>CM076995.1:185228372-195228372 GCA_039090855.1 Macrothele yani
CAAATGAACAAGGGAAGCAGAAATATTCTCTTTGATGAATATTAATAGTTTTAAAATAAAATTTAGCCTGTAATTTTATAAAAATATCCAGAGATTATTCCTGGACGTTTATAAAATATATTGAAATTAAGCGAAGCTATTCAAATAAAGAAGGAGAAAAGCAAAAAGTAAATAGGTAAATAAAGGCGTTACAGATAAGTCTTCGTAGTTTTATTTACTTATTTTATTTCTGATAGTTGTTTTAAACATTTACCACATATGTCGAGAACATGTCATATATAATACGAGGTTGGCAATCGAGTTTTCTTATCAAATGAGCAATGCTGAATAGGGGAAAAAAAGAGATTTTATTTATTGTGTAAATTATTAATTTTTTGGAAATAAATCGCTTTGGCCTCATAAGGAGGAGCTTGGCGCATCTTATAAGAAATAGTGTATTTCGATAAAAGAAAGAAATAACTTTGTTTTTCAATCCAAATGAATAATAAATAATAGTAATACATTTCTGTAAAGGAAAGAAACGTATTTTTTGGGCCATCTGAATGAGGGTGAGAGTATGTTAGGGTCTAACCAAGATTATTTCAACCTCACTGAGCAGTAGTAAGCTAGGAGAGCGGGTAGCAGAACCAGAGAGAAAGATTGTTACCGAAATTAAATTTATGTGGGAGATAGAGTACGAGAGGTCTGCTCTGGGACCAACGGGGAAAACATTTTATCTCTACAGACATATTTCAATTTGCGCATTTTGCAAATGACACACACACACACACACAGAGAGAGAGAGAGAGAGAGAGAGAGAGAGAGAGAGAGAGAGAGAGAGAGAGAGAGAGAGAGAGAGAGAGAGAGAGAGACGTGTTTATTTGAAGAGGACGAAAAATATTTTGTGGGCACTGCCTCCCCAGTACAATTATTGGACTGGCGAGGTGCGCAAAAACGTACCTATAAATACTCCAAACATGCTTGTTATCGCAATGAAAATACACTGTATATTTGTTACATAATTAAACAAATCTTTAAAAGTGCAAATACTGAATCGACTAGACATCAGTCTACGACCTACAAAGTGCATTAATCTACTTGTCTTCGGTATTAACATTTCTAACAATTCACTGGAGTTTTGTGATCCCGCGCAGTTTTTTAAAAATGAATCCTGCAGTGGAGGAAGTTGTCTTGAACATCGTGTATAAACAAAATCCCTATTATTGAAACTCAGAAGCTGAAACGCGAGTGAAACAAATTGGAAACAAGGTCTCTAACAACTTGGTTATGCGGTGAATTATTAAGCCCATACTGAAGAAATATTATATAGAAATGCTCTTGTATATTCGATAAGTAATAGGTAAATGTATGCAGTACTTCCACAGTATCCAAACTGATGATCTGCTTTTGCCAATCAAATAGCACATCACACTAAAAACCGCAGAAGCTATGCAACGGACTTTTTGTGCATCATCGGAATCATTGATATGTTTTAATTACGCGAAAAAATTTCTGTTCCCACTGATAAGCGTTTGCTGGTTTGGGTGCGAAAAAACAAAACAATAAAACACTGTCCTGTAGGTCTTGTACTCGCAAAATAAAAAAACAAACAACAAAAAAAACAACAACATACGAACGATATGCTGCAAAACGGCAAATGACCGACACATTCCGATGGGACAAGGTCCCGGGAATAAGGTGGTTTGGCCAATAGTTTCCGTTTAAAATCGATAATTTTCTGGATGATGACTGATGGCTACGGAGATCAAAATTATTTCAATGAAGAATGCCTTTCTTATGGCTCACCAACATGGGATTTGGGGAAACCTACGCTCATAAAAGTGACCCTTAAACGATCGAGTTGGACCCCTGCATCAATTTATTGATAGCAACTGAAAGTGAAAACTTTGTGATATTTCGCCAAAACTCATATGCCATTCGTGGATTCATACTACTTTTGACTTAATGCAGGCGTTCAAGTGGTTCGGTTAACACGCTGCTGTTTGCATAAAGCACCCACTTTTCCTGCCTGGCACGATATTGTAGAATTTGAAACGAAAAATAGATATTCAATAATTAGAAGTTCAGTTTCACTCTCGCTCTAGCTTCATTTATCTTTTCCCACGGGGAGGTAGCTAACCTTGAAAAGCTCGTCGGGAGAAATAAAGTGCGTTAAATACAGATATTACTTAACCAGGAGAAAATAAATTTACATTAGAACGCAAAAACTCAAAATACAGATTACATTAGTGGTATATATCACAAGGTATGTGTGTAACACATAGATAAAACGTCATAAAGGATAAAGCCTTCAAAAGATGAGGCCACATAATGCAAAATAACGTTTTCCATGGATGGGGCATATCACAAAGAGAGAAAATATAGGAAGTTTGGGGGCATATAATGTGAAAAGACGTTTTTGAAGAATTGAGAATAACAGAGGACGTTTTTGAGTGTTTGATATGCCACGAAAAAACATTTTCGAGGACTTGGACATATTACAATGTAAAATGTTTCCAGTGGTGCACAACACAGTACCGAACGTCTTCTAGTGAAAGCACAAAATACACCAAAAATCGTTTTGATGGTATGTATTTGGTTGGTACGAATGAAATGTCCGGCAAAGGACCAGCACACGTGGACGTTGAGATCAGAAAAGTAGGACAACCTACCTAGGCAAAATAATGCTCCTCGGCATCGACACATAGTTGCCATCTATACGGGAAGGCCATGATCCTGGAACGAAACAAGTCTTGTGGCTGGATCCCGAAGAAGTCATCAACTGTACGTTGAACCTCGTTTTCTGTCGTGAAATGTTTCCCGGACAGGAAATGATCCAGGTGAGGAAACAGACGATATTCTGTCAGAGACAAGTCCAGGGATTAGGCAGGATGAGGCAGTGATTCATAGCCCAAGGCACTTAGGGTCAGCATCGTTCGTTGTGCGATATGATGACGGGCTTTGTCCTGGAGCAAAAGAGCACCATGACTGTTGACCAAAACAATTCTTTTCTGTAGCAATTTCCTGTGCATCTGGTGTAATTCAGCACAATTACGTTCTGCAGTGATGGCTTTGCCTCTTGCCAAGAAATTACGATGAATTATCCCGCCTGTGGACCACCAGACAAGGAGCATCATCTTCTTGGTGTGTAGGGGTAGCTTAGAATGCCTTCCAGCAGGCTGTACCTTACTTAACCATTGTGCAGATAGTTTCCGATTATCATAAAGGGCTCACTTCTCGTCGCAGGTGACGAATCGATGCACTACAGGTTCTTGTTTATTGCTGGAAAGCAGTGGCGTTCAGACATCCAAACGCCTAGTCTTGTTGGCAGTTGTCAACTCATGCGACATCCACATGTCCAGCTTTTTGACCTTACCCATCGCAGCCAGATGCCGGACAAATGTCGTGTGGTGGACACCTACCTCTGCCGCTATATCAAGACACGTTTTTCGGGGTCCGCTTCAACCACACATAACATCTTTAGAAGCAGCAACAGGTCAGTTGCCACGTGCTTTATTTTGAGGTCCGTATCTTCGCTTCAAAACTTCACAAACCATCGCCGAATGATTAGTTCGTTGGCTGCATTCTCCCCAAACGCTCTGTTAACGTTTCGAGCGGCAGTTCCTGAAGAATTGCCCAGTATAAAATCATATAGGAAGATGACTCTAATACGGCGTCTGCATGTTTCCTTTGCTAGCCACGTTACGTCTAAACAAATCACGGTCGAAACTTGTTCTGCACACAAGTGCTAGCTATTTACAGTAACTATGTGACGTAATACCCACAACACCTGTGGTTGATTCCATTCCGCTGTGTTGGGGGTCTGTCTCCATTGCTCTTTCGCGCCGTACATTTTCATTGGCGCCAACCAATACATACCATAGAGGTTGGTTGGTGTATTTTAATGGCGCAAGGGCCAGGTCTGGCCAAAGAGCGCCAATCACAAGGCAATTAAAGAAAACAAGTTAAAAGCAAGGTAGAATAATAAGAAGCACGGCGGAGTGGGACAACTGAAAAACAAGAAGGGTAAAAGCTTGGTAATTTAGATTAGCTTAAGAAAGTCAATTTGCTTGAAAACTAAAAAAGACTGCGAACGTATCACAACAGTCGCCTAAGATTCTTTGAAGGAAACTGAATTGTCTTGCAATGAATAAGCCCGGAAATATTGAAAACGGTTATCACGAAAGCGGGCACAAGTACACAAGACATGAAGGACACTGAGACGACTGTTACAAGTCTCGCACATTGGGGCAGTGTCGCCACACAGCAAGAAGCGGTGGGTGAAACGACAATGCTCAATGCGCAGAACGGATTTAGGAAACGCATGAGACCGAATTCGGGGGATACAGTATGTATATCACAGTACAAAACGTTTCGAGGAATGTGTTACTCCAGAGAGAAAAACATTTTTGAGACAGATATACCACAGAGAAAACGACCAAAATCTTATTTATCTTGATATGATACAGGTAGTGACCATAGATTGGTGAGATGTAAGATGCACCTCAACACTAAACTGGAACGTGGCAAGCTCATAAGACAAACAAAATGTATTGACATAACCAACCTTAAAAAACACCATAATACTTTCAAGTTGGAACTGAAGAACAGATTCTCTGCTTTAGAAGGCCTAACATCGGAAGAAGTGGATATTTCGGAAGTTAACAGAAAAGTAACCAAAGCTCTTATGGAAACAGCAACAAAATTAGCTGGGTCTAAGAACAAGTTGCATGTAAACAAATTATCAGGAAAAACCAAAATGTTGATGCAAAAAAGAAGACAGATGAGGACAACTAAAGAAGATGTGACTTCCAAAGTGGAATATATAGAGCTATGCAAGACAGCACGAAAAAAGTATCACTGAAGACGTAAGGAAATTCAACTGTGAGCTAGTGAGGAAAGCAATTGAAAACAACCAAAGCCTAAAGATAGCAAAGGGACATCTCAGTAAGGGAAGAAAACAGATTATGGCTCTGAGAAAAGAAGATGGTTCTATAACAAGAAATAGAGGCGAAATTTTGACAAGAGTGAAAGATTTCTACTCCAAATTATATGAAAGGGATGATACATGTACTCCAGACATCATGAAAGGTACCAGAGTTCTTCCAGTCCTCCCAGCAGAAGTTGCTCATGCAATCAAGAACATGAAGCGGGGGAAAGCTCCAGGAGAAGATGGAATTACTATAGACATAATACAAGAAGCAAGTGGAGAAATCGAAACAGTACTCGCCCAAATTTTCACTCGATGCCTTAATGAAGGGAAGATTCCTGAGGATTGGAACAATGCTACAATGATCCTGCTACATAAAAAAGGTGACATTGAGGATCTCAGGAACTACAGACCTATCAGCCTCCTATCAGTGGTTTATAAAATCTTCACTAAAGTTCTTTCACACCGCTTGAAGGTAACACTGGACATGGCTCAACCGAGAGAACAAGCTGGATTCAGGAGTGGCTACAGCACAATAGACTCATATCCATGTACTGAGAGAACTAATTGAAAGAGCGAGGGAATATGAACTTCCATTTGTGCATGGCTTTTATCGATTATGAAAAAGCCTTTGATTCGGTGAAACCATCAGCAGTTACCACGGCTCTGAAATCCTGCGGTATTGAAGATGCATACATTAATATTATTAATAACATCTATGAAAATGCAAGTGCAAAGATTCGGCTGTTTGAAAATACAACACACATAAAAATTGGAAAGGGAGTGAGACAAGGTGACACCATATCTCCGAAGCTCTTTAATGCCACATTGGAAAATGTCTTTCAATCACTGAACTGGGAAAACAAAGGGATAAAGATTAATGGAGATTATCTAACCCACCTTCGTTTTGCTGATGACGTAGTCATTTTTGCAACTACCCCATCAGAGCTGCAGAGTATGATCCAGGAACTTGCTGACAAGAGTAAAGAAGTGGGATTAAAAATGAACTTTCAGAAGACAAAAGTGATGTTCAATGCTTTTACAAGAAAATGAAGATTTATCGATTGATGGAGAAAAACTGGAGATAACAGATACGTATGTTTATCTTGGACAGCAGATATCAAGTGAGGGTCACATTGATGAAGAAATTAATCGGCGTACAAAACTTGCCTGGAGAGCTTTTGGAAGAAAACAGCATAATTTTCAAGAGCAATATGCCATTATGTCTTAAAAGAAAAGTGTTTGATCAATGCATCCTTCCAGTGCTTACGTATGGTGCAGAGACGTGGACCTTAACTAAAAGAGACATACAAAGGCTGCAGACAACTCAAAGCAGGATAGAGAGGTGCATACTTGGTGTAACCAGGAGAGAGATAAGAAGAGGAACTCGTGGATCCGAAAATGACAAGAGTGGAAGACATCATGATCAAAGTTACATCCCTGAAATGGCAATGGGCTGGACATACTGCCAGAAGGACAGATCATCGATGGACAGCCGAAATTTTAGATTGGATTCCAAGGACAGGAAAAGACCCAGAAAAAGACCACATGGGAGATGGGTGGATGAAATTCGTAAATATGCGGGAGTGACATGGAGGAGACTGGCACAAGACAGACCGTTGTGGAGGAAACTTGGGGAGACCTTCGTCCAGCAGTGGATTGATAATGGTTGACATTGATGATGATGATGATACAGATGAAAATTTGAAATTAAATGGGATTGATTAGAACAGCACTCCTTTTAGGAAATCCAGTCAAAATAACCTTAAAAAAAACTCTGAAGAGATCTACTGTGTATGTTGAATTTATTTCTAATAAATTCAGATTTACTCTATGTTCAGGTTTCAACCAATTGCTCGAAATTTGGAAATGTAACCTCTATCAGAGTCCCATAACATTTAAGAAAAATAAAAATACAGCATTCATTTTAGTGGCCCAAATCAAATCTAGAATTTCTTACGCATCATCTTTGTGTGATCTTGGCTTGCTTTGTTTTTATTAGCATCTGGATGTTGCTAAAAGCCACGTTCAGTCATCTATGCTGCAAGAACGTATATATTAAAAATGCAAAATATAGTAAAATAAAAGTCACATTTATTAAAACTGTTGTTAGAATGAGCGACCCTCTTAATACCAATGAAACACTTTTCACTAAAAAGGCTGAAATATGCTCTGATTGGAAGCCAATTAACACAAGAAAGGCTTTATTTTCATCAGCTTCCAGCGTAATGTTGACGATTTTATAATTATGTTTAAATTCCGAAATTAAAAATAAAACTATGCCCTTTGTTACGCACCACGCGGTTCAGGGTCAGTGCAAGCAAGAAAGATTACACCAAATTTTCAATTGTAATGAAAACTCCTTATAAATGCTGTCCAACGCGAATAAAATTATCAGATTTATGGAACCGGTGAGAAAAAATCAACGGGGTTTCTACAATCGATGAAACAGCCAGAAGTAAAAAATGCTACTTACTTTACCAACGTCTAAAAAGAATGTTACGAAACTTAACAAAAGGTGCACAAAAAATTTCTCATAGCAGATGGAAGGTATCAGAGAAAAGAAGATTTTAAA
This sequence comes from Macrothele yani, assembly GCA_039090855.1. Classification (NCBI taxonomy): domain Eukaryota; kingdom Metazoa; phylum Arthropoda; class Arachnida; order Araneae; family Macrothelidae; genus Macrothele; species Macrothele yani. The sequence continues at coordinate 185,235,857 of CM076995.1, forward strand.
ATCGAAAGTTAAAAGAAGAAATATAGAATGAAACCTGATATAACCCTACGCCTTCTAGCCGAAGAATTTTGCATAATGGATAAGTTGAAAATAGGTGAAAAGTATGCTCCATGGAAAAAGCTATGATAAAGAAATGTGTTTTCAAATACATCTCCCGGAAGCCGATACAGCGAGGAAAAGATTGGGATCTTTACGCCCGCACGTGAGAAAGCTGGGCATTATTTAAAGTGCATTATGCTCCCCATCTTTATTGTAGGGAACGGCATACAGTAAACAAAGATTTCTGAATAGGGTGTTTAGAAGCTAATATACAGATGCACACAGAAGTACGCAAACACCACGTAACTTCAAAACTGTGATTTTTAGGTATATGCAAAAGTTTTCGCCGCCCCCGCTAGAGGGCGCTGTAAGGGTCTAACCGGCAGGCGACCCGTGCTGTCAGTTCGTACATGAAACCAAGTATGGCGGTCGATAAAGTTTATTTGCGGCACTGTTTGTTATTCATGTTTCATTTAGAGAAATGCACGAGTGAAGGATACGGTTCAATATGTCAGGCGTATGGCGAAACGGTTATGGGTGAGCGGACGTGTTGAGAGTGATTTTGCTAGGTTTAAGAAAGGTTATCTAAGCTTGGAAGAAAATCCATGCTCCGGGAGACCACAGGAACTTTCAGACGAGGAGCTTGAATCGCTGTTGGAAGAGGGTGCCACATAATCGACCACTCAGGAGGCGAAATGTTTGAAAGTGGTTCAATCGACGGTGGTACGGCGTCTGAGGCTTTGGGGAAGGTCCAGAAGATTGGTAAGTGGGTTCCGCATACATTAACGGAGCGTAATATTGGCCAACGATTGGGCATCTGCATGTCGTTACTGAAGACGTTTCATAGGAAACATTTCTTGAAGAAGGTTGTCACCGGGGATGAAAAATTGGTCTATTGCGACAACTACGTACGCAAGCGATCCTGGGTCGACCCAGGCCACACATCAACATCCACTGAAAAACAAGATACTCACGGGGAAAAGGTGCTGTTGTGTGTGCTGTGGGATATGAAAGGTGTAACCGGGGCTTCCATATTTATCAGAAGCGAGATTCTGTAGCAATTTTTAGAGATAGTGAATTGTAGTCATTTTCTTTCAATTCCCGCCATTTGGATGGAAGCCCGGCGAAAGGCAAAGTATTTTCCTTTCCCACGCGTCGCAGCAGAGAGGGAAGCTAAGCAATTAAGAACAAGAGTTTCGAGTGTGAAGGCTTGGCTGCGCTTTCTTGGAATTAGTCGGACGAGAGGACAGTTTTTTGAGGGGTTTTTCACTCTCGGGGCAAGAGAGGGGAGACTCGGTGGCGAAAAGTCGAAAGAGGAGCAGAATATTTTTAGGAAGCTCTAAAAACCTCGAGGGGTTTTGTCGGAACGGATGAAGGGAGAATTTTGGATGGCCGGGGAAAGATAAGCAGAATTTCGTTGAGTAGGATACCGAGGGACAACTAAAATAATGAAAGCACGAAAATGACGGACAAAAGCTTGGTGACATTATCCGTAACATCTGAATAAAAGTTTTCACACTGCAAAATTTAGCCTCAGTCGATTCACTCTTCTATACTTTGTATTGTATTTATCTGCTCCAGTTGGGAGAATTACGGATTAAACCACCGATACCGAACTACTGCAACGGGAAGCATCAAACGAACCATCCACACAGGGCGCTGTAATAGAACTCAGCACCAAGCCCTGTAACATTTTGAATGGTGCCCGAACTGGGGCTCGAACCCTGGACATTCAGACAAAAATAGGAAAGGCATCTACTTCCCTAGCGGAAAAAATGTACACTATTTTAAGCAGGAGGTTTCCCAAAAGGTTTTCCAATGTGAACGGTATCGGTCAACGAAAGAATTTTTCCAATCGAATCTTCAGAAACTCAGGTTCTACTGCAAACGCAACAGAAGCAGAAATGTCACTTATGCCCCTGGTGGCCAAACTATTTTTTACCAAGAATTAGGAATTACATGCAAAAAGAATTAGGAATTATATGCAGATACATCAGATGCTGGAAGAATTTCTCAAATCGGATTTCTGCAAGCAGAGATACCGGGGAAAACGCAATTTTGCTTTACGCCCCTAGCAGAAAACCTGTTCATTACTGGAAAAAGAAACTGTACCTAAAGTACCCTTTTGTTATATCAAGAATAATTTCAGTGTGACATTTAGAAGCAAATATATGGAATAAAATTAATTTTGAATTGGATGTCATCTGGAATTACGCCCTCCAGCGATGAAGTTTTATTTCGGAAAAGAAAACCGGAATGCAGGATCATCGTTGTAGCATTTCAAGCTTAACAATGCAAACATAATTTTTCAAATCGTACTACCATTTGCAGAGATATGGTATCCACAGGCAAAAAAACAATGTGATAATATAAACCCGATCTCTTTTTTGCAAAAGACGTGCTCAAAATGCGGCGGGTAAAATCTCTTGGGAGTGATACTAGGTTAGGGATATAATGGCTTGGCTTGTTAAAACGAACCTTTATACAATTCTTGGTCCTTAAAAGGAATAACCCATAATATGTTTTTAGCGAATAATTGATATCTGCCTTGCCTTACTATTACTGTGAGATAAAACATCGAATGGTGCATGTTTGACGCTATGTGAGTATTTGTTGGAAAACTGTGATTATAATAAATTATTTCCAAAGCGGATGTATGAGGAGATCAATACACGAAGCATTAAAGCAGATTTATAGGCAAACGTATTGTAGCATCAAACAGGTTAGTTCTCATTTGGATGGAAACTTACTTCTCAATGAAAATGACGTGTTTTTGGCGAATCAGAGCTTAGACCAGTGTTTCAAAATCAACTGGGCACAAATAACTCGGTATCGCTAATTCGCTGCACCATTAGAATGAAGCACGATTCATTTAGGCTTGTCTAAGCGAATCACAAGTGTGATAGCGTGTTTCTGTTTCGACAAACCCTCTGTCAAATTCAGTTCCGTCAAAGTGTAGAAGAGGTTCTGGGAAGCAAGCTGATTACTACTGCCAGTTGTTTAATAGACAAGACGTTACAGCATCCGAATTCCGAAATGGCGTAGAATTGAGCAGCTTTGTCGACGTACTGCAGCTGAATGCAAATGAGATTAAAATATTGCTCCAGCTCTGAAACATGAAAAGCTTCCATTATACCACTCCGTTCCTTAATAGAGCTGTACTTTTTAATCACTGTAATCTGTGCAATTCAGTGCGACAAAAATTGTAACGTACTTTCCCCTGTCTTCATATTGATTTTAAATTAAGTTGAAGAATCTGACTGATGGTACAATACCCTCAAATCATTTGAGTTAACAACAGAAAGTGCTCGACTCGTGATTAAAAGAAAAAGATAGAATAGAAGACGTACCCGATTAATGGAAGTGACGCTACAAAACTGGGCAAGAAATTTTCAAATTCAGAATGTTTTTACACTGTTTAAAATATGCTACAGGAGACTCAAAGTTAGTGGATGGTACTATTTTTTCCATCTGTGAATATGGTACATAACTTAGGAATTGGATAGATTGAATCCTAGAAGTAAATAGAACCAAAACGAGTGCACATTGTCTGAAAAATGAAAGGAGACAATTGTATTATTGAATAAAGTGCCAAATATAAGAACATTTAAATACTTAGAATCAGTCTGAGATCTAATTAGAGGAGTGTAAGGAGAAATTGATCGAAGAGTGAAGGCAGGCCATAATACGCTGAAATGGTAGAAAGTGTATCAGGTATTCTTTGATGGGGGAATTATCGGTGAGCATGGAAGGTGATTTTCAGTTGTCAATACTAGAAACATTGGGCGCTGAACAGACTAGGCCAGTGACCAAATGCATAGCTGAGGAATTTAGAAACTAGGTTCCCGATTTAGAATCGGAAGAAAATTTGGAATGAGAAATAAGGTAATTTATACAGCAGTTACAGTGTTGAACTTCGAAAGAAAAAAGGAAGCTTGCGCTGATATGGATATAGAAGGAGCTGTGAGCGTTAAATTAACAGCAAAGGTTACCAGTTATGCTAAGAGAAGACAGATCAATATGAGACAAAGGAATTCGAGGGGGAAAGTTTCGTAAAAACAGAAATTGGGTGAAATAAAATGCTGCAAAAGTAAGGGCACATTTCCTAACCATGACAAGGGTAGTGCTGAAGAACAAGGGTACGATATGCCTACCCGTTTTAAAAAATTAGAGAAAAAAGAGCAATCTATCTTTGGTATTTCTCATCCTTGGGAGATTTAACGCAGTGCACCTGCTGGATAACGACAAATGGATTAAACTTTACAGTTCTCGAGCGTCCAAAAGGTTTTTCTGAGTAACAGAAGACCGCGAAAATTATGTATCATGGAGCACACCACTTCTAAATCATACACTCGTGTTTCACTTCAAACTTCCAATCTCATCCCTGACTACAGTAATATAGGAAAGACTTTTGAAATTATCTATCTGAATAGTGAAGACATCTCACGAGCAGATATACTAGAAGAAATTAGCTGGATACATGAGAACCGATGTGGCAGCACTTCAAAGAACCCATTTCAAAGAATCCTTGGGATAACATTCTAACGATCATATGTTTAAAACATTCTGCCTGAAACATCAGAATGTGAGATAATTTTGAGAAGTATTAATCAAGATTCAGATATACATGGTGTTTCAAAAAGTTATTGACAAACTTAGGCAGCGTATAGAGGGGTTAAAATATAGCAACTTTTGAAAATAAACCCGTGTCTGTATAAGTATTAGAATGTAAGGAACTACGTTGCGGTCAACATATCAATGGAATAAACTTAATTTGCACAAAATTTAATAAGGAAACAAAATTACATGGACTCATTAAATGTATTACAAAAGGTCTTCGAATTAGCGACCACCACATGCAATACAGGCAATTGCATCGTCGATGACTCAGGCGCACTCTCTCAAATACACCCGTCGTGGGAAATCCTCCACAGACAGACAATCCGGGCACTTTATGTGGATGATAGGTGTACAGCAGGTTATCATGCAAGACACGCCACACAGAGCTTCGTGAAATTCCAGCATGATGAGCGATGGCACGTGTGCTGATGGATGGCTGTTTTTCCACACGCGAAAGTAAATCCTTTTGACAGCGACTGTTCGAATCCCCCTGGACGACCTACATGATGCGCTTTGTACAAGAAACCTGTTCCCCCGAGTCGCCGGTGAATGTTTTGGAACGTCGTATGTACTGAGTGGTACCTGTTCGGATATTGTTCCCGGTACAGGCGTTCAGCTTTGCGTGCATTTCCAGCGGCTGCGCTGTAGACGAAACGTATGTCCAGGAGTTCGACAAAAGTGTATAGTTGCGTTAATGGATAACAAAAGATTACGAAAGCACTAAGACACCAGTTACCTTCAACAAAACAACGCAAACAAGCTACAGCCTTTGCTCACACGAATAACAAGCACACGCAACCCAATGCCTGTTCGCACAATACGATTACGCCACAATGTAGTTCCTTCATTCAAAGGCTTTTATTGAGTCAGGATTACTTCGGAGAACACCGGTTCCTTTTCGAAAGTTGCTATATTCCCACCCTCTATACGCTCAAGTTTGTCAATAACCTTTTGAAACACCCTGTGTAATGCCAATTGCCAAAAGGTAAAGACAATAACTTTTTTTCTCTTTCTATTAATGAAAACGAATATTAGAGCGCAATCAGGATACAATCGTACAATGCAGAACGAAAATATTACAATGTACTGTTAAAGTACTAATTTATTTGGGCAGAATCAAATGACTTTGTTGAACAAAATAATAATTGTAATAATAATTTATAAGTTCGTACTGTTTGCTGTTTAAGTTCATAAGTTCTAAGTAATCAGGAAGCAAAAACAACTATCTAAAACGGATAAAGCGAGGAGCCGTGATACGCAGCAGTATTTCCGCTTACCTGAATCGCGTGGTCTGTCGGTGCGCATGCGCCAGCCACTCATTACCCGTAGAATGATAAGCAGAGGCTTTCTGCTGTGGCCTCCACACAAGATGATCAGAAGTACGCGGTCAGTTTACATGCGCTAAGGAGAAACAATATTGCAGCGGATTATGTACCATGGCCAAATCCAGATGCCTCGCCGTGGCTCAGTGGTGTAAGCGCAGGTTTTAATCCGTTCGTTTGAGTGGGCCTGAGCCCGAGCCTTGGATGACACATCATTTGTGCGATTGTTTCCCAGCACAGGCTCTCTGGTTTACCGGATCCAGTGGCCCCAAATTAGGAACAAGAGACTGCCTATATCTCTTAGAGTGACACAGGATGATCTTTAAACCCTCAGAGAAAGCAACCCCCCCCCCAAAAAAAATCACATGTGATGTCTGAAGCAAGGCAGCCGGACGAGCTCAATACGAAGCGACATATTGCGCTTGAAGCAAAGCAGCCGAACGAGCTCTATATAAAGCGACACATTACTCTTGAAGCAAAGCAGCCGGACGAGCTCAATACGAAGCGACACATTGCTCTTGAAACAAAGCAGCCGGACGAGCTCAATACGAAGCGACACATTGCTCTTGAAACAAAGCAGCCGGACGAGCTCAATACGCAGCGACACATTGCTCTTGAAACAAAGCAGCCGGATGAGCTCAATACGAAGCGACATATTGCTCTTGAAACAAAGCAGCCGGACGAGCTCAATACGAAGCGACATATTGCTCTTGAAACAAAGCAGCCGGACGAGCTCAATACGCAGCGACACATTGCTCTTGAAACAAAGCAGCCGGACGAGCTCAATACGAAGCGACACATTGCTCTTGAAACAAAGCAGCCGGACGAGCTCAATACGAAGCGACACATTGCTCTTGAAACAAAGCAGCCGGACGAGCTCAATACGAATGGCATATTGCGCTTGAAGCAAAGCAGCCGAACGAGCTCTATATGCAGCGACACATTACTCTTGAAGCAAAGCAGCCGGACGAGCTCAATACGCAGCGACACATTGCTCTTGAAACAAAGCAGCCGGACGATCTCAATACGAAGCGACACATTGCTCTTGAAACAAAGCAGCCGGACGAGCTCAATACGAAGCGACATATTGCTCTTGAAACAAAGCAGCCGGACGAGCTCAATACGCAGCGACACATTGCTCTTGAAACAAAGCAGCCGGACGAGCTCAATACGCAGCGACACATTGCTCTTGAAACAAAGCAGCCGGACGAGCTCAATACGAAGGGACATATTGCTCTTGAAACAAAGCAGCCGGACGAGCTCAATACGCAGCGACACATTGCTCTTGAAACAAAGCAGCCGGACGAGCTCAATACGAAGCGACACATTGCTCTTGAAACAAAGCAGCCGGACGAGCTCAATACGAAGCGACACATTGCTCTTGAAACAAAGCAGCCGGACGAGCTCAATACGCAGCGACACATTGCTCTTGAAACAAAGCAGCCGGACGAGCTCAATACGAAGCGACACATTGCTCTTGAAACAAAGCAGCCGGACGAGCTCAATACGAAGCGACGCATTGCTCTTGAAACAAAGCAGCCGGACGAGCTCAATACGCAGCGACATATTGAACCTAAACAAAAGCCGTCGCACGAGATCTATACAAAGCGACTCATTGCTCTTGAAGCAAAACAGCCGGACGGGCTCTATATGAAGCGACATACTGCGCTTCTCTTTTTTTTTTTTTTTTTTTTTTGCAAAAGAAAAATCTTTAGATGTACAGACGCATATTTAAAGAAATTGGGACATTGATTTCTAGAATAAATTTGTATGTCTATAAGTGGCGAAGGTATATAAACATATGAATGATAAATAAATACCATAGATTCTTTTATGTTGTCACATTCATGACATTTGATCAAATGTGAGCACTAAAACAGAATCATATCCCCTCCCCGTCCTATAGCTCTTACGGAGTAAAAAACTAGTATGTTTTCGGCTGGTTCCCATAAAAACAACCATCAGTTCGTGTTTTAAAAAGTGACATTCTATTTCTTTCGGGAAAATCTGAATGGAATTGGAATTCAAAATTTCTGTCACCCATGGAATATTTATGTTTCCCTTGCTATTCCATGAAGCAGCCTCATTTGCTCGGGACAATCAAACATCCGACAATGCTACACTATTCTTTTCTGTGAGCAAGAAATTGCACGACGTGATCTAAAATTCTACACTTGCAGGATGTGTTGTAACATGCTTTCATGATACTACCTCCCAGTTTGCAGATTGTGCCTTGGCATCGTGATTTTCTTAAAGAATCCTTAAGAGTATTAAATAATGCATAGCTTGATTTTTGCATTTGCGTTTAAGCAATGATTTAACTAAAGTGTCATTATATCTTACACGGGGATGAAACCATCTATTTTTCTTGGCACCGCCTGGAATGCAGATCGCACTAAGGCTTAAACTAAAGACCCTCCCGGACTGAATTCACTTTTTCTGCGTTGATGTATTCCGTAGTGGCATATTTATTCTGTTGGGCGAAAGAGGTATTTTCGCTCGAGAAGATGGAGGAACAAACTTATGTGTTGATTCCCCATAGGCGGAGAGAGTTCTCCTACGAAGGAGAGTCTTCAAACAACGCCCATGAATAATGCATCCCAGCAGTCTAAGTCACTCAAAAGTCCCTTTGATCCGATCAATGGTCACGGCGTGTTTTATGCTAGCAGCCGACGTTGTCAAATGATGGTCGTAGGCGAAGAGACGACAACCAAGCCCAGGCCGACCTTGCTGTTCTGATGACATGTATTGGATGCCCCGTAAGCCTATTGTGGGGACGCGACTTATCGAACATGCCCATCAGCAGACACCCTAACTGGAGGAAAAAAACGCATCGCGCGCCTAAATTACTTTAGAAAAATTAATTCAAGGATAAAGGGGGCATTTATAAATAACGCATCAGAAGCTTCTTGATATGCAAAAGAATTATTCAGTCGCGGAATTCGTGGATAGTAACCGCCGGCATATATGTACAAGTCTTAAAGATTAGAAGCACAGTTTATGATATCCCTGTATTACCAGATCGGTGGCACGTTAGACTTGGTATACTGCGCTGCCACATAATAAAGTTAGCATTGTTACACATTATTACAGCGAGATAAAAAACAAGTTTCAACAGTTCGGGACTCAACTTCCTATTTGATGAACATAATTTTGTGTAAGCGTTTTGTATAATTAAAAAATGGACAAAACAATCGTTTCATTGAAAATGAAGAGCCATTGCTTAGACCACTACGCCACCGGAGTGCCACAAAAGAAATGAGGAAACAGAGTAATGGCCAACTTTCATATGAAATTGTCATTTTTGAGGAACCTCTTCACAGCTGCGGAATATGGTATGAATATCTTGCCAGCAAGCTCGTGGAAGTGGGCTCAAAAATTTTTTTACAGGAAACTAAATTGGTGTACAATGCTTTTACAGGTACTGATGGTTTTTCCATTAATGGCGGAAATCTAAAAGTAACCATTACCTACATATGCTTTGAACAACAGATATCAAGCGAGGGATTCGTCGATTAAATAATTAACAGGCGTATAACGCTTTCTTGGAGAGCATGTGAAAGAACACTGCCATTTTCGGGAGCAATTACCATTATGTCTTAAAAGAAAAGCGTTTAATCAATGCATCCTTTTCCCGATTCTTATTTAGCAGACATATGGGCCTTAACTAAAAGCGATTTTCAGAGGCTGTAGAAAACCAATAAATATGGAGAGGGTACATGTTTCGTTTAACACAAAAAAGGTAGGAAGAGGAACTGACGTATCTGAAAACTGACAAGTATTGATGACTTCATGATCAAGATAAAAATACTGAAATGGCAGTGAAATGGATATACTGCTAAAAGAACTGACTCTGTTTGGACATAGAGCAGAAGTCATCGCTCTTTCCACGTTTTATAAGTGAGTCACGGAAAAATTCTCATTGGCCGCCACCGGAAATCGATTTTAGGGTCTTCCAGTTAAGCGCCGGACATGCTTCCACTGCACCACAGCAGTCTCGAATTTGTCCAGACTCACATACACTAACTGCCAAACCACTTGGCAGATTGCCTCTTGGAGCCCCGCACAATGCTGGGGATTCACCAAGGATGGTAAGCAGCAACAGAACAAATAACTAGAATGTGAATGAATAATTAATACAAGCATTTGACGTGGACCAGGAACATCAAACAGAAGTCATCGTTCTTTCCACGTTTTATAAGTGAGTCACGGAAATATTATTCTTATTGGCTGCCACCGGAAATCGAACCCAGGGTCTTCCACTTACGACTTATATGCTAAGTGGCTTGGCAGTTAGTGTATGTGAGTCTGGAGGAATTCAAGACCGCTGTGGTGCAGTGGAAGCATGGCAGGCGCTTAACTGGAAAACCCTGAGTTCGATTCCCGGTGGCGGCCAATGAGAATTTTTCCGTGACTCACTTATAAAAGGTGGAAAGAGCGATGACTTCTGTTTGATGTTCCCCGTCCGCGTCAAATAATTGTTTTAAATCTGCTTGGAAAATAATTGTATTAAATCTGCTGGATTCCGATGAACAGACCCAGAAGAAGGCCCGTGGGAGATTGGAGGATGAAATTTGAAAGTATGCCCGAGTGTTATAGAGAACACTTGCTCAAGAAAGAAAGTTGTGCAAGACTTGGGACCTTCATTTAGCAATGGATTCATAATGATACTAAAGCTCAAGTGAAGAGTTTGAACAATCTTTTATTAATTTCAAAATTAGAGCATTTTGGCTTCTCGCCATGCTCATAAAGAGTAACAATTTTCACTATTATTTTTTCATAAGAATTATAACACGGAAGAATTAAACTTATGGCTTCCGTTTTCTCTGCAACTGTTTGCAGTTTCCTTTAAATCTTTTAATATTATTTCCACTGCAACAATTCTTTTTTTTTCTCCCCAGTTTTTGAATCACATCTGTAGCTTTGTACGTAGAACCAAAAAATAAAATTATATTTCTGATCGTAATTTTAAGTATAATCAGGTAAGCACCATTGGCATAAAGAATACTTTAAAAAAGAAAACCTTTCTGGCAAAGCACACACAAAAAATATTCAGTTCTACATATCTTTTAGTTACAATATGTGCTAAATTTGAAACAGCACACACGTGTCATATGTGTACTATATAAGCCCCGTAAGCTCATTTATAAAAATGACCCTGATGACCGAGACTACTCTAGATGTCACCAAGTCAGCTTGTTCGCATCATACCCTAACGTACCCGTCAGAGACAATTTTTTTTTTTTTATTTTATTTTCTCAAATGACTCCTAAAAAGGACACTTTGTGTGTTGGTTGTGTAACAAAATATTTCTTCTGAACACAATACGACATTTCGTTTCTTACGAACGCATCATAAGAATCACTGTTGTAGGTACGGATTCCATTGCTGCATTGCTCTGAACCGCTACTGAATCTTTGGGTATGTACAGAGAGTGAGTCGAAACTTTCGCAATATTTGCATAAACGTATGTGCTGCGGCGGGTATGTCACGTGTTTAAACTAATTCAAGTCGAGCACTGCAGTCAGTCGAAAGGGACATAAAATGGTAGTTGTTACTGTGAAAAGCATTGCATGTCGTCGTTCTGTCTGTTTTGGGCACGCCTAAAATATGAACAATCACAACCGGCTAATAAGGGAGCTTTTGTTTTACAAGTTTGAATTCGGTCATAACCCTGCTCAACCAACACTAAACATTTGCCATGCGAAAGGGGAAGATTTCATGGATTACAGAACCGCAACAAGATGGTTCAAGAAATTTCACTCAGGTGAGATAAAACTCGGCGATCAGCCAAGGTCTGGTATACCGTGGATTCGGAGGCCGTGCGCCAAGCCGTACAGGCAAATCAGGCAACCAGCACTCGCAGATTATCAGGCGAGCTAGGCATATCACATACCACCGTGGTTTGTCACCTTCAGGACCTCGGCAAGGTCTACAGGAGCTGCCGCATTGACCGATACGAACTGGCGCCAGCTGCAACAAACCGCCGAGTTGAAGCGTGAACGAAATTCCTAGAAAACCCGCGCGCTGTACGTTTTATCAAGACAATTGTTACGTGCGATGAAAAGTGGGTATAATTCCGTAATCCTAACACACAAGGGCAGGGGTTGAGTCCGGGACAGCTTCCTGAACCTGTTGCCAAACGTGGTCGCTTCGAACAGGAGGTTATGCTCTGCGTCTGGCGGAATTTCGAAGAGACAATCCATTACGAATTTGTTATAGACGGTTGGGCCATCAAAGTTAACCTCTTCTCTGAACAGCTCTAGAGGATGCATGCCGTTTTGGAGAAGTACCCGTCACTGATGAACAGAAACCTCGATCTCCTACAGCAGGACAGCGCTCGGCCTCATACCGGGCGAACGACCCGCAAAACTCCAGGAACTTGAGGGCATTGAACAGATGCCACACCCAGCATATAGTCCGGACTTTACCCCGTCGGATTATTACTTGCTCCAGTCCATAGCCCACATCCTTTGCGGGTAGCACTTCAACAACCAGGAGGAGGTGGCAGCTGGGTTGAAGGACAAAACTGATACCTCCGCGGAATCGAAGAACTGGCAGACGAATTACTTAAAACGGTGCAATGCGATGGCCTATTCTTTAAATGCTAGTCGGTTTTCGTCGTAAATGTACGTATGAAGACAAAAGTGATCCAAATATTGCAAAACGTTCGACTCAGTTTCTGTACCTCCACAGGTACGATTGTGGTCACGTGGTTTCTCTATAACGTACCTTCCTTAGCAGAGGAAAATAGAACCGGGGTCATCGTTTCTTCCTTGTCTCTTGTTCGCGGCGTGGGAGTTGAAAATTTACGACTGCTGTGACGTCACACAAAGCGACGGGCAGAACCTGTTAGAAGTCATATTATTGAGTTAGTTCGTTATTGTCTTATATGTTGTCTTGCTTCATTTTACGCTGTTTTCTCTTCTCTGAATCAGTTTTTCTGCATCCATTCATTTGTAAACCGTTGGCGCTTTCACAAAAACTACTTTTTTGTGACACAGGCCTTATTTGTTTAGCACCATCAAGTACCTGTTGTGGTAATGTCAGCGGTTTTGTTCCGAAAACAAGAAGGCCTTCGAACTGTTGTGTCCCGGGATATACATAAAATTGAGGTCCTGCTAAAGAAAATATTAAAGTGTTTAAGTTTCCGGGCGAAGGAAACAGATTTCAACAGTGGCTAAAGAAAATCCCCAGGAAAGACAAGCGCATATATATCAAGCATTCTAAATGCAATGATGTTACGAGGTATGACTGAAGACAGTGTGTCTGTAGACTATACCTCCATTATTGTTGTTACTTGCTCTCCTTTTGCGCTCAACAAAGACGCGGTATCCTGTATTTTTCCTGATCTGCAAAAGTATCTTAATTACAAAGACACTCATGAAAACAAAACGCCATCTAAAAAGACTAAAATTTTCCCGAAGGAAAAGAGAAAGCAAATGATGCAATTCTGGATAAAGATCTGATACGGACTTTAAATGCATTGAAAGAAACATCTAAATATGAGGTATTGCAAATACAAGGATCTTCGCAGTTGCAATACTTTCCTTTGTTTTATCTCAATAAAGAAATGCTCAATTTAACTGTAGTACAAGACAGACCGTTGTGGAAGAGACTTGGAGAGACCTTCGTCCACCAGTGGATTGATAATGGTTGACGATGATGATGATGATGAGGATGATATCGTAAGTAGTATAACTTTTTTTTTGCAGCATGAGATCAAACATTCATCTACAAAATACACAGCCTGACAAAGAAAATGAGACACCACGGAGATATAAACTCAGCGCCATGCAAATTGCAGAGCGGGTGCACACGTACAAGTTACGCAAATGATTGCATTTGCAAGCCAATCGCATGAACAGCGCGCGAGATATAGGCAAACAACAAGCTCGTGAGGCTATCAGTCGAGATGTCGTTAGGTCCACGAGAAGCGAGTGGTTCTGCTATAACCGCGTCTGAAGAACAAAAAGGGGTGCCAATGCCGTTAAGTCGCCGTCGTACGCGATGTCCTCAAACAGATGGATTCACGAAAGGTGTCATCGTAGTACTTCTTACCGCTGGATTGTCCTTGCGTCGTATTGGGAAAGAAACGCAAAGTGATGCCACAACCGCCGGTCGCATTTGGAGACACTGGTCCTAGGAAGGATCTGTGCAACGTGGTAGAGGGACCGGAGCAGGGAGACGGACGTCCGAGAGCACCGATCGTCTCATCCGACGCCATGCTCTAGAGGACCCACAGGCCATGACGGGACGCATTTTGCGAGGTGTGCGGCGAGGTTCGGATGCTCCAATATCGACACGGACAGTGTCACGCCGATTGGCTGCGTCTGGTTTGCTGTTCCCTTGTCTGTTGCGTAGGTTACGCTTAACAGCTAGCCATCGTCATCACCGCTTGGCGTGGTGTCACTCCAGAGCTGCCTGGGGTACCAAATGGAACAGTGTGGTGTTCAGCGACGAATCAGAGTTCTGTTTCACCACGAATGATCGCAGAGTCTGGAGGCGACATGGTCCACAGGCTGATTCTTCCGCCATTGTAGAGTTCAACACGGCCCGGCAACCTGGAATCATGGTGTGGGGTGCTATCAGCGCAAACAGCACTTCCCCGCTGGTACTCACTACGGGCACATTTACGGCACGCAGCTATGTTGAAGAAGTGCTGCGGCCCGTACCACTACCGTATCTTCAGGGCATCCCAAACGCCGTTTTTCAACGGATAACGCCCGGCCGCATACCGCTCGGATCAGCCTGAATGCATTACACGGTGTGCGGATACTTCCGTGGCCAGCACGATCGCCCGACCTCTCTCGCTCATCGAGTATCTGTGGGACACGATTGGACGTAGGTTGAATACCCTCCCACTCCAGCAAAGTGAAGATGAACTGTGGATTTGGATCAACACCACATGGTCCATGATACCCTAGGACTCTATTCAGGCTCTCATTGCCTCGATGCCTCGTCGAATTAAACGCTGAATCGCCCAAAATGGGGGCCCACACTCCTGATTGATCATCCTGTATATTCGGCAACTAGAGCCTAGTCTGTATATGACAATTAAATCATCTGTTCAGGACATACTCTGCTATCTGTGTGTGCAGTTTGGCCTGTTTTCGAACATTCCTTCATGATGTGGCATTTTCTTTGTCAAGCAGTGTACATTTCTTACGGGTGCAACTCAGTTGAAAGCAGTGTTCTCTCAGACCAATGTCAGTCACAATGTGTGTTGAAACGGCAGTTGAACAGTTTGAGCTCCTAGGCACTGACCGAGGAACGTTGGCCCCTATAGAACTCGGGCCAAGAAGGCAAGATTGGCAGGCCTAGGGGGACGCTGAGATCTATTAAATCAGGGTATTAGCAATTCCTTACCTCAAAATTATCGATAACCAGGAGGGACCATAAGGGTTATCAGTGCTCATTAAGACAAAAGTGCTCTCCTTTCTCTCCTTCTTTAAGTAGAAATATCCCCCTTAAACGGCCACTATACCTAAACTAAATGGCTCCCAAAATGTTATTTGCCTCTGAAACAATAATGCTCACATAGCCATCGGGTTTGACGAAAGCTACGGCAAAACATTCCTTTTCTCCTTTCTTCTCAGCAGTACTGACCATAAACCCATCACGGGT
Organism: Macrothele yani; assembly: GCA_039090855.1. Classification (NCBI taxonomy): domain Eukaryota; kingdom Metazoa; phylum Arthropoda; class Arachnida; order Araneae; family Macrothelidae; genus Macrothele; species Macrothele yani. The sequence continues at coordinate 185,251,465 of CM076995.1, forward strand.
GATGCAGACATCATACCACTAGGTAGATGGTTCGTCATTTAGAAAGTCCTTCTAGTCTTTTATTCTATGCTTCATGACCCAAGATATGGACATATGTATATTCTAGGCTCCATGACCCAAGATACGGAAATATACACTGAAGTGCCAGAAAAACTGGTAGAGAAGTGCTTACGCAAAATACATAGCAACGTCACCTATGCGCGTACTTGGCTGAGTCCGCCAGTGCGTCTTGCCAGCTGTCAAAGCTGTTTCCGGCATGGGAATGACAAATAATAACGAGTTAAGCGATTTTCAATGCGGTGTCAGAGTTGGCACTCGTGAGATGGGCCATAGTATTTTGGAGGTAGAAACTAAGTTCGGATTTTCACGGACAACCATTGCAAGGGTGTACCGTGACTACAAGAATTCCGGCAAAACCTCCAACCTACGCTACCAGTGTGGCCGTCAAAAGACATTGAGTAAACATGACCATCGTCGGCTGTCAAGAATCGTTTCACGCGACACTCTTGCAGGTATCATCGGAATTCAATGTTGGAGCCTTAACAAGCATTAGCGTCCGGACTGTTCAACGTACCCTGCACGATATTGGCTTTAGGAGCCGACGCCCAACTTGAGTCCACTTGATGGGTGCACGACACAGAGCTATGCGCCTCGCTTGGGCACGGCAACACCGACACTGGACACTTGATGACTAGCCTGGTCTGACGGGTCGCGTTTCTAACTGTATCGGGCAGATGGAAGGATTCGTGTGTGGCGCAAACCCCATGAAGCCATTGATCCCGCCTGTCAACAGGGAACTTTACCGGCTGGTGTGTGTGGGGGGTCCGTAATGGTATGGGGGTGAGTTTAACTGGACTTCAATGGCACCCCTGGTACGTCATGCTGATGGGTTGGGCCTGTTCCAAAAGGACAATGCACCTCCACACAAGTGTCGGGATCCTACATTATGGTTAGAGGAGCATTTATCTGAGTTTGGGGTGTTCACATTCCCACCCAAGTCCCCAGATCTGAACGTGATAGAACACATTTGGGATGTCATGCAACGCTCTATCGAACACAGGAATCAGAGACCTCGGAATACACCCGAATTGTGGAACGCTCCGCAGGACGTATGGTGTGCATTGTCTACAGCATATTTCCAGAAGCTAGTGGAGTACATGCCCCGTCGTATTTCTGCAGTGCCCTCCCGTGTGGGACCTACCAAGTAATAGACTGGTGTACCAGTTTTTCTGGCATTTAAGTGTATTCTCTGCTTAATGTCCCTCTGATACGGATATCATGCTACTGGGGTTAAACCAGTTAATCAAACATCTTCTCTCTAGTTTCTTAGGTTCTTCGCTGTTATTATAGCTCTTTTGGCGTGTAATATATTAGAGTATTACTGACAGCCAATCCTCCTAAATGATTGCTTTGAATAGCAAAGCTAAGAAACGCTTATTAAGCAAAGATTTCTGATGGGGTGGTTTACTCCTTCCTGCCGCGTTCGGCCTACTTTTCGGAGAGTGCATACAGTATATTCATTTGAGTTGATTTTAGCCGATTTGGCTAACCCCGAGTTAATTCGTTCCAGCCGGTTAAGGGCCGATTCTTTTGCTTTTACAGCAAACAAAATGCGCTTTAAAGAGCCATTTGAAAAATAAATGAAAAAACGGGTTCCAGAGGTGAAATCGGGTTGGACTATTGTTCACCGCTATTTTGGGGAACGCCGTTCCCCTAAATAGTGGTGAACAAAAGTACATAATATTTGAAAGAAAAATGTACTGCAGACTATACAGAGGAAATTTGGCTCACAGTTTATATCTATGAATTCTATTCGCAATTTGTCTAAGAATTTTAAGTTTGAAAATTTTGTCTCTGATTTTGCAGTTTTCAAGGCTTTTGACCGGAGAAAATAAATTTTGTACTTCGGACTCTTAGCTAAAGCCCCATAGCCAGAGTGAATTCTCGCATTCGACTGTTATGCTTTCATATGATTTAGTACTTTATCCCGCGCGGCGGAATGTTGAGCTATAACTTCGATTCACCCGAAGATGACACTGAAAGGGAAAGTATGTGAAAACTATCGCCGCGACTAAAAGTAGTTCCCAACATTTTCCGTGAAAACCAACGCATTTATTGCCCAGAATCATACTATATATTGTACTAGCTTTTTTACTTATAAGTACATAGAGTTGTTTTAGACCAATCTAAAAATGATCTTTTATCAGAAATTAACTTTTACAATTAGACCAACACACGCATGTGTAGATGCAGTGTGCCAATGAGTTGATGGGGGAAGTGATTAACAGCTGCTAACAGCAGGGCACAGTGCGTAGTGACGCGGATGGACATAACTCTAGGCCGTTTTCGAAGGCTCAGTAAGTGCGTAGGCTCTTGTTCCTTCAACTGCAGTGTCATCTTAGGGTATATCGAAGTATAGTGACAATGTTACAGGCTTGATTTAGAAGAAGGTTAATAGAGTTTGCTAACCTTGGCTTTAAACTCAAATTCATTCAAATTAACAATTCGGTACATAGTAGCTGACCAAGACCGCAGTATCTTCAGGAAGAGACGGCATCCTCTAACTGTTTAAAGTGGTGTCTAACAGCAGCAGTTTCTTTGAAAAACATAAGAAATGTACCCTCTCTAAGGTGTTTTTCTCTAAGTTTAAATTACCAGGAAGAGCAGTTTTTGTCCCTTTGATACTACATGAGGTCGAACTGAATATGCTCATTTATTACGATATTTACTATGTACAGTAAGGTAGGAAACCAATTAGGGAATTCCAAATGTTTTCGCTATTTTTCATCTGCGCAATTAAGAAAAGAGGAAACACTACTTTAGCAAACGCGTAACCTGCTTTTTGTGATACACGCTTATCAGAATTAAAAATTTATTACGGTTTAATTTTTATTCAGCGTAATCGTTTTTTATTTATGTTCATTTAAAATAACGCAGACATATAAAATCTGTGTGCGTCTCAGTGCTGAGACGGTCAAAGATCGAAAAGCCCGAAGTCGAGCCTAGACTCAAACCGGGCTGAGGCTGCGTAATAGTAGCTGGAGTCCGGGCTCGGGCTCTCAGAGAGAGAGAGAGAGAATTGTCTTCTTTTTTTATTTTTAAATGTTATTTTGTATGATTTTTACACTCTTTAGTTGTTAAACAGAATTATTTCCAACTAGATCTAGATGAGGATTGGGTACTCGGCAGGATTATTCATTTCGGGCTTGGGTGACAAATACAGTAGGCCATGCATTACTGAATTTCTGCGAAGGAAAAGTTTAAGAACTGCTGATGGTAGATAGCATGCTCACGAAACTCTGCTCCCTATGACAACGGGGCAACTCCCAGTTAATTCTATTGAGCAACGTACGCCGTAGATTGTTGTGCCTCCCGATTTTTCTGATGCCCGTTCCCACGAAACATTTCTGGAAGATATGAATGGTCAAAAACACTATGGAAATACATAGATTCCCCCACACACACTCTCTCTCTCTCTCTCTCTCTCTCTGCAGTTAAGAAAGACATTGGTTTATTGCACGGGGAGGAAAGAGTGGAAGCCTGGAAGAAAAGATAAGCAGATTAATCTTAGCTTTCGGGACCGGACTATCTCTCAATATAAAATTCGGGTTTGGGCTCTTAAAATTGAGCCCGAACTCAGCTCTGGTGCAGATGAGTGTGCGCGCGCGCGAGAGAGAGAGAATGTCAGTTAAGATTTTGGGCGCTAATCATTGCGTTCCCCCTAAAGATATTGTCTACTTTTACCACTGACGGTATCGCACGTGACCGCATCTTGTGTCATTCGAGCATCGGCGTTACTTCTATGAACAGCGGCGACGAAATATTTATAGAATTCAATTCTTCCCGTTTTTTACGCTTTCTAACCGTAGGTTGAAGAAGCGTATATGCTCCAGCTTTGTCTGTCTGTCCGTCCGCAAGATGACTCGCGTAAAAATGGTTCGATTTCGATGAAATTTTAGTATGTGGTAGAGGACAACCTGGGGACGAACCTTATTGAAAGTGGGTTAAATGATGTTAAAGGTAAGGATATAGAAGCGGGATTCATTCCATCGCCTTTATACGTCATTACTTACGTAAAATTGCTTCTATTGCGACAAAACGTTATGTTGTTCCGGAGGTATACTGAATCGGTTCTGTTGAATATAATCGAAATGGGGTCAAAGGTCAGGGCACAGGAGCGAGATTTATTCCACAGCCATTATACTCACAACTTGAGTAATGATTTCTGGTATGTTGGAAAGCGTATAATCAATGCATTGCATGATTTTACTAACTTGTTTTAATGATTGTCTGAGCTTCGAAAACAAGAAGTCACTTTGAATTCAAGCATCAGTAGCAGGGGCGAATTGTGCTGCTATTCAATGTTACGTCTGGAAAGAGTTTGAAATAAATAATTACAATTGGTTCAGAGAAAACAGTAGTAGTGCACTGTGGACGCTCTACGACAGGTGATCGTCGCATCATCGGGAGGAAGGCCATACCACCTCCTAGTTTTCAATATGTCACCGAGACTTTACTAAGAGCCTTGACTGCTGCTGTTTTTTTTTTTTGATTGGAGGTTTAACGACCACCGTGAGCAACTCAATGGGCTATAAGCAGTCGCCCGTCCCTAATTTAGGGTCACTGGTTCCAGGGAAGGGAGAGAGCCAGTGCCGTAAGACAAACACAACATCCATGCCACACCGGGATTCGAAACCGGACCCCGTTCGGACGAATGATCAGAGGCCATCGCTTAGACAACTGCGCCACCGGGGCGGCTGACTGCTGCTGTGACAGCAATAGGTGGAACAATAAGTCATTAGGGAGGCGTATATAATAATTTTGCAACAGTCAGTAAAAGTATCTATAAACATATAAATGCATGAGCTCAGGTAAGAGAAGTGATCTTTGAAAACTTCTGCTCAGGTAAGAGAAGTGATTCGGAAAGTAATTTTAATCTAGTCAGAAATCGCATGCCTAGAAATTGATTTAAATATCATCTACTGCGTATGAAGTGAGGCCCCCAATGAAAAAAACCTCGTACTTATTCAATTACGGGTAACAGCGAATGATAAGCGTTTGTTTTACATACGAATATTATCCTGTACAAACGTGCACATCAGCAGACAACGAGCTATTTATCACTTCTACTTTAATTCTAATTTCTGTACCACGTCGCATCGTACCACCATCCTATTTTGCATTCAGCGATCAACCCTGATAATCTATAGCTTCTCCAAAGTATTGTTTCAAAGCTTTTCAGACGTCAACAAAAAGAAGAATCGATTTTGAGCAACCTGTTGTTACTGAACAGAGTCAGCAATGTTTCGCCATTAAAACGACTCAAAATCAGTGTCTTTAATAAATAAACATACGGCGTCTGCTCACAAAGAATTCGATATAATACCTCTCCGTAAATATAAATTGACAATTTTGTCTTTACAACACCGAATTAGAAAACAACAGAACGTAATAAGAGTACTTCGCTGTTGTTCGCAAGTCCGCCAACACATGGATTTCTAATTTGATCGCTTCCAGCTGCAAAGTACACTTCCCAGAAATTTTGTAAACAGTGAAAAGAGATTTGAGGAATTAAATGCACCAGGTGAATAATGCATTCTGAAAAAGCTACGTCTTTTCTCGTCAAAATATATTTAAAAGGTGTTAAGAGCAAGGCATGGCTTGCAGTCCATGTATATCATGACATGTTTTGGGACAGGGCATTTCGCAAGCTGTTATTTACACAATTCCATTTTTGGCACGTCTTTTGTGAAAAAAGATCGTGCTTATGTTATCGGTTTGTCCGTCCGTTAGTCCGTCTGTACCCACTATATCTGTGCAACTATTAGTCCGATTTGAAAAATTCTTTCTGCATTGGGAAGTTTGAAATATGCAAATGATGATCCTTTATTTCCTTTTTTTTTTTTTTACGATGTACAATTTCGGCGATAGAGGGCGTAAATGCAGATGATGTCGAATTCAAAAATACGTTTTATTCCACATAGTTGCTTCTAAACATCCGATTGAAAAAAAAATTATCTTTCGATTCTATTTATGTCGAAGAGTATTTTAGATATAGTTACTTTTTCAAAGTACGCATAGATTTTCCGCTAGGAGGCGTTAAAGTAAATTACATTTTCCCCGATACCTCTTCTTCTAAAACTCCGATTTGGAAAATGTTTTCTTCAGCGGATACATCTCCTGATGGAAAATCTTTTGCATATAATTTCAAATTTTTGATAAAGAATACTTTGGCCACCAGGGGGCGTAAGTGTTAATTTTTGCTTATGATGTATTTCCCATAAAATCGGAGCTTCTAAAATATCGATTGAAAAATTCTTTCGTGGACTGGACTGATGCCACTTACATCGATAAACCTTTTGGAATATTTTCTTCTTAAAATATTGCACAGTTTCTCCGCCAGGGGGCGTAGATGTTCATCTTTTTTTTGTCAATATCTCTACTTCTAGGAGTCCGATTTTAAACATTCCTTCTTTGTTGGATAGTGTTTCTAGTGTGACATGTGATTCATATAATATCAAAATTTTCAAGTAATTCATAGACTTTCCGCTAGGGGTGTAGATGTAAATTGCGTTTCTCCCTATATCTCTGCTTCTAAATCTCAGATTTGAAAAATTCTTTCTGCACCGCATACGGCTCCTGATGGGAAATCGTTTGCACATATTTTCTAATTTTTGTAAGAAATGGTTTGGCCACCAGGTGGCGTAAGACTTAATTTCCGCTTCTGTTGTATTTGCAGCAAAATATGAGCTTCTGAAATCTCGATTGAAAAATAATTCTTTTGTTGACCGATACTACTCATGTCGACAAACCTTTTAGGAAAATTTTCTTCTTGAAAAAGCATGGTTTCTACACCAGTGGGTGTAGATGTATATCTTATTTTTGTCAATATCTCTACTTCTAAGAGTACGTTTTGAAAAATTCCTTCTTTGTTGGATAGTATTTCCGATGCGAAATGTTTTTCCTATAAATTCAAAATTTTCAAGTAAATCATAGACTTTCCGCTAGGGAGCACAAAGGTAAACTGCGTTTTCTGCGTTATTTCTGCTCCTAATGCTCTGATTTGAAAAATTCTTCCTGTATCGCATACTAGACCTGATGGAAAATATTTTTCACATGATTTCTAATGTTTGGTATGACCACCAGGGGTCATAAGTGTTTATTTCTGCTTCTGAAGTATTTGTTGCAAAATCTCTGCTCCTGAAAACTCGATTAATTTTTTTCATTCGACCGATACCGCTTATATGGATAAACCTCTTGAGAATACTTTCTTCCTAAAATAATGCATGGTTTTCTCACCAGGGGACGTAAAGTCACATCTTATTTTTGTCGATATCTCTGTTTCTAAGAGTTCGTAAGCTCACGATTCCATTTACAGCAATATCTGAGGGATGAAAACCCGATTGAAAATCTTTCTTTCGTCAGATCTAATGTTTTCCATACCGGTTCCATTGACTTTGAATAGCTTTGATAAATTTAATTTGCGTCAGAACGGATTCAAAAGACGTGCTTATTACACCAGAAAATTCGGTGTCATCTTTCTTGTTTTTCTTCTTTTGGTAAAACTTTTCAAACATTTCGTTTTTCCGATAGGTATCGGAACCACGTGGCGTGGAACTTATTTTCTTCCCATACGTAATATTCATTCAAATAAAACGTGGACTGACACTGCACTTTTATGCTGGTTCATAAAAGTTTCACAGCGGGATAATACAGATTAAGTACACTGCTCGACATAGTATTTATACAAAGCAAAACCAGCAAGTATTTGTCGGATCGCCATGCAAATTGATGGGAATGTGTCGACAGTTAGGTTATGCAAATTATTGCAACCGTGAGAAGACCACATAAAATGTGAGGTAACAAAACGGCTTGGTGTAGCTAAGTCTTGTCATCCTCATTTGGGTGTCTGGTCCACTCAGTGCTGGATAGAAGTGTAAGGTAGAAGAGATTGTACGGGCAAAATAATTAACAGAAGCTTCAACTTAGGCCTACGTACTGTTAGTTGGCCTATGCGTGCCATGGTAACCGAAACTCATCCGGATGAAACAACTGTCAGCCGAATGTGACGACAGCGGTTGGAGGAAGGTAAATTGCATCGCTCTAGTTGGACTGGGGAATGCTTTAAAGTTTTATTATTATTATTTTCTTGATTGGGGATTTAAAAAATTATTTATTGGACTTGGTTGATAGATAGATTGACATATACAGAATATACATTTTGTGTTTCGACGTCAGCAATGTATACATAGTGAACATTGAATACAGTATGCCGGGTGAACAAGGAACACAGCGACTAAACCGATAAAGACAAACACAAACAAATATGCCTAACCCGGGATTCGAATCCAGACCCCTCCGTTGGGAGAGTGATCAGAAGCCATCGCTTAAACTGCTACACCACCGTTCAAAGGCTTGGTGAGCCTTCGAACGGTGAACCACCGTTCAAAGGCTTGGTGAGCCTTCGAACGGTGAACCACCGTTCAAAGGCTTGGTGAACGTTCGAACGGGGAACCACCGTTCAAAAGCTTGGTGAAACTTCGAACGGTGAAAAACCGTTCAAAGGTTTGGTAAACTATCGAACGGTGAACCACCGTTTAAAGGCTTGGTGAACCTTCGAACGGTGAATCACCGTTCAAAGGCTTGGTAATATTTCGAACGGTGAACCACCGTTCAAAGGGTTGGTGAACCTTCGAACGGTGAACCACCGTTCAAAGGCTGGGTTAACCTTCGAATAGTGAACCACCGTTCAAAGGCTTGGTGAACCTTCTAACGGTGACCCACCGTCCAAAGGCTTGGTGTGAACCTTCGAACGGTGATCCACCGTCCAAAGGCTTGGCGAACCTTCGAACGGTGATCCACCGTCCAAAGGCTTCGTGAACCTTCCAACGGTGAACCACCGTTCAAAGGCTTGGTGAAACTTCGAACGGTGAGCCACCGTTCAAAGGCTTGGTAAACTTTCGAACGGTCAAAGGCTTGGTAAACTTTCGAACGGTGAACCCCCGTTCAAAGGCTTGGTAAACCTTCGAACGGCGACCCACCGTCCAAAGGCTTGGTGAACCTTCGAACGGTGACCCACCGTTCAAAGGCTTGGTGAAACTTCGAACGGTGAACCACCGTTCAAAGGCTTGGTAAACTATTGAACGGTGAACCACTGTTTGAAGGCTTGGTGAACCTTCGAACGGTGACCCGCCGTTCAAAGGGCTTGGTGAACCTTCGAACAGTGGGTCACCGTTCGAAGGCTTGGTGAACCTTCGTTCAAAGGCTTGGTAAACTATCAAACGGTGAACTACCGTTCAAAGGCTTGGTGAACCTTCGAACGGTGACCCACCGTTCAAAGGGCTTGGTGAACCTTCGAACGGTGACCCACCTTCAAAAGCTTGGTGAACCTTCGAACAGTGAACCACCTTTCAAAGCCTTGGTGAATCTTCGAACGTTTCAACGATCGTATTTTTCGGAAAGAAGTAGGTAGAAATCCACTTTCCCCAGCGAACGAAATTCAAAAGAACGTCATTTGCAGACGACTTAAAGTCTCTGCATGACCCTATCGCAGTTTGGATGAACTGCGGACACATGTCAATGTCACATGGTCACATATACTTCAGGGACAACACCCGAGGACTTTTCCAGTAAATACCACGCCGTGTTGAAGAATGTATAGCCCAGCATGGCAATCATTCGAACAACAGACTTAGGACATCTTATACTATGGCGTAGATCATCGATTCTACGTAATAGCTCAAAACTCGAATCACTTCTTTCTAACGTACGTGCCTACACGTGTGATAAGTTTTGTCTCATTTCGTGCATTATTTCACGGTGTGGCATTTTCTGCAGCAAGAAATGCGCGAAAGACAAGGTTGCTGCTGGACTGATTATTTCAGCACTATCTCTCTTTTCGCATAGCAAGGCGGTGGCTTCTTATTGAAACAATCCTCAGCACCTTCTTGGACTTTACTGTACCGTGAATTTTCGTCATTTTATGAACTAGTTTATGTGTCCGAAGATGTGAAAAGAAGCGCCTGTAAGGATGTCATTCTAACAGTTTCGCGGTACGTGATGCTAGAGGGATTATATTTTGTTTGGGAAGTTAACTACCACTGTGAGCAACACAATGAACTACAAACAGACGCCCGTTCCTAGATTAGGGTCGTAGGTTTCAGGAATTGGAGAGAGTAAAATGCCGTAAAACAGGCACGACACCCATACCTCACCAGGATTCAAACTCTGATCCATGTCAATATTCAGAAGCCAGCGCTTAGACCACTGCACCAACGGAACATCCTAGAGGTTTCAAATAAACAGAGTGCGTGCGTGTGTGCGTGCGCGCGCGATTTTCGAAAGAAGTATTTCAAAGGGTGTATGTCTTTACCGCCGAAACACTGTTGCAGATGAGAAATCCTATGAACTTGTTCGACCTGGTAAAACATAGGATATACACTGACGGAAAAAAATCCCAACACCAAGAAGGGGTTGTGTTAGATAAACGACAGTTGGTAGGCGGTGAGAGTACATCTGTAAGATGACGTCTATGCAAATTTCGCGCTCGGCGCATACGTGTGGCGCCCCTCGGAATATGCAAAGCAGGTTTGCTGTAAATACGCGCTGTAACGTTCGTGAGCGTTAGTTATCGTTGAGATTCGACGTAGGGTGTTGATGTTAGTCAAGAATGCCTTTAAGAAGACGAAGAATCCATTATCAACAGCTCACGGAGTTTGAACGAGGTCGTGTAATAGGGCTACGAGAAGGTGGATTTTCTTTCCGCAATATTGCAGAACGACTTGGCAGGAATGTAGCCACTGTGCACGATTGTTGGCAGCGGTGGTCAAGGGAAGGTACTGCCTCAAGAAGACCGGGTTCCGGCCGGCCACGTGCCACTACTGAGAGGGAAGACTGTCGTGTACAGCGTATGGCAGTGGCGAATCGTACTGCGTCTGCGGCAGCAATTCAAGCTGCATTTGCCACCACAGTGACACAACGAACTGCTACAAATCGGTTACTTGAAGGACAGCTCCGAGCCAGACGCCCTGTATCGTGCATTCCACTTACTCCAACCCACTGCCGTTTGCGACGTCAGTGGTGTCAAGCTAGAGCTCATTGGAGGACGGAGTGGAGATCTGTTGTGTTTTCTGATGAAAGCCGGTTCTGCCTGGGTGTCAGTGATGGCCGTGTGTTGGTTAGAAGGAGGCCAGGTGAGCGCCTACAACCAACCTGTCTGCGGCCGAGACACACTGGACCTACACCTGGAGTTATGGTCTGGGGAGCAATTTCCTATGACAGCAGGAGCACTCTCGTGGCTATCCCACGCATCCCGACGGCACAGTTGTACGTCGGTCTGGCGATTTAACCTGTTGTGCTGCCATTCATGAACAGTATTCCAGGGGGTGTTTTCCAACAGGATAACGCTCGCCCGCATGCCGCTGTTGTAACCCAACATACTCTACAGAGTGTCGACATGTTGCCGTGGCCTGCTAGATCACCAGACCTGTCACCAATCGAGCACGTATGGGACATCATTGGACGACAACTCCAGCGTCACCCCAACCAGCATTAACCGTCTCTGTATTGACCGACCAAGTGCAACAGGCATGGAACTCCATCCCACAAACTGACATCCAGCACCTGTACGACACAATGCATGAACGTTTGCGTGCTTGCATTCAACATTCTGGTGGCTACACCGGTTATTAATGTACCAGCATTTTAAATTTAAAATGGCTCTTCTCGCGCTTACAGTAAGCTGTGATCTTGAAACCTTAAGCGTGAAGCTGCTAAGCTGGTTCGCCACAGTAAGGCAATGGATACGAAAGAGAAAGTGGAAAGGCATGAACTGGCTTTTTGGAAAGATAGAAAGTCCTTCTGGAAGTACATGAGACTCAGGAAAAATAGGGGAAACAAAATTGTAAGTTGTGTGATGTTTGAGATTGGGGATAATGATATGGGAGCCCAATGAGTTAAGTGACAGATGGGGCGAATACTTCTGTGAGTTATTAGATCAGGAGAGCAAAAATGATTCTGAGACAGATGCAGACGATGTCACAATGAGAGATGAAAGCACAGGAGGGATCTCAAGAGAAGAAGTGTGTAAAGCTCAAAAATCTCTTCAGAATGGTAAGGCTCCATGAGTTGATCGCATAACTGCAGAGATGTTGAAGTATGGTGGTGACTATAATTGACAGGTTAACTGAAATTTGCCAGTTATGCTGGGAGTTAGGAATGGTCCTTCGGGATTGGAAGAATGCTATCATTGTTCCCTTGTATTAGGAAAAAGGTGATCAGACTGACTGCAAGAACTATCGTGGTATTAGCCTATTGAGTGTGCCAGGGAAAGTGTTTGGTAAGGTTGTTATTGAAAAAGTACGGGGTCTTACATCAGAGAAAGTGTGGGATGTTCAGAGTGGTTTTATGCCTGGTAAGGCTGCACTAACCAGATTTTTGCATTACGCATAATGATTGGAAAGTATCTCGCTGTTGGGAAGAAAGTTTTTACTGCCTTCATAGATTTAGAGAAAGCTTACGACCGAGTCAATAGGACACTTTTGTGGAAGGTATTGAATGAATATGGTGTTACTGGGAATTTACTTAATAGTGTAAAAGCCATGTATGCTGGTAGTAGAGCTTGTGTACGAGTGAATGGTGTTTCATCAAAATGGTTTTCCATTGGTGCAGGAGTTTAGACATGGTTGTGTAATGTCACCATGGCTGTTTAATATATTTATGGACGCATGCATGCGTGAGGCCTAAATAGATAATAGTGGTTTATGTCTTGGTGATATCCGTGTGTGCAGATTGCTGTATGCTGATGACACTGTCCTGTTGGCGGAGAGCAAAAGTGAGTTGCAGAGTATGTTGTTTCGGATGCACGATGTTTGCATGAAATTCAAACTGAGTATAAATAAGGGAAAAACCAAAGTTATGGTGTTTGAGAGAGGAATGGGTAGCACTGAATGTAATGTAAGTATAAATGGCATTGTGATTGACCAGGTGAGTGAGTTTGTGTATTTAGGAAGCATGTTTGACAGAGAGAACAAGTTGGATGGTGAAATCAGTAAGCGTGTGAATTCTTCTTTGAAATTCATAGCTGCTCTGGGAGGTTTTCACAGGAATGATGGGTTCTCTAGAGAGTCCCGCATGGCTGTGTATGAGACAGTAATTGTTCCTACTCTGATGTATGGCAGTGAAACCTGGGTACTGCAGAAGAAACATAGGAGTCGTTTGCGTGCTGGAGAAATGCGTTACTTACGTGGGGTTTGTGGCAAGACACGATCTGAATGTGTGAGGAATGAAGATGTATTGCAGTTGTGTGATGTAAAGCAAAATGTAGTTAGCAAGGTGGAGTCCAATATGCTTCGGTGGTTTGGCCATGTTGAAAGAATGAGTGATGAAATGCTTACTAAGAAAATATTTTCAGCCCAAGTGGCAGGACGGAAAGGCAGAGGAAGGCCAAGGAAGACACGGGTGGATCAGATTCAGGAGTGTCTGCATGAGAAAAAGATTATGAAGTATAAAAGATCTTGTGTACGGCGTGTAATGGATATCAGTGAAGCACGAGTTGTATGTCAAGATCGCTGTAAATGGCAAAGTTTGATACGACAACAATAAGTAAAAATATCTGGAAGTTTGCATTTCTTTTTGGAGCTAACCTCTGAACCTCAGAGAACAGCTTAGTGATATGATATGATGATACCTACACAAATGTATTGCCGCCATTTCATTCTCTACAACTAATTTTAAGTGGCGTTGGGATTTTTTCCGTCAGTGTATACCGAAATGCCTGTTAATTAGATACACTTCCCCTAGATGGCTCGCTGAAACGCCTAAGATGTCACGTAAGCGTGGTAAAAATTACCCCATCCAGCTCGTCGGGAATCAATGTTTGATTGAGAGTCGGATGATCAAAATGTACTATATGAGCGATTGTGAACGTGGTGCAATAGTTTACACCAATCGCACAGGTCCGAGGATCTTCCAAACGGCCGTCCTCCGAGTGTTTCTTCTTCTGTTTGATTGTGTTTTCCAAAGTCTGTGGACATCGGTGTATAACGTTTCTTTAGTGGCTTATATTTGTTGATGACTTCCTTATTTTTGCACTTTGATAAAGTTTGTAACTTCCATCATTTTCTCTTTCTACCTGTATGCCCAAATAATTTGTCACCTTCCCAAGATCTTTTATTCCAAACATTTTTCTGGATTTGTTGATATTTTCCATGAGATGAGATGTAATTAAAATGTCGTTCACATACACGATTATATATGTGAAGGAATCCCCTTCCTTGCGTGTGTAACAGCATGGGTCTACTTTTCCTTGGACGTAACCTTTTTCAAATAAGAAATTTGCAATGGTTTGATTCCATACCCTGGCGGATTGCTTGGAGTCCATATATTCATTTATTAAGTTTACATACTTTCGTTTCTTGGCCTTTTTCTATGTATCCTGCTGGTTGAGACAGATTTCTTCTTCTAAATTGCCATACAAAAATGCATGTACACCACTTTGATATAAAAACTGCATCTCTCTGTGTGCTGCTATTGTAAGTAGGGTGCGAATTGTAGTGTGTTTTACCAGGCCTTTGATTAAAACCTTTTGCTACGAGTCGTGCTTTGTATCTATCTATGTCCCCATCAACATGGTATTTTATTTTAAATGTCCATTTGCCACCGATGGCTTTCTTTTCTTTAGGCAAATCCGTAAGTTCCCAGCTTTTATTTTTCTTTAGAGATTTAATTTCTTCATTTGTGGCTTCAAGCCATTTTTGTCTTTCTTCTTCTGGCAGTTTCTGTATTTCGTGCCAATTTGTAGGTTCAGGCTTAGGTTTCACTTTGGCAATGTATGCTAACCTGTCAGGCGGTTTTCCTTTTGTAGTTCTAGCTGATTTTTCGGGTTGTATACTTGTGCTTTCACCAGTTGATCCATTTGATTTCAATAAAGGTTCAAAGGTTTTTGCTTTCAAAAACAATATCTTGCGTGTTTCGCCTGATTTTGGCATTGGCCTACAATTTTCCCGTACACTGGGACTTTCACCAAATTTGACATTACGGCTTATTATCACTCTGTTTGTTCCTGGTATTAGGATACGATATGCTTTGGTTATTTCACTGTATCCAACCAATCTTCCTTCTTGAGCACGATTGTCAAATTTCTTTCGGATTTGTTTTGGCACATAAGCATATGTTTTGCAGGCAAACACCTTTATATGTCCTATGCAAGGCTTGTAGCCCTTCCTTAGTTCGAATGGTGTTTTTCTTGTAGATCTGGTTGGTAATCTATTTTGCAGGTATGTTGCAGTGGTGAGGGTTTCTTCCCAAAAACTTGTTTTTTATTTTCGAATTCAGGAGTATTGTCTTTGCCATTTCAACGAGATACCGGTTTTTCCTTTCTGCCACGCCATTTTGCTGTGGGGTATATGGTACACTCGTTTGGTGTTCTTATTACATTCTCGGCAATATAGTTTTCGAATTCTAAACCAACATACAATCAGAACTGACAACGGAGGAGAGCAAGAGGTTTTGTCTTGAACTTGTTGCTTGTGACTGCAATATATTGCTTTAATTTCACTGTAGCTTTATTTTTATTGCTCATTAGATAAACACATGCAAATCCGCTGAAGTCATCAATGAAAGTTATGAAGTATCGTTTCCCTCCAGGAGTCAGATTCCATAGGAGCACATATGTCGCTATGAATTAGCTCGAGTGGCGTTCGTGCTTTATGTACACTCTCCTTGGGATATGGTTTTTGTGTTAGCTTGCCCTCTATGCAGCATTCACAATTCATATTTCTTTTGCAATCAGATAATCTTAATCCTTTTACTGTTTCCTTTTTTTTTTGCATCTATCGGATGATGTTGGGATCTCTGTGCCCCAAACGCCTATGTCACAAGTTTATACAATTTTGTTTTTCAGTGTTCAGCAAAATTCTTTTTCAGTTTCTCCCACTGTATTCAGCTTATAGAGATTTGTGTTATCAATAGTGCCTATGACTGCAGTTATTTTACCGCGATTTATTATGCACTGATCTCCACTGAAAGTAACACAATAACCGTTTTCAGCAATTTTTCTCACTGATAAGAGGGTAGTTTCTAACTCTGGGACGTAAAGTACTTCTTCTACTTTTATATTGATAACTTCCCCTTTATCACTTATGCAATGCAAATATCAAGTTCCCTTTCCGGCGGATTGCATTTTTTGCTCCGTTGTATTATCCGCCTTAACTTCTGGGTCAATTTCTGTGAAAAACATTTCATTATTGGTCATATGACTATGACGCCAGAATCGATTGACCATTTTGTATTTTCAACCTTGGCTAGTGTTGTTTTAAATGTGAACTCTTCGGTTTCATATTTGAATTTCGGTTCATCATTCTTGTTTGATTCAAATTTATTTCTGGCAGTTTTAGCCTGACTCCTTGCCTGTGTATTTGTATTCTCCTGTTTATTCTTATTCTCTTTTACTTTTCACCAATGCCAGCATTCATTTTTAGTGTGACATTTCTTATTGCAATGTGTGCAATATTGCTTCTTTTGCATTTCTGTTAGATTTGTCACTTGTTTGAAATACTGTGGTAGAATTTGTTTTTGTTTCTGCTCTCTATGTCTTCGACTATTATATTCGTCGATGAGTTTATTTTTAACATATTCTAATGTTAGTTCATGCTCATGTTTTGCTTCAAGAGCTATTACAAGTGTGTCAGATGTGGATGGCAGACCACACAACATGATAGCTGCAAGGTGTGAATCTTTAATTTAATCACCTTTTGATTTTAGTTTATTTGCAATTTCTGATATCTGGTTGATGTGTTCTTGCATATTTTCAGTCATTGTACCTTTTACTGTACAATTTCCTAAGCAAATAGAGCTTACTGCTCAAGTTTGTTCTTTCATGAATTCTTTGCAAAGCTAACCACATATTTCGTGCAGTCGTTTCATTTATGACATTTATTATTTGATCATCAGTCAAAAGTAGACCTCTCATTGACATTGCTTGTTCGTTTTTCTTAATTCAGTCCTGAGTTTTAACTGTAGATTGGGAAACGACATTCCAAGTATTTTCTTTAATGAGAAGCATATGGATTTTAAATTTCCAAACTGTATAATTTTCGTTATTCAGTTTTGCAATGGAAAAATTTGTCGCATTTATTGGACTAGAAAACGCCATTTTTTATTGTTTAAGAACAACAGTTTCACTTTTTTATCAACTACGCAGGCAATATAGCTGAAGCAATGAACGGCTTAGCTTTTTACTTTTGGTTTCGGAAACCCTTTGTTAGCGGTTATTGCATTGCATATAACGTTTCATTCTGAGTTCATTTTCGTCTCATCCATGGAACAGTTCAATCTCATAATCAAAATTATTGGATGTTTGATGATTAAGTGTGATATGAAAAATGTAATGTTTATCTATCTACACTTTAACGTTGAAGCCTTTCCGGAAGCAAGTAGCGCACCGTTCAGTGGCAGACTTCAGAAAAAAACTAATGCATGCATGAACAAAACTCACCTTGAATAACTGCATCCTGAGTTGATAAAAAGACGAACCATTTAATAAAATAACGTAATAGAAGCACTATACACAGAACTAACAGGATCACTTATAGCTTGCAAACATAGCAGCTGATGAAGGACAAACAACAACAACAGCGTCATTATTATCAGTTCTGTCTCCACGTAGCGTGTGTGAGTTCACGTGGTGGACCACGTGCTCGATGCAACGATAATTTCAAAATAATTCTTTCTCCTCCTCCATTGGGTTGACTTTAACCATTCGATTACTGCGAAACGCGTCATACCTTTCCTCGTATTTCCAACAATAAATTCCCATTTCAGTGCACGACAATGGAATATCTGACTACAAAAGAACCGGATTCACTATCTCTTGTGGTATTGTTTAGTCAAGGTTAGTAGACGATAAGGATATGCTCATCCTGTTCTTTGGCTCATTGCTTTGTGACGTCACTGTCCAAATCGCCGTCGTAAGACAACCCAGTCACCATCGTAAGACTACCTAATCGCCACGTTTCTTTGTATCTGCACCATAGCAACGTGTCGGAATTATTATTATTCGTAAACCTGCTGAAATAATCTTCATAAATTCTACCAGATTTTTTAATGCATAATGCTTTCAATTTTTAATTTAAAAAAATTGGGTAATGTTAGTGAGATGCGTTTCCTATTCTTCATAAAGAAATTATTTATTACATGCGAATAATACGTCCTGCTGTGAGTTTTCCCTTCTAAACGTATTCAAAAACAGCAAAAAATCTCTGTAACTAAATTATTTAAAAGTATACCCGTTTTCCCGCCCTTTACGAAACAAAAATGTGCAAGAGGTCTTTTTGGAATCTCAGTTACTAAAATATTCACATGACTGCGAATCTGTATTTAATGTAAATGTACTTTTGCATAAGCTTTTGTTCTGTGTTTGAGTTATAAAAATTGTTGACAAGGCATCGTCCTCTCTAGCTGCAGTTCGGATTTAAAATTCACATGTTAGGACGGTGATGTCAATTGTGACGTCACGATTATTCGTTTGCGAGGAAGGCGGGATGAGCACACCTCACTATCTATTAACCTTGATGACTCAATAAGTAAATACTTGTTTTAATTTGGGTAAACAAACACTGGACATTACCTAATACAGGAACTTGTCTATTTTAGCAAATAATGGAAATCATGTGTGAAAGGGAACAAACGAGTTGCACGTCAGAAATGGGATCCATTTCCAGCGTTTAATAGTATAAAATATTCGTATTTCCTGGCAAAAGGGACAGTTATACTAATGATTAGAATAGATAAATTGAACCTATTTACTTCCTCTGCAACACAAAGTTAGGGTGTCTTATATTTTTAGAAATGTAAAGACGAATGAAATGAACTTTGCAAGATACTGCAACCTTAAAAACAAGAAAACAAAATTAAGTTTTATGTTTCAGAAGAGAATGACCTATAATTCAACATACAAAACATCGAGAATTAACAGCCACTGTCACTATTTGTTTCTACCAAATCACGATAAAAGAATTGTCAACATGAAAAATTACGAGTTCACTTGTATCCAAGTTTTCTCTTAATTTACAAAACGGAAAATACATATTTCATAAAGATATTTGTTGCCTCAAATTTCTTATTAATCTTACAGTTTTTGTCATTCAGTGAAGCAAAAATCAATAGGGTTGATTTTAACGTTAAGAAATGTTTGCTGATATCAACAGCTAGACGTAACTTTCCTCTGCCTTCGGATCATGTTCTCACGCGATGATTACGCACTGCTCAAGGCACGTGAAGCCTTAATTTAATTTCTTCATTGGTGAAGTCGTAGTGCGAGAACTAGATAGTGATAAATGTGGGTTCCAGATGGTGTCTTATTTGGCTCATTTCACCCACTTAGATCTTCAGTGAACATACGCGCTGAATGACGTGTAATCAATTCCACCACATCCTCAATGTTAACACACAAAGTTTAGTTTTTTCCCAGACTTAAAGACTTTATTCTCTCGAATTTTATTTAGCAAATGGTTAAACATTAAAATGGAAGTTTCTTCCCTCTAGTGTTCCCTGTAATGTTACGATTTTCCTACTACACATACCTGTCACTGTATTAGAAACTTTTATTCAACACCGGCCTACACCACCTTTAGCCCAAATTACATCATGTATGCGATTTGGCATGGATTCCACAATATGTTTGAGTGCATCTACGTTTACAGTATACCAGGCGTTCACCAGATAGTCCTTTAATTAGCTCAGATTTGACGAAAGAGGACTATACACGCGGATCTGTTTTTCTAACATGTCCCATACATTCTAAATGGAGTTCATATTTGAGTTTTGTGGTTGTCATGGAAGATGGTAGAATTCCCTGTCATGCTCGCTGAACACATCTCGTGCGATGGACAGCAACATGAAACAGCCGTCATGTTGCTGCACATGCTGGATGAAAAAGTAAACATTACAGGCTGGACTTAATCCGCGACGATGTTCAAATAATCCTTGGAGGAAACCTGACTTTTCAGCTTTATCAGAGGACCCGCTCGGAGCTAACAGAATGTGCAGGCTCTTGCGCTGTGACCCGATTCACACCTTGTGGGTAGTCAAGGTTCGCCATTCCTGTCTATTCTCCACAGTTCTCATGATTTCTGCAATTGATAGATTTGTGAGAGTTTTTATTTGATCAATGAATCCGTCTGGGAGGCTCTTTTGCCGCCAGCATTCCCTTGAACACAACGTTTTTCTAAACCGTCTCGCTGGATGATATAGCAGAAGGAGGTCAGTATATGTCGTTGGATTATCAGAAGAAGTCGCTTGTGCGCATTTACGCAGATCTCTCTCAAGACTGATGCATTAGTTCTATGTACAACCCAGAATATTTTCAGCATGCGTCTGTAGCAGATCATTTCAAACGCCTCAATCGGTCTGCGACATGCTGTATTTAAGGTCCATGTTTCAGAACCGTATGTCGCGATTGAGAACACGAGGGCCTTCGCCTGCCTCATCGTGGTGATTTTGCTGATCCTTCCAGATTTTTTAGCCTTGCTAGGGCAGATGTGGTCATTCCGATCCTCCTTTTGATCTCGCCTTAGCAATTTCTGTTATCGGTTATGTGCGTCCCCAAATATATGGCTTCTGATTTTTGGGTAATATCGGGTGTCTGTTCGAAGTTTTGATGAAGCGTTCCGGCCTTGTCAACTACCATAAGAAGACACTTAGCTCTATTTAGCTTGAGACCAGCTTCGACGCTGTAGTCTTTGGTACGTTTGAGAAACTGCACCATCTCCTACTCTGAACCAGCTATGCTATTAAAATGGTGTCATCCGCATAGAGTAGATTTAATAATTTCCTACCGCTTATTGACAACCCACCATACCAGTCTTCCGTCGCTTTCCTGATTATTCATTCTCCTTATATGTCAAAAAGTATGGATGAGAGAATGCATAGTTAACGGATATAGTTTAATCCACGTTCGTTTTGTTAACGACAGTCATTTTTGTAAGTATCCCCTGTGACGTATACTCAGTTTTAATTTTCCTTTTTAGTTTCTGTTATGTAAAGTTTAGTTCATTCTCCTTGAACAGGTGTTGAACTTAACACCATTTTTCCTCTCTCGCTGAATGATTCTGTGGTAACCTAACTTGAGATCAAACGTTGAATGACGTATGTTAACGAGACAAATAAGAATGATGTTTACGATTGTACGAGCGCTCTCGTTAGAAGTCTGCTAGATTGTGATATCGTTGTATTGCTTTGGAACAGAATTTAAAATCGTTTGACGTACCTGTTGTGTTTAAAAGGCAAGCAATGTACATTGCTTAATGGAGCTACAGCCAAACTCTCTACGTACCGACACTACAGAACTGCGAGTCGTCGGACTACATGACGTTTTTCCAGTCTTCCAGTTTGCAGCCACTGTGTTCCTGACACAACTGTAGATGAACATTCTGGTTCTTCGCTTGAATCTGTGGTTTCGGTGTAGGCAGGAGACGGCTAGCACCGATTCTCTTCAATTTCCTTCGTATAGTTCGCTGCGATATTGGTGAGGAACAGCCTTCATTCAGCGCTTCGGTTAATTGCTGCACACAGCAAGTTTTGTTTTTCCATACAAGGCTACTCCGACGATGGGCTCTTGTTCCTGACGGATTTCAGTTTCTCCACAGATACGCCTTTTATTCAAGCAATATGGGTTATTTTACCACTGATAAAAGATCCGTGATATCTTGCCTTTTGAGAAACAAGTCAGCGCTAAAAATAAAATCTATGCTTCAGACAGGCAGGCACCCACAATAAGCCCATTAATGAACTTCGAAAGATCCTTTGTTTTTACACATTATGATCGACACCACACTGACGAGCAGCAGTCTTAAATGGGTGCGTAGATCACGTACGTCAGCACGTGACAACATATTTTACACATTACGCTGCGTAAGTGAGGTTTACGTACATCTGCGTAAGGGTTTCTAATGAAGAGGTCGGGGGTTTGTATGCGGTAGTTCAAAATGCTGGTTCATCCGCTGTTGTACGGAAGATCGAATTCGGAGTACGAGATGCGCTTCAAACACGTAATTTTACGAAAGAGTGAGTTGTACGGAAGTTGACGATTGTTTATATATGTATTTGGAAGAATAAGTAATACCGTTTGCATACTGGACTGGACCTGTATTTCAAGATGAAAAACAAGAACTCATTGACTACGATTGATTTAGTCACATCCGGCTTTATGAACGTTAAGGTGGTTCCACGTAAAATCTCTGCCTTATGTTTCCAATGGTAAAACTTCTGTACATATTTTCTTCGCAATTAATGTATTCACAAGGACGAAAATTTGCACACCGATAAAATTAACTGTAAGTTATAGCATGGGATACCTAATGCGTGCTAAAACATAACAATACTTATATTAAAATTAATCATTTTTCTTTGAGTAATGTTCAAACCTGTTAATAGATGGCGCGACCTGTACGTTGATGACGTCAGTAGACAAACAAATGTTGGATTGGTTATGTTTTAAAAAGCATTAAGAATCCCATGCTATAACTTAAGTTAGTTTTACCGATGTGCAAATTTTCATACTTGGGAATACATTAATAGCGAAGAAAATATGCACAGAAGCTTTACCATTGGAAACATATGGCACAGATTTTAG
This sequence comes from Macrothele yani, assembly GCA_039090855.1. Taxonomy (NCBI): domain Eukaryota; kingdom Metazoa; phylum Arthropoda; class Arachnida; order Araneae; family Macrothelidae; genus Macrothele; species Macrothele yani. The sequence continues at coordinate 185,274,095 of CM076995.1, forward strand.
GTGGAGCCACCTTAAACGGTTGTACAGGGTGATTCATAAAGAAGTATACAGTTTCCAGATGCTGTAAAACAGTAACAGTTGAAGACACGGACCACAACTGCGAACTGTTAGGTAGATGTACTCATAAAGTTTGTGTCCCGCTACTGAGGGAAGTGTCGTAAACTATAGCGCGTGTGTCACGTGACTAGTCAGTCGATGAACATCTTCCTTACCGATGGATTGGACGAACCGCGGACTACAACATGTCACTGACCCAGTGGCCACCCAGAAGTCCTGACTTAACACCTTGTGCCTTTTTTCTGTAGGGGTACGTAAAGGAAAAGTTATTCGCCCTTCCCCTTCCTGTTAATCTAGCGGAACTGAAACAGCGTATCACAGCCACTATCACTGCACTTGATTCAGATATCTTACCTCGCGTTTGGGCGGAAATGGATTACCGGCTCGATGTGTGACTAAGGGTGCACACATAGAACATCTGTGACTGTCTGTAAAAAAACTTGAAATATTCCCCTACAATTATGTTACAGGTAACATAAAAAATCTTACATTGTTCTTGTTTTATAGTGCGTTGAAACAGCAAACTTCTTTATGAATCACCCTGTATAAATATGAAGCTAAAATAATTGCAAGATATACATAATCGCAATTGCAAAGTCAGGAAAGCAACTAAATGAAAGCAGAAGAAACTGCTAACTGAATTTGTCGGAACATGGTCTTTTTGTTTGGTGTCTTAACATTCAGCATGATCAGATTTAAACGATATAAGCACAAATCGCCTGTCCCCAATTCGGGGTCACTGGTTACCGGGAAGCAAGATAGTCAGTAACGAAGGACAGACACCCAGCCTATGCCTCATCCTGAACTCGAAAATACATCTTTTTCTGACGAATGGCCAGAAATTTGCGCCTCTGGCTACATGGTAACCGGAGCGGTAAAGCAAGTATATGCCAGCCAAGACATTTCCGAAACATATCAACGTAACCAATATGGTGTCATCAAATTATTCTAAAAGGCTTTTAAATGATTTGTTTTTGTTTTGGGGTTTAACGACTTGAACGAGCAACAGGTATGATTTTTAATAAATCCTCCGCTTCCATTTAGGGTCACTGGTTACAGTGCCGTAACACACACACACACACACACACACCTCATCTGGGACTTGAACCATAGCCCTTCTGAGACGCAGAATTCAGCGTCTCAGATCACTGATACAGTGCCGTAACACACACACACACACACACCTCATCTGGGACTTGAACCATAGCCCATCTGAGACGCAGAATTCAGCGTCTCAGATCACTGGGCATTAAGACTGCCATTTTTAATCTTTCGCTGTAATCCTCTGTACAAGTCAAATTTAATTTCGTTATCTTCTGCACTCGAAGAAGCGCGGTGTGCCAGAAGGGAACATAATTCATTGAGCAGATGAATGAAAATAGTAATTCACGAAAATCAAAGGAACGATAGAATCTAATGTACCGGATAGATACTGTTTTGACGTACATCTAACTCCGCGGATAGCATGGAGCGACTGACGGCTGCCCGCCTGTGATAAAAATAAGTCCCAAATGAATTCATTATAGTGTTAAAAATACGTGCCGCACACTAATCGTCTTAGCATATTCGTAAAAAGCATGGGGTCCAATTCGAGTACTGCGCAATACATAGTGCAAGCGACGCTTCCCTCGCTTAATGTGCGCGCGAGAGGTGATGCAATATTTCTGGGTGTGCCGCCGCGTTTGACACAGTCTATCTAGTCAACCGTGAGCGCAACACGACTATGCGTGGTATCGTTTTAAAGCTCTCGACGAGATCTATTCAAATATTTGAAGAGCAGTGGTTTGAACTGAACATTAAAAAAAATCTTGTGAACCGGTGAACACTTTTTTTTTTTTTTTTTTTTTTGATTGGAGGTTTAACGACCACCGTGAGCAACTCAATGGGCTATAAGCAGTCGCCCGTCCCTAATTTAGGGTCACTGATTCCAGGGAAGGGAGAGAGCCAGTGCCGTAAGACAAACACAACATCCATGCCTCACCGGGATTCGAATACGGACCCCTTTCGGACGAATGATCAGAGACCATCGCTTAGACCACTGCACCACCGGGGCGGCCGGTGAACACTAGACAATATCGCGGTTTATCTATTGAACCATGAGTGCAAAACGATTACGTGGTATCGTTTTAAAGCTCTCAATGAGATCTTTTTAAATATATAAAGGACATATCGGAGTGGTTTAAAAAAAATAAAAACATTTTTTTCGTGTGAACGGGTTAAAATTGTCGAAAATGCCGCGGAACACGCAGAACGAAAGCAAGCAAAAGTGTTGAAAATCAAAACGAGAGGCAAGAGCAAGTGATGAGGAATGTATGAAGCCCAAGAAGACAGCACCACGTTGGGTAATTCGTGTATCGATGTATTTTGTGTTCACAATGTATCCAGCATTATTTTTAAAAATTATGTAAGCTACTTTTCGTATAGACCTGTGTTGGCTATAACATATGAAATAAACGCTTTGAAACCATACTCGACTAGCTCACTTCAACTCTGCGATCTGCAAGTCGTAGTCCTACGTTCCAAACTGATGGCTGAATTAGAACTGAGCCTACCTGTATTTTGTTCTACTTATTTAGATATAAAAAAAATAATACATTGAAAAATTTAAGTTGCGATTGGTAGAAAGGTTTGAGAGGAATGTAAAGCTCTATAGGGAGTTAAAGAAATTTTGTTCTTAAGAAATTAATCTTACCATCAAAACTGTTCCGTGGACAATGAAAAGAAGCATCTAGTAACGCCCCCACGCAAATTAAGAGGTAGTGGTTCCTTTTCTGTTTTAGTGAAACCATTCTGGTTACATTGTTGGTTTATATCGTACCTCAAGATATGCGATGCTTAAATCGCTACGCAGAATCTTCTACATTCTGGAAAAAAATGGCTAACCATATTATGCTAATAAAGCATTCAAGAGATACCTTCTAGGTAAGCAGTAGTAAAAGTTAGAACAGCATAAAAGCTTCTTAAATCCCAAATAAACTCAGTAGAGGAAATCTAAATTTCCCCGAAAATCCCTTTTAGTTCTCTTTTTATATTCCGTTTATTCGTGAGTCTGAACTGCAGCGCAGTTATGTACCTTTTCTTTTCAGTTCTGGTAAATGTCCACATTTTGCATAAATATATTTTTATAAAAGAACGCACTGCGGAAGTAACATTTTAAAACTGAAGAGGGATACATTCTAATGTGATTTTTCCTCCGCACATGCTTCAAAGCGCTGAAGTACCTCAACAATTTTGCCCTAACGCAAAACTCGTTCAAATTTTTAAAACTAACAATGTTATCACGGAAAAATTTCACGGACTAAAACTAATTTCATTTTCCTCACACGATTCATTTTCTTTCGAGATACGTCATATCACATTCACTGGTTACCTGTTTTTTATTGCCCAACGTACGCCAAATGCACAATTTTGTACTACCACATGTATGTATTTTTCTCAAGAACAATATGCTATTATGTCTTAAATGAAATGTGTTAAATGAATGCATCCTTCCACCTCTTCCACATGGAGCAGATACATAGTAAATCTTAACTAAAAAAGACATACAAAGGCGGCAGACAACGGAAAGTAATCTGGAGAGATGCATGATTGGTGTAACAAGGAGAGATAAGAAAAGGAACTCGTGGATATGGAAAATGACCACAGTGGAAGACATCATGATCAGAGTAAAATCCCTGAAATGACAATGGGCTGGACATGTCGCCAAAATGAACGGAGAACTGTTGAACAACCTAAATTTGAACTGGACTCCAAGGGACAGAAAAAGACCCAGAAGAAGACTCCATAGGTAATGGATGGATGAAATTCGAAAACATGCCGAGTAACATGGAGGAGACAGGCTCAAAACAGACAGTTGTGGAAGAAACTTGGGGATACCTTCATCCAGCAGTGGACTGATAATGGTTGACATTGATGATATATATATATATATATATATATATCATCATCATCATCATCATTGTCAACCATTATCAATCCACTGCTGGACGAAGGTCTCCCCAAGTTTCCTCCACAACGGTCTGTCTTGTGCCAGTCTCCTCCATGTCACTCCCGCATATTTACGAATTTCATCCACCCATCTCCCATGTGGTCTTTTTCTGGGTCTTTTCCTGTCCCTTGGAATCCAATCTAAAATTTCGGCTGTCCATCTATGGTCTGTCCTTCTGGCAGTATGTCCAGCCCATTGCCATTTCAGGGATTTAACTCTGATCATGATGTCTTCCACTCTCGTCATTTTTCGGATCCACGAGTTCCTCTTCTTATCTCTCCTGGTTATACCAAGCATGCACCTCTCCATGCTTCTTTGAGTTGTCTGCAGCCTTTGTATGTCTCTTTTAGTTAAGGTCCATGTCTCTGCACCATACGTAAGCACTGGAAGGATGCATTGATCAAACACTTTTCTTTTAAGACATAATGGCATTTTGCTCTTGAAAATTATGCTGTTTCTTCCAAAAGCTCTCCAGGCAAGTTTTGTACGCCGATTAATTTCTTCATCAATGTGACCCTCACTTGATATCTGCTGTCCAAGATAAACGTACGTGTCTGTTATCTCCAGCTTTTCTCCATCAATCGATAAATCTTCATTTCTTGTAAAAGCATTGAACATCACTTTTGTCTTCTGAAAGTTCATTTTTAATCCCACTTCTTTACTCTTGTCAGCAAGTTCCTGGATCATACTCTGCAGCTCTGATGGGGTAGTTGCAAAAATGACTACGTCATCAGCAAAACGAAGGTGGGTTAGATAATCTCCATTAATCTTTATCCCTTTGTTTTCCCAGTTCAGTGATTGAAAGACATTTTCCAATGTGGCATTAAAGAGCTTCGGAGATATGGTGTCACCTTGTCTCACTCCCTTTCCAATTTTTATGTGTGTTGTATTTTCAAACAGCCGAATCTTTGCACTTGCATTTTCATAGATGTTATTAATAATATTAATGTATGCATCTTCAATACCGCAGGATTTCAGAGCCGTGGTAACTGCTGATGGTTTCACCGAATCAAAGGCTTTTTCATAATCGATAAAAGCCATGCACAATGGAAGTTCATATTCCCTCGCTCTTTCAATTAGTTCTCTCAGTACGTGGATATGATCTATTGTGCTGTAGCCACTCCTGAATCCAGCTTGTTCTCTCGGTTGAGCCATGTCCAGTGTTACCTTCAAGCGGTGTGAAAGAACTTTAGTGAAGATTTTATAAACCACTGATAGGAGGCTGATAGGTCTGTAGTTCCTGAGATCCTCAATGTCACCTTTTTTATGTAGCAGGATCATTGTAGCATTGTTCCAATCCTCAGGAATCTTCCCTTCATTAAGGCATCGAGTGAAAATTTGGGCGAGTACTGTTTCAATTTCTCCACTTGCTTCTTGTATGATGTCTATAGTAATTCCATCTTCTCCTGGAGCTTTCCCCCGCTTCATGTTCTTGATTGCATGAGCAACTTCTGCTGGGAGGACTGGAAGAACTCTGGTACCTTTCATGATGTCTGGAGTACATGTATCATCCCTTTCATATAGTTTGGAGTAGAAATCTTTCACTCTTGTCAAAATTTCGCCTCTATTTCTTGTTATAGAACCATCTTCTTTTCTCAGAGCCATAATCTGTTTTCTTCCCTTACTGAGATGTCCCTTTGCTATCTTTAGGCTTTGGTTGTTTTCAATTGCTTTCCTCACTAGCTCACAGTTGAATTTCCTTACGTCTTCAGTGATACTTTTTCGTGCTGTCTTGCATAGCTCTATATATTCCACTTTGGAAGTCACATCTTCTTTAGTTGTCCTCATCTCTCTTCTTTTTTGCATCAACATTTTGGTTTTTCCTGATAATTTGTTTACATGCAACTTGTTCTTAGACCCAGCTAATTTTGTTGCTGTTTCCATAAGAGCTTTGGTTACTTTTCTGTTAACTTCAGAAATATCCACTTCTTCCGATGTTAGGCCTTCTAAAGCAGAGAATCTGTTCTTCAGTTCCAACTTGAAAGTATTATGGTGTTTTTTAAGGTTGGTTATGTCAATACATTTTGTTTGTCTTATGAGCTTGCCACGTTCCAGTTTAGTGTTGAGGTGCATCTTACATCTCACCAATCTATGGTCACTACCTGTGTTGAACTTGTTTAGCACACTGCAGTCTTCGATGACGAATTTTTTGTTACACATAATAAAATCAATTTCACTTGTCGTCCCAATTGGATGTCTCCATGTCCATTTCCTGTGTGGCTTTTTCTTGAAAAAGGAATTCAAGATGAAAAATCCTTCTGCCTCTGCAAACTCAACGAGAGTATTTCCACGCTGGTTTCTGTTGCCGTGACCGAATTTACCTACTGAAGTTTCATTCTGTTGCCGTTGCCCTATTTTTGCATTGAAATCTCCCATAATTATCTTCAAGTGCTGCTTACCTTTATTATTTAGATGACGAATTTCCTCATAAAATTCTTCAATTTCTTCTTCAGGATGACTTGTGGTGGGTGCATAAGTTTGAATAATCTGAGCCTGGTATCTTCTCGATAGTTGGATAACGAGTCGTGCAGCTCTGTCAGAGGAACTTTCAACTTCTACCACTTTATCCTTCAGTTTCTTGTTTATTATAAATCCAACACCACTAGTTCTGCCAGTATCTGTCCCACGATAATAGAAGAGATGTCCACTTTTCAGTTCAATGAGATCTTCTCCTTTTCTCCTTACCTCACTCAGCCCGACGATGTCCCACTTGATCCTTTGTAGTTCCTCTTCCAATTCAAGAAGCCTTGAATCAGAAGATAGGGAGCGTCCGTTGTAGGTAGCCAAGGTCAGTATATATATATATATATATATATATATATATATATCATCATCATCATCATCATCATTGTCAACCATTATCAATCCACTGCTGGACGAAGGTCTCCCCAAGTTTCCTCCACAACGGTCTGTCTTGTGCCAGTCTCCTCCATGCCACTCCCGCATACTTTCGAATTTCATCCACCCATCTTCCATGTGGTCTTCTTCTGGGTCTTTTCCTGTCCCTTGGAATCCAATCTAAAATTTCGGCTGTCCATCGATGGTCTGTTCTTCTGGCAGTATGTCCAGCCCATTGCCATTTCAGGGATTTAACTCTGATCATGATGAAGATTTATCGATTGATGGAGAAAAGCTGGAGATAACAGACACGTACGTTTATCTTAGACAGCAGATATCAAGTGAGGGTCACATTGGTGAAGAAATTAATCGGCGTACAAAACTTGCCTGGAGAGCTTTTGGAAGAAACAGCATAATTTTCAAGAGCAATATGCCCTTATGTCTTAAAAGAAAAGTGTTTGATCAATGCATCCTTCCAGTGCTTACGTATGGTGCAGAGACCTGGACCTTAGCTAAAAGAGACATACAAAAGCTGCAGACAACTCAAAAGTATGGAGAGGTGCATGCTTGGTGTAACCAGGAGAGATAAGAAGAGGAACACGTGGATCCGAAAAATGACAAGAGTGGACGACATCATGATCAGAGTTATATATATATATATATATATATCATCATCATCATTGTCAACCATTATCAATCCACTGCTGGACGAAGATCTCTCCAAGATTTTTCCACAACGGTCTGTCTCGTGCCAGCCTCCTCCATGTTACTCTCGCATACTTTCGAATTTCATCCACCCATGTGGTCTACTTCTGGGTCTTTTCTGTCCCTTGGAATGCAGTCTAAAATTTCGGCTGTCCATGATGGTCTGTCCTTCTGGCAATATGTTCACTGTTTTGCCCATTGCCATTTCAGGGATTTGACTCTGATCATGATGTCATCCACTCTTGTCATTTTCCTGATACATGAGTTCTTCTTCTTATCTCTTCTGGTTAAACCAAGCATGCATCTCTCCATGCTTTTTGAGTTGTCTGCAGTCTTTGTATTTCTCATTTAGTTAAGGTCCACGTCTCTGCACCATACGTAAGCACTGGAAGGATGCATTGATCAAACACTTTTCCTTTAAGACATAATGGCATATTGTTCTTGAAAGTTATACTGTTTCTTCCAAAAGCTCCCCATCCAAGTTTTATACGCCGATTAATTTTTTCATCAATGTGACTCTCACTTGATATCCGCTGTCCAAGATAAATGCAGGTTTTGGTTCTCTCCAGCTTTTCCCCATCAATTGCTAAATCTTCATTCCTTGTAAAAGCATTGTACATCACCTTTGTCTTCTGAAAGTTCATTTTTAATCTCACTTGTTTACTCTTGTCAGGAAGTTCCTGGATCATTACCTACAGCTCTGATGGGGTAGTAGCAAAAATGACTGTGTCTTCAGGAAAACGAAGGTGAGTTAGATAATCTCTATTAAAGTTTATCCCTTTGTTTTCCCAGTTCAGTGATTGAAAGACATTTTCCAATGTGGCATTAAAGAATTTGGGAGATAAGGTGTCACCTTGTCTCACTCCCTTTCCAATTTTTATGCGTGCTGTATTCTCAAATAGCCGAATCTTTGCACTTGCATTTTCACAGATGTTATTAATAATATTAATGTATGCATCTTCAATACCGCAGGATTTCAAAGTCATTGTAACTGGTGATGGTTTCACCGAATCAAAGGCCTTTTCACAACCGATAAAAGCCATGCATAACGGAAATATATATATATATATATTGAAGATAATTATGGGAGATTTCAATGCAAAAATAGGGCAACGGAAACAGAATGAAACTTCAGTAGGTAAATTCGGTCACGGCAACAGAAACCAGCGTGGAAATACTCTCGTAGAGTTTGCAGAGGCAGAAGGGTTTTTTTTATCTTGAACTCCTTTTTCAAGAAAAAGCCACACAGGAAATGAACATGGAGACATCCAAATGGGACGAGAAGTGAAATTGATTTTATTATGTGTAACAAAAAATTCGTCATAGAAGACTGCAGTATGCTAAACAAGTTCAACACAGGCAGTGACCATAGATTGGTGAGATGTAAGATGCACCTCAACACTAAACTCGAACGTAGCAAGCTCATAAGACAAACAAAATGTATTGACATAACCAACCTTAAAAAACACCATAATACCTTCAAATTAGAACTGAAGAACAGGTTCTCTGCTTTTTAAGGCCTAACATCGGAAGAAGTGGATATTTCTGAAGTTAACAGAAAAGTAACCAAAGCTCTTATGGAAACAGCAACAAAATTAGCTGGGTCTAAGAACAAATTGCATGTGAACAAATTATCAGGAAAAACCAAAATGTTGATGCAAAAAAGAAGAGTGATGAGGACAACTAAAGAAGATGTGACTTCCAAAGTGGAATATATAGAGCTATGCAAGACAGTACGAAAAAGTATCACTGAAGACGTAAGGAAATTCAACTGTGAACTAGTAAGGAAAGCAATTGAAAACAACCAAAGCCTAAAGATAGCAAAGGGACATCTCAGTAAGGGAAAAAAACAGATTATGGCACTGAGAAAAGAAGATGGTTCTGTAACAAGAAATAGAGGCGAAATTTTGACAAGAGTGAAAGATTTCTACTCCAAATTATATAAAAGGGATGATACATGTACTCCAGACATCATGAAAGATACCAGTACCAGAGTTCTTCCAGTCCTTCCAGCAGAAGTTGCACATGTAATCAAGAACATGAAGCGGGGAAAAACTCCAGGAGAAGATGGAATTACTGTAGACATCATACAAGAAGCAAGTGGAGAAATCGAAACAGTACTCACCCAAATTTTCACTCGATGCCTTAATGAAGGGAAAATTCCTGAGGATTGGAACAACGCTACAATGATCTTGCTACATAAAAAAGGTGACATTGAGGATCTCAGGAACTACAGACCTATCAGCCTCCTATCAGTGGTTTATAAAATCTTCACTAAAGTTCTTTCACACCGCTTGAAGGTGACACTGGACATGACTCAACCGAGAGAACAAGCTGGATTCAGGAGTGGCTACAGCACAATAGATCATATCCACGTACTGAGAGAACTAATTGAAAGAGCGAGGGAATATGAACTTCCATTGTGCATGGCTTTTATCGATTATGAAAAAGCCTTTGATTCGGTGAAACCATCAGCAGTTGCAATGGCTCTGAAATCCTGCGGTATTGAAGATGCATACATTAATATTATTAATAACATCTATGAAAATGCAAAGATTCGGCTGTTTGAAAATACAACACACATAAAAATTTTAAAAGGAGTGAGACAAGGTGACACCATATCTCCGAAGCTCTTTAATGCCACATTGGAAAATGGCTTTCAATCACTGAACTGGGAAAACAAAGGGATAAAGATTAATGGAGATTATCTAACCCACCTTCGTTTTGCTGATGACATAGTCATTTTTGCAACTAACCCATCAGAGCTACAGAGTATGATCCAGGAACTTGCTGACAAGAGTAAACAAGTGGGATTAAAAATGAACTTTCAGAAGACAAAAGTGATGTACAATGCTTTTACAAGAAATGAAGATTTGTCGATTGATGGAGAAAAGCTGGAGATAACAGACACGTACATTTATCTTGGACAGCAGATATCAAGTGAGGGTCACATTGATGAAGAAATTAATCGGCGTACAAAACTTGCCTGGAGAGCTTTTGGAAGAAACAGCATATTGACTATTTTTCCTTTTTGATACACCCAGTGCGTGTTTTATATTGTAACATTCACTGAAATACCAATTTATTAGATGCACATAGCTAGAAGGGTGTTGCGTATCACTCTCCAGGTAAACATATCAGCTCAAATTCGTCATTATACCAGATATCGGAAGCATAACCGCTCAAATTCAAAACATACCAGATGCTCGTGGAAAATGTTCCATGCAAAATTGAGCAGCTGCTGAGAATTGGACGATAGCACAATATTGCAGCAAACAGCCAGTACCAGAACATCCCAGAAATGCTAGATGGGGTTTTAATTCAGTGACAGTGCATAACACTGAAGAAAATAAACCTTTGGACATGTTTATGAAAACATTTGGTGACAGGAACCTTGTGCGTGAATGATTTATCAGCTGGCGTAACCATCTGCTTAAGAATAAACCGTAGCCATGAACGGATGAAGTTCTGTGGCGATGACTTTCCATAAGCTATGCCATTCATATGTACACTATTTTGACAAATGTCACCGGACACCTAGAAGAGAAGCACAACATAGCATTTATTCATATACATTAGTACGGTGTCGGTCCACCTTTAGCCTTAATGAATGCACTGACCCTTGGAGACATGCTTTCGAGAAGGTTTTGGAACACAGCTGTAGGTATGCGCTTCCATTCAGCACATAATGCTGCCGCTAACTGTTGCTTAGTACTAGGCCTTGGTTACAAACTTCATATGCGGCCCTCTAATACTTACATCTCATAGATGCTTTATAGGATTAAGATCACTGCTCCGTGCACCCAGTCGACACACCTTACGTAATTATCGTCAAACCACGCCGTAACAGTCCTTTCTTTATGTCTCGGTGCATTATCCAGCTGGTACCAAGAAGACGCGGTTCCATAGTATTGCCACAGAGTTGGTAGGGCATAAATGTCCAGAATATCGAGGTAGACGTGCTGGTTAACAGGTTTGTCCACGATAATCAATGGGCCGGGACCATACCACGAAACACACCCCCACAAGTGTGTACTGCCAGCTCCACACGTAACCGTAGGAACAGTACATTCTGATAAATAGCGTTCTAGCGTTCCCTCGGCCGCCGCCATACCCACACACGCCCAGAAGACCGAGGGGTCATGTATCTTGATTCATCAGTCCATAGGATTCGTTTCCATGGATCAACGATAAATGTTCTTTACACCATGCTAAACGACGAGTGGCATTCCGAGTGGAGATGAAAGGCTTATAAGCAGCCGCACGACCACGGTAATCCATGGAATGAAGTTTTCTGCGAATGATACGTGCAGATACCGAGGTTGCTGCATTTTTGCTCACCTGTATACTGAGGTCTTGTGCAGTACTCCGTCGATCAGCTGTAACGACTCTCCTGAGGCTTCGACGCCTTCTATTACTAATTTTGTTTGATCTGCCGGTACGTTTTGCTTCTTCAGGCACGCCATGTATCTTACACTTTTTCAGTACATCCAAAACAGTTTACTCGGATATATTTAAACGCCTCTCGGTTTCTCTTATGGACAACCCTCTAATATAACACCCAACAAGCTTTCCTTTCGCAAAGTCAGTTCTCTCCCGCCGCGATATTTTCACTCAACCTCACAGCGCGATATGATCGCGGTCAGCTACAGGCTCGTTTTTATACCGTTTTCAAGCTTGCACCATGCATCTTTTCAACGCAGCCGATCCGTTCATTTGCTTTCGAAGGGATTTCCGGTAACTTTTGGCAATATAGTGTACTTCTATGGGTGTAAAGTAACAATCGTGCCTGAAATTCATTAAAAAGACCAACGAACCACCGCTGGCCTGTGTTGTTGACATCTGACATGAGTGCTTCATGATCTGATGTTGCTTGCTCCAAATTCGGATTCTGCCATCCGCATGATGCAGAAGGTTTCTTGATTATTGAGATTTATTTCGAGTTCTCAACGATCCATTGTTGATGCCCCTGATATTACGAAGATGCGCTGCGTAACGGATGGGCTTGTTGTTACCAAAGGAAATGTCTCAGAATCAATCCAAGGTAGGTCAGATGTGTTGAACCGCAAAATATCAGCCGTATGCCGGATGGGCACGTTAAGCTGTCGTACCCGAGGTAATGCCACCACCGGCTAACCAAAAGAGTGAATGTTTCTCTCTTCAATCATTTCTCTCCCTCTCTCTGTAGCTGGTTGCTAGTGTGTACTTTGACGTACTAGTAACTAGGCATTCAGACTTCTCTTTGCCTACCAACTTTCCTATCGTGAGGATCTAGTTTCCATCTGATATCTCTTCGTTTCTTGTACTCTGCTCAAAAGCTTGTACAGGCATGGTCAGTAGAGTTTAAACCTTCTCTGTCGAGAGTCCATTCACGACATGTTTTGACACGTTGTGTATTCAGAGACGACCTTCCACACAGCAGTGTTTAAGTCTACTGTGATTTTCCGGTTTTGGACCCATTTGTTCGCTTACAGGACCTTCGCCAGTTTCATTCAAATGCTCTAAACCACTAGCTGTTTTTTACCCACAGATTGGTTTACATTTTTTCGTGGTAGGCCCTTGCTATCGTTGTGCATGTAAAACTCTGGAGAGCGACCACTTGGAAGATGTTCGAACTCATGCACTTGCCACCAGCTATCATGCGACCTACAAAGTTTTTCAGATCAGTTGTTTTGCAAATTCCGAACCTCAATGAAAAACTATCTGATGCTAAAGGAGCTGGTCTAATCAATTTACATCGCGGTCATGTGCCCTCTTACGCGTTGGAGTGAGCCATTTACATATATGGCAATGAATAGTGTACTTTTGAAACTGCATCTAAGTGTCTATAATGCATTGCTAATGCACTGAATTAACTGTTAATATCGAAACATGCTTTTTATTATACATCATTTGCATCATTCCAATGATATTTTACCATTATTCCTACAGTGACAGATTTTCCAATAAGTATTGATCCCACTGATGACGTTCTACCATGTGAAGAGTCATTATCTTGCTGAATAGTTCCTTTTCTGTTTTTCAATAAAAACAAATATAACGAATAATCATCTGTTTTATTATCTTTTTATTGAATTATCTTTTTATCGAATTATCTTATATTTTTATTGAATTCATATATCTTTTTATCGAATTACCTTTTTAATGGACATCTTTTTATTGAATTCCATACATTTTGGAAAGTCTAAACATATTAATTATGGAGTGATACAGATTTCAGCATTGATAATTTCTTCAAAAATTAAGGCTTTTCCAAATTTGGCGGCAATTATGTGGATACTGCGGCATTTTTTTTATTTTTTTTGATTGGAGGTTTAACGATTACCGTGAGCAACTCAATGGGCTATAAGCAGTCGCCCGTACCTAATTTTGGGTCACTGGTTCCAGGGAAGGGAGAGAGCCAGCGCCGTAAGACAAACACAACATCCATGCCTCACCAGGATTCGAACCCGGACCCCTTTTGGACGAATGATCAGAGGCCATCGCTTAGACCACTGCGCCACCGTGGGCGGCTGCGGCATTTCACTGAATGCGTTCTATTTTAGGGAATTTGCCCAACAAGTTGACTAAAATTTTCAATTCAAATGAATCATGCTATACTTTCAAGTATTAGAAAGATTGTTTTTTTCTTTACTTTTCGGCAGGAGTCTACATTGGATAGATCGAACCTAAACAAAAGCCAGACAGAAGCAACAGGATTGATTTCTAATTTTGAAAAATGTTATTTCCCTTATAGGTTTACTAGCAGAGAGAATTAATCATGTGATCGCAAAGACTTTCGATTGAGGTTTCCATTAAAATACATCCAAAAAGGATCATTAGAAGTTCATCAAGTACCCTAGACAAATATAAAAAATAGAGGATTGGGATTTCTATTGTGCTTCATTTATATTTGTGTCAGTTAAAGTAACTGTAAGCTAAAGAATTTCTTATTTTCGGGTCCAGACACATTGTGATGAATGGACATAGCAGAATTTTCTGTTCGTACATAAAGATAGAAACAACAGACCAGACTGCCTTCTATCGAGTTTAAGCGCATTTTTCGCTTCTCTGTCTGTTATAACTTCGTCATAAAAACAGAAAAAAATGGTGCAGAATTGTTTTTTCAATAAGCACATTCATCAGCCAGTCATTCCTTTATTGGGACACGAGAAAACTGATCAGTAAGGCTGCCGAACGGAAATTTTTGGGAATCAAAAATAAAGAAATTTCATTGTTATACATAACGTAATAAACTACCATTTTTTTCCATCCAAAGAATTCGAATTTATATCCAGTGCTTTCTTTAAATGGGGACCTCTTCTAATACAATTATGATAATAAAGCAAAACATGTTTGGCAAAACTTTCATATTTGCTGGACATGTGTCTCGTTATGAACATTTCATAATATTCTAAAAAGACACTAAGTCCTAAATTGGATTTTGTATTTTGTTTTTCAGTCAGCACCATTGCACTTCTTGTTATTTAGTTAGTAACTTCATAATGAAACAAATATGTCCACTAAATATGAAAGTGTTGGCGAGCATATTAGTTACTTATTAGTTAGTCTAAATAGTACATACTAATACAAGTTATTTCTCAGTTAGTCGAAACAGCCTGTGTTCTGTGTGGTTTTACAGCAAAGGAATAAGAAAATGTAGCCATTTTCTGACAAAAGTTTCATGATAAAGCTAACGTGAAATATTCACAATAGTTCAATGCACCAAATAAAAAGATTTTAGCAGAGTTTATTTGATTTGTCCTTACATTGTGAAATTCATTCCAGTTTTCAAAATAATTACTTCATTCATAATGGAACAGAAAACAAATATATCCATTGTTTTAAAGAAGTCTTTTGTAACTCCTTTTTCTCTTCACTTTGACATTACTTTAATTCAAGAGTTTGTTAGCGTCAAGTCTCAGACTACCATTCTTCGTTTGTAGAAGTCAGAGAACAAAGGTTTAAATAATGTCAACCAATATTTATATATCAACTCCGCTCTGAATATATATTTAACGATATTTCTCTTTGTTTATTAACTATTCTGGATAACACTAACTTCTGTTGTTTGGGTTTTGAATTTAATTTAAGTATCTTCAATACGAGTTTTCTTCTCGGTTGAATCTTTAGAGTAACAGTATTGTCTCGACATTTGTATTTCCCAAATTCGTAAAACTCATTCTTTCCTTTTAGGCACTACAGTGTTTTTTATCTAAATGTCTCTTCTAGTTGCAAGCAAATTCTGCATGTCTTCCACACGTTCGTTCTACGTATCAATGACCAAGAGAGAGAGAGAGATACTTGTATGTCCTTTGAACGTTTAAAATTATTTCTTCCCATAGAACTTGAAACAAATTTTATATATCCTCTAATTACTTTTCCAATGTAAGTTTAAACTGATATATCCTGCCGGAAAGTGAAAAAAGAACACCAAGAAGGAGACGTCTGGTACCAACGAAATTTATACAGCATTATAACGGAATACAGAGGATAACGTGATCAAAACATTATAGCAAAATACAGCTGTATTTGCTGGTAAACTGAAAAATAACACTTCCATGTAACATGGTTAGTACGAGGTTGAACCGCCGTGAACTGCGTCACACTGTGCAATTCTGGCATGAAGTCTGTCGTACAGATGTTGGATGTAAGTTTGGGGTATTGAGTTCCAAGCATCCTTAACCTGGACGCGTAAATCGGGGATGGTCGTGGCTGGCCGTTGAGACCGGATAAGTCGCGGTCCCATAAAATCCCACACGTGCTCAATGGGGGACAAATCCGGTGAACGTGCAGGCCATGGAAGTTGTCTCACACCCTAAAGTGCATGTTGCGTTGCACGTACCGTGTGTGGGCGTGCGTTATCTTGCTGGAAAACACCACGATGGACCGACCTTACAAATGGCACAACAACGGGCTGAATGATGTTGTTGATGTAGGAGGTGCTGTTTAACGTACCCGGTACAAACACTAGTTGTGTACGGGAGTGATAGCTGATCACTCCTCTCATAAGGAGACCAGGTGTAGGCCCTGTGTGTTGCTGGAGGATGAAAGAAGGGTGGAGACGCTCCCCTGTGCGTCTGCGAACATGCATACGGCCGTCAGAGGCTCCCAAGCAGAATCTGCTTTCATCGCTGAACACGGCAGATCGTCATTGCGTTCTCCAGTGCAGACGTTGGCGAGACCACTGCAGCCGTTCCTGACGGTGGGCTGGAGTCACAGGTACACATACCAGAGGCACACGTGCACGTACTCCTGCATCCAGTTGACGGTTGCGGATTGTTCGCACAGTCACCTCAGGTGCAACGGCAGCTCGGATTTGCGTCAGTGGATGTTTTGCAGTGGATGTTCTGCTTGACAAAGCAGCTCTTATGCGTCGATCGGTCCGCTCATCAGTGTGTCTGTGACTCCCGGTTCCACGTCTTCTCTTCTCGTGTGGGAATGTTCCTCGGACCATCTACGCCACCATCGTACCACCACCGATACTTCCCGTCCAATTTGCTCCGCAATACGACGATACGACCACCCGGCCTCGAGGAGTCCGACTAGACGACCTCGCTCCAAGTCCGATTACTGCTGAAATCGTACAAGTCACCCAAGTCCAGGCAATGCAGCTTCTTCGGGGTCTTCGCACGTGTCCGTACGCTGACGACTGATTACATTTACTTCGCCATACTCCTTAAATACCAACGACGATAATTTGCATATTATGCCGTGCTGTGGCGTAAGCGCTACCGGTTGGTCCCGAAATTAACATCACAGCTACGTAAACTCGACCCCCGTTAACATATGTAAATTTCATGATCGTCCGCCAATTCCTTCTTGGTGTTCTTTTTAGCACGTCTTTTGTAAAAAAAGATCGTGCTTCTGTCATCGGTTTGTCCGTCCGTCCGTCTGTACCCACGGTATCTCTGCAACTTTTAGTCCGATTTGAAAAATTCTTTTGGCGTTCGGAAGCTTGAAAATATGCGAATGACGATCCTTCATTTCGTGTTTTCTTTACGATGTACAATTTTGCCGCTAGGGGCGTAAATGCAGATGATGTCAAATTCAAAATTACGTTTTAATCCACATATTTGCTTCTAAACATCCGATTGAAAAAAATTCTTCCATATTTCGATTCCATTTATGTCGAAGAGTGTTTTATACATAGTTTCCTTTTCAAATTACGCATAGATTGTCCGCTAGGGGGCGTAAAAGAAAATTGCATTTTTTCCCCGATAACTCTTCTCCTAAAACTCCGATTTGAAAAATCTTTTTTCAGCGGATACATCTTCTAATGGAAAATCTTTTGCATATAATTTCGAATTTTTGGTAAAAAATACTTTGGCCACCAGGGGGCGTAAGCTTTAATTTTTGTTCTGATGTATTTGCCATAAAATCTGAGCTTCTAAAATATCGATTGAAAAAATTCTTTCGTGGACTGATGCCACTAACATCGATAAACCTTTTTGGAATATTTTCTTCCTGAAATATCCCACAGTTTCTCCGCCAGGGGGCGTAGATGTATATCTTATTTTTGTCAATATCTCTACTTCTAGGAGTCCGATTTGAAAAATTTCATCTTTCTTGGATAGTGTTTTCCTTGTGACATGTTTTTCATATAATTTCAAAATTTTCAAGTAATTCATATACTTTCCGCTAGGGGGCGTAAAGGTAAATTGCGTTTCGCCCTATATCTCTGCTTCTAAATCTCCGATTTGAAAAATTATTTCTGCACCGGATACATGTCTTAATGGGAAATCGTTTCCCCATAATTTCTAATTTTTGTAAAAAATGGTTTGGCCACCAGGGGGCGTAAACCTTAATTCCCACTTATGATGTATTTGCAGCAAAATATGAGCTTCTAAATTCTCGATTGAAAAAAACGTCGTTTGTAGACCGATACTACTCGTGTTGACAAACCTTTTAGAAACATTTTCTCTTTAAAATAGTGCATGGTTTCTGCGCCAGGGGCGTAGACGTATATCTTATTTTTGTCAATATCTCGACTTCTAAGAGTCCGATTTAAAACATTCCTTCTTTGTTGGATAGTGTTTCTAGTGTGACATGTTTTTCCTATAAATTCAAAATTTTCAAGTAAATCATAGACTTTCCGCTAAAGGGCGTAAGAGTAAATTGCGTTTCCCACTATTTCTCTGCTTCTAAACCTCCGATTTGAAAAATTCCTTCTACACCGGATACAGCTCCTGATGTGAAATCGTTTGCACATAATTTCTAATATTTGTAAAAAATGGTATGGCCACCAGGGGGCGTAAGTCTTAATTTCCGCTTTTGATGTATTTGCAGCAAAATATGAGCTTCAAAATCTCGATTGAAAAAAACGTTTTGTTGACCGATGGTACTCATGTCGACAAACCTTTTAGGAACACTTTCTTCTTGAAATAATGCATGGTTTCTACGCCAGGGGCGTAGATGTATAGCTTATTTTTGTCAATATCTCTACTTCTGAAAGTCCAATTTGAAAAATTCTTTCGTTGTTGGATAGTGTTTTCGATGCGAAATGTTTTTCCTATAAATTCAAAAATTTCACGTAAATCATTTAAGATTTTCCGCTAGGGCGCATAAAGGTAAATTGCGTTTTCTGCTCTTAAAACTCCAGTTTGAAAATTCTTCCTGTATCGTATACAAGACCTGATGGAAAATATTATTCTCATAATTTCTAATGTTTTGTAAAGAATGATTTGGCCACCAAGGGTCATAAGTGTTAATTTCTGCTTCTGATGTATTTGTAGCAAAATCTGGGCTCCTGAAAATTCGACTACATTTATTTTTCTTGGACCGATACCGCTCATATAGATAAACCTTTTGCGAATACTTTCTTCCTAAAAGAATGCATGGTTTTCCCACCAAAGGACGTAAAGTCATATCTTATTTTTGTCGATAACTCTGTTTCTAAGAGTTCGGAAGCTCAAGATTCCGTTTACACCAATATCTGAGGGAAAAAAGACCCGATTGAAAAACTTCTTTCTTCCGTCAGATACTATTGTTTTCCATACCGGTTCCATTGCCTTTGAATAGCTTTGATAAATTTAATTTGCGTTAGAACGGATTCAAAAGACGTGCTTATTACACCCGAAAATTCGGTGTCATCTTTCTTGTTTCACTTTCCGCCAGTGTATTTTGGCTGTTGGAAACTAACAGAGCAAATATGGCAAAATTGATCTATTCGCAGTATCAATTCACTTACTTGCAGTTTTTCTCTTTACTAAAGTTCTGAGAAGAAGGGTTCATCTTCTACAAGTTATTATTATTCGCCTTTCTCCCCAAATACAAGGGTTATAATTTTAATACACACTACGACGGTTGTACCGAAAATAATGCAAAAGTGCGAATAACGTTTTTGTTAACTGACAGAGGTCGTTCAAATTGCACTTGTTGGTAGACTAATCCTTCCTCTATGGTAACCCTTCTCCTTCATTGCAGGTAAATAAGGAATTCCAAGCAGAAGCAACGGGCAGTCATTGAGTTCTTGACGAAGGAAGGGTACAGGCTATCCTACACTGCTGGCCACGCAAAATGCAACACCAAGATGGAAGCATCCGATTGGCCTGAAATTCGCAGGATGCGTCGCCCGCGAGAGGACATGCAAACGATTAGAATTGCAGTGCATATGTAAATCATGTGCGCCCGGCACGCCACCGAGAAACACTATAAGAAGGAGGGGTGTAAGTAGTGGAAGAGTGTTGTGCTGCCGGACCTGTGTGTGGGAAACTTCCTGAAGCCTCGTCGCAGAATACGGCAGTCATTCCAGCACCTTTCGGAGTTCGACAGATGACGAATAGTGGCTTATCGCGACAGCGGTTTATCGTACCGAAACATCGGCGCCCGTGTGGGACAACATCCAGCCACAGTGAGGCGAGTATGGATTCGGTGGGTGCAGGAGGAACGGACGAACCGACGTGAGTGATTTCCGCAGCCGCGGCACACCACCGAACGAGACGACCGGCATGTTGTGCGGCGGGCATTGACGGCTCACACCGCCCCATCACGAACGTTAGCAAAGGAATTAGGGTGTGTTGCGTAACAACCTGTGTCAGCACGTACCGTTCGACGTCATCTGCAGGAGCTGGAACTTGTCGCACGGCGCCCATTGCTCCGATTACCATTGACGTTACACCACCGGACAGTGCGGAGGCAGTGGGCCGTTGAACGCCGCACCTGGACTACCGAATGACACGACATGGTCTTATTCGACGAATCCCGCTTCTGCCTGCAACACCACGATGGTCGGATTCGCGTGCGGCGGCACCGCGGCAAGATACTGTATGACGCCTGCATTATGCATCGCCATACCGGTCAGTCGTCTGGCGTTAAGGTTTGGGGCGCAATTGGATATGACACCCGCAACCTTCTGGTACGCATCGCTGGTACACTCAACAGCCACCGCTATATCTCCGGAGTTTTGGAGCCTGTAGTCCTCCCTTAACTGCAGGACCTGCCAGCGGCCACGTTTTAATAGGACAACACGCGCCCACACGTGGCACGCATCGTGCAACAGTTCTTCACGGCCCACCAGGTGTCATTGCTGCCGTGACCTTCCTGTTCTCCCGATATGTTGCCCATCGAACACGTCTGTTCGCTAATCGGCAACCGAGTGGTCCGGCAAGCACCAACTGCGGCTACGCCATTTGAACTGTGGCAACGTGTGGAAGCAGCCTGGACCGACATACCCCAAGGCGACATCCAAAGCCTCTTTCGTTCGATGCGGTGGCTTGTAGCAGCCGTTATTGCCAGCCATGGGGGCCACGCGAACTATTGATGTCTGCGTGTTTCGCAAGTCGCACGGGTCTGTCAGCTCAATCGATTCATCTTTGTATCTGTTGTTATGTGTCCAGTAAATCTGGCTTTGCTGTCTCGTGTCCTTCTTGGTGTTGCATTTTTAGTGGCCAGCAGTGTATGACCACAGAAGGCTACAGAATGTTTACGGAGATGACACCATTGACAAGAGCAATGTGCACAGATGAATGACATTAAAGAAGGAAACCAGCACTGAAAACAAAAAAACGCCGTGGGAGACCATCATCTGTGACCACTGACACGAATCGTCGGCGAGTGGATAAATTGATTCGAGCAGAGAGACGAGTCACAATCCGCGAGCTTGTTGCACAACTGGACTGTGGTCACAATGCCATACAGAAAATGGCGGAAGATTTAGGGTATCGGAAAGTGTGTGCAAGTGGGTACCTCTGCAGATGACACCCAATTTGGAGGTGAGAATGGTGGAAGCCTGCTCTGATCTACTGGAAGCGTTTGTAGCCAATAAAGACAGGTTTTGTTTTCGATCTGGTGACAAGGGATGAAACGTGGGCGTATCTTTACGATCCCGAAACAAAGAATCAATCCATGGAATGGCGTCACACCTCTTCACTAAGGCCAAAGAAGTTCATGAGCTAGCGATCAGCAAAAACAAATCATGGTGACTGTTTTTCGGGTCTTCGGGGTGTCATTCTCCTGGAGTTTCTGGAACTGCCCCTACTGTACGAAAGAGTGATACACTGAGACACTCAAGAAGCTTAGAGAAGCCATAAGGAGGAAGAGACAGAATAAGAATCTGAAAAGGATTCTCATTCATCATGACAATGCGAGACCGCTCACATCTTCGGCAGCAAATCAGACGATCAGCAGATTTGGCTGGTCTGTGTTCCCCCATCCACCGTATAGCCATATTACAGAGAAAGTGCTACTCTACCAATGTTTGCAATTGAACGACCCCTGTCAGTTAATTTAAAAGTTGTGCTCATTTTGCATTACTTTCGACACAACCCTCGTGTAGCATCAAATGTATCGGGGCACCCCGTTCCAGCCGTGGATTTTCTCATATACGCCACAACCACGCCCATAAATCTATAAAAAGACGCATGATGCCGGGGAAAACGTCATGGAGAAGCACGAAAATTAGAATGAGCAGTACGGAAGAGCTCTGTAACCTTCAACGTGCCACAGTCATAAGCTGCCATCTTAGGAACAAGTCAGTTCGGAAATTTCTGAGCCGTTGTAGCTGCTCCGATCAAATGTAAGTAATGTTTTGTGAAGTGACAACACCTGACAGCAAGAATAGCGCACTCGAGACCTGGTATGTCACGTAAAATGTCAGAGTAACACAGCTGAGTGCTTAACGGGGTGATGATGCAAAAACGCCTGTCTTTTGTTGCAACACTCGCCACTAAACACCAAAATGACTCTGAAATCAACGCGAGCATCATAATGGTTTGTCGAGAGATGAAGGAAATGGGATTTTGTCGCCTAGTAACCGCACACAAACCCAGCATAAGGAAAACTAATGCCAAGATTCGTTTGGAGTGGTGTAAAGCTCGTCGCCAGTAAAATCTGGAGCAGTAGAAATGCATTATCATCATCATCATCATCATTGTCAACCATTATCAATTAACTGCTGGACGAAGGTCTCCCAAGTTTCCTCCACAACGGTCTGTCTTGTGCCAGTCTCCTCCATGTCACCCCTGCATACTTTCGAATTTCATCCACCCATCTTCCATGTGGTCTTCTTCTGAGTCTTTTCCTGTCCCTTGGAATCCAATCTAAACTTTCGGCTGTCCATCGATGATCTGTCCTTCTGGCAGTATGTCCAGCCCATTGCCATTTCAGGGATTTAACTCTGATCATGATGTCTTCCACTCTTGTCATTTTTCGGATCCACGAGTTCCTCTTCTTATCTCTCCTGGTTACACCAAGTATGCACCTTATAGAGTGGTAAATCTCGCTTCACCATCTGGCAAACCGGCGGACCAGTCTTCGTCTCCAGTGGAATCTGGAGCAGTGGAAATGCATTATATAGAGTGGTAAATCTCGCTTCACCATCTGACAATCCGGTGGACCAGTCTTCGTTCCTAGTGGAATCTGGAGCAGTGGAAATGCATTATATAGAGTGGTAAATCGCGCTTCACCATCTGTCAAACCGGCGGACAAGTCTTCGTCCCCAGTGGAATCTGGAGCAGTGGAAATGCATTATATAGAGTGGTAAATCGCGCTTCTCCATCTGGCAAACCGGCGGACCAGTCTTCGTCCCCAGTGGAATCTGGAGCAGTGGAAATGCATTATATAGAGTGGTAAATTGCGCTTCACCATCTGACAATCCGGTGGACCAGTCTTCGTCCCTAGTGGAATCTGGAGCAGTGGAAATGCATTGTATATAGTGGTAAATTGTGCTTCACCATCTGTCAAACCGGCGGACAAGTCTTCGTCCCCAGTAGAATCTGGAGCAGTGGAAATGCATTATATAGAGTGGTAAATCGCGCTTCTCCATCTGGCAAACCGGCGGACCAGTCTTCGTCCCCAGTGGAATCTGGAGCAGTGGAAATGCATTACATAGAGTGGTAAATCGCGCTTCACCATCTGACAATCCGGTGGACCAGTCTTCGTTCCTAGTGGAATCTGGAGCAGTGGAAATGCATTATATACAGTGGTAAATCGCGCTTCACCATCTGTCAAACCGGCGGACAAGTCTTCGTCCCCAGTGGAATCTGGAGCAGTGGAAATGCATTATATAGAGTGGTAAATCGCGCTTCTCCATCTGGCAAACCGGCGGACCAGTCTTCGTCCCCAGTGGAATCTGGAGCAGTGGAAATGCATTATATAGAGTGGTAAATTGTGCTTCACCATCTGTCAAACCGGCGGACAAGTCTTCGTCCCCAGTGGAATCTGGAGCAGTGGAAATGCATTATATAGAGTGGTAAATCGTGCTTCGCCATCTGTCAAACCCGCGGACCAGTCTTCGTCCCCAGTGGGATCTGGAGCAGTGGAAATGCATTATATAGAGTGGTAAATCGCGCTTCACCATCTGACAATCCGGTGGACCAGTCTTCGTTCTAGTGGAATCTGGAGCAGTGGAAATGCATTATATACAGTGGTAAATCGCGCTTCACCATCTGTCAAACCGGCGGACAAGTCTTCGTCCCCAGTGGAATCTGGAGCAGTGGAAATGCATTATATAGAGTGGTAAATCGCGCTTCTCCATCTGGCAAACCGGCGGACCAGTCTTCGTCCCCAGTGGAATCTGGAGCAGTGGAAATGCATTATATAGAGTGGTAAATTGTGCTTCACCATCTGTCAAACCGGCGGACAAGTCTTCGTCCCCAGTGGAATCTGGAGCAGTGGAAATGCATTATATAGAGTGGTAAATCGTGCTTCGCCATCTGTCAAACCCGCGGACCAGTCTTCGTCCCCAGTGGGATCTGGAGCAGTGGAAATGCATTATATAGAGTGGTAAATCGCGCTTCACCATCTGACAATCCGGTGGACCAGTCTTCGTTCCTAGTGGAATCTGGAGCAGTGGAAATGCATTATATACAGTGGTAAATCGCGCTTCACCATCTGTCAAACCTGCGGACAAGTCTTCGTCCCCAGTGGAATCTGGAGCAGTGGAAATGCATTATATAGAGTGGTAAATCGCGCTTCTCCATCTGGCAAACCGGCGGACCAGTCTTCGTCCCCAGTGGAATCTGGAGCAGTGGAAATGCATTATATAGAGTGGTAAATCGCGCTTCACCATCTGACAATCCGGTGGACCAGTCTTCGTCCCTAGTGGAATCTGGAGCAGTGGAAATGCATTATATATAGTGGTAAATTGTGCTTCACCATCTGTCAAACCGGCGGACAAGTCTTCGTCCCCAGTGGAATCTGGAGCAGTGGAAATGCATTATATAGAGTGGTAAATCGCGCTTCTCCATCTGGCAAACCGGCGGACCAGTCTTCGTCCCCAGTGGAATCTGGAGCAGTGGAAATGCATTATATAGAGTGGTAAATCGTGCTTCGCCATCTGTCAAACCCGCGGACCAGTCTTCGTCCCCAGTGGGATCTGGAGCAGTGGAAATGCATTATATAGAGTGGTAAATCGCGCTTCACCATCTGACAATCCGGTGGACCAGTCTTCGTCCCTAGTGGAATCTGGAGCAGTGGAAATGCATTATATACAGTGGTAAATCGCGCTTCACCATCTGTCAAACCGGCGGACAAGTCTTCGTCCCCAGTGGAATCTGGAGCAGTGGAAATGCATTATATAGAGTGGTAAATCGCTTCTCCATCTGGCAAACCGGCGGACCAGTCTTCGTCCCCAGTGGAATCTGGAGCAGTGGAAATGCATTATATAGAGTGGTAAATCGCGCTTCAACATCTGACAATCCGGTGGACCAGTCTTCGTCCCTAGTGGAATCTGGAGCAGTGGAAATGCATTATATACAGTGGTAAATCGCGCTTCACCATCTGTCAAACCGGCGGACAAGTCTTCGTCCCCAGTGGAATCTGGAGCAGTGGAAATGCATTATATATAGTGGTAAATTGTGCTTCACCATCTGTCAAACCGGCGGACAAGTCTTCGTCCCCAGTGGAATCTGGAGCAGTGGAAATGCATTATATAGAGTGGTAAATCGCGCTTCACCATCTGACAATCCGGTGGACCAGTCTTCGTTCCTAGTGGAATCTGGAGCAGTGGAAATGCATTATATACAGTGGTAAATCGCGCTTCACCATCTGTCAAACCGGCGGACAAGTCTTCGTCCCCAGTGGAATCTGGAGCAGTGGAAATGCATTATATAGAGTGGTAAATCGCGCTTCTCCATCTGGCAAACCGGCGGACCAGTCTTCGTCCCCAGTGGAATCTGGAGCAGTGGAAATGCATTATATAGAGTGGTAAATCGCGCTTCACCATCTGACAATCCGGTGGACCAGTCTTCGTCCCTAGTGGAATCTGGAGCAGTGGAAATGCATTATATATAGTGGTAAATTGTGCTTCACCATCTGTCAAACCGGCGGACAAGTCTTCGTCCCCAGTGGAATCTGGAGCAGTGGAAATGCATTATATAGAGTGGTAAATCGCGCTTCACCATCTGACAATCCGGTGGACCAGTCTTCGTCCCTAGTGGAATCTGGAGCAGTGGAAATGCATTATATATAGTGGTAAATTGTGCTTCACCATCTGTCAAACCGGCGGACAAGTCTTCGTCCCCAGTGGAATCTGGAGCAGTGGAAATGCATTATATAGAGTGGTAAATCGCGCTTCTCCATCTGGCAAACCGGCGGACCAGTCTTCGTCCCCAGTGGAATCTGGAGCAGTGGAAATGCATTATATAGAGTGGTAAATCGCGCTTCACCATCTGACAATCCGGTGGACCAGTCTTCGTCCCTAGTGGAATCTGGAGCAGTGGAAATGCATTATATATAGTGGTAAATTGTGCTTCACCATCTGTCAAACCGGCGGACAAGTCTTCGTCCCCAGTGGAATCTGGAGCAGTGGAAATGCATTATATAGAGTGGTAAATCGCGCTTCTCCATCTGGCAAACCGGCGGACCAGTCTTCGTCCCCAGTGGAATCTGGAGCAGTGGAAATGCATTATGTATAGTGGTAAATCGCGCTTCATCATCTCGCACTGATGCGGACTAGTTTGGGCGTGAAAGATGCAAGGTCAAAGCTGTGAAATTACATAGAGGATGATACATCATGCTCTGGGGATATTTTTCATGGTTTGGCATGGGAGCACTAGTTTCATTGTACGGAAATCTTAACGCAGCGGGCTATAATGGCATTATCTACAGTTCTGTGCTCCCAAAATTATGGCAACAATTCGGTGAAGGCCCTTTCTTTTAAAACAGACCAGTGTTCCGGTCCACAAAGAGAGGAGGACCGTGCAGGAATGGTTTGATCAAATGGGAGTTGAAGAACTTGACTGTCCTGCACAGAGCCCTGATCTCAATCCTCTGGAATTCCTTTGGGATAAATTGGAATGCCTACTGCTAATCGGGCTGAAACGCTCGATATCTCTGACTGACCTGACTAATGCTCTTGTGTTAGAGTGGAAGGAAATTCCCGCAGCAATGTGCCAAAGTCCAGTGGTAAGCCTTCCCGGCAGCGTTGAGGCTATGACAGCAGCAGAGAATGGACCAATTCGACAAGAATTCCTTTCTTGTTACTGGGATTTTCGAGATTGGCAAGCATCCAGATACGTTTGAACAGATAGTGTATGTAGGAGTACTAACAAATTAAACAGTGACATCGAAAACGTAAATTCACTGATGTCGGTAAATCTGGGTATTCTTATTTTAGTTCACTGACTCAATTATTTTACCACTTTATTTGGGAGTTTAATGACCACCGTGAACAATTCGATAGATTATAAGCAGTCGCCGCGCCAAACTTATGGACACTGACTCCAGGGAATGGAGAAATGCAGAAACGCAACATTCATTCCACGCCAGAATTTGAGCCAGGACCCATCTTTGACGTATGGGCCGAAGCCGACATTTAGATCATTTCGCCACTATTTTTTCAAGTTCAGGGTTGTAGTGGTGCTGACAAATGAACAGTGCTACCAAAAAAAAGAAAATCACTGACGTCAGTAAATCTTCGTGCTCTTGTCTTTCACTTCACTGACTCACATCTCTTTTCCCTTTATCCAAGTTCCACAGTTTTTTTGTCATCAAACAATTCTTGAGAGTACGCTTTTGGAAAGAGTAATAGTATAGCAAAAATAAGGTGCCAATATTAACACTTTTTTCGTTTGAGTGAATGGTGCATTCTTATGTCAAACTTAGTTAATAAAAAAAACTTTCATTCCATAGTTGAATTTCTTTTATTAGAGATTTAAACAACCGCTGTGAGCAACTCAATGGGCTATAAGCAGTCGCCAGTCCCAAAGTTAGAGCCACTGACTCCAGGGAAGAGATATAGCCAGTGCCATAAGACCAACACAACACTCATGCCGCCAGCGCTTAACCACTGCGCCACCGGAGCGGCTAGTTGAAATCCAGATTGATCAATGCCGTTTATAAACTATAATAATTTCTGATGTAACGCAAATTCTAAAAATAACAGTAAACCTTGCTGTTATTTTATAAAAAAAGAACACAAATTATAAAAATAACAGCAAACCTTGCCTGGCCTTATACAAATACTAACCTTAATATGAAAAACCAAAATTATATATTTGAAATATAACAGCTAGACTTTGAGACCTAAAAATAGGCATGACCTTTTACGAGAAATGATTGCACTTTTTACCTAGAAAGCTGACATAGAACAATCGAATAATGCGTTTTTAGCATCCTCTTTTATCACATACTCTTTTGTAGTGAAATATCAGTTGCATAAGTTTAATCTGAGGGTGTTTTTGTATTTATAATGTATGCGTTCCTGCGTCCTGAATTCATAGTTATCGGAGAATGGCTCTCATTTTTCGTCAGAGATACGAATATAGTAGCTGTCAGGGAATTTTTGATAATGGGCCTCCATGCGTTAACTTAGAGACGTTATATCACAAAGCTAATCGTCACGTACCGGAACACAACCAAGGTTTAGAGTGTATGAAATACGGTATTGTTACGAGGATCCAACGATCATCCGCACGTACCGCCTATGCATCACTCTTCTTTGAACTGAGATCGCAAAATGTAGGAAACGCAATAGGTTACATCTCGCAGCATTATTCTATTATCCATTTGCCTTAGTGTTATGTACTTTTACCTAAATACAGTACATTGCCAGTTGTAACGTACCAGGAGATGTGACGTACCTGCCAGAAGGACGCACACGACATAAAGCCAGATAGCAATCAGAATAAACGTCCGCGTAGCTCAATTGGTAGAGCAACTTATTCCGGAATGAGGGGACCCGGGTTCGATGCCTGGCGCGGATAGAAATGACGGAAAAATTTACTTTGTTATAATGGCGCCCGAACTATCCGGATGACCCGACCGTTCAAAATCTCGCAATGGTGTGATGTTATTTCCACACCGCGAGATAGGAAAAATAAGTGAATCCCTTCTCCAGCACTTCGACAAATAAAAAAAGAAAGGGGGGGGAGATGATGTAACGTACCGGAGATGTGACGTACCTGCCAGAAGGACGCACACGACATAGAGACAGATAGGAATCAGAATAAAACGTCCGTGTAGCTCAATTGGTAGAGTGACTTATTCCGGAATCAGGGGATCCGGGTTCGAATCCCGGCGCGGATAAAAATGACGGAGAAATTTACTTCGTTATACAGTAACTAAACAGTACTGAAGAAACGGGCAACATAAAGAACGATCACTAGTAAAAAATACGTGAAGAATGTTATTGATTTTGAAAAGAAATACTAATTTTGCTATGAACAATGTGTAATTAACCTACTTATACTAAGCAAAGACACAAACCAAAGGTCTCATTTCTTGAAGAAATACATACTTTATTTCTAACAAAAGTAATAGCTTTCTCTACGGACAACAATGCCACATATAAATGGTAGTTTGGCTCTTTATGAACTAAAGAACCTGCAATAAATTAAGCCTCAACTTGACATGTTGTTGCTTCAATAAATGGCCCTGGGTGACGTTGGCGATTATCTCCAACCAACTGAGTTTTGTTCCAAAATCCTTGCGCGGAACGGCCAACCTGGGACCATCACTTGTGGGTAGGTCGCTTGAAAGGACAAAAAGGTGAAAGAATGACTCAAAGAAAAAAACCAAAATTAAGTGTCTGTAATGGTGAGGCACCAAAAGGCTGACCCAACATTCAATACTATTGAACGAGTATCAATATTTCGATATGGGAAACTAAGGAAGTGATAGAATTATTTGTCACTAAAACTGTAAATTACGCAAATTCATGAATCTAAATTATTACGGCATAGCTCAATGCTCGCACATAATTTGTTTCATTTGAAGCTTATGTAAAGAATTTCTTAAATATCAAAACGCAAAAGCACACACTCTTTATTCCCATGCTGATAGAACAGTATTGTTATCGTATTTTCATCAATAAAAATACAGACACAGAAAAACAAATATTTTGAGATCTTTTAAAATAAGAAAGATGAGACAGAATTTTTGGGTTTGATCCTTCACGTGTTTTTAGTCCTTCACGATTTGAAAAATGTATTTCAAAGCAGTTTTATAGAAAATCCAACATTCAGTAAGAAAACAAAATATACCCTGTTGAAAAACTGCGCATAATTTGAAATACATGATGTGAGTAAGGTTATTCATAGCCAATGGAACCATTTAAAAATCCATCTGATTTAAAAATCAAACTTCTTAAACCATCTAGCAATAGAAATAACTACTTATATCCACTAATGGCTGAAAATATGTTACAAAAATGCACAAATTGTACACAAAATGTTTCATGATATCACAGACAAAGAGATTTTAAAATCTAATAGTTACAAGCAGAGGTATACAGGAAAGCATAACGTTAAGCCGCATAGAGGAAAAGCTTTGGGTTACTTAAAGAAAAAAATGGATTCGAATTACTCTTCATAACGACAGTCAAATGAATTTTTCTAAGGGATTTTTATAATCGAATTAGTTCTTCCAAACAGAAGCATAAGCTGATGCCCAATGGCAGCAAAATTTTAAATAATGGAAAAATAGAAACCCCGTTTAAAGCATTCTCCATACCAAAAGCTATCTAAGGATTTTTTTTCAAACAAGTCTCTTGGTAGAAGAGATAGCCAGAAAAAAATTGACATTTATACCTCCCATCGGGAAAAATGTGCATTATTTAAAGAGAACATTGCTGTCCATCTTTGCTATAGCAAATGGCATGCATTAAAACAAATTGTCAACAGGATTTTTAGAAGCGGTGGTACGTTTCGAAACATAAATACACGCTATCGCCACCTAGCGAGAGAACTGCGAACTAAAAAACTGACGAGTAGGTGCAAAGTGTTCCACATGGTGAATGTTATCCGGTGGTAAAAGATTTTTTTAACTCTAACTTTTAGAAGGAGAGCTATCGAGAACAACTGATTAAATATTTGCGCTTCCTAGCTGAATGTTTTTTAATTTCTTTGGGTAGGAAATGCACACAAAATTTTTTCGTAGTCAGTAGTACGAGACCGAAACAGAATTCTTTTTGTCCAGTGTTTAAACGCACAGATATTGCCGTAAATATATGCTGTAAAGCTGCAAACGTTTTAGTCAATAAGAATTATTTGCAAGGCATTTTGCACCAAAAACGTTCTCCGGCGAAGAATTTTTTAAGTTGGTCTACTCGAACTACGGAGAGAGAAAAGTAAGATATACCACTACATCTTCTGGGGGGGGGGGAAGAATTATGCAGAATGTAATCGCGAAAGGATTTTCGTAGTAAACAGTATCCGTAAGCCAAAGAATATTTTGAATCGAGGTTTTAGACGCAGAGAGATATTTTTGCAAATATATCAAAAATGGAAATATACATTTACGTCTCCTAACGGCAAACCCGTTATTTTTCGGACATTTGAAATTACGTGCTGAGAATTTTCCACCAGGTGCTTTATTCTATGTAATTTTTTCCAATCGGACATTTAAAAGCAAAGATACTCGTGAAGTCGAATTTAACCTTTACGCTTCGTAGCGGAAAAATGTACACTACTTGAAAAAGAAACTGTATCAAAATAGTCTTCGTCAGAATATTATCAAAGGGAAGAAATATTTTTTTCAATCGGTAATTTAGGAGTAATGATATGGAATAAAGTGTGTTTTGAATACAACATCTGCAATCACGCCGTCTAGCGGCGAAATTATGCATCGGAAGAAACACGAAAGCAGAGATTATGGCTCTCACATTTCGTCCTACCTATAGGAGAAAGAATTCTTCACATCGGACTAATAGTTGCAGAGATTTATAAATGGATGGACGGACGGACAGTGTGATATCATAAGCATGAACTTATTTCACAAAAGACATACTAAAACTAAGTAAAAGACTGAAGGATATTCGGGAAAAATAACATTGATCTGCATGCAATTTTATCATCTATACATAGTATAAAATAAAGTCCCCGATAGGCGTTTGTTTGCTTGTTCCGGCTAATCTCAAGAATCGCTGTACGGATTTTGATGCGGTTTTCGCCATTCCGTAGAGCATTTGTCGAGGAAGGTTCAGGTGTATGAAACATTTATCTGTGACAAAAGGGAGCCGAGCAGTAACGATTTTAGTGACAAGTTTCTTAGCTTCCACTGCCTAAACAACGATTCCCTGTGGCTGGTCTGACAGCATGTAAATGGCTGGTCTGACAGCAACAATTCCCTGTGGTTGGTCTGACATACTAAATGCGTAGTTACATCGGACGCTGAAAGAATTGGTTTATCGGCGCTTGCACAGACTAAGTGCATAGTTACATCGGACGCTGAAAGGGAATTGCCTTATCGGCGCTCGCACAGACTAAATGCGTAGTTGTTTTTGTCCACACGTATGTATCTCTTTGAGTAGCTCTTTAATTAAAATTTAAATGTTGTATTAACATTATGCCGAGACGAAAATCGAATATAGTCGTAGTACATCGGACGCTAAAAGAATTTGTTTATCCCGTTATAATGAGACTTTCCAAGAAACAGAATTTTGATTGCAAATGACAGACACAGAATGCCTTTACAAAGAAAAAGACAGTAGCATGTTGAACGTAATAATTGTCTCTCTTTATATTCTCCGTAAATTCTAAATTGCTACCATGTGAAGCCGGGGCGGATCGCTAGTCATACGTAAGTGGAAAACGAATTTCCCAGAAAAAATAATTCTTCACAAATATGTGTAAGGCAATACAAATGTGATTATTGGCACAGATTTGCGGTATTTTCATTGTTTCCATGTAGCCCATCCTTTAGAAAACTTGTAAATTACATAGCCCTGGAGCGGGAATCAAACCCGCATCTCCTGATTTCCGTTCGAGCATGCTATCTCCGTTACACCACGCAGGACAAGGAAGTTCCAAGCAACTGAAGCTGAGCAGATGTAGCTTAGAAATCTGAAAACTGCAGATTTGCGCTAGTTAAAGCAATATATGTGCTTCCTCTTAGCGTCACCACGACCTTTTTCACATCAGGGGTATGATGTGCAGTAGCTCACTAGTTCCAGTGCTTCAGAGATCATCATACATAAGTGGGAAACGAATTTTCCTGAAGAAATAATTCTTCACAAATACGTGGAAGGCAATGCAAATGTAATCATTGGCACAAATATGCCGTACTTTCATTGTTTTCTGAAGGAATGGTTACATGCAAACAGTGAAAATACGGCAAGTTTGTGCCAATTATTGCATATGCAATTTTATGTTTGAAATCTTATGATTGATTCCTAACGGAAATTTCTGCTAAATTTTTGAAGTGGAAATCCATATCTTTGTATAACGGCAGATTATTTTTATAGAGACAAATGTTTATTCTCGGAATTCAGCTCAGAGATGCATTGTATATAACAGAAATGCGATGTTGCAAATGGGTTTCTGAAAATATATTTTGTTATGTTTGTGGAAGTTGGGTTGTTATTAAACAAAGGCCACATTCCAGCTTTCTTTCAGAATGATTGTTTTGCCTATAGTGGAATAACATTACAAGAACATAGCAAGTTGGTAAGGGTTTTAGTTTTTCATGTTGTGGAAAACAGGAACAAAAAAACGCTATGACATTTTAATTCCTGTAGTATGGAGAGAACCAAAGAACCATTGCAGAGATTATTCTTTTTCCATGTAAAAGTAAAAGGATACAGTGAAAAGAATCAGATAAACTCTGAGCATCGCAATTCCCAACGTAACTCTTACCTTGGAGAATATACCTTCATTAGTAGGACTGGGTGAGCCAGGTTCAGAGATAAAAACAAATGCATATCAACCTGGAGTAAGAGATTCATTTCTACTATCATCTACTTAGCATCAAAGCCATGATGTAGTGAGAGAACATAACATTCAGAGCTTAAATAGTTTTTCTTTAATTAACACACAGCAACTGAAAAATTGTATTTCGACACCGCTGGGAAAAAATCCAGATCTACGATTAGCTCCCAGCGGTGACGAAATACAGTTTTTCCAGTTGATTTGTGTTAATTAAAAAAACAACTTGGAAAGAGCTATTACTTTGTCTATTTACATTGTCACCACGTATTTGGAAGACTTTCACTATTCAGAGCTTCTCGGTATAAGACTAACATTTAAGCATTAATCAACATTTATTACTTTTAAATGGAGCAGGCATGGTGAATAGAAACTAGTTCCATATCTTTAAGGAGAATCAATTGTGCTAAAGTAATTTCCAAAAGTTCAGCACAATCTCCATTTGTCTTGAAAAGGACAGTGTGTGAAATAAATATTTAACAAAATACGTTTACTGGACTTCAAAATATTCTCCATCATGTCTCATCACAGTCACCCGACAGTCAGAAAAAATTGCATTCCTGTCAAAAGAACTTCGTTGTTGATGTGTCTAATTGACTTCTGATGCCTCTTTAATGCTAGTGAAGAGCTTTCTTCGTAATGGTTACTTCAACTTTGGAAAATGAAGGAAATCAAAGTCTGGTGGACTTATATGAGAACAGCACAGGGAATCAGATAATACTTATCTTCCTCATTCCATGTACGTATCTTCTTCATTTCTTTTATGAAGGGAAATGTATCGAATAACGTCGTACTGTTATTCGATACAATTTCTTCATGAAATGTATTTACAAATAAAATTAGCCGTTGAGGCGTTTTTTATAACAAAATTCAAAAAACGATACGCGTAAAATTTATCGTGAACTACTTTCTTTCACGTTGGGTGTGATCAGGTTGTATGTTAAACAAGCGGAACTATACACGGGAAATAGGGAACTACTTAAAAGCGTTTTGATTCAGTAGTACAGCCAGACATTATTTATTATATGACAATAATATGTCCAGCTGTGCATTTTCCCTTCTAAATAAAAACAGCAGAAATTCCGCTTGTGACTAAATTAACATTTAAAAGTGTAACCGCTTTCCCGCCATTTACGTAACAAAAATGTGCGGGTGGTATTTTAAATCTCCGTTACTAAATTATTAACATGACTGCGAATCTATATCTAACATAAATATGCTTTTGCATATATAGTGGGCAGATAAGTTATAAAATCGTTCACATGTGGATACAAGCACTACAATTGGTGTGGTTATCAGTCATGGTCCAGTAATCTAAGAAATCACGTTAGCCACTTGAATTTCCAAGATGGCAGCCAAATTCAAACATGACTACCATTCCCGGGTATGTCTGCCACAGAATTAAACCCACTGGACATGTTTCAACTACTTAAATTGACTCCTTTGTTTGTCACATAAATAGGGAAGTCAAATGTACAGCTATGTATAAAACATCTTAAGCTTCTTTGTTAAATTTTTAGCAATACACTCATTTTAGCAAGGCACAAACTAAATTACACCAAGTATGATGAAACGAAATATGTTTGGATAAGTCTAACACAAATCTAGTCACATGTAAAGTTATGCTGTATGCAACACTTACCCTTCCTAGTGTCAGCTGCATAGTGATGTGCACGTAAGACCAAAGCGGAAGCATTTGCATCTTCCACGGCATTCAAACGTACATCGGTGAGAGCTCACTCCACATGATCTGCCAGAAATCACCATTTTTGGTCCATTTGCATTCAGAAGGACTATATATCTGAATGGCATAATGTTGACTGACCATATATCTAGCCAGCCTGGTAGGCTGAAGGCTTCACACGTGCTGCAGTAGAGAAGCTCTAGTAAGAGGAATGGCTTGGTGTGGTCTCTTTTTCTTTGCAAACATATCCAATCTTGCATCATTAACTACTTGAAATGCACTTGACCTATCATACATCAGGACCACAAACGTCTCCAAGATCCTCATGTCATCATCATCTACTGTTTTTGGGGTATGGCCGAGACTGATGACGACATCAGTTGCCTCATCGTATACGTCCTATGTTGGCCAAGCTTTACCACGGAATGCTGAAACAACATCACAGCCGGTGAAGGCACGGAAGAAGATAATCCCTCTGCTCTTTTCCAGCCCAATAAAAAGATAAAGGTCGTGCACTGCGATCCCCCTCAGTTTCCGTTCTTGGCCGAAAGCAGAACACAGCTCCTCCCACCAGTCTTCGAAGCTTAGTTTAATCTCACTGTTGCCACCCGTTTCATTACAGTACCCAGAGTAGGATTCCTTGAAAGCCTTGTATAAAGTTCATGCTGTTACTTGGTGCATCTGCCGTGTTCTAGTTTTATTGGTGGCTGTTAGAAATGATTCTGCAGTACCGAGAGATGCTATGCCTGCTTCAACAAGAGCACCAGTCCAATCGCTGCACTGCAGTATAGTACCGCGTTACTTCAATGCAGCCATCTTTGTATGTAGGTCTCCAAACATTACGACAAATGTGTCTTCCCCATAGTTGTCAGGCCAGTGCCAGTGAATTTGCTTGGCTACTGCATAGATGGGTTGGTCAGCTGCAATAATAATAGGTACCTGGCTTCGGTTCAAGAATGAAACTATGTCCTTGGTTATGTATATGACGTGTCTGACTGTAGCAACTCAGTGGGTCTGATCTCGAAGCAGAGGTAAAAGTGCGGTAATGTTTACCTGAAATGCAGTGCTTCTGTTTTTCGATGCGTGGTGGGCTGACCAAGTAACATCCACTAGGCCAACAGTCACACTTACCTTCTACAGCCACTCACATTCCAGCGACAGTTGTGTTCTCAACAGACATGTTCCACTATCGGTCACAGTCTTGTCTATCTCTGTAGTATCTGTGACATTTGTCTTTGGAGGAGGAAATATCCATCTTGGTGAAGTAGGCAGGGTGGATATATGTGAAAGCGTCAGGGAGTTCAGGAACTTTCTTCACTTTCTTCGCGCTAAACTTGGGCTTCCCACGATGTTCACCTTTGCTGTTTTCGGTTATATGCTGAAAAATAGAGATACTGGTACCATGGAAAGAGATGGTTGCTGTTATTGCAGTAGAGTTATGATCGATGTTGTCCATGTCTGCTGTTGTGAACATTTGTTTTCGCAAAATTTTTGGACATACCAGATCATCTTCCACATATTTGCTAACCGCTGCATCACCTAACTGTGCTGATGTTTCTAAAACTCTGTCATTGGAAATGCTGAGACCATGCTCATGAAGCTGATGCATCATCGATCTCTTCCTTGTCTTTTCATGGACGAGCATCCCCATTTAAACAGGGAATGGTGTTTCATGGTTTATCGGGTGTCTATGAGCAGATGCCCCTTCCTTCATCCTTGTGTGGCAGTTGTACTGCAACAGCTAAGCTAATGCCAGGTCGTTTTTCGTGGAACCAAATGGTACTGATATCAAATCTCAGCTTACATGTTCAACCATGCCAACAAAATGAAGAAGAGTAGAAGGAATAGCCTTATCAACACAGCCATCATGGAATGTCCCACCAAATGTAGACTTGTAGTCAAGCACGTACCTTCGCAAACTTTTGGAAGCCTTGCCCAAGATGATAGCTTCTCTGTAGTCTGAGACTTGTGGTAAGACGAAACCAGCGTCTTCTGTAAAAGCCAGAAGGACATCGCTTTCGTGCTTGTGATCTGCCAACTCAGACATTGCTTCCAGCAAATTCTCCTTCAGTCTAGTGGAGTTTACATGAGGTGTCCTGACACCAAACTGCTTTAGCTGCTGCTGGTAAAGATGAACCATGTCTGCAAGACGGAAGACTGCAAGATCCCAAGTGCTGGATTGTCTCCACTATGTAAATCATTAGGTCTCCACTATGTAAATCATTAGGTCTCCACTATGTAAATCATTAGGTCTCCACTATGTAAATCATTAGTTCAGAAAATGCAAGTGGGTTAGCTTCATATTCTGGTGTCTGGTCCTTTTCCTGTCCTGATATTTCTGAGGTGTGTTCTCTCTCTATCGTACAAGTCAGCCAAACATGCAATGTGGTTCTTCAGTTCATGTGCAATGGAATCTCCACCAACCACTTTAGAGAAGTTCCCATCATTAAGACTGTGAGCACATTCTTTCAGTATTTGATTAAGATGCATTGTCATGGCGTGTTTCAGTTCGGATGTTGGCGCTTCTTTTTCACATAGGAAGCACTGAGATTCTAGTCATTCATGACTATGTCGTGGAAGCTTTCTGGTCCCTCCTTTATGCTTAGTACTGCTCTCTGCATGTATTTTTCTCTTTCTTGCTCGATCAAGTTTGGTGTTGTTGAACAGAAGACGGCAGCTCTAGTGGTACTGGATTCTTGATCGTTCCTTTTCAGTGTTTCTTTGTTTCTTCTATACCACCACCTTCATCCAGTCTTCCAGGATCCTGAACAATGGGTAAATCATGCATGGCATGAAAGAGGGAAACATTTGTCGCAAGCATGTTGTATCCACCATTTTCACAGTTATAACGTGTTGGCGGTGATTTCAGTTGTTCGTTCCTGTCCTTTTGGCACAAACAGCATTTGGTCCAGTCAGTTTGCCATTTTGGAGGTAATAGTGAAGAATTCGCTATGTTCTTGAATTGAAAGTCTTTCACTGTCAAGGATTTGTTCTCTCACTACCTGAAACCTGGAACATAAGTTCATACTC
Organism: Macrothele yani; assembly: GCA_039090855.1. Lineage (NCBI taxonomy): Eukaryota > Metazoa > Arthropoda > Arachnida > Araneae > Macrothelidae > Macrothele > Macrothele yani. The sequence continues at coordinate 185,312,958 of CM076995.1, forward strand.
GTAATTGAAGTTTCTAACATTATAAACAGGAAAACAAAAACATTTATTGTAATGTTCAAACATTAAACATGGAGTACTAGCCTCGTAAAAGTGTCAGCCATATTGGAAAAGGTCGCCATCTTGAATTTTTGATTGGCAAATGGTCTACATGAAATGTGTGATTTTCAATGATAAAATTTATTACTTGCCTAAATATTAGAACGATTTCTTTGAAATATTCGATTAACATGTGTCTGCCATCTTGAGAATGCCGGCTATTTTGAATTTTGGAGTGGATAACGTTTTATATGAAAAGTGCGATTTACAATGAGTATGTGTGCCAACTTTGGTACTTGTATCCACATCTGAACAATTCGTCTGAAAATTTATACTTATCTGCTCCACTAAAACTCTTGTTCTGTGTTCGAGTTATAAAAATTGTTGACAAGACAACTTCCTCCATAGCTACAGTTCAGATCTACAATTCACATGTTAGGACGGTGATGTCACTCAGTGACGTCACGATTATTCGTCTGCGAAGAAGGCCGTATGAGCAAACCTTACTGCCTATTAACTTTCGTTTTTCACAATCCTGCAAAACGACAGGCCTTTTGCTGTGAATTAACGGGCACTAAAAGTCCTGCAGAACGATTTTGTAGTATGATGGCCGTTGCCACAATCAACCCATAGGCATTTTGACTGTCGCTATCTTTCCATTCTTGTTATAATAAATTCTTATCATGAGCTTAACTACCGATTATTGACTGTGCATGTTTTCGACAAGAAGATTAATGTGATAAGTAATTTTTCTGTTCTGGTTGGAAATCTCGTATCCAAGTTTCGTCTTGGGCAGCAGTTTTCTTCCAAACCTGATCCCATTCCATCACATAAGGATAAAATAGATCATCTTGAGAAGGAGCTTCCTGAATTTTTGTCAGTTGTCGTATGACTGAAGCTTCGAATGCGCCCAGGTACTCGAGCGGTACAAAGGGTTTATAAACGTTCTTCTGAGATACGTCCGGGTTCGAATCCCACACGAGGCATTGATGTGTTTCTCGTACAGCGCTGAGACTCTCTTCACAAATACCTGTTGTGTTTTTGAGGATGGGAAGGGGCGAGAGTAATGACCCCCGTCATCAGCTCGGTGGGGTATAAGCTGCCAGTGCCTAATTTGGAACTACTGATTCCAGAAAAACGAGAGGGAGCTAGTACCACAAGACAAGCACACCATTTATGCCTCTTCCATGATCTCAACCCAATCCTAAGTCCTGCAGAAGGATTTATAGTTCTGCAGATTAGACCAAAAAACTATTAGACAATTAAAGATTAGTTAGAACTTGTCACCAAATTCGTGACTGGCGACTGCTTTCTCATTGAGCTGGTTACGCCGTGATCGTTATCCCCCCTCCACAAGAAAAAACATACTCTAGTTTCCGAATGAGAAAAAATAAATGAGGAGATTTCTCGCCGAACTAAAATTTTTCTGGGAACGAATCAAAACTGAGAGTAAAGGAATACATTACTCAACCTATTTCCCACGTTTATCCGCACTAACCCAATGACCCTTTCCCAGCTCTCTTCATATGAATTCACATTACAATTTTAAGATACAAAATGCTTCTGAAAAACTGAGGTAGCAAAATATTTTGAAAGATTATCTCCGGCCCTGAAGAGAGTACAAAAATAAAAAAATCATTTTGTATATTCGCAGGTGGGTTTTTTATACACTGCACCAACTACTGTATTAAGCGCTACTGCAACTTCGAAGAGTGAAGACAGCCTTGCGCGAAACTGAGGTATGTATATACTACAAGCCTCACAAGCACAAAGAAAAAAATATTGTCAGGCGGGCGTCCTTACGCGATGTTTTGAAAAGGAATTACGTCAATTATGCATCCTTTTAACCTGACAACAAATTTAAGAGCAAGCAGTTTTTATACGCTGCTCGGGAATCTTTTCTTTTCTCCTGTAAATCCCCTCTCAAGTTCTTCAGCTCGCTCCACGGCGCTTTCGGGATGATTTTCTTTTTTTTTTGTCAACATCTTTACACAAATCTTCGCTGTTCGGTTAATGCGGGTCTATCAACGGCCATCCACTACACGTTCGTGCTCTCATGCAAATATTCGGTGATTAAAAAGTTCTGAGTCTTAGACGAGCAGTGTTTTTCTTCCGACAACGTCTTCTGAAACTGAAAACAGGCAGAGGCTTAAAAATAACAGGAGCGCTTCTTTAATCTTGTTACGTGCCTTTGCACTTGGGCGACGGAGGGAATGAGAATCACGTGCTCTTTGGTGTTCGCTATTCTTGATAGCCACGCCCCGCTGGTGTTTTAATTTCTCTGGCGTCACTTTATTACAAACCTCGTTAAGAGTCCTTCCACTTCCCTCTGTCTCCTTCGAAAGACAGGACTTCAACAGCATTTGTTATTATTTTTGAGTGCGCGTGCGTCAGGAGAGGACGCCTTTTACCGCTGCTATCTAAACGCTGGCCTGGGTTAGGAGATCCCAAATCCGATTAAAACCAGTTAAAGGTTTGTATTTTTAAGTCATTTTTTTTTCTTTTTCGCGACTAGGAGGAATAGAACCGCAGTAATTTAAGAAATAAAAAAAGAAAAATAATTCTCTTAACTAAATAAAAAAAAAATAAAGAAAAAATGGTGGCCAATCACACCACCTACATGAAGTGTCTTGGTTAATTAGTTATTTAAACATGAATTTATACAGCCAAGTGTTTCACCAGGAGTTGAGGAAACTTTAAGCAGAACACGTAGCTTCCCAACAGATCGCCATGCAAAATAATTATTTTAGGAGCCACTCAAAGCTCAGAAAGCTTCCAAAAAATCGCACTTCTTTAAATTTCAAAACAACTGCATAGAATGGATGATAAGATATTTATGTTCACGAGTAAGCAATTGAAGTTCAGGAATGAGATTTAAACGTGCCTCCAAGAAGTAGCTAAAATGTATTCAGTATAATCATCTGAAATTCAGTTCTGAAAGCAGATAAATTTTCTAACGAGAGGTGTTTGAATATTCACAGTGAAGGCAGATGAAACTCAGCAGAGGAATTCTCTGAAATGTGGCCAGCATAAGTACTTGTGATGCAGTTGCGAGAGAATCTAAAACGTTCCAAATGTAAATAGTTTAAATATTCACAGTGAGAGAAGCTGAAATTTAACTCCGGAATTATCCAAAATATACGCATCATGAGTGGATGAATTAATTAATAACAAGGAACTGTACAATAACTACACTAACTATACCCTAAATTGTATAACGATACTAGTACGTCGAATTTACTGGCGTAGAATAGAAATGAAAATTTGCAAGCTTTCGCACATCAACCAGAAGGCTTTTTCAAGGAAAGTAGACAACAAACTGAAAAACAGAGCATTTTAACAATGTGAACGCTGTGACTTGACTAGACAATAAATGAATAGATACGAATGTAACTATCCCTTGAAAGAAAAACAAGATGGTTGAATAAATTACCAAACGTTTATTCACAATTAAATGTTTCATTAACATCGATTGTAGTTTCGCAGACCTCCTGGCTCGTCATCATTAGGACGAATGGAGCATAAACATTCAAATCATTGTGATATCATCAGAGTTTTGACGGTCACGGATTTTCACGATTTGTTTCCACGTGATTGAAAGAAACGGAATAGAAGTCATGTCATTGACAAGTCGCTAAAAGCCCCGGTGTATGTGGAAAGCTTCTAATATATTAGTTAAGCTTGATAGTCGAATCAGGTTTATCGATAAGCCTAGCGGTACCAAACAAAAAATAATGTTTATTTTCGTGACAATGTTGGGCTATTGATGACTTCTGAGTTCACAATTCCGTACGAAAGTCTTGTGTTCCTTTACACCAAAACGTAAAGCACTGCGGGTCTGTGCTATATACTTTGCTGGCCACCAAAAATGCAACACCAAGAAGGAAGCATCCAATTGGCCTGAAATTCGCAGCATGCGTCGCCCGCGAGAGGATATGCAAACGATTAGCATTGCAAGGCATATGCAAATCATGTGCGCCCTGCACACCACCGAGAAGCACTATAAGAAGGGTGCACAGAAGGCGGGGTGTAAGTAGTGGAAGTGTGTTGTGCTGCCATACTTGTGTGCGGAAAGCTTCCTGATGCCTCGTTGCAGAATACGGCAGTCATTCCAGCACCTTTCGGAGTTCCACAGAGGACGATTAGTGGCTTATCGTAACTGCGGTTTATCGTACCGAGACATCGGCGCCCGTGTGGGACGACATCCAGCCACAGTGAGGCGAGTATGGATTCGTTGGGTGCAGGAGTGACGGACGGACCGACGTCAGCGTTTGCCGAAGCCGCGGCACACCACCGAACGAGAGGACCGGCATGTTGTGCGGCGGGCATTGACGGCTCGCACGGCCACATCACGAACGTTAGCGTAGGCATTAGTGTGTGTTGCGCAACAACCTTTGTCAGCACGTACCGTTCGACGTTATCTGCAGGAGCTGAGACTTGTCGCACGGCACCCATTGGTCCGATTAACATTGACGTTACACCACCGGAGAGTGCGGCGGCAGTGGGCCGTTGAACGCCGCACCTGGACTACGGAATAACACGACATTGTCTCCTCTGACGAATCCCGCTTCGGCAAGAGACTGTATGACGGCTGCATTATGCATCGCCATACCGGTCTGTCGCCTGGCGTTATGGTTTGGGGCGCAATTGGATATGACACCCACACCCCTCTGGTACGCATCGCCGGTACACTCAACAGCTACCACTACATATATGACGTTTTGGAGCCTGTAGTCCTCCCTTAACTGCAGGACCTGCCAGCGGCCACGTTCCAACAGGACAATGCTCGCCCGCACGTGGCACGCATCGTGCAACAGTTCTTCACGGCCCATCAGGTGTCACTGCTGCTGTGGCCCGCCTGTTCTCCCGACATGTCGCCCATCGAATACGTCTGGTCGCTGATCGGTAACCGAGTTGCTCGGCAAGCACCACCCGCGGCTACGCCTGATGAACTGTAGCAACGTGTGGAAGCAGCCTGGACCGACGTACCCCAAGCCCACATCCAAAGCCTCTTTCGTTCGATGCCGCGACGTGTAGCAGCCGTTATTGCCAGCCATGGGGGCCACACGAACTATTGATGTCTGCGTGTTCCGCAAGTCGCACGGGCCTGTAAGCTCAATCGTTTCATCTTTGTATCTGTTGTTATGTGTCCAGTAAATCTGGATTTGCTATCTCGCGTCCTCCTTGGTGTTGCATTTTGGGTGGCCAGCAGTGTATAATAGGCAAATTCCTGTGAAATTATCAGATATGAATTCCTCTAGAATTTGAGACAAATTCTTGTGGACTTATCAGACAAAAATTCCTGTGGAATTATTAGACACATTGCTGGGGAATTATCAGACAAATTCCTGGGGAATTTATCAGACAGATACCTTGTGAATATGGACCACAATTTTGTGTGCCACTACGTCTTGCTGGGGTTTATTAACATACTAAAAAAATCGTAAACCACAGGATGACGAGTGGTCGGCATATCAAATTTCGCACATTTTGTTTAAAAATCTTTTTATATCAGAACGAAGTCCTGGTGTTATTGAGATAAGGAGTTTCAAATACGTATCTTCTGGTGTTGAGGTTAGCGATTCATAAAATATAAATACAAGTTTGTAAGAACAAAATTAAAGGAAAGATAAAGCTTTAGTATTGTCTACAAACTCTTTCGCTTATTCTCGTTCGAAAGAAGGATTCTCTGCTACTAAGAACTGCTACGTTAACGCAAATATTAAACGACCAATTCAATTTATACTAGGTCTTCGCTATGTTCATCGACAAAATACTTTAGAATATACAAGCCTGCGATGGCAAATTTTTTCTCCCATACATCAAACCTGCCCGAAGCAGCTCTGCAGGTTTTCATTAAATACATGTTTCACATAAAACGTTATACATCTCAAATCTAAACTTTACAGCTTTACTAATCTTGTGAGCAGCATCGGTGAAGCGGTAATGAGGGACGCCAGAGATTGGTTATTCATTCGAGTCAGCTCCGGTTTTGAGTCATAGATTATGTACGGATGTACTGTATTGCAGACCGTGCTTGTTGTTTCTTATTCCTGGAACTAGTGGCCCTTAATTAATGGCGAGGAACCGCTCTTGCTTTTAACTTTTCAGGGCAGTATTTAAACTCCACAATAAAAAGAAATCTTATATCATTGAATTCCTTGAGTCTCTTTTGGTTTTAAGTACATCCATGAGCAACTCTAAGGGTATAACAGTCGCCTTTCTTTAATTTGGAGCCACTCCTTTCATGAAAGCTAGAGAGCCAACGCTGTGAGATGCTTCATATGGGATTCGAACCCACAGTCCAGCTCAGACGACTAGTTAGAAACCTACTACTGTTCTGACTACTCAGACAGTTGAGTGACCCACTGAATTCACCATCCCCCTCGGATACTAATATTACCTTTTACACGTCTGGTATATCGAACAGCACAACGAGACCATTCCTTCCTACCCAACTGTGCCTACCGTAAAAAAATATAAGTCTAATGCCGGACTGTATGCAGAGAGTTTTTCTCTTCGTCGACCTCCTCCGTCGTGAAAACACGTTTTTACAATTTTTACGAAAATTTTTAAATCATGTTGCCTAATGCCTTAATTAAGAATTTCTGTCCTTAGTTACTACACCCAAACAGTTAAAATGTGCACGAATCTTTACTAATCCGACTGAAATCTACAGATCTTAATTTCTCATCGTAAAAGTTTCACTGTATGTTTCTGACACTCCCAAATGTTGGCACAAAGCCATGATCACATAGTAAACACTTATTACTAAAGCTGTTTCTTTTTTCTGGATTAGAGGTTTAACGACCACCGTGAGCAACTCAATGGGCTATTAGCAGTCACTCGTCCCTAATTTAGGGCCACTGGTCCCAGGGAAGGGAGAGAGCCAGTGCCGTAAGACAAATATAACATCCATGCCTCACCGGGATTCGAACCCACACCCATCTCGGACGAATGATCAGAAGCCGTCGCTTAGACCACTGCGCCACCGGGGCAGCGTTACTAAAGCTGTCTGTTCTAATGTCCGTCACAACGTTACCTTCTTAAACACATCAAATATAGATTCCGAACGAACGTTGGGACAATTTACGGCCCTGTCGTGCTCCAGAATTAATCTCGAACTAACTGATAGTACTTCGGCCCATCCCGAAAACTACAAGGATTTTTTGTTTGTTTGATTCATATCAGCAATTTGACTTTCCCACTATATACCTTTAAAATGCTGATTAACTTGCTTTTATGGATGCTGTCAAAAGAGTTATTAAAGGCAATTGACATATTGCAACGTGGGTATCATTCTGAAAGCAACAGAGGGAACAGGTGTCTTACTATGTAAACCGACCTTGTAGTTTACCTATGCCTTTTGGAACCCTAACAACCGGATGACAAAATTTCCGAGGCACGTATTCGACCACTGAACCAGAAGGTACCGAAAAGAGTTACAAAAGTCCACGGTAATATGGTAATAAGTGATCGGTGCATTAAGAAATTAACATTTTAATTATGGCACCTTCATACAAAAGATGTTAAATTTTTAAAAGATTATGGGTTTGACCTTTGTATGGTTTACTTAAAATGCAAGTTCCTACACTAGCCAACTGCGGTTTCATTGAAACCGAAGTCCTAAGACGAATAACAGTCATATTATCTAAAGTGTTCTACAGTAAGAATAGTCCTAAAGATTAGTAATACCTTATCCGAAAGAAATAACGTGAAACTGAGGTAGTACCTACATGGCTCACGGACATCGATAAAATCCACAAAAGTGGCAGTTCTCATAAACATACAGTGGTTGCACGAAAAAGATATCAGGCCGAGTAACCTCTGCTGTTCAACGTTGGAACGGCATAAGCTACGCAACCCCACACTTTCTTGAAAAACTAAAGAATTTCACTCATTATCCATCTGTTCGACGAAACAGAACATCCCGAGGGCTAGCACGTTGTCATTCGACAGTAGCGTGTACTCAGACGTACAGATATTTAACCGTCGCTGGGGTGTTCGCTCGGCTGTTTCCAGTGTTCTCTTTCAGGCTTAGTTTCTTTCAGTTATTACACTCTATTAAGAGAATGTCCATGCTTTTTCTGTAATGACGCAGCTAACTGAGCATCAACCTTGAACCAGGAACATCACGTTATTGAAGGGGAATTCCTTTATAATTCCAGCCCTAGCACTTTTTGGGGGATGCATATCTATAACCAAGCCTACATAAAAAAGCTTCCTAATGCTACCAAGACACGGGTAATAATGGAAATAATTGCAACTTTAAAGGACGACACATTTTATTTACATTTAAAACCAGCTAAAAACCAGTAGCAAGATCTTTCACCCACTATGGGTCCGTCATAAGGCACAGTGAGGGTTAAGCATCGTGGTTATATAGCAAAACCCACAATGCATTAGCATGATAAAGTGTTGCTTCAATTTGTACACATGCGCATTTGACATCTGTACATACCATACCAAAATGTAACTAAACTACAAGATTCGGTTATGAGTTTTGATGGTGTGTATAATGGTTTGGTATAAAATATTTCCATGGTGTCGGTAGAATCCATGGGACTTCATCGTTACAACAGCGTTCAGCGAGAATGTTAATGTAAAAACTTTCGGTAAACAACAAGACAAATTTCGTAATAGCTGATGCAATCAGCGAAGTGTTATTCAACTACGGGACATGATTACCTTGATTAACTAACCTAGATAAAGCTGTGGAATTCGAAAAACATCTAACGTTGTATTTGTGCTCAGACACACGTGTACCAATTGTCCGAAGTGTGGATTTCACATACTTACTGTCATGTGCATTGGGATCGGCGGTTTTAAGCAAATATACACCATGTCTTTGAAGCACATTAACTTCGTCACGGTCTTTCCTTAATAGTGAAAACAACATGATTGTCTTTATAACAAAATCCATGCGTTGCTTATGACAGACATCCTTTAAGATGTGAATTAAATCAGGAACATAATCCAAAGATCCAATGTACCTGGTAACAACCTCCTTACCTCTTAAAGTAGTATGCCTACAGCGCGTTGAAACCGTTGAAGCTGACATACAACAGAATCACCTGGGTAGGCAAATTAAAAAGCCAGATTAAAAATGAATATAATTTCCTTATTCGGAAGTCTAATAGACGATGAGTGTGAGGAAGCTCTACAACACAAAAAGGAAAAGGAGGACGACATATGTTGTGTAGGGCTAGCGGATGAGTATGGGATCAACACTGGTGGTGCAGAAGGTTTTTATAACACTGAAAAAGAAATTAAACGGTTAGATATATTACGATGCATACAGAAGTCGAGGAAAGGTAACGAACCCTGTATTTCGAGGTCTACCGTACATTTTCTGGTGCGGAAAGTGTGGAGAGCAATGCAGCAAACTCGTGAAGAACAGAAACAGAGTGAGGCCAAAATACAATAATGTCATCAGCGTACCTAAGAAAATGTAATGATTTAATGGGACATTCTTCAATAATTTTATTTCCTAAATGTTGTAATACTACTTCGACTAAAAGAGCCGATAGTAGCGAACCCATGAGGACACCTGCTTTTGGTCAGTAAATAATATTGTTAAATCTAAAGAAGATACGTCGTGCCACGAGTCTTAGGACATCGATGATTGCTATGACTTCAGTAGGTGTTACTCCTGAACTTGGGAGTTTTTCTGCTACGACCGAATGAGCAAGCCCGAGGGGGACACTGCGATATAAAGAAACAACATCCAATGACGCTAGGGTGAAAGGTTAATTCCAGGGGTGAAAAGACTTAATTTGGAAAGGACCTGAGATGAACTGCGAATAGACAAATTGGAGTTAGAAATTATGGGATTCAAATCTGAGGTTAAAGCGTTTTCCAAGTGTCGTGTGGGGTTATCGTAACCCGAAACCAATGGGCAAATATTGTGGCCCTCCTTATGTAATTGTACCTTGCCAAACAATTCAGGGGTCTTAGGGTCATTGGGTTTATGCATATTGTTGGAAATGTCGTTAGGCAGGAAGCCCTGATTTTTGAATTTACTTAATGCCACAATTGTCGCTAACATTGGATCAGAATGAATAATTTTGTGTGGAAAATTTTCAAGTGTGAGTAGATTTTGTCCATTGCTGAACAAAAACGTTTATTAAATGTTATTCGCAGTAAACGAAGCCTCCTTGATTTCCTTAATAGGAAATCATATATTGTTTACGCATGGCTTGTAAAACTGGCAGATCCTGTCTTGTTGATCAGAATTATGACTGTTCATTTGTCTGTTTTCATGTCTGATGCTGAACAACTGCAGCACAGGCCCATTAATAAATTATGTGTCATATCTGCAAAAATTGATGACGTACGTGACTTATCAGAACCTTTCCATGCAACAAGTGCACAAATACAACCGAACTTTATTAATCTAAGATCAGTTTCTGCAAATAATGTACAAATCACGGCCATATCTCGTGGTTATAGGTATTGCTACCCGAACTTTTGTCGAAATAAGCTTAAGTTGATTTCTCAAAGCAGAAAACATAATACGCAGACTGCCACTTGAGAAACAGGAACCTACATGATACGCTGTTACTAGAGTGCTACAGCTCACCCTAAAATGGCACAAGGCTTGGAGTAACGTGGGATCTTGCAGTATGAGCGTAAACAGTTGTTGCTCATTTCACAAAACCCAGATCTGGCAGTAGTACCTGCCGACAAGTCGCAGCAAATTGTGTTCAGGAATCATGATGAGAATTGCTTAAAAGTTTCCGAGGCAAACAAAATTTCACACGAAATTATTCGTTCTGATCCAACATCAGCAACAATAGTGGCATTAAGTAAATTAAAAAAATCAGGGCTTCCTCCCTAACGATATTTCCAGCAATATGCATCCACCCTAGGACCCCTGGATTGTTTGGCAAGGTAATATTACATAAGGAGGGGCACCCTATTCGCCCACTGGTTTCGGGTTATGCTAACTCTATACGGCCCTTGGGAACAGCTTTAACCTCTGATTTCAATCCCATAATTTCTAACTCCAATGTGTCTAGTCGCAGTTCATCTCAGGCCCTTGCCAAAATTAAGTCGTTTGATTATTGGGATTCACCTTTCATCCTGGCATGATTGGATGTTGTTTCTTTATATTGCAGTGTCCCTCTCGAGCTCGCTCATTCTGTCGTCAAAGAAAAACTCCCAAGTTCAAGCGTAACACCTACTGAAGCCATAACAATCATAGATGCCCTAAGACTTGTAGCACGACGTATCTTCTTTAGATTTAACAATATTATTTACCGACAAAAAGCGGGTGCCCTCATGGGTTCGCTACTATCTGCGCTTTTAGTCGAAGTAGTATTACAACATTTAGGAAATAAAATTCTTGAAGAATGTCCCATTAAACCATTACATTTTCTTAGGTACGCTGATGACATTATTGTATTTTGGCCTCACTCTGTTTCTGTTCTTCACGAGTTTGCTGCATTGCTCTCCACACTTTCCGCACCAGAAAATGTACGGTAGACCTCGAAATACAGGGTTCGTTACCTTTCCTCGACTTCTGTATGCATCGTAATATATCTTACCGTTTAATCTCTTTTTCAGTGTTTCAAAAACCTTCTGCACCACCAGCGTTGATCTCATACTCATCTGCCAGCCCTACACGACATATGTTGGCCGCCTTTTCCTTTTTGTGTCGTAGAGCTTCTTCACACTCATCGCCTATTAGTCTTCCGAATAAGGAAATTCAATTTATTTTTAATCTGGTTTTTCAATTTGGCTACCCACGTGATTTTGTTGTATGTCAGCTTCAACGGTTTAGACGCTCTAGGCATACTACTTTAAGAGGTAATGAGGTTGTTACCGGGTACATTGGATCTTTGGATTATGTTCCTGATTTAACTCACATCTTAAAGGATGCCTGTCATAAGCAACGCATGGATTTTGTTATAAAGACAATCAAGTTGTTTTCACTATTAAAGAAGGACAGTGACAAAGTTGTGCTTCAAAGACATGGTGTATATTTGCTTAAAGCCGCCGATCCCAATGCACATGACAGTAAGTATGTAAAATCCACATTTCGGACAATTTTGTTTTGATTGAAGGTTTAACGACCACCGTGAGCAACTCAATGGGCTATAAGCAATCGCCCGTCCCTAATTTAGGGTCACTGGTTTCTGGGAAGGGAGAATCGGACAATTGGTACACGTGTATCTGAGCACAAATACAACGTTAGAAGTTGTTCAAATTCCACAGCTTTATCTAGGTTAGTTAATCAAGGTAATCATGTCCTGGAGTGGAATTACTCTTCGTTAATTGCATCAGTTACTACGAAATTTGACTTGTTTACAGAAAGTCTTTACATTAACGTTCTCGCTGAACGCTGTTACAACGATGACGTGCCATTGATTCTACAGACACCATGGAAATACTTTATATCAAACCATTATACATACCATCAAAACTCATAACCGAATCTTTTAGTTTATTTACATTTTGGTATGATACGTATAGATGTCAAATGCGAATGTGTAAAAATTGGAGCAACACTTCCTCATGCTAATGCATTGTGGGTTTTGCTATATAACCACGATGCTCAACCCTCACTGTGCCTTATGACGGACCCATAGTGGGTCTGAAAGATTTTGTTACTTGTTTTTAGCTGGTGTTAATTGTAAATAAAAGGTATCGTCTTTTAAATTTGCAGTTATTTCCATTATTAATCGTGTCTCGACAGCAATAATAGTTTTATTTATATTTCTTCGGCACGAATCTGAAAAATGTAGCCAAGCTTCTTTTTGCATCTCTAGCGGGTCTGCCTGGCCCTTCTCGAGTATACGTTTTTTTACTGCAGTGGTACCAAACGCAACAAAATTTTGAATTATCTTGTCCCTCGTCCCCCTAAATGTCTACAACAAAACTCTTCACTTCTAAATTTCGATCATCTGGCTTCCAAATTCATAGCACTGACCTAGAAGGTTTATGTCTACTGCATTCCCAGATTTCATTTCCGCTTCACGAAGAACTATCCGAGATATGCCCGTTTGGGGGTTCTTCGTGTATGCATTTTCACTGCTTGAATTCCCTCGGTTGCAGTCTCCCAAATATGCTTTCTTCCCTCAAGTTCCCATATACTAATTTCGTCTTCGTAACAATGTACAGATTTTGGTTCACCCGTAGAAATCTTCCAGCAAGTTTTCTGAATGCAAACTTATTATTCTAACTCCCCTGTCTCTGACAGTGCTATACTGTTCTTTATTCAGTAGATTTTCTACATCTTACTTAGTAGTTTTATGAAGTATTCTTACGTAAGCTTCGCAAGGTATACAACTTAAAGTGATTTCACAGTAGTTACAATTTTCATATGGAAATAGACATTCGTCATACATAACACGATATGCAACTTGCTCATTAACCACCTTTGACGAAATGATGAAGATCACTTCTACATTTAATCAAATTAAAAACGGTTTGCAGTACTGTTACCTGTCTCTCTATGTGTCTCTCTCTCTCTCTCTCTGTCTGTGTTCACAACAACTTTCGTGAGCATGCGCTTTACCCATTGTTTGGGTCATCAAAAATCCCTATATATTGCGTGTCGACGTACCTTGATGTCATTAGGTGAGTTACCTGATGAAGATCACCAGTGTGATCGAAAGATCTAGTGTTTTAATCTATCATATGTTTTAACTTGTAAATACCGTTTTTAATTTGATTAAATGTAGAAGTGATCTTCATCATTTCGTCAAAGGTGGTTAATGAGCAAGTTGCATATCGTGTTATGTATGACGAATGTCTACTTCCATATGAGTATCACTTGTAACACGAAGTTCGTCTACAGTCTGTTAGTTACAATTTTTTTACCTTTTCCTGTAAACTGGCATTTGCTTTAACTTTGCCACTTATAACGAAGAGTCCCTTTTCCCGTGCCAATTAAATGATCCTGTGCAAGCGTAGAACACCTACTAATTACCGTGCTTCTCAAAAAATGGCTAAATTTCGTTAATATTTGCAGATATGTTGCTTTTTAGAGGTAGAGCAGCATCGGTACTAATGGTTGTCCATCTCATGCTATTAAAGTTTGGCAAACCTCCATGATCATTACTTGCATCTAAACATCATCTACTTCCTTTACTGTTAATCACGAGTTTCAAAACTCTAAAAAGTTCACTCCATCAATTCAGTATACCCTCATATACTTCTTTTTGAATAAATATTGAACTTCAGCCCCTTAAAATCATCATGGAAGACGTCTTCCGCGTTATACACAAGATACTCCTGCTTATTCCTATCGCAGAGATCAGCTTTCACTTAAGCCTCTTTACAAGTTCTCACATAGATAGCCTGTGACTAGTAATTAAAAACTACCAGGGAGCCCTTTGTTTTCTTTATTGACCGAACACATTTCTATCTGCCAGGTATTTTGGTTTTTCGGTCGTTACATCCGAATTACCACGCACTGTCCTTGCAGAATCTACCAAAAAGTTTCGAAACCTATTCTACCCTCGCGCACTGACTTCAGCAGGTGAGGTTTCAATTTTAGCATATCCTTCTCAAAAGCAGTTCTAACGTATTTGGCTTTTATAGCATTCAATTTCTCAATTGTGATGAGTCTTGGTACTCCAGACATCTATTTGGGTATATGACAACCGATTCTAAAAAGAGATCCCATCAGACACCTGCATCCTTAGTCAGATTTCTGAAAAATCTGTTTATAACGACATAGTTACACTTTTTCTACTTCTAGCCGCGGCAATGCAAAGTAGACGGATTTTTATGCTTAGAAATAATTGAAATGGTAGGCTTATTTCCTAAGACGCAAGATGGCATCTTTTTTTGTAATAACACTTACCAACTAGTTTTATCTGAAGTTTTTCATTTCATTTCCCACTCAGGTAGCATTTTCTTGAAACGAACTGTTTAAGTCTCCTAGAGAAATAATCTTTTCAAACGTTTTGGAATTTGCTTTTTGACAACTATAAGTTTCCAGTATTCCTTATACCCACAGAACGTTTAAACCCATGCTTCCGGATCAAAGAAAGGACAACGAATTTGCATATGATTAGTTTCCAATTAAACATTCTGGGGAATTCTGCTTAGCTGGAGCCACGTTAGCTTCTGCCTGCTTCATTCTTATACCAGCAGAAATACACTTTAAATCTGTTATTAACGTTTTTCGTTTGCTCCTTTCGGGGTTTAACAATCATCACCTCTTAGGGTTGACAATAAACGGATGCATTCATATTTATAGGACGCGCCATTTCATTATTAGATTGGTTTGAGATTTACTGAATCAACACACCCTTGATGGTTGATGACTGTTAAATTTTGCTTTTTTCGTCTTATTGCACTATGGATGTACAGTGACAGGACAAATTATTACGTACACCCACCTAATAGCGTGTGGCACCACCTTTTGTACGCAGGGCATCATCCAAAACGTCGTGGTACGGACGCAACGAGGTTCCGAAGCACAGACTCAGGTAACACTGACCAAAATATAAGAGAGCTTGGCGTAGAGAAGTCAGAGATGTAGGTGGGGATGGCTGATCACGAACAGTTCGTTCCAATATGCCCCATAAATTCTCTATGGGGTTGATGTCCGATGATAGAGGGGGCCATGCGAGTGTGATAAACTCACTGTTATGCTCATGGAGTCAGTCGGTCGCTAGCCGGGACTGATGGGGTGGAGCGTTGTCCTGTTGAAAGATCGGAACTTGATTCGGACAGAGGTACGGTAATGAAAGGGTGGAGATGGTCGGCCAGGAGCTGCACATACCTGTAACCAGTGACGTATGACTCAAGAGGTACCAAGGGACCCAGGCCGGACCAAGTGAAAGCTGCCGAAACAGTTACACCACTTTCACCGGCCAGCAGTATCCCAAATTGGCATGCGGGGTGCATAGCTTCGTGCGGTTTATTCCACACCTGCTGCCTGCCATCAGCGCGATACAGTGTGAAACGGGATTCGTCCGACCATATGACGTGTTTCCAATCATCCATGGTCCTGTTTCGACGTGCTTTCGCAAACTGCAGACGAATCGTGCGATGCTGTTTCGTTAACATCGGGACACGATGTGGTCGTTGACTGCCTCAGCCGAGTTGTGCCATGTGCCGACGGATTGTCTTTGAGCATAGGATTGTGGATGCTTCTTCATTAAATTAAGAGGTGATTCGTTGCAAACAAGTTTTCCGAGTAGTCTTTACGATGCGGGCCAATCGTCGGCGCCCTCGATCATTCAATGCACTTTTACGGGCACATTTCATCAGACTAAGTGGTTTTTCCGTTTTTCACGTACTAGTGAACACACTTGCTACGGTTTGTCACAGAATTCCTAACAGTTTCGCAGATGCGCTGATTGAACATTCGCCCCTCCTGGATCCCACGACTTGACATCGATCACACTCACTTAAGTCTCGTCCTCGACCCATGGACACTAGACGGAATGTATTCCTATGCGTACCGACCCACTCTATTTATAGCCCCAACCGGTTTTTCTGCATATCTCGATTTGCTGCTGTCCTGCTGCTTTGCATATTTTCACAGGGGTGTACGTAATAATTTGTCATTTCAGTGTATGTTCCCTTAGATTGTTTAATGCGTTAGCGATCGCCCCTGAAGTTCCACCGTCTACCCCTAGCATTCTACCACAGTACTATTGTGTGGGATTCACTGTGTAGCTAACAATCGCTTTAATTGTGCCAATTCCAGCCTTTTTTACCATAATGTTCTACCGCTGAAAAATAACAAAACACTATTCCTTAACTTTATTTTTAAATACACCAGAGTTGAATAATTACGAAACTCATATAGCGTATGAAATCCGTTTATTTTTCGTGGTGTAGTCAGCACAAATATTCGCCAAGCTTTAGCACTCTACTGGGAGGCTTTTTCAAGGCAATGATAGACACAAAAATGAATGCAGAGAATTGGAACATGTAAAGAACGAAGATGAATTTTGAAAATAACGCGGGGGACATCACGAGCATATTACATGAACTTTTATCACGTAATTATACATAGCGCCGTGATGTGTTTCCATCTTTTAATAACGCATGCCAAACCATTGGTAGTTCCGTAGAGACTATATCATTGCATGCCACTTTGTTGGATAGGATTTCCACTGTTTCCCTGATGGCAGTCTCTTTGAAATTCGTGTAAGGGGCAATTCTTCTAATATTATTCCATACAGGAGCGGCCGAGCAATGCATGACTTTTCTGGCGAATGCTGTATTCTGCATGTCTTGCTTCCCACTTCGTACGTGTTCTTTACATCTAGTGTCCAAGGATCGCTTTGTCATTCCGATATATATCTTTTCCGTGTTGTCAGGATATAACAAAGGTATAGCGTACACACCCGACTTTTCTTTCTCACACTGTCTCTCCTTGCAACTTGATATTATATGTGATAACGGGGTCGGGGACTTCATTGCTATTAATATGCTGTATTTGCATAATAAATTATTTAACCAATATGTAAAGCCTGGGATATATGTGATGGATCCTGCGTATTTCATTGTCCTACTAGGCGATTTTTCTATTGCTGATATTATACGATTTCTCACAGTCTTATGCACTCTGTCTATATCATCCTTCTTATATCCAGCATTTAGACCTTTGCTATAGAAGTTCTCAACTTCTTTATTATTTAGTTAGTTGGGTTTGCATACGTTGTACGCTCTATGGAACCACGCTCTAAATGCGGAAAGTTTGTACTCTTTTGGGCAGTGCGAATGAGGAGAGACAAGGTTTATCTTGACCGCTCAGAAGAAATAGAACATCCAGCTTCGATTTTAAAGTTTATTATAAACCGACCGCAGTACCGAACCTTGTCCCTCCTCATTCGCACTGCACAAAGGAGTACAAACTTTCCGCATTTAGAGCGTGGTTCCATAGAGAGTACAACGTATGCAAACCCAACTAACTAAATAATAAAAAAGTTGAGAATATCTATAGCAAAGGTCTAAAGGCTGGATATAAGAAGGATGCCATAGACAGAGTACATAAGACCGTGAGAAATCGTATAATATCAGCAATAGAAAAATCGCTTAGTAGGACAATGAAATACGCAGGATCCATCACATATATCCCAGGCTTTACATATTGGTTAAAGAATTTTTACGCAAATGCAGCATATTAATAGCAATGAAGTCCCCGACCCCGTTATCACATATAATATCAAGTTGCAAGGAGAGACAGTGTGAGAAAGAAAAGTCGGGTGTGTACGCTATACCTTTGTTATATCCTGACAACACGGAAAAGATATATATCGGAATGACAAAGCGATCCTTGGACACTAGATGTAAAGAACACGTACGAAGTGTGAAGCAGGACATGCAGAATACAGCCCTCGCCAGAGAAGTCATGCATTGCGCGGCCGCTCCTGTATTTAATAATATCAGAAGAATTTCCCCTTACACGAATTTCAAAGAGACTGCCCTCAGGGAAACAGTGGAAATCCTATCCAACAAAGTGGCATGCAAGGATATAGTCTCTACGGAACTACCAATGGTTTGGCATACATTATTAAAAGATGGAAACACATTATGGTGCTCTGTATAATTGAGTGATAAAAATTCATAAAATATGCTCGTGATGTCCCCCGCGTTATTTTCAAAAATCATCTTCGTTCTTTACATGTTCCAATTCTCTGCATTTTTGTGTCTATCATTGCCTTGAAAAAGCCTCCCAGTGCAGTGCGAAAACTTGGCGAAGATTTGTGCTGACTACACCACGAAAATAAACGGATTTCATACGCTATATGCGCTTCGTAATTATTCACTATTCCTTAGTCATTGCGCTTTTCTGCAGAAAAAGTGGCAAAGCAATTAGTTATTGCTTGCCACTTATTGAAGACAAAGTATATTAGCGTGATAAAACGCACATGTATGATAACATTTGGAACTTTCTTTTTGATTTTAAAATAATCTATAGTTGCGCAACCTGATTTTGATGTGTTTCAACTGAGCAACGTATGTAATGTATTAGTCATAATATCATTGGACAAAAGTATGATGATAGAACCTTTGTTCTTATAGAACTACTGACCACCGTTTATAAAGAAGTAAGATTATTAGGCTGTGTTCGCTTTTGGCATAAATTTTAGTTATTTGTTACCAGATAGCTGTTAAGTTCTGGTTGACTGGCAGAAAAATGTTCTAAATCTAAGGCAAAATAATATTCTGCACTCGTAGCTGCTAAAACAAAGGAAAATTCCATATTTTATTAAGAAATACTGATTTTTGTTTTTTCTGTGGGATTCTAGAAGCATATGCAATCCCTTCTTGAAGGAATCTGTTTTTCGCAGTGAATAAAATTGCCCGTGGAATGTCCCTGGCTAAGAATGTTTGCATTTCTCTACAAGGAGAGAAAGCAGACTCAGCATAATTTGATATATGCCTGGTGAGCGCAGTTTGCATAGCCTGCTTTTGGTATTCGCATTTTTGTAGGATAAGGCCGATTGAAATGAAAACAAAGCTTTCAACTGCTCCTTAACTTTACGTGGTCTGAGTAGTGTGGCGCTTTCATCAAGGTACAAGAAAACAACTGGAGTTTGAGATGTTGAGGAACGTAAGGCTTTTTTCGAAGAACCGAAGACAAAATCGCAGAATAATGAGAACGCTACTACAGATTCGTGAAATGGAACGGCGAATTTTTTTTCGAAACTATTATTTAATGCATTAAAATATAGGCAATCCAATTTTAGTTTGCTTCGTATGATTCATCGGGATGGGAATAACTTACGATTATTGTTGTCCTATAATGCTTCGGCTATACAGAAAGCTAGTTAATACGTACTTTACTCTTGCATATAATCTTTTTAGTAATGGGTATTTACAGGCATTGGGCATCATATGCAACACAAGGGAAGTATTCATTCGTACTTTAAAATACTCAGTACATCGCAACAATAAGCTATATACAAAATTTAATGTTTTTGTGTTTGTATATCCGCTATACAAATCTAACGTTTTAAATTTAGAACCACCAAATTTGGTACACTCTCTCACGAAACTCTTACTCTAAGTTAGACCGTAGACGGTTTTTGTAAAGGGTCGGAGCCGGGGCCAAGAAGGCTCACATAGAATTTTTTTGAAAAATCTACAGTTTCCAATTTAGAACCACCAAATTTGGTACACTCTCTCATGGAACTCTTACTCTAAGTTAGACCGTAGACGGTTTTTGGAAGGGGTCGGGGCCTGGGGCTAATGGACTCTACATACAAAATTTTGGTAAAATATAGTTTTCAATTTAGAACCACCAAACTTGGTATACTGTCTCATAGTACCCTAACTTAGACCGCAGACGTTTTTTGGAAGAGGTCGGAGCCCAGGGTAAAGGGGCCCCACAGAAAATTTCCGTAAAACCTACAGTTTTCCATTTAGAACCACTACATTTGGTATAGTATCTCATGGTACTATAACTTAGACAGTAGACGGTTTTCGGATGGGGTCGAAGCCCAGGATCAAGGGGCCCCCATTCAAAATTTTCTTAAAAACTTCCATTTTTTACTTTTAAGAACTGCAACACAATTCAGCACTCCAATACCCGATCTACGGTCTAAGTTGGAGACCGTAGATAACAATGTGCAAAAATATCCGTTTAATGGTGTATTAAACACACAAATTAATAAACCTGAGCTTTCATCACCAACGGGCGGCTTCATCAGGAAGAAATACAATGAAATGTAAATAGAGAGTTCCACATATTCAATATTCAAAACGGTAAACAAAATAATGATCAATGCCAATGTCAGGTCGCATGCACGCGACATGACATAGGTATATTGCATTTCTGTATCGCCGGATTCTCAGAAGCGCACGCCGTATGTACGGCAGTTCTACAAATGTCTCCTCGAAGGTAAGTATTTCTATCCCTCTTCCTTTCTTTTTTTGTTTCGTAAAAGTAAATTAACTAAATCATTTTATTTTTATTTTTCACATTTGCAGCCATCCTGACTCCTTTTTTTGTAAAAATATTACTGCGTCAGCCAGTCGTTGGCAGTGCTGGCATTTATTTGGAAGAAAAAATATTTTTGGGGAGAAGCAGTATCAACAGCATCATCTTTTTTTGAAAGTAAATATACATATGTACTTATACCTGCTGAAATCAAGTGGAATGAAGAGTGCTGTGTGATGAAGTGGAGTGACGTGAATAAGAATGTAAAACAGAATGACTGTAAATATGTAAATTATACTGTATATACATAGGTTATGAACACATACTGGTGGATAAATGAAAGAAACGCAACGTGTTTTTCATCAGAAAGTGCGACTAAACTACCGGTATTAGCTGTATATATACACAGACGAGTCACATTGTGACCACGTCCTACTACTTTTGACGTTAACAGCGCGTAGTCGAGATAAAAAAGGCACGTGTTGTGAGCTGGCTTGGAAGGTATGTAAGGTGGGCTGTAGGCATTTTGAAAACGTATCACTCGTTGCTGTTATGGATAAAAGGAGCGATTTATCAGATTTCCAGAAAGTTATGATTATCGGCTTTCGGACCAAGGGTGGAAATATTTCTAAAACAGCGCAGTTTGTGAACTGTTAGCGTGCTGCTGTGGTTAAAGTGCATCGGGATTTGAGAAATGGCACCATTGCGAATAGGCGATGTGGAAATTGCTGAGCACCACGTGCCATTGATGTGAGAGGTGAACGTCGGCTTCGAAGGTGCGTGAAGGCCGATCAACACGCTACAGTGGAGCAACTCACGGGCCGAATGAACCAGGAGGCTATCGGAAGTCTGTCTAAAATGACAGTTCAGCAAACCCTGCTGCGTATGGGTCTTTGATGCACACTGATGGTCACTTCACCTATGATTACGAAGGTACGTCGGCAGAAAAGGCTTACATTTGCAAGACAGTATCGGACTTACGATGATTGGCAATATATTACCTTCACCGGTGAAGCACGTTTTCTGTTTCATCGAACGGATGGACGTTGGCGTATACGGCGAGAAACATCGGAGAACAAACACTCTTCAACCATTGCTGGAAGAACACAAGCTGGTGGGGGCCGCGTTATATTCTGGAAATTTGCTTTTTTTAATTTTTTGATTGAAGATTTAAAAGACCGCCGTGCGCAACTTAATGGGCTTTAAGCAGTCACCCGTCGCTAATAGGAATATTTTCGCTACATTCTCTGGGCCCACTCATACCTATGGAAGACACTATGGACAAATTTCGTTATGACTCTATCCTTGCAGACCACTTACACCCATACATGCTGATTTTCTTCCCTGGTGCGAATGGGATCTTCCAGCACAACAATGCGACGTGATACACAGCTGGAAATGTCCGAGAGTGGTTGGAAGAGCACGATGAAGACTTCAAAATACTTCCCTGGTCCCCTAATTCCCCAGACTTAAACCCAATTGTGCATCTGTGGGACTCGATCGTTTTGTTCGCTCTATGGATCCTCCACCACGCACCCTCCAGCAGCTGTCAGATGCACTTCAGTCAACATTGCTCCAAATATCTGTGAACACCGTCCAGCACCTTATTGAGTCATTTCCAGCCCGTCTAGCTGCTGTCCGCGCTGCACATGGCGGTTACTCTGGATATTAGCTGGTGGTCATAATAATGTGACTCGGTCGTGTATTTCTACTTCATGTTCTACAATTTTTTATTTGCATTAAAATGTTACATATTATTGAAATACATGTCTTGGTTTCTAACAGGGGAGCTCAGCCATGTTATTTTTTCGAAATCTTGATGATTGACATTATACAACAGATTACAGAATAGATTCAAATACATGTTTATACTTCATTTTGGAACTTGATATTCACTGACCTACTTCATATAAGTCTAGTACAGCAAAGCTGTCTTTTGCCATTATTTGCAATCAAAGATTTTATCAGTCTCCTCGAAGGTAAGTATTTCCATTCTCTTTCCTTTCTTTTTTGTTTCGTAAAAGTACATTAATTAAATCATTTTTTTTATATTTCACATTTGCAGCCATCCCGACTCTTTTTTTGTATGTAGAAATATTACTGCATCAGCCAGTCGTTGGCAGTGGCTGGCATTAATTTGGAGGAAACCTGCTTTTTACACGGACAACACTATGTCGCCTGCTCATGGGTTGGCAGTCCTAAAAATCCCTGCATTTTTGCTCCCAATGGAAAAACCGAAAGTATTGGTCACCAAAAAGCAATAACCTAAATGAATTAAACTAAATGTACTGGAAAATTACAGGAATTTCTTTTTTACTTATTAACTTTCACCCGCTGAACTTGGTTATTTATCAAAGGCTAAACAGATAAACTTCAAAATGAAAAAAAGCCTTACAGGATAAATATACACTGGCGGAAAGTGAAAAAAGGACACCAAGAAGGAAATGGCGGACGATCATGAAATTTACATATGTTAATGGGGTCGAGTTTACGTAGGTGTGATGTTAATTTCGGGACCAACCGGTGAGCGCTTACGCCATAGCACGGCATAATATGCAAATTATCGTCGGTGGTATTTAAGGAGTACGGCGAAGTGAATGTAATCAGTCGTCGGTATACGGACACATGCGAAGACCTTGAAGAAGCTGAAATGCCTGGACACCGAAGACTTTTACGATATCAGCAGTTATCGGACTTTGAACGAGGCCGGGTGGTCGTATCGTCGTATTGCAGAGCGAATTGGACGGCAAGTATCGGTGGTGGTACGATGGTGGCGTAGATGGTCCGAGGAACATTGCCACACGAGAAGACGTGGAACCGGGAGTCACAGACGGACTGATGAGCGGACCGATCGACGCATATGAAGAACGGCGTTGTCAAGCAAAACATCCACTGTAACGCAAATCCGAGCTGCCGTTGCACCTGAGGTGACTGTGCGAATAATCCGCAACCGTCTACTGGATGCAGGACTACGTGCACGTGTGCCTCTGGCATGTGTACCTCTGACTCCAGCCCACCGTCAGGAACGGCTGCACTGGAGAACGCAATGACGATCTGTCGTGTTCAGAGATGAAAGCAGATTCTGCTTGGGAGCCTCCGAAGGTCGTATGCGTGTTCGCAGACGCACAGGGGAGCATCTCCACCCTTCTTGCATCCGCCAGCGACACACAGGGCCTTCACCTGGTCTGCTGGTGTGGGGAGCGATCAGGTATCACTCCCGTACACAACTAGTGTTTGTAACGGGTACGTTAAACAGCACCTCCTACATCAACAACATCATTCAGCCCGTTGTTGCGCCATTTGTAAGGTCGGGCCATCGTGGTGTTTTCCAGCAAGATAACACACGCCCACACACTTCACGTGCAATGCAACATGCACTTCAGGGTGTGAGACAACTTCCATGGCCTGCACGTTCACCGGATTTGTCCCCCATTGAGCACGTGTGGGATTTTATGGGACAACGACTTATCCGGTCTCCACGGCCAGCCGAGACCATCCCCGATTTACGCGTCCAGGTAGAGGATGCTTGGAACTCAATACCCCAAACTTACATCCAACATCTGTACGACAGCCTCCATGCCAGAATTGCACAGTGTGACGCAGTTCATGGCGGTTCAACCTCGTACTAACTATGTTACATGGAAATGTTATTTTTCAGTTTACCAGCAAATACAGCTGTATTTTGCCATAATGTTTTGATCACGTTATCCTCTATATTCCGTTATTATGCTGTATAAATTTCGTTTGTATCAGACGTGTCCTTTTTGGTGTTATTTTTTCACTTTCCGCCAGTGTAATTTTAATTAAATTGTGTTTGATAGAATAGTTCCACGATGATCTCCAGTACAAGAGGAAACCTCCAAATGCGACTTTTTGTCTCAACCTTAATAAAACAAAAAATAAGTTCCTGTTTAAGATATAATAATTGTTCCGCGGCGCAAATTTCCGCAATTTTTTCCTCGAATTTTACGGTGTTTTCCTGTGATTTCGCCAATATCAGATATATCCACGAATTTCAGATTTTTGTCTTATTCTTGCTTAATTCCTATTATAATTTTTAGTTAATTTTTCATATTTAAATATTTTTACTCTCCATTAGAATTTACGCGAAAAACATCCGCAAAGTAATGCTACTCCAAAGTCCAAATCATAACTTCAAACATTGAATTAGCCCTCAAGATTGTTCGTTACGAAGTGAGTTATCTAAAAAGCTTGACTTGTAATTCCGGGTCACATGCTCTCTATTGAAGAATCCACGTGTGGCGTTTCGAGATATCCACCCCCACTACTGCTGAATGACCTTGGCGTCATGTGTCATTAGTCAACCGGATGTTGTCAATTGTATCAGGAATGTTAGCTGGGAAAAGCAGCTCACAGTAAAGAGTGTTTGAGTTCCGAAGACGCGTAGCTTAGCAAATTTTTGTGCTTTCGTATGAGTATTTTGTTTATAAAAATTCTAGATACTGTTTAATTTTGAGAATAAGCCACGTGAGTAAATTGAGTGCATCTGAAAGATGGAAACAGTACATGAAGGGAACGATTCATATGGACAAAATCTATTGTTCTGTTCGTGTTGCAACACACCAATAAATTATTCAAGAAAAGGAAGTTGGGAAAGCATTTAGCAAGCAAGCTGTATAAACAATCTTGTGTTCGAACAGTCAACCGAAAATAATGCAAAAATGTGTTGATGAATTAATAGAGAAAAAGAGCTAAACAAGAACTGCATCACTTAACTGAACTTTCGAAATTAACTGGTGTTTTTTGTGCAGTTAACATCCCACTTCCCGAACTGGATAACGCTACATTAAAACACTTGGAAAATTCGTTGAAATATATTCCAAATTCAAATTGGATGCGGGAATATTATTTGCCAAACATAAATGATATTCACAAGCAGCAAAGGAAATATTTTTTTGGAAATCACTATCCGGCGTAAGCATCGTAGCAGACAATACAACTAATTCGGGAAGAAAATAGGTACAATTTAAATATTCTTCTATTCCTTTAGCTGAAACAAATGTTGAAAGCTGTAAAATGCTGAAACCTCTTTGAATTCAATCTTTCTCGAGTGCGCCACTTTGGAATCCGTAAATTTTAAAGCAGTCAGCGAAGCAATACTTCAGTGCGTTAATAAGTATGAAACAACTTTTGCAAATATAACCGCTTTTGTTGCAGACAACGTATCTTACATATCCGAAGTTTGGGGAATGCGCCTGAAATCCGACGCTTTGAGGAAATAAAGCATGTCGCGAAATATTTCGGTGTAAATCCCGAAATTCCGCGAAATGTCGCGATTTACCACGTGACCGACCCGCGAATTTTTCCTTTTTTTCCGGCGATAAAATTACTACCCTAATTATACAGAGTTAGGTTTAGTATTAAAAATGCGAAATTGAATTCATGTTCTGCGTGGACTTAATAGTTTTGCTAGGGAAAAAAAATATATATTTTATGCACGTTTGTGGACAGATTTAAAATGACTAAAAGATATCGCAGTGATGAAAGTTTACAATTTTTGCTTCGAATAATGCAAGTTTGTAATTTCTGTTGATTATAATCGTGAAATATTAACGTACTGTTTGTTTGTATCAATGAATTAGTTTTTCGCGGTAAAATAGTTAAAGGGGAAATTAAAGTCATATAAATGCGGAAATTAAAGTCATATTTTTGAGGTAAATTGGAATACCTTTGCTGGAAATAATATTTTGGTTAGAAACGCAATACGAACAAACTCAGCCTCGGAAGCTATGTAGTTAATGTAAAAAACCTTGTCATCTGAATAAGTGCACTATCAGGGACATAGAACGTTGCAGGGGGTCAGTCATCTGAGGTCAATGTAAACGATGCTAAACGCTGTATGTAATCAAAGTTCAAGGCCTTGCCATCTGAATGATAGCAGCATAAATGATCTTGTTTATCTGAAGGAGGTAATTCTTTGCAGGCGACGTTGGCATCTGAATGCGATCAATATACCTGGCCATGTCGTCTAAAAGATGTCGATGTAAATGACTACTAGCTGACGTTGCCTAAAAGGTAAATTTTGTTGGTAAAGAATGTAATAATTTCTTAGTCGACTTATTGGTATCAGGGAATTTGTAATCATAAGCAAATACATCAATTAGATGCAGTATCCGAAATGAGTTTTCAAAGGTATAACACACCGAGTACATTTTTCCTCATACGTGCACTATATAAGAGATATCTGTCCCAGATTCAGAGGAAAAGTAATCATGTCAAAGGAAATAATATTCTCTTTGTAGCTGATTTTAAAATAGAAATCATGTCGCTGAATCACGTCAACATAAATACAAATCAGGAAAAGGAACAAAAAGTAACTCCCGGTAAAGAGCAGATGTTGATTGAAGAATTACATGTATATGCTTAGTTACTCGAAAACAGCATCCTCTGCTGTAACATTTAAAATGATTTAAGTCCGAGGTGGGAAACTTTTTCATGTTGGAAGGCCGCATTAAGTTAGCTGTAATCTAACAAGGCCACATTCAAGAAACTTCATTTAGATTGACTTCGAAATGTACAATTTTTCTTTAAAAGTCTATGTACTAACTAACTTCAAAAAATGAAAACAAAAAATTTTAATTCTAAAGTTAACTGTCCTTTTTAATGACTTTTTTGTGACTGCCTTTTTTTGGAAAGCATGTGAATATGTGGTGGCAGCATGGAGGTGCGCACTTTTAGCTGATCCTTTAGATGGTCACCCGTCATTTATGACCTTAAAGGCGTCTTGATTTGGGTTAGGTAGGAGAATGTAGATTCGCAGCAATAAATGGTTGAAAAGCAAGAAAGCATTTTTCGTGCATGTTGCTCAAGGCATGAATATTCTATTGCATTTTTCGGTATTTCAACTGGATCTTTCTTAGCGTCAAATAAGGATTTTAATAATGAAACTCATATAGCGTATTTAATACGTTTATTTTTGTGGTGTAGTCAGTACAAAGCTTTACATATTGGTTAATAATTTATGACGCAAATACAGCATATTGATAGTGATGAAGTCCCCGACTCCGTTATCACATATAATATAAAGTTTCAAGGAGAGACAGTGTGATAAAGAAAATGGCGGGTGTGTACGCTATACAGTTGGTACAGCCTGACAACATGGAAAAGATATGTATCGGAATGACAAAGCAATCCTTGGACACTAGATGAAAAGAACACGTACGGAATGTGAACCAGAACATGCAGAATACAGCCCTCGCAAGAGAAGTCATGCATTGCTCCGCCGCTCCTGTATGGAATAATATTAGAAGAATTGCCCCAATATTAGAAGAATTGCCCCTTACACGAATTTCAAAGAGACTGCCATCAGGGAACCAGTGGAAATCCTATCCAGCAAAGTGGCATGCAATGATATAGTCTCTACTGAACTACCAATGGTTTGGCATGCGTTATTAAAAGATAGAAACATATCACTGCGCACCGTATAAATGCGTGATACAAATTCATGTAATATTCTCGTGATGTCACCCATGTTATGTTCAGAAATCATCTTCGTTCTTTACCTGTTCCAATTTTCTGCATTTTTATGTCTACCACTGCCTTGAAAAAGACTCCCAGTGGAGTGCGAGAGTTTGGCGAATGTTTGTGCTGACTACACAACAAAAATAAATGGATTTAATATGCTATATACGTTTCGTTATTATTCATGTCTGGTGTGATTAAAATAAAGTTAAATATTTTAAAATGTCATCTTCCGAGAGCTTAATCAATTCCATCTGTAGTTCTTTAGGAGTCATAGAACGAAATCATGAGTGTGACAGGCATCAAATAAGCTCTTATGATTTACTAAAGTTTTAATTGTTCTAGTCAGTCGGGGATAATTATTTCGCTGAATCTTCTTTTACTCTTTGGTATTTTAAGATTAAAGAAATTAATAAAAGACGAACAAAAACACATTAATAAAAATAAAAGGATTTGTCCTGCAAAATTTGGATTCACTCACTTAATGGCATAGAAGGCCGCAAGTTCCCCAACCCTGATTTAGGCGTTTCTCAATTTCATCTGCAGATGGAGGATTGTTTCCCTTTCAAAGCCAAAGTGTTAACCATGCTAACTCTGAAATCCTTTACTACGGATACAGATGATCATAATTTACCTGTTAAAATTTATTTTTATGAAAAGTTAATCATTAAATGCGGAACTCATATGACTAACACTACGAAAAAATCTCGGTTAATCTAAGCTAATCTAATCTCGGAAAACTAAAGCTAATCTAAAGCTAATATCGGTTTCTTTAGCCCATCAGTGTACTTAATATTTAAAAAAATCAGCACTACTTAACTGAAGGTACTTTTCATGGGCTATACATCCTTAAAAACTCATCTTATAGTGCCACAGTGCTATTCAAATTTTATTTCCATGAATAACTGAGTGGAACTACCCTGTAACAGTACATTTGTTTTAAATTTCACTTACATTTATACTATGAGTTAGAATGCATTTGGAAACAAATACTAGCTTTTTCACGCTTTCGAACCGTGGTTGAAGAAGTGTATATATTCCAGCTTTGTCCGTCTGTCTGTCTGTCTGTCAGTCAGCACGATAACTCGCGTAAAAATGGTTCGATTTCAATGAAATTTGAGTATGTGGTAGGGATCACCTGGGGACAAACACTATTGAAAATGGGTGAAATGGGGTCAAAGACCACGACATAGGAGAAGGGTCTATTCCATTGCCCTTATGCGTCATAACTTGCGTAAATATAGTTCGATTGCAATGAAACTTTAGTATGTGGTAGGTGCCCACCTGGGAACAAACCCTATTGAAAATGGGCAAAATGGGGTCAAAGGTCAGGCAGGGCATAAGAGCGGGATACATTTGGTTGCCCTTATGCGTCATAACGCGCAAATCTGATTCGATTTCAATGAAATATTAGTATGTCGTAGGGGACCACCTAGGGACGAACCCTATTGAAAATAGGTAAGGTGGAGGCGAAGTTCAGGACATAGGATCGGGATTTATTCCATCGCACTTATGCGTTATAACTTACGTAAAATGCTTCGACTCAGACAAAACTTTATCATGTTGTTCCAGAAGTATACTTTACCGGCTCTGTTGAATATCATCGAAATGGGGTCATAGGTCAGGTCATAGGAGCGAGATTTATTCTACAGCCATTAATCTCATAACTTGAGAAATGATTTCTGGTATGTTAG
The DNA here is from genome assembly GCA_039090855.1 of Macrothele yani. Taxonomy (NCBI): domain Eukaryota; kingdom Metazoa; phylum Arthropoda; class Arachnida; order Araneae; family Macrothelidae; genus Macrothele; species Macrothele yani. Next base: position 185,343,033 of record CM076995.1, read on the forward strand.
AAAGCGTATCATAATCAATGCATTGCATGAATTTAGTAATTTGTTATTTGTAATGCAGAGTTTATCTGGCTAAACGAATCATTGATCTGCACATATAAAACTGAAAGCCCTCACTGACTCAGGACCGTATCTCAGAAACTACTGTACTTAATTTTTTTATATTTGGCAGAAATATTCGTTTTACAGCATAGAGGCGCACTAAGAAAGGACTTTTTCTACGATAACTTCAAGTGGATCGAAATGTTTTTTTTAAATAACCCAGCTTTGATAACGCTAGGACTTTTGCAATGATCGAGCCATTGTTGCCCAGTAACTGAAGCCCCGCCCTAAGTTTTGAATGACTTGAGTTGACGTGCTCAGTATATATTTTGTTTTAAATTTATTTGCTCTCAACTTAACAAAAAACCTTAAAAATCACGTAAAAAGCTGTCATAATATGCTTTGCGTTTAAACATTTATTATCGTTTGACATATCGAATGTCAAGGTTTTTTGAGTCAAAATCAAATTACCAACATTCGTTTTCACTGAAGCAACAGTGACGTCATATAAGTGGTAAGGTGACTGAATAAATATAAATACGCGGGTAGATTTTCATAGTAATTGAAATTTGATAAAAAATCCCCCCCTTGAGGTGTTAGCAATGGCACCACATTTTGCTCACGCTTATAAAAACATCCGACTTGCTAGCTTTTAAATGTACAGTTTAGAACGAAATTTTTTGCGAAATTGTTTATAAGCAAGGTTCTTTTTACATTTATGCTGAAAGTAACAACTTATTTTGTTCTGTTTTCTATTATTATTTTGTTCTGTTGTATGTTAACCCTTTAACGACCATAACGCACAAAACGCCTGTACGAAGTCAACCAAAACGCCTGTCTAGAATGAGTCAGATTTCCCACCCGTACTTGTTCTTCAAATTTTCTCGACTTATGAGGGATCACCAGCAGTCACCCTCAGTCACTATTGTTGTTAAACAAAGAAGTGAAACATCAGACAGTTATGGTATTTAGAGTGATACAAGATTTTTGGGTCATGGTCGTTATAGGGTTTTAACGACGAAAGTGAAGAGTAATGACATATTTTGATTTGTTTCGTGTAGGCTTGAAGTTTTAAATTTACAGTTATGAACGAAATTGCTTATGTGTCGTCTGGCAGAATAAGTCAGGCAGACATGAATTTCCCAAAAGAGTGAAGAAATATGCAGTATATGGCCATTTCAACTGTATATCATATATATTATCTGTATTTCAACTGTAGTTTAATATTATCACGTTCGAAGAACGGGTATTTATGCTGAGTAACAACTTATATTAAATAACTTAATATAAGTTCGGGTATTTATGCTGAGTAACAACTTATATTCTGTAGTTTCCCCAGAAACTTATTCAATAAAGTAACAACTTATATTGAATAAGTTTCTCGGAAAATTACAACACCGAGTGTAGAATCGGTAATACAACCCTACAGATTTGGTGGGGGGGGAGAAGGGTAGCTATCCCAGCTGAAAAATCCAAAAAAGCTCATTTCTAGATTTTAAAAATGCCTTCATTCAGAGTATGGTCGCATTAACACTTCTACCACAGCAGCTCAATAGATCTTTGGAATATTTGTCAAAGGAATGTTTCTCTGGAAATTATAATTTGAGTATTTACGTTACTTACTGCAATTTTTATTCTACAGAGTTTTGCTTCACTCAGAGAAAAATAAATTCAGAGTTATCGTCCGAGCATGATATTTCTGTTTGTAAAATTAAGCTCGCATTGGCAGCTTCAATCTCAAGAGACGAGAAGACCAGAAAGTAAATGCGCTGTTCTCTTAATTGACACCATAGTCCGACCATTTTTAAATGACATGCATCACGCTCTGCGAAAGCTGAGATTAACATGTAAGCCGCGCTGAATTATTCATCCATTCCTTAGCATTCTTATTTTGATGTAAATTTTATGCGCAAAGTGCACTCTGATTCGTACGAAAAGCGAAATTTATCCTTCGGAGGGCACGACAATGTAGCAACATCCCTTTATATCTACGTATGCCACTATAGAATGCATGAATGGAAATTCAAACCATGGCATTTTATTCTTTTCCCTTAGTTGGATTCAGTATGCATGCTCGTACACACAAGCTACAAACTTACCAGAGAAACGCGACAGAATGTTGTTAATGTAATAGTGAAATCAGTGCAAACGGGAGGGTAATTACCTCAGAGTAATTTAGTTTGGTTGGGTGTTTTGCAGTCTTCTGGTGGTCGAGTGGGATATAAATAACGTCACTTGAATACGCACAACTCCATCGTGGCGAAACTAAAGACTTACGACGCAAATTTAAAACCACCATCGATATCTCAAGTGGTTTTATCTTTATTGTTTACGCAATTAACGGCAGCCATGAGTAACAAGCAGTCACCCGTCTGTAAAATGAGGGGGCTTGGAGAAAATATAGAGTTACTGCAATAAGAAAGCGATTTAGCACTCATGCTATATCAGGTGCTCCAGCTAGAAGCATGTGCTTTTCACCATTCGTAAGAAGAGACATCGGTGATACTTCTATATCTCATCCATAGAAATCTGTGAAACCAGTAAATTCTGCATGAAAAGTATTTGTCTACTTACGATTTAAAATTGATTTTTATCTGCCATTTCCAGAGATGAGCATAATGTTCACAAAATCAAATATATACTGAAAGGACATTTCGTATTATAAACAACACCCACCAGATAACATGTGAGCTTACCTACTGTCCTCACAGCAGCAACACGTCGTAGATCATGGGAAGATCTACCACATGGAAGATCTTGAATCTTCGATTCGTCGGAACAACATATCCATTTGCAGTCTCCCACCTTTCAATTGCAACCTTACTTCACCCATTGCAGCCTTCCGTGAATAATGCTATCGGATGCCATAGCCCAGTGATGCAGTCTTACGTCGAATGGTTTTTGTACTTACACTGCTGCACATAGAAAGTGCCCCACCATGAAGGACTGTACCAGGTGTTCGGGTGGTACTGCTACCCATGATCCCAGGAAAATGGTATGAAGATTACCTAAACTCTCCCTTGATGGACTTCATGGCCAAGTACATCGTTCCACAGATGCTGAATGGGGTTCAAATTGGAAGAGTATGAGGGTCATTCAAGGATTGTGAACTAAGTAGAATGCTCCTGAAATATTTCCACTGTCACATAGGAAAGATCAGGCCGAAGTTGACGAAGGCAGCCTGTTTTGGGAAATGGAAAATCAGGAGTTGGTGTCGGACGCAATATGTACAGAGGGTGAGTCGAAATTTTTGCAATATTTGGAGCACTATGTCTTCATAAGTGTATTTACAACGAAAGCTGACTAGCATTCGAAGTGTATGTCATCGTGTTGCACCGTTTTTAGCAATCTTTCCACCAGTTCTTCGATTCCGCGGCGGTACCACTTCTTGTCCTTTGAAGCGAAGTACACCTTCACCCCAGCTGCTACCTCCTCCTGATTGTTGAAATGCCGCCCGGTAACGAAATGGGCCATGGACCGGAACGATATACATTTTGTTTTGGAGTTTTAACGACCCCCGTGAGCAACTCAGTGGGCTATAAGCAGTCGCCCGTTCATAATTTAGGGCCACTGGCTCCAGAAAAGGAAGAGAGCCAGCGCCGTAAGACAAAAACACAATCTATGACTTACCGGGATTCGAACCCGGACCCTTCTCGGACGAATGATCAGAAGCCATCGCCTAAACCACTGAGCCACTGGGGCGGCACAAGTAATAATCCGACTAAGCAAGTTCCTGATTGTACGCTAGGTGTGGCATCAGTTCGATGCCCTCAAGTTCCCGGAGTTTTGACCGGGTCGTTTACGCGGTATGAGGCCGAGTGCTGTCCTGCTGTATGAGAGAACTCACCCTCTAACTTTTGACACAGCCTCGTGCACTAATGGTGGTCTTAGTAGGCATATAAGCCCATATAAAAGCATCAAGAACATTGCACGCCTACACAGAATGTTAAACCATGGCTAGAAAAAGCTGGTGTCCACGGTCTTGAGTGGTCCATGCCACAAGTGCACATCCTCGTTGGCGTGTCGTACTTGAATCTTCGATTCGTCAGAACAACATATACATTTGCAGTCTTTAACTTTCAATTGCAACCTTACTTCACCCATTGCAACCTTCTGTGAATAAGGTTATTCGATGCCATATCCCAGTAATGCCATCTTACGTCGAATAGTCTTTGTACTTACACTGCTGGACATAGAAAATGCCCCAGCATGAAGGAATGCACGAAATGAAAAGAAAGACACCACACATGGACTAAAGTGAGTAGGAAAGAAGGTATTTAATTTGAGATTGAATTCATAAATGCAATGCGCGAGGAGACGGCGTGATGTAGCCTGAGCCAGTAGGCCGTATCACCCCTTTATGTGCTATACACACTCGGCCAACATGCAGTAGCATAGAGTTAAATATCGCGGATGTTGTCCTTAGGTGTTGTTGACCATGCGTCGTTGACCAATGTAAGCAATTCATCAACACTTTCGTTTATTCGGTGGTTTAACCATCACCTTGAACAGTCTTCTGTTCCTAATTTAGAGCCACTTCTTCCAGGAACAAGTTAGTAAAATCATGCAATGTATTGATTATGATACGTTTTCTAACATGCCAGAAATAATTACTCCAGTCATTACTCAAGTTATGCGGATAATGGTTGTGGAATAAATATTGTTTTTGTGTTTTGACCTTTGACCCCATTTCGATGATATTAAACAGAATTGGTTCAGTATATCTCCGGAACGACATACTAAAATTTTGTCGCAATCGAAGCATTTTTACCTAAGTTATGACACATAAAGGCGATGGAATGGATCCTTCTATGTCCTGGCCTTTGATCCCATTTCGTCCATTTTCAATAGGGTTCATCCCCAGGTTGTCCCCTACCACATATTAAAATTTCATCGAAATTGAACCAATTTGAAGCGAGTTATCGTACAGAGAGGCAGACAGACGAACAAAGCTGGAGCATATACGCTTCTTCAACCGACGGTTGGAAAGCGTAAAAAAGAGAGGCAGTGCCGTAAGACAATCACACAACACCCACGCCTTACCGGGATACGACAAACCAAGCCTCATTTCGGAAAAAAGGGTTAGAAGCCAAGGCCCAGACCACTGCGCCACTGGAAGAGATCATAAGCATTGCGAGGGGTCACGCAGAGCTGTTAAGTCGGTTTCCAATAACGCTCAACACGTTCTCCATCGTGTAGAAGTCTGGGGATGGTACTCGCTATAGAGAAGTCTGGGGATGGTAGCGTCCCTAATTATGACATCAGGCTGAATAGCAGTAGGACGCTTACGGATCGCCGTAAGATAGCCAGGTGACCATGTCGTTCCCACACTCTCAACATGCGATCGTCGGCTCTGAGATAGAAGCGAGAGCCATCGCTGAATAGGACATATTTCCATTCAACCCGCCACGTAAGTCTGGTACGGCATCACCGCAACCTTGCGGAACGATGTGCTGCTGTAAGTAGCAATCTTCACAATGGCTGCTGAGAGCGCAATCCTTCCGCCTTCCAATCTGCGATTCATAGTCAGTGTCGATACTATGACATCCGTAACTGCCTCTTCAGTACACTTCATCGAATATCGCCAGCTATGGATTATGAAACAACTGCTTGAGGTAGATTGCCACGATAGAAGACGCAGGTACATCGAAATACTCAAGCATTAATAGTTCTGGAGATGTCACGTGATACCCACTTTTTCTTCTGTTTAAGGTGGTTCAACCTGAAATCAAAAATTTACCTTTTCCCAATAAATGGTGCGGAAACTCAAGGTTGTTTTGTGATGTCAGGGGTCAAGCACGTTGTCAGTACTTCAACGACTTCACTGTACCTTCCTGAACGACAATTACGCTTGGCCATTGCTAACAATAAAAAACACACCCACACAAGAATACAGCGTAAACGTAAACACAATAGAAACAGCAGTCTCAAAACCAGGTACCTTCGTGACTTCATTAGAAATCGTACTGCGAACGAGACTACAAGAAATGGTCAGAATCAATAGTATTCAATATTCACAATACATTTTAAGCTGAATTAATGTTAAATTCTTTAATCTAAGTGTCTTGTCTTTAATAACATTCCGTCTTAACCTTTGAGGCCACTCATGTGTTCAATCCATTCCGAAAATTATTAATATAACCAGGTAAAAGTACGACATGGTAACATTAATCCAATCATTTGGACATGTGGAGCTTCCTAGTGGCAACTATATAAAGAAAAAGTAATTGATTTTTAAAATACTTAGAAATAATATTTGGAAAATATTATGTACCCCAAATGGTAATTTAGGGTCATTTTTATCGGTGTAAAATTTCATGTCAGAAAAAGCCTTTTCACTGAGAAATTGTGTTCTAAATTTATACCATTAGTAGGGTACCCAGGAAATTACGAGTTGAACCACCTTAACCTTGGCATCAAAGGAGAGAGCTGTTTCATATTTCATCCCAGATAGCAAATTTGATTGTATAATAATTGAAAAATCGTAGATTTTATTAATAATTTAGAATTTGTAATATTTTAACATAGAACTTGTAATACCTTTTAGTCTTAGAATTTGCAAAAAAATCTAATAATCCTTGAATATGTAAAAAAAATAATATTCTTAGAATTTAACAGTTATTAATTATCTTAGAATTTACCAATTTTGAATAATCTTAAAATTTGTAACAATTTTTAATAATCTTAGAATTTTCATAAATTCTTAGACAAATTTGTTGTGATCTTGAACCGAGGCAGTTCTTTCAGAGAAGATTAGCAGAGGATTTTGTGAAAATTCAAACTACTATTTTAATGAAAGCTTTGGAGATTTTCCAATAAAAGGATGCAATAAAACCGCACGTAAATTATTACTTTGACAGTAATAATGATTAAAATGGTACTGTAATAATGAAAAACATTCAGTTATGATGAAGTCATTTCTAGAAACAATTTTTAAAAAGGCCGTAAACAGCCCAGCAGCCCAGATCCTGCAGAATCTGGGCTGCTGGCCCGTTTACGGCCTTTTTAAAAATTAGTGGACAAGATAAAGTGAGGACTGCCAACATGTGAATTGTTAAATTGTGTAATGTTTTCCTGTTGTTTTTGGAGATCGTTTGATGAAATATTTCAGTCACTCGGCCGTTAACAAAATACGGAGAGAGTTCAGAAGAATGAGTGCAAATTACGAAAAAATTCAACAGTTTTTTTTCCATTTGCCGAAGAACCAAATTCTTTAAGCTTCACAATAAGATCGATAACATGCAATAGCATTTACATGTGATATTTGAACTCTCCTAGTATGAAATTAATATTAGAACTTAAATCAGTCAGTGGATCTTCTCACTATTTTGAAACCACTCCTTTTTACTCTCGACGTAGTTTTTATTTATTTTTGACCCACTGTCAGTGTTGCTAAATAAATATAAGAAAATTCGAGGAAGTTACGTTTATAATCAAAATCCAAGGGAGAAATAAAAACAAAATAATGCAAACTCAAAATGGGTGTTCTAATTTAAAATGTACGTCCTATCGTCCAATATATTGCAAATGTACACTGAAGTGCCAGAAAAACTGGTACAGACGAGCTTATGAAAAATACATAGCAACGTCACCTATGCGCGTACTCGGTTGCGTCCGCCAGTGCGTATATAAAGCGATAGACATCCATGCCATCTGTCAGAGCTGTTTTTGGCATGAGAATGACAAGCAATGACGATTTAAGCGATGTACAACGCGGTGTCATAGTATGGCGCTTGTGAGGTAGAAATTAAGTTTGGATTTTCACGGACGACCATTGCAAGGGTGTACCGTCACTACAAGAATTTCGGCAAAACCTCCAATCTACGATACCCGTGTGACCGTAAAAAGACATTGGGTGAACGTGACCATCGTCGGCTGTAAAGAATCGTTTCACGCGATATGCATGCAACACTCTTACAGGTATCATCGGAATTCGATGCTGGAGCCTCAACAAGCATCAGCGTCCGGACTGTGCAACGTACCCTGCACGATATGGGCTTTGGAAGCCGACGTCCAACTCGAGTCTCCTTGATGGGTGCACGACACAGAGCTATGCGCCTCGATTGGGCACGAAAACACCACCATTGGACACTTGATGACTGGAAACAAGTAGCCTGGTCTGACGAGTCGCGTTTCCAACTGTATCAAGCAGATGGAAGGATTCGTTTTTGGCGCAAACCCCATGAAGCCATGGATCCCGCCTGTCAACAGGGAATTATACCGGCTAGTGGGGGTCTGTAATGGTATGGGGTGTGTTTAGCTGGACTTCACTGGGGCCCCTGGTACGTCTACAAACGTCTGTGACCGGCCAACGCTATATGCGCAACCTTTCTGACGAGCTACACTCGTTCATGTCCTGCATTCATGCTAATGGGTTGGGCCTGTTCCAACAGAACAACGAACCTCCATAGAAGTGTCGGGATGCCACATTATGGTTAGAGGAGCATTCATCTGAGTTTGGGGTGTTGCCATCCCACCCAAGTCTCCAGATCTGAACGTCATAGAACACATTTGGGATGCCATGCAACGTGCTATGGAACACATGAATCCGTAACCTCGGAATACACCCGAATTGTGGAACACTCTGCAGGAAGTATGGTGTGCATTGCCTACAGCATATTTCCAGAAGCTAGTGGTGTCCATGTCCCGTCGTATTTCTGCAGTCCTGCGCTCCCGTGGGAGACCTACCAAGTATTAGGTGAAAATTCTCGAAATACGTAGCGTCAGTAAATAAATAAATACATCGCTCTTTCCACGACTACGTTTATCGTATGATTCCCCAGCGGCAGCTGTAAACAAATAAACAAAAACCAAGTATTAGACTGGTGCACCAGTTTTTCTGTCACTTCAGTGTATATTAATGTGGAGATTTTTATTCGTGGTTCCTTCGACAAGAGAATAATCAGGTCTCCTCGAGAAGCTGTAGGCAGTATAAACCTTTCAGGCATAATCCTAATGAAATTCACAATGATCAATGATGCGACGTAAATCACCAGTCTTATTTATCCCACCTTGCGTTTGATTTTATAAATTTAACGTCAAATAAATCACTTTATTCTCGGGTATACAGTTTATCTTGAGGTTGAAGTATCCGAATGAGTTCTCTGTTGTTCACCACAACATCCAGTGTTCAATGACTACGTTTATCGTATGATCAGTTTACGATTCTGCTCATATATTTGTATCACTACGTACTGTTGCACCGGTTGTCAACTTGTTGCAGCAAACGCCTACGCTGTTGGGGTCGTTAGAAATTTTATTGATATTTTTTAACATTGGTTTCCGATTGCATGGACGTCAGAACATTCAGTGAAGTGTCTCTATATCATGTGATCATGGAAGATAGTGAACGGACTAAATGAATCGTACGAAATGCCTTTATTTTTCTGATTATGGAAAAATATTTATATTGATTAACATGTAATACCCAGCAAGGAGTAGGGGTATTTGGGATGCTTTCTGCTCCGCATAAAGTTCGAAGTTCGAGCCCTTTTCCGTTTCTACTGACGTCCCGGACCAATGCGTTCTTACTGAACAAACTTCTGAGAATCCTTTTAAATAGGATTTTCAGAACATACAGTACGTGCATATCACCAAGCTGTTCTCTGAGATTCAGATGTTAGCTCCACAAATAAACACAAACTACCGGATGATGTTTAACTGATTATTTACTTACTTTTGCCGTATCAAACTTCTCCATTTACAATTATCTTGACACACAACACGGGCATCACTGACATCCATCGCACGACATAAGGCTGTTTCTGAATGAGTGTTAGGCTTCATCTTCTGTGATAGATGGCGCAAAATATCACTCCTTGGGCGTGACTTTTACGTCTTGAGGGACTGTCCCAGAAGTTGGCGTCAGCGAATGAATGAAAACCTTACCATATTCACAATGGAAGCGGTCTCTCGTTGGCTCCACAATGAAAAGACAAAATACGCACTGTTCCTTTTTAACCAATGACATTATTTGGGGGTGGAGTTTAGTAGGTAGGCGTAGTTTCTCTCTCAAATTCGGGTGTTTTCTGGCAACTTACACATTTTCTCTTCAAATAATGAAATTACAGTAGAATTTAAGATGATCTATAGAATACAAGATTCCAATCTCACTTCAATGCCCATTCTTTGATTTCTGTTTGGCCTAGATAAAAAAAATCAGACAGAAGCGAGAGATTTTGTTTCTTCCACACAAAAACACTGCCAAGCTAACTTCTGGCGTGATCTAGCGTCAAAATTGGAGTAATTTCAAGTCAGATAAATCGAATTTTAAAAAACATTCTAACAATTTTTTTGGAAAAATAACTGCGACACGTATTAGCTATGGGACGTTTTTATTTGTACTCAAAATTTCAAACTCAACAAAGTAATAGTTTTCGATAAAATGTGTACAAACGAATTTGCATTACAGATATAGGACTGAATTTCCGTTACACTCATTCAAAGACAGCCTTAAACAAGACTTTCTATACATCATACTCAATCTTTTTCTCATGCAGACACTTCTGAATCTGATCTTCCCATGACTTCCTCGATCTTTCCATGACTACCTTGATCTTCCCATGACTTCCACTTCCTTGACTTCCTTTCCGCCTCTTGGGCTAAAAAAAAAATTCTTAGTAAGCATCTCATCACTCATTCTTTAAACATGGCCAAACCACAGAGGCATACTAGTCACCATCTTGCCAACAACATTTTGCTTCTCATTAAACAACTGCAACACATCTTCATGCCTCACACGATCCGAACGTGTCTTACCACAAGTGGAGGGTTGTATTACTTTGTGATTTTTTTGTAACGTTCGTCCTTGCCTTATTCAGCGCTAGGAATGTAAAGCATTTTACAACTTGCATCTGTGTGCTTCCACTTCCATCGTACCCCCAAAAAAACCTAACTTCGAAAGAAAAAAAAAATGTAAACACATTAAACATGAACGGTTACGGATAACACGGGTGAACACCAGAATATAAATGTTCATCTTCTTCTGTTAAACAGCGTATGTATTTGTTTGTTTATGGTTAAAAAGTAGTCCACGTCGTCTCAAGTCTTGCCTTTTATATAGTAAGATGAGAATAGAATAATCCGTTTTCAGTTGCATTGCACTTGTTTCACTTCCGTTTTTGAGCACTGCTTGCATTTCATCGATTTTACTATGTATACACCATATTTTGTGATAAGGACCCAAAGTTTAGACTCCCATTCATTACACTTCAGCCTTGATTTTCTATTTTTTTTTTTTTTTTTAAGTTTCTGAAATTTGAAATCCTTATTTGTTGAACAAGAACAGTGATTTTCTTCAATTGAAAACGCAAATTGCTGGACGTTTTACATAGAACTTTTGTGTGAAGGTAACATTAGATTGACGATCACCTTCTTTTTGGGAACAAAACAAAATGCTTAGTAATGTGAACTGCTGTTTCAATCACGTGACTTTCTCATCAGAAAGTGGCATTCCGCCATATCCCCCAAAATCTCATACGCACGTCGAAATCTGTTTGAAGCAAAAATGAATATTTATAGGCGCTACGCTTAGATTGCCATTATAAGTGCTGAAATATTTTTGCCTGTCAGAAGGAAATCTGGAAAATTAAAAAATTCAGTTTTCAATGACAGAGTATAACGAAGTGTTTCCGACGATTTAAGTTAAACAAGATAATGCCGACGAAATTTTTTGTTTATTCTCCTACACAAGGTAGCAGTCATATTTTCAAAAGTTTTCACAGAAAATCTGTAACAGAGATGTCACCGATTATTCGGTTGTAGTAAGTACGTTTTTTCAATCCTTTCCGACAAGAAACAAATATTTGGAAGCACATTTTTATAAAACCTAGCAATAAGCTAAAATCATAATCCACGTACACCAAAACTCGTTGAATTTAAATTACGCAATGTGACTGGCATGTTTCGAAAATTAAAAATTTTACACAAAAGATACCTCATAGCAGAAAATACCAGAGGCAAAAGAAATTTTCAAATTGAACAATTAGAATTAAAGACAGAGTATAACGCAATATAACTTTACGCATCTTATCGGAAAAGCAGTTGCTACTTAAAGAGAAAAAAATGGGCGCAAAATAGTTTTCATAATGAATAGTATTCTACGATATTTTTTTTCTAAGAGATTTCTAGAACTGAATAAATTCCTTCACATAAAAAATACTCTCACGTCTCCTTACGACAGACATTTGAATAACAGAATATTTTAAAATATACCAAAATTTATTATTCATAGCAAAACACTATGCCAAGGAAAAACATATTTTCAAATAAGTCTTCCCAGGGCATAGTTAGGAGGAAAATACTTTTGAATTTTACGCAAATTCAAAATTAGTTTATTTCTCCATACAGCGTTTTCCCGCTAGTGGGGATTGGTGCATATTTAAAGATGAATATTATCCTCTTCAAGTATGCACATTTCCTTCTAGCAAGAAAACGGTGCATTATTTAAAGAGGATAATGTTCCCAATATTCACTATGGAAAATGCATGCGTTTAAAATGGAATTTCAATGGGATTCTGAAAAGCAGATTTGCAGTTAAAAACAGAAATACACCATAACACCATCTACCGCCAGAACTGAATAACAAAGCGAGTAGAAGCAAAATGTTCCACAAGTTGAATGGTATTTTGTGTTGAATTTTTCAAATCGGATGTTAGAAACAAAGATACCAAGAAAAACATTTACGCCCGTAGCAGGAAAATGTGCATTATTTTGGGCATGAAATGCTCATTAAATGAGCATAAAACGTTTTTTCTGTTTAGTGTCTGAACAAAAGCTGACTGTTTTGTTGAAACTATGATGTAAAAGAAAACGTGAGTTATTCCCACTATCAGCAAACATGTGCGATAAAAAAAATTGTAAGTTGTGTGAAAAAAATTTCGTATGTGATACACTGTCCAACAAAAAAATTTTCAAATTGGAGTATCACAAGCACACATATCGAGAGAAGTATGATATACGTTTACGGTCTTGGAAGGAAAACTTTGCATTATTTTAAGCAGAAGATATGGTTTTTCGTTGTGAGTGGTATCCACCTGCAAAGGAACTGTTTCAATTGAGTTTTCAGAAGCAAAGGCTTTACTACAAATACATCGGAAACATAAAAATACATTACGCTTCTCAGTGGCAAAAGATTTCATCAAAACTATTGAGTTTACCTAAATTATTTTCAAACTGTTTCGAACCAGAAATTCTATTCGATGCGAAAATAATTTTTGAAATCCGACTTTTAGAAACAGAGATATCGCAGAAATCGCTATTTAACATTACGATCCCTAGCGAAAAAACTGTACATTACTTGAAAATGGAAACTACTGAAAATAGTCTCCTTAGTAAATGATATGGCACATTTTTTGAACCGCATAATGAGAACCAAATATATGGGGTAAAACGTATTTTGAATTCCATAGCATCTTTATTCAGTCCGTCTAGTGGCGAAGTTATGAATCGTTATAGGACCGGAAGGCAACGATTTTCGTTCCGGGATTTCATGCTTTCCGATGCAATAAAAAGTTTACAAATCGGAATGATAGTGGCAGCTACATAGGTCTACATGAGCCTACCTCATCCCGGCCAGATCTGTACTGGAAGGTTTAGCATGTTACTCCTGCATTAAAAAGCATTTACGTATCTCAAAACTGAGACAGACTTGCTAAGTAATCTCATTGCGAAATTCAAAGGGTGCAACGAAAGAATCCATCGCAATATGATGCACTGAATAAGTACAGTTAAAACCGACAAGCTGGTCTGCAAGATCAGAACTTGAGATTGGACAATTTATTTCTTTAAAGGTTGAAATCAAACTCCATTTTCTCTCTTCGTTGGCTTTAGCTTCAAAAATACGAGAGATGTTTACATAGAATTTTCAGCTTCACAAAACCAGCTTCTGTCGCCATTCGTTGTTACAGCGGAGATAAGGAAATTCGAAGTATTTGTTTACATATTTGATGACCTACGGCTGCTTCGTTTATTAAGTGTAGGAGAGAGGGCTACCTCGTTTATTAAGCGTAAGAGCGAGGGCTACCTCGTTTATTAAGCGTAAGAGCGAGGGCCACCGCGTTTATCGAGTGTGTTACGATAAATGACACGTCTGTCTGCGTGCCATTTCCTCTACTACTAAAGTAGTTCTCTTTAATACTGCTCCTCTGTTTCTTTAGAGCAGGACGGATTCAGCTTTTTCCTAATTGCAGCAACATGACAAAATGGAGCAGGACTCACGGGCCATATGAAAAAGAAAAGCAAAAATGCACGTGCTCATCAATATCGATTATTTCACAGAGGTATGGAATCCTAAAACTTAACTTTCACAGAAAGAAACGAAGCAGTTATGAAATCCCAAGTGATCACTCGATTATGACTTCCCCTATCAAAACTGGCCCGTTGAACTTGTCATTTACCCAGAAGGACGCGATTAGTCAACCGACGTAGCATACATAAGGTTGAATGGAGCATTAGGTAGTAAACTTCGGAGCGTGATTGGTGAACGTGAGGATTTATCGGACTTTGTGACAGGACATATTATGTGAGCGCAAAGATTGGGTTCTACGATTTCCCAAATGGCTGAACAGGTGGGTTGTTCGTGAGCCGCATCAGTTAAAGTGTATCAGGACTAGCGTGAAGAGTATCAGGTCTAGCTTGAAAATGGTTAAACAACGATCCGGAGGCAAAACTGCACAGGACAGCGAAAGGTTGACGTTAGAGGTGAAAGCCGGTTCCGACGACTTGTATACAAAGACCCAGCATTGTTCAACATTTGACTACCCAACACAACAGAGGCCAACCCGGAACAGTGTATGTCATGAGCATGAGTCAGACGTTCATATATATATATGGGCTATAACAGCAGATGATCCAGACGATATCCTCTCCTAACCAACTTCCGGTCTCTCTTGGCTTCCGTACAGTCCCGACTTAAGGCGGCTCGACTTCTTGTGGGGCTATCTGAAAGATGGAGTGTACCAGGACAACCCGCGAACACTGCCTAACCTCCGACGTGCCATCCAACAGGACATTACATGGATTACGTTGAACATCTTTCATTCGGTATTGCAGCACTTCGAAGCACGTATTCGCCACGTCGTGACAGAGGATGGTCATCATATGGAACATGTCATCCATTGATCACCCTTTGCTACTTTTACTCCTATAAACGTCTTTTTCCTCATCCAATAAAGTAAGCTAACTTTACTGTCTCTTTCTTTTGTGATTACCCAGTGATACACCCGATATTTGGTAAAGAATAGTTTGGCCACCAGGAGGATAAGTGTTTATTTCTGCTTCTGATGTATTTTCATCTAAATTGGAGCTCCTAAAAACTCTATTGAAAAAATTATTTCCCGAAGAGAGCGAAATGGGTCCAAAATTTTTTTTCAGAATACTCTCTTATTACAATAATGTATAGTTTTTCCGCTAGGGGGCGTATATGCATATCCTATTTTTGTCAATAGCTCTGCTCTTAAGAGTCAGATTTGAAAAATCCTTTGTTCGAGAGCATATCCGCTGCGAAATGTTTCTTATGTAATTTCAAACTTTTCTTAGCGCAGAAGTATGCCACGACAGGGCGTAAACACACATTTCCGTTTACAGCAATATCTAAGGAACTAAAACCCCGATGGAAAAACTTATTTCTTCGGTCAGATACTACAAAATGTGCAAACTCTGTGAGCGTATTTTCCTACCAAAATAATGCAAAATTTCATCACTAGGGGACGCCAATTATTTTCTTAAAATCTTTGCTTTTAAATGTGCGATTTAAAAAATTCATTCGACACCGGCTTCCATTTACCTTGTGGAACACTTTACGTTAGTATTTGAGGAGTTTTATAGTTTACAGTTCTGTCGCTAGGTGGTGATTGTGTACTTCTGTTTGCAGCTGTATCTTCGCTTTAAAAAACCCTATTGAGAAATTGCTTTTTTTACTGTATGCCGTTCCCGATAATAGAGATGTGGAAGAGTATCCTCTTTAAATAATGCAGAGATTTCCCGCTAGGTGGTGTAATGGTCAATGCTTTTTTTTTCGCTACCTCTGCTTGCGGGAGACTTATTTGAAAATTTGAAAAGTTTTTTCCTTAACATAGCTTTTTCCATGCAGAATATTTCAACCTTACTTTCAACTTTCCTATTACGCAAAACTCTTGAGCTAAAAAGCGTAGAGTTATATCATGTTTATTTCTATATTTGTTCTTTTAACTGTTCTATTTGAAAATATGTTTATCTCCGATATCCTTCTGCTATGAGAAAGTTTTTGTGCGCTATTTGTTAATTTTTTAAAGTACGTTTTAGACGGTGTTAGAAGAAATGTAGCTGTTTCTATTTCTGGATTATTTATTACTTGTAAAAATTTGGTTGATATTTTCTAACTGGTTGCATTGACTTTGAATAACTTTAAAAAATTTAATTCGTGTCAGAAACGGTTCAAAAGATGTGCTCATTAAAACAGAAAATTTGGTGTCATGGTTCTTCTTATTTCAAATATTTGGAAAGCACAAATAATAGAAAACGAGGATGTAAATAAAAAGCATATGACTGAAAATACGTATAAAACACTGCGCTGCTTGTAATTATTCACGTATTACGAGAACCAGCTAAAAAGTCCACATTCGAGCCGGGTACAGCCACACATGAACACGGAGTCGAAATAGCTCAAATTAGGGCAGGGACTGCTTCGACTTAGTGAAATAAATCCGCAAATATAGTTTATGCTCTACTCTGATATACCGAACCGTGAAAAGGTTCTTTGTCACAATGATTAAAGTCGTCAACTCTTTTATATACAGGATGATTCCAAATAACTGTTCAATAATTTGCAGGGAGGTCAGGAACACAAAACCAAGCAATAATAACATAGGAACATGGGGTCGCAAATGCAAAATAGAGGCTCTACACGGTCACAAAGACAGTTATCACAACATTGGATGAGCAAAATGATTTAATTCGAAGGCTACAAAAAAAAAAGACATGATTTCAACAGACTTTTGGACAGCAATTAACATTTCACAGTACCTTTACAGGAAGTGTTCGAAGTTGCGGCCTTGCGCAGTAACACACGCTTCACAGCGACGGCGCATCGACCGGCGGACGTGGGCGAACATGCCTGGTGTATTACTAACAACTCCAGCAGCTGCAACGATCAGTGCCACCAGGTCCATGTCGGAATCAACAGGGGTATCATACACCATACCTTTCTTATAACCCCACAAAAAAAAGTCAGTGGTGGAGAGATCAGGTGAACGGGTCCACCGCGACCAGTCCATCGCCCCGGAAAGTTTGAGTCTAGATACTGGCGAACATTGCTGGAGAAATGAGCAGGAGCTCCGTCGTGTTGAAACCTCATGCGCTGTCGCACTTTGACTGGTACATCACTCAGCAATTGCGGCAGGACCTCTTGCAGGAAGATGAGGTGATTGTGTCAATCCAGTTTCGATGGCAATACGTAGGGCCCGATTAGACAGTCAGCAACCACACCTGCCCATATGTTGACGCTGAAGCGACGTTGCACGGCATGCGGCCGTATGGCTCGGGAATTTTCATGTACCCACACGTGCACATTGTGCAAATTACATATGTCCTCCAGTGTGAAAGTCGCTTAATCAGAGAAGAGGACGTAGGAGGCGAAGTTCGGCTCCACGGCAATCTGCTGTGAAAACAAATGTGTGAAAGCCACACGCTGAGGGTAATCACTGACATTCAGAGACTTCACACGCTGTACATGGAATGGGTGAAAAATTATCTTCGTGCGCGACGTCATACGGTGGATTGCGGCACATTTAAGTGCGCAGAAACAGCCCGGGTACTGGACTCTGATTGCGTGCGATTTCATCCAAGTTATTTGGCCTCGTCTTTCTGTCAGCTCCAGCATCGCGCCTTCGCACATTGAAACTTCCAGTTTCACACAATCGGGCATGCAGCCGTCCGAACATCGTATGAGTCGGAATGTGTCTGTCGGGAAACCGTTCCTGATACAATTACCTGGCAGCGGGTCCACTGCAGTTCGCTGCACCATACATGAGATGCATATCCGCCATCTCGCATTTCTGTCAGTTGTGTCAGGATTGTTTCAATTGGAAAGGATTGAAACAATCCTGACAACCTCTGCTGATTCATCCTGCCCCAAGCACTGGCCGACACACAGCGCTCTCCTGTGACTCTGTTTTGATACACCAGTCATGTTTGCCCACGTCCGCCGGTCGATGCGCCGTCGCTGTGAAGCGTATGTTACTACGCAAGGCCGCAACTTCGAACACTTCCTGTAAAGGTACTGTGAAATGTTAATTGCTGTCCAAAAGTCTGTTAAAATCATGTCTTGTTTTTGTAGCCTTCGAATTACGTCATTTTGCTCATCCAACGTTGTGATAACTGTCTCTATCTTTGTGACCGTGTAGCGCCTCTGTTTTGCATTTGCGTCCTTATGTTCCTATGTTATTATTGCTTGGTTTTGTGTTCCTGACCTTCCTGCAAATTATTGAACAGTTATTCTGAATCACCCTGTATACCATATAAGATATAAGGACTGGCGCTGCTGTTAACCTTTTGAATGGTTACAGATCAATGTCTATGTGCACCAAAAGACACATGACATGTTTGCAGTAAAGTTTCACTTACCAAAAATCTACTATTTAAGTAAATTAAGGGCATTAGTACATTTAAAATGATGCAGATGCTTGAGCCATGCCCTATTTCGAGAATTAATTTTCTAGCAGTCCGTGGCATTTCGGAATATATAGCACATTAATGTGTTCTCAGTTGAACACATCGAGAAAAGGTTGACAACGCATTCAGAACACATCGAGAACGTAATTCCAGAAAATGTATTCGTAGTGTCCTAGGAGAGTGTTCCATGCTTTTGCCACTAAGTTTCCCGAATATGTTATGTAAAAATACATACTAGTATCTTCCATCATAAAACATTTTATAGCGGAAAAAGGTTTTGATAACACATGCGGAACAGGTTGGTACACATTCGGAACAGTTTGGCAACATATGAGGAACGTAATGATCACCCAATTTTTGGAAATTGCTTTCGCAAAATGCTGCGAAAGTGTTCGATCTATTCCAAATGACCTGTTACTTTCCACCTCAAAAACTCACTTTTCTTTCATAGTTATCGTGCTTAACATACGAAGTAATGGGAACAGCTGTCTAGTAGTTTAAATTTGCATCGATCATTTTGTCGCCCATAGCGGATTCTTATACCATTTTGCTTAGTTATAGCAAAAAGGGCCGATTTCCAATAGCTGCTGGTGTGACGCCCTCTCATCAAAATCATTTTGACATGACATCAGAGATGCATTACGTCGCAAGATTTACGTCACACGATCAACTCTTTCGAAACAGGAAAGCATTACGTCAGGAATTTTAGTTCTATTTTGTCGTTCGTAAACGACACATAGAATTTTTCATATAGAATCTTATCGTCTGTTAGTTACCCCTTTTTATAGCCACTTCTGGCTATAGGTATCTTTCAATTCTTTATTCGGGAGGGTAATTGTCTAATTTCCCACGTTAACCAGAGAGCTTGGGAAACGCATTTTTCTGCTACTGCCAGCATGAGGAGAAACAAAGTGCATCAGGAACCGACTTGACAGGGAACCACCTACGCATTGGCGTCCCCAAGCCGAGACGCTGTGGAAAATCCCGGAAAAACCGCAGACTAGTTTTCCAACAGGTCTGAGATTCGAACACCCGACAAGAATCCTGTGGTATGAAATTTGATTTTTAAGATTTCCCTTGAGAACCTAAAATGTTTATTTTAGATTGTCAAACCAGTCTCTTTTCTCATATAGTTTTTCAAATTTAAAAATAATGTTTTTCTTTATTGCCAAATCAGACAAGTAGCTCGAATGTACATGTCCTTGCATGGCTCTAAGTTATATATTGAGTCTTTTTAATGCAGAAAACTTTTTTCGGCAGTTGCAGTTTTTAATGCAAACTTTAATATTAGGTCTGCTAATTTGTACACCTCACTAAGCACTATGACCACTTTATTCAACTTTATATACCAAGTAATGTCTCTCACTGATTTGTCTTTGTATTCATCAAGGGAATATAACACCTTCAGTTCATTGTTTAGTCGAGCTGTATCAAGATTTAAAGCATATAGTTCTTTAAGCTCTTATAGTGGATGTTCAGGAAAGCTTTCACAAAATTTATGAAAACAGTTCGAATCCAAAAAAAGCCACAAATTTAAGATATAATATCACTGATTTTACTTCATTGACACTTAACACAAACTGAAACAACTCTCGCCAAACACGTGCTGCTACAAGCGGTACATGCCGGTGACTGAGGTAATCGAAGTCTTCTCTTTTCTGAGCGAACTGTTGCTCAAGGCAATTTTCCATTTCCCTCTATACGCTCATTCATGTTGTCATGGAAAATCTAGAAGGCGATCGTATCGAAGTTTTCGAATCAGAACAACAGATACTCTGGAAGAACTGCTTGCGTTATGCCGTTGGTTTCGCTCGCCAGACTGTGTTTTATCTGTACGTGTTTTTTTCGCAGCGAAAGCATCGACATATCTTAACATCGTTGATAATTGAATTTTATTTGTGTATATTTAATTTACTTTTATTTGTGCATTTTCTGGGTTTCGCAGCCACCCTAGCTTGCGTCGAATATAAGCAACTGGTAGGTGCTCATTATTCAGTGATCACTCAGTGTATAATTTATCACATCAGAGCTCATAGCGGATATGGGAATTCAAGGTTCATGTACCAACGGTACTTGATATTCATTTCTTCATATCGAAAAAAATAGTTTTTCCATTTCGGAATTTGCTTTGTGGATAAATTCTCTCTAGCCATTTAAAGTGCTGCGTGGACGAAGAGTTGAACGGAAGATTTGAGTTACTTTCTGTAAATGGCAGAAAACGCTTCATGAAAGTCAACCTGGCAGAGCCGTGAACTCCAAATTCCTGGCCCTGTCGGGCTGTGCTAATGTTTGAGCCCGGGCCTCTCCGCGCTTTCGAAGTTAAGGCCTGTGCAGGCCTATATTGTGGTGGCCACAGGCGGGTGGACAAAGTGTTACTATGAAAGCACTTACTGTTTTTATAAAATATGTGCTAATTGGTGAAAAGGAAAAATAAATACTGATACAAAATCAAGAAAATAAATTTCCTATAATCCAATGCTACAAAAAATAATATCGGTTCCTAAAAATATTTCTGGAAGCAGTTCATGAAAAAATAAATCGAACAATTCCTTTCCTTTAATACCAGTGTCGTAATATATCTAGAAATGTAGGCTGTTTCTATCAGCATTTGCACTTCGTAATCTTTGACACTAGTTTTTAAACTTAGGTGTTGTTTTAATCAAACGACATACGTTTTGTTATATCTTGTGTCGTCTCATGTCTTAACAAAAACTTTTTCGTTCAAATAATCCCTTAAACATTCGCTCTCATTTTTCATACACGTAATTTTCAGGGACGTTTCCGTACGACTACTCACCAGAACTGGTCATACCACTCCAGAGAAGGCGTTAAGGCTTCAAAGTAATTAGTCTTTCGTGAAAGCAAGGTGCATTTCAGGAATATAAAGTGCAGTAATGGATAAAGGAAATTGAGCAATTACGGTACATGATATAATGGAGGAACAGCACATCGTTATTACCATTACAGCAAGGAAAAAGAAAGTCTGGCAGTCCATAGTATGAAGGTTTGTTACAACTAAAAATCGACGTTTTGACTAATGGTTACAAAAAAAGCCTTAGGTTAAATAACCCGTTTCTCAACTTTCTCATACACATTCGTTGCATGTAATTTCATAATTTAGGAAACTTCTGACTTGGTTCTCTTCCTCAGAAGAATTTGCAGTTTATCTTCAAGAATTCTTAAAGTTTTGACACACCTTCGACATCTATCAATTTTTTTGTCTGCCTCTGGGCTAAGTGTATCTGCTTATAAAAACTACAAAGGAAAAATTCCTTTCTATTGGCAGTCAGTTACATATCCCCACGTTTTTTTTTACACTTTCCAACTGTAGGTTGAAAAAGCGTATATGCTCCAGCTTTGTCCGTTTGCCCGCCCGCACAATAACTCGCGTAAACATGGTTCAATTTTGATGAGATTTTAGTATGTAGTAATGGACAACATGAGGACGAACCCTATTTTTTTTTTTTTTTAGTTGGAGGTTTAACGACCACCGTGAGCAACTCAATGGGCTATAAGCAGTCGCCCGTCCCTAATTTAGGGTCACTGGTTCCAGGGAAGGGAGAGAGCCAGTGCCGTAAGACAAACACAACATCCATGCCTGACCGGGATTCGAACCCGGACCCCTTACGGACGAATGATCAGAGGCCAGCGCTTTAGACCACTGCGCCACCGGGGCGGCACGAACCCTATTAAAAATGAGCGAAATGTGGTCAAAGGTCAGGACATAGAGCGGGATCTACTCCATCAACCCTATGTGTCATAACTTAGGTAAAAATACTATCGCCACAAAACTTTATACAGAACCGGTTCTGTTTAATATAAATCGAAATGGGGTCAAAGGTCAGGGCACAAAAGCGAAATTTATTCCACAGTCATTATCCTCAGAACTTGGGTAATAACTTGAGTAGCAAGTTAGTAAAATCGTGCAATGCATTGATTACGATACGCTTTCCAACTTACCAGAAATCATTACTCAAGCTATGAGGATAATGGCTGTGGAATAAATCACGCTCCTGTGCCCTGACCTTTGACCCCATTTCGATGATATTAAACAGAATTTGTTTAGTATACCTCCGGAACAACACACTAGATGTAAAGAACACGTATGAAGTGTGAACCAGAACATGCAGAATACAGCCCTCGCCAGAGAAGTCATGCATTGCTCGGCCGCTCCTGTATGGAATAATATTAGAAGAATTGCCCCTTACACGAACTTAAACGAGACTGTCATCAGGGAAACAGTGCAAATCCTATCCAGCAAACTCGCATGCAATGATATAGTCTCTACTGAACTACCAATGATTTGGTATGCGTTATTAAAAGATGGAAACATATCACGGTGCACCGTATAATTGCGTGATAAAAATTCATGTAATACTTGCATGCTCGTGATGTTACCCCCGTTATTTCAAAAAATCATCTTCGTTCTCTACGTGTTCCAATTTTGTGCATTTTTATGTCTACCATTGCCTTTTTTTTTTTTATTGGATTTTTAACGACCACCGTGAGCAACTGAATGGGCTATAAGCAGTCGCCCGTCCCTAATTTAGGGTCACTGGCAGGGAAGGGAGAGAACCAGTGCCGTAAGACAAACACAATATCCATGCCTCACCGGGATTCGAACCCGGACCCCGTTCGGACGAATGATCAGAGGCCATCGCTTAGAACACTGCGCCACCAGGGCGGCACCATTGCCTTGAAAATGACTCCCAGTGGAGTGCAAAAGCTTGGTGAATCTTTGTGCGGACTACACTACAAAAATAAATGGATTTAATACGCTATATGCGTTTCATTATTATACTGTCTTTCAGATTTTTTTAAATTTTAAATTGGACGCCGTATGTTTCGCCACTATCTAATCCATCGTAATAAAAAATATGTGCAGTTTACAGCTCTATGAGATCCACTCATTTTCTTATTACTTTAATTTGTCCAACTAGATCCCACTAAATCTTTTTTTTTTTTTGATTGGAGGTTTAACGACCACCGTGAGCAACTCAATGGGCTATAAGCAGTCGCCCGTCCCTAATTTAGGGTCACTGGTTCCAGGGAAGGGAGAGAGCCAGTGCCGTAAGACAAACACAACATCCATGCCTGACCGGGACCCCTTACGGGCGAATGATCAGAGGCCAGCGCCTTAGACCACTGCGCCACCGGGGCGGCCACTAAATCTTGCGACTTCCTCCTTTAATTACAAGAGGCTAGAGTTAGAAGGTAGAGTTTGTCCATTATACGTCAGGGTTAGCATCAAATGGTATCATATTGCATATTTCCGTTGATTCTAAGCATTCTTTGCCTCCACATGTCGCACCAGTTTTTGCCTTGTTTAGGTATACTTCTGACACCGCGTACTTGTACCCTGGGCAAGGCTAACCTGATTACACTATTAATACTGTGAAACCGATTCACTGAAACGATAGGAGTACCTTTGGTGTATCAGTATTTTTCCGCGCACTAAAGGGGAGCCATGTGGCGCAAACCTTTCTCCCTAAGGGTGTCTTACGGCAAGACAAAAAAAATTCCTACGTTCCATTACGATGTCACCCCTCAACTCCCATACCTTCTCAACTTCGCTGACCACCAGACAAACTATTTCTGAATGATTATTTTAAAACAGAAATACGAAGAAAGGAGCAAGCTTAATCGCCAAACTATTACCTCCGCACTTACCTCTTAGCTAACACAATTTTCTCCTTCCGCTCGCAATAAATATCCTCCGTGTGTACTGCATAGCCGCTCTGAAGTAAAGCAAAAGTGACAATGGAGTCGCCAAAATGCGAATATTTGTATAATTTTTAAACGAGACCGAAACTGGTTGGTTGGTTAATGGATTTTAATGGCGCAAGGACCATGGTTGGCCAAAGAGCCCCAAACAAAAGACATCAAAACAAAACAAAATCAATAAAAAACGTACACAAGGTTAAAAACAGGCTGATGTGGTAAAAATGAAATATGATAGTGAACAAGTTAAAATCTAGATAAGTTTAAAAAGTCAATTTCTTGTAAAAACGAAAACACTGCTTTCATGTCTCAGGCTTCGCCAATAATAGTTTGCAGCGTAGCTGCTCCTTCGTCCAACAGATGAGAGTGAAAATGACGAAAACGATGATCACAAAACCGAACACAAGTACACAAAACATGAAGGACAGTGAGACGACAGTTGCACGCCTCACACACCGGGACACCCTCGCCACACAGCAAAAAGCGGTGAGTAAAACGACAGTGTCCAATGCGGAGACGTGCAAGAACAACTTCCTCACGACGGTTCTTCAGCAAACTAGACTTCCATAGTCCGCTCTGTGGTTTGATAGAATGCAGCTTATTGCTGCCCTGCTGAGACCCCAGGGACTGCCACTCGTCCAGGAGAAATGTCCGGATCAAAGGTCTGAAATCGCGGAAAGACAGTGGCAGCCGAGCTGGCGACATGGAGGAAACAGACCTGGCAGAGAGATCCGTCAGCTCGTTACCCCGGATCCCAAGATGGCCAGGAACCCAACAGAATCGGACCAGGAAGCCATCACCCTCCAAAGTTCCAAGAAGACGACGGACATCACGGGTGACAGGTGAGTCAGTGTTCTCCGGAGAAGATAAAACCTGGATGACGGACTGGGAATCAGAGCAAACCATAGCGCGACGATGCGATCGAGACTGTATGTGGCACAAAGCAAGGTGTACCGCACGCATCTCTGCCGAAAAGACGGTGGATTCAGGCGGAAGCCTCTTAGCATATGAGGCATCGCCACACACAAAAGCGGATCCAACGACATCCCCGGACTTCGAGCCATCGGTGAACACAGGCACGAAATCCGGGTAGACAGACAGTTTTTCAGCAAAGAGCTGCTGGTGCACCAGAGCAGGAGTGGACGACTTTGGCCACACACAAAGAGAAAGGTTAGCCGTTGCTTGAACAGGCTGCCAAGGAGGATGGTTGAAAAAGGTGGTCAAACCAATCCTAGACAAGTTGAGACCAGCATCGCGCACTATGGCAGACATCCGAATCCCGAACGTCGGAACACCGGAGGGGCGGTGGGAAAACAAGCGGACACAGTCCGGTTGGAAGATGCAACCATGCAGTGGATGATCAGGAAGAGATTTCAGTTTTGTATAAAACTGAAGAGAGAGCTGCTTACGACGGACGAATAACGGCGGCTCATGAGCCTCCGCATATAGGCTATGCACGGGAGAGGTACGGAAAGCACCAGTACATAGCCGCAATGCCTGGTGATGGACGGGGTCCAAAGGCTTTAAAACCGATGGACGCGCTGAACCGTACGTAATGCATCCGAAGTCTAACTTTGACCGAATGAGAGAGTGGTAAATGCGAAGCATTGAGCACCTGTCAGCCCCCAAGGTGTTCGAGAGAGGACCTTTAGGATACTCAATAACTTCGTGCACTTCACCTTCAAAGACTGAATGTGAGGCCGGAAGGTGAGCGCTCGGTCAAAAGTTAGCCCAAGGAACTTGGCTTCTGACACCACAGGGATGGTAGAACACCCCAGACGGAGGCTGGGGTCTGGGTGAAGACCCCGTTTGCGGCAAAAATGCACGCAAAAGGTCTTCTGCGTCGAGAAGCCAAATCCATTTTGAGAAGCCCAGTGAGAGATCTTGGTAATGGCAGACTGGAGCTGTCTCTCGATGATGCGCATGTTAACGGAGGCGCAAGAGATCTGTAGATCATCCACGTACATGGTTCCACGAACCGTCGGAGGAAGCAGTTTGAATATGTGATTCACACGAAGGATGAACAGAGTGACTGATAAAATGGAGCCTTGAGGTACACCCTGTTCTTGCGGGTACACCGCAGAGAGGGTCGACCTGACGCGCACACGGAAACTCCGGTCCTGGAGAAATCCGGCGATGAAAGATGGTAAGTTTCCCCGGAATCCGCACTCGTGCAGATCACGGAGAATGCCGTATCTCCAGGTGCGGTCATAAGCTTTCTCCATATCGAAGAACACGGAGACCATGAGCTGACGCCAGACAAACGCCTCCCTGACAGATGTCTCAAGGCGAAGATGATGATCGGTGGTGGATCGAGATTTGCGAAATCCACTCTGATGAGGTGAAAAAATGTGATGAAACTCCAAATAAAAAATGAGACGAAAATTAATGATACGCTTTGCAAAGGCAGCTCGTCATAGCAATCGGCCGGTAGTTCAACGGGTTGGTAGGATCTTTACCAGGTTTGGGAACAGGAACGACAATGGCAGTGTGCCACGATTCGGGAAAGACATGCTCTTGCCAAATCCTGTTAAACAGGATTAGCAGACATTCAAGAGAGGACGGAGAAAGGTGCTTCAGCATCTCGTAATGGATGTTATCTGGTCCGACAGATGTCCGGCAGAACCTATTCAGAGCGGTCGTCAGCTCCACGGCAGTCAGCGGGTTGTTATACTCTGGGGAAGAAAACTGTCTACAAGAAACCTTGGACCGTTCAAGCCGCGGCTGTAACTGCCGGAACGAAGCAGGGTAATGGCTGCTGCTGGACAACGAAGAAAAAGCGGCGCCCAGACAGTCAGCAATACCCTGAGCGTCAGCAACAGTTCCTCCATCACTCTCAAGAATGGAGATTTCCCTAGATGGGTACTGTCCCCAAATCGTACGGATCCTGTCCCAAACGATCTTAGGGCTGGTAGTGGTGTTAATCCCGGATACATATTGTACCCAGGACTCCCGTTGACTACGCCTACGAACCAATCGCGCGTAGGACTTGGCTTTCTTGAAAGCAAGTAGGTTCGCGTCGGTATGGTACCGACGAAACCTATCCCAAGCCAGATGTTGGGCCTGACGAGCTGCCATGCAAGTGGAATTCCACCAATGTCTCGGGCAACGTGGAAGTTTAGTCGACGTTCTGGGGATGGTAAGTTCTGCCGTTTGCACAATACAATCCGTCACCACTGCAACAGCGTCATTGACCGTTCCCGAGGTCACCATAGCTGGAGTAATAATTGCTGAAGCCGTGAGTGTGTCCCACTTGGCTCGATCAATATTCCATCTAGCAGGGCGAGTAGGGTAACGGTACCCGCCACTCGCTAGACGGAGAAAGATGGGAAAGTGATCGCTGCCAAGGGGATCACCAGACACGCTCCAGGACCAGGCAGGATATAATGATGGTGAACTCAGAGACAAATCAATGGCTGAGTACGAGAGGGTGGGTTCATGAAAATAAGTCACTGCCCCGGTGTTGCGGAGACAGAGGGACGTGTTGGAGAGAAGGGACTCAACAACACGGCCCCTGGAGTCTCGAGTGGTAGAACCCCACAACGGATTGTGTGCATTGAAATCTCCTAAGACGAAGAAAGGAGGCGTCAGCTGGTCAACTAAATCTTCCAGATCCGAACAGCTTACAACTTCATCTGGTGGTATGTAGATGGAACACACTGTGAACAGAGTGTTCACAGATAGTCTCACTGCCACTGCCTGCAAAGTCGTCCGAAGGGCAACTGCAGTAACAGGAACACCATGAGGAACAACGACGGCCACTCCTCTGCAGGCGATAACGCCGTCCTGGTGATCCTTGCGGAAAAGGGAATGTCTCCGCAGCGAAGGAGTGTCCGTCGTGCGAAGCTTTGTCTCCTCTGGAGACAAACGCACACAGGTGTGTGCGAAGACAGCAAGCCTTTCAAATCATCAATGCGTGATCGCAGACCTCGGCAATTCCACTGAATGAGTGTGGCCATAATGAAAAATGAAATGAAAAAGATAGACGACTAGAAAGTCTCAATGTCATCCATCACCTCCAATCCATCCGCGGTGTCTGGAGGTAACACAGGGCTGTGTTTACCCCCTGTGTTGAGAGGTATTTTGTGCCTGCTCTTTTTCGGGGAGGATGATCCTGGTTTCAACTTCTCCGGCTTCTTCTTTGCAGTGCCCTGGGTCCCTGTGCTGGCAGATGATGTTTTCGCCAAAGAGGAAGGTTTAGGCGACGATGTTGATGTTGGCTTGGATGCAATGCGGCGAGACTTCAGCGCCTTCAATCCAGCAGCAACGATATCCTCAAAATCATAAGATCACCGCGCTGGGATAGTCACCTCAGTCTGGACCGCCACTGAAGCCTTCTGCACCACAACTGAAGCATAGGACCGCCGGCCTGGTTGTAAAGGGGCGATCCGCCGTCTAGCCTCGGGATAAGAGAGATGCTCAGTTGTTCTTAGGCGTTGGATATCATGTTCCTCTATCAACTTTGGACACTGCTTAGAAGAAGCAGGATGAGACCCTTCACAGTTGACAGAATGATCAGACTCTGCAGAGCATTCCGCCAAAGAGTGTTCTATAGAACTACGGCGACCACACTTTGCAACATTACGGCAAGACTGCTGGGAGTGACCGTAATGCTGGCACCTGAAACATCGTAAGGGGTTCGGGATATACGGCCGAACATCAAGCCGTAAATAACCTGCCTTGATGGAAGCAGGCAGGGTTGGGGAGTCAAAAGTGAGGATGATGTTACGGGAGGGAATGGATTTCCCATCCCGCCGAAAAAGAATCCGTCGAACCCCAATGACATGCTGCTCACCAACTTCCTCCAGCAATTCCTCATCGCTGCAGTCAAGCAGGTCGCGGGAGTTGACTACACCGCGAGAGGAATTGAGGTAACCGTGGGGAGAAACCTGAACAGGAATGCCAAGCAAAACGGTCGTTTCCAGCAAGGTGGCACTGTGGCGTGGATTAGAGGTTTCCACGAGAAGATCCCCTGAAGGGCGCTTCTTGACACTCTTTGGAGAACCAGCAACGGCCTGCAGAGCCTTGTTGATCCACAAAGGACTCTTGCTACTTAGGGACTGTGAAGAGTCACCAGATTTGATTAACAGAAACAGAGCATTGTAGTTAGTTGGGACAAGTTTCTTTGTTGAGGAAGGTCCACCTCCTCAACAAAGTGTTTCCATGCTAACAATTTAAAGCCCAAAGGGGGCTTTAAATTGTTAGCATGGGAAACACTTTGGGTTTCCATGAAGAAGTGAAAAGATTCGTCCGCCGACCTACCCACCCACTACCGAGCCCAACGAGGGAGAGCCGGAGGTCCGCAAGCCCAAGAGGACGCAGGACACAGATCTAGGGATAGTCAGCGGATATAGCAAGTTGGTAGGGCAGACACACGCTCGGAGTGCACCCCGACTTTTCCGTGCCCGGAGAACACCCCTTTGGCATGCCCACCCTACCCCCAAACTCACCCAGCCGAACAAAACGACAAGCCGCTAGAAGTTTGGACGCCACTCGGCCACAGACTTCCTGACTAGGAGTGGTTTAGCTCCCAGCCTCCCGTTTAGGGTGAAGCAGAGGGCAAAGAGAAGTGTTGACATCTGGAGACACTACAAACCGGCCCCCAAATACCTCAGCCTCCAGCATCCGCATTTCCACCTGTACGGGTCACCGCACACGGCAAACATGCAGGTAGGTCTAAGCTAACCAGCTCCGGAAAAACAGAAAATGTAACATAAAAGAGAAAAGACAGGGAAGGGAACAAGGAACAAAACCCAGAGCTGGCGCCTCATCACAACCTCAGCAGCCTACAACTGAGGCGGGTACATGTCAATAAATGAAGTAAAGACGAAAAAGCAAAATGATAAGAGAAAATCGGCTCGGGCCGTGGGGACGCCATCCCCCATCAGCTGGATGAACAGCTGTCCCTTCGGTTATGTAATCGTTAAAGCCGCAGAGGCAAGAGAAACCGTCACAAGGTTAGCTCGGGCCGTGGGGGCGCCGCTCCCCAAATAACTGGAAAACAAGTTATCCCCGTGCGGGGGACCGAAACTGGGATCTTTGTTTTTATAATGTACGTACGTGCAAAATTTAGAACATCTGTTTATCCATGTCCTTTTTAGGTCTCAGTTCAAACTCCGACACGGACTTTTTCAACTGGAACTGTATTATGCAGTGGAAGTACACACTCTGTAACTGTAACTCCACAGTCTGGTTAGCCTTGCCTAAGTATAGCAATAAGTTTTCAATGGTAAAGTTATTTTTTGGGGAAGGTGAATTTGTCATCCTTCACCACGCTGGCCAAGCTGGTTGGTTAATGTAAGTTAATAGCACTTGCATTAATTCCTGCGGTGCGAATATTCCGCTATTGGTCGGGCGCGCTTCAGAGCCCCTTTAGTGAGAAGGCTATGTTGATCTTTGTCTACGAGAGGCTATACACTTTGGGTATTCTAATGCGTATAGGGTTGGTACGTTTGTAGGTTCATACCATGTGCATGTGTTGTATTTCGATTTCCGGAAGAACCATTTTGATACGCATTGGCGGACTTAGCATCCGAAAAAAAAAATCCATACTGTAGTAAAAATTTGAATCTGAAGATATAATTTTTACCTCTATATCTAAGAGTACAAGTCATTTTCAGCTACTGAAACCTGAATAATGTTCTCTGAATGATATATTGCTCTTTATAACCTTTCTTTTGCTGAAAGTGGAAGTTCGAACCCACATATTCCTACTCCGGAGCTAATGTTCATCCAATTGAACTACGACAGCAGGTTTGTCGCAGTTCAGGGTACATTTGACACATATGTCATATCGTTCCCCCTTTGAAAACGGCGGGGGCATGAAAGCGCTCAGCTCGTTTCGGACAAACCGGCAGCAACACTCGGCAACCATTCCATTGCAGAAGTATTTATCATAAGAACTACTTTATTCGTGCTGGAAGATATTAAAATACATATTGCCGTTTATACACAATCTTAAAAGCACAGGTAAAATATATACAAGGTTAAAACATTAGCACTTTCAAGTCTAACTATAGACCCGTCATCATACGTAGTTATGATTTGCCTTGGAAAGGGTATAATATGCAGGAGGCATACCGACGTATCAATGTTGTCCATGCGCATGCTCATTACATAGTCATATTGTTATACACAAGGTCGTTATCTGCGTTGTCCCCCTCACTATAGTAATTGCAAAGCAATTTCCACGGTAACGGTATGGTAATAGGGGTATCGTCGTAAAAACACCTTCCTCTAAATTCATAATTCAATAAGCTTTCTGCCAAGAGAAGTGAGAAACATGTGATTGGTGTGTTTAGTATAGTTACATGATGCCAGATAGGTTAGCGTTGACCCTCCAGGCATAAACTTGAAAGGACTGTGGACGTAGAATATGTTTCGACATTATATTTATGCTCAGATATACGAAAACTGAGATTGCGATGGTTCGATTCTATTGTACACTATCTACCAACAAGTAATTCGACACCCCTGCAATCGACGATATCTGCGGTCCTGATACACGTCACGGCCGCCGCCGTTAAATATCGTGTGGGAAACAACAACGCAACCAGTCTCATGCAAGATGCCACGCAGTTCGGAGCTCTCCGATTTCGAAAAATGTGTAATCGTCGGGTATCACTGAAATGGCCGATCCATACGTGACATATCCAGCGTGTTGAAGTATCCAAAATCGACAGTGGCTTACGTGATTGAAAAGTGGAAGATGAGAGGTGACTGTCGGAATGTGCTCTGACCCAGCAGACCCACAAAACTGGGAGTTAGAGACCGACTGGTGCTGGCCAGAAAAATTCGGAAGAACCGCACCAAATCGATGGGCCACATCCGCGAGGAGTTTCAACAAGCATCCGGGAGTGTTCTTTCGATGAATACCATCCGTAAGGAAGCCCATCTGCTCGGTTATCATGGACGTGCTGCCGCCCACAAGCCTTTGATCACCAAGTGCAATAGCGCTGCTCGGCTAACGTGGTGGAAAGAACGTAGACAGTGGACCGTTGAACAGTGGAAACAGGTTCTCTGGAGCGACGAATCAAGGTTCACCCTCTACCGTTCGGATGGCAGGGTCTGGGTTTGGCGTCTGCCTGGAGAACGCTTCCTGCCGGAATGTGTTGTGCCAACTGTGAAGTTCGGCGGCGGTGGAATTATGCTATGGGGGTGTTTCTCCTGGTATGGCACGTGACCCTTGGTCGCAATTCCTGGTAGACTAAACGCCGAGACCTACTGCACCATTTTGGATGACCCTGCGCTTCTTACGTTGTAGTGGTTTTACGGGGTGGACCCATGTTACTTTCAGGATGACAATGCCACCTGTCACGTTGCGAGGTTCACCATGGCTTGGTATGGTGACAATGGGGTTAATCGAATGGACTGGCCTGCGCAGAGCCCGGACCTTAACCTTATCGAGCACCTCTGGGATGAGTTGGAGCGTCAACTTAAGAGGTTCCCCCACCGTCCGAAATCGGTGAAGGACCTGACCTGTCTTCTCCATGCCGAGTGGAAGAAAATACCGCTAGCCGTCGTAAAACTACTGGTTGAGAGTATGCCCCGAATGGTCGAAGCTGTAATCGCCGCTCGTGGAGGCTCCACCAACTATTGAAGGTGAATTAACTTCGTTTTCCTTTGCTATCACAGGTGTCCAATTACTTATTGGTAGATAGTGTATATCTAGTCGGAGACATTGTTCATGGCTTTCAGTGGAACTGCATACACACCAAACTTGGAATCAGTCTTTCTTGACATAGTCGAATATGTTACTCGCTTTTATACCAAAGTCAATGTTGAAAGGTCGACATGAGTTTTCTTAAGATATTTGTGATTACGGGAATGTGGCATAGTGCCCGTATATGAAATAATTGTTCTTGTTTGTTGTAATGTGGAGTATCAGACATTAAAACCTCGTAACATTATGTAGTTAACAGTGGCAGACGGTTAGTCATATAATGCAGCATTAGTATTTATCATTTACGTACATAATGTGGAAGAACAATGATAATTCGTTTTTAATCTTCACGGTTACGAAATCCTTAGGGAGTCAATAGAAACTTTCTTTTGCCGACATTGAGATCGAACGCTTATCTTCCAATTCTGGAGTGGCTGTTTTGCCAGTTGAAATGTCCTATCGCTCCATTGTTTATTTGAAAATTACGTCACACCTTAAAATTTGTTCGGATAGCGAAGTATCAAAGTAACTCACGAAAAAGCACAATGTACAGCTACATTATTTCCAAACCTAGAAAGGAAATCCATGTGAAAGAGCATTTATCCTGAAATATCTGAGTGGATTATATGAAGCTCCATTAGTCTACAGTGGAACTGTTGGCACTAAATGTAATATAAGTCTAAGTGGCACAGTGATTGACCTGGTGAAGGAGTTTGTACAGTATTTAGGAAGCATGTTTTACAGAAAGAAATGGGATTGTAAAATTTGTTGGAGAGTGAATTCTTCATTGGAAGTCATAGCTGCTGTAGGAGGTTTTCACAGGAGTGATAAGTTCTCGAGAGAATCCCGCATGGCTGTGTATGAAAGTGTATTTGTTCCTACTCTGATGTATGGCAGTGAAGTATGGGTATTACAGAAGAAAGACACGTGGCAAGACACGTTCTGATCGTGTGAGGAATGAAGATGTGTTGCGGTTGTTGAAGCAAAATGTTGTTAGCAAGGTGGGGATTAATTTGCTTCGGTGGTTTGGCCCAGTTGGAAGAATGAGTAAAGAGATGATTACTAGGAAAATATGTTTAGCCCAAGTGGCAGAAAGAGGAAGGCCAAGGAAGTCATGGAGGATCAGATTCATCTACTTGTATTATGAGTATGAAGTATAGAAGGTCTTGTGTACATCGTGTGATGGATGTCAGTGAAGCTCGAGTTGGGTGTCAAGATCGCTGTAAATGGAGAAGATTAATACAGCAACAGTAAGTAATGAGTTAAAATTTATCTGGTAGTTGGCATTTCTTTTTGGAGCTAACCAATGAATCTCAGAGAACACTTTAGTGACATGAATGTATGATGTCATCTTGTCCTCAAAACGCACCGATGTATGATGATGCGGTGTCTGTGAGTTGTTTTCTATAGATATAATGCAAATATTTCCAGACAGAAACCTAAGTCAGAATAGTTTAACATGAAATAAAATGTCTTTGTATAAAATAGTATCTTCTTTGTGAAGCTCGAGATGATAATGAGATGCTGTACTACGAAATAAACTGGCATTTTATTCCTTTTCGCTCGAAACTCTTGTGACAATACCCTAGTTTAGAAGCACTCAGTGTTCAGGTCAGTGTGTGTGAAAGCATGTCTTATTAGAACAGATGAGCTTCTTCGAAATATATCTCTGTTGACTTGCGAGAATCTTGAATTCAGTTCATTCACACGGTGTTTACCCTTCTCCCCAATGCAATTACAAAAATTACATGTTTAAAACATGAGCGACAAATTCAATCTCATGAGTTATTTTCAACGTGCTCAAATTACAACCATAAAAAATATAAAGGTACCTCATTCGTTCTTATGTTATAACAGATGACTGAAATTACGCATTCAGAAAAAATGACGTCGATACGTTGTTTGAACATGGTAAATATTCGGCGAGGAACGAATGCAAAAACTACTAACAGGAACCTGAAAAAATGTTTATTTTTCAATCTGTGTTCAGTTTTCTGATTAAAAGTTAAATCTATAAAAGCCTTAAAAAAAGCAGAAGCACAAATTCAGCGTTTGTGATATAGCTTTAACAACTCATACAATTCAATACGTTTTTGCTGTACATAAAATCTTCACGCAGTAAATTATTGAAAAAAAATAGATAATATCACCTCACTTATGTTAATTTTTTTTTATCGGCCGCGGGTGGCCTAGTGGTCAACGTTCGTGATTGCTACGGAGGAAACCTCTGGTTCGATCCCAGTCAGGTACAAACTTTCGTTCCACGAAATATCCGCCGTGCATCGAATGGGTACGTTAAGCCGTCGGGACTCTGGTATTGGCTCCCCAGTAATAAATAAGTGCGACTTTCTCCCTCTTTCTACCTCGCTTCCGTGTCACTTTCCTATCGGGCACTCTAGCTCAAATCTCGTAGCTTCGTATTTCTAAAGGTTGTTTAAGAATTGAAGCCCGACACTCCCTTCCTAAAATCATCTACATATGATCTGATCTGAAATATATTTTATCGAATTACAATTCTGTTCGATTTCCCCTTTCTGTGAGAACATACAGTATATGGATGGCAGGAAAGTGAAGTAATTTAAATCTATGAGGATTCCAATTACATATTTTTTTTTATCTTCAGACGCACATCATCCTTTTTTTGCAATAGTTCTACCCAAGGTAACTATGAGAGTTATGCAAAAGTCTCCGCCGCTCCCGCTAGCGAGCGCTGTAGGAGTCCAACTGGCCGGCAACCCATACTGTCAGTACGTACATGAAGCCAAGCACGGCGGTCGATAAAGTTCATTTGCGACAATGTTAGTTTTTCATGTTTAATTTAGAATGGTTTACCAGGTTTAAGAAAGGTGATCTAAGCTTGGAAGACAAGCCACGTGCAGGTAGACTGCACGATCTCTCAGACGATAAGCTGGAATCGCTGTTTCAAGAGGATGCCACTCAGTCGACCACGGAACTGGCGAAGCGTTTAAAAGTGTCTCAATCGAATGTCGTACGGCGTCTACAGGCCTTGAGGGAGATCCGCAAGATTGGTAATTGGGTTCCGCATAAATTAACGGAGCGTAACAAACAGGTTAATGGAATCCCTATGGGGTGTTCACATTTCACGAGTGTATGAAATTTGTTCTTGTTTTTCAAAGAATTTCAGTTCATGCAGCTAAATTCCTCCAATCAGGAAAGTTACTCTCATACCTACAGATACATTGATGACCTACTTTGCTTAAATAATTCAGAAAATATCGAAAAAGACTTTGCAGCTTATTATCCTAAATGCCTTAAACTACTAAATAAAACCAATTATAATAACCAAGTTCTTGAATTTTTGGATTTAGCTATAAATCTTAATGCAGGCAACCCAATCATTAGCCTTTATCATAAGAAAAATCAGTTTAAATTTAAAATAGTCAAATATGGTATGTGGTGCAGCAATATTTTCAATAAAGCAATAGAAAATGTATTTATTTCACAAGTCCTAATGCTTTCTAGAATATGTAGCTTAAACTCTAAACTAGAAAACATGTTATCGTTTTAAACAAACAGTTTCTTGAAAACCAAGTACCTAGAAACTTCTTAAAAGTTGCATTAAGAAAAATAGTTCTCAAGCATAGAATTTGAATGGAAGGCTTAATTTAATCTAAATCTTTTTGACCGAATGAATTGTCTAAATTAAAGCTATTTTTGGAGGTTTAGATAATGATGTGGTCACCTATCAAGTAAGGAACCTATACATAAAAAACTACCGAAATGACACTATAACTATTTTAACTCCAATGTTAAAACATTTAATATATAAATTTTAAAAGAAGATATGATAAAATATGTACACACATGAGATCTTTCGGTGCCCAAAGTGGGTACCATCTTCTGATGTTGTTGAAATTCACCAAACGAACGTGACAAACAGTGTGTTATTTATATAAGACTACAGTCGTAATGACGTAACTATTATAAAATGGGCTTAACCAATGAGAGTCTGGGACAACATTTGTTGCTGGTCAAACATAAAATTAATGGGTATAATTTATTGATTTATTAATACCTAACCCGACAAACCCAAGTATTTTTCCCACGGTATAGGTATAAATTCTGGTAAATTATCATTACATGATGTATTCCCATATTTCATAATATACAAACTTTCAACAAATCTTAAAGTTGATCTAGATTTTGGTGTGTTGAGAATTTTAATCTCGTTCCAGGCAGGATGATAATTACCTTGGTTTACAAGTCTTGCTAAAGCTGTCGTTGTATCTATTTTTAACATGATATTTATGTTCTTTTTATCTAGCTGATATTGAACGAAAAGTGGATCTTATGTACACTTTTTGTTGTTCATTTTCTTCTATACTGTTAAGAGGGATAACATATACACGATGTTTCACTTCAAAAGGCACAGGATCTCTGTCTTACAAAATTAAGGACTTAATGTTGGTTGTGTTTATTCCAATATCAAAATCGTATTTATGACATCGTTTTCATGGAATAGCACAATGTCGGTACAAAGGTAGAGAACCAATGTATTTCCAATCTTTTTCTTCATATACAGATATTAATGTTGTAGTCCTGTTCCTTTTAATCTTGGCTACTGTCCTATGTATGATTTCATCTGCATATCCGTGGTTGCGGGTAATATTATAAATGGTATCCATTTCTTGCTTTCGAAGAGCTGTGGTGGACAAATGAGTGAAGGCTCTTCTTATAAAAAAAGATATCGATGATTCCTTGTAGCTCCATGGGTGTGCCGATGCCCAAAGTATTAGTATCGTATCTGATTTTGGTTTTCTATATACTGAAGAATTAATAGTTCATTTAGATGGGTTTCTACTAAGCATGATATCTAGAGATGGTAAATTATAATTACTTTCATATTCTACAGTAAACTTTATTGTGTTAAATACATTTGATAACTCAGATACAAATGTTGTTAGGTATTCCAAAGGATGGTTCCAGAATACCAAATTATCATCTACATATCTAAGATATAATATAGGTCTGTAACTGGTTGACTGAAGAACTTTGTTTTCCAATTCCTGCATGCAGATTTTTGCAAGGATTGGGGAGATCCCATTGGAGCCCCTTCACATTGCCGATATATTATCCCATCGAACTTAAAGTAAGATCTCCTGTAAACTAGAGATAGTGCTTGTAAAACAGCTTCCACCTCAGGAAAAGGGGTGCCCAATGTTAAAAGAGAGGATTTTATGATGTCATGTACTTGTTGTACTGGAACACTCGGGAACAGAGATACAACATCTAAGGAAAGCATGGTAAAAGGCTGTGTGATTGGAGAAATTGATTTAATTCGAGGCAGTACTTAGGTGGAGTTGGTAACAGAAAAATTTGAGTTATTAGTGAGAGTTTGCAAATATTGAGCTAAGGCCCTTTCCAGTGGGCGTGTGGGGCTATGTTGCGCAGCAACTAATAATCTAAGTGGGTGTCCAGTCTTGTGTAACTTAAGTTTTCCAAATAGTTCCGGAACTCTAGGTCCTGATAGATTAAATAATTTACATGTAATGGAAGTGGGAAGTAGGAAATGATTTTTTAATCTGTTAACAGCTGTCACTGTAGCAGGTACTGGATCTTTAGGGATAACACAGTGTGTTATGGATTCTATAGAAAGTTTCATTTTGTCAATATAGTCACCTCTATTCATAATAACAATTTGTGGGGACGTGTCCGCAAATATTATCAAAAGTTCTGCCTGGTTGTGTACCTATACCGTAGGAAGCATACTTGGGTTTGTCGGGTTAGGTATCAATAAATCATAACCATTAAATTTTTGTTTGACCAGCAACAAATGTTGTCCCAGACTCTCATTGGTTAAGCCCATTTTATAATAGTTACGTCATTACGACTGTAGTCTTATATAAATAACACACTGTTTGTCACGTTCGTTTGGTGAATTTTAACAGCATCTGAAGATGGTACCTACTTTGGGCACCGAAAGATCTCATGTGTGTTTTATCATATCTTTTAAAATGTATATATTAAATGTTTTAACATTGGAGTTAAAATAGTTATCGTGTATTTTCGGTAGTTTTTCATGTATGTGGTTATCGGCATGAGTTAAATTCACAGTATATATAGTGGACCGTAATAGTGTTATTGAATCCTGGTTACAAATCAACATTCGACGATGATAACAGCTTTTAAGACCTTTGGTAGACTATGACGAAAATGGGCCATAGAGGAAAGTCATCTATCCTTTCTGAGCAACTGCAGAGATTTGGGACTCATACCTAATATTTTAGAATACGTTGCAACCCATACTCTCGAAGGGACTTTCACCTGTTAAGGGGTTGCGAACGAATAATACTCCTGGCAGAAATAAGACGTAAAAGGAATTATGTGGACTATTTACAACGAAGATCATATTCAGTATACTCACAAGTAACAGGCTACTATCATCAACTAATATTGGACATATCATATGCTACCTTATTATCAGTTATTTCTTCAGAGGTACAACGTTATAATCAACGACATATTCATAAATTACGTTTACTTGTGGATCAAGATGTGACATGGAAGTACAATAGACAACCTCGGAAGAAAACCATGACATTAGTTTCTAAACCTAACTACACTGACGGAAAAAACAATCCCAACATCAAGAAGGGGTTGTGTTAGATAAACGACAGTTGGTAGGCGGTGAGAGTACATCTAGAAGATGACGTCTACGCAAATTTCGCGCTCGGCGCATACGTGTGGCGCTAGTAGCGCCCCTCGGAACATGCAAAGCAGGATTGCTGTAAATACGCGCTGTAACGTTCGTGAGCGTTAGTTATCGTTGAGATTCGACGTAGTGTGCTGATATTAGTCAAGAATGCATTTAAGAAGACGAAGAAGCCATTATTAACAGCTCACGGAGTTTGAACGAGGTCGTGTAATAGGGCCACGAGAAGGTGGATTTTCGTTCCGCAATATTGCAGAACGACTTGGCAGGAATGTAGCCACTGTGCATGATTGTTGGCAGCGGTGGTCAAAGGAAGGTACTGCCTCAAAAAGACCGGGTTCCGGCCGGCCACGTGGCACTACTGAGAGGGAAGACCACCGTGTACGGCGTATGGCCGTGGCGCATCGTACCGCGTCTGCGGCAGCAATTCGAGCTCCAGTTGCCACCACAGTGACACAACGAACTGTTACAAATCGGTTACTTGAAGGACAGCTCCGAGCCAGACGCCCTGTAGCGTGCATTCCACTTACTCCAAACCACCGCCGTTTGCGACATCAGTGGTGTCAAGGTAGAGCTCATTGGAGGACTGAGTGCAGATCTGTTGTGTTTTCTGATGAAAGCCGGTTCTGCCTGGGTGTCAGTAATGGCCGTGTGTTGGTTAGAAGGAGGCCAGGTGAGCGCCTGCAACCAACTTGTCTGCGGCCGAGACACACTGGACCTACACCTGGAGTAATGGTCTGGGGAGCAATTTCCTATGACAGCAGGAGCACTCTCGGTGATATCCCACGCATCCTGACGGCACAGTTGTACGTCGGTCTGGTGATTCAACCTGTTGTGCTGCCATTCATGAACAGCATTCCAGGAGGTGTTTTCCAACAAAATAACGCTCGCCCGCATGCCGCTGTTGTAACCCAACATGCTCTACAGAGTATCGACATGTTGCCGTGGCCTGCTGGATCACCAGACCTGTCACCAATCGAGCACGTATGGGACATCATTGGACAACTCCAGCGTCACCCCCAACCAGAATTAACTGTCCCTGTATTGACCGACCAGGTGCAACAAGCATGGAACTCCATCCCACAAACTGACATCCAGCACATGTACGACACAATGCATGAACGTTTGCGTGCTTGCATTCAACATTCTGGCGGTTTCACCGGTTATTAATGTACCAGCAATTCACATTTAAAATGGCCCTTCTCGTGCTTACATTAAGCTGTGGTCTTGAAACCTTAATCGATTAAATATGTTACCTATACAAATGTATTGTCGCCATTTCATTTCTCTACAACTATTTTTTCGTGGTGTTGGGATTTTTTTTCCGTCAGAGTATGTCAATTTAAGTAATATGCCTCTCAATGAGACCCAATGTCGAGCCCTTCAAAAAGGCTTGAAGTTTGCGTACCCACAAGATAAATATAAAGACTTCAATATTGTACCTCAACTAGAGAAAATTGTTGGATTATTTCCACCTGCGATTCAACAATAAACCAGGCATGAACTTTTAAAAACTTTGAACTCTAAGAACTATGATCTTCATAATAAGGAAACTTTAAACAACAGAGAAGAAATCAAACAGTTACGGACATTACACAACCAGGCGGAACTTTCGATAATGTCTTCGGACAAGTTCCCACAAATTGTTATTATGAATAGAGGTGATTATGTTGACAAAATGAAACTTTCTAAAGAATCCATAACACACTGTGTTATCCCTAAAGATCCAGTACCTGCTACAATGACAGCTGTTAACAGATTAAAAAATCATTCTTTACTTCCCACTTCCATTACATCAAAATTACTTAATCCATCAGGACCTAGAGTCCCAGAACTATTTGGAAACCTTAAAGTTACACAAGACTGGACACCCACTTAGATTATTAGTTGATGCTCAACTTAGCCCCACACGCCCACTGGAAAGGGCCTTAGCTCAATATTTGCGACCTCTTACTAACAACTCAAATTTTTCTGTTACCAACTCCACCGAAGTACTGAATCGAATTATATCAATTTCTCTAATCACACAACGTTTTACCATGCTTTCCTTAGATGTTGTATATCTGTTCCCGAGTGATCCAGTAAAACAAGTACATGACATCATAAAATCCTCTCTTTTCACATTGGGCACCACTTTTCCTGAGGTGGAAGCTGTATTACAAGCACTATCTCTAGTTTACAAGAGATCTTTTCGATGGAATAATATATCGGCAATGTGAAGGGGCTCCAATCGGATCTCCCCTTTCCCCAATCCTTGCAGAAATCTGCATGCAGGAATTGGAAAACAA
Source organism: Macrothele yani (assembly GCA_039090855.1). Classification (NCBI taxonomy): domain Eukaryota; kingdom Metazoa; phylum Arthropoda; class Arachnida; order Araneae; family Macrothelidae; genus Macrothele; species Macrothele yani. The sequence continues at coordinate 185,385,064 of CM076995.1, forward strand.
AGTTCTTCAGTCAACCAGTTACAGGCCTATATTATATCTTAGATATGTAGAAGATATTTTGGTATTTTTTTTTTTTTTTGATTCGAGGTTTAACGACCACCGTGAGCAACTCAATGGGCTATAATCAGTCGCCCGTCCCTAATTTAGGGTCACTGGTTCCAGGGAAGGGAGAGAGCCAGTGCCGTAAGACAAACACAACATCCATGCCTCACCGGGATTAGAACCCGGAGCTCTTACGGACGAATGATCAGAGGCCATCGCTTAGACCACTGCGCCACCGAGGCGGCGTTTTTTGGTATTCTGGAACCATCCTTTGGAATACCTAACAACATTTGTATCTGAGTTATCAAATGTATTTAACTCTATAAAGTTTACTGTAGAATATGAAAGTAATTATAATTTACCATCTCTAGATATCATGCTTAGTAGAAACCCATCTAAATGAACTATTAATTCTTCAGTACATAGAAAACCAAAATCAGATACGATACTAATACCTTGGGCATCCACACACCCATGGAGCTACCAGGAATCATCGATATCTTTTTTTATAAGAAGAGCCTTCACTCATTTGTCCACCACAGCTCTTCGAAAGCAAGAAATGGATACCATTTATAATATTACCCGCAATCACGGATAAGCAGATGAAATCATACATAGGACATTAACCAAGATTAAAAGGAACAGGACTACAACATTAATATCTGTATATGAAGAAAAAGATAGGAAATACATTGGTTCTCTACCTTTGTACCGACATTGTGCTATTCCATGAAAACGATGTCATAAATACGATTTTGATATTGGAATAAACACAACCAACATTAAGTCCTTAATTTTGAAAGACAGAGATCCTGTGCCTTTTGAAGTGAAACATCGTGTATATGTTATCCCTCTTAACAGTATAGAAGAAAATGAACAACAAAAAGTGTACATAGGATCCACTTTTCGTTCAATATCAGCTAGATTAAAAGAACATAAATATCATGTTAAAAATAGATACAACCACAGCTTTAGCACTACTTGTAAACCAAGGTAATTATCATCCTGCCTGGAACGAGATTAAAATTCTCAACACACCAAAATCTAGATCAACTTTAAGATTTGTTGAGAGTTTGTATATTATGAAATATGGGAATACATCATGTAATGATAATTTACCAGAATTAATACCTATACCGTGAAAAACATACTTGGGTTTGTCGGGTTAGGTATTAATAAATCAATAAATTATACCCATTAATTTTATGTTTGACCAGCAACAAATGTTGTCCCAGACTCTCATTGGTTAAGCCCATTTTATAATAGTTACGTCATTACGACTGTAGTCTTATATAAATAACACACTGTTTGTCACGTTCGTTTGGTGAATTTCAACAACATCAGAAGATGGTACCCACTTTGGGCACCGAAAGATCTCTTGTGTGTACATATTTTATCATATCGTCTTTTAAAATGTATATATTAAATGTTTTAACATTGGAGTTAAAATAGTTATGATGTCATTTCAGTAGTTTTATCATGTATGTGATTTTCGGCACGAGTTAAATTCACAGTATATGTAAGGAACCTATAATACACTATTCTAGCCCTGTCCTTTGATTCACAAGAAAAAAGTTGTAATTATAAAAAAAAGTTTAAAAAGCATAAAACTCTTAAGAAAAAATATTTATAAGAATAAAAGCAAGAAAAAATATTAATACTTAAATATCAAAGTTTTGGGAAGAATGCTGCTAATTAGGTTATGCAATACTTTTTGAACTCTTGGGAGCAGAGAAACCTATTCCCTAGTGCCAGGAAGGGCATTCTAGTATTTAGGTTTGCTCTGAAAACTCATGTTTTTTTTCAGAAGCTTAAGTCTGGTGTTTGAGGCTTCCTTTGAGAAACTTCACTGTTTTACATCCCAGGAAAGTTCTAAAGTTGGCCGCTAGATGGCCCTGCGATGGACATGCCCCTGCATTTAGTTTTGTCTCCCCAGAAGAGAGAGAGCAACATGCTCTTCCCAGGACTGGTAAGTCGTTTTTCTGTTTTCTGAATGTTTCTTTTTTAATTTTAATTTTATTATTTTTTTGAGTTGTTTTACACTCTTTGAAAGTAGGTTGTTCGTTTTGGCCGCGTTTAAAGTTTTACTGCTGAACCTTGGTCAGCGTTTAAAGTCTCTTTGTTGTTTTAACAGAGGTTTGTTTTCAAGTTCATTTTTCGTAGGCTTTAAGCCTTCCTGTGGGCTTAATGATTAGAACAATATTTTGTAAATAATTTAACTTGTACCAGCAAAGCACAGCACAGCATCACATGTAATTTCATTTTTTATTTTATATGTAGGTTGTTTGAACTTTTTTAGGTTTGGCGAGATTTTTCGTTTATTATAGATGTGCACTAAGCTTAACTATCTATTGAATGATTTCTTGTGTGTCTAGGGCATGTAATTTCCTTCTCCGTGACTTGCAATCTAGCACTTTCGATTTAAACTGTACCTTTTTTAAATAATTTTGCTGTGGGTATTGGGCATTTACCATGCTTTTCTGAGACATTCAACTCTGTTATTTGGGTTCACTCCCGGATATTGCATCTGTACTTTGTTCCTTGTGCACCTTTTGCAAATAATTTTCTTAAAATTGTTGCTTTAAATTTGCCTTTTACAGAATTGTAGTTTCTCTTTTTGTTTAAATTTATTTTTCTGCTTGGCTGTTTCTGCGACAGGATAAAATTTCTCAATTTTACAGTGGCAAGATTGAAGTTCTCCTTTCTGAACCTTTCTTTGGTTAGGATTTTCACACTATTTTAGTTCTAATTTTCCCTGGTTTTGCTATATTTTGGGATACTCGGTTCCCTTCCATTTCGTTTTAAGTTGTGCTTATCTTGGTTGTTATGAGGTCGGGCAATGTTATTTAGTTTGCTTGGTTGGTTTTAAAAATAACTTTTTAATTTGACAAGTTTAACCTTAAATTTAATCTGTTTTTATAGCAAAATAAATTGGCAGAAACCCACAATTCACTGGTCTCAGTAGATAAATGAGTGATTTTCTTTATGCTTGCCCTTGACGAAGCCATCGAGAATCAGTCATTGATCTGCTTCCCTCCCGTTCTTTTTGTTTGATTTCCTTCTTTAGGAGCTTGACTGCTTCGGAAGGTTGGGGATTGGTGGTTGTTATTCTGCTCGGTCTCTGATTTTTTGTCTGCTTTCGTTTTTTCAAAATTTTGCTTCTTGAGTTTTGCATTTTTTAATATTATGGTTTGATCTTTCTTTTATGCAGCCTCTGGCGCTTTGGAATTTCAAATTTGTGCTTGGGTTTTGTTTAATTCTTCTTGTTTTTTGCTATATGTATATACAGTATATTGATAGTTTGGTACCCAGTTTTGAGTGGTTTCATTTATATATATATATTTTTTTTTATTCTGTCTAATCCCTGATCCCTATGGAAAGTCCATATTCGATATTCTTCAATCTGTAATCGGTATCGCTAAAGAGCAGGCTTTATGCAATTTTAGTAAACGTATATGCAGCAGATAAAGCTTCTCATAGTTATCCTTCCCCATTCTCTATTTTATGAGCTGTAGGGAATCATATTTCCCAGGCTCATGCTCCGTTATAGGTTTGTTCTCAGTTTCCTTCTAAGTACGTATTTCGTCTAACCTTGAGATAAGCAAGTTGTGACCAAATTTGCAATTATATTCATTTAACGATATTCCTGTCCAGCCATAAAACACAATTTATTAAATTACTGCAACGCCAAACGTTGTTCATTCAAGCTTATCGGCCACACACAGAATTCCGTATCGCGTCTGGCCGCACTTGTTCCCCAACATCACTGGCCGGCGCTTGGTGAGTACTGTTTCTGCATACCGGAAATTCCAGTTTTTCCTCTTGAAGGTAGCTGCGCGTCCACTCAGGAGAAACCAACTTCTCGTGCAAGACTTGGGTGACCCTGCTCCTGGATCTGTATGACAATGGTCCTCTTCCTCGAACGCAAACGTCAGTTTAAGAATTTTGCTGTGCATATTTTATACCAATTCACAAAAAAAAGAAAAGCATCCACGTTGCCAAAATAAATTTGCTACAAGCTCCTATGAAGGTATAGCACTTCACGCATCTTTTCTCCATTCTAAAGAATATCAGCAGCTGCGTTGCTGTTTTTTTAACTGCTTAAAATTTGAATAAACATTAATAAAGGAATGGTAACTTTGTCTTGTTTCATTGTTGAAATATTATTTCATTTCATGAAAAGGAAAAGTCATCTGTGCCATGCTACAGAGGTAAAGCATGTGTCAAGACAAGTCTGCAGCGACACATTCAGTCAGTGTAGCTCAGTCGGTGAAAACAACTTCCCTCCGGAGCGAGGAGCCGCGTGTTTGATCATAGTCACCAACAAATTCGTGTTTTCATATTGGAGCCCAACGTGGCACCCGAACCCATGACCATGAGATTAAGGGTCTCATGCTCTACAGACTGAGCTAGTCACCGAAAAATTCTTGTTTTCACACATCTTACTGTATCGGGCGTCCTTCAAGATATAAGTCCTTTACTAGAGTATTTCTCCCTAACCTATTACAGCATAGCAACAAGGTAAAATCCGATCATTGATTTTACCAATTTCCACTCAGTTTTCCACTCGACATTACGGGAAATAAATATCCTTCCCAGTTTTGGATGCACATTACTTCCAAAGTCGTCAGATATTGCGTATTGCTTTTCCATATGTAAAAGTGGACCAAAAATTTTGTTTCAGGGTTTAACGATCATCATGGACAACTTGTACCGATTAAGCAGTTGACAGTTCCTAAGTAAGCGCCACTAGTTCCATGGAAGCATCGTCTGGAGCTCGAATATGAACTAATCTCTGGCAAAAAAAGTCAAAAGCTACGAACTCAGACCACTCGCACTCCCCCTCTTCCCTCAATGTATGAACTAGTTTATAGCAAATGGCAGTGTAAAATATTAAGTTCAATCATCAAAGAGGATTTTATACCAAACAACTGGAAAACGGCATCTGGAAGGATAGTTTTAAGGCACTTCTGTGAAAAGTAGCTAAAACATCTGTCAGCATTTATCGTAAAATCCATCTTCCCTTTTTTAGAAGGATACGTAAAATGAGATCTTTTATAAAAGCAAGTTAGCATCGCCACGGATTCTTTCTTCGAGTGTTTACCCCAAGCACATCACAATTGGGAAATACCCTACAAATATGTGCAGAGGTTTCTTTTAAGAACTTTAATGACTACTGCACAAATCAGATCTCAGTAGTATAAAAGGACCGATTCTGCCCCAAGGAGCAGCTCCTTCTAGAGAAGGAGCAAGGGGGCGGGGCTTGCGGCAGAAGGATGGGGGCGTGGCATGTGACCGAAGGATGTGGGGGCGTGGCAGATGACGCTAGTGTGTTGGGTCGATGCTGCCCCCTAGCGGTGCTTCTTGGAACTTTATTATTATGTTAGATCTTTGTTTTTGAGAGATGGCAACGACCGAGTCGGGGAAAGGAAATGTGCTGCCCCTAGCGGTGCTTCTTGGAACTTTATTATTATGTTAGATCTTTGTTTTTGAGAGATGGCAACGACCGAGTCGGGGAAAGGAGATGTGCTGCCCCCTAGCGGTGCTTCTTGGAACTTTTAATGGACCTTTGAGAGATGGCAACGACCGAGTGGGAGAAACGGGGTGGCTATAGGGGGATGTCAACTCGATGTGCTGCCCCCTAGTGGTGCTTTTTGGAACTTTTAATGGATCTTTGAGGGATGGCAACGACCGAGTGGGGGAAAGGGGATGTGAACGTTGCCCCCTAGCGGTGCTTTTGGAACTTTTCTCGGGAGATTTATTGGACGTTGACAACTTTTGGGGAAGTCTTTCCAATTTTTATTTTTTTAATTTTCTCGGGAGATTTACTGGACTTTGTCAAATTTTTGAAGGAAGTCTTTCCAATATGTTTTTTTTTATTAAATTTATATTTTCAGGAATTCCCTGAGGTGTTATAATTTTTATAGACGTTGCAGTATTTTTTTCCCCCTCAGGTTCATAAAAAATGATCTGGTGGTCCCAGTGAGACCATTGAGAAAATATGTTTGAAAGGGGAAGCATTTTTAATAAAATTCTTGGAATTTTATTTAAAAATGCAGTGTGAGGGAGTGGACGTTATTTGAGTTGTGAACGAGTTGGTGTGAACATGAATTTTTCTGTTACGGTGGAACATCTCTCGTTGAATTGTTGTAATGAAGGATGTAATGAAACAGGCGTATCTTACAGCAGTAAAAGAAGGAAGTCTCGGTGGGGTGAATGCTTTATTCCGTGTTGTCAAGAAAGAAGGCGTCAAGAAAAAAGACGTGGAAAAATGGCTGAAGGGGAGAAAACGTACACCCTCCACAAACCGGCGAGACGTCATTTTCCGAGAAACAGAGTGTTGGTGAATAAAATAGATCAACAGTTTCAAGCAGACCTGGTTGACCTTCCCAGTTTGAGTCGACATAATAATGGATTTCGTTACTTGTTGACGTGTATTGATATATTTTCCAAATATGCGTGGGTGATTCCCCTAAAACAAAAGTCGGGGTTCCATATCGTTCACGCGTTTTCCAAGATTTTCGAACAGAGAAAACCTTTAAAACTGCAAACTGATAAAGGAACTGAATTTAAGAACAAAGAATTCCAAAAGTTTTTAAAACAGTACGAGGTGCATTTCTTTACGACGAACAACGAGACGAAAGCAAGTGTTGTGGAAAGATTCAATCGCACGTTGAAAACTAGAATGTGGCGCTATTTTACAAGTCAAAACACCTTCAGATTCATCGACGTGCTCGACGATTTAGTCCACAGTTACAATCATTCTCCCCATCGAAGTATAAAAATGAAGCCTGTGGAAGTGAACAAAATCAATGAAAAGCAAGTGTTTGACAATCTATATAGTGGTTTCAAGAGGGAAAAACCCTCCTATAAATTCCAAGTCGGCGATCACGTAAGGATTTCTAAAACCAAATTAACGTTTGAAAAAGGATACGAATCAAATTGGACGGAAGAAGTGTTTGTGGTGAGTGACCTCATTCCAAGATCCTCCCGTGTACAAAGTAAAAGATTTATTGAAAGAAGAGCTGGAAGGGACATTCTAGGCCGAAGAGCTTCAAAAAGTGACACTTTCCGAGACATTTTCTGTGGAACGTGTTCTAAAGAAACGCAAAAGAAAAGGAAAAATGGAATACTTTGTCAAATTTAAAGGCTACTCCGATAAATTCAACGCATGGATCCCCGCGGAAGACTTAACCTCGCTATAAAACCGGCCTTATTTTTAAATGAAACGTCATTCGTCAAGATGAGTTTCTATCTGACACTACCGAGCGACAGCTCTCTCTGATACTTTTTGGACAACAAAATATCCCATTTTATAACACGTCTTCCTTCCCCAATCGAACTGAATGGAGACTGGGAAGTGGGACTCGTCGAACTCATCTACCCCCATTCGTGGTATAATATCCCGGAAAATGCCAACCATTTCGAATACGATTTGGGAACAGGTCAGTTTAAGACGGGAAGAATATCTCCAGGTCATTACGAGTCTATAGCGGACATTGTTAAATCCATGAGCAATCATTTTGCCAATAAAATCTTTTTGAATTATAATAAAGCGACTCAAAAGGTCAAGTCAACTCTTCTGAAAGGTACGCGCTTGGTTTTCCCCCAGGGATTGCGGAAATCTTAGGATACCAACCCATGCAACTTTCAGCCGTGAGTGGAGCTGTCTCGGTAAATGGTGAATTTATCGCAGATCTAAACGGTCGGTTTTCTCTGTTGTATGTGTACAGTGATATTGTGGAACCGCAACCGGTAGGAGACATGGTTGCTCCTCTCCTTCGCATCGTTAAAGTGAGTGGTGTGGATGGAGAGATGGTGAGCGCTTTGTTCGATCGACCTCATTATTTGTCTCTTGCAAGAAAAAATTTTCAAACCATTGAAATCGTTTTAAGGAATCACATAGGCCAATTAGTGCCATTTGAACGTGGAACAGCGATCGTGAAACTTCATTTTCGTCTCAAGCATCTCTAATCATGTACGAATCATACCGCTGCTGTACGAAATCCTTCGAAGATTATTACGTCAGTCAAACGGGAAAAGGAATAGTTTACTATCAAGGAGTGCCACTACAAAAAGGTTATGGACTTGGAGGACGTTTTCGTTCATTATTTAGAGCGGCGGTACCGTTATTTAAACAAGGTGCTAAAACGCTCGGAAAACAAGTCTTACGAACGGGTATGGATCTCGCCAATGACGTCATTCTCGGTAAAGATGTGAAAACGGCAGCCAAACAACGAGCTAAAGAAGCAGGACAAATTCTCACTGATAAAGCAGCTTCTAAAGTGAAGAAAATGTTGGGGGAAGCGTTAAAAGAAAGAAAAACGAAGAAACGTATCATTCGTTCAAAGAAAGCCAAGAGGACCGCACGCGATATTTTTGATCCGTAAACCATGGCTATGATTCACAGTCATTCTTCCGTATGTCTCAAGTCGGAATTGGATTTATTTGCTTTGCCGCCTACCCAAACGAGCATAGAAAAAGGACAATGGATCGAATATCACCCCTTGGCCAACATTCGAGATGGAGGACCTCTGGAATTTAATATTTCTGGGAGTGGAGAAGAATACATGGATTTGTCTTCCAGCCAACTCTATGTGAAAATTAAAATTGTGAAAGCTGACAATTCTTCCCTACCTGAAAAAAACCCGTGGGTCCCATTAACTGTTTTCTTCATTCTCTGTTTTCTCAAGTCGACATCAGTTTAAACGAAAGAGTGATTTCCTCATCAAGCAACACGTATCCCTACAGAGCTTATATCGAAACTCTACTGAATTACGGAGAAGAAGCAAAGAAATCCTATTTATCATGTGAAGGCTTTTACAAGGATACAGCCGGACATCTACACGAAATTAATCCCACGAATGATGCAACAAACAAGGGATTACATCAACGCTACGAACTCATAAAAGAAAGCAAGACGCTGGATATGATTGGAACCTTGCACTGCGATTTATTTTATCAAAACAGACTGCTGCTCAATTTAGTGGATATGAAAATCAAACTGGTTCGAAGTAAACCTGATTTCTGCCTTGTTTCCTCCTCCGAGATCCCCAGTTACAGAGTTCTCATCGAACACGCATCCATTTTTGTGAGAAAAGTGAAAGTCAACCCTGGAGTTGCCATCGGTCATGCAAATGCATTAGAAAAATCTCCTGCCAAGTATCCCATTGATCGAGTTTTATGCAAAGTGTATTCCGTCTCTCAAGGAAGTATGTCCTTCGTGCAAGACAACGTATTCCTCGGACAAATGCCCAAAAGACTGGTTATTGGATGTGTAGACAACGACGCTTTTAATGGTACATATAAATCCAACCCATTTGAATTCAAGCATTATGATGTCAACTTTATCGCCGTGTACGTTGACGGACAGCCAGTTCCTCATAAACCTCTAGAACCCAATTTTGAAAAGGGAACCACAATTCGTTCCTTCCACAGTCTATTTCAAGGCACCGAGAAACTGGGTCAGGACCGTGGAATATTTATCGATCGTGCGGAATTTTCCGAGGGATACACTCTTTATGCATTCGATCTCAGTCCGGACCTATGCGATGGAGGACATTTGAACCTGATCTATCAAGGAAATTTAAGAGTGGAAATCAAATTTGGAAAAGCTTTGGTAAAAACCATTTCTGTGCTAATCTACGCAGAGTTCCAGAACATTATTGAAATTTCCAAGTCCAGAAATATTCTTTGTGATTTCTCCAATTGAAGAAATGAACAGTATACAAATAACCAAGTCCTTAAAGCAAGATCACGTGACCCGACGTTCCTTCCTCGGAGTGTTTGCCTGTGACCGCCTTCCCAAGAGAATTGTCAAGTTCCCAGCATGCCTTGTTGTGAATACAGACCGACATGGAAATCCTGGAAAACACTGGTTAGCTATGTATATGTCAAACCCAAAAACAATGGAATTTTTTTGATTCTTTCGGACATTCTCCAGAATATTTTCAAGGACCTATTGCTCAATTTGTCTCCAAGTTTGAAACTATGAATTTTAATGATGTACCTCTTCAAAGTTTGTTTACGGCCGTATGTGGTCAATTTTGTATTTTCTTCCTTTATTCTAGATGTCGCGGAAAAAGCTTGTACTCCATTGTAAGAAATTTTCGATGGAAATCTGAAACAAACTACGTGCGTGTCTATTATTTTGTTCGAAATAAATTTGGAATTGAAATCAATTTTTATTTTAAATTCTAAATTTTGTTACAACTCTAATTTATGTGTCTTTAAATTATTTTGTAAGTTCTTGATTGACCTCAGTTGACAACATGGAAGTGCCCAGACTACAACATCCTTTCACAGCTCTGATAGCGGGTCCTACGGGAAGTGGAAAGACCCAGTTTGTAAAGCGCTTACTTCAGCATCAAGGGGAAGTCATCTCTCCCCCTCCCGAAGACGTGGTGTGGTTCTATGGGGTTCACCAAGCATTGTATGATGAAATAGAAAACGTGACATTTGTGGAAGGCATCCCCTCTAATTTCCGTGACTATGTGAAAGGAAGAACGCTGTTTGTCATTGACGATCTCATGACTGAATGCGGAAGTGATAAAAAATTAACTCACTTGTTCACTAGAGGGAGTCATTATTTCAATGTGTCCGTGATATTCATTACTCAAAATATTTTTCATAAAGGTAAAGAAATGCGAGAAATTTCCCTGAATGCTCATTTCTTGTTTCTGTTTAAATCACGAAAAGATGTGAATCAAATCACTCATTTAGGGAGGCAGTTGTACCCTAGCAAACTTAAATTTTTTCAAGAAGTGTATATGGATGCCACAAAATCCCCTTACAACTATTTATTGATTGATCTAAAACCTGAGACAAAGGAAGAATTAAGATTACGCTCCCAGATACTTCCGGGAGACATTCAAGTAATATATCAACCTCGGTGAAATGAAATAAGTCTCAGTTTTCATCATGACGCTGTCTAAGCAGCAGGTCCAACTTTTATGTATGATTCAACACTGTCCAAAAAAAGTATTAAAAGACCTAATATCGAAGTGTAGAAAAAGTGGAATTAAAGCACTATGTGAAGTTTGTATGAATACGTTAAAAGGAAATGTTCCGCTTACTCCCACCCAGAAACATTCATTGCAACGGTATAAGCACACCTTGCGAGCTCTCTCTCGAAAAAAGACACTTCTGTATAAAAAGAGGAAACTCCTTATTCAAAAAGGGGGATTTTTAGGTGTGTTGATTCCCGCTGCTCTCAGTGTATTAACGACTCTGCTTACGAAATAATGGAATTTGCCAAGAAAATGGTTCTGATTCCCGAAGAACGGATTTCCCGTCATATGCCCACAGACGAAACGCTAACGGACTTGGACAAAGAAATGAAAAAAATTCTCCTAAGCAAAGAGTGACGAAGTAAAAGTGAAATTATATAATCAAGTCTTGAATAAGCGCATTCATGTTTCCAGTTTTAATCCTCCAGTTGCATCTCACGAAACCCCATCGAGAACTGAAGAACCAGTGAAAGAAGAACATGTCAAAGACGAGAAAGTAAAAGATGTTGTGGAAGACCTTATCGTTCAGTCCGTTCCTTCTAACTTGAAACTAAATGCAAGAAATGTGCTGGACGTCTTTAAAACGAACTCTGATATTATTGACTGGAGTCCCAAGGCCGAATTTAAATATAATGGACGCATTGTAAAAAACACGAATATAGTAGACCTCATAGACTCTATGTTTCGAAGCAAAGGGATCTAAGCTGTACATACCTCCTGAATTTGTAAAAGCATTAAAAGACATTAATTTACCCAAAAAGTACATTAAAAATAAACAAATGTTGAAAGTTCCTGTACAAGAAGGAAATTCTGTTGTAACTTCTAAACGAAAAAAGACAAATTCTAAGAAAATATGTAAAAATGTTCATTGGATTCCATATTAAAAAAATTTAGTTTAACAAAAGTGTCATTTTTTTTTCTCTTTTTTAAATGTATGCACTTTCGGAACAGTTCATTCTTTCTTAGGGTTAAAAATGGAACACTTCATTTTTTCTTAATGGACAGCTTTGAGAAAACACATTTCATTAAAAGCAGGGAAATTCTCATAGAATAACATGGGAAAACTAGTATACATAAAAAGACTGTTTCGAAACGAGTAAAAATCTGTTGAAGTTCGTTTTCGAAAAAGTTGGAAATAGAATGTAGTAAAAACAGGCACAGCAAGTTCCTGAAAGTTGAAAATTTGGATGTACTAAAAATGTCTAAGGAAAGAATTTTTTATAAAACACAACTGCTTTAGTTTTCCCACGCTAGAGGGGTCTTCAGTGAGAGCGCTTCTTTTTCAACACAAAGAATGAAGCGAGTAGGTTTGAAACATTTCAAACTCCCCGAAAATAAGCCGTGTACTCTGGTTTCGGCTCAATACTGTAAAGCATTGCTCTCAGACCAGTCGGAAATCCCCCGTTTGGCCGCCTGATGGAAAACATCAGGCCCATTTCCCTTAATAAATACCCAAATATCCTTAAGAAAAGTCTTTAGCAAAAAAATACTAGTTCCCCATTAAATCAATTCATTCTGTTACTATTTTAAAAAAGAAATTTCTTTTACTTTTAAAATTCTTGAAACTTATTATTTTGACTCATTTCAATAAAAAAACATAATTTCACTTAAATTTAGGTTAATAGAAAAAAAAAATTCACAAAATTTATATCTTAGAATGAATAAAATACTTACACTTAAATTTAGGCTCTGGAAATAGAAAAAAATACTTTAAACATTTCCAAAAAAATATTTACTTTTTTTTAAAAAACTTGAATTCTCACTTTTTTTTTCAGTAATTTACCTCCCTCCCTCCCCCTTCCCTTACCCAAATTTTTAGGAGCCCTAAAAAGGACTTTTTCAACAGCTGCTGTTTCCTCCAACACAATACAAGTCGTATTGGACTACGTGCATGTCGTGAACCGTTTTCAACAAGTTCGTAATGTCCAGAGATTCTAAAAATTCTTTGGAGATGAGTTCCTTCGAAGCAGCAACGAAAGATTCCGCTACAACCACAGGCTGCAGCATAGCAACGGCGCAGTGAGTGCTAAACTTAATATTCATGAAATCAGAGCAGGCATGCTCCATGATGTTGTTAGGCAATTCACGATAAGGCAAGAGACATTCCGGACATTGAAACAGTGGGCTGAGCGTTCTTTTGCCACGGTAGACCATGACTCCAATAAGAATTTGTTGGCGGAAGCATCTGGAGTACAGATCCTGATCTCAGAGTTAATGAAACTGGTTTAAATCAGTTTCTCTTAAAAACAAAATCTCTTTCTTGCCCGAGAGCAATGCACGACAAAGGTTCTAAATCTGATTCATTGTCCATATCCGATGCTATCTTTTCCAGTTCGGTATTTGTTTATTAAAACAAAGTTGAAAGTCATTCTTTCTCAACAGCGAGCTTGATTTCTTGTGTCATGGCGAAAATTTTAACCTCTGGTGAATTTCAGAGAGACCTGATCAATCTTTCTGTTGGTTTATCAGAGATTAATTAATGCAAAAATTTTCTTCCATGACATACGTTAGAAGAAAATTCCTGGTTGAAAGGCAGGGGAATTCATGCGCAAAATTCGCTTGTCTTAATCACAACCAGGAAAACAAAATTTCATGTTGGTAAAAAAAAAAAAAAAAAAAAAGAATAATATTTGATTTGACTGACTTTGGGGTTTTGAAAATAATTATTTTATCGGTTCTTATATCGCGATAGGAAAAGGCGAGTAGGTGTGCAGCTCAGAGAATCAAAATTAATTTTACTTTAACATCACGGAACGAGAGAAAAAGAAAATTAAAACTAGTGATTTTCTGCAAAGCAAGAATTCGCCATTTTTTTTTTGTGTTCCTGTTTCCAAGCGAGAAGTCGCCCAAAAGTGTAACATCTTTTCGTCTTTTGGGGTAGGGATTTCAGCAAGGGAATCTATTTTTAGAACCTCAGGGTCGAGATGTGCCAGGGTCTGCACGTGTGAAGGTCAGAGGTCACTCGAGGCGTGGGAGTGAAAAAAGTCCGTTGGGAAGGAGTGAGTTGCTAGGCTGAAGTTTCGACCAATGAGAGGGGTCAGCGGTTTTCAAGCACCCCCTGAGTTTTATCCGTTGAGAGGCACTTTGACTTTGGCTCTTGACTTTTGCTGACCGGAGAGAAAGAGGGGACGGCCGAGTCTCTCCTCGCCTTTTTGGCAGAGGAGGGGGCGGCAAGAAGGAAAATTTCGTATTGTAATCTAAACGGACAACCGTTAAAATTGAATTTCAAGGATCTCATTACTGGAGAGGAAATGCTTGCAGATTCAACCCTCTCCTCCTCTCCTAGTGGACGACGGAGGAGTGAACTGCAATAAAAGAAAAGTAATAACTACCGGGAATTGATCTCCGCAGGAGAATTTTCTGCCAGCGCAACCCGAATGCTGTTACTACTCGGTTCAATATGGAATGAACTCTTCAAGCCAGTTCAACCAGACACTGGAAGTTCCGAAAAAAAGGGGCATGCACGGCTTTGTAGAAGATACCGCCTTTAACTGCTGAATCGTCGAGTTGGGCCCTACTGATTACAACAAGGGGTCCACCAGCAGGGTTCCAAAATGCCCGTTTCCTGTATCGTTGGCCAAGCATGCTGCCTCAAGAAAAAGAAAAAAAAAAGAAAAAGAAAAAAACACCTTGGAAGTGAATATCTATTATTAGGCTGTGAAACTTTTTTTTATTATTATCGACGGTTAGTGTGAGTGGCAGGAAGTGTTGTTGCCCCCAGTCCTAAAGGTAAATTTCTCTCGGCATTTTCTTTTTTTGTATTATGTTGTGGTTTCTTTAAAATTATAAAACGAGTTGATTTTAAAAGTGGGGGCTGTCGGAAAAATATATTGCAAGACAAAAAAAAAAAAAGAGAGGGGAGTTGAAGATGCTTTCATTTATGTTTTTTTTTGTGTTGTCATGTCTGGTAGTTTAGCAACTTCCCAGGCCAGTAAATTTTAATGTATCGGAAAAATTTGGTTTATTGTTTGAGCACAGTAAATTTTGGTGCATCGATAATAGTTTAGTTGGGCATGTGATATTTAAAAAGCAGTGTTATAGTGATGTCGTGGGTGATAAAATAATTGTAAACATTTCTCTCTAGTCTTTTACAGCGTTGAGTTATATTTTTTTTATGAGTGAAGATAAATTATGGGATGATTTATATTGGAATTTTGGGAACATATTATAGTGTGATGAAATTGGAAACCTAAAGTGTTGTTTACATTCTTGGAGTGTTGAGTGTCGAAATTAAGATGGTAGGTGTGTTATTTGAGGACCAGTATTTTACATGCTCCAGATGAGTGTTAATCTCCCATTGGAAAGGGGTGATCTTAGGGCAAGCAGGGAACTTGTCCTAGGGCAGAGGAGCTCTGAGTAGGGAATTTTCACTAGGATGCGATATGTGCAGAATAAAAGTTGAGGTATTTAGGTTCTCAAGTTTAGTTTTTTCACAAAAAGAATGAACATCATGGGTTGAGAAGACACACTTTTGCTCACCAGTTCCAGTATTAATTGTTCTTTTCTTTGGCCTAAATTTTCTTGTTTTTACTATAAGGTTAAAAGTCTAAATGTAATTTTAATTTTCAATAAGGTGAAAATATTTAGTGGGTTATGTAAATGGTCAGTGTTATTGTCTGAAGTGGACCTGCGCATTGCCATGGTGCAGAGGAATTTCCTTGCTAGTGATTTTTCCTGGGATATATGTGGATATAGAGATAAGTGAATTTTCCTGGGACATATGTGGATATAGAGATAAGTGAATTTTCCTGGGACATATGTGGATATAGAGATAAGTGAATTTTCCTGGGACATATGTGGATATAGAGATAAGTGAATTTTCCTGGGACATATGTGGATATAGAGATAAGTGAATTTTCCTGGGACATATGTGGATATAGAGATAAGTGATTTTTCCTGGGATACATGTGGATATTGTGATTTAGGATTTCTTGGGATATATAGAGAGAAGTGAATTTTCCTGGGATATATGTGGATATTGTGACTTAGGATTTCTTGGGATATAGAGAGATAAGTGAATTTTTCCTGGGATATAGGTGTGTTAGTTCTGGGCCAGATGTGCCTGGAGTATTTAGGGTTGAAGTACGACAGGCTCTTGCAGGCGTGGTTGATCAAGGTGAGATCATGCATTGGTTCGAAAAGGGGGAGATCCTTGAAGACGTGGTTTTTGGGGGAAAACTTGTCTTCAAACCCCCCAGTAGTTTCGCTGCTCACGGAAATATGTACTGCCAGCGAGGGTCGGTCGAGCGTTGCTTCAAGAAATGTGGTGAGATCATGTTAGAGGAAACTCTGTGCCTGATGATGATGTGTCACACTTGAGGATTTTTTCTTTCCCTTTGCATAGGCTGAAAGTGGATTCACGACCCAATTTCACGCCTTCAGCCTGACTTGGTATTTTCTTCCTGTGTTGGTTCTCAAAACCCAGGGTAGTGTCTGAACTGAGAGTATTTGCCTCACCGCTACCTCAGTAATTCACTGCAGGTGTTAAATTTAAGTTTGTTTGGTGATTTAAAGTATCTAAATTTATTTGTTTATGATTTGCTGTAGTGCTAGGGATGTAAATTCTAAATTCTGGTTGTTGGTGTTAGTGAACTTGATATTTAGTTTGGAAATTTAGTTAATTGGTATTTTGAGCTTTTGTTTACAGTATAGAGTTATTAAGTATCCTGAGCTATTATGTGAAGTGCAGAGTGAGGTGATTTTTATGAGCAAGCTAGTGCAAGAAGATTGTTTGAATTTCTGAATTATGTTGATGTTATGAATAGTGATAATTTTTAAGATTAGTTAGTGAGGTTTCTTTATAAGTGAAGTAGGTTCATTCAGGATAGTTCTATGGGTTATGTAATGTTAATTAATGCTTGTGCTCAGTGTAAATTCTGTTTGGAGGATAATTTACTTGGTTTGTTTACTTGCTGATAGTAGATTTGTTAAAGTATAATTTGTGGCTCTTAAAATAACTGTAAATTTAATTGAAGTCTTTGAATCTGGTCTGGGAGATTGCGGAGTTTGCTAAGAGTGTTTAAATTTAAATCAATAAGTGTAAAATTGTAAATTGGTCATTGAGCTAACTGGGTGAGAGAGAGGAGAGTACGTTTCAAAAGAACAGAACTTGTCCACCTTGTGGAATTAAAAATAATCCAGTATCTTTTTCTTGTGTAAACCATGCGAATCATAGTATGATTTTGAAGGCATAAATTAAAAGCCTAGTGTTCAAACTAACTGTGTTGACATATGTAAAGTTGTGTTGTTCATAAGGCCAGTGGCCAAATAGAAATAGAAAGTAAATTGAGATTCTGTTTTATACTGCTGTGTTTAAGCAAACAAGAAAAAAGGAAATAATATCTGTTTGTCCATTAAAATTAACTCATTAAGTTTTTAAAGAAAAATAATAAATACAGGCAGTAGCCTTTCAAAAAAAAAAGTTCAAAATGAGTGCAGTGTGAAAAGTTTTTGTGTGCTGTTGTCTTCCATGACTTGGTCCCATGTACTCCCCCTTAGCTTGACTAAGGCTATCGATCCGAATCCTGGTTTTCTAAGGTATTTCATAACTGCAATTTTTGTCCTAACCTTTTTAAATTGACTTTTCACCGCCTCCACAAGTTGTTATTGAACGAGTACATTTTATCGTATGACTTATAGTGACACAATTTCATACACATGCAACAATATCCACTTATTTTTGCACTTTCAGGTGACTCAACTCTGCTTGAACACAAACAACGCAAACTTTCCAATAACTTCTTGTGGAATGTAAATTTTCAGATGCATTTTTGTTTAGGATGTTCATGGCCTTTTCTAGTACTTGGAAAATATTTTTGTTTCGAAATGCATCCATCCATCTCCCAAATATAACTTTTCTATAATTTCCATATGAATTTCAATACCAGCATAAATATAACGCCTTTTAATAAATATCAATCCAATTCAATATACTCAAAACAAATTAAATTTAAATTATTTTTTTTCCACCAAAACACTTGAAGCAATGGGGTCCAAGCTCAAACCGCTAAAAGTGTATTTCAGATTGGGGTCCCCGAAGGCAACATGCTGTCTAGGAATGTTATAACACTTTCCGAAAATTTTTAATTTTGAGAATTCACCACTCAAATATTGCACTTCATCTTCCAAACGAGAATAGTAATGAATCGCTTGAGCAGGGGAGAAGAGCTGAAAGTAACGAAAATTCAGATTTTCCTTGTTATGACGAAGAGACATTTTTTTCAGGTCAACACACTCACACCAAGCACCGAAGCGATAATGAGTCAGGCAGGCAGGCAGGCTTGCGATAAGGCGTATGACGTCAGGTTTCCGAGAGATGAGTAAGCAGCTTTTCCCCCTTTCCCCACCTGCTTGTTCTGTCAGAAGGTCCTACCCTTTTGAAATGTTGGGGAAAAATTACTCCCCCCCAATTACGTTGATAAAGAAATTTTCTAGAAATGCGTACATGAAGACACAATATTAAAGTAACAACATTCCTCAATTTATATTGAAAAAAAAACAAACCTACTGGTTTTAAAGTTCCTTCTCTTGTAATTTTTTTTCTCGCTAAATGCATCTTTGACAACCCCGAAAGCTGAACTTCTGTTCTTTTCAAAATGATTTGTCCCGAAAGGGGTTCACTCCCTGAAGAATGTAGATTCAAGGCAACGTGATCACTTGTTATTTCTGTACAGACAGTTAAAACTATGATCAGCAACAAATTTGAAAAAAAAAACAACATTGGACTGTCTCCACACATTTTTAAAATGACGTCATTTGAGAGGAGGTTTTTCATGACAAATTTCTTCCAACAGGAAAAGAATGTATGCGAGCAGAGTAAAAATTTTGAGTCTTCGCGTGAGCAAATCGAGACGAAATATCTTCCCATGAGTAAATTGAGACGAAATATCTTCGCATGAGCAGAGTAAAAATTTTGAGACGAAATATATATGCAACTGAGATGAAATATCTTCACGTGAGCAAAACAAACATTTTGAGACGAAATTTTTTCTATGAATCCAAGCGAGCAGCAGCAAAAATGACGGAGGCATTTCATAGAGCAGAGAATTTTTTTTCTTGAGGGAAATTTTCTCGAATAATGAGTGAAGACTTGAATTATTCATTCTCTTCCTGGGCAAAGTGTGCCGTGTGGACCCCCATGCCAAGCAGTTTATCGACATGGAGTGGTTCGAATACAGGCAGCTATTTTGTTTTTAATTTCTTCCGGGGAGGCTCCTCCGATTCTAACGAATAATGCCCATAAGGAAGAGAATGAATATTGTCCTGGGATACGACTCGCTTGTTGTCATATGGGCTAAGAGATGTTTTGTTTGTGGCAACAGTGAAAACCGAATGTTTCATGCTTCGAATGCAATAGCTCATGTTCTTCTTTTCTTGCATATGAATGAGTGAAGACTTGAAATCATTCAAACGAAGCTGTTGGGAAACTACTGTTTTGCTCACGCCTTTAGCTTTTTTGACTTCTTCTGTAGCAAAAGCATACATCTTCGGTCTAAGACCAACAAATTCTTTTATGGCTCTTCCTTGGGTCTCGTCTTTAAATTTCCCAATTACCTTTTTATTTTTCAGACAATAGAGCGGGTGGCTTGTGCAAAAATCACTCGTGTCTAATTCATCTTTAATATTTTCCATATCTTTATACAGATCTTCTGTCTTGATGTGATAGAAGAAACTATCAGTATCCATATAAAGTATGGAAATGTTGTCACGATATAAAGGCCTCATCACTTCATAATGGAAGTCGTACATTCTAGTTTTAGAGATGTCTAAAATGGAGACTCCCAAATAAATGGGTTTGTTGAAGGTGAGGTGAGTGACATTAAAATGCATTGACACAAGAAAATTTCCATCAGCTTCATCTTTTAGTATGGAGCGGTCTTTAAAATTGGGCTTACTGAGCAGCTTTTCCAGTCGATTGTCTTCGCACACCAGCTCAACTTTGGTTCGGTTGCGAATATTTTCCATTGTTTTGCCAAAAACGGAATTGTTCATCAATTTGAAAAAATCTTTCTCAAACTCATTTTTGGCCCTCTTTCTCATTTCAGTATTAAGCTGAATATAAGGTTGCAACCACTTGCTTTGATCAAAGCTTATTCCTCGATGCACTTTTGTTATGACGAGACCCGCTATGACTGCCTGTTTGAGAAGACGATAACGAGCCACGTACCTGGATTTTTTATTTAAAGTAGTTAATAATTTGACCTGCCTGGTTCCAGGTACTACTTCCGTTTCCGGACAGAAAGGCAAATCCGAATGAAGATCGTGAAGGGAGTCAGGATAGCTGATGTCAACATCGAGAAAGTATCCCGTGCTGGCATCGTCCGCTATACACGTGACATCCAACTGCTTCAGTTCTTCATCGGAAATCCACCGGAAGTTATTCACCGGAAGTAACTCATTCATTCCAAACCCATAAAGGTTCGTACAATCGAGATAAAAGATGAAGCTGGTTTCTTTGGAGGCATCAAAATTTTTCAGATACTTATTATTGGCCTAAGCATGCCGCTTCACACACATACACAAACCACCCCGCTTTCCGCTCTCCAGAAAAAAGTAGCATATCATAGTCACTTAAAAGCTGGAGAGAAACTTTAGTACATTTGAGCATGGCGGACCAACTTAATCCAGGACAACTGAAAAACCAGGCAGGATCTAAAGTATAAGTGTCCTGACAAATATTTCGGAAATTTTCAAACACGTCGGCCAAAATGAGCACATCTGTTTTTAAGTACACATCTGCATACTGACCTAAATTCTGAATCTTCATGACCGCCCATACTTTTTGGCATGCTCATATTCTTCATCTGTTATATGACAATTCGTTAATTTGTTGAAGAAATCCTTTTGGGGAGGTAAAGAAGTTTCTTCTAACTTGTTATAGGACGAAATGTAGTCATAGGGGAAAATGCCTTTCTGCGTGAGGAGATTGAATTCTTCATCATGAGGAATAAGCTGTCGTGTAATTTTAAAATGCGTTCTCGGAAGATTATTTGCTAATTTCGATAAACTGCTTGGCATCAATCGAAAACTGTCCAGGAAACGAACTTCAAGCCCACCCATCTTTTTAGAAAAAGAAATAAATTTCTCGGTCGACTCGGGGATCACGCTAATTTCTCCTGGAAGGCAATCTAATTCCTTGATGATAAAATGCGAGTCGTATCCCGAAAGGTTATGCATCAGAACTGGAACAAAGGAAGGATTTTTGAAATTGATATTGCAGGAAGCATGTGCGGGTCCTCTGAATTTCCCAGTACGATGATCGTGGTCCGCCACTTTCTTTTTGGATTTGCTGCATGAATTATATCCACCTTCACCACAAATATGACATATGCTTGCTTTCCGATAGACATCTTTTTCAGCCTCCGTCAATGCAATCATAGGGATATTTATTTTATAATTTTTTCAATAAATTCCACATCTTCTTTGAGAGTGTGAAGGAAATGACTCACAACTCCCTGCTCTGCTCTATGAGTTCGGAAAACATCATAACAACCTTCCACATCTTTTATGAAATAAGCATATGATATAACTTCATGAGATTGGGTTGGCGTGGTGAAGGACTCGCTTGGATTCGGTATCGGACCTTGAACTGGTTTTAAGACGCTCTCAAAATCAGCGTACACAACGAAAGGAACCCGCTGACTGAATTTGAAATCTTTAAAAGTTAATTCCTTGTCTTCTGGCATCTTGATGAGGACAGTCTTGTTTTTATTGCATAATTTCTTGTGCTCATTTAATTTTTGCTCTCCATTGTACCTCGTATCATAAGTTTTAAAACATTTTTTGCAGATGTGTATTTTTCTCCCTAATGTTGACAATTGACTGGAAATAAGCCGCTCAAAATTTGTAATGTAAGAGGAGTGGTTGCAACCTCCGTTTTCTAAATACAACAAATCTCTGTGGTCCGCCAGCTCTTCTTCACATACTTTAATGGGAAATATTTTACCAGCTTCATCTATCCCGTAAATGTTGATGCTCATGTTGTTGGTCTTTTCAAATTTTGGAATGTCAGAAACTTTGACGGGATAGTCCACGCAATCCCACTTGTAGCCACTTTCAAAATAAGGATCGTTTAGATAAGAGGCTACCCTATGACGATTAAACTTTTGATTTTCAAGACGTGGGGTCCACACGGCATATTTGAAACAGAAGGCGTCTGAATTTGTAACGCTCACAACAGCTTTTTTCGTCTGAATATGGCTGGGAAGCATAATAAAGGAACCTCCTTTCAATGGCCTAAACCGATTAACCCGGAGTTCGAACCACTCCACGTGAGAAAACATCCAGCCTGATCCTTTCAGTTCGCATTCAGAACATTCAGTGAGTAGTTTCCTGGACATATCGAAAAATTCCCCGAGATTTGTCGACCGATACACTGGCTTATTAGTTGTTTTTAAATTCCGAGAACATATATCAAATTCCTCCGGGTCATCGGGTTTTGGCTTTTTAAAAGCTGCCTGCATAAATGCATTTACTTTAATGGATGGGTGGGCTGCCAGTGCATGTTCTAGAATGCTTACAGAAGAATTTTGGATGCCATTCAAAAATGTGGAGAGACAGACCGCTGTTTCCCCTTCTGGAATAATCTTAAATGTTTGTAGACGGTTCTGAGCCACCGACTGCACTTGGATGTAAGCCCCCATATTCAATGGAGGAACAATGGGAGCTTCGGAACTGGGGTCTTCAACAACGTGGCTGGGGCCCGCGACATCTTGACTGAGGCCTGCAACAACTTCATGACTGGGGCCTGCTGTATTTGAAGGGTCTACAGCATTGGAAGGGTTAGCTGCATTGGAGGGGCTAGCAGCATTTGAGGGGCCTGCCGAAGACGCATTTAACGAGTCCCCCCCACCTGCATTCTCGAATGACATTTAAGAATATGTATCTGCAAGTATTCATTTCTAGAAAAACTCTTCCTACACAACATACACGGAATAAGTGCCCCAGAATGAATTTTGACATGTCTCTGCAAATTTTTTTCAAAGTGAAGACCTTCTGACAGATCTTACAAGTGAAAGGGGCAGGGGGTACGTCAGACTCAAATGAGGAAAGTAGGTCTTGCGACATTGGAATTTCCTCTAATGCCTGAAACACTTCTGAATTTTGCAAAAATAGCTGTTCATCTTCCAGCCACCATTCTGTCTGTGAAAGAATAATAAAAAAAATTAACCCTCTCCCCTATCAAAGCATTTTTCATGAAATAAACATTTAAAAGGGATATTCCTACGTTGAGAATACATTTTTATGAGAGCTATCGTAAAAATATGAATTCCTAAAATATTTGAAAACAAAGAACGATGTTTTAAAGGATTCCACTAACATGAATTTTCCTTCCTGAAAACCTAACTTAAATCGTATGCAAAAGAACTCACATACCGCTAACATGTTTTTAAACCTATACCAACGCATTTTCATGGAATAAACATCAAAATGGAAAGTTCCTACTTTGAGAATACATTTTTATGGGAGCTATCGTGAAAAACATGAATTCCTAAAATATTTGAAAACAAAGAACTGTGTTTTAAACGATTCCACTAACGTGAATTTTCCTTCCTGAAAATCTAACTTTAATCGTATGCAAAAGAATTCACATACCGCTAACATGTTTTAAACCCCTATCAACGCATCTTCATGGAAATTAAAATGGAAAATTCCTAAGTTGAGAATAAATTTTTATGAGAGCTATCGTAAAAACATGGATTCCTAAAATACTTTAAAAAAAGAACTATGTTTAAACGATTCCACTAACATGAATTTTCCTTCCTGAAAATCTAACTTAAATCGCACGCTAAAGAACTCACATACTGTTCCTAATACATTAGTATATTTTTTCCTTAAGGGAATCCTCTCACGAAATTCTAACAACATTCTAATTCAAACAACTTTGGGGACCTAACAATAAATAAAAACATTGCATTCTAATAAAAGAACGCTTACCTCTTCGATTTCAGAAACTGATGAAAAAATGTTTTTAGATTCCATTCCAAAACACGCCACAATATTCAGACAGCGAGACGGTCGATAACTAAACGCAGTTGAAAACTAAACGTAGGTACTAAACCAAAGCAGCAGAAAAACTGAGAGGGAGGAATGAACAACGCCAGTTTTATAGCAAACAGGATACCTTTTTGACCCCCCGACAATGGAAGAAACGCCATTGGTTCGAAGTTGAAACAGTTTCTGAAATTCTTTTGGCATCTGTTCACAAAGATGACATCACGAAAAACCCGTCACCGTGCGTCATCGCTTCAAGCAGTATGATGACAAACTCACAAGGATGACATCACGACGTACCCGTCACCCATGAGTCATCGCTTCAGGCAGTAACTGCACGGAATTTATCTGGTCACAAACATGCTATTGATGAATCACCTCTAACCAGACAAAGCGAACTGTAGTCCAGGACTTATTTTAAGGTAAATTCTTAGCGATAGAAAAGTGAAGGGATTTCGTTATAATTAATTTTCATATCTTGAGAGAATAAACTAAAAAATTCTTCATAGACAGAAAAAATAAAGCCTCGATAAAAGTAGTTGTTAGTTTGAAAATAAAATAATGTTGGTACATCGAGAAGTTTAACGAGTATGCAAGCATTTAGTAAAAAAAGATTAAGATAATGCATTAAAGGGTACATTTCACTGAATAATCATGAAGAAATAAAAAAAACATTTTAACTATGCCTAAAAAATTGTGGCTTTGTACTGTGGAAAAAGGTACAACGTTAAAAAAATGCCATGAACACGTAAATACGTTAATAAACAATCGTGTTTTAAGATTATGTCTGCCGCACAAAACTTTGGAAAATGTCTATGTTGGAACGTCCGTTGAAAATGCGTGAAGTCTCCTCAAAGAAAATAAAAAAATCGTTACGTTGAAAAATTATGAATATAAAATGGGAAATTAGGGGGGAAATAAGGAATAAATTCGTTGCAAAATGAACAAGTTATTGAAAAAAATCAGTCTTGGAACTTAAGGCGTCTAACAGAATCTCAAATGACGTCAACCGCCGACCCCGCGGAGGAAATGGCGTTGGCTGATGTCATATCTGCTATCACGACATGCGTCACACATCATAGTCACTCTTCCCAAAACACGTGTCATACAAAGTTTTCTGAGTCAAAGAGAAAATGGTGAGTCATCCCAAAACACATGGCTCACAAAAGATAGCGGAACATGAATCAACAGGAACGAAATTTTTTCAAACAAAGCCTTTTCTCGTCTAAATTAAAATTGTAGGGAAGAAAAATATAAGAATGAAAAAAATAACGCAATGTCTATAAAAATTCCTAGTTAAAAAAACGTAACAGAAAATGTCATGAACACGTAAATACGTTAATAAACAATCGTGTTTTAAGATTATGTCTGCAGCACAAAACTTTGGAAAGCGTTTTTGTTGGAACGTCCGTTGAAAATGTGTGAAGTCTCCTCAAAGAAAATAAAAAAATCGTTACGTTGAAAAATTATGAATATAAAATGGGAAATTATGAGGAAAAAATAAGGAATAAATTCGTTGCTAAATGATCAAGTTATTGAAAAAAATCAGTCTTGGAACTTAATGCGTCTACAGAATCTCAAATGACGTCAACCGCCGACCCAGCGGAGGAAATGGCGTTGGCTGATGTCATGTCTGCTATCACGAATGCGTCACCCATCAATAATGACTCATCCCAAAACACGTGTCATACAAAATTTTCTGAGGCAAAGAGAAAATGGTGAGTCATCCCAAAACACATGGCTCACGAAATGACAACGTGGTGAAACTAAAATTGCGGAACATGAATCAACAGGAACGAAATCTTTTCAAACAAAGCCTTTCCTCGCCTAAATTAAAATTGGAGGAAGGACAAATATAAGAATTAAAAAAAATAATGCAACGTCTATAAAAATTATAACACCTCAGGGAATTCCTGAAAATATAAATTTAATAAAAAAAACATATTGGAAAGACTTCCTTCGAAAATTTGTCAGCGTCTAATAAATCTCCCGAGAAAATTAAAAAAATAATGCAACGTCTATAAAAATTATAATACCTCAGGGAATTCCTGAAAATATAAATTTAATAAAATAAATTAAAGAGAAAAAATGGGACAAAAAAAAATACGAGTAAAAAAAATTGGAAACGACAAAAAAACTTCCTTCAAAAATTTGACAAAGTCCAGTAAATCTCCCGAGAAAATTAAAAAAATAAATATTGGAAAGACTTCTTAAAAATTTGTCAACGTCCAATAAATCTCCCGAGAAAAGTTCGAAAAAGCACCGCTAGGGGGCAACGTACACCCCCTTTTCCCCCACTCGGTCGTTGCCATCTCTCAAAGATCCATTAAAAGTTCCAAGAAGCACCGCTAGGGGGCAGCACATTGAGTTGACATCCTATATTAACCCCCTTTCTCCCACTCGGTCGTTGCCATCACTCAAAAACAAAGATCTAACATAATAATAAAGTTCCAAGAAGCACCGCTATGGGGCAGCACATCTCCTTTCCCCGACTCGGTCGTTGCCATCCCTCAAAGATCCATTAAAAGTTCCAAGAAGCACCGCCAGGGGGCAGCACATCTCCTTTCCCCGACTCGGTCGTTGCCATCACTCAAATATCCATCGAAAGTTCCAAGAAGCACCGCTAGGGGGCAGCACCGACCCTACACACTAGCGTCATCTGCCACGCCCCCACATCCTTCGGGCACAAACCACGCCCCATCCTTCGGGCACACGCCACGCCCCATCCTTCTGCGTCGGGTTACGCCCCCATCCTTCCTAGAAGGATGCATCCTTGCCCTCGGACCCGCCATTTTATACTACTGATCTCTATAACATCATGTTATACAAATAGTCACGACCTAATTATATATGGAAGTTGCATTTCGTAAGGAATTACGCAAAACAATGTTACATTTTAAATGTTAATTAAACAGATTGATTAGATACTTCGAATAAATACGATTTCTAATCCACCATCGAGTGCAAATGAATATCCAAAGTATTGTTCCTAAGCATAATTGAAATAGCACAAAGTAAAGCTTCCTTAGATTTATTATTCACATAAACGAAAAACTCACGTTTCGTCCAATTAAGTGAGATATCTTTCTTCATCATTATGCGATACCCGATTAGAAAACCCTGAGAGGTATCATAATAAATAATAATATAACTTGAAATTAGTCAATATATCTGTGTATTAGATGTCTTTGGAAAACTATTCATTTACAAAAAACCGGAACGGATGTGTTCACTATAAAATGAATTCGCGTAAGAAGGGACAGACAAAAAAATGAAAAGGAATACTTCATGCAACACTGCTGGTCTATGCTTCGCTGCGGTTGAACGGTTCTGGGAGAATAGTTCTTGCAAGAGTTTTCTTTGGACATTTCCTTCAGAAGTATACACTTCTGTTCGTAGATTCTATTTAACTTGCTCTTGGTAAAAGTGGTTCCCTTTTCCACAACATAAAAACTCCTTTCATAAAACGGAGAGCGCATACCTGACATTCGAAAAAAGGAAAGTGCATTTCTTTCGAGGAAGAGTTTTGGGGAATTTTCAGAATAATCGTGCAGTCTTTGATGCGTTTCTTCATTTTGAAAGCCTAAAGGAACTTAGCACCAGTTGTTTCTCAGGCTTTAAAGGAGATAAAAACTAGATAAAGAAAAAGAAAAAAAAACTCGAAGATAATTTTTTTGTTCCGCCGTTTCCACTTTAAAGTTTTGAATGTGTGCCACTTAGCAAAAAGTACTGCTGTTCCTTACTAAATAATTTAAAGGCTTTCATCTACTTTTTTACATGTGGCATGTAATTACAGATGTTAATTAAGAGCAGAGTGTAAGTGTGGTCCCAAATTGCTTGCCTCTTGTAAAGCTACGGAAGAAGTTTTGCATAGCTGTAAAGTGTCGCTAACGTGTAGTTAATGTCGACTGCTGAAGAACAATTTCATGTTATATAATGACTATTTTCAGGCTTGAAATCACGTAAGTGATGAACTGTCCGTGTTACAGAGAACGTCGTAGAACAACATTAACAGCATGTAATTTGAAATTGCGAATACTTTGTGCTCAATGATCGTGGGAGTTAACCCTTTTACGGACTTACGTGCAGGAAATTAAGTTTAGGATAACTGGTCACGCAAATTTAGGGGCCGTATAAAAATTAAAATTTCCTGACAAATTCACCTACATAACAAAACTTGTGTAAAACTTTACGTGCGGAACAAATGTTATAAAATGAGAATTGAATTGGAAATTCCATCAACATAAATTACTTTTATAACAATAGAAACACTTTTTTGATTTGCGGTAGGAGGTCAAATGAAAACTGCACTCTCATTTGTGGAAACAAATTATCGTGACTGTAAATTTTTTAATGAAACAAATCAGTAAAGTCATGCAATGCATTGATCATGATACGCTTTCCAACATACCAGAAATCATTACTCAAGTTATGATGATAATGGCTGTGGAATATATATATCATGTTATACAAATAGTCACGACCTAATTCTATATCAGTGCCCTGACTTTTGCCCCCATTTCGATTATAGTCAACAGAACGGGTTCAGTACACCTCCGGAACAGCATACCAAAGTTTTGTCGCAATAGAAGCATTTTTAGTCAAGTTATGAGGATAATGGCTGTGGAATAAATCTCGCTCCTGTGCCCTGACCGTTGACCCCATTTCAATGACCTTCAACAAAACTGGTACAGTATACCTTCGGAACAACATGATAAAGTTTTGTCGCAATCGAATCATTTTTATGTAAGTTATGAAGCACAAGGCCGATGGAATGTTTGTTTGTTTGTTTGGATTGGAGGTTTAACGACCACCGTGAGCAACTAAATGGGCTATAAGTAGTCGCCCGTCCCTAATTTAGGGTCACTGGTTCCAGGGAAGGGAAAGAGCCAGTGCCGTAAGACAAACACAACATCCATGCCTTGCCGGGATTCGAACCCGGACCCCTTCCGGACGAATGATCAGAGGCCATCGCTTAGACCACTGCGCCACCGGGGCGGCCCGATGGAATGGATCCCGCTCTTACGTCTTAACCTTTGACCCCATTTTCAATAGGGTTCCGTCCACAGGTTTTCTCCTACAACATGCTAAAATTTCATCGAAATCGAACCATGTTTACGCGAGTTATCGTGCGGACGGACGGACAGTTAGATAGGCGGACAAATGACCTGGGCTAGAACACTTTCACAGTTTTTATTCCATCGATCTCATATTAATTAAGTTTGCATAACAAGTTAAATTAGTAACATTACACTTCGGCATGAAAAATTAATACCTCGAAAGCTTAGGCTTTCTTTTTATTTTGCATTTTAAAAGACAGCTTTCTTTTTTATTTTGCATTTTAAAAGACACATTCATAAGGTTGAAAATAAATCAAGTTCATTTTGTTGAAGGTTTACTCTGGCACTGAGTATTATTTAATTAGATCTAGATATTTATAATTTTTAATCCGCCATGATCATTTTCATAAGGCTTGCATGACAAGTCAATAATTTTGCGCTTACTAAATTTCTAAAATTGTAAGGTTTATTAATAAATGTTTCGTGCTTAAGAAAAGCGCATTATTAATTTAACTTATGTAAACTTTATGAATATGAGCTCGAAGGAATGAAAATTTAAAACTGCATAGGCTCTTGTAATTAATGTTTTCTACCTCAGTAAATGCATAGCGCTATTCATTTAATTTGCTATATTGTCAAACATTACGACAGAATAAAAACTAGTTTCTCTTGGCACATGACCTGTTTAAAACCATTTAACCGGCTGGAGCGAGTTAACTCGGGGTTCACAAAATGGGCGCTGAACTTAACTCCAACAAATGTATTCGCTGTCTAAGAAGTGGCCCGAACACTAATGGAACGAATTTATTCAGAGTATGTTTAAACTAATGGTCCCAAATCTGCTCGTACGAGTTACCTTCAAGACTAGAGCATAAAAAAAAAAAAGTTGCTTTCGCGTTTTGATTTGTCATTCAGACTGGCAATTCAGGCGTATGATTAACAGCAATCCCTTCTGGCACATCAGTTAATAAAAGACTATGGCATTGAAGACGAATTTAAGGAAGGAGAGAGAAGACATTTTAAGTAACTTTTTTTACCCAGTTGCATTATGTTACTATGGCATTAAAGACTATGGCATTGAAGACGAATTTAAGGAAGGAGAGAGAAGACATTTGGGTAACTTTTTTTACCCAGTTGCATTATGTTCGTTTCAGGGAGACTATCCCTTTCCTATCATGTTTCAGCTCATGGAACAGGGAATATAGGACTAGTAGACAGGCCTTATTACCGAAAATAACATGGCTCATGACATGTTTATTTTCGCGGCTGCTGAGATGAGAGGGAAGTAAAGATAGATTATTTTACCGTAGCTTTCGTAAAACACCGTCGCAATGTGAACATTTCTGCTTGGAGTGAGCAAAAGTTTTGGGCACCGTTTAGTTCAAGCGCAGTATATCAGCCGCTTAAAGGGTTAATCTTTGATATCTAAGGAAAAGACAATATTACTTATTTGATGCACAGAGTATGAGTATGAGCAATGTGGATTAAAAAACCGAAAAAAGACCTGTGATCATGAGAAAAGCCTGAAAAAGGCCTAGAAACCTGAAAAAGGCCTAGGGTCTATAAATGTTTGTTGCCTGAGTAAAGGCGTAATATTAACTTGATTTGTTATGAATACGTTGTGGATATGAACACGGAGGAATAGAAACTGTCAGAAAGTCCTAGGTCCTTATAATTGATATTTTATATACGCTATTGATAGGCTAACATAGACTTTTGCTGTTTAAGAGTTGCCGATATTAGTATTGTCTGGGTTGGAATGCAACACTGCTACAATGTACACCAATGAGCCATTATATAATGACCACCTGTCTAATAAGCTGTAGGACCCCCTTTAGTCCGCAAAACAGCTGCCACTCGGCGAGGCATCGATTCGATGAGGTGGCGATAGGTATTCTGGGGTATCTAGTACCATAATGTCAATAGCAGATCTTCCAGTTCCCGTACATTTCAGAATGGTGGTGAATTAGCGCGAACAAGCTTTTCCAAGTCGAACCACAAATGCTCCATTGGGTTCATGTTCAGGTGAATTTGGAGGCCAGGTCATTAGCAGAAAGACACCATCATGTTCCTCGAACCACTCCTTGACGATTCTGCCAGTGCGACATGGCGCATTATCCTGTTGGTAAAGGTCATCGTCAGCAGGGAGCACAGGTGCCATCAATGGGTGAACTTGGTCCCCAATGATGTTCAGATACCTAACAGCTGTCAGGGATTGTGCTATTGGGATAATGGGACCTAAAGTGTCCCAAAAGGTATCGCCCAAAGAATAACACCACCGCCGCAGGCCTGTTTCTGCCCCAACAGTGCATCCAGGAGTAATCCGTTGGTAATCGGTGTATCCGCGCTCGACAGTCTACGTGATGCACTAGGTACCTTGATTAGTCAGACCAGGCCACTTTTTTTCCAATCATCCACGGTCCAATCTCGATGATCTTGGGCCCATTTCATGCATTGTTGGCGATAACGTGCAGTGTGTAATGGGATCCGGCTGTGTCTTCGGCTACGCAGGGACATGAGTAGAAGGCTGCGATGAATTGTGTACTGCGACACATTGTCCTGGTTGGTTGTTTGATTTTTATGTCGCAAGGGCCATGTTTGGTCAAAGAGCGCCAGACATAAGACAGACAAACAGTATTAAAAACGTGCGATGAAGCTTAAAATATGGCTGATCTAATAAAACTGAAGAATGAGAACGATGGAAGGGCTAAAAAAGATAATGAAACAAACAGTATTAAAAACATGATACAATGATTAAAATCTAGCTGATTCAGTAAAACTGAGAAATGAGTAGGATGATAGGGCTAAAATCTAGATACGTTTAAAATAGTCAATTTGTTTAAAAAATGAAAAATCGGCAACAGTATTGCAGTGGTCATTTAGGAGCCGCTGCAGTGTAGCGGCGTCCTCGTTCAACAAATGAGAATGAAAGAAATGAAAATGTACATCACGAAAACGACCACAGGTACACAGAAGATGAGTGACGGTGAGTCGGCAATTGCACGTCTCGCACATCGGCGCAGTGTCGCCACACAGCAAAAAGCGGTGAGTGAAACGACAATGCTCAATGCAGAGACGCGCAAGCACCATTTCCTCCCTACGGTTCCGACGATATGAGGTTTTCCAGACTTCAAGATTAGGTTTAATACGATACAGCTTATTTTCCACCTGTTGGTCCCACAGACCCTGCCACGTTCGCTTGTTATAGTCGCGAACGATAAAGCGGAAATACCCGTGAAACAGTGGCAATTGTGTGACGACCAAAGAGGAAGCAGATCTAGCAGCCGTATCAGCACACTCGTTACCCTAGATTCCAACATGTCCAGGAATCCAGCAAAACTGAACCTGAAAACCGGCCTCGAGCAAACGACGAAGCAACCGTCTCACATCCAAGAGTAAAGGATGGTCACGGCAATCCGCAGATGATAAGGACTGCAAGACACTTAAAGAATCCGTATAGACCATATCACAATGATGAGAACTCGACTGAACATGGAGAAGGGCGAGATACACATCATACATATCCGCCGAAAACACCGTGGCCTCAGCTGGGATCCGTGCTACGGAAACGTCATTTACACAGACAGCCGCGGATCCAACAACTCCATGCATCTTGGAGCCATCAGTAAAAATAGAAGTGTAGTCAGAATTGAGGTCACGGTGATCAGCGAAGAGCTGCTGGTACACTGACGCAGGGGTTGAGGATTTATCGAAAGATGTAAAGGTGGTATCAACCATGACACCAAGTGGGTGCCATGGAGGATCCCCAAAGCCCCTGGTCTCTCCAACAAGTGACAAGTCGAGCCCTACATCACTGGCTACAGCCGCCATACGAAGACCGAAGGTTGAAATGCACGAGGGCCGGTTCCCGAATAAACGAGCATGCTGGGGATGAAAAACTGCACCGTATAAAGGATGGTCTGGAAGAGATCTAAGTTTCACGTAGAATTGAATAGACAGCTGCAGACGGCGTAATTAAAGCGATGGTTCGTTCGCGTCAGCGTAAAAGCTGGGAATCGGAGATGTCCCAAATGCTCTCGAACAAAGACGCTCTGCTTGATGGTGAATAGTGTCCAAAAGGCCGGAGAACGGAACGACAAGCAGAGCCATACACGATACAACCATAATCCAGTTTTGACCGTATTAATGAATGGTAAATTCGAAACAAACACATCCTGTCTGCGCCCCACGAGACTCTCGAAAGGATTTTAAGAATAGATAGAGCACGCAGACAGGAAATCTTGAGCCGCCGAACGTGCGCACGGGACGTAAGCGCACGGTCGACGGTCAGAACAAGGAACTTGGTCTCCGGCAAAACTGGTATGGCTGCATGGTCTAAATGCAGCTCTGGGTCAGGATGGAAGCCACGACTCCGGCAGAAATGGACACACGCTGTCTTGTCGGGAGAAAGAACGAAACCATTGCTATTAGCCGCTTTAAAGATCTGATTAATTGCAGACTGCAACTGGTCAATAAAATGCATGCTTGAAGACGAGCAGAAAATGTGAAAGTCATCAACATAAACAGTAGCCAAAACCGCAGAAGGAAGATTTATGAAAAGACAATTAATGCGGAGGATGAACAATGTGACAGATAAAATGCAACCTTGAGGAACATCTTGTTCCTGATGGAACGGTGCCGAGAGCTTCGTACCCAGGCGCACCTGGAACACCCGATTGTGAAGAAAATTAACGATGAAAGTCGGAAGATTTCCTCGCAATCCGCATGCGTGGAGGTCACGGATAATACCGTGCCGCCACTCTCGATCATAGGCTTTTTCAATATCGAAGAAAACAGACACCAGGTGCTGAATACGCACAAACGCCTCGCGCACAGATGTCAAAAGGTGCAGGAGATGATCGTGAGGTGAACGATGATGGCGAAAGATGCTCTGTGATGATGAAAATATTTGATGATACTCTAAAAAATGGACTAACCGGGAATTAACCATGCGTTCAAGAACTTTACACAGACAGCTAGTGAGAGCAATTGGACGATGACTAGAAGGAGGCTTTGGATCCTTGCCAGGTTTGGGAAAAGGCAGAACAAAAGCTTTTCGCCAAGATTCCGGGAAACTGTGCTCCGACCAAATATGATTATACAAGATTCAGAAATTCTCGAGAGACGACTGCGAAAGATGACGGAGCATGTCATAGTGGATGCCATCGGGACCGACAGATGTAGCGCAGGACCGATGCAGAGCCACCCTGAGTTCAACCATGCTGAAGGGTGAGTTATAACCAGTGTCGTGAAAAGGCGCAAAGGAGATTCTCTAGCGTTCCGCAGTGGATTTTATTCTTTGAAAAGAAGAAGGATACGCCAGGTCACTCGACACGGAGGCAAACGCCTCCCCCTAAACAATCAGCAATCTCCCCGACTCCAGCATATGTGCAGCCGTTACTCTCGAGAATGGGGATCTGGTGAGAGCTGTAGTTACCCCGGATTTTACGAATCTTGTCCCACACACTTTTCGAACTGGCACGTGAAGTGAGAAATGAAACATACTGGATCCAAGACTTTCTCTTGCTACGTCGACGCACCAACCGAGCATAAGATTTTGCTCGATTGAATGTAACGAGATTAGCATCGGTTGGATAACGCCGAAACGTAGACCAGGCCTCATGTTGAGCTCTCCTAGCCGCTACGCATTCAGGAGTCCACCAAGGCTTCAGACTTCTGGAGAGTGTCGTAGATGTTTTGGGTATAGAAAGATCAGCTGCCTGAAGAATGAAATTTGTGACTTCAAGAACAGCTTCGTCGATTGACTCTTGGGTCACCATTGCAGAAGATATTACTGTGGACGATGTGAAGACCTCCCATCTCGCAAGCTCCATGCTCCACCGAGGAGGGCGGGAGGCAGAAGACGGCTTGTTCGCATGATGCGAGAGGACAATTGGAAAATGGTCTCTCCCGTGGAGGTCGTTACACACCGTCCACGACCAATCAGCAATAATCGATGGTGATCCCAAAGTCAAATCGATCGCACTGAAGGATCGTGTCTGCTCATGGAAGTACGTGTCAGCACCGGTGTTAAAAAGGCACAAAGAGGCAGAGGACAGAAGAGACTATATGCGACGACCTCTCGTGCTGATGCTGACACTACCCCACAAATGATTATGAGCATTGAAGTCACCCAGTAAAAGAAATGGTGAAGGCAGCTGATCAACCAATCTCTCTAGAACAGAGACACTTACGTTCTCGTCCGGCGGCAGATAGACACTGCAGACAGTAAGAGGCCCAGGCACAGATATTCGCACCGCCACGGCCTGCAAAGTTGTGGTTATCGCAACGGAAGACACCGGAACACTGTGAGGGACAAGAATAGTGACTCACCCACAGGCGATGTCTCCCGATGCATTATCTGTCCGATACGCACTGTAGCCTCGAACTGAAAGCAGGTCTGATGGTTTAAGCTTCGTCTCCTGTAGACAAAGGCACACCGGAGAGTAAAACGAAAGCAGATGTTTCACTTCATCAAAACTCGTCCGAAAGCCTCGACAGTTACACTGAATGATTGAAGCCATGGTTATAAGTGAAATGAAAATGATCAAACAAAGTCAGGCTCCATCACCTCTGGTGGGGGTTCTCTCAGATCTGGAAGCGTGTGACCAGGGGCCAAGATGGAAGCATGCTTTGTCCCAAGTGTCTTAACGGGAGGCTCATGATGTTGAGTCGTTTGCTGAGATTTTGGAGGAGAAGAAATGCTTTTCTTATCCTGAGCTTTGGTTTTTTTGTTCGAAGAAGTGGCCTGAGTTCCGTTGTTGCTGGTGGGATGAGTCTGCTTCGGCGAAGTGGTGGGTGGCGCTTTCAGACCCCTAGCTCGAGACTGGAGTGCCTCCAGTCCGGCTGCGATGATATCGTCCAGCTTGTAAGGAAAATTTAACAAGGATCTGAATGTCAGTTTGAATAGCAACCGTAGATTTGGCAACCACCACCGATGCATAAGATCGCCGATCAGACGAAACTGGAACTACTCTTCTTCTAGCCTCAGGATAGAAAATATTCTCAACTGTTTTCAGCCTTTGGATTTCTTTCTCCTCCTTCCACTTGGCACAATCTTTGGCTGATGCTGCATGTGAACCCTTGCAGTTCACACAAAACTCGGCCTCGGCCACACATTCTGATAAAAGATGCTCTGTGGCACCACAGCGTCCACATATAGGATTTCTCCTGCACGACTGCTGAGAATGGCCGTACGACTGACACCTAAAACATCTCAGAGGGTTAGGGATGTACGGACATATCTCAAGATGAAGATGAAGATACCCTTCCTTGATGGACGTAGGCAGGGAAGGGCTATTAAATGTTAGCATGATGTTCCGGGATGGGACGGACTGCCCATTCCGCCTAAAGAGAATACGTCACACACCCGTAACGTGTTGACTCCTCAGTTCTTCAAGTAGTTCTTCCTCAGCACACTGAACGACGTCCTGAGAGGAGACAACACCTCGAGATGAATTTAGGTATCCATGGGGTGTTATTTTGACCAGAGTCTCAAGCAGCGTGGTGGTGTTAATAAGTGTGTAACAGTAGGCCACAGTGGATATTTCTACCAGAAGATCTCCAGATTGGAGCTTCTTTACGCTCTTAGGAGAGCTTGCAATGGATTGAAGTGCTTTATTTATCCAAAATGGACTTTTGACACTCAAAGGCTTTGAATAGTCCAATGAGTGCACAAAAAAGAAACGAGCATTCGAACAATCAGGCACATGTTTTTTTTTGCAGAAGGGGATGAGTCTTCCTCCATACATCTTTTGCTTTTTGGTTCTTGGGAAATTTTATTTTCATCCATGAAAAAAATTAATAATTCGTCCGCCGACTTCCCCACCCACAATCGAGCCCAACGAGGGAGAGCCGGAGGTCCGCAAGCCCAAGTGGATGCAGGACACGGCTCTAGTGATAGGAAGCGGATATAGCAAGTTGATAGGGCAGACATGCACTCGGCGTGCACCCAGACTTTCCCATGTCTGGGGAACACCCCTTTGGCATGCCCACCCTATCCCCAGATTCACCCTGTCGTGCGAAACGACAAGCCGTTAGAGGTCTGTGCTCCACTCGTCCACAGACCTCATTGACTAGGAGTGGGTTTGTTCCTAGCCGCCCGTTTAGGGTGAAGCAGGGGACAAAGAGGAGTGTTGGCAACTGGCGACAACACCACCCAGGCCTCCAGAAACCTCAGCCTCTAGCATCCTCTTTTCCACCTTACGGGTCACCGCACACGGCAAACATGCAGGTAGGCCTAGCCAACCATCTCGGAAAAACAAAAGGAACATAAAATGGAGAAGACAGGATAGAAAACGAGAAACTAAAATCCAGAGCCGGCGCATAATCACAACCTCAGCAGCCTACAACTGAGGCGGGAGCGTGTCAAGTGAAAAAACAAAAAGCATAAAAATATGAAAATCATCACATATAGTACATGTCGGCGCGGGCCGTGGGAACGCCATCCCCCAACAGCTGGATGAACAGCTGTCCCTTCGGTAGTAACATCGTTTCAAGACGACATAACAAAATGATCCGTCACAAGGTCAGCTCTGGCTGTTGGGGCGCAGCTCCCCAAATAACTGGAAAACCAGTTCTCCCCGTGCGGGTGCACATTGTCCTGATCACCACTGTTGTAGCTGCGTGTGATTTGTCGCACTGTGGCTCTACGGTTGCTGTGAACAATTCGCGACATTCTGCGCTCCCTTCTGGCATCAATGAGCTGCGGATGGCACATGGCTAGACGATGGATCGTCGTTTGGCCATCGCTGCACCACTTTTGATGTGTACGCACTACAGCGGCACGTGAGTAACACACAAGCAGGGCCCAATTCCGAGTTCGTAGTTCCGAAGCCCCGTGTCATCACAATTTGTTCCTTTATCGAACCGATAAATCGGCAGCTTTTCCCATTCTGACTCCGAACACTAACTCAAAGCCGGTCCTTGGGTTGTATATATACTGAAGATCAATTGAATTAGAGATGGCTGGCGTTATGCAAATTAGGCGCTGTGGGCGTCCGTGTAAACGGAAACGACATGACGTATGCAGCGATCCGACAATATAAGGAGTGATGCGACGGGAATCAGCAAGAGTCGGACGCAGTATGGGTAAAACGAAGGATCTAAGCGCATTTGATCGTGGGCAAATTGTCGGAGCCTGACGAATGGGTCACTTCATCTTGGAAGTCGTGCATGCACTGTGAATTTTCACGAGCCACTGTGTCACGGGTGAACCGTGAGTACATCGAATCCGGTGAAAACCATCCCTGCAAGGGCCAACTGCCGTGGACAACAGCGTGTGGAGAAGCGGGACCATCATTCGGCTAGCTCGCATTGTAACAGCGGATAGACGGGCCACAGTGCAATAAATCACTCGGCAAATTTAACGCTGGTGCACAAAAACGTGTAAGCAGCCCACACCACCCAGAACCAATCTCCTTGCTATAGGTGTACAGAAGCCATCGTCCCACGAGGGTAACGCTGCTGACCACACATCACAGGGTACAAAGATTAGCATGGGCGCGGGAACATGGCGACTGGACCCTAGATATGTGGAAAAATGTTGCCTGGACTGAAGAGTCGAGATTCACGTTGGTACATGCGGATGACAGGATACAAGTACGGCGCAAACCACATGAAACGGTGGATCCTTTTTGCCAGCAGGGTACTCTTCAAGCTGGTGGGGGTGGCATTCTCGTCTGGGGACTGTTTACGTTAACTGAAATGGGACCCCTGTTAAATGTGACATCGTCCCTCACAGGTCAACGTTACCGAGATATATTCTGAACGACCATTTGCACCCGTTTGTGCGTCTTCAACATCCCACTGGGGACGTCATCCTGCAACAAGACAATGCAGCTCCAGAATTGCATCCGAATGGTTGGATGAACACTCCACCTACGTGACCTCGCTTCCTTGGCCAGCTAGGTCACCTGATCTCAATCCAATCAAGCACATCTGGTGTGCCATCGAGAGAAGTGTTAGAGGCTCTGACCCTCCTCCATCAACTCTTCGTGAAATGTGGTAGCTTGTTCAGCGGTCGTGGATCCGTATGGCTGCCCAACGCTTCCGGTGTCTTGTCGAGTCCATACCGAGACGAATCATCACCGCCGTCATCAGGGCGAAAGGTGGTGCTACACGTTACAAGGCAGGTATCTCTAATTCAGTTGCTCCTCAGTGTATACTGCTCAGTGAACTTCTCTTGCGGTACCATACAGTCTCTAGGCGAGCTCATTTCCCTAGGCTGGGGGTCGTCACAATGTAATGGTTCATCGGTGTATATCCCTACACAAATAATTTACTTTCCCATATCGCCAACGCGCCACGAGCATGATGATGTAGTGGCAATAAAATTTCTATCTTCACTGGACTTTATGGGAAAGTGGACACAGTGAAATCAAAAGTGTGATTTTTGTACCACCCTCCAGCGGTTTGTGGTCATCCTATATGGAAGAGGGCACGAAGAAATTAAAAATGTAATTTTTATATGTCCCCCTAACGTTTTTGTGGCCAGCTGCCGAGGGAAAGTTGTCCGCATCCTACATTGAAGGCATGCCTAACGGATTTGCTGTCATTCCACTTTGAAATGGACACAAAAAGTTTTAAATTTTAACTTTATATATCCTCGTTAGTCTTTTGTGACCAGCTGTCCGGGAGAAAATTCTCCGCGTTGTCTTTTAGCCAGAAATTCATGAAATTGATAATAAGGGTCTAAGGAAAATATTTGTGTACACAATTAGTCGAGTAAGGAGAAATATGGGAACACTATCATTTTTTTTTCTTATTTTAAAAAGCAATTCTATGGTTTTAAAACTGGGGTAGCCAACTGTCCGAATGTCTCGTCTATAATAAACAATAGTTCCTATTCAAACTACTAGAGCTTGAACCTCATAGGGTTGACATCAACAGATATGGCTTAGACGTAATTATCAGTCCCACGGGATCTTTGTATTGCGAATCAGAAACGAAAGGTTACATTAGTTTGAGTCTAGAGGCTCAGATATGACAGATGGTAGACAGATCATATAAGTAGGAGTGCCAGATTGAAAGTCTAGGTCAAGGCTATGACCTCTCAACGAGCATTTGCAGCAAGGCCGAGTTGTTTGAAGCACTGCGATTATCAGACCTCGTGAAGCCATCTATGAATTTCTTACACTCATATGTTCTTTGAGAGTGTACGGCTTCTGTGGAATTAGCACAAGTCACTCTCGGTCACTATTGTTGTCACTACTAAACAGAAAAGTGAACCAGGAACTCGCTTCTTCCGGGCGATACCATTTACTCTTATGATATATCCTCTCTTTTACAGGGAAGAATGCAGTGATTGCCCCTGGAAAATGTCTGAAAGTCAGAGCATATCAAGCCACAAATTTCATATGGTGACCCAATACGAATTCCTCTTTTCTTACCCTGTAAAACTGGGGACAGAAATTCGTTGATATTCGCTGTTTTAGAAATCTCCTTAATCGCAGACTTCAACTGCCTTTCAGTGAAATGCATGCTGGAAGATGAACTGACCTTCCGATCTGTAGGTCAACATATACAGTGGCCGAAACCGCAGGAGAAAGCGTATGTAACAAACAATTGATGTGAAAGATGAAAAATGTGAACGATAAAATGCAACTTTGTAGGACGCCTTGTTTTAGTTGGAAAGATACATACATCGTATATCGTACCCAGGCGCACCTGGAACACCCGATTGTGAAGACAACTTGAAACAAAAGTAGGGAGATTTCCAGAAAAACCACATTCTTGGATGTCACGGAGAATACAATGCTGCCATGCACGATCCTAAGCTATCTTTATGACGAAAAAGACTGAGACCACGAGTTTCTTACGCACAAAAACCCCACGCAATTATGTCTAAAAGAATAGGACGTGATCGTGAGGTCACGATGTCGGCAGAAGCCGCTTTGTGATGAACAATTGATTTGGTTGCTTTCCAAAAAATTAAATAACCGGAAATTTACCATGTGTTCAAGTCTTGCGCGAATAGATAGTGTGGGCAATCGGACGATAACTAGACTGAGACTTGCGGACTTTTTCAGGCTTGGAGAAAGATAGAACAGAATCATTTCGCCAAAAGGTCTCAGAAACCATGCCCCAACCAAATATGGTTACAATCCTCAGGTAATCACGGCTCTGATTACCTGATGAGGCAGACCGTTCCGGGCGTTAAGGTATTCTGAACGACACACAATGTTAAGGTCATGGCCGTTAAGGGGCTAAACTACCAACAGGAAAAACAATTAAAATATACCGCTTCCTGTATTTTTTCTATTTACAAAGGACACGTTCTCGCAGAAGATGGGATCTGTAAAAAAAATCTTAATATCCTGATTACCGTGACTGGATATCCTCTTTTCACGCCTAATCTATAAAAATGCACTTTGAGTATCCCATACACAAAAGTCTGAAAATGCTAACACCTTTCTTTCAAAGCCCTTCATGACGCTGCTCGTGGAAAGTTCCATATTTTGACTGATTCTGACAAGAACTAATATTCCAATTAAAGATAAGCTGGTCACGAAGTGAAGTTGCCGATACTATTTGTTAGCACAACAGGAAAAGATCTCATCCGCTACATCGCGACTGACTTCTTCAGGAACTAGTACAGTGTTTATTCATGGCGTAATCAGGAATGTTAATTTATAAAATTAATGAGAGACATCCGAAAAAATGTTGCTAATGAGGCAGATGATTGTAGAAGAAAGATTTCGAAAAGACAATTGGAACAAAACCACTAGTAATGAATCAAATTACTGTAAAATATTTCCAAATGGCTGTTGCAGCAAAGCAATTGCGGATAAGGTAGATGACCTGTGATAGAATATTAAAAAAAACATCCATGGCAGTACATTCACTTTCTTCTTTTCCTTTACGTCGTTTTCATTATTACTTTTTGTTACTTGATATCAAGTAATTTATATGCTCTGTTGGGTTGTTTATTTCACGTAAAACTTAAACATGGTAAAATTTACATTTTTAATTAAATTCTCTGTGTAGCTGACATAAAACCCAAAACACATTTATTAATCAAACTACAGCAAAGTTGGTGGAGACAAATGAATTACAGCGATGCTTTAAGGTACGACGGAGACTGCTTACAGACATCACGAACTCTGAAAAAATTTTGGAATCCGTAAGGTGTTTTATCTAAAGCATTTTCCCTAAGTATATTCAACCCGAATAAAAATTGAGTAGGCGACATTACTCTGTAGCAAATTACTAACCAGGAGCTTTGACAAAATTTAATGAGTACGGACAGATATTCTGGACACTATATACCAGTTGATCCGTTTCACCAACTGGATAATACACCTCGGAAGGACGTCATATTACCAATCGGTACAAATCAAGGACAACGCAGTACAATGCCGGCTGTTTTCTTTTCAACAACCAATATATTTGCTGAAGAAATAAATGCACAGAAATTAAATCTCTTTTTCTGGAGTTAAGCTTATCAAGAATCAGTGCTAGTCTTTTGCATTTGACAGAAACATGCCTTCATCTATTGTTGCACATATCCCAATTCATTTAAAAATTACAGCACTCTGCGCCAAGAAAATATCATACGCCACCAAGTAAACTTATTTTGAAGGTAAAAAAATATTTCCAATTTGAATTTCATATTTAATATATATTATCTACAAAAGGGTCATTTTAAAGAACCCTGTAGGATGTTTAGCACATTTATTGCTTAAAACTGGGCATTGAGAAATTAAAGTATTTTTCTTGCAAGTTTAATTTTCTCAAATTTGGAATTTCATTTAACAATCAATTGTTACATTTAAAAATGAAATTGCT
The DNA here is from genome assembly GCA_039090855.1 of Macrothele yani. Lineage (NCBI taxonomy): Eukaryota > Metazoa > Arthropoda > Arachnida > Araneae > Macrothelidae > Macrothele > Macrothele yani. The sequence goes on from CM076995.1 coordinate 185,427,956, forward strand.
TGATTTTAACATACTCATGAAAACATTTGCCTGCAAATTTGCGAATTTAAATTTTCAACTTTAGTAGCAATACTAGTACTTTGAGTCCGTATTGCATTATATTGGAACTCTTTTTTTTTTTTTTTTTTTGGATGTTTAACGACCACCGTGAGCTTCAACAATTTTTATTTGGAGCAAACATGGACAGGAAGATACAGATGGCCTGTGCTTAACAGTTACCAAAAGATAAACAAGTGGATGACCTATTTACAATGACAATGAGATATTTACATTATGTGGATGCACTATATACAATGTAAGCAAATTCATAACACTGACAATACTGGACTGATGGGTTGACTTACTCTATGTACAACATATGTTCGCAATGTGCATCAGCAGAGTGCCATCTCTAATAGGTGAACACCAGCACAAGGTACAACTATAAATTTTACAGTGCAAAAACAAACATGTATATTTTGAGCAATCTTGAAAAAAAAAAAAAAAAAAAGAAGAAAAGAGCAGAAGGTTTATACTTTTCAGTATCTGAAAGATAAGCGAATAAATGATCTATCCACAATGATGGTGTGAACTCTATACAAATTGAATGCAATATCTCTCTTGTGAAACGCTGTCAAATTACAAAAAGAACTATTACTTAGGCTTAAACAAGTGCCTCAATCACAGTGCTATAGATTAACTTGTAATGAACAACAACATATGTACACAAGATGCAACGGCATAGGAAGACACTAATAAGGAATTACAATTCCATGGTACAACTGTAAATTTCACAGTGCAAAGAGTAAAGTATATTAGTACGCAACTCAATGGGCTATAAGCAGTCGCCCGTCCCTAATTTAGGGTCACTGGTTCCAGGGAAGGGAGAGAGCCAGTGCCGTAAGACAAACACAACATCCATGCCTGACCGGGATTCGAACCCGGACCCCTTACGGACGAATGATCAGAGGCCAGCGCCTTAGACCACTGCGCCACCGGGGCGGCGATATATATATTGGAACTACCAATGCTATTGTAAATCGCTTGAATGGTTGAGAGAAGGAGGAAATAAAAATAAATTAATAAAATTTCTTAACTAAAATTTGTTTCTTTGAGGTAAAATATTCTATATCATGAAATGTCAATATTTTCACAATGCTTGAATTAAGTGAAAAAGCTTCAAATGCACTTATAATTTACTGAATACTACCTACATGTATTCAAATAATAGTGGGGAGGGTTTCAAAAGAGAGAAAACTTTCTTCTTCAGAGACGCTACTGATGTGCGTGTGGGTATGCATAGCCAAATCATTAGGATAACATCGATACTCGGAAAAGTTTAACGGATCATTTTTACCCTAATAATTTTACAACATATCCGCGTTAGAAACACTTAAATATCGCACGGGCCTATCTGAACCATGTCTAAATTAGGTGTTCCTTTACGTATCGGTAACACGAACACTTAAATATGTCACGAACCTATCTAAATTATGTCAAGACTTCTGAAAATTCAGATATTTTCGTCCGAATTCAGGTAAATAATCCAAATGCGGATGCATGCTGCGAAATGTATTGTGCAATCAGTTCGCTCTCATCCACTGTCCCCCACCTTACCTTGGAGGCGTTGACCTTGTAATAAACTGAGTTAGGGATTTTTAATAAATAATTGTAAAATCTAATTGAAAATTTTCAACTACAAATAAAACTCGTGTACTAAGATTTATGTGTAGTTGTGCTATTGCTGTGCCACTTTGTTTTTATTTCCGTAATGAGACGAAAAGAACTATGTCACATGTATTCCCAAAATTTTAGTGCTCTTCAAAATGCAGCGTCCTGAGCCATGGAAATCCAACATCTGGGTATACGGAAACTTAGAGGTTTTGATGTATCACCAAAAATTAATATAATGATGTGACACGATTTCGCATAAGAACAGAAACTCAGAAAGGAAGGTTAATTATAGATATGCGTCACGCTGGTTTCTTCAACAAAGCTTCAGCTAAAGATAAACTATGGCAACTATCAGTTAGTTAGCGTAAGAAATTAAACGCATTTTAGCTTAGCGTTCACACATCAACGAAAGACATTTTCAAGGCTGGGAGCAAACTACAAACTGAACACCAAAACGTTACGATTAAATATTAATAAGATTTAGTTAGCAAATAAAGAATGTTAAATAGGAAGTTCGTTCTACCTTTGAAGTCACAAGTTATGCTGGTTGGGCATGTGGTATGTTAGAGTTTTAGAAGGGGGAGGGGATCAGATATGGGAGGAATCCTAAATTTTCTCGAATTCGAATCTTAAAAGGTTCTCGAATCCACTCGAATTCTTCATATAAGAATAGTTACAAGGAAAAAAGGGAAAGAAAATACTTCTACTTAAAATTAAAGGATTTCAATTGAAGCAAGATTTAAAATCTGTGTTTAATGAAAAACAAATTAAAGAATACACATTTAAAAAAATATACCCATACTTATTAAGATACAAATTAAATTTATAATTTACATTTACTAAATGAAATGCATAATTCTTGAGTCTTGAGGATCATTTCCATTTTCTGAGCATAATTTGACAAAAAAATATTTGAGTAACAATTCACATTTTTGACATTTTTCTTTAATAACAGAAGTTCCAAAACCTTTTTAACTCAAAGCAAGTGTAGATGTCGGGAGGATTATTTCAAGAGTTATTACACTAAACATAGAACACTAAATTGATTAAATTATTTCCAGAAAATTAAGAAAAATCAAAAACATGTTTGTTTTAAGAGTTAATAAAAACACTAAACTTTTTCAGAGCAATGTAAAAAAATCAGAAACCTTTAATGAAGATTTTTATTTAAAAACACTAGTATTAGAACTGAGTTACAAACGCTTTCAAGTAATTTTTTAACTTATCTGCTGCAAACTGATTTCGTTTTTGTCTTCTAACCGTAAAGAGAGGTTTATGATATTTGTGGCTTTTCTGTGGTTTGAAGAATAACAATGCGCTGAAATCCTCAGAGCTATTTATTTCCAGAATTTGTTACTTTGACAATTTTGAGTAAAGTTGTGAAAATAAAAGCCTTCAGGCATCTCGACGGGTTTACTGCATGTTCATTAGCAGGTCTGGATAGGAAAACAAAATCTAAAAAATGTTAATCCCAAAGGAACACCTAATGGAAGCTAGAAAATGATATCTTCAATTTTTCAAATTCTTAGATTTTATTAAATCTAATTAATTAAAAGTAAAATACTTCGCAAATTCACTAAGGAAATCAATAAAATTACTAAGAATTTTAAGTGATTCCCGAAATGTTGAAAATTTGGTGTAACAAAGCAAGATTCCATGAAAAATGTATTGGTATTAGGATTTCTTAACTTTAAGACCTGAATATATTTCCGCAGATGGTGGTAGTTTATAATTCGCTAAAGCCACTATATTTTTTCTGCATTTCTTTGTTTTGAGCACGTTGTGGAAGAAAAAGGCACCTTCACCACTTTCCCCCTAACGCTGTGCGATAACTGCAATCAAAAATTTGGGTTCATTAAATCACATTTTTGCGTTTATTACGTGTAATTAACCAACCAATTTATTTCCTATGGTTTTTTGTCATCGCTTATGAGTGAGTTTCGCCTTCGTAGAAATAGTCTCTCTTTTTTTTTTTGGTCTGACTGATTAAGCAGTTCGTCTGCTATTCCTGCTACCTTCGCATTTCTCTTTGATAGATCATATTTCTTCTATGATGTTTCTGATGTTCTTCATCCACATTTTGTTTGAGCTCTTCCGGATATCTTCCTTTTAACCTAGCTTCGACAATATTCTATTCACTATTCCAATCATATCATTTTATGTGATCTCCAACACCGGTATCTTTATATATAGAGAGCTCATCTTTCCTATTATTTCGCAAGTTCCTCTAATTGCTTTTTCCTTCAATTTATCGTTTCGTGTTGCAGTCGTTAATAATTTTGTCGCAAATCGTCTTGGGCAGAACACAGGAACTCACTGAAGAATACAAAACACCATTACTAATATGTGGTGATTTCGATTTCTTTGCATTCTCGTATTTTCAATTTAGAATTTTGATGACTGTAAAATACATACACCAATGGGCCATTACATTATGACAACCCCCAGCCCAGAGAAATGAGCGCGCCTGGACACCGAATTGTGGCGCAGGTGAAGTTCACAGAGCAGTCAGACAACGTACTCACTAACCGAAAGCCGGTCCTCGGGTTCTTATGAAACAATCCGAGGACCGGCTGTTGGTTGGTAGAGTGTTTGGAGACAGAATGGGAAACTGGTGGCTTGCCGAATCTTGTCCGCCAATTTCCCAGTAGTAGTCAAAAAAAAAAAAAAAAAAAAAAAAAATCAAGGATAACCTCAGTTTCCCAAAGCTACAACTTTTTTCTCCCCTTACGAAACTTGTGAATTACAGCACTGCGCTGAGGAAATTTACTCAACAGGCCGGAAAAACGCCCGTTTGAAGCTAGGTGGATACGAACCAGGGCCGTCGGCGTCGGAGCTGAGCTCTCTACCGACCGGGCAAATTTGCCACGCACGAGCTTGAAGCTGTCTATTTCGTGTGGAATGTGTAATCGAATGGTTCCTCCTTTCATTTTACAATATTACGAGGTATTTTTCATAAAAGTCAGTTTCACATAATCCATAAATTTATTTTTTCAACGTAACGATAGTTTTTTTTTACCAAAGGAACTTCACTCATTTTCAAGGAGTGTACCAACTTAGTGTCGCTTTCCAAAGTTTTGTACTGTCCTTGTCGTCTTGAAAGGAGATTGTTGAATTAATATATATTTACCCGGGTTCACGTCACATTCTGTTACATTTTTAACGTAGTATCTTTCCTTTCCGTTGTCCGAAGCTACATTTGTTTTAAAGAGGAAATATATTTTATTTAACTTCTCGTTATTTTTAGAAGCGAATTCCTACCAGTCTTGTGTATTCAACCCATGGACGAGTAAATTATATTCACATAGCGATGCTTTTTTACTTTCAAATAATTAGTAAATTTTGTACGCGTATAATTCTTTTTTTTTCCAAGAAACGTTTTTTTAGTGGGTTTCCAGGACATTTGTTTCAAGCGGTTTCAAATTTTTTCTTGTTGTTCACCAACTCCATTCCAATGGGAATGGAGTGGGTGTACTTCATGGCTGTAATATTGTATTTCATGGCTTAATCTGATATATCTTCGTCAACGTGGAATTTCATTAGAAAAATAATTCGCCCCTCTACAATATGCATTTTTTTCTTAACATCCACTAAAATAACACGATGGCGATAACGTCGACTTCAACTAACTGATACCATGAGAGACAGAGCAAGTGTTGCTTCTGCGCATGCGCAGTCCCGTTGCTTCTACCTGCTGTCGGGGTTGCATTTTTTCTTTTGATTGAAGGTTTAACGACCACCGTGAGCAACTCAATGGGCTATAAGTAGTCGCCCGTCCCTAATTTAGTGTCACTGGTTCCATGGAAGGGAGAGAGCCAGTGCCGTAAGACAAACACAACATCCATGCCTGGCCGGGATTCAAACCCGGACCCCTTACGAACGAATGATCAGAGGCCAGCGCCTTAGACCACTGCGCCACCGGGGCGGCGTTGGGGTTGCATTGGTTGCCAGCAACGGGCCATTAGTGGCAGTTGCTTGCAGGCCCAAAATTTCACGGCGATGCTGCAGGGCCATCAATGGGTCACCAACTGATAGCGCAACCACCAACGGACTGCTACCGGGACGTGAGCGGCAGATTTCAGCCAGCAGTGACCCATCACTGCCAGCTGAAGGCCAGCGGTTTCCCAGCACTTGTGTTTTTGCTGGGGTACGTATCACAAGTGGTGCACTTATGGCCAAACGACGAACCGTCGTCCAGCCGTGGGTTTTTCGCAGCTCATTGATGCCAGAGGGGAGCGGATACTGTCGCGCATTGCTCACAGTGACCGTAGGGCCACAGTGTGACGAATCACCCGCAGTTACAATAATGGTGATCAGGGCAATGTGTCACAGCACACAGTTCGTTGAACCTTCTGCGCATGGGCCTACATAGCCGAAGATCCAGCTTTGTCCTTATTCTCACTGCACGGCATAGCCCACAACGCATGAAATGGGCCCAAGATAATCGGAATTCGACAGTCGATGATGGAAAGAAGGTAGCCTGGTCTGACGAATCACGATTCCTGGTGTAACACGTAGACGGCGGAGCGCGGATACACTGATTACCAACTTAGGCAATGGCACCTGGATGTGCTATCAGGTGAAAACAGCCCGGCAGCGGAGGCGTTATGCTGTGAGCGATATTTTCTTGGGACACAATAAGACCCATTATCACAATAGCACAATCCATGACAGCTGTCAGGAATCTGAACATCGTTCTCGACTAAACTCACCCATTCATGGCAACTGTGTACCCTGCAGGTGACGGCCATTACCAACAGAATAATGCGCCATGCCACACTGCCAGAATCCTCAAGGAGTGGTTCGAGGAACATGCTGGTGACTTTCTGCTAATACCTTGGCCTACAAATTCGACTCACGTGAACCCAATCGAACTTTTGTTGTTCGACTTGGAAATGCAGATTCGCGCTATATCACTACCATCCGGAAATGTACCGGAACTGGAGGACCTGCTGTTGACATTACGATACCAGATACCCCAGGATACCTATCGCCGCGTCATCGAATCGATGCCTCGCCGAGTGACAGCTGTTGTGCGGGCTAAAGGGGGTTCTACAGCTTATTAGGTAAGTGGTCATAATGTAATGACTGATCGGTGTATAAACCATGAAAACTAAACTAATACAGTACCTTCACCCGCGCCTCTACAAGATGTAAAAAAAGGGATTAAACTACCGAAAGCACCTGCACGGTGGTCAATTGGGCGGAGGTATGAGCTTCAGACAAATCACTTCAGTTGGACCCAAGCTGGAAACCCGAGTGAGCCACACATGAGTTACCCCATGGCACTTGTTCTCCTTCCTTTCTTTACTAAGTAACCTAAAATTCAGAATTAACAGTTTCTTATAACTGTAGATGCATCTGGGGTTGTTCAAGTCTGTAAAAAGTAAACTCCCCAAAACCATGAATGAACAGAAAAGCTGCTTTGTTCTACAAGAAGCAACACACACAAGTTGTATTTTAAGTTTTGTGGAATGTTTCGGTAATCGAAATTGCTGACATCAAGCAAGCAGTGTAGCAGCACAACTGCTGTGTCCAGACTTGTTCTAACTACATATGCTGGTTAATCAGTACTCTTCCGGGGACCCTGTGTGTTTTTAATGGACCTTCAATGACCACCGTGAGCAACTTAGTGGGCTATAAGCACTCTCCCGTCCCTAATTCCGCGCCACTGGTTCCAGGGTAAGGGAGAGAGAGTCAATGCCGTAAGACAAACACAAGATCCATGCCTCACCGGGATTCGAACTCGGACCCATCTCGGACGAATGGTTACAGCTTAGACCACTGCGCCAATGGGGCGGCCTTAAGACCTTTGATGGCGTATTTGGGATATCTAAATCGAATCATCCCAACGTTATCACATTCTTCTGATTAGAAGGTGCTATTTGGTACAGGAGTTTTAATAAAAAGGCAACATAATGTAGAACAGATTCAACTAAAAATAACGTCCCGCATGGAAACATGATCTCACTCGGAGATGCCACTGTCATTGTTATCGGTGTGGGAAACGCCGTCACACGAGGCTCATCGTCAACTCCAGAAAATTTTATTGCGCTCAACCAATGGGTGTTGAGAGCGTGTCAGAATGATGTCAAAGTTTGCACATGGGAGTAATACGTTGACTAGTGAGAAATGCAGTGGGAGGCTTTCAACATAAATGTAAGACTTCAATGCGGCGTGTGTGGAGATTCTAGTGAATGAAGACGGGTGTCTTTGCAACAGATTGCTGCAAATGTTCCTTTCGGTACCGCGCGTCACATCCTTCATCCTAAACACCATGCGCACCTCCTTGTGAGAGCATTTTCACAGGCGGGTCCTCATTTTCACGGGAATCTGTTATCCTGGCAGTAGGCGTGTTTATTCTAACTCCTGTGCTGAACAATGTCCCATAACCCGGAAGGATTAATGACGTTGGGTTGAGACGCAGATTTACAGAGTGTTGGTAAATTTCGACGAAAGCCATGGGTGGCTTCCAACCCAACAGGTAAATTGCGGCTATAACGTAAGAGAAAGGTAAATGAGAGCCAGCTTAGGATTTACCCGCGACTTCATAGGTAAATTGCAGATAAACCTTACGGGAAGGGAATACAACACAAAACATAATACTCAAGAGACGCATACACTGTATAGCGTATTAAATCAGTTTATCCCTGTGGTGTAGTCAGTAAAAAGATTAGCTAATCTTTCGCACTCCACTGGGAGGCTATTTTGAAGGCAATGGTAGATATAAAAGTGGTACATTTTTATGTCTACCATTGCCTTGAAAAAAACCTTCCAGTGCAGTGCGAAAGCTTTGCAAATCTTTGTATTGACTACACCACAGGGATAACTGGATTTAATAGGCTATATGAGTCTCTTTAGTATTCACAATCTAGTGTATTTAAAATAAAGTTACAAAACATAACAGCCTACATCTTGGTTGATTTTTAGTAATGAAAATCAACTAATATTTCCAAGTTAAATATCTGTTTATATCGTTACTATAAGAGGAATAAAAGACTTTTGCCTTACGAATACGGAAGAGAGAAAGATGAAGTAACACTGTCATTACATATACAAAACACGAATATACATAATTTATTATGCTTTTGCGAAAAATTGAATATAGATAATTTCTTTTCTCTTTTCGGAGTCACCCTCGGTTTTCCTAAAAATTAGTACGATGAAAATTTCACCAATTCAAGTCTGGTTATACACCAACCTCTATAATAAATTTTCTTAGACATTTCTTTCCTTTGCGTGGTAATTTTGGATTACTTTCTCCGAGAGACATCCCCTGAGCTTTGCATTTTAATAAATGTTTGAGCCTGAAAATTTTTCAGAACTTCTATACAGTTATATAAGCTTAGATAGGGATGCTAAAAGCGAGTATTAAAAGGAGCATTATATGACTCGCATGCATTCTTCATGCTTTCTGTTGATGCCTGCCAATTCAGCATTTCTTCAACACAAGAAATATCTTTTTCGGTGAGGGTCTCCAAAGCGCCAGAGTTTTCTTTCACAACATCGTTTATTATCTTTGATGGGAGTTCAGAAATCTCTTCAGCTTGTCGCTGCAATTTTCTTGTGGAGTTGCAATAACTTATAATGTCTGAGGATTAAAGCCAAAATTTACCTACACCCAGATTTACGAGTACATCCCCCCCCCCAATTTCACTGAAGATGCTTGTTTGTCTGAGTTCAAAAGAAAGAAAAAAAAAAGGTCCCTCACCATATTACAAGTATCACAAAACATCAGAGTTGGAAGGTCGATAGATGATATTCCCTCTGAATCCCGGGATCAGTTGCAGAATGTTAGGATGTAATATAATAAGCAGTGAGTCCTCAATCAGCTGAAGCTCTTTCTGACGCCGCATATATGTTTGGTAACAGTTAATAACTCCTGTTGAAAAATGTGTAGCTTTTACGTTCCGTAATATACTTCTCGCACGACCTATAATCCGGAAGGATTAATGTTTAACGACCATGCTTGCTCTATTCTAGTAAATTCTTTTGTTTCGCTTATTTGTAATATCGTACAATATACATCTGAGGTCCAAAACACCATGATCAGCGCATCTTCATACAAATCCAAGCAACTACATGTAAGCGATGGCCCTTGTGAATGTCATTAAAATGTATAAATAACAAAACTCTGTAAAACGGTGTTGTCCTTTTTCTTCAGATGGGAAAGGCAACGCACTTAAGAGTTGTTTTTTTTTTGGCAAAGGCCAAATTGTGATGACAAGCCAACTGTATCAGAGCATTTCCGAGACAGCAAGGATTGTGGAGTGCTCATGGTCGTAGAAGGAAAAAACAACGAACCGCAGGGAAAGGTATGGCCTAACCACGGCTCAAACGTTACAGATGAGCGAAGGCTATTCCGTATGGCACGAGCTAACAGAAGGGGTACTTTCGACCAAATCGCTGGTGGTTTGGACGCTGGTGACGGATGTTATGTGTTACATCACACAGCTCTGCTGAAAATGAGGCTGCTTAGCCACCTGCCGTTCCGAATTCCCATGCCAACCTCAGTTCACCCATGAAATTTCCTACAATGGGCATGCAATCATCAAAACTGGGCTAGTTTTTTTTATTGGAGGTTTAACGACCACCGTGAGCAACTCAATGGGCTACAAGCAGTCGCCGGTCCCTAATTTAGGGTCACTGGTTCCAGGGGAGTGAGAGAGAGAGAGAGAGACAGGGCTGTAAGACAAACACAGCATCCATGCCTCACCGGGGTTCGAGCCCGGACCCCTTTCGGACGAATGATCAGAAGCCATACCTAGGGCCACCAGGGCGACAAAACTGGGTATTTAATGATTGGAAGTAGGTCGTCTGGTCCGATAAATCTTGTTTCATCTTTCACCACGTGGACGGCCATGAAGGTGTGTGTCATTTACCTGGGGAAATAGTTGGCACTAGGATTCGTCGTGGGACGAAAATAAGTCGTTGGAGGAAGCGAGAGTAATGTCCTTCTCCGAAACTCTGGTCCCAGTTATTCATGTAAAGAAAACCATAATGCCTACTACCTACCTAAACATCATTGCAGACCAGCTACATCTTTTAATAGCAAATGTATTCCCTTCTAGTACTGCATTCCTTCAGAAGAACAATGCGCCATGCACACTGCCCAGACTGTTCAAGAAAGGTACGCAGAACATGAAGAATACTTTCAGGTATTGGTCTGGCGTCCAAATTTCCCATACATCGATCAAATACGGCATCTGAGGTCAGTGCTGGAACAACAAGTCCGATAGGTGGCGACTCAACCACGAAACTTCTAAAAGTTAAGGTATCAGATGATAACGTGTTGGTACCTGATACCACAAGACGGCTTCAGAAATTCATGCCTAGCTGGCTAACAGTTGTATTGGAGGCTACGTTGAGGACCAACGTAATGGTAGGCAGGTGGGCATGAAGTTTTGGCTTCTCGATGCCGATATGACTAATACAACCGTGACAATTTTTAGCTCTGCCTGTCATTATCCATGAGTTAACGGCTAAAGTATGTGAAAATTGTACACTATGTTTTGCCATCCTGGAACTATGTACTAATCTGATACAGTGGAATGATTTCAGAGAGTCACGAGCTTAAGAAATCCCATGATTGGGGGATTTCATAATTTAAAAAATGTTTAGTTGCCAGAGATTCAAAGATGGAGCCAAGATGTTTGAAGTGCCGCGAAATTACTTGGGATTACGTCGAAAACTAGGGCTGAAATAATCTTTCACATAATAAAAGGCATGGATGTGTTTGCCTCAAAATTTATTAAACGCCCTTTTGCAAATTTGAGAAAATATACTATTTTTCCACACTGTACCTTTGTATCACTAAATTCTAAAATAATTCCGCAAAACGCATAGCCCTAAAAGTAAACTCAGACCCGCTATTTGGTGTATTATGTTCACGAACAAGTATACCTTTTCCTTTTTACACTTTCCGTTCTTTTCCTTGAATAAAGGTTACTGCATGCGGTATGAGATTTTATAATTAGAGTTTCTTACTTTTTCGCTAAAATGCTTAATGATATTTTGTTTAGTTTGACCCTTCATTATCATGGAGGAACGGTTTCGAAGAAGTTCCAGTTTTAAAAATTAATCTTTGTAGATGCTGATGTGTAAGGTAAAAAACAACAACAACTGTGGTGACCATTTGGTTGATAGCAATATGTTGAAGAAAGAAAAATGAATATTCTGAATTGAACCCAGTAGGCTTTTGGTGGGATGAAAGACACTCATCTTGATTGAACTGGCTCCTTCACGAAATATATATATATGTCCTCTTAGAACCGAGGTTATTAAGAAACAAATGATTTCTCTCGTATTCGAAGAATAAAATGCTCTGAAGTCGCATCATTCCTCAGAAAAATATCCTGTGTTCATCTTTATTTCAAAGGAGCTTTTAAAAGTAAGTGGGCAGTCAAGCTATTTCAGATACACAGTTTGATCCAGTAACAGTGCCGATCCAGTGGGTGAAAGAACGAAAACATTGCTTAAAGTTCAAACACTGATACCAGAAAGGCATTCTTGTTCAGCGTACATGATTGCAGCAAGATTGCCTGAAATAATTTCAGAATTCGTAATGGAAAAAAGTAGGTGGAGGAAGTGGAAAGTTCAAAGCTAGAACTATATTTGGAAAATGAACAATGAATCCGAAGTGAGTAGTGAGCAAATTAATAATTTAAGTCTTTGGGGGTTATCCAAAGAGATGCAAATACTCCAAAACAAAAGCCTTTCTTTACATTCAAAGAACGCAAAGGACACACAGCGATGAAGAAAGTAAACCCAGAGGATTAAGGCTTCTGATCATAGATTATATACGACGATATTCAAACCAATGACAGACTGCATCTTTAGACGAACGTACGGAGAAAGATTTACAACAGAGCCTATCTTCGGAAGAAACGTTTAATCAAAACTCTCACAGCGTGGGCGTCAAAATCATTCTTGAGAGACTTATTTGGCATGACGAAGATGAAAAAGCAACCCAAGATATTTTAGTACAGCTGATACATTGGAAGGTAAAATTAAAACCATTAATGGAATCGTACGTCTCATTCGATTGAAAAAAACCGTTTTTTTCAAACAAACATGCTGAATGACGGAAACGGTACAAAGATCTGGCAATGTTATATGCTGAGAAGGGGGGATAGGGGGAGAAGACAGCATGCAACGCAGATGGACAGAATTTTGTTCCAGAAATATTACAATCAGAGATCACAACAGGTCTTCTGCAGAGCTGCGAGGTCCGATAATTAAAGGGCTTACCCTCTATGTGAGGTCCAGATCAACGGAACTACAGCTGACTATTGCTGCCATTTATTGGTTCATTTGTGTGGACCCGTTCTATAGAAAAATCTTCTCTAAAGACGTAGTTTGTGCATATTTGTGAAACCTTTTAAAAGGTAGTGTCGTTGTAATGGAAGTGAATAAGTATTTTCAACATAGCATTAATGTAAAACGCGGAAAGAAACCGTTGGAAGTGTTCAAATGTTGAAATCATTTCAAAAGCATTCATATATTTTTGTTTGTTTCAGAGAGATCATGACAACCATGAGCAACTCTTTGAACTATAGACAGTAGTAGCCTGTCCATAATTTAAGACCAGAGGTTCTATGGAATGGAGAGGTGTATCATGTTCGATGTTCAATTTGCTGTGAGTTTAAGGTTTACGTGCTCAAATATGCGTGTTGCAAACCTTAGTGAATACATAACACACTATCTCATAATTAGAATCAAACGGTTAGAAAATAATGAACATAGCTTAAGACAGTTTCATATCTTATTTGCTCACCACTGGAAGGTAATGTTACCTACACGCTACATGCATCCATGATTAGATTCGTTGGTATTTCAATAGTTTTTGAAATAACAATTAGGTTGAGCAACGTATTTTTTCCAGCATCAAGCGTTATAAAACTTTTGCATGTAACGCCTAACCATTTCAGCAAGTTTTTTTAAAACTACGTGTCTCAGTTGCATGAAATGTTGTATGTTCAATAAACTGCAGGTTGTGTTGTAGCCACGTGGTCAGAGGAGTATGGTAGCCGTGGCAATTATGTGGTCTCTCTCTCCCTCAGCCTAGTCCGATGATCGAACCCAACTACGACCACTTGTAAGCCTAGTCTCTAGTTCGATGATCGAACCAAACTACGACCATTTGTAAGAAAGATACTCCTCTGACCACTTGGCTACAAAACAAGTCACAGTTTATTAAACATGCAACGGTTCATGCCACTTAGATTAGCATTTGCTTTGAAAACTTGCTGAAAATGTAACGCGTTACATGCTAAATCTTAACTCTTATCAACTATAAGACAAGAAAATACTCGTGGTAACCTTTTGCAAAATAAGTCGAATTTATATAAAAAATATCTGCTTTGATCTCCGCAATTTAAGAGCGCGAACATCTATATGGGAGAGTGAAACTCAAGATGTTGAAAATTTCTTTTCCAATTCTTGCTGCGTAGTTTAAAAATAATTGATGCAAGCTCGTTCAAATAAATCCTTTTTTATAGTCAGTAACTTGGAAGATTTTATGACCTAATATGGCGATTTTTTGACGTAAACAACAAATTCGCATTAGGCCGATTATCGTGAAATTGTGCTACACAAGTAGCGAAATAATAGAAACCGAAACTCCTATGTAAGGAGGTTAACTTGCTTAAAAAGAGGAGTCCATTTCCCATTACTAACGGTTTAACTTGATTTTCGAGCAACGTTGGATTTTTTGCCACAGCAGGATACTAACTGAAAATTTCCTCCTCAAAGTTGTGCACGCAATGAATCAACACGTACGATGTAAATTCAAACTGAGTTAGACAACATCAGCGATGGAGTGAAGTAGGAATGGGACAAGCTTCAACCTTGGATAGAGCCTCATTATCGTGTAGTAAGGAAAACAAAATTAGAGAAGCTTCAACCTTGGATAGGGCCTCATTATCGTGTAGTAAGGAAAACAAAATTAGAGGAGCTTCAACCTTGGATAGGGCCTCATTATCGTGTAGTAAGGAAAACAAAATTAGAGAAGCTTCAACCTTGGATAGGGCCTCATTATCGTGTAGTAAGGAAAACAAAATTAGAGGAGCTTCAACCTTGGACAGGGCCTCAATATCGTGTAGTAAGGAAAACAAAATTAGAGGAGCTTCAACCTTGGACAGGGCCTCAATATCGTGTAGTAAGGAAAACAAAATTAGAGGAGCTTCAACCTTGGACAGGGCCTCAATATCGTGTAGTAAGGAAAACAAAATTAGAGAATGTTCAACCTTGGATAGGGCCTCATTATAACAAAATTAGAGAAGCTTCAACCTTGGATAGGGCCTCATTATCGTGTAGTAAGGAAAACAAAATTAGAGAAGCTTCAACCTTGGATAGGGCCTCATTATCGTGTAGTAAGGAAAACAAAATTAGAGGAGCTTCAACCTTGGACAGGGCCTCATTATCGTGTAGTAAGGAAAACAAAATTAGAGGAGCTTCAACCTTGGATAGGGCCTCATTATCGTGTAGTAAGGAAAACAAAATTAGAGGAGCTTCAACCTTGGATAGGGCCTCATTATCGTGTAGTAAGGAAAACAAAATTAGAGAAGCTTCAACCTTGGATAGGGCCTCATTATCGTGTAGTAAGGAAAACAAAATTAGAGGAGCTTCAACCTTGGACAGGGCCTCAATATCGTGTAGTAAGGAAAACAAAATTAGAGGAGCTTCAACCTTGGACAGGGCCTCAATATCGTGTAGTAAGGAAAACAAAATTAGAGGAGCTTCAACCTTGGATAGGGCCTCATTATCGTGTAGTAAGGAAAACAAAATTAGAGGAGCTTCAACCTTGGACAGGGCCTCAATATCGTGTAGTAAGGAAAACAAAATTAGAGAATGTTCAACCTTGGATAGGGCCTCATTATAACAAAATTAGAGAAGCTTCAACCTTGGATAGGGCCTCATTATCGTGTAGTAAGGAAAACAAAATTAGAGAATGTTCAACCTTGGATAGGGCCTCATTATCGTGTAGTAAGGAAAACAAAATTAGAGAAGCTTCAACCTTGGATAGGGCCTCATTATCGTGTAGTAAATAAAACAAAATTAGAGGAGCTTCAACCTTGGACAGGGCCTCAATATCGTGTAGTAAGGAAAACAAAATTAGAGGAGCTTCAACCTTGGACAGGGCCTCAATATCGTGTAGTAAGGAAAACAAAATTAGAGGAGCTTCAACCTTGGACAGGGCCTCAATATCGTGTAGTAAGGAAAACAAAATTAGAGAATGTTCAACCTTGGATAGGGCCTCATTATAACAAAATTAGAGAAGCTTCAACCTTCGATAGGGCCTCATTATCGTGTAGTAAGGAAAACAAAATTAGAGAATGTTCAACCTTGGATAGGGCCTCATTATCGTGTAGTAAGGAAAACAAAATTAGAGAAGCTTCAACCTTGGATAGGGCCTCATTATCGTGTAGTAAGGAAAACAAAATTAGAGGAGCTTCAACCTTGGACAGGGCCTCAATATCGTGTAGTAAGGAAAACAAAATTAGAGAATGTTCAACCTTGGATAGGGCCTCATTATAACAAAATTAGAGAAGCTTCAACCTTGGATAGGGCCTCATTATCGTGTAGTAAGGAAAACAAAATTAGAGAATGTTCAACCTTGGATAGGGCCTCAAAATTAACAAAATTAGAGAACGTTCAACCTTTGATAGGGCCTAATTATTACAAAATTAGAGAAGCTTCAACCTTGTATAGGGCCTCATTATCGTGTAGTAAGGAAAACAAAATTAGAGAATGTTATGATTTCACACTAGTGTTGAGATTTCTAAAATCATCAAAAGTTTTAAAATACACGTTATTTTCCCACGCTTAAAAATGAATTTTTACGATTCAAAATACTATGTCTAAGATATAAACTCCTAGAAAATTAGGAAGGCCTTTTGTGAATGTGTACTTTCATATGTAACATACACTCAGAGCCTTAAGTTTCCATTTGAAAACACGCATGGCATACGAATGGAACTGTGAACTAAAGTAGTCTATAGCTTCCCACTATCCAAAAATAACCATAAAGTTCGATTTTAAAAAGCTAAACCCATTGATAAACCTGACTCAACTCTAAAACTTGATATTGTGGGAGCTTTCCTCACATATATTACAGCTCTTCAAGGTTTTTCAACGACATGGGATTGGCTTATTTTCTTTCAAGCGTGTGGCAATATCTCACCAAAATCCGTGACCAATACAGTTCATGCCACAATGAATAAAATATTTAAGCCCCATTTGTCCTGATGAACCAAAACCAAACCCTCATTGAAACTATATTAAATCTTAAGGTGGTTTCACCTAAAATATCTGCCTTATGTTTCCAATGGTAAAATTTCTTTACATATTTTCTGGTCAATTAATGTATTCCCAAAAATGAAAATTTGCACATCGATAAAACTAACTTTATGTTATAGCATGGCATACTTAATACTTCCTAAAACATAACCATAATTATATTAAAAATCAATCATTTTTCTTTGAGTTATGTTCAGACCTGTTACTAGATGGCGCGACATGTACGTTAATGACGTACAAACAAATGTTGAATTGCTTAATTATGGTTATGTTTTAGCAAGAATTAAGTATCCCATGTTATAACTTAATGTTTGTTTTATCGATGTGCAAATCGTCATCCTTGGGAATACATTAATTGCGAAGAAAATATGTAAAGAAGTTCTACCATTGGAAACATAAGGCTGAGGTTTTAGGTGGAACTACCTTAAAAAGATTATTGTGGATAAAGGCTTTCTGTTTCAATCTCCCTCTTAGTGTTGTTAGGGAAGCTATTATATATGCTTATTCATAAGAAATGAGAACTTCTTATTTTAAAACTTCGACAATGCCGCAAATGTTCAGCATAAAATAATAATGTCCTGATGATTAAGTGTCAAAACTTACTTCACAGATGTGATGTATACCTAAGTTTTGACAGATAACTACGCACAACATATTTTTTTAGAAATTCCACTTCGAAATGTTACATATTTAAAAGCCATGGAACAGCTAAAAGTTAAAAGCAACTTTAGCACTTCTGAGATGATTTTGTTTCTCTAGATTATAAGCAAGTAGTGGAGGAGATCGATAGTTAAGTGCTTTGATCAATAGCGGTGTAGCTTTCTTCCAAGCGAAAAAGAACCCATATTTATTGGTATCCAAAAATAAAAGAAGCAAGAGAGGAGAGATAATGGCACGGAAGAGTAAAGAAGAAGAAAGCATAGACCTTCGTGGGAGGTGGTGCAGATGTCAATGGGGGGGATGCCGCCCCAATACCTGATGGATGAGCCCCTCCGTCTCGGTTGGTGATGCATCGACTTCGGCTGACGACACAGCATCTGGACATTCATCTTAACACTGCTGTGAAGATATTGGGCTTTAGTTTGCCTTCAATCTGCACTTACGACTGGTTACATGAAACTAAGTTTTTGAGGCAAGTCACACTGTACTTGTGTCAACGATGACATTTTCTGGAGTGTTAATTAATCATCCCGAAGTTTCTACCGTCATAGCAACTTTGATGCAACAGTAGGAATGCTGTCTCTTAATACTGTCCCCCTTTTCTCTACTCCACTCCAATGCAGAAAACGGAAATTAATGTCGCGTTTAGGAAATCACGCAGGAAAATAAAAGTGCTTCCAGAAGTTCCCGTCCTCTGTTCGAAGTCTGAGTTGCCTTCCTCTGTCATTAACACGCGGTGCATTGGAAAACGGGAATGACTCTGATTAAATATGATCAATTTTTTCTTTCCTGTTAGCGTGCTTGATGAATTCCGTTTGCCATTAGAACCTGTCAATGGGCTTAATCTTTCCGAAACTGCTAAGAACTTTCGTTTCGTCATAAATTAATTTTTCTTTAAAAAAAGAAATTAAAGGCAAGTTTCAACAAACTTGCTGCACTTGCAGAAGTGTACATTAAAAAAAAGCGTGAGAGGTCAACTAAAGGGGGAAAAACCCTCAGAAATTAATTTGCTTTTACTCTGACTTAACTGTTTAGTTAAAGTTGCTTAATTGAAGCAATCTTACTTCTTGTCCTGAATTTGGTCCGGGTGTGACAGGTATGACATTTTTTCCAAGGCGTAGAGGGATTAGCGACTACCATGAGCCACTCAAAGAGTTATAAGCAGTCGCCCATACCTAATTTAGGGTCACTGGTTCCAAGGGAGGGAGAGCTCCTGTGCTGTAAGACAAACCCACCATTCAAGACCGGTCTTACTTCAGGTGAATGATTAGAATGCAGCACTTCCTATCAATCGGCCAATGGGAGGGGTAAAATATGTTTACACATTCTCTCTCTGCATTTAAGTTTCGTCATGGGAAAATTCGTGGGCTAAAGATTGTCTTCCCTCCATATTAGGCGTCACTGGTTCCGTGAAAGCGAGAGAGCCTGCGCAGTAGGTAAAACTGACCAGTCACACCTCGTGTGGGTTTAGAACCAAGTCCCATAGACTATAGCAACTGGATGGTATTCAGTATATGCACCTTTTTTTTTTTTTGATTGAAGGTTTAACGAACACCGTGAGCAACGCAATGGGCTATAAGCGGTCGCCCGTCCCCAATTTAGAACCAATTGTTTGAAGGAAGGGAGAAAGCCAGCGCCGTAAGACAAACACAACATCCATGCCCCACCTGGATTCGAACTCTGACCTTTCTCGGATAAATTTTCATAAGCCATTGCTTAGACCACTGCGCCACCGGGGCGGCATATGCACCTTAGGATGAATGTATATCACGTTTCTTTACCTCCCTTCTACTTTCTTGTTTTCTGCTCATTTATTAAGAATGAGGCACACCCAAGACATACGAAACTTTGTCATTGATGTTCTTACAATCAAGTTGTCACGCTTCGAATGCCCATACTAGACTAGAACATTTGTACGCCGTGGATGCAGTCGATGTCAGTAAAGTCTCAGGATGAGGGATTATGTTAATCCCTCATCCTGAGACTTATATCAAATCAACGTTGTCGACCATTATCAATCCTCTGCTTGATGAAAGTCTCTCCAAGTTTCTTCCACAAATTTCTGTCTTGAGCCTGTCTTCTCCATGTTACTGCGGCATGCTTTCGAACTTCATTCATTCATCTCCCATGTGGTCTTCTTTTAAGTCTTTTTCTGTCTCTTAGAACCCATTCTAAAATTTCGGTTGTCCACCGGTGGTCCGTTCTTCTGGCAAGATATCCAGCCCATTGCCATTTCAGGGATTTTACTGTAATCATGATGTCTTCCATTGTTGTCATTTTCCTTATCCACGAGTTTCTCCTCTTATCTTTCTTGGATGCACCAAGTATGCATCTCTACATGCTTCCTTCAGTTGTGTGCAGCCTTTGTATATCTTTTTTAGTTAAGATCCTTGTCTCTGCTCCACATGTAAGAACTGGAAGAATGCTTTGATTAAATACTTTTCTTTTAAGACATAACGGAATATTGCTCTTGAAAATTTAATGTTTCTTCCAAAAGCTCTCTAGCCAAGTTTTATGCACCGATTAATTTCGTCATCAATGTGACCCTTGCTTGAAATCTGTTGTCCAACGTAAATGTAGGTATCAACCGCAAATTCTTCATTACTTGGAAAAGCACTATACATCAGCTTTGTCGTCTGAAATTTCAATTTTAATCCCACCTCTTTACTCTTGAAAGCAAGTTCCTTGATCAAACTCTGCAGCTCTGAAGAGATAAGTGATTATGTCATTAGCAACAGTTAAATAATCTCCATTGATCTGTATCCTCTTGTTTTCCCAGTTCAATGATTGAAAGACACTTTGCAGTGTGGTATTGAAGATCGGAAGATATGTTTTCACCCCATATATATAACCCAACGGTGTCGGAAAAACAATGTTTCAGTTGCTATGCATTACTTAAAAAACAGTGGAAAGAGCGATGACATCGTCCATTTACATTATCTCCACGTATTGGATATATGTACACTAGTGAAAGGATGCTAGCATGCGCATTACATCGGCAAAAAGATGCATCGGTAGATATTGCACATATATACTGTGTTACTAAATGGAAAGACACCTATGTAGCGCTAGAAATTTATTTAGTTGCATGAATTAAGTTTTCTGAAATTCTTAGATTACTTAGCTTTAATAGAATATTTAGGTCAAACGTAGTATTCAAATAATTTGTATATGTCAAATATTCATATCATTATCACGGCACTACTGAAATTCTGTACAAGTCTTCTCAACAAATATACCTTGAGAAGTTCGCTTATATGCCAATCCGCCATGCTTCCGAATTTAATTCCCATGATCACTCAGATGGCCTTCGTCTTTTCCCTTCTCCTTTGTATCCAGTTTAATATCTTAATTGTACAACGGTGGTCAGTTCTTCTAGCAGTATGTCGAGTCCATTACCATTAAGGGACTTTAATTTGATCATGTCATCCACACTTGTCAATTTCCAGATCCATGATTTCCTCTTCCTTTCTCCAGGTTGAACCAAACATGAATATATAAAATGAAAAGTTATTAATTTTTAGCGGTTTAGAAGAATAAGTATATTTTTGCAGCACCGGATAAGAGAATCGTGGACGACAAAAATAATCGCTCTCTTTTTGCATATTCCCTGTGACACTGACTTGCTAAAGCCAATCATTCAAAAGCTGTGCATAATAATTTCCTTCACCAGCTAAGTTTTAAACGCAGAGGTCCTGTTCCATCTTGCACAGTTTTTGAGTCTCTGTAAAAGTTCCTAACCAAAAGTAAATATGTCTTAGTTCACCCACGCACTGACAATTACCAGGCAGAGTTAGTAAGTCCTAGGATTGAAGTCAGTGAGAGCAGGTAAGTGGAATACTCATTACTTTATATCATCATCACCCATTATCAATCCACTTCTGGATGAAAGGCCTCTCAAGTTTCTTCCACAACGGTTTATTTTGCGCCAGTCTACATGTCACACCCTCACACTTTCGAATTTGATCCACACATCTTCCATGGGGTCATTTTCTCGGCCTTTTCCTGTCCCTTGGCATCCAATCTAAAATTTCAAATTTCCATCGGTGGTCCGTCCTTCTGGCAACATGTCCGGCCCATTGTCATTTCAGAGATTTGACTCTGATCATGGTGTCTTCCACTGTTGTCATTTTCCCTTATCCAAGAGTTCCTCTTCTTATCTCTCCTGGTTAAACCAAAAAAATGCATCTCACCACGCTACTTTTAGTTGTCTGCAGTATTTGTATGTCTCTTTTAGTTAAAGTCCAAGTCTCTACTCCGTACTTAAGCACTCAAAAGATGCATTGATTAAACACTTATTTTAAGACATAATGGGACATTGCTGCTTCCAAGAGGTCTCCAAGTTTTTACGCCGTTTAATTTCTTTATCAATGTGACCTTTGCTTGATATATGCTGTTGAAACGCAAGGTTTAACTCCTCATTAATCGACAAGTCTTCATTCCTTGTAAAGGCGTTGTACATGAGTTTTGTTCTCTAAAAGTTCATTTGTAATCCCACATCTGTACTCTGCAACTCTGAAGGGGCATTTCCAAAAATGGCAGCGTCCTCAACAAAACGAAGGCAAATTAGGTTATCTACATTAATCTTTATCCCTTTGTTTTCCGAGTTCAGTGATTGAAAGACAGTTTTTTTTTTGATTGGAGGGTTAACAACCACCGTGAGCAACTCAATGGGCTATAAGCAGTCGCCCGTCCATAATTTAGAGTCACTGTTTCCAGGGAAGAGAGAGAGAGAGTGCCAGTGCCGTAAGAAAAACACAACATCCATGCCTCACCGGGATTCGAACCCGACGAATGATCAGAGGCCATCGCTTAGATCACTGCACCACCGGGGCGACAAAGACAGTTTGCAATGTGGCATCAAAGAGTTTGGGAGATATGATGTCCCCTTCTCTCACTCCCTTTCCAATTCTTATCGGTGTTGTCTCCTCAAGTAGCCGAAACTTTGCATTTGAATTTTCATTAGATACTAATGCATGCATCTTCAATACCGCAGGATATTAAAGCCATTGTAACTGCTGATGTGTTGCTGGTCACGACGCTGCTCTTTGGTGAGTATCCTGGAAACGAAATGTTTCGGTTCCAGCGACATTTTGTTTGCTATCCGCCTGGAAAAAATGTGTGGTAACTTTCACGAGAATGATGTGTTGCGCAGCTACGCACATCTGAAAGTTTACCTTAAGTTTCTATTAATTTCTAGTTTAGATTTTGCTTTTGAAAGGCACGATACTTCTGAGAATTTTCTTCTGCTTTTTGGCAACAACTGAGAGTGAGTCGAAAGCAAAAACAAAGAAACGTCGAAGGTAAGAGGTTTGTTGATTGCACGACAAAAAGATGGTTTGGTGATCTCATTTTGATGCATGTTGTTTTGATGATATGCCCACTGCAAAAGTTTCACCAACGAGATTGATATTGTGATTGAGTCAATAAAGCTGCGAGTTGTGAAAAGAGAAATTGTGATAGCGCGCTGTAAGCCAACTACAGGTAAGTAAAACACTTAACGAGATACAATTTTTGCTATATCAGTTTCTTAGACAGTTGCTGTATAAGTCTTGTGTTGAACGTTTAGTACTGTTTCAACACACCAATCTGAAATACACTGGTGTGCAAAAATTAAGGACGAAGAGGAGAAATTAGCGTAACAGCGGAACGAGCAGGCAGAACGGACCGAAACACCACTCAGGACATAGACTAGGGTCCGGTACGGTACGGTACGGCATGCGTGGGGGGAAGGGGGAGTGTCGGAAGGGTATGAAGCGCACGGGCGGTGTACGTTCAGCAATACGGTGAAAGCTATTGCACGGTGTACATCGATTTGAACGACGTCAAGTTGCTGCCACCGTGTCACATGGCCAACAGGTAATTCAGTAGACGACATCTGGATGACTTTACCCGAGGTCGCGTCATTGGGAAGTTGGAAGGTCGAAGTGGGACTAGTGTGGCCGAGGAGTTCAGGATCGCTCACAGCATCGCTTCCCGAGCTTGGAGAGCATTTCAAACGACAGGAACAGCTATCCGAGAGTTTAGCAGTAGTCGTCCACGAGCAACCACAGCGGCAGACGACCGGTATATTGTTCTACAGGTGAGAAGAGACAGACGGCAAACAGCGGGATAAATCGCAAAGCACATGCAACAGAAAACTGGACGTCCGTTGTCGCGTTTTACCGTGGCCAGGAGGCTGCACATAGGTGGTCTATTTGCACGACGACCAGTACGGTGAATGCCATTAACGCCTGCTCATCGGAGACGGCGGTTTCTGTGGTGCCAGGAACACAAGAACTGGATACATCAGCAATGGGGTCAAGTTCTCTTTACGGATAAGAACCGATTTAGTCTGACGAGCAGTTCTGGGTGTATTCACATCTGGAGAGAGCAGTGAACACGCAATCACACCTCCAACATCATCGAAAGGAACCGGTTTGGAGGTGGCGGAGTTTTCGTTTGGGGCGGTATTATGCTTGGTAGCCGAACTGACCTCTACATCTTCCAAGGAGATTCAGTCACTGGTGTCCGCTGTTGTACCGAGGTTCTCCTGTCTCACATGCGTCTGCTTAGAGGTGCTGTGGGTCCTGAGTTCCTCTTCATGGACGACAACGCTACACCTTATCGTACAGTGGCTATCGCAGAGCTGTTGGAGAGTGAAGATATTCAACGCATAGATTGGCCCGCAAGGTCCCCGGACCTAAATCCAATCGAACACGTGTGGGACCTTCTCGGGAGACGCTTGGCAGCCCGTCACCGTCAGCAACGATTCCGCAGCTGCGATTGGCACTGCAAGGGGAATGAGCCGCGATGCCTCAACAGCACCTTGACAACCTCGTCCTTAGTATGAACAGATATTGTAAATCCTGCAACGCAGTCAGGGGTGATCATATCCCCTACTACAGACTGGATTTTTCTTGACAGCAGCCTGTCACATGGTCGTTCCTGTCTTCTGTCTAGTTGTGCTCGAAGCCACCTTTTCAATAAAGTGCCTTTGTATCCTTTGGATTCCTTGTTTGGATGGTTTTGCTCACTTGTCCCATATTCTTACATCTTGGGGATCTTATGGTATGATTTGGGTCGATGTGGAGCACTTCTGCACGACGTTACATTCGAAAAACCGTCTCGTCCTTAATTTTTGCACGCCAGTGTATATTATAAACATTACAGATATGAAGAGTCCAAATGGTTCCAATGAAGCATTCGTTGCAGCTTCCGGGTATCCTATTCAGTTTGCATCGATACTGGGCAACCACTTCGGATGTCATCTTCGAAAGATCGCCTTCCTTCTCTGAACCGGAATTGATAGTCAAGTCAAGACTGTATCGAAATACTTTTTTTACTACTGTACGCATCTCGCGACAACTGCAGACAAAATATGACTTTGGTCGTTGTTCAGATGTGGAAAATGTAACCTTTAGCTGACATATTGCGTAAATCTTTCTCACAAAGCAACTAACTGAGCACTTGTACGATACTAATTGCTAAACAATGGTGATAGACCTGTGTGCTAAGACTTTTCACTCGCATGCACCGGGGGATTACATTAGAGCAATACGGTGGCCAGTGCTAAAATTTATTGACTGCCGCACATTGAATTTCGCATTCCCAGCAAACCAAGTGTTTCGCCTATCTCATTTTCATGTGATTGACAACCTGACTAACCATTTGAACTTACAATTTTTTTTTCTCCAACTTCTGGGTAGTTGCGTTTTACACCAAAAGGTAAATTTCGCTAAAATATTTGTTCAACACCATAATTTTCGTAAGGACTTTTCTACAGGGAAAAATTCCCTAGCAGTGTGCCCCATTTGCACTTTGAACAATATTTAAAAAAATAACGATGTCGTAGTTTTTGGATTTTATTAATAATAAGGTTCCATCTCTCGTTTTGTGATTTAATTACCCCCATGGCATACGTAAGGCATGTTACTCTATTCTAATAAATTCAAAAATGTCTGTCTAGATCTACTTATCGCCTTTCAATTTAAGTTACATTTTCAGTGCCATTAGCTTCACTTCGAGCAATTTAGCTATTGCAGAAGCTTCGGCAGGGTCTTCTGATGGATTACAGCAACCTAGAAAGAAAAGCTATTTCCTAAGATGAGATATTTTAATATAAAAATAAAGTTCGTGATATTCCCTCTTTTCCTGGTAAATACGATCCCATTACCTCCGCTGGTATCTTCAAGTACACAGCGGAAATTTCATAAAATGGAATACCTTGGAGCAATAACTTGCACAGTGTCTTATCTCGAGAATGGTTGTAATAAATAGCCTTTAATTTTCTCTAAATGCGTGCTGCCATCATACACAGCGGAGTAAAACCCTTTTCTCGGAAAAGGTCCCATTATTTTACGTAACATGGCGCAATGTTCTCTCGCCGCTGCAGGTTTCTCAAGGAGATCGCGGACAGCATAAATCACTGTCAGTTCTTGAGAAGATCTCCTCAGAGAGCGAATGTGTCGGATGACTAAAAAACACATTGTCCTCCCTGTGTGCTGTGTAACAGAGAGGCATTTTTCCATTTATCACCTAGCCGCAAAACACTAGGGTATTTTTTCTGAACTCCCATAAGTTCGGGTTTACTAAGAAAAAATGGTACAAAGGAATCCATTGAAATCGTAAGACTTTTTCGCCGACGTTTCTCGAAGTATTTTAAAATGGCTTCTTGTTAATAATGAATTCAAAGAATATATTTGGTGCCATGCGATGATATGCTGTTTCCTCAGTATGCTATCTTGTTTTTCACTTTCCTACTTGCCCAATTTTTTTATTTCGCGGCAGTTTATACGGAGTACAAATTCAAGCGTTTAGTAAGAATGATGAGCATTCCTAAATGCGTAGACGGTATGTAATTTGTTAAAATGTGTCGCATTTATTAGTCAATATAAGAGCAATGTTGCACAATAAAAACTGAAGACCTTGTGTCAACAGTGGGCTAACCACATTTTGTGTAAACGGAAAATATCAACTCTAAATGTCCAGGCATATTGGTGTTACGGGGTCGTTTATTTAAACTAAAACACTTCCTTTAATGGCGCAAAACTAACACACAAAATTAAGCCAAGCTTTCGCGCTCCACCTGGAGGCGTCGTCTGTTGTCCTATGCTATCAAATCCTTCTTAGGAATAGTAACTTACAATGATGCTTCGATTCAGAAATTTGATATTATCAAACAGTTCCATTTCACGTTGAGGTCGGTGTTTAGACATGCTAATGCGTGGAGTCGGTGTTCTAAACATACACATGCGGCATGAAGAGGGGTTGTCTTATGTTGTTTTTGTTTATGCTTCTTCAGGAGATTCCCCTCCAGGCATGTAATACAAAGACACGCTTTCCTTGCATGGGTTTGGATGGGTCATGGTCTCGAGACTTTCACGCGTGGCTGTTCCATCGTAGCTTGCTTGTATAGTGTGGTATTCTTTTCATCGTGCTCCAAAGTGGGATTGCTTCTTTTTGGGAGACTTCTCTGTATACAGCGGCTGTCTGCTTCCCGTCTTTAACGCCTCTTTTATGTTCTTTGATTCTTACCTGGAGCGATCCGTTTAGTTAACCTAACGTATGATTTTGTGCTGCCGTCTGGAAAGATTCGGGGTATGTCGTAAACTCCTACTCAGCTTTCTTTATTTACTGGCAGTTTGCTTGTAGATCATCATCATAATTGTCAACCATTATCAATCCACTGCTGGACGAAGGTCTCCCCAAGTTTCCTAAACAACGGTCTGTCTTGTGCCAGTCTCCTCCATGTCACTCCCGCATATTTTCGAATTTCATCCACCCATCTGCCATGTGGTCTTCTTCTGGGTCTTTTCCTGTCCCTTGGAATCCAATCCAAAATTTCGGGTGTCCATCGATGGTCTGTCCTTCTGGCAGTATGTCCAGCCCATTGCCATTTCAGGGATTTAACTCTGATCATGTCTTCCACTCTCGTCATTTTTCGGATCCACGAGTTCCTCTTCTTATCTCTCCTGGTTACACCAAGCATGCACCTCTCCATGCTTCTCTGAGTTGTCTGCAGCCTTTGTATGTCTCTTTTAGTTAAGGTCCACGTCACTGCACCATACGTAAGCACTGGAAGGATGCATTGATCAAACACTTTTCTTTTAAGACATAATGGCATATTGCTCTTGAAAATTATGCTGTTTCTTCCAAAAGCTCTCCAGGCAAGTTTTGTACGCCGATTAATTTCTTCATCAATGTGACCCTCACTTGATATCTGCTGTCCAAGATAAACATACGTGTCTGTTATCTCCAGTTTTTCTCCATCTGCTTGTAGATACAGGGTTGTATATAAACGCAGGAGATTTAACAGCCACATTTACGCCATACTTTTTAACGATGTTTTTGAACTTGAAAGATAACTTAGGGTAATATGGAACGGACACACACACAAATATCTTAAACTGTTGTTGTTTGTGATATTAGGGTCTTGTGTACAGGCATTTAAACCCGCCGTAATATTGAATTCAGTGATTGTCTAGAAATTCCAGTTATTTCTTTGTCTCTGGCTTCTGTGGTCGAAGAATTAAAAAACGCTCTTCCGAACCCTGACCTGAAAACAGCCGTATTATTCAACATCGAGCAGAAGGAGCAAATGTATAAAAATTGTGTATTAGTTGTACGCCATTAAAGGAAGTGTTTTAGTTTATAAATGGTGTAGTCTTTGGTAATCGTTTAATGACTTGTTATCAGGACTTTTCTTTCCCGTTTGGGTTCTGCATGTATATGAGTTGCAACTCTTCGGAGATACTACGAAAAAATCACTTCACGAAAGTATCAAGATTATTTGCGATACCATGTACGTTCTTCATTATTATTTGATTTCCTAAATGCGTGGAAGAACTTTAAAAGCACTGCATATATTGACAATATTTTTGCTGACGTGCAATTTAACATGTTCTGTTTTACGTGGCTGCAGTTTGAAGATCCAGGGATATCACATTCCTGAATTACACAGATTCAAAATTGCTACTGTGCTGGTTTAATGGACAAAGAAAGAAGTCCGAGGACTCATACACTTCCTGTGGAAAAAAAGAGGCCGCCTATTGAAATTCACCGTGAACTTTAAGTTGTGTATGGCCGGAACGTCATGACAGTGCAGCAGGTGCGAACCTGGTGTCGTGATTTCAGTGGTGGTAGAGTGAATGCCCATGATGAACTAAGGACCGGACGTCCTTCCACGTCACCAGATCACGTCGGTGCAATTGAAGAATGCTTTCGTGAAGATCGCCGTCTGACACTGCATCACTTGGAAGAAAAATTCCATCTTTCACATGGCACTGTATTGGACATTGTTCATGACCGTTTGGGCTATCGAAAAGTGTGCAGTACGTATGCTCCCAGACAACTGACGGAAAAACACAAGAATAACCGCATGGCTGTTTCCCTCGTCCATTTAAGTCTCTTCAATGAGTAGAGTGACGATTTCTTATGGCACATCATCACCAGAGATGAAACATTGATGTTCTGCTACACTCCTGATTCAAAGGCCAAGTCCATGGTATGGAAGCATCCACACTATGGACTGGGCCACCACGAACATGCTGAAGACCTTCGTGGTAACCGACTCACGTGTGACCTGGCCGAATAACTTGGAACCACCCACACGCGCATTATCATGCAGCTGTGTCAAGTTGAAGAGGTGCACAAGAAGGAGTTTTTGCACCCTATTAACTCACAGTTAAACATATCGTATGAGTGCATGCGTTTCCCTACTTGCACGTGAACAAGTTGTATTGTTTTTGAACAGCATTGTGACAGATAACGAAACATTGGTCCTCTATGACAATGTCAGCACCCAGAAACAGTGGTTGGACCCAAAACAGAAGCCCATGCCGAATCCCAAAGACAGCTTACACTCACGTAAGGTCTTGACATGTGTTTGGTGCGATATGCGGAATGTCGTGTTTTTGAGCTGTTGCCGTACAATGATGCCGATGATGTTTACCGCCGATGTCCAATACCGTCAGCTCGACGATCTGCACATAACGCTCACGTCGAAAGGCTAACACTGCTGAACCGTATGGCGTCCTATTACAGCAGGATAGAGCAACACCTCACAGCGCAGGTGATCTGTCACAAGATCAGGGACCTGAGCTGGAAGCTGCTGCCACACCTCAGCACATTCCCTGGATGTTGTTTCATGCGACTAACACCTTTTTTCCAGTCATTACAGTATTGGATGGACGGTGGTTCACCAACCGGGAAAATATTGAAAGCACAGTTACTCACTTTTTGTATCCATGCCACCAATAGACGGAAAGTATCTAACGGCTGCCCAAACAATGGGAGCAGTTCGTGGGAAACGATGGTATTTAGACTAATTTCTACTTGTGTATACGGTAATCAGCACTATTCTGTTGCCTTGCATTTGCAGATATTACTTTCTTTCCAATCTAATATATATTGGACTTACTTTATGGCTACTTCTGCTACAGCAGATCTCCCAGATGCACTCATTTGCTTCTATTTACGGTTTTAACTCCCACCGCCACAATCAGTGCTCCACCTAAACCTAGAATCCAGCCCAATTCAGGGAATTAGCTTCTGCCATCTGATTACTGGTGCATAGGCTAGCATATGTTCTTTCATACATAAGAGCCTTTGCCTGTTTCAGAGTGACTGAAGCGCTGGTTTCTGATCATTCGTCCGCAATCGGCCCGGGTTCAAGTCCCTAATGAGGAATGGGTTGCGTGTTTGTCTGATAATTCTGGATCCGTCTCTTTCCTGGAACCAGTGGACGGAAACTCCTGATGGGCTACAGATTACAGCTTAAACAGTTGTTCGTAGTGGTCATTAAATCTCGTAAAAAAAGAGAACATTATTATTTTGACTTTTATGAGACTGTCTGTGCCCCTCCCTGGAAGTTTCCTAAATATTTTGAAAAACGTTCTATACTTCACAAATATCCCACTGGCACTGCACGTTTCAAGACTTGTCTGATATACAACTGTGACTCTGAATCATTCAACATCCATGGGCAGACATTGAAACGTGTCCGATATACTTATCTTCACGCCTTTCGAGTCTCTCTGGCACCTGTTACATTTTCAGATCCTTACACGTATGTAATGATTTCAGGCATACCTGTGTCATGTGAGAAACGCATTTTTCTCCGATAGCGTACCACGTCCCTTTGTTTACGAACTGTAACAGACGCGAAGAGTCCCTCTGATTTCGATAGAGCGTCCACACGTTTTCGTTATGCAACGCACTTCCTGAACCTACCAAACATCACTTGATACTGACACTGCCGAAGCAAAAGTGGTCAGAAGTAATTATAATACATGATCACATAAATTCCCGCGTAAAAGCCCATGTGCAAACTTACAGCAAGAGAGTGCTTGTTTTAAACGATTCACATCAAGTCGACGGCCAGGTAAATATCACTGAATAAAGCTTCATTTTAATATCTCTTTTTTTATGCCCCGTGCTTTACGCTCGGAAAGCGGATACTGAGCCATTGGAAAGTTAGTAAGCGGAATGAATTACCATGGTAAATTATGCCGAAGTTTTTTCTAAAGACAAGTTTTACTTATTGACGATCACATTCCTTTTTTTTGTTGGGGTTAACAAGAAACTTCAACGAAACATACACTCACGGAAAAAAAATCCCAACACCAAGAAGGGGTTGTATTAGATAAACGACAGTTGATAGGCGGTGAGAGTACAAGATGACGTCTATGCAAAATTCGCGTTCGGTGCATACGTGTGGAGCTAGTAGCGCCCCTCGGAACATGCAAAGAAGGTTTGCTGTAAATACGCGCTGTAGCGTTCGTGAGCATTAGTTACCGTTGAAATTCGACGTAGTGTGTTGATGTTAGTCAGGAATGCCTTTAAGAAGACGAAGAAGCCATTATCAACAGCTCACGGAGTTTGAACGAAGTCGTGTAATAGGGCTACGAGAAGGTGGGTTTTCGTTCCGCAATATTGCTGAACGACTTGGTAGGAATGTAGCCACTGTGCATGATTGTTGGCAGCGGTGGTCAAAGGAAGTTACTGCCTCAAGAAGAACGGGTTCCGGCCGGCCACATGGCACTAATGAGAGGGAAGACCGCCGTGTACGGCTTATGGCCGTGGCGCATCGTGCCGCGTCTGCGGCAGCAATTCGAGCTGCAGTTGCCACCACAGTGACACAATGAACTGTTACAAATCGGTTACTTGAAGGACAGCTCCCAGCCAGACGCCCTGTAGCGTGCATTCCACTTACTCCAAACCACTGCCGTTTGCGACGTCAGTGGTGTCAAGCTAGAGCTCATTGGAGGACGGAGTGGCGATCTGTTGTGTTTTCTGATGAAAGCCGGTTCTGCCTGGGTGCCAGTGATGGCCGTGTGTTGGTTAGAAGGAGGCCAGGTGAACGCACTGCAACCAACCTTTCTGCGGCCGAGACACACTGGACCTATACCTGGAGTTATGGTCTGGGGAGCAGTTTCCTATGACAGCAGGAGCACTCTTGTGGTTATATCACGTACCCTGACGGCACAGTTGTACGTCGGTCTGGTGATTCAACCTGTTGTGCTGCCATTAATGAACAGCATTCCAGGGGGTGTTTTCCAACAGGATAACGCTCGCCAGCATACCGCTGTTGTAACCCAACATGCTCTACAGAGTGTCGACATGTTGCCGTGGCCTGCTAGATCACGAGATCTTTCACCAATCGAGCACGTATGGGACATCATTGGACGACAACTCCAGCATCACCCCCAACCAGCATTAACCGTCCCTGTATTGACCGACCAAGTGCAACAGGCATGGAACTCCATCCCACAAACTGACATCCAGCACCTGTACAACACAATGCATGAATGTTTGCGTGCTTGCGTTCAACATTCTGGCGGTTACACCGGTTATTAATGTACCATCATTTCACATTTAAAGTGGCTCTTTTCGCGCTTACATTAAGCTGTGATCTTGAAACCTTAATTGATAAAATATGTTACCTATAGAAATGTATTGCCGCCATTTCATTCCTCTATAACTATTTTTTCGTGGTGTTGGGATTTTTTTTCCCCCGTCAGTGCATTTGAACAGAATGCTCTTCCGTATCTCTACCTCCATTGAAGATGTGTATGGTATACCTACAGCTTCTTCACATTTCTACAAGCATCGATTCTTATAATATGATCAGTAGCAGCTATCTATTAGATATTCGTAGTCATTGTTGATATTCTGTAGAAACTAAATTTCCATATAATTTTTGCACAGAGGGATAGCCGAAAGATTTGCAATATTGGTATAAACGCATGTCCTGCTGCGGGTATGTCACGTGCTTAAACTAATTCAAGTCGCGCACTGCAGTCAGACGAAAGGGATATAAATTGGTGGTCGTTGCTGTGAACAGCATTGCATGGCGTCCTTCTGTCTGTGGCTGGAACGCCTAAAAGATGAACAGCCACAACCGGCTAATTACGGAACTTTTGCCGTACGAGTTTGAACTATGATATAACTTTGCTCAAGCAACACGACACGTTTATCATGCGAAAGGGGAAGGTTCCGTGGACCACAACACCGCAACCAGATGGTTCAAGAAATTTCACTCAGGTGACAGAAACCTCGGCGATAAGCCAAGGTCAGGTAGGCCGCGAACAATTTATTCTAAAGCCGTGCGCCAGGCCGTAGAGGTGAATCAGACAACCATTACTCGGAGCTTATCAGGTGAGCTGAGCATATGATGTCAACACGAAGGGTGAGCTGGGCAGCATTGTTCCTCACGAACTAACGCCAGCAGAAGCAAACCGCTGAGTGGTAGTTTGGACGAAATTCGCAGAAAACCCGCGCGATGTACGTTTTATCAAGAGAATTGTTACGTGAGATGAAAGGTGGGTCTATTTCCGTAACAACGCAACGGCAGTGTCTGAGCCCGAGCCAGCCTCCTGAAGCTGTTGCCAAACGTGCTTGCTTCGAGCTCAAATTCATGCTCTGCGTTTGGTGGAATTTTGGGGGGATAATCAATTACGAATTTGTTCCAGACGGTCGGTCAATCAATGCCAACCACAACTCAGAACAGCTGGAGCGGATGTATGCCGTTTTGGAGAACAGAAAGCGCCCTTTCCTACGGTAGGACGACTCTCGGCTTCATACCTCACGAACTACCCGAAAAATATTCCAGGTACTTGAGGGCACCGCACTGAGGCCACCCCTAACTTATAGTCCGGTCCATGGCCCCCTTCGTACGCGGGCGGCACTTCAAGCACCAAGAAGAGGTGACAACTGGGGTGAAGGAGTTCTTCGCCTCGAAGGACAAGAACTGTTACCGCCACAGAACCGAAGAACTGGCAGAGAGGTGAATAAAGATGGTGCAACACGATGGCCTATACGTTGAATGCTAGTCAGCTTTCATCGTAAAGGTACTTATGAAGACAGAGTGATCCAAATATTGCAAAACGTTTGACCTACCTTCTGTATATTTCTGAACAACCTCGTTCGGATGTCCAATCTGCATTGGTGTTCTTAACTGCATTGTACTTCTCTGCGAAATCTTCCATTTCATTGTCTGTTTAAACGGAAAAGTCCTTAGTTTCTCTTTCTTAATTCGACACTTTATCCATTTGAACTAGATCACTAATCCTTGTGGTCTAATCTTTTGATTCTACTGCAACTTTGTTAGTTTAGCATATTAATCCCATGGAGTTGGATTTAACGACCTTCCTATCTCTTTACTAACGCTGCATCAGAAATCCAAATTATTTATTAAACTAAGGATATTAGAAGCAAGCCGAGATATCAGCGACGGGTTAAGCTCTGTACGAGATGACTAATATCTGAAAGGCTTTCGAGATCTATTCTCTAGGTAAAGCCTTTTCCGGCGACAGACACAAAGAATTTTCCATACTAATTAAGATTTTTACCTTTACATTATGACTAAAGTTCTTTCTGCGCGATTTCCCTAAGAAGCTCGGAGTGGTAAAAACAGATATTAAAAAATATCTGCAAAGTGGAACCCGTAATTATCATTGATTTTATAATCACATGTTGCTCCAATTTCTTAGGATCCACTTAAGATGAAGCAAGAAATGTTCCCTACGTCCTTCACTCTTCTGTTTTGTTCTTTTGTTTTCGTCAAATGGGTAAAACTGGGCTGCGCCTCATCCACCATGGAGGTTGTGGCTGGTGCTAATTACTCATCTTCCTATCGATGAGAGTAATGCACGAGGGTAGAAGCATTAGCCTTAATTTCCGCTTTGACAGTTTTGTCGAGAAAGTAATTAATGATTCATTTCTATCAAACTGATTCAAGTTACTCGACTTAATTTATTTCCCTGCTTTTATTATTATTTCGGAATAAATTCTGCAGATAAAAATGTTCGAAAAGAGTGTAAAATACCAGATAAATATTTTGTTACTGAATACCGTCCAGTTTTACGTGTTTAATGATAACGGAAACGAGAGTTGTTTTTTTTTTTTCAATTCGCCTTAAAGAAAAGTACAATTACAACCTATTTCTACGTATTTTCTTTAATTTCCAGTTAAGGAGCATGATTTTATAAACTTTTAGAAGTCGGAATGAAAAGCATTTCAGAAAAAAGAAATAAAAAAAATAAAGTGTGAAAAAGGAAGACAAACGTCCGCAACGCCGACTCACTCAAATTCATTTATATCTGGTTTACGAGGATAATTCATTTAGAACAAGAGAGCATGAATAATGAAAGAGATTTCTCAATAATGAACTTATTTTCGTAAAGGGTGTTAAAATTAGTTGATTAGATTTGGGACGTAGACAAACTCGCTTTCAAAATACTTTAAATTCATTAGATTCGCCTTATATAAGTCAGTAGAACAATCTCTATATATTTAAAAATGAATTCGGTGGACTTGCTTAAGGGGGATTCTCATTTTTTTACGCGAAAATTACCGCTTTTTTTTGCAGTATTTATTGACGAAACTATGCAATCAATTGATTCCAAAGTAGGTACATCTATTCATCATCGTTTCAGGCTTGTACAAAACAATATTTAATACGTTTCATGAAGAATCACGGATGTAAATACCCCTTGACCATGACACTGCACGAAGATCCACGGTTGCTGGTTGGCAGGATTTCTCCACTCCAGGTGATCCGAATGAAAAAACTCGAACAGCGTTTTACTCTATACACAAGTAGTTATCGTTTGATGAACCAGAAAAAATATATATATATTTGAGGAAATGGTGACTTGTCAAACTCAAATTATCAATTTAGCTCATAAAAGAGAAATTGTGTTTTGCTGTTAAAGAAATATACATAACATATCGCGTTTCTGGTTCATCAAACGATAAAAGGATATTTGCTGAACACGCAGTTTTACATTTGAAGTAGACCGGCCTTCACACGCAGTTTTACATTTATCTATCATGAAATATTGAAAATATCATGCCAACCATTCGCGAAAGAGCTGTTTCGAGAAAAACGCATTTAAAGTTCAGTTTACGGTGGCATATCAAGCACGTACAGTGTTTTCCCGTTAATCTGCTATGCCAGAGCCATATAGAGTTCCTTCCTCAGCTTCGTAGAACTCATTTAGAGACATTTTCTCGCTTCTACGCCTTGTACGAGCCTCTTTTGTAGCTCGAGGCTGCGTTTCGACGATCTCTGCGGATGCTGTTGGTTCCGCGCATTAGCAAATATCTTCATTTGCTCGCCAATAACGAACGATTCCCATCGTTGTCATCATTTTCAGGACGGCAGAAAAACCTTCATTAAAAATGCCTGCTGCTACACAAGCTGCCATTTCGATGGTTTTTGAGCCACAGTGAAGATGTTTGGGCGCGAACCGCCAAACAGTAGAATTGAAACTTTCGTTGTTGTTTTAAGTGTCACCACCCAAACACCTTTCTAGCAACTCTCTTGATGACAAATCGTTGTAAATCGGCTTTATGGCATTTTCAACATCTTTATGAAGTGGCGGTTCGGGATTGAATTCATCCAGCGTTTTCTCAGCTTCGACTTTGCGCCGGTTGCACCAACTCTGTGACCCCACTGGACAATAATAGATTATAACTTGGCCAATTTTGCGAATTTCGACTTGAAATTTGGTACACATATTCTTAAGACCTGAGATAATAACATAACGTAAAAAAAAAAAAAAAGATATTTTTTTTCACAAAAAGAAATGAGAATCCCCCTTAATTATCAGATTATTAGGAACACCCAATGGTAATAATACACCAGAGATGGAAACGGGTCAGGGTTCAGCGGTTCATCAATATTTTATTTTTGGAAAACAAAAATAAAAAAAAAAAAATCAAGGAAAAGTGCGCGCTGTTGGATTTTGTGCCGCTGTTGGATTTTGTACTTCACCTTCCCTCTTTTAAATAGGGTGTCAACTGCTGAGGTACCAACTTTACATACACTTTCCGATATCTTAAGTCTTCCACCATCATCTGTATGGCATTGTGACCAAAGTCCAGTTGTACACCGGAAACTCACCGATTGTGACTCGTCCCTTCGCGCGAAACTAATTTGTTTAAAAGTCCTCAGAAGGAAGAGTGTGTCCCTTCCTTCTGAGGGGCAATGATGAAAACATCATCATTTTGGAAACTTTCAACTTATCATTAGCTTGCGAAAATTGATGTTCCTGTGAAACCTTATTCTGAAGCTTAATATGTTGTCAAGAAAATGGCAAAAACTGAAATTAAACATACGAAGGTTATACTGGAAGTAATGCAAAAGTGGGCATGCGTTTTTTTATTAACTGACATAGGTCGTTTAAATTGCACATGTTGGCAGAGTAACTTTTTATCTATACAAAGGTATTACTCAACATAGTCTCCATCACAAGCGATGCCTTTGCGCCATCATTGAACCTAATCCTCTTTGAAAAACTTCGGGTCTGGAGTGTTGTACCCACTTCTCCACAGCCACTTTCACCTCATATGTGTCTTCAAATCGTTGTTTCCGGAGACTGTCCATCATTGGACCGAACAGGTGGAAGACTGAGGGCACTAGATCTGGGCAGTACGTGACCAGCCAAATTTGCTGATCGCCTCAATTGTTGCCAAAGATGTGTGTGGTCAGGCATTGCCATAGTGAATGTGGATCCTTTTAAGAATCTTGTTCGGTCTCTTACTCTTTATGGCTTCTCGGAGCTTCTCTAGTGTCTCAATGTACCGCCCGCTGATCGCGGTAAGGCCACGTTCCAGAAAATCAAGGAGAATGACAGCACGGTCATCCCAAAAAACAGTCAACATGACTCTCTCTGCTGATCGCTGGCTCTTAATCCTTAGTGAGTTGGTGTGACGTCATTCCATGGATTGATATTTCCTTTCCGGGTCGTAAAGATACGCCCACGTTTCATCCTCTGACATCAGATCGAAAAAAGAAACGTGTCTTCATTAGCTTCAAAACGATTTCAGCAGATTATAGGAGACTTCCCCTTCTCTCTTTTAAATAGGGTGTCAACTGCTGAGGTACCAACTTTGCATACACTTTCCGATATCCTAACTCTTCCACCATCATCTGTATGGCATTGTGACCAAAGTCCAGTTGTACAACATGTTCACCGATTGTGACTCGTCCCTTCGCGTGAATCATTTCATCCACTCGCTGACGATTCATGTCAGCGGTCGCATATGATGGTCTCCCACTGCGTGGCTTGTCTTCAGTGCTGGTTTTCCCTTCTTTATATGTCTTTATCCATGTGTGCACATTGCTCTTGCCAATGGTGTCATCTCCATAAAAATTCTGTAGCCTTCTGTGGATGCAGGACAGCCTACACCTTCCTTCGTCAAGAACTCAATGACGGCATGTTGCTTCTGCTTGGAATCCATTACTTACCTGCAATGGAGAAGAAGGGTTTCTATAGAGGAATAGTTACTCTACAAAGATGTGCAAATTGCACGATCTCTGTCTGTTGATAAAAAGTTATAGCCCCTTTTGCATTACTTTCGGTACATCCCTCGTACAAGGTACTTAATTCAAAACCTTTTGACTGTAGCGCCATCAAAATTAGGTGGAACAGCCTTCGGAGGGACTTTTTGACTCTCGCAGATGTTTTTGAAAACATGTGTAAAACAATTAGGTTGTATCTTGCAAATGAAGGACGATGGTTTCAATACTTCCCGTAATTAAGTGAGTAAATAATACGTTCTCGTAATACATTTGTTTGATTTCCGTATAACCTAAGGTACCCACTGCAGAGAGAATAATATTTAGTCTTAGTCTCGTTTTCCTCTTCAAATTAGATCTTAAGTGGGTCTTGCCGGTTCAGTTAGTAGGTTGTGAGTACTGAAACCTTGCTCCTCAGTGTGTTAGATAAAACACTCAAGTGCTGATGCACTCTTTGACAGCGCCACTACCTGCAGAATATAGTTGCCTGGCCATGAAGTAACTAAATAAGGCTCTTACACCCTGTGGAATCTGGGTACTACTCTAACTGATAAACATGTGTCTCTGTACTTCACTTTTTGCTGTCTGGCACTTTAGTCCGAATCTCCAGCTTCCCACTTTTAAGAGCTGTTTAAGATTTAGGGTCAGACACTCAATTTTAAATTCCTCTTCAACATCATTTATTCATCGTTCACTTTTAATCAACTTTCGCAAAAATATATAATACCGAAGAAATAAGTACAGGGCGTTTTAACTTATATATGGCATTCGATAAAAGAAACCATAACCAGCTGTTGAAAAATTTTATAGCATTACTATCAGAAGTGCATCAAATAAAATATTTTATACAGAGGGTGAGACGAAAGGAAAGTTTTGCAATATCTGGATCACTTTACGTCTTCATACGTACCTTTACGACGTAAGTTGACTAGAATAAAAAAGTATAGGCCATCGTGTTGCACCGTCTTTAGTAGCCATTGTTCTGCCAGTTCTTCGATTCCGCGACGGTACCAGTTCTTGTCCTTCGATTCGAAGACCTCTTCACTTCAGCTGCCATCACCTCCCGATTCTTGACGTACCGCCCGCGACGGAAGTGGGCCATGGACCGGAACAAGTAATAATCTGACGGGACGAGGTCCGGACTATATGCTGGGTGTGGCATCAGTGCGATGACCTAGAGTTCCTGGAGTTTTGCCCGGGTCGTTCGCGCGGTATGAAGCCGAGCGTTGTCCCGCTATAGGAGAGCTTGCCCTCTGTTTACCAGAGCCAGGTACGACTCATCCAAAACGGCATACATCCACTCCAGCTGCTTAGAGAAGAGGTTGACAATGGTGTCCGAACATCTGGAACAAATTCGTAATGAGTAATCTCCTCGAAATGTCACTAGACTTGTGTTCGAAGCGCCCACGTTTAGCAACAGGTTCAGGAAGTTGGCCCGGGCTCTCCTACTGCTGTTGTGTGTTAGGATTACGGAAATAGACCCACTTTTCATCGCATGTAACAATTCTCCTGGTGAAACGTACATAAACGTGCGGGTTTTCTAGGAGTTTCTTGGTTATATTCAAATTAATCTTAAACTTGAGACTTGGTCATTCTGGATGGTGTAGTCGTTAGCATAGCCGGGCACTATCTGGGAGACGCGGTTTCGAGTCCTGCTGCAGGACGATGAAAATTTCAAGTTTTCGGATATTATATGACTTACCATACTAGTCATATTTACCCAAAAAATCGGATTGTCATCTTAAAAATTTGAGTAATAGAACTTGAAAGCGATGATTTGATTTGACAAACTAAGAGATGCGAACGTAATCAGCATTCAAAGACACGAGGTGTTATACTCGCGTTGCACATGGAATCATGGAAGGAAAACAAGAGACATTCACTTTTTGAAAAAACTGCTTCCAAACTCGCAGCAACTTTAGCGAGATGCCTTAGAGGGCTCAACAGCCCGTAGACGATACCATAAGAGAGCACACTGAAGAGCAATTGAATTAGAGATACCTGTCTAGTAACGTGTAGCAGCACATTTTCCCCTGATGACGGCGGCGATTCGTCTCGGCATGGACTCTACAAGACACCGGAAACTTTCGGAACACATACGGATCCACGACCCCTGTACAAGATCCCACACTGTAAAAATTTTACTGTAGATTTTACGGTTTTAAACCGTTTTCCAAGGTGCCAACACAAAACCGTAAAATCTACAGTTTTATGCAGTGTTGGAGCAAAGCTACAGCTTTGCTCCAAGACTGCATTTAATGAAGAAAATAGCACACAATTTAGCTGGAGCGAGTCACAGTCCAAATAATCACGAAAACACAAAACTTTGGCTGGAACGAATGTGTTGATTGTGTTGGAGCAAAGCTATAGCTTTGCAGGTGACCCAGCTGGCCAAAGAAGCGAGATCACGTCGGTGGAGTGTTCATCCAACCATTCGGATACACTTCGGGAGCGATGGCATGGTGCATTGTCTTGTTGCAGGATGACGTCCCCAGTGGGATGTTGAAGACGCACAAACGGGAGCAAATGGTCGCCCAGGATATCCCGGTAACGATGACCTGTGAGAAATGATGTCACACGTACCAGGGGTCCCATTTCAGTCCACGTAAACAGTCCTCAGACGAGAATGCCACCCCCACTAACTTGAAGAGTACCCTGCTTCTAAGAAGGATCCATCGCTTCATGTAGTTTGCGCCGTACTCGTATCCTGCCATCCGCATGTACCAACGTGAATCTCGACACATCAGTCCAGGCAACATTCTTCCACATGTCTAGGGTCCAGTGGCGATGTTCCCGCACCCATGCTAATCTTTGTACCCTGTGATGTGCAGTCAGCAGCGGTACCCTCGTGCGACGATGGCTTATGTACCCCATAGGGAGGAGATGGTTCTGGATGGTGTGGCTGCTTACACGTTTTTGTGCACCAGCGTTAAATTGCCGAGTGATGTATTGCAATGTAGACCGTCTATCTGCTGCTACAATGCAAGCTAGCCGACGATGACACCGCTCATCCACACTCTGTTGCCCACGGCAGTTGGCCCTTGCAGGGATGGTTTTACCAGATTCGATGTACTCACGGTGCACGCGTGACACAGTGGCTCGTGAAAATCCCAGTGCCTGCACGACTTCCGAGATGGAGTGACCCATTCGTCGGGCTCCGACAATTTGCCCACGATCAAATGCGCTTAGATCCTTCATCTTACCCATAGTGCATCCGACTCTTACTGATTCCCGTCGCATCACTCCTTATATTGTCGGATCGCTGCATACGTCATGTCGTTTCCGTTTACTGGGCCGCCCACTGCGCCACATTTTCAAAACGCCAACTGTCTCTAATTCAATTGCTCTTAAGTGTATTATCTGTTGATGATTGCGATATGGCCTTTGTGTTAGGATTTGTATTTATTTGTCACAGACCACTGGCATAGGAAGACTTCATTTTTCTCTAGAATAGTTCCAGTTGTTAACAGAGACACAGGTTTTCTTTACAAAGTGAAAACCCAAACATATGTGCCTGTGATAAAAAGTTGAGTGTAGGGAAATTGCTTTTGTACTTCAGATACTTCAGTGACTTTCAGAACTTATCAATTGTTTTTCTGGCATTACGGGTGTTTCCATTTGAAATGTGGGAGGTTATCAGTAACCGAGAGATATAGCACACTATGTTCCGCATATCTTGTTTGCGTGGCTAGTGTGTGTGTGTACCAAATTGAATCACATGCGCTCATTGCATCTATGCTTTACTTCGTTGCTCAGGTTAGTTTACAAAAAAGTTGCGTATAATCATGAAGTGCTCATGAAAAGTACTAATTCAAAAGGTTTGCTGAAATTTCCGTCGAAACATTAATGCAAACAAGCGAAAAAAATTCACGAAAGCCGAACAAACTGATAAAAAAACTGCAACATTTCTCTTGAGAGGCATCTTGAGCTCATGTCAGCAGCATGGTAGAAATTTGTGGATCTTCTTTTAGTGAATAGCGATTCAGACATGCCAATATTTATTTAACCAATCAGCTTAAGGAGA
Source organism: Macrothele yani (assembly GCA_039090855.1). Lineage (NCBI taxonomy): Eukaryota > Metazoa > Arthropoda > Arachnida > Araneae > Macrothelidae > Macrothele > Macrothele yani. The sequence goes on from CM076995.1 coordinate 185,470,381, forward strand.
ACTCTTCAATTACTGGGATTAGCGGTCAAACATGTGCAATTAATCCATTTGATTTAATGTGATCACAAATAAATGGGGAGAAGAAAAAAACAAAAATGACCGTACGGAAAATTAATTCGATTAAATGCATATCCAAAGCAGGTGGGATATTCGCATTTCTAACTGATAAGGTATTACTAGATTTTTTCAGAAACAAAAAAAATATTACGTCCTTTTCATGTTGTATATTTAACCACATACAATTAATGTCCATCACTTTCTCAGAAATGGGGGAAATAGTAAGTCAGCTAAGAAAAACTAAGCTTTGGCAATATCTTCTAGCAGGGGCGTCAAAGAAAAGTCCAAAAACCATTAATGCTGGTGATAAAAGGAGAAGAAATCTGTATAAAGAAAACGAATGTAGAAAAAGGCATGCGAAACATGTGTAAATTGTTAAGAACGATCAGTTTTATTTTCAGCACTGAAAGGTCATCCCAGAAGAGTAAATTATCTGTGAAAATGTCTAATTTGTGAAATATCCATTTCATCTGCTTGTTGAATGGCGTATTGTTTCTTAGTTCGTAAAACTTGTATTACTCCAATGACTGATCTAACAACATACATTTGGCTTAAACGGTTGACTGGTAGTTAGCAGCAAAGGTTTCTATCTATCAAACGACACAGAACAAAACCTTAGTCAATTTTATATCGAAAAAACGCGTTAACCCTTTAACGACCTGGGCCTTAAAAATTGTGTGTTGTCCAGAGTACCATAACACTCTATACTGTCAGTTACTATATTTCAAATGTCCGTTTCCTCTTTTACAGATTAACAAATTAGGATAAGTGGTCTCCACACGAAATTTCCTATCTGTTTGCTTCACATACATTGACGTCTTTCTTAAGAAAAAGCTCAATCGCTGCATTCTTATACGTACAAGAATGATATCTTCTGGTTCACATCTTAATTAAGAGGCAACAGTGGTGACCTACAGTGACGCTAATCCTCCAGAGAACCACAAAATTCAAACATGTGAAAGTAAGAAACTTTACTCACTGTAGCTGGGCGATTCGGGCGGCCTTGGCCGTATGGATGTACGAGAGTTTTAGGGCAGTATGGTTGTTAAATGGTTAAAACAGGCATTCTCTACAAGTAGGTCATTTGTTCTTTATTTCATGCTACGCTGCTATGGTCATACGACGAGAGACGTCATTAGCCAGCGGGGACTTTCAAAAGGAAAGGAGATGGAGGTTATTTTTATAAAATTGGCCATTGGAATTCTAGTCTCCAAAGAACGTTATATGGTTGATCAGAAAGGATCTGGCAAGGGTCGAAATGTTTTAGCACCTGAACTGATAAGGGTTATGCGTAGTTTTATAGAAATACTCCAACAAAACTAATTACACCATTAACACGGAAAAAGGTAGCAAGATTAGAATTGACTACCCGAACTTACACTGAAGAGCAATTGAATTAGAGACAGCTGGCGTTCTGCAAATGTAGCGGAAACGACATGACGTATGCAGCTATCCGACAATATAAGGAGTGATGCGACAGGAATCAGTAAAAGTTGGGCGGAAATCAGTTAAAGCGCATTTGATCGTGGGCAAATTGTCGGGGACCGACGACTGGATCACTCCATCTCGGAAGTCGTGCAGGCACTGGGATTTTCACAAGCCACTGTGTCACGGGTGCACCGTGAGTACATCGAATCCGGTAAAACCATCCCTGCAAGGGCCAACTGCCGTGGACAACAGCTTGTGGATGAGCTGGGTCATCGTCGGCTAGCTTGCATTGTAACAGCGGATAGACAGGCCACAGGGCAAGAAATCACTCGGCAATTTAACGCTTATGCACAAAACCTTGTAAGTAGCCACACCATCCAGAACCATCTCCTCGCTATGGGGTACAGAAGCCATCGTCCCACGAGAGTACCCACTGCTGACCGCACATCACAGGGTGCAAAGATTAGCATGGAAGCGGGAACATCGCCACTGGACCCTAGACATGTGGAAAAATGGTGCCTGGACTAATGAGTCGAGATTCACGTTGGTACATGCGGATGGCAGGATACGAGTACGGCGCAAACCACATGAAGCGATGGATCATTCTTGCCAGCAGGGTACTCTTCAAGCTGGTGAAGGTGGCATTCTCGTCTGGGGACTGTTTACGTAGACGGAAATGTGGCCCCTGGCACGTGTGACATCGTCCCTCACAGGTCAACGTTACCGGGATGTCCTGGAAGACCATTTGCTCCCGCTTGTGCGTCTTTAAAATCCCACTGGGGACCTCATCCTGCAACAAGAGAATGCACCGTGCCATCGCTCCCGAATTGTATCCGAATGGTTGGATGAACACTCCACCGACGTGACCTCGTTTCCTTGGCCAGCTAGGTCAACTGATCTCAATCCCATCGAGTATATCTGGGATGCCATCGAGAGAGATGTTCAAGGCTCTGACCCCCTCCATCAAATCTTCGTGAATTGTGGGAGCTTGTTCAGGGGTCGTGTATCCGTATGGCTTCCCAACGCTTCCGGTGTCTTGTTGAGTCCATGCCGAGACGAATCGCAGCCGTCACCAGGGCGTTGCTACACGTTACTAGACAGGTATCTCTAATTCAATTGCTCTTCAGTGTATAATTAATGATTCTTATACATCGACTTGCTTCTGTACTGCGGTCTGCTCTGTCGGTGTGCCCTGCCAGTTCCTAATTAAAGCAAAGCATTTAGTACAGATATCGCAAAGTGCTCCAAACCCAGATTTCGCTTACAAATGATCACAGAGTTGTACAAATCCTAAATTCTAGATACTTTATAAGCCTAGAGTCAGCGTTTCAATTAAAGAATATAGTTCAGGAAATAGTAAACGTATGCCAGTAATCCGATTTATTGACGTAGGAATATATCAACAACTGTTTCCAAGGTTTCGCACATCAACCAGACTGCTTTTTCTAGGAAGATGGACAGAAACAGCAACCTGAATAATAGAACGCTTTAACAATTTGAACTCTGTGACTTGATTTAATAATAAATGCGACGCAATATTCATTTAAAGCCACGCCCAGGTAGCACAACCTTGTAGTTTAACATAAGCCCTACACTGATCCACCCTCTTTTAGGAATGAAAGACTGTGGCTCAGTGTTAGACCTAATTTAAATTGCAAGGCTGTGCTACATGGAGAAGCATCATGTTAGTTATGCTCCCGGTATTCTGGTAGGAAGGAGATACTTGAACTGTTTATATATTTTTACGCAAATAAATCTTATTACTGGCATAGTTTTACTGTTTTCTACATAACTGGTATATAGTTCCTCGTTATTAAAATAACATAATTATAGGATACATATGAACTCCGAAATTTCATTCCAAACTATAACAGAGTAGCTAGTGTAATTTAGACCATTAAGATCAAGTAATTCAAATTTTGACTACAAAATGTTATGGTTTGTCAAACTTCACTGTTCATTTGGGGCTGAAATCAAAATTCTGACGATTAATGTCACATCCTCATACTTTTTCGGAGCCTTTAATTCAAATACTAACAACAAATCCGTGGTTATTCAAACTGTTCCGTTTTTAATGAGCCCCAGGTAGAACATTTAATCAAAGCCGCGATTCTTTCCCTTTGACAGACCCTAAGAAACTCCATATCTGAATTTTAAACAAGGAGTTTTGTAAAGGAACTCCGAAGAAAAATTCTCACGGCGAAGCAGTGGTTGAAAAAGTGCAATTGGCGTAGATTAAAACTACAAGATTAATTTTTCAACTCTGAGAGTCTCTCGTATATCACTTGAGATAAAGGTTTCTCTAAGCTCATAATTGCCAAGTACTTTTTGTTACATATTGACCGATGATTTGATTTTCTCCACCAAAGGAGACAAAGATCTAGATTTCAGATAAATAAAATAATTTACACACACACCACGATGCCTATTACCATAATTATTAATCCAACAGATGGAGTTAATGTAATTTTTTGTTGTTTATTCACACTATATTCCAAATCCATGTTAAAATCACAGGTGACAAGTGTCTTTTTGTGCGAAAGTTCAATGGAACCCTTCAGTCCGTAGTTACAAATGAAGTCTCGAATGTTTTTCTGCTGTGCTTGTGGAAACATAACAGATGACGTGCTGTCTACATTTTTGGCGAAAGACTGTCTACAAATCTAGCGTGAGTTCTGGTTCCAAAAATTAAATTAATCTAGGCAAAGAGCACTGAAATTATTAAATACGAAAAGAAAAGTCACAGAAAGACCGGATTTCCTTAAAGACTCATTAATAGACTTGTGTGCCAGATCATAATGACCACTTGCATCCACGAGTAGAAATGTCCCACTGCACGTGTAAATGACGTCACTGACGGACACTAATATATGTACAAATAAGTTTTAAAGCGTTTTTTGTGTCATGTATACCGCTAATTTGCCTATCCGATATTCCCCTGCGTTATTGTCATATGACCGTAACTGGTTCAGAGTACAAAATGTGACAGAAGTTTGTCCAACAGTCAAATACACTGGCACATGGGTTGGTGAAAGCTGGTAAGAGATTGCATGTATTCGACACTGCATTCGTTCCGAATTTCATTAAGGAAAATAGTGCTACAAAAGCATGTGAATCGTTCTGTTCTGTTCTGGGGGAGAATATTTTATCGAAAAGTACGTGTGAGTTTTGGTTTAGACGGTTTAAAGCAGGTGATTTTGATGTTAATGATCGAGAACGTAGCGGCGCGCCGCAGAATATTGTGCATGAGAAACTGCAAGCATTGCTGGATAAAGATTCGTCTCAAATTGAAAACGAACTAGCTAAACAACTGGGGATAACTCAACAAACCGTTTCCAATCGTTTACGCGCAATGGGAAGATTCAGAAGGAAGGAAAATTGGTGCCACATGACCTGAGCCAGAGGAACAAGAATGAGAGTCTCTGAATCTGTTGAACAAACAACACAAAGTCTTTCCTGTGGAAAATCGTTAGAGGTGATGACACGTGAATATGATACATCAGTCCCAAACGTGAAAAACACTGGGTAGACCTCGGTGAAGCAACGACTTCGACACCGAAACGCAATATTCACTCCAAGAAAGTTGTGCTGTGCGTATGGAATTTGAAAGGTGTGCTGTATTATGAACTATTGGAACAGTGTCAAACAGTTACTGCTGATCGCTACAACCAATAGTTCCTGCGATTGAACCAGGAAATCTGTCGGAAAGGTCCATTCACAGGCAAAGTATTGCGTCCCGTGAAAATACTGCATGGCAACGTTAGGCCGCATGTTGCCAAATCGGTGAACGAGACGTTTTTGACGCTTGGCTTGGATGTTTTGGAGTACCCGGCTTATATACCTCACTATGGCTACTTCAGACTATCATTTGTTCTGATTGATGTAATATGGTTTGTCTGCTGTACGGTTCCGGATATGTGACGAAGTGCAAAAATGGGTTGACGACTTCATCGCATCACACGACGAAGTATAAAAAAAATATTTACATAATTATGTAATCTTCATGATATCTACACTTTCTTAAACAGGATAGAAAATGATCCACAGATTTTCCTCCGTAGTGCTAGATTGGAGTATATTAACTGTGTACTTTACGATAACCCTTTGCTCGTAGAACGAATTGGTATACTGTAGAAATTTAGTGGTGATTAAGGGCCTAAAAGTTAGATTCTTTTGTATCCTGCTGACACAGATAACCAAGATTTCATTATTTTTTCTTACCTGAGAATGTTCACTGATGGGAAGATTCGGACTTACGCCAATGAATTTACAGGGCGGTTGTAAATTAGTTAGGCAAAAAGAAAACTTTATTGCGCATAGTTTTAAGGATCTGTCAGTATGTCGGCATCAACCAATGCGAGTGCAGCGGTGATTCTTAATTACAGTTCTGGAATGGACTTTGGAAGCGACGGAAGGTAAACCTGATATTTAACAAAACCCGATAGCCCGAAATCTAGGGGCGTAAGTTCGGTGATCGGGAAAAGGGGGGTACATGCAATTGGGCCGCCACGACCTGTCCAAACTCAGACTTCAGCATAGAGGTAAGAAGTTACCTCCTTGTGTTAGTGAGGACGTGCCCTGTCTTGCTGGTAAATGAAATCTCTTTCCATTGTTTCCTTGAGGATTGGCATTAGGAAAATCTGAAGCATGTCCAGGTATGTGATTCCGACAAAAGTCTATTCAGCTAAGAAAAATGGGCCAAAAACGGTAGGACAACTCACGGTACAAAAAATGTTTACCTTTGGAACGTCGCCATCGTACCAGAAACAATGTCACGGATCACCAGCAGGGAGCAATCGCTCGTTCTCTGCTGGCGATCCGTGACCTTGTATGACTCGGCGCCATCAATCCACAAAGTAGGTCTACAAAACGTAAACCTGGTGTGTTTAACTATATATTATTCTGGTATCGTTCACTTGATCGAAAGGTCACTTGACCGAAAATCACTTCGCCGAAAATCACTTGATCGAAAGGTACATTTCACTGAAGGGTCACCTGACCGAAAAGTTCATTTCATCATAGGGTGACTTCACCTAAAACTTCATTTGATCGAAACGACACTTCATCGAAGGATCACTGTACCTAAAAGTTCATTATATCGAAAGATCATTTCACCGAATGGTCAGTTTATCGAAAACTTATATTTTTGGTTTTAGAGATCTGTTGGAGTGTGGTGCGAGTTTTTGAAAAACTGGCCACCAAAACATTATCGGATTGTATAAAAAATAAACTTTTAATTTCTATGAAACACCTCCTCGTGAGTAGGTTTCTCGAAATATAACATTACTTATAAGGCCTAGATCTGTGCCTTTTTGTCAAATTTTAATCCTCCGAGCTCATATTCATAAGGGTTTCATAACAAATCAAGTAAATAATGTTCCACTTTTGCTCAACCACAAAATATTAATGTTTTGACCTTAGGCCTAGCTACAGACCATTTTAACCCTACTCATATTCATAAATATAACATGAAATGTAAAGTAATATTTTATGTAAACTTTATGAACATGAGCACGCACGGTTAAAATTAAAAAAAAAAGAACCCCTAAGCCGAGGCATAGAGCCTAAACTTGATTCTTTTTGCCTGAAAAAATGTGCAACCTTATGAACATGAGCACTGAACATGATTTTTATGTAAACCTTATGAACACGATTAAAAATTTCTAAAAAGGCCTAAGCCGAGGCCTATTGTCTTAAAAAAAAAGATTTGTCTTAAATCTAAATCTTTGCATTCTTTGTGACACGGAGAAATCTGAAGTGCAATTTGGGTATAATCCCCTAACGTTTCGGTGGTCTGTCTGCCGAACTTACACCATGCTTCAACAGATCCTGTAATGAAATCCAAAGTTTTCGATAAACCGACCCTTCGGCGAAATGACCTTACGGGGAAATGAACTTTTCGATCAAGTGATCTTTCGGTGAAACAATCTTTTCGGTGAAGTGATTTTCGGTCAAGTGACCCTTCGGTGAAGTAAACGTGGGCAAATGAACCAGACCCATATTATTCGTACTAATTATCATCTGCATCCTTATACCAATGCACAATAAAGTTTTTTTTTGCCCAACTGATTTATGAAACAATCAAGAATTTAGATTTTGCTCCAGATAAGGCCTCCCTCTGAACCATATTCCGTAAAGTGCAGAACATTGGAAGATAACCCAGAGTTGCACATTTTACCAAAAATATAACGGAATATATTTTTGGTAATATATATATTGGGGGTATATTTGATTATAAATTATCATGCGTTAGTGGCACAAGTAATGTCAAAACCAGGTCTGGAAACTTATATATAATTTGAGAAGAATGAAAAACATGCCTTGAAGCCTTCAAAGCAAAAGTCGTCAAGTTTGTTTTAGAAAGGGTCATCGAAAGGACAGTACTTTTATGCTTGCTGAAGAAGTAAATGGCCAGAAGGAAGTACAGTGAGACTAGGAAACAGTCTGCTACATATTCAGGGGGATCTGCTTAAAACCTCACTCGGTGACAGAGATGTTTACAAATGGAATAACCCTATACTTCGGGTAAAAGAACGTTAATAAGAGAGACCAGTGGAATACCTTCTCACCAGGAGATTTGTAATGTTTGCCTTTCGATCGAATTATCACAAGTGCATGGTCTGTTTCTTTCGACCTAGATTTCAGATAAACTTAATCTAAATGGTATCACAAGCAACGATATCCCTCGTTATAGCGTTATACGAACGCAATGTACAAACTAATTCACTTTAATTTCTGTTTTACTTAGAATTTTGTCAATTATGGTCTGTACGTTCTATTAAATATACAGTTGCAGTCTCCATGTTTTATTTAGAATTAGTAACTTATATTCTGTACGTTTATTGCTTTATACCAGAGGTTCCCAAACAATGCTTCGCGAAGATATTGGAAAAAAGTGTAGATAAAATAAATGTGGCAAGTTCTCAAAATTGTGAATTTGTGCGGTCATGAACTGTGTATAGGTAAGTAGTGAGTTGAATTTTTTTTAGCTCCTGTAGTGTTCTATGAAACAGTGTCGATAGCAAGTATTACTGACCAAACTGCATCTATCTCATGCGTCACCTCAGCCAGATTTGCCCGGCTGCAGCTTCTCGGAACCACGCAAAACAATGGAGAACGTCGGCCAAGCACAGAGACTGCACGAGGTGAAATCAGACAGACTCGACGACGCCACGCTAACCCCATCTCCTCAATGAGAACTGCGCCGCGCTTTCAGATCTGATTATTAGCTTCCATACCATTCCAGAATTATCTGGAAAGTTTCTGTTGCATGTCAAAACCTGGTGTTTCTTCGAACTTTCAGTCAGTTGAAGTTCAGTCAGCACCCAGCCGAGAGTTGAAGCGAATCAAATCGCAGTGATGTGTTACTTATTTATGAGAACTTTTAATGCATGCTTTTTAGTTTAAGTATTTTTTATTGTAAAATATTACATTAATATATTTTTTCCGATCTTACGTCTTGAAGACGAAACACGTGCCAGTTACAGGTTTTCTGGAGCACCAACGTAGTGATTCAGAAAATATCATCGATTTTCTTTCAGTGAATCGCTGGTTTAAGTCTACATCCTTTAAAAAAAGCTGTCAAATACTCCGTCACAGTACCGGCGGGAGGATCAACAGCTAGCAGACATTCTAAAATGTTTTATTATTTTTATTTTTTATCCGACCCTGATTATTCTTATTATTTACCTATCTGATACGAATGTTATTTTTCAATCGCAGTGTGGAAGATGATGGAGCAGTTCCAAGCGCTAGAGTTGCTGGAGAGGATGAAGTGTTTTTGGAGGAATCAGCGACAGAACCTCCTGAAGCATTCAACCAACTGCCGAGTTCTTCGGAGACCAGTGCCACAGGAAAGAGAATAGTAAAAAGGAATTACCACGATTCTTACTTTGATATTGGGTTCGTTGAGATCAGTGACAACATACCACAGTGCGTAATTAGCGGCAACGTATTGTCAAACAGTGTGATGTTCCCAGCAAAAATACTCTGTCATTTTGGAGAGTCCATCAAGAATACAAGGGAAAAAACTGACTGATTTCTTCAGACAAAAGTACGGTGAGCTTACACAAGCCCAGAAAATTATATCCCATCATTTAAAAACAGTTAACGGAAAGGCTCTGATGGCGTCATACATGGTCAGTTACTGAGTTGATCAAGCTGGCGAAGCCCATACCATCGCTGAAAACCCTATCAATCCTTGAGTAAAAGACAGTGGAATGCATGCTGGATGGAACAGCCACGAAAATAGTAGACAGGTTCTTTGTCAAATTACACAATCTCGCGACGAATCTGGTATTTAGAAGAGGACGTGAAAGCTGTTTTACTTTCACGAATAAAATGAACTAAGACTAAATTTTTGCTCCAAATACTGTAGATGAATAGACAGATGTGGCTGGTTTGGCAATTTTAATAGTGTTTGTGCGCTACCAGTACTTGCAGTCTCTTCAAGACGATGAGCTTCTCAGCAAGCTCTTATCAACTAACACGAGTGGCGCTGAAATTTTTAAATTAATAGACAAATTTTTCAGTGAGTGGCATCCCATGGGATAACTGCGTTGATGTGTGCACAGACGGCGTGAAGGCCATGATTGCAAAGACGTCAGCTTTTATCTCAAGAATAAAATAAAAAGTCAAATAGTTCAGCAGTAGCCATTGCGTCCTACACCGCTATGCCCTTGCTGTGAAAAGAATGACACGCTCCCTAAAAGAAGTCTTGGAAGAAAGCGTGAAAATAATTAACTATCAAATCACGACCTAAGAATAGAAAATTTTTCAAAATGTCGTGTTATGACATGGGATGTCTACATACGTTTTTTCTTCTTCACACAGAAGTAAGGTGGCTTTCTCCTCCCAAAACTGTCTCTGCTCTTCGAAATGAAGGCTGAAATCAAAATCTTCGTGATTGATGATGACTTTGTTTTGGGAGATAGGTTGTGTGATTAGCGTTGGCTGATGAAATTTGCGTATTTAGCTAAACCTTTAAGAAATGGAAATGACTTAAGTTTTTCATTTTAAGTAAAAGCATCAATTGTTTTTGACGTCAGCGAAAAAGTGCAAACATTTAAAAAGCAAATCAAGTTTTGGCGGAATCAATGCAAACTCGAAATCTAGACACCATCCTAATGGTAAAAGAATTTAGAGAACTAGATTCCGACATACTTGGAGATACCTTAAATAAGTTTTACTTTCATCTACAAAGTTTGCTCGATAGTTTCAACTGTTATTTTCCGGAAGAGTTCTACAAAACAATTAAAGAAAACTTTTGGGTTGTAAACCCATACTTTGCTGTGTCGTAAAACCCAGCCTGTTTGACATCGCAATAGTATGAGACCTTGATTGATTTAACATACGATTCTGCAATAAAGGAGAATTTTGCACCCAAGAAGTCACTATCAGAATTTTGGTGTCAGCTAAAAGACGAATTTATAAAGCGAAAATCATCCTACTGCCCTTTGCAACAACCTACTTATGTGAATCATTTTCTGCCTAGGTGGCTACTCAAACAAAGCCTCCTCAATGCAGAGTGAGATATTCGGTTGTATCTGTCCCAAATTCAACCCGATATACACACATTGTGCAAATAAAAATAGTCCCAACACTCTCATTAGAATCTAAGTTTATTTTTCGATGTCTAGAGACTTTTTTGGTTTTGCAACTGGAAAAGTGGTTTTAAATACCATATCTATGTGGGTAACGTATTGTGGATTTGCAATACCTGCGTTGAATGTATTCTCTACTGCATGTTTTTTATTATTGTTTCTCGTTTAAGTAGTTTAAGTTCCTTATTTCTCTGTCATTAGTGGAGAAAATAACATTTTGAATGAAATAATGCTTGGTGTTTAACATGCCCAAATGCTTTAAAATACCCTCCATCGTCAATACTGCTGTCATTCGGTTTAGTACTTATGTTGGTGTTAGGAGAAAATATCGCGACACTTATACCAAAGACACATATGTGCAAAATTAATCTTTTGAAAAAACGATGTTTAAAATTCCAAATTTTAGCAACTTTCAATGAGAAGAATTAAGTTTAGATCAACATTTGAGCTACTTAGAATTCGAAAAATAATTCGTGCTCTTTCTATATGATAAAATATAGACTAACAACTTGAAAAATGCAGTTAGGTAAAAACAACCAAAAATGCATATATACGTGCCTTTCGCATATGGGTGACGATAGTGCTCCTTGACGAATATCTCTCCTGAAAAGTGCTCCGCGACTTTAAAAATTTCGGAACCGCTGCTTTATACGAACGCCATATGCGAACCCATTGTCAACTTTAATTTTTGTTATATTGTGTCACTTATAGTCTGTACTTTGTGTCTTGAGAAAGCCGCCTGTATGTGGGCGAAATCTTAGCAATTATGTCCACGTTTCTTTTTCCATTTTTTTTCCTTTTTTACTAACTCGGATTTCATACCTATATTTAAGTTCAGTGTTAATAAGATATTCATTCAGCTTCTCAACATCATCCAGAATGGAATACATGAGACCCAGTTTTAAAGGGGCTGGGAATATGTATACTGCCAATTCTAAGCTGATTAACTATAAGGACGTATATAATGAAAAACTAGGAAACCACCTTTCCCATATCTGGCAATGGCTCTGTTTATTAAGGGATACAAATAGTAACACTGATATACCAACGACTGAATAGTGATAGATTCCCTTGGTGGAATGTACACCTTTATTCTGACAGGCAAAGTGCATTGAAATTTTGGGAAAACATTAGACTTAAATCTGAACGGTGAAAAGAAAGAAAACTTAAAAATGGTGGAGTATTCACATTATGCTGGATAAAAGGACGTGGTAATGTTTAGAAATGATACAAAAAAAGCAAAGATAATCAGTTGAAGATATTGTCAGAGACAACAATGACGACCGTAGGGAATTGCCTTTGAAATAACGCCTTGGAGCAACAGCAACAGAATAAAGAAACGAGAGACAGTTTCACCTATCGAAGTCTTAACAAAATTTCTATAGAAGAACCAGAAGCAATTTTTGAAAACACGAAGTTTTAACAAATCACGTTGTCGATCCTAGCTATTTCAAAAGGTTTGAAATGAAAGAGGATGCTTGTCACTGTGAGATGCAGATGAAAGACATTCCTACTTCATTGCCTACAATTTAAATTCCAAAGAATTCCTTATAATAGGCATATTCAAGAACTGTAAAGTGTATTTACATATAAATACAGATATGTTATGAATGTTGTTAAACAATTGTTCAGTTTAGGAAATGGATCTTTACGGAACTGGAATTTATTTTCAATCAAAAAGATGCAATTTGGAAGTACCATTGTTATCTTGAAACTTGTAAGTACTTCTTAAAAATTCTTGACTTTACTCTAGTGTCATTATCGAAGAGAAACAGATAACAGTAAGGGTTTTTGAAGCTACGTCAAAATACTGTTTTCTTTTGAGCATGCTACTTCAACGCATTTCGCAATTATCTGGGATGTTCTACGTAATTCTAGAACGTTAAAAAACTAATTTGCCTCGCTTTTATTAAGCGAGTTTTTACTTCATCAGACAGTGTGTGTTTAGTCTAGAATGTTATAATAACTCTAAAATATTCAGCGACTTTCGATTAGTTAGCACAGTGGTCAGAGGCATATACACGGTCCAGTCACATTACTCTGAATATTAGCTTGTGGTCTCAATAACCGCCGTGCGCAGCGCGGAAAACTGCTAGACGGGCTGGGAGTGACTCAATAAGATTCTGGAAGGTATGTGGAGCTGTGCTGACTGCAGTGCATGTGATAGCTGATGGAGGGTGCGTGGTGGAGGATCCAGAACGCGAACAACACAATCGAGGTGGTCCCACAGATGCTCAATTCGGTTCATGTCTGGGACATTAAGGAGCCAGGGAAGCACTTTGAGGTCTTCGTTCTCTTCCAACCACCCTCGGACACTTCTAGCTGTGTTGCAGGTCGCATTGTCGTACTGAAAGAACCCATCCGCCCCAGGGAAGACAATCAGCATGTATTGGTGTACGTGGTCTGCAAGGATGGATTTAAAACGAATTCGGTTCATAGTTACTTCCACAGGTATTCGTGAACCCAGGTAATGCCACGAAAACATTCTCCAGATCATAACGCTGCCCCTACCAGCTTGTGTTTTTCCAGCAACGGTTGAAGAGTGTTCTCCGATGTTTCTCACCAAATACAGAAACGTCCATCCGTTCGATGAAGCAGAAAACGTGACTCATCGGAGAAGGCAATTTTTTGCCAATCAGTGTAGATCCAATTCCGATACTGCCGTGCAAATGCAAGCCTTTTTCTGGTAATGCACCTTCGTTAGCATAGGTGCAGTGACCATCCGTCTGAATCGGAGCCCCATACGCAGCAGGGTTTGCTGAACTGTCGTTTTAGACACACTTCCGGTAGCTCTCCCTGGTTCATTCGGCCAGTGAGTTGCTCCACTGTAGAGTGTCGATCGTCCCTCACGTACCTTCGAAGCCAACATTCACCTCTCACATAATGGCACTTGGTGCTCCTCAGTTTCCACGTCGCTTATTCACAATTGTGCCATTTCTCCAATCACGATACACTTTAACCACAGCAGCAGGCGAACAGTTCACACACTGGGCTGTTTCAGAAATACTGCCACCCTTGGCCCGAAAACCAATAATCATCCCTTTTTGTAAATTTGACAAATCGTTCCTTTTATCCATGACATCAATGAGTGGTGCAATTTTAGAATGCCTACAGCACACCTTATGTACCTTCCAAGCCAGTTCACGACATGTACCTACTTTCATTGACTACGCGCTGTTGACGTCAAAAGCAGGAGGTGGTCACAATGTGACTCGACTGTGTATTTCTGACAAATTGTGCATGATTGGCCCAGGTTCGAAATCTGGATGAGGCTTGGGTGGTGTGTTTGATTTACGGTTCTGGCTGTCTTCCTTCCTTAGAGCCAATGGCCCCAAATTAGAGACTTGTGACTTCTTACAGTACTCAGATTTGATCATGGTCGTTAAAACCTGAAATAAGAAGTAAATGAGAATGAAAAGTATGTATTGATCTATATTAGTAAAACAAAGTGTGTGTATGTGTTTCGTTCGCGATGCAATAAAACTACTCAACCTAGAAACCTGAAATTTTGATTAGCTTTAACGACTATCCCGAGGCTTCGACGTCCTCTACCACTTATTTTCTTTGGTATGCATATACGTTATGCTGCTTCAGGCACGCCATGTGTCTTCCACTTATTCAGTACATCCAAAACAGTTGACTTGGGTATGTTTAAACGCCTCTCGGTTTCTCTTATGGGCAACCCACTAATATAATACCCAACAATCTTTCCTTTCTCAAAGTCAGTTCTCTACCGCCGCGATATTTTCACTCAACCTCACAGTGCGATATGATCGCGGTCAGCTGTTGGCTTGTTTGTATACCGTTTGCAGCTGTAACATGCATCTTAACAACGCAGCGGATCTGTTCATTTGCTTTTGAAGTGGTGTCCGGTGATTTTTGTCAATATAGTGTATACATAAGCATTTTCAAGCCTTCGAACATCAATCAAATGGCTTTTTTGAGGAAGTCAGACAGAAATTGCAGAACAAGGAATCTGAAGATGAACCTCGGTGTTGGCATTAGGCCTCAGACATCTTTACATACCATGCTTAAGGGAAACGCTGACAAGACCCCACCTTCCAATAAAGCAGGTGCTTATGCCCTTCCTCTACTATATCCGTACAGCTCCAAGCAATACTACATTGGAATGACTAAACGTTCATTTAGAATTAGAGTCAACGAGCATAAAAGGGACAAAGAACGGCAAAGTAACCACGGCGCCATCCAGAGAAGTCAAGTTCAAGTCCACTGCTCCTGTGTGGGTTAACGTAAATAAATTAGCTTTCTACTTCAGCCCAAAATCTACTACCATTCGCGAAACATTGGAGATCATAACAAACAGCGTGTCGTGCAATGATAGCGCCTTACTGGAGTTGCCACGAGTTTGGAACAAGTTCTTCAAATAGTAATTGCCTCTTGGTTTTTATTTCATGATTTCTCGCGCTAAACGAGCATAACGCCTCGTGTCTTTGAATACCTGATTACGTTCACATCTCTTCCTTATTGTCAAGTCACTGCGTTCAGGTTGTTGAAGCGTTCTATTATTCAGTTTGCTGTCTACCTTCCTTGAAAAAGCCATCTGGTTGATATACGAACGCTTGGAAACTTTGATTTCTATTCTACACCAAGAAATTTTGGATCACTAGTATATTTATACTATTTAAGTGATTAAGCATGTATGTGTTCAACGGCTGCAGAACACTGTGAACGCGAACTTTGAATTCATCTGGCGTTGTGAGCAATGGTGGCACATACATTATCCTTAACATACCCTAAAAGAAAAAGTCACAAGGGGCCAGGTCCGGAGACATAGCGGGCCAGCTTCCTAACCGCTGAATTGGTCGCTGTGTTGTGTCCACAGCGACCAATCCAGCGGTTAGGAAGCTGTTCGTTAAGGTAACTGCGGCTGCCTAACCTCTGTTCGTTAAGGTTGTGCCGAGTTTCAATTACTGCATGTGAGTTTTGCGTGCCTCATATGCGAATGTTGTGACGATTGACCTTGCCACTTAAATGGAATCTTGCTTTGTCCCTAAACACCAGGCGTGAAACAAATTCGTCGTCCTCCATTGCTTCCTGCATGACGTATTTTTACAATGAGTCTATCGCCTAGGTGCAGATACGCGGATTGCATTGCGCTATCTAGCGTTACATTCGTAAACTCAGTGAGTTTCTCTTCATTTTAACAGTCAAGGTCTATTAATACCTTGACTTTTACGGAGCTACAATCTATTGAAATCTGATGAATCATTTTGAATTATCCTGTATAATAAAGCGTGTACTTTTGATTAGCGATTGCTCTGGGTGATAAAAGAACACTGTCTTCCAGGCGTGTGTAGGTATGCCAATTTTGGCGACGATTCAGTTAAAAATAGCTCGCCAAGAACAGAAATAGGGACGTAGCTAGTGGAATCGGATGAACAGGACGGAACCTGTGTTGTGTTGCTCCTGGGATTAAGGTAACTGAAATTATAATAATTTCAATATATATGAATATGATATTCTGATATATGATTGTAAAGCCAGAGTTTGTTAGTCTAATTGTGAGTTTGTCAACACCTATACAGCTAGAAAATATAATGTGATCTACACTGCTGGCTACTCAAAATTCAACACCAAGAAGAAAGCATCAGATTGGCCTGAAATTCGCAGCATGCGTCGCCCGCGAGAGGACATGCAAACGATTAGCATTGCAAGGCATAGACAAATCATGTGCGCCCGGCACGCCACCGAGAAGCACTATAAGATGGGTGCACAGAAGGCTTGGTGTAAGTAGTTAAAGTAGTTGAAGTGTGTTGTACTGCCGGACCTGTGCGTGGGAAGCTTCCCGATGCCTCGTCGCAGAATACGGCAGTCATTCCAGCACGTTTCGGAGTTCAACAGAGGAAGGATAATGGCTCATCGGGACAGCGGTTTATCGTACCAGCCACAGTGAGGCGAGTATGGATTTGGTGGGTGCAGGAGGGACGGACGGACCGACGTGAACGATTACCGCAGCCGCGGCACACCACCGAACAAGAGGACCAGCATGTTGTGCGGCGGGGATTGACGGTTCGCACCGCCACATCACGAATGTTAGCAAAGGAATTAGGGTGTGTTGCGCAACAACTTGTGTCAGCACGCACCGTTCGACGTGGTCTGCAGGAGCGGGGACTTGTCGCACGGCGCCCATTGCTCCGATTACCATTGACGTTACACCACCGGTGAGTGCGGCGGCAGTGGGCCATTGAACGCCGCACCTGGACTACGGAATGGCACGACATTGTCTTCTCCGACGAATCCCGTTTCTGCCTGCAACAACACGATGGTCGGATCCGCGTGTGGCGGCACCGCGGCAAGAGACTACGACGCCTGAATTATGCATCGCCATACTGGTCAGTCGGCTGGCGTTATGGTTTGGGCCGCAATTGGATATGACATCCGCACCCTCTGGTACGTATTGCCGGTACACTCAACAGCCACCGCTATATCTCCGACGTTTTGGAGCCTATAGTCCTCCCTTACCTGCAGGACCTGCCAGCGGCCACGTTTCAACAGGACAATGCGTCGCGCCTGCACGTGGCACGCATTGCGCAACAGTTCTTCACGGCCCACCAGGTGTCAGTGCTGCCGTGGCCCGCCTGTTCTCCCGATATGTCGCCCATCGAACTTGTCTGGTCGCTGATCGGCAACTGAGTGGCCCGACAAGCACCACCCGCGGCTACGCCTGTTGAACTGTGGCAACGTGTGGAAGCAGCCTAGACCGACATACCCCATGCCCACATCCAAAGCCTCTTTCGTTCGATGCCGCGGCCGTTATTACCAGCCATGGGGGCCACACGAACTATTGATGTCTGCGTGTTCCGCAAGTCGCACGGGCCTGTAAACTGAATAGTTTCATCTTTGTATCTGTTGTTATGTGTCCAGTAAATCTGGATTTGCTATCTCGTGTCTTTCTTGGTGTTGTAATTTGGGTGGCCAGCAGTGTATTTATGTTTGCAGATTGAATAGAATGTTGTAGCTATAGAAAATAATAAAAATTTACTCCTGTTAGCCAGGCCTTCCTTTACCGATACCCATGGTTTCCTCACGCAGAAGCTGCTAGAATCATTACTTGCTACATTTGTGGCGATAACAACCTAAAATAAAGTAGGAAACTTATTTCTGAGTTTGTGAAGATGACGTATATTAGTTATTTTAATATCTAGCTTGGAGACCAAGATAAATTGTGGGCTTTCTACATCATATGCAGAACTTGCACGGAATATTCGTTATTGGCAGCAATGGAAAAATGGAAAGTGGAGTTGCATGAAATTTGGAGTACCAATGGTTTGGATGAAACCAAAATACCATTGTCAACATTTAGGTCACCAATCGATATAATCGAATCTAGTGGACGTATCCTGGCCTAGATTCAGCAAGATGACTTCATCCACACTCAAATAGGATACGTGTTCCATCTTTCAGCAAGCTACCAGAGTTCTCAGATGATGATGAAGCCCGCATGTCTTATGACATACAAGGTAACAGAAGAGCAGAAAGTTAGTTATTTTGTAGGAACTTCATCAAGTGCTCAACGTTTTAACTAACACGAACTGAGTGACCTCATCAGGGATCCTAACCTCTCAAAGGAGTCTTCTGAATTGTTGGCCTCCAGGTTAAATACAAAGAATTTACTTCATTCTGGAAGCCACATGACATGTTATCATGACGGAGAAAAGGATTTGCTGCTCTTTTTCTCCAAGGACAACCTAATGTTCTGCAGTCATGTTAGAAGCCTGCTGAGGAAAATGGGTCTATCAAACTGATTTAGTAATATGTTTATTTCAACACATTTCTGAGCAAATGGGTTGAAATAAACTCAGTTATTAGAATGTAATATTAATATTTTGACAAATATTGATACTATTATCAAAAATAGTAGATTGGGCGATTAAAGATCCCGAATTTGGAGGGACGAGCGGTTGAATCAGCACACACAGGGTGGCTGTGCCGTATCTCGAACACTATAGCTGATAGGGGAAAACCGATATCAATTTTTGGAATCAGCACGCCAAATATATCTAAGAATAGGTCTAACTTTTAAGGCACTTAAACGTATGCAAGGGTAGTAGATGACAAGATTATGTTCATCCTGCACTTCCGGGGATGGCTTTGTGACGTCACTGTCCAAATCGCCGTCGGAAGGCTACCTAATTGCCACGTTTCTTTCTATCTGCACCATAGCAGCGTTTCGGAATTATTATTCGTAAACCAGCTAGAATAATCTTTATAAATTTTTCCCGATTGTTTAATGCATAATGTATTCAATTTTTAATTTCAGAAATTTGGGAAATGTTACCGAGATGTTTTTCCTATTCCTCATAAAATGTTCTTCATTGTACTGTATGACAATACGTCCTGCTGTGCGTTTTTCGTTTTAAATATATATAAAAACAGCAAAAATTATCCATAAAACTAAATTAACATTTAACAGCATAACCGTTTTCCCGCTCTATATGTAACAAAAATGTACGGGAGATATTTTTGAAATGTCCGCTACTAAAATATTTACAATTTAAAGTAAATGTGCTTTTGCATAAGCTTCTGTTGTGTGTTCGAGTTATAAAAATTGTTGACAAGACATCTTCCATAGCTACAGTTCGCATCTACGATTCACATATTGTGACGGTGATGTCGCTCAGTGACGTCACGATTATTCGTCTGCGAGGAAGGCGGCATAAGCAAACCGTACTGTCTTGAATGTGTGTAGGGCAGCGTAATTTACTATACCGAGCGTGTGATTTGGACTAAACATCTACAGCATAGTTATACTGAAGCATATGAAACTGGGTCTTAAGTGCTGGTCATAGGGTAGTAAAAGAACACCCAGTGCTGTAGTCCAGACATGACCATGCACAAGACAAATGTTTCTCATACTGCAAAACGGAAATCGATTTTTTTATGTTCATTTTTAGCACGTCTTTTATAAAAAAAAAAAAAGATCGTGCCTATGTTATCGGTTTGTCCCTCCGTCTGTACACAGAATATCTCTGCAACCATCAGTCTGATTTGAAAAATTATTTTTGCATTGGGAAGCTTTAAATGTGCGAATGATGATCCTTTATTTCGTTTTTTTTTTTTACGATGTATAATTTCGCCGCTAGTGGACGTAAATGCAGATGATGTCGATTTCAAAATACATTGTGTTCCATATATTTGCTTCTAAGCATCCGATTCAAAAATTATTTTATCTTTCGATTCCATTTATGTCGAAGAGTGTTTTTTTTTTTTTTTTTTTTTTGATTGGAGGTTTAACGACCACCATGAGCAACTCAATGGGCTATAAGCAGTCGCCCGTCCCTAATTTAGGGTCACTGGCTCCAGGGAAGGGAGAGAGCCAGTGCCGTAAGACAAACACAACATCCATGCCTGACCGGGATTCGAACCCGGACCCCTTACGGACGAAAGAGTGTTTTAGATATAGTTACTTTTTTCAAGTTACGCATAGATTTTCCGCTAGGGGGCGTAAAAGTAAATTACATTTTCCCCGATGTCTCTTCTAAAGCTCCGATTTGAAACATTTTTTCCTTCAGCGGATACAGCTCTTGATGGAAACTTTTGCATATAATATCTCATTTTTGGTAAAGAATACTTCGGCCACCAGGGGGCACAACGGTTAATTTTTGCTTCTCATGTATTTGTCTAAACATCTGAGCTAAAATCTCGATGGAAAAAATTCGTTCGCGCACCGTTACCACTCACGTCGAAAAACGTTTTTGGAATATTTTCTTCTTAAAATAATCCATGGTTTATCCGCCAGGGGGCGTTGACGTATATCTTATTTTTGTCAATATCTCTGCTTATAATCGCCCGATTTGGAAAGTTCTTTATTGGACAGGGATTTCAGTTTGATATGTTTTCCGTATAATTTCAAAATTTTCTTGTAAATAATAGATTTTCCGCCAGGGGGCGCAAAGGTAAATTGCGTTTTATCCAATATCTCTGCTTCTTAAACTTCGATTTGAAAAATTCTTCTGTATCGCATACAGCTCCTGTTGGGAATGTATGTTTTTTATATAATTCCTAATATTTGGTAATAAGTGTTAATTTCTGCTTCTGGTGTATTAAGTGTTAATTTCTGCTTCTGGTGTATTTGCAGCAAAATCTGAGCTCCTGAAAACTAGACTAATTTTTTTCTTGGACCGATACTTCTCACATCGATAAACCTTTTGAGAATACTTTCTTAAACTAATGCATGGTTTTCCCGCTAGGGGGCGTAGATTCGTGTCTTATATTTGTCCATATATCTGCTTCGAAGAGTCCGATTTGAAAAATTGTTGGAGAGCGTTTCCGCTGCGAAAAGTTTCTCATATAAATCCAAATCTTTCTTAACTCATACGTCTGCAACCAGAGGGCGTAAGATCACCATTCCGCTTACTGAAGTATTAGCGGGATCAAAAACCTGATTGAAAAACTTCTTTCTTCGGTCAGATACTAGTGTTTTCCATACCGGCTTCATTGACTTTGAATAGCTTTAATAAATTAAATTACAGTCAGAATGGATTGAAAAGACGTACTCATTACACCTGAAATTCGGTGTCATTTTTCTTGCTTAGATCTTTCCCGTATAATGACTTTTTCTTCCTCCAGAATTTGACAGCTTTCCATATAATATTATAGAGACGATATTAAACAAATCACTTATGCGAAGAACCGCAGAGAACTGGTGTGTAGGATGTGACAGACTTATTTACTCAGAGATAATTCGACTGCAGCAAAGATGTAAGTTCACTAAAATTACCTTAAAACATATAACTGTTTTTCGGCACTGTTCCAAAAAATAATGATATAATGTTTTAAGAGTAAGACATGGTGGGTTTAGAATTTATGGAACTTCGTGCAGGGGTCTAGGCTGGACACAATATTGAGGTCGCCTGTTCTGTTTAAATACAAGGTCCCGAAACAACTGAGAACGCTTTTATAAAAACAAACAAATATGCGTACATTAATTATTATCAAGGATGTGGTCATCGTTTTCGAAATACTGTCCATTCATCAAATACAGGTATCCCAACGTCTCACCCACTTTTTAATGTTTCTGAAATTTTTCTTCTGAAATGCTGCGCAACTGTAATACGAGGGTAATTTGTTGATCAGTCTCAAATTGTCGTCCCCGTAATATCTTCTTTTTCAAAACGGGGTGTAACCATGATGACGATCAGGTTTATATGCAAGTTGGAGCATCAAATTAATATTCATTTTCTTCAAAACTTCAGCAGTGGACATGTGCGATCTTGCATTGGGCCGTACACGAAAATAAATGGGGAACTCTAGTTCCACAAACTCGTTTCGTTCCCAAATGCTCGGATAAATTTCTGTGAATTGATGATTTTGGCATGTAAACCATATCTTCGATCTCTAATTGATAGGTGTTAGTCTTCTCGTATAATAACAGCTACTGTATTGATGTTTACCTCTGTAACACTCCTTGAAAGTCTTCTTCCATTCGTGATTAAA
Organism: Macrothele yani; assembly: GCA_039090855.1. NCBI lineage: Eukaryota > Metazoa > Arthropoda > Arachnida > Araneae > Macrothelidae > Macrothele > Macrothele yani. The sequence continues at coordinate 185,492,925 of CM076995.1, forward strand.
GTCGTCGACTGACGACCATCCACATATTCTTTATGCCATCTGTAAACTGTTGAATTTCTTAGACATTCATCTTTATAAGCCTCTTGCATAAGGCGGAAAGTCTCTGAGACAGACTTCTTAAGTCGACAGCAAAATTTAATGGCGCATCTTTGCTCTTTCACATCCTTAACAAGTGTTTTTAAGCTGTGATTTTCGAAAAATCAGTTTGAAATCACTTCTTAAGTGCTCGCGAAACGCTTATTAAACTGGGTATACTACCGCCGACGCATGCGTGACAAACAGGTGTGGCTCGTTGCTATGGTTGCTACGATTACGGCTTTTCTGAGACTTTCCAAAGTCGAACGCAGTATTGCACATTTAAAAAAAAAACATTCTCAGTTGTTTTGGGACAAGCTGTGTAAATAAATTAAAAGCAAAATACACATTGCCTTTTTTTTTGTGTCAGGTGCACTGGATGGGTTTTTAAAAACCTAGAAAATCCCTAAAATGTCCACTCTTGAAGCCTACATCGCCCTCGCTGAAATCACTGCTTTAAAGCATTCGGAACTTACTGTAATGGTACTTCCATTCCTCGTTGTTTTCTTTCATTTCAGATTATTTCCCTTGTAGATTGGCAATTGTATGCTGTAGTTTGAAAACTCACTGTAGATTCCCGCCTTCTAAAAATCATTCGCTTTTCTCAGTTGTTGAAAAGAGTAGAATTCTCTAGGACTACAATCAGGGAAGTTGGAATCTTGTATAATTTTGACTGGTAGAAACGATATTACTTTTCTTACTGTTTTTTTTTTTGTTTCTGATATAATCAGGAAACAAATACGTGTCGTTCTGATGAATTGGGAAACGTAGCTTACTTACTTAATATAAAAAGAAATATTCAAATACATGACGCTTGAAATATTAAGACAAAGTTATTTGCATTTAGCGAAGACTTTCAAACAAACATGGTCATATTTTAACAAAAGTATGAGAACTAAAACATCTTTTAGTAAACAACAGAACTAGCGCTGTATGCTACAGTAGCTCAAAGCATGAGAAAATATGAAAATGTACATTTACCCTTTAACCAGCTGGAACGAATTAACTCGGGGTTAGGAAAATGAGTTGAAATTAGCTCGCACGGATACATTCACTATCTAAGAAGTGGACCAAATGCGGTTGGAACGAGTGAACAATCATGAGAAAGATTTGCCTCCCCTTTTAGCTATGTCATTCAAAGGGGTCGTTTATGGAGATGGTTGACACCAAATCATTCTGGCTCATTACCCTTTAAAAGGACTGTAACAATGATGAAGAACCTGAGAGAGAGAGAGAGAGGTTTGAGTCACTTGTTACTACCCAGTGGTATGATGCCTCGGGTTATGGAGCAGAGAATAAAGAACTTCAAACGCCTGTGACGAAGAAAGCACTAATGTGATACCAAAGACTATCACCAAGTAGTAGTGGGATGAATATCACTATAGACTAGTGAGATGCCTACCAACAGTGACAGGTTCAGGGTCAGAGTTGATCATGTGAGAGGGGCAAAGAAATCGTTGTGCGGCAGCTTTTGCAAAACCCGAAAGATGTGTGAATACTTCTGTTTGGTAAGTGTAGAGAGTTTGGGGCAACAATTAGTTCCCATTCATTGGCCGCTTAAAGGGTTAAGCAGCTGGAACGACCTAGCTCGAGGTACGCTGAAACAATCTCGAACGAATACACACTCGCTGCCTAAGAAATGGGCCGAACCGGCTAGAGTGGGTGAACCCGCGCCTCTCTTCTTAGCTTTATTATTCAAAGCGGTTATTCAGGGGGACCGATTACCATCTAAAAGGGCTATAACAACGGAGACCAACCTAAAAATAAATAAATGTTACAGGAGCATGATGTCCATGTCAGGGAGTTAACACTTCCCAGTCATACCTTGGGTCACGGAGCAGAGAATAAAAGCCAAGGGCTTGCCATTAGCAGGTTTATGGTTGTTTTATATAAAATGGAAGTATGGAATGGAATTATTTTGCCGCAGATTTCGTAAACTCCTTCTGCTATGTGAACATTTTTCTTCGTTGATCTGACATTTGAGTCACATTTAGGTACACTGGCCACTTAAAGGGTTAAAGACCGTTTCTTTAATGAGACTTTTGTGGTATAGGGCACGTAAGTTTAGTCTTCAGTACAGCTAGATCTGTATTTAGACACCTATTTGGACTCTAATTCTGTGTTATTTCAGCATTGGCTTTCTTTCCTTCCTAGAACCAGTGGTCACAAACGTGGGGTGGGATATGTGTCTTAGACTTTGACATACACTGCCGGACAATTTCTAAGGACGGATGACAATAGCAACGATAGCAACCATAAAATGGAAGGCAGGAAAATGTGGAAATTAGCATAGGTGCGGAATACAGTAAGACGTGTTGTGCGTATGCACATTTTGGATTGCCGAACTTGTTCGTGACGTCACAGCGCTGATAAGAGATATAAAGGATTTGACGCGTATTGACCATTGTTGTTCAAACGCAAAGTTGAAAGGGAAAGAATCAATTGAAGAACTTGCAATTTTCAGTATATCTTCCCGACATCACCTAGATGTTTTTTCACGTGGCCGTATTATTGCCAAGTTTGAAGAAGGGCGAAAAATAACAGATGCTGCCAGGGAGTTCGACGTCAGCAACCGTGTTGTTTCAAGGATTTGAAAATCATTTCAAACAAATGGAGAGTGTAGCAAACGTCACGGGGGAGGTCGTGTTCGCAGTACGACACCTGCAGAAGATCGGTACATAGTGCTATCAACAAAAAGACACCGGCGCAGCACAGCTAGTGAGGTAGCAAATCAGTTTATGGCTGCTACTGGCAAGCGGATCTCCCAAAAACTGTCGCCAGACGTTTGCATGAAGGAGGACTATACGCCCGCAGTCCTGTTGTGTGCATCCCATTGTCCAGACGTCACCGTACCGCCCGTTTGCAATGGTGCCATCAACATCGCAATTGGACTGATAACGACTGGTCTGCTGTCCTCTTCTCATATGAGAGTAGATACAGTCTATCGTCTGGTTATCGACGACAACTGATCTGGCGTGATAGTGGTACTGCATATTGTCCAGCAAACATACAGAAAAGGGACCGATATCTGACATGTAGTGTCATGGTATGGGCTGGCATCATGATCAATGGCCGTACGTCCCTCTATGTGCTTCCAACTGGGACTATGACTGGCCAACGATACATTAATGATGTTCTGCTACCTCATGTTGGCATGTTCCGTGGTGCTGTCGGTGATAGATTCATTTTCATGGACGACAACGCAACATGTCATCGAACAGTCGCTGTCCAGGAGTGTCTTGAGAGCGAGGATATTCAACGCCTCGTATGGCCAGCACGTTCTCCTGATCTGAATCCATTGAAAATGTGTGAGATGCTTTGGGGAGGAGTCTTGCTGGTCGCCAATGCCCTCCAATAAACAAGGACACCCTCATCGGTGCACTGACAGAGGAATGGGATAAATTACCCCAACAGCTGCTTGATAATGTTGTGCAAAGCATGACACGACGTGTGGAATCTTGCATCGCCCTCCATGATGGCCATATCCCGTATTGATATCTTACGCCGGAACGCCTGCGGACGGTAATTGCATTTTTTTCACGTTTACGTATTCTGCACAAAATGGCCTTTTTGTCCCTTGAACACGTTCTAAAGCCTTCTGGATTTCAGAGCACAAGAAACTTTATTTCTTGTAATGTCCTGGCATTCTGACATTATTTTATTTCACTTGGCATCCAACCAGACTTTCTTTTTTTATGCCCTATTATACAGCCGTTTATGATCCGTCCTTAAATTGTCCAGCAGTGTATTACGACGAAGATCTAAAGTAGTACTTGTACGGGAAACGCAAGACTGAAAAACTAGTTCTGTTATGCAAAACTATCACTGCATATAAGGTTTTGTCTCATGAGTGCATTTGGAAAGCAGATTTCTCCTGAATGGCAGGTAACGAAAAACTCACGATAATTTTGTTAGTGCATAGATATGTAATATTAAATCACTTATGTTTACTTTGAGACAGAGGTCTTCTGATACACATGATGGTTAGCTTTGTGCGATTTGTAACTTACGTTTCCACGTACATGTGTAACCCCTTCGTTTGCTTGCCGGGTTGCTCTTTTCCCGTGAAGCTGAGTAATCAAGAGCAGCTAGATGGCATTTCTTAACACATGCACGAAAATGAGGGGAATTAATTTTTTTTTTATTGAGAAGGGTAATAAAAAGTAAATTGCAAAAACCCTGCGTCAAGATTACTTAATGTGTCATTAACTCTCAGACACAATTCAACTTTTTAACACTTTTTGGAAAAGCTCATACGAACTTCTTGTTAAAAGAATAGAAATATTGTCTGCTCGTAAGATTTGATTTTACCCGCGAAATACACATTGCTGCAATTAAGATTAAATGGGTTCGGAAGCGGTGGAAGCAGCGTTTGCGTGAGAATTGTGTAGATGATATACGCGCTGTGAATGACGTCATTCGGTGGAAGAATACTGTCACAACTCCATAATGGAGCAGACAGCAAATATCGGGTTCTGTATAAAACTCGTTAAAACTGCATCACAGACAGTTTAATTGTTGCACGATGTGTATTGGGCTAATTGCCTATCTTGTGCACAAAATATTCCGATGGTATAAACGTTTCAAGGATGGGTGTGAAGATTTGGAAAATGACGAAAGACCCAGATCCCCGATTTCAGTGCGCGCGTCTTAATTTATTGAGAAAGTTGTCGTTGCGTGACCTTGAGGATGCTGTAATGTAAGCTATATGCTGAAATGATTTGTCAAATTCTAGGTTAAGGGCGGGGGGGAGGAAGTTTATCGTTTGGCACCGCATGCTTTGTCAGACAACCAGAAACCTGCACGTGTGGAGTACGCAAAATACATCCAGAAGAATGCAAAATTATTACACCAGTATTATCGTGATGGTACTCCAAACTTAAAAAATATATCATATTCATCTCTAAACCCAACCACACTAGAAAGCAATTTATAAAACTAAATGCTATCATAAATCTCGAGATCGAAACCAATAAAAATAAGAGTATGGAGGGAGAAGACAAAAATTTCTCCAAAGAATTGTGGAAGATGACGAGACATGGTGTTTTAGTTATGATCCTGAAACGATGCGTCAGAGGGCTGAGTGGAAATCACAAGAGTCACCCAAAGGAGTTCAAGTTACAGAAGTCCAAATTTAAGATAATGTTTGTGCTTTTACGACAGCAAGGGAATTCCTGAAGGAAAAATAGCCACTGGCAATGCTTACACATCCATTTTGGAACGATTGTGGAAAAGGATGGTTCCGGTCAGGTCCGAGTACAAAAACGGGAAAAGGTTCCTTCTTCAAGATTGTGGAAGAGGATTGTTCGTGTCAGGCCAGAGTACAGAAAAGGGGAAATTGTTCCTTCTTCACGATAACGCAGCCGCAGACACAGCAATTAGTGTACATGAATTTCTGGCAGGAGAACAAGCGTGTGTATTCAGTCATACTCCTATTCTCTAGATTTGTCACTGTCATTACTTTCTACTCCCAAAATTAAAGCTGCTTTTTTTAAAAAACGTTTTTAAGACATTCAAGGAGAACAGTGATATCAGTTCTTTATTCCATACCAAATCATGACCTCTGATAATGCTTCATTTCGTTGGCTAACCGTGCCACTTCCTGTACTGATGCAGGCGGTATGTACTTAAAATAAATTTGCATTCATTTAAGTTTTACTGTTTTTCCATTCTTTTAACTATTCAGTCTCACTACATGATTTCCGCATTGTTTAAGATAGGATTATTTTATAAATCTTGTCGTTAGCTGCATGTATTTAAATTTTATAATTTTTCCCAATTTCTCTCCTGTATTGCATGCTGTGCATGGCGCAAAGCTACAAAAGGCTATTCTTCGCTACCGCACAAGGTAGAGGAAAAATTCTAAATTTGTGTCAGCACTGTTACAATGTTGCTGAAAACTTTGCTTCAGAGAACTGATTGGTTTAATTTAACATACAAATCGATTATTGCAGTGTCATAATTTATCCTCATCGTGACTAAAGTTCTCACGTTTGTAGGAAATGCGAGTCATCCCCCAAACGAAAGTCCCAGTAATTAGAATATCATCAATCACTGCTTGACAGTTGTGAATCCAATGATTCCTTCGCACACCAGGTGATAAAGCATTCATAGCGATCATCCTAGATATCTGGTAAGTGGGCGTTATCGCCTGCAGCACTTATAACTTCATCTGTCTTTTATGATGGCACGGATGGAAGAAACTGCTTCACATACACATTGGACAACATATATTGTTGCTTACTACAGGCATTTATTACATGCGGTAAATTACATAGTCATTATAAGTGCAGAACCCCCACTAATATATATCAAAAATAGCAAGAATTAGTAATTTTCTAAGTAACACTCTGGTCAGAAATCCTGAATATTTGATGTTATTTATTCTTGGTAAGAATCCATAGTAACCAATACTATCTAACATATCCTGGTAGTGAAAAAACTAACTGAACGGTCCGATGAAGGTCATTTCAAAATGTGGTCATAAACATAAATGGCATTTAGAAAACATCAAAACGTTCATTTCCCGGAAGATATTTTGAAATGTAGGGGGACATAAATTAGCCCAATCTTCTCGGCTAACTTACACAGTATAACTTTGAATTGGGCGGTATGAAGAGGATTAAGGATTACTAAATATCATTTGACTTATCTTAATCGCTTAGGATGATTGGAAACATAACTATCAATTAAATAATTTAATTCATTTCGCCGACTGTATTGGGATGACGAAAAAATAAAAATTAATAGGCACCATTTAACTAACTTTGGTTAGTTAATGTGCAATATTAAAGCGTAAATATTGACTACTGAGGAATAAAGACTCTTAGGTATAGTTTCAGTCTCTTTAGTTAGATAAACTCTTGATGCACTAAATTATTAACAAACTAATATTGATAAAGGCTTGGGGGTAGTTGGAGTTTTTTTGTGACATATCTGGTGCCTTATAGTGTTTGTAGTAACATCCTCATTTCTAAGCTCGAACTTGTTGGCATTAGAGAAATCGCAAAGACTCTTTTTGAAAAATATCTTATTGGGAGGATGCGGTTTGTTCGATTTCGAAATGTTCGTTCTAGTAATAAAACGGTTCTTCATGGTGCTGCACCGGGCTCGGTATCATCTCAAATGAACGACCAGAAGTCATCGCTTAGACCACTGCGCCACTGGGGCGGCAAATTGATATTGAATGCCACTCCTTTGATTTTTCAAGATAGGGTTAAGTTTTTGGGTGTTTTCTTTCAGGAGCATTTAAAGTAAAATGCCCATGTTAAAGCTATTTAACGAGACGCGAGGCCTCGAATAGCAGTTTTACCTGGAGTCTCTAGTCTGTTGCTATTAAACATTAAATTAGCATTCTATTATTTTTTTATTTATCTCTTATTGTTTGCTTGATGGGGCTAGAACAACGAAATGTACACTGTTAACAATTGGTACTTAGAAATAAGCAAAATGTATTCGTTTCTGAGTATATTCTGGGCTTATAATAGCTCCGAGTACTTTTGTCTCATTTTTAGAAAAGACACCTACTCCTATTTGAGTACATACAGGGAATCAATTTGTGAGTGTATCTGGTATTTCTAATTTGAAATATATGTACTCATTTTTGAGTACATATATTTGAAATATATGCGCTAAAAACCCCCATATATTTCAAATATATGTGCTGGAACTTCATTCAGTTTCTGTGCCCTTTCGGGCAGGGCCCAGACACTTAAGGAAGTTAGAGAAAATCTAGCGATTATAACAGGAAAGTTTGTAAGTGAGAGAGCACATGAGATGGTGCCACCGCACATGCGCAGGATTTTGCACATAGAAGGCAGAGAGAAATTAGGGGGGGGGGCTTAGGAATTTTAACCCGGGGGCCATCACTTAACGTGCTCATCCGATGTACGGCGGATATTCAGCGATTGTTAGAAATTCACACTTACAGGCTAGGTTTGAACCTGGGGTCCCTCCATCAGTAGTCTGAATCTCTAACCACTAAACCACCCGGCGTCAAATTTCAAATTTGTAATAAGTGTCCTCTGCACATACTCATTTATTCATAGAATCAGCTTGAAGTATATTAATCGATGGTACATTTGGGATAATAGATATACTAGTCACATCCTGGGCAAATGGACCGCACAATTTTATGACAAATATAGTGATGAAGCGACAATATATTATTTATGAGTTTGACACAAATATAGTTAATGTAAAGACGTACACAAAGATACTTTATGCATAATTAAATTACTGGTCATTAGTGTCTTTGTTGTACTAATAATTTATGTGTGTCACTTTACACATTTATTAAGCAATTTCTTTTGAAATCTATAATATCTAAAATGAAGTAATACGAGATTATATTTATATTTGTTGACGAAGTTATTTGTTAGTACGTATAGTTACTTATATTTGAGCATGTCATGTACTCGTTTACGATACGATTGGACTTTAAAAAAAAACGAGTAGGCTCAGGTTCTCATTTTTAAGTAGATTTTTTTATAACATTCATAGAATTCCTTTCTTTCAAAAAAAAATTAGTTTGTTTGTTTGTTTGTTGAATCCACTGGAAAATGTGGAAATCCTATTCAATCGTTATAAAGTTATGAAATTTTCAAGTTTTCGGATAATATCTGAATTGCCATCCTTGTCACATTTACTTCAAAAATCGGATTGCCATCTTAAAAATTTTTATTATGTGGTGTAATCCCATATTTCTTTCATGATCTTTGAGAGATTACATAGTTATATACTGATGTTGTTAATGCATGAGGGTGTTTATGCCAACAAGCATCTCAACTTAATAAATTTAAGTTATCCTGCTCATAGTTATCAAACCCGTGGGTATCATAACTTTTTAATACTAAGAGCTCGTACTATGCACTTTATTTCAATATTAATTCTCATTGCTCCCTGCTCTGGAATGGGTTGTCGATTCATATAAAATCACTTGCCAGTTTTGTATGTTTAGAAAAGCACTAAAGGAATATTATGTCAATAGTTAAATTTGATTAATTTTAGTTATATATTGCAAATGTGTGTATATAGGTTAAAAAATATGTATTACTTTACTTAACATTTCTCTTATCTTAAAGGTTAGATGCTGGACATGCAAATATTAGCCTTTCTCCCTGGTTTTCTGTTTTGTACGGAATTAATTGCGTGTAACATGGCGAATAAATAAAAGTGTGAAGAGGTGGACAGATTTATGGAAATATTTTGAATTTTATTCACTTTTCCTGACTAAAATGAGATAAAGGAAAGGAGGTAAATCGAGATCATTTAAGCTCACCTGAATACATGGGAAGTAATGAATCATCACCCATCTTTGATTTCCTGTTAACACTACGTCTTCAAAATTAAACATGCAAAGCCCTAAATCACATTCCAAGTCCGTTAGCAGGAGGCGATTTTAGAGATGAGAGAAAAGGTAAGCTTACTAGTTAAGAAAATTATGTAGAATTATCACACACAAAGCAAAAAAACTGAAAAAGTTAAATATATATTTCTGTGGTTTCTTTCATAAGAAACAGCTGACGACATTGCCCGAGATGGTACTCATTTTATTATAAATACATAAGATGGAATACATATGAAAGGAACATTGTATCTCTCAAGCACGTAGCTTCTCAAACGTACATTTCCGAATCAGTCGATTCTATCAGTCCCTCTTACACAAGCCAGATACGAAGCGCAATTCAAAAAGATACAAATACGAAATTCGATTCAAAGACATCGTGGTGTTCTGGTTAACTTCAAAGCAAACAAAGCTACCGGTAGTGAAACTTGCAAGATGTTTGAATATCGTCAATGGTATAAGACATGCATTAGAGTTATTCTGGATAAAGAAATGAAAGAGCTTTATCAGAAATTCCCAACCAGATATCGAATGACTCCGGATGGCAATAAAATATACTTGCATATAAGTTCATCTCTCTATATAAAAGAGAAAGTATATTTGCATGTTTGTTCCACATACGTTCCTAAACGGTTTAAAGAATTTGCACCAAAATTGGCATACACACTCTTCATCATGCAGATTAAAATATAGATGGGAAGATTCCTAGAAATTCCATCCCTAACCGGGGTCAAAAGGGATTAAATATGTTTTTACGGGGCCTTCTATACACTGGGTTAAAGTCGGCTCCTGGGGTATTAATCCGCGTGTTAAAGAGAGGGTCGTCAGGTGACGCGCCTCACTCGTCGGAAGGTTCCGCGGTTCAGGAATACGAGGACGAATCCGATTTTTGCAAATTCCTAAAAAATAAATACAAAATACACCGGCAGAACATACGGAAACCCAATTCCCAGTGATGTATGTTTAAAAAAGCCGAGGAATCGATTTCCGAAAGAATGTAAGCACCGACCGTAGCCCGATTTTGGAAAAATTAATAAAAAAAAACATTTCTCCAATGCGGGGCCCCGAAAATTAATTGTTGTACATGTTTGCTATTTCGAGTTTTTAGGGCGAGTTAAAGTGCGCAGTTCTATCCCTAAGGGGTCTAAAAAGGTCAAATATGTTTTTACGAGGCCCTCTATAGATTGCGTGAAAGTCGGCTGCTGGGGTATTACTCCTTGTGTCAGAGCAACGGTCGTCAGGTGTCGCCTCAATACTCGCAAGCTTCCTTGGTTCAGGCATACGGAGAAGAATTCAAATGGTTGCGCATCATTCTCAACGGTGTTCTAAGCGGTTCGCTAGAAAGTGCCTTATCTACACTCTAGAAAGGTGAATATATATCATCATCATCATCATTGTCAACAATTATCAATCCACTGCTAGAAGAAGGTCTCCCCAAATTTCTTCCACAACGGTCTGTCTGGTGCCGGTCTCCTCCATGTAACTCCCGCATACTTTCGAATTTCATCCACCCATCTCACATGTGGTATTCTTCTGGGTCTTTTCCTGTCCCTTGGAATCCAGTCTAAAGTTTCAGCTGTCCATCGATGGTCTGTCCTTCTGGCAGTATGTCCAGCCCATTGCCATTTCAGGAATTTTACTCTGATCATGATGTCTTCCACTCTTGTCATTTTTCGGATCCACGAGTTTCTCTTCTTGTCTGGTTACACCAAGCATGCATCTATCCATGCCTCTTTGAGTTGTCTGCAGTCTTTCTCGACAATTTCTTGCAGATCCAATACGTCGGGTCAAGGTGTTCCTCACCCGATTTTGAACCGGTTTTATTCCAACTTTATTTTTGAAAGGAGAAAAATATATTCCAAAGAAAAATTCGCGTTGTGGAATCCTGTAGTCGATACTGGTGCCCACGGAGTGAATAATGATTTGCCATGCAAAAATATTGCCATCTCTTTCTTAAAGCAACGAAGATTTCCACCGTCCGACACACCGACACTATATCGTGAAAACATACTTCCGTTGCGTTCTTTTACAGTGCGATTGTTCAGGGCAAGGTACAGGCAAACGCCATTCGCCTGCTTCTCAGCTGATTCACCGTCTCCGTGCGAAGTTCACAGTATGACTAAGAGTTACTTTTCACATCGCATCTTTTACATTGAGCATTCAAAGGTTTTCGATTGATGTGCTAACATCTCGTTCCCGTGACATATCATGTCATGTCGAAATTCACTAATTATTTGTTAATATGGATGGATTTAATATTAAGGAGGTTAAGGTAGACGTGGAGGCAATCAAATACGTTCTGGTTGATAACCACCAGAGGAAGAGTGAATGCTGGAAATTTTTTCGTCTCACTAATGAACCGGTGAATAATTCTGTGTTGTATGGTCTTGCTTGTTGTACAAAATGTGGAAAGTGTATAATTACAAAGAAAGATGTCGACGGTGTAATAAAAGATTATGGAACCAAAAATCTAACGGACCATATAAAAGTATGCGCACCTGCATCAAAGCGTGGAAAGAGTGAGCAATCTAATTACGTTTGAAAATATACATTTGTGTAATCGTAAATAATGATTCTCTTTGTAATATACTCCATTGTCACGGTTATAGTTAGCCATTACTTCAGGATTACGCAAAATAGTAGCACTAAAATGGCACTAAATTTTTGCAAGCAACCAAATTTTATTATTACAGGATTTCAGTTATTAAATATAAAACATGTTATTCGGATAAATGTACAGATGTATACTGTATATTACGTTTATATGTATATATATAAATTGAGTTTCGAATTTATAGTTCAAAGCAGATTTGCCCAGGGTCCAAAATGTTTGACCCGTTTCCAACTCTGGTTGTGACATTACAGAAGCGTGGGATCACTACTTCAAATTCCTACTATCTACTTTTGGCTGTTAAGTTACTGCTCACAGTGTATGAGAGAAATAACCCGCAAAAACCATCATTCTGTTATTTTCCCATTAATATTAGTGACAAAGGTGAATTTCGATATTTTTGATGGGTTCCACTGTGTTCTAAAATATTGGCTCAGTGCAATTTTGTAAGCAAAGTAGAAAAGACAAATAACTGGCGATGGATCTTCCTTTCCTCCTTAATAAAGCTTGTAGAAAGAAACGTATGCTTTAAAAAGGGAGAAATTCATGCCTATTACTGCAAGAATTAGAATAAGTTAGTTAAATGCACCTAACGCAAAGTTAATAAAGTGTTGGTCCACCTTTCTGTGAGATCCCGGCTCGTAGACGCCTAGGAACAGTTTCTACTAGGTATCGAAAATCCCCGTGTGTACCTTGACCCATGTCCGCTGCAGCAGCTCCTCCAGTTCACGCTCATTCCATGTACGAGGACCAGAAGTTATCACATTCCGTTACATCATATCCCACAAATGTTTGATTGGGTTACGTTCGGGGAAGATTGGGTGCCAAGGCAATGTGAAGAATTTATTGTCGTGTTCGTCCAACCAATCAGTAGTTATACAAATCCGATGACACTTTGCGTTGTCCTGTTGGAAGATGGCACTATGGTCCGAGTGAACCTCTCGCAAATGTGCTTGGAGATGATAGGCTAACAGATACCTGTAGCATCCAGCACTTAGTGTTTGTTGGATGATAACCAACGTACCTAGGGCCTCCCAGAAAAAAAAATACAGGTAGGCTCAGTTCTGACTGAGACATCAGTTTGGATCGGAGGACTACGACTTGCAGATCGGAGAGTAGAAATAAGCAAGTCGAGTATGGTTTCAGGGCGTTTATTTAAATTGTTATAGCCAACACAGATCTATGGTACAAAAGGTACCTTACATAATTTTTACAAATAATAATGGATAGGGGAGCATATTGAAACATGGGGCACATTTGAACGTCGCGTTGTTCTCGGAAGAGCCGCGAGATCTCGAGGAGGTGGATTCAGTGGTAATAGGTCGCAGTACTGCAGAAGCGTCGTCCACAGTGAGCATTGCAACGGACTCTTGTGTTGGCATTCCGTGAGATAGATTTTGTGAGGACGTACGGTAACCAACTTTACTGTCCGGAAGTTGTAAACTACGAGACGTACGCCGAAGATCCGGAGGTAAGTTTATGATGCACTGTCATTACGTACGTAGCGACCTAGGAAGCCCCTATGCTGAAATGTGAATAACTCTGTCCCTTTTCGGAAAAAGTGCCTAATGTCCCATACGGTCACACGGGACACAATTGAACAGAGCTACACGCGGCACAATTGAACAGAGCTACACGCGGCACAATTGAACAGAGCTACACGGGACACAATTGAACACAGCTACACGGGACACAATTGAACACAGCTACACGGGACACAATTGAACACAGCTACACGGGACACAATTGAACACAGCTACACGGGACACAATTGAACAGAGCTACACGGAACACAATTAAACAGAGCTACACAGGACACAATTGAACAGAGCTACACGGGACAATTGAACAGAGCTACACGGGACACATTTGAACAGAGCTACACGGGTCACATTTGGACAGGCCGACACGGGGCACAATTGAACAGCACTACACGAGGCACATTTGAACAGAACTACACGAGGCACATTTGAACAGAACTACACGAGGCACAGTTTGAACAGAACTACACGAGGCACAGTTTGAACAGAACTACACGAGGCACAGTTTGAACAGAACTACACGAGGCACAATTGAACAGCACTAGAAGGGGCACAATTGAACAGCACTAGAAGGGGCACAATTGAACAACACTACAAGGGGCACAATTGAACAACACTACAAGGGGCACGATTGAGCAACACTACAAGGGGCACAATTGAACAACACTACAAGGGGCACAATTGAACAACACTACAAGGGGCACAATTGAACAACACTACACGGGGCACAATTCAACAACACTACACGGGGCACAATTGAACAACACTACACGGGGCACATTTGGACAGTACTACACGGGGTACATTGAAGCAAGCTGAAATGTATGTTACTGCTTGAATATCATAACAATATCTGCAATGTCCTTACAAACAACTACACCAATGACCGCGATGTATTTGTTTTCAGGTTGAAACGATGGTTCGGACCTACGTCAAGAAAACGAACAAGTCACTCGTGTTGGACACCGTTCTCCTGATGGCAATAACAGCTGTCAAAACAAACAAAAAACTACCAATACGATCTGTAGCTGCGACATTCAAGTTGCCGCACACAGTTCTACATTACCATCTGCAGAAGTTTAAACACGGTGGCAATAAAACTTGTAAGTACGACTCATGATACACCAGTCGGCAAATGTTCAGCAAACAACAAAAGTCAATGTTAGCTGACTACGTGACAAAATGCTTAAAACTAAATAACGGGTGAATTACGGGTTGACATATGCCCAAATACGGAAATTAGCATACGATTATGCAAGGAAAGTAGAGTGCGAGTACCCAGATTCATGGGATGTAAACAAAACAACTGGATGAGACTGGTTAAAAAGGTTTTATGAAGCGACATAAAAATCTCACATTACGAAAACCCGAGAATACAAGACTAGCGAGAGCCACACTGCTTTGAACAAAACAAATGTGCAGGAATTTTTTGATAATTATGAGAAAGCTCTGAAATGTGGAAATTTCAGCCCGGATAGTATTTACAATGTTGACGAGACAGATGATGCGACAGTAGTGCAGTCCCCAAAGGTCGTCGACACGCCTGAATTTTTAATGCTATAATTTGCCATAGAAGAAGAAAACTTTAGCAATTTAGTTACGTAATACATTCTCAAATATTTAACGATATGAAGATATATGAAACATATTTAAATATTCCATAAATGAAACCAGTGTAAGTGCTTGTCAAGCCTATTTTACTTTATAGATTCTGAGAGATTCGCTAAATATTTAATTAAATGCAATGCTGGTTTCTTATTACGGGAGTGACGTAGTGGTAAACATTTTATTATTGTAATCTCAGAATACTATGACAAAATCGGAAAGAAAGTAAATGGCGATTTACTAAGAAGATTATAACCCATTAAAGGATTAACCATGTCTGGAAGATTATTAGTAATTTAGAGTATTAATTCAAACATTTAATTCTGACCAAATAATAAGCATTAAATGGAGAGAGAAAAAACTTATGTCAGTGTGTGACTTCAAACGGAACTGCAGCAGCTTAACCGCTAATGTTTTACGAAACAATTATTTTCACCACAGACAATCGTAAGCCAGAAGAAGAATATACGCATTTTCATTGCCTCAAAAGAAGCCCCGACTTTTTAAAGTCTAGCAATTTTTCAGGGATGTTTCTGGAAATAAATGTTCAGTAATTTGTGAAAACACAAACTTGTCAGGGAATGAGATTGAGCCTGTGCCTCCTTGCTCCGGAGCCAGTTGTTTTAACCGACTAAACTACACCGACGGAATGTATGCTGCAGATTTTTCGTCTTGACACGTGCTTCACTTATGTAGTACGCCACAAAGTATGTTTTACTTTGCATGGTTTACGTGAATATACCCTTATTCCTGGATTAATGAATTTTCTACCCTGCTTATTAATTAAATATTTAACTGGCTCGAGCGAGCACGAACGAATGCATATTCTCTGTCCAAGAAGTGGGCCGAACGCGGCTGAAACGAGTGAATCTGCGTACCAGAAAGCGTTGCTTTTCTTTTAGGTTTATCATTCAAATTGGACATTTAGAGGGGATAACGGTCATTAATCCGGTCTGTCGGATCACCTTTTCCAAGGCTATAAAAATGGCTTCGAGCGTAAAAAAAGGAGAGAAAATGTATTTATATCATTTACTTCTACACAGTGGCATGATGTCCGTGTTAGAGAGACCAACTCTTCCGAATTAGTCTTTGGGTAATGAAGCAGATAATCACGGACTGTGTAAGGAAATCAGACTATTTAATATAAAACTAAGGACTATACGGGAATCCACCTGTAATTTATAAGACTCAGGACTATAAAGAAGCACTTATGTGTTTTACGGTAGTTTTCGTGTAAAACTGCCTTCTTTGGAAGCGCAGAACATTTTGGTCAACTCTTGGTTCAGTTACATGGGCTACTTAAAGGGTTAAGGGCCCTGAACAAGGACGTGGCCCAGAGGAGTGGCCTATGGATCGGGATCCATCCCCGAATTTTTTTCCCTGAATATTTTTTTTTCTTAAAGTTATTTCAAAATATGTACATTTTACGAAGATGCTCTAGTGGTATGATGCGTTGGCTACCAATCATTCGAACGAGAAATGCCTTGGTTCTAATCCTGGATGAGGCATAGTGTGTTTGCATTTAGATTCTGGATCTCTTTTTCCCTGGAACCAGTGGCAACAAATTATGGACCGGTGACTGCTTATAGCTCAAGGAGCTGTTGGCGGTAGTCGTTAAACCCACACACACAAAAAAACTGTACCACACAATTACTCGTATATAGACTTTAATCTTGAAAGGTTAAGGAGAAAAACAATGCATTATCAGGTTAGCAGTAGTTATTACAAATGAATTTTAACATTCGTAGATGAATCAAAAAATAAGTTACACTTAGCGCCATCTGGAGTGGGATTGAGTCAGACCGTGTGTGCTTGGAAGTGCAGTAGACACTACGTCAGAGCTACCGACGGGAGGTGTTTTAGTTCAGTAACTGAGTAAGGTTTGTACATGGGGCAGTTCGTAATGGCGCGTCAACTGGATTCTTACTGCAGTTTGGAAGTACAATAAACCATTCGATTTTTGTGGGCTTAGAGCCTAAATTACACTGACATTCATCGTGAAATCTGTACTGTATACGCCATACGGGAAAATACCATATGCCTCCCGGCCATTGTTAAAGTTGTGCCAACAATATGAAAAGGGTCGCACAATTTGACGGACGAATACCGCGAAGACAGACAATCAATATCCAGCAATCCGGAGCATGTTGCCGCCGTTGACATGATACAAGATAGTAGGGGTATCAAAATAAAGGAAATTGTCAGTACGTTAGACATGTCGTACGGGACTGTGCATTTCATCATTCACGAGTAGCTGGGGTTTCGGAAATTGCATGCGAGATTGGTGCCACGTTTGCTCAACACGACCAGCACAGAAACCAACGTTTCCTGTCATCTTTGACTGAGGGTAACAATTGTATCCGAGATTGGTGCCACGTTTACTCACCGACCAGCACAGAAACCAACGTCTTTGGCTCTTCTGCAACGGTATTCTGCCGAGGGTCACAATTGTGTGCGAGATGGGTGCCATGTTAACTCACCGCCCAGCACAGAAACCAACGTTTCCTGTCGTCTTTGGCTCTTCTGCAACGGTATTCTGCTGAGGGTCACAATTGTGTGCGAGATGGGTTCCACGTGTACTCACCGCCCAGCACAGAAACTAACGTTTCCTGTCGTCTTTGGCTCTTCTGCAACGGTATTCTGCTGAGGGTCACAATTTCTTTGTGTTGAATAGTCACAGGTGACGAAAGGTGGTTTGTCCATTTTACCCCAGCAACCAGACGATCGTCCATGGAGTGGAAGTACGTCATCTCTCAAACCAAGGAAGAAATGCAAATTCCAGCCGTCTGCGGAAAGGTCATGACTGTTTTCTTTGACTGTGAAGGTGTCACCTCTAAACAAGGAAGAAATACAAAATTCAACCGTCTGCCGGAAAGATCATGGAAACTATTTTCTATGACTGTGAAGGTGTCACCTCTCCAACAAGGAAGAAGTACTAAGTCCAACCGTCTGCGGGAAAGGTCATTGAGACCATTTTCTATGACTATGAAGGTGTGGTTTACACAGAATTTCTGCCAAAAGGATCGACTATCAATGCTGACTCATATTGCCAAACGCTACGAAATTTGCGAAAGGCAATTAAGGACAGGCGCCTGAGTAAGTAGAGCAAAGGTGCCATTATGCTGCACGACAACAACGCCACACTTCACATAGCACGGAAAACAAAGGAAATTCTGCAGTCATTCAAGGGGTAGGTGTAGCAACAACCACCGTACAGCCCCGACTTATCCCTGTGCGACTACCATTTGTTTGGTAAAATGAAACAGGATCTTAGTGGACAAAGATTCCAAACCGATGAGTCTGTGAAATTTACGGTCCTTAACAGGTTGCCCCAACTGGAGGAGACTTTCAGTACAGGTATAGAATAGTTAACCACACGTTCCGATAAATGTTTACAGTTCTTTAGGACTCTTCGAAAAATGAATCAATATTGTACCTTAGAACCGACGTACATCCTTTGAGTATTTAGTGTTTTTGTTTTTTATTCAACAGCGTAACTTTTTGATCGGTTCTCGTACATTACACTGTAAAAAATAAGTGGTGTGAATTCACGGAAAATTTCTGAAAATGACGTGCAGCGAAGCTGCCGTAGGTATCAGTCTTTTTCAAAAATTTCCGTTTTTAAAAGTGCCCGTTTATTTTAATTTCCGTATTTTCATAGATTTTCCTTAGACAGAGATTCAGTTTATTTCAGAAAAGTCCCTTTCAGATTTTTCCGTATTTAAATCGACGGCCCTGTTCAGCACTTACCACGGATAATCCTTCCGCTGAAGTCAGGATCGAACCCCAGTCATTAGAACTGGCTCACCATGTTACTCGCGCCTTTACCAACTGAGCCACAAAAGCTTGGCAATCTAACTCACGTACATGGTAAAATTAATTCCGCGAGGATGAAATCTTGTTTTTTCGCCATTAGTGTGGGTGATTTAGTCATTTTATTTTTTGTTGGAGCTTATTACTTTTATGAAGCAACAAACTGCTTGCATTATTATTTTTTTCAAAGCAACAAAATGGTTTGCAACTTGATTTTTTTTAAACTGACAATGACTTTCAGTTATCTTTAAAAAAGCTGAAATGTACTTTTTATAGTGCAGTGTAACTTGGATAATTCGAAGCTGAAGGGACCACAAAAATAATTCGAATTATCGACAAATTCGAATTAGGCAAGTTTGAATATGTACACATTCGAAACTCACTTTTTTTAACGACCACCGTGGGCAACTCAATGGGCTGTAAACAGTCTCCCGTCCCTAATTTAGGGTCATTGGTTTCTGTTAAGGGAGAGAGCCAGTGCCGTAAGACAAACATCCATGCCTCACGGGATTCGAACCCGGACCCTTTCGAACGAATGATCAGAGGTCATGGTTTAGACCACTGCACCACTGGGGCGGCAACAAACTTCCTTAAATGTTGGAGGTGAACCAAGGCTTCTACTGAATTTATCAGGCGCTCTTCACGAAATTCTGGCCGTTCCAGTTTTTCATCTGAAGATACACAGCAGGTCTTTTTCATAACATCAGCCAAGATCTCATCATCTGTGAGCTTACCACAAACAGCTAAATTGTCGTCAACTCTCACAAAAGCCTCATCCGGAACATCACGGCCAACGTCTTCCCAGTAGGTATGATCTCCTCGCCACAGTTACCTTGATGTAGTTGAGACTCATCACCGGAGTGCTGGAAGCCTGCTTTTCCGAAGCAGTTGGCTATAGTTTCAGGTTTAACTTGTTGCTTCATCCAGAACTCAGAATTTCATCCAGAACAGTACGTACCTATTTTGAAAAGTAATTGTTGAAAATACGAGAATACGAAACTGGGGTTTTCTTTGAATTAAACAAAAAAAGTTCGAATTAAAGGGTTTTTTTAATATTATTTATGTAGAAAATTCAAGGGATCCAATAAAAAATTCGAATTAAAAACGTTTGAATTAGACAACTTACACTGTATTACTTCAGAAAAAAACTAAATAAAAAATTTACTCTTGATAGCTACATTATATAATAGCTTTTGTCTTAAGTTGTCCAAAGACTATGCACAGACATCGCATACCCATTTGTACAAGCACCCAGTTTCTTACAGTAATACATTATACAATATATAATAAGTAGCTGGTGCACCAAATAGAGGAAAGGAGGAATATCCTGGTCCACAATAAAACAATATTCATGCGATATGCTATCCACAATATCCGATCTCGCTGCGAAACTTGAAAATTCGACAGGCGATTGAAATTTAAAAGTTAATCAAAGCTCAAGTATTCTCACCAATCGCTCCTATTACCGATAATGTCTCGTCATACGGATACAGAAAAGTAAGAACGGAAAATTTCCGCTAATATATGAAAGGAATTGCGGAAAGGTTTCTGAAAATTAAGAGTTTTCCTGTTGTACGAAAAATCAGTTAAATTCAGATTTCTTTCCATCATTTCACGGAAAAGGTATCAGAAATATGCTTCGTTAATTCACGAAAGAAATGACGGAAAGTTGTCCGTGAATTTCAGAAGTTGTTTTACAGTGTATGCTACACGTTCAACATATCCTCTCAGCTTGTTACACTTCTATGGGTGTGTTCTTCAGTTACTCTCTATTTTTCAAGACCAAAGCTGTCTCTGCAATAGGGAATGTAAAGTATTGTTTGAAGAATTTAATTTTTTTTCAGAGGGCGTAAAACGTACGTTATTGACATCACACTCACATACATACGCTATGTTGTCAAAAGTTTTCTGACACCAGATTGATTACGCTGATTCTACTTACATTCGTATGAACTTGCGTTACGCTTACTAAAGTTAAGAATTAAAAGCGTAGATCTGCTGGAGAAGCAGAAATACGTTGCAGGTCAATATACCACGCGCAGTGGATCTTAAAACTTCACAGGGGGATGATGGATGGATGGATGGATGCCACATTAGTAAGCTTTGTATACCACATACTGCAAACAGACAGACATAATATACCAACATCTACTCAAACTGATACAAGTTGAAGTTGGAAATTTAACAGCGCTACAACATAAATTAGAATACACAAACTCGCTGATAGACCTTGTAAAGTTACCGACCAGACACGAAGAATCCTAGAATAACACAGGACGCTATTTGAATGACTACTTCTGAATTAATTTAATCCGCTTCCGTTCTTTCCATCGGAAGGACGGAAGTGGCTTAAATTCATTCACAGGTAGACAAGATTATGAATGAGTAAGGAAGTTATATTTGTGAAGATTATTTGATCGGTGACCTTAAGGCGATCCAAAGATTTACACAATACACAGGCTGTGGCGATCTCAAGATTTATACAGGCCATGGCGATCTCAAGATTTACACAGGCCATGGCGATCTCAAGATTTACACAGGCCATGGCGATCTCAAGATTTACACAGGCCATGGCGATCTCAAGATTTACACAGGCCATGGCGATCTCAAGATTTACACAGGCTATGGCGATCTCAAGATTTACACACGGTATGGCGATCCCATGGTTTAGCACGATCAAAGAAAGCTGAGGATAACCGCTTTGTAGCCCTGGTTGAAACAGACGCGTGGGAGTTCGCCATCTCCCCTTTGAGTTTTCAACAAGATCAGTATCAAGGTGGACTGTATTCATTAGGGATCTAAGGAAGATAAATATATGCCAGTATACTTACAATCTGTACTCCCTTTAGCCGTGGCGCAAAAAAAAGCTGTATTTTCATGGAGTAGGCATCATCGCAATAGAGCATCTGCACTACAGATCAGTCAAGATTTTCACTAACTAGTAATTCTTGACTGTAGCACATCTGAAGATAAGTAGGTACCAGAAGCCACTCCTTCAAATTATTAGAAAGGAAGAGTTCTGGAAGTGAAGGAGTAAGGGTATGATAAGTATCACCATCGATTTCCCCCTACGTTTCTGCCTTTCTTTGTCAGAGGAACTTTGATTGGCCAAGGGTATAGCAAAGATGTCCGAAAACCTCATATTCAAAATCTTTTAGATGCTATTAATCCAGAATTTGTTTTCCTGGAAGATAACGCCCATACTCGTAGGGCGTGGCTTACTGATGAATACGTGGAAAGTGAAGATACACAGAAAATGAATTCTCGAACCAGGTTCCTAGAACTTAAGCTAACCGAGTAGCAGACAGGATAGGCTGCGTACCAGATGCTAGAGGCACTGGTAGAAAATAAGTTCGGTACGGAACGGAACACTAAAATCCCTGTGTTTCAACATCCGCGTCATCCACCCCGAGTAGAGGAACAACGGTGTAAGACCTGGCTGAGACCCTAGTGAATGGGCGGGAAGTCGGTACACCAACTAGCCCCCTTATTTCCCACTAAACAATATTTATCCCCTGCTCAATGAAGATCTCTCCCAGCCTCTTCCACAACATCCTCTTTTCAGGGGTTCTTTTCCATGTTACTCCAGATGTTTCCGGATTCTATATACATACATACATACATCCCACGTCGTGCTATATATCTCGAACTTTATCCATTAATCTATCACTTCGTCTTCTGTATCGTCCAGAGGTGATGATAGTCCTACAACATTTTCACTGCATCATGGGTCATGTCTTCATTATCCTTTTCCGCTCAAAACTTTTTGCAATAGTTTCAGTCACAGGCCTCGTGAAAATGACACAGTTGGGCATTAGGTCACATTGAAGAGAAAACATAGGTTACTGTGATTAAAAGCAACTAAGCAAACGTGTGTTTATAATTTTTAATGCTCAGTGCTAGTGATTAAGAGTGCACATAATAGTGAACGTATATTTACAAAGCGAAATGTACAGGAACATTGAATTTCTGAGACCCAATATGTATGCAAGAGCTTTTAGGATGTGGAAGTTCATGTGAAACTTTCGAGAGGAGCACCTGATATATTAAAAACGCTACCGCATGAAGCTATACCAGAAGCATGAAGTTTCTGTCAATAGAATTTTTTTATAGTTTGCATTATTGCGAACTTAGATATAAAGTACCTATGAGATGTGAAATATATATTTTAGATCACACGTTCACATTTACAGAGTACCTCCCATCGTGTACAAAACAGAAATGAGGGTTTATTTTTACTTACAAAAGCCCAGAATCCTGAACGTTGGCGAGAACCTGAACCGTGCTGTCAACCTGAAATTTTTCTTACCACAATTTGATCGTTTCTGAGAGAATGCTAGAAGATAGCTCTTCAACAAAAATGAACTGATTTTAGAAATTTGAAAGTTTGTTGTTAAAGTTATCTCTAAGAATTAGTGCAAACGTTTTTTTCTGACTCTGGAACTATTTGAATGATTATCATTTTTAAGTAAGTTCAGTAACAAAATTTAAAATTTTTTAAATTGATTTTGTATTTGCCCAGATAGGTCAAGTAAACTATGGCTATGTGCAGTTTTAAGAATGAAAATTTCGAGAGTAACAATACTTGGATGTTTTGATGACTGTTTTTCACATGTTAAGTTAAAAATCCAGCTTTAGGACAAGGGAATTTTGACTTTCACGACAGTTGCAGAAATTTTTCGCAGCGGCTATTTTTTTTAGTCTATTTTATTATTAACGAAATAATTTGAACAATAAGAAATTGGTTCAAAGAAAGAAACAAACACATTAAAGGGTCTTGGCATTATAAATATTAGCACATGTATAAATACAAAAACAATACATTCAGAATTTCAAAAACAATGAGAAATTTAGAATGTAAGCGGTATTGCTGATAACAGCACTTGGCTCATGACAAATTTAACTTTTCAATTTTTTTATTTCAAACAGACTGCGATTACTCAATATTTTCTGAATTAGTAACTTTTCATAATCATTCGATGAAGCACAGTTGGACAGTGGCAGTGTCATATCAGGTTAGCAGAAACGTAGTCAGAAAATCTAAATACTGGGTGTGTACATACGTTCTATCCCCTTTTTGTAGGCTACAGAGAAAGGAGAACACAACAAATAACATACCTAGGATTTCACATAATTGCCACCATTCTGTATGACCTCTCGCCATTTGTCTATGAGCAGATGAATCCCACGCCGGTAAAACTCCTGTGTTTTAGAGTAAAAATAGTCACGCAATGCCGTTTTCACATCATTCACATCATCGAAGGTTTGGAGATCGAAGGCGTTCTGTAACGATCGAAAAAGGTGGTAGTCCGTATGTGCCAGGTCAGGGGAATACACCGGGTCAGGTAACACTTCCCAACCAAAGTCCAGTAATTTTTGCCGAGTGATTAAAGCAGCATGAGGTTTGGAGTTATCATGATGAAGAATCAGGCCTTTGCGACTGACGACTGCTGGCCGCTTCGATGTCAGTTGTTCTAGCAATCTGTCCAACTGTTGGCAGTAGAGGCCATCATTTATCGTTCGGTTAGATGCCAACACCTCCCAGTGGATTATTCCCTGAACATCCCACCAAACACTCAACAAAACCATTTTGGTATCCAGTCCTACTTTTGAGGTCAATGAAGCAGGCTCCGCACCTCGTCACACAATCCGTCGATGCTTTACATTAAGGTAAAGTACCCATTTCTCATCACCCGTTACGATTCGTCCCTAAGACGGTCGTTTCTGTTATGGGAAAGCAAAGAAACACGGGTACGGATTCTTTGCTCTCGTTGCGTTGCAGAAATTTGGTGCAGAATTCAGTTATCGAACTTTGTGATAAACCCAAGCGCATGTATCCGTCTTTCGACTGATGTTCTGCGTGCCGACAACGTTTCCGCTAATTGCTGAACGTGGGTCATTTGTTATGACTTAGTCCACATCCTCGTCAGGAACAACGGATGGAATTCCTGGACGTGGTTAATTTTTACAGTTTCTGTCTGCGTCCCGGAATTTCCAAAACGAACGGCGACATGTGCTATCATCAACTGCATCCTCCTCATACACTTGACAGATAATGCAGCATCCTCCTCATACACTTGACAGATAATGCAGCATCCTCCTCATACACTTGACAGATAATCGAACTCGTGCAGTAAACAATGTCTAATACTCTCCTTTACGTATGCCATGTTACACTGTCCGTAATTTCAGTTACGAATGACTTACTCGGACAACCCTAGTGCCTCTATATATGCTATGCCTCTCAGACAGTTTTATTCCTCAACACGCTTTATTAGCCGAAACTTTGGCATCAAAGCGTCATCAGTGACGTAACTACTCCGATCGCAATTTGCATCTATTAGAAAAACGGGTAGAACTTTTGCACACACCCAATAGTTCGCAATCTTTTTCAATAGCACACGATGCCAGCTACTTACCGATTGTGTTCCGAAACTGATTCTTCAAAGTTCTTTCGAATCTGTTGGGTTTTCTTTTTAAAATGGAGGGGTTTAGTAGTTATTGTCTTACTTTGCACTCAAATTGTCTTTTGTCAGTTGGTTGTATTGCGGTTTACATTTAAAGAAGGTCTGTAATGAAATTTTGATGTCTTGAAACTCTAATTTGTGCCTCCCCCCCCTTGTGGACTTTAACTGGTTAAAACTTTTCTTCGTGATGTTTAAAATATTTCACTTTTCTAATGCAGAATAGTCATAAATACCTATGTAATCATCTTGTTTAAAGGAATACACACAGTTTTATTTCTTGTAGTTTCATTTTGTTTTGAGAACCATTGTTTGCTAGTTTTGATATTTAACGATTACCTACCATGGAGTGGGACTCTCAATTAAATGTAAAATATTAAGGAATTAAAAAGGTAAAAAAAATATTGAAGTGTTTTTTGATAATGGGATTCTAGTTTAAAATATGGATTATTAAAAAACAAATTTAACTTTTAGAAACTAGACTGAATACCTTTTTTATTATTTTTAATCCAAGTTCTTACCGTGGTCTCGGCTTAATTCATGAGAAATTTTAAAACTGATTGATGGTGTAACTATCTAATATTGAGTATGATTACTTATGATTTCTTTTTGCGTGTCTCTTGATCAACCATCCACACGTGCAGACTGCCAAGCAGAATTCACTGAACATGTATTTGTTTATCAATAAGGAAATTTTAATGTATGGATTGGGCTGTGTATCAACAGATGATTTGAATTTTAGTCTGAAACTTGTACCTTTTTACACAAAAAACACAGAGAAATGCAGTTTTTATTTGTGGGTTAATTAAATGCGTTATTGCTTTTCTAATTTGAGTGTGCTCATTGAATCAATTTTGCGTTATTTGTTTAGTAATCTCAGCCAGTCAATCACAACACTGTATTCTGGAATTTGTCAACCCGATCCTTCAAACTTCTTTACATATTGAAGGCCAAATTTCTGTGTTTTGCATTACGAATTTTATTCTTTCCGCAATTGAAAATAGGGAAGAACGGCACCGTTAGGTGTGGAGTGTTACTTGACCTTACTATCAGTAGCACTACTGAGATTTTAGAATTCTTTCATTTCTAGTAACAGAATGGGAAATATTCAGCAGTAAGTCTTTCATTGTCAGTCAGCATAGGAAACTTTGAAGATGCTTACCCAGCAACTGTCACTAGTGAAGTTGTAAACTTAGAAAATATGTTTGGAAGTATTTATCTCTTTAACCGACTGGAACGAATTAACTCGGGGTTATCAAAATGTGATGGCATCAGTTGAAACGAATTAACTCGGGGTTATCAAGATGAAATGAAATCAGCAGGGACGATTTAACTCAGGATTATCAAGATGGGATGAAATCAGTTCGAACGAATTAACTCGGGGTTATCAAAATTGGATGAAATCACCTGGAACGAATTAACTCGGGGTTATCAAAATGGGATGACATCAGTTGGAACGAATTAACTCGGGGTTATCAAGATGAGATGAAATCAGCAGGAACGATTTAACTCGGGGTTATTAATATGGGATGAAATCAGTTGGAACGAATTAACTCGGGGTTATCAAAATTGGATAAAATCAGCTGGAACGAATATATTTGCTGTCCAACAAGTGGGCAGAAGACTTCTAAAACGAGTGAAATTGCATATCAGAAGTTGTTTTCCCTTTGTTATTCAAAGTGCTCACTTAGGGGAATGTTTGACACCAATTCTTTGAGTGATTACTTTCTAAAAAAGGCTGAAAAGCTCGCGACAAACTTAAGGAGAGATAAGATGTTTCAGTCACTTGTTTCTACTTAGTGGCATGGTGTTTGTGTAAGGAGGATTACCCCCCCCCCCCCCGCTTTGGGTCATAAGCAGAAATTAAATAAAGGACTAGAAGCGGGTTCTTAGCACCAGAGAAGAGTTTATGGTCCGCACTGTTGACGTGAGACGAGAAATAGAACTGTTTTACAGTAGCTTCCGTAAAACACGGCCGCTATGGGAACATTTCTGTTTGAAAATTCCGTTATCAGAAGAGAGCACAAAATTTTGAGCACCATTTGATTCAAGTACATCGACCGCTCAAAGGGTTAAAGAACTTCCGGTATTGTATCTGTTCTTTCTGCACACTCGTTGGTTTCCCCTGAAATTATCTTAGCGAGTATTTACAAATGATTTCCATTACTCTATTTTCTACTTTATTCTGAACGTTCTAACGATCTCTTCACTGTTTGATTTCCTAGTCTTCTTTTTATTCTCTTTTGCACTTCCACAGGGAATACCCGCCCACCACTTTCACTGCCTTTAGAACCTATTCTTCTCACCTCTGTCCGATCTCGTCTCCACTGTTATCTCTGCGGCCCTACTCTCAGTGGCGGCCCCAGGTACGGGCAACCGCCCAGGGCCTCACGCCTAGAGGGGCCCCGCACGACCGCTAATTAATTAATAGTTTTGCTTGGCGTCACCTGAAATATTGTATTTCACAATCATATACAAATAAATGACCATTTATAATTTTTGCTTGCTGCTTTTATTTAGTGACATCAGCATGTTACTCTGTTAGAACAATTTTTATTTAGCGGGAAAGTTGTCGAGAAATGTCTAAATTTAATTGTTTTTCAACATATTTTTCATAGGAGTTTTGTTGTTTGTTATATATATATATATATATATATATATACAGTATTGGAAGTTATTGCGATTCCGAAGGGCCCTGCGAACAGCTATCGCCTGGGGCCCCACATGGGCTAAGACCGCCACTGCCTACTCTATCGGGGACAACCACTATCTCTTCCCGCATTTCTCTGTCGCTGTGTAGAGCAACAAACTCATTAGGCAGGCCTACTTCACCTTTGGATCACGAAGTGCGTATGGATGCAGAAGTCAATAAAGCAATATAAAAATATAATAGTTAGCAAAAGTACTAATCTTGAATGCCTGGGAAACGCTGCTTTACAACTCTATCAATGACAGTTGCCGATTGACATCTTCAAAGTTTTCCATGCTGATTGACAAATAGGGACATATTGCTGGACTTATTTGCTGGACATTTCCCACTTAGTTCCTGGAAATGAATGAATTCTATAATCTTAACAGTAGACCAACAATCAAGGTTATCTCTCTTGAAGATCTAAATTAACGAACTATCTTTATAATTTGTTTTTTAAATTTCTAACTAGTTTCCGATTCCAAATATTAATACATCTAATTTTAAGCACTTCATCAACTTAGAGGAAGAGACATAATGTTTTAAGCATTTCAGACGTTTCTTTCGATTGACATATAACATTGTTATTACAAAATCATGATCTACAATCAGTATTTTGAGAAATTTTCCTTGTTAGGTTATGCTAAGAAATTGAAATTTCTGCACCTAATAAAATATGTTAACTTTACATTTTACATCGGATGGGAATGTAACACCACCACCTCCTAGAATTTCTAAGCAGTTGAATGCGATTAAAGAGATACGTTTTTTTTTCCTTTTCATAACGTTTGAATATTATTGATTCCTAACATTTGAATATTATTGCGAATGTATTTAGGAATTTCAAGTTTTACTTCTTATATAAGCTGCTTGATTTTTTTTTTCTTCAAGAGATAAACTTCAGTGACAGGAATATGTTAGCTTTATTTCCACTATGATGAACCGTAAGTCTTTTTCGGCGATGCTTTTGATTAAAAATGCAACAATTTTCCGTGTGTTTGTAGATATCATCCATATTTTCCAAACATCTACTCTTTTGTGCCATAGTTTCTTTATAATTTCACGATGCACTGATTACTTTCAAGAACGTATGCAGTTTTTTTAGCGAACCTAATACAGTTCTTTTGACACGTGCGCGGATATCTTCAAAGAATTTCTTAACGAGCTAGATGATGAAATCAGTAATTTCCTTTTTTTTTTCCCCCATATCTTGGTTCATTTTTTCTTTCAAATATTCAGGCTTTTCACCAATAACGACCCGCCATGAAGGAAAAACAGCAAATAAAAGAAATAAATTTCCAAGTCTGTTTCAGATCTGTGTGGGTCCTTTGAAATGCGACATCTATCCACTTCATTACATTTCTTTTCTTTTGAAAGTGACTCGTAGTTCTTGTTTGAATAACTTCCTAATAGCATTTTCAGCAGGCAGATCAAACGAACTATAGTGCATTTGGTGCTTCCGTGCTGAGAATGTCAAAGGCGGCCATTTATCCTTTCAGAGCGGTTCCTCGAGATATTTTAAAAGATCTCAAAGAATGATCCCATTTGTGTGGAAACACGGCATAACGCATTACGAACCATTTCAAGGGGGCTATTCTTTCACACATTCCGATATTTTCCTTAATACAAGAATTTACCAGCATTCTATTCTAGATTAATGAAATATTTAACACAGTGAGGTGCTGTTCCCTTCTTACGGGATAAATAATGCATTTAAACTACGCTGTGTGAATGTTGACACTTAATCCAAGGCGACAAAATCTAATTATTGATTTTGGAAAGTTTGCAATGTTAATAAAAAAAAAGTCAGTAAATAAAAAATAAATTTTATCTTGAATTCCTTACGACGCGATTACCTTAAACAAATGAATTCGAATGGCATACATTTGTGATTTATTCGTATTTTGAGCATATTATAGAAGTGATTTGTTTCTATTTCGAAGAAAATGTGATTTCTTTTATGTTGAGGAAATATTTATGATTTGTCCTGAAAATTGCATTTTTTTTCAAATATGCAATTCTTTTTCTGATTTG
This sequence comes from Macrothele yani, assembly GCA_039090855.1. Taxonomy (NCBI): domain Eukaryota; kingdom Metazoa; phylum Arthropoda; class Arachnida; order Araneae; family Macrothelidae; genus Macrothele; species Macrothele yani. The sequence goes on from CM076995.1 coordinate 185,523,103, forward strand.
TTTCTATTTTGAGAAAAGTTTTTCTCAAAATATAAGCGGATTAACGGAAATGTTTTTTATTCTTTTGCAGTTGATTGAGAAAGCAGAATCACAGCGAAATGAAGATTGTTTTATCCATGAACTTTTTGATCAACAGTTGGATACTTGCCATAACCTTGATTTCAAATAGGAATTATTTTTTCTCACTTATTTGTTTACACTTTTTCGAAAAGAAAATGACTGACTGCATGTTCCTGCTTTCACAGCGTTTGATTTTTCTTCGAGAAAACAAGAACATTTTACACACAATTTTATTGATTTTGGAAAAATTAAAGTGTTTTTAATATCCCAAGAGAAAAAAATTATTTAAATGTTTCTGATTACTTCTATTTTTAACGAATTATTAAATTTTTTTTAACTAATGTTTCTGGTTATTTGATTTGATTAAACCAACGTACATGAAATTACTTCTTTATTTATTTCTCTCTCAAAAAAAATGGTCACTTCCTCATGTATAATTTTTCTCTTTTCTCTCTCTTCAGACGTTCAACTAACCTCGTAAGCACAACAGTCTGCAAGGAGCTGTAAGATTGCAGGTATGGACTAGTATTATAGGTCAGATCCCGTTGAAGATACTTGCAACAACGACTTATAAGGAATGTCCAACGTAACTCTGTTTCGGCGACCCGCTGACTTGTACACCAGCAGCATTTACCCACAAACACAAAGATCTAACAGGTTGATTAACCAAAGTATTTGAAACAAGTTGGCACGTTGTTAAAGCTTTAACTTTAAATAAACACCGCAGCTTTGATTTAGTTACGCTCTTGTCAAACAAATATATCTCATTGAATTTGAAAAAGCTGAACAGATGAAGTCACCGAACCAACATAACTTATACAATTTGAAACTTGTTTATTTTAATAGTCCGACCATTTTGACTGACTTCCGGAGAGTTGTCACAAAAACCAATCACTCGATAGTTTTTTTTTTATTGGAGGTTTAACGACCACCGTGAGCAACTCAATGGGCTATAAGCAGTCGCCCGTCCTTAATTTAGGGTCACTGGTTCCAGGGAAGGGAGAGAGCCAGTGCCATAAGACAAACACAAGATCCATGCCTCACCGAGTTTCGAACCCGGACCCCTTTCGAACGAATGATCAGAGGCCATCGCTTAGACCACTGTGGCACATGAGAGTTCAGACATGAAGTTAAAGTTAGAAAGTACGAGGGTTGTACCGAAAGTAATGCAAAAGTGTTTATAGCTTTCTTTATCAACTGACAGAGGTCTTTCGACTCTTCTTCTATAGTAACGCTTCTTCTTCATTACAGGTAAATAATGGATTACAGGCAGAAGTAACATGCCGTCATTGTGTTCTTGACGAACAAAGTGTGTAGGCTGTCCGACATCCACAGATGGCTACAGAATGTTTACAGAGATGACACCACTGACAAGAGCAATGTGCACAGATGGATGAAGAAGTTTAAAGAAGAAGAAACCAGCATTGAAGACAAGCCACGCAGTGGGAGACCATCATCTGCAACCACTGACACAAATCGTCAGCAAGTGGATAAACGTAAGCTTGTTGCACCACTGGACTGTGGTCACAATGCCATACAGAAGTTTATGAAAGACTTAGGTTATAGGAAAGTGTGTGCAAAGGGGATACCTCGACAGTTGATACCCGATTTGAAGGAGAAAAGGGTGGAAGTATGCTCTGATCTGCTGGAAGCGTTTGAAGCGAATGAAGACACATACTTTTCCGATCTACTGACACAGGATGAAACGTGGACGTATCTTTACGATCCGGAAACGAAGAATTAATCCATGGAATGGCGTCATACCTCTTCACCACGGCCTGAGAAGTTCATGAGCCAGCTATCAGCACAGAAATTCGTGGTGACTGTTTTTTTTTTTTGGCATGCCAAGGGTGTCATTCTCCTTGATTTTCTAGAACGTGACAGTACAGGGACCAGCGCGCAATACGTTGAGGCACTCAAGAAACCTAGGGAAGCTATAACGAGGAAGAAACCGAACATGAATCTGAAAAGGATCCACATTCACGATGACAATGCAAGACCGCACACATCTTTGGCAATCCGAATTCCACCTGTTCGGTCCAATGAAGGACAGTCTCCGGGGACAACGATTTGATGACCCAAACGAGGTGAAAGTAGCTGTGAAGAAGTGGGTACAATAGTCCACAGCTGAATTTTCTCAAGGATGATTCAAGATTTCGGTTCAACGATGGCGCAAATGCATCGCTTGTGATGGAAACTATGTTGAGTAGTAACTTTGTAAAGAGAAAAAGTTACTGTACCTACATCTAAAATTTAAAGGCCTCTGTCGGGTAATACAAATTATGTCTACTTTTGCATTACTTTCGGTACAACCCTCGTATGATGAAAAGCTTCCAGAATTTACATAAGAGTCGGCAAAGGAAAAGAGAAAGTTCGAATAAGTGATGTGCGTCACAGAGTCACTCACCTCTTTCTTACGGCCAGGGAAAGGACAAAACAAGCACCATAGTTCAAACATTTGGTTCACGGATCATCTAGAACTCGCGACCGAATACGGTGACTGGAAGAAGCAACACCCCTGACCATTTGTCACTGGTTTTGTTCTTTGTAATATCATCTATGTCGTTGAACGAGTAATACGGCTACAGTGATTTGAGATCAGAAATAACTTTGCTTCGAAGTGTAAACAGATATGTCCCCCAATAACTCGAATTATTCTTACTTGTACGGGTATTTTGAATCTGTCAGATATAAATATAAATTTTAAAACTTGAAATAGTAAGGCTAATGTAGGGATTCTGCTGATTATTCATATTATGGTAGAGTTGTGAAAATTCCATAAAACGTGACTCGAAGCCTGCACCCTAACCTGTAGCGATAATAGGAATACTTAGACTTTTGCTCTCCAACGATGGACACAGACATGACTAACTTAACTTGATTTTTATTTGGCTCAGAATGAATATAAGGATACACAATTGTTTCACATCATAAGGGCAACCCTATGCTACGGTTGTTCCATATCTTAATTGTATAAAGCATTGCGCAACGACCGAATTCGTATCTTTCCTGAAAGAAACACATCGGTACGCAAAGGCAAAACGTATGGAAAGATTCTCTAAAATTCAACCGCACTGCGTGTGAAGTAATTTTTAAACACCGTGTCCTGCAGAAGGAAAAGAAGGAAGGCGGGAAAGTGCAAGAGAAAAAAGGAAAGGGGAAGGGTCGAGTATAGGGAGAGGAAGAGGGAAAATAGAAAGCAGGAGACAGGAGAAAATAAAAAAAGGTTCTACAGAGAAAGACAAATAGCGGAGAGGAAAGAGAGGGTGTGAAAGAAAGTAAAGAGAAAAAGAGGAGAGGAAGAGAAATACAGCAGAGACAAAAGGAGTGGCAAAAAAATATCAGAAAAAAATAGGATTCAAAAAACACAATGGAGTTGGGAGAGAAAGTGAGAAAGACACGGAAGGAGGACACAAAAATAAACAAGGGGCAGTAAAATAAAACTGGCAGATTGGGATGGAAGGGAAAACATATAAATACCGAGAAACTTAGTCCAGTCGTTCCTTTTCCGTGAAACAGAGCTACACAACGCAGCCACACAAACTTTTACATGCATATTCTTGCCAACACTCAAGAAAAATATTATCAGACAGTATCAAAGCAGAAAAAGGAATCCAAGATAGCAAAGTAGACGGAAAGGCTCTGCCTCCCATCGTTTCATGGTTACGCAGAGATGATAACAGTGTACTAATAGGAGTCCTCTGATTTTGACCCAAAATTTGAAATGAAACCGTACCCTCTGTACCGGAGCGAAAACTGATGAAATAGGCTACTCATGTTATATCCTTACAACCTGATATATTTTTGGAGAAAAATTTAACTTCAGGTTTGATCAGGACCTGTTTTCTTCATTCCCTCTTTTCAGTGTTGTCTGCTCAAGAAAGTGTTTAAAAGGGTGATTGGTTTACAGCTATTTGTCATGGTAAATGTGGAATTAATTTAGATTCCTACATCGTAAAAGCTAATCTGCATAATTTAAGGAACAGTCATTTGAAAGCTCAGTTTATCTTTTCACGTAAATCATTGATAATTAATATTGTCATGAGCATCACTGTCACAGAAGAAATGAAAAGAGTATTCGTGCTGTAAGCTCTCAATCCCGGAATAACACCGAAACGATTGCCAAATTATATAAATTTTCTTTGGCTTTTGTCTACAAGATTAGGAGAAAGTCGGCAACGCAGATGGCCTTGAAGACTTCCCTACTAAGCGATAAAAGTATGATCCCGTCGCTTCGACACCATCAGGAAGCACGAGTTTGTCACCAAGACGCTAGAGATGGTAGAAAACGACCCCAGGAAATCAATGAATGCCTTATCCAACGGCGAGCCAACAACACGGCTCTTTGTTCATATCTCTTATACGATTTCCAGGGGGGCTACTATCGCACATGGTTTCCAGTTTATCATTTACATGCGCGCCCGTGTTCTGCCCTTCTTCCAACTTTCGAGTTCCAGGGATGCGATATTCCTGGTGATGCAATTTAAATGGCCAGCAGGGTATTTAATAAAGTTTTATATAATGGATAATTTAGAACGCGTTCATTTCCAAGAAAAGGATATAAGTTAGTACAGGAGGTCTGTTTGGTGATCAACCGTTATCAGAGAGAATGGCAATTTGTGCTTCAATATTTATTAGTAAGGTTATAAAAATCTTTTCGCCGAGCAATCGAACATTGTGCATCAGCTAAGTATTTCATTGCATTCATTTTAACTTTGCCTTCAGTCAGAAGCAAACAAAACTTTGTGGGTGAAAGCAAAGCTAGACTTCGTAATTAGTTTATTGCACACCTTCGCGTCACACGCGTTTTCTTCAAACAGGGGAAACAGCCTGGGCGTCGAAGGGACGAGTTTGAAAGAGTACAAGCGGGCACAGGGGCCGAAATAGGAGGTGAGAAGAAGGCACGAAAGGCTCCGGAGATGGGAATGGAGATGACAGAAGAATGAAACAAAAAAGACACATGTAGAACGTTCAAATGAAATTTCGAAATAAAGTTATAGAAATAAATCTCATAACTAAGATAATTCAAGGGCAAACCGTTAATACGTATTAGAAAATAATGAATGATATAACTAATTCCGTATAAGCATTTACTGTTTTCGTCGTGATACATTTTTGAAAAGGATATTTACACATTTTAGAACGATTTTAGTGCAATATAATTAATGTTCAAAGTAAAATTATTTCTTAAATGTTCTATGTGATCCCCCTTTCTCTGGACTATGAACCTACTTCTAGATTTCCAAGATAATAGGGAATTTCCTAAAATTGGTAGTGATATTTTATTCCACCCCTCTTTCACTACTTTTCACAGTCCAATCATTATTTTTGGTCTGCGTTTAGAAAGCGCTCTTTTTAGCAGTCCAAAAGCACAATAGTCCATTGGCAACACGTTAAGGGACTTTGAAGGAATAGGAGCAAAAGATATAAACTTAATACCAGTCTCATTTTTTTCAAGAAATAGGGTGGTCGATTTCGATGTACGACTAGTCGCCCTACCTTAATGGAGTTCTGCTCTTTGAAGGCTCTGTGGATAGAGGAATGATATTTTCTCTTTAAATATAGGAGTTAAAACATTATTTTGGTAATATGTAGAATTGATTTTAACATTCTTTTCAACTTTTCTTAACTTTAATTTACCATTGTACGAGAAACCAGCAATAATCATGAATCCTTAACTAAAATTTATTTTGGATTCTTGGAACCAAGTTTGGAAAACTTTTTCTGCTTTTTTGCGATAGTAAATCGACTTATTTTTGTTACGGTCATTTAGGCAGATCCAGGCTTCATCAATAGTCACAATACATTTCTATCTGTCTCCGATTAAGTAAGTTTCATAAAATCTGCACCGTGTTCTGAGCTCAGCCACGTGGTTAAGCAAAAGACTGAAGATTATGGATTTTTAGCGACTTAGCTCTTGCTCCTTAGGGCGGTGGATTTTCTTTTAAGACCAGAGACCTTACTTTTGAAATAGTTGTAAAAGTACATACCTTGTTTGGTTATTCTTTTGAAGTTCTTTTTCCTTTTTAAAAGCAATACTTGACAATTATACCTCTATCATTAATAATATTTTTTATTTTACATTTACAAATGCCAATTACATGACTTTCACAGCGTTTTTTAATTAGAGAATACAAAGATTTGTTTTCCTGAAATGAAAAATTCTAAAATATCGTCTATGCATATTACGTGCATAGACTGTATTTTTGAATTTTTCATTTCAGCAAGACTGCACCTTCTCGTTTTTACGCATTTCTCTTCCTAATGAGCAGAAACATAAGCTTCTATCCACAGCTTGTTTATGTACGCCATTATCTTAGCAGATGACATTTAACAGCAGCAGATGTTTCTTTCGTGTTCATCTAATACGCTGTTGCCAGTTTCATTTCGTCGAACTTCTTTTATTTTGAATAATTTCTGATCAAAAACGTTCTAAAAATGTGTGGAGATTCTCTGAAGTTTACTGAGATGGGTGTTTGAACAGTAAGAACGAACTCAAACGCGAAAAGTCTCCCTAACTTTTTATTGGAGGTTTAACGGCCACCGTGTGCAACTCAGTGGGCTATAAGCAGTCGCTCGTCCCTTATTTAGGACCACTGACTCCAGGAAAGGAAGAGAGCCAGCACCATAAAACAAACACAGCATCCATCTTTCTCAGGGTTTCAAACCAGGACCAATCTCGGACGACTGATCAGAAGCCGTCGCTTAGACCACTGTGCCACTAGGGCCATGAGATTCTTCATGGTTTTTTTGGCACATATCTCTCAAAGTAAAAATGGTGAGTCATTATTTTATTATTGTTTTTATCTATACAGAAAAATGAAGTGGAAAATCATTTTCGATCTGGTAGATTTAATAAACATGAATTCCCTAAGCATTTTTAGGTATTCTTTTTTTACGCTTTCCAACCGTAAGTTGAAGAAGCGTATATGCTCCAGCTTTGTCCATCTGTCAGGCCGCACGATAACTCGCGTACAAATGGTTCGATTCGATGACATTTTAGTACATGATAGGGGATTACCTGGGAACGAACACTATTGTAAATGGGCGATATGGGGTCAAAGGTCAGGGCATAGGAGTGGGATCCATTCCATGGCCCTTATGCGTCCTAACGTGAGTAATAATGGTTCTATTTCGATGAAATTTAGTATGTGGTAGGAAACCACCCGGGGACGAACCCTATTGAAAATGAGAGAAATGGAGTCAAAGGTCAGGACATAGAAGCGGGATGCATTCCACTGTCCTTATGAGACTTAATTTGCGTAAATATGGTTGGATTTCAATGAAAGTTTAGTATGTGATAGGTGATCCCCTGGGGACGAACCATATTAAAAATGGGCGAAATGGGGTAAAATGTCAGGACATAGGAGCGGGATCCATTCGAACGTCATGACGCTCTTATGCGTCATGACGTTCGTAAATATGGTTCGATTTCAATGCCATTTAGTATGTGTTAGGGGTGCACCTGGGGACGAACCCTATTGAAAATTGGATCAAAGATCAGGATATAGGAGTGGAATACATTCCACTGACCTTATGCGTCATAACTCGCGTAAATATGATTCGATTTCAATGACGTTTTAGTATGTGGTAGGGGATGACCTGGGGACGAACCTTATGGAAGATGGGCAAAATAGGTTCAAAGGTCAGGACATAGGAGCGGGATCCATTTCATCGCCCTTATGCGTTATAACTTACGTAAAAATGCTTCGATTGAGACAAAAACTTTATCATGTTTTTATACTTTATCGATTCTGTTGAATATAATCGAAATGGGGTCAAAGTTCATGTCATAGGAGCGATATTTATTCTACAGCCATTATTCTCATAACTTGAGTAATGATTTCTGGTATGTTGGAAAGAGTATCATAATAAATGCATTGCATGATTTTACTAACTTGTTTATTTATTTCGGGATTTACCAACCACCATCAGCAACTGAAGTTCTACAAAGAAAACAGCAACACACCAGAATTTAGGTCCTTTGATTTGATGTAACGGAGTGTATCACCGCCGAAAGGAACGCACAACAGCCATTCTTCATCTGGGGCAAACTATGGTTCGGATGAGCAGCCAGGATGTTTTATATATATACCTGAACCTCAACATTTCCAGTAGGTGGCGTTATGAGGCACTTTTGTTTCATCACATTTGTAAACAGTGGACTGAAACCATCTAATTATTTAAAAAAAGATACAGTACGATGAAGTCTTGCGACGGTCAGTCGTTTGGTCATATGTGCACCACTTTTGATACGTACTCACTACAGCGGCACATATAAAACCCACAAGGCGCGCAGTTTCGGAGATCATTGTTTGGAGGAGCCGTGCCATTACAATTTGTCCTTTATCAAAGCGCTAAATCGGAAGCTTTTCCCATTCTAACTCCGAACAGTCTACTATAACCTAAAGCCGGTGCTTGGGTTTTATATGTACAACTCTGTGAGCTTCACCTGGGGTACTGGTCGATGTCCAGGAGCGCTCATTTCTCTATTCTGGGGGTGGTGGTCATAATTTAGTGGTTCGTCGTTGTATTTCCTTGGCTAGCGTGCATCAGCGTACCATATTAAAATTTAAAATGAACAATAATTTCTTATATAACGTTTCATGTGTTATTTGGATACTATAGGACATCTGCAATTCCAATCTTTTGTGTGTGTGTGTGTGTGTGTGTGTGTGTGTGTGTGTGTTAAAAGCGCTGTCTCATCACTCATCTGTCTTCAGTGGTTGCTGATCCCATCAATTCAAGAAATCACCATTTTCCGCCAAGGCAGTGAAAACTTTTATCATTGCCGGAAATACTACAGGTGGATCTGTCAGTAGGTTTCTCTTCCACTTTTTTTAGTTTCATTCCCGTCCCTAGATAGCTCTTTACCTGAATTCGATTCTTCTGTTTCGCTTCTTGTTACTCGCTCATTCATATTTTAATGCCTTAGCCCATACCCCGTATAGAGCAATATCTAAATTTCCAGACGTACGAGAAGTTACGACCCGGAGGAAATCGATAAAAAAAAAAAAGTTTAATTTCGTATTTCATGGGATTTTTATTACTCTGACTTATGGATCGGAGGAACGAAGATCTTATCTTTTCTACAATTCAATATTTTATTACATATGAGCTATCACTTGCGCCAAAGACATTGTTTTTAAAGGTGAGCTCAGAATGAGATATCAAAACTCTTATCATATATGTGAATATATATATATATATGGATACGTACACATAAAGAGCGAAAGAGGGGAAAAAAGTATTCTTTCTCTCGCGCGCGCGTGTGTGTGTGTGTGTGTTTGAATAAGGAAATGCTCTGTCATCTCCTTCGCGTTTTTAAAGCTTTACGGATACCTCTCCAAGATTTTTAGTTTATGGGGCAAAGTATTTTTCCTGGAGTACTATTCCTTGTGTAAGCAAATCCTCTCCCTGAGCTGCAGATATATTTTCGAATCGAAATAAACCTCTGCTGAGCTATAGTTACTATTATTTTTGTTCTGAATGTGATATTTCTCGATATGTTGTGCTAAGGAAACATTTTCTAAAGAAAATATATCTGAATTTTTACTAGCGCGTGCTGAACATGTATTCATTTTTATGTAAACGATTTTTTTTCCAGGCAAAGAAAATATTTTGCCGGCATGAGGTTTGGAAAATGTAGCGCAAGTCAGTACGAGAAAAAAAATGCTTTATTACATCATCTTTGAGAGTTTGAATTTTTGCACGTTCAGTGAGAGTCTATAAAAAAAAAGCACTGTCCCCAGGTGTCGAATTTTCTTCAGATTGCTGTGAGGAACAGAAAAAAGAATTTCTATTCCCGTGCACATTCAGGGGAAATTACGTTGTTATGCTTTGTATTATGTCAGCAAAATTGTTTTCTTAAAGTTGGAGAGTGCAGCTGGAGTTTTGTTCTTTCAACGCGATGGAAATAAAAAAAAATGTAAAAGAAAAAAACGCAGTGAAAAGAAAAGAAAAGTTAAATGAGTATCAAAAACAAATAGGAAAGTATAGCAGATGAAGCGAATGAAGAAAACAGAAATAAAAAATTTGTAACGGAGGAAGAAAAGAAGAGAAAACTGAAATGGAGCAAGGATGCGAAAGGACAGCAAAACAAACATAGAAATAAAATTAATAGCATAAGTATCAAAAAGGAATATAAAGAAACAGAGAAAACAAATCAGCAAAAATTTAGTTACATTGAGTTAAAAATTGAGAAATACAGCACTAAGAACAAAATGTAAGGAGGAAGCAAGGTAACAACAGTCAAGTCTTTAGAGAAGGGAAATGAGGAAGTCAGAAAAATAAATAAAATCGAAGACAGAAAAAATAAGAGGGTATCACTTCGTGAGGAAATTAAAATAAGCGATAAAAACAAAAACGGAATAAGAAGAAGAAGAAAAAATGAACACATGAAAATAGGAAATTGGAAAGGTGAAAACATGAAAATAGGAAATAAGAGACAATGTACATTGTAAACAGAAAATCAATTGAGTATTGTAATAAAAAAGTAAAACAATATTAAATTATAAATAAGCAAACGCGAAAAAAAGAACTTAACAGTAAAGAAAATAAAGGAAAAAGAGAAATGAAATGAAAGAGCAGAGTGAAATCAGAGAATGAGTGAAACAACAGAACAAAAAAGTGAAAAATATGTGAACGAGGTAAACTCGAAGCGAAAATGCAGCAGAGAGGAAATGAGAGAATTTAGCCAGATGAAGAAATGGTAAACTAGCTGGAATGACAAAACGTGGAAAATGTGTAAAAACAGAGATAAGTACTGGAATAGGAAAAGAGAAAAAGAAGAAAAAGCTAGGGCAAGTGATGAGAAGTAAGAGTAGAATAGATTTTGAACACCAAACAGAAGTTATCACTCTTTCCACGTTAATACGTGAGTCACGGAAAAATTATCATCATCCACCACCGGGAATAGAACCCAGGGCCTTTAAGTTAAGCTCCGGACATGCTACCACTGCACCACGGCGACCTCAAATTCTCCAGACTCATAAGTGATTAACTGCCAAACCACATGGCTGGTGGCTTCATGGGGCCACGCACAGTGCTGCTGATTCACCAAAGATGGAAAGCAGCAATTGAACAAATAACTAGGTGGCGAATAAGCAATTAATTCATACACTCGACGTGGATTAGAAACACAAAACAGAAGTCATCCCTCTGAATAGTAACTGAAATAATAACAGAGAAAAACTAACAAAAAGAAAGGAAGCAGCTTAAAAAAAAACAAGAATAAAGTGCGGAAAAAATATTATTGCAGAACAGCAGAATGACATAACAAAATCACGTCCTCCGGGATTATGTCAGGTGAGCAGAAAGAACGTTCTATAAAATTTGAAGCAAAAAATTCGTAGAGATTCGTGTCAATAAATTACAATAACCACCTTCACAATGCTGTCGTTACACGATTTAAAAAAGCAGGTCTCAGTTGCAATTAAAAAATGAACTTTATTTACATCTAAAACCATCACAGGAAACATGCTAGTACTTTCGGACCCATACTGGGTCCATCATCGGGCAACATATTGGGCCAAACTCCTGTTTATAAGGAGGTGGTACGTCACCTAAAGTCACTGGTTGGATGACGTAGTTCTATTCAACGCAAGCGCACTTCAGCATGATATACACATACACAAATAAAAATCACTACAGGTTAATATGATGGTATGAATTGTGATAAAATGTACAATGATTAAAATTGAAATGTCTCCATGACGATGGTTATGTATACATGGTGAGTCATCGTTACAGCAATGGTTGGAGAATAAGTTGATAAAAATGCTCTCCATAAATAGTAAATTAGTTTTGTTGGATGTTGTTGCTAAGTATTTAACATTGTTCCAATCCAGTATATGGCAGACCTGATTAACCAGTCGAGATAATGCTGTAGCGCACGAGCCTTTCCTTACATTGTAGGCATGTTCAGAAATCCTAGTCGAAATATTTCGGAATATTTTAGAGGTAATGTAAAGGGTTGTCCTTTTTCACGACCTTTTTTGACCAAAGAAATTAATTTTTGAGTCTGAATTTCAATATCCATAATTTGCTTGGCACACGCTTTTTTCAGGATCTGTACAACATCGGGGGTGTAATCAATGGAACCTACTTAAGTATTAGCTTCACCATTTCTTTGTAACGTAGAGAGTTTAAAACGTTGGCATTTATGAAGTTGTTTTAACACGTAATGGCGAGGATAGCTAAATCAAAAATATATTGAATTTCACGGGGTTCTTAGGGTGTCAGAAGATGAGTGAGTATAAGCTCGGTTAAACAGGAATGCAAAAGCTGCATTCTTGTGTTGTGTAGGACTGAATGAAGAAAAAGGTATCAGAAAGGGGGGGGGGGGGGCTGAAGGTTTACGAAAAACCCGGACAGAGAACGACCGAGTGGAGGTAAACCGAGTCAAGAACAGGTCCAAGAAACGTAAAGAACTCTGATCCTCCAATTCAACAGTAAAATTGATGGTTGGAAAGGGGGCAGATAAAAGGTCGGCGAACTCATGTAAATCATTCACAGAATGTGGCCATGCTACCAAAATGTCATCAACATATCTCATAAAATAAAGGTTTTAGAAAGCACTATTGACGGACATTATTCTCAAGGTGCTGTAAATTATCTCGGCTAAAAGTGGTGAACTCATGGGAGTGCCGACAGTCTGACGAAACATGGTGTTATTGAATCGAAAAATGTTCGCCGAGCAATTAGTTTTAAATCTTCAATGATCGCTATACTCTCGGTAAGGGTTGCACCTAAAGTCCAGAGCATATCTTCAATAATATAATGGGCAGAATCAAGAGCGATACTAGGAAAAAGGGAAACAACATCCAACGACGCTAGGATGAAAGGGTGATCCCAATACTCAAAGGACTTAATTTTAGCAAGTGCTTGATTCGAACTATGAATGCAAAAGTGTTAATGAGAAATCAAAGGTTTCAAAAACGAAGTAAGGCTTTTTTCTAAGGGCCGGGTGGGGTTAGCATAAATCGAAACTAATGGGCGAATGGGTTGGCCCTTTTTATGCAATTTCACTTTGCCAAACAATTCGGGAATCCTAGGTCTATGGGGTGGATGCATATCATTAGCAATGGAGGGGGAAGGAACCCCTGATTTTTGAGTTTGCTAAGGGCGGTGATAGTGGTACGAGTAGGATCAGTTCTGACTATCTCATGCGGTATTTTATCGATAGCTTCAGTCACTTTTCCGGTATATTCAGAGTGGTCCAAAATTACCAGTTGGTGTGACTTATCAGCTGTGGTGATGGAAATAGCAGGATTTTGAGAAAGCTGGAGGAGTTGTTTCCTCTCATACTGTAAGTTCTTTTGAGAAAGCTAGAGGAGTTACGTTACAAAGAAATGGTGAAGATAATACCTATGTAGGTATTAGCTTCACCATTTCTTTGCAACGTCACACCACTTCTCTCTACGTTACTCTCTACTAGCTTCACCATTTCTCTCTACGTTACAAAGAAATGGTAAAGCTAATACCTATGTAGGTTCCATTGATTACATCCTCGATGTTGTACAGATCCTGAAAAAAGCGTGTGCCAAACAAAGTATGGATATTGGAATTCTGACTCAAAACTCAATTTCTTTGGTCAAAAGAGATCGTGACAAAGTCAACCCTTTACATAGACACGGAGTGTACTCTATACATCTAAAGGCTACTCTCCCTAATGTGCATGACTCCAGAAATATATTATCCACCCTTCGAAATATTTCGACTAGGATTTCTGAACATGCCTATAATGTAAGGAAAGGCTCTTGCGCTACAGCATTATCTCGACTGGTTAATCAGGGCTGCCATATACCGGATTGGAACAATGTTAAATACTTAACAACAGCATCCAACAAAACTAATTTGCTATTTAGAAAGAGCATTTTTATCAACTTATTTTCCAACCAATGCTGTAACGATGACTCACCATGTATATTACCATCGTCATGGAGATGTCATTTTTAATCATTGTACATTTTATCACAATTCATACCATCATATTAACCTGTAGTGATTTTTATTTGTGTACGTTTATATCATGCTGGGGATGTAAGGTCAGGTGATGCGTAACATCACAGCCTCTCCATGACAAATGTCAACCCCGCCTTCTCGTGGTGCATCCTGTTCCTACTAAAGGGGCTCTGACGACCGCCAATAGCGGTATAACTATACCATCGGGATTAGAGGAAATTCTATCCCACACTCACCAACCCGCTTGGCCAGCGTGGTGAGTTATGGCCAAACCCCTCCAAAATGACTCCACAACTTAAATCTTGGCCCTCAGTCTCTGGCAGCTGGAATGTACCTGGCCAAGGCAGCGGCCAGTGCGACATGAAGGCAGAGGGTGCTAAGAATCCCCGGAGGACCGGACTAGGCTGCCATCTGATGCTGACCTTGGCAACGTACAATGGACGCTCCCTATCTTCTGATTCAAGGCTTCTTGAATTGGAAGAGGAACTACAAAGGATCAAGTGGGACATCGTGGGGCTAAGTGAGGTAAGGAGAAAAGGAGAAGATCTCATCGAACTGAAAAGTGGACATCTCTTCTACTATCGTGGGACAGATACTGGCAGAACTAGTGGTGTTGGATTTATAATAAACAAGAAACTGAAGGATAAAGTTGTAGAGAAGTTGAAAGCTCCTCTGACAGAGCTGCACGGCTTGTTATCCAACTCTCTAAAAGATACCAGGCTCAGATTATTCAAACTTATGCACCCACCACAAGTCATCCTGAAGAAGAAATTGAAGAATTTTATGAGGAAATTTGTCATCTAAATAATAAAGGTAAGCAGCACTTGAAAATAATTATGGGAGATTTCAATGCAAAAATAGGGCAACGGCAACAGAATGAAACTTCAGTAGGTAAATTCGGTCACGGCAACAGAAACCAGCGTGGAAATACTCTCGTTGAGTTTGCAGAGGCAGAAGGGTTTTTCATCTTGAACTCCTTCAAGAAAAAGCCACACAGGAAATGGACATGGAGACATCCAAATGTGACGACAAGTGAAATTGATTTTATTATGTGTAACAAAAAATTCGTCATAGAAGACTGCAGTGTGCTAAACAAGTTCAACACAGGTAGTGACCATAGATTGGTGAGATGTGAGATGCACCTCAACACTAAACTTGAACGTGGCAAGCTCATAAGACAAACAAAATGTATTGACATAACCAACCTTAAAAAACACCATAATACCTTCAAGTTGGAACTGAAGAACAGGTTCTCTGTTTTAGAAGGCCTAACATCGGAAGAAGTGGACATCTCTGAAGTTAACAGAAAAGTAACCAAAGCTCTTATGGAAACAGCAACAAAATTAGCTGGGTCTGAGAACAAGTTGCATGTAAATAAATTATCAGGAAAAACGAAAATGTTGATGCAAAAAAGAAGAGAGATGAGGACAACTAAAGAAGATGTGACTTCCAAAGTGGAATACATAGAGCTATGCAAGACAGTACGAAAAAGTATCACTGAAGACGTAAGAAAATTCAACTGTGAACTAGTGAGGAAAGCAATTGAAAACAACCAAAGCCTAAAGATAGCAAAGGGACATCTCAGTAAGGGAAGAAAACAGATTATGGCACTGAGAAAAGAAGATGGTTCTGTAACAAGAAATAGAGGCGAAATTTTGACAAGAGTGAAAGATTTCTACTCCAAATTATATGAAAGGGATGATACATGCACTCCAGACATCATGAAAGATACTAGTACCAGAGTTCCTCCAGTCCTTCCAGCAGAAGTTGCACATGCAATCAAGAACATGAAGCCGGGAAAAGCTCCAGGAGAAGATGGAATTACTGTAGACATCATACAAGAAGCAAGTGGAGAAATCGAAACAGTACTCGCCCAAATTTTCACTCGATGCCTTAATGAAGGAAAGATTCCTGAGGATTGGAACACCGCTACAATGATCCTGCTACATAAGAAAGGTGACATTGAGGATCTCGGAAACTACAGACCTATCAGCCTCCTATCAGTAGTTTATAAAATCTTCACTAAAGTTCTTTCACACCGCTTGAAGGTAACACTGGACATGGCTCAACCGAGAGAACAAGCTGGATTCAGGAGTGGCTACAGCACAATAGATCATATCCATGTGCTGAGAGAACTAATTGAAAGAGCGAGGGAATATGAACTTCCATTGTGCATGGCTTTTATCGATTATGAAAAAGCCTTTGATTCGGTAAAACCATCAGCAGTTACAATGGCTCTGAAAACCTGCGGTATTGAAGATGCATACATTAATATTATTAATAACATCTGTGAAAATGCAAGTGCAAAGATTAGGCTGTTTGAAAATACAACACACATAAAAATTGGAAAGGGAGTGAGACAAGGTGACACCATATCTCCGAAGCTCTTTAATGCCACATTGGATGGTGTTTTTCAGTCACTGAGCTGGGAAAACAAGGGGATAAAGATTAATGGAGATTATCTAACCCACCTTCGTTTTGCTGATGACGTAGTCATTTTTGCAACTAGCCCATCAGAGCTGCAGAGTATGATCCAGGAACTTGCTGACAAGAGTAAAGAAGTGGGATTAAATATGAACTTTCAGAAGACAAAAGTGATGTTCGATGCTTTTACAAGAAATGAAGATTTATCGATTGATGGAGAAAAGCTGGAGATAACAGACATGTACGTTTATCTTGGACAGCAGATATCAAGTGAGGGTCACATTGATGAAGAAATTAATCGGCGTACAAAACTTGCCTGGAGAGCTTTTGGAAGAAACAGCATAATTTTCAAGAGCAATATGCCATTATGTCTTAAAAGAAAAGTGTTTGATCAATGCATCCTTCCAGTGCTTACGTATGATGCAGAGACGTGGACCTTAACTAAAAGAGACATACAAAGGCTGCAGACAACTCAAAGAAACATGGAGAGGTGCATACTTGGTGTAACCAGGAGAGATAAGAAGAGGAACTCGTGGATCCGAAAAATGACAAGAGTGGAAGACATCATGATCAGAGTTAAATCCCTGAAATGGCAATGGGCTGGACATACTGCCAGAAGGACAGATCATCGATGGACAGCCGAAATTTTAGATTGGATTCCTAGGGACAGGAAAAGACCCAGAAGAAGACCACATGGGAGATGGGTGGATGAAATTCTAAAGTATGCAGGGGTGACATGGAGAAGACTGGCACAAGACAGACCGTTGTGGAGGAAACTTGGGGAGACCTTCGTACAGCAGTGGATTGATAATGGTTGATGATGATGATGATATCATGCTGAAGTGCGCTTGCGTTAAATGGATCTACGTCATCCAACCAATGACTTTAGGTGACGAACCACCACCTTATAAACAGGAGTTTGGCCCAATATGTTGCCCGATGATGGACCCAGTATGGGTCTGAGAGTACTAGCATGTTTCCTGTGATGTTTTTAGATGTAAATAAAGTTCATTTTTTAATTGCAACTGAGACCTGCTTTTTCAAATCGTGTAACGACAGCATTGTGAAGGTGGTTATCATAAATATGAAGTAGTTTGATTCTTATCACTTCGCTATTAAGTAACTTTATCAGTCATTCTCAGCACACTGTTAGATGAAGTTCTCCTCTAGCCTCTTCTGCGAATATTGAGAAATTTTCCATGTCACTCCGACATACCTTTCGAAATTGATACACGAATATCCCACGCAGTTTTTTTCTCGGTTTCTTTCTGTCCCTCCCTATCCAGTCTAGTAAAGCGGTCCGTTTGCAGTTTATTTCTCGGTTTCTTCCTGTTCCTCCCTATCCAGTCTAGTCTAACAACGGTCCGTTCATATTTCAAATTTTCAAATAGTGAACAGTCTAACGTAACATTGACTGTTCTTTTTAATTTTGTTTACTCAAGCAAATTGCAATATTTCATTTACCCAACTTTCTAATGTTTTACTTCAAAATATTTGATATTCACTAATTTAAAGTTCATTAGTGGTGTTATTGTTTAGCATCTATTTTGTAAGTTAGCGCAAAAAGGATGTTAATTAATTTGAAATTCTACATTTGCCTTTTTATTTCACCTATTTGGAAGCTTATTGTTAAATGTCATTTCACAGAGAGAGAGAGTGTGTGTGTGTGTGTGTGTGTACTGCATTTATAAATTAATTTAAATGCGTTCAAAGTGGCATTTTTTCACATTCCAGAGAAATTAAGGAAAATTAAATGCCTTGATTGAATGAATTTATGCCGTTCACTGGTTAAAATACATTTACGATATTTAGGAATTTTTGTTAGTATGTTCCATTATTTAGTCAGAATACATAAACAGCATCACGATATCAATTTAAGTTACTCAAATCGGTTATACTTATATGCTTCGGAGTTTGGTGACCAAGAATCAATATTTAATGGTATAATCTAATATCTATTTCTAATTTTGAGCCACCTTTCGAAGAATAAACACAAAATCTATATATTTCTCTGGGATTTTGACCCAGACGTATCAAGAAAAAATAGGAAGACTACTACAAACCTTCCACTGAGCCGCGACTAGCACGTTACAAGGGGTGTAGATGTCTCTACGCCGCAAAAGAGTAAAATGTGAATATTGGTTTGGAGAACATGACTCATTGACTTGGTCAGCAGTTGAACGCGTTTAACTGCAATCCGACTTCACGTTTCATCTACATGTTATATGGCGGCGCATGTCAAAAATGAACAAAACTGATCGTTTCTACCAGATTTATTGTAAAATGATACCCACAGTAGTTGTAGAGCGAATCAGAAGCACAACAGCATCATCTATGTTCTCTGTATTTTCTGTAATGTACTCGTGGAAGTACAGGAAACAAAACTGTTTGAGGAAATGCAGCCGATACCCTGGACCTTTCCTTCAGAACAGGGATTATCGACAGACGACTTAGAGGCACAGATGTTGTTGATCTATCTACAAGATAGGATGGAACGGTGTCAGGTAATGGTGCAGAGGAAGAGAATGGTATTGCATTCATCCCATTGACGAGTTTCGGTCCTGTCTAGAGATATCCCTTATATTCTCTTCTACATATAGGGATCAATAGATCCAGAGCGTGGATCCGTTTTCCTGTGTTCTCGTTTTCCAACAGGGTGTATGGCAATCCAGCCCGTTTGTGTGTTGACCATGTCCACATTTGCGGAGGTTATTCCGACAGCCATCTTCAAGCAAAAGGACGCTTATTATAATTTCTGCGATCACTAGAACGGGTTAAGAGGTACACAAATGTTTTCCCGGCCAGCAACATCGACAGATATATCAACCTTCCGTCCTGTGTGAAATATTATCGAACGCGGATTGCAAGCAAATCCCGAGCAGTCCTGAAATACATAAATCTATGGGACCAACTGAACTTGAAATCAGTAAGAGTTACTTCAGGATGCTATCAGATATCTGCACGGCTGTATGCAGCAAAGTGTGGCAGCTGAATCACAAATGTTGTTAGTTACATCAAGTATTGGTAGACATTTCTTTTATTACTTTCGATTATCTTTACATACGTCAAATATCTAAATTTATCTTCAACTAAGTACATGTCTCTACCGATTTTCAGTATATTCTGACAATTCTTTCCTTTTAGAAAAGTTCAAATCTCGCACGATGTAGTTGTTTATTATAATTTAAAATAGTATAACAATATTTTCGTTAAGAAACATCAAGGGTATAAAACGTTATGCATTTCAGATATCGTCAACTTTAGAGAATATATTGTAAATGCATTAAGCTTTTCATTAGTAGAATTGGCATTTTACTCTTTTTAAAGTCAAAATTCAAACACAGTTTTGGTTTTATTTCAGTTTCTTGAAGATACACTTCGGGATTCTTAACCTTTAATTGCGAAATACGTAATTCAAATATTTTTAAGGTAAATTCCGACGTTTAAAACGACCTCTGCGTAAAATGTGATAACACATGACCATCGCCTTAAAATGTCTTAAGCTTAATAGTAGCAGTGCTTTGGAATGAACTTCACAGCCAAGACCTAAAAAGACTATCTAAAACTTCACTGAAAATGATGAGAAAGCAGAAGCGGTCTCACGATCCTGCCAACTTATGATAGAAAAAAATATTTTGGAAGGAGAAAAAAAGGCATTAAATCTTCTAGTTGTAGGAGAATTCTAAGTCAGCGAACGAAATGCCAAGAGGTGTGAAGAAATAACGGGATGAAATGATGGATTGCCCATCAGGAAGTGCTCCTCGGTCGACAAGTGGACGCTGCCAAGTACTGAAAACACAGGAGAACGAATTATTGCAAAATCAGCAAAGTGACTGTCTTGCTGCCACTTTTTAGATAATACGCTTAGCAGTGTGAAAGATCTTAAAATGGCTAGGCATGTCTTGGCAGTATAAAAACAAAAAGGATGGAGGGGAAAAGTTAAGAATTTCGTTGACATCAGTCCGCGAAGACCAACTTCTCCACGAGTGACATTCCCCTGAATCGAAAGAGAAACTACAACATATATGAATTATTATACAAATGTAAAAATCAATGACACTACAAAATTCAACAATACTGGTCTGAAATAAAGTTTTACACCAGAAGAGAGCAGTGAAAGTACTGAATATTTCCAAATAATTATACATGACGGCAATTTACAATCCTCTCTGTCTTCACTGTCATGAAGCCACTGATTGCTGATGAAGTAGCAGTTTTTGCTTAAGAATTCTGTGCAATTTAAAACCCGAAAAATTCATAAAGCTTACTAAATCTAAGAATGGTTTATAGGAAACGAGGATGTATTCTTGTAGCATTACTTGAAGGGTTGAAGAGGATGTATTTTAAAGGACCTACGCCTTCGGATACATTAAATTAATTCTTTGCTCAGTTCATATGAACCTGAGAGATGGCTTTCTCACGTTTTAGTACACCGAAGAAGCAAACCATTACAACAAGCTGCCTAATATGGGTTTCTCATGTTTTAGTACACTGAAGAGCCAAACCCATTATAAACTGCTGCCTAATATGGCTTTCTAACGTTTTAGTACACTGAAGAGCCAAACCATTATAATCTGCTGCCTAATATAGCTTTCTCACGTTTTATTACACCGAAGAGCCAAAACATTATAACCAGCTGTCTAATTGGGCTTTCTTACGTTTTAGTACACTGAAGAGCCAAACCATTACAACAAGCTGCCTAATATGGGTTTCTCACGTTTTAGTACACCGAAGAGCCAAACCCATTATAATCTGTTGCCTAATATAGCTTTCTCACGTTTTAGTACACCGAAGAGAAATCACATTATAGCCTGCTTCCTAATATGGCTTTCTCACGTTTTATTACACCGAAGAGCCAAAACATTATAACCAGCTATCTAATTGGGCTTTCGTACGTTTTAGTACACCGAAGACCCAAACCATTGCAACAAGCTGCCTAATACGGCTTTCTCACGTTTTAGTACACCGAAGAGCCAACCCATTAAAACAAGCTGCATAATATGATGTTCATCCTCCACGTGCCACCAAAACAGCTCTTTCCTGGAGAGGCATAAACTCTACAAGATTTCTAAGGGTGCCTTGTTTATAATACCCACATGTTAACAATACACTGAAGTACAAAAAGGCATGGGATAGCAGTATGCGAATTTTAACTGGCGCTCCGGTCTTATAAAGGCTTCGACGCACGCCACGATTTTTATTAGTTGCGATGTGTAATCTCGTGAATCAGGATGAACAACGGCCAGTAGGATTGTGGCAGGCCGACATGAATTATCATAGTTTGAACAAAGCGTGGTTGTGTCAGCCACACGGATGGGATATTCAATACCCGAAGTTGTGCGAATGTTTAACATTCCACGGTGCCACGTGTGTATCGAAAACACCTCCTGGAAGGCATTACCACCCACCGTGGATAGCGCAGTGGCAGACCACGGGTATTAAAAGAGTGACCAGCAGCAGCTAACCAGGATTATCCATGCTAACAGACAAGCGACATTGTCTCAAACAACATCCACATTCAATACAGGAGGTATCAAAGACATATTCATCATGTCAGTGCAGCACAGTTTAGCGTCCATGGGGTATGGGAGCGGGAAACCTACGATACTGTCTTTGGTAGCACCACGACATCGAACATAGGGCCTCACCTGGGCTCGTGAACACGGTAATTTGACCCTGGAAGATTAGAAACATGTAGCGTGCTCCGATGAGTCACTCTTCCAGTTGTTACGACCTGCTGGTAGCGTTCGGGTGTTGCGCACACCCCATGAACCCAAGCTGTCAACAAGCACTGTGAAAGCTGGTTGTGGTTCCATGTATGTATCTTTACTTGGCACGGTTTGGGTCCTCGTAAACATGTCATTAACCGGTAGTCGCTTTCTTGCTCTTCTGGGGGACAGTTTGTAGCCTAAACAAGGATCGGATTTTACAGGTGCACAATGCACGTCAACAGGCCCAAGCTGTCCAAAATTGGGTCGAAGAGCATTCTGGACAGTTCCGACGAATGGTGTGGCGACCACGTTCGCCCGACATAAACCTAAAAGAGCACTTATTGGATGTGCTGAAACAGTCCTTTCGCACCCAATATCCTTCACCTATAAATATCAGGGAACTGTGGAGGACTGTTCATACGCCATGGCTCAATATCTCTGCAGAAGTCTTTCGGCCACTTGTGGAATCCAAGCCACGTCGAGGTGCTGCACTTCACCGGGGTAGAGGAGGCCCTACATGATACGAAGTACATATCCCATGACTTGGCACTTCACTGTAGATCCTTTTACTCTTGTAAGTGACGTGGTGGAGAAGCAGATCCTCGGATTTGCTGTTCCAACATAAATCAGAGATGCTAGATTGGGCTGATGTCTGGGGGATTTGTAGGCCAGTGTATACCTGGAAGTCTTCCTCATATTCGGCGAACCATTCTCGAACGATCTGGGCAGTGTGGCATGGCACATTACCCTTCTGAACGAAAGCATTATTAGAGAAGATACCTTTACCATAAAAGGATGTAGTGGCTCTGCAGTGTTATTTAGGTAGGTGGTAGACTTCACAGTTCCTTGCACATGAATAACTGGACATTGGATTTCTCAATAGAACATTACACAAAGCATAACATTTTCTCCACTGGTTTGTTTGAATCCCACTGTACATCCTGATGCAAAAACTTCCCCAGGTAAACGACGAACACGTACACTGCTTTTACATGGTTCACTAGGAAAAATATTTATCTGACCAGGATAAATTTTCCCAGTCAATCAGGGTCCTGGTTTGGTGCTCGCGTGCCCCTTGCAGTCGTTTTCGACAGTGAACCGAGTTAAGCATGGTGCATCAATACCGGTGAGTTGCGCTACAGTATTCCTTCCGTTGGCAGGTACTCTACGAGATAAGATTCTCTCATCTCTAGCATCGAAGAGCGGTGGTTGGTGGTTTCTCTGACATCTAACATTTTTGAAGGTACTAACCACAGCTAACCGTGAGAATCCAGGCAACCCTTGTAGTCTCGGAAGTGTTCTGACCTGGTCGTCTGGCCATTACAATTTGGCCTTTGTCAAACTCGTTTAAGTCCGCCGCCTTTCAAGTCTGAAGAACAAGAATAACACTGATTAACAGAGCTAAGAATCCGATGTTAGGTATATCGTCTAATGACCTTCACACGCGCCGTCCTTTAGCTGTAGTTACTTTGATCTACATAAGGTAAATGTTTTGGAGCTTCGGTGAATCTTGCGTTATAATAATGAACCTGAGAAATGGCTTCCTTAAGCTTCAGTATCTGGCTTTATAATAATGAACATGAGAAGTGGCTTCCTTCAGTTTCAGTAGCGTAATGGTAACACTTCTAAATTAACACCGAAGTGCCAAAAAGTCATGTGATATGTATCACGTATCGTGTAGGACCTCCTCTAACCAGGAGAAGTGCAGAAACGCGACTTCTCATCGATTCTACAAGTGGCCGGAAGATTTCTGGAGAGATGTTAAGCCATGCCCGCCTGAATAGCCACTAACAGTTCCCTGCTATTTGTAGGTGCAGGATCTTGGATGCGAATGGACCTTTCCACCACGTCCCATAAGTGCTCTATTGGGTTCAAGTCGGGTGTACGTGGTGGCCACACCATCAGTCGGAATTGTCCACAATGCTCGTCGAACCCATTTTGGACAACTTTGTCCCTATGAGATGGTGCATTTTCCGCCTGGAAAATCCCATCGTTGTTGGGGTACATGAAGGCTGCAAATGGTCACCCAGCAGAACAATAAAGCGATTACCCGTCAATGACGTGTTTACGAGGACGAAAGAACCCAAACCGTGCCACGTAAAGAACCCCCCCACACACACGCACATACATGGAACCACAACCAGCTTGCACAGTGCCTTGTTGACAGCTTGGGTCTATGGCCTCAGGGGTTTTGCGCCACACCCGAACCCTACCATCACGTCGTAATAACTGGCAGCGTAACTCATAGGACCACGCCACATGTTGCCTGCTTCCAGGGTCCAATTACCGTGTTCACGAGCCCAGGTGAGGCACTGTGTCCGATGTCGTGGTGTTACCAAAGCCAGTCTTGGTGGGTCCCCTGCTCCCATACCCCATCAACGCTAAACCACGCTGCACTGGCATGATTGATATGTCTCTTATACTTCCTGTATTGAATGTGGATGTTATTTAAGCCAGTGACGCTTGTCTGTTAGCATGGACGATCCTGGTCAAACGTCGTTGGTCACGGTCATTCAGCACCAGTGGTCAGCATCTGCGCTGTCCACGGTGTGTGATAATGCCTTCTGTGATGTATTCTTGGTACACCATTGACAACGTGGATCGAAGAACGTTGAATGTTCGCACAACTTCTGAAATTGAATGTCTCATCCGTCTGTCTCCCACTTCTATGCCGCGTTCAAATTCCGATAATTCACTTCGGTTTGCTACAATCCTGTTAGCGGTCGTTCAACCTGACTAACCAGATTACACCACAAAACTGATAAAAATCGTGAAATGTGTCGTAGCCTTTATACGACGGCAGAACGAAAAGAAGTATATACTGCTATACCGTGACTTTTGGCACTTTAGTGTAACTTGTAGTTTAAATTTGTGACCTTAAATACGAATAAAATTTGCTTTGTTACTTCGTGACTTCAGCTAAAATTTCCTGGATGTCTTCTTTTGGTTTTCACTCCAGTCAGAGCTAGTTTTGTGATTTTGATTTCATGTGGTTGCATGAGTTTCCGATGTCCTGTAGTTTAAGTATGCGACTACAAATCCAGAATTTCCATGGAGTTTTCACCAGGCAAACTTTGTACTTAATCTTTGTGATTTACGATTTGAATTTTAATTAATACACACAATTGACGTGGATTAGGAACATCAAACAGATTTATTTCCACATTTATAAGTGAGTCACGGAAAAATTCTCATCGGCCGCTACCGAGAATGGAACCCACGGTGTTCCAATTACGCACCGGAAATGCTACTACTGCACCACAGCGGCCTCGAATTCTCCAGACCCACATACGGGTAACTGTCAAACCACTTGGTAGGTTGCTCCTTGGAGCCCCGCACAATGCTGAGGATTCACCAAAGATGGGATGCAGCAACTGAACGAATAACTAGGAGGCGAATGAATAATTATTACAGACAATTGACGTGGATTAGAAACATCAAACAGAAGTCATCGCTCTTTCCACGTTTATAAGTGAGTCAAGGAAAAATTATCATCGGCCGCCACCGGGAATGGAACCCAGGTTCTTCCAGTTACGCGCCGGACATCACGACTAACTGCCAAAAATTTCTTTGAGTTTTATCTTTGTGACGAAGTCTGATTCCAGCTTTCAGGAAAAAGAGCAACTGCAAAATTTTCTAACTGCATTTTTTTGTTATTTCCTTATAAATTTTACACTGTTGCAACGAGAAATAGCAACACCAAAATAGAGCTGAAGTATAGTCATAAAAATTCACAGGACGTAAAGAGCTAGCAAAGACATGTAAACGATTAAATGACGTAATGTGGGAAGATATTATACCTGTGTTTATGAAAAATATTGTTCAGTAAGTTGTTGTTTGGCCTTTGGGAGTTTTACCTTCCTATAGAAGCCGACGCGTGCCATCGATGGTGCCATCCTACATGGGCATTGCAAGCAACATCTGGCCAGGCACGCAGAGATTTCACGCCCGTTGCAGGAGTGGGGAAGTGATGCTTTAAGCCTATAGTGTCTCATACATGCCCAACGGCCAACAAAACCGGTGTTATTTCTTACGTAAAGTAAAACACTCACTCCCTAAAGACTGTCTTGTAAAATGAGCAGTGTGTGGGCAGGTTTTGCTGTGCTGCAAGAACATTCGCGAAGTGGTGCCAAATAAAGATATGAAAGGACTGATGATGATATGAATATAGCGTCTTAACTTCACTCTGTTAGGAATATGAACACGTGTTAACCAGCTACCGCACCACTCACAGCAAAATACCGTCACATTTTAAACGCTTCATGACATTGATATCCGTGGCAGTATACGGTTATCCTGACACTGTAGCGCCGAGACAGTATCTGGCTCATCCACGAATGACGCGGTGCGCCATTTCACCCAGTGGCGTCCCATTCTGCTGATATCTCAACGACCGGCGGTGTTATGTGGCACCAACGGGAAGTTCCAGGCTTGGAGTTTTGCCCATATTCACACATTATGAAAACCGACTTCGTGATTTTTGTAGCAGCTCGCAGGTTACGCTTCTGTACGGTTACTGTTATGAACCTGTCGCCAAGAGCCACTTAACAGAATAATAGTCACATACTGTTCCTGCTCTGACATAGCATGATTCGCAACGTTGCACCACATTCAAACTGGGCAGCATTTGTGAAATTCCTCGTGACCCAGATTTAGAATGTCCACGATCCTCAGCAGCTGTATGTCAGTTATTTGAACCTGGTTATCACGTCGGCGTATCCTCAGCATATTCGGTATGTTTTAGATGAACACTTTTCACCTTAAACTGTTGCTTTATCGTGTGTCCGTGTCGCACGTGTGCCGTCTTTAACACATCCAGCTTGGCCGTCGGCCTTGTGACCGATCACTGAGAAACTTTGATCATTTGCTAGTACTTAGGACAACTCCTCGACGTCACGATTCTCATGTTAATCAGTTTAGTTTTAGAACGGCCTTAAGTTGCATGATGCATAAGACAATTTCCCCAGGTCTGCATACAGCAGTTTACTTCTAGAGTTTCGTTAATTCTGAACTTGAAGTTCATTTATCTGACAAATTCATTGAGAAAGTGAAAGTTTAAATTCAGCTTCGGAATTTCATTGAATGTGGTTTCAGGTTCACATTAACATAATAAATTCCATGAAAAGTTACAGTTGTGAATTTAATTTTGGTACTTCATTTAGAAGCTTGAAGTTTAGAAAATTGCATACCTATACTTCAAATCCAAGGGCTCTTACAATAACATCGGATTTACATCAGTTGTACAGCAGCTAGTTTGGGAAATAAGCAGTTGCAGGTCCCTTGTTCCGGGAAATGGAGAGATCCAGAGCCATCCCTTACCTAACCGGGTTAAAGGATCAGAGTTCATCCCGGGCGACTGATCGAGCGCCAATCTTTTGAATCAGCCAAATACCGGGGCGGGGAGCTACAGCTTGATCAGCAAACATACGCTCGAGTTCAAAACAATGAGTGTGTAGCCTTAATTCATATGTCGTCTCATTGTTAGACGCGATCCAAATTTGCTTCAGTTTGGGCCCATTAGAGCGGGAACGAATATATGAATGGTATAATTCGATTTGTTAACATTAAAATTCAACCTTCTCTTGTACAATATTTTAAGTACACCATCTGATCAGAGGTATCCGGACAGTTGCCTACCCACAAAATTCCTGTAATAAAATTAATATCGGGTTGTTCTCCCTTTTTGCTGTTGTAACAGCCTCCACTCAGTTGGGAAGTCTTTCCACTAGATTTTGGTAAGTCGTCGCTGTTGGAATTACTTTCCATTCTGAAACAAGAGCATTAGTTAGGTCAGTCACTGATGGCTGGTGGTTCACGGTATGATTTCTCATTCATCTCACGGTTGTTTAGTGGGATTGAGATCGGGGCACTGCGCAGGCCACTTGGTGAGATGAGTTCTTCCACACTCATCTCACCAAACCATTCCTGAATGCATCTGATTTCGTGCACGGAGACATTGTTCAGTTAGTAAACGAAATAACCTCCACCGAACATTTGCCACAATGTTAGGAGCACGGACTAATATTTCATATCGAGAATGGCATAGGCCGCAACTTTAATATTTCCGGGCAACGGAACATCCGAAACACCATGAAACAGCTCCAGGCATTGCCTCCTTTATAACACTTCACACTTGGCATAACAAAGTCGGGAAGGTATCGTTCACCTGCAGAGAACGCATTTCCACTGCTTCAGCGTCCATAGAGCTAGAGTTTTACACCACTCCAAGGACCGCTTGGCGATTGTCTTGTTGATGTTAGGGATGTGAGCTGCTACTCAGCCATGGAAACAGATTCCTTTTAGCACTCCACGAGCCACTGAGATACTGATGTTGCTTCCAGAGGCACTTTGGAAATCGCTCAACGAGAGGCGATATTTTTGCACCAGACACTTCAGCAGTCGGTGGTCCTGTTAGGTCATTTTATTTCGCGTATGAGATCGTAATTGCGCTGTTGCTGCTCACAGCAAGGAAGAAATTTACTTCCTGAACTTACTATTTGCCACGATGGCATCATATGGCTGTGCTGCTTTGAAAGTCACTGAGCTCTGCCGTACGGCTCATTATGCTGCTCATGCTTGTCTATGAACTGACTTGTTGCTAACATGGCATCCTATGACCGTGCCATGTTGCAAGTCACTGAACTCTCCCGCACTGCCCATTCTACAGTTCCCGTTTGTCTATGAAGTGACTTGTTGCTAAGATGGTATCCTATGACCGTGTCGCGTTGAAAGTCACTGAGCTCTGCCCTATGGCTCAATATACTGTTCATTCTAGTCTATGAACTGGCTTTTTGCTAAAATGGATCCTATGACAGTGCCTCGTTGTAAGTAACTCAGCTCTTCCTTACGGCTCATTCTACTGTTCCCGTTTGTCTATGAAGTGACTTGTTGCTAAGATGGCATCCTATGACCGTGCCACGTTGAAAGTCACCAAGCTCTGCCGTATGGCTCATTATACTGTTCATTTTTGTCTATGAACTGGCTTTTTGCTAAGATGGATCCTATGACAGTGCCTCGTTTAAAGTAACTGAGCTCTGCTGTACGGCTCATTATACTGTTCATTCTTGTCTACAATGTTTTCTAAGCGACACGTCGTTTATGTCTGTACGGGATGTCACGTATATGGGCAAATCCACTTTTACCGAATGGTGTCCGTGTAATTTTGATCATATAGAGTACCATGCCCTACAATTTACCTCTATTTTCATTTGGATATTTCTATTTACTGTTTTCTTAACAGTTCCATCCAAATGAGAATTTGTATTTGAAGTAAGAAATCAAGTTATACGCGTATGTTTGACTTTGGGGATAGTAAATAGGGGTTAAGGACCCCCGTGAGTATCTAAACTTGTTAGTAGCAACTACTTCCAAAGTTTTGACTACTGGTTTCAGGTAGGACAAACACACTGATTATGTTTCATTCAGGATTCGAACCAGGGACAATTTAAAGCTTTTTCGAGATACCTCAGTCTCTGATCACTCAGCCAGCAAGGCTACTGAACTTTTTAATGAGTTGAATACTTGAATTTACTCTGTTCCAGTTTATCCATTTAATTTCTCCTTTCCACTCTGGACGGACTTTCCTAACGGACCTGATTTCCAAAAGAAAAAAAAACTTTGACCCTCAATAAAACCAAAACGAAATAAAATAGCAATGTTCTTTTTTTTGTATGTTTAAGAGCCACGCATAAAGTTTTATTGGTACGCGAAAGGTTTTTATTTACACTCAGGTGCGACCCTGAACTTGTGATGGCTAAAAAGCCCAGTGTGTGGCATAGTTCAGAGAGACGAAGGCAGATGCACAAGTCCAAAGGGATTTCCGTACCAAATATCGACGTAATCCAGCCCCTCAATACGCGAGTAGCATCCAGAAGTTTATGGAGACTGGTAGTGTGCTTCGTAAAAACCAGAAGTTTATGTAGACAGGTAGTGTGCTTCATAAAAAGGGCGCTGGCCGGCCAAGCACAGGTGAAGAGGATAAGGAACGTGTTCGACAGAGTTTCCTACGAAGTCCAAAGAAGTCCATTCATACGGCCTCCAGACCGTTTGGGATTACCACCTACAACGATACATAAGGTGCTGCACAAGCTCTTGCACTTAACTGCCTACAAAGTGCATTTGACACAGGCACTGCACCCCGGGGATAAACCGAAACATTTTGATTTTGCTGTTCATATGATACACAGGATTGATAATGAGGAAGGATTCCTGAAACTTGTTTTATTCAGCGATGAGGCAAGGTTTCATGGCTGTGGTGTTAGCAACAGGCATAACTGCAAAATTTGGGGGGGGGAGAGGGTCTGAAAACCATATGCCGTCCCTGAGATTGTACGTGACCGCTCTAATGTCAGCGTTTCGTGCAATCTCGGCACAACCACATAATCTTCTCATTCTTCTACGCCGAAAACTGAGTCGCATCCAATGTTTGGACATGCTGAGTAAGTTTTTTACTTCAATCCCCTTCAATTGGAGGTCCTGCAACCCGCTATCATCTTCCAGCAGGACGATGCACACCCGCAATGGGCACTACGTGTTCGTAAGTTTCTTGGTGAAACCTTTCCGGAGCGATGAATTGGACGGTATGGTTCAATTCCTTGGCTTCCGCGTTCACCGGTTCTTACCCCTTCCCCTAAACTTTTTTCTGGGGGGGGCATGTTTACCGCACAAAAGTTCCGAACGTGGATGAGCTGAAGCACAGGATTACAGCTGCCATCACAACAATTCCTGAGGGCATGCTAGGGAGAACATGGCAGGAAGGCCGAATAAACGTCTCGACCTTATTCGTGCAACCAACGGTGCGAATGTGGAAATCTACTACCATCTCAATAAACTTCGGAATGTGCTGCTCAATATGGAACAAGCCAATTTTTGTTCTCTTATTCCGTTTATTTTATTGAGGGTCAAAGTTGTAAAGATAATTTTGGAACACCTTGTAACTTTTTAATATTTGGCAAATTGATACAATTTGGACGAATGGGGTACTTAAGCACGAGCCCACTTCAGGCAAACATTCCGATTCGTCTCCTGTAACTTAAGATAACTGGATTAACACAAATTTCAAAGTATCACTTAGTGGGAAATAATGGTTTTAACAGGAGGGCCTAAACATACAAGAAATATATTCAACGTCCTTACCAGAATTCCTTAGTCTGGCTTAAAAGAAATCGGTTTGCAACCAGGGAGAAGAAGTATATATTTTTCCATACACACAGAATCATTGGAGACAAAACTAAGTGCATGGATAGGTATAGCGAACCTGAAACCACTCAATGAAAGAAACGTTTCTGTAGTTGAACCTCAAGAAGTGGAGATATAGTTCCCTGCAAACGTGTCAGTATCATCAGGAGGTTCACGTTTTAGTATACACCGAGGGGAAAAATTTTTAGGAACACACAATGGCAATCAGCAACGCGCCATCCCATTCAGGTACGGAAATAGGACGTTGAGGGGAGGGGGGGTGCTTATAAACAACTCATTGCAAAATAGTTTAGATGCTTCAATATAGAAAATACTCTTGATTTAAGTGACTTTGGGAGAGGCCTGATAATTAGCACTAATTGGAAGTTTCAGTCACCTCAAAAGTTTCAATAACTATTGAAGCTATCTGGTGAAGCGTTGACCAGATATGACCATTACATTGATCATTGACCATATGATCATTGACCTTTACATTTACCATTACATTGACCATTAACATTGACCAATGATCATTAACTACTAAATTCACCATTGACCATTAACTACTATATTGACCAATGACCATTACATTGACCAATGACCATTAACATTGACCAATGAACATTGACCAATGACCATTAACTATTACATTCACCATTGACCAATGACCATTAACATTGACCATTACAGAGTTGTATTTCATATCTATCTGGTGTTTCAAAAGTTTGTTCTTTGTACCAGTGGAATGATGTTTCAGTCCTTTCGACTACGCTAGAACAACTGTATGGAGGGTGTACAATAGTAGTGCATATAAAACAAAAAAATCAGTCAGCGGTTTTCCTTGTGAGAGGAAACGATTGGTTGATATTCGAGAGCAGCGGCGGCTGGAGAGGATTGTACGAGGAAACAAACCAGATCCACAGTGTCAAATAACAGAGCAACGAAACAGCGATATCGAGAGAAGTTTATCAGACACATTTCGCCGCACATTGGCGAAAATGTGCAATGACAGCAGACGATTTGTGTACCATTCGTCTCTTCTAAAACCCGACACACTGGTCTGCAGTAGAGACGGAAACAGCAGAACTAGACCTTTGAGGAATTGAAAAATGTCGCCTAGCTCGATGAATTACAGTTGCAGTTCATTCATGCTGGTGGAAGGTACAAAATATGCCGTCAACATCACGAATCGATGGATCCCAGCTTAAACTGTACAAGGTTGTGTTGTTAGAGTATTAATCTGGGGTTTATTTTTATGGCTGGCATTGGGTTCGTTAGTACCTCTGAAAGTGCATTTGAATGCCAAGAGATATCGTAATATCAGGGAGGACAGCCGCATATGTGCATGATGTTTTCTTATGGACATGCGCCATGTACCGGGACTCAGACTTTCGCACAGTGGTTCCAGAATCATGAGAGTAACTTTAGTTCGCTACAATATCCTCTACAACCCCCAGATCTTAAACAATAGAACACCTGTGGATTAAGAACCAGACACACTCCTCCAGTGAACATTGACAACTGATGGACGTCATGATATTCACTTCGCTGAATACACCTGTAGATCAATCGACGTCAGCATCTCGTTGAATCCATGCCGCATCGAACAGAGTTTGGTTTGAAGGCCAAGTGACGCCCAAGGCGTTTCTAGCTAGGCGTTCCTCATAATTTGCTACTTCAGGGTATGTAACAGACGTGACACAAGTAAATAGACACCTGTCGTGATGCCATTTTTGCTATGAAGTGGAATCACTTGCATTGTATGTTTGAATTCCGTTTAATATATTTTTCAGGACAAGTGACTAGGTGATACCAAACGGACATGCCTCGATCCAAGGAAGCCAAGGAAATAAGATACTTTCAGAGAGGA
The DNA here is from genome assembly GCA_039090855.1 of Macrothele yani. Classification (NCBI taxonomy): domain Eukaryota; kingdom Metazoa; phylum Arthropoda; class Arachnida; order Araneae; family Macrothelidae; genus Macrothele; species Macrothele yani. Next base: position 185,556,310 of record CM076995.1, read on the forward strand.
CGAATGGTGGGGGCAATCCTATCTGGTAGACAGTCAGCGTCATATTGCTGCAAACCTGAAAATTCCTCTTGCCACAGTTAATTGAGTGGTATTGGAATTCAAGATGGCCGGCAAGGCAGCACCAGCGTCACGTAGCGGTCGCCCTGGTTAACACAGAGGTGTCTTCGAGCTGTCAAGCGTTCTGTGGAAATCAGAGTAGCTCCAAGTGAGTTCCAGAACTACCCAGCAGTAACTTCAGCGACTTGTCTATCATGGAAGAGCGGCTCGACCTAAATCTATTTTTGCAAGAAGAAAATATAACAGAAGCACCACTGTTAGCAGCATGCTTGGAACTACAATTTAATGATAGGTAGCAGCATGCTTGGAACTACATTTAATGATGGAGATCAGGGTGTTTTACAATATAATTTCGCAGAGACAAGTGAAACTTTGATATTTTCCAGGGATCTTATGCTCTTTGGGAGAGCATTCCATAGGATAATGGCTTTATACAGTATGCTATTTAAACCATAATCAAGTCTAACATACGGCTGACATAATTTGTTGTTAGCAACAGATCTGGTGAAGATAGAATAATCCAGATATTTAATATCAGATTGAAAAATAGGCAGATTAAGACGCATCATTTAAAAAACATGATACTTAGTTTCAAGGTAAAAATTTCATGAATTTTTAGAATATTTAGTTTTAGAAATAATGGTTTAGAATGAGACATGTAATCTGTGTTCAGCATATAGCCAACAGATTTCTTCTGTAGTTTGAGCAAGCATAACTTATTGTTTGCACTTATATTTGAATACCAAGATTCCAGACAATAGGAGAGATGGGTATAAATAAAAGCATAGTAAAATGTTTTTAGGACATTGATAGGGAAGAGATGCTTAATTTTACCAAGCAAGCCAACCTGTAAGGAAACATTTTTTAAAACAAACTGAACATGCATATTCCAGTTAAAGAATTCATCAAACCAAACTCCAAGATACTGAACTTTGTCCACAATTTTAAGAGGGATATCATTAATCCTGACTGGAAAGTTATTTATGTCCTCTCTTTTATGAACGTTTCGGAAATATACGGCGTTGGTTTTTAGAATATTAAGTGATAATTTGTTAGAGCATAACGAATGAGGTAAATCTGAAAGATCATTATTGATCGTTATCTGTAACTTATGCAAATTATGACATTTTTAAAAAATAACAGAGGAAGGTCATTAATATATAACAGGAAGAGTAACGGTCCCAATACCGAACCTTGAGGCACTCCACATGAAATATTAAATAGATCGGAGTTTATTTTATTTGCAGTGACATACTGTTTTGCGATGAAAGAGGTAGCTCATTAAGAGGGAAAGAAGTTTGCCACGAAAACCGTATTTGGGTAATTTATGTAACTTAATGTCGTGATCTACCGTGTCGAAAGCTTTTTGGAAATCAATAATCTTTTTTCGTTAATACAGACCTCTATCCATCGGTCTGTATCAACGAAAAGCTGGTTTAACACTCATCATGTGACCGTAATAGATTGGCCAGCACTCAGTCAGATCTGAACCCTATCGAGAAACTCTGGGGTATCCTAGTCCATGATGTGTATGCGAATAGACGGCAGTTCTCAAGTGCGGTGGCATTGAAAGAGCAGACTGAACGAAGCTGGTACGCACTCCATTCAGAGCACTTACATCACTAGGTGGAGAGCATACCCAATGGGGTTTTCAGTGTTATTCGGAACGACGGCTCCACTATTCGTACCGGAGGTGCTCATAACTAGTAAGTCTTTATATTTTTGAGACAGCATATTTCTGTTTTTTTCTTCTACTTGGTGTTGGAATTGTTATGTTACCGTCAAACTATTGTGCATCTGCGTGTCCTATGCTATGTTTGCTATAAATATGAGGTGTACATTTCAGCTAGTTTCTTTTTTATGATATTTATGCGACGCACTATATCAACCTACAAAGAGAACGACAAACAAACCTAGCAAACTGAAAGGAAAGAGAACGAATAATCACCACCTTATGAACCTACAACTGAGGCGGTGCATTTCAAGAGAACAACAAAAGCTAAAAAGTGGGAAAATATTCAGTATACGTCGGCACGGGCCGTGGGGTCGCCACTCCTTATCATATGGATGAAGAACATCCGTCTCTGTGGTGATCGTATTGTGCAAAGACGAAAGGATGGGATGGTCCGTCACAAGGTGAGCTCGGACCGTGGGGGCGCTACTCCCCAAATAACTGCAAAACCAGCTATCCCCGTGCGGGTTAAATTATAAGCAAAAGCTTCCTCATACCGGAACTGCAGTCACTGTGTATTGCGCATGTGCAAGCTCGCACGTTCTCAGTTTCTCGATGCAGAGCAAAAGATAGTTGATTCCATCGCTTTGAGGGAAAGAGGGTGAGCACTTAAGGCTGTAGAGAAATCCTCCACCTCAAATTTTCAGCCACTGCTTACAGAGAGAGCCAAGAGATAACAGCACTGTAGTCCAGCATTTCACTCTAAACCTGGCTCTATGCGGACTATTAATCTGAGATCTGCAGAACTGATCACTTGATCCGGTCGGTCCAGTCTATCGCTAGGACACCGAACAGCTCGTGGTATTAAAGGAAAAATAAGTTCAATTCATGGAAGTTCCCGATAGTTTTGGCGGTATTTCAATCCAGCAAAAATGATTGTCCGTGCGACAATTTGGACAAAATGCAATGCCTTTTTGCTTCTACTAGGAGACAGGGATGTTTAGTCACCAATCCTTTCCACCACGATATACACTGAAGAGCAATTGAATTAGAGACAGCTGGCGTTATGCAAATGTGTCGCTGTGGACGGCCCTGTAAACGGAAACGACATGACGTATGCAGCGATCCGACAATATAAGGAGTGATGCGACGGGAATCAGTAAGAGTCGGACGCATTATGGGTAAGACGAAGGATCTAAGCGCATTTGATCGAGGGCAAATTGTCGGGGCCCGACGAATGCGTCACTCCATTTGGGAAATCGTGCAGGCACTGGAATTTTCACGAGACACTATGTCACGGGTGCATCGTGAGTACATCGAATCCGGTATAACCATCCCTGCAAGGGCCAACTGCCGTGGACAACAGCGTGTGGATGAGCTGGGTTATCGTCGGCTAGCTCGCATTTTAACAGCGGAGAGCCGGGCCACAGGCAAAGAAATCACTCTGCAATTTAACGCTGTGCACGAAAACGTGTAAGCAGCCACACCATCCAGAACCATCTCCTTGCTATGGGGTACACAAGCCATAGTCCCACGAGGTTACCGCTTCTGACCGCACATCACAAGGTGCAAAGATTAGCATGGGCGCGAGAACATCGCCACTAGACCCTAGACATGTGAAAAAATGTTGCCTGGACTGATGAGTCGAGATTCACGTTGGTACATGCAGATATGGCAGGATACGAGTACGGAGCAAACCACATGAAGCGATGTATCCTTCTTGCGAGCAGGGTACTCTTCAAGCTGGTGGGGGTGGCATTCTCGTCTGGGAACTGTTTACTTGGACTGAAATGGGACTCGTGGTACGTGTGACATCGTCCCTCACGGGTCAACTTTACTGGGATATCCTGGACGACCATTTGCACCCGTTTGTGCGTCTTCAACATCCCACTGGGGACCTCATCCTGCAACAAAGCAGTGCACCGTGCCATCGCTCCCATTTTGTATCCTAATGGTTGGATTAACACTCCACTGACGTGACCTCGCTTCTTTGGCTAGCTAGGTCACCTGACCTCAATCCCATCGAGCACATCTGGGATGCCATCGAGAGATATGTTCGAGGCTCTGACCCCCCTTCATCGAATCTTCGTGAACTGTGGGAGCTTGTTCAGGGGTCGTGGATCCGTATGGTTTCCCAACGTTTCCGGTGTCTTGTCGAGTCCATGCCGAGACGAATCGCCGCCGCCATCAGGGCAATAGGTGGTGCTACACGTTACTAGACAGATATCTCTAATTCAATTGCTCTTCCGTGTAGTGTTCAGGATGAGGTTTTTGCAGCAAATGCGAAAAACGTTTTCGTTAAAAGGGAAACTAAGACTAGAACTCACGGCATCACTTGGTTTACCGAAAGAATTAAAGAAAACTGACTTTCTTCAGACTGCTGCTCAAAGTGCTAAATAGTGTTATGACAGCTGTTAAAGAAAGTTAATCTCCATTTCAGCGCTCCGTCAAAACTGAACGTTTCAGATCATAAAAGATTCATTATTCTGATAGAACAGGTCTGTACAAGATATATTTAGCACAAAATATACTAGCATATGAAGCTGAAACGAAGGGTTGACGTTAGTTAATCTGATTTTATACGAATGAACGAAGTCATGTGAAGTTATTCTCTAAACATATTCTACAATTTTCAACATTTCTTATATTTTGCTCTTTCTTTTTGGCAACAAAGGGAAAAGGTGTTAAACATGTCTTTTACATAAACGTCGATTTCAAGTGACCATACTTCTAAGAAAAGTTTTACCGATCCACATAGTTCAAGTTTGGGAACAGCATATATACTTTTCTTCAGAACACTTATTTTCAAGTAAATCTTTTCTTTTATATTTAAAATAGACATGGGTGAAATAATTCTCTTAATAGCGTATGGGACCTGTATGGACTTGGAGTGCCATATTCCATGATGAGACCATCCTGTAGCTTTGGAAACATGATATTTGAAGAATACCTGAGTTCACAGGAGATGAAGAGCGGAAACGAAATAAGGATAGCGAGAATTTACAATGGGAAGTTTAATGCCAACTAAAATTATACTAACTATAGGTGGTATGCTTACATTCCAGAGCTTGCTGCAAAGAGTTTTCGTTCTGCATTTTTTTTTCGTATGATAAAAGTGTTTTTGTACGACGAAAGAGGTTTGTCTTTTTTTTATTTCAAGTCAGTATATTTTTCTCAGAGATAAAGATCAGTATTGTATTATCTGAGTATTGGTTGAATAAAAGATGAATTGTAAGTAACAATTCCTTGAAGTTTACTTGAGTGACTTATGTCCGTTAAGCGACCGAGAATCTCCCCTAAAGTGAACGAAGACAACTTTTACGTAGAGGTTTCTAAGGTTGACTTAACTTTACACACATATATATAGCAACATCCTTTAAAACCTAGCAACATTACAAAGTAAGAAAACAAAATTTTACCAAAATTTTACAATCTACTTCAACATTACGAATGGTTTTATTTAAAATTAAAAATTTAATATGGAACATACTTGATGGCTGTGTGTGATGTGTTTTTACTTTTAAAGCTTACATTCCCCCTTTTATGAAGAAATGGCCTAAACATGGCACAAAAACACGTTTCTATCGGTTTTCCAATATTGCAATTAGCCGCAAATTTGGAATAATGTCATTGGACATTATTTTGGGTTGCAGACATTCTTTTCACAATTTTTTTATTAATAATGAAAGCTTCCATATAACTCACTACAGGGTTTCACGAGTTCTGAATTAAACTTTGTTAGATATATTTCCATGAAATGACAAAGAGAAACATCCGCACTCGTAATTTCTTAAGGGAATTATTTCCGGAGAAAATATCTTCTTATACTTGTCAAGACATGTAACTGAACGATGCAGGAGCAATTCATCTTTGACAAAGAAGCAGAAACAAGAAAAGAAAGATCGTGGTTCTCAACAAAATGAGGCAAAGCCAGCTTTCTCCTTTTCGTCACCTCGGAGTTTAAATTGATATTAATGGACTTAAAATGCAAGCTTAAAAACTACAGTCTCTCTAATGAGGACTAATCTGACAAAACTGGTTTTCTTCTTGAAGAAAAAGCAAAATCCCATTTCACGCAACAATTTTGAGGCATCTGTCCACCGGCAGGTGAGAATAAAAACAAAATATCCTTACTTGAACATTAAAAATGCATTCTTGCTTTTTTTAACATATTTACGCATAGAATTTCAAAACATTTCCAGTAAAAAAAAAAAAAACATGAAAGTTGAAACAGATTTTATGAAATGATTCATGCATTTTCTTATGTTTGGAACAAGTAATGAGGAAGCGAATTTCTAATGCTTGCTAAACATTTTTTTTTATTGGCAGAGCTACCGTCTACCAAAAGATGATTCATCAGATTCCCGGAATTCTTTGTTTGAAATCTAAGTTTCAATTATGTTCTAACGCAGTGAATGTTCTTTTTTCATTCCTTTTCACGAAATTTATGTTATCTTCAGAAGCCCATTTCCTTCTGAAGCAATTTCGGATGCACATTGTCGTTTTCAGTTATTTTGCTGCTGTTGTTGTTGTTCCGTTTGCATTCCCTCCTACAGCAACAAACAGCCTGTGCCGTTCTTCGATGAAAAAATGCTCTCATTCCGATGGAGTTTCCGTGATTTATGATAATTTATCGAGCAGTTTGTTTTGGAAACCTTTCTTTACCTTTCGATGTTTCGTTTTAATTTCCATCTTTGCGGGGCCATGACTTTTTTTTTTTTATTTTATTTTCTCAGAGTCAAGAGTTGGGCAAACATAAACTTAGAACCACATTCTTGTTGCATCTGTTAAATTTTTCTACTCCAAGAGCGTTCGTGATTGCTTTGTTTTTTCTTTTCTTCCCCATTTCTTGATATCAGCAGATAAGATTTGCAGTGAAGCTGGCATTCGCCGGCAGCAAAAGAAATGTGAGATTTAAAAACATTTCTTTGCGCCTTTTCTCAGTCAAAAGGTGTGAAACTTTTTATTAAAAACATTTTATCCTGATTATTCTAACTTATTATGTTTTTAATTTCTCAAGTGAAATACAATTCTTTGACTTTCATTTTACTAGTTGACCTAATTGCAGCTGAGGTCATTAGTTGTTTACACAAATCAATATCCCAAAATTAAGATTTTTTTTTCTTGAAACATAGTCTTACTCTTTTTTTGCAAAAATTATATCAACGCCATAGAAGAAAGCGTTCTGATTTAGACAACATGCAGAGAAGGGCGGCGGAGAGTAGCAGACACGAAGGACTGGACCCCCCCCCCTGGAAATTCCGTGATCAGCTTACTGGTGGGTGGGGTCTTTATACGAAAGATCTTAAAAATTTGTGCTGCACATAACTTTTTTAATGCAAATCGATATCCCAAAATTAAGATTTTTTTTTACATATAGTCTTACCCTTTTTTAGCAGAAATTATAGCAACGCCACAGAAGGAAGCATTCTGATGTAGACAACATGCAGACGCGGGCCGTGGAAGGTAGGAGACAAGGGTTTGGACCCCCTGGAATTTCGTGATCCCCTCACGGGGGTCTTTCCTACGAAATATCTTTAAAATTTGTGGTTCACATCAGTTTTTTCTTCTAATGAAAGAAAAATTCCTGAAAGGCTATTACACGTTTCACCCTAAAATCCTGAAATATAATCCTACCACGTTTCACCGCTTTCTAGAAAACGCTTCAAGTGCAACTTTGAAAATTGATTTTGCACAAATAAGTTGAAGGTTAACTCACCGTTGTGTTTTTCACGTTAAAGAAAGTCTTTAAAGAGTTTTCAAATAGCGATGGGCTGGATATACTGCTAGCAGAACTTACTACCGTTAAACAAATGAGGTATTAGATTGGATTTGACCTAGTGGGGAAAGAAGTGTAACCTGGGCATCCATATTTACCAGGAATGAAGTTCAATAACCATTTTAGGACAGCGAATTGTAAGCACTTTTAACACCATTTAGATGAGCTGGGAAACCGGTTATGGCACCACCCTCTCCCTTTCCTCACGCGTCCCTTCTAATGAGAGGGAGTTAGATTTATGGTTTCGTGGATGTGCGAAGGGAAACTAGCACAATTATCTGTTAGGGGAGAGAGAACATTTTTAAGGAGTTCTCGCGTCTTCTTGGATAGTGGGGTACTCCAAAGTTAGAAAAAAGCGTGATATTCACTCTGTTGCAGGGAATTTGGTGGTAAAGAGTGGAGAGAGCGAAGTGTGAAAATCGTGCTCGTCTGTGTGAATTGGCGAAAATGCCGAGAATCAAAAAGCAGGAAGCGAATACTGGGCGAACGAAAAGGCGATGAACTTGTTAATGATAATAGAGAGTAGGAAAGGAGACCAAGACAATGATTTGAGACAATTACCATAACATCTGAATAAATACCTTCCTCACTGCAAGAGCGAACTAATACTTTGGTTGATATCTTATTCGTATTTTATCTATCTGCTTCAGTCGGGCAAAATAGGGGTTGAACCCCGATACAAAAACTTGCTGCAAGCGAAGCATCCGCGAACCCTCCTCACAGGGCGCTGAAATATATTTCAGTACCACGCTCTGTATCAGACGACCCAGCAGCAGACCACCAGGCAGTTGGGTGGATGGAATTCGAAAGCACGCTAGAGCAACTTGGAAGATATATGCTAAAGGTAGAAAGTTATAGAAGAGACCTTTATCCAGCAGTGGATTGATGATAGCTGGTATGTGTTAAACGGTAAAAATACTCCCGGGAAAAAATACCCCAGGAGAAAATACCCCTGAAAACTGAAAAGCGGAAAAAATGCCCCCGGAGGAAATACCCCCAGAACAAACGGTTCACTGTAAACTGCCACCCAGGAACACTGATGTGTGGCAATCTTCCGCTGTGGCAGTTTACCGGCAACCCTGCCAAACATCTTCAACAACTTGGGTACAAACGTTCAAGGGGGGGGGGTCTATAAAGGTTGACATTAATGGGCCTATATTGAGAACTGAATTGGGAACTCCAAACGAATTTCACGAAAACGTTCCATGTAAGCCAAGCGCGAATTGTACTTTAATTTTAAGAAATAAATTGCCGAGGATCCGAGGTACACTTGGGGGAGGGAAGTCAACCCCCAACTTCCGTAATATTAGATTCTGGGCCGCTGGAGTCTGTCAGTGTATCCAGGCTGTTCCCCTTGAAGCGCCCGCGAGATCCGTGAGCTTTCGGGGGGGGGATTCCCGCAAAATGTTAAAATGGACGTAGAGCTGTAAACATTAAAATCATGTTTTTCATAATGATTCTGTACACGACCACGCATTTTCAGGTGGGGTTTTTTTTTTTTGATTGGAGGTTTAACGACCACCATGAGCAACTCAATGGGCTATAAGCAGTCGCCCGTCCCTAATTTAGGGTCACTGGTTCCAGGGAAGGGAGAGAGCCAGTGCCGTAAGACAAAACACAACATCCATGCCAGACCGTTATTTGAACCCGGACCCCTCACGGACGAATGATCAGAGGCCAGCGCCTTAGACCACTGCGCCACCGGGGCGGCAGGGGTGGGGTTAATTCCCCCTCCCCAAGTTTCTATGAGCGCAGACAAGTGTTCAAGGTAAGGGATTTGCTCGCAATTTTTATGCTTCATGTTGTGTTTAATGGTAAACTAATGTATGCCCTTCCCCCTTCCCCCAGAAATTTGGTGAAGCCTGAGAAAGGGATACGAGGTGCTTGGTTTGGAGGGCTCTACCCCCAACTTCCGTAATTTTATATTCTGGACCTATAGAGTCGGTCAGTGTATCCTCGATGTTACCATTAAATAGCTGTTAGAAACTAAGGGGGGGGGGTTACCTCACCCACCTGAAAATTCGTGGTCGTGTACAGAATCATTATATAAAGCATGGTACTAATGTTTACAACTCTACGTCCATTTTAACCACTTCAAGGGGAACTTCTTGGGGAAAGCTCCCCCCAAGCTCATGGACCTCGCGGAACCTTCAAGGGGAACTTCCTGGATACACTGGCAGACTCCAGCGGCCCAGAATAGGAGAGTACCCCCTCCCCCTTCAACCAAGTGTACCTCGGCAATTTATTTCTTCAAATTAAAGTACAATTATCGCTTGGCTTACATGGAACGTTTTCGCGAAATTCGTTTGGAGTTCCCAATTCAGTTCTCAATATAGACCCATAAACGGCAACCTTTATAGACCCCCCTCTCCCTAGAACTTTTGTAGCCAAGTTGCTGAAGATGTGTTGCAAGGTTGCCGGTAAATTGCCACACCGGAACACTGCCATACATCAGTGTTCCTGTGTGGCAGTTTACAGTGAACCGTTTGTTCGGGGGAGGGGGGGGGTATTCTTCCAGGGGCATTTTTTCCGCTTTTTAGTTTTCAGGGGTATTTTCTCCGGGGGTAATTTTTCCCTGGGGTATTTTTACCTACATCCCTGATATGAACGAGTTCTCGCATATTTATACTACGGGCCCTCTCACCCCTCTCTTTTATTGTTTTAACTCTCGGAAAAGTTGGCCCCCTAAAATTATTGGGTTCCACCGCTCATGCATGCATGCAGTACGAGTTATGCATGGGAAACGGATGACGTTCTAGAGAGTTTTATATATAAAAGTGCAGCTTTTTTTCGGAGTTAGAGGAACGTACATGCATCGAAATATACAATTTTCCAGTCTCTAATTTACGGTCACTAGGTCCATGGGAGAGGAGAGAGACCTTTGCCGAAAAGACGAACAAAGTATCCATGTATTCCTCGGCAGTCGAATGCAAACTAGTAGACTGGAATTTGCATTCTAGACTCCTATTGCGCAACTATAGGAAGGCTACCATACTCTCTTCCCCTTTTAAGGGCATCGCAGTTATGATTTCCCGCTACTTTGCATGTTGGAGAATATGAATATTCGGATTTTTCTTCTTTTCAGTATATTTCCTAGTCCTCTGGTCTGTGGATTTAATGAACTTGAAGAATGGTTAGTCTCTAAATTCAGTTCCAGGAATTACTGAGTTTCACGAGTTACTGAGCTATGAAGAATGGTTTATCCCTAATTCACTTCCAGGAAAAAAGTTTAACCAGCTCCAAACGGAGGAGCACAATATCCTTGTCTTGTCCTAGGATTCGAACCCAGGTTTAGTATTGTAAGAAGTATGAAACCTGTTGTGACATGCCTGCGCCGCAGGACGCATACGAGATAAAGGCAGATAGCAGTGTGAACACCTGCCAGTGTAGTATAGTGGATAGCACTCGGAGTTCCGGAGCCGAGAGTTGCGGGTTCGAATCCTACTCCTGGCATGAAAATGGAGAAATTTACTTCGTCATATTGGCGCCCGAACGTGAAGGATGACCTAACAGTTTGATTTCTGGCAATGGTGTGATGTTCTTTCCAAACCGCGAAGTAGGAAAAATGAAACTCCCTTTCTTCAATGCTTCGAAAAAATTAATTAGTATGATGTTACGTCCACACACCAAAAAATTTGTCTGGGATTTCTGAAATGCACGTTCTTCTTGTGATGACTGCCTATAGCGACACACAATCCTGGCTGACCCGTAGGCAATGCTCCGGCCCTCTTTCGGGGATGAGGGGGGGGATTGAGTGTCTGCTCCGATGGACGCACATGAGATAAAGGCAGATAGCAGTGAGAGCACATGCCGGTGTAGTATAGTGGAGAGCACCTGGAGCTGAGAGTTGCGGGTTCGAATCCGTGATGGAGAAATATACTTCTAACCCACTATATGTCTTCTGTGATACCCACTGCTTTTAACAAAACATTCTGTATCCTAGCAAGCAGGAACTGTGTGTGTGTAAAACAGTACAGAATTTGCTAACTTCACTCGTAAAATGTTCATAAAACTTTAAATTCCTCCATAAGGTTTAGAGGTTCCCAAATCAACCCCCGGAGAAATAAAGCTGTAGTAAGATTTTAACTCAACCTACTGATCTGGTCTCTTTACGGTAGGAGAAATTCGGAATACTATGAGAACCAATTTACCTTTTTATGATGAAAGTGTACCCGTACGTATTGGAGAAGTTTTCAGATGTACTCAAGAATGCTGAATTGTTTTTTTCTTCTGTTGGAGGTGCATCTGTACACAGAAGAAAATGCCTTTCTATCAATGAAGTGTATCATTTGGTTTTGGACACTGTCCGATTGTGACATCGTTCTACTTGATATCATTGTCATCCATATTACTACACTGTGACAGATTTATTTTGGAAAAACAGTGAATTATGCGCCATAAACCACAATTCAAAATCTTAGTAATGGAGGAAAAAAGAAAAACTTACTGATACTCTAAGTCAGTTTTTGTGCATTAAAGTACAACTTGGAACTTTAATCCTATAACCGGCTAGAACGAATAAACTGAAGGTTAGCAGAGTGGACTGAAATCAGTTCAAACGAATATATTCGCTGTCTAAGAAGTGGGATGAACACTGTGTACTTGACTTAATCCTCGCATCTGGAAGCGATGGTTTACTTTTAGCTTTTTGCTACTTAAAAGTGTCATATTGTGGGATGATTGACCCTAACATGTCTTGACTGATAACCTTCTAAAATGGTTATACCAATGATGGTGAATCCAAGAAAGAAAGGAGAACATGTTTGAATCACTTGTTTTTACCCAGTGGTATGACGTACGTATGAGAGTGACCATCCCTTTCCTTGAGTCACGAAACGCAGAATAAGGGACTAAAAGTGAGCGCTTATGATTTATGACATGTTCATACAGCTGAGACGAGAGAAGGAAAGTTGTTTTGCCGTACATTTCGTAAAACACGACCACAACCAAAACATTTGTTTCTAGAATTCGGAAAATTTTCAGCACCATTTGGTTCAGATGCATGGTTACAACCTTAAAGGGTTAGATTACGGGTATGTTAAACTCATGTTCTATAAATATGGCGAATAAAATACTTCAATCTGTCCCAAAATTAATCCGTTCATAAGCAACTTTCCTTGCTTAAAGTGTCCATGCGTGAATCTGCTACCGTAGGTGACTCGCTAGAGCTGCTAACGTTAAATCAAATAAACCTACTAATAATGAAAATGTTGTGAAAGGTGTATAGCAGCGACTTTAGCAAGATGATGGGAGCAATTTTCCTGCAGAATAATTTCTACTCTAACTTTCATCGAGAAGCCCCCATCGCTGATTAAGTACGAGTCACCCTTCGATCCTAAGATTTTTTTGGCAACTGGTAGGTTTTAAGCATAAGTACTTCCCTGGAAAACATATACATCATTATTCCAATAATTTAAGATTTCTCCCCATGTGATGCTTTCTCAAGCTAACTTCGCTTCACTAAAGAATAAAATAATAATACGTTTTTGATATTGGAATAAACACAACTTACATTAGGTCCTTACTTCTGAAAAACAGGGATCCTGTGCCATTTGATGTGAAACATGGTGTATATGTTATCCCTCTTAACAGTATAGAAGAAAACAAACAACAAAAAGTGTACATAGGCTCCACTTTTCGTTCAATATCAACAAGATTAAAAGAAGATAAATATGATGTTAAATAGAGATACAACCACAGCTTTAGCACGACATGTAAACCAAGGTAATTATCATCCTGCCTGGAACGAGATTAAAATTCTCAACACACCAAAATCTAGATCAACTTTAATATTTATTGAGAGTTTGTATATTATGAAATATGGGAATACCGCATGAAATGATAATTTACCAGAATTTATTACTATACCGTGGAAAACATACTTGGGTTTGTAGGGTTAGGTATTAATAAATCAATAAATTATACCCATTAAATTTTTGTTTGACCAGCAACAAATGTTGTCCCAGACTCATTGGTTAAGCCCATTTTATACTAGTTACGTCATTACGACTGCAGTCTTATATAAATAACATACTGTTTGTCACGTACGTTTGGGTGAATTTTTACACCACCTGAAGATAGTACCAACTTTGGGCACCGAAAGATCTCATGTGTGTACATATTTTATTATATCTTTTAAATGTATATATATTAAATATTTCAACATTGGAGTTAAAATAGTTATCGTGACATTTCGGTAGTTTTTCACGTATGTATGTGAAAATAATAATCTACAATGAGGGGCTGATAAGTTTGTCTCCTAATGGCAGATATCTATGGCTCATTTTAAGGTGTTTGCAACACTAAATTAAGAACCGGCTACTTCTCTAACCATACCTTGTCCGTAAAGCGAGTAAATTTAAATCAAGGATAGGTAGTCTACACTTTACGTGCTAGAAAAACATATCTTACTCTTACAAGAGTGCTTTCCCTACTTGAATCAGTCTGATTATAATATATTCTTCAATTTTAAGGCGCGCTTGGAGAACCACTCTACGATTACTCTTCATGGAGCGGGTAGTTATTACCTTGTTATAAAGCATTTCTGTCGCTCGACAATAAAGACAAAATTGGAATATACGATAGGTGTTTTATATACAGCGTATTCATAAATGATGGGCACACTCAATAACTTATTGCACATAGAGTAGAAGAGATACCATTTTCTCATCTATACTATGTGATAGAGAAAACATGAACGTTTCTCTTTGTTACTGACAAGGCGTGCATTTCCATTATTCACCTGCCGCCCCGGTGGCGCAGTGGTATAAGGCAATGGCCTCTGATCATTCGTCCGTAAGGGGTCCGGGTTCGAATCCCGGTCAGGCATGGATGTTGTGTTTGTCTTACGGCACTGGCTCTCTCCCTTCCCTGGAACCAGTGACCCTAAATTAGGGACGCGCGACTGCTTATAGCCCATTGAGTTGCTCACGGTAGTCGTTAAACCTCCAATCAATCAAAAAAATTATTCACCGCCAACTGGCGTTTCCTGTCTTACCCAAACCACGCTCATGGCCTTGTTGAACTATGGCGGGTTTCGGTCTCAAGAAGAGATATTTTTGGGTTACTTTTTGACAAGAACAAATGTGCAACAAACGTTCAAAGGAAATTTCGAAGTGTGTATGGTAAAAAATGCCACCAACCTGGAAGGCCATTTACAAGTGGCATCAACAGTTTGTAAACAAAGGTTGCTTTTGTTCTGGAAAGACCAGTGGCAGCCTAGTCTTACTCTTCATAATGTGGAATGAGTAAGAGAGATTCATAGGAAGCCCCAATCATTCAGTGCGGCGTGCATCACTTGAGCTGTAAATTCCAGGAACAACAGTGTGGAAAGTATTTCGAAAACAAAACTTCGCATGAAGCTGTATAAAGGGCAATTGGTGCATATATTAAAGCACTCGTTCGCAATATTTTGTATTCGCGGACCGAAAAAACCGTTGGAGAAACGTTCGCGGACCGGCAAAACGTTGGGGAAACTTTCGCGGACCAGCAAGACGGTGGGGAAACTTTCGCGGACCAGCAAGACGGTGGGGAAACTTTAGGCAATTTTCGAGCATTTAATCTCGTTATATCCTACTGTATATTATAATGATCAATAAGTACAATCCATAATTTATATACCAGATTATTCCACTTAACGTTTCGATTCAAAGATAAATACATAAATTCAATCATTTCTCGCCGAGCGGAAGAACTAAACTCGCGGACAGGCAGTTGGGCAACACTTAACTTTTTAACGACCATAACGTCCGTACATAGAAACGAATATAACTGTCCAAAAAGCTTGTCTAGAGTGAGTCAGATTTCCTACCCTAATATACTGAAGAACAATTAAATTAGAGATACCTGCCTAGTAACGTGTAGCACCACCTTTCGCCCTGATGACGGTGGCGCTTCGTTTCGGCATGGACTTGACAAGAAACCGGAAGGGTTCGGAAGCCATACGGATCCACGACACCTGAAAAAGCTCAAACAGTTCACGAAGATTTGATGGAGGGAGGTCAGAGCTTCGAACATCTCTCTCGATGGCATCCCAGATGAGCTCGATGAGATTGAGGTCAGTTGACCTAGCTGGCCAAGGAAGCGAGGACACGTCGGTGGAGTGTTCATCCAACCATTATGATACGATTCGGGAGCGATGACACGGTGAATTGTCTTGTTGCAGGATGAGGTCCCCAGTGGGATGTTGACGACGCACAAACTGGAGCGAATGGTCGTCCAGGATATCCCGGTAACGCTGACCTGTGAGGGATGATTTCACACGTACCAGGGGTCTCATTTCAGTCCACGTAAACAGTCACCAGACGAGAATGCCACCCCCACCAGTTTGAAGAGTATCCTGCTCTCAAGAATGATCCATCGCTTCATGTGGTTTGCGCCGTACTCGTATCCTGCCATCCGCATGCACCAAAGTGAATCTCGACTCACCAGTCCAGGCAACATTTTTCTACATGTCTAGGGTCCAGTGGCGATGTTGCCGCGCCCATGCTAATCTTTGCTCCTTGTGATGTGCGGTCAGCAGCGGTACCCTCGTGGGACGATGGCTTCTGTACCCTATAACGAGGAGATGGTTCTGGATGGTGTGGCTGCTTACACGTTTTTTTGAACCAGCGTTAAATTACCGAGTGATTTCTTGCACTGTGTCCCGTCTATCCGTTGTTACAATGCGAGCTAGCCGACGATGACCCCGCTCATCCACACGCTGTTGTTCACGGCAGTTGGCCCTTGTAGGAAAGATTTTACTGGATTCGATGTACTCACGGTGCACCCGTGAAAATCCCAGTGCCTGCACGACTTTCCAGATGGAGTGACCCATTCGTCGGGCCACGACAATTTGCCCACGATCAAATGCGTTTAGATCCTTCGTCTTAACCATACTGCGTCAGACTCTTACTGATTCCCGCCGCATCACTCCTTATATTGTCGGATCGCTGCATACGTCATGTCACTTCCGTTTACAGAGCCGCTCACAGCGCCACATTTGCATAACACCAGCTGTCTGTAATTCAATTGCTCTTCAGTGTATGTTCTTTAAATTTGCACGATCTATGAGAGATCACCAGGAGTCAGCATCAGTCACCATTGTTGTTGCTAAACAAAGAAGTAAAACAACAGACAGTTTCGAGCGTTATGTTACTTGGAGTGATACTAGATTTTAGAATCATGGTCGTTAAAAGGAACACCACAAAGCAAAGAGGTTCAAACTGTTTTGGGAAATGCGAAGACTGACAGAAGAGCGTGACTTCTTTGATTGCGTAGTGTTTAGCGACGATAGCACGTTTTACACCAATGGGAACATCAACCGACACATTTGTCGAATCTACGGCACCCAGAACTCGCAGAGATAATTGAACACGAGTGTGGTTTGCCAAAGGTGAATGTTTACTGCGCCTTGTCACGCGGAAAACTGTGCGGACCTTTCTTTGCCGAGGGCACTGTATCTAGGCAGTCCCCTCTAAATATTGTGCAGTAATGGTCGATGCCTCAGGTTCAGAAAGATAGTGATGATTTTATATACCAGAAAGACAGGGACCCTCCACACTTACACAATGACGTTCCGGCCTAGATTAACTCCTAAGTACACAAGCGTGATCAGACGTTCTGGAGAAAGAGACGAATCTGTCTTCTAATAGCCGATGAGATCACCGGACTTAGGTCCGTGTATTTTTTCTTGTGGGGATACTTAAAGGATCGCGTTTATGTATCAACTTTGCCACGTGACGTCCAGGAACTAAAGCAGAGAATTGAAGCTACTACCATGGTCGCACTAGATATGCTGTACAGGGTATGGCAAGAATCGATTACGTATGGACATTTGCCGTGTCACACGTGGTTCAGACATTGGGCCGTTGTGATATGATGTGATGTAAAAAAAAATCTTGGAGATTTCCTCTTTCACAAGATATGTATATGAAACTGATATCTGTCCTAGTCATTGTTCAATAAATCACTGAAGTGTTCTCACCATTTGTAAACACCCTGTACCTCGCATTGTTTTTTATTGGAGGTTTAACGACCACCGTGAGCAACTCAATGGGGTATAAGCAGTCGCCCGTCCTTAATTTACGGGTCACTGGCTCAAGGGAAGGGAGAGAGCCATTGCCGTAAGACGAACACAGCATCCATGCCTCACGGGATTCAAACCCGGACCTCTTTTGGACGAATGTAAGAGACCATCGCTGGAACCACTGCGCCACCGGGGCGGCACTTCGCATTGTTTCTCTCTGTCTCTGGAATGAAGAATGCCTATAATAAAGATAGATTCTTTCGAGCGTAAAAATGTTCTTTTTTGTTTTGTTTTTTTACGCTTTCCAACCGTAGGTTGAAGAAGCGTATATGTTCCAGCTTTGTCCATCCGTCTGTCCGTCCGCACGATAACTCACGTGAAAATTGTTCGATTTCGACAAAAAAATTTTACTCTTTTCAACCGTAGGTTGAAGAAGCGTATATGTACCAGCTTTGCACGATAACTCACGTGAAAATGGTGCGATTTCGACGACATTTTAGTACGTGGTAGGGGACCACCTGGGGACGATCCAGATTGAAAATGGGCGAAACAGGGTCAAAGGTCAGGACATAGGAGCGGGATTTATTCCATTGCTCTTATGCGTCATAACTTACGTAAAAATTGTTCGATTTTGAAGAAAGTTTAGTATGTAGTAGGGAACCAGCTGGGGACAATCCCTATTAAAAATGGGTGAAATAGGTCCTATTGAAAATGGGTGAAATAGGACATATGATGTATAAAGGCAATGGAATGGATCCAGCTCCTAACTTGCGTCAAAATGGTTCGATTTCGATGAAATTCTAGTATGTGGTAGGGAAGCACCTGGGGACGAACCCTGTTGAAAATGGGTGAAATAGGATCAAAGGTCAGGACATAGGAGCTGGATCCATCCCATTGCCTTTATGCGTCATAACTTGCGTAAAAAAAGGTTCGATTTCGATGAAATTTTAGTATGTGGTAGGGAACCACCTGGGCACGAGCCCTATTGAAAATGGGCGAAATTGGGTCAAAGGTCATGCAGGACATAAGAGCGGGATTTATTCCATTGCCCTTATGCGGCATAACTTGCGTAAAAATGGCTCGATTTCGATGAAGTTTTAGTATGTTTTAGGAAACCAACCGGGAAAGAACCCTATTGAAAATGGGCGGAATGGAGTCAAAAGGTCAGGACATAAAAGCGGGATCCATCCCATTGCCTTTATGTGTCATCACATGCGTAAATATGGTTCGATTTTGATGAAATTTTAATGTTTGGTAGGGAACAACATGGGCACGAAACCTATTGAAAATGGGCGAAATGGGGATAAAGTTCAGGTCACTGGAGTGGGATCCATTCCATTGCCCTTGTGCATCATAACTTACCTAAAATGCTTCGATTGCGACAAAAACGTTAAGTTGTTCCGGAGGTATAGTGAACCGGTTCTGTTGAATGTCAACGAAATGGGGTCAAAGGTCAGGACACAGGACCGAGATTTATTCCACAGCCATTATCCACATAACTTAAGTAATAATTTCTGGTATGTTGGAAAGCGTTTCATAATCAATGCATTGCATGATTTTACTAACTTGTTTCATATGTAGAGGATTTTAGGAAGGGAGTGTCTGACCCCAGGTTTTAAACAACCCTTAGAAATAAGAAGCTAGAAGATTTGGGCTAGAGTACTCGATATTAAAGTGACATGGATGCGAAGTAGAAAGGGAGAGGAAGACGCCCTTATTTGTTACCGGGGCGCCAGTACCCGGGGTCCGGCGGCTTAACGTGCCCATCCGACGCACGGCGGATATTTAGTGGATCGAGCGTTCGTACATGCCTGGGTCATTTCCGTGGCAGTCACGAACGTTGCTCACTAGGCCACTCGCGGCCCCATAAAAAAAATTGAGTTACAGCTTTTTTTCCCCAGTGAAGGCAGTTACCTAAAGCAGCTATCTGACTGAACTATATGCTTTTTATAATTCACAATCAGCTGTGGGAAAAAAACAATATGAGCGAGATTGACTTACCTATTTCATTAGTTTGTTATTTTATTCTGCTACCGAACAAAAGAATCCAGGATAACTTTACCTCGCTCTTTCATTCAGTCTTTTACACCGTTTTCTTCTTGAATCGAGCCTAGTTTTCAGATCAGATGGTTAAGAGAAGCTCACATTCCCGAAAATGTAAATTCCCTTTAAGTTGAAAAGAGAGGCGTCGTTCTTTGTTCAGGGAAATGTACCTATAAATAATCGGGCGTTTACTGGGACGCGATGCCCAGTGTGTGTGTGTGTCACCGTGGAACGAGCTTACACGTATGCGATAAACTTGAGTAATTAAGGAGTATGTAGTTGGTCGACCTTTTACGGCTACTAAATCATTTACAAACGTCAACGACACAATGACCAAGTTCCCGAGCACACTTCCGTTTCCCATATTCGTTGGAGTCACGCCAACATCCGAAGTAGTGTCGTCGACGATGTTCCGAAAGCGTGACTTGGCAACATTTCATTTCCTTCAGGTCTTCAAAAAAATGGGAAGGGGTGGGAAGGGAGGGATGAAAGGAGGAACATTGCCTTAATGGAAGGCTTAAATCGTCGCTGGGTTTGGCCATCTACAGACAAACCCTATGCATAAGTTACCTCGTGAATGGTGTAAAGATGAGATCCGAGAAAAGAAAATTGCGTCGTTAGAGAGAAATTATCTCTGAAGACATTTTAAAGGAAAGCTAGATAGGTGCGCAGTTAGATTGCTCTTGAAACGTCTATAATGAGAACAAAAGAAATGAACAAAACGAAGAAAAAGGGTATGATCGAATTCTTCAACTACGTAAGCATAAAAGAGTTAGCTTTGAATAAAGACGAATTTAAGGTGAAATACTGCGGTATACAGCGCCATCTCTAGGGCGTGGGCTAGTGTTAGGGTTCGGAAAATAAAAAGGTGACCAGGTCTTATTCGAACGATCTGCCCTTCGAAATGCCCTTTAAAATTAACACGTTAATCTTCTCTAATGTTTTGCCCCGAATTTTGTTTGCACATATTTCAGCTGCAAAACTGAATTCGCTTACTTATTAAACCTATCTTTTGTTTGCAGTCATATGTGAAGAAATGGGAGCCTAAGGTGCTAGATAGCATCCTGAACAGATGTCAGCTGATCATTACGAAATACATCAGCTATCTCTTTATAGTATTTTGTTTTCTCATAAGCCAGTATATATAGCCAACGTTCCCTTTTTTACGCTTTCCAACCGTAGGTTGAAGAAGCGTATATGCTCTAGCTTTGTCAGTCTGTCCGTCCGCTCTATAACTCGCATAAAAATGATTCAATTTCGATGACAATGTAGTATGTGGTAGAGGACCACCTGGGGACGAACCCTATTGAAAATGGGCGAAATGGAGTCAAAGGTCAGGGCATAGGAGCGGGGATCCATTCTATGCATTGATTATGATACGCTTTCCAACATACCAGAAATCATTACTCAAGTTATTACTCAAATAATGAGGATAATGGTTTTAGAACAAATCTCGCTTCTATGACTTGGCCCCATTTCGATGATATTCGACAGAACCGGTAAAGTATACTTCCGGAACAACATGATAAAGTTTTGTCTCAATCGAAGCATTTTTACGCAAAATATAACGCATATAGGCGATGGAATGGATCCCGATCCTATGTCCTGACCTTTAACCCCATTTCGCCCATTTTCAATAGGGTTCCGTCCCCAGGTGGTCCCCTACGACATACTAAAATTTCATTGAAATCGAACTAACTTTTGCGCGAGTTATCGTGCGGACGGACAAAGCTGGAGCATATACGCTTTTTTTTTCAACCTAAGGTTGAAAAGCGTAAAAAATTGTTCGATTTCGATGAAAATTTCGTATGTAGTAGGGGACCACCCGAGGACGAACCATATTGAAAATGGGCAAAATGGGATTAAAGGTCAAGGCACAGGAGCGAGATTTATTCCACAGCCATTATCCTCATAATTTGAGTAATAACTTGAGTAATGATTTCTGGTATGTTGGAAAGTATCATAATCAATGCATTACATGGTTTTACTAACTCCTTTTATCTACCGGTTGTGAGCTTTGAATCCATATCTTCCTTCTGTGGAGTCGGACATTCTACCAATGAAACTACAGCGGCGAGATAAGTGCCACTGATAGGTGCGTATTATATCTCTCCTTTGAGAAACGCAGGTGAATCAGCCGACAAATCACACTTCAGATCAGCTGACAAATCACACTTAGAAGAGCTCTTTTCAGAAGGATTTCTCATTTCCAGACGATGTGTGAAAGAATGATGGCACATATTTTTCGAACTTCACGCACAGGACAGTCAAGTAATCCCTGTTTGGGTGCCAATATTCTTCCCATCGAACTACACCGGCAAAGGCGTATTGCTGCAACTTGCTGTTTAGACTCTTGCGTCGCATCTGAGGTAAGTACGTCACAAGTACATTCACTATACAGGGTGATTCGTAAACTCCTCCAACAAAACATGAGGGGTGAAAGTGCCCATCAAGACGAACAACATTTGTAATGGAACCTAGATCCGCATTCCACTCCTAGTCCCAGAAAAGAGCACGTTCGAAAAACGTCCAGCAAGCACACGGGGTTCTAACCACTGCGTGAGAAGCACAAGATGCAAATCAGGTGCGGTGAACACGTGCATGGACGACGAGGAGCAAGCGTTTTAAAACGCAGCCGAACCCGTTCAGCGATGTTACAGTAGTATATGTCCCATACTATGGGACACATCATATACTACAAAAAAACCTCAAAATCAGGCGTTTTTTGATTTTTCAGACCTCAATAATCACGAACATTTTAAGGCTTTTTATGAACAAAAACACCATATTTTCATTAAAAATCATTGATTTTTTAGCATAAAAATAGTCAAAAACATCAGATTTTGAAAATTGAAGTTTTTACTCTGTTTTTCATCAAACTAGAGCATCATAAAAACACACATTTTAAGTCATTTTTGTGAACATTTTTGAACAATTGCAATCATTTTGAACTTTGAATAGCTTTGAAAGTGATGAAATGATGGATTTAGTGAGCAATAGAAAAGTTGTAAAACAAACTACTTTGCAAAGTCCTTTTTAAAAATGCATTAAAAAAGGGGTACCCAAAATGGATACCCCTTATAGGAAGATTAAAAATTTAGGAAGATTAAACAAATTCAAGATTTAATTAAAAATATTACAAAACGAATTCAATAATATAAGGTTTTGTTATGTAGTACTTCATTTCTCTTTAAAGATAATTTTATTTTCTGTTTCGGTAATTCTTCTTTTGAACCTCTCTCGATCAACTGCATATGTTTCCCATATACCTTTTCATTTCCTACATATATGACATTAGGATCGAAGTGAACTTTCATTTTAATAGAATTCGTTTTGTTAAGTTTTTACTAATTCATAACCATAATATAGATCATCAATTTTACCTCTGAATCTGAATATATAATTACCTTTATTAATTTTTTTAATTGCACTGTCAGATAGTTTTCCGTAACATTTTCTAAGATAATATTCTCTTTCTTCATCATTGACTTCTATTTTTGCAATAGTTGCATCTCCGAATTTCGTTTGGATTTTTTTCAGTGACATCAATTTATAATCTCCAGGATTCAAATCTTTTAATTTCTGTGTTTCTGTAAATAATCTGATGCTATTGAACTCATCCATTTATAAGATTTTATTTTTTTAAAGGTTTTTGAATACATGTGATGAGAACTGTAAATTACAATAACTTACAAACTCATTTAAAATTTCTAATCCTTTGTTTTTAATTTCCTCGTTTTTTCTTTTTTATCAATTATTCTTTTTACCTTTTTTAAATATTTATAAACTATAGTTAGAATATCTGAAAACTTGTAATTATCTCTATACATATGAATCAAGTCATCACAAAAATGAGCGAATTGAGATATTTCGTTACTATATTTTTTATCTGAAGAACAGTATAGAGCTCTAAGGTCACCCATTAAATCCATTTATAAGTTTTCATTTTTTGAAATATAATTCTTATAATGCATACATCTATACATAGAGCATCCAGGGGCCTAAAACTCTTGGACATTTAGGTATATCTAAATCAACAGATGGAATATCTTCAAGCATCTCTTTTTCCATTACTCCTCCTTTATATGCAAATGTACCACCATAAATATGGTACAGGTTTTTAATATAGTTCTTTACCTCACAATTATTAATCCATAGTTCTTTGCTATTTGGATATCTTTTAAATCTCAGTCCATGCACATCTAAAACACACTTACGTACGATATTCAATTCTTGTTCATCTAATTTGCAGTCAGGTGTGAACACTGATATTGTTTCACCAATATTCAGTTTTGAGTGTACCCAACTTATCTCTCTTGCTATCTTACGATTTGGGAGTACAAATCCTTGAATATTTATAATCACAATTATATCATTCATTGTTTATATTTACTCACTTTTTTTAAATACATATCCAAAAGGTACAGTATTCAAATCATCTAGAATTCTTCTTTTATCAAATCCAAACATGTATTTCTTGTTCAGTGTATCTACAACTATATTTCTATCTTTTTGTATCTTAAACTGATTATTTGATATTTCTAAGTAATCTGTTTCACCTGTTATTACTTTCATTCTATCATTGAAATTCAAAATATTTTCATTCTCATAGCTCATTTTAAATCCTTTAACTTTACCTTTTACAGTTCCATCATTTAGTATGTATCCATAGTCTTTTGGTGCACCAGCTATCCAGGATTTCATATATTTGTCCTCTCCCAATTCATCTGTCCATTCTCCTAACATGCATCCTGTTTTGATTTTATTAGTTCCATCATCTATATACACAACACTATCTGTGTCTTTATAAATCACTTTTTCACGTAATTTATCAAGCATTTTATATAATCTAATTCTAGCAGAACTAGTGGTGAAAGCTGCTATATAAACGTTAGTATTGAAGTTATTTTTAACATATTCATCTTTCATTTTATAAGTCATTTCTACACAGTCATCATTCATAAATATCATATTTAATTCTTTGAGATTATCATCTAATATAATTTTATAAAAATTCATCTAAATCCATTACGTATTTAGTCTGTTTCATATTTTTTTCTCTGTCAAACTTACTTATAATGAGTTCAAACATATCTTACTTATAAATCTCATTCCTGGATTTTTTCTATTTTTTCTAATTTTATATCTAATTTCTTGTAAACTGTCTTCTTATATTCTTTTCACTTTTAAAGTTTTCAGACCATTTATCATCTGTTTCTAATTTGATTTTCAAAAACATTTTAACGTAATCTCTAAATAGTTCATCAGTTTTATTTTCAAAATTCCAAACCTCATATATTCTTAAAATTTTATATCTTTTTTTAATTGCTAAATTCATTTCATCAGTAGTCCATGTACTAGTGAAACATCTTTCGTCTCTTTTATGATTACACTCCTTATTTCTAATTTCAAAGCATTCTTTACATTTCTTTTTATCTACAACAGTTTTAAAGTGATTACATTTGATAGTTTTAGAAC
This sequence comes from Macrothele yani, assembly GCA_039090855.1. Lineage (NCBI taxonomy): Eukaryota > Metazoa > Arthropoda > Arachnida > Araneae > Macrothelidae > Macrothele > Macrothele yani. The sequence continues at coordinate 185,581,345 of CM076995.1, forward strand.
ATGATTTACAAAGAGTAAACATCAATTTTTCATCTTTAATTGGCAACACTGGATGATATAAATTTCTAGGGTGGTAAGACCTTACATTTGATGAAACCATACCATTCTTTATCAAATTTTTCAGGATTAAATATCTTAACAGGATGACCAATTGGATAATTATCAAAGTAATTTACAGTTGGATACAGTGAACATACATCAATATATCTACCTTTTTCATTATTTTTAAATTCATATTTCAATTTAGTAGGCTCACACCTACCCCCATAAAATGCATCTCTAGGATTTAAAGGTTCCACGAAATCTCTATTCCATTCATTTTTTATATATTTTTTAATTTCTTTATTATTATTAAAATCACATTCCCATATAACAATTAATTCATATCCAGCTTTTAAAATCTTCTTTTGAATCCTCTTAGTTCTTTTATATAAGTCTTTCATACATATCTGATTCTGTTCATTTATAGTTGATTCTCTATAACATCTATTACATCCATGCCAGTGACATCCATGAAATTGAAACACTGTGTTTTCATAAAATCCATCTACTTTATAAATTTTCTTACCTAATTTTAATTTTTTCTCTCCACCATTTAATGCATGTTGAATATTGATATTATTCTTTTTAGACAGATAATCTAACCAAGCAATTGATTTTTTACTATATTTGTCTTTTTGAATTGTATCATCATCTATAATTGTACCTTTTTTTAAGAATTTATCTCTATAAATACTCATGCATACACCTGCTAGAGTTACATATTTAAATGGATCGATATTTGCGATTTCTAAGAATAATCTTCTCAATTCTAAACATCCTCTTCTTAAAATATCTACATCTGATCTACAGTATTTAACAAATTCTTTTTGAAAATCAAACGTATCGTTTTTAACAGTTTCATACCATTTTAAGAATTCATTTTCTCTCTTCAGATTTCATAGAATCACATAAATAGTAATGTTTTTCAGGGTATTTACCTATATAATTTTGATTACATTCTTTATTAAAATAATGAGGAAAATAACCTTTTGCCATCTCTTCTAACCCAAATGTTTTTGGAAAATCTCTTAATGGAATCATAGTAAAATTGATTGAATCTATGAATCTTATATTATATCCAGATGCCTGCATATAATTGAGTTTATTTCCATTATATATAGTAAACACTTCTATTTTGTTTTTAAAACAGTATTTAGCTAAGAATTGAAAATCAAAGCCTTTACCATAATGAGCTAGTACAGTATATCCAAAATGTTTTTGTTGAAATAACCAATTACAAAAATCATTTTCATTTTCAAATATCTTTTCACTACCATCATACATTTGACATACAACTAGATTAACTTCATGAGTTCCTGTTTCTTGTTTAGTTTCAACATCAAAGAATATATATTTCTCAGTATATTCATATCTACATTTTTCACACCAATCTTTTCGATTTCTTGTTAACTTAGGACAATCATTTTCACATTTACCACCTTTAGCATCTTTACGTTTCATATAGCATTTATGATCATGTAATACATATTTCCAACAATTTTTACATCTCTTTTCACCACATACATGCTCTTTGGGTTTTCTCTCATATCGATTAATAATTCTTTTACATTTTAAACATTTCCATAGACATTTACATACACTAACACCTTTCTTATTTTTTCTTTTGTGGTTATCAAAACACTCCTCACCTTTAAATAATCGATTACATTTTTTACAAAATATCTCTTCACCATTACAGTTACTATCTGTTTTAAAACATCTATCACATTTGAGAGGACATCTGTGTTGATCTGATCTTTTATAGCTTATTTGACAATAATCACAGTAATTCTCTTTTCCTAAAAATCCTTTAACAGAAGTAATTACATCGAAATGATTTCTATTTTTCAATATGTAAATACATGTAGATTTATATTTACCACTATATATACGTTCATTAAAATTCTCTCTGCAAAATATATTTATCTGAATATCTAAGAATTCTTCAAATATTTTAACCTCTTCTAAGCAACATATTTCTAATGGAATATTGCATAGTTCATGTAATTTTACAGCTAATGATTTTTGTAAAACTCTACCCATTTTGATGTATCTAATATCATTTTTTGATAATTCATTATGATTCAATTTATCACATAATAGCTTAGGATTTTGAATAGATAGAGCAGTTACAATTGATCTAGCTAAACATATGTTATCATCATTTTTTATCTGACAGATACTTCTTTTATTTTCTATTGTTTCATCATTAATTATCTTTATATGTTTACCTCCTGAAGGTAATTCAATTACATTAAAATCAAATATACAATCAGTTATTTCTAATTCCTTATATTCAATTTGATCAGATAATTTATAAATATATAGCTCATAGGCATCCTTAGTATACATCATTTTATCATGAAATGGTTTATTCAGTTTAGGATTATATACAATTATATCTACTTTACCTTGAATTTTACCAATTGCTTTTCTAAATATATGTTGTAAAATATTGAAATATTGTTTAGGTTTAATGTTTACTCCAGCTACTCTATAATTCTTTCTATGTACCATATATTTTTTAATATATTTTCCTTTTGTTTCAATAATTTCATAATCAGGTTTAAATAATTTTCAAGATTTACATCTGTTTTAATTTTCTTTTCTTTTCTTGGTTTCAGTTTGTTATCTTTGAATTTTAAGTTAAAAGAATCAAATAATTTTTTAATTCTATTTCTTCTCTCTGGATGATTAATAAATATTTTTCTTTTTCTATCTAAATATTCTGATGTATCTAATCCAAGGATATCTACTAAAACAGACTTATAATCACCTGTCTTTCTAATATATTTTATCAACGATTTAATTAAATCATCTTTTTTTACATTTCGTTTTCTGATATTTAATCTTTTTAAAGCATTTCTAAGTTTCTGAACACTAATAGCATTCAGAGCACTTTTAAGATGCACAATAATAGGCTTCAAAGACTTTTCCATTTATAAGGAAAAAAATTTGTAACTATTTATAGGCAGGTATTTTTATAAACAGATTTTCAAAAGACGTTTATGTAAAGAACTTCTTAAATGTCTTTGATAATGAGCATAAGTATATTCTCTTCCACAATCACAAACCAGTTTCCTATATAGAGTATAAGTTTGACAATATTTGCAAATATGCTGACGATCAACTCTACCATAACGACGATGAATGTAAAATTCATCAATAGGTTTTGTTTGTTTACAACTTGTGCATGTTTTGTCTTCCATTTTATTAGGAAACAAATTTATAAATACTTTGCTTTAAGCTGAAAAGCTTGCTGCTTTAAAGTCTTCCCAGATCTTTTCATTTTTTGGATTTATATTAATTTTAATATCATTTGATATATTATAATAGTCACAAATTTTTTTAATAAAATATACATATTTTAAATTTTTCTCATAGTACATAAAATCCAATAATTTTAAAAATAAATCTTCTGCTTCCTTATTAAATTTAAGGTTATTTTTTCTTTTAAACTGATTAAAATATCTTATTCTACTAACATATCTACTTTTTAAATATTTATTATAATCTATATAATAACAGTCTTCCTCTTCATCATATTTCATTCTTTTTTATTTGTTTCATTACTTTTTTAAAATTTTCAGGAATTTCAATTTGTTCTTCTTCTGAAGATGAATAAGAAAAGTAATTCGCTTCTTCAATATCATTTTTCATTTATTAGATATCATTTTATTAAAAACTTTTAGAACTTAGTTATTCTTTTAATAGCCTCTTTTAAATTATCAATAGTATGATCATTAACAATATTAAGATGATTAAATTTAGTTTCTATGTATGATATATTTTCTTTAACTCTGTTAAATAAATTAATAGAATTAGGATTATATTTTATTTCATATACTGTATTTAAATCTGGATACTTTATTTTTAAATTACCAATAGTTTTATTCATTTTATCTCTTTGACATCTGATTACATAATAAGGATAATCAGAGTTTTCTTTATTTTTCTGTATGATAGTAAACATATGAAGCTTTTTTAGAATTAGCAGTTTTAGGTGTTATATCCTCTTCTACTTCTTTATATTTTTCATTTTCAAGTTTTAATTTTTCCATTTTCTTTTTTATCTTATTTAATTTCTTATTTAATTTTTCATTATCATTCTTGTATTTATCATTGAATTTTTTAATGTAATAGTCTTTAACAATCTTGTTAACTTTATCATAAAAATCGTTTGAAACCCAACAAGATATATTTAAAATTAATTCCTGCTTAACATATGTTCCATTAATAATATTCTTACCTGTTCCTTCTCTTATTTCATACATTTGATCATTTTTTATGGCGGCCCGAATTCGGGCCACCACAATTTTTATAATATTTTATTAATTCTTGAGATTGTTTATTCTCTAACCATTTTTTAAATTTTTTACCACCTTGTTTGCATAATTTTGTAGCATTAAAGTATCCAGTATTTTTATCTATTATAATTTTAAAATCTCCAAATAGACCATACCAGTAATTATCTTTGATTTGTTCATAACATACATCTTTTAATGAAGCCATTTATTAGATATCATGTTATTAAATACTTTTTCACGTATATCTTATTTTAAATCGTTAATAATTCCTGCCTAAGAAATTATATCTTTAAATACTGAAATACAGTTTTTTCTTTCACATATAGATGGTAGCACAAGCAATTAAATCTCTTTCTTGCTTAGATGTAGTCATTACTGATAAGCTGCGAGCGAAAATGTTTACATAACCAGAGTTGAACAGCTGCCAAAATACTCTCCGCGGCGCGATACGTGTCCTCGGAAAGAAGCAATTCTTCGTTACGTAACAACTTTGGATCATCGCCAAGTTTCTCTTGCCGTAAATATATGTTTCAAGCAAGAATTTATCGGCCTGTGTTGGCCGATTGGTAGCGAGTCAGGCATGCATGCATGCAAAAGGTCTCAGGTTCGAATCTCGGTACGGTAGAATGGCTCCCTGTCCTAAACTTTGAAATCAGAGTTTGGGTTCACGGTAGAGCGTGTGCGTGAATAACATCTGATGGTAGAGAGTGTGTGCGGTGGAGGGTCGAAAGAGTTAACGCCCACCTGGCTGGCCAGGTACAAATAAATAAAAAAAATGAAGCATAGACCCTCCACCGAAAGGGCGTTTTGCAAAAAATTTTCAAATTACAACCCAACTGTTAAATTCATCAGGATATCCCAACCATTTAACTAAGTATTTATTTCCTTTCTTTCTAATAATTTTTTCAATCTTATAAACGTCATCTTTCTTATCATATTTCACGAGTTCTTTTTCATAAAATGTTCCTGTAATTTCTTCATTATTTAAATCTTTTATTTTATATGTCGGAGGATCTGTGTTCAATATATCTGAAATTATAAATATTTCTTCTGTAAATGTTGGAAGATAACCTTTCTTAAATTCTCTTTTATATTTTGAAATTCTTATTTTATCTCCTTTTTGATATTTTGGTTTATTTTCTCTTTTTCTTTATACAAATTATTATAAACTTTTAATTCATTTTCTTCCTTACTTGCTTCTATAGGTGTCATTTTAATGGATCTATGATAAGAATTATTATAATTCTTAATTAATTTATCTAGTACATTTAACCACTTTCTAGTATTATTTGCTGTGAAATACTTCCACATTTTAGTCTTTAAAGTTCTATTGAATCTTTCAATAACAGCACATTTAATCTCAATATTCTCAGTTGTAAACCAGTGAATATTTTCATCATTGAATAACTTTTGAGTTTGTTTATTTATAAACTCTGTACCCTTATCTGTTTGAAGTTTTTCTGGTTTTCTTTCTTTAAATATTTTTTTAAATGCTCTAGTTACCTCTTCACCTGTTTTTCTTTTAATCGGAATTGTCCAAGCATATTTACTGAATATATCAATCACTGATAAAATATAATTTGTGTCATTATTAAAGGATTTAAATTCTTGCATATCTATAAGGTCAGCTTGAAATTGGTCATTGACATGAGAAACATAAATTCTTCTTCTTTTAAATCTATGAATAAGTGGTTTATGTTTTGTATATACATCTTGTTGATGTAAAAACTCTTCTATATCTTTCCTGGGTAATTTAGTTTTTCTTTGTAATTCATTAATACCACAATAACCAGTTTCTGGTGTATAATAAATATTTTTAAGGTCTACGTCTTTAAAAAAACACTCTTTTAGATCCACAAACTTTACACTTTCCTTTTGCCATGGGTCTACCATTTTTAGCTACTGTTTCTTGAATATCTTTAGTTTCAGTTTTCTGTTTGCACTTTAAGCAATACATATAGGATGAAATTCCTAAACCAAATGTTTTCTTTGCTTTTATAATTGGTTTTATAACAGCTCTAGCTTGTTTCTCTCCTAATGGATAGAATCCACTTGTAGTATTTTCAATTGAATCTAAATCGTTTAAGAGTTCTTGATCAGCAATATGTCTCTGTTTAGTATCTTTAGTTTTACTATAAGCTACATCATGTTTTTTACAAGCTTTATCAACTCTGTTAATTCCTGGATCACCTCTTTTTAATCTCTTTTCTAATTTTGTAAATGGACCACAATACTGGTAACCAGGTATATGCATTTCAGGTGGATTTAATTTATCTTGTAACCATCCTACTATATCACCTCCTTGTAATTCCATTTATTTAAGTGTAAATCTATTTTACATATCTATAACCATTTAGTTGCGTTTGTTTTACATATTTCTCTAAAGGAAAATACTTAATATTTTTTATAAAATCTTCTTCTCTAATGTAAGCATCCTGTTCTGAAACTGAATTAGCGTTTATTAAATTTAATATCTGTTTATAAAATTTGTAAGCTTGTTTATATTCTTCTTTTCTTTCTGAAATATTTAGAGTTTTATCAACAACTTCAATGACTCCTGCTCCTAAAGAAAGAGCTGCTAAAGGAATAAATGCAAAAGCTGATAAACCTGAAGCACTAAATATAAATTTGCCTACTGATAGTGATATACTAATTTTATTATAGTAATTAAAACTTTTCTGTATACATACATTTTCTTTTCTAAATATTCTTCCATTTATATGGGATCAAAGTTATGTCTGTATCTCATATGAGGATTTTTCAAATCTAACATGAAGAAATCATAAGGTTTTTTAATACTTTTTGATAAGGATCTATATTAAAATCACCATCAATTTCTCTAATAATTTGTTTAATTTCTCTGTGCTGAAGTTTAAAAAATATAAAGTAATCACAGTTTTTTCTTATATCAATAGGTGTTGAATAATAGGTCTGTGATAAATAAATAATGGATGCATTTTTCTTCCTTCCTCTTATAAAAAATTTTTCAATTTCGTTTTGATCTTTTTCTTTTACACAGTCATCAAAAATAACTAGATTTTTTAATGAAGGATCTAAGTCATCTACAGTAATAAATTCATTTATGTCTGAACTAAATAATGTTTCTTTCTTAAACTTTTTAAATAATTTTAATAACTTATTTTTATTCTTTCCCTTTATTTTTAAAAATGTCTTCCTCTTCTATATCATCAAACATTGAGTAATTTTCTTTTTAATTTAGAGTATTTAGGTTCGTTAATATCTTTTGCACATATGAATAATGCATCAAAATTTAAATGATCATATATTAAATTTAATAGTAAATTTGTTTTTCCACATCCTGAAGATCCTGTTATTAAAAGTTTAAAAGGATGAATAGGTAACATTGGATTTTGATTTGGATCTATAAATTCTTCTGGTTCTGAATAATCTTTTAGTTTAATGCTGCAAGGCTTAATCATATTTATTTAATAGAAATTCAGCATCTTCAATAAACATTTCAGCTTCAAATAATAAGTCTTCAGCTGGTATTCCTTGAGATAAATAACATTCAGCTAGATATAATGCCATTTCAGCAAAAGATAAATATTCTTCAATTTGTTCAAAATCTTCCATTTATATAAGTAAAATAATTTACTTGGAAGTAAAATAATTTGCTTGGAAGTAAAATAATTTGCTTGGAAGTAAAATAATTTGCTTGGAAGTAAAATAATTTGCTTGGAAGCAAATTTCCAGTTAAATAAATGAGTAAAATGATACAAGATTTATTAAAATTAGCAAAAGTAAATGCTGAACTAAGAAAACGAAATAAGGAAAAGCAATTAGAAGATTTAGGATATGAAGAGGCAATCACAAAATTTCATAAACCTATAGTTGAAAAATTAGAATATCAAGATGTATCTAGAAAAGAAAATTTAAAAGCTATTCAAGATGCAATTGAAGAACTTTCATTTCAACCAATTGGAGAATCTTCAAGAATTCCTGCCTTAGAAGATGTTGAAGAACCTATTTCAGATGCTAAAGAAATGTATGAGAGAGAAGCAGGAATTCATAAAATTAACTTAAACAAAAACTTGAATATATCACTTATTAAAAGAAAGTTGGGATTTGATTTACCTTCAGAATTAGTCAATAAATCTGATGAAGAGATTGATGAAATAATAAATCAAGCAAATGAAAAAAACAGCGAAATCGGACGTCTAAAAGGTCCTCAAGTAAAAGCATTTAATAATACTAAAGATGAAGAAAAAAAGAAAAAATTACAGAAAAAAATTGATCGTTTCGATTATAAAATGGCTGAGGTTCGAAAATATATTACAGCATTAGAAGCTCTCAAAATGGGGAATTACTATATGGGTGAGGGTCTTAATATTTTAGATAAATTAACAGATAAAATATGTAAGGGAACTAAAAATAAGAAAGTATATAACCAAGTAGTTCAAATACTAGATTTATTATTGAAAGAGGGTAAAATGACTAATGAGCAAGTAAAACAATATTATTCAAAGTTTCTATCTTAATAAATGAGTAATTATATTGTATCAAGAATTTATTTGAGTGAAGGTCAGAAAAATAAATTAAAATCAGCATTAAAGAAAGGTGAAGAAATTACATTGCAAATTGATAAAACTAAAAGTGCTAATCATGATATGTATTTAACAAAAACTCAAATTAATCAAATTAAAAACGGTAAACGAATAACTATAAGTAAGACACAGTTAAAGAAGAACGGTGGATTTCTACCCTTTCTAATTCCTATTCTTACTAGTTTAGCAACAGGAGCTCTATCTGGTGCTGCAGGTTGGGGTGTGAATAAAGCTTTAAGTAAAGTAACTGGATCAGGTTGTAACCTTAAAAAAAACATTCTGGAAAGGGAGTTCTTCAGAATTACGAGGTATATCCAATAAAACGATAGAACAAAATATGAAAGATGTAAAAGGATTCAGGGGTGTATTTACATCAGATTTATTACCTAAAAAGATTAAGATATTTGAAAGTGGAATTGTTAATTTAGATATATCTACAGGACCTGGGACTCATTGGGTGTGTTATTATAATGATCCTAAATATAATTTTGTGGAATATTTTGATCCATTTGGAGAATATAAATATAAAGACATTAAATTGAATAACATTTTCATACCTAAAAATATTGTAAAATATCTTGAAACATCTAATAAAGGAATTAGATATAATTCGAGTTTTTTACAAGAACCAACATCTGTTAAATGTGGTTTTTATTGTATGAAATACATAACTCAAAGGAATAAAGGTAAATCACCTGTTGAAGTTTTATATTCTTTTACCCAAGAACCAAGTGGTTATAATGAAGATTTTGTGCTTAATAAATGTTAATTTTAGATTCAAAAAATTTTGAGAAATCAGAAGATTTTACAATTGAATATGTCCCACCTATTCCTGTTAATGAAAATTCAAAAATAGCTTTAAAATCTATGTCTATGTGGGTTTCATGGAACAATATTGATGAAGAAAATAATACATTTAAGTATTTTGATGGTAGTTTATGGCATGAAATAACTTTAGATAATGGAAATTACACATTAAGGGAGTTAAATAACTTTTAATAAAACGATTTGGAGATGAACCACCAATTAAATTTAAAGCTAATTTTGCTACACAGCGCTTTATAATTGAATTAAAAGATGAATATAAAATTGATCTTAGAGAGAGTAAATTACATGAAATTTTAGGATTTGAATCAGAAATATATGAAGATAATCATCAAGAAGGAAAATATATGGCAAACATTTCTAGAGGAGTTGATGACATACATATTCATTGTGATGTAATTACAGGAGCTCTATATAATAATATTAATTCAGATATTTTGTATTCCTTTACGCCATCTAATCCTCCTGGTAGTTTAATAAAAATTGATGAAATAAATCCTTTATTTTTACCCATTAATAGACGAAATTATATTCATAGAATTCGAATGTATATCACGAATCAAGATAATGAACTGATAGACTTGAATAATATGAGAGTTTTATATAGATTAATTTTAGCTTAATAAATGAATTATAACAAACATAGATTATATGCAAAACGATATGGTGGTAATATCTTCACTGAAGGAATTAAAACTTTTGGAAAAAAAATATTAGAAGTTTTAGGTAAATCAGCAATTGAAGATAAAGCTAAAAAAGTTATTCAAAATAAACTTGAAAATATATTATCTAAACCTCCTGTAACTGTTAATGATATATTAGCTAAAACAAAAATTCAGGATGGATCTGGTTTGAAATGGTATAAATGAGTTTTTTATCCTAATAAATGGAAAAACTTTGGGACTTAAAAGCTATTCCAGATTATTATAGTAATAAAATTGCTAAGTATGAATATATAAAACATAATGAAGATAGTACTAATGTAAAAGAATCTGATCAATATAAGTTTACTATTAAAGATACAAATTCACCTATATTATATAGTAACGGTTATATATGCTTAGAAAGTAAAATAGTAAAAAATAATAATGATACTATAGGAACTGATAATGTTACATTTGTAAATGGCGGGAATCTGTTTAGATCCGCTTCATTAACTATAGGAAAAGAACAAACTGATTCTAATATTGAATGTGCTTCATTAATTCATCAAATTAATGGACTTATAAATTTCACAAAAAGATTATTCCGAGTCTACAAATATGATGTATTATGTTGATACATCAGAATCAGCTGATAAAGATAAAATAGTAATAGATGATCCTTATAAAGATGTAAAGAAAGGATCAGATATCAAATTAAAAGAAAATGCCTCTTATAATAAAGGATTTAGACAGAGATGGCTTTTAACAAAAAACAGTAATGTAATAAAATTTTGGATTCCTTTAAGACAACTGTTTGGGTTCCTCAACGATTTTAGAAGATTAATTTCTGATATAAAAGTTACATTTGAATTTCAAAGAAATAGTCATAATGATATGTTATACACAGATGTTGCAAATCCTAATTATAAAGTTATTATATCTGATTTTCAATTATGGTTACCTTATGTAGAGTTGTACCCATCCATTGAGGCTGAATTTAAAAGTATAGCTTTGAATTCTACACCTATTGAAATTACTTGGTGTTCTGCTTCAATTGAGAAAAGTAATCAGCAAACAACATCAAGTGGTGCATGTCATATAAGAACTACATCTGATGAGGTGTTAAGTGTTCTTGTCATTCCACAGTATGTAGAAAAAGAAAACAATCAAACTCAGAATAATATGATTTTTTGATAATTTAGATCTCATTGAATGCTGGATAGTATGTAATAATAAAAAAGTTCCAGAAGAAATTTATAAAACTAATTTTAAAGATGGGCAGTTAGATTATAATAGATGTTATTCTGAATTATTAGCAGCTGGATTAAATACTCATAATACTGAAAGTGGATGTCTTATAAGTTATGTAAATTATGCGAGATTGTATCCAATCTTTTATTTTAATTTATCTAATCATCCAGAGTATACTAATATTTCGAATTTAAGACTAGAATTTAACTGGAGATTAGGATCGAATCCAGGTAAACCATATAGATTTTATTTCATCGTGAATGAAAGAAAAAGAGGATCACTTAATATGGCTAATAAGGAATTTAAAACTTTAAAAACTTTAGATTAAATAAATGAATTGGTACCCTTTTGGTTCGTCTTATGAAGAATTTGGAATTGGACCATCTGGACCTCCTGGAAATGGATTTAAATTAACCGATGATGGTAATTATGATATGGAAGAAAAAAATTTAAAAAATTGTAAAGAACCTATAGATGAACATGATGTTACTACAAGAGAATATGTTTTAAAACAAATGAGAGAGAATAATCTGAAGTTAAAAGTGAAATAGAAAAAAATATTAATGGTAGTTTTTCAGATTTTGTTCAAGAAACTGCTGTAAGAATAAGAGATTTAGATGCTGTACTTAAAGGTGAATTAAGTAATTTGGATCAAAAATATTTACATATTCAAGATGGGAATGTAATTAATGCAAAAGGTAAAAGAATAGGAAATGTTGCTGATCCTACAGCAGATAAGAATGCAGTGAATAAGAGGTATTTAGAAAATAATGTTTTATTTTTTAAAAGATGAAAAGTTTGATGTTCAAAATAAAAGAGTAGTGAATATTCCATCTCCTCAGGATATGTATGACGTAGTTAATAAAAATTATGTGGATAATCAAAAATTTTATGCAACAATTCAAGAAGATCAAAAAGCATATAATACTCGTGGTGCTATGCGTTATTGGGAACCAGTCGTTTTTATGAAATTTAGTAGCAATCTCCTTGACAGAAATATGAAACTGAGTGAAAATATGGATATGAAAATTACATTTTATTTACGTCCTAATTATACTAATGGGAAATCAGAAGTTTTAATTACACTTGGGGAGAATATATTATTTAATGGTGATGCCTACACCGATAAACCTTTAATACTCTTTGCATCAGGAAAAAAGAATGATGAATTAAGCATACAAGTCATGTCTTATTTAGAATTAAACATTTTTAAACCTTACTTAGAAATTGAAAAAATAACATACTTTTAATTCCATTTGAATTAGAACTTTAATCTTCCTACACTTTTTATCTTCCTAAATTTTTAATCTTCCTATAAGGGGTATCCATTTTGGGTACCCCTTTTTTAATGCATTTTTAAAAAGGACTTTGCAAAGTACCAATTCAAAGTAGTTTGTTTTACAACTTTTCTATTGATTTTCATCACTAAATCCATCATTTCATCACTTTTAAAAAATCAAAGCTATTCAAAGTTCAAAATGATTGCAATTGTTCAAAAATGTTCACAAAAATGACTTAAAATGTGTGTTTTTATGATGCTCTAGTTTGATGAAAAACAGAGTAAAAACTTCAATTTTCAAAAATCTGATGTTTTTGACTATTTTATGCTAAAAAATCAATGATTTTTTAATGAAAATATGGTGTTTTTGTTCATAAAAAGCCTTAAAATGTTCGTGATTATTGAGGTCTGAAAAATCAAAAAACGCCTGATTTTGAGGTTTTTTGTAGTATATGATGTGTCCCATAGTATGGGACATATACTACTTGTTACCGTGCGAACATCACATGTGAATTGACGTATACGTTTGACCGGCGGAGCGTACCGTGTATTCCAGGTGCAAGTGCTTCCGGGTCTGTTGCAAGATATTCCGCTCACCACACTGAGGGACATGTGGTTTATGCATGATGGGGCCCCAGGACACTTTGCCATTGAGGTCAGATACTTCCTAAATGCGTAATATCCCGGGCGGTGGATTAGACGCGGTGGAGCTGTGGCTTTGCCTCCACGCTGCCCGGACCTTAATCCACTTGACTTCTGGGGTCACATGAAAACATTGGTGTACGAGACGCCTGTGGACTCCCTGGAATATCTCGTCCCGCGAATCGCTGTTGATGCGCACAAGATCAACACCACACCAGGAGTCTACGAGACCGTGCGACACTCCGTCATTCGCTGGTGTGGGCTGTGAAACGACACCCTTGGACGCCAGTTTGAGAAGTTACTTTGGGTCCTTCTCTGGTGCGATTAGAATTGTGCAACTTGTAAATTAGGTATGTCGCTTTGTTTTCACTGCTGAAGGCTCAACGTGGATATATAACTTTACTCTTTTCTCGCACTAGGAGTGGAATGGTGCCCTAGGTTCCATTGCAAATGTTTTTCGTCTTGGTGTGTACTATTATCCCTCTTGTTTTGCTGAGAGAGTTTACAATCACCCTGTATAACATCTTTCTTAATAGGATCATGTGCTGCATACATATAGAACTTTCTAATTATGTCTTCATTTTTCTTGGAGCATGCTCTTACTGTTACTTGATGTTTTGTAGAAAACCATATTTCTAGAGGCACCTGATTTTCTGCCGGCACATAAAGTAACTAGGAATATAGCATATGAAGTAACTCGTTAATCCTAGGATAATATACGAAACACTCACAACAAGCACATAAAATGTCTCCGAGTTTCTATTAGCACGGTCGGTTCACCTTGCACGGTACCCTTAGCTCCTAACTGAAGAGAGTACATTTTAAAGCATAACATACTATGCGCACATTAGCATTTTGGTATACGCTCTTGATGTCATACAAGTTCCTGCTTATATACTACAATTGGCACGCAATGGAAGCCTAGGAAGCTATCAGACTCCTTGGAAATTAGGTTTCTGAACTGAAATGAGTCTTACTTGTTAAGATTTCCCAATTCTAGGGCACTACTAGTACGTCAGGAGCTCCAAGTTATCTTTACATTGACATCTGGTGTACAGTAACCTAACTGGAATTTTCATTTTCGAAATAAATATAAAAATATTTGTATTTTTCACACATGAAGATTTAACTGCGTTTTTCAATACATTTGGCTGACTATTTCTGCTCCTTAGTTCTTTTTTGGAAGATATATTACACACACGGAATGAATGAATGAAATGGGCCAAAAGAAGACCATATAGAGGAGGGATGGATAAAATTTGGAAGCTTGTCGGAAAGTAACATGGAGACTGGGATCAAAACAAAGTTGTGGAAGAAATTTAGGGAGATTTTCATCCAGAAGTGTATAACGATAATGACGATATATTCCGGAGGAACTCCTGCGGCACGGAACATACGTACGTCTATATTATTAACAATATTTAATAAAATGTAAGCGCAAAAGTCCAACATTTTGAAGAAAGGGCACGCGAACAGAAATTGGAAATGAACTGAGATAAGATGACATATCCCAAGATATCCAATTGCACATTGCAGAATGCCTTTCAATTATTGAACTGGGGAAAAAAAGGGAATATAGATTGAGATTATTTTGCAAGTACCGGAAAAAAAACTGCAGCGCCTTTTCCAGGAACTTGCCATCAAGAGCAGCAGTGGGCGCAAAAGTAAATCTACAGAAAACAAAATTCATGAACTATGCATTTACAAGAACAGAAGATTTAAAGGATTCATGAGGCAAATCTAGAAGTAACTGATGCCTATGTTTATTTAGAACGACAAACACACAAGGCAAAGGTTGCATCAAATAATATATTAACAGTTGCGTAAGATTTTGGTGGAGACCGTTTGGAGCTAAGGGTACTATTTTTAAGAGCCATTTACCGAAGCCAGTAACGCAAAGCTGCATTTTAATTTTCCTTTTGAGTTTGTGTTCTGTAAATTTGGTTTCTCTTTGAACCAAATTTACAAAAACACTTTCAAATTTAAAGACACATAAGTAGTTCCTGCCAACAAGTTGCTAAGAGTTGGCAACCTGACAGCGGGTTCAAGGGCAATTAACCTACATAGTGTTATGGGATTACAGTTTAGTGAAGTGCACGATCTATGAGACAGAGCAATAATGTGAAAACCGCTTATATTCGATGAGTGGTAAGTGTTATGTATCTTGAGAGACATAAATGCTTGAGTTCTATGCCAGGTCTTTTGTTACTGGCAACTCGTTGATGATAGAGTAGTGTGCTTAAAGTGTGAGTGAATTTCAGCAAGTAGAATTCGGTTCTCCTTGAACTCCGGCTGGGCTGTTGGAACTGATAATCAGTTAAGTTTTCAGCAACAGTGCGAACGACGGAGAATTATCCGGATATCAAGTGAAACTTATTCACTTAGTAAAGTTTTAGTGATTCATATTAAGCTTAAACATTAAACGTAAACCGATTCAACAAACCCAATGATCGTTTTTGTTTCACGTTCTTAAACGAAAACTACACTAACTACCAACAAGTAATTGGACACCTGTGATAGCAAAAGAAAACAAAGTTTATTCACCTTCAATAGTTAGTGGAGCCTCCACGAGCGGCGATTACAGCTGCGACCCTCCGGGGCATACTCTCAACCAGGCGTTGTACGACAGCTGGCGGTATTTTCTTCCACTCGGCTTGGAGAAGACAGGTCAGTTCCTTCACCGATTTCGGACGGTGGGAGCACCCCTTAAGTCGACGCTCCAACTCATCCCAGAGGTACACGATAGGGTTAAGGTCCAGGCTCTGCGAAGGCCAGTCCATTCGATTAACCCCATTGTCACCATACCAAGCCATGGTGGACCTCGCAACACGACAGGTGGCATTGTCATCCTGAAAGTAACATGGGTCCACCCCGTAAAACTGCCACAATGTAGGAAGCACATGGTCATCCAAAATGGTGCAGTAGGTCTCTGCGTTGAGTCTACTAGGAATTGCGACCAAGAGTCCCGTGCCATACCAGGAGAAACACCCCCATAGCATAATTCCACCGCCGCCGAACTTCACAGTTGGCACAATACATTCCGGCAGGAGGCCTTCTCCAGACAGACGCCAAACCCAGACCCTGCCATCCTAACGGTAGAGGGTGAACCTTGATTCGTCGCTCCAGAGAACCTGTTTCCACTCTTCAACGGTCCACTGTCGATGTTATTTGCACCACGTTAGCCGAGCAGCGCTATTGGACTTGGTGATCAAAGGCTTGTGTACGGCAGCAAGTCCATGATAACCGAGCAGATGGGCTTCCTTACGGATGGTATTCATCGAAAGAACACACCCGGATGCCTGTTGAAACTCCTCGCGGATGTGGCCCATCGATTTGGTGCGGTTATTCCGAATTTCTCTGGCCAGCACCAGTCGGTCTCTAACTCCCAGTTTTGTGGGCCTGCCGGAGAGAGGTACATTCAGACAGTCACCTCTCACCTTCCACTTGCCAATCACGTAGGCCACTGTCGATTTTGGGTACTTCAACTTGCTGGATATGTCACGTATGGATCGGCCATTTCTGTGATACCCGACGGTTATACCTTTCTCGAAATCAGTGATCTCCGAACTGCGTGGCATCTTGCATGCGACTGTTTGCGTTGTTGTTTCCCACACGATATTTAACGGCGGCGGCGGCCGTGACGTGTATCAGGACCGCAGATATAGTCGATTGCAGAGGTGTCCAATTACTTGTTGGTAGATAGTGTATTTGATAAATGCATCTTTCCAGTTATCATTTACGGATCAGAGACATGATGAAGAGTATCCAAGCCGAAAATGTTTCTATATTGTTCGCACGCGCGCGCACACACACACACAGCGGAATTCAATCCGGTTATACGAAATTCATGTATACGCTTTTTGCGATCATACGGTAACGTTTTTACTTCAGATATTCTAAAATACACGGTCCTTTGGAACATATATACGGTTTTTAAAACCTTTATGAGAATCGACAAGGCCTTGCTGTGTTTCTTCTTCATACTGCTGAAGTTCAACTGTGTTCCATCGGAGGATATTTTGTACACTTTCGGTTTGGATCAAAAATTGGTTAGGAATTTCATGACTCTCCCATATTTCGTTTCTTTTGAACCATTCTAAAGGGTTTTTTTTTTAGGTTTTACATACTTCGACGAGCTGCTAAAAGGTGCGTTACGAAAGTTAATATGGCGCACAAAAAGTTTCTCATAGCAGAAGGAAGATAACTACGACAAACAAGATTTACAATTCGAACAATTAAAAGAAGAAATACAGAAGGAAACATAATTGGAGGTTTGTACCTAAAGTAACACAAAAGTGGGCATAACGTTTTCATTAACTTACAGAGGTCGTTCAGATTGCACATGTTGGTAGAGTAACTCCTGCTCTGTAGTAACCCTTCTTCATTACAGGTAAATAATAAGTTCCAAGCAGAAGCAACGTGCCGTCATTGAGTTCATGACGAATGGAAGTCCTACATCCACAGAAGGCTACAGAATGTCTACGGATATGACACCAATGACAAGAGCAATGTGTAAAGCTGGATGAAGAAGTTTAAATAAAGGGGAAACCAGCAATGAAGACAAATCACGCAGTGGGAGACCATCATCTGTGACCACTGACACTCGTCAGCCAGTGGATGAATTGATTCGTGTGGAGAGATGAGTCACAATCCGTGAGCTTGTTGCCCAACTGGACTGTGGTCACAATGCCATACAGAAGATGGTGGAAGACTTATGGTATCGGAGAGTATGGGCAAAGTCTGTACCTTGGCAGTTGACACCCGATTTGAAAGAGAAAAGTGTAGAAATCTACTCTGATCTGCTAGAAGCGTTTGAAGACAAAGACCATAATTTGTTTTTTGATCTGATGACAGAGTATGAAACGTGGGCGTATCTTTACGATTAGGAAACGAAGAATCAATCAATGGAATAGCCTCACACCTCTTCAATAAGGCCTAAGGTGTACAAAAGCCATCGATCAGCGCAGGAAGTCATGGTGACTGTTTTTCGGGATGACAGGGGTGTCATTCTCTTTGACATTCTGGAACGTGTCCGTACCGCGACCAGCGAGCGGTACATTGAGACACTCAAGAAGCTTAGAGAAGCCATAAGGAGGAAAGAGACCGAAAAGGAATCCACATTCACCATTACAATGCGAGACCACACACATCTTTGGCAACAAATCAGGCGATCAGCAAATAAGGCAGGTCGGTAGTCACCCATCCAACGTACAGCCGAGATCTGGTACCCTGCGAAATCCACCTGTTCAGCCCAAGGAAGGACAGACTATGTGAACAACGATTTGATGACACAGACGAGGTGAAAGTGGCTGTGAAAAAGTGGGTACCAACGGTCGACACCAGAATGTTTTTAAATAGGATTCGAGAGTTGGGTTCAACGATGGTTCAAACGCATCGCTTGGGGACTATATAGGGTAGCACCTTTGTATAGAGGAAGAATTACTCTACCAGCATGTGCAATTTGAACGACCTCTGTCAGTTAACAAAAATGTTATGCGCACTTTTGCATTACTTGCCCTCTTATAATTTTATGCCTTCTAGAGGAACAAGTTTGCATAATGGAAAAGTTAAAATTAGGCAGAGAATATTCTTCATGGAAAAAGGTATGCTAGGAAAAAAACTTTTCAAATAGTCTCAGGAAAGGGAGAAAAGGCTGAATTTTACGCCAACTAGAGAGAAATATGTATTATCTGAAGAAGATAATGCTCCACTATTGTAACGAATGACCTCCGATATATAAGAAATTTCTCAATAGGGTTCTTAGAAGCGGAGATACAGCTGCAAACAGAAGTACACAAACACCACCTAGCGACAGAACTGTGAAACTACAAAACTCTTCAAATACACTCACGGACAATGACATTTGCGTACCAAGAAGATAGCATCGGACTGAACTGAAATTTTATGAACGTAATGATACAAATGAATGATATACATAATGCAAAAAACAGAGCTGCAGGACAATTAGAGAGGGATCGGGGGCACGCACTCAGCCATCTTCAATAGCGCGTCCCAAAGGTTCGTACGGAGATACATGCTGCAATACGGTCTGCCATGGAGGCGAACAGACGCCTGATGTTGACCTTCGGCAGACTGGACCACACCTGTTGGACAGTGTGCTCGAAATTCCGGATAGTGCGGCACGGCTGCAGCTGGTGTTTCAACTGGTCCCACACACGTCCAGGGAGCGGGCAGGCCATGGAAGTGCCCGTACATGACGTAGGCAGTACTAGGCAACCTGAGCCGTGCGAGGGCGAGCATTATTCTACTGGTATAGCGCACCTGGAATCACGACCAGGAATGGGAGCACATGAGGCCATTTGATCTCATCCACATACCGCTGGCCCGTCAATGATCCACGTACTACTACTAGAGCTGATCGGCCATTGTAGGCAATGGTTCCCCAGACCATAATGACTGCAGTGGGGGAGGTGTTGCGCTCGATAACGAGGTTGGGATGTTGCCGTTAACCCTGGGGCCTCCACACCCGGTCACTATTATCATCTGTCCCTAAAACGAAGCGGCACTCATCGCTAAACACCACACGTTGCTAGTCTGTGGCGTTCTACGTTGCTCTGACCCGACACAACTGCACACGGAGCCGGCGATGTTCCCGTGCTAATGGCAGCACACGTAAGGGGTGCTGGGATCTCAGATTCTCTTCAGTGAGGCGTCGGGAAATGGCTCGTGGGCACACAGCAGCCGCTACATCTGCTTGTATAGTGGACTGGATCCCAGTGGGGTCCGTTGGTGCCTGGAGCACGATCCGTCGATCCTCGTTTTTGGTGGTCCTTGTCCATCCGGAGCCGCTCCGCCGTCAGTGTCCACTGTTCCCAACACAGTCGAACGATATGGTCAGAACGATCAAAGTAGCGGGCCATACGGCGCGCCGACCACCCTGTGGTTTTCAGCCAAATGATCTGGCCATTCTTAATGTCCGTAAGTTACGTAAATCGACGTTTATGGCGTCTCCCGGAATTCTTGTAACTCTGTATTCTTGCTTGCGCCGGCCGGTGTTTTTCGCTTTCATGGGGAGTAGACTACAAGCCGGTTGATAAGGCGGCCTGTTCGTGCTTGCAGCACCACCACAGGGTGCGCGGTCATGCGCACTCGCACCAAACGTGGATCATTTGCATACCAACCAGCACGCACTCTAGCTATTTGCAAAGTTCCGCGGTTGCAGCATGATTTCGTCTAAATAAGCAAATCCAAAAGGTAAATGGCTTCCCAGGTTGATTTTTTTAATCTCATATTTTGAAGCAGATATATTACGAAAACAGATTAAACAGTGGCGCCCCCTAACGGCGAAATCGTGCATTATTTAGGGAAGAAAATATACACAAAGTTTTTTTTTTTTATTTTTTTATTGGAGGTTTAACGATCGCCGTGAGCAACTAACTCATTAGGATATAAGAAGTCGTCCGTCCTAAATTTACGGCTAATTGGTCCCAGGGAAGAGAGAGAGCCAGCACCGTGAGACAAACGCAACATCCATACCTCAACGGGATTCAAACGCGGACCCATCTCGGTCAAATGATCAGAAGCAAGAAAGGGTTTTCATAATTAGTAGTATCTAGCCGAAAAATTATTTATAGGTTTTGTAGTCCCGCAGACATTGCTGTAAGCGGAAACGTGACCTTACGCCCTCTAGTGGTGAACTCCAGTGGCAAACTTGTGTTAAAAAATTGAAATTATATGAGAAACATTTCGCACAGGAAGCTCTCCAAAAAAGAAGGCATTTTTCAAATCGGGTTCTTACAAGCAGAGATATCGACAAAAATATACATTTACGTCCCCTGGAGGAAAAACTATACATTATGTTAAGAAAGTATTCGCAAAAGGTTTTCCGAGATGAGCGGTATCGGTCCAGGAAAGAATTTTTTCGAGTTTTCAGAAGAAGAAACGGACGCTTAGGCTTCTTCGTTCAAAAAGTATTTTTTTACAAAACATTAATAATTATATGCAGAACATTTCACATAAAGAGCCGTTCCCGATGTAGGCAGAATTTTTCAGATCGGATTTTCAGAAACAGAGATATCGAAAAAAACGCAATTTACCTTTACGTCCCATTGCAAAAAATCTAGGAATTTCCTGAAAAAGAAACTATGCCTAAAATATTCGTTATAAATGACATCGAAAGGAAGAAAAAAAAAATCAATCGGACATTTAAAAGCACATATGAAAAAATATATATATTTTGAATTTGATATCATCTGTGTTTAAGCCCACTAGCAGCAAAGTGGCGCATCGGAGAAAATCTTAAAAACAAGGATCATCATTATCATATTTCAAGCTTCCCAATGCAAAACAGCTTTTCGATTCCGACTAACAGTTGCAGAATAATGGTGTATACAGGCGGGCGGACAGACAAACCAGTAAACATAAGCACGATCTTTTTTTTATAAAAGCACTTGTAAAATAGGTAAAGGAACCACTACAAAAGGAAGCGCGGAAAATGTGCCACATCTACATACATCACTCGTCCTCACACAAACTGAAGTGCTCCCACAGTAGTAGTGAGGAAGGGAGAAAGGGCATGGAAGCAACCGAGAGCGCGCACGCGCAACGATTTGTCAGAAGAACTGTTGGAATATATTAAATAATGTAAAATGAAATTGCATTTAACCTAATTGTTTTTACGAACTAGAAAGGAAGAAAAACTAGCTTATCAGATCCGTCTGTCTCTCTGGAACGCTTGACGTCACAGCAACGTCTGCATTGTTGCGTTCCATAAGTGATGGCGCAACATTGAACGAAAATCGAACCATTCATATGTTCAATTTGCTCTGTCGATGACAAAATGAGGGCCTACTAATTGCACGCTATTACTTTTACATGTGAAGGTAATCGCGTGCTATTTATCCGAACTACAAAATTCGAATTGAATTCTGATTATTACGGTAAGTTGCGTTTGTATATTAATTTAATTTAGCACAATTCACATATTAATTTGTACGCTTTAATTGTTTTGTACTTTACTTTTAACTATTTGAGTTTAGCGTGGATTATGTTATACCTTTTGCAAAATATCTATCTAGCTAAACGCTCTATCATCGCTCCCGAATTGCGATCTTGCGATGTCGAAGTGAGAAAAATTAAATCTAAAAGCAGATGTCGCCCATAACAGCACATTGTCGATAGTTTAGATAGTTCCGATCTGTAATGCTAGATGTCGCATTTTTTTACAGAAAAAACCTTCGGTGTGAAGTTTCAAACTAACCTTCGAATAGGACAGTCAAAAACAATCAGTGAACGAAATAACGTGTGCGCCGGAGAAAAAGGAATTTAACGCCAAAAATCAAAGCAAAAGTTATTAAACTAAGTTTACACAAAAATCACTGGACAGCACGGAAAATTGTTAAACAACAAATATTTCGCACTGGATGTTTATTTATCTCGAGGTCTTTTAAAAAACTGAAATAAATAGCACATAATTTTCAGTTCTGACATAAATGAGTTCTTACTACATACGTTTTTAAATATATATCCTTAACAACAACAACAAAAAAAAAACTGCGTCTGAGTTCTTTTCAGTTTGCTTCAATTAAAATTTCAGTCTTAGGACTGGAAACATCCTCTATATATTAATATTTATGTAACCCTTTAACCGGGTGGAACGAATTAACTCGGGGTTAACAAAATAGGCTGAAATAAGCTGAAACGAATGTATTCGCTGTTTAAGACGTGACCAGAAGGCGGCTGGAACGAGTGGACCTGCGCATCAGAAAGCGATGCTTTTATCTTAGGTGTGTCATTCTAAGTGGTCATTTGGGGGTATGATTGTCATTAAATCCTTTCTTTCTGGTTATCTTTTCTACTAAGAATGCTATAGAAAAGGATACGAAATTTAGAAATCAAAGAAAAAATGTTTTAGTAACTTTTTTCTATCCATCGGCATGATTTCCATGTCCAAGGGACTATTCCTACTGAATCATTCCTTTTGTGATGGAAGAGAAAGTAAAGGGCTATAAGGGAATCAGATTACATTATGTAACCCTAAGGACTGTAAGAGAGCACTTACAATCAAAAACAGACTTACAGTCGACACTTATAAGATGCAAGAGGGAGAGGAATTGTTTTGTCGTCGCGTTCGTGTGACCCGGTCACTATGAGAACACTTATGTTTGAGCAGCGGAAGAAAATTTTGGGCAAATTTTGGTTCGAGTGTATTGGCCACTTAAACTGTTAAAGCTTAAAAACAACCGTTCTAAAGCGGACTATAGGCTAGTATACACTGAAGAGCAATTGAGTTAGAGATACCTGTCTAGTAACGAGTAGCACCACCTTTCGCCCTGATGACGGCGGCGATTCGTCTCTGCATGGACTCAACAAGACACCGGAAGCGTTGGGAAGCCATACGGATCCACGACCCCTGAACAAGCTTCCACAGTTCACGAAGATTTGATGGAGGGGTCAGAGCCTCGAACATCTCTCTCGATGGCATCCCAGATGCGCTCGATGGGATTGAGCTCAGGTGACCTAGCTGGCCAAGGAAGTGAGGTCACGTCGGTGGAGTGTTCATCTAACCATTCGGGAGCGATGGCACGGTGTATTGTCTTGTTGCAGGATGAAGTCCCCAGTGGGATGTTGAAGACGCACAAACAGGAGCAAATGGTCGACCAGGATATCCCGGTAACGATGAACTGTGAGGGACGATGTCACACGTACCAGGGGTCCCATTTCAGTCCACGTAAACAGTCCCCAGACGAGAATGCCACCCCCACCAACCGCATTTCGCCCATTTCCAATAGGATTCGTCCCCAGGTGTTCACCTACCACATACTAAAATTTCATCGAAATGGAACCATTTTTACGCGAGTTGGAGTGCGGACGGAAGGACATACAGACGGACAAAGCTGGAGCATATACGCTTCTTTAACCTACGGTTGGAAAGCGTAAACAAAGAAGGTCTGGCACTTAGAGCTACGCTCCTTCCAATTTTCTCTGAATACACTCTTAACAGATCTCCGTCTTTGAGTCACTAATCGCGATGTGCAGGAATTTGAACTCTGTATCACGGGAACACACATGTAACCAAATTGACTTCCATTGGATTATCTAGATTCTGCGATGTGTGATCATTTCATCTCAGCTGAGTTTAAAACTGAATGACGTAGATAATGCCATAGAGTTCCGCGTTTTTCTGTACCAAATTAATTACGAAAAATATAGTGTATCTCATTACAGGAAAATAACCCCAGTAACTTTCGCACATTGTTCCATTTGAGTATCAGAGCCGTAGAAAAATTTTGAAATTTCCAGTTCGATAGTTCCCGCTTCCCCTTAAATAGTGAACAGTTTTTAATTCGATATATCAGTTATAGTAAAGTATCGTAAACACTAAAACATTGTACACGTTTTTTTTTTTGTTTTTTTTTTTTTTTGACGCAGGACTACGTCTAACTCCGCCGATAGTATGGGGCAACTTACGGCCCACCGCCCGCGACAAAAATAAATCCCAATTGAAATTATCACAGCGTTAAAAACACGTGCCGCGCACTAATCGTGTTAGCATGTTCGTAAACAGCATGTAATCCAATTCACGTACTGAGCAACACATCGAGCGCGCGACGTTCCCTAGCTCCATGTCCACGGGAGAGATGATGCAATATTTCTAGGTGTGCCGCCGCGTTTGCCACTTTCTATCTCGGCAACTGTGAGAGTAACACGACTGTGTGGGCTATCGTTTTAAACCTCTCGACGAGATCTATTCAAATATACGAAGATAATTTCGCAGTGGTTTGAACTAAACATTTAAAAAAATATTTTCTTGTGAACGAGTGAACACTTTTGACAATATCGAGGGTTATCTGCACAGCCGTGAGTTCAAAACGACTGGTGTCGTTTTAAAGCTCTCGATGAGATCTATTCAAATATATAAAGAGCATATCGCAGTGGTTTAAACTAAAATTTTTAAAAAATTGTTTTCGTGTGAACGGGTTAACATTTTCGACAATGCCGCGGAATTCGCAGAATGAACGCAATCAAAAGTGGAGAAAATCAAAACGAGAAGCATGAGCAAGTGATGAATGCAAAAAGCCCAAGAAGGCAGAGCTCCACGTTGGGTAATTCATGTATCGGTCTGCTTTGTTTTCCCAATGTATCATATTTGTAAAAATTATGTAAAATACTTTTCACATCATAGACCTGTGTTGGCTATAACAAATTAAATAAACGCTTTGAAACCATACTCGACTAGCTCATTTCATCTAACTCTCCGATCTGCTAGTCGTAGTCCCACGTTCCAAACTGACGGTTCAATCAGAACTGAGCATATCTATATTTTGTTTTGGCACAGTTCTATAAAAAATCTGAAAACTAGGTGAATACCGAAGGTCCAACTATTTTAAACTTTAAGTAAATATAGAGTTTATGTAAACGTCAATACAGCATTCCGCAGAAACGCAAAATGAAAAACAAACCAACACATAATGAATAAGAATCAGATAGTGGACGCAACAGTAGGAAGATGTAGAATATAGTAAAATTACACTAGTTATCTGATGTATTGGGGTAGGAGTATATATATTAACGTTTCCAAGCTTTCGGTCATCAACCGGATTGCTTTTTGAAGGAAGTTAGGCAGAAACTGCAATCTACTCCTGTGTGGGATGATGAAGGAATTAAGCTACCTACGCTACCCCTAAATGTACAGCCATTCGGGAACCGTGGAGCTTTTTATCAACAGTGATACTTGCAATAATAGCGTCTCACTGGAGTTGTCACGAATTTAGAACCAGTTCTTCAGGTAACGCCTTCTTCCTAGCTAGATACCGCGTGGACAACCAACCTGATGCATCGTGCTTTAAATGAATATACGTCGTATCTACTGTCAAGTCACCGCGTACAAATCGTTAAGGCATCCTATTATTTAGATACAGTTTCTGCATAACTTCCTTGAAAATGCCATCTGGTTGATGTGCGAAAGCTTGAAAATATTCCTACGCCAATAAATTGGATTACTAGTGAAAGTTTACTATTTTCTACATAATTGGTGTACAGTTCCTCGTAATGAATAGGAAGTTGGTTTCGAGGGTAGCGGTAGCAAAAATGCCATTGAAGGTTAAAGGATTAATTGGACTTAGTGCAGAAAATTACTAATTAGCTCTCCATCCCTATAATATATTCGGAAAGGTCACGGAGGTTAGGTATATTCACACACTATTCTATGCCTCAATTCGTTGTTTCGGTTAATTCCTTTCATGCGTATGAGGGGGCGCACAACCCCCAAAATAGGTCACTCTATACCGTGGTTTACTGTATTCGGCTAACTAATATCTTTGAAAATAAAGAAGTGTATAACTTCCTTTCCGAATTAGGTTTTCATTCACACATGGTGCATTTCTATATCTTTATACCCTTAATTTACGGCCGTAGAACGACCACTCTGGGAATGCAACTGCCCACCGATAAAATGACCTGTGAACATATACATACTCGCAATAGTTTGATGAGCAACTTCAAAACTGGTCCAAAAAAGCTATTGCTCAGGATAATGCAGTCGACTTGAGAAAGAAAGAAAAAAGGAATTTAAATACACGAACAGATCAACTATTTGTCTCTTCTTATTGTGTTATCAACACAATTAATTTTGTAGTTCCCCAGTCTTCCCTTGAACCATACTAGAATATTCATTAAAGTCAAAGTATCACCAAGATTTCAGTCGCAATAAATAACATCGCGGAGCCTCTTAATGAGATCAATTACTGCTAATTAATAGAAAATAAGTACAATATATATCACCCTTAATGACATTTATTATAGGTAATTAGCAAAAATTTGTATGTCGCATCACTGTGAAAGAGTGATGAAAAAAGGCTCAGGCTTATGAATCATCTTCGGAAATGGTACGGCCCAAATTCCCGGATAAAGCATGAATGGCATGTTTCTATTCCGGCTCTGGTTCAGTTCCTTTCTTCCTGAAACCAGTGACAGTACAAATTAATGTGGACTTATAGTTACAGATGATCAAGAGGGTCGGTAAACCCTGAAAGAAAACAATATTTGTGTGTCTTAAACCTTCCAATTTTTCCATAATAGAAAAAAAAATTCGGAAGGTTTAAGACAGTGTCTTAAACCTTCCAAGTTTTTCCATAATGGAGAATATACACGGTCGAGTCACATTATTGTGACCACCAGCTAATATCCAGAGTAACCGCACGTGTGCAGAACAAACAGCAGCTAGATGAACTGGGGGTGACTCAATAAGGTGCTGGAAGGTGTTCACAGGTATGTGGAGTCATGCTGACTGCAGTGCATCTAACAGCTGCTGGAGGGAGCGTGGTGGAAAATCCATTGAGCAAACAACAAGATCGAGGTGGTCCCACAAATGCTCAATTGGTCTTAAGTTTGGAAAATTAGGGGGACACGGAAGTACTTTGAAGTTTTCATCGTACTCTTCCAACCACTCTTGGGCATTTCTAGTTGTGTGACACGTCGCATTGTCTTTCTGGAAGATCCCATACGCCTGAAGGAAGACAATCAGCATGTTTGGGTGTACCTGGTCTCCAAGGATGGATTCATAACGAATTCAGTCCATAGTTCCTTCCACAGGTGTGAATGAACTCAGAGTGCCGTGAAAACATTCCCTAGACCATAACGCTGCCCCCACCAGCTTGTGTTCTTAAAGCAATGGTTGTCGAGTGTTTGTTCTCAGATGTTTCTCGCCTTTTACGACAACGTCCATCCGTTCGATGAACGAGAAAACGTCACTCATCGGTGAAGGCAATCCTTTGCCCACCAGCGGAGGTCCAATTCCGATATTGCAATGCAAATGCAAGTTTTTTGTGCAGATGCACCTTCGTTAGCATAAGTGCAGTGTCCATTTGTCTGAATCGGAGCCCCATGCACAGCACGGTTAGCTGAACTGTCGTTTTAGACACTTCCGGTAGTTCCGTGGTTCATTCGGCCAGAGAGCTGCTCCACTGTAGCGTGTCGATCGACCCTCACGTTCCTTCGTAGCCAACGTTCACATCAATGGCACGTGGTGCTTTAGAAATATTACCACCCTTGGCCCGAAAGCCGATAATCATCCCTTTTTGCCAATCTGATAAATCTCTCCTTTATCCAAGACAACAACTATGGAATGTTTTCAGAATGCCTATAACACACCTTATATACCCTCCAAGCTAGCTCACGACACGTGTATTCTTTCATTGGCTACGCGCTGTTGACGTCAAAAGTAGGATGTGGAAACAATGTGACTCGACTGTGTATATGATCTTGATTTAATTCACTTAGATAAAATCCTCTTGTGAAGGACTATATCCTATAATATGTTGATAACAAGGAACAGTACACCAATTAAGTAGTAAATAGTAACACTGTACTAGTGATCCGATTTAGTGGCGTAGAAAGTAGACACATTAGCGTTTCCAAGTTTTCGCACAACAGCCAGATGGCTTTTTCAAGGAAGTTAGACAGAAAGTGCAAACTGAAAAATAGAACGCATTAACAATTTGAACGCGGAAACTTGACTTGACTACAATAGATAAGACGTTATATTCATTTAAAGATATGACGCATCACGTTGGTTGCACGCGCGGTAGCCTGGTAGGCAGAAGGCTTTACTTGAAGAATTGGTTTCAAATTCGTGGCAACTCGAATGAGACGCAATCATTGCAAGTATACGACGTTATATTCATTTAAGATAGATACGACGTTATATAGCACTGGAACTAAGTGTCCCAGTCCAAAACGCACAAAAAACAACCTCAGAGATGCCTCTTCCACGATACTGTATTGTTGGCCCTGAAAACGTCTGTGAACGGCCAACGCTATGTGCGCATCCTTTCTGACGAGGTACACCCGTTCATGTCCTGCATTAATGCTGATGTGTTGGGCCTGTTCGAACAAGACAATGTACCTCCACACAAGTGTCGGCACGCCACAGTATGGTTAGAGGAGCATACATCTGAGTTTGGGGTGTTGCCATTCCCACCCAAGTCGCCAGATCAGAACGTGATCGAACACATTTGGGATGCCATGCAACGCGCTATCGAACAAATGAATCAGAGACCTCGGAATACAACAGAATTGTGGAACGCTCTACAGGAAGTATTGTGTACATTGCCTACAGCATAATTCCAGAAGCTAGTGGAGTCCATGCACCGTCGTATTTCTTCAGTCCTGTGCTCCCGTGGGGGACCTACTAAATATTAGACTGGTGTAACATATATACATACATACGCCCAAATAAGGAATAAGATTCCTTGGCGATTTATTTATATAAAATTTAAATCTCACTTCAATAAAATTATTGAAAATTTGTTTTCATATATGTGTTTATTCGCAATATTTCGTCGCCGGGCGTTCATTGAAAGAGACTGGCAACAACGACACACACGACTGCAACAAGGGCCCCTGTACATATCCCACAAAATTTAGCTTCAGTATTAATATTGGTGAGGTACCAGCTAGTTTTGTGAGACTTTAAGCAAACTACTACATCCCCACTGGGTTTTGTTCCAGAACTCGTACGTGAAATGACTAACTAAAACCGTCGTTGGTTGCAGATTCTCCGCCTCCTATACCGATGTACTTTTTATGAATTTCAGAGCTCAAAGAAACAAAGCTACAACAATTTAAGAGCTCAAGTACATAATATCTTATTATCAATCTTTATGTTTTTACAATTTTAAAGTTTCAACATGTTTCTTTTCCACTGTAAGTGCACAGCTGTAATACGATATCTTCAGCAGCAGTATACGGAAATCATTACCTAATTTTCTCTTGGTGGTAAGTTGATATCTGTCACAAATGTTCAGCTTCAGTTTCCTTTATACTCAACTGTGAATGAACTAAAAATATCAACAGTAATGAAGTGTTTTAATGTCCCTTCAAAATGAATATCCTAATCATGTTAATTAATTTCCTAATTAACGGGATGACTAGAAGCAAACACGATATCTAGGTATAAATTTTAGATTTTTTCTCCGAACAGACAGAGTTATCAGGTCTATGTGCGTGGGGAGATACGTAATTTGAACTTATTTTACCACTGGCATTGATCCATATTGTTGTATGAAACACTAATGATGTTTCGCACGTATTGATTTTCTATCTTACCAGTGAGAAAATGAGCCACAGAAATATCTGTCCAGAATTCTTGTGATTAGCCAGACCAACAATTTCACATTCCTACTGTGAAAATCTCATTTCAACTTCGCTGCTGTGTGACGTAAAGAAATTGTATCGAAGAAAACCACGTAATTAATTCCTTTTTTTAGTGTACGTGGCACTTCACATTCCATGTATTAAACACCCTATTGGTACAAAACTAAGATTTATGTACAGCGTTAAATCTAATGCTTATTAGTTATTTTTGTTTCTCAAGATATAGGTTGAAGGGTCTAGCTGTTTCCATGAAAAGGTAACAGACAAAGGAAAAGAAAGACCAAAGTGCAAGTCAAGTTACGTGAGGAAAATTCTACAACATATTCGCTTCCTTTAAGATGTACATGCTTTCCGTATTGTTCACATTGGATTCGGCACTCTTAACAGGGATTTACCACCCAATTAACATGTCATCGAATTATCGACCATAATGAGCTCATCCTTTGAATCTTTTACAATTCTTTTTTCAAATCAGATATTTGGAGAAAAACTGTATTTACTATATTCCTAATCATAAAACTGCGGATTATTTAAAATGCGCAATTTTGAATAATGGGTATGAATAATATGTTTTCATTCTTTTTAACAAATAATCCAAATTCAGATTTCTTCTGTGATGAAGAACATTTTGTAACTTTTCATCCAAACATTTCTGCCGCTATAAGCGCGTGTAGGTAAATCTGTTTGTTGGTGCTTCACTGATTCTGTTTGGAAATCTGATTTCTGTTATAACTGGTGCTTTTGAAAATATTTTGGAATTTGTTAAATATTTATTCCACCAACCTAAATGTATTTTTCTTTGTCATTTTTTGGCCCATCCATAGAGCAGATAATCAGGAGTTGGCAACCTTAATTTAAGGTTACTGAATGTAGGAATGGGAGATAACCAGAACGAAATAGCAGCTGAAACACTCATGACATGCCAGTTTAAGGCTTCTGATGTGTAGGGTAGCTACTTAGCCGCTATACAAGGAAAAAACCATTTGTAATCAGCGAAACGGTTCCTGCTTATATGCTTAACTCTGACAAACATATTTTGCACAAGCCACCTTGAAGTATTCCCACTCTACCAAATAATCTAGAAATAACGGCATTTTTTTTTCTGGCAAATTAGGATGATTTTTGAAACTATTATTTTGTACGATCACTTCCTTATGTTGGAATTCTCTAAAAGATTTATTTTAAATACTCGATCGTTTTGGTCAAGTATGGAACATTGTTTTGACAGACAGCATCCGTTCATCCACACTACGTAGAGTACCCGTGAAAACATGTTTATCACATAAAATGAAGTGCGGAAGTAAATCAAAGATAATTGAAACGCTTACCCATAATGGTTAGACTACAAAGCGTTAGAATAAAAAACGAAACCCTCCAATTCACACAAGCAGCTGTCATTTTAATTTATAAAATCCAGATATGTGACATAACCTGGGTACTGATAAAACAACTCGGGAGTTGTCCAGGTGCTGGGAAAGGGCTCAGGCTGGAGAAGTCCGGTGATGGTCCCACGCGGGTAGCAGTAGCCAGCTAATCGCCCGGCTAATCCTGTCCGACTGCTCGGGTCCATCGGTTCAGAATCTGGCGGAATTACCTACGCAGCGCTTTCAAAACACAAGTTCTTTTACGTGACGAGGATCGAAGTCGCGCCCCATGACTCCGGAGTAAATTGCTCTCCCAACTAAGCTACGCGGACAGAATGTATCGCTGCAAATTTGTAGTCTTCACACGTGCTTTACTTCTGTAGTATGTCTCGTCATCTCCTTCTTAATTTCTTTTTTAAAGCGAAAAAGGAATTTTCATTAATTCCAGCGATGTGTGAAACAAACATATTTTTCGAAGGATTCAACTGCCAATATATCCATTTTTACGTTTGGGCGCCAATGTGAAAACACAAGTTTGTCAGCGCCCCCTCACTCCGGAGTAAGTTGTTCTCCCAGCTAAGGTGCACGGACAGAATGTACCGCTGCAGATTTATAGTCTTGACACGTACTTTACCTCCGTAGTACTTCACAATCCTTGCGGAGCCAGTCTCTTAGCAGAGCAACACGAAGTCAAAAATGTGTTGCTAATGTACAGTGTGAAACGAAATGCTGTTTGTATTGAGGAGAGGTTCGGACACACTGAAAGAATGAGTGATAGGTATAAAGATAAGCAGGTGATAAAGGAATTTATTTAAAACAAATAGCAGGAACATAAGATTCTAAATGCTGTCGAGACTCGATTAATAATGGAAAAAATTGCAGCTTTAAAAGACAATACGTTACAATTAAAACCAGCTAAAAAACAAGTAGCAAGATCTTTCAAGACACACTGTGGGTCAGTCATCAAGCACAGTGCTGGTGAAGCATCATGGTTATATACCGAAACAATTACCCACAATGCATTACCATGAAGAAATGTTGCTTCAAGTTTCACACATGCAAATTTGACATCTGTACATATCAGACAAAACATTAAATAAACAACAAAACTCGTTTACGAGTTTTGATGGTGTGTATAATGGTTGATATAAAATATTTCCATCGTGTCGATAAAATCAATGGCACGTTATCGTTACAACAGCTTTTAACGAGAATGTTAATGTAAAGACTTTCTGTAAACAACAAGTCGAATTTCATAGTAACTGGTGTGATTAGCGAAGTGTTATTCCACTCCGGGACAAGATTACCTTGATTAACTAACCTAGATAAAACTGTGGAATTCGAGCAGGTTCTAACGTTGTATTTGTGCTCAGATGCACGTGTACCAATTGTACGAAGGGTAGATCCCACATACTTAGTGTCATGTACACTGGGGTCAGCGGCTTTAAGCTGGATGGAATATATACCGTGTCTCTGAAGCACACTGACTTCGTCACGGTCCTTCCTGAATAGTTAAAACAACTTTGCTTTTATACCAAAATCCATGCCTTGCTTATGACACCCT
This sequence comes from Macrothele yani, assembly GCA_039090855.1. Lineage (NCBI taxonomy): Eukaryota > Metazoa > Arthropoda > Arachnida > Araneae > Macrothelidae > Macrothele > Macrothele yani. The sequence continues at coordinate 185,614,943 of CM076995.1, forward strand.
TTCTTTAAGATGCGAATTAGGTCAGGAACATAATCCAAAGATCCAATGTACCTGTTGACAACCTCAGGTACATTCTGGTAACAACCTCAGGTTCCATGGGTCTACTGACCGAATCGGTAGACCTAAAACTCATAACCGAATCTTGTAGTTTATTTACATGTTTTGTATAATATGTATAGATGTCAAATGCGCATGTGTAAAACTTGGAGCAGCACTTCATCATGGTAATGAATTGTATGCAATTGCTTTAGTATATAACCACGATGCTTCACCCTCACTGTGCCTGATGAGTAGCAAGATCTTTCAGACCCATAGTGGGTCTGAAAGATCTTGCTACTTGTTTTCAGATGGTTTTAATAGTAAATAAAAATTAGTCTTTTAAAGTTGCAATTATTTCCATTATTAATCGTGTCTCGCAGCATTAAGGATCTTATTTATGTTTCAACAGTCACGACTCTAAAAAAAAAAAAGACTTGAAAGTAGCAGGAAAGTAAGGTAGAGAAAACTCGAGTAAATTAGGGACAGACGAGATTCAGGAATGTCTGCAAGGTAATAAGAGAATGAGTAGGAGTACTGTTGTGCGAGTTGTGTGATGAATCTCAGAGAAACTTTAGTTGTGTGCAAACATAACTCCAAATGAAAACGTTCTGTTCATCAAAAGTAAATGTAAGCTATTATCAGTATATATAAAATTTGATTTTCCAGATAATTTTGCTTTCAGAAACTAACATCAGAATACTTCAGTGACATATGTACCGTATGTGCAACATATGATACCAGACATACGAAGAGAAAATAACCAGAAGAATCAAAAGGCAGAAGAACACGTGAAGTAGAGATAATCCTACCAATTAATAACGCGATTATAAAATTTAAATTGTCACAAAACTCGGTAAAGTAAGTTAGTGCTCTATTACACCCCCCCCCCCCCCACCCTCACACACAGATAAACAAAATTTACAGCTGTAAATCATTAAGACTATCGTGAAGAAATATTAATTAGGTCATCTGATTGCCAGATTATTTCTGGTTTCCATGAAATGTATAAAAGATTTTTTAAAAATAAAAATTAGTGTAATGTGAATCTATCACAATGTGTCACTCAGATCGAAAAGCTTTACAGGTATTAATAACTAATTCTAAAAGTATATGGCGCTCCTGTTACTTGGCCTAATTTTAGTAACTTCTTAAAAATGTGTTTTGAACTTGCAATTTATATTAATATACTTCTGCAGCACGGGTTCTTAATTTAGGTTACCAGTGAACAGAGACCATTCTTTTGAATTTCATGAAGAAATTCCCTGCGAGCGTTACAGATTGCTGGAACTTGGTTTTAGCAGCCCCGGCGGCGCAGTGGGCTAAGCGCTGGTTTATGGCCATTCGTTCGTGAAGAGTCCGGGTTCGAATCCCGGTGATGCATGGATGTTGCCTTTGTCTTATGGCAGTGGCTTTTTGCCATCCCTGGAACTAGTGGCCCTAAATTAGGGATGGACGACTGCTTATAGCCCATCGAGTTATTCACCTAGGTGGTCGTTAAACCTTCAATCCACACACCAAAAAAAAACAGCCTTTGTGTCAAACTGTAACGTTACGTGTAATTAGAGAAAAACACTACTAAAGGCCTGAGAGTAATATTTTCCTTGGGCACTTCTTCCTGGCTCCTTGTTTTTTTTTGTTTTTTTTTTTTGATTGGAGGTTTAACGACCACTGTGAGCAACTCAATGGGCTATAAGCAGTCGCCCGTCCCTAATTTAGGGTCACTGGTTCCAGGGAAGGGAGAGAGCCAGTGCCGTAAGACAAACACAACATCCATGCCTGACCGGGATTCGAACCCGGACCCCGTTCGGATGAATGATCAGAGGCCATCGCTTAGACCACTGCGCCACCGGGGCGGCCTCATTGTTTTAGATTTGTATTTGCATACCATCGGAATGTTCGATCCTTGGGCTATTTTTGTGAAGTAAGATAAAATAGCATATAAGGAAAGGCATCGCTCTCTCGTTGTTTGAGAATCAGCCGATTTTTCTGGCATTATAAAGTTGAGGTTTCTTAACTCTTCGTTTTATGGTGGATGTTGCTGCTTTGTGCTGATAATCGCTTCGCACTGAACTGGACAGAGCTGATAACTCTTTGCCGTCTGTTCCGTTTCATGTTGCATTTCTCGTTCTCATATACCTGACGCTCAGCGCCTATGCCGAAGAGGTTTGTGTGCCAAGTTGCTGCTTTGTGCTGATAACCACTTCATAACGAATAGGATTGGGGCGGGAGACTTCCTGCTGCACATTTTGTGTTATACGGTACTTCTGGTTCTCATCTGCCTGTTGATGAGCGCCTATGCTTTGTGCCTCGTTTATAGTGTAAAGGCCTCACAAGCTAAATGTCATTTAATTTAAAGTCAATATTTTGTGGAATTAAATAGTTAAAATTAGGAAAAACGTTTTGTTAAAGTTCTTGTGCACTGTTTATATACTTAGATTAACATGTCAACTTGGTTAAGACAATCTTTCCTGCAAAAGGTTTCAGCTAGCCGGGTTGGGTGGAAGAATTAGGCAGGCTGGATCGTTGCAAAACCCAGAGCGCTAGCGATTATTTGTAAAATGTGCGTGACGTCAGAACTGCAGCAGGCTAGCGATTATATGTTTATAAGTACGTGATGTCATAAACGAAACCGCAGAACGCGACGGAATGACGTCAGAACACGATTTTGGGGGCTAAAGTGACGTCAGAACCGCAACCGCAGAACGCTCGTTTCTTCGGGGGCAAAGTCACGTCAGAACCGCAACCGCATAACGCTAGATTTGGGGGCAGAGTGACGTCAGAACCACAACAACAGAACACTAGTTTTTTTGGGGGCAAATTCAAGTCATAACCGCAACCGCATAACGCTAGTTTTGGGGGCAGAGTGACGTCAGAACCGCAACCGCATAACGCTAGTTTTGGGGGCAGACTGACGTCAGAACCACAACAGCAGAATACTAGTTTTTGGGGGGCAAACTGATTTCAGAACCGCAACCACAGAACGGTTGCTTTTATGAGGGAAGTGACGTCGGAACCGCAACCCCAGAATGCTTGTTTTTTTTAGGAGAAAGTGACGTTAGAACCGCGACCGCAGAGCACTCATTTGTTTTTTTTTTGGGGGGGGGGGGGAATAATGATGTTAGAACCGCAACCGCAAAACGTTAGTTATTGTTCGTTTATTGAAAAGGAAGTCAGTTAAACCGCAGACGAAGTAGCAACAGAAGAGTTTCATGCGTAGTAGCAGAGTAGAAGAATATAGAACTGCGTCAGATGCGTAATATGCAATTTTTTAGTATACAAAGTTTATGCAGGAGTGAAGTTTTATGTACTGTGGTGTAATAAATGGTTATACACCTAGGAACTTGATTCTTCGATATATGGACTTTTATTAGTGGGAATGATTGTTCAAAAAAGGTAAGATTTGCTGACTAGATGTCAGAGCTAGACTATAGAATTTGTAGTAGAGAACGAATTAGAAATTCAAAACACATTGAAGTACTCACTTTGAATAATGTTCAAAGAAAATTAAAAGAGTTTATGATCTGTGCATGATCATGTTACGATCTAACTATGTATTCTCTACAGCTTAGCTTTTTCTGCTTTCCTTCTTGCTATTTATAAAGATTCTCTCCACATAAGAAAAAATAAAGAAATAGTTTAAGCGCATCAGAAACTTAAAGAAACGATACATTATCGGAAACGAGGGAGTACTGCATTATTCATCATTCAACTTTAGAACATCAATCAGCAACGCATTGTTCCAAGCAACTTTCTTCGTTTAGGCGTTTCTTACCCTACCCACAATTCCCCGAGTTCTCATTGACTAGCTTATTCGTTTGGCCGCATGCATGTGTTTCGGTTTTATGCCTTTGCCGAACCATCTTTCACACAAATCACTACGTTTTTTGTTATCTGATATATCCATCAGTTCGTTTCCACGGTGGTGTTCCACTCTCCTGCAGTTTGTCATTCATCAACAGAGAGTCTCCATTCCTCAAAGAATTACCATAAACAGACGGACGAGGTCCATTTATATTCAGTTTGGTCTTCGTGCTCCTTTGCTGGTGGGTCCCTTGGTTGACATATGGTGTTCCCACGTTATCATGTTGAATAAAATGAAATGAACTTCTCTGCCGTTTTGCCGCCATGTATCACTGTCACAAGTAGCGTGTCATATACAGCAAGAAAAAAAGAATAGGCGGTCCTTGTTCAGCATGCAAAAACCTCTTGAATAAAAGAAGTAGATACCGAAAAATGTAAGTTACATAAATGCCAACCGGCTCTGATTTCCTCCAAATACATTTTACTTTCCTGAACAATTCTTGAGTTTATGAATTTTCGACGTTTATTACATTCCCAAGAAATTAGGTTTAAATTGCACGTGTTATTAGAGCAAATTTTAAGTTATCGGAAATTCATCAGTGAGAAACCACTGTATCTGTTAGTGACCTGTGTTCTGTTGCATGGCACACGTTTTGTTCTTACGTCAAATCGGAGAAAGCCAAAGAGCCTAGATTTGGGAAGGAATAATAATTTTAACCTTGAATTGCTCGTGGAATTGCTTATAAAGCAACGGAGGCAAAAATAAAAATCATTCCTTCTAATAATCATATAACATACTGTTGCGACCTTTTGGTCTTCAGATATCAGGATGCCAACTTAATTCCGTTCTGCGATTCAAATCACTGGATCCGCCAATACCTCGTTAGCCAATTAGCCGACACAGTACGCCAATAAACCAGTGGAGGCACAGTATAACAATTAAAACAAGGATTTAATAGATATATGCATAAATTACACCCGACACTTCTTCTAATTGTGAAAGTTATAATTTCCGGCCAGCTTTGGCCCTTTTCGGTGTTTCAGAAAACATGTCCTAACGAAATGTCTGTTCGTTTACAACGGGCTGCAAATAAAATACTGGTAAAAAGTACTTACATAGGTCCTCAAGTATCTACAGTATTGATGACACCAAAAAAACACAACACTCACAAAGGGTAGTTTGATCATAACTTCCATCAGCGCTCATTCTTTGCTGTGGCTAAAACGATGTCGTTCCCAGATCACTGGAGGTACGTAATTAGACACACACACAAGATTTCTTCTCTACTCGACACCAAGAGGCTAGCGGTTACTTCAGAGCTCTTTCTCTGCACGGGGTCTGCTTTGTGGTTCCTGAGGCTGGCGTTTCTTCTCTCTCTCTCTCTCTCTCTCTCTCTGGATGAGCGAGGATATTCCCTAATTATTATGTCTGTGTCTGCATTTCACCTGAAATGGCTCCTTACGATAGGTATCCGTGATCCGGCGAGGTGAAGAAAGTTCTCAGGTAAATCTGTTGGTGGTTAGTCCTCAGCCTATGTTTTTAGCTGGCTTCACTTCTTTTGCTCATAATTGCAAGAGCACGCAGACGGCAAGCATTTGTTCCTGGCGCGAGGAAAAATCATTCCTCATTCTCTCGGCTTAAAACGGATTCTGTCACTCTCAACAACAATCTCCCGTCTCCAAGAAATTGGTAAGCGGTGAATTCTAACACTTGAAACCGCGACATATTTATTATAAACCGTTCTTCAAGTCCAAGAGCTTTCCCATTGTTTCGCGCGCGGCACAGACCAAAAGCTTCAAACGCTTTTGCCGTCCAAACATTTCTGAGTCATGGGAAATAGCTTTTAAACTCTGACGCGTCCCATTTCCGTTTATGGGCTCTTTGTTCTCGTGGCAAACACCTGCAACCCGCCACTTGAATTCAAAGTGCCAGCAGATCTTTTCTTAATATACCGTCCTTCGCAAGTGTTTAAATTATAACTCTCTGTTAATTAAAACCCCTAATCAAGTTGCAAATACCGTTAATTAGCCACGCCTCTCGACAATTAATTATGCGAGGGAGGGGGGGATCATCACACTACATTGCAAGTAAAATTGCAAAACATATTGGTATTGTCTATAGGGTTATACCATGTTTGACAGTCAAAACTCTTAAAATGTACTATTCACAAATTCATTCACATATTAATTATGGCATTGACTCTTAGGCAAACTACCCAAAATAATATAAATAGGTTGCAAATTTTACATTTATAAGATAAAGACCTCTCCCTCTACTCTTAACAACTTACAATTATTCTACTATCATCATAATCGTGTTGACCCAAATAAGTATGGAATTCTGATTAAACAACTATTTCATTTTAACATTGGTAAATTTATGTTTAAAATGGTAAACACTATAATTCGTGCATACAATTCTGCTCACACTTTTCAGCATATAATTTTCCATACAATTCTGCCCACACTTTTCAGCATATAATTTTCCATACAATTCTGCCCACGCTTTTCAGCATATAATTTTCCATACAATTCTGCCCACGCTTTTCAGCATATAATTTTCCATACAATTCTGCCCACGCTTTTCAGCATATAATTTTCCATACAATTCTGCCCACGCTTTTCAGCATATAATTTTCCATACAATTCTTCCCACACTTTTCAGCATAAAATTTCTGCTCTGCACTTCCTATTTAGAAGATCATATTCACATTCATCTAGCCGTTTCGCCAGAGCTCAAGAACTACAATGGATATCATCCTTTGCTAAAAACCATGGTTATCCGGGTGACGTTGTTAAGGGGGTGCAGAATAAAGTACGGTTTGCTATGTCAACAGCTTTAATTAGTGAACAAGTGCCTAAAAAGTATGTTGGATCTGTTTATTTCAATCCACATATTGTAAACCTTCTCACCAACGTATGCTCTCGTCATAAAATACAATTTGGAATACGATCATGCAATCTATATTCCATTATCCGCAACGATCGTGACAAAATAAACAAGGGGAAAAATGGGGTGTGTTCGTTATTCCTATGCTGGACACTACTTCTGGTGAACTAAATAATCATTGTGTGGGTTCAACCAAAAGAAATTTGGATTTGAGGTTAAACGAACACAGATACAATTTAAAAATGAATCACCAAAGCACCTCTTTTGCAAGAACTGTAAGTGCTGGAAATTCCATCCCAGACTGGGACAACTAAGATCATAAACACACCTATCTGTGTTTATTCCTTGTTATTTACAGAAAGCCTCTATATTTCGGCTTATAATACACGTTGCTGTAATGACTATTATCCTTGTGTTTTACCTGAACCCTGGAGCAATCTGATGAGGGAGGACAGCACAATAACTATTGTTTCTGTTGAGTAATTTGCTTTGGCTAATTATGCTTTTTCGACTGTTTTGTTATCTGGTATATCATGTGACACTGACATTACCTTTGCCATGATGCATCTGCTCCACGAATTTAAGACCAGCATGTAACCACATGATGGAAATCACATCTGATGAAGGTGTCACTGTGACACCGAAAGTGCTCATGTGTTTTTTAACCTGTACATAGATTTCGTTTTTTAGCTGAATAAATATCATCGTGCAACAAGACGGATTTCTTTTAATGCTGATGTTTAAAATGATAAAAAATAATTTGTTTTCCGATGTAATAGATTTAAATTTCATTACTCATAATTATAAAACAAGGAAAACGGCATTATTGCGACCTATTTTACCAAAGACACAGATGTCAAGGCAAGGTATTAAATACATTGGTCCTGAGTACTGGAATGGTTTGCTTGTGGAGTTAATTGATATTAATAGCTTATTAAAAAATATACTTAATGACTGAAAAAACTACAAACATACATATTTCCCTTACTGTGTTGACATGGCCAGTGCTTCAATTATTTGTTCTGTTTTGGGTATTCAGGGCACGTCAGGTCTCTGAGGTCTTTTCCTTGTTTTACGTTGCTGCTATTAGTTTTTAACTGCACACAAATATATTTTATTTATGTCATAATGTACCAGCATAAATATTGAAATAAATAAAAATAAAAGTTTTAGCACTGTGGACGGATGTTATGAAATAATGATTGGTCACCAATACATAGCCTTCTCTCGTGGATGGTTCGCCAAGCATGAACAACTTAAAAAAAAAGTGGTTTATCGTTTTCTCTGCAAATTAAAAATATTTTTATATTTCGACATTATGTTGTATTTCTGAACAAAGAAGGATATGCCGGGTTTCTACATAGTTAACAAAAATGAAGTGAAAAGCGTAATTTCGCCTACGATTACTGCTTCTCACCATACCTTATAGTCGATCAATATTGGTAGATGGCAAGGTTATGCTCATGCACTTCCGGTGATTGCTTTGTGACGTCGCTGTCCAAATCGGCATCGTAAGACAATTAATTTTTCGCCACGTTTCTTTGTGTCTGCACTATAGTAGCGTGTCGGAATTATTATTCGTAAACCAGCTGGAATAATCTTCATAAATTCTACCAGATTTTTTTAATGCATAATGTTTTCAATTTTTAATATAAAATGTTTGGGGAATGTTGCCGAGATGTTTTTCCTATTCCTCATAAATAAATCCTTTATTATATGACAATAATATGCCCTGTTGTGCGTTTTCCCTTCTAAATTTATATAAAACCAGCAAAAATGTCCCTTGTAACTAAATTAACATTTTCAGTTACAAGGGGAATGTTTGAACCGTTTTCCCGCCTTTTATGCAACAAAAATGTGTCGGAGGGATTTTTTAATTCTCAGTTAAATATTCACATGACTGAATTTCTTCTGTATTTAATGTAAATGTACTTTTACATAAGCTTTTGTTATATACTTGAGTTATAAAAATTGTTGACATCTTCCTCCATAGCTACAGTTCGGATCCACAATGAGCATGTTAGGACGGTGACGTCAATCAGTGGCGTCACAATTGCTCGTCTGCGAGGAAGGAGCGGTGAGCAGACCATACTGTCTATTAACTAACCTTGGTAGTCCATAACTCAACAGGTGACGGATTGCTGCTACCCGTCAACATTGGTGAGAGACAAACGAAAGCAGAAAAGTTCTTAAGAATTGCGGATCTCAACACCACCAGAAAGGCTACAAAGTTTTTGTTTTTTTTTAATTGGAGGTTTAACGACCACCGTGAGCAACTCAATGGGCTATAAGCAGTCGCCCGTCCCTAATTTAAGGTCACTTGTCACTGTTTCTAGGGAAGGGAAAGAGCCAGCTCCGTAACACAAGCGCAACATCCATGCCTCACCGGGATTTGAACCCAGAACGCTTTCGGACGAATGATCAGAAGCTTTCGCTTAGACCACTACGCCATCGGGGGCGGCACTAGAAAGTTCAACTTCTAGAGTAAAACCTCTGAATAGCGAACACTGAGTTCATTTGTCCGCTCCTGGGCTGTTTCCTTCTAAGCCCAACTAGGCTCACGATGCAAACAAATTCGTATTAAATGTGATATATAATTAAACTGTTTTGATTAAAGGTTTTATTCTTTTGCTGTTTTTTTACAGTGAGAAACAATACAATTTGATAAATACAATATTTTTATTTTAAAATACAGTACTTACAATTTAAGTCTTTCGATGCATGTTTGAACATACAACCGTGGCCAAAAGTCCTGCACCAGTAGAGAAAGTCAAATTTTTGACGTTTGAAGTCAACTTATGCAGCGTAATGGTAAAGTCAGGAATACATATTTATACATCATTTTAAAGGACAATTTATGTTGAATTCAAATAATTTTACAGAATGGTATTACCAGTAATAGAAGTGCAGTTACAAGCAAAAGTACAGGGTCTAATCATAAAAAGCAACAAATAGTGGAATTTGTGAAATTAGTGTATAATGTATTTAACGTAAAATTATTGTACGGTACATTGACATGACACTTGAAATAACTGAACAAGCAAAATACGCTTTAATATTTAACTGGATAACCACGGTTACTGAGTAACAAAGTGCATCTTTTTGGCATGAACTAATGAGCTTCGTGGAACTAATGAGCTCAATGGACAACTAGAGAAGCCCACTAGTTCCATGTCAAGAAGATGCACTTTGTTACTCAGTAACCGTGGTTATCCAATTAAATATTAAAGTGTATTTTGCTTGTTAGTCAGTTATTTCAAGTGTCCTGCAAGTGTCAATGTACTGTACAGTAATTTTGCGTTAAAAACATTGTACACTAATTTCAGAAATTCCACTATTTGTTGTTTTTTATGACTAGACGCTGTATCTTTGTTTATAACTTCACTTCTGTTACCGATAATAGCATTCTGTAAAAATATTTGAATTCAGCATAAAATGTCCTTTAAAATGATGTATAATATGAATTCCTGACTTTACCGTTATGCTGTATAAGTTGACTTCAAACAACAAAAATTTGACTTTCCGTCTACTGGTGTAGGACTTTTGGCCACGATTGTACGTACGTTAAAATAAAATATATTACATCATGAATTTTATAACGCACGTTCTTAAAGCCTATTATGTAAATTAACCAGTTAGAAATTTTTGGCTGCATAGAAATCTGATAAAAGCGTTTCTTCTTATTAGTTTTTCGTTTTAGCAATTCGTAGAATGATTTTCTAACTTCAATAGTGCTAATTCCTCCATATCCTGTTTGTTTCCAAAAAAAAAAAAGTTCGTAACTCTTCACCACACTTTACAGCGTCATTAGAAATCGCACACTTTTTCTACAACTGTAACGGATACTTCAATCGAAGTTTTCCTTCCAATGTTCTCAATGCAACACACTACGTTGCCTCTTCGATGCACATATCATCAATCGTAATAAAATCTTTTACATTTGTTTCACTGTTTAGACATCTAAATATTTCAATAATGACGTCTAAAATATCTTGTGGAGTGAAAGAATATCCCAATTTGTTTGAAAAAAGCTATTTTGTCCATTTCTAAGAAAAGATTGGTCAAATTGAAACCAGAGACAAGTAGGCTTTGCACTGAGAAGCTGGACAACAAAAGGTACCTTATTTACGTCGGAAGAATCTAAACACAACCTTTGCGGTAAATATTCGCACATTTTTATTTCCTTCAACGTTCATTTTTTGAACTGTATTCTTTGTACTGAAGCTAGACAAAAAATCTGAACTATGACTAGTCTCTGTACTGAATGGACTATGATAGTCTTTGTAATGAGAAGCTGGACAACGAAAGGTACCTTATTTACGTCCGAAGAATCTAAACACAAACTTTGCTGTAAATATTCGCAGAATTTTATTTCCGTCAACGTTCATGTTTTGAACTGTATTCTTTTGTACTGAGAAGCTGTACAAAAAATCTGGACTATGAGTAGTCTTTGTACTGACTGGACCTATGATAGTCTTTGTTGTACTGAGAAGCTGGACAACAAAAGGTACCTTATTTACTTCCGAAAAATCTAAACACAACCTCTGCGGCAAATATTCGCAGATTTTTATTTCAGTCAACGTTCATTTTTTTAACTGTATTATGGCCATTATTCAGAAGATCCGCTATTTGGTGGTGAATATAAAGAACTGTATATACTTCGGAAGTAGAGATCACAAAACTGCCCGCTAAATGAAGGTGCTCGCTATTCAGGAGTGTCCGTTAAGGAGGGTTTGATGTACTACATATTTGTCCTCATAGGAATTGTTTAATATATTTCACTCTGCTGGAAATTTGTACGATTACAATTTTTGTTGTGAAGCAACGAACATTGTAATTTTATCCCAGGTTTTATATTTGGATCTTCTGTAACAAAATTGCCTTAAATATGAGGTACAGTGGCTCGGTGGTCCGTTGAGCACTGAGAGAAGGTAAGGTCTTGATGTTCATAAAGTGGCCGAACTGTAGACAATAAGCGGATCATGTTGCCTAAATGATGACACCCTCAAAAATGTCAGCTCTTGCTTTTCTAGGGTTATCTTGCTTGATAATCCGAAGGAGAAACCTCCAGGTAATGATTTGAAAAGTCTCGACACGCCACTATTCCTTTTTTTATTAATTGTGTATATTAATTTATGTACAGGGTACTTCAAAATGATTCATCCGATTTTATTAGATCATAGCTCTGTAAAAATCAAGGTAATAATATCGCACCACACATTAAAATGAAGAGAAACGCACCGAGTTTGCGAATGTTAACGCTTAGAGTCGCAATGTAGCCCGTGTATCTGCACCTGGGCGAAAGACTCATTGTGAAAAATGACGACCGTTCAATAGACTACACTTTGTGTCCTGTGTACACAAGGCAGTCTATAGGTGGCCCGCTTGGTCTTTGGACCTATCCATTGGCGAATGTTTTTCATGGGGGGATGTTAAGGAAAATGTCCATTTGCCACCATCACTCACAACGCTAGATGAACTCAGAATTCCCTTTCATTGTGCTCTGAAGACGTTGGCTGATCACGAATGGCAGAAATTTTATTATCTCCTCAACGCAATTCGCGTGACCAACGGAAGTCACAAAATATTTATAAGGTATGAAAACAAAATTTAGACAGTTTTTTCTTTATCCTATGTACATTTAATCGCATCATATTTAGTAACATATAAAACACAGTCATTTGAAATCGGATTAATCATTTTGAATTACCCTTGTATATTACTTTGATTTGAGGTAATGGGAGTGATTATAAAGACAGTTCTATTTCTTCTGAAGATGACGAAAGCCTCAAGTGCAACAAATCTTGATTTAAGATTCCTTCATTGGCTCAGACTATTCAGACCCGCCCAACTCCGCTAAGGCTTTCGCTGTATTCGCTTTTTCCCCTCTATACATCCAAATAGTCCATACGGTTTACCTTTTGCGATACCTCTAGAAACAGATACGGTGTTATCGCAAAACATCAGATCCCTCCCTGCTTGCTCTCGCCTTTCTTCAAAAACTGAACTCTTCTTTGTCCGCAGAACGAGTTATAACGAAGTAAATTTCTCCGTCATTTTTGGTCTACGCCGGGATTCGAACCCGGGTCCCCTCATTCCAGAATAAGTTGCTGTACCAATTGAGCTACGCGGACGTTTTATTTTGATTCCTATCTGCCTTTATGCGTCCTTCTGGCAGGTACGTCACATCTCCTGGTACGTTACATCATCTCCCCTTTATTTTTTATTTTTCTTTTTTCGAAGTGCTGCTCTTATTTTTCCTATCTCGCGGTGTGGAAATAACATAACAGCATTGCGAGATTTTGAACGGTCTTGTCATCCGGATAGTTCGGGCGCCATTATAACGAAGTAAATTTCTCCGTCATTTTTGGTCTACGCCGGGATTCGAACCCAGGTCCCCTCATTCCGGAATAAGTTGCTCTACCAATTGAGCTACGCGGACGTTTTATTCTGATTCCTATCTGCCTTTATGCGTCCTTCTGGCAGGTACGTCACATCTCCTGGTACGTTACAGAGTATACATTCCACTTTTCGCCTTAGATTTCATGAAGATCAGGATCCCCGGTTACATCTGTAGCTGGGCTTTACAGAGAAAAGGGTTAGTCCGTCCTTTTGAGGAACTGAATGACGACCAGTGTCTGAAAGGTTGGGTGGAAAACGGGTTGGCCACTTGTACCCTACGTCATCGCGCTGGCCTGCTCCCTGAGCTTCGTTTGTCAACTTCCCTACAATACCAGATATTCCTCTGTTATGATTTTGCACGCCCACGGCTTTTCTTGGTTTATACTTTGTAGTATTTGTTTCACGTTGTGTTTTATTTTAGTTGTACACTGAGTGTAGATTTTTATTTCCGTTTTTCTAACGAAATGTCATGTGCCGATGCAACGTGCCGAAATACGCATATGAACACGAAAGGACGGGACATTGTTTTCCACGTCATTTCGTATTTATAATAGGAATCTTTATCGCGTTCCGTTACAGATCCTTCTTTAAGAACTATTTCTAAAAACTGTCCCAAAACTATTTCTCAAACTAAGACTAATATCTGATGGCTGTTTGACAGTACCATCATGCTCTTGGGATTATATTGTAATACAAATTATTCTAACATGAACATACTTTTTTGAACAGATTTTCTGCGCAGTTCACGGCAGGACATTTAGAAAAGGGAAAGGTGATATTCGGGAACTGATAAATGAGCTAGAAAAACGTTTTCCAACTATCAGCAAAGACGCTATCCGTCTGTTTTGCAGAATCCGAACATTTATTCGAATTCGTTTTCTGAACAGAAATTCACTATTAGCGCCACGCAGGAAAATACTGCAGAAATTGAAAAAATGGATAGACTCAAACGCAGTGAGAAAAACGTAAACCCCCCCCCCTTTCCCCCATTTGGGCAATGAAGGAAATAATTTCACATTTTTTACCATCCACAAACATTTTCTAGTTTGTCCAATAAGCAACATATCTTCATTTCATTAAGTAAATTTTATTCACCACTTTTTAAACTCAGTGGACTTCAGAAATCATGATGTATATAACATGTAAGTAAATGATTTTTATTTTTACATTAACAGAGTGTTTGAACTGCTTTTGCGGAGTATGAAGAACTCAGTAACTTTTCGCGTGTTAAAAGTTTTAGAAAACTAATGTTTGTGACAGAGAAAAAGGTTATAAACCACTAACCGTTTCTAGGAAATTACTTTAAAAAAAAAAGAAAAAAAGAGAAAAGGAAAGATATATTGAGTTTTTGACATCAGAGAAATATAGTCAGTATATTAAGCAAAATACTTTTTAAAGATAAACCATGACTGACAGAAATTGTTCATTTAAAATTATGGCAGTTATACTATTTCATCAATGTTTTCTGATTTTAGGACCCAAAATCCTTAACTTTTGTTTTCGAAAAAGACAATTTCTAATACCTGAGTGCGTATTGCAATAGATGACATACTAATCTTTTAAATATTTTAACATTGACTAAAAGTGTCTTTCCTATGGTGCTCTGTTATAAGTAGAACTAACCCTAATTAGCACCGTTTAGCGCTGTTCTCAATGTACAGGGTGTCCACAAAGTCTTTTTACAACTTTCACATTTATTGCGGACACCCTGTGCTATGCAAGTTCATGGTATTTGTTGTATAATATACTGTAAATATCAAAGTTTTAATTAACATTATCGTTTTTTGTTATAGGTCCCTCATTTACGTAGCAGGTGCTGTTCTATTAAAATGTGGTCCCCACAAGAGAGCTCAGCGCATCGCTTGCTTCATCGAAACAAAATCTGATACACAAGCGCAACGACATTTCCGGACTAAGTGTGGAAAAACCCCGCCGTCTCGTCCTAGTAATCGCCAATGGCACCAGCAATTCATGGAGTCTAGGTCCGTGTTGGATCAAGATAGTAGTGGCCGCCCACAAACCCTGAATGAAGACATCGAACGAGTTCGTGATTCCTTTTCACGAAGCCCGAAGAAGTCCATTCGTTCAGTTGCCAGAGAACTACAACTGCCCCGGTACACGGTACACAGCGTGCTACACATAGATATTTACGCTTCTATGCATACAAAGTTCAACTGTTACAAGTACTTGAGGCGAACGATAGACCGGGACGAAACGAATTCGCAGTAACGATGCTGGATAGACTGAGTGAAGATTCCGAGTTTCTCACATATGTTTGTTTAACGGATGAGGCAACTTTTCATGTCTCTGGGCAGTTAAACAGACACAGTGTCAGAATTTTGGGGTCTGAAAATCCTCATGCGTTTATGGAATTTGCGAGTGACAGTCTTAAAGTGAACGTGTGACACGGTGTTATGCATAACCGAGTCCTTAGACCATTTTTCTTCAGTGAGAAAACAGTGACGGCAGACGTTTACTTGGATGTTTTGCGTGAGTATGTTTTGCCACAGTTGGGGGACCTACAACCAAGCACAATATTCCAACAGGAGGGTGTGCTACCACATTAGTGACGGCACGTTCGGGACTTTCTAATCACAACATTCCCTGGGAGGTGGATTGGACGGAATGGTCCAATTGCATGGCCACCCGGTTCTCCCGATGTCACACCTCTGGACTTTTTTGTATGCGGATAAGTGAAGGATATCGTGTATCGGACAAAAGTGCAGGACATCGATGACCTGAAATCGACGATCATCAATGCCATTTCGAACATTACTGGGACATGATGCAGTGCAATGGTTGGAACTGGAGTTTCGTCTAGATCTTCTTCACTCAACAAATGGTGCGCATATTGAGCTTTTATAATGAGGTAGAAAAAAAATTAGTCTTTGCTCTTACTTATGTGCTCAACCACATTTGTCTATCTCAGAGTGTATCCGAAATAAATGTGCAAATTTGTAAAGAGACTTTGTGAACACCCTATATTTTGGGACACGGCTTGTGGTCTAGGTTTTTTCTAACTTATGCCCTCCAGAGATTTTGCTTCTGAAAGGTCTTATAGTACCGGCAAAAGAAAAGCGAAGCAAGCTCTGCTTGTTTATTTCAATATATGTTACAGCTTTAAGTTGATCAGATAGAAATCATTTTCTGAACGATTCGAATGGTTTTAAAAATATATGTCTTTCTGATCGTGCTTCTTCGGTTAAAATACAAGCGGTAAAATAAAGCGGCCAAATGAACGGTAAAGGTCTGTGTTTAAAAAAGAATCCATAACACGCACCCAAATCTTATTTTTATGTAAAATGAATAATTTGTATGATTGTTTTTACTCAATAAGCGATGTAATGTAATCTAGAACTTTGGGGGTTTATTTTCGATATGCATATACATCTTAAAGGTCTTTATTTTTTCTTCACAGAATTTCAGGGTATTTTAGCATTTTTTCAGAGCTAAAATGCATACCTTGGTAACTTATGTGAATGAAAGACATTATGCATCAGTTGGGATTTGTTTTAAATATACTATTTTAATTGCACTTTCTTGATCACAAGTTGCGAGTAGTATGGTCGAAAACTCAGACCATATTAGTTTTGTAAAACAAAATTTTGTGAGTCCCGCAGGGTGAGATGATTAGAGCTATGGTGTCATAGACAATGTTCTGAATGAGAGACGTGCTGAGTGCATGAAAAGGAAACTTCTGGCTAATGGGAAGCAATTCTGTTTTGTTTTCTGGTTAATTGATAGCCAATTCTCTTTGCCTTCTTTTTAATGGAAAGCAATTTTGTTTGTCTTCTATTTAATGGAAATAGAATCTCTTTGTCTTCTGGTTAATTGAAAACAAATTATATTTGCCTTCTTTTTAGTGAAAAGCAATTCCGTTTGTCTTCTGGTTAATGGAAAAAAGTAAATTCAGACATACACTGGCCAAAATATTACGAGACTTCATAATACAACAGTCTCAAGCAAACGCTAATGGAAGCAAATGCAACAATGACATTGTTCTTTATAAACAGAGTAGCAATTATTTGGATGCAGTAACTCATGCATACAATGGAAAAGACTGGTGGATGAGCGATATTTATTGTTCCAAACTCTTATTCACAGACTTGTAAACAGCAGGAGGGTTCGTTGTGGGAACTATATCGCTGTTCTGGGTAATCATACTTCCTATTAGCCCCTCAAAATCCACGTTACTTGCTGCATCACTTTTGGATTTCCATGCTCTCATGGGCATGCTTTCTCCTCATTTGGTGACGACATTCCATTTCTGTTACGTATTGCTGCGTTATCGATTTACCGTATTTCTCCGAAAGTAAGACCTAACCGGAAAATAAGCCCTTGCATATTTTTTCGGATGCTCGTAAGCACACCGTACAAAAAATTACGGAATGCTCATTTTATTGGTTAATATGGAGTTACATCACCACGAGCTCGAAGCACAGCCTTGATTTTCTTTGGCATGCTGTCAATATTGGAGCGGATGACAATGTCCAGTTTGCCCCACGCCGTGAACAACTGGTCCCTCAGAGCAGTCAAATTGGGAGTGTGGTTTGTCTCTTCTTAACGGCCCGTTCGAGCATGTCGCAAACTTTCTCTATAACATTGAGATCAGGCGAATTGGCGGGCCAGGTGAGATGTGGGACGTCGACCTCATGTTCTGCAAACCAATAATGCACAATGGCAGCTCGGTGGACAGTGCAGTTGTCTTGATAACGGCATCTTGGAGGAACTGGACATATGGCAACACCTCGTTATCTAACATTTTCACGTAGTCCACCACTTCCATGACATTAGATACGTGAACTAAGGGACCCCACCCCAGCGCTGGATATACACCCCCAAAACATGACACTTCCAACACCTTCGGAACAGCCATTTGCAGACACTCTTTGTTGAAGGCTTCTCCGGCCTTCCGCATGAGCCTGGATCGACCATCATTAGAATACAGGCAGAACCTGGATTCGTCCGACCAGATGATGCGTCGCCACTGTTCTGTGGTACAGTGTTGGTGTTCCCTCGCCCATTCCAGCCGCTTTTTCTTGTGTATAGCAGACAACTTAGGGCGTACCCTAGCTACATGACTGAATATTCCTACACCATGCAGTTCTCGTCGAAGCGTTAGTTCGGAAACAGGCTGACTGGGTCCCGCATTGTACTCTTGCAGCAATTTCTGCCAGGTTTGGAACCGTTTTGAGGTTGATAATCGCCCCCTGACGCCGACGTGTACGGTTGCTCCTGATGTTTTTTCTGCCGCAGCTTCTCCGACGGGAATTGTCTCTGGCAGACTCCTTCCACGCTAAACGAACACTACTGACTGTGGACTTCGACACGCCAATGAACTCCGCCACCTCCCTCAGCGAATGACCATGTTATCGACCAAAGACGATAGCTCCCTTTTGCCACTCTGTTACGTCACTTTTTCTACCCATGATACTACCTGTAAGCAACAATAAAACTGATTAGGCATACACGTCTTACAAGGCTGAAAAAGTAATATACAATACTTTTCACTCCATTATATACACGCATTTTTCTCTGCCTGACCAGTTTTCAACTGTTCCTCCTGATTACAGCATTCCGTAATTTTTTGTCCGTGTTGCTTAATATAAGCCCTACCCCGAAACTAAGCACCAGTTACGATACGTAGTACCGAAGTCAGCCAGCCTATCACTGTTCAAAAAAACTAAATCAAGTTCTAAAATCACTGGAGGATACCCTGGTTCATGAGTTTAATTTGCCTTGAATATACAGAGTAAGAAAAAGCCTATTGCCTTTGAACTCAGCGCAAGATATGGTTTTTGTAATTATGGCGCATGCATTCAGTTCGGTTTTGAGAGCTAGCGGGAGATGAAAAGAAGCAGTCTTTCTTCGGCAGCTGTAACATCCAGTTCCGAAAAGGGAATCCGACGTGGGAAACTTGACCAGTGAACGCTATTTTGGTGGAAAAGCTATTCATCAACATGCGGTGTGCGTTTTTATAAATGGGGTAGGGGAACACATGCGAACTCAAAGAAAAAGTAAGAAGTGTTCTAACCGCCGTCAATGCATTACGAAAATGGTTCGTCCCTGTCCCAGTTATTGTGTTGACAACGGTGACTAAAATAATTCTTCAAAAATCAGAGAGTTAATATTTTGAAGCCGAACGTACATTCTTAACTGTCATCATTTTTGTTGCCACTCCTGTGTCGCTTAACAATTAACACAGTCTTCAATTAACACTTGATTTAATGGTAGATTTAAAGGGAATAATATTTTGACCCCCAGACAAGATGAGTGCATAAAGAAAGCTATTCCGTCGAGTACAAGAAAGGAATCGTTTAGAACTCCCGGGGTAAGAATCTTACGGCTTTATGCAAAGAGAAGAATTTGGATCTCCGAATGGTCCGAAAATGGCGAGCAGAGTACGATAACCTCAGTCAACAGGTGGACGAGGGAAATGCTAAGAAGCGCAAGTGTGGATCAGGTCGGCAACCATTATTTCCTAAGCTGGAAGTCATCATCTGTGAATGGATTGCTGAGAGGAGAGCGAAGGCTTTGGTTGTGCGCAGGGCTGCTATTAAAGCATTTGCCCTTGCAATGGCACCACAGTTTGAAATATCCCCAGAAGAATTCAAAGCATCACAACAATGGCTGGGTGACTTTCTTCAGGGATATGAACTGTCTCTAAGAAGATCGACAACACTGTTCAAGCTGGAAGATACTGAAGTTATTAAACGTGCATTTGCATTCAAGTCATTTGTTGAAGGCATCGACTTTTCTAAATACAAACTCTCCAACATGATTGCTATGGATGAAACTGCAGTGTTTATGGGGCAAGGATCTCAAACGACAATTGATCAGAGGGTTGCTTCGTCAATCTACATTCCCTCCACTGGTTACGAAAGTGCACGTGTTACCGGTGTTTTGGCAATTCGTCTGGATGGAAAGAAAGCCCCACCTCTAATCATTACTAAGGGCAAGAAAGATAAGATTGAACGTGTTTCAGGCATTTATGTTCTTGAAACCAAAAAAGCCTGGTGCACACAAGCAGTTGTAAGGAAATGGGTAGATTTAATGCTACCACTTGTTTTGCGAGGTGGCCATAGAGATTTGCTAGTCTGGGACCTAGCCAGCACTCACCGCGCTAAAGACAAGAACTTCCATGCAGAGAGAAAAATAGATCAAATAATGATTCCCGCAGGAATGACTGCCTATCTCCAGACTCTTGATATTGCAATAAACAAGCCATTCAGGAATCATTTGCGCATGGAAATCAGTGACTACATTGAAAATAGAATGGAAAGAAATTAGCGTGGAAACTTTGTGAAGCTTAGCGTCCAAGAGGTCGTGACTTGGGTGAAGAATTCATAGGATAAAAATCACTGACAGTTGTGTTGCCAATGCACTACGAGCAGGCTACATGGACAAGAAGTGCTCATTTAAGGAGAGCTTTATTGCTGGACTTGAGAGATTGGGATCAATGGTTCTACAGTCGCAAGAAATTCAGGCCGGAATTCGGGGTTTGGAGATTTATGACGATGTTCCAGAAAAAGATGAGTGACTGTATTTGAATAAATGTAAATTTTGCACATGAATAAATGTAGATTTTTGTACATGAATAAATGTAGATTTTTGTACATGAATAAATATAGATTTTTGTACATGAATAAATATAGATGAAAAAAAGTTGGTAGTAAAGGAAAGAATAAGACATCCGCTGAAAATAAGCCCCAATGCGTCTTTTAGAGCAAAAATTAATATAAGACCCGGTCTTATTTTCGGGGAAACACTGTACGTATGTATATGTCCATACTAATTATCATTAAACTGTCGTGTGGATTATGCGTCTTTCATTATTTTAGTTTGTAATGTGACTTCGGGACACCAGTGTATTTCGGAAATTACTTGTGAAAACAAAAGTTTGTTCCGTGACTTATCAAAGCCACGCCCCTTCACTCCGGAGAAGGTTGCTCTTCGAACTAAGCTACACGGACTGAATGTATCGCTGCACATTTGTAGTCTTGAGACGTGCTTTACTTCTGTAACACGTTACATACTGTCTAACCTTTCTTTTTAAAGAATCTTTGATGACCTCTGGCATGAGACTTGTCTCCTTAATCTGATTCTTTTGTCTTTGAACATGAAAAATACGCGCACGTTATCGCGTCGGCTGTGTTATTTCCCTCACTTTCTTCTTCGAAGATCAGCCGCTATTGAGTGAAGACCTCCAGCCTCTTAAATCGAATGAAGCTAAAGAGGAAACAGTTTGGCGCCTACTTTTCGACAGTATTAATCTTAAACATCCCGTCTGCCATATAGTGACCTGAGATCACGTGATCAGGAATTACTTAAGCTCTTCCTAACTGCGGCTTTCATCTTTGTAGGAAGTAAAAGGACCACGAATCCAAGATTTATATCTTCAATTATTGTTTAACCGTATCTAATTGTTTTCTTTCATTTTCGGACGTTTTTGACATCGGCTCTCTCCACGCTGAGCAGCAAGAAATAATAAAACTTTTTTAAAGTGATAAGGTACTCATTCTCCAGAATACATTACATTCCGGTCATGTTGGCCATCAGTTAACAGGACAGCCGTTTATCTGGGACAATCCCTTTAGAACAAAAATCAACAGAGAATTTAAAATTTTCTTTGCTTATTTTGGTCGCCACTCCGCTTTATCGGGGCAGAGACGGCATAAATGGCCCACGTGTAGTGAGTGGCGTAGAGGCCATTGCTTGAGTCAGTCTTGTGCCGAATTGCACAATAACGAGGACACACATAGTTCGACAGTGTAACAGCTCTGCTTCCGCTGACTTCTCGATGTGTGCTATTTGATCACTGCAGGTGCTTGGAGTGTGTAAATATAATTACCGACTAAAAGGGTAACAGTGTTTCTCTTTGTTTTTGCAGTACCCCTGCCAAGTTCCATGAAAAGATGAAACGTTTGCTAATAAAATCGCCTTACTCGAACCGAATCCAACCGTCCAGTGCGCTTATTATTATTTTCATTTGCAGTCTATAAAGAAATCAAGTCAAGGTGCTCTCGATAAATTTCTCGAAAATATGTAATTGTTAAGGTCCACATACTTTAGCGACAGATATGCACGTACATTTGCATTGGGATTGTTTTGAACATGAAATATGTTTCAATATTTGTACCAAAATTCATTTAAATGCATATGTACTTGGTTGTTTAGTAAATGCTGGAATATCTTGTTTTAAACCCTTTATGACGCTTCTTCGAGACGAAAAGCGTGTGTATGTTGTTGCTCTTTGAATAAGGCTTCGCATGATTAGAGCAACCGCTTAAGTGGACCAAAGTGTTGTATTGGGTGTGCAACTTTATTCTCTGCCACAGGCACGACACGTTGACAGCAAATTACAGCCAATCGAATACGTACCTAATCAAGGAAATAATCCCCGTCGTGTTGGATACATTTAAGCCATCGGTCAGGGAGCTGCCGAATGACACTGCGGGAAAAAGAAGGCTCTTTCGAGTTGATAAAGTCGTCAATACTTGTATGGACCTCCTCTACAAAAGTGAAGTGCGTATCACTCAGGTGATGTTGCAGGGAGCGAAAGAGGTGTTAATCCGACGGGGCGAAGTCTGGAGAATACGCCGGGAGGGTGGAACAAAATCTCCCATTCCAGGTCGGTGACCGTGTTTAAAGTCGTTTTCGCGGTGTGAGGACGTGCGTTATCCTGTAGCAAGAGGACCGACCTTCTGCCCTTGCCAGCGTATGGCTTTTTCTCCTCCAGTGCGTCACTCACACGAATGAGTTGCTGACAATACCACTCAGCATTGACAGTTTCACCAGGTTTGAGCAACTCATAGTGTACGACCCCGTGCTGATCCCACCATATGCACAGTAACAACTTCTTGTCATGGATACTCGGTTTGGCGGTACTGGTGGTATACTGACCTGGATAAACCCACGATTTGCGGAGCTTAGGATTATCGTGGAGGATCCATTTTTCATCACAGGTCAAAATCTTGGAGGAAATCCTTCTCGAGTCTGGAGAGCAGGCGTTCTGCATCACGGCAACATCGGAGCGCCTAGACTTGTTCCCAGCTGTGAGTTGGAGGGGCACCCAACGGCCCTCCTTGTGAATCCGTCCAAGCTTCTGCAGGCGCTTTGTAATGGCTTGCTGTGTACCTCAGAGTTCCTCGGCGAGCTTTAACTGTGCGTGGAACTGAAGTGGAACTACTCCGCGTCCAACAGTAGTTCCACTTCCTCTTCATCAACTTTCTGTAGCTGTCCCGGACGTTCTGCACCACGGAGATCAAAATTTCCCTGCTTAAACCGTTGGAACCACTTCTTACACGTACTGTAGGACACAGCACTCTCATCCAAAGCAGCACAGATCATTTTCTGGGCTTCCGCGGCACTTTTTTTCAGCTGAAACGCGAACAGGAGGCAGTGCCTCAAATGTTGCTTCTTGAACGACATTGCTTTCACAGTCACCTTTCGTCCCTACTCTCACTACAGCTGTGCGCGGTTACGGTTGCCTGGAAAGCTGTTGGATGGCGCTGTAATCAGCCAATATCGCACACAGCTATTTGCAATTGCCGACGTTCCATGACCGCTTGCGGTTAGGGGCAGATAATTAAGCTGCACGCCTAAGATATACCTCATCCACCGGAACCTAGTGTATTTCCAAACCGGATTATTTTTTTTTATTTTTTGATTGGAGGTTTAGCGACCACCGTGAGCAACTCAATGGGCTATAAGCAGTCTCCCGTCCTTAATTTAGGGTCACTGGTTCCAGGGAAGGGAGAGAGCCAGTGCCGTAAGACAAACACAACATCCATGCCTCACCGGGATTCGAACCCGGACCCCGTTCGGACGAATGATCAGAGGCCTTCGCTTAGACCACTGCGCCACCGGGGCGGCCAAACCGGATTTCAAGGAACTGAATCTCCTGTGGTGATTATTGGGAAGAGTAGCTTCGCATAAATAATTGTTTTGTCTTTTTAAACATATGACATTAAAGATAAAGATTTCTTACCACCGAATGGATCTTTTACTTCTATTATAATTCTCGGGCACAAGTGCAAATGATCGTGTACCCAGCTTAATGCTGTGTGCGAGGACAAACCACAAGGACAGAATCAGGAAGCGGCTTAGAAGTCCACTTCAGATTTTCAGGGACTCATTCACGCGTTCGCCTTACGTTCGAGGAAAACCATGGAAAAACGCGGTCTCGATGAACGGTGACGTGACATGGAACCACGAATGTTGCTTACTAGACAGACACGATGTTGGAAACTACCAGTATGTGCCAAGTCGGTTTTAACAGAAGTTATTTTCGGAACACTTCTATTTCCTGTCAGTAGTTAGCATTTCTTATCAACCACATTCAATTGTAAAGTCATCAACTTAACTGGCTATAAGGAGTCGTCAGTCCCTAATTTAGTGCCACTGGTTCCAGAGAAGGAAGTGAGTCAGTGCCGTAAGGCAAACACGATATCTACGCCTCACTAGGTTTCGAACCAAAATACATCTCGAATTGTCAAAAGCCAGAGGTTAAACCGCTGCGTCACGGCGGCGGCAAAGAAAATAATAGCACAATCGTTATCTCAATCAATTTTATGCTGAATCTTGTGTTCTCTTTCTGGCAAGGAAAACATTATATTCATCATACATATTCAAAGATAGGCACTAATACCTTTAATGATTATGATCACTAAATGATTCATCTTGTTACTTCATATGATTCCAAGTCTAAGTTTGAATTTTTTCCTAATTTGCGCCATAAGATGAATTTGCTATTGAAGCATTAACTTTTAATTTTTGGTTCAGATCATCTCTACATATTGATTCATGGCTGCTAACTTCTTCAATGAAACCATAAAGTATGACTCAGTATTCAAAACAGTTTTATTTTTGGTCCATTTTGGGGTGTATAACTGATTCCTTGTGTTAAATACCCTCCGGACTTCATTACCTGAATACGTGTATTGTAGCTTTAACTAAGTACAAGTTTCGATCTTTTACACAAACGAAATAGCTCATTTCAACTGACCGTGTATACACATATGGAATGCGATTAAAATACTTTCTGCTAGAATTCGGTGAAAAAAATACAGTGTTAAAATCCCAAAGCAAAATCGTGGTTTTGAAAATTTTGGTCACGTTTGGAGAGCTCTTGCTTTTTCAGTTCATTATTTGAAGTGGCGTTGCTGATAATCTTTTAGTTTTTTAGTACATTAATCCGAATATGCCAAATCTGAAATGACTCCTTCAAATAAGGCGTGTAGCGATCATCATTGCTAAATTATATTACTGTGTACATAGTACCATTTTACCTAAATTTAAATTAAGCAGCAAACTGTTTCACAATATATATTTTCGTGCAGATAAATAATTGATGAAAATACTTATGTTCTCACTGTTATAATGAATAAAACGTGGGCCGCATTCTGAATTACATTTGGTATTCACAACTGACATTTTGTTTTATTTTTAACGGAAAAAGAAACAATTGGCTCCTTTAGAAAAGTTTTGTTCACACCGCGTATACTCAAAATATTTGTAGCACTTATGTTTTGGATATATAGTTCTCAAGAAAGTATGTTCCTATACATAAAATATAATTTCAACGTAGTCACAATTTGTCTAATCTCATTGTCTAATATTCTCGAATGTTTTGAGGTTTCCCACAAAGCTGTCAATCACAACTCTCTTACCGATAAGGAAATAAATTTTAATATCTTAGTTTTATTACAAGATAATTTGAGGATATCATGACAGAAGATTCTTATCATGGTCACTGATTGCTACAACTGACTCACTGTTATCGTTATTATAGATCTCTTCGAAATATGCAGGGAAACAAAAGACAAAGGTTTTAATTTCAGTTCACGGCAATTGAAAATTCTCCAGAGGTATAATAGGTCTGTAAAACCACTTTTTAGATAAGGAGAAAAGCAGTTGTTTTTGGCAATCAGAGTTACTCTAGCATTTCCCAAAATTTACTAGTAATAACTACATTTGCCGAAAAGGTAATTAGAACGACCTTTATCCTATTTTGCTTTTGTTTTGTTTTTTCTTTCTTAGATTGTCCAAGTGAGATATTTTCTTAGCCACTATTACTTGGATATTCTCTTCAAATAGAATTGTCCTATAAAAAAAATATGTCTTAGTCCATAATTTTATTGAATTGTAGCAGATGCGCCCATTTTCACGATAATAGTTCTATCCTGTTAAACGACTTTCGATAAAAAGTTTCGCCTGGTTCTTGTAACTAGGTCGAGAGTAGACTTATTTACGTAACCCTTTAAAGCAGCCGATGTACCCGAATCAAATGGTGTCCAAAATTCACTAAGCTTCCCAAACAGAAATGTCCACATAGCGATCGGGTTTAACGAAAACTACAACAAGTAGTTCCTTTCCCATTCTCATCTCTATGGTACAGATCATAGACCTTTCACTGGTGCTCGTACATAATATACCATTTTAGTCGTCTTTTCTAGCGCTCTCTTCTAGTTTACTCTACAACGTATGGGATAACGGGAAAGAGCTTGCTTCTTTCCAATATCATGGTGTAAATGTCTAGTCCTCCAGACACTGACATCATGGCACTAGGCAGAGAAAAAAGTTACTGAAATATCTCCTCTCTCCTTTCTTTGGTTCGTCGCCACTAATATAGCACTTTTAGCAAGTAATCACTCAAAAAGAATTTAGTGTCAATCATTTTCCTAAACGATTACTTTGAATAACAAGCCTAAGGGGAAAGCACCACTCTTTAATTCTCCAGTTCACTCCTTCCGGTTGCATTCCATCCACTTCTTATACAGCAGAAATATTCCTTAGACCTGATTTCAGCTCAATATTCTAACCTCGAGCTAATTCGTTCCACCAGGTTAAAGGGTTTAAGCCATATTTAAAACCAACGTTTTGATGGAAGCTCTTTGCCACTTGGTTTGTTTTTGCAGATATACTTTTAGTACTTGCTAAAACAAGACATCGTCCTAAAATCTGCATTACAGTTGTAGTGACTAACAACACATTTTACAAATCTGGTTTTGCAGAAAGTGCTTAGCCACTTTTCACGGGAAAAAAGTGTCATTGCAGCATATAATTCCGATTAGACGTTTCAGTATGACAGAACAGTATGGAAACTTTGTATTCCATAAACCATATGCAGCAAACAAGATCAGTACCACATTGAAATGTATAGGAGCAAGTTCAAATATTACACAATCCTAGGCACAACAGATGTAAGTAATATCACGCAAAACCTTATAATAACCAAATAGCGTACCTCCGGGAATTGATCAGGATCTCAAGCACTATGAGCAACGCATCCCTGGAAACTACATATATTTACCAATCAAGTTATATGTGAGGAGGAGTTATAACTCTAAAATCAAAACTTAAGAAATGCTATAAATACAGGTGACATAAAAACAATTTGCAGATGTATGAATTAGTGTCGTAAAGTTTCACAGGGTTTGATATCATGCTTCTCGTACTTCCTTCTCCAAGGTGATTAGTCAGATTTCTTTCCTTTGCAAATATTTTAATTAGAGTCATAATTCTGCAATATTTTCATTACAAGACTTTTCGTAGAAGAGCGCGTTGATATGTTGTTCAGATGGCATGGGAGAATCCAACTCTCTAGACAAGCTGTTCAGAGAGAATTACTCCGTGAAAACCCTCTGGAAATTTGCATACTAGCAAGCTACTTGATGCGTCTAAACATTCGCACGCCACTAAAACTTTATTCGTTAATAAGTTGCACTCATTGCGTAAGGCAATTATATTACTCCTAGAATTATCGCTGAAATAAGTTGCTCAGGTGGAATCCCCCCCCCACACACACACTCAAAAGAAATCCGAGAAATGATAACTTACTCAGATGCCATTAGTCATTGCAACTTGCAGAAATCAAAGCGATTGACATCCATGAGCAAAGTTTTCTAGAAAATTGAAAGATCTTTCCCAGGAAAAAAAATTAAGGAAAGTAGCGTATCAGTAATCATGACCACACTGTTTTAGTTCTATACCTTTTTTCGTATTTGCGTATGACGCATTAAAATCATACGATTTGATTACTTACATTTGACGGGCACGTGAATCGGGCGCTCTTGTAAAACACATCTGGTTCCTCCTAATTTTTGTGATATACCGAAAGTACAGTAACCTTTATTTTAATACCAACAAGTGTGACGTAATACAGAGGTAAAGCACGTCTCAAGACGACAAATTTGTAACGATACGTTCAGACAGAGATGACGTGATGGACAAATTTGTGTTCTTTCATTGGCGCCCGAACGTAAAAATAGATGCACTGGCAGTTTGGTTCATCGAAAAATGCGTGATGTTTGTTTCACACATCGCCTGGAATTGATGAAAAAAATCCTACTTCGCTTCAGATAAAAAAATTAGGAGGGAGATGATGCGACGTACTACAAAGGTAAAGCACATGCCAAGACGACGTATCTGCAGCGATGCATTCTGTCCGTGCAGTTCAGTTGGG
This sequence comes from Macrothele yani, assembly GCA_039090855.1. Taxonomy (NCBI): domain Eukaryota; kingdom Metazoa; phylum Arthropoda; class Arachnida; order Araneae; family Macrothelidae; genus Macrothele; species Macrothele yani. The sequence continues at coordinate 185,643,541 of CM076995.1, forward strand.
TGAGCAACTTACTACTGGGTGTGGTAGTGCGGGTTTGATCCTCGTCACGGACAAATTTCTGTTTTCACAGTATAACGACCACCATGAATAATCTGAGGGCTATAGGCAGCAGCTGGTGGCACCTAATCTATGGTCACTGGTTTCAGTAAGGGACAGAGACATCAGATAAAAGAAAAATAACACCCATGTCTCACATAGGACTCTAACCTCGACCGATCTTCGACGAATGGTAAGAAGCCAGCTTCTTAGACTAGCCCACTCGGATTCCGGAAGGGGGGAGACTAACTTGCATTTTTCTTTGAAGAGAAAGTCCATTCTAACATGACAAATTTGAAGGTCCACACAACTGTGATTTGACAATGATTATGATCATTCAATTCAGAGCTCAAGGAAGTGTTTCCACATGCTTCTTTGTTCTCCACAACATCCCCTGTTGAGTGAAAAAGCGCTGGGGGCAAACAAGGCATCCTCCAAATAAGTTCAGAATAAGAAACATAGGAGTACATTAGCTGCCTGCACGAAGCAAAGAAAATCACACTTCATCTTAGAAAAAATAGGACACAAGCCAAAGAGAAAGTCAATAACAAACTAACAATTCATAGACAAGTGTATACAACTGGGAATTTTTTTATAAGCTATTGTTTTTATTCGATTTCCATGTCTCCTATAAAATCGACATAATTGTGTTCTCGGCGCAGTACATCATCGCAGGAAAACTGATAAAATAACTTTTCGAAAGGCATGTTCTCTACTGGAGATTAAAAAATTGTTTTCCAAAATTCTATTACGTGTTTTTCGACTAAATACAATGCACGTAGTTAATATTCACTGGTTTCACACAGTAAAAAGTTCAAGTAATCGTGATTTCGAAAACTAATCACTTCGGCCTATTCTGACGATTAGGATCACTTTTTGCAGTGATCTGACCTCACAGCAAAATGGCATCATAGAGTGGCTTTAGTATACAGTAAGGTGACCAAATGTCAGAGCACTCATTTGAGGACAAAATAACGCGGCGTCTTCAAATCCTCTGTTCATTTGGAGACACATATACACAAACACCGAATATGCAAAATGAAAAAAAAAAGGAAATAAAAAATAAAAAATTGCATTGTTCCTGTAAGTGATATATTACATCAGAAAATTAAATATGTTTAAAGGATATATTTTGTAGTTGTAAAATATTAGTAACTTGTACCGACAAAGCAGGGCTGTGATTGGAGGGAACATACTTTGCAAAAGTGAAGTACTGTACCTTAGATACACGTTCTTAATTAAGAGTATGTTACATAATTCTTATATTATTACGCAGTGCATTGAGAATTTTCTTATTATATAAAAGTCAAAATTTGGCCAGCGAGGTGGTCTAAGCGCTAGTGTCTGATAATTCGGCACAGTGACTTCGGGTTCGAGTCCTGGATAAGGCATAGGTGGTATGTTTGCCTTACGGTAACTGACTCCCTCCCTTCCCTAAAACTAGGGGACCTAAATTCCCCACTGCCCCTCACAAGTCATTATCCCAATTACCCACCCAACTACTCCCCATACCACTCTTATCAATATCAAAGGCAGCAACTTCTGAAAAGTCATGAATACAAAACACACACACACCCCAAGCTAATCCTTTCATAACCCTCCTCATGCTAATCCTTTCATACGGGTGAGTGTTGTAGCCCTTTTTTTCGCGTTTAACAACCACGGAGTTAATCACAGTGGTCGTTAAACTCCGAAAACAAATAATAATAAAAAGACAGAACTGGGTACTTTTTCTTTTATTGGAGGTTTAACAACCACCGTGAGTAACTCAATGGGCTATAAGCGCACTTACCCGTCCCTAATTAAGAGCCACCTGGTTACAGCGAAGGGAGAGAGCCAGTGCCATAAGACAAACACGACATACATTCCGAACCGTGATTCGAACCCGGAACAGTCACGAAGCCAGCGCTTAGACCACTGCGCCACTGGGGCAGCAAAAACAAACTGATACAACGAAATCTAATTTTAAAAATATAGTTCATTCCGACTGTAAAGAGCTGGTGGTGAAGTCCAAACTTGAGGACATTCGAAGCCAAAAATCAAAAATTCGAGGACAATTTGCGTCCTGAAGAGCATCTGATGTTTTGGGGAATCGTTAAATAAATTCGAGGACTGTCCCCAAGAATTTGGGACATCTGGTCAGCTTACCTTAGTATCCAAGCTGACTAATCAGTGCGTTCTTTGTGACTTACTTTCAGATCTCTTCCCTCTAAGAAAGGCTTGTTACAACACTTTGTGTTAATCAATGACGCTTTAATCGTCGGCTGTTCACGTCTACATAACGACAATTTATGAGTAGGTTATGTGTATCTGATTCAACTTCTATCACAAGCTGTCTTATAAAAGAACATGAAGCAAGTCTCCTCGCTGAAATGTAACTCATTTTAAAAGTTTACACGCCAGTACTATTCAGTCAGTATGGATTTAAATAGATATCGTCAGTTTTGATAAAAGAGAAAATGGAAATGAAGCTTTTTAAATCTGTGAAATTATTTTATTAGATAGTGTTGACAAAATAAAAGTTATTTTTGGCATTTAGACCTATAAAGCTAGTTTTAATTCATGCGCAATTGTTAATTCGTGATGGAGACCTAATTAAAGTACAGCGGTGTTGCCTGCCGTGAAAAAGTGGTGCTAATCCCGCAAAAACAATGTTTTGTGCTTAAAATCTAAATGGAAAATAACTGATATCTGAAGCTAATATCACTGATTTAGAAAACGTTGCAGACCTTTGTTAAAAGAGCGGTCATAACGTGTCGAAAACATTTTCTTTTTTCATTACCGACGTGGATGCTGATGATCATCACGTGATTTGCAATTATTTCATTTCTTTATTCAAGAGTATTTGCATAAAACTAATTCCTATGTATTATGTGATCGAAGCAAGCACGAATACACAACTGGATTTTTTTCTTAAAAATAACGTCGTCTGAAAAAACATGCAAACAAAACTTCGAAAAACAATGATTTAATCAACATTCATCAGAAACAAACGCGGAATTTCATTAAACTTTATGCATCTTTAATTGTCCCGTGTGCGCTTTATTTCTTCAGTAATGATCTGCTGCAGCATGGAATACCCAAAATTTGAAATTACCATGTAATTACTCTTGAACTGGTGGAATGGGGGATGACTGTTACGTAAATTACATTTCAGTGAAGAGGATAAAAATATTCCTCCGGAATTAATTTGCTAATAATTAACATTCATGATACAAGAGAACAACTTTCGTTCGCAGTAAAACATTTCAGTGCGGGAAAATTACAAATAAATACCCTTAATGCTGAACACGTATCTCCATAGATGATGAAATCATCAGAGAAAAAAAAACGTTGGTTCCGATGTTCATTAAATTTCACATATTTAGTTAATTAAATTTCGAATGCTGCACGTTGCTATATAAATATCCATTTAGCTTAACTAGATTACTGTGGTTTAGGATGTAGTATAAATGGGGAATGGATTCTGAAAGTTCTTGATGGAGAACTTCTGTTTACGAAATATGATTTCATTAAAGAGACTCCCGTATTTCGTATACGTGCTAAAAATTAAGGTATTACCAATGGAATTAAATTTTTATATTTTATGGCAAATTATGTACAGATATGTTTATGTATGGAGCCATGACCTTACTGGCGTTCAAGTATTTTCATCATATGAGATAAATAAAACATGTTTTCTTTCTAAATCAGTTCTCAGTTAACCTGAATATTTTCAACGTGTGGCATATTTTCAGTGCAGGAACTGATTAATCTTTTTCAAAAGAAATTACAAGAAATTAAACTATTGCGTTTAACATTCATTTCAGGGCAATCAAACAAAACATTTTGTAGGTGTTTCATTCTAAAGCATATTCCTAGACTAAACGTTTGTAGCAGGCGTTCAGTAAATAAAGCTCTTTATTTATTTAATCTAAATTAATTAATTGGAGAAATATTTCTTAAAGAAGAACGTCGTCGAAATCTCGAGCATTTTAATCATGCCTTTGTAAAATTTCGAAATCTCGGGCATCTTAACCTCTCATGTATCTGTAAAATTACAAAGTTACACTGCCGTAAAGATTTTCCTAGCCGTAACTTTGTAATTTTTACAGAGACATGAACCGGGGAAATGTTTTCGTGGGATTCTCTGGGTTCACTCATACCTGTGGAAGGCACTATGGGCCGAATTCGTTATGAATCCGTCCTTTCAGACAAAGTACACCCATACATACTGATTGTCTTCCATGGGGCGAATGGGACCTTTCCGCGCGACGTGTCATACAGCTAGAAATGTCAGAGAGTGGTTGAAAGAGCATGATGAAGGCTTCAAGGTACTTTCCTAACACCCTAATTCCCGAGATTTAAACCTAATTGAGAATCTGTGGGACCACCCGATCGTGTTGTTCGCTCTATTGATCCTGCACCACGCACCCTCCAGCAGCTGTCAGAAGATGGGTTCTAAAACCTCTGCCGTCCTTTTTGAATTTTCACATTTATCCTATAATACTCTCATCGTCAAAAAAAGTAGTTGCACCCAGAAGGACGTGTAGGATTGCAATGCTATTCGGGAGGAGGCTACAAGTGACCAGGAACAATAAATAATAAAACATTGAGACTGATATGGGCAATATTTATTGTGCTACACGCCAATAAGTAGTGTCTCGCATTATGGAGTTGGGCCGCCATGTTTGATCACACATCTAGCCAGACATCTCGACATGACGTTTTTGCAGGTTCCTAATGGTGTCTTGCGGTAAGCCATCCCATGCAGCTTGAATCTTCTCACGCAGTTCCTACACATATTGCGCGGTTGGGTGGAGTGTGGATAGCACGCCCAATAGCATCCCACACATTTTCAATCGGCGATAGGTCTAGCGATGCGGCTGGCCATGGCAGAGTATCAGTAAAGGCTAGCTCTAGAGACAGCAGCAGCATTCGGATGATCGTTGTACTGTTGGTAAATGGCATTGGCGTGAGCTTTCAGAAAAAGTAGAATCACTGGTTGCAGGACCTCATTACCGTAGCGTTAGGCTGCCAAAGTGCCTGCAATGAACACCAAATGTGATCTGACATGTAGGCAATTGGATCGCACGCCATGACGCCAGGTCTTCTGGACGTTTAACGCTCGAAAACAAACCGTTCATCTTGGCGCTGACCACCGTGTCTCTACACACGGATTTGTTGGTAGTCTCCTCCAGGACATAAGCGGAACTCGTCCTTGAAGATCACCCGCTGCCATTCTAAATCGCTCCATGGCAGTCTGGCACGGCACCATTGCAGTGTTTGGCGACGATGCAATGGTGTATAACGAAGTAAATTTCTCCGTCACTTTTGGTCTACGCCGGGATTCGAACCCGAGGCCGCTTATTCCGGAACAAGTCGCTCTACCAACTGAGCTACGCAGACGATTATTCTGATTCCTATCTGCCTTTATGTCGTGTGCGTCCTTCTGGCAGGTACGTCACATCTCCCCCCCCGAAAGAGGGCCGGGGGCATGGCCCACGTGTCAGCCGTGACCATGAATCGTTGCAGGCAGCCATCCACTGTAGAACGTGCACTTGAGAACTCCCAGTCAATCTGCTGTGTGGAATGCAACATCACACATTTTTATTTTTCGAAGCGCTGGAGAAGGAATTCTCTTATTTTTCCTGTCTCGCGGTGTGGAAATAACATCACACCAATGCGAGATTTTGAACGGTCGGGTCATCCGGATAGTTCGGGCGCCATTATAACGAAGTAAATTTCTCCGTCATTTTTGGTCTACGCCGGGATTCGAACCAGAGGCCGCTTATTCCGGAACAAGTCGCTCTACCAACTGAGCTACGCAGACATTTGTTCTGATTCCTATCTGCCTTTATGTCGTGTGCGTCCTGCTGGCAGGTACGTCACAGGTGTTAAGGGCAGTCGTAATAGCGGTCTGCATGCGAGTAGTTCTACGTCGTGCAGCCGTCTGCCAATGGTGCTGGCACTAATCGGGCGATGCATGGAGGGCACCACAGCTCACTGAGTTTCGGCAATCGTGGCTGGGTTATCGGGTCACTCCGCGCATGTTCTACAACTAGTTGGTTCTCTCTCTCTCTCTCTCTCTCTCTCTCTCTCTCTCTCGGTGAGTCGTCTAGGTCTCTTAGACCCTTCCTGTCGCGGCTGGGTGTCTTGTCCTGTCCACTGCCATCAACAGCGTGCTATGGTGGTATCCGCAAGGTCGGTATGGTGCTTAATACAGCGATGAGACCATCCTGCTTCCCTGAGCCCGACGATGCGGCCACTCTCGAACTCCTTCAACCATTGGAATTCCTTCCGAACTTTTCTTCGAGGCATACTTCACTTGCAAAGAATGCAACCGACACAACAGCAAGAGACAGACTGGCAAGCACGCGCAACGGGACGACCTAATATAACCGGTTAGTCACAGCGCTACGACCCCTCCTCGGTTGAGTTTCACGCGTGACCGAGCGTGACACTTGAATCATTTGCATGCCTCACGATGCCAAACCTACCAACCAAGTTTCATTCTTGTCGGTCGCTTCCTTCTGGGTGGAACTTTTTTTGACAATGAGTGTAGTTCCAACTGAACACTCTTGAACCCCATATACATTTGATAAATCGCCGTAAATTATTTTTAATTTCGTTCCCAAGTTGCATATTCCTGAGAAAATGAAAACTCTTTCTGCCGGCGTTAGAAGTTCCATTGCAAATACCCACAGAATTTCCAGACCGAACTTCAAGCGCCAACAAAAAGAAAAAAAAAGAAGAGAGAAATGATACAGCTTTAGTCAACCGTTCAGACGAGACACTTTTAGACAAGTTTTCAAACAAGACGTGTTAGAGAACCGTTCCAAAAAGAATTTACTAGGTCCAAACAAGAGTTGTTCAAGACAAGCGTTCAAACAAGAATTGTCTGAACAAGCGTTCAAACGAGAATTGTCTGAACAAGCGTTCAAACGAGAATTGTCTGAACAAGCGTTCAAACGAGAATAGTCTGAACAAGCGTTCAAACGAGAATAGTCTGAACAAGCGTTCAAACGAGAATAGTCTGAACAAGCGTTCAAACGAGAATAGTCTGAACAAGCGTTCAAACGAGAATAGTCTGAACATGCGTTCAAACGAGAATTGTCCAGACATGCGTTCAAACGAGAATTGTCCAGACATGCGTTCAAACGAGAATTGTCTGAACATGCGTTCAAACGAGAATTGTCCAGACATGCGTTCAAACGAGAATTGTCCAGACATGCGTTCAAACGAGAATTGTCCAGACATGCGTTCAAACGAGAATTGTCCAGACATGCGTTCAAACGAGAATTGTCCAGACATGCGTTCAAACGAGAATTGTCCAGACATGCGTTCAAACGAGAATTGTCCAGACATGCGTTCAAACGAGAATTGTCCAGACATGCGTTCAAACGAGAATTGTCCAGACATGCGTTCAAACGAGAATTGTCTGAACATGCGTTCAAACGAGAATTGTCCAGACATGCGTTCAAACGAGAATTGTCCAGACATGCGTTCAAACGAGAATTGTCCAGACATGCGTTCAAACGAGAATTGTCCAGACATGCGTTCAAACGAGAATTGTCCAGACATGCGTTCAAACGAGAATTGTCCAGACATGCGTTCAAACGAGAATTGTCTGAACATGCGTTCAAACGAGAATTGTCTGAACATGCGTTCAAACGAGAATTGTCCAGACATGCGTTCAAACGAGAATTGTCCAGACATGCGTTCAAACGAGAATTGTCCAGACATGCGTTCAAACGAGAATTGTCTGAACATGCGTTCAAACGAGAATTGTCTGAACATGCGTTCAAACGAGAATTGTCTGAACATGCGTTCAAACGAGAATTGTCTGAACATGCGTTCAAACGAGAATTGTCCAGACATGCGTTCAAACGAGAATTGTCTGAACATGCGTTCAAACGAGAATTGTCCAGACATGCGTTCAAACGAGAATTGTCCAGACATGCGTTCAAACGAGAATTGTCCAGACATGCGTTCAAACGAGAATTGTCCAGACATGCGTTCAAACGAGAATTGTCCAGACATGCGTTCAAACGAGAATTGGCCAGACATGCGTTCAAACGAGAATTGGCCAGACATGCGTTCAAACGAGAATTGGCCAGACATGCGTTCAAACGAGAATTGGCCAGACATGCGTTCAAACGAGAATTGGCCAGACATGCGTTCAAACGAGAATTGGCCAGACATGCGTTCAAACGAGAATTGGCGAGACATGCGTTCAAACGAGAATTGGCCAGACATGTGTTCAAACAAGGAAGTTGTTTGAATGCTTGTCTATCACGTCTTGTTTAAACGCTTGTGACCAAGACGTGGTTAGACAAGCATTAAAACAACTACATAGTATGTCGCTAACTTCGGTAAAACAGGTGTAAATCTACAGCACGTGTCCGAAATCTTTCGAAAATCCTGCGTTACATTTTCAAAGTGAAGGTATGATTACTGCAAGCTTGCTGGTACTTTGATATTCGTTTTTGGCTATAGCCTTTCTATCAGCACGTTTCATTAAAAAAGAAAGGATAGAGCTGTTCAATGATTTAAGTGCAATAAAATTTTATTATGTAAGAAATGCTTTTAATGGAGCAACATTAATTCTTTTCGTCAAGCAAATAATCGTAAAGTTGAATTTCATTTTTCAGGTATTTCGTTTATAATTCAGAATTTCCTATGGGAGCTGCAAAAAATGGCTCTTGAGAACAGCATTTCTTTGAAATTCCTCTAAAGTACAGTTTCAAAATTCAGGCTAACAAGATAGCTGATACTCAAAAAAAGAAAAAACGACTTTTTCCCACGAAAGACAAGAAGAATGCTTCGATGAATGGAAAAGATTCTCCAGAAGAAAATAGATGGAAAAACGCTCCTCTAAAAACAATTTCTTCTGAGGAAAATGCGCCCATTTTTCGAGATACTCGCAATTGTAAAATGGCTTTTTGAGTCTCCAAAATCTTCCAAAGGAGAATACAGGAAATGCGCATTTTGCTTTATGTCTGTTTTATTTGTTTATGCCGCAGTATTCTGCGAAGCAACATTTACCAATACAATAAACTTTTATCTTTTATTCAACTTAGATTCAAAATTTTATTTCTAAGGGGATAGGCATCCTGCGTGACATATCACCACTTTTCGAAATGCCCTATACGAACATTGTTTAAAAACCACCAGCGGAAGAAACATAAGTTGGCTAACGACCTTCAGAAATCTGCTTATTTGATGCTAAAATATCTAGATCAATACAAGATTTGATACAAAAAATGAAATGATTCGATTCGTAACACACGCAGTATTCATGTGAGAGATAGTTTGTTTTCTGAAATTCATCGATATGGTGTTTTCTTATATTAATGCTTAAATGGCTAATAGACAAGCATTAAAACAAGAATTCGTGTCTTAATTGTGTAGAAATCAGTGGATAACCAAGGCAAGTTAAAAGTTCGTTATCTTTTGAGCTACATATAACGCTGGACCATCACATCCCTGGTCGAAATGCCCTCCAGCTTATACTAAGCACAGTCATGACGTAGAACATACGAGGCTGATGGCGTACATTTAGCACGCAGACACAATACTATTTGGTGAGCACAGAATTGAGGGCGATAAACGTGTTTGGGTGCTCTTACGCCATTATAGGAAAAGAGGATTAAACTTGGCTGCGTAAGAAATATGTGCATTTAAATGCGACGAAGCAGTGGAATGCAGCATTGCACAAAAATGGCTCCGCGTTTCAGGGCTGATGAATCCAGTCTAGAGGTCAAGTGGAAGTAGAGACATCCAACGGTCATCAAGACTGAAACCTTGGTCGAAGAACTTTCAGAAAATACCCCGGCACCAGTAGTGACCTTCGAAGACAGGCCTGAGGACAAGTTTGCGACGTCACGTACAAGAGGGCTACGCATATAGCGCTGATGATCGGAGCAAACTGTTGTGTGGAACGGATTGGACAGCTTTTTCTGTTTGCTTAGTTTCCTTCTACAGCTTCATTTCAATTCATAGATTTTATTTGCATTTGCTTAAACAGAAAAGAAAAATGTATTCTGAAGTAGGTTAAAATATTGACGAGTCAAATTGAAATATAAATAAAATACAGACGAGTCAACAGGAAATATCGAACTTTTTTGCAGTCGCGCATTTGCACAACGGAGCATCTCCAAAACTTTTAACATAAATTTGCCACTATTGCATTGAGATAGAACATTTAAAATTACAACTTACTGCACTAACCCTTTCTAAAGAAGATACTGATTATTTGAAATTTACATGAATTTATTTATGCATTGCTTTCCACGTCACCCAAGAGGTACAATGCTTGAAACGCGTTTCCCATTTTTGCATTGCAGCATGGCGGGTTCCCCAGGAGGCCTATCTCCATAATAAAAAGTTTCATAACACTTGCTTTTAAAATTTTCCAACCAAAACATGGTCTGGTTTTATGACAATAAGGTCTTCAGGATTAATTTCTTCCATTCTATAATGTGGATTACAGATTAGAAGAATGGTACTCGTATCTGATTAACCTCCCGTATTCCAACCAGCAAGGGTTTGTAGTGATTTATTTCACAAAATTTTGTTGTACTTCAAATCCATAGTAATTTAACTACTGGTGAATTTCCACTAATATGAGTTAGAATAGATTTGAATTGTATGAAGTCATTATTCTTATGACACATACAGAGAGATGAATTCCTAGAAAACTGTGTTAACTGAAGTCTTAAAATACTTAACTATTTCAAACGATTAACTGATGAAATCAGCGCATACAGTATAAACTTTCTTTTGTAATTACAAAATGAAATATAAACCTTAAGAAATTGCAAGGCATGTGTATAAAACAGATGCAAGGTGGGTTCATATGTTAACAGTTATAAGTCAGAACATCAGATATAAGAGAGATCCATCATGCAATAATTTACCTGGGAAAAGTATAATTAACTTCGTGGGATCTTACTCAGGATAACAAAGGTGTTTAAATTTAAAAGTTATAGAAAAAGTTTGAATTAAAATTATCAATAAGTTTTTTAGTATAATTCAACTATGCATTCCATTTTTATTCTGTTGGCTCTTCTGGAATTATTTCATAAGAGTTTGTAATTTTCTATTTTTAGACTGCTGTTTTTTGCATGAGATCATTCATCTTCCGATGCCCAAATTTTTAACTGATGATCAAATATTATTTAAAAATTTTTTTAACATACATGCCCTTCTGAACATTTATAGCAAAGTTTCCTAGCAATTCTTCAGCTTGCAAAGAAATTTAAGTTGCTAGACCTTTCTGATTTGGGAATTTTATAAATAAATGTTCAAATTCACTGCACAGTTTTTTAATAATAATATAAGTACACATTATTGAATTAACAACACTTTGATGTGGATATGCCAGCTTTTCTCTAATTTTTTCAAACGAGTGTATGATGAATCCAGTTCCAATTATCGATCAAGAGATAAATGAGTTCTACAAGAATTACATTTATTCCTCTCCAAAACTGAATGAACACAATACCCTGCTAAATACATTAATACAGGTAGAGACTCTTTCACTCCAGCAATATCACTTTCTGTGACAACTATGTCAAAACAAAATGCATGATTTAACTGGCTTTCCTCCAGTTCCTCCCAGTTTTCTTTGGCATCAACATGCACAACAGAAATACCTCCATAATGTTTTGAAGACAACGCTAGTTTCATCAAACTTTGCATTCTAAGTTTATTCTCACATTCATATACCTGCCGAAGCACTTGTTTCGCATTCAATATCAGTAGGCTTAAAATGAAATTCACACACCTAAAAAATTAATATTTGTTTTTAGTATTTCAGAAGATTAACTAGGTAAACTATACATGTTATGGTAGCATTTTTAAAAAAAAATTTTGTGAAACATGCAACGATAATTGGTTAACACGAAAAATAATAAAAAGTTTTACCTTTGTAGGTATTAAAGCTTAAAGGCAGCAAACAAATTTTAAATTAGAAGCTAGATTATTTTGATACATTTTATTTAAACTTAATTTTATTGTTTGTTGTGATACTTTATTGGCCAGTATTTGAACTACACATTCGTACCTATTAAATTGCATTGGAATTTTCGCCTGAAATAAAAATCTCAGGCTACATGCAACACTGTAAAATACGGAAAACTGACTAACAGATTTATAATTTGGGATAAGTCCAACGCACAGACTAAACCATTACAATAGGCTCGTGCACATTTACAATTAGATGTTTTAATTCATTCGTAATGAGTTAGTTTTTAATACGGTTGATCCACCAATTGTTGCAGACTATATGCAACAAGAAGCAAACAAATGTTAAATTACAAAATGGTACGCCAATGATATGCAGTACAAGAAACATAAGAGTATCCACAAAATATTAAATTTCTGTTTGAAACGTACAAGTTAAATTACGAAATATATACCCTGAAGAGCAATTTAATTAGAGATACTTGTCTAATAACGTGCAGCGCCACCTTTCGTCCTGATGACGGCGGCGATTCGTCTCGGCATGGACTCGACAAGACACCGGAAGCGTTGGGAAGCCATGCGGATCCACGACCCCTGAACAAGCTCCCACAGCTCACGAAGATTTGATGAAGCGGGTCATCTCTCTCGATGGCATCACAGATGCGCTCGATGGGATGGAGGTCAGGTGACCTAGCTGACCAAGGAAGCGGGGTCACGTCGGTGGAGTGTTCATCCAACCATTCGGATACAATTCGTGAGCTGCATTGTCTTGTTGCAGGATGAGGTCCTCAGAGCGATGTTGAAGACGAGCAAACGGGAGCAAATGGTCGTCCATGATATCCCGGTAACGTTGAACTGTGAGGGACGATGTAACACGTGCCATTTCAGTCCACGTAAACAGTCCCCAGACGAGAATGTCACCCCCACCAGCTTAAGGAGTACCCTGCTGGTAAGAAGGATCCATCGCTTCATGTGGTTTGCGCCGTACTCGTATCCTGCCATCCCCTAGTACCAACGTAAATCTCGACTCATTAGTCCATGCAACATTGTTCCGCATGTCTAGGGTCCAGTGGCGATGTTCCTGCTCCCATGCTAATCTTTGCTTCATGTGATGTGCGGTCAGCAGCGGTACCCTCGCGGGACGATGGTTTCTGTACCCCATAGCGAGGAGATGGTTCTGGATAGTGTGGCTGCTTACACGTTTTTGTGCACCAGCGTTAAAGTGCCGAGTGATTTCTTGCACTATGGCCATTCTGTTCGCTGTTACAATGCCAGATAGCCGACGATGACCCCACTCATCCACACGCTGTTGTCCATGGCGTTGGTTCTTGTAAAGATGGTTTTACCGGATTCGCTGTACTCACGGTGCACCCGTGACAGAGTGGCTCGTGAAACTACCAGTGCCTGCGCTACTTCCGAGATGGATTGACCCATTCGTCGGGCCCACACAATTTGCCCACGATCAAATGCACTTAGATCCTTCGTCTTTCCCATACTGCGTCCGACTCTTACTGATTCCCGTCGCATCTTTCCTTATATTGTTGGATAGCTGTATACGTCATGTTTCCGTTTACAGGGCCACCCACAGCGCCACATTTGCATAACGCCAGCTGTCTCTAATTCAATTGCTCTTCAGGGTATATGCTTTTACAGAAATTGGATTACTAATTTCCTTAATAACCATTACGAACTAGAGTTGTGGCATGAGTTGCAGTCAGAAAGTGGATCCAAAAGTGTCTTACTTGAACCTAGTTATTTGCTAGATTTCCAAACTTGCATCGCAAATGAAAAATAATTATTTCATTAATAATTTTAACCTTTCATTTAAGTTAAAGAAAAAATCTGTCCATACCCTGCTGTATTTCGTCGGCGTAAAGTTCTTTCGATGAATTCTGTTAATCCATTGCTTTCGGAGTACTTCATCCTTTGGAAATGCAAATAATGAAACCTTTGAACCGTTTAAATAGTTGCCGATACACTTCGGACGACAGCATGTGTACGGCATCTTGGTGACAACTAAAATAAAAAGTTTAAACAAAAGATAATAACTTGCACGTGGTTAGACCTTTCACGCAAGAGATACGGTAGTTTCCTACTCCTGCCAGGCGTGCACGAAGATCACTTAAGGTCAAAGGTCACATCAGAGCTCCCCTGCCAAGACATACCTGAGGGTGATGACGTCACATGAGGATGCGGAGTCTGTTCTCAGGCCTGTCTACGTAGGTCATGTCAGAGCTCTCCGGCCAAGACATACCTGCGGGTGATGATGTCATCTGAGGATGCGGAGTCTTCTCAGGTCTGTCTACGTAGGTCACGTCAGAGCTCTCCTGCCAAGACATACCTGAGCGTGATAACATTACATGAGGATGCGGAGTCTGTTCTGTGGCCTGTCTACGCAGGTCACACGCCAGTACCCAGTTTGCAGCTGAGGAAGGTCTTCCAAATCTACCCATCGTTCTTCACCTGCAATAGCTTGGTTTCTCCTTCAAACACAAGTGAATGCTTAAATGGCTACTTGCTGCAGATGCATTCACACCGCAGCAGTCTAAACAACGAGAAGCTTTCATCCCAAGATTTCTGTTCAATACACAGGATAGGTTTCAGGGTCGTATCTTCAGAGGTGATTAAAAGTGGATATTCCGATGCTATTCTATGACTGAGATCCAGTGGCTAAAGCCACCCTAGGAAGCACAGCCAGTGGTATACACAGGGTAGTTCGAATGGAAAGCCCTTGCTGTGTGCATTTCGTCGAATTTTGAGTCACGCGCACTGCTAACTCGCACCAGACTGTGGATTGGAACCCTTATGCTGAACCATTGCATCAGATTCATGATACTTCGCTCCAACGCTACCCAGAGCTTATCAATAGGACGCGGCGTTGCTGCACAAGTGGATAATGCCTTAAAAGTCACACGTCTAGAGTGGTCTACCGAAATAAAACTACTGGAATTGAAAGAGGTTCAGAACCTGCGTCATCATTCATACAGGCCTGATATTGCCTCATCGAAATATCACCTGTTTTGTATCATGGTCCATTACCTACAGGAATCACATTTCTCTTCAACGGGGAATGATGAATCTGGCATCACTGAATTTGTCTTCCAAACCTACCGAGTAGTATCACCATGAGATCGGTAGTCTGGTGATGCTCTAGTAAAACAGTATAGAAAACAGCTGCCTGTATTTTACAGAATGACGTGAGCTTGTGTAGCATTTATCCAGCATTTAACTTTTCAGCTGCATACTGGACGAACTTTGGATTTACCTTGTTACAACTTATCACAGTTTATGAATTGCAGTGACGCTGTAATTTCAGAAAGAGTATTTAGAAAGAAAGTAAAAACAGTCTGAAGAAAATTCTGCAGTTACTTTCACAGTTAAATAGTGTAGTTACAGATCAAATCCTATATTGCAAATTAAATGCTGCTGTTACTTCCACAGTTCAATTAAGGCACTGCGAATACCTCGTACGGTTTACATCCACAGAGAGAGGTTAGACGCAACTAGGTACCATGTGGTTTTTGTGTAGAGTATGAAATTAGACTATAGGCAGGAAAGACAGGTGCATAACGCGAGTTGCATATTGTTAGGAATGGCAAGCTACTGGTCGAAAACAGCACTTCCGGTTGGAGCAGGAGCAGGCTACCTTATTTTTAGTGGTGATCCGATGCTCCGATTCCAGCGGCTCGGCATGCCCATCTGCTACACGTTTTGTGGTTCAGAGCTACACGGCCGATCACGCTGACCATGTGGTCGGAGGCTCTGATCACGTGCTCATAAGAGGCCCTATAGCTTCTTTCCAATATCAGGGTTCTTTAGCGTTTCAGCTGGGCACAACAATTTTGTCCCTTGGAAGGAATGCATTTTTCTAACTTATCGCATTTGTAGAAACAGACCAAGATAAGTCTTAAGTCACTACAAATCAAGAGAAGTATTTAAGAACGATATGTAAGCATATGTTTTTCGCAGGACTAGTCTTTACCAAAGAAATACTATTTTCAGACTAATTGCTAAACGTTAAGCAGTTTTCCCGAAAACTTGCTTACACTATCAACGAATCACAATTGCATTATGTTCTCCAAACTAAATACGCATAAATGAAAAAGAATATGCTTCTACATATCATGTACAAACGAAATAAACAAAAAAGGATCAAAATAAAAGAACATAAGCACATTTTTAAATAGATAATCCTCTGATCCTGTCTACTCCATCACCTCATTAACCAGATCCTAATCCACGTCACACGTCAATTTAAAAAGTACAGGGAATTATCACATGTTAAAACACATACGGGCAATCCTCAAACGATTCTTGGGTATAAGTGCAAACATTTCTCAATAACATATGGATACATTTAAAATAGTTTCAATATCCTCATACCACACAAATACGTATATAAATTGCAATCCTTATTCCATCACAATCTAAACCAATAGCAAAAATAACATTTTTAAATCTCTCTCATATCTAGAACATCCTTTCCCCAGTGTATTACAAATCTCATGGCTGCAAGCAATAATTTTAAAATAAAGTAATTTTCATAGGGATCCCAGTACCCATGTATCCCATAGTGTGAACAACCTGCATACAATTATTTTTAAAGATTTTCACCAAAATGGCTATATCCTTCAAGTTTGATTGTAGTCTCGCGGAATCCATTACATGTGTTTTTGTAAGAGCATGTGTTATCATCGACGAATGACTTGTCTCTATATGAAAGGAGATCTGATCTATCAACTATACTTCTGGCTTAGGAATCCGATACAGGTTATACAACAAACGAGGATACCTGTTCTTAGGCAAAGCTAGAGTAATCCTTCATGCTATTTTGTCATGGGATCTTTTTCATATTGATTTATAATCTACAATGGGCAGGAACATGTATACATAATTTTATATCAAACCCACATTTTTTCCACGTTTCAGGAAATACAGATCACTTATGAACAACTCTATAGGCCGTCGCTAGTCCTTAATTTGAGTATGCAAGTTCCACCGAAAGGAAAGAGCTAGACAGGAATGTGAAAAACGAAACACGCATGAATCAACTGGGACTCAAACAGGGAATCAATTCAGACACATATCCACAAACCTATGGCTTTTACCCAACGGCCACCGAACAGCAAAGCCACAATTCTGGCATATGATTACATAACATGTTTTCTTTCAGGGACAAACAGCAAACTTTCACCGGTACAGGAAGACTCCATCCTCATTATTTAGCTATTATTTCATTACTGAAACAAGGATCCCGGCTGGACCCAAACAGTTGGCCACACTTCTCAGATGTTCATCTCAAAAGATAAAACCTGTGTTCTACATTTATGGCGCTTATAATTCCGATCTTCAACTCCTGATCAAAGAATATGATCAGGAGTTGTAGATCTAGATTTGAATCGCAACACGAATTTGATCAGAAGTTGCCAGCGCGGGATTTGAATCGCAACGCGTGATTGATAATGCACAACACTCTTCTGATTCCAATTAAGTTCTTCAATCATTTGGTAGAATATCTGGCAGTGGAACAAAATTTACCAATATCGCTCCTGGCCAGCCCGAGATTCGAATCGAAACACAGTATAAATATTCAGCCAAGACATTATCATTAATTTACGGACAAATATTTCTTTTCACAATAGATCGCAGCAACCAACTCCAAACTACCTGTCTCATCAAGTTATCTCCCGTAGTCAAATTTTTAGAAACTGGCAAAGTATTCAAAATCTTAACAAACTCTGCTTTCGGTGGAACACTCACGTCAGATTGAAAGATGTCCATGTAAGTAATTTTACTACTTGAACGTTGTGTTATTGAGATCCTAACGTGCGAATAAATTTTGCAATCTGTTATTGTGCAGTTACTTTCTGTAACTGACAGTCACTTGGGAGAGGGGGGTTAAAAATTTCGTTAGGTATCTGTACTTTTGCATAATCCTGAAAGCGCCAGATGCATCATGTTCCGATCGGCGGAGATTTTATATATTACAGAATCCGGTCCTGATAGTCATAAAACTAATTGACATGCCGAAATATTAATAAGATGTGGTATTCGCTAAAGCTCAAACTGGGAGCTCACCACCGAGAAAGTGGTAGCTAGTACCTGAAGGCTATAACTTCAGTAGCACATTTGGATAGCGTAAACCGCACAGTATCCGTACGACAAATGAATGTCACCTCACCTAATTTCTCAATTGCAGCTAGTTCATCTCTACAAGAACAAGTTCTTCTGTGTAAGACACTTTCAACACACAGACGATTCTGAACTTATTAGGCATCAACGATCAAACAGTGGGTTTCAGCGCAGTGTTCGAATAACATGGTGACAAAAAATAACGGCTAGCATCACCCCTGAGCGAAATCTTATTCAAAGAATTCATAGTACTAAAAGATAAAGTCGAGGTGGATTCAGAATAAAATATGTTAACCTTCTGGAGAAAGTCACCCGGAAATACGTGTTAGAGCACCTTGGAAATTAAGCCATGTCTCACCGAGCCAAAAGCGTTCTAGATTCCTAACCTTGACATAATGATCCACCAATTATTTCTACAGACTTTGATGATTGCAGACTATAAGAAGGAATTTGAGCACTAAGCGCCTTTCTTCATCCCGGAAGCCTGCCTGAACGGCCAAGAATTCGAATTACACTAATCAGTTAATGTGCTACCTATTACAAATGAGTAAAGCTTTCCTAAAATATTAGCAAGACCTAGGGGTATTCCGTTGTTAATGACATGATCATCTTTCATATGAGAATGATACTTTCCCCAAGAAACAGATTTTCTTATAAGTCTCATTGCTGGTTCCAAAGATGCTACAATTCACACTGAAAGAGGGTATGCCAACTCGCGGTGGCGCAGTGCTATAACCGCTGGCTTCTGACCATTCATCGCAGTTGGGTCCGAGTTCGAATCCCTGTGAGGCATGGATGTTAAGTTTGTCTTACGGCACTGGCTCTCTCCCTTTCCTGGTACCAATGACCCTAAATAGAGACGGGCGACTGATTATAGCCCATCGAGTTGCTCACGGTGGTGGTTGAAACCCCAAAGTAACATAACCAGGTGTTGCAAATTTTGAGTTTAAAATATCATATAACAAACCTGTTTCTGAACTGTGTGTTTTTTTTTTTGATTGGAGGTTTAACGACCACCGTGGGCAATTCAATGGGCTATAAGCAGTTGCCCGTCCCTAATTTAGGGTCACTGGTTCCACGGAAGGGAGATAGCCAGTGCCGTAAAACAAATGCAACATCCATGCCGCACCGGGATTCAAACCTGGACCCCTTTCGGACGAATTGTCAGATGCCATCGCTTAGACCACTGCGCCACCGGGGCGGTAACTGTTCTTCAAAAGGCATAATCGTGTCCATATCTCTTTGTGGGTCTATGGTCTTAACAAGATTTCTTCCTTTGTTGGTCTGTACGATTCGTCACAAGCGGCGACGAATCGTACATTACATTCAAGTAACTTACTATTGTTTTTCCACAGGCCATTCCGTTTTTGGAAAGAAATTACATCGCGAGCTCCCGGTTTCTCCACTACATCAGAAACCCTTCAAACAATATTAGATATTATATTATTCTCCGCAATATTTCTAGACTCACTTTTTTTATTGGAGGCTTAACGACCACCGTGAGCAACTCAATGGGCTATAAGCAGTATCCCGTCCTTAATCCAGGGCCATTGGTTCAAGAGAAGGAAGAAAACCAATACCGTAAGACAAACACAAGATCCATGCCCCACCGGGATTCGAACCCGGACCTTTTTTTTTTTTTAAGCGACCACCATGAGCAACTCGGTGGGCTATAAGCAGTCTCACGTCCCTAATTTAGAGCCACTGGTTCCAGGGAAGGCAGAGGGCCAGCGACAACATCCATGCCCTCACCCACCTTGGACTTTGGACCTTTCTCGGTCCAGACTCTAAAACTTGTTTTCATCATTGTTAATAAACGTATCAAAATGAAATGCAATTTGGAAAAAATGCTAATTTGGCGTAGTATTATTCGCTACATTAATATCACCTGCCACATGTTTAGAAGGCAGCTACTGTAATTCAGGGAATTTCCCCAACAGTCGAGGACACAGGCTTATCTCCATTGACATTATTATTACACACAACTGTTTTCAAAATTAAGTTACCGCCTTGAATATTTTTCATGCCATGAGTTTTATCAGCCGTATAATAATAGACTTTAAACATGGCCGTCTTAAAGGGTAGGCCAGCAGGGCATGTGTTCTGGGCCCCCACCTGAGCTGGGGCCCCCAACGCCCAAAGTGTGTTACGGATTTACAAAAGTCCAACTCTTTCACCACGCACCAGCAGCTTTTTTTATTATTTAATTAAAAGGAGAAACACCAATGTAGAAAGTTGGAAGTTGTTCTGCCTTGATTTTCAAACTTTGCTCGTAGCTTTGATTTCCTGAGCAAGGAGACAGGAGTGAAGTTAGGCGTTAGGATGGATCTTTTGTGACAAAATAAGAAACAAAGAAAGCCGATCTCCCTTCCAGTCCCGTAGGAGTGATAGTTTTTTGATAAAACAATGAAATGAAAATCCTGAACGGAAGTAAAATCGTGTAAGTCGTGAACATGTATGAGGTATCCGAAAAACAAAGTGACGTGTGAGCATGTACCTGAAGAACATTTCTCAAGAAAATGTGAGCGCATGGATTTTATTTTTGACTGACGGGCAAGACTTTCGTTTAATCTTATTTTTTGCATACATCTCTAGAATTTCTAATGTAATGCAATTAGTACACAAGAACATATCGCAGTGTTTATATTCTCACAAGTGAATTGTCGATTTTTAAAACACAAACTAATTTCTGACATCAAATGATTCATTTTCAAAGGAATTTAAGGGTCAAATGTCATTCAGTGAGCTAGATGTAAGATTCCGTAAAAATTAACTCATGTTCATGTGAGCAAGGCATTTTTTTCTCTCCTTCCACGCATATATCTCATTTTTTCCGAATTCCTTTTTCCATTTAAGCAGTCATTTGTGTTGTCTATATATACCAAAAAATGCACGTATGTTTATCATTGCGGTTTGCCCACTACTGGCTATTCACATATGTTTAATCTTCGGTGTTTAAATAAATAGCAATGACCGGCGCCGCATATCGATACTGCCGCCCCCCCCCCCCCCACCTGGAAGCGCAGTGATCTAAGCGATGGCCTCTGATCATTCGTCCGACAGGGGTCCGGTTTAGAGTCCCGGTGAGGCGTGGATGTTGTCTTTGTCTTATGGTACTGGCTCTCTCCCTTCCCTGGAACCAGTAACCTTAAATTAGGGACGGGAGACTGCTTATAACCCATTGAGTTGCTCACGGTGGTCGTTAAATCTTCAAACAAACAAAAAACAAAAACGCGACTTTTGTCCGGTGCTTCATTGTCTGGAAACTGCGCTGGTTGGTTTACTTCTGTTTTAATTTAATTTTCGTTGAATGAATTGTAAATGGGGAAGAAGCATCTTTCAGCACCCATTTTCTTGTTATTTACTAAGCAGCTAAATGTGAGTGCATTTGGTAGACTTCAGGGAGTTCTATAAATTTTTGCCATGTACCATTTTTCATTCAATTGGTAGTAAAAAGTTACTGGATACTGAATGTTTCTATATCAGTTGGGGAATAAATTTGGGGAGACTTTCATCCAGCAGTGGATTGATAATGGTTGACAATGATATAGAAGATCAGGTGGCCCGCAAAAGTATTAAGACTTTAAAATATTTCACTACATTATCAATGGAAATAACTTTATCGGATAAGCAATATGAATTAGATATCTATTTCTTTAGTTCATCAGTTGCATTACACTCGATTTCCATCATCGCAGTATCAAAACCTTATATTGTGCCAGACTGTATTCCGTAGAATTATCTGCAAAGCTCAATGAGATTTTTTCTGTTAAATGTCTTTCTGAATATTAATTCGTTCAACATCAATCACAGATGACTCACTGTTACAGTCTTTCAAAGTATTGTCCCTCGTAACATTAATATCTACGGCACCGAGAACGCGAAGCACGTGGAATAACTTAGGATGTACCACTGGAGTCAGGATGTTAGTCTGCTCCACGCTGGTAGAAGTAATGTTTGCTGTTCCTTGTTTCTCACCCCAAGTATACACGTATGCTCATTTAATCAAGTAAAATATTTCAAACAAAAGTAAATATATGTGACTCACAGAAATCAATTGCCTTTTCTCAAGACTGAGGATCTGTCCGAAACGCTAATACAAGAGTAAACAAGAATTACAGCCGCTTGATTTTTTTTTTTTTCCTTTTCTGATTCACTAATTCATTTATACTATGGAAAACACCTTCTCTCACTACTGGTACATCATAAAAATTGTGATATTTATTACTTTTGAAGTTGAATCCTTGCATTATGTATTATGGCGAGAGGTTTTAGATACCTCATATTAAGAGCTTAATAAAACCTCTAGAAATGTAAAAAACAAAAAAAACAAAAAAAGGAAATAAAAGAGCGAATGAGAGTTTCT
The DNA here is from genome assembly GCA_039090855.1 of Macrothele yani. Classification (NCBI taxonomy): domain Eukaryota; kingdom Metazoa; phylum Arthropoda; class Arachnida; order Araneae; family Macrothelidae; genus Macrothele; species Macrothele yani. Next base: position 185,666,024 of record CM076995.1, read on the forward strand.
TATAATCGTCATTAACCCTGGAAAACACAAGACATTTCAACGACCAAATCAAATATTTAAGCAAATATCTTGAGCACCGAAGCATGTCCCGAAAAATTAAATTTTGTTTAAAAACACACCAATATAACATACATAATTAAAGCTTTCAGTTAAAATAACCAAAATTATTTATAATTAAAAAATCAGCTTACCTGACGGTGCAGAATTTTCCCTTAAGCTTCATTTAATCCACATGAAAGTCCACAATAGGCAAGAGTTCACACATGTATATGTTAAAAGGGCAGGTAAATAAAATAAACAAACGCTTCACTATCCAATGAAAATCATTGTTCAAATACATTGAGCACAAACGGCACAGCAGAATATCTGACGCAAACAGAAGCACCACTGGCAAATGATTTCAACAAGATAAGACGCACGACTGAAAAGAGTCTTGTCTCACTAACTGCTGTAACCGGTGTCGTTCTCCCAGCAATGTCCACCTAGTGTCTAAGAGCACGTCAGACAGCTCTTTATTCGTCAATCAAAATAGCAAAGAGAGCACATGAAGTTGCCATTCCATCAGTATATTTCTTTATGTCAATGTCCGTTTCGCAAATACTGTGGTGCTAAGAGTGTTAAACGTTTTCATTTTTTTATTCCAATTTCTCAGTTGTTTAACGGGCAAAATTGTGCAATTCATTTGGCAACGAAGAGTTTCCCATATCGAATTTAAGGCCACTAGTTCCAGGGAAGGGATAGAGACAGCGCCACCTGACAAGATCAACACCCATGTCTCATCCTGGATTTTAGCTTCAACCCATTTGGGGCGAAGTGTCAGAAGCCAGATCTTCTGACAACACAGCCAATGCGACAGCCGCGTAAGAAATTTGAACTGTATGCGAAGTTACACATCTTTGTGAACCGATTAGTCGCAATAAATCTATAGCAAAATAAATCGCGTAAAGTGAGTAGTCCGTCAGTATATCTGCGCTTATTGAATTATCTGATATACATGTACTGTGAGCAAGAGAGAAAGCCGCACTACGTATGCAGAGTTCTATCAAACTGGAGCAAAGTTTAATCCAAACTGCAGGACTGAATGCCGCAAGTTTTGCCTCTCTAAACGCGAAGCAGAATGTCGGAAATCGGAGAAGCCGTCCCGTTGCCGCAGTGGTCTAAGCGATGGCTTCTGACCATTCGTTCGAGAAAGGGTTCGGGTTCGAATCCCAGTGAGGCATGGATGTTGTTTTTGTCTCGCGGCACTGGCTATCTCCTTCCCTGGAACCAGCTGTCCTAAATTAGGTACAGACGACTGCTTATAGCACAATGAGTTGCTCCTAGTAGTCGTGAAACCTCCAATAAAAAAAGATCGGAGATTTTACAAGCAACATTTTTACCAACATAACCTGCACTCTGTCTGAGAGTTACACGGCTTCATGAAGTAGTGTTATTACTAGTTACACCTGCTTCCTCCATGACATAGGCAGGTATTGTATGTATTTCAGATTATTTTTAGGGACATAGGTGAACTTTCGTCGCCGCCCCGGGGGCGCAGTGGTCTAAGCGATGGCCTCTGATCATTCGTTCAAAGGGGTCCGGGTTCGAATCCCGGTGAGGCATGGGTGTTGTGTTTGTCTTTCGGCACTGGCTCTCTCCCTTCCCTGGAACCAGTGACCCTAAATTAGGGACGGGCGACTGCTTATAGCCCATTGAGTTGCTCACGGTGGTCGTTAAACCTCCAATCAAAAAAAAAAAAAAAAAAATTAACGACCACCTTGAGCAACTCAATGGGCTATAAGCAGTTATCCGTCCCTAATTTAGGGCCACTGGTTCCATATAAAATTGACAGCCAGTGCCGTAAGACAAACACAACATCCATGCTTTAGCAGGATTCGAATCCGGACCATTTCTATAGCGAATGCTCATAATCCATCGCTTAGACCACTGCGCCACAGCCGCCCCGGTGGCGCAGCGGTCTAAGCGATGGCCCCTGATCATTCGTCCGAAAGGGGTCCGGATTCGAATCCCGGTGAGGCATGGATGATGTGTTTGTCTTACAGCATCGGCTCTCTCCCTTCTCTGGAACCAGTGACCCTAAATTAGGGACGGGCGACTGCTTATAGCCCATTGAGTTGCTCACGGTGGTCGTTAAACCTCCAATAAAAAAAAAAAAGACTGCGCCACATGGGTCGCTTAAATAAATTTCGGGATCTACGATCAGCGGCTTCGGAGGTGAAGTTGTCTAAATGCTTGCTTCAACCATTTGTCCCAGCTGGGTCCGTGTTCGAATCCCTGTGGGGCGTGGATGGTGTGTTTTTCTTACGGCTTTACTCTCTCCCTTCCCTTGAGATAGTGATCTCGAATTAGTGCGGAGTGGACTGCTTACAGCCAATTGAGACACTCTCTCTGGGCGCTAAACCCCAAATGCGTTAAAATCTTTATTGAAATTTTAAAGAGATTTATGATTTTATTCCTTATTAAAAAAATTATTTCAGAGTTCTCCATAGATATTTTAGCTGCGATCGTCTCATGACGCCCGTCCACGATTTTTTTTTAGATTAAATATTTAACGACTACCATGAGCAACTGCATGGGCTGTAAGCAGTCGCCCGTCCCGAATTTAAGGCTACTGGTTGCAGGGACAGGAGAGACTAAGTGTCGTAAGACAAACACATAGTCCAAGCTTCAACGGGATCCGAACCCAGACTCTTCTCGGACGATTATTCATAAACAAGCGCTTGAACCACTGCCCCGCTTCCGTTTAATGAATGTAATTTCTGCAGCACACCTCTTTGTGAGTGAACATCTGTTAGACATTTTCTTTAACGACGAGTGTTCGCTTATATCTCTCTATTCTAATAAAAAGTAACTGCCGCCGCTGTTTTAGAAATTTCGCGACACTCTCGTTTTCCGAGCTTGCAGCGTACAATGTATTGAATGCAAAAATACGAAATTTACATCGTTTGTAGAGAATTGTTTGGAGAACACGCTGAAATAAACCGCGTTTCGATTCTGACGATGCTTCAAGAGCTATGGTATTTCAAAGTTAAGGTAAGAAAAAAGTGCTATCAAGTCGCGTTCTGGACACGCTAACAGCAACAGAACCACGAAACTTTGTAGGCATGTAGTGCCATGACCGAAGTTTTGTACCTCGTCACCCTTTTTTTGAATTTCGATTTAGTTTACGGGAAATTTAATTTCTAAATATCACAAAATTCTCTTTTTCGCGATGAGATTCATTAAAAAATCGGATATGTGGCAAACTATAAATCATAACTCATTGTAATTTTTACAGCATAAAGTGACAACTATCATCCCTTTTTACAAAAAAAGAAAATTTAAGAAAAAGTCATTTTCTGATTTTTAAGCAATTTTGAAATACGCAAAGGAAAGAAACGAACGGCTTGTCTTCATAAGGTATTTATTGCTCAAAATGTTAGGTATAAAAACTCCTCTACAAAATATGAACAAGTACAAAATAAAAAAACAGTAACAAGAAATGGGAGAGAACAAGGTATACGCAGGCATTTAAAAAACAAAAAAATACAATGTAAAGGGATTTAAAAAAGAGGGCTCTCACAAGCTGCCCAGTTGAACAGTAGTAAAAATATAAGTCTATGAATCCGTTGATAACAATAATATTAAACTGTGTCTAATAGTTCGCCGAAAACGAAACAAAAAACAGACGGTAAAGCAGTACGAATTCAAAGGTAAACAATTTCAAAACAAAATGTGAATACAGTAGAAAAACTAAGTCTCACACATGGGCAGAAAAGTAGACACAGAACACTAATGAAGAACACTTATGATGGAATAAAAACATTGTAGCGAAGAGCCAAAGTTTAAGCCAGAAGTTCCACGCCATTTTCGACGACTTGGAACCAAGGCTGTTAAGGTGACCAAATTGACATGAAGTTTTGCCCGTGCAATGTCAAATTCAAGTTGTAGGCTGGCTGTAACGGAGTGACGAAATCTGCGGCAGAGGAAACGACGATCTGTGTGATAACGGCGGAGGGAAGGTTGCTCGAAACTGCGATGAAAGTACAGGTGGATTGTATACTTCGCTTGAAGAATTAGGAAGTAGAACACTGATTATTCGTGGGAGCCGACAGATAGTGGTGACGGAACACAAGATAATGTGACATGGTGTGAAGGTGAGCACAAACGTTTTGAAGGAGAGAGAACATCAGTGAGAACAAGGGCTGAAACATCAGACACAAGAAGTATGCATGCCTGCAAGAGAATGATGTCAGCTTTAAAATAACGAAATCTACGAAGACAAGAGCATTAGCTGCCGATGCCGAAAAGCCGCGGCAGTTGAAATTAACGCAAACCAGTTAGGAAATCATGAACAGGCTGTTGATTGTTTTCGAGTGCAGCTGTGAGCAACTTCAGCAGGTACCACAGACGATGCTGAAGCTGGGCATCTTCAGGGGGAACGGAAACGTTAATCAAAAATTTATCAAGTTATTGAAGTTGTTGAAGCATTTCAGGTAACCTATTTAACTTGGATTGAATACATGGGATTGTTAGAAATTTTTCAATCCTAGGGCGTTGAATTAGTTCAAGAAGTTCAGTGTATGTAAGCGGTTGCATTGAAACAGAACAATCTTTGAATAGAGCTGAAAGTGTAGGTATGGTGGGAAGAGAACTATCATCTTCATCAACATCCGAAGAAATTGATGCTGACTCACTTAAATTAGCAGCAACGTCCATATATCATCAGTAGGGAGGTAAACAAATCTATTTGTTGTACGAAGCGGGGAAAAACAATTCTCCACGCCAGCAGAGGCTCCAGAGGAAATGGCAGAAATTTTGGTCCGAGAATGTCTAGTGCAACGCGAACGGCTTGGAGAAGACTCAGCAGAATTTGAGCGTTTCCGGAAAGTTTTGGGTCCAGAGGAGCTCACAGAAGTAGGAAGAGGAGGAAATGAGATGTCATCAATGAGAGCAGATTTTACCAGTTCAGAAGCAGGTGTTTGTACTTGCGAAACTGGTTGTGAAAAGGGGTGGCGCTTGAGTGCTGGGCAATGTTGACGCAGTAGTTTCGGAAGAAAGTGGCTGCTCGGAGTTGTTTGGTAATGGCGGTTCAGTGCTTGGCAATAACTGCGTAGTAGTTTTGAATGATAGGAGCTGCTTGGAGTTGTATGGTAATGGCGGTACTGAAACAGGTGAAGACAACGAAATATCTGCAGTCACTAAAGGAGCAATCAGCAGAGATGGTGACGTGGTTGACATTGGGGCAACAATTTGTTCAGTAGTAAGGAAGGAAGAAGTGGATGATGGAGGTGTGTCAGGAACCTTCATCGAAGGGACAACACTTGGTGCAGGTGTGTGCTGAAGGCACTCAGAAGCCAGGTGTCCCTCAGCTTGACACCAGAAACATGGCCACCAGCAAATAAGTCGAAAACGTATGTTCGTGTGTCCGTAACAAGTTGCAGAGTTGTGGGGAGGTTAGAAATAGCTTGGTCAGAGGGGGAAATAACACGATATTGGCGACGACCTTCTTGCACAAATTTGAATGAAGAGTCTCTGGCAGCAGCTGGAAGAAATTTTGTCTCTCCCACCCCTCGACCAGAAGTGCCGAGTGCAGCAACAAGTAAGTTGTCAGGAATAGCAGTAGGCACTGGAAATAATGTCACTGTGACCGGGCGCTGTGCAGAAGCAACAGGTTGCAAGTAAAAGCAGCCAATATTGATGCCTTTAGCAAGAACGGTGTCGGTGGCTTTTTGGTGAACAAAATGAACGACAACACCCTCCAATGCAAATAATTGAAACAACGCTCTCCTTGGGAACAACTTTAATTAAGTCCTCCAAGTAGAGGGGAGGGAGTGTCACGAAGGAACGAAAAATACACACTTAATAACAAAGCTGAGAAAAGTTCTTTGTACCTGCTGGTGAGTCGTCAGAAATCCGAATCTTGAGAACTTTATCTTCTCTTGAAAATTCTGGTTACATGAAAACAGGTGCACCAGAAGATTGGTATTGACCAGCAGTCACAGCATATGAGCGAGGAAGGGTTGCAGGCAAGCCAGCAGAACGTGACTGAGTACTCAGGATATGCAAATTCGGACGTAGCACATTCGATGCAGAAACATTAGGACGAAGCACATTAGAAGCAGAAACACAATTTGAAGTAAACAAATTCACACTTGAAGAGGTCATAGTTGTCTCAGCAGCGGTCGATGTAGCCAAAGAAAATCCAGCGGAGATAACATCAGCAGTAGGAGGTTGCGTTTGTATTTGGGAAGCAGCCAACATGGCCGCTAAGCACAAAAACACAACAATGTGTGTTGCAACTGCGTCACACAGAAGAAAACCCACAAAATAACGTAACAGAAGGCACACGCATCACTTCAAGTGAGGTAAAACCATCAAAACACAACACAGTCAACACGAACCACTAAAGAAGACGAAATATCCACAGGAAAAAAACACTTTTTAAAGACGCAAAGGAAAGAAACGAACGGCTTGTCTTGTCTGTCTTCACGATAACCACAGAGAAACGTTCTGATCCCGTGACCTGCTGCCATGGTGACGAAGCTATTTTTAGCACTCTCTTCTCATTGGGTGAAAGAACAGGCAACAATGTCAAAATGGTAATGACGCAATGCTTAATGACGTAGGGACGCTTTTATTAAAGTTCGGTGTTTTCTGCCTGCATACGTGAATGCCTATGTAAATATTGGCTTTTGCCTCGTATATCAAAAGCAAGGAAGGAAAATGCGAGTGTGTTCGTCCGCGACTTGTTCGGTCACTGCTAAATGACCTAGAGATCTGAAAATTGGCCAGCTGATAGGTCTTAAGGTCCGTATACCTAGAAAAATACGTTACCAAAAAAAATGGTGGCTTTGGAACATTGTCTGCTTGAACTTTTCGCGAATTGTTAGACCACTTCTAAGTAACCTAGAGATCTAAAAATTAGCATGCTGGTAGGTCTTAAAGCCTGAAATGCTTTTTGGACACCTTTTGTTTTCCTTGGTGGTAAATTTAGTAAATGCTATAAGTTCAAACGACAAAATTCCGCCCTTCCAAAAAATAACGACAGAAAAAAATTCGGGAACCTCGGAATGGCGGCGGAGCAAAGTCCTTCAATAAAAATAGGACATTGAAAAACGTTCTGCAAACATCTAACAGGGAGTTCACCAGGAGTGAAACAAAAACTATAAACAATACGTATTTGCTTATAGACATGCAATAAAAATTTTAATTTATATGGATTTTCCAGTTTTTATTTCATATGATGTACTTGAAGATCAGGCTGCAGGGCCCGAGCGCTACTCTGAAAACGAGCGTAGCGAGCCTAGAGGCCTCAGCCCCTAGTCCCTAAAAAAAAGAAAACTCGAATGCATATACTACTTTCTTATGCCGTGAAATATGCTGGTGAAGCCATCTAAACCGCAGATAAAGTGCAGATTACGTTGGCAAAAATGTTGGCTCCAAAGTCTCTGATTATGCAATACCCTACTTGACGGTTAGGAAAGCGAAGATCAAGACCGTTGCACTGAATGACGCAATTTCGATTGCCACTTTGCTCTAGTTTGACGGTACTCTTCACATACGTAGCACAGCTTTCTCTCTTGCTTACACTCTGTATATATCAAGTAATTCAATAAACGTAGATATACGGACGGAATTACTATCTTTGCGTAATGTTTTTTGCTCTAGATCTATTGCGCAACCTCAGTTCACAAAGATGCGTAACTTCGAAAACAGTTCACAAATTCTTACCCTGATGACCAGGTAGCCGGGTCGTCAGAAGTGCTGGCTACCTGACATAGCATAAGTTTTGGTTTATCTTGCCTGGTTTGCAAATGTAATTTTTTTTGGAAGCTTAACGACCACCGTGAGAAACTCAATGGGCTATAAGCAGTCGCCCGTCCCTAATTTAGCGTAACTGTTTCCAGGGAAGGGAGAGAGCCAGTGCACTAGGACGAACACAACATCCATGCCTCACCGGGATTCGAACCCGGACGCCTTTCGGACGAATGATCAGAATCCATCGCTTAGATCACTGCACCACCGGGGCGGCACAAAGTACACTGCTGTCCATCAAAAATGGAACACCAAGAAGGACACGAGATAGCAAAGCCAGATTTATTGGACGCATAACAACAGATACAAAGATGAAACTATTGAGATTACAGGCCCGCACGACTTGCAGAACAGGCAGATATCAATAGTTTGTGAGGCCCCCATGGCTGGCAATAACGGCTGCTACACGCCGCGGCATTGAACGAAAGAGGCTTTGGATGTGGGCTTGGGGTATGTCGGTCCAGGCTGCTTCCACCCGTTGTCACAGTTCATCGGGCGTAGCCGCGGGTGCCGATCAGCGACCAGACGTGTTTGATGGGCAACATATCGGGAGAACAGGCAGGCCACGGCAGCAGTGACACCTGGTGGTCCGTGAATAATTGTTGCTCGATGCGTGCCACGTGCGAACACGCATTGTCCGGTTTAAACGTGGCCGCTGGCAGGTCCAGCAGGTAAGGGAGGACTAAAGGTTCCAAAACGTCGGAGATGTAGCGGTGGCTGTTGAGTGTGCCGGCGATGCGTACCATAGGGGTGCGGGTGTCATATCCAATTGCGCCCCAAACCATAACGCCAGGCGACGGACCGGTATGGCGATGCATAATGCAGGCGTCATACAGTCTCTCGCTGCGGTGCCGCCACACGCTGATTCGACCATCGTAGTGTTGCAGGCAGAAGCGGGATTCGTCGGAGAAGACAATGTCGTGCCATTCCGTATTCCAGGTGCGGCGTTCAACGGCCCTCTGCCGCCAAGTCCCAGTCATTTCGCGCATTGGCCACTGAGACTGTGCAGCACACCGGCCTAAGATCAGCAGGTAGGTGGCTTAGGTTAGTGAAAGTGAGCCGTCGGAAGTCGAAGATTGTAATCGCCAGCCAACGTAGGAGTAGACAAGGAGAAAATACGCCATTGAGTTTCGTCGCGGTAGTACCCCTTGCAAGTGCTGTAAGGAACATTACCAGTGTGTATCCCAATGCCATATCATATCGTTAGTGCTGTCGTTGATTTGAACGCTTTCGAAAGGGGAGGAAATTTCCACCTATCAGACCGTAGCAAAACTGGAAAACCTGCAACAGTGGTTATGGGCATACTGAAGACCTTAAGTGAGACGGACCTATACGTATGACCCCTGGGAAGATGGCCGAACTGCGGGGAACTATACGCACGAGGATTATCACGCACCTCCGCAAATTGGGAAGGTGCACAAGAGGAAAGATTGGGCACCCCATCAACTCACACTTGAGCGGAAAGCAAATCGCATGAGTGCGCGCATTTCCCTGCTTGCACTTGACTACATTGAACCGTTCTTGGACCGCATTGTGACAGGCGACAAAAACTGGGTCCTGTATGGCAGTGAGAGTGCCCGGATACAGCAGTTTGACCCAAAATAGAAGCCCATGCCTACCCCCAAAGCCGGGTAACACCCACATAAGTCCTGTTGTCTGTTTGGTGGGATGTGCGGGATGTCTTGATACTTGAGCTGCTGCCGGACAACACCATTCACACTACCGATGTGTACTGCTGTCCTTCCGAAGATCTGTGCGCATCGCTCAAGTCTAAACGACCAGCACTGTTAAACCGCAAGGGCGTCCTCCTACAGCAGGGTGGAGTAATACCTCACACAGAACGGGTGACCTTTCACAAGATCAGCAACCTGGGCTGGCAGCTGTTACCGCACCCAGTCTATTCTACGAACATTGCTCCAAGCAAATACCACCTTTTTCCGGTCGTTGCAGCATTTTCTGGACGGACAGCGGTTCATCTACGGGGTCGATGTCGAACGCTTACCTAATCCCTTCTTTGTGTCCAGGCCACCACAACTCTACAGGGAGAGTATCTAACAGCTGTCCAGTCTTTGGGAGCAGGTCGTGCAAACGATGTCGACTACACTTTGGAATAATTTGTACTTGTATAAACGGTAATTCGCACTTTTCTTGTTGCCTTTCATATCCGGACATCACTTTCTTTCCAACCGTATATTCGTTCGAACTTATTTCAACCTATTTTGCTGATCCTGAGTTAATTGGTTCCAACCGTTTAAAATATTAATATCGTCATCAGGATTTCCACTACTAAGCGGATTTCCTCGAATATATTGTTCAACTAAAGTCTTTCTCCACTCTATCTATCCATGGCCATCACTTCATAAAGTCCATTACTTTTAGCACGTCTTTTGTAAAAAAAGATCCTGATTATGTTATCGGTTTGTCCGTCCGTCCGTCTGTAGAGACGATATCTCTGCAACTGTTAGTCCGATTTGAAAAATTCGTTTTGCATTGGGAAACTTGAAATATGGGAATGATGGTCCTTTATTTCGTTTTTTTTTTACGATGCACAATTTCGCCGCTAGAGGGCGTAAATGCAGATGATGTCGAATTCAAAAATAAGTTTTATTCCACATATTTGCTTCTAAACATCCGATTGAAAAAAAAAATTATCTTCCGTTTCCATTTATATCGAAGAGTATTTTAGGTGTAGTTACATTTTCAAATTACGCATGAAATTTCCGCTAGGGGCGGAAATTTCAGGGGAATTGTTTTCAATTTCCTTCTATTTTTATTGAAGGACTTTGGTCGCCGCCATTACGGAGGTTCCGGCGTCGGTGTTTTTGGTTCTGGCCTATGCACGCCGTGTTAACATTTCCGGTGTGCGTTGTCAGTGTATTCCTTTTTCATGGATTACTCAAAGAAGAAGACTTTTAAGTACTTTTTGCATTTCTTTTGCTTGACTTGAACATATTTTCTGAGCTTTTCTTTACTGTCGTTATTTTTTGGAAAGCCGGACTTTAGTCCTTTGAACTTATCGCACTTAGTAAATCTACCACTAAGGAAAACAAAAGCGGTGCAAAAAACATTTCCATAAGATATATACATCTTACGAAACTGTTAAACCGTTAAACAACTGAGATAGTTTTACCAACAAAACATATGCAGAACAAATTCTTTTTTCAATGTATATATAAAGAACTAAACTTTGCAGGTTATATTACTTAAGACAGAAAATAAATCTTACCTGAAATACAGTAACAGCTGAAATCAGCGGGTAGAAGTAAATAACCCTTTTTTTTTTCGAAAACACTAACATTTTCTTCTGTTGCAGTGTTAAATGAACATTATATGTTATTACGAGTGTTCATTTTTTTTAAAGAAAATCACAATAATAAAATAAAACAAAATATGAACAACTTCACAGCAACACACACGCGAACGGACTAATGGCGTTCACGACTTCACGTGCAGTTCAGAGCAGGGAGGCTGAGACCCTTTGGTCAGATGATTAAATCGTTTCAGGGCCTCTTATTTCCAGTGCGCTATGAAGTGGAGCAGATCTTCGTTTCCCGTGGGTTTCTATCGATAAGCGGCAGAACCTAAAAGAGATGGGACAGATGTTTAGATATCGCCGTTCTTTACGGTACCTGGCGTCATAAAACTTTCTAACTGGGTGAGTGATAAAAACCTAATTGTTTTGTCCAGAGTTATATCTCAGGGTGCAAAACAGCTGTGTTATAGGACAAATCCAGTCGGTTTCGATAAAGAAAGTAAAACAAATCGCGATTACGTTTGAATATATACTGTTCTGCCTGTTCAGATCGCACCAGAAATCTCGTATTCTCTTTGGATAGCGAGACTTCGAAACAAACATGCCTTCCACTTACGATTACGTAATAAGTTGTTACGCTTTTAGTAACAGGCGGCGTTTATCAGACATGGGTGCTGTGCTTGCCTTACCTTACTAGATCGCTACAAAACTTGGAACCAGTAGCTCTTATTAATATGCGGATGACGGCTTATAACCCTTAGAGTTTCTCATGGCGGTTTTTAAAGTCCGAAATAAGAAAGACTTTGCTTACACGTTAAAACCGTCACGCCTATAGCGCAGTGGTCTAAGGGCTGGCTTTGGACTACTCGTCCGAGATGGGTCTGGCTTCGAATCCCAGTGAGGCATGGATATTGTGTTTAACTTAAGGTGCTGGCTCTCTCCTTTCCCTGGAACTAGTGTCCCTACATTAGGGACGGGCGACTGAGTTGCTCACGGTGGTGGTTATACCTTAAACAAGAAAGAAAGTTAAAACCACAAAAAGGATGTCATATATTTTATTAAAGCTAAACTATTTATTGGTGTTTTGTGGTTGTTTTCCTGTTTCCTTCCCGCAGAATTACGCTCCCAATGCTAAAAACGTTTCTTACAATGAAAATATGTATGGGAACTCCTCTGTGTAAAACGCAGACATGTAACTTAGACAAGACATAGGTTACACATTTCCACCAGTTGTCGCGAAGAGGACGGAGTTACCGTAAACATATTTATGAATATGCAATAGACCAAGTTGCAGATTTCGCGGCGTGTCATCGTTTACTTTGCTGCACAGATATCTGCAGTTGAAAATCCGATGTTATTTCAGTAAATATGGTTTCCAACTTCCGGCCCTGTAAATAAATGAAATATCGATTAAAGTTGGCAGTCTTCTTTACAGCACCACAAGAAATCGTTAGAAAGTTTTAAAATGTTCATTTCTCAAAAGTCATATCAAAATCGACGAATTCGAAATTCGATTACTCAGTATCGTAACGGAAATTCCTCTTTCTACAGAAACTGTCACTTCGCGCTACATAGTCACATCATCTTAATACATTCTCAACGTGGTGAAGTCGCCAGAGGAAGGAGAGACTGAAAAGTTTCAGTGAAAATTCTTTCGTTAATGAGGTGGAAATATCGGCTCCTCATTGCCATGACCCCGACTTCAGCGAGCCTGCAGCCGAGATATTTTCAAGAAGTTTTACTCTTCTTCTTCTTTGGCTCTTTCTATCGATTTGCAACAAATTGCTTCCAGACATCTGCTGCTGCACTTATGCACATGGAGGGGAAAAAATCAGAAGCAGTAAACGAGAAGAAGAAGAAGAAGAAGAAGGGGAAAAATTGCTTCTTCCTATGACCACTGCTAGTGCAAGAATTTACTGCAACAATATAATTTGCCGCTATCTCTCTCAGCGGGGATGTGGTTTTGCCCCGAGCGAAAAAATGTTTCTTTGCTACTGGACTGGAGTCTTTGAGCTCCAATTTTTCTCAGCTTAAATATTCAACACTCGCTGCCTTTCGAATCATAGGAATCAATAAATATTTCGAATTGCAAACGGCGAAAACGGTTTTCCCACTCAAAATTAGATTTCATACGAGCTTTGATCAGAAAAGAAGCGTAGATGCATCTTAAATATTCTTGTTGGAATAGGAATTGCATTTCGTATTTTTATACACATACTTATTTGAAAGACTCAAACCCTTTCAATTTGGTAGAAAAGAGATGAGAGTTTTTGAACTGATAGAGTAGGGAATGAAGTGCGACCGAAATGGGTTTCTGACCAATTATTTAGAACAAGGAGAAAGAGCCTTCTTGAAATTGATGCCGGTATGACAAACAGAAACGACTCTAAAGCATAAGAGTGAAGCTGAGAGTAGTTTTGGAAGAAATGGTATGTAGAACTGGTAAAAATTCAATATCTGAAATTGCGTCTGAAGTAAGTACTTCAACGCAGTTATTAGATTCTTGGTTATAATGTAGTCTTCCGGCGAAAAACACGCATTCTATGCCACCTAATTGGAAAAGTCTGCCTCCGTATACTTTTCGTTTTATTAATTTTTTTATTAGTAGTCTAACAACCACCGCGTGCAACTCACGGTATGGGTTATAAGGAGTCGAACATCTCTAATTTATGATCACTGGTTTCAGAGTATGTTCAGATCCTGTGCCATAAGACGAACACAACATCTACGCCTCACCGGGATTCGAACCTGGAACCAACTCGGAAAAATAGTCCGAAGCCATCACACAGACCACTGCGCCACCAGAACGACTCACCTTACTTTAAGAGCACGGTGGGATTTTGGTCATGTTTGCAGCTATTTAATAATAAAAAAAATAGCTTAAAACACTTTAGAGAAAAAACTTTTGAATACCTTTACAGGACAGATGTAGTGATAAAAGCAAATACATCGTTATCCTCAGCCATTGGGAAATACAAAAGGCGTATTTATAATATCTCCCATAGGCAGAGCTGTCCAACATTCTAATAATATTGCACTACGACCATTAGATCGGAGATGTCGCTAAAATAAAATTTTAAATCTGAGCCACATAGAGCAATATTTTACACAATGTGGGAAAAAATCTCCAGACACCAGTTCCTTTTATACATTACTGCATTTATGCCAAAATAAATAAGGGGTTGGCTCATCTTTGGCTACAATCACATTGTGCACACTACTTGGCCCACTTTTAATGAGGCTCTGGTAAGTAGTTGCAGGTATTGTTCCATTCCTCCCGCAAAGCAGTGGTAAATTCAGATACAGAAGTTGAACACGTCGCTCTATCCCGAATCCAACGTTCATATTCATCCCAAAAGCCTCAGTTGGATTGTGGTCGGAGCTTTCAGCTGGCTCGAAATGATATGGGCGGGTTACTCCAATCCCATATCCTCAAACCATGTCTAAATGATATGGGCTGGCCACTCCACACCCATATCCTCAAACCATGTCGAAACGATATGGGCTTTCTACTCCACACCCATATCCTCAAACCATGTCGAAATGATATGGGCTGTCTACTCCCCACCCATATCCTCAAATCATGTCGCAATTATATAGGCTGTCTACTCCACACCCATATCCTCAAACCATGTCGAAAAGATCTGGGCGGGCTGCTCCACACTCATGCCCTCAAACCATGTCTAAATGATATGGGCTGTCTACTCCACACCCATACTCTCAAACCATATCGAAATGAAATGGGCTGTCTAATCCACACCCATATCCTCAAACCATGTCGAAAGGATATTGGCTGTCTACTCCACAGCCATATCCTCAAACCATGTCGAAATGATATGGGCTGGCTACTCCACACCCATATCCTCAAACCATGTCGAAATGATATGGGCTGTCTACTCCACACCCATATCCTCTAACCATGTCGAAATGATATTGGCTGTCTACTCCACAGCCATATCCTCAAACCATGTCGAAATGATATGAGCTGGCTACTCCACACCCATATTTTCAAACCATATCGAAATGATATGGGCTATCTACTCCACAGCCATATCCTCAATCCATGTCGAAATGATATGGGCTGGCTACTCCACACCCATAGCCTTAAACCATGTCGAAATGGAGCATACTGTATGTTACAGCGCTTTGTCTTACTGAAATAAGGATGTCCCGTCTCTATAAACCTGATAAAGTGTAGCAGTGCGGCTTTATCTAGAATGTCCCGGCACTTTGTGGCGTTCATGCGTCCATCCACAAACAATGGTATGACCAGTTCATACCACAAGAAACAGCCACATACCATAACACTGCCACCACCAAATTTAACACATGGAATGACACGTTCTTGCAGGTACTGTTCACTTAGCGTACGCCATATCCATCAACGACCATCGCGCTTAAAAGCTGTACATCGTGATTCTTCATTCCATAACACTCTTTTCCACTGGTCCAGGATCCACGGAAGATGTCTTTTTGCAACAAGCAAATCACGTACTCGCATTCTTACGAATCATGAACAGCTTGTATTTAGCTGGTGGGCTATGGAAATTTAACTTGTGCAGTTCCTTACGCGAACCACACACTCACCGCGGTTGAATCTTAAAATTCTTTGGTGATAGTTTCTACAGAGGAATGACAGTACCGATGGACTACACATTTCAGAGTTTTCTTGTCCCATTCCCCCAGTTTACTTGGCCTTCCTGAACGTTTATTGACAGCTGTAAGTCCTTTACGTTTCCATTTACTATTAACGTCTAACAACAATTAACCATGGCTGTTGTAATTGTTCTGCAACAGCACGCACGACCTCTGTGATCAACTCAATGGGCTACAAGCAGTCGCCCGACCCTAATTTAATGCCACGTGCTCCAGGGAACGAAGAGAACCAGTGCCGTAAGACAAACACAACATGCATGCCTTACTGCGATTCGAATCCGGACCCTTTCTCGGACGAATGGTCATAAGCCAGGTCGTAGACCACTGTGCCATCCGGGCAGCCATGGACAGGTTGTAGATATGTCATCCTATAATAACACCTCGTTAGAAGTCAGTAAGCTCCAGACGACTGACCGCACGGTGTCCGATGAAGTGACGCAACAATAGTTCGTTTATTGTTACTCACCAATATATATTACTAAACTATCGCCGAACATTTTATCACGTTTTTCATAAACTAACAATATCTCATAGCAATATGCGTAAATTACGAGAAGCTGATTCTAAATACGATTAAAGCTGCTATACAGGGTGTCCACAATGTCTTGTTACCCCACCCCCTGTAATAAGAAATGTACATGAGCTATGTATCTGTTGTATGGTGTATATGTTGAGTTATATGTTGAGGCATCCTTAAACATCCAGTGGATCCGTTTGGGCTCCGTCATTCTCGTGACAGAGAATAATTTTACGCCATGTTCTGTGGGACATTTTCCGAAGCAGTTGCGGGGTGGTACGAGAGAAATCACGTCTCACTGCTTGTTTAAGTTCATCAGTGGTTTAGTAGCGCTGCTGTGCAACAACCTCCTTTATGAAACCCCAAAGGGAATTATCACACGTTGAGAGATATGGGCTTCGAAGTGGCCATTCAAGTGGAGCGGGCAGCACTGCTGAACCTCGGCATTCAACGATCCCGAAAGATCTCACCAAGGTATTCCCGAACAGCGATTGCGTAACGGGCGGGTGCCCCATCCTGTTGGAACCATACGTCATTCAGAATGCGTAGATTTCCAAGTTGGGGCACAAACCAGCTTTGCAGCATGTCCAGATAAGTTGTCTGATTCACTGGACCATCAAAGAAATACGGTCCAAACAGATGTCGACTATTCCTTGTGGCCCATATCATGACATGCGGAGGATGATGTTCCAATTCTTCGACATAATGTGGGTTTTCCTTGTACCAGAACACAACGTTCCGTGAACGACAGCTGCGGTATATTGCACATTCATCTCTGACAATGACCTTTCCACGTTTTGGGATTGTGGAAAATGTCTGAAGCATCATTGCACATGCATCCCGTCTGCAGTTTAAATCGATGTCTGATAACTCCTGAACGAACGTCGCGCGATATACGTGCAGATTCAGGTCATTCTTCATGTGCTTATGCAGTGTCGATCGTGGTATTCCAAGCTCCGCTGATCGTTTGCGGAGCGACTTCGTCGGTGACCTGATAACTGATTCCTCGACCGCTTGACACTGTTGCACCTGGTTGATGGTCTTCCCGTTCGTGGTTTATCCTTGATGTTGCCTGCTTCGAAGAGTTTATGTTCCCAACGCAGAAGAGTCTGTTTTGGAGGGGCCTCTTTGTCAAATTGTTGTTGGAAATCGGCACGCACGTCACGAATTGTCTTCCCTGTGTGTGGACGTTCGTGTACCCAGACACAGACAACAATCCGCTGTTCCAGGGTGTATGCGCTGGTATCACACATGGTTCCGGTACATAATTTGTAAATAAACACAATACAGACCATAACTCAAAATATACATCCTACAACATATACATAACTCACTTACATTTCTTATTACACGGGAGAGGGGGGGGTAACAAGTCATTGTGTACACCCTGTACATAAAAATGCATTTCGATATATATATATATATATATATATATATATATATTGATTATGGGTTTAGCGACCACCGTGAGCAACTCAGTGGGTTATAAACAGACTCCCATCCCGGATTTAGGGTCACTGGTTCAAGGGAAGGGAGAGAGCCAGTGCCGTAAGACAAATACAACATCCGTATCTCACCGGGTTTCGACCGCGAGCCCTTCACGGGCGAATGGTGATAAGCCAGCGCTTAGAACACTGCGCCACCGGGGCGGCCCCATTATATTTCCCGACAGCAGTAAAAGTATGCGTCTAAGAGAAATTTGGCATCCTATAGACTCCCCATCCTTACAAGGGGAGTGGGTTAGCAGCCATTGAGGAGGGTTTCAAAATTTTGTATAGCAAGATGGGTTGTAACCTGTAGATATTCTAGACCAAAAGTTAACAATCCCATTCACTAACTCAATTACGAATCAACTTTTTTCAATATCTTGAGGTCAGATTTTAGCGTGCAGATATGCAGATGGAATTCAGTAGCTACATCATATTGCATCGGTGTTAGGGTCGTTTCTTACGCTTGTCTAAATCTCAATAATATGGTAATGATAAAAAATAACTAGTTTTTGAAGGAACTAAACAGTCGAAATAGTTACTATTACCGCAGCCATAGTTTAATAAATATTTATTTTTAGGACTCACAGGTCTAGTTTCGTTGGTTTAGCGACAATAACTTTCATTAATCTACCTACCTAAGTACCGTTCAATGTCAGGAATTTGTAAACTTTATTGTTTGGTGTTATGATTCAGTTCAACTTAGTATGTACAAGACTGTGGTTCGATGTATCGTGAGTGACTCGAATGAATGAAATGTTTTGTACGTAAATAAATATGTATGCTCGCATCACTCGTTTTATTTCACACTCGCAAAGATCTTGGCATGTTAAAGGTATGTAGAATAAATTATCTACTAAGAGTACCAGGTAATCTTTCGATTTAATTTGTTTCCTCTTTCTTTCACATTCCCTAAAGATGCACACCACTTGCTCATATTGTTATTTGTGGTTGATACGCTTTCAGTAGATGACGACAGATCGTATAACAATAAAAACATAAATGGTAATGGAATACTGAAAATAGTACAAATGTACTAGTGATCCGAATTTCTTGGCGTAGAATAGAGATCAAAGTTTCGAGGCTTTTGCATATAAACCAGATGGCTTTTCCAAGTAAGCCTGTGACGTACCTGCCAGCAGGACGCACACGACATAAAGGCAGATAGTAGTCAGAACAAACGTCCGCGTAGCTCAATTGGTAGAGTGACTTATTCCGGAATGAGGGGATCCGGGTTCGAATCCTGGCGTGGACAGAAATGACGGAGAAATTTTATTCATTATAATTGGCGCCCGAACATTTCTTGAACACGAGGTCTTGACACCTATTGACTATGTCTTCATTACCTGAGAAAATTTCACTATTTCCACCTGAATCAAGTTTCGGTGGAGGTGGGGTTATTTTCGACAATTTGTAAGAAACCTGTGGGTCTAACTTTGATGTCAATGATTTGAAAGTACCCAGGCAATCCTCACAATTTCGTCATTCACCAGCTTTATATCACTCTGAGTCGCGGGTCGTACCTGTGGTATTTCAATCCTCTCACGGAAGCAAAATGCTTGCACATTTCGTGCCGCATGAGGGAAACAATTACTTTCAATGGTTTGGAGGGGTCCTTGAAATTTCTCGAGGATTTGGAGGATCATTTCGACTTATACAAGATTGCAAAGTGCAAATAGCAGGCACTTGCTTGAAAGATACCGCTAAGACCTGGTATCGGCAGTGCAGAGTATCGAACCCGGATTCTCGTTATGAGAATTTACGAGCGGAATTTTTGGACGTCTTTCCTTTCGGCCTCAGTCGAGCTGGCCTTGCACAACAACTTTTTTCTCGTAAGCAAGGACCCAACGATAGCCCTGTTGCGTTTGCTTTAGAAACAACACGCTTGTATAAATTATGGGATCCACATGCCAGTCATGTCGACATGTTGGACACCCTATTGCAACAGCTCGATCCATTTCTACAGGATTTTCTTGAGGTCCGACACCCTGCTACAATTCATGAATGCATTCGCCTCATACGAACGTATGAGGAGCGACACGGCAAACATATTGCAACTCAACATGCTCGGGTACCCCGGGAGGCTTATCACGAAAATCCTCAGCGGCATAATAGGCCTAATGACTTTCAACGCGAGCGTACACAGGTGCAAGTCCAAGCATCATACGTCTCACCGCATAGAAGAGTGGTACACCAACCGCTAGTTTCTAAACAATTTTCTCGGTACAGTACAAATGCACAATATGCTCGACCCCGTTCCAATCCGCAGAATTCGGAACGTTTTTATGCTAAGGACAATAATGATTTTTCTGCCCGTGCTGAGGGAAGAAGTAATAGCAATGGAAATTTCAACAAACATGCGGAGTTCCCGCAGCAGTTTTCACGAAGTTTTCCTAAGCGTGAAAACTTTCCCGATACCCGGCAGGGCCGAGGTTTCGGACCGCATGATACTACAACCAGGAATGTTTTAAACTTCCGAAGGAAGTAGACCAAGGGTCAGTACTGCTTCCTGATACCAAGAATTCTGATCCTAAAATAGTATTATTGACTGTCCAAACTCCTCAGTTGCCTGATGTGTTATTGACAATTGAAGATATTATTGTTGAGACAAAGTTCGACACTGGTTCTGAAATATCAGCCGTAAATACGAAGTTTTGCACTGAAAGTTTTCCTGCAATACACGTCCAGCCTGCGACGCAGTATTTGCGAGGTGCAAATAACGAAATATTCAGTATCATAGGAACTGTCACATTATCTCTAGGGCTGGGAAATGCTCGTTTTACGCATTCTTTTTCTGCTCATAGACGACCTACCTGTTAAATGTCTAATGGGCATAGATTTTATCAATACTTTTAAAGTTACCATGGATTTCGAACAACATGTTATTTCCTTTCCGGTACCTGTCGAAGTGATTCTTAAAGATCCTATAGACATAACGAATTTGTTACTGAGTAATCACCTGAATGAGAGGCAACGAAACCAGCTTTCTCTACTTTTGCATGAAAGACCTGGTTTATTTTCCGACCAACCTGGTTTCACACAGGTGTTTTATCACGTCATTGACACTGATGGTTTGAAACAGATAGCGACGAAACCTTACCCTTGGGCTCCCCATAAAAAACAGGAAATTCAACGTCAAATTTCCGAGATGATTAAACAGGGCATAATAAGGGAATCAACAAGCGCCTGGGCCGCACCTGCTTTTCTTGTTCCAAAGAAACAACCCAACGAATTTCGTTTCGTGACAGATTTCCGCAAGCTTAACCAAGTCACGAAAGCGATAAATTATCCACTACCTGTCATGTCGCATATTTTGCATGACCTATCGTCAACTAAATGGATGTCAACCTTGGATTTGGCGGGCAGGTTGCGGTACATCCAGACTCCGTCGATAAAACAGGCTTTGTGACTCCTTTTGGGGCTTATGAATACCTGCGTATGCCCTTTGGACTAGCCTCTGCACCTGCTACTTTCCAAAAGCTTATGGATACGGTTCTCAGACCTGTTCTAGGTCCCCATGTGCATGTATATTTGGATGACATTATTATTACATCTGAGACTTTTGACAAGCACCTTTCTCTGCTCAAACAGGTGTTCCAACTCATATACAATGCTGGCTTGACGTTAAAACCTAGTAAATGCCAGATAGCGAGGGACGAGATTGTAAATAACGTGATCAACAGGCGACATCCACTTTTGATAGAGGTGGTCACAATTCAGTGATTCTGAATTATGACCCCAAAAAATGAAAACAAAGAAAAATACAGAGAAGCTCAGTTATAATTGAGCAGTCCGTTTCGAACGTGGGACTACGACTTGCAGATCGGAAAGTTAAAATGTGCTAGACGAGTATGGCTTCAAAGCGTTTATTTAATTTGCTATAGCCAACACAGGTCTGTGATATGAAAAGCAGCTTACATAATTTTTACAAATTATGCTGGATAAATTGCGAACACAAAGCAGATCGATACACGCATTCCCGACGTTCTGCTCTGTCTTCTTTGGCTTTTTGCATTCCTTATCACTTGCTTTTGCCTCTCGTTTTGATTTTCTCCACTTTTGCTTACGATCCTTCTGCGAATTCCGCGGCATTGTCGAAAATGTTAACCCGTTCACATGAAAACAATTTTAAAAAATTTAGTTTAAACCACTGCGATATGTTCTTTATATATTTGGATAGATCTCGTCAAGAGTTTTAAAACGATACCATTCACAATCGTTTTGCACTCACCGTTGTCCAGATATGTCGAAAGTGTTCATGCGAAATGTTCATCATATATTTGAATAGATCTTGTCGAGAGCTTTAAAACGATACCGCGCATAGTCCTGTTGCACTCACGGTTGCCAAGATAGACTGAGTCAAACGCGGTATCACACCCAAAAATATTGCATCATCTCCCCGCGCACATGAGGCGAGGGGAGCGTTGCTCGCAAGATGTATGGCGCAATACGCGAATTGGACTGTTCACGAACGAATATGCTAACATGATTAGTGTGCTGCACGTGTTTTTAACGCTGTAATGATTTCTATTGGGACCCATTTTTATCACAGGCGGTCGTTTCGGAAGACTTTTTCTGGTAATGTGCCCTAATAGACACATTGGCGCCAACATCGTCCCATTACCACGTGGCTCCGACCCAACTGGTTGGTGATACGATGACCTGGCTAAACGGCATCTCTCAGCCCAATTATAGATCCTTCCTCAAGCTCACTTAACTGCTCGTATTGTGCACGTATCCAACGTCTTTGTGTCGTATATTATGGGGTAATCTCAATCACTGTAACTTTAATTTATTCATGTGTAGCTGTAACAAAAGAAATAATTATAGATAATTAAACGCAATAATCGTTAATAATTCATTTTTAACTGTAGCAGTTCTAATAAATGGCTACAATAGCAGTGTCCTTATGCACATCCTAATTACTTACTACTGAAACAAATATTTTAAGAAAATTAATAACTGTACAGTTCCCTATGAGCTAAAGCATAAAAAAAAGGAGTTTATCGTTTATGATCAGAACAAATAGATAATTTATGCATTAAGATGTAATTTGAGCAACATCCCATACAATAAATAATTAATCGGCTAGTAGGTTAACCCTCACTTCTGAATTTTATTTCTTGCGGTGGCACCACTCTTTCATCTAATCATAATCATGTCTGCTATGTAGAATCTGCCTTTCTCAGGTATTCTCTGGTACCTGCGAGAAATTAGGTGCTTGCTCGTCATAATCATGGAGTGAATTTCCGTTTTAACAAGTTCCTAAGGCTAATGTAGGTCTTCAAGCTTTTCTAATTTTTAGATTCTTAAAGATACCAAAAAATCTTAATCCGCATGCGTATCCTTTTACCCTAGAGAAACTGTAAAGAATGTTTTAATGTGTTTTTCGAAATAAATCCCGTTTTCTTCTTGTAAGAGCTTCAGGGAAGAAAAATATTCTGCGCTGCATCAGGCAGCCCGTTCCTTGCTACTTTGTACTTAATTATGTATCTCTACCGCGGCTACATTGTTCTTTCACAACTTCTTTCTTTGGCGTTGCTCCTTGTTTGACGGGCTATTCATCGTTCTCCCTTCTTTTTCTTCTCCTAAGGTAGTTTTTATCCCATTCCGCCATAATATTCTTTTTTTCTATGCTCCAGCAGAATTTTTTCTCTCTTAACCTCATGCTCAGGTTGTTCCTCGTAGAACTTTGTTTTACAGCCTTCTGGGTCTCCCGCTAGTTCCGCCACTTTCGGAAGACTTTTTCTGGTAATTGGAACTAATGGAACAATTTATTTTCATCCAATTTACTTCAGCGTTCTGTCGACTGCTGAAAAATTTCCACTGGAGCTGATGTGCAATTCAGGAACATAAGCAGGATGTTGTAATAAAATTTTCGTCAGGTTTTCTTGGAAACCGTAAAGAAAAACGTAATTTTAGCTGATAAACGTCCGTAAAATCTGGCAGTTCCTCCAGAAAGGTTGTGACGTAGCTGAGGACACTATTGAAAGCGAATCCGACAGGAAACTATAAGAAATTACTTTTTATAGATAAATAGTTTTCCAAATAACATACAGATTATAATTTTTTGTGTGAATATCGTGCAGGAATTCAAATGAGCAGGACCAAAACTGCGCGTTCTATCTCGAATGTGAAATGAATATCGCTAATTCAATTTAACTTTTTTTAAATTTCTCTTCCTATGTAACTTACGTTATTTTTCTGTTAGATTATCTGTCTGAACACCGCGTCACTTTGCCCAAAATTCCTTACAAATCCAACTTGGAGAAGTGATATATGCCATTAACTCAAATTTTCTAAATTTCTTTATACAGTGATTCAAAGAAAAATAAAAGTCATGGCGAGAATAAAGTGTGTGTGGGGGGGGGGGGGTAATGGCGGCACGCAGAAAAGATGATTCACTGATACTGTTTTGAATACGTTTTTTCTACGACACCGAAACTGTAATTCAACGATGCTCTGACTTGTTCAAAGATAAAAAGGCGCCAGCAAGGAAGCAAATAGAAAAGTTTTTGAAAATTCTATTTCTTGCTATATCAGTCCATGAGACTAATACTAGTGACCTAATTATTCTGTTAAGAATCTAATATTATTTCAATGAACGACATGAATGAACTTAAACATCTAAAATAAGTTCCTACATATTGTGTATACCAGTATACATACATACATACATGCATACATACATACTGTACATATACGTAAATCATCATCATCATTGCCAACCATTATCAATCCACTGCTAAGTAAAGATCTCCTCAAATTTCTTTCACAGTTGCCTGTCTTGAGCCTCTCTCCTCCATGTCACTCCAGCATGCTTCCGAATTTCATCCATGCACTTCCCATGGAGTTTTCTTCTGGGTTTTTTTCCTTCTGTCCCTCGGAATCCAGTCTAAAAGTTCGGTGGTCTGTTCTTCAGGCAACATGCCTGTTATTCTGGTAACAGATAGGGCTATCATATATATATATGATAACCCTATCAGCCAATTCGAAAATTCAAAGACGAACCACAATCTGGAACAAAGCACCCCAGACACACCCGAAACAAAAACAGCAAATATTCAAGCCGAATCACAAACCGAATGAACCTGCAGACAAGCAAAAATAGGGCTCTGCAAAATAATGGAATTCAGGTACCTTTACAAGCATCTACAAAGCAAGGTAACAATGTAAAAATCCGAATGTCCACCTGAGCCTCTCAGAACAAAAGTAAAAATCGTATAAAGTAAAATATAGGTAAAAAAGTTGAAACCTACCTCAACATTTCAGAACAGGAATAGAACACTAGCGTTTCATACTCTTGAGGAGAATACCAACACTTAGACAGTGGCTTTTTGTAGGTGGCAAAAGATGGACCTGAAAGTGAAGCCCAAAGCAAACTACACTAATGAACCTGAAAGTGAAGCCCAAAGCAAACTACACTAATGAACCTGAAAGGGAAGCCCAAAGCAAACTACACTAATGAACCTGAAAGTGAAGCCCAAAGCCAACTACACTAATGAAACTGAAAGTGAAGCCCAAAGCAAACTACACTAATGAACCTGAAAGTGAAGCCCAAAGCCAACCCGTTCGGAGAACGATGACACAGTCATCACAGGAGACCAGAATGAATAGAACCTCGAATGAAAAACGGCTGGCATATGGAATAAAGACGGTTAAAGTTACAAAACGTGTTGACCTGAAAATAAAGTGAGGCTGTGTGAAGAATTGGGAGGGTACTTGAACTGTTGGTGGGAATGGCTACAAAAGATCCGCCGAGTAGCACTAATCTATTAATATTGTAGGATCTGGGGTTCGTTAAGTCTGAAATATATGTATTTTAATATAAGACGATTAATATATGCATGATGAAGTAATAACTCAAAAGAATATTTAAGGAAACGAAATGGATAATCTTTCGAAAGAAGTGTTTTAAATAACCAAGTAATAGCCAACAACTGAAAATCATATGAATTACAAATGGTTAGACATCTGAAAAATTGACTAATAAGTATACCCCTGAGAACTCTACAAGATATATTCGAATGCCAATCAGTGAACAAAAATAATGACAACATCGAAGTCTTTTCTTTTGTCATAGATAATTGTGCGGATGTAGTCCTCTTGTAATACACTGGCGTGCAAACATTAATGACGTGGCGGTTTTTTCGAATGTAACGTCGTGCAGAACTGCACCACATCGACTCAAATGATACCATAAGATACCCAACATGTAAGAATATGGGACAAGTGAGCAAAACTGTCCAAACAAGGAATCCAAAGGATACAAAGGCACTTTATTGAAAAGGTAGCTTCGAGCACAACTGCACAGAAGACAAAAACGTCCATGTGACAAGCGGCTGCCAATAAAAATCTAGTCTTTAGTAAGGGATATGATCACCCCTGACTGCGCTGCAGGATTTACAACGTCTGTCCATGCTGAGGGACGAGGTTGTCAAGGAGCTGTTGAGGCATCGTGGCATATTCCTCTTGTAGCGCCAAACGGAGTTGCGGAATCGTTGCTGGCGGCTGGTGACATGCTGCCAAGCATCTCCCGAGAAGGTCCCACACGTGCTCGATTGGATTTAGGTCCGGGGACCTTGCAGGCCTATCCATGTGTTGAATATCTTCACTCTCCAACAGCTCTCCGATAGCCACTGTACGATGAGGTGCAGCGTTGTCGTTCATGAAGAGGAACTCCAGGACCCCCATTACCTCTAAACAGACGCACGTGAGGCAGGAGAAACTTGGTACAATAGCGGACACTAGTGACTGAACTTCCTTGGAAGATGTGAGGTCAGTACGGCTACCAAGCATGATACCGCCCCAAACGAGAATTCCGCCACCTCCAAAGCGGTCCCTTTTGATGATGTTGGAGGTGTGATTGCGTGTTCCCTGCTCTCTCCAAATGTGTATACGTCCAGAATCGCTCGTCAGACTAAATCGGCTCTTATCCGTAAAGAGAACTCGACCCCATTGCTGATGTGTCCAGTTCTTGTGTTCCTGGCACCACAGAAACAGCCATCTCCGATGAGCAGGCTTTAATGGCACACAACGTACTGATCGTCGTGCAAATAGACCACCTTTGTGAAGCCTCCTTGCTTCGGTAAAACGCGATAACGGACGTCCAGTTGTCTGTTGCATGTGCCTTGCGATTTCTCCCGCTGTCTGCCGTCTGTCTCTTCTCGCCTGTAGGACAATATACCGGTCGTCCGCCGGCGTGGTTGCTCGTGTACGACCACTTCTACACTCTCGGACAGCTGTTTCTGTCGTTTGAAATGCTCTCCAAGCTCGTGAAACGAAGCTTGAGCGATCCCGAGCTCATCGGCCACACTAGTTACACTTCGACCTTCTGCCAACTTCCCAGTGACGCGACCTCGGGTAAAGTCGCCCAGATGTCATCTACTGAATTGCTTGTTGGCCATATCACACGGTGGCAGCAACTCGAGGTCGTTCAAACCGATGTACACCGTGCAATATCTTTCACCGAATTGCTAATCCTACACCGCCCATGTACTTTGTACCTTTCCGACAGTAGTCCCCCACCTCCTCATCGTCATTCTGGAGATATGTGCATGCCCTACCGTACCGGACCCTAGTTTATCTCCTGAGTGGTCTTTCGGTCCGTTCTGCCTGCTCGTTCCGCTGTTATG
Organism: Macrothele yani; assembly: GCA_039090855.1. Classification (NCBI taxonomy): domain Eukaryota; kingdom Metazoa; phylum Arthropoda; class Arachnida; order Araneae; family Macrothelidae; genus Macrothele; species Macrothele yani. The sequence goes on from CM076995.1 coordinate 185,693,369, forward strand.
CTAATTTCTCTTCTTCGTCCTTAATATTTGCACACTAGTGTATAATAGCAATGTCCAAATAGTTGACAGTATTATTTGTCATCTCATTGAGCTCCAATGAGAGAGCTCTTCTGGATATATTCGAGCTGCTTTAGTATGAAAATCTGTCCAGTTAAAACTATGTCGTCAATATACCTGAATACCCGCCGTGAGACAATTTCAGTATTAATCCTATTTTTATCCTCGTAATAGTACAAATAAAGGTTCGCCAAAATACTTGAATAGGACGAACCCACTGGTATCTACTTATGTTGTAAATGTAAAGAGTCTCCCATATTTACATAGTTATATCTAATGCAAAGAGGTAAAAAATTATCCCAAAAATTCTTGAAGGCCTGTAGTTTCTTTGCATAAATATAGTAGAGATTATCGCAGGCTTTGACCAAATCGTCGATTGTGATTGAAGTAAAAAGAATGCGGAAGTCAAAGGTCCGAAATGAAGAAATCTTGAAATGATTAATCTCCTTCAAGAAAACTAGTACAAGTTTATTTTTGTAAATGATCCAGGATTTTTTTATCTGTTGAAAAATAATATTAAGATACTCTTCAAAAATTGTATTTGCTTCATTATTATAGCAATTTTTTACATTACTTATGTATCTAAAAGCAATGGGAGTCTTATGAAACCTTGGGATGCATGCAAAGTGGGAAATTTCAAATTGTCGTTTCGCTGTCCAACTCTCCTGAGTAACGCAATAATTTTTTGCCAATGATATGCCTATCAACAGGAACCGAGCCGTATGTAAGACCAGCAGTCAGTTCCCATGTAAGTAAATCAAGTTTTTCTGTATTCTTAAGATGCCCCAATATGTCCAAAAATTATCAAGGAATTTTAGATCAGGCTTAGGAAAGATAGTGGAAGTCTTTGTCACACTAGCTGAACCTTTACTGAAAATATCTTGCACGATGAAAACTAGTCGTCGATGAAACAGCCGTCATCTGCTGGGTTAAAAGTCAAAACTGTAGGGTAAACTTAATCGGCAACGGTGTTGAGATAGTCCTTGGAGGACACCAGATCTTCCAGCAATATCAGAGGACCTGTTTTGTACCAATAGAACATGCCCTACACCATGACGTCACATCCGGAACCTAGAGGTGTGTTTACAAGGAAAGCTGGGTCCATTGCTCTATCGAACACTCGCCAAACTCTGTACTTACCGTCAGTACTGAAGAAGGTGTACCCCTACTCGACGGACGGCATGACATTTTTTCAGTCTTTCAGTTCTCAATAACAGTGCTCCTGACATCACTGTAGACGAACTTTCCTGTTCTTCGCAGAAATCAGTGGTATGAGACTGTCAATACCTAATTCAATTTCCTCCGTATGTTTCGCTAAGACATGGGATGGGGACAGCTTTCATTGAATGCCTCGTTTAGGTGCTACACACGAAATCCTGTTTCTCCGCACAAGACTTCTCAGACGACGGGGATCTCTTTCTTGACATATTGTCATCGCGCCACAGTTACTCTTCTCAGGCAACCATTTATCCGCTGTCTAAAGACATGGAATACATCACCTTTTGAAAAATCAGTCAGCTTCGCTGTTGTCAAAATTGTATCTCTAGCCGGACGGGCACCTACAATAAGCCCTTTACAAACTCCGAAAGTTCCTTTGTTTTTAGCACGTCTTTTATAAAAAAAGATCGTGCTTATGCTATTTATTTGTCCGTCCGTCTGTAGACACGATATCTCTGCAACTAATAGTCCGATTTTAAAAATTATTTTTGGATTAGGAAGCTTGAAATGTGCGAATGATGATCCTTAATTTCGTTTTTTTTACGATGCAAAATTTAGCCACTAGAGAGCCTAAATGCAGATGATGTCGAATTCAAAACACATTCTAATTCATATATTTGCTTCTGAACATCAAATTCAAAAAATTATTTTACTTTTCGATTCCATTCAAGTCGAAGAATATTTTAGGCAAAGTCACTTGTCCAAGTTACGCATATATTCTCCGATAGGGGACGTAAAAGTAAATTGCTTCCTCTGCTTCTCAATCTCCAATTTGAAAAATGTTGCCTTCAGCGAATATCTCTGCTTCTAAATCTCCGATTTGAAAAATGTTTCCTTCAGTGGTCACGGGAAATATTTTGCATATAATTTCTAATTTTTGGTATAAAATTGTTTAGCCACCAGGAGACGTAAGTGTTGATTTCTGATTATAATGCATTTGCAGCAAAATCTGAGCTTCTAAAATCTCGATTGAAAATATTGTTTCGCAGACCGACATTACTCACGTAGACAAACCTTTCCGGAAGATTTTTTTCATACAATAATGCATGGTTTCTCCCCCAGGGGTCGTAGATTTATATCTTGTTTTCGTCAATATATCTGCTTCTAACGATCCGATTTCAAAAATTTCTTCTCTTCTGGGCAGAGTTTCCGGTGCGACATCTTTCTAATATGATTTCAAAATTTTCAAATAATTCATTGACTTTCCGCTAGGTGGAGTAAAGGTAAATTGCGCTTTCTCCGATATCTCTGCTTCTATAACTCCGATTTGAAAAAATTCTTCCAGCACCGGATACAGCTCCTGTTGCGAAATGTTTTTATTGTAATTTCTAATTTTTTTTATAAAATATGGTTTGGCCACCAGGGAGCGTAAGCGTTAAATTTCTGCTTCGTAGGTATTTGCAATAAAATCTCAGCTTCTAAGAAGCCTGATTGAAAAAATTATTTCGTTGACAGATACCTCACCTGTCGATAAACATATGAGAATATTTTCATCTCAAAATAATTAATGGTTTCTCCACCAGAGGGCGCAGATAGCTATCTTATTTCTGTCAATATCTCTGCCTCGAAAATTCGGATTTGAAAAACTCGATCTTTGTTAGATAGCGCATCCGTTGTAAAATATTTTTAATATAAGTTCAAAAATTTCAAGTAATGCATAGACATTCCTCTAGGGGTCGTAAAGGTAAATTGAGTTTTTCTCAATATCTCTGCATCTAAAACACCGATTTGAAACATTCTTCCTACACCGGACACAGCTTCTGATAGGAAATTCTCAGCATATAATTTCTAATATTTGATAAAGAATGGTTTGGCCACCAGGGCGTGTAGTAGTTAATCTCTGCGTCTGGTGTATTTGCAGTAAAATCTGAGTTCCTGAAAACTCGATTGAAAAAAATTCTTTCAAGAACCGATACCGCTCACATAGAAATACCTTTTTAAATTATTTCTTTTTAAAATAATGTTTGTTTTTTTCCGCGGGGGAGGGGGGAGGGGGGATAGTTGTATATATTATATTTGTCGATATCTCTGCTTCTAATAGCTCGATTTGAAAGCCCGATTTGAAAAATTCTTTCTTTGTTGGAGAGTGTTTCCGCTGCCAAATGTTTCTCATATATATTAAAAATTTTCTTAACGCCCAAGTCTGCCAGCAGAGGTCGTAAGTTGGCTTTTCCGTTTACACAAATATCTGCGGGATTAAAAACCCGATTGAAATTTTTTTTCTTCGGTCAGATACTACTGTTTTTCATACCTGTTCCACTGGTTTTGAATATCTTTGATAAATTTAATTTGCGTCAGAACGGATTCAAAGATGTGCTCATTACACCCGAAACTTCGGTGTCACCTTTCTTGTTTCCATTGCGCTCAAAACTTCTAGCTATCACTGAGTAGCAGCAAATTTAAATAATCGACTGGAGGACGTGGTGACGCACTTGACCATGTATTTTGCATATAAGCTGCGTAAGTGACATTTATGTGCATCTACATTAAAATTCCTAATTCAGTGGCCGATGTGTGTAAATTTGCTTAGCTAAAGGAATCGAAGAGGTTTTTTTAACCGAATGGCTGTCACAGATAAACTATTGTAGTTTAACAGCAGCCAGGATCAGTTACAACTGCTATAAGTTGAACCCCCTGTGTTCTAGAGCCCGTGGTTCCAAGAAAGGTAGCCAGCTGGCGCCATCAAACAAGCGCCTTGGCCATGCCTGTTTTTGGCACTAGAACTCGGTTCGATCTCAGAGAAACTGTCAGCATCCCAGAACATCAGTTCACAAGACACCTGGTGACAAAGGGACCCTTAACGGTTCTTATGTTTAGTCTGGCAAAAGAGCGACGATTGCAGATCCGAATATTTTGATAACAACAAAACAGAGCAATTAGGAGTTTCCACTGAGGAAAAAAAGCAAAGCACTGATGACATGCAGATCTTCAACACGTCTTTGTAAAAAAAGTACCTGCTTATAGTATCACTTTGTCCGTCCGTCCCTCCGTTTGTTGGTCCATCTGTCTGTCATGTTCTGCCGTCCACCGGTTTGTCCGACCGTCCGCCTGTGTACACCATATCTCTGCAAATATTCGTGCGATTTAAAACAAGAAATATGACACCAAATTTTTGGTTGTAATTAGCACGTCTTTTGAATCGGTTCTGAAGCGAATTACATTTATCAGAGCTATTCAAAGTCAATGGAAACGCTTAGGAAAACGATTAACCGGTTTCTAAAATCAATAGAATACTCACAAATAGAAGCATCTAATTGGTTCTACCAGCTTCTAAAAAGCATGTTAGAAAAATTCGCAAATGGCTCACATATAGTTTCTCATAGCAAAAGGAAGGTGGAAGGTATCAGAAACAAAGAGATTTTCAAATCGAAAAGTTAAAATAAAGAAATGTAGAGAAGGAAACATGATATAAGTCTATGTCTACTAGCGGAAGCATTTTGCATAACGAAAACGTTGAAAATAGGCGAAAAATATTCTTCATGGAAAAAGCTATGCTAAGGAAAAAGAAATTTTCAAATATGTCTTACTTAAGCAGAGATAGCAACGGAAAGGGTTTCTATCTTTAAGCACCTATTGGGAATTTTTTGCATTATTTAAAGAGGATAATGCTCCACATCTCTATCGTAGCGAATGGCATACAGTAAAAAAGAAATTTATCTATAGTATTTTTAGAAGCTGCGATACAGCTGTAAATTGAAGTATACGAACTTCAAAATTCCTCAGATAATAGCGTAAATTGTTCTATTAAGCAAATGACCTCCGGTGTTGAAAGAATCTTTTAAATTTGACATGTTGAAACAGAGATATTGAGAAAAGTAGATTAAGGTTTTGCGTCCCCTAGTGACAAAATTGTGCATTAATTCGGGAAGAAAATACGGACACAGAGTTTGCTTAATTAGTAGTTCTGTCAGAAGAAAAAAGTTTTTCAGTTGGGTTTTTAGTCCCGAAGATATTGCTGTAAACGAAAACGTGAACTTTCGCCTTCTGATGGCAGACTTGTGCTTTAAGAAACAATTGAGATTATATAAGAAACATTTTGCAGCGGAAACGGTCTCCAGGAAAGAAAGATGTTTTTAAATCGGACTCTTGGAGGCAGAGATATCGACAAATCTAAGCTATGCATACACGCTGCCTGGAGGAAAAACCATGTACAATATTAAGAAGGAAGCATTCTGGAAAGAGATTTCGACGTGAGCGGTATCGGTCCACGAAAGAGTGTTTTCAATCGAGTTTTTAGGAGCTCAGATTTTGCTGCAAATACATAAGAAGCACCAATGAAAATTTACGCCCCCTGGTGACCAAACTGTTTTTCACCAAAAATAAGAAATTATATACAAACGATTTCCTTTCAGGAGCTGTATCCGCTGCAGAAGGAATTTTTCAAATCCAAGTTTTAGCAGCAGAGATATCTGGGAAAAAGCAATTTACTTTTACGCCGCATAACGGAAAATCCGTGCATAACTTGAAAAGTGACTATGCCTAAAATAGTCTTCGCCATAAATGGAATGGAAATGTAATATAACTTTTTCAATGGGATGCTGCTGCCCCGGTGTTAACAATTGAGAGTTGTAACAGATTTGTGCCATACGTTGAGCGCTCACTAAATTACAACCACATAACTAATACTTCCTGGGCCTTTCTTTCGTCTGGAGGACAGCCGCCAAGAGGTATGGACTCCACGAGGTGTTTGTACAGCAGTGTGGTAATCTTCTACGAAGCTGGTTGTATTGTGATCCACATTACCGGTATGAAGTCGGTGTGGTGTGTCTCACTGCTTCGTCTGGCCTTCCTCAATACCACACAAATGTTCAGTTGGATTACAGTCAGAATAGTTTGGAGGCCATTTGATATGTTTTATATCAACACTGTGTGGGTTGAACAATTTCTACACAAGGCGGGGAAGATGAGAGGGGGCATTTTCGTGCTGGAGAAGCTCGTTCCCCTACGGGTGAGAGCAGAATATTCTGGGTTGTATATGGTCCCCAAGCAGTTCTTAGTAGCAGTAGTAGACTAGTTGTAGCTGTAATCTCGTAGTAGTTGTAGTAACAGTCTCGTGGTCGCAGTAGTAGTAATCTCGTAGTAGTTGTAGTAGCAGTCTCGTGGTCGCAGTAGTAGTAGTAGCAGTCTCGTAGTCACAGTAGTTGTAGTCACGCAGTAGTAGTAGTCTCGTAGTCACAGTAGTAGTAGTCACGCAGTAGTAGTAGTCTCGTTGTCACAGTAGTAGTAGTAGTTTCTTAGTAGTTTTAGTAGCAGTCTCGTCGTCGTCGTCGTAGTAGTAGTAGTCACGTAGTAGTCTCGTAGTCACAGTAGTAGTAGTAGTAGTTTCTTAGTAGTTATAGTAGCAGTCTCGTCGTCGTCGTCGTAGTAGTAGTAGTTTCGTAGTGGTAGTTGTAGTAGTCTCGTCGTCGTCGTCGTAGTAGTAGTAGTTTCGTAGTGGTAGTTGTAGTAGTCTCGTAGTAGTAGTGGTAGTTGTAGTAGTCTCGTAGTAGTAGTGGTAGTTGTAGTAGTCTCGTAGTAGTAGTAGCAGTAGTAGTACCTCCTCCATACGCACTATTGGTACGAGTTCATGCCACTAAACATGCCCCACATCATACAACCCTATTCTCCACTGGCTTGGATAATGATTGCCACACATGAAGGGTCCATAGCCTTATGCTGGTGACTCCAAACACAAACTCGACTATTGGCAGAATGGAATTCATACCAAATATCGTGATTTATTCCATCATAACACCTACTTGTAATCTACTTTGGTTCAATCCGCATGCTGTTGGCACTAGGCAATTCATTTACGGCCACCGACTCTTGTTAAGAGAGGATAGAATATAACGCGTTTGCTCTTTTAGCTTATCTGTTCTATCATTCGACGCATTGTCACGCGGGATTTGGTTTCTTCTTGAGTCACACTGTATCTGGCCGTCAACTATGATACTCTTCTGCGCAGGTTACCCGGTACAAGGTGACACACCCGTCTTTCAACTCTGCGATACATCTATCTCCTCTCTTTATGGTTGTGTCGTGTAACGTATGATTCTATTCCACCTACCTTTTGAGTTTGTGTGTTTATTTAAATTTAGTTACTCCCCTTTGATAAACATTTTCTGGTTGAACGGCACAGCATTTACATTTTGGCAACACTGACAGTAAGTCACAGCAGAATAAAATAGCGACGTTCAATGTGGTAGTGGTGGAGTTTTAAAGATGTCGAGAAATTCCGAGTAAATTTTTAAATGCTGATACTGCAAAAGAGAGAAAATCCTATTGGAAATATGTGTGATAAACGAGTTCGTGGCATTGCCATACGATTTATATCTGTGCTGATAACAGCGACATTTTTTTCTGGCAGTGGATTACATTGACGCTCATTTGAACTTCATGTGAGTGTAGCAGTAGAAGAAAAGTCGTTAGTCCTGATTTTGATTTTGTTTTACCATGAACGTTGATATTCTTATTCAAGTAATTCTCAGCGAGCAGCATCTAGCTTCGTAATCAGAATGCTGCACACTTAAAGGTAAAACTTCATAGTCGCCGAATGGTTGTTTCGCCGTTTTGGCACCATTCCTGGAACTGTTTAACCAAAGGGTCCCTCGAATAACACTCATGTGTCGCCTTTTTCGAAATGGAAGCACCATTCATTAGGTAAAGTAGTTGTAAACAGACCAGACTGTGAATACTCAAGAGACACATGTAGTGCATTAAATCCGTTTATTTTTGTGGTGTAGTAAGCACAAAGATTTGCCAAGCTTTCGCACTCGAATGGGAAGCTTTGTCAAGGCAATGTAGACATAAAATGTAGACATGAAAAAGCCTCCTAGTCGAGGGCGAAAGCTTGGCGAATCTTTGTGCTTACTACACCAAAAAATAAACGGATTTAATAAGCTATGCGCATCTTTTGATCACCCATTCGTGCGCTCACAATTTAAGCTTTCGTAAGCTGCGGTAAGACCTTGATTTTACTCATAACGCCCGTAGCTTCCTATATGTAGACCCCTTTAGGCAACGAACGTATCCTCCATACGCTAGTAGCAAGTCTAACTGATTTTGCATAGGGCTATTTGTAATTCAGCGAACACTCAATGTACTATTCCTCAATTACAAGACATGTGGATATTGGTCTTAAAACTTACTGGACGCTCGCTCCTGAGATATAAAAATGTATACTATTGAAGCACTGATCCGGCTATCCAGTGTATTTGTTGCTTCTGGCATCATGGATCGCTAGGGGGAATGTTTCTAGTAATTATGGTAAAATAATTGAATAAAACTCCTAGTCGCCTTCTCGAAAGGCACAGTATACAGGGTGCCCAGTAAAGTCCTTTCTCAGCCCTGTAACTTTCAAACGCCGACAGCTAACGCCATAAAAACGGTGTCTAGGTATAGTAAAGTGGCTATGCGCTATCCGATGAGACCGCTTTCAGCGCCTCCCAGCGACAAAGTCAGGAGTTAGCGTGCCGATCTCAAACACTGTACGAGATACGAGAAACTAGTCAATTAGAATGTTGTAGAGCAGCATCGATTTAGTACGAAAAGACACCTTGCGCACATGAATGCTAAGAATAAAACGCATGCAATGGTCGTTTGTTTGTTCGCGATGTCGAAAACTGTTGCGTCACGAAACGCGTCAGAAAGAAGATAATATCGCCTTCCGCAAAGCCCTAGCCCGAATCGTGGCCTAGTGGTAACGCGCGCTCTTCGCATGCGATAGGACCTTGGTTCGATCCTCGTCGGGTCCATGCTATAGTCACTGTCTGTAATAAGAAACGAGTGGACTCGGTGGCGATCGTGACAATTCGTCTCGCATCGACTATCCAACTCAACCCGCGATTGGTATGCGAGTCGCATGCAATTTCTATGATATGCAAATAAGTATGGAGCGTAATACCTTTTCGACTGGTATAAAAGAGAGTTCCCGAGGTGTATGTCAAGTCTCGCGGTCATGGAGAAATATTCCAATGATGAGTATTGCGAGATGTTGCTTCTATACGGCGCATGTGGTCGCAATGCATGAAAGGCTGAACGGCTATATCATGAACGTTTTCCTGCATAACAGCATCCGTCATGGAAGACCATCCTCAATGCTGTTAATAGGTTAAGGGAGACGGGCTGCGTGACCAACCGACCTCGATCCGACAGACCAGCTGCTGTAGGCCGTCAAGTGCAACCACAGGATGTCTTAGCATACGTCCTCAACAATCCTGAGAGCAACATAAGAGAGGTTAGTGCCGAGTGTGGCCTCTCAAAAAGCCGCATATGGCAAATCCTCAGGCGATCAGGTGCTCGTCCTTTCGGTCCAACACCGTTGCAGAAACTACAGCCAGGGGATGCTGAGCGACGTTACGACTGGTGTAACTTCGTCATGAACAAATTAGAGGTCCATCCAACGTTCTTTGCCGACATTATTTGGACAGATGAGGCGTGTTTTAGGCGTAATGGCGTCTACAATAGGCAGAACGCCCATTACTGGGCGCTGGAAAAACCAGCACGTGGTCTACCAGTTCGTCATCGGGTGCGGTGGTCTATTAATGTTTGGTGCGCCATTTTCAAGGACAGCCTGATCGGACCTGTGTTTTACGAGGGTACAACAACGGGAGCCCGATATTTGGAGCTTCTACAATACGTATTACCCGATCTTTTGGACAACCTGCCGTTGCCTAAACTGCAGAATGTTTGGTCCTAGCATTACCGCGCCCCTCCACACCAGCTAGGAAATGTAAGAGAGTTACCTGGTCGAGACATTCGAGCAAACCAAATCATCGGCTATGATGGTTGCGTAGAGTGGCCTGCACGCTCACCAGATCTCACCCCATTGGACTTCTTCCTTTGTGGGGCTACCTCAAAGAGCAGGTGTATCAGACCCCTCCGACAACTTTGCAGGACCTTCGACGCCGTATAATTAATGCTTGTTCCAGCGTGTCACCTGACATGCTGCAAAATGTGCAGCGTGAGATTCAATCTAGAGTCCAAATCTGTATTGTGGCTGACGGAGAGCACATTGAGCACCGACGGTAAACGTGCCTAGTGACAACTAATTGCTCCTTTCTGACGTGCTTCGTGACGTATCAGTGTTCGACATCGTGAACAAACAAACGAGCGTTGTACGCGTTCTATTCTTAGCATTCATGTGCGCAAGGTATCTTGTCGTACTAAATCAATGTTGCTCTACAACTTTGTGATTGACTATTTTCCCGTATCTTATATAGTTTTTGAGATCGGCAAGCTAACTCCTGACTTTGCCGCAGGGAGGAGCTATAAGCGATCTCATCGAATAGCGCATAGCCACTTTACTATACCTAGACACCGTTTTTATGGCTACAGCTGTCGGCGTTCGAAACTTACGGGGCTGAGAAAGGACTGTACTGGGCACCCTGTATAAAAAGGCTAATAAATGTAATTGTAACTTCCAATTTTCTGTAGATTTCCTTGTATGTCCATTTCTCTGCTCACCAAATACTTGGAAATTATTTGGATTAACTACAGCTATCAGCATCATTCAACACTCCAGGGAAACACGTAATCAAAACTCCAAAAATGCTGTTTAATATTCTTACAAGAACAAAACTTGGGAACGGGAGCAGGGAATGAAACAATCAATACAAGTGGGTAATATATGAGACAGCACTAAAAGACAGAAGATCAATTAAGAGGAAATGAACAAGATTCACAGCGCACGCTAGCAAAATGTCGATATTCCGCTTGTCTGCTTCAACTACGTAACACCCTGACTCAATTTCCTCTACGATGAGTAATTCTTTCAGAAGATGTTCATATTTTAAAAGAAAGCTATACTATGTGTTCCTGAAGTTAATTATATCACAAATCAGGAATGCATAGAATGGGCTTAGGATTTACATTAACCAAATGGACAATAAAACAACCGAAATAGACAAATATTAGGATGATATCGTTTTATAATGCTATTATTGGCATATTTGCACTGTATACCATGTAACCGCTTCCTTCAGAAAACTTAAAAATTTTCACCTTACTGGAGAGGGAATCGAACCCACACCTCCCGATTTCCGGTCGCGCATGCTAGTCTTTACACTAAACAGGACTTAACGTAGATTTCGGAAAACCTTCAGATTTGCGCTAGTCGAAGCTATTCCTTCCCATCGTAACGTCTCACAACTTTTTCTCACATCCAGGGTCGAATGTAGGTCCTAAATTCCAGTGATGAAAGTCATATACAATTTGGAATTAAAGGAAATGGTTACATGGAGTACAGTGAAAATATGCCAATAATAGCATTACAATGCCTACCATGTATTTATGAAGAAATATTTCTTCGGGGAAATTCTTTTCCCAATTATATATGACAACGTTTTATTCACGCTTTCCAACCGTAGGTTGAAGAAGCGTATATGCTCGAGGTTTCTCCATCCGTCTGTTTGTCTGCCTGTCCTCACGATAACTCGCGTAAACATTGTTCGATTTCCAAGAAGGTTTAGTATGTGATAGGGGACAACCTGGGAACGAAACCTTTTGAAAATGGGTGAAATGGGGTCAAAGGTAAGGACGTAAGAGCAGGATCAATTCCATCGCCCTTGTGCTTCATAACTTACGTAAAAATCCTTCGATTGCGACAAAGTTTTATCATGTTTTTCCGGAGGTATACTAAACTGGTTCTGTTGAATATCATTGAAATGGAGTCAAAGGTCAGGGCACAGGAGCCAGATTTATTCCACTGCCATTATCATCGTAACTTGACTAAAATGCTTCTATTGCGATAAAACTTTAGTGTGTTGTTCCGGAGGTATACTGAATCAATAATCTTTAATATCATCGAAATGGGGTCAAAGGTCAGGGCACAAGAGCGAGATTTATTCCACAGCCATTATTCATGTAACTTGAGTAACAACTTGAGTGATGATTTCTGGTATGTTGGAAAGCGTATCATAATCAATGCATTACATGATTTTACTAACTTGTCTAGAAAATCATTCCTCAAGTATGCTGGACGCCCAGATTGCCGAGTAGTAAGGTGCGTTGGTTTCTGCCTTATCGTCTGAGGTGAGTCTGAGTGCCGAATAAAGTAAGGATGGTGTGTTTGGTTTTTCGGCACTCTCCTTTCCGTGGAACCGCTGGTCCCTACCTAGGGGGGGGATGGATTGCCTGAAGCCGTTAGAATTGCTCTTGGCTTTCGTTAGACGCAGCAACACAAAAAGTATTCGCAATTCGTGAAGTAATCTTTCGAAGAAATAAGTACCAAAACAAAACTTTTCGCATTCAACTGAATAATCATATCTTTACAAAAAAAAAAGCAAACTCGTTTCTTCATTGATGTGCTACATATTGATAACGCACAGAAACTTTGATGCCTCTCAAGAGACTTCAAATTTCTGTGATGGTCAAGCTAAGCAAATGCATGCCACTTCAGTGGCGCAGGGGTCAAATCGCTGACCTCTGACTATACAAGTGGCCAGTGGCACGAGATCAGGATGAGATATAGGTGGTGTATTTGTCTTACAGCACTTGCTCTCTCCCCCTTACATGGAACCAGATACATTATATTAAGGAATGGGTACTGATTATAGCCCTTACAGTTGCTCATGTTGTCGTTAAACCTCCAAAACAAAAATCTGTAGATATGGGGTTTAGGTTTTGATTAAGGTATTATGCATTGAAGTCATTTGAAAATACTCATTGTGCAGGAGAAGAGAGGAACAACGACGAAACGACCTGATTGACAAGCTGTTGAAAGAAAGAGTTGCTAAATAAGAGTTAGAAGGACATACGGTTTCTCATTATTAAATAAAGTTACATGACACAGTAGAACGCCCGCACACAACGAACCCGTATTTAGAGAGATCTGGGATTTAATTGACAAGACAAGAACTTTTGTTATCTATAATGTCAATTCAAAGCTAATTTGAACGATTTTAACAATCAAAATTTAATAAAATCCCCAGACTTCCAGAAGGATAAAGAAGTTAATTTGATCCCTTATAACAACTAAAGCAACAAAATACACTGAAGAGCAATTGAATTAGATACAGTTGGTGTTATGCAAATGTGGCGCTGTGGGCGGCCCTGTAAGTGGAAACGACATGACGTATGCAGTGATCCAACAATATAAGGACTGATGCGACGGGAATCAGTATGAGTCGGACTAAGTATGGGTAAGACGAAGGATTTAAGTGCACTTGATCGTGGGCAAATTATCGGGGCCCGACGAATGGGGCACTACATCTCGAGAGTCGTGCAGGTACTGGAATTTTCACGAACCACTGTGTCACGGGTGCACCGTGAGTACATCGAATCCGGTAAAACCATCCCTGCAAGGGCCAACTGCCTTGGACAACAGCGTGTGGATCGGCGGTGTCATCGTCGGCTAGCTCGCATTGTAACAGCGGATAGCCACGCCACAGTGCAAGAAATCACTCGGCAATTTAACGTTGGTGAACAAAAACGTGTAAGCAGCCACACTATCCAGAACCATCTCCTCGCTATGGGGTACCGAAGCCATCGTCCCACGAGGGTACGACTGTTGACCGCACATCACAGGGTGCAAATAATAACATGGGCACGGAAACATCGCCACTGGACCCAAGACATGTGGGAAAATGTTGCCTGGACTGATGAGTTGAGATTCACGTTGGTACATGCGGATGGCAGAATACGAGTACGGCGCAAACCACATGAAGCGATGGATCCTTCTTGCCAGCAGGGTACTCTTTAACCTGGTGGGGGTGGCATTATCGTCTGGGGAATGTTTACGTGGACTGAAATGGGACCACTGGTACGTGTGACATCGTCCCTCACAGATCACCGTTACCGGTATATCCTGGAGGACCATTTGCTCCCGTTTGTGCGTCTTCAACATCCCACTGGTGAGCTCATCCTGCAACAAGACAATGCACCGTGCCATCGCTCCCGAATTGTATCCGAATGGTTGGATGAACACTCCACCGACGTGACCTCGCCTCCTTCTCCAGCTAGGTTACCTGACCTTAATCCCATCGAGCACATCTGGGATAATATCGAGAGAGATGTTCGAGGCTCTGACTCCCGCCATCAAATCTTCGTGAACTCTGGGAGCTTGTTCAGTCGTGAATCCGTATGGCTTCCCAACGCTTCCGGTGTCTTGTCGAGTCCATGCCGAGACGAATCGGCTTCGTCAACAGGGCGAAAAATTGGTGCTACACTTTACTAAACAAGTATCTCTAATTTAATTGCTCTTCAGTGTATAATAAAAGTCCATATTTAACGAGGCAGAGAAAATCTGCTAAGCACTGCCCTGGCGTGAGGGAGCAGAATTTATAGCATACAGAACAAGTTTGGAACAGCGCAGGGGAATCCAAGTGTGCTAGTGGAAGAAAATTTCTAGATAGCCAATAAGGGAGTATGACTTATATTCTAATTTAACGTTAATTTTTAGTTTCTTTTCCTATGTGAATTTTGAGTTCGTTCTGTTTAAGCGTTTCAATCTAAAGTTATATTTTCTCACTCACTGAATGTTATGCGGCGACGATTTAGAGGTGAAGTTTCAATATTGAGTGTATTTTTTGACAAGGTCGATATATATAATGTGTTGAGTGAGCAGTGTTAAGTGTGGGTAGATTAGTGCAGCCTCGTGTTGCACGTTGTACTTTCAAGACTAAATACACTATCTACCAACAAGTAATTGGATACCTGTGATAGCAAAGAAAAACGAAGTTTATTCACCTTCAATAGTTGTGGAGCCTCCACGAGCGGCGATTACAGCTGCGACCCTCCGGGGCATACTCTCTACCAGGCGTTGTACGACGGCTAGTGGTATTTTCTTCCACTCGGCTTGGAGAAGATAGGTCAGTTCCTTCACCGATTTCGGACGGTGGGTGCACCCCTTAAGCCGACGCTCCGACTCGTCCCAGAAGTGCTCGATAGGGTTAAGGTCCGGGCTCTGCGCACGCCAGTCCATTCGATTAACCCCATTGTCACCATACCAGGCCTTGGTGGACCTGGCAATATGACAGGTGGCATTGTCATCCTGAAAGTAGCATAGGTCCACCCCGTAAAACTGCCACAACGTAGGAAGCGCATGGTCATCCAAAATGGTGCAGTAGGTCTCGGCGTTGAGTCTAACAGGAATTGCGACCAAGGGTCCCGTGCCATACCAGGAGAAACACCCCCATAGCATAATTCCACCGCCGCCGAACTTCACAGTTGGCACAATACATTCCGGCAGGAGGCTTTCTCCAGGCAGACGCCAAACCCAGACCCTGCCATCCGAACGGTAGAGGGTGAACCTTAATTCGACGCTCCAGAGAACCTGTTTCCACTGTTCAACGGTCCACTGTCGACGTTCTTTGCACCACGTTAACCAAGCAGCGCTATTGAACTTGGTGATCAAAGGCTTGTGGGCGGCAGCACGTCCATGATAACCAAGCAGATGGGCTTCCTTACGGTTGGTATTCATCGAAAGAACACTCCCGGATGCCTGTTGAAACTCCTCGAGGATTTGGCCCATCGATTTGGTGCGGTTCTTCGGAATTTCTATGGCCAGCACCCGTCGGTCTCTAACTCCCAGTTTTATGGGTCTGCGGGGTCGGGACACATTCCGATTGTCACCTCTCATCTTCCACTTGCCAATCATGTAGGGCATTGTCGATTTTGGGTACTTCAACTCGCTGGATAGGTCACGTATGGATCGGCCATTTCTGTGATACCCGACAATTAAACCTTTCTGGAAATCAGAGAGCTCCGAACTGCGTGGCATCTTGCATGCGACTAGTTGCGTTGTTGTTTTCCACACGATACTTAACGGCGGCTGCCGTGACGTGTATCAGGACCGCAGATATTGTCGATTGCAGGGGTGTCCAACTACTTATTGGTAGATAGTGTATATATCACATGAATGAAATGAAAACCTTAAAAGTGAGTTAAAAAATTCAAAATACAGTGTCATTGTCGTGTAACTTGGCAATATTGTTACTAATGACTAAATTATTTTCTTACACGTGGCAGCACGGTGCTGACAAGCTTAGTTAGTGATGTCAGAGTAGCAGTGTAAAGATGGCCGCCCCACTTGAGACATGCACCAAAGAGGAGCAACATTCTGTCATCCTTTTTCTTTGTTTAGTGAAGTCGTAAAATCTATTGAAACTCTTCGTCGAATGAAGTTGCAGTATGAAGATGCATGTCTGCCACTCCAGCAAGTGCTGAAATGGAAGAGGAAATTCCGCAACGGCTTGAGTTCTGCGACATATCCTTCTCGACCGAGTCAAGCACACAGAGTAGTGATACCAGAGTCCGTTACAGAAGTTGAAGGCGTTGTGATAGGTAAATCGCCGAGCGACGGCGGTTGAGATAGCAGGATCTTTGAACATCAGTTATAGTTCAGCGCACCACGTTATCCATGATATTCTCCAGTTCAACAAAGTGTCTGCAAAGTGAGTCTCACGCCAGTTGACTCCAGAATTAGAACAACGGGCGTGTTGATGCCTGTCAAGAACGTTTGTGGCGCTTTGAAGTAGAAGGTGATGGCTTCCTACAGAGAACTGTTACTGGAGATGAAACCCGGGTTCACTATCATCAGCCAGAAACCAGAAGAGCGAGCAAGGAATGACACCATCCCTCCTCACCAAAACCAGAGAAGTTCCACACGCAGGCAAGATTATTTTGACTTTCTTTTGGAATGAACGAGGCGTAACTTTTTAACACTAAATGCCTAGGGGGAACACTGTAACTAATGACACGTATGCAGATCTTATCAGGAATCATCTTTGACTTACCATCAAATCAAAACAACGCGGACTTCTGAGTACAGGTGTCTTGTTGCAACATCACAAAGCTCTGGCCCGTAAGGCCCTGTAACGGTTGCAACCATGTAAGACCTGCACTTCGAATGTTTTCCGTATCCGTCGTGTTCCCCAGATCTTGCCCAAGTTATTGCAATATCTTTGAACCACTCAAAGATACGATGGGAAGAAGAACGTTCAGGTCCGATGAAGAGGTGCATCACACGCGACCGAAATAATTTTTTCTACAGGAACCTATGCACTTTGTGAGCGCTGGAGGGCTTGTATTCTACAAAATGGAGATTACACTGAAACCCGATGCAGGTGTGTAGGACTTTTGTTCAATAAATCGGGAGAAACAATATTTTAGGTTTTCATTTGATTTTCCCCTGTGCGTAGCCCACTGGAAAAAAGAGACCCTGAAACGAACGGCTGTCACCGAGGTCATGTGACCAACTGAGTACGAGCTACCTTGTGTGCATCGTCTCAGCTATCATTAATGTGCTGATGGGCTTACAGAGTAGCGGGAGAATATCCTAAAACGTGGTCTGATGGAAACTTCGAAGGTTGTGTTGCAATATGAATAAAATGTGCTAACATTTAATTCACCAATTACTTTGAAAGTTTTACACAAAATGGAAGAATGCTAATGTTTTAACGAAACTCACAAAGTTTTTGCCAAGTTTTCGCTTAGAATTCCAGCTGATGGGAACTTTGAAATTTGCTGCACAAAATATATGAAATGTGCTGTTGTTTGGTTGACAAATTACTTAAAACGTTCTGGCACGAAATGCGAATATTTTAATGTTTTTGATGGCATATGTCTGCATCGAATCCAAGATGGCTGCTTGTTTACAATTTTTGTTTCACTCCTGGTGAACCCCTCGTTGGATTCTTGCGGAACGTTTTTCAATTTCCTTCTATTTTTATAAAAGGGCTTTGCTCTGCCGCCGTTGCCAAAGTTCCTGCGACGGAAATTTGGGTTTTGGCCTATACCCGTAATGTTAACATTACCGGTCGGCGGTGTCAGTGTGTTCCTTATTCATGGATTACTCAAGGAAGAAGACTTAAGAACTTTTCTGCATTCCTTTTGCTTGATGCAAACATATTTTTTCAGTATTTTTTACTGTCATTATTTTTTGGAAAGGGGGACTTTTGTCGTTTGAACTTACAACACATAGTAAATCTACCACTAAGGAAAACAAAAGCGGTGCAAAAAACATTTCCATTAGATGTATACATCTTACGGAAATGTTAAACCGCTAAAAAACTGAGGTAGCTTTACCTGCAAAACATGCATAGCAAATTCTTTTTCCAATGAATATATAAATAGCTAAACTGCATGTTATAGTGCTTAAGACAGAAAATAAATCTTACCTGTATATCAGTGCAGGTCAGTAACAACAATACCAGCGGGTTGAAGTAAGTAATATTTTTTTCTTCAAAAACGCTTTAATTTCTTCTGTTGCAGTGCTCCAGGAACACTGTATGTAATTACGAGTATTGATTCATTTTTCTTTGGGAAAGAATCGCAGTAATAAGTAAAAATAATAAAATATGAACAACTTCGCAACAAGACACTAACGGACTAACGACGTTCACGACTTCACGTGCAGCGGTTCAGATCAGGGAAGCTAAGACTCTTTTGGTAACATGACTAAATTGTTTCATGACCTCTTCTTTACAGTGGGATATGTCCCTTGTATATGTGACAAAGTTGCATTTGATTTGAGGTTCTTGGAGCCTCAAGATACAGATGCTCAGTTTGAAGCATTTGTCAAAATGTAGTGCTGCTAACTTTTTAAGGTAATCCGTGGGTTACTGCAGATGATTATTATTAATGAATTATTTAACTGAAGTACTTTGAAGACCGAAGAAAGATGGTGGTTTCAATAAGTTAAAAACTGCTCTTTCCTGTCCGTTAGACCACATGATATTGCTTATTGTGTAATTAAGGATTTTGTGCTAGTTATCCAGAGCATAACGTTAAGAAGCTACAGTATTACACGTATCACAGATAGTACAACAAGCAATGTTTTAAGTGAACAACAATTTAATTAAAAGAAAATATTACAGGAAAGATTACATCAAATGCTCAACAAGCGCCTTATACAACCGATTCCAGGGGCTATGCTTTAGGTGTATCCCGTCAGGAGTGACAAAAACAGGCCACTTAATCTTAGGCAAAAAGATCATTTGTGATCTATCTCATGTTATAGTTGTGCTTAACAGTGTTTTTCCTGTCATAGTGGCAACGGTGACAGTTCCACGGAAGTAACTGTGACTTTAAAGAGTGACAAAATCACCGTTTACGACAAGGATGACACAGCTGTAACGGGATGGCTAGTCACCGTCTTATTAGTATCAGTGACAAAATCACTGTTTACTGCTATGGTGATGGAGCAGTAACGGAACTGCGAGTCGAACGTTCTTAGGAAAGCTTTAGCTTACAAATACCACAAAATTTCCATCAACAACGGTGAAATAATTCCACATCTCACAGGTTTTTCTACGCTTGGCGTCCGTCCTTCTATCATGCTGAAAGCTGAACAGCATTAACACTTTATTATCGTTCACGTCCGTTCCTAAAGGCTCCTAGGGAAAAGATGAGCATAAAAAACCGGTTTCTTCCTAAGAAAGCTGGCATCACTAGCGACTTCTGTGGTGTTTCAACAGAAACGGCATCGTCACAATGATATTCGTGGATCCCTCCATGACACCGCTAACAGTGACATTCTTATCAGTAACTTTGGAGCTGTTACTTTTTGTCACTGTTCGTAACGGTGACAAAGTTTTTTCAGATTTTCGACCCATCTCTAGGTCACATGTAAGTGGATTTCTGGGTGACGAATACCAGTGAGGAATGAGGAAGTAATGGAATGGGAATGTTGCCACAGGTGAAACAGCGGAAATCAATTGCTGGAATTGTGTCTATTGCTCTTTCGCCATCTAAGTGAGCGTTGAACTCGCAAGGATTGGTGTTCCTTTTGTTTAACGTGTGTTGGACAGTCTCACGTGGCTGTCAAGTTGAATATACTTGAAAGGTTTAATTAATTAATTATAATATTATTTCTAAATCTTTCAATCGTATATCCAATTGTTATGGATATATTGTACAACGTAAGCGCATATGTATTTTATCACTTATGCCGATTTCTACATGGTGGGAATTTTCAACCTAAACTGGAATCAGCTATCTCCCGGATTTGACACGGGTTTCTACCTCCAAGAAACATTGTTCTGCAAAAGGTTCTAACCGAAGTAGAGAGAAGAGCTAAAAATACGCAAGGTATTTACGAAGTCATGAATATAAAAACAGTATAGAATTTCGGTTTTACTATGAAATAATTTCCGCTATCTAAGAGAGACGAGTTTGCTTTGCTATCCGCATTATACCAGTGCATTCATTTAAATTGGCGGTAAACGTAAATTATTATTAATTACTTAGCGTCGGAAACATGTTTTAGGAAGCATATTTGACAGAGAGAACAAATTAGATGGTGACATTAGTAGGCGAGTAAATTCTTCATTTAAAGTCATAGTTGATTTAGGAGGTTTTCATGATAAGATGGGTTCCCAAGAGAGGCCCGCATGGCTGTGTATGAAAGTGTAATTGTCCCTGCTTTGATGCACGGCATTGAAACCTGGGTACTACAGAAGAAACATAGGAGTCGTTTGTGTGTTGGAGAAATGCGTTACTTAAGGGGGGTTTGTGACAAGACACGTTATGATTGTGTGAGGAATGAAGATGTGTTGCAGTTGTGTAATGTAAAGAAAAATGTTGTTAGCAAAATGGAGACTAACAGTCGGTGGTTTGGCCATGTTGAAAGAATGAGTGATTAAATTCTTAATAATAAATTTTTTCAGCCCAAGTGACAAGAAGGAAGGGCAGCGGAAGACCAAAGAAATCACAGAACGATCATATTGAGAAGTGCCTGGATGAGAAAAAGATCATGAGTATGAAGCATAGGAGATCTTGTGTACATCGTGTAATGGATGTCAGTGAATCACGAGTTGTATCTCAAGATCGCTGTAAGTGGAAAAGTTTGATACGGCAACAGTAAGTAAATAACACAGGGGAACAAATTGTTTCTAATTTTCTGTTGCATGAGATTTTTCAACTGATTCTAAGTAATTTTTCAGCGCTGATTTCAAATCAGAAATCGGTATTTCTTTACATGCTCTAGTTTTTACGCAATTTGAAACTTGTGATTTTTGCAAAAAGGACACCCATTGCTATTTACACTGGGGATAGCTTGAGAACTAGACTTACAGCTAACCTAACGTTAGACAAATTAGGCTATTTGTTTACAAATGTCAATATTCTTTATCTTTATTGTTAATTTTGGATTCTAGGTATTTATCCAATTTACACAAAAATTACACCTGTTTTTCTTTGTTTCAGATCTGATCATGGCTTCTTCAAGTGGACATAAATAAGTAAACAATCCTGATGCATTGTGTCATGTATGTGGCTTTTACACCCTTCTTCGTTAAAGACGGAATATATCTTAATTAGTGAGTCGTGCGTATAAAACCTATTTTGAAGTTCCCCTTGGCGACCAAGAAAAGAAATGGGCTCCTCATATTGTCTGTCATAATTGAGAGGAAATGCTTCGTGACTGGACAAAAGAAAACGAAACGGTCTGCCTTTTGGAGTTCCCATGGTTTGGCGAGAATCCAAGGACCACATAACTGACTGCTATTTTTGACTGGTCAACACGAAGAGTGTCGGCAAGGAAAACCCGCATAAGATTTCCTATCCCAATATTCCTTCAGAAATTCGATTTACTCAGCACTCTGAAGAACTCTCGGTTCCAGTTTCTAATGGTTTTGCCATATCTGAAGATGAAGGCAGTAAACATGATCAGGAAGTGCACGTGAGGGGTTGTGAGCTTCAAGAAATGTTTTCAGAATTTGAAGACTCCTCATCTGATACCAAACAGTCATCAGCCTCTCAGCAGTTTAGCCAACCGGAGTTGAATGAGTTAGAGCATGATTTGAGGCTCTCCAAGAAAGCATCTGAGGTACACTGACGGGAAAAAATCCCAACACGAAGAAGGGATTGTGTCAGATAAACGACAGTTGGTAGGCGGTGAGAGTACATCTGTAAGATGACGTCAATGCAAATTTCGCGCTCGGCGCATGCATGTGGCGCTAGTAGCCTCCCTCGGAACATGCAAAGCAGGTTTGCTGTAAATACGCGCTGTAACGTTCGTGAGCGTTATTTATCGTTGAAATTAGACGTAGTGTGTTGATGTTAGTCAAGAATACCTTTAAGAAGACGAAGAAGCCATTATCAACAGCTCACGGAGTGTGAACAAGGTCGTGTAATAGGGCTACGAGAAGGTGGATTTTCGTTCCGCAATATTCAAAACGACTTAGCAGGAATGTAGCCACTGTGCATGATTGTTGGCAGCGGTGGTCAAGGGAAGGTACTGCCTCAAGAAGACCGGGTTCCGGCCAACTACGTGGCACTACCGAGAGGGAAGACCGCGCCGTGTACGCAGGTTCTGCCTGGGTGCCAGTGATGGCCGTGTGTTGGTTAGAAGGAGGCCAGGTGAGCGCTTGCAACCAACCTGTCTGCGGCCGGGACACACTGGACCTACACCCGAAGTTATGGTCTGGAGAACAATTTCGTATGACAGCAGGAGCACTCTCGTGGTTATCCCACGCACCCTGACGGCACAGTTATACGTCGGTCTGGTGATTCAACCTGTTGTGCTGCCATTCATGAACAGCATTCCAGGGGGTGTTTTCCAACAGGATAACGCTCGCCCGCATACCGCTGTTGTAACCCAACATGCTCTACAGAGTGTCGACATGTTGCCGTGGCCTGCTAGATCACCAGATCTTTAGCCAATCGAGCACGTATGGGACATCATTGGACGACAACTCCAGCGTCACCCCCAACCAGCATTAACCGTCCCTGTATTGACCGACCAAGTGCAACAGGCATGGAACTCCATCCCACAAACTGACATCCAGCACCTGTACGACACAATGCATGAACGTTTGCGTGCTTGCATTCAACATTCTGGCGGTTACACCGGTTATTAATGTACCAGCATTTCCCATTTAAAATGGCTCTTCTCGCGCTTACAATGAGCTGTGATCGTGAAACCTTAATCGATTAAATATGTAACCTATACAAATGTATTGGCGCCATTTCATTCCTCTACAACTATTTTTTCGTGGTGTTGGGATTTTTTTTCCGTCAGTGTATTAGCTTCCAGGATGCAAGAAAACAACCTACTTGACCGCTTTGCGAAAGTTTCATATTTCCGAAAGCCGGACCACACTAATGTCGTCTTTTTTTCAGAAGGCAAGCAGTTTGTTTACTGGCATGATATCCCAGGTCTTCTCAGGAAATTAGGTGTTACCTCGTATAGTCCAACACAATGGTGATTATTTCTGGACAGCTCAAAGCGCAGACTCAAGTGCGTTCTCTTGCATAATGGCAATCTTTGTGGAGCGGTTACAGTTGGTCACTAAGTGCATTCGCGAGGCGATCATAATGACATAAAGATGGTCATTGACTTACTCAAATATCAAAAGCACAACTGGATCGTTTCTATGAAACTAAAAATGGCCAGCTTCCTCCGTGGTCAACAGAAAGGCTTCACGACGTTTTCATGCTATCTCTGCATGTAGGACAGTTGAGCTCGAGAGAAATACTGGACCCAGAAGGAGTGGCCCATCCGTGAAACTTAAGAAGCAGGCATGCTAAACTTTGTGAAAGACCCAATAGTCAGCCGAGCGAAGATTATTTTTCCCCCACTCTATATCAAGCTCAGCTTGATAAAACAGTTCGTGAAGGCATTAAGTATTGATAGTGAATGTTTTCAACATATAGGTTCTGCTTTTTCTGCTTTGTCTTTGGAGAAGATCAAAGCAGGTGCGTTCGATGGACCACAAATTCGTGCCGTTGTACGTGATGAGGAATTTGTCAGGAAAATGAATTACAAGGAAAAGGCAGCATGACTGTCTTTCGTGGCAGTTATACATAAGTTTCTTGGTAACAAAAAGACAGATAACCATGAGGTTCTCGTTACTAGAACGCTGTTGGCTTTTCGCGATCTTGGGTGCAACATGAGTGTCAAGCTCCATTTACTGAATAGTCACCTTGATCAATTCCCTGAGAACTCTAAAACGATGGAAAAGCGCAATCGAGGGCGATGGGACAACAATATGATAGCAGACTAATGCTGGAGCTTCAAACGAGATTACCCTGAGAAAGTCCACAAACGACACAGCTACAAGCTAAAATTCTTGCCTGAATGGGACATATTTGAACTTTTCATCGCATCCTTATCAGTTGTTGTGAATTACCTATATCCCCTTAATGTCGAAATATATGTTAATTTAAAGTAAAAAGCGTTAGTGCATACTCATATTTGACTATAATGGATAAATGTTTCGTATTTGACAAATGGCAATACATTTTACTCCACACATCTGCTTGTTTTGCATGTTTTGCAAATTTTAAAGCATATTGGGAGGCACCAACACGTTTTTGTGAATACATAAAGAATATCTTCACCAAGACGGTTGTTTAAGCCTAATTGTAAGACGGCGTGACCATAAATTCTTCCGATAGACCATGTTATCATGCGAAAGGCGTCAAAATTTCGCTAAAAATGAAAATATTGAATTGCGAAACATCTAGAGCTTACAGAGAAAAACTAATTTCAGATTTAAATTCAGCACACTCCAATTAGGTAAGAACAAGTGATGGTATCAATGCAATAAAAACTTTGTTCCCCAGTGTAATCAGTTAGAAATTTATCTGGTAGTTTGTATTTCTTTGTGGAGCTAACCTCTGAATCTCAGAGAACAGCTTAGTGGTATGTATGTCTGTATGATTAGTGTAGAACAAGATTAATATTGATTGCACTGGGACAAATTAACTGCCAGTTAGGTTCAAAATTGTGCAAATTATACTGCTTACCTTAATACATGAACCTAGAGAAAAACTAGAGACGAAGCATTCTTTCATAAGAAAGAAATAACTCGAAAATGAAGGGAAGAAGGATAAACGTATAAAATATCGAACAGCAGAAAATGATGCAATATTTGTTTTGTGTATAAAGGCTGTGAGCAAAATCAATGGTTAAAGCGCTTATAAATGTCAAATTTATTAGTTCGTTTTTGATTATTTCGCATTAATCATTGAGTTTCGAATTCAGATTTCAAAAGAATGTTGTATTCAATTACAGGAAGTAGCCTCAAGATACTATTTAATAAAATTTCAGAAAACCTTTCTAAATGTATTTTCAAATCATTCAGGTAACTGCGAAAACTCTTCCATGGGATGATGCTTCGTTAATCCTAAATAACCGCTTCGGTGATGCAAATGCTTTGTAGGATTTTCATTTAATCTCTACTTATCGAGCCCACCTGGTCTTCAAATCTCCAGAGTAATCTATTAACATTCAACCGCTCCTTGATTGTTTCGCTTTTACGAATCTTTCCTTACCCTTCATTGCACTGGAACAGTTTATTTAGCAAGTGACAGCAGCGAGAATTCAAATATTTTTGAGTGCTATTTTAGGAGTTGTAAACCTCCAATGAAAAATAATTCTCTTTAGAGGTCTTAGTCGTCCGTGTTAAATTTTTGAGATTTCCAAAATCACACCATGACTAGAGTAGTACTTTTATGGCTGGAAAAATAGGAAATATTCGCTGGCTAAATCGCGAAATTTCGGAAATTACCACAGAAAATCGCGAAATGCCGTATTTCTTCAAAAATTCTGCTTTCAGGCTCTTTTCCCCCACTTGTAAGATGCGTTGTCTGTCACAAAAGTGGTTATATTTGCAAAAGTTATTTCATACTTATCAACCCACTGAAGCATTGCCGCGCTGACTGCTTTAAAATTTACGGATTCTAAAGTGACGCACGAGGAAGATTGCGTTGAAAAACGTTTCAGCATTACTACTTTCAACATTCGTTTCAGCTGATGGAATAGACGAATATTAAAAATGTACCTATCTTCTGAATTACTTGTTTCGTTTGCTAAGATACTGATTTTAAAAAACATCTTTCACTTGTTGCTTGTGAATATCAGGTATTTTCGGCAAATAACATTTCCGCATCCAATTTGCATTTGGAACAATAATACATTTCAACGAATTTCGCAAATAAAGTTTTAAGGTAGCTTTGCACAGTTTGGGAAGTGAGATGTTAGCAACACAAAGGGCACCAGTTAATTTCAAAAGTTTAGTTGAGCCATGCTGTTCTTGTTTAGTTCTTTTCTCGATTAATTCATCAACGCATTTCTGCATTATTTTCGGTTGACTGTTCGAACACAATTTTTTTTTTATACAGCTTGCTTGCTAAATGCTTTTCACAACTTCTCTTTCTTGGGAACTCCACTGCTATGTTGCAACACGAACTTGAAACTTATCCTTCCCGTACTGCTTGCATCTTTTAGATGCTACTCACGTGTCTTATTCTCAAGATTTAGATTTTACTCACGTGGCTTATTCTCAAGATTAACAAACAGTATCTAGAAACTTTAGAAGCTAAATACTCACACTGAAGCACAAAAGTTTCCTAAGCTAAGTGTCTGCGAAACTCACTCTCTTTTCTGTAAGCTACTTTTCTCAAATTAAGCTACTAATACAATTGACGGCATCCGGTTGACTAGTGCGGCAAAACAGCAAGGTTATTCAGTAGAAGCAGGGGCTGAAAATCACGAAAGGCCACCCGTGCATTCTTCAGCAGAGTGCACGTGATCTGGAATTACATGTCAGACTTGTTCACTAAGGGTCTCTTCGTAACGAGAAATCTTGAGGGCATATTCTAGGTCTGAATTTCTGGTTTGGACTTTGTAGTAGGATTACTTTCCTGATATTTTGGCGTAATTTCTAATGAAGGCAGTAATAAAATTATTTAAATATGAAAATTAATGTAAAAATTATAATAGAAGTTAGGTGAAAATAGGGAAAAAATCTGAAATTCGTGGATGTATTTGCTATTCGCAAAATTGCATAAAAAACCCTAAAATTCGCAAACAAATTCCCGGAAATTTGCGCCACGAAACAATTACTAGCCTAATCATGACTAGTCAATTAGTTGAAAATCATTTATGTAAACTGCTGCGATTTGACAGTGTCCTGTTCTGCCTACATACGTACTGCAAGGAAGCATTGAAGTTATGGCACCACCAGTTTTCAGCGAAGCGCCGCAAGGCCGATGTTGTCCTCAACAATTGTCGTTGTGCACTTGTTTCCAGTTTATTCTAAGATACAAATCATAAAATAAGGGACGAAGGGATTGTAAATGAGAAACAGCGCAGAGTTATTTGGTGTATGACCTTCCGGGCTCTGTTGACGCTTTATCGGGTGTGAACGTAAACGTTGAAGGGCAGAACGTTTTCACCAAAACAAACTGCTTGCCTATTTTTTAATAGCCAGCCATCATATGAGAATGTCATAAAGGTATGCACCTATAACATAAGTACATCACAAGCTCTGATTTTACAAAATAGACAGCAGTAAAAAGTGAAAGCTTATACAATACCGAAGAGCCAAGACATCATGACCAGGACGTCTTTATGCAAATGGCAGCAACTACAGGTAAATGACGCTGCGGGTGAAGAGCATGAAATGATACAAATAACACCTGAAACTGAGCTCTGTTACTCAGCGTCATTCGTCATCTTCAAATTGGAAAAATAAATTGATTTCGGGTAAAAAGATTGATTCATTGAAGGTTTAACGACCACCGTGAACAACTAAATGGGCTATAAGCAGTGGCGCTGGTTAAGAGAGTTCGACAAAGGACAAATTATAATGGCCAAACGACTAGATCAGAGCATTTCCGAGACGTCAAGACTTGTTGGGTGCTCACTGACAACCATGGATAGTACCATCAAAAAGTGATCCGAGCAATGAAAAGCAACGACCCGCCGGCAAGCAAGGTGTGAGTCGACTACGATTCATTGATGCTGTAGGTGAACGAAGACAATCCCGTATGGTACGAGCCAACAGAAGGGATACTGTGGCAAGGTGTGGGCCGACCACGGCTCATTGATGCTGGAGGTGAACGAAGACAATTCCGTATCGTACTGGCTAACAAAAAGGGGATACTGTGGCAAGGTGTGGGCCAACCACGGCTCATTGATGCTGGAGGTGAACGAAGACAATCCCGTAAGGTGCAAGCCAACAGGAGGGATACTGTGGCAAGGTGTGGGCCGACCACGGCTCATTGATGCTGCAGGTGAACGAGGACAATCCCGTATGGTACGAGCCAACAGGAGAGATACTGTGGCAAAGTGTGGGCCGACCACGGCTCATTGATGCTAGAGGTGAACGAAGATAATTCCGTATGGTACGAGCCAACAGGAGGGATACTGTGGCAAGGTGTGGGCCGACCACGGCTCATTGATGCTGCAGGTGAACGAGGACAATCCCGTATGGTACGAGCCAACAGGAGAGATACTGTGGCAAAGTGTGGGCCGACCACGGCTCATTGATGCTAGAGGTGAACGAAGATAATTCCGTATGGTACGAGCCAACAGGAGGGATACTGTGGCAAGGTGTGGACCGACCACGGCTCATTGATGCTGGAGGTGAACAAAGACAATCCCGTATGGTACGAGCTAACAGATGGGTTGGAACTTGCCGGTGATTTGAAAGACTGTGAGGGGAGTAATGTGTCACAACACACAGTGCATTCAACCCTGCTGAAAATGGGGCTGAGGAGCCGCAGGTTGCTCCGAGGGGCCATGCTAACCTCGGTACACCGTCGAAAGGGTCTACAACGGGCACACGAGCATCAGAACTGGACCTTGAATGATTGGAATAATATCGTCCTGCCCGATGAATCTCCTTTCATCATGTGGAGAGCCATATACGTGAACGTCGTTCACATGGGGAATTGTTGGCACCAAGATGCACCATGGGACGAAATCAAGCCAATGGAGAAAGTGTAATGCTTTAGTGGAATTTAATGGAGGTCACAAGCTTCTCACGAAGCAAGAAATCTTCAATTTCCTTTCTTGGAGCTTTATAACGTAATTGCACAATTCTCGACATAGAAAATGCCACACAAGGAGGTATTCGTCGGAGCTCTATGGAAACCTGGGGTTTATGTGTCGATGATTGAATTTGCAAACCGCTTACATGATACACGGTCCTATCAGAATATTCTGACCATCCCCGGGATCACAATGTACCCGCTCAAACGTGTCACAGAATGCACGTGAAAAGGTCGACCACATGGAAATATAAGCGGCCGGCCAGGACAGATGAGCCATAGTGCGTTGCGTGAGCACAATGGGCAGAGGCAGTGATTTGACGGACGTTTAAAAAGGAATGTGATTCATCGGCTACCGCGCCAAGGGTGGAAGCATCACAAAAACAGCAGGTTTCGTGAGCCGTTCACGAGGTGCTGTAGTAAAGGTCTACCAAGAATGGACCGCTGGCACACCGAGCACCTCATGACGTCATAACTGTGGAGTCCCAAAGTTCATCGACCCCAGAGGAGAACGTCGCCTCTGTCGACTGATAAAGAGCGATCGACGCGCAACAGGGCAGTAATTGACCACGCAAATGAAAGGTGGGGCGCCCACGTACGTGTCCCGATAACAGTAGAGCGAATCCTGTTAAGCGTGGGTCTTTGGAGTCTACGCTGCGTAAAGACGCCCACGTTAACCCAGGTCCGATGTCTGCAGTTCGCATGGGACTGCCGTGATTGTGCATTTGAAGAGTGGGAAAAAGTTGCTTTCTCCAACGAATCGAGGTTTCTACTCCACAGAAGTGACGGACGGTAGCGGATACGGCGTCAGACATACGGGAAACAACAGCAGGACACGGTTGTCGGTCAAATACAGGCCGGCTGTGGCAGTGTTCATGCCTTAGGGTTGTTTTCCTGGTATGCCCTGCGACAGATGGTACCACTGCATGGGTCCCTAAACGCCAATGGATACTTGTCCATCCTCGCTGATTACATGCATCCCTTCAGGTTGGACGTTTACCGTGGAGGTAATAGTGTCTACCAACAGGACGATACGCCGTGCTACCTCGCTAAAGGGGTGGTGTGACTGGTTCCAGGAACACGGCAGTGATGTCTCTGTTCTTTATTAGCCGGCGAAATCGCCCGACCTCAATCTCATAGATCACTTGTGGGACTATTTGGATCGATAGGTTCGACGTGCCGAAACACAACCATGTCATCTGCTGGACATCCGTGCTCTGTTGCAGTCCGAATGGGCACGTGAGCCTTGGGCAACCTTCCAGGGTATCATTGCGTCCATGCCACACCGTCGGCTGTTGTCATCCGGTGCAAGGGTGGTTATTCCCATTATTAGGTAGGTGGTCATATTATTTTGATACGATTGTGTACATGGGAAGCACAAAAGAGGAAAACGTCTGCGTAGCTGAGTTTGTTCGTCCTCATTTGGGCACGTGCATCATTGCATCGGAGCGATGGCGGTGGGGAAAGCTCGTGTAATGAGTGATAACGCCTGGGCGAGGTTACTGAGAATCTTACATAAATGTCTTCTTCTTTTAAGAAAAGTGCGTTATTCGTTGTTAGAATATCCAAATTATTACCTCAGTACACTCCATAATTTTGTTATTGTTTTTAAGATACTGATTTCCATTGTAATTACTGTGTTATGTATTTAGAATGCAATTAATGTAACGGTAAAATACAAGTAACATATCCTTAAGACGATATCGAAGATATTGGACGTTCTTGCATTCCATTCTCTCCTATCAAATGCTCAACTTAGCGAAGAAGTGAAGCGGTACCGATTTTGAAGAATATATAAGAATGATAATTAGTTCTCTCAGCAATGATATTCACGTTCAGTTTGTACCAGTGATGTTTATTCACTTGTGGGTATTGTTAGTTTTATCGCGTAAATTGAACGTTAAAACTAAATGCGATGTTTGCGTCTCCGAAGCTGAAAACATTCCTAGACTCATATCGCTTACCTTGTAACTCGGAATTTCGCAACCACAAGAAGAAGTAAAACTTTTCCCTCGGTAATTAAGTCAGAAAGCGCAAAAAACTTGGCGAAAATTAAACGAGCTGCATTTCTCGTGGCGAAGCGTGGCTTTCTAAACACAGACTGCCAGTTGCAATAAGCCTACGTCATTTATTAGCCGTTTGCGCAATTGTATGCTCCAAATAATAATCGATGGCTGTGACACCCGAAATGAACGAATTAGTCCGGCTCCGCCAACAAATATATGTCATTACTAGCTACTTACACTTCATTAAGTTCGCGTACTACATTAAGCATCAAATTGTCGTTGACATAGCTTTCCATTTCGTTATTATTATGGAAGTTCTCACCGTCACGCGGAGTTTCTTTCCAAATGCGAGAAAGAAAGAGAGAGAGAGAGAGAGAGAGAGAGAGAGAGAGAGAGAGAGAGCTTTCGCAAATGCCAAATGCTGGAGGGAGGAGCTGTTCGTGCTACATGAAACCCACTCTGGTATGTAGTAATTTGACTTTCTGCAGAATCATGCTGCTGATTAATAAAAGTGATTCCCATCGAAGCTTCGCTGAACGATTGTGGATATTTTAGCGAAGTAGCTAAATATAAACCAAAGAAAAGCGTGCTCGGAGTTATTTGTTTCTGTTTTTATTCAGACTTCAATTAATGCAGACACCTCTTCAGTCTTCGTGTGCACTTCTCAAAAATTTCTGTTATCTTTGTTTAAGAATTAAAACAAGAAAAACTATGTCTTGTAAGATGAACTGGTTCATCTTTTCCATATAACTATTATGATGATGCGCCACAGTCTTGACTATTTATGGACAACTCGACTTCGGCGTAATAAAGGTGCACCTTCTTTTCAAAGGTATCTGGACACTTACCTGTCCAGAAACTCCCTGCTACCCTGGTGGAGAAGTGGTCTAAGTCACTTGCTTACCGTCCGTGTTCGAAACCCGGTGAGGCATGGATGTTTGTCTTTCGGCACTGGCTCTCAATGTGTTACTTAATCAACCATTGTCAATCCACTGCTGGACGAAGGTCTCCCCTAGTTTCTTTTACAACGGTCTGTCTTGTGCTAGTCTTCTCCATGTTACTCTCGCATACTTTCGAATTTTATACAGCCATCTCCCATTGGTCTTCTTCTGGATCTTTTCGTGTCTCTTGGAATCCAGTCTAAAATTTCGGCTGTCCATTGACAAGCCGAAATTTTACATTTGTCCTTCTGGCAATATGTCCAGCCCATTGCCATTTCAGGGATTTAACTCTGATCATGATGGCTTCTACTCTTGTCATTTTTCTGATCCACGAGTTCCTCTTCTTATCTCTCCTGGTTACGCCAAGCATGCACCTCTCCATGCTTCTTCGAGTTATCTGCAGTGTTTGTATATTTCTTTCGGTTAAGGTCCACGTCTCTGCACCATATGTAAGCATTGGAATGATGCATTGATAAAACACTTTTCTTTTAAGACATAATGGCATATTGCTCTTGAAAATTATACTGTTTCTTCCAACCGCTCTCCAGACAAGTTTTATACGCCGATTAATTTCATCATCAATGTGGCCCTTTTGATATTTATCTATATCACTCTATATCTGTGTACATTGATCATTTGGCATGCTGTAAAACCATGTATGATTTGTACTTGTTGCTGTGAAATGTCTGCAACCTGTTTCGGTTTGCCTGTTTGTTATGTCTGTACCACCAGGTCCAGTAAATCATTAAAAAAATTCCAATAAAAAAAACTCTCTGTAATGGGAAAGGATATAACATTAAGTTGGCCAGCTCTTTTCTTCTAATACCTACTCCACTCATCTGCGGATGGTTTCCAGTAGATGTTGGTACGCTGAAGGAATTGCTTCCATTCTGCTACAAGAGCATTAGTCATGTCGGCCAATGATATCAGGCTGTTCGGCGCTGGTACGCAGTCGGCATTCCGATTCATTCCAAAAGTGTTCCGTGTGATTGATATCAATAATCCGTGAAGGTCAATCAAGTTTCTTCACACCCATCTCATCAAACCATTTTTGCACGGGCCTACGTACGTCATTTCAAAGGTTTTGCAAGTTGTGGAGGCACTACCCGAAGGATGATGCAATCGCTCATAATCGTTGCGCCAGTTGGGAGTCAGACTTCAACATACAAAGCTGTTTTTTCGTTTGCTGCATAATTCGTTCCTGTTCGGAAAATATCTGTCTAAGAATGGAGGAAGAGAGTGAGCCAGGTCAGATCTCGCATAGCGACCAGCGATCGTACATTAAAATTCAAAATTTGCGAGGACAATCCCCTACCGAAATTCATAAAGCTTTGTGTGAAGCTTGCAGGGATAGTGTAGAGGATCGTAGCACAGTGTCACTGTGGGCTTCTCGTTTCCGCCAAAGGTCGGGAAAGCATCGAAGACGAGCCAAGAAGCTGCCGGCCATCAGATGCAACGGAATATACTTCTATGGTTATCATCAACAGCTTTTTGGAAGAAGATCGACGGAAAACATGTGAAGAGATTGCATATGAAGCAAATATGGCTATCGCTTCGGTTTTCAGAATCCTACCTGAAAATGTTAAAAGAGAAAAGTGGTTGTCAAATGGGGTCTGTATAACCTGAGTGAAGAGCTGCCAGCAGTTTGCAAAGGGATTCTCAGAAGAATTTCTTCAGCGGTACGAGACAGAAGGCGAGCAGTTTTTGGACAGGATTGTTGCAATGGGCGAAACCTAGATACAAGATTTTGAACCAGAACTGAAATCTCTGTCCGCTCAGTGGAAACATCCAGAATCACCTCGCCAGAAAGAATTCCGCCGCCAACAATCGAAGGATAAACTGATGATGATTATGGCCTATGATAAAGTTAGAGTGATAGCAACAGACAGAGTGTCCGAGGGCACCACTGTAACAACGGAATACCACAGAAGGTTTCTGCAAATTGTTTTCCCCCAAAGATTCACCAAAGAAGGTCCGACATGCTCGAAGCTGGTGTCATCATTTTACACGAAAACGCGAGGCCATGTGTTGCCCGTACAGTAAGAGATATTCTGGAAAAGTATGGATGGGAATCGCTTTCCCACGTGCTATACAGTCCTGATATGAGCCCACCTGACTACGACGTGTTCCCAAAACTGAAGACGCCACTCCGTGGGAAATGGTTCAGTACGATACAGGACGTTTCTGACAAGGTGACGCGAGAAACCTGACGCTTCAACAATGAAGGTGTCCTGACTGGAATACAAGACTTGCCTAATCGTTGGGTCGCTGTCATGAAGAAACATGGAGCTTACTTCGGTGGCCTGTAAACGAATGTTGGGAAATACATTCGTTTTTTAAGAGATAACCAACAGTGTGTAAAACATTTGAATGACCGTCGTAGTTTTTCGGACGGGAATATTGCCCTATTGCTAAACGAAATGGCCATCACGGAACTGTTGCCATAATGTTGGGAGTACAGAATCGTCGGAAATATCATTATAGACAGCAGAGCTAAGATTTGCGGGCATTGGAACCAGGAGGCCCAGCCCAAACTATGAAGAACAGCCCTACAGCATGAGACCTCTCCTCCACCAAATTTCACAAGTGGCATAGCACAGTCGGGTTGGTAAGGTTCATTTGACATCATGCATACCTGAACTCGTGCGTCCGACTGCCAGATGGGGAAGCTTGATTTGTCACTAAAGATAATGCGTTTCTAATGCTACAAAGTTCACTGGCACTGAGGTCATCATCGCCAACCGATGCTTGGATTTGATCTCATGCTTATGTGTGCCTGCTTTGCCAGGGAAACACATTTTCTGTAAATCTCAACAGACCGTTTTGGTACTGGCTTTGCTTCCAGAGGCATTTCTGAACATGTTGGTGAGTGTTGCAACCTAAGACAGGCGAATTTTTCTGACCAATCGCCTCAGCACTCGATAGTTTCTCGCCTACCTAGTCTTGATTGCGCTGTTGTTGCTTTCAGGCTTTTCCATTTTGCAATGACGCTATCTACACCTGATCGGAATAGCAGCAGCACGGCAGAAATTTTCTGCAATGACCTGTTGCTTAAGACGGCAATCTATCACCACGCCACACCGAAACTCACTCGGCTCAGCTGTGTGACCCATTCTATATTCATGTTTGTATAATATATTTGATAAACCACGTGCATTTTTTATATTTTTTCGAAGATGTTTGTTAAAATAGAGGAAAATATACAGAAAGAGTGCTTTTTTTTGATTGGAGGTTTAACGACCACCGTGAGCAACTCAATGGGCTATAAGCAGTCGCCCGTCCCTAATTTAGGGTCACTGGTTCCAGGGAAGGGAAAGAGCCAGTGCCGTAAGACAAACACCACATCCATGCCTCACCAGGATTCGAAACCGGACCCCTTACGGACGAATGATCAGAGGCCATCGCTTAGACCACTGCGCCACCAGGGCGGCAAAGAGTGCTTGAAAACAACACTATTTACAAGACCTGTTTAAAAAAAATCAGGCGTTGAACGGATAATGTAAAATATAGGAAGAGGGAGAAAACTCCTGTGATGCGAAAGTCAGTGAAGAAATGATGATTAACAAGGTGATAAATCTTCATATATAAAAAAAGGCTGGTCTTAATGTAAGTAGAGAAATAAATTGTCAACAGTCTATATACAATCGTTGATGAGCGGGGTGAAATGCAAATTTTGAAAAATCTGTACCAGACAGATGAAGAAAAAAAGTTGACGAATAAAGCTGAGGAGTAATGTTTCACTGATGAGGAGAAAGCATTTCTGGAGAGTCGTAACACTCTCAAGAAGCAATGTTTATGCACAAGCACCTAAAAATAAGAGTTCGTAAAAGAACTGTATAAGCTATGGCTGGAATGTACGCTGAAGTGCCAGAAAAACAGGTACAATAGTCTAATACCCGGTAGGTCCCCCACGAAACCTCAGGACTGCAGATATACGACGGGGCATGGACTCCACTAGCTACTGAAATTATGCTGTAGACAATGCACACCATACTTCCTGCAGAGCGTTCCACAATTCTGTTGTATTCCGAGGTATCGGATTCATGTGTTTGATAGCGTGTTGCATGACATCCCAAATGTGTTCTATCACGTTCAGATCTGGTGACTTGAATGAGAATGGCAACAACCCAAACTCAGATAAATGCTCGTTTAACCATAATGTGGCGTCCCGACACTTGTGTGGAGGTGCATTGTCCTGTTGGAACAGGCCCGACCCATCAGCATGAATGTAGGACATGAACGGGTTCACCTCGTCAGAAAGGATGCGCACATAGCGTTGGCCGGTCACAGACGTTTGTAAACGTACCAGAGGTCACAGTGAAGTCCGGCTAAACACACCCCATACCATTACGGACCCCCCACCTGCCGGTACAGTTCCCTATTGACAGGCGAGATCCATGGCTTCATGGGGTTTGCGCCACACACGAATCCTTCCATCTACTCGATATAATTGGAAACGCGAATCGTCAAACCAGGGTATTTGTTTCCAGTCATCAAGCGTCCAGTGGTGGTGTTGCCGTGCCCAAGCGAGGCGCATAGCTCTGTGTTGTGCACCCATCAAGGGGATTCGGGTTGGGCGTCGGCTCCCAAAGCCCATATCGTGCAGGTTACGTTGCACAGTCCGGACGCTGATGCTTGTTCAGCCTCCAGCACTGAATTCCGATTATACCTGTGAGAGTGTTGCACGCCTATCCCGTGAAACGATTCTTGACAGCCGATGATGGTCACGTTCACCCAATGTCTTTTTACGGTCACACTGGTATCGTAGGTTGGAGGTTTTATCGGAATTCTTGTAGTGACGGTACACCCTTGCAATGGTCGTCTGTGAAAATCCGAACTTCGTTTCTACCTCCGAAATACTACGGCCCATCTCACGAGCGCCAACTATGACACCGCGTTGAAAATCGCTTAAATCGTTACTACTTGGCATTCTCATGTTGAAAACAGCTCTGACAGCTGGCAAGGATGTCTATCGCTTTATATGTGCGCTAGCGGATGCAACCGAGTACGCGCATAGGTGACGTTGCTATGTATTTTGCGTAAGATCGTCTGTACCAGTTTTTCTGGCACTTCAGTATATATGGACAAGTCCACTACTCAAAAACGGCGTACGGATTTATTTTATTATATAGAGTGTATGCAGTTATTTATCTTGATTTGCAGATTACTTGTACAATTTTTGTACTTAAGCTTAACTTTCGTAAATTTAAGACTTCAGCTTTCACCGTAAGCTGTTCAAAATTTAACTTTACTTAAAGTTATTTTTTTATTCGAGGTTTAACGACCACCGTGAGTAGCTCAATGGGCTATAAGCAGTCACCCGTGCCTAATTTTGGGCCACTGACTCCAGGGAAGGGAGAGAGCCAGTGCCGTAAGACAAACACAACATCCATGCCTCACCGAACTTCGAACCCGGACCCTTCTCGGACGAATGGTCAGAAACCAGCGCTTAGACCACTGCGCCACCGGGGCGGCATAGTTTATATTCACCGTAACTTACTTAAAGGGTAACTTTACTTAAGCCAAGACCAGTGAACATAATATTAAAGATAACACTAACGTCCAAGGGTAAGAACAGAGTAAACATTGGCTTACATGTAATCCACTACCTTTTTTCGATGCTCTTGCTCATCATAACGACTTCTGCTTGCTAGCCGAAAAACTCGTGTTGACTTCAAACTAAATAAGAAAAAAACACTTCGCTCAATGCAAAATGACTATCACGGTGGCGCAGTGGTCTAAGCGCTGGCTTATAACCTTTTGCCAGAGAATGGTCTGCGTTTAAATCCCGGTGAGGCATGGGTGTTTTGTTTGTCGTACGGCAAACACAACACCCATGACTCAAAACACCATGCTCTCTCCTTTCCCTGGAGCCGCCATCATCAACAATGGTTCAACATCCCTGTGTGGACCCTGGTTTTCCTTAGGAAATTGTGCAAGCCTTCCTCATTGATGCCAAACTCATCCAATGTTTTGCTCGTGAAGTGTTAACATCTCACATCTCTCCATTTTCCCTGGAACTAGTGACCCTAAATTAGGAACAGGCGATTGCTTACAGCCCATTGAGTTGCCCACCGTCGTCGTTAAACCTTCAGTTTAAAAAAAATTCTAAAATACACTTTCGAGGTGTGATAGTTTAATTTCCGGAACTGTAGCCCTTGTAGCGATGCTGGCAGAATCTCGCATCTGGACATATTTCAAGTAGTGCATGCGTCAACCGCAGACTAAAAGCTCAACTCGTGTGTAAGCTGTTCAGAAAGAAATTCACGTCCGAGTGTGAGTTTCGAGGTAAAACTGAGTAATAGAAATGTAAAGTAGCACATTGGCATCAAATTCTGTGTGAAGATCGCCAGATGTGCAACTGAAACGTTAGAGCTTTTTAAAGTGGCGTTTAGTGAGGATGCTACGAAAAAGTCGAGTGTCTTTGAGTGGCATAAGAGCCGAAATAAAACACACATGTGACGCTCGCAGTTCAAGACCATGTTTGTGTGTTTTTTCGATCACATGGGGATGGTTTATCACAAATTCATTGAAAGGGGACAAACGGTCAACCAACAATGTTGTTTAGATTTGTTGAAAAGGTTACGGGATTCAAAAAAAAAAGAGAGAACAGTTCGGCATTAGTTTTTCTGCTCGAAGGAAGACAGCTGAACTGTGGCCTGGCATGCCACTTAGCCATGACGTACTCAGTGTTCACGACTTCCTGGTGAAGAAATCAATTACCAAATTGGATCATTAACCCTATTCACCTGATTAAGATCCTTGTGATTTGTGGCTATTCCCAAAATTAAACGCTGCAGTGAAAGGACGAGGATTTTCAGACATTTCTGACATCCAGCGTAACGGGACAAAGAAACCTAAGAATGTTCTAGAAACAGAGTTCCAGGTATATTTTCAGCAAAGGTAACATCGTCTAACTAAATGCATAGCTGTGGAAGGGGATTACTTGGAAGATGACAGTAGACGCTGGTACGCAGGTGCGCACAAAATGTTCTCTAATTTCATTCCAGGAATTACATTGTCACTCCTCGTATAATTAACATATCGTGAACAAGCTCTTCTCATACCATATCATTAGAAGAACGGCTCTTAATATTAACCGTCCAGGTGGCATGAACTTTGGGAGAGGCAATGCATAATATTTTCATGTGTATAACAGAAGACTCCCCTTTCTGTAGTATTCGTAATTGTTAAGATGCGCAAATATGCGTTCTCGGTCCTATTAGTCTCGAAATATTTGTCGACGCAATATTGTGTTCTTGCGACATTTCAACAGGTTTTCGATGAACGCATTATTGCGTCGCCGCCGTATTGGGCACAAAAACCTCCGAACGTATACATGCGTGGTTGTCACCCAGAATGTTAAAAATAGATCTCTGCTCTTAACGTTTTACTAATTGCTATCTCACTCCCCTTAAATCTGCTTAATCTATCTTCTCATCTTTCCTGTGCTCTACATATATTTCGCCTATTTATTTGATTGACCTGTCCCTCTGCCAGTTATTCCGAACTTAGAAAACTCATTGAGGAAAGTAATGTGCCGTAAAGTCAGAAAATAGCTTCTCGTGAAGAAACGAAATTTATATAAAAATACAGAAACTCAAAAGGAAGGTTATATTCGAGGTACAACATCATAAAATTCCTAAAATAAATCTGATTGCGGAGTAGTTTTCAAAATGTAGAGCAATACCAACTGAGATCCCACTATTTACAAGAGAGTGAACTAAAAATAGTTCTACATATAATTCGGCCTATCATGTAGCAAAAAATGAGGAACTGTTTTTAGGGGAAATAAAAAAAAGTTAACATTTTACATTGAAGAAAGTGACATCTTAGCATCCTGAAATAACAATAATTTTGTTTCTTCGTTCAGTAAAATGTTGCTTCTAGAAGTCTCTAAAAATCTTTGAATTAACTATGCTGATTCGAAGCAAACAGAAACAAAGTGAACAGAAAAAGGGAAAGACAAAGAAACAACGAAGTTTCTTAAATTCCACGTGCAACTGAAATAATGTTCCGCAATAAGGAAATATACAGGACTACTTACGCTCAGCAATGAAACTTGATACTGAATTGCTGGTAGTTCATTGTTCACTAAGTAATATTTCATCAGAAAGCGTGAAAATTGCATCACTCTGAAAAGAAAATCGAAGCCGTATTTCCAGATTTCGATTTAAGCATGGTACCATTACACTTCGTGGACCATTTGAGACGATTCGTTCACGAGAAATGATTCTTCCCTGTGAATGATGAATGGTTTGCTCTCACCTCTGTGAATGATAACTGAATTTCCCATTTCTGCAATACAAGTTAAATTCGTAGCATTTAACATTATTTCGCCTTGAGGAGTTTAGAAACGTATTTCCAGTAAGAAAATTTATATCGAATATTAATAAGTGTCCACTGTTATATGAATGAGAAATTAGCAGTCAGGTAGGAAATAAGTGTGAAACTTAAGAATGGGAATGATATGTGAATGCCATTCACTTGAATATTGTGTCTGAATATTATTCACCGCGAGCTAGGATTAATTCGTGAACAAACGGTGAAAAAATCTCCTAAGCTCTTTCTTTTTGGAAACTATGCCAAAATAGATAAGTGAATGACCTTGTTCACTACGATCCAGGTAGTTTGGCAATTTCAGTTTGTTCTGGCAATTGCTGGCCCTTTAAAGCAAAGAATGATTTCCAATGATTTCCATTCATCTCCACGTGGAGCGGCCTACACAGGCAATATAGCTCCTCATGCACAAAAAAACTCCCAACTGAGTTCGGGAAAGTTCCGTACCTTATAAAGAATAAGCAACTACTTTAGGCGGAATCTGCCGTCCTGCAGCCCCATTGCACCAGACGCCTCTGCATATGAATGACAAAGATATAATTTGACATTTTAATTGAAATATATATATATATATATATATATATATATATATATATATTAATAACATCTATGAAAATGCAAGTGCAAAGATTCGGCTGTTTGAAAATACAACACACGTAAAAATTGGAAAGGGAGTGAGACAAGGTGACACCATATCTCCGAAGCTCTTTAATGCCACATTGGAGGGTGTTTTTCAGTCGCTGAGCTGGGAAAACAAGGGGATAAAGATTAATCGAGATTATCTAACCCACCTTCGTTTTGCTGATGACGTAGTCATTTTTGCAACTACCGCATCAGAGCTGCAGAGTATGATCCAGCAACTTGCTGACAAGAGTAAAGAAGTGGGATTAAAAATGAACTTTCAGAAGACAAAAGTGATGTTCAATGCTTTTACAAGAAATGAAGATTTATCGATTGATGGAGAAAAGCTGGAGATAACAGACACGTACGTTTATCTTGGACAGCAGATATCAAGTGAGGGTCACATTGATGAAGAAATTAATCGGCGTACAAAACTTGCCTGGAGAGCTTTCGGAAGAAACAGCATAATTTTCAAGAGCAATATGCCATTATGTCTTAAAAGAAAAGTGTTTGATCAATGCATCCTTCCAGTGCTTACGTATGGTGCAGAGACGTGGACCTTAACTAAAAGAGACATACAAAGGCTGCAGACAACTCAAAGAGGCATGGAGAGGTGCATACTTGGTGTAACCAGGAGAGATAAGAAAAGGAACTCGTGGATCCGAAAAATGACAAGAGTGGAAGACATCACGATCAGAGTTAAATCCCTGAAATGGCAATGGGCTGGACATACTGCCAAAAGGACAGATCATCGATGGACAGCCGAAATTTTAGATTGGATTCCAAGGAACAGGAAAAGACCCAGAAGAAGACCACATGGGAGATGGGTGGATGAAATTCGAAAGTATGCAGGGGTGACATGGAGGAGACTGGCACAAGACAGACCGTTGTGGAGGAAACTTGGGGAGACCTTCGTCCAGCAGTGGATTGATAATGGTTGACAATGATGATGATGATAATATATATATACACTAAAGCCGAAAACATAAGAAATGTTTTTTAATTTAAAACGAAAGTTGCTAAATTAACCTGAAGATCAAAACGCTAGTATTTATACAAGAACGTCGTAGTAATTGGCATATATACTGCGATGCCAGTTAATTGGGCGCACCTGCCCTCGTCATGTAAATGGCTCACTCCAGCGCCAGGAGCGCGATGTGTGGATTAAATCGGGAAGTCCAGCTTTATTATCATTAGTTGGTGATCGATCAAAAGTCAGAATGGAGAAAACAGACAATCTGAGTGACATTGAACGTGAAATGTAGTTGGCTACAGGCGTGCATTTTTGTACTACCTAACGTGTGTTTTTCTGAACTTTTCACGCACAGCCTTAGCAAGGGTTTACCGTGAGACGTGAGATCCGCGAGAAACTACACAATCGGAGATCCTGTAGACAAAAACAGCTGCTGATGAGATGGGTCAAAGGAGACAGGCGAAAATCATGCAAGCAAAAAGACGGGCTACAAAATGTAAAGTTTCTGCAGGGTTCAATATTATCAGGCTGAGTAAAACTTCCTAAAGCACGACGTATAGGACCATGTCGAGAATGAGCTACAACTGTCGAGAGCCAATGTTGTCAGCACAGAACACAGAGGCACGCTTCTATACGGCGGAAGTTAGTCGACGCTGGATCTTTCAGCACTAAAAAAGAAGACATCAACGGACAAATCTTGGTACTTTCAGCAGCATACGGATGGAAAAATCCAAATTTTGCGCAAAAAACATTCTGTTTGGTGCAACAGTACAGAACAGTAGCGGCAGTGTGCTGGTGTGGGGAGTGTATTCGTAGCAAGCATTATTCTCCTTAATAACCATCAACGAACGTCTGAACGCTATAGAATATCTGAGCATCGTTTCCGGCCAAAATCTTCTGTTCATAGCAATGGTTTATACTTACACAGAAGAACACGTCCAGAAGAATACCGTACCAGCTCACTAACTACCATTACATCACCGAATGGTTCTCAGAGCATGTCGATGAGTTTTCCTTGCTTCAGTTGCAAGCACACTCCCCAGGTTCAACTCTTTAA
Organism: Macrothele yani; assembly: GCA_039090855.1. Lineage (NCBI taxonomy): Eukaryota > Metazoa > Arthropoda > Arachnida > Araneae > Macrothelidae > Macrothele > Macrothele yani. The sequence continues at coordinate 185,736,284 of CM076995.1, forward strand.
GCGTCTAGTGTATCTGAACCCAATGGTGCCCCAAATTTTGTGCGCTTCTCAAAGAGAAATTTTCGTACATAGCGATCGGGTTTAACAATTCCTTTTCCTCTCTCACTTCAGCAGCGTTGACGGTAATATTCTCACTGGTGATAAATGCTCCCTTCTAGTCCTTTACTCTCTACTTCATGGCCCACGGTATGATGGGGAAGGGCTAGTGCTTCTCACACTGGCATCATGCCACTGAGTAAAAAGAAGTGACACGCATATCTCCTTTCTTAGGTTCCTCGTAATTGTGATAGACCTATTTAGTAGGTAATCAGTGAGAAAGGATAATCAGGACAGTCATCTTCCTAAACGATCACACTTTGAATAATACAGCTAAGGAGAGATCAACGTTTCTCATGCGTAAGTTCACTCGTTTCGACTGCGTTGGGCATACTTCATAGACAGCGAACATATTCGTTCGGGCTATTTTCAAACAGTTTTACTCACCCAGAGTTAATTCCTTCCAGGCGGTTAAAAGGTTAATCTCCATTAAGGTCTCTGGGGTGAAGTGGAACGGGCTGTTAGCTAAAAGACGTCTAATTTGCAGCAACTGCGCGACTCAATCGCAATCGCACTGTAAAATATTTCTTCACAGCGTATGTTTTAAGCCCCAATGAATTCGCAACATCATGCTAGGTAGGTGTGTGAAAACACAAAGGTTCTGGTGTGGGGATAGAACCCGCATCCTTATGATCCGGAGCCGAGTGCTTTCCCTTTACGCTACACCGACGGAATTTATTGCCGTAGCTGACATGTGGTTCACCTCAGTAGTACGCCACATGAATTCTCACTCCTTGAGAAAGACCTGGAACATAATCATAGGTTTCTGCCCCCCTCCACCTTGAAGGGCTGGGTAAGCAGGCAAACTTTCTGTAAAAGGACTCACTAATTTCAGACGATGTGGGGAAAGAACAACACACATTTTTCGAAGAACCGAACGGCCAGTTGATCCATTTCCACAGTCGGCGACGATGTAAAAACAAATTTTGCCGGTGACGAGGCTGAAACCACGCATCCTTCAGCTCCGCAGCCAAATGCTTTGCCAATTAAGCTACACCGACGGCATGTATCGCTGCGACTTTGTCTCCTTGACATGTGCTCACCTCTGTAGTACGTTGTACGCGTACCTAACAAACTGTCATCTCGGTGTATATACGATAACTGCAAGAAAACTTGGATGTTTTTCCATTCTCATTAAGGGTTACGGTACTAAACAAATTTGGCACTGTTGAATTTTCTCGCTTTTGTATCAGTAGATTAAATATTCAATTTTCTTCCAAAGGGTACGTAATATAATGCAAGATATACCGAGCTGATTAATTTTTACGATTAGAGAATATAATAAATGCTTGATATGGCTAACAGAAGGATAATATGTGCCCTTATTTGTGTGTAATCCTAAAATAGAATGGAGCGGAAATGCGGTGCGGCAATTATTTAAGAGTTGTTGCTTTCGCCATAGTTCATCTTAACTCTTAAATGCATGCATATCTACTTAGAGAGAATTATTTTCGCGCATCTCTTTGAGATTCGTTTTATCTGGCGAAGTTATTCACACGAGAAAAGGATTTCGAGCTCCGCACTTCACATCCGGATAGAATGAGGCCCGTTCCATTGCCAGCACCTCATTATCTGTTATGCATCAATAGGAGATCAAGGCAGATGCCGCCAAGAGCGCACAGCAAATCATTAGCAGCGAAAGGTATAGATCAGCTTATTCATTAAAATCTGCTCGCATTATAAAGGAGCTTTAAGTTCTGTAATCCCTATTGTCTCCCTACGTATCTCCCGCTATGATAAAACCCGCAACACGATAATTGAGTTTAATACTTAATAGAGTCAGTGAAATGAAGTCCCTTTAACGTAATCATAATCCTGATTAGCAGATTAATGCAATTGTCTCCAAAAGTTAATAAATAAAAAATTTCCTGTCGTAAATATTAAGGCATTTAATTTTACACCATAATGTATTTATCAAAGCACGCTGTCACAGAAATAAAACCCTTCGACGAATATGAACGTCACTTCTCTTTGAGATAATATCTTTTCGTTAATTGCGATAATCTTTAATGAGGGCGATATAAATGTTACATATGCGGATTTTTGAAATTTATGACAAACAAGCGGATTACTTAGGCTTTATGCGGTGTTAACAAGCTATAACTTTTTCATGTTTATTCAACCGTCCGATACTTTTATTGAAAGTATTCTCAAAGTGCAAAGCGTGTTAAATAAGTATCAAGCTTGATATATCCTTATGTTTTGTTCTGGTAAAGAGACTATGACGTACCTGCCAGCAGGACGCACACGACATAAAGGCAGATAACAATCAGAATGAACATCTGCGTAGCTCAGTTGGTAGAGCGACTCTTTCCGGAATAAGCGGACTCGGGTTCGAATCCCGGCGTAGACCAAAAATGCCGGAGAAATTTACTTCGTTATAATGGCGCCCGAACTATCCGGATGACCCGACCGTTCAAAATCTCGCATTGGTGTGATGTTATTTCCACACCGCGAGATAGGAAACATCAGAGAATCTCTTCTCCGGCGCTTCAAAAAATAAAATGTGTGTGACGTTGCATTCAACACACCGGATTGACTGGGAGTTCTCAAGTGCACGTTCTACAGTGGATGGCTGCCTGCAACGATTCATGGTCACAGCTGACCCGTGGGCCATGCCCCCTGCCCTCTTTCGGGGGGGGGATATGACGTACCTGCCAGCAGAACGCCCACGACATAAAGGCAGATAGCAATCAGAATGAACGTCTGCGTAGCTCAGTTGGTAGAGCGACTTGTTCCGGAATAAGCGGACTCGGGTTCGAATCCCGGCGTAGACCGTAAATGCCGGAGAAATTTACTTCGTTATAATGGCGCCCAAACTATCCGGATGACCCGACCGTTCAAAATCTCGCATTGGTGTGATGTTATTTCCACACCGCGAGATAGGAAAAATCAGAGAATCTCTTCTCCGGCGCTTCAAAAAATAAAATGTGTGTGACGTTGCATTCCACACACCGGATTGACTGCGAGTTCTCAAGTGCACGTTCTACAGTGGATGGCTGCCTGCAACGATTCACGGTCACGGCTGACCCGTGGGCCATGCCCCCGGCCCTCTTTCGGGGGGGGATATGACGTACCTGCCAGCAGGACGCACACGACATAAAGGCAGATAGCAATCAGAATGAACGTCTGCGTAGCTCAGTTGGTAGAGCGACTTGTTCCGGAATAAGCGGACTCGGGTTCGAATCCCGGCGTACACCAAAAATGACGGAGAAATTTACTTTGTTATAAGACATTATTTTCATGTAGTGACTAGGAAATTCGTTGCACTCAGCACGTTTCTATCTAAACCAAAAATAAGAGAATGCTGTCTAGACACGGTACCAAACAATGGAGATAATTAATAAATTAAAAGATGAACTTTTATTTACAATCTAAACCCATATATACACACGCGAGAACTTTCGGACCCACTATGGGTCCATCATCAGGCACCGCAGAGGGTGGTGGTTCCCGGATTATATAGCCGGACAAAACAACAACAACAACAACCCACAATGCAACCGCATTGAGGCGCCACTCATGTCCACGCATGCGCACTTGTTAGAAAATATAAACATGCAAATTTACACAAAAGTACAAGAAACACAATTACGGATTATGATGAAATATACAATGTTGTAAAAGAAAATGTATCCATGATGAGGGTAGTGTCGACGGCATTTCATCATTACAACACTGGTTATCAAATAGAGCTATGTACAAGCTTTCAGTGAATAATAAGCCAGTCTTAGTTGTAGGTGTTGCTAAGATCTTGGTGCTACGTTTTTATCTAACATGTGTTAGAGTCATGTAAGATATAGACGTGCTGTCATTTCTTGCAAATTCTGATTTTAAATCTAATTTATGGTTTTGTAGAACTGTTCATCGCATCTAAATCCATCCGTGGTTTCCTGGAGGGTTGCTCCAGTGGGCAGTGGTCTAAGCGCTGGCTTCTGATCATTCGACCGAGATGGGACCCGGTTCGAATTTTATTGAAGCATGAGTTTTGTGTTTGTTTTGACGGTTCTGACGATCTACTTTCTTTGGAACAAGTAGTCCTCATTTAAGGACGGACCTGCTCGTCGTATCTAAAATTATCCATGGTTTTCTCGAGTTATTTATTGCATCTAAAGCCATACTTGATTTTCTGGAAACCTGCTTTGGTGGGCAGCGGTTTAAGCGCTGGCTTCTGATCATTCGACCGAGATGGGACCCGGTTCGAATTCTGGTGAAGCATGAATGTTGTGTTTGTTTTGACGGTTCTGACGATCTAATTTCCTTGGAACTAGTAGTCCTCATTTAAGGATGGAGCTGCTCGTCGTATCTAAAGTTATCCATGGTTTTCTCGAGATTTGATTTACAATTCTGACGCTCTACGTTCCCTGGAATCAGTGGTCCTCAGTTGAGGGCGTATGACTGTTCGTAAGCCATCGAGTTGGTAACGGTAGTCCAACAGGCAGCAATTAAACAAAAATCTAGAGCTATTCATCGTATCCAAAATTGCCGCGGTTTTCTTTCTGAAATTCTATGTGGTTTCCGAGAGATGTTTATGATCTCTGACCCTGCTATGATTTTCTCGATATGCTCATTGTCTCTGAAATCATACATGAATTTCTGGAAATATTCATCTTCTCTGACACCGTCCATGTCTTTCTTTAGACACTGATAGTGTCTGAAACCAAACTTGTTTGTCTCGAATTAATCATCAATGCTAAAGTATTTGTCCTGAATTAATCATCAATGCTAAAGTATTTGTCCTGAATTAATCATCAATGCGTGATCTTCTGAAGCCATGTTTTATTTTTGAAATCGTACCCCAAACTTCAATGTTGCTAAAAAGCTTAAAAGCTCTAGAAAAGTTGGTAATTTCCGTATATTCTATTACGTGCTCGTGTAAGTCAGCAAGAGCATTCCATTATGGCATTAAAAATTCTATCTCTTTGGCGGACCGTTATGTCTCAAGTTTTTCTGTTTCGCACTGACAGTAACATATTAAAATAGTACTAGTAATACGAATTTCTTAGCGTAAAATATGAATCGAAGTTTCCAAGCTTTCGCACATCAATCAGATGGCTCTTTCCAGGTATGTAGACAGCTAACTGCAAACTGGATAGTATAACACTTCAACAATTTGAACGTTGTGACTTGACTAGATGAATAGGCGGAAATGAATAAATATCAAAATGCATAAGTGCAAATATGAGCCGTCATTGAAGAAACGAGGTCACGTTGATTGGTAGAAAACACAGAATTATTTGAAGAATTGATTCCAAATGCGTGGCAACTCGAGGAAGACGCTATCATTGCAAGACTCGCTGCTGGTCAAGATTTCCAAGGTTTCGCGAATGGCAGTAAATTTGGGTGTGGAGTATGAAACTAATTTCTTTATATCAGTCTACACAGGATCAGCAGACTTGAACTTGACCTGTCTTGATAGGGCAGTGGTTATTTTACCGTCTCTTGTATCCCTTTTGTGTTCGTTGATTCTAATTACGAACGAACTTTTGGTCATCCCGCTGTAGTATCTCATGGAGCCGCCCGGATATTGTAGTGGGATGGCATAAACATCTGCCTCATTGAGAAGAGGGGTTTGTCAATATATCTCTTAAGCAGCGTATATAAAGATGCCGGAGACCTTATGCTCGCACCGAAGCTCATCTTCCTGAGCGCGTTTTTGAGTTGAAAGTAAACTTTTGCTATGTAGCTAATAGAGCCCAGGTAGCGAAGTTGAGGCATAGAAAGATTGGCACGGCTGGTTCTGGCTTTTTCGATAAAGGTATGCATCTGGTTCGAAGTATATTCTGCCTCAGTGACCAATTCGACGATGTTTTTTAGTTCGGATTCTCTAGAACGAACATCGGAGGAGACGGCGAACGCTCTTCTAATTCGAGAACAGAAAAACACCGTCTTTTAATCCTCAAGGCAGAATAAACTGCGGAGCATCAGGTTGGGAACGGAGGTGGGTTTATAATAAAATTCCGTGTGAAGGCGGCTGTCATACGATTTTCTCACTAAGACGTCGAGATAAAGTAAGGTACCAATGCGCTCAAGCTCCAGTGATATTGATCGTAGGTTTTATATAATTGACTTTATCGAGGAAAGATATGAGAGTCTCTTTTCCGTGAGGCCATATCAAAAATACGTCGTCGGCATATCACAACCAGGTGGTAGGCCTTGGGGTGATGTTGGTGAATATATTTTTCTCAATTGGGCAAAATATTGCTTCCGCGAAGACGGCTGAAAGCGAAGATCCGTTCGAAGCACCACTTACTTGCTTATAAACTTGCCCTTGGAAACTGAATTAGCTGGAATTTGAGACCAAGTCCATTAATTTGAAGATGTTGAGACTCTTGCGAATAAACTGATGAATTAGAAATAGCCTCTTTAAATGTTTTGATGGCTTCCGGCAAGGGCACCGATTGGTACAGGGATACCACCTCGAAACTGTCGATCATATCATGTTGTTGAACAGTGAGTTGCTTGGTTTTCGTAATGAAATCTGAAGTAGAAGTATAAACAAGGTTCGTTACAGGTAGATGACTAGTCAGGAATCTGGATGAAGCCTTCTCTAAATGGTAGATGGGAGCGGACCTTCTGGACACAATCCGTCTCAGTTGAATGCCAGGCTTGTAGTGTTTAAGTTTTCCAAAAAGTTTTGAAATCTGAGGACCAGGTGGTAATTTGGCCGCTTTCTTGCAACAGGTACTGACGGATATATGTTTTCGTTATGAAGAAGGGAAGTTTTCAAGGTTATTTTTCAGGAATCTATAAAAGTCTCCATTTTTCAGGTTTGTGTTGCTGTCCTAAGGCTTCAAACAATAAGTCTACATTATTGTAGTACACAAAATCACCACTCTTCGAAAATGAGAGTTCAAACTCTTACTGTCATTGACGAAAACTACATACTTTTGTACTTGGTTGTAAAAGATTCCATCCCTTCAATCTTGAAGCCAATATTTCGGCCTGATGTTTTGCTAAATGAAGGTCAAGAACGAGATCATTTAATTCTTCCTGACTTATAAGGTGAGGCACAGAATCTTCCCAGAAATCAGGAACGTGTTGTACTTCAATATCTTCTTCGCTGTGAGGATTTATTTAATCAGTATCACTATCATTTAGCTCCATGACTGTGGAGGTACAATAACAGGAAGATCTGGACCATGATGAACAGGTCTTATGGCCGAAGGAATACTGAATCGTGTCTTTGGTCTTAGCTGTAATTCCAGATATCTTAGTGATGCAGAAGTAACAGTCTGTTGAATGGTCTTTCGGTTCTCTCTCAACCATTGGTACCGCAAATGGCATTTGACGTGATCCTTTCAACCAGCCAGTCAACAAAGTTACACATGAATTACAACAAATGCGAGGCGCTCAATATTTATCTTCATCACCGATTTTACACTGGAAATAGAGTTCGAACGATTTTCTAATCAATGCTGTGAAATATCGCCTTTGTAAAGTAAATTGTCCACAAATGTAGCAGAAACTGTTTGGATGGTTCACACAAGTACGCGGCGTCATTTAACGTGCACTTTGCACAATCCACATTACTTTTTGAAACCACGAGCAAATGCAAGTCTTTCAGTACCGGTTAAATGCATTTGAACGACACAAATTGTGCTTTGTTCCCCCTTACCAGAAGGAATCGCACAACAGGGCGCCAGTATGTCTACTCACAGAGACACAGATATCTTGACTGCAAACAGATGTCTCCGTTGAGAAACATAGCAATATTCGTTTAAGTAACACACATTCACCCGAATAGAGAGTTCCATTACAAAAAATTGGAGCCCAGTGGAGCAATTGTGATTTCATATTTGGTTTCACCACCCGTAAATACATACAAAACCGTAAAAGGTTTATTTGTAACTAAAGAATGTGTTTAGTACATTATCAATGTTTTTATGGATTAAGTTTCTTTCAGAACCTACTGTCTTGAACAGGGATACGCCATGTCACTCCGATGCGCTTCTGAATTTCATCCACCCATTTTACACATGCTCTTCTTCTGGATCACGATCCAGTCTGGTATTTCAGTTGTCCAAAGGTGGTCAGTTCTTCTAACAATATGTCGTGCCCACTGCCATTTCAGGGATTTTATCCTGATCATTATGTCACCACCTCATGCAATTTTCCTGATGCATGGGTTCCTCTTCCTATGCTGTACGATTATACCAAGCATGCAATTTTCCTGATGCATGGGTTCCTCTTCCTATGCTGTACGATTATACCAAGCATGCAATTTTCCTGATGCATGGGTTCCTCTTCCTATGCTGTACGATTATACCAAGCATGCAATTTTCCTGATGCATGGGTTCCTCTTCCTATGCTGTACGATTATACCAAGCATGCAATTTTCCTGATGCATGGGTTCCTCTTCCTATGCTGTACGATTATACCAAGCATGCAATTTTCCTGATGCATGGGTTCCTCTTCCTATGCTGTACGATTATACCAAGCATGCAATTTTCCTGATGCATGGGTTCCTCTTCCTATGCTGTACGATTATACCAAGCATGCAATTTTCCTGATGCATGGGTTCCTCTTCCTATGCTGTACGATTATACCAAGCATGCAATTTTCCTGATGCATGGGCTCCTCTTCCTATGCTGTACGATTATACCAAGCATGCAATTTTCCTGTTGCATGGGTTCCTCTTCCTATGCTGTACGATTATACCAAGCATGCAATTTTCCTGATGCATGGGTTCCTCTTCCTATGCTGTACGATTATACCAAGCATGCAATTTTCTATGTTTCTTTCAGTAATTTGCAGCATAAGAATTTATTTTTTTATTTCTGGTCGATGTCTCTGTTCCATAAGCAAGAACTTGAAGCATGAGTTGGTTAAACTCTTATCATTTAGGACTTAATGGCAAATTGTGTTTGAAAATTTTACTCTTTCTGCCCTCTAATCAAGTTTCATACGCCGATTAATTTCTTTATCGATGTGGCTCTCTTCCCCAAGGTAAATGCACATATCGGTTACCACCAGAATTTTCTCATCGGTCGCTAAATGTTCGTGTCATTTTAAGCATTGTACATTTTATTTGAGAGTTTTGTTTTAATTCCACTTCTTTACTCTTGCCAAAAGACTTCTGAACCATACTGCGCTGCTCTGACTGGGTGCCTGCAAAAATGACTATATAGTCAGCAAAACGAAGGGGAATTAAAAAATCGTCATTCATTCATCTCCTTGTCTTCCCAGTCGAATGATTGAAAGATATTCTGCAATTTGGCGTTAAAAATTTTGGAACATATGGTGTCACCTTGTTTTACTACGTTACCAGTTTTTATAAGTGCTGTGCCCTCGAACAGTTGAACGTTTGCACTTACAATTTCGTAGATGTTAGTAATAAATTTATGTGTGCATCTTTAGTATTGCAAATTTCAAAAAAAACTTTTAACTGCCGATGGTTTAAAGGAAACAAAAACCTTTTCGTAATCAATAAATGCCATACATACTGGAAATTCTTAGATAGATATCAAGTAACAAGAGTAAGAGCAACAAAAATTTAAAAAATAAATACGAACTTGAAGAAGCTTGTGTCGTTCAAAGCGTCGTAAATACTTTATGATCAGATGCAATGCAATTAAAGGACCATGACAGGAAATCAATATTTAAGAAAGTGAAGCCCAGAAACGAAGGTTAATTTAAAGTTAACCAAGCAAAATAAAAAAAAAAAATGCAAATAAATGAACCGGCAGATAGGAACGTTCAGGGATATCCTTCAACACGTTGAACTGAAAATTTGAATACAGGAAATTTAAATTTTCTATAACTTGCAAAATGTTGATGTTCTTATGGAGGTAAATAAAAAAGAATGCATTAAGAAATTCCTGTATAAATAAGACAACTGGGTAACGAATGATTAGCGTAATGCTTCTCAGAAATCTTTTTTATACATTTTATAACTAGGCAAAAAGGTGGAGAAACGCCCATGGAAAATCTTCAACCAAATGTAGATAGAAAATTTGCGATATACCATTGTGAGTCAAACGGTAAGTCTCATTTGCAGCTCAAACATTTAATGATGCATGAAAGTCATACACGCTCACCTCTTTCTGGAATCTACACAGAGCATACCGTTGTTTCTACGGCATTTCGCCTAATTTCCGCATGATCCACAATATCACGGCGGGAGAACATGGTAGGTTTCGATCACACAAACTCACTGTTGCCAGATACCACATCTATCAGTCAAGCGAAGTGCCAGCTTTGTGGCACTAGTAGTCGGGTGGTGCAAGCTCCGTACTCTATTAATGATGGGGTAGGATATCAACCCTACACCATCGTCCACGTAGCACGGAAAAATGCAGTTCATTCCTATAGTTTCTGGTGGCCTTCAATACCTATAGTTTTCGGCGGACCACTCTGGAGGTGTGACTTGGAGCATTCACTTACAGCAGTGCCCACGTGCTATTGAAATTGAAGAGCGCTGACTAGCGTTGTTCAAAACATTTTGTACCGATTGCAGTTTTTCGGCACAGAGGTTCCGGTTCACAATCTGGCCATCTGGCAAAAGATTCTAGTGCACATGACCCTCAAAATTCAGAAGTGCACAGCACGACTTTCCCCTCTAACCGCCCTCTTTGTCAACTGACTGTGCTTCCTAGCGTGGCCTTAGTCACTGGTTCCCAGTGATAACTCACAATTATACCAAAGACACAGCCTGACTTTCCCCTCGAACTTCCCTCTTTGCACCACTGGCTGTGATTCCTGACGTGGCTTCAGTCACTGGTTTCCAGTGGTAACTCACAATCGCACCAAATGCACAGCATAACTTTCCTCTCGAATCGCTCTCTTTGCACCACTGGCTGTGCTTCCAGGAGTGGCATCAGTCCCAGGTACCTAGTGGCAACTTACAATTCCACCATATGCACAGCATGACTTTCCTCTCGAACCACTAGCACCAGTAGCCGTGCTTCTTGGAGTGGCCTCAGCCACTGATTCCCAGTGGTAGGATAAGGTAGAAATATTCATTTTTCATTAATTGTGGCGACACAGCGGTAAAACATATCGTCTCGTGGATTTGACAGCAATCTAAGAGAGAGAAAGGGCTGCGTTGTCACGCCTTATGGTTTATCAATTCATGAGAAACTGTTCGATATTGCTTGGAGGAGAAATCATGTTGGTACAGATGACGCACGATATAGGCTTTGGAAGACCTAACCTCAGCTACCGATATTCGTGAATTGGTATAGGGATTCGCTGTAACAGTTTCAACTAGGGTGTTGAATGATTATTGGATGTAGTCCTGGGTGTTGGTAATCATTGGACGTGCTGACCTAAGCTTACCTTCGAGACTAGAGTTCCGAGTACGGTAAAGCGGAAGACATTTTCGTGTAGCGCTGCAGTCCACTGTTTCCTCGTATTCAACTGCAAATATTTCTCTCACTGCTACTGCCGCACTGAATCCTTTTCTCCAATAATGGCGTAAGAGCACTCTAACACTAAGTTTATGGACATCCACTCACTGCTGATCTGATAATGCAATGTTGCTCTATACCAAATGTACATCATCAACCTTTCCAGGTATCACAGCCTTGCAATTTAACATAAGCCCAAAACTGAGCCACCGTTTTTTAGGATAGAAGACAGTGGCTCAGGGGTTAACCTACTTTACATTGCAAGGCTGTGCTACTTGGGTTGTGTGTTCCACCTCATCGCGGTACCCGTTTGACACTGGCCTGCATTTTGCACAGGAATAAATGACTAATGTCATGTACAGCTCGAAACTGCACGAACTTTTAATTCGTACTGGTACTTACACTGGAGTAACAAATTATTAGGAATACCCAATGGCAATCAGTCACAGCCATCCCAGTGGTGCAGTGGTCTAAGCGATGGCTTATGGTCATTCGTCCGAGAAAGGGTCCGGGTTCAAATCCCTGTGAGGCATGGATGTTTCGTTTCTCTGATGGCACTGGTTCTCTGCCTTTCCTAGAACCAGTGGCCCTAAATTAAGGACGAACGACTGCTTATAGCCCATTGAGTTGCTTATGGTGGTCATTAAGGCTTCAGTCAAGAAAAAATCAATCACATGGCATCCTCACTTTACGTACGCAACTATGATATTGAAATGGCTTTGCAAATAGCTCGCTGAAAATGTAGAATTATACGAAGCATGGATAGCGAGAAAATAGGAAAGACTTGTGATTTAGGAGAGGTTCAAGGAGTCACGACAGTAGGCGCTGGGTGTGAATGTGCAAGCATGTCAGAAATGGCAGACCGCCTCGGCTATGCAAGAATAACTGTAACGAGGATTCACAATGAGTGTTTCACTAATAACAAAACAAGAAGTTAGTGGCCCTGCTGTGGGTGGAAACGACTGGTAGATATTAGAGGCCGACTAGAGAGGATTGTACAAGGTACCACATGAGCTGCATTGTGTCAAGTAACCACGCATTATAAAGAATGATATCAAGGGGAGAATTTCAGCATACACAAGGGAAGAATTAAGGGAGAATTTCAGCATACACAAGGGGGGAATTAAGGGGAGAATTTCAGCATGCACATTGCATCGAATGGGGTGTAACAGCTGATGTCCTCTTCGTGTACCACTCGTCTGTTGAAATAGCAACAAATACGTCCGTAGTGGGCAGGGGAACACCCTTTCGTTAATACTCGCCGAAGAACGGGACGCAACATAGCTTCAACAGCACGAATCGGTGGATTCCATTTGCCTCTATTTGACCATCAGGTAATCTCAAAGATACCGTCGTTTTTTCAACGTCTGAAGAAAAGAAAGAAAAACGTACCTGGAACAGATGTTTTAATCCATATAATAAGTGCCCCCGGTAGTTACAAACTTCTCCCATCTATCGACAAAGTTTTGGATCCCAGACTTGTGTAGAATTCCATGGGTTTCGATGCAAAAAAGGCAGAAAAGGTTCGCCGTACGTCCTCCACATTTCGACGTGTAGTCCAAGCAAGATGATTTAGCAGGCTGCGAAAGAGGTGATAGTCGGATGGGGCGATGTCAGGGAATATGCTGGATGCGGAAGTTTTCCCCATCCGAAGTCCTGCGACGTGGCACTGGTCATTTTAGCTGTGTTTGGTTTTGCGTTGTCTGCTGCAGCAGCACGAATTTACGATTCACGAGTGCTGGAAGTTTATCCTACAAAGCAGTGCGTAGACGCTGAAGCTGCTGAAAGTAGACTTCTCCTGTAATGGTTTTGTTGGGTGGCAGTAGCTCGTAATGGTTTATGCCTTGCATATCTCACCACACAGACATCAAAACGTTTTGTGGGGAACGTCCTGGTTTCGCCGCTGCTGCAGGCACATTCCCTTTAGAATGCCACTGCCATTTAAGCATAATGTTGTGATAAATAACACATTTTTCATCGCCCGTGACAATTATGGACAAAAAAGACTCCCTTTCTTCACGGGAGACCAAAGAAGTGCAAATGTCCACACGCTGTTGCAGCTGTTGTGGAGTGAGATCATGGGGTACCCACTTATCCAGTTTCGACACATACTGAGATTCTGCAGATGCCGGTGAACAGTGGAATATGTTGAATGAACAAGTGTGGCCGATTCCTCGACTCTGCCTGCGAATTTCCCTGAACAGCAGCTTTCAGTACGTCGTTATCCAGCTCAACAAGCCGTTCTGGTCGTAGCATATCAATGAGGCTGGTGTCCCTACCTTCGAAATTTCTGGAACCAGCGCTGACATTTCCTGACCTCCAGGGTACCAGGCTCATATGTGGCATTGATGTTTCGTTTTGCTACCGTCGCTGAATGTCGATGGTGGAACTCATACAACATAATGTGCCTAATGTGGTCTTCTGACACTGTCATTTCCTATGCGGTTTAAATACACAACGGCTGCACCTAAAACTCCCGTTTGCGGTCTCAAGTGGCTTGTAGGTCTTCTCACGTGATCCCTCTTTTACTCACCGTGGTCCACATCATAGTCTGGGTACCAGGAGAATCACTACTGTTGGGCTTGCGCAAAACGACATTGCTTCTGGGATGACCTGGTATACAAGCTGGTGAAAATGACACAGTGGCCTGCTTTCATGGAGGACGTTCGATTTCTGAATTCTCCCGCAACAGCATTTGGATGCCATGAGGCAGCTTAACATCCTTTGGAAAAAACGCACTCTTTCATGTGCATATTTTTTCCTGATAGAGAGCACTATTTTAAGCACGATAATGCACCATACCAGAAGAATCGGATCCTCCTACATTGGTTCAAGGATTATGACATTGTCTTCAAATTGATAAAAAAGGCCCCCACAGTCCCCAAATAAAAACACAATTCAATATGTCTGGAATGAGTGAGCAATTCATGTCAGAGATCCTCCTCTAGCAAACATTCGGCAATCAACGGATGCCAACACATCCGCTTGTCTGAATATAGCTATAGAACAATATGAGCACCTTGTTAATACATGCCACATTGAGGTGCCGTTGCTTCGAAAGTTAACTCCTTATTACCTATGTGTTCTCACAATTGGTTACTTTAGGGCTTAGGTATATGGGTCGTCCAAATTAAACATAGACACGTGTGGCGCTGCAGTGTCCTAGAAGCGATGGTGGCTCTGTTGTAACTGTACATAAAAGAAAAACGCAGCATGCGGAGCATTTAGTTAGAGCGATGGGATGGATGTGGGTAATATCAAAGAAACATAAACAGATGAACACCTTCAAGCTGGCACAGCAAGCCGCGATCCAATTTTTATCAAACGAGGGAATCAAATCAACAAAAATCTTATGTCACATGCAGGCGGTTTAAGGGAATGCGTGCATTGTACGCACTGCTGTCTTGAATTGGCGAGGAGAATTTCAGTGTGGACGTGAAAGCCCTAAGGATCTGCCAAGACCTGGTTAAGCACACCCTGCCATCACACCGGATAAAATCGCATCAATGGACGAAATGGTGAAAGTTAGCAGCACAATAAAAATTAGCGAGTTAGCAGCCGCAATATGCACCAGCAAAGGCTCCATTGACTGAATACTGCACCAAGGACAGGCGTATTCAAACGTGTGTGTGCAGTGGGTTCTAAAGCACCTGACAGAGGATCCATAAACTTATAAACGGATGGGACACCTTCCTAAATGTTAGGGATGTCTATTTCTACCGCTCTCAGCCCCCGTGTGTTTTGTATATACATTGTATTTATCTGTGTACATATTTTTGAATTGAAATAAAATACACGTAACTCCAACGTAGTGTTGCCTACCTAAAATCAGTAGACCAGAGCTCAAAAAATCAGTTGATCAGATTTTTTTGCTTAAAAAATGCACCACCTCATAAATGTAATGAATTACTGCCTGTAATCTAAATATGAAAGGAAACTTCAATCTATTGGTATGTCAAATATTGCTAGTTCCCCACAAACAACTATTAAACAGCGGAATGAAAATTGAAACCAATACAGTTCTGAGTAGCCTATTTATGAGATATTACTGATGATCAGCTTTAAAAAATAATGCTGATCATTAAAACTAATGCTGATGTCAAAAATCACGACGTTTTCCATTTAATGCAGACACAGGTTTCCTTTTAATGTAGTCTGTCCCACTTGTCTTCCTAAAAGCAAAGTTATATATTTTAGGTTGGTGCAAATAAAATGTCCGGCAAAGGACCAGCACGCGTGGACGACGAAAACTCCTCGGCATCGGCACATATTTGCTATCTATCCGACAAGGCCATGATCCCGGAACGAAAAAAGACTTGTGGCTGGGACCCAAAGAATTAATCAAGTACACGTTGAACCACGTTGTCTATCGTGAAATGTTTCCCCTACAGGAAGTGATCCAGGCGACGAAACAGGTGATAGTCTGTCGGAGGAAGTAGGCTGGATGAGACAGTACTTCATAGCCGAAGGCACTTGGTGTCAGCATCGTCGTTGTGCGACAAGAGGACGGGAGTTGTCCTCGAGCAGAAGAACACCATGTCTGTTGACCAAAGGTGGTTGTTTCTGCAGCAATTTCCGGTGCATCTGATGTAGTTATGCACAATAACGTTCTACAGTGACGGCAAGAAAGACCGATGAATTATTATCCCGACTATGGACCACCTGACAAGGAGCATCATCTTCTTGGTGTGTAGGGGTGGCTTAGGATGCCATCCAGCAGGATGTGCCTTGCTTAACCATTGTGCAGATCGTTTCCGATTATCACAAAGGATCCATTTCTGGTCGCAGGTGACGGTGCGATACAGTAAAGTTTCCTGTTTATTCCTGGCAAGCAGCGACGTGCAGACTTCTAAACGCCTAGTGTTGTTGGCAGTTGTCAACTCATGCGGCAGCCATATGTGCAGCCCTTTGACCTTACTTACCAAGCGCAGCCAGACGCCGAACGACTATCATGTGGTGGACACCTACCTCTGCCGGTATCTCACGACACGTTTTCCGGGGTCCGCTTCAACCACTTGTAACGGAACATCGTCAGAAACAGCAACAGGTCGGTGGCTACGTCCTTCGCGCTGCTGGTCCGTATCTTCGCTTCGAAACTTCACAAACCTCGCCGAATGGTTCGTTAGTTGGCTGTATTCTGCCGAAACGCTTTGTTAACGCTTCGAGAGGCAATTCCTGCAGAATGGCCCAGTTTAAATGTATACAGGAAGATGACGCTCAAATCCGGCGTCTGCATATTTCGTTTGCATGCCACGTTACGTCCAAACAAACTACCGGGACCTTGTTCTTCACACACGCGCTAGCTATTTATAGTAACTCTGTGACGTAATACCCGCACCACCTGTGGATGGTTCCATTCCGCTGTGGTGGGGGCCTGTCTCCACTGCTTTTTCGCGCAGGACATTTCATTTGCACCATTCATTACTTACACTTCTTACTCACTGATACCCAGATGTTCGTAAAGTACATGAAGTAAGTGCTGTACTCCAAAAGTATCATTTATACAGATATTGTACTACAGACTTTTCTTGCTATTCTGCGTTTTAACAAAACTAGGGAAAATATTTTTATAACAGACTAATTAATTATCTAGGATAAAATTATATTTCATAACAACCAGTATGAATTTATAAATTTAAAAAAGTAGTAGGTAACAGATGTGCTGAATAATTTTAGTATTACTCAGCTTCTTTTCTTCAGACCAATTATGTGGTGAGTCTTGTCCATTGGATAAGTAGATGGCTATAGTAATGAAAGAATGCAAACCTTCTTAGACAGCATGCACCTGAGTGTGTCGGCGGCGTTAAAGCACAGAAAAATCAGTAGATTTCGAAAATATACAGTAGTCAAAATCAGTAAAATGGAAACACTGCTCCAACGGTTAGTCTATGTTTTATTTGGACGATCCTTATATATAAAAGGAAAATCGTTTTCAAAAACATATATAAAAGTTGAGTAGAATCAGATTTTTAAAAATGATCATTTAGAGTAATCGAATATATCATCCCAAGTTCAGAATTATATCTTTGTCACAGCACAGAATAAGAAACAAGAGGTGGAAAAATGGTTCGAATTTTAAGGCAAAACATATAAAGTAAAGATTTTTGCAAAAGCGATTGCACTTACCCGTAGATTTTAATTATTATCATATGGAACTCTTGAATAATCTAGATCCCTATTTTAGTAAAAGAAAATAATATCTGCGTTCAAAGTATTACTTTCCACATAATCATCTTAACCTCTTGTGTAATGTTTTCACCAGGTTAAATTTAATATGTTTCTGTCTACCTGTATCTATAATTTATCTGTATAGATAGATGTTTATAGGTTTTACAATCTTCAAGTCCTTTATTCGAAGCAGTATTAACGTTGATGAAAATCATCCATTTATTCTGAGTTGAACCTATTTTGCCTTTACCTCTACAGCCGAAATCCTTTTCCATTTCATGCCATTTTTAAAAATTCAATTATTAATATTAAGAACTTCATAATCTACAAGTAGCACGAAAATATTTCAGTTAACTTGCCAGCTTTAGGCAATGTCGACATGCTTTTTTCATTTTGCTCTAGTTCATTTAGTGTGTCGCTCAACTTTAACGCATTTTAATTGTGTTCCTTAAATTTTTAGTGTTAATAATAACAAAGGCTACTTGTTTTTGATTTTCTTCCTCCCTCTCGATACTTTTATTAGTGCCTAATTATAAGTATAATACTAGTGGAACGACAGTTTAAGCGTCTCAAGTGAGTGTATGAATAAATAAATATTTTCGAACACTTTTCCTTTTACTTACAAAGATTTTTTTCAGAGTGAAATCAAAGTTCAGTTCTTAAACAAATCTCTGAAAGTGATGAGGCTTTTCATTTTTTTAATCGCTTTGCGCAATACAACACCCTTTGATTTTTTCTTCAATTTTCTGTTTTATCTAATACCGAGAAAATTATTATAGCTCTTAAAAAAACACCATAAATAACTGTAAATAAATTAAAAGGAAGCAAATGAGATTAATAAGAAGAATAAAAAATTGCATTTTTTTTACGAAAAGAGAAGCGGAAATAATGTCTGAATGGCATTTTTGAGAATCTGTAACCTCTGCATGGGTCATAATTGGAAATTTATGAGAGTATTTTTGTAAGGCAATGTGAAACTTTGATACGTATAAAGAACCACATATATTTTGGGTTTCTCAACGAGAAAAGTACCCCTTCCTACATGTTATTTTAACATGCGATGCAAGGGAAACTCAAAATTATAGTGGCTGTCCTTACGTAGACACTGTACTTTATAATGTTCTGTTAAATTAATGAAAAGGATCTGTAACTATTATATTATTTTAAAGTATAGCTTCGCGGTTACTTCAAGTACACGTTATCTTTATTGGTGACTTTGTTATGTTCCCAGGATGGCAATAAGTCGTTGTAACTGAAAACTTAACTTACTATCAAAACGCTTCTCAATAAACTGTTAAAGTTCTTAAATAAATCCAGACCACTTACAGTTCGATCTTCTTTGTTCCACAGCACGAAATAGTCGCCGTCAATAAATGTACCCAATAAAGCACCCAAAAATAAATATCCTCTCAGCTCGTCACAACTTTCAGCATGCAAATTTCGCTCGCTTGTGAATTATTTGCATAAAATCGTAACATAAAGAAGATCAGGTAAGCATACGCATTAACGATGATCGTAATAGTGCTCTGGAAACAATGCGCTCACAGCATTGAAAACCGGAGGTTTTACCACTCGTGACTCTACTACGTTATTTCCCTGATATCAGGTTGTTGCCAAATTTAAATTCGTAGGGACAGAAAATGGGACATTCAGCTTAGAAATAATCCAAATAATACTCTGATACCCTTTGTAGATAATTTATGCAATGCATCTTTCGCATGCCGAGATCATTTTTGGGTGTAAAGTAAAACGAGTGATTCTAGAGTATACATTTATTTTCGTACAACAAAGTGCGTTTATTCGCGTCACTCACGACCACACTGAGCCACAGTCCGATACATACTAAGTGGATTTGGGAATTAAATCATAACAACAAACAGTAAGGTTTGCTAATTCCTCGCATTGAGCATTACTTAGGTAGGTGGTTTAATGAAAGTCATTTTCGTAAAACCATTGAAAGAAGATACAATAGTGACCGAAATTGTGAACACCTTTTGGAAATAGTGTATATTTGAGGTTTGATGGCTCATAACGCCACTTTGTTGGAGTAATACTACAAAATGTTTTAACAATGGAAAGATAATTTCATCAAGAATGTAATGCAATAATCTTTATGAAGGATTTTGTATTAGAACAGCAGTTATAAAGAAGAAAAGTGAAACACATAGAAAAACTTAGATATACAAAACTTCTCCCCATGTCAGTTAATACTCAGTTGGGTAACCTTTAGCGTTAATTACGGCCTTACAACGCATTCCCATGGAGTGAACCAAGTTTTTTAGATCTGCAGCTGTCATAATGTGATACCAAAATTTAAATATTGCCTCTATTAATTGGGGTTTATTGCTCGGTTGCTTCTGACAAACACGTTTCTTTAGTCTGCTCCATAGATTTTCGATGGGGTTAAGGCCTGGGCTATTCCCAGGCCATTCCAGCAGTGGAACATGATTATCTTGAAACCACTTTTTGCACACAGCAGCAACATGGCATGGAGCTGAATCCTGCTGAAATATAAATGCTTCGTTATCTTGGAAAAGATCACGTGCAGAAGGCTTCAGTTTGGGCTCAAGTATTTCATTAATGTTTTTGGCCATTTATATTCTCATTAATCACGCGAATTCTCTCCACACCTTATGATGTCATACAACCCCAGATCATAACCCCAACTGGGCGCTTCACGGTTAATGTAATGCAATCAGGATGCAAATCTTCTCCGATTCTTCTACTTACGTATATAATGCCATCACTACAAAACGGACGATTTTGGTCTCATCACTCCAAATAACACTGCCCCAGTGTTCCGCTGTCCAGTTAACATGGAGTTTAGCCCAGTTTAATATTTTCAACCTTTGTTTGAGAGATAAAAATGGCTTTTTGTCGCGTAATTCTAGCTTTTACACCAAATTCCTGCAGTCTGCGCTGAACAGTCCTTGCACTCAACTTCATATTGCATTGCGCCTATTCATCTTGAATACACCCAGATGATTTTCTTCTGTCACCTAGGCACAGTCTCTTAATTCTTCTATCATCACATGCTGGTGTGCACCTTTTCCTGCTTTTACCAGTGTGGTTTTGTAGTGCCTGAGTCTCCTTATAACCCTTCAAAAATTTAGAAATGCCACCTTTGCTTTCGTTCCCACCAATTTTTCTTCTAATTGCTTCATAACTGAAGCTTTGTTCAATTAATAGTACTATTTTACATCGCTTTCTGGGTTTCCAGTCAACTCTTTGCGCCATGTTGTTAATTTTATTACGTTTTACATGCTCACTAAAAAAAAGAACACAAAAGAAACACTAACTTGATAGCACTCATATAACACACTGACAAATGTCCTCCTCTCAGCTCCAATACATGACAACAATAACTGAATCCTACTGTGACCTGATTGGCTCATTACCAAAACAAGTTGACGCCTGATTGGCTCTGTAAACACTCATGACATTGGCTTCATTCAAAAGAAAAAAAGATACTTCATATAAACCTAAGCAAGTTGTGCTTCCTTTTTCTGGTTATTTGGCTACAACGATTTATAAAATACAGATAATTGAACTAACTTTGTTGCATCATATTCTTGATGACATTATCTTTCTATTGATATACAGTATAATGTTATGATATTACATCAAAACAAAGTGGCGTTATGAGCATATAAACCTCACAAATACACTTTTTCTAAAAGGTTTCCACAATTTTGGCAACTACTGTATGTGAGTTATAAAAGAAAAATATTTACTAATGTCTGGCGGCGGAAGTAATAAATACTTCGACTGTTCAGTTTTTCAAAAACAATATTTATTTTCATTATTATGCACGATCGAGTAACATTATTGCGACCACCAGTTAATATTCAGACTAACCGCCGTGTGCAGCGCGGACAGCAGCTAGACGGACTGGGAGTAACTCAATAAGGTGCTGGAATGGGTTCACATGTATGTGGAGCCAAGCTCATTGCAGTGCATCTCACAGCTGCTGGAGAGTGCGTGGTGGAGGATCCATAGAGCGAACAACACGATCGAGGTGGTTTCACAGATGCTCAATTGGGTTTACGTCTGGGGAATCAGGGCGCCAGGGAAGTACTTTGAAATCATCATCGTGCTCTTCCAACCACTCTTGGGTATTTCTAGTTGTGTGACACGTCACATCGTCGTTCTGGAATATCCCATCCGCCCCAGAGAAGACAATCAGCATGTTTGGGTGTACGTGGTCTGCAAGAATGGATTCCTAACGAAGTCGGTCCATAGTGTCTTCCACACGTCTGAGTGGACCCAGCGAATTCCACGAAAACATTCCCCAGACCATATATCCAGGAAAACATTCCCCAGACCATATATATACATCCACGAAAACATTTCCCAGACCATAACGCTGCCTGCACCTACCAGCTTGTGTTTTGCCAACAATGGTTGAAGACTGTACGTTCTCCGATATTTCTCGCATTGTACGCCAAAGTCCATCCGTTCGGTGAAACAGAAAACGTGACTCATCGGAGAAGGCAATCATCGGAATTGCACCTCCACTGCTTTGTCAATCAGTGGAGGTGCAATTCCGATACTGCCATTCAAATGTAAGCGTTTTCTGTCGATGCACCTTCGTTAGAATACCAACCGTCTATATGGAAGCACCATACACAGCAGGGTTCGCTGAACTGTAGTTTGAGACACACGTCCGGTAGCCCCCTGGTTCATTTGGCTAGTGAGTTGCTCCATTATAGCGTGTCCATTGGCCCTCAGGCACATTCGAAACCGACGTCCACCTCTCATATCAATGGCACGTGGTGCTCCGCAGTTTCCACATCGCTTATTCCTAACGGTGCCATTTCTCCAGTAACGATACACTTTAACCACAGCATCATGCGAACAATTCACAAACTGCGCTGTTTCAGAAATACTGCCACCCTTGGCCCGAAAGCCGATAATCATCCCTTTTTGAAAATCTGATAAATCACTCCTTTTATCCATGACAGGAACAAATGATAGGTTTTCAGATTACCTATAACACACCTTATGTACCCTCCAACCGGGCTCCCGACATGTGCCTTCTTTCATTGGCTACGCCCTGTTGACGTCAAAAGTAGAAGGTGGTCACAATGATGTGACTCGACTGTATATAGGCGAACATAAGAAAATCATGTGACTCGACTTTAGGCGAACATAAGAAACGACACTAACACGGATGAAATATGACGTAGCTACGAAAGTCCGTCTGCGTATGCGCAAGCTAAATTATGTCATCAATATGGAGGGTCAATCTTGAGGACAGACTGCAGCAGAAATTTGGCTTTTTCTCGACCCTCTTCCTTAACGGAGACGAGAGGAAGCCAAACTTCGCTAAAACGCACTGGTTTAGGAAGCCAAACTTCGCTACAATTCACTGTTTTAGGAAGCCAAACTTCCCTACAACGCACTGTTTTAGAAAGCTAAACATTGCTACAACGCAATGTTTTAGGAAGCCAAACTTCACTGCAACGAACTGTTTTAGAAAGCCAAACTTCGCTACAACGCACTGTTTTAGGAAGGCAAACTTCGCTACAACGCACTGTTTTAGGAAGGCAACTTCGCTACAACGCACTG
Source organism: Macrothele yani (assembly GCA_039090855.1). Lineage (NCBI taxonomy): Eukaryota > Metazoa > Arthropoda > Arachnida > Araneae > Macrothelidae > Macrothele > Macrothele yani. The sequence continues at coordinate 185,759,470 of CM076995.1, forward strand.
TTTTTAGCGCACAAAAAATGCATTTTCGTAATGCTTTTATCACATTTAGTGTCAGGTTCTCAAAATTTACCCAGATTGCAATAATACTTGTAAAATGTGATGAAATAATGTTCGGCGATAGTTTAGTAAAATATATTGTTGACTAACAATGTGTATTAAAATAATTATTCAGTTCGTGCTGGATGAAACACCAGTTGATTATTGTTTACCTTCGAAATACGATTCACACTTGTAAGGATCTAAAAATACAAACGAGTTAAGAATATTCGCTAAAAACATATATACAGGTAAGTACTTTCGCCATCACACTGAGGCCATCTTCAGACCAATTAGTTGAAGAGTGTCAATTTACAAGTAATAAATGCATTGTGACAAGTCCCCGGTGAGGGTTTATGTGGTACTTCACTATTGTTGCCAGCAGGAAAGATTTGAAAACTAAAAACTTGGGTGAGGACTATATATCACAGAATAAACAGATTCGTGAGTGTCATGATCTCCTCGACGCCTTTCACAGTCAAAGAATGTTTTCCATGGAAGCTGTGTATCGCATGGGATGTACTTGTTGCAACATGTGTGTGTTCGTCAGCAAAAATGAACAAACTCTCGGTAAAGAGTAGTTAAGACAATTTCTTTTTTTTTTTTTTGATTGGAGGTTTAACGACCACCGTGAGCTTCAACAATATTTTATTTGGAGCAAACATGGACAGGAAGATACAGATGGCCTGTGCTTAACAGTTACCAAAAGGTAAACAAGTGGATGACCTATTTACAATGACAATGAGATATTTACATTATGTGGATGCACTATATACAATGTAAGCAAATTCATAACACTGACAATACTGGACTGATGGGTTGACTTACTCTATGTACAACATATGTTCGCAAAGTGCATCAGCAGAGTGCCATCTCTAATAGGTGAACACCAGTACAAGGTATAACTATAAATTTTACAGTGTAAAAACAAACATATATATTTTGAGCAATCTTGAAAAAAAGAAGAAAAGAGAAGAAAGGAGCAGAAGGTTTATACTTTTCAGTATCTGAAAGATAAGCGAATAAATGATCTATCCACAATGATGGTGTGAACTCTATACAAATTGAATGCAATATCTCTCTTGTGAAACGCTGTCAAATTACAAAAAGAACTATTACTTAGGCTTAAACAAGTGCCTCAATCACAGTGCTATAGATTAACTTGTAATGAACAACAACATATGTACACAAGATGCAACGGCATAGGGAAGACACTAATAAGGAATTACAATTCCATGGTACAACTGTAAATTTCACAGTGCAAAGAGTAAAGTATATTAGTACAAACAGAACTTGCGTTTTACAGAAAATTTATACTTCGAGTACAATACAAATAATGAAAATATGAAACTGACTCTTTGTACAGCAAATATGCAATACAGCGCAGAACATTATCTAATAGACTGATTATTTCCTATTAGGCACATGTGACATGAGAAAAACCACACTGTGTAACATTAACATATAATTGAAATACTATCAAAGCGTTTGCTCCGCACCATGAGCATAAAACTTAAGACATGTAATCGTGACCCAACATGCGAAATGTGCCAAACATAAATTTTACAGTGCAATTAGGAAAGTACATTAGTATATACAAAACTGAGCTTTTGGCATAGCAACTATACTTCAGGTACAGTACAAATAACCGAATGATGAACAATTACCCCCTGCACTACAAAAGTGCTAAACCTTGCAGAACATTGTGTAATCGACTGATCATATCCCTTTATGTACATGTAACATGATCAGAAACCACACTGTGCAAAATCAATAAGACAATTTAAACACTATCAAACAGTTGCTTAGCACCGTGAGCAAAAACCATATATTATAAAGCCCGGCAGACATAAGGAAAGTACAGAAAAAAAAACAAAAACTTTAAACTTATTTTAAGTGCCTGTGGTATAACAAGAAACTCACCTACAGGACCTTGTTGGTGAGAAACATACAAACGTGCAGTAACATTAAGAAGCGATTATGACAAGGGCACCTAAGAACACGATAATCACAAAACTATACTTCAATTAGTCCAAACAATTTCACAGACGTCAGAACAAAAGTCTAAGGTCTTCTGATGGACCAGAAAACCATTGACGAAAAGGTGACCACACTGACATAAAGTGTGGGATTCGATTCGCAGCCTTAGCAACAGTGAAAGCAAGCCTCAAGCGTGAAATCATTCTGTTCCGGAACTGACTGCACATCGTAGCTCCCGCCTGAAAGATGGTAGGCTGTATAGGGGTAGAACGTAGCTGTTGATAGTAGCAAAAAATCACATGTTTTGCTAATATGAATACATAAGCACATGACTCTGATATAGGAATAGGCGGAGTACTTGAACTGAGTAGCGTGCTATAGGCTGAGAAGGAGAGATCATTAGTACTAAGGCACTGTGCAGTAGTGAAGGTCAGATGTAGCAAGGGAAGAAGCACTGTGCAATGTTGATACACGTGATCTACATCCGCAATCGTAGAGCAAAACATGCAGTTAGGCGAATCAACAAGCGTCATCCTGAATAATTTGGTAGGAACTGGTAACCGCCGATGAAGAAACAACCATTGGATGTTTCTTTCTGCTGGAATAGATAGTGGCGAATTAGACATGGACCACACTGGTGAAAGGGCGACATTCGGAACATCTGGAATCATCAATGGTGTAGCATACAGTGGATCAATGAGACAACGGTAAAGAGACGAGACAGAAAAACTGGAGAGAGGAAGTGATGAGCCCCGAACGGAAAGGAAAAAGGGAAGAAGAAGAGAAGCAGAGGGAACAAGAGCTAACCCAGCTTGAGAGGCAAGGTTAGGGAAGAGGGTAATGATTGAAGAACGGAGGGAATCATACAGCGAAAGAGAGGAAGAGGTAGGGGAGATGTGGGGGGCAGATCAGAGAAGGGTTTCCAAGAAAGATCTGGAGAAATTAGATCCTGAACAGATACTATTCCGGCGGGGAGCCAGGAAAGGTCAGTAAAGTAGGGAGCATTAGGGGGATGAAGGATGGAAGAAAAGAACAGGGGCTCAGCTAATAGTTCAGTGGTGGAAGCCGGTGGAACACGGAAGAGGGGTAGAGAACGGAGAAAGGAAAGGACCTCTTTGTAGAAAGGGGAAAGTTTAGAATGAAAAAAAAAGGAGATTGATCCATTAGAAGATACGTGATGAAAGTGATTCGGGGATTCCTAGGCGATATCATGACATCTCTAACGAGCGTAACTGGCGACTCTGGTGCACTTAGTAGCCGCAGGAAAGAAACCACTTTATGTGCTTTATAGTAGGTGCGAACTTCCAGCAGTGAAATACCTCCATCAGTGACTCGACGACAGAGAGTGGAGACCTGGATCCAATGGTACCTGTTCCATATTATCGTTGAGATGATTCGAGTGATTTCATTGAGGTGATAAATGGGCATACGTTCTGCTGACCATGCATATAAGCATGGTGAAAGAATATAAGTCTGAGCTATTCTAGCTCTTGAGAAGTAAGAAGAACAAAACTGGGAACCTCGCCAGAATGCAGCAGTTCGAGTAAGGCGTGTTCTGAGAGCATTCCATGTTTCATTTTGAGCAGAAAGACGGACTCCGAGATGGACCCCAAGGAATTTTTGGGATGAAGCAGTCCATGAGGCGCCCCACGGGATGTCAGTCCTAGAGGCCCACGCTCCGCTCCATAGGCCTGCACTCTTGGATGTATTAAGTGATGCCGCTGAACATGAAGAATATTGATCGTAAATCTGGAGCAAGATGTCGAATTGAGCGTCTGTCCTTACACAAAAGGTCGCGTCATAGGCATATGCAGAGTATGTCACAGAAAAGTGCCTAGTACTTGCAGTAGGCGGTGGCAGTGCATCTATAAAGGCTCGATGGACAGACCGAAGAAACGGCTCAAAAGCAATGGCAAAAGAGCTGCCCAGAAAGTGGGCAACCCTGCCGAATGCCTCGCCGAAAAGGAATAGGTGCAGTCAAGAAGGCTGCCGTCTTGACATGGAAAGCAGCGTCCTGATAAAGGGCAAGAATAGAGGTAACAAAAGCAAAAGGAAAGCCGAAAGCAATAAGAACAGCAGAAAGATACGAATGTGAGATATTGTCGAAAGCTGCTCTTTGGTCAAGATTAAAGAGGGCAAGTGGTTCAGAGTTAGTACGAGCCAGATGTAGGAGATCTCGAAGGAGATTGAGATTAGAAGTGATGGACCGACCAGGAACCGTGTAGGTCTGGTCCGGAGAAAGAAGAAATGGAAGAACTTGGTTGAGTCGACTGGAAAGGAGTTTAGTGAAGAGTTTATAGTCAATGTTTAGTAGCGAGATAGGACGCCAGTTTCCCAAGTCAAGCAGATCGCCTTTCTTGGGAAATAACACCATATGAGCCTCTGTGAAACCCCTCGGAAGAAAAAGAGGAAGAAAGAGCAGCATTGAAAGCGGCGAGAAGAAATGGAAGCAACGAAGGGAGAAAAGTACGGTAGAAAAGGAGCGGAAGGCCATCTGGACCTGGGACAGCACGGGAATTTAGAGAGACTAGAATGGTCCGAAGTTCAGTCTGCGAAATAGGTTGTAAAAGGGAATCAGAGAGATTGGAAGGAACTTGGGGAAGAGCAAAGAGTAAAGTAGCAGAAGCAGAAACAGAAGGCTGAGGAGTTTCACTGTATTTGATAGCAAAATACCGACGAACCTGAGAGCAAACTGCATCCGGATCAGAGATGATTTCACCATCAGGCCGCCGAAGTAGTCGAAGCTGATGCGACGAGCGGCGTTTTTCTTCTAACGCGGATAGAAACTCAAAGGAGCAGTCCTCTGGTGATAGATGTTGTAGACGGACACGAAGAATTACCTGACGTGCACGAGGCTCAAGAAGTGCTCTAAGATCCGCTTGGTAAGCTGTATACATGGGATGACTCGCACCAAGCTGTAACAGGATGTTTCGGAGATTTTGCTCTTCCATGGAGCGCTTCGTGCCTTCGGAGAAGGAATGACGTCTAAGAAGATAAATTAGGTAAGATTTTACCTCGAGCCAGTAATTGATGGCACAAGGTGCAGTGGACAGGCCCTCTCGCATATGATCAAGAAGATCTCTGATCTCGGTGCATATATTCTCATCAGCTAGGAGAGAAGTGTCTAGTGTCCATGACCGAGACCTAACATGCAGACGAGATGAAGAGTTACAGGAGATAATGATGGCACAATGATACGATGAAGCTGTAGGAGAGTGCATACAATCCGTTGTAATGGGCAATAACGGAGCAGAAGCGTAAAATCGATCCAGCCTGGCAGAAAGAGAGGAGGATGCAGATGCAGCTCTCCAGGTATGTGAAATGGATGTCGGATGCAATCGTCGGAACACGTCATGTAAATCAAAATCAGACACTAATGATCGCAATTGCTCCACAAGACGTGAACGATGTTCAATCCTCGAAGGAGCGCGATCGAGCTCTGGTTGAAGTGTACAGTTAAAGTCTCCTCCAATGAGCACATGATCTGATGGTAATGCTGACTGAAGTGCAGTGCGGAGAGACGAAAATAACAACGTTAGATGTGTAGATGAACATGGAATATATATGTTGAAAACTAAATATTGTTGTCCATCTAGGACGAAAGTGAGTCGCTGCAATAAATCTCGGCACAGGTTATGAACTTTAACAGAGGAGAGTGCTTGACGAAATCTATTATGTACACCAATCGCTAAACCTCCACGAAGAGAGAGCCTATATGCGTGATGAAATTGATAGTCCCATCTCCTCCAGCGATGGAAGGGTGAAGTGGAGAGACAATTTGTCTCTTGCAAAAGTAGGAGATCTGCTTTGAGGTGGTGGACGTCTTCATATGCTAAAGCATTGGCCAAAGGGGTACACATACCCCTACTATTCAGTGAGACTGTCTTGAACAGAATAGTCTGATGATGGTTGCAGGATGTTGTCGGCTGCGTTCTATAACTTGGCCAGACGGCTACGGAACTTCTTTGCCCAGTAGGGACCACCCAGATCTCTACCCGGAACGGTGCGTAAATGAGAATGTATCGCCAACATTTGATTCATGGTGTCAGACAGACAGTGGGAGTAACCTTCCAAAAAATTACGAGACAGCTTGTCTCTACGGGGACTTATTAGGAACGCATACACCTTCTCTCCAGACACAGGTGTCTGTGGAAGAGAGGATGCCTCTAGAATATGTAAAAGGTTTTCACAGGAGATCGGAATAATTGTTCCATCATCTGTATCAGATTCCATAGAGCCTTCAGACGTGAGCATCTGACTACTAGAAGGATCACGTCCTGCCCTAAGGGTGGTTGTCATTCTAAACTTCTTATTCTGGGCGCGTGAAGTTCTACGTCGCTTTGCCCGTCCACGACTTTGTGCTGTAACCGGAATTGGAACTTCCGGCAATTTAAAAGGAGCTGAAGAAACAACCTCAACGGTCGGTGTAGCAGTATGACCAGAATCGTCATCAACCATCTCTATAGGAGACTTGGGATTAACAATTGATGCCTCTTTCGACTGAAGAGATGATGGGGGCGCCAATGCATCACCCGAGGTCGAGGGTTTACCCGTATACGTCGGTTGACCAACGGCTGTCTCACTACTTCTGGTAGATGTTGGCCGACCAACGGCTGTCTCACTACATCTGGTAGACGTCGGCCCACCAACGGCTGCCTCACTACTTATGGTAGACGTCGGTTGACCAACGGCTGTCTCACTACTTCTGGTAGACGTTGGTCGACCAACGGTTGTCTCACTACTTTTTGTAGACGTCGGTTGACCAACTGCTGCATCACTACTTTTTGAGGAAGTCTGCTGTTGCTGGTCTTTAGCACCAGAAGAGGAAGCCGATTGACGTGACAAAGAGGAAGAAGGTCGTGCTGTTGACTTGGAAAGAGTGTTCGCCTTATGAGGGCATAGAGCGCGGGGATGTCCCGTGCCTTTACAATTCGGACAGACGGAGCCTACTGTGATGAATATCTCTCTAATGTGCGTGTAGCAGCGTACACGTAAAGTGGGTGGAATACGCAGCATGTGCTCCTCTGAAGGGAAGACCACACGAACATTGCGGCGAAACCCGAGTAGGTATCTGTCTTCTGGCACCTCTGGAAACGAAGAGTAGGTAGTTACACCTCCAATGATCCGGCCATAAGGAAGAAGAGCGGCAATCAAGAGATCATCTGAAACTTCAGGTGGAACTGGTGAGAAACTTACAACAACGGAACTCTGTGAAACAGGTTCGGCATGGATGTGACGATCACCAATTGAGATGCCCTTGGTCAGTACATGCAGGGAATGGGCAGGAGTAGAGAAGTAAACAACTACTTTGTAAGGCTTCCTGCCCACATGAGTTATGGCTGATGCAGGAACAATCTCTCGAAGAGCAACAGTATATGCAGTGAGTTTTGTATTTCTCAGGCTCGGAAACACAACACCATTCTCCATAGTTTGAAGGAATTTCAGCCCAGAAGGGGTATCTTCTTTAAGGACAACCTCAATGACTTCGGCATTATGCGTCATCACATATTGTCCAGGAGAAAAAGAAGACTGGGAAGGTCCCGACTTAGATGCGGTTACGTCAGCATATGAGAGGGTAGATGTACGTTGCTTTGGAGATGATTCCGGCATGGAGTGCGAAACATCCATGGCGTCATCATTAGCTTTCAGAGAGGACATCGTATCACCGCTGGGAGACTTGGAAGAAGAGGCGATATCCGATGGTAAGGCAGCAACAGAAGGCTGCAAGGAGGAGTGGTTTATCGAGATAGACACGTCATTGGTAGTAGTATTTAGAGAAGCTGTTATCGGGAGATCATCATTTCTGGTAGCAAGGGTTAGGACGTCATTCTCCCCGGAAGCCGCCATTTGCAATGGCGAGGAGAAGCTTAGCCCTTAGCCAGCTTGGCCAAGGCAGAAAAATAAGGATAACTAATCAAAATAAGCACTTACCAGCTCGGCAGGCATATAAAAAGAAACACGGGACCTTCACACACAACACACACACGAAATAGAACACTGACAACGAAGAAAAATAACACACACCGACGAAAACTTGAGGAGCACAGAAAAACACGACTAACCCACCGTGAGCAAATCAATGGGCTATAAGCAGTCGCCCGTCCCTAATTTAGGGTCACTGGTTCCAGGGAAGGGAGAGAGCCAGTGCCGTAAGACAAACACAACATCCATGCCTCACCGGGATTCGAACCCGGACCCCGTTCGGACGAATGATCAGAGGCCATCGCTTAGACCACTGCGCCCACGGGGCGACGACAATTTCTTTGGTGTTGAAATAACCCGTGATTCATTCCAGTTAGGATAATGATTCCCATTGTGCTTAGTCCTCGCCAAAGTAGTAGTCATTGACCCTGGTTTGATATTACACTGCTGGCCACCCAAATTGCAGCACCAAGAAAGGCACGAGATAGCAAAGCCAGATTTACTGGACACATAACAACAGATACAAAGATGAAACGATTGAGCTTACAGGCCCGTGCGACTTTGACCCTGATTTGATATTACACTGACCCCCTCCCCCCACACACACTTCCGAAAAATGCTATAGCACAGAATCTCTACATCTAAGACGTCGCGAATCCAAAGTGTCTTTATTATTGTTCTTTAATGGACAAAGCACGTAAGGATTTCTTGGGCAAGGCGACGTCACTAGGAAACGTTTTCTTGCATTAAGAGTCTTTAGCACGCAAGATTATAGGACTATCTTCATTGTTGATTTGAGAGCATCGGCAAAATTATACTCTTGAAGTAGCATTTCGCCCATACTCGTAATAACCAAAGGCAGAATAGATCAGTATTGGTCTGAGTCTTAGACCTTCAGCAGGCCGGTCGAAGGCCATTTCGCGACACTCTTGTCTCATATAGGTCAACACTCGGCTTGACTATATAAAATATGAAGCTGTTCATATACCGATGGGCCCTTACACTATTACCACCTACCTAATAAGCTGTAGGACCTCTTTAGTTCGCAAAACAGCAACCACTCGGTGAAGCATCGTTTCGATGAGGTGACGATGGGTATCCTGATGTACCTAGTACAATTTTGTCAACATCAGGTCCTCCAGTTCCCGTACATTTCGGGGTGGTGGTGATATAGCCCGAACTAGCTTTTCCAAGTCGAACCACTAATGGTTGATCGCGTTCATGTCAGGTGAATTTGGAGGCCAGGGCATTAGCAGAAAGTCACCAGCATGTTCCTCGACCATCTTTTCGACGATTTTGACAGTGTGGCATCGCGCATTATCCTGTTGGTAAAGGCCATCACCAGCACGGAACACAGCTGCCATGAATGGGTGAACTTGGTCCGCAACGATATTCAGATACTTGACAGCTGCCAGTGATTGTCCTATTGGGATAATGTGGCCTAAAGTGTCCCAAGCAAACATCGCCCACAGCATAACACCGCCGCCGCCGGCCTGTTTCCACCCAACAGTGCACCCAGATGCCATAGCCTCCTTTTGGTAATCGGCGTATCCGCGCTCGGCCGTCTACGTGATGCACCAGTAATCTTGATTCTTTAGACCAGGTCACTTTCTTCCAATCATCCACGGTCCGATCTCGATGATCTTCGACCCGTCTCATGCGTTGTTGGCGATGACGTGCAATGAGCTCAGGTACCCGGCTGGGTCTTCGGCTCCGCAGGCCCATACGCAGAAGGGTGTGATGAACTGCGTGCTGTGACACATTGTCCTGATCATCGGTGTTGTAGCTGCGGTTGATTTGTCACACCGTAGCTCTGCAGTCGCTGTGAACAATGCGCGACAGTCTCCGACGCCTCTTGCATCAATGAGCTGCAGACGACACACGGCTCGACGATGTTTCGTCGTTTGACCAACTCTGCACCACCTTTGGTACGCACTCACTACGGTGTCACGTGAACAACCCACAAGCCGTGGCGTTTCCGAGATCGTAGTTCCGAGACGCCGTACCATCAGAATTTGTCTTTTATCAAACACCGATAAATCGGCAGCTTTTCCATTCCGACTCCGAACACTCTACTAAACGAAAGCCGGTCCTCCGGTTGTACATATACTGCTCTGTGAACTTCACGTGCACCAACGTTCGGACTCCAGGCGCCCTCATTTCTCTAGGCTGGAGGGTCGTCATAATGAAATGCTCCTTCGGTGTGGGATTCTCTTCATACCTGATTTAAGTGCCCTAGAGAAACTGGAGCAACCTTGGATCAACATTTGGCTCATAATAACCAAAGGAAGAATAGATCAACATTGGTCTGCGTCTTAGATCTTGAGCAGATTGGCCGAAGGCCATGTCGTTCGACTCTTGCCACATATAGGCCAACACTGGGCTTCACTGTTTAAAATATGAAGTTGTTCATACGTCAACCCATTGTATCAATAATATTGATATAACATATCTATATATTTTATTACTTACGTCAAATTTTGTAGTTGTGAGCACGGTGGTGCACAGTTATGCAATGGTATGTAAAATATAACACTAATGCTGCAAGGTAAAAGATGTTACTTTAAACTCTTTCTGTGGTCGTCCCATTTTTCACCACCCCAAATCAACAAAATGGCGCCGAATATGAGTTAATTTAAAAAAAATTGCGTAATCTTCCATGTTATCTGCTGCGGTCTAAAATGCAGAACGACATCACTGCACGGTTTTATCACTGTATAATAATTTCCAAGGAGACCCGGTTAGCTCTATTATTCAAATATGCGTGGATTTTACTGAACTCAAAATCAGAACAAAACACTAAAAACGTAATGTTGCAAGTTAAAAACCAAAAAATGAAATTATAAAACTGAACACCATGATGAATTGTAAAAAAACGAATGGAACCAGTTAAAAGATTAAATGAGATGGAATAATAAATACAACTGCTGTTGACATCCTTCACACACTGTACACCACGAAACCCACCTCCACTTGCGCTCCCTGACGCGTTTTACTCTAGTTACTCCTAGGCATTCTCAACGGGCACTGAAGGACTCAATAACAACTTTCCTTGCTTCCAGAAATCATGATGCATACCACGCATGGGTCATTATTGCATAAGTAGGCAGGCGCCATCTGGTGTGTGATTGTGACCATCCTGCTTCTGTTGTTTTTTATTCACACGCTTCCCTGTCAATATTTTTTCATTACGTATTAAATTCCTCCACGCATACAGGAGTTCATATGGTGTGCTGTTTTTGCAGTTAGTTGGATAGGTCTTCTTAATTCCAACAGATTCAGCGATTTGTAGTTTTCCAACTCTTTTGTTGATTAAGTAATTTCACGTTTTCCCAGACTGGTGTACATTCATTTTCCATACAATAGTCAATAAGTGCGGTTTTGTTTTCTTTTCTAAGCCAATTGCATAAGTGTTCGGATATTCTAATTTTTAAATTTATTTTAGTGCTTCCGATGTATTGACTAACAATTTTTTTATGGTTGTCTTCTATTGGTTTTGAATATACACCAGCCTTTCGTAGAATAGACGTCTTTTCCTTACTGCCAGTTAATATATCTTCAATATTCCTGGTTCTGACGCGAAAGCCCAAATCGAACTTTCTACACGTATCTTTTAATATATTACTTATTTCATAATTATTTGACACTGAACCAAAGTATTTTACAGATCTGTATTTGCTTTTTATCATTTGGTATATCAATATGTTCTTTCTTGTGCTTTGTTTTATTAATAAGGTCATTAATTCTTCTAAGATCATATCCAAATATGACTGCCACCTGTCTAATCCAATTTAACTCCCTATTCTGCAAATATTTACTAGAGTGGTGAGTCAAAGCTATTTTAATGTAGGATCTAAAAGCTGCATATTATATGCTGTAGGGTGATATGGATTTTCTGGAATGATATTAGGTATGTAATTAGGTTTCCAATAAACCTGGTATTCAATTATTACTTATGGCTGTCATATCTGGGGTAACTGCAGAAAGCAACAAAAAAAAATAGTACCTCGTTTCAAAACAAAACCCTTCGTATGATGGCAGGACTGGATGGAAAATCATCAAATAATACTATCTGTAACATGCTAAATATTAACTCTAGCAAAGAGGTATTACGAAAAAGCTAAGGATCATCCTAATCCTCTAGTTAGGGAGGCCCTTAATTATGCTGTCAATGATACTGACAAATTTTAAAGGCCGAAAGCTATATTAAATAAAATTCCTGAGAAAAATCCAATTCACCGCTATACCTACAAAAAAACAAAAAACAAACTGGGACTAGAGTGTGAAGGTATTCTTCACATGTGTGAAGAAAGTAAGAAGAATTCGTATCAGTGGTATTGTAAAAAATGATTGGCCCTTATTTTATCTTTCTATTTAAAAATAAAAACTTCGTTGAGGCCGTTTTTTATTTTGTTCACTGTGTTTTCTACTGTTAACTGAACAGGTGTAACTGAAAGCTCACAACACCTTAGCTATGGTAAAATGATAGTGTTAACACCACCTTAGCAATGATAAATTTCACCATCGCTAGCAAGAATCTGCAAAAGTAAACTTCGAAAAAAGTTTTAGACCAATGGGAAAAAAATCTTTTCTCTGATTGGCTGCTGAGTAACGAAGCAAATAGCCGACTCCTCGACGAACACAGAGCAAAAGACAATTTTGTTTTACCAGGTGCCAAATTTCGATATCCCTCTGGGAAACTTATTTTGTGAGTGCTGTCATTTTTTTGTTTAAGGTTCCCCCTTTCCCCTGCTCTTTTCCTTCCTTTTCCCTGGTTACTACGGTGTGCTGCCCGGCGTTTTTGGTAGAGTCGTTTTCGCTCTGAGTATGCAGGTAAGTATGTAGGGTAGCTTATAACTTAACTGGAAACCGTATACATCTTAAACTGTTTTCATTCCGCACTTTTCATTCACACTATTCTATCAGGGCAATCTGTTCCCGCTCCTATATTTTTTATATTTAACCTGCCGAAAGGCGCAGTGCGCTGTTGGAACCAGAACTCTGAAATTAGATCAGGAGAAAGAGGAACCTTATATTCAATAATATTATCCTGTTTTTTTATAGAACAGAATGTCCTAATACGGTAAGCTATTGTCTTTTTCCATTTCCATCGTTACTTTAGTGGTATCATAGTATTTATTATATTCATCAATTAATATTTTTTGTTCTTGTTCGCTATTTTTACAGATCATGAAGACGTCATCAACATATCTACAAAACATTGCAGGTTGTGGAATATTGTTACTATGCATTATGGATCGCTCAATCTGTTGTAAAATCACTTCCGAGAGCAGACAAGATTTGGAGTGCACGCTGATCCTCAATAGATTGAATGGCATGAGGTTATCGGGCAAAACCAAGAAGGCCATCTATCAGAGAGGAATAGAAAGAATTCTGACATATGGCAGTGGAGCTTGGTGGACTCCCACCGTCAGAATGAAGAAGGGCATAAACCAAATCCAAAGGTTGGCCCTACTGGGGATCACCGGCTGTTTTCGCACAACGTCGACCCTAGCACTCCAAGTGCTGGCGGGGTGCGAGCCGGCAGACCTAGTAGTGGAAAGGGAGGCAGCAATGCACTGCCTAAGGTCAGGCGAGGACGCCTACCTTCTCGGTGTGCCACATCGAGCCTCCAACATGGAGATGGAAAGCGTGGACTGGCAGATCCACCCTGCCGAGGAAATTTGCCCACCGTGGGACAAGGAGAACCCCACGGGAGTTGGGCATGAGCTGTTCACGGACGGCTCAAAGTTGAAGGGACAAGTGGGAGCAGGCTTCTGTGCGTTCTCGGATGGGAACTAAGCAACTGCAGGATGCGTGAAATTATCGCAGAACGCTTCTGTCTTCCAGGCAGAACTTCTGGCGATAGAGAAGGCACTCACCTGGGCACTCCCCAGGCGTAGTGACGAAAGGATAAAACTCTACTCGGACAGTGAGGCAGCACTGCAGGCTCTGAGTAGATTCAGGGGAAGAAACCCCGTCGTCCAGAGGATCAAAACCCTCTTGAGGGCAGAGGGAGATGGGGCAGTCAGTTTCCACTGGGTACGAAGCCATGTCGGAACCCTAGGAAATGAAAGGGCAGACCAGCTGGCGAAGGCAGCCACGCTGAAAGAGACGGTTGACGTGCAATGTAGAACGCCGCGAAGGAGTATTCGCGCAGCATTGGCACGACAGACCATGACCGAATGGCAGGTCAGATGGGACACGGGAGAGACAGGGCAGAAGACACACAGAGTGTTTCCGAAGGTCTCGACCAAACGAGCACAGACAAACAAGTTCCTGAATCAAGTACTCAGTGGCCATGGCATCAGCCCTGAATACCTAGGCAGATTTGCCATTAGGAACTGCACTTGTCCCTGTGGAGATAGGTCGGCAAGCATTGCACACTGCGTGCTAGATTGCAGCGGCTTCGCCGAATGGAGAAACACACTGATCCCAGGTGTGCAAAAAACGCGAAGATTGGATCTTCTCATCCAATCCTCCGTTAACAGGAGGGGGATAATAGCCCTGGTTGAGAGGCTAACCCTCCAGCAACATACGATCTTCCCCAGTCAAACGGGGACCGAAACGCAAGAGGTGTACGTGCACACCGAAAGCGATTCGGAAGAAGAATGAGTGCAGAAGTCTGTGGGCAAGCAGACAAAATTCCCTCCAGTGTACATACTATGTAAATACTCTTTAAATCTCTCAATGTTGTAAGTCCTAAGCATGAGGACAGTGTAATTGATGTGTGTAAGTCTTGTTGAAAAAATAATAAAGGGAAATTATTAACCAAAAAAGTTCGAGGGCAAGGAATCTCCCAGTCAATGCTAAATAAATGAACGACATATCCCGCCAGACAGAGCGGGAACCCAGATAAGGTATGCTAGGTCGCCTGCCAGCACGTCACCACGGGCTGGTCTCTGGGCCACGGGGGTGGCCAGGGTCCGAACCGGCGTCTCAAGGCTGGATAATTGTCGCAACATGTCAAAATAAAATCCAAGGTGCTCAATTAGTCCCCGTGGAGCCAAGACATATTGGCGGAACGGGACAATGAAATCAGTATTTTTATACCTGCTGTTTGTCTATATATTGTACCATTAAATTCAAAGTAGTTGTTCTTGTCAATAAACATCAATACTTTTTTTATATCTTCTATTCAACGACTGCAGTTCCACGGGACTAACGTCATTTTACGGTGAAAGAGTGGGAAAAGGTTACCTTCTCCGATGAATCGAGGTTTCTACTCCACAGAAGTGATGGGCAGTGGCGGATATGGTGTCAGACACATGAGAGCCAACACGCAGACACACTTGTCCATCAAGTACAGGCCGGCAGTGTGTATGTCTGGGGGATGTATTCCTGGTATGACCTGGGACCGCTGGTACCATTGGAGGGGTACGTGAACGCCAAAGTGTACCTGTACATTCTCGCTGACCACATGCATCCCTTCATGTTGAACGTTTACTCTGGTGGTGATGGTGTCTACCAACAGTACAATGCGCCCTACGATATCGCTAAAGAGGTGCATGACTGGTTCTGGGAACACGACAGCGATGTCTCCATTTTCCCTTGCCCGGCGAAATCGCCTGACCTCATTTCCATAGAGCACTTATGGAACCCCTTGGATCAACAGGTTCGACGTGCCGACCTACAACCACGTCATCTCCGAGACATGCGTGCTCTGTAGCAGTCCGAATGGGCATGTGTGCCTCGTTCAATCTTCCAGGGTCTCATTACGTCAATGCCACGCCGTCTCGCAGCTGTCATCCGGGACAAAGTTGGTTATTCCCATTATTAGGTAGGTAGGTGGTTATATTATTCTGATTCGACCGTGTAAATTTCCACTAGCCAGATTGTGAGAGTTTCCAGTGAAATATCGGAAGCGCTTTTAGATCTGATAGGGTGCCTCATGGTTAACTTTATACTTCGATTAGCTCTTGTGACTGATAGACATTCTAATTAATCTGTAAGTTAAGTAAAGTGATTTGCAGTTTTAAAGCAAGGGAATGTTATACTTAGAATTTTGTACTGATTCGGAAGAATGCAGCTTACTGTTTTATCCAGATATTTGCGCAACAATAATAGTTTCGTAACGGCATGTTGTTTCGTCATTTCCTCGAATATTGAGAAACAATAGCAGTTTGCATCATGAAAGAAATACGGGATTACGCCATATAATACAAATTTTGAAGATGACAATCCGATTTTTGGCGTAAATGTGACAAGGATGGTAAGTCAGATAATATTCAAAAACTTGAAAAAAAAATTTTCATTTTTTTTTCCTTGTTTTTTTTTTCATTTGCTTTATTTCCTTTGTTTGTTGTTTCCGCTTCGACTAGCGAATCCTGTGATGGTTAAATTCAAATTGATCGGAAACCTGAAACTTAGTCGTTCTGGGTGGTGTAGTGGTTAGCATACCCGGGCGTTTTCTGGGAGACGCGGGTTCGAGTCCCGCTCCAGGACGATGAAAATTGTCAAGTTTTCGGATATTATCTGACTTACCATCCTCGTCATATTCACGCCAAAAATCGGATTGTCATCTTCAAAATTTGTATTATATGGCGTAATCCCGTTTTTCTTTACAACATTCTTATTATTATTTTCAAAACTTTAGGGCATCACGTTTTCACTTATTCCTTTGTAATTCGAGGAATTCTGTTGTCTTCATCGAACATGAGAATCCATTTTTTTTTACATTACTTTCACATGTCAGGCACCCCATTGCTTTTTACGCAAGCTGGAAAAAACAATTTGATGAAACAATTATTCCACAAAAATACCCGAATTTTTATATTTTAGTTTCCGCACTGAAGAAACCTGATAATTCTTCAGAAATAAGAGCAAAGAAACGATCTTTAGTAATTATGTTATTATGGCTCGCATGCAAACAACTCTTCAGGGCAAGGGGGGAAATGAATAATTGGCAAAAAGTAAGGTTCCGTTCCAACGATAATTACACTTGAAATTACGCAAGGCTCATCTAGAAATAATTGCGAAACCAGACAGTAGCCACATGGGAAAGGTTTTAAAAGCAATCAAAGGAGGCTTTGAAATAACGGGTATTACATTCAGCATAATTGGAGGCATGTTTATTTTAAGCAATTTAAATAAAAGCAGTTTGGGTAAACAATAAGTGAGACGCGTGCCAAAAAATTTTGCTGAGACGTGAATTTCGGGAATAACCACCGGAAAACCCATGTAGTCTGTAAATTTGTGGTTTTTCGACTGGAAGAAGTTTTCTTATGTTTTATTGTCCCAATGCTGTAAAAAAAATTATTTAATTCGAAGACTTAGCAATCTAAATGTGTGGTTTTTAAATTTTAATTGCAACAATTTGAACAAATTAACCGCACTAAAGTGAATCCTATTCATAGATTTTTTTCTTTCAGTCGTGTAAATAAATTCAGCTTTTAACATTCGGAAAAAATCGAAAATAAAAATGGCGTTTAATTCTTTGTAGCGCATCTCGTTTTGGATGTTTCAAACTTTTTGAAAAAGTACATTTTATTGCCCTTAAAGTTTTCACTTGTAGAAAAATTGTGAATTGGAACTGCACTTTTTTATAATTTCCTGTGATATCTGTACTTTGTGAGAGGCTACTTCGCATGAAGACCATCTGTTTTTTAAGTATTTACGGCAATTTTATCAGTCACAAAGTTCCTTTCGCTGTTGTTTCTTTTTTTAATGAGGAAAGGTAGCTTGACTTCCCCTTTAAGCATTACATAAATAGGTTTTCCGACAACTACTTGATTTAGAGTTGAAAGTACCAGGACTAAAAAAGTACATAATGAAGGAAAGTGCAGAAACTTCGTTTCTCAAGGAAAAATCAATGGAAATGCTGGGAGAGGAAGCTCACCGTAATATATTTCCGCATCCCTAATCTTGAGCATTTCATTTCATTTTTCTATTTCTCAGGCAGCCGTCCTTTTCTGTGAATCCCTAATTTTCTTTCTATTAATATACTAGCAGGGGTACCCAGTATTTGCTGGGTAAATATTCGTGGAATCACCAAGTTCAGCGGGTGAAATTTTATGAATGAAAAATATTATCCTGTAATTTTCCAGTAAATTTACTTTAATTCGTTTAGGGTATTGCTTTTTGGTAAACAATATTTTTGGTTTTTCCATTGGGAGCGAAAATGTAGAGATTTTTAGGATTGCTAACCCCTTGAGCAGGCGACATAGAGTTGTCAGTGTGAAAACCAGGGTTCAGCCTGTTGTTGATGAAAGCTAGCGTAAAACTAAAAATGGAACTTTTTATGAAAATTTTGTATGCGGGCCCCTTGACCCCCGGGCTCTGAACCCTTCCGAAAACCGTCGACTGTCAAAGTACCATGACATAGTGCACCAAATTTGGTGGTTCTAAAACGAAAACTGTAGATTTTACGAAACTTTTTGTGGGGACCCCTTTATCCCGGGATCCGACCCCTTCTAAAAGCCGCCTACGGTGTAAGTTAGAGAGTACCATGATATTGTATAACAAATTTGGTGGTTCTAAATTGAAAACTGTAGATATTTTATCGAAAATTTTGGGATGGGGCCCCTTGACCTCCCAGAGCTCCGACTTCTTCCAAAAACCGTGTACGGTCTAAGTTAAAGTACTATGAGATAATATACCACATTTTGGTGGTTGTAAATTGAAAACTGTAGAACTTTTTACGACAATTTTGTATGGGGGCTCTTTGACCCCACAACTCCGACCCCTGCCCAAAACCATCTACAGTCTAAGTCAGAGTACCACGAGATAGTATACCAAATTTTGAGGTTCTAAACTGAAAACTGTAGAAATGTTAACTAAACTAACGAACATTTTGTATGGGTGCCCTTTGACCCCCCCCCCACGGCTTCCATCCCTTCCAAAACCCTTCTACAGTCTACGTTAGAGTACTATGAGATAGTATACAAAAGTGTGTGTTTCTAAGTTGTAAACTGTAGATTTGTGTAGCGGACAAACAAACAAACATACAAACAAACAAATGTACAAACCTTCACTTGTACAAACCTTCACACTACTGGCCACCCAGAATGCAATACCAAAGAGGACACAAGATAGCAAAGCCAGATTTACTGGACACATAACAACAGATACAAAGATGAAACGATTGAGCTTACAGGCCCGTGCGACTTGCGGAACACGCAGACATCAATAGTTCGTGTGGCCCCTATGGCTGGCAATAACGGCTGCTACACGCCGCGGCATCGAACGGAAGAGGCTTTGGATGTGGGCTTGGGGTATGCTGGTCCAAACTGCTTCCACACGTTGCCACAGTTCATCAAGCGTAGCCGCGGGTGGTGCTTCCCGGGCCACTCGATTGCCGATCAGCGACCAGACGTTTTCGATGGGCGACATATCGGGAGAACTCGCTGGCCGTTGCAGCAGTGACACTTCGTGGGCCGTAAATAATTGTTGCACGAAGCATGCAACGTGCGGGCGCGAAAAGTCCTGTTGAAACGTGGCCGTTGGCAGGTCCTGCAGGTAAGGGGGGACTACAGGCTCCAAAACGTCGGTGATGTAGCGGTGGCTGTTCAGTGTGCCGGCGATGCGTACCAGATGGGTGCGGGTGTAGTATCCAATTGCGCCCCAAACCATAACGCCAGGTGACGGACCGGTATGGCGGTGCATAATGCAGGCGTCATACAGTCTCTCGCCGCGGTGGCGCCACATGCGGATCCGACCATCGTGGTGTTGCAGGCAGAAGTGGGATTCGTCGGAGAAGAAATGTCGTGTCGTTCCGTAGTCCAAGTGCGGCGTTCAACGGCCCACTGCCGCCGCACTCGCCATTGGTGTAACGTCAATGGTAATCGGAACAATGGGCGCAGTGCGACAAGTCCCCGCTCCTGCAGACGACGTCGAACGGTACGTGCTGACACATGTTGTTGCGCAACACACCCTAATTCCTGCGCTAACGTTCGTGATGTGGCGGTGCGAGTCGTCAATGCCCGACGCACAACATGCCGGTCCGTCCTCTCGTTCGGTGGTGTGCCGTGGCTGCGGCAATCGCTCACGTTACGCCGTCCGTCCCTCCTTCACCCACTGAATCCATAATCGCCTCACTGTGGCTGGATGTCGTCCCACACGGACGCCGATGTCTTGGTACGAAAAACCGCTGTCGCGATAAGCCACTATTCGTCCTCTGTCGAACTCCGAAACGTGCTGGAATGACTGCCGTATTTTGCGACGAGGCAACAGGATACTTCCCACGCACAGGTCCGGCAGCACAACACACTTCCACTACTTGCACCCCGCTTTCTGTGCACCCTTCTTATAGTGCTTCTCGATGTTGTGTCGGACGCACATGATTTGCATATGCCCTGCAATGCTAATCGTTTGCATGTCCTCTCGCGGGCGACGCATGCTGCGAATTTCAGGTCAATCGGATGCTTCCTTCTTGGTGTTGCATTTTGGGTGGCCAGCAGTGTAGATATATATAGAGGATCTTGAATATCTAACTGCATTGTTGTCCAAAATATGAGGACGAGGTTCGTTTTGGCGTATCAAAATCTGACAAAAAGATGTTTTGCAGCTGTAAATGGTATCTGTGGTAATAGAACAGTATGCTGAAATGCACGACACCAAAATTCAAGATAACAAACTTTTGTTAGAAAGGAGGTTGTGACGTACTATAGAGGTGACGTACATGTCAAGACTGCATGTTGCAGTGATAAACCTTTGCCAGCGTAGCTTAACTGGGAAAGCATTCGGCCCCAGAGCAGAGGGATGTGGATTTAAGTCCTACCATAGTCTGATTTGAGTTTTACATTAATACCCAAAGTAAAAATAGATCTACTGGCCGCCGTTAGGTTATTCAAAAAATTTGTGATGTTCCTTCCACACGCCGACTGGAATTAATGAGAATTTGTTCTTCGCTTTTATTCTTTCAGACATGGTCTGGAATTAGTAAGAATTCCTTCTTCTTCAGATAGCTACTTCAAGCATGAGTTACGGCGAACCGAAAGCCTGCGATTTCGTGCCCTCGCTTTTCTGAAGATATGGATGTATGTGACTTACTACAGAGGCGACGCAAATGACAAGACGGCGAGTAGCCATGGCCTTTGCCGGCGTAGTTTATCTGGGAAAGCATTCGGCTTCGGAGAAGGATATGGGTTTGTGCCTCGCCACCAGCAAGTTTGGGTTTCAGAAGGTCTCTGTTCATCTGTCGTCCAGTGACGCAATTCCAACAGCACTGCCTAAACAGTCTTCGAAGAGAAGTCCTCACTAGGGCGTATCCTCCCTCCCCCCCCCCGCACCGCAAAGCACTTTCGGCACCGATCTGTCATGTTTATCACTGAGTAGTTTAGGAGCTCTTGAGGATAATTGTGTCACTCCTGTTGAATAAACCTAGGTCCTGCAATGGTTTATGGTGGGTGATTACTTTACGCACTACGTTTCCCCAAAAGGTATCTTCCATGTTCGATTGGATGAACATCTAGTGAGCTCACTGGATACTTCATCCGAGGAATACCCTTACGACCCAATACTTCATCCGAGGAATACCCTTACGACCCAATACTTCATCCGAGGAATACCCTTACGACCCAATACTTCATCCGAGGAATACCCTTACGAGCAAATACTTCCTCCTTTGCTAATGTGCGATGAGGACGAGCGTTATCTTTAATAACAATGAAATCTGCATCCACAGCCACACAGAAGAAACGAACCTGGAAAAGAATCACATTTTTGTAATACCACTTCCTGGTGACTGCACCTAGATCCATCACTTGCAGTTCGATACATCCATTCATCAGGATACGCGTTGAACTATGACGCTGCGACGTCCATATCTGTCGTGTTTAAGGTATTCCTGACATCATATGCAGTCGCAAGCTCCCTTCAAATAATTTGCCGTTTGGAATCCGACAAAACATTGAAGTTCCTTTCACCTGTGAACCTTGTGACATTGACCTGAACACCAGTCAACGTGAGATATGCACCTTTGATGACGGGCGGAACGACGTTCCCTCGATAATAGTAGAGAGCATAGGGGTTTTGGGGAATAGTGTCTGGCTGTGTTTAGACACCTTGACACGTTTTGAGGCTAAATTCGCACACCTGTACTTCCTTGATATGATTAACCATCTGCTCCACAATACCTTTCAGACTCCATTTTGTCTTATGGACAGGGTAACGGTCATTCCACTGTCTCGTATATGTGGACGACCATAAGCAAAACATTTTGCAAGGATCCTGTAACAAAACATCTTGCAATGATCCTGTAGCAAACCATCTTTTAGTAATCCTGCGACAGAACATCTTGCAGTAATCCTGTAACAAAGCATCTTGCAGTAATCCTGTGACAAATCATCTTGCATTGATCCCGTGGCAAAACATCTTGCAGTAATCCTACGACAAAACATCTTGCAGTGATCCTGTGACAAAACATCTTGCAGTGATTTGACGAAAACCGTGCTACTACAGTGTAAAAGATAAGTCACGGAACATTTCTGAAAATATGTGTAATGTAACAAAGTTGGCTGTAAGCGTTAATCTTTTAACAAAATTTTCGTTTTTAAAAGTGGCTGTTTTAATTACCTGCCGTTTTTTGTTTCAAATTTTACGTAGTCAGTAATTCATTTTATTTCAGAAAAATCCATTCTAAGTTTTTCCATATTTATGCAGAAACTTCCAAAAATCGAAGACGATGAATTTTTCAGCCCTTTCGTCAGAGAGTCGTTTCGCGGCGGGGATCGAACTCGCATCGATTGAGTTAGGTCTACACAAACCGCGCGTCTTAATCAACTAGCCAGAAAGTCAGAGGAATTGCACTCACGTTCAAGGAAAACTAATCACGCGATGGTGAATTAATTTTTTTACCATTAATGCGAGTGACTTAGTCATTTTATTTTCTGCTAGAACTTATTATATTTTTGAATAGGTTTGTATTAATTTTATTTTTTCTGTACTATCACAAATTAACTATATTTCTTTCAGCGTAATATTTCGAAACAACAGAATGCTTTCGAACTTGATCTATTTTTTTTTCAACTGACAATAACTTTCAATTATCTTTAAGAAATGGTGAAATGTACTGTTTTATATTATTTCACAAAACTTCTAAATATAAAATTTATTCTTCTAAGTATAAAATTTACTCTTGAAAACCGATGCTCAAAATTAAGAGAATTTGCACATTTTGTCGAATTTCTGAAAAACTAATGGACACATTTTAATGATATTTGGTATGGATACACAGTTGTATAAGAGAAAATTATACCATACAACAGTCATGGTACGCACTCATGATCGTCAGTAAGGCTCATCAACGCAGGAATTACCAAAATCCACGTAGCAAGATAGAACATAAAATGACTCTAATATGGGGTATGGTCCCCTCTCACAGTCATACAGCTCTCACAGTGCGACGTCATACTGGAAACGAGGCAGTTGACGAGTCCTTGTTGCAGTCGGTCCCACTCCTGCAGCAACACAGTTTTCAGATCCTGGATGGTACTCGAAGGGGGATCGCGAGCTGAAATGGCCCTCCTAAGAGCGTCCCAGAAATGTTCGATAGGGTTTACGTCTGGCGATCTGGCTGGCCAATTCATCCGGCGAATATCCTCACTTTCAAGATAATCGTCGACCAGATGAGCCCTATGTAGACGAGCGTTGTCGTCCATAAAAAGGAACCGAGGGCCAACGGCGCCCCTGAAAAGTCGAACATAGGGCTGTAAGATCTCATCCCTATACCTCTCAGCAGTCAAGGGGACTATGTGAAACACATGGAGAAGTGTGAGGCCGTCCAACATGATGCCTGTCCAGACCATGACACCTTTACTGCCATAGTGGTCCCTTTCTCGGATGTTGGAGGAAAGCTATCGGGTCCCAGGTCTTCTTCAGATGAAGGTACGTCGAGAATCAGTGTCCAGGCTGAATAGCGACTCGTCTGTGAAGAGACCGTTACCCCACTAAAGTTTGGTCCAAGGCTGATGTTATCTGCACCATGCTAAACGCGCTCTCTTGTGTGCTGAAGTGAGCGGGACGCAAACAGCGGGTCTTCAGGCAAAAGCCCTCTCTCATGAAACCTTCGTTAAACAGTAACCCTTGAAACACGGGTTCCAGTGTCGCCATGTAGCTCACGAGATAGCTGTGCAGCTGTAGCAGTCCTGTAGTGGCTCGCTAAAAGTGCCAAATAACGATCTTCATTGGCCGTCGTGGCTCTTGGATGACCTTGCCCAGGCCTTTTCGATATGGATCCGGTGTCCTTAAACTGTTTCTGCAAATTGCAGACGACACTGGGCGTTACATTGAGCTTTATAGAAACCTGCACTTGCGATTGCCCTGCCTCCAATCTACCGACGATTCTCCACCTCATTCCGTCATCAATACGTTCGTGGCAACTCATTTTACTTGATTGCTAATGAAATTGAACCAACTACTGCAAGAAACACAACGAATGTCGCCGAGGAGTACCAGCGAACTAATCGCGGAAAAAGCCACGTGTGCTTTTAATTCCCTCCGCTGTCACAGCTCCGCCCACACACACGTGTACGCTTACGTATTCGACACTGCAAATTTGCATTTTTATTCGGCGGCATAATTTGCACCTTTGGTTCCGTGCTTTTTGTGAAAATCGACAAAATGTGCAAATTCTCTTAATTTTTAACACCAGTGTAACTTTCGTCTTAAGCACGCTACAGAATAACTCATTGACATCGTACAATCACCTGTACAATAATTTAAATACACGGTTTCTTATGATAACGCAATACATAACTGCTGGTGCACAAAATGGGGGAGAGAAGAAATATCCTGTACCACAATAACCAAAATTGATGCGATAAACTATCCCCAGTATCCGATCTCTCTACAGAATTTCAGAATGTGTTCGTTTGACAGACGATTAAAATTTAACAGTCAATCAAGAGTCAAGTATTCCCGGCGAATCTCTTCTATTACCAGAACGTTTCCGTCGTATAGATATGAAAATCGTGAGAACGGAGTTTTTCCGTTAACATACGAACCGAAATGCTAAAAGGTTCCCGAAAATTCAGAATTTTCCGTTAACACATCTAAAAAAGGAAATTTACCGTCACTTTAAGAAATGGATTGTTGAAGGATTTCTGAAAATTTAGAATTTTCCTGTCGTACGAAAATTCCGTGAAATTCTGGTTTTATCAGTCATTTCACGGAAAAGATTGTATAAGAAATATGTTTCGTTAATCAATGAAAGGAATCACGGAAAATATTGTCTCAGAAATATGCTTCGTTAATCCATGAAAGGAATCACGGAAAAGATTGTATCAGAAACATGATTCATTAATCCATGAAAGGAATCACGGAAAAGATTGTATCAGAAATATGCTTCGTTAATCCATGAAAGGAATCACGGAAAAGATTGTATCAGAAACATGCTTCGTTAATCCATGAAAGGAATCACGGAAAAAGATTGCATCAGAAATATGCTCCGTTAATCCATGAAAGGAATCACGGAAAAGATTGTATCAGAAACATGCTTCGTTAATCCATGAAAGGAATCATGGAAAAGATTGTATAAGAAATATGCTTCGTTAATCCATGAAAGGAATCATGGAACAGATTGTATCAGAAACATGCTTCGTTAATCCACGAAAGGAATCACGGAAAAGATTGTATAAGAAATATGTTTCGTTAATCAATGAAAGGAATCACGGAAAAGATTGTATCAGAAATATGCTCCGTTAATCCATGCAAGGAATCACGGAAAAGAATGTTTCAGAAATATTCTTTGTTAATCCACGAAAGGAATCACGGAAAAGATTGTATAAGAAATATGTTTCGTTAATCAATGAAAGGAATCACGGAAAAGATTGTCTCAGAAATATGCTTCGTTAATCCATGAAAGGAATCACTGAAAGTGCCTTGTGAATTTCACAAAACCTTTTATAGTGTAAGGAAACACCTGTCACATTGAAACCACAGATCAGAAGTTTGGTAGTGGGGATTTGGAGGACAAAGGGTACATTATTTCCGTTCAAAGAAGGAAAACAAGAAACTTTAAGGCAAAATTTCGATGATGTTTTTTTCTCCTTTAAGAAAACCGAAGTTCGTTGAACGTTCATGTTTTTAACAATCTTATGACCAAGTCCATTATTTTGAATGTCCGCTATTTGGAAGTAAATAAAGAGAACCATACATTAGAGCCCTGCACGGGCCGGGTCCTGGCCCGAGGCCCGAGCCCGGCTCGGCCCGCGGGTCTGGCAGGCCTGCTCAGTAGTTTAAAACTTACGGGCCGGGCCTACAATTTCTTAGGCCGGCTTGAACGGGCCTGCACTTGGAATAATTATCACATAGTGGAATAATTATTACTTAATTTATATATATTATTATTATAGTATTATTATAGTGGAATAGTTATTACTTTAATTTCTGCGTATACCGTTGAGGTGAAGTTTATATAAAAAATGGAAAATTCGGATAAACGTCGGTATTATTTTAAGTGGAGTTGCGTATCAGATTTGTAAATACGAGTCGAGTTTCAGTGCATAGCAATTATACAAGTAAAAATATATAAATTGTGCTAGCAAACTATTCTTTAAGCTCTGTCTTTATAATTTTGATTTGTTACTTGCTTTGTTTTAAATATGGATGAATATTGGGTTGGGTAAATTAGAGCTCCGAGGAGCAAAACAATCGGAAAATTGTGTTACATTTGGATTTGGGAGTTGTATCCTGAACCTGAGGAATTAAAATCAAAGACGTCAAGCCAACGGAATATAGTAATATTTTGCGGTCGAGAGTTTGTTGTATTAACTATTGACCATTAAGCATGTTAGTGTGTGCGTGCGTGTGAAACTGAGCCTCAGTTTACATCATGTTCTGGGCAAAAGTGTCAAAGAAGACAGTACTTGGGTCGTATAAACAGTGATCTGATTTATTGCATTTGCCGTATTTCTGGTTACTGATGGGTTAGTAAACTTGCTTATGCCCTCTTTTTACAAGAATTTCGAGCTATTCAAAAAAGTTACAGTAAATATACCGTCTATGTTAAAGCAAGTGACAGTTACGTAAATGAAACCTATGCCGGACCTGAATCGTAGGGCCGGGCCCGGAAAAAACAATACCGGGCCGGGACGGGCATGGCATTAATTGGGTGGGAACGTTCCGGGTCGGGCCTGACATTAATTGGGTGGGAAAGGGCCGTGCCGTGCCGGGTCGGGCCTGGCATTAACTAGGTATGCCGGGCTCGAGCCTAAAAATATTGCCTCTGCAGTGCTCTACCGTACATACAAAGACCCTTTTTATCATAATACAAAATGTTTCCTTGAGCGCCCTTCTGTAATTCCATCGCGAAACGCGCTGTCTCTATATAGTATCTTCAAATACTTGTTTTAGACATTGCACATGGTTCTTTTTAGAAATTGCACACCTTCAGTTAATAAATAATTCTTGTATATGGAATGAAGTTTCTCTGAAAATATTCACATAATTATCTTTATATAAGGAGCTTTGCAAGTGTCATGACCATGAGTTCGGGCGAAATTTTCGAAACATCTTATAAACCAGAAAATAATTTTGGAACTACAAAACAATAGATTTCTTTGTATAACTGTCGGCTAAAAACAACAAAGAGGAATGTAAAACGCCATTAATGACCTACGTACTTTTGCTTGCATAAAATATTTTATAATTGTAATGATATTTTGAAAACTGCGAAATGCGCAGAAATCAAACTGTATTGAACCAATTTCTTCCCTGGCGGTACCTGAAATGGTAGTTTTTGCCAAGACTGCATAGACATTAGTAAAATCTGATAACCAACAATTATATCCCGCAAACCATTAAAAACGAATTGGCAAATTCAACACGTCGATGGATACAGTTTTTTCCGGTAAGTGAAAGCTCGAAATCTCTGCCAATTTAGAACTGCAAAGAAATGAATGTATGACCACCAACAATCTGCACAGGCCTAATGTAGAAGAAGAGCGAGATAGAGAATGGACCTTTTGTAATAGCTTGATCAAGCACTAGAAAGAAACTGGCAAAGAGCTGGAACACCCGAAAATAGAGCTAATTTAATTTAAACATTTATTAACTGTACAGATAACATCGTTTTCAGCCAGACAGCTTAAAGAAATTTCGTACTGTGCGAAAAGGCTTCAATCGCTCTCAATTCTATCATTACTATTTTACATTTAGTTATTGAGAATGAACTAAATGAGCTTACCAGTGGACTACTAGGTTTTATGTAGAAGTTATTGAGTATGGAGTAAATAAATTATTGAGTGTGGACTAAATTAGCTTTCCAGTCGGCTACTAGGTTTTATGGAAAAATTATTGAGTATTGATTAAATAAGTTATTCAGTATGAACTAAATTAGCTTACCAGTGGACTACTAGGTTTTATGGGGAAGTTATTGAGTATGGACTAAATGAGCTTTCTAGTCGGCTACTAGGTTTTATGGAGAAGTTGTTGAGTATGGAATAAATAAATTATTGAGTATGGACTAAATGAGCTTTCTAGTCGGCTACTAAGTTTTATGGAGAAGTTGTTGAGTATGGACTAAATAAGTTATTGAGTATGGACTAAATGAGTTTTCTATTCGGTTACTAGGTT
Organism: Macrothele yani; assembly: GCA_039090855.1. NCBI lineage: Eukaryota > Metazoa > Arthropoda > Arachnida > Araneae > Macrothelidae > Macrothele > Macrothele yani. The sequence continues at coordinate 185,787,922 of CM076995.1, forward strand.
TATGGAAAAGTTGTTGAGTATGGACTAAATGAGTTTTCTATTCGGTTAATAGGTTTATGGAAAAGTTGTTGAGTATGGACTAAATAAGTTATTGAATATGGACTAAATGAGCTTGCCAATGTGCTACTAGGTTTTATGGAGAAGTTGTTGAGTATGGACTAAGTAAGTTATTGAGTATGGACTAAATGAGCTTTCTAGTCGGCTACTAAGTTTTATGGAGCAGTTGTTCAGTATGGACTAAATGAGCTTTCTAGTCGGTTACTAGGTTTTATGGAGAAGTTGTTGAGTATGGACTAAATGAGCTATCTAGTCGGCTACTAGGTTTTATGGAGAAGTTGCTGAGTATGGACTAAATAAGTTATTGAGTATGGACTAAATGAGCTTGCTAATGTGCTACTAGGTTTTATGGAGAAGTTGTTGAGTATAGACTAAATAAGAAATTGAGTATGGACTAAATGAGCTTTCTAGTCGACTACTAGATTTTATGGAGAAGTTGTTGAGTATGGACTAAATAAGTTATAAGAGTATGGACTAAATGAGCTTGCCAATGTGCTACTAGGTTTTATGGAGAAAATGTTGAGTATGGACTAAATAAGTTATTTAGTATGGACTAAATGAGCTTTCTAGTCGGCTACCAAGTTTTATGGAGAAGTTGTTGAGTATGGACTAAATAAGTTATTGAGTATGGACTAAATGAGCTTTCTAGTCGGTTACTAGGTTTTATGGAGAAGTTGTTGAGTATGGACTAAATGAGCTTTCTAGTCGGCTACTAGGTTTTATGGAGAAGTTGTTGAGTACGGACTAAAGAAGTTATTGAATATGGATTAAATGAGCTTACCAATGTGCTACTAGGTTTTATGGAGAAGTTGTTGAGTACGGACTAAAGAAGTTATTGAATATGGACTAAATAAGCTTACCAATGTGCTACTAGGTTTTATGGAGAAGTTGTTGAGTACGGACTAAAGAAGTTATTGAATATGGACTAAATGAGCTTACCAATGTGCTACTAGGTTTTATGGAGAAGTTGTTGAGTACGGACTAAAGAAGTTATTGAATATGGACTAAATGAGCTTACCAATGTGCTACTAGGTTTTATGGAGAAGCTGGTAACCCTCGCCATGGAAAGCCAAAAATTTGGTGCTCGTAGTATTAGTACCAGAATATTTAGTACCGGAAATGAATATCAGAATATTTGCTACATAACAAGAAAGCTAAGAATTCTGGTACTGGTGCTAATATTCACACTGGTAATTTCCTACATCTTTAATGCTTTTTCGGTACAAGTGACCTTGTATGAACAGCTGCTGCACCAGCTGTTCTCACGAGGTCATTTGTACCGAAAAGCATTACAGATAGAAAATAACCAGTGTGATTGTTTAAATGCAGCATCGCATGACAAATAAAAATATTTACTCTTCTTAACTATGCATCATTATTTCCCTTACAAATGCTTTTTTAATTCAAAAAAGCATGATTTCTTTATGAACATGATCTGTAACTAAAATAATGCACTCTTGTACTTCATTAATTGCTGCATCCAGTAGTAAAATGACGTATAAAAAGCATATTAAAATTGGAAGCAACATTTTAAAATTTTAAAATGATTTAATTTAATCAAACATTCTTAATACAAAATAATTCATTCAAGTTCATTTGTAACTATTAAAATAATGCACTCTTGTACTTCATTAATCGCTGCATCCAGTAGTTAAATGACCTATTGTATAAGGGACACATTAACATTGGAAGCAACATTTTAAAATTTTTAAATAACTTAATTTAATCAAACATTCCTTAATACAAAATGATTCATTCAAAGTTCATTCAAGTTAAAAACAGCTCTTATAGTACTGAAAGAGCTTTTCGTCCTACATCCTGCTTGCACCTCCAAAAAAACAGTTTTAACATGAAAGACGAAAATATTTGCACCTACAAAAAAACTGTTTTAATCCAAAAAACGCAGCGTTAATATGAAAGATGGACTACACAGCTTTTGTAATTTAAAGAAATGTGTTATTTATATTTGATAAAAGTCACCATTCTACCCGGGTAGTGTAGGCGCTGGAATCTTTTAGGCCATACACCTATGAGCCATTATGTTATGACCACCAACCTAATAAGCTGTAGACTCTTTTATCCCGCAAAACAGACTCGGCGAGTCATCGTTTCGATGAAATGGCGATAAGTATCTTCGGGTATCTGGTACCATAATGTCAACAGCAGGTCCTCCAGTTCCAGTACTTTTACGGGTGGTGGTGATTTAGCCCGAACCCGATTTTCCAAGTCGATCCACAGATGTTCGATTGGGTTCACGTCAGGTGAATTTGGGGGCCAAGGCATTAACAGAAACTCACCAACATGTTCCTCGATCCACTCCTTGACGATTCTGGCAGTGTGGCATGGCGCATTACCGTGTTGGTACGGGTCATCACCAGCAGGAAACACATTTGCCATAAATGGGTGAACTTGGTCCGCAACGATGTTCAGATACCTGATACCTGTCAGGGATTAAACTATTGTGATAATGGGGCCTAACGTGTCCCAATGAAACATCACCTGCCTGAAAATACCGTTGGAAACCCAGTCGCCGCTGACCTGTTTCCGCCCAGCAGTGAATCCACGCGCCATAGCCTCCGTTGGTAATTGGCGTATCCGGCTCGACCATCTACGTGATACACCAGGAATCTTGATTCGTCAGACCAAGCCACTTTCTTCCAATCATCCAAGGTCCAATCTCGATGAGCCACTCCGGTCTAAGCGATGGCTTCTGATCATTCGTCCGAGATGTGTCCAGGTTCGAATCTCAGTGAGGCATGGATGTTGTGTTTGTCTTACGTCACTGGCTCTCTTCCTTCCCTGCAACTAGTGGCCCCAGATTAGGTACGGACGACTGCTTATAGCCAGCTGAGTTGCACAAGGCGGTCGTTAAACCACCAATCAAAAATAAAATCTCGATGACCTTGGGCCCATTTCATGCGTTGTTGGCGATGACGTGCAGTGAGCATCGGAACCCGGCGAGGTCTTCGGGTACGCAGGCCTATGTTCCGAAGGCTGCGATTAACTGTGTGTTGTGAGATATTGACCTGATCACCACTCTTTCAGCTGAGGGTGATTTGTCGCATTGTGGCCCTGCGGTCGCTGGGAACAATGCGCGACGGTCTCCGTCCCCCCCGCATTAATGAGCAGTGGACGACATACGGCTGGACGACAGTTCGCCGTTTGGGCATCTGTGCACCACTTCTGATGCGTACTCACTACAACGGCAGGTGAGCAACCCACGAAATACGCCGTTTTACGAAATTGTAGTTCCGAGGCGACGTGCCTTCACAATTATTGTCCTGTATCAGTCCCCGATAAATCGGCAGGTTTTCCCATTCTGACTCCGAACACTCTACAAACCGAAAGCCGGTCCTCGGATTGTATATATACTGCTCTGAAAACTTCACTTGCGCCACCGTTCGGTCGTCAGGCGCGCTCATGCCTCTAGGCTGGGGAGGGGGATCATAATGAAATGACTCATCAGTGTATAGTGTATTAAATCCGTTTATTTTTGTGGTGCAGAAAGCTCAAAGATTCGCCAAGCTTTCACACTTCACTGTGAGGATTTTTCAAGGCAATGATAGGCATAAAAATGCAGGGCATTGGAACTCGTAAGAAACAAAGATGAATTTTGAAAATAATGTGGGTGACATCACGAGCATATTATATGAACTTTTATCACGCAACTTTACGGTGCGTAGCGATTCGTTTCCATCTTTTAATAGCGCATGCCACACCAGTGGTAGTTCAATAGAAACCATATCATTGCATGTTAGTTTTCTGGATAGAATTTCGATTGTTTCCTTGATGGCAGTCTCTATAAATTTCGTGTAAGGCATATATGACTCCTCTGGCGAGGGCTGTATTTTGCATGTCCTGGTTCACACTTCGCACGTGTCCTTTACATCTAGTGTTCAAGGATCGCTTTGTCATTCCGATATATATCTTTTCCGTGATGTCAGAATATACCAACGATATAGCGTACACACCCACCTTTTGTTTCTCACACTGTCTCTCCTTGCAACTTGCGGCGGAGCTCTGACCTGTTGGAAAGCTCTTGTCCCAATCCGTCTCTCTCCCACTTCAGTAAATGATCTTCTCGACGAACCTCTTTTTGTCTCTTCCCGAAATTTCTCCTCCACTTCAACAAATCCCCGAAAATCGAGCTAACCTCATGCTCCTGCAATGCTCCATGCGCATACTGTTTCCGACCCTGGTGAACAGAACTGGACTTGTTCATCGACCTTCAGCTCAGCTTTTCCTATCGTTTATTATCTCCTTAAATGATCGTCAAATGCTGCCGCACGCCATAAGCTCGAAATTACCCTACCGTCACCTCGTCACAAATGCCATAAGCTCGAAATTACTCTACCGTCACCTCATCACAAATGCCATAACCTCGAAATTGCTCTACCGTCACATCGTCACAAATGCCATAAGCTCGAAATTACTCTACCGTCACCTCGTCACAAAAGCCATAAGCTTGAAATTACTCTACCGTCACCTCGTCACAAATGCCATAAGCTCAAAATTACTCTACCGTCACCTCATCACAAATGCCATAAGCTCGAAATTACTCCACCATCACCTCGTCACAAATTCTTCTCCGATGCCAATTTACCAAATCCCAACCTCAGATCTTCTTGTCATCTGATTGAAAGCTGACAATTCTATCGCCTCCTCTAAAGCAATAGATGTTCACTGGCTACACCTGCATGGTCGCCTTCCGACGCCCATCACATTACATCGTTTTGGGAACTTTGCAATCCCAGACTGCTTCTGCTGCTCAACGCCAGCCGACATCCGTCACACCTACTCAACTTGCCTGATACTAGAGCCTGTCTTCTTTCTCATGTTCAGTCTCTCCAGCAAAGTCTGCCAATCGTCTCACACTATGCACGACTACTTCTTTCTCCATAGCCAGCCTCCAACTACAGCCAGCCGCAGTAAGTTGTGTGCTATTTTCTTCATTCAAGCAAAATATTCAACACATCTATTTCACTTAAAGAATATCACCGCTAACTCTCCGGCATCTTACATTAATGCAAGACGTAAACTCTGTAAAATGTATAAACATCTATTTGTTCAGTGCTTCAAACAGAACTCAAACAAGCACTTACATCAAGCAAAGCTCCAATTTCTACCAGAAATGGACACCTTATGAACATTGGTTTCGGGTCATTCTAAACGGGATTGTTTTCTAACCTTTTCCTCACCAGAACATTGTATGTAAAATTTTTTTTGCTTTACAGCTGTAATTGTTTTATTCGATGAACTCATGAATTTTATGAACTTCATGAACTCATGCTTTATTTAAAATCTGCTTGAACTCTCGTATAACTATCAAATTTGAAACTTTTCGATTTCTGCACGTCAATAGGCGTTAATTGTATTTTGTTATTTGTCTAATGTTCTTATATAGTGTTATATTATTTCTTCATTTGTTTTGTGCATTTATCGTTTCTTGGTTAATAAAGTAATGTTTGAGCTCCTTGCAACTTGATATTATATGTGATAACGGGGTCGGTAATTTCATTGCTTTTGAGATGTTGTACTTACGCAATAAATTCCTCAACTAACATGTAAAGCCTGTTGGACATATGTGATGGATCCTGCGTATCTCATCGTCATACTAGGGGATTATGGTATTGCGTACATTATACGATTTCTTACAGTTTTATGTATTCTGTCTACGTCATCCTTCTTATATCTAGCCGTTAGACCTTTGCTATAAATGTTATCAATTTCCTTATTATTTAGGTAGTCGGGTTTGTATACATATCCTTTATTCAACAGATAATGAATTAATTGGCTGTGAGGGTATATCAATTTTAGTTACTATATGTTTGACAAGAAATAAAAAACGTTATTCAAGTTCAGTGGATGACTATTCCTAAAAGAATAGGCCGGTATTTTTTGCAATAATTCCCCCAACTATATTTTGCCGATGAGTTAATGATGTGGTAAATTCTGTAAGATAATTTCTGGCGCCGTCTACTTTTAGAAAAAGTTAAAACAAATGTAAAGAAAAAAGAGCTTGTCTTTCTCAATTCAATTAACGCTTTTCGCACTCAATGGAAAATTATAATGGGATGGAAAACTTAAAGGAACATTCTGAACTTTGTAAACTTTCTTCGCTTGTAAAATTAGTCGCTGAAATAATCGTTGAAACTTTGGTAATATCAAATAAAAATGTGAAATTGCACAACGTAATGTACTACATTCGATGCACTGTTACATGGTTTCACAGATTTATTGGAATAGTGCTTTTACTGGTAGAAGGCTCACTTTGCCATCTGCTGTATTTCCCACACTGTTAATGCATCTGGTGGGATATTAAGTCTTCCAACAAATGCTTCATATTTAAGAACATCCACTAACTGCAATTTACATATCGCAAATGAGTTACAAGAGGGGAAGAAGGACGACAACATCTATTGTACGCTAAAACATTTGAGACAGCGCGAATTTTCTCCATATTCAAGTTCCGAAAACCTCATTACTTCCTCATCAATAGCATTTTAAAGACAAGGAAAATGTACTCTTGTCACGTTATCAAATGCAGGGACGGATCGGACTGTTTTTCAGAAAACGTTTAGTTGTTCGAAATACCATTTTGTAACACAATATTTTTGCGTGAGTAGCATGATGATTGCTAAGGTTTCTGTTAAAAATTTCATAACTCTAAATAAAAAGAAACTCTAATGGCAATTTGGGCAAAAAGGAATGCACTGAATTCCCGAATGCAACTGGCGTTCTCTTATCGAAAGATCTTCAAACCTGAATTTTGGAGTGTGTGATCAATATTTCTCTAAAATTTGAAGATTTTCTAAACAACATGGGAATAAATTGGATAACGCTTCATTATGTTCATTGCAAGAGTCACATTTTTATATCCAAAATCGAGTATCACGAATGTCGTGATAAATGCACATTCAGAAAATTACGCTTCCGAGTCCGAAATGGCGAAAAAGTATGTGGAGGTCTAACACGCCACTGAATGGATACAACATTAGAGCGACCTATCCAATATAATGTCGGTCCTCCTCTAACGTGAATATCAGCCTATAAATGCTGAGGGATCGACTCCACCAGATGTCCGAGGGTTTCTGGAGGTAATGCCAGCCATTCTTGTTATAGCATTGTCCACAATTCCATCAGAGACCTGGGTTCAGGATCCATGGATCTGATGTTCCGCTGTACGTCATCCCAGAGAGCTTCCACAGGGTTTATATCCGGGGACATTAGGTACCACTAAATGATTCCAAACTCATATAGGTGTTCCTCAAGCCATGCCTTGGTTGTTGCGTCCCGGTGGGGCTGCGCATTGTCTTGCAGGAACAGGCCATTGGCCGTAGAATGCGCGAAGGCCATGAAATCGTGTAGGTGATCAGCCAGCACATGCTGATAGCACGCAGCAGTTGAGGACCTCTCCAGACACACTAAAGGACGTAATGTGTTCAATGGCAAGGCCTTCAAACCATCACGGAAACACCACCGCCTTGAACAGACCCGACCTGGCTGAATGGGACCATGGTCTCATTCTGTCGACGCCCCTCTCCTGTCAGCTCGGTACATCTGAAAATGGGATTCATCTGACCACAAGACGTGGCGTCAATCTGCAGTGGTCTAATTTTAATGTTCTCGGTACCAGGCGAGAACATCAAAATAATTTTCGATGTGGAACACTCAACCATGTCACACGAATATGGCGTCGACACCCCTAGCCCAGAATATGAAGCGCGTGCCTTACCATTCGCTCGTTGGCTCTGCGTCGGCCTGCGACGTAGAACCTGAATTTGATTTGTACCAACGTTGACAAGCGGTCAGTCTGTATAAGACTGGATAGTCTTCATCGACCGCGGTCATCAGTGGCGTGCGGTCCGTCACTTCTTGAACTCTGGATGCTGTTACGTCCGTCGATGACATACTTCCGGTACACCCTTGACACAGTTGCTCTTGGGAACGCGAGGGTTCTTCTTAGACAGCAGAGCAGCTCAACTGAACGTAGACCCAACAGTCGGGCCTACATTAAATAGCGAAGCAGTGCTACCTGGGTTATCACTTCGGCAATAGAATGACCTACATGTCTTGCGCCGACAACGCGTCCGCAATCAAAGTCACTCAGATCACCACGCTTAACCATTCTGTCGGTTGCGATACACTGCTGGGTAGCAGCCTATTTTTTCCCTATGTTCAATTTGGGTCTGTTCCACTCTGCGCGGGAAATACCGACGTCAACTGGCCATCACTCCTGTCTTAAATGTTTCGGTTACTGAGTGTATGTTTCTCTTTCAGATAAACAGAAACTGGGATACAGTACTACACGAAGATATTTTGATGTAATTTTTAAGTTTCCTGAAGGTCGGCTACCTGGGAAACAATAAAGTTTATGTTATCTACTGTGGTGCTCAAAATTAACGGATAATGTGTAAATTTGCAAAATGGAGAAATTCAATGAAATTTGCTAAAGACATTCACTACTACCTACTTACGTAACTTAAGCAGAAAAAATCTTAATCGCATAAATTGCATGTTTTCATATAGATTTATTGTAATTGTGCTTTTACTGGGAGAATCTAGTTAATTCACATGAAAAATCATGACATGTAACATTATTTAAATATACTAGGTCCGATCAAAAAATTCCTAGACTAGGCCGATATACAACAAAGTACTTCGTTACTAAATTCTGGCTATGATCTCAGTCAAAGTAGTCTCCTTGGGCAGCGCTTCACCCCTGCCAGCGTTTTTGGCACTGTTGGAACGCTCCCTGGAAGTCCTGTTCGCGAATCCTGACGAGCACCGCCTGTAATTCTCGCTGGATTTCGTCCACGGTTTCAAAATGGCGACCCTTGAGCTTCAGCTTCATCTTCGGGAACAGAAAGAAGTCGCAGGGGCCAAATCCGGCAAGTAAGGCGGGTGAGGAAGGGTAGTCATGCTGTTGCGACTGCAAAACTGGCCTGTTGCTAACACTCTGTGAGCTGCTGTATTGTCATGATGGAGCAGGAAATCGCTCCTGCACTACATTTCAAGCCGTTTGTTTCAAATGTCCTCCCTAAGATGTCGCAAAACATCGCAGTAAAAAAGGCGGTTACGGTATGGCCCTGGGGCACGAATTCACAGTGCACAACCCCACTAATGTCGAAATACACGAATAGCATGCTTTTGGTTGCTGTCCGGAGCTGTCGGGAATTCTTCGGTCGTGGAGATGCTGGGCTCTTCCACTGCGACGACTGTTGTTTGATCTCTGGATCGTAACCGTAGGCCCAAGTTTCGCACCCGGTGATGACCCGCTACAGGAACGTTGGATCATTCACCACCTGCTGACGAAGATCTTGACAGAGTGTGACACAGAGCGTCTTCTGTTCGGGGTTCAGGATCTTTGGCACAAACGTTGCAGCAATGCGGTGCATGTGCAAAACCGACGTCAGAAATTCCTGCACTGTTCCCAATGACACATTGACGATGGTAGAAATGTCTTGAAAGGTCCTCAGACGATCCTCATGCAGCAGTTCCCTAATTTTGTCCACATTTTCGGGGGTTTTGCTCGTGGAGGGTCGCCCTGACCTCTCGTCGTCTTCCAGTGCCGTTCTGCCGCTCTTGAAGCGCGAGTGCCACTCATAACACCTCGTACGACTCATTGCTTCATTGCCATAAGCCTGCCGCAACGTTTCATACGTCTCCTTTCCCGATTTGTAGAGTTTGCCGCAGAATTTGTTGTTCGCTCGCTGCTCTAGTTTGAAGTCCATACCGAAATCGCAGCTATGCTCTGCAAGTGGTTATCAAATATCATGTAGCACAGCTCCCGATGTTCACAGAACGACGCCACTCCGCAAAATGATTCACGAACGTCCCTGCCCTCGACCGTTGCTTGCGCATCAGCCTACTGCCATCTGTTGGCGCGCTACCTACCTAGTCTCGGAACTTTTTGATCACACTAGGTACATATAGTAATTTAAAATTGAAAAAATAGCTGAATTTAAAATAAAAATCTACTTACTGATTCATGATTCTGGAGGAAAAATAAATGCAAGATAGGCCCTTCACACTACAATTTGGAATTTCCTAAAGAGTATGCTATTCCTAACCGTTAGGAACATATTAAGCATCCTTCTTTTTCATATAATGTCGTGCGGACTGTGTTCTAGACAAGTGATACACAATTCAAAGCCTACGAGCCATTGCTTTACATGCATTCATTAGGTGATACAGAATCTGGAAAAAATGTTCGTTATTATTTTTTTAAATAATATTCGAAGAAAAAGGTACCTCCTCTTCAACAGGTAATCTCAGTGTGAACTGCTATAAAACGTGGACATTTTGAGGTATGAGAAAGTGTAACTGATATTAGAAAACAGGATAATTTCATTATTTTTTCCTTCCATGGGAGGAAAATTGCAATACACGATTAAACTCTTGGTCAGGTAAAAACATAAAGCACCATCCTAGAAGACATTTCTTTGAATTAACTGTAATCTTAAAACATTATTTCCTTTTAAGTTAGAAACCATCTGATATCTACAATTAGAGTGTACCACATATGACAAAAGAATAATAATAATCATGCTCGCATTTCATAAGAGACATCTGCTGAGGTTCTGATGCTAAATAATACCAATGTTTTATGAACCATAAATTTTGTTTTACCGAGTTATTATTAACCATTTTATCGAATGTAATGAATTAACTCGGGGTTAGCCAAATGGGCTGAAATAATCTCGAACGAATATATTCGTTGTCTGAGAAGAAGGCAGAACGCGGCGGGAATCAGTGCACCTACGCATCAAAAAACATTCTTTCGCCCCTTAACTTCGTTATTCAAATTGGCCATTTATGGGGGTGATTGACACTAATCCTTTCTGACTGATTACCTTCTTAAAGCGCTACAACAACGGCGTCGAATCTAAGAAAGAAGAGTTATGTTTGAGTCACTTCACAACGTATACTCTAATTTAATTTTCATCTTTGATTTCTCTTATCGTTTGTAAATTTTGGTTCATTCTGCTCATTCATTTTCCGAACTGAATGCAACATGATCTCTCTTCCTGAATGTTTTTTCGGCAACCTGACTTGAGATCAAAATTTGAATGATGTCTGTTAACGCGACGATAAGTGTAATTTTTAGATTGTGTCAGTGCTCTCGTTTAAAGCCTTCTAGACTGTGAGATCGTTGTATTGCTTTCCGGATAAATGTTAAGAAAATTAAACCAACTTATTGACTATTAATTCTTTCACATTGAATGTTGTATATAATTGCTATTGAAGCTTTCAATTTTTATTGTGTTATCAGCAGTTGCGTGATTCCGATATTGACAAAATAGTCGATTGATTACGAAATGAAGTTATATGAAACACGTCTTGTTATTTACGTATTAACAATAAGTGGATTATGAATGACATATAGCACACATAAATAAAGTCAAATTATGTAAATTGACATTGTTTTCATTGAACCCCTAGAAGTATTCCTGAAGTGACATTTCTGTGCTTAGTAAAAGACATTTGTTTTATCTTAAGTTTTAAGATATTCGAGGTTTCAATTGAAACAGATCAGTTACTATTATTCAGCAATCTTCATCTAGAAGCCGTTTACTTCAACAGCTTGTATTCAGATAGTACTTTATAGTAAGTTCATGTTGAGGTGCTAATTAAAATCTACAGATAACTGTTATAACCCACTAAAAACATTACATCTTGTTTCTGCCCAGTCGCTTGATATTCTTGTCTGATGGCTAGCACTTTTCATGTGCCTTGCGTAAAGGAGCTGGAAGAGAAGAACTAGAAGGGAGAGTTATATCCAGCGAAAAGGATTATTATTATAATTGTTATCCTTATTATTACTTTTAGCTGGACTTTACTAAAAACTCGGCCTCTATGTAGACATTTCTGTTCGGTGAGCGCAGAAAATAAACTTTTGGGCACCATGGGGTTCAATTTCATCGGATGCTTAAAGAGTTAAATGTGATATGACGTCGACGAATACAAACTTAAATTCTAGTTAATCCTTACCCACCATAACCCACAAGACGCACTTGATTTCAAACTATCTACTGCACGAAAACGCCTGTCTAGAGTGAATAGAATTACATATTTCCACTGTTCTTTAAATTTACACTACCTCTTCGGGATTAGCAGAAGTCACCACTGTTTTTGCTAAACAAATAGAGTGAGCCCCACTCGCTAGTTTTTATTGATAACATCGTCAATAATTACAGTAATTGAATGATATTTAATAACAACATACCTTCATCCATGGCAAAAAGAACCATGTCATAACAGATGTTAAAAGTGCCCGTCCTGTGCATCGAGACAGGTTTGAGCACGAGACTATATCTTTCGGAAAGTTCGCACCAGTTCCTTCTGCGTAATCGCTGCGAATACCTCGCAGACGGTGTTCTTCAATGCCGCAAGGGTTGTCGGCTTGTTTTGAAAAACCACTAATCTGAGATACCTCCAGAGAAAGAAATCAGAGGGTGCTAGGTCAGGAGATCAAGGTGGCCGGTTGCCTTTAGAAATCACGAGATCTCCAAAGAATGACTCACTTTCAGTCACACTCTCATGTGATGCATGGCAAGCTGCTCCATCTTGTTTACGCTTTCCAACCGTAGGTTCAAGAAGCGTATATGCTCCAGCTTTGTCCGTCTGTCTGTCTGTCCGTCCGCACAATAACTCGTGTAAAAATGGTTCGATTTCAATGAAATTTCAGTATGTGGTAGGGAACAAGCTGGGGACGAACCCTTTCGAAAATAGACGAAATGGGGCCTAAAATCAGGACATACGAGCGGGATCCATTTCATTGCTCTTATGCGTCATAACATTCATGAAAATAGTTCGATTTCGATGAAAGTTTAGTATGTTGTAGGGAACCATCTGTGGGCAAACCCTATTGAAAATGGACGAAATGGGATCAAAGGTCAGGACAGAGGAGCGGGTTCCATTCCATTGGCCTTATGCTTCATAACTTGACTAGCAATCGTTCGATTTCGATGAAATTTTAGTATCTCGTATGGGATCACCTGGATACAAACCCTGTTGAAAATGGACGAAATGAGTTCAAAGGGCAGGATATACAAGCGGGATCCATTCCATTGCTCTTATGCGTCATAACTTTCGTAAAGACGGTTCGATTTCGATGAAATTTCAATATGTCATAGGGAATCACCTGAGGACGTACCCTATTGAAAATGAACGAAATGGGGTCAAAGGTCAGGACACAGGAGCGGGATCCATTTCATTGTTCTTATGCATTATAACGTTCATGAAATTAGTTCGATTTCAATGAAAATTTAGTATGTTGTAGGGAACTATCTGTGGACGAACCCTATTGAAAATGGACGAAATTGGGTCAAAGGTCAGGACATAGGAGCGGGATCCATTTCATTGTTCTCATGCGTCATAACGTTCATGAAATTGGTTCGATTTCAATGAAAATTTAGTATGTGATAGGGAACCACCTGAGGACGTAGCCTATTGAAAATGGACGAAATGGGGTCAAAGGTCAGGACATAGGAGTGGGATTCACCCACTGCCCTTATGCGTCATAACTTATGTAAAAATGCTTCGATTGAGACAAAACATTATCATGTCGTTCCAGAGGTATACTGAACCGGTTCTGTTGAATGTCCTCGAAATGGGGTCAAAGGTCACGCCACAGGAGATAGATTTATTCCACAGCAATTATCCTCATATTTTGAGTAATCATTTCTGGTATGTTGGAAAGCGTATCATAATCAATGCATTGCATGAGTATACTAACTTGTTGAAAATATCAATTGTTCAGCCCTTTAGGGTGCAGTTGGTTAACGAATGCCTGAAAAATGTCCATGTAGAGAGCTGTTGTGACGGTATCCTGGAAAGATCATAGGCCAAAAGATCCGCCGACGTGACAAAGCGAAACAAACTCCAAGTTTTTGCGCGTTAAGTGGTTTCTCGATATATGTGTGTGAGGATTTGCCGCTGAATCCTAACCTAATACCCGCTGAATTTGTTCTCTGGGGTTATCTCAAATCAGTGATCTTTCAGAACAAGCCGACAACCCTTGAGGCATTGAAGAACAACATCTGCGAGGCAGTGGCAGTGATTAAGGCGGAGCAACTGGCGCGAACTTTCCGAATTAGGGAGTCTCGTGTTCAAGCCTGTCTCTATGCACAGGGTGGACGCTTTCAACATCTCTTATGATATGGTTCGGTTTTCCATGAATGAAAGTATGTTTTTACCAAATATCATTCAATTACTGTATTTATCCATGCTGTTATTAATAATAACTTGGGTAAAGTAGCGTGTGCACACACTGTAGTAGAAGTTGGTATCTCCCGGAGACATGTTATTTACATGCACCGCATACTTTGTGCGTGGAAGTGTGCAGTGATCCTCTCCGCGATACATCGGAAGGTGAATGCGCATTAAGACTGCAGATCGGAAGTTTCATGGTATGGCCGAGCACGAATCCTTCTTTTGTTAGTTTGCCGAACGGGGAATCTTGAAAGGAGCAATATACAGTTTCGGGCGTTATGGTGTTATGAGCGACCCAAAATTTTAGTATTCTGATCGCTAAAGGATTCAAGTGTTGTTACAGCGGAATCCTTCGTATTCTAGCAACATTCAGGATTCTTTACTTTTTTTTTCAATTTTTTTTTATTCTCAGCTTTTCGATTCAGTCTTAGCTAATATTTACTTGCGGTAAAAAGTCTTGATTAAAGATCAGTCTCAAAAAGGCCAAGCTAGGACTTTAAATTATTGTTAATTAATCTTCGTCCCGGTAATTACCGGGCTTACGAATATGCAGGCCACCAAACTTCTTTCAATTTTGTTTTTTCTTCCTTTTCTCCTTTCCTTTTTTACCTTCCCAATTCGTAGGGAACGCTCGCTGCCACCCAGGAAGGGGGAAATATAGAAGGAGGCCTGAAACAGTCAAAAAATCTCACGTACACGGAATGTAAGATACAGCAGTTTCGTCATGTACCTAGTGTCGTTCTAAGGATCTATTGAAAGGAAATCATAACTCTTAAGGGGGGGGGCGTAAGACTTTCCATGCCCCTATAGAGCGTGGGACGCTCCGCCGATTCCCTGAAAGGGCGAAAATCTCGAATTTCGCACGCAGCAAAATTCCGTACGTGACTTTTGCCCATCCTAGAAATTAGGTGCTGACGCTACACGAACGGGTGGAATGCAATATTCCAGTACTGATCGTATGCCCTGTAAAGGGGAGCTTCCACGAATCTCTAGTGAGCTTTTCTGAGCGATGCACGAATCGCAAGTCCAAGGACCCACGGTAACCAATGGCATAACCCGACGCCATTTTGGAAGGTGCTCGGTCACACACTCGTGCCGTGCCGGACGCTGGACGCCGAAAAAGGGTTCACAGAGAGAATTGGGTATCAGTCAGGAAATTTTGGAGTCAGTAAGAAGAGAAAAATGTGGGAAGCAGTCATGTAGATAGTAAGCAGAGAGTATCTTGGAGTCAGAAAAGGAGAGAGACGAAAAGTTCCGACGCTACTCATGTCGAAGGGGCCTAAGCTTATAGGCACCAGTCCACAAAGTCAGCGATACCTACGACAGTCTGTGAGGGTAAAATGCTTTTTACTTATACATTTCCCATATATGACCCTGATTGCATACATGAACCAGATTTACTCATACAATTACCTATATTGACCCTGCATGCGTTATGCGGGGTCAATTTCCCAAAGGTCTCAGCTAATGTTTTACACGCGATTTTCTAGTGCACCGTATTCACTATTAAATTTATTAAATTTATGTAATCTTACTGATATAACCAGGTTACCATATTTCTGTGTTGCATATTGCAGTCTAATAGAATTTTAGGATGTGTATTTAATGATAAAATAACTCCACCGGTTCTCACGTACCAAAAATTACGAACATTTTTATAAGAATATATTATTAAGTTGTATTTAACTGTGTCACTCAGTCACTTGCTAAGTTTGTGCAGAGTTTTTATTCGATCATCATGTATATACGTATATTTATAAAATGTTTCTGTGTTGATCAGTAACTTAAACACAATTGCGGCATATGGAAGGGCATGGGAACCCCATGTTCGTCCATATGAAATACATCGTAAGGTCTTGTCGACCCTGAGATTGGAGACCCTTATTTAAGGAACCCAATTTCCTCGTCGACACCACTAGGAAAAACCACGGAGTTGAAATTTCGCATATTTTTGCCATTAATATAAAATAATTCCACTGCTGCGAATTAGACGTAGTAGTGGTTCGCTATTCCCATAAAGGGGCGGTAATAATATTGGGCCATCCTATCCAGGATAAATTTATACTCCAGACAAGACTAACCTGACTATAGAGTTTAAGTTACGGATTGTGGACTTCCACTGCATAATATAGTTCCAGTTAAAAAGCCGTGTTCCAGCTTGAACTGAGACCTGAAAAAGCATATGTATGTATAGATCTTCTAAATGTCGCGCGTACGCACATTAAAATATGAAGATCCCAGTTTCAGGCGCTTTTCCAAAAAAATACCAATATTCGCATATTGGCGGTGCCATTGTCACTTACGGTTTGCTTCAGAGAGGCTATACAGTTAACACGGGGATATTTACTGTGACTGGGAGGGGAGAATTGTTACCCGGAGGCGAGCAGATAAAGGCTTAGCGGTCATTGTACTGAGATTACTCCTTTCTTTGTTGCTACTGGTTTAAAATACTCATTCAGAAATCATTTGTCTGGTGATCGGCAAGGTTGTGTGAGGTTTTACGGCCGCGAGTGGCCTAGTGGTTAGTGTTCGTAACTGCCATGGAGTTAACTCAGGTTCGATCCTGGGCAGGTACGAACGTTCGAACCACTAAATTCCCACCGTGCGTTGGATGGGCACGTTGAGCCGACGGACTCCGGGTACTGCCCCCCCGGTAATCAATACGGGCGTCTTCCTCCCTTTTACTACCTCGGTTCCGTGTTACTTTCCTTTAGGGCACTCTAGCCCAAATCTCCTAGCTTCCTATTTCTAAGGGTTGTTTAAGACCTGGGGTCAGACACCCCCTTCCTAAAATCCTCTACATATGATCTGATCTGATCTGTGTGAGGTTTTAATGGTGGCATCGTGATGAAACGCGGGAAGTTTCCTTTTGTCTCGCTTTCAGTCACCCTTATGGGGGAGGGTCCGAGCCGCATGGCACCGCATTAATGCGCGGAGAAATACTGATAAACAAGAGATTTTCTGATGGTGAATCGGTTTCACAAACTTAGCAGTCTAATCAGATTAGCTTTGCCTCCAGTATAGGAGTATATGGAGATTTGATTTGTGACACAGAAAAACGTTAGCGAATTTGCAAGAATGCTTCGCGGCATTCTGTATCACTTACAAAAGAAATAAGATTAACTTCGGTAACACTTCTCAAAACTCAACACGAAATTTCTCCAGCTTAAGGATTCAATTGTATTTCTGCTCTAAATCAAAGCGACACCGCTCGGTCAATTTTAGAAACTGTACGAACGTCTTGATCCAGCAGCTGTATTTTTGCGTCATGTTATTTTACTAACTGTTATAATATTTTGATAGTGTTTTTTTCTTTCATCTCTTGATGTGAATTGGGTCTAAATGGAATTCTTCTGCTAGTAAGAATCTGCGTTTAACTCACTTGGTGTCACTCCTCATGTGTCTAGAAACATGCTTTGCGCAAATAACTCTTAATCCTAAATTGTGACCCTCAAGGACAAAGCATTTCATTAGCGGAAAGCTACTTTGTCATCCGTCTCAAGCGCTGTTTTCGTTAAAGCTTACTAAGATGAGGAACACGTCATTCATCAAACAGCACTGTGCCTTGCTAAGATGAAGTACGAAGAGAGCCTTTGTACGCACAGAGTCGCGTGCAAGTTCGGGCAGCCTGTAATGTTATTTATTGCCTTTTCCAACCGTCTGCACTTGCAGCATTTATTTGGATCGATGGACATTTATGTGACACTCCCGTGAAATATGATAAGTATTCTATGCATGCTGACATCACCAGAGGATGCGGTTTTAAAAAAACCAGCTTGATGTAAAGGAAGATCTCAAGAAGTAGCATTTAAATATCAAATGAAATGCTAGAAAGGAAGATATTTTGTCTGTAGCTATAGAGATAATAGTTTCCTTTTTCTTGATATGTTATGTTATGCTAATTGATTTCTGAAGAAAAATAAAAAATGCAAGAACCGTGGTCATTATAATATCCATTCGACCGCCAATTAATGCTTTCACACTACCTTTTACAAGCAGTAAATAGTAAAAAAAAAATCACTATTTTCTGTATTTGGCGGGAAATACAGAAAATAATGATTGTTATGATATTACACCCGAAAATTCAGATAACACTGAATTTTCGGGTACAATGAGCTCGTCTTCTCAATCTGTTTTGGCGCGAATTAAATTTACCAAAGCTATTCAAAATAAATGGAACCGGTGTGGAAAACAGTATTTTCTGACCAAAGAAAGAAGTTTTTCAATCCGGCTTTTATTCCCGCAGATATTGCTGTAAATGTAATCGTGAAACTACGTCCTTCGGTTGCAGACGTGTACGCTAAGAAAACTTTAAAATTATATGAGAAACATTTCGCAGCTGAAACGCTCTCCACACAATGAAATATTTTTACAAATCGGACCTTTAGAAGCAGAGATATCGACAAATATAAGATATGCATCAACGCCCCCTGGCGGGTAAAACATGCGTTATCTTAAGAAGAAAGTATTCTCAAAAGGTTTTTCGAAGTGAGCGGTATCGGTCCAGGAAATAATTTTTTCAGTCGAATTTTCAGGAGCTCTGATTTACCTGCAAATATGTAAAGCAGAAGCAGAAATTAACATTTATGCTCTTTGGTGGCAGAACAATTCCTTACCAATTATACGAAAAACATTTCCCATCAGGACATATATGCGATACAGGAAGAATTTTTGACTCTGAGTTTTAGAAGCAGAAATATCGGGGGAAACGTAATTTACCTTGACGCCCACTAGCGGAAAGTTTATGAGTTACTTGAAAATTTTGAAATCATATGAAAAACATTTCGCACCGGAAGTTATCCAATGAAGGAGGATTTTTTCAAATTGGGCCACTGGAAGCAGAGCTATTGACAAAAATCTGATATAAATGTACGCCCCTGGCGGAACAACTATGCAATTTTTTAAGATGAAAATATTTCGAAAAGTTTTATCGACGTGAGTGGCATCAGTCTACGAAAAAATTTTTCTATCGAGATTTTAGAAGATCAGATTTTGTGGTAAATACATCAGACGCAGAAATTAATACTTAGGCCCCCTGGTGGACAAACCATTCTTTACCAAAAATTAGAAATTATATTCAAAACACTTCCCATCAGAACTGTTTCCTGTGTAGTGTTTAAAATCCGTCCGTTGGCCACGTCACCTCCAGACTCTCACACGGCGAACATCCGTGGTGAGACAGAACCGCGATTCGTCGCTGAACACCACACTGTTTCATTCGGCATCCCATACAGCTCTGGAGAGACACCACGCCAAGCGATGACGACGATGGCTCGCTGTTAAGGGTAGCCATCGCAACGGACTGTTGGACAAGAAATCACAGGCAGCCAATCGGCGCCACACTTTACGAAACGGAATGACATCGGATACAACGATCGGTGTGCTCGGACGTCCGTCTCTATGCTCCGGTCCCCCTACGACGTTGCACAGATCCTTCCTAGGACCACCGTCTCTAAATGCGACCGACGGTTGTGGCATCATGTTGCGTTTCTTCCGCAACACGACGCAAGGACCAACCGGCGGTACGAAAGCCTAGGATGACACCTCTCGTGAACTCATCTGTTTGACGAAACCACGTACGACGGCAGGGTTTTAACGGCATTGGCATCCCTTGTTCGTTCTCCAGACACGGTTACATCAGAACCACTCATTTCTCGCTGCTGTGATCACGTCTCCACTTATGACCTCACGGGCTGGTTGTCCGCTTATATCCCGTGCGCCGTTCTTGCGATTGGCCTGCAAGTGCAATCATTTGCATAACTTGTAAGTGTGCACCCACCCTCCAATTTACATGGCGCTGCGTTCATGTCTTCCTAGTGTGACATTTTCTCTGTCAGGCAGTGCATTTAACCAATTAGAATGTAACGACAGGTGATTTCGGCAGCACAAGTCTTTATTCTACAGATTGGGGGAAAAGGGAAGATATTGGTTAGTCCAAACAAATAATACACACTTCCACCGGGAGATGTCTATTTTGGGTGGCTTTCTCTATATATTTCCATCCAAATCTGTTATCATTCATGCTTGTGCAAAGACGTTCCTCCGTCCCTAGTGCCTGAGCAAAATCCTTCCTAACTGTCTGAAACCCAAACAAGACTCCCTTTTTTATGACCATTCTGTATTTTCTCATTTTACTCTCGGCCGCTCGAAGGAAGATGCTCCTGACGTAAAAAGCTGATTGCCTTTAATAGCTTATAGACGTATTGTCACTGGCGGGCTTTCTCCTAGAAAGAGTGTCCTTCAACGACGGGAGGATAAAAGAGGAAAGGGTTCCTTTTGTTCTTGTGTGGTCCCGTTCAACGAAGGCATGATTTTTCCCAAGGGATCTGTGAAGCGCCGTTTTAATTGAAAGCGAATTTCTAGCTGCTGTTCGCACAGAGAATAACCAAATTCGCTATCTAATTATATTGTAAACATTACTATATAACATTTTTCAGCGGGGTTTGACATATTGTGTGTTGTGGTACGTTGCTATCGTCACCAGGATTCGAATTACGGGCGCTTTGCCCCACTGTTTCTCTTCTGTTGGCTCGTACCGTACGGAATAGCTTTCGCTCACCTCTAGCATCAATAAGCCGTAGTCGTGCCACATCTTGCCGGCAGTTCGTGATTTTCCCGGCAGTTCGTGGTACTAACTACGGCTGATCATCATCACCTCACTTGCCTTGCCGTCTTAGAAATGGTTTGACCCAGTCGTTTGGCCATTACAATTTTTCCTTTCTCAAGCTCGCTTACGCCCGCTACCTTTCGGACCTGAAGAACAACAATAACAGGGATTAACAGAGCTCAGGATCAGGTGTTATTTATACCGTTTTATGACCTTCGCATGCGCTGTCGTTTATCTGTAGCTGCTTCGAATTGCATAATGACGCGCTGGTGTTAATATTTTGGCGCGTCGGTGTATATGGAATACCATATTAGTATTACTTTTACGTGGGTTTGAACGGAAGAATTTGTTGGCGTTGTTTGAGAAATTTCTATCCCCAATGCACGATTTCCTTTGGTGGATGCGATCTTAACGACGACGTAGAAAACGTCCAATGTGATTCAGAAGCAACAGCAGCATATAACGAAGTAAATTTCTCCGTCATTTCTGTCCACGCCAGGATCCGAACCCGGGTCCCCTCATTCCGGAATAAGTTGCTCTACCAATTGAGCTACGCGGACGTTTTATTCTGATTCCTATCTGCCTTTATGTCGTGTGCGTCCTTCTGGCAGGTACGTCACATCTCCTGGTACGTTACATCATCTCCCCCTTATTTTTTTTCCGAAGTGCTGGAGAAGGGATTCTCTTATTTTTCCGATCTCGCGGTGTGGAAAGAAGATCACACCATTGCGAGATTTTGAACGGTCGGGTCATCCGGATAGTTCGGGCGCCATTATAACGAAGTAAATTTCTCCGTCATTTCTATCCGCGCCAGGATCCGAACCCGGGTCCCCTCATTCCGGAATAAGTTGCTCTACCAATTGAGCTACACGGACGTTTTATTCTGATTCCTATCTGCCTTTATGTCGTGTGCGTCCTTATGGCAGGTACGTCTCATCTCCTGGTACGTTACATCATCTCCCCCTTATTATTATTATTTTTTTTTTCGAAGTGCTGGAGAAGGGATTCTCTTATTTTTCCTATCTCGCGGTGTGGAAAGAACATCACACCATTGCGAGATTTTGAACGGTCGGGTCATCCGGATAGTTCGGGCGCCATTATAACGAAGTAAATTTCTCCGTCATTTCTATCCGCGCCAGGATTCGAACCCGGGTCCCCTCATTCTGGAATAAGTTGCTCTAGCAATTGAGCTACGCGGACGTTTTATTCTGATTCCTATCTGCCTTTATGTCGTGTGCGTCCTTCTGGCAGGTACGTCACATCTCCTGGTACGTTACATCATCTCCCCCTTATTTTTTTTTTTATTTTTTTTTCCGAAGTGCTGGAGAAGTTATTCTCTTATTTTTCCGATCTCGCGGTGTGGAAAGAACATCACACCATTGCGAGATTTTGAACGGTCGTGTCATCCGGATAGTTCGGGCGCCATTATAACGAAGTAAATTTCTCCGTCATTTCTATCCGCGCCAGGATTCGAACCCGGGTCCCCTCATTCCGGAATAAGTTGCTCTACCAATTGAGCTACACGGACGTTTTATTCTGATTCCTATCTGCCTTTATGTCGTGTGCGTCCTTCTGGCAGGTACGTCACATCTCCTGGTACGTTACATCATCTCCCCCTTATTTATTTTTTTTTATTTTTTTTTCCGAAGTGCTGGAGAAAGGATTCTCTTATTTTTCCGATCTCGCGGTGTGGAAAGAACATCACACCATTGCGAGATTTTGAACGGTCGGGTCATCCGGATAGTTCGGGCGCCATTATAACGAAGTAAATTTCTCCGTCATTTCTATCCGCGCCAGGATTCGAACCCGGGTCCCCTCATTCCGGAATAAGTTGCTCTAGCAATTGAGCTACGCGGACGTTTTATTCTGATTCCTATCTGCCTTTATGTCGTGTGCGTCCTTCTGGCAGGTACGTCACATCTCCTGGTACGTTACATCATCTCTCCCTTAGTTTTTTTTTTTTAGTTTTTTTTTCCGAAGTGCTGGAGAAGGGATTCTCTTATTTTTCCGATCTCGCGGTGTGGAAAGAGCATCACACCATTGCGAGATTTTGAACGGTCGGGTCATCCAGATAGTTCGGGCGCCATTATAACGAAGTAAATTTCTCCGTCATTTCTATCCGCGCCAGGATTCGAACCCGGGTCCCCTCATTCCGGAATAAGTTGCTCTTCCAATTGAGCTACGCGGACGTTTTATTCTGATTCCTATCTGCCTTTACGTCGTGTTCGTCCTTCTGGCAGGTACGTCACATCTCCTGGTACGTTACAAGCAATAATTCAGTACACACAATATTGACTTCAGGGTTCAAAGGCTTCTGCCAACCTTTGACTGTTGCTTCTTATGTTTCTGACCTTTGACTGATTGGTATCTTTATGGTTGAAAAGGGACATAACGAAACGAAAATGGTGTGTGTCCTTTACAATAGACCATATTTGGATCGTTAGTGGATATTTTCAGTGCTACAAAAAAAAGGCATCTAACACGATAGGTATCGGTTAATGGAGAGTTCTGGATAAACGAACGTTGGTTAAAAGAGGTTTCACTGTACACCGATGAGCTATTGCAGTATGACCACCCCCAGCCTGTAGGGAAATGAGCGCGCCTTGAAACCGAACGTGGCGCAGGTGAAGTCCACAGAGCAGTAGATATACAACCCGAGGACCGGCTTTCGGTTAGTAGAGTGTTCGAAGTCAGAATGGGAAGAGCTGCCGATTTACAGGAGTTTGATGAAGGACAAATAGTGATGGCACGGCATCTTGGAACTAACTACGATCTCGTTAACGGCGCTGCTTGTGGGTTGCTCACGTGCCGTGATAGTCAGTACGTTTCAAAAGTGGTGCACAGATGGCCAAACGACGAACAGTCGTCTAGCCGGGTGTCGTGCGCATCTCATTGATGCCAGAGGGGTCGGAGGCTGTCGCGTATTGTTCACAGTGACCGCAGGGCCACAGTGCGACAAATCACCCGCGGCTACAACACTGGTGATCAGGGCAATGTGTCACAGCACATAGTTCATCGCAGCCTTCTGCGCACCGGCCTGCGGAGCCGAAGACCCAGCCGGGTCGCCATGCTCACTGCACGTCATCTTCAACAACGCATGAAATGGGCCCAAGGTCATCGAGATTGGACCGTGTATGATTGGAAGAAAATGACCTGGTCTGACGAATTAAGATTCCTGGTGCATCACGTAGACGGCCGAGCGCGGAAACACCGATTACCAAAGGATGCTATGGCACCTGGATACACTGTTGGGAGGACACATGCCGGCAGCGGCAGTGTTATGCTGTGGGCGATGTTTTCTTGGGACACGTTTGGCTCCATTATCCCATCAGCACAATCCCCGATGGCTGTCAGGTATCTGCACATCGTTGCGGACCAAGTTCACCTCTGTAATCCAGAACTGTGTTCCCTGCTGGTGATGGCCATTACCAACAGGATAATGCGCCATGCCACACTACCAGAATCTTCAAGAAGTGGTTCGAGGAACATGTTGGTGGCTTTCTGTTAATGTCCTGGCCTCTAAATTTATTTGACATGAACCCAATCAAATACTTGTGTTTCGACTTGGAAAAGCGAGTTCGCGTTCAATCGCCACTTCCCCAAAATGTACGGGAACTGGAGGACCTGTTGTTGACATTATGGTACCAGATACCCCAGGATACCCATCGCCACCTCATCGGATCAATTCCTCGCCGAGTGGCCGCTGTTTTACGGTTTAAAAGAAGGTCCTGCAGCATATTAGGTAGGTGGTCATAACGTAATGGTTCATCGGCGTATGCCCAGCTCATTTCCATTTTAAATTCAGTATCTTTTTACCTATGTCTAAATATTTTGTTCTGGAACTCATATCTGTATTCCTTTCTTTATCTTGTTAGTAGAGATCTTTCCATTTCATATTGCCAGATTTTAGCGCCATATGTCATAATAGGTGTTATTACATCATGAAAGAAATACGGGATTACGCCATATAATACAAATTTTGAAGATGACAATCCGATTTTTAGCGAAATGTTAAAATTGATCGGAAACTTGAAACTTGGTCGTTCTGGGTGGTGTAGTTGTTAGCATACCTCAGGCGTTTTCTGGGAGACACGGGTTCGAGTCCCGCTCCAGGACGATGAACATTTTCAAGTTTTCGGATATTATCTGACTTACCATTCTTGTCAAATTTACTCCAAAAATCGGATTGTCATCTTCAAATTAGGTATTATTACATTGATTGAAAAGTTTCTCTCTGTTTTACGTTTTATCCTATGTAGTAAAATAAACCCGGAAAACAGAGAAAAAACATAAGATATGCTGAAACTGAAATCTTTGCTAAACTTACCTACATATGAGAGTGAAATTTATGCTAGGAATTACATTCCCCTGAGGAACAGAAGGGAGCTGCATTTTGATCCTAAAAAAGATCAATATTTTGAGATATTTCCACTCTTTCCCTCCGCTCCTTGCTTTTCGTAACCTTGTCGAATGGTGTCCTCGGAGAAGTCACGATCGGACGTGTTTTGCAGGATCAAACTGGTTTAGTGGAAGTCCAATAATTTCTATGAATAACAATCAGGTTATTGCTGTGATTGAAAGAAAACACCAAACTGGGGTGACTATCAAATTCCTCTGAGAAAATGTCTTCCCATATTCTCTAGAAGAGGCAATATTTTGGAAATTTCACTTCAGCTGAAAACGTTGCTTAGGTTTTACTTTTCCTCTTTGAAGTTGTAGGTATTCTCTAAAACAGCGAATTTTTCATCAAGTTGAAACCTGCCATATAACGTTCCTGGTCTATTGCACACGACACAGTGTATTTCCCTTTATTTATAATGTAACGTGGAAAAAGGTTGTATATCGGTACATTATGAACAGGAAAGAAATTTTTCTGTGTACAACTTGAAAATCAAATCAAAAGGGAGGTGTTAACAGCGGCCATCTCTCTCTTACGGCAATTGCATGTTGTTACGTTACGGTTATTACGCTTTTTTACTTAAATAAGCTATTTTCCGAAAAAAAAACCCGAAACCCCCGAGAAAATCATTCGACCCTGATGAAACTCCGCATGGAAAGACATCAGAGCCAAATATGCAAATGATAAAAAAATAACGGCCAATGGCAAAATAATCGCAAACCACAGCGTATGCAATAGCGCATCGAGGAGGCTATATCAAGAGCAAAACTCGCAAAAGCGTAAAAGACCCAAGTCAAAGTATTTGAATTATTTTACCACTGTAATCCAGAGGGAGCGCAGTAGTACGTCATAGTTGTAGTCCAGCTACTATGCATACCAGAGAATTTAACAGTTTTTCTGTCCTCTGCATATCAGAGTGAAAACAGTATTTTACAACTATGCGTAGGGAAAAGCAGCGAGGATAGCCGGTGTCTTACATTTGACCACTGGAATTAAATATCATTATCTCAGTGTTTTACCACTCGGACAACAGTGATTCTCACAACTTAGTATTTTACAACTATGAGTGCGGAATAAATTATACATAGAAAGTTCTGGTATTT
The DNA here is from genome assembly GCA_039090855.1 of Macrothele yani. Taxonomy (NCBI): domain Eukaryota; kingdom Metazoa; phylum Arthropoda; class Arachnida; order Araneae; family Macrothelidae; genus Macrothele; species Macrothele yani. The sequence continues at coordinate 185,814,305 of CM076995.1, forward strand.
TATTTACAAATTACTTCACGAATACAAAATATGTATTGAAGCAACTTCATTAAATTATACGGCACCTTTTTCATCAGAGGAAACTCTAGGTTGGCTGTGAATCACAAGCCAACTTATGTGGTAAATATTATTGAGTTGGCCAAAAAAGTCATTGCGTGTTTTACACATAGATGGTGAAACATGTCTTCAAATGTAACTAACGTCATTTGAAACCGCAAGTTCAGTATGTAACGTGACAGCTGACACTTCAAGCGTGTTTTAGGAAGAGAAAGTGCACGATTTCGTTGACAAGTGTTTGTTTGGCATCGATTTAAAAATGGACAATCAGAAGGAACATTTTCGTCATGTTTTGCTGTATTACTTCCGAAAAGGAAACAACGCTGTGCAAGCTCATAAAAAGTTGTGTGATGTCTATGGTGAAGATGCCTTAAAGCTGCGGCAGTGCCAGAATTGATTTGCGAAATTTCGGTTTGGAGATTTTGATGTGAAAGATGCACCACGCTCAGGAAGGCCAGTCGAAGTTGATGACGACAAAACAAAAACATTGATCGAATCCAATCGGCGTTTAACGACACGAGAGATTGCTGAGAACCTGAACATATCAAAATCGAGCGTTGAAAACCATTTAAAGTAACTGGAATACGTTAGTAAGCTCGATACTTGGGTAACACATGAGCTCAAAGAAATTCATCTCACTAAGCGAGTTGACATCTGCGATTCGCTCTTGAAACGCGAAAAAACCATCCATTTTTGAAACGTATGATAACAGGTGATGAAAAATGGATCGTCTTCAACAACGTCGAACGAAAATGATCGTACAGCAAGCGTGATGAACCTGCTCAAAGCACTTGAAAAGCATATATGCACCAAAGGAAGGTTATGCTGTCAAACTGGTGGAATTTAAATGTACTGTGTATTTTGAATTGCTTCCAAGGAACCAAACCATTAATACGGACGTGTAATGTCGTCAATTGGATAAATTAAGTGATGCAGTCAAATAGAAGCGTCCAGAATTGGTGGATCGCAAAAGTGTTGTGTTTTGCCATTATAACGCAAGACCACATGCAAGTCTGGTTACTCGTCGAAAATTGTTGCAGCTTGGATGGGATGTGTTACCACATCCACCATATTCGCCAGACCTGGCACCACCAGAGTGCCATTTGTTCCGTTCGTTGCAAAACACCTTGAATGGTAAAATCTTCACTGCTGATGAAGCTGTCAAATCGTTCTTGGAACTGTTTTTTACCGAAAAAAACAAAAACTTGTTCGAGCGCGGAATCATGAACTTGCCTGCAAAATGGCAAAAGGTCATCGAATAAAATGGACAATATGTTGTTCACTAAACTTTTTGTTTCCCATTCAAAATTCGCCTTCCATTTACACAGGGTAGAAAACGCAATTACTTTTTGGTCACCTCAATAGTACAATCGCACTTTAACTAAGAGAATGAATATAATTAATTAAATTAAAGAGAAATACTCGTATTTTATTAATAAATCACATTCTGTAGAATTCCCCTATTCTATCAAATTATGTATTGAAGCAAATCTATTAAATTATTCGAAGGTTTTTCAACACAGAATTCACACTTTTATAATATTCAGGTGTTTGTGATTAACAAGCAAATTTATGTCGTAAATATTTGTTTAATAGCATTTTAAATTGAATAAAAGCAACTTAATCTTTCACACTATTGAATTATAATTAGAAACAAATGATTGGCCCTCAAAGGGATGAAAATTAAATATAAATAACCTCCAAAAGATATATATTCATGAAAGAAATAAAGCCATGCATTACTGGGACAGCATTTGAGCTCGTAATGCAACTATAGCTTATCAGATCAGACCTGAATAAAATAAACACAATAAAACAATGAAACAGAATAATTAAGAGCAAGACATACATACAATTAATAAAAGACACCTGTAATAAAGGAATAGAAATATTGAGAGCCTCCCTCCCAAAATAAAGAAAATTAAATGAATATTATTACAGCCTTTGCAGCCTTAATGAATTGAAATAAAATGCCCGCCTGACACAGCCAATCAGAATGAAGCACGGTTTGAGAGCATAGCTTTTCTTCATTACTTAGCATAAGCCTAAGGCAATGCATTCACTCTACAACCTCTACATTTTCATCACCTTTTACATTTTTATCTGTAATTTCTGAACACCTGTTCATTCCTCCTTTCAGCAGCGGTTGGACCTACCAAAGAATATAAAGCTTCGCCTGAAGAACGCCAGTTCCCGTAGAGATAACGTAAAACAGGCGACAACAGCGCCACCACAGCCTAAGAGATTATGTGCTGTGCCGGAAAGCAAACATTCAGGAGCAAAAGACGTTAGGGAACTACGGCAGTGAAGCTTTGATCCACGATGGTTTACTTCGATCTGACGACTATTTGCTTAGAGCAGTTTTTTTTTGTTGCTGTTTTCTGATATCCCGCTCGTCTCTTATTTTGGTGAGAAAATTATGCAATAACATTAGTATTACTATTTAAATTCAATTTTAGCAAATGTTATTAGTTAGGCCTAAGGAGCCGTACAAAATGTAGACAATCCCTAGTATTTGGCATTACTGAAAATGTTTCTAAAAAACTGAAGAACAAACAAAAGCCTTAACTAACCCGATTGGCGTAACAAAACTAATATATTCGATTTGCGAAGTGATTATGCTACCGAGAAGGTAACAATCACGTGCTGTGAGTAGCTCATCGGATTGTTCTTTACCAGAATATAAGTCAACAGAAATACGCATGTGCAGTCTGCTCCGGCATCATCCTGTATGTTGTATTATGTGCACTGCATCTTTTATCTAGTGGCTGCGGGCTGTCTGTTTGCCAGAATTGAAGTCAACAGAAATACGCATGCGCAGTCTGCTCCGGCATCATCCTGTATGTTGGATTATGTGCACTGCATCTTTAATCTAGTGGCTGAGGGCTGTCTGTTTGCCAGAATTGAAGTCAACAGAAATACGCATGCGCAGCCTGCTCCGGCATTATTTTGTATGTTGTATTATGTGCACTTCATCTTTTATCTGGTGACTGAGGGCTGTCTGTTTGCCAGAATTGAAGTCAACAGAAATACGCATGCGCAGTCTGCTACGGCATCATCCTGTATGTTGGATTATGTGCACTTCATCTTTTATCTAGTGGCTGAGGGCTGTCTGTTTGCCAGAATTGAAGTCAACAGAAATACGCATGCCCAGTCTGCTCAGGCATCATCCTGTATGTTGTATTATGTGCACTTCATCTTTTATCTAGTGACTGAGGGCTGTCTGTTTGCCAGAATTGAAGTCAACAGAAATACACATGCGCAGTCTGCTCCGGCATTATTCTGTATGTTGGATTATGTGCACTGCATCTTTTATCTAGTGGCTGAGGGCTGTCTGTTTGCCAGAATTGAAGTCAACAGAAATACACATGCGCAGTCTGCTCCGGCATTATTCTGTATGTTGGATTATGTGCACTGCATCTTTTATCTAGTGGCTGAGGGCTGTCTATTTGCCAGAATTGAAGTCAACAGAAATACGCATGCACAGTCTGCTCAGGCATCATCCTGTATGTTGCATTATGTGCACTTCATCTTTTATCTAGTGACTGAGGGCTGTCTGTTTGCCAGAATTGAAGTCAACAGAAATACGCATGCGCAGTCTGCTCCGGCATTATCCTGTATGTTGGATTATGTGCACTGCATCTTTTATCTAGTGGCTGAGGGCTGTCTGTTTGCCAGAATTGAAGTCAACAGAAATATGCATGCGCAGTCTGCTCCGGCATCATCCTGTATGTTGTATTATGTGCACTTCATCTTTTATCTAGTGGCTGAGGGCTGTCTGTTTGCGAGAATTGAAGTCAACAGAAATACGCATGTGCAGTTTGCTCCGGCATCATCCTGTATGTTGGATTATGTGCACTGCATCTTTTATCTAGTGGCTGAGGGCTGTCTGCCACAATTGAAGGCAACAGAAATACGCATTATGCTACCAAGAAGGTTTCTGTTCGTTTCTGTGTACTGCATCTTCGCTCTTAGGATATGTCGGTGCTAGTTACGCCTCGCCAAGCCTTAACTTCTTCTCAGTTAGATATTCTCTGGACCTACGGCGTTACGGCCTTCTCGTCTGACAGAACTGGGTTCAGTGATCGGTCAGGCAACTACACCTATTATGGATTTCTTGATTTCGCAAGGACAATTATGATAGCAGGTTGCTATTGCATTAATCTCCACGGACTCTGAGGATGCCTCGACGTCGGACCCGTGCACACAGCGAGCAGTTGAACGAGTTTGAGGGAGGACGTATAATTAAAGTGAGAGCGGCCGGTTGATAAAGCCGCCATATCTGCAGGCATTTGGAACAGAGCTACGCGGCAATCGGACGATGTTGGCACCAGTGTGTCGAAAAGTTCCGAACCCAGCGGCACGCGCGGAGTGGACGGCCGAGAGCAATGACAGCCCGCGAGGATCGCGCGATTGTGAGAGCCGCACGAACAGGAACAAATTCGTCGATTTCAACCGTCCGTGACCACGTTGCGCCATCTGCAGGTACCGAAGTGCCCATCCAGTCAGATGCCAGATGTCTTGCTGCACAGGGACTACATTCGAGTAGGCCACTTCGCCGCCTACCACTGACTAGCGAGCATGGCCGGCAACGGTTTCAGTGGTGTCCGGATCAATTACGTGGGATAATGTCCAGTAGCGCCGTGTTGTCTTCAGTGATGAGTCGCAGTTTGCACTTGACACCAAAGGCCAACGCATACGTGTCTGGAGACGAGTCGGCCAGCGCTCAGATCCTGCTTTTACCGTGGAACTTCACATGGCTCGCATACCGTGAGCCATGTGAAGTTCAACAGGAAAATGCCCGGCCACACGCGGCATGGCTTTCTTTAGCACGTGATGGGAAGTCAACTCAACCATCCCGGAATTATGGCCAACTGGGCAGCAATCTGGACACCATCTGGCATGCTATTAATGAGAACCGTATCCGTGAACTGTATGCGTCTATGCCACGCCTGGAATCCGCTGATATCAGAGCCAGAGGTGGTTTTACAACATACTGACTTGTTCCCCTCGTGTAGCTGTTTTATTCGAATAAATAGCCAGACTGCTCTAGAATTCCAATCATTTCCTTTCCTACACATGTGCATTGTACATGCAAATTTTCATTTCGATTGGATAATTCTTTCTGGGTGTATCCTTATTTTTGGCAAAGAGTGTAATTGTTTCAGAACTCAAGACCAAGAATTTCGTGTAAAAAAAAAAGTGTCGGCGCGACGTACCGGCAACTTCCGCCAGATATATTTGCTTCTGAATATCCGACTGAAAAAATATTTTTCCTGTGGATGCCATTTATTTCGAAGATTATTATGAGTACAGTTTCGTTTTCATGTGATGCATAGTTTTTCCGCTAGGGGACGTAAACTCAAGTCGCGTTTTTTCGATATATCTACTTCTAAAATAACGATTTAAAAAATCGTCCTTGATCGAATACAACTCTCCTTGAGAAATGTTTTGCATAAAATTCCTTATTTTCGGTAAACAAATTTTCAACCACCAGGGGCATAATTATTTATTTCTACTTCTGATGTACACTGACGAAAAAAAATCCCAACACCACGAAAAAATAGTTGTACAGGAATGAAATGGCGGCAATACATTTGTATAGGTAACATATTTAATCGGTTAAGGTTTCAAGATCACAGCTTATTGTAAGCGCGACAAGAGCCATTTTAAATGTGAAATGCTGGTACATTAATAACCGGTGTAACCGCCAGAATGTTGAATGCAAGCACGCAAACGTTCATGCATTGTGTCGTACAGGTGCTGTATGTCAGTTTGAGGGATGGAGTTCCATGCCTGTTGCACTCGGTCGGTCAATACAGGGACGGTTAATGCTGGTTGGGGGTGACGCTGGAGTTGTCGTCAAATGATGTCCCATACGTGCTCGATTGGTGAAAGATCTGGTGATCTAGCAGGCCACGGCAACATGTCGACACTCTGTAGAGCATGTTGGGTTACAACAGCGATATGCGGGAGAGCGTTATCCTGTTGGAAAACACCCCTGGAATGCTGTTCATGAATGGTAGCACAACAGGTTGAATCACCAGACCGACGTACAACTGTGCCGTCAGGGTGCGTCGGATAACCACGAGAGTGCTACTGCTGTCATAGGAAATTGCTCCCCAGACCATAACTCCAGGTGTAGGTCCAGTGTGCCTCGGCCGCAGACAGGTTGGTTGCAGGCGCTCACCTGGCCTCCTTCAAACCAACACACGGCCATCACTGGCACCCAGGCGGAACCGGCTTTCACCAGAAAACACAACAGATCGCCAATCCGTCCTCCAATGAGCTATAGCTTTACACCACTGACGTCGCAAACGGTAGTGGTTTGGAGTAAGTGGAATGCACGCTACAGGGCGTCTGGCTCGGAGCTGTCCTTCAAGTAACCGACTTGTAACAATTCGTTGTGTCACTGTGGTGGCAACTGCAGCTCGAATTGCTGCCGCAGACGCAGTACGATGGGCCACGGCCATACGCCGTATACGTCGGTCTTCCCTCTCAGTAGTGCCACGTGGCCGGCCGGAACCCGGTCTTCTCGAGGCAGTACCTTCCCTTGACGACCGCTGCCAACAATCATGCACAGTGGCTACATTCCTGCCAAGTCGTTCTGCAATATTGCCGAAAGAAAATCCACCTTCTCGTAGCCCTATTACACGGCCTCGTCCAAACACCGTGAGCTGTTGATAATGGCGTCTTCGTCTTCTTAAAGGCATTCTTGACTAACATCAACACACTACGTCAAATCTCAACGACAACTATAGCTCACGAACGTTACAGCGCGTATTTACAGCAAACCTGCTTTGCATGTTCCGAGGGCGCTATTAGCGCCACACGTATGCGCCGAGCTCGAAATTTGCATAGACGTCATCTTACAGATGTACTCTCACCGCCTACTAACTGTCGTTTATTACACAACCCCTTCTTGGTGTTGGGGTTATTTTTCCGTCAGTGTATTTGGAGCAAACTATGATCTTCCAAAAATTCCATTTTAAAATTATTCCCTGAACTAATACCGCTCTTCTCAGGAAACCTTTTGAGAATACCTTAAAAAGTTATTATCCTTTAAATAGTGCTGGTATTCTCCTTAAAATAAGGAAAAGGTATTTTACTTTAAATAGTGCTGGTATTCTCCTTAAAATAAGGAAAAGGTATTTTCCTTTAAATAGTGCTGGTATTCTCCTTAAAATAAGGAAAAGATATTTTCCTTTAAATAGTGCTGGTATTCTCATTAAAATAAAGAAAAGGCATTTTCCTTTAAATAGTGCTGGTATTCTCCTTAAAATAAGGAAAAGGTATTTTCCTTAAAATAAGAAAAGTTATTCTCCTTAAAATAGAAAAGGTATTCTCCTTAAAAGCAGTGTATAGGTTTACCGCTAGAGGGTATAGATACATATATATATATATTACATTTTTGTTAACATCTCTGCTTCTAAGAGTCCAATTTGAAAAGTGCTTTTAGTGTTGGAGAGTGTTTCCTGCGTGAAATATTTCTGATATAATTTCAAAATTTCCTGTTAAGCTATAGACTTTCCGGAGGATTGCGTTTCACTGCTTCTAAAACTCCGATTTGAAAAACTGTTTTCTGCGCCAGATACAGCCCCTTATGGGAAATGTTTTTCATATAATTACTAATTTTTGATGAACAACGGTTTGCCTACCAGAGGAAGTAAGTGTTTGTTTCTGCTTCTGATGTATTTGCCGCAAAACCCAAACTTCTGAAAACTCGACTGAAAATATTCTGTCGTGGACCCATGCCACGCACCTCCAAAAAACCATTTCCAAATACTTTCTTCTTTTATTAATGCATAGTTTTCCGCAGGAGGCGTACATTTATTAATTATTTTTGTCCATATCTCTGCTTCTAAGAGTCCGATTTGAAACATTGGTTTGTTGGTAGCGTTTCGGGTGTGAAATGTTTCTCATATGATTTCAACCCGATTGAAAAAATATTTTCCTGTCAGATACTACTAACTATAAGAACTATTTGTGCGTAATTTCTTTACAAAATAATGCAAAACTTCATCCCTAGGGGGCGCAAATATTTTATCTGGTTTTATCAATATCTGTATTTCTACATCTGCGATTTAAAAGAATTCTTTCAGCACCGGATGCTATTTACTTTGTGAAACATTTTAGTACTTTAGTATTTGAGGAGATTTGTAGATTGCAGTTCTGTCGCTAGGGGGCGTTTATGTACTTCTGTTTGCAGCTGCATCTCCGCTTCTAAAACCCTATTGAGAAATATCTTTTTTACTGTATGCTATTCGCTACAATAAAGATGGGGAGCGTTATCCTCTTTAAATAATGCACAGATTTCCCGCTAGAGTGCTTAAAGGTCAAAACTTTTATCGCTATCTCTGCTTCTGGGAGGCGTGTTTGAAAAGTACTTTTGCCATAAGATAGTTTTCTCCATGAAGAATATTTTTCGCCTATTTTCTACTTTTCCATTATACAAAATTCTTCCGGTAGAAGACATACAGCAATATTATGTTTCCTTCTACATTCTTCTTTTAACTATTCGATTTCAAAATCTCTTTATCTGCGATATCTCTTCTTCTGTAAGAAACTTTTTATGCGCCATTTGTTATTTTTCGTAACATACTTTTCACAGGCTATCGGAAATGAGTCTTTGTTTCCATTTATGAATATTTCCATACCGTGCAAATTAATTGGGACACGCTATTTTATTCTCAGAATTGTAATGTGATCGCCAGTTGATGTCGGAAACCCACGTAAACCAGTTTTATCAGCTGTGAGGTGGTGTGACTGTTAGAACTTGATAGTAAGAATGTGGTTTGACCAGTTTTAAACAGGTAATAGGCACTTCAGTTTCAGGTGTGAGCTTTCGTGTGTGACAGGTGGATGTTAGTTTTTGCTCTCTGTGAGTACGTGCTGGTTTCGTGTATTGAAAAATGGATATTTCCCCAAGGAAGCGTGCAAAAATAATTGCTCTGAAGGATCACACATCTATGACAGTGAGAGATATCGCTTCTGCAGTTGGTGTAGGCAGATCAAGTGTAGCAAGACTGCTTACGCGATACAATGCATCTGGATCACTGTCTCCAAAATGGAGAGGTAAATGTGAAAGAAAACAAAAAACAGCTCCACGAACCGATAAATATCTAATCAGGAATAGTAAAATTAATCCAAAAAAAAAAAAAAAAAAAAGCAAGCACCGACATTCAAATAGATTTATTGGCTAGTGGTTGTGATGTTAGTGATTCAACTGTACGCTGTAAGCTTCCGGAAGTTGGCCGGAAGGGAAGAAGACCAACGAAAAAACAATATTTAAATGTGAAAATGAAGATAAAACGTTTAGCATGGGCCAAAAAATATAAATCATGGATTGCTGACGACTGGAAAAAGGTAATTTTCAGTGATAAAACTCATTTATTTGTGCAGAGTTACCAAGCAAATGTCGTTAGACCAAGCAACTGTGAACCCTGAAGACCTGAGCATGTCAAACAAACTGTAAAACACCCTCTGAAACAGATGTTTTGGGGTTTTTTCACATCAAATGGCACTGGAACCTTAGTTCCTGTTCAAGGTATGATGAATTCAGGCAAGTACGTAGAAATATTACAACGTAGGATTGTTCCATTCTTGCAAACTTTTGACGGGGCATTTCAACATGACTTGGCCCCATGTCACAATTCGAAATTGGTGAAGAATTTTATGCTGGAAAATCAGATTCATTTGCTTGATTGGCCTGGAAATTCACCAGACTTGAATCCCATATAAACTTGTGGAATATTTTGAAGAGACGTTTAGGTAAAATGGACTGTACAACCAAAGAACACATGATAACGAATGCTATAAAAGTGTGGTTCAACGATTATGAAATCAAAAATATGTCCACTCAATTAGTAGAGTCAATGCCAAAGCGAATTCAAGAGGTTATTTCTGCTAAAGGAAGACATACTTCAAACTAATACAGGTATTTATCAGTGTATATGAAGACATTGAATGATATAAAGGCATAGTTTTGGAAAAAAGAGTGATTTTTTACTTTGTCCCAATTAATTTGCACAGTATAGTACAGTATATCGACTATAGGAAACAGTTTTGTTTTCCTAACAGGTTCCATGGACATTGAAGAACTTTGATATATTTTATTCGCGGCCGAAAAGATTAAAAAAACATGCTCATTACAAACGAAAATTCGGTATCATATTTTATGTTCCATTGTACAAAGGTTAGTTTTCGTGCATAAGATTGCGAACGCAACCTCATTAAGTTCCGACGTTACCGGCCGCGCGTAGCAGTTACATTTCTTTTAACGATGTAGGACAGCCTGCGTTCACTTCGAGAGTCAATTGCATATTTCTCCCGTTGGTTGGAAGTTTTCTCGTATTTCGAGTATTCCTGTTACACAGCGTGATGATCTGACTTGGAAATTTCAGCAATTTAGCAATTGCGGCGATTGAATAGCCGGGCTCCCTCGGGTCTGCAATCTGACCAAGATCAAACTCACGTCACTGCTTTTACATATGATGACTTTTCCGTCGTAATTTGTTCCCAATGTGTACAGTACCTGATCCATTTAGGAATATTGCCAGTTTCTGTGTCCTACTTGATTAGACGCGATACTTCTGCTTTGCGTGTTTTAATAGGAGTGTATATAATAATATCTCCATCCAGTGCATTTCTTGCAGGAAACAGTCTTTCTGTCACTTTTAAGTGTTTGCAAGGCGCATTGTTCCAGTGGAAAATTTTTGTTACTACGCAACAACCAACAAAAACCCAGAAAGTTTTAATCCAATATTTGCACATGACGCTATAGATGTCATTTTTCTAGTTCTCACAAATAAATATCTGTACTGTAAATTATATTAACACCTACGCAACATGACTGATATTCGATGCAAATATCCACTTATTTGTATGTCTTTTCCCATTATAATTTGTGACTGTATAATAATAAATCATCTGAACCAGCCAAACTCAACATACTGTTTTATTATCAGAAAACATCATTGTTTCCCATTTAATATTGTCCGTTCTCTTCTTACACTCTCGGCATCTTTATTCTCTTGGCCATTACCTTTTAGCTTCCATCTTCATTGAACAAATGAACATTACCCTCAAATGTAAATTGACAAAACTCATAGGAAACAATTAGGCGAAACATCGAAGCTTAGATTCCCATCGTAATTCACCGGGCAGCAAGGTTCATTTCGACAGCCGTGAAAAATATTTAGATAATAGTCCCGTGGTTTAACTGCTTTTTAGGCGTAAACTCTCCATTTTATGGAAATTTTAGTCGTATCATTACACCTGCTGACTTCTGTTGCTATCTGAAGATACGACTTTCCCTCCATCTCGGTCTCGAGGTAGGGAATGACGTTCAATTATTTAGCTGGACTTTATGCTTCCGTTAAGTAAATTTCACATCGCTGCAGTCAAGGAGGGAAACACTGACTTGACAAAATCATGGGATACCTGTCTAGCAACAAGTAGGCTAAGGGAAATCACACGGCGAGACAAGGAATCCAGTAGACGACGAAAGCGTTTCACGGGTATCTCTACCCATGCTTGACCCTCTGTCCACAATTCTGTCGCCTTTTTGGGCGGAAGATGGAAAGCTCGAACGAACAATTCGCAGCAACCCAAAGATTTTTGATTTTTCACATGGCTCATGTCCAGTGAACGGGGAGGACATTCCATCGTGGGAACATCTGCGGAATGCCGTTTTAACCACGTTCTAGTTACCAAAGCTCTGTTGGAGGTACATTTCTCTGCTGAAAAAGTTCTATTCCCTATGGGTGCATCATGAACGTGAAGGGATGCAGATGGTGCGCAAGGATTAACACGTAGCGTGGACCTTTCAGAAATGCAACTAGACTTATCAGGTGTCCCAAGGTGTGCCAGTGGAACACACGTCCTAGACCATAACCGTGCCTCCACCAGCTTGAACAGCTCCTTGTTGACAGGCAGGATTCATCGTGCGGTTTAAAACAGAACCGTCATCTCTCTTCGGCGCGTTATAAATAGATGTGATCAATCGACTCGGAAGAACTGCCTCTAATCATCCAAGGCGCACTGCCAATGTTCTTTCACAAGGTTGAGGCGTATGATCCAGTGATGTAGAGCTAGCAATGAGGCATTAGTGGGTGGGAAGCTCCCATAACCTATTTTGGCTAATAATCGCTCGATGGGCTTGGTGGAGACGTTTCTCCTACAGCCCTGTTTGAAGTCGGTAGCGATATTTGCCACAGTCGCTCTCCGGTTGGTTGCTGCTATGCGAGACAGGCATCGAGGGCCATGTTCATCCCCCACATTTGTAGCCACACATCTTATCAAGCCACCCTAAAATGTATTCATTCACTTCTGGATTCCCTCTCGCGCCCTCCCTCCTCTTCCCTAGTCAGTTTATTCCTGCAACCCTGCACCTGCTTGCTGCAGTGCGTCGCTTCTGAATTAAGAGCACAGAGAAAACCCGCCAGTCCGCGTTAGTCTGTTTGTCGTTCATCGTGCGAGACCGGCGGACGCTGCTGTGCGGCGTAGTCGGTCTCGCTGCCGTGCGTGTTGTGAGTCGTTGCTGTGAGTTTTCCTATTTTATATTCAAGTTTCTTAATCAATCAATGAGGGGTATGCTGAGAATTAAACACAATTTGAAAGATATGCCATGCTCTGAATTTCACAAATATTCGTTAAAGAAAATCCCGATCTACTGAAGAAAATCTTCCTGCCAAAAATATCAATAAAAATATCCAGCAGACTCGAACTGCAAAATTTAAATGCAGAGTATGTGCATTAATATTTTTTGCAGAAATTAATTGTATCCTCATTTCTTTCGAAATGTCCTCTTTTTTTAATGAAAATGTCCTCCCATTTCAAAAAGTCATCTGGTCACCCTGAACGTATCATCGTTTGTGTTATTATTAAAAGTTTCTACTTGTTTGCACATAACTAAAGTCCGTAAAAATTTTATTTTTATTAGTTCTTTGTTTTATTTTCGTTAAGCACACATATTTCTGCCAGCCTTGAATGAAGATGTAGTCAAAAACTATTTTGTACTGTGTACCGTGCCGACCGGAGTGTTGATATTATCAATTTAACTACATACCCAATTAAAATTTACAACAATCTCACGGTACCTTTTTCCATTGACTATCTTATTTCAAACATGCTTTACATCCTAATTATAATATCAGTAAATGTATTTTTAATATGTTGTTCCGTACTCATTGCCAGAATCACAATGAGTATAACGCAAAATAAATTCCAGATTCATATAACCTTATAACATTTAACATTTTGTCGATGGTTGAGCCTGAGTACACCTCTTCCTACTCCGGATCCGCTGTTCTTCCAACAGAACTACGACGGCGAGCTTATCGCTGCTTCATTGGCGATTTGACTCATGCGTTAGCTCAGTAGAACGTCATCTACTTAATGTCACGTGGTCTGTTACAACCTATGTTTTATATTCGTGCCCAGGTACACTAAACTTTTGAGAAGGTACAGGGTATGGCAGAAAAACGGAGGTTTTTTATTTATTCGCGAAAGTTTCCATAGTGTTGTTGGCAACTCGTGTGTGTCTTCATTCATTTAACTGAATGATGCCATTTGCAGAGACATGAATCAGTGGAGTGGAACTCAACGAGCTGTAGCTCTTAAGACGATTCTACAAAAATGGTGGCTGTGCTGCTGCTGCTAGATGAGAATATCGGCATTATTTTAATTCCGGGAGACATGATCCTATTCTATCAGAAGATGCCATCAGCTTATGGGTGAGGACTTTTGAAGCTACGGGAAGTGCATTGAAGCAAAGAACTACAGGTAAGCCTAGGAGCATTGGAACGCGAGAAAGAATGCAGGAAGTGCAAATGTTGTAACACAAAGTCCAAAACGTTCGGTGAGACGAATTTCTTCAGCAGTGGAAATCTCAAGTTGTAGTGTCCATAGAAACAACCCTACAAGATACAGGTTCTGCAGCAGTTAAATGAAAATGATTACGAACACCGAATAGCTCGGTGTGTTGAGCTTTTCGCTAAAATGCAAGGCAATGAAGCTTTCTTGTGTTTATTGTGGATGAGTGACGAGATCCGCTTCCATCTTAGTGGTTTTGTGAATAAACAAAACTTTCGGTACTGGTCAGAGGATAGTTCCCGTCAACTGCATCAACGCCAGTTACACAGTCAGCGAGTTACAGTGTGGTGTAGGGTGTCTTCAATGGGAATAATCGGTCCTCATCTTCTCGAGGATGAGCAAGGACAAGCAACAACGGTAACATCTAGCAGGTATGCCGATATGATAAACACATCCGTCGCTCCGCAACTTGCACGCTTTCCTTCAGATGAGCCATTTTGGTTTCATCAAGACGGCGCCACGTCTCACTGTGCGAGAATTTCATTGGAAACCGTACAACGAATTTCGAAAACCGCATCATATCACGGAATATGCCCCCAGTTGTGGGCCCCCAGTTCACCAACTTGTCAGTTTGTGATTACTTCCAGTGGGGAAAGGCGCCCACACACCATTGCTGAGCTGAAACATAACATCCGTACAGGAGTCATAAACATTCCTATTGAGATGTTGGAACGTGCCATGGACGATTTCCGTCGCAGAATATCGGAGTGTAGACATCGAAACGGTCATCCCCTGCTCGACATAATATTGAAAACATGAACGTGACTGTGCATATTTCACAAATGGCAATGCGTCAGAGTGCAATGGATGTGTTTGTTATTTTTTTCTCATTAAGGCTGTCTTTGAATGAGTGCAAAAGAAATTCTATCCTATATTTGCAATGTAAATTCTTTTGTACACGTGTTCTCTAAGACTATTACTTTGTAGTGTTTGAAATTTTGAGCACAAAAAAAAATCCGACCTATAGCTAATATGTGCCACAGTTATTATTCCGAAAAATTGTTGGAACTTGTTTTAAACTTCAATTTATCTGACTCGAAAGTGTTCCAATTTAGGCGCTAGATGGCGCGATAACTTAGCTTAGCAGTGTTTCTGTCTAGAAGAAACGAAATCTCTCATTTCTGTCTGAGTTTTTTAAGTTATCTAGTCCAAATTCAAATAATTGAATGGGGCCAAAAGTGAGACTGGAATCTTGTTTCAGATAAAGCATCTTAAATCCTACTGTAGATTCATTTTTTTGAAAAGAAAATGTGTACATTAGCAGAAAACCCCTGAATTTGAGCTATACAAACTCCGCCTACCTACAAAGCTCCACCCAAAACAACGTTATTGCTTACAGCGTAACAGCGCGTATTTTGTCATTCCATTGTGGAGCCAACGAGAGACCGCTTCCATTCTGAATATGGAGAGGTATTCAGTGATTCGGTGACGCCAAATTCTAAGACAGTCACTCAAGACGTAAAGTCCACGTCCAAGGAGGGATTGTTTGCGCCATCTATCGCAGAAGAGAAACCCTAACACTCATTCAAAGACAGCCTTAAACCAAGTATCAGTTTTGTTGCATTTAAAAACACCCGTTCTTCTGCCACACCCTGTACTCTATTTTTAAAATTATGCTTACAAATAATAAAACTGAGACCCAAGATTCAACGAGTGTTCTCTTTTTTTATATATAAAAACCTAGGAAAAATTTCAATGAAACATGAGTATTGTGAAATACCAAATAAGTAAACGATTTATAAATTTTAATATCAATAACCAGCATCTGTTATTGTTGTTAGGAGATCACGGTTATTAATTTAAGACAATCTCTCTTAAGTTTGAAGGATTTCTTCCAACAATAAAGCCCAGTTAATGAAGATACTTTCGAATATCATTCCGTACTTCGTCTTCTAGGACTCCATATATTCAACTTTGCTTACCAAAAGCTATTTCGAAACAAGACCATCTGGGCCGAGCCGTCCCTCGAGAAAACTAGGAATATAAATTAACACTTTACCTCCTTTTGATTCAACATCTTCGAAAAATATCGGGCCTATTATGCGGAGGAGAGCTGTTCTGCATTCGAAGACCAACAATTGCGCCTCAAGTCGTTTGTCTCTGAAAGGAATAATTCTCCCTTCAGCTTCCCTTTATGAGACTACTGGGAAATAATCCTTCAGTTTGTTCCCACATTGTCGGGGAGAGTGATTTATTTATCACCAGTGTTTCCTCAGGGAAGACCTCCTGGAAATTTACTCACTGCAGCGGAATGACTCACCACAAAGGTTTCCGCTTGCAAATAATATCACAAACGCTATTCGCATTTGGCGGTTTTCTTCCTTGCGCTAAGAAACTGGCCTTAAATATTCATAACAGGAATATAACTCCTTAGAAATTTAGTTTCATTTGATTAAAGTGGCCACGGATGCATAATAACGAAATGGACGAAACAGCAAAATTGGAAATGGACGCTGTACCTTTTGATTCATGACATTAATCTGTCAAGAAAAGATATACGTTAATCAGTATCATCATCATCATCATCATCATTGTCAACCATTATCAATCCACTGCTGGACGAAGGTCTCCCCAAGTTTCCTCCACAACGGTCTGTCTTGTGCCAGTCTCCTCCATGTCACTCCCGCATACTTTCGAATTTCATCCACCCATCTTCCATGTGGTCTTCTTCTGGGTCTTTTCCTGTCCCTTGGAATCCAATCTAAAATGTCGGCTGTCCATCGATGGTCTGTCCTTCTGGCAGTATGTCCAGCCCATTGCCATTTCAGGGATTTAACTCTGATCATGATGTATTCCACTCTTGTCATTTTTCGGATCCACGCGTTTCTCTTCTTATCTCTCCTGGTTACACCAAGCATGCACCTCTCCATGCTGCTTTGAGTTGTCTGCAGCCTTTGTATGTCTCTTTTAGCTAAGGTCCACGTCTCTGCACCATACGTAAGCACTGGAAGGATGCATTGATCAAACACCTTTCTTTTAAGACATAATGGCATATTGCTCTTGAAAATTATGCTGTTTCTTCCAAAAGCTCTCCAGGCAAGTTTTGTACGCCGATTAATTTCTTCACCAATGTGACCCTCACTTGATATCTGCTGTCCAAGATAAAAGTACGTGTCTGTTATCTCCAGCTTTTCTCCATCAATCGATAAATCTTCATTTCTTGTAAAAGCATTGTACATCACTTTTGTTTTCTGAAAGTTCATTTTTAATCCCACTTCTTTACTCTTGTCAGCAAGTTCCTGGATCATACTCTGTAGCTCTGATGGGGTAGTTGCAAAAATGACTATGTCATCAGCAAAACGAAGGTGGGTTAGATAATCTCCATTAATCTTTATCCCTTTGTTTTCCCAGTTCAGTGATTGAAAGACATTTTCCAATGTGGTGCAGAGGGGGGGGGTTTGATTGCCCCGCGTCATTATTAGTAATAAGGGTAATCACTCGAATTTCAAAAACTATGTTTTCCCAGTATTAGAGAAAACACAGGCTCGCTATTCGAGGATGGGCGTTGTGTTTCACCCAGCCGACGTTCCGTGTATCGGGGTCCGCTGAGTGCCGCAATGTTTTAAAGTAATCGTCTAGCTTTTCATTTCTTTTTGAATAATTCGTTAACTTACAAATTTTGATTTGTTTACTAGCACTGATGCGTAAGTTACTCAGTATTGCACTGGAGGATTTTTCTGAACATTCATCCCAAATCATTTATTCACACATCCAACACTCAATCGTTATTAACCCTTTTTTTTACTTTACAAAATTGTACACTCAAATGAAATGTAGCCGACTCATAATAACGGGAAAATAAAATATGTTTATTTTGCCTGATGAAGGCTTGAAATCTAGTAAAATATACACTCATTCATATGAAAATGTTTGAAGACCCTTTTAGCAAAATTATTTATTTGAAGGTTAACTTTAATTTCTTATTTTCATTTAATATAATTCTGAAATATTTCGAAACATAATTTACTAAAAATGATTCCCTATACTACACAATTTCCTGCTCTGATCAATGGTATTTACTTTACTCAACCATTTCATTATTCTTCTATTTCTGCCCTACTTTTCTCAGCATTAGTTTAGAGCTGGTTTTACTTTCAACCTTAACTTAGTCTACTATGCTCTTCTTAAATTTTCGGTTCAACATACTAATTATGTAAACAAGAGGAAACTTTAATGTCGGATTATCCTACCTTCTATCCCACGATGAGGGCTGGAATATCATTCTAGCGAAGTTTTTATGCTATCTCCTCTCTTCCTGAAGTATTCATGCCGACTCTGACTTCTGTCATCCTTCTTTCGAAGTATTCATGCCGACTCTGACTTCTGTCATCCTTCTTTCGAAGTATTCATGCCGACTGATATATTTCTCTCGCTCCTCTTCCTGTCCTACCAAAAATTTGTTCTTCCCGGATCCCCCTACCAATTTACAGATTGGTCAAACAATTATCATTTCCCGATCTGATTTGCTCTGGGTTTCCCGCCATTTCTCTGACTTGCCATCCTTCGCCCCGTCCAAAATCTGTGTCCGCCCTCAAATTCTAGGAACTTCGTTGCCTACGGATCTCTGAGGTCGTAAATCTTACTATCATAAAACTGCTATAGTATTCCTTGGCCTGGCGTCAAGCTATTCTTTTCTTCCAGACCTGGTGCATCAAATCTCAAGACGACTGGCGCCGAGCTCCAATAAAATGTCTACCCGCTATTTCTCTGATTTGAATTACTATGTCTTACCCAATATTGCTGGCTCGTAGCAGTTAGGGAAAGGATGCCCCGCGGTCCCATGCCACAGCAAGCGGACTGCTGGAAACCCTTCGACTCTGAGAGAAAGAGAGAGAGGTGGGGTGGGGGTGAAGGGGAAGAGCGGTACTTTCCTGACCTTCCTAGGCGCGAACCCACGGAAGAAAAGCTAAGGGGAAAATTAAATTGTGAAATGCAGAGCGTCTGAAGAGCGTGAAGTTTATAAAATCCTTATTTTAATAATTCTTACACCAGCTCCCCAAAATCTCTCCCATTCATTTGATTAATTTTTTTTTTTTCCATTTCTTTTCCGCTTTTCCGATTACTTCTCAATTTCCAATACAGTGAAAAGGTGCGCACTCGCTCCCGAGTGATGCAACAGTGGCATTAAAGAGCTTCGGAGATATGGTGTCACCTTGTCTCACTCCTTTTCCAATTTTTATGTGTGTTGTATTTTCAAACAGCCGAATCTTTGCACTTGCATTTTCATAGATGTTATTAATAATATTAATGTATGCATCTTCAATACCGCAGGATTTCAGAGCCATTGCAATTGCTGATGGTTTCACCGAATCAAAGGCTTTTTCATAATCGATAAAAGCCATGCACAATGGAAGTTCATATTCCCTCGCTCTTTCAATTAGTTCTCTCAGTACGTGGATATGATCTATTGTGCTGTAGCCACTCCTGAATCCAGCTTGTTCTCTCGGTTGAGCCATGTCCAGTGTCACCTTCAAGCGGTGTGAAAGAACTTTAGTGAAGATTTTATAAACCACTGATAGGAGGCTGATAGGTCGGTAGTTCCTGAGATCCTCAATGTCCCCTTTTTTATGTAGCAAGATCATTGTAGCGTTGTTCCAATCCTCAGGAATTTTCCCTTCATTAAGGCATCGAGTGAAAATTTGGGCGAGTACTGTTTCGATTTCTCCACTTGCTTCTTGTATGATGTCTACAGTAATTCCATCTTCTCCTGGAGCTTTTCCCCGCTTCATGTTCTTGATTGCATGTGCAACTTCTGCTGGAAGGACTGGAAGAACTCTGGTACTGGTACCTTTCATGATGTCTGGAGTACATGTATCATCCCTTTCATATAATTTGGAGTAGAAATCTTTCACTCTTGTCAAAATTTCGCCTCTATTTCTTGTTACAGAACCATCTTCTTTTCTCAGTGCCATAATCTGTTTTTTCCCCTTACTGAGATGTCCCTTTGCTATCTTTAGGCTTTGGTTGTTTTCAATTGCTTTCCTTACTAGTTCACAGTGGAATTTCCTTACGTCTTCAGTGATACTTTTTCGTACTGTCTTGCATAGCTCTATATATTCCACTTTGGAAGTCACATCTTCTTTAGTTGTCTTCATCACTCTTCTTTTTTGCATCAACATTTTGGTTTTTCGTGATAATTTGTTCTCATGCAATTTGTTCTTAGACCCAGCTAATTTTGTTCCTGTTTCCATAAGAGCTTTGGTTACTTTTCTGTTAACTTCAGAAATATCCACTTCTTCCGATGCCTTCTAAAGCAGAGAATCTGTTCTTCAGTTCCAATTTGAAGGTATTATGGTGTTTTTTAAGGTTGGCTATGTCAATACATTTTGTTTGTCTTATGAGCTTGCTACGTTCGAGTTTAGTGTTGAGGTGCATCTTACATCTCACCAATCTATGGTCACCGCCTGTGTTGAACTTGTTTAGCACACTGCAGTCTTCTATGACGAATTTTTTGTTACACATAATAAAATCAATTTCACTTGTCGTCCCAATTGGATGTCTCCATGTCCATTTCCTGTGTGGCTTTTTCTTGAAAAAGGAGTTCAAGATGAAAAACCCTTCTGCCTCTGCAAACTCTACGAGAGTATTTCCACGTTGGTCTCTGTTGCCGTGACCAAATTTACCTACTGAAGTTTCATTCTGTTGCCGTTGCCCTATTTTTTGCATTGAAATCTCCCATAATTATCTTCAAGTGCTGCTTACCTTTATTATTTAGATCACAAACTTCCTCATAAAATTCTTCAATTTCTTCTTCAGCATGACTTGTGGTGGGTGCATAAGTTTGAATAATCTGAGCCTGGTATCTTCTCGAGATTTGGATAACGAGTCGTGCAGCTCTGTCAGAGGAACTTTCAACTTCTACAACTTTATCCTTCAGTTTCTTGTTTATTATAAATCCAACACCACTAGTTCTGCCAGTATCTGTCCCACGATAGTAGAAGAGATGTCCACTTTTCAGTTCAATGAGATCTTCTCCTTTTCTCCTTACCTCACTTAGCCCGACGATGTCCCACTTGATCCTTTGTAGTTCTTCTTCCAATTCAAGAAGCCTTGAATCAGAAGATAGGGAGCGTCCGTTATACGTAGCCAAGGTCAGCATCAGATGGCAGCCTAGTCCGGTCCTCCGGGGATTCTTAGCACCCTCTGCCTTCATGTCGCACTGGCCGCTGCCTTGGCCAGGTACATTCCAGCTGCCGGAGACTGAGGGCCTAGATTTAAGTTGTGGAGTCATTTTGGAGGGGTTTGGCCATAACTCACCACGCTGGCCAAGCGGGTTGGTGAGTGTAATCAGTATAGAATTCAATTAATATTTAATAGTCCACAGGTAAAAGAGTATCGGAATTTATAAAGTATGCAGCTCGATCTACACAAGTCTTTTGCCAATAGTTCGATTTTGTCTCGAATAAGCGAAAGCGTTGTGTTTGGTCATTTATAGCAGATCCTTGTTCGAGGATTTCATGTTTTGAGCCTCTCCCGCATGGAATGCAGTATGAACTAAAATACCGACCAGAATTAAGAAATGTAGAAGCGTTACAGATGTCGTTTTAACTATTACTTTTTCGCAATCCTGTAAGGAAAGTACCCGTGTTATGTACTGAGGAAAACCGAATAACTATGCATATCCCACACATACAGGACGTCCCAAAATGAATATTCAAAACGAAAATAAAATAATTTCATTGATAATTGAACTGATGACCTATTTTTGACAGAAATACGAGCATTTAATGAATAAATTTTGACAATATGAATAATTAATTGTCACTTTTTATCTTTTTTTCAGAAATACACTACTGGCCACACAAAATGCAACACGAAGAAGGAAGCATCGATTGGCCTGAAATTCGCATCATGCGTCGCCCGCGAAAGGACATGCAAACGATTAGCATTGCAGGGCATATGCAAATCATGTGCGCCCGGCACGCCGCCGATAAGCACTATAAAAACGGTGCACAGAAGACGGGCTGTACGTAGTGGAAGTGTGTTGTGCTGCCGGACCTGTGCGTGGGAATTTTCCTGATGCATCGTCGCAGAATACGGCAGTCATTTCAGCACGTTTTGGAGTTCGACAGAGGACGACTAGTGGCTTACCGCGACAGCAGTTTATCGTACCGAGACATCGGCGCCCGTGTGGCACAACAGCCAGCAACAGTGAGGCGAGTATGGATTCGATGGCTGCAGGAGGGACGGACGGACCGACGTGAGCGATTGCAGCAGCCGCGGCACACCACCGAACGAGAGGACCGGCATGTTGTGCGGCGCGCATTAACGGCTCGCACCGCCAATTCACGAGCGTTAGCATAGGAATTAGGGTGTGTTGCGCAACAACCTGTGTCAGCACGTACCGTTCGACGTCGTCTGCAGGAGCGAGGACTTATCGCACGGCACCCATTGCTCCGATTACCATTGACGTTACACCACCGGTGAGTGCGCCGGCATTGGGCCGTTGAACGCCGCTCCTGGACTACGGAATGGCACGACATTGTCTTCTCCGCCGAATCCCGCTTCTGCCTGCAACACCACGATGGTCAAATCTGCGTGTGGCGGCACCACGGCGAGAGACTGTATGACGCCTGCATTATGCGATTGCCATACCGGTCCGTTGCCTGGCAATATGGTTTGGGGCGCAATTGGATATGACACCCGCGCCCATCAGGTACGCATCGCCGGCACACTCAACAGTCACCGCTACATCTCCGACGTTTTAGATCCTGTAGTCCTCCCTTACCTGCAGGACCTGCCAGCGGCCACGTTTCAACAGGACAATGCGCGCCCGCACGTGGCACGCATTAGTGCACCAATTCTCCACTGCCCACCAGGTGTCACTGCTGCCGTGGCCCGCCTGTTCTCCCGATATGTTGCCCATCGAACTCGTCTGTTTGCTGATCGGCAACCGAGTGGCCCGGCAAGCACCACTCGCGGCTACGCCTGAGGATCTGGTGCAAGGTGTGGAAGCAGCCTCGACAACATACCCCAAACCCACATCCAAAGCCTCTTTCGTTCGATGCCGCTGCGTGTAGCAGCCGTTATTGCCAGCCATAGGGACCACATGAACTATTGATGTCTGCGTGCTCCGCAAGTCGCACGGAATGTAAGCTCAATCGTTTCATCTTTGTATCTGTTGTTATGTGTCCAGTAAATCTGGCTTTGCTATCTCGTGTCCTTCTTGGTGTTGCATTTTTGCTGGCCAGCAGTATTTATTCCCGTTTCTGGAATGATGTCAAGTCCTCATAAATTTTCTACTGTTCTTTTTGTTTCGAAGTTTATAGAACGCCATGACCAAGTCGTACGGCTTTAAGCAGTCGTACGAGTTGTTTTATTTTATGGCCAGTGTTTGAAGGGAAGAGAGGGACACAGTTCTCTGTAAGACAAGCTAGACACCATCAATGCCCCTTCCGGCCACAATAGTTAAAAACTCACACCGTCCATGCACTATTTAAATAAAACATTCACATATATTTTTGCCCATCCACTGTCGATGCTTTAAGCTCCTTTTCCCACTGTTTTTCTTCACAGATCGATAGTATGAAATTTATAGTTGAATTATACAGTAAGATAATTTTCCCTTCCTGTTTCAGACTTGCATCTACAGCTTTCACCAGATTTTTTCTCACTTCACTATTCAGTACATCATAAGCCATCAACCACCCCAAACATAATCCCTGCCAATTATTCCCACCCACTGAAATACAAAATATTAATCAGCAATTTACTTCCTTCTTAGTCGAGCGTTTACTCACTCTTCAAACTTAACTTTCCGTACTGCAGAATTAAACCATGTTAGAAACCTTGCTCACTCCTTTGGCTGTCAACTGAATACAGCTAATAAGATTATCAGAAAGGTCGAAATATCATCAACTACAACGTTAACTATAGTAACTATCGCACCATCTCTTATCGAGGATCAATGGACTATATTCCAAGTATATCACACTCACTTAAGAATATCTGTAGGAGTAACCAGTAAGATTTCGGCTTCAAGACGAAATATATTTTTTCATGCATCAAGAAAGACCAAGACTGTGTGCTTGTTCTTAATAAACAGGGAATATACACTGATGTGCAAAAATTAAGGACGAAGAGGAGAAATTAGCATAAGAGCGGAACGAGCAGGCAGAACGGAGCGAAAAACCACTCAGGAGATAGACTAGGGTCCGGTACGGTAGGGCATGCGCATATATGCATCATGAAATGGGGGGGGGAGAGTGTCGGAAATGTATAAAGCACAGGGGCGTTGTACGCTCAGCAATTCGGTGAAATATATAACACGGTGTACATCGGTTTGAACGACGTCGAGTTGCTGCCACCGTGTTATATGACCAACAGGCAATCCAGTAAACGACATCTCGATGACTTTACCCGAGGTCGCGTCATTGGGAAGTTGGAAGAAGGTCGAGGAGTGACTAGTGTGGCCGAGGAGTTCGGGATCGCTCACAGCATCGTTTCACGAGCTTGGAGAGCATTTTAAACGACAGGAACAGTTGTCTGAGTGTTTAGAAGTCGTCATCCACGAGCAACCACGGCGGCGGACGACCAGTATATTGTCCTACAGGCAAGAAGTGACAGACGGCAGACAGCGGGAGAAATTCCAAGGCACATGCAACAGACAACTGGACGTCCGTTATTGCGTTTTACCGTGGCCAGCAGGCTGCACAAACGTGATCTATTTGTACAACGACCAGTACGGTGTGTGCCATTAACGCCTGCTCATCGGAAACGGTGGTTTCTATGGTGCTAGGAACACAAGAACTGGACACATCAGCAATGGGGTAGAGTTCTTTTTTAACGGATGAGAGCCGATTTAGTCTGACGAGCGATTCTGGACGTATACACATCTGGAGAGAGCAGGGAACACGCAACCACACCTCCAACATCATCGAAAGGGTCCGGTTTGGAGGTGGCGGAGTTATCGTTTGGGGCGATATCATGCTTGGTAGCCGTACTATCCTCCACATCTTCCAAGGAAGTTTAGTCACTGGTGTCCGCTATTGTACCGAGGTTCTCCTGCCTCACGTGCGTCTGTTTAGAGGTGCTGTGGGTCCTGAGTTCCTCTTCATGGACGACAACGCTACACCTCATCGTACAGTGGCGGTCACAGAGCTATTGGAGAGTGAAGATATTCAACGCATAGATTGGCCCGCAAAGTCCCCGGACCTAAATCCAATCAAACACGTGTGGGACCTTCTCGGGAGACGCTTGGCAGCACGTCACCACCCGCCAGCAACGATTCGCAGCTACGATTTGCGCTACAAGAGGAATGGGTCGCGATGCCTCAACAGCTCCTTGACAACCTCGTCCTCAGCATGGACAGACGTTGTAAATCCTGCAACGCAGTCAGAGGTGATCATATCTCCTACTAAAGACTGGATTTTTCTTGGCAGCAGCCTGTCACATGGACGTTTCTGTCTTCTGTCCAGTTGTGCTCGAAGCTACCTTTTCAATAAAGTGCCTTTGTATCCTTTGGATTCCTTGTTTGGACAGTTTTGCTCACTTGTCCCATATTCTTACATCTTGGGGATCTTATGGTATGATTTGAGTCGATGTGGAATACTTCTGCACGACGTTACATTCGAAAAACCGTCTCGGCCTTAATTTTTTCACGCCAGTGCATTACATTTCTCTCAACGCAGTTCACCAGTACAACATTGATGTGTTTTATAATGGCTCGCCTTAAGACTAGACTGAAGGAACACAAGTATAATGTTTAAAACGGCTCCTTATCCAGTATTCTTTCTGGTATTGTGAGTAAAGGAACTCACTGCCCCGTTTGGTAAAAACGCAAGGATCTTGACAGCCCCATTACATAAGCAAGATGTTCGACTGAGTGAAAGCCTATATATCCAACCCTTTAGTGAAAAATCTCCCAACGAAGAAAGTTCACACTGAATTCCCCAGCCCTGGAGACTATTTCTAAAAGAGAATACTAATTCACATTATTGAATTAAGAATTCAATAATAGAAATTCAATAATGTGACGCAGTATTTTCCTTTTTAAAACAGATTAACGTTTTAAAACTTATTAAAAAAAACAGTTATAATAATTATAATAGTAAATTAATAAATTTATATATAAACCTAATTAACTAACTAGTCTTCACAACTTTTATCATTCTCCTTTCTAACTTTTACCAAGCCTGTCTGCTCTTAATCATTTCACCCCGCTTTTAAAAATCTTTAACTGATAGTTCTGTGTCTGGCGCTCTTTGGCCATGCCTGGCCCTTGCGCCACAAAAATCAACCAACTAACTAACTAACTAACAATAATGTGAATGGAATGCTACTCGTCGTTTATCACGGAGTAAAAAACATTTATCGTGGACGTTAGATCAGTGGAAACGGGTCCTATGGACTGATGAATCCAAATACACGATCCATCAGCATGATGACCGTGTGTGGGTATGACGGCAGCCAGGGGAACGCTATTTACCACAGTTCCTACAGTTAGGTTTGGACCTGGCAGTATACACGAGTGGGGGTGTTTTTCGTTGTATGGTCCTGGCCCATTGGTTATTGTGGACAAACCTGTTAACCAGCCCGTCTACCTCGATATTCTGGACAATTACGCCCTCCAAACTCTTAGGCAATACTACGGAACTGAGCCTTGTTGGTAACAGTAGGACAATGGATCAAGTCATAAATCAAGGACTGTTACGGCGTGGTTTGACGACAATTCCGTATCGTGTGTGCATTGGCCAGCACAGAGCTCTGATCTTAATCCCATAGAGCACTTATGGGATGAATTAGAGCGCAGCATAAGAAGTTTGGAACCAAGGCATACTACTAAGCAACAGTTAGCAGCAGCATTATGTACTGAATGGAAGCGCATACCTTTCGCTGTGTTCCAAAATCTTGTCGAAAGCATTTCTTGAAAGGTCAGTGCATGCATTAAGGCCAAAGGTGGATCTGCAGCGCACTAATATATGTGAATAAATGCTATATTGTGTTTCTCGTCTAGGTGTCCGGTGACTCTGTCAATATAATCTATTTAGAACTTACAAAAAGTAAATTTTCGTTGAAGACAGTAAGCAAATGGGGATGTAATATCTATTTCCTTCACTCCAAATAATATGTCCAGTGATGCATTTTCCATTTTAACTTCTTGCACAGACGAATACGCTTTGAAATGCAGAGAAATGAAGCCATTGTGTCTGTTTTTACGTCTGCTTTTCCCCTTTCTCTTTCCATACAACAGAGTTCAAAATTGAAAACTTCTGATATCGTTTGGTACTCAATGGGAGCATTAAGCTACCGGAGAAAGGTAAGAAACAAACGGAAAGGGGTGTAACGTTCTTAGGGGTTTGGTTGAATAATTTAGCTAATTCTGTGCTTTCCCCAAATATTAACATTATGTGAATAACAATGGGACTTCCACGTTCCATAGCGTTTACCTGATGCTTCGGATAGCTTTACTTAACTTAGTAGCTGCAAAAGTTATTTACTGAGCACAGAAATATCACTTTAAGAATACGATTACAGATTCAATGAAAACAAGTATACTTACAAATTTAACCTTTTATTTCATCTCAGGTATCTATGTTAGTACCACATCGAAAACACATCAGTAGCTGAACAACATCATGCTCAAATAATCTCCAAGTCACATTAGCTTGAAAAAAACCCAAGTCTTCAATGGTAAAACAAGCGTGGTAATCGAACAGAAAGAAATAAAGAATAACATACTATACATGTAGTCACTCTAAGCTCGCATTAAAAATCTCTTTTCAAATCAATTAGAAACAAGCTGTACCGGAATTTTAACAAGAGCCCCGAAAAATCTAACGACAGCAGATAATCCCGACACCTCGAAACATGCTCTTCTTATTTCTGTTTATTCTACCTTTCTTTTTCTTTCTGTGTTACGTAATTTCTAGAGTCAGTTAGCGCTGTCTCATCGTAGTTAAAACTTTGCAGTTTTCTGAGCTTTGGTGGAATGGCGCTGTCAAAAGTTAATCTTCTGTCAAGTTACTTTTGTAACCATCAACCTCTTTTTTTCCTACGTCTCATTGTGAAATGTTGTTGCGAGGAGGAGTTGCTTGTGCGCGTGATTACTGTTCTTTTCTTGAAAGATGATTATAAAAATTCCAGTTTGGTAGAAAACTTGTCGATGTACTGCACATTTCCGTTTTTCAAAGATGTATCCGCTTACCAGAATGGTAGGACTTCATAATTTATCGACAAATTTTACTTACATAACACAGAGTTTTAAAAAGCGCAGCTTTGAAAACAGACTCTCCTACAGTAACTTTTGTTGTTTACTCATCCTAATGATTTACAGCGCAAACGAGGATCAACATGGGAGCAAACTATCGTGTTCTCTCTGCTTCGTCGTATAGTATACTTTTAAGATCATAGCCTTTCGTCACCATTTTCTCTACGCATTGTGGGACGCACTTGAAAGATTAAACAAAAGGAACAAAATTTTTGTTTCTTCACAAGATCGAGCAGACAAAATGCTTACAACTGAAATCATAAACTTTTGCTACGAAATCTATTCAGCCAGTTCCGCTGTCGTCAGGAACAAATTGCTATGAAAAGCATCAGTAGATCAATTATCACACAAAATGATAAATTAGGTAAATTATATATGTATTAGCTCCTAGCACTTGTTATATTTTTAAGAGAGCGATCATAAATACTGCACACGTACCCTTAAAAAATGCTGAAAATTTGAAATGAGGAACAACAACGAAGTTATAAATGCTGAAGAAAAACAATCGAGAGAGTTCCCTGGTAATCGACGTAGGTAATTTGTGCCATTCACCTTTCGCATACTAAAATATTTGGGTTTGAAATAAAACGAGTGATATGTAAGTATACTGTTTGTTTACGGTGCTCTGACACCGATAAAATGTGATATAGCTACGAAATTTCATCTGCGCATGCGGAAGCTAAAATCTTACCTCGAAAAAGAAAAACTGAATCGCAAGTGTATTAGTGAGAGGTGTGACGTGCCTGCCTCGCAGGACGCACACGACATAAAGGAAGATAGCAGCGATAACGAGCGTCTGCGTAGCTCAGTTGGCAGAGCGACTTGTTCCGGAATAAGTGGACTTGGGTTCGATCCCCGGCGTGGACCAAAATGACGGAGAAATTTACTACGTTATAATAGCGCCCGAACTTCCCGGATGACTCGGCCGTTAACGATCTCGCTATGGTGAGACGTTCTTTCCAAACCGCGTGATAGGAAAAATAAGAGAATCCCTTCTTCAGCGCTTCGAAAAATAAATGTGTGTGATGTTACGTTCCACACATCAGATTGCCTGGGAGTTCTCAGATGCACGTGCTACAGCGGATGGCTGCCTACGACGATTCATGTTCCCGTGGGCCATGCTCGCGGCCCTCTTTCGGGATTGTGGTTGGGGTAGATGTGACGTGCCTGCCCCGCAGGCCGCACACGACATAAAGGCAGATAGCAGCGATAAAGAACGTCTGCGTAGCTCAGTTGGTAGAGCGACTTTTTCCGGAATAAGTGGATTCGGGTTCGATCCCGGCGTGCACCATAATGACGGAGAAATTTACTTCGTTATAGAAGGATTGGTAAGTTTTGGTCTAGAATATCTACAGGTTAACCCCCATCGTCTTACATATCAAGTATTTCAAATTTTCGTGATGGATAGTAATCAAATCAAACAGCTATCGAATCACGATGAAAATATACGATACAAATCTCAAAATATTTAATAAATCGTAGAACACACGGTCGAGTCACATTATTATGACCACCAGCTAATATCCACATTAGCCACCGTGTTCAACGCGGACAGCAGCTAGACGGGCTGTGAGTGACTCAATAAGGTGGTGGAAGGTATTCACAGATATGGAGAGCCATGCGAACTGCAGTGCATCTCACAGCTGCTGGAGGGTGCGTGGTGTAGGATCCATAGAGCGAACAACACGATCGAGCTGGTCCCACAGATGCTCAATTGGGTTTGAATCTGGGGAATTAGGCGGCAGGGAAGTACTTTGATCTCTTCCTTGTGCTCTTCTAACCATTCTTGGACATTTCTAGCTGTGTGACACGTCGCATTGTCATTCTGGAAGATCCCATCCGCCCCAGGGAAGACAATCAGCATATATGGGGTTACGTGTTCTGCAAAGATGGATTCATAACGATTTCGGTCCGTAGTGCCTTCCATAGGTATGAGTGGATCCAGAGAATTCCACGAAAATATTCCCCAGAACATAACGCTGCCCCCACCAGCTTGTGTTCTTCCAGCAATGGTTAAAAGGTGTTTGTTCTCCGATGTTTATCGCCTTAAAAGCCAACGTCCATCCGTTCGATGAAGCAGAAAACGTGACTCGTCGGAGAACGCAATCCTTGCCAATCAGCGAAGGTCCAATTCCGATACTGCCGTGCAAATGTAAGTCTTTTCTGCCGACGCACCTTCGTTAGCTTAGGTACAATGGCCATCCGTCTGCATCGGAGCCCCATGCGCAACAGGGTTCGCTAAAGTGTCGTTTTGGACAAACTTCCGGTAGCCACCTGGCTCATTCGGCCAGTGAATTGCTCCACTGTAGCGTGTCGATTGGCCCTCACGCACCTTCGAAGCCAACGTTCACATGTCACATCAATGGCATTTGGGGATCCGCAGTTTCCACGTCGCTTATTCGCAATGGTGCCATTTCTCCAGTTAGGATACACTTTAACCAAAACAGCCTAGAACAGTTCACAAACTGCGCTGTTTGAGAAATACTGCCACCTTTGGCCCGAAAACTGGAAAACATCCCTTTCTTTAAATCGGTACATCGCTCCTTTTATCAATGACAGCAACGAATGATATGTATATACCTTCACACCTTATATACCCTCCAAGCCATCTCACTAAACATGCCTTCTCCAATTGGCTACGCGCTGTTGACGTCGAAAGTAGGGGTGGTCACAGTAATGTGACTTGACTGTGTATGTACATGATAAAAACGCAAAACCTTTCTCATGTGTAGCGCATGCATCATCAGGCTGTGAACTGATTTGGGCAAGGTGCTTGCGGGGTACATAGATTCATCGTTAGGAGACACGTGTGCATAATTCTGGGTAAAATACAGTGAATAAGCATTGAAAATCGTATATGTGGGAGTATCTTATGATAAATCATAAGTGAGTCATTTGCCAAAAAACTCCAAGCAGAAGGTACAACAATAGGAGTTTCGGTGTTACAACATTGATCACCATATGCTATGATATACATACTTTCTGAAAACAAAGCAACTCTTTTAGTATGAGCTCGTCAAGAATAAAAGCGTCCTTCAATAGTGGTGTAAATGAACGCTCTTTCACTAGACGCGCTAGGGCTATAGCAAATGATCCAATTCTTAAAGAGTATTGATGTTCCTGGATTCGACACAATAAATTGCGAAGGGTAGATCCGATATACATTTTAGTAATATGTACAGACTCATTACTCACCAAAGGGATGCCGTACACTCCACATTGTTTTAGGATATCAGGTTTGACTGTGTCACTACGAAACGCACTAAATAGACTACAATTAGGTAGAATCACTAAAATCAATTCTCTTTCCACGACACAAATTACGAAGGGGAGGTGTGATAAGCAGGTGACAAAAGAGTGAACCAATAATTTTTTTTGTGTTATCTTCAGGCGCAAGAGTAGTAGAAGCTACACGACGATATCTTGAAATAAGGGTGTAAACATGTGATGAAGCTTAACCAAAGTGACTAGCAATGCTAGAAATTCTAGAAAGCTCTAAATCACGGTAAGCGATTGTAGACGAATGGGTATGGGCACGTGCTACCAAACTGCAAAAGGATGCAAGCTTATGTTTGCGGGGATGACATGAGTCAAAAGAAATAAGAATTGGAGTTAAAAGAAGGTTTACGATAAACTGCGAACGATAAGGAGTTAGTTAAATGGTCACGGGTAACCAAAAAATCAAGAAACGGCAGAGAAAAATTACTTTCAAGGTCGATAGTAAATTGAATGGAGGGAAAGGACAGAGATCGATGATCTTTAAATGAATTCAAAAGTTCAATGGAATGTAGCCACAGCCGGAAAATGCATGTGCGACACATGTGAAAGATCTTGCGTTTTTATCATGTATATATTTTAGGATTTATTAAATATTTGGAGATCTGCATCGTATATTTTTATCGTGCTTTGACAGCTGTTTGATTTGATTTGTCTTACATATCATTTTAGAGATATCGTCAATAGCAGATTTCCATCCACTTCGAGAATGGAGAGGAAAAGATGCGTAGCCTTATTTTTGCAATGGCCTTTATCACAGTTAGCATCAGGTTCGTGTAATTTACATCGATTGCAATGAGATATTTTTACGTTTATGTAAAATATAAGGAAATGGTTTTCGGCGATAGTTAGTAAAACATATTGTTGAGTAAGAATAAAATTAACTGTTTTTGTATTACATAATGGGACAGCACGCGGCACGGCACTAGTAGGTTACAACAATGTTTTGACCATGGCGCACCGTACATCATAATGTTTTACCTGGGATTTATTTTACTGCAATCGGAAAAGATGTGTAGCATCAAAAAGAATATGAATTATTCTGGAAAACCTGAAGAGGTGCCATAAACGAATCTCCAGACAGAGATGATTATGTGAGGTAAATGGAATTACGAGTAGAGGTGTAGCATAAAGATCAAGAGCCAAAAGAAATTACAATTAAAAAAACACGAGGCCTTTGTCTAGCGGTGAGTTGAATCATACTGCTGAAAAGAAAGAAGTTGGGCAGTATATTTTTAATTTAACGCTTCCATCGACTTGGGAAATCTGAACAATCCACTTCGAAAATGCCACTCAGTTTGTGACGTACTACAGAGACGAAAGCATGTCTCAAGGTGACAAATCTGCAGCGAGACATTCTGTCCGCGTAGCTCATTTGGGAGGGCGACTTACTCCGGAGTGAGGGGACACTGATTCGATGCCCATTGCGTACACGGATTCGTTGCCCATTGCGTACGCGGATTAGATGTCCATTGCGTACACTGATTCGATGCCCATTGCGTACACTGATTCGATGCCCATTGGATACACGGATTCGATGCCCATTGCGTACACGGATTCGATGCCCATTGCGTACATGGACTCGATGCCCATTGCGTACACGGATTCGATGGCCCATTGCGTACACGGATTCGATGCCCATTGCGTACATGGATTCGATGCCCATTGCGTACACGGATTCGATGCCCATTGCGTACATGGATTCGATGCCCATTGCGTACACTGATTCGATGCCAATTGCGTACATGGATTCGATATTCATTGCGTATACGGATTCGATGCCCATTGCGTACATGGATTCGATATTTATTGCGTACACGGATTCGATGCCCATTGCGTACACGGATTCGATGCCCATTGCGTACACGGATTCGATGCCCATTGCGTACACGGATTCGATGTCCATTGCGTACACGGATTCGATGCCCATTGCGTACACGGATTCGATGTCCATTGCGTACAGGGATTCGATGCCCATTGCGTACACGGATTCGATGCCCATTGCGGACAAACTTTGTTTTCACATTGGCACTTGATTGTGGAAAATGGATCCACTGGCCGTTGGGTTCTTCGAAGAATGTGTGATGTTTGTTCCACACATTGTTTGGAATTAATGACAAATTCCTACTACGTTTCAAAGAAACAAAAATTAAGAGGAGATGATGTGACGTAGTACAGAGGTGAAAACATGTGTCAAGACGACAAATCTGCAGCGAGACATTCTGTCAGCGTAGCTCAGTTGGTAGAGCGACTTACTCCGGAGTGAGGGGACACGGTTCCGATGGGCGTCGCGTACAAACTTGTGTTTTCACAAGTTTAACAGCAGCCTGTTCAAGACGAGTGA
The DNA here is from genome assembly GCA_039090855.1 of Macrothele yani. Taxonomy (NCBI): domain Eukaryota; kingdom Metazoa; phylum Arthropoda; class Arachnida; order Araneae; family Macrothelidae; genus Macrothele; species Macrothele yani. The sequence goes on from CM076995.1 coordinate 185,848,066, forward strand.
TTTCACAAATGAAATAGTCAACTTCTGGCAGCACGAAAGCCAACCTGCACCGTCAATCTGTTGCCCGTTTCTACGGTCGGATTCTCTGAACCACGCTGAATCGAGATTTGATAACTTGCTTAAAGTTGAATCGCATGTCTTTCTTCGAGAGAAACAACACATCCGAGACTAATATTAGCATTCATTTAATGCAGAATTCAATATGTGAAATATATTCACGCAGGTTAGCAATGCAATTTGTAGCACACAAAATGTACTTAAAATTCTGTTTTTCAACGTAAGTAAAACTTAAGAAAAGAGTATTGTTCGGAATATTTTTGTACTATCTAACTACAATTTCGAAATGCATTTAAGTCATATTATTTTTTATTCAAAATTCATCGCGTACTATAAAATTTATGTACTTAATTTGGTCATTTGTTAATTGAGAAATAACGTACAATATTGATAACGTGCAGCCCTTAGAATGAAAAAAACAACGAAAAAATAAATCGTAAATTTATAAATGTCTTGGGTACTATACAATTATTTATAATGCCTACTGGTATTAAGTATGACGTGCCTAAAGGATTTATTTCCAACTTTCGTAATCGATCTGACTTTGCATTGAAGTAAATTTATAAATGCTTTACAATTGGAAACAGAAAAGCATAAGACTTAATGACACAATAATCCGGGTCTTTTTCACATACAATCTCTGCTTACCTTTCCTGTCTAACCGGCGGCTTTTTCAAGTCACTAGAACGAATCCACACTTAAACTGTTAAAGATAAATAGAATAAAATGTTAAATCAAATCATAAACAAGGATCGTACGAAATTACATCAACATAATGCCATCAACATAATGCCTCCCAGTATACACATGACAAACCCATGTTTTGTTTAGCTCTAAAAGCACAATCCACGAATGCCGTAGAACCATTGACGCAAAGTCACTACACACGTCACTGCGAAACAGAAATTCTATAGTCTCTCGAAGTAAGTTTTAGTCGAGAGATAGACCAGATTTATTTACCCTAGAAATGCCAAAAGCGCCATTGTGATTTTTGGAAAGCCTACCACTTATGTAATAAAAATATAACAGTCTTAGTAAAAATTAGTGGTGGTTGAATAGAATATGATGTCATCAATATGGCCGCCATGTCATATTGACAACGAAGCATTACAACGGCTGTAACTCCTTACTGGTTAGTCGTAGAGAGTTGCTTAAAAAAGTTTTGTAAAAAAACTTTTTTAACTCTTTAGTCACTTAATGAAGCTTTTACATATTTGTACATGTGGTGAAGGCATACCTCGGAATATAGAATGAATCAAAAACTAAGTGACAATTTGTAGATAATTTGACAGAAGATACCAGTGAAGAAATGTTGAGTGCAACTGAACTCATGCAATTGCATGAAGAGCACAAATCTTTACCAGATAAAACGAGAAAAGGCTTGCATGGTAAAACAGTACAGCTATTCCAAAAGTACATGAATTTCGTGCAAATTTACAAGTTTCTCTGTGGAACATACAGGACCTGTAATGTTGACATTACACACAGACCATAGGCCATAGAGAAAATGTGTCCCATTTGCTTTGCATGTAACACAGCCATTTAGGCTCGCTGGATGACAATTTATCTCCTAAAGCTCCTTAACATCGAAGAGATATGCCAAGGAGAAAAAACAGCGCTTTCTAATGGAGGACTATCCATCAAACGCTCAAGCTGCTCTTTTTCTCGTGTCCTTGTGGATCTGGCACTAGAACAATCCGTGAATACAAATGTTGCATCAAGGTTTGGTGGTATCACAGCCTTTGGTAAATCAGATTCCACCAAATGCAAATGGATGAAAACAAGGTTCACCAGGAGCAAAGCTGTGACTCATTTGTTGGAGTTCAGAGGATTATAACGTGTTAAAGACACGAACGCGGAACTTCAAGGCTCTAAGATCAACAGAAACAACAAGGATGTTCTGTAAATCATGAATAAAATGGACAACTTTTTATATCCTTTTCATAATATTGAGTACAACATTCCTCTTCTAAATCTTTCAACTGGCCAGGTGATTATGACTGAGCTGGCAGATGAGCTTGTAAGAACTTACGAAAAAAGAAAAGCTGCTTTTGAAACATTCAGGGGTATGTACGCAGTGGATCCTCAAAGTGTTGAAAAGGCTATAACCAGAAACATTATTAAAAACTGTGATTGCATTTCAGTCCAAAAACCAACTGAGAGTCAAACAAAGTTAGAGACTGTGAAGTGCACACGAGATCTCTTCGGGAAACTGCTGTACCTTGTAGAGGTTCAGAAACGGGGCATTGAAGAGGTAATTGAATTGCCACTCACACCCGTACCCCTGTCATTGGACCAAATTGGGCGGTCCATGAATAAAACGAATAAGAGCAAACAGATGCGCACGTAGTAGGAGTATCAAACGTCAAGTAAAGAGAACCCATTGGTAGTTTATGCTGTCATATAGGATGCATTGTTTATGATACATTGCTTGAAGTTTCCCAAAACGTATGCAGGTGTTGTATACAAGCTATATAAAAACATTTGCAGCACATCAGCCAAAGAAGTTCACTTAGTTTGAGATGTGTATGAGACTCCAATTATAAAGGATATTGAGCATGGCCATCGTTGGGAAACTTCATTTTCGGGTGACATAAAAGTGACAGGACCAGACAGAAAACTCCAAACAAACATCAAGAGTTCTTGAGGAACAGTTTATTTAATTCCTCCCTCCTTTCTTTCATTTGCAATGAATGCAAAAAGTATAAATGCGTATGTCTTCTGGGTGAAAGAATACTGCATGTTGGTACTGAAGATACACGCTATCAATACAGCGCACAAAACAATGTTACGCTCTAAATACAAATTCCTGAACTGAAGTGTTGTCATCAAGAAGCAGGCACATTGTTAGTTTGGCACATCCAGTACATAGCACAGCTCAGAAAGGAACATAGCTGTTCGAGCCAATGATACGGACATTCTTGTTTTCCTGGTGTATCATCAAAGGCACTTCCAGAACTGTAACGTGTGGATGGATAGTGCACTGGCCTCAAATAACCCAAGACGGTTTATAGACGTTACAAATATTGCAGAAAAACTTTGTGATGGTTTGGCTACGGCTGTACTTGGCTTCCACGCATTTACTGGATCGGACTTTACAACAGCTTTCGCAAGATAAGGAAACGTTAAACCTTTCAGGATAATGTCTAAGCACACGACAAGTTTTTAGCCAGTTCAGGAGAGACAGTGGATCTGCAAAATGACTTGTACATTGGCACTGAGCAATATGTTTGTTCCCTGTACGGACGATCTTTTGGCACGTCAGTAACACAAGCAAGATACAGTCTATTCAAAATAAAATGTGCTCCTAAATAGGAGCAACGACCTTTACAGAAGATACAAAAGCAATGATCCTACTCTTCTTCTCCCGTCAAGAGCAGCTAATCATGAAAAGTTAAAAGAAGAAATGCTGATGCACTGATATGGAAGAAAGCTAATCACCAAAACCCACACCAAGGTATTGACCTCCTTAAAACACGGCTGGTGTTTATGTAACGGAAATTACAGGATTTAGTGGTGTGAAGGGCCTATGTGCCTGAATATATTGAAATGGAAAAGGACGAAGGCACAAAAAATGAAGAAGAGGACTACAGTGGTGACAGCGATGAAACTGATGACTGAGAGAAAACCAGAAATAGGCTTTCGGACGCTAAGCGAGTCATCTCAAACTTCTTGTATAAAATTTTACAAAAAACATTGATTATAATAATTTACAAAAGTTGAAGCTCAAGTGATTCAACAAATAAATCCATTATATCCATTGTTGTTGTGATGTGCTCCTTTTTTAGTGGCATCCAGTGGTATGCATGTAATGGTAAAAAATACCAATTTTTGCAGTTTGACATTGCCTTCCCGGTGGCGCATGGTCAAAGTGATGGCTTATGATCACACGTCCGAAAGAGGTCCGGGTTCGAACCCCGGAGAAGCATGAACGTTACTTTTGTGTTACGGCCCTGGCTCTTTTCCTTCCCTTTAACCAGTGGCCTTAAGTTAGGGACGGGCGGCTGCTTACAGCCCACTGAGTTACTCACGGTGGTTGCTAGACCTCCATTGTAAAAAAAAAAAAAAGAAAAAAAGTTCTACATTAAAAAACGGCAAAAGCTTACACGTTACGTACAACTTTGACGTAGTAAACTTTTTTTATGATTAAATTGTCTTCCCTTAAAAATAATTAACTCTCTACGATTAACCAGTAAGAAGTTACTGTTGTTGTAATGCCTCGATGCCAATACGACAGCGTTCGCGTTAATGACGTCATATTTCATTACCCCAGCACTAATTTTTCTAAGACCGACATATTTTGATTACATAAGCGGTAGGCTTTCCAAAAAACACAATGACGCTTTTGGTAATCAAGGGTAAATAAAACCCAGCTTACCTCTTTGACTGTTTCTTTTGCTGTAGTGTACGGGCCCATATCCTTAATGCCGCTCCAGAGTAGTTTTGCCTCATTATTTATTACTTTTCTTGACAAAGCAGTCGTGAGTTTCCCATCTTTGACATCCCTTCTATGCTTTTCAAGACTTGTAGCAAAAGACCTTTTTGTCATTCCTATGTATATCTTTTTAGCTCCATCAGGGTACATTATGGGAATGTAGTACGCTCAGATATGACAGGTTCAGGATCATGGCATATGACTATGTTAGATATGGATCTAGCAAATTTTATTCCCACATTACAATTTAACCTTTGCATGGCTTTTCTGAGCAAGAACAAGAACCTCGGAATTTATGGGATGGACCCGAAGAATCTTGGCGCAGGATTGGTAGGGCGCATATTATTGCCTTTGTTGTCCATCTTTCTCGATTATTTTGCTCAGATCCAAATGAAACAGCTAAGTTCTGTGGACTTTCATTTTCCTATTTTACAGTTTCACGATGAGAGCATAGTAAAAAATACCCGGATTGCACGAGATCTGATGAAAGACTCCTTGTAGCTGCCAGGTCCAAACGATCTTGGGCTTATGATGTTATTTATTGACGTGGGTTTGTAGTAAACTGAAGTTCCCAGGTGGCCAGCTACTGTTTTTCATATCATTTCATCTAGAAATGGCAGAGAGTAATCCACATCTGTTTCCATGGAGATATTGCAGGGTATATGGAATTGATTTTAGGGTATATGGAAGTTCCTCTCTAGTTTGTTTTCATATAAAGAAAATTTGATCAACGTATATCAGCCATATCGATGGTTTCGGAGAGTATTTTTTGAGGATTCTATTTTTGTTGGGTCTCAGCACAGTTTCAGCTAACACCGAAATGAGAGAGAGAGAGAGAGATAGATAGATAGATAGATAGATAGAGAGAGAGAGAGAGAGAGAGAGAGAGAGAGAGAGAGAGAGAGAGAGAAGAAGATTACATGGGCACTCTGCTATTCTGCTTGTATATATCTTTATATCGGAAGATGGTGCTACAACTGTTTGTAATAATTACTGGAACTATACTGTATATGCCATGCCAAAAGGGACGTAATTAAATATGCCATTCCCACTTCAAAATCGAACTGATTTTACATTCTTAACTTGTGGAACCGGAACCTACCATAAATTTCTTAAAAACGGAAACAGGAAAAACAACGGAGAATATAATCAACCCGCTGTACTCGAAGCAAGGTTGCCCATAGACATTTTAGCACGTTTTCCTGTAAAACATTAAAACGGATTTGGAGGATGCTTCTGATTAAAATAATATTTAGTATATTCAATTGAATAAAATTAAGTTACACGAAACTTGTTCTTTCTATGCGGAGGTAATGCTGGGTTTATAAGAAAAACAGGTGCTCTCTAGACGCAAATTAATATAGCATTGATCAGATCAGATCATATGTAAAGTATTTTAGGAAGGGAGTGTCTTACCCCAGGTTTTAAACAACCCTTAGAAACAGGAAGCTAGGAGATTTGGGCTACAGTGCTCGATAGGAAAGTGACACGGAAGGTAGGTAGAAAGGAGGGAGGAAGACGCCCTTATTTATTACCAGAGGGTCAGTACCTTGGGCCCGACGGCTTAACGTACCCATCCGACGCACGGCGGATATTTAGTGGTTCGAGCGTTCGTACCTGCTTGGGATCGAACCGTAAGTCTTCTCCGTGGCAGTCACGAACGTTGACCACTAGGCTACCAGAGGCCCTCAATATATCATAAATCAACCACCACTTATAGGAAAGCGCCTTTCTTTTGAAAGAATGTAAATTAAGGCGATTAGGTCAGCATACTTTTGTACACGAAATAAGGATTACGCCTCGCTCACTTCCAAGAAATATTTTTTTCTCCTGGGTTAGAAACTCGTCAGACGCGTTCAATCCGTTAATCCCCACGAAAACAATAAAAGCATTCCAGGCATGCAAACAGGTTTACGGAGTAGATCAGCGAGCTCCACCTAGTGCGATCAGACTACGGCCTGGATCAGACTGCGTGGGAGCACTATTGTCTGTACGAGTCACCCACGTTCACGCCGTTTCATAAAAGGGAGACCTTGAACGTGTCTAACGCGTTCAAACTGGGCAGAGGGTTAAACTCCTTTTTTTATTTTTTATCTGTAATGTGAATTTCGTTAATTTTGGCTGGGCCGCGGGTGGCCTAGTGGGCAACGTTCGTGACTGGGCCTCAGGTTCGATCCCAGGCAGGTACGAAATTTCGATCCACTAAATATCCGCCGTGCGTTGGATGGGCACGTTAAGCCGTCGTACCCCGGGTACTGGCCCCCGGTAATAAATAAGGGCGTCTTCCTCCGCCTTTCTACTTCGCTTCCGTGTCACTTTCCTATCCGGCGCTCTAGCCCAAATCTCCTAGCTTCCTATTTCTAAGGGTCGTTTAAGACCTGAGGTCAGATACTCCTTCCTAAAAACATCTACATATGATCTGATCAGATCGTTAATTTTGGGTTAAATATTTTCGATCTGAACGGCACGTTACTTCCTTGAACAAGTCGTGCGTTTTGTCATCGTTGACAGTCAGTTAAATGAAAAACATGGAGAGATAAAACGTTTAGTATGTTTAGTTTGAGATAGGGACAGGATGTAAAGTGCGTCGATTATAGAATTATTATGGAGACTGTTATGGTATTGTTATGGGTTTTTTATTATGTAGATTCTTTTGGTATTGTTATGGGTTTTTTTTTATTATTTAGATTGTTATGGTATTGTTATGGGTTTTTTAATGGAGATTATTATGTTTATGAAAAATGCATGAGCTTGCTCAGTGGCGTTCCCTGAAATTGTTTTCGGGGAGGTTCCGAAATTTAATTTTTTATACAACTAAATATGTTATGAATGCATTTTTAAAATGTACCCGTGCAAAAATATTCAAATAAATATTGCTGCAAGTTATTATTAATATTCTTATTACCTACATACACTGAAGTGCCAGAAAAAACTGGTACAGGCGAGCTTATGCAAAATACATAACAACGTCACCTATGGGCGTACTCGGTTGCGTCCGCCAGTGCGTATATAAAGCGATATACATCCTTGCCAGCTGTTAGAGCTGTTTTTGCCATAAGAATGACAAGTAATAACGATTTAAGCGATTTTCAACGCGGTGTCATAGCTTGCGCTCGTGAGATGGGTATTTCGGAGGTAGAAACGAAGTTCGGATTTTCACGGACGACCATTGCAAGGATGTACCGTGACTACAAGAATTCCGGCAAATCCTCCAACCTACGATACCAGTGTGGCCGTAAAAAGACATTGGGTGAACGTGACCATCGTAGGCTGTCAAGAATCGTTTCACGCGATAGGCGTGCAACTCTCTCGCAGGTATCATCGGAATTCGATGCTGGAGCCTCAAAAAGCATCAGCGTCCGGACTGTGCAACGTACCCTGTACAATATGTGATTTGGGAGCCGACGCCCAACTCGAGTCCGTGCACCACACAGAGCTATGCGCCTCGCTTGGGCACGGCAACACCACCACTGGACACTTGATGACTGGAAACAAGTAGCCTGGTCTGACGAGTCGCGTTTCCAACTGTATTGGGCAGATGGAAGGATTCGTGTGCGGCGCAAACCCCATGAGGCCATGGATCCCGCCTGTCAACAGGGAACTGTACCGGCTGATGGACGGTCCGTAATGGTATGGGGTGTGTTTAGCTGGACTTCACTGGGACCCCTGGTACGTCTACAAAAGTCTGTGACCGGCCAACGCTATGTGCGCATCCTTTCTGACGAGGGACACCCGTTCATGTCCTGCATTCATGCTGATGGGTAGGGCCTGTTCCAACAGGACAATGCACAACCACACAAGTGTCGGGACGCCACATTATGGTTAGAGGAGCATTCATCTGAGTTTGGGGTGTTACCATGTCCACCCAAGTAACCAGATCTGAAAGTGATAGAACACATTTGGGATGCCATGCAACGCGCTACCGAACACAGGAATATGAGACCTCGAAATACATCCGAATTGTGGAACGCTCTGCAGGAAGTACGGTGTGCATTGCCTACAGCATATTTCCAGAAGCTAGTGGAGTCCATGTCCCGTCGTATTCATGCAGTCCTGCGCTCCCGTGGGGGACCTAACAAGGATTAGACTGGTGTACCAGTTTTTCTGGCACTTCAGTGTATATTCTTATGATCACATATTGGCTGACAACTTACATTTTGCTATTTGTCTGCTCAGAAAACAAGAATAATATGTGTAGAGTACCTAGTATGTGAAATAATGTTTTTATATTGGATAAAAAACACGTTCAATTGTTGCCATGTGACATAAAAACAATTTACTACTTGCTCTTAAATGGTTAAAAGATACAGGGTTATTCTAGGAAGAAATAAAAACTTGCCTTGTAGTGAAACATGCTTCATTTGTATAATGGCGTTTTGTTTCATTGTAAAGTAAGACTAACAGTCCTTGACCCTGTCGACACTCATTTCGACAAATATTTGCTTTGGTTCAACTCTTACTTTACTTATACTTACTATTACTGGAGTCGTATTATGAGCCATCTGGTGCTTTTTGCTAGTTGATCTAAAACTTTTTTCAGTGTTTGGTGTGTTTTCTCAATGAATTTGAAGTAATGCGTTTCAGTTCTCAATTCCATTGAGTCTCAGTTCTTATGTGGTATTACGTAAATGTGAATTTAAACGAAGCAGTGTTGGAACCTAACGCTCCCTTTCTCAAGTTGTCACTGGTAGAGCACCTAGAATGTGAAACAATATTTTTATAATGGCTAACACCTCACTGTACTACAGTTTTAAAGCACGTAATGCATTTTCTGGCCCGTGCTCCTTTTCTGTGCGGGCGATCCTACGGTGCCACAGTCTCAATTATACGATTTTTTCTTGCGACCCTTTCAAGTCGCATGTATAAAATTCAGTTATAGTTTTAAAATCATCAATATCTTGAGAAGATGGTGGCACATTGGGATTTGTTGCGTAAAGTGATTGAAGACCTAATACGACCGATTTATGTGCGATAAATCTATTTTGCAAAGACCTAATAAACATGTCTAAAATCGGTGCATACACTATGTTGACAAAAGTCACCGGACAATCCTTCAAAGGCAAATGAACGGATCCCCTACGTTGTTAAGATGCGAAGTACTGCTGCAAACGGTATAATAACAGACCTGCAGCTGACGGAGATCATATCGCACTGTGAGGTTGACTAAAAATGTCGCGGCGGGAGAGAACTGAGTTTGAGAAAAGAATGATTGTTGAGTGTTATATTAGTGGGTTATCCATAAGAGAAACCGAGAGGTGTTTACACATACCCAAGTCAACTGTTTTGGATGTACTGAATAAGTGGAAGACATATGACGTGCCTGAAGCAGAAAAACGTACCGGCTGACCAAAGAAAATCAATGATACAGGACGTCGAAGCCTCAAGAGAATCGTTACAGCTAATCGATGTAGTACTGCACAAAACCTATGTGAAAAGGTGAGTAAAAAATCTGGAACCTCGGTATGTACATGTACCATTCGCAGAGAACTTCATTCCATGGGTTACCGTGGTCGTGCGGCTGCTCATAAGCTTTTCATCTCCAATAGGAATGCTGCCCGTCGTTTAGCATGGTGTAAAGAAGATTTATCGTGGACCGTAGATCAATGGAAACGGGTCCTATGGACTGATGAATCCAGATACATGATCCATCAGTCTGATGACCGTGTGTGGGTATGCGGTACCGAGGCAACACTATTTACCAGAGTGTACTGTTCCTACGATCAAGTTTGCAGCTGGCAGCGTACTCCTGTGGGAGTATGTTCCGTGGTATGGTCCCAGCTTATTGGTTATCGTAGACAAACCTGTTAACCAGCACGTCTACCTCGATATTCTGGACAATTATGCCCTACCAACTCTGTGGCAATATTATGGAACTGAGCATTTTTGGTACCAGCAGGATAATGCACCGAGCCATAAAGCAAGGACTGTTACGACGCGATTTGACAATAATTCCGTATCGTGTGTGGACTGGCCAGACCAGATCCCTGATCTTAATCCCATAGCTCACGTATGCGATGAATTAGAGCGCAGGATAAGACGTTCGTAACCAAGGCCTACTACTAAGAAACAGTTAGCGGCAGCATTATGTACTGAATGGAAGCGCATACCTATCGCTGTGTTCCCAAACCTTGTCGAAAGCATGTCGCGAAGGGTCAGTGCGTGCATTAAGGCCATTGGTGGACCGACACCCTACTAATGTATCTCAGTAAGTGCTTTGCTTTTCTATGTGTCAGGTGATTTTTGTCAACGTAGAGTAAATTGATATCGTGTAATAGTGTTCTGGTTTCTCTGTGTGTTTATGTTACAGCGTTGGTTATGTTTTGACGTGATTCTTAGTATTTTAATCAGAGCTCCTTGCTTTTCAGCGTAACCTGGAATTAGTCATGAAACTGAAATTTGGCATTGCTTCATTGCCACAGGAAATTTCGGTATTCCCATGTATTGGCTTTTTATTGCAATCGGGCATCCTGGTCCTTGGCTCTTTGCCGCTGCCTCGTCTTCATTGAGAAAACGCGTTCAATTGTTGCCATGGGACATAAAGACAATTTCAAATATTAACAAAACATTGCCTCTTAAAATCGAGTTTTTGAAGTATCGAATGGTTCCAAATTTTGGGAGTGTGGTTTAACACCCCCGAATTCCCTTTTCAGCAGCCAACTGAGCTTGCTGTTAAGTGCCATCTGATGATTTACGAACTGATGATTGTCAGGTGTAAAACGTATTTGTGGCTTCTACTTCGTGGACAACAAAACCAGTTAAAGTTTACGAATGTGCTGCTTCATATGACACTTTTGGTTCATATGAAGGTAGTTTCTTAAGGTGGACGTCAAGTAATTTTGCTTTCTATACATCCAATGGAAAAACTTCTGTACAAATTGTCTTCACAATTAGTGCGTATTCAAGGATGAAATTTAAACATCGATTAAAATAGCTTCATTTTAGAAATTGGAATACTTAATATTTTCTAAAACATAACCATAATTATGCAATCCAACATTTGTTTGTCGATTAACGTCATCAAAGTACAGGTCGCGCCATCTTTTTTCTGGTTTCAACACCACCAAAGGGAAAGTTATTGATTTTTAATATAATTATACTTTTGTTTTAGAAAATACTAAGTATTCCAAGTTATAATATGAAGTTATATTAATCGATGTTCACATTTTCATCCTTGGGAACGCATTAATTGTGAAGAAAATGTGTACATAAGTTTTCCCAATGGAAGTATAGGAAGTAAAATTACTTGAAGTCCACCTTAATGTTAAACAACGGAGTCGTAACTACGCATCTTTGCGCCTGGGACAAACAACAAAATATTGCGCCCTTTCTTCCACCGAAGTCTTTAAGACAAAAAGCTGCACAGGCAGAAATTTTATAATCACGCTTGTTGCATGAGTTTTTAGAATAGTAAAACCGGATTTGTGTGCTGATTGCGTACAAATTTACATATTTAGTACTCACACTCATATATATATTCAATCTTGCCAAATAACTAACACTGGCCGCCGAGAGTTACTTCTGACATTTGGTTCCACACTGAATTTTACACTTTCTGTTTTTATCATATGCTGTTGTAGTTAAATGATAACTAATAATCACTAACGACTGTGCAATAAATTTTAAGAACTGACTAGTTTTTCGGTGGACCAGATGAAGTGCGTTCCGTAGTGTCAGCTGCCCTCTGCCAAATAAAGAAATGGGGGGGCGCACCCGGTAGAAGGGTGTCGTTAATTTATTTTACCCTTACTTACATCAGGGTGTTCTGAGCAGTGAAGCTCAACTGGACGCTGAACGCCACTTAGGGGTCTAAAATACAAAAGGTGAAGAGAGCGGGGAGATCCCAACTGCTTTGGAGTTTCGACCTGTAATACCACATTAACCGGACCGAATGCAGGTTGCATTAGTAGCAGCAATGATCGAATCACCCCACAGAATCATTAAAAATATGAACAACAGGCTTATCTAATAACTTACGAACAACCGCACTTCCATTTCTGATTGTGAGCAACTTGCATCCCCTGCACATTTTGTGAAAGAAATGCCAATTTTAAGCAGCCAATCTCCGGTAATTGGCGAAAGATATTATAGGTAAATTGTGTAAATGGACAAACGACAAAATATGGGACGAAGAAGCTGTACTAGCAACTCATGCAAAAGTCTCAATTCCGATTTTAATCAGATTGAGAGCAATGATTTTTTGTGCCCTCTATTGAGCTGCGCCCGGGGCAGCCGCCCGTGCCCTAGTTACGCATCTGTTAAACACGTTTAACAAAAAATGATAATTAATTACTAAGTAAAAACACCATCATCAAAACAAACCTTGGGCAGTCTAGTTTTATTACTTCTGTATTTGAAAATTTATCTGCGTTTTTGTTTCTTTAAGAACTACAAGTATGTATCCAATATGACAGTAGTTTAAAATAAATCTTACATGCGCTCAACATTTGGACTTGTATCTGTATTTTTACGTACGGAAAGCGAAATAAAGTAATTTCCGCGCTTTTTCCTAGCTCCCTATAACGTGAGAGAAAATTCTCTGCAATGGCCGTTGACCGTTAGCGTGTTTCTTTGAGCAACCATTGATGCATGTGTCTCTTGCCAATGAACGTGCCGTGCTAGAGCCAAATTTCCGTCCTGTAATCTTGCGGAAGTAACACATCAGTTCCAAGGGAAATAACAGATGTGATGTGCTTTTTCATCTAAATGAGTAAAGGAATTTGCCTTGGTGGTCTTTAAGGGAATGAAACATTTCCTGGTATCTCAGGTTTTATTCCAAATAAAATTAAGCGTCATATTTTGCCTTTCTATTTTGTCATAACTGAAACCATCCGCATTAATTCTAGAATTCCGTTTTAATTCGCTTGTTAAAATAACACATAAAATCAGTTTTATGTTTCGCATCAGTTTATTAAAAGTGCAGGAATCTTGAACAATATTAAAACCGCAAGCTATTAAAATAATCTCCAACTACATATGAACACAAATAAAAAATGTTATTGTACATTGAATATTACACTCAGTAGGCCGCCCTGGCGGCGCAGTGGTCTAAGCGCTGACTTATGACCATTCGTCCATGAAGGGGTCTGGGTTCGAAACCCGGTTAGGCATGGGTGTTGTGCTTGTCTTACGGCACTGGCTATCTCCCTTCCCTGGAACCAGTGGCCCTAAATTAAGCTGCATATTTTGCCTTTCTACTTTGTTATAACTGAAACCATCCGCTAATTCTAGAATTCCGTTTCAATTCGCGTTTTAAAGGAACAAGTAAAATCAGTTTTATGCTTCACATCAGTTTATTAAAAGCGCAGGAATCTTGAAATATATTAAAAACGCAAACTAACATTAAAATAATCTCCAACTACATATGAACACAAATAAAAAATGTTATTGTACATTGAATATTACACTCAGTTGGCCGCCCTGGCGGCGCAGTGGTCTAAGCGCTGGCTTATGACTATTCGTCCATGAAGGGGTCTGGGTTCGAAACCCGGTTAGGCATGGGTGTTGTGCTTGTCTTACGGCACTGGCTATCTTCCTTCCCTGGAACCTGTGGCCCTAAATTAGGGACGGGCGACTGTTTATAGCCTATTGAGTTGCTCACTATAGTCGTTAAACCTTCAATAAAAAAAACATTCAGTAGACAGAACATAAGAGATAGAAACGATGGGTAGCTGACATGAGCGTACGCCGCGCAGGGAGAAACAAACAGAAACCGAACTCAGGCAAAACAGGAAAGATGACAACGAATTTTCGGGTGTAATAAGCACGTCTTTTGAATTCGTTCTGACGCAAATTAAATTTATCAAAGCTATTCAAAGTCAATGGAACCGGTATGGAAAACAATAGTATCTGACGGAAGAAAGAAGTTTTTCAATTGGGTTTTTAATCCCTCAGATATTGCTGTGAACGGAATCGTGAGCTTTCGTCCTTCGGTTGCAGACTTGTGCGTTAAGAAAAACATGAACTTATATGAGAAACATTTCGCACCGGAAACGCTCTCCAACACAGAAAGAATTTTTCAAATCGGGCTAATAGTAACAGAGATATCGACAAAAATAAGATGTGACTTTACGTCCCATGGTGGGAAAACCATGCATTATTTTAGAAAGAAAGTTTTCTCAAAAGGTTTATCCATATGAGCCGTATCGGTCCAAGAAAAATAAAAAAATTAGTCCAGATTTCAGGATCCCAGATTTTGCTACAAATACATCAGAAGCAGATATTAACACATATGGCACCCTGGTGGCCAAACCATTCTTTACCAAACATTAGAAATTATGTGAAAAATATTTTCCATTAGAAGAATTTTTCAAATCGGAGTTTTAGGAGCAGAAATAACACAGAAAACGCAATTTACCTTTGTGCTCCATAGCGGAAAGTCTATGATCTACTTGAAAATTTTGAATTTATATGAAACAGAATTCGCATCGGAAACACTATCCAACAAAGAAGGAATTTTTCAAATATTACTCTTAGAAGTAGAGATATTGACAAAAATAAAATATACGTCTACGCCCCCTAGCGTAGAAACCATGCATTATTTCAAGAAGAAAATGCTCCGAAAAGATTTGTCGACATGAGTAGTATCGGTCAACAAATAACTTTATTTCAATCGAGATTTTAGAAGCTCATATTTTACTGCAAATACATCAGAAGCGGATATTTAGACTTTCAGCACCTGGTGGCCAAACCATTTCTTACAAAAATTATAAACTATGTCCAAAGGATTTCCCATCAGGAGCGGTATCCGGTGCAGAAAAGAATTTTCAAAACGGAGATTTAGAAACAGAGATGTAGGGGGAAAGCAATTTACCTTTACGCCCTCTAACGGAAAGTCTATGAATAATTTGAAAATTTTGAAACTATATGAAAAACATGTCACATTGAAAACACTATCCAACAAAGAAGGAATTTTTCAAATCGGACTCCTAGAAGTAGAGATATTGACAAAAATAAGATATACATCTACGCCCCCTGGCGTAGAAACCATTCATTATTTTAAGAAGGAAATATTTCTAAAATATTTGTTGACATATTAGTGTTGGTCTACAAACAACGTTTTTTTCATTTGAGAATTAAGAAGCTCATATTTTGCTGCAAATGCACCAGAAGCGGAAATTAAGATTTACGCCCCAAACCATAGTTTTTACAAAATTAGAAATTATGTGCAAACGATTTCCAATCAGGAGCTGTAATCCTGTGCAGAAAGAAGTTTTCCAATCGGAGATTTAGAAGCAAAGACATAGGGGGAAACGCAATTTATCTCAACGCCCAATAGCGGAAAGTCTAGGAATTACTTGAAAATGTCGAAATTATATGAAAAACGTGTCACACTGAAAACACTATCTAACAAAGGAGGACATTTTTCAAATCGGACTCTTAGAAGTAGATATATTGGCAAAAATAAGATATATATGTACAGCCCCTGGTGGAGAAAAAGTGGAATATTTTAAGAAGAAAATATTCCGAAAAGGTTTATCGATGTAAGTGGCATCAGTCCACGAAAGAATATTTTCAGTCGTTATTTTAGATGCTCAGATTTTATGGCTATTACGTCAGAAGCAAAAATTAACGCTTACGCCCCCTGGTGGCTAAAGTATTCTTTACCAA
Organism: Macrothele yani; assembly: GCA_039090855.1. Classification (NCBI taxonomy): domain Eukaryota; kingdom Metazoa; phylum Arthropoda; class Arachnida; order Araneae; family Macrothelidae; genus Macrothele; species Macrothele yani. Next base: position 185,864,165 of record CM076995.1, read on the forward strand.
AAATTAGAAATAATATGCAAAAGATTTTCCCTCAGGAGGTCTATCCGCTGAAGAATTGTTTTTTTCAAATCGGAGCTTTAGAAGATGAGTTACTGGGACCGGGAAAAATGTAATTTACTTTCACGCCCCCTTGCGGAAAATATATGCGTTATTTAAAAAAGTAACTATATCCAAAATACTCTTCGACATAAATGGAATCGAAAGATAAAATTTTTTTTTCAATCGGATGTTTTGAAGCAAATAAGTGGAATAAAACGTATTTTTGAATTCTACATCATCTGCGTTTACGCCCTCTAGCGGCGAAATTGTACATCGTAAAAAAAAAAAAGAAATAAAGGATCATCATTCTCATATTATAAGCTTCCCAATGCAAAAAGAATTTTTCAAATCGGACTGATAGTTGCAGAGATATCGTGGGTACAGACGGACGGACACACCGATAACATAAGCACGATCTTTTTTTACAAAAGTCGTGCTAAAAATAGGCACACAACACGGTTTTCCAACAGTGTACCGCAATCGACGGACATGGGTAAACGTAGTGATCTGAACGACTTATCGTGGAGGCTTGTCGGCGGAGTACAGATAGGTCATAGTATATAGTCCAAGCGGTAAGAACCCTAATGTTCCGGAGGGCAACCGTATCAAGGGTGAACCGCGCGTATACTATCGACGGATGTAATAACGACCAGAGAAATAGCGGTGGCCGACCACACGCTATAGATGACCGAAATCGACATAGTCTATAAAATGTTACATAGATGACCGAAATCGACACAGACTGTAGACTATGCAGTGTTACACAGACTGACTGCTTGTCAACGGTTACGCAAATCATATCTAGGTTAAATGTCGGATAACCAAGCAGCGTCAGCGAGCGACCGAGCGGTATGGTGAACGTTCCATACCATGGGCTACGGGAGCCGACGCCCTACTCGTGCGCAACTGTTGACTACTCGTCATCGGATGCTATACGTCGTCTGGTGCTGGGAACATCAAAACTGGACCTCTGCAAAGTGCCGTCGTATCCCGTGGTTATATGAATCTTATTTTGAACCGTACCGAGATTGACGGGAGGGTACAGATGTGGTGTCGACAGCATAAGGCCACGGCCCCGTAGTGCCAGGTCGGCTCTGTTCAGAGGGGTCTTGGCTATATTGTGGTTTAGGGAACCTTCTCATGGAAGATATTAGATCGCTCAGTGTGTTTGGAGGTATCCTTAACATGCTGTTAACTGAGCGCTACCAGCATGGGCTTGCTGATCATCTACACGCGTCCCATGGCCTTCGTACGTCCTGCGGCCAATAGACTGTTGCAGGAAGACAATGCGCCAACCCACTGGACCGCAACCATCCATACATGGCTCGGAGAACGCTCATCTGAGTTTGGGGCCATTCAGTGGTACCCAATGTCTCCGGATATGCACCCTATAGAAGCTGTCTGGCACTCTCTGAAGCGGAACATCAGATCCATAAATTCTGGACCGACGTCTCTTGCGGAGTTGTGGACAATGCTGCAACGGGCATGGCTGGAAACTTCAGATCCATGGATCCTGGACCGACGTCTCAGATGGATAGACAATACTGCAACAGGCATGGCTGGGAACATCAGGTCCATGGATCCTGGACCGACGTCTCAGATGGATGGACAATACTGCAACAGGCATGGCTGGGAACATCAGATCCATGGATCTTGGACCGACGTCTCAGATGGATGGACAATGCTGCAACAGGCATGGCTGGGAACATCAGATCAATGGATCCTCGACAGACGTCTCGCGTGGAGTTGTGGACAATGTTGCAACAGGCATGGCTGGGAACATCAGATTCATGGATCCTGGAGCGACGTCTCAGATGGAAGGACAATGCTGCAACAGGCATGGCTGGGAACATCAGATCCATGGATATTGGACCGACGTCTCAGATGGATGGACAATGCTGCAACAGGCATGGCTGGGAACATCAGATCCATTGATCCTGGACCGACGTCTCAGATGGATGGACAATACTGCAACAGGCATGGCTGGGAACATCAGATCCATAGATCCTGGACCGACGTCTCAGATGGATGGACAATGCTGCAACAGGTATGGCTGGGAACATCAGATCCATGGATCCTGGACCGACGTCTCAGATGGATGGACAATGCTGCAACAGGTATGGCTGGGAACATCAGATCAATGGATCCTGGACCGACGTCTCAGATGGATGGACAATGCTGCAACAGGCATGGCTGGGAACATCAGATCAAAGGATCATCGACCGACGTCTCGGGTGGAGTTGTGGACAATGCTGCAACAGGCATGGCTGGGAACATCAGATCCATGGATCCTGGACCGACGTCTCGGGTGGAGTTGTGGACAATGCTGCAACAGGCATGGCTGGAAACGTCAGATCCATGGATCCTGGACCGACGTTTCAGGTGGAGTTGTGGACAATGCTGCAACAGGCATGGCTGGGAACATCAGATCCACGGATCCTGGACCGACGTCTCGGGCGGAGTTGTGGACAATGCTGCAACGGGCATGGCTGGGAACTTCAGATTCATGGATCCTGGACCGACGTCACGGTTCGAGTTGTGAACAATGCTGCAACAGGCATGGCCAGGAACATTAGATCCATGGATCCTGGGCCGACGTCTCGGGAGGAGTTGTGGACAATGCTGCAATATGCCTGGCTGGGAACACCATAACCATGGATCCTGGACCGACGTCTCGGGCGGAGTTGCGGACAATGCTGCAACAGGCATGGCTGGGAACATCAGATACACGGATCCTGGACCGACGTCTAGAGCGGAGTCGTGGACAATGACGCAACACACATGGCCGGCATTACCTTCGGAAACCCTCCGGCAACTGGTGGAGGCGATGCTTCGACGTGTACATGCTGTTAGAGCCAACACGCTGTTAGGTAGATATCTCTAATGTTTAGGCCATTGAGAGTATATCTACAGAGAGATCCACGGCTCTAATAAACACGTATGCTTGCTTAAGAAATAACTGATAACACAAAATCCAGTAATCTTCAAACATTTACTGCCACATGAAATTCTGCAACTTTGCTTTGCCTGTTCTAATTAATGCAGTTTGACTAAAAGGAAACGTGTCTCTGACTCAGTCGTTATTTTTAGCGAATGTATTTTTAACCTATAAAATTTTAATCGTGCATGAAACGGCTTTTATTTTCCTACTGATCTCATGTGCTTGTTGAAAAAGAATAATACTTCAGGTATCGTGTTTTTGATATTTCTTCTGAAATTTGTATGTCATGATTCCTAACGTTTTTAAAATGACTGATTGCGTTAGTGCATCCTGATTTAAAAGTATTGAGTTGGTGAGAACGAAAGGCATGGCAAAGGACCAGCATTAGTGAACTGGGAGAACGGAAAAGTAGGACAGCTTACCAAGGCAAAATAATCCCCCTCGGCATCGACACATAGTTACCATCTGTCCGGGAAGGCCATGATCCTCAAAGAAATAAGCCTTGTGGATGGGACCTGAAGAAGTCATCAACTGCATGTTGAACGTCGTTGTCTTGCGTTAACTTTTTTCCCCAAAAGTAAAGGATCCAGGCGACGAAACTGATGATAGTCTGTGGGAGACAAATCCGGGGAATAGGTTGGATGAGGCAGTGAGTGCTTCATAGCCCAAGGCACTTAGTGTCAGCATCGTTCGCTGTGCGACATGAGGGCGGCTGGTGTCCTGGAGCAGAAGAGCAGCAACATATGGTGACCAAAGCCGGTTGTTTCTGAGGCAATTTCCGGTGCATCTGGTATAATTCAGCACAATAAAGTTCTGCAGTGATGGTTGATCCTATTGCCAAGAAACTCCGATGAATTATCCTGGCTATGGACCACTAGACAAGGAGCATCACCTTCTTGATGTGTAGGGGCGGCTTAGGATTCCGCCTAGCAGGCTGTGCTTAACCATTGTGCAGATCGTTTCCGATTAACATAAAGGATGAACTTCTCATTTCATGTGACGATTCGATGCAGTAGATGTTTCTGTTTTTTTCCTGGAAAGCAGCGACGTGCCGAATTCCAAACGCTCAGTCTTGTTGGCCGTCGTCAACTCATTCGGCAGCGACATGTCCAGCTTTTTTACCTTACCTAGGGCACCCAGACGCCGAACAACAGTCGTGTGGTGGACACCTACCTCTGCCGCTGTCCCACGTCACGTTTTTCGGGGATCCGCTTTAACCACACGTAACAGAACATCGTTAGAAACAGCAACAGATAGCTGACCACGTGCTTCGTTTTGCAGTTCCGTATTTCCGCTTTGAAACTTCAAAAACCATTGCCGAATGGTTCGTTCGTTGGCTGCATTCTCCCCAAACAATTTGTTGACTTTTCGGCTGAAAATTCTGGCCCACTTTAAATTCATACATGTAAATGGCTCTCAAATCCGGCGTCTGCATGTTCCCTTTGCAAGCCACGTTACGTCCAAACAAACCACGTCTGAACCTTGTTCTTCATACACGTGCTAGCTATTTATAGTAACTCTGTGTCATAATACCCGTAAAACCTGTGGGTGGTTTCATTCCGCTGAATAATTTAAGAGACCTCTAAGTGCGGAAGCGCAAACACTCTTAGTAGGAATATTATTCAAAACTGGTTTTAACGGTGAAAAGACAGTTCAAAAGAAACCGTCAGGGGACAATGGCGCTGCCAGCGACGAAGCCGGTAAATATTTGAATTCACCTTGGGCGATTGATAGGTAAAGCAGAAGTTGCAAGCCATTGAATTATGTGCAATAAGTAAAAACCCTATGACTCTTTGCTTGCGAAGTTTCGCAGTCGGAACAACAAAGCTCTGATGCGGGCTTCGCAATTTCAACGACGATTTCCAAATGGTCCACTGACATTATACGAGCTTAGAACAGATTTCCCTCCTTTTTCGATTAGTCGACCAGCGTAGCATATAAGGGGTGAGTGCAGCAGCACGTAGTACAGTTCGATGAGTGATGGGTAAACGGAAATATTTAAGGGAGTTTGCGAAAGCACAGCTCATGGGAGCTGGGAGAGTGGGTGCCTCGAATTCCCAAACAGTTGAACTGGAGTGTTATTCCGGAACCGCCGTAATTAAAGATTGTCAGGACTGGGATGAAAATAGTCAAACAACGACCCGAAGGTAAAATTAGACAAGACAGCAGAAGGTTGTTATATGAGGTTAGCGCTGGGTCTGATGGCTCGTACTGGTCAACAGACCAAAAATTATTCAACAGTTTACTACCCATTACAACAGAGGTCGATCCGGAACAGTGTCTCTCATGACCATGCTTCTCCCGCTCGGCGTATAACAGCAGACGACACTGATGACATCTTCTCCTAACCACGGTTCACAGGCGAAAAAAACTCGCCTGGTGCGAAGATCATGCAAGTTGGACGTCGGATGATTGGAAACATAATGTGTTGGTCTGACGAGTCGCGGATATTACTCTACTCCATTGACGGTCAGGTACGCATGGGGTGCAAAACGTGAGATCCATCCATCATGGTCTCCACAGTGCAAGCCTATGGAGGCAGTTGTATGGTGTATGACAGCCGATGGAGGCAGTTGTATGGTGTATGGCAGCCGATGGAAGCAGTTGTATGGTGTATGGCAGCTGATGGAGGCAGTTGTATGGTGTATGGCAGCCAATGGAAGCAGTTGTATGGTGTATGGCAGCCGATGGAGGCAGTTTTGTGGTGTATGGCAGCCGATGGAGGCAGTTGTATGGCAGCCGATAAAGGCAGTTGTATGGTGTACGGCAGTCGATGGAGGCAGTTGTAGGGTGTATGGCAGCCGATGGAGGTGGTTGTATGGTGTATGGCAGCCGATGGAGGCAGTTGTATGGTGTATGTTTACCTGGCAGGAACTTGGACTCCTGATGCATGTGGAACAACGTATGATTGGCGCCCACTATCGTGAATTGCTTGCTGACTCTCTACACACAGCAATATTGCACTTTCCTCCGTATAGCGATGGTGTACTCCAGAATCGAGGCCACGTCGGAGACCTGCTGTACTGAAAGCGAAAGAAGGACCTACCAAGTATTATGCAGACGGTATTGATTTAGTGAACACTCAGTGTATATGTCCAGCACAACAGAGTGGACAATCCTTCGTAAAGGGTTGCATCTTTATCATTTTAAAATCAGCCTCGCCCGAAAGTAGTAGGATAACTCGGTACTCCGACTTGCATGTACTTCGATATTTCTTCCTCGAATAGAGATTGGTGATGCATGGTTGTGCAACATATTGTGGGAAGACGAGGCTCATTTTCAATTGAATGGAACTGTGAACACCCACAGCTGTCGCATTTGTGCTCCGAAAACTCAGTGTGCGATTCAACAAATTTCTTTTCTCTCGCCGAAAGTCCCCGTTTGGTGTGTGTACATAGCAGAATTTATCACCGGGCCGTTCTTTTTCGAAGAATAAACACCGTCGAACTTGACGTGTAACCTGCTGTGTAACTCCCCAGAGATATTAAAAAACGCAGCATTTCTTGCTCTCTCGCAACTCCAGCAGCGAGGGTGTGTGTTCTATCATTTTTATGTATAATGTAACCCCTTTTCATAAAGGACGATTGGTGCAGCTGATTCTGCGACAACGTTTCACTGAAGACAGATTGATCAGTCGCTTGTTTCCGACAGCGTGTCAACCTCGTTCGCGAAATCTAAACCCCTTTGGCTTTTGATTTCAGCAAACCTCAAAAGTATGATTGATAAGATCAAGGTGCTTTACGTGGGAGTCTTTAAAAACAGCATAACCCGGCATGTACGGAACATAATTAAGGACCAGTTGCGTTCTAACCTTTAGCACTGTGCTCAGTGCCAGCAGTTTGTGCACGCCAGAATAGAGGGCACATTGAACAATATTCATTAGTAGGCTACATCCATTCCAGTGTAACCACACGATATAAATCAGCGACACGATAAATGAAATTGGTTTGGCTTTTTCTGGTTCATTTCGTTTACAATTACACTCTTATGGATCAACACATCGTTGCGTTTTCATCGCGTACAGATGTAGGTGATCATTAAAAGTTAGATACGGTAGTTCCAGCGACATTGTGCAATGGTGACGACTTGTTTAACATTTTTATCGCGGCAAACAAGTTCGTGCGTTCCGAATAGTATTCCTACAAAGTTTGGTTGAGTTTGGGCAGCTAGATTTTTCGGAAGATTCCTTGGAATAGAGATACTTTAATTGTGAAAATTCTGTATCTATATTATTACGTATGCGTGCATTACATTTTCCAAAACGCAGCAAAACGTCATGTACCCATTTCACCTGTTTATAAGCGTTGTACAATTTTTCCGTGGCTATGCGACGGTTTAATGTATCATTGTACGATTTTTACAGTTCCATCTTTTCGGCCACGAACAGTACAAACTTAAGAAGGTAACAGCGGAGAGATGAAAAATTCGCACTACACTTTTCTGTTCACTACACCTTATCCTCTTCTGCCGTGGACGCCAACAGGACAGAGAAAGAGACAGACGCAGAGAGACGTTACCACTCAAAGTACTGTCGACATGTGCGGGACAGACAGAATTAAAACTCAATTTTTTGATCTTTGGTTACTGTTTCAAAATACAGATTAAACATTTTATTTATTCCTTACACATATCAAGCAAGAAGATCCCATTGGGCTGCATCGTTAAGACGTATATCTCGTGGAATGTTGTCGGACAAGCAGATCACATTGGGATCCATTGTTAGGACATATGTGTTGTGGCATGGGGATGGACAAGCAGATCCCATTGGGATCTATCGTTAGGACCTATGACTTGTAGAATGTGGCCGGACGAGGAGATCCCATTGGGCTCCATCGTTGGGACGTATGACTTGTGGAATGTGGCCGGAGAAGAAGATTCGATTGGGTTCCAGCGTTAGGACCTATCACTTGTGGAATGTGACTGGACAAGCAGATCCCATTTGTGTCCCATTGATAGGACGTATGACTTGTGGGATGTGGCCGGACAAGCAGATCCCATTGTGCTGCATTGTTAGGATGTATGGCCTTGTGGAAGGGGGCCGGACAAGCTGACTATCCACATCTCATCCGAGATTCTTACACAGCCAAGTCTCAGACGCTTTGGCAGCAGCCCGTGCTTGGAACCACTCGGATATTGTGACGGCATAAATTATGTTGCTAACTGGGTCGTTCAAAAATATTGTAATATACAATATATCACATGGAAGAAGGCTGTGTCATTAAGAGTATTTTCAATATTTCAAAAAAGTCCGCTGCCTATGAAATGCACTTCTCCTATTGATCCCTTAGTGCCTTGATTACGATGGAAACAAAAATATGTGACTTCTCTTCCAACCATGCACCCTGAGACCACACAGGAATTGGATGCTTATAGTTCCCAAAAATTGAATCAGTTTTTAATTAGTGAAAAAATAACTCAGATTGCTTGTTGAAGAGGCATAACTATGGGACCACAACAATCTGTCAGGAGCAAAATTATCGTCATCTCGAAACGTTTGTCTGGAGAAACAGAACTTCCTGTGTGCAGCAATTGACAGAAGCATTATCGAAAGAACCGTAAAGTTCGTCTACAGTGCTGTTCGAAACACCGTGGCTGGACACTGGAAGACAAGAAAAGGTCATGTGGTCCGACGAGCCGCGGTACATCTTGTTCTGTAACGACGGTAGGCAGAGAGTTTAGATGGAGCCCCATGAAGCAGTGGGCCCATCTTGCCTTGTAAATATAGCTCAGGATTTTGGATTTGGCGTCATTGTGTAGGGCACGTTTTTCTGGTAATAAACGGATCTCCCGTTATTGCTGAAAAATCAGGTGTCCTCGAAGGATTATGTGAACATTGTTACCAATCAAGTGCACCCTGAAATGTTGACCTTTTATCCGGCAGGTGACGGCTATTTCATGGACGACCATGTGTGACGTGCCTACCCCGCAGGACGCACACGGCATAAAGGCAGATAACAGCGAGAATGAGCGTCTGCGTAGCTCACTTGGTAGATCAGATCATATGTAGAGGATTTTAGGAAGGGAGTGTCTGACCCCAGGTCTTAAACATCCCTTAGAAATAGGAAGGTAGGAGTTATGGGCTAGAGTGCCCGATAGGAAAGTGACACGGAAGCGAAGTAGAAAGGGGGAGGAAGACGCCCATATTTATTACCGGGGAGCCAGTACCCGGGGTCGGACGGCTTAACGCGCACATCCGACGCACCGCGGGTATTTAGTGGATCGAGCGTTCGTACCTGTCTGGGATAGAACCTGAGGTCCTTTCCGTGGCAGTCACGAACGTTGCCCACTAGGCCAACCGCGGCCTTAACTCAGTTGGTAGAGCGACTTGTTCCGGAATAAGAGGACTCGGGTTCGATACCCGGCGTGGACAAAAATGACGGAGAAATTTACTTCGTTAAAATGGTGCCCGAAATTCCCGGATGACCCGGCCGTTAAAGATCTCGCAATGTTGTGATGTTCTTTCCACACCGCAAGATAGGAAAAATAAGAGAATCCCTTCTTCAGCACTTCGAAAAATAAATGTGTGTGATGTTACATTCCACACACTAGATTGACTGGGAGTTCTCAAGTGCACGTTCTTCAACGGATGACTGCCTACGGCAATTCATGGTCACAACTGACCCGTGGGCCATGCCCCCGGTCCCTCTTTCGGGGAGGGGGGAGATGTAACGTTCCTGCCCCGCAGGACGCACACGGCATAAAGGCAGATAGCAGCAAGAACGATCGTCTGCGTAGCTCAGTTGGTAGAGCGACTTGTTTCTGAATAAGAGGACTCGAGTTCGATCCCCGGCGTGGACAAAAATGACGGAAAATTTACTTTGTTGTCCATCGTGCAAGATGTGTTCAGCAGCGGATCGGCGAGCATGACAGCGACTTCTATCATCTTCCATGACCACGACAAAGGCCGAATCTGAACCCCATTGAGAACGTATGCGACACGTTAGAGAATCAGATCCGGGAGTAAAGTCCTCTTCCGTCAAATGTGAGCCTGTTTAAGAACTGTCCTGTGAACCTTTGGTACGCTGTAAGCACTGATGCACTGCAACACATTGTGAAATCTATGCCAAATAGAATGCGTGTTGTAATTTAGGCCAAAAGAGGTCCAACCCAGTATACAATAAAAGCGTTTAATTCAGTGGGCTGTATGTGTAACATGCGCTACCTTCAGAAAGAAATACTGAATTCTCATATTCACTAGAAAGGGACAAGAAAAAAGCTATTTGAAAGCTTCAAATGAAGATACAGGATTATTTTTTAACTTACTGTCGTAATTAACTACATTTCAGAGCATCATTTTCATAAGTTTGAGAAAGGTGTTGCTCCGAAAGTCAAATGCAGGAGTCAGAAGAAACTGGAGAATATTTAGAAATTTTAGTCAGAACAGAATTCTTGTAAAAAAATGCAAGCAACATTTAGAAGGGTGTTCATGTTTCAAACAAGTGGATGGACAGACCTATTTCCTGTTTTTAAAAACGAATTTACGTTAGGACACATTAAATAGTATGACCACTTTCTTCGTTTCCCATTTTGCATGTAGACTTTGTGAGCGACGCACTATATTGCAGTATATACTGCAGTATCAAAATTGTAAGTCAATTGATAAAATTTCCATTAAAGTTTCGAATAAGCATGAGTTCAACATGTTTAAAAGTGTGGAAAACCATGCATGTCAATATTTAGTGTGAACGTTTACATTGCTTTTACATTATATTACCAAAGGCTCAGAGAACTGAATTTTTATGTTTTTGTAATAAAAATCTCAGTGATTCACTTGTTGACTTCTCAACTATTGTTGGCTACTGAGCTAAGGAAAACACAATGATGTTTTTATTCCAAAATTACGACTTTCCACTAGTTGTTTAACGACTACTTCCTAAATTAGCGGACAGAAGTTTTACTATCCTGTAAATTAATTTTATTGTTTTGAGAGATGAAAAATAAGGAGAAGTACAGATAAAACCTAATTTTTTATAAAGGTCTCGCACCGGATCCTTAGATCTAAAATTTAACATTCGAAACATATTTTGGGAATGAATATTACAAAATCCGTTGACGTATTTTAATCGAGACCCACGTAATATATATGACCTTCCCGTTAGCGAGATCTTTACGAGAAAAAGTGTCCTCCCTGTTAAATGTTTTGACCGCTAGGTGGCAACAGAGACCGTAACTAAAAACGTTAACCAACGGTGATAGCAGGGGTCTGGTACGATTCGTCCAACGACGATTGGTCCAATGCCGATTCGTCCAATGCCGATTGGTCCAATGCCGATTTGTCCAACGGGACGATTCGTCCAATGGACAATTGGTCCAAAGGTACGATTGGTGCAATGCCGATTCGCCCAATGAACGATAGGTCCAATTCCGTCCTATCTGTCCAAAGTGCTACTCATGTTATAAAAATCTCAACTGTTCTGATTTTATCTCCGATGTTATGCGAAAGTGCCGGTAGTACAAAGAATGTAAAATAATGCTACATTTCATGCGTAATATTGTGGTTACAGATTTTTTTTTTTACTGTCCTTGCTGCCGTATAAAGTTACTGATGTACGAGTCGTTCAATTAACTTCAATGTTTCTCTTTTGCATGAAATAATATAAAATACTAGTTTTCCGTTTCTGTTTGTAGCATGCAGTGGGGTTCCGCCAACTGGCCAATGGAAACGTTCTGGTCGGGTTCGGACAGAAGCCTTTTCACAATTTTTATTCTAGCGATGTCATATCCATAACGTTTACATATCAAATCAAATTAATAATATTGTGCTTTTACTTAAGCACGAAATATTAATTCATAGGCTATAAGCATAGGCCTTTTTAGCATTTTGTATTCTACAGATGTCATATTCATAACGTTTATATATTAAATCAAGTTATAATAATATTGCGCTTTTACTTAAGCACGAAATATTAATTCCTAAGGCCTAGGCCTTTTTAACAGTTTTTATTCTACCGATGTCAGATTAATAATGTTTACATATCAAATCAAGTTAATAATATTGTGATTTTACTTAAACTTGGAATATTAATTCATAGGCCATAGGCCCAGACCTTTTAAAAAAATTTTATTCTACCGATGTCATATTCATAATGTTTACCCATCAAAGCAAGTTAATATTGCGTTTTAACTTAAGCACGAAATATTAATTCACAAGCCCTAGACCTATGCCTTTTTGACAGTTTTTATCCTACCGATGTCAGATTCATAACGTTTACCTATCAAGACAACTTACTAATGTTATGCTAGTATTTTTAACTTTACTTACACCTTAGAATATGACATCAGTAGAATAAAAAGTGTTAAAAGGCCTAGGTCTAGGTGCGTGTAAAGAGCTAAGAAATGATACGATGAGTGCCTTTTATTAGATTTTATAACATATTTACAAATACCAAATACCTAGGTTGTAAATCCAAGTCTTCCAAAAAGACCCGCGGCCTAAATGCTTGGTAGAGAGCTGAGAAATGATCCGTTGAATGCCTTTTATAAGGTTTTATCAAATGTTTACAAATACCAAATATCTAGGTCGTAACTTAAAATCTTTTAAAAAGGCCCGCGGCCTAGGCACCTTGTATAAAGGCCTGATAAATGATACGATGAGTTCCTTTTATAAGGTTTTATAAAAGTTTTACAAATACCAAATATCTAAGTTTTAACTTAAAATATTCTAAAAAGACCCGTGCCTAGGTGCTTTGCAAACAGCTCAGAAATGCTCCATTGAGTGCCTTTTACCAGGTTTATGTAAAATGTTTACAATTACCAAATATACGGAAATGATCTTTCAAAAGGATATAATGAGCAGAATAATTTAAATCCTTATTCCTTTCTGGAAAATAAAACAGTTTACCGTTGGTAAGATGATACCATTGGACGAATCGGCATTGGCCCAATCGTACCATTGGACGAATCGGCATTGGACGAATCGGTCATTGGACCAATCGGCATTGGACCAATTGTCCCTTTCGACGAATCGGCATTGGACGAATCGGCATTGGACCAATCGTCGTTGGACGAATCGTCCGGGACCGGATAGCAGATGTGGTTTCCCCAACGAATACGTCGTTAAAAATTAAATATCCTACAGTTTAATCAAAAGTGAACTGATATAAGTGACACATAATATGAAGTAAATATAAAAAGAGATATCCATTTAATGTTATCTCATTATTATCGCAATAAAGACCTTACATTTTAGTGATTACTGAAGTGCATAGATGCGAACCTCTCACAACGAGAACACAAAATTTGGATTTTTGGCAACTACTGCCTTAAGAATTTTGTAAGGTAAATTATGGTATGACTCGCTAGAGTTACAGACACCTGATTTTATATTTATTATTTTATATTTTCATTTTCGAAGGACTCTGGTCGTTGCACTAAACATTTGTTAAGAAACAACGAGCTTGCGAGACTTGATAAATGGAATACAGTAGGTCATTTCTTTATTTTCTTAAAATAAATTATGAAAATATTTAAGTGAAATACGGCAACAGAGAGGACAAGGAGAGGAATCTACGTCGACACACAATGCTTTTCTGATGGTTACCGCCGCAGAATTCGTATTTTCTATACCTAGCCGCCAGCGCCACCTAGTGACAGTTTCTCGTTGGTGAACGGACAAGCCTATCTTCGTCATGAACATATCATCGATTTTAATACGGCATTCCATGAAACGCAATTTCTCCTTTAAAGGCAATGTCAAAAAGTTGACACCTGAAGTCTACCTGAAGTGGGAAGCAAATATTCACTAGTGAGAAAAAATATATGTCTTAGATGCAGAGTTTTTTCATTCACTTGACATCTCTAATTTCTCTTTTCAATATGAAGGTTGATGGGAAACAAATGGTCTCATCATCCCCTGTTGCTTCATCGCTTGGACCCCTATACTCCTTTCCTTTCACCTAGTTTGGCTGTCCATTGTGTGCCTTTGTGCACTGAGTTCCATGCAGTGATTGAGATATTTCAGGTCTTAGAAGAAAAAGAAGCAAATAAGTGACGCTTCTCTCAGAAATGTTCACCAGGGACTCTAATTTTGATAAAATAGAGGAAGCTGGCTTGCGGCCACTGGAAATCCTCATGTAACAGTCATCCCGTTTTGTTTCGTCGCTTGGACCCCGCACCCTTCTCTTTCACCTGGTTTGGTAATCCATTGTACGCTCTTGTGACCTGGGTTTCGTCTAGTGAGCCAAGATATTTCAGGTCCATGAAGAATAAGAAGGACGATGAGTGAGGCTCCTTCCAAAAATGTTCACCACAGACACTGCACATGAATGTTTTAGTGTCATTTATACTTTTCCGTGCAACAATGGTGAATGTACAACGTACCATTTGGCCACGATGATCTGATTCGGTAGCTATTTTCTTTAAAACTAGGTCAGTACATTATTTCAATATGCGCTGCATTACAAATAATTAAACTGTTTGCATTGCGATGTAACATGTAATTCTTCAGTATTTCATGGTGAGTTAACGTTTCATCGTGACGTTTTATTTTTACACTCTGGTCGTCGAAACCAACATGAAGAAGTGATAGGATTCACTTCATGCATATTATTCAACGTTAATTACTGGACTTTACATGATTATTAGGCCCAGTCGATTGGACATATACCATCCTCCATGGGAAATAAAATGTTTTGCGTAATAATAATTATCTTACACGCATCAGTGTCTGGATATTAACGTTAGCTTTTTTAGTTGCTATTTTTAGTAGTAAATGTATCAAAAATTACTATTTTTAGCGATACCTTTTTTTAGTAGATTGATGGGTGTCTTCAAAATGACTTTTTTTATTTAGTCCGTAAAACACTGTTGTCAGCAACAAAGTAATCTTAATTAATAAACAGAAAGTGTTCACCAACGATACTCAAAATATTTTAAGTATACAAGTGATCCTAATTTTTTTACGTAGAATAGAAATTAAAGTTTTCAAGCTTTCGCACATCAACCAGATGGCTTTTTCAGCAGTTTGCTGTCTACCTTCCTGAAAAAGTCATCCGGTTGATGTGCGAAAGCTTTTAAACTTTGATTTATATTCTACGCCGAGAAATTTGGATAACTATTATTAATGTGAAGCAAAATGGTGTTAACAAGGTGGAAGCTAATATGCTTCGGTGGTTTGGGCATGTTGAAAGAATGAGTGAAGAGATGCTTACTAAGAAATTTTTTTAGCCCAGGTCGCAGGAAGGAAAGTCAGAGGAAGGACAACTAAGTCATGGGAGGATCAGATTCAGGAGTGTCTGCATGAGAAAAAGGTAATGAGTATGAAGTATAGAAGATCTTTTGTGCGTCATGTGATGGATTTCAGTGAAGCTCGAGTTGTATGTCAAGATCGCTGTAAATGGATAAGTTTGATACGGCAACAGTAAGTAAATAATCAGTTAAAAATTATCTGGTAGTTTGTTTTTCTTTGTGGAGCTAACCTCTAAATTCCAGAGAACAGCTTAGTGATGTATGTATGAGAAAGAAATCTTAGATCGTTATTTTCTGAATATTTTGGCGTTAAGTGTCAGTTTACCCAACAGCACGAAGAACAATATCAGATAAATGAATTACCTATTATTGGCATGAATAAATCAAGATTAAAAACATTCTGAAACATGTACAGGTATTCTATGAAGCTTCCTCTCGATGAAGTGCAGCTACGAAAAACAAAACGGTCTAATGGCTGAATTTTAAGGACCATAAACAAGATGTGCGTAAGGACGCCTTTAGTAACCTTACGTACTCTTTTTCCCGACAGACCTGCAATTAAAAAGGGACTGATGACGGTGACGACTAATCCGTGATATAAAAGAGTTACATTTTATCCTTGTATTGGCATTACAAAACGTAATTAAGACCTATGTTCCGTATCTCGCTCGGGAAGTAGTCTGTTCATTTTTCCGGTTATGGTGTGCCGAAAGCAATCGTGGCCTCAAGTAGGTCATTAGCAGCGGTCGTCTGAAGTAATTAGTACCATTTGGCCTAATGAACTCATTAGTTCTTTCCAGAGTTGAATTCCTGGGGTATCTTAATCAATTATTCACATTTTACCCGAAATACTGCTATTCTCTCACTTGCTGATCTGATATCAATCATTTGGGGTCACCTCTTCATACAATGAGCAGGTATTGCTAATGCACAGAAAAGCATTTCGTGCGATGCAGTTTAGATTCAATCTTTATTTCCACGTGAGAGCTATCAAAATGTCAAAAATCTCATTTACTAACTCATGGTACTCAAACTAGCTTCCCCAGTTATTTCTCCCGAGATAGGGAAAAGTGTGTTAGACTTTTCATTTCGAGCACGTACCTTGAATGAAAGTATATATTTAATAGCATCACTTTGTTAATCCGCCATTTCGTCTGAAAGCATCACATCTCCTCACGTACAGTACTGTTTGCGAAAGGCTACACCAATAAGGAATCGCACAATTCAAATGAAATTTATATCACAGATCCTTCATGTTACAGAAGATCCCTGATTACTAGGGCTAAAATTTTTATGACCTAAAAATTGCTAGAAAATGCCTTATAAAATGCCCAAAAAACTAAATGCCCTATAAAACAAAAAATAATGACCCAAAAAACTAAATGCCCTATTAAACAAAAAAGTTACCTACCCAATGCGCATTTATTTTTTTATTTCCTGGCAAAACTATATAATTAAAAAAAGGAGAGGTTTATGAAACAAAAGAAAAAGAATCTGAGCAACACAATTTAATCTGTTGATTATTGCTGCGTTAACTAAAATACTTTATTTTACTATTTTTTTACAGATGAACTATGACACTAAACAAAAAATAATCAAGAAATGTAACTAATTTTTTTCACAGTTTCTGTGCCAAACTAAAACTTTTATGCACAACACATGCCTAATAACATAGAACCCCCTTAAAAATACAATTTAACTTTTTTACAGTTTCTGTGTCAAACAGGGCCTTTTCTTTTGTTAACAAAAAATATGCTCTAAAAAGAAAAAAAAGAAATGGACATAAAAATGCGACTTTCGTTTTCTGACAGTTGCTCTGCCAAATTGAAAGTTTAAATTTTACTAACAAAGAATTTGTTTTAATATTTTTAGTTTCCCATGGCAAACTGGAAGTTTTTGTTTCATTAATTCAGAATTTCAATGCACAACAAAAATCATGTGCAGATTTTCAAAAGATAATGATTTCTGTTATCGGCCCACAAAGCTGTAAATATTAAAATGCACCTTTCCACTTCTACTAGCACCACAGGAGCACACTTGAAATAAACTACGTCACTTTGTTCAAAATCTTAAATTTCACCAAGTAAAACGTTTCTCCCCGATAGCACATCTGCAATTAAGCATAGCTTTTCATAGCTTACATTTTTTTCAAACCTTGCTCAATTTCCTCTTGCATAACCGTTCCCACTTTTCCAGTCACAATGTCTAAGTCGTTGACAGCTTTCTTCATTAAATCTACTTTATGCACTAATAGCACTGCTGATTTCAAGAAAGTAATGGCACCAGGCAAAAATCCAAAATTCGACTTTATGTAAAAACATTTATCTGCGATTTCAGGATTATAAAGTGGACTCTGCACAATATTAATTGAGGCAGCTTCATTGCTGTCAAACGAGTCGATGGTGCTCATCCAAGGAAAATTCATCCAAAAATGTTCTTTGGAAAATACTAAATTATGCAAAATAATAGCATAAAAATAACAAAAAAATGCCTTAGAATGACCAGAAACCCTAAAAAATTTCATATTGCTTAAAAATAACGAAAAATGCAAATGAAAAGAGCCTTAACGAAGGAACTTAAATCAGCTTATTTTTGTGTGAAACACATTTGTATACACTTGAACAAATCTTAGTACTGCCAAAAAAGTATGCAAAATCATAACAACCCTAGCCCTACTGATTAC
The DNA here is from genome assembly GCA_039090855.1 of Macrothele yani. Taxonomy (NCBI): domain Eukaryota; kingdom Metazoa; phylum Arthropoda; class Arachnida; order Araneae; family Macrothelidae; genus Macrothele; species Macrothele yani. The sequence continues at coordinate 185,882,014 of CM076995.1, forward strand.
ATTTGCAGAACAATACTAATTTTGTTCGGTTCAAAACTGAGCATCGTACTAAGCCAACTTGAGCAACAAGTCTCTGCATGGCGTGTCATTGAATGGAAGAGGCTTCTGATATCGTCCTGGGGAACAGCCTCCTAGGATGTTTCTGTACGAGACCAGAGTTCATTTTTTGTAAAGGACAAATCGCTTAGCTAAAATGCCCCAGACATGTTCAATCGAGGACATATCCAGAAAACATGCAGGCCAGGGAAGAAGTGGTATTTGTAGAGCATGGAAAATGTCTTGGAACATTCCGGACAATATGTGGCCGAGCATTGTACTGCTGGAATATAGTGCCAGGACAACTATGAAAGAAGGGTATCCCACATGTTCCTAAAATATCCCTGATATATCGCTGGATGTTATGAGTTCCCTCAATTCGAATCAGAACATATCGCAAACTGAGCCCAATGACGCTTGTCAATGGGCTGGTGTGACGCTAATAGGTACCATTAACCACGACCATCATGTTGCATCAAGTTGAATCGTGACTCGTTATAAAACACAATCTGTTGCCATTCAGCGACCTAATGTCTGTGTTCGAGACAGTACTGCAGCCTGAGGCCTCTGTGGTTGAGCGTCAAAGGAATGCGAAGCAATGGGATGTTAGGGACCAGTTATCTGTTAAGCAGACGACATCTAATTGTGCTGGATTACAAAGCCTTACCTGAAGACATCTCTGACTGTAGCCTGAGATGTTTGTGGTTGAGGGTCAAATTGATGCTCAGCAATTGGCTGCTAAGGACCATTTCTCTGCTAAGCAGACAACATCGAATTGTGCTGGAGGACAAAGCCTGACCTGAAGACATCTTTGACTGCAGCCTGAGATGTTTTTGGTTGAGGGTCAAATTGATGCTCAGCAATTGGCTGCTAGAGACCAGTTCTCTGTTAAACAGGCGACATCGAATTGTGCTGGAGGACAAAGCCTGACCTGAGGACATCTTTGACTGCAGCCTGAGATGTTTTGGTTGAGGGTCAAATTGATGCTCAGCAATTGGCTGCTAGGGAACAGTTCTCTGTTAAGCAGACAACATCGAATTGTGCTGGAGGACAAAGCCTGACCTGTGGACATCTCTGACTGCAACCTGAGATGTTTGTGGTTGAGGGTAATAGTAATGCTCAGCAATGGGCTGCTAAGGACCAGTTCTCTGTTAAGCAGACGATATCGAATTGTGCTGGAGGACAAAGTTTGACCTGTGGACATCTCGGACCTGCAACCTGAGATGTTTGTGGTTGAGGGTCATAGTAATGCTCAGCAATGGGCTGCTAAGGACCAGTTCTCTGTTAAGCAGACGATATCGAATTGTGCTGGAGGACAAAGCCTGACCTGTGGATATATCTGATCCTGCAGCCTGAGATGTCTGTGCTTGAAAGTCAAAGGAATGCTGAGCAATGGGCTGCTAGGGACCAGTTCTCAGTTAAGCAGACAACATCGAATTGGTGTGGAGGACAAAGCCTGACCTGAGGCAATCTCTGATCCGCAGCCTGAGATGTCTGTGTTTGAGGGTCAAATGAGTATGCAGCAATGATCTGATAAAGACTAGCTCTCTGTTAAGCATACGACGTTCAACTATGCTGGAGAAAAAAGCCTGACCTATTACAGTGCTCTACTGGTGCGCTAATACCGTGGACGTCGCTGCACGATCGGTCGCTGCAATGCAGTACAGGTGTCTGTTATTCTGTACAGTCAGTCGAGCGATTTTGCGGTCGGTTTCCCAGATTTCTGTGCGTCCGAGCCTCATCTGTTCACTGAAGTGAAGTTCGCATGGTACGAATGGCAAACAATAGTTCGTCCGGTAAGAGCGGCAAACAATAGTTCGTCCAGTACGAGTGGTAAACAATAGTTCGTCCAGTACGAGTGGCAAACTATAGTTCGTCCAGTACGAGTGGCAAACCATAGTTCATCCAGTACCAGTGGCAAACATTAGTTCGTCCAGTACGAGTGGCAATTTCGCGGCAGGAAATTGCACCTTCTCTCATCCCAAGAATCGTTCCTCGCTCAAAGTCCGTCAGGTGTTCATAATGCGACCTTCTTCGGTGACGTGGCACAGCGAGATGCAAAAAATACACTTTCGATTCAATGTCAGCTCTTCACCAAGAGAATAGGTTTCAGAGGGCGCTGCTCCGAAACCGTATGCGAATGTTCACTGGCATTTCAATCATTTGAGTGCACCAACCTGCTATTGCATATCCTGTAAGTTTCAAGCGAATACCAGCAGTGCTTCATGGTGTTGCAATTTACACAAACAGTAGTGAATTTGTGCACTTGGAAAGTTATTTGCGCATCCGAAAACCAAACCAAGATATGATTTATCATCATGACACGATGATGTGCTAACGTTCTTTCAAATTTCTGTAGTGTATTATTTAAAAGTGCTTTTTAACTTTTCCACAATATTCTCACTGCCAAAGATCGAATTCCAGAAATTTGCTTTGCGTGTTATAGTTAGTGTTTTGCGTAAAATAATCCATATTTTCCGTTGTACATATCTAAATTTTGAAACTGGAATGCTACGTGACCCACAGTAACCACACATACTTGTAATTTACGAATTCAGTGAGCCGCCCCGGTAGTGCAGTAATGGGCGGTCTTTTGACCATTCTTCCGAGCTGGGTCCGGGATCGGATTCCGATGAAGCATGGCTGTTGTATTTGTCTTACGGCACTGGTTTCCTCCGTGACTTTCATGTAACCAGTGGTCTTAATAGAGTCGGGAGACTGCTTATAGCCAATCGAGTTGCTCACCGTGGTCGCTAATCTATTACGAAAAAACAAAGTAAAACAAAAACAAGAAATATAACACCGAATTTTTGGTTGTAATGAGTACGTCTTTTTAATCCGTTCTGACCCGAAATAAATTTATCAAAATTATTCAGAATCAATGGAACCGGTTAGGAAAACAGTCAACCGGTTAGGAAAAGAGTCAAATGGTTTCTACAATCGATAAAACATCCAGAAATAGAAACATCTACCTAGTTCTAACAACGACTAAAAGGCATGTTAGGATAATTAACAAATGGCGCACAAAAAGGTTCTAATAGCACAAGGAAGGTATCAGAGGCAAAGGGATTTTCAAGACGAACGGTAAAAAAAGAAATATAAAAGAAGCTTGCTAGCGGAAGAATTTTGCATAATGGAAAAGTTGAAAGTAGGCGAAAGATATTCTTCATAAAAAAAGCTACGCTAAAAAAAATAACTTTTCAGTTACGTCGCCCGGAAGCAGAGATAGCGAAAAAAGTTTTCCACTTTTACTTTGGATTTTCTTTGCACTATTTAAAGAGGATAATGCTCCACATCTCTATTGTACCGAATGTTATACAGTGAAAAAGAAATTTCTCAATAGTGTTTTTAGAAGCGATGAAAAAGCTGCAAATTGGAGTACACAAATGTCATCTACCCACAGAACTGTGAACCACAAAATTCTTCATATACTAGCCTAAAGTGCTCTACAAGGGAAATAACATCGGGTGTTGAAATATTTTTTTAAATCGCGCATATAGGAGCAGAGAAACTGAGAAAGACAGATTAAGCATTGCGCCCCTTAGCGTCAAAATTGTGTATTATTTGGTGAAGAAAATACGCACGGAGAGTTTGCATACTTAGTAGTATCTGACTGAAGTTTTTCAATCGGGTTTTCAGTACCGCAGATATCGCTGTAAACAGGAACGTGAGATTGCACCCTCTGGTGGCAGACTTGTGCGTTCAGTTTAATTCAAAATCATATGAGATACATTTCTCATCTGAAACGCTCTCCTACAAAGAATTTTTCAAATCAGATTATCAGAAGCAAAAATATCGACAAAAATGAGCTATACATCTATGCTCCCTGTTGGAAAAACAATGCATTATTTTTAAGAAGAAGGTATTCTCAAAAAAGTTTTTCGGTGAGCGTAATCGGTCCACGAAACAATTTTTCCGAACGAGTTTTCAGGAGCTCAGAGTTTGCTGGAAATTCATCAGAAGCAGAAATTAAAACTTTCACCCCCTGAGTGGCCAAACCATTATAATTTATCAAATATTGGAAATTATATGCAAATAATTCCATATCAAGAGCTATATCCAATGCAGGAAGAACTTTTCAAATCGGACGTTTAGCAGCAGAGTTATCGAAGAAAACGCAATTTATATTTCGTCCCCTGGCGGAAAGTCAATGAATTACTTGAAAACATTGAAACTATATGAAGCATATAACGCACCGAAAAATTTATCCAACAAAGAAGAAATTTTTAAAATCGGACCATTAGAAACAGAGATATTGACAAACATATGATATATATATCTATCTACAGCTCCTGGCAGAGAAACCACACATTATTTTAAGAAGTAAATATTCCAAAAAAGGTTTATTGACATGAGCGATATCGGTCCATGAACGAATATTTTCAGTCGAGATTTTAGAAGCTCAGATTTTGCTGCAAATGCGTCAGAAGCAGTAATTAACTTACGCACCCTGGTAGCCAAACCATTTTTTAAATAAAATTAGAAATTACATGCAAACGTCTTCTCATCAGGAGCTGTATCCGCTGCAGAAAGAATTTTCCAAATCCGAGTGTTAAAAGCAAAGATATCGGGCAAAACGCAATTTACTTTTACGCCCGCTAGCGGAAAAATCGAAGCGTAACTAGAAAAAGTGACTGTACCTAAAATAGCCTTTGATATAAACGGAATCGATAGGTGAAATAATTTTTTCAATCGGATGTTTAGATGCAAATATAGGGAACAAAATGTATTTTGAATTCGATATCATCTGGTTCTACGCTGTCTATCGACGAAATTGTGCATCGTAAAAATAAAATAAAATAAAGGATCGCCATTCGCACGTTTCAAGCTGCCCAATGCAAAAATAATTTTTCAAATCGGACTAACAGTTGGAGAGCTATGGTGTCCGCAGATGAATGGACAGACAAACTGGAAATATAAACACGATTTGTTTTTACAAAAGACGTGCTAAAAAGGTCAATGATAAGCATATACATAAAATTAAGCAGTTGCTCGTACAGGTTATCAACTGATATTTATAATCCAAGGAGAAAATAAATGTTATTACAACCATGCTGGAAACAGCCAAGGTTCAAGGCTCCAATATGAAGACTGCTCCTTGTTCTCGAATGAAGGAGCCAATATGGAGGCCCTTCCTTGTTCCAGAACGAAAGAGCCTACTTTTGTTCTCGAATAAAATTGCCACTTTTGTTCTCGAATAAAATTGCCACTTTTGTTCTCGAATAAAATTGACACTTTTGACGGCCACCTTCCGCTTCTGACGTACCTGAATACTAATGTATTCGGTGCTTCAGAAGCACAACTCGTTTAAGATACCGCCAGAGAAAACCTATTGCATGGGTCAATCTTGTGATTTGCGGAACTACACGCCTTTAGAAATTAGGCAGTCACCCAAAAACTCTCAAAAACTTCATGATTTCGTTCGACGTATGGCACGTGACACTCTGTTGCTGCAACCAGCAACCGCGTTCATCGAACTCTAGAAGCACAATGAAATGTGCGAAGACGTCTTTTTCATATACCGCACTTTTTTTTATGTCTTCCCAAGAGGAATGGGCCCTGCAAAGAGATGGCATGACACCGCACATTACAGTGCGATTTTTTGTTTGAGCAAAGGCTGTTGGTGTCACACATGTGGATTTTTTTGAGCCGATCTTTATGCTTTGATCATTCACATGGCAACCCATACGTTGAACCAGAAACTTCATTACAGAAAAAAAGTATCTGCCAAGCTGCGATAACCCCTGTTCTTTAACAAATGACGGAAGCTATCTACAGTGGAGTACGCGTTTTCCTTTCTCCGGATTTTTCAGTTCCTGTGTTGAGTGAGCAGGATATGGATGAAAGTAAAACTGTCTCCCAGCTTACTCAGCCTTTCTGTTGGATATCCGTGACCACTTCCGTAGGATATTTTTTTATCCTTTTCACAGAAGAATACTGCAGCTTTCTGAGCACTTCTGTAGGATAATCCTGAGAACTTCCGTAGGAAATTCTTAATCCTTTTCACAGAGGACTGCCGCAGGTTTTTGAGCACTTTCGTAGAACATTCTTCAACTCATTCACAGAGACTGTCGCAGCTTTCTGAGCGCTTCCAGAAGATAATCCTAAACATTTCCGTAGGATATTCCCGATCCTTTTCACAGAAGACTGCCGCAGCTTCCTGGGCATTTCTGTAGGATATTCCTATGCACTTTCGTAGGGATGTTCTTGATCCTTTTCACAGAGGACTGCCGCAGCTTTTTGAGCACTTCTACAGGATATTCCTGAACACTTCCTCTAGGATATTTCTGATCCTTTTTACAGAGGACTACAGCAGCTTTCTGATCACTTCTGTAGGATATTCCTGAGCACATCCGTAGCACATTCTTGTTCCTTTACACCGAGAACTGCTAAGCTTTTTTACGTTCTTCCGTAGGGCATTCTTGAACCTTTTCACAAAGGACTGCCGCAGCTTTCTGAGCCCTTTTAGAGGATATTCCTGAACATTTCCATAGGATATTCCTGATCCTTTTCACAGAGGACTGCCAGAACTTTCTGAGCACTTCCGTAGGATATTATTGATTCTTTTTAGACAGGACTGCAGCATGGTTTCTTCACTTTATTCAGTTTAGCGTCGATTAAAACTAAAAGTGTGCACTGTATCTTTATTGCAGAAGACAAGTTTGTCGAAAGCATTTCACTAATCTGGCAATCGTCGACTTCAGGCAGACTGAAGCAGCCGGATATTTCTTAGGAGTCACATCGGCAACACGTATTTACAAATGACTAGCGAAATACTGTTCCGAAACAGAAATCTTGTTGTGCCTGGGAAATAGAAATTTTTTTCACTACCCCTATGAAAAAAAGCTACACTGACGATTTCACATAATTCTCATGCTGCAAGCGACATCTCCGATAACTGTCAACAGCCTCCTTCTGCCGTCAAGTAGCCCAGAGAACAACTAAAACTCTTTCGAAACAATTTACATAAATTCCCTGTATTACTGGGCTGTAAAATTAAAATATGCGCTGTAGGAAAAAATTATTTGCCTAATTTCAAAATTTATTCAGTAAAAACTGAAAACGCTGCAAGAATAAACTTTCCGGCATTTGAAAGGAGGACGCCTGATGCTTTATTTTCAACAATACATTTCTATATGATCAAAAATATCCAGAAATCCGTTTTGAGTAGTGGATTTTCTCAACTGCAGGTATGAAATGACACACGTGGCTTGGAACATCATAGTCAGGCATGAACAGTGAAATCGGCCTTGCGGAAAAGCACTGTGATTTTGTAACGTATACTTTATATTCACTCTCCTTTTGATTTTACTATCTCTGGTTATTTTATTTTACTATGTAAATTATCTTCTTACTGAACGAGATATTATTTCACCCGCTGAATGAGATCTGGCAATGAGTGTAAGTCATGACGTGGTGGTAGCCAGTATAAATAGGCGCGTTCAACGATACCCAAGGAGAGCGTTTGTTGTTGTACGGGGAGAGCGTTTGTTGTTGTACGGAGAGCGTTTGTTGTTGTAAGGAGAGCGTTTGTTGTTGTACAGAGAGCGTTTGTTGTTGTACGGAGAGTGTTGGTTTATGTGAAAGAGAGCGTTTGTTTATGAGTATAGAGCTCCGTTCATGTGCAAGGAGCTACGAGTTATTTGAGTAGCTGTGTGTGATGATACCAGTAGAAGTTCATAATAAAAGGTTTTACGTAAGTACGTCTTTCTCAGTTCATAGTACTGTCAGACCTCTGTCTGGCTGTTAGGTTTATGTCATTAGTTTATTACTATTAACAACCAGCGATAAGACTTTATTCATCCTAATTACTGCTACAAGATTACTACCAGTTATAAGTTTGGTTAATACTATTACTACACTACTAGCAGGAGACTTTATTCATGATCTTAATTAACTAGTAACAACAACCATTTGAATTCACTATTAGAAGCTTAGTACGAGCATATAATTCAGTAGTAGAAGCATTATAAAACATTACTAGCCTAGAAAAAGAGTTTATTCATTATAATTTCAACATGACACGGTCATAGGATACCATATAAGCAATACGTAAGTTCGGAAAATTTCTGTCCTGCTTCAATTTCCCCGATGAACTTTTAAGCAAGGTTATTGTGCAGTGGAAACGCCTAAGAGAAACAACGGCGCAATGAAGACCTGGAGGCCACGTAAAATGTCAGATCGGATCCGCTGAACGCTGAAGCTGGTGCAGCGACAAAATCACCTGTCGTCGACTGCACAACCGCCACCGAGTTACAGAATGCGTCTGGAAGCAATACTAGCACCGTAATGTTGCGTCGAGAGCTAAAAGGTAAGGGATTTTAATGACAGTGCCATTGCACTCAGACATAACGTCAGCAAGATCAGCGCCAAGCGTCAGTTGGAGTTGTGTAAAGCTCTTCACCAATGAACTCTAGAGCAGTGGAAACGCGTTGTTAGGAGTCATGAAAAACGACATTCACGGATGCTACTCAATCGGGTTGTCCGACATACTAGTCTGGCTGCGGAGTATGGCATCTGCTCGGTGAATGCCGATCCTTATAGCAAAAGCAAAATACTCTGTCCGCAAAGGAGATCCGTGCCGGAATGGTTCGATGAGATGTGTTTGGAAGAAATTGACTCGCCTGCACAAAGCCCGATCTCAACCCGATTGAACACCTTTGGGATAAATTGGAACGCTCACTGCGAGATAAGCGGGACCACTAGAGATCGCTGATTGGCCTGATTAATGCTCCTGTGACAGAATGTCAGGCAATTCTCGCAGCAACACAATAGAATCCATTGGAACACCTTCTCAGAAGAGTAAATGTTGTGATTAGCAGCGAAGTTTGGACCAACTCGATATTAATTCCTTTCCAATTACAGTAATTTTGTTGATTGTCCAAAACCTTTGATAAGTTCGTGTATATATTATCCTTTACTGTCATGGTTGACGCCCAAACTTTAACCCAGAGGTTTCCAATCTGTGCGTCGCGACGCCCAGGGCGTCGCCGGTTTTGGGCAGGGGCGTCACGAATGTATGCAAAAACTAAAACTTATAAATTATAGTGAAACTCAACATACAAATTTTCAAGACGTTTACTTATTTTAAAAAATGAATTGTGAGAAAGTATGTTAAAAAAAAAAAAGAGAAACACACAATTTTTCTTGTTGCGAAAGCGCTCCCTTCATCTGAGTTCCGGACTGTAATGCTCTTTGAAAACTTGGCGTGACGTCCTGCAGAACTCTCTGCCCTTGCAGTCTGAAAACGGACTGAGCCAGGCAAGGTCAAGCGATAACGTTCTGCCGTTGCATAGTTGGGAGCTCAGTTTACTATGCAGTCTTTATTCGATGGATATGTAGCGTGTATAAACATTCGTTAGAACTGAGCTGCTGTGTTTTACTAACTGTGACCTTAGCTATTTCTATGTGAGTGTGTGTTAGTTTATGATAATGAAGAAGTTTTTGAATAAAAATAGTGTTGTAGAAGAAGTTGCAAGTAGTTCTACACAGGCGAGAAGGAACATCATAATTTCTGGATTTCGGTTTCACATGCACTGTTGTTAAGAACGAAGAACGCTTTCAGTGTGTTATCTGCCTCAATACAAGCTAGTAATGCAAATGACTATTTCGTTTTAAACAAATTACCACAAACTCGAATTTGGGCATTTGTTTTTTAATTTTGGATATAGGGCGTCGCACAGAGAACGTGACATGTGAAGGGCAGCGTGTTCTCAAAACGTTGGGGAACTCCTGCTCTAACCAGTTTTACGCGTTGAAATAATCTTACATCAATGGCAGCGGTAAAACTCTATATAACCACTTTTAGGTCAGGAGTTTTCTGGAGTATGACTATGGATAGCGTGTAGGTTTTCTGAGCCGATATGCGGAAATTATTCCGATTCATCTTACTTGCCTCATGAAACATCGTTTGGTCAGTGAAAAGAACACGTTCAACGAAGCGTACGTTTTATGCAAGCAAATCGATTACTCTAACGGCGAATTTCATACTGCGTGGTTGATCATTCATCCACAAATATTGACGCATCTCGACTTTGTATGCGTACAATATTTGCATTTTATACAGAACTTGAATTATTGTATTGCACGATGATCTCAGTTCTATGGCTCTCTGTCTAGCTTTCTTAAAAGTGTTTGCTTCTTTATTAAACATCTGTGTGCCAACGCCGCTGCGTAGGGTACTTCTTGTTTTTGAGGACATTCTGACTTTCCACAAAATTCTTCTAATTGCCTATTCTCTTCGAACTAGAGAGGCAGTTACCAAAAGGGTACGAACATTTCATTGTGCTTGCCGCACTGAACACGTTTACAACAGCTACGTTATGCAAATCTCTTTTTCTTGAACCGTCGCCATTTTAGCTACTTGCTGTAAGAACTGTAAGAACCAACAACGCCGTCTTGCTGCACAGCTAAACAAAAACACATATTTCGAACGCCTGAAATTTTGGGCAGTACCAGCTTTTGCTCTGAAGTTTGCTTACTTTTCTGTTATGTGTTTTAGTTAGCTCTCTGATGCTTAGCTTCGTGTTTCTATAGTTAAGAATTATTCGTATTGTAACACCTACCTCATTGCAACGAAGTCCATGTATACCTCGTACAGCCTTCTGACGCCTACGAGTACTTGATAGAAGTGCGGAACCCCAAATATTCATAACTAGCGTCTCGCGACAGCGATATCCACATGCATCGTGTTATCTCATTGGCAGCAATAAAGCCGGCACCCACCAATTGGCTACCGGCACTGAAACAGCACTTGTAGTTCGTACACGTCGTCGAAGTCGTGACACAGGTTGTTTACATCTTAGTTAACATTAGTTTCTTCATTGGCGGCTGTCGGCACAAATCGAACAATTTAACCTGTTTGCAGTATACATACAAATATAAAAATGGCTATTCTTCCACAAACGGGCGCATTCCTCATAGCTAAGACAGCGGAACGCTAGAACAGCTCCGCGATCAATCTACTGTTTTCGATCTGGCAATTAATCTGTTGTTGTTTACATTCGAATGCAAACATTATGGGGGATTATCTTTGCATTCTGTTCTTATTTTTTTATTCATCATGATGACTAACGTTGGTTTCATCAAAAAAAGATAAAAAATATTTCGTGTACTAAGTGAAAACTATAACTGAGATGTTGAAAAAGAACTAAAAAAAATGAACGATCTTACCGCTATATACGTTGGGAGACTGATGAAAAATTATACTTTCGTATTTACAATAAGTATTTTAATTCGTACTGAGAAATATATATAGCAAAAGACAACTAAAGAAGAAAAGCAGCGATATTTATTGCCATTTGTGAGTCCTTATTATTTCAAGGGTGGGTAGCGAACCATATCTTTCACACCATGGTATTCATGTTTTTCTATCTCGTACGACATCGTTAACGAGACTATACAAATTCCATTGAGGCATTATAAAATATAACAGACCAATTCAACGACAACTTCTTGGAATTTTAATACTATCGAAGGGTAATATGGACGGACAACTTAATATTTACTGAGCGTTGCCAGATCGAAAACAGTAGATTGCTCGCGGAGCTGTTCTAGCGTTCCGCTGTAAACAACAAGCGCCGTTTCAGTGCCAGTCGCCAATTGGTGGGTGCCGGTTTTATTGCTGCCAATGAGATAACTCGATACATAAGGATATCGCTGTCGCGAGACACTAGTAATATTCATAACGTAGCGTTTCGTGCTCTCCCGGATGCTATTTTAACCTAACCAAATTTGCATAAGTACGCACAATCAATACTAAATTGTAATATACCTAACTTCTGTTGAGCAGTTAATTGTGATATCCTAAAGTGATTTTTCTGAGATGTTAAAACCTTCCTATAATATATTCTTCAGCTTTAAGAGCAGATATATTGTCCTACCTACATCGAAGAAAGCTGAAGAATGCAATGTAGTTCAGAAATATAAGTAACCTGTCTTCACTTTTTCATAACTAACAGAGCAAAATTTATTACATGTGTTTTCGTCCGCGAGTGATGATTATGTTTGTTCAAGCTTTTCTCCGTGAAATATCTTGGAAATGTTTCTTCGTCAGTGAGTTACTATTTTGAGCAATTTCCGTGGTATTTTCAGACTAACTGGTTCTATTTTTTGTGTTATCGCGTCGTTTTGAGTCCACTCTCAATCAAACCAATTGCAATAGCTGTCACAGCTTCGTTATAAACAAAATGTACGGGCCTACGTGAACAAAAGAGTGAAATAGTCGAAGGCTGAAAAATTGCAGTTGTTTTGCCTCAGCAGCGAAATATCGATTATATGTCAAAGAATTCTCCCCAACTTAATTATCAAAGTGGCAGAAATCTTTTCTTTAGCGTGTATAAGTGTTTTCGCCTGAACATGAAAAGAGTATATAAATGTTACATTGAATAAATGGAATCGGCGATGCTATGCGATCATCGAAATGGCCGTAGTAAATATGAAGATTAAATACTTTGTTACATTCAGTTGAGAATATATAAAATACCATGACCTCGTAGTGAATGCAAGAAACCGTGAATCTGAAAACAAATCGTATGCTATATTACAGGAGCATAGAGGATATTTTTTTATCTCTCAGATTTCATATCTAGTTCCATTAGTTTTAAAGTTTAATCTGGCAGATGAGCTTTCTTTCAGGAGCTACCTTCTGAATCTCAGAGAACGACGTAGTGAAATGTATGTATCTTCGGTAGCCTTGACCTCCTCTTATGTGCGTTTGAACGAAAGAAGAGTTATTCGCTACATAGACTTAGTGCCCGCTCCAAACATTTCAGAGTCCTTTATTTTAAATACACCAGACCATATATAACAATGAAACGCATATAGCGTATTAAATCCGTTTACTTTTGTGGTACAGTCAGCACAAAGGAGAACCAATCGTCACTTATTTCTTCTTTATGAAATAATCGTCACTTCCCGTGAATTCACACCAACCCAAAAAAAATAAATTATCGGCACCTTAAATCTGGTTACTAACAACAACTATTTCAAGTTGGATGGAAACATCTACAAGAAAACTAGAGCACCGATGGGTTCACCCCTGTCTTCAGTCCTTGCGGAAGCAGTCCTTAGACCGCTAGAAAATCTAATCATTTTAAATTGTATCAAGAAACCCCTAGTATGGATCCGCTACGCTGACGACATATTCTTCATATGGGAACATGGAGTAGAAGAATTAAATGATTTCATGCAGAAGATAAACAACCTACGCAATACAATTAAGTTCACCATGGAGCTTGAAAAAGACGGGACGTTGAATATCTTGACGTCACACTCAGAAGAAATAGAACATCCAGTTTCGATTTTAACGTTTATTATAAACCGACCGCAGCACCGAACCTTGTCCCTCCTGATTCGCACTGCCCAAAAGAGTACAAACCTTCCGTATCTAGAGCATGGTTCTATAAAGCGTATAGCGTATGCAAACCCTACTACCTAAATAATAAAGAAATTGATAATAATATTCATAGCAAACGTCTAAAGGCTGGATATAATAAGGATGACATAGACAGAATACCTAGGACTGTAAGAAATCGTATAATTTCAGCAATAACAACATTGCCTAGTGGGACGATGAGATACGCAGGATCCATCACATATATACCAGGCTTTACATATTGGTTAAAGAATTTATTACACAAACACAACATATTAATAGCAATGAAGTCCCCGAACCCGTTATCAGATATAATATCACGTTGCAAGGAGAAACAGTGTGAGAAATAAAAGGTGGGTGTGTACGCTATACCGTTGATATATCCTGACAATACGGAAAATATATATATCGAATTGACAAAGCGATCCTTGGACACTAGATGTAAAGATCACGTACGAAGTGTGAACCAGGATATGCAGAATACAGCCCTCGCCAGAGAAGTCATGCATTGCTCGGCCGCTCCTGTATGGAATAATAGAAGAATTGCCCCTTACACGAACTTAAAAGAGACTGCCATCAGGGAAACAGTCGAAATCCTATCCAGAAAACTGACATGCAATGGTATGGTCTGTACTGAACTGCCAATGGTTTGGCATGCGTTATTAAAAGATGGAAACACATCACGCTCGTGATGTGTTTCCACATCACGAGCGTGATGATGTGATGAAGTGATGATGTGCTCGTGATCATCATCACACATCACGCGTGTGATGTGTGATGATGTCACCCACGTTATTTTCAAAAATCATCTTTGTTCTTTACATGTTCCAATTCTCGGCATTTTTATATCTACCGTTGCCTTGAAAAAGCCTCCCAGTGGAGTGCGAAAGCTTGGAGAATCTTTGTGCTGACTACACTACAAAAATAAACTGATTTAATATGCTATATGAGTTTCATTATTCATTCAAAGTTATTTTGTAGAGTGGAGAAACGGAGATTTTGGAACAGGGTTCCCTGATTGGAACGAATGAGAAAAATTGGTTTCATAGAAGTCCTGTAGAGGGTTTCCGCGTTAAGAATGACAATTACATACCTCGCAATACCAATATTTTACAAATACCACATTCGTCTTCACCTACTGCACAGCAAGGAAAAGGAAACTAGAGTTGACTTGACGCAAATGCAGTTCACAGAAGATTAGCTACATGACTACGAGTAGAATAGTTCTTTCTTCAAAACAGTTCTCTCTTTGATAAGTTGGAAAAATCGGACTTCTGCAATCTAAACGAAAATAAACCCTACATAGTGCAATTGCTTCCTCCTAAAGGATTTCGTATTTTGAAAAGGCACTTTTTGTTTTACTCCCTTTAAATCGCACGTTTTGCAATTTCACACTGCAGATGACCGTAAAACGTTTGGTTATATATATATTTTTTACTTTTATCTCACCTTAAAGTCATTCACCCGAAAAATGATATACTCATCGTCAAAAAAAATAGTTGCACCAAAAAGGACGTGTCGGATTGCAATGCTATTCGGGAGGAAGGTTAAGGTGACCAGGAACAATAAATGATTAAACATTGTGACTGATATGAGCAATATGTATTGAGCTACACGTCAATAAGTAGTGTCTCTCTAGTATGGCGTCGGGCGGCCATGTTTGCTCACACAGCATGCCAGGCGTTTCGGTATAACTCCAGACGTCTCCGCATAACTTTGTACAGGTTCCAAATGGTGTCGTACGATAAGCCATCGCTTGCAGCTTGAATTTTTTCACGCAGTTCCTGCAGAATATGCGGTAGGGGTAGAGTGGGTCCAATAGCAGCCTACACATTTTCAATCGGCGATAGATCAGGCGATGCGGCTGGCCATCGCAGAGTGTCAGTGCCTTGAAGGCAAGCTCTTGAGGCAACAGTAGCATGCGGACGAGAGTTGTCCTTTTGGAAAATCGCACCGGAGTGAGCGTTCAGAAAAAGGTAGGGCCACTGCTTGCAGGACCTTATTAACGTAACGCAAGAGCTATGCGCTCAAAATACCTGTAATGAACACCAAAGATGATCTGGCATCGTAGGAAATTTCACCCCATACCATGAAACCAGTCCTTCTGGACGTGTGACGTTCGACAACAAACCATTCATCTTGGCGTTGACCATGGTGCCTCCAAACACGGATTCATTGGTCGTCTCCTCCAAGACAAAAGCGGGACTCGTCACTGAAGAACACCGGCTGCAATTCTGAGTGGCTCCAACACAGTCTGGCACGACACCTTGCAATCTTTGGCGACGATACAATGGTATTAAGGGTAGTCGTCTTAATAGTCTACGTGCGTGTAGTCCTACTTAGTGCAGCCGTCTTCCAATGGTGCTGGCACTAATAATACGATGCATAGATGGCACCACTGCTCGCTGAATATCCGCAATCGTGGCTGTTGTGTCACTCCGAGGATGTCGGACAACCCGTCGGTCCTCTCTGTCTGTAGTTCTTCTAGTTCTCTCAGACACTTTCTGTCGCTGCTGCGTGCCTTGTTCTATCCACTGCCGCCAACACCGTGCTATGGTATGTAATACGGCGATAAGACCATCCCGCTTCCTGGAACTCGACGACGGGCCAGTCTCGAGCTCCACCAACTGCTAGATTTGCTTCCAAACGTTTCTCTGATACATACTTCACTTGCAAAGGATGCAACCAACACAACAGTGCGACTCAGAATGGCAAGCGCACGCAACGAGACAACGTTATATAGCTGGTCAGGCACAGCACTACGAACCCCCCTTGCTTGCGTCACATACGCGGCCGAGCGTGATACTTGAATAATTTGCATGTCTCACGATGACAAACCTACCCACCAAGTTTCATTCCTGACAGTCGCTTTCTTCTGAGTGCAACTATTTTTTTGACGATGAGTGTAAATTTCGCATCTACATTCCCTGAAAGGAAAGAATAAATATTGTTTCTTAATTTCGTAAAAACGCAAAACGCTGTTTAAACTTTACATTAATGACAGTTTAACCACATTCTTTTTTTTTACATATTCTTGCCTGCTTCTTTTTCTACAGTCCTTTCTTTCTCTGTTTATGTATCTACGTTTTGAAGGTTTATACACTGAATTAACAAATTATATCCTGGGTATCGTTCAGCATTACCAAAAATGTTTGTGACATACAAATGCTTTTCCAGGAATATTGAGGAAACTAATGCCCCCCCCACCCTCCCTCCACACACACACGTGGAAACAGACGCCAAGCCATTGCATCGACTCCACTTGTATGCTGAGCGATACCCAGGAAGCACAGCTTTGTAAAATAACGTCGGTCCAACATTTAGCTATCGTCTTCTATTTCTAAAAGACGTCTTTCTTCAATTTAACGTGCCTTGGTGTTGGGTATACGTTAAATTGCAAGGGTGTGCTACCTGAGTTGGATCCTTGGCCCAACCGATTTGTACTATTGATGCCATATTCTGGACCATCCATCGGCTCGCACTAACTGAAAATGTGATTCATCGGACCATGTGACCTATTTCTGTCCAAAGAGGAACAAAGAGGTCGAGTTTTGCACACTGCAGACGATTTTGTCGATTTTCCGCAGAGACTAGGGATACACGAAGACGTCTGCTCTGCTATTTTACCCATGCGCGCAAAAGTGTTATTTGCTGTGTATTCTGAAATGTTCCTACCGCTGTTGTATTGCGAGATTACTTGACACAACAGAGCTCGTCCGTTACATCGTACAACCTTATCGAACCTCCGTTGCCCTCTAAAATCTACCAGTTATTTCAGCCCATAGGAAGATCGCTGACTGTCCGTTTTATAGTTTGTACGCCACTTATTAAAAATCCTCAACGCAGTTGCTCATGAACAGTCAAAAAGGTTTGCCGTTTCTGAAATACAGGATATTTCGGTTAATTGGGCTACCGGTTAATCGGGGAGCTGCTTCTTTGGGACAATAATTGGAGAATATCCCAAATACGCTCTTTGGAATAAAGCTTCGGATAGTTGGGGCAGCCGCTTAATTAGTCAAAGGGTTAGTAGCACCGATGTGTCCCAATTAACAGGAATCTACTGTATTTGCACTTTCCCTCATAACGATCACTATCATACCTCTTTCAATGTAGCTTGAATTATTGGTCTCTCCCATATTGCCGATACAAACGCTTAAATCACTGGTCTCGCTCATATTGCCGGTACCAACACTTAAATCCCTGGACCCTCACATATTGCCACTACCAACGCTTAAATCGCTGGTCGCTCCCATATTTCCGCTACCAACGCTTAAATCACTAGTCTCTCTCATATCAGCACTACCAACGCACAACACTGGTCTCTCCCATATCGGCGCTATCAACGCTTAAGGCACTAGTCTCTCTTAAATGACCGGAACAAAAGCTTGAATCACTGGTCTTTCTCATATTGCCGGTACCAACACTTAAATCCCTAGACCCTCCCATATTGCCGCTACCAACGCTTAAATCATTGGTATCTCTTATGTCAGTACTACCAACGCACAACACTGGTCTCTCCCATATTGGTGCTACCAACGATTCAAGAACTGGTCTCTCCCATATTGCCGCTACCAACGCTTAAATCACTGGTCACTCCCATACCAGCACTACCAACACACAACACCGGTCTCTCCCATATTGTTGCGACCAACGCTTAAATCACTGGTCTCTCCCATATTGCCGCTACCAACGCTTCAATCGCTGGTCTCTCCCATATTGCAGCTACCAACGCTTAATTGGCTGGTCTCCCCCATATTGCCGCTACCAACGTTTAAATCACTGGTCACTCCCATACCAACACTACCAACGCACAACACCGGTCTCTTCCATGTTGGTGCTACCAACGCTTAAATTACTGGTACTTCCCATATCGCCACTACCAACTCTTAAATTACTGGCATGTCCCATATATCCGCTATCAGCGCTTAAATCACTGGTCTTTCCCATATTGCCGCTAACGCTTCATACACGTCTGAGGCCGTTGCAGTGTGCAGTTAATAAAGCCATGTCAACATCATTGTTGCTTGCGTATGTGATGATGGGGCGTGACCGATTGCTGTTCAACGTCTCTAATAATTTTCAACTTTAATGTATATGTACGATTTTGCGATAAGCAAATCGGAAAATCCGCGGGCTCTATTTGTACTGTTCGCAGATGTGAATTACAGAAAATATGTTTTTTATTTTTTCATTACGAGTTTTCAGAGACGATCTCTTTGGGTTAATTATACCATCAGCCCTCGTTTGGAACAGACCATAACTCCAGGCGTAGGTCCAGTGTGTCTCGGCCGCAGACAGGTTGGTTGCAGGCGCTCACCTGGATTCCTTCTAACCAACACACGGCCATCACTGGCACCCAGGCAGAACCGGCGTTCATCTTCAGAAAACACAACAGATCTCCACTCCGTGCTCCAATGAGCTCTAGCTTGACACCACTGACGTCGCAAACGGCAGTGGTTTGGAGTAAGTGGAATGCACGCTACAGGGCGTTTGGCTCGGAGCTGTCCTTCAAGTAACCGATTTTTATTAGTTCGTTGTGTTACTGTGGTGGCCATTGCAGCTCGAATTGCTGCCGCAAATGCGGTACGATGCGCCACGGCCATACGCCGTACACGGTGGTCTTCCCTCTCAATAGTGCCACGTGGCCGGCCGGAACCCGGTCTTCTTGAGGCAGTACCTTCCCTTGACCACCGCTGCCAACAATCATGCACAGTGGCTACATTCCTGCCAAGTAGTTCTGCAATATTGCGGAAAGAAAATCCACCTTCTCGTAGCCCTAGTACACGACCTCGTTCAAACTCCGTGAGCTGTTGATAATGGCTTCTTCGTCTTTTTAAAGGCCTTCTTGACTAACATCAACACCTTACGTCGAATCTCAACGATAACTAACGCTCACGAACGTTACAGCGCGTATTTACAGCAAACCTGCTTTGCATGATCCGAGAGGCGCTACTAGCGCCACACGTATGCGCCGAGAGCGAAATTTGCATAGACGTCATCTTACAGATGTACTCTCACCGCCTACTAACTGTCGTTTATCTAACACAACCCCAATCTTGGTGTTGGGATTTTTTTCCGTCAGTGTATGTCACAATACTCTTTCAAACTGTACGACATATCGCTACCCACACTACTGTCCAATGTACCAAAGCAGTATGAGCTTACCTGCTACCGTCGCCAAACCTTTTTATCCTTACCTGCCGTATCGCGCAAGCGTACAACTCATGGTTCCACGTCCACCACGTCCTTCGACTTTGCATACCCACCTCGTGCCACATTTTAAAATATTGATTGCCTTTTCTTTAATTGGAGGTTTAACGACCACCGTGAGCAAACTCGGTGGGCTACAAGTAGTTTTCCGTCCTGAATTTAGGACCACTGGTTCCAGGAAGAGAGAGAGTCAGTGCTGTAGGACAAACACAACATCCATATTTCACCGGGATTCGAACTGGAACTCCTTTCGGACAAATGATCAGACAGAAGCCATCGTCTTAGACCACTGCGCCACCGGGGCGGCTTGATCGCCTTGTGGTACGTACGTCTGTATAACTATCACGTCGCTCTTCAACGAGCATGTGCGCTACCGGATGTGACGTCACGAAACTTTCGGTGCGTATATCTCCGGAGTGCGACGTCCGATATGGCAACAGACAACGGTTTTCGGCTTCCTTTCTCCACGAGGAATCGTCCGGTAGGTTTAGTGTGCGGTCGATTCTTATCACCCTGTATATACCGAGGATTCTCCCACAACTGTCTGCCTTGAGCCTGTATCCTCCATGTTACT
This sequence comes from Macrothele yani, assembly GCA_039090855.1. NCBI lineage: Eukaryota > Metazoa > Arthropoda > Arachnida > Araneae > Macrothelidae > Macrothele > Macrothele yani. Next base: position 185,902,209 of record CM076995.1, read on the forward strand.
CTGTCATGGTTTCCAATTTCATCGATCCATCCATCACCCGTGTGGTTTTCTTCTGGTCGTTTTTCTGTCCCTCGGAATCCGGTCTAAAATTTCGGTTGCTCATCGGTGACCAGCTCTTCTGGCAACCTGTCCAGCTCATTGACATTTCAGTGATTTTACTCATATTATTGGTGGCATAATAGCATCCTCGGTCATCAAGTGGTCTGAGGCATGATTATTTGTCCTAGATGAACTCGATACCAGGATGAGGAATGTGTGTTATTTACCGCTGGCTCTGATGTTTTCTCCAACGTATGACCGGTGCCCCCAAACTATGAAAGGAAAACAGCCTACCTTCCTGAGTTTCTCACGGGAGTCATTAATAAGCTGTTAATCAAAAACAACGCAGCCTTATTAAAAACGATTTTAAAATGGAGCTTTTAGAAACAGAAATACGGTTGCACATGGAATAATCCATTTGCACCAATTTTCGTGAAACTGAGTTACAATGGCAAAAAGTTCTTGCGGAGTGCAATTCACAGAGAAATCTATATCAAGCAGAAAGCGTTTCCCAATCGTACTCTCAGAAGCGTTAATGTGGTAACAAACAAATGCAAATAATTATCCTCCCTTGTGGAAAATCCCTCCATCCTAGCATACATGAAATATACAGAAATACAGGTTTTCCTGCTCGCTACGGAACCCGGCATTTCTTTAATAATACCAATGAAGATATTGCAACGAAATTTGAAGTGAACTTACCACATTTCGTGCGAAATGTGATGACATCACAACATGTGCTGGAAGTGGCCACCATTTGAATCCAGACATAACTGAACCCTGGGCACCATATTGTGGAAAGTCCTTGCCAGTAAGTCCGAAGTTTAAATTTCTTCGGTGATGTTTGCTTACAAGGCATCTAAGGTTCGCGGTTTCTTTTGGCAAACTCTCCCTTTTTCGTATCCTAACAAAACCTAATCAGGAGTCGTCACATCGGGCGAGCACGGAGGCTGTATACCCTTCGAAAACACGCGCTCGCCGAAAAAGGACTGAATTTCGGCCATACTGGTGTGTGACGTCACTTCATCATGCTGGTAATATCCAATGGATAGTTCTTCGTCGTCCAACTGATTTACAAAGGTGTTGAAGACTTCCATATATGCAGCTGCTGTGATGGTTGTATCGAAGAAGACGGGACCAATTATACGACGCCGAGTCATCTTCCACCGAACACCAATTTTCTGTGAATGAAAGGGTTCTTCATGTATCGAAGAAGATGGGACCAATGACACAACGCCGAGCCATCTTCCACCGAACACTAATTTTCTGTGAATGAAGGGGTTCTTCATGTATCGAAGAAGATGGGACCAATGATGCGACGCCGAGTCATCTTCCACCGAACACCAATTTTCTGTGAATGAAGGGGTTCTTCATGTATCGAAGAAGATGGGACCAATGATGCGACGCCAAGTCATCTTCCACCGAACACCAATTTTCTGTGAATGAAAGGGTTCTTCCTGTATCGATGAAGATGAGACCAATGATGCGATGCCGAGTCATCTTCCACCGAACACCAATTTTCTGTGAATGAACGGTTTCTTCATGTATCGAAGAAGATGGGACCAATGATGCAACGCCGAGCCATCTTTCACCGAACACTAATTTTCTGTGAATGAAAGGGTTCTTCATGTATCGAAGAAGATGGGACCAATGATGCGACGCCGAGTCATCTTCCACTGAACACCAATTTTCTGTGAATGAAGAGGTTCTTCATGTATCGCGTTGGGATTTTCACTGGCCCAAATACGCGAATTTCGGGAATTGACGTATCCTGACAGGTGAAACCACGCCTCGTCCGAGAACCACGTGTAGTCCAGAATGCCAGGATTTTCCTGAAGAGATGTCTTAAACCATCGACAGTATGTCACTTGTTTTGCGTGGTCAGGCTCTTTCAGTTCGTGGACCACGGAGATACGGTATGCACGAAGCTTTGCCTTTTTCATAGCACGTTGACAAATGCTTTTGGACAACCCTGTTTCCTGTGACAGTCGATGAAGTGATTTCCTGAAAGACGCAAGTAGTCGACCCTTTACATTCCGGATCGTTTCCTCGGACATTTGTGGACGACGTCCTGCGTGTCCATCTAATAAAGCCCCCTTGGTTTCTAATTTATTCGACAATGCCCAAGTGGTGGATTTGCTCGGCGGATGTCTGCCTGCAAACCGCTACAGGAATTGCTGTTGACAAGACTTTATCGATTCTGTTTTCCAATAAGTGCGAACAATAAACACTCGCTCCTCCAGAGTATACCGATACATTTTCACACGTACGCGAACAGCCACGAGCACGAGCACTCACTATCAACAACCGTTTTGTGTAGACACGCTCAGCCGAATGGCATAACAAAGCAGTAGAGAGGCGCGTCCGGATGGATGGCGAACTGCTCATCATTGGCGCCCCACTTAGGAATGTGTCTGCCGCTAAGGAGCACACCGGATGGCTGGTGGACAGCGCAGGGTTCAATCAGTCTGGACGCAAATGGTGGCCACTTCAAGCACATACTGGGATGTCATCACATTTCTCACGAAATGAGGTAAGTCCACTTCAAATTTCGTTGCAATATCTTTATTGGTGTTAATATTATTAAAGAAATGCCGGGTTCGTTAGCGAGCGGGATACCTTGTATTTGTCATAGTGACAGGTTTACTATGGAGAAGAAATTAAGTTTTGAATGGAAATAATTTCTTCTCCATAGTAACATGTCATAGCGACAGGTTTACTATGGAGAAGAAATTATTTCCATTCAAAACTTCGTACTGCTTGCAATACATTAAGTGCATTCTTTAGAGTGAATGACGCCCGTTAAAAAGTTAATTCTCGCAAAACGATAAGTAGCAGTGGGAATACGTTTGGAAGCAAAAGCATGCGCTGACCTCAATACCGGACAGCTACGAGTTAAGACAAATTTGAAAAAATCATGCAAAATATTTTTCGCAGTGGAATAAATTGTATGCGGAATACTTTTTCAAATGAAATGTTTAGAAGCAGAAGTAGGCCTAACCACAAAAGCGCTGTATAAAAGTTTAGCTCTCCGGATTTGTTTATTATTTAAAGTAAACGTGTGTCCAGAAAATGTTTCTCACAACCAAAGGTTCCGGAAAAGGAGTTTCAATCGACATTTTAGTATCAACGAAGCTGTTATAACTAAAAGCATAAATATGCCTACTCTAACTACACAAATGTAAATTATTATAAACCAGAAAAAATATTTCTCAAAAATGGAACGTATGAGATGAAGAAAAAAATTCAAATTTAACTTTTGGAAGCAGAAAATGCAAGTAAAATCCGATTTCATCTACCCCGATAAGCTGAAAAAACTGCGTTCTTGAAGTGTGCTAAATCTTTATGGTAGAGAAAAGCATCTAATTCAAAATTTCTTCAGTTGGATTTTTTGAAACTGAGGTACAGACGAAATAGAAAAGCACACTTACGCCACGCTGTGGCGGACCTCTGAATTATGGAAACCCAGGTGATTCATGTAAGACATTTTCCCTACAGAACTGTACTGAAACCAAACATGTGTATAGAAATAGAGATATAGAGAGAAAAAGAACATAAGTTTACACCACCTAGCTGGGAAATTGTGCATTATTTAGAGGAGATATACGCAGCGTTTTTTTATGGAGGTGACATATAGTAGAAAAAGAACTATATCTGTTTCTTAGAAGCGGCTAGATCGTTGAAAATGCAAACATCAACTTAAGCAAGCGAAATTGTATGTTAAAAAAATGGAAGAAACGTACACATAATGTTTTTCGAAGAGGATGCTTGTGAAAACCCATATTTGTCCGTGATGGATCGAATTTGCGCCCTCTCCCTCCGGAGTAAGTTGCTCTCCCAACAAAGTTACACGAACAGAATGTATTGCTGCAGATTTGTCGTCTTGACACGTGCTTTACCTCTGTAGTACGTCATATCCATCTCTCTTTTAATTTTTTGTCATTAATTCCAAGTGATGTTTGGAGCAAACATAACACACTTTTGGGAAGAACACAACAGCCAGTACATCCACTTTTACGTTCGGACGCCAATGTGAAAACACAAATTTGTCCGTGACAGGGATTGAACCTGCGTCGCAACTAAGCTACACGCAGAGAGTATGTCGCTGCGGATTCGTCGTTTTGACACGTGTTTTACCTCTGTAGTACCTCACATGTTATGGGACGCAAAGAAAAATGTTTTTCAAATAGGACTGAACACAAGAGGGACAGCGAAAAACAGAATAAGCATTTATGCCCTCTTGCGGCAAACCTATGCATTTTTTGAAGCAGAAGATTTGTGGGGGAGGGGACTAGTTTTTGTTTCAAAAGGTGTCCTAAGGAAAAGCGTATTTTTCAGCGGGATATTTGGGAACAGTGATATAAAACAAAATAAATATAGAGTAAATCGCATCTTCATTTGTGAATATTAATGACAAAATTGAGCAATTGAGAAGGCAAAAAAGGTTATTAATCTTCATTGTGACAATTTAAGCTTTAACTCGAAACGAAAATTTCAAGTTGGCGGAATACGAGCAAAGCCGCGGCGCAGTGGTCTAAGCGATGGCTTCTGATCATTCGTCCGAGATGGGTCCGAGTTCGAATCCCAGTGAGACATGGATGTTGTGTTTGTCTTACGGCTCTGGATCTCTCCTTTCCCTGGGAGCAGTGGGCATAAATTAGGGACGGGAGACTGCTTATATATAGCCTATTGCGTTGCTCACGAAGGTCGTTAAACCTCCAATAAAAAAAACGAGCAAAGGTTCTGCCTACAGGCAGAAGAACGTACAAAATGACTCAGTCATATTACCATAACCAGGTACATGTTTTTAACAGACGTGCTGAAACAATTAAAGATGTTGCGTATGTGATATAACAGTGTTTTGTGAGAAATCAGAAGCAGAATTGGACAGAAAACGAAATAATTAAACCAGATGGTCAGAAAAAGTTCCTATAAGAAAGAAAACAAAAATATCAAATCGAAATTCTGAAGCATTTCAACTGAACTATTCATTTTAGGAATGGTTAGTTAAAGTATTAAAATACCAAAAGGAATTTTCAGCGAGAAAACGTAAATTTCTACAAACGGTACCTAATTCATTGTTTAAACAGCATGAGAGAAGAAAGTGTTGATATCTTGATAAAAAGAAAGGGAAAGAAGCAACTGGTAGAATAAAAAAATATGTGCGGATGGCTTGTAAGATGCATAAAAATTTCCATATATGTCAACTTTTGTTACTTTATTTCTTTCTCTCGTACTTGGTTGCTTAGATTAGCGGTGATAGTAGGACTTCCATCAAAAAATACGTCTCTCTTAAGTCACGTATTTATATTTTAAAATCTGAATTCCATCGGAGCACAGAATATTATATTACAACGTATTTGGTTTATGAGAGCAAATATATTATACCGCCATCGTGTAGTTTACGATGGGATTTAATCTCCTAGCAGCATGAACCTAGTAGTTTTAATTACTTTCTTTCGCCGCAAGCACGAATCTGAGCGATACAGCTCTAGAGAACTGTTCAAACGCGAGATTTAGAACTTAGTAAGAGGAAACCTTTTCGCTGACCGATGGGATTTGGAGAAACGAGGTTCTTTTTAAAGGAGAACGACAGTAGGAGATGAACGGGAAGCCCGAGTGATCGAAAATACGGAAAAAGACATGAGCGGTAAAGCAGTTTCGCCGTTGAATGAAGACGCGGGTCCGAGGGTACGAAAATGGGAGGAGATAAAGTATTTTCTTAACCCTCTTGAGATGTGTCATCGTAAGACCCAGCGTAGAAAAAAGAAATTGCCAGGAAAAAGCATTCAACCTCACGCAGCTGCGGTCAAACCCCTCTCCTCTGCAGCTGATAATCATTATCCGGCAGCATTTTTTTTTATTTCGAGTATCCTGAGTCTTCTAGGCTCTATGAATGCATTCAAGCTAAAGTTAGGCGAAAAATCGTGAGTCTACAAGAAAGAAATTCGAGTGAAATAATAAGAAAAATATAATGTTATTTGGTCCCAAAAGCAATGGCAGCAGAAAATGCTTATTTATATCCCGAGTCTTTTGAAAACTGAGCCGGTGAAGCAAAATGGAAAACAGTATGTCACGTATAGAGTGGAAGAAGTGAATAGTTATTGTAAATATTCTGGACAAAATAATAAAGAGACAGTAAAGATATATAAATGTTTTGAGTCAGTATCAGACGAAGACATAAATATGATGAATGTGAGGACTGAAGTGCACTCTATGACAGAAGGTAACCTGTCGAGTTGAAAAATATGTTTTTCAAAATTATTACAAGTTAGTAAAATGATGCAATGCATTGATTATAATAAGCTTTCCAACATTACAGAAATCATTACTCAAGTTATCACTCAAGTTATAAGAATAATGTCTGTGGAATAAATCTCGGTCCTGTGCCCAGCCCTTTGACCCATTTCGATGATATTCAACAGAACCGGCTTGGTATACCTCCGAAATAACATGACAAAGTTTTGTCGCAATCGAAGCATTTTTGCGTAAGGAATGGAATAGATCCCGGTCCTTTGTCCTATGATGCATAAGGGCTATGGAATAGATCCCGGTCCTGTGTCCTAAACTTTGACCCCATTTCGCCTATTTTCAATGAGGTTTGTCGGCAGGTGGTCCCCTACCACATACTAAAATTTCATCGAAATCGAACCTTTTTTACGTTAGTTACGGCGCATAAAAGCAGTGGAATGGATCCCTCTCCTATGAACTGACCTTTGACCCCATTTCGTTCCCTTTAAATAGGGTTCCTTCCCAGGTGATCCCCTACCAGATACTAAAATTTCATCGAAATCCAATGGTTGTTACGCGAGTTATCGTGCTGACGGACATACGCACACAACGCGTTACGTAATGAGGCAGATGGGAATCGCGACCATCTGCTAGCAAGGTGTGACGTCATAAATCTTTAATAGGATCCACAAACAACGCGTGACGTAATGAGATAGATGGCATGACCGCGCGCCAACATTCTCAAACGTATGTGACGTCATACGATTTCTAAGCATTGGTAACATTAATGGAACAACGCCATCACTATAAACGTTATAACTCGGGGTGGTTATTTAACCTACTAAACGAATTCTTCTAAAGTCGAGATCAAGCTAAATCGATTTCTAGTACCAGAAAACGGTAGGTTAGCGACTTTCATCAAAATTCTTAGAGCCGTTTTCAAAATAAAATGTACATACATACATACACGAATTGCTACTTTAAGGTGGACGTCAAGTAACTTTGCTTCCTATACTTCCAATGGAAAAACTTTTGTACACATTTTCTTCAGAATTAATGCGTTCCCAAGGATGAAAATTTGAACATCGATTAAAATATCTTCATTTTATAACTTACAATCCTTAATATTTTCTAAAACATAACCATAATTATGCAATTCAACATTTGTTTGTCTACTGACGTCATGAAAATACAGGTCGCGCCATCTTTTTTCTAGACAATTAATGCGTTCACAAAGATGAAAATTTAAACATCGATTAAAATAGCTTCATTTCCTAACTTGGAATACTTAATATTTTCTAAACCATAACCGTAATTATGCAATCCAACATTTTTTGTCCACTGACGTCATCAAAGTACAGGTCGCGCCATCTTTTCTCTGGTTTCAACACCACCAAAGGAAAAGTTATTGATTTTTAATATAATTATGGTTATGTTTTAGAAAATATTAAGTTTTCCAAGTTATAATATGAAGTTATTTTAATCGATGTTCAAATTCTCATCCTTGGGAACACATTAATTGTGAAGAAAATGTGTACGCCGCCCCGGTGGCGCAGTGGTCTAAGGCTTTTGGCCTCTGATCATTCGTCCATAAAGTGTCCGGATTCGAATCCCGGTCAGGCATGGATGTTGTGTTTGTCTTACGCCACTGGCTCTCTCCCTTCCCTGGAACCAGTGACCCTAAATTAGGGACGGGCGACTTCTTATAGCCCATTGAGTTGCTCACTAATGTACTTTCCTAATTGCACTGTAAAATTTATGTTTGGCACATTTTGCGTGTTGGGTCACGATTACATGTCTTAAGTTTTATGCTCATGGTGCGGAGCAAACGCTTTGATGGTATTTCAATTATATGTTAATATTACACAGTGTGGTTTTTCTCATGTCACATGCGCCTAACAGGAAATAATCAGTCTATTAGATAATATTCTGCGCTGTGTTGCATATTTGCCGTGCTAAGAGTCAGTTTCATATTTTCATTATTTGTATTGTACCCGAAGTATAAATTTTCTGTAAAACGCAAGTTCTGTTTGTACTAATATACTTTACTCTTTGCACTGTGAAACTTACAGTTGTACCATGGAATTGTAACTTCTGATTAGTGTCTTCCCTATGCCGTTGCATGTTGTGTACATATGTTGTTGTTCATTACAAGTTAATCTATAGTATTGTGATTGAGGCACTTGTTTAAGCCTAAGTAATAGTTCTTTTTATAATTTGACAGTGTTTCACAATAGAGATATTGCATTCAATTTGTATAGAGTTCACACCATCATTGTGGATAGATCATTTATTCGCTTATCTTTCAGATACAGAAAAGTATAAACCTTCTGCTCTTTTCTTCTTTTTTTTCAAGATTGCTCAAAATATACATGTTTGTTTTTGCACTGTAAAATTTATAGTTCTACCTTGTACTGGTGTTCACCTGTTAGAGATGGCACTATGCTGATGCACATTGAGAACATATGATGTACATAGAGTAAGTCAACCCTTCAGTCCAGTATTGTCAGTGTTATGAATTTGCTTACATTGTATATAGTGCATCCATATAATGTAAATATCTCATTGTCATTGTAAATAGGTCATCTACTTGTTTATCTTTTGGTAACTGTTAAGCACAGGCCATCTGTATCTTCCTGTCCATGTTTGCTCCAAATAAAAATTGTTGAAGCTCACGATGGTCGTTAAACCTCCAATCAAAAAAAAAAAAATGTGTACAAAAGTTTTTCTATTGGAAGTATAGGAAGCAAAATTACTTGACGTCCACCTTAATAATATGGGATAAGGACAATGGAATGGATCGCAATCCTTTGTCCTGACCTTTGACCACATTTCTTCCATTTTCAATAGGGTTCGTCCCCAGTGGTCCCCTACTACGTACTGAAATGTCATCGAAATTGAACCATTTTTACGCACGTTATGACGCATAAGGGCAATTCAATGCATCCCGATTTTATGTCCTGACCTTTGACCCCACTTCATACATTTGGAATAGGGTTCGTCCCCAGGCGGTCTCCTACCATATAGTAAACTTTCATTGAAATCGAACCATATTTACGCATAAGGGTAATGGAATGATCCCGCTCCTACGTCATGACCTTTGACCCCATTTGTCCCATTTTCAATAGGGTTCGTCCCCGGGTTGTCCCCTACCACATACTAAAATTTCATCGAAATCGACCCATTTTTACGCCAGTTATCGTGCGGGCAGACGGACGGACGGACAAAGCTGGAGCATATATGCTTCTTCAACCTACGGTTGGAAAGCGTAAATAAAACGGAGCCACTAATTTGTTATGGGAAGATACAGTACCTTGGCTATGCTCAGAAATGTTCTTTATGAAGTGAAAAATATACTTTTGGTTAGAATGTTTAGGTTGCCTTTGTAGATTCTGAGACGGCTTATAACATAACAAAAAAAGTTATTCGATTGGAGCTATTGCATGTGGATGCAGTTTGCAATTGCGGCGTAATTGGGAATTTCCTTAAAAGTGCGAGCTACATATGCCGACACTGAAGACATTATACACTGCCGGACAATTGCTAAGGACGGATGACAATAGCAGCGATAGCAACCATAAAATGGAAGGCAGGAAAATGTGGAAATTAGTATAAGTGCGGGATACAGTAAGACGTGTTGTGCGTATGCAAATTTTGGATTGCCGAACTTGCTCGTGACGTCATAGCGCTGATAAGAGATATAAAGGATTTGACGCGTATTGACCGTTGTTGTTCAAACGCAAAGTTGAAAGGGAAAGAATCAATTGACGAACTTGCAATTTTCAGTATGTCTTCCCGACATCACCTAGATGATTTTACGCGTGGCCGTGTTATTGGCAAGATTGAAGAAGGGCCAAAAATAACAAATGTTGCCAGGGAGTTCGACGTCAGCCACAGTGTTGTTTCAAGGCTTTGGAAATCATTTCAAACAAATAGAGAGTGTAGCAAACGTCACGGGGGAGGTCGTGTTCGCAGTGCGACACCTGCAGAAGATCGATACATAGTGTTATCAACAAAAAGACACCGGCGCAGCACAGCTAGTGAGGTAGCAAATCAGTTTATGGCTGCTACTGGCAAGCGGATCTCACGAAAAAATGTGGCCAGACGTTTGCATGAAGGAGGACTATACGCCCGCCGTCCTGTTGTGTGCATCCCATTGTCCAGACGTCACCGTACCGCACGTTTACAATGGTGCCATCAACATCGCAATTGGACTGATAACGACTGGTCTCCTGTCCTCTTCTCAGATGAGAGTAGACACAGTCTATCGTCTGATTGTCCACGACAACTGATCTGGCGTGATAGTGGCACTGCATATTGTCCAGCAAACATACAGGAAAGGGACCGATATCCGACATGTAGTGTCATGGTATGGGCTGGCATCATGATCAATGCCCGTACGTCCCTCTATGTGCTTCCAACTGGCACTATGACTGGCCAACGATACATTAATGATGCTCTGCTACCTTATGTTCGCATGTTCCGTGTGCTGTCGGAGATATGTTCATTTTCATGGACGACAACGCAACATGTCATCGAACAGTCGCTGTCCAGGAGTTTCTTGAGAGCGAGGATATTCAACGCCTCGTATGACCAGCACGTTCTCCAGATCTGAATCCCACTGAAAATGTGGGGGATGCTTTGGGGAGGAGTCTTTCTGGTCGTCAATGCCCTCCAATAAACAAGGACACCCTCATTCGTGCACTGACAGAGGAATGGGATAAATTACCCCAACAGCTGCTTGATAATGTTGTGCAAAGCATGACAAGACGTGTGGAATCTTGCAGCGTCCTCCATGGTGGCCATATCCTGTATTGACATCTTACGACGGAACGCCTGCGGACGGTAATTGCATTTTTTTCATGTTAACGTATTCTGCATAAAATGGCCTGTTGTCCCTTGAACACGTCCCAAAGCCTTCTGGATTTCAGAGCACAATAAATTGTCTTTCTTGTAATGCCCTGGCATTCTGACTTTATTTTATTTCACTTGGCATCCAACCACACTTACTTCTTTATGCGCTATATAGCCGTTTATGATCCGTCCTTAGCAATTGTCCACCAGTGTACTTGAATAGCTGGTGTAAATATTCAGGACAAAATAATAAAGATACAGTAAATATATATGTATGTTTTGGGTCAAGATCAGAACAAGAGAGAATTATGATGGGAGATATGTGGAGTGAAGTGTAGAGAAGGTAGCGCGTTAAGGTGAGAAAAACGGTTTCAAAACTATAATAAAACCGAGACAGTAATTTACTATGGGAAATCACCTTAGCTAAGTTCAAAAATGGTTTAATTTTTGTGGTGAAACATATACTTTTGGTAAGAGGCTTTTGGTTGTATTTATAGATTCGGAGACAGCATATGGTATAATGAACAAAGTGATTCGGTGGGAGGTATTATTTTTGGTGCAACTGAATGCACTTTGCAGGTGTGGCGTAATTGGGAATTTCCTAAAGAGCGTGAGCTACATAGGCTGGCAGCAGAACGATTATGCTTGTACACGGTGTTTACCGAATGGATTTTTTTTTTTTTTGCTGCATGTGTTACACGAGGTTGTATATTGTCACCATGGCTCCTCAGTATACACCGATGAGATATTTCATTTTGACTACCCCAGCCAAAAAAAAATGGGCGCGCCTGGAGACCGAACGGTAGCGCAGGTGAAGTTCGAGATCAGTATATATACAACCTGGGGATTGGCTTTCGGTTAGTAATGTGCGGAGTCAGAATGGGAAAAGCTGCCGGTTTACCGGAGTTTGATAAATGTAAAATTATGATGTAACGCGCCTCGGAACTACGATCTCGGAAACGGCGCTGCTTCTGGGTTTTTCATCGGACGCTGTAGTGACTACTTACCAAAAATGGAAGACAGATGGTCAAACGACGGACCGTCGTCCAGCCGTCTGTTGTTCGCTGCTTATTGATGCCAGAAGGGAGAGGAGACTGTCACGCATTATTCACAGCGATCGCAGGGCCACAGTGCGACAAATCACCCGCAGCTATAACCGTGGTGATCAGGGCAATGTGTCACAGCACGCAGTTCATCGCAGCTTTCTGCGCATGGCCGTGCGTAGCCGAAGACACAGCCGGGTCCCCATGCTAACTGCACGTCATCGCCAACAACGCACGATATGGGCCCATGATCATCGAGATTGTACCGTGGATGATTGGAAGAAAGTGGCCTGGTCTGACGAATCATAATTCCCGGTGCATCACACAGACGGGCGGGCGTGGATACACCGATTAATAACGGAGGCTATGGCACCTGGATGCACTGTTGGGCGGAAACAAGCCGGCGGTGGCAGTGTTATGCTGTGGGCAAAGTTTCCTTGGGGCACTTTAGGCCCAATTATCCCAAAAGCACAATCCCTGACAGCTGTTACCAAGTATCTGAACATCGTTGCAGACCAAGTTCAGCAATTCATGGATGCTGTGTTTCCTACTGGTGATGGCCATTACCAACAGGATAATGAGCCATGCCAGAATCGTAAAGGAATGGTTCGAGGAACATTCTGGTGACTTTCTTTTATTGCCCTCAGTTACAAATTCCCTTGACATGAACCCAATCGAACATTTGTGGTTTGACTTCGAAAAGCGGGTTCGCGCTAAATCACCACCACCTGGAAATGTACAGGAACTAGATGACCTGCTGTTGATAATATGGTACCAGATACCTCAGGATACCTATCTCCACCTCATCCAATCGATGCCTCGCCGAGTGGCTGCTGTTTTGCGGGATAAAGGGGGTTCTTCAGCTTATTAGGTAGATGGTAATGGTGCATCAGTGAAAGTATTTATTGATGCACGTATGCGTGATGCCGAAACAGAAAATATTGGTTTATGTGTTAGGAATTTCTGTATATGCAGGTTCTTTCAATCCTGTTGTTAAAAGCAAAACTGAGTTGCAAAGTACGTTGCCCAGGCTGCAAGAAATATGTGCACCGAAGACTTAAAACGTTTTGACCAGCTGCCTAATATGATATTGTCCTCCGTGTGCCGCCAAAAACAGCTGTTGCCTGAACAGCCGTGCCTGCTTCAAGATTTCAAAAGATGCCTTGTGGTATCAATACGTTAACAGGTGATTCTTTAACGCGTGTATAAATAGTTTACGCGGTTCAGCAGCTGCAGATCGGATTTTCTGTTCCAACAGATGATCCATTGGATTGAAGTTTGTCGAATTTGGAGGCCAGGGCAATGTGTGGCATATTATCCTGCTTCAAGAAAAAATAACGTTGCCATGAAAGGAATGATGCAATGATATAGACATAAATCAAGCTGTTCTTCCCATGTAACATAACCACAGAAATTTAAAATTTTAATCGTCCTGGAACGGAAGTCGAACCAGCATCTCCCGATTTGCGCTCGAGGATGCTAACCATTACACCACCGAGGACAATGAATTCCAAACAACTGAGGCACTGATCTCAAAGGTCAGACTTTGATTTCACTGCACCAGTCTGATCGTAGTGCTAAGTTAGATCACCCGCAGATGAGTAAATAGTGAAATCAAAGTCTGACGTTTCAGATTAATGCCTGAGTTGTTTGGATTTCATTGTCCTGGGTGGTGTAATGGGTAGCATACTCGAGCGTAAATCGAGAGATGCGGGTTCGATTCCCGTCCAGGACGATTAAATTTTCAAAATTCTCTGGTTATTTACGTTACATGAAAACAAGAACTTGATTTATGTCCATATTAATTATCCCATTTGTTTCCAACTAAGGGGTAAACGTGACGTCATAGATTCTTGCGCATGAATGATTGAACCCAGAGTTTCCCAGCAGAACATTGCTCAAAGCATTACACTTCCTCCACCGGCTTGTTTTCGTTCCACTGTTCATCTTGGTGTCAATATTACCCCAGGTAAACGACGCACACGTACCAAGCTGTCTACATGGTGGAACAGGGGGCGAAATTCATTGGGACAGACGATTTGTCCCAGTCATTCAAGTTCCAGTTTCGATACTCGCGTGCACATTATAGGCTTTCTCGATTATGAACCTTGGTTAGTATGGCACTTGAAGCGACTTACGGCAGCAGGGTTGGTGTGCGGTGGTACATTACTCCCGTCCTCAGCATTCAAATTATCAGCGAATCTCGCCACATTGTCCCTTCTGTTGGCTCGTACCATACGAGACAGCCTTCGTTCACCTCTAGCATCGATGAGCCGTGCTCGGCCGGCATGTTGCTGGGGATTCGGGCTTTTTCCCTCCTTGAGCCACTTTTTGACGGTACTAATCACGGCTGAAAGTGAGTATCTCGCAAGCTCTGACATTTCGGGAGTGCCCTAACCCAATCCTCTGGCTATTACATCTGGCTTTTCTCAAACTCGCGTAAATCCTCGGTTCCCTATCACTTTGCCCGTGTTCATTTCGTCCACGTTCACTTTGTTCATTTTGTCCTCTGTTCATTTAATCTACTGCTCATTTTGTCCTCTGTTCATTTAATCTACTGCTCATTTGGTCCTCTGTTCATTTAATCCACTGCTCATTTTGTCCTCTGTTCATTTAATCCACTGCTCATTTTGTCCTCTGTTCATTTAATCCACTGCTCATTTTGTCCGACGTTCACTTTGCCAACATTCATTTCGTCGTCAGAATGAATGGAATACGGTAGAAATTTTCTGTTTTGAAAGAATTTTTGTTAAAATGCGAAAAAAAAAATAATAAAAAAAACCGGTAAGCGGACACTGCTTACGGGCGATTGTTTTTTCTAGTTTAAGTTCTTCAATAAAATGTTTTAAGTATTATTTGAGCAATATTAAATTTTATTTACAAAGTCAGATTTGTAAAATCTTTATTCTCTCTCTCTTTCTCTCACACACACACCTAGACAGACAGACTCAATGCGTCTATAAGCAGCCGCCAGTTACTAATTCCAGGGAACCGAGAGAGCCCGAGCGTATTCGGACGATCAGATCAAATCATATGTAGAAGATTTTAGGAAGGAAGTGTCTTATCCCAGGTTTTAAGCAACAAAGCGAAATAGGAAGCTAGGAGATTTGGGCTAGGTTGCCGGAGAGGAAAGTGACACGGCAGCGAGGTAGAAAGGAGGAACAAGACGTCTTTATTAATTATCGAGGGGCCAGTAGCTGGGGCCAGACGGCTCAACGTGCCCATCCGGCGCACGGCCGATATTTAGTGGCTCGAGCGTTCGTACCTGTCTAGGATCGAACCTGAGGTCCTCTCCGTGGCAGTCACGAACGCTGAACACCAGGCCACACAAGGCCCCGTACTCAGGCTAATGGTTAGATACTACAATTTATACCACTGTGCCACCGAGGCGGTTCAGTGCCGGACCTCTGCTTTTCCTCGAACAATGACACCATATTTGGGACGCAGGAGATTTTTAGTAGCGGTACAAACTGCCCATGGTAGGCGTAACCGACCACTTCAATCCCCCGGGGAAAATAAAAATGTATTTATTTTTTCGTTAACCCTTTTATTACCATAAACGCAAACTTTTGTGTCACTCAGAATACCATAACGCCCGAAACTGTCCGCTGTTTCTTTCAGAATTTCTCCCCTCGCGTTTACAAGTTAAAAATAGAAAAATTAGTGGTCGGTCAACACACTAAATTTCCGATCTCACATTCTTACACGAAGAAGGCATGCGATGTCATGAAAGTAAATAATATCGCCCTCGGAGATACCAACGACTACTTTAATTATATTTTCCGCGAAAACAATGGTGACTTCGGCTAATTTCGTGTAAATTCGAAGAACAGTTGGGGAGTAGGAAATCTTACGCACTCTAGACGGGCCTTTTCGGGCGGCCATGGCAGTTTGAATTTTAGGGAGTTACGGGATTTATGGTCGTTAAAGGTTAAAGGAAATCTGTTTTTAATGATGTAATGCCCTTACGGAAAATGAAATTTGCGCACCTAGAGGAAATAAGGCTACAACAGCGAAACTTTGCAAATAGCTAGAGTACGTGCTGGTATGAAAATGATCCTCGTTTGGTGCGACTGCGCATGACCGCGCACCCTGTGGTGGTGCTGCAAACACGAACCGGAAACCTTATAAACCGGTGTTTGGTCGATGTCCCATGAAAGCGAAAAGCACCGGCCGACTAAACCAAGAGCGCACTGTGACAGAAATGCCGGGTAGACACCAGAGACGTCGATTTACGCAACTTACGGACTTTATGAGAGGGCTGATCATCGGGGGTTAAAAACCGCAGGGTGGTAAGCGCGCCGTATAGCTCGCCACGTGGATGGTTCTGACCATACCGTCCGACTGGGTTGGGAGTAGTGGACACGTGACGGCATTGTCACACGGCCGAGCGGCTCCGTACTGCAGCCCAGTAGGATCACTATTGACAGTGTCGACGGATTGTGCGTCAGGCACAAGCGGATCCCAAGGGGAGCACTCGGTCCATTACACAGGCAGATGTAGCGGCTCCTGTGTGCCTAGGAACCCTTTCCCGTCGCCCCGGGAAGCGAATATGCGGTCCCACATCACCTTACGTGTTCTGCTATTAACACTGGAGCATTCCCGGCTCCGTGTGCAGTGGTACTAGGCCGGAGCAACGTGGCACGCCACCACAGACTAGCAACGTGTGGTGTTTAGCGATGAGTGCCGCTTCGTTTTGGGGACAGATGATGATCGTGTTGGGGTGTAGAGGTTCCCGGGTCAACGGCACAATCCCAATCTCGCTATGGAGCGCCAAACCTCCCCGACTGCAGACATTATGGTCTGTGGAGCCATTGCCTACGATAACCGATCAGCTCTAGTAGTGGTAAGTGGATCATTGACGGGCCAGCGGTATGTGGATGAGATCCTACGGCCCCATGTGCTCCCGTTCTTGGCCGGGATTCCAGGTGCGCTAAACTAGCAAGAAAATGCCCACCCGCTCGCCGGACTTGTCTCCTATTGAGCATGTGTGGGACCAGTTGAAACGCTGGCTGCCTTCGTGATTTAGAGCACACCATTCAACACGTGTGGGCCATTCTGCCGCAGCACGACATCTGGCGTCAGTTCGTCTCCGTGCAATACGACATCAGGAGTCTGTTCGCCTTAACCACTGACCCAGAAAGTCACTGGAATCAGACTCACGTTTACGGTAAAACTAATTGTGCGATGATGATTTTGTTTTCATTAATGCAAGTGATTTAGTCATTTTATTTTGTATTGGACCATTTTTTTTAATGCGTTTGTAATAACTTAATTTTTTCTGTAGGAGGTCTTAGTACAAATTACGTATTTTATCATCGTGATTTTTCGAAGCAACAGAATGATTTGGAGTTTGAGATCTTTTTTTTTTTAACTGACAATAACTTCCAATTATTTTTAGAAGAAGGCGCAATGTACTGTTTTATAATACAGGATGTCCTACTAGCTACCGAACACCGCATTTCTTTAATAAAGTTAACACTAATGAAGATATTACGACAAAATTTAAAGTGGACTTACCTCATTTAGTGCGAAATGTGATGACATGACAACATGTGCTGGAAGTGGCCAGCATTTCGATCCAGACAGCATTGAACCTGGCGCTGTCTCCCAACCAGCCGGAGTGCTCCTTAGTGACAAAATTCTACTAAGGAGCACCCCGAAAAATTCCTATATTTGAAACACTGAATTTTTTTCTTTAAATTCCCGTATTTGAATTTTAAAAATTATCTAAAATTTCCGGTATTTAGGCCATTGAAAATCCCAACGCGATACATGAAGAACCCTTTCATTCACAGAAAATCGGTGTTTGGTGTGGGATGACCCGGCGCCGGATCATTGGTCCCATCTTCTTCGATACAATCATCACAGCAGCTGCATATATGGAAATCTTCAACACCTTTGTAAATCAGTTGGACGACGAAGAGCTCTCCATTGGATATTGCCAGCATGACGGAGTGACGTCACACACCAGTATGGCCGAAATTCAGTCCTTTTTCGGCGACTGCGTCATTTCAAAGAGTCTATGGCCATCTAAAAGTAGTCTTTAGCGGGGAATCTAAAAAGGAGAGTCTACCAAAAGAAACCGTGAACTGCAGATGCCTTGAAAGCGAACATCACCGAAGAAATTCAGGCAGTGACGGCGGGCGTACTGGTAAGTACTTTCCACAATATGGCGCGCCGGGTTCAATGCTGTATGTACGCAAATGGTGGCCACTTCCAGAACATGTTGTGATGTCATAACATTTCGCACGAAATGAGGTAAGCCCACTTCAAATTTCGTTGCATAATCTTCATTGGTATTATTAAAGAAATGCCGGGTTCCGTAGCGAGAGGGACACCCAGTATTATTCCACAAAACTTCTAAATATAAAATTTACTCTTGAAAGCTATATAGTTTTTGTCTTAAGGACTCCACAGACTGATACATAGACATTGTACAATCACCAGTACAATAAATTAAGTACCTGCTTTCTTACAGTAACACAATATAAACTATATTGACAAAAGTCACGGGACACCTAGAAGAGTACTGACGAGACACCTAGAAGACACCTAGAAGAGTACTGACGGGACAACAAGAAGACACCTAGAAGAGTACCGAGCCTTGTTGGTACCAGCAGATAACGCACCGATCCATAAAACAAGGACTGTGACGACGTAATTTGATGATAATTACGTATGGTGGGTGGACTGGCCAGCACAGAGCCCTGATCTTAATTCCATTGAGTACCTGTGGGATGAATTAAAGCGCCGCATAAAAAGTTTGGAACTAAGACTTACTACTAAGCAACAGTTGGCGGCAGCATTATGTACTGAATGGAAGCGCATACCTATCGCTGTGTTCCGAAACCTTGTGGAAAAGCATGTCTCGAAGGGTCAGTGCGTGCATTAAGGCCAAAGATGTACCGACACCGTATTAATGTATGTCAATAAATGCTATGTTGTGTTTCTCTTCCATTCAGTACATAAAGCGCTTCCATTCAGTACATAATGCTGCCGCCAACTGTTGCTTAGTAGTAAGTCTTAGTTCCAAACTTCTTATGCGGCGCTTTAATTCGTCCCACAGGTACTCAATGGAATTAAGATCAGGGCTCTGTGCTGGCCAGTCCACCCACCATACGTAATTATCATCAAATTACGTCGTCACAGTCCTTGCTTTATGGATTGGTGCGTTATCCTGCTGGTACCAACAAGGCTCGGTGCATTATCCTGCTGGTACCAACAAGGCTCGGTTTCATAGTATTGCCACAGAGTTGGTAGGATATAATTGTTCAGAATATTAAGGTAGACGTGCTGGTTAACACGTTTGTCCACAATGACCAATGCGCCGGGACCCTACCACGAAAAACACCCCCACACGAGTACACTGTCTGCTCCAAACTTGACCGTTGAAACAGTACACTGTGGTAAATAGCGTTCCCCCAGCTCCCGCCATACGCACACACGGCCATCAGACTGATGGATTGTGTATCTGGATTCATCAGTCCATACGACCCGTTTCCATTGATCTACGGTCCACGATAAATGTTCTTTACACCTGTGACGTACCTGCCAGCAGGACGCACACGACATAAAGGCAGATAGGAATCAGAATAAACGTCTGCGTAGCTCAGTTGGTAGAGCGACTTGTTCCGGAATAAGCGGCCTAGGGTTCGAATCCCGGCGTAGACCAAAAATGACGGAGAAATTTACTTCGCTATAATGGCGCCCGAACTATCCGGATGACCCGACCGTTCAAAATCTCGCAATGGTGTGATGTTATTTCCACACCGCGAGATAGGAAAAATCAGAGAATCCCTTCTCCAGCGCTTCGAAAAATAAAAATGTGTGATGTTGCATTCCACACACCAGATTTACTGGGAGTTCTCAAGTGCACGTTCTACAGTGGATGGCTGCCTGCAACGATTCATGGTCACGGCTGACCCGTGGGCTATGCCCCCGGCCCTCTTTCGGGGGGAGATGTGACGTACCTGCCAGCAGGACGCACACGACATAAAGGCAGATAGGAATCAGAATAAACGTCTGCGTAGCTCAGTTGGTAGAGCGACTTGTTCCGGAATAAGCGGCCTCGGGTTCGAATCCCGGCGTAGACCAAAAATGACGGAGAAATTTACTTCGTTATACACCATGATAAACGACGAGTAGCATTTCGAGTGGAGATGAAAGTTTTATGAGCAGCCGCACGACCACAGTAACCCATGAAATGAAGTTATCTGCGAATGGTACGTGTACATACCGAGGTTCCGGCATTTTTACTTACCTGTACACTGCGGTCTTGTGCAGTACTTCGTCGATTAGCTGTAACGACTCTCCTGAGGCTTTGACGTCCTTTATCACTGGTTTTCTATAGTCTGCCGGAACGTTTTGCCGCTTCAGGCACGCCATGTGTTTTCCACTTATTCAGTACATTCACAGCAGTTGACTTGGGTATGTTTAAACGCCTCTCGTTTTCTCTTATGGATAACCCACTAATATAACACCCCACAATCTTTCCTTTCTCAAAGTCAGTTCTCTTCCGCAGCGAGATTTTCCCTCAATCTTACAGTGCGATATAATCGCGGTCAGCTGCAGGCTTGTGTTTATACCATTTGAAGCTATACCACGCATATTGAACAACGCAGCGAATCTGTTCATTTGCTTTTGAAGAGAGTCCGGTGACTTTTGTCAATATAGAGTATAATAGCTGGAGCACAAAATGGTGGAGAGGAAAAGAAATGTTGTGTGCCAGAGTATCCAAAAATCATGTTATATACTATCCACAATATCCGATCTCGCTACAAAACTTCAAAATCAAATACTTGTACATCTTATTGAAATTTAACTTTTAATCAAACCCTCAAGTGCTCCCGGGAATCTTCCCAATTACTGGAAATTATTCCATACGGATACGAAAAAAGTGAAAATGGAGTTTTTCCGTTAATATAAGAAAGGAATTGTGTAAAGGTTTCTGAAAATTTAGAATTTTCCGTTAACACGTCTGGAAAACGGGAAATTACCGTCAATGTAAGAAATGAATTGCGGAAAGGTTTCTGAAAATTTAGAATTTTCCGTTAACACGTCTGGAAAACGGGAAGTTACCGTCAATGTAAGAAATGAATTGCGGAAAGGTTTCTGAAAATTTAGAATTTTCCGTTAACACGTCTGGAAAACGGGAAATTACCGTCAATGTAAGAAATGAATTGCTGAAAGGTTTCTGAAAATTTAGAATTTTCCGTTAACACGTCTGGAAAACGGTAAATTACCGTCAATGTATGTAAGAAATGAATTGAGGAAAGGTTTCTGAAAATTCAGAATTTTTTGGCGTACGAAAGAGCCCCGTCATTTCACGGGAAACGTTGTATCAGAAATATGCTTCGCTAATTCACGAAAGAAATCAAGGAAAGCGGATCGTGAATTTCAGAATTTTTTGACAGTGTACAAACAATCTGTCATCAGGCATTTTTAAGAAACCATCAGAAAAAAAGCGCAGTG
Organism: Macrothele yani; assembly: GCA_039090855.1. Classification (NCBI taxonomy): domain Eukaryota; kingdom Metazoa; phylum Arthropoda; class Arachnida; order Araneae; family Macrothelidae; genus Macrothele; species Macrothele yani. Next base: position 185,923,850 of record CM076995.1, read on the forward strand.
GATTTAAACGATGAGACCTAAATTACCGAGACATTATAATTTTTCATTTTTACAGAACAGTTGCCACATTGCGTCGACTAGTGCTAACTTCAGCAATTTGTAGGCTCCAATATTTGACGGAATGAAATGGAGTTTTAAGTACCTACAAAGAACCTAATGAAATTAAAAAAATAGTAACGTTTGTTCACACTATAAACAAAATTATTTGAATTACGTTTAAATATAAAATTCTTACAGGCTGAATACTCAAGGGAACTAGAAGAACGTATTCTTACTCTTTAGGCTTAGAAACAATAAATAAATTCTTTAAGGTGTACCGAAAATTAATAGTATCTATACAAGATTAATATTAAATATTATTAATTGACAAAGAGTTGCAGCAATAACATTCTCTATACGACCGGTCAATAAATTGATTAGGAACACTATTTTAAGGTTTTATGGCAACTTCTCATCTGGCTTTTCATCAAGCGATCGAAAAGGGCAAGTGGCTTGTAAGATGTGTCACAGCAGCGATAAAAGGGCACGCTCGAGTACGTAATTATATCCCTCTCTGTATATTTCGACTCCTGTGAGCAAATACTACACAGAAGGTAATATTACGGGCGAAACGAAACGTTCATGAAAGCCAAAATGGCAAACTCTCCTCTCTCTCTCGCTGACTTGAGAAGAGAAGGCAGTATCTACTTCCCTGAAGCTAGTAATGCCAGGAAGAGATGTCGTCAAAGGATATGAACACACACACACATATACAGAGTCGCAATCGCGCGCGCGTTGCCTAACAGGTATGTCGTGTAGCATGGGATGGAGGGGGGTGAAGAGTGTAACAGCGATGCTGTTTCCTATTGACATCACAAACGCATCTAAACACATCACACAAGATGAGAGGAAGGGTGGAGGAGATTGAAGTTCTTTTGTGTAAGGAAAGAGTAACACAACAGCAGCTCAAAGAAAAGAAAGGAAGAAAAATAAAGAGAGAAAGAATGAATCTCCTCTGTGTGATGCGAACGGTGGCTTAATGAAAAAGTTTGCAGGAGCGAATCTCGCACATTTATTGCAATTTTCTTTCTTTTTCTTCTGCAAAATGAAAAAAGAAAGGCAGAGGAGATAAAATTCTCCATAGAAGTTGGCAGATAAGATCCCAGTTAAAACACTTACCGTATTTTGGTGAAAGAATAAGCGGTCGAGTTGCTACTTCTAATTGAGCAGTGCCTGCTGTCAGTGTATATGGATAATTATAAGCATTTGAATTAAAAAGGTGTGCAGGAATATCTTTTTTAGATGGCATCTAAGCAAGGGCATTTTTTCTGAACTCTAACACAGGACTGAATAATGATCGCCGCACCGGTGGCGCAGTGGTCTAAGCGCTGTATAACGTACACATTTTGTCCGCGCCGGAGTAAGTCGTTTTCCCAACTGAGCTACGATGGACATGTGTTCTCGCTGCTATCTGCCTTTATCTCACATCTCTTCGCCCCCCCTCCCCCTGAAAGAGGGCCGGGGACATGGCCCACGGGTCAGCCAGGACAATGTATCGCTGTAGGTAATCATCCCATGAAGAACGTGCATTTCAAAAAAACCCAGACAATTTAGTGTGCGGAGCGTAACATCACACTGATTTATTTTTTTCGACACACTGAAGAAGAGATTCTCGCTTTTCCCGTCTCACCGTGTGGAAAGAATTTCACATAATTGAGAGAAGCTTAACAGCCGGGTCATCCTGGAAGTTCGGGCGCCAATATAACGTACAAGGTTGTCTGCGCCGGACATCGATTGCGTGTCCCCTCACTCCGGAGTAAGTCGCTCTCCCAACTGAGCTACGCGGACATGTGCTCTCAGTGTTATCTGCTTTTATGTGATGTGCGTCCTGCTGTGCAGGCACGTCACAGCTGGCTTATGACCGTTCGGCCGAGTGGGTCCGTGTTCGAATCCCCGTGACGCATGGATGTTGTGTTTGTCTCACGGCACCGGCTCTCTCCATTCTCTGGAACTAGTGACCCTAAGTTACGGACGGCCCATTGAGTTGCTTACGTTATTTGTTACAACAACAACAACAAAAGAAATTATTTGAGTGAGGTGTTTCTCAATCTATATATTTAAAACACAAGGCCGTTTCATTCTATAATCCGCCAGCGCCACCCACTAAAGCGATTTTCATGATTTTTTTAAATGAAAGCTACTAACCCACACATTTGTCATCGCTTATTTTTATTGTCATAAGTAATTTTTTTCCTGTTGCCATGGCATTTTCTACGTACTATCCGCCGTTCGTTATTCTGACGTTTGTTCTCGCTTCAGTACTTGCAGCGCCATCCACTTTTCTGCAGTGACTTGGAACTAAGCCCTTCGTTATCAACTACGCAGTCGTAATTATTCGAATCGGTTCAGTAGTTTCCGAAATTAGTAAAAACAAATTCCGTACGTTATCGTGAACTACTTTCTTTCACGTTGGGTAGCATCAGGTTGTATGCAAACAAAGCGGGACGATACACAGAAAGTCCGGAACTACTTAAAAGAGATCTGATTCGGTACTGCAGCCAAAAATAATAAAAAATAATAAAATTAATAAACAAATATAATAAAAAAATAAAAAAAATAATAAAATGTAATAAAAAATAATAATAAACTAATAAAAATATAATAAAAAATAAAAGAAAATGCTTATGTCCACTAGAAAGAAATAAGCTTTCCAACGCTGAAAGAATTATCCGAAGAGGTTCAGTAGTTTTCGAGATCAGCAAAATAAAATACCGTTTATTATCGTGAACTACTTTCTTTCACGTTAGGTGTGATCAGGTTGTACGTGAACAAAGTGGAACGATACACAAGAAATCAGGAATTACTTGAAATCGATCTGATTCGGTAGAACACCCAAAAATAATAAAAAATAATAAAAAATAATAAAAAATAATAAAAAAAAATAATGCAAAATTAACGAAAAGGCCTATGCCCACTGGAAAGAAATCAACTTCCCAAAAATGAAAGAATTATCCAAATCGGTTCAGTAGTTTTCGAGATTACCTTAAACACGCGAGCAAAGTTTCTCTCTATATATATTAGTATAGATTATATAACGATATCAAAAAACATTGGTAAAACCAAACGGGCAAGATAAAACACATTTTTTTTGAGTGGAGGGTTAACGACCACCGTGAACAACTCAATGTGCTAAAAAGCAGTTGTCCGTGCCTAATACAGGGTCACTGGTTCCAGGGAAAAGAGGGAGCCAGAGCCGTAAGACAAAACCCAACATCTATGCCCCACCGGAATTCAAACCCAGGCCACCCCGGTGGCGCAGTGGTCTAAGCGATGGCCTCTGATCATTCGTCCGAATGGGGTCCGGGTTCGAATCCCGGTGAGGCATGGATGTTGTGTTTGTCTTACGGCACTGGCTCTTTCCCTTCCCTGGAGCCAGTGACCCTAAATTAGGGACGGGCGACTGCTTATAGCCCATTGAGTTGCTCACGGCGGTCGTTAAACCTTCAATCAAAAAAAAAAAAAAAATTCAAACCCGGACCTGTTTCCGACGAATGTTCAGAAGCCATCGCTAAGACCACTGCGCCATCGGGCGGCCACACATTGTTAACCACATAGTGTAGTTATCCAGACACGGTATCATTTCGGGTCACTGTAAGAATACCTCAATACTCCAACGTAAGCCCGTCGACGATCGGTAAGTCGCCCCGGTGGCGCAATGGGAAAAGCGATAGCTGATCATTCGTCCGAGATGGGTCCGGGTTCGATTCTCGGTGAGGCATGGATGTTGTGTTTGACTTACGGCATTGGATTTCTCCCTTCCCTGGAACCAGTGGCCCTAAATTAGAAGCGGGAGACTGCATATAGCCCATTGAGTTGCTCATTCTGGTCGTTAAACCTTCAACGAAAAGTAAAAAAAAAAAAACGACGGGTAAGCACATGTTTATTCAATAATGAGGAACGTCATCGTTAAATGCGTATACGAGTATTTGGGAAATTAATGGGCGTATTACGAAAATTTCGTTGTTGGTGACCCATCTTATACACTGCCCATTAATAATTCAACCGTTTATTATAGTTATGCATTTTATTACGATTCGTGTTATATAACAAGAAAAGATTTCAGTCACAAGTGTTTCAACCGTGCATTGCACGGGTTACGGACTAGTCTGATTAATGACATGTCGTCTACCACGTACGGGAGATCAATAATTCTGCAAACCCCTTTTCACACACGGATCGGCCAAAACATTAAAGCCACCTACATAATATGTTGGTCCTTCACTTGCGGCTGAAGGAGTGCTCACCCGATGAGACATAGATTCAACAAGATGTTGGTGGGTGTCTCTTGATATCTGGTGCCATACCTGTAACAGAAGATCCCGTAGTTCCCATAAACTGCGTTGTTGAAGTGATGCTGCTCGTACCCGTTTCTCCAATTCAAACCACTCTGAAAACACAAGTTTGTCCGCAGCGGACATCGAATCCGTGTCCCCTCCCTCCCGAGTAAGTCGCACTTCCAACTGAGCTACGCGGACAGAATGTCTCGCTGCAGATTTGTCGTCTTGACACATGTTTTCAGCTTTGTAGTGCGTCGCACTACAAATGCTCCATAGCAGTGGTTCTCGAATTTTTGACCCCTGTGACACCCTGTGCACCCACATGCGGACGGCACGCCCCCTGCTCGACATAGTATGTGAATGAAAATATTTTGTTTAGTGCGCGTTTTTTCGTTCGCATATTTATAATTATGCATATTTTGCCAATTTATAAATAAATGAAAAAGACGTCGTTCAAATTAGAACGGTTCTGCTTGAATAAATTAAATATCATTACAAAATTACAAAAATCATATAAAACAAAACATTAAGCAGATAGAAAGAAACTGACTGTACTAACTTACAATGTAACTACACAAGTAAATAAATTTCGATGTGAGATCCCTTGGTTGCTCGTAGTACGTCCAAGCGATACTCGATTTCATGCCATGTATTGGCAAGCATCTGAGGAGTTATGGAATTAATAGCAGCTGTGGTACGCTTATTCCGTTCCTGAAAATCAGTACTAGGCGTCTGATAGACACGATCCTTTACATAACCGTAAATGAAATAATCCAATGGAGTTAGATCTGGAGAGCGAGGATGCCACGGATTGAGACCACCACGCCCAATCTATCTGTTGGGGAAATGCTCCTTTAGGCACTTAGGTACAAACGTTGACCAATGTGGAGGCGTTCTTGTTGGAAAACGACGTTGGGTTATAGTGAAATTTTCTAGTATATCCAAGTAAATGTCACCATTTATGTTTTTTTCGCAGAAGAAGAAAATGCCAATACCTTCTCTTTTTAATAGGGCGCACCACACTTTAAATTTTGGAGAATCACGTTCCAGTTCAGTACCAGCATGAGGCTGTTCAGTGCCCCATATCCTACAGTTGTGACGATTCACAATACCTGATACATGAAACGTGGATTCATAAATAAAAATTACAGTACTGAGAATGTTTTCGTCGTTTTCCACTCGATTCAGCACAATCGTATCGCAGAGTGTGATCATTTACATGCATTTTTTGCACTATTTGAATTTTAAAAGCATGGAACTTTAATTTCTTGTGCAATATATCGTCAACTGTCGATTTCGGAATGCATAAGTTCTCTGCTTGCTTTACGAACGGATTTCCTGGGGCTTCGTCGGAAACTTTCATTAACTTGGTCAACCGTCTCACCGCTGACGCTGGGCCTACCGGCTCCTCCACGATGTTCTACATTGTCAGTTTCCTTAAACTGTTTCATCCACCGCTTAATTGAATTCGTTGACGGAGGATTACAACCATACTCTAAACGGTACCGTATTTTTAACTTTAATGACAGACTTTAATTCTGCAAGCCATAACACACACACATCGCCTTCTGCTGTACGGATGACATGACTACTGATTGCGCATTTCTCATACATTCTTCATCAGGCCACACCTAGAGCCATCTATCGGATTCTGGGAATAACTATTATGCAAAACAAAAATATAGAAACCGTGTTAGCAATACGTGACATAGAAAAACAGACAATGCTCATAGTTTTTTTGTACATAATTTTGTGATGTGTCCATCTCGGACACCCTGTATAATAATACTAGCTCATAGCCCGTGCCATGCATGGGTGAAAAAGCTGTGACTGGACTTTTTATAACATGAATCTTAAAATACATATAAATAACTAAACGGTTGAATAATTAATGGGCAGTCTCTAAGATACGTCACCAACAACAAAATTTTCGTAATATTCCATTTTATATTCCCATGACAGAAGCCTATTATATAGGTTAATAGATTTCAACCCGTCATACGACTGTTACAGAACGTTAAAAATCATATAATGTAAAAATCTAGGTAATAAAAGAGATGTTAATTAAAGGTCATGAAAGACTTCTTGATATACAATGTTTTGTGTTATTGTCATTTGATTGTTCAAGAGATTTCCGTCAAGTTCCGGTTCGTGCGTGTTGCCACAGACGAAGTCGTTTGTCTTACCAACTTCATTTTATTTTCCGGGATTTCTCCTTGATTTTACGTATCGTGCGATAGCGGTGAGTGCAGTTCCGATTTCGGTCATCGGATAAAATAACGCTGTTTCCTTTTTATAAATGATTCTGCAATGCGAAGGAAATGAAAAAAAACCACCACATGACACCTACGTAACAGAACAAACGTCGCAGACAGCTGATCCACGTGCGTGCTGCCACAGATGATATCGTTTGTCTTATTAACTTTATTTTATCTTCCGGTATTTCTCCTTGATTTTACGTATCGTACGAGAGCGGTGAGCTTAGTTCCGATTTCGGCCATCGGATAAAAGCAGATGGCGCTGCTGAATGACGTCAGAGCGTTAGGGACACGTAGCGTATTATATAGGTTTTATTTTGGCTCTTAAAAAGAAGCATTTGTAGCACATTTTTAAAATTCATATGATACTATTTACGTTAGTTTGCAATTACAAAATTATGTATTGTTTGTTTTATCGTGCATTTTCTCAAGCCATATTTATTATACTTACTGTGATGGATGTGCTTGTTTCTGAGCTCAAAGTTTATTAAAGCGAGGAGTAATATCAGAAAGAGCAACTCTTAGTTCTTGCATGACATCAATATTTGCTGTTCAAAGCCTACAAATCTGAAAAGCCAGTTTCAAACAAGTACATGGTAGCCAAAGGTATGAGCCCTTATAGCCTTTTCACTTCATGTTGGATATTGTCGAAAACTAATCTAAAAACCTATCAAGGAGCTTTCTTTTTCTTTAGATTTTATTTTTAAAGAAGTATCAGTCTGTAGGTAAATAAGATATTTTTGATCAATCATGTTTAATGGTTTTGGCTGTGGTCATTTTAAAATGTATTTTTATACAGCTCAATTTATCAGGATTTTCCTAAAATATTTTAAAATATTCATGTGATGTGACTTGATGGTCAGTGAAATAACTCTCCAACTGTGAATGAATTACTTGAGGGTCTGTTTGTTTAGTCATGTTGACAAGAGTAAGAAGCATTTCCAAATCGTTACTTTTCACACCATTTGTCCAAAATCGTAGTGTTTTTATAAACGTCTAAACTTCATCGTTCCAGTGAAGTTGGTTGCTTCATTTGTTTCGAAGTAATTTGTTCAGAATGTTTAATTTTTCAAACATGTCGGCAAGATATGCCAGTTTGAAAAGGAAATTCTTGTTGGAGTAAAGCTTCGGCACAAGATTTTTTTGCTCGAGCAAAAAGTAGAATACCTCATGTTTCAGCTCAAACGTTCTATTCAGCACCTTGTCTCTTGACAACCATCGGACTTCAGTGTGAAAAAGTAAGGCAGTGACCTGTAAACTCATATAAAATTCGATATTTTAGTGGATGAGCTTTGATGAAATTTACAGTTTTGACAACTGCCTGTAACACATCATTCAGAGGAGAGCTTAGCTCTTTAGATGTTAGAACCTCCCAATGTGTCATACAGTGCATCCACTTGGCTTGAAGATCTTTTGCTTCAATCTTTGCTTTAACCCTGCTGTTCTCCTCGGGTCTATGTGACCCAAAATGAAATAGATATATGAATAACTGTTTTTTTTTAATATTTATACTCAATATTTATTGACTTTGTCTCTTTCGTGTTACGGATTACATAGTTTGAATTTTTTTGTAATTGGGATGTCTTGTTATTTTTTTAATCGTAATTGTTACACAGATGCTCCTCGGGTCAATATGAACCAACTTCACTGGAATTCCAATTATTTTTTCTGCCAATACGATTATTTTACAGATGCCAAACGCTTACAATCATGTTTGATTGGTCTACAATTGACAAGTTTGAACAAATCTGTGCAGGTCCGCAGCTCGGTGCGTAGTTGAAACAAATACACGGATACTTCAGTTCTATTCGTTGCGTTACAGAGTGAAGTCGAATTTATTTCAGCGTGAGTTGTGAAAATAACAAATAATGGCAAGCAAATTTCTGAGTGATGAAGAGCTGGCAGAAGTTTTTGAAAATATGATCGGCACTGACGATGCGGCTTCTGAAGAAGAAAATCATACTAGCGAAGACAGTAATTATGAGGCGATATAAGTGACGTTCAAGATCACCGGATTTGCTACATATACATGTGAACGGAAAACAAATCGATATCCTATGATTGTGTTTTCTAATATTTTAGATACTAGTGCCTACAACGCGTTTGTGTTATGGCGAGAAATAAATCCGGATTGGAATAAAAATGTTTTATTCAGGAGGAGAATCTTTTTGGAACAACTGGGCAAGCAATTGGTAAATCCCTTCATTTTGGCAAGAAAACATCTCCCTCGTATACTGAACAAGCTGCAACTATAGTGACAACAATCCAACATCCACCTGAACCTCTAGAAGGTACACCTGAATTCCTACCTAAGACCAGCAACAAAAACAAGCGAGCACGCTACAAATTCTGCCCTTCTAAATGTGATAATAAAACAAATACGACCTGTTGTAAATGCGCTAAATATTTGTGCAAAGCGCATGTGGCGTATTATTGTCCCAATTGCAAGAAGTAACGCGTCATAACATTGAAAACAATTTCTGTTCTATTGTTCTAAATGTAGTTAATTTCGAACTCTGATATATATAAAAAAACAATATATTACAATAATAAAGTCACTAATGCTCAAACGTTGAAGTTACTTTGTGCTGATTTTGTATTTCAGAGTATCGGGTCACTCTGAAATACAAATGTATTTCAGAGTGACCCGATACTCTGAAATACAAAATACGATAGATTTTGGTCATACTCTGAAATACAAAATACGATAGATTTTGTATTTCAGAGTATGGCCAGAAGGAGTACAAGTGTGTAGTCTGACGGGGCAGAACAGCAGGGTTAAGTTCAGTGTGTAATCCAGACATAGAGCAAGCTCCATCTGTCAACGCATCTATCCCATGATATATCATTTTATTCTGAGAAAGTATCAATGATATTGATACTTTCTGTTGCTGAGAAAGAATCAATGATGTTGCTACTTTTCTTGTTGTAATTGTCCTTCTCTCGGTAAAGAATTGCCGAGAGAAGGACAATCACAACGACCATGTCTTGCTCTTAGTTTCAGACACTGAGTCGAAAGTTTTACAATATTTGGATCACTTTATGTCTTCATACGTACCTTTTCGACGAAAGCTGACTAGCATTCAAAGTATAGACCATCGTATTGCACCGTCTTTAGCCATCTGTCTGCCAGTTCTTCGATTTCGCGGCCGTACCACTGATTGTGTTATAAGGCAAACAAGTCCTTCTCCCCAGCTGCCATCTTAGTTTGGTTGTTGAAGTGCTGCCCTCTAAAGAAGTAGGCCATGGAACGGAACAGGTAATAATCCGACGGGGAAAGGTTTTTTCGTTTGACGGTGTCGGTTACGAAAAGTGAACTGTGAAGTCTTTCGAAAAAATAGCATTTCCTTAATTTTCGCATTGATACGAATAAAATTTAATTGACTGACATAAAGCTATTTGCATGGTCATCGGACAACTGCTGACACTTGTAGCGAAACATGAGGTCATTTGGAATAACGAGAATTTCAGGAAAGAAAACAAATTTTTAACTTGTTGCTACGGATGCGCAGTGGTCTAAGCGTTGGCTTGTGAGATTACTCTTCCGGGTTCGAGTCCCAGTGAGACATGGATATTTTGTTTGCCTTAAGGTACTGGCTCACTCCCTTTCCTCGAACCAGTGAACTTAAATTTTTTTTTTTTTTTGATTGGAGGTTTAACGACCACCGTGAGCAACTCAATGGGCTATAAGCAGTCGCCCGTCCCTAATTTAGGGTCACTGGTTCCAGGGAAGGGAGAGAGCCAGTGCCGTAAGACAAACACAACATCCATGCCTCACCGGGATTCGAACCCGGACCCCTTTCGGACGAATGATCAGAGGCCAGCGCCTGAGACCACTGCGCCACCGGGGCGGCGAACTTAAATTAAGTACTGGCAGTTGTTAAGGCCAGATTGTGAGCGCACAAATGATTCGTGCGTCCACGGTGGCACTTGTGTGCTTTTCAAGGTACACAGTGGTTAAATTGCACCAGAAATAGTTGCAAAATGGAGAGAAAACAACCGGCGTTACAAACACAAGGTCGGCGAAGAACAGCCCAGTTTCGCGATGGATTGCCCAGTTTAGAAACTATAATCTCCACGACTGTGCGTCGCATGTTGCTACGGATGGGAAACAAAAGTGGACGAGCTATATACTACCCTCTCCTATCATGGGTCTGAGGACGTAATTCACTCTTTTAGGGCTAACAGCATACAGATTGGGCCATAGATATCTTCATAGAAGCAGGTGTGATGGTTCGGTGAATAACGATAGTAGTATATAGGGGGTACTATGGCACACCCCAAAATCACATAAAAACCTCAAAATCAGGCATTTTTTGATTTTTCAGACCTCAATAATCACGAACATTTTAAGGCTTTTTATGATCAAAAACACCATATTTTCATTAAAAATCATTGATTTTTGGGCATAAAATAGTCAAAAACATCAGATTTTTGAAAATTGAAGTTTTTACTCTGTTTTTTCATAAAAACAGACATCATAAAAACACGCATTTTTGATGATATTTGACGACTTTTTTGAACAATTGCAATCATTTTGAGCTTTGAATAGCTTTGAAAGTGATGAAATGATGGATTTAGTGATCAATAGAAAAGTTGTAAAACAAACTACTTTTTAAAAATGCATTAAAAAAAGGGGTACCCAAAATGGATACCCCTTATAGGAAGATTAAAAATTTAGGAAGATAAAAAGTGTAGGAAGATTAAAGTTCTAATTCAAATGGAATTAAAAGTATGTTATTTTTTCAATTTCTAAGTAAGGTTTAAAAATGTTTAATTCTAAATAAGACATGACTTGTATGCTTAATTCATCATTCTTTTTTCCTGATGCAAAGAGTATTAAAGGTTTATCTGTGTAGGCATCACTATTAAATAATATATTCTCCCCAAGTGTAATTAAAACTTCTGATTTCCCATTAGTATAATTAGGACGTAAATAAAATGTAATTTTCATATCCATATTTTCACTCAGTTTCATATTTCTGTCAAAGAGATTGCTACTAAATTTCATAAAAACGACTGTTTCCCAGTAACGCATAGCACCAAGAGTATTATATGCTTTTTTATCTTCTTGAATTGTTGCATAACATTTTTGATTATCCACGTAATTTTTATTAACTGCGTCATACATATCCTGAGGAGATGGAATATTCACTAGTCTTTTATTTTGAACATCAAACTTTTCATCTTTTAAAATTAAAACATTGTTTTCTAAATACCTCTTATTCACTGCATTCTTATCTGCTGTAGGATCAGCAACATTTCCTATTCTTTTACCTTTTGCATTAATTACATTCCCATCTTGAATATGTAAATATTTTTGATCCAAATTACTTAATTCACCTTTAAGTACAGCATCTAAATCTCTTATTCTTACAGCAGTTTCTTGAACAAAATCTGAAAAACTACCATTAATATTTTTTTCTATTTCACTTTTAACTTCCAGATTATTCTCTCTCATTTGTTTTAAAACACATTCTCTTGTAGTAACATCATATCATGTTCATCTATAGGTTCTTTACAATTTTTTAAATTTTTTTCTTCCATATCATAATTACCATCATCTGTTAATTTAAATCCATTTCCAGGAGGTCCAGATGGTCCAATTCCAAATTCTTCATAAGACGAACCAAAAGGGTACCAATTCATTTATTTAATCTAAAGTTTTCAAAGTTTTAAATTCCTTATTAGCCATATTAAGTGATCCTCTTTTTGTTTCATTCACGATGAAATAAAATCTATATGGTTTACCTGGATTTGATCCTAATCTCCAGTTAAATTCTAGTCTTAAATTCGAAATATTAGTATACTCTGGATGATTAGATAAATTAAAATAAAAGATTGGATACAATCTCGCATAATTTACATAACTTATAAGACATCCACTTTCAGTATTATGAGTATTTAATCCAGCTGCTAATAATTCAGAATAACATCTATTATAATCTAACTGCCCATCTTTAAAATTCGTTTTATAAATTTCTTCTGGAACTTTTTTATTATTACATAATATCCAGCATTCAAGGAGATCTAAATTATCAAAAACCATATTGTTCTGATTTTGACTGCTTTCTTTTTCTACATACTGTGGAATGACAAGAACACTTAACACCTCATCAGATGTAGTTCTTATATGACATGCACCACTTGATGTTGTTTGCTGATTACTTTTCTCAATTGAAGCAGAACACCAAGTAATTTCAATAGGTGTAGAATTCAAAGCTATACTTTTAAATTCAGCCTCAATGGATGGGTACAACTCTACATAAGGTAACCATAATTGAAAATCAGATATAATAACTTTATAATTAGGATTTGCAACATCTGTGTATAACATATCATTATGACTATTTCTTTGAAATTCAAATGTAACTTTTATATCAGAAATTAATCTTCTAAAATCGTTGAGGAACCCAAACAGTTGTCTTAAAGGAATCCAAAATTTTATTACATTACTGTTTTTTGTTAAAAGCCATCTCTGTCTAAATCCTTTATTATAAGAGGCATTTTCTTTTAATTTGATATCTGATCCTTTCTTTACATCTTTATCAGGATCATCTATTACTATTTTATCTTTATCAGCTGATTCTGATGTATCAACATAATACATCATATTTGTAGCCTCTGAAGTGGAATAATCTTTTGTGAAATTTATAAGTCCATTAATTTGATGAATTAATGAAGCACATTCAATATTAGAATCAGTTTGTTCTTTTCCTATAGTTAATGAAGCGGATCTAAACAGATTCCCGCCATTTACAAATGTAACATTATCAGTTCCTATAGTATCATTATTATTTTTTACTATTTTACTTTCTAAGCATATATAACCGTTACTATATAATATAGGTGAATTTGTATCTTTAATAGTAAACTTATATTGATCAGATTCTTTTACATTAGTACTATCTTCATTATGTTTTATATATTCATACTTAGCAATTTTATTACTATAATAATCTGGAATAGCTTTTAAGTCCCAAAGTTTTTCCATTTATTAGGATAAAAAACTCATTTATACCGTTTCAAACCAGATCCATCCTGAATTTTCGTTTTAGCTAATATATCATTAACAGTTACAGGAGGTTCAGATAATATATTTTCAAGTTTATTTTGAATAACTTTTTTAGCTTTATCTTCAATTGCTGATTTACCTAAAACTTCTAATATTTTTTTTCCAATTCCTTCAGTGAAGATATTACCACCATATCGTTTTGCATATAATCTATGTTTGTTATAATTCATTTATTAAGCTAAAATTAATCTATATAAAACTCTCATATTATTCAAGTCTATCAGTTCATTATCTTGATTCGTGATATACATTCGAATTCTATGAATATAATTTCGTCTATTAATGGGTAAAAATAAAGGATTTATTTCATCAATTTTTATTAAACTACCAGGAGGATTAGATGGCGTAAAAGAATATAAAATATCTGAATTAATATTATTATATAGAGCTCCTGTAATTACATCACAATGAATGTGTATGTCATCAACTCCTCTAGAAATGTTTGCCATATATTTTCCTTCCTGATGATTATCTTCATATATTTCTGATTCAAATCCTAAAATTTCATGTAATTTACTCTCTCTAAGATCAATTTTATATTCATCTTTTAATTCAATTATAAAGCGCTGTGTAGCGAAATTAGCTTTAAATTTAATTGGTGGTTCATCTCCAAATCGTTTTATTAAAAAGTTATTTAATTCCCTTAATGTGTAATTTCCATTATCTAAAGTTATTTCATGCCATAAACTACCATCAAAATACTTAAATGTATTATTTTCTTCATCAATATTGTTCCATGAAACCCACATAGACATAGATTTTAAAGCTATTTTTGAATTTTCATTAACAGGAATAGGAGGGACATATTCAATTGTAAAATCTTCTGATTTCTCAAAATTTTTTGAATCTAAAATTAACATTTATTAAGCACAAAATCTTCATTATAACCACTTGGTTCTTGGGTAAAAGAATATAAAACTTCAACAGGTGATTTACCTTTATTCCTTTGAGTTATGTATTTCATACAATAAAAACCACATTTAACAGATGTTGGTTCTTGTAAAAAACTCGAATTATATCTAATTCCTTTATTAGATGTTTCAAGATATTTTACAATATTTTTAGGTATGAAAATGTTATTCAATTTAATGTCTTTATATTTATATTCTCCAAATGGATCAAAATATTCCACAAAATTATATTTAGGATCATTATAATAACAGACCCAATGAGTCCCAGGTCCTGTAGATATATCTAAATTAATAATTCCACTTTCAAATTTCTTAATCGTTTTAGGTAATAAATCTGATGTAAATACACCTCTGAATCCTTTTACATCTTTCATATTTTGTTCTATCGTTTTATTGGATATACCTCGTAATTCTGAAGAACTCCCTTTCCAGAATGTGTTTTTTTAAGGTGTGAACCTTTCGGTTTACAACCTGATCCAGTTACTTTACTTAAAGCTTTATTCACACCAAAACTAGCAGCACCAGATAAAGCACCAGTACCAAGAGCAGCTAAGATAGGGATCAAAAAGGGTAAAATACCTCCGTTTTTCTTTAATTGTGTCTTACTTATAGTTATTCGTTTACCATTTTTAATTTGAGTAATTTGAGTTTTTGTTAAATACATATCATGATTAGCACTTTTAGTTTTATCAATTTGCAATGTAATTTCTTCACCTTTCTTAACTGCTGATTTTAATTTGTTTTTCTGACCTTCACTCAAATAAATTCTTGATACAATATAATTACTCATTTATTAAGATAGAAACTTTGAATAATATTGTTTTACTTGCTCATTAGTCATTTTACCCTCTTTCAATAATAAATCTAGTATTTGAACTACTTGGTTATATACTTTCTTATTTTTAGTTCCCTTACATATTTTATCTGTTAATTTATCTAAAATATTAAGACCCTCACCCATATAGTAATTCCCCATTTTGAGAGCTTCTAATGCTCTAATATATTTTCGCACCTCAGCCATTTTATAATCGAAACGATCAATTTTTTTCTGTAATTTTTTCTTTTTTCTTCATCTTTAGCATTATTAAGTGCTTTTACTTGAGGACCTTTTAGACGTCCGATTTCACTGATTTTTTCATTTGCTTGTTTTATTTTTTCATCAATCTCTTCATCAGACTTATTAACTAATTCTGAAGGTAAATCAAATCCTAACTTTTTTTTAATAACTGATACATTCAAGTTTTTGTTTAAGTTAATTTTATGAATTCCTGCTTCTCTCTCATACATTTCTTTAGCATCTGAAATAGGTTCTTCAACATCTTCTAAGGCAGGAAATCTTGAAGATTCTGCAATTGGTTGAAATGAAAGTTCTTCAATTGCATCTTGAATAGCTTTTAAATTTTCTTTTCTAGATACATCTTGATATTCTAATTTTTCAACTATAGGTTTATGAAATTTTGTGATTGCCTCTTCATATCCTAAATCTTCTAATTGCTTCTCCTTATTTCGTTTTCTTAGTTCAGCATTTACTTTTGCTAATTTTAATAAATCTTGTATCACTTTACTCATTTATTTAACTGAAAATTTGCTTCCAAGCAAATTATTTTACTTCCAAGCAAATTATTTTACTTCCAAGCAAATTATTTTACTTCCAAGCAAATTATTTTACTACCAAGCAAATTATTTTACTACCAAGCAAATTATTTTACTTCCAAGCAAATTATTTTACTTATATAAATGGAAGAACAAATTGAAGAATATTTATCTTTTGCTGAAATGGCATTATATCTAGCTGAATGTTATTTATCTCAAGGAATACCAGCTGAAGACTTATTATTTGAAGCTGAAATGTTTATTGAAGATGCTGAATTTCTATTAAATAAATATGATTAAGCCTTGCAGCATTAAACTAAAAGATTATTCAGAACCAGAAGAATTTATAGATCCAAATCAAAATCCAATATTACCTATTCATCCTTTTAAACTTTTAATAACAGGATCTTCAGGATGTGGAAAAACAAATTTACTATTAAATTTAATATATGATCATTTAAATTTTGATGCATTATTCATATGTGCAAAAGATATTAACGAACCTAAATACTCTAAATTAAAAGAAAATTACTCAATGTTTGATGATATAGAAGAGGAAGACATTTTAAAAATAAAGGGAAAGAATAAAAATAAGTTATTAAAATTATTTAAAAAGTTTAAGAAAGAAACATTATTTAGTTCAGACATAAATGAATTTATTACTGTAGATGACTTAGATCCTTCATTAAAAAATCTAGTTATCTTTGATGACTGTGTAAAAGAAAAAGATCAAACCGAAATTGAAAAACTTTTTATAAGAGGAAGGAAGAAAAATGCATCCATTATTTATTTATCACAGACCTATTATTCAACACCTATTGATATAAGAAAAAACTGTGATTACTTTATATTTTTTAAACTTCAGCACAGAGAAATTAAACAAATTATTAGAGAAATTGATGGTGATTTTAATATAGATCCTTATCAAAAAAGTATTAAAAAACCTTATGATTTCTTCATGTTAGATTTGAAAAATCCTCATATGAGATACAGACATAACTTTGATCCTATATAAATGGAAGAATATTTAGAAAAGAAAATGTATGTATACAGAAAAAGTTTTAATTACTATAATAAAATTAGTATATCATTATCAGTAGGCAAATTTATATTTAGTGCTTCAGGTTTATCAGCTTTTGCATTTATTCCTTTAGCAGCTCTTTCTTTAGGAGCAGGAGTCATTGAAGTTGTTGATAAAACTCTAAATATTTCAGAAAGAAAAGAAGAATATAAACAAGCTTACAAATTTTATAAACAGATATTAAATTTAATAAACGCTAATTCAATTTCAGAACAGGATGCTTACATTAGAGAAGAAGATTTTATAAAAAATATTAAGTATTTTCCTTTAGAAAAATATGTAAAACAAACACAGCTAAATGGTTATAGATACGTAAAATAGATTTACACTTAAATAAATGGAATTACAAGGAGGTGATATAGTAGGATGGTTACAAGATAAATTAAATCCACCTGAAATGCATATACCTGGTTACCAGTATTGTGGTCCATTTACAAAATTAGAAAAGAGATTAAAAAGAGGTGATCCAGGAATTAACAGAGTTGATAAAGCTTGTAAAAAACATGATGTAGCTTATAGTAAAACTAAAGATACTAAACAGAGACATATTGCTGATCAAGAACTCTTAAACGATTTAGATTCAATTGAAAATACTACAAGTGGATTCTATCCATTAGGAGAGAAACAAGCTAGAGCTGTTATAAAACCAATTATAAAAGCAAAGAAAACATTTGGTTTAGGAATTTCATCCTATATGTATTGCTTAAAATGCAAACAGAAAACTGAAACTAAAGATATTCAAGAAACAGTAGCTAAAAATGGAAGACGCATGGCAAAAGGAATATGTGCAGTCTGTGGATCTAAAAAGAGTGTTTTTTTAAAGACGTAGACCTTAAAAATATTTATTATACACCAGAAACTGGTTATTGTGGTATTAATGAATTACAAAGAAAAACTAAATTACCCAGGAAAGATATAGAAGAGTTTTTACATCAACAAGATGTATATACAAAACATAAACCACTTATTCATAGATTTAAAAGAAGAAGAATTTATGTTTCTCATGTCAATGACCAATTTCAAGCTGACCTTATAGATATGCAAGAATTTAAATCCTTTAATAATGACACAAATTATATTTTATCAGTGATTGATATATTCAGTAAATATGCTTGGACAATTCCGATTAAAAGAAAAACAGGTGAAGAGGTAACTAGAGCATTTAAAAAAATATTTAAAGAAAGAAAACCAGAAAAACTTCAAACAGATAAGGGTACAGAGTTTATAAATAAACAAACTCAAAAGTTATTCAAGGATGAAAATATTCACTGGTTTACAACTGAGAATATTGAGATTAAATGTGCTGTTATTGAAAGATTCAATAGAACTTTAAAGACTAAAATGTGGAAGTATTTCACAGCAAATAATACTAGAAAGTGGTTAAATGTACTAGATAAATTAATTAAGAATTATAATAATTCTTATCATAGATCCATTAAAATGACACCTATAGAAGCAAGTAAGGAAGAAAATGAATTAAAAGTTTATAATAATTTGTATAAAGAAAAAGAGAAAAATAAACCAAAATATCAAAAAGGAGATAAAATAAGAATTTCAAAATATAAAAGAGAATTTAAGAAAGGTTATCTTCCAACATTTACAGAAGAAATATTTATAATTTCCGATATATTGAACACAGATCCTCCGACATATAAAATAAAAGATTTAAATAATGAAGAAATTACAGGAACATTTTATGAAAAGGAACTGGTTAAATATGATAAGAAAGATGAGGTTTATAAGATTGAAAAAATTATTAGAAAGAAAGGAAATAAATACTTAGTTAAATGGTTGGGATATCCTGATGAATTTAACAGTTGGGTTGACGCTGTAATTTGAAAAATTTTTGCAAAACGCCCTTTCGGTGGAGGGTCTATGCTTCATTTTTTTATTTATTTGTACCTGGCCAGCCAGGTGGGCGTTAACTCTTTCGACCCTCCACCGCACACACTCTCTACCATCAGATGTTATTCACGCACACGCTCTACCGTGAACCCAAACTCTGATTTCAAAGTTTAGGACAGGGAGCCATTCTACCGTATCGAGTTTCGAACCTGAGACCTTTTGCATGCATGCCTGACTCGCTACCACTCGGCCAACACAGGCCGATGAATTCTTGCTTGAAACATATATTTACGTTTCAAGCAATAGAAAATTGGCGATGATCCAAAGTTGTTACGTAACGAAGAATTGCTTCTTTCCGAGGACACGTATCGCGCGCCGCGGAGAGTATTTTGGCAGCTGTTCAACTCTGGTTATGTAAACATTTTCGCTCGCAGCTTATCAGTAATGACTACATCTAAGCAAGAAAGAGATTTAATTGCTTGTGCTACCATCTATATGTGAAAGAAAAAACTGTATTTCAGTATTTAAAGATATAATTTCTTAGGCAGGAATTATTAACGATTTAAAATAAGATATACGTGAAAAAGTATTTAATAACATGATATCTAATAAATGGCTTCATTAAAAGATGTATGTTATGAACAAATCAAAGATAATTACTGGTATGGTCTATTTGGAGATTTTAAAATTATAATAGATAAAAATACTGGATACTTTAATGCTACAAAATTATGCAAACAAGGTGGTAAAAAATTTAAAAAATGGTTAGAGAATAAACAATCTCAAGAATTAATAAAATATTATAAAAATTGTGGTGGCCCGAATTCGGGCCGCCATAAAAATGATCAAATGTATGAAATAAGAGAAGGAACAGGTAAGAATATTATTAATGGAACATATGTTAAGCAGGAATTAATTTTAAATATATCTTGTTGGGTTTCAAACGATTTTTATGATAAAGTTAACAAGATTGTTAAAGACTATTACATTAAAAAATTCAATGATAAATACAAGAATGATAATGAAAAATTAAATAAGAAATTAAATAAGATAAAAAAGAAAATGGAAAAATTAAAACTTGAAAATGAAAAATATAAAGAAGTAGAAGAGGATATAACACCTAAAACTGCTAATTCTAAAAAGCTTCATATGTTTACTATCATACAGAAAAATAAAGAAAACTCTGATTATCCTTATTATGTAATCAGATGTCAAAGAGATAAAATGAATAAAACTATTGGTAATTTAAAAATAAAGTATCCAGATTTAAATACAGTATATGAAATAAAATATAATCCTAATTCTATTAATTTATTTAACAGAGTTAAAGAAAATATATCATACATAGAAACTAAATTTAATCATCTTAATATTGTTAATGATCATACTATTGATAATTTAAAAGAGGCTATTAAAAGAATAACTAAGTTCTAAAAAGTTTTTAATAAAATGATATCTAATAAATGGATAATGATATTGAAGAAGCGAATTACTTTTCTTATTCATCTTCAGAAGAAGAACAAATTGAAATTCCTGAAAATTTTAAAAAAGTAATGAAACAAATAAAAAGAATGAAATATGATGAAGAGGAAGACTGTTATTATATAGATTATAATAAATATTTAAAAAGTAGATATGTTAGTAGAATAAGATATTTTAATCAGTTTAAAAGAAAAAGTAACCTTAAATTTAATAAGGAAGCAGAAGATTTATTTTTAAAATTATTGGATTTTATGTACTATGAGAAAAATTTAAAATATGTATATTTTATTAAAAAAATTTGTGACTATTATAATATATCAAATGATATTAAAATTAATATAAATCCAAAAAATGAAAAGATCTGGGAAGACTTTAAAGCAGCAAGCTTAAAGCAAAGTATTTTATAAATTTATTTCCTAATAAATGGAGAACAAAATATGCAAAAGTTGTAAACAAACAAAACCTATAGATGAATTTTACATTCATCGTCGTTATGGTAGAGTTGATCGTCAGCATATTTGCAAATATTGTCAAACTTATACTCTATATAGGAAACTGGTTTGTGATTGTGGAAGAGAATATACTTATGCTCATTATCAAAGACATTTAAGAAGTTCTTTACATAAACGTCTTTTGAAAATCTGTTTATAAAAATACCTGCCTATAAATAGTTACAAATTTTTTTCCTTATAAATGGAAAAGTCTTTGAAGCCTATTATTGTGCATCTTAAAAGTGCTCTGAATGCTATTAGTGTTCAGAAACTTAGAAATGCTTTAAAAAGATTAAATATCAGAAAACGAAATGTAAAAAAAGATGATTTAATTAAATCGTTGATAAAATATATTAGAAAGACAGGTGATTATAAGTCTGTTTTAGTAGATATCCTTGGATTAGATACATCAGAATATTTAGATAGAAAAAGAAAAATATTTATTAATCATCCAGAGAGAAGAAATAGAATTAAAAAATTATTTGATTCTTTTAACTTAAAATTCAAAGATAACAAACTGAAACCAAGAAAAGAAAAGAAAATTAAAACAGATGTAAATCTTGAAAAATTATTTAAACCTGATTATGAAATTATTGAAACAAAAGGAAAATATATTAAAAAATATATGGTACATAGAAAGAATTATAGAGTAGCTGGAGTAAACATTAAACCTGAACAATATTTCAATATTTTACAACATATATTTAGAAAAGCAATTGGTAAAATTCAAGGTAAAGTAGATATAATTGTATATAATCCTAAACTGAATAAACCATTTCATGATAAAATGATGTATACTAAGGATGCCTATGAGCTATATATTTATAAATTATCTGATCAAATTGAATATAAGGAATTAGAAATAACTGATTGTATATTTGATTTTAATGTAATTGAATTACCTTCAGGAGGTAAACATATAAAGATAATTAATGATGAAACAATAGAAAATAAAAGAAGTATCTGTCAGATAAAAAATGATGATAACATATGTTTAGCTAGATCAATTGTAACTGCTCTATCTATTCAAAATCCTAAGCTATTATGTGATAAATTGAATCATAATGAATTATCAAAAAATGATATTAGATACATCAAAATGGGTAGAGTTTTACAAAAATCATTAGCTGTAAAATTACATGAACTATGCAATATTCCATTAGAAATATGTTGCTTAGAAGAGGTTAAAATATTTGAAGAATTCTTAGATATTCAGATAAATATATTTTGCAGAGAGAATTTTAATGAACGTATATATAGTGGTAAATATAAATCTACATGTATTTACATATTGAAAAATAGAAATCATTTCGATGTAATTACTTCTGTTAAAGGATTTTTAGGAAAAGAGAATTACTGTGATTATTGTCAAATAAGCTATAAAAGATCAGATCAACACAGATGTCCTCTCAAATGTGATAGATGTTTTAAAACAGATAGTAACTGTAATGGTGAAGAGATATTTTGTAAAAAATGTAATCGATTATTTAAAGGTGAGGAGTGTTTTGATAACCACAAAAGAAAAAATAAGAAAGGTGTTAGTGTATGTAAATGTCTATGGAAATGTTTAAAATGTAAAAGAATTATTAATCGATATGAGAGAAAACCCAAAGAGCATGTATGTGGTGAAAAGAGATGTAAAAATTGTTGGAAATATGTATTACATGATCATAAATGCTATATGAAACGTAAAGATGCTAAAGGTGGTAAATGTGAAAATGATTGTCCTAAGTTAACAAGAAATCGAAAAGATTGGTGTGAAAAATGTAGATATGAATATACTGAGAAATATATATTCTTTGATGTTGAAACTAAACAAGAAACAGGAACTCATGAAGTTAATCTAGTTGTATGTCAAATGTATGATGGTAGTGAAAAGATATTTGAAAATGAAAATGATTTTTGTAATTGGTTATTTCAACAAAAACATTTTGGATATACGGTACTAGCTCATTATGGTAAAGGCTTTGATTTTCAATTCTTAGCTAAATACTGCTTTAAAAACAAAATAGAAGTGTTTACTATATATAATGGAAATAAACTCAATTATATGCAGGCATCTGGATATAATATAAGATTCATAGATTCAATCAATTTTACTATGATTCCATTAAGAGATTTTCCAAAAACATTTGGGTTAGAAGAGATGGCAAAAGGTTATTTTCCTCATTATTTTAATAAAGAATGTAATCAAAATTATATAGGTAAATACCCTGAAAAACATTACTATGGATGTGATTCTATGAAATCTGAAGAGAGAAATGAATTCTTAAAATGGTATGAAACTGTTAAAAACGATACGTTTGATTTTCAAAAAGAATTTGTTAAATACTGTAGATCAGATGTAGATATTTTAAGAAGAGGATGTTTAGAATTGAGAAGATTATTCTTAGAAATCGCAAATATCGATCCATTTAAATATGTAACTCTAGCAGGTGTATGCATGAGTATTTATAGAGATAAATTCTTAAAAAAAGGTACAATTGCCATAGATGATGATACAATTCAAAAAGACAAATATAGTAAAAAATCAATTGCTTGGTTAGATTATCTGTCTAAAAAGAATAATATCAATATTCAACATGCATTAAATGGTGGAGAGAAAAAATTAAAATTAGGTAAGAAAATTTATAAAGTAGATGGATTTTATGAAAACACAGTGTTTCAATTTCATGGATGTCACTGGCATGGATGTAATAGATGTTATAGAGAATCAACAATAAATGAACAGAATCAGATATGTATGAAAGACTTATATAAAAGAACTAAGAGGATTCAAAAGAAGATTTTAAAAGCTGGATATGAATTAATTGTTATATGGGAATGTGATTTTAATAATAATAAAGAAATTAAAAAATATATAAAAAATGAAGGGAATAGAGATTTCGTGGAACCTTTAAATCCTAGAGATGCATTTTATGGGGGTAGGTGTGAGCCTACTAAATTGAAATATGAATTTAAAAATAATGAAAAAGGTAGATATATTGATGTATGTTCACTGTATCCAACTGTAAATTACTTTGATAATTATCCAATTGGTCATCCTGTTAAGATATTTAATCCTGAAAAATTTGATAAAGAATGGTATGGTTTCATCAAATGTAAGGTCTTACCACCTAGAAATTTATATCATCCAGTGTTGCCAATTAAAGATGAAAAATTGATGTTTGCTCTTTGTAAATCATGTTCTAAAACTATCAAATGTAATCACTTTAAAACTGTTGTAGATAAAAAGAAATGTAAAGAATGCTTTGAAATTAGAAATAAGGAGTGTAATCATAAAAGAGACGAAAGATGTTTCACTAGTACATGGACTACTGATGAAATGAATTTAGCAATTAAAAAAAGATATAAAATTTTAAGAATATATGAGGTTTGGAATTTTGAAAATAAAACTGATGAACTATTTAGAGATTACGTTAAAATGTTTTTGAAAATCAAATTAGAAACAGATGATAAATGGTCTGAAAACTTTAAAAGTGAAAAAGAATATAAGAAGACAGTTTACAAGAAATTAGATATAAAATTAGAAAAAATAGAAAAAAATCCAGGAATGAGATTTATAAGTAAGATATGTTTGAACTCATTATGGGGTAAGTTTGGACAGAGAAAAAATATGAAACAGACTAAATACGTAATGGATTTAGATGAATTTTATAAAATTATATTAGATGATAATCTCAAAGAATTAAATATGATATTTATGAATGATGACTGTGTAGAAATGACTTATAAAATGAAAGATGAATATGTTAAAAATAACTTCAATACTAACGTTTATATAGCAGCTTTCACCACTAGTTCTGCTAGAATTAGATTATATAAAATGCTTGATAAATTACGTGAAAAAGTGATTTATAAAGACACAGATAGTGTTGTGTATATAGATGATGGAACTAATAAAATCAAAACAGGATGCATGTTAGGAGAATGGACAGATGAATTGGGAGAGGACAAATATATGAAATCCTGGATAGCTGGTGCACCAAAAGACTATGGATACATACTAAATGATGGAACTGTAAAAGGTAAAGTTAAAGGATTTAAAATGAGCTATGAGAATGAAAATATTTTGAATTTCAATGATAGAATGAAAGTAATAACAGGTGAAACAGATTACTTAGAAATATCAAATAATCAGTTTAAGATACAAAAAGATAGAAATATAGCTGTAGATACACTGAACAAGAAATACATGTTTGGATTTGATAAAAGAAGAATTCTAGATGATTTGAATACTGTACCTTTTGGATATGTATTTAAAAAAAGTGAGTAAATATAAACAATGAATGATATAATTGTGATTATAAATATTCAAGGATTTGTACTCCCAAATCGTAAGATAGCAAGAGAGATAAGTTGGGTACACTCAAAACTGAATATTGGTGAAACAATATCAGTGTTCACACCTGACTGCAAATTAGATGAACAAGAATTGAATATCGTACGTAAGTGTGTTTTAGATGTGCATGGACTGAGATTTAAAAGATATCCAAATAGCAAAGAACTATGGATTAATAATTGTGAGGTAAAGAACTATATTAAAAACCTGTACCATATTTATGGTGGTACATTTGCATATAAAGGAGGAGTAATGGAAAAAGAGATGCTTGAAGATATTCCATCTGTTGATTTAAATATACCTAAATGTCCAAGAGATTTAGGCCCCGGATGCTCTATGTATAGATGTATGCATTATAAGAATTATATTTCAAAAAATGAAAACTTATAAATGGATTTAATGGGTGACCTTAGAGCTCTATACTGTTCTTCAGATAAAAAATATAGTAACGAAATATCTCAATTCGCTCATTTTTGTGATGACTTGATTCATATGTATAGAGATAATTACAAGTTTTCAGATATTCTAACTATAGTTTATAAATATTTAAAAAAGATAAAAAGAATAATTGAAAAAAAGAAAAAAACGAGGAAATTAAAAACAAAGGATTAGAAATTTTAAATGAGTTTGTAAGTTATTGTAATTTACAGTTCTCATCACATGTATTCAAAAGCCTTTAAAAAATAAAATCTTATAAATGGATGAGTTCAATAGCATCAGATTATTTACAGAAACACAGAAATTAAAAGATTTGAATCCTGGAGATTATAAATTGATGTCACTGAAAAAAATCCAAACGAAATTCGGAGATGCAACTATTGCAAAAATAGAAGTCAATGATGAAGAAAGAGAATATTATCTTAGAAAATGTCACGGAAAACTATCTGACAGTGCAATTAAAAAAATTAATAAAGGTAATTATATATTCAGATTCAGAGGTAAAATTGATGATCTATATTATGATTATGAATTAGTAAAAACTTAAAAAAACGAATTCTATTAAAATGAAAGTTCACTTCGATCCTAATGTCATATATGTAGGAAATGAAAAGGTATATGGGAAACATATGCAGTTGATCGAGAGAGGTTCAAAAGAAGAATTACCGAAACAGAAAATAAAATTATCTTTAAAGAGAAATGAAGTACTACATAACAAAACCTTATATTATTGAATTCGTTTTGTAATATTTTTAATTAAATCTTGAATTTGTTTAATCTTCCTAAATTTTTAATCTTCCTATAAGGGGTATCCATTTTGGGTACCCCTTTTTTTAATGCATTTTTAAAAAGGACTTTGCAAAGTAGTTTGTTTTACAACTTTTCTATTGATCACTAAATCCATCATTTCATCACTTTCAAAGCTATTCAAAGCTCAAAATGATTGCAATTGTTCAAAAAAGTCGTCAAATATCATCAAAAATGCGTGTTTTTATGATGTCTGTTTTTATGAAAAAACAGAGTAAAAACTTCAATTTTCAAAAATCTGATGTTTTTGACTATTTTATGCCCAAAAATCAATGATTTTTAACGAAAATATGGTGTTTTTGATCATAAAAAGCCTTAAAATGTTCGTGATTATTGAGGTCTGAAAAATCAAAAAATGCCTGATTTTGAGGTTTTTATGTGATTATGGTGTGTGCCATAGTACCCCCTATATACTACTAACGATATGTAGTCCACTTTGGGCCATAGATGTCAGATGTCTTCAACGGAAGCAGGTGTAATGGATCGGTGAATAACGATATGTACTCCACTCTGCTGGTGGTCGAATCCGTATTTGCAAGCAGCAGATTGAGGTTATGGACATCTCATGCATGGCATGAATTATCCATGACAGTGAAGATGGTTGTATTATAACGGGAAGGATGTGCTGCCATGAACTCTGACCCCAGGTTCTTGTGGTCCAACTAGTGGACGAAGGCTATTACCAGGGACTGCTTGCAGACCATCCGCACTTCACAATGTTTTATCTCTATTCAGAAGGGATAGATTGCCTTCTGAATAGTCGAATCCGTATTTGGCATCAGCTGAATGAGGTTATGGAACTATCATGCATGGCATCAATTATCTATGCCAGTGAAGATGGTGGTATGATATCTGGCATGATCAGCTGCCATGAAGTCTGATTCCAGGTTCGTGTGGTCTAATTTATGGACGACGGCTGGCCACTACTAGGGACTGACTGCTTGTAGACCATCCGCACTCCACAATGTTTTATCTCTATTCAGAAGGGTTAGATGCTTTCAGGATGATCATTTCCCATGTTCTTGCGCAGGAATAGTTTAATCAGCACAGTGCTGATTTAAGACAACACTATGGCCCCCGAGTTCGCCTGATCTCAATCAAATTTGAACATCTGTGGGATTTTCGGTACGCCAGGTGAAGCAGTTCGAATCACCACGCATCTCTATTACGGAACTGTGGACAGCAATACATATAGTTTGGTTGCAGGTTTCCACAGAGTCCTAGAGACACCTTGTGGAGCCGATGCCACACCTCGTGACAACCGTTCTTCGAGCGAAAGGGCGACCTACAAAGTATTTGCTAGGTGGTCATAACTTAGTATATATCAGTTTGAATTATTTCAGGTAAAGCTCATGATACCGTTTGCCGTGTTATTTTTCAGCTTATCGTCTTTGTGGTGTGCAGAAGTTTCAGATAACGTTGTCCTGTTCTCTGTTAAGCTTACCTCTATATAACACGTTAACCTAATTCAGATAATGTGCATAGACAGCATTATCGAAATTAGTGTTTGGTTTGGCCCGTAGTGAATATCGAATATTATGTGCTTTGGGTAAGAGCGTCTACTGTCGGGTGACATGATTGATGAAGACGCGTTAATGAATTGGAATCTAATTAAACTGGAAATTCCCTGCATTAGCCAAAAGCAGTGGAAGATCCCCTTTCCTCCTGCTTCTGCTCGAATATATCTGCCCCATTTTTATGGTTTTCAGTACTTTTCAGTTTTTTGTGGCAATCTTGTTAGAATTCCGATGTAGAAAATGATTATCCGTCTGCGTAAGGTTGAAATTAGAAACATGATGACGTCTGCAATCTGCGTTAAGCTGTTCGTGAGATAACTGGTCGAGTTCTCTTGTGGAAACTTTTGCATTACATGAAATCTAAGACTCAGCTTAATTCATCATAACTCCGTCGCAACTTAAAGTGCACAAAGGTCAAGACAAATTACCTCATCACTCGGTGAACCACCTCTCCGCGCAAAATGAACTTAACGGTGCTGTGATGTGACTGGCACACTCAGCAACGCCTCACTGCAGTTCATTATAATTCCATCGGAGAGTAACACCTCCAACGATGAAAATTATTTCTCCTCTAGTTATTGGAGGTCAAAATGAATGGCCTTGGTGCTTCCTGAATCTATCTAATGCTACATAAACCCAAGGCAGAGTGAAAAGTTCTGTATAATCTCCAGAACCAACCTTAGAAGAAATTATGTTTTTATTAAACTCGTCCCAAAGTTCTGGAATTGTAATTATCTTAGGTATACCTGGTATTTTGTTTTACACGGCTTTATCTAAATAATGGAAACACGACTGCAATTGGAGTACACTGAAGTGCCAGAAAAACTGGTACACCAGTCTAATACTTCGTAGGTCCCCCACGGGAGCGCAGGTCTGCAGAACTACGATGGGGCATGGACTCCACTAGCTTCTGGAAATATGCTGCAAGCAATGCACATCACAATTCCGACAGAGCGTTAAACAAATGGGGTGTATTCCGAGGTCTCAGATTCCTGTGTTCGACAGCGTATGGCATGTCATCCCAAATGTGTTCTATCACGTTCAGATCTGGGGCCTTGGGTGCGAATGGCAACACACCAAACTCAGATGAATGCTCCTCTAACCATAATGTGGCGTCCCGACACTTGTGTGGAGGTGCACTGTGCTGTTGGAAAATTCCCAACCCATCAGCATGAATGCAGGACATGAACGGGTGTACCTCGTCAGAAAGGATGCGCACATAGCGTTGGCCTGTCACAGACGTTTGTAGATGTACCAGGGGTCCCAGTGAAGTCCTGCTAAACACGCCCCATACCATTACGACCCCCCCCGCCAGCCGGTACAGTTCCCTGTTGACAGGCGGGATCCATGGCTTCACGGGATTCGCGCCACACACGAAGTTTTCCACCTGCCCGATACAGTTGGAAATGCGACTCGTCAGACCAGGCTACTTGTTTCCAGTCATCAAGTGTCCAGTGGCGGTGTTGTCGTGCCCACGCGAGGCGCATAGCTCTGTGTCGTGCACCCATCAAGGGGACTCGAGTTGGGCGTCGGCTCTCAAAGCCCATATCGTGCAAGGTACGTTGCACAGTTCGGACGTTGATGCTTGTTGAGGTTCCAGCATTGAATTCCGATGATACCTGAGAGAGTGTTGCACGCCTATCGCGTGAAATGATTCTTGACAGCCGACGATGGTCACGTTCACCCAATGTTTTTTACGGCCACACTGGTATCGTAGGTTGGAGGTTTTGCCGGAATTCTTCTGGTCACGGTACACCCTTGCAATGGTCGTCCGTGAAAATCCGAACTTCGTTTCTCCCTCCGAAATACTATGGCCCATCTCACGAGCGCCAACTAGGACACCGCGTTGAAAATCCCTTAAATCGTTATTACTTGTGATTCACATGCCGAAAACAGCTCTGACAGCTGGCAAGGATGTCTATTGCTTTATATACGCACTGGCGGACGCAACCGAGTATGCGCATAGGTGACGTTGCTATGTATTTTGCAGAAGCTCGTCTGTACCAGTTTTTCTGGCGCTTCAGTGTAAAAGGTTGTGCAGTATGGATGCTATCATGTGGCAGTTCGATAGTCACAGGTGAAGCAGCTATTGTGGAATAATTGTCTAAAACATCAGATCTCAGTGATTTCAAAGAAGGCATTTATTTTATTGGAGGTTTAACGACCACCGTGAGCAACTCAGTGGGCTATAAGGAGTCGCCCGTCCCTAATTTAGGGCCACTGGTTCCAAGGAAAGGAAAGAGCCAGTGCCGTAAGACAAACACAACATCCATGCCTCACCGGGATTCGAACCCGGACCCCTTTCGGACGAAGGAACAGGAGTCATCGCTTAGACAACTGCGCCACAGGGGCGGCTTTTTTTTTTTTTTTTTTTTTTTGATTGGAGGTTTAACGACCACCGTGAGCAACTCAATGGGCTATAAGCAGTCGCCCGTCCCTAATTTAGGGTCACTGGTTCCAGAGAAGGGAGAGAGCCAGTGCCGTAAGACAAACACAACATCCATGCCTGACCGGGATTCGAACCCGGACCCCTTACGGACGAATGATCAGAGGTCAGCGCCTTAGACCACTGCTCCACCGGGGCGGCACAGGGGCGGCTCAAAGAAGGCATGATCACTGGTGCACGTCTTGTAAGAGCTTCAGGAACTGGAACGGTAGAAACACTAGGTGTAACACGAGAAAATGTTTCGAAGGTTATAATTACCAGTGGCGTCGTGTGCCCATTTTGTCTGGGTGTGCGCTTTTATAGGAATAAACACGCAAACATTTTGTTATGCATCCCGAGCTGCGAAATGTACGCATTGATTCTGAACACGTTAAAACATATTTTTATATTGCAGTGGTCTAATTACTTATGGTAAAGATCTTTACTCTCCATTGTAAGAAAAACCTGAATTATGTGTGCAAATACTATAGTGATGAACGAATTTTCGGTATTTTTTATGTGCTTTAAATATAGGGTGAGACTTTTCTCCCTTAACCCAGTTTACATAATCTGCAAAAGCTCTGGAAGAAACTGGACACTAAGTACATCGTCAACACTGTTCCCCATCCTAAATTGCTATCGAAATTCGAATTATATATATTTTAAATGTGTGCCGATAAACACATCGATTCACACAGTGACGTAAAGACAGAAACCGTCTCTCGTAGCAGAACGTTTAATTGTGTTTATTACTCCACACTATTCCAAACGCAACCAAATGGTGCTTTTTTTATAAGGGCGCACACCCTGGGAAGTTTAGCCTCTGCGTCGAAATCACAAGGAAAGTAAAAGATCTCAAGAGCTTTATGTTACAGTTGCTTTACCGACCTAGGGTGTTCGCTGGTAAAACAGCACTCTTGCAACTGCAAATATTACTTACAATGTTTTGTTTACCGAACAAAGTGACAAAACGTCTCCTCTTGACGAAAATATTGCCCAAAGGAATTAATTTTAGCCACACACGCAAAGCCTTAGGACAAACTTCGGCGAACTTTATTAGAAATACATAAAAACAAGAACCCCCCCCCCAAACAATATAACAAGGACTCGTATCACAATGTTTAATTGCACTGCTCCGTGCCATTTCAAGCGGTGCTCATTTTCGTTAGCACACCCTCAGAGTTCCGATGTTACGTTTGAAGCCACAGGGAAATAAAAAAAGAGCGGCAGCTCCATCTCGTGAGCGTTTGTGTTGCAAATTGCTTGAACGTCGTCGGATGTGCGGACACGAAACAGTACAGCTGAAGATCTTAGACCCAATGCGATATGCTTACCGAACGCACCTTCTCCTCTTAAAGAAAACATTATATGAGAAAATTAATTTTAACCACCACTCGAAACCTTAGGACAAACTCTGGGAAGTTTTATCAGAAATAGAAACGAAAAAATAAATAAATATCGATAATGTAGGTTCAATTACGACCTACCGTTGCACACCTAGCACACACCGAATATTCGCACCTGATAATTACCTATCAAAAATGACACGGCACTGCCACCAAACGTGTACGTTGGCGATGTAATTGTGGTAATTTTTAACTGTAATGGAATGAGAATGTTGATTTTATGAAGTTTAACGTCATGTAAATTCTTAGAAACTTCTAATGGTTAAATCATAATGTGAATATGTAAGTAATTGGGAATCTTGCATTTTTGAAATATTTAAAAAATGTAATCGTGGGAAAATTCTTAAGAGTGTGTTTTTAGCACGTCTTTTGTAAAAAAAGATCGTGCTTATGTTACAGGTTTGTCCGTCCGTCCGTCCGTTTGTACCAACGATATCCCTGCAACTACTAGTCCGATTTGAAAAATTCTTTTTGCACTGGAAACCTTGAAATATGCGAATGATGATCCTTTATTTCGTTTTTTTTTACGATGTGCAATTTCGCCGCTAGACGGCGTAAATGCAGATGACGCCGAATTCAAAAAAACGTTTTATTTCACATATTTGCTTCTAAACATTCGATTGAAAATAATTTTTTATCTTTCGATTCCATTTATGTCGAAGAGTATTTTAGATATAGTTACTTTTTCAAATTACGCATAGGTTTCGCGAGGGGGCATAAAATCATTAGATTTTTCGTGATAACTCGTCTTCTAAAACTCGGATTTGGAAATTTTTTTTCTTCGGCAGATACACCTCTTGATGGAGAATCTTTTGCATATAATTTCAAATTTTTGGTAAAAAATACTTTGGCCACCAGTGGGCGTAAGCGTTAATTTTTGCTTCTTATGTATTTGCCATAAAATCTGATCTTCTGAAATATCGATTGAAAAACGTCTTTCGTGGACTAATGCCACTCACATCGATAAACCTCTTCGGAATATTTTATTTTTAAAATATTCCAGAGTTTCTCCGCATGGGGGCGTAGATGCATATCTTATTTTTGTCAATATCTCTACTTCTGGGAGTCCGATTTGAAAAATTCCTTCTTTGTTGGATAGTGTTGAAGTGTGACATGTTTTTCTAATAATTTCAAAACTTTCAAGTAATTCATAGACTTTCCGCTAGAGGCGTAAAAGTAAGTTGCGGTTCCCCCTATATTTCTGCTTATAAATCGCCGATTGGAAAAATTGTTTCTGCATCGGATACAGCTCTTGATGGGAAATCCTTTGCATGTAATTTCTAATATTTGTAAAAAATGGTTTGGCCACCAGGTGGTGTTAGCTTTAATTTCCGCTTTTGATGTATTTGTAGCAAAATATGAGCTTCTAAAACCTCGATTGCAAAGAACGTTGTTCGTTGATCGATACTACTCATGTCGACAAACCTTTTAGGAACATTTTCTTCTTGAAATAATGCATGGTTTCTACGCCAGGTGGCGTAGATGCATATCTTATTTTTGTCAATATCTCTACTTCTAGGAGTCCGATTTGGAAAATTCCTTCTTTGTTGGATAGTGTTTCCGAAACGAAATGATTTTCCTATAAATTCAAAAATTTTAAGTGAATCATAGACTTTCCTCTAGGGGCCACAAAGTTAAATTGCGTTTTCTGCGTTTTCCTTCTAAAACTCCGATTTGAAAAATTCTTCCTGTATCGCATACAAAACCTATTGGAAAATACTTTTAACCTAATTTCTAATGTTTGGTAAAGCATGGTTTGCTCACCAGGAGGCATAAGTCTTAATTTCTACTTCTGATGTATTTGTAGCAAAATCTGGGCTCCTGAAAACTCGACAAAATTTTTTTTTCTTGGACGGATACCGCTCATACGGAAAAACCTTTTGAGAATACTTTCTTCCTAAAACAATGCAGGGTTTTCCCACCAGGGGACGTAAAGTCACATTTTATTTTTGTCGATATCTCTGTTGAGTCAGATTTGAAAAAATATTTCTGTGTTGGAGAGCGTTTCCGGTACGAAATGTTTCTCATATAAATTCATGTTTTTCTTAACGCACAAGTCTGCAACCAGAGGGCGTAAGATCACGATTCCGTTTACAGCAATTTCTGAGGGATTAAAAACTAGATTGAAAAACTTTTTTTTCCGTCAGATACTATTGTTTTCTATACCGGTTCCATTGGTTTGAATAGCTTTGATAAATTTAATTTGCGTCACAACGGATTCAAAAAACGTGCTTATTTCACCCGATAATTCGGTGTCATCTTTTTTGTTGAGTTCTGTTTGCGGAGCCAGTGAAGTCTCCAAAATTAA
Source organism: Macrothele yani (assembly GCA_039090855.1). Taxonomy (NCBI): domain Eukaryota; kingdom Metazoa; phylum Arthropoda; class Arachnida; order Araneae; family Macrothelidae; genus Macrothele; species Macrothele yani. The sequence continues at coordinate 185,958,145 of CM076995.1, forward strand.
TTATGGTAGGCTAAATCCCTGAGAACGATTACGGTCTCTACGTTGTCGTCTTCCGGTATACTACAACAGGGAATTTCAATTAAAGAAGTAGCCGACTTCCATTCTTTCCGTTCTTTAAAAAGTTATGCTTCAGACATGCGATCAGGCTGGAGGCAAGAGTTTGGAAAGGAGTCGATTAAGGCAAAGGGAGGAGACGGGTATCGAGAGACTGTGGAAGAGGACGTGTTTTCGGGTTTATGTAACTCAGAGAAGAAGTGAGAGGTTGAGGTTTGTTTGAAGTAGCAGCATCGAGAAGGTGCTATATATATAATCACGGATAGAGAGTAATGGAGGAAGCAAGCGGTAACGGTTAGCCGAAAACTCACACTGTAATCGCGGGTGACCCGGAGTCATCACGACTTAAACAATTTTCCCGGTAATAAAGAAGTTCAGCTCAGATACCAAATCGCCTTGATCGATTGCCATTTTTATCTCCTATGACTAGCTGATAGCCCGTGCCATATACGGGTGAAAAAGCTGTGACTGAAATTTTTATAACACGAATCGTAAAATACATATACGTAACTATAAGAAACAGTTGAATTATTAATGGACAGTCTATAAGATAAATATGCGTTCAGCTCTACCTTCGTTCAAGTTATGCAAAGTATTAGAAGATTGGTTTGCACGATATCGCCGTTGTCGTTCTCTATTTAAGCGACGTTTTCTTTCAGCTTTATCTTCTTCCATCTTGTACTACAAAGTATTAGAAGGTTGGTTTGCAAGCCATTGCCGTTGTCGTTCTCTATTTAAACGACGTTTTCTTTCAGCTTTATCTTCTTCCATATTGTACTACAAAGTATTAGAAGATTGGTTTGCACGCCATCGCCATTGTCGTTCTCTATTTAAGCGACGTTTTCTTTCAGCTTTATCTTCTTCCATCTTGTACTACAAAGTATTAGAAGATTGGTTTGCACGCCATCGCCGTTGTCGTTCTCTATTTAAGCGACGTTTTCTTTCAGCTTTATTTTCTTCCATCTTGTACTACAAAGTATTAGAAGATTAGTTTGCACGCCATCGCCGTTGTCGTTCTCTATTTAAGTGACGTTTTCTTTCAGCTTTATCTTCTTCCATCTTGTACTACAAAGTATTAGAAGGTTGGTTTGCACGCCATCGCCGTTGTCGTTCTCTATTTAAGAGACGTTTTCTTTCAGCTTTATCTTCTTCCATCTTCTATTACAAAGTATTAGAAGATTGGTTTGCACGCCATCGCCGTTGTCGTTCTCTATTTAAGCGACGTTTTCTTTCAGCATTACCTTCTTCCATCCTGTACCACACGCACACACACAAACAAAAAAAAATCCACGAAACCAATAATTTTTTTAATTTTCATCGTAGTGTAATAAAACTACGCCTGTAGTTATTTTCTTACAATTTTACTTGTTCCCTTTCATGAAATAAAATAACCCTGATTCCTTATGAAATTAGTCTGCAATTGTATTCCTTTTTATGAAATTACTCTGAAATGCGAAGATAATGAAATAAAACACGACATAACATCTAAGAAACAGAGCAAACGTCGCAGGCAGTTGTTCGAACAAGTGCGTGTTGCCACAGATGAAGTCGTTTGTTTTACTAACTTTATTTTATTTTCCGGTATTTCTCCTTGGTTTTACGTATCGTGCGATAGCAGTGAGCTTAGCCCCACTTTTGGCCACCGGATAAAAGTAGTTGGCGCTGCAAGTACTGATTGACGTCAGAACGTTAAGGACAGACGTAGCCTATTATATAGGTTTTATGTCCACGGTGCATTACTTAGAACTCTGCAACGTCTGAGTATAGCACATTTCGGTAATTGAAGAACAAGTTAAAACATAACTGTGATATCAACTGCAGCACTGTGACCTGAGCACCATACGACGATACCAGATAAGTACATGCGAACGTTGTCACGGATTGTGCAACGAATGCAAAAGGCTACGGCACCAAAAGTATCAGCAGAGATGAACACCAGTTGAAATGATCTCGTTGCCCTTATTCGTTGGAACTCCGTCGTGATGGTATATATGGCTGTACTGCAGTCCACAAACATCTGATTATAAACATCAATGCAAAAAACGTGTAAGGAGATAGAAAGCACATAGAAACTAGAATGCTAAAGACTGGCAACGCGTTATCGTCTGGTCTGATTAATCGGGCTTCAATATTTCCAACCACTGGTAGAGTGTACAATTGAGGAAACCTTGCAGGAGCATAGTACCACTACTCTTTTTTTCCGAATGTGAAACATAAGCGTGTATTCTTCGTGCTGTGAGGTACCTTATCACGGCATTATTTAGGACCATTATTATTATGGACGGCGGTGGTGTCACATCTGCAACGAACTAATCCATACTTCTGCACCCAATGTTGCAGGCATTGTACCTAAATGACCGTCCCCGGTTTCAAGCAGATAATGAACCCGTGCATTATGCGAAACATGTCAAGTTGTGGTTTTCAGAGCATGTGGAGAAGGTACAAAAGCTACCCTGTCCAGCTCAATCTGCCGACATCAATGTTACAGAATACACTGAAGAGCAATTGAATTAGAGACAGCTGGCGTTATACAAATGTGGCGCTGTGGGCGGCCCTGTAAACGGAAACGACATGACGTATGCAGCGAACCGACAATATAAGGAGTGATGCGACGGGAATCAGTAAGAGCCGGACGCAGTATAGGTAAGACGAAGGATCTAAGCGCATTTAATCGTGGGCAAGTTGTCGGGGCCAGACGAATGGGTCACTCCATTTCGGAAGTCGAGCAGGCACTGGGATTTTCACGAGCCACTGTGTCACGGGTGCACAGTGAGTACATCGAATACAGTAAAACCATCCCTGCAAGGGCCGACTGCCGTGGACAACAGCGTGTGGATGAGCGGGGTCATTGTTGGCCAGTTCGCATTGTAACAGCGGATAGACGGGCCACAGTGCAAGAAATCACACGGCAATTTAACGCTGGTGCACAAAAACGTGTAAGCAGCCACACCATCTAAAACCATCTCCTCGCTATGGGGTACAGAGGCCATCGTCCCATGAGGGTACCGCTGCTGACCGCACATCACAGGATGCAAAAATTAGCATGGGCGCGGGAACATCGCCACTGGTCCTTAGACATGTGGGAAAATGTTGCCTGGGCTGATGAGTCGAGATTCACGTTGGTACATGCGGATGGCAGGATACGAGTACGGCGCAAACCACGTGAAGCGATGGATCCTTCTTGCCAGCAGGGTACTCTTCAAGTTGGTGGGGGTGGCATTCTCGCCTGTGGACTGTTTACGTGGACTGAAATGAGACCCCTGGTACGTGTGACATCGTCCCTCACAGTTCAACGTTACCGGGATATCCTGGATGACCATTTGCTCCAGTTTGTGTGTCTTCAACATCCCACTGGGGACCTCATCCTGCAACAAGACAATGCACCGTGCTAAAGACTGGCTCCCGAATTGTATCCGAATGGTTGGATGAATTCTCCACCGACGTGACCTTGCTTCTTTGGCCAGCTTGGTCACCTGACCTCAATCCCATCGAGCACATCGGGGATGCCATCGAGAGAGATGTTCGAGGCTCTTACCCCCTCCATCAAATCTTCGTGAACTGTGGGAGCTTGTTCAGGGGTCGTGGATCCGTATGGCTTCCCAACGCTTCCGGTGTCTTGTCGAGTCTATGCCGAGACAAATCATCACCGCCGTCATCAGGGCGAAAGGTGGTGCTACACGTTACAAGGCAGGTATCTCTAATTCAATTGTTCTTCAGTGTAATTTTAAGAATATCTGGAGCGAAAGGTCAAATCCCGCTTTCCATATCGAACATCACGGACAGAGTTATGATATGTTTTACAAAAGGAATTGTCTCAAATTCCATTATCGTATGTACATGGTTTGTAAATATAAATCTATTCCTTCCATTCTCAAAATCCGAGTTGTACCTACAGCTTGTGAAAATTCTCCACAACCAGTAAGCGTTTGCATTATTTTGCTAAACCACAGTACGAAAACTTGAGATGTGTGATTTCTTGGTTCCAGATATTCTTTAAAATTACTTTTGCCACTTCTGGGGCCGAGTGGTCTGTGGTGCTGGATTCTGACCATGTCTTTCGACATGAGGCCGGGTTCGAATCCAGAATGAGGTAGTGTGTTTGTCTTCTGGATCTGTTCCTTCCCTGCATCCGGTAGTCCTACATCAGAAACTAGGGACTGAATTTGTTCCTTAGCATTGCTTGCGCTGTACATAGAGCAAACCGGTACACGAATGCCCGGCTTTTCGAAGTTCCAAAAATTAATATGCCTCAGTACATGATTTCTTCTGTTCGTGTCGCAGTAATTTATGTGGAAACATTTTTTAGGAAAGAATCCAATGCAGTGGAACGTCGTTTATACGGTTCTCAAGGGACCAAATTAAATTGACGTATAATTGAAAATACCTATAAACGAAACACGGAAAGGTTAACATTAAGGGAAATTCAGAATGTTTTAGATCGGCGACATTTTACGTATGCATGAAGAAAACGTATGAGTAAGAAACGTATAAACGAGGTTCCACTGTATTGTTTATTTTCTGTTTTTATATTTATGTTCACTTAATTATCGCCAAATAGCACTTAGTGCATTAAATACCATGTACAATTAGTGTCGTTTGCATATGACGGTGTAGAGAGCACATCATCTTCATTAACAAAGTCGTCAATTGCGGGAGCGTCATCGAAATGTGTTATGTTCTGACGTTGCACCCAATCAGAGAATACAAGATGATCCATTTCGTCATCAGAGTTTCAACCTAGTTTTCCAAAACCAATTACGGCACCCTAAGCTTGAACTGCCATACCATGTTGCAGAACTCGCTTATTGAATATTTTATGTATTCTATCCCCATTGCTTTTCTAACATTATTCTTCCACTAGCACAACAAGATTGCCGTGCGCTTCTGCAGTTTCGTCCTGCGTGCCACCATTTTCATTTTTCCATTCGAGGACAGTGCGGTGCAAATTATTTCTGCCTCATTAAATATGGAATTTCATTGAGTATTGTTACTTTGCTTGTTAAAATTGATTATCTTGGTTTTCCTTTCCCTCGTTAAATCCGCAGATTTTTAAAAATTTGTTCGTTAAATGCGATCAAATTTTGTTCTGAATTAACATTATGCTAAAGAAAAGCTCCTATTTTGCTCGTTAAATCCGGGATCTTGCTGAATTAGGGTTCGTCGTAAACTGGATCTACTCTAGTTCAAAATGACATGGGACAAAAAATACACAAATGCGAACAAATCTGTTTATCTTCCATACCCTGCAGTCATCTTGAATCGGTCGCATACGATATTTGAATCCTGTTGGCTAATTTCAGCACAAACAGCCTTTATAACTGTGCCTACTACAGGCTATACATTTGATAAATACTAGGACAGTCCGTCACACTTAGGAAAAACTAACAGCTCTCACAATGTCTTTCTCTCCGAGAGGAAAGGTAGATTTACGGCTAGTAAACTCGACTCCCTTCTATACGTTCCTAAATTACTCTAAAAGAGACAAAAAGCCATGAGGTAGCTTTTCAGGCAACTTTTTCATTTTCATTAGGGGAATATTACTACTGCCACACTACCCTTTCAGACTACGACTTTTGGTCTTTCCATGATACCTGAATTGCTTTCAAGTTATATCGAGTGGTACCGTAAATCATTTAGCCCGAAGTTCGAGACGTATGTGTTCCCTTTCAACATACTTTCTCCCTCTATCTCTCTCAATTTCAGGCTTATTACGATACTCCTTCGTCCATCATTCAGACTGGAGCCCGCAAGGATATCAAGCGCAAACCCTACTTGAAGCCTTTTCAACTTTCAATAGAAATGTGCACGACAGGCATCTGCGAAATGCTCATGAAGAAGTAAAAAACAAAATGTGAGTGGATAGATATCTATTTTTCCAGAAAGCTATTGCAGACTTCCCGTCTCAGAATAAGCAGTCTGCTGACTTGTTCGGTAATGTCATCTATCGAATACACCGACCATTTTTATCAGCTCTTCTAAAAAGTTCTGCGCTTACTCCACAAACACGAATACCTTTCTTTTTCCATTAAACCAAGCATCAATAGATTTTGAGGGGAAGATGTTTAACGACCACCGTGAGTAATTCGACGGGAGCCGTCCCGGTTGCGCAGAGGCCTAAGCGCTGGTTTATGGTTGTTCGTCAGAGAAGGGTCCCGGTTCGAATCCAGTGAGGCATGGAGGTTGTATTTGTCTAACGGCACTGACTCTTACTCTTCCGTGGAACCAGTTGCCCTAAATTAAGTACGGGAAACTGTTTATAGCCGATTGAGTTGCTCATGTTGGTCGTTAAACCTTCAATTAAAATAACCACACAAAAAAAAAAAAAAAACCTCGATGGGCTGTAATCATTGGAGCGACCCTGGTTTAGGTTCACTGATTCCAGGAAAGGGAGAGCGAGCCAGTGCCGTAAGAGAAGAACAACATCCATGCCACAGGGAGATTCGAACCCGGACCCATCTCAGACGACTAGAAAGAAGAAACCAGCACTTAGAACGCTAATTTCGTTCAAATACGCCTGCGCAGAATCCCTCAAAAGTACAACTGCAGTACCCTCCGCTTTGTTGTACGCCAACAATACCCGACGTTTGGGATTTACACATGCGTAACAATTTGTTTTCTTGGTGTTAGCCTGCAATTGCAATTAGTTGTTTCCTTAGCTTTTTTAACTTTAGCACAGAAAGAGGAAAGGTTTTAACTCTGATACTTGTCACAAAGTGCATTTAAATAAGGAATTGACTATCCTAACAATTTTATCGCTTTATACAGTAACCCCTTACGTCTTCATTTCATTTGGACCGATCTGTGAAAGGCCCATTTCTATTAGCGTACTTAATAACCATTTAAGTTATTAGTCCCTAGATGTTTATAAAATATATTCTCAGTACTTACTCACCATTTCACTTTTGCTCTTTCTTTTCTAACCCCACGTGCTAATTAAATGCATTTCAATTTTTATTTCTCGTTCTGCTGAGCAGACTAGGACTGTCTTTCTATTTATTAAACTGTACATCTTACTATTTAACAAGCATTTTAGCTTCGATGATAATTTTCCGTGATGCAAAGAACCCTAAAGCAATTAATCACCATTGCTTTACGACGTCGCCTTAATGGTTTACAGCATAATAATTCAATAACATAAATATGTATATGATGGTAACACTGTAATGTGCAACACAGACCGTAAAATAATCCCAGTTTCATTTGATTATAAATTTGTTTCTTATCACATTAAAAGAATTCTCAGAATTTATGAATAAATATTGAAGATATTAGGAATAGGTTAAACAGCTTGTGTTACGGTACTTAGTAGATTAACGCGCGTTAATGGCCGCATTTCCCTCTAAATGATTAACAACTGACGGTTCTCTGGCTGCAGTCGAACTTCGCGCAACGGAAATTGAGTTAACAAATCGCTACACTTTGTCCCGATACTTGCGCACGATTATAATTTGGCATCGATCAAAACCAAGGGATGCTTGGAGTTAGAGCTGTACGCCGTACGTTGCAGTAAGCAGCTGGTCCGAGTTCTCATGGTGGAAGGGTGTCTACTTAGGCTTAGATGGAGGTACGAAGCGAAAGCATTACTTCCCAGCAACCCTCTGCTACCTCACTCGTGACAAACAGCGCAAATCGTTATTGTTACGCATGAGTGTTCTTTTAATATGGGCTCTTCTACCAAGCGCCGCTTCAGCAAGAAGCCTAGAGCTAATATTCCCTCTCCAATGTTAACTTTGACGACCTCGAGTAAAAGAGACAAATGCCGTTTTCGCTTGGCCGTGGCGGACGAAAATTATTCGAAACTAACGACAACATGCGAAGCTACCTGTTTGGCAGATTTTGCTACTCATCTGAAAATACGCCAAAACTGAGAAATTTTCAGCTCCTAAGAAAGGTAATAGTCCTTGATGTGGTAATAAATTCGGTGTATTAAACAAGGGCACTTTAAAATTCGACGTAAGAAGGACACAATTTATTTACGCTTTTCAACCGTAGTTTGAACAAGCATATATGTTCCAGCTTTTTTCGTCTGTCTGTCTGTCCGTCCGCACGATAACTCGCGTAAAAATGGTTCAATTTCGATGAAATGTTAGTATGTAGTGTAACGTATACTCCAGATTCAGTTTCCTTTTGATTTTACTATCTCTTGTTATTTTATTTTCCTATGCAAATTATCTTCTCACTTAACGAGATGTTATTTCTCCCGCTGAATTATATGTGGCAACGAGTGTAAGTCATGACGTGGTGGTATGCAGTATATATAGGCGCGCTCAACTATACCAAGCAGCTTCGTTTTATATGTGATAGGTTCTTCCACTATTATTGTTATGTGATTTATCTACGATAGTACGAAAGTTCGGAATGTCAGTAGTTGTGTTTTGTTGGAGTGTGTTTGAGTAATACCAGGAGTTCCCCAATAAAAGATTAAAAGTGAGTACGTTTTCTTAGTTCATTTTATTGTCAGACCTCTGTCTGGCCGTTAAGTCTATTTCATTGAGTGTCTACGTTAAGTCCAGGGTATATTGTGTTTACCGCTCTAATAAGGAGCCTTCAGGGTACTAATGTACTAAATCCGAAGTTATAGTACTGATATTCAAGATAATGAGGAACGCTGAGTAAAAAGAAGTTCCATATTCAATGAACTTATTGCACGTGCGTGTCTTACCTAAACAAACTCTAGCACTTTGAAGATTAGGCACACTTTAGCTACGTCAAGTAACCTTCCAATAACCCTAACGTGACTTAACGTAAGCTTCCCTGCACTACACGTCCAGCGGAGAACTTTATTCATTATAGTGAGAGGGATAACCTGGGAAGGAACCCCATTGAAATCGGACGAAATTGGGTCAAAGGCCAGGACATAGGACTGGGATCCATTCCATTGCCTTTATGCGTCATAACTTACGTAAAAATGGTTCGATTTCAGTGAAATTTTAGTATGTGGTAGGGGACATTGTTAGTATGTAGTAGGAGACAATATTTAATATCATCAAAATGGGGTCAACGTTCATGGCACAGGAGCGATATTTATTCCATAGCCATTATCCTCATAACTTGAGTAATGAATTCTGGTATGTTGGAAAGCGTATCAAAATCACTGCATTGCATGATTTTACTAACTTGTGTTACATTTGTCCAGGGTTTCGAAAGCGATCGTTATATGGGTACTTTTTCGAGTCAGTTCAGGAGCACCTAAGGGTCTAAAGAGGCACTCGTTCGAAATTTAGGGACATATGTTCCATAGAATAAATAGAGTCCGCACAATAAAGAAACAGTATCACCAAGCCTCACCTGGAATGCACTACAGTGCTGACAGCTCGATATCGTTAATTCTACGTCACATGCAATCTTTGTCTCTTCTTAAAAATACATCATTTCAGGGCAATCTTGCTGCTTGTGCCTTCTTGGAAATATTTGCCTTGGCTGTCCTGCTAAGCGCTGGTTATATGTCAATTCGTCCGAGAGGGGTGCAGGTTCAATTCCCGGTATAGCATGGATATTGTGTGCGTCTTAGGGTATTGGTTCTCTACGTTCCCTGGAACCAGTTGCCTTAAATTCTGGGCTGCTTAAAGCCCATAGAGTTGCCCATGGTGGTCGTTAAACCCCAAACAGAACGTAACATAACAACAAAAAAAAAGCTTCGACCCCTTTAACTCCTCTTTTTATACTCTCATTTCTAATCTTATCCTTCTTAAAGACACATTCATAAAACTACGCTGTGTGTATTCAGACGTAGAGATCGTACAATACACTGGCTGCGATATTTAATTCTGACCTATAGTAACTGAAAGCCAATTCAATGTCTTGCAGAATACTCAAGACCAGAGGTGGGGAAGCTTTCCATGTTGGAGGGCCGCATTAAGATTTCTGTAATCTATCAAGGCCACATTCAAGAAACTTCAATTAGATATACTTCAAAATGTACATTATTTTGTAAAAGTCTTACTGTGTACAAACTAACTTCAAGAAATACTAAGCAACTAATACCAAACAAATGAAACAAAAAATGTTAATTCTGAAGTTTCATCTTTCACTGACTTTGTTGTAAAAGTTTTGTTGGAAAGTATTTGAATATTAGAATTGGAGGTCCTCACATTTAGCTGATCCGCCAGATGTGCATCCTTCATTTGTGACCTTTAAGGGCGTCTTGATTTGGGTTAGGTAGGAGAATGTAGATTCGCAGTAATAAATGGTTGAACAGCAAGAAAGTATTTTTCGTGCTTGTTGCCGAAGATGTGGGTATTCTATTGCTGGATCTTTCTTAGTGCCAAATAAGAACTGTAAAATATTATCTTCTGGTAGCTCAATCAATTTCATCTGTAGTCCTTTAGGAGCTATAGAAAGAAATCAAGAGCGTAGCAATTGTCAAAATAGCCCGTAAGACTTACTAATACTTTAATTGTGGCCGTCAGTCGTGGAGCATTATTTCGTTGAATCTTCTTTTACTCTTTGATATTTTACATACGGTTAGTTTAAGATTGAACATTACAAAAGACGAACAAATCATATTAATAAAAATAAAAAGATTTGTTCTGCAAAGTTTGGATTCACTCAAAACGCAGCGGGTTTACAACCCATGCTCAAAATGGAAACCGTTATGCGAAATAGTTTGTCTAGGACGAGAAACTACAAAAAGGGTTGATGCTCCAATTCGTCACATTTTCACCTTACTTACGTTTTACTGATGTCAAAATTGCTGTAGTGCAGCTTTTTTATTTTTGCGCTCGAACACTTTACTGACGAGGAGGGTAGCATCAAATACATTGGCGTGGCAAACGACTTTGGAATATTAATACATTGAGCACACAAACCTTCTCCTAGAGCTGAAGGAAGACATCACAGACAAAAAGGGATTTTCAAATTGAACAGTTATATCATATATAGAAAAAACAAGTTAGTAAAATCATGCAATGCATTAATTATTATACGCTTTCCAACATACCAGAAATAAAAACTCACGTTATTACTCAAGTTATGAGGATAATGGCTGCGGAATAAACCTCGCTTCTGAGCCTAGACCTTTGACCCCATTTCGATGATATTCAACAGAACCGGTTCAGTATACCTTCGGAACAATATGATAAAGTTTTGTTGCAATCGAACCATTTTTAGTCCAGTTATGACGCATAAGGGCATTGGAATGGATCCCGATCTTATGTCCTGACATTTAAACCCTTCTCGCCCATTTTCAATAGAATTTATCCCCAGATGGTCCTCACCACATACTACAATTTCATCGAAATCGAGCCATTTTTGCGCAAGTTATAACGCATAAAAGCAATGGAATGGATCCCGCTTCTATGTCCTAACCTTTGACCCCATGTCGCCCATTTTCAATAGAGTTCGTTTCCAGGTTGTCCCGTACCACATACTAATATTTCATTGAAATCGAACCATTTTTACACGAGTTATCGTGCGGACGGACAGACAGCCAGCCAGCCAGCCAGCCAGACAGACAGACAAAGCTGGAGCATATACGCTTCTTCAACCTACAGTTGGAAAGCGTAAAAAATATAATTTTGCACATCTTTATCGGACTTTTGGAAGCGGAGATATTGACAAAAGCAAATCGGATATTTGCGCTCCCTAGGGGGAAAATTGTGCACTATTTTTGGCAGTAAATTCACACCAAATAATTTGGCAGTCAGTAGTACCTGCCTGGAAAAGCATGTTTGCAATCGGGTGTTTAGGCACACACATGCTTATATGTGGCAACCAGAAACATATACTTTTGTCTTATAGTGCGCGCTTTTGAGTTAAAAGCAATTTGAAATAATATGCAAAACATTTCGCACCGGAGACTCTCTCTCGGAAATAAATAATTGCAATGCTATGTAGTTAGTCTAAAACGAAATCAAAATTTTTCAACATCTTTAATGTTTAATATTTTTAATATTGTCTTCCAATTTCAGTCAGGACTCCTCCCTTAATTATTACACATAATAATAATAATAATAATAATATTCCGTAAAGTAAATGGAATATATCATTAGTATTATTATTATAAAGTAATGTGAATAGTACTACCTCTCCGAAAACCCTTAGCCCAATAATTAATAATAATAATAATACGGAGTAATTGATCTCCTGGAAAACCAAGACAGAGAAATCAGCAGCCTCAGAAAATACTTCCATCAGAGCAAGGGGCCCCTTCACCAAACGATAAGCTAGAGTGACAAGAAGTACACACTCCTAGACCTCTCTACTCAGAACATCGAGATTAGAATGATGGACCCAAAAGAAGAAGCTTGGGGAAAGAAAGTCCTACACGGAAGGCACTAAAACGATCTGCAATCGGACCATATAGATGAGACTTTCGGGAGGCACTACGGAAAGCACTACTGTGGCACCCCCACCGAGGGTGCCACCTTGACGCGGTGGTGGGGCTTGTGGGTCCCGATGAGGCTGAGAGCTATGCTGGCGGTAGCATTGATACCAGCAGGGCTACCCGAGCCAGACAGGTCCTGACTGAAAAGCCAGACTAAGAGTATCAATAAACCATCAACCATGATGAGGCGAAACAAAAAGAAATCCATACCGGATCGGTGGTCGGCCGTTTCAACAAGGACCGCGTCAGGTGTTGTGGCTTCTGGACGCCTGCAGACAAATGGGCTTCAGGGCTGAGCAGATCCTGTTGAGGAACCAGGACAAGCTGCTGCAGTACTACTGGAACAAAAAAAAACAACAGAAAATTTGGACAGTTGCCGAAAATCGAGAAATCGTGAGAAACTCTTACCAGTCAAATCTACCAGCCCGTGGTTTTCAAAAAGAATGATACAAATTTGGAAAGGAAAACTTCCAGACAGTGGAATAACAGAACAAAGAATAATGAATCAAAGAAAGTTTATCATCAGGAACAAGATATTTACAGAACTGGAATTGCAAGAGATGGATAATTGGCAAAAGAAGACCCAACACAAAATAAGGACCACGTCATGGAAAACATCATGCTAGTAGAGCCTGAAGATCAAGTAGAAGAATATATTTTACCCGAAGAACAATCTGTGAAACAACCTGACGACCATGAATTGACACTGCAGCAAGTCCTTCTGAAAGACAAAATGTTAAACCATATCAGACAAGATGAGGAACGACAAAGACTTCCTGTAATTCGCCAAATACGTAGCAAACAAGTGAAACATTTGTTAAAAACTGCAAAGGATGTCATGGACAAAATTCCAACTAATACTTTAAAGGAAACAAACCAGCTCATGCACAGTACAGCTACCACACTAACCATGGAACTTGGATACAAGATGCGAAAAAAGAAAATGCTTGGCACCCTTAAGTGGAAAGCTTGGCTAGAAAATAAAATAAATAAACTCCGTAGTGATATTACAACTTAAAATTCTTGAAAGATGGGAAGCTCAAAAATAGAAAAATAAAAGACGGACTCTGCAAAATATACGAACTGGAAAGGAAAAAATTTGCTGGAATTATTGAAGAATTGAAGCAACGGGTAACAGCTGCTGCAAAGAAAACTGAAAGATATGACGGACTCATAAAACAGTACAAAGAAAATGTGCAATTTCGGAATAAGCAACAAGTATTTTATAAATCATTGACACAAAAGGCAATCCAAATAAACATGAGCCCATGTTAGGAAGATGCTTTGAAATTTTGGAAAGACATTTGGGAAAGCCCAGTTGAACATAATAGAAAACCCTTGTGGATTAACGATGTTTGTAAAGATCTGAAAGGAATATACATGGATAAGCTGATGATAACAACTGATATGATTACACAGCAAGTAAAGAATGTAAAACATCTGGACCAGATGAATTGCACGGGTTTGTGTAAAAGTATCCTACAAGTCTTCATCAACGTATAGCTATGCAATTCAATATAATGCTGCAGAATTCTGCTACAGAAAATTTGATGACAACAGGTCTCACATTTTTTATAAAAAAAGATCAAGAAAAAGGCAATGACCTACTAACTATCGCCCAATTACATACCTTCCAACAACATTCAAACTTTTCACAAGAGTACTAGCAAGGTCAATATATGACAACTTATGGGAAAACAATTTGCACCTAAGAGAACAGAAAGGGAACTTCAAAAGGTCAAGAGGCAGAAAAGACCAACTCCTAATTGGAAAAATGGTACTAAAAAATTCCAAAAGACTCACTGACAAAAACACTCAGAAAAACTGAAAATTAACTCCTAATATGCTACTTATATACTGAGATTCCAGTTTATCATGTTCACCCTAGCACCGGTCCATAAACGGATTATTCCAACACATTATACGTTACGAAAGCGCGATGTGCGGTACGAATCAAGCAGAACATCTGATGTAGCATCAGTTAGCGTTTCATTCAGGGGCGAAATGGAAATAACCAGGAATCTGAGTAACTTTGAATGTGGCACGATGATTTTCGCCATGCGGGTAGGTTTGATCATCTTCCAAAAAGCAGTCCTTCTGGGTCACAACCAACATTAGAAAAATTTCCTGGATTCTGCGATCATGTGGACATGTATCAGAGGGTCTAAAGGGAAATTTGAGAGAACCGTGCCGCCAATAGACGAGCCACAACCCACCAAATCAGTATAACATTCAACATTTCTGTACCGAGATTCATCTCCGAATGGACCATGAAACAAATGTGCCACAGCAGCCGAAGACCATCTCGCGTGCCTATGTTGTCAGCGCAGAATACAAAAGCGCCCATCTAGTCGACACGACAGTATCAACCCTAGACCGTTGGGAACTGGAAGAAGTTTAATGAGCGGATCAGGGAACGGCAGAATTCAAATTGGTGTAAACAATATGAGACAACACTGTAAAAAATAAAAGGTGTGAATTCACGGAACATCCTGAAAATAACGTGCAGCGAAATTTCCGGTAAATTTAAAAGTGCTCGTTTTTTCTAACATCAATACTTTGACAAATTTTCAGTAGTCAGTAAATCCGTATATAAAATATTCAAAGCAATCAGAATTTCAAGATTTCTGAGAGGTGTTACATGGATAACCAGTAAGTGTTACAAGCATTATTATCAAGTTTTCTGAGAGGTGTTACATGGATGGCCAGCAAGTGTTACAAGCATTATTATCAAGTTTTCTGGGAGGTGTTTCGTGGATGACCAGTAAGTGGTACAAGCGTTATTATCAAGTTTTCTGAGAGGGGTTACATGGATGACCAGTAAGTGCTACAAGCATTATTATCTAGTTTTCTGATAGGTGTTTCGTGGATGACCAGTAAGTGGTACAAGCATTATTGTCAAGTTTTCTGATAGGTGTTTCGTGGATGACCAGTAAGTGGTACAAGCATTATTATAAAGTTTTCTGAGAGGTGTTACATGGATGACCAGTAAGTGTTACAAGAATTATTATCAAGTTTTCTGAGAGGTGTTTCGTGGATGACGAGTCAGTGGTACAAGCGTTATTATCAAGTTTTCTGAGAGGGGTTACATGGATGACCAGTAAGTGCTACAAGCATTATTATCTAGTTTTCTGATAGGTGTTTCGTGGATGACCAGTAAGTGGTACAAGCATTATTGTCAAGTTTTCTGAGAGGTGTTTCGTGGATGACCAGTAAGTGGTACAAGCATTATTATAAAGTTTTCTGAGAGGTGTTACATGGATGACCAGTAAGTGTTACAAGAATTATTATCAAGTTTTCTGAGAGGTGTTTCGTGGATGACGAGTAAGTGGTACAAGCGTTATTATCAAGTTTCCTGAGAGGTGTTACATGGATGACCAGTAAGTGGTACCAGCATTATTATCAAGTTTTTTGAGAGAGGTTACATTTATGACCAGTAAGTGCTACAAGCATTATTATCTAGTTTTCTGATAGGTGTTTCGTGGATGACCAGTAAGTGGTACAAGCATTATTGTCAAGTTTTCTGAGAGGTGTTACATTGATGACCAGTAAGTGGTGCACGCAAATTCAGAATTTATATTCGGTTTTGTTTTGAATATCTTATCGATTTCCCATGTATTATCAGGAGTATTTCTCCCTTCATTGATTTATCCGTGATACTGGTGATTTCCGACCTACATCCGTGTCTGGATGGGAAATGGGTAAAAACGCTGCGAAGAAGCATAGAATGTTTTGACTATCGAAAATCTGAGGATGTTAACATTTAAGTTTGCTCAGTCTCAGTTGCTTGGAACTTCACTGCCCTGGGTGGTGTAATGGTTAGCATACTCGAACGGAAATCGGGAGATGCGGGTTCGACTGTCGCTGCAGGAGATGAAATTTTCAAGTTCTCTGAGAGATGTTACATGGATGACTAGCAAGTGTTACAAGCAAATGCAGAATTTATATTCTGTTTGCTTCGAATATTCTGTAGATATCCCATGTATTATGAGGAATATTTCTTCCTTCATTGATTTAATTCCGTTTATTTTAGAACAGTTAGTTTCAAGTTTTGTTTCAACAGAGAATTAGCAAAACCTACGATTTTGACATTTTCTGCCTTTTTTTTTACCAGAGATACTTTTCTCTTTGTCCATGAAGGGGTTTCCAACTGTGATCATCTAGGTTGGCTCAATGGCGGCCGCTATTGTTGAACCAGAAAGATACGCTAGCCACAGTCACGTATAAGGTAGAACTAAATTCGGCGATGATGATTTTTTTCTTTTAATGCGGGTGAATTAGTCATTTTATTTTCTTATGAAGCTTGTTATTTTTCTGAATATCTTTGTAGTGATTTTATTTTTTCTGCAGGTGGACTTATTACAAATTACTTATTTTTTTCATTCTAATTTTTTGAAGCAACAAAATGCTTTGGAACTTAGCATATTTTTAAACTGAGGATGGCTTTCAATTATCTTCAAGGAAAGGTAAAATATACGGTTTTATACACTGTCTGACGTAGAAAATGCCACACCATAAAGCAATGCTCGAAAACAGACCAAACTGCTCACTCAGAGAGCTAAATAGGTCCTGAACAAATGATTTAATTGTCACATACAGACTAGGCTCCAGTGGCCGAATATATGGAATTATCAATAAATAATGAGGCCTCCATTTTGGGCGACCGACGTGGCATCTAGTGAATTAGAGTCCGAATAGAGCCCTGGGGTATCGTGGACCTTGTGCTTTTGAACCGAGTCCACAGTTCATCTTCATCTTGCGGGGTTGGCACGGTACTCAACCGACGTCCAATCGTGCCCCACAGATGCTCTATGGGCGAGAGGTAAGGCGATCGTGCTGGCCACGGAAGCATCCGCACAACGTGTAAATGCGGCCGGGCGTTATGCCCTGCAGATACGGTAGTGCTACGGGCTGCAGCATCTCGTCAACATAGCGACGTACCGTTAATGTTCCCGTAATGCGTACCAGCGGTGAGCGGCTGTTGGTGCTGATAGCACCCCCACCATAATTCCACGTCGCTGGGCCGTGTGGTGCTCCACAATGTCGGAGGAATCCGTCCGTTGGCAACGTCACCTCCAGACTTTCACACGGCGATCATCCGTGGTGTAACAGAACCGCGATTCGTTGCTGAACACCACACTGTTCCATTCGGAACCCCACGCAGCTCTTGAGAGACACCACGCCATGCGGTGACGACGATGGCTCGCTGTTAAAGGTAGCCTTCGCAACGGACGGCTGGACAGTCAACCAGATGCAGCCAATCTGCGCGATACTGTCTGCGTCGACATCGGAGCACCCAAGCCTCCCGTATACTCCGCAAAATGTCGTCTTTTGTGGCCGGTGCGTCCGCTACGGCTTGACGTCGGATGCGACAATCGGTGAGCTCGGACGTCCACCTCCGTGCTCCGGTCAGCCTATGACGTTGCACAGATCCTTCCTGGAACCAGTGTCTCCAGATGCGACCGACGGTTGTGGTATTACGTTGCGTTTCTTCCGTAATGCAAGGCAAGGACAATCCGGTGGTACGAAGGCCTACGATGACACCTCTCGTGAACCCATCCGTTTGACGAAATCGCATACGATGGCCTCTTAACGGCATTTTCTCCCCTTATTCCTTCTCCAGACACGGTTACAATAGAACCACTCACTTCTCGCGGTCGTGATGACCCCTCGACAGATGGCCTCAACGGCTGGTTGTCCGGTTATATCTCGCGTACCTGGCAAATGCAATGGTTTGCATAACTTGTAGGTGTGCATCCACCTTGAAATTTGCATGGCGCGGCGTTCATGTCTTCGTGGTGTGGCATTTTCTCTGTTAGGCAGTGTAGTATCATTTAACAAAACTCCCAAAAATTTACTCTTGATATTTGTAATTGCCTTTGTCTTAACGGGTTCAGAGATTGATACATAGACATAATGCAATCACCTGACCTGACCAATAATTTAAGCACCCGGTTTCTTGCTGTAACACAATGTACAATAACTGGGATACAAAATGGTGAAGCGGGGCAGTAATATCCGGCGCTACAATAGCCGAAATTTCATGTAATGTGCGTATGTGGTAGGGGACCATCTGGGGACGAATCCTATTGAAAATGGACGAAATGGGGTCAAAGGTCACGGCATAGCAGCGAGATCCATTCTATTGCCCTTATGCGTCATAACTTTCGTAAATATGGTTCGATGTCGATGAAATTTTAGCATATTGTAGGGGACCACCTGGGAATGAACCCTATTGAAAATGGGTGAAGTGGGTCAAAGGTCAGGACATAGGAGCGGGATGCATTCGATTGCCTTTATGCGTCATAACATGCGTAAAAATGGTTCGATTTCGAAGAAATGTTATGTGGAAGGGGACCACCTGGGGACGATTTTTATGAAGTCACAATCCCCCGCTAGATATGATGGCGCGCGGTCACGCTATCTGTCTCATTACGTCACGCGTTGTGTGTGGATCCTATTAAAGTTTTATGATGTCACACTCTTGTGAGCAGACGGTCGCGATTCCTATCTGCCTCATTACGTCACGCTTTGTGTGCGTATGTTCGTCCGCACGATAACTCGCGTAAAAATCTTTCGGTTTCGATGAACTTTTAGTATGTAGAAGGGCATCACCTGGGAAGGATCCCTATTGAACGTAAACGGAATGGGGTCTAAGGTTAGCACATAGAAGCGGGATCCATTCCACTGCTCTTATGCGTCATAACTAACGTTTAAAAGGTTCGATTTCAATTAAATTTTAGTATACGGTAGGGGGCCACCTGGGGACAAACCCTTTTGAAAATGGGCGAAATGGGGTCAAAGGTCAAGACATAGGAGCGGAATCACTTCCATTGCCATTATGCGTCATAACTTACGTAAAACAATTTTTCGATCTAGATGAAATGTTATTATGTTCTACGGGCCTGCCTATTAAATGGGCAAAATGGGGTCAACGAATCCTATTGAAAATGGGCGAAATGGGGTCAAAGGTTAGGACAGAAGAGCGGAATCTATTGCATAGCCCTTATGCATCATAACTTACGTAAAAATGCTTCCATTCCGACAAAACTTTATCATGTATTTTCGGAGGTATACTGAACTGGTTCTGTAGAATATCATCGAAATGGGATCAAAGTTCAGGGCACAAGACCGAGATTTATTCCACAGCCATTATCCTCATAACTTGAGTGATAACTTGTGTAATGATTTCTGGTATGTTGGAAAGCGTATCATAATCAATGCATTGCATGATTTTACTATCTTGTTTCTTTCTTTTTTTTTTTTGTGGAACAGAGCAAATAATTTTGTTATGTAATGTTTAAATCTCTTTAGATTTTCCAATTTTGTGTTGCCAAAGATTTCATAAACAAAAGTGGAAAATCTGGGAAACGGAGTTCAAGGTCTACAAAAATATTGTATCTCTATTCTAAAAAAACGTAACTGTCGCCGCCGATGTTTTAGAAATTTCGCGACACTCGCGCTTTTTTAGCTCGTAGCGCAAAAAGTATTAAACACAAAATAATGAAATTTATATCGCTTGTAGAAAATTGTTTTGAGAACACGCTGAAATTACCTGTTGTTTGATTCTGGCGATACTTCAAGAGCCATTGTATTTTAAAGTTAAGGTAAGCAAAAAAGTGCTATCAGTTCGCGTTCTGGACACACTAACAGCAACAAAACCACGACATTTTGTAGGCATGTAGGTCCGCAGCGGAATGTTTGCACCTTGTCGCCCGTTTTTGAATTTCGATTTAGTTTACGAGAAATAAAATTTTTAAATTTCACAAAATTATCTATTTCGTGATGGGATCCATTTAAAAAAACGCATATATGTCAAACTATAAATCATAACGTATTGCAATTTTTACAGCATAAACTCACAACTATCATCCCGTTTTTACAAAAATAAAATTTTTAAGAGAAAGTAATTTTCTGATTTTTAGGCAATTTTTAAAGACGCAAAGGAAAGGAACGAGCGGCATATTCTGTCTTCAGCGTTAACTACACAGGAAAGTTCTGGTCCCGTAACCTACTGCCATGGTGACGCAGGTATTTTTACCATTCACTTCTGATTGGGTGAAAGAAGAGGTTACAATCAAAATTGCGTCAAAATTAGTAATGACGTAGCGACGCTTTTAAAATTCGGCGTTTTTCGCCGACATACGTGAATATCTATCTTAATATAGGGTAGGGTTTCGCCTCGTATATGAAAAGTAAACAGGGAAAATGCGAGGGTGCTCATCCGTGAATTGTTCGACCCCTTCTAAATGACCTAGAGATCTGAAAAATGGCATTCTGATAAGTCTCAAGTTCCGTATACCTAGAAAAGTACAAAAACAGCAAAAAAAAATCAATATGGCGGCTTTGGAACATTGTCTGCTTGAATTTTTCGCGAATTGTTTGACCACTTCCAAATGGCCTAGAGATCTGAAAATTATCATGCTGATAGACCTTAAGGTTCGGATACTTAGAAGAATCGGAAAAAAAAATGCGGATTTGAAACGTCGCCTGTTTGAAATTTTCGCGAATTGTTAGACCGCTTCTAAATAACTTGGAGATCTAAAAATTGTCATGCTGGTAGATCTAAAAGTTCGGATACCTGAAAAAAACAAAACTATAAAATAAATAAAAAACGAAAAAATAAAATAAAATAGCGCTTTCAAACATTGTCTGCTTGAATTTTTCTACCACTTCTACACCTAGAAAAAAGTCTGAAAGCCAAAACATTCAAACGAGTGGTTTAGCTTCACTGTTTCAAAATGCTGATATGTTTAAAGATAGTTTTGTCAGAATCACTGAAATGCTTTAAAAATTTCAAATTTTTATTTAAAATTAAAGCGCGCCACAGCCTGCTTTGTTTTACGTCAAGCCGTATGCATTGACGTCACGACGTTGTTCTAAATCGTAAAATAGTTACAGATTTTAAATTGCTTTTCTTTCCCTTAATTACTTTTCCCTTTCTTTAATTTTATGTTTAAACAATGGTTTTATTGATTCACCTTTCGGAAAACGGGCATGACTGCTATTTTTTTTTATGAAAATACAGTAAAACATATTGTACAATTGTTCCTTAAATGCTAGACGTTTTTCCAAATTTGGGAAATAAAATGCACTTATCCCATGAATTGTTTTATTGGTAGATCAATATTTATGAAAAAAATAACCTATCGTGATTCACAATATACCGGGTGCGCCATATAAAAGAGGCCCCGTGGCCAGACGTTGTTAGGCGGGTTTCCAGTTAAAACCGCTTTGTTCCGCTTCTAACGGGTTCCGGCATGTGCAGCTGCAAAAGAATTGTCCGGAGTGGTTAGTCACATCCAGAGCAGTGTAGGTACGCGGTCATAAGTGTAAGTGAAGAGCGAACAAAGGCAACGGAAATGGTTTTAAGTACGGAACAGCGGATTTTTATTGTGGAAGAGTATTTCAGAAATAACTCATACAAGGTTTTAAATAATTTCTTTTCAGAAACATTTCCACATTGTGCAGCACCGGTAAAATCAGTGGTACAGAAGTTAGGGCGGAAATTTCATGAAACCATCACTGTGTGCAGCAAGAAATGAAACAAACCGAAGACAATTCGTACTGAAGACAATATAAAGGATGTGTGCACAAGGATGTTACAAAGCCCTCGCAAGTCGATTCGCCGATTATCGTCTGCAACGGGAATATCTGCCACATCATGCCGACGCATACTTAAGGTGGATTTGCATTTTCGGCCGTAGAAAGTTATGGCGCCTCAAGAACTTAAAACTCCTGATTATGCGAAACGGATGCAATATTGTAAGTGGTTTCAGAAAGTCATTGTCAGCGGTGAAACGGACCCAACACTTTATTACATGACATATGAAGACTGGTTTCATCTGTCCGGGTATGTCAATGCGTAAAATAGCAGGATTCGGTCCGACACGAATCCCAGGCGGACAATGGAGACTCCTCTGTACTACCAAAAGATAGGAGTTTGGTGTGCTGTGTCTGCGAAGAGGATAGTCGGCCCATTCTTTTTCATTGACACCATCAACTCGGAGCGCTATGTTCAGCAACTGTTCAACCCATTTGTCGCCGCACTTACAGAAGAAGAGCGAGCATTTGTTTTCTTTCAGCAGGATGGTGCAACGGCGAACAGTGAGCGGAACAGTCTACGTGCTATGCATGAAGTATTTGAGGAGGACAGAACTGTATCGAAGAGACTATGGCCAACCAGATCCCCTGATCTCTCCACCTGTGACTTTTATCTGTGGGGAGCATTGAAAGGGAAAGTGTACGCAACTAATCCGCACACCCTTGATGAATTAAAAATGAACATTACGGATGCCATGGCCCAGATTACTGCCGATGAGTTGTGGCGCGTTACGAGCAAGATGTTCCGTAGTGCGCAGCTGTGTCTTGGTGTCGGAGGACAGCACTTTCAGCAATTGTTGTAAACGCTGGTAAATTACTCCTGTTTTCTGTCATTTCAACTATTGTTTACCACGTATAGTAACATTGCCTGGTTGTTGTCGTTCATTATACTCGGGCCTCTTTCATATGGCACCCCCTGTATAACAATGCTGTAAGCCACATGGGAAAAATAAAAATAACGTTATTTTGGAATTTCTTGAAGCGATATTGGAGGCTGTATTAAATTTAGGGTGTAGTAGTAAGGAAATTTCATAGTGCTAAATTGAAAGGAAATGCATAGTTGTAAGAAACATTAAATAAGTAAACTATTTTCACTTCGCAAAATACTTCACGCCCTCTGAAAACTCCAAGGTCTGCACCTTTTCGGAGAGCCCAGTCTGACCCTGTATCAGGCGTATCGCTTCTCGTGTCTATTTATCGATTCTCCATGAACAAAGACAAATGGGTTTTCTCACACTAGGAAATCAGTACAGTTCCTATTCAAAGCTTAATAAAACATAAATTAAGCCCGATGCAAAAAGAACTTGTTATAATCCCGCTCCCAACTTACAGCAACTTCTGCAAGACTCTTTCGCAAATGCTCCTTTTCATATTTGTCATTTTGTTTATTGGTTTTCCATTCTCTCCCTCAGAAGAGCTCTGTGTTATGAATGTGAAGTGGAAAGATATGATTACTCAGAGCAGTCTCTTTGCGTTTATGTATTCCAACAATGATGATATCATCCCAGTAGGAGTCTTTTTTTTTTTTTTTTTTTGCTGAATGCAACAAAGAGGGAACACTGTCATCTGTTGGAAGACGGCCGAAATGCAACAACGACCTTTAGCAGAACGACCACCCAGTGGTCCCCCCCCCGAGGGGTACAGTGGGGAGATAGAAAAGCATTGCCTGAGTCGTTTCTTGTCGTCGTCATCGGTAAGAGAAGCAAAATGGTGATTCCTACGCTTGGGTGATTTTTTTATGAGTGTTTTCCTGGACAAAAGCCATAGATTTTTATATTTCTCGTACCTTTCTTTTTTCTCTCTATTTTTTTTTTTTTTTTCGCGATGAGATTCAACAAATGCGTGCAAAAAAGTGCCCTGTCTAGGCGTTTCTATGAGGCTGATACAAGTATATTACTGCCACTTGCGCTAAGGCGATACCTTTCTCTTAACTGTTATATGACGTTCCGGCTTGAAAAGCCCAAACTGAAACGCTTTGCTTTAACAGTCTTACCCCCGATGGTAAAATTTGGTGCCCTAAGCAGTAAAGTGCCTACGTTCGAAATTAGATGAGGAATAACAAGTCATCTGTTTCATGAGAATATACACTATACAGAAAAAAGTCACCGGACACCTAGAACAGAAACACAACATAGCATTTATTGACAAACATTAGAACGGTCGGTCTATCTTTGGCCCTAATGCATGCACTGACCCTTCGAGGCATGCTTTCAACAAGGTTTTGGAACACAGATATAGGTATGCCCTTTCATTCAGTACGTAATGCTGCCGCTAACTGTTGCTTAGTAGTAGGCCTTGGCTCCAAACTTCTTATACGGTGCTCTAACTCATCCCATAGATGCTCTATGAGATTAAGATCAGAGATCTGTGCTGGCCAGTCCACACACGATACGGAATTATCGTCAAATCACGCCGTAACAGTCCTTGCTTTACGTTTTCTCTGGACGTTTGTGTCTTTGCTCCGAGTTTTTGTGCCCGTCTATGCTCATTCAGTGATTCCCATCATCTGCCTTGTTGCGTGTGATGTTCATGAAGTTCTCGTCTTTCGGTTGAGATATCTCCCAAGTCCGTGAGTGCTCGTTTGTTCCTATTATCCTCGTTTTACTTCTCGACCAAGCTGGTCGTTCTTCGCCATTGCAAGTGGCGTCTTCTCCCTGATTAGCTAAGGGACCTGCCCATCTCTCAGAGCCTCCTCCTTCTACCCTGCCTACAACTGACGTGGCTACTGCGTTCCATAATGCGCTCCTGTCTTCCCCTATATCCCATGGTGCCAAGGATGCCTCTTCTTTCCCGGCTGTGGCCTCTGCTTTCCTGCGTTCGCCACCTTTGTCAGACGTTGTGATGGATGCCACTTTTTCTCCTGTTACTGCCGTTGATGCTGTGCCTTCTGGATGCGCATAGTCTCATCACTGCCTGCTTTATAAGCTGCCGCTCTGGACGTTGTCTCGCTTCCCTCACCTGGTGCTCCATCTTTTAGAACAGCCTCGCCTTCCTCGAGTACAGCAACAACCACCTGCACATACTCATCTGTTGCTTCGTCTCCTGCTTCGGCGTCCTCGTCTTCCTCGGTAAGTGCTCTAGATTCCTATGTTACTCTCCAAGGCCATGAACTTTTCCTAAATTTTCCTGAAGACCCTCCCACTGGTTAACACCTGCACACACTGCTCGACCTCCAAGTTTCCTTCGAGGCCTTGCCTGACACTCACCGAAGAAATAGTTATCTGCTTTAAAGACGATACTCCCCCGGTGCCATCATTTACATAGCCATAAAGTATCGGTCGGTCATTGTGGTCCTTGCTCCGGCAGTTCTCCTCGTGGTGCTCATGCTTCCAGACTTGTATCCCTGACCTCTGGATCTGATTCCTAGCAAAAGTCATTTACAGCCACTGCTCAACGGGTGTCTTCGCTTCCGTTGCCCTCTGGGCAGGGTTAGCTGCACAAGTCATTTACAGCCTCTCCTCAACGCGTGTATTCATTTCCATCGCCTTCTGGACCCGCTTCTCAGCAACAGTTAGTTCCAGCCACTGCTCAACGCGTGTCTTCGCATCCGCAGGTATCTCCCTCTACATTTGACGATTTCAGTTTCAGCCAGCCTGCAGCACCTGTTGCCGTGTATCACTTCTGCCAAAGGCCTGATCTCCTCTGGTGAGACGTAGTGACGGCTGCCGCAGCGTCCACATATCTTCATCTTTTGCCCTCCACGTCTGTGCTACTCAGACCTATATTGCCGCCCTGTTCTCGCCGTGTTCCTCTGGCTCGTATGAACATTTATGTACTGAACTCCTACTGATTGAGTCCTGTCTCGAGCACCATGCTCATCATTGTGTGTTCACGTTACTGTTATGATTCCCTTGCTACGGTCTTTCTCCGGCTCGTGTGAACATTTCTCTTGCAAACGTCTACTGAATGAATCCCGCCTTGTGCTCCACGTGCATGTGTGTTCACGTTGCTGCAATGTTTCCCCTGCTTCGGTTTGTTATGCGCAGTCTCTGTATGTCTTGCCCTGTTTTATTGCATTACTTTGTTGCGGTTCGTGTGAGCATTTCTGTATTGAACATCGACTGATTGAGTCCTGCTTCGTGCCCCATGCTCATCGTTATGTATTCACGTTACTGTAATGTTTCTCCTGCTACGGTTTTTTATGCGAGATTTTTGTGTGTCTTGCCTTATTTTATTGTATTGTTATGTGTTTCCCATTATTTTGATGTACCCTTTCCCAGAGAACTACTAAAGCGATGTTGAAACCTTGCTTTAAGTCTCTGGGCATTTTCCTGCTGGCACCAACAAGGCTCGGTTCCATAGTATTGCCACACAGTTGATAGGGCATAATTGTCCGGGATATCAAGGTAGACGTGCTCATTAACAGTTTTTTCCACGATAACAAGTGAGCCGGGACCATACCACAAAAAACACCCCACAGGAGTACACTACCAGCTACAAACTTGACCGTAGGAACACTACACTGTGATAAATAGCGTTTCTACTGCTGCTCCATGCCCACACATGGTCATCAGACTGATAGATTGTGTATCTGGATTCATCAGTCTATAGGACCCATTTCCATTGATCGACAGTCCACGATAAATGTTCTTTACACCACGCTAAACGACGAGTAGCATTTCGAGTGGAGATGAAGGGCTTATGAGCAGCCGCACGACCACGGTAACCAGTGGAATGAAGTTCTCCGCGATTGGTACATGTACATACCGAGGTTCCAGCATTTTTACTCACCTGTACACTAAGGTCTTGTTCAGTACTCCGTCGATCAGCTGTAACGACTCTCCTGAGGCTTCGACGTCCTTTATCACCGATTTTCTTCGGTCTGTCGGTGCATTTTGCTATTTCAGGTACGCCATGTGTCTTTCTATTATTCAGTACATTCAAAACAGTTGACTTTGGTATGTTTAAACGCCTCACGGTTTCTCTTATGGACAAGACACTAAAATAACACCCAACAATCTTTCCTTTCTCAAAGTCATTTCTCTCCCGCCGCGACGTTTTCCCTCGACCTAACAGTGCGAAATGATCGCGGTTAGCTACAGGCTTGTTTTTATACTGTTTGAACGGTACCGTGCATCTTAACATCGTATTGGATCCGTTCATCGGCTTTTGAAGGGGTGTCCGGTGACTTTTGTCAATGTAGTGTATATTCTGCATGTCGCAAAAATGAAATAACGCCAAGTGGACAATCAAGAGAGAAATATGCTGGTGTATGAGTTGACTGCTGGAATATAAAGTCATTCATTTGTACAAAGGAAAAACTGAAAGCAGTTTTTTTTAGTTGGCAGCCGTGCGAAGGGGGAAAATAACCACGCAGACGACTAACTGAATTAAGGAAGTATCTATGACAACAGTTATTAGCCGTGGCAGACGATTCTGGATTTGTTGTTGCGCAGTTGTTTAAGGCACATATGCATTTCGCCATGCAGTTATGGAGTTGAGTGATTCGGAATTAAGAAGTGAAATGTCCTGTTCAATAAATTTTTTCTGTCGTCTGGGTAAAACTGCTCCAGAAACAGTTGAATTAATTAAAAAAATTTACAAAGGTAAATGTTTGGGTGAGTCAACGATTTTTAGATGGCACCGTGATTTCCAAAAAGGGCGTTTGTCGGCAGAACTCGCTCCTAGGCCTGGTCGACCTGGAAGTGTTGTTACGGAATGTATTGTTAACACTGTTTGGGCAATCCTACAAGACGATCGACGAATGACGCGTTAAGACATACACCAGCATGTCTTTCGGCGTCAATTAATATTTCAAAAACGTCGATAATCAGCATTCTGCGCGACAAATTACTGCTTCATGGCGTGTATTCCGGATGAGTACCTCAACATCTGACGAGAGAACAATTGTTAGCCGGAGTTCAAGTGTGTATGAGTGGAAACAAATGATTGTAAAGGATCCATACTTTCTAAACACAGCTGCCTATGAAACATGGGTCCACTCTTGCAACCACCTCACGAAGTGCTCAACGAATGTCTGGAAACACACAGGCTCCCCTCCTCGAGAAAAAAGTTCGCCAAACCAAATCAGCTGGGAAGGTGTTGATGATAATTTTCTTTAGTCAAGAAGGTGTAGTCTACCAGCATGTCGTTCCTCGACAAATTACTGTTAATGCTGAGTATTGCATTTCAGTCTTGAAGCGTCTGCTACGAGACATATCGATTGAACGACCGGAACAGGTGGGCAAGTCCTACACCATGATAACGCCCCTCCGACATGTGGCTGCTTGTGTTCAACAGTTTCTTACGAAATGCAATATTGAAATCATGTCACAGCCTGCTTACAGTGCTGACCTCGCCCCGTGCGATTTCTGGTTGTTTTGAACAATGAAGGAGAAGTTCATTGGCGAAACGTTCAGCACAGATACGGACGTTATTCAAGCTGTACAGGGGTCGCTAAAGCAGCTTCCACAAAATGTCTTCGCCACATGCTTTGAAAAGTGGACTGAACGATGATACAGTTGCATATCATCCGAGGGAAGGTACTTTGAGAAAGAATAACATGCATTTTGCTGTACCTGTATTTCTTCATTTTGTGTGATTTTACTCTTAGTTTTCATGGAGTTTTACTTTCAAGACGACCAAAACTGAAGTCACTATAAGCATAGTTCATAACCATTCGGATCAAGATGCCTCTACGGATATATTTATGAATACTATTTTCCCAAATAACCTGTGTGAGTATTATTAAGCTAGTTCAAACTTTAAATTCTTTATTTTTCTGGTCTTGAAAAAAGGCTATGTGACTGGCTACACAATGTACACTCTGTTTTACGCATTAATAAATGTTAGTCTAAATTCGTCCGGTCCTTTGGTTCGACTCCTCATTGCTGATTCTTTGAAGTGATGCGAAGAAAATGTCTAGATATCCATTGCGGTTAGTTCCTATCCAGGATTCAAACTGAAAGAAAGAAAATCTTACTGACAACTGCTTGAAAACTGTATCTAAGTATGAAAGCAAAACTGCTACCTAAACCTGACGATATACGCACTAACTCTCCGCAATTTCTGTGATTCTGCACTCTAAACTCTGCACTTTTGACTTCTCTTATTGTTGAAGTAAACATTTTTCCTGTTTCATTGAATCTGTCAACAGGTGTCCCTACTTTTGGGATTGGTGGTACAGAGAAAGGCTGCGACGTTGGTGAAATAAATTTGGCATTAGGAAATTTTCCCACATTGACTTTGTGTTCCGATCAGAGCTGAGTTCGGGCTCAATTTGAAGAGTCCGAGCCCGTCCAAGCCCGAAGTATGTCATCCCTAGCCCGCTCGAGCCCGAATTTGATATTGCAAGATAGAACTCGGGTCTGTACGAGCCCGAAAACTATGATTAACCTGTTTAGGCATTAAAAAGAATCTCTCATAGACTTCCACACTTTACCCCCGTGCAATTAACCGATGTCTTTCTCAACTGCGGAGTGCGGAAGGGATGCCTGTCTACTTCTACAGCATCTTTGGCAATTCATTTCTTCCTGAAATGTTTCGGGGGACCGGGCATGAGAAAAAATAGGAAGGCACAACAATCTACGTCGTACCTTGCTCAAAAGAATTAGCAGGGAGCTGCCCAGTTGAGGCAGGAAGGAAATTTTCGTCAGCTTGCTATCTACTATCTATAGTTGTTAAAGAAATTTTTGCTTCGCAGAAATTCAGTAATCCATGGTCAATGGTATTTGCTACTCAAGCCCGAAATGAAGAGCCCTGCAGAGTTCCCACTTCCCATTTAGAAACAATTGCCGAGGAATTCTATTTATCAACTAGAAAGTGTAAAGCAAAGTATCGTGTGTTAAATCATACAAAATTGCATTTTAAAAAAATAAGAAAATTCTCTCCCTCTCTCAGATCTCGAGCCCGCCGGAGCCCGAACTCTAATAAGTATTATAAAACCCGAGCACGGTTCGGGCCTGCGCTCGACTTTGGGCTTTTTCGCTAGGACTCGACCCGTCTCAACACTGGTTTTGATGTCAAACTACACAACTGCTTGTGAAAATTGCAAAACCACGAAAGAATCGCGCTATTCAAATGAAATTTATACAAAACATTCTTCATGTTACGGGGAATAACTGATTCCATTTGTAGACCTGTACACGATTTTTTCGCTCCGAAACTCAGTATCATGTGAAGCCATTTGGCGCAACAATGACAACGTCTACACGGCGTGTCATTAAATAGAAGAAGTTTTTTGATATCGTCCTGGGAATATCTTGCCAGGCTGTTTCTGTGAGAGACTAGAATTCATTTGTGTTGATTGGCGGAAGCGCTTTACGAGCCTGTTGCTTAGCTACCATGTCCTATACATGCGCTATCGGGGATATATCCGGCGAACATCCAGGCCAGGGGAAAAGCGGTATTTGTGGTGCGTGGAAGACGTCTTGGACATTCCCGTCAACATGTGGCCGAGCATTTCCCTGCCGGAATATAGCGTCAGGACAACTTGAAGGAAGGGTATCACCTGTGCCTCTGAATCATCCGTAATACATCGCTGGCTGTTGAGGGATTCCTTCAGTTTGCATCACTGTATTTGATTTTCGTCGAGTACGAGTGCAAATTTCGTGGCAGGAAAATCCTGCTTCTCTCATCCCAACAATCCTTCCTCGCTCAAAGTTCGTCAGTTGTTCATAAGGCGAACTTCTTCGACGACGCGGCATCGTGATGCAAAAGAAACAGCTTTGGGACTGAATTTCGGCTCTTCACTGATTAGAACATCTCGATGAATCAACTCTTTATACCCAAGGTAACACAGTTCAGAGGGCGCTGCTCCGAAACAACATGCGCATTTTCACTGATGTTTTTATCATTTGTATGTCACAACCTTTTGTACATAGCATTTAAGTTTCAAGCTATTACCTGCAGTCCTTTATGGTGCTGCAATTTTCACAAACAGTAGTGTATGCACGGTCGTATCAAAATAATATGATCACCCCTGTAATTACAGTGTACCCGCCCAGGCGCGTCAGAAAGAAACATCTTATATCTCCGTGTAGTAGTGACAAGTTCGAACACGCGGAGAAATAACCTGCCGGCCAGGCCATTACAGCCATAGTGCGTAAAAGGAACGATCATCAGCTACCGCGCCAAGGGTGAAAACATCTCGGAAACTGCAGATTTCGTGGACTGTCCACGAGATGCTGTAGTAAGGGTGTACCAAGAATGGACCGACGGCACCACCAGTACCGCCCGGCGTCATGTATGTGGAGCTCCTAAGGCCATCGACCCCAGAGGAGAACGTCGCCTTCATCCACTGGTAAAGGGCAGTCGACTCCTAACAGTGCTGCAATTGACCACGCAAATGAACGCTGAGGCACCCAGGTACGTGTCTCCTATAAGAGTAGAGCGAACACTCTTACGCATGGGTCTCCGGAGTTGACGCTGCGCCAAGGCGTTCATATTAACTCAGGTCCATCGGCAACGATGCTTGAAGTTCGCATGGGACTACCGTCATTGGACAGTGGAAGAGTGAAAAAATAAAAGTTGCCTTCTCCGACGAGTCGTACTTTCCACTATGGAGACGTGACCGGTGGTGGTGGGTACGGCGTCACACATACGAGAAGCAACACCTGGACACGTTTGTCGGTCACGTACAGGCCGGCAGTGTGCCTGTATGGGGGATGTATTCCTGCTATGACCTGGAATCGCTGGTACCACTAGATGGGTTGCTGAACACCAATGGTTACCTGTCTAACCTCGCTGACCACAGGCATCTCTTCATGCTGGACGTTTACCCTGGTGGTGATTGTGTCTACCAACAGGACAATGCGCCCTTGCCATGTCGTTAAGAGGGTGCGTGACTGGTTCCAGGAACACCACCGTGATGTCTCCGTTCTCCCTTGGCCGGCAAAATCGCCCGGGTACTTGTGGTACTGTTTTGTGGTACTGTTAGGATCAACAGGTTCGAGGTGCCGTCATACAATCACGTCATCTCTGGGGCTTCTGTGTCCTGCTGTAGTCCGAACGGGCACGTGTGCCTCGGGGAACCTTCCAGGATCTCACTGCGTCCATCCCACGCCGTTGTCATCTGGGTCAAGTGTGGTTATTCCCATTATTAGGTAGGTGGTCATATTATTCTCATATGGTTGTGCATAGCACACTCGCGATAAGCGCAAGAAGTGTCGACACTGTATCACCCTCCTTGGCCAATCAAGTTAGATAACCAGTCAGGCGCAGCACCTCTTTCTCGCTGCTCTCTGCTAACCCCTTGATCGAGAATGTGTCTCTAAACATATACGATTTTCGTTGGCGTCTGTGTTTATGATACATCTGCGGAACGTACCTCCTATTGAATGTTTTTTTATTGAAGGTTTAACGACCACCGTGAGCAACTCAATGGGCTATAAGCAGTCGCCCGTCCCTAATTTAGGGTCACTGGTTCCAGGGAAGGGAGAGAGCCAGTGCCGTAAGACAAACACAACATCCATGCCTCACCGGGATTCGAACCCGGACCCCTTTCGGACGAATGATCAGAGGCCATCGCTTAGACCACTGCGCCACGGGGCGGCCCTGTTAAATGTTCACGGTTCTTAAGTGACAAAGCGTTGATTAACCGATTCAATATATTGCGGACGTTTATTCAGAAGATGAAAGAAATTTCTTATATTGAAAAGTTCAGTAGACTATTCCGTATTGCAGTGGGCTCGTGTTCCAGCTTCGGATGAGACATGTGTTTATCTTAGGGCCTTGGCATTTCCCTTGGAAACATACTTCACAATATTAAGGTACTTTCGTATTTGACTGTTCTTCCGAGTGGGCAGAAGCTCTAGCTCAGGATGAGGCACGGTTGTTGTGTGTATATCTTGCGTTTGTAATGTGTTTTCTGTCCATGGAACCAGTAGTCCTGAATTATGGATGGCTAATTTCTTGTAGCCCATCGAGTTGCTCATGGTGGTTGTTAAAAATTAGTAATTTTTGAGTTTAAAAATTGCGAATTCTTTACAAGATTGGTAAAAGTATTTCATGAAAACATCTTGTTTAAGGTCCTCTTATGGATTTCATGATATGATTTTACTGCACTTACTGGAGGCGTTGCTGTTAATACTTTCAATGAAACGATTAACGAAGGAAATTTATTCTTCCTCCATTTCCCAAAGAATCGCAGTCACTGAGAAGATAGCCGAAAAAGATTTAATTTACCTAGCGCCGACCAAGTCATTTTCAATATTATGTAGATCTCAATTATGAGCAGCCATATCTTTAAGGAAAAAAACATTTTCAGAATCTGTATGTTTCTAATCCGTTGCACAAGCGTCCTACATATCTATTATGATAATTAGATCTGTGTTGTTCCTTTCGATCGGTAATCACATGTACAAAAACCTGCTTGATCTAGAAAGTTCTTATTTGCTCAGTAATTTTTAGATTCTTTCTTAATTTTATGATCTGAATAATTTTGGCAGGTTAATGTGTATTTATTGATTCACGGTGAAAGCGAAGACCATCGATCTTCTACTGCTGAATGAATGTTATTCAGTTTTGAAAGAGTGTTGCTTTCGCAAAATAAAATAAAAATTAGTGACGACAAATTTAAGCAAGCTGAAGTATTTACACTAAAACTGAGAGCACTTTATGGTAATAACTGATTAAATTATGATATTACTTAACACATTAACCTTTCGTTAAAGCAGGTCCCACATCCACGTAGAATTCAAAGTAAACACGATGAAACGACACCACAAAATCATTTATGTACATTAATTACACAAATTCTCATTTCGGTAAATTCGGCTGCATTTATAACTTAATACTAAATTCAACAAAATGCCCGTCTGCTTTCAAAAGGCTAGGAGTGATAAAATTTCGTATGGCCTTCTCACATTGTGAAATGATTGCGTCCAATTTGCGAGTCACTTCTTTAACGCATGTGACGTAACAAATCTATTCTGAGACTTCCTTTCTAAATGTACGTACACCTCCTTAAAGAAATAAAAGCTTCAAATATTAAGATCGCGTTTGTGGGTGGCAACTTGATGCTTCGTACACATTTTCAGTACCAAGGGAACTGCTTCTCTTTCACATCTTTTTGTTCTGCACGTTTCAGGATATACAAATAAAGAGTGGGCCGTTTACGTAATTTGAACACTTTTTTACCGGAGATGGCAGCATTGAACTTGTTTGAAACTAAACTATAGAAACCATTCGTTTTATGGGCGTAAGGAATTAAATAAGCATTTCTGTTGAGCTTTCGTACATCAACGGATGATTTCTCAAAGGCTGAAAGCTGACTACAAAATGCAAACTAAAATGTTACAATTAAAATATGAGTATGATTTGACTAAACAAAGAATAATTAAATTTACTGAGAATTCCGAATTGGAGGTTACGACGTATGCTGGTTTGTTAAGTAGCGCACTGGAGGGAAAAAGCATTCCTAAGGTATTGAAAATAACCATTTTTTCCGACATCTCGAATGCAACAAAACACATGTGTTTAGCGCAGTAGCGCCTTTTTTTCCGTGGAGGCAGTGGGAGCACGTTTCCCACGGATCAAAACATGTGTGGCCATTATACCCCATGGAATCTTTAAGCCACAGGAGTTTTCTTACACTGAAATGACTGAAAACCTATCTTTGATCCGTAATGTCACGAAAACGGCTAACATATTTGACTTTGCTGTAAACTCACCGGGCCCAAACGGTTGAAATGAAACTGGATGATATAACCAGGACTTTTGTATCACGAATAAGTATGGCTGGCAATCGTTAGTACCGATCTGAGCCATTCATCGGAGTGTTTCGACAATCTAACCTAGTGAAGTACATACTGATGGTGTAAAATAACTCTTAAACTACTATTGACAACAGGGAAATGATGTATAATAATAAAACGCATATAGCGTATGAAATCCGTTTATTTTTGTAGTGTAGTCACAGCACAAATATTCGCCAAGCTTTCGCACCTCACTGGGAGGCTTTTTCAAGGCAATGGTAGACATGAAAATGCAGAGAATCGGAGCATGTAAAGAACGAAGATGATTTTCGAAAATAACGCGGGTGACATCACGAGCATATTATTGATAGTACTGAACCTTGTCCTACCTGATTCGCACTGCCTAAAGCAGTACAAACTTTCCGCATTTACAGCGTGGTTCTATAGAGTGTTCAACGTATGCAAACCCGACTACCAAAGTAATAAAGAAATTGATAATATTTATAGCAACGGTCTAAAGGCTGAATATTAGAAGAACGACATAGAGTACATAGGACTGTGAGCAATCGTATGATATCAGCATTAGCAAAATCGCCTAGTAGGACAATGAGATACGCAGGATACATCACATATATCCCAGGCTTTAACATATTGGTTAAAGAATTTTTTACGCAAATACAGCATATTAATAGCAATGAAGTCCCCGACCCCTTTATCACATATAATATCAAGTTGCAAGGAGAGACAGTGTGAGAAAGAAAAGGTGGCTTTGTACGCTATACCGTTGGTATATCCTGACAACGCGGAAAATATATATATTGGAATGATAAAGCGATCCTTGGACACTAGATGTAAAGAACACGTACGAAGTGTGAACCAGGACATGCAGAATACAGCCCTCGACAGAAAAGTCATGCATCGCTCGGGCGCTCCTGTATGGAATAATATTAGAAGAATTACCCCTTACACGAATTTCAAGGAGACTGCCATCAGGGAAACAGTGAAAATCCTATCCAGCAAAGTGGCATGCAATGATATAGTCTCTACTAAACTACCAATTGATTGGCATGCGTTTTTGAAAGATGGAAAGACATCACGGCGCACTGGATAATTACGTGATAAAAATTAATGTAATATGCTCGTGATGTCACCCGCGTTATTTTCAAAAATCGTCTTCGTTCTTTACATATTCCAATTCTCTGCATTTTTAGCACGTCTGTTGTAAAAAAAGATTGTGCTTATGTTATAGGTTTGTCCGTCCGTCTGTACCACGATATCTCTGGAACTATTAGTCCGATTTGGAAAAATTCTTTTTGCATTGGGAACCTTGAAATATGAGAATGACGATTCTTTATTTCGTTTTTTTAACGATGTACAATTTCGCCGCTAGAGAGCGTAAATGCTGATGTCGAATTCAAAAATACATTTTATTCCACATATTTGATTCTAAACATCTGATTGAAAACATTATTTTATCTTTCGATTCCATTTATGCCGAAGAGTATTTTAGATACAGTTACTTTTTCGAATCACGCATAGATTTTCCGCTAGGGGGCGTAAAAGTAAATTACATTTTTCCCGATAACTCTACTTCTAAAGCTCCGATTTGAAAAAAATTCTTTAGACGATACACCTCCTGATGCGAAATATTTTGCATATAATTTAGAGTTTTTGATAATAAATACTTTGGCCACCAGGGGACGTAAGTGTTAATTTGTGCTTCTGATGTATTTGCCATAAACTCTGAGCTTCTAAAATATCGATTGAAAACATTCTTTCATGGACTGATGACGTTCACATCGATAAATCTTTCCCCAATATTTTCTTTATAAAATATTCCACAATTTCTCCGCCAGGGGGCGTAGATGTATCTCTTATTTTTGTCAATATCTCAACTTCTAGCAGTCCGATTTGAAAATTCCTTCTTTGTTGGTTAGTGTTTTTAGTGCGACATGTTTTTCATATAATTTCAACATTTTCAAGCAATTCATAGACTTTCCGCTAGGGGGCGTGGATGTAAATTATGTTTCCCCTATATCTCTGCTTCTAAATCTCCGATTTGAAAAATTCTTTCTGCACAGGATACAGCTTCTGATGGGAAATCGTTTGTACATAATTTCTAATTTTTGTAAAAAAATGGTTTGCCCACCAGGTGGCATAAATCTTAATTTCCGCTTCTGATGTATTTGCAGCACAATATGAGCATCTAAATTCTCGATTGAAAAAAACGTCGTTTGTAGACCGATACTACTCATGTCGACAAACGTTTTAGAAACATTTTCTCCTTAAAATAATGCATGGTTTCTACGCCAGGGGGCGTAGATGTACTTCTTATTTTTGTCAATATCTTACTTCTAAGAGTCCGATTTGAAAAATTTCCTTCTTTGTTGGATAGTGTTACCAATGTGACATGTTTTTCATATAATTTTAAAACTTTCAAGTAATTCATAGACTTTCCGCTAGGGGGCGTAAAGGTAAATTGTTTTCCCCCTATATCTCTGTTTCTAACTCTCCGATTTGAAAAATTCTTTCTGCGCCGGATACAGCTACTTATGGGAAATCCTTTGCACATGATTTCAAATTTTTGTAAAAAACGGTTTGGCCACCAGGTGGCGTAAATATCAATTTTCGCTTCTGATGTATTTGCAGCAAAATATTAGCTTCTAAAATCTCGATTGAAAAAAAAGTCGTTTGTTGACCGATACTACTCATGTCGACAAACCTTTTAGGAACATTTTCTTCTCGAAATAATGCATGGTTTCTACGCCAGGGGGCGTAGATATACATTTTATTTTTGTCAATATCTCTACTTCCAAGAGTCCGATTTGAAAAATGTCTTCTTTGTTGGATAGTGTTTCCGATGCGAAATGTATTCCCTGTAAATTCAAAATTTTCAAGTAAATCGTAGACTTTCCGCTAGGAGGCACAAAGGTTAATTGCGTTTTCTGCGTTATTTCTGCTCCTAAAACTCCGATTTAAAAAATTCTTCCTGTATAGC
The DNA here is from genome assembly GCA_039090855.1 of Macrothele yani. NCBI lineage: Eukaryota > Metazoa > Arthropoda > Arachnida > Araneae > Macrothelidae > Macrothele > Macrothele yani. The sequence goes on from CM076995.1 coordinate 185,995,760, forward strand.
ATACAAGACCTCATGGAAAATATTTTTCACATAATTTCTAATGTTTGGTAAAGAATGGCTTGGCCTCCATAGGCATAAGTGTTAATATCTCCTTCTGATGTATTTGTAGCAAAATCTGGTATCCTGAAAGCTTGACAAAATTTTTCTTTTCTTGAACCGATACCACTCATATGGACAAACCTTTTGAAAATACTTTCTTCCTAAAATAATGCATGGTATTCCCACCAGGGGACGTAAAGTCACATCATATTTTTGTCGTTATCTTTGTTTCTAAGAGTCCGTTTTTAAAAATTCTTTCTGTGTTTTAGAGAGTTTCCGATGCGAAATGTTTCTTATATAAATTCATGTTTTTCTTAACTCACAAGTCTGCAACCAGAGGGCGTAAGCTCACGATTCCGTTTACAGCAATATCTGAGGGATTAAAAACCCGATTGAAAAACTTCTTTCTTCCGTCAGATACTATTGTTTTCCATATCGGTTCAATTGACTTTGAATAGCTTTGATAAATTTAATTTGCGTCAGAACGGATTCACAAGACGTGCTTATTACACCCGAAAATTCGGTGTCATCTTTCTTTTTGTGTCAACCATTGCCTTGAAAAAGCCTCCCAATGGAGTGCGAAAGCTCGGCGAATATTTGTGCTGACTACACCACAAAAATAAACGGATTTCACACGCTATATGCGTTTCATTGTTATTAAACTCTGGTGTATTTCAAATAAAGTTAGGGAAAGGATGTTTCCCTTTTGCTTTTCATCAAAACTGCCGAACGACTAAAATTCGTATTTTGTTACCATGATCCACTTATTTACGCTAAAGAAACAGCAGTGAAATGCCAGACTATCACTCTGTGGATTTCTTACCCTTTTTTTTTTATGAAATATGGCGAATAAAGTACTTATCTGGTGAGAAACTTTTCGGAAAGTCAATGCACCGACTTTTCTTACTTTTCACTGTTTCTCCACATTTATTTCCTTACATTTATTCGTCAATCGGCTGTTTCTCCACATTTAGATAGGGATTATCCTGAAACATAAATTAATATTCCTGTAATTATCGACTTTCTTTCTATTCGAATTTCTAAGAATTTGACTTTATCCTTAAATCTTTCGGTGTTTATGACTTCCAGACGTGCGTTTTAATTTTCTTTAATATTTATTCTAAAACAAAACTATCTAGAGCTCTTCCCTTGCGAAAAATGAAACTCAGAAGTTGGTAGCAAGCGCTGAAAGTGCAAACTTTTCTTTCTTTATTTCATTACCCTCGCCAATAAATTGCCAGCATTATTATAATGCGCTGTAGTAAACACTTCTGGCTTTTGAAGCAATTATTCGAATCTTTAATCTTTCCTTTAGATTTCTGAGACGTGCGCATGCCCGAACGGTTGAGCCCTCGCCTAAAGAAACAATTTCGGGATCCAAACGTCTAGGATGATCATAAATCACTGGGTAAACCCCGATTCTTGTTAGCCATGCTTTAATGGCATTAAGATGCAAATCAGAGCATTTGCATGAAACTCCATTCAAGTTTTATCCATTCCTGCTTCTCGTCCACATTTTGACGTAGGCATAATTCCTCTCCTACTTTTTGGACTTCCTGTTTATTTCCAATGCGTTCTCATAGACGACAAGTCCTTAAATATGCTTTCCCCTTCAACAACAATAACAACGACATAATTAATACGAGGCCAAATAGAATTTTGGTTTGCAAAGCACTAAATCGCTGGAGCTTTTCCTTGTGTTTAGCCAATACACAGAGTTAGATAATTTTGTCTGTTTTCTTGATATTTATAATAATTAAATTCTCAATGCAATGAAAGAAAAAGAAGATTTATTTACCAGAATGTACCCATATGAAATACCTAAAATGAGTTTGAAGAATTACGTTCAATGGATAATATAATCTCGTGAATATTATGGCATACAGATTATAGTCCATCACCTGAAGCACATGTAGTTCTTCACAAAATTCGGACGAAGGCGTTATTTTGGGAGAAACAGCTGAACACGTGAATCACCGTTCAAGTATTTTGCTTTTCTTGCTCCTTTAACTTTTCCTCATATTTTCATTCATTTGCTTATTTGCATATTTCATATATGCAGTTCCCTACATTTCCATTTTTCTTTTCATCATAAAGAGGTACTACATTAAAGTTTTTTTAACTCGTATAAGTTCAGTGAGATCCCTTTGATTTCACTTGAAACACGCGTCTTTTTCCTGTGAGAATTTTATTACATTTGTTTGACTTAGGTGAAAAAGGTGCAGAAATGTTGACATGAAAATTTTGTCTCGTTGTGTTGCAAAATGGCGACTGTTTTGTGCTGAATTTTCATTCAAAGATCCAAGGGCACATGCACAAAGTGTTTGTAAAATGATTGGCCACACTTTCGGAGCTTGTTCTGCAGTTGCTTCTATTGAAGAAATATTATATAAGCATAGATTTTATAAGCATAAAGATTCACTGGCAAACAAAGGCTCATAACGATATGGAGGCAATGGGACTAATGTACATGCCTAGGGGCCGATTCCATTTACATAACCTCAGCGCGGGTATCGTTCACATTTAATCGAAAGATCACTTGACCGAAAAGGAGTTCACTGAAAATCACTTGGCCAAAAATGAGTTGAAAATCACTTAACCGAAAATGAGTTCACTGAAAATCACTTGACCGAAAATGAGTTCACTGAAAATCACTTGACCGAAAATGAGTTCACTGAAATCACTTGATCGAAAATAAGTTCAATCAAAATCACTTGATCGAAAGGTACATTTCACCGAAGGGTCACTTGACCGAAAAGTTCATTTCACCGAAAGGTCACTTCACCTAAAAGTTCATTTCATCGAAAGTTTATTTGATCGAAAAGTTCATTTCACCAAAGGATTACTTCACCTAAAAGTTCATTATATCGAAAGATCATTTCACCGAATGGTCAGTTTATCAAAAACTTAGAATTTTGTTGTTAGAGATCTGTTGGAGTGTGGTGAAGGTTTTTTTTTATAAACTGGCCGCCTAAACCTTATGGGATTGTATAAAAAATGCAATTTTAATTTCTATAAACCACCTCTCCATAAGTAGGTTTTCGAAATACACTGACGGAAAAAAAAATCCCAACACCAAGAACGGATTGTGTTAGATAAACGACAGTTGATAGGCGGTGAGAGTACATCTGTAAGATGACGTCTATGCAAATTTCGCGCTCGGCGCATACGTGTGGCGCTAGTAGCGCCCCTCGGAACATGCAAAGCAGGTTTGCTGTAAATACGCGCTGTAACGTTCGTGAGCGTTAGTTATCGTTGAGATTCGACGTAGGGTGTTGATGTTAGTCAAAAATGCCTTTAAGAAGACCAAGAAGCCATTATCAACAGCTCACAGAGTTTGAACGAGGTCGTGTAATAGGGCTACGAGAAAGTAGATTTTCGTTCTGCAATATTGCAGAACGACTTGGCAGGAACGTAGCCACTGTGCATGATTGTTGGCAGCTGTGGTCAAGGGAAGGTACTGCCTCAAGAAGACCGGGTTCCGGCCGGCCACGTGGCACTACTGAGAGGGAAGACCGCCGTGTACGGCGTATGGCCGTGGCGCATCGTACCGCGTCTGCGGCAGCAATTCGAGCTGCAGTTGCCACCACAGTGACACAACGAACTGTTACAAATCGGTTACTTGAAGGACAGTTCCGAGCCAGATGCTCTGTAGCGTGCATTCCATTTACTCCAAACCACTGCCGTTTGCGACGTCAGTGGTGTCAAGCTAGAGCTCATTGGAGAACGGAGTAGAGATCCGTTGTGTTTTCTAATGAAAGCCGGTTCTGCCTGGGTGCCAGTGATGGTCGTGTGTTGGTTAAAATGAGGCCAGGTGAGCGCCTGCAACCAACCTGTCTGCGGCCGAGACACACTGGACCTACACCTGGAGTTATGGTCTGGGGAGCAATTTCCTATGGCAGCAGGAGCACTCTCGTGGTTATCCCACGCACCCTGACGGCATAGTTGTACGTCGGTCTGGTGATTCATCCTGTTGAGCTGCCATTCATGAACAGCATTCCAGGGGGTGTTTTCCAACAGGATAACTATCGCCCGCATACCTCTGTTGTAACCCAACATGCTCAACAGAGTGTCGACATGTTGCCGTGGCCTGCTAGATCACCAGATCTTTCACCAATCGAACATGTATGGGACATCATTGGACGTCAACTCCAGCGTCACCCCCAACCAGCATTAACCGTCCCTGTACTGACCGACCAAGTGCAACAGGCATGAAACTCCATCCCACAAACTGACATCCAGCACCTGTACGACACAATGCATGAACGTTTGCGTGTTTGCATTCAACATTCTGGCGGTTCCACCGGTTATTAATGTACCAGCATTTCACAATTAAAATTGCTCTTCTCGCGCTTACAATAAGCTGTGATCTTGAAACCTCAATCGATTAAATATGTTACCTATACAAATGTATTGCCGCCATTTCATTCCTCTACAACTATTTTTTTGTGGTGTAGGGATTTTTTTCCGTCAGTGTATAACAATAATTATAAGGCCTAGGTCCGGGCCATTTTATCAAATTTTAATCCTCCGTGCTCATATTCATAATGGTTTCATAGCAAGTCAAGTAAATAATGTTCCACTTTACTCAACAACAAGACATTACTTTTTTGACCGTAGGCTTAGATATATGCCATTTTAACAGATTTTAACCTTACTCATATTCATAAACGTTGCATAATATTTAAAGCAAAATATATGCACTCTTGTTCAAGCCTAAAACATTGATTTTGAGGCCTTAGGCCTAGATCTAGGAAATTTTTAATGTTCATAAGGTTTTTTTGTAAATCTTATGAACATGAGCACGCACGATTTCAATTTTCTAAAAGGCATAGGGACCTAAAATTGATTCCTTTTTACCTGAATAAATGGGCAACATTATTAAATTGACTTTTTATGTAAACCTTGGGAACATCAGCACGCACGATTAAAATGTTTTTAAAATGTCTAATCCAAGGCGTAGGGACTTAAATTTAATTATTTTTATCTTAAAACCAAGTCTTTGCGCTCTTTGTGACACGGATAAATCAAAAGTACAATTTGAGTATGATCCCCTAACGTGTCGGTGGTCTGTGTTCCTTACTGGCACCATGCTTCAACAGATCCTGTAATGAAATCAAAGTTTTCGATAAACTCACCCTTTGGTGAAATGACCCTTCGATGAAATGAACTTTTAGGTAAAGAGACCTTTCGGTGAAATTAACTTTTAGGTAAGGAGACCTTTCTGTGAAATAAACTTATCGGTCAAGTGACCATTCGGTAAAATGTACCTTTCGACCAAGTGACCGGTCGGTGAAATGAACGTTTTGATCAAGTAATATTTTGGCGAAACAATCTTTTCGGTGAAGTGATTTTCGGTCAAGTGACCCTTCGGTGAAGTAAACGTCGGACAAATGAACCAGACTCCTTTAGTGACAAAATTGCGAACTTATCTCAAAGAAAATTTGATAGTGCATAAATGCCAAGCGCAAAGTTTACTGGAAATTGGTCACAAAAAGTCAAGATCAAAAAGCGAGTTTCAGTTCTACGCTAAGAAAGCAAAAGTATTTCGGTGTGCAAAGTTCGCAAATTCGCCACGTGGTGGCGCTGAAGTCGAAAAAAACAGTACGTATCTGCCACATACTGTTTTTTTTTTTATTGGGGGTTTAACGACCACGGTGATCAAATTAGCAGGATTCGCCCATCCCTAATTTAGGGCCACCGGTTCCAGGGAAGAGAAACAGCCAGTGCCGTAAGACAAACACAACATCCATGCTTCACCGGGATTCGAGCCCGGGTCCATCTCAGACGAATGGTCAGAAGATCAGACGAATGGTCACAAAATGTCTGATACCTTTGGGGACGCAAAGGTATCAGACATTCATACCACTGCGCCCCAGGGACGGCCCATACCACGTGCATCAATCCCATTGATTTCACCGTTACGAGACCACATTGTTTGTCAAACGGCTGATATGCGACTTTACTATGCACCCTGTATATATCTGTAGGTATGTCTTTCCGGCCCTATGTTTGTATGACATTTTTCATCAGGATCGACGGTAGAACAATTTCCCAAAGTTTGGCCGAAAATTAAAGAAACACCCTGTATATGTACATGCATGCACTTATGCATAGTAATAGACAGGTAGATATAGAACCTGATAGAGCTGTGATGATGTGCATATGATATTTCAGCAATTTTGCAAATTGTGGAAGCTGTCGGGGTGGTTGGGTTGTCTGAAGCGCGGGGTCCTAATTAGTCGACAGGGTTGAACATTAAACTGTCGTCAATAGCAACCCTTTAATGGGGGGGGAGTTGAGAATAAGTCACATTTTGCAACGACGTACCGGTTTAGAGATAAATGAGAAATCAACCTTGATACCTTACCAAATACATCATCAAAAAGCATTTTTGTAATGGCTTTTATCAGATTTAGCATCATATTCTCACAATTTGCGCACATTGCTATAGGCTATTATTACGTTTATGTAAATCGTGGTGAAATAATATTCGGCGATAGCTTAGTAAAATATATTGTTGAGTAACAATGAAATAAACTATTGTTCTGTCATTTCATGGAACAGCATGCTGCACGATCAGATTCTAACACTGGCTTTGACAATTGTGAAAACACAAGTTCGTCCGCGACGGGCATCGAACCGTGTCGCCTCACTCCGGAGTAAGTCGCTCTCCCAACTGAGCTACGCAGGCAGAATATGTCGCTGCAGGTTTGTCGTCTTGACACATGTTTACACCTCTGTAGTACGTCACACAGTGAGGCACCGTTATCTAATTTCATTACATCGAAATATTTTACTTGGGATTTACTTTACATCTGTCGATAAAGATACCTAGCATGAAAACAATACTGTTACATTTGCTAAACTTTCAACCGTTGGCGAATAAATAGCTTCTTAAACTCACGATTGCGTAATTAAAGTCTTTCCTCATATAAACAAGAAAGCACAAAGCGCAGCATACATGTCAAACAAACCTAGGATACATATATATTGGTGTTAATATACTTGCGGAAACTGCAGCCACCTAGGTTTACAGTATGGGAAATCGTCATTTTATGTCAAAGGATATTTTCAGGAAACAGCGCACTTTGAAGCATACATGGCAAACGAAAAAATTGCAGCCACCTGGGCTTACAGTATGGGGAATCTTAATTTTACGTCAAAGGATATTTTCAGGAAACAGCGCAATTTAAAGCTTGGTGTACTTGTTAAGTCAACATGAGCTGCTTAGAATAAACCAAAAATAGCGAGAAAAAATCAAATACAAAAATGTTTTGCTATACTGTTGCAATCACAAATAACATTCTTGAGTAAACAAGAACCCACACAAACCGTTAGAGATAAATTTTTATGTACCAGGGAGTTATCAACATGGACAATGAACACATTGAATCTGGAAAAAAATGCAACTTTGGCTCATCATGCAGAGATGAGCCAATGTTGCATTTTTCTGGCACATCATCTGCAAACTCCTCCATTTCCAATGTGCAACCTGCGAATAGGGAATACCCTCATGCCCTATAGCTACCTGCGAATAGCCTCATGCCCTATAGCTAAGCTGACCAGAAACCGCGAATTGTTGAGGACAATCCCCAAAATGTTTGATACCTTTGGCGACGCAAATTGTCCTCAATTTTTGATGTTCGTCTTCAAGTTTCCTCGAATTTACACTTTCTCACCAGCTCGTTAGATTTCTAATGAAAAATGTTTTTTAAAATAGTTTTCGTTGTACCAACATGCTTACTGTATAACGAAGTAAATTTCTCCGTCATTTTTGGTCTACGCCGGGATTCGAACCCGAGGCCGCTTATTCCGGAACAAGTCGCTCTACCAACTGAGCTACGCAGACATTTGTTCTGATTGCTATGTGCCTTTATGTCGTGTGCGTCCTGCTGGCAGGTACGTCACATCTCTCCCCCCTCCCCGATAGAGGGCCGGGGGCATGGCCCACGGGTCAGCCGTGACCATGAAGCGTTGCAGGCAGCCATCCACTGTAGAACTTGCACTTGAGAACTCCCAGTCAATCTGCTGTGTGGAATGCAACATCACAAATTTTTATTTTTCGAAGCGCTGGAGAAGGAATTCTCTGATTTTTCCTGTCTCGTGTTGTGGAAATAACATCACACCAATGCGAGATTTTGAACTGCCGGGTCATCCGGATAGTTCGGGCGCCATTATAACGAAGTAAATTTCTCCGTCATTTTTGGTCTACGCCGGGATTCGAACCCGAGGCCGCTTATTCCGGAACAAGTCGCTCTAACAACTGAGCTACGCAGACATTTGTTCTGATTGCTATGTACCTTTATGTCGTGTGCGTCCTGCTGGCAGGTACGTCACAACTGTGAAAACAAATTTTGACTATTTTTCTTCTTTTTTTCGAGTTTAACAAATACAGAGAGCAACTCTGAAGACTATAAGCGATCACCTGTCTCTGATTTGGGGACATTCGTTCTATGGAAGGGAGAGAGAGCAAGTGATGTAAACAAACACACCACGCATGCCTCATTCTAAACTCGGATCCGTACCAACTTGTACGATGGTCACTGGCCTAACAAGGGAGCCGTCCGGACTGTTGTCGCTAGATGCTCAGTACTTGTTACATTATTCGATAGTACTGAAGGGGTAATGTATAATGACTAATTATTAGGTGCTATGGAATATAAATGATGAAGTTATAAGCCATCAAACAACACTGGCGGAGACAATATTCATGGAACCGGAATTGTTTTTGTTGTTTTAAGCAATTGATATACATTACAAAGTATTCATGAATGGATATACAGTAAAGCGTGTTCAGTAATAGATATACATTGCACTCACCGTTCACGTAGGACGAAAAATATGAAGATCTTTTAATTATGGAATGATCCAAACAAAAGTTGTTCTCACAGTGAGCACATTTCATGAATGCTGTTTCCTCGCAATCTTCTCTACCACATTCCTCAATTAAGCCCGATTCAAAACAATTCTGGAGAGGTGTTTGGAAGTATCCAGGGTAAGTAGTGACATAACTACACATATAAAATGCAAAACGGATAAGGTTTTGAAATCGAGGCGCTGAAAACAGGTAGTGAACAAAAGACTGCAGACGGAGAAAGTGGTCTCTGTGCAAACAGTTCATGTCTCATGTTACCAACGTTATGAAATTAACCATATTTTTATAGGAAATTCTTGCACTTATTTTTGTAGAAAATGATTGTAAGAAGTTCTAATATAACATTCATTACATAATAGAATGCTCATGAGCAAGGCTATAGTGGCTCCCTGTGTTGTCCATAGCAGCTCAAAGTTTGGATATAAACATATCTTATGATCCTCTATCTAAACAACACACTTTGGTTTTGCAATCAGCGACAACCACATGTCCGTTTCTTTGTAAGAGCACTGCAACCACTGGAGCGGGTAAGTTTCGAATGTACATGTTTTGAGTTCCTCCAAAAACTTTGGCAAAATGAAAAGTTCTTCCTGTAATGTCTTCATTAGTGTACAGCAGAGGCGTATCTTGGGTCCGAGACCTAGGCTTTCTCACCCCGTCCCCCCCCCCAGTACTGTCTTTGTTTAATTGCGAAGTTTAATTTTTAATTCTTAAGTATAACAGAAGTAACTTTTTTTAAATTTTAGGTACATTCCATTGCTAACATGATGCCAAATAATTATGAGGATTAGGATTTGATTTCTTATTTGTACATTTACCCCATTCTTCTTCTGAATGCTTTATTTTTAAATGAATTTCATTCTTTTTCTCCTTTTGTGTGAACTTGAGTGCTACGTTTTCATAAACAGTTTCTTCCGAGTACTTTTTCATATTTAAAAAGAAAGTTTTTCTCTATTGACAAAACAGCCAAGTTTTTCGAATGTACATGTCCTTGTGTGGCTCTAAGATATATCTTGATTCTTTTTAATGCTGGAAAACTTCTTTCGGCTGTTGCAGTTGTTGATGGAAAGTTTAACATGAGGTCTTCTAATTTATATATCTCACTAAACACTATGTCCAATTTATTCAACTTTATGTAACGCGTAATGTCTTTTCCTTTTTTTTTTTTTTGTATTTATCAAGGGAATAAAACACCTTCAGTTCATTTTTTAGTCGAGCTGTATCAAAATTTAAAGCATAGAGTTCTTTAAGTTTTGACAGTAGATGTTCAGGGAAGCTTTCAAAAATTTATCAAAACAGTTCGAATCCAACAAAGCCACGAATTTAAGATATAATATCTCCGATTTTAATTCATTGACACTTCACAAAAACTGAAACAACTCTCGCGAAATATTTATGGGTGTGACTGAGATAGTCTAACTCTTCTTTTTTCTGAGCGAACCGTTTCACAAAGCAATGGCCTATTCCCCTCTACCAGCTGATTCATGTTGTCATAAAAACGCTAGCAGGCGATTGTACGGAAGGTTTTCGCATCAAAACTGCGAAGACTCTGGAAGAACTGCTTGCGTTATGCCGTTGGTTTTCGCTCGCCAGACTGAGTCAAAGAAGCGAATCCGCTCGCGTTTTTTTTTTTTTTTTTTGCACCGAAAGCATTGACATATTTTAATACCGTTGATAATTGACTTTTATTTGTGTATATTTTATTCAGTTTTATTTGTGCATTCTCTGGGCTTCGCAGCTAGCCTAGCTTTGCCTTGGATATACGCCACTGAAGTGCAGCTTGATTTAAATTCAGCATAGATACCTAAGGTAAAGCATTTCACTCTTGCTGATATGTTCTCGCCACCATAGCTCTGCTTTGTCAGTACAAATTACCAACATTCTACAAGATATATTCTTTTAAGACATACAGTTTCATATGTAGCCTCACACTTATAGAAACAATACAGTTTTGTTGCAAAAAGATTTGCATATTTATTTTGACTATGTATGTGTCCCCAAATGATCTGCTGATTTAGGGGCATGCCATTTTGTCCTCAAATCAGTTTTCAAATACTTGGAAACCTTACCTACAGCTCAATCGCTGCGACGGCAGACGTATGTTGCAGATTTTATTTTGGCCCTGCAGACAAAAACGATGCTCCTACAAATATTTTAACCCTCTCTTGCACGAATCCAAGTCATCAGCGATGTTTTCCTTCCGAAGACAAAATCCCATTTCTCAAAACTTGTTTGTGCTTCAGCTTGAAAGCAGTGGCAACAATTAAAGCAAACGGAGGTTGAACGGAAGATTTCTCCGCGTAGTTACACTTTTTGGAGGTTTCAAGAGCACGCTGAGCAGCTCGATGCACTATAAGCAGCCTCCCGTCCATTATGTAGAGCCACTGGTTCCAGGGAAGGGAGATAGCCAGGCAAAAAACATCCATGCCTCACCGGGCGTCGAACCCGGACCCCACTTGTACAAATGGTCGGAAGCCAGCGTTTACACCACTGCGCCATTGGGGCGGCTCCGCGAATTTCCCTCTGTACAGCATTGTCGTGAAATATTATTTGTTGCATAAAAGTTTATGTTTTAGCTAGAAAACTGCATGCAAAGATTTTTGATAACGGAAGGTGAAGGGAGCGAAGATTTCTCCCATTCTTCTTTTGTTTTTAAGCTGTGTTTCCTTTGCTCTATGTTGTTGCCAAATGCAATTCACCTACATAAATGTTTGCATTTGAGAATGAAAATGATGAAAAATGTTCGGAAAACGAAAATTGGTTCCCCGTCCTGTATTGTTGTTAAATGCGTTTTTAATACACAGAGTTGACCTGGATTAGGAACATCAAACAGAAGTAATCGCTTTTCCCACATTTAAAAGTGAGTTGTCTGTATTAATTATGCATTCGCCTCCTAGTTATTTGTTCAGTTGTTGCTTACCATTTTTGGTGAATCCCCAGCATTATGCGGGGCTCCAAGGAGCAACCTGCTATGTGGTTTCGCAGTTAGTCGTATGTGATTCTGACGAATTCGAGGCCGCTGTGGTGCAGTGGTAGCATGTCCGGCGCGTAACTGGAAGACCCTGTGTTCCATTCCCGGTGGCGGCCGATAAGAATTTTTCCGAGACTCACTTATAAACGTGAAAAGAGCGATGACTTCTGTTACCTAAATCGTTCTGTTTGATCTTTAAAATGGAGACAAAAATTTTCGGCGACGCATGTTGAGCGGAGCTATAATTTCTCCCAAAATGGTAATTCGTTTTTCTCGCTGTCTTTCCTGCCATGTTTTATTTTTTTTTTTTTTTTGTTAAATATTGTTTCACTAAGTAGGAGCCCTCAAAAATAACGGGGAAAAATAAGATATGTACAGTATTTTTTTTAATAACCAGGTATTCTTTCTGTTTGTCATGTCGGCATGTGTAAGTATGTTTCATGAACATTAAAACAACGGGCAATATAACAATAAAAAAGTATATCGGTTGAGGCAGGGATTTGACAATTAAAACAGGCAAGCGCTGTTTCACTATTTAACAATTAAACAAGCAAGCACTTTCCACTGCGCCACGTATTTTGCACTTTAGTGCTGTCTAATTTGAAACGGTTGATACACCCTTTGTGTTAATGAAACTGTTCAGTATCGTTTCACATAATGAACACTTATTATTTTTTCAGCTGTAAATGATGTACGGATGTTCCAGCTTGATATAATGTATTGTTAATTATCTTGCTTAAAGTAGCGAATGAACCATATTTGAGATTTGGTCTTTCTAAAAAGCAATTTTACAATAATTTAGGCAAAAGCAGCTTACACCAATTAATCGCAACTTCCTCTTCAGCTGAGTTTTTTGAATGCAAATAAAAAATTTTCAGAGCAACAGCAAACATAAATATTGCAGTTTTTGTATACCCTAGTGGGAAAATTGTGCAGTAAAACGATGATTAATATTTATTATGTATGTCAGTAATAGGCGAATACACCAGCAGAGCATCTGTTCATTTTCTTTTGAGCAACAAAGCACCAAGAGTATCTCCATAAGCGGAAAATTCGGCAAGTGCCGAGGATTTTTCTTTTATGGATGAAAATTTAATCAAGGACGTCATAAAACATAAAAATAACAGCCGTCAAGTATTAATACAGTAGCGAATAAACCCAACTGAACACAACAAATCTTTCTGTTTTGTAGCGACTTTAAAGAAGATTTCCCAGTACCTCGAATGATAGCTGCCCAAGTTGAGGAAATTATTAACATCATAAAGGGGATAACAATACATTGGAAAGTTTCTACTTTGGTGCATTAAAAAGAACAGCAGAGAAAACTTGGGTAAAGCACAACAACCTGCAGATTATATTAAATAAAGGAAAGCCAAGCGTTCTTCGACTTTTCACATGCCATAGAAAGAACCTTCTCAAACGAGGAGCTCTTGACTACTCAAAACAAAAACCTCAAACCGTTATTTAAATACACCAGACTGAATACTCAAGAAACGGATACAGCTTATTTAATCCTTTTATTTTTGTTGTGTAATAAGCACAAAGTTTTGCTCTCCACTGGGAGGCCTTATCAAGAGAATGGTAGACACAAAAGTGTAAGGAATTGGAACAGATAAGGAACAAAGATGATTTTTTGAAAACAACGTGGGTGACATCACGAGCACATTAGATGAATTTTTATCGCGTGATTATATGGCACGCCGAGATGTGTTTCCATTTCAAAAACACATGCCAAACCATTGGCACTTCACTAGAGACCATACCAGGGCATGCTAGTTTGCTGGAGAGGATTTCGACTGTTACCCTAATGACACTCTCTTTAAAGTTTGTGTAAGGGGAAATTCTCCTAATACTATTCCATACATTAGCTGCCGATGAGTGCATGACTTCTCTGGCGAGGAGTGTATGACTTCTCTGTATTCTGCGTGCCCTGGTTGACCCTTTGCACGTGTCCTTCACCGCTGGTGTCCCTTATCATTTCGATATATATCTTTTCCGTGCTGTCAGGATATACCAACGTATAGCGGTACACACCCGTTTTTTCAGTCTCACACTTTCTCTCCTTGCAGCTTGGTATTATATGTAACAACGGGGTCGGGGACGTTTTTGTTATTAATATGTTGTATTTACGTAATAAATTCTTTAAATATATGTAAAGCTTGGGATATACAAGGTCTGTCCGGAAAGTAATGAGACTCATTCAATAACATACGTTTAATTAAAGTTATACTTACATAACATTAAAATTCATCGAAATAACATCCTTAAACATCAATACACCGCTGCCAGCGTTTCTGTCACGCGGCGTGGCTTGCCTGGAAGTCCGGAACAGGGATCACTTTGAAAGCACTCATCGCGGCAGTTTGCACGTTTGTAACACTCCCAAAATGGTGTCCTTTCAGGCTCGATTTGAGCCGTGGAAACAAAAGGAAGTCAGCCGGGGCCACGTCCGGGCTGTAGTTAGGTTGGGGCAGCGTTGCCCCGTTGTGTTTCCCCAGAAACTATCTCACTCCCAGCGACACATGGCTAGGCGCATTATCGTGGTGAAGAACCCAAGTGTTGGTGATCTCTGGGCGGACGCGAGCAACTGTGTTCTTCAGCCCTTGAAGCACTTCCACGTAAAATGTAGCGTTGACTGTTTGTACGCGTAGTACGAACTCCTTATGGACACCTTTACAGTCAAAGAAGACAATGAGCATCGATTTCATCTTCGATTTGCACATTCGAGCTTTCTTTGGTCGAGGAGATTCGGTTGTGTGCCACTCTTAGCTCTGTCATTTCGTCTCCGGATCGTACTCAAATACCCACGTTTCATCACCTGTTATAACTTTCTCCAAAAAAACAAGTTCTTTCTTCACACGGTCCACAAACTCACGAGAAATCGACACACGGTTGTTACTCTGTTTATCGGTCAAAACCTTAGGAACCAATTTGGCGCAACCTTTCCGCATCTGCAATTCTTGCGTGATTTTATGCACAATGGATTTCGCAAGTCCCACGTGCTCTTCTACCAATCTAACACTCAGACGTCCGTCAGAGTCCAAAACCGCTTTCACCTTTTCCAAATTATCCGAAGTGTGAGACGTTGAAGGGCGCCCTGGGCGAGGCTCATCCTCGACGCTCTCTCTTCCTTCTGTGAACGTTTTGTGCCAGCGAAACACTTGTGCTTTCGATAAAGAATCCTTCCCGTAGGTTTTCTGTATCATAACAAGCGTCTCGGTTGCGGAGTTTTCAAGTTTAAACAAACCCTTTCCGCGTATCGCTGTTCGACGCTCTTCTGCATTTTGACCGTTACGCAACGCTCACACAGCTGTCCAATTTGCAAGCGATCCTCACACTATAAAATAGCTCAGAGCCCACTGGCGAGACATCGATCGTTTACCTAACATACCCCGCCACCCTGTCACGCCCGGAGACTCCGCCCTCCAGCCCTTCTGATTGGCACAGGAAAAGTGGTCTCATTACTTTCCGGACAAACCTTGTATGTGATAGATACTGCGTATCTCATTATCTTACTAGGTGATTTTATCACTGCTGTCATTATACGATTTCTTACAGTTCTGTTATGCCGAAGTAAATTTCTCCATCATTTTTATGCCAGTGCCAGGATTCGAACCTGCCACTCTCGGTTCCGGAGCTCCGAGTGCTATCCACTACACAACACTGGCATGTGATCTCAATGCTCTCTGCCTTTATTTCATGTGCGTCCTGCGGGGATGGCACGTCACACTGTCTATGTCATTCTTCTTATATCTAGCCTTTAGAACTTTGGCGTTCACTTCAATACCTAACAATAACCACGTCATCACATTTTGTTACTTTGCTTGTTAAAAATGAGCCTCTTAACTTCTCATTCTCTTGTTAAATGCGGGGACTTCATTCAATTTTGTACATTAAAAAAGGATAAAATTATTTTTCAATTCAATTATGCCTTGTGGTCATAAAGCATAGAATAGAACACTACAAGCGAGAGCGAATCTTAGCTGGTAAGGCTATAGCCGGTACTACTGAGATAGAATGGAGGAAATGAATCGAGCCGCCCCGGTGGCGCTGTGGTCTAACCGATGACGTCTGATCATTCATACCAGGTGGGTCCGTGTTCGAATCCCGTGAGGCATTGATGTTGTGTTTGTCTTACGGTCCTGGCTCTCTCCCTTCCCTGGAACCAGTGACGCTAAATTAGTTACAGGCGACTGCTAACCCAATGAATTGCTCACCGTGGTCGTTTAACCCCCAATAAAAAAAATGAATCGTTTAACCGTAACTTTAGCAAAATGCAGCATCTTTAAAAAAATTTGTGTTTAGGGAACACAGAAAATTTTGGCACCCATTTGGGCCAGGTACACTGGCCGCTTAAAGGATCAATTGCGTTTGGGTAAAATGTCGATTGTCTTCCTGCATTTGACTCAAAATTATTCCTACGTCATCATAAAAAAGCATCTTAACAGTTAGGGGAGAATTTTTACTGTCTACAAGATGGACATAGTCCAGTTGGATAAACAAAGACATCGCTCTTTCCACGTTTTACAAACGCACAGCAACTGAAAATTGCTATTCAGTCACCGCTGGGGAAACGAAGCCCAGATCTCTCGATATCTAGCCGAGCGCGTTAGCCTAAGCGCGTATCTAGCCTGTGCGCGTTAGCGTCAGGCTAACGCGCTCGGCTAGATATTGAGAGATCTGGGATTCGATTCCCCAGCGGTGACCGAATAACAATTTTCGGTTGCTGTGCGTTGGTAAAACTTGGAATGAGCGATGTCTTTGCTTATTCACTGACGCCACGTATTTGGAGGATTTTCACTTTAGTGCAGTTGGGTTATGGCTTATACGAAGAGCGTCATCACTGACACGTTTCATTATATATTTGACTAAATAACTAACAGTGACAAGTTCAGGCTAATTTAGAAAGTACTAAAATTTGTGTGTACAATTTAATAAATATACACAACCTATAGGTGACTACATTCTTCGGCAAGTCTGATGTCTTTGTGGATTTATGGCCTTTTTATGGCTTCAATCCGGGTACATTTTATTATGTGCGAAACTTGATATTGACAATGACATTTCACTTCATGTTCCTTTCCGCCTTTTTTTCACTCTTCCCGTGTGACAAGTTGAGCTAGAATTCTCTTGGCAATCATGACTTTGTGTGTGTGTGAGTGCGTGCGTATGTGATAGTGAGTTGGTGATGTCATTGTGAGCAATCTTTCTTGATGGTATGTTCAGCGACATCACTGTATCTTCTACGTGTACTACTAAGGGAAGGCTCATCAAAGCAGTCATAACTCCTGGTTTTCTTTGTCACGCGAAGTAAGTAACTGGCGATAAGAGAGCGTGACATTTCTGCTGCGAAAGCGTTTTCACCGCACAGGTCCCGTTCGTTTTAATTTAGCGTGACGTAACAGGGCAGCCCACCCTCTTGAGTTGATGATGGGCATCCAGGAAGACCTCGGCGAAGAAGAGGCTCAACTACCACACCAGAAGACTCTCATTGTACAACAATCACTGCTTTGTTTCCTGAAGAGAGTAAATATTGCAATCACAAACCGGCTCTTAGCTCGTCGTCACGCCCAGGAAGAATTGAAGCAATAATACCGCACAGTTCTACTGTCACGAAAAGAGAATAAAACGGAACGAGGGACTCCTCCAATTTGCTGATTAACGTTTTATATCACTACAGAAGGGGAACACAGGCTTCATAGATAGAAAGAGAGAAAATGAAAGGAGCGTGTAAGTGCGCGCGCGCGCGCACGCACACTCACATGTAAAGAGGGACAGAGAGAGAAAGGTAGATAGCGATAGACATAGAGATACATTGATCGATTGATAACTGATTATAAGTACCAAATGATAATATTTTCGTTTGAAAAGTTTACATACACAGTTTATATACATGTCATCATCGTCATTGTCAAACATTAACAATCCACTGCTGAATGAAAGTCTCCCCAAATTTCTTTCACAATGGTCTGTCTTGCGCAAATCTCTTCCATGTCCCTCCTATATGCTTTTGAATTTCATCCACCAATCTTCCATTTGGTCTTCTGAATACCACATATATGATATATATATATGTGTATATACGATAACTGTACGTTTCTCTGTGTCTTTCTCTCTCTGCAGGATGTGTAAAACCCTTCATATGATCTATCTATCTATTTATATATTATTATTATTATTTTACCAAACAATTTTGTTTGATTTTCTCTTGTCACACACACACACACACACACACACACACACACACACACACACACACATATATATATATATATATATTCTATTAAGAAGATACCTAAGCAAAAAAATACATATATAATTTTGACTCACACCAAGTACAACATAGAAAAGGTTATGTATCTACCTGTGTGAGTAAAAGGAGAAAAGATAAAAAAATAAAATAAAACAACTGAATGTAGAAGGTGTCGAGAATACTGAGCCTTGGCTTTATCAAGGACCAGCAAAAACTCTGCATTTTCTCACTTCCACAAAGACCTAGTTGGAAATGGGTTTCTGCAAGGCCATAGATGCAAGTAACATTCCCACCTAAAATTGTTTTAAAAAATATATATATGTCATGTCCTCCGCAGAGTTGTATGACCTAGCACTAGTTAACAATTTCGCTTGCATCCATTAACCTTCCTGGCCCGACCCATGCTCTTCATCTGTTACTATTAAACAGAGAGAAGAAGATTAAAGAGAACTCAAGCTGTGAGAGTGACATAATAATTAGAAATAATTTTCAGCTATAACGAAATGCCAAGTTCGTTTGAGAGAGAATTTAAACCTGAAAAACAATGCAAAAGAAATCCAAATTTTTACATTGCAATTAAAAAAGGAAATATTAATTTTTAAAAAACAGATTTTTGAAAGAAAACTTGAGTCTAAAACCCCCTACTCTACAACTTATGACAGCACGAAAACGAGAATAAGTTAAAGACAATAATTAACTAAAGATAACTTTGTGAAAGTTATATGACTTAAACAGTTAGTTGCAATATGTACAAGGTATTTCAGCAGTGCTTTAAGTGCATAATTAATTAGTTATTAAGAACTTAACTACTTTGAAAATACAGCGCATAGAAAAGGAACAAGCTTAGCCTTCTGCTGTTCCTAGGTACCCCAAAAGACGCGCAAAGTTACAAAGAAAAGAAAGAGTTAAAACCCGCAAAAATGTTAACAGACAAGCCAGTGCCTAAAAGCTGAAAAGCAAAAAATCAACAGAGAAAAAGTACATGAAGTACAAACATTGAACTTATAAAACCTAAAACCCAAATACAAGGAAGAGAGCTTACCTCTTGTGCGACTAAACTTTCTCCTCACAAGAGTAAAACATGGCTGACCTCTTACGTAACACTTCTGCCACTCCCTAGTCGCTGGGGGGCAGTGAGGGTGGGGCTGATGGCCTCCTCATACAGAAAGAAACCAACTCGCGGAGATTTTAACCAGAGAAAAAAATATATAAACTTAAGACTGTGGATCTGTATGATCAGAAAGAGCAGAATTAACTCTCCAGAATACATGAGAAATATTATAAAATACACGAGTAGTGTATTTAATAATCTTTGCATGTATTAAATCACCTTAGTGAGCTTCTATAGATTAATCAGAATCTTATTAATTTTAATGTTGGTTTTACTATTTTTAGTATAGCTATCCTAGTGATGAATAACTAGTTTTCTTTTTTATTTGTTTTTATTTTCTTTTATAAACAGATTTTTAAGCTTTTTTTGTGATTTTGTTTATATTATTTAATTTCTTGTTTTAATAGGACCTTCATATCCATAGCACTAAGGTTCCTTTAGGTAGTTAATATGCATCCTCTAGCCAACTTCCTTACGGCTTTGATTGGTCAGAATCATATTATTAACTGTGTAGAAAATTAAAGCAGATCTGCCAACCTTACTCTATTATTCAGAATAATTTTTCTTAAAGTTCTTTTGATGAAAGAAGAAGGAATTTCGTTCTCTAGAAAACTATCTAATAGTATATTAATGTGGTAATTGAAGTCCAGATTGTTGCTGCAAATTCTTGAAATTCTTAGGACCTGAGAGATTAGTTTATTCTCAATTACTTTGGTTGATATGTTGTTATTCCAGTGTAGATATTTAATTACTTTGAAAGGAAAATTAACTCTTTTATCAAAGAGGCTAATAGTTGGGTTACCTCTGTTGAGCTTAATGCTTAAGTCTAGGAACTCAAGTTCCTGATTACTGTGGTTGGTTTTACATAAGTTAAGAGAGCTGGGATAGATATTATCAAAATCACTCTCTATAACTTCTGAATTATTGATACACAGCAGATCATCAATATATCTAAAAGTGTAAAGGTAGTTATCTGAGCAGATGGGGTGATTTTTAATGAATTTATATTCCTTAAAGAACAGGAATAGATTAGCGATATTCGTGGACGTTGATTTTCCCATGGGAATACCGTTCACTTGCTTATAGAGAGTATTATTATATAAGATATGGTTATTTTTATGCAGCAATTGAGATAAGAGTTCCAAGTTCCTACATTAACAAAATGGTTAAGTTTAAATTCTGCATACAGCTCTTTAAAGGTAGTGATTATATCTGATAGAGGCAGATTAGTATATAGGTTTTCAAAATCATAACTATTAATATCTAGGAGACAAACTTTGAGTATAGTAGAAATTACTTCTGCATTATTATTAATTATCCAAAAACCTCTGTACATGAAGTTAGTACAGTTTCTAATGTGTTTCAAAACCGTCTTTAAGACATCTTCAAAAGCAAGATCTATTTTCTTTTTATGACTCCTTACTCCACTAGCTATGAACCTGAACTTCACAGGATCCTTATGAAACTTAACCGTTGCAAAAAGAAATGGAAATTCAGGCCCATATCTTCTAGTTTGTGGAATTTTAAGTTTCTTGAAGAATGCCTTAAACCGATTTTCTAACTGCTTGGTAGAATAACTTACGGGCTCGTATGTTACTCTATTATTGAGTTCCATAGTTAACAATTCAAAATAGAACTTCTTACAGATAATTGCAAAATTATTGCTAGCTTTATCCGTAGTGGTAAAAATAAATTGGTCTTGTAGTTTGGAGAGTGACCTTTTAGCTTCTCCAGAGAAAAAGAGATTTCTGTCGAAACAAAAGTCCAGACCTGCCAACTCACCGGTGAAGCTATTGATTATATTATATTTCCATTCTGCGAAGGCCTCAATAGGCTGATTGTACGTTAAACTGGTTTTTACGATGTACCTATTAACATCTTGAGTGAAGCTCTCAAGAATCCTTTCTTTGGAAATTGTGAAGGAAGGTCTGAATTTAGAGCCATACTCTAATAAATTCCTAAGCTTTTCATTTTCAACAAAACTCAAGTTTCCGGTGATAATATGGTTGTAATTCTTATCATAGTGAACCGTTTCTTTATGTTCATCACAAGAACATGTAGTAATTACAGGAATGTAGCTCGAAGAGTTAAGTTTGTAGTTTTTAACTATTGACCCTAAGGTCTTAACATATTTAAAACTTACAATAGACTGGTGCCTGTGGATGGGAAAAAAATTGCATTATTGTAGAACAGCTTCCTTACATTGAGATTATCGTAGGCTTTATTTAGAAACCTGATGGTTACAAAATTACTGGAAAATTCTTTAAGAGAAATTTTATCTTTAAGGATATGTTTAAGAATGTCCAGAACCAAAGCAAAAACATGCTTATCAACATGGTCAGCAGTTTCATTCCAGAATTTGAAAAACTTTTAAGGACAGAGTGCTTGAAAGACTTGAGAATTTTGTAAGTATTTTTAACAAAATTAGTGCCAGTTTTAAAGCTTTCCAGAGTTATTAGCAAGTTAGCAAAATCAACTTTGTTTGATGTGCGAAATAACCTCTGTCCTCCATTACCTCTAGTGCAGCTCTTATTATTAACAAGAAAGAAGAGTTCACGAATTGAAAATTTATGCTGATTATTCTTATTGTCAGATAGAGTGGAATTAAGACCATAGGGATAAAGAGACTGATGCTGCAAAATTTCAAGGGATTCAGTTTCTAGCCGAGCATAGAGGTCAGGCATAATATGTAGTACCTCTATTTTCACTTTGTCAAAACCATGAGTATGGAAATGCTCTAATTCAAAGGTAGAGTACTGGTTGGTGTTTGTGGAGGGGTTCACTCCTGAATTAGAGAACTTGTTAACTAGAGACCTGTGACCATTAATCCTAAGATGAAGAGGATTTTTACTTTGGCCAATATAGCTAAGGTTGCAGACAGTACAGGTGAGCTTATAGATGGTATTGTAGGCTTTGCAAAACTTGTTGGAGCAATTATCCTCAACAGAAGAATACAGGTTAGGATCTGCAGATTTACATGTCAAACAACGTTTGTCATTTCATAACTTTAGATTACCTTTGCAAGCGAGTTCATACACTATGGGAAAGGGTGCTAGCCTAACCGAGCGGGAGGACTTAAAATATCTGAGCTGACCTCCAATCCTTTCATCGTCCTTAGAACTCCACTTGGGCCAGAACATACAAATTCTGAGCAAACCAACTAGGAAAAACGTTTTAGAAATAAGCAGTCCAAGAAAATACCAAACTCGAGTATAAACTACACTCCAAAAGGCTGCATCCAAAACATACTAAAAATAAAAATTAGAAATAAAAAAAGAGTGAATTGTAAATAAATAGAAAATGAAAAAAACCCCAAATAAAAAAACAGTAATAAAAAAAATAATAAAACATTTCAACTAGAATTTGCGCATGAGCTGCTAAATATTAAATTGAAATTAGTTACTGAAGAGCAAAACTGAAGACTAAGGAAAAACTTTAGAATTTAAAACGAAAGTTGCATGTTGTACTTGGTGTGAGTCAAAATTATATATGTATTTTTTTGCTTAGGTATCTTCTTAATAGAATGTGAATTCTGAATTTTCAAAACTGCTGCGTTGCGCGTTTTGATCTTCAGGTTATTTTGCAACTTTCGTTTTAAATTCTAAAGTTTTTCCTTAGTCTTCAGTTTTGCTCTTCAGTATATATATATATATATATATATATATATAAATAATAACGAAGTAAATAACCTTAAATTGGTATACTGCATATCTGTTTCGGGAACGGCGCAAAGCTACTATGAGCGAAGCTACTATAAGCAAAAACCACTCGTATCTATACAAGAAACCTCCTGCGTAAATACATACATATGACTAAGCTGTTCACTGATATAAGACAAAAATCAACCTCCCCCCCCCCCCTTTTCCTGTTCATTCAACATAAAAACGAAAAAAACTTCCACAATACTCCAAGTACTTGAAAATAACTGGAACAGAAACACACTTCCAAATTAACTGAAAAACTAATTATTACAGATTAATCCTAAGAGTAATAAATACAAACGTAATACCACCTACTTCAACAGAACAAAATACAAAAACGAAGGGGGGGGGGGGGGCGGTGAGCGGGAGCCAAACTTCAGGGAAAAACGTCCCCGGACCCTGGGCCCGACTTAGATAAGTTGAGGCCCTGTGCACGTCATATTTCTGGGGCCTCCTCGATTAAAATTTTCAGTCAAACAGTCGAAAAGAATATTTGCTGGTAAATACTTTTCTTGCAAGTAGTTTTTCTAGCAGAAAAAAACAATAAAACACATCCCACGTGCTCGTCAGCTTTACAGCCAATGTGGCATGCAATAGACGGATGATTTACACCGCTTGTACTTCCTCGCACCCGCAGAGCTTACAGCTGTAGCATTAATTACTCTGGAATTTTTTTTTGTTTTACAGTATCATTTACGGAAACAAATAACTATCCTCCCAGAGATATAATTTAAAACACCTAGTTTACCATAAATTTAGTGGAAACGATGGACCCATATTAGTTTAAGCTGTAAGAAGCAATTCCTCACGAAGTCTTACAGCTGACCACACACATTGTAAGAAATTATTGCAAAACTCCATGTAGAATATAGCAACAGACATTAAATAAAGTTGTGTCAATTAAGCTTTTTTGGCATTTCTTTTATGAAAAAATAAACCCCACATAATTGTGAATATTGGTTCACAATTTTTGTTTTCACAAGACTAATATTAATAATAAAATAAAAATATTTTAAGTAAATTATACATGTTTGCTGAAATGCTTTTCATGTATAATATACCATATTGCTCCGAATAAAGGCTGTTTCCATTGCATTTTGATTGTTACAAATAAGGGCCAGATTAGGATGTTACACTGGCCGATTATAGCCCAGTAAAACGCTTGAGCGTTATTATGTGAAATAGTAACAATTTGTTTTCCAAAATCTCATCCGAAATTTTGAAACCGAACCATATAGTAATTTCGTGCTATAACGAAAAATATAGTTTGGTTCTAAAAATTTATTTTATTATTAAGGTAGTTTGGAGGCACCTCCACATTCTCAGGCCCTCTGTACGTGCACCACGTTCACATGCAGAAATCAGGCCCTGCAGGACCTCCTTCTGGTTGAGGTTTCATGCAGGCTTATAATTAACTCCAATAAGTTCCAAACGAGGGCTAGCAATTTTGTTAAAATTTGGAAAAAACGCCGGGTTTTCCCACCTGAACCATAGGAATTTAGAAGAACTCACATAGACCAAACATAGCCTTACCTCTAATAAAGAGAACCTTGAAAGTTAGCTAAAGCAGAACAACTACGTTTAGAACCAAAATAACACAACACTTCCAAGTATGTGTGCACACCTAACCACTTCATGATAACTGACAAGATAAAAGCAATTTAAACGAAAATACGTATATACGAAAGTGGCGACATCTGAATTCCTGGGTTCTAACACACAAATCTTTACATAGACTTCTACATACACGTTCTGTTTCCTATACTATTATAATTTGTTAGATGCCGCCACTTTCGTATATACGTATTTTTGTTTGAATTGCTTTTATCTTGTCAGTTATGATGAAGTGGTTAGGGCTGCACATTTACTTGGAGGTGTTGTGTTATTTTGGTTCTAAACGTAGTTGTTCTGCTTTAGTTAACTATCAAGGTTATCTTTATTTGATGTAAGGCTATGCTTGGTCTGTGTGAGTTCTTCTAAATTCCTATGGTTCAGGTACGAAAAACCCGGCGTTTTTTCCAAATTTTAACAAAATTGCTAGCCCTCGTTTGGAACTTATTGGAGTTATTTATACACCTGCATGAAACCTGAACCGGAATGGGGTCCTGGGACCTTTTTTCTTAAAGCTTGGTTCCCGGCTCCCGTTCTTTTTGTATTTTGTTTTGTTGAAGTAGGTGGTGTTACGTTTTTATTTATTATTCTTAGGATTAATCTGTAATTATTAGTTTTTCAGTTAATTTGGAAGTGTGTTTCTGCTCCAGTTATTTTCAAGTACTTGGAGTATTGGGAAGGGTTTTTCGTTTTTATGTTGAATGAACAAGAAAGGGGGTAGGCCGGGAACCAGGGGGCTTCTTATATATCGATTCGAGTGGTTATTGCTCATATGTATTTATATATATATATATATATATATATATATAAATATATATATATGAAAGAAGCAAAGAGCAAAAGAACGAACAACCAACCCAAGAACAGACATCATCAAACCATCAGTCTAAAAAGGACACAATCCAATGAAGCAAAAAACACTAAACAATAAAATACATGAACCCCGTAGCGCAAGTATCAGCATACAAAAGGTATGTCATAATATAAAAGCACAGGTAACCAATATACCAGAAATAACATCTAATCGGCCAAAATCAAACAACCCAAAAACCACGCACATCAATGAAACTCAAAATAAAACCACAAATAAAAAGAATCAAACTGTTTCCCGAACCTCAGAACTTCTAATATAAACAGCCACAAATCCGACAGGCCAAAAAAAACAAAACAAAAAACAAACGACGCCGAATGCCAAATACCACAGGCAAGAGTACTGAAATCATCAGGGGAAGCACCAGTACTCAAAAGAACATGGCTTTTCAAAGGTTTACAATATACATATCATCATCATCATCATTGTCAACAATTATCAATCCACTGCAGGACGAAGGTCTCTCCAAGCGTCTTCCACAACGGTCTGTCTTTGTGCCAGTCTCCTCAATGTTACTCCCGCATACTTTCGAATTTCATCCACCCATCTTCCATGTGGTCTTCATCCGGGTCTTTTCCTGTCAACTGGAATCCAATCTAAAATTTCGACTGTCTATCGATGGTCTGACCTTCTGGCAGTATGTCCAGCCCATTGTCATTTCAGGGATTTAATTCTGATCATAATGTCTTCCACTCTGGTCATTGTTCGTATATACGAGTTCCTCTTCTTATCTCTCCTGGTTACACCAAGCATGCACCTCTCCATGCCTCTTCGAGTTGTCTGCAGCCTTTGTATGTCTCTTTTAGTTAAGGTTCACGTCTCTGCACCATACGTAAGCACTGGAATGATGCACTGATAAAACATTTTT
The DNA here is from genome assembly GCA_039090855.1 of Macrothele yani. Lineage (NCBI taxonomy): Eukaryota > Metazoa > Arthropoda > Arachnida > Araneae > Macrothelidae > Macrothele > Macrothele yani. The sequence continues at coordinate 186,022,063 of CM076995.1, forward strand.
TTTTAAAGACATAATGGCATATTGCTCTTGAAAATTATGTTCTTCCTTCCGAAAGCTCTCCAGGCAGTTTTATATGCCGATTAATTTCTTCATCAACGTAACCCTCACATGATATCTGCTGTCCAAGATAAATACAGGTATTGGTTATCTCCAGCTTTTTCCCATCAATTGACAAATCTTCATTTCTTGTAAAAACATTGAACATCACTTTTGTCTTATGAAAGTTCATTTTTAATCCCACTTCCTTACTCTTGTCAGCAAGTTCCTGGATCATACTCTGCAGCTCTGATGGGGTAATTGCAAAAATGACTACGTCATCAGCAAAACGAAGGTGAGTTAGATAATCTTCATTAATGATCTCTTCCCAGTTCAGTGATTGAATGACATTTTCCAATGTGGCATTAAAGAGCTTGGAAGATATGGTGTCACCTTGTCTCTCTCCCTTTCAAATTTTTATGTGTACTGTATTCACAAACAGCCGAATCTTTGCATTTGCATTTTTATAGATGTTATAAATAATGTTAATGTATGCATCTTCAACACCGCAGGACTTCAAAGCCATTGTATCTGCTGATGGTTTCACTGAATCAAAGACCTTTTCATAATCAACAAAAGCCATGCACAATGGAAGTTCATATTCTCTCGCTCTTTCAATTAGTTCTTTCAGTACGTGGATATAATCTATAGTGCTGTAGCCACTCCTGAATCCAGCTTGTTCTCTCGGTTGAGCCATGTCCAGTGTTACCTTCAAGCAGTGTGAAAGAACTTTAATGAAGATTTTATAAACCATTAATAGGAGGCTGATAGGTCTGTAGTTCCTAAGATCCTCAATGTCACCTTTTGTATGTAGCAGGTTCATTGCAGCGGTGTTCCAATCCTCAGGAATCTTCCCTTCATTAAGGCATCGAGTGAAAACCTGGGCGAGTACAGTCTCAATTTTTCCACTTGATTCTTGTATAATGTCTGCAGTAATTTCATATTCTCCTGGATCTTTTCCCGGCTTCATGTTCTTGATTGCATGTGCAACTTCCGCTGGGAGGAATTGAAGAACACTGGTACTGGTACCTTTCATGATGTCTGGAGTACATGTATTATCCCTTTCCTATAATTTGGAGTAGAAATCTTTCACTCTTGTCAAAATTTCGCCTGTATTTCTTGTTACAGAACCATCTTCTTTTCTCAGTGCCATAATCTGATTTCTTCCCTTACTGAGATGTCCCTTTGTTATTTTTAGGCTTTGGTTGCTTTCAGTTGCTTTCCTCACTAGTTCACAGTTGAATTTTTTTACGTCTTCAGTAATACTTTTTCGTACCGTCTTGCATAACATATATATTCCACTTTGGAAGTCACATCTTCTTTAGTCGTCCTCATCTCTCTTCTTTTTTGCATCAACATTTTGGTTTTTCCTGATAATTTGTTCACATGCAGCTTGTTCTTAGACCCAGCTAATTTTGTTGCTGTTTCCATAAGAGCTTTGGTTACTTTTCTGTTAACTTTAGAGATGTCCAGTTCTTCTGATGTTAGACCTTCTAGAGCAGAGAATCTGTTCCTCAGTTGCAATTTGAAGGTATTCTGATGCTCTTTTAGGTTGGTCGCGTCAATACACTTTGTTTGTTTTATGAGCTTGCCACGCTCGAGTTTAGCATTGAAGTGCATCTTACATCTCACCATTCTATGGTCACTACCTGTGTTGAACTTGTTTAGCACACTGCAGTCTTCCATGACAAATTTCTTGTTACACATAATAAAATCAATTTCACTTGTCCATCCATTGGAATGCCTCCATGTCCATTTCCTTTGCGGCTTTCTCTTGAAAAAGGAGTTTATGATGAAAAACCCTTCTGCCTCTGCAAACTCTACGAGAGTATTTCCACGCTGATTTCTATTGCCGTGACCGAATTTACCTAATGCAGTTTCATTCTGTTGCCGTTGCCCTATTTTTGCATTGAAATCCCTCATAAATATCTTCAAGTGCTGCTTGCCTTTATTATTTAGATGACGAATTTCCTCATAAAATTCTTCAATTTCTTCTTCAGGGTGACTTGTGGTGGGTGCATACATTTGAATAATCTGAGCCTGGTATCTTCTCGAGAGTTGGATAACGAGTCTTGCAGCTCTGTCAGAGGAACTTTCAAATTTTACAACTTTATCCTTCAGTTTCTTGTTTATTTTATAAATCCAAAACCACTAGTTCTGCCAGTATCTGTCCCACGATAGTAGAAGAGATGTCCACTTTTCAGTTCAATGAGATCTCCTTTTCTCCTTACCTCACTTAGCACCACGATGTTCCACTTGATCCTTTGTAGTTCCTCTTCCAATTCAAGAAGTCTTGAATCGGAAGATAGGGAGCTTCCATTGTAAGTAGCCAAGGTCAGCATCAAATGGCAGCAAAGCCCAATCCACCGGTGATTCTTAGCACCCTCTGCCTTCATGTCGCACTGGCCGCTGCCTTGGCCAGGTACATTCCAGCTGCCGGAAACTGAGGGCCACGATTTAAGTTGTGGAATCATTTTGGAGGGGTTTAGCCTTAACTCACCATGCTGGCCAAGCGGGTTGGTGAGTGTGGGATACCATTTCCTCTAATCCCGATGGTATAGTTATATCACTATTGGCGGTCGTCAGAGCCGCTTTAGTGGAAACAAGATGCACCACGAAAAGGCAGGGTTGACATTTGTCAAGGAGAGGCTGTGATGTTGCGCATCACCTGACCTTACCTCCCAATAGAACTAGTGAGGAAAGCAATTGAAAACAACCAAAGCCTAAAGATAGCAAAGGGACATCTCAGTAAGGGAAGAAAACAGATTATAACACTGAGAAAAGAAGATGGTTCTGTAACAAGAAATAGAGGCGAAATTTTGACAAGAGTGAAAGATTTCTACTCCAAATTATATGAAAGGGATGATACATGCACTCCAGACATCATGAAAGATACCAGTACCAGAGTTCCTCCAGTCCTTCCAGCAGAAGTTGCACATGCAATCAAGAACATGAAGCGGGGAAAAGCTCCAGGAGAAGATGGAATTACTGTAGACATCGTACAAGAAGCAAGTGGAGAAATCGAAACAGTACTCGCCCAAATTTTCACTCGATGCCTTAATGAAGGAAAGATTCCTGAGGATTGGAACACCGTTACAATGATCCTGCTACATAAGAAAGGTGACATTGAGGATCTCGGAAACTACAGACCTATCAGCCTCCTATCAGTAGTTTATAAAATCTTCACTAAAGTTCTTTCACACCGCTTGAAGGTAACACTGGACATGGCTCTACCGAGAGAACAAGCTGGATTCAGGAGTGGCTACAGCACAATAGATCATATCCATGTGCTGAGAGAACTAATTGAAAGAGCGAGGGAATATGAACTTCCATTGTGCATGGCTTTTATCGATTATGAAAAAGCCTTTGATTCGGTGAAACCATCAGCAGTTACAATTGCTCTGAAAACCTGCGGTATTGAAGATGCATACATTATTATTATTAATATCATCTATGAAAATGCAAGTGCAAAGATTAGGCTGTTTGAAAATACAACACACATAAAAATTGGAAAGGGAGTGAGACAAGGTGACACCATATCTCCGAAGCTCTTTAATGCCACATTGGAGGGTGTTTTTCAGTCACTGAGCTGGGAAAACAAGGGGATAAAGATTAATGGAGATTATCTAATCCACCTTCGTTTTGCTGATGACGTAGTCATTTTTGCAACTAGCCCATCAGAGCCGCAGAGTATGATCCAGGAACTTGCTGACAAGAGTAAAGAAGTGGGATTAAAAATGAACTTTCAGAAGACAAAAGTGATGTTCAATGCTTTTACAAGAAATGAAGATTTATCGATTGATGGAGAAAAGCTGGATATAACAGACACGTACGTTTATCTTGGACAGCAGATATCAAGTGAGGGTCACGTTGATGAAGAAATTAATCTGCGTACAAAACTTGCCTGGAGAGCTTTTGGAAGAAACAGCATAATTTTCAAGAGCAATATGCCATTATGTCTTAAAAGAAAAGTGTTTGATCAATGCATCCTTCCAGTGCTTACGTATGGTGCAGAGACGTGGACCTTAACTAAAAGAGACATACAAAGGCTGCAGACAACTCAAAGATGCATGGAGAGGTGCATACTTGGTGTAACCAGGAGAGATAAGAAGAGGAACTCGTGGATCCGAAAAATGACAAGAGTGGAAGACATCATGATCAGAGTAAAATCCCTGAAATGGCAATGGGCTGGACATACTGCCAGAAGGACAGATCATCGATGGACACCCGAATATATTTAGATTGGATTCCAAGGGACAGGAAAAGACCCAGAAGAAGACCACATGGGAGATGGGTGGATAAAATTCGAAAGTATGCAGGGGTGACATGGAGGAGACTGGCACAAGACAGACCGTTGTGGAGGAAACTTGGAGAGACCTTCGTCCAGCAGTGTATTGATAATGGTTGACAATGATGATGATGATGATGATATATATATATATATATATATATATATATATATATAGGGCGTTTCAGCTAAAAGTAGCACCGTGTCCGTAGATTGATGTAAACGTTGAATACGTTGTTCTTGCAGGTGTACATGTAAGCGTTAATGTAAACGTTTGTAGCTGAGATTCGTGTTGTTTGAGTGGCATTTTAGCTGTTCAGAATGCCACTGGGTCTACAATGAAAGTTATTTGTAGTGGAGTGCTTCTTTACGTCCTTCAAAGCCACTCGAGAGTAATGTTTTTTGCGAAATTCTCAACAACGTCAGTACCAACGGTAAGAACCATTCAACAGTCGGTCAAGAAATTTCGGAAGACATAAAGTGTGCTAAATCGGATGTATGAAGGACAGATCTCTGTTTTCACACCTGAAGCAGTGGACGATATTGACATAAAAATAAGTGTGAGTCCATGGAAGTCCATACATCGGCTGTTGTAATGAAGTGGTATATCACGCTCTTCTTGTTATCATGTAGTTCGTGGCCAGCAGCTGAAACCGCACAAAGTAATGAGTGTTCAAGAGCTACTCCCAGCAGATACCGCTGAACGATTGGGATATTGTCAGTAGATACACAAAAAAATTGCACTAGGTCTTATGGATCCTCACCTGTATTTCTTATCAGACATGGATTGGTTCCACCTCTCCAGTTATGTTAATAGCCAAAGGACATGATATTGTCCCTCCGTGAATCCCAGAGAAATGTTCCACACTTCACTGTAGGATGAAAAGTTTGGGGTATTGGACGCACTACCCGCACGCAGAATCATTGGATTCATATTCTTTCCCAACAAGATTAACTCACAGCGGTAGATAAATGACATATTCAGCGTGTTCTTTGGGCAGTTGACAAAAGAAGAGAAAGTGTACGCATATTTCAAATAAGAAGGGGGCCACATCGCTGACTTAACGAGTATCTTTGCATCAAGTGCATTCTGTATTTAGAGCTGAGCGGACAGAGTCCAAATGGCGGTGGTCTCCTATTTCGCCTGGCCTCAATGGATTTGACTTTTATTTGTGGGGGAAATTAAAGGCCAAGTGATGGAAACCAATACACGCACGCTAGATGAATTGAAGTCCAATATCCCAAAGGTTATAAACAATATCACGGCGGATGAGTTACAACAATTTCCAGTTTGCACAATATGGAAATTATTGAAACTAATCGGCCGTGGTGCTGTTTTCAGAATATGCTCAAGAGAACCATACTGTGCAGTAACCAGGCGAGCGAATATCTTCAGCACTTATTGAGACGACATGACAAGACTGTTTTAAGCATGGTGTTGACATTCCTTGCAATATGCCCTACACTGACAAAAGTCACCGGATACCTAGAAAAGAAACTCAGCATAGAATTTCTTGACATATATTAGTACGGTGTCGGTTCACTTTTGGCCTTAATGCATGCATTGACACTTCGAGACATGCTTTCGGCAAGGTTTTGGAACACAGCTATAGGTATGCGCTTCAATTGAGTACATAATGCTGCCGCTAACTGTTGCTTAGTAGTAGGCCTTGGTTCCAAACATCTTATGCGGCGCTTTAATTCATCCCATAGGTGCTCTATGAGATTAAGATCATGGCTCTGTGCTCGCCATTCCACACACAATAAGGAATTATCGTCAAACCACGCAGTAACAGTTCCTGCTTTATGGCCCGGTGTATTATCCTGCTGGTACCAACAAGGCTTGGTTCCATAGTATTTCCACAGAGTTGATAGGACATAATTGTCCAGAATATCGAGGTAGACGCGCTGGTTAACACGTTTGTCTACGATAACAAATGGGCAGGGACCATGCCACGAAAAACACCCGCAACACGAGTACACTGCCAGCTCCAAACTTGAGCGTAGGAACAGTACACTATGGTAAATAGCGTTCCCCCTGGCTTCCGCCATACCCACACACGGCCATCAGACTGATGGATCGTCTATCTGGATTCATCAGTACATAGGACCCGTTTACATTAATGTACGGTCCACGATAAATGTTCTTTATACCATGCTAAACCACGAGCAGCATTCCTAGTGGAGATGAAAGTCTTATAAGCAGCCCCACGACCACGGTAACCTATGGAATGAAGTTCTCTGCGAATGGTACGTGTACATACCAAGCTTCCAACATTTTTACTCACCTGAACACTGAGGTCTTATGCAGTAATCCGTCGATTAGCTGTAAAGACTGTCCTCAGGCTTCGACATCGTCTATCACTCATTTTGTTTCGTCTGTCGATACGTTTAACAGCTTCAGGCATACCATGTGTCTTCCACTTATTCAGTACATTCGGCTTGGGTATGTTTAAACGCCTCTCGGTTTCTCTTATGGAAAACCCACTAATAAAACACCCAACAATCTTTCCTTTCTCAAAGTCAGTTCTCTCCCGCCACGACATTTTCACTCAACCTCGCAGCGCAATATGATCGAGGTCATCTGCAGGCTTATTATTATACCGTCTGCAGTTGTACCGCGCATCTTAACAACGCAGCGGAGCCGTTCATTTGCTTTTAAAGGGGTGTCCGGTGACTTTTGTCAATATAGTGTATGTACATCAAGGTTATTTTACACTGTTTCATTTATTCATTCTTCGCCGTTCCAGTCCGTGCTACTTTTAGCTCGGACACTCTGTATATACAACTTTCGAAAAAACTAAAACCAAAAAAAGAACAAGAACCCTGATCTTCCTAGAAAATAACGACCAATAATCAAATAGTTGCCCTCCACAGGGGATGGGAACCTCTTATCGAAGAAGGCATATCAAGAGCAAAGTTCGCACTCAGTGGCAATTGTTAAAGCGGATTTCGATTGTATTACCTTCACGGACTGTGAGGATGCCTTGGCGTGAGATTCGTGTACAATACGAGTAGTTGACCGAGTTTGAGACAGGTCGTTTGATTTGGATGAGAGGGTTCTTTTGGTCAGGTCGCCGTATCGCCAGGCATTTGGGTCGCAGCGATTCGACAAGCGGACGATGTCGGCGGAAATGCGTCGACCCAGCTACATGCGGAATTTGGACGGCTGAGGGCAATGATACAATGCAAGGATCGAGCGAATGTGAAAGCCACACTAACAAAACTGAATTCGTTGCTCTCAACCATCCGTAGTCATGTTGCATCGTCTAAAGGAACGGAAGTGGCCGTACGGGCCATTGTCAGAAGACTTCCATCACAGCGGCTACATTCGAGCAAGCCACTCCGCAGCCTACAACTGTCCAGCGGGCATCGCCGGCACCGGTTGCAGTGTTGTCGGGCTTGATCAAGTTTAGAGAGTGTACAGTTGCGTTGTCCTGTCTTCAGTGAGAGCCACGGTTTCCACTTGATGCCGATGACTACAGCATACGTGCCTGGAGACCAACCGCCAGCGCACAAATTTTGCCTTGACCTTGGAACGGCACGCAGTTCGGACATCAGGAGTAAATGTTTATGTAACGATTTATTTCCTACGATAGCTAGACACCCTTGATTGTCTTCCGTACCATCCTCATGACTTAGCGGTACGTCGTTGACATTATTCGACCTGCTGTGCTGCCATTCCTGTAGCAGCACCACCTAGAGATTTTTCAACTGGAAAATGCCATACACGGCACGGCTCTCCTAGCCCTGCCACCGTAATGTCGACACTCTTCCATGGCCAGCGCGATCTCCCAACCTCTCACCGATCGAACATATTGGGACATGATGGAACGACATCTACGCTCCTCCCAAAATATCGACAAACTGGCCGGCAATTTGGACACAATCTTGCATGCTATACCTCAGGACAGTATTGTTGTTATGCGTCTAGACCACGCCGGGTAACTGCTTGTATCCGAATCAGATGGGGCAATGCAACGTACTGGTTTGTTTCACTCGTGTAGCTGTTTTGTCCGAATAAATGGGCCAACTGCCATGGAATGGCCATAATTTCCTTCCCTATACATATGCATTGCACTAAAAAAATGTCATCTCGATTTGATGATTTCTTCCTTCTTTTTCTTTTTGGCAAATGGTATGTACACTGAGTGGCCACTTTATTAGGACCACCTAACAGTTTTAAGCAAATGAGCTATGGCTGCATGCTGTTGCCACCAGAGGGCGAGGCTAGTATAAAAAGGGAAAGCTTAGTGCTTGCTACAGTAGTAGAAGTGATTTTTGGGTGACGAGATGGGTAAAAAATGCAATTTGATGGACTTCGGAGCCATGGAGCGAGTATCACCAAAACCTCCGCATTCGTAAAATGTTCCAGAGCAGTTGTTGTTAAAGTGTTTAAAGACTGGACTGTCAGCCAAAAAACTGGGTCTCTATGTGCAACGTGTGGTCGTCATCGACTAGTGACTGCTCGGGCGGAACGGAGAGTGTCCAGACTGGTAACAGACAACAGAAGGGCAACTGTGCAGCAAATTACAGACCATCTTAATCAAGGATCCCCTCAAATGATCTCTGCATGCATTGTTCGCCGCACACTGCATCGGATCGGATATGATAGCCGAAGGCCTGTTCGAACACCTTTGCTGTCTGCAGTTAACAACAGAAAACGTCTCCAGTTCGCACAGGAGCACAAGAATTAGACAGTCTATAATTAAAAACAAATTATGTGGTCCGATGAATCACGTTTTCAGTTGCACCATGCCGATGGCCGAGTGAGAATTTAGTGGAAACTGCTGGAAAGCATAGACCCCAAATGCATTACTATAACCCTTCAAGCTGGTGGAGGCAACGTTATGGTTTGGGGAATGTTTTCCTGGAATGCTTTGGGCCCTTTAATTCGTGTTGATCAACGTCTGACTAGCATATCATATCTAAACATCGTTGCGGATCAAGTGCATCCTGTCATGTGGATGGTTTATTCCAATGGAGATGGCTGCTTTCAACAAGATAATGCGTCCTGCCATAATGCTTGTATTGTACAGGATTGGTTTCAGGAACATGCCGATGAGTTTACTTTGCTTATGTGGCCCCAACAATCCCCATTGAGAATTTGTGGGATGAAGTTGAACATACCATCAGACAGCTGGATCCACATCCCTGCAATCTCACACTCCTGGAAAGTGCTATTCATCAAGCATGGTCTTAGATTCCACAAACCACCTTTCAACATCTCGTGGAGTCAATGCCACGAAGAATCGACGCAGTATTAAAGGCAAAAGGTGGCCCAACGAAGTACTGAGGGGCTGGTCATAATAAAGTGGTGACTCAGGGTATACAGTTTAACCTCCAAATAACGGTCACTTCTCGGACCGATGCCCGTTGTTCTAGGTTTAATGCTAAGAAAACGTTGCTAGTCTTTTGCGTTTGTACAAAAGCAAAATAATTGTTGCAGTGATTTCTCCAAATGCAGAATAAAATTCAGTATAATAATTAAATAAATAAAGCATGGTGTTGATGATTTTAAGAACACAGTGTCTGATGATACTGATCTTAAACAACCCTTAGAAATAGCAAGCTAGGCGAAATAGCAAGTTGTTTATTTTTCCTATAGGGTTCTCTGACGTACTACAGAGAAAAGACTGCAGGTGTACATTGCCTCCGTGTAGCTTAGGGGGGAGAGCAACTTACTACAGAGTGAGGGGGCACGACTTCGATCCCCGTCACGGACGAATTTATGTAATCACATTGACGTCCGAACCTAAAAAAAATGAATGTACTGGTGGTTTGGGTTTTTCGAAAAATGTGTGATTTTTGTTCCACACATCTAGAATTAATGAAAATTCGTTCTTCGCTTCATAAAGAAAAACAAAACTTAAGAGGGAGATGATGTGCCGTACTACAGAGATAAAGCATGTGTCAAGACGAAAAATCTGCATAGGTGCATTCCGTACGTGTAGCTTAGATGGGAGAGCAACTTACTCCGGAGTGAGGCGGACGCGAGTTTGATCTCCAGTACGCTATAGGAAAGAGAAACAAAATGTTAGATGGTAAAGTGTAACTGTAAAATTTTCAAGCTCCTCTCCCGAAAACAGGAACAGAACCCACAGAGAACAAGCCAATATATATGACCGTCAACGAGCAACATTCTCTGCACCAGCAGCTAAACCTGCAGCCCCCTGCGGGTGACTGAATCATACACGAAAGGTGGAGCTCTCCTCACTTAAAACTAAACTTCAACTCTTTATTTCCATTCGAATACACCATTGTACCCACACTAATACAATCCATCCTGCCCCGAGGCATACTTTTCTTAGCTATATCCATTGTACATATCTCACTCCCTTTCTCGAAGTGCCGAAGAAACTGCGTAAAATACCGAGAGATGAGGTGTCTGTTACATCCCGTTCGGGAGTTCCAGCGGTGTCCGTTGTCCGCTGTTAAGAGGTTTCGATGTTCGGTTGTCACTGTTCTTAAGGCAGCTGTTTGTTACAACCAATATTTGCTGTTGCAGGGAGGCCATTGCTCTTCGAGGATGTCCGTTAGTGAAAGTTTCACTATATAGATGAAGGGTGTCCGAAAAATTACTGTGCACTGAAAGTTACACTATCTCGAACTAGTTCTTACAAGAGGAGTTGGAAATGGGCCCCAACGACGTCCAGCTACACACTATTCTGCATGTTGGGGAAAACCTTTTTCAGGGTATCTGCTGTGATTTGTTGGATGTGGGTCGTTATTGCAGCCTGTAGCTCTTGAAGTGTATGCGGATTACCTGCCAGCACACCTTCCCTTTCAGTGATCCCCACAGACAAAATGTAAGGCGGTATGAGATCCGGTGAACGGGCAGGACACAGTCCGCTGGTGATGATGCGAGTTCGAACAATTCCTTCAGAAAATGTATTGATGAGCCAACGGTGAGAGCAGTTGCACTGTCTTGCTGGAACCATCCTTAGTTGATTTCCTGTTCTGTGATTTCTGATGTGAATGGTTGGATAATCCGGGCACTGTACCGTTATGAGTTAATGGTTTCACTGAACAAAATGGGCCCAACAATGCGCATACGAGTCATGGCACACCAAACACCGACTTTCTGGTACTGGAGAGGCACTTCGTTCAATTCGTGGAGATTTTTAGTACCCCACAGACGAGTGTTTTTGCTGTTGATGTACCCGGACTGGTGGAACCATGCCTGATCTGTAAAAAAAGTCACGTTCATAAAGTTCTCACCAACTGATGCACAACAGGCACTTTGTACGGGTGGAAACGCAACTTCCTTTTCAGAATATCGTTGGCTGTACTTTTTGGCGCATTAGTTTGTTGTGACAGCCACCTCACGGGTTTGTGTGGACACCTCTGTATCCTATTTTGGATATCCCGTACGGTCTCGTCTGCTGTGGATGGCCTTAAGGGGGGGGGCTTCCAAAACACTGCCAGTTTCCCGAAATTTCTCTATGAGCTTACGTACCGCATTACGGCGGGGGACGTCTGCATCACAAAATTTCCTATTGATCTTCGTCCGTGTACTTGTCACCAAGGCGAAAGACATTTTCCACCACAAATACTCTCTGTTCAACTGTCAACACCATTGTTCTTGTGACGAGACGAGTGATCAGTCGGCACGTCTCCTTCCGTCGACTCGGGAATGACCGCCGCTCGACATTGCAGATGTGCCTGCCTCGTGGTGGGGAGACAACAAGGCTAGCAGACGCAGAGCATTTCCACACGTGCCGGATCACTTCTACTGTAATTCCATTCAACATTTCTTTCTTATTACATTACTGCAATTTTTACATTCGGTGCACAGTCATTATTCGGACAACTCAACCTAAAAATGATATAGGGAAGTGTTTTACTACATCCTTCAGAGAAAGACAGTGAAACAGGGAGTTATTTGGATACAATGGTATAATACACAAGATAAACAAATGTTAAAGTCATTGTAGACAAGGTAACTGATGGAGAAAGAAGACATAGAAAAATAATTAAATACTGTACTAGACTGGCATGCACAGAATGTCTGAGGATAACCCAGAGATACTGGTTAGAGAAATAGTAGTAAAGAATGAGAGAGAAAGAGAAATGAAAAATGCAAAGGAGAGAAAAACGGTATCATGGAAAAGGAGAGAAAAGCGAAATAATAAGAGAGATCGACTCCAAATAATTTTCTAGAATAAGAGACGGAAAGGGAAGTAACTTGCTAGAAAGTGAGAGAGACTGTTTATGTTCGTCAAAGAAATGATTTCACAAAATTTATTGAGTGAGAGACCGATAAAAAGAGAATGACAGATAAAAGCGAAATAGTTTCAGATTCTGAGAGTGAGGAAGAGAAACATGCGATTTATAAGGATAGAGAGGCAGGAGAGGAAAAACGTATTTATTTTGAGTGCCACTAATAGAAAAACAGTTTTTGTTGTCAGACAGAGCGAAAGATGAAACAGTTTACTGGTAGGTTTAAGAGAGACAGAAGCAGAGAAAACGTGAAATAGTTTACTTGAAACAGACAGAGAATTTGAGATTGACACAGATCGCTTGCTGAATGTAAATTATTTCAATTTATCAATAGTAAGAAAATCAGAAAAAAAAAGCAAGGAAGAATCGAAGAAGTGAGCATATAGACAGACTAAAATTGAGAAAAACAAAATGCTGTATGAGATAATTCTTTTGATATAAACAGAGTGACGTAGAAACTTAGGGCTAAAGAGACACGTCAAGAAGAAGGCAAAATTAAGGTAAATCACCCAATATACAGCCTACGTCCAACAAGTTCCGCGACTGACCTCATAACTGACGTAGCATTAGTGGAATAAAAATATCACGTTTATGAAAGAAGACAGCAGTGCTTGGTCAACAGCAAACAGCTGAACACCGGCTTATACCGGTACCGACACGCAATAGGGAAATTATAGCAAGCGTTCTCGTCTTATTTGATTTTAACTATGGAAGAGCAGAGAGTAAACATCCGGTTTTGTTGAAAACGTGGCAAATTAGTTACTGAAACTTATAGAATGTTACACGAGGCGTATGGAGACACAGCAACATCCCGACTCAGAGTTTTCGAACGGTATGCAAGGTTTCGTGAAAGGCGGAAATCCCTTGATGATTATCCGAAATCTAGGCGACCCTCCAGTGTGCGGACAGCGGAGAAAATCGAGGAGGTGCGGAATCGGTTAAAGAAAGATCGCCGCAGTACAGTGAGACTTTTAGCTGACTCGGTTGGCAACAGGAAGCTGTCGTTTAGAATCTACGCGAAGATCTGGAAAAACGAAAATTTAATGCCAGATTGGTACCCTGCATTCTGAATGATAATCAAAAGGAGGCTTGTTCATCGATATGTTCCAATCATTTGGGCACTGCAGCTGAGGATCTTGATTTTGCTCCAGAATTATTGGAGAAGAAACATGGTGGCTGAAGCATGATCCACAAACCAAGCGACAAAGCGCTGGATGGAGAAGTGCCCAGTCACAGAATCATGCAGCCGTGATAAAACAACTTGCAAGCAGGAATCCAACCAGCCGTGATAAAACAACTTGCAAGCAGGAATCCAACCAGCCGTGATAAAACAACTTGCAAGCAGGAATCCAACCAGCCGTGATAAAACAACTTGCAAGCAGGAATCCAACCAGCCGTGATAAAACAACTTGCACGCAGGAATCCAACCAGCCGTGATAAAACAACTTGCAAGCAGGAATCCAACCAGCCGTGATAAAACAACTTGCAAGCAGGAATCCAACCAGCCGTGATAAAACTAGCAGCAAGAATCCAAGCAGCCGTGATAAAATAACTTGCAAGCAGGAATCCAACCAGCCGTGATAAAACTAGCAGCAAGAATCCAAGCAGCCGTGATAAAACAACTTGCAGATATCCGGAAACGTGCCTTCTAGAACTGTTTTTAGGATCTTTTGAAAATCATGAACTGTTTTTAGGATCTTTTGAAAATCATGAACTCTTTTTAGGATCTTTTGAAAATCTAGAACTGTTTTTAGGATCTTTTGAAAATCATGCAGCCGTAATAAAATCTAGAACTGTTGCAAGGATATTTTGAAAATCCAAGCAGCCGTGATAAAACAACTTGCAAGCAGGAATCCAAAGCAGCCGTGATAAAACAACTTGTAAGCAGGAATCCAAGCAGCCGTGATAAAACTAGCAGCAAGAATCCAAGCAGCCGTGATAAAACAACTTGCAAGCAGGAATCCAAGCAGCCGTGATAAAACTAGCAGCAAGAATCCAAGCAGCCGTGATAAAACAACTTGCAGATACCCGTGATAAATAACTAGCAGTAAGAATCCAAGCAGCCGTGATAAAAACAACTTGCAGGTATCCGGCACTTGCCTTCTAGAACTGTTTTTATAGTGCGTCGCATAAATATAGAGGAAGAACTAATTCTCAAATAAAAAAGAAACAACAACGAGCTGAAATGTACACCTCATATTTATAGCAAAAATAGCATAGGACACGCAGCTGCATAATAGTTTGACGGAAACATAACAATTCCAACGCCGAGTACAAGAAAAAAAGCAGAAAAACGTTGTCTCAAAAATATAAAGACTTACTAGTTATGAGCACCTCCGATACGAATAGTGGAGCCGTTGCTCCGAATAACACTGAAAACACGATTGGGAATGCTGTCCACCAAGTGATGAAAGTGATCTGGACGGAGTGCGTACCAGCTTCGTTCAATCTGCTCTTTCAATGCCACCACACTTGCGAACTTCCGTCCATTCGCATACACATCACGAGCTAGGACACGCCAGAGGTTCTCGATATGGTTCAGATCTGGACTGAATGCTGGCCAATCCATTATTGTCACATGATGAATGTTAAATCAGCTTTTCGTTGATGCAGACCGATGGATAGAGGCATTGTCTTCCAGGAACAGATAATCAACACCCGCTAAAGTTTCGGCAAACGGTAGAAGGTGGCTGCTGAGTATGTTCTGATACGTTTCGAAGTTTTGCCTGCCTTGCAGAAAAGCGATATCCGTTGTCCCATTGAACGCAAAAGCTCCCCAGACCATCACAGATCCTCCTCCTTTCTGTCTGCTGAAGAGGTGTGTGGCTTGCGTCGTAAAACATTCCAATAGCAGTTCCGTCCAGGTTGAACTTTTTCTCATCGGAGAAAACAGTTGTGATCCACTCGTCCGTCCAGTGGCTACTTGCCCATGACAATCTAGCTTCCTTGTGGCGCCGCGCGATGTGTGGCAGACGGCGCATTTTACGGAGCACAATGTTGCGACTTTCCTTGATTCGTCGATGAACTGTGTCCTTTGAGACGGTGACACCAACAGTAAGAGAAACTTGACGTAGTGATAACTTTTGGGATGAACCTAACCGCATGATGGCACGATCATCTCGTTTGGTTGTTATTCGAGGACTTCCAGGACGTTTGCTGGCAGTTAACGCACCGCGTTTCGATAAAGTCTTATAAATAACTGCCCTACTCCTCCCCATGGCTTTACAAATTTTCGCTACAGGCAATCTCAGTCTCCAAATCTTCTGCACCTCCTCACCAGAAAGTTGACTCTTGCGTGGCATTTCTGCAAATGAATGTCTGACGGCAGGTCAGCTGTCTTTTGTAGGCTGGGCCGAATTACAGCCCATGCACATGCGTACAACATGCTAATTTGTACATCTCATTTGCATGTGGCTACTTTACATAGTTGTCTTTATATTTATGAGACACCTAAAATTACACTATTTCACTTTGTGGTGTTCTTTTCACACAATCCAGTCATATCGACGGGTCGAAACAATTGTTGTAGGGTTATGTCTAATTAAGTACCACTTCAGCTTCCTACCTATATTCTTATTGCGTTCACAGCGCAAAGCCGACTTTCTCTATATTGGTTCGACTCAATTTAGGATCTTTGGAAATGCTGGAAGCTCGTAATTTAGAACTTAGGAATATGTATATATACCACAGCCACCAGACATGGCTTCAACGAAACTTGTGTAAAATATTTGATTAATCGATACAAACGTAGTAAATTTGCAACTATGAAACGTGATCGTTCAGCTCTAAAGAGATACGTTGGGTTAATGACTTATCTCCCAACTGTGATACCTCTCTTACACACACAAGGCATGCAGAAAGCAGCATTTGGACTTTGGCGTTTCAACATCAAATCTCGTTTCATTTATTAGAAAAGACCGAGACAGAGTTCAAAAATTACAAAAATGAGGAGTATCTTGCGTTCCCTTGAAGAGTAATGATCCAACAGCTGAGGACAAAATGTACATTGGATCCAGCTTACGTAGCTTAGGTGTCAGATTGTTGGAACATCAATACAACACCAGACATCGGTCCATCTGCCACAGCGCTGTCCCGGCTCGCAAATGAAGGTGCCCACACACCTGTTTGGAACGACGCATATGTCCTACTTTGCACGAAAACTAAAAGACTTACTTTATTAGCAGAAAGTTTACTGATTCATAAATATTACAAACAATGGTGTAATAAATGAACTACCTTTCATACATGCCGTTGCCTTGGAGACGCCTTATACAACAGGATGAGTCCAGGTGCCATCAGCAACCTTTACTCCTTGTCATTGGTGAGCAAAGCTTTTCTCAATTCTTCTTGTGGAAGTGCGTCACTTTTTCATGATCCTCATGAGACTACGCTTTAGGTATTTCACTGCGTCATGAACTTATATATTGGATTTCTGGCCTGAGTTCACCCTTTAGGTCGTAACTGATGATGTGTAGGTAGCCTACACGAAAGATCTAGTACAGTTTTTTTAACTTGTATTTTTACTATATTAAATCTTTTAATCCTTGTGAAGAGTTGGTTCTCTAACAAATGTAATATCGTGCAGTGATAGCTTCAAACTTGTAATTGTTGCAATTAACGCTGGAAGCTGCGTGTGGATTCAGAAGGGCGGTATTTTGAAAGTGACCAGCATATATTGCGAGTATAGTACTTTTTTATATTCTTTATTGCGTCAGTTCTGGAACTTTTAGGACATAGATTACAAATTTATATACAACCTATATATATAATTTTTATTAAACACTGAATATTTTTTTAACACTAGCTTTGATCAGATTTTGGATGCATGACCTCCATAAGAATTATTTTCAATATGAGATTCGACAGAAAAATGAGCTAGTTATATGCAATGTAATATCAAGATATATCCTCTTTTTATGGTAATACGAATTGTGTGTGAAATGAAGGATTTCTTATGAGTTTACGAAATGGTGCCACCAAAATATGAAAAATATTCAGTGGAACAGAAATGAATTCGGTAACAGAACGGTATCAGTCATGAAGATGCAAAATTTGAGCCGCATACTTCTTCGGTAGAAGGACAGCATTCTTCTGTCAACAAATCTCTGCTAACTATCATGCATTGATGCATTTCCATTTTCAATGGATTTTGCAAACCGTATTCTTGAGCAACTCCCCGGTTTTTATGTGTCAGAGGCGATGATGTTCATTGAAATGGTAATTTTTCGCACTGAAGGCTAAAAATGGATACAAGATATTTAGAAAACGGAGAAAATATTACAGATCTCTTCATAAGCTCCTATTCTAAAATCCAAACGAAATGTACGGAAAATGCGGTGAAATCATGAAGAAGTTAAAACATGGAATTTGAAGAAAAAATTGACTGACATACAAAAGTTTTGTAAATTCAACATGTGAAGTAATCTACAACCTGAAGCATCAATTTGCGTTTCATAAAGTACATATAGAATGATATCAGCTAATTCCTTAAAAGTATTCGTGTGAAAAGTCATTTCGACGGTGAATAAAAGTGCTAATAAAATTTATTTTAGGGTACATAGTGTGAAAGTCCAAGGCAGAGTTTTGAACATTTTTAGAGAAAAGTAAACTTTCATTTACTGTGGGAGAAAGATTCCTTCTAGTTATGCGTTTAATAAGAAACATAGAGGTGAATATAGAGTATCTCAAAATCGCACCTTAGAGTGCGCACGCTTAATCTAAGTACTGCTTTTTTTGCGCTTGATTAACTTTTCCTAAATTTAAAATAATGAGTTCAAAAACGTAGTGACGTGGCTTCTGCTACGTACAGAGTGCTTATCCGACATTTTCAGCATACCTTGCTCTATCTAAGTTGAATCATTAGCTTGCTTTCACTAATGACACTCAGTAAAAGAGAAATCAAATGCCTGAGATGAGAAGAAAGTCCGAAGTACGGCTGCAACGTTACATCTTTTTACGCCACAGGCAATTGAATTGCTGCTTGTTATGAGAAAGAAGTATTTTAAACTGTTGTAGGGCCCGATATAGATTGTTGTTTTATACGGCACGCGTCATGCTCAACTGAGTTGTTGCAACTTATGTTGAACTTGTGATGGAAAGGCTTTGGTAGGAACACACTAAGTGTATTGTTTTCGCAATGGATAAATTATTCCTTCTCTATCCTTTACTTTTCTATAAAGTGTAACAAAGATTTGATGTGCAGAATATTTTAGTGGCATAGAAAAAGATAATCGAAAGCCAACTGTGTAACTCTTAACGACTTTATACATTTAAGAGACGTTCTCAAATAGGGAACACTTTTAAAAGTAAAAGTCGGAAGAAGTAATAATCGTTTTAACGTCGGCAGAGACTAATTTTCAAGAGGTTTAATACTTCTGTATTCTAAAGCGTTTATGGCACCATGGGGACCGCAAAGGCAATTACACTGCTGGCCACCGAAATTGCAACACCAAGAAGGAAGCATCCGATTGGCCTGAAATTCGCAGCATGAGTCACCCGCAAGAGGACATGCAAACGATTAGCATTGCAGGGAATATGCAAATCGTGTGCCCTCGTCACACCACCGAGAAGCACTATAAGAAAGGTGCACAGAAGGCGGAGTGTAAGTAGTGTAAGTGTGTTGTGCTGCCGGACCTGTGCGTGGGAAGCTTCTTGATGCCGCGTCGCAAAATACGGCAGTCATTCTAGCACGTTTCGGAGTTCGACAGAGGAGGAATAGTGGCTTATCGCGACAGCGCTATATCGTACCGAGACATCGGCGACCGTGTGGGACGACATACAGCCACAGTGAGGCGAGTATGGATTCGGTGGGTGCAGCAGGGACGGACGAACCGACGTAAGCGATTGCCGCAGCCGCGGCACACCACCGAACGAGAGGACCGGCATGTTGTGCGTCGGGCATTGACGGCTCGCACCGCCACGTCACGAACGTTAGCGCTGGAAATAGGGTGTGTTGCACAACAACCTGTGTCAGCACGTACCGTTCGACGTCGTCTGCAGGAGCGGGGAGTTTCGCATGGCGCCCATTGCTCCGATTACCATTGACGTTACGCCACCGGCGAGTGCGGCGGCAGTGGGCCGTTGAACGCTGCACCTGGACTACGGAATGGCACGATATTGTCTTCTCCGACGAATCCCGCTTCTGTCTGCAACACCACGAAGGTCAGATCCGCGTGTGGTAGCACCACGGCGGGAGACTGTATGACGCCTGCATTATCCATCGCCATACCGGTCCGTCGTCTGGCGTTATGGTTTAGGGCACGATTGAATATGACACCCGCACCCCTCTGGTACGCATCACCGGTACACTCAACAGCCACCGCTACATCTCCGACGTTTTGGAGCCTGTAGTCCTCCCGTACCGGCAGGACCTTCCAGCGGCAACATTTCAACAGGACAATGCTCGCCCGTACGTGGCACACATCGTGCAAGAATTCTTCACTGCCCACCAGGTGTCACTGCCGCCGTGGCCTGCCTGTTTTCCCGATATGTCGCCCATCGAACACGTCTGGTCGCTGATCGGCAACCGAGTGGCCCGGCAAGCACCACCCGCGGCTACGCCTGGTGAACTGTGGCAACGTGTGGAAGCAGCCTGGACCGACATACCCCAAGCCCACATCTAAAGCCTCTTTCGTTCGATGCCGCGGCGTGAAGCTGCCGTTATTGCCAGCCATGGGGGCCACACGAACTAATGATATCTGCGCGTTCCGCAGGTCGCATGGGCCTGTAAGCTCAGTGGTTTCATCTTTGTATCTGTTGCTATATGTCCAGTAAATCTGGCTTTGCTATCTCGTGTCCTTCTTGGTGTTGCATTTTGGGTGGCCAGCAGTGTACAATCAACAGGTGACCAATTGTTATGAAAATTATCAATGCCACAAAACCTGCTTAAATCATGTAAACCTTACTTCACTAACGCAAGTGCTTGTTAGTCGTCTCTCTGCATCCAACACCCAGCGTTCACTCTAGCTGATGCAGTTGTTTATCACAAATTTTTATCAATATATGGGCGAGAAAAAGAAAACCTCCTTAACAAGCGCAGATATTCTACTGTTTTTCGACTGCTCTGTTATGGCTGTGAAGTTGAGCTACGGAACCAGAGATCGAATATGTGCGCAAGTTATTATTTAATAGGTTAGTGGCACTTAATAATCCACTCTTTGGTACAACGACAGGCACGCTATCTTATAAAAATATCAGCATACTCGCCTACCCGCAAACTCTTTGCTTTAGAAAAGGAATTAATATCGATTTGGTCCACCCTTTGCTGCTACGGCAGCCTCCAATCCGCTGGGAAAGCTTTCAACTATATTTAGGTATGTTACTGCTGGAATTGAAGGCAATATCCTAATACAAGCAACTTTGAAATCCACCGATTGATACAATGAAATCTCCAGGAGTAGAACTCAGGCCAAGCCGGCGGACTTCACCACTGTCGTCCGTTGACGCTGGGAGCCCTAAGGGGCCTGTCTGTAAATTGCGTTTGTAACAGCAACCCAGCTAAAAGCTCAAGGATTGTCAAGGGCGCTATACTAATTGAAACCTGACGTACTTTATTGTAGTTTGATATGATTCGTCCGTACCCTCGTTTTCGTCCCTTTTCTCATAACACGTTGCTCTTGTTATAACACACGGTGATCTTTCTTAGAATTGGGTGAGTAACTTTTACTCCTTGCCTTTCTTTTCTTCCCTGGTATTAATACGGGTTGGTGCCCTGCTCCTGTGAACTACACTATAAACAAGAGCTGATGTCTCACATACAATTACATTTCCTTTCCTGTCACCTTTCCACTACAGTCAGTTGGGAGAAGTGTGAACAATTCTCAGCCTCAATTATATGTTCCCACAATTCTTAGCCTAAGCGTTGAAATCCATTCATTTATGCATATGCGAAAAATGAAACTTATGAAAATTAGTAAAATGGTCCCTCGCTCTTGCAAATTGTCTAACTTGTGTGCTACGTAATATGTTCTGAGCTTCTTTCTAAGTGCTGTTATTACACTGTAAAGACTTAATTTCAGAAGGAACTTTGTTTTACTACACTGTGTTTCATAAATAAAGCAACAAACCGAAAAATCGCGACAATTGGGCGTAATATAATTCAGATTGCACGAAATTTACATACGTTACGGGCGAAAGCATACAGCATCGATGTACGGAAGGCAAATGAGTGAAGATGGCAGCGCTTTATGCAAATACACAAGGAGCTGAAAACCAGCTGTTTCGGAGGAAGTCGCCAATTCATGTGCGGCGGTGAATGACAAGATTTCAAGATGGCGATTCTGGTAACATGGCTTCGAGACGTCATTAACCAACTGAGTAACACTACAGAGTGATAGACTGACTCGAAGCAGGGCAACGCAGGCGAACGTCGCAAGATGGATCAACGTCGATCGTTCTGTGGTCGAAAGAATGTGGCAGCAGTTCCAATCCACGGGTGCAGCTTCCCGAAGTTACAGCGAAGGTTGGCTAAGGGAAGGTTGGCCATACGACCTCCACGGATGACCGGTATTTGCGGCTTCTGGCACGGCGCTACAGGACGGTTACACCGACTCATCTCAGATCTGCAAGATGGCTAATTACTGACAGTAGGATATTGGATGTTTTGATATTTCGGATAATTTGCGGATCATTGTGGAGTTCATTATGAGGGTGTACTGCAAGATATGGTTTACCATAAGAGTAGATGCATCATGCACAGAAGGTACTCGACACTTGTGGCAGACCATTAAGCTCTCTCGTTACCTCAGCACTGAGCATAAGGCAATCGTAGATCCAGTTATTACAAACAAAATGGATATTTTGGACATCCGGAGGGAATATTGCTTTCGGTGATCACCGATGGGTGTGCACATGTGAGGAAACTGGGGTTGTTCCCGATATTTAAAGCTAGAAATATGAAAGCGGCTGAAATTGGACAATTCAAGTTACCTGAACTTAACTTCAATGCAGACGACTACATGAGGTATATCTAGCTTGTAACAGAAGCTTCTGCTGCAGTTTGTGGTGCTGAAAGCAGAGATGGATACAATCGATCAGGACTCGCATCACAAAACAAAAATGCCAAATTTCAACACAAAGAAAGAATATAATCGAATGAACAACTAAGAATCGTTGAGTGGTGGCCTGGTTGTGGTATGTATCTATATTTCTAACAATTGTTTTCATGTATCAAATTAAATTTACCAATATTTTTAAAAGTTATTTTTTTTGCAGCTTTTCACAAAAATGTTTGAAATCAAAAGTCCCAGCGGCAGCTGAAGATACATATCAAAGTCAATAATATTTTTTATTCGTAACAAGAAAATCTTGACGCAATTTCCCCCTCTATTACAAATCGTAGTTAAATAAAAAACATTTAGAAAAATATATTTTATTTACCCATATTTTTACAAAAATTGTGGGGTAACTGAAGATATTAACTAATATAAATAAAATTATACACACATCATAAGGATCCCATAAGACAACGTTTCCACACTATTGGATATGTGACTTCCTAAAAATTTGCTTTCTGTTACACCCTATTATACACTTCCGTGCTCTCTATATTCGCTGATATTGGAGTCTGCATATTCAGATTGAGCTCCTCACTGATTTTCGACGCCGTGGTCTTCTTACAATCCGGTCAATGCTCTCCTGTCTCTATCAGTCAGATTCGTTTTCCGGCCGCTCTTAAAAATCCTCTTTAATGCTCTCCTGTCACTATCAGTCAGATTCGTTTTCCGGCCGCTCCCTAAAATCCTCTTTAATGCTCTCCTGTTTCTATCAGTCAGATTCGTTTTCCGGCCGCTCTTAAAAATCCTCTTTAATACTCTCCTGTCTCTATCAGTCAGATTCGTTTTCCGACAGCTCCCTAAAATCCTCTTTAATGCTCTCCTGTTTCTATCAGTCAGACTCGTTTTCCGGCCGCTCTTAAAAATCCTCTTTAATGCTCTCCTGTCTCTATCGGTCAGATTCGTTTTCCGGCCGCTCCCTAAAATCCTCTTTAATGTTCTCCTGTCTCTATCAGTCAGATTCATTTTACGGCCGCTCTTAAAAATCCTCTTTAATGCTCTCCTGTCTCTATCAGTCAGATTCGTTTTCCGGCCGCTCCCTAAAATTATCTTTAATGCTCTCCTGTCTCTATCAGTCAGGTTCGTTTTCCTGCAGCTCTTGTGTTTCGCATACGAGGTTTTCCCACGAACACGGTATGCGTTCAAAACGCTAGACACAGCATCTCTCGATAGCACCACTACCCTGGAGACTTGCCACGGAGTTACCAACTATCCGGCCACCAACAATTAGCGCTCTTTCGAGGTCCGTTAGGTCACTCATTTTGTCGTCAACGTGAAAGAAATTTTTCAACAAGACACTTTAAATGCCCTGAAACAGGACCTTGAGGTTCTAAACAAAGCTATTACAACCAAAAAGTGGTGAATGCCTTTGCGTATTGCGACGTACACAGCTACATTAAAAATCACGTCTCCGAGCATGGCGTTCACATTATTTTGTCCAACCCCTGTACATACATACACGTAAATGAGTAAAGTTATTTATTGGTAGAGTTTATCCCCGATGTCTAATATACAAGGGTCATGCTGTTTTGCTAAATTTTCCCAAGGGGTTCTTGAAGACCAAAAGTTTGGGAACCACAACGAAACCAACTGACAAAAATTGGCTTCCGTCTCCGATATTACGAAGATTCATTTTTGAAGTGGGTGTGTATTTAAGTGTCCTGTAAGTACTGGAGTAGCTTTTAAAGAAAGGTTTGTAAAATTCTGCATGGGCGGAAACGAAGGATGCATTTCCACATGCTGTAATTGAAATAAACCCACGCACTTCTGAAAACGTAACGTAGGCGATAGCGCATACTTATTGATTATGCAGGTGCGTATAAGAACTTCAGCGTTTATGTATTGAAAGCTTTGACGGAAGAACTAATTTTCTCTAAGACAATAGCTACGAGACAGTCTTTTAATAAAGAATACTACCTTTAACCTTAACGGTAAATTTCATTCGCTAAATATTAATACTTTATTTAATGTGAATTTCAAAGTAACCAGGAAAAGAATCACGAATTCAGAATTATCTTAATTTATTCCGTTGAGACTAAGGGAAATAATTCAAGAGGTGGTAAATAGAACTGCTGCTTCGATTTCTTTGCTGGCGTGACCAGTAATAACATCATGCACTCGACGATAAATTATTCATTCATCTAAAATGATCTATGCTTTGGATATTTCTCTCTTTATCTTCCCCCCCCCTCTCTCTCTCAGTTTTCGATGTTTTAGCATGTCTTTTGTAAAACAAATCGTGCTTATGTTACCGGTTTGTCCACCCGTCTGTGTACACCACATCTCCGCGACTAATAGTCCGATAAGAAAAATTCGTTTTGTATTGGGATCCCTAAAATATGTGCATGATGATCCTTTATTTCGTTATTTTTTAGGATGCACAATTTGGCCGCTAGAGGGCGTAAATGCACTGCTATCTAATACAAAACACATTTTATTCCATATATTTGCTTCTAAATATCCGATTGTAAATCATTTTACCTTCGATTCCATTTATGTCTGCTAGGGGCCGTAAAAGTAAATTACGTTTCCCCCGATATCTCTGCTTCTAAAACGCCGATTTGAAAAATTCTTTCGGCAGAGGATATATAGCTTCTGGTGAAAAATCTTTTGCATAACATTTCTGATTTTTGGCAAAAATGGTTAGCCCGCCAGGGATCGCAAGTGTTAATTTCTGTTTCTGATGTATGTATTTACAGCAAAATCTGGTCTTCTTAAATCTCGATTGCAAAACTTCTTTCATGGACTAGTGCCACTCACGGCGATAAACCTTTTCGAAATATCTTCTTCTCAAAATATTTCATGATTTCTCTGCTAGGGGCGTAGATGTATACCTTATTTTTGTTCATATATCTGCTTTTGATGGTCGGATTTGAAAAATTCCTTCTTTGGTGGATAGAGTTTCCGGTTCGACATGATTTTCTTATTATTTCAGAATTTTCAAGTAATTCATAGACGTTCCGCTAGGAGGTGTAAAGGCAAATTGGACGCCCCGGTGGCGCAGTGGTCTAAGCGATGGCCTCTGATCATTCGTCCGTAAGGGGTCCGGGTTCGAATCCCGGTGAGGCATGGATGTTGTGTTTGTCTTACGGCATTGGCTCTCTCCCTTCCCTGGAACCAGTAACCCTAAATTAGGGACGGGCGACTGCTTATAGCTCATTGAGTTTCTCACGGTGGTCGTTAAACCTCCAAACAACAACAACAAAAAAAGGCAAATTGCGTTTTCCCCGACATCTCTGCTTCTAAAACTCCGATTTAAAAACTTCTTCCAGTATAGCATACAGCTCCTGATGGGAAAGGTTTTACATATAATACCTAACATTTGGTAAAGAATGGATTAGCTACCAGAGGTCGTAAGTGTTAGTTCCTGCTTCTGATGTATTTGCAGCAAAATCTGAGCTCCTGAAAGCTTGATTGGAAAAATTATTTCGTGCACCGATAAGCTCCAATCGAAAAACTTTTAGGGAATACTTTCTTCTTAAAACAATGCACGGGTTTTCCTCCAGGGTGCGTAGATGCACATCTAATATTTGTCGATATCTCTTCTTCTAACAGCCCGATTTGAAAAATTCTTTCTTGGTTAGAGAGCGTTTCCGCTGCGAAATATTTCTCATATAATTTCAAATTTTTATGAGCACACAAGCCTGCAACAAGAGAGCGTAAGTTCACTTTCGGTTTACAGCAATATCTGCAGGATTAAAAACCCGATTGAAAAACTTCTTTCTTCGGTCGTATAATGAATATGGTTTTACTGGTTTGTTGTGTGGTAGTAATTATTATATCATGAATAAAGTTTTACTGGTTGTTCTTAATGAAGACACTTAATGAAAAGAGACCCAACGGCCAGACAGAGGTCTGACAGTACTATGAACTGAGAAAAACGTACTTACTTAAAAACCTTTTATTTGAAAACTCCTGGTATCATCCAACACACACACTACTAGTCACACTAATCGTATCACAATAATGAAGGAGCACCTAATCACATGGAACGAAGCTCTCGGCACAAAATAACGTAGCTCTTTTCACATCGAACAAAACCTCTCCACATATAAACAAAGCTCTCCTCGCACATAAACAAAAGCTCTCCTAGGTATCGTTGAACGCGCCTATTTATACTGCCTACCACCACGTCATGACTACACTCGTTGCCACATATCATTCAGCGGGAGAAATAACATCTCGTTGAGTAAGAAGATAATTTACATAGGAAAATAAAATAACGAGAGATAGTAAAATCAAAAGGAAACTGAATCTAGAGTATACGTTACAGTCGGATACTACTGCTTTCTTTCGGTCGATACTACTGTTTAAAATATGAAAATAAACGGGAAAAAGAAATTTGAAATATCTTGTAATGTAAAAAATGAAACACATTTTACGAATTTGCTTGATGGTGTTTGAGTTAGTTTCCTTATCGCCGGAGGCAAAATAACTGCCAACAGCATAAAAGCACTATGTTTTTAGTTTACCAAATTCGTTTCCTTTCCGTGGATCCTCCCAGTGATGTCGATGAGCCATCGACGTCGCACTTCGACTCTTTCTACGCCTCTTCTTGGATTGCTCTTCGTTTACCATCTTTAATTGCGTATTTTCCTTTGCTGGTGCTCGGAGATGACCTCTTGTTAGCGTGGTCAACAGATATATCAACATCCCTTCTCTATTCCAAAACCAAAAGCCCTCATAGCTTCCATAAATTTAATTCGGGTCGGAATGGATATAAAAATCTTTGAATAGCTTGAAAAGCTTTGAGAAATTTAATTCGCGTCAGAATGGATTATAACCGAAAATTTGATGTCATCTTTTTTGTTTTGTTTTTAGTTTGGGGTTGTAAAGACAACCATGAGCAACTCATTGGTCTATAACGCAGTCGTCCGCCTCCAATTTAGAGTGCCTGGTTCCAGGTAAAGGAGAGAGTCAGTGCAGTAAGAAAAAAAAACATCCATGCCTCACTGGATTCGAATCCGGTTCCATCTCTGAAGAATGGACAGAAACCAGCTCTAAGTCCAATGGTCCTCCATGACGGAATGAACTTTTCAAATACCACAATCTAGATACAATGAATTGATTGTAATGAGATTTCAAATAATGTAAGTGCAAATAATGTTCCCGTAAATAATAAATATATACAGAGAAAAATTAGACGTAGTGAATAAGAAACGACATAACAAGTACTTATGATATTAATGAAGTATTTAATCTTATATTTTACATGCGTGTAAAACAACATGCTGAATTGTTGAACTCGCGCAGAGCTATGGTTTCCAAATGAGCAAATTATTCCAAAAGAGGCATCAGGTTCTTATCTGGGTCCTACAAATGGACCAGACTAAATAGCCACGGGGGGGGGGGGTTGCCGTGTCTCTGTGTTCAACTGCAAACTTTATTGCTCTACGAATACAGCTGCACGCTTTGTTTTGTTTTTTCTCTACTTTGTTTTTGAAAAAGCGAATATGCTCCAGCTTTGTCCGTCCGCACGATAACTGGCGTAAAAAAGGTTCGATTTCGATGAAATTTTAGTATGCGGTATGGGACTTCCTGGGGACGAACCCTATTGAAAATGGGCAAAATGGGGTCAAAGATCAGGACGTAGGAGCAGCATTCATTCTGTTGCTCTTATGCGTCATAACTTACGTAAAATATTTCGATTGCGACAAAACTTTATCATGTTGTTCCGAAGATGTACTCAACCGGTTCTGTTTAATATAATCGAAATGGGGGTTAAAGGTCAGGACACAGGAGCGAGGTTTATTCCACAGCCATTATCCTCATAACTTGAGTAATGATTTCTGGTATGTTGGAAAGCGTATCATAATCAATGAATTACATGATTTTACCAACTTGTGTTAATTTAGGCTTTCCAACCGTAGGTTAAAGAAGCGTATATGCTCCAGCTTTGTCCATCTGTATGTCTGTCTGTCTGTCTGTCCGTCCGTTCTTCCGCACAATAACGCGCGTAAAAATGGTTCAATTTCGGTGAAATTTTAGTATGTGGTAGGTGAACACCTGGGGACGAACCCTATTGAAAATGGGTGAAATGGGGTCAAAGGTCAGGAAATACGAGCTGGATCCATTCTATTGCCCTTATGCGTCAAAACTTACGTAAAAAATTATTTGATTGTGACAAAACTTTAACATGTTGTTCCGGCGGTACACTGAACTGGTTCAGTTAAAGATCATCGAAATGGGGTCACAGGTCAGGACATGGGAGCGAAATTTATTCCCCAGCCATTATATTCACAACTTGAATAAAAATGTTTTATTGCGACAAGACTTTAGTATGTTGTTCCGCAGGTATACTGAACCAATTCTGTTTAATATAATCGGAATGGGGTGAAAGGTCAGGACACAGGAGCGAGATTTATTCTACAGCCATTATCCTCATAACTTGAGTAATAACTTCTGGTATGTTGGAAAGCGTATCATAATCAATACATTGCATGAATTAACTAACTTGTTTGTTTTACTTGCGAACAGTTTCACTCTGTCGAAAAGTAAAGGCAATAAAATACAAAATATGAAAATAAACGGGAAAAAGAAATTTGAAATATCTTGTAATGCCAAAAATAAAACACCTTTTATGAATTTGCTTGATGGTAGTTGAGTTAGTTTCCTTATCGCTGGAGGTAAAATAACTGCCAACAGCATGAAAACACCATGTTTTTAGTTTATTCCGGTTCTATTCCGTGGATCCTCCTAGTGATGTCGGTAAGCCATCGACGTCGCACTTCGACTCTTTGTACTCCTCTCCTTGGATTGCTTTTTCTTGACCATTTTAGTCGCGTTTTCTCCTCTTGTTAACGTGGTCAACAGTTATTTCCACATCCCTTCTCTATACCAAAACCAAAAGCCCTCGTATGCCCCCGAACAAACCCATTTCATCTCACAAAAAGGTCGTACAATCAATAGTACTTATCCCAAACAGATAAACAGTAGGAAGTTGAAACATCTTTCTCTCAATATTGCTAAACAATTAACATTTAGCATTATTTTCAAAAGCATAGGGGTCCCTAGCACGACATTTCTTTGCATGTAATTAAATTCTTGAATTTTTTTAACAGGTACTTAGCATCTTACAATGTCTTACCATGCGGCGTACAATATTTTAGCCTTCTGAACAGCTGAGTCTCCACCTATCTCTCTATCTCTCTCTCTCTCTCTCTTTCTCTCTCTCTCTCTCTCTCTCTCTCTCTCTCTCTCTCTCTCCTTCCTTCCTTCCTTTATTTTTTCAATTTTCTTCGATTTTTAAGTTTTCACCCAAAAAAGGCATTTCTCTTGTCCCTGACGTTTAACACCGAAACCTCTGTGTTCATGTTTTACAGAATAACCAGCGCCACTGTTCCTACTGATTCACCTCATAAAGTAATTTTTGTTTTGAGTTATCCGTCGGTTATGATGTGCAAATATCATTTACATGCGTTTTTAAAGTGCAATACACGAATAAATAGGGTTAAAACATTTATGTTGGTAATGAAACACATAAAATACAAAAGTAATTTCCATAATCCACTGAAAGGTGAAGTTCATGAATTAACAACGATGTATTCTTTCCAAGAGAAGCTTGCTTGCTTTGCGGGTGAGCCTTTTCTAACCCCATACCAGCCAAGGCGCTGCATTCTATTCTAGTACCGAAAAATTAACCTCAAGTGTAAAATTTTGATTCTCTTTCATTTTCCCAGAAAATATCCAATTAACTCTGAAACAAGTAAAGGTCTCATTTCTAAAACACTTTCACTCAAATTACACGGCCTTTCTGGAAGAAAATTCACAAAATGGGAAAATATTCGATGTGGGTCGTCCAAATGAAACATAGCCTCGGGTAGACGGATGCCGCTGCAGTACCCACCGAAGTGATGGTGACGCTGTAGTAATCGTGCATAGAAGAGGAATGCAGCGTGCGGAGCATTTAATTGGTGTGACTTGTTGGATGTGCGTAATATCAAAGGAACTTAGCGAGCTATCTCATGGATACCTCCAAGCGGGCACAGAAGAATGCATGCAGGTGGCTTACGGGAATGCGTGCCCTGCACGCAGTATGGTCTGGAAATGGTGCGAAGAATTTGAGGGTGGACGTGAGCTAACTATGGATCTGCCAAGAGCTGGCCAAGTACACACCGCTATCATACTAGTCATAATCGCAGAGTGGACAAACTAGTCAAAGTTAACCACAGAGAAACAGTCAGCGAGCTAGCAGTTGCAGTAGGCATCCGCGGGGGTTCCATTAAAATCTTCCAGCAAGACCGAGGTATTCTAAAGTGTATGTGTAGTGGGTTCCAAAGCACGTGATAGAGAATCCACAAACTTATCGCCAGATGGAACACCTGCCTAAATGTTAGGGGTTCCTATTTATAGCGCTATCAGCACTCGTGTGTTATATACACTTATGTTCAAAATTAAGAG
This sequence comes from Macrothele yani, assembly GCA_039090855.1. Classification (NCBI taxonomy): domain Eukaryota; kingdom Metazoa; phylum Arthropoda; class Arachnida; order Araneae; family Macrothelidae; genus Macrothele; species Macrothele yani. Next base: position 186,053,062 of record CM076995.1, read on the forward strand.
AATCTGCACATTTTGTAGAATTTCTGAAAAACTAATGGACACATTTTAATAAAATTTGGTATGGATACACAGTTTATATATGAGAAAAAATGCTACCATACAACAGTCATGGTACGCACTCATGATCGCCAGTAAGGCTCATCAGCGCAGGAATGTCCAAAATCCACGTTGCAAGATCGAACATAAAAGGACTCTAATATGGGGTACGGTCCTCTCTCACAGTCATACAGCATTCACAGCGCTACATCATACTGGAAACGAGGCAGTTAATGAGTCCCTGTGGCAGTCGGTCCCACCCCTGCAGAAACGCAGTTTTCAGCTCCTTGATGGTTCGTGAAGGGGAATGGCGATCTGCAATTGCCCTTCCCAAGAGCGTCCCAGACATGTTCGATAGGTTTTAGGTCTAACGATCTGACTGGCCAATCTATCCGGTGAATATCCTTACTTTCAAGATAATCGTTGATCAAGTGAGCCCTATGTGAACGAGCGTTATCGTCCATAAAAGGGAACCGAGGGTCAACTGCGCCCATGAAAAGTGGAACATAGGGCTGTAAGATCTCATCCCTATGTCTCTCAGAAGTAAGGGAGCCTCTGTCAAACACATGGAGAGGAGTGCGGCCGTCCAACACAGTGCCTGCCCAGAATTGGTTGTATTCTGTATTGAATGTGGTTGTTATTTGAGCCAGTATCGCTTGTCTGTTAGCAGAGACAGTCCTGATCAGAATCCGCTGGTCATGGTCATGCAACACCTGTGTTCGGTCACTGCGCTGTCCACAGTGGGTGGTAATGCCTTCCGTCAGGTATTATCCGTAGACACGTGACACCGTGGATCAAGTAATATTGAATGTCCCATCCATCCGGCTCCCACTATCATCCCTCGTTCAAACTCCGATAATTCACTTCGGCTTTCCATAATTCTCCTGGCGGGTTTTCAGCCTGACTCACGAGATTACACCTCGGAATTGATAAAAAACGTGGCTTGCGTCAAAACCTTTATACGACGGCAGCACATCTTAACATTTTCGTAGTGCTACCCCATGAATTTTTGGCACTTCAATGTATTTACCTAGGTACATATTCTTATACTGTAACAAATAGTACGCTTAACTCCAACAGGTAGTCTACGTATCATTTGTACGACCTATGTACGAGAAAATCCTAGGATTTAAAAGTAATGTTGAAGAACGTTTCAGGCAATAAATTGAGGTTCCGCTCCTGTTCTCTTCCAAGATACAAACGCTTAGGAAATCTTAGTATGCCGATATTTGCGGAAGATTTAGCTATCTGCACTTTGAATATCTGGCTACCCACATTTATCGGAATAAGATTCTTCCCTGGAGACGGGTTTTGCCAGGACGTTTGCTCCTGCCGAGACACATCCAACACTACCTCAATACGACTATACGTTTCGCTGGATATCTCAAGTAGTTCCACACTATTGATCTTCATGAATCAGTTTCTAAGTTTAGCCTGGACGTATCTGTTCTTTGAAATTATGAAGATGCTTTTCGAACAAACTCGGCACCGTTTTCCTGAATATCCAGCAAATTTTATATGCTCTGCTATACTTTTACTGTGCCGCTGAAACAAGCTCTGAAGGTTTCTCCATCGAACGAAATTTATGGGACATACACTCCTCATACATATAACTTCTTCTCTTGCAACTTTTTTCAGTTCTTCGAACAATTTCTATGTTGAAAGGTTCTGGAATCTTAGAAGCTACTTCCTACCCTGACCCCGGTGGCGCTGTGTTCTAAGCGCTGGCCTCTGACCATTCGTCCGAGATGGGTCGGGGTTCGAACCCCGGTGAAGCATGGATGCTGTGTTTCTCTTACAGCATTGGCGCTCTCCCTTCCCTGGAGTCTGTGGCTCTAAATTAGAGACGGGTGACTGCTTATAGCGCGTCGAGTTGTTCACAGTGGTCGGTGGTCACCCTCGTTCCGCAAAAAGAAGACATTAAGCCATTGGCCTAAATTCATTACCAATCGTAATTGTTCAATGTTTTGCTTTCTTAACGATTTCTTTAAATAACAATATTAGATATTTCGAATACCTTGCAGTTTCCGTTTAGTAATTTCAGGAAATGTAATAAACAATACACTGGAAGTTCTAAATAACATCTTACATCGTTTGAGCTGCCAATTCATTTGGACACTTTTAAACCTTACGAGAGTTTTACAGCTTATTTTTTAATTCACCATATAAAATCATATATCACTCAGTTTTGGTTCTTAATGTACTATAATTCTGAATGCAGTTAGAAGACGTTAGGCAAGTGAAACTCTCCTTTACCAATTTAATACATATTCTTCAAATTTTGAGGTAATTGTTTCACATATGAAATTACAGATCTTCGCAGTTCTGAGCAAAAATAATGCTTATAAAGTTTTGCTAAAATCGTGTGGCTAATAATTTGATTCTGACTGCTGAAAGTGCAATCCAATTACTTCTTTTTTGCAAGACTGAAATCGTTTAGTACGTGGTATACCCAGCAGGTTTTGCATATGGAAACCGTAATTAAACGCTTACGTTGTTAAACGCCCAAAGTTTCATTTACAGTCAGTTCTTTCACTGCATACACTAAAATCTGTCGCCCTGCATCGGTGTGTGAGCAGCTCTTTGCTGATCACCAGTTTATCCATTTCTATTTTTATCGATGGATCAAATATTGGTGGTGTCGTGGGATCCGCTTCCATATGTATTGAGAATGTTTAATCAAGGGGATTACAGCTGAGGCAACTATGCTTTCGGCGGAGACATATGCTCTTTACTTTACACTCCGTCAAGTCCATTCAAGCTCTCATGGGTGTACTAGGTACAATTTGGAATCCTGGAGTGTTTTGCACTCTCTCTCCCCTGCAAACGTTGGTGCCCATTCATATCTTTCTAACGCCATGAGTTTTCTCCGTTGTTCGTACATGGTGTGTTTTCATCCGATTTTTGTTGGATTTCCAGCCATGCTGGGATCCAGGATAACAAATCGGCTAATGCTACTACCAGATAAGTGCCCTTGTTGATATTTACAGCCTGGACTTACGTTTCCTTTTTCGGGAGCATATTAGACGTATGTGCCAAGCTCTGAGTGACCATCAGGTAAGGAACAAACTACATGGTATAAAGTCAGTTCCTGAAGACTGGACTTCATCTTACGAGGAAACCATAGGGACGACGCTGTACTGACACATCTCCACACTGGGTATTGCAGATGTACCCACCGATATTTTGTGTGCGTCGATACTTTCCCTAAGTGTGAGACGTGTAATGCGCCTTTGCGTTTTGTGTTTGTGTCATAGTTTTGTTCGTGAACTTGCCCGTTTCCCGGTTTCACTCTATCAGACGCCTCAGAGACTTTCAGTTGCCTTTCATTGGCCCATCTTTGTGGTCCATCACTTGAAATCAAATGTGAACAGAGATGGGCCATCTGTTGTGAAGATGGAAGACGACGTTCGATTGTTGTGAAGATGGAAGACGATTGTTGTGAAGATGGAAGACGATTGTTGTGAAGATTTCGATTGTTGTAAAGATGAAAGACGACGTTCGATTGTTGTGAAGATGGAAGACGATTGTTGTGAAGATGGAAAATGACGTTCGATTGTTGTGAAGATGGAAGACGATTGTTGTGAAGATGGAAGACGATTGTTGTGAAGATGGAAGACGATTGTTGTGAAGATGGAAGACGATTGTTGTGAAGATGGAAGACGATTGTTGTGAAGATGAAAAATGACGTTCGATTGTTGTGAAGATGGAAGACGATTGTTGTGAAGATGGAAGACGACGTTAAATTGTTCTGAAGATGGAAGAAATTTTTTTGAAGAATTCGATTGCTGTGAAGATGAAAGACGACGTTCGATTGTTGTGAAGATGGAAGACGACATTTCGATTCACCAGATGCAGACGTCTCAGTAGCTGAGACCATCTGTTGTGGTCCATCAGACGCCTCAGACACTTTCAGTGGCCTTTTAGTGGTCCATCTGTTGTGGTCCATCACATAAGTGGCCTTTCAGTGGTCCATCTGTTGTGGTCCATCACATAAGTGGCCTTTCAGTGGTCCATCTGTTGTGGTCCATCACATAAGTGGCCTTTCGGTGGTCCATCTGTTGTGTTCTCTTTCTTTGCGTTGTTCCGGTGTTTTCCGTCTGGTGGAGCCCGTTGTATAATTGTAAGCCATTTACACTGTTTATGTGTTTCTCTTTTGTGACATACCCAGTCGAGTCGCATTATTGTGACCACCTCTTACTTTTGACGTCAACAGCGCGTTGCCAATGAAAGACGGCACATGTCGTGAGCTGGCTTGGAGGATATACACTGAAGAGCAATTGAATTAGAGACAGCTGGCGTTATGCAAATCTGGCACTATAGCCGGCCCTGTAAACGGAAACGACATGGCGTATGCAGCGATCCGACAATATAAGGAGTGATGCGAAGGGAATCAGTAAGGGACGGACGCAGTATGGGTAATACGAAGGATCTAAGCGCATTTGATCGTGGGAAAATTGTCGAACGACGACAAAAGGGTCACTCTAACTCGGAAGTCTTGCAGGCACTAGGATTGTCATGATACACTGTGTCACGGGTGCACCGTGAGTACATCGAATCCTGTAAAACCATCCTTGCAAGGGCCAACTGCCGTGGATAACAGCGTGTGGATGTGCGGGATCATCGTCGGCTAGCTCGCATTGTAACAGCGGATACACGGGCCACAGTGCAAGAGAAATCACTCGGTAATTTAACGCTGGTGCACAAAAACGCGTTAGCAGCCACACCATCCAGAACCATCTTCTCGCTATGGGGTACAGAAGCCATCGTCTCACGAGAGTACCGCTGCTGACCGCACAACACAGGGTGCAAAGATTAGCATGGGCGCGGAAACATCGCCACTGGACCCTAGACATGCGGGAAAATGTTGCCTGGGCTGATGAGTTGAGATTCACCTTGGTACATGCGGATGGCAGGATACGAGTACGGCGCAAACCACATAAAGCGATGGATCCTTCTTGCCAGCAGGGTACTCTTCAAACTGGTGGCATTCTCGTCTGGGGACTGTTTACGTGGACTGAAATGGGACCCCTAGTACGTGTGACATCGTCCCTTACAGGTCAACGTTACCGGAATACACTAGACCCTCCTGTTTGTGCGTCTTAAACATCTCACTGGGGACCTCATCCGGCAACAAGACAATGCACCGTGTCATCGCTCCCGAATTGCATCCGAATGGTTGGATGAACACTCTACCGACGTGACCTCGCTTCCTTGGCCAGATAGGTCACCTGACCTCAATCCCATGGAGCACATCTGGGATGCCATCGAGAGAGATGTTCGAGGCTCTGACCCCCTCCATCAAATCTTCGTGAACTGTGGAAGCTTGTTCAGGGCTCGTGGATCCGTATGGCTTCCCAACGCTTCCGGTGTCTTGTCGAATCCATGCCGAGATGAATCGCCGCCGTCATCGGGGCGAAAGGTGGTGCTACACGTTACTCTCGGATTGGCTAAGGGCCCTGCCGATCTCTCTGAGCCTCCTCCTTCTGCCCTGCCTACGACTGACGTGGCTCCTGCGTTCCATAATGCCGTTCTGTCTTCGCCTATCTCCGATGGCGTCAAGAATGCCTCATCTTACCCAGCTGTGGCTTCTGCATGCTTTCCTGATTTCGACTCCTACGTCAGACGGTGTGATTTTTAGTTCTTTTTCTCCTGTAGCTGCCATTGATGCTGTGTCCTCCAGCTGCACATAGCCTCATCGCTGCCTGCATTACCAGATGCTGCTCTGGATGTTGCTCCTATTCCCTCACCTGGTGTTCCATCTTTCAAAGCAGCCTCGCTTTCCGCGAGAACTGCAACAATTATCTGCACATACTCATCTGTTGCCTCGTCTCCTGCTTCGGCGTCCTCGTCTTCCTCGGTAAGTGCTCTAGATTCCTATGTTACTCTCCATGGCCATGAACTTTTCCTAGATTTTCCTGCAGACTATTCCATTGTTTAACAGCTGCACACTGCTCGACTTCGGAGTTTCCTTCGAGGCCTTGCCTGACACTCTCCTGAAGAAATGGAGTTCTACTTTAACGACGATATTTTTCCCAGTTCAATCACTCACAGGCCAGAAAGCCTGTGTCTGTCATTGTGTATTTGGCTCTGGCAGTGTTTCTCGAGGTTCCCCCTCTTCCAGACCTTCGTCCCAGCCTTCTCGTCCTGTTTCCCAGCAAAGGTCATTTACAGCCTCTGCTCAACGTATTTCTTTCGCTTCCGCTGCCCTATGGACACGATTCTCTGCACAAGTCAATGCAGCCTCTGCTCAACGCGTGTGTTCTCTTCCACCGCCTTCTGGACCCGCTTATCTGCGACAGTCCGTTCCAGTCACTGTTCAACGCGCGTCTCCGCATCCGCAGCCATCTGCCTCCACATCCGACGATTCCAATTTCCGCCAGCTTGCACCACCAGTTACCGTGTATCACCTTATCCCAACGCCCTGATAATCATCTCCATCGTTTGCCCTGCCACGTCTGTTCTACCCAGGCCTATGTTGCTGCCGTGTTCTCGCTGTGTTCTTTTGGCTCATGTAAACATTTCTGTACTGCATTTCTACTGATTGCGTCCTGCGTCGTTCTCCTCGCTCATCATTGTGTGTTCACGTTACTGTAATGATTCCCCTGCTACGGTCAATAATGCGCGGTTTTTGTATGTCTTGCATTGTTTTATTGTATTCTCGCTGGGTTCCTCCTGTTTGTGGGAACATTTATGTACAGAACTTCTGCTGATTGAGCCCTGTCTCGTGCTCAGTGCTCATCATTGTATGCTTACATTACTGTGATGTTTCCCCTGTTACGGTTTGTTATGACTTTTCTGTATGTTTCGCCCTGTTTCATTGTATTGCTATGTTTCCCCAGTTATGTCAATGTAATGCATCAAGAGGACGATTAAAGCGAAGTTGAAATCTTGCTTTACGGCCCGGTGCATTATCCTTCTTTTACCGACAAGGCTCGTTCCCGTAGTATTGCCACAGAGTTGGTTGAGCATAATTGTCGAGAATATCGAGGTAGACGTGCTGGTTAACAGTGTTGTCCGCGATAACCAATGGGCCGGGACCATAGTACGAAAAACACCCCCACACGAGTACACTGATGGGTCGTGTATCTGGATTCATCAGTCCATAGGACTCGTTTATACTAAACCACGAGTAGCATTCCTAGTAGAGATGAAAGGTTTATGAGCAGCCGCACGACCACGGTAACCCATGGAATGAAGTTCTCTGCGAATGGTACGTGTACGTACCGAGGTTCCAGCATTTTTACTCACCTCTCCACTGAGGTCTTGTGCAGTACTACGTCGATTAGCTGTAACGTCTCTCCTGAGGCTTCGCATCATCTAACACTGATTTTCTTTGGTCTGCTAGTACGTTTTGCTGCTTCAGGCACCCAATGTGTCTTACACGTATTCAGTACATCAAAATCAGTTGAATTGTGTATGTTTAAACGCCTCCCAGTTGCTCGTATGACCAACACACTAATATAACACCCAACAATGTTTCCTTTCTCAAAGTCAGTTCTCTCCCGCTGCGACATTTTCACTCAACTTCACAGATATGATCGCGGTCAGCTGCAGGCTTGTTTTTATACAGTTTAGAGCTGTACCGCGCATCTTAACAACGCGGTGGATGCGTTCATTTGCTTCTGAAGGGGTGTCTGGTAACTTTTGTCAATATTGTGTACTTAAAATACAAATATTGAAAGTTAAAGCTCAGCAAGGTTGTCATATTAGATTGGTTAACAATTCTGCAAGTTCCAGTTTGCAGCCTGTGTTAGGTTTGGGCCATTTTCTTTTTTGAGTTTAAATAAAATTATTTATTTTTCGACTATTGAGATTTAAATGATCAGTGCCGTGTCGCCACTGGTGACTTTTTCTAAAGAAACCAAGTTCTGTCAATTTAATATTCAGGTACCTGAAAGTTTTTAATGACTGTTGTTTAAATGAAGCGAGTGGAAGCAAAACTGGTATCTAATTAATTACCACAAAAGAAACTTCTACATTTTCGAATCAACTAACCTTGTCATAAAAACGGAATTAATACTCATCACAAAACTTGTGCATTTATTTCAGCACTTTTAATGTTAGATACTCTAGAGATGTGAAAGAAAACTCCTTTTGCTGTGGCCTTTGTTACGACAGAAGCTATTCATGCATTTCGGAAAGAAAATCAATCGATGATGCCGCGTCCCTTTTCTCTCAGTGGAACGTGATCTCTGTCGGCGGTGCCTTCATGCTGCCTTAGGTATCACCGTGCACTTGAGCAGCATGTTTTCTTAATGGGAACAAAGGAGAGAGAGACCTGTGTTCAAAAGTACAATGAGAGTCTTGCTTAACAATAGAAGCAGTGATTTTCGTAACGAACGTAGACCAACCACTGTTGATTTGGAGCTCGTTCAGCCTGAATCTTTTTCCACTCTTTTTGATTTCTTAAGAAAAGTTTTCCTTATAGTTTTATCGATTAGTTCTATTGATACTCCAGACGAATCATTTCACAGAGCATCAAAGAACGATGTGTCTTAGCCTTGCAACCATAAAGAAGTCATTCTCAGTAAATTTAGAGACTTTTTTAATTTATTTTATTTGGCACCGGAGAGAAGAAGCAATTCCCTTAAAACGCAATCTCTCATCTTATCACCGAAGCGCACGGAATGCAGACGAATTCTCCCTATAGACAGTCGGCAGTAAAATTACTCATTAAACACCTATGTCAATGAAAGTTTTAAGTATTCACATACACCGGTCAGCCATTACGTTATGACCTCCTACCGAATAAGATATAGGACCCCCATTTAGACCGCAAAACAGCGGACACTCGGCGAGGCATAAATTCGATGAGTAGCCTACTATAGGTATCCTGGGGTATCTGGAACAATAATGTCAATAGCAGATCCTCCAGTTCCCGTACATTTCGGGGTGGTGGTGATTTAGCACGAACCTGGTTTTCAAAGTAGAACCACAAATGTTAGATTGGGTTCACGTCAGGGGAATTTGGAGGACAGGGTATTAACAGAAAGTCATTAGCATGTTCCTCGAACCACCCATTCGCGATGCTGGCAGTGTAGCACGGCGCATTATCCTGTTGGTAATGACCATCACCAGCAGGGAATACAGTTGCAATGAATGGGTGAACTTGGTCCGCAACGATATTCAGATACCGGACAGCTGTCAGTGGTTGTGCTATTGGGATAATGGGGACTAAAGTGTACCAAGAAAACATCGCCTAAAGCATATCACCACCGCTGCCGCCGGCCTGTTCCGGCCCAACATTGCATCCATGTGTCATAACCTCTTTTGGTGATCAGCGTATCCGCGCTAAGCCACATACGTGATGCACCAGGAATGTTGGTTCGTCAGACCAGGCCGCTCTCTTCCAATCATCCACGGTCCAGTCTCGATGATCTTGGACCCATTTCGTGCGTTGTTGGCGATGATGTGCAGTGAGTATGGGGACCTGGCTGGGTTTTTGTCTACGCAGACCCACGTGCGGGAGGCTACGGTGAACTGTGTCTTGTGACACATTGCCCTTATCACCGCTGTTGTAGGTGAGGGTGATATTGCGAACAGTGACCCGGCGGTCATTGTGAACACTGCGCTACAGTCTCCACTACCCTTTGGCATCAGTGAGCTGCGGGCGACACACAAGTGGATGACGGTTCGTCGTTTGCCCATCTGCTCACCACTTTTGATACGTACTCACTACAGCTGCGCTTGAAAACTCCCCAAGCTGAGGCGTTTCCAAGATCGTAGTCCTGAGGCGTCGTGCCGCCACAATTTGTCTTTTATCAAACTCTGATAAATTGCCAGCTTTTCTCATTCTGACTTCGAAGGCTCTACTAATCAAAAACCAGTCTTTGGATTGTATATATACTGCTCTGCGAACATTCACATGCGCCACTGTCCGATTTTCAGGCACGCTCATTTCTCTAGGGTGCGGGTGGTCATAATGTAATAGCTCATCAGTGTATACTCCATATAAAAATTAAAACGCATGCTTCTGCTCTGGAGCCAAATGTCTTCCCAATTCAGCTACCCCAACAAGTGCTTAAAACTGCTACTTGCCGTCCAATGTTTGAAGTAACTCTCTGTAGAAAACGGAATTTTCACTAATTGCAGACGATGATGACACATTTTTCGAAGCGAAGACGGAATTCTCTTTAATTCCCGACGATGTGTGGGAAATCACATTAAGGCATTTTTTGAAGAACCTAGCTGTCAGTAGATCCATTTTTACTTTCGGGAGCTAATGTGAAAACACAAATATTTCAGTGGTGGTTCCCGAATCCGCACCCTTCTGCTTCGGAGCCTGATTTCCCAATTTAGCTGCACCGACGATGTTTGTTGCTCCAACTTTGCCGTCTACACATGTGCTCCACTTCTGTTGTACGTCAATCTAATATAACTTTCCTTCTTTGTACCTGTACCTGTGAATATTTTTGGTTCATTCTCCTTAAAGGATTTCTAACTTAACGCTTACATCTTCTCTCTCAACTGAATGTTTTGCGGCAAACTCAATTGAGGTCGGAGTCGAATGACTTATGAGAAAAACAGGGATAAGAACGATTTTTACGAAGTAAGTATCCATGCTTTCGATCTAGGTTGGGTTGCAGCTGATTTTGGTCACATGGTTTCTAGTTGATTTCTTTCAAAGTGCTGCTTCTTGGATATATTTTGCTAATTGGATGTTTTGAGGCTCCAGTTTGTTAAAAGTTTATTGTTACATTGTTTCGAGCTTACACCATTAAACTGTTCCCAAGTTTGCTGTACTTGAAGACGATAAATCGTTCAAGTGACCAGTTAGGATGAAATAAAGTTAAAGGTTAAGTAAGTGGACTTGTTATTTCCTAGCTGTTCAAGCCAATCAGTGTGCACTTAAGAAATATCTGCGTCGGATATTTAGCTGTCAGGAGCACAACATATAATCTGCTGAACGTTTCTGTCAAACCAATATTATTATTCACGCAATGTTAATGTTCTGGTGAAGTATTGAGAATTAGCGAGTTTATTCAAATAAACTTTAGGAGCATTACAACATTACTAGACGTTACTTTAGAAAACAATGAATACAAGCTGCAGGTAAGCACATTAGACAAAACATTAGTCACCCCTGTCGGAACTTACCTGATAAAGGGTGACGAAGCCTCTTGCCTTGATAACAGCATGAATCTGGTGTGGTAGCGAAGCCACAAAGTTGTGGATGTATTGAACATCAGTTTAAAACCACTCGTTGTCAATTGTTCGCGAAGTTCCGCAAGAGTACGTGGTTGTCTATTCCGGCGTTCCACCTTCTGTTCCAAATGATCCCACAGATTTTCAGTGGTATTTAAATCTGGGGATTTGGCGGGCCAGTCGAGGTGAGACAGTGTTGCTGATTGTTTGCCGTGCCACTCAGAGACAGTTTTAGTCCTATGCACACGGCAATTGTCGACTTCGAAGACAGGAGTGGCAGTGTGATGCTGTTCCTGGAGATGTACAGCAAAGGGAAACACGTCGTCATTCAGAATGCGAAGGTACGCACGCTGGTTCAAATTCATTGTTACTGCAACGAGAGGGACCATTTCGTGGTACGAAAAACATCCTCTCTCCAGCTTAAACAACACCTTGGACACAGTCAAGTCTTCATTCGGCCTTCGATGCACTCGTTGCATCCCATCATTGAACTACAAACAAAATCGAGACTCATCAAAAAAAATTACTCGTTTCCAATCCTCCACACTAAACGTTTGGTACCTCTGAGTCCATTCATAACTTGCAACTTTGTGACTTTCTGTTAAAAGAGGCCTCTTCCGTGGTACTCTGCTCCAGATGTACATCACATCTAGTTCTCTTCGCAATGTTCTTTCGGAAATTGGTTGGAGTGAAACATGGCGGCGGTCCCTGTTAGTGACAATCGTTTCCGGCCACAGTTACGTCACCGATTTTCAGTTGACTGCAGACTACAGCACTGTTTGTAGAACCGCTGAACAGGACACTTCGACACGCGAACAAATTGGGCGACTTCATTCCCTTTGTGTTCATGGGCACGGTCTAACACGATGGCTCCTTTTTGCCACTCAGTCACGTCTGTCTTGCGACATATCTTGCAGACTAAATTCAACACATACGTTACTCTTCACCACTGCACGAGACAGAAATGATCCTGAAGAACACGTCAGTGCTATTTAACTCCCAACAATGTTATCACGGTGCGCTCTGTGCAACCTGTAACTTCCTACAGTCAATTCTGTTTGGGGTGACTAATTTTTTGTCCGGTATGCTTATCTAGGGCTTGTATGTGTAAAGCATTGAAAATACGAGGGAACTTAAAATAGGTACGATTCGTAAGGACATAAATAAACACTTAAATAAATTAAGTAAATTTATAAATCCGTGTCTCTTGCTTATTCCTTCGTGAAATCCGTTCAACACTCCTTGAGAAGAACATATACAGTAAACCCAGTTACCTTTTCAATGAAAATTCTTGGCTACGCGAGAAAATATGCCCTTGGTTTATTGCAATACGACAATGCCTTATAGAATAAGTTTTTCTAACGGTATTTATTCCTCTTTTTGTGGAAAAAATATCTTCCTCTTTCCGCTGTTGTAATAAGCATAATGCGTATGATTTTTGGCAGGCAATATTTTACAGCAAGGGACATTGATTTTTTTTATTTTGTTGTGGGTTTAACCCCATCAGCAACCCTAAGGACTAACGTAGTTTCCCGTGTTTATTTTGAGGCCACTGACTCCATGGAAGGGAGAAAGCTAGCGGAGTAAGACAAACATAGCGCCCGTGACACATCAGGAACTCGAGCCCGGACACAGCTTGGACTACCGGTCAGAAGCCTACGTACCTAAACATACGGCAACCGTGTCGGCAAATATTTATTGCCCCCTGTTAAATACGAAAATTTAAAATCCTCCCCCTTAATAGAATTCTTTTCTTACAAAAATAGAAGAAAATTCATGCATCCAGTATTTCTTTAATTTCATAATTTATAAAGAAATTAAAAAAAATTAAATATCAGATTTTTAAAATCAAATTTGTGATTTTCACTTCTTTAAGTGATACGCATTGATCTCTGTTCGCAATGTTTTCTTAACTGTTCTTTAAATTTCCACCTTTATTTATTTACTTTTTGTTTCTGAGAAACTTAAGCCTACTATCTAAGTTTTGTGTGTAAGCGTCATCAATACCGATGAGCAAGTGCTAAAATTATTGGGTCGTTTCATAATTATTGGCCGATTCGGACACAAAGACACAAACAGCAGTGAGAGACAACGAAATGCAATTTATTCCAAAAAAGATCTGCCAGCGGCAGCAATACAGTGCCCAACGTGTTTTCAGTGCAAAAATGTCACGGTGGCAGAAACTGGCATCACAGTGGTCCGAAGAATCGCTAACGGCGGAAATCACAGCATCCTTGTTAGCGAACCGTTTTCCCCTTAAGAAATGGTCCAAATGGCGAAACATGTGAAAGTCTGAAGGGGCGAAGTGAGGTGAATAAACAGAGTGAGAGAGGACCTCGTACCCCGAGGCGTTGATGTTTCGCATGTTTCCAATAGACACGTGCAGTCGTGCGCCATCCTGAAGCAGTATGGTACCCAAACGATTGGCGAGCGATGATTGCTTGCTGCACAATTTCTGGTGACATTCGTTTGGCTAACGGCACCACACCTCCTTTGGGATTGTTTGACCTTTCGGCAAAAACTCATAATGAATCAGTCTGGGCAGTCCACCACACAGAGATCTGAACCTTCCGTGGGTGCAGCTCGGGTTTGGGCATGTGTTTGGGTGGTTCCCCTTTATCAATTCTGCATCAACCGTAAGGATCCAATGCAGAAAGGGAGCACTAGCTTTACGTTTTTGGAGGGCAATGCATGTTTCCAGACGCAGTATCTGCTGCTGTTCGGTGCGTTCGTGTGGAACCCAGGTATCCAGTTTTGAACCTTGCCTATTGCTGCCAGGTGTCTGGAAACTGTCGCTGATGATACGACAAGTTCGGCACTGAGCTCATGTACTGTGGACTTTTATTGTCTTCCACTTTCCGCCTTAAATGTACAGTGTCACACAGAACCGGACGGCCGGCTCCTGTCTTACGGTCGATGGCAACATCACCGGCATGGAACTTGGAAAACAGTCTATGGACAGTTCTGTCACTCGTCGTACCGACACTCCACGCTCTATTGACATTTGCGACCGTTTCGAACACATTCCGGCCAAGTTCGAATTCGTGCAAAATCACTGATCTCACGTCGGGTTGCTCCATCACGTCCCCAAGTGCTGAGATCTGTCTGAAATACCGTTTTATACACGTGGACTGAACCGATTCAATTTGAAATGGCGTTTGGTAGTTCATCCTACGAGGCGTCTCTTGTAACCGGCTATGCAAATTCGCCTTGTCGGTATCGGCCAATAATTATGAAATGACCCAATATAACATTGGGCTCTAAACTCACAAACCTCACTGCCAATTATGGCAAAAGTGTTCTTCCGAAAAAATCATTTTTGGTACCAACGGCGTGGCGTAGCTGGTTAATCACCAGCCTCTCGGTAAGCAACTGTTATAGGTACGATTTCCCATCCGTTGCCACTCATTTAGTTCGGGATTTTCCAATGTTTCCCCAGAACTTACTAGAAAATCGACTTTGTACGAGGGAGTATCAAAACGTTAGATACATTTTTGAATAAAAAACAAAACAAATAAAGATACATACTCAGAGGATGAATATTGGTTTAAAGGTACAACATTAATTCATTTTTCGACTTAGTCGCCTAAGGACTGTAAACATTTATAGGAACATATGGCTTTTTTCATACCTGTAGAGAAAAATTCTCTTCTGGTTTGGTGCAACCAGTTAACGTGACACCCATCTTGTACACAATTTTCGAAACCCCAGCTACTCGTGAATGATGGTATGCACAGTCCCGAACGAAATGCCTAACATGCTGGATTTTGATACGCTTATTTTCCCGTATCATGTCGTCAATAGCAGCAGCATGCTCCGCAAGTGCTGGACATTGATGGTTTGCTTTCGCGGTATGGTATTCGTCCCTAAAATTTGGGTTTGACCCTTTTCAAATTTTTGGCACCACTTCTCAAAGACCGCGGGGGATATGGCATTTCCTACGTGTACAGCACGGATTTTACGATGGATGTCAGAGCAATTTAGGCGCCTAGCCCACAAAAATCGAATGGTTCCCCGCACTTCTAACTTGCAGTAAGAATCCAGTTGGCTCACCATTACGAGCTGCCTCTACAGTTACTGAACTTTAACACCTCCCGTCAGCAGCTATGACGTACAGTCTACTTCTTTCCCAAGCGCACATGGTCTGACTGCCATGTCACTCCAGATGGTGCTAAGTGTAATATACTTTTTTCACTCACCTATGTATGTTTCATCCATTTCCCGCTGCTTCACTGGTGACCAGCACCTCCCCCTTACATCGGTAAGGTCACCCGACCTGGCGCATTCCGGGATGAAAATCCTATGGGTACCTTTAGGTAGCAATAGATGTCAACGATCTGAAACGAAGTTGCTTTTCCATCCGGGTGGCATTTAAAGATATTTCTGTTAGGGAACAGGATAGCCATAATTTTTCTCCATCACCCTCTACTGTCGAAGACATTTTGGAAAATAAGAAGAGAGTTGCGGTGAATAGGAATAACAACGACTTAAAAATAATCAAAACAAAAAATTTTACGCAAATTATCAGCTCAACGAATAGTCAACACAATAGCAATATTAAGCATTCATTATTCATATCGCAAAACATACTGTAACATACACTGCGGTACTATTATTATCAGGACAACTGCATTTCTAAAAACAATCGTTATTTACAGAAAAGTTTATGTTACACTATGTGCTGAAACCTCTGGCGATTATGACGGCTTCAAATCCGCAGAATACTCTCCACCAGGTTTTGTGAAATGACAACCGAAATTATCCGTCTTTCGGACTTCAAAGCAGCTACCTGTTCAGCTTTGTTTGTTGACCGATCGCTTCTTTCACGCAGCCGAAGATCCATTTAGCTTCAAAGAATCTCTGTGTGGTTCAGGTGATGACTCTGGGTTGCCCAGTCCAACTTTCGGATACCTATGTACTCAGCCCAATCTGTAACATGGTTAGAAGTATGACGCGATGTGTTGTCCTGCTCATAAAGATACGGCCCTTCCCCAAAGTGTTGCTACAATATAACTAGTGTGTAACTGTCCAAGAGATCTAAGTGGATTTCAGAATGAATGATTATGTCCAAAACGACTAATGGTCCCAAGCCGAAATACTAAAAAAGAAATCCATACCATCACCCTGACTCGACGAAACGTCAGTGGTAGGGCGATGCAGTCCGGACGAAACCTTTCTCTCGGCACATGTCACACTCATAGGCAACCATCAAATACGTAGACTGTGTGCCATCAATCGTGAGTCCAAAGCGCTGTTTTCTTATGATCGACGTTCTTTACCCCACGCTAATTGGCGTGTGCTGCTTTTCCAGGTGATTAGCGGCTTGTACGTAGATGGTAGATCCACCATGGCAACCCATGTCGTCCAAGGTCTTCCGCACTGAAGTGGTGTTACCATCAACTCCAGTTTCATATAGGATTTGAGTGATTTGATACAATGTTGATTTCCGTTTTGGGCAGTCTGTCTTTTGAGGATGTCTCCCAATGTCCTGTTCGCCTAGAAAGTTTCCCAGGTCGTTGGTGGGCAGAATAGGCACCAGTGTGTTTCCATTTGCATATCATATTACCAAATTTTAATACCGAAATTGTCATTACTGCTGAAATACTACATATGGAGCGATTGCTAACGTAACATCTTGTTGTCAAACCGAGTTGGAAATCAATTAACTCTGTCGATCGAGGTACTTTGCATTCATGTTCATATAATTGTCTCATAATAGATACACTATACTGACCAAAGTCACCGGACACCTAGAAAAGAAACACAGTAAATCCTTTATTGACATACATTTGTACGGTGTCGGTCCACATTTGGCCTTAATGCAGGCATCGACCCTTCGAGGCATGCTATCGACAAGGTTTTGGAACGCAGCGATAGGTATGCGCTTCCATTCAGTAGATAATGCTGCCGCTTAGTAGTAGGGCGTGGTTCCAAACTTCTCATGCGGCGTTATAATGCATCCCATAGGTGCTCTGTGGGTTTAAGATCAGGGCTCTGTACTGGCCCGTCCACGCACGATACGAAATAATCATCAAACCACGCCGTAACAGTCCTTGCTTTATGGGACGTAAGTCGTGTCTGTTTTGAGCTTCGTGTTTCGCCGTCTACTGAGTGTGTTTTGTGTGCTCTGTCGTTTAACTTTTGTGCGTGTCTTCAAGACGAAGGTTGTATCTTTCATTTAAGACATCTCCCGAGTCGGTGAGTACTATTTTCAATTAGCTATCAGCACTTTATTTTCTCGACCAGTTGGTCGTTTTTACTAAATTAGGCCTCGCCATCGGCGAGGGCGACTGCTGATAAGAGCAGATTTCCCGCTCTCGTCACAGCTTCTCCTACTACGTCGATCCTTATCTCTGACGGAGCAAACCAATCGGCGTCCGTCCTTGATGATAGGGAATATCGTCCTCCTCCTGATGCCTATTGCTCTTCTTCTTCTACGCTTCAACTCTCTGACTCCACCACCCCTCCTGGTGGTGAGGCTATGACGTTCGTTCCTGATGCTACCGATGACGTAATGGATATCTCTGAGGGCGTTGCTTCTCTGCCCTCGGTAGCCTTACCCAGCGTTGTGTCAGCTCCTTCATCCAGCGCTGCACCTCTGCCTTCCAATGCAGGATTGCCTTCCCGCTCTTATTCTAGCGTTACCTCAGGTGCGTCCCTACCGACGCAATCGACTCGCCTTCCCCTTGCAGATGCCCATGTCCAGATACATGGTGACTCACTTCAATTGGACGTTCCGCACTTCTCACCCGCTGCGCAGGAACTTCACTCCACTCGCGAGATGGGAGTGTGCCTAGATGCTCTTCCGAATACACCGCTGAAAGTCTATTGTGATACGCTCCTTGCTTTTCTTCCAGCCGGAGCCATTACTCACCTCACCCGCCGGCCGCGGACGGTGATTGTTTATTTCACATCCGAAGAGCATGCAGACACGCTTCTAAACTTTGGTCTTGACCTGGGAGACCACCACCTGGAAGCTGAACCGATTGCCAGGCGCCCTGTTCAGGTCTCCTTGCATCCGGTGCCCCCGAAATCTCAGATGCGATGATATGTACTGCACGTAGTAAGTGTGGTAAGATTGTTGGTCCTGTTATCACACATTCAGCTGCGCCCAAGGATCCTGCAAATAAGAATGTTCGTAGTTTTCGCCGGAGTGTTCGACTCATCTTTCCATCAGAGGAGCACCTCCGTAAGTTCCCACGGATCCTAAATGTCCGATGTGGGCAGCTCTCCTACAGAATTGACATGCTAACATCAGAACACTGTGCTAATTGTAAAGAACTTGGGCATCAGCGTGCTCGATGCCCCAACAACGAGTATCCAGCTCCCACGGATTCTACAGTGCCTACCGCCTCTAAGCAGCCTCCTGCCACATCTCGCTCTCGACCTGCACCGTCTTCAAATGTGCCAACTGCCCCAGGGCCGAGTTACACAAAAAGTATATCTACAGCCTCTCGTCCACGAGCGTCTTTTGATGCTGATCTCACCTCCCACCTTCAATTTCCAGTGCTCACCTCACCTATTACTCCTCATCCCGTGGCAACATCGGGAGACTTCGCCGCTGGTTTCCCACCAGTCTTCACTATTGGTGTCTCCGAGTGTGACGGCGGTGCCGATAGCTCCTCTGACTCTGCGTCAGCTTCCCGAGCATCGTCGCTCCCTGGAAAACGAATTTCTGGCACTCGTACAGGTACCCGACGTAAGAGGAAGAAGAAGAAGAAATCTTCCTCTGCGGATGGGCAACCGTTCCGTACTACCAAATCTTCAGGAGATATTTCTCCCTCTCCTGCGCCAACAGAAATTGAAAGGGACACTGATGATGATGGGTCTCCGCCTTCGTTTGAGGTCTTTTCAAGTGTACTCTCCAAATGTGGTGCTCCTTCAGAACCTCTCAATCTTGGAGATTACTATCAGTTTTGCACCCACACCACGAACCTAGAGTCGACGTATTACTACCTCCGAGAGCGCGAAGACATTCTTCCCGTGCTGCTCCTGCAAGCCGGATGCATTGCTAAGTACCTTCGTGGGTTTGTTTATTACCCCCTGCACCACTCATGGACCCTTGGCTGCGTAAACCGATTACAACAACTCCTGAAAGTTGCTCCGCGACTCCTCCAACCAACGACTGACCAGTCCATTCAATGTCACGACTCTTAATTGCAGAGGGTTTGCTAGCCCCCTAGCGAATGCTCTTGTAATGGAAGACCTCTCGCCCCTCAGGGCCGATCTGTTACTACAAGAAACAAACTGCCATTCCTCCACTCTGTTTACTCGCTGGCGTGCTAGCGATTATGTGTTCCATCATGCTTTCCGCTACTCATCTCATGGTGGACTTGCTATCGGAATACATCAACATTTCCGATCCACCCTCACTGCACTCTCAGTGCAGAACTTATGCCGAGATTTACTCCAGCAAGTCTCCTTCACAGTTGGCAGAGCTCGATTTCACATCTTTAATGTGTATATTCCATGCACCTCTATTCATTTATTTATCTTGTTCACCAAACTCCGTAAAGCTCTCTCGAAAGTCTCACCTTCGGATCGTGTGCTCTTGGGTGGAGACTTCAATTGCACCCTTGACCCGGCTCTGGATCGCTCTCCTTCGTCACTAAAGCGTCGGACGGATCTTGTCGCACTACTCCATGACCTTCTTGCTGATTTCTCCTTCACCGATGCTTATAGGCGCCTTCATCCACAAGAGACCTCACACACGTGGCGCTCGTCTGGGAGTCAGCTTCCATCAACTGCACGCTTGGATCGGGTTTACGTTTCCACACCGCTTCTTGCGTCTATTACCGAGTTGCAACATCAACCTACTGCTTCCTCAGACCACTGCACGGTCACCCTCACAGTGTTTGTTGCGGCGTCACTCCCTCGGACTGTACGTCCGAGGGAGTGACGCCAGTCCGAGGGAGTGACGCCGCAACATTTGACTCCAATCTCCTCACTGATCCTGAATTTTGTGCCTCTGTCCGTTCCTTCCTCGCTGCTCGTCGCGCAGGGTTGCATTCCGCACCCTGTACCTTGACGTATTGGCTTCGTGTCAAGCATCAGCTCCTCTTACATATCAAGCAACTTTCCTTCACCATGAAGACTTCTAGTCAGATGCGCCTCGATCACGCCAGGCAGATGCTCACACTGATTGGGTTATCAGATATGCTTTTTCCAGCATATCAGGCGGAGCTCCAGGCTTTGCTGAAACCTCTTGCGCAGCAAGCACTTTTACGTCTGCGCATTAAACATCTCAATCCGGAGGCATGCACCTATGATTTTCTAACATCAATGGAATCTGCACGTAAGTCTTCTACCTCGCTTCGTCATCTTCGCCTCCGATCTGGCGAAATCACATCCGATTCGGCAGCGATTTGCTCTCACGTTCGTCAGTTCTATACTACCAAGTTCAGTGAATCTCCTCCCCTTCTCCCTCTGCTCTCCCCCATCTTCTCAATAACCTGCCTCAAGTTCCGTCTCATCTTGCTCACACCCTGTCTCTTTCACCCACATCTACGGAGGTGTCCGACACCTTCTCTTCATTTAACCCCCATGCCGCTCCGGGTCCGGACGGCCTCTCTTTTCCTTTTTACCGTGCGTTCTTGCCTCTTTTGTTGCCTTTTCTCCTCTCCGCTTTTTCTGCTGCATTTAACTGCTCCCCCTCCCGAGGAGTTTCACGGACGCACATGTGGTCCTATTTCCCAAGAAGGGTGACCCTCTTGACTTGGGAAATTGGCGCCCCATTTCTCTTCTCAATCAAGATTATAAACTCTATACTAAGCTTCTTTCCCGTCGACTAAACTCTATCCTCCCTCACATCCTTGCTGACTCTCAAACCTATACTGTTCCTGGCCGTTCTCTTTCCTCCAATGTTCAACTTCTTCGCGATCTCATTCATTTTGCCAAGACTCATTCTGAACCTCTTGCTCTCTTTTCCTTAGAATTCCGTTCCGCTTTCGATAATATCTCACACGCCTATTTAACACAAACCCTGCTACACTTTGGCTTTCCTCCACAATTTGTCTCCGTTCTTCTCTCCCTCTACCGGGACGCCGTTTTCCATGTCAAGACGGCATCTTTTCTCACAGCACATGTTCCCTTCAAGCGGGGAGTTCGTCAGGGCTGCCCGCTTTCTGGTCAACTGTTTGCGATTGCCGTCGAGCCTTTTCTACGCTCTCTGCAAACATCTCTCCTAGCACAACTTCCACCAACAGTTGCCAGCTCACGGCATCACTCAGTCATTTACTGTGCTTATGCAGATGACATCACCGTCTGCATTCGTAGCGACTCACAGTTCCAACTGCTTCGTCGTTTGTTCTCCGCATATGCTTCATGTTCTGCAGCTGAACTGAATACGTCTAAGAGCACTGGATTGTGGTGCGGGTCGTGGTCCAATCGCTTGGATGCTCCATGGGGGCCACATGGTCATCCACTACCCAACGCTTCCTGGGTGTGCACTTAGGCGCACCACAAGCTACATCCAGTGCAACTCGCTCGGAACTCCATCCTCGCCTCCTCCGCACAACTGCATTCTGGTGTCGTGCGCAGTTCTGTACGTCCTACTACCAGCGTGCAAATCTCACCAGGACATACCTTCTGTCCATCTGCAAGCATTCTTGGATTGCATCTACGACCCCGCTTTTCTGTCTCCAGGAGGTTACACGCTGCCTTACTCGAGTAATGTGGGCGGGTCATCACTGGATTAACGTCCACAAGCTCTGTGCTCCTCCCTCCTATGGTGGTGCTGGCCTACCTGATGTCCCGCTGTGCTACAAAGCAAGCCGAGTGATCAACTTCATTCACCTTTTCACGGCTCCAGTGGCTTCCGCAGTTCAGGTACGTGACGTTCTTGCCTCCTTGCGTAACCCACATTTTTCCTTTCTTTCTTTAGTTCTCATGGATTGCTGTCCTTTCCCCCCCTCCAAACTCCCACCTGCATATTCTGAAGCCCTCACTCACCTTCGCTCTCTCCCCCTCATTCGCTCCCCTCCCTCTTCAACTCTAGAGCTTCTTTCTGAACCCTCTTCTTCAACTCCCTTGTTCATCCCCCCCATCTCCCCTGTTTTTCATTCCCCTCTTGGCTCCGAGCAGGTGTAGTAACTGTTCAAGACCTCACTAACTCGGATCTATCCTGGCGCCCTTTCTCTGGCGTCCCCCCTGCTATTCTCTCGTCCCCATCCTCCCATTTGGTGTATGACTCTCTGCTAACTGCACTTCTTTCTGCTTTTCCCTGATCTTGTCTCCCCCACCGGTCTCGTCTCTGTCTTTTCTGCCCCTCTTCCGCTGCCGTTTTTCCTCCGACTCACAAACTCGGTTCTTCCTCTCTCCTCTCTCTCCTCTAAATCTCTTTATCGTTTTCTAGTGAACCTTGCCACCCCTTCACCGCTTTCTATTCTGGAGGTTCCCCCGCTTCTCTTCCTCTTATCTGGGCCCCTGCCCGCTCACCCTTATCTGCCCCTCTTGAAATTAACACCCACTGGCTCTTTTTGCACAATCGCCTCCCTGTTCCGTATTTTCTCTCTCGCATGTCTCTTCTCTCCTCCCCTCTCTGCTCCTTCTGCGCACAGGAGGCAGACGTTTCTCACGTCTACCTTTACTGTCCCATCCTGATGCCTCTCCTCCACCAGGCTTTCCGGATTGCCAGTCGCTCTTGTTCTCAAGATCTTCCGTTCACTGCCTACAGACATCTTCTTCTGCGGGCTCATCCACCTACGCCTCTTCCGTCAGTATGTGCCTATCTTTTCGTGCTGGTTAAACACGTTATTTACGTATACCTTCAACAACTCCGCAGCGTTTCCTCGCCGGTCTCTTTACACCAGGCTAGCGCAGCCCTTTTGTGCCATTTTCAAGATCGATTGCTTTCTCGACTCCGCCTGGAGTACCAGTCGGCTTCTTCCAGTTGTCGAGAAGCCACCTTCTATGCTACCTGGGCGCCTGCCGCTCCATGGTTTGCGGTTGATTCTGGACTGCTACACCTATCAGTACCCTATGACATTCTACACCTCCTTTGCTGAGTTCCGTGGCACCCTGGTGCCCCTCCTCCACTCTACGACTCGTACAATCCACACTACCGTTGAATTGTGAATGCTAATGCCATCTCAGTGTATTTTCATGCTTACTCGTGTACATTACTTACTTTCACCCCGCCTGTATTATGTTGCTTTGGTGCCCTCGTTAAATAACTTGCACAATTGTGCACGCTGTGTTTTTATCTCATGTATGCAATGTTTTACCTTCACGGCGATGTTTGTGCTGTTCTTTTTCTAATTGTGTACTATTGTTTCGCCTGTGTTATCCTGTAATCATGCCCAGCCAATGTCATGTGACCCGATGTGTTTCTCTCTGTCACTTCTGCAATTTTTATTCAATAAGCTTTGCTTGCAGCATTTGTTATTCATCCCCATTGTCATTGCAGTGTATATACCATCATGTTTTAACAGTTTTGTATTATTTCCCAGTGAGACGCCCAATACTGTACGTCCCCCTCTTATGTTTTCTTATGATAAATTAGAATAAAGCGATTTTGAAGCCTTGCTTTATGGCTCGGTGCATTATCCTGCTGGTACTAAAAAGACTAATTTCCATTGTATTGCCACAGAGTTTGTAGGGCATAATTGTCCAGAAAATCGAGGTAGATGAGCTGGTTAACATGTCTGCCCACGATAACCAATAGGCCGGGATCATACCACGAAAACTACATCCACACGAGTACACTGCAATCTCCACACTTGACTGTAGGAACAGTATACCGTAGTAAATAGCGTTCCCCTGACTGCCGCCATACCCACACACGTGAATCAGACTGACGAATGGTGTATATGGATTCATCAGTCCATAGGACCTGTTTCCATTGATCTACGGTCCACGATAAATGTTCTTTACACCATGCTAAACGACGAGAAGCATTCCGAGTGGAGATGGAAAGCCTATGGGCAGCCGCAAGACCACTGCAACACATGGAATGAAGTTATCTGCGAATGGTACGTGTACATACTGAGGTTCCAGAATTTTTATTCACCTGTAGACTGACGTCTTGTGCAGTACTTCGTACATTAGCTTTAAAGACTCTCCTGAGGATTCCACGTCCCGTATCACTGATTTTCTTTGGTATGCCGGTACGTTTTGCTGCTTTAGGCACGTCATGTGTCTTCCACTTATTCAGTACATCCAAAACAGTTGACGTGGGTATGTTTAAACGCCTCTGGGTTTCTCTTATGGACTAATATAGCACACAAAAATCTTTCCTTTCTCAAAGTCAGTTCTCTCCCGCCGCGACATTTTCACTCAATCTTACAGTGCGATATGATCGCGGTCAGCTGCAGGCTTGTTTTTGTACAGTTTGCAGCTGTACAGCGCATCTGAACAACGCGGCGGATGCGTTCATTTGCTTTTGAAGGGGTGCCTGGGGACTTTTGTCAATATAGTGTACCTAGTCTTACCATTAATACTGTTACAAAATTATTCAATGAATTAACAAAAGAAATGTATGTAAATTTTAATATTCCTGTGTTATGACGTAAGTGGTACACTTGTGAATACATGGCACCAATCACTTCTCCAAACGGCATCTTTTTGCCTTCACACAGTCCTACAGTCTCTGTGGCTATTCATCAATAATTTTACACAGGTTCTCCACAGGGAAATCTGCTACTGCCCGCACCAAAAGAGCGTTTGATACTGTCAATACTGGGATGTCTCTTTCTGCGGGCCATGTCCTCCAGTGTGGGCCCACAACTTGTAGTCCAATTGGTTGAGGGATGTGCTGCGTGAAGGCCAATCAGCTCGAGAAATGAAGTCTGACAAATTCGCCTGAACCACTCCTGGCTTGACTTTGCCTTGTAGGCAGGTACGGAATCCTGCTGCAAGCTCCACTGTCAGTTTTGGAAGAGGGTGTGGCTCCCATTTTTGACCACTGGCTCCAAAATCTTGTCGTCGTAGATTTTGGTGGATATTTTCACTCTTTTCTCAAAGAAATGGAGCTCCGTGGCACATTCGTAAGAGACTCCCCACCAAGCCATAACAGAAGCAGGATGATAGCCCCTCATGATCTTTGGAGCTTTCTAGTGAGCTTGACGCATATATCCTGTCATTTTTGCGGTTAAAAACTTTCTCAATAGTGAAAGTTTGTTTCATCAGAGAAAAGGATCTGTCTGTGGCGATTGTCCGCGTAACGCTGCAGCAAATGTTCCGTTTTTAGCATCATCTGCTGCTTCAGCTGTGGGATTAAGATGTACCCTGTACACCGCCGGTGAGCTCACACCCTTAGGTCACTCCGGAGCACACGTAACACTGTCATTCTTGAAATGTTCAGCTCAAGAGCGGTTACTGATTGATTTCTGACAGGATTTCCCCAAATACGGGCTGCCACTGCTTTCACCATGCGAGCAGTCCTCGCGGTACGCGGCCGACCATTCCTGGGGCTGTCAGCGAAGGTACCAGTCTTAAGGAATCTTTTTATGTTCCGGTAGACAAAAATTCGGCAGGTTTTCAGTTTCTTCAAGATGTTGAAAATATCGTAAGCTCATTTTGCAACTCGGTTCTCATAATCGCCTCACTGCATGGCAAGTTCTTCATGAAACACGTTAGTTGCGCCATCTGTCGAGCGTTTGTAACAGTATGTATGCTCAGACTGTGTATATATACACTGCTGGCCACTAAAAAGGCAACACCAAGAAGGAAGCATCCGATTGGCCTGAAATTCGCAGCATGCGTCGCCCGCGAGAGGACATGCAAACGATTAGCATTGCAGGGCATATGCAAATTATGAGCGCCCGGCACGCCACCGAGAAGCACCGAAATGGTCTCAAAGTTCACGGCATAGGAGCGGGATCCATTCCATTGCCTTTATGCATCATAACTTGCGTAAATATGGTTCGATGTCGATGAAATTTTAGTATATTGTAGGGAACCACCTGTAAATGAACCCTATTGAAAATTGTTGAAGTGGGGTCAGAGGTCAGGACATAAGAGCGGGATGCATTCCATTGCCCTTATGCGTCATAACGTGCGTAACAATGGTTCGATTTCGATGAAATTTTAGTGTACGGTAGGAGACCACCTGGGAACGATCCCTATTAAAAATGGACGAAATGGGGTCAAAGGTCAGGACGTAGGATTGGAATCCATTTCATCACCCTTATGCCATACTACACTGCTGGCAACCCAAAATGCAACACCAAGATGGAAGCATCCGATTGGCCTGAAATTCGCAGCATGCGTCGCCCGCGAGAGGATATGCATACGATTAGCATTGCAGGGCACATGCAAATCATGTGCGCCCGGCACGCCACCGAGAAGCACTATAAGAAAGGTACACAGAAAGTGGGGTGTAAGTAGTGGGAGTGTGTTGTGCTGCCGGACATTTGCGTGGGAAGCTTCCTGATGCCTCGTCGCAGAATACGGCAGTCATTCCAGCACGTTTCGGAGTTCAACAGAGGACGAATAGTAGCTTATCGCGACAGCGTTTATCGTACCGAGGCATCGGTGACCGTGTGAGACGGCATCCAGTCACAGTGAGGCGAGTATGGATTCGGTGGGTGCAGAAGTGACGGACGGACCGACGTGAGCGATTGCCGCAGCCGCGGTACACCACCTAACGAAAGGACGGGCATGTTGTGTGGCGGGCATTGACGGCTCGCACAGCCACATCACGAACATTAGCGCATGAATTAGGGTGTGTTGCGCAACAACCTCTGTCAGCACGTACCGTTCGACGTCGTCTGCAGGAACGGGGACTTGTAGCACGGCGCCCATTGCTCCGATTATAGTTGACGTTACACCACAGGCGAGTGCGGCGGCAGTGGGCCGTTGGACGCCGCACCTGGACTAGGGAGTGGCACGACATTGTCTTCTCCGACGAATCCCGCTTCTGCCTGCAACACCACGATGGTCGGATTTGCGTTTGGCGGCACCGCGGCAAGAGATACTATGACCCCTGCATTATGCATCGCCATGCAGGTCCGTCGCCTGTCGTCATTGTTTGGAGCACAATTGGATATGACACCCGCCCCCTTTGGTACTTATCGCCGGTACACTCAAAAGCCACCGCTACATCTCCGACGTTTTGGACGATGCCACGATGCGCGCCCGCACGTGGCACGCATCGTGCAACAATTCTTCACGGCCCCACCAGGTGTCACTGCTGCCGTGGCCCGCCTGTTCTCCCGAAATGTCGCCCATCGAACACGTCTGGTCGCTTATCGGCAACCGAGTGGTCCGGCAAGCACCACCCGCGGCTACGCCTGATGAACTGTGGCAACGTGTGGAAGCAGTATGGGCCGACATACCCCAAGCCGGCATCCAAAGCCTCTTTCGTTCGATGCCGTGGTCTGTAGCGGCCGTTATTGCCAGCCATGGGGGCCCCACGAACTATTAAAGTCTGCGTTTTCCGCAAGTCGCATGGGCCTGTAAGCTCAATCGTTTCATCTTTGTATCTGTTGTTATGTGTCCAGTAAATCTGGCTTTGCTATCTCGTGTCGTTCTTGGTGTTGCATTTTGGGTGACCAGCAGTGTATATATATATATATGATGATATATATATAAAAAAAGCAATTTTGTCCCAAAGAGAAAGTGAGCAGTTGATACATCTCATCCGGGAGGAATTTTGTTTCCCAGCCTTTTAAATTATAAACACTCTTAAGTTTTATTTGATCACCTAAAGGGATTTTTAGGATTCCTAAAAATGCATAATCTTTCTAGATCATAACCTTGTACAGATCTTTCTCCTAAATCTTTTGTGCTTCTTTTGAAGCCTGTGCAAAGCCCATGAAAAAGAAAAAGTGCCGCTGTCTTTGGTACGGAAATGCATTGTACTCTTTATCAGTTTTCTATTGAAAAGAGAAACAAAAAAATCAAAATAAATAAAGCGCGAAAGCTCACCCGGAAAAATAGCGAATGTGTTTGTTTTCCACCTTCTACTTCAAGCGAACATTCTTTCTAATTATGTGAAGCAGAACCCACTCGGTACCAATAGGTGCATAGTGACAGAATGTGTTTGCACATCGGTTTGTCAAACTAATGAAAAAATATCAGGGAATTAGGAAGAGAGGAAAGTTGAAAGGAGAGAAGAGAACAAAGGAATCTCCTGTTTTTGCATTCAATCTGTAACTGGCGTTGCAGAAACTGCGATTCGATGGCGCGGCTGACCTGAGCATATTAATCAAAGGGGTGTTTGCATCCTAAAACAAATTTCGTTGGCCATGGGAGCAGACTTGGCATGCAGATCACGTGATTTTGCCTTCCTAAAGCTGGTAAACATTAAAGAGACGTGAAGAGGGGGGAAAGTTGAGATTAAGGAATCAGTGGGATAAACACCTCCTTTGTGCGTTTGTTTTACAGTGAGGGGGAAAGACAAGACAAATGGTCTCTCCTAAATCTCGTGCATGTGAGTTTCATCGAATTTTTTTTTTTTTTTTTTACCTCCT
Organism: Macrothele yani; assembly: GCA_039090855.1. Taxonomy (NCBI): domain Eukaryota; kingdom Metazoa; phylum Arthropoda; class Arachnida; order Araneae; family Macrothelidae; genus Macrothele; species Macrothele yani. The sequence goes on from CM076995.1 coordinate 186,081,660, forward strand.
CCTCTTTTGAACTGAGACTTTTTGATGTTTTATTCCTTTTAAAATAAATGCTGTTCTTATGCATTTTAAGTAGATTGCCTTGAGCAATTTTGCGAACGGAAAGAATCTGTTAAACGTGCGAAAGTGTCTCACAGTATGACCCACAGGACCACCCGATGTGTAAACCGCTTTAAATTTTAAATACTGCACTGCCGGAGGTAAGCCAGACTGCTTTCTTACGAGGATTTTATTTGAAAGCCGATTGCTTGTACAATGTTTGCATTTCCTTTGTCGTGTTATGAAAGTGTTGAAGTCGCATAAATAAAGTTTGAAATCGATTTATTAGTCGGAAGAAGTCTTACGCAAATTATACCCTGATGATTATGGATTCCTTTTTGGTCACAGTTACCTTTTCTACCGCATGATGTTATGTTTACAAAATGGCGTCATGTGCGCAGAAACCCTCGACATTCTTCAAAACCAAATGGAATGTCGGGCGTTTATGAAGTACATAAGTATCATAAGGTTACGTCTGTCACGCGTAAATGATAGTTCTACATGCTTTCTTCCAAATATTGAATGTACTAAATCTGTGCATAAGTTTCCAGCGTTTGATGGTCGAATGAATATCGTACTTTCACAAGCACTTCGTATTTAATCCTCATCGTAAGTATCTCTGCATCTTCTTCAGCCGTCCGCCACGTTGCTTGTTCTCCACGCTGCTATTGCCACTTCTGAATTTCAAAAATCATTAAAAACACGTGCTCGCAGCTACGGTGTTCTAGCTTTATGCTGAACAAATCAGTTCTCCTGTTTCTTCAGCGGATTTCCTGAAGTTAAAGGGGAACAACAAGTAGTGACGAAAACGCTCGTTGGACGTCTTGATGTCCTAGCTCATCTAACCGTACGTGTGGACTGTCCGCCAATACAAGTCTCTCGACGTAGTGCACATTCTGATAAAAATTCAACCGCTCGGCTTTGACAGCCAACTACCTCGTGCGACGAAAACTTATGCATTGACGCGTTGCGATTTACTTCACGGAGTGACACTGAACGTGTACTCATCTGGAGGTCATTATCCAGATCCCCTTCCCTATCATTACAAAACCCCTTATAGTATAGCTTTCACGATTTGGGCCGGCGTCTCATCCGGTGGAAATATCGAGTTCTTTATGCTTCCAGGAGGCAATAGGAATTATCAGTTCTGGACACTTACGAAGTTTAAACACGAGAAAATATCATTTTGCAAGATGCTAATGCTCCGTGCACTCTCTAAGAGATTGGGTTACACATTGTGACGTACTACAGAGGTGAAAACATGTGTCAAGACGACAAATCTGCAGCGAGATGTTATGTCCGCGTAGCTCAGTTGGGAGAGCGACATACTCCGGAGTGAGGGGGCATGGACTCGGTGCGCGTCGCGGGCAAACTTGTATTTTCACAACATGTCTAGAAATAAGTACAGTTCGCCGCATGGAGGGGTCAATATGATCTTCCGATCTCAGTCCGATCGAACATGTTTGAGATATTCAAAGGTGACAAGTTGTCACCTTCCAACGCCCATCACAATCTCTCCAAGAGCTCGCAGGTACTCTTACCAACGGAGAGGCTTTTAGGCAGTCTCAAAAACAGCATGCGTACTCGCCGTGAAGCATACATTTTCACCACAGCAGCTTTTGGACAGCATGAGTAATAGCTGTGAATCATGTACTGCTCTCAGGAGTGACCGCACCTTTCTTCCACAAGATATGACTTTTCGCATCGTTCGCTGACAGAGTTCATCTTTTGGGTGAATTTCCAATTGTATAGTAACAATGTACGTTAATCGACATATTGTTACTATACACTTGGAAATACGGCCATTTTTCTGAATGTTGCTTAAGTTTAGGAAACTAATATACATACAGTCGTAGCCAAAAGTCTTGCACCAATAGACCGAAAGTCAATTTTTGATGTTTGAAGTCAGCTTATACAGCTGACTTCAAACATCAAAAATATATATTATCACCATTTTAAAGGATGTTCCATGCTGAATTCAAATATTTTTACAGAATTTTTTTACCAGTGATAGAATTGACGTTACGAGCAAACGTACAGCGTCTAGTCATAAAAAGCAAAAAATAGTGGAATTTGAGAAATTAGTGTACAATGCATTTAACGTAAACGTAATGTACAGTAAAAACCTGCAGGACACGTGAACTAACTTAACAACAAGGAAAATATGCATTAATATTTAATTGCAGAACCACGGTTTCTTAGTAACAAAGTGCACCTTCTTGGCATGGAACTAATGAGCTTCTGTAGTTGTCCATTGTTGATAACACGGTTTAATAGGGCCCTTACAAACTCAGCTAATGTTGTTTTAGATGTAAGTCCTTGTTAAAGGATGTTTTGTTTCAATCTCATCCACAGATTCTCTATGGGATTAAGATCCGGTGACTGTCCCGGTCACTGAAGTTGTTTTATAACTTTTCGATTAAACCATTCGTCAACCAACTTTGACAGATGGCATGGCGTTTTATTGTCCTGAAAGATGAAATTCGGCAAACCCATGTCTTGTGCAGATGGTAGCAGTTTGTACTCCAAAATATCCGCATATTTCGATCCATTCAATGTGCTATCAACAATTTGCAGACGGCTAACACCACTAGCTGAAATACAGGACCATTACATAACCGAATGTGCGTGCTTGATTATTGACTCTGTGCAGCATGCTTTATATCTTTCACCAGCCCGACGATGTACGTAATTATTTCAATTATTAGCGGAAATAGTAACAGTTTTTTATTCACTGAAAATAACATTTTTCCATTCATCAACAGTCTAATTCTTGTGTGCCATTGTTGTTCATCAACAAGCAATCCTTTTGAGCCATTGTTGTTCAGTAAGGAAAGGTTTTCGCGCAGCTTTTCGTGCAGTCAGTCCAGTTTCTTGTAGCCTAAGACGAACCATACGTGCAAATGCAATAATGCCTACTTCATTCTCCCACTCATTTCTTAAATCAGTGGCTGTTTTAAACCTTGATTTTAAGGAACGACGAATCAACAGGCGATCATCACGTTCAGTAAACAGCCTTGGTCGACCTGTTCCTTTTCCTGTTTCCCACACGTCCAGTTTCTGCAACTCTTTTAATGATATGCAAGACAGTGGAATGATCACAGCCACATTTAACAGCAATTTTAGAACCTTGTTATCACCAATGGTCAACTAGAGAAGCTCATTAGTTCCATGACAAGAAGGTGCACTTTGTTACTAAGAAACCGTGGTTCTGCAATTAAATATTAATGCATATTTCCCTTGTTGTTAAGTTAGTTTACGTGTCCTGCAGGTTTTTACTGTACATTACGTACAGTAAAAACCTGCAGGACACGTAAACTTATTTCAAGTGTCCTGTAAGTTTCAATAATGTACTACTGTACAGTAATTTTACATTAAATGCATTGTACACTAATTTCACAAATTCCACTATTTCTTGCTTTTTATGACTAGACGCTGTACGTTTGCTTGTAACTCCACTTCTATTAGCGGTAATAACATTCTGTAAAAATATTTGAATTCAGCACAAAATTTGCTTTAAAATAATGTATAATATGTATTCTCTCCGACTTTACCATTACGCTGTATAAGTTGACTTCAAACATCAAAAATTGACTTTCGGTTTACTGGTGCAGAACCTTTGGCCTCGATGGTGGTGTAGTTATATTTAGCCCCGCAATTTGTATTTCAAAAATACTTACTACACTATAGGCAGATCGCATAATTATAAATTTCACCGATGACTTTAAGCCTTAAAAATATTCAGTTTTGGCGATTAAGGAAATACATAAAAGTTGACCATTACTTGTTTACACGAAAGTGAAAGATCAAGTTGTTGCGAATCAGATAAATGCAGAAAAATAAATAGCCGCCCAGTTAGACCTGATATGAGAAGGTAAGTCTAAAAGCACCGGGGGAAGAATGTAATTTTTTTTTTTGTATCAGAATGACTCGAAATCAAAGGAAATTAAATTTGGAAAAAAAATCTATTATGTTCATATTAATGCACCTAAAATTATTTTATTCGCATTTTAGCAATAAGCAAAATATCATTTCCGCTAAACCGGTGCAGAAACGCTAAAAGCATAGTATTCAGGAGGACATTTGATTTTCTGATCATTCATTACTTATCACAAAATACACTTTGGAAACATTTCTGCATGATGTTGTTGAAACCATACGTTTTGTCACATTTTGTACCTTTCATTTTTACTTTGAGGGTTAAATGACCACCGTGGGGAACTCGATAGTCTATAAGCAGTCGCCTGTCCCTAATTTAGAGAAATTCGTTCCAGGAAAGGGAGAGAGAGAATACCGTAAAACAAACACAACATTCATGCTTTACCTCGGCTTACAGGCCGGACTCATCTCGGACGAATGGTCAGATGCCAGAGCTTAGACCACTGCGCCACCGGGACGGCATTTCACTTTCGAATTCTGTTTTTATGTAATTTATGTTAATTATCCGCTAATTTCTTTATTAAAGATACGTCAGCTCTTCTGAATTTCCTCATACCTTTCGGAAATTACTGACACTGAGTCCGGCGCATATAAAAAGCGTTCCTCAGAATAAAAAGGTGTGTGGTGAAACTTTAAGACAATATACTGCTTGAAGCGGTACCGCATGTGATCTCGATGATGTATAATCTAATCCAAATTTCAATTTTAGTTTCTTTATGTAAATTTGAGTTCATTCCCTTTTAGAGTGTTCAACCTTAGCGTAATATTTTCTCATTCGCGGAATGATGTTGGCAACAATATGAAGTTAGAGAGCGTGGCGTATGCATGTGGACAGGTAAGAACGAGACATAATGTTGAACGAGACACAATATTGAGCGAGATATAATGTTGAAGCAAGCAGCCAAAAAGTTTGATGTGTCAGTGGTAGTCGTAGAGGATGTAGGAATCTGTAAGCTGTAGTATTTCATCCAGATATCGTCTGTTGATCTGTAGTGTACATAAATACATTGTATTGACAAAAGTAGCCGGACACCTAGAAGAGAAACACAACATAGCATTTATTGTCCTACATTAGTACGGTGTCGGTTCACCTTTGGTCTTAATGCATGCACTGACACTTCGAAACATGCTTTCGATAAGGTTTTAGAACACAGCGATAGATATGCGCTTCCATTCAGTACATAATGCTGCCGCTAACTATTGCTTAGTAGTAGGCCTTGGTCCCAAAATGGTGCTCTATGGGATTATGATCAGGGCTCTGTTCTGGCCAGTCCACACACGATACGGAATTATCGTCATACCACGCCGTAACAGTCCTTGCTTTATAGCTTGGTCCATTATCCTGCTGGTACCAACAAAGCTCGGTTCCATAGTGTTGCCACAGAAACGGTAGGCGATATTGGTCCAGAATATCGAGTTAGATGTGCTGGTAAACAGGGGTGTCGACGATAACCAATGGGCAGGGACCGTACCACGAAAAACATCATCACACGAGTACACTGCCAGCTCCAAACTTGATCGTAGAAACAGCGCACAGTGGTAAATAGCGTTTCCCAGCTGCTGCCACACCCACACACGACCATCAACCGATGGATCGTGTATCTGGATTCATCAGTGCATAGGACCCGTTTCCACGGAACTACGGTCCACGATAAATAATCTTTATATCATGCTAAAGGACGAGTAGCATTGCGAGTGGAGATGAAAGGATTATGAGCAACCGCACGACCACGGTAACCCATTAAATGAAGTTCCCAGCGAATGGTTCGTGTACATACTGAGGTTCCAGCATTTTTACTCTCCTGTACAGTGAGGTCTTGTGCAGTTCTCCGTCGATTAGCTGTAACGGCTCTGCTGAGCCTTCGACGTCCTCTATCACTGTTTTTCTATGGTCTGCCGGTACGTGTTGCTGCTTCTGGCACGCCATGTGTCTTTCACTTATTCAGTACATCCAAAATAGTTGACTTGGGTATGCTTAAACGCCTTTCGGTTTCTCTTATGGACAACCCACTAATATAACACCCAAGAACCTTTCCTTTCTCAAAGTCAGTTCTCTCTCGCCGCGACATTTTAGCTCAACCTAACAGTGAGATATGATCGCGGTCAGCTGCAGACTTGTTTTTATACCGTTTGCAGCTGTACCTCGCATCTTAAAAACGCAGCGGATCCGTTCCTTTTGCTTTTGAAGGGGTGTTCGATGAATTTTGTCAGTATAGTGTACATATACTGTTAATTCGAATAAGTGCCTATTGTGTTGTTGGAGCTATACTTGCTTATGGGAGTCTGAAATAAGGACGAACTGTAAGTAAATCATTCTTGAATTTTATCTGAGTGGCTGTTTCATTTAAGGTGAGTGAATAAGAAAATGAAATTTAATGTAGTGTTCTAAAACCTACATACACACGTTTCAAATAGTAAAGAATGCTATAATTTAGCATATGATGCTGTTTTAACTGTGCAAAGAAAAACTGTCTTTGTATCTAAACTACATTATCATTCCCCAAAATGGGTTTGTAAGTCGATGACCACAAAGCTGAATAAACACAAGTTTTTTGGATGCTATGCACGTTCCATGTTTTGCTATACTGATCTCTGTGACCGTTAGTGATTATTTTGGTGTTAGGGTTAAGCAGTGGGTATACGAATCTTAAAACAACGTAAATTTATTTATGTCTTTACGAATCCGATACTGTTGCATACTGATGGTATAGTCTTCTTGTCTTCCAGCGCTTCTGAGAATGATTTCCAGAGTGAATGTAGTATGTGTGAAGTTAAAACTTAGCATACATTAAAGAAAACCCTCTCATGGATTTTGATTGAGCGATTTTTATGGCTAAATACGTACTGAAGCTCCGCTGAATTAGAGATAGCGGAAGTTCTGCTTGGCTGCTGTCCTCCCCAATAGAGATCGATTGCAGGCTTCATGGGTAAAATGTGTGCGTTGGGTGCTTTTGACAAAGGACAGATTGTAGGTGTTAGCGGAATGGATCACTCTACCTCAGACGTCATCAACATACTGGGTTTTTGTTAGTGCTACAAGTGTCGAGAATATTTCCGGAATACGAAAATTCTGGCAAAAGAACAACCTCTCGAATAATTTACAGATGTTTACCAGCCTTGACAGCTCGTGCTATTACGCAGGCGCAAAAAAATACCACATATCATCACCGATTTGAACAGTGAATCAAGTCGCCATGCCATGTCAGTGTATGGACAGTACAACGTACTTTTTAACATCAGGCATCCCCGGTGGCGCACTGGTCTAAACAACGGCTTATGACCATTCGTCCGAGATGGGTCCGGGTTCGAATCCCGGTGAGGCATGGATGTCGTGTTTATCTACGACACTTGCTCTCTCTCTTCCCTGAAACCATTAACCCTAAATTAGGGACGGGTGGCTGTTTACAGCCCATCGAGGTGCTCACGGTGGTCGTTCAACCTTCAATAAAAAAGAAAACCTATTAGACGTTTAGGGTACGGGAGCCGCCGGTCTACAAGAGTCCCACTGTTAATGGCACGACACCCCGGCTCATTATCTTGCCTGGGCAGAAATACATCGACATGGGACCACAGAGTACTGAAAGAAAAAAGTGATAAATCCGGATTTAAAGTGCACCTAAACGTCGGAGAATGTGGATCTGGAGTCAGCGTCATGAAATATTGTTAGACCCTTCAATCGAGTTGGAACGCTACAGGTATATGTTGGCTCAGTGGTGGCTTGGGATGTCTTCACGCTTTGTGCTCTTCGGTACGTGTACTATACGGAGTTTGTGTGCTCGTAACATGTAGACATCATAGCGGCCCATTTGCACATTTTCGTATCCAGCGTGGATTCCAGAGGCAATGGCATATTCTACCAAGACAACTAAATGAAATATTCATGACGTATTCTACCAAGATTTATCTAAATAGAATATTCATGATCCCAAGAGAGATCACGAATATTCTATTCATATAAATCAGATATATAAAGCAATAAGCAGATCACATACATACTGAAAAATGCCCTACAATTTCCAAAAATTAAAAACAAATAATTCTTAATGATTATATTTTTGTATTTGTAGATAATGTCTTTGGTTTTGACGACAACTTTGTTTGTAAAAACAAATAATCAGTACGTCTTTGCATACCGAGAAACTGCCATCAGAAATAGCACTTAACATAATTACTTAGAGGCGTGCTGTCTCCGTACGATATCATCAAACCAACATCTCTGACTGTACAATAAAAACTTTATTTACAATAAAAGACATGATTTTAAAATATTTAAAAAATGGCAAGATCTTTCGGGGCTACAATAGCACCCGTCCTCAGGCCACCCAACAGTGCCACAAAGCATAGGGAAGTGCCGCAATATATAACCAGTCTCCCCCCCCCCCCGCGAGACCCACAATACATTTGTTCAAAACCGCAGGTGATGCCAATTGAGAAAAACAGCAGAACAAAAGTAATATGTACAAATAATATAATCGATTAATTAAGGTCCTCTTCTTCAGTTTTTTGAATGGGAGAAGTAATTATTCTTCTCCATTGTCTAGGAACAAAAACAGGTAAGTCCAAGTTACAACAGGTATTACCATAAGAGATTATATACAGACTCTCAGTAAAAAAGACAGTTTGTTTGTTTACATTGGAGGAGAGTACTATTGTATTAGGCCAATCGGGAGAGTAACCTCCCTGGCGAACAGCTGTAGTAAATGAAGTAGAAATGCAGTCAGTTCGAAGTGCATATTTATGTTCAGACAATCTAATGTTCAGACTTCTAAGGGTAGAACCTATGTAGTATTTGATATCTTCGTTAGGAGCCGTGGGAAGCAATGGGATACGATATATTCCTGCTTTATTCAAAGTGGCAACTTGATCTCTGTCGTTACGTATGGTAGAAAAAATGTTTTTGGTGCAAATTCCAAATTTAATATTATATTTATTACATACCTTCCGCAATATAGAAACTACGGGAGGGATGAAATCAACTTTACCAAAGTATATAGGGGGAACGACTTCCCTTGACAACGTCGTAAATCTTAGTCTTTCAAATTTCTGTAGAAGTTCCCGAAAGAAGCAGGCGGGATATCCAAATGATATGGCCATGTTCTGTATAAGAGCTAGTTCGTCCTGACGTATCTTACGGGTAGAGGAATGAGTAAATGCTCGTTTAATTAAAAAACGTAAGGCTGAAGCTTTGTGTTCCGGGGGTGGGAAGAGATAAAAGGTATCAGACAAGGTGTGAAGGTCGGTTTTCTATAGACGGATAATTTGATAAGGTTAGAAGTCAAGTCACGAGTTAATAAAATGTCCAGAAAGGGTAATATACCATTTTGTTCAAGTTCCATCGTGAAGGTGATAGTAGGATATTGGTTGGACAGACATGTGGTAAATTCGTTCAGAAGTACCATGGAGTTCAGAAGTACCATGAAGTACCATAGCACTTAACAGTTTTGCATATACCACTTCCGCTAAAACACTCGCCTCACTCTATTCCATTTCTTATATTTACTATTATCTTATCCTTATCCTAATTATTTCATTTCTCATCCTTTAAAAAGCGAACTGTGAATTCATTTATCATATGATTTATATCATATCATTTGTAACATAAAACATATCCGTTTTAAAATGCGAACAAACAAGTTTTGAAGAAAATTAATTGATGCCCCGTAAAGAAGGAAAAATGCTGTGCTTAAATTTTTGTTTTTCAAGCAAAGGAGGGTGACAAGAGCCATTAAAAATATCAGTAACGCTTACGGTGATTCAGTATTTGTTCCTTTTCGAATGAAGTATATGCAATGCATGACTTCCTCTTACTCAGGAAGTGGTTTAAAATATTCTCGGTGTTCTACTATGCCACATTTAGACAAATTCTCAAGTCTGGGATAAAGTTTATTAACTACATTTGCAAGAATGGAATTTCAGATCCTCCTAGGAGTTGGGATTGGGGACGAAATCGTTACTAAAAGCAAGTTACTAAAATCGCGCAATGCATTGATTATGATACGCTTTCCAACATACTAGAAATCACACTCAAGTTATTACTCAAGTTATGAGAATAATGGCTGTAGAATAAATCTCGCTCCTATGACCTGACCTTTGACGCCATTCACCCTTTTTCAACAGGGTTCGTCCCCAGGCGGTCCCTTACCACATACTAAAATTGCATCGAAATCGAACCATTTTTACGCAAGTTATGATGCATAAGGGCAATGGAATGGATATCGCTCCTATGTTCTGACCTTTAACCCCATTTCGCCCATTTTCAAAAAGGTTCGTCCCCAGGTAGTTCTCTACCACATAATAAAATTACACCGAAATCGAACCAATTTTACGCAAGTTATGACGCATAAGGGCAATGGAATGCATCCCGCTCCTATGTCCTGACCTTTGACCCCAGTTCGCCCATTTTCAATAGGGTTTGTCCCCATGTGGTCTCCTACCACATACTAAAATTTCATCGAAATCTAACCATTTTTACGCGAGTTATCGTGCGGACGGGCAGACAGACGGACAAAGCTGGAGCATTAACGCGTCTACAACCTACGGTTGGAAAGCGCAAAAAAAAAAAACGAAATAAATCATGGAACATATTTCTGGTATAAAAGATGACTCAAAACCTGTTAAGGCAGTACTAAGATTCCGTGAAGAAAATAAAGATGATGAAGGGAAATGGAAAAGCCTCCCTGTTATCTAAGAAAACATTTAGTACCTACACTTATGAGCAAAAAGTGCATATTTATTTTAACCTTCATAACTGATAAGACATTCAGCATTACATTTACGTTCGTTTCTGATTACTGTTCACCTTATCCTCCTCGGTTCTCGTGTATCACATGTGATACAAAGGTTCACAATGCTTAAACAAGTTAGTAAAATCATGCAATGCATTGATTATGATACGCTTTCCAACATACCAGAAATCATTACTCAAGTTAAAAGGATAATGGCTGTAGAACAAATCTTGTTTCTGTGCCCTGACCTTTGACCACATTTCGATTATATTAAACAGAACCGATTCAGTATACCCACGGAACAACATAATAAAAATTTTTCACAATAGAAGCATCTTTAGTCAAGTTATGAGGATAATGGCTGTGGAATAAATCTCGCATCTGTGCCCTGACCTTTGACCCATTTCGATGATATTCAACAGAACTGGTTCAATATATGTCCGGAACAACATACTAAAGTTTTGTGGCAATCGAAGCATTTTTACGAAAGTTATGATGCTTAAGAGCAATGGAATGGATTTTGCTCCTACTATACCGGGCAAATTAATTGGGCCGCCCCGGGCGCGCAATGGTCTAAGCGATGGCCTCTGATCATTCGTTCGAACGGGGTCAGGGTTCGAATCCCGGTCAGGCATGGATGTTGTGTTTTTCTTACGGCATTGGCTCTCTCCCTTCCCTGGAACCAGTGACCTTAAATTAGGGACGGGCGACTGCTTATATCCCATTGAGTTGCTCAAGGCAGTCGTTAAACCTCCAATCAATCAATCAATCAATTAAAAAATCAAATTTTTTGGGACAAGCTGTTTTATTCTCAGAATTGTAATGTGATCGCCAGTTGATGTCGGAAACCCACGTAAACTGGTTTATCAGCTGTGAGGTGGTGTGACTGTTAGAACGTGATAGTAAGAATGTGGTTTGACCAGTTTTAAACCGGAAATAGGCACTTCAGCTTCAGTTGTGAGCTTTCGTGTGTGACAGGTGGATGTTAATTTTTGCTCTCTGTGAGTACGTGTTGCTTTCGTATATTAAAAAATGGATATTTCCCCACGGAAGCGTGCAAAAATAATTGCTCTGAAGGATCACACTTCTATGACAGTGAGAGATATCGCTTCTGCAGTTAGTATAGGCAAATCAAGTGTATCAAGACTGCTTACGCGATACAGTGCATATGGATCATCGTCTCCAAAAAGGAGAGGTAAATGTGGAAGAAATTGAAAAACAACTCCACGAACCGATAAATATCTAATCAGAAATAGTAAAATGAATAAAAAAAAAACAAGCACCGACCTTCAAAGAGATTTATTGGCTAGTTGTTGTGATGTTAGTGATTCAACTGTACGCCGTAGGCTTTTGGAAGTTGGACGAAAGGCAAGAAGACCAACGAAAAAACAATATTTGAATGTGAAAATGAAGATAAAACGTTTACCATGGGCCAAAAAATATAAATCATGGACTGCTGACGACTGGAAAAAGGTAATTTTCCGTGATGAAACTTGTTTATTTGTGCAGGGTTACCAAGAAAATGTCGTTAGACGAAGCAACTGTGAACCCTAAAGACCTAAGCATGTCAAAAAAACTGTAAAACACCCTCTGAAACATATGTTTTGGGGTTTTTTTCGCATCAAATGACACTGGAAGCTTAGTCCTGTTCAAGGTATGACGAATTCAGCCGAAGGCCGCTCCGGTGGAGCAGAAGTCTAAGCGATGGCCTCTGATCATTTGTCCGAAAGGGGTCCGGGTTAGGCATGGATGTTGTGTTTGTCTTACGGCACTGGCTCTCTCCCTTCCCTGGAACCAGTGACCCTAAATTAGGGACGGGTGACTGCTTATAGCCCATTGAGTTGCTCACCTTGGTCGTTAAACCTCCAACCAAAAAAAAAAAAAAAGAAAAAAATTCAGCCAAATACGTAGAAATATTACAAATAGGATTGTTCCATTCTTGCAAACTTTTGATTGGCGGGACATTTCAACATGACTTGGCCCCATGTCACAATTTGAAATTGGTCAAGAATTTCATGCTGGAAAATCAAATTCACTTGCTTGATTGGCCTGGAAATTCAGCAGACTTAAATCCCATAGAAAACTTGTAGAATATTTTGAAGAGACGTTTAGGTAAAATGAATGTACAACCAAAGAATGCATGATAACGCATGCTATAAAAGTGAGGTTCCACGATTATGAAGTCAAAACTATGTGCACTCAGTTAGCGGAGTTAATGCCAAAACGAATTCTAGAGGTCATTTCTGCTAAAGAAGGACATACTTCATACTAATACAAATATTAATCAGTGTATATCAAGGCATAGTTTTGGAAAAAGGAGTGATTTTTTACTTTGTCCCAATTAATATGCACAGTGTAGTATGTCCTGACCTTTGACCTCACTTCGCCCGTTTTCAAAAGGGTTCTTTCTCGGATGGTCCCCTACTATATACTAAGATTTCATCGAAATCGAACAATTTTTACGCAAGTTATGACGCATAAAGGGCAATGGAATGGATCCTGCTTCTATGTCCTGACCTTTGACCCCATTTCGCCCATTTTCAATAGGGTTCGTCCCCAGCTAGTCCCCTACCACATACTAAAATTTTATCTATATCGAACCATTTTTACGCGAGTTATCGTGCCGGCAGGCGGACAGACAGACGGACAAAGCCGGAGCACATACGCTTCTTCACGCTACGGTTGGAAAGCGTAAAAAAAGACCCCAAACTCTGGTTTCTTTTGTTTTCCAAAAAATGCAAAATCGCCAAGACAGTTCCAAAATGAATGAGTATTCATCCTCGAGGGGGGAGGGAGTACACAAAGTCCTTTGAAGCCTGTGGTAAAAAGCATTAGAAGACTTACTTTCAGTGCTTCGTTATACAAATGCTATCAAACTTACCCCAGCAAATCTAATATTCGTCCGCCCTGACTTCGAAGTCTAGTGACGACCCTAATCACCTGTCTTCTGCATACAAGAATGATGTACTAATTTTAGCTGTAGTTGGTAAAACAACCGTAAGATCGCAACTAGATTCTAGTTATACGTGACAAATTCAACAGCATAAAACGAAAAAGTGTAAACCACTCGACCTATGTTGTCACATCTTACAAACTGTATTCGTTTTTGTGGTGCATTTGAACTTCAAGAACATGATGGATTGGACTCTGCGTAAAAAATATCCGTCTTCTGCAGCACACAAACGACTCCTATGTTTCTTCTGCAGTATCCAGGTATCACTGCCATACATCGGGGTAGGAACAATTATACTCTCATACACAGCCATGCAGGACTCTCTTGAGAACCTGTCATTCCTATGAAAACCTCCCAGAGCCGCCATGACTTTCAATGAAAAAATCACTCGTCTACTAATTTCACCATCCAATTTGACAAAGAGAACAAATTGGATGGTGAAATTAGTAGGCGAGTGAATTCTTCATTGAAAGTAATGGCGGCTCTGGGAGGTTTTCATAGGAATGATGGGTTCTCAAGAGAGTTCCGCATGGTTTATAAAGTTTACATTTCGCAGTTTTTTTATTCGGTGAATTTATATCACACAAGTTGTTTTCTATGTGTTTTGCCAGTTCCTCGGTACAAAACCTTTTCCTCTAAGTGGCACAAACTTCATTTTATCGTCGTAACTCGCTTACCATAGTGGATGAGTTTCGTTTTTTTCAGAAACCTGCTTTTTACATTCCAGACTTTATTTTCTTTGGAATTCCAATTTCTATCATGGGCAACCCTTACCTAATTTGAGGTCACTGCTTTCGGGCAAGGGAGAGAACCAGAGTCGTAAGACAAACGCACCATCCATGCCTCGCATGAGATTCCCGGTTCGAATCCGGTGAGTTATGGATCATGTTACGGCGCTGGGGTTTCTTCCGTCTCGGGTACCATGGACGGGAGAGAGTGTGTGAACCAGTGGAGGACTGCTTATAGCCCATAAAGTCGCTCAAACGTGTCATTAAACCCCCACAAAAAACAAAGAGTTTGTGACTCGAACTATTTAGCTACGGGCAGCAACCCCGCAACCCGAGCAGCAACAATCTTATTTAAACACAATGCTACTAATTTGAACTTAAATTTAGGTGAACATTATTTTAATAATTGACAAAACGTAATCCAAATGAGCGTGAAAAACATAGTAAAAAAAGGAGAAGACGGAACGAAATTTTGGACCTTTTGATATACATAATCGAGGAATTCGATAATTCGCATTTGGTTACTCAAGAAGGGGAGGGATGGGAAATAACTGCCTAGGCAGATTATGGTGGAATCTTTCTTCGTTGTGCTCGTCTCGGAGTCCGAATAAATCACCATTAATCACGGAACGAGAAGTTGTTCTCTTGGTGAACATCCGTAGTTTCGCTGGCTCGCATAGCTGCCCGGCCTTTGCGTGATGGAACAATGGTTATTTGAATGAGCCCACTTGGCCGTCGTCATTTGCATTTGGCGGTCGAGACAAGTGAGCCCGGTAACAAACGACCGCTGCGTCCATTTCATCTCAATAGATTGATGGACAGTTGCAATGTGGAAGTGTAATCATTTGCCATTGACACGGAAACCCTTCTACCAAATGGCACGCCCGATCGCTCCCAACAACTGACGGCCCAGTTGGCCACAAACAATCGGCGATTGATGGCTGCTAGGAGAATCTCCCAATGTTTGCGTCATCAAACTGACCAGAATAAATTGAAATTGCATGCCGATGGGGAAACCCCAACTCCTTTTGTTTCTCTTGTGTACTGCGCTTACAAACATGTACGGAGAATAGCAAAACGCCATTACATCACCGTGACACAATTATTCACTAGAGAAAGTGCTCATTTCGGTGGACTTAGTGAGCAGCATAGGAATGAAGATACTCGAATATTACTCCCATTATCCTCTTGAAATTTTCCCCGTGTAACTCATCAAAGTATCACATAGCTAGAGTGGTTATGTGCCTTCTTCTTACGAGTTAATCGGGGACACTATATTTGTAGGTGGTTTAAACGTTGTCCGTAGAATCGTTTAGAAATGCGAGTGGTTCTCCTGAAAGCGCAACAATATAGAAAAAAATAAATATTTTATACACCAGATAGTAAAAACATACATTTTCTCACACACTGCCTTCCTGTTTTAAATTTCTTCCCCACCGTTTATTGAATACATATATTCTCTGGGAAAAAATGTTCTAAGATTCCATGCACAGCCATTATTACGCAGCCTTCACAATCTAGACGAAAGTATTTCTTTGGAAATGCCTCCTGGCGTGTTCCAAACCGATGGATAGGTGTGGAAAGTATTAGAAGCGTCTCACGAAAAAACGTGAGATGTTTTTTTCATATAATATAATTATTTTTCCTTGTGACGTATATCTGTAATTCAACCTTTCCTTCCAGCTCCTGTATTCTCATGCAAATATAGTTTCTTCCCGTTAAATATGTTCTGACTTAACCTGTGACTTAAACCTTTAATTTAACCTTCCATTTCAGTTCCTGTATTCTTCTGTAAAATTTGGTTTCTTCTCGTTAAATATTTTCTGACTTAACGACACACAAAGCTGTTACTTGTACCTTTAATTTAATCATCCTCTTGAGTTCCTGTATCATTATGTCAATTCAGTTTCTTCTCGTGAAATATTTTCTGCCTTAACCACACATAAAGCTGACTTATGCCTCTAATTTAAACTTCCTCGTGAGTTCCTGTAAGATTATTTAGTATTGATTTCTTCTCGTTACATATTTTTTAAGCTTAATGCCACATTTTCCTTCTCGATGAATTTGGCTTTGGCAACAACTCAACCTCAGGTCAGAGTGCAGCTTGGTAGTAGAGATACAAGAGATAAGGCCTCGTGAGTGCTATGTTTCGAAGCAATGTTTTGTTAATGTAAATATTGGAGAGCACTATTTCGTACATATATATTATTACATTTTGATTTGAAAATTGTGAAGCCCTATGTATAACGATATTCTGAAGTAAAGATTTACATGGCTCGTAATCTAATTCAGTATTGCTAAAAAAGCGAGCGGAAGTTTGTATGCTCTCCATTGTAAAAAGAAGAGAGGAATATTCTATTTGGATATTTGTGTTATTGAACAAGTCTTATATCGATTTAATTTAAAGCTTACGAGGGTTGCCCCGCTAACGCAGTGGTATAAGCGCTGATTTATGGCCATTCACCCAAGAGGGTCCGGGTTCGGATGCCGGTAAGGCATGGATGTTGTGTTTGTCTCACGGCACTGTCTCTCTCCCTTTTTCTGGAACCAGTGACTTTAAATTAGGGACGGGCGACGGTTTACAGCCGAAGGAGTTGTCCACTGTGGTTGTCAACCCTTCACCCTCAAAAATAAATAAATAAATAAGAAATGCGACTAAAAGGTTCTAACTACACTAAAGTACTAAACGTCCTGGGCTAGCATTCTGCAAATTTTAACTGGCTCTGCTCTCGTCTAAATGGTTCTTGTTCTTGACTTGAGGTTTAACGACCACCGTGAGCAATCCAATGGACAGTCGACCGTCCCTAATTTAGAGTCACTGGTTCCAGGGAAGGGAAAGAGCCAGTGCCGTAAGACAAATACAACATCCATGCCTCACTGAGATTCGAACCCGTACCCCTTTCGGACGAATGATCAGAGGCCATCGCTTAAACCACTGAGCCACCTTGGCGGCGTATAAATGCTTCGACGAACGCCACGATTTTTATCAGTTGTCAGGTGTATTCTTGTGAGACATGCTGAACAACCACCAGTAGGGTTATGGCAAGCCGACGTGAATTATCAGGGTTTGAACGACCCATGGTGTTGTTTGATCGAAGCATAGTAATGGGAGCCAGATGGATGACAGATTCAGTTTCCGAAGTTGTGCCAAAATTCAACATTCCTCGATCCACGGTGTCACGTGTAACAAGAATGCCTTATGTAAGGCATTACCACCAACCATGGGCAGCCCAGTGGCGGACCACGGGTGCTGAATGACCTTGGCCAGTGGCGTCTGACCAGGATGATCCATGCTAACAGACGAGCAACACTGGTACAAATAGCATCCACATTGAACGCAGGAGGTACCAGAGACATATCCATCAGGTCAGTGCAGCGTAATTTAGCGTCCATGGTGTATGGAAGCAGAAGGCCCCACCACATTGCCTTATTTAACATCACGACATCGAACACAGTATCTCATTTGGGCTCGTGAGCACGGTAATTCAACCCTGGAAGGCTGGCAATATGTGGTGTGGTCCGATGGTCACGCTACCAATTGTTACGAGCTGATGGTAGGGTTCGTGTGTGGCGCAGGCTCCATGAGGCCATGGTCCAAAGCTGTCGAAAATGCAGTGTGCATTCTGGTGGTGGTTCTATGCATGCGTGGGTTGTCTTTACGTGGCATTATTTCTATCCTGTTTTCCTCGTAAACATGACATTAACCGGTAATCACTTTGTTGCTCTGGTTGGTCACCATTTGCAGCTTTTCATGGGCCTCATGTAGCCCAACAACAATGGGATTTGCCAGGCGGACAATGCGCCATGTCATCGATCCCAAGTTGTGCAAAATTGGTTCGAGGAGCATTTTGGATAGTTCCGACGGATGGTGTGACTATCACGTTCGCCTGATATGATACCAATAGAGCACTTATGGAATGTGACGGAAAGGTCCATTCGCACCGAAGATCCTGTAACTACAATTGCCAGGGAAATGTGGGCGCCTATTCAGACGGCATGGCTCAACATCTCTGCAGAAGTCTTCGGGCTACTTGTGGAATCGATGCCACGTCGACTTCGCCTGGCTACAATATTAATAGACTGCTAGGTTTGCTCATACGGGAGTACGGATGAGCTTTCCTGAAGAGCATTCCCTCTGATGTCACCTGTCTTACAAGAGAACCCAGCGAACTCGGTAGTTGTCTGCTGTCTATTGACACGCAGGCAATTTATTTTTAGATGCGATGCGTTCGTGTAATTGCTTCATATACTTAGTTATATAATAAATGCATTTTTTACTTATTTGTCTTCGAATTTGATTATCATTAAATATCAACATGTTTTCAGAGAAAAATCAACGATTTTTTATGCAAAGTGCTGCAAATAAACAAATGCATTGAAGTACACAGTTTAGGTGGCCCATGAGCCTGGTATCATTTGGACCTTCCTTCTTCGTTATTAGCTGCGTATTCTTAAATATATTTGTATGTGATTTTAAATATATATTTTACAAATCACTGGAAATACTTCAATATGGCGGATATACTTTCATTTCTTTCCAGTATTTGGTAGATGGCTTCTCCGGGGTATTGTTATTTGCATCTTCAATATTTTGGGTCACCCACATAAAGAAATATTCAGGACGCCACTGAAGAAATGTGCGACATAACATATTTAAAAAAAATCCGTTCTTCATGTAGTTATCTTCAGAAGCTTGGGTTTTCCGTTTTTTTACAGCTGCGAACTGATGTGCCTCATTCGAATCGTACTACGTGTTTTGGTGAAAAGCTTAATGCCTAGACTTAATTTTAGAGGATTTTTTTCTATTGCCTATGATACGTTTCTTGTAAAAATTTTCTTTTTTAATTTTATATTTGTCATGAATTTGGAGGAACATCCACTCAATGCTTTTTCTGAGGCAACCCCAATAGTTCCCTTTGTTTGTTTGTTTGTTTGTTTGATTGGAGGTTTAACGACCACCGTGAGCAACTCAATGGGCTATAAGCAGTCGCCCGTCCCTAATTTAGGGTCACTGGTTCCAGGGAAGGGAGAGAACCAGTGCCGTAAGACAAACACAACATCCATGCCTCACCGGGATTCGAACCCGGACCCCTTAAGGACGAACGATCAGAGGCAAGCACCTTAGACCACTGCGCCACCGGGGTGGCAATAGTTCCCTTTGAATATCCCTTTGATAATCGCCTTCCGTAAAATATTTGCAGAAAATATTATCGTTCTGGATAAAAATAAAAAGGCATCATCTCGTTTACAGCATAATTTCCGTAATCTGTAGAGCTCAGTTACTTTCGAAATTCTGTGGTATGTACTCGGTGATCCTTTGGTGTTTCTACAGTTGTTGCTGAAGTCTGCAACATAGCAGGAACGTGAAAGCATCTCGAAAGAATAAAGTGTTTGAAAAACAAACATAGCTGATCTACTTAGTACATATACACTAAAATTATTCAAGAAGCTGAACAAATCACAGCGCTTTGAACAAGAGTCAAATGAAGTGACTTTAGCGACTGCTTTGACCTCCGTTGCACCAAACTAGTTAGTTTGTAAAACAGTTAACGTCAACAGACCACATCCCCCGCACTCCCCCCGAAGGGGAAACTTCACAGTGTTTTACGGGCACAACCTTGTGTGTTAAAGGACCTTGGCCGGACTAGAGGAGCTCCTACACGACACTAGGTACGCATCCCATGACATCTGTCACTTCAGTGTAAAGTGTGCAATTTTGAAGAGGTGCTGATTAATGATAAACGATGGAATTCGTTACCTTGTGTGTCTCTTAACCATTGGTCGTATCATTGCATTATTACGGTTACATTCTAATTAAGATTTTTTTCAGTTTGAAAAGAGATTTTAATGAAGCAATTCATTACGACAAAGTTAAACCTTAGTGAGATAAGCTATGTAGTGTTTTACAGTAAAGCTGATGTTAAAATAAAACTGTCAATTTCAAAGCTTTAGTGTTCTACAATGATTAACAAAGGCACGTGTCGTGAGCTGGCTTCGAGGGTATATAAGGTGTGCTGTAGGCATTCTGAAAACATATCTTTGCCGCGGATGGCCTAGTGGGCAACGTTCGTGACTGCCACGGAAAGGTCCTCAGGTTCGATCCCATGCAGATACGAACGCTTCATCCACTAAATATCCGCCGTGCGTCGGATGGGGACGTTAAGCCGTCGGACCCCGGGTACTGGCCTCCCGGTAATACATAAGGGCGTCTGCCTCCCCTTTTCTACTTCGCTTCCGTGTCACTTTCCTATCGGGTAGCCTAGTCCAAATCTCCTAGCTTCGTATTTCAAAGGGTTGTTTAAGACCTGGGGTCAGACACTCCCTTCCGCAAATCCTCTACATGTGATCATGATCTGAAAACATATCACTCGTTGCTGCCATGGATTAAAGGATCTATTTATCAGATTTGCAAAAAAGGATGATTATCGGCTTTTACGAAATACTGCCACCCTCATCCTTAAAAGCTGATAATCATCTAAAAGATGATTATTGGCTTTTAAGGATGAGGGGGGGCATTATTTCTGAAACAGCGCAGTTTGTGAACTGTTCTTGTGCTGATGTGGTTAAAGTGTATCGTGATTGGAGAAATGGTATCATTGCGAATAAGCGACGTGGAAACTCCTGAGTACCACGTGCCATTGATGTGAAAGGTGAACATCGGCTTCGATGGTGCGCGAGGGCCGATCGACACGGTACAGTGGAATACCTCACTGGCCGAATGAACCACGGGGCTACCGTAAGTGTGTCTAAAACGACAGTTGAGAAAACCCTGCTGCGAATGGTGTGCTGATGCAGACGGAGGGTCGCTGCATCTATGCTAAAAACGGTGTATCGGCAGATAAGGCTTACGTTTGCACGGCAGATTCGGAAATGGATCTCCGGTGATTGGCAAAGGATTGCTTTCTCCGATTAGTCACGTTTTCTGCTTCATCAAACGGATAGACGTTGGCGTATAAGGCGAGAATCATCGGAGAACAAACACCTTTCAACCACTTCTGGAACAACACAAGCTGGTGGGGTCAGCGTTATGGTCTGGGGAATATCTTCGTGGCATTCTCTGGGCTCACTCCTACCTGTGGAAGGCACTACGGACCGAATTCGTTATGAATCGATCTTTGCAGACCATGTACACTCATACATGCTGATTGTCGTCCCTGATGCGGATGGTATCTTCCAGAACGACAATGCGACGTGTCACACAGCTAGAAATGTCTGAGAATGGTTGGAAGAGCACGATGAAGATGTTAAAGTACTTCCCTGGTCCCCTAATTCCCCAGAGTTAAACTAAATTTAGCATATCTGGGACCACCTCGATCGTGTTATTTTCTCTATGGATCCTCCACCAAACACCCTCCAGCAGATGTCAGATGCACTGCAGTCATCATAGCTCCACATACCTGTGAACACCTTCCAGTACCATACTGAGTCACTCCCGGCGCGTCTAGCTGTTGTCGAATATTGTTCCCACCATAATGGACAACAGCTAGAGGCGCCGGGAGTGACTCAATATGGTGCTTATTCTGGACATTAGCTGGTAGTCACAGTAATGTGACTCGACCGTTTAGTTATAAACAAGTTATTATATTTAAGTACTATATTGGATCTTTCTCGGAGTTTAAATGCCATCTTTAAAATATAGGGTATAAGGATGTGATCTTCTCTAGTTTTGTGCAGCGGGTTGTGGCTATGGGGTAGATACGGCACTCATGTCTCATCAGGAATCTGACCACTCGGCTACAGAGGCGCCGTGAGTGCTGACTTTCTCAAATTTCTGCTACATCTCGATTTCAGAACTGGTTTCGCTGCAATGCCAAAGATCATTACAGCGAAGAGATTTTTCAGAGAATATGATTATTATGGGAATATGACTACAGATCTTGAAGCTTCAGCCAAGAGTTCCTCAGCTTTGGTGGCCATGCTTTCATGTGTCGTTCGCGAACGTTTCGTTCGAAAAGAACGATTCAGCCGACCGAGTCATTCGCGAACGAATATTTACTGAAAAGAATCGATTCCGCAAAAGAGCCGATTCCCTGAATGAATCAGTCAGAATAACTTCTTACTAGACTTCAAATATCTTAGCACGATGTATCGGTGAGATTCATGTTCTAGTCAGAAAATCTTACTTCAAAAGAAAACCGAGGAACAAATTTTCCGTGAGAATTATAAGCGCATTTAATCTTAAGCATCGGCTATTAAACGGGAAACTATCACCGAACAAAAGGATCCGATTCAGAATCGTTTCCGTAGATATAATTCATTCTCTAAACAGGAAGAATCACTAACCGAAACGAACGAAGGATTTCGACTCAGAATCAATTCCCTTGACACAAATCGTTCTCTAAACTGCAAGAATCAAACGACCGAAACGAGCGAATTGATACAAACGAATCTTTGTAGTGAGTCGAATAAAAAGAATAGGTTTGCCCATCTCTACGACCAAATGCTCGGCGAAGTGTCCAAATTGAATGAGCAACCGCCAATAGCGGACCAAAGGTCTAGGAACGATTTGAAGAAGTCCAACCACAGAAATCGTGCCTAGACATCGTTACCACAGTGAATCGTCCCTAGACAATGCTACCACAGGGAATCATCGTAGTAACATTTTCTGAAAACTTTTGAAAAACTCGAACACTGAATAACTTTCAACAGCATTTGAACCCAAAATAGCCGCCTACCACATAGCGCTGAGGCTGGCGATGGACAGATGCCCCCCACGTCGGACATCAGAGAAAGGGTGCTATTTTGATTATTTGTACAGGTCGCAGTGAAGCTCTTTATATAATGCAGTGAAACTTTCTTCCACTGCTTCGTTTAAATTACTTGTGTATTTTTCGAAAAAAAAAAAAAACCAGTGTCTACAATGTTCTTTAAAAGCTAAAATTGGTACTTCACTACTTCAATGAAGATGAGAAATTACGATTTTTTTATTGGATGATTAACGACCACCGTGAGGAAATGAATGGCCTATAAGCACTAGCTCGTCCGTAATTTAGGGCAGCTGGTTCCAGGCAAGGGAGACAGCAAATACCATAAGAAAAATGCAACATCTATGTCTCACTGGGATTCGAACCCAGACCCATCTCAGACGAATGATTTGAAGCCATCGTTTAAACCAATGTGCCATAGGGGCGGCATTAACGATTTGAAATTAAACAAGGTGTTATTCCACCTTTATTTCTTTGTTAAATATAATTTAAAAGCCAGTAGGGTAATTTAAACCCTACTACGGTAAGTTATTTAACCTTGAGTACTGGCTAACCCGGATTTTTCAAACTAGAGAAAATGCAAGGGCATTTCCTGAAAAAGAAAACCGCCTGGTACGAATTCGGATTTCCACGATCCCATTATCGAAAAAAGCAAGTTTTGCAATTTATTTTAATTCCTTAACTTCTCGTATAAAAGTTCTACAGCATTTTTAAAATTCATAATTTTGACACAAATGCGTTTCTCTTAACTTCCCAAGCAATTTTCAAAATCCCTAACCTCAGCACAAGTCCGCTTCATTTTAAAAATTCCTGAAACTTTGGCAGATATTTTTTTACCAGTTCCTAGAAGAGGAATATTACAGTTCGCCTGAAAAAAGTCAAGTAACGTATGCTAACAGACAAAATGGAATTATCTGAGGTTTTCCAGTCGTTAAATTGGCAAACTATATTGATATACGTATAAACAATTCTTTATTTTTGTGATGTCACTTCCTGAAATCTGATCTAAGAGAAGACTAGAGTAGTCAATATTTCGATGAATTTTTACCTTTTCTTATTACGCAAATATTTTATATGCAAATTGAGTTCCGTCTAATAAGCATAAAACGCTGAGTGCAGGCGTGCGTCCCTCATGTAGGGACACTGGCAATAAAGAGAGGAGAGATCGTTAATTGATCAAAAAATATAAACGGCAGTTTATACCTCACTTGAAATTTTAGCTTTCGCTACACCATAACTGTGCTAACTAATATGATGTACATGATTGCACAGTAACAAAAACTCCCAGTTCCGCATTTGTAGGGCATTTAGCAATGGCGATTTGCAGCAGTAAAGTCTTTGCAATTTTGTTCATAATTTTGCGGCTGAATATCGTTCATTGCATATCTTTCACATTATGTGAACAGACACGTGCTTCAGTTTTTCAATTCCCTCATGAGATATTCAAACTGAAAACACCCCCGCAGTCATGCTCCTCGTAACTCAATTATATGATTCCTAATTTTACGGGACTTTGGCTTCAGTGAGAATGGACTGTTGCTCTACAGATGCAGACGACTAATTGCTTTTGGATTCGGCAGATGCGAATGAAAAATCGGAATGGCGGTTTCCATTTTGGCAGCATAAATCAATGAGGAAATAACACTGGCTTTCTGCCGCTAATGTAATATATTTCTCAGTACGTAAGCATGATGAGCGGAACACCTTGTCCCATACATTTTTTAGGTGTTCCAGATGAAATAAAAGTGGACACTCCGCAATTATCTGCTTTTCAACTTCGTCAGCTTGCGATTACAAAGTAGCTGAACGTAGGGAGAGTTTTGGGAGTTTGATATTAGGGAATATATGATTTGATGTACTTTTAATTGTTTTTGTTTTCTTAGGAAAGCGGTTTTGATAGAAATCGGCACTAATATTTCTATTCGTTTTGCTGATGACGTAGTCACCTTTGCAACTACCCCTTCAGAGCTGCAGAGTATGATCCAAGAACTTGTTGACAAGAGTAAAAAAGTGGGATTAAAAATGAACTTTTAGAAGACAAAAGTGATGTACAATGCTTTTACAACAAACGAAGATTTATCGATTGATGGAGAAAAGCTTGAGACAACCGATACCCACATTTGTCTTTTGCAGCAGATATCAAGTGAGGGTCACATTGATGAAGAAAGTAATCGGCGTGTAAAACTTGGATGGCGAGCATTTGGAAGAACAGTACAATTTTTAAGAGCAGCATGCCATTAGGTCTTAAAAGAAAAGTGTTTGATTAATGCATTCTGCCAGTGCTTACGTATGGAGCAGAGACATGGACCTTAACTAAAAAATACATACAAAGGCTGCAGACAACTCAAAGCAGCATCGAGAGATGCATGCTTAGTGTAACCAGGAAAGATAAGAAGATGAACGTGGGGATAAGGAAAATGGCAGGAGTGGACGACATCATGACCAGAGTGAAATCACTAAAATGGGAATGGGCTGGACATTTTGCCAGAAGAACAGACCACCGATGGTTAACTGAAATTTCAGACTGGATTCCGAGGGACAGGAAAAGACCCAGAAGAAGACCCCATGGGAGATGGATGAATGAAATTCGAAAGTATGCGGGAGTGACATGGAGGAGACTGGCACAAGACAGACCGTTGTGGAAGAAACTTGGGGAGATCTTCATTCAGCAGTGGATTGATAACGGTTGTTGTTGTAGTTGATGATAATGATTAGGAATTTTAATCTCTTAAGATCATTTTTTTTAGCATTTACGCAAAAGTTCCTCTCCTTTCAAGCGCTTATTCACATATGTAAAGTTTAGAGCAAAGTACACTGAGTGATTACTGAATTCCCCTATCAAAACGGAATGCGGCTCGTTGACTATGTGATATTCTAGAGGGCGCGATTAGTCGACCAACGTAGCATATATAAGGGGTCAGTGGAGCAGTAGGTAGAAAAATTCGGAGCGTGATGGGTAAACGGAAGGATTTATCGATCTTTAAGAGAGAGCAGATTCTGCGAGCTGGGAGAGCGGGTGCTTCGATTTCCCAAACAGCTGAGCTGTTGGCTTTGTAGTTACAGAGTACCAGTACTGACGTGAAAATAGTCAAACAAAGACCCGCAGACAATACGGCCCAGGACAACAAAACGTTGATGCGAGAGGTGAGCGCCGGGTCCAACGGCTCGCACAGCCCAAAAGATGCAACATTGTTCAACAGCTGACTATCCAATGCAACAGAGGTTAAGCCGGAGCAGTGTCTCTCATGAGCATGCGTCGCACGCTCGCATATATGGTCAACAACAGTAGACGACACGGACGACATCATTTCCTAACCAAATATACTGGCACAAAAGACTCTTGGTGTGAAAATCATGCAAGTCGGACGTCGGATGAATGGAAAAGGTGTGCTGGTCTGACGATCATGCAAGTTGGATGTCTGATGAATGAAAAAGTGTGCTGGTCTGACGGACGTGCAACCTGGACGTCGGATGAATGAAAGAGGTGTGCTGGTCTGACGATCGTGCAAGTTGGACGTCGGATGAATGAAAGAGGTGTGCTGGTCTGACGGACGTGCAAGTTGGACGTCGGATGAATGAAAAAGGTCTGACGATCATGCAAGCTGGACGTCTGATGAATGAAAAAGTGTGCTGGTAGGACGATCATGCAAGTTGGACGTCGGATGAATAAAAAAGGTGTGTTGGTCTGACGATCATGCAAGTTGGACATCGGATAAATGAAAGAGGTGTGCTGGTCTTACAATCATGCAAGCTGGACGTCGGATAAATGAAAGAGGTGTGCTGGTCTGACGATCGTGCAACCTGGACGTCGGATGAATGAAAGAGGTGTGCTGGTCTGACGGACGTGCAAGTTGGACGTCGGATGACTGAAAAAGGTCTGACGATCATGCAAGCTGGACGTCGGATGAATGAAAAGGGTGTGCTGGTCTGACGATCATGCAAGTTGGACGTCTGATGAATGAAAAAGTGTGCTGGTAGGACGATCATGCAAGTTGGACGTCGGATGAATAAAAAAGGTGTGTTGGTCTGACGATCATGCAAGTTGGACATCGGATAAATGAAAGAGGTGTGGTGGTCTTACAATCATGCAAGCTGGACGTCGGATAAATGAAAAGGGTGTGCTGGTCTGACGATCGTGCAACCTGGACGTCGGATGAATGAAAGAGGTGTGCTGGTCTGACGATCGTGCAAGTTGGACGTCGGATGAATGAAAAAGGTGTGTTGGTCTGACGATCATGCAAGTTGGACATCGGATAAATGAAAGAGGTGTGCTGGTCTTACAATCATGCAAGCTGGACGTCAGATGAATGAAAAGGGTGTGCTGGTCTGACGAGTCACGTTTATGCTCCATCCACTCCGTAATGGTCGTCTACGTATTTGCGGGGCGCTCGATTCATGCTGCACGATCTCCGCAGTTCAAGACGGTGGAGGCGGCTCTATGGTGTGGGGCATGTTAACGTGGCAGGAACTTGGAACCGTGTTGTATATGGAAAAATGTGTGACTGGTGACCACACTGTTAAAAAACATCTACTTAAAAATGAGAACCTGAACCTACTCGTTTTTTTTTAGTACAATCGTATCGTAAACGAGTACATGACATGCTCAAATATAAGTAACCATACGTACTTACCAATAACTGCGTCAATAAATATAAATATAATCTCGTATTACTTCATTTTAGATATTACAGATTTCAAGAGAAAATGTTTAATAAATGTGTAAAGTGACACACATAAATAATTAGTACAACAAAGTCACTAGTCACAAATAATTTAATTATGCATAAAATATTGTTACGACCCACCCCGCCAGTAATTTAGAAATTAATGGGCGTGGTGGATGTATGAAGTTAATTAAGTATTAATTATATTCTAGGCTTGATTGGAGTTTAAAAGTGTAAACAGCAGAGAAAGTTTTATCTGGGGGTTTGGATAGAAAAGAAGCGAAAAATTCTCCCTCTGGCTGGGTGATCTCAGAATAGCTCTGTTAGGTTACAAATCGAAGGTTGCAGCTGACGGCCAGCCTAAACAGGGTACATTTCGAAGAGGGACCACTTGAGTAGAAATGAATGAAGATGGGGGGACAAAAGGTTTAGCGAATAATCGTAAATTCGTCGATTGTTTGAATTGGGCAATGAAGCAGCGAAACTCCCTGCTTTTGGTAAGAAACGGAGGACAACTCGAGGCAGCTGGATATGCCAGATTTGCCATAAAGACACAGGAATGGCTAAATCCGCGTGATAAAGCAGCAATTTCTAGGCTGGAGCCTAATGGAAACTAGCGACTGGTTGGCCCAATGAAAGCAAAGTTACAGATGAATTAAGAAGTCTGCGAGTGGACAGTGGTCATTCCAATGAGAAGCGAAGCTCGGGTTCGAGTCCAACTATGACAGTGTGCAATCACCATCCTCTCCCTGAAGCGGCGAAGGAAGCGATCTGATCTTTCGAGGCGAAGCGAGGCTCCCTCAACAAACGCCTGGATGTGTGTGTGTGTGTGTGTGTGTGTGTGTGTGTGTACGGTAGCGCTAGGGGACGCATCTCCTGCAATGAAATCTTCTATGTAAAAAAAGGAAGTGTGTAGCGTATCGCTTTACTAGTGCATTCACAATTTGGATTTATTCTTGGCAGCATCCATGTAAGTAGAAACATTTTGTTTTTATTGTTACATCTGTTACGCAATCAGTTGAGGGACTGAACAGATATATTGCAAGAACTGAACTGAGGAATAGTAAGACTGAACTGTAGAATTTAAGTTCCTTAAAACTATCAGCTGACGGCCAGCCTATCTCGCGGGAACTGATTTAGGTCAAAGTTGACCCAATACTTATGTTCAGAAGACGGCTAAATTTTATTCATAGGTGTGCCATTGTTATGTTTTTATAGCCAATTAAATATTTGTTTAGGCAATCAGCGCAGTCATAGAACACATTATTTATGTGTACGCAGGTGATTGGTTTGAATTGTTTAAGTGTATGCCCATATAATACAGTTTTCGCGCTAAGAACTACGTCGTTAGAGATCAGTGAAGAAATATACCAATTGCTCGGCTACGGTTGTTAAATTGATTGACATCGGTGGGATATTGACCCACTGTCGTAACATTTTGGTGCCAGCGGCGGTATCAATATATTTGTGTACGTTTTTACATTGACTATATTTGTGTAAATCTCATAAATAATATATTGTCGCTTCATCACTATATTAGTCATAAAATTATGCGGTGCATTTTCCCAGCATGTGACAACGAGTATATCTTTTATCCCAGATATGCTATCGAATAATATACTTCCAGTTGATTCTATGCATAAATGAGTATATATGGAGTACACTTATTCCAATTTTGAAATCGAACCGCCTTTGGCTTAATGGTTAGAGATTCAGACTGCTTTTGCTGGGACCGCAGGTTCAAACTTTTAGTGGTTGTGGGAATTTCTAATAATCGCTGAATATCGGACGAGCACTTTAAGTGACCTGACGGCATCCGGATAGGAATCCTCCGGTTGCATATAAAGATATTCATTCCTAATCCCCCCCTAATTTCTTTCTGCCTTCTAAATGCAAAATTGTACGCTTATACGGTGGCGACATCTAGTGTCATCCCTCTCACTTACAAACAATCCTGTCAGAATCGCTAGATTCGCTCTAAGTGCCTTGAGTTTTTGTGCACAGAAACTAAAGGAAGTTGGAGCACATCATCATTGGCAACCATTATCTATCCACTGCTGGACGAAGATCTCTCCAAGCCTCTTCTACGACGGTCTGTCTTGTGCCAGTCTCCTCCATGTTACTCCCGCATACTTTCGAATTCCATCCGCCCATTTCCCATGTGGTCTTCCTCTGGGTCGTTTCCATCTCCCTTGAAATCTAGTCTAAAATTTCAGCTGTCCGTCGATGGTCTGTCCTTCTGGCAATATGTCCAGTCCATTGCCATTTCAGGTATTTTACTTTGGTCATGATGTCTTCCACTCTTGTCATTTTTCTGATCCACAAGTCACCAGGTGTCACTGCTACCGTGACCCGCTTGTTCTCCCGATATGTCACCCCTCCGAACACGTCTGGTCGCTGATCGGCAACCGAGTGGCCCGGAAGCACCACCCATGGCTACGCCTGATAAAATGTGGCAACGTGTGGAAGCAGCCTGGACCGACATACCCCAAACCCACATCCAAAGCCTCTTTCGTTCGATGCCGCAGCGTGTAGCGTCCGTTATTTCCAACCATGGGGGTCATACGAATTATTGATGTCTGCGTGTTCCGCAAGTCGCACGGGCCTATAAGCTCAATCGTTTCATCTTTGTATCTGTTGTCATGGGCCCAGTAAATCTGGCTTTGCTATCTCGTGTCCTTCTTGGTGTTGCATTTTGGGGGGCCAGCAGTGTATTAAGGTGGAGGTCAAGTAATTATGCTTCCTATACTTCCAACGGAAAAACTTTTGTGCACATTTCCTTTACAATTAGTGGATGAAAATTTGAACATCGATTAAAATAACTTTATAATATAACTTGGGATACTGAATATTACCTAAAACATAACCATAATTATATAAAAAAGCAATAACTTTTCCTTTGGTGGTGTTGCAGCCAGAAAAAAGATGGCGCGACCTGTACTTTGATGATGTCAGTAGACAAACAAGTGTTGGATTTCATAATTATGGTTATGTCTGAGAAAATATTAAGTATTCCAAGTTATAACATGAAGTTATTTTAATCGATGTTCAAATTTTCATACTTGGTAACGCATTAATTGTGAAGAAAATGTGTACAGACGTTTTTCCATTGGAAGTATAAGAAGCAAAATTACTTGACGTCCACCTTAAAGGAGCAATTCTTTTATGTATGTAAATTTTATTTTGAAAACGGCGCAAAGGATTTTGATGGAAGTCGTTAACCTACCGTTTTCTGGTAGTAGAAATCGATTTAGCTTGATCTCGATTTAAGGAAAATTCGTTTAGTGCGTTAAATAACTACCTGGAATTACCACGTTTTTAGTGTCATGGCGTCGTCCCATTGATTTTACTCATGTTTAGGAATCTTATGACGTCACAACCTCGCGATTGATATGGTGCCGCGCGGTCACGCTATCTGTCTTATTACGCCACGCATTGTGTGTGGATCCTATTAAAGTTTAATGACGTCACACTCTTGCGAGCAGATCGTCGCGATTCCCATCTGCCTCATTACGTGACGCGTTGTGTGCGTATGCCCGTCAGCACGATAACTCGCGAAAAATCGTTCTATTTCGATGAAATTTTAGTATGTGAAATGGGAACACCTGTGAAGGAACCCCATTGAAAGTGAACGAAATAGGATGAAAGGTCAAGACATAGGAGCGGGATTCATTCCACTGTCAAGACATAGGAGCGGGATTCATAACTAACGTAAAAAGATTCGATTTCGATTAAATTTTAGTACCTGGTAGGGGACCACATGGGGACAAACCCTATTGAAAATGGGCGAAATTTGTTAAAGGTTAGGACATAGGAGCGGAATCATTTCCATCGTCATTTCGAGTCATAACTTACGTAAAAATTCTTCCATTTGGATGAAATGTTAGTATATTGTAGGAGCCGGCCTGGGGACAAAACCTATTAAAAATGGAGGAAATGGGGTAAAAGGTTAGGACACAGGAGCGGGATCCATTCCATAGCCCTTATGCATCATAACTTACGTAAATATGTTTCGATTGCGACAAAACTTTATCTTGTTATTTCGGAGGTATACTGAACTTATTCTGTTGAATATAATCGAAATGGGATCAGAGGTCGGGGAACAGGATCGAGATTTATTCCACATCTATTATCCTCATAACTTGAGTAATGATTTCTGGTATGTTGGAAAGCGTATTATAATGAATGCATTGCATGATTTTACTAACTTGTAATTTTTTGCTTTTGTTTTTACGAAGGGTGTAGAAATATGTTGCTGAGATTGTTGAGGAATATTATTCTGTTTCTGGTATAGACAGACTGACTTTAGGATGGACGAGAGAACGTGCATGTCTCAAAAGTTATTTACGTTCTCCTTTATCAGAATAAAGAAGAATTTCTGGAATCCTAAATCTAGGAGCAAAGATCTCATTTTTGCATGGGAACAATCTAGGAGCAAAGATCTCATTTCTGCATGGGAACAAGATAATTCAGGGGTGAATGCATAGACGGACAGACAGTCAATAGATGTTATGCACACGTTTTCCCAATCTGACTGAGGAATAGTATTCTTAAATGGAGATGACGTTTTTGAGGAAAGAAAGAATGAAAGACAGACAGTGCCAAAAGACAGAATATACAATACTGAATCAGCCGTTAACGCACATTATAAAATCAAAAATACCCAGACACTTCTTTTGATTAGTGGATTTCCCATATGCACCACGCGCATTCACCCCTAAGGCCCATACAGGTATAAAACGTGACACATGATATACCTATGATGCTTGTCACGTGTTCTGTCAAATATCATACGTAAGTATGAACAGTAAAATGGGCTGCAGGGTAGAGCTCAGTGACTTTCAACGTTCTAAGATCATAGGGGGCCACCTTAGCAACAAGTGAAGTCGGGGAAAATTCTTTTCTTGCTGCAGCTGCCGCGATCAATTGTAATTGGCGTTATTATGACGCCCAGGAGCAGTAGCACAATCAAGACCTGGTAAACCAAGTAAAATTGCAGAGAGTGAGTGCAGAGTGTTGATGTGGGTGGGGACACACAATCGTCTGTCATCGGATAAAACACTGACC
The DNA here is from genome assembly GCA_039090855.1 of Macrothele yani. NCBI lineage: Eukaryota > Metazoa > Arthropoda > Arachnida > Araneae > Macrothelidae > Macrothele > Macrothele yani. The sequence goes on from CM076995.1 coordinate 186,114,477, forward strand.
ACTAATTTTTAAAATACCTCTAGGAGCAACGCCAGCACTATAACGGTCCTTCGAGAGCTTAAGGGAATAAATTTCTATGGCCAAGCAATCTCCCACAATTCCAAATACAGCAAGATCAACGCAAGCAACCGTTGGAGGGGTGTGAACGTCCGCGTCAATGGATTCTGGCGCAATGAAAACACGTTCTGTGGAGCGATTAATTACTCTTCACTATCTAGCAATCCGACAGACGACTCTGTTTCTTGATGATTCCGCGTAAACCGTACATGCCAAACTATGTTGTGTCAGACATGAAATTTGGTGTAGGAGGCATCGTTCCCTGGGGTTGTTTTACGTGATATGCTGTACACCCCCTAGTTTCAGTGCCAGGAAATTTAACGCGGCTGCTTATAATGATATTTTTGACAATTCTGTGCCTCCAAACTTATTGCTACAGTTCGGTAAAGGCCTTTTTCAATAGCAACCAACTATGTAGAAAGGGCGGTTTGAGCAGAAATTATTTGATAAGATGGATGTTGAAAAACTTTACTGGCATGCACTTAGCCCTGATCTCAACGACAGGGATCACCTTTGAGATAAACAAGAGCCTCGATGGCGCATTTGGGCTAACCGCTCGATATCAGGGACAGACCTGACTAATGCTGTTGTGGCAGAAGGAAGGCAACTGTCGCATATATGTACTAAAATCTATTGTGGAACTTTCTGAGAAAAATGGAGGCTGGGACAATACAGGCAGTATCGCGTGCCGCAACCCCCAGCTGAAAGAAGGTACTACCAGAGGAGAATACAGTACCTATAAAAGGATATAGCTGGTCTCCAATGATGTTTCGGTAGGTGCTAGACGTTATAGATTCCTGCTTATGAACGACTGGTTGGTTGGTTGGTCGATAGATTTTAATGACGCAAGGGCCAAGGTTGGCCAAAGAGCGCCAAACAAAAGACATTAAAATAAAACATAATCAATAAAAAACGTACACAAGGTTAAAAACAGGCTGATGTGGTAAAAATGAAACATGAGAGTGAACAAATTAAAATCTAGATGAGTTTAAAAAAGTCAATTTCTCGTAAAAACGAAACACTGATTTCATGTCGCAGGCTTCGCCAATAATAACTTGCAGCGTAGGTGCTCCTTCGTCCAACAGATGAGAATGATGGTTGGTTGGTTAATTGATTTTAATGGTGCAAGGGCCATGGGCTGCCAAAGAGCGCCAAACAAAGGACATCAAAACAAAACAAAATCAATAAAAAACGTAAACAAGGTTAAAAACAGGCTGATGTGGTAAAAATGAAATATGAGAGTGAACAAGTTAAAATCTAGATGAGTTTAAAAAAGTCAATTTCTTGTAAAAACGAAAACACTGCTTTCATGTCGCAGGCTTCGCCAATAATAGTTTGCAGCGTAGCTGCTCCTTCGTCCAACAGATGAGAGTGAAAATGACGAAAACGATGATCACAAAACCGAACATAAGTACACAAACCATGATGGACAGTGAGACGACAGTGGCACGCCTCACACATCGGGGCACTGTCGACACACAGCAAAAAGCGGTAGATAAAATGACAGTGCCCAATGCGGAGACGTGCAAGAACAACTTCCTCACGACGGTTCTTCCCCAAACTAGACTTCCATAGTCCGATCTGTGGTTTGATAGAATGCAGCTTATTGCTGCCCTGCTGAGACCACAGGGACTGCCACTCATCCAAAAGAATTTTCCGGATCAAAGGGCGAAAATCTCGGAAAGACAGTAGCAGCCGAGCTGGCGACATGGAGGAAACAGACCTGGCAGATAGATCTGCCAGCTCGTTACCTAGGATCCCAAAATGGCCAGGAACCCAACAGAATCGGACCAGAAATCCAGCACCTTCCAAAGTTCCAAGAAGACGACGGACATCACGGATGACCGGCGAGTCAGTGTCCTCTAGAGAAGAAAGGACTTGGATGACGGACTGGGAATCGGAGCAAATCATAGCTCGACGATGAGATCTAGACTGTATGTGACACAAAGCGAGGTGTACCGCACGCATCTCTGCCGAAAAGACGGTGGATTCAGGCGGAAGCCTCTCAGCATGGGAGGCATCGCCACACATGAAAGCGGATCCAAAAACCTCACGGGATTTCGACCCGTCAGTAAATACAGGCACGAAATCCGGGAAGAGAGACCGTTTCTCGGCAAAGAGCTGCTGATACACCAGAACAGGAGTGGAAGACTTTGGCCACACACAAAGGGAAAGGTCAGCCGTTGCTTGAACCGGCTGCCAAGACAGTTCATTGTAGAACCGGGTCAAACTAATCCTTGACAAGTCTAGACCAGCATCTCGCACTAAGGTCGACAACCGAATCCCAAACGTCGGAACACAGGAAGGCCGGTGTGAGAATAGGCGAACACATTGCGGTTGGAAAATGGAACCATGCACTGGATGATCAGGAAGAGACATCAACTTGCTGAAGAATTGAAGAGACAGCTGCTTACGTCGGATGCACAACGGCGGTTCATGGGCCTCGACATACAGGCTATGCACGGGAGAGGTACGGAAAGCACCAGTGCATAGCCGCAGAGCCTGGTGATAGACAGGATCCAGAGGCGGCAACACGGAAGGACGTGCCGAACCGTACGTTATGCAACCGAAGTCTAACTTTGACCGAATCAGAGAATGGTAAATGCGATGCATTGAGCACCTGTCAGCCCCCCAAGATGTTCGAGAGAGGACCTTCAGGATACTCAATGACTTCGTGCACGGTACCTTCAAAGACTGGATGTGAGGACGGAAGTTGGGTGCTCGGTTAAAAGTTAGCCCAAGGAACCTGGCTTCTGACACCACAAGAATGGTGGTACCGTCCAGACGGAGACTTGGGTCTGGGTGAAGGGGTCGTTTGCGGCAAAAATGCACGCAAACGGTCTTCTGGGTCGAGAAGCCAAATCCATTGTGGGAGGCCCAGGTAGAGATCTTATTAATGGCCAACTGCAGCTGCCGATCAATAGTGCGCATGTTGACAGATGCACAAGAGATCTGCAGATTATCCACGTACATGGTGTCACGGACCGTCGGAGGAAGTAGGGTGAAAAGATGATTAACACGAAGGATGAACAATGTCACAGAAAGAATGGAGCCTTGAGGGACACCCTGCTCTTGTGGGTATAACGCAGAGAGGGTCGATCCGACGCGCACATGGAACATCCGGTTCTGGAGAAATCCGGCAATGAAGGTTGGCAAATTTCCCCACAATCCGCAGTCATGCAGATCACGGAGAATGCCGTATCTCCAGGTTCGATCGTAGGCTTTTTCCATATCGAAGAACACGGAGACCAAGTGCTGATGCCGGACAAACGCCTCCCTGACAGATGTCTCAAGGCGAAGATGATGATCTGAGGTGGAACGGAATTTCGAAATCCACTCTGATGAGGTGAAAGAAGGTGACGTGATTCCAAATAAAAAACCAAACGAAAATTGATAATGCGCTCTAGTACTTTGCAAAGGCAGCTCGTCATAGCAATTGGCCGGTAGTTCAACGGGTTGGTGGGATTTTTACCAGGTTTGGGAACAGGAACGACAATGGCTGTGCGCCAAGACTCGGGAAAGGCATTCTCTTGCCAAATCGTGTTAAACAGGATTAGCAGACATTCAAGAGAGGACGGAGAAAGGTGCTTCAGCATTTCGTAATGAATGTTATCTGGTCCGGCAGATGTCCGGCCGGACCGATTCAGAGCGGTCTTCAGCTCCACGGCAGTCAGCGGGCTGTTATAATCTGCGGAAGAAAACGGTCCAAAGGAAATCTTGGACCGTTCAAGCCGCGGCTGTAACTGCCGGAACGAAGCAGGTTAATTGCTGCTGCTGAACACCGAAGAAAAAGCGGCGCCCAGACAGTCAGCAATACCCTGAGCGTCAGCAACCGTTTCTCCATCACTCTCAAGAATGGAGATTTCCCCAGATGGGTACTGTCCCCGAATCTTACGGATCCTGTCCCAAAAGATCTATAACGAAGTAAATTTCTCCGTCATTTTTATCCGCGCCGGGGCTCGAACCCGGATCCCCTCATTCCGGAATAAGTCACTCTACCAATTGAGCTACGCGGACGTTTTATTCTGATTCCTATCTGCCTTTTTATGTCGTGTGCGTCCTTCTGGCAGGTACGTCACACCTCCTGGTACGTTACATCATCTCCCCTTATTATTATTATTTTTTTCGAAGTGCTGGAGAAAGGATTCTCTTATTTTTCCTATCTCGCGGTGTGGAAATAACATAACACACATGCGAGATTTTGAACGGTTGGGTCATCCAGATAGTTCGGGCGCCATTATAACGAAGTAAATTTCTCCGTCATTTTTATCCGCGCCGGGGCTCGAACCCGGATCCCCTCATTCCGGAATAAGTCACTCTACCAATTGAGCTACGCGGACGTTTTATTCTGATTCCTATCTGCCTTTTTATGTCGTGTGCGTCCTTCTGGCAGGTACGTCACATCTCCTGGTACGTTACAGATCTTAGGGCTAGTATTGGTGTTAATCCCGGATACATATTGTATCCAGGACTCCCGTTGACTGCGCCTACGAACCAATCGCGCGTAAGACTTGGCTTTCTTGAAAGCAAGTAGGTTCCCGTCGGTGGGGTACCGACGAAACATACGCCAAGCCCGATGTTGTGCCTGACGAGCTGCCATGCAAGTGGAATTCCACCAAGGTCTCGGGCAACGTGGATGTTTAGTCGACGTCCTGGGGATGGTAATATCTGCCGCTTGCACAATACAATCCGTTACCGCCGCAACAGCGTCATTAACCGTTCCTGAGGTCACCATAGCTGGAGTAATAATTGCTGAAGCCGTGAATGTGTCCCACTTGGCTCGATCAATATTCCATCTAGCAGGGCGAGTAGGGTAACGGTACCCGCCACTCGCTAGACGGAGAAAGATAGGAAAGTGATCGCTGCCAAGGGGATCACCAGACATGCTCCAGGACCAGGCAGGATATAATGATGGTGAACTCAGAGACAAATCAATGGCTGAGTACGAGCGGGTGGGTTCATGGAAATAAGTGACTGCCCCGGTGTTGTGGAGACAGAGGGACGTGTCGGAGAGAAGGGACTCAACAACATGGCCCCTGGAATCGCGAGTGGTAGAACCCCACAACGGATTGTGTGCGTTGAAATCCCCTAAGATGAAGAAAAGAGGCGGCAGTTGGTCGACCAAATCTTCCAGATCCGAAAGGCTCACAGCTTCATCTGGTGGTATGTAGACAGAACACACCGTGAACAGTGTGTTCACAGATAATCTCACTGCCACGGCCTGCAAAGTCGTAAGAAGGGCAACTGCAGTGACAGGAACACCATGAGGAACAACGACGGCCACTCCTCCGCAGGCGATAACGCCATCCTGGTGATCATTGCGGAAAAGGGAATGTCTCCGCAGCGAAGGAGTGTCCGTCGTGCGAAGCTTTGTCTTCTGGAGAGAAACGCACACAGGTGTGTGCGAAGACAGTAAGCCTTTCAAATCATCAATGCGTGATCGCAGACCTCGGCAATGCCACTGAATGAGTGTGGCCATAACGAAAAATGAAATGAAAGAATGAAGACTGACGACTAGTAAGTCTCCATGTCGTCAGTCACCTCCAATCCATCAGCAGTGTCTGGAGGTAACACAGGGCTGTATTTACCCCCTGTGTTGAGAGGTGGTTTGTGCATGCTCTGTTTCGGGGAGGATGATCCTGGTTTCAACTTCTCCGGCTTTTTCTTTGCAGTGCCCTGAGTCCCTGTGCTGGCAGAAGATTTTTTCGGCAAAGAGGAAGGTTTAGGCGACGATGTTGATGTCGCGTTGGAGACAATGCGGCGAGACTTCAGTGCCTTCAATCCAGCAGCAACGATGTCCTCAAAATCATAAAGACACCGCGCTGGGATGGTCCCCTCAGTATGGACCGCCACTGAAGCCTTCTGCACCACAACTGAAGCATAGGACCGCCGGCCTGGTTGTAAAGGGGCGATCCGCCGTCTAGCCTCGGGATAAGAGAGATGCTCAGTTGTCCTTAGGCGTTGGATAGCATGTTCCTCTATCCACTTTGGACACTGCTTAGAAGATGCAGGATGAGTCCCTTCGCAGTTGACACAATGATCAGACTCTGCAGAGCATTCCGCCAAAGAGTGTTCTGTGGAACCACAGCGACCACACTTTGCAACATTACGGCAAGACTGCTGGGAGTGACCGTAATGCTTGAAACATCGCAAGGGGTTCAGGATATACGGCCGAACATGAAGCCGTAAATAACCTGCCTTGATGGAAGTAGGCAGGGTTGGAGAGTCAAATGTTAGGATGATGTTACGGGAGGGAATAGATTTCCCATCCCGCCTAAAAAGAATCCGCCGAACCCCAATGACATGCTGTTCACCAAGTTCCTCCAGCAATTCCTCATCGCTGTATTCAAGCAGGTCGCGGGAGTTTACGACACCGCGAGAGGAATTGAGGTAACCATGGGGAGAAACCTAAACAGGAACACCAAGCAAAACGGTCGTTTCCAGCAAGGTGGCACTGTGGCGTAGAGTAGAAGTTTCCACGAGAAGATCCCCGGAATGGAGCTTCTTGACACTCTTTGGAGAGCCAGCAACGGCTTGCAGAGCCTTGTTGATCCAGAAAGGACTTTTGCTACTGAGTGACTGTGAAGAGTCACCAGATTTAATCAAAAGAAACAGAGCATTGCAATTAGATGTGACAAGTTTCTTTGTGGAGGAAGGTGTACTTTCCTCCACAGGGCGCTTTAAATTGGTAGCAAGGGAAACACTTTGGTTTTCCATGAAGAATTGAAAAGATTAGTCCGCCGACCTCCCCACCCACTACCGAGCCCAACGAGGGAGAGCCGGAGGTCCGCAAGCCCAAGAGAACGCAGGACACTGCTCTAGGGATAGTCAGCGGATATAGCAAGTTGGTAGGACAGACATACGCTCGGCGTTGCACCCAGACTTTCCCGTGCCCGGAGAACACCCTTTTGGCATGCCCACCCTACCCCCAAACTCACCCTGGCGAACAGAACGACAAGCCGCTAGAAGTCTGGACTCCCTCGGCCACAGACTTGCTGACTAGGAGTGGGTTAGCTCCAGCCTCCCGTTTAGGGTGAAGCAGAAGGCAAAGAGGAGTGTTGGCATCTGGAGACACTACAACCCGGCCCCCAGATACCTCAGCTTCCAGCATCCCCATTTCCACCTGTACGGGTCACCGCACACAGCAAACGTGCAGGTAGGTCTAAGCTAACCAGCTCCGGAAAAACAGAAAAAGTAACATAAAAGAGAAAAGACAGGGAAGGGAACGAGGAACAAAACCCGGAGCTGGCGCCTCATCACAACCTCAGCAGCCTACAACTGAGGCGGGTACATGCCAAAATATGAACGAAAGACGAAAAAGCAAAATTATAAGAGAAAATCGGCTCGAGCCGTGGGGACGCCATCCCCCATCAGCTGGATGAACAGCTGTCCCTTCGGTGATGTTATCGTTCCAGGGTAAACGAAATGTATTCCGTCAAAAGGTGAGCTCGGGCCGTGGGGGCGCCGCTCCCTAAATAACTGGAAAACCAGTTATCCCCGTGCGGGGATGAATGACTGGACCCAAGGTTTCCCCAAATAATATTGCCCAAAGCATTGCACTTCCTCCACCGGCTGGATTTTGTCCCACGGTGCATCCTGGTTCCGAAAATTCCCCAGGTAAATGACACAACAGTAAAATAGATTTATCGGACCATACGACCTGCTTCCAATTATTCAAGGCTCAGTGTTCATAATCGTGGGCCTTTCGACGGAGAATCGAGTTTAGCATGGCCACTGAGAGTGGCCTGCGTCTGCAAAGCCCCATTTCTAGGAAAGTTCGATTAATTGTATGTTGTGACACATTTTTCTTGTCACCGGCATTATAGCCACCAGCTACGTAGTTGCCCCACAGTATCCTTTCTGTTAGATCGTACCATTCGGGATAACCTTCTCTCACCTCCAGCATCGATAAGCCGTGGTAGGCCCACACGTTTCCAGCGGTTCGGGGTTATTCGCTCCCCGGAAGTCTTTTTGAAAGCACGAACCACTTCTGACCGTGATCACCGCACAATCCTTGTCGTCTCGAAATGCTCTGACCCAGTCGTCTGACCATTACAATTTAGCCTTCGTCATACTTGCTTAATCCCCCTGCCCGTTCCATCTGAAGAACAAGAAAAGCACTTATTTGCAGAGTTCTATATCGGGTGTTGTTTATACCATTTCATGAGCTTCACACTCATGTACTCTTACGGGAACTTCACGTAACTGTTCTTAATGTTATTCAGTCCCATAACTAACTATGTGTGGCCGGGTCTCTTAGATTGCTATTTCTGGAAATAATACCTCTTCGGAGAAACAAAGACTCCGATTTTTTATTTCCTTTTCTTTCGGAGTTTAACGACATCAATCAGCATCTAATGTTATATGGACATTGTCCATCCTTGATTTGAAGACAATGAATGGATTCACGAAGTAGACAGAACCTGTGCTGTAGGTCAAACGTACATCCCTATGCAACGTAGACGGTGTGTCTTTTCTACATCTAAGCCAAACTCGTACTATTGGGCAGAAAATTACACTACTTATTGTGCTACTTATTCATTAGTGGTACTAATTATTTCATCTTTTAAATGAAATAAAGTGTAATGCACAAAAGCAAAAGTTATGACCATCATCGAACCACAAAAACACTTTAAAATTCATCTGGGATGTGATAATTAGATAAATATAGTTTATGACAGTGTCCTACTACACATTCTCTGTTACAAATTATTGTTTCCTTAATACTCTCTCTCTCTCGATATCTCTTTCTCTCTCTCTCTATCTCTTCTTCTTTTATTTTTTATCCGTTATTGTCCTTCTTGGCTCAGGAAATTAGATATTCCCAGAGAGGATCCGTCTTTGTCCGATTTGGTGTGCTACGGCTATCAAAACAAACCATAAGTCGCAATTAAGCAAAACAAAAAAATAAAATCGTTCCGATTAGAGAAGCTCGCAAAATATTAAAAACGAAGCATAACTTGATGCCAAAATACTAGTGATAGCCTCTAGTTACCAAATGTTACCAGAACCTGAAAAATAATCTAATTTCTGCCCCTACGAGTAAACACAGTAAGTACAGACAATGCACTTACTCGTGTTTACTCGTAAGGGCAGAACTCGTGTTAACACGAGTAAGTGCAGACAATGGACCTGATAAAGGTTCTATTCTTAAAAGTAGCAGACTGCATAGTTTTGCCCGCATTTACTGAATTCGCGGAAATCTCCAGATGAGAAGTTACAGGAACAATACTGATGAGTCGCACAAATTATATCTCACGAGTAAAAGCCGTCTATGTGCGGATAACTGAAAGTAAAATAAAACTCGGCTTAGTTTAAATCAAATTAACTCATATTATGAGACATCAATTTAATAAAACCTTGAGATATTTTAAAAACAGATTAAAAGGCATAAGTACTTTCGAGCCATCGCATGGCCCATCTTCAGATGGAACAGCCAAATTAACAAGATCCGCATAATATATACACACACATGAACGCAGTCAAAGTCGGTTGTTGTACATATATGCAAAGAAGGAAGACATTCCTCCCTGCACATTATCTCACGGTTACGGGTAATTCAAAGCCCCTAGGGTTAGAGTTAATTAATACCTTATAGGCATTGGGGAGCTCATAAGGCATATAGCCATTACAACAAATATTTTGTGAGTGAAAAATGAACATGCTCTCGGTAAGAAACAGCGTGCTACGATTTTTAAGGGTAACCAGAATTTTAAAATTTTCCCAGTCCGGATATAAAATCCCTTCTGTAACTTTCCTAGCAAGTGCTGTGTTGGTACCTCCTGTCTGGATATTATATTTATGCTCCTTAAACCTGCAAGAAAAATTCCGTCCGGTCGATCCTATATAGACAGATTGAGTAGTTCCGAAAACATCGTTTAATGGAACACAATAGACACCCCATCTTTGTAAAATATCCGTCGGGGTCCTGTCATTTCTAACAAGTGGTAGGATATTAAGGGAGCGAGTGCCGAAACCCAATCCAAATTTCCGTAAAATGTTACGAAGAGGTTCAGTAATTGAAGGGATGTAATCAATGGAAGCAATGAAACGAAATAGTGTGGACAAAAATGGTTGCAATGTAGTAGCAAGTTTACTTTTAACTCGAGAATGAATCCGGTTAAAAACATATTCAGGATATCCAAATTTGGAGGCAAACGACAAGGCCCATTGTAGTTCTGCAACGCGTGCAGTGCGAGTTGAGGAATGGGTGTAGGCTCTACAAATGAAAAAGTGAAGAGACGTTAACTTTTGGTTTTTCATAGTTGGGTTACAGGACGGTTTTCCATAAACAGCAAAGTGCAATGGTAAACCTGGTTTGGATGACGGGAAATCGTAATATCAAGAAACGGGTGTTTTAGGTCTTGTTCGATTTCTAGGGTAAATTGAATTGACGGAAATTGTAAAGAGAAAGAATTCGTGAATGCTGGCGCGGCCATGGGATCAGCGCTTTCTGGCATTTTAGCCGAAATTTTCGTGCAGTACCTTAAAAATACATTTTTGACTTCTTATCCCCACCAACCTCTGTTATTTCTCAGGTATGTAGACGACATCTTATTACTCTGGCTCCACTTGTAACCTGAATTACAAACATTCACGAATTTATTTAAAGCTTTAAAACAACCGTCCATGACGGGCTATACGCTAGTACTACCAAAAATGATTTAAATCATTTTTCTGAGTGTTATGTTACTGAATCGAATTACTTCCCATATGGAATCATTCTGGACTTCTAAAAAGCATCGGAAAATAAAAAAACTTAAAATTTTCTGAGATAATAAAATCAAATATCCGGATAAAATTTCAGGGCCTTTTTATTCCTTTTGATTACACCTATCCATTAACACACGCCGTCAGTTCAGTTCTAATTATAAAATGTTTGGCCAGATGCTTTGATACCACATTACAGAGAAACGTGCTTTTTGCATCCAAGAGGTTCTTTAACAGAATTCAAATGCTTTTAAGTTTTTGAATAACACCATTTTGTTTTACTCTTTAATATTCATTTGGTCTTTCCCTTTAGTTAAGCTTCAGTTGTTTTATTGCGGTACTTTCATTGGGTCCTAAAGCTGTAATAACTCCTTTGAGATATTTGTACATTGTCATTATGCATAATTTCCATTTTTTGCCATGCTTTTTTTACAGCTGTGTGGAATAGTGTCCTAACAGAAATGAAGCACTTTTCATTATCTCATTTTTCCTTGAGAAAAAAATGGACAAAAAAATTTCCCATCCGTATGTAATCAAAAGAGTGCCATAATTCACATTTTATATATTACAAACTATTTATTATTACCATTACCGACAGCAAATGCAATGCTTTCGCATTGTATCCAAGCACAGAAGTGAGGAATAAGACAATAATCATGGACTAGAGAGTGTAATGTCTTTAACTCGATCATGTTTTGATGGATCCTCGGGGAAATTTGCACGTGCGTCGTTTTATTCAAAAACGAAAACAAAAAGAGCGATAACGATCACGAGGGAATTCTAAATGCCATAAAATGAAATAGAATGCTTGTAAAACATACACGCCGTGAGAAGTAATTTCCTTAAACTTGTTTTAAAATCTACTTTCTCTAGCGAAATCTTGCCGTATAAAATTTGAATTGGCGGAAAAAAGTTGCAATGATTGGACATAGGAGGTCATTCAAAATTATCCTTTTTTTGCACTCGTTTACGACGCGAGTATGCCGTCGTAGAAGTATTTGCTTGTATCCATAAATAACATCAGATAACTTTAATATGGAGTAAAGAGCTCAACGTTCTTTCAAAATATCACACAATTCTCAGTTAGTTATGTTTCACAAACCTTCAGCGATGAATTAACCCTTTAAGCCGCCGATATACCAAACCAAAGGAAAAGGGTGCCAAAAATTTTCTGAGCTTTTAAAACATAAATGCTCACATAAAATCCGGTTTGATAAGAATATTCTCTGCTGAATGACCTAAGGTGTGATGGTAAAGGGGTAATCCCCTGACTCGAACATCATGCCACTGGGTTAAAACAAATGACTCACACATCTTTTTTCTCTCCTTTCTTAGGTTTGTCTCCATTGTTGTACCTCTCTTAGTAGGTGTTCGGTCAGAAAGGATTAGTGGAAATCATTTCTTTAAGGTGTTTCCACTTAAAATCTCTGCCTTATGTTTCCATTGGTAAAACTTCTTTACATATTTTCTTCGAAATTAATGTATTCCCAAGGATGCAAATTTGCACATCAATAAAACTAACTTTAAGTTATAGCATGGGATACTTAATACTTGCTATATTAAGCTCGGATTGTAACTGTAGGTTCCAGGTGCACGGCATTGACTTCAAAGTGCTGAAATGCCACCCCCACATTTCCCCAGATTTTAATCTCACTGAACACCTGTAGATGAGTTTGAAAGAACGATTAGTAACAGAGATCTGCTTCCAGCTAACATTCGCAAATTTATAAATCTGTTAGTTGAACATGTAATGTTTTTAGGGTATTTGGTTGTAGATACTTTGCTTTTACGTTAAATCAACTCCAGCATACAGTTTGGAAGACCATAATTGGAAGACCCTGGGTTCGATTCCCGGTGGCGGCCGATGAGAATTTTTCCGTGACTTACTTATAAACGTGTAAAGAGCGATGACTTTTATTTGATGTTCCTGGTCCACGCCAACCTGTGCATTTATCAACTATGTATCCAGCATGCTTGACTGTAAAACTTGTTAAAGTGTTCCGGATAGCTTAACTAGACATAACAGAATTAATTAGTTATTGAGTGAATTTAAAGACCAGTTTGAAAGGGAGGTCTTTAACATACGATGTTTAACAGTGCTCCATTTCGGTCCTTGGCATTCATCAGGCAGCTCAGTGTCACAGAATAGATATTTAACCAATGGTTGCTTTGTTAGCTGAATCAGCTACAGCTCATAACACACAAAATATTCTTCTATTCTTACGACTCTAAAGCAACTTGAGACTTCAAAGGTAAAAAAGTGTTACAATCAAAGTAGGATCCTGTTTAATAACAAACAATAATCAAAACAATCCCCTCGATACAATCTCAATCTAATGTGTCACGAATCCCACTATCCAATACTCAAGCCAACATTTAACAAGGACGCTCATACAGCTGTGAACATGAGTCTGGTTATCATAGGTCATTCACCATTTGACCTAGCGTCAGATTGCCAAACCAATATTAAGCGAGAGAGGAAATGTGCGATTAAAGCGCTTAAGAATGAACCAAAATATATATAACAGGATTCAAAAAGGAGCTCCAAATTAGAGTATACATTTTAAGCATATCTGTAGAACGATATCAGCATCTTGTGGAATCAACGTCACATCGAATCATCTGTGTTTTAAAAGCGAAGGATGGCTCTGTAATGAGTTAACGGCGGAGCTCTGCATTGCTGCGATGCTTTCAAAAACTCGCTGTTTACACTCAAGTGAAAGGGAATAACCTGAGGAACTGCAAATTGAATGAATGCAAGGATCTTGTATTCGATTCAAAGCCTCCTGTGATGCTATCTCTGTCAGAGTACGAAATTCCACTAATTTTTGCATCATACAGGGCGTGTCTTGAACAATTCTGGTAAGATACAACCGGGGATTTATTTCTGACGTTCTGTACATACCGAAACACTCTGTAATCCTGGGTGAGTGAAAATATATTATGTTTAATTTTCAATCATAACCATAAAGACATGGCATCCGAGATATCAGAAGTTGAATCGGTGATCTGGGGGACAAAGACAGTCATTTCGAACCATCATTAAGATTACCAAGAAGGGAGCCTAGAAAGTCCAGGTAGAGTTGTTAGGTACAGACAGGACAAAGAAACCAAGACTCCCTTTGACAATACTGTGGTCAGAAGAGGTAGCTCGATATTGAGCAACTAAAGTACAATGAGATAGGAGTTGCAGTGAAGCGTAAATTTTATCCAATATGGCAACTGAGTTGTGGTGAAAAAACAAAGATTTCCGTGACTGTGCGACAAATATAGGATTAGCCGCCTCGTTGGCGCAGTGGTCTAAGCAATGGTTTTTGATCATTCGTCCGAGATGGTTCCGATCTCGAAATCCGGGCCGCGGGTGGCCTAGTGGGCAACGTTCGTGATTGCCGCGGAGGAACCGCATGTTCGATCACGGGCAGGTACGAGCGCTCGAACCACTGAATATCCGCCGTGCTTCGGATGGGCACGTCAAGCCGTCGGACCCCGGGTACTGCCCCCCCCAGGTAATAAATAAGGGCGTCTTCCTCCCCAGTTTTATCTCACCCCCGTGTCACTTTCCTATCTGGCACTCTAGCCCAATTATCCTAGCTTCCTATTTCTATGGATTGTTTAAGACCTAGGATCCGACACTCCCTTCCTAAAATCCTCTACATATGATTTCATCTGTATTGATTTCGAAACCCAGTGAGTCATAGATGTCGTGTTTGTCTTATGGCACGGGCTCTCTCCCTTTCCCTGGAACCAGCAACCCTAAATTAGGAACTGTTTATATCCCAGTGAGGTGCTCATGGTGGTCGTTAAACCACCGATCAAAACAAAATGCAGGATGCGGTTCTCTAAACAAATCGATTAAAGGAAATTGGTTAATGATTTCCTGAAGAGTAGATTCCAATGTAGTACGCTACTATAACATTTGCTGCCTAACGTAAGGTTTGTTAAGTATCACTAAGGCGACGCAAGAGTCAAAAAGGCAAGTTGCATCGATAAGCCAAGGCCGGTGTAGTTCAGTCGGGAGAATAAATTGCTTCGGTGCGAGGAGCCGTGGCTTCTAATCCACCACGTGTAGAAAACGCTTCTCTTCGCATTAGCACCCGAACGTAGAAACGAGTCTCCTAGCCTTCAGTTTCGAAAATAATGTGTGATGCTTCTTCCACATATCATCTGGAATGAATGAGAAATCCGTTCGGTAGGCTTCGCAAAATGTGTGATACTACTTCCACACGTTATCAGGAATTTATCAGAATTGCTTCTTCAACACTAAGCGTCTTCAAGCATGGTTTGCCAAAAACCTACGATTGCATC
This sequence comes from Macrothele yani, assembly GCA_039090855.1. Classification (NCBI taxonomy): domain Eukaryota; kingdom Metazoa; phylum Arthropoda; class Arachnida; order Araneae; family Macrothelidae; genus Macrothele; species Macrothele yani. Next base: position 186,129,549 of record CM076995.1, read on the forward strand.
CATGCCTTTCCTCAAGAGAGGGATATATTTGATGTATCACTGAGGTGACGCAATATTCCAAACGGCAAGTTGCAGCGGTAGCCAAGGTCAGTGTAGTTCAGTCGGGTGAATAACTGGCTCCGGAGCGAAGATGCGAATTTGAATCTCACACCGGCAAAATGGGCTTTTGTACACAAGTTGAGCGTGTGGTAAAAATCTCCTGCAGAGGTAAGTGCAACTATAGGATCTTGGGCAGGTCAGAAATTGAGTAGGAAACTGAAGTGGCATAGATCATCTCGTTGAATGTATGTGCAATAGAACTAAGTTTTATACATTTTCCAAGGGAGCAAATAAAATTAACGTATAATTCCAAAACCATATAAAAGAAACATGGCACATTTTCGTCCCTAAATGGCGGCAGATTATTCTGCTTCAACATATGGCGTAGCCTTTAGTGTCAGTATACTAGGTACTACGTATTTCTAGAGTACTAGTACTTTCAGGTATCCTTTCCCTGGAGCATTTGTTTTTAACTTTACTGATTTTAATCACAATGCATAAGTTTACAACACTTGCAAATGCAGTATGTAGCACACATACACGTACTTTATCTACATAGTATACAAAGCATTACTAATTATAATTCCTTGACGATTGATACTCTTTACCCAAGGAGATATTATGTTATAAAACAAGTTTTAATCAACATGGTTTAAAAAAGCACTAATGTTTTTATTATTGTTTACTTTTCATTTACGATATTGCATTTTATGACTATTGAGAGCTTACATTGCATTCTCATCAGTATTATGGTTATAGAAAGTCCCAAACGACGCTTAATGATTTCATCTCATTGATAAATTTGGTCGCCGATGCACTTACCTGAGAATCATCATCACTCAGTCTTGCCACTAGAAATGATCTCATTGTACTTTTTTGTTGCAAATCATTCTATCTAGAGTCATAAGTATTCAAAGCAAACAGAATATAAATTTTGAATTTGCTTGTACCACACACACTGGTCATCCATGCAACATCTCTCAGACAACTTGAAAATTTTATCGCCCTGGGGGCGTGAACTCAGAATTTATATGCTGTTTGCTTTGAATATTCAATTGATTTACAAGGTATTATGAGGAATATTTCTTCCTTCTTTGATTTATCTCTAGGCTCATAAGTGATGACGTTTCCAAATCCGCGTCGTAACTGACGTAATCTTGGAAGCTAAACACATATTCCTCTTCAATTATAGCATTCAAGTCAGAGCACGAAACGATAGCTCCTTTGGGAGTAAATTCGTCTGAAAAGCAAATGCAAACGAAGGTCTCAGGGAAACAGAAAACGTCAAGCAAGAACAGTTGTCTCTTGTCGGTGCAAACTGAGCTGACCAATGGTAGCTCAGGAGGCGCGAGCGCATTAGTGAGTCGCAAAGCAATTGGATGAAAGAAATTGAGAGAGTGAAAACACAGGCTTTTGTGTGTGTGTGTGTGTGTGTGTGGGTGGATGTGTGTGTGGAGGGGTGGAACTGGAAAAATGAAAAACAAGATTGGCAGGAAAGGAGAAGGTTGGAAAGGGAGCTTGGTAAACGGAATTCGCGTGGTTGAATTCATATCCAGGGTATCACAACGCCACAGTTTAACGAATTAACGAGAAGAAAGCTAATTCGATTAATATATGATCGATAAAATGTAACATTAAGGGCAATTCAGAATTTTTGGTCCGGCGTCATATTATGTATGAAAGAGAAAACGTGTAAGTAAGAAAGGCATAAATAGGGTACTACTGTATGTTTACTAACACGCAGGAATTACCGAAATTGATAAATAAAGGATTCACAAATGCGACTCCCTTCTGCACGATCTTTAATGATAACGTTGGACAGATTACCAAGAAAACGGCAGTGTAAAGCATCCGCCAATCCGGACTTCAAGACGATACGATGCTGTAAACAATAGGTCCATTTACTGTAGCAGCTGTTCAATTAGTTTTTCGAAGTAAGGCTACGTCTAGTTAGTCGATAGGATATTCCTTAATACCAAAGCATTAGGGGAGGGATGACAAATTATCTTAAATCAAACGTTGATAGAGTGAAAATGAAAGCTGACTGTGAAATTTTAATATCAATAGTGTGAGCGAGTTCATTTAAGGGGGAGGGGAAGAGGGTCACTGTGAAAAATATGGTGAGCTATAAGCAGACAACCGTCTATAATTTAGGGCCACTGGTTTCAGGAAGGGGGAGAGAGCCAACTGCGTACGATAAATGCGCCACCCATGCCTCAGATGGGATTCGAACTCTGACCCGTCTCATGCCAATGATCAGAAGTTAACGCTTGGTACCACGTGGACAACGTGGACAAGAAAAAGGTAATTTATCGTAAGGAATTGCGGAAAGGAATTCTGAAAATTTAGAATTATCTGGCGTACGAAAAATCCTTGAAATTCAGAGACTTTTTTGGCATTTCACGAAAAATGTTGTATCAGAAATATGATTCGTTAATTCCCGAAAGAAAGCACGGAAAGTGGGTCATTAAATTCAGAATTATTTTTATGCTGCATAATTGCTATTTAACCCAGCTGTGAGTCGTTCAAATAAAAGTTCACGAATGTAGTAGATTATTTAAATAATCGAGGCATAGCTCGTCCAAGGACGGTTGTTTTCAAGCTTTAAATATATATCAATATATAGGGGATGCTGCCCGTCTTATGAGGTAGTGAAATTTTTGTTTCTTTTCTTTTTTTGATTGGAGGTTTAACGACCACCGTGAGCAACTCAGTAGGCTATAAGCAGTCACGCGTCCCTAATTTAGAGCCACTTTTTCCAGGGAAGGGAGAGAGGCAGTGCCGTAAGGCAAACACAACACCTTTGTCCCACCGGATTCAAATCCGGACCCTTCCGGACGAACTATCAGTAGCGATAGCTTAGACCATTGCGCCACCAGGTGGCAGGAGTGAAATTTTAATTGGAGCAAATTGAAAACATATCAAATAGACGCCAGGTTTCTGTAAGGAAGTATAGTAAAAGTTTATATACTAAGAACTCATTTATGTTAGAACCAATTGCTATTTATTTCTGTTTTTCAAAAGACCTCGCGATAAATAAGATTCTGTGTAAAATATTTGTTGTTTAACAATTGCATGCCAGAGCGTTTAGATCAAGAAGGTTATATTACTGGAGACACCACTCCTATCCATGCAGCATTGCCCGCCATAAGTCACCGTCCGTGCTGCAAATGACGTCATGAGCAGGCACGACGCAGTCGCAGAAGAGAAGCTCCTTTGAAACCAATGGAACAAAAGCTTCTGAGCGTATAAATAGATAAAATAAGTAATTCAATAATCTTTATCAATGATACACAAGCTTACTGTTTTATCAACGGTATAATTTATAATTTAGTTCGTTTTTGCCTGCTTGTGACGTCACACCACAGATTAGCTGTGACCTATGGCGGCAGAGCCAGTGGCGTCTCCAGTATTATAACCTCCTAGGTTTTGATAGATCGACATTTTGCAAAATGTGTAATATAATCAGCAGTAAACCCAGAAAGCTGTTTTTGTGTAAACTTACGTTAATAACTTTAATTCTGATTTTTCGCGTTAAATTACTTTCTTCCGGGGCACTTCCCTTCACGGCTTGTTTTAGACAGTCCTATTCGACGGTTAGTTTAAAAATTCATACCGAAGCCTTGTCTACAGAACAATGCGACATCTGGTATTGCAAATCGGAACTACCTAAATCCCCTACAATGTGCTATTGGGGAGACATCCGCTTTTATATGCAACTTTGCATCTTAAGATTTCAGTTTTTATTGTAGGTTAAGGTAGGGCGTTTAGATAGATCGATATTTTGCAAAATGTATAATATAATTAGCACTAAACTCGGGAAGTCAGTTAAATAGAAAAAGGAAGAAATAATTAAAGCTAGGAATTAATATTGGAATTGTGGTAATTAAATTAATATACAAACTCAACGTGCCGTGATATTAAGAATTCAATTCGAATTTTGTAGATTGGATAAATAGAATTCACGTCATTAATAATCCAATGTTTTTAAATTAGCACGCGATCACCTTGACATCACAATGTGATCAAGTGCAAACTCAAATTGCTGTGATATTTAGGATTCAATTGAATTTTGTAGATCAGAAAAATACATGGAACTCGAGTCATTGAGAATGCAATGCTTTGAAATTAGCACGCGATCACCTTGACATCTCAATATGACCGCGTGAAAACGTATCTTGCCGTGTTATTAAGAATTCAATTCGAATTTTGTAGATCGCATAAATAGAATTCACGTCACTGATAAGCCAATGTAAAGGGGCTGCGGATGGTCTAATGATCAACGTTCCTGACTGCCACGGAGAAACCTCAGGTTTGATCCCGAGCAGGTACAAACGCTCGAACCACTAAATATCCGCCGTGCATCGGATGGGCACTTTAAGCCGACGGACCCCGAGTACTGGCCCCGGTAATAAATAAGGGCGTATTCCTCCTCCTTTCTACCTCGCTTCAGTGTCACTTTCCAATCGGGCACTCTAGCCCAAATATCCTAGCTTCCTATCTCTAAGGGTTGTTTAAGACCTGGGGTCAGACACTCATTTCCTAAAATGCTCTACATCTGATCTGATCTGATCTGATAATCCAATGTTTTTAAATTAGCATTAGATCACTTTGATATCTCAGTGTGATCGCGTGCAAACTCAACTTGCTGTGATATTAAGAATCCAATTTGAATTTTGTAGATCTGAAAAATAGAGCTGGATTCATTGAAAATCCAATGTTTTAAAATTAGCAGGCGATCACATTGACATCTAAAAGTGATGGCGTGTGTTATATAGCACGCAATCACTTTAGCATTAGATCACGTGCTATTGTGTAGCACACAGTCACTTTGATATCTCGAGAGCACACAGGTATTGATCGATACGTGATAGCGCACAATGCAGACGTTGCTGTAACGTAAAGCGTTCGAGACAGAGAGAGAAAGAGAGAGAGCGCGCTCTGGGTGTTTATATGTATGCTTTTACAATGGCGCGCAAATAAATGCAATCCTAAAGTTGCTCTTTTCATAGTAATCAAACTGTGTTGAAAGTTGGCTCAACGGAATTTTATTTAAAAAGTGGATAAATAACGAAAGGTCTTCTATGTTGCGCTTTAGTTAACAAAGCTAATACTCTTGTGTTAATGAGCCATTCACGATTTTACTGTGCTACTACACACAAAATTACCAAGAATTCCATTGCTTGATTGTCGGGTACGTTTTCTTGCGTTGACTAATTTTAAGATAAAGTTTTGCAGAATTATAGTCATGTTTTCGTGACTGTGTTCCGAAAACTTTGTTGTATCTTCGTGCAAAGCGCAACGCCTTTTTCCCCTTTATTTCGTTCAGTATAGTCCTCCTACGAACTTATTTTTTAATTTCGCTGAACAGAAGAACTATTAAAAAATGACTTAAATTTTAAAGGTTAAGATTCAACAGATAATCTGACGCCATGTATAATCGCAGTACCGTCAAATAGAGGAAAAGTAACACGCTATAGTAAATATAATTTTGGACTGAACAAAAGATTTATTATCCTCAATGCGGAAGCAAAGCCTTGGCAAAGCTGACATTTTTCTTAGCGAAAACCGTAATGAAAGACAAAATTAATTTATGGTTCCTTTTCCAAGTTGTCAGTGATTGCCGTAAGAAAAACTTCATCAACATGAATATTAATTAAATCCCAAAGAACCTAAGGAAAGGAAAATAATTAGGCAATAGAAAATTACTTGAGAAGGGATGTGCGTTGAATAAATAGCAATAAAAGTAACGAACAGAAATCTCATAATCTCATTATAAGCGTTTCATTTTACTTCTTATTAAGAGAAAAGAAAAACGATGTCGTTTCATCTCGTGAGGTTCAACAGAAATGGCACTGAAAGAGAGCTAGTTATATTTTTGTCCAGTGTCCGTTAAATTCACGTTCAGCTGCGCTGAAGCGCAATATCTTTTATTTTTGGGAATAATCGCTAAACTCAGGTTGTCCCAAAATCAATTCAGAACGATTAAAAGAATGTAGAACAGAAGGTAATGGGGTTCTTGATTTAAAGTGGACGTGTCCTTTATTTTATGCAGATATTCAAAACAACCTCTTCACTCTCCTATGTACAAAAGAAGAATCATGTAGCTCAAACATTTGGAGTGTGAAAAAGTCGCAATCAATGATTTATAAGGATAGTAACTTTCAGGAATAAATTAGCAGACAGTATTCCCACATTTCATGATAATTCAGATACAGGAAAAATAAATTCATCTAGAGAAAAAAATTCGCAGCCCGTAAAACCCGGCTCAACCGCCTCGGTGGCGCAGTGGTCAAAGCGATGGTTTCTGATCATTCGTCCGAAAGGGGGACCGGGTCCAAATCCCGGTGAGGCATGAATGTCGTGTTTGTCTTACGGCGATGGCGCTCTCCCCTTCCTGGAACCAGTGACCCTAAATTATGGACGAACGACTCCTTATAACCCATTGAGTTGCTCACGATGGTCCTAAACTTCCAATCAAAAGAAAACAAACATCCAGGTCAACTGGACATAGGCATTGGCTCCCGGCTATCCTTACCCTCTGAATCCGGACACCATGCTAACCGTACGGGTTCGATTCCTCTTTGATCATGTTGGTGCTTCTTTTTTTATAGAACGAAAGGTATGTAAAACGCACCTAATTTCTTAAAATACGAACAATCGTAAGCTATGATCATTCTTGTAGCCCATTAAGATGCTCACGGTGGTTGTAAACTTCCAATTAAAATAAATAAACATACGGGTCAACTGGACGTATGCCCTGACTCCCTGATAATCATGTTGGTAATTTTTTTGATAAAACTATAGGTATGTGAAACATACCTAACTTAATAAAATACGAAAAATCGTAAGTTATATAATTTGCAAAGGCGGTTCCTTAAAAAATGAAAGTAATTTTTTTAAGCTGGCAACATTACGAAGGGGAAAATAACCACGAAGACGACTAACTAAATTAAGGAAGTATCTATGATAACAGTTATTAGCCGTAACAGACGATTCTTGTTTTTTTATTGCGCAGTTGTTTAAGATACATCTGCATTTCGCCATGCAACTAGTGATTCAGAATTAAGAATTGAAATGCGTTGTGCGATAAAACTTTGCTATCATTTGGGTAAAACGACTCCAGAAACAGCTGATTTAATGAAAAATGTTTACAAATATAAATGTTTGGGTAAGTCAATGAATTTTTAGATGGCACCAATATTTCAAAAAAGGGCGTTTGTCGGCAGAATTTGCTCCTAGGTCTGGTAGACCTGAAAGCGTTGTTACGGAGCGTATTGTTAACACTGTTTGGGCAATCCTGGAAAAAGATCGAAAAATGACGCATGACGACAGAGCGGCGTCAACTAATACTTCAAAAACGGAGGCATTCGGTATTTTACGCGACAAATTACTGTTGCATAGTGTGTATTCCGGATGGGTACATCATCACCTGACGAGATACCAATTGTTAGCCGGAGTTTAGGTATGTCATGAGTGGAAACAAATGATTGCAAAGGATCCAAACTTTCCAAACACCGTAATAACTGCCAATGAAACATGGGTCCACTATTTCAGCCCCCTCACAAAGCGCGCAACGAATGTCTGGAAGCACATAGGCTCGCCTCCTCCGAAAAAAGTTCACCAAACCAAATCAGCTGTGAAGATGTTGATGACAATTTTCTTTGGTCAGAAAGGTGTAGTCCACCAGCATGCGGTTTCTCCACAAATGTTGGGTATTATCTTTCAGTCTTGAAGCGTCTGCGAGGACACAAATCGATTTAGCGGCCGGAAGTGGTGGTCAAGTGGACCCTACACCATGATAACGCCCGCCCACATGTGGCTGCTTTTTCTGTTCAACAGTTTCTTGCGAAATACCGTATTGAAATCATGCCACAGCCTACCTACAGTCCTGACCTCGCAACGTGTGATTTCTGGTTGTTTCGAACAATGATGGTGAAGTTCCGTGGAGCAACATTCAACACAGATGCTGACTTTATTCAAGCTGTACAGGGGCGCTAAAGCAGCTCCCACAAAATGCCTTCGCCACATGCTTTAAAAAGTGGACTGAACGATGAGACCGTTACATATCATCCAAGGGAAGATAATTTGAAAAACATATATTTTGCTGTACCTATATCTCTTCATTTTGTGCGATTTTACTCGTAATTTTTATGGAACCGCTATTGTACATCACAAGTTAACAACATAAAACTATTTAAGAGCACCAAAGAAAATTCACATAGGATTTAGTAAAAAATGTAGTAGTATGTGAGCCAACAGACATAAAAAAACCCCGGTAAAAACAGGATTGCAAATTATGGTGAGCAACACATGATCAGCTCTCCCGTAAACCAATCGGTACTGAGAAAACCTACATGCCAGTAGCGTATATTCGAGGCTAGCTACGCTAGCTGCGAAGCCCAGGAAATGCCCAAATAAAAGTTAATTATTAACTGTGTTAAGATATGTCGGTGCTTTCGTTGCGAAAAAAAACACGTGCGGATAGCTCCTTTGACTGAGTCCGGCGAGCGAAAACCTACGGCATAACGCAAGCAGCTCTTTGCTGTTCTGACTCGACGACCTTCAATACGATCGCCTGCTAGCGTTTCCATGACAACATGAATGAGCGTATGGACGGGAATGGACCATCGCTTTGGGCAACAGTTCGCTCAGAAAAGAGACTTCGACTACCTCAGTCACTCGTATGCTTCCGCTTTTAACAACACGTGGTTCGCGAGAGTTGATTCAGTTTGTGTGGAGTGTCAGTGAATCAAAATCAGGGACATTATATCTTAAATTCGTGGCTTTGTCGGATTTGAACTGTTTTGGTAAATTTTGTGAAAGCTTCCCTGAAAATCTACTGTCAGAATTTAAATAACTTCAGTGTTGATACAGCTCAACTAAAAAATGAACTGAAGGTGTTTTATTCCCTTGACGAATACAAAAACAAATTAATAAGAGCCATTACTTGTGACATAAAGTTGAATAAATTGGACATAGTGTTTAGTGAGGTGTACAGATTAGCAGGCATACTTAACATTAAAGTTTCCATCAATAACTGCACCTGCCGAAATAAGTTTTCTGTATTAAAAAGAATCAAGATATATCTTAGAGCCGCACAAGGACATTTACATTCGAGCAACTTGGCTGTTTTGTCAATAGAGAAAAACATTCTTTTTAAATATGAAAAAGTACTTGGAAGAAAATTTTTTATGAGAACGTAACACTCAAGTTCACACAAAAGGAAATCAGAATGGAGTTCGTGTACAAAAAAAGTATTCAGAAGAAGAATGGAGTTCATGTACAAATAAGTATTCAAATCCTAATCCTCACAATAATTTGGTATCATGCTGGTAATAGCATGTACCTAAAATAAGTTACTTATATTACTTGACGGTTAAAAAATTAAACTTTGCAATTTAAAAAAAAAACAGTACTTTAGGGGTTGGGAGGTGGGGATGGGTCAGATAGCTTAGGTCTCGGACCCAAGATATGTCAATGGTACATGCAATGCACTTCTTAATGACTAACTTGACGGATACTAAATATGACAATACAGTGATGTATTGAAATTCAAAAAAATTAAAAAAGAATGAAGTATGAAAGTGCGAGAAAAGAAAAATACACTCAGATACAATATACGCATATGCAATACACCTCGTGATTGCGAACTGAACGGATAGGAATTATTATAATACAGTGATGCATTCGAAGTCATGTAATTTTACTATATCAAAAGCAAGACTTGCGACAATTTCTACTCCAAATTATATGAAAGGGATGATACATGTACTCCAGACATCATGAAAGGTACCAAAGTTCTTCCAGTCCTCCCAGCAGAAGTTGCTCATGCAATCAAGAACATGAAGCGGGGAAAGCTCCAGGAGAAGATGGAATTACTATAGACATCATACAAGAAGCAAGTGGAGAAATTGAAACAGTACTCGCCCAAATTTTCACTCGATGCCTTAATGAAGGGAAGATTCCTGAGGATTGGAACAATGCTACAATGATCCTGCTACATACAAAAGGTGACATTGAGGATCTCAGGAACTACAGACCTATCAGCCTCCTATCAGTGGTTTATAAAATCTTCACTAAAGTTCTTTCTCACCGCTTGAAGGTAACACTGGACATGGCTCAACCGAGAGAACAAGCTGGATTCAGGAGTGGCTACAGCACAATAGATCATATCCACGTACTGAGAGAACTAATTGAAAGAGCGAGGGAATATGAACTTCCATTGTGCATGGCTTTTATCGATTATGAAAAGCCTTTGATTCGGTGAAACCATCAGCAGTTACCACGGCTCTGAAATCCTGCGGTATTGAAGATGCATACATTAATATTATTAATAACATCTATGAAAATGCAAGTGCAAAGATTCGACTGTTTGAAAATACAACACACATAAAAATTGGAAAGGAGTGAGACAAGGTGACACCATATCTCCGAAGCTCTTTAATGCCACATTGGAAAATGTCTTTCAATCACTGAACTGGGAAAACAAAGGGATAAAGATTAATGGAGATTATCTAACCCACCTTCGTTTTGCTGATGACGTAGTCATTTTTGCAACTATCCCATCAGAGCTGCAGAGTATGATCCAGGAACTTGCTGACAAGAGTAAAGAAGTGGGATTAAAAATGAACTTTCAGAAGACAAAAGTGATGTTCAATGCTTTTACAAAAATGAAGATTTATCGATTGATGGAGAAAACCTGGAGATAACAGATACGTATGTTTATCTTGGACAGCAGATATCAAGTGAGGGTCACATTGATGAAGAAATTAATCGGCGTACAAAACTTGCCTGGAGAGCTTTTGGAAGAAACAGCATAATTTTCAAGAGCAATATGCCATTATGTCTTAAAAGAAAAGTGTTTGATCAATGCATCCTTCCAGTGCTTACGTATGGTGCAGAGACGTGGACCTTAACTAAAAGAGACATACAAAGGCTGCAAACAACTCAAAGAAGCATGGAGAGGTGCATGCTTGGTATAACCAGGAGAGATAAGAAGAGGAACTCGTGGATCCGAAAAATGACGAGAGTAGAAGACATCATGATCAGAGTTAAATCACTGAAATGGCAATGGGCTGGACATACTGCCAGAAGGACAGACCATAGATGGACAGCCGAAATTTTAGATTGGATTCCAAGGGACAGGAAAAGACCCAGAAAAAGACCACATGGGAGATGGGTGGATGAAATTCGTAAATATGCGGGAGTGACATGGAGGAGACTGGCACAAGACAGACCGTTGTGGAGGAAACTTGGGAGACCTTCGTCCAGCAGTGGATTGATAATGGTTGACAATGATGATGATGACATGCATTACACTTCTTGATTGCAAACTTGACGTCTAGTAAGTATGGTACACTGTAAAAAAAAATTTAGTTTTTACAGGAAATTACTGTAAATCACTACAGAAAAATGCCGTAAACATATTTAACAGTTTAAAACTGTAGAATCTACAGTTTTGCGGATGGCAACGCTAACTGGAGTATAACGGCGTTTGTGAGGAAAACTGTGTATCCTCATTAATCGCTTAATTCTTGTTAGGGGTTAAATTTTATGTATCAAGGTATTATTTATATCGTATAGTGCAAGCCAAAGCCCATTCACTAAAGGTATTTCCTGTAATCATGACGTTTTAAAAACGATGCTAAACCTTCATGCGCTGAATCGTTGCCGAGTTGATGAACTACTCAACACGCATGCCGCGTTTTGAAATATTTTCCAAATCCCATTTGCTCGTTATTTTGCTATCTAAGCATTTCATGACTGAGACATCCTGATTATTAATCATTCACAGATCCATTGAATTATTACGAAGTTTGAATTTCCGTTTTCTGTTTTTTTGAGATGTGTATGTGCTCCAGCTTTGTCCGTCTGTCAGCATGATAATCGCGTAAAAATGGTTCGATTTTGATGAAATTTTAGTATATGGTAGGGGACAACTGGGGACGAACCCTATTGAAAATGGGAGAAATGGGATCAAAGTTCTGGGCATAGTATCGGGATCCATTCCATCGCCTTTATGCGTCATAACGTATGTAAAAATGCTTCGATTGAGACAAAACTTTATCATGTTATTCCGGAAGTACATTTAACCGATTCTGTTGAATATCATAGAAATGGGGTCAAAGATCAAGGCATAGAAGCGAGGTTTCTTCTACAGCCATTATCCTCATAACTTTAGTAATGATTTCTGGTATGTTGGAAAGCGTATCTTAATCAATGCATTGCATGATTTTACTAACTTGTTTGTTTATTTTCTTTCAATTTTAGTTTTTTTTTTTTTTTTTTTTTTGGCGTTGAGCACTTCGCCGGACTGTTTGTGTTTGGATTTTAGGCTTTATTTCTTGGTTAAGTTCGCTGCATATTCACTTTATTCCTATTGGTAAATATATTTCACTAACATTTCGTGTTTGTTTGTCAAAAGTTTACCTGTAATGTAGCATAACAGTGCTTATTTTCATTTGGAAACCTTTTGATTACAGTTTAACAGGAAAGGTCGTGCTGCCTTATGCTAAATATTAAATTACACATTGGTATAGGCATGCGTTAAGACTGGGCACTTTTTCTGCTTTAGCGTATGTTTGCCGCTGACAGATATATAAAGTACATATAAAGTACTTGTAACGACTACCTGTACAACAAACAATACTATCGTGTAATTGATGGAATTTAACATTTAAGGTCAGTTCAGAATTTTTGGCTTGGTGACATTTTACATGTGTTTTATGTGAGAAACATAAATGGGTTCTACTGTGAAAGTTTTTGCTGAAACAGAATTTTGTTGCTTGTTTAGTTCTTCAGGATGCAGTGCATTTGTTTATGGGATGCATGATCATCATTTGACAAATTTCTTCATCTAGCCAACTGGCTTGTTCAAGGAAAAATTAAAAAAAAATTGTTGATCCTTTGTAGTTACTTCTCACAATCTTTAAGTTATTTTTACGTACTACCCAGTAAAGAAGGAAATTTACTTTTGCTCTGCTCGAATTTTAAATTAGTTTGAAGTTTCAAATAACAGCTTGGTATAATAAGATGCACATCCACTTTTGATCTGTAGAGGATGGATTGCATTATGGCCCAAATAAAAAATATTCTGTCTGCCTCATCAGATGAATTTATCAAGAAAATTATAGGTTTTCTGGTAGAGTTAGTTTCATCTGAAGAAAAGTTCAGAAGAAGAAAGGATCTGCATGGAAGTCTGAGACCGATTTATTCCAGAAAAAGTTGTCAAAGCATGGCATAATGATACAGGTAAGCATAGTTTGCTGCTAAGCTTTTGAAATGTTACACAGAATGTAATTACATGCCTAAAGGTTTGTTAATTAAAGTTTCTGAAGAAAGTGCTTTGCTCATGCCTTAAAACAATCCTAACTTTTACAGTAGCATGCTTGTCTAGTAACCTTTTGAAAATATTTCATGTACTCTTCTTAAAATAGTTTTCTATTACGGTTTTTTTAATATCAAAATTATGTGTTCAGTTCCAAACTAAGTAAAACTTACTTAACAAAATACAAAACAAGTTTTAATGCAATTGAATAATATGCACCATGTGAAAAATGGTTTTAAACAGGTGATCAATTTATTGTGAGAACAATATTTCTAATTCACGTGGTAATTAGCAGATGCACACACAATTTGTACTACTTGACTCTATTTCTGTTTCACCTCTCCGGTGGCGCAGTTATCTAAGCGATGGCTTTTGATCATTCGTCCGAAAGGGAGTCCTGGTTCGAATCCCGGTGAGGCATTGATGTTGTGTTTGTCTTACGGCACTAGCTCTCTCCTTCCCTGGAACCAGTGACCCTATATTATGGACGGGCGACTGCTTATAGCCCATAGAGTTGCTCACGGTGGTCGTTAAATCTCCAATCATAAAATATCTATACATACTCGAAAAATATCTGTTTTCTGACCAGAATTTTAAACATGGCAAATGGTTGTAAAACAGTCTGAAAATGGTAAAGTGTTTTAGCGAAAAGCTAGAATTTCTGATGTGTGAGAGTTGTACAGTTCTGTTTTTTGGGATTATCCACATGCTAACCTCAAAACTTACTTTTTTTACAAAGCATGAGCTGTTTTTGAGATTTGTGGGGTTTTTTGTTTTCCTTTTTAGATACGCTGGTGTCCAAAGGTTGAGCATAAGGTAAAACATACAAAGTAAAGGGTTAAAACAGTAGACATTCGAATGCAAATTAGTCACACAGCTAAACCAATCACATTGTACCGTCAAATGTCTGCTGACGTTAGAGTATTCAAATATCTCGCAGTTCCATCAAAGCAGCTTACCCTACCCTGAGAATCTTATTCCATTTTGTTGCAATAATTGTGAAAGGAGTTATAATTGGTGATCAGGAACGTAATATGAAACAAAGACGCCAGGTTGATCATTTGTTGCAGGTAGAACGGTTAATCTGGACGGCCGAAATCAGGACAGTTACAGACTGTGGTCTCCAGAGCACCGAATGTTCCGCAAAGTGTCATCTACAGGCTTTGGAGAAGGTTCCAAGACACAGAAAAGATTAGACCCCAATCAGTGTAAGGTTGCCCAAGAGTCATACCCCTTGGCAGGACCGGTACCTTGCATTAACTGCACGACGTCATAGGGCTAGATGGCTCTCTGCAGAGCTTGCGGCCACCTCAGGATCAATAATTTTAAGACAAACTATTACAAGAGGCTCAGGGCAACTGGTTTCTGAGAGATGTCCAGGAGTTTGTATCCCACTCATCTCTGAGAACAGGAGGTCCCATTTAAACTGGAGACAGGAACATCGAAACTTGAAACTAAATCAGTGCTCTTAAGTGATGAGTCCAGATTCGGTTTACAGACTGGTTCTTGTCGAACCGCTCTCTAGAGAACGGGAAACCTGTTACAGTACCAATAACATTAGAGAAAGGGGACCAATTTGGTATGAGTGGAGTCGTGGCATGGGCAGGCATCAAGTTCAATGGGCGCACACATCTTTGACAGAAGTACCGTTAATGCTCTGAGGTACAGAGAAAACATACTGGAACCTTCCTTATGTTAGACTTTCCAGAGGTGCCGTGGGCCCAGAACTGGTTTTCATTTACCGTAATGCATTCCCCCCACAGAGCTCACCTGGTTAATAACTTTCTCCAAAGTGAAGATATCCAGCACATGGAGGGGCCAGCAGGGTCTCTGGATATGAATCCGATACACAATGCATCGAATGCACCAGGGAGGTGAATTGCATCCCGTCAGCCTTCACCGAAGACTATTCCGGAACTCTAAACTGCTATTCGTCAGAAGTGGGACTTGTTGTTCCCAGAGTTCTTAAACAACCTGGTAAGCAGCGTGAGAAGTCGATGCAAGGCTTGCGTGGCTGCAAGGTGTTACCACACCCTTATTAATCATGATGCACTAGTCTTTTCTCACTTTTATGTACTCGACACAAAAATCACTGTGTTGCTGATTTTTTTGTAAGTTTTCATAAGTAATACAATAAACTTTGTTTCACAATTTGTTTTATTATATCTGCTGTTGTACTTATAATATGTTATTATGCAAGCATATACCCAGTTTCGTGCATTTCTAACGATTGGGTTTTTGAAATATTCACAGGTATTTAATCAGGCTTAACTTTTGGACATGAGTGTATGTGAAACATTATGCAGCAGTGAAATCTGAAGCTTAATTTAATGTGAATTTTAGCCCCCCCATCTAAAGAAAAAGTCTTGCAAGTAGTTGCAGGGGTATTGTACTCCTCAGATTTTTGTACTTTTCTTTCTTTCTTTAGCATATAGTTTGGCTAACAAATTTAAATATTTGTTAATTGGCCTTGATAAACAAATTCATTTTGTGATGAAGTGTGCAGCTCACAGATTGAAATGTTTATACATTTGCTAATGTTTTATGTGCTATGTTTCCTAGATGTAAGCATTTAGATATAGAATAAATGAATATATATATATAACCTTATATACACTATCTCAACATAACCTTTTATCTCAACATAACCTTATATACACTATTTCAACATAACCTTATATCTCAAAATATCCTTATATACACTAGCTACCAACAACTAATTGGAGACCTCTGCAATCGACGATATCTGCGATACTGATACACGTCACGGTCACCGCCGTTAAATATCGTGTGTGAAACAACAACGCAACCAGTCGCAGGTAAGATGTCACGCAGTTCGGAGCTCTCTGATTTCGAGAAAAGTGTAATCGTCGAGTATCACAGAAATGGCCGATCCATACGTAACATATCCAGGAGTTGAAATACCCAAAATAGACAGTGGCCTACGTGATTGGCAAGTGGAAGATGAGAGGTGACTGTCGGAATGTGCCCTGACCCGGCAAACCCACAAAACTGGGAGTTAGAGACCTACGGGTGCTGGCCAGAGATATTCGGAAGTACCGCACCCAATCGATGGGTCACATCCGTGAGGGAGTTTTAGCAGGCCTCCGGGAGTGTTTTTTTTTATGAATACCATCCGTAAGGAAGCCAATCTGTTCGGTTATCATGGACGTGCTGCCGCCCAAAAAGCCTTTGATCACCAAGTCCAATAGCGCTGCTCAGCTAACGTGGTGCAAAGAACGTCGACAGTGGACCGTTGAACAGTGGAAACAGGTTCTCTGGAGCGACGAATCAAGGTTCACTCTTTACCGTTCGGATGGCAGGGTATGTGTTTGGCGTCTGCCTGGAGAACGCCTCCTGCCGGAATGTATTGTGCCAACTGTGAAGTTAGGCGGCGGTGGAATTATGCTATGGGGTGTTTCTCCTGCTATGGCACAGGTCCGTTGGTCGCAATTCCTAGCAGACTCAACGCCGAGACCTACTGCCCCATTTTGGATGACCATGCGCTTCCTACGTTGTGGCAGTTTTACGGGATGGACCCATGTTACTTTCAGGATGACAATGCCACCTGTCATGTTGCGAGGTCCACCATGGCTTGGTATGGTGACAATGGAGTTAATCGAATGGACTGGCCTGCGCAGAGCCGGGACCTTAACCCTATCGAGCACCTCTGCGACGAGTGGGAGCTTCGACTTGAGGTGCCCCCACCGTCCGAGGTCGGTGAAGGAACTGACCTGTCTTCTCCAAGCCGAGTGGAAGAAAATACCGCTAGCCGTCGTGCAACGCCTGTTTTGAGAGTATATCCCGGAGGGTCGCAGCTGTAATCGCCGCTCGTGGAGGCTCCACCAACTATTGAAGGTGAATAAACTTCGTTTTCCTTTGCTATCACAGGTGTCCAATTATTTGTTCATAGATAGTGTATATCAACTCAACATAACCCCTGAACATGGAATCAAAGACGAGAGAGAGAGAAAAAAAGACCCATATAGAGTCCAAAATTTGTTTTCTTAATGAATGACTTTACTGACTTTGAGTGGAAATAACAATAGTATTAACGAGCACTAAAACAAATATTTCGAATATGTACCACACTTTCTTTACCCCTTATTTGATAAAAACATTCTTTGTAAAAGATGTTCTATTTCATTTAACATCTATTCTGTTTATTTACTCATGCAACTTTCGTACTATATCGCATAATTTATCTAAAAGATAATTTATTTTGAATCTGTGATCTACACCTTTATTGTGGGAATGAAAACATTCCTTTGACAGCAATAAAAAGGAATTATCTTTGTTGATTTCTTGGTCCTTTCAACATTATCACCACTTTAAAATTGTAATCGATCAATATATTTAAAAGTAATTTTTAATGCATAATCCTTTGAAAAAGCTGCGCTGATATCAGGTTGAAAATCTGGAATTCTACTGTACCTCATAGTTATCATAATGGTTAGGATGGTAATCACAAACTTTATGATTTGGTGATGAAAATTCAAAAGCATTTCTCAATAAAGTAGCCCTTTTATTTATTTTTCTTAGTAAAGTAGCTCTTTTATTTGTTTTTCTTAATAAAGTAGCCCTTTTATTCCTCTTTATGAATGGCAGTATATAAATAAGAAAACACAACTAAAAATGTTATTTTGTGAAGAGGGAAAACAAACCATTGGGACAATTTTTTTAAATATTTTCCTTAATTTTTATGTGGCAATAAAATATGTATCAGGCTCTTATAGTCTTGCCTCTGTGGCTTTTTTGAAAAGCTCCTAATCTTTGAAACATTCCAAAAGGTATGTTGGGGCAAGGTCTGGAGAATAGAGAGGATGAAGTCCCTATTACCATAAATCAACCTGTATTACTTTGTTGAGTGCCAACAACTGATCCCCTATCACTTTTTCATAGTGTTCAGGATTTACTGACAAGATCTGTCTATTATCTTCTGTTATTGCATCATACTGGGACTTACGTCTATGTATCACGTTAGATACTTTTAACAATTTAGATGTAATCAACATCATAATTTGGCAGCTCAATTTACAACATTTTTGCTTCCCCTTTATGTTGTAGCCTGAAAATCTGAGTATCAGCTGCTTTTTCAACCCTTGTGTTTTTCCACACTTTGCCACACTGACTACAGTTCTCAGAGAATGAATTTTTATTGCTTTTATAACATACATACCCTACTTATAAGACCATTTTCACTGAATCATGTTCAGAATTGACTGACGATGCTGAATTTGCCAGCACGCAAAACAGGCAAGCTTATAAGTAGCGTATGTTTAATATAAGCACAATAAAACAAATGTGCATTCATTATTATACATTATCATTAAAGGTTTTTTTACAGCTTTGTGTTAGCACACTGTTTACGTCACCTGTTTCATGGTTCACAAGTGTTTGTATTAAAATAACACATTATATAAAATGAGTTTGACGATTCATTCAGTGGAAGATGCATTCTTCACTAATTATGTGGAACAAGGTCACAGGATTATTTACCTAGCTATCAGATATGCCTGAATCGCCTGTTATTTACTGGGTAATACGTAATATCATCACATAAGAATACTTAAAAATTACGTCGCACTGGAGTGAGATGTATTTCTCAAATAAACTTGAGCACCAATTGGATGAAGCGATCTGTAGCGGTCATTGCAATCACATTTAATTCTTTTCATCATTTGCGTTGTTAATTCTGTGAGTGCAGACGTGTCTTGCAAGGTGCCTCGTGAACGTGTGAACAGAGCGGAAAACTTTTGTTATATTTGTGTGCAAATTACTTTGCTGTCACAAAAGCGACCCATTACACCGATGATAAAGGAAGCTTACAGAATTTATTTTGGCTGTGAGTTCGGTGACTAGGACCGGTATTGGGCCCCACACATATGTTGCCAATCCTGTGCAACAAAACTGCGCTGCTGGTTTAACCGAAAAGGAAAATCGATGTATTTCGCAGTTCAAATGGTGTGGTGGGAACCGACACACAATTGGAACTGTAAAATGATTGATTGTTACTATTGCTGGACCATTAATGATTGTTACTTTTGCATGACTGTTAATTATTGTTACTTTTGCATAACTGTTAATTACTGTTACTTTTGCATGATTTTTAATTATTGTTACTTTTGCATGACCCCTTCTGTTCGACATGGTGTTTCTAAGAAGAAAAAGCGGACTTCGACGTATCCAAATATTCCGTCTTCTATGCGCTCAATGCCTCACGGGGAAGGACGTCCTGTTCCGCACCCACCAGATGCTTTAACGCTGGATGACGGAGAAAGAAAAGCCAGTAAACATCCGTCACCACAAAAGGCATCTACATCAAGGAATCCTGAATTCGTGTCTATTCAAGAGTCTGTACAACCACATACAATTACCCATTAATTGAATGATCTAAAGAGAGATCTGGCATTGCCAAAGAGTAAAATCACAGCTGTTGGGTTCCAGAACCCAGCAACGGAATGTTCTAAAACAGGATGTGCATGTACCCGTGTTCTGTGTTCGGCAAAAAGATCTGCTTAAATATTTCAAAATGGCAGATAACGCCATTGTTTACGTTGATATAGCGGATCTGATGGCAGCATTACAAATCTACTACATAGACGACGGTTGAAGGTTGTCCATTGATTTGTCCGAGTTGAGTTTAAAAGCTGTGCTGCATCATTATGGTAACATTTTACCATGTGTTTCACTTGGTTATGCACACCACATGAAAGGAATGAAAGGAACGTACGACGACATGAAACATCTGTTGCACACCATCAAATATGACAAGTGGCAGATGTTTGTTGACCTGAAGGTCATTGCCATCTTGATGGAGCTATAGTAGTATTACACAGAGTTTTACTATTTCCTGTGTCTTTGGGACAAACTTCCCACTGCGATAAAACGTATTGCCCCCCCCCCCCCGACAATCACTTAAACCGCAGAAAAAGACTGTACTGAACGAACTTCTTGTAGAAAACAGCAAGATCTTGTTCCCTCCTCTACATGTCAAACTTGGACTAATGAATAATTTTTTTAAAGGCCATGGATCGAAATGGGGCAAGATTCTTGTACCTTCGTTATATATTTGCAATATATAGTGAGAGAAAAATCAAGGAAGGTGTATTTGTCTGTCCACAGATACGTCAGCTCTTCAGAGATAAGCGTTTTGTTAATATCCTCACAGGTGATGAAAAGTTAGTGTGGAATGTTCTCCAGCAAGTGTCCACAAATGTTTTTGGAACCAAAAAGGCTACTATTACCAGGAGCTTGTAAAAACTGTCTTGCAAAGTTACGAGGGACAACATGTCATTTAAATTACACTTTTCACACTTTTTATTACACATGAGGGTTATCATAGAGTACGAGTATGCAGATATTTCAAACACTATAGCTAATCTGGTGATTTAACGCCCATTTTCATATTCAGCAGCCCAAAACAACATAAACGTAACTTGATAAAATATCATATACACACAAAAACTCAAAATTTTTTGTCCAGTGTTACAGATCAGGTCTATAGGGGGGATGGTCGAGCAGCTCCCAGCTGAAGCTCTACAGCAAATCTTTGCACACTGTCGCCACACATGCGAGTGTGCGTTGTCGTGCAGTAGAACAACCCCATTTAACAACATACCTGGTCGCTTACGCTTGATGGCCGTTTTGAAGTAGCGTATCGTATTACTGTATGTGGTTGCCTTGATCGTAATGCCTGCGTCCAGCCAATCCAGTATCAATGAGCCATTCTTGTAGGAGAAAACCGTGAGCATCACTTTTCCAGTTCTCATGAGGACTGAGTTTTTTTTGGAGTGGAGAGTTGGGATGCCGCCATTCTATACTCATTCGTTTTTTGCCCGGATCGAAGTAATGGCCCCAAGTTTCATCTGCGGCCACAATTTTGAAAAGGAACTGCACCCCCTCTGCGCGGTAACGATTCAAATGTTCCAGGTAAGCACCTATTCGCCGGAGTGCTTGGGCACCCGTTGTGCGCTAACCTTGCTGTATCCCGATCGGCGATGGAGAATGGTGTTAACAGTTCCTTTACTCACGGACAATGTTGTGGGAAGCTCACGGGTGATGATTCGGCGATTCTCCTTCACAAGGTTTTCCACGACAGCAATCGATTCCATGGGGATGGCCATATGTGCTTGTCCAGGTCTCGGTATGTCCTCCGTGCTCATACGTCCTTTACGAAATTCACTACACCAGCGGAACACTGTACACAGTGACTGATACTCATTCCCATACACATTATTCATACGACGTTAAATTTCGGCTCCACTAAGATCGTCTGCCGACAGAAATGGCATAACTGCCCACTGGGCCTGTTTGGACGAATCCATGTCACGGCCCTACGTAGTCAACTTGCCTCTGCACGTTCAAACAGCACACTGACACATGCCGCCTGACATGACACACCATTTACCGGTGCAAATGAACGGCTCTGTGTAATTATACAACGACGCTATTACATGATTCTCACTTTCATTTGGGCAACCCTTATAATGGTATTGCTCTAATTCTGTTCTGCGGTTTAGCTGTCGAGTTTTAGGGAGAGATTTCGAGAGATAGGAATAAGGTGGAGATGATGTGTTAGCATATCTAAACAAGATCATTGATATAGTGGAAAAAATTGGGGGCAGTACTAAAGGGCCACTGAAGTTTAGGTAATACCAAGTAATATAAACTACTACGTGAGATCTTAGTGTCAACAGTAGACTATAAAGTATTGGATGTGATAACCTGTTTTGAACTGGATTCATTAACGGCAGAACCAAGAACTGCAGTTTGGATGTTCTCCGGAAATCATGATCCTAATACAAAGTATGAATGTCGATCCAGACATCTAACTTGTCCTTTAAGCTTGATTGATGACAAACTTTCGGACGACCGTCTTACCGAATAGGCCAAATTCGTGATATGGCTAGTCGCTCGAATGGTGCTCGTGATTGAGTCCTGAATGTAGCGTAGGAAGTGTGCTTGTCTCGTTGGCTCTAATCCATTCCGGGAACCTGTGGGGATAAAATAAAGGCGTTTTATTGCTTATTGCCATAAGGTGCTGACATTGATCGTTAAACCATGGAACGCAAAAGTAAAACTAAATTAAGGCAGCATGTAGTTGTAAAGAGAATTAAACGAGTATTACAGAAATTCACTGGTTTGGTGTAAACAACGTTAAGTGTGTTTTGGCGTTTCGTAACATCACGAGTCAGGGAAAGTCAATACTTCACTATAAGAATAGTTCCGCTGTCGTAAATACGCTGGGGGTTTTGTAAGATTGCTGTGCTAAATGCTGCTAAGGAAACCAACACTCTAGACGGACAGTGGATACTCTTGATTGAAGATTGCCTCGAACTCTGAAGGTCTGCTATGATGATTTGTAAAGGTTGCTTCTTTCCTTGCTGCTAGTGCGGGTGACTTTTCAAATTCCAGTGACAGAGGTTTGCACAAGTCTTTATTTGGAAACCCCAGCTCGTCCCGGAACCAAATTTCATGGTGCCCGGCCAGGGACATGAAGTTTGGTTCCGGTTCTGCCTTGCTGCTAATGGCTTTTCAAGTACCAGTGCGAGAGGTTCGCATAAGCCTTTATTTGGGAAGCCCAGTTCGACCCGGAACCAAACTTCGTGGTTTCCGGCCAGGGACATAAGTTTGGTTCCCGGTCTTCCTTACTGCTAGTGAATTTTCAAGTACCAGCGCGACAGGTTCGCATAAGCCTTTATTTGGGGAGCCCAGCTCGACCCGGAACCAAACTTCGTGGTTTCCGGCCAGTGGACATGAAGTTTGGTTCCGGGTCTTCCTTACTGCTAGTGACTTTTCAAGTACCAGTGCCAGAGGTTTGCACAGCCCTTTATTTGGAAAGCCCAACTCGACCCGGAACCAAATTTCTTGGTGCCCGGCCAGGGACATGAAGTTTGGTTCCGGGTCTACCTTACTGCTAATGACTTTTCAAGTATCAGTGCCAGCGGTTTGCACGGGCCTTTATTTGGAAAGGATAGTTCGACCCAGAGCCAAAATTCATGGTGCTCAGTCAGGGATATGAAGTTTGGTTCCCGGTCGTCCTTACTGCTAGTGACTTTTCAAGTACCAGTGCCAGAGGTTTGTACAGGCTTTCATTTGGAAAACGCTGCTCGACCCGGAACCAAACTTCATGGTGCACAGCCACGCCAATTTTCAGACTTTTTTCGCGCGTTTTCCGCCATTTATCGAAAGTAACGCAAGGCTTCCACTGTAGAAACAAAGTTGTTTAACTGAGATTTACTGCCACAATACTAAATTAAAAGTTAAAGCAGAAAGTCGTGCAATTTTCGTAGGAATTCCTCTCATGGATGAGTTTTATGCCTAACTACCCACTTCTGTTGCAAATGTAAATGAATTTCCTCATTCACACTTAAGCACAAAGAAGATGTACTCGATCCACATAGATAAAAACAAACACTTCGAATTTCCTCATCTCTGCTGTCGCAATGAATCGCGCCAAATGCTTGATCAAATGTTTCTGTGAGGTTGAAAAGTCTATTTCTGTAAACATTTCTCCGAAAAGTAAAAAAGGAGCCATATGTTTTAGTCGTTAACTTTTCGTGAATAAACTTCACTCGGAAATGACAATCGTTGCATGACATCGAAAGCCCTAAACTAATGTAAAATCCGTAGTTATTAACGTATTTTAAATGAAACCTTTATAGCAGTCAAGTGGAATCCTGCCTGAGGTCTAGGTATGATCATAACTAAGTTTTCTTTCGAAATATGAAATTGAAAAAAATCCCACAAAGTCATAAATTAAATTCATCGTGCGCAAGAATTGTGCGTTTGGTAGTTACTCAAATCCAGACCGTTCCATGTTATGGTGTTAAAGAAAATGAAAGTTAAAGACGTGAAAACGGAATTTGATTTCAACTTTCAATTAAACGAACCAGGCCATTTCAGATTGTTATCTTACATCCCGGCTTTTCAATTGCAGCTGTAATTAATGAATGCATCCCGTGGGGGATGTATTTCCAAGTCTTTTGTTTAACTCCGGGATTTTGGCCATATGATTATTTAAGAAGTCAGTCTTCGTTTTGTCAATCCATGTTTTTCTTTGAACCTGGAGTAAAAGACTAATAATCTTCCAACAACATTTGGGTAGCACGCCCCGGCGAGAGCTAGGCCGGGGTTGCGATTTTCTGATTAGTCCAGGTGCATGCAGACCTCCGCCAATGACTACTTCCATTCAGCTTTTTGTAAAGCTTTCAGATTTTCTTTAAACTCAAGTACTAATTAAAAATGTTTTAAATTGTGTTAGAAAATGAAGAAAAAACTCAGTATCGTTACCCAAAATGATGGAAAGAGAAAGTAAAAACCCGTTTAAATTTCATCACTTAATAGGCAGTAAGGAGTATAAGATAAATCTGGTAGAAACCTCAGATTGCTGTAGGTCATGAAGTGAAAGCGCTGAAGGAACATTTTAAGGAATCTCATAAAAAATGAAGCAAGCCAAGCTCCCGAAGAATTTCATTTTATTATAAAGCATCACAAGGGAGATAAAAGCCGTTTTTAAAAACTTCAGATTGTATAATGTGGTACAGGCAAAGGATTTATAAAGATTTATAAAACTTCCAGCTTCTAATAAATGGTTCAAGCACTGAGATAAAGTAATTTACTGAAAAAGCTCAGCTCACATAACGTTATGAGCTGAAACATAAAAAATGCATTAAAAATGAAGCTTATAGAATGATCAAAAGACTTATTTACAGTTTTTTAGTCGCTGAGATTCCTGTAAATGTTTCATATTCCAAAAGAGCAACAGATTTGGTTGCAAATTTCTTTCTATGATAATAGAAACATCTCTAATACTCTCAGTAGAATTTTAGAGAGTTTCAAAGAAGATTATGTGAATTTAAATTGGATTAAATATTTTTCTTGTTTCAGCCCAAAAGGTATATCTAGCTATTTTTTCCAAAGAAGATTTGAAATCTTAAAGAAAGAATTTTGCGGAACGTTCCTATTCATGGGGCAATAAAGCATCAGTCTTCGTTGAAAATGTGTATGAAACATATTTTTAATACCCACCAACTCTAAGCCGAATTCATTAAATTTCCCTTTGCGAATTTCCAAGTTCTTTAATAATATTAAAGAAGCAATAAGCATCGTCATAACGATGTTCCTAATAAATATTCTGAAATCTTTTTGCTCGAGGTCTTCTAAGAATGCCTTAAAAACATCAAGAACGCTAAACGAACATCAAAAGATACTCTTTTAGTATTCTTGCTCTTTTCAAAAGCAGCACAATTTTATTTTTTTCATTTCAACATACACTGAATGGACAAGTTACAGTGGAACCTCGGTTAAACGCTTTCCAGTTATTCGTTTTGCACTTGTTTACGTAATTTCGCGCTAGTCCCGATATTTTACTGTAGTTCGAATCGCTTTCCTAATTCTATTATACGTAATTCATTTATACATTTTTAGCGATTATTCGTTAAATTTAAAGTAATGCAGCTGGGTCTGTGTTCCAGTCATTTATTTCTCATGGCAGGCCCAATATGTTCGGCTTGTTTTATCCTTCAGAATGACGGCCCTTATTGAAATAGCTTCAAGTATCAACCAGGATGATCTTCAATTACACTGAACAACAGTGGTTTTGTTGCAAAGAAAACTTTAACGGTTTCGTACGTATTTACGGGTGCTGAATATGAAGTCACAATTGTTCCACTGGGCTCCAATTTCATGTAATGGAACTCCCTATTAGGATGAATGTTGTGTTTCTTACAGGAATTTCCCTATGTTTCTCAACGGAGACATCTGTCTGCAGTAGGATAGCTGTGTCTCTGAGAGTAGACATACTGGCGTCATTACTTCGTGTTGTGCAATTCCTTCTGGGAAGGCGGAACAAAGCAGAAGTTTTGTCATTCAAAATCGGTACTGAAGGGCGTGCATTTTCTCGTGGTTTTAAAAAGTAGTGTGGATTGTGCGCAGTCTATGTCAAATAATGCCGCGTACTTGTGTGAACCATCCAAACAATTTCTGCTACATTTGAGGACAATTTACTTTAAAGCCTCGAAGGCAACATTTTACACCGTTGATTAGAAAATCGTATGAACTTTATTTCCAGTGCAAAATGGGTGATGAAGATAAATCTTGGGCACCTCACATTTGTTGTAATTCATGCGTAACTTTGTTGACTGGTTGTTTGAAGGGATTACGTGAAATGCCATTTGCGGTACCATGGATTGGAGAGAACCAAAATACCACTCAACAGACTGTTACTTCTGCATCACTAAGATATCTGGAATTGCAGCTGAGACCAAAGACACGATTCAGTATTCTAGTATTCCTTCGGCCATAAGACCTGTTCCTCATGGTCCCGATCTTCCTGTTCCTGTACCACCACAGTCATGGAGTTTAAATGATAGTGATACTGATGAAATAAATCCTCACAGCAAAGAATATATGCCACTCACGTCGATAACCCTTTTAGGAACATTTTTTTTGTAAAATAATGAATGGTTTCTACGCCGGGGGGCGTAGATGTATATCTTATTTTTGTCAATATCTCTACTTCTAAGAGTCCGATTTGAAAAATTCCTTAATTGTTGGATAGTGTTTCCAATGCGAAATTTTTTTCATATAAATTTAAAATGTTCAAGTAAATCATAGACTTTCCACTAGGGGCGCAAAGGTAAATTGCGTTTTCTGAGTTATTTCTGCTTCTAAAATTCCGATTTGAAAAATTCTTCCCGTATCGCAAATAACACCTGATGGAAAATATTTTTCATATAATTTTTAATGTTTAGTAAAGAATGGTTTGGCCACCAGGTGCATAAGTGTAAATTTCTGCTTATGTATTTGCAGCAAAATCGGAGCTCCTGAAAACTTGTCTAACAACATCCTTTCGTGACCTATACTACTCAAATCGAAAAACCTTTTGATAATTTGAGAATACGTTCTTCTTAAAGTAATGCTTGTTTTTTCCGCCAGGGAGCGTAGATTCATGTCTTATTTTGGTCGATATCATATCTTATTTTTGTCGTCCAGAAGATCCTGAGGGAGGTTTGTCCATTCTCCTTTCAGCGCCATCACAAGGTCTTTTTTGTTGCCATGTGGGGGATCGCGTTCAGCAATGCACCTCCCCTGAGCGTCCCAAGCATTTTGAATTCGATTCAGGTGGTAAAAGTACGCAGGACAGTCCATTCGGTTGATGCCCTCACTCTCCAACAGTTCTTCAACACATGATGATTGATTACAGGCGTTATCATCCATAAAAACTAAAGAATTCCCATAGCACCACAAAATAGTCTTACATGTTCTTAAATGGCCCCTCACAATAATGCTCGGCATTGACTCTTTCTCCAACACTAGGAGCTTTCTATGCCGATTGATCATAATCCCAGACTAG
Source organism: Macrothele yani (assembly GCA_039090855.1). Classification (NCBI taxonomy): domain Eukaryota; kingdom Metazoa; phylum Arthropoda; class Arachnida; order Araneae; family Macrothelidae; genus Macrothele; species Macrothele yani. The sequence continues at coordinate 186,157,277 of CM076995.1, forward strand.
ACTGTTACTCCACAACTCCTGTAATGGTCAATTTGTACAATGTTTCTGGGTGAATAAGTAGTGCGGGGTTCTCAATGGATGTATTGCCACCTAGAATCAAACGACAAACCAAATTGGCTTTCGTCTGCAAATATTGGGTTGGTGCTAATGAAATGCCCGAGGCGAACGAGAAGTGGAGACAGCCCCCACCCCCCAGCAGAATGGAATCCCCCTCAGGTGTTGCAGGCATTACGTCACAGACTTACTATAAATAGCTAGCACGTGTGTGAAGAACAAGGTTCAGGCGTGTTGTTTTTTTATTATTGAAGGTTTAACGACCACCGTGAGCAACTGAATGGGCTATAAGCAGTCACCCGTCCATAATTTAGGGCCACAGGATCCAGGGAAGGGAGAAGGCCAGTGCCGTAAGGCAAACACAACATCCATGCCTCATCGGGATTCGAACCCGGACCCCTGTCGGACGAATGATCAAAAGCCATCGCTTAGACCACGGCTCCACCGGGACGGCCGTGGTTTGTTTGGACGTAACGTGTCTTGCAAACGAAACATGCAGACGCCGGATTTAAGAGTCTTCTTCCTGTATGAATTTATTTGCAGGAATTTCATTCGAAACCGTAACAAAGGGTTTGGGAAAAATTCAGCTCACGAAACGAACCATTCGGCGATGGTTTGTGAAGTTCCGAAGGAAAGATACGGACCAGCCAAATGAAGCACGTGATCACCAACCTGTTGCTGTTTCTGACGATGTACTGTTACGTGTGGTTGAAGTGCACCCCGAAAAACGTATCATGAGATAGCGACATAGGTAGGTGTCCACCACACGACAGTTGTTCGGCTTCTGGCTGCGCTGGGTAAGGTCAAAAGGTTGGACATGTGGCTGTCGCATGAGTTGACAACTGCCAACAAGACTAGGCGTTTGGAAGTCTGCACGTCGCTGCTTGCTAGGAATAAACAAGAACCTCAACTGCATCGATTCTTCACCTGCGGAGAGAAGTGGGTCGTTTATGATAATAGGAAATCATCTGCACAATGGTTAAGCAAGTCACAGCCCGCTGGACGGCATCCTGAGCCAGCCCTACACACCAAGAAGACGATGCTTCTTATCTGGTGGTCCACAGGCGGGATAATTCATTGGAGTTTCTTGGCAAGAGGCCAAACCATCACTGCAGAACGTTGGTGTGCTGAATTACGCCAGATGCATCGGAAATTGTTGCAGAAACAACCGGCTTTAGTCAACAGACATGGTGTTCTTCTGCTCCAGGACAACGGCCGCCCTCATGTCTCACAACGATCGATGCTGACATTAAGTGCCTTGGGCTATGAAGGACTGCCTCATTCAGCCTGTTTCCCGGACTTGTTTCCGGCAGACGTTCATCTGTTTCGTCGCCTGGATCACCTTCTGTCCGGGAAGCAGTTCATGACAGACAACGAGGTTCAACGCGCAGCTGATGAATTTTTCGGATACACGATTTTTTTTCCGCTCCGGGATCATGGACCTTGCTTGACAGATGGTATCTATGTGTCAATGCCGAGCGGGATTATTTTGTCTATGAATGGTGTTCTACTTTTCCGATCTCGCCGTCCAGGACATTTCATTGACACCAAATCAATAGAACATTGGCCGATTGGTCTTCACTCTATGTGGAAGGTTCACGACATCATCGATAGAGATTTGTTTTGCGTGTTGAGGTAAAAGGACGTAAAGGTTTCATTTCTTATTCAGCCAAATTTCAAAGGGACTTTCCTTTTTCTTTTTTTTCTTTTTTTTTTTTTTTTTGGATGAGTTAATTACAAATAATAACGATTTGGGGAATTTTAATCTCTACATTTTTTTAATATTTCTTAGAAGTTAAAATGAAAGAAATATCCTTTACATTTGGTGAGCGAAAAAGGTAAAATTGGCAATTAGGTGTAACAACAGCCACATACCTTTGATCACTCCCTAAATCCTACTTTCAGGAGCAGATAATAAATAACAGTTCTCCAATTGCATTCTTTGTCTTCCCCCTTTGTTTAATTTTATTTGATCTCTGCTGATATTCTGCTTTGATCTCGACAGAAAATGCTGATATTTTCAAAGTCTCCGCAGAAATACACGCATTTCTTAGCTTCATTAATTTAGAATGATGTAATATAATTAACAAGCACCTGAAATCTTCAATCGTTGTTGAACATTTTTGACTTTCTTGAAATAAACGTGTAAGAAATTCTTTATTTTATTTTGTACAATTCTTTTTCTGGAAAGCCTCGAATTTGGAACTCGGTTAATTGCTGTAAGCGCTGAATTCTGTAATCCTCATTTACTGCAAACGTACGAATAACAAATCTTCCGAAGCTGAACTCTTATGGTGTTCTTCGCGGAACCATTAAAAGAAGATTTAATTTAACAGTGCTGTATTCTCTAATTCATTATCCGCGAATTGCTTGATGGCAATTTCCATCTATACTTTTACTTTTTCGCTGTGAATTCGACAAACACAAACACTTAAATCCCTAATTGAAGCTCACTCGCCTTTACTGCATCATCTAACTAATTTTAATTTACTTTTATTCTCACACACAAACAAGAATTCCAATAAAAGCACTTGAAAACCTTTGCGTGCAGTCATCATCAATTTGTTTTTCTTTGTTTTTCCCTTTTCTCATCAAAAATTTTGTCCTCTCAGCAATTTCAAAATTAGTTTCTGTGTGCATTTTCTTTTTCAAAAGGACGACAAAATGCAATCTATAACTCTGCTGCTACGTCAATAAATTCTGTAATATCACGTTTTTGCGTTTGTCTGTTCTAATGTCAAAGCTTTCAGGTCTCAAAACAAATACTTTACGAAATGCTAAATCAATTACATTTTAATGGTAGAAAATGGCATTACAGCATGTTGTTTAGATTATAGTAATGTGAGGTCCAATTTTACTTGGGTCTAAACAAGTGGTTCTGCGATTCAAGGCAAAAATGTTCCATGAAATCATTAAATGACGTTCTCTTACCTTAACCTCAGGTAAGCCATTTAACGTATAACCAAAATAATATTTGCTGTAATTACAGGAACGCGTCGCTTTCTTTCGTTGCGCATTTGCACATGTATCACTACTGCAACGACTCTGATTGCTTTTAATCATTAAATGGGTGCTTCTCCCAATTGCATTAATTCTAGAGGAGGTCCGTTGAGGAACCTATGCAAAGTGAATGTCGCAATTTTTAGCACTGGAAGAAAGCCCTGAATAAGTAGTTCTAGATTCTATTAAGAGACTGCCTAAGGTTGTTAAATAAATAACCTGACTATTCACTGGAATTCGATCGGATAATGAAATCTTCTATTTTGGAAGTAATTAAATTCTTGGCGTATTTAAATTAACATTTTGTTTACTGTTAAATCGTATCCACATTTCGGTTATTATTAAATCGCAATTTTCTGCACCAACGGTCATTCCAGTGAGTTAGTCAACGATTGGATGTTCCATTTTATACTGCAATTTATTCACTGCATGAGCACATGAGCATATACCTTTATTTATTTATTTATTGTTTTTCTTCATTAAGCAGGTATACGATTTATTGCTGCAATTTTAGCAGTATTTAATAAATTTGCCGGCTTCTTCCGTTTCATCCGTTTACGTTACTCCACGATTTACTGCAAAGAAAAATTAATATTGGGAAACTTCCTAATGGTATTACTTAAATGAATTAATTTGTTGCTTATTTGATATACGTAGAGGAGTGGCGATATGTAGAAACTATTTGTTGGTGAATTTGCTAAATTGTGAAAGCACAGTATATTTCTCCATTTGTTAGGAAAACGTAAATCTAATTATTCTCTCAGTAACTATTTTAGAGTGAGAAATATGGCATTTAAAAAAAAATAGTCACAAAAATGGCAGATGTATTTGAAATGTAGAGTTATTAGTGACTGTCGCGGATATCTTTCTACAATACAGAGCTATTGATATTAATTGCGTAAAACGTTTCTGTAGTGGACAGGTGAATACATCTACTAATGATTGTTGCCTATATATTTTCTACAGTGGATAAGTGAGCTGAACTATAGGGTATCAATAAAGTCTTTCCCACATTAAAAAATATTTTCTACATTGGATAAGTGAGCAAAACTACAGGGTATCAATAAAGTCTTTCCCACATTAAAAACTATTTTCTATAGTGGATAAGTGAGCAGAACTACAGGGTATCAATAAAGTCTTTCCCACATTAAAAATTATTTTCTGCAGTGGATAAGTGAGCAGAACTACAGGGTATCAATAAAGTCTTTTCCACATTAAAACATATTTTCTACAGTGGATAAATGAGCAGAACTACAGGGTATCAATAAAGTCTTTCCCACATTAAAACATATGTTCTACAGTGGATAAGTGAGCAGAACTACAGGGTATCAATAAAGTCCTTCCCACATTAAAAAATATTTTCTACAGTGGATAAGTGAGCAGAACTACAGGGTATCAATAAAGTCTTTCCTACATTAAAAACTATTTTCTACAGTGGATAAATGAGCAGAACTACAGGGTATCAATAAAGTCTTTCCCACATTAAAACATATGTTCTACAGTGGATAAGTGAGCAGAACTACAGGGTATCAATAAAATCTTTCCCACATTAAAACTTATTTTCTACAGTGGATAAGTGAGCAGAACTACAGGGTATCAATAAAGTCTTTCCCACATTAAAAAATATTTTCTACAGTGGATAAGTGAGCAGAACTACAGGGTATCAATAAAGTCTTCCAAACATTAAAAAAATTAATGTAAAAAATCTCTGTAAGTTAAAATAAAATGGTTGGTAACATAAAATAGCAGCACTCATAAAGTTTCTTTTCTGTTCTTTAGGTGAGCGCCATTGCTGAATAAGAAGAGCGTTTCATCGATAATGGCTTTCATGCAAAAAAAAGCGGCGTCCGTGTTATGGTTCCATGAGACTAAATCGGCGGCTACTGTTCAGCGTCATTTCAGAAAAGTGTACAGACGATCACCACCGGACAAACAAAGCATAAAAGCTTGGTATGAAAAGTTTAACCCTTTAACGACCATGACCCAGAAATATTGTATCACTCTAAATAACAGAACGCCCAAAATTGTCTGATGTTTCGCTTCTTTGTTTAATAACAACAATAGTGACTGAGGGTGACTCCTGCTGATCCGTCATAGGTCGAGAAATTTTGAAGAACAAGTAAGAGTAGGAAATCTGACTCACTCTAGAAAGGCGTTTCGGGTGGCTGTGGCCGTTTTTACGCACAGGCGTTTTGGGCGTTTAAGGGTTAAAGCGACAGGTCGTGTTGACAATCTTCCCCGAGCAGGCCGACCACCGGTTACATAAGAAATAGTTGCAGCTGTTCAACAAACATATCTGCAAAGCCCCAGGAAGCCCATTCGTCGTGCTGTTAAACAAAACATTGCATGAAATGGAAAATTGCTTAGATGTCCTCCGTGCCACAAATGAAGGTGAACTGACACTGGAAAAAAAAACTTTACTTGTGCACCATCATTGTCGTGCAATACCTTTGTTGTACCTGTAATACATTTTATATTAATTTTTGTAATGTGGGAAAGACTTTATTCGACACCCTGTACTACAGTGGTGCGCGTATCTTTCCTACAATGGACAGCTGAGTAGATGTACTGACGATTGTTGCGTATATATTTTCTATAGTGGATAAGTGAGTAAAACTACTCTCGGTGTGCATATATTTTCTACAGTGAACAGATGAGTAGAGCTACTCGTTATTGTTGCGTATACCTTAACTGCAGTGCAAAAGAAAACTACTGCTGACTGTTGCATATACACTCACGGACAATGAAATTTCCGCACCAGGAACGAAGCATCGGATGAACTGAATTTTTATGGACGTAATGATACAGATGATTGATAAACATGATGGCAAAAACAGAGCTGCCGGACAATTGCAGAGGGATCTGTGGCACGCAGTCCGGTCATTTTCAATGGCGCTTCGCAGCGCCTCGTGCTACAATGGAGGCGAACAGACGCCTAATTCTGTCCTGCGGCTGACTGGCTCACACGTACTGGATGGTGTGCTCCAAATCCCGAATAGTGTGGCACGGTTTCAACTGGCTCCACACATGCTCGATCGGGCACATGTCCGGAGAGCGGGTAGTCCATGGAAGTGTCTGAACATGACGTAGGCCGTCATGGGCAACCCAACACGTGTGCGGGCGGGAATTATTCTGCTGGAATAGTGCAGCCTGGAATATCGGCCAGGAATGGGAGCACATGGGGCCGTAGGATCTGATCCACATACCGCTGTCTCGTCAATGGTCTACGTACCACTACCAGAGCTGATCGGCTATCGTAGGCAATGGCTCCCCAGACCATAATGCTTGCAGTGGGGGAGGTGTGGTGCTCGATAGCGAGGTTGGGATTGTACCGTTGACTCGGGGACCTCCACGACAGAACACGATGGTCATCTGTGTTCCCAAAACGAAGCGGCACTCATCACTAAACACCACGCGTCGCCATCTATGGCATTCCACGTCGCTCTGGCCTGGCACTACTGCACACGGGGCCGACGAGGTTCCGGTGTTAATGGCAGCATACTTAAGGGGCGCTGGATTTGCAGATTTGCTTCCACGAGGCGTAGGGAAATGGTTCGTGGGCACACAGGAGCCGCATCATATGCCTCTATAGTAGACTGAGTCACCATGGGATCCGTTCCTACCTGGCGCACGATCCGTTGAACTTCTTTATCGGTAGTCCTCCTGTATGGAAGTGCCACTGCTCCTACCACAGTCAGACTGTATGGTCAGAACGATGTACGTGGAGGGCTATACGGCGCGCAAACCACCCTGCGATTTTCAGCCCGATGATCAAGCCTCTCTCAAAGCCCATAAGTTGCGTAAATCGACGTCCTGGCGTCTACTCGGTACTCTGCACTCTAGCCCGCGTCGGCCAGTGCTTTTCGCTTTCACGGGGCATCGACTACATGCCGCTTCGTGCTTGCAGCGCCACCACAGGGTGTGCGGTCATGCCCAATCGCGCAAAACGTAGATCATTTGTATACCAGTACGCACCCTAGCTGTTTGCAAAGTTTCGCGGTCGCAGCATGTTTTCTTCTAGGTGAGCAAATTTCATTGTCTGTGAGCGTATCGTTCTACGAGGGACAGGTAAGTACGACTACTAGTAAGTGTTGCGTATAGCTGTTCAGTAGTGTATAGGTGAGGAGAGCTACTAATGATTGTTGCATATATCATTTCTATAGTGGTCTGATGAGCAGAGCTATTGAAGATTGTTGCGTACATGTTTCTAGAGGGGCCACGTGAATATAGCTACCGATGATTTTGCGTACATCTTTTCGCGAGTGGAAAGATAAATAGACCTACTGACTACTCTTCGGTATATCTTTTCTTGTGAACAGATGAGTCGACTTTTAAGGAAACATGAATGTTTAATGTCTTATTCAGAGCGCCAACAAGAAGAACATGTGTAGGTCTCGGGTTTTTTGCTATAAAAGTAATATAACGGAGACAAAAAAGAAATTAACTGGAATGAAGCAAAAGTAGGGATTAAATGGTTCCCTAGATATAAGTTTCTCATGACATACTTACAGCATAAACTTTGCAACATTTGGTAGAGTTTTATGATCTCACATCATATCTTCGCAGACACATGTGACAAAAGAAAAGCGCAGATAACGTAGCAAAATATTTAAAGTTTTAGCATTAAAATCCCCATAAACCAGAATAGAAAACGCTTGTGAAGCCACCCAGCTCTTGATTGTTGTGAAAATGCTCTCCGACAAAAAACTGATTAATATGGAAAATTCGACAAATTCTGAAACTACGCAGGACATTTATGAAATATTTCTCAAATTAATGAAAATATCGTGCCTATGTGCCGACAGTCTTGTTCAGCGTAGGGGCTGTTTCGGCGTAAAGAAGGAGTTTTGAGAACTGTATCTTGTATACGTTCTCAAAACTACACTTTTTGAATGTTTGAAGCCTACACTTTTTGAATGTTTTGACGTTTAACGGGTACCACGAGCAACTCAGTGGGATATGAGAAGCCTCCGGTCTGTAATTTGGGAGGATCAGTCCTAGGGAAGGGAGAAAGCCAGCGCCGAAACACACAAACCATCCATACCTCACGAGGGATTCGAGCCCAGTACAATTGGGAGCGAACGCCTCGTATCACATATCCAATGGGTCGGCAAATATACGGTAACAGAACAAAATGTCTGTGTTTGTAAGTTTAGCAACCATAACGCATTGGAGAATGTGGTCGATATTTCGAAAATTGGCAGATTAATTTTCATTGCTGTCAAAATTGCATGGACGGTTTCAATCCGAAATTCATAAAGGGGGACTCGCTGGAAGCAAAACTATTTATTGTTTCTATTCCCACGGAAAAAGCAGAGACAGCTGAGAAGGCATGCCATACCTTGAACGTGTATTCGTGCCCCTTCACTGGAGCTTGGGCATAGTCCTGCTAGGTGTGCATCGCGAGAAGCAAAATTACTTGCCTTAATTGGGCATTGTTATTCTCTCGGTGGTAGGAATTTTTCTTCGCGACTAATACACTTTGCTCTACCGATGTTTTTCAATCTTCATTACCCACATCGAGCTTAGTAAAGTATTTTACCTGCGGAACTAAAAGGATTGTACAAGGCGTATTTGCTAAATTAATTTACAGTACATTTCTCCTGAAATTTGGAACTGATTGGTGAAGGTATGTTTGTGGAAAAAATAAAAAATATATGACACATAAAAACATGTTAGCTCCTAATAGAAAGGCATCTGAAGTATTGGGTGAGTGCATAAGTTCTACCCTTTACAGTAGGCTACAAAGAAAAAAAGAAGAAGACAACAAATAACGAACATAGGATTTCGCATAACTGCCATCATTCTGTACGACCTCTTGCCATCTGTCTATGAATAGACGAATCCCAAACCAGAAAACCTTTTAGAGTCAAAGAAAGTCATGTAATGCAGTTTTCACATCGTCCACATCATCGAAGGTTTGGAGAGCGGAAGTGTTCTGTAAGGATCGTAAAAGGTGTGGTAGTCCGTAGGTGCCAGATCAGGGGAATACGCTGTGTGGGGTAACACTTCCCAACCAAAGTCCAGTAATTTTTGCCAGGTGATTAAAGCAGCATGAGGACTGGAGTTATCATGATGAAGGATCACACTTTCCGATTGATGAGTACTGGCCACTTCGATGTCAGTTGTTCTCGCAATCTGTCCAACTGTTGACAGTAGAGGTCAGCATTTATCGTTCGGTTAGGTGCCAAAACCTCCCAGTGGATTATTCCTTGGACATACCACCAAACACTCAACAAAGCCTTTTTGGGATGCAGTTCTACTTTTGAGGTCGATGGAGCAGGGTCCGCAACTTGTCACACAGTCCGTCGACGCTTTACATTATGATACAGTACCCATTTCTCATCACCCGTTACAATTCGTCCCAAAACCGTTCATTTCTGTGACGAGAAAGCAAAGAAGCACAGGTTCGGATTCTCTCCTATCGTTGATTTACAGAAAGCTGGTGCGGAATACAGTTATCGAACTTTGTGATGAACCCAAGCGCATGCATTCGTCTTTTGACTGTTGTTCTGTGTACAACGTTTCCGCTAATTCCTGAACGGTTGGATGTGGGTCATTTGTTATGGCTTGGTTCACATCCTAGTCAGAAATCACTGATGGACGTCCAGGACGCTGCTGTTCTTTACAGCTTCTGTCTCCATCCCGGAATTTCCGGAACCAACGACGACATGTGCTATCATCAACTGCATCCTCCCCATACACTTGACAGATGTTACGCCAAACCGCTGCTGCCTTTATCAGACTCGTACAATAAACAATGTTTAATGTGCTCCTTATCGAATGCCATGTTTCACCGTCCGTGATTTACGTTACGAGTGACTTACTCGGACAAACTTAGTGCCTCTATATGCTCTAGTGCTCCATGCTTTATTGGTTGAAAATTCAGCATCGGAGAGTCATCTGTGACGTAACTACTCCGAGCGCAATTTGCATCTATTGCAAAAACGGGTTATTATAAATTTACAGCAGTAGTTTTTCCGTATTCAGGAACTTCAAATGTAGTATATTACTTCAGTGCTACCAAGATTTATACACATATAGGACGTAACATATATTTTTAATGTAACCTTCCTTCTGAGCAATAGTTACGAACAATAAGTCGCGCGAGAAGTACAAATTGCACGATCTAAAATATGAATAATTAGCCCTAAAAATCGATGATATATGAAAAACTTTAGTCCACCAGATTCGTAGTTAAGAACTTCATATTTACTCTTAAAATTCAAACAAACTAGTGCATAAGACCTTTCGGCACCTACTATAGGGCCATCATCAGATGAATAAAAGACGTTTTTCATTCATCTGATGATGGCCCGATTGTACGTGCCGAAAAGTTTTATGTACTAGTTTTTTTTTATTTTAAGTAAAAATCTAAAGCTTTTAACTAAGAATCTAGTGGATTAAAGTTTTTAATATATCATCGAGTTTTACGGCTAATCATTCACATTTTAGATCGTGCAACTACGGCTATATGTTGAAATTGGTGCTTCCTTCTGAGTTTCTGGTTTTATGTAAATTTTGCTATTTCTAAAAATTTTCCTTCTGAACGGCTCATCATTTCTTCGAATTTATTTATACATTTGGGAAAAAGTAAGAGTGTATTAACGATAGATAGAAACTTTGTCTAGAGGAATAAAGTGTGGAGAAAGAGAGAGAGAGAGAGAGACAAAGAGGGGGAAGGAGAAAGAGAGAAAGAGAAAGAGGGGAGGGAGAAGGAGAGAGGGAGGGTGAGAAAGAGAGAGAGAGGGAGAGAGAAAGACAAAGAGGGGAGAGGGAGAAAGAGAGAGAGGAAGAAAGAGAGAGAGAGAGAGAAAGAGAGAGAGAGAGAGAGAGAGAGAGAGAGAGAGAGTGAGTGAGAAAGAGAGAGAAAGGGGAGGGGGAAAGAGAGAGAAAGAGAGAGATAGGGAGAAAGAGAAAGACAGAACGTTGTAGTATGATTGTGAGCGACTTACTGATTGATATAAGTCAGCACATTAACTTAATAGTCTAAAAGTTCATGCTTATGCACTGAACAGCCAAAATATAATGCTCAGTGTATCTTTATGCAAATCGAAGCAATTGCAGGTAAACAACGGTGCGTGTGAACGTCGTCAAACTGCGTAAATGACATCTCATACTGAGCTTTGTTAATCAGTGTTTTTGTTTTCTATAAACGAGAAAGATAGCGAACTTCGAGTTTGACAAAAGCCATATTGTGATGTCAAGACGTTGGGTTAGCACAATTCTGAGACCGCAAGGCTTGTTGGGTGGTCACGGTCAGCAGTGGCTGGTACCGTCAAACAATGGTCCGAGAAGAGTCCACGAACGGCCGGCAAGGTGTGGTTCGACCACAGCTTATCTATACCAGAGGTGAACGAAGTCTATCCCGTGTGGTACGAGCCAACAGAAAGGATACTGCGGCACAACGCGCTGGTAATTGAAATGCTGGGGACGGGAATAATGTGTCACAACACTCAGTACATTGACCTCTGCTAAAAATGGTGCTGCGTAGCCGCAGACCGCTTGGAATACCTATGTTAACCGGTTCATCGTCGAAATATATAATGGGCACACGATCACCAAAGCTGGATCTTGAATGATTGGAAAGAGGTCGTCTTGTCCAACGGATCTCTTTTCTTGTCACATCATGTGGTCGGCCAGGTATGTGTACGTCGTTTACTTGGGGAAGTGTTGGTACCAGGATGTACCATGGGACGAAATCAAAACGCTGAAGGAATAGGATGCTTTGGGCAATGTTCTACTGGAAAACCCTGAGTTCAGCCATTCATTTGCAGGAAACTACGACTTTACCACCTACCTAAACATCATTGCCGACCAGGTACATCCTTTCATTGCAAGATTATTCCTCTCTAGCAGTGCCTTCTTTCAAGAGTATAATATGCACCATGCCACACTGCCCAAAGTTGTTAGAGAATCGTTCGCGAAATATGAGGAAGAATTCCAGCTTTTGCCCAATCCTCCAAAATCCCCAGATAGCAATCCAATCGAGCATCTGGGGTTTAACGACAGCAATTCAATGGAGCCTCTCTCAACAACGTACATTTCAAGAGTTAGAGCATTTGCTGGTAACATGTTAGTACCAGACACCACAAAACACCTTTAGAAATGTTTTAGCGTTTATGCCTCTCCTGGTAAGAGCTGTTCTATTGGCACGTGGAGGTCCAACATCTTATTAGGCACGTTTTATTAACGTTTTAGCTCTTCGGTGTATGATGTGAGAGCTGCTGCATATTACTAATGTTATAATCAGTTTCTGTTAGGGATATGCAAAAGTTTCCGCCGCCCCGCTAGCAGGCGCTGTAGGGGTTTAACACGCTGGCGACGGTGCTGACAGTTCGTACATGAAGCCAAGCATGACGGTCGATAAAGTTCATTTGCGCCAGTTTCTTATCCATGTTTAATTTAGGGAAAACTGCGAGTGGAACATACGGTTCAATATGTCAGGCATATGGCGAAACGGTTATGGGTCAGCGGACGTGTCGAGAATGGTTTGCCAGGTTTAAGAAAGCTGATCTAAGCTTGGAAGACAAGCCACGTGCAGGTAGACCGCCGGAACTTGCAGACGCTGAGCTGGAATCGCTGTTGCAAGAGGATGTTACAATTTCGACCACGCAATTGGCGAAGCGTTTGAAAGTGGCTCAATCGACGGTGCTGGGCGTCTACAGGCCTTGGGAAAGATCCAGAGGGTTGGTAAGTGGGATCCGCGTACTTTAACGGAGCGTAGTCAACGATAGGGCATCTGCATATCGTTGCGGGAGAGGTTTCAAGGGAAGAATTTTCTTGTAGAAGGTTATCACCGGAGATGAAAAATGGGGCTATTGCGACAACCCCGTATGCAAGCGGATCTGGATTGACCGACCAAAGCCGTCAACATCCACTACAAAACAGGATATCCGCGGGGAAAAGGTGCTGTTGTGTGTGTTGTGGGATATGCATGGAGTGCTGTACTACTTGAAACTGGGCGAAACAATCACTGCACAATGATATAGCGATCAGTTGATGAAGCTGAACGCCGAAATCGAGAAACAACGCTCATGGACAGGTAAAGGACGCCGGCCAGTCATCTTGTTACACGATAATTCCAGACCAGCCGTGCCGCCCCGGTGGCGCAGTGGTCTAAGCGATGGCCTCTGATCATTCGTCCGAACGGGGGCCGGGTTCGAATCCTGGTGAGGCATGGATGTTGTGTTTGTCTTACGGCACTGGCTCTCTCCCTTCCCTGGAACCAGTGACCCTAAATTAGGGACGGGCGACTGCTTATAGCCCATTGAGTTCCTCACGGTGGTCGTTAAACCTCCAATCAAAAAAAAAAAAAAATTCCAGACCACATGTCGGTGCCACCACGAAATCAACCCTTGAACAGTTACACTGGGAGGTTTTACCGCACTCGTCATACTCCCCGGATATTACACCCTCAGACTTTCTTTTCTTTTTTTTTTTTTTTTTTTTGATTGGAGGTTTAACGACCACCGTGAGCAACTCAATGGGCTATAAGCTGTCGCCCGTCGCTAATTTAGGATCACTAGTTCCAGGGAAGGGAGAGAGCCAGTGCCGTAAGATAAACACAACATCCATGCCTCACCGGGATTCGAACCCGGACCCCTTTCGGACGAATGATCAGAGGTCATCGCTTAGACCACTGCGCTTTCATCTGTTTTGCTCTATGCAACATGCTTTAGCACAACAGCGGTTCACCACAGTTCCAGAGGTGGAAATTTTTGTCACTGCGTTCTTCAGCTCAAAACTCGAGTTTTTCTATCACAGGGGCATTCATTTGTTTCATAAAAAATGCAAAACGTCATTAATGCTAACAACAAGTATTTCGTTGAATAAATATGTACTTGTTTCCTGATTGTTCCTGTCTCCTTTCTCCTTAAAACGGCGGAAACCTTTGCATACCCCTAATAAAATTGTGTGACTTCCACATTTGTAGGGATTATAGCTTACTTCGATTTTAATATAAACTCTTGTCATAAATACGAAATCTCACAGTGCATTATTTCTTAAGGTTAAAATAACCATTTAACTGACTGGAACAAATTAACTCGGAGTTGCCAAAATGGGCTGAAATCAGCCAGAACGAATATGCACTCATTGTCATAAAAACCCGCGCACCAAGAAAAAATCGTGTGATTAACGCGAAACTCGGCGAATAGCTACGGGGAGGGCAGACATGCAAATGATTAAAGTTGTTTCGACCGTCCGACATCGGTGACGACATGACTAATTCTCTTCTGGCAGAATGAAATGAAAGTGTGTGGAATCTGTCAAACAGTTAGTGTGCAACATAAACTTTGCCCTGTATGTTATGCGGTGTAATGGAAGACCCATTTCTGTGAGAAAATTATAATTGTTAGTGGCTGAATTATTGCGCAGACAGAATGTCCATATTGTGAAGGGATATTCTCAAAGTATTGTCGTTTCATTTTGTATTGGAATAAGCGATAATACGATGCCAATTTCATCTCCTTAGCTCTCAGGTTGACAATGATGGAAAAAGTGACATGACTTTTAAAAAAAATAATAAGATATGTTTGCAGAGATTTAAAGGAGAATAACTTCGTTAAAATTCTTCCATTACATATTTTTTTGTATATATTTTTTTTTTATTTGAGTTTTAACGAACACCGTGAGCAACTCAATGGGCTATAAGCGGTCACCCGTCCCTAATTTAGGGCGACTGGTTACAGGGAAGGGAGAGAGCCAGCGGCGTAACACAAACACAACATACATGCCTCACCCGAATTCGAACCCGGACCCCTCTCGGATGAATGAACAGAAGCCAACGCTTAGACCACTGCTTCATTTTTTTTTATTATTTTTTTTTTTTTTTGATTGGAGGTTTAACGACCACCGTGAGCAACTCAATGGGCTATAAGCAGTCGCCCGCCCCTAATTTAGGGTCACTAGTTCCAAGGGAAGGGAGAGAGCCAGTGCCGTAAGACAAACACAACATCCATGCCTGACCGGGATTCGAACCCGGACCCCTTCGGACGAATGATCAGAAGCCAACGCCTTAGACCACTGCGCCACCTGGGCGGCGCTTCATTTTGTATTGGAATAACCGAAAATTCGATGCCAATTGCATCTCCTTTGCTCTCAGGTTGACAATGATGGAGAAAGTGACATGACTTTTACAAAATAATAAGAAGAATTGTTTGCAGAGATTTAAAGGAGAATAACTTTGTTAAATTACTTCCATTATAAACTCTTCATTTTTTTAATTTTATTTGAGGTTGAATGACCACCGTGAGCACCTCAATGGGCTATAAGCGGTCACCTGTCCCTAATTCAGGGCGACTGGTTCCAGGAAAGGGAGAGAGCCAGTGCCGTAACACTAACACAACATCCGTGTCTCACTGGGATTCTAACCCGGACCCCTCTCGGGCGAATGATCAGAAGCCATCACTTAGACCACTGCGCTACCGGGGCGGCACAAACTCTTCATGTCAGAACTTTTTCGAAAGCAATAAGCACAAATATATTATGGAGCTATTGTGACATGCACTGTAATTTAGCTTTCATTTTTAGCAACCTTTTCTATGTAAATTTGAGTTCATTCTGCTTTAGCGTTTTTCAAACTTAACGTAATATATTCTCTCTCGCAAGAGTATGGTTGGCAACAATTTGAGGTCGGAACTGAATGACGGGTGGATGTGTCAGATGAGAAGAGAACGATATCTAATGTTTGAGAAGGAGCAGTATGGGGAGGTGGTGGACGTTTTTACACTAATTGTGGAAGAGTCGTTTGTTAAATTAAAGTTTGAGTTATTTGAAGGCTGCGTGTCTACTTTAGTGTTAGTGTTGTTCCCTTAGCCCAGTGTTATTATTATTAATAACTCACGTCAGCTTGTTTATACCTTGTGGAAGTACTAAAGCATCAGTGTCTGAATAAAGACTAATCGTAAGTAACGTTTTCTCGAAGTTTCCTTGAATGACTCCTGTTTCACTGTAGCTGAAGTGTTTATGTAGTGTTCAGTCAGCTATAGTACTTAAACTAACATAACAACATATAGTCGATACCATAAAAAAATGATACTGAGAAACATCATTCACGCAACACGTTTAATAAATACGATATTTACAATGGCGAAGTACGACGCCTAAAATGATCGGCATAAAATTCATTATTTACTGGAAATACAAACACAAATGGTACATGCAACGTTAAACGCACGCTCTTACTTTCGGCGAGAAGATTCCGACTTCTAACAACTTTTCCTCTTTGTCTACCTTGACATAAGCACCGAACTAGAATTATGTTTTGGGAAACAAGCCCATTTGCCGGTGGTGGAATTAGAAGCCACGCCTACTCAATACGAAGCCAGTTATTTTCCCAACTAAACTACACCGACAAAGCTTATCACCGCAACTCTGCCGTGTTGACATGTCCATGCCTGGCCTGTACGTCATATAGATGACACTGAATTTTTTGTCATAATGAGCACAACTTTTAAATCCTTTCCGACCCGAAAGATTTTAGAAAACCTAAAGATTTAGGGATAAGATTTATGCACTTAGACAATCTAGCAAAAAAATTGCGCATAATTTAAAGTATTTATAGTGAATGGTACCGGTCACTAAGAAAATCCACCAGATTTCCTCAATCGACAACACATTCAAAAATAGAGACAGCTAATTACTCCCACAAGCGATTGAAAAGTGTGCTACGAAAATTTACGGACTGTGCACAAAACATTCTTCATAGTAGATGATATCAGAGGCAAAAGGGATTTTCCTTTGGAACAATTAGAAGAGGTATAGAGAGAAACGTGTTATAACATTACTCGTCCTGGTGAAAAAGCTAAACCTAATTTAAAGAACAAAATGGGTGCAAAATGTTCTTTATGCTGAGTTTCCGACTGTTTTATACTGAACAGCGGAGCAAATGATACGCAAAGTATAAACCACTGTGAGATCAGAATATCACTTTTTAACAAAACTTTATAAATATTCAGGTAAAATCTTGGACCTTATCTCAAGACATGGTCTCGCGGACCTTTCGCGAGACCATGTCTTGAGACAAGATCCAAGAATTCAGTCTTATATTCTTCTCAACTGCAATAACGTACCAGTAAAATGGCGTGTAAGTCTTCAGGATGCCATTCATGTACATTTCTAACTAATCTAAGCACCTCGTGGAAGTCTTGCCGTGGAATATGATCAATCTTGTAATCTTATTTTCTAATCAATCGTGAAGTCACAGAATAAGCCGTCAGATGCACGATTTTTCAGATGAAACAACTCTTTAATATTTAAGAATGATGTTAAAACACATCAAAAAACATTAAAAAGACCTTTTGCAACCGGAACCATAAATTCAAGTTGTTCAGAACTTAAATTGGTGTGTCCACTTTATGTAAATCTGATTCTTTGTCATGCGTAGTGTACTTGTATTATGACATCTTCATTATGTATTTAAGTCACCCAACTTTTTACTTTTATTGCTCAGTTTTCATGACCTGATGAAGGAACCGACTCGGTCACTGAAAGATCTCGTCCCTTTTTAATGTTTTAAATGTGTTTTAACTTCATTTTTAAATATTAAAGAGTGGTTTTATCTAAAAAATTGTACATCAGACGGCTTATTCTGTGACTTCACTTACTTAGCACGAAAACTTCACGATTCTAATCAGTAGTTAAATACATGAAGGAAAAATCATGTTTATTTGATCCTCTTTTATTCAGGTACCTCACTCTGTCTGTCTCTCTCTCTTCCATTTTTAAGAAAACGCACATTCGAGTTAATGTACAATAACTTCATATGCTACACTCAGAAAGAGTGGTTTTATCTGAAAAAACGTGCATGAGACGGCTTATTCAGTTACTTTACTTACATTTCTGTGACTTCACTTACTAAGCACGAAAACTTCACGATTCTAATCAGTCGTTAAATACATGAAAGAAAAATCATGTTTATTTGATCCTCTTTTATTCAGGCACCTCTCTCTCTCTCTCCCTTTTTTTAAGAAAACGCACAGTCGAGTTAATGTACAATAACTTCATATGCTGCACTCAGAAATTAAAGGTAATTTGAATGAGTTGTTACAACCAGAGACCTTCGGTGAATCTGTGGTAACTGGATAAAGCATTTTTCCTTTCATGCAGTAAGGAACGTGAAATCCATTACTCCCTTTCCCCGACATTTGAATAAACAAATGAGATTTTTTTTAAATAGTTGTCTAAAAATCACTTTCAAAGGCACCCGCTTCGTATTCCCACGTGTTTACATGCAAAGTTTGCAAAAAATAAAGCAAAAGTACAACAAGAAAAATTGGTAAACGCGATTTCCCCATTTCTTCCTCCATGTCCCAAAAAATTGCGAAATTTGAAGCTATTCGACTTTTTATTAAAAGGAGGGTTGTGCGTGGAGGCAGCGTGAGAACCTCGTTCAACTTCCCACTTGTGTAATGAATCAGCCGTTAACTTAGTTTTGGGGAGGACGGCGTCTTTGGCGGTAGGCATTGTACACGCACAGTCCGTGATTCATACACATAGAGCTTTTAATAACTATTTATGTCTGTGATAACTCCCACCCTCGGGTATTTGCTGTCCCCTTTGCTGACATCATTACAGACCCCCGTTTGTTCCCTTATCCTGCTTCTGGCTGTTTTGGTATCATATGAATCCAACTTCTCTGCCACCCCAACGTAATGAGCACGGTAATGTCATGTTTCTCCAGCGGAAATAGATTAAAAAAACGGATACACTAGAGATCAGAGCTTCATGTATGACATATTAGCGTATTAAAAATGCATAACTGACGCCAATGATCAAAAGCCAAGCATTATTTCCGCTTTTAATCTGGTATGTTTTTCAGGAAGTTTGGTTGTAAAAATGTTACTTTAAAAGCCCTTATTAGCATCGCTTTTCGTAGTTTATTTCTTTTTTATTCTGCTATAATTTCTCAAGCTATGTTTCATTTATACGTCTTAAATACCACTTTCGATATCCTGATTTTTTACTATTTGGGAGAGATTTCCGTAATGGCACTCTTCAAATTTCATTTTGATCAGACAGTTTTAACCTTTACTGGTTTAGAAAACTTAAATAAATGCCTCTTCAGTTCAAACAAAAAAGACGGCACTGCATTTTCAGGTGTAATGAGCACTGTTTTTAAGTCCTTAATGAAAAAAATTTGAAAGAAGATTTTTAGAAAATCCAAAACTTCAGCAAAGAGGAGAATACAATTTTATCACGAAGGGAAAAACTACGCATAATTTAAATACGTACGAGTGTGATCAGGTTTATCCGTTTTCAGTGGGGCCGGTCATAAAGAAAAAAGGAATTAATCATATTTTTGCAATCCATAAAACATCTACAAATAAGAAATTGCTACATATTCCTATTAGCGGCTGAAAAGAATATTACCAAAATTAACAAATTGTGAAAAAAATGGTTCCCATAGCGGAAGAAACACCACAAACAAAGGGAGTTACAAATCGAACAGTCAGAAAATGAGATATTAACAAAATAATGTTTGAAATTTACACCCTCTAGCAAAAATGTTGTGCCTTACATTAGGAAAAAATTTAATGCACCAAATTAAAACAGTATCCAACAAGAAATTTTTAATGGAATTATTAGAATTAATAATGTTTTCAAATAGAATTACACGCTGATGCCCCTGGTGGAAGATTTTTGAATAATGAAAAAGCATGCGAAAGGTATTCTTTATAGCAAAAGCTATGCAAAGAAGAAACCATTTTACAAATACGTCTTCTCTCTACAGAGAAAGAAAGGGAAATGTTTTAACATTTACGCCCCTTAGCGGAAAAGCTGCGAATAATTTAAAAAAGATAATAATCTGCATTTTTACTGCAGCGAATGGCATACAATAGGAAAAGAAATTTTTCGAAAAGATTTTTAGAAATGAAGATAAAGTTTGAAATAGATATACACAATAACACCACGTAGCGCCAGAACTGTGAACTACAAATAACCCACGAATACTTGCAACATGCTGTACAAGGCGAAATGTATCCGGTGTTAAAATATTTCTAATGGGAATTTTAGAATCAGAGTTATCGAGGAAAACATATTAAATATTTACGTGCCAAAACGAGAAAGCTGTGTATTGCTTTTGACAAAAAATGCGATAAAACGTTTTCGTAGAATCGGACCAAAAAAGATTCCTTTCAGTGGGGTTTTAAGACTCGGAGATGTGGCTTTAAATATTCTGTAAACGGAAATTTATGCAATACACTCCGACAAAGAATTTTTTGTCGGAGTGTATTGCATACAAGAATTTTTTGTCGGAGTGTGTTCCGACACAGAATTTTTAAATCGGACAGTTAAAAATATAAGAAAAATATAATAGGGTATACAACTACACCCCATCCCATGACAGAAAAGCTATGCATTATTTTAAGTGGAAGATACCTTCAAAAGGTTTTTCATGGTGAGCTGACTCAAAAATATTTTCAATCGAATTTTTGGAAGCAAAGGTATTGTCGCAAATACAGGGAGCGGCAGCGTTGACAGCGTATTAATAAAATCGCACCGTAAGCGAACAAATGTTTTTTTTATTTATTACTCTCTATGTCAAATAATAATTAAAAGAATGCCATTAATCAGTCAATGTTTGAATATGACCCCTGTCCAGTGGCGGCTCCGCTGCACCACGCATTCTTCTAAGCGGCGTTGCAAGGAGTCCATTACTCGTCGTAACATATCGCCAGGGATATTGGTGACGTCAGCACAAATACGGGTTTGGTCAATTTCACCGAAAACCACTTGACCGAAGGGTCACTTCACCGAAAAGTTCATTTCACCGAAAGATCTTTTTACGGAAAAGTTCACTTCACTGAAAGTTTATTTCACGGAAAAGTTCATTTCGCCGAAAGGTCATTTTGCCGAAAAGTTCACTTTACCGAAAGATCACTTTATCGAATGTTCACTTCATCGAAAGATCGTTTTAACCAGCTGCTAATTTCGATCCAAAGGCAATATTCTTTGAATTTGAAACTCAAATTTATTTATTTACACTGCTGGCCACCCAAACTGCAACACCAAGAAGGACACGAGATAGCAAAGTTAGATATACTGGACACATAACAACAGATACAAAGATGAAACGATTGAGCTTAGAAGCCCCTGCGACTTGTGGAAACACGCAGACATCAATAGTTCGCGTGGCCCCCATGGCTGGCAATAACGGCCGCTACACGCCACGGCATCGAACGAAAGAGGCTTTGGATATGGGCTTGGGTTATTTCGGTCCAGGCTGCTTCCACACGTTGCAACAGTTCATCAGGTGTAGCCGCAGGTGGTGCTTGTAGGGCCACTCGGTTTCTGATCAGCGAGCAGACGTGTTTGATGGGCGAATTATCGGGAGAACACGCGGGCCACCGCAGCAGTGACACCTCGTGGGCCGTTAAGAATTGTTGCAAGATGCGTGCTACGTGCGGGCACGCACCGTCCTGTTGAAACGTGACCACTGTGAGATCCCGCAGGTAAGGAAGGGGACTACAGGTTCCAAAACGTCGGAGTTGTAGCGGTGGCTGTTGAGTGTATCGGCGATGCGTACCAGAGGGGTGCGGCTGTCATATCCAATTGCACCCCAAACCATAACGCCAGGCAACGGACCGGTATGGCGATGCATAATGCAGGCGTCATACAGTCTCTCGCCGCGGTGCCGCCACACTCAGGTCCGACCATCGTGGAGATGCAGGCAGCGTCGGGATTCGTCGGAGAAGAAAATGTCGTGCCATTCCGTAGTCCAGGTGCAGCGTTCAACGTCCCACTGCCGCCGCACTCGCCGGTGGTGTAACGTCAATGGTAATCGAAGCAATGGGCGCCGTGCGATAAGTCCCCACTCCTGCAGACGACGTCGAACGGTACGTGCTGACACAGGTTGTTGGGCAACACACATTAATTCCTGCGCTAACATTCGTGATGTGGCGGTGCGAGCCGTCAATGCCCGCCGTACAATATGCCGGTCCTTTCGTTCGGTGGTGTCCTGCGGCCGCGGCAATCACTCACGTTGGTCCGTTCGTCCCTCCTGCACCCACCGAATCCATATTTGCCTCACTGTGGCTGGATGTCGTCCCACACGGGCGCCGATGTCTCGGTACGATAAACCGCTGTCGCGATAAGCCACTATTTGTCCTTTGTCGAACTCCGAAACGTGCTGGAATGACTACCGTATTTTGCGACGAGGCATCAGGAAGCTTCCCACGCACAGGTCCGGCAACACAACACACTTCCACTACTTACGCTCCGCCTTCTGTGCACCGTTCGTATAGTGCTTCTCGGTGACGTGCCGGGCGCACATGATTTGCATATGCCCTGCAATGCTAATCGTTTACATTTCCTCTCGCAGGCGACGCATGCTGCGAATTTCAGGCCAATCGGATGCTTCCATCTTGGTGTTGCATTTTGTTGTGGCCAGAAATGTATTTTTGGGAGATGCCACTTAATGTCGATCTCATCCACAGATTTGTCTCCTAATTTCTCAAATACGAGTATTAGCACTACTCTAAAAACCTGTATTTCAGTGAAATCTCATGTGCGGAACGGGTGTGGTACATAACGTCGACGGTCAAAATGTCGACATCAAAATATCGACAGGGTCAAAATGTCGACAGTTAAAATGTCGACAATCAAAATGTTGACACGGTCATAATGTCGACAGGGTCAAAATGTCGACAATAGAAACGTCGACAGGATCCAGAAAACGTCCGCATGGGCCGACCCGTTCCAAAAACCGTCTACCTTAAACGGTACACGAGTTTGGGAACGGGTCGGGGTCTTCGAACAAAAGTTTCCTAAAATCTACAGTTTTCAACACAGAACCACCTAATTTGGTATACTATCTTATGTAAATTTAACTTAGACGGTAGACGGTTTCTGGAACGGGTCGGGGCCAGTGTCATGGGTCCCCACACAAAACCTTCGTAAAATCTACAGTTTTCAATTTGGAACCACCAAATTTGGTATACTATCTCATGGTCCTCTAACTTAGACGTTAGACGGTTTTTAGAAGGGGTCGGGCCCGGTGCCCAGGGGCCCTTTACAAAAGTTTAATAAAATCTACAGTTTTTAATGCAGAACGACCAAATTTGGTATACAATCTCGTGGTACTCTAACTTAGACGGTAGATGGTTTTTGAAAGAGGTCCGGACCCGTGATCAAAGGGCCCCCATACAAAATATTCCTGAAATCTACAGTTTTCAATTTAGAACTAACAGATTTGGTATACTATTTCAAGGTACTTTAACTTAGTCCACAAACTGTTTTCGGAAGGTGTCGGGGCCTGGGGTCAAGGGACCCCAAACAAAATTTTCTTTAAATCTACAACTTCCAAATTAGAACCACCATATTTGGTATATCTTAAACTCCATCTTGAACTCCTTCTTCAAGAAAAAGCCACACAGGAAATAGACATAAAGACATCCAAGTGGGACGACAAGTGAAATTGATTTTATTATGTGTAACAAAAAATTCGTCATAGAAGAGTGTAGTGTGCTAAAGAAGTTCAACACAGGTAGTGACCATAGATTGGTGAGATGTAAGATGCACCTCAACACTAAACGTGAACGTGGCAAGCTCATAAGACAAACAAAATGTATTGACATAACCAACCTTAAGAAACACCATAATACCTTCAAGTTGGAACTGAAAAACAGGTTCTCTGCTTTAGAAGGCCTAACATCAGAAGAAGTGGATATTTCTGAAGTTAACAAAAAAGTAACCAACGCTCTTATGGAAACAGCAACAAAATTAGCTGGGTCTAAGAACAAGTTGCATGTGAACAAATTATCAGGAAAAACCAAAATGTTGATGCAAAAAAGAAGAGAGATGTGGACAACTAAAGAAGATGTGACTTCCAAAGTGGACTATATAGAGCTATGCAAGACAGTAAGAAAAAGTATCACTGAAGACGTAAGGAAATTCAACTGTGAACTAGTGAGGAAAGCAATTGAAAACAACCAAAGCCTAAAGATAGCAAAGGGACACCTCAGTAAGGGAAGAAAACAGATTATGGCACTGAGAAAAGAAGATGATTCTATAACAAGAAATAGAGGTGAAATTTTGACAAGAGTGAAAGATTTCTACTCCAAATTATATGAAAGGGATGATACATGCACTCCAGACATCATGAAAGGTACCAGTACCAGAGTTCCTCCAGTCCTTCCAGCAGAAGTTGCACATGCAATCAAGAACATGAAGCGGGGAAAAGCTCCAGGAGAAGATGGAATTACTGTAGACATCATACAAGAAGCAAGTGGAGAAATCGAAACAGTACTCGCCCAAATTTTCACTCGATGCCTTAATGAAGGAAAGATTCCTGAGGATTGGAACACCGCTACAATGATCCTGCTACATAAGAAAGGTGACATTGAGGATCTCGGAAACTACAGACCTATCAGTCTCCTATCAGTAGTTTATAAAATATTCACTAAAGTTCTTTCACACCGCTTGAAGGTGACACTGGACATGGCTCAACCGAGAGAACATGCTGGATTCAGGAGTGGCTACTGCACAATAGATCATATCCACGTACTGAGAGAACTAATTGAAAGAGTGAGAGAATATGAACTTCCATTGTGCATGGCTTTTATGGATTATGGAAAAGCCTTTGATTCGGTGAAACCATCAGCAGTTACAATGGCTCTGAAATCCTGCGGTATTGAAGATGCATACAATTAATATTATTAATAACATCTATGAAAATGCAAGTGCAAAGATTCGGCTGTTTGAAAATACAACACACATAAAAATTGGAAAGGGAGTGAGACAAGGTGACACCATATCTCCGAAGCTCTTTGATGCCACATTGGAAAATGTCTTTCAACTACTGAGCTGGGAAAACAAGGGGATAAAGATTAATGGAGATTATCTAACCCACCTTCGTTTTGCTGATGACGTAATCATTTTTGCAACTACCTCATCAGAGCTGCAGAGTATGATACAGGAACTTGCTGACAAGAGTTAAGAAGTGGGATTAAAAATGAACTTTCAGAAGACAAAAGTGATGTTCAATGCTTTTACAAGAAATGAAGATTTATCGATTGATTTAGAAAAGCTGGAGATAACAGACACGTACGTTTATCTTGGACAGCAGATATCAAGTGAGGGTCACATTGATGAAGAAATTAATCGGCGTACAAAACTTGCCTGGAGAGCTTTCGGAAGAAACAGCATAATTTTCAAGAACAATATGCCATTATGTCTTAAAAGAAAAGTGTTTGATCAATGCATCCTTCCAGTGCTTACGTATGGTGCAGAGACGTGGACCTTAACTAAAAGAGACATACAAAGGCTGCAAACAACTCAAAGAAGCATGGAAAGGTGCATACTTGGTGTAACAAGGAGAGATAAGAAGAGGAACTCGTGGATCCGAACAATGACAAGAGTGGAAGACATCATGATCAGAGTTAAATCCCTGAAATGGCAATAGGCAGGACATACTGCCAGAAGGACAGATCATCGATGGACATCCGAAATTTCAGATTGGATTCCAAGGGACAGGAAAAGACCCAGAAGAAGACCACATGGGAGATGGGTGGATGAAATTCGAAAGTATGCATGGTGACATGGAGGAGACTGGCACAAGACAGACCGTTGTGGAGGAAACTTTAGGAGACCTTCGTCCAGCAGTGGATTGATAATTGTTGACGATGATGATGATGATGATTTGGTATATATCTCATGGCACTTAAACTTAGTCCATGGACGGTTCGGAAGCGGTCCGGGTCCGGACAATATGCTGACACTACGTATTAGTAGGACCTTTTGCTTGAGGCACGCCCATAAAAAAATCAGCTCATGTTAGATCAGGGGACCGGGGCGGCCTAGGGATGTCACCATAACGAGAAATTAATCTCTGTTGAAAGGTCTGTCGTAAAAAATGCATGTATATGCGAGCCGTGTGCGCGGTCGCCTCGTCGTGTTGGAATCATAAATGGTCCATATCCACGTTCAGCATTCGTAATTGAGGAAGCAAGATGTCTTGCAACATCCGTAGATAACGTTCACTGGTGACAGTGATATGGGCGCTGTGCAAGGGCTGGATGTGCAGTTGATACGAGTTTACATTACTCCAATATTGCACATTTTGTTTATTCACCGAACCACATAACTCGAAGTGTGGTTCATCTGATATAATTAAGGTGTGTAATATCTGTGGATTTTCACGAAGGAGATCACACATAACTAGAAAATCCTAAGTGTATAAATGCACATAGTGAATAATACGTGGCTAAAAAAAATGAATCTATAACTACTACTTACAGTAGTAAAATACTGTTCTTCACGTGTTTAAACTAACAATTTTAAGCAGAAGTCAAAGGTTCCTGGTAATATAAACAAAAAGCAAACTACAAGCAGCACAATCAAAAGGACTTGCCCCAACTTTGAAAAGTAGGCCTACATCCATTGTCGTCCGGCTTCCTCTGCTAGTGAACGAATATCAGCGGTCAATAAGACATATGTCACAACGAACAGTGAAAACGACCAATTGAGTATAGCGTGAATAAACGGGAGCATAAAATGGTGAAATTCGACTGAAATGAGGATATTAAAATCTATTGAGAAGTAAAACCAACAAAGTTAAAAGTTGAAAATGACAAAACCACGCAACCTATCTACATTCTACCCATGCTACCAGCATCCAAACATGTTTCAGAAAATATTATGCCTTCATCAGTGAAAGAGTTCACAAGTGCCTAGTCCTCCGCAATCAATTCAGATGTAATATGACATGCCTGAATGAAAGACAGTATGTTAACTTCATCGCGTAAGCCATGAACACCTATACCCTATGGCGCGGTTCTTGTATAGCGCCATCTGTGGATATTTCACCGACGTATTCGTCCTACTGATCGACAAGATAAGCAAGCACGTCACACTTTGAAATGTGGCTTAAATAGACGTTGTGTAGAAATTTTTTTTTTTTTTTTTTTTTTTTGGTTGGAGGTTTAACGACCACCGTGAGCAACTCAATGGGCTATAAGCAGTCGCCCGTCCCTAATTTAGGGTCACTGGTTCCAGGGAAGGGAGAGAGCCAGTGCCGTAAGACAAACACAACATCCATGCCCGACCGGTATTCGAACCCGGACCCCTTACCGACGAATGATCAGAGGCCAGCGCCTTAGACCACTGCGCCACCGGGGCGGCGTAGAAATTATAGAATCGTTGTTCTTGAAATGCGTTTCAACTGCGAAAGCACGATTCCAGCCGTCCAGCTCGACATGTCAAACAAAAAAATAAAATGGCAGCGTACTGACATAAGAACGCCGCGTAACGCTGCCGCAGCCTGTATACCATAAACACAATTACACGTCTGTGCATTAATAAAGTCGTGGAAAAATCATAGTCAAGAGATATCTTAAAAGTGTAATTTAAAAATACCGGGATTATAGGGTGATTTAATTTTTACGTTTTTGTCTAATTTCCGGGTTTCACGCCAACGCGTCGTCGGGACTGACTCAAGAGAATAGGTGCTGCCACTCAAGCAATAATACCCACCCTTTATGTTCGTTAATCGTGGCTCCTCTTCTTTCGATTTGTGAACTTCCCTGGAATTTCCGTTTTACAAAGTGCTGTTGACGTGAGAGAATGTTTAAAGAGTCCCAGTAAATCGAATGTCCAGTACTTTGTATATGCCCATCAAGGCCTGTCTTGATGGAAGCGCTCCTTATAGCAGCTTTATGTTCTGCTACACGGGTGAGAAGACTTGGAGACAATTTCGCATCCTTGTAGCAGAACGAAGACCGGGAGACGAATTCACACCCTTGCAGCAGAATGAAAACTTGGAGACGACCTCGCCCCCTTGCAGTGGAACGAAGACTTGGAGACGACCTCGCCCACTTGCAGTGGAACGAAGACTTGGGGATAATTTCGCACCCGTGTAGCAGAACGAAGACTGGGAGACAAATTTGCACGCGTGTAGCAGAACAAGTACTTGAAGACAACTTCGCAAATGTGTAAGAGAACGGAGACTGGGAGACAACTTCGCACCCTTGCAACAGAAAGAATACTGGAAGAAAACTTCACTCCCGTGTAGGAGAACGAAGACTGGGAGACAAATTCAGACTCTTGTAGCAGAACGAAGAGTTGGAAACAACTTCACACACTTGCAGCAGAACAAAGACTTGACGACAACTCCGCACCCGTGCATCAGAACAAAGAGTTGGAAACAACTTCACACACTTGCAGCAGAACAAAGACTTGACGACAACTCCGCACCCGTGCATCAGAACAAAGACTGGAAGAAACATTCGCACCTTTTCAGCAGAATGAAAACTTGGAGACAACTTCTCACCCTTGCAGCGGAACGAAGACTTGGAGACAATTTCACACCGGTGTAGCAGAACGAAGACTGGGAAACAAATTCACACCTGCGTTGCAGAAAGAAGACTGAGAGACAAATTTTTACTCATATAGAAGCACAAAAACTTGTAGACAATTTCGCGCCCGTGTAACAGCACGGAGACTGTGAGACAACTTCACTCCCGTGAAGCAGAACGAAGACTGGGAGACAAATTCTTACTCTTGCAGCAGAACGAAGATTTGGAGACAACTTCACTCACTCTCAGAAGAACAAAGACTTGACGGCAAACTCCGCACCCGTGTAGCAGAACGAAGACTGGGAGACATTATCGCACCCTTGTAGCAGAAAGAACACTGAGAGACAAATTCGCACGCGTGTAGCAGAACAAAAACTTGAAGACAACTTCACACCCGTGTAACAGAACGGAGACTGTGGGGCAACTTCAGTCCCGTGAAACAGAACGAAGACTGGGAGACACATTCGCACCCGTGTAGCAGAACGAAGACTGGGAGACAACTTCACACCCTCTCAGCAGGCAGAACAAGGACTTGACGACAATTCCGCACCCGTGTAGAAGAACGAAGACTGGGAGACAAATTCGCACCCTTGCAGCAGAGAGAACACTGGGAGACAACTTCACACCCTTTCAGCAGGCAGAACAAGGACTTGACGACAATTCCGCACCCGTGTAGAAGAACGAAGACTGGGAGACAAATTCGCACCTTTGCAGCAGAGAGAACACTGGGAGACAACTTCACTCTCGTGTAGCAGAACGGAGACTGGAAGGTAAATTCGCACCCTTTCAGCAGAATGAAAACTTGGAGACAATCTCTCCCCCTTGCATTGGAACGAAGACTTGGAGACAATTTTGCCCCCGTGTAGCAGAACGAAGATTGTGAGACAAATTTGCATCCTTGCAGCAGAACAAAGACTTGGAGATAAATTTGTACCAGTGTAGCAGAACACAAAACTGTTATAAGGGACGAACATAAAGCTGCTATAAGGAAACCTGGCAAAACAAATTTTTACCAATATAGAAGTTATATATATATATATATATATATACTTAAGAGCAGAGCCGAAAATACAATAAAAAAAACTAAAGAATTTGAAACGAAAGTTGCAAAATAACCTGAAGATCAAAACGCGCAACGCAGCAGTTATGAAAATTCAGAATTCACATTCTATTAAGAAGAGACAGAAGCAATAATATTTTAACTCATACCAAGTACAACATAGAAAAAATATATATTGACCGGTGTGAGTAAAAAGAGTATAAAATAATAGTAAAACAGAATGTAGAAAGTGTCGAGAATACCGAGCCTTGGCTTTATCAAGGACCAGCAAAACTCTGCATTTTTTCACTTCCACAAGAACCTATTTGGAAATGAGTTTCTGCAAAGCCATAGATGCAAGTATTAAGCCCACCAAAAGAATATTTTTGAAAATATATATATGTCATAACCTCCACAGAGTTATATGACGAAGCTTTAGTTAACATTTTTGCATGCATTTATCAAAGAGGCTAATGGATGGGTTACCTCTGTTAAGTTTAATGCTTAAGTCTAGGAACTCCAGTTCCTGATTACTGCGGTTTTTTTACATATGTTAAGAGAGCTAGGATAGATATTATCAAAATCACTTTCTATAACTTCTGAATTCTTTGTATCTTTATAACTTCTGAATTATTATATCAAATATTTCAGAAGTTATAGAAAGTGATTTTGATAATATCTATCCTAGCTCTCTTAACTTATGAAAAAGCAACCACAGTAATCAGGAACTGGAGTTCCTAGACTTAAGCATTAAACTTAACAGAGGTATCCCATCATTTAGCCTCTTTGATAAAAAAGTTAATTTTCCTTTCAAAGTAATTAAATATCTACACTGGAATAATAACATCTCAACTGAAGTAATTGAGAATGTACTAATTTCTCAGGTACTTAGAATATCAAGAATTGGCAGCAACAATTTGGACTTCAATAACCACATTAATATACTATTAGACAGTTTTCTAGAAAACAATATTCCAACTTCTTTCATCAAAAGAACTTTAAGAAAAATTATTCTGAATAATAGAGTAGGGTTGGCAGATCTGCTTAATTTTTCTACACAGTTAATAATATGATTCTAACCAATGAAAGCCTTTTGGAAGTTGGTCTAGAGGATGCATATTAACTGCAAAAAGGAACCTTAGTGCTATAGATAAGAAGGTCCTATTAGAAATAAAAAAAATAAATAATATAGAAAAAATCACACAAAAAAACTTAAAAATCTGTTTATAAAATAAAATCCAAATAAATATAAAAGGAAACTAGTCATTCACTCACTAGAATAGCTATACTAAAAATAGTAAAACTAACATTAAAATAAATAGGATTCTGAATAGTCTATAGAAGCTCACCAAGGTAATTAAATACATGCAAAGGTTTTTAAATACACTACTAGTGTATTTGATAATATTTATCATGTATTCTGAAGAGTTAATTCTGCTCTTTCAGTACAAACAGAACCACATTCTTAATTATATTTTTCTCTAGTTAAAATCTCCGTGAGTATGTTCTTTTTCAGTGTGTAGAGGGCTTCAGTCCCACCCACACTGCCCTCCAGCGACTGGGGAATGGCAGGGGTGAAAGAAAGTTAGGAGTGAAAGTTCGGCCATGTTTCTTAAAGAGTGAAAGAAGTTAAGTGGCATAAGAGGTAAGCTCTCTTCATTGTCTTGAAGTTTGGGTTTTCCAAGTTCAATTTCTGTAATTTTTAAACATTATTTTCTATTTTTTCGCCTTAAGCACTTAGGCCCAAGCAAGTCTATTAACTTGTTTGCGTTTTTTCACTCTCTCTTTACTTGGTAACTTTGCGCATTTATTAGGGCACTTCTGCTAAGCAGCTGGCCGTTTTTTTTTGTTTTTTTTTTGTTCTTGTAGTCAACGATGTGTTTTCAATGTCGTTAAGAACTTAATAACTACTTAATTATGCACTTAAAGCACTTCTGGAATACCATGTATATATTGCATCTAATTGTTTATGTCATATAACCTTCACAAAGCACTTCTTTAGTTTATTATTGTCTTTATTTTATTTTCGTTTTTGTGTTGTCAGTAGTTGAGGAGTAGGGGTTTTATATTCGTTTTCTTTCAGGAATCTGTGCTTTAAAAAAATTATTATTTTTATTTTATTGCTAAGTTTAAGAATTTGTAGTACTTTGGTATTGCTATTCTGGTTTAAATTCACTCATAGGCGACTAGGTAACTTGGCAATGTGTTATTGCTGAACATTAATTCTGATTCATTAAGTCACTCTTACAACTTGAGTTTTCTATATTTATCTTCTTTCTGTTTATTAGTAACAGATGCAGAGCATGGGTTGGGCCAGGAAAGTTATAGATGCATGCAAAAATGTTAACTAAAGCTTCGTCATATAACTCTGTGGAGGTTATGACATATATATATTTTCAAAAAAATTCTTTTGGTGGGCTTAATACTTGCATCTATGGCTTTGCAGAAACCCATTTCCAAATAGGTCCTTGTGGAAGTGAAAAAATGCAGAGTTTTGCTGGTCCTTGATAAAGCCAAGGCTCGGTATTCTCGACACTTTCTACATTCTGTTTTACTATTATTTTATACTCTTTTTACTCACACCGGTCCATATATATTTTTTTCTATGTTGTACTTGGTATGAGTTAAAAATATTATTGCTTCTGTCTCTTCTTAATAGAATATATATATATACACTACTGGCAACCCAAAATGCAACATCGAGAAGGAAGCATCCGACTGGCCTGAAATTCGAAGCATGCGTCGCCCGCGAGAGGACATGCAAACGATTAGCATTGCAGGGCATGTGCACATTTCTTCCTAGAATAATGCATGGTTTTCCCACCAGGGGACGTAAAGTCACATCTTATTTTTGTCGGTATCTCTGTTTGTAAGAGTCCGATTTCAAAAATTATTTCTGTGTTGGAGAGCCTTTCCGGTGAGAAATGCTTCTCATATAAATTCATGTTTTTCTTAACGCACAAGTCTGCAACAAGAGGTCGTGAGCTCACAATTCCGTTTACAGCAATATCTGAGGGATTAAAAACCGTATTGAAAAACTTCTTTTTCCGTCAGATATTGTTGTTTCCCATGCCGGTTCCATTGACTTTGAATAGCTTTGATAAATTTAATTTGCGTCAGAACGGATTCAAAAGACGTACTTATTACACCCAAAACCTCGGTGTCATCTTTCCTGTTAGTTTTCTTTTCTGTGTGGTCCGTGTGTGCTGTTGCATTTTATTGTGTTGTCCGTAATTCAGAAAAGGACGACCTCTTCTTCTAAAGAAAGAATGTAGCTCAATGGAACTGATTTACTTTAGTAGTAAAGGGGATGCAACGGAAAGAGAGGTGCCAGTTCTTGTAGGAATTCTTCCCATAGATGAGGTTTATAGCGAACTACATACCTTTGTTACATATATGTAAAAGCTTTTCCTCTTTTACACTTAAGTGTAAACAAGGTAGTCTTCGTTCCCCAAATATGTAAGCAAATGCTTCGAACTTCTTCTTCTCCATTGAGACAGCGAATGGCGCCAGAAGATCGTTTTGGTTTTGGTTTCGTGAAGCTGAAAACTTTATTCGTGTAAACATTTCTCGGCAAAGAAAAAAGCCACGTGTTTTAGTCGCTATCGTAAGGGAAGTAATTTATCACGGGAAAAAGAAAGGCAAAATTCGCAGGAAGGTCGAGGAGAAATTCGCGAAATTACGCAAAATACCGTATTTCCTCAAAAATTGGGCTCTAAGGCCTTTCCCCAAGCTTTGGATATGTAAGATGCGTTGACTGTAACAAAAGCAGTTGTATTCGCAAAAGGTATTTCATACTTATTAACGCACTGAACTATTGCCTCGCTGACTGCTTTAAAATTTACGGATTCCAAAGTACGAAGATTGCATTCAAAGAGGTTTCAGCATTACAGCTTTTAACATTCGCTTCAGCTGATGGAACAGCAAGAATAATCAAAATGTAACTTTCTAAATGAGTTGTTTCGTCTGCTACGATGCTTATACACTGGATATTGATTTTTAAAAAAATCTTTCACTAGTTGCTTGTGAATATTATATATTTTCGGCAGATAACCGAATATAATTTGCATTTGGAATAACACCAATATATTTCAACGAATTTTCCAAGTAAGTATTTAAAGTAGGGTTATCCAGTTTGGGAAGTGGGGTGTTAGCTGCACAAAAAGCGTCAATTCATTTCGAAAGTTCAGTTAAGCGATGCTGTTCTTGTTTAGTTCTTTTCGCAATTAATTCATCAACACATTTCTGCATTATTTTCGGTTGACTGTTCCGTCACAAGTTTTTTCATGCAGCTTGCTTGCTTTGCACAACTGTCCTTTCTTGAAAAAGCCACTGGTGGGTTGCAACACGAACAGAACAATATATTTTTATTCACATGAAACGTTCACTTGCTGTACTGCTTGCAACTTTCAGATGCGCTCATTTTACTCACGTAGCTCATTCTCAAGATTAATAAACAATATCTTATAAACTAAGTATTTACAGGATGGTACAGAAATTTTCTGAACTAAGCGTCTTCGAACTTCAAACACTCCTTTCTGTGAGCTTCTTTTCCCAGCTAAAACTTCTAATACGATTGACGACATCCGGTTTACTAATGCGGTAATTCGCCAAGGTCATGCAACTTGAGCGGGGAGTGGAATGCATGTGACCTGAAATTATCCGTCAAGCTTGTTTGAAAAGAGTCTCCTGGTTACAAACAATTTTGAGGAGTAATTCAAGGTTTAAAGTTCTGGTTTGGATTTTGGAGTAGGATTATTTTGCGGTAATTTTCCGCATAAATTCTAATGAAGGCAGTAATAAAATTATTTGAATACACTATCTACCAACAAGTAATCGGACACCGGTGATAGCAAAGGAAAACGAAGTTTATTCACCTTCAATAGTTGGTGGAGCCTCCACGAGCGGCGATTACAGCTGAGACCCTTCGAGGCATACTCTCAACCAGGCCTTGTACGACGGCTAGCGGTATTTTCTTTCACTCGGCTTGGAGAAGACAGGTCAGTTCCTTCACCAATAACGGACGGTGGGGGCCCTTAAGTCGACGCTTCAACTCGTCCCAGATGTGCTCGATATGGTTAAGGTCCGGGCTCTGCGCAGGCCAGTCCATTCGATTAACCCCATTGTCACCATACCAAGCCATGGTGGACCTCGCAACATGACAGGTGGCATTGTGATCCTGAAAGTAACATGGGTCCACCCCGTAAAACTGCCACAACGAAGGAAGCGCATGGTCATCCAAAATGGTGCAGTATGTCTCGGCGTTGTGTCCACCAGGACCTGCGACCAAGGGTCCCGTGCCATACCAGGAGAAACACTCTCATAGCATAATTCCACCGCCGCCGAACTTCACAGTTGGCACAATACATTCCGCCAGGAAGCGTTCTCCAGGCAGACGCCAAACCCAGACCCTGCCATCCGAACGGTAGAGGGCGAACCTAGATTGGTCGCTCCAGAGAACCTGTTTCCACTGTTCAACGGTCCACTATCGACGTTCTTTGCACCACGTTAGCCGAGCAGCTCTATCGGACTTGCTTATCAAAGGCTTGTAGGCGGCTGCACGTCCATGATCACCGAGCAGATGGGCTTCCTTACGGATGGTATTCATCGAAAGATCACTCCCGGATGGGTGTTGAAACTCCTCGCGGATGTGGCCCATCGATTTGGTGCGGTTCTTCCGAATTTCTCTGGCCAGCACCCGTCGGTCTCTAACTCCCAGTTTTGTGGGTCTGCCGGGTAGGGGCACATTCCGACAGTCACCTCTCATCTTCCACTTGCCAATCATGTAGGCCACTGTCGATTTTGGGTACTTCAACTCGCTGTATATGTCACGTATGAATCGGCCATTTCTGTGATACCCGACGATTACGCCTTTCTCGAAATCAAAGAGCTCCGAACTGCGTGGCATCT
Organism: Macrothele yani; assembly: GCA_039090855.1. Lineage (NCBI taxonomy): Eukaryota > Metazoa > Arthropoda > Arachnida > Araneae > Macrothelidae > Macrothele > Macrothele yani. The sequence continues at coordinate 186,192,578 of CM076995.1, forward strand.
TGCATGCGACTGGTTGTGTTGTTGTTTCCCACACGATATTTAACGGCGGCGGCCTTGACGTGTATCAACACCGCAGATGTCGTCGATTGCAGGGGTATCCAATTAGTTGTTGGTAGATAGTGTATAAGAAATAGTCTAAAAATTATAATAGAAATTCAGCAAATACAGAACAAAATCTGATATTCGCGGAATTACAGAAAAAGTTCTACAATTCTCGCAGCGAAGCAATTACTAACCCAGCTATAGTCAACGAAGTGACAACAAAAATTCATTTCAACCTTTAGAGAAATTAAACCGTTCCATTTCAGATTCTCATTTTGCCGCCCGGTTTGTCGGTATCAACTGTAATTAATATAAATGCATCCGTTAGAGGATGGAGGTTTTCGTTTCTTCAGTGAACTTAGCCATCTGATTATTTAGGAAGTCATTCTTCGTTTCGTGAGAAGAAAATATTATTTATTTTATTGCAGGAGCAAAAAGTGAAAACTTCCCGTACAGGCCCCGTCCGGGACGGATCCGGAAAGTGTCATTTAAGGTGGATCCACCTAAAATCTTTGCCTTCTATTTTCAATGGGAAAACTTATGTAGCCATTTTCTTCACAATTAATGTGTTCCTAAGGATGAGAATTTGAACATCGATACAAATAACTTCGTGTTATAGCTTAATATATTTAATATTTTCTAAAATGTAACCATAACTATATTAAAGCTCACTAACGTTTCCTTTGGTGGTATTGAGACCAGAAAATAGATGACGCCATATCTACATGTGACTTACTAAATGTTATCACGTCGCACTGTTTTCAATAATTTTATTAATTTTGAAATCAAAATTTCAGTGTATCCATGTGGTAGTCTGGAATGTTTATAATGATTTCAGCCACTTAGATTAAACGTTCTGATAATAATTTAGCTGAACATGTTAACAGAATTGTAGGTGCTGCTGATATTTAATTCCTAAATAAACCAGCAATCTCGCTCTGCAACATTTTCAGCTAACTCTAAGTTAGGATATTTAATCTAAATGACTCGAATTATTCTAAACGTTCCGGGCTATCACAAGTGTTGATTGCAATCTAAAAATTAATGAAATAATAATTTAAAAAATGCGACGTGATTGCATTAAGTAAGTCACATGCAAATGTGGCGCCATCTATTTGCTGGTCTCAACACCCCCAAATGAAAAGTAATTGCTTTTTAATATAATTATGGTTATGTTTTAGAAAATAATAAATATACTAGGCTATAATATGAAGTTATTTTTATCGAAGTTCAAATTCTCATCCTTGGGAGCACATTAATCGTAAAAAAATGGCTACAGAAGTTTGCCCATTGGAAATACAGGGCAAATATTTTAGGTGAATCCACCTTAACTGGTGAAAAACAAATCGTGGCCAGGCCAGGTACGTGCAGACCTCTAGTAGCAGGCCATGGTATACAATAGTGTATCCATACATATGCATTTTTAAAATTCAATTTAAATTTTTTTAATAATACTAAGTCTTCGAACGATCTAATTCGATAAAACGTATCCTGGAAAATCGTTCTGTTTATCTTAATTTCCTTCATTTGATCTTAATTACTCTCCCAAATGTTATGTCTGAGCAAAGGTGATGGGAAGATATAAAGAAACTGTCAGCCCTTCTCGCAACAAAGAACTTGTAAATAAGATTATAAACTAAACGCGTTCACACACTGAGCCGCCTTACGGCCTGCTCGTAATATTGGAGGCGAGGAGATTTCCATTTGTATGCAAAGTGAAGCGTAATTAAATTCAGTTGTCATTAAGAGCGACCAAAACCTGTTTGCACTTTCGAACACTTTAGTCATATGATTCTGTGGGTGGGCCGATGTCAAAAGATTTGCAGTTTGCTGAAAGTTGGCCTTTGCTGCTCAGTCATTTCCGTAAACAAGATTACACATTTAATTTATCTCGTAAATTCATTTTAAAGAATAACTTGGCTCGTAAAGGAGAAACTTTAATGCCGCCGCATATAATTGTCGCCTAAAAGTTTACGAAAGAGCCCCCGGGTTAATTATGCTAATAGAATTTGGGAAAATATATTCCGAATCTCTTATGAAAGTAATTGCTTATTATAGCTTATTACTAATTACCATTTCGTTATCATACAGCAGTAAATCTCTATCAGTTGTGCAAGACAAACTTCAGATTACATTTTCCTTGAACGTTAATGTCGGATATATTACTTTATTTAGAAACGTAATTAACTGTTTCCAGAGGAAATCTCTTAAACAAATCACTATTCCAATTTATGATTTTAATGGAAAGAATTGCTTCTCATGTTTCATTTCATTACGGATTACCCTACACGGTTTGCTAAAACAAATGATCTAATGTAAAAACTACTAAATACAGTTAATATTATAATTTGTACGAATAGCATTTAACTATTTATTTTCTTTTCTTTTTTATTTACTGCACTTTCATTTAAGGACACCATAACGTTCAAACGGTAGGAGCATAAATCAAATAGCTTCTTCAAGCATTTTAAAGTGAAAATTTTTACATTTATGAACTCTCTCGGATATAGCAGTATAGAGCAGCCACAGTAAGTAATATTTCCTTCGTGATAACAAGTTAGTAACACTGTGACGCTTACATTTAAATTCAGCGTAATTAGGGATTTCTGCGTTATATACACTAGCAGAAAGTGAAAAAAGTACACCAAGAAGGAGACGTCTGATACCAAAGAAATTTATACAGCATAATAACGGAATACATAGGATAACGTGATCAAAACATTATGGCAAAATAAAGCTGTATTTGCTGGTAAACTGAAAAATAACATTTCCACGTAACATGGTTAGTACGAGGTTGAACCGCCATGAACTGCGTCACACTGTGCAATTCTGGCATGGAGTCTGTCGTACAGATGTTGAATATAAGTTTGGGGTATTGAGTTCTAAGCATCCTCAACCTGGACGCGTAAATCGGGGACGGTCGTGGCTGGCCGCGGAGACCGGATAAGTCGTTGTCCCATCAATTCCCACACGTGCTCAATGGGGGACAAATCCGGTGAACGTGCAGGCCATGGAAGTTGTCTCACACCCTGAAGTGCATGTTTCGTTGCACGTGCCGTGTGTGGGCATGCGTTATCTTGCCGGAAAATACCACAATGGACCGACCTTACAAATGGTACAACAACGGGCTGAATGATGTTGTTGATGTAGGAAGTGCTGTTTAACGCACCCGATACAAACACTAGTTGTGTACGAGAGTGATAGCTGATCGCTCTTCACACCAGGAGACCAGGTGTAGGCCCTGTGTGTCACTGGCAGATGCAAGAAGGGTGGAGACACTCCCTGTGCGTCTGCGAACACGCATACGGCCATCGGAGGCTCCCAAGCAGAATCTGCTTTCATCGCTGAACACGACAGATCGACATTGCGTTCTCCAGTGCAGACGTTGGCGACACCACTGCAGCCGTTCCTGACGGTGGGCTGAAGTCAGAGGTACATATGCCAGAGGCACACGTGCACGTAGTCCTGCATCCAGTAGACGGTTGCGGATTGTTCGCACAGTCACCTCATGTGCAACGGCAGCTCGGATTTGCGTCGCATTGGATGTTCTGCTTGACAACGCCGGTCTTCTTATGCGTCGATCGGTCGGCCCATCAGTCCGTCTGTGACTCCCGGTTCCACGTCTTCTCGTGTAGGAATGATCCTCGGACCATCTATGCCATTATCGTACCACCACCGATACTTCCCGTCCAATTCGCTCCTCAATACGACGATACGACCACCCGGTCTCGCGGAGTCCGACTAGACGACCTCGCTCAAAGTCCGATTACTGCTGAAATCGTACACGTCTTCCATGTCCAGGCATTGCAGCTTCTTAAGGTTCTCCGCACGTGTCCGTACGCCGACGACTGATTACATTCACTTCGCCGTACTCCTTAAATACCACCGACGATAATTTGCATATAATGCCGTGCTGTGGCGTAAGCGCTCACTGGTTGGTCCCGAAATTAACATCACACCTACGTAAACTCGACCCCATTAACATATGTAAATTTCATGATCGTCCGCCAATTCCTTTTTGGTGTTCTTTTTACACTTTCTGCCAGTGTATATGTAAAAAATATGTCCAAATATGAAAGAATGTATCATGAACATCAATAATAGTTTTCCAACCAGCCGGTTATGTTTTGATCTTGTCTGTACTTCCCTGAGTGTTCTGAACAGTTATGCACCTAATCTTGCACTGGCGCCATATACACTATATTGATAAAAGTCACCGGACGCCTAGGAGATAAACACAACATAGCATTTATTGACATACATTAGTACGGTGTTGGTCTACCTGCAGCCTTAATGCATGCACTGACCCTTCGAGACATGCTTTCGATAAGGTTTTGGAACACAGCGATAGGTATGCACTTCCATTCATTAGATAATGCTGCCGCTCACTCTTGCTTAGTAGTAGGCCTTGGTTCCAAACTTTTTATGCGGCAATCTAATTCATCTCGTAGGTGCTCTATGGGATTAAGATCAGGGTTCTGTGCTGGCCAGCATCACACTATCCGGAATTATTGTTAAACCACCCCGTAACAGTCTTTGCTTTATGGCTAGGTGCATTAACCTACTGGTACCAACAAGCCTCTGTTCCATAGTATTGCCACAAAGTTGGTAGGGTAAAATTGTCCAGGATATCGAGGTAGACGTGCTGGTTAACAGGTTTGTGCACGACAAATGGGCCGGGATCATACACGACCCCCCCCCCCCCCCACGCCCAACGCACACACACACACGAGTACACTTCCAGCTCCATACTTGACCGTAACAACAGTACACTGTGGTAAATAGCGTTCCCCCGGCTGCCGCCATGCCCTCACACCACCATCAGACTGATGGATCGTGTGTCTGGATTCATCAGACTGACGGAGTGTGTACCTGGATTCATTAGACTGATGGAGCGTGTATCTGGATTCATCAGGCTGATGGATTGTGTATCTGGATTCATCAGACTGATGGATCGTGTATCTGGATTCGTGAGTCCACAGAACTCGTTTCCATTGATCGACGGTTCACGATGTATGTTCTTTACACCGTGCTAAACGACGATTAGCATTCCGAGTGGAAATGAAAGGATTATGAGCAGCCGCACCACCACGGTAACCCGTTTAATGAAGTTCTCTGCGAATGGTACGTGTACATACCGAGGTTCCAGCATATTTACCCATCTGTACACTAAGGTCTTGTGCAGTACTCCGTCGATTTGCTGTAACGATTCTCCTAAGGCTTCGACGTCCTTTATCACAGATTTTCTTTGTTCTGCCAGTACGTTTTGCTGCTTCAAGCACGCCATGTGGCTTCCACGTATTCAGTACATTCAGAACAGTTTACTTGGGTATGTTTAAACGCCTCTCGGTTTCTCTTATGGACAACCCACTAATATAACACCCAACAATCTTTCCTTTCTCAAAGTCAGTTCTCTCCCGCCGCGACATTTTCACTCAATCGCACAGAGCGAAATGATCGCGGTCAGCTGCAGGTTTGTTCTTATACCGTTTGCAGTTGTACCGCGCTTCTTAACAATACAGCGGATCCATTCATTTGCTTTTGAAGGGTTGTCCAGTGGCTTCCGTCAATGTAAAGGAATATATATATATATATATATATATATATATATATATATATATATATATATGGGATGTAAGGTCAGGTGATGCGTAACATCACAGCCTCTCCTTGACAAATGTCAACCCCGCCTTCTCGTGGTGCATCCTGTTCTACTCAAAGGGCTCTGACGACCGCCCATAGCGGTATAACTATACCATCGGGATCAGAGGAAATGCTATCCCACACTCACCAACCCGCTTGGCCAGCGTGGTGAGTTATGGCCAAACCCCCTCCAAAATGATTCCACAACTTAAATCTTGGCCCTCAGTCTCCGGCAGCTGGAATGTACCTGGCCAAGGCAGCGGCCAGTGCGACATGAAGGCAGAGGGTGCTAAGAATCCCCGGAGGACCGGACCAGGCTGCCATCTGATGCTGACCTTGGCTACTTACAATGGACGCTCCTATCTTCTGATTCAAGGCTTCTTGAATTGGAAGAGGAACTACAAAGGATCAAGTGGGACATCGTGGGGCTAAGTGAGGTAAGGAGAAAAGGAGAAGATCTCATCGAACTGAAAAGTGGACATCTCTTCTACTATCGTGGGACAGATACTGGCAGAACTAGTGGTGTTGGATTTATAATAAACAAGAAACTGAAGGACAAAGTTGTAGAAGTTGAAAGTTCCTCTGACAGAGCTGCACGACTTGTTATCCAACTCTCGAAAAGATACCAGGCTCAGATTATTCAAACTTATGCACCCACCACAAGTCATCCTGAAGAAGAAATTGAAGAATTTTATGAGGAAATTTGTCATCTAAATAATAAAGGTAAGCAGCATTTGAAGATAATTATGGGAGATTTCAATGCAAAAATAGGGCAACGGCAACAGAATGAAACTTCAGTAGGTAAATTCGGTCATGGCAACAGAAACCTGCGTGGAAATACTCGTTGAGTTTGCAGAGGCAGAAGGGTTTTTCATCTTGAACTCCTTTTTCAAGAAAAAGCCACACAGGAAATGGACATGGAGACATCCAAATGGGACGACAAGTGAAATTGATTTTATTATGTGTAACAAAAAATTCGTCATAGAAGACTGCAGTGTGCTAAACAAGTTCAACACAGGTAGTGACCATAGATTGGTGAGATGTAAGATGCACCTCAACACTAAACTTGAACGTGGCAAGCTCATAGGACAAACAAAATCTATTGACATAACCAACCTTAAAAAACACCATAATACCTTCAAATTAGAACTGAAGAACAGGTTCTCTGCTTTAGAAGGCCTAACATCGGAAGAAGTGGACATCTCTGAAGTTAACAGAAAAGTAACCAGAGCTCTTATGGAAACAGCAACAAAATTAGCTGGGTCTAAGAACAAGTTGCATGTGAACAAATTATCAGGAAAAACCAAAATGTTGATGCAAAAAAGAAGAGAGATGAGGACAACTAAAGAAGATGTGACTTCCAAAGTGGAATATATAGAGCTATGCAAGACAGTAAGAAAAAGTATCACTGAAGAGGTAAGGAGATTCAACTGTGAACTAGTGAGGAAAGCAATTGAAAACAACCAAAGCCTAAAGATAGCAAAGGGACATCTCAGTAAGGGAAGAAAACAGATTATGGCACTGAGAAAAGAAGATGGTTCTGTAACAAGAAATAGAGGCGAAATTTTGACAAGAGTGAAAGATTTCTACTCCAAATTATATGAAAGGGATGATGCATGCACTCCAGACATCATGAAAGATACCAGTACCAGAGTTCCTCCAGTCCTTCCAGCAGAAGTTGCACATGCAATCAAGAACATGAAGCGGGGAAAAGCTCCAGGAGAAGATGGAATTACTGTAGACATCATACAAGAAGCAAGTGGAGAAATCGAAACAGTACTCGCCCAAATTTTCACTCGATGCCTTAATGAAGGAAAGATTCCTGAGGATTGGAACACCGCTACAATGATCCTGCTACATAAGAAAGGTGACATTGAGGATCTCGGAAACTACAGACCTATCAGCCTCCTATCAGTAGTTTATAAAATCTTCACTAAAGTTCTTTCACACCGCTTGAAGGTAACACTGGACATGGCTCAACCCAGAGAACAAGCTGGATTCAGGAGTGGCTACAGCACAATAGATCATATCCACGTGCTGAGAGAACTAATTGAAAGAGCGAGGGAATATGAACTTCCATTGTGCATGGCTTTTATCGATTATGAAAAAGCCTTTGATTCGGTGAAACCATCAGCAGTTACAATGGCTCTGAAAACCTGCGGTATTGAAGATGCATACATTAATATTATTAATAACATCTATGAAAATGCAAGTGCAAAGATTAGGCTGTTTGAAAATACAACACACGTAAAAATTGGGAAGGGAGTGAGACAAGGTGACACCATATCTCCGAAGCTCTTTAATGCCACATTGGAGGGTGTTTTTCAGTCACTGAGCTGGGAAAACAAGGGGATAAAGATTAATGGAGATTATCTAACCCACCTTCGTTTTGCTGATGACGTAGTCATTTTTGCAACTACCCCATCAGAGCTGCAGAGTATGATCCAGGAACTTGCTGACAAGAGTAAAGAAGTGGGATTAAAAATGAACTTTCAGAAGACAAAAGTGATGTTCAATGCTTTTACAAGAAATGAAGATTTATCGATTGATGGAGAAAAGCTGGAGATAACAGACACGTACGTTTATCTTGGACAGCAGATATCAAGTGAGGGTCACATTGATGAAGAAATTAATCGGCGTACAAAACTTGCCTGGAGAGCTTTTGGAAGAAACAGCATAATTTTCAAGAGCAATATGCCATTATGTCTTAAAAGAAAAGTGTTTGATCAATGCATCCTTCCAGTGCTTACGTATGGTGCGGAGACGTGGACCTTAACTAAAAGAGACATACAAAGGCTGCAGACAACTCAAAGAAGCATGGAGAGGTGCATGCTTGGTGTAACCAGGAGAGATAAGAAGAGGAACTCGTGGATCCGAAAAATGACAAGAGTGGAAGACATCATGATCAGAGTTAAATCCCTGAAATGGCAATGGGCTGGACATACTGCCAGAAGGACAGATCATCGATGGACAGCCGAAATTTTAGATTGGATTCCAAGGGACAGGAAAAGACCCAGAAGAAGACCACATGGGAGATGGGTGGATGAAATTCGAAAGTATGCAGGGGTGACATGGAGGAGACTGGCACAAGACAGACCGTTGTGGAGGAAACTTGGGGAGACCTTCGTCCAGCAGTGGATTGATAATGGTTGATGATGATGATGATGATGATGATATATATATATATATATATCAAACTCTCTACACCTTCAACCAAGAACTTCCGGTAGAAATCCCTAAATCCCACTAAATTAACACACGCAAACTAAAATAAAACTCTCACAATTCACATACAACAAAAAAAAAAAATAATAACAATAATAATAATAATTTTAAACACTTGGGGTCGGGCACCGGGTGCCACTCATCAAGGAAAGACTCCCCCGGCCCCCGAACCCTGGTTCAGGTTTCCTGCAGGTGTCTTTGAAATATGTGATTTCCGAAACAAGGGTTAATTTTTTTTACTTTTGTGTTATACACATGGTCTTCCCTACCTGAACCGACAACACAGAACTGAAATACAAAAAACTTACCTGGAATGAAATAACTTTAAATCCTACAACTCTATTGAACTCCAATAACTCTAAACTTCGATCTTTACACATTCCCTCCATATCTTGCAAAAACATACCAACAGCCGCCGAACCCACTCCCAGACATAGCTTGAATTTTTGAAAGCAACCACACGATATCGCATAGCGACCTCTGTCGGAATTCACAAAAACTGTAACGAAAATTAATTGTTTTTGTGTTTTAATGGATGTCAGCAAATGTTAGGTTAAATGCTCCGGGGCGACTCGGAGGAAGATATTTTCAATTGAGGCCCGAAGAAAAATTAGTCCAAAGCTTAAAAGATAGTAATGTTACATAGTCTGATTTTATAAGATGTTCCCGAATTAAAAGATGTCAATAATTTTTCGAAATGAAATAAACAAAATTTTAACGGATAATTATTTAAAAAAAAAAAAAAAAAAAACTATTTTTAACTGCTTTGTGGTATTGGACCGATTATTGCATATTCTTGTGATTCTAATGAATTGGGAAATAATAATATTTCTAAGTACGTGTTTAGAAACATTGGAGTACCAGCTACTTACAACATTGGTATCAAAACTAAAATGTGTTCTCTTATCGAAAAGATCCAGAATGATACCCTGATTTTGGGGAAGAATGTCCATATCAAGAAATGCACGTGATCTTTAGATCCCGTTTCACAAAGCACTAGTCCTGGAGGATAGACTGTCAGTACTACAAGACTAGTGGACTAGTGTCAAAGCACTAGTCTACTAGTCTTGTAGTACACCTTTAAAATATTTTTATATATATATACATGTGTATAGAGGTGTAAAGACATATACAGTATACATATAGTCGCAGGCGTTGCTAAAAATTCAGCGACAACAGTTATATGCACTTGCTCCTCGTATTAACAAACAGTTCTTTACAAACGTTAATGATATGCAAAATATATTCTATCAGAAACACTATGTGTAGATAAAAGTTTTCATTGCTTGCGTGTGAAAAACACCGTCAGAAGCGTACAACCCAGACCGTCTGTTCCCAACAGTGCAGAATGTTGGTTAGGGAGGAGTAAAAAAAAAACATTTTTAGAAATTCATATCAGCTGGGGTTGGGAAATTTTAAGGCACCTAACATGTGTATCGCCCCAAGATTTAAAGCTTCTAGAACTTCATCTTCAGGTTCCCATGGGGGGGGGGGGAGGCCGGGGTGAAATTTATAAAAAATGACTTTTTGCGTCATTTATAAGAATTTTTGTTTGCATTATTTAAAAAATATTAACTAGCCTGTGGTTAGAAAACGCAAATAAGGATTCATGATTGATATATAAAAAAAACAAAAATCAGAATTTTCGGTATTCATCTTCAAGTGCACTAATATATACGTCGCTTGCAACATTTCAAGGAATTCCCCTGCTATCTTGTTTTTGTGGTATGTGGTGAAAATGTAGGGTGGTAGAATTACAAGCAGCAACCAGAATTGCTGCCAAATCTCAGGACAGCCGAGAATTAACAGATAGTGACGACAGCGGTGAAAATTTGGACGATGTATCCATTGGTGTAAATTTGGCTGCAAGTGAAGCATCCTGTTCAAGAGAAAACATCCAGATGCTTTCAAGTGTGTCTATGGTTGCAAGAGAATGCGACAGATACAGACTATCTGACAGGAGTGCTGCTGCCATTATATCTGCAATTCTTCAAACCGTTGGCATAGTGACTGTAACTGGTACCTCTTCCGTGGTCGATATACGAAAACTTCGAATGAATGTAAAAGGTTAAGGAAAGAATTACAAGCGACTAAGCCAAATGAAATAACAGTTCTGTTTTTTGATGTTAGAATAGACAAAACACAGGTATAAGTTCAGAAAGGTACTAAGCTACACCCAAGGGTTGCTATACAAGAACACATTACCCTTGTGGAAGAACCTGATTCAAAATATATAGGCCACATCGCTGTTACCACAAAATAAGCTATAACAATCAAAACAGGCATTAGGAATTTTTTTGAGAAGGGTGAAATTAACATGAATGATTTATTTGCAATTGGATGCGACTGTTCCAATGTCAACGTTGGTTCAAAAGGAGGAGTGATTAGATTAATTGACTTAGATCATCAAAGACCTCTTCAGTGGCTGATCTGTGTATTACATACAAATGAGCTAACACTTAGACATCTAATGGAGAAGCTCGATGGTAGTACTCGTTGCCCAAAATCCTATTCTCAACCTATAAGTACAGCTATTATGGATTATGAAGAACTAAGTGTGACTTCATTTAACTCCATAGTAGTTGAAAACTTCCCTACTGTTAACCAAGATGATCTTACCACAAATCAGAAGTACTTATATCGCAGACATCAAGCAGTTTCGTCTTTCGATTGCTCGGAAGACCTTGGCTTTGAAAAACCTGTCCCAGTAGCACATTCTTGTTAGATAATAACATCACCGAGAATAATTCGTTTCTACATCACCACTAAAGATCCTTCAGCGAATCTTGTTTTCATTTCTATTTTCATCATGAAGGTTTATGTCCCAACATGTTTCACTATTAAAATGAATCCATCTTGCACAAATGGAGCTTGACGCATCTATACAATGATATAACGATCACGTTATCTATCAGAAAATTTTAAGAGTACTGCTGATAAGGTAATCCAAAAGAATACTTCTTTCCTACATCCTGAAAACATATTCCTTTCCATGTTGAGTAATGAAAGGGAAGCCACACGTAAGTTGGCTTTAAGAAGGATCGTTGCAGCAAGGCGCATGCAAAATACATTGAGACAATTCTACGTATCTAAGATGAATTTTCACGCAAAATAATACCGTGAATTAATAGACTGATGTGTAACAAATGAGCGATCTCAGCCGCCTCTAATTCAACAGATACCTGATGAAGTAATACAGAATATTCTGACAAAGTGCTACAGTTCTGATAGCCCTGAGGTTACACAATTTTATGAGTGGTAGGGGAGAACCAAACAGATTCCCAGTCACTCCCAAGGAACTGAAAGTTGTGTTCATCTAGTCACTGAGGGTTCAGCAGCAGTTTGTGTGGCAGGGCAAAGACATGGATCCATTATCGCAAAGAAACAATCAGGCAACAATATGAAAACGTTCCAGACAAAGTCAGAATTCCAGGTGAAACCAGCACTGTATTTTGTACTTTTAATTTTACTAGTGTTCTTTTAATATAGGTTTTAATTCAAGTTGAAGTTCAATAGAATTTTTCGTGTGTTTTGTTACACAATTCGCATATCGTACAATTTACCTGTGCTATTACTACTAACTTGGCCTCTTGTGATTAGTACATACCTACATTAAATTAAAGGTACTTTATGCTTTCCCAGCTTACTCGCAGTGCACCTGTTTAGTTGTTTTACACATTATAATATTTATTGGTTTTTCACATTATAATATTTATTGGTTTTTCATTCTAGTTCACAATTGTAACCAAACAATTGCGCTACAATCTTACTTTTTGTTGAAATTTAAGCTTCTTTGGGGCACCTGAAGATGAATGCCAAAATTCTGAATTGTTTTATATATCAATTATGAATCATTATTTGCGTTTTCCAACCATAGGCTAGTTAATATTTTTTTAAATAATGCAAAAAAACATTCTTATAAATAACGCAAAAACGACATTTTTTGCAAATTTTACCCCCGTGGGGCACCTGAAGATGGAGTGCTAGAGGCTTCAAATCTTGGCATGATACACATGTTGGGTGCCTTCAAATTTGCCAAATCCAGCTGATATTAATTTCGAAAAAAATATTTTTGACTCCACATTAATGGTGGTGGTGGTTCATGCTCTGGGCGGTCTTATCGTGATTTTCATTCAGCAGGTCCCCTGATTCCGTTGAAAGAACGGATGGCTGGCAGGATGTATGAAACCATTTTGGCCGACGAAGTCCATCCAATGGCTCGGGCATTGTTTCCTACAGGGGATGCCATTTATCAAGATGATTACACCCCAGATCACAAAGCTCGGAATGTCCAATCATGGTTTGAAGAACGTGATGACGAACTTTCTCACCTTCCTTGGACTCCCCAATTACCAGACTTAAACATCATCGCGCCACTGTGGTGTGTGTTGGAAAACAGTGTAAGATCCCGTTATCCTCCTCATCTCTCAATGATCTGGAGCAGTTCTTCTGCATGAAGAATGGTGTAACATTTCACTAACCACCATCCAAGATTTGAATGCGTCCATTCCAAGGAGGATTTAGGTGGTTTTGAAAGTCAAAGGTGGTCCCACACCCTATTATGTACGTAAAACCTTCATTTCCTAGGTGCTCACAATATTCTGTCCGACCCCAGTACATTGACACAATTTTAAACCAAGAAACATTAAAAATATTTAGTGAAGTAGTGAGATGCACAACCAACTTCTCAGACTGACTCATTAATTCTGACATCTCAAGTCCCATTGCATTAAAATGTAATAAGGTTTGAAAATATCTTGTGAATAATTAATATTATCAATTATACATTTCTGAAATGCAAAATTAACTTCCTATGTATTCTATTTAAACTAGATGTGAAATAAAAAAAAATTGATTCATTTTATAATTTTAAACCAATTCGCGGTATTCTCTCCAAATATTAAAATCCCATGTTGTTACATATTCTTAAGCGCCAAAGATCCATACCACGGCTCTTTAATCCCTCTAGCAAAGAGCTGCGTGCAGACGGGGAGGGAATGACTTCAGAAAAATTGCCGATCTCATCAAATCGATCCCTATCAGTGGTATTCCGCTGTCCACGTCTCATCCCTGGTTCGTTATCCACTGATTCTGACCAATGAGTTCATTTCGTCCATTCATTCGATTATCACGCCCGTGGCCTCTTCTGTGGTCAGCCATGGGGCAAATTACCTTTCCTATCCCTCTCCCCTTCTCCGTGTCAGAGGCGCTGATCCATACGAAGGATGCTGAAGGGATGAGTGGATGATGGTATGCTGCGCGGAGGATATGTCTCACCAGGAAGATCTCTGGCTTTGGCATGTACATGGGATTCTACCCTCGGGTTTGATGGCTCTAAGGTTACTGAGTGACACCAGCCACTCAGTCGGATAACATCCTCTGAAAGGTAGTCTTCCCGAAGAGCAACCCTTCGCTCCCTTCCTTCAGTGTAATTTTTACCCGACTCAGGGATGAAAGCCTATCACCTAATGGCTCAATGCCGTCATTCATGAGAGCTTCTCGAGCGTGAATTGTTTCATATATTTGCTGTTAAACGCTCAAAGGAAATAACACTATCATTTAATTTTATCTAACAACGATACAAGCAAACTTGTACCAAATTTATTAATGAATGGCAACAAAAAATAAGGGTAACATAAACATTAAAATAACACCGAAAGGAAAATCTGACAGTGAACTAATTCTGGATAAAAATACGGAACAAATGAAAGGCTTTAAGAAAAATAGGGTGCAGTTATAACAAGCCCATTTTGCCGGTGGTGCGGTTAGAACTTGCACCTCATCGCTCCGGAGCAATTTGTTTTCCCTAATACACTACACCGACGAAGCTTATAGGTGCAACTTTGCCGTCTTGACACTTCTGAGGTAGGTACGTCACACAGCATGCAAATTCAAGCAGAGAGAAAACATCGAACTATATTCTTCCTTTTTGTTCTTAGTCATTAACGACCACCGTGAGCGCTATGAGCAGTCAGCTGTCTCTGATTTGGGGCCTAGTTCCAGGGAAGGGGGAAAGCCATTGCCGTAGCACGAGTCATGCTAAACCTGAATACTATCTCAACTCAAACCAACTTTTCCCAGGACTCAATATGTTAAACAGTCTCTAAGTTTTACTGGGCTTCAATTTTGGAATTCGCTACCTCATGATCTTACAATAATAAATAATTTCAATCTATTTAAAAAAATTAAAGCATTACGTTCAGGAATTACCAATAAATAATATAAAAAATGGACTAAGGAGAAATGATACGGGTTATGTAAAAAAAGGGGGAAGGGAAGAAGGGACTAAAAGGTCAAAGGGATACACTAGGAAAATGAGAACAGGTGAGTAGAGTGGTAAGAAAGTGGGGAAGGTTGGGATGAGGGTCAAGAAAAAGGAGGATAGGAAACAATTTGACTAACACCTTTGAATGTTATGTGCCATGCTTTCAGGTGTAATTCTGACTTGCCTATACTGGTATAGGGAGATCAGGACCTTGTCAGGACTTTTGTGGCCTTTTCCCAGATCTCCCTTGCTGTTGCAATTGCTTACACTGTTGTTCTATTATATTGTATTTTTGGTTTTATTGTAACAGCAAAATAAACTGAATTGAATTGAATTCAAACCAGGACGCATATCAGAGGAGTAGTTACGAGACACTCAAGCCTTTTATTCAAATGAACACTCGGCCAGCACTCAAGCTTTTATAAACAAACACTCTCTAGACTTTTATTAACAGACACTCTCTAAACAATTAAGCTTTTTATTCAAATTGCTTTGTGTAACACTTGGCCAGCGGGACGGTATATTCGTTTTTCCTGTTTATTTGAATAAAAAGCTCGTAACAGGGAATCCGAGACAGCCTGTGCTCGCAACAGGAAATTCGAGACAGCCTGTGCTCGCAACAGGGAATCCGAGACAACATTCGCTACATTGTCCGGTAGAAAAAGACATAGCCACGCAACAGTGATACTATACATTAAAATAAAAGGTATAAAAATTAAATCTTGTGGAGGACAGTAAGTACTATTACTATACCAGAACAGTCTCCTGCACACATACCACGTAAAGATGGCATCGCAGGAATGGTGTCCACGTAGAACGGCACGCCGTGCGATCTACTCTGTCTATCCGCATCGATATGTTCCTGTTTCAAATGGCCTCTGCCAGAGGCGTAGGGAAAGAAATGTCTGAGAAGGGCAGGGAACCTGAACGCCAGTACATGGGGTCACCGAAAATGTTGGAATCATAATGCTCTAAAGTTGAAAATGCGCCACAGGTAACAATTTTAAAGTATGAAAACATACTCTGTGACGAACTACGAACTACTGAGGTGACGCAAGAGCAAAACGGCAATTTCCAACGATAAGCTAATGTTGATGTAGTTTAGTGGGGAGAATAATTGGCTCTGGAGAGAAAAGACTTGACATGGAATCCACCGCCGACAAAAGGGGCTGTATTTCCAGATTGGGACGCGAACTTAAAAATGAATTTGCCGCCCCGGAGGCGCAGTGGTCTAAGCGATGGCCTCTGATCATTCGTCCGAACGGGGTCCGGGTTCGAATACCGGTGAGGCATGGATGTTGTGTTTGTCTTACGGCACTGGCTCTCACCCTTTCCTGGAACCAGTGACCTTAAATTAGGGACGGGCGACTGCTTCTAGCCCATTGAGTTGCTCACGGCGGTCGTTAAACCTTAAATAAAAAAAATGAATCTGCTGGCCGTCAGGTTCGGGAATAAAGTGTGATGCTTCTTCCACATATCGCCAGCAATTAAAGAGAATTTCTCTTTCTATGCTTCAAAAAATATGCGATGATTCTTCCATAGACCATCTGTAATTATTAAAAACTCTTTCTTTTACAGTGAACTATCCCTCTTTTTCTTTCATTGATTGGAGGCTTAACGACAACCGTGAGCAACTCAATGGGCTCTAAGCTGTCGCCCGTTCCTAATTTAGCGCCACTGGCTCCAGGGAAGGGAGAAGGCTAGCGCCGTAAGACAAACTCAACATCCATGCCTCACTGGGATTCGAACCCGGATCCCAAATCAGACGAATGATCAGAAGCCATCACTTAAACCACTACGACAACGGGTTGGCGAACTATCCATCAAGCATGGTTTGCCCCCAACCCGAAACCTGCGAATTAGTGCGATCGACTTACTTTCTCAACAGGGGGATATATGTGACGTATGTGAGCTGAAGCAAGAGTCAAAATGGCAAGGTGCAGTGATAAACCAACGTCGGTGTATTCAATCTGTAGAATAAGTAGCTCCGAAGCGAGGGGACGTTGGTTCGAATGCCACATCCGGCCAAAAGGGCTATACACTCAATGGACAAAATATTAGAGATACCTACTGTAAGGTGACGGAGTCGGGTCCCACTAATTATTTCCATGTAGTAATATTTTCTGTAGTTATTTCTCATTTCAAAGGCAATTCAAACTCACCTGTTGGCACGTGGTACGTTTCCTTTGTATGACGGATTGTGTAACACCGAACGAAGCACGTGACTAGCAAGATTCGTTGACTTCAACTGGTTCGACGGGGTCTGATGTATAGGTCAAAGGTCACCACTTCTGGTGAACGGCTAACTCCACACCAAAGGGAATTCCAGAGGCGGAAAGAGGGGGAAAGAAAATTAAGGATATAAAAGAAAGCGACACGTTCGCTAAAGAGGCATTTCGCGTTTCACCTTTCCCGGAGTTAGACGCCGTGTTTTACGAGAGAGTGTCGGTTAGATCTCTCGGGGTGTTACGTTTTCACTGACGGCATAATCAGTGTTTTTCGGCGATAAGAGATCGGAGGGGTTTTAGAAGGAACGACTCAAGTCAACGTGGCGGAGGGTCTTCCGGAATATCGTGAAATAGTGAAGTGTTCGCTATCTGGAAACCTGTTGGAACGTGGAGATAGCTAATTAAACGGAACTTATTCTTTCATCTATTAAATTGTGTTTTGCCTAACCAAGAACTTATTATTGGAGTTCCTCATTAACGTAGATCTTAAGAATTGCTGACTACACGTTCCAGTTTTCTCCAACGATCGAGTTTAACTCGACGGCATTCAAAAGAACCTACGTTAGGCCCGTTTGAGAGATTCGGATTCCGTAAGGCCTTGTGACAGATCGAACTCAACGGGACCTGACATATTGTGGCGCAATCGGCAGTACGTGTAGTATCTGCAGTACGTGTTGTGTCGGCAGCACGTGTTCAGACGTGACAGACAAATGAAGTAGGGAACGTGGTTGACAGGATTCCAGTGACAACGGACAGAGAAACGAAGTGCACGTGGTTGCCAGGAATCCAGTGACAACGGACAGAAGAATGAAGTGCACGTGGTTGAAAGGAATCTAGTGACAACGGACAGAGAAACAAAGTGCGCGTGGCGGAAAGGTCAGATGAACACGTGGCAGGAGAAACGGCGGAGTCGGAGATGTCAGATGAACACGTGATAGGATAAAATTCCAAGTGGGAAAAGAACAGATAAACACATGGCAGGAGAAAAGGCGAAGTCTGAGAGGTCGGATGAGCACGTGGTAAGAGAAATCCGTGTGATGAGTAATGAGGAGGAGCATTTCGCTGTCAGAGCCATGCTTAGAAGCGGTAAAGATAGTAGCGGGGTAGAGCAACGTAGAGGCGAAGAAGTGGATAGAACAAAAGGAGAGAGCACGTTGCAGCCACGTGGTAAGGCGAAAGAGGGTAGCCTCAGGGCAGATCAGAGCTTGACGCCAGGCGCTCTGCAGGTTAGAGAAGAAACTCAAGCTGCGCAACATAAGCCCGTGGACAAATAATAGCCCCAGGCAAGAGAGATATATTATAGGGAGATGCAGGAAGAGCCGTCGGAGCCTTACACGTCCAACACCAAAGCATTCATCATGGAGCAGATTAATGAACCATCTTTAAGAAAAGCGAGGGAGTGAGCAAAAATGAAGAAAGGAGGTTATGTGATATTGGACAACATGATATATCACAAAGAGAAGGTACAGGATCAGGATACTTTACAACCTGTAGTACCGGAAACCAGAAGGGAGCAAATTTTAAAATTGGCCTACGATTCAGTTTTTGGAGCACATTTGGGAACCAAGAAAACTCAACGAATTGTGAACTCTTTTACTGGCCCACTTTGAAGAAGGACGTAAGGAAGTACTGTAATTCGTGCACGGCATGTCAGTTAAGGCGTCCGGTCACATAAAGGGATGAAATACCGATTCAATAGGTGAGGAGGCCAAAACTTCGATTTCAGGTAGTGAATGTGGGTTTGGTTGGACCTATCGAACCCTCTTCACGTAAAGGGCATAGGTGGGTGTTAGTGCTAGTTGATCAGCATTCTAGGTTATTTGAGTGCGTATGCCTAACGTCACTCACAGGTAAGAGCACGTGTGAGGCACTCTTAGAAATATTCCAGCGAACAAATATACCAGAAGTGATTGCTATGGATAGGGGCACGCATTTCGTGGCATCTTTGACCCAGGAAACGTTGCGAAGTTTGGAGACTACCCCGCGTTTTTCGACGCCGATTCATCCTGCCAGTAATGGGCTCGCACAACAATACAATACGGTGCTCAAAGACATGCTGCATCACATTATCAGAGAGGAGCCTAAGCAGTGGCACAAAGCCATACCATTCTTGCTATGTGCATATTGGGAAGTTCCCAATGCCACGACTGGTGTGGCCCCATTCAAATTGCATCAATCGATTCACTGCTGTCCAGACACGATATTAAAAAACGGAGATAGTTCCAAACTAAGTGATGAACTTTATTTACAGCTAAAAGCAAGTTAAAAACATGCGAGATCTTTCGGACCCACTATGGGTCCATCATCGGGCACCGCATGGGTAGGATACCATTTTTTTAAACTCGGAGATCCATACCACAATGCATCAGCATGAAGGCGCTGCTCCCAATGTACGCATGCGCACTTGACACAATACAAATAACATGCAAATAATATGAAACTACAAATAAAGACGGTTATGGATTACAATGATTAATACAATGGTTTAAAACATAGTGTTTCCAAACCGAAGGCAATACATATGGTGTTTCGTCATTACAACATTGATTAGAAAGCTTAGTAATGTATATGCTTTCTGTGCATAACAAACTGGGTTTTGTCGTAGTCGTTGCTAAGCAAGTGGTATTATTCCAATCCGGGGTGTGCAGACCTTGATTTATTAGTCTGGACAAAGCGGTGGTACTTATGTTCGGACACACGGGTCGCAATTGTCCGAAACGTAGATCCTATGTACCTAGTTCCTAACGTTGGAGTCAATCGCTTTTAATGGGATAGAGTAAATCCCATGTTTTTGAAGTGGGGCAACTGTATCACGATCCTTTTTGATTAAGGAAAATAATCTATGTGTTTGCATGCCAAAGACCATGTCGTATGAGACCACATCCTTATTTCTTCGACCAGAGGTAATCATAGAGCGTTGGCATTTGTGAAGTTGTCTTGCCACAAAATCACGTGGATAACCAAACCTGAAAGCCAAATCAAAAATAAATTTTATCTCATTGTCACGAAACTTAGCGGAAGAGGAATGAGAGTATGTTCTGCGAAATAGAAAAGATAAAGCAGCAGTCTTCTGTTGATTCGGGCTGGAGGATGTGAATGAAATTTATGTGGGAGAAGCTGTAGGTTTTCGATAAACTCTAAATAAAAAAGAACGGTTAGAAGGGTTTCGGATTAAATAAAAATCAAGAAAAGGAAGTGATCCCTGGGTTTCAATTCCAATAGTGAATCTGATAGATGGAAATGGAGTGGACAGTAAACCAGTAAACTCATGAAATGCATTAACAGAATGGGGCCAAAAGACTAAAATATCATCGACATCCCTTAAAAATAATAAAGGTTTATGCGGACACTGCCTGAGCACTTTATTTTCCAACTGCTGCAGTACTATCTCAGCCAAAAAGCACGAAAGTGGAGAGTTCATGGGTGTTCCAGCTTTTTGTCGATAAATGATATTATCAAAACGAAAATAGGTGCGTCGGGCTATTAATTTCAAGGCATCAGCAATGGCTATAGCTTCAGTGAGGGTGACCCCTAAACCTGGTAGTTTATCTTCGATGAGCAAATGGTCAAGATCCAGAGGGACACTGGGAAATAATGAAACAACATCCAATGACGCTAGGATAAAAGGTGAATCCCAAGAGTCAAATTACTTTATTTTGGCAAGGGCTTGGATTGAACTATGAATGGAAAAGTAAGAAGTAGCAATTAATGGTTTCAGAAAGGTAGTTAACGCTTTTTCCGAGGGCCGGGTAGGGATGGCATAACCCGAAACCAATGGGCGAAGAGGAGGGTTGCCTTCCTTATGTACTTTAACCTTGCCAAATAATTCAGGGATCCTAGGGCCATTGGGTGTATGCATACAACCCAATGGCCTTATCGGATCCCTGAATCCTCTCCCCCTGTTGTCGGCGGACTGAGATGTTGATATCATTTCCCCCAAAACAGAAGCGCATTTCGTCCGAGAACAGGATATTGTGCCATTTGTCACGCCACTCACTTCCTTCGATGGGCCACATAAGCCTGATAGTCCGTTTCTGGGGTGTCAAAGATAGCTTGAGGAGAGGCCGACGAGTCTACAGTCCGAACTGTAATAAACGGAGATGTTCTGTTACAGCTGAAATGGGAAAATGCGTCACAGTTTGCCACTGCTGCGCCAACGCCGTTGATTATGCTGAACTGTATCTCAAAGACACCTTCACGAGATGACGGTTGTTCCTCGGCGTTTTCTGTGTACGACGTCCAGAACCTGCTCGTTTTGTTATACGGCTTTCTTTGTGTCATTCCGTACACACTCTTGCAACTGCGGACACACCGCGCCCCATCACGACCGGCAATCTTCCGGAAGTAATCATTACAGTCTCTCATACCGATAATGCGACGTCTGCCGAACTCGCTGATATTACTACAAGGCTATCTTACACGACAATGAGGCATCCTTACCTACTGTGGATCAAGCACTGACATGACGACCGAGACTGGCGCTTATACTAGAAGAACGGCCGGTTTCCGGCCTGTGAAGTTGCGCGATCTGATTTGCCTAGACGCTACTACGCATGGCCCAATGACGCCGAAATGCTAATCATTTCTGCGATATGATTAGCATATCCTGTAAAAGTCAAAGCCGTAACTCGACTTGTTTCAGGTAATTCGCTTGTTGTAAAAAGGAGTGCACATCAGTTTTGTTTCCTGTAAGTTGATTATAATCCTCGCTCTGTACTCATTTGAGCAAGATCCTGGGTCATACCCTGCAGCTCGGTGGTCTTGTAAAAATGTCTATGTCATCAGTAAAACTATGGTGGGTTAAGTAACCACACCTAATCATTATAGCCTTATCTTACCCTGTTAAATGATTGAAAGACATTCTGGAATATGGAATTAAAACGCTTGGTAGAATTGGTGTTACCTTGTCTCATTTCCTATTTAATTTTTATACAAACTTTTTTTTTCTAATTTTTATATATGCTTTTCTTCCTTGAACAGTAGATCCTTCCACTTGCATTTTTCGTGGATGTTCTTGAAAATACAGGGTTTCCGACAATTAACTTACAATGTAACTACACAAGTTAATAAATTTCGATGCGAAATCCCTTAGTTGCTTGTAGTACGTCCAAGGGATACTCGATTTCATGCCATGTATTGCCAAGCATCTGAGCAGTTATGAAATTAATAGCAGCTGTGATAAGCTGCTTCAGTTCCTGCAAATCAGTACAAGGCGTCTGATAGACATTATCCTTCATATAACCCCACATGAAATAATCCAATGATGTTAGATCTGGAGAGCGAAGAGGCAACGGAATGGGGCCATCACGCCCAATCCATCTGTTGGGAAAATGCTCATTTAGGCACTTACGTACACATGTTGACCAATGCGGAGTCGCACAGTCTTGTTGGAAAACGACGTTGTCCTATCGTTTGATCTGGGGTATAGCGACATTTTCTAGCATATCCAAGTAAATGTCACCATTTATGTTTTTTTCGCAGAAGAAGAAAGGGCCAATCACTTCTCTTTTTGATAGGGCACACCACACATTAAATTTTGGAGAATCACGTTCCAGTTCAATAGCAGCATGAGGCGGTTCACTGCCCCATATTCAACAGCTGTGACGATTCACAATACCTGATACACGAAATGTGGATTCATCACTAAAAATTACAGTACTGAGATAGTTTTCGTCGTTTTCCACTAGATTCAGCATACGCACAGCGAAATCGTAACGCAGAGTGCGATCATTTACATGCATCTTTTGCACTATTTGTATTTTATAGGCATGAAACTTTAATTTCTTGTGCAAGATATCGTGAACTGTCGATTTCGGAATGCACAGTTTTCCGGTTGCTTTACGAACGGATTTCCTGGGGCTTCGTCGAAAACTTTCATTAACTTGGTCAACCGTCTCTTTACCCGAGGTCGCGTTATTGGGAATTTGGAAGAAGGTCGAAGTGTGACTAGTGTGGCCGAGGAGTTCGGGATTGCTCACAGCATCGTTTCACGAGCTTGGAGAGCATTTCAAACGACAGAAACAGCCGTCCGCGAGAGTATAGCAGTGGTCTTCCACGAGCAACCACGGCGGCGGACGACTAGTATATTGTCCTGCAGGCAAGAAGAGACAGACGGCAGACAGCGGGAGAAATCGCAAAGCACATGCAACAGACAACTGGACGTCCGTTATCGCGTTTTACCGTGGCCATGAGGCTGCACAAATGCGCTCTATTTGCACGACGACCAGTACGGTGTGTGCCAGTAATACCTGATCATCGGAGACGGAGGTTTCAGTGGTTCCAGGAACACAAGAACTGGACACATCAGCAATGGGATTGAGTTCTCTTTACGTATGAGAGCTGATTTAGTCTGAAGCGCGATTCTGGACGTATGCACATCTGGAGATAGCAGGGAATACGCAATCACACTTCCAACATCATCGAAAGGGACCGGATTGGAGGCGG
This sequence comes from Macrothele yani, assembly GCA_039090855.1. Classification (NCBI taxonomy): domain Eukaryota; kingdom Metazoa; phylum Arthropoda; class Arachnida; order Araneae; family Macrothelidae; genus Macrothele; species Macrothele yani. Next base: position 186,216,425 of record CM076995.1, read on the forward strand.
CGGAGTTCTCGTTTGGGGCGGTATCATGCTTGGTAGCCGTATTGACCTCCACATCTTCCAAGAAGGTTCAGTCACTGGTGTCCGCTATTGTACCGAAGGTTCTCCTGCCTCACGTGCGTCTGTTTAGAGGTGCTGTGTGCCCTGAGTTCCTCTTCATGGACGACAACGCTACACCTCATCGTACAGTGGCTCTCGCAGAGCTGTTGGAGAGTGAAGATATTTAACGCATGGATTGGCCTGCAAAGTCTACGGACCTAAATCCAATCGAACACGCGTGGGACCTTCTCGGGAGACGCTTGGCAGCACGTCACCAGCCGCCAGCAACGATTCCGCAGCTGCGATGGGCGCTACAAGAGGAATGGGCAGCGATGCCTCAACAGCTCCTTGACAACCTCGTCCTCAGCATGGACAGACGTTGTAAATCGTACAATGCAGTCAGAAGTGATCATATCCCCTACAAAAAGCTGTATTTTTTTTTGGCAGCTGCCTGTCACATGGACGTTTCTGTCTTCTGTCCAGTTGTGCTCGAAGCTACCTTTTTCAATAAAGTGCCTTTGTATCCTTTGGATTCCTTGTTTGGATGGTTTTGCTCACTTTTCCCATATTCGTACATCTTGGGGATCTTATGGTATGATTTGAGTCGATGTCGAGCACTTCTGCACGACGTTACATTCGAAAAACCGTCTCGTCCTTAATTTTTGCACGCCAGTGTATCTTCGTTTCCATTATACTATTTTTTGTCTATGATAAGCCATATATTCTTCTTAGAATCGTTTTTAAACGCAATAAGTTTCTATACTGCTGTACTCTGCTTCATGAATTACAGAGATTAGAGATTTATGTAGGGGTTTTTATGTAGAGGATTTTAGGTAGAAGTATCTGACCCCAGGCCTTAAACAGCCCTCAAAAGTAGGAAGGAAGGAAATTTTGGCTAGAGGACCAACCTGGAAACTCATATGGAAGCGAGGTACAAAGTTGGAGGAAGACCAATTATTATAACAACAGTACCTGAGGTACGAGGGCTTAACGTTCCCATACGACTCCGGCGGATATTTAATGGTTCGAGCGTTCGTATCTGTTGGAATCGCGGACGTTGGCCACCACGCCACCCGCGGCCCTCCTCTATTACATTCGACAGATAATGATTTTATACAGAGCGTTCAAAATGTCCCTCAGCAGTGAGCGTGAAACTCTCTGCCCTTCGAAACAGGACCCTCTCTATTTTCCTATTCTTCCCACAAGTGTGATGACCTGCGTAAAACTGGCTTCTACGCTGGTTCGTTTGAATACTCTGTAGTTAGTGTTTTTCGGACGTCGACGCGCCTGAATAGCGATCCTGAATATGGTAACCACTGTGAAGCGAATATTTCTAAAGCAGCGCGTTCTTCAAGCAGACGACAAATGTACAGATACCATGATACAAAAATTCAGAGAAAGAAGTTTTCAGAAAACATTGTTCCACGCTGCGATAGTGGGCAGGATTCAATAAGTAAATTTCGTAATACTGTTTCGGTGGGAGATGTAGTAAGAAGTGGTAGACCCAGTGTATTGTCTGAGGAAAAATGGCTCGACATTTCTAAAAAGTTGATGGCAAGCCTATCTAAAGCATTAAAGAAATTAGAACAGGAGAAAGAACTCAGCTGCAGAACGAAAACTCCAGTTACTGCAGTACAAAGTGTCGTCTGTGTAAGAATTGATACTAGTGGAACATTGGAAGGGGAAGAATTATTTTGAGTGGTTTCAGAATTTGGCACAAGATGAAGGAATCGAACTGCAGGATGAAACATTTTACTTAGATCAAGTTTTTTTCTACTTATTAGGATATTTTAATTCCTGAAGCACTCGTTATGGGGCTCAGAAGGTCAACACTAATTTAATGAAAAATCAGTTCACAACAGGAGAATCAGTATTTTGCTGTCAATTTCAAGACGATGAATTACGGGTCACATATTTTTCACGGACGCGATAAACGCAGAGCAATGTTGTTTAAACATTCTGTACCCGTTCATTGCATAGCTCTATGAAAATGAAATATTGAATACTTACTTTCAATAAGGTGGTTCAACCGAGGACAATGCTCGCTCTGTCTGTCTGTCTGTCTGTCTGTCTGTCTGTCTGTCTCTCTCTCTCTCTCTCTCTCTTGATGGCGCCACCTGAAGATGTCTTTGGGGATCGAATAATTTCAATAGCAGTTTCGCTTATACTGTCCCCCGACTTTCCACCGCCCGAATTTTGCTTTTCGGCAGCAACGAAGGGGTGTTCAAGAGCCATACGAAAATATTTCGGCAATTGAAATCGACCTTGTTGACGCGCATTACTTCCACTACACGGAAAATATGTAAAGATTCAGTGAGACCTCGGCTATACTTTTTTCTAGATCATGGCCTTAAAATACGTTTAAATTTAAAAACGTATAAACGGGATTTCAAAATGTTAAATACCACTATAAAATGTATGCTTTAAATAAGTACAAGATGTCTTTTAAACATGATTTACTTAAATTCGAATTGATGGTGAAAGAAAAAGAAGGGTTACGAATTATAATATACACTGAAGTGCCAAACGTCATGGGATACGTACCTAGTATCGAGTAGGACCTCCTCTAGCCGTGGAAGTGCAGAAACTCGACGTAGCATCGATTCCACAAATGGCCGGAAGACTTCTTGAGAGATGTTGAGCCATTCCATCTGAATAGCCGCCCACAGTTCCTTGGTATTTGTAGGTTCAAGATCTTGGGTGAGAATGGACCTTTCCACCACGTCCCATAAGTGCTCTATTGCGTTCAAGTCGGGCAAACGTGGGGGCCACACGATCCTACGGAACTTTCCAGAATGCTCCTAGAACCACTTCTGGACAGCTTGGGCCAGATGACATGGTGCATCGTCCGGCTGGAATATCCCATCGTTGTTGGGTAACATCCCACACATGTATGGAACCACCACCAGCTTGCACGTGGCCTTGTTGAAAGCTTGGATCCATGGCCTCATGGGGTCTGCACCACACCCGAACCCTACCATTAGCTCTTAAGAACTGGTAGCGTGACTCATGGGATAACGACTTATGTTACCAGTCTTCCAGGGTCCAATTACCGTGTTCACGAGCCCAAGTGAGGCGCTGTTCCCGAAGTCGTTGTGTTAACAAAGGCACTGTGGTGGTTCTTCTTCTCCAATACTCCATGGACGCTAAATTACGCTGCACCGACCTGATGGATATGTCTCTGGTACCTCCTGCATTGAAATGAGATGTTATATGAACCAGTGTCGCTTGTCTGCCAGCATGGACAATCCTGGTCGGATGCCGCTGGTCACGGTCATTCAGCTCCCGTGGTCGGCCACTGCGCTGTCCATGGTGAGTGGTAATGCATTTCTTGAGGTATTCTCGGTACACACGTGACTCAGTGGATCGAGGGAAGTTGAATATTCGCACAACTTTGGAAATTGAATGTTCTATCCGTCTTGCTCCCCCTATCATGCTTCGTTCTAACTTCGATGATTCACGTAGACTGGCCATCATCCTACTGGCGATTTTTAAAGCTTATTCACAAGATTAAAGCTCGCAACAGATAATAATCGTGGCGTGTGTCGAAGCCTTTATACAACTGCAGCGTTTGTTAAAATTTTGCATACGCTGGTCGTACGATTCTATCTTTCTGTAAAAAATTTCGGTTCTAGATTAAGTGACACTCTTCACAACTAAGCACGAGACCAGGGATTCATTGTGGAGCTCATGAATTGACAGCATTGTTTCAACGGATCCTGAATGTATCCATTTGAAACCGGAATGATAAATATTGATGGAACATTTAGAATTCTATTCTACCACGGCACGAAATAGTTGAGCCACAGAGTTATATACCAGAGATTTATTAATTTTTAAGTAGAGCAGATGTGGGTAAGTCATAAAATGCGTACCCAATTTTTCATCTAAAGCGAAACTGAACAACATACCCTTATCTAATGCGATCAAACTTTGGTTGTTCCAAAAAGGAACCCAAGAACGCTGTCTCAATGCTTTCGAAATTCGGGTTACGCATAAAGTAATCAAAGAACTATGTATTTCTTACAATCTCAAATTCAAATTTTAAAGTATAATCGTGAAAGACGTATAAATGAATTACGTATATCCGATTTGTAAAAGCGATATAAACTATAGTACAATATTGGGTCTAACGCAGAACTACGTGTACAAGTGAAAAACCTATAAATAAGAAACATATAACCGAGGTTCGCTTGTACGTTCGTAAACAAGTGTAGAACAGCTGCATCATGCCTTTAAAATGAGGGATATACACTGAAGAGCAATTGAATTAGAGACAGCTGGCGTTATGCAAATGTGGCGCTGTAGGCGGCCCTGTAAACGGAAACGACACGACGTATCTAGCGATCCGATAAAATAAAGAGTGATGCGACGGGAATCAGTAAGAGTCGGAAGCAGTATGTGTAAGACGAAGGATCTAAGCACATTTGATCGTGGGCAAATTGTCGGGGCCCGACGAATGGGTCACTCCATCTCGGAAGTCGTGCAGGTACTGGGACTTTCACGAGCCACTGTCTCACGGGTGCACCGTGAGTACATCGAATCCGGTAAAACCACCCCTGCCAGGGCAAACTGCCGTGCACAACAGCGTGTGGATGAGCGGGGTCATCGTTGGCTAGCACGGATTGTAACAGCGGATAGATGGGCCACAGTGCAAGAAATCACTCGGCAATTTAACGCTGGTGCACAAAAACGTGTAAGCAGCCACACCATCCAGAACCATCTCCTCGCTATGGGGTACAGAAGCCACCGTCACACGAGGGTACCGCTGCTGACCGCACATCATTGGGTGCAAAGATTAGCATGGGCGCGGGAGCATCGCCACTGAAACCTAGACATGTGGGAAAAATGTTGCATGGACTGATGAGTCGAGATTCACGTTGGTACATGCGGATGGCAGTATACGAGTACTGCGTAAACCACATGAAGCGATGGATCCTTCTTGCCAGCAAGGTACTCTTCAAGCTGGTGGGCGTGGCATTCCCGTCTGGGGGCTGTTTACGTGGACTGAAATAGGACTCCTGGTACGTGTGACATCGTCCCTCACAGGTCAACGTTACCGGGATATCCTGGACGACCATTCCACTGGGGACCTAATCCTGCAACAATACAATGCCCGGTGATATCGCTCCCGAATTGTATCCGAATGGTTGGATGAACATTCCACCGACGTGACCTCCCTTCCTTGGCCAGCTAGGTCACCTGACCTCAATCCATCGATCACATCTGGTATGCCATCGAGTGAGATGTTCGAGGCTCTGACCCCCTCCATCAAATCTTCGTGAACTGTGGGAGTTTGTTCATGGGTCGTGGATCTGCATGCGTTCCCAACGCTTCCGGTGTCTTGTCGAGTCCACGCCGAGACGAATCGCTGCCGTCATCAGGGCGAAAGGTGGTGCTACACGTTACTAGACAGGTATCTCTAATTCAATTGCTCTTCTTCAGTGTATGTGGTGTTCCAGAAAGCTGTAACCAATTTCAAATTATGGTAACTTTTGATACAGAACTACAGTAATATCATCATTCTGTTTGTTGGAGGTGCTAAGAAATAACCTCAAGTTTTCCAGAAGTGTGCCAAATGGATCCTGCGACGAAAGCACAAATTGTGGAGTGGTTTATTGAAACTCGATCCAAAACGAACGTTCAGCGGAATTTCATAACAAAATATGGGAACAAACCGCCCACTCGTAACAACATCAGAAAGTGGTACAAATCATTCAAGGAAATTATTAGCCTCCTTACAAAGAAAAGCCCTGGGCGACCATCGCTGTTTCCTTAAAGGTAGATGGCCATGAGACAAACGTTCACTCGTAGCCCTCGAAAGTCAATCGGACAAGCAGCACGACAGCTGGCCATCCCCAAGTCGTCAGTACATATAGTGTTATTTTAGATATTGGAAATGCACCCGTATAAACTGCAGATAACCCATCACATAACCTCATATGATCGTGTGAAACGTAAACAGTTTGCTGAAGAGATGTTGGAAAACATTGCAAGTGCTGAATCTTTTTTGAGACGAATCTGTTTCTCAGATGAGTGTACTTTCAATGTTTCTGGAAAGGTTAATAAACAGAATGTGAGAATTTGGGCAACTGAACAGCCGCATTACACAATAGAGCATGGATATGCTTGCCCAAAAGTGAATGTTTGGTGTGGCATAATGATCGACCGTGTTGTTGGACCCTTTTTCTTTCAAGAAGCGACTGTGAAAGCTGATAATTACCTGGACATGATTGAGTAGTTTGTGTATCCCCAGTTGGATGAATTTGCAACTCCGGGCCTTTTCCAACAAGACGGGGCACCACCTTATTCGGTTTCGATTGTGAGGAGGTTTCTGGATACCAAGTTTCCCAATCGATAGATTGGGCGTGGTGGTCCCATTGCATGGCGCCCACGTTAGCCGGACTTAACACCCTGTGACCTTTTTTTATGGAGATTCATCAAGGGTGAGGTTTACAGTTCCCTTGTTGCAGACATTTCTGACCGAAAGAGAATGATTACACATGCATTGCAGAAAGTTAATACAGGCATTATCGAACTAACATGTTTGAAACTAGAATACCGTTTAGAGATTGTTCGGGTGACAAATGGTGCCCATGTCGAATGTCTATAAAACTTCATGATCTGTTCTGTCAATTAACACAAGTTTTGTATTGAGATCCTTTATATTGAAACTGTTATGATAATTTCAAATTGGTTACACTCCTATGGGACACTCTGTACTTTCAGCAGTTGATGTAAAATTAAAGGCAAGAACGAAAGTCCTATAAAATATATTGTAGTTAAAATACATCATAGCCTGTTATTAAAATGAAAATATTGGTGATTTCTATTAAGGATAATGTTGCACGTTCACTGATGCAGTGTATATTTCTCAATGAATGCATTTCGTTCTGAATGCAGTGTATATTGCTCTTTTAAGTCTGCTTGAAAGGGTTTTACTCAGTAAAAAATGTTGTATAGAACAGTAAGCCTCTTATTTTCACCTTTAATTATGACACTAATAATCACGTTAATTGAATAGGGATTACTACCTTTCAGGAACTGTATCTGTATTCATTTTAAAAATCGTTCTTCCTTTCTTTCCTCTTCAAATACTCTTTTTTGTTTGTTATGTTTCATTAAAAGATAAAGGTAACGTCAGAAAAAATCAAATCTAATGTATTCAAAATCTCCATAAATATATGAAATATTAATGCAGTATGTTTCAGTAATATCTAAAACAGCACAATTTCGGTGTTACGTTTTCATTGATTTTTATCAAATCATTCGAACACTCTAAATTTTAAGCGTATGTAGCTCTTTCCCAATTACCATGTTTGCCAACTACAGCGAAACATTTTCTACAGTGACACTAAGATACAACAAAGAAAAGAAAAGAAAAAGCGAACTACGCTGCTAATAATTTCCAGACACTTTGGAAACAAGATTAGTAGCAACCCTGGGTGGAACAAAATTAATATATTTCGCAGATGAGAGGCACCTTACTTCTTTCGGATTTCGATGCTGCTCATAATAGGAGTCAAAAAACAAGATTGGATTCCTAATAAACATCAAGATGCATCCGAAAATCACCATGCTTGGTTAAAGGGACATCTTCATTTCCTTCGGGAACCAGCATCCAAAGTGAATTTAATAAGTTATCAAGTGAGGGAATTAGCGCTCGTTCCGAAGAAGCCGCGTGGTTCCAGTGTGGCGGAGGTGAACATGTTCAAAACGAAGCACATGAGAGTGAGTAACAACACATCCATGCTTAGCGTGTGGCTATGTTCCACCTAGTACCTCTCTTTCTCTCTCTCTCTCTTCCCCCATATTAAAGAGCAAAGCTCTTTCCTCCCATAACAAATTCCATGATTCGATAATGAATAAGAGTTTCCAGAGTCAGATGCCTACAGCTTTCGGGGGTCTCCGCGTTATTTGTAATTCCGTTTTCGTACATATGAATACACAATCGCCTTATAACGACTCGCTAATGAGCTTAGCTCTCGGGGACTTCCGGAATAATGGACCAGCACTGTGTGGGAGAAGAAAGTCTTGTCCCTTATGGGTAGCCTGTTGGCTCTTTTAAATAATACCGTATTAATTAGGATTAGGAAATCTAGCCTCTGAGGAAACTCATCGCCCCCGTTCGCCACCACATTTTAGAAATCTCAAAAGGCACCGTTCTTCCCTTTCCATTCTGTTTGGTGAACACTTCCCCTCCTCCCTCATAAGAACTTAGACAACCGCTCTTAAGTTTAATATTATATAGATAATTTTAGAAATTTAAAGTGTGTTCTCCTCTGGCACACCTTTAAACATATATCTCTTTGTTTGAGAGTGTTTTTGATTCAAGGTATTAAATAAGACTCTCATAAATTTTTAAAATAGATCAAAGTGTTACTATGTCTCAACAACAATCTAAACAACGTCAGGGGAATATGCTCGGAGCTTTTCAGGCTTTTTAAACAGAATAAAAAAATGAGAAATTATAAAAAAAGAAGGAAAAAAACATTATTTCGTCTATGCATAAGTTTTGCAGCTCCGCGTATTTGGCTGTAAAAAAAAAGGTTGAAGTTTTGTCAGAATTTCAGGTCTATAGAGGTAAGAATGCAACACTACATCGAACGACTCGTATTAGCGGACAGTCCATACGTTCTGTTAGCTGAAGTAGATTCTGTCGACCGACGATATGCATATTCTTCACTGTCTGTTGTTAATGTCTAATCTCAGGAAAGCCGCTGTCAGTTCAGGCGAGGATTTCCAACTAGGCGCACTAGGCCATCACCTCCTTATAGCTTACAAGCTCGAGCACCAGATTGGGACGTCACTATTGTAGTCCGCATAGTCCACTGGAAACAAGAGGCCCTGAAACGAACGGCGGCAACTGAGGTCATGTGACCAACTTAGTCCCAGCTCCCAGTTACCGTGTGTGTGTGTTGTCTCAGCTATCAGTAATGTGCTGAAGGGCTGACAGAGTAGCGGGAGAATTTCATAAAACGTGAGCTGATGGAAACTTCGAAGGTTGTGTCGCAACATGAATAAAATGTGCTAATACTTACCTCACAAATTACTTTGAAAGTTTTACACAAAATGAAAGAAATGCTAATGTTTCAACGAAACTGACGAAGTTTTTGCGAAGTTTTCGCTTAGAATTCCAGCTGATGGAAACTTTGAAATTTGCCGCACAAAATAAGTGAAGTGTGCTGTTGTTTTGTTGACAAATTACTTTAAAAGTGTAGGACGAAATGCGAATATTTTAATATTTTTATGGCATATATCTGCATCGTTGCCAAGATAACGGCTTGTTTACAATTTTTGTTTCGCTCCTGGTGAACTCCCTGTTGGATGTTTACGGAACGCTTTTCAATTTTCTTTAATTTTCATTAAAGGACTTTGCTCCGTCATTACCGAAGTTCCTGCGCCGGTATTTTTAGCTTTGGCCTATACCCGTAGTGTTAACATTGCCTGTGTGCCGTGTCAGCGTGTTTCTTATTCATCGATTACTCAAGGAAGAAGACTTAAGTACTTTTTGCATTTCTTATGCTTGAATTGAACATATTTTACGAGTTTCTTTTATTGTGTTTTTTTTTTCGGAAAGGCGGACTTTTGTCGTTTGAACATATAGCACTTATAAATCTACCACTAAGGAAGTTGTTTAACGGTTTAGTATTTCCGTAAGATGCATACATCTTTCGGAAATGCTAAACCGTTAAACAACTAGGATAGTTATACCTACAAAACATTCATAACATATTATTTTGCCAATGTATATATAAATAGCTAAACTGTACGTTATGTTACTTAAGACAAAAAAGAAGTCTTATCTGTATGTCAGAGCAGGTCAGTGACAACAATACCAGCGGTTAGAAGTAAGTAATCTTTTTTTTCTTGAAAAACGCTTTATTTTCTTCTGTTGCAGTGCTAAAGGAACACTATATGTTATTACAGTGTTGATTCGTTTTTCTTTTGGAAAAAAATTCCAATAATGATTAAAAATAATAAAATACGAACATCTTCCTAGCAAAACACTAACGGACTTATGGCGTTCACGACTTCACGTGCCGCGGTTCAGATTAGGGAAGCTCAGACTCTTTTGGTCACATGACTAAATCGTTACAGGGCCTCTTCTTTCCAGTTGGCCATGGGAAGTCCCTAGACGGAGAGAGGTAGACGCTGGTAGTGGTACGGCGAAGCGCGAAGTGAACGCGTCTTTGCGTACACCACAGGGTTGGGTAAAATCGTAATTGAATTAATCGGTAATGCATTACAGAGTAATAGTAATGGGAACAAGAATTTAGCGTTACAATTACATGGTAATGGTGAACTGGTCATTAGAATTACATGGTAATTGTAATGACATGTAACAGTTACCCATTATAATCGGGATGGTTAATGGTTAACTATATCAAATAGGAGTCGTCGCTCTTTCCACGTTTATAAGTGAGTCACGGAAAAATTCTCATCGGCCGCCACCGAGAATCAAACCCAGTGTCTTCCAGTTACGAGCCGGACATGCTTCCACTGCAGCACAGCGGCGTCGAAATTCTCCAGACTCACATACGGCAAACTGCCAAACTACCTGGCAGGTTGCTGCTTTGGAGCCCCGCACAATGCTAGGGATTCACCAACGATAAACAGTAGCAACTGAACAAATAATTAGAAGGCGAATGAATAATAAATACACAGTTATCCGCCAGGTGGTTTGGCAGTTTAGCAGCCTGCCAGGTGGTTTGGTAGTTTGTCGTAAGTGAGACTGGAGAATTTCGAGGCCGCTGTGGTTTAGTGGACGCATGTCCGGTGCGTAACTGGAAGATCCTGAGTTCGATTTCCGGTGGCGGCCGATGAGAATTTTTCCGTGATTCACTTATAAACGCGGAAAGAGCGACGACGTCTATTTGATGTTCCTAATCTGCGTCAACTGTGTATTTATGGTTAACTACGTATATGTTGGTAATTGACCAATAACTTATGGGTAAAAATACAGCGTGAATGAACCAGCAACCAGTACACCCTTAAAGGTTGTGTAGGTTATTTGACAATTGTTCAACCCCTCGGAGCTCAAATGCGTGTATGACAAGTGTAGTTGCCCCATCTTCGCCACAAGTAACGTGATTTGAACGAAATAATACATATGAAGTAAGAACGAATGGGATGTTTATTTCGTATGTAATTATTATTTGCAAATTGTGTAATTTCATTACCACATAATTCCATTGCGTTGGAATGGCATTGTTAAATAATTTATATCCTCTTCATTGAAATGCATTGCAGATAAATCCATTACATTGTGCAAACCGTACTTGGGATTACCTTGTAATGCATTACCTGTTACTGCATTACCTTGTACAATGTATTACACGTTAATTGTAATCTGTACTTCCATTATTTTTTAATGCATTCCTGCCCAACTCTGGTACACCAACTAAACAAGTCACGCGTTCTTCCAAAGTGAAAATCCTCCAAATACGTGGCGTCAGTGGATAAACAAAGACTTCGCTCTTTCCACGTTTTAGCAACACACGGCTACCAAAAAATTGTTATCCGGCCACTGCCGGGGATTTTTACCTATGCATAATGTTTCCCCAGCAGTGGCCAAATAACAATTTTTCTGTTTCTCTGTGTTGCTAAAACTTAGAAAGGTCGATGTCTTTGTTTATTCACGCGTCCTTTAGAGTTTCACTGCATTTCAATAAGGACTTCTGTGTTATTTTTTTCTAATAACTGCAGAGTTTACACATTTGTTTTATAATCTTTTTTAAAATACAGAAGAAACATAAATTTCAGCGTAAAATCTAGCGTAGCAATAATTTCGACGTAAAAGTGTAAGCAAGACAGATTCGTCAATTTAATGAAAGCATCACTGTCATATCACTGGAAGTGATAAACCATTACTGTAATCAAAATTATAAACTGTCGTCATAGTTTCACTTAAAGCTGTACTGTCGTCATAGTTTCACTTAAAGCTATAGTGTCGTCATAGTTTCACTTAAAGCTATAGTGTCGCCATAGTTTCACTTAAAGCTATAGTGTCGCCATAGTTTCACTTAAAGCTATAGTGTCGCCATAGTTCAATAAATCATTCTTGTACTTGTGAACAAATCCTTCTCGACTTGAAAGATTAGATTGAGGGCCCATTACGAAGTACCGGCGTCGTTTCAAAAGATGTCAATTGACGAATTTAGGGAATCAGATTTTTCATTCATCGCGACCTTACGACTACGAAATATTGGGTAATGAAATAATTCCATTAGTGAAAATGTATTTTCATATCAGACAGTAGCTAGCAATTTGAGTGCAATCCATGTTCACTAATATATAAAACAAGTTAGTAAAATCATGCAATGCATTGTTTATAATCCGCTTTCCAACATACCAGAAATCATTACTCAAGTTATGAGAATAATGGCTGTGGAATTAATCTCGGTCCTGTGACCTGACCCTTGATCCTATGTCGATGATATTCAGCAAAACCGGTTCGGTATACTTCCGAAATAACATGATAAAGTTTTGTCGCAATTGAAGCATTTTTACGTAAGTTATGATGCATAAGGGCTATGGAATAGATCTCGCTCCTGTGTCCTAACCTTTGACCCCATTGCGCCCATTTTCAACAGAATTCGTCCCCGGGCAAGACCCTACAACATACTAACATTTCATCCAAATCGAAGCATTTTTACGTAAGTTATGACGCATAACGGCGATGGAAGGGATTCCGCTTCTATGTCCTGACCTTTGACCCCATTTCACCCATTTTCAATAGGGTTTGTTGCCAGGTGGTTTTCTACTACATACTAAAATTTCATCGAAATCGAACCTTTTTTACGTTAGTTATGACGCATAACAGCAGTGGAATGGATCCCGCTCCTATGTGCTGACCTTTGACCCCATTTCGTTCACTTTAAATTGGGTACCTTCCCAGGTGATCCCCTAACAGAAACTAAAATTTCACCGAAATCGAACGATTGCTACGCGAGTTATTGTGCGGACGGACACAATCACACAACGCGTGACGTAATGAGGCAGATGGGAATCGCGACCATCGCTCGCAGCAAGTGTGACGTCATACAATTTTAATAAGATCCACACACAACGCGTAACGTAATGAGACAGATGGCGTAACCGCGCGCCAACATTCTGAAACGCGGCGAGATTTTAACATCATAAGATTTCTAAGCATTGGTAACATTAATGGAACAACACCATCACCAAAAACATTATAATTCGGGGTGGTTATTAAACATACTGAACGAATTATCCTAAAGTCGAGATAAAGCTAAATCGATTTCTAGTACCAGAAAACGGTAGGTTAACGACTTTCATCGAAATTCATTAGAGCTGTTTTCAAAATATAATGTACATACAAACATAGAAGAATTGCTACTTTAAGGTGGACGTCAAGTAATTTTGCTTCCTATACTTCCAATGGAAAAACGTCTGTACACATTTTCTTGACAATTAATGCGTTCCCAAGGATGAAAATTTGAACATCGATTAAAATATCTTCATTTTATAATTTGCAATACTTAATATTTTCTAAAACGTAACCATAATTATGCAATTCCACATTTGTTTGTCTACTGACGTCATGAAAACACAGGTAGCGCCATCTTTTTTCTGGACAATTAATGCGTTCACAAGGATGAAAATTTGAACATTCATTAAATCAGCTTCATTTCATAACTTGGAATACTTAATATATTTAAACCATAACCGTAATTATGCAATCCAACATTGTTTTGCCCACTGACGTCATCAAAGTATAGGTCACGCCATCTTTTCTCTGGTTTCAACACAACCAAAGGAAAAGTTATTGATTTTTAATATGATTATGGTTATGTTTTAGAACATATTAAGTTTTCCAAGTTACAATATGAAGTTATTTTAATCCATGTTCAAATTTTCATCCTTGGGAACACATTAATTGTGAAGGAAATGTATACAAAACTTCTTCCATTGGAAGTGTAGGAAGCAAAATTACTTGACGTCCACCTTAAATATGCGATAAGGGCAATGGAAAGGATCGCAATCCTATGTCTTGACTTTTGACCACATTTCGTCCATTTTCAATAGGGCGCTTCTGCTCCAGGAGAACGCTCGCATTCATGTCGCACAACGAACGATGTTGACCCTAAGTGTCTTGGGCTATGAAGCACGGCCTCGTCTTGCCTATATCCCGGATTTGTCTTCGACAGACTATCATCTTTTTCGTCGCCTGGATCACTTCCTATCCGGGAAACAGTTTACGTCATTCAAAGAGGTTCAACGTGCCGTTGATGACTTCTTCGAGTCCTAGCCACAAGACGTTTTTCGTTCCGAGATCATGGCCTTGCCGGACATATGACAACTGTGTGTCGATGCCGAGGGGGACTATTTCACCTAGGTAAGTTGTCCTACTTTTCAGTTCTCACCGTCTACGAATGTTGGTCCTTTGCCAGAAATTTCATTCGCACCAGCCCAATAGTAAAATATGGTTTCCTATACTTTTAAATACGGTTGATACTCCAAATTTTCTAGTTCTCATCGATGTCCTTGTTTTGAAAGGAACAGTTCAAATACTTTAACCTTCCGCTTAGTGGTACAAGAAACAAGAATTCGCACTTATTAGTCAAATAAATGTTACGTTCAGATGGACGCCAAATTATTCATTCAAGTAGATTTCCCACATTGCATCGTCTTGGAACGGGAATCGAACCCGCATCTCCCGATTTACAGTTGAGTTTGTTACCGTTACACCACCCAGAACAAGAGTTCCCAAAGCAACTGAGAATGTATTTTGGGACTCAGATGAGGAACCTCCAAGCAATTAAGATGTGTTCTGCTCGCGTGTCGCTAAGATGATGGATCATACACGGTCCAGTCATATTATTATGACAACCAGCTAATATCCAGAGTAACCGCCGTGTGCATCGCGGACAACAACTAGACGGGCTGGGAGTAACTCAATAAGGTGCTGGAAGATGTTAACACCTATGTGGAGCCATGCTTACTGCAGTGCATCTGACAGCTTCTGGAGAGTGCGTGGTTTAGGACTCATAGAGCGAAAAAAAACGATCGAGGTGGGCCCACCGATGCACGATTGGGTTGAAATTTGGAGAATTTAGGGGCCAGGGACGTAATTTGAAGTCTTCATCATACTCTTTCAAACGCTCTAGGACATTTCTAGCCGAGTGAAACGTCGCGTTGTCGTGTTGGAAGATCCCATCCCCCGAAGGAAGACAATCACTATGTATGGGTTACGTGGTCAGCAATTATGGATTCATAACGAATTTAGCCCATAGTGTCTTCCATAAGTATTAGTGAACCCAGGGAGCGCCACGAAAACATTCTCCAGACCATAACGCTGGCCCCACCAGCTTATGTTCTTCCAGAAATGGTTGAAGAGTGTTCGTTTTCCGATTTTTTAGCCTTATACGCCAAAGTCCATCCGTTCGATGAAGCAGAAAACGTGACTCATCGGATAAGGCAATCCTTTGCCAATCAGCGGAGGTTGAATTCCGATACTGCCGTGCAAATGTAAGCCTTTTCTGCCGATGCACCTTCGTTAGCATATGCGCAGTGACCATCCGTCTGCATCGGAGCCCCATACACAGCACGCTCTGCTGAACTAGCGCTTTAGACACACTTCCGGTAGCTCCCTGGTTCATTCGGCCAGTAAGTTGCTCCAATGTAGCGTGTCGTTCTTCCCTGACGCACCTGCGAAACCGACGTTCACCTCTCACATCAATGGCACGTGGTGCTCCGCAGTTTCCCAGTCGCTTATTCGCAATGGTGCCATTTCTCCAATCACGATACACTTTAGCCGCAGCAGCACGCGAACAGTTCACAAACTGCGTTGTTTCAGAAATATTTCCACCCTTAGCCCGACAACCGATAATAATCCCTTTTTGCAAATCTGATAAGTTGCTCCCTTTATCCATGACTGCAATGAGTGATATGTTTTCAGATTGCCTACAGCACACCTTATATACCCTCCAAGCCGGCTCACTACACGCGCCGTTTGTTCATTGGCTACGCTCTGTTGGCTTCAAAAGTGGTAGGTGGCGCACGTCGGAGTGATTCATCGCTTTATGTGAGTCTCAAAACCCATCCTCAGTTGTTTGTAGGTTTCTTGTTCGGTGTGATGTAACGGTAACCTACTGGAATGTAAATCGGGATATGTGGGTTCGATTCCCGTTCCAGACAGAAGTAATTTTAAAGTTTTCTGAGATATGCCTACTTGAAATCACGCTTCCCACACTTTTCATTATCTACCGCGAATACTTAAGTGGCCTTCTTCTACATGAATTTCTTTTATGCCACTTCCAGCCAAAGCAAAACATGTGTGATGAAACCTTCTCCGCCCCCCTCTTCCCCCGAGTTGCGATGTAAAAACTGTCTTCTGTTTCTTTATTTTTTGTCTCATGCCCGACTTTAACGAAAGCCCACGATGAGGGATTCATAAAGAATTGTTAAGGATATATTTATTTTTTCCTGAATCACATTTAAATACAATTTTTACTCACTTTCATACCATTTATTTATTCTAAAGATTTATCTAAAAATTCAGAAATAATTTAAGCGTTTTATAGGTAAGGAGCAATATAAACGAGTTCCTGGGTTAAAAAACCAAAGAACACCAAGTTAAATTATTTCTCACAGGTATACTATTCAGACTAAATTTCATGTGGATCCAAGATACAAAATTTTACAATAAGTACTTTTAAGATTTAGCAATGTTCTTTCACATCTTTCATACAGATCTTTCAAAATCTTTTTGCTAGAGGGTGGGGGGCGTGCTGTCCCGGGGAAAGCCACCGGAAGTAGGTGTAATACAATTTATTTAGAATCACCCCATCAAGGAGCACTATGAAGAGACCCACACCGAAGTGATTCTTTAAAAATGAGAGAAAGGAGTAAAAATAATAATCATGAAAGAAAGTACGAAAACATTATAGCCACAAGAAGTGAAACAGTTTCCAACACATGAAAAATGAAAATTTGATTCTGGATCCTGCTATGAATTTGTGACTTATTAAATATCATTTTATTCAAATATTTTATTAAGAATATCATTACCTTTTCTATAAACTATTGGTTTTCATGCTATCCACTTTTTAAAAATTTATTTGTGCAATATTTCTTATTTTCTAATCTTGGGACTCTTCAAAAAATTGCATTTTATTTCTAATTTTATCTGCTCCGAATTTCGATATTTCTGCTTAAATGACATTAAATTTCTATTCTTCGACATATCACATTTTGTAATTGCTATTAGGTAATGAATTGCATTACTTTTTAAATCACTATATTTTTAAGGTACATGATATAAGATTTGTTTACTATCAAAACCTGCCTTTAAATTTAAGTAATTCTTTAACCATATCCAAATGTTTCTTTTGCAAAATCCCACTCAACAAAAACGTGTTCAGTGTTCTCCAAGAGACCACAATGTTTACAATACGGATCATTTGACAAATGCACTTTATGTAACCATTTACGATTAGGAATAACGTTGTGTGAAATTTTAAAATTTAGATCGCGGATGTGAGTACTTAATTTAATCTGAAGTTGTTGTTTCCAAATGGAATTTATAGATGGAGTATTCATTATGATTTCTCATTTTGTCTGATTTATTTTAATTTAATGCCTTATAGATATCTCTTAATTTATTGTCATGAGTAATATTTTCTAGAACAGGTATACCTCCCTCTCGCCAAAAAAGAGAAAGGCCGTTGTGGTCTCAAGGAACATAAATATTCTAGATCTAGATCACAGCCAAATATTCTAGATCTAGATCACAGCCTTCATGATCGGGGGGGTGCTGTTTATTGCTTTTTTTCCTTTAGAGTAGAGTAATTAAGGTTTTCTTCAGCCCTAATCCCCCTAAACCAGCCTAAACAAAAAGAGTTAATATTTAGTCTGAACAAGTAAAAAATTCGAGAATGTCACACTATTTATCTTTTCCTTAATTAATAGTGTTAAAAGAAATTTCTATTGTATTGCAACAATATTTTACTTATTACTTTCTCCTCCCCTGGTTTAATATGGATAATTATCAAATATTCTCACTTTTTTTCTGTTCCTTTAATCGACATAACACTAACTTTTAAAAACGCAATAAAAGTTTTAATGATACTCCTACTCGAAAAGTTCCGACTTTTCCATTTTCAAAACGGATCTTTTGAATGTAATCCTTATGCTTCTGTTTCTGATAACTGCAGTGCAGGTATGCAAAATATATCACGCGTCTATCTTTCTGAAGGAATAAACTCAATTTTATATTAAATTTTCCGATGAAAATAATAAAAAAATTGATTTCCTGAAATTTTTCACATTCTCGCTTTCCTCCACTGACTGATGAAATTCTTACTGTCCACTTACCTTGGTCCATGGCATTCGTTTATGCCATGAACGGCAGAATCTCTTCGATTTAGGGAATGACGCACATGTGAAGGTGGCAAAGTTTGCAACGATAAGCTTGAGCTTCGTCTCTGTAATTCAATCGGTGGAACAGTCGACTCCGCAGAAGGAACACGACAGTTTGAATTCCATCA
Source organism: Macrothele yani (assembly GCA_039090855.1). Classification (NCBI taxonomy): domain Eukaryota; kingdom Metazoa; phylum Arthropoda; class Arachnida; order Araneae; family Macrothelidae; genus Macrothele; species Macrothele yani. The sequence goes on from CM076995.1 coordinate 186,234,976, forward strand.
CCGGCAAAAGTTCTTTTTTTTTCATGGTTTAACGACCACGTGAACAACTACATGGGTTATAAGCACTCGCCCGTCCCTAATTTAGGGCCACTGGTTCCAGGGAAGGGAGAGAGCCAGCTCCGTAAGACAAACACAACATCCATACCTCACCGGAATTTGAACCCAGACCCAATTCGGACGAATGATCAGAAACCAGCACATAGACCACTTCCTGTTGAACAAGCAACACCTTTTGATATGTTTTTTTTTCATTTTAATATAGAAAAACAATGTTTATAAATGCAATTGCGTATTTATATCTTAACATCTACTATAGTTTCACTTGGAACAATGGTTCGGCTTGCTCTTACTGTACTTGAAACTTTCATGCGGAGTGTTGGTTTCTTGCTTGTGATGACGGCTGTTAGTTTCACATACTATATGTTACGTGGCCGTTATAGCTTTGATGAGTGCTTTGCAAGCGCTCAATTGATATGACGATGTAAGTAAGTCCTTTACTAGGGAAATGCAGTTTTGAAAAATGTAAAATGCTTCTACAAAGTCGAGATCAGACACCGGTCTAGGTTTTCCCAGCAATTTCGTGCCATCAATCACGAAATGGGCGTTATTTTCCCAACAGAGTTGGGCTCTTTAAGATATTTTGAGCTCATACATTTTAATATATGACTGGTGTTCTTTCAACCCGAAACTAAGGAAGCCTCGTGTCTTACCAATGTATGACAGGCCCTACTGACAATGAATGCGACAGATTCCCCAAGTACTCATCAAAACCAATAACCGTCATGTGACATGTGGTTCCTGAAAAAATCCCAAATAAAAACTATTTACGAAATAGTAATACTATACTAGTGATCCGATACATTGACTTAAGAAACAGACATATAAGCGTTTCCAAGCTTTCCCACATCAACTAGATGGCTTTTTCAAGGAAGTTAGACGGAAACTGCCTAGCTTCCTGTTTCTGTCTAACTTACTTGAAAAAGACATCTGGTTGATATGCGAAAGCTTTGAAACGCTTATATATGGTGTTCGTAAACTGTTTTAACAAAAGAAGAGGGGTGATAGTACCCATCAAGACGAACAATATTTACAATGGAACCAAGAGTCGCATTCCACTCTGAGTGTCAGAAAAGAGTAACTTCGAAATACGTCCAACAAGCACAATTCGTCACCTCAGATATCATTTCCTTCGTGCCGGAGAAGTAGCTCATCGCCAGAACATCACCGTCAAGCATTTGCCGCATGCAAATTGCCAGAGAAAAGACGCAGCATCGACAGTTGCAGCTGATTGGCTTCTCAAGGTGCAGTAGTCACTTCCTGAATGGAGCACATTAGATATTGTTTACTACTAGTTCGATAAAGGCAGTACTGCAGACGCGGCTTGTCTCATCAGTCAAGTGTATGGGGAGGATGCAGTTGATAATAGCGCATGTCGTCGTTGGTTTTGGAAATTCCGGGACGAAGGCAGAAGCTGTAAAGGACAACCACGTCCTGGACATCCATGTGTGGTTGCTGACGAGGAAATGGACCAAGCCATAACAAATGACCCAAACCCAACCGTTCAGGAATTAGCGGAAACGTCGGTACACAGAACAACAATCGAAAGACGGATGCATGCGCTTCGGTTCATCACCAAGTTCGATAACTGGGTTCCGCACCAGCTTTCTACAAAGCAACGAGAGGAGAGAATCCGTACCTATGTTTCTTTGCTTTCTCGTCACAGAAATGAACCGTTTTTGGGACGAAATGTAACGGGTGATGAAAAATGGGTACTGTACCTTCACGTAAAACGTCGACGGACTGTGAGCCAAGGTGCGGAGCCTGCTCCCTCGAACTCAAAAGGAGGACTGCAACCCAGAAAGGTTTTGTTGAGTGCTTGGTGGGATGTCCAGGAAATAATCCACTCGGAGGTGTTGGCACCTAACCGAACGATCAATGCTGACCTCTACTGGCAACAACTGGCCAGATTGAGAGAGCAATTGACATCGAAGCGGCCAGTACTCGTCAATCGGAAAGCGTGGCCCCCTCATCATGATAACGCCAGACCTCATGCTGCTTTAATCACTCAGCAAAAATTACGGGACTTTGGTTGAGAAGTGTTACCTCACCCAGCGTACTCCCCTGGTCTGGCACTTACGGACTACTACCTTTTTCGATCGCTACAGAACGCCTTCGATCTCTAAACCTTCGATGATGTGAAAACGGCAATACATGACTTTTTTTACTCTAAAACACAAAAGTTTTTCCGGCTTGGGATTCACATACTGTTACACGGCACTAGCAGTGTTCCTGCCGAGTCGGCCGGTAACGGTGCTTGAGACCTGAAGTACAATTTAGTTGGCCGCGGCACCAGGTGAGAATCTCAGGTGCACTGCTGCACTCAAAGATTCACACTAGAACATAAAAAATGAAAAGTTGAAGAATGACCCGAAGCACAAGGCTTGTGTGAATCCACCGTGTGAACAAAATAACAACAACAAATAAAAAATAAAATAAACTAAAAAAAAAATGATACTTTGGGATCAGAGTTGTGATGAGGTTCACCCGCAATCACCAATTCGTGACTGAGTGTAGTGGTCCGGATCTTACTCCGGTACATTCAATCCCCAACCAGCCAGTACAACACTCACTTTCGCAAATAACACATGATTCTCAAACACACAACACAATATTTAATAACGTTCTGCGAGATTTAAACAGATACGGCGCTCTCTAGGCGCATAGACAATTGCCCCTCATATGTGGGCAGCATACGGTGTCACACTTTACTGTCGGAAGACGCAAGCCGACTGAGTCTCCACCGGACTATCTGAACAAGAGATACTACTCGTTTACACACTAAATAGAGCTGCAGGTGATATTCATATACAATTGCTTAGAGAATGAAAAACAAATTATATGCAAACGATCACATTAAAAATACTCGCAACACAAAATACACAAGCACGTTAATTTGCGGTATTAGATTATAGGTGCGAAATACTGCCAAAGTTAATTAACTAAATCTAATAAGCATGCACATGCAGATCCCTTCTCCGCTCGCTTTGGCCCTGAACCAAAGTTAAAAGAAACTGTCCCGCCCAGCGGAATTTGTGGCCACACCCTCTCCCTTATTCATGTAAAAAATATAATCAGGAAATGGGCCCGGTAAGAAATTGAAATCTGTATGTGCAGGTATTTCCTCTGAGGTTCAGTCACTCAGCATTACTGCATCTATGTCCATGCAGCTTTGGGTGTCGGGATGGCACAAGTTCGCAGATGTGCGAAGAAAGAAAAAGGAGATATTCATCTACTTACAGTTTCGTGACTTTGCTGTGCAAATCCAGTGTGCATCACATAATATCACACGACAAAAAAAAACACGCACACACACACAGACACTTGCACCATGTGGCAGCACCGATGATTCAACACTTCACTTTGACGCTTGATGTAAATGAAGCACACAATTAAAATGGTAATATCACGCCGCACTTTGTTGCGCTGATGCGAGTATACACGGATCCACTCTTGTGAAGATTTAAAGGTGGCCGTTAAACAAAATAGCCCCTCTCACATCTGCTGTTGCAGTTTCCGAGACTGATTTTCTGTGTTCCTGGGAAATGATTTTTGTTGTCGTGAAGAAATAATTCTGAACATCAACTGCTTGGAGAGTGGAACACATTCAATTCCGCTGCTGCTATAGTAGATTCCGTCCGTCGCAACCTTCCGTCCTTTTTGACCGTTCATTCCCAATTCAGTCAGTTCCTTTCCGTTAGCATAACATCTACCCTGCCTGAGTACGCAGTTCAAATATGTCCCTCGCAGGTTTTGTTTCCATTTTTTTATCGAGTTGCGACCGCCAGCCCTGAGATTAATTTTCTCGGCCGAGCGAAATCAGACGTGCTTTTACCTTAAGCGTATATCAGCAACTCAACATTTCACCTGTATATTTGTTAGGTATCGAAGCCACAGCTCTTACGCTCATATTTTTCTTTCGCCATGTTTTTATCCCGTCGCACTTACACGTAGTGGCTTCGCTGCTTACGTGACCACACACACGCACACACGGGGCCTCGCTTCGCCCCGTAAGACAAGCGCATCTCTTCACTTCCTCCACAGTAGGGGATGAATGGGGGTGACGATTACACACTGCAGTGGTTGGCATCCGAACCCGACTTTGCTTGGCTTCGCTTCTCATTGGAATGACCACTGTCCACTCGCAGACTTCTTAATTCCCCTGTAACTTGGCTTTCATTAGGCCAAACAGTCGCTGATTTCCATTACGCTCCAGCCTAGAAATTGCAGCTTTATCACGCGGATTTAGGCATTCCGCTGTCTTTATGGCAATCTGGCATCTCCATCAGCCGCCTCGAGTTGTCTCCATTTCTTACCAAATGCGGGGAGGTTTGCTGCTTCATTTTTCCCAATTCATTTTTTTTGCAGATCCAAGGCATCCAGCCTTTCACATCGGAGAGCATACAGACAACTAAACTTTCTTCCTTATGTTCATGCCAAGTGCGAACTCTTATTTTTCTGCACGGACCACACAGAGAGCAATTGTTCTCGAAAATGCCCCAAACAATCGACGAATTTACGATTATTCGCTAAACCTTTTGTCCCCATCTTCATTTATTTACTCAAGTGGACCCCTCTTCGAAAGGTACCACTTTCCCTTTCCGTGTTGCTTAGGCTCCCGTCAGCTGCGCCCTGATATTTATGACCTAACAGAGCTATTCTGAGACCACCCAGCCAGAGAGAGAATTCTTCGCCTCTTTTCTTTCCAAACCCCCAGATAAAACTTTATCTGCTGTTTACACTTTTAAACTCCAATCAAGCCTCGAACATAATTAATACTTAATTAATTTCACACATCAACCACGTCCATTAATTACTAAATTAATGGCGGGGGTGGGTCGTAACATCAGCCCCTCCTCAAGAAATCCAGAAGTCCTCTTCTGGGCCTATCGCTTTGCTCTTATCAATTTCCAGAGCAACCATTGAGTGCTACCTTTTCCCACAAGTAGAAACAATTCAAAATGGCAAAAATATTGCGTTTCTTGCCTTCAAGAGCATTGGAGCGACTTCCTAATTATCCCGCAATTTAGTTAATTAATTTAGAGAACAGCCGAAAGAAAAAACAACGTAAATGAGAAATAAATAAAAAAAAACTGAACTGTAAAAGAACATGTGAGCCTGCCGAACTGTGATTCCTAGCTGCCTCATACCATACGCGACATGGCGGACAAATTTTAGAGTTTTCTTCAGGTTTTAGGATGGGAGTGTGTGTCCACTGTAACAATACTCATATACAGATGGCAAGAAGGCACACAGGATGATGGCAATTATGTGAAATCCTTGGTACGTTATTTGTTGTGTCCTCCTCCTTTCTTTGTAGCCTACGAAAACAGGTGGCACTTATGCACACACCCAAGAGTTTCTACCACAAATTGTTGCTATAATACACTATAGCCGGAAATAAAGTATACCGAAAGGTTGCAGCACTGTACATCTTTGTAAGTCCCGGGAGTGCGGCGTGACGAAGTTTCAGTGCGGCCTTGGTTCGTGAAGGGAACGGTTGTACACGGTGATACGTAATAGCTCTAAGTATTCGTGAAAAGGCACTTTTGTGGAGCATTGTTTTCACTCATACGGAATCGGCCGTTCCGGGGAACCTAGTGTGAATTATATTTTAAATCTTTTCCAGGAACAGTTCCACAAAACCCCACCAATGAAGCGAACAGTGTTGTTGGTGGTGAAAACATTTAGGCACATATGCTTGTCAACGAAAAAATCGCTGTGGACGAAACGCCCGTCCACAGACAATGAAAATGCAATTATTAGGCTTGATAAGGTTTTGCGATCACGAAAGGAAATATATCACATTGCTAAAGTACTTGGGGGTGAAGATAACGTCTGTGCAGATACTTATTCGTGAATTGGGAGCATTTTCACCTTGTTTGCAGGTATGTCATACGTTTTTCCCGTCCCCGATAAGTTGCAGTGACGTTTATTCTGTGTCCGCACGTTGGCAAATGTGTATGATGATAAATATTTTTTCTGTCCAATATTTTGTTTTCTGATGAATGCTACGTCACCTTAAACGGTTATATGAACAAATAGATGCCCAGATGTATCGGGTTTGAACGGCCGACTGAGGTTCTTCTTGAACGCGCTCTACACTCTGAAAGGGTTACTGTGTTGAGTGCCATTTCCGGCCATGGCATCATTAGACCCTATTTTTTGTAATGGTAGAAGTGTTACTGTCAATCAGGAACGGCACAGATCACCCAGGAAAGGTGTATCAGGAAACGTTGTCTCACCCTTTGTGGCAGATTTGAGACGATTTTGTCTGTCTGGAAATCTGCGTTTCAGACAATAATTGTTTCAGCAGGATGGTGCAGCAAAACACACCGATGGGGACACATTGCATCTCTTTCGGCAACACTTTCAACATCATCTCAGTGGGAGGAGACTATCAGTATCCTTCGAATTCTGTAGATCTCACACCACCGGATGCTTATTTGTAGGACATACTGAAGGACCACGTCTACAACGATCTAGTGCCTCGTCATATTGCAAAGCAAGAAAGCATCGTCAGAGATGTGTTGCTTTCAGTTTCGCAGGACTCAATTGCTGCAATATTTGTAAATTTCCTGTGTCGGTATAAAATATTTCGGCAGTTGAATGGTTCACACCTGCAACATGTCATCTAAATCTTGTACACATACGGCAAGATTTTTGTCACCTTAATTTTGTACACATGTCATGTCAATCTTGAATACGTACAGTAAGATCTGTGTTACCTAAATCTTGTGCACACGTCATTTGAATCTTGTACACACGTCATTTGAATCTTGTACACGTACGATAAGATATGTTTTACCTGAATCTTGACACATGTCATCTGAATCTTGTATGCGTACGGTAAGACCTTTGTTACCTGAATCTTGTACATATATCATCTGAATGTTACACGCGTACGGTAAGACCTTTGTTACCTGAATCTTGTACATATATCATCTGAATGTTACACGCGTACGGTAAGATGTTCGTTTCCTTCATCTTGTACACATGTAAGATCTTGGTTACCTGAATCGTGTGCACATATTATCCGAATCTTATGCACATACGATAAGATCTTCGCTACCTGAATCTTGTACACATGACATCTGAATCTTGTTTACGTACGGTAAGACCTTTGTTACGTGAATCTTATACACATGTCATCTGAATCTTTTACACGTACGTAAGATCTTTGTTTCCTGCATCTTGTACACATATAATCTTAATCTTGTACACATATCATCTGAATCTTGTACACATATCATATGAATCTTGTACACATATCATCTGAATCTTGTACACATATCATCTGAATCATGTACACATATCATCCGAATCTTGTACACATATCACCTGAATCTTGTACACATGTCATCTTAATCTTGTACACGCACGGTAAGATCTTCGCTACCTGAGTCTTGTTCACACGACATCGGAATCTTGTTCACGTACGGTAAGATCCTTGTTACGTGAATCCTGTACACATGTCATCTGAATCCTGTACACGTGCGGTAAGATCTTCGTTACTTGAATATTGTATACATGTCATCTGAATTTTATACACGTACGGTAAGATCTTCGTTACCTGAATTTTGTACACATGTCAGCTGAATCTTGTACGCTTACAGTAAGATCTTCGTTACGTAGTATTCTGAAATTAAACACATATTATTTCCTTTCCTTGGGTTATGATTCTACATAACGTTCGTTATACTTTATTTCCTGCCATACTGTACATATGCAGTTTTGTACTAGTCAAAGCGTCGTCTTCTTCTAAGACCCCCAGTTCAGTGTTCATGCATCGCAAAATGTAAAGTGCATGAATAAATATGTTTCTCATTTTGGAAAAAGCAGCTTATCTGATTTCCGAATTTTACAAAATCAACTCGTTCCGTGTTTCAGATCAGTTTCGTGGAGATTGTCGTTCGTCTGTCTTTCAGTCGTTTTTCGATATATATCCGCACTCCATATTGTAAGTTCGGTAGAAATTAGTGTATGCATTGAAATAAAAGTGTGATACATGCAAAAGCCCTGTAGAAATATTGAGACTGGTTATCTTTTATTCCCCTTCTTAGACATCATCCTCCGCCTTGTAGGCGCATTTTCTTTATAAACGCTCGTCAAATAGCACGATATTCGACTCTAACGGATATCGCTCCTGTGAAGAGATCGGCAGAATGTGGGAAATGGATGTGAAATCTTAGTGCTACACCTACCAGTCTATGGGCAGAATGGTACCATATGCTCAGATGTCTATAATTTGTGACGCATGCATTTAATTCAAACATCCTTTTAAGATTTTGCGTTTTTACGTAAATTTGGTTTCTCCTAGTTAAATAATTTCTGACTTAACGGCACGAATTTCCCCCTGACACGCTGATAAAAGTTGGCAATCTGGCAGAGGTCAAAGGGAAATCAACGTAAATAAAATGTTCTGAGAGAAGAGCTCAGGAAACAGTATGCAATGTTGATGCGAGCAGATAAGAGGAGGATTCTTGTAACAACAGTACCCGATTTGCTGTATTCGTGTGCGACACTGGATGAGCAAGCGCTTTTCATGTTGCAAGAGCGATATGAGTTAAGAACGAAATTGTAAATGTAAACTACTCAAAGATATTATGATAGCCATGTTCTACGTAACTGCTGTTATTTCATATGTGGAGCCTTATCGTATTGTTACGAACAAAATGAGATGCCTTACCTGTTGAATTATTCAATAATCTTAGATTTGGTTAATAAGTAAAATTTTGTTGTTATTAGCCGTTATTCTGAAAGTGAAATACATTTCGAATTAGGATTTTTCGCTACAACGAACAAGTTAAGGTGCTCCGGGAAAGTAACATTTAAGTCACCAAGCCAAGCTAAGCTAAGATTTATGTTAAGACTTAGGTTACTTTAAAGAGAAATCGAAGTAAACCTGTTAAGCGTAAATCCATGTCTACATCCTAGTAAAAAGAAAGTATTCAACAGTAGTTAAAGGCATTTATTTTATAACTAATTAAAAAATCCATATAAATAGACATGATTTAAGTGGATAGCGGACAACTCTTTAGAAAACTAAGAAATCCAGTCATGGTGAATTTCTTGCAACATTTTCGTAGGAAGACTAAAGAAAGTGTATGCTCTTGTACTGTTATTTAATCTTAAAAGGGAATATTTAATAATAGTTAAAGACATTTATTTTATAACTAATTAAAAATGCATATAAATAGATATGAACATTTAAAGTGATAGCGGACAACTCTTAAGGAACACTAAGCAATCCAGTAATAGTGAATTTTTCGCTACTTTTTCGTAGGAGGGGTAAAAAAAAATGCATGATTTGATGCTGTTATTTTATCTTTTAACTGCATATCATTCTACATACGTTTTTATGTCTTATAACGCATAAATGACACAGTAAGTGTTTGGATCATTCATATTTTTTTAAGCTTGGAAACTTTGATTCTGCTGTAAATAATGTTGATCATGTTACTTTAATTATCCATTTGAATAGATATGGGAAAGAAATGAAATGGAGCAGTGGATGACAATGTTCGACTTTAGATGAATTAACAATAAGGTGCTATACACCAACGATACTAAAAATTGTATAACTATACTAATAATTCGAATTTCTCGGCGTAGAATAGAAATCAAAGTTTCCAAGCTTTTGCACATCAACCAGATGGCTTTTTCAAGGAACGTAGGAAGCTCTCTACCTTCCTTGAAAAAGCCATCTGGTTGTTGTGCGAAATCTTGGAAATTTTGATTTCTATTCTACACCAAGAAATTTGAATTCCTGGAGAAGTTACAATATTTTCGATGAATTGATAGTTTTAAGTAAAAAATACATATATTACTAATCAGAAACATTGGTACAGACGAGCTTATGCAAAACACATAACAACGTCACCTATGGGCGTACTCGGTTGCGTCCTCCAGTGCGTAAATAAAGCGATTAGCATCCTTGCCAGCTGTCAGAGCTGTTTTCCGCATGAGAATGGCAAGTAATAACGATTTAAGCGATTTTCAACGCGCGGTCATAGTTGGGGCTCGTGAGATGGGCCACAGTAATTCTGAGGTAGGAACGAAGTTCGGATTTTCACGGACTACCATTGCAAGGGTGTACCGTGACTACAAGAATTCCGGCAAAACCTCCAACCCACGATACCAGTGTGGCCGTAAAAAGACATTGGGTGAACGTGACCATCGTCGGCTGTCAAGAATCGTTTCACGCGATAGGCGTGCAACACCCTCTCAGGCATAATCGAAATTCAATGCTGGAGCCTCAACAAGCATCAGCGTTCTGACTGTGCAACGTACCCTGCACGATGTGGGCTTTGCGAGCCGACGCCCAACACGAGTCCCCTTGATGTGTGCACGACACAGAGCTATGCACCTTGCTTAGGCACGGGAACACCGCCTCTGGACACTTGATGACTGGAAACAAGTAGCCTGGTCTGACGAGTCGCGTTATAAACTGTATCGGGCAGATGGAAGGATTCGTGTGTGGCGCAAACCCCATGAAGACATGGATCTTACCTGTCAACAGTGAACTGTACAGGCTGGTGGGGGGTCCGTAATGGTATGAGGTGTATTTAGCTGGACTTCACTGGGACCCCTGGTACATCTACAAATGTCTGTGGCCGGACAACGGTATGAGCGCATCCTTTCTGACGAGGTACACCCGTTCATGTCCTGCATTCAAGCTGATGGGTTTGGCCTGTTCTAACAGGACAATGCGCCTTCACACAAGTGTCGGGACGCGACATTATGGTTAGAGGAGCATTCACATGAGTTTGGGGTGTTGCCATGCCCACCCAGATCTGAACGTGATAGAACACATTTGAGATGCCATGCAACGCGCTATCGAACACAGGAATCCGATACTTCGGAATACACCCGAATTGTGGAACTCTCTGCAGGAAGTATGGTGTGCATTGCATAAAACATATTTCCAGAAGCTGGTGGAGTCCGTGCCCCGTCGCATTTCTGCAGCCCCTGCGGTCCCGTGGGGGACCTACCAAGTATTACACTGGTGTACCAGTTTTTCTGGCACTTCAGTGTATTTAGCAATTCTTTTATTTTTCAATATTGAGAGTGTAACTTGGTTTCTAAATTTTGTACATTTTCAGTATTTAAGTCAAGGAACCATCCTTCCTAATCCGTGTACGAGGAAGGAAAAGAGAAACTCACGAAAATAAAAACACTTGCGCCGATGCCAAAAACTTTTTGATTTCTTTATCTTGCTCTACAAACGGCAACGAAGATTCAGCTAACCTAATTTTCAAGATTAGTGCAATCACTTTGTAACGTATACTTAAAACAATATTAATCATGTTCGTAATACTGTTACTTCTAAGCCTGCTGATCAGTGTGCAAAAGATTACTGGGCGACAGCATAATTTCGTCCACTTGTGTTGCTGCGCTTGAAAACACATTAATTATAAATAATTGCGCTATTCATTAAGCTCTTTGTAATGAGAATAACACACACAATTTTCAAATACAAATACAACGCTCTACATAAAAATAAAAATGGGGAATCATCTGAAAAAAGGAACAAATCATGCTGTAAAATTTGAAACGGTGACACAAGTACAGTTAAACACACCGATAAACCATTACATTATGACCATCTAATTAATAAGCTCTAGGAGCCTCTTTAGCCCGCAAAACAGCGGCCACTGTGTGGTAGGTATACTGGGGTATTTGGTACCATAATGTCAACAGACTGTCCTCCAGTTCCCGTACATTTCGGGATGGTGGTGATTTAGCGCGAACCCGCTTTTCCAAGTCGAACCACAAATGTCCGATTGGGTTCATATCAGGTGAATTCGAAGACCAGGGTATTAACAGAAAGTTACCAGCATGTTCCTAGAACCACTTCTTGACGATTGTGGCAGTGTGGCATATCACATTATCCTGTTGGTAGTGGTCATCGCCAGCAGTGAACACATTTGTCATGAACGGGTGAACTTGGTCTGCAACGATGTTCAGATACGCGACAGCTGTCAGGGATTGTGTTATTTGGATAACGGGGCCTAAAGTGCCACAAGAAAACATCGCCCACAGCATAACACCACCACAGCCGGCCTGTTTCCACCCAACAGTGCATCCAGCTGCAATAGCATCGGTCGGTAATCGGTGTATCTGCCATAGCAACGGTCGGTAATCGGTGTATCTACCATAGCATCGGTCGGTAATCGGTGTATCTGCCATAGCATCGGTCGGTAATCGGTGTATCCGCGCTCGGCCGTCTACGTGATGCATTAAAAATCTTGATTCGTCAGACCAGGCTACTTTCTTCCAATCATCCCCGGTCTAATCTCTATGATCTTGGGCCCATTTCTTACGTCGTTGGCGATGACGTGCAATGAGCGTGGGGACCTGGCTGGGTCCTCGGCAACGTAAGCCCATGCGCGGAAGGCTGTGATGAAGTGTGTGCCGTGGCACATTGTCCTGATCACCACTCTTGTAGCTGCGGGTGATTTGTCACACTGTGGCCCTGCGGTCGCTGTGAACAATGCGCGGTAGTGTCCGCTCCCCTCTGACATCAATGAGCTGCGGACGATACACGGCTAGACGACGATTCGTCGTTTGGCCATCTGTGCACCACTTTTGATACGTACTCACTACAGCGGCACGTGAGCAACCCACAAGCCGCGCCGTTTCAGAGATCGTAGTTCCGAGGCACCGTGTCATCACAGTTTGTCCTTTATCAAACTTCGATAAATCGGCAACTTTTTCCATTCTGACTCCGAACACTCTACTAACCGAAAGCCGGTCCTCAGGCTGCATGTGTACTGATCTGTGAATTTCTCCTGCCCCACCGTTCGGTCTCCAGGCGCGCTTATTTCTCTAGGAGGGTGGTGGCCAAAATGTAATGGCTCATTGGTGTATTTTTATCACGTCTTTTGTAAAAACAGATCGTGCTTGGGTTATCGGTATGTCCGTCCGTCCGTCCCTCTGCACCCACGGTATCTCTGCAACTATTAGTCCGATTTGAATTTTTTTTTTTTTTTTTTTTTTTTGCATTCGAAAGCTCGAAATATGCGAATGATGATCTTTTTTTTTTTTACGATGTACAATTTCGCCGCTAGAGGGCGTAAATGCAGATGATGTCGAATTCAAAATTACGTTTTACTCCCCATATTTGCTTCTAAACATCCGATTAAAAAAATTATCTTATCTTTCGATTCCATTTATGTCGAAGAGTATTTTAGATATAGTTTCTTTTTCAAATAACGCACAGATTTTCCGCTAGTGGGCGTAAAATTAAATTACATTTTTACCGATAACACTTCTCCTAGAACTCCGATTTGAATTTTTTTCTTTCAGCGGATACATCTCCGAATGGAAAATCTTTTGCATATAATTTCGAATTTTTGGTAAAGAATACCTTGGCCACCAGGGGGCGTAAGTGTTAATTTTTGCTTCTAATGTATTTGCCATAAAGTCTGAGCTTCTAAAATACCGATTGAAAAAATTCTTTCGTTGACTGATGCCACTCACATCGATAAACCTTTTCGGGATATTTTATTTGTAAAATATCCCATGGTTTCTCCGCCAGGGGGCGTAGATGTATATCTCATTTTTGTCAATATCTCACTTCTAGGAGTCCGATTTGAAAAATTCCTTCTTTGTTGGGTAGTGTTTTCCGTGTGACATGTTTTTCATATAATTTCAAAATTTTCAAGTAATTCATAAACTTTCCGCTTGGGGGCGTAGTGGTAAATTGCGTTTCTCCCTATATCTCTGCTTCTAAATCTCTGATTTGAAAAATTCTTTCTGCACCGGATAGAGCTCCTGAAGGGAAATCGTTTGCACAAAATTTCTAATTTTTGTAAAAAAAAAAAAAATGATTTGACCACCAGGGGGCGTAAATCTTAATTTCCGCTTCTGTTGTATTTGCAGCAAAATATGAGCTTCTAAATTCTCGATTAAAAACAACGTCGTTTGTAGACCGATACTACTCGTGTCGACAAACCTTAGAAACATTTTTTTCCTAAAATAGTGCATGGTTTCTACGCCAGGAGCCGTAGATGTATATCTTATTTTTGTCAATATCTCTACTTCTAAAAGTCCGATTTGAAAAATTCCTTCTTTGTTGGATAGTGTTTCCGATGCGAAATGTTTTTCTTATAAATTCAAAATTTTCACGTAAATCATAAACTTTCCGCTAGGGCGCATAAAGGTAAATTCCGTTTTCTTCTCCTAAAACTCCGATTTGAAAAATTCTTCCTGTATCGCATACAAGACCTGATGGAAAATATTTTCACATAATTTCTAATGTTTTGTAAAGAATGGTTTGGCTACCAGGAGTCATAAGCGTTAATTTCTGCTTCTGGTGTATTTGTAGCAAAATCTGGGCTCCTGAAAACTCGACTAAATTTTTTTTCTTGGACCGATACCGCTCATATGGATAAACCTTTTGCGAATACTTTCTTCCTAAAATAATGCACGGTTTTCTCACCAGGGGACGTAAAGTCACATTTTATTTTTGTCGAAAACTCTGTTTCTAATAGTTCGCAAGTTCACAATTCCGTTTACACCAATATCTGAGGGATTAAAGACCCGACTTCTTCCGTCAGATACTATTGTGTTCCATACCGGTTCCATTTACTTTGAATAGCTTTAATAAATTTAATTTGCATCAGAACGGATTCAAAAGACGTGCTTATTGCACCCGAAAATCCGGTGTCATCTTTCTTTTTCTAGTATATTTGAAATTCTGTTAAGAAAAGCATATTTTGGAAATAATATATTTTGCATTCCAGATTGGGAAATATCACCAAGCATAGAAAATTTCCTCAGTGTATTCACCGACAGCAGCTTTTACTATTTATTTCATACACTGATACACTTGAGATATAGAAAATTCAAGGACTAAGCAACGTTCCCCTAAACTGGTTCAGAAACGTACTAGAAATATGTTGTTGACTTGTCCTCTTCCAAAAAGTATTAACATGTATTTGGAAGGCTAGAAAAATCTCAAAACATGATTCTCCACAATAGATAGAAACGTTTTACTCCTTTTTTCGCCACAAATGTCATCGACCGGTATTGAATCCGCAGTGGTGTAAATCCCTCAGACGCGCAGGAGATTATTTTACCGAATAAAATGAGTGAAAAATGTTGAAAAATTTCTACCTCGAAGAAATATGGATACGAAATGTGGTGAAGATGGAAAACGTAACAAACTTTTGCGCACCCATAAGCAGCAGAATTTTTAACCGTTTCCACACAGAGAATTCTTTTTACAATTCTCTTAAAGCAACTGCGTATTTTTATAGACTCTCATTGTAAATCATAGAAAGCGCAAAAATTCTAATCCGGATAGCTTTGTTTCTCTGAATGAAAGAAGTTTCTCATGTTGTGTGTTAATATCCCTTATGCTCTTCAAAACGAAAGACAATACTAGTAAGTATAGTTTTAAAGAGAAGGCGGTATACGGTAAAAATCTTAAATTTTATATGTTCTATCGCTAGTTTTCTTACTTGCAAAAACTTCGTCTTTGGTTTGAGAGTGTTTCCTAAAACTTTACTCAAAATATATTTATACAGCTAGCAGATAATTCCAAAGTAATACAGCATTTTCAAAAGTATATGAAATCCAAAGGCAAATATAAATTTTTAAAGAAACGATATATTTTTCAAAAAAGACAAAGCCTTTCCAAAGATTTTCAGAGAAACTTGGCGATGATATTTTTAAATTTATTCCAGCGAAAGAAGCAGAGGTTGTGACATTTAATGCCGGCATGACGAGAGTAACGTTTTTTATAAATTAGGAACAAGGAAGAGATTACTCTTGAAATTCTCAGACGTACTGCATTTTTCATATACGAGGAGTTCCCGAAAATTAAGGTAGCATATTTTTGTTCTTCACAATGTTTAAATAGAGCAAGCTGAAATTACACACGAAGAAAAAAAAGTGAACATAAAGTACTTCTCCACGTGAGAGTATAATTTATTGAGACACTTGTCCCAACTTTTGATAACTTTATCGATGCTGCTGCAGAAAACGCCTGTTCTCAAGCTCATTTGCCAATGGCGCCCATCCTGACGCAATTCTTCATCTGTCGGAAAGTGCCTTCAAGAAAGATTGTTCTAGAGACCTCGGCAAGATGCCCTGTTGAGCAATTCACGAACTTACGATTTCTTCTCTTCAAAAACGATGAACTTAAATGGCAAAATGTAGTGTCTCATCTTGCTCGTAAATGGTTTAAAGACCACCGTGAGCAACTCAGTGGGCTGTAAGCAGTCGCTTATCCCAAATTTAGGGCGACTGTTTCCATGGAAGTAAAAGAGCCAGCGCCATTAGACAAACGCAACATCCATGCCCCAAAAAGGATTCGAACCCGGGCCCATCTTGGACGAATTATCTGAAGCCATCGCTTAGACCACTGCGCCACCGTGGCCGCTGAAAATTAGTCCTGCTTCTTTTTTGGGAGTTCTACTTTTCAACAACGAGTGCGACAGAAGGAGTCACGTGGAATAAAACGTAATAGCATTTAGATTGGATTGGAGGTTTAACGACCACCGTGAGCAACTCGGTGAGCTGTAAGCAGTCGCGTATCCCAAATTTAGGGCCACTGTTTCCATGGAAGTAAAAGAGCCAGCGCCATTAGACAAACGCAACATCCGTGCCTCAAAAGGATTCGAACCCGAACCCATCTTGGATGAATGATCTGAAGCCATCGCTTAGACCACTGCGCCACCGGGCGGCTGAAAATTAGTCCTGCTTCTTTTCTGAGAGTTCTACTTTTCAACAACTAATGCGACAGAAGGAGTCACATGGAATAAAATTTAATAGCATTTAGATTGGATTGGAGGTTTAACGACCACCGTGAGCAACTCAGTGGGCTGTAAGCAGTCGCGTATCCCAAATTTAGGGCCACTGTTTCCATGGAAGTAAAAGAGCCAGCGCCATTAGACAAACGCAACATCCATGCCCCAAAAAGGATTCGAACCCGGGCCCATCTTGGACGAATTATCTGAAGCCATCGCTTAGACCACTGCGCCACCGGGGCGGCTGAAAATTAGTCCTGCTTCTTTTCTGCGAGTTCTACTTTTCAACAACTAGTGCGACAGAAGGAGTCGCATGGAATAAAACGTAATAGCATTTGGATTGGTATAACGAAGTAAATTTCTCCGTCATTTTTGGTCTACGCCGGGATTCGAACCCGAGGCCGCTTATTCCGGAACAAGTTGCTCTACCAACTGAGCTACGCAGACGTTTATTCTGATTCCTATCTGTCTTTATGTCGTGTGCGTCCTGCTGGCAGGTACGTCACATTGGATTGGAGGTTTAACGACCACCATGAGCAACTCAGTGGGCTGTAAGCAGTCGTCCGTCCCAAATTTAGGGCCACTGTTTCCAGGGAAGTAAAAGAGCCAGCGCCATAAGACAAACGCAACATCCATGCCTCACTATGATTCGAACCCGTACCCATCTAGGACGAATGATTTGAAGCCATTGCCTAGACCACTGCGCCACCGGGGCAGCTGAAAATTAGTCCTGCTTCATTTTTGAGAGTTATACTTTTCAACAACTAGTGCGACAGAAGGAGTCACATGGAATAAAACGTAATAGCATTTGGATTGGATTGGAGGTTTAACGACCACCATGAGCAACTCAGTTTGCTGTAAGCAGTCGCCCGTCTCAAATTTAGTGCCACTGTATCCAGGGACGTAAAAGAGCCAGCGCCGTAATACAAACACAACATGCGTGCCTCACCGGAAATAGATTGAGTGAAACTTAATTTTACTGATTCGGTTGCTAGGAATTTGGACATAAGGTCGAGTCCGGGTGAAGTAACACGCAGGCGCGTGTGTGATCTACGGAGCGGATAGTGTCAGTTACTTGGAACCAGTCGCCCTCAATTAGGGACAGTAGGATTTTACTTGGATGGTAGTTAAACCTCGATTCAAAAAATAAAACATCAAACTTCAATTAAAATCGTTCGTTACGATTTATTTTGAAATAAATAGCAATTTTCTAATCTCTGATAATATATCCAATGTTGAATATGCGCGCTTACATACAAGTCACGTCGTATTATGAAACAAAATTTGCAACAATCAGGGTAACTATTTAGAAGACAGATTCCAATATTAGTTCGAAATATGTTATAAATTAAGGTAAATTTATTTTTCTGCATTTCATCAATCATTTTGTTTTCTCAAAAGACACGATGCTGTCTTAAGTAGTTGCGTAAACAATTGCTTGTTTTCAAATAGTGCCTCAGTAAAACAATAGAAGCGGGGCAACCAGTTATGAATCTTTCATGATCAACTTAGAGCAACCTGACTGTAAAACCATATATTTCTTTTTCTAGAATTTCGTACCTAATCATTTCGCGTTATCTTTTCCCACTGATTAAAGGAAAACAATGAGATCCCGGAATAGTTGTATTACGGTCTGCGATTACTTCCAAATAAATAAAGAAAAATACGATAAAAAGCATGATTTTGTAAATTTGTAGTTCCAGATTTAGAAATTTAATAAACAAAGCAAAATCTGAAATTGAAATATAAAGAGAATTCAGACGAAATATTAAATATCAACATCAAACTATAAATAAATGCATTTTGAAGCCCATGTATTTAGATAATCAGATTTACTTTCATTTTCTGTGAAAAATCAATTGACTATAGTCATAGAAGAGTCTTCTAGAATAAGATAGTACCTAATTGTATTTATTCAAATTTTGAAATATCGGAATTATTTTGGAAAACTAATAATATTTCATTCGATGCCTTTAAGTATTTATATGATCAAATGTAACTCTTTTTAAATATTAAGTTAATGGGTTGCTCCAAAGGCTCACGAGATTAGGCATCCAGAAAAAATAATTTAATTATAAGATTCGTTGCAGGTATTCAGAGTAAACTTCCAAATCGGGGAATAGACATGATCTATTCTGAGAGAGAATATATCATGCATATTTTTTATGGGGAGAGGAGTGTTTGATGAGCACCAGGAGTAACTCTACGGGTTATAACTAGTCGTCTGTTCCTAATTTAGGGGTAGAAAAATAATTAGGTAGTCGTTTGTCCCTAATTTAGAGGCAGAAAAATAATTAAATAAGTAGTCGTCCGTCCCTAATTTAGGGGTAGAAAAATAAATAAATAAGCAGTCACCCGTCCTTAATTTAGGGGCAGAAAAATAATTAAATAAGCTGTTGTCCGTTCCTACTTTAGGGGTAGAAAAATAATTAAATACGTAGTCGTCCGTCCCTAATTCAAGGGTATAATAATAACTTAATAAATAGTCGACCATCTCTAAGTTAGGGGAAGAAAAAAATGAAATAAATAGTCTCCCGTCCCTGATTTAGGGTCAGACAGAAAAATAATTCAATAAGTAGTCGTCCGTTCCTAGTTTATGGATAAAAAAATAATTCAATAAGTAGTCGTCCGTTCATAGTTTAGGGGTAGTAAAATAATTAAATAAATAGTCTGTCCCTAATTTAGGGGTTGGAAAGGGGTAGAGTCATTAGCACAAACCTCATCTGGAGTTAGAACACGCGCCCATCCTTGACACGTGTTTAGTAAACCAGCTCGGGTACCACCGTGGCGGCTGGGCGCTAGTATGTATTAATATTATACGGTTATAATTAGTTTGATACCTTTCTTTTAAAAAAGCGTCTGTTGTCTCAAATACTTCGGTTCCATAGGTTCAAATATATTTTATTGCTGTAGGTCGGTTTAACGATCACCGTAATTTAAGGATATTGTTGGTCCTTTTTCCCTAATTTTATGTTGGTGGTTCTGGGGAAGATGAAACCTCACGCCATGAGACTAACTCGGCGATCAGCCTAAAGCTCGTGCATCTGACCGCTCGCCCACCGATGATACTTCTGCATTTTTCAAGGACCTAGTCCGAGTCATTTTGGAGATGTTTTTCTATTTCCGATTCAAAGTCTGCCTTCCGAGTTTTTTTCTTTGACCTATGGATATAGACAAACGTCGCAATTGGACTTTTCTTTTCCTGTAATAGACAAAAGTCACCTTTGGTTGTTTCTTTTCTTGCAAAATCTGGATACAACGATACTAAGCAGTTTTCGAGATTTCGGGTATGCCAACCCTTCTTGAATCTTCCAGTAGAAGCTGTATTCACAGAAACCTCACTGGTACGTTTCAAGACATGGCAGGCGATAAGGGTCTTTAAGAAGACACTTTTACCTCCATTTATAAAATGTTGCGCCATGGGAATATATTTTGATATCCACTCTATCTTGTAAAGAACTCATTTTGCCGAGTTTACCCGGATGTACCAAGAAAGAACTTAACGCTGGTCGGATTTTCTAGTCAGCAGTTATCATAGCTCTCCAGATACAGGCGTTCTATCTATATAAAATTGCAAATATATTCCAAATGATGCAAAATAACCTACATGATCTCTTTAGGATATTTCAGCATGGACTACATGGTTATTCAAAAATGACTTTACAACTTTGATAGCGTGTAGAAATTTATTCAAAATACTTACAAATATTTTCGAGACGATAATCTTTAGCAAAACACTTCAAGTTTCCGTAACCGCGACCGCCATCAGTGTGTATTTCAAAATGGGTCTTTCACAAGTGCGGAGCGTGCTTGCTGCGTATTTTTTTTTTTTTTCAAAGAACGAAATCTGCAAAAAGTGTTCAACGGAAATTTCGCACCCAGTATCGTAGAGATCCCCCCACTAGACCTACAATTTACTGTTGGTATAAGAATTTTGTTGAGACTGGGTGTTCTGCTCGCCATGAGGAATCCTTTAGCTGCCCCATTGATTCTCCTGCTTTCGTAGTCCTACGAAACCAACGCTACGTGTTTCTCGTGAAAAGAGTGTTTCAAAAGAGACGGTTTGGCGTGTGTTACGAAAACGCTTGCAATTAAAGCCATACAGATTTGCCATGGTTCAAGAAATTAGTAGCGCAGATTACATGGCCCGTCAGGAATTTTGTGCAAAAATGTTGCGTCGGACGGAGGAAGACGTCACAATTCTGGACTATGTAACCTGCAGTGATGAGTCGATATTTCCTGTCAGTGGTAAGGTTAACACCCACGACTGCAAGTTATGACCTGCCAAAAATCCAAGCGAATCTCTGGAACGTTTTCATGACAGCCCAAAAATGAATGTGTTTCGTGCACTTAGTAAACATGTGGTTTACGGCCCCTTTGTTTTTCATGAGAAAACCATCAATGGTATTGTATATCTGGACGTGCTTCAAAGTCATCTCATTCCCCAGTTGGATGATAGTAAACAACAAGGAAGCATTCACATTCAGCAAGACGGTGCACTGCTTCACTACTAAATAAACGTTTCCCAGGCTGGTGGATTTGTTAAGCAGGGCCGATAGCATGAACAACTCGTTCTCCTGACTTAGCACCTCTCGAGTTTTTTCTATGGGCTTTCATTAAAAAATCGAGCGTTTGTTCCAAGATTACCTGCCAATCTCACTGAATTCAGAACTAGAATCACTACCACAGTTGCAGAAGTGTGACAACAGGTATGCTGCTTCAAGTTTGAGAAGAAATTGCTTTCAGGTGGGATATCTGCTGTATCATTAATGGAAGTCACATCGAAACAAAATGACTATGTGGGATAAAACATGATGTGCTTTGCTCCAGATTAACGCCTGAAAACGTCCTTCTAAACATTCTGAATACATTTTCTATACGCTTTCAAAGTTGTAACGTCTTTTTTGAATCACCCTGTATATTAAATGCAAACCCGACACTGCAGTTTTTTAAATATATTTTTTTCAATTTTTTGATGGAAGTTTCCTGAGAACGCTTAGACCTGAATTGTTATCCGTACGTAAAGTACCTTTGAAAATAAATTATCAAATATGCTAAATATTTTTTAAATAATCCCAATTGTTGCCTTTATTCACTGTTTAATTTCTGAAAATCAGTCAAATATAGCGGTGCTTGAGATATAAAGATCGCAGTATTAAAAGTAATGAATATCCTTTAATCTCTCCTGCCTTCACTCGAAATCGACTGAAAGAAAAATTGTTCCATTAAAATTCTGATCGTTAATTACTTAAATTAATGGGACTGACGAAGACTCTCGGAATTTATTGGATGAAATTCAGTTACTTTTTAGGAAAGTATGAATTATTTGAATCTGTGGATAGAACCCTTAACTGAATTTCTCCGCTTTGGGTGGAGGACTTTTTAACAGTAGAATTATAAACTCGAAGATTAATTACTATTCTTTAGATACCTGAATGAAAGGCGTAGAAAAATATTGACGATGTAGAATTATTTAAGAGATTTAATAATCTGAATAATTTCTTGGCAGCGAAGAAAGAGGCAAAAATATTTTTGAAGAATGACTATAACGATACGATTCCTCTTCAAAATATCTTTGGAGGGCATTTTTGAACGTGTCACAGTTCTTGAATTTTCATTATGCATTTCGGGAGAAAACTAAATTTACAAATAATGTTTTTTTTTGGGGGGGGGGGGCTTTAGTGAATTTGAGGTTGAATCAATGGGGAGTTAGCTCAAGAAAGTATTAAACGTAAGCCGCTGGAACTTAAATATACGCTTATTATATGCATATACTCTTAATAATAGATGAAAGAATAGGTTTTGTTTAAACAGTCCTCCCTCGGCAAAAATAATATACAGCCATTTGCAAAAGTGTAAGACCACCTGTTGGTATTAGGATATTTATGTAGATTGCGTCAGCTACTGTCTGTATTACTCAACTTCCTGTCGGTGTTGCATCATCCTACAGCGGCAGCTGTTGATAGAATTCGGGAAAACGTGTGCGCGTCAGTTTGCTTCTGGTTTTCATGCTGAGAGGTTTTGTACGTATTTTCTATACAGCGAAATATGGCAAAAAAAGCGTCATTAAGTATTACGCAGAGGTCACAAATATATACAATAAAAAGCGTCATTAAGTGTTACGCAGTGGTCACAAATATATACAATAAAAAGCGTCATTAAGTGTCACTCAGAGGGCACAAAATAGAATTCGGGAAAACGTGCGCGCGTCAGTTTGCTTCTGGTTTTTATGCTGAGAGGTTTTGTACCTATTTTCTATACAGCGAAATATGGCAAAAAAAAAACGTCATTAAGTGTTACGCAGAGGTCACAAATATATACAATAAAAACCGTCATTAAGTGTCACGCAGAGGGCACAAAATAGAATTCGGGAAAACGTGCGCCCGTCAGTTTGCTTCTGGTTTTCATGCTGAGAGGTTTTGTACGTATTTTCTATACAGCGAAATATGGCAAAAAAAAGCGTCATTAAGTATTACGCAGAGGTCACAAATATATACAATAAAAAGCGTCATTAAGTGTCACTCAGAGGGCACAAAATAGAATTCGGGAAAACGTGCGCGCGTCAGTTTGCTTCTGGTTTTTATGCTGAGAGGTTTTGTACCTATTTTCTATACAGCGAAATATGGCAAAAAAAGCGTCATTAAGTGTTACGCAAAGGTCACAAATATATACAATAAAAACCGTCATTAAGTGTCACGCAGAGGGCACAAAATAGAATTCGGGAAAACGTGCGCCCGTCAGTTTGCTTCTGGTTTTCATGCTGAGAGGTTTTGTACGTATTTTCTATAGAGCGAAATATGGCAAAAAAAAAGCGTCATTAAGTGTTACAGAGAGGGCACAAATAGTGACTTTATATCATGGATACTCCGAACGTGATATAAGCAGATAGGTGAATGTGAGCAAGACTGCTATTTATAATACGATCATGAAATATCCAGATACACGTGAATTTAGCGACTGAAAGAGAAGTGGACGTCCAAGGAAAACAACCCCACATGATGACAATACCATAAGGCGAATAGTTATGCGTTCTCCAAGGAGTTCGTGCAAGAAAATCAAGGCCTTTCTACATTCAAAATTGTCTGATATTAGTATCAGCACTGTTTGCCGGCGTCTTAGCAAAGATTTTGGATTAAAGTCTTATAAACCTGCACATAAACCTACACTAACCTCTGCCATGAAAAAGAAGAGACTCCAGTTTGCCAAGCGTCATCAATCGTGCACTGCTGAGAATTGGAACCAAGTTCTTTTTCCGATGAATCAGCTGTGCGTCAATTTGAATCACGTGAAGCACATGTTCGACGAACAAATGTCAAAAGGTTTGATGGAAAATGCGTGAGACATCCACTTAGTCAGAGGATATGGGGTGCTATCTCAGCATTCCGTACTGCTTCATGATCCATTTTGTCGACAACCACTACCATGACTGCTCCTTTTTTATGTGGAAATATTACGTAAGAAGATGTTAGCTCATATGCAGCTGCACAGATGTACAATCTTTATGCATGATGGTGCTTCATGCCACAGTTCAAAGACAGTAATGGACTACTTTCAGAGGAAAAACATAACTGTGCTTGACTGGCCAGGTAATAGACTCGACTTTAACCACATCGAAAATTTGTGGACCATTTTAAAAGACAGGGTAGCAGAAAAACAGCCATCAAATTCCCAAGCTTTGATTGAAGCTCTAAAGTGCGTGTAGTGCAAAGACATTTGAAGTGACTACTACAAATTCCTCTTTGAGAATATGCTACATCGTATTCTGCCCGTTATATAAAACGGAGATGGCAACACAAAGTACTGATTTCGGTCTTTTTGTGTTCTAAAGAATGTAAGTATTCATCTGTGGTGTCATTTTTTCAGGTATCTCTGACTAGTAATTAGTTGGGTTTTTTTTTAATCTTAATTTTCAATAAATTTACAGGTGGATTTGACTATACGTGCATTTAAAACCCCAACGTTACTTTTATCCGAAAAACATTTACAAAATTGAATTGGCACCAAAGATAGTTCAATTAGAGTGACACCCCGACTTTTCATACCCGCATTTTCCGTTTTTCTGTTTCGAACAACGGGTTTCTGAAGTTCCGGTAATTCTCCTACATTTTGTCCCGTGTCATACGCAGGGGTGGCTGGCCCACAGTGGCAACGGGGGCGGATACCCCGGTCCCCATGCCTTCAAGGGGCCCCGCAGTTTAGGAAGAAACAAAACAAAAACATTTTCGGTTAAGTTCTTCATAATAATTATTATTATTTTGTAAGTTTTGGGCGCGAGGCCCTTAAAAAAATATTAAAAATTAGCTGTGTGTGTTTTTTTTTCCAATCCTCCCATTTTAGAACTGGTTACCGCCGTTCGCTGGATAGATACTGAAATTATCTATACAGCGAACCTTTTTACCTCGACCTCGGTTTTACGTCTTCCCGCTTTTTATGCCGGTCTCCTGAAAAGCGTAAAATCGGGTTTTCACTGTGTTTCTGTTATTGTTAAAGAAATAAGATTTTATTTTTAAGATAAATATCCTGGTTTGAAAAACCGGTATCAAGTAGTAAATGCTGGAGTGTCTTGAACTGCATTTACTATTCCTGCTAAATTTCTCTTTGAAATTCGGTTCTGCTTTTAACTGCTAGCAGATTAAGCGAGCCATTATGACACCGTAAGGAAAAACTTTCGCTACCACAAGCCGTCTTATTTTTTCTTTTCGATAAGGGCATTCCGGGAAGCTATTTTCATTTGGATGGCAGCAAACTTGAAAGGACGATCTGCCATTTAGTATTAGAGAATGAAGGAAAATGTGGACGAACTGAAACGTGGGCACTCTAGCATTTGCAAAAGGCTGTGTCCACTGGTAAATACAGTGCACGTAGGGTATGACTCACCTAAGTCGTGTGCCAAACCACGGCAATGATTGCTCAGAACTTGACGCTTTGTGGTCTGGTTTGGCCATCTTGATGACGAGTTTTACTAAGCGCTGGTTTCTAATAGCTCATCAGAGATAGTTACAAGTCAGTGGCGTATCTTGAGTCCGAAACCTGGGCTATCTTCCCCCAGTACTGTTTTTTCTTTTAATTGCGAAGTTGAATTCTTAATTGTTAAGTAATAGAAGTAACTTTTTTCTAAATTTTAGGTACATGCCATTGCTAACATGATGCGAAATAATTATGAGGAATAGAATTTAAATACTTATTTGTACATGAACTCCATTATTCTTCTGAATACTCTATTTGTACATGAACTCCATTCTTCTTCTCATTATGTGTGAATTCGAGTGCTACGTTTTCTTAAAATGTTTCTTTCGAGTACTTTTTCATATTTAAAAATAATGTCTTTCTCTATTGACAAAACAGCCTAGCTTTTCGAATGTGCATGTCCTCGTGTTGCTCTAAGATATATCTTGATTCTTTTTAATACAGAAAACAGAAAATCTTCTTTCGGCAGTTGCAGTTGTTGATGGAAAGTTTAACATGAGGTCTGCTAATTTGTACACCTCACTAAACACTATGTCCAATTTATTTAACTTTATGTAACACGTAATGTCTCTTAATGATTTGTTTTTGTATTCATCACTGGAATAAAACACCTTTAGTTCATTTTTTAGTCGAGCTGTATCAAAATTTAAAGTATAGAGTTCTTTAAGTTCTTACAGTAGATGTTTAGGAAAGCTTTCACAAAATTTATCAAAACAGTTCGAATCCAACAAAGCCACGAATTTAAGATATAATATCTCCGATTTTAATTCATTGACACCACAAAAACTGAAACAACTCTCGCGAAACACTTATGGGCGGAAGTATACGAGTTACTGAGATAGTCTAACTCTTCTTTTTTCTGAGCGAACCGTTTCCCAAAGCAATGACCCAGGTAGCACAGCCTTGCAATTTAACGTAGGCACAACATTGAGCCACCGTCTTTCAAGAACGAAAGACAGTGGCTCAGGGCTGGCCCTACGTTAAGTAGCCAGGCTGTACTACCTGGGGACCCATTCCCCTCTACCAGCTGATTCATGTTGTCGTCAAAACGCTAGCAGGCGATGGTACGAAAGATTTTCGCATCAGAACTGCGAAGACTCTGGAAGAGCTGCTTGCGTTATGCCGTTGGTTTTCGCTCGCCAGACTGAGTCAAAGAAGCGAATCCGCTCGCGTTTTTTTTTTTTTTTCGCACCGAAACCATCGACACATTTCAATACCTTTGATAATGGACTTTTATTTGTGTATATTCAATTAACTTTTACTTGCGCATTCTACAGGCTTCGCAGCTTGCCTTACTAGCCTCGAATATACGCCACTGCAACGAGTTCGAATCACAAGGGAGGCATGGATGGTGTTTTATTACATAGCTGGTTCTCTCCCGGAACCAGTGACCCCATATTACGAACAGGCTGCTGCTTGTTTCTCGTTGAGATGTTCACAGTGGATACTAAACCTGCGAAACTAACTTTAATGGTTTGCATCAGCCCAGCTGCCCTCGAAAAGTCGTGTGAAAAAGCCAGGACTGCCGATTTTTTTTTGTTTATCACCAGTTAAAGGAAAACAGTCCGTAATCAGATTGAACCAGGCTTAGAAGTAGCTAAAACACATCGCCTCTCAAAAATAGTAGTTTGTAAAAATATCTGTTTTTTTTTACATTACCTGCACGCACCACTGCTTTCACATGACAATAGCCTTTTACGTTGAAACAAGCCTCTACATCATAAAGTCTTACATCAACGCAGATATTGGTGTTCACCCTGATGATGACCTCCTCTGCTTCTTTCAATATCTCTTTCTTCTACATCCAGTAACTCAGTCTTTTGTCTTCCACAGCAAGATTACTTTGAGCACGGATGACACTAATACTACAGCCTGCGCAAGTACAAAAAGTTATTTCTTCTTATTTTTTATTGTGTTTCCGTGATTGTACTAGCAAAGAAATTTACACTAACAAGCCTTTCAAATACATTTCGTAGCCAGTTTGTATTTACAACTGGCTAAGAAATACATTCCAAAAAGGTTTACAACTGGCTAAGAAATACATTCCAAAAAGGTTTACAACTGGCTAAGAAATACATTCCAAAAAGGTTTACAACTGGCTAAGAAATACATTCCAAAAAGGTTTACAACTGGCTAAGAAATACATTCCAAAAAGGTTTACAACTGGCTAAGAAATACATTTCGTAGCCAGTTTGTAAACTTTTGTGGGATGTAGTCCTCCTTCTGAGGTCAATGGGGCAGACTCCGCACCTTGGCACACAGTCCTTCGACGCTTTACAATAAGGTACAATACAATACCTATTTCTCATCACCCGTTACAATTCATCACAAAAACGGTTCATTTCTGTAACGAATACGCAACGAAACACAGGTGCCGATTCTCTCCTCGCGTTGCGTTGAAGAAATCTGGTACGGAAACCAGTTATCGAACTTGGTGATGAACCCAAGCGAATGCATCGACCTTTCGACTGTTGTTCTGTGTATCGACAACGTTTCAGCTGATTTCTGAACGGTTGGATGTGGGTCATGTGTTATGGCTTGGTTCATATCCTCGTCAGAAAGCACAGATGGACGTCCAGAATGCGGTTGATCTTTACAGCTTCATCTCGGATTTTCCGGAATCAACGGCGACATGTGCTATTGTCAACTGCATCCTTCCCATGCAGTGACAGATGTTGCTGCAAGCCGCGACTGCGGTGCTGCGTTTATCGAACTCGTACAGTAAACAATGTCTAATGTGCTCTTTATCGCATGCCATTTTACACCGTCCGTGATTTCCGTTACCAATGATTTACTCGGACAAACTTTGTGTCTCTATATGCTCTACTGCTCCACTTTTCATTGGCCAAATATTTGGCATCGTAGCGTCATCTGTGACGTAAACGTAACTACTCCGATAGCAATTTGCGTCTATTACAAAAACGGGTAGAAGT
Source organism: Macrothele yani (assembly GCA_039090855.1). Lineage (NCBI taxonomy): Eukaryota > Metazoa > Arthropoda > Arachnida > Araneae > Macrothelidae > Macrothele > Macrothele yani. Next base: position 186,263,693 of record CM076995.1, read on the forward strand.
TTTGCACGCACCCAATAAAATAATATTTTGCAATATTTTAATTTTCTTGAATTATTTTTGCGTGCGTTTTCTGCCAGAAGTGTATACGAATTGTGAAACTTAGAACTACGAAAGTACACTATACTATCAAAATTATTGGGACTCGACAATGTTTTGGGACAAATGGCTGTCCACCTTTTGCTTGTATGACAGCGGCAACACATCGGCGCATGCTATCAACCAATTTCCGGTAGACGAATGACTCGTCATCTTTGTATGACTCGCCATCTTTGTTCTTGCAAAGCTGCTGCCAGAGTGGAGAGTGAAGATTGTCGTTGTGATCGATTTTGTATCCCTCGCTGTACTTCATCCTAAAGCTATTCTATGGGATTAAGATCGGGACTCTGTGCAGGCCAGTCTGAAAGTTCCACCCCAATTTCCAGAAACCAGTCATGCACACGCAGTTCGGTGTCACATTTTTGGTAGGGAAGAATCATCCTGAACGTCTAGGTACACTTCCATGTTTATGGTGTGTGTTATAATACCCAACGAGTGGAGTTCCATCCATGATGAACAACTCCACACCGTAACTCACCCAAACTGGAAGAACATAGTCGGACGAATGCAGCCCAGGTGGCGCAGTGGTCTAAGCGATGACTTCTGATCATTCGTCCGAGATGGGTCTGGGTTCGAGTCCCGGTGAGGCATGGATGTTGTGTTTGTCTTACGGCACTGGCTCTCTCCCTTCCCTGGAGCCAGTAACCCTAAATTAGGGACAGGCGACTGCTTATATCCCATTGAGGTGCTCACGGTGGTCGTTAAACCCCGAAATCAAAATACAATCAGCGAACTACTTCAGAGATAATAGAGAGAATCTGCTTCTCCCTCTGCTCCCCAAAACTGACCACAGTGGTTAGGTGATATACAAAACAAGTGATTGAGACCCTGGCAGATGAAGAAGTTCATCTTGGTGGTCCTCAAAGCAATATTTAACTGCTATGGATGTGTGTATGGGCGCATTATCATCTTGAAAATTGGCATCATTGTTGGCAAACAACATTTGGACTATAGTATGCACCTGATCACTTGTCCACCTGCTCGTTGAGAAGAACGAGTGGGCCTAAAAGGGACGAACGACTTCTTATAGCCCACTGAGCTGCTCACGGTGGTCTTTAAAAACCAAATCAAAACAAAAATTGTCCGACGAAAATCGTTTGCTGGGTTGTCGCCAGATTCAAACACAGCCATCGGAATGGAAGTGTGAAAAGCATGACTCATCACTCCAGAGAACAGTTGTCCAGTCGCCCACAGTCCAGGAGCGACTTGAGACACACCACTCAAAACGGTGCTTCGCATTCACGGTAGTGATGTGAAGCTTGTGTGCCGCTGTACTACCACAGTAACAAACAGTGTGCAACTTTCTGCGGATAGTTATGGTACTGACCGAGCCATTACAAAAATTTCCTACTTCAGCAGCGATGGAAAGAACGGTCAGTTCTGTCAGTTTCTATGACCTTCCCTTATGCTTCCATCTCTTCACGACATCACTTATAACGGGTTTTGGTATGATTTATTTAGCTGCAATGCTCCATATGGAAACGTTACTCAGTTGACATCCGATGACCACTTATAACGGGTTTTGGTATGATTTATTTAGCTGCAATGCTTCATATGGAAACGTTACTCAGATGACATCCGATGACCAATCCATGCTGAAACTGGTAACGTTCGTGTCCACGCGGCCTATCCTCTTTAAAGTTGTTGATAACACGACAGAACGTCTCAGTTTTATACACGTACCTCCCCACTCATAGCGCACCTTCTTGCGCAACCGCTCTTTGCACTTATGCAAATATTTGGATGTCGGAATACTTTGGATAATATAGAGTATATTTAAAAGAAACAAATATCAACAGAGAATTCATTATCGAGTGACATTTTTGAATAATTTCGCATCACTTCTGCATTTCAGGAAAAGTCTATCTCTGTCTTTCTAGACAGAGATATACTTTTAAATTCCTTAGAAAATAGGTGAATATTGAAGCTTTTCCGCTTCAATATTACCCTATTTTCTAAGGAATTACAATTGTTTCAATACTAATATTTTTTCTAGATACTAACATTTCCGTATTAACAGGTCTCCTTATGCGCATATTTTGTTTATTCCTCTTTCTCATTATCCATATGTGTATTTTTATCTGACTCCCTCCCTTTTTTTTTTATCTTTACTACTCTGTTCCCGGCTTCCTTTCTCCCCATTCCTATTAGTCAATTTATCTTCCCATCTGTCGTTCTTTGTCTAGCTGTGCGTTTTTTTCCCTTCAGCAATACTTTGTTCTCTCTACTTGTCTTACTCACACAGTTCCTTTCCCACTTTGTCTCTCTCTCTCTCTCTCTCTTTCTTTATCTCTCCATTTCTCTTTAACTCGCTTTAACCTATTTTCTCTCGCAAAGGCTGTAACTTCCTCTCGTTCCTATATATATTTTATTTTCCATCTCCGCTTCTTTCTCGCTCATCCAATTCTCTCTCTCTCTCTCTCTCTCTCTCTCAATCCCTCCCTCAAGCATTCCATCTGTCTATCTAAGTTCAGCCTCTCTTCAGATGAGAAGTATTTGCCTGTATTTTCCACAGGAGATTTGAGTTAACTCGAAAAGTAAGTGAATCCCGATAGCCCAAATCTTTTTTAGTCCCAGTTTAATGTTTATCGCTAGGACGCAGTTCAAGTGGCTTTCTTCTCATTGACAGGACTAAGAATTGTTCTGGTATTTAGTCCGACTAAAAAGCTAGACAACATTAGGTTAAAAGCGAGGGAATGAGACTTTACTTGCGCCAGCAAGACGCCCGTCTAATGGCAATCAAGAAATTTCACGGTGGAGAGAGCCCTGCAAGTCCATGCTGGCAAAAGTGCTGTTTGGTGTACGGCAAAGGAGGAAGACAGCGAACGAGTGAAAGAGGAAGAGAGGGAGGAGAAAGAGGAGAAGAAAACCCGCACCTTCTCCGATGGGTGATTAATTAAGGCGTCCTTCCTCCCTCGGGGTCGACCAGCGACACTGTAAACACAATTTCTGCAGCCAGCATGTTGACTCTTCAGAGGTCGGACGAGCTGCTTAACTGTTATTATCGGAGATACGAAGATTAGGCGTCCGACATTGCTGGTGATTACTGTAGACAAACCGATTTTAATCGCACAAGACGATTGCCTTTCCACTCGAGTAGATGAAATCGCTTTAGTGAAGTCGAAATCCCAGTGACGATTGTTAACGAGGATTTCTTTTACAGCATGTTTGGGGACCCCGAACTCGGATCAGTTTTAACTGTATCAGTCCTTTCACGCGAAAGATTCTCACTTTTCTTAGTTACACGAGGAACAGTTTCCCAGATAATTGCTCCGATAGAAAATTATAAAAAAGACGTTGAAATCATATCTCGAAAACTTTGAGATTTTATAACACATGATTTCACTAAATTGAGTGAATGCAGTTACGTGGAACTCGTTCCTAGTTCCGGAGAATGTATTATGCGTTTTCAGGAAGCAGACTTTTATTGTTAATGATGTACAATACTGCATCCGATTAAATGTAGCACACCGAATAATTGCTCCGTGAAATTGCTTTTGCATGCTAAAGAAGGTAGTTAATGAAACGGAAAGAACGTTGTGCATGATAATATCAAGTTATGTTACTCGAAGTAAGATTGCCTGCAAGAACAGCCGTGGTCGTATCAAGTAATGAAAAGGAGATATTTAAAATTTGCCCTACCCTTTTCGCACATGATTATTTTATAGTGGTTGCTGGTAGTATAGGTTTCTTCTATTTACAAAGAAATATTAGAATCATATAACGTGAAGATCCAATTATCCATAGTAAAATTATAAAGTGTATGGTTGTGTTAAGAAAATGTTTGTCGCCCTGACGTCGTTGTACTTGTAAAATATTTGAGTGCCCATTAATTTAGCACGGCACGTGTTTTTAACAATTCCACAAAATCTACAAAAGAAATAATATCTATTCACAATCACATTACATTCCGATGAATTAATGCATCAAGTTAAATTTGACAGATCAGAAGTCATTCATTATCATCCTTACATTAGAGTTTAAACGAATTTCCCCCACATACAGTGAATTTAATCTATATTTATTTATTTCCTTTGATGAATATGGAAGAATACTTTCCTTAACTCTAAAAGCGTGATGTATTTCTCACATTTTCTCCGATTGTTTATGAAATGGTGTATACAAAAATAACATACACTACTGTTTGTGAAACTTGAAATACCAAGAAAGAATCGCGCTATTTAAATGGCATTTATAACACAGATTCTTCATTTTACAGGAGATAAGTGGTTGCATTTGTAGAGATATGCAAGATAGTTTTGCTTCAAAACTCAATATCGTGTTAAGCCACATCGAGCAACAATAACAGCCTTTACATGGCGTGGCATTGAATGGAAGAGGTTTTTCATATCGTCCTGGGAAATAGTCTTCCAGGCTGCTTCTATGCGAGAGCAGAGTTCGTTTGTGGTGACTGATGGAGGCACTAGACGTGCCAGACGCTTTGATTCCATGTCCCAGACACGTACGATCGGGGACATTTCCTGCGAATGAGCAGGGCAGGGAAGAAGCGATATCTGCAGCGCATGGAAGAGGTCTTTGGTATTTTGGGCCTCTTGTGTCTTTCTGGATTACAGCGCCAGGACAACTCTGAAAGATGGGTACCACTTCTGCCTCTAAAATATCTGTGGTGTAGCACTGGCTGTTGGGGTTTCCCTCAATACATATCATGCCAGATCGCAAATTGAGCCGAATGGCACCCCAAACGTTGAGTCGGTATGACGCTGTAAGTTGCCGTTCACCACGACGTCATATGCGATCATCATGGTTCGTAAAGTTGAATCGTGACTCGTCAGAAAACTATACCTGTGTTCAAGTCACCCCCCCCCCATTGCAGCCTGAGTCGTCAAAGATATGCGTTTCAGTGGGCTGCTAGCGACTAGTCCTCTGTTAAGTATTCAAGACCCACGTTGCAGCCTGAGGCGTAAAAATATGCGTTTCAGTGGGCTGCTAGCGACTAGTCCTCTGTTAAGTATTCAAGACCCACATTGCAGCCTTAGGTGTCAAAGATATGCGTTTCAGTGGGCTGCTAGCGACTAGTCCTCTGTTAAGTATTCAAGACCCACATTGCAGCCTGAGGCGTCAAAGATTTGCGTTTCAGTGGGCTGCTAGCGACTAATCCTCTGTTAAGTGTTCAAGTCCCCCATTGCAGCCTGAGGCGTCAAAGATATGCGTTTCAGTGGGCTGCTAGCGACTAGTCCTCTGTTAAGTATTCAAGACCCACATTGCAGCCTGAGGCATCAAAGATATGCGTTTCAGTGGGCTGCTAACGACTAGTCCTCTGTTAAGCAGACGACGTCCAACTGTGCAGATAGACAAAGCCTGATTTGTGACATTTGTCCACTGTTGCGCTAACACCGAGCATTTCGCTGTGCGATCGATGCTATAGAAGCGCCTGCCATCCCATTCAGTCGTATGCTTTTGCTGTCCGTTCCCCTAATTACTGTTCGTCCGAGCCGCATCTGTCCATTGACTCCACATTCGCATAAGTGTACTGGCGTTTCGTTTCGTACGCGCGATAATTTATCGGTAGAAAAATCCATCTTCTGTCATTGCAACAATTCTTCCTCGCTCAAAGTCCGTCAGGTATTCATAATGCGACCTTCGTCGGTGGCGGAGCTTAGTGAGACACAAGAAACGTCCTTTGTATTCATTGTCGGCTTTTCACTGACAGCAACATCTCATTGCTCTATCTCACCACAGACCGGGCAGTTCACAGGGTCCTGCTCCGAAACCACATGTGCATTTTCAGTGATATTTTATTCATTTGCATGTCCCAACGTGTTGTGCATATCCTGTAAGTTTCAAGCCAACACCAGCAGTCCTTTCTGGTGTTGAAATTTTTATAAACAGTAGCGTATAATTAGTTTTCATGGAATCTGTATTTCTTTCAGATATTCTGGTTTCATATTTCTTAAAAAATTTATTCGTGACAAAAAAACTGCGAATAAAGAAATAGAAAAATGTTGTGAAGCCTCGCTGTTGTTGATCTACAAAAGGATGAATGTCGGGGGATGAAAGTTAGTAAGATGTATAGATCTTTCTTAATGGGAATAAAAATTCTTGTCACATATTTATTTATTTCAATAGCTATACGGGTTCTGTCATTTATTTCCAAAAATTTTTTTTGCCTTCCTTAAATTTGTGTTAGCAAAGAAATTGCTGTATGTATAACATAAGCACGTCTTTTGTAAAAAAAGATCGTGCTTATGTTTATCGGTTGGTCCGTCCGTCCGTCCGTCCGTCTACACCTACGATATCTCTGCAACTATTAATCTGATTTGAAAATTTTTTTTTGCATTGGGAAGCCTAAAATATGTGAATGATGATCATTTATTCAGTTTTTATTTTACAATGTACAATTTCTCCGCTAGAGGGCGTAAATTCAGATGATGTCGAATTCAAAAATACGTTTTAATCCACATATTTGCTTCTAAACATCCGATTGAAAGAAATATTTTATATTTCGATTCTATTTATGTCGAAGAGTATCTTAGATATAGTTACTTTTTCAAATTACGCATAGATTTTCCGCTAGGGGGCGTTAAAGTAAATTACATTTTTCCCGATAACTGTTCTTCTAAAACTCCGATTTGAAAAACTTTTTGTTCAGCGGATACACCTCCTCATGGAAACTATTTTGCATATAATTCCAAATTTTTGGTAAAGAATACTTTGGTCACCAGGGGGCGTAAGTGTTAATTTTTGCTTCTGATATATTTACCATAAAATCTGAGCTTCTAAAATATCGATTGAAAAATTTCTTTCGTGAACTGATTCCACTCACATCGATAAACCATTTCGGAATTTTTTTCTTCTTAAAATATTCCACAGATTCTCCGCCACGGTGCTTAGATATATATCCAATTTTCATCAATATCTCTACTTCTAGAAGTCTGATTTGAAAAATTCCTTCTTTGGTAGATAGTGTTTCTAGTGTGACATATTTTTCATATAATTTGAAAATTTTCAAGTAATTCATAGACTTCCCTCTAGTGGGCGTAAAGTTAAATTGCTTTCCCCCCTATATCTCTGCTTCTAAATCTCCAATTTCAAAAATTCTTTCTGTACCGGATACAGCTCCTGATGGGAAATCCTTTGCACATAATTTCAATTTTTTTAAATGGTTTGGCCACCAGGTGGCGTAAATCTTAATTTCAGCTTCTGATGTATTTGCAGCAAAATATGAGCTTCTAAAACCTCGACTGAAGAAAAAGTCCTTTGTTGATCGATACTACTCATGTCGGCAAACCTTTTATGAACATTTTCTTTTTGGAATAATGAATGGTTTCTACGCCATGGGCGTAGATGTATATCTTATTTTTGTCAATATCTCTACTTTCCGCTAGGGGGCACAAAGTCAAACTGCGTTTTTTGCGTTATTTCTGCTTCTAAAACTCCGATTTGAACAATTCTTCCTTTATGGGTAGGCCATCAGAAGGCATAAGTGTTACTTTCTGCTTCTGATGTATTTGCTGCAAAATCTGGGCTCCTGAAAATTCACCTAAATTTCTTTCTTTTCTTGGACCGATACCGCTCATATGGAAAACCCTTTTGGGAATACTTTCTTCCTAAAATAATGCATGGTTTTTCCACGAGGGGACGTAAAGTCACATCTTATTTTTGTCAATATCTCTGTTTCTAAAAGTCCGATTTGAAAAATTTATTTCTGTGTTGGAGAGCGTTTCCGGTGCGAAATGTTTCTCACATGAATTCATGTTTTTCTTAACGCACAAGTCTGCAGCCAAAGGGCGTAAGCTCACGATTACGTTTACAGCAATATCTGAGGGATTAAAAACCCGATTGAAAAACTTCTTCGTTCCGTCAGATACTATTGTTTTCCATACCGGTTTCATTGACTTTGAATAGCTTTGATAAATTTAATTTGCGTCAGAGCGGATTCAAAGGACGTTCTTTTTTTTTTTTTTTTTTTTTTAGTTGGAGGTTTAACGACCACCGTGAGCAACTCAATGGGCTATTAGCAGTCGCCCGTCCCTAATTTAGGATCACTGGTTCCAGGGAAGGGGGAGAGCCAGTGCCGTAAGACAACACAACATCCATGCCTGACCGGGATTCGAACCCGGACCCCTTACGGACGAATGATCAGAGGCCAGCGCCTTAGACCACTGCGCCACCGGGGCGGCTCAAAAGACGTTCTTATTACACCCGAAAAATTAGGTGTCATCTTTCTTGTTTTACTTGTCTTTGAGTTTTCCGACAAAAATTTTTAAAATGATGAATGGAATTCCGCATACAAATATTTGGGAAGCATTTTTGAGGCCTCCCCGCTGGCCTCAGAGCGATCATACATTTTCCCCACATAAGTCTGGTGTGGAGCACCGCATGACCAGATAATTATTCCTATCTTCGTCGCTGAGGAAACTGTTTCTACAAATCTGTACCTGAATATTCTCATCAATTAAGCCATTCTGAGCCGCAGAACAGGCCGAGGAGTGTCTCTTCCAACAAGAAAAGGCGCCCTCTCATTGTACACACATTGTTCCTGAAACTCTCGACGCAACATTTCCAAAATTATGGATTGGCAATGGCTGACCAATCCCATGGCTCTCAAAATCAGCAGACAATATCCCTCTTAGCGGAAGAACTTCGGCTGAAAAAACGTTATTTTGAGATAAAAGAGTGAAACTTCGCATGTTTGAAGAGTATGCATTGTTTAAAACAGGAATTTCTCGGTGTCGAGTCCGCGTCGCCTTACTCCGGTGTGAGTTGCTTTCATCGACTAAGCTAAACCCATGGAATGTATCGCTGCAGGTTTGTCGTCTTCACACTGGTTTCATCTCTGTAATACGTCACATCACTTTCCTCTTTATTGTTTTTATTTTTTTTAAGCGAAGAGCGAATTTCGTTTAATTCCACACGATGTCTGGAACAAACAACACACATTTTTCAAAGAATCAAACGTCCAGTTCATCCATTTTTACGTTCGGGAGCCAATGTGAAAACAGTAATTTGTCGGTGACGATTATCTCCTTGTTCCGGAGTGATTTGTTCTTACCGACTAAGCTTCTCCGCCGGAATGTATTCCTGCAGATTTGTCCTTCACCTCTGTAGTACGTCACGACATAGACATACGTTTTTAGATGTAGAAACATTCCAAAATCCCTTTAGAATTCAACATGGCGAGCATTTTCCAAAATGAACGCCATTTTGGAAAATGGCTTTCTTTGAGTTTTTCGAGAAGCATTTTTCAGTTCACTTGCATTTTTAAAACTTGAAAAATAAGCAAAATGACGGTTAATTTTCACAAAGAAACTCAATTTTGATTCTCGATACCGCTTTGAATTCAAACGTGATTTCCGAGTGCCTCCATATCTGAAAACCTATGTTTATGGATGCTTCTTAAACATGCAAAGTTTCACGTCTTTATTACAAAATGCCATTTTCGTCCGTATTCTTGCTGTAACTCTTCAACTACCTGGATTTGTTTCTGTGAGGTTATGTTAAAAATATCGTTTGTTCTGGATACGAAGACTTTACGAGACGGCATCACATGTGTAATATTAAGCGTTACCATACAAATGTTCGAAAATATATGGTGAATACCATTTAGACATTTTATGTACCGCTAGTGTTTCATATGTAGAAGTTATTGAGCTCATTAACTACACAGCACATAAAGAAATTTTGTATGTTTAGTCATTGTTAAAAAATCAAGAGAGTACCCCTGGTACATCTTGTACACAGTTTATGCTATGCATATTTGGCATGCCAAGGTCTTTGTGGGTGTGAAATAAAACGAGTGATTCGAAAGAATAGATTCGTTTACGTACATTGTATTTATATCGCGTCGCTCATTACCACGCCGACCCACAGTACGGAACACAGGCACGTGTCCAGGAAGAAGGATCTGGGGTCTGCAGCCCCTCCCCAAAATGTTTAAATCTGCATCTCTATCTCTCTTTGCATTAGCACAAACACAAAAATCGCAAAACAATACATTTAAACATCAAAATTGAACATAACTGTTGAATAATTGTAAAACCAATGCACTTAAACATGAGAATTTTTAATTCAATTGGTATAAATAATTATGGTTTGATGTAGAGCTTTGCGCTGATAGAGCTAGGTTCGTTTACGAAGAACGTGAAGCATAACGAACCAGGGTGAAAATGAAAAGTAGTTTAGTGGGCTACCTTTTTAATTGTGTTATGCAAAAAATCGTGCTTTAACAGGGATATTTTAAAATCTCACTGCAGATGTTTTTTTTATAAACAAGTATATTTTCAATAGCCCCACCCACGCGATAATGAAGACCAGTTAGTGATTTGTGTGAGTAATTACCTGTGCATTTATGAATACTTGTTCTATTATACATTTGATGAGAGGAGAGGAGAAGAGGAAAACTTCTTCAAAGAATCTCTGTGGGGACAAAGGTAATGTGCAGGAGAACATTTTTGGTAAGGGAATGCCTTAAGAAACAACTGCTTTAATGTCCAAGGAACCGTCACACTCAGCCAACTCTTGACAGCTGACACTTCTTCTGTAAAATTTCTTAACTGCAGTGCTTTATCAGTCGCTCCGTAGGACAGCACCGGAAGCTTTAAATTACAACTCTCTCATTCCTATATTAATTTTTAAAATACCTATAAGTAGATAAGTAGAACCCAAAATTTATACATTCTGATTGTTAACTGTTAAAAAAGACAAGCCGTTTTGCAAAATTTTAAACAACTTTCGAAAGACGTGAAGAAATCGCTCTTTCTCTCTATATATGTTCATGGAACTAAAAAATATATATATTGCGCGTATATAAAAACAATATATAATAATATATAAAAAAAACATATTACACGCACACACACACACACAATTTTCAGGAACTCCACCCTCCCAAAAAGAAATCTTGGTCATGTATGTACCTGCCGGTTCGTACTTAGTTGAATTAAATCATAACAACAAGCAGTAAGATTTAATAATTCCTGACATTGAACGGTACTTAGGTAGGTGGATTAATGAATGTTTTTGCGGTAAAACCAATGAAAGAAGGTTTGTCAGTCATAAAAGTAAATATTTACAAAACTATGGCGCGGCAATAGTGACTATTGCGACTGTTTAGTTCTTTCAAGAACAATATTTATCTTTATTATTACTATGAATTGTTCAGATTTAGACGAAAGTAAGAAACGACCATAACACCAATGAAATGTGATGTAATTACGAAAGTCCATCTGCGCACGGGCAGTCTAAAATGTGACCTCAAGATAGAAAGAAAGGCTGAATCGCGAGTTAGTTACCGAGATTAGTGACTTTAGCGCTAGGTAGGACATACTTCAGAGATGAAGTCGTGTCAAGACGACAAATCTCCAGCGATGCATTCTATCGGTGTAGCTTAGTCGGTTAGAGCAACTCACTCCGGAGTTAGGAGACGCGACTACGGTCGCCGTCACTGACAAATTCCTATTTCCCCATAGGATATCTACAGGTTTCACCCCATCGTGTTATAATTGCATCAGTTTAAACCTTTCTTCAATATTAAGCAACCCCATCCCCCATGGGTGGTCGAGAGGAAGACGAGAGTCGTACGTACAACACCTTTTTTTTTTTTTTTTGATCCAGTTTGCACCTTAGGAAGCAATCCTCAGGCAGAGTAAATTTATTCTCTCAGAACAATTTCGACATACTCATGTTAACTTACTCGCTGTCAATCTTTAACAAAAGGATGGCTAACACCGATTACTAACGGAAGCTGGATTTAATATCATACCATCAAAGTAAATTCCATAACACTGAAGAAAACAAGTTAGTAAAATCATGCAATGCATTGATTATGATACGCTTTCCAGCGTACCAGAAATAATTACTCAAGTTATTATTCAAGTTTTGAAGATAATGGCTTTGAAATAAATTTCCCTCATGTGCCCTGACCTTTGACCCCATTTAGATTATATTCAACAGAAAAGGTTCAGTATACCTCTAAAACAACATACCAAAGTTTTCTCGCAATAGAAGCACTTTTTTGAAGTTATGAGGATAATGGTTGTCGAATCAATCTCACTCATGTGCCCTGACCTTTGACCCCATTTCCATGATATTCAACAGAACCGATTCAGTATACTCCGGAACAACATACTAAAGTTTTGTCTCAATCGAAGCATTTTTACTTAAGTTATGACGCATAAGACGATGGAATGGATCCCGCACCTATGTCCTGACCTTTGACCCTATTCCGTCCGTTTTCAACAGGTTTTGTTCACAGGTGGTCCCCTACCACATACTAAAATTTCATCGAAATCGAACCATTTTTACGCGAGTTATTGTGCGGGCAGGCAGAGAGACAAACGGACAAAGCTGGAACATATACGCTTCTTCAACCTACGGTTGGAAAACGTAAAAAAGCATAGCGTAATACAGAGGTGGAGACCATTTTCATGTTGGAAGTCCGCATTAAGTCAGCTGTAGCCTAAGATGGCCGCATTAAAAAAATTTCAATTTGATATACTTCGAAATGTACATTATTTTGTAAAAATCTTAGTATGTACTAACTGTCTTCAAAAACTAAAAAAGTAATTGTTAATTCTAAAGTTAACTAATCTTTTAATGACTTTGTTGTGACTGCTTTTTTATGCTTTCCAACCGTAGGTTGAAAGAGCGTATATATATGCTCCAGCTTTGTCCGTCTGTGCGCACGATAACTACGCGTAAAAATGGATTGATTTCGATGAAAGTTCAGTATGTGGTAAGGAACAACCTGGGAACAAACCCTATTAAAAATGGACGAAATGGGATCAAATGTCTGGACATAGGAGCGGGATCCATTCCATCGCTCTTATGAGGCATAACTTACGTAAAAATGCTTCGATTGCGACAAAACTTTAATATGTTGTTACGGAGGAATACTGAACGAATCAATAGTCAGGGTAGGGAGAAGGGTTTGTCGGCGCGCATTTGAATATTTGGTTGAACCCTGGATGCCTGCACTTTTAGCTGATCCTCTGGATGGGTATCCGTCATTTCTGACTTTAAGGGCATCTTGACTTGGGTTAGGGAGAAGAATGTACACTGCTGGCTACCCAAAATGCAACACCAAAAAGGAAATTCGCAGCATGCATCGCCTGCGAGAGGACATGCAAACGATTAGCATTGCAGGGCATATGCAAATCATGTGCGCCCGGCACGCCATCGTGAAGCACCATAAAAAGGGGAGCCCAGAAGGCGGGGTGTAAGTAGTGTAAGTGTGATGTGCTGCAGGACCTGTGCGTGGGAAGTTTCTTGATGCCTCGCCGCAGAATGCGGCACTCATTCCAGCACGTTTCGGAGTTCGACAGAGGACAAATAGTGGCTTATTGCGACAGCGGTTTATCGTACCGAGACATCGGTGTCCGTGTCGGATGACATCCAGCCACAGTGAGGCGAGTATGTATTCGGGGGGTGTAGGATAGACGGACGGACTGACGTGAGTGATTGCCGCAGCGGCGGCACACCACCGAAAGAGAGTACCGGCATGTTGTGCGGCGGGCATTGACGGCTCGCACCGGCACATCACGAACGTTAACGCAGGAATTGAGGTGTGTTGCGGAGCAATCTGTGTCAGCACGTACCGTTCGATGTCGTCTACAGGAGCGGGGACTTGTCGCACGGCGCCCATTGCTCCGATTACCATTGATATTTACACCACCGGCGAGTGCGGCGGCCGCCGTGGGCTGTCGAACGCCACACCTGGATATCGGAATAGCACGACAGTGTCTTCTCCGACGAATCTCGCTTCTGCCTGCAACACCACGATGGTCGGACCCGCGTGTAGCGGCACCACGGCGAGATACTGTATGACGCCTGCATTATGCATCGCCATACCAGTCCGTCGCCTGGCGTTACGGTTTGGGGCGCAATTGGATATGACACCCGCACCCCTCTGGTACGCATCGCCGGTACACTCAGAAGCAACCGCTACATCTCCGACGTTTTGGAGCCTGTAGTCTTCCCTTACTTGCAGGACCTGCCAGCGGCCACGTTTCGACAGGACGATGCGCGCCCACACGTGGCACGCATCGTGCAACAATTCTTCACGGCCCACCAGGTGTCACTGCTGCCGTGGCTCGCCTGTTCTCCCGATATGTCGCCCATCGAACACGTCTGGTCGCTGATCGGCAACCGAGTGGCCCGGCAAGCACCACCCGCGGCTACGCCTGATGAACTGTGGCAACGTGTGGAAGCAGCCTGGACCGACATACCCCCAGCCTACATTTAAAGCCTCTTTCGTTCGATGCCGCGGCGTGTAGCGGCCGCTATTGCCAGCCATGGGGGCCACACGAACTATTAATGTTTGCGTATTCCGCAAGTCGCACGGGCCTTTAAGCTCGATCGTTTCATCTTTGTATCTGTTGTTATGTGTCCAGTAAATCTGGCTTTGCTATCTGGTGTCATTCTTGGTGTTGCATTTTGGGTGGCCAGCAGTGTAGATTCGCAGCAGTAAGTGGTTGAAAATAAAGAAAACATTTCTCGTGTATTTTGCGGAAGGTATTCTATTGCATTTTTCCATATTTCACCTGAATCTTTCTTGGCGTCAAATAAGGACTTAAAAGTGTCATCTTTTGGGAGCTCAATCAATTCCATACGTAGTTCTTTAGGAGCTATAGAACGAAATCATGGGCGTAGAAGGTGTCAAAATATACCTTATGAATTACTAATGTTTTAATTGTGGCCGTCAGTCAGGAAGCATTATTTCGTTGAATCTTCTTTTACTCCTTGTTATTTTAAATACGGTCATTTCAAAATTCAAATAAAAATAATAAAAGACGAACAAAAACATATCCTAATATGCAATATGCTAGAGTATTCCTCCATGCCATTTTTTAAGTCGTCGTCGTCATAGCAACAACCTAAAAACAAATGTTTGTGACGGCGCGCTTTGCTTTTCGTGTTTTCGTGTAGGTGACGTCATCACATACATGCGCACAGTCTACGCGTGTATGACTTTGTTTTGTTGTGATAGCAACAAAGAACACAGCGCTTGCTGTGACGTCATCTAATCCAAATCATTCTCACATGACGTCAGAGATGCGTTACGTCACACGGTCAGCTCTTTAGAGATTCGACAACTTTACGTCAGGAATTTTTGTTCTATTTCATACAGGGTATATGAATAATAATAATGATAATAATAAATTTCATTTCTTGCAGCCTACAATGTAACACCAAAAAATAAAATTCATTATTATTATTATTTATATACCCTTGCTATGCTTTATTACGCTGTTTAACAGAAAAAGACGAACATTTATATTCCGGTGTTCAAACTGTGTTATCCGTAAACGTTCCTGTTTAATGTTTTGTTTCCATCTTTTTTTCTTTCGTTCGAAGTTAGTTTTTTTTTTTTTTTTTTTTTTCGGGTGTATGCGATTTGAAGTCATTTTATTCATATAGTGGTTTATTTGTCTCAAAACATCGACTTTGCTTTGCGTAAGTTTTAACAACAACACTGCAAATATGCCGCCTAAACGGAAAAAATCTGCTGAGGAAGTTGCTTTCCAGAAGGAAGCAGCAAAAAGACGAAAGGCGGAGCAAGAAAGGGCCCGTCGGGAAAGTATGTCAGCTGTGCAAAGAGAATGCGATCGGAATCGTCATCGCGTAGCAAATATAACTCCTTAGCAAACTGAACGAAGTCGGGAAAACAATACCGAATTGCAAACATGACGTCAGAACAAATCGCACAAAGTCGCGAACGTCATCAGATTGCAGACATGTTACAATCGCAAATGATACGCCAGAGACGTATTGTTACAATCCGCAGACAAAATCCTCGAACTAGAAACCAAGCTGTTCTTGAAGCAGTTAACGTTGTAGAACCAAATGTAGACGCTCATAACTGTGGTTCCATGGACAGTATTTGCGAATTTTGTCCTGCAAAACATTTTGCGGCAGAACAGCCATCTCTGATAAACTTTTTACGTTTTTACGCAATGCTGTCATAAAGGCAAAGTAAAATTAGATGCTATAAGGTCAGCCCCTGTTATTCAGCAGTTAACGAAAGAACAGCATCAACATTCAAGAATTTCCATTCACAACATAAGATCAATAAATAGCGCTTTCGCGTTTGCGTCCATGGGAGCTAACATTGCTCCGCCTCCTGGATAGGATCCCTGTTGTTTCCGAATTAGGAGAAATTTACCATCGAGCAGGAGCTTTGAACTCAGCAAATGGGGGCCAGAGAAAGTTTGCTCAACTGTATACACTGAAGAGCAATTGAATTAGAGATACCTGTCTCGTAACGTGTAGCACCACCTTTCACCTGATGACGGCGGCGATTCGTCTCAGCATGGGCTCGACAAGACACCGGAAGCGTTGGGAAGCCATACGGATCCACGACCTTTGAACAAGCTCCCACAATTCACGAAGATTTGATGGAGGGGGGGGTAATAGCCTCGAACATGTCTCTCGATGGCATCCCAGATGTGCTCGATGGGATTGAGGTCAGGTAACCTAGCTGGCCAAGAAAGCGAGGTTACGTCGGTGGAGTACTCATCCAACCATTCGGATACAATTCGGGAGCGATGGCACGGTGCATTGTCTTGTTGCAGGATGAGGTCCCCAATGGGATGTTGAAGACGCACAAACGGGAGCAAATGGTCGTCCAGGATATCCCGATAACGTTGATCTATGAAAGACGATGTCACACGTACCAGGGTTCCCATTTCAGTCCACGTAAACAGTCCCCAAACGAGAATGCCACCTCCACCAGCTTAAAGAGTACCCTGCTGGCAAGAAGGATCCATCGCTTCATGTGGTTTGCGCCGTACTCGTATCCTGCCATCTGTATGTACCAACGTGAATCTAGACTCATCAGTCCAGGCAACATTTCTCCACATGTCTAGGGTCGAGTGGCGATGTTCTCGCACACATGCTAATCTTTGCCCCCTGTGATGTGCGGTCAGCAGCGGTACCCTCGTGGGACGATGGTTTCTGTACCCCATAGCGAGGAGATGGTTCTGGATGGTGGGGCTGCTTACACGTTTTTGTGCACCAGCGTTAAATTGCCGAGTAATTTCCTGCACTGCGGACCGTCTATCTGCTGTTACACTGCGAGCTAGCCGACGATGACCCCGCTCATCCACACGCTGTTGTCCACGGCAGTTGGCCCTTGCAGGCATGGTTTTACCGGATTCGATGTACTCACGGTGCACCCGTGACAAAGTGGCTCGTGAAAATCCCAATGCCTGCACAACTTTCAAGATGGAGTGACCCATTCTTCGGGCCCCGACAATTTGCCCACGATCAAATGCGCATAGATCCTTTGTCTTGCCCATACTGCGTACGACTCTTACTGATTCCCGTCGCATCATTCCTTATATTGTCGGATCGCTGCGTACGTCATGTCGTTTTCGTTAACAGGGGCGCCTAAGGCGCCACATTTGCTTAACGCCAGCTGTCTCTAGTTCAATTGTTCTTCAGTGTATAATGGACCCGGAAGAGGCTGGTGATCAAAAAATGAGAATTAGGAAAAATGCCCAGTACAATCCAAGTCTGATGCAAGAGTTAAGCGCCTTAATGTCTCAAAATTATCCTTTTACTGACGCATGCAAAATGCTTTATGAAGTTAAACAAGAAAGCATTAGTGATGCCGCTCTGCATGGCATTGAGTCGGCCAAAATAATTCACGAAAAAGAACAGGGGAAATTGATACAGGGTTTACAGTCAGTGTATACGAAAAATCTTGTGTTCCAGGAATTGTTGACGAAATAGGGACAAAAAAGTTTTACAAAATACATAACAGACAACCCGTCGTATCAGATTCCATAACCGACTACTTGGAATCATTTCAGAAAGCTATGAGCCAACGTCGCCATCTTTTAACGTGGAATTCAAAAACTCTAAATAAATGTCAATAATTTCTGTATCATAAATTTTATTTTCCACGTCATTATTGACGGGCTTTCCATCTAGTTAATAAAAATAAAAGGATTCGTTCTGCAAAATTTAGATTCACTCAAATGGCTGCACTTAATTGGCCTAGAAGGCCGCAGTTAACCCACCCCTGGCCTAATACATTGGTTGATACCAAACAGATAAGATTTCTTTCTGATAACTGAAATAATATTACTTTTCGAAAAAAGGGACACATTAGTTGATACTCCTAGTTTTTGATGATGTCATTTCACTTTGCCTTGTAGTCACGGTTACGATCTCAAATTCATCAGACAAGAGGCAGATACGTAATAGAAAACCTGTTAACAAGAATAAACCATGAATAGAATACGAGATTACACCATACAATACAAATGTTGAAGATGACAATCCGTTTTTTGGTGTAAATATGACAAGGATGGTAAGTCAAATAATATCCGAAAACTTAATAATTTCGTCGTCCTTGAGTGGGAATCGAATCCACGTCCTCCCAGATATCGCCCGGGTATCCTAACCACTACACCACCCAGAACGACCAAGTCTCACGTTTCCTATTAGTTTGAATATATATGTTATATTATTAAGAATATATATATATATATATCAGTACCAGAGTTCTTCCACTTCTTCCAGAAGAAGTTGCACATGCAATCAAGAACATGAAGCGGGAAAAGCTCCAGGAGAAGATGAAATTACTGTAGACGTCATACAAGAAGCAAGAGGAGAAATCGAAACAGTATTCGCCCAAATTTTCATTTGATGCCTTAATGAAAGGGAAGATTAATGATGATTGGAACAACGCTACAATGATCCTGCTACATAAAAAGCTAACATTGAAGATTTCAGGAACTACACACCTATCACCCTCCCATCAGTGGTTTATAAAATCTTCACTAAAGTTCTTTCACACCGCTTGAAGGTAACACTGGACATGGCTCAACCGAGAGAACAAGCTGGATTCAGGAGTGGCTACAGCACAATAGATCATATCCACGTGCTGAGAGAACTAATTGAAAGAGCGAGGGAATATGAACTTCCATTGTGCATGGCTTTTATCGATTATGAAAAAGCCTTTGATTCGGTGAAACCATCAGCAGTTACAATGGCTCTGAAAACCTGCGGTATTGAAGATGCATACATTAATATTATTAATAACATCTATGAAAATGCAAGTGCAAAGATTAGGCTGTTTGAAAATACAACACACGTAAAAATTGGAAAGGGAGTGAGACAAGGTGACACCATATCTCCGAAGCTCTTTAATGCCACATTGGAGGGTGTTTTTCTGTCGCTGAGCTGGGAAAACAAGGGGATAAAGATTAATGGAGATTATCTAACCCACATTCGTTTTGCTGATGACGTAGTCATTTTTGCAACTACCCCATCAGAGCTGCAGAGTATGATCCAGGAACTTGCTGACAAGAGTAAAGAAGTGGGATTAAAAATGAACTTTCAGAAGACAAAAGTGATGTTCAATGCTTTTACAAGAAATGAAGATTTATCGATTGATGGAGAAAAGCTGGAGATAACAGACACGTACGTTTATCTTGGACAGCAGATATCAAGTGAGGGTCACATTGATGAAGAAATTAATCGGCGTACAAAACTTGCCTGGAGAGCTTTTGGAAGAAACAGCATAATTTTCAAGAACAATATGCCATTATGTCTTAAAAGAAAAGTGTTTGATCAATGCATCCTTCCAGTGCTTACGTATGGTGCAGAGACGTGGACCTTAACTAAAAGAGACATACAAAGTCTGCAGACAACTCAAAGAAGCATGGAGAGGTGCATGCTTGGTGTCACCAGGAGAGATAAGAAGAGGAACACGTGGATCCGAAAAATGACAAGAGTGGAAGACATCATGATCAGAGTTAAATCCCTGAAATGGCAATGGGCTGGACATACTGCCAGAAGGACAGATCATCGATGGACAGCCGAAATTTTAGACTGGATTCCAAGGGACAGGAAAAGACCCAGAAGAAGACCACATAGGAGATGGGTGGATGAAATTCGAAAGTATGCAGGGGTGACATGGAGGAGACTGGCACAAGACAGACCGTTGTGGAGGAAACTTGGGGAGACCTTCGTCCAGCAGTGGATTGATAATGGTTGACAATGATGATGATGATGATATATATATATGTTATATTACATTATTATGAATATATATATCAGTCTCTTCATGTATATGCAGATATCAAGTGAGGGTCACATTGATGAAGAAATTAATCGGCGTACAAAACTTGCCTGGAGAGCTTTTGGAAGAAACAGCATAATTTTCAAGAGCAATATGCCATTATGTCTTAAAAGAAAAGTGTTTGATCAATGCATCCTTCCAGTGCTTACGTATGGTGCAGAGACGTGGACCTTAGCTAAAAGAGACATACAAAGGCTGCAGACAACTCAAAGCAGCATGGAGAGGTGCATACTTGGTGTAACCAGAAGAGATAAGAAGAGGAACTCGTGGATCCGAAAAATGACAAGAGTGGAAGACATCATGATCAGAGTTAAATCCCTGAAATGGCAATGGGCTGGACATACTGCCAGAAGGACAGATCATCGATGGACAGCCGAAATTTTAGATTGGATTCCAAGGGACAGGAAAAGACCCAGAAGAAGACCACATGGGGGATGGGTGGATAAAATTCGAAAGTATGCAGGGGTGACATGGAGGAGACTGGCACAAGACAGACCGTTGTGGAGGAAACTTGGGGAGACCTTCGTCCAGCAGTGGATTGATAATGGTTGACAATGATGATGATGATGATGATGATATTATATTATATTTCATAACAAAATATCAGTCTCTTCATGTATATATATATATATATTATATTATATTATATTCCATAACCAAATATCAGTCTCTTCATATAGTATATATATCAGTCTCTTCATGTATACACATTTGTATATTAGTCTCTTCCATGTTACTCCTGCAAACTTTCGAATTTCATCTACCCATCTCCCATGTGGTCTTCTTCTGGGTCTTTTCCTGTTCCTTGGAATTCAGTCCACAATTTCACCTGTCCGTCGATGGCCTGTTCTTCTGGTAATATGTCCAGCCCATTGCCATTTCAGGGAATTTTACTCTGGTGATGATGTCTTCCACTCTTGTCATTTTTCGGATCCACGAGTTCCTCTTCTTATGTCTCCTGGTCACACCAAGCATGCATCTCTCCATGCTGCTTCGAGTTGTCTGCAGTGTTTGTATGTCTCTTTTAGTTAAGGTCCACGTCTCTGCACCATATGTAAGCATTGGAAGCTGGTATTGATCAATAATTTTTTTAAGACATAATGGCATATTGCTTTTGAAAATTATATTGTTTCTTCCAAACGCTCTCTAAGCAAGTTTTATACGCCGATTAATTTCTTCATCAATGTGACCCTCACTTGATATCTGCTGTCCAAGATAAATGTAGGTATTGGTTATCTCCAGCTTTTCGCCGTCATTCATTTCTTCTAAAAGCATTGTACATCACTTTTGTCTTCTGAAAGTTCATTTTTAATCCCACTTCTTCACTCTTGTCAGCGAGTTCCTGGATCACACTCTGTAGCTCTGATATGGTAGTTGAAAAATGACTACGCCATCAGCAAAACGAAGGTGAGTTAGAAAATCTTCATTAATATTATCCCTTTGTTTTCCCAGTTCAGTGATTGAAAGACATTTTCCAATGCGGCATTAAAGAGCTTCGGAGATATGGTATCACCTTGTCTCACTTCTTTTCCAATTTGTATGTGTGTTGTATTTTGAAATAGCCGAATCTTTGCACTTGCATTTTCATAGATGTTATTAATAATATTAATGTATGCATCTTCAATACAGCAGAATTTCAGAGCCTTTGTAACTGCTGATGGTTTCACCGAATCAAAGGCTTTTCCGGTGACTGAGGGGCTAAGATTTAAGTTGTGGAGTCATTTTGAAGGGGTTTTGCCATCACTCACCAAGCTGGCCCAGCGGGTTGGTGAGTGTGGGATAGCATTTCCTCTAATCCCGAAGGTATAGTTATACCGCTATTGGCTATCGTCAGAGCCCCTTTAGTGGGAACAGGATGCACCACGGGAAGGCGGGGTTGACATTTGTCAAGGAGAGGCTGTGATGTTACGCATCACCTGACCTTACATATTATATTATGAATATATATTATATAGGTATGTTATGAATATATATATATTATATTATTATGAATATTTATATTATATTCAAATTAATCGAAGCCTTGGTGGCGCAGTGGTTTAAGCGATGACTACTGATCATTCGTCCGTAAGGGTTACGGGTCCGAAACCCGGTGAGGCATGGATGTTGTGTTTGTCTTACGGCGCTGGTTCCCTCCCTCCCTTGATACCATTGGCCTTAAATTAGGGACGGATGACTACTTATAGCCCACTGAGTTGTTCAAGGTTGTCGTTAAACCTCAAATCAAAAAAAAAAAAATCAGAAGTGTGAGACTTTGTCGTTCTGGGTGGTGTGGTGGTTAGCATACCCGGTAGCTACCTGGGAGACTCGGGTTGGATTCACGCTCCAGGACGACAAAAATTTCAAGTTTTCGGATATTATCTGACTTACCATCCGTGTAATATTTACACCAAAAAACGGATTGTCATTTTCAAAATTTGTAGAATAACCCAATTTTTCATAAGGAAGCAGGAACAAAAACGGAAGGTTAAATTAAAGTACATGTCACATGTTGTACTATGACATATGTTTTAAGAAACGAATGAGCATTTGAAGGAAAACAATTCCTCAATTGTAACTGTCTTTGACAACAAGTGAGTTATTTAATACAAAGAACGTTCCCAAATTCTGAGAAATGAGCTGATTATGTATAAAATGTTTGACCAACCACTTTTATACCAAAGCAAGTTCTAACATTCCTGTCATTACATACTAACCTCAGATTAACAGTCTTATGTTTATCAGTGAACAGATAGCTATATTCTGAAAGTTAAATTTTAAATCGACGGAAGGCGCGATACGATTTTGAAGACCAATGGTTACCTTTTCTGAAATTTTGAGCTATTTCGCCATTGGATCAACTACCGCCCTCAGTTAATTTGCCTGATTTAGCTCCTACTGATTTTCATTTTTGGTACGGAAATACATTTGTGTCCTGAATGAGAAGGGAAAATATTACAAATAGAATCGAATATTCAAAGCAAACTGAAAATAAATTCTTAATTTGTTTGTACCACTTACTGGTCATTCATGTAACATCTCTCAGAAAACTTGAAAATTTCATCGCCCTGGAGTAGAACTCGAAGCCGCATCTCCCGACTACTCGAATAGTAATCGGGAGATGCGGATTCGATTTGCGCTCCAGGGTGATGAAATTTTCAAGTTCTCTGATATGATTGATATTACGTGAAGAACAATAAATACAGTCAATCCAGAGAAGAGTGATTGCTGTGTTAATTATCATGAAGACAATGGAGGCTTGTGTTTTCTATCTCCAAAAATTGGAATTGTTGCAGACAGGTCGATGGAAGACACAGGCAATAAAGATTTGGGTTTTTGGTCTCTGAACGAAGTGAGATGTTTTGCAGACAGATGGGAAAAAAGCAGGACAACAACGATTTGTGTGTGCAGACTCTTAACGAAGTGAAAGTGTTGCAGACTGGTCTATAGAAAATACGGACAATAAAGGTTTGCATTTTAAGTCCCTAAACGAAATAGAAGTTGTTGCAGATAATTCGGTAGAAGAAAGGAACAACACAGGTTTGTGTTTGCCGCCTCAAAATGAACAGGAAAGTGTCGCAGGCAGGTGGACAAAAGACACCGGCATGGAAGATTTCTGTTTGAAGACTGAACAACGTGTAAAGTGTTGAAAATAGATGGAAAGAACATACAAATTTACAAAATAAAAAACTGGGTATGATCACCAATGACACCAGTGTTAGCTTAAGGCATGGTAGATATCCAGCTTGAAGTGCCGTCATTTCCAGTGCTAACACGCAGTTCTTTCCGAGAATCATGGATTAGAAGTAACACGTGACTGAGTATAAAAGAAGTGTTGTCGCATTTGATAATGCTAAAGGCCATGGTGTAAAGAAAGCAGTCGGATTTACTGGTGTTTTGAAAGGAGCAGTCCAGAAAATGTAATTACAGTATTTTACGTTCAATGCGAACGCTAGCCGTAGACGTTTCTGCGGTTGACAGCTGGTTCTCAAAGAGAGAGACTACTGACACATATCACTCCTAGTGATTTCTAGTCGATATCAAGCGCGAAAGGAAAGGCTTCAGACAATCACCGAAGCACCTTAATAGATTATTCCTCAAAGAACATGAAGCAGGGAACTCTATCCCTTGGTTATCTGAAGCAGAGTTCTCGGAAAATTCACCTGATAACAGCTGCACCTAGAGTAGACTGACTGCAATGCACAAGTCAGTACCGAGACAGTTCTGTGAACGACTAGAAAACTGTTATCTAGCTGGATTGAGAAGTGTTTCTGTGTGTATGCAACAATACAAGACGTAGAGTGCATAGCGGGGGTAGCGAAACCTTCAACCTGGAGTTTGTCCAAGGTGTTTTCATGCCTGAGATGGGCTGATGTTTTGGGAATGCTTTACTTACCATGAGTAAGCTCATCAATTGAAGCATCGAACCGTTTAAATCACATAAGATGTATACATATCTTAGATGTAGCCTTTTGTCCATGACTTAAAAACTGAACACAACAAAAACATTTTGGTGTTCCAAAATGGGCATCTGCACGGTGTACAGGGCTAAACTGTAAGTAACATGTAATATTGGAATATCTGAACTAGTCTTTAAAGTCACCGGTTTTGAATCACATTGAAAATCCCCTGGACTATCAGGAGCAAAACTGGAAACACTGAAATAGACATCCACAAAATCTACACTGTTAAACTTTTGTGGTAGCTTGCACCAAAAGGTGGTGCTACATCAGCTGCACCCCTTTCTTAGGAAAGATACAGCATTCAGTGGTGCAAAATAAACCCAACAACATGGTGCAACCTTGTACCATAACGTAGTGAAAAGCTGAACAATGTTGTGGGTTGTTTTTTAGTAAAACACGAGGGTGCATCTTTTCTCAGAAAGTGGTGCACCACTTTTGGTGAAACCTATCACAAAATGTTTAACAGAATGACAAGGGTTATTTTTGAGGAGTCAAAATAAAATAGATGCAGACTACAACGGACGACTCGTGGCATGTATAATTTGCAGGATTGCAGCATTAATTCAGGTTGACGTAAGTGTTATACTGTATTAGGTGAGACACAACAAACTGAACTTTGGCCGCTGAACTCATGTTATGGATATAATATTATAAATATGTCATTAAATATTGGAATCACACACATAATCATGTAAACAAAATATAAACAGATTCTCAAAGGGAAACGTCCATGGTTTGGCGAAGATGCTGCTTATATTTGGTCCTTATTATCTATTGAGATTCCATGCCGACGCCGTGTTCTTCATTATGTCTGCAACTGAGATATACTGAATATCTAAACAAATAGATAAGTATGCCAGTCATTATTTTTCGTTTGTAGAACGAATGCACTCTGAAACAGAAAGTAGCATAACTTCGTTAGGAAAATAGCCTGAGCCTAAACATGTTGATGACCGTCCTATAATATCAGTAAACAAAGCTGTGTGTGTTTATATATATGCGGAAGCTTTGCTGAAAAAGGTCGGAGCAAAGTGTAAACGCTGCAGGACAGTTGAATTCTCCATTTGTGATGGGATTAGGCATGACATGCCGACGCCGTGTTCTTCATTATGGGGAGGCTAACAAATGATGTTTGGACGTCCCCACTAGCTGCTAATTTGTTAACGCTGGTCTTTTGGGCTCCAAAGGGAGGCGGCGGGCATCCCTCCACAGGGAGGAAATAAAATGAGAAACGTATTTATCTTCGTTTTCCCTCCGAAACGCGATTACTTTGGGGTGAAGGCTTTGATACAATTAGAGGAAGAGACACAGAAAACAAAAGACGAAAGAAAACGAAATGACGTCATTGGAAACTGTATTGCAGCCACTTGTTTCAAGCCATGGAATGAAGCCTATTTATTTGAAAATTGCTTGATGCATTTTTTCGCTCCTTAATTTATGATGAATTTTAGACATGGAAGGTTTTATTCCTCATAACTGTAACCCAGACCAACTCATCATCAAAGAGCAGGGTATCTTCACATAGCAATATATATGACCTAATATTTCTCAATTCACAAAATATGAACTGCCCAACATAGTTCCAGACATAATTTCTTTGCTGATGAATGGGAATTATTTTTATATGTTGCACAGGAGACTCGACAAGACGGAGGCAAGAGAAAATATAAAACAATGTATTCAACCTATCCGTTTTAATACACCTAAATGAATTCCGAGGGAAGTCCCTGAAACCCTCTTAATCACAGGAATGTAAATGCTAATTTAAAATACTGATTCATCACTGATATATTCCCATGGTAGGTCAGCAATTTTATGAATGCATATCATACATCAGTATATAGGACTGCACGTAAAGCCACGGACTAGAAACTATGATAGTTCGAGATTTACTTTTATACGAGGTATATAGAAAGCACTTATGGAGGCATATGAAAAACAAACGTTGGATCCGTCACAAGGAAGGTCATCTTGCCCCATTTTGGAGATAAGGCAACAAAGCCAAATACAGCATTGTGGATTGTGGCCAAAACCGCACATGATGCGTTTGCTCCAAAACAAAGGATGGAAAGCAACCCAGGGAAACCCAACAATATACACTGAACAGCCAAAATATTATAGCCAGTACGTCTTTATGTAAATCGAAGCAACTGCAGGAAAACGACGTCACGTTTGAAGGTCATAAAACGGCGCAAATACGTGGGTCAAAACAAAAGTTCTGCACACTGTCCATTTTTGAGAAAAGTGTGAAGTAACGGAGAAAACTTACCTTATTGCCGTTCAATGTACTCCCCTTTACTACTAATGACAGCTTGCTAGCGGTGAGGTAGGTCCTGCATGCCCCGTAGTACGCCGTTTTTGTTCAGCTGTCGTATTACTCGGGTTCACGTCCAATGACAGCTCGTCCAGTGATTCGTAGCGGATGCCACAGAGCCGAATTTATATCTTTGGGTAAAGATCAAAGTCGTGTGGACTGAGATCAGGACTGTATGGTGGGTTGGATAAAGTTTCCCCAGCCATATTTGGAAAAAAGCTCCGTACCGACGCTGCACCATGATACGATGCGTTGCCATGCAGAAATTTTTTCCCACTTCCAAAACTTTGGGGCGAGTTTGACGAATTTTTGGTCTCAACTTTGTGCTCTGAAAGAAATTGTGCTTCGATCAAGAGTTCGTTGCCCACAAACTTCTTGCAAGGCAGCGTGGATCTGTGTCGGAGTTTCTCCTCGCGTAGATTCTATTTTCACGTACGAGCGCTGGTCTAACGCCGTGTCTCTGCCTGAGAAGCTTCATGCTTTCATTTCCAAACACTCCCACGTCCACACAGCAAATGATAGCCCGCAGTTTTGACACAACTGCATTGCTGAGAGTTTGACCTTGACATGACACAATCATTTTCCTGATTGTATCATCCGCTTTCGTTTTAGATTAACTTTTAGTATGACCCCGTAACACTTGATTCTGAGCTCTGTTGATCAGTGTTATTCTTGTTCTTCAGATGAGAAAAGCAGTGAACATAAGCAAATTCGGCAAAGACCAATGGGCACTCAAAAACGTTATTCTAATGGACACCCGAATACGTTTGAGCATTTAAGGCTTGTGGGGTTCTCAGAGTCAGCGGTGGTTAGTACCCTCACGAAGTGATCCGAGGAGTGAAAACCCATGCTCCGTCGGCAAGGTATGGCCCAATAACGGCTCATCGATGCTAGAGGTGAGCGAAGGATATCCCATATGGTACGAGCCAACAGAATGATAAGTGTGGCTCAACTCTCCGGTATAACTTGAATGCTCACTGACGGAAGTAATGTTTTACCACACGCAGTGCATCGAACTTTGCTGAAAATATGGTGTGTAGCCGTACGCCTCACCCAATGCCCTTAAGCCTTTAAAGGACCAATGTACCTGAACCGAAAGTTGCCAAAATTTTCCTGAGCTCCTCAAACAGAATTGTTCCCATAGTGACCGGATTATACCAAAAACTACGGCCAAACAATCACTTTCCTTCTTTAATCTCAGGAGTATCGACTATAAATCTGTGTCTGGTTGTAAATGCTTCTTTACACTCCTTAGTCTTACAGTACCTAATCTGATTCCATTATAGTCCTTTACTCTCTATTCCATTACCCAAGGAATGATTCGGAAGCAGTAGTCCCCCGGACACGGACATCATGCCACTTAGTAGAAGCAATTTACTCAGACATCTTTTCTCTTCTTTCTTAGGTTCGTCGCCCTTTTCTTAGCGGAAAATGTAACAAGACAGAAAGGATTAATGATAATCATACGATCCAAGTGTCCACTTGGAATGACGAATAAAAGCGACAATTTCTGATGCGCTGGTATACTCGTTCCTGTCGTGTTCGGCCCACTTCTCAGACAGCGAATGTATTCATTCGAGCTGATTTCAGCCTGTTTTGTTAACCCCTAGTTAATTCGTTCCAGCCGGTTAAAGGTTTAATAACCTCAGCTCGCCGTCGAAAGTGTTTACAATGGGCAAGTGAGCATCAAAACTGAATTTTGAATGAACGGTTGTCTGGTCCGAAGAATCTCGTTTCCTGTGTCACCAGGTGAACGTGTGCTTCGTTTATCTTGGGAAATGCTGGCATCAGGCTGCACCACGAGACGAAAACAAGCCGGTGTAAGAAGTGTACTGCTTTGGGAAAAGTTCTACAGGAAAACACTGGGTCCAATCATTTATGTGCGGGAAAATATGGCGTCTACCACCTATTTAAATGTCATTACAGACCAGGTACATCCTTTCATGAGAACAGCATTACTCCCTAGTAGTGCCTTCTTTCAGCATCATAATGTGCAATGCAACATTGCTACGACTGTTAAAGAATGGTTCGCGGTACATAAGGAAGTCTTTCAGCTTATGTATATTACGTGCATCCTGAAATAAGGAACACTTCAGCTACGTGGTTATATGTCGTGCATCATCTTTCTATATTCTGTTGCTCACGGTTAAGTGAATTACAGCCCATGGGGGTGCATGAAATGTGGGAAATACTATATACAATTCAATTTTAATGTTCAACAAATATGCTACTTACATACAATGCTTCTTTACTACCATCCACCAAACACTCTGAGTTCCGTTGCAAGAATTGCATGTGCCGATTAGTAATCCAACGAATATTTGTTTTTAGGCCTATCACTTCCAGTCTTGTGTCGAGGCCGGTTGTAACTTGTAAGCACTGTGAAGCAAAGTTCCTTACTTTGAATTGTTTCCTTCTGTTGTAACGAATTTAATTCTTGAGGATTAGGACCTGTATCATTAAGTCAACATCGGTACCAGTTTATAATTTCGGTTCAGTGGAGACGTGGGGTTAAAGCTGTCAACTGACCAAAGTATCATTGATGGGAAATATAGACTGAACGAGAGAGTATAATACACAAACTAGTAATAAAGTCTCTATGTACATCATATATATCCACCACGCGCTGATATCCATTTTATACCCATATCTCGGGGTGTATGTGGTCTAGCAGTAATCCAATGTAAGTTCGTTCATAAGCCTATCACTTCCAGTCTTGTGTCGTAGCCAAGTGTAACCTATAGGGCACAGTGAAGTAAAGTTTCTAACTATGAGTTATGTCCTTCTATTGTAACAAATATTCTTGAGGGCTAGAACTTGTATTATTAGATCAGCAGCAGTGCTAGTTTACAAACTCAGTTCCGGAGGGGCTGTGGGAGTTTGAAGTCGTCAATTGACAAAATATAAGTATCCTTCATGCGAAATATCAACTGAACAAGAACAGATAATACAAAGGTTAAAATAAAGTCTCTATGTACACTATAGACATCACCACGAGCTACTAACCACCATATGTCCATATCTCTTGGTGTATCCGGACGCACGTTTCACCAGGTTTGTTCCTGTCGTTTTGAACGGGAATGTTCATCTCATGTCAAAGTCCGATTGCACTCCCGACTAGGAAGAAACTAAAATAATCAACCAACAAAATAGTGTAAAAACAACCCAGATTGCTGAAGCAGTTACCATACATAAAACAAGGCCATTTAACTGCAATAATAAGAGTCCATGTGAATTATCATACGCATGGAGGCACCTTATTGAAACTGAAAAGAAAATAAAAAAAATAACCATAAGCACATACGAACATCAAAACAACTTGGTTCCACACTAGATGGCATTGAAGACTGCGTTGCATAGAGGTCCGTACGCACTAAGGCACATGATTTTTAGTGAATCGGACTATGACATGAGATGAACATTCCCGTTGGAAACGCCAAGGAGAAACCTGGTGAAACGCGCGTTCGGATACACCATGAGATATGGACATAAGGTGGTTGACAGCTCGTGGTGATTGCATATAGGGTACATAGAGACTTTATTTTAACCTGTGTATTGTGTGTTCTTGTATAGTTGGTATTTCGCACCAAGGATACTTATGTTTTGCCAATTGACGACCCCCGCGTCTCCGGAAGTGAGACCGCTGCTGATTTAATGATACAAGTTCTGGCCCTCAAGAATACTTGTCACAATAGAAGGACATTACTCACAGTAAGGGAACTTTATTCCACTGTGCCCTACAGGTTACAGTTGGCTTCGACACAAGACTGGAAGTGATAGGCCTATAAACCAACTTACGTTGGATTACTGCTAAATCACATACACCACGAGATATGGGTATATAATGTATAGCAGCGCGTGGTAGATATTTATGGTGTACGTAGAGACTTTATAATCAACTTGTGTATTATACTATCTCGTTCAGTCTATATTTCGCATCAAGGATACTTATGTTAGGTCAGTTAACAACTTTAACCCCACGTCCCCACTGAACCGAAATTATAAACTGGTACCGTTTTTGAATTGATGATACAAGTCCTAACCCTCAAGAATTAAATTTGTTACAACAGAAGGAAACAACTATTCATAGTAAGGAACTTTGATTTACAGTGATTACAAGTTACAACTGGCCGCGACACAAGACTGGAAGTGATAGGCCTAAAAACAAAGTTTTGTTGGACTACTACTAGGCGCATGCAATTCTTACAATGGAACTCGGGGTGTTTGGTGGATAGCAGTGAAGAAGCATTGTATGTAAGTAGTATATTTGTTGAACATTAAAATCGAATTGTATATAGTATTTCCCACATTTTATGCACCACAATGGGCTGTAATTCACTTAACCGTGAGCAACAGAATATAGAAAGGTGATGCACGTCTTTAAGAGTAGTCTTCCAGCTATTGTCCTGGACCCCAAACTCCCCAGATATGAATCCAATCTAACATTCAAATCCTATCCGCCGTGGCTCAATTACGTATCTTACAAGTGTTAAAGGATCTGTTGATAACGTATTGGTACCAGATACCACAAGACTCTTTTAGAAACCTTTTATCGTTCATGCCTCTCCGGGTAAGAGTTAATTCAGCGGCACTTGGAGGACGAATAACATCAGGTGAGGTAGGTGGACATAATGATTTGGCTCATCGGCATAGACGCCGACTATAGAAAGCAAGGTGAACTTTGCTCCTCCAATAATTTCACTGGGAGGGGCTGTGCCCACCCAATATTTTTCATCCTGTTTAATGAGTTAGTCGCTTTGGCCTCATAAGGTAGACAAAGCTCCACATTTTGAGATCAAAGCGATTTATTTTCCAAAAAATAACAAAAACAGTAAAAAATTTTCTTCCCATATTCATTGTTCATTTGATAAGAAACTGGATTGCCAGCCCCGCACAGTTTTTCGTAATATGTGTTAAATGTTTAAGACAATTATCAAAAACAAAATACACTGAAGTACCAGACAAACTGGTACAGACGAGTTTATGTAAAATACATACCAACGTCTCTTATGCGCGTACTCGGTTGCGTCCACAAGTGCGCATATAACGCGATAGACATCCTTGCCAGCTGTCAGAGCTGTTTTCGGCATGAGAATGACAAGTAATAACGATTTAAGTGATTTTAAACGAGGTGTTATAGTTGGCGCTCGTGAGATGGGCCATAGCATTTCGGAGGTAGAAACGAAGTTTGGATTTTCACGGACGACCATTGCAAAGGGTGTACCGTGACTGCAAGAATTCTGGCAAAACCTCCAAGCTACGATACCAGTGTTGTCGTAAAAAGACATTAGGTGAACGTGACCATCGTCGGCTATCAAGAATCGTTTCACGCGATAAGCGTGCAACACTCTCGCAGGTATCATCGGAATTCAATGCTGGAGCCTCAACAAGCATCAGAGTCCGGACTGTGCAACGTACCCTGCACGATATGGGCTTTGGGAGCCGACGCCCAAATCGAATCCCCTTGATGGGTGCACTACACAGAGCTATGCACCTCGCTTGGGCACGGCAACACCGCCACTGGACACTTGAGGACCGGAAACAAGTAGCCTTGTCTGACGAGTCGCGTTCACAACTGTATCGGGCAGATGGAAAGATTCGTGTGTGGCGCAAACCCCATGAAGCCATGGATCCCGCCTGTCAACAGGGAACTGTACC
The DNA here is from genome assembly GCA_039090855.1 of Macrothele yani. NCBI lineage: Eukaryota > Metazoa > Arthropoda > Arachnida > Araneae > Macrothelidae > Macrothele > Macrothele yani. The sequence continues at coordinate 186,296,256 of CM076995.1, forward strand.
GGCTGGTGGGGGGGGTCCGTAATGGAATGGGGTGTACTTAGCTGGACTTCACTGGGACCCCTGGTACGTCTACAAATGTCTGTGACCGGCCAACGCTTTGTACGCATCCTTTCTGACGAGGAACACACGTTCATGTCCTGAATTCATGCTGATGGGTTGGGCCTATTTCCAACCGAATAATGAACCTCCACACAAGTGTCGGACACGCCACGTTATGCTTAGACGAGCATTTATCTGAGTTTGGGGTGTTGCCATTCCCACTCAAGTCCCCAGATCTGAACGTGATAGAACACATTTGGGATGTCATGCAACACGCTATCGAACACAGGAATCAGAGAATTCGAAAAACACCCTAATTGTGGAATGCTCTGCAGGAAGTATGGCGTGTATTGCCTACAGCTTATTTCCAGCAGCTAGTGGAGTCCATGCGCCGTCGTATTTCTGCAGTCCTGCGCTCCCGTGGGGGACCTACAAAGTATTAGACTGGTGCACCAGTTGTTTTTTTTGGCACTTCAGTGTAAATTAAGATACAGAAAATCATAATCTCTAGCGCCTTTATCTATTTATTTATTGTGTTTCTCGTTCTTTGAGTAACCATGCTAAGCGTTTTGAAATAAAATCTCCGTGAAGGTTTTTACAAAATCACAGGCTGATTTTATTTTTTAAAAATATGAATTCAGCAAAACAGTATTTGTTTCTTTGTTCATTTCTGATGAGAAATTACAAATGCTTCTTAAAATAGACGGTGAGTCTCATGGTTTATCTGGGAAAAATGAAAGAGACTTGCCCCTCCACGTCTGATCTCACATCTGCGCCCCTCCCCCAATAATTTGGTGAAGTCGATGCCCTTGCTCTTCAGTCTAATCTAGACACAAAAACCGACATTCGACAAAACTGACAAAAACACGTGTGAATAAAGCTGATTTTATAGCACATAAAACTTACCTATCTACATACACATAGTGTCCTAAATGAATAACTTTGCACGCTTGATCGCGTTCAATCAGTTGCTTCCGTATGCTGTCTAGAAACAGCTGTGATTGGCTGCTGAATATTTAGTATGTTTAAAGGTGGATACCTTGACCTGTGACTTACTGTATCCCAAAAAAAAAGAAAGTCTGAAGGTGAGTTTTAGTGACTTTGGAGTTCATGGTATACAGCTTCCTTCTATACAATTTTGGTGACAAAAGACGGTCTAGTCGTTGTGTTATTTATATATTCCTATGAGTTAGTGTGCTGGTACCACATGTTTTTAAACATTTGTAATGGCAGATGTCCTATAAAATCTCCCACATTCGTTCTTAGCAGATGCAAATATCGTTCAGCATTGAGATGATCTTGATGAAGAAGAAAAATGATCACTAATGCTCACTATGTGTGTTCACTATGCCATCTTGTGTGAACTGCGTATGGTCTGTTCATAACATTCTCGACAAGAATTATAATTCCTCTTCTATTATGTTCACCACGATATTGCAAAATTCCAGGCGTTTCTCCAAATTTTCAGGGTGCAGTTTATGCAGAAAATTATATGAATTGGGACTATGTGTTGCCCATGCAAACTCTGCGGCACTAGCTGGTGGCTTAGTCCATTATCCTTGGTAACTTCTCATGAGCTGCAGTAAGTATGTGCGAACACGTATATCAGATTTCTCTATCAGCCCTCCGTGGCCTGCCTTGTACGTGAGTGTCAGCTTTAACTACCAATATCACAGTACTGACCAACTGCATTTCTGATGGTCGTCTGATCAGGATGTCCGGCATTAGGAAACTGCTGTGCATACACCTGTTCCGTTGAGGAAACATTCTGATTACTTTCAAAATAATAAATCAAATTCACAGCGAATTTTTTTTTTAAAATGCAGATGCTGTTAATTAGGAAAATATGAACATCGGCTATAAATTACAGCCGTTGTGAAATCTACTCCCAGAACCACAACTACAGCAAAACCTCTGACTGACGAACTGCATTTCTGATTGTCGTCTGATCAGGATGTCCGGCATTAGGAAACTGCTTTGCATACACCTGTCCCGTTGAAGGAATATTCTGATTACTTTCAAAATAAATCAAATCCATATCGCGAATTTTCTCCTTTATAAATGCAGATGCTGTTAGTTAGAAAAATACGAATATTGGCTATAAAATACGGTCTCCGTTAAATTTGCTCCCAGAAGCGCAACTACAGCCAAACATCTACTTTCGAGTATTAGACATCGACAGACAGGTTTTACATCACACATACCTATAAATATTGTGCTGAACGATCAGGTTCCACTAAGTAGATACGTACGCAAATTAGCAGAGAACAATGAGAATTACGGAGCTACCTGGTTGTATCAACTTTGGAGGAGTTGACACAATTTTTTCGCGACAGAAGGAAATTACAGAGTTGTCTGGTTGTGTCAGCTTTGTTGGAGTCCTTTTCCGTCCTTTCTTTAGTGATAAACATTTTATGTACTGTATTGATTCCTTCTATAATACTGTAATTTACTTTATTTCCTTACCTCCAGAGGGAAGCAAGATATCTCTTATCTCCCCCATCGTTGGAGAGGGTGTCCAAAGCTGTTTCATAATGTAGTGCTATTGGGATTTCCTTTACACTTGTACAAAGTTTAGTGTACTAGTCATCCTATTAGTTGACATATTGGCCTAGGCCATGAATTTTGCTACTCTGTGTACTGTATGCACAAATCTTCACACTTCGGAATGGGATTCTGGCAAAATGACACGCATCGCAAGTGAAAGTTATACCAAAAATATTTAAAATATATCGCTTACATGTCAGTAACATTAAGCACCATTAAAAGCCAACATTGTTTCACTTAAGCACGTGCTAAAAATTTCTGTTTCTATAATTAACAGGTAACTTTCTCCCAGACTTCACGACGGCTAAAGGGCATGAATCTTTGGCTACCGATCATAAGATCAAGACTGGTATAGGCTCAAATTCTTGGTAAGGCATGGATAGTGATTTTGTCTTTCAGTACTGGTCCTCCCCTTCTCCCTCAAACCAGTGAGACTAAATTAAGTTGATAACAGTGATGGTTACACCCCCAAAACAAAACACACATTTCACATCATTAGTTTGTCGCCTCGCTGGGGCATTAATGGTATCAGACTCGTCAATCATTTTGATGTAGCATAGTTCTAAACAAAACATTAAACCAGCCCATGCGTATGAACAAAGCTCTTTTTAGAAAACTTATTATTTTTCTCTCTATTTTATGCACTGTATCATCAAAAGTATCCATAAACTTGTTTATCTACAAACTCCTAATAGAAAAGGATTAATATCTAGTTGGCCCACTCTTTCCTGCTATCATAGTCTTTACTCTGCTGGAAATATTCCTCCCAAAATTTTGTTAGTCTGCTGCCCGACTCGCCTTCCGTTCAGCCACACGGGCGTTAGTGAGGTCCGTCATCGAAGTTGAGCGGGTCGTCCTGGCTTGCATTGGGCGTTCAAATTCATCCCAAAGGTGCTCCATAGGGTTGGGATCCCTGCACGGTGCAGTCCATTCAATGTCTTCTACAGCCATCTAATCAAACCATTAATGCACGGACCTCACATTGTGGACTAAGAGAGTATAGCTCAATCGGTAAATGAAAGGACTTTTACTGAACTGTTCCCATAATGTTAGAACAGAATTGTAGATAGGATCATTTTAAACCTCAGCGTTAAGTTTTCCGTGCGCTGGAACTAGGGGTTCGAGCGCAAACCATGAATAATAGCCCAGGAGCATGATGTCTCCTTCACAAAAGTTCAAAGTTGGCATAATACAGTCAGAAAAATAATGTTCTTCTGGCGTTCTGAGGAATCAGTCTCCTTCATCGGAACGCCACATGGTGAAGCATGATTAATCTCTCTAGAGAACGCGTCTCTACCGTTACAGATTCAACCGAGTTTTACGCCACTTCAACCGAAGCTTGGCGTTGATCTTGCTGATATTAGGCTTGTGTGAAACTGCCCGGTTAAGGGAACACTTTCCATTCTTTCGGCGAACCGTTATGGTGCTGGCGTGCTTCCAGAGGCAATTTGGAGCTGTGTAATCAGTATTGCCACCGAGAACAGGCAACGTTTTGTACCCCTCGCTTCAGCACTCAGGGGGCCCCCCTCTCTCATTTGATGTGGACTACCAGGTCGCGATTGCACTGAACGTTACTCCTGGGCGTTTTCGCTCCACAACAGCGTCACTTAGAGTTGATAGGTGCAGATGCAGCAAGGCAGAGAGTTTTCTAACTGAGTTGTTGCTGAGATAGCATCCTAGGACCGTGTAGTGTTGAAAGTCACTCAAAATTGCCGCACTACCCATTCTATTGTGCATTCTTCTGTATGATGTTTGCCAGGCACATCCGTCTTTGCTCAATATAGGCCAAGGTTGTGACATTTTTGCGAAACTCCATTTGTCACTAAAAGACTGACTACTTTAATCATATACTGTATAAAAAAGTGTACAGTTCAGATGAAAAATCGGCATTACTGATAATGTCTTATTTCTGTGACCATTTGTTTTCCCTGATATACGTATCTCACACATCTCACATTAACTGCTTGTAATGTTTTATTACGAGCTAGTCTACATATCTCGCGAAATTTGACTGTCATAAATGAGAGTAAGACGATGTAGATCTGCATTCCCGGTATCCTACTCGCCCGAGACTTCAACTAAAAATCATAGTTCCAAAATGGGTGCGGATTCGATTCCCAAATGATGCCAGTGGGTGTGTTTGCATATCTCCTTCTCCTAGAACCAGTGTCCCAAATTTAAGGACGTAGGACAATTTCCACCCAAACGAGATGCTCATGGTAGTAGTAAAGCCCCCGCCCCACGGAAATAAAGCTGTAGGTCTAAACACTGCGGTGAACAATGATGTATTCAAGCATTTTTTCGGGGTGCTTAGCCCCCCCCGTAGGGTTTGGAAATTTCTCCTTATATTTAGTCAAATTGTTTTTGTTTATAGAAGAATATTTGGAAAAATTAATTAAGAAAATCAGGGAAAATAGAATAATTAAAAAAAAAAACCATCCAGATGGACTTCAATTTGAAATTCCTCTCATCCTTCGATAAATCATTAAACATTCCTTGCTAAAGGGGGAATTTTTAAGCACTAACAACTCAGACTACTTCCGCAATAAAAACCTAATTCCACAGAGTAGCGATATTTGCAAAGCAATACATCATATTTTGGATGCTGGTATTCAGCTTTATTTCAGTCTTCTGGATGCCGGTTTTCCATGTATACGGTCAAGCCTCAGTGTAGTTAACGTGACGTTAGTGCTTCCAATACAACAAATATTTGCTGGCGGTGGGTGGTTTACACTCTGTGGCAAGAAAAAAATGATAATAAAAAGAAAATCGAGGCACCTCAAACTGGCCAGACGGTTATTTAGTGTTTTTCTTTTTTTTTACTATTATGTGCTAAACTAAATAATCTAAAAGGGGCTAAAACCAAAGGGAAGGTAATGGTTTACATCATACGTTTTCAGGTAACTCTATAATGATTCCTTAATAAACAGAAACACGCTTGTAGTAAGGCGAGGACATTTTAACCACTCCCAAATTATTTGGGGGGGGGGGGACTTTCTCCAGCACAGCTTCATCTTACTAGCCTCCTCAGCATTTTACACCACCCCACGGGGAAATCTATGGTGCATTACTGAATTAAAGCAAAGGTATAACATTTTCACATTTTTTAATCACTTGTATGTGTAGTTATCTCGGAATTTGCATTTGCGATATACGAGCATAATATTTTTGTACTCTATTTTAAAAGTATATATTGATAACAAAACTGTGATTATATGTGTATAATATATCCGTCAACAAGTTTCAGTCCCCTCAAAATTTGTAATTGCCCCCCACCCCCGGAAAAAACTCTCTGGATGCATCGCTGGCTGTGAATATCACGAACGTCTTACCGTGTGCAAGGTCTTCCGCAGAAAAAACAGTGCCGCCCCGGTGGCGCAGTGGTTTAAGGCGCTAGCCTAGGATCATTCGTCCGTAAGGGGTCCGGGTTCGAATCCCGGTCAGGCATGGATGTTGTGTTTGTCTTACGGCACTGGCTCTCTCCCTTCCCTGGAACCAGTGACCCTAAATTAGGGACGGGCGACTGCTTATAGCCCTTTGAGTTGCTCACGGTGGTCGCTAAACCTCCTATAAAAAAAAAAAAAAAAAACCAGTTACGAATGGCTTATAAGAAATGCCCCATTTTGTGAACTTCTCTCGTCTTATTACGCTGTCTAGTACTGTTGCTTAAACAAATAGTGCAACTGGGTAAGTAAGTTCAAATGTATGCTTGATCATTTTTGTTCGTCTCATGAACCATAGATCAGGACTCAGGATAGTTGTCTCAACAGTGTAGTGTACCCTGCGATGAAATGTAACACAGCTTCTTATACTACGCATATCAGTAATACACCACAAAACCAAATCTTATACGTAGATCCGAATGCTTCTCATTCTCTGCAAATGTTAATTGAACTCTGCGCAGTAATTTGTTTTTCTGCACAATGTAGTAAAAGTAATAACTGCAGTAAAAGTAAAAATAATAATAAAATAATAAATAACATTCATAAATATTTTTATGTTGTGCAACACATCAGCGTAACGCCAGAGTACTTTTTGTGGCACCACATTGTTGTTTTTAGCGGTGTTCACCTCTTGGTGAGGGCATGAAAGAAAGCCCGCCATGTCGATCTGTTCCCAGCAAAACCTTGTAGCTCTCCTGAGGTCATTTTACAAGGGTCTTTTATCCCATCCAATCATCCTGCTCTCTATCTTGCCCTTTTTCTGCTTCTTCTAACCTTGCAAAGCATAATAATTTTATTCTAAAATTCTCTTGACATGTATCACATCTCCAAAAAGCGTGAGTTTTGCTTTGTAGATGATTGTTACAAGTGACCAGCCGGGTTCGATTTGGGCAACTACTGATTGATTCGTTCTTATTGAAATTCATAAATTCTATGTCCCCTTCTCCAGTTCCATAATTCAAAAGCATCCAACTTCTTACTCTCACTTTCATCAATGTCCAGCTTTCACAATCGTATACATTACACCACGTAGACCACCCCGGTGGTCTAAATGGTGACTTCTACAATTCGTCCGAGATTGGTCCAGGTGAGGCATAGATGTTGTCTTTGTCTTAGAATACTGGTTCTCTCCTTTCCCACGAACCAGTAATCCTAAATAAAGGACGGGTGACTACTTATAGCAATCTAGTTTCTCACTGCGGTCGTAAAAGCCACAAAAAGAAACAACCATGAAGACAGTGGCTTTAACGATTATTATCTTTGCTGTCACTGAAATGCCACCTGTATAGAGAGGTCTTAGTTGTTTCCACTCCATCGGAGTTTTCATACTGCACCTATATTTTTTATTTTCTTTGCAGGTTGAATATTTACAATCATTTTCTGATAACACAGTATCTTAAGATATTTCTTAACGCAACTCCACATCAGAATAGTAATCCTTTCCATTTTGTCGCAGACTGAATGTTTTCAAGAACTGCATTGACAACAAAGCTTGCCTCCTTTTCGAGATCTTGCCTCCATTCCGTAGAATAGATCTATGCGTATGCTCTCTCCTCAGGCTCAAAACAGACTTAATGACTTCACACATTTCATTCATAACGAAATTTCTTAGTCTTGCTATTGCTGTCCGTAGACATGCATCTCTTACTTCCATCGGAGACTTTATTTTTCAATCATTTCATTGAGAACAACATTTTTTGATGTCTGAATCTTCTAGACCTAGTCAGATGATTTTATTTGCAAATATACTCTTCATAGCAGACTCATAAAAACAAAACAAACCTTGGTTAACAAGACATTGCTTAAATCAAATTAATAAAAAAAATAAACTTTTCCCAAAATTTCTAAAATCCGAATCACATGCTGATTTTCTAACATTCAGAAATTTCAGAAATAATTTAAATTCTAAAATTTGAAAGATTAAATGGGATTATTTTTACAATATTTACTCGCAGAATAATTCTAAACTTACTTGGAAACACCTAAATACACTATTAGGTCGAAATAAATCTCTAAAAACTCCTTCTCACTTAACTTACAATCAAACCTCTATTGATAACAAATATGATATTGTAAATCTTATGAACGATTGTTTTATTTCAGGACCTCAAACTGTACTAAAACATTTACCTCACACTAATAACACATCTTCAACAGTTTCTTCTAGCCCAATTAAGGAAAACTCAATTTACATTCTTAAAATTACAAAAACCTAATTACTTCATTCATTGTACAATATTAATCTGCTCTCTGGTACAGGATACGATGATATTTTACCAAATATTTTAAAGTATGTGGTTCCTTACATTGTAGATCCCTTACTTCATATCTGTAACTCTATCTTAACTACTGGAATTTGTCCAGACTCTTTTAAAATTGCAAAAATTACTCCAATTTTTAAATCAAGTTCAGAAAGGGATGTTAATGACTATAGGCCTATTGTTAATTTATCTACAAAAACATTTGAAAAATTAATATATTCTAGATTGATGGCTTTCATTACTAAATTTAACATCTTGCATCAAAACCAATTTGGGGTTCTATCAAACTGTTCCACAGAAATTGCACTGATTAACCTAAAAAATAAAATCCAAACTAACTTAACGCATAATACATTTTCCTTGGGACTGTTTTTGGACCTCTCAAAAGTATTTGATACTATAAACCTTGGTCGGTTACTAACAAAACTATATAGCATTGGAATTAGAGGTACAATGCTTACATTTTTAAAAAGTAACTTATCTGGCCCACAACAATTTGTCAAACTTGATTACGTTAAATCAGATATAAAAAGTACCACCTCTGGCGTGCCTCAAGGCTCAGTGTTGGCCCGTTGCTTTTTAATTTATACATCAATGATATTTTCACTATTATACCTAATATTGACATATTATATGCTGATGATGCTACTTTGCTTTTGCATGAAGATGATTTACATGACTTTATTGCTAGATCAGGAAATTGTTTTTTTCTTTTTGATTCATTGGTTAAATGTTAAAGACTTAGCTATTAACACACATAAAACTAAATTAATGATATTATAATTTAACTCCCACATTTACACCTACTGAAACTTTGCTGAACAACATATCTATAGAAGTTGTTCAAACTCATACCTATCTATGTACAATTATTTAATGGAATCTTAAATCAAACAAACATATTGAAGTTCTAACCAATAAAATTTCGCGTAACATTGGTGTTATTGGCAATGTTATGACCTATCTATGTCCAAATATTGTGCTACAGTTGTATTCTACTCTAATTCAAACTCACCTGAATTACTGTATTCTGACTTGGAGAAAAACCTCTAAATATAGTATTAATAATTTACGATTACAAAATAAATACATTAGACGTCTGGAGTTGAAAATTCAAAACAGTTATCCCCGATGTTTGACAACCCGATTAGGCTTACATCCAAATGATTTTTATCACCTAACTATTAAACAATTATATAATTATAACTTAGGAATATTAATTTTTAAGAGAATTAAAAATAATCTTTATCATAATCTAATTTTACTAAATTTTCACACCCATCAACATTCTACTAGAAATAAAACTAAACTAGTTCCTATGTTTGTACAAACAGAACGTTTCAGAGCACATTAATTATGCTGGACCAACCCTCTGGAATACTTTGCCTGATGATTTAACAAGCTTAAATGAAATTTGTTTATTTAAAAAAACCTTAAACAATATTTATTACGATTAGCCTCATTGTAATTTTCTATACTTTTTTCTACATAGGTAGCAGCTACCTCATAAATAAATTGGAACAGTCACTGTGCTTACAAGTTCTTAAACTTACTATTATATATCAATAATAATGATTGTAACCCTTGAATCATTAAACAAACTAATGTTTGATACTACTGGCAATCTTAATGCTGAACATAATTATTCGGACTTTTTACTAATCTGGTAAAATCTTAAGTGGCATTGATTTAATTTACATTTTTTATATAGATAAAACAATAACGGATGGAGATGCTTCGACAGTTAACTTGAAATTATAATGATGATTGTCTCTCAGCGTTGCCAATCACTAGTATGTCTGCTTGATTTGATGTTTGTTTCAAGTATTATTGTTTTGGGAGAAGAGGGATAATTAGGCCCATCTGGCGTTTTCCCTCTTTTCATCCCTGTTGTTGCTTATCTGCTGTGTAATCACCTTCAATTAATTTTTGTAATTCGTAATCGACAACTAAAATGAAATAAATGAAATGAAATATTACCGATCATTTTATTGATAACATTTTTGATCTTGTCTCAACTGCAGTTGGAGTGGGTACATATGTTTTCTCCATTTTAGTGCTATACTGAATATTTAAAATAATATTATTGAAAACAAAAATGTTAGATCCCTTTTTTTTTATCACCCATCTGAGGACACTGATTTTACTTAACATTCATGGGGCAAATCATTATGACCACCCCTGTCTGTACGAGTGGGTATATCCCACTGCACGTGTTATGACCTCGCTTATAGGTGCGGAATAGGCAGTCTGTAGCATTGACATTACAAGCGGTTTTCAAAATTAAACGAATGTTTATGGATGAAGCAGTATGGCAAAGAAGAAAGACATGACAAGTTTTTCAAAACTTGTGGGCACTTTTACACGGTCCAGTCACATTATTGTGACCACTAGCTAATATCCAGACTAACCGCCATGTGCAGCGCGAACTAGACGGGCTGGGAGTGACTCAATAAAGTGCTGGAAGGTGTTTACAAGTATGTGGATCCATGTTGACTGCAGTGAATTTGACAGTTGCTAGAGGGTGAGCGGTGGATGATCTATAGAGCGGACAACACGATCGAGGTTGACCCACAGTTGCTCAATGGGTTTACGTCTGGGGGATTAGGAGCCCAAAGAAGTACTTTGACGTCTTCATCGTGCTCTTCCAACCACTCTCGGATATTTACAGCTGTGTGAAATGTCGCATTGTCATGCTGGAAAATTCCATCCGCCCCAGGGAAGACAATCAGCATGTACGGGTGTACGTGGTGTGCAAGGATGGATTCATAACGAATTCGGTCCATAGTGTCTTCCACAGGTATGAGTGGACCCAGAGAATGCCACGAAAGCAATCCCCAGACCATAACGCTGCTCCCACAGCTTGCGTTCTTCCAGCAGTGGTTGAAGAGTATTTGTCCTCCGATGTTTCTCACCTTATACGCCAACGTCCAGTCGTTCGATGAAGCAGAACACGTGACTCATCGGAGAAGGCAATACTTTGCCAATCAGCTGAGGTCCAATTCCGATACTGCCGTGCAAAAGTAAGCTTTTTCTGCCGATGCACCTTCGTTAGCATAGGTGCAGTGACAATCCGTCTGCATCGGAGCCCCATACGCAGCAGGGTTTGCTGAACTGTCCTTTCAGACACACTTGGTTCATTCGGCCAGTGAGTTGCGCCACTGTAGCGTGTGGATCGGCCCTCAAGCACCATCGCAGCCGACGTTCACCTCTCACATCAATGGCGCGTGATGCTCTGCAGTTTCCACGTTGTTATTCGCAATGGTGGCATTTCTCCAATCACGATACACTTTAACCACAGCAGCATGTGAACAGTTCACCAACTGCGCTGTTTCGTAAATACTGCCACCCCTGGTCAAAAAGCCGATAATCATCCCTTTTTGGAAATCTGATAAATCGCTATTTTTTTGCCCATGACAGCGACGAGAAGTATGTCTTCAGATCAGATCGTAGAAGTTTTTAGGAAGGGAGTGTCTGACCCCATATCTTAAACAACCCTTTGAAATAGGAAGCTAGGAGATTTGTGATAGTGTACCCGATAGAAACGGGACAAGGAAGCGAGGTAGAAAGGGGGAAGGAGAAGACTCCCTTATTTATTACTGGGGGTAAGGGCACTATTCGGGGTCCGACGGCTTATCGTGCCCACGATATACACTGAAGAGCAATTGAATTAGAGACAGCTGGCGTGTTATGCAAGTGTGGCGGTGTGGGCGGCCCTGCAAACGGAAACCACATGGCGCATGCAGCGATTCGACAATATAAGGAGTAATGCGACGGTAATCAGTAAGAGTCGAACGCAGTATGGGTAAGACGAAGGATCTAAGCGCATTTGATCGTGGGCAAATTGTCGGGGCACGACGAATGGGTCACTTCATCTCGGAGTCGTGCAGGAACTGGGATTTTCACGAGCCACTGTGTAACGGGTGCACCGTGAGTACATTGAATCCGGTAAAACCATCCCTGCAAGGGCCAACTGCCGTGGACAACAGCGTTTGGATGAGCGGCGTCATCGTCGGCTAGCTCGCATTGTAACAGCGGATAGACGGGCCACAGTGCAAGAAATCACTCGGCAATTTAACGCTGGTACATAAAAATGTGTAAGCAGCCACACCATCCAGAACCATCTCCTCGCTATGAGGTACAGAAGCCATCGTCCCACGAGGGTACCGATGCTGACCGCACATCACAGGGTGCAAAGATTAGCATGGGCGCGGGAACATCACCACTCTACCCTAGACATGTGAAAAAATGTTGCTTGGACTGATAAGTCGAGATTCACGTTGGTACATGCGGATGGCAGGATACAAGTACCATGCAAACCACATGAAGCGATGGATCCTTCTTGCCAGCAGGGCACTCTTCAAGCTGGTAGGGGTGGTATTCTCGTCTGGATAGTGTTTACGTGGACTGAACTGGGACCCCTAGTACGTGTGATATTGTCCCTCATAGGTTAACGTTACCGGGATATCCTGGACGTCTATTTGCTCCCGTTTGTGCGTCTTCAACATCCCACTGGGGAACTCATCCTGCAACAAGACAATGCACCGCGCCATCGCTCCTGAATTGTATCTGAATGGTTGGATAAACACACCCCACCGACGTGACCTCGCTTCCTTGGCCAGCTAGGTCACCTGACCTCAATCCCATCGAGCATATCTGGGATGCCATCGAGAGAGATATGTTCGAGGCTCTGACCCTCTCCATAAAATTTTCGTGACCTGTGGGAGCTATGTTCAGGGGTCGTGGATCCGTATGGCTTTTGAACGGTTCCGGCGTCTTGGTGCGTCCATGCCGAGACGAATCGCCGCTGTCATCAGGACGAAAGGAGGTGCTACACGTTACTAGACAGGTATCTCTAATTGAATTGCTCTTCAGTGTATTTTCAGAATGCCTAAGCTGTCAAACTTCTTCTGAGAAACAACAAAGATGTTTGGCTGTCATAGCTGATTTTCCAAAGACGGTGTCCCTGCCGTTTGCGTTTTATGCATGAATCAGACCGAGCACCGTCTCGTCGCCATACGTGAACTCGAAGATTATCGGATCCCAACAGTTTCGTCGATTAAGACTTTACGGCGCCGTACTGTCTGCCAGTTCGCTGGAATACGAGACAATTCCACTAGCTGGAGAAGAGAATTATTGAATACTCCAGCATTAGGGATCGGATCTGTTTTGCGACGAGATGTCGTAGCACAACATTGGCCGCTCTTGTGATGGTAGGAAGTCGCTGCAAGGGTGACGAAGCTTTTTACCAGATCAAAGGGTGTTTTCATAGTGTGGTTGCCGAGCTGATTCCAAGCTGACGCAGGTCGTACCATCCACTTCCAGGCTGACGACAGGTCGTACCTTCCAATCCCAGGCTGACGAGGGGTAGTACTTTCTCTAAAAAACGGCTCAAGTATCCATGAACAGTTATACTGTCATGGCTCATATTATTCATAATACGGGGTGTAGACCATCCACCCTCTCGAAAAAAAAATCCGTGCTCTCTCAAATACACATAGCTAGGTATATTGTCAAAGCATTTGAAGTTTTGGCAATCTGTACGAAGTTCGCTTTGTGCTAGAAACTCGAAGCTGGAAAACTCACGAAGAAACCAGTAGTACTTGCTACGTTATATAGAAGAGGCTTTCTCATTTTCATTGGCAAATGCTACAGGTGGGCTTCCGCCATCTTTTAATCAAGATGGGAGCAATCCATTTGTAAGTTGAGAAGAGTGCATATGTTTCTTCTCAATTTAGCTGCCTAGTCATTCCCGCCTGCTTCAGATCATTCCTTTACGGTGGTCAAATTTTAACGATATAAAGCATACAGAGAATGCACGGGCATGACGAGTTAATTCCCCAGTAAGACGCCAGTGTAAGGGAGAAAGGGAAGCACTTTCTAAATTTGAACGAAAAATGATTATTGCCGCGAAAACAGTGTGACCGGCGTCTCAACTATGGCAGACATTGGTGGCTGTTAAGAATCCTCAGTCGTAAAGTTGTGAAGGAAATTGAGCAAAGGGAAGCACAAACCCAACCTGCAAGAAAGCAAAGACCACCAGTAGTTCAATGCTAGACTACGTGCACTGAGAGACAACAGAGGTCACATGATCCTTCAGTTAAGGGCAGAAAACAATCATGACACTCAGAGAAACATTTCTGAGCATGCAATTTAGCGGACCTTCTTTCGGATGGTTTAAAAATTGTCAGTCCGTTGTGTCCCCATGTTAAATGTCCTTCATCAACTACTTCGCTTAAAGTTCACAAGGAATCATTGTCAGTGGACATTGTAAGACTAGAAAAGAGTGTTCAGGTCCATTGAATCAAGTTTTCGGCTATGACAATCCGATGGACATACCCGTATCCAACTCCATGTGGGCGAACACCTGCAAAGAGACTGCGCCGTTGCACGGTAACAAGCGTACGACGGCGGCGTCGTGGTATGTACACTGAGTGGACAGAAATCATTGAATACCTACCTAGTAACGGGTAGAGCCATCATCCATCCTGATAAAGGCAGTCACACGGTGGGGCATTGAGTCCACCAGGTCATGAAAGCGTTCCACAGGTATCTTCATTTAATGCTTGCGGCACCGCTGTCCATAATTCCGTCGCATCCTGCGTGAAGAATCGTAAACTCAAACTGACCTTACAACAGCCGAACGAAGATTTTCCACAGGGCTCATGTCCGGCGAATGGGAAGCCATTTCAGTTTGGGAACTTCTCTAGAATGATCTTCTGATCATATTATGGTCACCACGCGTCTGTGGGGAGGCGCATCATTCTTTCGGAAGAGTCCGTTACCGTGTGGGTGTAGGATGACCATGAACAGATGCGGATGATCCACATGGATGGACACGTAGCGTGGGTTGTTCAGTGATGCATATATTAGTGGTCCAAAAGTGAACTAGTGAAACACACCTCAGACTATAACAGTTTCTACATGCTGAACAGTTCCTTTTTGACATGCCGGTTCCATCGTTTTGTGAGGATTCCGTTAGGTCCACATCGAGCCGTCTGCAAAAAAATAACTGGAATCGGGATTCAGTCACAGTTCAGGCGTAATGTCCGGTGATGTGGCGTTAGCAATGGGACTGGTTTTGTCAACAGCTCGCCTGATGGTCTCAGCAGATATGTTTTATGGCACTTCCCTCGTTGATATCGGTGGTGATATGTGCCAAGGTCTCTCTCCAGTTGGTTGTACCTGTGCCAGATGGACGTCGACGGGGATGATCATCCACCACATTTCTCCGCCCATCACAGCGCTGTCCACAATGCGATGTTATTCCGGAAATGACTTACTCATGACGCACTTTTGACACTCTCGAACGAAGTTTTGCGATTCCTGTACAACCTCAGCGGTAAAGATACCCATATGTTTAATACTTTCTGACACAGTTGCCCAGACACAAGGTTTCTCATAGATTCTGTCCTCTCAGTGTATATAGTTCTAATGGATATTATATCTTCTCTCCTCTTTTGAAAATATAGTCACCTAACATCCTGTCTAGGAATTGTTTCGGTAGATGGTCATAGTGTTATGTGTCATGAGTGTACACACTTCTTTTTTGGTGGCAAACTGGGCGTTTTGAACCATTGCATTGAGAAACGAACTGCATGGGTAGTGGAGTATGAAATGAGGCTAGTAAAAGAAGTGTTGTTCTTCATTAAAATGTTGACGCGATGCACGTATAATGAACGACAGACTGGTGAAATTCTGAAGTGTTGTGTTCTGGGAATAAAAATTTAATGATTTCTGCAACAAATTAAATGTTGATTGTACTCAGAGGCGTAACTAGGGCGCGGACAGATGCGAGCGCAGCTTAAGACAGGGCGCAAAAATCACTGCTTCATCATCATCATCATCATTGTCAACCATTATCAATTCACTGCTGGACGAAGGTCTCTTCAAGTTTCCTCCACAACGGTCTGTCTTGTGCCAGTCTCCTCCATGTCACTCCCGCATACTTTCGAATTTCATCCACCCATCTCTCATGTTGTCTTCTTCTGGGTCTTTTCCAGTCCCTTGGAATTCAATCTAAAATTTCGGCTGTCCATCGATGGTCTGTCCTTCTGGCAGTATGTCCAGCCCATTGCCATTTCGGGGATTTAACTCTGATCATAATGTCTTCCACTCTTGTAATTTTTCGGATCCACGATTTCCTCTTCTTATCTCTCCTGGTTACACCAAGCATACACCTCCCCATGCTTCTTTGAGTTGTCTGCAGCCTTTGTATGTCTCTTTTAGTTAATGTCCACGTCTCTGCACCATACGTAAGCATTGGAAGGATGCATTGTTCAAATACTTTTCTTTTAAGACATAATGGCATATTGCTCTTGAAAATTATGCCGTTTCTTCCAAAAGCTCTCCAGGCAAGTTTTGTACGCCGATTAATTTCTTCATCAATGTGACTCTCACTTGATATCTGCTGTCCAAGATAAACGTACGTGTCTGTTATCTCCAGCTTTTCTCCATCAATCGATAAATCTTCATTTCTTGTAAAAGCATTGAACATCACTTTTGTCTTCTGAAAGTTCATTTTTAATCCCACTTCTTTACTCTTGTCAGCATGTTCCTGGATCATACTCTGCAGCTCTGATGGGGTAGTTGCGAAAATGACTAAGTCATCAGCAAAACGAAGGTGGGTTAGATAATCTCCATTAATCTTTATCCCTTTGATTTCCCAGTTCAGTGATTGAAAGACATTTTCCAATGTGACATTAAAAAGCTTCGGAGATATGGTGTCACTTTGTCTCACTCCCTTTCCAATTTTTATGTGTCCTGTATTTTCAAACAGCAGAATCTTTGCACTTGCATTTTTATAGATGTTATTAATAATATTAATGTATGCATCTTCAATACCGCAGGATTTCAGAGCCACTGTAACTGCTGATGGTTTCACCGATCACACAATCTTGTTAAAACGGAAATTGATTCTTTTGCTACAGTTTCTGATAGTTTGTTTTTCTCGCCATACTTTGCGACTTTCCGCTTACAAACTATGCTTATAGTTTTAAATTTATGCTTCACCAATTTCGGTAATCTTTGCAGCTTAAAGTTCTGGGGAATGTTAACTGCTGATATCAGAAATGAAGGCGCAGTTATAAGTACGTTGCAAGATAACGATGTCATTTACATTGTTGAAGATTCTCTGAGTGCTATTCGGTCATTACTACGATACTAGCCTCAACTGCCAGCCGCATTCGATCCATTTGATGTGATACCCAATATCCAAATTCCGAAGCCGTTGAGAAAAGCTGCACAGTTTCAGTTTTCACAATCTGATTGTGCGTCACACATGTATATAACATTGGATGTGACGTTATTTTTTTATAAAGGAGGAAATTAACGACCACCGTGAGCAACTAGGTGGGATATAAGCAGTCTCCTGTCCGCAACATAGTGTCACTGGTTCAAGGAAAGGGAGAGAGCCAGTGGCATAAGACAAACACAAGATCCACGCCTCTTCCGACGAATGGTCCGATTAGGCATAGATGTTTCTCAGCGCTTATACCACTACGCCTCCGGTTCGAAAATTTCGTTTTGCTCAGCAGCATATATATATATACTTCTTAGCCTGTTCGCAGTTCGCACCCAATGCAGGGTATAGGCTTCCCCCAGTCTTTTCCAACTTTCTCTATCCTTAGTCTCAGTCCACAATTTAACACCTCTAAATTTCTGAAGGTCAGATCTCCATTTTGTTCTCTGGCGCTCCCTTCGTCTCTTTCCATCTCTTGGTTGCCATTCTGTTATTAATCGTATACATCTTTCAGTCTTCCAACATATCCAGTCCATTTCCACTGTGATTCTTTTATTATTTTTATAATATTATTATTCCTGTTCTTTATCTTTATAAGTTCATTTCTAACTCGGTCTCTTCTTGTTATTCCCAACATTCTTCTCTCTAACGTTCTTACCGATACTCTTTTTTTTTCACATTGCCACTCTGTGATACTCCACGTTTCACTTCCATAAGTATATACAGTGTTAATACATGCATTGAAGATTTTACTTTTTAAATGCAATGAAAGATCGCCGATTAAAGAGTCTTAAGTCTCAGAAAGGCTGTATTACCTTGGAGAATTCTCCTATTGATTTTTCTTTCTTGTCATTCATTAAAACTGATTACTTGACCTAAATAACGTGCTTATCTACTTTTTCGATATCTTTTCCTTCTATCTAAACATTTTCTGTATTACTTTCTGTATTGTTCATATATTTAGTATTATGTATATATGTATAGAAAAATTAATGCCCTCACTTTGGTACTGAAGATAACATTTTTAGATCCAGCAATGGCTTATTTAAAAAATCGAAGTTAATGTTTTGTAATTTGATTTTTGACTTTCAGTCCTTTCAAGTTCTTAAAGCTTCACAAATCCTCATTTCAGCTTTTTCTTGAGAAACAGAAGAGTTATAAATAGACTTTGACAACCTCAACATAATTTTGTAATACGAAATCGCCTCCCCTTAGCGGACGTTTCTTTCAATTTTTGAAAGGTGCAGTACTCAATATCACATCTTCTTCTTGCTAGTGTGAAACAACAAGTGATACATGTGCTTTCACCAAGAGCTCACCGTTGCAAAATAATACATTTTAAAAAAAGTGTGACCAAGTTTTTGGAGGTTCCATGATCAGTACTGTAGTTCAAAGTTAGCAAACGCAATTCATTCTAAAACAAACATTTATATTTAATTCGGTTTCTACATATCACTATACATGTAACTTAAAATTCAATCTTTCTCTGTTTCACGATGCGTTGTTTTCTTAGACCTATAGTGTCTTAGAAAACGTTTCAAAATTGCTATAAAATAATGGTGTTTACCCTTCAGGAATGGTTATCTGGCATTCTTCAAAAGTACAAGAAAACTCGATATCAGTGGATTTTGTTGTTTATGTTAACGGAGCTTCTATACAGAAGAAATTCAATCTCCGCGTCTATGTCTATACTGTAAACAGACAAATGATAGTGTTCAGTATGTTGTTTCTCCTCTCCTCTCCTCTCCTCTCCTCTCCTCTCCTCTCTCTCTCTCTCTCTCTCTCTCTCTCTCTCTCTCTCTCTTTTTTTTTTAAATAGTTTCTGGAGGAATAGATATATCAAGATTTCTTCATAACATGCATTTTCTTTCAAAGCGAAGAACAAAATTTTACCAGCGATATATTTGGATTCATATAATATCGTTTCCCTAACAAAAAAATGGTAAATGTCGACAGCAGTAAAAAAGTGCTACTATCATGGAAGTACAGTAATATAAGACCTTATTCTCGAAAAGGAAAACAGACACAGAATCAACAACGTTTTATTTACTATAAATCTCAAAACTAAACTTCTGTATTTTTCGAACCTTCATTTCTCTAACGCCCAAAGTCTAATCGAAAAATAACATCTGCAAAAGAGAAATTGGAAGCCTCCTTGGAAACTAAATGGACACACAGTTGTTCGTTTTTGTTTTCGTTTTTTACTTCATTTAAAGAGTCATACCTACTGTTTCGCGACTCATATCCTTGAGAGTTGTATACATATTTTATCAATTCTTTTAGTACTGTATTCATTCATTCACTAGATACACTGACCCCAAATTAGGGATGGATACCTATTCTAGCCATAGGTGCTTATAGGTGTCCTTAACAGACAAGGCAGGGATGACAACGAATTATAGGTGTCCTTAACAGACAAGGCGGGGATGACAACGTCCTTAACAGACAAGGCAGGGATGACAACGAATTATAGGTGTTCTTAACAGACAAGGCAGGGATGACAACGAATTATTGGCTCTAATGAGAGCGTCCTTTGAATCATTTGCGACGCAATAATTTTTCAAAGCCCATTCTTAGAAAACGACCAAACATCAACGAATAATAAAATGCATGTAAGACACTCAGCGTAAAATATGCCCATTAGGTAAACCACAATGTGTGTAGTTTTCTTCACAGGAAGTGGAACAAATTTGAAAAAAATATTTTTTCGACAGGTTTTTTAGAATCGTTAAAATGCGCACAAGCGGAAATAGCCAATAACACCCACCGTAGCCTGAATGTGTGCTACAGGAAAATGCAAACTGCATGCAAAACCTAAAACAGTATAATTTCCTGTGTCTGAATATTTGTCCCGCTCTGGTGGCACAGTGGAAAGAGTCATCACCATAGCAACAACCTGGGAAGAAATATTTGTGACGTCAAGCTTAGGTTTTCCTGGTTTCGTGTAGGTGTTCAGTAAATAGAAACTGCTTCCGGGATGTAATTGTGTGACGTCATCACCATAGTACCAACTGAGAAAGAAATATTTGTGACGTCACGCTTAGCTTTTCGTGTTTTCGGACAGCCTTTCCATGAATGGAAACTCCGAACTATATCAGCGTGTGACGTAACAAATCTATGACGTAGTACATTTTTTATACTTTTCTTACTGTTATGTTGATTTTTGTAATGTTTATGAAACATTCTTTCACATTTGGGCTTCACAAACAAAACGAATATCTGTTTATTAAAGAATTACTCTACATATCATTTTTCCAGACATTATTGGCAGGCTTTGACCTAGTTTTTATCATTAATAATATAAACACCCACATCCACCTCTCTGAAACGCTTAACGTCCCACCAACGTCTGCATTGTTGCGTCATCACTTATCGATCTGTTCGCGTGTGCTCTCGCGATGTCAAACAGATTGTCTGCTATATAATAGCACGAGATCACTTTCAGATGTCAAGGTGATCGCGTGCTAATTTAAAAACATTGGATTACTCGAGTTCTGTTTTTCCGATCTTACAAAATTCGAATTAAAATCTTAATATCGCGGTAAGTTACGCTTATATATTATTTTAATTTAGCACAATTCGAGTATTAATTTGTACCCTTTAATTATTTTTTACTTTTTAACTAATTTTCCGAGTTTAGTGCTGATTATATTATACATTTGGCAAAATCTTGATCTATCTAAACGCTCTCACCTACAATAAAAACTGAAATCTCGCGATGTCGAAGTGAGCAAGATTGCATCTAAAAGCAGATGTCGCCCCAATAGCACATTGTCGAGAATTTACATAGTTCCGATTTGTAATACCAGATGTCACATTATTTTGTAGAAAAAGCTTCGGTAAGAAGATTTAAACTAAACTTCGGATAGGACAGTCTAAAACAAGCCGTGAGAGGAATAACATGTGTGCCGGAGAAAAAATAATTTAACGCGAAAAATCAAAGCAAAAATTATTAAGGTAAGTTTACACGAAAACAACTGTACTACAAGAGAAATTGTTGAACAACAACAAATATTTCGCGCAGAATATTTATCTCGAGATCTTTGGAAAAATGGAAATAAATAGCATGTAATTTTCAGTTCTAACATGAATGAGTTCTTACTAAATATCCGGCATCTGTTTGATTTGTTTTCAATCTGCTTCAATCAAAAATGTCACCTTCTTAGGACGCGAAACATCCCCTTATTTAAAACTTAAACAAGTTAGTAAAATCATGCAATGCACTGATTATGATAGGCTTTCCAACATACCAGAAATCATTGCTCAAGTTATGAGGATAAAGGCTGTAGAATAAATCTGGCTCCTATGTCGTGACCTTTGATCTCATTTCGCCCATTTTCCACAGTGTTCATCCCCAGGTCGTCTTCTACTACATGTTGAAATTTCATTGAAATCGAACCATTTTTACGCAAGTTATGACGCATAAGGGCAATGGAATTCATTCCGCTCCTATGTCCTAAACTTTGACCCCACTTCACCCATTTTCAATAAGGTTCATCCCCTAATGGTTCCCTAATACATACTAAACTATCATTGAAATCGAACGATATTTACGCAAGTTATGACACATAAGGACAATGGAATGGATCCCGCTTCTATGTCGTGACCTTTGATCCCATTTCGTCCATTTTCAATAGGCTTCGTCCTCAGATGGTCCCCAACCACATACTAAACTTTCATCGAAATCGAACCATTTTTACGCGAGTTTTCGTGGGGACAGACTAGTAGTAAAGAATGGCCGAGACAAAGGGAATAATTACTCAAATCTGCTACTTACACTGACACACATAGAGGAAAACGAAATATAACTTCAAGCCACCTGTTGAGAAAAATGTGCGTTATTTGAGGAAGTACATGGACCTTGTTCATGAAACGTCAGAAGTGGATTTCTGCCGACCATCATGGCTGCTGATTCAGTGTTGTCGCTATTTGATAGCCTCTTATTCTTGAGCAATTTTTGTAATCTTAACGTTATGCAACACGCCAACGAATTAATAGAGCTACAGGGCGAAGAAGAAGAAATTAATTTCTTAAAAAACAAATCAAGGTTGCAAAAATATACCAGGAGAGTGTTGTGTTCGATGTTTATATTGGATGATGCTGGAGAACATCGCTACTATAGTCATTATGAAGTTTCTAATAAAGCATTTTTCATACACGGTATATTAAATTTTCATGTTTATTATTGTCAGACATTGGCGAAACATAAATTTGGGAACTTTTTTTTTTTTTTTGCAAAACAAAACATTTAGAAACCCAGACAAATACGTAATATGGAAACACAAAAAAGGATAAATTATAGATATGTTTGCTTCGTTCCTTCAGGAAAGAATGTAGAACTTAATCTACAATTTACCGATCTAAATATGCCATCAGTTTTCTCCTATTTTTTTGAAATTGAAATTCGAAGGAACACTACGAGGTTTCAACTGTCTTTGATTCGTAGTGTCATAATATCGAAAATCTTTTTCGTTAAAGTGGTCAGAACATATTCGAAAATGTACATTGGAATGGAAATCATCGCGTTACATTTTACACAGCCATTCCTTTAACAATTTCGGCCATTACAGAGGAAAACTTATGGAAAGTTATTCCTTCCTCTATACAATTTATAGGTGGCAGAATTTATTAGCAGAACAATACCGTGAGTAAAAGTTAGACATGTCTTTAATAAATTTGCGAAAATCGTGATTTTCCTGTACTCTGCAACGTAACGTCTTCTTAAGCAATGGAAACACGCGTGTAACCAAACTATTTTTGATCCCCGGCCACGGAATAAACAAACTATTTTTGATTCCCGGCCACGGAATAAACAAACTATTTTTGATTCCCGATCACGGAATAAACAAACTATTTTTGATCACAGGCCACGGAATAAACAAACTATTTTTGATCCCCGGCCACGGAATAAACAAACTATTTTTGATTCCCGGCCACGGAATAAACAAACTATTTTTGATTCCCGGCCACGGAATAAACAAACTGTTTTTGATCCCCGGCCACGGAATAAACAAACTATTTTTGATTCCCGGCCACGGAAAAACTTTCCCATGATGCAGTGCGAGGTGTATAAGGTCCATTGGCTCAATACATTTTTCATGGTTAAGGGTGCACAACCAAGAAAAGATTCCTTCAAAATTCACGATACACTTGCAAATAAAAATATACGCTGACACACCTAATGACAGAACTGTTGAAGTGGCAAAAAGAGCATTTTGAATTCATGTATTAGAAGCAGAGGTACTGAGAAAACTAAGATATGCATTAACTTACCCTCAACTCCGAACCGACAACCTCTTTAATTTTCAAACAAGAAATATCTATAAAACAACTTATTGTTAAATAGTCGTAACAGACTGACAAAGACATTTTACAATCAGAATTTTAGAATAATAGATGCGGTTGCAAATATATGACAGACAAAATTTTACACTTATGATTTTAAGTGGCAACATTTTCAGTTATGAATATTGGAAACTGCATGAAAAAAAATCTACACTATGAAGCTACAACACCGAAAGGAAATATTTCGTCGTGAATAAAAACAAAGTATAATTTACGCTCGTTACAGGGAAAACTGTAAAATTATTTGAAGTAGAAATCGTACGTAGAATATGATGTCTGGGCCGCATGGGCGACCAAACGTTTGATGCGCCCGCGCGGCCCAGAAATCCCACCCCATTATACGTAGTGTACAAGCACTACATAGAAATGAGATAACCCCGTTCGATTTGTGTACAAGCCGGAGTCCCGGATGAAGCATAGTCGTCCTCCTACTGGAGCCAGTTGTCCTAAAATATGGGACGGGCAACAGCTATAGTCCTTAGAGTTAAATTCCGAAACAAAAATTAATTGTTGTTGGAGTAAAGAGCACTGAAGAACAATCGGATTTTTAGAAGAAAATATATGAAATAAAATACATTTTGAATTATATAGCATGTGCATTTTTGACCCCTTGTGGCAAAGTTACATTGCAAACACACCAAAAAGCATGGAATTTCGTTCGCAATGAAACTTTGCACGTGTAAAATTAAAGCTATTTAATCCTAGATTTTAACATTGTAAGATTGTTCTGTTATGATCATATATTTCTGGACTTAACAGGATATCCATGAATGCGTGGATGGAGCTCTAACATAAACCATCTACATGTTGAACCATTTTTGTAGATTGCACCTCCGTAGGTGCAGGGTCGAAGCCTGTGTTTTCCAACCGCCTGTTCGCGAGAAACGAGGGAATTTATTAATTTTTGTTTCGAATTGAAATAGAGTCAAAGTAAGAGGAAATCTAAATCTAAACATTTTTGAACACCTGTTGCAGAACATTAAAGAAAAGTTGGATCGCTAATCTCTTCACGGGAGATCTGAACTCCTGCAGGCTAACTCACCAGGGCCGCCCCGGTGGCGCAGTGGTCTAAGGCGCTGGCCTCTGATCATTCGTCCGTAAAGGGTCCGGGTTCGAATCCCGGTCAGGCATGGATGTTGTGTTTGTCTTACGGCACTGGCTCTCTCCCTTCCCTGGAACCAGTGACCCTAAATTAGGGACGGGCGACTGCTTATAGCCCATTGAGTTGCTCACAGTGGTCGTTAAACCTCCAATCAAAAAAAAAAAAAAAAAAAAAAACTCACCAGGATAACGAAAGCGTTGTTGAACTTCCTTCTGATGCCAGTCTTGTATCAATATTCAGATCCAAATCCCTGACTCAGTTTTAGGGTATTATGGGGAAAGAATATCGAAGTCTCTGCGACAAAGCTCTAAAATTATTCGTAACTTTTTGTTTTTAATTCGACCACTGTGATCAACTGAATCGGCTATAAGAGGTCGCCTGTCCCTAATTTAAGGTCACTGGTTCCAGGGAAGGGAGAGAGCCAGCACCGTAAGACAAAAACAACATACATGCCTCATCGGGATTCGAACTCGGACCCATCTCGGACGGATGATCAGAAGCCATCGCTCAGACCACCGCGACTACGTACTAGGGGTGTTCAAATGAAAAGGTACGAAACGTCATAAGAACGTAACCGTTAACATATTTGCCTATGCCGCTATGGGAGAACGTAGCGACACATCTAGGGATGCGATTGGAGTCGCCGGCGTGGATCGGAGCATGCGCGGGCGCCCGCATGCGCAGGAGAGAGCAGAGGCTCTTATAAAGAGCGCCGTCCAATTGACTACTTGTTGAATTCCTCCAGCACAGACGAACCATTAACTCCGATGTGTACTGTGAGACACTCCGAAGCCTACGCAGGTCCATCAAGAACAAAAGACCGGGGCTGCTCAAGGAGGGTGTGGTTCTGCTCCATGATAACGCGCGTCCAGACGTCTCCAGGGTCACACACGCGGAACTGGCCAGGTTCCAGTGGGAGCAGATTGACCATCCGCCCTACAGCCCGGACATGTCGCCCTGCGATTTCCATGTGTTTGGTCCCCTGAAAAAACATCTGAAAGGGAAGCGCTTCCACTCGGACGACGAACTCAAGGACGCTCTGCAGGACTGGGTCTCGTCACGGCCACAGGAATTCTGGGAACAAGGAATCCTTCGGCTCGTTAATCAATGGGATCGTTGGGCTACGGCCTATGGTGTATACTTTGAAAAACGTCTTCATTTATACCCACAGTGTCGTTTCGTACCTTTTCATTTGAACACCCCTAGTATTTATTGCTAGAAAACCTTCTCCGCCGTTTCAGCAGTCAGGACAAAGCACAGGAACGTAATAGATATTAATGCTGCACTCTGCTTTGCAGAAACGACGCTGAAACCACGGGTCGAGAAAATTATCGCAAAGCAGCAGCAACAAACGCCGCATTGACACCAGAAAAAATTATATTAACGGTAAGCAGAATATTATGGTATATTGATGCACTTATTAATTATTAAAGAATATTAACAGATTAAATGATATTAGCTGTAAGTAGGTGACATGGAATAATCTGGTAAATAAATCATGGCTTTTCAGCGATGATCATTATAACATAGAATATTACGAGATTAAATGCTCGAAAATAGCCTAAATTAGTTTTGTTTCGGCATCGCCGGTTAGCGTAAGCTTTCCCAACGTTTTGCCGGTCCGCGAATGCAAAAATGTTGGGGACCATTGGTCTAAGCGATGGCGTTTCACCATAATCCTGGAATGAACCTTACTTTACAAACGAACACCAGATTCATAAAGCAAAACATTCGTGGTTTCCTATGTTTTTTTATTAACTTTTTCATGAAACTTCATACTTATAAAAATGCATACGTACATGTAATTTGCAATAACTTTTTAATCACTTTTGCAAGTAACGAGAGATCTTAGATGTTTCTATCTAACCCTAGATCGTAAACAACCCTTAGAAGTAGGAAGGTAGGAGATTTGGGTGAGAGTGCCCGACAGGAAAGTCACACGTAAGCGAGGTAGAAAATCAGTAAAATGGATTACTTTATTTGTTAAATGAGGATTGGATATCCCGGAGCCCTGATTTTCTTGCTCTCCGAGGTACGGCGAATATTTAGTGGTTAGGCAGGGATCGATCGTCCAACCATACGGTTGGATAGACAAAGACATCGCTCTTTCCACGTTTTAGCAAGACATAGCAATCGAAAAATTGTTATTCGGTCACCACTGGGGATCCGAATCCCAGATCTCTCGATATCTAGCCGAGCGCTTTAGCCTTACACCACGGTGGCCAACAATCAACGGCGCTGGGTGTGTTTTTCTGTCAGCTTCTGGCATCATTAAGCCGTAAGATGGGCTCAGCTACTGAAACGTCTCCATCTTGTGGGCATCACCGGCAATGGCTATATATTAATTATAGCAGTTGTTAGCGGCGATCGACTAACAATTTTTCGATATCTATGTGTTTCTAAAACTTGGAAAGAGCGATGTCTTTGTTTATTCACTTACGCCACGTATTTGGAGGATTTTCACTTTGGATCTCGCCCTTTGGATTTAACTGCTATAATTAATATATAGCCAGTGCCGTTAATGCCCACCAGATGGAGACGACTCAGTAGCTGAGCCCATCTTATGGATTTATGATGTCAGAAGCTGACAGAAAAATACATATAGTGCCGTGGATTGTTGGCTACCGTGGTGTAAGGCACGCGCTTGGCTAGATATCGAAAGATCTGGGATTCGGATCCCCAGCGGTGACCAAATAAGAATTTTTCGGTTGCAATGTGTTGCTAAAACGTGGAAAGAGCGATGTCTTTGTTTATTCACGGATGCCACGTATTTGGAGGATTTTTACATATGGTTGGGAGCCCGCTCCATTAATCACAGTGCCATCTGCATCTTCAAGTACATTGCAAAAAAATTTGCCGTAGGTTGCACCAAAAGTGGTGCAACCTACGGCAAAATTTTTAACAATGTTTGCAATTTTTTAACAATGTTTAACCCGAGTTTCATAAAGTCGTGAAGTTTTTCTGCTAAGTAAGTCAAACCACAGTACAAACTGTCCGATGCACGATTTTTCAGATAAAACCACTCTTTTAATGTTTAAAAATGGTGTTAAAAACACATAAAAAAGGTATGAGATCGTTCGGAGCCCGCGTCGGTCCCTTCATCAGGTCATACACACTGAGCAGTCGAAGTAAAAGTTGGATGACTTAAATACAGAATGAAGATGTCATAATACAAGTACATTGCGCATGTCAAAGAATCAGATTTACATAAAGTGGACAAATCATTGAGACACGTCATTGGAGGACGCTTCATTGATTCTTACACATCATTGAGGCACACATTTCACATCATTGAGACACACATTAAGTGGACACATCATTGATTTCTTATATACATAAATTGGACACATCATTGATGTGTCCATTTTATGTAAATCTGATTCTTTGACATGCGCAGTGTACTTGTATTATGACATCTTCATTCTGTATTTAAGTCACCCAACTTTCATTTCTATTGCTCAGTGTGTATGACGCTGATGAAGGAATCGACGCGGTCACGGAAAGATCTCGTCCCTTTTTAATGTGTTTTTAACATCATTTTTAAATATTGAAAGAGTGGTTTTATCTGAAAAATCCTGGATCGGACGGCTTATTCTGTGACTCAACCTGAGTTTCAAAATTATTACGAAAATTCATAGTAGAATCGCCAAAAATTGAAGTTTTTTTTTTTTTTTTGCATATAAAGATTCCGCGCAATGAAACTGTTTGAGGAATTTAAAATGCATATTACAGCAATTTGACTTAGTGTGCTTAGGAAATGTTTGCTTCTTTTAAATCATTTTTCGGGTAGCGGACGAGCAAGGCGTGTGCTAGTAAAGAAATTAATAAATTAATTAATGAGGATAGTTTGTCAACAAAGGATATTGTACAAAACATTAAAAGTATCCTCTCTAGTTTCCCTTTGATTTTGTTTCCTTTTAATTCTGCTGACTTTTAAAAGCAAAGTATACTGCTCTGTAGTTCCTCGCGGATTTTCAGATTTAATAGTTTGTCCCACCAAATTCTCGAATTATTTAGTTTCTTTTATCACTCCCATCCCGGAAAGAAAATAATGACCATAGTCTCTGAACATAAGAAGCTCGTATTTAAAATAAGTTTAATTTTACCAATCACAATATGCTTCTTCTTTTTTAATTTTATCTTACAATAACATGCGTCCTTGCACAAAAATGCCGCCATAAAGTATCACTCATTTTGTGATGTGCTCATAGCATTTGAAACCCGCATACATTGTTTGTTCTCTCGGAGTTAGTAAACA
Source organism: Macrothele yani (assembly GCA_039090855.1). Taxonomy (NCBI): domain Eukaryota; kingdom Metazoa; phylum Arthropoda; class Arachnida; order Araneae; family Macrothelidae; genus Macrothele; species Macrothele yani. Next base: position 186,325,492 of record CM076995.1, read on the forward strand.
ATTCTTCTACTAAGCAAACACACTTTCTTCAAAGGAAAAGGAAAATTATAATCGGAGCCATATGCATATTTCATCCCATGGTTCCGGTCAAATAAAGGCACTAACCGCTTTACAGTATCCAGTATTTATCCTGCTAACAAGCATACAATATAGGAATAATGTGGCTTATGAAATTTCGTACGAATTAACTGATGTGTTAAACTTTTCTAATAAATTGCAATCCTAAAAAAGCACTGTTCTTCTTTTAATACAGAATCGCACAGCATTTCGATTTTTGCTACAGAAAATATTTGTTTTTTAATTTTCGGAGGAGTAGGACAGACAGGATAATATTTTACTGGAAGTAAAAATTTTAAATAATTTTATGATTGAAAAAACACATATTATCTAAAATTGAGGTGTTTTATTTTCTTTTTGTAGCACTCCTTTTTCCATCTGATACTCTAACAAAATTTTAGTCATTTGGTTGAATTTGCGGACCCTTGATAGCGTAGAGAACTAGATCCAAAAGAGGAAGTCAAAGTTTAACCAACAGGAACTCATCGAAGGGTCGTCGAAAATAAAATAGTAACTTAAACGACGTCTCTCTCTCTCTCTCTCTCTCTCTCTCTCTCTCTCTCTCTTTCTCTCTGAAAACTTTCTTTATCACAATCCGAATATTTCAGTTTAATATTTCAGCACTTAAAAAGCAGATATCGTTATAAATATTTTCTGGAGTTTGTCATAGCGAATTTTATGTTATCAAAAGATGATACATCCACGGATAATGAAATTTGCGCACCAAGAAGGAAGCAACGGATTGAACTGACATTTTAGGGACGTAATGATAATAATGAATAATACACATAATGACAAAAACAGAGCTGCAGGACAATTACAGAGGGATATGTGGCACGCAGTCAGCCATCTTCAATAGCGCGTTGCACCGCTTCGTGTGGAGATACATGCTGCAATACGGTCTGGCATGGCGGCGAACAGACGCCTGATGTTGTCCTGCGGCAGACTGGCCCACACGTGTTGGACAGTGTGCTCCAAATAACGGATAGTGCGGCACGGCGGCAGCAGGAGTTTCAGCTGGTCCCACACATGCTCGATAGGAGACATGTCCGGGGAGAGGGCAGGCCATGGAAGTGTCTGGATATGACATAGGAAGTCCTCTGCAACCCCAGCCGTGTGCGGGCGGGCATTATCCTGCTGCTATAGTGCACTTGGAATCCCGTCCAGGAACGGGAGCGCATGGGGCCGTACGATCTCGTTCACATACCGCTGGCCCGTCAATGATCGACGTACCACTACTAGAGCTGATCAGGTATCGTAGGCAATGGCTCCCCAGATCATAATGCCTGCAGTGGGGGAGGTGTGGAGCTCGACAGCGAGGTTGGGATTGTGCAGTTGACCCGAAGACCTCCACACCCGGACACGATGATCATCTGTCCCCAAAACGAAGCGGCACTCATCGCTAAACACCACACATTGCTAGTTTCTGGTGTTCCACATGGCTCAGGCCTGGCACTACTGCAAACGGACGCTGGGGTCGTGGATTCGATTCGCTTTCTCGATGCGTCGGGAAATGGTTCGTGGGCACACGGGAGCCGCTACATCTGCCTGTATAATGGACCAAGTCCCCGTCGGATCTATTCGTGCCTAGCGAACGAACCGTCGATTCTCTCTACTGGTTAGCCTCCTGGTCAGTTCGGAGCCGCTCCGCCGTGTGGCAGCGCCTTCACGTGTCCATTGCACCTAACACGGTTGACGCTGTGGTCAGAATCATCAACGTGGAGGGCTATACGGTGAGGTGACCACCCTGCGGTTTTCCGCCCGATGACCAGGCCTCTTTCGAAGTCCGTAAGTTGCGTAAATCGACGTCGCTGCCGTCTACTCGGCATTCTTTTCACTCTGTACTCTTGCTTGCGTTGGCCGGTGCTTTTCGCTTTTATGGAGCCTCGACTACACGCCAGTTTATAATGCTGCCGGTTCGTGCTTGCATCGCCACCACAGGGTGTGTAGTCATGCGCAATCGCACTAAACGTGGATCATTTGCATACCAGCACGCATTCTAGCTGTTTGCAAAGTTTCGCGGTTGTAGCGTGTTTTCTTCTAGGTGCGCAAATTTCGTTGCCTGTGAGTGTACATACGATTAAACAACAATTTTCCATGAACTGCCAGACAAGATAATTCACGATTCTAATACTTCCGTTTAATATTTTTGGACTTACAAACAGATAATGTTATAAATGTTTTCTGGGGGTGATGGTAATATCTCCAAATTAACTTTCTTTTTAGTTTGTCGTAACGAATGTTATGAAATCATTAGTTCATACAAACATTTTAACAGTTTTCCAAGGATTGCCAGAGCCGATAATTCACAATTCGAATATTTCCGCACTTAGATAGTAGTTAATTTTCTAAATATTTTTGGATGTAAGGGAAATATCTCCCTACCAACTTTCTTTGTAGTTTGTCGATGAGATTTTTATGAAATCAATAATTCATACAAACGATTTAACAACAATTTCCCAATGACTGCCAGACAGGATAATTCATAATCGAATATTTCAGTTTAATATTTCCGCACTTAGATACCAGACATTTTTATAAATAATTTTGGAGGTTATGGTAATATCTTCACATTAAATTCCTTTCTAGCTTGTCGTAGTGGATTTTATAAAATCAATAGTTCGTAGCAAAGAGGATATTTTTAAAGAATACAAAAACAAAACAAAAACGTCGGGTTCAAGCTGCAGCAATAATTAAAGTTTCTACGGCAATAATCAATCGGAACTTTTCGTTTTGTTTTCGGAACAGATAACCTCAATTTTGCCCATTATTAAATTCCTGGATAAATAATGTGAGTGATTCCGCAAAGCGGAACTGTAAAAATGATAGTAAAAAAAGCAATAGCTCTTTATGCTCTTATCAATATTGATGCTGCTCATAGCTTGTTCTCAAATACCTATAAATAACAGTATTATATGCGAGCTTTTCTTTCTGAAAAAATTAAGATATAGCAGAGCCTTTAAATGCAAATATTGTCCAGCATATTTTAGCATTTTTATATACGACAAATCCCTCCCGTTATGAAGGCTGTCGATCATATTCGGTCAGATGATGACCTTCCAAAATGCTTGCAAATACCACCCTCTCCCCCCCCTTTTCCCTGTGCTGCTTATTCCACCACCACCGGAGTTCTATTTTGACACCACTCGGGACTGAACCCAGCATGAAAACTCTGCACGCGACTGAATGACAGTTTGATAAAGGAGAGATGATGGATTGGACCCCCTTTGTTATGGGGAGTGGGTGCGCCTTCTCAGTAATACCAAGCACGGCCTACCAACCGCTGTACGGACACCCGCTGTCGCGGGGAGATTAGAGTCTTAGCGAAAACAGCCTCTCAAAAGAGGCCCTGATGAAAATGGAGTATTTACGAATGGGGAGTATCGGGTTTACGAACTCCGTCGAAAGACACACTGATGGATATTGAGAAGAGGAGAGGGTAAAGAGACTCCCGGAGTAAAAAACACACACACCAATAATGAAAAAAAAACAGAAAGAAGTTGCATTATACATGTTTATTCTAAGGATTTTCGGAAGGGCTGCTCTGTTCTGGTTCATTAAATGTGGCCTAGTTGGGGAAACTTCGTTGTTTGTACAGAGAAATGAAGTTTGACTGGCACGTACGGGAAATGAATCTACAAATATCGGAAAGTAATTGATCCTTAAGAGATCAAGGAACAAAAATAGGCTGGCGGAAGCGGAAGGGGAAATATAAAACCCATTCATGATGGCAATAAGGTTTTAGGAGAAACGTTAGGTAGCACGATATTTAGTAATTTTAAAGCTCTGTAAGACTACCGAATGAAATCAACTAAAACGCCAAAACAAATTAGTGGTTATGTATCTAGTAACTTACCAGCTTAAAATTAGCAAATAAGTTTAGAATGGCGATTAATAAATTTTAGCAAATAGCTATATTTTTTCTTATGGTTTCATGAGAAATCGCTGTGAGCAGGGGCTTATTTAGAAGGTGGGGGGCCAAGTTGTTTCCAGCGAAATGTTTTCATTTTTTTATGTTTTAGGTTTAAATGCGCCTTACATTAAAAAAGGCAATGCTTTAAAAATGCATCAAATTACATTTTTTTTTATATTTGTAGGTTTAACGACCACCGTGAGCAACTCAATGGGCTATAAGCAGTCGCCCGTCCCTAATTTAAGGTAACTGGTTCCACGGAAGGGAGAGAGCCAGTGCCGTAAGACAAACACAACATCCATGCCTAACCTGGATACGATCCCGGACCCCTTACGGACAAATGATCATAGGCCAGCGCCTTAGACCACTCCGCCACCGGGACAAATTACATTTAAAAAATGCATAAAGTTTCTCTTCCATTTTTCATTAATTTTTGCTTTGTTGTGGTGGATTTCATAAACTTCCAATTTACCTTCCCCCAAAAGGAATTATATTCGCCGATGGCCAGGAGTATGGCAAAACTGTTTCAACTGTGTTTTGAGACTCTATATACTCTCGTCTACATTCTTTGACGTTATTGCTGTCCTGTTCAAATTACAATATGCAACAAATTTTAACAAAGATGGGGTTTGTCTCGTTTTATTAGCGTTCGCTGATCAACATGGTCTTGCTGATTACATAGATATCTCTCGTTTACACACAGCATCAGAAAATGTAATTTCTAGGAAACATTGCATGTTCGTAAAAGGCATCTTACTCGATGGACAGTAGTATTGTCGTCCATGAAAGATCCGTCATCTGTGGCATACAAAGTTAACATTGCAGGATATACTTGATCGCCAAGAATGTTCAAATAATCCTTGGAGGACACCTGACCCACCAGCAATATTACTTTGACAAGTTCCGTAGCGCATAACGTACCCTACACGATGACACCACCAGAGTTAAAAAAGGGTAAACATTTTTGGCCACGGACCCGATCGTCTCATAATTGGATCCGACCTGGATCCAACACGAACCTGACCCGGACAAATCCGCTTTGAAATATAAATTGCCGCCCCGGTGGCGCAGTGGTCTAAGCGATGGCCTCTGATCATTCGTCCGAAAGGGGTCCGGGTTCGAATCCCGGTCAGGCATGGATGTTGTGTTTGTCTTACGGCACTGGCTCTCTCTCTTCTCTGGAACCAGTGACCCTAAATTAGGGACGGGCGACTGCTTATAGCCCATTGAGTTGCTCACGGTGGTCGTAAAACCTACAATAAAAAAAAAAAAAAAGAAATATAAATTCGAAGATATCATTGTCATTACCATATTCAATCATTATCAATCCACTGCTGGATGAAGGTCTCTCCAAGTTTCTTCAACAACGGACTGTCTTGTGCCAGTCTCTTTCGTCCACCCATCCCCCATGTGGTCTTTTTCCTGGGCCTTTTCCCGTCCCTTGGAATCCAGCTTAAAATTTCGTCGTTCATCGGTGGTCCGTTCTCCTGGCAATACATCAAGCCCATTGCTCCTTCTTGACAAGCGTTGTGTTAGTGGCTCCTACATTTTGTGCATTCTAGTGTGATATACCTCGTCTCGCACTCACCTGCTGCACGTTCCGCCTGTTCAAAAGTGCTGTGTAGGTCTTGAGCTACTTTTCTGGCAATTTCATCCTTGTATTTGTTCATATTACTCTGTTTTCATATCGTTTGCTCGGTTGTTTACGTTTGGAAGCTGCCAAGCCGCCCCGGTGGCGCAGTGGTCTAAGGCGTTGGCCTCTGATCATTCGTCCGTAAGGGGTCCGGGTTCGAATCCCGGTCAGGCATGGATGTTGTGTTTGTCTTACGGCACTGGCTCTCTCCCTTCCCTGGAACCAGTGACCCTAAATTAGGGACGGGCGACTGCTTATAGCCCATTTGAGTTGCTCACGGTGGTCGTTAAACCTCCAATCAAAAAAAAAAAAAAAGCTGCCAACGTGGCGGCTTCCGGTCTACCCTTATCATTTCTGGGCGTGGCGGATGCACGTCACTTGGGAAGTGCAACGTGACGTGTGGATGTGGTCGAGAGTACGTCCTAAGGTGCGTCTGCTCAGGTGCGTCTGCTCAGCTTCCGGGTACTCCAGCTACGGTGGCTTCCCTGGACTTGGCTGAGCCTTCTGCCTCTGCCTTGGTACCCTCCCTAGGTACTGCTGCGACTACTGCCTTGCCTTGTGCCTCTGCTTCTCTTCCATCACTGCCTTCTGTGCCAGCCGACTCAGCGCAGACTTTTCTTCCGATAATCTCATTTGCCTCTACAGGGCAGGGAGGCGCTGCTTCTTCGTCAGCTTCTTCTCAACCTGATAGTCTCTTGCAATCAATCCCTGGGTTTCAGATCTCCAACCCCAAAGTGAAGGTAACGATTGATGAAAATTCGCAGATTGGCCGTGAGTTCCATTACCTCCTGGATAGAGGTGTGCTCTTTCATGCCTTACGAAATACTCCTTTGCCACGCTACATGGAGGCGCTCTCAGGTCATGTGTCGTCCGCGTCTATTGCCGAAATTTCTCGTACCCCTCGTGGCATCTCAGTGCAGTTGCAGCGCAAAGAGGATGCTGACTTTTTTCTCGCACACGGACTTTCGATTGGAACAAATCATCTCATCCCTTCACCTCTTTGCAAGTGTCCGGTGAACATCACGTTCTATCCTGTTCCACAGGAAGTGCATGATACTGCGCTTCCTCTTCTTGTAAATCATGTTCGTGAAATTGTTGGCAATGTCCATCGCCTTTCTGACGTTCCACGCGGAACTCGATTTGCGCATGCTACAGGACCTCGCCGTTAGTTGTTGGTCATCTTTCCCACTGGGACAGCCTTAGCGGATTGCCCGACAGAGCTTACTCTTGAAATTGCCTCACGCACTTACGGTTTCAAGAGTTTCACCACTCACGTTTGTACTCACTGTCTTACCCAGATCACACCACTGCTTCTTGTGTGCGCATACGCCGTGGTCTTTCTTCCAGCTCGCATCCCAATGCCGATCACTTTGGTCCTTCTACCATCCCCTCTACCAGTGTTTTGCCTGACACGACCTCCTTCTCTCCATCAGACGCACCTCCCAGCCAAGGATAATGATTCTTTTCCTCCTCTTCCTCACCGTACAGTAGTGCATCCGCCTTCTGGATTAGCCGAGATGTCTTCGACTACCGATGTGTCTCCGGCGGAGTTTTCCGGTTCGGATGTGTTGAGTGGTGCTTCGGCACTGCGGCCGACTGTCTCACCTCTGTGTCTCTCGCATATCGGGTCTTCAACTACGACCCTGTTTTCTGTTCCCATTTTGCCGCACCTTCCTGCTGCCTCGGCTGATGGTCCAGTGTCCGCAGATGCTGATTTGGTGCATACTGATTCCTCGGCGCAACTTGTGTTCTCGTCTTCCGTTTCGGGTGATCTTCCAGATCCTCCAATGGTTCCTTCGCCTCAACGTCGTCTTCGGAACGGTCTGGAACATCTAAAGGCTCTGTGAAACCGAAAAGGTAAAACTTCTTTTTTTTTACTCCTTCTGTGACCTCATCTAATCTTCCAGATGTTTCTGTTCAGATGTTCTAGTCCTGTCAATCCTCTCTCAGATGAGGTTATACAGGCCATAGATAAGTTCCCTCTAGTTCCTAGACCACAGTCCAGACAGCAACTCTTACGTGTCTTCCAATCTGCTCGTACGGTTGTCTGTACTGAAGAATTTCTCCACTCTCCTGATCTTGATCTGTGTGCAGCGGTGATGCAATTTGAAGCTTATGTGTCCTTTTTCAAATCTCTGAGTGTCACGGATCCTGGGTACCAGGTTTTCATGAGAAGATACACTCGCCGTCTCTCCTCCTTGAAAGACCTCTCTGCGAAACAATTTTGTGTTTGTGATACCTTACTTTTCTCAAGCCGAGAAAATTTAGCGTTCTCTCCTAACCCAAAACTTTTAGCTCTCTTCGGTGACGTTTTCCACCTTGAGGTAGACGGAATTTTCTGGTTTCGCATTCATTCACCTACTATTTCGCTAATTGTGTGATGCTCCCTTCATGTTATCATTCTCGAATAGCAATGTTGTTCTTGATTTTGTTATTGTGCCTTGTGTTTTCCTTTGCTCTCATTGTACGCCCTTGAGGAACTAGTGTTTTCCTCCACCGAGGCTTATGTTAATGCTACACATGTTAACTTTGTTCTCATAATGTAGTTGGTGTCTTTCTGTACTATGCCTTGCATTTTGACTGTCGTTATGTTCTACTCGGTTGGTGTTTTATCATACCTTTGTACATAGGATCATCAAGTTGTAGTTGTGTTACTTCGTATTAAATGATAAACCGTTATGCTATTCCTAATTTGTGTGCATTGTATTTTTATTATCTGTGCAAATTGACGTTTTGCCGGCATTGCCTCACACTGTTGGCTCCTTGATGTTATATGATCCGGCCCCTTATTTGTTTATCTTTCACGCTGAGCTGTTCTCTAGCGTTGGTGTTATCCATTTGATTCCGCCTTTGTGTGCACCAATGTCATTGCGCCATGGAAATGTACTCTTTATGTTTGCTCTCCAGTTTGTGTTGCATTGTAGACATTCCTGTATTTTTCTCTCTATATTTTCTGTACTGCAAATATTTAGTGATATCCCCTGTGCTTGTAATTCCATTACAGCAATAAACGGGGTATTGCACAGTTACCAAAACCATTGCCATTTCAGGAATTTCACTCTGATCATGATGTCTTCCATTCTTGTCCTTTTCCTTATCCACGAGTTCCTCTATATCTTTCTTGGTTACACCAAAGCATGCATCTCTCCATGCTTCTTTCAGCTGTCTGCATTCTTTGTATGCCTTTTTAACTTAAGTTCCACGTATCTACTCCGTACGTAAGCACTGGAAAGATGCATTGATTAAACACTTTTCTTTTAAGACATGGCACGTTGCTTTTAAAAACTGTACTGTTTCTTCCAAAAGCTCTGCAACTAATTTTTTTTACGCCAATTAATTTTTCATCGATGTGACCTTTGCTTGATATTTGCTGCCCAAAGTAAATGTGGGAATTGGTTATCTTCAGCTTTTCCTCATCACTTGATAAATCTTCGTTTCTTGTAAAAGCATTGTACTTCAGTTGTGTCTTCTGGAAGATTATTTTTAATCCCAGTTTTTTTCCATTCTCAGCAATTTCCTGGATTATACACTGCAGCTGTGAAATATTATTTCAAAGACCTCTGAGGGTTTCTCTGAAACATTTTCTTTTCTTTTCAAAAACAAAACTGAAATTAAATCGGGTCAGGAACACCTTGATCCGAACCGTTTGACCCGAAAGAAATTGTCGATCCGGTGACCTGCTGACCGGTGACCCGTTTCCATCTCTGGACACCACCTTCAGAAACTTGAGTTGTGTTTTCAAGGTAATCTGGTTCTTTTGTGTCATGGGGTGCCAGTTAAACTCTCTGCCTACTGTTAGTACATGCTCGGTATTGGTAGTCACATGCCTCTGCCTACTGTTGGTACGGTGTATCTGATACCACTCTATACGAACATTCCGGTTCTTCGCAGAAATCGGGGTTTCCGTAGAGGCATTTGACTGCCAATACCGAGCATGTGTAATTCCCAGAGCACATTTCGCTGAAATATGGTTCGGCAACAGCTTTCGTTGAATGCTTCGGTCAATTGCCGCACACAGGAAGTCATGTTTCTTCGTACAGTTCAACTTACACCACGGCGATCTTGTTCTTGAAAGACTGATGCAGCGTCACAGTTACGAGCACGCCTCATATAGAAGCAATGTGGGATATTTTTCCACTGATTAAAAACCTGGGACATCTCCCCTTTTGAGATACCAGGCAACAATGCTGTTTTCAAAATCGTCGTTACAGCCAGAGAGGCACCCACAATAAGCCCTTTACGAACTCCGAAAAATCTTTTTTAGCACGTCTTTTGTAAAAAATGATCGTGCTTATGTTATCGGTTTGTCCGTCCGTCCGTCCGTCTGTACCCACGGTCGCTCTGCAACTATTAGTCCGATTTGAAAAATTATTTTTGCATTCGAAAGCTTGAAATATGCGAATGATAATCCTTTATTTAGTTTTTTTTTTAACGATGACAATTTCGCCGCTAGAGGGCGTAAATGCAGATGATGTCGAATTCAAAAATACGTTTTATTCCACATATTTGCTTCTAAAACATCCGATTGAAAAAAATATTTTATCTTTCTATTCCATTTATGTCGAAGAGTATTTTGGATATAGTTTGTTTTTCAAATTACGCATAGATTTTCCGCTAGGGGTGTAAAAGTAAATTGCATTTTTCCCGATAACTCGTCTTCTAAAACTCCGATTTGAAATTTTTTTCCAGCGGATACATCTCCTGATGCACAATCTTTTGCATATAATTTCAAATTTTTGGAAAAGAATACTTTGGCCACCAGGGGGCGTAAGTGTTAATTTTTGCTTCTGATGTATTTGCCATAAAATCTGAGCTTCTAAAATATCGATTGAAAAAATTATTTCGTGGACTGATGCCACTCACATCGATAAACCTTTTCGGAATATTTTCTTCTTAAAATATTCCACAGTTTCTCCGCCAGGGGCGTAGATGTATATCTTATTTTTGTCAATATCTCGACTTCTAAGAGTCCGATTTAAAAAATTCCTTCTTTGTAGGATAGTGTTTCTAGTGTGACATGTTTTTCCTATAAATTCAAATTTTTCAAGTAATTCATAGACTTTCCGCTAGGGGCGTAAAGGTAAATTGCGTTTCCCCCTATATCTCTGCTTCTAAATCTCCGATCTGAAAAATTCTTTCTGCACCGGATACAGCTCCTGATGGGAAATCGTTTGCACGTATTTTCAATTTTTGTAAAAAAATGTTTGGCCACCAGGTGGCGCAAGTCTTAATCTCCGCTTACGATGTATTTGCAGCAAAATATGAGCTTCTAAAATCTCGATTGAAAAAAATATTTTGTGGACCGATACTACTCATGTCGACAAACATTTTAGGAACATTTTCTTCTTGAAATAATGCATGGTTTCTACCCCAGGGGCGTAGATTTTTGTCAATATCTCTACTTCTAAAAGTCCGATTTGAAAAATTCCTTCTTTGTTGGATAGTGTTTCCGATGCGAAATGTTTTCCCTATAAATTCAAAATTTTCAAGTAAATCGTAGTTTCCGCTAGGGCGCACAATATTAATTTGCGTTTTCTGTTCCTGAAACTCCGATTTGAAAAATTCTTCTTGTATCGCATACAAGACCTGACGGAAAATATTTTTCACGTAATTTCTAATGTTTGGTAAAGAATGATTTTGCCACCAGGGGTCATAAGTGTTAATTTCTACTTCTGATGTATTTGTAGCAAAATCTGGGCTCCTGAAAACTCGACTAAATTTTTTTTTTCTTGGACCGATACCGCTCATATGGATAAACCTTTTGTGAATACTTTCTTCTTAAAATAATGCATGGTTTACCCACCATTGGACATAAAGTCACATCTTATTTTTGTCGATAACTCTGTTTCTAAGAGTTCGTAAGCTCACGATTCCGTTTGCAGCAATATCTGAGGGATTAAATAATCGATTGAAAAACTTCTTTCTTCCGTCAGATACTATTGTTTTCCATACCGGTTCCATTGACTTTGAATAGCTTTGATAAATTTAATTTGCGTCAGAACGGATTCAAAAGACGTGCTTATTACACCCGAAAATTCGGTGTCATCTTTCTTATTTCCATTGTAATTAACACAACTGACGATAACTGCTGAACAGCAGTCTTAAACATTTGCTTAGATCACGTAGTGACGCACGTGACACGTATTTTGCATGTACACTGCGTACGTAACATTTACGTACCTCTGCATAAAGGTTTCTAATTGAATAGCCGGTGTGTGTACTAATAATGCTCAAATTTCATGCTTGGAGTCCCAGGGCGTCAGTTAGTATTCATACCCATATCCCCTTTCCTGGTTTTTCGACCTGAAAAACTAAAACGTTCTCCGTTCGGACCGATTTCTGTCTATAAAACATTTTACCTGAAGTTTCTGTTATAGAAATTTAGTCTTCTGATTGGCACCGAATGATTATTTCTATTTCTCTTCGTTCCACAGCCTCTGTGAATTTTTTTTTTTAAATTATCGTTGTATAAAACTTTTTTCACAATAGTTACCACTTGGTTAATAGCTATTCAAACCGCCAACAATTTATTATACTTGATATCCTAATGGCCGTTCCATTGCATTTTTATTATCGCACATTCTTCTAAGCCAAAAGGCACGATTATCGTATCCGATAATTTGGTGTTCTCTTTATTGCTTCATTTATACTGTGTACCATTAGAATTTTCCTGAAATTCAAATTCTACGCCCTGCAAAGATATTTTGCATAAGAAATCCTAGCAGAAGTATGCAGAACTGCAGTAGTGGTTACAGCAAAGAGGTGAAAGAGTAATTCTATAAATAGCAGTTTTAGAAATACAAGTGTAGTGGAAATACAAGTATGCTGTCAAATTATTTAATAAAAAGAGGGATGCATTTATAAAAACACTATCAGTTGGCACAACTTTGATTGCGGACACAACGTGCCATTTTTAGTAGAATTTCGCTAATCCGAATTTTTTTCTAGTCCAAAACTCTAAGAGCACGTCACATAATGAGTTTGTTTAAACGTATTAACGGTAATAACCATAAATGCGTTAAAATTGTGAATGCAAAAGAAGAAGTTTTCCAGTTCGAAATTTCAAACTGTAGATTGTACAATGCCAAATAAATAAATGAATGAAATATTTCACATAGAACAAAACCTCTGCCATACAGAATGTGTTTCAACTTATGAATCATCACCCTCATTCATCCGTCCGTTGTTATATCCGCTGAAATATATGTACAAACCATCATGTACGTGATGTGATATTGGTCTGAAGACTGATGACACAGTGATTCAGCACGGTAGAAAAATAACAGGTCCGGATTCACGGAAAACGCCTGAAAATAACGAGCAGCAAGGCTGCAGGTAGCTCTCGAACTTTTAAAAAATTTCTGTTTTGAATACAATAGTTCCTGTTTCGCACAACGGAAACTTCAGTGCTTCGATTGATGATCAATGATAATTGTATTGAATAAAACGGAGCATTTTATTTCACGCTTCATGACTCATATCTGAGCAAATTTTATTAAATATATAGTACAGCAAGTTTGAAGGGGTAGTCAGTAATTTTCAATACCATACATCTTTCCCTATAATGCTAGAGGAAATTCCAAGTAAAAAATTTCGGCCGCGCCAGTAGCACCGTGGTCTAAGCGCTGGCTTGTGACCATTCGTCCAAAAAGGGTCCGGGTTCGATTCCGGCTGAGGCATGGATGTTGTGTTTGTCTTACGGCACTGGCTCTCTCCCTTCCCTTGAACCAGTGACCCTAAATCAGGGACGGGTGACTTTTTATAGTTCATCGAGTTGCTCACGGTGGTCGTTAAACTTTTAATAGAGAAAAAAAAATTATATAACGAAAGTGGGTAACGTTGCGTCTTGCCCAAAACATTGTTGAAATCTGATCGTGCGGCATGCTATCTCATGAAGTGACGCAACAATATTAAATTGCGTTGTTACTCAACAAAATATTTTACTAAACTATTGGCCAACATTGTTTCATCCCGTTTTACATAACGTAACACTATCTCATTGCGAACTACGTAAATTACGGGAACTTGATGCTAAATGTGAGGAAAGCTACTACAAAAATTCATTTTGATGTTATGCATCTTTTTCGACAGAAGTAGAGTATGCGTCGTAGAGAAATTCGGCTTCCTCTCGACCCCACTAAGTTGAGGATAGGGGAGTTACTGCTATTGACGAAAGCTTTAAAATGTTGTTTACCATGATGGGGTGAACCTGTACAAATCCAAATCTTAGACCAAATGCTACCAATCTCTCTCACTACCACACTTGCGACACAGCTCTTATTTTTATTTGGTTAGAATTTGACTTGTGCAGGCGTAGACGGTCTTTTGTGGCTAAATCGCATTTCATCGGTTCAGGGTCGTCTCTTACGTTCGTATAAATCTAAATAGTAATAATAATAATCATATAAATTCTTTTTGGTAAACTAAACAGTCGAAATACTTACTATTGCCGCAGCCATAGTTTACAAATTGTTTACTTCTATGACTCACATACACTATATTGACAAAAGACACCGTACACCCCTCCCTTCCAAAGCAAATGAACGTATGCGCTGCATTGTTAAGATGCGCGGTACAACTGCAAACGATATAAAAACAAACCTGCAGCAAACCGCGATCATATCTCACTGTGAGGTTGAGTGAAAGTGTCGCGGCGGGAGAAAACTGACTTTGAGAAAGGAAAGATTATTGGGTGTTATATTAGTGGTTTGTCCATTAGAGAAACCGAGAGGCGTTAAAACATACCCAAGTCAACTGTTTAGCAAAACACCGTAAGACCAAAGGAAATCAGTGATAGCGGACGTCGAAGCCTCAGGAGAGTCGGTGCAGCTAATCGACGGAGTACTGCACATGACCTCAGTGTACAGGTGAATAAAAATGCTGGAACCTCGTTATGCACACGTACCATTCGTAAAGAACTTCATTCCGTGGGTTATCGTGGTCATGCGGCTGCTCATAAGCCTTTCATCTCCACTCTGAATGCTACTCGTCGTTTAGCACAGTGTAAAGAAAATTCATCGTGGACCGTAGAACAATAGACACAGGTCCTACGGATTGATAAATCCAGATACATGATCCATCAGTCTGATGGCCGTGTGTGGGTATGGTGGCAGTCGGAGGAACGCAATTTACCAGAATGTGCTGTTCCTACGGTGAATTTTGAAGCTGGCAGTGTACTCGTGTGGTTTTTTTTTTCGTGGTATTGTCCCGCCCCATTGGTAACCGCGGACAAACTTGTTTACCAGCACGTCTACCTCTATATTCTGGACAATTATGCCCTACCAACTCTGTTGCAGTACTACAGAGCCGAGCCTTGTTGTTACCAGCGGGATAATGCACCGAGCCATAAGGAAAGGACTATCACGGTGTGGTTTCACGATAATTCCGTATCATGTGTGGAATGGACAGCCCAGATCCTTGATCTTAATCTCATAGCACACGTGGCAACAGAATGTTTTGTAACTTGAGATTTTTTATTTTTTATCTGAGAATGACTATCAATCAATTTTAAGGAAACGTGAACTGTGTATTATTGATTAATACAGACATTTGACGTGGACTAGGAGCATCAAACAGAGGCCATCGCTCTTTCCACTTTTATAAGTAAGTCACGGAAAAATTCTCATTAGCCGCCACCGGGAATCGAACCCAGGGTCTTCCAGTTACGCGCCGAATATGCTTCCACTGCGCCACAGCGGCCTCGAATTCCTTCAGACTCGTACAAGAAGCAACCTGCCAAATTGGGTTTTATTCCTCCAGACTCACCAAGAAGCAGTCTGCCATATTTGCTTGGATGTTAGTGTGTGTGAGTCTGGAGGAATTGGAGGCGGCTGTGGTGCAGTGGAAGCATATCCGGCGCGTAACTGGAAGACATTGGGTTCGATTCCGGGTGGCGGCCAATGAGACTTTTTCCGTGACTTACTTAGAAACGTGGAAAGAGCGATGACCTCTGTTTGATGTGTATTATTGTACTTCATAGTGTTGTTTCACAAAATCCCAAACATAGAATTCACTCTAGATAACTGCAATGCGCTTGTTCGATAAGGGATCCACTGACTAATGCATAGACATCATATGTTCAATCACCCATACGACGCTTCAATCATCCAGTGTGTTTCAGTAACAGAATATGTGTATAGCAAATACACCAATGGAAGCGGAGGCTTGTGTTGCCACAATAACCTTAATATTATGCGATATTCTATCACAACATTCGGTGTCGCAAAATTTCCATTCGCCGATCTGGCGATTGAAATTTAATGGTCAAATATCAAGTATTACCGCCAGCCGCTCTTATTACCCGTAATTTTCCGTTATATGAACATGAAAGAATTCAGAACAAATTTTTCTATTAATAAAAGAACGGCAGCACGGAAGGGTTCCCTGAAAAGTCAGGGCTTTCCAGAAACACCTCTTTAAAATGGCAATGTCCTGTCATTAACATGAAAAACGTAAACAGGAGTACTTCTGTCAATTCACGTACATGAAATTTGTGTTGTTTTTTTCCGTTATTTTACCTAAAAGGTTTAATAAGTAGTATTCTTCGTTAATTCACAATTGCAATCACGGAAAATGGCTCGTAAATTTCAGGAAATTTTGAACAGTGAAAGAACGTTCTTAAAATTGTTAAGGCGTTAACTTTTAATAAATTTACTTTGACAAGAACCTTTACAATAACTAATTAACGTAATCTAAAATTTGAAGGTAAACCAATTTAATCAAGAAAACAATCACGAAATTGTAATGAAAGAGAATAGAATTGAACTAGCAATCTTCAAAACAAACAAAAAAAGAAAACAAAATCACGAAATCGTAATAAAAGCGAATAGAGTCGAACTAGCAATATCTTCAAAATAAACAAAAAAAAAAACAAAATCCCGAAATTGTAATAAAAGAGAACAGATTCGAACTAGCAATATCTTCAAAACTATTATAGAAAAAGGATTACTAAATCTGTTTCAAAATAGAAAAGCAAAACACAACAACAAAATTCGAAAAACATTTCTCCGTGCAGAAGATCGTGAGTTAACGTGGTACCCGAGAAACGAAAATACGGCTGAAAAATTGATCTAATAAATAAATTTCCATTTCGCTGTATGCAGGAGACATTTTTGTCCAATCCGAACTCTCCTGGTTGCACTCAACGAATCTGCGCTGGCCTTTTACGATCATTCAATTGTTAGGACTCTGATCTGAGATCGTTTACACTAGATTATTTCTCCCCAAGTGATAACCACTCTTCGTTGTACACATTGGTTTTTTTCACTGCTTGTCAGACTCTTATCCAAATGGCTTCATAAAGTGAAACAAAAGGAGAGATATACTATTACCGCGCAAACTAAGATTGAAACTGTCTTCAACTATAGGGGCGCGACTGAAAGTATCTCTGCTCCTGAATATGCATTGCCACTTTCTTCAATTTCTAGAAGAATCACGCAAGAAGACATAAAAATATTTGACTCTGAAGGATAAGTGGTTAAAATGCTGAGGGAGAGGAAAATGTCCCCTGTTTAATGTATAAACGGAGAAAATTACAAGATTACATGCGTATAATCGGAGCTCTGGAACAGTAAAATAACAAAAAGTCATACATGTGACATAAGTGACAAACAGTGAAAGTCACCCAGAAAACAAAGGGAAGGTTAACAGGCTCATGATATAAAATGACAAACTCGAAATGTGATACCAACAGGACATGTAATAAATCAGATCAGAGTCGCACAATGATACATTCGGATGAAAATGTAGCAAGACTGATAACATCGACTTGCTCCGCCAACAGACTGGCTCAGCAAAGATAACTGGAACTCATTTCAATGCTTTATTAAAAGGGCGCTGCGATGGCAACACCGCCCGTGTATATTTGGTTAAGGAAACCATTGCAGTTCGAGAGACAGGCCGGGATCAGCCGGGCTAACAGATGGCTTCTACTGACCCTGCAGAACCATCACCGGACATCTCCAGCCCGAGCCCACTTGTGTGACGTGCCGATGGGCTAAGGGACAAATGTGGGGACGACTGGGAGATTTGCTCTGCCCCACGAACATTTCTCTTCTTTTCGTTGGGACCGAGTGGTCATTTTATTTCAAACACAGATACAACATCGACTATTTATATGGTATTTAGAATTCTCTTGAGGAATCACAAAGTATTATCTACATAATTATCTACATAATCGAAATTCTTCTGACTCACCTGAGACTTCGGGATAAGTTGCCATCTTCATCCGTAGTCTAGCCCTCTGTCCTTCGATCTCAATCTGTCTCTTCATCTGTGCTCCGATCTTCATCTGTGTCTTCATCTATCTTGCGGAAGAGGGCGTCCTCCGAAACGATGATTGCAGCCCCGGTGGCGCAGTGGTCTAAGCGATGGCCTCTGATCATTCGTCCGAACGGGATCGGGTTCGAATCCCGGTGAGGCATGGATGTTGTGTTTGTCTTACGGCACTGCTTCTCTCCCTTCCCTGGAACCAGTGACCCTAAATTAGGGACGGGCGACTGCTTATAGCCCATTGAGTTGCTCACGGTGGTCGTTATACCTCCAATACAAAAAACAAAACAAAAACCGATGATTTCCCAGACTATTTTGATGAGGCATTGCCTTAACCTTGGTGACCTCAAGAAAGCTCCTGTGCCTCCAATCTTCTCTGTCTCCGGTAGATGAATCCTACGCTTGCCTGAAGAGGAAGAACACTGAAAAAGCAAATGAGACATGTCTGCGGTCTTGGCTCCGCAGAGACAGGCTCTTGCCTTAATCCCAAATCGACAGACCCGTGTATATTTGGTTAAGGAAACCGTTACACTGCGCCTTTTTGGCCGAGACCCGAGGAAAGATTGCCCACGTTTTTCTCCCGGTATGAAAACGCAGTAAGAGTAACAACGTGAAGAAAAAAAAAATGCAAAGTCTCAAAGAACAGTCGCAATAGAAGCAGCCATCGCACAAAATCGCAAAGCGACAAGCGTAAGTACAAACGACGCAAAGACATGAGGGAGAAAACAGAAACATACAGTCAAAACAAGTAACACACGATGAAAAATCTACAGAAACCAACCGAATAATGCGAAGACGTGTCCCAAGATACACGAAAAGTCTGTATCCTAGCAAGCCCACGAAAACAGACGGTCACAAGGTGACACAAGCAGCACATCGCAGCAAAAGTAAACATAGTATAATAAGAGTAAACGTAACCCAATGCAGTTAAATGGAATAAGTTGTAACGTATATTCTATTTTAACTTTC
Organism: Macrothele yani; assembly: GCA_039090855.1. Taxonomy (NCBI): domain Eukaryota; kingdom Metazoa; phylum Arthropoda; class Arachnida; order Araneae; family Macrothelidae; genus Macrothele; species Macrothele yani. The sequence continues at coordinate 186,344,334 of CM076995.1, forward strand.
CTTTTGAGTTTCTTTTTCTTTTTAAATTTGAGTTTGTTCTCTTAAACATTTTCAAACCTTAACGTTATGTCCTTTTCCTTAAAGAAGAATAATGTTGGCAACACCCTGAGGTCGGAACAAGAGTGGCGTATGTGTGGCTGGATAAGAACGATAGATAAAACGGCAATGCAGCGGTTGTTTACGGAAGATTGATGTTAGTTATGATAGACGTGCTGTTACACTGTGTTTGGATGTTAAATCACTGATATTGTATCGAGTATGCCAGTAAATCATATTTATGTGTGGAGTCAACCCATGCAAGCAAAATAAAAGTATTTGTAAGTATTACTTGACCTCTTTCTTGTAAGGTGTTTGTGTACCTTCTAATATTGCAATAACTTAGCACACATTAAGTAATTACTGACGTAAGGACTAAGTCACAGCGGAAAGAAAATTACGTTATAAAGTAACAAATTCGCAGAGTACAAAACTAAAACATTAGAAAAACGCACAAAAATTAAAAACAAAAAACAATAACTGAAGAAGAAAACACGGGGAAAAACCCAGCAAGTTCATGAAAGAAAACGGGGCAGACAGTAAAATGCGACAATAGACAACGGGATCACCAGAGCTGCGGTGCAAAAAACAAATGAAAAAAAGCCGAAACACTCCTATCTCAGAAATCATGAGATAGGAGCATTCCTAGTATCTGGGTAAGAGAAAACAAAAAGAGGAAAGAAAAAAACAGAAAGCAAGAGCTACAAAGAAGACAAATACAAGAAATGAGGTGCATGATCGCTATAGCAAAGTCACAGCTATAAATATCTAACTATCTAGAGTGATATATAGGGCCACAAGAACAAGAGTCACAATGCATATGAAACGATAAATATACGTTTCCAAGAACAGCGTAATACGTAAGAAACTTAAATATAACACCACACTGATTTTCCCCAAAGGTACCATACACCGCTAATTGCGGTGTATGGTACATGATGGGCAAAAACAGATCTCCCAGTGCGGAAAACTTAGCCCATCATTTCCTTACCTTTTCATATCCTACTGGATAAGGCCGGGATTCGAAAAGATAAGGAAATGATAGGAAACTAGTTGAGCAAATGAAACTTAGCCTCTGTCACTCTGAGAGCAAGTACATGACCTGCTTCAAAAATTTGCAAATGGAGACGAGAAAAGCAGCTCAATAATGAATTCCAGACAATGTCTCCGGGAATACTGAAGACAACAACAGAAGTCAGCACATCTAGTGCTCCCTCAGTTGCTACCAGTTCACTAATATGCTTCACCTTAGACGCCACGGAGGTTGTGACTATACTTCTAATTTAAGCTTCCTTGCGAATCCCGTTTTCCTTATGTAAAGCTGGTTTTGCCTTGTTAAGAACTTTTAACTCAACGCTACAAAGTTCCTCCCGACGAGCTCGTAAAAGTTGGCAACCTGGCAGCGAGTTGATGAACAATTAACGTAAATAAAGTCTTCTGAGATAAGAGCTTAGTGTACAGTGTGCAATGTTAAAGCGAGCAGATAGCGTAGGAGAATCTTAATCAAAGTAAATATTCATCAATATAAACGAACCCCTTACTTCGCAACGCACGAAGAAGCACACCTTCATTTGAGAATGTGAGAAATCAACAGCTCCTGCACATTTCGAAGCAGAAATGCGAAATTTAAGTTGAAACGGCTGGCGGTGCTGGCAGAATAATATACACTGGCGGAAAGTGAAAAAAGAACACCGAGAAGGCGACGTCTGATACTAACGAAATATATACAGCATAATAACGGAATACAGAGGATAACGTGATCAAAACATTATGGCAAAATACAGCTGTATTTGCTGGTAAACTGAAAAATAACATTTCCATGTAACATGATTAGTACGATGTTGAACCGCCATGAACTGGGTCACACTGTGCAATTCTGGCATGGAGTCTGTCGTACAGATGTTGGATGTAAGTTTGGGGTATTGAGTTCTAAGCATCCTCAACCTGGACGCGTAAATCGAGGACCGTCGTGGCTGGCCGTGGAGACCGGATAAGTCGTTGTCCCATAAAATCCAACACGTGCTCAATGGGGGACAAATCCGGTAAACGTACAGGACATGGAAGTTGTCTCACACCCTGAAGTGCATGTTGCGTTGCACGTGCCGTGTGTGGGAGAGCGTCTTGTTGGAAAACACCACAATGGACCGACCTTACAAATGGCTCAGCAACAGGCTGAATGACGTTGTTGATGTAGGAGGTGCTGTTTAACGTACCCGGTACACACACTAGTTGTGTACGGGAGTGATAGCTGATCGCTCCCCACACCAATAGACCAGATGTAGACCCTGTGTGTCGCTGGCGGATGCAAGAAGGGTGGGGACACTCCACTGTGCGCCTGCGAACAAACATACGGCCATCGGCGGCTCCCAAGCAGAATCTGCTTTCATCGCTGAACACGACAGATCACCATTGCGTTCTCCAGTTCAGACGTTGACGACACCACGCAGACGTTGGAGACACCACTGCAGCCGTTCCTGACTGTGGGCTGTAGTCAGAGGCACACGTGCACGTAGTCCTGCATCCAGTAGACGGTTGCGGATTGTTCGCACAGTCACCTCAGGTACAACGGCAGCTCGGATTTGCGTCACAGTGGATGTTCTGCTTGACAACGCCGCTCTTCTTATGCTTCGATCGGTCCGTTCATCAATCCGCCTGTGACTCCCGGTTCCATGTCTTTTCGTGTGGGAATGTTCATCGGACCATCTACGCCACCATTGTACCACCACCTATACTTCCCGTCCAATTCGCTCCGCAATGTGACGACACGACCACCCGGCCTCGCGGAGTCCGACTGTCTAGTCGGACTCCGCTCAAAGTCCGATAATTGCTGAAATTGTACACGTCTTCCATGTCCCGGCATTGAAGCTTCTTCAGGGTCTTCGCACGTGTCCGTACGCCGAAGATTGATTACATTCACTTCGCCGTTCTCCTTAAATACCACCGACGATAATTTGCATATTATTCCGTGCTGTGGCGTAAGCGCCCACCAGTTGGTCCCGAAATTAACATCACACCTACGCAAACTCGACCTAATTAACATATGTAAATTTCATGATCGTCCACCAATTCCTTCTTGGTGTTCTTTTTTCACTTTCCGCCAGTGTATTTCAAGCAAATTCTGCAAATGAACAAACGGCAAAGTATAGCACGAAGAAACTGTACCACAAACTGGTGCAAAACTTCCAATTCCGATTTTGATCAGATTGTGTGCAGTGATTTTTGCGCCCTTTCAGGAGCTGCGCTCGGGGAGCCACGCCGCCTGACCTATCCTAGTTACACTTCTGTTGACTGTCATAAACTGCAAGCAATATTCTCTCCTTGCCTTTCAATTCTCAGATCTCTCCAATCCATCTACATAAGCTAATCAAAACAGTAATAAAACTCACTGTACTGTTCCTGACGTAAGCATTATGCCATCAATGTATACATGCTTTTTCTTAAAAACTTCTACATCGCATTTGATGCACTTGTGCCAGCATACAGGGAGACTGTAAAATCCTTCAACAAAACAAGAAGGGTGATAGTACGCATCATGACGAATAACATTTGCAATGGAATCTAGGGCCGCATTCCACTCCAAGTGGCAGAAAAGAGCACGTTCGAAAAACGTCCAGCAAGCACACGGAGTTCCAACCAGTGCATGAGAATCACAAGAGGCAAATCATCTGCGCTTTACACCTTCATAGACGATGAGAATCAAACATTTTAAAACGCAGCCGAACCCGTTCAGCGATATTACCGTGCCAAAATCACATGAGAATTGACGTATACATCTGACCGGCGCAGCGTACTCTGTGTTCCTGAAGAAAGGGCTTCTCGGTCTGTTTCAGGATGTTCCGATCACCAAACGGAGGGGCATGTGGTTTATGCATGATGGTTCCCCAGCACACTTTGCCACCGAAGTCAGATACTTCCTAAATGCGACATATGCCGGGCGGTGGATTGGACTCGGTAGACCTGTGGCTTGGCATCCACGCTCCTCGGACCTTAATCCACTGGACTTCTTCTTCTGGGGGCATATGAAAAAAGTGTTGTACGAGACACTTGTGGACTCCTTGGAAGATCTCGTCGCCCGAATCGCTGTAGCTGCGGACAAGATCAACACCACACCGGGCGCCTACGAGAGGGTGTGACAGCCCTTGGACGATAATTTGAGCAGCTGCTTTGGGATTTTCTCTGATGCGCTTGGAATTGTGCAACTCATAAATTAGGTATTTCTCTGTTTTCACTGTTGAAGGCTCAACGTGGATGTGTATCTTTACTCTTTTCTGGCACTAGGAGTGGAATGCGACCGTAAGTTTTATTGCAAATATTTTTCGTCTTGATGTGTACTATCATCCCTCTTGTTTTGTTGACGGAATTTACAATCGCCCTGTAAAAGCTATTTCCTGGAAACCAGCAGTAGGCTGTTCTTAGACTGAGACCTCAAAACCACCTGTGCAGCTTTTTTCATTAACAGTTGAAACGCGGACACGGCAGTGGTTTCTTTAGTTTTGAAAAATACCAGAAGACTCGAGGGGAATGATCTGAGCTGTATGCGAGATGAGGGACAAGCTTAATATTTTTTTTGCATAAGTCTCCTGTGAGCACTCGTGGAAACCAAAGAGAACACCCCGTTCCCTCACGACCATCAAACCGCTCGGTACAAAATGTCCAGTGAATCCGATAAATGCTACGACGGCTGTATCTGATACTTTCACTTGTCGTATTAATCAGAATCTTTAAAACTGATGTGGAGATGGAAGTACTTTACTTGCCAAATCTTCAACATTTTGTCTGTCTTCCGCAGACGCTTTATGCCAATGAAACATTCTTGCACGTGATATGACTTCACCATCGAAGGCTTCTTGAAGCATCTCATATGTTCGTTTCTCCAAATTATGGAGGCAAATACAAAGCTGCATCGCGTGACATAGTTCAAGACTCTATAATGAATTTAGCTTCTTCTAATGGTTTTTCTAATGGTTGTTGTGTTGTTAATTATATCATGAATAAATTTTCCTGCTAGTAATGTAGTAATAATAATGAACAAGCTTATAACTGGTTGTAATGTTGTAGTAGTAATTAAGATGAATAAAGTCTTATGCTGGTTGTTAATAATAACAACTAATGAAATATACCTAATAGCCAGACAGAGATCTGACAAAACTATGAACTGAGAAAAACGTACTTACTAGAACAACTTTTTATTAGGGAAACTCTTCATATGATCCAACATACACTTCACCGGACACACAGCTACTCAATAAAACGTAGCTCCTTGCACATGAACGAAGCTCTACTCACATAAACGAAGCTCTCCTTACACATATAACGAAGATCTCTTTACACATGAAACAAAAAGCTCTCCCTACGCACATCAACAAAAAGCTCTCTCTAGTATCGTTGAACGCGCCTATTTATACTGGCTACCACCACGTCATGACTTACACTCATTGCCAGATCTCATTCAGCGGGAGAAATAACATCTCGTTCAGTAAGAAGATAATTTACATAGGAAAATAAAATAACCAGAGATAGTAAAATCAAAAGGAAAGTGAATCTAGAGTATACGTTACAACTCCCCTACATGCTTCTTAAGGATATGCAAAACAAAACTCTATTGAAGTAAAAGTATCACAGCTCTTTTCACAAGCTGGAAGACCGAACATATCTGTATTTCTAGTCTGCATGTCTTCCTTCCGTTTAAAGTTAAACACGTAAACATTACTCAGCTTTTTTTGTATATCTGCTCTATTGTATGCTTGTGGGTCTAACGATCAGTCTCAGCAACTCAAACACAATAGGCTGTAAACAGTCGCCTATCCATAATTTAGGGCCGCTGGTTCCAGGTTTGTATGAGAAAGCCAGTGCCGTAACACAAACACAACCTCCATTCTTCATCGGTATGCAAACCCATCTCAGACAAATGGTCACAAGTCAACGCCTATGCCGCTGCATCACCGGGGCCTGCGTTATACCTGTGCTTTCAAAGTTTTGTTCGAAAATAAATCCTTTTTGCATCTTCTTGTAATAAGAACACCTATTCTCATGTTTTCTAAGTGGCTATGATGTTTTTATTAAAAGAACACTTACATCTTTATTTTCGATTTCTTACTACCCACACCAGTGACAATCGCGTGACCGCCATAACCACCATTCTACAGATAGAGTGAGAATTACAGAAATATACAAAATGAGGGTACTCGTTGCTGGTTTCTTTGGTGGAAGTAAGGACTGGACCAGCACCTTATCGATGTCCTATGGGGGACTGGGACTCGGCCTAAGGTGTTGGTTGGAATTGGAGCCCTAATAGAGTTCTGTTATGCTACACAACTAGATAAGTGGCCCTCGCCGAAACCTTAAGGGTTATAGAATGAAGTTTTTTTATAATATGAGATATCTATCTTAGGACGTTAACTTACTAGTGCTTCACGGCATCGAGCCTTGGCACACTTCGGTCCAAATTTGTGAGCAACACAAAAAAGCAGCCTGTACCTGGTAGACATAAGTTATTATGTTAGTTATATTAGTTGTTATAATCCCACGTACTAGACCACCGGGGAGACAAAGCACCTATCGTTTAAAATATACACAAAACCGTCACACACGTAATCAACCCGAAGTAGCAAGTATAGCTAACTCCGTAGTACTAAACACTTTAATTAAGAGTTAAAAAACCTATTTACACTGCCGTAAGACCCTTCGGGAGCACCGTATTCCAATCTTCAGACAGAACCTACGACTCAGCGAGTTTCAATATACACTATATTGACAAATGTTACCGGACACCTAAAAGAGAAATACAGCATAGCATTTATTGACGTGCATTATTAGTATGGTGTCCGTCTGCCTTTGGCCTTAATTCATGCACTGACCCTTTGAGACATGCTTTCGACCAGGTTTTGGAACACAGCGATAGGTATGCGCTTCTATTCAGCTCATAATGCTGCCTCTAACTGTTGCTTACTAGTAGGGCTTGGTTCCAAACTTCTTATGCAGCGCTCTAATTCATCTCATAGGTGATCTATGGGATTAAGATAAGGGCTCTGTTCTGGCCAGTCCACACGCGATACGGAATTATTGTCAAACCACGCTGTAACAGTCCTTGCTTTATGGCTCGGGGCATTATCCTGCTGGTGCCAACAAGGCTCAGTTCCATAGTATTTCCACGGAGTTCGTAGGGCAAAATTTTCCAGAATATCGAAGTAGACGTGCTGGTTAATAGGTTTGTCTACGATAACCAATGGACCGGCCCAATAACACGAAAAACACCCTCACACGAGTACACTGCCAGCTCCAAACTTGGCCGCAGATACGGTACACTGTGGTAAATTGTGTTCCCTCGGCTCCCGCCATACCCACACACGGCGGTCAGATTGATAGATCGTGTATCTGGATTCATCAGTCCATAGGACCCTTTTCCATTGATCTACGGTCCACGATGAATTTTCTTTACACCATGCTAAACGACGATTAGCATTCCGAGTAGAGATCAAAGGCTTATGAACAGCCGCACGACCCTGGTAACCCTTGGAATGAAGTTCTCTGCGAATGGTACGTGTACATACCGAGGTTCTAGCTTTTTTCTCACCTGTACACTGAGGTCACGTGCAGTATTCCGTCGATATGCAGTAAAGACTCTCTTGAGGCTTCGACGTCTTCTATCACTGATTTTCTTTGGTCTGACAGTACGTTTTGCTGCTTCAGGCACGCCATGTGTCTTCCACTTATTCCGTACATCCAAAACAGTTGACTTGGTTATGTTTAAACGCCTCTCGGTTTCTCTTATGGACAACCCACTGATATAACACCCAAAAATCTTTTCTTTTTTCAATGTCAGTTCTCTCCCGCTGCGACATTTTAACTCAACCTCACAGTGCAATATGATAGCGATCTGCTGCAGGCTTGTTTTTACAACTTTTGCCGCTTTTCCACTCATCTTAACAACGCAGGGATCCGTTCATTTGCTTTTGAAGGGGTGTCCGGTGACTTTTGTCAATATAGTTTATATACACTTGAAGTCACGTCAATGACGTGCACCAGGGAACTAAGCATGCGCGTAAGAAGTCAACAACTCAACATTGAAGTGAATTATACAGTACGTGAAACGAAAAATGTTGATTATGTGGATACAATGTTTGCTATCCACTACACCTTATCATAAAATAAAGATCCAGAATTACATGAGTATGGTACAATTAAAGAATTTTGTTACTAAACACACAGAAGTACAAATCAATGCACACAAATACTAACATCAGAGTAGGGTAGTCCGATGTTTAATGAGCTGTTTCCAGGATGCAGGTATATCACATGGATAAACATCATTACAGCACGAAACCCTATTGGCATAAATACTCATAATTTCAGCTAATAGTAATGATGGAATGTAAGAGTGCGTAGACAGAATACTCACTTGGTTCCCATCAGGGTAAAACGTCCCATCGAAGGTCAGTTGTCTCAACTCAGTATCTCCAGCGCTAATTTTCACTGCATATTTACATTCAGACAGGCCAAAATGCAAAGCTGGTTTTGTGCATCCTATATATTGCTTGGATTGTATGGAATAACCCACGGAGGACCCAGAGATACTATAAACACCAAGTCTTTCGTGTAAACAAATATACCTGCATCATATACTGATATACCTGCATCCTGGAAACAGCTCATTCAAGATCGGACCACCCTAGTCTAGGGTTAGTACTTGTGTGCATTGATATGTACTTCTGGGAGTTTAGTGACAATATTCTTACCTGTACCATATTCATGTAATTTTGGATCTTTATTTTATGACGAGGTGTAGTAGGTTGCTAACATTGTATTTTCCTAATCATCATTTTCCGTTTCACCTACTGCATAATTCACTTCAATGTCGAGTTGTTTACGTCTTACGGGCATGCTTAATTCCTTGGTGCACGTCATTAGTGTCACTTCTAGTATATATACACTGAACTGCCAGAAAAACTGGTACAGACGCGCTTGTGAAAAATACATACCAACATCTCCTATGCGCGTACTCGGTTGCGTCCACCATAGCGCATATAAAGCGATATACATCCTTGCCAGCTGTCAGAGCTGTTTTCGGCATGAGAAGGACAAGTAATAACGATTTAAGCAATTCTCAACGCGGTGTCATGGTTGGCGCCATAGTATGTCGGAGGTGGAAACGAATTTCGGATTTTCACGGACGACCATTGCAAGAGTGTACTGTGGCTACAAGAATTCCGGCAAAACCTCCAACCTACGATATCAGTGTGGCCGTAAAAAGACATTGGGTGAACGTGACCATCGTCGGCTGTAAAGAATCGTTTCACGCGATAGGCGTGCAACACTCTCGCAGGTATAATCGGAATTCAATGCTGGAGCCTCAATAAGCATCAGCGTCCGTAATTTGCAGCTTACCCTGTACGATATGGGCTTTGGGAGCTGACGCCCAACTCAAGTCCCTTTGATGGGAGCACGACACAGAGTTATGCGCTTCGCTTGGGAACAGTAACACCACCACTGGACACTTAACGACTGGACACAAGTAGCCTGGTCTGATGAGTCGCATTTCCAACTGTATCCGGCAGATGGAAGGATTCGTGTGTGGCACAAACCTCATGCAGCCATAGATGCCGCCTCTCAACGGGGAACTGTACCGGCTGGTGGGGGGTCCGTAATGGTATGGGGTGTGTTTAGCTGGACTTCACTGGAAACCCTTGTACGTCTACAAGTCTGTGACCGGCCAACGCTATGTGCGCATCCTATCTGACGAGGTAGGCCCGTTTATGTCCTGAAGTCTTGCTAATAGGTTGGGCCTTTTCCAAAAGGACAATGCATCTCCACACAAGTGTCGGAATGCCACATTATGGTTAGAACAGCATTTATCTGAGTTTGGGGTGTTGCCATTCTCACCTACGTCCCCAGATCTGAAAGTAGATAACACATTTGGGATGTCATGGAACGCGCTATCGAACACATTTGGGATGCCATGCAACGCGCTATCGAACTCATTTGGGATGCCATGCAACGCGCTATCGAACACATTTGGGATGTCATGTAACACGCTATCGAACACAGGAATCCGAGACCTCGGAATACACCCGAATTGTGGAACGCTCTGCAAGAAGTATGGTGTGCATTGCCAACAGCATATTTACAGAAGCTAGTGGAGTCCCTGCTCCGTCGTATGTCTGCAATCCTGCTCTCCCGTCGGGTACCTGCTAAGTATTGGACTGGTTTACCAATTTTTCTGGCACTTCAGTGTATATTGAGACTCGCTGAGTCACAGGTTATGTCTGAAGATGGGAATACGGTGCTCCCGAAAGGTCTTATGGGAGTTTGAATATGTTTTTAAACTCTTAAAGTTTTTAGTACTACGGAGTTAGCTGTACTTGCTGCTTTGAGTTGATAACGCGTGTGACGGTTTCTTAGTACATTTTATCAGTTTTAACAGCAGTTTTATCATCATATATACACTCTTATCGTTTCTTTAAAGATATCTTAAAATTTCTTTAGCCGCAGTTGTGTAAGCTCTAACTTCTGACTATTCGTTCTGAGTGTGACTGGGCGCGAGTCACGTATTGGTGGTGCGCTTGTTTTACGGTACCAACTCTGTCTCCGTCCCAGTACAAATTAGGAACGGGCGACAGTTATAGCCATAAGAATTACGCATGGTGATCGTTAACCCTTTATGCAAGGCGAAAGGCCCCTGCACCCGAAACTACCATAACGCCTGAAATTCTCTACATCCAAATCGCCACGACAGCCTGAAAACACCTATCTAGAGTGAGTACGATTTCCTACCCCGAACAGTTGTATGATCTTACATGGCCTCTACGTGATTAGCAGAAGCCCTCCTCAGTCTTCATTGTTGTCACTAAACAAATAAATAAATCAGGCGTTGGTATTTTCTAAGACTTGGGCCGAGGGTGGCCTAGTGGGCAACGTACGTAACTGCCACGGAAAGGGCCTCAGGTTCGATAGATACGAAAGCTCGATCCACTAAATATCCGCCGTGCGTCGGATGGGCACGTTAAGCCGTCGTCCCCGGGTACTGGCCCTCGGTAGTAAATAAGGGCGTCTTCCTGCCCTTTTCTACTTCGTTTCCGTGTAATTTTCCTATCGGGCACTCTAGCCCAAATCTCTAGTTTCCTAGTTCTAAGGGTTGTTTAAGACCTGGGGTCAGACACTCCTTTCCTAAAATCCTATACATATGATCATGATCATTTTCCGAGACGATATTATACGTATTTCTTCTTTGAATTTACGCGGCCTCTACGGGATTAGCAGAAGCCACCCTCTGTCACCTTTGGTGTCACTAAACGAATAAGTAAATTAGGCGTTGGTAGCTCCCGAGACGATATTACTCGTATTTCTTTGCATTTACACGGCCTCTACGGGGTTAGCAGAAGCCGCCCCCTGTCACCATTGTTGTCACTAAACGAATAAGTAAATTAGGCGTTGGTAACTCCCGAGACGATATTACTCGTATTTGTTTGAATTTACGCGGCCTCTATTGGATTAGCAGAAGTCGCCTCCAATCACCTTTGGTGTCACTAAACGAATAAGCAAATCAGACGTTGGTTGCACCAGAGACTATATTACTCGCATTTCTTCTTTGAATTCACACGGCCTCTACGGCATTAGTAGAAGTCACCGTCAGTCATCATTGTTCTCTCTAAACAAATAAGTAAAGCCCGCGTTGGTAGCTCCCGGTGCAATATTATTTACTCTCATTACATTGCATGTTTTCTTCATGTAAGAATGCAGTGATCGTCTCTTGAAAACATCTATTTTTTTTTTTGATTGGAGGTTTAACGACCACAGTGAGCAACTCAATGGGCTATAAGCAGTCGCCCGTCCCTAATTTAGGGTCACTAATTCCAGGAAAGGGAGAGAACAAGTGCCGTAAGACAAACACAACATCCATGCCTCACTGGGATTCGAACCCGGACCCCGTTCGGACGAATGATAAGAGGCCATCGCTTAGACCACTGCGCCACCGGGGCGGCTGAAAACATCGATAGGTCACTGCACATGAAGACTACAGATCCGATGTTTCGTGTGGTGACCGAGTACTAATTTTTCTTTTCTTAACTTGTAAAGCGGAGAGAAGAAATTTTAAGAGGTGAAACACAGGAAAAGGGACAGAAAAAGCCCAGAAGAAGATTTTTCTTTTCTTAACTTGTAAAGCGGAGAGAAGAAATTTTAAGAGGTGAAACACAGGAAAAGGAACAGAAAAAGCCCAGAAGAAGACCACATGGGAGATGGGTTAATGAAATTCGAAAGAATGCGGGAGTACCATGGAGGAGACTGGCACAAGGCAGTCCGTTTCCCCTTTGTGGGAGAAGCTTGGAGAGACCTTCGTCCAGCAGTGGATTGAAAATGGTTGACAATGATGATGGTGATGATGAATACTCTGAGAGACACAAGATTTCTGGAACCTGGTCGTTAAAGGATTAAATTCCGAAGCAAAAGAAAAAAATGCTTCATGGCACTGTGATGGGGGACTTTTGTTCAAAAAATGTGCCCACTGCTTCTGAAAACTAGATGGTGTGCTCCTTGTTTAAAATTGTTTGCCATTGCGCAAGCACGTTTTCCTCATTTTGTCTCTTATTTGAAGCTGGAGAAGTTGGTTCGTTGTGAAATAATTTTGAAACCTAATAAAGCTTAATGGGTGCCTTGAGGCAAAATATTACAACAGAAAGCTCGTCATTGCGAAACTAATGCGATCCGAGTTGCCTGCAAAACATTCTTTCCTATTGCAATGTCCTTGTGTGAGCATTCCCAGGATGGACTAAGATTATTGGTATTGGATACGGAACATTGAGGATGGCATCCGTACAAATGCCGTTAAGTCCAAAAGAATAAATAAACGGCTCTGGCCCCGGAAGACCCTTACCCCTACCTGACTGAGAAAATACAACAATAGGGTCCAATCGAGGATCTCTGTTTGCTTTCCTTCCGGTGGGAAGGCAAAGAAAAGGGGGAAACAAGAGAAGAGGAGAGAGTGAGGAAGCATGTAGGTCTTCTCCATCCTTTTCCCCGAGTTTCTCTTTCCTGCTGAGATTCCTCCTCTCCAGCCTATTACACTGGGCTTCTCACCGACACAATGCTCTCCGCATGTCTTTGCCTCCTCTTCCTTCGCACGTCGTAGAGGAAGTGGAGGAGGAGCAAGAGCAGGAAGAGAAAGCGTTACGTGCTCTGGAGATCCTAGAGGGGTTAACTAGCCATTGAAGAGCGCAAAGAAGACCAAAACAAACAAGGCAGGACGCAGCTAAGTGCAGTTGCAAGATAACTTTCTCAGAACTACTTGTAGGTTCTCTTCCACACACCGTGGGGCAGAATGGAGACTGATTTAGGTTGAAAAAACTATAATCCCTCTCCTGGAAATGAGGTTTTGAAGTCCTTAATGTATGAAAGTCGGAACTCTATTTCTAGAAAATGCAAGGCTGCATTTCTGTGAAATTGTCAGTACGTGCCTTTTGAAAAGTAGATCTATATAAAAAGATCTGCTTTATAAGGAATATTTTTGGTACTTTAGAAAGCTGCAGCTCTTGATTTTTTTCTTTTGTGTATTATGTGCAAAGATATTAAATACAGCGAAAATCGACTGTGTTATTTTTTTATTTTTGAAAACGTGGCAAGTGCGCAATTTCCCCATTCGCGTGTCTTTTCGAATTTAAAATATTTACTTTTTAGCTCTAATGATGTTCAAATGACTGTAGAGGCTAAAACTGATAACTCAAATATTGTTAGAGCAGTTCAGGCAAGGTCATCATCAGTTTAAAAAGAGTGTACGAAAGAAAATAACAAATTAAAACCTCAAATAAGAATTTTCTTTGAATTCTGCAGAAATTACTCTAGCGAGATTATCAAAAGCTGAAAGACAAAATAATGTTTCGAACACATAATAAAACGATTCAAAAAGGTAGCAAAATCCAAACTCTGACCCACAGAATGTATTGATGAAAAAATACTAACAAGCGAGGTAGAGTTTTTAAATTGTTATTAGAATAATAATGGCATTTGACTTTGTGGGGCTAATTTTATTGTTCCAGGTGGAAAGATATGCCTAAAGGCAGTCTAATGCAAGTTGCAAGTTAGACGCAATTTGCGCATAATTTTTTATGTTTGCCCAATCTTATAATACGCAGTTGAATCATCTACATATATAGCTAATTGATATTTCATCGATCGACCGAAATATCATGTAAATAAAGCAGAAATAACAACGGTGTTCTGGCACTCCCTTGTATTATCCCAGCTACAATGGGTCTTACAGAAGATCTGCAATTATTAATGCGAACACGGAAAATCCGGTCTTGCAGGTAAGATTTCATTAACAAGATTAGGAAAATTTAAGTCAATTAATTGTGTAAAAGGCCTTCGTGCCAAACTCAATCAAATGCCTTTTGCATATCAAAAAGCACATCAGTTTTCCTTCTATTATTATAGATTTGAAGAGCACTTTCACACACTGGGCATTCGTAGAGTGTTTGGGTACAAAACCAAACTGAAATTTGTAGATAATATCGCTAAAAATGTAATTTCACTTAAATGGACTAACAGCAGTTTTCCTTAAGTGCACAGAAGATCTAAATGAAGACATCAAAATCCAAAAAAATGAACTTGTGCCATATGACTGGAATAAAATAATGAAAGACATGCACGACATACGTAAAAGTAATTAACAAAATACAAAACACGACATACCTAAAACACAAAACACGACATACCTAAAACACAAAACAAGACATACCTAAAACACAAAACAAGACATACCTGAAACACAAAACACGACATACCTGAAACACAAAACACGACATACCTAAAAGACAAAACACGACATACCTAAAAGACAAAACACGATATACCTAAAAGTAATTGCAGCCAGCATTTATACAGAGGTCCTATCGTTGCACAAGTCCTTGCATTCTTGCAGCATAGATGCAGGCAAGCTGTTGCTTCAATTGTTATCTACAGCTTCTTTTTTTTTTTTTTTTTTTTGATTGGAGGTTTAACGACCACCGTGAGCAACTCAATGGGCTATAAGCAATCGCCCGTCCCTAATTTAGGCTCACTGGTTCCAGAGAAAGGAGAGAGCCAGTGCCGTAAGACAAACACAACATCCATGCCTCACCGGGATTCGAACTCGGACCCCGTTCGAACGAATGATCAGAGGCCATCGCTTAGACCACTGCGCCACCGGGGCGGCATCTACAGCTTCACGCACCTGATCATCCGAAATGAAGCGTTTGCCTTTGAGAAATTTTCTCGTAGGTCCAAAAATGTGAAAATCGCAGGGCGATAGGTCAGAACTAAACGCCGCTTGTTGAAGGACTACCCCGCGAAAGCTCTGCAGTGTCCTTTGCGTACTAACTGCAGCTGGGCATCACCATACAGAAACACAATACCGTGGGTCAGGTCGCCAGGTCTGTGGTTTTTGATGCCTTGTCGAAGCTTCATTAAAGTTTGACAATATCGTTCAACATTGGTGGTTGATCCATTTGGTAGACACAAAAGGAACAATTGTTCTCGATGGTCAAAGAACAGGGATACCATCACCTTGCCTGCGGAAATGGTGGACAGTGATTTCCTTGGAAGTGGCGGTGATGCGTGTTTCCATTGCATGCCCTAGCGTTTCGACTCTGGCTGGAAATGATGACACCAGTTTTCGTCCCCAGCAGCAATGCGTATTAAGAAATCTTCACCTTTTTTATGGTAGCGGAACACGTGATGTAACGATAGTCCAATTCCTTGATTCATCGGTTCATCGGACAGATGTTTCTGTACCACGTGGCGCAGATCTTATGATATTCAAGGTGCGCATGCGTAATCGTGCATTGACAGTTTCGATGCTCACACCCGCACTGTTTGCCAGTTCTCGTACCGTGATTCTTCGGTTGGACTTTACTGCAGCATCCAGACTTGTCATTGTCGTCCCTGCAACAGCACGACGTGGTGCTCCTGATATTGGCTGGTCTGCAGTGCTTGTTCGCTCACCACTGAAGAGATGATACCACCGCATTACAGTACTATGTAGAAGACAAGAAGGCCTATATACCTCTTTTATTCGTCTGTGAATTTCGCTTGGTGTTGTTTTCACCTCTTTCAAACACTGAATTACAGTATTTTGAGCAACTTTGGACATATCCATCTCTTACGAGATAACAATAAAGTTACTCCAGCATGTTACACGGCTTTCGTAACAAACAAGCTTCAATGCAGTTGCATAGCCTTTAAATCGCCTGTACACTAGAGCCACCCCTTGACAAAATTAGGAAGCACAAAGGCACTCCAGTCAAAGAGTCTCCCTACTTATTATTCATACATTGCCAATTTTTGCGCCACGCATTTTTGTGACTAGTTGAGTGTAAGCGTTCATTTCTATTTGTACCGTACCAGAACCGTCTTTAAGAACCTAACTTTAGAAATCCACTTTGCTTTAATTAACTTTCGTTATGAGAATCGCTTTGGGTAGAATTTGTAATCTTTGCTTCCAAACCGGTTCAATCCAATATGAAGTATATTACTTACACTGCAAATTTCAAATTGCGTTAAGACTTCTCAGTTAAAAAACAATGTCGTCTTACGTAAGATTTAAAAATTTAATATTAAAAAAAATACATACATATTAGACCTTTCGAGTTTACAATAAACTCATCCTCAGATGTAATAGAATGCACAAACACAAGCGACAAGGTGTTAGCTAAATATACCATGACAGTCGTGTTACAAGTGACGTATGTCCAAAGAGGTTTAACCCTTTAACGACCATAACGCCCAAAACGCCCGGGCATACAAACTGTCATAGCCGCCCGAAACGCCTGTCTAGACCTACCCTTGCCTGTTCTTCATATTTTCTCGACCTATGAGGTATCAGCAGGAGTCACCCTCAGTCACTACTGTTGTTATTAAACAAAGAAGTGAACCAACATACCGTTTCGGGCGTTATGGTATTTGGAGTGATAAAATATGTTTGGGTCATGGTCGTTAATGGGGTAACGCATGTGTGGAAATAATTGGTCAATCTCAATTTTTGGACAATCGCGGTGTTTTCCCCGGTCCATTAATTGTTTCCAAGGGAAGGGGGTTAGTAGTTAATGGACCGAGAAAAACACCCTGAGTCCAAGAAAAAGGGATAGTAGTTAACTGTTTCCAAGGGAGGGGGATATTAGTTAATGGGCCAGGAAAACATCCCTGAGTATGCATGAGATTGACTAATTATTTCCGCACGTGCGTTAAACCTCTTTGGACATACGTCCCTTGTGACACGACGGCCATGGTATATATAACTAACACCTTGTCGCTTGTGTTTATGGGCCGCGGGTGGCCTAGTGGGCAACGTTCGTGACTGCCACGGAGGAACCTCAGGTTCGATCCCGGGAAGGCACGAACGCTCGAACCAATAAATATCTCCCGTGCGTCGGATGGGCACGTTAAGCCGTCAGACCACGGGTACTGCCCCCCCCTCCCCCGGTAATAAATAAAGGCGTCTTCCTCCCCCTTTCTACCTCGCTTCCGTGTCACTTCCCTGTCTGACACTCTAGCCCAAAACTCCTAGCTTCCTATTTCTGAGGGTTGTTTAAGACCTGGGGTTTGACACTCCCTTCCTAAAATCCTCTACATCTGATCTGCTTGTGTTTGTGCATTCTATTACATCTGAGAATGAGTTTATTGTAAACTCGAAAGGTCTAATGTGTATGTATTTTATTGATCAAACAGAAGTCATCGCTCTTTCCACGTTTATAAGTGAGTCACGGAAAAATTCTCATCGGCCACCACCGTGGAAAGAGCGATATCTTCTTTTTGATGTTCCGAGTCGAAGTCAGTTGTGTGTATTAATTATTCATTCGCCTCCTAGTTATTTGTTCAGTTGCTGCTTTTCATGTTTCGTAAATCCCCAGGATTGTGCGGGGCTCCAAGAAGCAACCTACCATGTGGTTTGGCACTTAGTCTTATGTGAGTCTGGAGACTTCAAGGCAGCTATGGTGCAGTGGTATCATGTCCGGCGCGTAACTGGAAGACCTTGGGATCGATTTCCGGTGGTGGCCGATGATAATGCTTCCGTGACTCGCTTTTAAACGTGGAAAAAGCGATTACTTCTGTTTGATGCTCCGAGTCCACGTCAAATGTGTTTATTAATGTACTTTAACTTGTATATGCACTGAAGTGCCAGAAAAGCTAGTACAGACAAGCTTACGCAAAATACAAAGTAACGTCACCTATGCGCGTACTCGGTAGTGTCCGCCAGTGCGTATATAAAGCGATAGACATCCTTGCCAGCTGTCAGAGCTGTTTTCGGCATGAGAACGACAAGTAATAACGATTTAAGCGATTTTCAACGAGGTGTCATATTTGGCGCTCGTGAGATGGGATATAGTATTTCGGAGGTAGAAACGAGCTTCGGATTTTCACTGACGATCACTGCAAGGTTGTACCGTGACTACAATAATTCCGGCAAAACCTCCAACCTACGATATCAGTGTGGCCGTAAAAAGACATTGGGTGAACGTGACCATCGTCAGCTGTCAAGAATCGTTTCACGCTATAGGTGTGCTGCACTCTCGCAGGTATCATCGGAATTCAAAGCTGGAGCCTCAACAAGCATCAGCGTTAGGACTGTCCAACGTACCATGCACGATATGGGGTTTGGGAGCCGACGCCCAACTCGAGTCCCTCTGTTGGGAGCACGACACAGAGCTATGCGCTTCGCTTGGGCACGGCAACACCGCCACTGTACACGTGATGAGTGGAAACAAGTAGCCTGGTCTGACGAGTAGCGTTTCCAACTGTATCGGGCAGATGGAAGGATTCGTGTGTGGCGCAAACCCCATGAAGCCATGGATCCCGCCTGTCAACAGGGAACTGTACCGGCTGGTGGGGTTCTGTAATGTTATGGGGAGTGTTTAGCTGGACTTCACTGGGAACCTTTGTACGTCTACAAACGTCTGTGACCGGCCAACCCTATGTGCGTATCATTTCTGACGAGGTACACCCGTTCATGTCCTGCGTTCGTGCTGATGGGTTGGGACATTTCCAACAGGACAACGCACCTCCACACAAGTGCCGGGATGCCACATTATGGTTATAGGAGCATTCATCTGAGTTTGGGTTGTTGCTATTCCCTCCCAAGTCCCCAGATCTGAACGTGATGGAACACATTTGGGATGCCATGCAACGCGCTGTCGAACACAGGAATCCGAGACCTCGGAATACACCTTAATTGTGGAACGCTCTGCAAGAAGTATGGTGTGCATTGCCTACAGCATATTTCCAGAAGCTAGTGGTGTCCATGCCCCGTCGTATTTATTCAGTCCTGCGCTCCCGTGGGAGACCTACTTAGTTTTAGGCTGGTGTACCAGTTTTTCTGGCACGTCAGTGTATATTTTGGCAGTATTAAATTTTTAAATCGTGCGAAAGACGGCATTGTTTCTTAACTTAGATTATTTTTAGCAGAAAATATCATATCCGATGGTACGTTAAGACTTTCTTTAAGAGGCGTAAATGTATTATATTTTTCTGTGAATTAGTTTTCTAAAAAACTGCTTTAAAATATTTTTTTTGTGTCGAAAAGGATTCAAAAGACTTGTTCGTTCGTCGTGCCCTCGAAAATTCGGTTTCGTATTTCTAGTTTAACACTAATTCAGAATGAACATTTTAGCATAATAAACAAACTACTGATTTTTATACCATTTTAAACTTGTAAAAGTTTTTATTACTATTAAAGTTAGTCTTCATTAGAGACTAACTTTAACACTAAATATCTTGTTATTATTTTCTGAACTCTTTCTTACCACATTATTGAAATTACGTGTAACATCCCTTTAATTATTTTTTTTTCACTTACATCATTCGGATTTAAAAGAATAATTTTATACGAGTGCATACAGTATTGTAATAAAATGCGCGTAATATGCATTTATAACACTTTAAACCTAATGTTTACAAAACTTCAATGATACTTAAAGTATTTCATGGAAAATCCTTCACAAAAAATAAGTCCAAGGTGAAAATCCTCCAAATACGTGGCGTCAGAAATAAATAAATACATCGCTCTTTCCACGTTCCAGAAACACATAGCAACCGAAAAATTGTTTTCTGCCGCCGCCGTGGAATTGAACCACGGAACTCTCGATATCTAGCCGAGCGCGTTAACTTTACACAACGGTGGCCAACAATCCACGGTGCTATGTGTATTTTTAAGTCAGCTTCTGACATCATAAATCCGTGAGATGGGCTCAGCTGCTGAGACGTCTCCACCTGGTGGGCATTAACGGAACTGGCTATATATATTATAGCAGTTAAATCCAAAGGGCGGGATCCAAGTTGAAAATCCTCCTAAATCTCTGCTATGTGTTTCTGGAACGTGGAAAGGTATTTATTTATTTAAAAAATAAGTCATTTCTTTTAACTTTAGCACAAAATATACTGGTCAAAAGAGTTAGAAATATTGCATGTTATGCATCTGCCTCATGTGAGACACAATGAAATAACATAGATGAGGGTACGTGACACAAACGGTAAAGAATGCACTTACAAAAACAATTTATTGTGCAATTTCTACATACAACAAAGTAGCCCTGCAGTATACACAAAACGGTAAATTAGGAGACTGTCCGTATTTCTGGATTTCAGTATCCGATAGTATCACCTCTGTGGCGAGGACCGTCGTGACACCTACGATGCATACTTAGAAGGACATTACTGATAAGTGTGTGGGACAGCTCGTTCCATATTCCAGGTAACACTTTACAGAAGTCTGCCAGTGTACTGGGGTTCGACACCTCTGTAGCGAGGACCGTCGTGACACCTACGATGCATACTTAGAAGGACATTACTGTGATACCTGTGTGGGACAGCTCGTTCCATATTCCAGGTAACACTTTACAGAGGTCTGCTAGTGTACTGGAGTTTGAAACGTGGTTATCCAGACCTTGCTGTACAGAGGTCTGCAAGTGTACTGGAATTTGAAACGTGGGTATCCAGACCTCGCTGTACAGAGGTCTGCTAGTGTACTGGAGTTTAAAACGTGGTTATCCAGGCCTCGCTGTACAGAGTGCCAAATGTCCTTAGTAGGATTAAGGTCAATAGACCTTGGAGGCAACTGTAACGTTTCAATCCCTTGATTTTCCAGCTCCTGAAGCACACTCCCAGCACGGTGTCTGGTTGCATTGTCATCGAGAAAACGGAATACATGTTCAATAGCAGCGTCAAACAGTGTCACAATGGGCACAATGATTTCATTTCGGTACTCTGAGGCATTCATGTTACCTTGACAAACATTTAAGGAAGTATAGGCATTAAAACACACTCCTGCCCAGACCAGAACTGACTGACACTGGTAAAGCTAAATGGACAACACATAGTGTGGGGGCATTCGTGTTCCAGATTTCCTCCACACGTGAGCTCGTCGTGTATCAAGATACAGAGCAAAAAAGGATTCGTTTCTGAAATGTACATGTGCCACTCCGTGTTCTTTGACATGTACTCTCGGACCCAGAAAAATCCGTAAAGCAAAATCACTTCGAGCTGCTTCAGCGGTCTCCTTTCTCTGAACTATCATTTACATTTCATAAACATTTACCTCATAATAAGGTCAACATATGAAAGTATACACTGAAGAGCAATTAAATAAGATATGCCTGTCTAGTAACGTGTAGCACTACCTTTCGTCCTGATGACGGCGGCGATTCGTCTCGGCATGGACTCTACAAGACACCGGAAGCTTTGGGAAGCCATACGAAATCCACGACCCCTGAACAAGCTCCCACAGTTCACGAAGATTTGGTGGAGGGGGTCACAGCCTCGAACATCTTTCTGGATGGCATCCCAGATGTGCTCGATGGGATTGAGGTCAGGTGACCTAGCTGGCCAAGGAAGCGAGGTCACGTCGGAGGAGTGTTCATCCAACCATTCGGATAGAATTCGGCAGCGATGAAACGGTGCATTGTCGTGTTGTAGGATGAGGTCTCCCGTGGGATGTTGAAGATGCACAAACGGGAGCAAAGGGTCATCCAGGATATCCCGGTAACGTTGACCTGTGAGGGACGATGTCACAGGTACCAGGGGTCCCATTTCAGTCCCCGTAAACAGTCCCCAGACGAGAATGCCCCAACCACCAGCCTGAAAAGTACTCTGCTGGCAAGAAGGATCCATCGTTTCATGTGGTTTGTGCCGTACTCGTATTCTGCCATTCGCATGTACCAACGTGAATCTCGAGTCATCAGTCGAGGCAACATTTTTCCACATGTCTAGGGTCCAATGGCGATGTTCTCGCGCCCATGCTAATCTTTTCACCCTGTGTGTGCGGTCAGCAGCGGTACTCTCGTGAAACGATGGCTCCTGTACCCCATAGCGCAGAGATGGTTCTGGATGGTGTGGCTGCTTACTCGTTTATGTGCACCAGCGTTAAATTGCCGAGTGATTTCTTGCACTGTGGGTCGTCTATCCGCTGTTACAATGCGAGCTAGCCGACGATGACCCCGCTCATCCACACGCTGTTACCCACGGCATTTGGCCCTTGCAGGGGTGGTTTTACCGGATTCGATGTACTCACGATGCAGCCGTGACACGGTGGCTCGTGAAAATCCCAGTGCGTGCACGACTTTCGAGATGGAGTGACCCATTTGTCTGGTCACTCCGACAATCTGCCCACGATGAAATGCGCTTATATCCTTCGTCTTACCCATACTGCGTCCGACTCTTACTGATTCCTGTCGCATCACTCCTTATGTTCTCAGATGGCTGTATACGTCATGTCGTTTCCGTTTACAGGGCCGCCCACAGCGCCACATTTGCAGAACGCCAGCTGTCTCTAATTCAATTGCTCTTCAGTGTATATATATGTGGTGACTCATTCAAAGCTTCAACGACTTATGCCGTGCAATAATAGTGTTACTCACGTTGATTCATGCCTGTGTCACTCACCATACCTTTGTCAACCAGACGACTAAGTATCATATTATTTCATCATTTATTCATGGTATTCCAATGTATAATACATAGTGCGATCAAAAAGTTCAGAGACCAGTTACGTAGCGCACCAACAGATGGCCGTACGCGGATGCGCGACCGTCGGCCGAAAGAAGTGACCTTCGTGAGGCACTGTGCAGAGTGACGTCGTTCTGTGAACATCGGGAGCTGTGCTACATGATATTTGGTGACCACGTGCACAACACAGCTGCGATTTCGGTATGGACTGCTAACTAGAGAAGCGAGCGAACATCAAATTCTGCTTTAAACTCGGCAAATCGGGAACGGAGATGCATGAAATATTCCTGTCGCAGATCATCATTGGGGACGACACTTGGATCATACGTGGCGTCAGAAATAAATAAATACATCGCTCTTTCCACGTTCCAGAAACACATAGCAACCGAAAAATTGTTTTCTGCCGCCGCCGTGGAATTGAACCACGGAACTCTCGATATCTAGCCGAGCGCGTTAACTTTACACAACGGTGGCCAACAATCCACGGTGCTATGTGTATTTTTAAGTCAGCTTCTGACATCATAAATCCGTGAGATGGGCTCAGCTGCTGAGACGTCTCCACCTGGTGGGCATTAACGGAACTGGCTATATATATTATAGCAGTTAAATCCAAAGGGCGGGATCCAAGTTGAAAATCCTCCTAAATCTCTGCTATGTGTTTCTGGAACGTGGAAAGGTATTTATTTATTTAAAAAATAAGTCATTTCTTTTAACTTTAGCACAAAATATACTGGTCAAAAGAGTTAGAAATATTGCATGTTATGCATCTGCCTCATGTGAGACACAATGAAATAACATAGATGAGGGTACGTGACACAAACGGTAAAGAATGCACTTACAAAAACAATTTATTGTGCAATTTCTACATACAACAAAGTAGCCCTGCACTATACACAAAACGGTAAATTAGGAGACTGTCCGTATTTCTGGATTTCAGTATCCGATAGTATCACCTCTGTGGCGAGGACCGTCGTGACACCTACGATGCATACTTAGAAGGACATTACTGATAAGTGTGTGGGACAGCTCGTTCCATATTCCAGGTAACACTTTACAGAAGTCTGCCAGTGTACTGGGGTTCGACACCTCTGTAGCGAGGACCGTCGTGACACCTACGATGCATACTTAGAAGGACATTACTGTGATACCTGTGTGGGACAGCTCGTTCCATATTCCAGGTAACACTTTACAGAGGTCTGCTAGTGTACTGGAGTTTGAAACGTGGTTATCCAGACCTTGCTGTACAGAGGTCTGCTAGTGTACTGGAGTTTGAAACGTGGTTATCCAGGCCTCGCTGTACAGAGTGCCAAATGTCCTTAGTAGGATTAAGGTCAATAGACCTTGGAGGCAACTGTAACGTTTCAATCCCTTGATTTTCCAGCTCCTGAAGCACACTCCCAGCACGGTGTCTGGTTGCAATGTCATCGAGAAAACGGAATACATGTTCAATAGCAGCGTCAAACAGTGTCACAATGGGCACAATGATTTCATTTCGGTACTCTGAGGCATTCATGTTACCTTGACAAACATTTAAGGAAGTATAGGCATTAAAACACACTCCTGCATAGACCAGAACTGACTGACACTGGTAAAGCTAAATGGACAACACATAGTGTGGTGGCATTCGTGTTCCAGATTTCCTCCACACGTGAGCTCGTCGTGTATCAAGATACAGAGCAAAAAAGGATTCGTTTCTGAAATGTACATGTGCCACTCCGTGTTCTTTGACATGTACTCTCGGACCCAGAAAAATCCGTAAAGCAAAATCACTTCAAGCTGCTTCAGCGGTCTCCTTTCTCTGAACTATCATTTACATTTCATAAACATTTACCTCATAATAAGGTCAACATATGAAAGTATACACTGAAGAGCAATTAAATAAGCTATGCCTGTCTAGTAACGTGTAGCACTACCTTTCGTCCTGATGACGGCGGCGATTCGTCTCGGCATGGACTCTACAAGACACCGGAAGCTTTGGGAAGCCATACGAAATTCACGACCCCTGAACAAGCTCCCACAGTTCACGAAGATTTGGTGGATGGGGTCACAGCCTCGAACATCTTTCTGGATGGCATCCCAGATGTGCTCGATGGGATTGAGGTCAGGTGACCTAGCTGGCCAAGGAAGCGAGGTCACGTCGGAGGAGTGTTCATCCAACCATTCGGATAGAATTCGGCAGCGATGAAACGGTGCATTGTCGTGTTGTAGGATGAGGTCTCCCGTGGGATGTTGAAGATGCACAAACGGGAGCAAAGGGTTATCCAGGATATCCCGGTAACGTTGACCTGTGAGGGACGATATCACAGGTACCAGGGGTCCCATTTCAGTCCCCGTAAACAGTCCCCAGACGAGAATGCCACAACCACCAGCCTGAAAAGTACTCTGCTGGCAAGAAGGATCCATCGTTTCATGTGGTTTGTGCCGTACTCGTATTCTGCCATTCGCATGTACCAACGTGAATCTCGAATCATCAGTCGAGGCAACATTTTTCCACATGTCTAGGGTCCAATAATGATGTTCTCGCGCCCATGCTAATCTTTTCACCCTGTGTGTGCGGTCAGCAGCGGTACTCTCGTGAAACGATGGCTCCTGTACCCCATAGCGCAGAGATGGTTCTGGATGGTGTGGCTGCTTACTCGTTTATGTGCACCAGCGTTAAATTGCCGAGTGATTTCTTGCACTGTGGGTCGTCTATCCGCTGTTACAATGCGAGCTAGCCGACGATGACCCCGCTCATTCACACGCTGTTACCCACGGCAGTTGGCCCTTGCAGGGGTGGTTTTACCGGATTCGATGTACTCACGATGCAGCCGTGACACGGTGGCTCGTGAAAATCCCAGTGCGTGCACGACTTTCGAGATGGAGTGACCCATTTGTCTGGTCACTCCGACAATTTGCCCACGATGAAATGCGCTTATATCCTTCGTCTTACCCATACTGCGTCCGACTCTTACTGATTCCTGTCGCATCACTCCTTATGTTCTCAGATGGCTGCATACGTCATGTCGTTTCCTTTTACAGGGCCACCCACAGCGCCACATTTGCAGAACGCCAGCTGTCTCTAATTCAATTGCTCTTCAGTGTATATATATGTGGTGACTCATTCAAAGCTTCAACGACTTATGCCGTGCAATAATAGTGTTACTCACGTTGATTCATGCCTGTGTCACTCACCATACCTTTGTCAACCAGCCGACTAAGTATCATATTATTTCATCATTTATTCATGGTATTCCAATGTATAATACATAGTGCGATCAAAAAGTTCAGAGACCAGTTACGTAGCGCACAAACAGATGGCCGTACGCGGATGCGCGACCGTCGGCCGAAAGAAGTGACCTTCGTGAGGCACTGTGCAGAGTGACGTCGTTCTGTGAACATCGGGAGCTGTGCTACATGATATTTGGTGACCACGTGCACAACACAGCTGCGATTTCGGTATGGACTGCTAACTAGAGAAGCGAGCGAACATCAAATTCTGCTTTAAACTCGGCAAATCGGGAACGGAGATGCATGAAATATTCCTGTCGCAGATCATCATTGGGGACGAGACTTGGATCTACGGCTACGACTCGGAGACCAAACAACAGTCGTCGCAGTGGAAAAGCTCGGCATCTCTACGACAGAAGGCCCGTCAGGTCCGGAGCGCAACTAAAAGCATGTTCATCGTGTTATTCGATTATCGTGGGGTTGTGCACCGTGAATTCGTACCCCAGGGCCAGATCGTCACCGCCCTTTTTTTACTGCGATGTTCTGCGGCATCTTAGAAAGTACATTTGCCGCAAATGACTTGAAATGCGGCGCAGGGGTGATTTCCTGTTCCATCACGATAATGCGGCGCAGGGGTGATTTCCTGTTCCATCACGATAATGCAGCAGCTCACACAGCAACACGCCAGTTTTGCAGCCGCAACAGCAGGACTAACCTTCCTCGCTACCTTGTAAATCATCATCATCATCATTGTCAACCATTATCAATTAACTGCTGGACGAAGGTCTCCCCAAGTTTCCTCCACAACGGTCTGTCTTGTGCCAGTCTCCTCCATGTCACTCCCGCATACTTTCGAATTTCATCCACCCATCTTCCATGTGGTCTTCTTCTGGGTCTTTTCCTGTCCCTTGGAATCCAATCTAAAATTTCGGCTGTCCATCGATGGTCTGTCCTTCTGTCAGTATGTCCAGCCGATTGCCATTTCAGGGATTTAACTCTGATCATGATGTCTTCCACTCTTGTCATTTTTCTGATCCACGAGTTCCTCTTCTTATCTCTCCTAGTTACACCAAGCATGCACCTGTCCATGCTGCTTTGAGTTGTCTGCAGCCTTTGTATGTCTCTTTTAGCTAAGGTCCACGTCTCTGCACCGTACGTAAGCACTGGAAGGATGCATTGATCAAAGACTTTTCTTTTAAGACATAATGGCATATTGCTCTTGAAAATTATGCTGTTTCTTCCAAAAGCTCTCCAGGCAAGTTTTGTACGCCGATTAATTTCTTCATCAATGTGACCCTCACTTGATATCCGCTGTCCAAGATAAACATACGTGTCTTTTATCTCCAGCTTTTCTCCATCAATCGATAAATCTTCATTTCTTGTAAAAGCATTGTACATCACTTTTGTCTTCTGAAAGTTCATTTTTAATCCCACTTCTTTACTCTTGTCAGCAAGTTCCTGGATCATACTCTGTAGCTCTGATGGGGTAGTTGCAAAAATGACTATGTCATCAGCAAAACGAAATTGGTTTAGATAATCTCCATTAATCTTTATCCCTTTGTTTTCCCAGTTCAGTGATTGAAAGACATTTTCCAATGTGGCATTAAAGAGCTTCGGAGATATGGTGTCACTTTGTCTCACTCCTTTTCCAATTTTTATGTGTGTTCTATTTTCAAACAGCCGAATCTTTGCACTTGCATTTTCATAGATGTTATTAATAATGTTAATGTATGCATCTTCAATACCGCAGGATTTCAGAGCCATTACAACTGCTGAAGGTTTCACCGAATCAAAGGCTTTTTCATAATCGATAAAAGCCATGCACAATGGAAGTTCATATTCCCTCGTTCTTTCAATTAGTTCTCTCAGTACGTGGATATGATCTATTGTGCTGTAGCCACTCCTGAATCCAGCTTGTTCTCTCGGTTGAGCCATGTCCAGTGTCACCTTCAAGCGGTGTGAAAGAACTTTAGTGAAGATTTTATAAACCACTGATAGGAGGCTGATAGGTCTGTAGTTCCTGAGATCCTCAATGTCACCTTTTTTATGTAGCAAGATCATTGTAGCGTTGTTCCAATCCTCAGGAATTTTCCCTTCATTAAGGCATGGAGTGAAAATTTGGGCGAGTACTGTTTCGATTTCTCCACTTGCTTCTTGTATGATGTCTACAGTAATTCCATCTTCTCCTGGAGCTTTTCCCCGCTTCATGTTCTTGATTGCATGTGCAACTTCTGCTGGAAGGACTGGAAGAACTCTGGTACTGGTACCTTTCATGATGTCTGGAGTACATGTATCATCCCTTTCATATAATTTGGAGTAGAAATATTTCACTCTTGTCAAAATTTCACCTCTATTTCGTGTTACAGAACCATCTTCTTTTCTCAGTGCCATAATCTGTTTTCTTCCTTTACTGAGATGTCCCTTTGCTATCTTTAGGCTTTGGTTGTTTTCAATTGCTTTCCTTACTAGTTCACAGTTGAATTTCCTTACGTCTTCTGTGATACTTTTTCGTACTGTCTTGCATAGCTCTATATATTCCACTTTGGAAGTCACATCTAAATCTCTCAATGTTGTGTGTCCTAAGCATGTGGACAGTGTATAGATGTGTATAAATCCTTTGTTATAGCCAATAAAGTTAAATTATATCCCTAAAAAAATCAAAGCTGTTCGAGGGGTAGACAATCTCCCACTCAACCCTAAAAATTTAACGGCCTATCCCGCCAGTTAGAGCGAGAACCTAGCCAAAGTGCGCTAGGTCGGCTGCCAGCAGGACATCGCGGGCTGGTCTCTGGACCACGAGGGTGGCCAGGGCCCGAACCAGCGTCTCAAGGCAGGAAAACTGTCGCAACATTTCAAACAAAATCAAAGGTGTTCCATTAGTTCCCGTGGAGCCAAGCGCATTGGCTGAACGGGACAAAGTAATCAGTAATATTACCCTCCCTCGCACGCCTTACTCGCCGGATTTGGCCCCTGCGACTTCTTTCTGATCTCGAAGATGAAGCTGAAGCTCAAGGGTGGCTGTTTTGAAACCGTGGATGAGATTCAGCGCGAATCGCAGACAGTGCTTGACACTTCCAGGGAGCGTTCCAATAGTAGCCAAAACGCTGGCAGCGGTGTATTGCCGCCCAAGGAGACTACTTTGAGGGAGATCATAGCCAGACGTAAGTAACGTAAGTACTTTGTTTTTAATCGGCCTAGTCTCGGAACTTTTTGATCGGACCGAGTATCATTTAAATCGATTCTATTTATTATATAATGAAAATGCTGTATTAAAGGTCCCTATAAGCTATTACAACAGTTATGTATTGATATTAAAATTGTCCGCAGCGACAACACTAACACCGAACATCTTTAAAGACAGTCTCACAATTATATCAAAGTCTGACTAAGACAAAGTTTGTCCTTTCTCTGAGGACTGTATTCGTTAAAACGCGTGCATACCATTTGAGTGCATACTGGGATTCCAGAAGCAGAAGCAACACGAAGTGATTTCCTGATTTGGCTACAGGTGATGCTACACCTTCTACTAGCACTTGCTGTCAGGTAGCGATTGCCTCCTGGTGGTTATCCTCGAGAGACCATTCCTGGGTCTATCTGCAACATCTTCATGCCGTAGAAATCTCATGTGCAGCTAATTAACTACACTTTTCCAAACTTCTAAAGCTACATCAATCTGCCGTACACCTGCCTGTAGCATTCCAGTAGTCCTATTTCTGTTGCCAATGCTTAAACGTCTTCTGGACATCATTTCAGATCAATCTCACACTGAAGATAATACATTAAGCGAAATTATAGACCAAGGGGTGAAACGACCCGTTTTTCACTTTCTACAAGGTATTTCTTATTTGAGCTCTTACGGTGCTGTGTGGTCGTGATGCTAAGTTTACATATGACGTAGCTACCAACGCTGATAATAGACACCCAGCAGTCGTTAAATTTGCATATCACCAAGTTTCGAAACCACAATATGCCTAACTTTTTGTGGCCAATGTATTTCTTCATAGTAATTGTAATATCTGTTTTGTACAGGGAAAAACATCATACTACACATTCTCAATGAATTTAATCCGATTTCGAATTATCTGATATGTTTTTATCATATTGTCTCTGGTTTATTTCGCACATTTGTAGTCTTCATCTTTAGGTTCATCAGCAATCTCAAAACATTTCGGAAACCCCGTAAAATATCAGTGAGTAAGATGACTATGATACATATAATATCATAGTGAGTAAGATGACTATGTTATTAAATATATTTAATATCATAGTGAGTAAGATGACTATGTTATTAATTTTATATAATATCATAGTGAGTAAGATGACTATGTTATTAGTTATAGATAATATCATAGTCAGTAATATGACTATGTTAATAAATATATATATTATCATAGTCCGTAAGATGACTATGTTTTTAATTATATATATTATCATAGTCCGTAAGATGACTATGTTATTAATTAAATTTAATATCATAGTGAGTAAGATGACTATGTTATTAATTATATATAATATCATAGTGAGTAAGATAACTATGTTATTAATTATATATAATATCGTAGTGAGTAAGATTACTAGGTTATTAATTATATATAATATCATAGTGAGTAAGATAACTATGTTATTAATTATATATAATATCGTAGTGAGTAAGATTACTAGGTTATTAATTATATATAATATCATAGTGAGTAAGATAACTATGTTATTAATTATATATAATATCGTAGTGAGTAAGATTACTAGGTTATTAATTATATATAATATCATAGTGAGTAAGATGATCAACAATAATAACGTCATTATCAATTTCAAATACATCACAAGTTAGTAAAATCACGCAATGTATTGATTATAATACGCTTTCCAACATACCAGAAATCTTTACTCAAGTTATGAGAATAATGGCTGTGGAGTAAATTTCACTCCTGTGCCTTGACCTTTGACCCCATTTCAATTATATTCAGCAGAACCGGTTCAGTATACCTCCGGAACAACATACTAAAGTTTTGTCGCGATACAAACATTTCTAGTCAAGTTATAAGGATATGGCTGTGGAATAAATCTCACTCCTGTGCCCTAACCTTTGACTCCATTTCGGTGATATTAAACAGAATTGGTTCATCAAACGAAGATCTTCGCTCTTTCCATGTTTATAAGTGAGTCACGGAAAAATTCTCATTGGCCGCCACCGGGAGTCGAACCCAGGGTCTTCCAGTTACGCGCCGGATATAGCGTGTGTAAGTCTGGAGGAATTCCAGGACGCTGTGGTGTAGCGGAAGCATATCCGGCGCGTAACTGGAAGACCCTCGTTCGACTCCCGGTGGCGGCCAATGAGAAATTTTCCGTGACTCACTTATAAACGTGGAAAGAGCGAAGATCTTTGTTTGATGTTTCTGGTCCACGTTAAATGTCTGTATTAAGAATTGGTTCAGTATATCTCCGGAACAACATACTAAAGTTTTGTCGCAATACAAGCATTTTAGTCAAGCTATGAGAATGACGGCTCTGGAATAAATATCCCTCCTGTGCCCCGAACTTTAACCCCATTTCGGTGATATTAAGCACAATTGGTTCAGTATACCTCCGAAACAACATACTAAAGGTTTGTCGCAATAGATGTATTTTTAGTCAAGTTATGAGGATAATGGCTGTGGAATAAATCTCGCTCCAGTGCCCTGACCTTTGACCCCATTTCGATGATATTAAACAGAACCGGTTCAGCACATCTCTGGAACAACATGAAGTCTTGTCGCAATCGAAGCATTTTTACCTAAGTTATGACGCATAAGGGCGATGGAATGGGAGCCCTCCTATGTTCTGGCCTTTGACACCATTTCGCCCATTTTCAATAGGGTTCCTTTCCATGTTGTCCCCTTCCACATGCTGAAATTTTATCGAAATTGAACCATTTTTACGAGCGTTATCGTGCGGATAGACAGACGGGCAAAGCTGGAGCATATAAGCTTCTTCCACCTACGGATGGAAAGCGTAAAAAAGGAAACAGAACGAAAGGAAGTTGTATGAAGGACTTTATTATAAGGAAAAATCATTTTTTGTATGAAGATACTTTGAATACATCTTTAGCCAACAAAGGTTCGTTAAATAATGGTTACACTGTATATATTTTAATTCAATGGCATCTGGAGTGGCGAAGTAGTTCGCCAAAAAGAGACAAAACTCTGAGACAATTTCATGCTTCTCACAGTTTAGGATTCCCAGTGGAAAAATAATAATTTTCCTAATATGACAAACATGAGCAGAGATATAGTGTCGGCGACGGAAAGACCTGGCTGTATCTTAATAATGAACTATTTTTTTCACACAAGCATTAGGCAAACAGCCAGCCAAACTGTCGAGATGTAATTGAAAGAATGCGATCGTTCCAAAAAAAAAAAAAACCCATAACGTTTTGAAGAATGCTTGCCTTCTCAAACTAGTTAAGTAAAGAAAGAGGGTAAAAGATGTAACTGTAGCTTTTTAATTTTATATTTGGTATTGTCTCGAAAGGATTAATAACTGAATTTAAGAAATAGACTACAGAGTTGTGTCAACTTTTTCTTCCAAGCTGGAATAAGCAGCTTTTATCTTTTTTCATGGAAAACTTACGTCGGATGTGTAACTAGATTTCATTCGTCGTGTTGAAATAGAATTTCCTATTTGAATGCGGAAACATTTTAATGATCTAAGTTAGTTTTTCTATGTTTTTATTATCCTAGTAATATATTCATTCCAACAGACATGTTCACCTTATATATTTGCAATTAATAGTAAGACTGGAGCATTTAAATATTAATGTTCGGCGAGTGGTAATGCTTAGATGCAGTCTGCGCGTAATGAGGCATTTAATTATTAAAACCAGGGTTGTTTGCTTTTTATGAGTGTTTCCCTAAAAAAAGTGCAAAAAGTATTCGTCGTAATGTACTCGACCTTAATTCAGACTACAGCTATTTGTAAAGTTAACCAATGAAATCACGGTCAGAGTTTCTTATATCTCTTAAGGCTAAACATGGACCTGCGCCGTGCATATGCTTCTGTTCATTGTCAAATTAAAAGGCGCAGATGTATTTTGCATTTTGTGAGTGCATTTAGTTTACTCAAGGCAGGGAAGGAATAACGCTGAGTAAACAGATTAATATTTTAAATATTAAATTGAATTTCAGAATGTAACATACTTATTTTCTAAACATCTGAGAAATTATCAGGTAAATTGAGTAGAACGCACTGTACTATGGAGGTTGATAAAAGGAGTAGGTTCATACTTGTTTCTTTAAACCTCCACATTTTCTATAAAATGAACGTAAATTCATCACATCAGTGCTGATCATATCTGCCTTTCGTGCGCGTTCTTACTAAACTCAGTATATTCCGTTTCTTCTTCAGAATTTCCAAATATGAGACGTAATTGCTACATTGCTACCTGGAGGGGGGGGACTTTCAAGCTGTACGTTCCTCACACATTCTGTGCCCTATCTCGACTCAGACAATAACAGAAATAAGGCAAGATTTCCCTGGGCAATTTTAAATATGAATGAGACTTTTCCGGATCATTATCATGATTCACATCTTCAAAGGAATAGCTGCCGTGTTTAGTCACGATGTTCCCAAAACATCCGGTCCTTAGAGATTTATCCTATGTATGTAAAAATACTGAAGGAAGCTTTTGCAAACATTAATAATTGTTTTTTCGTATTCCACATGAAACAAATTAAATGTTCCGGTAAAAAGATATTTATTTAGTATTTCGTTGCATTTACATGTAAGTCTTTATCTGCACACTATGACCGAAGGATAAATACAATTTAAATTTACAGAATGCGCCATTTTCGAAATACCAATCGGACCACTACGGTGATCTGAGGCACTAGATTACGACGATTCATCTAGTATGGTATGGTGTGTGTATCTCTCTTACGACGTTAGCTATCTTCCCTCCCTAGGACATAAAGGGTATGGACATGGATCAAGAAACACAGATAGATCCGACCCAGTTATGCTCCATTTTTAATTTCAGTTCTAGGCTTACAGTTGAGTATGCCCACCTAGATAAAGAGAAGTTTCTTGTTACCATCAGGAAAATTCCTAATTCATATTGATGTTCCATTTTATACAAGCACAAAAAAAATAGGAAAAACAACAACATGCAAATAATAACGTGCCAATATTAGGTGTACAAATACGTTTTAAAGCGCTTTAAGGCAACGCAACATGTGATTTAAGAGAAAACAACAATGCCTTTACGAATCAAAATATGCGCCATCATTATACACTGAAGAGCAATTGAATTAGAGACAGCTGGCGTTATGCAAATGTGGCGCTGTGGGCGGCCCTGTAAAAAGAAACGACACGACGTATGCAGCGATCCCACAACATAAGGAGTGATGCGACGGGAATCAGTAAGATTCGGACACAGTTTGGGTGTCGGGGCCCGACGAATGGGTCACCCCAACTCGGACGTCGTGCAGGCACTGGGATTTTCACGAGCCATTGTATCACGGGTGCACCGTGAGTACATCGAATCCGGTAAAACCATCCCTGCAAGAGCCAACTAACAGCGCGTGGATGAGCGGGGTCAACGTCGGCTAGCTCGCATTGTAACAGCGGATAGACGGGCCACAGTGCAAGAAATCACTCGGCAATTTAACGCTGGTGCACAAAAACGTGTAAGCAGCCACACCATTCAGAACTATCTCCTCGCTATGAGGTAAAGAAGCCACCGTTCCACGAGGGTACAGCTGCTGACCGCACATCACAGGGTGCAAAGATTAGCATGCCGCCCCGGTGGCGCCGTGGTCTAAGCGATGGCTTCTGATCATTCGTCCGGAAGGGTCCGGGTTCGAATCCCGGTGAGTAATGGATGTTGTAATTGCCTTACAGCACTGGCTCTCTCCCTTCCCTGGAACCAGTGACCCTAAATTAGGGACGGGCGACTGCTTATAGCTCATTGAGTTGCTCACGGGGGTCATTAAACCTCCAAACAAAAACAAAACAAAAATTAGCATGGGCGCGGGAACATCGCCACTGGACCCTAGACATGTGGAAGAATGTTGCCTGGACTGATGAGTCGAGATACACGTTGGTACATGCGCAAGGCAGGAAACCAGTACGGCGCAAACCACATAAAGCGATGGATCCTTCCTGCCAGCAGGGTACTCTTCAAGCTGGTGATTGTGGCATTCTCGTCTGGGGACTGTTTACGTGGACTAAAATGGAACTCCTGGTACGTGTGACATCCTGGACGACCCTTTGCTCCCGTTTGTGCATCTTCAACATCCCACTGGGGACCTCATCCTGCAACAAGACAATGCACCGTGCCATCGCTCCTGAATTGTATCCGAATGGTTGGATGATCATTCCACCGACGTGACCTCGTTTCCTTGGCCAGATAGGTCACCTGATCCCATCGAGCACATCTGGGATGCCATCCAGACAGATGTTCGAGGCTCTGACCCCCTCCATCAAATCTTCGTGAACTGTGGGAGCTTGATCAGGGGTCGTGGATCCGTATGGCTTCCCAACGCTTCCGAGGTCTTGTCGAGTCCATGCCGAGACAAATCGCCGCCGTCATCATGGCGAAAGGTGGTGCTACATATTGCTAGACAGGTATCTCTAATTCAGTTGCTCTTCAGTGCACATCACCTTCCGCCATCGTCGCCCAGCTGACGGATTCCAGCCATGCAGAATACTTAGTCGTGTGATGCGATTAAGTCGTCAACCCATTTTTGCGCTTTGTCACGTGTCCGGAACCCTACAGTAGACAAACCATGTTGCATTGATCGCAACAAATCATAGTCTGAAGCAGCTACACTGGCAGAAAGTGAAAAAACACCAAGAAAGAGACGTCTGATACCAACGACATTTATACAGCATAATAACGGAATACAGAGGATAACGTGATCAAAACATTATGGCAAAATACAGCTGTATTTGCTGGTAAACTGAAAAAACATTTCCATGCAACATGGTTAGTACGAGGTTGAACCGCCATGAACTGCGTCACACTGTGCAATTCTGGAATGGAGTCTGCCGTACATATGTTGGATGTAAGTTTGGGGTATTGAGTTCCAAGCATCCTCAACCAGGACGCGTACATCGGGTATGGTCGTGGCTGGCAGTGGAGACCGGATAAGTCGTTGTCCCATAAAATCCCACACGTGGTCAATGGGGGATAAATCCGGTGAACGTGCAGGCCACGGAAGTTGTCTCACACCCTGAAGTGCATGTTGCTTTGCACGTGCCGTGTGTGGGGTGCGTTATCTAGTGGAAAACACCACGATGGACCGACCTTACAAATAGCACAACAACGGGCTGAATGACGTTGTTGATGTAGGAGGTGCTGTTTAACGTACCCGGTACAAACACTAGTTGTCTGCGGGAGTGATAGCTGATCGATCCCCACACCAGGAGACCAGGTGTAGGCCTGTGTGTCGCTGGCGGATGCAAGAAGAACGGAGACGCTCCCCTGTGCGTCTGCGAACACGCATACGGCCATCGAAGGCTCCCAAGCAGAATCTGATTTTATCGCTGAACACGACAGATCGCCATTGCGTTCTCCAGTGCAGACGTTGGCGACGTCACTGCAGCCGTTCCTGACGGTGGGCTAGAGTCAGAGGTACACAGGCCAGAGGCACACGTGCACATAGTCCTGCATTCAGTAGACGGTTGCAGATTGTTCGCACAGTCACCTCAGGTGCAACGGCAGCTCGGATTTGCGTCGCAGTGGATGTTCTGCTTGACAACGCCGCTCTTCTTATGCGGCGATCTGTCCGTTCATCAGTCCGTCTGTGACTTCCAGTTCCACGTCTTCTCGTGTGGGATTGTTCCTCGGAACATCTACGCCACCATCGTACCACCACCGATATTTCCCGTCCAATTCGCTCCGCAATACGAAGATACGACCACCCGGCCTCGCGTAGTCCGACTTGACGACCTCGCTGAAATTCCGATAACTGCTGAAATCGTACACGTTTTCCATGTCCAGGCATTGCAACTTTTTCAGGGTCTTCGCACGTGTCCGTACGCCGACGACTGATTACATTCACTTCGCCGTACTCCTTAAATACCACCGACGATAATTTGCATATTATGCCGTGCTGTGGCGTAAGCGCTCACCGGTTGGTCCCGAAATTAACATCTCACCTACGTAAACTCGATCTCATTAACATATGTAAATTTCACGATCGTCCGCCAATTCCTTCTTGGTGTTGTTTTTTCATTTTCCGCCAGTGTATGTCGGGATTACACGCCGGTTGCTCCAAAGCTTCCCAGCCAAGCATCAATGACGTTTCCTTGACGGATTTCGCGACATGCGGCCTACAGTTGTCATGCAGTAATTTCACGGGACGCAATCCTTTGCCTGCAAATGGACGTTCCCGACAGATTTCCTGGTTCAATCGCAGCAATTGTTGTCTGTAGCGATCAGTAGCAACAGTTTGATCCAGTTCGACTAGTTCATAATAGAGCACACTTTTCATATCCCACCAGATGCACAGCAGAACTTTCTTAGAGTGAATATTGCGTTTCGGTGTCGAATTCGTCGCTCCACGGAGGTCTAGCCAGTGTTTTGTGCATTTCGGATTGTCGTACCATATCCACCTTTCATCACCCGTAACGATTTTTGGCAGGAAATATTTTTCTGTTTTTTTTTTAACAGATTCAAACACTTCATAACACGCTCATTCTTGTTGCTCTGGCTCAGGTCATGTGGAACCCATTTTCCTTCCATCTGAATCTTTCCCACTGTGCGTAAACGATTGTAAATGGTTTGTTGAGTTACCCCCAGTTGTTCAGCTAGTTCTCTTTGCATTTGAGACGAATCTTCATCTACCAATGCTTGCAGTTCCTCATGTCCAACCTTCTGCGGGGCGCCGCTACGTTCTCGATCGCTAACATCAAAATCGCCTGATTTTTTTTTTCTTTTTTTGTTTTGTAGATTGTAGGTTGAACGAACACCATGAGCAACTGAATGGGTTATAAACAATCGCCCGTCCCTAATTTAGGGTCACTGGTTCCAGGAAAAGAAAAGAGCCGGTGCCGTAAGAAGAACACAACATCCATGCTTCACGGGATTCGAACCCGGACCCCTTTTGGACGAATGATCAGAAGCCGTCGCTTAGACCACTGCGCTACCTGGGCGGCAAACGTCACCTCCTTTGAACCGTCTAAACCAAAACTCACACGTTCTTTTCGATACAATA
The DNA here is from genome assembly GCA_039090855.1 of Macrothele yani. Taxonomy (NCBI): domain Eukaryota; kingdom Metazoa; phylum Arthropoda; class Arachnida; order Araneae; family Macrothelidae; genus Macrothele; species Macrothele yani. Next base: position 186,382,739 of record CM076995.1, read on the forward strand.
TTCTCCCCCAGAACAAAACAGAACGACGCACATCCTTTTGCAGCAATTTTTCCTTGAAGAAATTCGCAACGAATGCAGTGTCGAATAAATGCATTATCGCTTGCGTCTTTCACCTATCGGGCAGCGGGTGGCCGATAAGAAAAAGACGTGACTGCCATGGAGATAACCTCGGGTTCGATCTCCTGGACGGGTAAGAACGTTCGAACCACTAAATGGCCGCTGTGCGTCGGATGGGCACGTTAAGCCGTCGGACCCCGGGTACTGCCCCCCCCGTAATAAATAAGGGCGTCTTCCTCCCACTTTCTGCCTCGCTTTCGTGTCACTTTTCTATCGGGCACTCTAGCCCAAATCTCCTAGCTTCCTATTTCTAAGGGTTGTTTAAGACCTGGGGTGAGACACTACCTTCCTAAAATCCTCTACATCTGATCTGATCTTTCACCTACCGATGTGCAAGTGGGTTTGACTGTTGGCAAACTTCTGTGTCACATTTTATACTCTGGACCAGTTACGGTCACATGACAACAACGCGGGGGAATGTCGGATATGTAAATCAGCAATATACGTCATACAAAAAACGCTTTAAAACTTATTTGTACTCCTAATATCCTGTAGCGTACGGAACCCGTGATGGCAATTACCGCACAGCCTCGAACCTGTGAGACCACGTGCCTTCACTTCCGCCATGGGTCCACTGAAATGAACAGTACCCGCGTATGGAATCCATTTGTCAAAAAGCATAAGCCGCAATTCATTATCTTGTTATATTATCTAATCATTGGAGCTGTCATTCGAGTTTTAGAAGCAGTCAAAGAGTAACTGATTATACCGCAGAAACTTTTTTCTTCTGTTCATCGAAAACCCTTTCTTTTGTAAACGTCCCAACATCGGTGAACAATCTAGTTAACGCTCTTGTGGCTGAATGGAAGGAAATTTCTGCAGCAGAGTACCAAATTCTAGTAGAAAGCCTCCGAGCAGAGTGGAGGAAGCGATAACAGAGAAAGACGGACCAACTCGATATTAATTACTTTCCCATTACAGGTAGTATTTGGATATACAAGTGTCCGGGTACAATAAAATAAAGCTCGTGCAACGGGGAAAGGGAAGGACTTGTCGGGGTTTGAACAGTGAATGAGTACTGTTCGCTGATCCAGGCGCCACCATAGTGAAAACGAGGTGAGAATGGTGCGAAGGGAAATGAACATACGCCCACCATAATGAAAACGAGGTGAGAATGGTGCGAAGGGAAATGAACATACGCCCAACATATTGGAAAGGGAAGGCCACTAATCGTTGACTTTCTAAAGAAACTCTCGTTTTCATGTATTGTCTGAAACAACCAACGGAACACGATCTCTCAGTTAAAGGTAGACTACAATCAGGGATTGGGAAGATATTCGTACATATCCGGGCACACAATCCAAAGAACGGTCTTGCTAACGGGATAAAGGGTCGGAGACCCGTTCTAGTGTCCATGTTCACCGATCATCGCCGACAGCTCTACCTGAAGAGAGCACAGATGCGCTGAGGCCGGATTTTGGAAGACTGAAACTCATTCGCGTAGTCCCATGCGTCCATATTTCGTCTCAAACGAACAGCTGGACTGTCTGCATATGATGAAACGCGGGCAAATGGCTATGAACAGACCGAATGATTTGACGGAAATAGACTGTGCGTAGTGGTATGGGATTACTTTTGTTGACATTACTGCGTCCCGTCATCTCCGTGTAACACATACTCAGCACTAGATCCTACCTCGGCTTTATTTCGGACCAAGTGTTGCTTAATATGGTGATAGTATATCGGGATGATATTGGACTCTTTCAGCAAGCCAACGCGCCCCGTACCCAAAGAACTCATTGCACAGGAAGAGTTCGAGTACCATATCCAAAAAGTTCTCAGCTTGCGCCGATGTCTAAATTTCACCCAACCAAATCTCAGCGAAAATATCTGTTTGCAGTAGAACAGATTACTCACAGGGCCATACCAGTGCCTCGCTCCTTCGCCGAACTCCGAGGCGTTATTCAAGCAGTCTGGTCGGGAATTGTTGAGAAGAGCTGTGACGTACTATAGAGGTAAAGCACGTGTCAAGACGACAAATCTGCAGCGGTACATTCCGTCTGTGTAGCTTAGCTGGAAGAGCAACTTACTCCGGAGTGAGGCGGCGTGGACAAATTTATGTTTTCACATTGGCGCCCGAATGTAAAAATGTAAATACTGGCCGTTGGGTTCTTCCCAAAATGTGATGTTTATTCCACACATCATCTAAAATTAATTAAAGTTCGTTCTTCACTTCAAATAAGAGGGAGATAATGTGACCTACTACAGAGGTAAAGTGTTGCAGCACTCGTGAGCGAGCGCGCACCTTTTCCCTGTATTGGGAATTGAGAAGTAATCGGAGAAGCGAAAAAGAAATGGGATTTAAAAAAATTAATCAAATGAATGGGAGAGATTTTGGGGAGCTGGTGTAAGAATTAATAAAATTAGGATTTTATAAACTTCATGCTCTTCAGGCGCTCTACATTCCGCGATTTAATTTTCCCTTAAGATTTTCTTCCGTGGATTCGCGCCTAGGAAGGTCGGGAAAGTACCGCTCTTTCCCCCTCTCCCCCTCTTTCTCTCTCTCTCTCGAAGTCGAAGGGCTTCCAGTCGGCCGCTTGCTGTGGCGTGGGACCGCGGGGCATCCTTTTCCCTAACTGCTACGAGCCAGCAATATTGGGTAAGGTGAAGTAATTCTACAAGAGTATGGCGGGTAGACATTTTATTGAAGCTCGGCGCCGGTCGTCTTGAGAACTGCTGCACCATGTCTGGTAAAAAGAATAGCCTGACGCCAGGCAAAAGGAAAACCATAGCAGTTTTATGGTAGGAAAATTTACTACCCAGGAGATCCACGGGCACAGAATTTCCTAGAATTCAGGGGCGGACGCAGATTTTGGACGGGGCGAAGGATGGCAAGTCAGAGTAATGGCGGGAAACCCAAAGCAAATCAGATCGAGAAATGATAATTGTTTGACCAATCTGTAAATTGATGGGAGGATCCGGGAAGAACAATTTTTCGTAGGACTGGAAGAGGAGCGACAAGAAAAATATAGCATGGTGAAAAAAGTTGAGGAAGAACTACCGATGCGAGGATCGGGGCATTAAGAAAAAAGGGACGAGTGACACGGGAGGTCATCCAGCTTCGCGCTCACTACCGGGATATAGAACTATCCCCGTTGATCGAGCATGTGCCCAACAGGGAGAAGAGAATGGAACGCCAGCCCTTATCGTGAGATAGAAGGTAGGACATTTCAGACCTTAACGGTTTCCTCTTGTTTATATAATTAGTATGTTGAACCGGAAGTTAAAGAAGAGCATAGTAGACTAAGTCAAGGTTGAAAATAAAACCAGCTCTAAATTAATGCTGAGAAAAGTAGGGCAGAAATAGAAGAAATGAAATGGTTGAGTAAAGTAAATACATTGATCAGAGCAGGAAATTGTGTAGGATAGGAATCATTTTAAGTAAATTATGTTTCGAAATATTTCAGATTTATATTAAATTAAAATAAGAAATTAAAGTTAACCTTTAAATATATAATTTTGATAAAAGGGTCTTCAAGCATATTCATATGACGGAGTGTATTTTTCTAAATTTCAAGCCTTCATCAGGCAAAATAAACATACAAATTTTGAAGATGACAATCCGATTTTTGGCGTAAATGTGACAAGGATGGTAAGTCAGATAATTTTTGAAAACTTGAAAATTTTCATCGTCCTGGAGCGGGACTCGAAGCCGCGTCTCCCAGAAAACGCCTAGGTATGCTAACCACTACACCACCCAGAACGACCAAGTTTCAAGTTTCCGATCAATTTGAATTTAACCATCTGACTTACTGAAATTATCTGACTTACCATCCTTGTCACATTTACGCCAAAAATCGGATTGTCATCTTCAAAATTTGTATTATATGGCGTAATCCCGTATTTCTTTCATGATTTATCTGCTTCTCCGGGCAATCACGGGATAGGATTATTAACCTCCAGATTCGCTAAACATGAATGCCGGTTGCTTCGACTAGCGAATCCTGTGATGGTTAAATTCAAATTGATCGGAAACTTGAAACTTGGTCGTTCTGGGTGGTGTAGTGGTTAGCATACCTAGGCGTTTTCTGGGAGACGCGGGTTCGAGTCCCGCTCCAGGACGATGAAAATTTTCAAGTTTTCAAAAATTATCTGACTTACCATCCTTGTCACATTTACGCCAAAAATCGGATTGTCATCTTCAAAATTTGTATTATATGGCGTAATCCCGTATTTCTTTCATGAAAATAAACATATTTTATTTTCACGTTATTATGAGTCGGCTAAATTTCATTTGAGTGTACAATTTTGTAAGGTAAAAATGTTAATCACGATTGAGAGTTGGATGTGTGAGTAAATGATTTGGAATGAATGTTCAGAAAAGTCCTCCAGTGCAATACTGAGTAACTTACACATCAGTGCTAGTACAAAATCAAAATTTGTAAGTTAACGAAATATTCGCGAGAAATGAAAAGCTAGACGATTACGTTTAAACATTGCGGCACTCAGCGGACCCCGATACACGGAACGTCGGCTGGGTGAAACACAACGCCCATCCTCGAATAGCGAGCCTGTGTTTTCTCTAATACTGGGAAAACATAGTTTTTGAAATTCGAGTGATTACCCTTAATGCTAATAGCTATCGCCAGTGCACACACCAGCAGGCATTGGAGCCGGATAGCAAAAGCACGTGTCATTCCGCCTGTGTAGCTTAGTTGAGAGAGCAACTTACTCCGGAGTGAGAGGTCGTGGATTCGATCTGCGTCATGGACAAACTTGTGTTTTCACACAGCTTACGTGGTTTAGTGGAGTTTGTGCCTCGTCTAGTGCAAGATGATATATTGGTGAAATGTGGCCCACAAATTATTAGGCAAGTGGTCATAATGTAGCTCTGGTGTTATAATGAATTAGCTTTATTTTGCTTTCCGCTAAGCTAATTATAATGAATAAGCTCTTCCTAATGATATACTTGTACTAAGCTTCAAATAGTGAATTCAAATGGTTGTTGTTACTAGTTAATTAAGAACATGAATAAAGTCTTAACGCTGGTTTTAAATGGTAATAAACTAATGATATAAACCTAACAGCCAGACAGAGGTCTGACAAAAACTATGAATTGAGAAAGACGTACTTACGACAGCTTTTTTATTCGGTACGCTTGATCATCCAAAGCACACACACACAACTTGTTTCACAATAATGAAGAATCACTAATCACAAACAACAAAATCTCTCCTCATAACAACAAAATCTCTCCGTAAACAACAATGCTCTCCCTGGCTATCGATGAACGCGCCTATATATACTGGCTACCACCACGTCATGACTTACACTCATTGCCAGATCTCATTCATCGGGTGATATAATATTTCGTTCAGTAAGAAGATAATTTACATAGTAAAATAAAATAACCAGAGATAGTAAAATCAAAAGGAAAGTGAATATAGAGTATACGTTACAGTGTTGATCAACGGACAGACGGACTGAAAAGTGACAATTTATGTAGGACACATTTGTATTGGAATTTCGTCATTTTGCTCAAATGATTGCAACGTCTTTTGAATGTGTTTCCCCCTCACCGTTTTCCATGAAAAGATAGTAGGCGTTGGTGAATAGTTTACCGGTTTACCATTAACCATTAATATTTCATTTAACACACTTTATCCTTCCTGGAAACTAAGCTAATGCAGATATCGCTGAGTAATGTCTGCAGTGAAACGCTTGCCTTTTTAAAATATGGATGTTCGCTCTGCATGTTCTCTTCCCTAGTTCTCGTCTCCGGAAAACAATCCATATTTCTCCATTCTTGTCGATGCAGAGACATGCATGGAATCTTCTTATTAGTACGCGTATCTCAACTCCGTGCCCAAATACGTGATGCTCCGCTTTGATGTCTTCAGAGCAAAACACAAACACGCTAACTCGGGAGAAAAACTGAAGTTGATTAAGCCATATACTTTCGAGGTGGGCTGGGAAAGCAAGCTCTGTGGCATGTGTCGTCGTAAACTTCCGTTCTCTCTCAAGAGAACGCGCATTATTATGGTTTAACTTCAACGCTTTGTCAAATAAAGCACGGTTTACTTCGTTTGCTCAGAAGATGAGCAAAAGAAAAGAGCCTGCGCCATGCTGTAATCCTTTCCACTCTTATACGGATGCTTAATCTTGAAGGACATCAGGATATCTAAGTCCTTAGTGAATAAAAAGAGGCATAAACAATATCTTCATATATCTTCCAGGAAGGGATTATATTTTCTATGTTTCAAAACGGAGAAATTTCGGCTTAATATGAAAAGGTAGTTTTGGTGTAACAAGCCTCTAATGCCCGTAAGTGCATATTATTTACATCCAAATTCCAGTGCACTGGAATGCATTTTTTCCGAGCCAGTTATTGCTACGAAGATTTAGAACACGAGTCGTGGGTTGTTTCACAACATAGGTTGTTTGCTCTTTGTGTTACTTTAACAAAATATTACCCTGCTTATAAAGCAAATAGAGCTTACCGCCTGGATTTTCCCTTTTCGTTTGCATACCGGCGTCTCATTATTTTCTATATCCTTCCTGTGACTGGAGAATTTAACTATTTCTTTCGTAGTGTAATTACTCATGAGGTAATCATCGGAAAGAACTCGGTTTTTATAACTGTTTCTTAAGTAACCCCTGAAAATATTTCAGCATACTGATCGCAAGAGAAAGTTCGAGAACTTTTGAAGTTTACTTTACGGAATTGTTTTATACTGCAGTTAAATCCCTTTGTAGCTCCGCTGGTAGAAGACGGTGTTCTTCTTTCGGTTTCGACAAAGTTTCAATTCCGTGAGTATTCGGATTTCTAGAATTCTTTTCTTATCACGCATTGTGGGAATAGCTTGAGCTACATACCGTTCAGTAGTAAGAAAATACAGAAACCTCTATTGGAAAATTTAGTTCTAGTAGTATACACCTATGAGCCATTACATTATGACTACCTACCTAATAAGCTGTAGGACCCACTTTAGCCCGCAAAACAGCCGCCACTCCGCGAGCCATCGATTCCATAAGGTGGCGATAGGTATCATGGAGGATCTGATAACATATTGTCAACAGCAGGTCCTCCAGCTTCCGTAAACTTCGGGGTGGTAGTGATTTAGCGCTAAACCGCTTTCCCAAGTCGAACAACAAATGGTCGATTGGGTTCATATCAAGTGAATTTGGAGGCCATGGCATTACCTGGAAATCATAAGCATGCTCCTCGAACAGCTCCTTGACGATTCTGGTAGTGTGGCATGGCGCATTATCTTGTTGGTAACGGAGATCACTAGCAGGAACAGAGTTCCCATGAATGGGTGAACTTTGTCCGCAACGATGTTCAGATTCCTGACAGCTGTCGGGGATTGTGTGCTATTGGGTTGATGCGGCCTAAACTATTCCAAGAAAACATTTCCCACGGCATGACATCGCCGCCGTCGGCCTTTTTCCGCCCAACAGTGCATCCAAGTGCCATAGCCTCCGTTGTTAATCGGCGTATCAGCGCTCAGCAGTCTACGTGATGCACCGGGAATCTTGATTCGTAAGACCAGGCCACTTCAAATCATCCACAGTCCAATCTCGATAATGTTGGGCCCATTTCATGCTTTGTTGGCGATGACGTGCGGTGAGTCTGGGGCGGGCCCATGCGCTGAAGGCTGCGATAAACTGTGTGCTGTGACACATTCCCCTGATCACCACTATTGTAGCTGCAGATGATTTGTAGCAATGTGGCCCTGCGGTCGCGGTGAACAATTCATGAGAGTCCCCGCTCCCCCAGGCATCACTCAGCTGCGGACTACACATAGCTGGACGACGGTTCGTCGTTTGTCTATCTGTGCACCACCTTTGACGCATACTTACTACAGCAGCACGTAAACAATCCACAACCCGCGCCGTTTCTGAGATCGTATGTCATAGGCGCTGTTCCATCACAATTTGTCATTTATCAGACTCCGATAAATCGGCACTTCTTCCCACTTTGACTCCGAACACTCTACTAACAGAAAGCCGGTCCTCGGTTTGTATATACACTGAAGAGCAATTGAATTAGAGATACCTGTCTTGTAACGTGTAGCACCACTTTTCGCCCTGATGACGGCGGCGATTCGTCTCGGCATGGACTCGACAAGACACCGGAAGCATTGGGAAGCTATACGGTTCCACGACACCTGAACAAGATCCCACAGTTCACGAAGATTTGATGGAGAGGGTCATATCTCTCGATGGCATCCCAGATGTGCTCGATGGGATTGGCCAGCTAGGTCAGGTAACCTAGCTGGCCAAGGAAGTGAGGTCACGTCGGTGCAGTATTCATCCAACCATTCGGATACAGTTCGGGAGCAATGGCACGGTGCATTGTCTTGTTGCAGGATGAGGTCCCCAGTGGGATGTTGAAGACGCACAAACGGGAGCAAATCGTCTTCCATGATATCCCGGTAATGTTGACTTGTGAAGTACGATGTCACACGTACCAGGGGTTACATTTCAGTCCACGTAAATAGTTTCCGGACGAGAATGCCACAACCACGAGCCTGAAAAGTACTCTGCTGGCAAAAATTATCCATCGCTTCATGTGGTTTGCGCCGTACTCGTATCCTGCCATCCGCATGTACCAACGTGAATCTCGACTCATCAGTCCAGGCAACATTCTTCCACATGTCAAGGGTCCAGTGGCGATGTTCCCGCGCCCATGCTAATCTTTGCACCATGTGATGTGCGGTCAACAGCGGTACCCTCGTGGCACGATGGCTTCTGCACCCCATAGCGAGGAGATGGTTCTAGATGGTGTGGTTGCTTGCACGTTTTTGTGCACCAGCGTTAAATTTCTGAGTGATTTCTTGCAGTGTGGCCCGTCTATCCTTTGTTACAATGCGAGCTAGCCGACGATTACACCGCTCATCCCCACGCTGTTGTCCACGGCAGCTGGCCTTTGCAGGGATGGTTTTACTGGATTCGATACACTCACGGTGTACCCGTGACACAGTGGCCGCTTGTGAAAATTCCATTGCCTGCGTGACTTCCGAAATGAAGTGACCCATTCGTCGGGCCCCGCTTTACCCATACTACGTCCGACTCTTACTGATTCCCGTCACATCACTCCTTATATTGTCGGATCGCTGCATACGTCTTGTCGTTTCCGTTTACAGGGCTTCCCACAGCGCCACATTTGCATAACCCCAGCTGTCTCTAATTCAATTGCTTTTCCGTGTAAACTGGTCTGTGAACTTCACCTGCGCCACCTCTAAGTCCCCAGGCGCGCTCATTTCTCTAGGTTTGTGGTGGTTATAATATAGATGATTGATGTAAATTAAATTGACAAAAGTCACGGGGCACCTAGAAGAGAAACACAACATAACATTTATTGACATAAGTCAGTTTCGGTGTTGGTCCATCTTTGGCCTTAATGAATGTACTGACACTTCGACACATGCTTTCGACAAGGTTTTGGAACACCGCGATAGGTATGTGCTTCCATTCAGTATATACTGCGGCTAACTGTGGCTTAGTAGTGGGCGTTGGTTCCACACTTCTTATGTGGCGCTCTAATTCATTCCATAAGTGTTCTATGGGATTAAGATCAGGGCTCTGTACTGGCTAGTCCTCACACGAAACTAAATTATCGTCAAACCACGCCGTAACAGTTCTTGATTTATGGCTCGGTGCATTATCCTGTTGGTACCAACAAGCTCTGTTCCACAGTATGGACACTGAGTTGGTAGAGCATAACTGTCCAGAATATCGAGGTAGACATGCTGGTTAACAGGTTTGTGCACTATAACCAATAGGCCAGGACCATACCACGGAAAACATCCCCCACACGAGTGCACTGCCAGTTCCAAACTTCACCGTAGGAACAGTACACTGAGGAAAAGAGCGTTTCCCCAGCTGCCGCCATAACCACACACGGCCATCAAACTGATGGATGGGATGGATCGTGTATCTGGATTCATCAGTCCTTTTTTTGCTTTAGAGAGATGTATTGGAAAAGTTACATTTCCTCTACATAGTTTTTTCCACGAAGAATATTTTTCGTATATTTTCAACTTCTCCATTATGCAAAATACTTCCGCGAGCAGACGTAGACTATCCTAACGTTTCCTGCTATATTTTTTCTTTTAACGGTTCAATTTGAAAATCCCTTTGTCTCTGATACCTTCCTTGTGCTATGAGAAACTTTGGGTGCACCATTTGTTAATTTTCGTAATATGCCTTTTAGCCACTGTTTGAACTAAGTAGATGTTTCTGTTTCTGTATGTTTTATCGGTTGTAGAAACCGGTTGATCGTTTCAATAACCGGTTCCATTGACTTTGAAGAGCTTTGATAAATTTAATTCGCATCGGAACGGATTCAAAAGATGTGCTCATTACAACTGAAAATTCTGTAATATCTTTCTTGTTCATTTTCTCTCTGAGATTGCACAATCTCTTGGAAACGTTTATTCACGCAAAGGGCGAATCTGTCAGCGGTTCCCATAAAGCTGAGAGAACTACAAGCAAAATATTTTAGTTCTCGTTATTGCAATGTACACTATAATGAAAAAAGTAGTGTTGTAGATGATGTACATTATATTTACAATTTTCTTATTCATCCCAAAGGTGCTCTATGAGATTAAGATCAGGGTTCTGTGATGACCATTCCACACACGATACAGAATTATATTCAAACTATGCCGTAACAGTCCTTACTTTATGGCTCGGTGCATTTTCCTGCTGGTACCAACAAGGTTCGGTTCCATTATATTGCCACAGAGTTAGTAGGGCATATTTTTCCAGAATATCAAGGTACACGTGTTGGCTAACACGTTTGTGCACTATAACCAATGGGCCGGTACCATACCACGAAAAACACCCCCGCACGAGTTCACTGTCAGCTCCAAACTTGACCGTAGTAACAGCACACAGTGGTAAATAGTGTTCTCCCGGCTGCCGCCATACCCACACACGGCCATCAGACTGATGGAACGTGTATCTGGATTCATCAGTCCAGAGGACCCGTTTCCATTGATTTGCGGTCTACCATAAATGTTCTTTACACCATGCTAAATGATGAGTAGCATTCCGAGTGGAGATTAAAGGCTTATGAGCAGCCGCACGACCACGGTAACCCATGTAATGAAGTTCTCTGCGAATGGCACGTGTACATACCGAGGTTCCAGCAGTTTTACTTTAATGTACACTAAGGGCTTGGGTAGTAATCCGTTCATTAGCTACAACGACTCTCCTGAGGCCTCGACGTCCTCTATCACTGATTTTCTTTGGTCTGCCGGTACGTTTTTTTTTTTTTTTTGCTTCAGGCACGCCATGTGTCTTCCACTTATTCAGTACATGTAAAACAGTTGACTTGGGTATGTTTGAACACCTCTCGGTTTCTCTTATGGACAATCCACTAATATAACATCAAACAATCTTTCCTTTCTCAAAGTCAGTTCTCTCCCGCCGCGACATTTTCTCTCAACCTCACAGTGCGATATGACCCCGGTCAGCTGCAGGCTAGCTTTTATACCGTTTGCAGCTGTACCGCGCATCTTAAGAACGCAGAGGATCCGTTTATTTGCTTTTGAGGGGGTGTCCAATGAATTTTGTCAATATAGTGTATATCTGTATGAACAAATGGTTAAATGTTTAGTGAGTGATGAGAATTATTTGCATGGATTTTCTCATAACGAAACCGTTGTGTGCTGTGAACGAAGCTGTTTTTTGAGGTTTCACGGAATAATGATGCAGTTTCAGGTAGACTCGTTCACATTTACACTATAGTACCATATCTAAGGTCTTACTGCTAAAATAAATAGTATGCCTAATATAATTATTACTACTTATAAATACGAACAAAATAAAGTTGTCTCTAACTACAGCATCATAAAATTTCAGAGAAGAACCACGGTGTCCAACTTTCTTCAGACGCGTAGTTCTGCATAAGCATTGGAGTCAGGCGTTGGTTATATTCCCGGATGAAGCAAAGTGATGCTTCCGCCCCCTTCTTGAAACCAATGTGGCGTTACTAATAGCGGTTACCACTCATACACTAGATGCTGATGTTTTCGTTAAAGCCGGATGTGAGAGAATTAAAGAAGATCAGGTAACTGCATGTGAAATCTACGGCAAATAAAAGAAACATATATCTTCATTTATTACTGTTATTTATTGTTTGCTAATTTCTGTTTCCCATATGGATGTATGATAAATATACACGTATTACATTTCCCGAATACAATAGTGTATTACTGCTCTTTCCTTACATCCAGCAACACATTACCAATGCGGTTTTACTGAGAGATTTATTAAACCGTGAATTTCCTTGTATTTGGGCAAAAGTCCAAAATTTCAGAAACGTCTAAAACCGTATCGCAGGCTAACTTCCCGAAGAATGCTTTTCTTGTTTTACGTGAAATATAAGTATTGATTTGAAAAATGATTGCAAAAGTGTTACGCTGTTAAAAGAAGCCGGTTTCAACGCGAATAAAAATCTTAGTGAAAGAAAGAAATATTTCAAATTAATGCTTTGGAGAAGGGATAGTTCAAAGCTCCCCTGTTTGGAAAATTGGCACGAGGCGTTATACTTATACCTTTTGAAGGAGATGGCAACGTGCTTTCTCCAAGCAATTTTGATGCAGAAAAAGAAAAGTAATTTTTAAACAAAACGCCTACTTGAATATCACAGGGTATTATATGTTTCAGAAAAAGTAATTTAGTTGTTAGCTTTTAATCAACAGAAACAACGATCTCCCTAACCCCCTTCCCCACTAAAAAAATAACTACGATTGAAGAAAAATTCATTTTATTCAGGCTCATAAGATTATTAGTGTTGCAAGTGAAAGACTCGAAAGCGGATGCTTTCTCGTTTTTGAAATTTTAATTAACAAATGTTTAATACCTATGACAAAAGTAAATGCTCTCGGTAACTATCTAAAATCCTTGCTCCATGGAAAACAGAAAATTCACAAAGTCCATAAAATCAATGGTTTCTTATCAAATGTTTGTACCCAATGTTTATAATTTGACGAAGTAATACAGAATATCACGTTTCGTAGATGTCACTTTCTCTCTCTGTATAGACGGGGTATCAATGCGTTTTTAACCCAACATAGAAAGACCGGTGAGAATGGAAACATGCTATATTTTTGTTCAAAAATATCTACACTATATTGACAAAAGCAAATGAACGGGTCCTCTGAGTTGTTAAGATGCGCGGTACAGCTGCAAACGGTTTAAAAACACGCTTGCATCTGACCACGATCCTGTCGCACTGTGATATTGAGTGAAAATGTCGCGGTGGGAGAGAACTTTGAGAAAGGAAAGATCTTTGGGTGTTATATTAATGCGTTGCCAATAAAATAAATCGAAAGACGTTTAATCATACCCAAGTCAACTGTTTTGGATGTTCTGAATACGTGAAAGCACATGACGTGCCTGATGCAGCAAAACGAACCGGAAGACCAAAGAAAATCATTGAGAGAAGACGTCAAAGCCTCAGGAGAGTCGTTACAGCTAATCGACGGAGTACTTACTGCACATGACTTCAGTGTACAGGTGAGGAAAAATTCTGGAACCTCTTTATGTACACGTACCATTCGCAGAGAACTTCATTCCATGGGTTACCGTGGTCGTGCGGCTGCTCATAAGCCTATCATCTTCACTCGAAATGCTACTCATCGTTTAGCATGGTGTAAAGAACATTTATCGTGGACCCTAGATCAATGGAAACAGATCCTATAGACTGGTGAATCCAGATACACGATCCATCAGTCTGATGGCCGTGTGTAATTATGACGGCAGCCGGGGGAACGCTATTTACCACAGTGTACTGTTCCTACGGTCAAGTGTGGAGCTGGCAATGTACTTATGTGGGGATGTTGTTCGTAGTATGGTCCCGGCCCATTAGTTGTCGTGGACAAACCTGTTCACCACCACGTCTACCTCGATATTCTGGACAATTATGCCCTACCAACTCTGTGGCAATATAATGGAACCGAGCCTTGTTGGTACCAGCAGGAAAATGCACCGAGCCATGCAGCAAAGACTGTTATGGCGTGGTTTCACGATAATTCCGTATCGTGTGTGGACTCGCCAGCACAAAGCCCTGATTTTAATCCAATAGAGCACCCATGGGATGAATTAGAGGTCCATATAAGAAGTTCGGAACCAAGGCATACTACTAAGTAACAATTAGCGGCAGAATTATGTAGTGAGTGAAAGCGCATACCTATCACTGTGTTCCAAAACGTCGTCGAAAGCATGTCTCGAAGGGTCAGTTTTCACACAGTATTTATTAGAAGAAAGATACAGGAGATGTGCTTGAATAAATCATCTCAAATGATGTATGACAAAAAAATATTTACAGGTGCTTGTAGCTTACGCTACTGCTGATTTACACGGTTCTGTACATTGATGATAGTAAAAAAACAGTTAATTACACTCGAGTGTCTGGTGAGGCAACAAAAGTCTCTGACAAAGCAAAGAATAGGAACAATTCAGCTTGAAGAGCGTTATACAATATTAATTTTGCACAGTATTGATGCAAGGAATAATACAGAATTCGAGCTTGCAGACATAGATTCAAAAGACAGGTGATGAGAAATTAACAGAATGTGCAGCTTGCGCTACGTTAATTACAGGATTCGGTGCAACGTTTGCATGACAACAGTTAAGTGCAGTAGAAATCTGGCGAGGCAATATGAATCTCTGGTAATACAGAGAGTAAAATCAATCCAGAATGATGAGCACTATAGAGTATAAATTTTACACCATATTGATGAAAAAAAAAAAAAGTTCTGACCGAAAGGTGATACATTGTGGGTGACCTGGAAAACCAGGAGGTTGCAGGTGATCAAGAGACAAACATGAAATCGAAAGTTCGAAAGACAGATGATGAAAATTTTACAGATGAATGTGGCTCGCGGTACTACATGTTACATACAACGGTGATATGAAAAATAGTTATATACAATAATTTTCCTGAGAATACAAAAGAAAAAATAATCTCTGAAAATACAGAGAGAAGACGCAACTCATCACAGTGAGTATTGGAGAACACAGATTTACACAGTTGAAAAGTAAAATTACACTGTTGAATCAGGAATTGCAGATAAGAATATACTGTAAAAACGACAAAGTTTACAGATGTCTGTGGTTCGTGAAACGACCTATATACATCATTCTGTACAATGAGAAGTTACAATTTATATATATTGGTTTGTCAGAGGTGGTAAAAGAAATAGTCTCTGACATCGCAGAGAGAATACATAATTCAGCAAGATGAGTAATGAAAAACAAAAAAATTTACACATGAGTTATACACGAAATGATGCATGTGAAGAGGATGAGAACAGAGTCTTAAAAAAAGCTTGAAAAGAAATTGACAATTATAAGTAGCTCATGCTTCGAACAATTCATAGGATTCTATACAATAATTGATCTACTAAAAGTGATGTACAATAGTGAGACAAACAAAAAAATTCTGATAAAATAGAGAGTACAAATAATATAGTACAGTGAATGTTGAGGAACAAGATTGCACTCAGTTGCGAAGCAAGAAAAAAACAGGAAATGTGTATAGAAAAATCGTCTCAAAATGACATATGAAAAGAAGATTTACAGGTGCTTGTAGCTGACGCAACGACCTATTCACAAAGCTCAATATAGTGGTGAGAGAATACAGTTTATGTATGATAATTTGTCGGAAAAGACAAAAAATTGTCTTTGATGAAGCAGAGATTGAAGACAAATCAGCATGGCAAAAATTGTATCTATCAGGAGGTAGGTGAAACAAAAGTTCCGACTGTAAGGTGAAGCGTTGTGGGCGACCCTGCAAACCAAATGGTTGCTGGTGACCAAGTTGATAGGAACTGTGGTTCACTGCAGCGTGCAACTGCAGTGGTAAGTTCTAGTCGAAGGCGGGAGAGTAGGCGATTACGAAAATGACAAAGTAACGCAGTACTGACTTTATTTATGTCAGTAGAAGCTTCGGGGGGACGCTGAAGATGATACACGTGAATTATATGTTTTACAAGCACGAAGATGTAGGAGCAGACTGCCGGAAGGTGAATAGGGCGAGAAGAGTTCAGAAGTAGTGTTCGGTAGGCGCTGAAGGTGAGGACGGTCTCACAGGATCGTTGCGCTAGCGTGAAAGCGAGATGGAGTATTGGCAATAATACTGTGCAATACATGAAGACATGCTGGACGTCAGCCTCCTCCCCACAATACGGACAGGAGGGTGAAGATAAAATGGTCATGCGATGTAAAATCGACGGCACAGGGAGGCGGTTGTGTAAGAAAAGCCAATGTGAATTGACTTCAAGGGGTGCTGAAAGTGGGGAAAGCGCAGCGGACCACACTGCGGAGGTAGAACAGAGTGGAATTCCAGAAATGGGAAGAGGTGCGGAAGAGCGAGAGAGAAAACGGTAGAGATCAGCTGTTAAGAAAGAGACAAGAGGAAGAGGTGGACCAATGGACGACAGAAAAAATGGGAAAAGGAGAGAGGCAGAGTGAACAGAAATGAGACCTGAGGGAGTAGCAAGCTCAGGGAACAGGGAGATTATAGTACAAATAAAAGAGTTGTGAACAAAGTGAGCGTTGGCATTGAAACGGAGAGCAGAGGGTAGAGAAGAGAAGGGGAGCCAGGAAAGATCGGTGTTAACAAGATCGCTGACAGTAACGACTCCAGCTCGGAGCCATGAAGGAAAAGCAAAACATGGGAGATGGGGAGGATGTAGCAGAAAAAAAAAAAGAGGTTCGGAAAGTAGGTCATTTGTGGAGGCAGGGAGAGAGCGAGAAAGAGGGAGGGAACGAAGAAAGGAGATAGCCTCTTTGTAGACAGGAGGGAAAAGTGTGAGAAGGGGACAGTGGTCCATGAGTAAGAACGAAAGGAGAGTACAGCGTGGGTTATGCGGAGAGACTATGACATCACGAGCAGCAACTGCAGAGGGAGCAGGTGCCGCAAGTGATCGTAAAAACGTAGACACACGATAAGCCTTGTAATAGGATCTGACGTCGGGTAGACTAATGCCTCCGTTGGAAGGAGACAGGCTGAGTTGAGGTGCTCCGACCCAGTGATGGCCGGGCCAGATAACCTGAGTTTGACAGCGGGTGAGTTCAAGAAGACGTAGTGCTGGTTGCTTCGAAGCCAACCAGGAATACGTGCACATTGAAAGCAGGTAAGTGTGCGTTAGACGTGCTCTTTGAAAGACGGAGGTGCAGAATTGTGCGCGCCGCCAGATTGCGACCGAGCGATGTAGGCGTGGCCGGAGAGTCATCCAGGTGACGAGTGTAGCAGTTGCTGGTTTTCCAAGGTGGACTCCTAGGAATCGTTGAGAGGTGTTGGACCACTCTGCTCCCCAAGGAGAGTCAGTGCGGTTAGTCCACGAACCGGTCCATAGGCCTGTGCTTTTCGTTGTGTTTAGCGCTGCTCCGGAACATGAGGCGTAGGTATTGTAGAGATTGTGGAGATCGTGAAATTGTGAGTCTTGCCGAATGCAGAAAGTAATATCGTCGGCGTAGGCAACATAGGTAGCAACATGATGACGTGTGCTGGCTACCACCGGTGGTAGTGAAGCAAAGAAGGATCGATGGACTGCGCGTAAAAAAGGTTCTATTGCGAGGGCGAAGAGCTGCCCGGATAAGGGGCAACCCTGACGCACGCCGCGACGAAAGGGTATGGGAGCTGTGAGAAGGTTGAGCAGCTTGACGTGGAAAACTGCGTCCCGGTAGAGGGAGATGAGAAGAGAAGCAAAGGAAGGAGGAAAGCCGAAATTTAGTAATGTAGCAAGAAGGTAATCATGAGAAATATTATCGAACGCTGATCGTTGATCGAGGGAAAGAAGAGCAAGGGGTTCTGAGCGAGAGCGGGCGAGGTGAATTAGATCATTAAGAAGCTGAATATTATGGGAGATGGAGCGCCCGGGTACAGTATAGGTTTGATTAGTGGAGAGAATATGAGGGAGTATGGGGTTAAGCCGGCGGGACAGAAATTTAGTATAGAGTTCATAATCAGTATTTAAGAGTGAGATGGGACGCCAATTCCCCAAGTCAAGCGGATCACCCTTCTTGGGGAAAAGTACAACATGTGCGAGCGTGAAACTCCTTGGAAGAGATGTAAGATGCATGGCAGTAGAAAAGGCACAGAGGAGAAATGAAAGGAGGGCAGGAAGAAAAGCCTTATAGAAAGAAACAGGGAGACCGTCTGGGCCAGGTGAAGCCCGGGGGTTGAGGGACGAGAAAGTGTCAGAGAGCTCAGTTAAAGTGGGAGGATGGAGGAGGCTGGCTGAAAGATGAGAAGGGACCTGAGGCAAAGAAGAGAACAGAAGAGCAGAAGCCGTAGGGGAGGGAGGAGGAGTTTCACAAAATTTTGAAATGTAGTAATTACGTACCATAGAACAAATTGGAACTGGTTCGGATGAAACTACTCCAGTTGGAAGACGAAGGTGCTGTAGAACAGAAGAGGATCGGCGAGTTGACTCAAGTGACGTAAGGAATTCGTACGAACAAGCATCAGGTTTCAGGTGTTGTAGTTTAAGGCGTTGAAGGGCTTGTTTTGCAAGTGGCACCAAAAGTGAATGTAATTCTGCCTGGTAGACTTGAAATAGGGGATCAGCAAGATTGAGCAAAGAAAGCATTTGCCTAGTATGATCAAGTCGCATCCTCCGTTGTGTCATGATCAAGTATGACAGGTTTCGTACCAGTAGTATGAGGTGGCGTTTTACTTCCAACCAAACGTTGAGAGGGCACGGTGCAGAATGAAGCCTTGTACGCCAATCCGCAAGAAAATCTCGCACCGATGAGCAGAAGGCTGAGTCATCTAAAAGAGTGTCGTCAAAAGTCCAAGGCCGGATTGTACGTGGCTGTGTTGAAGTAGCAAAAACTGTTATGGCAATGGCGCAATGATCCGAGGAAGCTGTGGGTGTACAGCATGAATCTGATATTGCTGGTAGAAGAAGAGAAGTTGCATAAAAGCGATCCAATCTTGCTGTAGGAGGATCAATGGCTCTTGGTGCACGCCATGTATGTGTAGTCTGGGTTGGTGACAAATGGCGTTGAACATCTACGAGTGAGAAGTCTGAAGTGATAGACTGTAAGAGATGTACTACTTCCGTACGGTGTTCTCTGGAAGCAGAAGAGCGATCAGTTAGGGGATGTAGAGTGCAATTGTAGTCACCTCCGATAAGTACCCGGTCGGTGATGGGAATACGTGACAGAGCCCGTCGAAGTTTTGCAAACAGCTCTGGCACGTGAGTAGGAGTGCAAAGAACATAAATGTTGAATACATGAAATTTTTCAGCTGCGACGGTGAAAGAGACTCGTTGTAATAAGTCTCGACATAAGTTTTTCACTGAGAAGGAGGAAAGAGTTGAACGAAAACGTGAGTGAACACCAACTGCCATGCCACCACGCGACAGTTGGCTGTAGGCGTGATGGAAAGTATGATCCCACTGACGCCATTGATGAAATTGAGTGGTGGAAGTACAGTTTGTTTCCTGCAGAAGTAATATATCAGCATTCAGCGGAGCAAGATCCTCTCGTACCAGCGCATTCGCAAGAGGTGTCGCAAAACCGCGACAATTAAGTGACACCACCTTGAATGTCTAGGTTAGTTGTGGGATGCAGTAGGAATTGACTGGCTGTAGTGATGGAGTGGAGTCGACGGAGAAAACAAGCACTCCACGGGACCTCGTCCGCAGTGCGCCGAAGAGTGTTTTCAAGTGAGTGTAATTAAACCAGCACTTGTGGAAGAGCTGCTTCATACTGCTGAATGGAAGTGCTTGCTGAGGAAGGGCTAGAGGACCCTAAAAGGCAATCCAGCACATCCTCGTATGGCAGAGGCTCAGCAGGGAAAGCATTTTCAGCAAGAAAAGTTGTGAATTCTTCTAGTGAGGGAAAGGCACCCTCACATGCTGTCTCAGAGAAAATGTGTAGAGGCGACCTGGAGAACGGTCGTCAAGAGCTGACGGAGCGAGTGGATGAGCGGGTAGAAGAGCGAGATGATCTTCGGGACGCCAGAGTCTTTGACTTCTTCGTCTTGGGGCGAGTAGCACCACTGCGTTTTCCAGCAACCACTAAAGCTTCATGATCGTCTGGAGAGTCTGAACCCGAAGCGTTACCTGTGACTCGTGTCATGGAGCCAACGGTAAAAGCTGAGGAGTGGTCAACATGTACATCAGCAGTGGTTGTAAAAGTACAAGGGGGAGTTGATTTTGGAAGCCTGGGAAAATTCTTAGGATCAGCAGGAGGTGGAGGCATCAAAGTCGTTTGTTGACCAATGGCAGTAAGCTGACTTTTGGAAGATCTTGATTCCGCGACTTTCCTCGAATAGGAAGAAGTCTGTGAAGCGTTGGTGGACAAAGTAGAAGAAGATGTAGTGTGTGGAGCTGTTTGCAGGGAGGCACGTGGGCACTGAGCCCTTATGTGACTTTCGCTCTGACATATAGTGCAATACTGTGAAGTGATTATCTCAACTCTTCGGCGTTGCTGTCCACAGCGGATGTGCAAAACATTCGGAACCGCTTTCAGCTGAGCATCAGATGAAAAGAGGACTCGAGCAGTGCAGCGAAAACCTCGAATCGATTTGTCTTCAGGGTCTCTGGGAGCCGCAGAGAGAGTTGTTATGGAGCCAACAACTCTGCCGTACCTGCTGAGCAAGGTGCAAAGTGCAGCGTCGGATACTTCTGGTGGTACGGGACAGAAGGTCACCTGCACCGGGCGGTGCGCAACCGGTTGTGCTAACAGATGCACGTCATTGATGGTTAGACCTTCCGTAAGGACCTGGTCAGCATGCGCTTTATCCTTAAAATAGACCAAGACAGATCTGGGTTTTCGAGCTATAAAGTCTATTGCATCCTTTGGTAAGATAGTTTTGAGAGCTCGGCTATATTGCCACAGCTTAATGTCGGGAAGCGCATCAAAATAGACGCCCCATTCCATAGTGGAGGAAAAAATGTGACCAGCTCGGGAATCCTCTGGTATGTCAATTGTAGCAGTAGAACCGACGACAGTGACATAGGATTCAGGAAAAGGCATAGCAGATGAAACTGGGGGTGTGAGGACCCCAGAAGTTGCAGAAGCATAGGACGCTTGGGCAGACATGGGTCGAGAATTCGATGAAGCGGCTCCTAGCAGTGAGGGCGGATCAGAAAGTTGATGAGAAGTAGAAGCTATGAGCTCAGTATTGCTGATAACGGATACGTCATCATCTGCTGAAATGTAGATAGGTGACTTGGCACCACCGCACTTGGTGGGAGTAATAGCTGGAGAAGAAGAGGTGTCCATGACGTCGCAATGACGCACGGGAGCCACCTCATTAAGCTGAGTGGTAGAAGAAGAAGAGGAAGCTGGCTGATCTGCCAAGATAAGGATGTGGGCGTCACCCTTGTCTGCCTCCGCCATCGAAGCAATGGCGAGACTTTAACGAAAAAAGACCAGCTTGGTTGAAAAATAAAACAGTGAATAATGAAAAAATATGGCACTCACCAACCTGGGAGATACACGAACGTAAAGCGTAGAACTTCAACTTGAAGATACACGTAACCACAGAAACTAAAGCACTCAACAAACACCTTATAGCAACGAAAATCACGGAGCTCAAAACCCAAACACTTCGAGCTTCGAAGGGTCAGTGCATGCATTAAGGCCAAAGGTGGAGCGACACCGTACTAATGTATGTCAATAAATGCTATGTTGTGTTTATCTTGTTAGGTGTCCGGTGACTTTTGTCAATATAGTGTATCTTTAACTATACATATTAGTACTACTCTTTTCCAGCTCCTTCAATGCGCTCTGACGAAATTTTCTGTCTTGTTCTGCAAAACACGCAATCACAATGGACTTGACATTGTCATTTGCTCCAAAATGACATTCTTGCAGATACGTTTTAGTTGTGGGGATATTCAATACTCAAACGTTGCTGCACAGCACTTTTACCTGCAGATGTCGAAGATGATCCATGGATTTTTTTTCCATGTGTTCTGGCGAATAGTCCTGTAAAAAGGATTACTCTCCTGTGCGTTCTTCTTCACGTTTGTGGTGCAGATGGCTCATTACGTCACATTATGAATCGCTGTTGCTGGTTTTCCGGTATTTCGTGTGAGAAACGAGAATCACGCTTTCACTATCCTGATGCCAACATTTTGCTAATTAAATGGCTGTAGTAGATTCTTTTTGAGACGAAAAGGTCCGGAATGGCACACAGATGTTTGCTGCTCTATGGCGCAGGCCTGTGAGTTCTTTTTCTGCTGAGTCTGGGTTAGAACCACAAGATATAGATTGTAGGTTACTTGTGTTTCATTGGCGCTGCATCTCTTCCATTCTTGTAACCGATGGCTGTGAATTAGGATTGTACAAACCCGTACAATCCTATTCCCCAACATTAAAAAGACTCAGAAATCATGCAGGGGGCCTACACTGAGTGATCACTGAATTATGACCAGCTACTAATACTTCGTGGGTCATCCTTTTGCCCTCCGTACAGAAGCTATCCGACCTGGCATCGATTCAAGAAGACGCCGGAAGCAGTTTGGAGGTATGGCCAACCAAGCTGTGTGTAATGCAGCCTTCAATGCAGGTATGTATCGATTTGTGCAACCAGACGCTTCACATGCCATTTCATAGTATCTCACAAGTGCTCTATGGGATAGATATCGGGGACATTCGGAGGCCAATCGATATGCTGGATGTCTGAACTGTGTTCCTCAGACAAACCTGCACAACATTGGACCTATGGCTCGCCGCATTGTCATCTTGGATGACACCGCCGCGATTCAGGAAGAAGTGCAACATTGCTGCCTACATAGAGTTCGGGAAGAAGTGCAACATTGCTGGTTACACAGAGTTCGGGAAGAAATGCAACATTTATGGCTACACAGAGTTCGGGAAGAAGTGCAACATTGCTGACTACACAGAGTTCGGGGAAAAATGCAACATTGCTGGCTACACAGAGTTCGGGAAGAAATGCAACATTGCTGGCTACACAGAGTTCCGAATGAAGTGCAACATTGTTGGCTACACAGAGTTCGGGAAGAAGTGCAACATTACTGGCTACACAGAGTTCGTGAAGAAGTGCAATATTGCTGGCTACACAGAGTTCGGGAAGAAGTGCACCATCGCTGGCTACACACAGTTAGGGAAGAAGTGCAACATTGTTGGCTACACAGGGTTCGGGAAGAAATGCAGCATTACCGGCTGCACAGAGTTCAGGAAGAAATGCAACATTACTGGCTACGCAGAGTTCGGGAAGAAGTGCAACATTGCTGGAAATACAGAGTTCGGGAAGAAGTGCAACATTGCTGGCTACACAGAGTTCGGGAAGAAGAGCAATATTGCTGGCTTCACAGAGTTCAGGAAGAAATGCAACATTACTGGCTACACAGAGCTCGAGAAGAAGTACAACATTGCTGGCTACACAGAGTTCCGGAAGAAGTGCAACATTGCTGGCTACACAGAGTTAGCAAGCAATTCACGATAGTAGGCACCAATTGTACGTTCATCCATATGCACGAGGGTTTCAAGCTCCTACCAGGTACGTAAGCATATCCCACACCATACAACCGCTCCCACTGGTTTACACTGTGAATATCACGCGCGATAGATCGTGTGCCTCATGTTTGCGCCAAATACGTACACGATCATCCACGCAGTGGAGTAAAACAAGTGACTCATCAGACCAGCCCACTTTTTCTCAGCTATCCGACGTACAGTTTGCATGATCTTTGCAACAGGAAAGTCCTTTGTACCGATGAATGTGGCTAGGAGAGGATGTGGCCGGAGTCGTCTGTTTTTATAGCCCATACTTGCTAGAGTACGACGCATGGTCATGATAGATACTGTTCCGGGTTGACCTCTGTTGTATTGAGTGGTCAACTGTTGAACAGTTCTGACCTCCGTTCACCTCTCACATCAGCGTTTCCCTGTCCAGTGCAGTTTTACCTCCGTTTCGTTGTTTAACAATTTTCACTCCAGTCCTTATACACTTTACTGCGGGTCACGAACAATCCATCAGTTCAGCCGTTTGAGAAATCTAGGCAGCAACTCTCCAAGTTTCCATAACCTATCCTTCGTCGAATTTCGATAAATCCTTCCGTTTAGACATCACGATCCGAATTTTGCTACCTAATATTCAACTCACACCTTATATATGCTATGTCGGTCGACTACGCACTTCCTCTCAGAAATCACGTGGTCAACGGGCCGCATCCCCTTTTGATAGATGTGGTCATAATTAAATGATCATTCGGTGTACATTTCAGAAGTTTTGTCTGCAAGATGAACCACTGAGTTTCAGAGAGAGATTTATAAGTCCAATTCCAACTCGTTCATAGTTGGTATCTGAAATTTTTTGCTATGAATAAATTATTTCAATCGTTTGAAGCTGGGATGGATGTATCTTAGCACTGCAGAGACCACACGCGGACATCTGGATTTATCCACTTATTCCAGATCTGCGCCTACGGTCTCAGTTTGCTAATTTAAACACCTGCTCTTAATTTCGTTCCTGTTTAAAAATAAATAAACTTCCAAACATACGTTGCTACAGAGCCTCAATTCTCTCAAGGCAGTCGGAGTACGTTGCAAGCGGGCCTTCAGGATAAGTCACCCCGCCATCCGGGTTTTACGGGGATATTTACGTTATGTGGTATAACCACCATAGCTGCACAAATTTCTGAGCTGCTTGGACCACCCACAGTGGTTCAGAAATTTGTAAAAGCTGTATGGAAGCACAACTTATGCAAAGCTCTCAGCAAATAAGCATCTACATCTAAGTCCTTCAATACCCTCCTAGTTGTACCATTGGAAAGAGGTCTCCTTCTTCCTCTTCAGATGAGGAAGAATTAGATACAGCATTTATTAGACTGCAAAAACTCCTTCCTCGCAGAAGGCTAAGACTTTAACTTTCGTTTATTGCCTTCCTGGATGCTTGATTAATAGGAACGGGGTAGCCGGGTTCAGATTTATTATTTTTATTTTTATTTTTTGTTATTGTTCTCATCTTCCCTACAAAACTGGTTTGGTCTACATTGTCAGGTAAGCTCCTAATAATTTTGTTTTCGTTTTTGTTAGGCTTTCATATTTTATTTATTTGAGGCACATGAGCTCACCATCTAATCTTCTTTCTCTGGAGCAGTTAGATTTACTCTAGCGTCTTTTTAAACCTGCCATGTTTAACATTTATTCCTTATTTAATCATTGATGGGGATTTGCTTAGTGCTTTTCTTCTTGGTGGGAGAAAAAGTACTAACTGTTTCCCTATTTTAATTGAAATCCCATATTCACGATCCGCGTAGTAGTACAAGCAACAAAAGATCACATCTGCAGCTTGTCTAATGAGACGGGTACATGGATTTTAAAGTAATACCAATATGAAGCGTGACTACCTCTCGCAGCAATATAGACACTAATCCCGTTTGGAAGTCAGTCAACAAGTGTGTCTAATGCTACCAAGTATACGATTTTCACGATTCGGTTCCTTTGCATTTTGCATAATTCCGTCATCAATTTTACATGTTCTCAGACATGCTTTCGATTTTGTTTGTTTTCTTGTTTTGACGTTTAACGACGCCCATGATCACTTCTCAGGCGCTTTCGAGGTTAGCACGTTTGAGGTTTAACAACGCCCATGATTACCTCCAAGGCCTTTTCGGTTTTGTTTTCTTGTTTTGAGGTTTAACGACGCCCGTGATCCCCTCTAGGGCTTATAAATAGTCACCCGCCTTTAATGCGAGTCTACTGTTACCAGAGATGGGACAGAACTAGTCTCATCTGAAAAACACACCACCCTTGCCTCATCCAAGATTTTAACCCCAGTCTTGGACCGTTGATCCAAATCCATTGCACCTAGACCACTCGGGCACTGCGGTTGTAATGTGATTTCATGCCGTCCGAGATGTGCATGAAGAGAAATAGATCCAGACAACCACGATGACTTTGATACCATGAAAACGGTTTATAGGTATAACTGAGCAAACGCGTGCGTTATCGGGTGTAGTATTAGTGTGCTGGAATGGAGTCTGATATTATCTGAAGGATATATCACAATGGAAGAAATAATCTCAATAACTATGAACGATGACCCATTGTCGTACGAGATTTCTCCCTTTGCCAGGATCCCAGTATTGGGCGACGTAAATCGCTCAATGATGAATGAGATGCAAGCTTTTTCTTCGGTATGCTGCCAAATGAGGGTGAGACTATTATTGTTTTGTGCCAGATAAATGCAGGTCTCGTGGCGTAACACACCACGCAGCTTGTTCACTACACCATTGCACTCTTCTGACCAATCAGCCGAATTGGTCTGGGTTGGAATCTCATTGAGGTTTGGATGTTGTATTTGCTTTACGGCACTAGGTGTCACTCCTTTCTGGTAGCAGTGACCCTAAGTAAGGGACGAGCGATCGAAGACTGGTGCTGAGCCATGTCATATGAGCTCCATCAGCCGCTCTGTCGTTGGATGTCTATCGCCCAGTTACGCATGTAGAACTGTTGCCATCAAGAGTGTCTGATGGTAATCCTGATCCACAGCCACTCTAAGGGTACCACTCTAAGGGTAACTCTTTCCAGAGTCCATTGTTGCCACGACCGGCGAGGCGTTCGAGAAAATCCTTATCCTGCGATTTAAACTAGATTTACAGTTTAGCTTCGGTTGCGTGGTCTATACTGCCTCAAATATTCTTTACGTTTAAGGAAATATTTCAAATAGGTTGCATTTTTATTTTATCCATCCCTGTAATTCTGCCTTCATTTACTTATATCACTGTCTCTCACTTCCCCGCTGATTTGTTTACGGTTAGCTTTACGTACAAGTTTTACCACGAATTCTAAATATAATATATTGTTTTTTCTTGCAGTTTCTTTGCGATCCGATTTCATTGACAGTATGTCGGTTACAACGTCTTTAATATTTTAAATTTCCACTAATTAATTTTGTCGATACTCAATACTGTTTTCTGGTTTTATCACTGCTACACGCAGTGTTTGCATATTTGATGGCACAAAAGTGTATTTGGTTTGCATTTCCGATGCAACAAGAGTATGTATGTGTGTTCCAAATGATCCCACAGATTTTTTAATAGGATTTAAATATGGGGATTTATCTGACCAGTCGAGGTGAGACAGTGTTGTTGGTTGTTCGTCGTGCTACTCAGACACGGTTTTTTCCCTGTGCACACGGCAAATGTCGTCTTGAAAGGCAGGAGCGGCAATATGATGCTGCTCCTGGAGATGTAGGGCAAATGGCAACACTTCGTCGTTCAGAATGCGGAGGTACGCATGCTGGTTCAAATTCATCGTGACTGGAACGAGAGGGCCCATTTCGTGATACGAAAAATATCACTAAAACATCAGAGAACCCTCTCCAGCTTGAACAACCCCTTCGACACAATCAGGATTAAAGACTTATCGTACCTGCGATGAACTCGTCGCCTCCCATCATTGGGGTACAACCAAAAACGAAACCCATCGGACCAAATTAATCGTTTCCAATCCTCCAAAGTAAAGTCTTGGTGCCTCTGGGCCCCTTGATAACGTACGACTTCGTGAATTACTGTTAAAGGAAGTCTCTTCCGTAGTATTCTGCCCCAGATGTCCATCGCATGCAGTTCTCGTTGTAGTGTCCTTTCGGAAATTGGCTGGAGTGGACTTTCATTGGTCGTTTGGAGCAATTCGTTCCTGATTTGAAACCGATTGGAAGTTACTAGGCGTGAAAGATGGCGTCGGTTCCTGTTGGTGAGAATTGTTTCCCGACCACAGTTATGTCGCCGAATTTCAGTTGACTGAAAACTACGCCACTGTTTGTAGACCCGCTGGACAGTACGCTTCGACGCACTAACAAATTGGGCGACTTCATTCAATTTGTGTACTTGATTACGGCCAAACACGATGGCTCATTTTTGCCACTCAGTAACGTCTGTCTTACGACCCACATTGCAGACTAAATTCAACACACAAGTTGATCTTCACCACTGCACGAGACAGAAATGATCCTGTAGACCACGTTAGCGCTATTTATCTCTCACCAATGCTTTCACGACGCCTTCTGTGCAAACGGTACCTTATTATTGTTATTTCTGTTACGGGTGACTACTTTTTTGTCCGGTGTGCTTATATTCATCCTAACAATTGTATATCTACTAATAGATCAAAAACGTACTATTGCGTACCTCTAATCCTTGCTTCATACGATGCACATTATTGGTGTGTCATTTTTCTTTGTTTGTGGATTCATTGACGATTCTCAATACATGTCGCGATATAATAGTATTTGATCTATTAGTGGATATATAATTGTTACTATGAACTTTCGGCGTGAATTATCAACGAGGACCCGAAACAAAACTTTTGTGGTTCTAGTGTGATATTTTATTTATATCCATCCAGGCATTAACTGAATGCTCACTGCATTACAACCACCTACTTTGTGGTCTCTGCTTTCACCTGGAGAGCAGCTGTCACCTATTGTTGTATTGGCTCCACAAGGTATCTCTATAAGTGCGTGGGGAGCTGCCATCAAGATCTTTGTGTTGTGATACATGGTTGTTGCATGGAAAGTGGTGTGTCAAACTGCCTCTCCTGGGATTCCATAACATCTCAAGGATGTTGTGACGTCGGAAACACATGAGATAAAGGCAGATAGTAGTGAAAGCACATGCCAGTGTAGTATAGTGGATAACACTCGGAACTCCGGATCCGAGAGTTGTGGGTTCGAATCCCGCCCCTGGCATACGAATGATGGAAACATTTACTTCGTCATAATGTTAAATCGCTTTGTGATGAGATTGGGAGAGTTTTGACGACATTCTGGATCATATCTGGAAGACATTTTGTGTTGAAATAATCCTTTGTTCACCGAACCATTCCTGCACGAGGCGAGCCCGATAAAATCGGGCATTATGGTCTTGTAAGAGCCCATTCCCCTGTCAGTAGAGATGTGCTGTTGTTGGATGTACATGGTCTTCAAGAAAATTCCTGTTTATAGCAGAATTCATACGTTGGTCTACATTAAACATGGATTTCATTTCATGCCAGCAAAACATGCTCCATTTCATAAAGTCGGCCGTACCACCCGGGATAGTTAATGTTATTTATGATGGGGTCTATAGCCTCAAGCTGCTGACCCCAAATACGGACTCAAATACCCGCAGAATGGGGTATATGTCGTCGTTCTTCGGACGAGTACACCTGCTTCCATCGTCCGATCTGTATGCTGTTGGAAGCAGGAGAGCTCCCTAAATCTACGGAAAGAGGGTGGCGTATACTGTATCTACTTTTACAACCAAGCTGTACAAGCGTACGGCGCATAGTTGTGCGGGATGTATTTTTTGGTTCACGCATGTTATATTGGGCCATCAAGTGTAAAACTGCGCTATCCCAGTTGCCCTGTAAAAGGAGACGCACACGTCGTTGAGCTCTTGAATCCACTGATCGCTTCTATTTACCGTGACGTCAGCGGATGATTATTTCGCCATTCTGATACATACCTGGTGCACATCGAACATTATTCAAGTGTCCATGTTTCCAACCTGGACGCACATCCCCTTCTCTTGCCCACACTTTGGCATATGGTAAACTCTGATAAATCCTTGGTTTTACTCATCACGTCGATAACTTCGCATTTAACTGAAAAACCAACTTATTAGACCCACCCCCTTTCCTCGTTGCACTAGTATAGGATGTAACTCACTTTGCATAGGAGTGGTAGTAATTCGGTTAGCACTCATTGTATATACGAATGGAAGTCAGTAAATAAGTCACAGACTGTTATAAGGTAGCTGATCTAATGGAAGTTATTCGTTTCTAAAAGTGTCATCAGGGGAGAGTACAACCCAGCTAACTCGTGTTCAACGTATACTGCAGAGGCAAAGAACGTGTCAAGACGACTAATCTGCAGCGATACATCCCGTCAGTATAGCTAAGTTCGGAGAGCAACTTACTTCGCAGTGAGGGGCCGCGGATTCGTTCTCCGTCATGGATAACTTGTGTTTCCACATTGGCGCCCGAACTTACAAATGGATGCACTGACCGTTGGGTTCTTCGAAAAATGTGTGATGTTTGTTCCACACATCGTCTAGAATTAATGAAAGTTCGTTCTTCGGTTACAAAAAAAAATTAAGAGGGAGAGGATGTGGCGTTCTACAGAGGTAAAGCACGTGTCAAGACGACTAATCTGCAGCGATACATCCCGTCAGTATAGCTAAGTTCGGAGAGCAACTTACTTCGCAGTGAGGGGCCGCGGATTCGGTCTCCGTCATGGATAACTTGTGTTTCCACATTGGCGCCCGAACTTACAAATGGATGCACTGACCGTTGGGTTCTTCGAAAAATGTGTGATGTTTGTTCCACACATCGTCTAGAATTAATGAAAGTTCGTTCTTCGGTTACAAAAAAAAATTAAGAGGGAGAGGATGTGGCGTTCTACAGAGGTAAAGCACGTGTCAAGACGGCTAATCTGCAGCTATACATCCCGTCAGTATAGCTAAGTTCGGAGAGCAACTTACTTCGCAGTGAGGGGCCGCGGATTCGGTCTCCGTCATGGATAACTTGTGTTTCCACATTGGCGCCCGAACTTACAAATGGATGCACTGACCGTTGGGTTCTTCGAAAAATGTGTGATGTTTGTTCCACACATCGTCTAGAATTAATGAAAGTTCGTTCTTCGGTTACAAAAAAAAATTAAGAGGGAGAGGATGTGGCGTTCTACAGAGGTAAAGCACGTGTCAAGACGACTAATCTGCAGCGATACATCCCGTCAATATAGCTAAGTTCGGAGAGCAACTTACGCAAGAGTGAGGGCGCGCGGCTTCGATTCAAATCACGGACAAATTTGTGTTTTCACAGGTATCACATGGGTATGCCCAGATCAGATTGAAAATTGCGACTGTGTTTCAGGAGTGTATGGCCGATGAGCAACGTACTGCTGCGTGTTTTCTTCGAGCAGAAGGAATTCCCGAAAAGCATATCAATACGGAAATGTTTACGTTGAGAAATATTTGCAGCGTAAAGCGGTACACAACTGGGTTGATAATTTATCTCAAAGACGCTCGAAAGTTCCTGATGGTTTTAAATCTGAACAGGCTGTCGTCCTGTTCAGATTGCAGCAGAAGCAACTGTGAGGTGTGTTGAGGAGATGATTCGAGCTGGCAGGTGAGTAAAGACAAACAGCGTTGCAACTGCAATAGGGTGTTCTCATAGTTTATCCAAAAGCATAATGCACGATCGCCCTAATTTCCCGAACGTGAGAGCATGGTGAGTGAGAACAGACTCAGAAGCACAAAATGAACCAAATGGGCCTGTCCTTGCAACATATTTCTGGGTATGCATGTGAAGGAGAAGACATGCTTAACAATATTGTCACTGGAGATAAATCATGGGTGCATCACTACGACCCGAGTCAAAGTGTGCTTCAATACACTGGAAACATCCTTCTTTACCACCAACCAAGAAATTCCAATTTCCCGTCAGCATGGAAAGTTATGCTTACAGTGTTTTAGGATTCCCAAGGAGTCCTGTTAGTCCATTTCCAGAAGCGAAGTGAGAATATAAATGCTGCGTCGTACTATCTAATTCTGTTGATACCTTGAGATGGAATTTGAAAAAAAAGAACGTCCAGGCCTACTGACTAGAGTAGGGGTGGACTTTTTGTGGTCGCGAGGGTTTATTAAGGGGTCGACATTTCGTTCTTTTTTTACCCTCCTTTATTTACAGAAAATAGAATAGATACTGTCGTGTGTCGGTTTTACGGGTGTCCGTCATTTGTATTGCTTTTAGAATTGCAAGTTACGTTATGCTGTTTTTTCCGTAAGAAGATAGTGTGTGAGCAGATGACTTTTCCTTTGTACTGCACATTTCTAAGTAGCCGCCACCAGACCAGTTGATTTACTTACATGAACTGGTCACCTTGCCTTACTTTACTTAGCCGCTCGTCCGAGGCATGGTGAAGGATCTGTGAGTGATATGATACAAAGCTGAGACGACGTACAGTTCTGAATACAGTTTTATTTACAAGTTGTCAAAAATGAGACTTTTCAGTATCATACTCTGGAGCAGATTCAGCACACAGTTGCATTACCAGCATATGCATATGCTGGGGTTCAGTTCTTGTTGAGATGCAAAGTCAAGCACTCAGTTCTTGTTGAGATACAAAGTCAAGCACTCAGTTCTTGTTCAGATACAAAGTCAAGCACTCAGTTCTTGTTGATAGCAACACAGGTGGAGGGGTCTCTTATTATACCGACCGCTGTCTGATGTCCTTCTACAGATCAATAAGTATTACCCGCAGGTATTGGCTATCGATCGCTACAACCGAACCCTCAGGTTGGATCTATTAGAGCTATTCCAACTCGGTGGAACAGCTGCCTTAACGGCTGGATTTCATCGTCCACGCAGCGACGACCGAAAATACCATGTCATCCACCCAAGTTCCGAGACCCAAGAGAGCAAAAGTCCGTTCTAACTTTTCGCGCCTCTTCAAAGTTTCTCATCCCCAGAGCTCGCTTTTCCAATCACGTGCAAGAGCGCTGAGCGGCTGGGCCAGCTGTCTTTTATCACTGTCCCAGCGTCCAGCGAAACTGTCTGTCACCATCGCAGGTCGCGTATTTGTGGAGCCTCTCTTCCACTCAGAATTCACTGAGGAAGGATTTTTTTTTTTTATTTTTTCTTCTTCTTCCTTCCACCGGTCCTGACACACAACATGGCTGCCGTGTTGTAGTCGTCCTCCTCACAAATAGACATGGCGTCCAATCTCTCAGCTTGGATTTATTTTCACCTTTCCGATCCTAAAAATCTCGCGATTTTTCCCACGTCATCACAGATACCAAAAGAATACAAGTAGAATTAGATAATATGCAATCTTTATAACCCTGAGCTGTCTCAAATACTCTCGCGGTCTGTCTCAGTAGAGAGCTGGCGTGCGCGAATTAGCAAAAACGCGGTATGTTCTGCGCAGGAGTTGCTACTACTTCGGCGTCCCAATCCTGAGCTGTCTCAAATACTCTCGCGGACTGTCTCGGTGGAGAGATGACGTACGCGCATTGGCAAAAACGCGGTACGTTCTGCGCAGGAGTTGCTACTCTCTCCGCCTCCCAATCCTGAGCTATCTCAAATATTCTGGGGGACTGCCTCGGCGGACAGGTGAAGTGCGCGCATTGGCAAAAACGCGGTACGTCCTGCACAGGAGCTGCTATTCTCTCCGACTCCACTCATCCCTTCGTGTTTCACAATCTGAGACTGCTGGTACAACAAAATTCATGGTCTCTATTATTGATGAATGTTTGTAACTCAATCATTATTGTTTTATTTGCATTTCTGACGGTGTTTGAAACATGGATAAGTGGTTATTTAAAATGGCCTAGCAACTTTTCTGGTAACTGTTCTAGTAATGACAGCATTTCGGAGATTACAAATCCTAGATTAGAATGTATAGTTTCTCACAAAACTAAGCCTAATCATCGAGCGCCATTACAAAAAGAAGCTGAACTTTCTGTGTCAACATACTTAAGCGAAACTTTTCTTTCTGTTCTCACCACGATCAAGACCAAACATCGATCTAAATTAAAAGTTGAAGTTGATCTCAGAGTGGCGATTTCAAGTATAAAACCAAGAAAGGAGAACATAAAACCCAAGATTCAAGCTCAAATTTTGCATTAGGATTGTCAAACAAATATTGGGTAAGTTTCTTTCCTCCCACTAATTGTGGTTATTTGTTCCAATATTTCCTACATATTATTTCCAGTTAGATGAAATATTTTGCAATTTTGAATTCATAAATGTTACTAATATTGGTGAATATGAAATAAATGTTTTTAAAAATGCATATATAATTATAATTTTTAACCCTTTGTTTTATTTACATGGGGGCATGGGGTCTCCATAATAAAATAATTCTTCAGTTGGGTCGTACCCATAAAAAGGTTGCGCATCACTGCACTACAGAAGTATTTCTCAATCACGACAACGCCAAGCCTCATACGTTCCATTCGATTAATGCAGCGGAAAATTGAACACCTAAGCTGGCAACTTCTTGAACATCCGCCTTTCAGATCCGAGCAATTTTCACTTGTTTGATCCGCTACAAACTCACCTTCGTGGCAAACGTTTCGGAGAGGACGAAGAGGTTGAAGATAAAGTGTGAATGTGGCTGAGATAGCAGACCCAAGATTTATATGCTGCAGGTTTTAAAGCATTGATAAAGCGATAAGAAAAGTGTATCGATTTTGTGGAAATTGTGTTGAGAAATAAGGAGAAATGTAAAGGTTTTATTTTTATTTCTTTTTTGTCACACTACACCATTCACCACACAATCAAATCACAGATATACAATTTCTGTACCAAAAAACATGCAAATACAAATATTATACAATAATATTATACATATATTGAAAAGTATAAATGAAGTAATAGGAAATACAAACACACGTATGATAACATGAATAATTTTGTTTTTAGTTTTAGTTTAAGTAAATTGAAGCACCACTACAGGTTCTTAAACAAATCAGTGCGGTTCACTGTGATTGTGGCAAGGGAACCAGGAAAAAAGGCTAACAATAGCTTGACGGGCCCCATTCCCCCCCCCCCCCCCAAAAGAATCTAAATAGTCAAGCCAAAGAACAATTTAACCATTATGCAGTAAATTAAAGTAATAATACGTAATATATAACGAAACGTTAATCAACCATTAATTGTGAAGGTCTTCAGTTGTTTTTTTAATACCGAAAAGTGTATAATCGTCTTGATTCGAAGCGGAACCCATTCCAGGACCTAGGGCAGGTCAAGTTAATATTATTAAATAATAAATTAGTACGCGCTCTAGGTATTAAAAAACTAGTATTTGAACGAGTGTCATGATAATGGGAACGGAAATACAAGGTGATTAGATCTGAATATTCCTTAGCATATATATGTTCATGCATAAACAGTAATAATCGAAAACTGTATAATTTATCAAATGACATTATCTGATAACTGAGAAAAAGAGAATGTACCTGTAAAGACGGATTCG
The DNA here is from genome assembly GCA_039090855.1 of Macrothele yani. Taxonomy (NCBI): domain Eukaryota; kingdom Metazoa; phylum Arthropoda; class Arachnida; order Araneae; family Macrothelidae; genus Macrothele; species Macrothele yani. Next base: position 186,417,768 of record CM076995.1, read on the forward strand.
CCAAACGTAAAACTTTTTTTGTAAAACATAAATTCTGTTAACATTCCCAATAGTTGTGCGACCCCAAGCCAAGAGACAAAATAAGATAGAAATGGATAAATAAATGAAAAATGCAATAGCAACTTACACTGCCAGGCAACAAACTTGAAATCCTATAAATGACCCCAATGCGGGATCTGAGCCAAATAAATGGTTTTCAAGTTTATATTTCACTTAGTATTTTTTACATGACTCTTTGTGAATTATTTACTGATTTTCTCTCGTATACGCAGAGTAAGAGGAAGGGAGAGAAATCAAAGAAATTACTTAAAAGCCTTTACCACATAATACGGGGTGTCTACAAAATCGCTTTACAACTTTGCACGTTTATTACGGATACACCCCATCAAAAACACAAGTGCTGGGAAACTGCTGGCCACCAGCTGGCAGTGATGGGTCACTGCTGGCTGAAATCTGCCGCTCATGGCCCGGTAGTGGTCCGTTGGTGGCAGCGCTACCAGTTGGCGAGCCATTGATGGCCCTGCAGCATCGCCGTGAATTGTGGGCCTCCAAGCAAGTGCCACTAGTGGCCCGTTGCTGGCAGCCAATGCAACCCCCAACAGCAGGTGGAAGCAACGGGATTGCGCATGCGCAGAAGCAACACTTGCTGTGTCTCTCATGGTACCAGTTAGTTGAAGACGACGCTATCACCATCGTGTTATTTTAGTGGATGTTAAGAAAAAAATCCATATGTGGAGAGGCGAATTAATTTCCTAATGAAATTTTACGTCGACGAAGATATCAGATTAAGCCGTGAAATACTAGATTACAGCCATGAAATACACCCACTCCATTCCCATGAATAACAATTCATGGAATAGAGTGGATGAATAACAAGAAAAAATTTGAAACCGCTTGAAACAAATATCCTGGAAAACCATTAAAACAAACTTTGTTGGAAAAAAAAAAAAAACTGTCGTTACGTTGAAAAAATTAATTTATCAACTATATGAAACTGACTTTTATGAAAAATACCTCGCAATATTGCAAAATGAAAGAGGGAAGCATTCGATTACACATTGCATACTAAACAAACAGTTTTAAGCATGCTCGAACGTGGCAAATTAGTCCGTTCGGTAGAGAGCTCAGCTGTCATGCCAACGGCCCAGGTTCAAATCTGATCCGATTCAAATGGGTGTTTTTCCGATCTGTTGAGAAAATTTCCCCAGGGCAGTGCGTTAATTCACAAGCTTCGTAAGGGTAGAAAAAAAAATGTAGCTTTAGGAAACTGCGGTTATCTTTGCTTTTTTTTTATTATTATGGCTACTACTGGGAAATTGGCGGACAAGATTCGGCAAGCCACTAGTTACGTCACGTGGTTGCCGGCTGACACCAGCGGACCACATTAGGCTAGCCATCATTTCTGGCACGTGCTTGAAGGGCCACTGAAGGGCTACTTGTGGCAGTTACTGCCTGTGATGGACCATTGATGGCCCTGTTGTGGCATATGACAACTTATGGGGTGCCAACTGTCGGCCAGCTGTTGGCCTGAACTACTGGCCCTTCTGTTGGCCGCCCGGACATTTTCTGGACGGTTCGGCAGCGGCAACATATTGCTGGGACAGCAAGACTGTTTTTGCTGGGACTGTATGAGACAGACAAATGTTGTTAAGCACATAAATAAGAGCAAAACTAGTTCTTTCTACCTCATTACAAAAGCTCAATATGCGCGCCATTTTTTGCGCGTACAACATCTAGCCGCAACCCAACCAGGTGCCCTGCAGCATGTCTTTAGTGACGGTCGAAATGGCATTGTTCATCTTCGATTTCCGGTTATCCATGTTCTGCACCTTTGTCCGAGACGCTGTATCCTTCACATATCCCCATGCAAAAAAGTACAGAGGTGATATCGGGAAAAAGGGTTTGGCCATGCAATTGGACCATCTCGTCCAATCCACCTCTCAGGGGATGATGTGTTTATATAGAGCCCGAACGTGCCGTCCGCAATGTGGCGTCGCACCGTCCTGTTGGAATATTACGCTTGGTTGAAGGTCCTTCAACTGTGGCACAACATACTCACGCAAAACATCCACGTGAAATCTGCAGTCACTGTTTTCTCACTGAAGAAAAATGGTCCAAGGACTCGGTTATGCATAACACCGCACCACAATTTCACTTTAGGACTGTCTCTCGCAAGTTTCATAAACGCATGAGGATTTTCAGACACCCAAATCCTGATATTGTGTCCAACTGCCCAGAGACATTAAAAGTTGAATCATCCGTAAGACAAACATTTGTGGGATGCACTTTAATATTCGGCCTCCAATCGTCTGCTTCAGCTAACGTGCTGGGGGAATGCCGGGGAAAACGTTGCGCGATAGGTGGCTCTGCAGCTGCGTCGGTGTTTTTGGCTCCTTCGCTGCGTGCATTACGTAATATCTGTGTTTGTTGTGCGGGAGGAGTGCTAGGGACGTGAAATATGCGGCGGGGGGTATTTTTTGAAAGGAAGGGGTTTATTTTGTAATATGGATTTATGGAATGTCAGTAGTTCATGTGTTGTTAAATATTTATAACTACGGAAAAGAAGTGTTTCCTCCTCATTCAGAACCTGTCTATCTAGTACGATTATTTAAGTGGAAAACATTACGTACTAGTTATATTCCAAAATGTGGTCGGCTAAGTGGTCTTTGTGAATTCCATTAGATAGTGTGCGTTTGAGGGGCCGCCAATTGCTCTCAACACCTTGTGTATGAGCCCCAGTAGTCGGGTCGACGAAATTGAGTGAGTGGTTTACTGACAGATGTTGGAAACCACAGGATGGGAGATTGCGGTACGGAGCCCACTGATCCGTCATTACAGTACTTCCAGGTTGAACATGTTTCTGGATGAGCGGCAGCAATGTGTGAGCAGAGCGGTTATTCTGCGGGAAGATATCAACCCTGAATCGTTTCGAATCTCGTTCAAAGATGCCAAGGATTCAAGTGCCCTCAACGAGACGACCACGATTATACTTCCGCTTCCCAACCTTAGCCTCATCCACTTCTATGATGACACCAGTCCCTCCAAGCTGTCCTTCGTCTTGTTCGTAAGCTACCATAAACTCTGCGACTAGTTCTCTGCAAGGCAGATAATAGTCACTGACTGTAGCAGAGGATGTGGAATCCCCATCCTGGGAAGATTCCTCAATTGCATCATCGTAGGACAATCATTTGGCGAAACAATACAAAAGAGTCACCACCGTATCAAGAGGAATACAAGCAGCTTCAAACCTCGTCCCAAGTAAACGGGAACACTGCTCACTTTTCCCTGTAACGTGATTCTTCCTACACGTGAATTGTCCTAAACGATGACACATATCCACTCGCAAACTCATTGGATGACCTGCGAAACATCTTCGTTTGGTTGGAAGCAATCCTTTCCGCTCACACCATGCAATACATGTTTCTTCATCCTTCCCAACTTCGTTGAAGAAACGCCTCCAGTTCCACATGGCTACTGACAGAGCTTCAATGCACGCTGGAAAAAACACAAGCCTCGTATCGCTTAGAACAGGGCGAAAAAAATAAGTATACGGGATTCATGGCTCACGCACTCAGCAAACAGCGATTACGTAACACACAAAGCGCGGGAGAAAACGCCGACGCAGCTGCAGCGCCACGTTTCTCCCGGCATTCCATTGGCCCGATAACTGAAGCAGACGACGGGGGCCGAAGTCTTAAGTGTAGCCCATTTGTGAGAAACTCGGGATCTTTACTCAGTCTCTCCAGCATCGTTACTGAGAATTATTTTCATCCCAGTCCATCGTTCGCCTCAAGTACTTGTAACAGTTGCACTTTGTATACATATAAGCGTAGATGTCTAGGTAGCATCCTGTGTACCGTGCACCGGGGCATTTGTAGTTAAATGGTAGCGGAACGAATGGACATCTTCGGTGTTAATGAAAATGAATCACGAACACATTCGATGTTCGTGGGCGGCCACTACGATCTTGATCCAACACGGACCCAGTCTCCATGAATTTCTAGTGCCATTGGCTGATACTAGTACGAGATGGCGGGGCTTTCCCATGCTTAGTCCGAAAATGTTGAGTTTGTGTATCAGATTTTGTTTCGATGAACCAAGCGACGCACTGCCCTCTCTTGTGGGGACTACCTTTTTTGTACAATAGCACGTGCTACGTCCGTGAGGGACCTATTACAAAGAACGACAATGTAAATTAAAACTTTGATATTTACAGTATATTATACCACAAATACCATGAACTTACATAGTACAGAGTGTCAGTAATAAATGTGCAAAACTGTAAAGAGACTTGACACCTTGTATTTCCAAATAATTAAAAAAATCCTTAAAAATACTTAATTTTCTTTACGAAAAAAAGACCATGCACTACATGCAAATTGATTCTAAACACATCCCACAGAGGGAGAGAGAGCTTTTACTAAGCATTAAATTCATGCTTCAGTAGCAACGTGACAAATAATGGGGGATCGCACGAAGAATTAAGGATTTTTTATTCTGTTGGCATATATCTTTACTTTTCCTGTTTCTATCATTATTCCCAAACGGTTCCAATGAATAATCGATATTGTATTTCTCGTTTTCCTTCGAGGGAAAAGGGAGGGAGTTAACTAAATATCCCAAGCACCTTTTTGGAAAATAAAGACGAACACGTGCATATCCGTGAGCTTATTCTATTATTCAGAATCCTTTTCTTTTTCTGCTTTGTCGTGCTCGACACAAAACGATTCGAGCTCGTTCTATAGAAGAGTACCTTCCAGATGCTGTTCTATATGTATGCTCTAAAGGGTAGGATGGTGGTTTCTTTTATCTCCCAGATTGGATATTGAAGAACAAGATGGAAGCGGGAACTTGAGCAGGCGAATGAAGAAAAGGAGTGAAGGCAAAAAAGAATCACTCCATCGCATTACAGAAACAGCGAGAAAGTTGTGTGGGGAAAGTTTCTGGCGTTTCTCAGAGGACAATGTAATACCCAGCAGGGAGAGAAAAATGTCAGCTGCGGTTTCATCACCAGCAGGGGTTCTCCTGAATTTCGTTTAAGGTAGTCTCTTTCCGAAGTATGAAGTGCTGAGTCTTGTCTGTTGCAAAAGAAACGAGCTCGAGTTTTCTTAAACTCTTGTTTCCCAAATGGCATCGGTATTTTTCAGTCAGACTAAACATGAAACAAAAGAATTGCATTACATCTCTCCGCCTGTAGATTTAAGTTATTTTCAGAGCGTGAAGAAATGAAATCACAGAAATATCGACCATTATTAAAGAAATGTTTGTTCCACGCAATCACACTTTGTGCCTCGTAAAACAGCGTCTACGAACTTCCATTTTTTTCTCCGCTTCCCGGATTTGTGAGTTTTTCTTTGGATTATATATATGGCACAAGTAACTTCTCCTTTAGTCCTACCTATAAAACGTTGTATAATTTGTTTCTAAAAAAGAACTGAATGACCTTTATTTTAAATATTTTTACACTTGTTTGTAGTAGTTTGGATATTGAAGAACAAAATGGAAGCGGGAAAGATTTATTTATTGATGATACAAATAAAACCATGAAGCAGAAAAAAATACAGGTAGGCTCAGTTGTGATTGAATCGTCAATTTGGAACGTGGGACTACAACTTCCAGATCGGAGAGTTGAAATGATCTAGCCAAGTATGGTTTCTAAGCGTTTATTTAGTTTGTTATGGCCAACGCAGGTCTATGATATGAAAAGTAGCTTACATTATTTTTTACAAATAGTGCTGGATACATTGCGAACACAAAGTAGAGTTCGAGATGGGCCGGGTACGGGTTCGATCGGTGTGTTGGATATTTGTTTGGCGGAGGCTGCTTTCAGACGTTCTCGATACTCTGTAGTTCGTTGGATTGCAGTTTTTTTGGTCTTGTTATATTCCTCGTCACTTGCTCTTGCCTCTTGTTTTGATGTTCTCCACTTGTGTTCATTATGCGAATTCCACGGCATTCACGAAAATGTTAATTCGTTCCCACAAAAACAATTTTAAAAATTTTAGTTGAAACTACGGCTATATGTTTTTTATATATTTGAATAGATCTCGTCGAGAGTTTTAAAACCATGCCGTAGGATTAACATTAGTCGTAACCGGCGAGTTGCGCCACAGTATTTATCCCTTTTGTTGCCGTACGATTAACATTAGTCGTAACCGGCGAGTTGCACCACAGTATTTATCCCTTATGTTGCCGTAGGATTAACATTAGTCGTTACCGGCGAGTTGCGCCACAGTATTTATCCCTTATGTTGCCGTAGGATAAACATTAGTCGAAACCGGCGAGTTGCCCCACAGTATTTATCCCTTATGTTGCCGTAGGATTAACATTAGTCGTAACCGGCGAGTTGCGCCACAGTATTTATCCCTTATGTTGCCGTAGGATTAACACTTATCGTAACCGGCGAGTTGCGCCACGGTATTTATCCCTTCTGTGGGCTCGTACCGTAGGGAATATCCTTCGCTCACCTTTAGCATGGATGAGCCGTGGTCAGCCCATACCTTGCCGATAGCTCGAGGATTTTCCTCCTCGGACCGCTTTTGGAAGGTACTGACCACGGCTCACCGTAAGCCTTTCCCTGTCGTATATGCTCTGTCCCAGTCGTCTGGCCATTACACTTTGGCCTTTGACGAACCAACCATAGTCTGCTGCCTTTCGCATCGTAAGAACAAGAATAATACTGTGTCATATCACATATAGAGGATTCTAGGAAGAAAGTGTCTGATCCCAAGTCTTAAACAACCCTTGGAAACAGGAAGCTAGGAGATTTGGGCTAGAGTTCCCGATAGGAAAGTCACACGGAAGCGAGGTAAAAAGGGGGAGAAGGCGCCCTTATTTATTACCGGGGAGCCAGTACCCGGGGCCGGATGGCTTAACGTACCCATCCAACGCACGGCGGATATTTAGTGGTTCAAGCGTTCGTACCTGCTGGGATCGAACCTGAGGTGCATGGCAGTCACGAACGTTGACCACTAAGCCAACCGCGGCGCTTTTTATTATCAGGAGGTATTTATATCGTTTCGTGAGTTATACACGCGCCGTCGTTTACCTGCAGTCATGATTTGGTTCTCGTAAAATTAAATAAATTATGTGAAAATAAAAAAAGAATCTGGAGGAGGGAATGTTACTTCCACAAAAAGATTACAGTAACAGTCAAGTGAGAGAGATCAATTATAATTTTCCTACTAAGCAGCTTACATTTAAACTGCCTTTTTTTGCCGATGGTGAGATTTGAACCTACAAGTTCGTCTTTCTTTCTTTCTTGAGGATTTCTTAGCACGTTTCCTGATACACTTGCGGGCTATTGCCATCACTTTTTTCGTGTCTCTATAAGTACAGCGTATCCGGATTATAAGTCCGATTCTTATTTGAAACATGCTATGGATAACTCCAGAAATCAGTATGATCTTTCATGACCCTTCGATTTTCTGTGATTCACAGTTTTGTGGCTAGGTGGCGTAACCCACACCTCTATTTAATCTCCTATTTGACTTTCACTTCTCTTATGTAAGTTCAATTACTTTTCGCTAAATTTTTCTCACTGAACGGTGCATTAGTTCCCCGAAGAGCTTTTATAATTTGAAAACTCGGACAGCAAGTCGAATATAGATAAGAATGCAAGCACCGAATGTAGACAGTTGATCGTAATAGTTAATACGTAGTAATTGATGTGGAATAGTGTGTCGTGAGATGCACTCATTGGCAATGAAATTCGCGTACCAACAAGGAAGCATCGGATTGAACTGAAATATTATGGACTTAATGATACAGATGAATGATACACATATTGGCAAAAACAGAGCTGCAGGAAAATTACAGAGGAATCTGTGGCGCACAGTCCGGTCATCTTCATCAGCACGTCGCGCCGCCTCGTGCGGCGATACCTGCTGCAATACGGTCCGACATTGAGGCGAACAGACGCCTGATGTTGTCTTACGGCAAACTGGCCCACACTTGTTGGACGTGTGCTCCAAATCCCGAATAGTGCGTCACGGCGGCAGCCGACGTTTCAACTGGTTCCTCACATGTTCGATAGGGGATATGTCCGGGGAGCGGGAAGGCCATATAAGTGTCAGAACATGGCATAGGCAATCCTGGGCAACCCAAGCCGTGTGCGGGATGGCATTATCTTGCTGATATAGCGCACCTGGAATCCCGGCCAAGAATGGGAGCACATGGGCCCGTAGGATCTCATCCACATACCGCTGGCCGGTCAATGATCTACTTACCACTACAGAGGTATCTGTGGCACGCTATCGTAGGCAATGACTCCCCAGAAAATAAAGGCTGCAGTGGGGGAGGTGTGGCGCTTGATAGCTAGATTTAGTTTTTTGCCGTTTACCCGACGACCTCCATACCAGGACACGATGATCATCTGTCCCCAAAACGAAGCGGCACTCATCGCGAACCACCACACGTCGCCAGTCTGTGGCGTTCCATTTCGCTCTAACCTGGCACCACTGCAAACGGAGCTGTCAATGTTCCGTTGTTAATCGCAACACAAGCAAGGAACGCTGGGGTTGTAGATTCGCTTCCACGAGGCGTCAGAAAATGGTTTGCTGGCACACAGGAGCTGCTACATCTGCCTGTACAGTGGATCGGGTGTCCGTGTGATCCGTTCGTGCCTGGCACACGATCATTCGGTCCTCTCTATCGGTGGTACTTCTTTTCCGTCCGGAGCCGCACCTCCGTGTGGGAGTGCCGTCACGTATCCACTGCTCCCAACACAGTCAGACGGTATGGTCAGAATAATCCACGTGGCGGGCTATACGGCGCGCCGACCATCCTGCGGTTTTCAGCCCAATGATCAGGCCTCTCTCAAAGTCCGTAAGTTGCGTAAATCGACGTCTCTGGCATCTACCCAGAATTCTTTTTACTCGGTACTCTTGCTTGCGTCGGCTAGTGCCTTTCGCTTTCATGGGACATCGACTAAACGTCAGTTTATAAGTCTGCTGGTTCGTGCGTGCTGCACCCCCACAGAGTGTGCGGTCATGCGCAATTGCACCAAACATGGATCATTTGCAAACCAGCACGCACTCTAGCTATTTGCAGTTTCGCGGTTGTAGCATGATTTGTTCTAGGTGCGCAAATTTTACTGTCCGTGAGTGTATATATGCCATGAAGATACTGCGATTTATATGTGATGACGTTTATGTACGATAGTTGTTGTTGTTCTTGGGCAACTAATTGTTAAACGTTGTTTGTTATAAGAGAAATTTCTATCATTGGGCCGTGTTCTCCGTGTAGTCTTTAGAGTCAAACGTGTTTGAGTGTATGTTACCTTCCAGGGAAAGACAGTATAAAGAGTTGGAACAACGTAAGTGCATCTTTTAATGTTGATTCTGTTCTCCAGCGGTTAATAGTTAACTACTTATTCGTGGATTTGGACATATGTCAATGGAGCTATTCCAGTAGTTTTTGCCAGTAGATTTTGCAAACATTCCTTTTTTACGAGGGCTCCACTTTGGGTATTAAATAACATATACTTAAATGAATAATAACGTTAACTAAAGATATTTAATGCTTAAACTTATTAGCAGTGTCAAATTATTCTTACACTTGGCACATATGTGCCTTCCGAAAAATCAGACTGGAAAAAATCTTCTGTTAAATACCTGAAAATGTGCATGCGCAAAACGCATAATATTATTATAATATTTGCACTTTTTGCGATGCAATGTGCATAGTTTTGCCAGTACACTTAATAATCATCGCTTTTTTTTGACGGCCCCACATTGGGTCCAGTGGTATTTTTTTATGGGGCGAAGGGTAAACCATTACCGCGAGCAACTCGATGGGCTATGAGCAGTCGCCCGTTCCTCTTACGAGCTAGTGCCGTAAGACAAACATGACATCGATGGCTAACCGAGATTCGAACCCGAACCCATCTCGGACGATAGGTCAGAAGCTTACCTCGACACCGGAACGGCCTTATGGGATACTAATCCCTCTTCTGGAAACCAAAGTTTACATGTATTCGGGCACCAAATATAACGGGGATATTTGTTGGGCTCCCAAAATTTACGCCTACAAATGAGCAATTAAAGTAAGCTGCTCCGGTGCCTGAGTGGAGTATGGTCGCTTTTAAAGTAAGCCTAGAAATGAGCAATTAAAGTAAATAATTAAAGTAAATGTACGCCTACAAATGAACAATTAAATATTATTTATCAAATATTACTTTATCAATAATGTTATTTTAATATTATTGATAAAATATTATTATTATTATTATTATTATTATACTAATTATTATTTAATTATGATAAATTATATTATAGTATTATAATAAATTATATTACATTATTATAATAAATATTATATAATTATAATATAATTCTAACTTCTTTACACCTACTATTCTAACCACACACTTCTTACACCTACTATTATAATAACGTCCTTACACCTACAATTTTAGCCACCACTTCTTTACACCTATTTTTCTATAAGTATTATAATATTGGTATAATAATATTACATTATTATAATATTTTATATAATATTTTATAATATTATAATATTTTATAATATTTTAATATTTAATACTATTGTAATAAATACTATATTATTATAATAAATATAAAATTATTATTATTATACATATTATTTTTAAATATTTTTTATCAAATAATATTTTTATCAATAATATTATTTTACCAATAATATTATTATAATATTTGCAATTAATATTATTTTATCAAATAAGCAATTAAAGTAAGTCCCTCCAGTGCCTGAGTGGAGTATGGCCGCTTTTAAAGTAAGCCTACAAATTAGCAAATCGGCAGTTCGCTTTTAAAGTAAGCTGACCCGGTGCCTGAGTGGCTTGAGGCCCTTACTTACTGTCGACCATTTGTCCAATATGGGCTCGGGCTGTATCCATTCTCAGATGAGGAATGGATAGTGTATTTGTCTTATGGCCCTGGCAATCTAACTTCGCTGTAAAATGGGGTCCTAAATTCGGGAGAGGCGACTGCTTATAGCACTTTCTAAACCATTTCAGTTTTACTTTTTAATGAGCATTTTTAACTTTTCTTTTAGAGTTTGTTTGATGTACCGACAACGAAAATTTTGTATGCTTCTTTTTAGGTCCTAAAATATCATAAATTTGATATTGTTCCGCAATACATTGGCTTCTAAAAATCATAAGAGAAACTCCTTTTTGTGCTGACCAATTCTAACGGCCGTTCATATTATCGACATATTGTTACTTTTCCAGGTGGTTTGATTTTCCACGAGGTGAAAAATTATGTTTTATCCTCCATTTCTTACGTTCTGCATTCCCGGAGGCCGATGGAATGGATCAAAAGCCATTGTTTCTGTCTATTCATCCGACATGCGTCCGGGTTCGAGTCCCAATGAGACATGAACGGATTGTCTGATGGATCCGGATCTGTCTCTTCCGTGGAACCAGTAACCACAAATTAGAAATGGACGAGCGCTTACAATCCTTGTAGTTGCTTACGGTGGTCGTCAAACCCCTGAAATAAATAAAAGTATTTTAAATGTCATATTTCTTAAACTACTTTGTGCCGAATACCTGTAATTTAACTTTTGTTTTGAGTTTCTCTCTTCTTATATAAATTTGTTTTCTCATCTTTAAAGATTTTCTGACTTAATGGCACAAAGTTCCTTCCGATGAATTTGATGTTGACAAAGTGACAGCGGATCGAAGGGGCAATCAACGTGAATAAAGTGTTCTGGGATAAAATATTCGCCCCTTATTTCAGAACACTACGCAGTGTTCTGAGATAAGGGTTCAGATAGCAGAGTAATATTACAAAGGCACCCGAAAGGAGTCAAGCTAAGCCTTTTATTTGTACAGGAAATGGTAATCAGGAAATATCACGGAAATGATTAGCATTTCGACGTCATAGCTGCACGCGCACTGCACCTAGGCAAATAAGATCCCTCAACGTCACCCCATCAATGGCATTGACGTAGCAGGGGCGAACTGTGATACATTCTCTCATGTCAGCTATAAAATATTATGTCGCCAATTAGTACACTTCAGACTGCAGATTCGTCGTCCCCTCCTCAGGCTGCTGTCGGTGGTATGTAAATTGCGAACTAGAGTGTGTAAATTGCGAACTAAAATCAGACAGCCATTAAATTTCTATATGTAAATTGCAAACCAAGGCCCATGACCGCTATATGTAAATTCCGAACCGACTTCTCTGAACATCTGCTGGAATTACCAAAGCTAGCTCATCTGTTTTGATTGCTTTGCTTTAGATATATCTTTTGTTGTTCTACAAGTTTTACGATGGGAGTGACGCTCTCGATCTCTGAAAAAGGAAAATATTTGCCAATCGTAGACGCTTACACTTACTGCAAAATAAAGGTATTTTCGTGAATACAATGAATTAAGTACAAATGCACATATACACTGGTGTTCAAAAATTAAGAACGAAGAGGAGAAATTAGCATAACAGCAGAACGGACCGAAAGACCACTCAGGAGATAGACTAGGTTCCGGTACGGTAGGGCATGCACATATATGCAGCATGACTTAGGGGGGAGTGTCGGAAGGGTATGAAGCACATGGGTGGTGAACGCTTAGCAATTCGGTGAAAGATATTGCATGGTGTACATCGGTTTGAACGACATCGAGTTGCTGCCACCGTGTCATATGGCCAACAGGCAATCCAGTAGACGACATCTGGATGACTTTACCCGAGGTCGCGTCATTGGGAAGTTGGAAGAAGGTCGAGGAGTGACTAGTGTGGCCGAGGAGTTCGGGATCGCTCACAGCATCGTTTCACGAGCTTGGAGAGCATTTTAAACGACAGGAACAGTTGTCTGAGTGTTTAGAAGTTTTCATCCACGAGCAACCACGGCGGCGGACGACCAGTATATTTTCCTACAGGCAAGAAGTGACAGACGGCAAACAGCGGGAGAAATCGCAAGGCACATGCAACAGACAACTGAACGTCCGTTATCGCGTTTTACCGTGGCTAGGAGGCTGCACAAAGGTGGTCTATTTGCATGATGACCAGTACGGTGTGTGCCATTAACGCCTGCTCATCGGAGACGGCGGTTTCTGTGGTGCCAGGAACACAAGAAGTGGACACACCAGCAATGGGGTCGAGTTCTCTTTATGGATGAGAGCCGATTTAGTCTGACGAGTGATTCTGGACGTATGCACATCTGGAGAGAGCAGGTAACACGCAATCACACTTCCAACTTCATCGAATTGGACTAGTTTGGAGGTGGCGGAGTTCTCGTTTGGGGCGGTATCATGCTTGGTAGCCGTACTGACCTCCACATTTTCGAAGGAAATTCAGTCACTGGTGTCCGCTATTGTACCAAGGTTCTCCTGCCTCACGTGCGTCTGTTTAGAGGTGCTGTGGGTACTGAGTTCCTCTTCATGGAAGACAACGCTACACCTCATCGTACAGTGGCTATCTCAGAGCTGTTGGAGAGTGAAGATATTCAACGCATGGATTGACCCGCAAGGTCCCCGGACCTAAATCCAATCGAACACGTCTGAGACCTTCTCGGGAGACGCTTGGCAGCACGTCACTAGCCGCCAGCAACGATTCCGCAACTGCGATTGGCGCTACAAAAGGAATGGGCCGCGATGCCTCAGCAGCTCCTTGACAACTTCGTCCTCAGCTTGGACAGACGTTGTAAATCCTGCAACGCAGTCAGAGTTGATCATATCCCCTACTAAAGACTGGAGTTTTCATGGCAGCTGCCTGTCACATGGACGTTTCTGTCTTCTGTCCAGTTGTGCTCGAAGCTACCTTATCAACAAAGTGCCATTGTATCCTTTGGATTCGTTGTTTGGATGGTTTTTCTCACTTGTCAGATATTCTTACATATTGCGGATCTTATGGTATGGTTTGAGTCGATGTGAAGCACTTCTGCACGACGTTACATGTGAAAAACCGTCTCGTTCTTAATTTTTGCACGCCAGTGTATTAAATATGTATGGAACATCACAGAAAAAATTAACATGGCCCCTGCGCAAGGATGGAAAACTAGTTTTGTTGTTTTCATGAACACATTGTTTTAAATTGCTTTACATTGTTTTAATCATTATTTTTTCATACTGGTTTATTTTTTTGATATCGTCAGAATGAGCGCAGAAAAGTTGGTTCGCAATTTACACATCGGGTCTGGAAAAGTTGGGTCGCAATTTACACATCGGGTCTGGAAAAGTTGGGACGCAATCTACACATCGGGTCTGGAAACGTTGGGTCGCAATTTACACATGGGGTCTGGAAAAGTTGGGTCGCAATTTACACATGGGGGTCTACAAAAGTTGGGTCGCAATTTACACATCGGGTCTAGAAAAGTTGGGTCGCAATTTACACATAGAGGTCTTGGCTCTTAGTTCGCAATTTACATATAGGGTTTGAGAGCGGTCCGATTTTAGTTCGCAGTTTACACACTCCGGGATTGTCAGGCTTCAATGATACATCGAACGAATGGAATGGCGTGACGAATGACCCAGCATCGTGTTCTGGACGAAACGCGCTACCGTTTACACAAAAATGATGACCGCATTTGTGTCCACCGACAAGTAGGGTAACTGGCACGAACGTGCGCGTACAAGATTTACTTCAGCACCCCTAAGAACAGTCATTTTCCTAGGATTTCGAACACGAGGGAGGGTGTATTTTTCCCTCTGTGTGTGTGTGTGTGGAGGGGGGGGGGTCCTGGAGGTCGGGGGGAATGTTTGGTAAAGTAAGTGAGATACCTAGAGCCCTGTCGTTTTAAATGATTTTGGAACAGAACTACATAATGTAAGGTTATCAATCAGCCAAACAGGATTAACATCGTGCGCAGACTGATGCGTGAGCATGAATATACATTTTATCGCAAGAAACGGCTTTGGTAAAATATACTTTAATGGTTAAGGTCAATAACTACACTGCCGGACAATTGCTAAGGACGGATGACAATAGCAGCGATAGCAACCATAAAATGGAAGGCAGGAAAATGTGGAAATTAGTATAAGTGCGGGATACAGTAAGACGTGTTGTGCGTATGCAAATTTTGGATTGCCGAACTTGCTCGTGACGTCATAGCGCTGATAAGAGATATAAAGGATTTGACGCGTATTGACCGTTGTTGTTCAAACGCAAAGTTGAAAGGGAAAGAATCAATTGACGAACTTGCAATTTTCAGTATGTCTTCCCGACATCACCTAGATGATTTTACGCGTGGCCGTGTTATTGGCAAGATTGAAGAAGGGCCAAAAATAACAAATGTTGCCAGGGAGTTCGACGTCAGCCACAGTGTTGTTTCAAGGCTTTGGAAATCATTTCAAACAAATAGAGAGTGTAGCAAACGTCACGGGGGAGGTCGTGTTCGCAGTGCGACACCTGCAGAAGATCGATACATAGTGTTATCAACAAAAAGACACCGGCGCAGCACAGCTAGTGAGGTAGCAAATCAGTTTATGGCTGCTACTGGCAAGCGGATCTCCCGAAAAACTGTGGCCAGACGTTTGCATGAAGGAGGACTATACGCCCGCCGTCCTGTTGTGTGCATCCCATTGTCCAGACGTCACCGTACCGCACGTTTACAATGGTGCCATCAACATCGCAATTGGACTGATAACGACTGGTCTCCTGTCCTCTTCTCAGATGAGAGTAGACACAGTCTATCGTCTGATTGTCCACGACAACTGATCTGGCGTGATAGTGGCACTGCATATTGTCCAGCAAACATACAGGAAAGGGACCGATATCCGACATGTAGTGTCATGGTATGGGCTGGCATCATGATCAATGCCCGTACGTCCCTCTATGTGCTTCCAACTGGCACTATGACTGGCCAACGATACATTAATGATGCTCTGCTACCTTATGTTCGCATGTTCCGTGTGCTGTCGGAGATATGTTCATTTTCATGGACGACAACGCAACATGTCATCGAACAGTCGCTGTCCAGGAGTTTCTTGAGAGCGAGGATATTCAACGCCTCGTATGACCAGCACGTTCTCCAGATCTGAATCCCACTGAAAATGTGGGGGATGCTTTGGGGAGGAGTCTTTCTGGTCGTCAATGCCCTCCAATAAACAAGGACACCCTCATTCGTGCACTGACAGAGGAATGGGATAAATTACCCCAACAGCTGCTTGATAATGTTGTGCAAAGCATGACAAGACGTGTGGAATCTTGCAGCGTCCTCCATGGTGGCCATATCCTGTATTGACATCTTACGACGGAACGCCTGCGGACGGTAATTGCATTTTTTTCATGTTAACGTATTCTGCATAAAATGGCCTGTTGTCCCTTGAACACGTCCCAAAGCCTTCTGGATTTCAGAGCACAATAAATTGTCTTTCTTGTAATGCCCTGGCATTCTGACTTTATTTTATTTCACTTGGCATCCAACCACACTTACTTCTTTATGCGCTATATAGCCGTTTATGATCCGTCCTTAGCAATTGTCCACCAGTGTATAAGACTTCATAATCACCCATTTTACTTTCACTTGTTTCTGAAGTGCTTAGTTTATGTGAAATGTCTGCCCCTAAAGTTTGAACAGTTGACGTGCAAAACAAATCATCATTCTTTTAATCGGAAACGGCGCTTGAATTTAATTAATTCTGCGCAAAAAGAGCTGGTCAAGCTTTTTAAGTTTCTTCGCGCACTCTTTTATCTTTCGCCGATATACCATGCCTCCCTTGAAGGCTTTTGTGATATTTTGCAAATGGATGCCGTTCGGATCTATGTTAAAGTTTACACTTGGTAAATGAGACGGGCATACTTACTGTAAAGAACTAAGAGCAAAGTAATGTGTAATTGTTTTGTCCAAAACTAAAATACTGTAAGTCACTTGAACAAATCACCCTCTTTTACAAGCAGATTTGCTGCTGCTGTTAATAATTGTTGGTGCCTGTCTCTTTTCTCGATCTTCCACGGGGAATCCCAACGTGGTCTCGTACTTTTCCTGAGAGGGCGATTAGAGAGCCATCGTATTGCTTGCAATCCATTGGAGAAGGATGGTATTACAACCCATTGCAGAGCAATCGTGTCACAACCCGGAGCCCAAGGTCCAGATAGCTTCAATCCGTAGGGCATCCAGTGTTTTAAAAGTGAAACTTGGCATTTATTTAGGCAAACTTATATATGATTTAAAGAAAAATATGAGTTTCTGGATTAATTATTTGTTTGTTTTCGTATGCGTTAGGATTTTTTCATAAAACCACGCCCCTACGGCCCTTCGTTATCTGTGCCCCCAGCAGTTGCGGGAGCTGCGGGGGTGGTAGTTACGCCACTGCAACCGACGACATTGGGAAAGGCGTCGGGAAAAGCGTATTCGCTCCAGGCATACTACAGCACGGATAGCCTATGTCGAAGGCAGGCTGTCCGTGTGGGATGAGTCGGGCTGCGAAGCCGACGCGAAAGTAGTTTCCTACGCCGAAGTGGCTAGGAAGGGGGCTTGCAAGGCGAAAGGGCCTTCGCCCGCCCCGATTGATATTAAAAAGAAGGTAAAGTCGGGAGACAGGAGACACGTGCTTTTAGTCTACCCGACAGTCGAGAGTGCGTCCTCAGAGGACACGAAGAAGACCCTGAAAACTGCCTTAAACCCAACTAAACTGCAGATAGGGGTCAAGAGCTTTCGGAGCATTAGGAAAGGAGGGGTCGCGGTGGAATGTTCCCATCCCGGGGAGCTCAACCGCCTAGCCCAGGAGTTGAGAAGCAATCCGCTGACCAAGGATTGCACATTCCCCCGGCCCCACGAAAGAGAAACCCCCGGTTGATAGTGTATGGGGTCGACGGGGATCTCTCAGGGAAAGAGTTCGAGCAGGCGATTTGCGGGAAGAACCCAGAGAACGGGTTCAAAGCCTGTTTTCCCATCAAGGGCACGGGAGGTAGGGTCCACTGGGTGGCAGACGTGGATCCCAAGGCCTTCAAGGCCGGCCCGGTGGCGCAGTGGTCTAAGGCGTTGGCCTCTGATCATTCGTCCGTAAGGGGTCCGGGTTCGAATCCCGGTCAGGCATGGATGTTGTGTTTGTCTTACGGCACTGGCTCTCTCCCTTCCCTGGAACCAGTGACCCTAAATTAGGGACGGGCGACTGCTTATAGCCCATTGAGTTGCTCACGGTGGTCGTTAAACCTCCAACCAAAAAAAAAAAAAAAAGGCCTTCAAGCACTTGATGAGGCGGAAGACACTGAACTTGGGTTGGTCAGTGCTCCGTCTAAAGGAATTTTGAGGGAGGTCAGGTGCTTTCGGTGTAATGGCTTCGGCCATTTCCGAGGCAACTGCCCCGAGACAGATGCAAGATGCGGCAATTGTGGTGAAGTTGGGCACCAGCACCACCAGTGTGCATCCGCACCGAACTGCAGCAACTGCACCGCTGCGAATGCCAAGTTCCGCCTGAAACTGGACGTCTCACACTCCAGCTTCAGTAATACAGTCTCATTAGGGAACTTGAGCAAAGGAAGAGTCGGGTCAACTATTGTTGACGGATGGTAGTACCCTTGGAGGCACGCAGCTCTCGATATTGAGTTTTTTGGTCTATTGACCAAGGTGTTTGAGATGACCCTGGCCCGGGGTCATGTAAATATTTTCAATTTGTGTGATTTTTAGTGTCTAAATATTGTGAGAGGGCTGCATGAGACCCTCATAGTGAAATGTGCATGTCTGTAATACACTATGATACCAAATAAAGGACTTTTGTCCCAAAAACTCGCGTTGGCGGGCGATCTCCCGGCCACGAGATGGGATATTCTTAAAAAAAGTTGCTTGCCCCAACTGCCCATAGCACGTCACACACACGGGTTGTGACAGAAGGGTGTAAGGTACCGGTCCCGTGGGGGAGGCAGATCCCCACAGGTCACTAGACCGAATCTGTCCGAGTGGAAGACTGTGGTTTCCGGTGACTGACAGGCTAGCTGTCGGAACGCCGTCAGGGATCCTATCAATCCCAAACTATTCGAGAGAGTTCCGCATTTCCCTGCGAAATCAGCACTTTGACGGTGCAGGTAAAGTCATCAGCTAGTATTACACCAATACGAAGCACGATGGATTGGGGTGTTTTCGGGTACAGAAGCAAATTATCTCTCGTGAGAGTACGTAAAACCATAAAGAGCACCCGTTACGTCAATGACATTCAAAGACCGGTCGCCCTTCGATACCAGCAGGACGTTCCCTGGGCCATATTTTGGCAGGATAGTGCCACGCCGCATGCTGCAGAGACAACACGTGCCTTCTGCAGGGATAACAAGGTCCCACTTCTGCCGTAGCCGGCTAGATCGCCAGTCGCGGCGAAATGGGTAGATGTTCGACAGGACAGCATTCACACATTATTTGATTCGATGCCCTCATACAACAGGTGATACAAGCCAGAAATGGCCACATGGATTATTAGCTACATCGATGCACCTGATACGCATGACACCGAGATGCTAATCATTTGTCCTGTATTGCATAATGAACATATCGTGTAAAAATCAAAGTCGTAGCTGGAGTCCTTTCAGGTTTTCTGGTTTTTGTGAACATCAGTGCATGAGCAATTCAATGCAATGTTGGAAGAGCGAGCCTTGTCTACGCATTGTTCATACAAGCGGATAGCGAACTATTTCTGTAAAAGCATTTTGTATTGAGTACAGGGAGAATCAAAGTCGCAGGACACCCTTATATTTCAGAAACGGGAGGGAAAATGAAATATCTGAATACCCCAGCAAAGACTCAGTGAAAGGGGCCTATCTTTCAGGCTATTTCCGGAACATGGCTGCCATCTTGGAATCCGCCATATTAGATCAAGGTCAAATTTTTCAAATGGTAAGAGGATCGTGTTGCATGCCAAAAAAGACCAGACTTTTCTCAGAAATTGATTGCCGTAATCAGATTTGAGATATGTGTTGTGGTTCACAAGTTATCAACACAGAAATTTAAAATAGCCATCCTTTGTTGCAGGTAACTGAAGATGGCATTGACGAAAGAGGGGAGGATTGAGGTAATCCTAATGTCTGGGGAACGCAGCTGCCGTATCATATCCACAGATTTCAACAACCGACACTCAGAAAGACCACCAATTTCACACAGCATTTTCTGATACCTGATATCCAAACTCTGAGAAACTGGGACTGTGGACGACAAGCCACGTAGTGGTCGGCCGAAAACTGCTACCAACGATGAAATCTCAACATTGGTTTTAGCATCTTTTGCAAAGAGTCCACAAGGCAGCACACGACGTCTCGCAGAAGAAGTGGTATCAGCCAGTCAGTCATCGTAAGGATTCTTCACACCAATCGCTGGCATCCGTTCAAGATCCAGATGCAGCAGAAAGTGGAATCAGCCAGACAGCCATTGTACTAATTTTTCACACAGCTCACTGGTATCCGTTCAAGACCCAGATGCAGCAGAATGTGGTATCAGCCAGACAGCCATGGTAGGGATTCTTCACACCACTCACTGTCGTCCGTTAATGATCCAGATGCAGCGGAATGTGGTATCAGCCAGACAGCCACTGTAGGGATTCTTCACACCGCTCGCTGGCATCCGTTCAAGATCGAGATGCAGCAGAATGTGGTATCAGCCAGACAGCCATGTTAGGGATTCTTCACACTGCTCGCTAGCATCCGTTCAAGATCCAGATGCAGCAGAATGTGGTATCAGCCAGACAGCCATGTTAGGGATTCTTCACACTGCTCGCTAGCATCCGTTCAAGATCCAGATGCAGCAGAATGTGGAATCAGCCAGACAGTCATTGTACGAATTCTTCACACCGCTCACTGGCATCCGTTCAAGACCCAGATGCAGCAGAATGTGGTATCAGCCAGACAGCCATCGTACGGATTCTTCACACCGCTCGCTGGCATCCGTTCAAGATCCAGATGCAGCAGAATGTGGCATCAGCCAGACAGCCATGTTAAGGATCCTTCACACCACTCACTGGCATCCGTTCATGATCCAGATGCAGCAGAATTTGAAATGCCAAACAGCTATGGCAGGGATTATTCACACCGCTCGCTGGCATCCGTTTAAGATCCAAATGCAGCAGAATGTGGTAGCAGCCAGACAGCCATGGTAGGGATTCTTCGCACCGCTCACTGGCATCCGTTCAAGATCCAGATGCAGCAGAATGTGGTATCAGCCAGACAGCCATTGTACGGATTCTTCACACCGCTGACTGGCATCCGTTCAAGATGCAGTTGGAGCAACAACTATCAGTGGACTACCCTGATAGACGTTTCGAGTTATGCACCTGTGCTTTAAACAAACATAAACTGGATCCCTCAGTCGCACAGGGTATTTTGTTCAGTGACGAGACCAATTTTTATGTCAGTGAGGAGGTTATTCGTCAGAACCACAGGTACTGGAGTGACAGGAACCCTCACTGGAAGTAACCATCCAACGGCGTTGGTAATGTAAAGGTTATGGATGTGGTGTGGAATATGGGGCGGCCGTAAAATCGGACCCATTTTCATCGACAATAACATAAATTCCCAGCGCTATCTGGAAATGTTACAGGAAACACCGTTTTCTTCCCTTAAGAATGAAGATGGCACTTTCCCCTGTGATTTCCAACACGATGGGGCTCCATCACACTACGAAGCAACTGTTCGTCAATGGTTATATGTTCAATTCCCTGTTTATTGGATTCGCCAGCGTGGTCCTGTGGAATATCCATCCAGATCACCCGAACTCACACCACTCGAATTTTATATGTGTAGTCATCTGGAACACCTGGTGTATGCTGAGAAACTCGACGGCAAACACTGCCTTCAGGAGCGTATCTTAGAGGCTCGTGACTGCCTTTTATTTCGATATTCTCTTGCATGTGCATAACGACTGGCTTTCAGCTCTGTGTTCAACAACAGGGACAACACATTGAACACATCAAATAGCTGCGCATCACAGGGTACTTTTGTGGTTGTAATTTCAAACATCTGTGTTGATAACTTGTGAACCACAACACACATGTCAAATCTGAATACGGCAATCAATTTCTGAGAAACGTCTGGTCTTGTTTCATGTGCAAAATGAAGAAAAATTTGTCCTTGTTCCTGGATTTCAAGATGGCTGCCATGTTCAGGAAATAGCCTAAAAGATAGACCTCCTTACAGATTATGTGCTGGGGTATTCAGATATTTCATTTTACATCCCGTTACTGAAATGCAAGGGTGTCCTTCGACTTTTGACTCACCCTGTAGATAAATTGATTTCCAAAGAGTGATAAATTGCAAATTATTTAGCGTATTGTAACTTTTCGAACTACTCGTTCACAATTCTGGTTCATCTACGTGCCTAAATACGAATAAAGTGGAAGGGACCTTTAGTAAGTAGATTTCTATTGTTAGTAAAATCTGGCCGTGATATTGAAAGGGAATTTTATGTGTATTTCAGATTTTCACCAACGATGCGAACGACTGAGACTTTGAAAAAAACGGTCGTAACTTTATCTTATGATTGAGTTAAACTCTAAAACGTAAAGTTCTATAATCCAATTAGAGCATTTATTTTAAAACATTTGAACTTGTTTTTTGTTGTAATTACCAAAAATTTTGAAGATGACAATCCTTTTTTTGGTGTAAATATGACAAGGATGGTAAGTCAGATGAAATTCGAAAACTTGAAAATTTCGTCGTCCTGAACCAGGAATCGAACCCGCGTCTCCAAGATATTGCCCCGGTATGCTAACCACTGCGCCACCCAGAACGACCAAGTCTCAAGTTTCTGATTAATTTGAATACAACCCTAACAAATGCAGTGGTTAGCATTACGGGACGCTATCTGGGAGACGCGAATTCGATTCCCGCTTCAGGACGACGAAATTTCAATTTTTTCGATATTATCTGAATTACCATCCTTGTCATTTTTACACCATAAAACGGATTGTAATATTTAAAATTTGTATTTTTTAGTGTAATCCCGTATTCCAATCATGATTTATCTGCTCCTCCGGGCAATCACGGGATAGGATTCTTAGCCTCCTATTCGCTAAATGTGCAAAGCGGTTGCTTCAACTAGCGAATCCTCTGATGGTTATATTCAAATTAATCGGAAACTTGAGACCTGATCGTTCTGGGTGGTGGTGTGGTAAGCATACCCGGGCATTATCTGGGAGACGCGGATTCGATTTCCTTTCCAAGAAGAAGTTTTCGGATATTATCTGAATTACCATCCTTGCCATATTTACACCAAAAAACGGATTTTCATCTTCAAAATTTTTATTGTTTGGTGTAATCCCATATTACATTCATGAATCACCAACACTTTCTATGCGATTTCCAGGTACTCTAATGGGACATTTTCCTATTTGCTCAATATTCATATATGTTTAACTCAAACTTTGGAATATAAAAAGAGAACACATTGAAACTGGGTAGTGTGTTGTACAGCTGTGTCAAAGCGATTCCCTGATTACACCTGGAAATTTAATTCACATCCTTTTTACTTATACCCGTATTAGATCAACGCATTTAACAGTTTCATCATAATCGCTTAAAAATCGCTTTCTGCTGTTTTCCTTTCGCATTATTTGCGCTATTTCTCTCAAAATTGTATACGCAGAAATACTTTAGTAACTGCTAACTTAACAGTTTTTTATCTTGTAATTCTGATTACTGAGCACAAGCAAAAATGAAACAGAGATCTTAAATTCAAAATTAGTGAGTAGGTGTTACTGAAAGTAGCATATTCTAAGCTCCAGCGTTTCGTATTTTGAAACTTTAATACCTTGGGATTAAATCTCCGACAAGACAGCTGTCGAAATAATCTGCAGAAGAAAACAGCTTCATCTAAACTCTGTAAAACCCACACAAAATTCAATTTTCCCGATTATGTTTTCAACGTTTCAAACCATTCAAAATTTGTTGCTTCTCTTTATTCATTTTCAGAAGAAACGTAGGATTAATGTTCTTTCTTGTCCAAAACAGAAATTAAAGACTTCATCTGTCTTAAACTGACAGCTGATTGTTATTCTCGTTTCACTTACGCAAAGTATTCACACAGGCTCACGTACAATAACAAACGCTATTTGTGGAAATATACTTAAGAAATTAAATGGTTGTAATCAGATTTTCACTTAAAACAATATTAAATTTAATACATTTCCATCCGTGTAGTGACAACATTATAGGAGTCAACAAGTAAAATGATTTAAAGGCCAGAGGTTGCACTTTCGTGCAACGAGTCAAAGGGTAATCAAGGCTGTCCATGAACGATCAGATACGTCTTAATATAGAGCACAAACACCACACATCCCAATCACTATCTAAAAACGCAGGTTAAAAAACTTCTTTATTTACAATTAAAATTGTGAGTTTAAAAGCTCTATCGAGCACTTTCGCGAACCACTATGGTTGCATTATCAGGCTAAGGAGTGAAATCATTATGAGGCGGTACATGACTTATATAGTAACAGAGATGAACACAAGTATATTCTAATTTATCTTCCATAAAATGAATCTAACGTTTATTTTCATCTCTCATAGAAAATACAGTCTAAAAATACTAAAAATAATTTAGTATAAAATTACTAAAATGCTGCGCATTTTAAAGAAACAATGTTTTTATTTCTTTTTCTATAACGTTCTGAGGAAATGCTCACCAATTAATCAAAGGTAATTTTTTTAGTCTTATCAAACGACAAATTTCAGAAACGAATGGGAAGTAAATTTCAAAAAATCAATAAATGTTTAATAATTGAATGGGAACAATGAGCTGTCAGTTGAAGACAGATTTAATTTCATTCGTGATACGTGAGACTACGTTATTAAATAGTTTGAAAAATCTTCGTGACTGATAACAGCTATAGTAATTTCTTTCGAAAAATTGATAGAGCATAATATTAAATATCTTGTCGTTTTTATGATTGTTAAGACCAGGATTTGCTGCTTCGTACCATACAGTAGATCGCATTATATTGAAAATCTCGATAACTGACCTAGTCTTTATTACGAGTTGGTGCACACGAGATCTTAATTTTTTTCAATGGATTTTAGTTTCATATATGTATATATATATAATTTTTTAAGAAATATTCCTTTCATAATACGTGGAAAATATGTCATGATAATTAACACAGCAATGAGACATATCTAAATTGACTGTATTTACTGTTCTTCACGTGATATTAATCACATCAGAAAACTTGAAAATTTCATCAACATGGAGTGGGAATCGAACCCGCATATCCCGACTACCGTTCGAGTATGCTAAACGTTACACCACCCTGAGCGCGAAAATCACAAGTACGCATGCAGTCGGACTACTTTCCGATGCTCTTAACACACAGAGACTTGTGGTTTTCTCGTCCTGTGTGGTGTAACGGTTAGCATACCCGAACGGGAGATGCGGGTTCGATTCCCACTCCAGCGCGTTGAAATTCTCAAGTTTTCTTATGTGACTGATATTACGTAAAGAACAGTAAATATAGTCAATTCAAAGATGTCTGATTGCTGTGTTAATGATCATGATGGATTTTAGTTTCGTCGTGATTGTTTGTGCCATTATTTCTTCTTATGTATAGAAAGAATCATCGGAAAGGCATCTTTCATGAGAAATCTTTATTATTGTTACCATAACAGATACGTCTACATAATCCCACTATATCGCTTTCTAAGTAGCAGGTATTTCGGAGGTTAAAAATTATCTAGGTTCACTACTCTACGCGTCTACAGAAACTCAGATTAACTGCATACAAATCACGGACCTCTGTAACAAGCAGCTAAGATGTTGTCGTGGGAAATAAGGATAGAGGATGTGTTGTTGCTGACAAGCTGACGATATTGGAGGCAAATTGGATTATAGGATTCAGAACAAAGTCTCCCCAGGAGATTAGATGTCTTCCTCCCTCAAGCACTGCGTTGGTTCTTTCCTTTGAGCAATTACTTCCAAAGGATCACCGATTCGGAGAACTGGACGTAACGTTTCACTTTTCTCTAATTAAATGAACGCTGAAATTTTCCGAGATCTGAAAGGAGAAAGAGAGAAAGCTGAGAAATTTGGAAAGTAATCTTATCTTGTTAAAATAGTTTGGAACAAGTATCTGCCATCATTTCGAAAGGCATTTAAATAACCTGCGATATGAGACCGCAGCTTCAATGAAATTAAATTTGTTTGAAGAATTGCTACGTGTTAAGTTACAGAGGTGTGAAATTCACCTGAAATTCAGTGCTTTCACACAAAGTAATAAGCCGTCTCAGATTAGTTTCGATTTCGTCACGTCGTCCAAATTTTAATTCATTTATCTCTCCATTCAAAATGTAATGTTTCTTCCGCTTTTTGGTGTGTTCGAATTCGGTGTGTTGCTCGTGGTGTAGGCTAAAGCGGATGTGTTCCTTTTGTTTCTTCAGGGTTTAACGATACCCTTGAGCACCTAAGTCTCTAACTACTCACCTGTTTTCAATTTAGAGACACTAAGTGACAAAAGCAGCGCCGTAAGACCAATGCATTACGCTAACTCACCTGAGCCTTAATCCCAAACATGACTTATACTATTAGTCAGAATTCCATACCGTAGAGCACTCTTGCATCCGAGCATCTAAATGACTTTATAAATATATTCTAATTTAACTTCCATTTTTAATTTCTTTCTCTATGTAAATTTTGATCTATTCCTTTTAAGCGTTTTTTACCTTCACGTTATATTTTCTCACTCGCTGAATGATGTCGGCAACAGCCTTCAGATCAGAGTGCGTGACGTGTGCACGTTGACAGATAAGAACGAACTACATAATGTTGGAACAAGCAGCGAAAAGGGGTGTGTGGTGGTGTGATGTCATACCCGTGGGGGATGCTGGATGTTTACTTGAAGTACGCGCGTTCGAGTTGTGTTGTTATTCACTATATTAACCAAAGTCACCGGACACCTTGAAAAGGAACACAACATAGCATTTACTGACACACATTAGTACGGTGTCGGTCCACCTTTGGATTTAATGCATGCACTGACCCTTCGAGACATGCTTTCGATAAGATTTTGGAACACAGCGTTAGGTACGCGCTTCCATTTAGTACATAATGCTGCCGCTAACTGGTGCTTAGTAGTAGTGGTAGTCCTTGATTCCAAACTTCTTATACCCATAGGTGCTCTATGGGATTACGATCAGGAGTCTGTGCTGGTCAGTCCACAGACGATACGGAATCATTGTTAAACCACGCTGGAACAGTCCTTGCTTTATGGATCGGCCCATTATCCTACTGGTACCATAAAGGCTCTGTTGCCACAGAGTCGGTAGGGCATGATTGTCCAGAATATCGAGGTAGACGTGCTGGTTAACAGATTTGTCCACGATAACCAATGGGCCGGGACCATACCGCGAAAACAGAACACCCCCACACGAGTATAACATCACACCACAACGCTCGCCAGATCCAAACTTGACCGTACGAACAGTACACTGTGGTAAATACCGTTCCCCAGGCTGCCTCCATACTCACACATGGCCACCAGACTGATAGATCGTGTATCTGGATTCATCAGTGCACAATACCCGTTTCCATTGTTCTACGGTCCACAATAAGTGTTCTTTACACCTTGCTAAACAACGAGCAGCATTCCGAGTGAAGATGAAATGCTTATGAGTAGCCTACGCCATTGCGATAAACCATCCAAATGACAGGATGCTCTTGGTCCGCAACGTTGCTTAAATATGACGTGCCAGTCAGACGTTGATCAACACGAATTAAAGGGCCCAAAGCATGCCAGGAAAACATTTCCCAAACCATAATGTTGCCTCCAACAGCTTGAAGGGTTGTAGCAATGCATTTCGGGTCCATGCTTTCGTGCTGTTTCCGCCAAATTCTCACTCGGCCATCGACATGGTGAAACTGAAAACGTGATTCGTCGGACCACATAATTTGTTTCCAATTATCGACTGTCCAATCCTTGTACTCCTGTGCAAACTGGAGACGTTTTCTCTTGTTAACTGCAGATAGCAAAGGTGTTCGAACAGGCCTTCCGCTGCCATATCCCATTCGATGCAGTGTACGGCGAACAGTGCGTGCAGAGATCATTTCAGGGGATTCTTGATTAAGATGGTCTGTAATTTGCTGCATTGTTGCCCTTCTGTTGTCTCTTACCAGTCTGGACACTCTCCGTTCCGCCCGAGCAATCACTAGTCGATGAGGACCACACGGTGCACGTAGAGACCCAGTTTCTTGGCTGACAGTCCAGTCTTTAAACACTTTAACAACAGCTGCTCTGAACCATTCCATGAATGCGGCGGTTTCGGTGATACTCGCTCCATGGCTCCGAGCTCCTGCAATCATCTTACGTTGAAAGTCCGTCAAATCGCATTTTTTACCCATCTCGTCACCCAAAAATCACTTCTACTACTGTCGCAAGCATTAAGCTTTCCCTTTTTAAACTAGCCTCTCCCTCTGGCGGCAACAATGTGCAGCCATAGCTAATTTGCTTAAAACTGTTAGGTTGTCATAATAAAGTGGCCACTTAGTGTATACACAACCATCCCCATGTTAACCCTAAGAGAAGAAGCATTCAATATCCAGTAACTTTTTAAATACCACTTGAATAAAAAATGGTACATGACAGAAATTGTAGAACTTCATGAAGTGCAGGAAATGCATTCACATTTTGTTGCTTTACAAATTATTCAACGAAAATTAAATTAAAACAGAAGAAAGAGATAAACCAACCAGCACCGTTTCCAGACAATATGATGCACCGGAAAGAAATGCCGATATGGAGCTCCCGTCATTGTTATTTGTTTAAACAGCGACGATTGAAAGAATTTGTGTATAAGTTGCTCAGGTGGGTAAACCCCAGTGATAAACATATGTGCACTTCTTCGTGTGGATAACACAAATGACTGTTTAAAAGGAAGAAATGCGATTTGTGCGTGGCCCTCATGGCCTTCGAATCTCAAGCCGCATCCACACTCGGGATCGGGAGGAAGGTCGGCTTTCTTTGTTGCTTATTTTTTCACAAAAGATCCCCGCTAACATTTATTTTTCCTCCTACCTTCTCGGGAAATCGATGCTGCAAGCAAGGTTTAAAAAAGAAGCAAAAGAAGTTTCAACTTTCTGTATTGGTGTTTCTTCTTTTCTTTAAATTAAAAAAAAATCCTGCTGGTCAATGAGTTTGAATTTGTGTAAACCCATAAGACTCTTGGGGCGTTGGGAGCCCCAGTTCAGGTGGGGGCCCTGGGTACCGGCCCCTTTGACCCACCCCTTAAGACGGCCATGGGTTTAAGTGCTGGCGTCTGACCATTCGTCCGAGTTGGGTCTAGGTTCGAACTACGGTTAGGCATGGATATTGTGTTTGGCTTTCTTCCTTTTCTGGAACCACTGACCCTAAATTAGGGACGAGTGACTGCTTTATAGCCAATCGTGGTGGTTGTTAAACTCCCAATCCGAAAACAAAAAACATTTTCACATTATTATTACGAAGTATATAACAGATTTCTGTGTTAATCTGTTTGACAGATAGAATGCAGTCACCTTCAGTGTAAAGTAAAAGTCCATCTGAAAAAGTATTTAATCCGGAGACAGAATAAATTTAGTACCGTTTTGCCATAACTTTACCCAATAGGTTCATCCTCATACTAACAATTAATAAATTCAGTGCACACGATCAAACAGAGAGCAACATTTCATTGCAGTTGAAATGTTTATTTGTATTTTCAATGAGGATTAAAATATCTTAAACATATATGTACTGCTTATGTTTGCTACGGAACACCCTGAGATCAAAAGCAACACACCAACATCAGATAAAATGATGATAACTTTTCTTTCTCTGATTTTACTGATTTAAAATATATATGATAACTGATGCAGTGCATGATGTTTTCAGGTAGAAATGTCTCGAGAAAGTTGCTTCTAATATAAGCGCTGGCGAAATTGATGTTCAGTTAGTAGTTTGGAAATGTTATGGGGTTAGGTCTAGGGGTCTTAAAGCATGATTTATGTCTTAGGGGAGATACTGTCTCAAGGAATAACATCTGACATCTAGCCTTCTTACATCGTCAAGAACCGACATTTTCCAATCCCTAGCATTGCATCAGATACAGGAAGCGAAAGAAATAGGTTAACGACAGAGGCATACGGGATCACAGTTGTGTCTATCTGATCAGAAAAAGCGATAAAAGCCGGGTACCTTTCCAGCTCCTGGTGATCGTTATCTCCGAAAATGTGGAAAGCGTACAAGGATGCGATGTAATCTTATAAATTTTGTGTTGAAAATCCGGCTGTGATATCTTGCTTCTTCTCTCTATGTAATCCCTTTGGACTGGATTCAAGGATGATCGATTTTTTGGCCGGGTAAGTCTTTGCTCTGGGAAAGCACAGATTTGCAGTTTAATTGGCAGAAGATCCTTTGTTACTTGAAGTGGGATGTGTTCTCATGGGCCGAGACTCCCACACTGCAACGATATCACACATACGTGGCTATTCAAGTAACGGAGTAAATAAGATTTTAAAAAACGTGAGTATTAGGAGGATGCAGGTAAGTTTATCTGCGAACCTGAATAAAATAACAAAAGATAAAGTATCGTTCACACTGAAGCATCGAGTAAAATTCGATGGATGTTTTTCATCTGATTTTTTATATTCAAAATTAAATAAAGAGTCCTTGAACCTGATAACAAAATCGGCATAATATTAGGATTTATCATTGGTTATACACAGTCGAGTCACATTGTTGAGTCCACCTCCTACTTTTGACGTCAACAGCGCCTAGCCAATGAAAGAAGGCACGTGTCGTGAGCTGGCTTGGCGTGTATATAAGGTGTGCTGTAGGCATTCTGAAAACATATCACTCGTTGCTGTCATGGATAAAAAGAGCTATTTATCAGATTTGCAAAAGGAAATTATTATCAGCTTTCGAGCTAAGAGTGGCAGTATTTCTGAAACAGCGCAGTTTGTGAACTGTTCGCGTGCTGCTATGGTTAAAGTTTATCGTGACTGGAGAAATGGCATCATTGCGAATAAGCGATGTGGGAACTGCGGACCACTCCCTTCATAGACGCCATTAAGTCGACTGATGCTTTCAACACCAAACTACGTTGCTAACGTTCAGCGCCACTTATTTTCCCAAAAGTACAACGAACAAAAAAACTTGAGAATAGGACCCAATCAATGCAACGAACCGCGTACGTCTAACTAGCTCGTTTCATTTTATACGATTTATCGTAATCAGCGAAATACTTTAAACACATCCTGTATATTTCGTCTTGTTCTTATCACACGCATACGTATCTTAGGTACGGACCTCGTTGTGTTGCCAAACCTCCATTCAAGTGAGAGAAAAGACAACACGTTAAGTTTGGAAACTGCAAAAGAGAACGAACTCAAATTTACATAGGTAAAGAAACTAAAAATGAAAGTTAAAATAGAATATACGTCACGCTCTTTGTAATTCTGACAGGTCACTCATATCACCTACCTCTAGTACTGCTGAACCCAACTTTCCCTGTACTTACATACAACGTGGAGAATATATACAAAGATATAATACACGATAATTATAAAATTATTTCATCAGTGAAGCCTGCACGGATATCATTAACCCTATAGTGATCGTATTTACATTATTTTGCTCAACACCTGTATTTGATCATACTTTTAAATCTTACTTGCATCTTTCTATTTTTTTATTTCGAAGGTACGTTTTACAACACGCAAAATGGTCTTTTTCGTATGAAATAAGATCAGAGAATGCTGCCCTTGACAGTTCCTAGTGTTCTCCAACTTGGGGAAAAGAAAACCCGCTTTGACAGTTACAGTGAAGGAGGAGACGGAATAAAAACATTGAAATTCAAATCTCTATCCATTGCGCTTTGTTTTCTAATTCCCACTCCTCCCTATCCTTCTTCTGGTACCATGCAGAGCAGATTTTAACGGGTTGTGGCTGCATTTGAAACAATGTAACTCGTAGTGAAGCAGAGAGCTCCAGTCATTATTTCCAATCTCAAAAGGAATGTAACAGGGCATTTCAAAAAATGCCTAAATCCAAACCCTGCTTTTTTTGCGCAAGTTTGTTTCTGAGTATGAAAACAATGCTTCTTGTGCACATGCGTAATTTTATTTTACAAAATATGTGCAACTAAGCTTGCAGCAGAAAAGCTATTCCATTTTTCAAGTATGCCCCAGTCACATTTGTACAGTAAATATCGATAAACCTTTCTCTAGGCATAAAAACTTATTTTCGAGCACTTAATAATTCACTTCAATTCTGATGCACTTATATTAAAATGGAATTTTACTATGCAAGCTAATAAAATTCCTATCGGACAGGTATGTACCATTTCTTTTTTATTTCTTGTTTCGAAGTTACACTCGCGTACAATGAAATTTGCGCACCTAGAAGAAGACATGCTACAACCGCGAAACTTTGAAAATAGCTGGAATGCGTGCTGGTATGCAAATGATCCACGTTTGGAGCGATTGTGCATGACCGCACGCCCTGTGGGGGCGCTGCAGGCACGAACCGGCAGCCTTATAAACCGGTGTGTAGTCCATGCCCCATGAAAGCGAAAAGTATTCGCCGAGGCAAGCAAGAGTGCAGAGTGGCAGGAATGCCGGGTAGACGCAAGAGACGTCGATTTACGAAACTTAGGGACTTTGAGAGAGGCCTGGTCATCGGGCCGAAAACAGCAGGGTGGTCGGCTCATTCGGGACATACCGTCCGACTGTGTTGGGAGCTGTGGACACGTGACAGCATTGCCACATGGCGGAGTGGCTCCGGACGGGCCAGGAGGACCACCGGTGGAAAGAACGGATCCCACTGGGAACCGGTCCACTATACAGGCAGATATAGCGGTTCCTGTGTGCCCACGAACCATTTTCCGACGTCTTTCGGAAGCGAATCTGCGAGCCCAGTGCCCCTTACGTGTGTTTCCATTAACACTGAAACATCGCCGGCACCGTGCGCAATGGTGCTAGGGCAGAACGACGTAAAAGGCAACAGACTGACGACGTGTGGTGTTTATCGATGAGTGCCGCTTCGTTTTGGGCACAAATGATCATCGTGTCCGAGTGTGGAGGTCCCCGGGTCATCGACACAACCCCAACATTGCTATCGAGCCCCACAGCTCCCCCACTAACGGCATTATGGTCTGGGGAGCCATAGCCTACGATATCCAATCAGTTCAAGTAGTGGTACGTGGATCATTGACGATCCAGCGGTATGTGGATGAGATCCTACAGCCCTATGTGCTTCCATTCCTGGCCGGGATTACGGGTGAACTATACCAGCAGAATAATTCCCGCTCGCACACGGTTCGGGTTGCCCAGGACTCCAGACAATTCCATGTCCTGCCCACTCCCCGGACATGTCCCCTATCGAGCATGTGTAAGACCAGTTGAAACGCTGGCTGCCGCCGTGCCGCACTTTCATGGGATTTGGAGCACACCGTCCAACACGTGTGGGCGAGTCTGCCGCAGAACAACATTAGGAGTCTGTTCGCCGGACCGTACTGCAGCATGTATCTCCGTACGAGGCTGTGCGACGCGCTATTGAAGATGACCGGACTGCGTGCCACAGATTCCTCTGTAATTGTTCTGCAGCTCTGTTTTTGCCATAACGCGTATTACTCATCTGTATCATTACGTCTATAAAATTTCAGTTTTCCTTCTTGGTGCGCAAGTTTCATTGTCCATGAGTGTATTTTAGCATTTTTGTGGCATTTAATATTTATTTTAAAGAGCAGAAATATAACTAATCAATATGCTGAAGATAATTTAACGCACTTTTTACAAGTATTAAGGTCAAATATTTATAGGCTGGCATTTTTTCAATCTTGAAGGGAATGTTTTAAGACCAATTTTTCCACTTTGGAAGGTCATTATTTCCTGTTTTTAAGGGCATTTTTAAAGAATTTTAAGGACATCAAATCCCGTACCTAGTTATAACTATGTCTGTTTGTGGACACTATCTTTCTGCACTTATTAATTCGATTTTAAAAATTATTTTGCACTGGGAAACTTGAACTGTGCAAATGATAAAACTTGCATCCGGGTTTTTTACGATGAACAATTTCGCCGCTAGAGGGCGTAAATGCAGATGATATCGAATTCAAAAATACGTTTCATTTCACACATTTGCTTCTGATTATCTGATAGAAAAACTATTTTGCCTTTCGATTCCAATTATAACGGAAACTATTTTAGGCAAAGTCACTTTTTCAAGTAACGCACAGATTTTCCGCTAGGGGGCGTAAAAAAATCCATTTTCCACAATATCTCTGCTTCTAAAGCTTCCATTTCAAAAATTCTTGCTGCGTCAGGTACAGCTCCCACTCGGAAATCTTCTGCATATAATTTCTAATTTTTGGTAAAGAATGGTTTGGCCACTAGAGAGCGTAAGTGTTAATTTCTGCTTCTGATGTACTTGCTGCAGAATCTGACCTTCTGAAAGTTCGATTGAAAATATTCTTACGTTGACTGGTTTCGCTCACGTCGATAAACCTTTTTGGAGTATCTTCTCAAAATAATGCATTGTTTCTCCGCCAGGAAGCGCAGATATATATCTTATTTTTGTCAATATCTCACCTTCTAATATTTCGATTTGAACAATTCCTTCTTTGTTGAATAGTTTCCGAAGTGAAATGTTTTTCATATAATTTCAAAATTTTCAATTAATTCACAGCCTTTTTGCTTGACACGTAAAACGAAAATGCGTTTTCCCCGATATCTGTGCTTCTAAAATTCCGATTTGAAAAATTCTTCCTGCATCGGATACAGCTCTGAATTGGAAGTGCTTTGCATATATTTCTAATTTTTGGTAAAGAATTGTTTGGCCACTAGGGGAACTAAGTGTATATTTTCTGCTTCTGATGTATTTGCAGCAAAATCTGAGGTCTCCAAAACCCGATTGAAAATATTCTTTCGTGGACTGATACCGCTCACCTCGGACAATCTTTCGAGAATAATTTCTTCTTAAAATAATGCATAATTTTTCCATCAGTGGGCGTAGATATATTGTAAATCTTATTTTTGTCCATATCTCCACTTCTAAGTGTCCGATTTGAAAAATTCCTTCTTTGTTGGAGAGCGTAATGTTTCTGATATATTTCAAATTTTTCTTAGCGCACAAGTCTGCCACCAGAGGTCGTAAAATAACGTTTACAGTAATATCTGTGGGGTTAAACACCCGATTGAAAAACGTATTTCTCAGTCAGATACTACTAACTATGCAAACTCTGTGTGTGTGTGTGTATTTTCCCCCAAAATAATGCACAATTTCGTTGCTATGTAGCGCAAATGCTTAATATAATTTTCTTGATATCTCTGATTCTACATGTGCGATTTAAAAATTGTTTTCAACACCGGATGTCATTAACCTCCTGGTACATTTCAGGCTAGTACTTCTATATAAGGAGCATTATAGTTTACTGTTCTGTCGGTAGGTGGTGTTTGTGTACTTCAGTTTGCAGCTGTATCGCCACTTCTGAAAACCCTATTGAGAAATTTATTTTCTGTATGCCATTCGCTTTAGTAGAGATGTGGAACTTTATCGTCTTTAAATAATGCAAAGAGTTCCCTCTAGGTGAGTAAAGGTCTAAACCTTTTATTTTTTGCTATCTCTGCTTCCTGGAGACGTATTTGAAAAGTGTTTTTTCCTCGGCATAGCTTTTTTCCTTTAAAGAATATTTTTCGCTTATTTTCAATCTTTCCTTTATGCAAAATTCTTCCACTAGAAGGTGTAGGGTTATATCATGTTTCCTTCTATATGTATATTTCTTTTTAACTGTTCGATTTGAAAGTCAGTTTGTCTGTGATACTATCCTTGTGCTATGGCAAATATTTTGTGCGCCATTTGTTAATTTTAGTATCATACGTTTTAGCCGCTAGTGAAAGTAAGTAGCTGTTTTTACTTCTGGATGTTTCGTCGACTGTAGAAACTGTTTGATTGTTTTCCTAGCCGGTTTCGTTGCTTTGACAAATTTAATTCGCGTCAGAATGGATTGAAAAGACATGCTCATTACAACCGAAAATTCAATGTCATATTTCTTGTTACATATTTTCAATGCACAACCTTGCCGCTTAGTCAGTGCCTGTTTCTGTTACCAAGGATATCTATCTCAGAATATAAAAGCCCTTTCTTGGCCCAACAATCCTGCCTATGAAGACAGTTTTGTATTAATTTTCTTCAAATAACGCATAGTTTTCCTGCTAATGGGAGTAAAGCTAGATTTCACCATATCTTTGTTTCTAAGAAAAGATATGACGAAATCCAGCATTACTCCCATTAGCAGAAAAAAACTTTTGAAAAAAAAAACTTTCGCTTCTGATATGTTCAGCTACAAGGAACGTTTTGCTTGAAATTTGCAGTATTTCTTAAAGTTCATGTTGGCCGCAAACGGGGGCGAAAAGCTTTGTCAGGTTGTATGCATTTTACAGAATCTAGAAATCAGGTGGAAAAAATTATTTTTGTAACCGGTTCCGTCTCTCTCTCTCTCTCTCTCTCTCTCTCTCTTTTTCTGTCTCTGTGTCCCTCTCTCTGTCTTTGTCTCTGTGTGTCTGTCTCTGTCTGTGTGTCTCTCTTTCTGTCTCTCGCTCTCTCTTTCTCTCTCCTTTCCTGTCTCTGTCTCTGTGTGTCTCTTTCTCTCTCTTTTTCTGTCTGTCTCCCTCTTTCTTTCTCTCTTTCTGTCTCTCGCTCTCTCTTTCTCTCTCCTTTCCTGTCTCTGTCTCTGTGTGTCTCTTTCTCTCTCTTTTTCTGTCTGTCTCTCTCTTTCTTTCTCTCTCTCTTTCTCTGTCTCTGTTTCTCTCTGACTCTCTCCCTCTGTCTCTGTATCTGTGTCTTTCTCTGCGTGTGTCTCTCTCTGCGTGTGTTTCTCTCTCTGCCTCTCTCTCTCTCTCTCTCTCTGCCACTCTCTCTGTCGCTCGACGTTGTGTATGACATTAAGCACGCCTTGAGTTGTAAACGGTATGACGCCTTCCTCCTAGGCGATAGGCGATGTAAATGCGGTTTCTAACGTGTTCCCCTTCACTAAATATCCGTTGTAAAATTTTGTCTTGTCGGAAAGGATTCAGAAAATGTGCTCGTTATACCCGAGAATTCGATTTAATCTCCCTGTTTTAATGCTCAATAAACTGATTCTTAAGAAATGAAATAGAAACGTTTCAAGATATTTAGTATCCTTAAATTTGCATGAAGGTATTTCAGAAAGATATTCCGAATAGCAGTTTCAAATCACGTCCACTTTTGCATGTTTAATTCTGTACTCCATAAGGAGAAACTCAAGGTACGGTTCGTGACGTAGTACAGAGGAGAGCATGTGTCAGGACGACAAATCTGCAGCGATACGTTTGTTGGTGTAGTTTACTCGGTTAGAATAACTGGCTCCGGAGCGAGGAGGCGCGGTTTTCATCACTGGCAAATTTGTGTTTTCACAGGTCGTAAAACATCCGACGGGCAGAAAACATTGTAAAAATTATCCGTGTCGTACGAATTCTGCAAACTAAATTTTAAATAAGCACAATCAGCAAATCGCGGCCGTTTTATTGTACGTGCTGTGCAGTTTAAAATAACTTAATATAGTGTTAGACGCATTACATTCGACAAAATATGTAGATTAACCATGTGTTAAATATTTATTTTTATGTTGATTATTTCAGTCCAGAAAGGAGTTAGGTAGGATTGTTATGTCTCAGCTGCTTTGGCATTCAGTACATGAATTGAAAGCAATTCAAAGTGGGTAGAATAGTGACTGCAGAAGCATAAATGATTATTATAATTAGGTGTTCAAGTGATGGCAGAAGCATAAATATTTAATTTTAAGGTGCATGATTGATAATATCTGGTTAACGGAGTGGCTAAAGGTTGCAAGAAATTCCGACGTGTATTATTAAATATTTAGTGTTGACTGCAAAAATAAATTTCATGAAGGACTAAAATCATTGGTAATAACTGTAAACCAGATTAAGTGGACATAATTACGTATTTCGAAAGTTTAACAGTAAGCGATGGAAGAATGTCTATAGGATATAAAATGGAGAATTTAAATTTTCAGAGCCTCTTTCTCAGAAACGAGCAATAATTTCGGCGAAAGCGAGATTTCCACTTCTGTATATCTTGTCTACTTTAACGTGGACATAAAAATTATGTACCACAGGATAAATGATGATCGGATTATAGGTGAGTAGATTTCAGAGCATGGGTTTTAAACAGAAAGCTGAGGGTAAATGTGGGAGCGTAAGATGACGAATGAGAGTGTTTTCAAATTGCCTACCAGGGCAGAAACCTACATGAAACTTGACTAAAAGGAGATTAAATCTCTAGATTAAGTGAAGATTGTCTTACAAATCTAATTTTAACAGGAAGTTTGCTTGTAAAAGATGCAATATGCTGTGTGAAATACTCGGAGAGCTGAATGAAGAGGAAAGTAATTGAATTCTTAGAGGCAAAGGAGTAGGAGAGATATGGTCAGCAACTTCCGGATGGAAATGGCACTTGACTTGTCTTCATTAACTGTCCTGCTGTTGAATGATTTCAATAATACACTGGTGGGCAATGACAGAGTGGGAAAAGCAAAATAACGCCGTAAATAGCAGCAGAACCCAAATACAAATTAACTCGGGACCGTGACTGGAAATAAGAGCAACAGCACATGCGTAATAATGGAGCATGGCGTGAGGTTTGGGTGAAGTGAGAACAATAAGCGTTCACGCATTCAATAGCGTAAGTTGAACAGAAATCACCGGACGGAGTGCTTAAGTGTTACAGACATTCAATTGTCTTTGCTGTATGCTAGAAACGACAAAATGGCCCGTCGAGAACATCTTGATGATTTTACTCATGGTCGAATAATTGCGATGCTCAAGGAGAGGCGAACTCTAAGGACTGTGACACAAGAGTTCGGTATGGCCCACAGCACCATATCACGTGTGTGGTCGGATTTCAGGATTGCAGGTACAGCTGTGCGAAAGACAGCTACTGGTCTTCAACCAAAATCCATCCCCAATGAGGACCGTTTTCTGCTC
Organism: Macrothele yani; assembly: GCA_039090855.1. Classification (NCBI taxonomy): domain Eukaryota; kingdom Metazoa; phylum Arthropoda; class Arachnida; order Araneae; family Macrothelidae; genus Macrothele; species Macrothele yani. Next base: position 186,456,630 of record CM076995.1, read on the forward strand.
CTACAGTCCATGACAGATCGATACCAGATAGCAAATAACCTTACAAAACAACTGAACATTAGAAACAGACGCCCAATATCGCGGTTTACAGTTGTCAGGCAAATACACAAAAGTGGGCTGTTTTTTTATTTTTTTTATTGGAGGTTTAACGACCACCGAGAGCAACTCAGTGGGCTATAAGCAGTCATCCGTCCTTAATTTAGGGACACTGGTTCCAGGGAAGGGAGAGAGCCAGGGCCGTAAGAGAAACACACAACATCCATACCTCAACGGGACTCAAACCCGGACCCATCTCGGGCGAATGATCGGAAGCAATTGCTTAGACCACTGCGCCACCGGGGCGGCAATGGTGGACTGCTTGTCCTGCGAGCAATATACTGTGTTCAACTGCTTACCGGAGACACTTTTTACAGTAGTTCAGAGAGCATAAGGACTGGACAGCAGAACAGTGAGGTACGGTACTCTTTACTAATGAGAGTAGATTTATTCTTTCTAGCGAGATGCGCGTCAATAAATCTGGCCTATGGAAATCACTAGGTATCGCCGCGGAAACATCAAAAAAGGTACAGATGTAGCGGCCGCGATTTTCTCGAATGGGAAGCTTTATAACTGATATGCATACGGAGCTGCAGATACTGGAAGTAGGTACTGAAACCGGTGTGTGCTAATGTAATGAAGTAATCCTTCCTCACGTTCGTCTTTTTCGAGGTAGCATCGGCTTACAGTTCGTGTTAATGGACGATAACACCACGCCCCATGTTCTTACTTTTTGCGTTTCAATTCGATTTCGGTAATTAGAGGTATTTATATTTAACTTCTTACCTCTTCTTTGAGTCCGTGCTAGGGCTCACCAGCGATCAGCATCTTCTTCATCCAACATCTTCTATGCACACGGTCGAATACGCAATGACGTATTCCAAGAGAGTTGCACATCCAAGGTATAAACTAATTTATTGCGGATCATTTTATATGAATTTGATATAAATACACAAACATTCACACACACTGAATATTTCGTTGTTTGTCTTTCGCGTCATAAGTCTTATTAACATCAGTTCTTATATTGCGGCCTCTGCCGTATCATCTCATTCCGCCCTTTTCACACGGCCTCACATATCCGCCATCTTCTCACATCTGGCGTTCGCCGCATCCGCTGCGCCCTCTGTCGGTGAAGTCTCAAAATCTTCCGGTCCCATAAAATTGGGTTCAGTCTTTTCTAAGTCCAGCTCCATAGGGTAAAGGTGTTGTACTGGTCTTTTGATTAATGTTCCATTAGGCAGTCTCACTGTACATTAACGTACCTTTCTGTCACGTCCCACATGAACTTGGCTACTGACACCGGTTTTCCACATCAGTTTAGGTAATCTTTCATCCTTTACATGAACTATGGAATCCTTTTTCACTTCTAAACTCCTTTTGGCAATTTTCAACTGGTGTGCTGATTTCAATTCCAGAAGATATTCTTGGCGCTATCTTCTCCACAGTCTCTCCATAACTAGTGCCCTGTGTTTGTATTTCCTTGTAAAGCCACTTCTTTTTGATTTCTCAGAACTTGGTTTCCCATCAGGAATTGTTGTCAATCTTCTTCCAATTAAGAAATGCCCTGGTGAGAGTGGTTCTGGCTCTCCTGGTTCGCTATATACAAATATCAGAGGACTGGAATTCAGGATCGCTTCTACTTCAACAAGAGTAGTTTCCAATTCTTCATATGTTAAAGAAGCTTTTCCCAGTATTCTTTTCCAGTCATGTTTTGATCGAGCGAACGAGCCTCGCCCAAAACCCACCCCACCATGCAGCTCTTTCAACAGTGTACTTCCGTCTTATTCCTGTTTCTCGATAAAACCTTAAATTTTCTGGATCGGTAACCATGCTCCACAGTTTGGTTAAATCTCGGTTTACCTTTTTAAATGTTTTCGCGTTATCTGAATAGAGTGTCTTACAAATTCCTCTTCTTGCTAAAAATCTTCTAAATGCCAACAGAAATTTGCAAACTGCTAAATCACATACCAATTCCAGATGTACAGCACGAGTAACTGCACAGGTGAATAAGGTGATGTAAACCTTCTTGTTTTCATTCTTAGTGAATAATGGTCCTGCAAAGTCCACTCCACATATTTCAAAAGGAGAAACTTCCTTTAATCAGTCCGGTGGTAAGGGTGCCATATCTTGGTCTAAAGGTTTTGTTTTAAATTTCCGGCAGATAAGACAACTATGTATAACACTTTTTACTCTTAGCCATCCCCGTAGAATCCAGTACCTTTCTCTGATTTGTGCTAAAGTCTCGGTAACTCCACCATGCCTTACCCTTATATGACTTTGCTTTATTAATAGGTCTGACAAATAACTATTGGTTGAAAAAATTACTGGTTGAACTTGGTCATAGTTCAAGTCAGCATTCTGTAGTCTTTCTGCAACTCTCATTATACCGTCGTAATCCAGAAATGTATTAAAGATGTAGATTTTCGAATCGGAAGAAATGTCGTGTTCACAGTTCAAAGCATTTACTTTGTTTGGAAAACACTCTCTCTGGGATTGTTTAACCCAATAAATTCCCGCTGAGTTTAATTCTTCAACTGTCAGAACTCCTGTTCTTTTTGAGTCTCTATTTCGAACATTATGTACAAATCTTAGAGTTCATGCTGTCACACGAAGAACCCTTTTCAATTCACTGTTTTTTCTAATATCAAAAATAGGGGTCCTCCCTTCTACCGTTACACAGCTCACTTAAAGGGTCTCTTTGCTCTTTCGCTTTCTTTCTTCCCTTGCACTGTCGTCTGTGGACAAGTCAGCTGGTAATTTTGGCCAAGATGCTTCCTCTCTAATTAACCATTCTGGTCCATGCCACCAATGACTATTACCTTTGATGGTTTCAATCTTCTCTCCTCTGGTCAGTAAATCTGCAGGATTCTCTTTTCCTGGGCAATATGTCCATGATAACGGTTTGGATTTCCCTTGTATTTATTTTATCCTATTTTGCACAAACGGCTTCCATTTTTCGGCATTTCCTTTTTTATCCAGTGCAAAACTGTACTGGAATCTGTCCAAAAATGTAAGGTCAAATCAAACTTCTGCTTCAGTTGCTTTTCAACAGATTCAGCTAGTCTAGCTCCTATTAACACCGCCATCAATTCTAGCCTAGGTAAGGATAGTTTCTTTAAGGGTGCTACTCTTGCCTTTGAAATCACATTTCTTGAATTTATTTCATCTTTGGTTGCATATCTCAAATATATCACTGCACCATAAGCCTTTTGACTCGCATCTGTGAAACAATGCAACTTGATATTTCTCAATTCCCTTTCTTCGATGTCTCCGAAATAATATCTTGGTATGTCAACATTTTCCATCTGTGATAACTCTGTGCACCAATCTTTCCAATTTTTCTCTAGTTCTATGGACAATTTTGCATCCCAATTTGCACCGGATTTCCAAACATCTTGCAAGATAATTATGCCTCTTATTGTAAATGGACTTTAAAAACCAATCGGATCATATAAACGACTAACGGTCTTCAGAACTTCTCTTTTGCATACCTTGTCCTTTCTCTCGGATTACATAAAATTGCTTCGATTGCGACAAAACTTTATCATGTTACTTCGGAGGTATGCTGAACCAGTTCTGTTGAGTATCATCGAAATGGGATCAAAGGTCAGGACACAGGAGTGAGATTTATTCCACAGCCATTTTCCTCATAACTTGACTGATGACTTGAGTAATGATTTCTAGTATGTTGGAAAGCGTATCATAATCAATGCATTGCATGATTTTACTAACTTGTTATTGGTTACGGTTTGAAGCAAACCACGTTGCCCAATTTTAATTAACTAAAAACCATTTTAATTTATTGTTTAAACACAGTAGCCATTGTAGTTATTTAATGCGTACAGATAAGAGCATACCACCTTCTCGGATTTTACATACTTTACTCCCTGATACAATCACATACGTATCACAATATTTCTTTTGCACAGAAAATTTTACAATTAACCTATCGAAAGTGAAAAACCGTTAAATTGTGATTTGGGTCATCCTTACAAATTGTCATATTAATAATTTTAACACACTACCCGAGCTGCTGCATATGCAAGATCAGTATGTATAGGGAAAGCATAGATATCTGTTACAAGTATTAAAAGGATCAGTCAATTTACCTGAAGAAGCTGAGGTAGAGGCTTTCTTTCGTTCACAACCTCGTTTAGCGTTAGCGAATGCAGTGGCCGCCCCGGTGGCGCAGCGGTCTAAGCGATGGCCTCAGATCATTCGCCCGAAAGGGGTCCGGGTTCGAATCCCGGTGAGGCATGGATATTGTGTTTGTCTTACGGCACTGGCTCTCTCCCTTCCCTGGAACCAGTGACCCTAAATTAGGGACGGGTGACTGCTTATAGCCCACTGAGTTGCTCACGGTGGTCGTTAAACCTCCAATAAAAAAAAATGCAGTGGTGTTCTTTATTTAGTCTCGGTTTTCTATCCATACAAATTAGGGGAAATTTCTATCAAGTTGCACACCCTGATTCTGTGATATTGTATTTATCTATCCCTCTTTCTACGTTATTGCTACATTTATCAATTACTCTTGTTTTTTTCGTTATTGTTATATTTATCAGATCACTTTTTCTACATTTTTGCCAGATTTATCAAATCCTCTTTCTACTTTATTTCTACATATCAATTTTTTTTCTACGCTACAATTACATTTATCAATCCCTCTTTCCACATTAATGCTAAATTTATCAATCACTCTTTTTTTTTTTTTTTGCTGTTTTTATCTCTACCGCTTTCTACGTTATTGCTACATTTACCCATTCCTCTTTTTTTTTTTTTTTTGGTTATTGCAATATATACAGGGTGCATAGGAAAGTCCCTTTAGCCTGAAATAACTTGTGAAAGGAGAGAGGTACAGTTATGCAAGCGAGAGAACGGTATAGTAAAACGACGACGCCCGATCGAATACAACCAATAGCAGGGCTCCTAGTGGCGAAATGCGGATGTTCGCCATTGGAAATCGAAAACAAAAAGAGATAGAGCAAACTTTCCAATTACAAAGTAGTAGAGCATCAATTAATTAGTACAAAATGACATTTGTTTCACACGGATAAGATAAACTGTCGCCTGAATACTGTCATTATTATTATTATTATTATTATGAATACTGTCAAATGTCCGAAATCGATGCGCGACGATTCGAATCTGCATATTCACATTTCGCAAATGTAGGCGTATGCAAATACAGATTGTAACGTTGTACCGTACCTACGATATATAAACTAGTAGCAGGATGTACCCTGATCAGAAGTTTAGGTCTACGTACGCTGTGTGAGAATGGCGAGCTTTACTCACTCCCAAAAATCAGGTGTATGCAACAGCGCCTACAAATCTGCTGGATCTAGGTCGTCGTGTTACAGATGCTTGCAATACTGTGACACATTCCATGCTGAGGAATGTGCAGGCAGTGTTACTTTCACGAATACAAATGTGTATCGTGGGCAATGGCGAACTCTTTGAACATACTCGACATTTACCTTTTATCACCGTGCGCCAGTTTGCCTTTTTTTGTTTTTGTTTTGTCTGACGTCATCAAACTGTATTGACATAAGTACGCATTTATGCAATAAACTGTGTGTATTTGCTCATACCTATGCTTGTTCCCTTCAAACGTTCACACAAAAGGTCGCGCATCGATGTCGGACATTTTAGGGTATTAAGGCGACAATTTATCTTATCCGTGTGAAACAAATGTCGTTTTGTACTAATTAATTGATGCTCTACAACTTTGTGATTGGAAATTTTGCTCTATCTCTTTTCGTTTTCGATTTGTATTGGCTAACTTCTGCATTTCGTCACTAGAAGCGCTGCCATTTGATGAATTCGATCGGGCGGAGCCGCTTTACTATACCGTTATCTCACTTGCATAACTATACCTCTCTCCTTTCGCAAGTTCTTTCAGGCTAAAGGGACTTTCCTATGCACCCTGTATACCTATACTGTATATCTGCCCCTCTTTCTACGCGTTACTATTACCTTTATCAATCCCTCTTTCTACGCGTTACTATTACCTTAATCAATCCCTCATTCCACATTAGTGCTACATTTATTAATCCTCTTGTTTCGTTATTGCTGTATTTATCTATCCTTCTGTCTACGTTTTTTTGCTACATTCATCCATTCCTCTTTTTTACGCTTTCCAACCGTAGGTTGAAGAAGCGTATATGCTCCAGCTTTGTCCGTCCGTCTGTCCGTGTGTCCGTCCGTCTGTCCGTGTGTCCGTCCGTCTGTCCGTGTGTCCTTCCGCCCGCACGATAACTCACGTTAAAATGGTTCGATTTCGACGAAATTTTAATATGTGGTAGGGGACCACTGGGGACGAACCGTATTGAAAATGAGCGAAGCAGGGTTAAAGGTCAGGACATAGGAGCGGGATCCATTCCATTGCTCTTATGCGTCATAACTTGGGTAAAAGTTGTTCGATTTCGATGAAATTTTAGTATGTGGTAGGGGACTACCTGTGCACGAACCCTATTGAAAATGGGCGAAATGGGGTCAAAGGTCAGGCTGGGCATAAGAGCGGGATATATTCCATTGCCCTTATGCTTGCGTAAAAATGGTTCGATTTCGATCAAAGTTTAGTATGTGGTAAGGGACCACCTGTGGACGAACCCTAGTTAAAATGGGCGGAATGGGGTCAAAGGTCAGGACATAAAAGTGGGATCCATTCCATTGCTTTATGCGTAATAACATGCGTAAATATAGTTCGCTTTCCATGAAATTTTACTACGAGGTAAGGAACCACTTGTGGACGAACCCTATTGAAAATGGGCGAAATGGGGTCAAAGGTCAGGACATAAAAGCGGGATCCATTCCATTGCCTTTATGCGCCATAACATGCGTAAATATGGTTCGATTTCGATGAAAATTTAGTATGTGGTTGGGAACAACCTGGGCACGAACCCTATTGAAAATATGCGAAATTAGATCAAAGGTCAGGCCGGGCATAAGAGCGGGATATATTCCATTGTCCTTATGCGTCATAACTTGCGTAAAAATGGTTCCATTTCGTTGAAATTTTAGCATGTGGTAGGGAAACACTGGGGACGAACCCTATTGAAAACGGGCGAAATGGGGTCAAAGGTTAGGACACTGGAGTCTGATCCATTCCATTGCCCTTGTGCATCATAATTTACCTAAAATGCTTGGATTGCGGCAAAACTTTCTCATGTTGTTCCGGAGGTATGGTGAACCGGTTCTGTTGAATATCAACGAAATGGGGTCAAAGGTAATTGCACAAAAGCCAGATTTATTCCATAGCCATTATTCTCATAACTTGCGTAAAACTGCTTCTACTGCAACAAAACTTTATCATGTTGTTACGGAGGTATAGACAACCGGTCCTGTTGAATATCATCTAAATGGGGTCAAAGGTCAGGACACAGAGCGAGATTTATTCCACAGCCATTATTCACATAACTTGAGTAATAATTTCTGGCATGTAGGAAAGCGTATTATAATCAATGCATTGCATGATTTTACTAACCTGTTTTGTTATTGCTATATACATGTATATGTATCCTTCTTTCCGCGTTATTGCTACATTTATCAATTCCTCTTCCTACGTTACTGCTGTATTTACTGATCCCTCTTTCGAAGTTATTGCTACATTTATCAATTCCTCTTTCTATATTACTGCTACATTTATCAATCACTTTTTCTACACTACAACTTCATTTATCAGTCCCTCTTTTTTCGTAAGTGCTGTATTGAACTATCCTGCGTTCTCTGTTATATCTCTACATTTATCCATTCCTCTTTTTTCTTTGTTGCTGTATTTGTCAATCCCTCTTTTTACGTTATTGCTACATTCATCAATCCCTCTTTTTACGTTATTGCTACATTTATCAATCCCTCTTTCTCCGTCGTTTTAGCTTTCCACTTTCTCTCTTTCTAGGTTACCAGCTCTGTCGTAATTAAGGTTATCTGATTCCGCATTTTTCATGCATTTTTTCCCAATTCTGAGTTTTACTTGTCCATTGCATTTCTCAATTCTATGCTTTTCATTTTTCACCATTTCCACATCCTGGGTTTTGACTGCATCGAGCCTATAAACATTTGCTTATCTGACAAATACAAACAACCAGAACTTTGTTTTGTACACATTCTCAAATATTTACCCACCGACGCCGAAGGTGAAGGGTTATTATTTTCTGAGACTATTCTATTAATAATTCTAAATATTTGCTTTTTCATGACAGAATCTGCTCCTAAATTTGATTAAAATGAAAGAAGTCGTTGCTTGTACAGATTCAACACATGTGCAAGCTTGGATGGAATTTTCTTTCTTGCTTTTTGTCCTTTTTCATTTTTTTCTCCTTCTCTCGAAAGTTTTGCAAACAAATCCAGGGAAAAATCTTTATCCAGTAAAAACTGTTCCATGAGTCCCGGCACACGTATACTTGCAAATGCATAAACAGTTGATGCCATTTTTGAACTATTTAGTAAATTATTTTCAGCTTAGTTACTGTTACTCTTATTTAAAACGGTATATTATTAGCATGTTTTATCTCTTGTCTATGTAGATTAATCTAATAATGATAAGAATAGGGCTACATCAATAGGAACAATGAAAGTTTCATTTCAGTTGCTTTCTTTTTTTATTTCTTAAGCTGGAAGCTTCATTTTTAGCTCAATTACAAATGTTAACAAATGCTTACCGAATATCATAAAAATGTCCGCTTCGAATCAATGGAACACGTCAATATCAAGTAAATTTTATTTACATTTTCAATTCTTAGAAAAACATTTCTCTACTTCCTGGTGAAATTAATAAAATTCCTATTATAAATGTTTTTAGAGTATATAGCACTTAATCTTTAAATACGCAGTAATTTAATGTGATAAAATATGTGTCCCTGATAGCGTTGGCAGTAATCTTTGTTGAGCATATAATTTATTTATCTAATAATTACTTGAATAAGGTTCTCAACAGCTAGGGTGAAAGAATCAGGTATTGATTTACAAAATTGCAATGATTTGTTCTGCACTCCAAGCACTTGTACTTCATCCCATCAATATAATTCACAGACGGAATACAATCTGCCTGGTTTCAACACAGTCCCCAATGTTGTAACAAATGACAATTGCTCGTCATACACATACACTGTCGACTCACATTATTGTGACCACCAGCTAATATCCAGAGTAACCGCCGTATGCAGCGCGGACAGCAGCTACACGAACTGGTAGTAACTCAATAAGGTGCTGGTAGGTGTTCACAGGTAAGTGGAGCCATGCTGACAGAAGTGCATCTGACAGCTGCTGGAGGGTGGATGGTGGAGGATCCATAGAACGAAAAACACTAAGAAGGTGGCCCACAGATGCTCAATTTGGTTTACATCTGGGGAATTAGGGGTCCAGGGAAGTACGTTGAAGTCTTCATCACGCTCTTCCAACCACTATCGAACATTTCTAGCTGTGTGACGCGTCACATTGTCGTGTGAAAGTTCCCCCCCCCCCCAGGGAAGACAATCACCATGTATTGGTGTATGCGGTCTGCAAGGATGGATTCTTAAATACTTCGGTCCATAGTACCTTTCACAGGTATGAGTGGACCCAAGCGATGCCACGAAAACATTCCCCAGACCATAACGCTGCACCCACCACCTTGTGTTCTTCCAGCAATGGCTGAAGAGTGATTGTTCTCCGATGTTTCTCGCCTATATACGCCAACGTCCAGCCTTTCGATGAAGCAGAAAACGTGACTCATCGGTGAAGGCAATCATTTGCCAATCAGCTGAGGTCCAATTTCGATACTGCCGTGCAAATGTAGGCCTTTTCTGGCGATGCATCTTCGTTATCATAGGTGCAGTGACCATCTGTCTGCATCGGAGCCCCATACTCAGCAGGGTTCGCTGAACTGTCGTTTTAGACGCGCTTCCGGTAGCCCCCTGGTTCATTCGGTCAGTGAGTTGTTCCACTCTAGCGTGTCGATCAGCCGGACACACGCACCTTCGCGGAGAACGTTCACCTCTCACATCAATGACACGGCAGTTTCCACGTCACTTATTCGCAATGGTGCCATTTCTCCAATCACGATACACTCTAACTACAACTGCACGTGAACACTTCACAAACTGCGCTGTTTCATAAATACTGCCACCCTTGCCCCGAAAGCCGATAATCATCCCTTTTTGCAAATCTGATAAATCACTCCTTTTATCCATGACAGCAACGAGTGATATGTTTTCAGATTGGCTACAGCACGCCTTACATACCCTCCAAGCCAGCTCACGGCGCGTTCCTTATTTCATTGGCTACGCGCTGTTGACGTCAAAAGTAGTAGGTGGTCATAATAATGTGACTTGACTGTGTACATCTCAACAGCTTTCGTATCAACATTTAACAATCCACTCATAATCTCTCAACATCTGTAGAACTTGCTAACTCTATTCTATGCATAATATGAAGTAATTTTATACTTTTCTGACTCACTGTCAGTGTTGCCATATTGTAAAAGCTGTTCTAAAAAGTAATGTGCCTTTCAGTGAGTAAATAATTGACCTAGAAATAACTAAATTTGTAAAAAAAAACGGAAACACAAAAGGAAGTTTAAAAAGAAGTATACTTTATAAATAGCTCATTTTAATAATATTTTAAATTTTGTCTCTCTATTTACACAAATTATGGAATTATATTTTCGTTTCGGTAACATAAAATAGCATTATGATGCTTATGATATTTCGTATTCTAATCTGGCGAATTAGATTAAAATAAAAATGGTGCTTTCATCTTTCCTAAAGGTAAAGTAAAACAAAAGGTTCTCAGTTATTAAGTCTGGTGGTTCGGCGTTTGATCTTTCCTAATAGAAACGAATTATGTTTATCGTTAAAATGCTTATGTTTAATTTTTAAGTTACTTTATGCATTTCTGCATTAAATTGTTAAATATTTCATTGGTACAATATTATTGTTTGCAAATTACATTCATTTTTCATCAATTTTAATGAGGCCTAAGCCTCACTAGTGATCCTGTAGTCAAAGAACAGACTCGTCGTTCGAGTTCTGTCAGCGTTCGAATTCTGAATGTAGCATGAGTACGGTGTTAGTGTAGGTGACCTACAGCCCGCAGCACTTGAATTTTTTCATGGGTGTCGTTTATGCCCGAAACCGAACGACGTAACAACCGAACGGGTGTCGTGGTCTCCTGGAATGGGTTCGTAAAAAATGAGCGCTGGACGTTTTGGTTCCTGGTTTGCACAATTTCCTTAATTCAGTTGGTATACGTCTGGTGTACACGTTGTGTGACCCCATTTCGTAACAAATTTCAAATGCGAGTGCAAGGCTTTGGTCAAAATGAACCATGGAGACAGGCCAGTTTCGTTTAATTTTGTTTTGTTGTATGAGTTCGATCTCGGACATTTTGCGACTTCCAAGGACATTAATACGGGGTTTGGAAAATGTACTGCGAATGAATGCACCATACACCGATGATTTGCAAATGTCCAAGTACGAGGCACGTCTCGTGCTGATGCGTATCCTGATCTGCTGCCAGTAGTTGTAACAGATGAGGGGCTGATGAATACACTACAACAATTGTAAGAGATCACCACAACGGCTGGACATAACGAACCCACCTGCACATCCTCGAAAGCCACCCTGACATCCAGGGAAGATGCTAGTTCTTGGATAGGGGTCTACTACCAGCTTGATCCATCTTTCATTTCTCCTACAAGGTGAGACTGTCATTTAGGACAGCATTTACTCACTGCTGCACGACAACTCTCACCCATATGACTCTCAAATGACCGTCCAATAAAAGCATTAGTTAGACCACGAAGCAAAAGGAAAATTGATAACAATAAGGAAACAGTGAGTCATGGAAGAGGTAAAAGGAAGAATAGGAATAGGATGGTCAGCTTTGGAAACTTAAGGAGATCTTTAAACAGTAAAATAAAGCCGGAGAATAAATCAAGGTTCTTCAGCCAATGCGCATTGCCTGTTATGATTTATGGAGCAAAAACCTTGCCAATCAAAAAATAAATAATTGATAAAATGCAAAAAAAAGACAGAAAAAAGAATGGAAAGATGTCTGCTAAACGTAAGACTCAATGAAAAAATCAAAAATGAAGAAATAAGAGCTAAAACAAAATTCTTAGATATTGGAGGAAATATGCTTCGTAAGAAATGGAAATGGGCAGGACACATTGCATGGCTAAAACACAACATATGGACAAAAGTGGTATTGAAGTGGCAACCATGTGAACGGGAAAAAGATCAGCTGGAAGATCTGACAGAAGATGGTCAGATGATATAAGGAAAACAGTTGGAATTGTTTGGCACCAACATGCTCAAGATAGAAATAAACCCCTGGCCATCCAAAATGCAACACCAAGGAGGACACGAGATAGCAAAGCCAGATTTATTGCACACATAACAACAGATACAAAGATGAAACGATTGAGCATACAGGCCCGTGCGGCTTGCGGAACACGCAGACATCAATAGTTCCTGTGGCCTCCATGGATGGCAATAACGACCGCTACACGCCGCAGCATCGAACGAAAGGGCTTTGGATGTGGGCTTGGTGTATGTCGGTCCAGGCTGCTTCCACACGTTGCCACAGTTCATCAGGCGTAGTCGCGGGTGGTGCTTGCCGGCCACTCGATTGCCGATCAGTGACCAGACGTGTTCGATGGGCGATATATAGGGAGAATAGGTGGGCCACGGCAGCAGTGACACCTGGTGGGCCGTGAAGAATTGTTGCCCGATGCGTGCCACGTGCGGGCGCGCATTGTCCTGTTGAAACGTGGCCGCTGGCACCGAGCCATAAAGCAAGGACTGTTGCGGCGTGGTTTGACGATAATTCCGTATCGTGTGTGGATTGGCCAGCACAGAGCTCTGATCTTAATCCCATAGAGCAACTATGGGATGAATTAGAGCCTCGCATAAGAAGTTTGGAACCAAGGCCTACTACTAAGAAACAGTTAGAGGCCGCATTATGTACGGAATGGAAGCGCATACCTATCGCTGTCTTCTAAAATTTTGTCGAAAGCATGTCTTGAAAGGTAAGTGCCTACATTAAAGCCAAAGGTGGACTAACATCGTACTAATGTATGTCAATAAATGCCATGTTATGTTTCTTTTCTATGTGTCCGGTGACTTTTGTTAATATAGCGTATGTATTAAGCGAAGAGAATAATACGCAAACACAATATGATGTTATTGTAATGGCGTCTGTGTTTTGCCAACAAATAAGAGAAGTCAGCGCGCATGCGCAATATCACGACCGCAGCGCTGGAGCAAATATATTCGCAAACGTTACTTAATTTTCTGAATATGCCTTGTACACATTAAAAGACTTCTGAATACTTTCGGTGAATGACTGAACATCAATACAATGGCTGAAATCACGAAGCATCAAACTTCGAAAGAATTATCATATGCGTAGTGATGCTTCTGAATACTTTCTTCTGAATACTTTCGGTGAATGACTGAACAGCAATACAATGGCTGAAATCACGAAGCATCAAACATCGAAAGAATTATCATATGCGTAGTGATGCTACTATTAAATCAACTCGCGTTCCGATTGACCTAGTAAGCGATGTGACCACTATTGTAAATGTATTGTAATACGTAGTTCTTGCATGTCGCTAGCCCAAATGCAAATCACAAATAACGGGCTAAGAATCAGTTGATGTAGGATATTAAAAGACTTCTGAATACTTTCGGTGAATGACTGAACATCAATACAATGGCTGAAATCACGAAGCATCAAACTTCGAAAGAATTATCATATGCGTAGTGATGCTTCTGAATACTTTCTTCTGAATACTTTCGGTGAATGACTGAACAGCAATACAATGGCTGAAATCACGAAGCATCAAACATCGAAAGAATTATCATATGCGTAGTGATGCTACTATTAAATCAACTCGCGTTCCGATTGACCTAGTAAGCGATGTGACCACTATTGTAAATGTATTGTAATACGTAGTTCTTGCATGTCGCTAGCCCAAATGCAAATCACAAATAACGGGCTAAGAATCAGTTGATGTAGGATATTTCCATATTCATTTCTGCGAGAAAAAAAAGCACAGCTGTGTTTTTTCGCAGTTCATTTTCTGAGATTTCTTTTTTTATCGTTATGTTTTCAAACCTTTATCCGGCTTGTAAAAACACATTATTTTTTATTTATTTATTCCGAAGCTCGGATTTCGTAGTATTCTTGTAATAAGTTCATCTCAGTTCCTTTATCTGACATAACAATGGTCCTTACAACTTGCATAAAAATGTTTATCGTATTTTTGAAACATTTCTTTCTCCCATTCATGTTTTCCATTTTGAAACTTTTTAGAGGCTACATTCACCTACGAACGTGTGACATTTCAAAGAGATAAAAGACGTAAAAAAAAAAAAAAAAAAGGATGAGAAACGCAACACGGCGAAGGAAAAAAAGGTTAAAATGGCGGAGGAAAAATGTCTTCAGGGCCTTTTAGGCATTCATTCCAAGCGGATTTGCACGATGCTATCTAAGGACAAAAAAGAGAAAGAAGATACGAGACTGAGATTTTACGTTTCGTTCTTTTCTCGCGGATTCACGGACAAATACATCACCTGGCCGTCCATTTTGCATTTCCTCTTGATCCGCCTTTCGCTTCCAGTGTGCCTTTCGTTCGTACGTTCACTTTCTCTGGCTTTTCGATGCGTCAGTTTTTTCCACTTTAGTTCGTTTCGCTGCTCTTAGGAACATTCGTTACTGTTGCCGTAAAAGTATCTTTTGCACTGTTGTTCCCATTTGGTTGGAGTTCAGAAAGTGATGTTACAATGGACCAGTGTAATTTATTAAAGAAAAGAATCTGCACTTAGAAAACTTATCTTTTAAACAACATAGTGCCATCATTATACGTTATGTAATGCCCGTGTAAGTAGAGCTCCCTGAACACTACATGAGTTCTTAATAACTTCACTTATAGTGAAACAGGAGTCTTCCAAGAAAACGTCAAGAGAAAGATGCAGATTGATTCCTTTGTTCTTTCAACAGATCCATGGAACGGAAATATTCCAAAACAAATGTTTTACAATCCGTATTTATTGGTGTAGGGAAAATTAATCTTCCCGCAAGCTTTCCCCGTCAATGGACGGCTTCTTCAGGTAGTTACAGAGGAAAACAGTTTGATTCTGTTTTCCCTTGTAACCGCCTGAAGAATCCGTCTGCTGACGGGGAAAGCTTGCGGAAAGATTATTTTTGCCTACATCAATATATATGAATTGTATTACATTTATTTTGTTATTGCTTTGGTGTTGACAACCCACAATTTACTCATCGGAAGTGTTCCAGTAGAACAGAACACTTTATGTCGAACGTTAAACGTATCAGATTAGTGGCAAACTTCAGAACTAAAACACGTTTTTCGGTAGAACTCTTAATGATAAATATATATATACAGTATATATATATATATAATGTATTGTATCGTAACGACTGTATGCCGTAGTAGGTTGTAGTATTCTTCTTGCTTTGGTGGCGCAGTGGAATGAGTCATCACCAGTGGCGGCTCGTGGCAACTGAAACAGGTAGGGCCAGTAGCCGAAGTCAAACAATGAAATAAAAAAAACTGTCATTACTAGGCCAACTATTCAGACCCCACCCCACTCCCCACCCCTAAGATTCCTTTACTCTGCCTGCCTCTGTTTACCCCCTTGACTCACAATAATGCCCAAATAAGGTACGAATGTGTCAACTATTGTATTGCACACGAAAAAAAATGTCCTCAGAATAGAATGCATAACTATTAACAGAAAAATGTTAAAACTCCTTAAATAAAATTTTTACCTTAAAACATATGAGCATTAATTTATGTTAGTTGTGCTTTGTGTTTCTTCAGATTTCTCAATTGAGGAATAATCACAGGATTCACAGGATAAAAAAATGTAGTGAAAAAAATAATAACTCCAAATATACGCAGGGAGGGAATGTTTCATGAATTTCGTCCCATATAAAATGAGTACCATACTACCATTTGCTTTATTTGAAAGGTTTAACTTTTTTTAAAGAACTTGTGAAACCTAAAAACATATATGTACTCATTTGCAAATTATACTTACATGTTTTCTCATTTATTTATTTATTTTTAACATAGAAAATCATCTTAGTTAAAACTGAAATTAGTTCTGCTAAGCGTTTGTAAACTTCATACTCTTGGAAACTCAAATTCTTGGGCTGATAAGCACAGAGTTTTTTTAAGTGAAGCTTTTCGACTCAAATTCTTGGGCTGATGAGCACTGGTTTTTTTTAAGTGAAGCTCAAACTAAACATTCTTGGGGTGATAAGCACTGGGTTTTTTTAAGTGAAGCTTTTCTTCCAGATTTAAAGCAAAGAACAGAGATATTAACAAGCAAAAAGTCACGACACGAAGATACAACACATCACCGAGAGAGACACACCAACAGTAAAAACAACTAACTGAACTTTGCTACGACATTTAAAACACTCCCGCCACCTTTGAGCTTGGTCGGGTTAAGGTTCTCTGTCAACCCACGGCGTTAAGGAAATGATATACTCCCGACCAATGAAATTAGCGCGGGGCCAGGTAGATCTGGCCCCAAGTATTTTGCACACGCGGTTAAGACAGTGTTGTATGTAGGTCTTCATACTGAATGAGACGGGGAGGAAATCGTCTCCTCTTCGCTTGCGTAGTGATGTTACTGGGGACTGATGGATTTGGCCCCAATAACCTCACACTCTGAACGTGATCTCTTTCCTCATAGTTTTTCGTTTTTGAAGGAAACTTTTCCCTTAGATAATGGTTTTTGAAGGGAAAGGTTTATCACCATGTAGTTAAGAAGTTAAGAGAAAGAATAAGAATCAGGGCAAAAAAATATATATTTCTAGAAATAGAAATTTTTAGGTGGGGCCTCGCCCCTCTGGCCCCTAATGACGAACCGCCCCTGGTCATCACCATAGCAACAACCTAGGAAGAAATATTTGTGACGTCATAGTTAGCTTTTCCTCTTTTCGTGCAGGTGTTCTGTGAATAGAAATTGCTTTCCGGATTAAATTATGAGACGTCGTCCCCTTCGTAAAAGTAAGGAAGAAATATTTGTGATGAACGCTTAATTATCGTGTTTCCGTTCAGGTGTTCAGTGCATGGAAACTGCTTCCCGGATATAATTACGTGACGTCATCACCATAGCACTAATCGAGGAAGAAATATTTGTGACGTCACGCTTAGCTTTTCGTGTTTTCTGGCATGCGTTCCGTGAATGGAAACTGCGAGTTATATCAGAGTATGACGTAACAACTGTATGACGTAATACTTTTTTTATTGTTATTATGTTGATTTTTGTAATGTTTATGAAACATTCTTTCACATTTGGACATCACAAACAAAACGAATATCTGGTTATTAAAGAATTACTCTACATATCTTTTTCCCTGACATTATTGGCACGCTTTGACCTAGTTTTTATCATTAATAATATAAACACCTAGATCCGTCTCTCCGGAACGCTTGACGTCACACCAACGTATGCATTATTCCGTCATCACTTATCGATCAATTCGTGTGTGCTCTCGTGATGTCAATGATTGCTTGCTATATAATAGCACAAGATCACTTTCAGATGTCAAGGTGATAGAGTGATAATTTAAGAACATTGGATTATCAATGACTCGAATTCTATTTATCCGATCTACAAAATTCGAATTAAAATCTTGATATCGCGGAAAGTTGCTTTTGTACATTAATTTAATTTAATTTAGCACAATTCAAATATTGATTTGTAAGCTTTAATTAATTTTACTTTTAATTTAACTAACTTTCCGAGTTTAGTGCCGATTATTTTATACATTTTGCAAAATATCGATCTATCTAAACGCTCTAACCTATAATAAAAATTGAAATCTTGAGATATCGAAGTGAGCAAGATTTCATCTAAAAGCAGATGTCGACCCAATAGCACTTTGTCGAGGATTTACATACGTAGTTTCGATTTGTAATACCAGATATCGCATTATTTTGTAGAAAAATATTTGGTATAAAGTTTCAAACTAACCGTCGAACAGGACAGTCTAAAACAAACCGTGAAGGGAATAACAAGTGTGCCGGAGGAGAAAAAGGAATTTAACGCGAAAAATCAAGGCAAAAGTTATTATGGGAAGTTAACACGAAAACAACTGGACTACAAGGAAAATTGCTGAACAACAACAAATATTTCGCGCAGAATATTTATCGCGAGGTCTTTTGAAAAAACGGAAATAAATAGCATCTAATTTTCAGTTTTAACATGAATGAGTTCTTGCTATATAAATGTTTACTATATTTTCTTACAAAAGAGCTTCAATCTGTTTCAATTAAAAATTTCCTTACAATCTGCTTCAATTAAAAATTTCACCGTCTTAGGACGGGACACATTCCCTATATATTAATATTTATTTAAAGCTTAAAAACAACCGTGTTAGGATGGGCTATTGCTAGTTATATAAATAACATTCAGTTCTCGTCGGACACACATGTACACGTCATACGTTCTGACGTCAAGGTATTGCCAACCATAGTCTTTGCGAGAGAAAAGCTATCACGTTAATTTTGACAAACGCTAAGAAAGAATGAAATCAAATTTACATAGAAAAGGCAACTAAAAATGAAAGTTAAATTAGAGTATACGTCACAGTCTTTAACTTAATTTTTTTACCTCCTCATTTTTTAATGATGCCTATGTTACTGTTTTGTCGATCTGTCTGCGGAAACGAAATCACTGTTTTTACTTACGCTTTCCAACCGTAGGTTGAAGAAGCGTATATTCTCCAGCTTTGTCCGTCTGTCCGTCCGTCCGTCCGCCTGTTCGCATGATAACTCGCGTAAAAATGGATCGATTTCGATGAAATTTTAGTATGTGGTAGGGAACCACCTGGGAACGAACCCTATTAAAATGGACGAAATGAGGTCAAAGATCAGGACATAGGATCGGGATCCATTCCATCTTTATAACTTACGTAATAATGCTTCGATTGAGACAAAACTTTATCATGTTGTTCCGGAAGTATACTTTACCGGTTCTGTTGAATATCATCGAAATGTGGTCAAAGGTCAGGCCATAGGAGCAATATTTATCCTACAGCCATTATCCTCATAAGTTGAGTAATAACTTGAGTAATGATTTCTGGTATGTTGGAAAGCGTATCATAATCAATGCATTGCATGTTTTTACTAACTTGTTATATATATGCATAAGTTTTCAGCTTTTCATGGTCGCATACACAGAGGTTTATCAAAATAATCGAAACCCTGTTTGTGGAGAACTTTTTATTAATAAGTTGTAGGCCCACCTCGGGCTTCCAGAAAAGAAGCAGTTGCACTTGGAATAGATTTATACAAGCCATGTACATACTCTAATGGAATTCGGAGAATATATGTCCTGAAAAGTATGTCCCAACTGTGATAGTAAATTTGGAGGTAGAAAGTGTGATCTGACTTTCGCCCCAGATGTTTCTACAAATGTTCAATAATATTAAGGTCTGGAGATTGAGATGGCCATGGTAATTGCAGTACCTGACACGCATGCACTGCAAACCACAACTTGACATGTTTTCCACAAGGCAAAGGTGAATTACCCGAATACGCAAGGAACGCTTATAGCGTAGTATATCCTTTTACTTTCGTGGTGTAAATTTGTATAAAGGTTCATCAAGCTTCCACACTCCCCTGGGAGGCTTTTGCAAGGCAATATAGACATAAACTGCAGGGAATTATAACTCGTAGGAAATAAAGATGACTTTTTTGAAAATAAGGTGGGTGACATCACGAGAAATATTACGTGAGTTTTTATCACGCAATTATGGTGAGTGCCGCGATGTGTTTCTATCTTTTAACAAGGCATGCCAAACCATTGGTAGTTCCATAGAGACCACGTCATTGCATGCCAGTTTGTTGGAAATAATTTCGACAGTGTACCCTGATCTGATGGCAGTTTCTTTTAAGAAACTGCCATCTGCCAATAGAAGTCGAATAATTGATAATCCAATGTTCTTAAATTAGCACGCGATCATCTTGACATCTCAATGTGATCACGTGCAAACGCAACTTGCTGTGATATTTGTCATTGGATGCCAGTTTGTTAGAAATAATTTCGACAGTGTTCCCTGATGACAGTTTCTTTTAAGAAACTGCCATCTGCCAATAGAACTCGAATAATCGATAATCCTATGTTCTTAAATTAGCACGCGATCACCTTGACATCTCAATGTGATCACATGCAAACTCAACTTGCTTTGATATTGAGAATTCAATTCGAATTTTGTAGATCGCAAAAACAGAACTCGAGTCAATAATAATACAATGTTTTTAAATTAGCACGTGATCACCTTGACATCTGAAAGTGATCTGGTGCTATTATAACCGGCAATCCTTTTGACATCGCAAGAGCTTTTAAGTTTCTTTAGAAACTGCCATCAACGAGACAGTCGAAATTCTTTCTAGCAAACTGTCATGCAATGACGTGGTCTCTATGGAACTACTAGTGATTTGGCATGCGTTATTAAAAGATAGAAACACATCGCGGCACGCAGCATAATTGCGTGATAAAAACTCACGTAATACTTCTAGTGATGTCACCCACGTTATTTTCAAAAAATCATCTTTACTTCCTACGAGTTCTAATTCCCTGCATTTTATGTGTACATTGCCTTGAGAAAGCCTCTCAGTGGAGTGTGAAACTTGGCGAATCTTAGACCACGAAATTTAACGGATATACTACGCTATAAGCGTTCCTTGCGTATTCACAACCTGGTGCATTTAAAAATAAGAGTGAATTACCTGCTTGGAGTCAGGGCGGTCATTAGGGAACGATGCCTGCAACATTGGGTGCAGGAAGAATGGATTCGTATATTGTAGATGTGACAATACAATGCAGATAAAACCAATGGCTCTAAAGAATGCCACCATGTGGCACCCAACAGCATCAAGGATCCATCTCCATGCTTCACAGTCGGTAAGAAATAGTCGGGGTGGTACGCTTCTGCAGTTTTTCCGTACATGTACACTTTATCAGTGGTGGGATACAATGTGAAGCACGATTCATCAGACCAGATGACACGTTGCCAGTCTTTAGCAACCCACCTTTTATGTGCTTTGCACCATCTTACATGCTTTGTTGCACTCATGCTGGAAATCGGAGGTTTGTGGATTGCAGTACCGCCAATAAATATCGGCATGATGAAGTTTCTGACGAACTCTTAGGTCGGAAATAGGATCACTCCAACTGGAGTTAAACACTGCTCTTATTTGCGGTGCCGTGGTCTTGTGCTTCTCTCTGTTAATCCTTAGCCACAATAGGTTATGGCAGCCACCGACCCATCAGATTTCGGCTACATCACCGTACTGTACGCCTCAACTAGGCAAAACAACATCGGCATCGTACCTTGGATAATTGGAGACTCCTGGTCCAATCAGCCCCATTTCCATAAATGGGGGTGCCGATACAAAGCGACGGCATGCCAACAAGGAAATGTTCAGACTGGTGGAGGCTCGGTTAAGGTCTGGGGGTGTTCAACTTGCACACGTTAGGGCTTTTTGTGCGTCTAAATGCATCTCTGTATGGTTCAAGCTACGTGTCCATCCTTGCAGACCATTGTCATGCGTTCATGGTCATGATGCCCCCACAGGGCAGTGGACTCTTCCAGCAAGACAATGAGCCTCTCTACTGTACCGGGAATACTAAAAAAGCATTACAAAGAAGATCGCGCACTCTGAAATGGCCTCCCTGTTAATCAACTAAGAACCTGTGTTGGAAAGCTTTGGGATTCTGAGGAAACGAACGTTCAAGCTTTGGATCCTCCACCCAGGAATATGCCGCAATTTTGGATAGTTGTGCAACAGGCATGGGTAGAGATACCTGTGAAATACTTTCATGACCTAATAGTTTTAATGACTCGCCGTATGACTGTAGTTATCCGTGGGAAAAGTGACCATACCCGTTACTGGGTAGGTATCCTATGATTTCTGTCCACTCAGTGCATATGATAGATCTGAGACATTCCAGAAAGACGTCTTTATTATCATAAATGTTTTTATATTTGAGCTTTCGCTGGCGAATAATTTGCCTTTTGTGCACTGAAAATGTTCATGTGCGTTACTCATAGCGATATTTTTTTTTATTTTTTCAATGTTCATAACAGTAAAAATAGAAAAACCTCATTCAAATTACACAGATATTCGCCTGAAAAAGGTATGCCAAAGATTTTTCAGATACACTTCTATAAGATCATAGATCGAATTATTGTACGTTTGTATCTGTCACGTACCCTATGTTTCCAAGAGAGGAAATATAAAAAGTATTGTAACACCGGAATGAGCTAAAAACAAGTACATACATACATATCACTAAGCTCTTTTCTGAGATTCAGAGGTTAACTTTTCAAAACAAGATCATCTGCTAAGTCAAAGTAGATGACGGTGTTTGATTTTACGTACTGCAGATGTTCCAAGCTGCTACATTTAATACGATCTTGGCGCGAAACTAGAGCTTCACTGATAATCATCGCATATCTCGCGTCCTTTTGTGTTCTATACTCATTCCCGTTTCTTTTGAAGGTAATCCTGAACCTGCACACTGATAATTTCTTCGGCCTTCCTGTAATTCTCCTTCATGGAAGTTCACCTGAAAGAATTCTCTCAGAACTTCATCATTCATTCCTTCAACATAACCGAACCACGTTTCAATGAGACTTAAATCTGCTAACAACGTTTTGGTTCACATCTTCGTTACACACATCATCAGAACCATATATATATATATATATATGGGATGTAAGGTCAGGTGATGCTTAACATCATAGCCTCTCCTTGACAAATGTCAACCCCGCCTTCTCGTGGTGCATCCTGTTCCCACTAAAGAGGCTCTGACGACCGCCAATTGCGGTATAACTATACCATCGGGATTAGAGGCAATGCTATCCCACACTCACTAACCCGCTTGGCCAGAGTGCTGAGTTATGGCCAAACCCCTTCAAAATGATTACACAACTTAAATCTTGGCCCTCAGTCTCCGGCAGCAGGAATGTACCTGGTCAAGGCAGCGGCCAGTGCGACATGAAGGCAGAGGGTGCTAAGAATCCCCGGAGGACCGGACTAGGCTGCAATCTGATGCTGACCTTGGCTACGTATAATGGACGCGCCCTATCTTCTGATTCAAAGCTTCTTGAATTGGAAGAGGAACTACAAAGGATCAAGTGGGACATCGTCGGGCTAAGTGAGGAAAGGAGAAAAGGAGAAGATCTCAATGAACTGAAAAGTGGATATCTCTTCTACTATCGTGGGACAGATACTGGCAGAACTAGTGGTGTTGGATTTATAATAAACAAGAAACTGAAGGATAAAGTTGTAGAAGTTGAAAGTTCCTCTGACAGAGCTGCACGACTCGTTATCCAACTCTCGAGAAGATACCGGGCTCAGATAATTCAAACTTATGCACCCACCACAAGTCATCCTGAAGAAGAAATTGAAGAATTTATGAGGAAATTCGTCATCTAAATAATAAAGGTAAGCAGCACTTGAAGATAATTATCGGAGATTTCAATGCAAAAATAGGGCAACGGCAACAGAATGAAACTTCAGTACGTAAATTCGCTCACGATAACAGAAACCAGCGTGGAAATACTCTAGCTGAGTTTGCACAGGCAGAAGGGTTTATCATCTTGAACTCCTTTTTCAAGAAAAAAGATACCCGGGAAATGGACATGGAGACATCCAAATGGGACGACAAGTAAAATTGATTTTATTATCTCTAACAAAAAATTCGTCATAGAAGACCTCAGTGTGTTTAACAAGTTCAACACAGGTAGTGACCATAGATTGGTAAGATGTAAGATGCACCTCAACACTAAACTTGAACGTGGCAAGCTCATAAGACAAACAAAATCTATTTACATAACCAACCTTAAAAAACACCATAATACCTTCAAGTTGGAACTGAAGAACAGGTTCTCTGCTTTAGAAGGCCTAACATCGGAAGAAGTGGATATTTCTGAAGTTAACAGAAAAATAACCAAAGCTCTTATGGAAACAGCAACAAAATTAGCTGGGTCGAACAACAAGTTGCATGTGAACAAATTATCAGGAAAAACCAAAATGTTGATGCAAAAAATAAGGGAGATGAGGACAACTAAAGAAGATGTGACTTTCAAATTGGAATATATAGAGCTATGCAAAACAGTAAGAAAAAGTATCACTGAAGATGTAAGAAAATTCAACTGTGAACTAGTGAGGAAAGCAGTTGAAAACAACCAAAGCCTAAAGATGGCAAAGGGACATCTCAGTAAGGGAAGAAAACAGATTATGGCACTGAAAAAGAAGATGGTTCTGTAACAAGAAATAGAGGCGAAATTTTGACAAGAGTGAAAGATTTCTACTCCAAATTATATAAAAGGGATGATACATGCACTTCAGACATCATGAAAGGTACCAGTACCAGAGTTCTCCCAGTCCTTCCAGCAGACGTTGCTCATGCAATCAAGAACATGAAGCGGGGAAAAGCTCCAGGAGAAGATGGAATTACTATAGACATCATGCAAGAAGCAAGTTGAGAAATCGAAACGGTACTCGCCCAAATTTTCACTCGATGCCTTAATGAAGGGAAGATTCCTGAAGATTGGAACACCGCTACAGTGATCCTGCTACATAAAAAAGATGACATCTCGGGAACTACAGACCTATCAGCCTCCTATCAGTGGTTTATAAAATCTTCACTAAAGTTCTCTCACACCGCTTGAAGGTAACACTGGACATGGCTCAAACGAGAGAACAAGCTGGATTCAGGAGTGGCTACAGCACAATAGATCATATCCACGTACTGAGAGAACTAATTGAAAGAGCGAGGGAATATGAACTTCCATTGAGCATGGCTTTTATCGATTATGAAAAAACCTTTGATTCGGTTAAACCATCAGCAGTTATAATGGCTCTGAAATCCTGCGGTATTGAAGATGCATACATTAATTGATATTATTAATAACATCTATGAAAATGCAAGTGCAAAGATTCGGCTGTTTGAAAATACAACACACATAAAAATTGAAAAAGGAGTGAGACAAGGTGACACCATATCGCCGAAGCTCTTTAATGCCTAATTGGTGGGTGTCTTTCAGTCGCTGAGCTGGGAAAACAAGGGGATAAAGATTAATGAGATTATCTAACCCACCTTCGTTTTGCTGATGACGTAGTCATTTTTGCAACTACTCTATCAGAGCTGCAGAGTATTATCCAGGAACTTGCTGATAAGAGTAAAGAAGTGGGATTAAAAATGAACTTTCAGAAGACAAAAGTGATGTTCAATGCTTTTACAAGAAATGAAGATTTATCGATTGATGGAGAAAACCAATAGATAACAGACACGCACGTTTATCTTGGACAGCCTATATCAAGTAAGGGTCACATTGGTGAAGAAATGAATCGCCGTACAAAACTTGCCTGGAGAGTTTTTGGAAGAAACAGCATAATTTTCAAGAGCAATATGCCATTAGGTCTTAAAAGAAAAGTGTTTGAACAATGCATCCTTCCAGTGCTTACGTATGGTGCAGAGACGTGGACCTTAACTAAAAGAGACATACAACGGCTGCAGACAACTCAAAGCAGCATGGAGAGGTGCATGCTCGGTGTAACTAGGGGAGATAAGAAGTGAAACTCGTGGATCCGAAAAATGACAAGAGTGGAAGACATCATGATCAGAGTTAAAGCCCTGAAATGGCAATGGGCTGGATATACTGCCAGAAGGACAGACCATCGATGGACAGCCGAAATTTTAGATCGGATTTCAAGAGACAGGAAAAGACCCAGAAGAAGACCACATGAGAGATGGGTGGATGAAATTCGAAAGTATGTGGGAGTGACATGGAAAAGACTGGCACAAAACAGATCGTTGTGGAGGAAACTTGGGGAGACCTTCGTCCAGCAGTGGATTGATAATGGTTGACAATGATGATAATAATTTTATATATATATATGTATATATATATATATACACATACAGAGAGATGGATGTAAGTTTGTAAGTTCAGGTGATGCGAAAAATCACAGCTTCTACTTGACGAATGTCAACCCCGCCTTCTCGTGGTGCATCCTGTTCCCACTAAAGAGGCTTAGACTACCGCCAGTAGCGGTGTAACTATACCATCGGGATTAGAGGAAATTCTATCCCACACTCACCAACCCGCTTGGCCAGCGTGGTGAGTTATGGCCCAAACCCTCCAAAATGGCTCCACAACTTAAATCTTGGCCCTCAGTCTCCGACAGCTGGAATGTACCTGGCCAAGGCAGCGGCCAGTGCGACAGGAAGGCAGAGGGTGCTAAGAATCACCGGAGGACCGGATTAGGCTGCCATCTGAGGCTGACCTTGGCTACGTATAACGGACGCTCCCTATCTTCTGATTTAAGGCTCCTTCAATTGGAAGAGGAACTACAAAGGATCAAGTGGGACATCGTAGGGCTAAGTGAGGTAAGGAGAAAAGGAGATCTCATTGAACTGAAAAGTGGACACCTCTTCTACTATAGTATTACAGATACTGGTAGAACTAGTGGTGTTGGATTTATAATAAACAAGAAACTGAAGGATAAAGTTGTAGAAGTTGAACGTTCCTGTGACATAGCTGCACGACTCGTTATCCAACACTCGAGAAGATACCAGGCTCCGATTATTCAAACTTATGCACCAACCCCAAGTCATCCTGAAGAAAAAATTGAAGAATTTTATGAGGAAATTTGTCATCTAAATATTAAAGGTAAGCAGCACTTGAAGATAATTATGGGAGATTTTAATGCAAAAATAGGGCAACGGCAACAGAATGAAACTTCAGTAGGTAAATTCGGTCACGGCAACAGAAACCAGCGTGGAAATACTCTCGTTGAGTTTGCAGAGGCAGAAGGGTTTTTCATCTTGAACTCCTTTTTCAAGAAAAAGCCACACAGGAAATGTACTTGGAGACATCCAAATGGGACGTCAAGTGAAATTGATTTTGTTATGTATAACAAAAAATTCGTCATCGAAGACTGCAATGTGCTAAACAAGTTCAACACAGGTAGTGACCATAGATTGGTGAGATGTAAGATGCACCTCAACACTGAACTCGAACGTGACAAGCTCATAAGACAAACAAAATGTATGGACATGATCAACCTTAAAAAACACCATAATACCTTCACGTTGGTACTAAAGAACAGATTCTCTGCTTTAGAAGGCCTAACATCGGAAAAGGTGGATATTTTTGACGTTAACAGAAACATAACCAAAGCTCTTATGGAAACAGCAACAAAATTAGCTGTGTCTGAAAACAAGTTGCATGTGAACAAATTATCAGGAAAAAACAAAATGTTGATGCAAAAAAGAAGAGAGACGAGGACAACTAAAGAAGATGTGACTTCCAAAGTGGAATATATAGAGCTATGCAAGACAGTACGAAAAGGTATCACTGAAGACGTAAGGAAATGCAACTGTGAACTATTGAGGAAAGCAATTGAAAACAACCGAAGCCTAAGGATAGCAAAGGGACATCTGGGTAAGGGCAGAAAACAGATTATGGAACTGAAAAAAGAAGATGGTTCTGTAACAAGAAATAGAGGCGAAATTTAGACAAGAGTGAAAGATTTCTACTCCAAATTATATGAAAGGGATGATACATACACTCCAGACATCATGAAAGATACCAGTACCAGAGTTCTTCCAGTCCTTCCAGCAGAAGTTGCACATGCAATCAAGAACATGAAGCGGGGAACACCTCCAGGAGAAGATGAAATTACTGTAGACATCATACAAGAAGCAAGTGGAGAAATTGAAACAGTACTCGCCCAAGTTTTCACTCGATGCCTAAATTGAAGGGAAGATTCCTGAGGATTGGAACAACGCTACAATGATTCTTCTACATATAAAAAGTGTGACATTGAGGATATCGGGAACTACAGACCTATCAGCCTCCTATCAGTGGTTTATAAAATCTTTACTAAAGTTCTCTCACACCGTTTGGAGGTAACACTGGACATGGCTCAGCCGAGAGGACAAGCTGGATTTAGGAGTGGCTACATCACTAGTGATCATATCCACGTACCGAGACAACTAATTAAAAAACCAAGGCAATATGAACTTCCATTGTGCAAGACTTTTATCGATTATGAAAAGGCCTTTGACTTGGTGAAACCATCAGCAGTTACAATGGCTTTGAAATCCTGCGGTATTAAAGATACATACATTAATATTATTAATAACATCTATGAAAATGCAAGTGCAAAGATTTGGCTGTTCAAAAATACAACACACATAGAAATTGGAAAGGGAGTGAGACAAGGTGACACCATATCTTCCAAGATCTTTAATGCCATATTGGAAAATGTCTTTCAATCACTGAACTGGGAAAACAAAGGGATAAAGATTAATGTGATTATCTAACACACCTTCGTTTTGCTGATGACGTTGTCATTTTTGCAACTACTCCATCACAGCTGCAGAGCATGATCCAGGAACTTGCTGACAAGAGTAAAGAAGTTGCATTAAAAATGAACTTTCAGAAGACAAAAGTGATGTACAAAGTTTTTACAAAAAATGAAGATTTATCGTTTGATTTAGAAAAGCTGGAGATAACAGATACTTACGTTTCTCTTGGACAGCAGATATCAAATGAGGATCACATTAGTGTAGAAATTAATCGGCGTATAAAACTTGCCTAAAGAGCTTCTGGAAGAAACAGCATAATTTTCAAGAGCAATATGCCATTATGTCTTAAAAGAAAAGTTTTTGATCAATGCATCCTTCCAGTTCTTACGTATGGTGCAGAGACGTTGACCTTAACTAAACGAGACATACAAAGGCTGCATACAACTCAAAGAAGATGGAGGGGTGCATGCTTGGTGTAATCAGGAGAGATAAGAAGAGGAACTCGTGGATCCGAAAAATGACAAGAGTGGAAGACATCATGATCAGAGTTAAATCCCTGAAATAGCAATGGGCTGGGCATGCTGCCAGAACGACAGACCATCGATGGAAAGCCGGAATTTTGGATTGGATTCCTAGGGACAGGAAAAGACCCAGAAGAAGACCACATGGGAGATGGGTGGATGCAATTCGAAAGTACACTGGAGTAACATGGAGGAGACTGGCGCAAGACAGACCTTTGTGGAATAGGCTTGGAGAGACCTTCGTCCAGCAGTGGATTGATAATGGTTGACAATGATGAAGATGATGATACAGAGAGAGAGAGAGAGAGAGAGAGAGAGATGCAAGGCAATACGGAAAAGTTTCACTGAAGTCATAAGGAACTTCAATTGTAAACTACTGAGAAATGCAATTGAAAACAACCAAAGCCTGAAGTTACCAAAGGGATATCTCAGTAAGGGAAAGAAATTAGATTATGGTATTGTGAAAAGAAGATGGGGTCTGCAACAAGAAACAGAAGCTAAATTTTGACAAATGTGAAAAGATTATTACTCAAAACTGTATGAAAGGAATGATACTCAACAAAGAGGACAAGCTGGATTCAGCAGTGGCTACAGCTCTGTGGATCATGTCCATGTACTGCGAGAACTAATTGGAAAAACAATAGAATATGAACTCCCATTATGTATGGCTCTTATTGATTATGAAAAGGTCTTCGATTCCGTGAAACCATCAGCATTTACAATGGCTTTGAAATCCTGCGGTATTGAAGATGCGAACAATAATATTATTAATAACATCTATGAAAATGCAAGCACAAAGGTTCAGATATTTGAGGATACAGCACTAATAAAACTTGTAAAGGGAGTGAGACAAGGTGACTCTACATCTCCCAAACTCTTTAATGCCACATTGCAAAATGTCTTTCAATCATTGAACTGAAAAAACAAATAGATAAAGATTAATGGAGTTATTTAACTCACCTTTGTTTTGCTGATGACGCAGTCATATTTTCAATTACCCCTTCAGAGTTGCAGAGTATGATCCAAGAACTTACTGACAAGAATAAAGAAGAGGGATTAAAAATGAACTTTCAGAAGACAAAAGTTATGTACAATGCTTTTACAAGAAAAGGAGAGATAAAGATTGATGGAGAAAAGCTTGAAACAACCGATACCTACATTCATCTTGGGCAGCAGATATCAAGCGAGGATCACATTGATGAAGAAATTAATCGCCGTATAAAACTTGGATGTAGAGCTTTTAGAAGAAACAGTACAATTTTTAAGAACAGTATGCCATTATGTCTTAAAAAGAAAGTGTTTAATCAATGTTTCCTGCCAGTGCTTACGTATGGAGCAGAGACATGGA
The DNA here is from genome assembly GCA_039090855.1 of Macrothele yani. Taxonomy (NCBI): domain Eukaryota; kingdom Metazoa; phylum Arthropoda; class Arachnida; order Araneae; family Macrothelidae; genus Macrothele; species Macrothele yani. The sequence continues at coordinate 186,486,899 of CM076995.1, forward strand.
CCTTAACTAAATAAGATGTACAAAGACTGCAGCAACTCCAAGTAGCACGGAGAGATGCATACTTGATGTAACCAGGAAAGATAAGAAGATGAACTTGTGGTTAAGGAAAATGACAGGAGTGGACGACATCATGACCAGAGTGAAGTTACTGAAATGGCAATGGTATTGGTAACTGTGGGTACCAAAGTGGTACACGCCGCCCCGGTGGCGCAGTGGTCTAAGGCGTTGGCCTGTGATAATTCGTCCGTAAGGGGTCCGGGTTCGAATCCTGGTCAGGCATGGGTGTTGTGTTTGTCTTATGGCACTGGCTCTCTCCCTTCCCTGGAACCAGTGACCCTAAATTAGGGACGGGCGACTGCTTATAGCCCATTGAGTTGCTCACGGTGGTCGTTAAACCTCCAATCAAAAAAAAAGTGGTACCCAGTTTATTGCTATAACGAAATACAAACATAGGAGATTCATTGAAAGTTGTTGTACAGAAAACAAAAGGGCAGCAATGTATGTATATCCACGATGCAGTACATAGTTACCCAGACAGGAAATGAATGTGCACACGAACAATGAATGGCATAACGGCATGTCAAACGATATGAAATAACACATGTGTACAAGTATATGAAATGTACTATGCCATCATAAATCATCCGAACGGAGCTTAAATGTGGTTAGAGCGCAAAGCATTATTGAGTAACTCATCAACTTTATAAAAAAAAACAAAGGTAACAAATGTACCACTATAGTAATTCGCGATCGAGGAAAGCGCTAACACAGCAAAAACTCACAAATATAGGAAATTTAAAAAACAAGGCACAAATTCAGGAAACAACAGATAAGATAATGATACTGAGACAATGAGGAGATCACACAAGTAACGAGACCGATTAGTTTTGAAAACATAGCAAAAACACGCAATTATCGCAACTTTAAAATAAAGGAAATTTACAATACATTAAATAAAGCAAATAAAGCAAATTTACACACAAATCAAGCAAATGTACACACAAATCAAGCAAATTTACAAGACATTACTTGTGAATCACAGTAAAAACACACAATGAAAACATCAGAATCAACATGCACTAAGTCTGCAAAACCAGAGCATCTGCGAACGGGTTCTCAAATCCCCTAGCATTGAGAGAACAAAAAGTAAACGGTGTGAGGAAGAGAGCTAAAGGTCATCGGTAAAAGGATAGAAGGTATCACATATATGCTTCTCAACGAGCTTCTTCAAGGAGGCGAGACGGCGCGTGTAACGTCTCAAAAAAGGCTGATACCAAGGATCGGTGGCCCACAGAGATTTAAAAAGTGACACATAAGCTTCGAATTGCGTTACCGCTGCATACAGGTCCAGATCAGGTGAGTGAAGGAATTCTTCAGAACCAACAATCGTACGTGAAGGTTGAAAAAAACGTAAAAGTTGCTGTCTGGACAGTGGTCCAGGAACTGGAGGAAACGTATCAATGGCCTGTAGAACCTCAGCATCAGAGAGAGGATTAACAGGACCTGAGCGGAGAAGCATACTGTTTGAAGAATCATCAGGTGGAGAAACACCGGGAATACTAGATGAATCCTCAGAAAGAGGCGCAGAAAATTGTTTTCACTTTTTCTGTTTTACAGCGCCTTTGGAAGTTCCAATAAGCTTCGAAGAAGATGCTGAGGCGGATGTATCCATTAGTGGATCAGGCTCACCGCCCGAGTCAAGAGACGAGGAAACCAAAGTCGCCGAAGAAGCAATACGTAACAGATCAGCCTTAATAAAGACTGGCGCAACAGCCGAGGCTTCAGGAAGACATGGCAACAAGGGCATTGTAGACAAGGTTGTAATTGGAGATACGATATCCGAGAGGCTAGGAGAAGAGCCATACGGCCAATCTGCCTAACCACCACTCTACACATCCGGATCGGAACACTTCGATGTAGACACATCTGTAGTAGAAGACATATCTGCCAATCTTGAAGGTGGATGCACAACCGTGCTGGTCGGGAGATGAGGAAAGGCAGCATTGTTCGTGACTGAAATGTCCGTCTGATGGAGAAACAAAGAGGTCACGTCAGGCAAACTACCGGTAGTGGGGATAGTACAAAGACCAATGTGATCTGCAGTGGGATGCGAACTTGATGATCGTCCACGTCGAAAGCGTTCACAGGAGGCAGTGGTATGATCCTGTATTAAACAGTGTGTACAATAATGAGTGGTGAAAACCTTGAAACTGTACATTCGTGAGCCAATTTCAACAGTAGCTTCTGTAGGGCAATCCGCCAAGGCTTTCTCAGTGGGAAAGACGACCAATAACTGACGGCGAGGTCCTATAGCATGTGCGAATCGAGTTCCGCTTGGAGCGTCAGAGAGGAGACGAACCTTGCCAACAATTTAACATACATGACTGACAAGGAGAGGAAGTGCAGTATCAGGCACTTCCTGTGGAACAGGATAGAACATGATGTTCACCGGTCGCTTGGAAAGAGGCGAAGGGATGAGATGTTTTGTCCCAATCGAAAGTCCGTGTGCAAGAAAAAAGTCAGCATCCTCTTTGTGATTGAACTGAACCGAGATACCCCGAGGAGTACCGGAAATTCCTGCAATGGACGCAGACGACACATGTCCAGAGTGAGCTTCCATATAGCGTGGCAATGGAGTATTTGGTAAGGCATGAAAGAGCACAACTCTATCGAGGAGGTTATGGAACTCACGGTCAAACTGCGAATTGTCATCTATCGTTACCGTCACCTTGTGATTGGATACCTTAATAATAGATGTTGATAGCAAAAGCCCATCAGGTTGAGCGGAATCGGATGTAGAAATAGCGCCTCGTTGCACTGTAGAGGCAAATGACATCCTCGGAAGAGAAGTCTGTTTGGATCCGGCAGGCACTGAAGACTGTGAGGGAAGAGAAGCACAGGCCGAAGGCAAGGCAGTATAATCAGTGGTACCCAGGGAGGGCACCGAGGCAGATGCAGGAGCTGAAGAAGAAAGCGCAGCCAAGTTCAGTGAAAGCACCGAAGCAGGAGTACTAGAAAGTTGGGAAGGCATCGTAGCAGACACATCTGAGGACGAGAGTATGTTAACTTCCATGGATGTGGGAAGTGTGACGTGACGTGCATCCGCCACGCCCAGAGATGATAAGGAAATACCGGAAGCCGCCATGTTGGCAGCTTTCAAACGTAAACAACCGAGCAAACGCTAAGAAAACGGATGAATATGAACTAATACGAGGACGAGAACGTTAAAAAAAAAAGTAGCTCAAAACGTACACAGTACCTTTATACAGCCTGGCCACGCAACAGGTGAGTGAGGGACGAGGTATTCCGCACTAAAATGTATAAAATATTGTTTGTTCTTGTTTGTTTGGAGGTTTAACGACCACCTTGAGCAACTCAAAGGGCTATAAGCAGTCGCCCGTCCCTAATTTAGGGTCACTGGTTCCAGGGAAGGGATAGAGCCAGTGCCGTAAGACAAACACAACATCCATGCCTCACCGGGATTCGAACCCGGACCCCTTCTGGACGAATGATCAGATTCCATCGCTCAGACCACTGCGCCACCAGGGCGGCATATATATAAAATATTGGAGCCCCCAACACTGCGTCTGTCATGAACGAGCAATGGGCTGGACATGTTGCCAAAAGAACACACTAATGATGGACAAATGAAATTTTAGACTGGATTCTAAGGGACAGAAAAAGACCTAGAAGAATACCCCATGGGAGATGGATGGATAAAATTCGAAAGCAAACTTGTGGAGACCTTCATCCATCAGTGGATTGATAATGATTGACACTATTGATGATGATACATATATATCATCATCATCATCATTGTCAAATATATATATATATATATATATATATATATATATATATATCATCATCATCATCAACCATTATCAATCCACTGCTGGACGAAGGTCTCCCCAAGTTTCCTCCACAACGGTCTGTCTTGTGCCAGTCTCCTCCATGTCACTCCCGCATACTTTCGAATTTCATCCACCCATCTTCCATGTGGTCTTCTTCTGGATATTTTCCTGTCCCTTGGAATCCAATCTAAAATTTCGGCTGTCCATCGATGGTCTGTCCTTCTGGCAGTATGTCCAGCCCATTGCCATTTCAGGGATTTAACTCTGATCATGATGTCTTGCACTCTTGTCATTTATATATATATATATAGAGAGAGAGAGAGAGAGAGAGAGAGAGAGAGAGAGAGAGAGAGAGAGAGAGGGGGGAGCACTTCAAGGTTTACTGCATTCCTTCCTTCTCCTTTCAAAACGTTTTGCCTAGGTTTATGGTATCCAATTATTTTGCCTAGTTTTTCTGAAGTTTTAACATTTCATTAAATTCTTGGTTCTAGGACTGTTTTTCTTTGTATATATCATCGCCATCGTGAACCATTATTAATCCACTGGTGGATGAAGATCTCCCCAAGTTTCTTACACAACAGTCTGCCTTGAGCCAATCTCCTTCATGTCACTCTGGCATACTTCCATATCTCATCCACCCATCTCGCACGGGGTCTTCTTCTGGGTCTTTTCCTGTCTCTTGGTATCCAGTCAAAATTTTTCGACTTTTCATTAGAATGGGCCGAAAAAAATAATTTCGAAATTGAATTTGCAAGAGGGTAGAAAAGTTATCTCTTACCTTCAAATATATGCCTATATTTTTTAAATATTTTTACTCAAGGTCTTGAGCCCTCTACCAAGCGCTAAGTAAGGACAAATATTATTAAAAATAAAAAAGAGTCGTATTGGCATTTTCGCAATTTTATTATACATATTAATTGCACAAATATGCCTACGTTTTATCAGTTCAGATATTGTTTTGATGCTTTATGTCTGAAATATATCTTTTATCAACTCTGTGTTTTTTAAATGTATCTTTTGTCTACTCATATCTTTTATCAATATAAAGTGTCTTGTGCGACTGCAAAAAGTATTACAGAAAACCGAGTTAATATTGAAAGTACATGCTACGACAGTGCTTTATGAACGTCATCTATATGCTGGAGAAGAATCTGAACCTTCAACTTAAAAATAAATCCTAATGTTTCTAATAAAAATAAGTTAAAACTTAAAACACTTGCGAGGATGTGTGATCAATATGGTGTTTCGGATAGAGTTGCAGCAGCTGTAGCATCTGTAGTTTTAAAAGATATGGGGGAAGAAACAGAAGACAAGTGTACGAACGTTATTGATAAGAATAAAGTTCGCAGAGCAAGACACAAGAATCGGGAAAAACAGAAATTTGTTTTTACACAGACAGAAATTATTGTAGCAGGTCGATATTTTGACGGGAGAAAAGATAAAACATTATACCATGACTGACTTCATCGGAGAACAATATGTGAAGCACATATTTTCTTTATAGAAGAGCCAGGTTCATCTCATATTAGGCACATTACCCCACCTTCAGGTACAGCTAAAGGTACTGCTGAAAGTATTCTGAATCTTTTCAGAGAAAGAAAGGTAAGTCTAGGCCACCTGGTGGCAATAGGTTGTGATGGTACTGCTTTTAATACTGCAAGCAAAAACGGAGTTATAGTTTGTCTTGAAATGAAATTAAATCGTTCGCTCCAATGGTTCATATGCCAATTGCATGCCAACGAATTACTTCCGAGACACTTATTTCATGAATTTGATGGAGTTACAACAGGTCCAAAGGAATATTTGGGAACAATCGGGAAATCATTAGATAAATGCAAAAAGCTTCCATTTGCTAACTTTTTATTGCTGTTTCTTGTGTTTTGCCAAAAGTCGACCTACAGATTTAAGTTCCGATCAAAGATATTTGTATAACATTTGCAAGGCTATTTCTTTAGGACAATGCTCTACGAATTTAGCTGATCGTCAACTTGGAACGCTATCTCATGCTCGTTATCTGACGAATGCAAACAGTGTTCTACCATACCACATATCGTGTGATAATTCATCAGCGAACTCAAACATTATTTCAGAATTTATTTTTAGAGTTTATGCTCCAATATGGTTCATGGTAAAGTGTCATCCTTCCTGCAAAGATGGAGCTTTGCATGTTTTCAAGACGATAAAGGCAACTCGTTATTTAAGTGACGAATTGAAAGCTGTAATTAACCCAGTTATTCAAAGGAATGCATACTTCACTCACCCTGAGAATATGCTCCTTGCGATGATCAGCGATGACAGCCATTCACTCAGGAGGATTCTGAGCGCTAGATACAGAATGACTTACACAGAAAGAACATTCAAAATTTCAAATATTAACTTTGAAGCTATTGACTACATCGATCTGATTAATTGGAAAGAGTGTCATTTTGTATCTCCCCTATTTTGACAAACGCTACGAATGAAGACCTTGAATCTCTCATAAATCTCCAATTACTCCTCCTTTAGAGTTTCTTCGATACCCTTGTCACACACAAGTTGTAGAAGGGTGCGTAAAATTGGTGACAGAGGCATCAATGTGTGTCATTGGACCAGAAGCAAGTGATGGCTTAATCCGTGCTAAAATCCAATCCCGACAAATTATGCCAAATCTTGATCATAAAGATCAGTATAAATTGGGTCTGGTTCATTTGCCCGACGTTTACTTCACCGAAGGGTCACTTGACCGAAAATCACTTCACCGAAAAAATTGTTTCACCGAAAGATCACTTGATCGAAGCGTTCATTTCACCGAAGGGTCACTTGATCGAAAGGTACATTTCACCGAAGGGTCACTTGATCGAAAAGTTCATTTCACCGAAAGGTCTCTTTGCCTAAAAGTTCATTTCATCGAAAGGTCATTTCACCGAAGGGTCAGTTTATCGAAAACGCTAGATTTCATTACAGGATCTGTTGAAGCATGGTGCAAGTTCGGCAGATAGACCACCGAAACGTTAGGGGATCATACTCAAATTGCACTTTTGATTTCTCCGTGTCACAGAGAACGCAAAGATTTAGTTTTAAGGCAAAAATAATTAATTTTAAGTCCCTATGCCTCGGCCTAGGCCTTTTTAGCAAGTTTTATCATGTTCATACGTTTTTCATAAAAATCATGTTCAGTGCTCATGTTCATAAATAGTTTACATGAAAAGTCAAGTTAATAACGTTGCACATTTATTCAGGCAAAAAAGAATCAATATTAGGGCCGTAGGCCTCGCTTAGGCCTTTTTAGCAAATTTTAATCGTGCGTGCTCATATTTATAAGGTTTACGCAAAAAGTCAAGTTAATAATGTTGCACATTTATTGAGACAAAAAAGATTCAATTTTAGGGCCCTAAGCCTCGGCTTAGGCCTTTTTAGGAACTCTAAACGAATTTCGCGAAAACGTTCCATGTAAGCCAAGCGAGAATTGTGCTTTAATTTGAAGAAATTAATTGCCGATGATCCGAGGTACACTTGGTTTGAGGGAACTGTACCCCGAACTTCCGTAGTATTATATTCTGTGCCGCTGGAGTCTGTCAGTGTATCCAGGATGTTCCCCTTGAAGTGTCTGCGAAGTCTGTGAGCTTTGGGAGGGGGCTTTCCCTCAAAATGTTAAAATGGACGTAGAGCTGTAAACATTAGAACCTTGCTTTATATAATGATTCTGTACACGATCACGAATTTTCAGGAGGGTGGGACGAATTCACCCTCCCCCAAGTTTCTAAGAGCACAGACAGGTGTTCAAGGTAAGGGATTTGCTCGCAATTTCTATGCTTCATGTTGTGTTTAGTGCCAAACTATGTATGCCCTTCCCCCTCCCCCAGAAATTTGGTGAAGTCTGTAAAAGGGATACGAGGTGCTTGGTTTTTGAGGGCTCTACCCCCAACTTCCGTAATTTTATATTCTGGACCTCTGGAGTCGGTCATCAGTGTATCCTCGATGTTACCCCTGAAGAGCTCTTGGAAACGGGGGGGGGGGGTTCAGTTTCACTCCACATTCCTGAAAATTCGTGGTCGTGTACAGAATCATTATATAAAGCATGGGTCTAATGTTTACAGCTCTACGTCCATTTTAACATTTTGGGGGAAAGCCAACCCCCCCCAAGATGACGGACCTCGCGGACGCTTCAAGGGGAACATCCTGGATACACTGACAGACTCCAGCGGCCCCGAACATAATATTACGGAAGTTGGGGGTACACCCTCCCAAAACTAGGTGTACCTCGGATCCTCGGCAATTTTTTCTTCAAATTAAAGTGCAATTCTCGCCTCGCTTGGCTTACATGGACCGTTTTCGCGAAATGCGTTTGGAGTTCCCAATTCAAAGTTCTCAATATATGCCCAGAAACGGCAATCTTTAATCCCCCCCCCCCCTCTTGATTTTTTTAACTTGACATTTTATGTAAACTTATGAACAAGCAAGATTAGAATTTTCTAAAAACGCCTAAGCTAAAAAAAAAAAAAAAGCCCTAAGGGCAATAAAATTTATTCTTTTTTGCCTTAATAAATGTGCAACATTATTAACTTATTAACTTGACATTTTATGTAAACTTATAAACCAGCAAGATTAGAATTTTCTAAAAACGCCTAAGCTAAAAAAAAAAAAAAAAAAGGCCTAAGGGCAATAAAATTGATTCTTTTTTGCCTGAATAAATGTGGTACATTATTAACTTGAGATTTTATGTAAACCTTATAAATATGAGCACGCAGGATTAAAATTTTCTAAAAAGGCCTAAAACGAGGCCAAGGGCTTTAAGACTGATTCTTTTGGCCTGAATAAGAGTACAACATCATTAACTTTAGTTTTTATGTAAACCTTATAAACATGAGCACGCCCGGTTTATATTTTCTAAAAAGGCCTAAGCCGAGGCCTAAGGCCCAAAAATTGATTCTTTTTTTGCCTGAATAAATGTGCAACATTATTAGCTGGACATTTTACGTAAACCTTATGAATATGAGCACGCACGATTAAAATGTTCTAAAAAGGCCTAAACCGAGGCCAAGGGCCCTAAAACTGATATTTTTTTTTGTCTGAATAAGTGTGTTTACATAACAGCTCATTAACTTGAGTTGTTATGTAAAATTCATGAATATGAGCTCGGGGGATTAAAATTTGGCAAAAAGGCACAGGTCTATCTATGACTTATAATTAATGTTATATTTCGAAAAACCTACTTATGGGGAGGTGTTTAAAAGAAATTAAAAGTGTATTTTTTATACAATCCAATAATGTTTAGGTGACCAGTTTTTTAAAAACCAGCACCATACTCCAACAGATCTATAACAACAAAATTCTAAGTTTTCGATAAACTGACCATTCGGTGAAATGATCTTTCGATATAATGAACTTTTAGGTAAAGTAATCTTTCGGTGAAATGAACTTTTCGATCAAGTGTCCTTTCGATGAAATGAACTTTTAGGTGAAGTGATCTTTCGGTGAAATGAACTTTTCGGTCAAGTGATTTTCGGTCAAGTGACCTTTCGGTCAAGTGAACGATACCCGTATAAATTGGCTGAATAATTATCATTAACCTTTTTGTGTTTGGTTGTTATGCATTTATTTTTTATTGTTTAAAAATTCTATTCAATTGATATTTATTTTTCAATGTTTGTTTTACAACATGTTTCATTCATTTTTGAATTGCAAGAAAATCTGCAAAATTTCACAATATTTGAGTTTTTCTTCGGTGTGTTAAAAAAATATTGTATTCTGAAAATGCATGTTCTTATATCAATTATGTTCTTTGTATATAATGTTTAATAATTATTGAAACAGTTTGTAAATTTTTTGGCGTTTAACTTTTTCTTGGAAAGGCTATAGGTTTTAAGCTGAAAACACTAAAATACAAAACCTGTGAGAGGACTCAAGACTTTGAATAAAAAATCTAAAAAATATATGGGTGTTTATTTGAAGGTAAGACGCAACTTTTCCCTCCTCTTCCAGATTTAAATTTTAAAAAATAAATTTCGCCGATTTGAACGGCGCGGGGTCCGATTTTCTGGCAAAATGTCCAGCCCATTGCCATTTCTGGAATTTCCTTCTGGTCATGATGCCTTAAACTCTTGTCATTTCCCTGATCCACGAGTTCCTTTTCTTATCTTTCCTGGTTACACCAGGAATGCTTCTCTCTACGCTTCTTGCAGTTTTTCTGCAGCCTTTACACATTTTTTCTTCTTTTAGTTGAGATCCATGTCTCTGCGCCATATGCAAGAACTAGAATCATGCATGAAATTGAAGGATTCTTTTAAGACACAATGGCATGTTGCTTTTGAAAATTGTACTGCTTCTTCTAAAGGCTCTCGTGCCAAGTTTTATACACCGATTAATTTCTTCATCAATGTGACTCTTGCTTGATATCTCTTGTCCAAGGTAAATGTGGGCATCAGTTATTTCGAGATTTTCCCCATCAATCGCAAAATTTCCATTTCTTGTAAAAGCATTGTACTTCAGTTTGGTCTTCTGAAACTTTACTTTTAATCTGTATTTCTTTACTTTTGTCAACTAGTTTCTGGATAATACTCTGCAGCTCTGAAGGAGTAGTTGCAGAAATGCCTTAACTCATCAGGAAAGCGGAGGTGAGTTAAATTATTTCCATTAACCTTTATTCATTTGTTTTTCCTCTTTACTGAGTGAAAGACATTTTGCAATGTAGCACTGAAGATATAAAGGCATTTGCTGAGTGAAAGACATTTTGTAATGTGGCACTATATGGTGCTACCTTGTCACTCCCTTCTCAATTTTTATTGGTGCTGTACCCTCAAATACCTGAACCTTTGCACTTGCATTTTCATAGATTTTATTAGTAATGCTAATGTATGCATCTTCAATACCGCAGGATTGAAACTGCCGATGGATTCACGGAATCAAATTCCTATTCATAATCAATAAAAACCACATATAACAGAAGATCATATTCCCTCGTTCTTTCAATTAGCTCTCTCAGTACATGGATCTGATCTACAGTGCTGTATTCACGGAATCAAATTCCTATTCATAATCAATAAAAACCACATATAACAGAAGATCATATTCCCTCGTTCTTTCAATTAGCTCTCTCAGTACATGGATCTGATCTACAGTGCTGTAGTCCCTCCTGAATCCAGCATGTTATGTTAGTTGAGATATGTCCTGTGTTACCTTCAAGTGATGTGAAAGAACCTTAGTTAAGGTTATATGAACCTCTAATAAGAGGCTGATTGTTTTGTAGTTCCTGAGATCTTCAATGTCACCATTTTTATGTAGCAGGATCATTGTAGCATTGTTCCATCCATCAGAAATATTCCATTTATTAAGATATCTAGTGAAACCATGGGCGAGTGTAGTTTCTATTTCTTCGCTGGCTCTTTATAGAATATCCATGATAATTCCATTTTCTCCTGTAGCTCTTCCCCTCTTACGTGTCTGCCTGGAAGACTGGAGGAACTTTGCTACTGGTACATTTCTTAATATCTGGAATAGATGAATCATCCGTCTCATACAATTTTGTGTAGAACTTTTTCACTTCCTATATTTTCCTGTAGAACTCTTTCACTTATGTTGGACGTGTGATTAAGTTATATTATTTTGGGAATTAGTTTTCCTTTCTTTTGCTATGATCTATCTAAATCACTATTCTACTTCAATCACTTACCACAATAAAATTTAAAACATTTTATTACACAAAAAAGACGTACACACAACATTAAGCTCTCCGCTACAAATTCACACAACACCTCCCCTAGGGACGTGACGCTCCACGTCACACACACGATCTCTGCAACGCGATGTACATCTGGCGCTATCTATTGAGCCAAATAGTAAATAAAAGATTAAGAATTACAAATTTAACAACTTCATATGGTTTTGTGTAGAACTCTTTCACTTCATATAGTTTTATATAGAACTCTTTCACTTCATGTAGTTTTACATTGATCTTATTCACTTCATGTAGTTTTACATTGATCTTATTCACTTCATATAGTTTTGTGTAAAACTCTGTCATTTCATGTAGTTTTTACATAGAACTCTTTCATTTCATGTAGTTTTACATAGATCTCTTTCACTTCATACAGTTTTGCGTAGAACTCTTTCATTTCACGTAGCTTTGCTTGGAACTTTTTCATTTCATATAGTTTTATGTAGAGCTCTTTCACTTCATATTAATTTTGTGTAGAATTCTTTCACTGTACATAGTGAAAGTACCCAGTAAAATTTTTGTTCGGAAAATCATCTTTGGTTTTGTGAACTTGGGTTGCAATCTAGATAAGCTTGAAACACATTTTTTTTTTTTTTTTTGCTTCATACAAGCAAATTCCTGCAATGTAAGATTCGTTCTCATGCGGTTGAAAAAAACATTAAATTGAATATTACAACCTATTTTGTTTATCAATACTTTCTTCACTTAAAATCAGGAAGAAAAGTTTGATTAAATGCAAATTCCTTTTCACTCACATTTTAATCACAGGAAAATTGTCCATCGCGCTTTTATTCGGGTGTAAGTCCGGCATCTCTCTCTCTCCAAATATGCTTTTCATATTAGGAAAAGAGACTGAAGACGGGATTAGAGCCATGACATATTTCGCCGAGTGGTCTACAAATTGGAAGACTCACTCTGCTCTTAAAGAGAATCCTTTTCTTCACGTTACGTCTTTTCACTAGCGCAATGCCGGAAACATTTATTACTTTTATTTAGGCAGGCATACAAGTTAGGGCATCATGCCAGTAGCATGGGTGTTTTACGTCTAAGTTATACAACCAGCCAGCTCATAAGTAGGATGTTTATTGTATTGAGGCAATTAAACACTCCGAATTTCGGGAGGTGATTGAAGCGGCACTTTGTATGCAGTTCAAGTTTAGAAGGGTCACCGTTTCCTCTCTTTTATGAAGTGTTAACAATACTTTCTAGGACAAGACTTTGGTCGATGTTCGGTGACATCAGGAAATAAAACACATTTGAATGCGCACTCACGCACAGGTATGTATTTATAGATACGAACTTATGCGGTACATGGGCTTTAATATTCGCGCATGTTATTCATCCAGTAATACTTTGTGGTCTGGCGGTGATATGTTTATGACGTCGTTAAGAGGAAGCGATGATATATGACACCCTATCTCAACATCCCAAAATAGGCTGTAAAAGGACGCCCAAAAGTTCCTCTTCCACCAGAACTGTCGCAATGTGTGGGTGTCTTTATGGCAAATAAGCATTATGGCAGCTCTACCACTCAGTGCAGAGCATTTTCACTGCTTTTTTCTTTCTTGTGCTTTACACTTTTTTATATATTGCTGTTTCTTTTTGACTGATACACATTTATGTCTGAGCGTCGTTACGATCCATTTTACTTTGCATAATTCGTCATTTTTCATGGATTTGCGAAGTCTGCATGATGTTTACGCGTAGAGTTCTAACTTTCAGCGTTCCACTGAACTTTCGTAGGATTTGTGTTATGTTACAGATACAAAACCTTTCACTGAAATGTCGTGCTTTTTTTCTTAAAGCATGATGCCCTTTTGGAAATGGGAAAAAGCGAAATCTCGTTTCAGATTTACAGTTCGTGCTGTTCTATTGATTTCAGCTTTGACTTTTTTATACCCTTGCTTATAGTATAAATGTTACAACACACGTGTTTTGTCAGGGAATCAGCAGAATAGATATTGAATTATTTTCGTAAAAATACAGCTTACAGGAAACCGTGACTTTTAGAGGAAAGTTTTGTTATTTGTTCTAATCTTAACATACACAAAAACTATTTACTTGGGTTAAATCAAGAAACATCATCCAGAAAGAACGTATCATATTTATTTCATGAACGAACATGAAAACGTCGAGCAAACTAACAATCCTTCTTTACAGGGAAGCCGCTAAAGGAAATACAGGATGAAATGCAGAACAAAATTAAAATGTTTTTTCATAAAGAATAAACCTATCTGTATTTCGTGAAATAATTATTATTTTTCTTTTACCCAGAAAGCAGGGCTGCCGAAATCAGAAATTTTCAAGCCCGGTGGAACAGAAAACAAACCAGCCCACAATAACCTTGTACCCGTTCCCCAAAACTTTCCTTCCGTTCCAGATGAAGCCAGCACGTCACTGTCCTTGTTTTGTACCTATGTAAGAAATCATGCGCATAAAATAAAAATGAATCTATACTGTATTGAAGAAGTTACTTTACCTTTTGAAAACACAACCCTTCTCTGCTGCTAGTGATTCTCAAACCCACATCCTTCTGCTAGTGAGCCGAATGCGTTGATATTTAAGCAACGCCGGGAAGGGCATATCTCTGCTACTTGCCATCTTGGTATGTGCGTCCCCTATGAGGTACGTACGTCACTTAAGAAAGGGCTCGGAAGGAATCGTTGGTTTCCGGGTCAGCATGCAAACCACGCTTGAAAACGAGCTCATTGTAGAAGAAGGAATTCTGACTGATTTCAGGTGATGTGTGGAAAAAACATCGCACATTTTTGGACGAACCAAACGGCCAGAAGATTCATTTTTAAATTTGGGCGCCACTGTGTAAACACAATCCTTCTTCTCCAAGCGGTGGCACTCAAATCCATATCCTTCTGCTTCGGAGCCGAGTGTTTTCCCATTTAAGCTACGCTGGCATGGGCTTATCGCTGCTACTTGCTGTCTTGACTTGCGTGTCACCTCTGAGGTAGTTACGTCATAACTTTTATGACATCTGATAAACAGAGTAGTATAGTTCACAATCATGTTTATCACTGTATGCGCCAGCTCTGTGTACAACAAATGATTAGCAATTAAATTCGGTTCGATTTGCGCCCTTTGTCTAAAGAATTCGACCCTAGTTAGTTATTGAAAGCTCTGCTGTGTGTTTATGGTGGGAGAGAGTTAAAGCGTTGAGCTCTATCATTTATCAACATCCTCCGCTGGTTAGCTTTCTGTTGTAACAATAAAATGTATTGTAAATTACTTTTTGATTTCGGAAATTACTTTTCGTCAGTGTTCAAAATTTGCTTTATGTGTTTATGTATTTTAGGAGAAAACCACGACAAATATTCCAAATTTTTTCCTGGTTCAGATTTGCTTTAAGCTTTGCGCATGAATATATCGCAACTACATTCCAAAAAAATAATAGAGTACTTAAGTGATATTTCGGGGGCCCAAATACACGCTGCCTTCTGAAAACAATTCGCCTTCGTCATGCAACCGACGCAAGCGGGCGAACGCCGGATTTTTGCACACCTGACAGAAGAAGAAGTTCTCCGAAAAATATTAAATATATGTGTCATGTATTTAAGGTAGAAGCTCTTCACTTGTACGTCTGCGCTAATTACTACGGTTTTCCTAAAAGTAATTTCCTTCTGATGTTGTAATTTTATAAATAGAAAGATTGTTCAATCAGTAGTGAGACTCTTTGGCAGCAGTGTGTTTGCGCTTCTTAATTTTGTCAATGGGTGGCGCTAGTGTACAGGTGATTTGAAGGTTATGCAGGTGATTTGAAGGTTATGCGGGTGATTTGAAGGTTATGCTTCTTTGTTACGGAAACCGTGTAATATGCTGGACTATTTTTACTGTTCTTTCGTAGAAACGGGATACGTCCAAATTTGTGCTGCAATTCAGTTCTTGAAAACGTAAAAAACGCCAAGCGAAATTCGCAAACGAATGAAGGTGATGTATGGGCCTGTTTGTCATCCACGTAGTACTGTAATACGGCGGTTCCAGCTGTATAGTAGTGAAAAAATAAGCACTGTAGTCCATCAAAATCAGGAGCACCATGTTGCGCTGTTTCAGTAACGACAATTGCACGTGTGGATGCTGTAGTAAAGGCCAACTGAAGAATTGCGATAGGAGAAGTTGGTGAACAATGTGGGTGTGAGCATCGGAATTGTCAATACATGATTACGCATGCGCACCTTGAATACCGTAAGGTCTGTGCCACGTGGGTTCCGAAACATCTGGCCGATGAACAGATGAGTCAACGAATGGGACTATCGTTACAGCATCTGTTCCGCTACCATGAAGAAGGTGAAGATTTCCTGCTGCGCATTGTTGCTGGGAACGAAAGCTGACGCCATCATTTTTAACCAGAGTCGAAACGCGAGAGCATGCAGTGATAAACATGCATCATCGCCATCGCAGAGGAAATCACGGTCCATCATTTCCGCTAGCAAGGTGATGTTAGCCCTGTTCTTTGACCATGGAGGACCATTGCTTCTTGGGTGGCTGCCAAAAGGATCAACCACCGATGCCGAACGATACTGTCAAACTTCAATGAAGCTTCGACAAGGCATCAAAAACAAGAGACCTGGCAACCATACTCAGGGCACTGTGCTTCCGCATGATAACGTCCGGCCACATACGGAAGTTACCACGCAAAGGACATTGCAGTGCTTTCGCCGGGAAGTCCTTCAGCATCTGGCGTATAATTCTGACATATCGCCTTGCGATCTTCACAATTTTGGACTTATGAAAAATTTCTCAAAGGCAAACGTTTCTCTTCAGATGATCAGGTGCGTGAAACTGTAGATAATTCGTTGCAGTAGCTTGCCTTCTTTTATGCCGCAGGAATACGAAGACTTGTGCAACGGTGGGACCCTGTCTCTAAATGTTGGTGGTGATTATTTTTAGGTATATCATGTTTTGTTTATTTCAGGCAGAAAGTCTCACTAGTTATTGAACAACTCTTGTATTTTCAAGAACGGTTAGACTGACAATCTGAGTAAAAGTACATTATTTAGAGATTTAATTGTTGAAAGCAAAAGATGGATATAATCCAAAAGCAAAGATCTGTTGTGAAAATCCTCCAAATACGTGGCATCAGTGAATACGCAAAAACATCGCTCTTTCCACGTTTTAACACACAACCGAAAAACACACACATAGTGCCGTGGATTGTTGGCCACCGTGGTGTAAGGCTAACGCGCTCGGCTAGGTAACGAGAGATCCGGGATTTAATTCCCCGGCGGTATCCGGATAACAATTTTTCGGTTGCTGTGTGCTAAAACATGGAAAGAGCGATGTCTTTGTTTATTCACTGACGCCACGTATTTGGAGGATTTTTACTTTGGATCTCGCTCTTTGGATTTAACTGCTATAATTAATATATAGCCAGTGCCGTTAATGCCCACCAGATGGAGACGTCTCAGTAACTGAGCGCATCTTACGGATTTATGATGTCAGAAGCTGACAGAAAAACACACATAGCGCCGTGGATGGTTGGCCACCGTGGTGTAGGGTTAACGCGCTCGGCTAGATATCGAGAGATCCGAGATTCAATTCCCCGGCAGTGACCGGATAACAATTTTTCGGTTACTGTGTGTTAAAACGTGGAAAGAGCGATGGCTTTGCTTATTCAAACATCTGTTATTGAGGTTTTAGAAATGGAAGTTTGCAATGCGATGGAGGTCCGTATGAGGCTGACATGGAAGTGCCACAATCGACATTTGCAATATCAGAGGATGGATGAAGAGGTCTCGAGCAATTGAAACCTCAGTGCCCAACAAACGACGGAGAGGAATGACCTTGACTGCAGTCACCGACGAGAACCAATCGATATGTGATCATTCGTGATATCTGTGACGCACTGCATTATGGTCATAGGACTGCCGAAGCAATTATTGACGTTTTGAAATATCGAAAAGTGTGTGCAAGTGAGTTTTCCACTTAAATTAAACCAGGATCATCGATACCAAAGCGTATAAGTGTGCAGAGATCTGCAGGAGATGTTTGAGGCGAACTAGGAAGAATTTATTTACAATATGGTTAGGCCAGATGAAACCTGTGTTAGTAGCGTCATTCTTCGGTAGCGAGAGTTAACGCAGTAATCCTGAACGGAATGTAAACAAGAAGATTCGAAAATTACTCACCTTATAATAAGGATGTTATTAATATACGTGTAGACTACGATGACTACAGATGAGTAAAGGAGTAATTATGATTACATATGGATCCTTAAGAAAATTGAATTCGACGATAAATACATTCCATCGTAATGGCGTACGGATAGTCAGAAATTAACGACTATTTACATACATTGTATTCACTACACTGGACAAAAAATTTGCTGTTCGTTATCTAACGTGGGCTCGTACATCGTACGTCACATTCTCGTATTTTCAGCACGTGGCACGTTGCTTGGGGCCTGCCTCTAATCGTGTTCGGTCACGGTTTGTTCCCAACAACCTGATCATTCATTCATGGCCAACTGATTAAAGCACAGTCTATGGAATGGTGGCACGGGACATCGCCTAGGCCTAGGAAGGTAAAAACCCAGCGTTCAAATAAAACTGTATTGAATAATTTTTTTAGGATGTCAGAGGCATCCGTTTAGTTGAATTGTTTTGACACTGCTGCCCAGTCAACAGTTCTCGCTCTACTCAGACTCTAAAGAAGCTTAGGTAAGCAATCATCAAGATAAAGCCTGAACTTATTCTTCATTCTGTCGTCTTACATAACGACAACGAGACTCTTCTGTCATTCATCCATTTTCATTAAACGGAAGCATAAAAAGGAAAGGTTTCTTTTGGCGTCGTTTTTTACGCTTTCCAACCGTATGTTGAAGAAGCGTATATGCTCCAGCTTTGTCCGTCCGTCTGTCGGCACGATAGCTCGCGTAAAAAAGATTCGATTTCGATTAAATTTTAGTATGTGGTAGGGGACCACCTTGGGACAAACCGTATTAAAAATGGGCGAAATGGGGTCAAAGGTCAGGACACAGGAGCGGGATCTATTCCATAGCCCTTATGCATCATATCTTACGTAAAAATGCTTCCATTGCGACAGAACTTTATCATGTTATGTCGGAGGTAAACTGAGTCGGTTCTGTTGAATATCATCGAAATGGGATCAAAGGTCAGGGCACAGGAGCGAGATTTACTCCACAGCCATTATCCTCATAACTTGAGTAATTATTTCTGGTATGTTGGAAAGCGTATTATAATAAATGCATTGCATGATTTTACTAACTTGTTAAAGCAAAAGTTAGTAAAATCATGCAATGCATTGATTATAATACCCTTTCCAACATACCAGAAATCATTACTCAAGTTATTACTCAAGTTATGAGGATAATGGCTGTGGAATAAATATCGCTCCTGTGGCCTGACCTTTGATCCCACTACGGTGATATTCAACAGAACCAGTTCAGGGTACCACCGAAATAACATGACAAGGTTTTGTCGCAATGGAAGCATTTTTACGTAAGTTATGATGCATAAGAGCTATGGAATATATCCCGCTAGTGTGTCCTAATCTTTGACCCCATTTGTCCTATTTTCAACAGGTTTCTTCTCCAGGTTGTCCCCTACCACATACTAAACTTTCATCGAAATCGAACCAGTTTTACGCACGTTATGACGCATAACGGCAATGGAATGCATCCCGCTCCTATGTCGTGACCTTAGACCCCACTTCACTCATTTTACCTAAGGTTCATCACCAGATGGTCCCCTACCACATACTAAAATTTCATTGAAATCGAACTGTATTTACCCAAGTTATTAGGCATTAGGGCAATGGAATGGATCGCGCTCCTATGTCGTGACATTTAACCCCATTTGCCCTATTTTCAATAGGGTTTGTCCCCAGGGGGTTCCCTACCACATACTAAAATTTCATCGAAATCGAACCATTTTTGCGGGAGTTACCGTGCCGACCGGCAGACAGACGGACGGAAAAAGCTGGAGCACATACGCTTCTTCAACCTATGGTTGGAAAGCGTAAAAACCGGTAACAGTTATAGTTCCTGCCTATCAGCTCTGCATATCAAAACGCATATAAAATACACTGCCGGACAATTGCTAAGGACGGATGACAATAGCAACGATAGCAACCATAAAATGGAAGGCAGGAAAATGTGGAAATTAGCATAAGTGCGGGATACAGTAAGACGTGTTGCGCGTATGCAAATTTTGGATTGCCGAACTTGTTCGTGACGTCATAGCGCTGATAAGAGATATAAAGGATTTGACGCGTATTGACCGTTGTTGTACAAACGCAAAGTTGAAAGGGAAAGAATCAATTGACGAACTTGCAATTTTCAGTATGTCTTCCCGACATCACCTAGATGATTTTACGCGTGGCCGTATTATTGGCAAGATTGAAGAAGGGCGAAAAATAACAGATGCTGCCAGGGAGTTCGACGTCAGCCACAGTGTTGTTTCAAGGCTTTGGAAATCATTTCAAACAAATGGAGAGTGTAGCAAACGTCACGGGGGAGGTCGTGTTCGCAGTACGACACCTGCAGAAGATCGGTACATAGTGCTATCAACAAAAAGACACCGGCGCAGCACAGCTAGTGAGGTAGCAAATCAGTTTATGGCTGCTACTGGCAAGCGGATCTCCCGAAAAACTGTTGCCAGACGTTTGCATGAAGGAGGACTATTCGCCCGCCGTCCTTCTGTGTGCATCCCATTGTCCAGAAGTCACCGTACCGCCCGTTTGCAATGGTGCCATCAACATCGCAATTGGACTGATAACGACTGGTCTGCTGTCCTCTTCTCAGAGGAGAGTAGATACAGTCTATCGTCTGATTGTCGACGACAACTGATCTGGCGTGATAGTAGTACTGCATATTGTCCAGCAAAAATACTTGAAAGGGACCGATATCCGACATGTAGTGTCATGGTATGGGCTGGCATCATGATCAATGGCCGTACGTCCCTCTATGTGATTCCAACTGGGAATATGACTGGCCAACGATACATTAATGATGTTCTGCTACCTCATGTTCGCATATTCCGTGGTGCTGTAGGTGATAGATTCATTTTCATGGAAGACAACGCAACATGTCATCGAACAGTCGCTGTCCAGGAGTGTCTTGAGAGCGAGGATATTCAACGCCTCGTATGGCCAGCACGTTCTCCATATCTGAATCAAATTGAAAATGTGTGGGATGCTTTGGGGAGGAGTCTTGCTGCTCGCCAAAGCCCTCCAATAAACAAGGACACCCTCATCCGTGCACTGACAGAGGAATGGGATAAATTACCTCAACAGCTGCTTGATAATGTTGTGCAAAGCATGACACGACGTGTGGAATCTTGCATCGCCCTCCATGGTGGCCATATCCCGTATTGACATCTTACGCCGTAACGCCTGCGGACGGTAATTGCATTTTTTCACGTTTACGTATTCTGCACAAAATGGCCTGTTTTTCCCTTGAACACGTTCCAAAGACTTCTGGATTTCAGAGCACAAGAAATTGTCTTTCTTGTAATGTCCTGGCATTCTGGCATTATTTTATTTCACTTGGCATCCAACCACACTTACTTTTTTATGCGCTATATAGCCGTTTATGATCTGTCCTAAGCTATTGTCCATCAGTGTATATCCTTTCACCCCAGTAGTTCTTATTGCAACCGGTGTGTCTTTTTATACACCGACAGTCCTGTTTGAAGGACAATCAAAAGATAATGGTACTTCATTATGTTTCTAAATTTGCGGTGCTTGGAAACTGCTTTCCTTTATGGCATAGGCAACAACTGTTTCTGGAAAAAAATAATTTCCCTTCACAGGTAGCTGGAAAATTCTGCCTGACTATCCTTTTCGTCCTGCAAGATAGTGCTTTCCGCTTAACCTTTTTTCCGTCTGGGGCCAATTTCCTCAGAATTAGCAAAATAGGCAGAAATCATCTCGAACGAACGTATTCGCTGGGTAAGAAGTGCAGAGATCGTGGCTGGAACGAGTGAACCTGTACATCGGAAAGCTCTGCTTTCCCCCTTAGCTTTTTTTATTTAGTCTGGTCATTTTAAGGGGCGATTGACATTCATCCTTTCTAACTGATTTCTAAGATTTCCATAACAATAGCGACAAACTTAAGACAGGATACAGAAGGCGCTTGAGTCACTTGTTTCTGTCTAGTAGAATGATGTTTAGCATCAGGGAGACTATATTTTCCATATCATGGATCATTAAGCAGAGGATAAATTATTAGAAGAAGCACTTATTAAACGTTACATCTATATGATCGATACTGGAAAGATAAGAGAATGAAAGCACCGTATATTTCGCTACACCCGGCCGCCATGTGAACATTTACATTTGGGACACTCAAAAATATTTTGGGTGCAGTTGCTTCAGCCATATTGGCCTCTCAAATGATTAATAATACGCTAAACGATGCATACCCGCATTGAAAGTTTTTAATGTCCATTTGGGTTGCAAGAGTTGTGGATAATGGTTAGCCAGAACCCCTTTGACTTTCGAAACGAGCTTCCAGGTTTTCTTCTAAGATTAGCCCTAATGGAGGCGTGGAATTTTTTTTTTTTTTCATTTTTGCTTTTCCTTCCCCTGCGGTGAAATACTTCGTCAGCATTAAAATATTCAGCGGCAGCTGGACTTGCAAGAACAGCTGCAGTTTTTTTAACTATTATACATTATATACAGATACATATAGTTTCCATATATATATACATATATACCATAAGGGATGTAAGGTAAGGTGATGCGTAACATCACACCCTCTCCTTGACAAATGTCAACCCCGCCTTCTCGTGGTGCATCCTGTTCCCACTAAAGGGGCTCTGACGACCGCCCATAGCGGTATAACTATACCATTGGGATTAGAGGAAATTCTATCCCACACTCACCAACCCGCTTGGCCAGCGTGGTGAGTTATGGCCAAACCCCTCCAAAATGATTCCACAACATAAATCTTGGCCCTCAGTCTCCGGCAGCTGGAATGTACCTGGCCAAGGCAGCGGCCAGTGCGACATGAAGGCAGAGGGTGCTAAGAATCCCCGGAGGACCGGACTAGGCTGCCATCTGATGCTGACCTTGGCTACTTACAATGGACGCTCCCTATCTTCTGAATCAAGGCTTCTTGAATTGGAAGGGGAACTACAAAGGATCAAGTGGGACATCGTGGGGCTAAGTGAGGTAAGGAGAAAAGGAGAAGATCTCATCGAACTGAAAAGTGGACATCTCTTCTACTATCATGGGACAGATACTGGCAGAACTAGTGGTGTTGGATTTATAATGAACAAGAAACTGAAGGATAAAGTTGTAGAAGTTGAAAGTTCCTCTGACAGAGCTGCACGACTTGTTATCCAACTCTCGAAAAGATACCAGGCTCAGATTATTCAAACTTATGCACCCACCACAAGTCATCCTGAAGAAGAAATTGAAGAATTTTATGAGGAAATTTGTCATCTAAATAATAAAGGTAAGCAGCATTTGAAAATAATTATGGGAGATTTCAATGCAAAAATAGGGCAACGGCAACAGAATGAAACTTCAGTAGCTAAATTCGGTCATGGCAACAGAAACCAGCGTGGAAATACTCTCGTTGAGTTTGCAGAGGCAGAAGGGTTTTTCATCTTGAACTCCTTCTTCAAGAAAAAGCCACACAGGAAATGGACATGGAGACATCCAAATGGGACGACAAGTGAAATTGATTTTATTATGTGTAACAAAAAATTCGTCATAGAAGACTGCAGTGTGCTAAACAAGTTCAACACAGGTAGTGACCATAGATTGGTGAGATGTAAGATGCACCTCAACACTAAACTTGAACGTGGCAAGCTCATAAGACAAACAAAATCTATTGACATAACCAACCTTAAAAAACACCATAATACCTTCAAGTTAGAACTGAAGAACAGGTTCTCTGCTTTAGAAGGCCTAACATCGGAAGAAGTTGACATCTCTGAAGTTAACAGAAAAGTAACCAAAGCTCTTATGGAAACAGCAACAAAATTAGCTGGGTCTAAGAACAAGTTGCATGTGAACAAATTATCAGAAAAAACCAAAACGTTGATGCAAAAAAGAAGAGAGATGAGGACAACTAAAGAAGATGTGACTTCCAAAGTGGAATATATAGAGCTATGCAAGACAGTAAGAAAAAGTATCACTGAAGACGTAAGGAAATTCAACTGTGAACTAGTGAGGAAAGCAATTGAAAACAACCAAAGCCTAAAGATAGCAAAGGGACATCTCAGTAAGGGAAGAAAACAGATTATGGCACTGAGAAAAGAAGATGGTTCTGTAACAAGAAATAGAGGCGAAATTTTGACAAGAGTGAAAGATTTCTACTCCAAATTATATGAAAGGGATGATATATGCACTCCAGACATCATGAAAGATACCAGTACCAGAGTTCCTCCAGTCCTTCCAGCAGAAGTTGCCCATGCAATCAAGAACATGAAGCGAGGAAAACCTCCAGGAGAAGATGGAATTACTGTAGACATCATACAAGAAGCAAGTGGAGAAATCGAAACAGTACTCGCCCAAATTTTCACTCGATGCCTTAATGAAGGAAAGATTCCTGAGGATTGGAACACCGCTACAATGATCCTGCTACATAAGAAAGGTGACATTGAGGATCTCGGAAACTACAGACCTATCAGCCTCCTATCAGTAGTTTATAAAATCTTCACTAAAGTTCTTTCACACCGCTTGAAGGTAACACTGGACATGGCTCAACCGAGAGAACAAGCTGAATTCAGGAGTGGCTACAGCACAATAGATCATATCCACGTGCTGAGAGAACTATTTGAAAGAGCGAGGGAATATGAACTTCCATTGTGCATGGCTTTTATCGATTATGAAAAAGCCTTTGATTCGGTGAAACCATCAGCAGTTACAATGGCTCTGAAAACCTGCGGTATTGAAGATGCATACATTAATATTATTAATAACATCTATGAAAATGCAAGTGCAAAGATTAAGCTGTTTGAAAATACAACACACGTAAAAATTGGAAAGGGAGTGAGACAAGGTGACACCATATCTCCGAAGCTCTTTAATGCCACATTGGAGGGTGTTTTTCAGTCGCTGAGCTGGGAAAACAAGGGGATAAAGATTAATGGAGATTATCTAACCCACCTTCGTTTTGCTGATGACGTAGTCATTTTTGCAACTACCCCATCAGAGCTGCAGAGTATGATCCAGGAACTTGCTGACAAGAGTAAAGAAGTGGGATTAAAAATGAACTTTCAGAAAACAAAAGTGATGTTCAATGCTTTTACAAGAAATGAAGATTTATCGATTGATGGAGAAAAGCTGGAGATAACAGACACGTACGTTTATCTTGGACAGCAGATATCAAGTGAGGGTCACATTGATGAAGAAATTAATCGGCGTACAAAACTTGCCTGGAGAGCTTTTGGAAGAAACAGCATAATTTTCAAGAGCAATATGCCATTATGTCTTAAAAGAAAAGTGTTTGATCAATGCATCCTTCCAGTGCTTACGTATGGTGCAGAGACGTGGACCTTAACTAAAAGAGACATACAAAGGCTGCAGACAACTCAAAGAAGCATGGAGAGGTGCATGCTTGGTGTAACCAGGAGAGATAAGAAGAGGAACTCGTGGATCCGAAAAATGACAAGAGTGGAAGACATCATGATCAGAGTTAAATCCCTGAAATAGCAATGGGCTGGACATGCTGCCAGAACGACAGACCATCGATGGACAGCCGAAATTTTAGATTGGATTCCAAGGGACAGGAAAAGACCCAGAAGAAGACCACATGGGAGATGGGTGGATGAAATTCGAAAGTATGCAGGGGTGACATGGAGGAGACTGGCACAAGACAGACCGTTGTGGAGGAAACTTGGGGAGACCTTCGTCCAGCAGTGGATTGATAATGGTTGACAATGATGATGATGATGATATACCATAAAAAACAGATTTAAAAAAAAGAGATTAACCCGAAAATACGAAAACTAATTTTTAAACAAAAAACTCAGAACGAAACACAGAAAGGAAAAAAAAGAAAAAACCCTACTTACGAAGCAAAGAAGTCCCGGAGCAAGCAAAAAGACAAGACAAGCCAATACGAAAGTAAACCAGAAAAAAATAGGGAGTATAGATCAATGACTGATTTGGTCATGGCTTCGTCAGGGGCAAGCATGAAGAGAATCCCTCACATATCTACACAGACCATGGGGCTTCTGTTTGGTTTTCAGTATATATGTATATATAGAGAGAGAAAGAGAGAGTTATGAAAAATCAACAAAGGAATGTGAAGACAGGAACGTAAAAAAATAGAGATAAAAATAAAATGAAACTGGAAAAACCAGGTTGCCTTCATCAGGAGAGCAACAACCCGGGGGAGTGGCTTTTCTGGTATCAGTGAACGACTAGGAAAACCAATAGTCGACCGATCCTGCTTCCGAAGCCATTAAATCCAGACCAGTAAGAATGAGAAACATCCGAATGCTAAAAAACTGTAGAAAACAAAAACAAAAATTAAAACACGGTAATTTACGCAAAGATGGTGCGAATCCTGCGGCCGGAGTGAAAAGCTGAGCTACCGCTGAAATACGAAGGGAAGGAACAAGAAATAAATAGTTATCACAGAAATGTTGTAATAGAATGTTAAGCAAAAACGGGGAATCTAATTGGCCGAACCAGGTGAGCGTAGCAATAGATGCAAGACTATGTATGTACATGTTCTTTAGCCACAGGGGACCTGTCAAGTGTCATTTTGTATTACCTCCTGAATTTAAATTTGTTAGGTCCTATGTTAGTACAGAGTGTTGATGTGTAATTTAAAGCTGAGGGAGGTAGAATTAAAATTAAGAATTAGTTGATGTATGTAACGTCTGAGAAAGTGCACTGGAACATTATTATTTTTAAATTTAATGACTAAGTTGTTGAGGTTTTTTGTAATGTTCTAACACTGAAAACATTACAAAAAACCTCAACAACTTAGTCATTAAATTTAAAAATAATAATGTTCCAGTGCACTTTCTCAGACGTTACATACATCAACTAATTCTTAATTTTAATTCTACCTCCCTCAGCTTTAAATTACACATCAACACTCTGTACTAACATAGGACCTAACAAATTTAAATTCAGGAGGTAATACAAAATGACACTTGACAGGTCCCCTGTGGCTAAAGAACATGTACATACATAGTCTTGCATCTATTGCTACGCTCACCTGGTTCGGCCAATTAGATTCCCCGTTTTTGCTTAACATTCTATTACAACATTTCTGTGATAACTATTTATTTCTTGTTCCTTCCCTTCGTATTTCAGCGGTAGCTCAGCTTTTTACTCCGGCCGCAGGATTCGCACCATCTTTGCGTAAATTACCGTGTTTTATTTTTTTGTTTTTGTTTTCTACAGTTTTTTAGCATTCGGATGTTTCTCATTCTTACTGGTCTGGATTTAATGGCTTCGGAAGCAGGATCGGTCGACTATTGGTTTTTCCTAGTCGTTCACTGATACCAGAAAAACCCCTCTCCCGGGTTGTTGCTCTCCTGATGAAGGCAACCTGGTTTTTCGAGTTTCATTTTATTTTTATTTCTATTTTTCTACGTTCCTGTCTTCACATCTTTTGTTCGATATTCCTTTGTTGTTGTTTCATAACTCTATAATTCGCTAATTCCTTCAGTCTGCTGCATATTGCGCAACCGAAATATTAGCTTTGTAATTTCGTTTCATTGTATTTTAGTTATAATTCTTTGGACTTCAGTAACAGTCTTAAAATAATTTTCTCGTGTTCTTAAATATATATTATATGTATATACTGTATAACCAAACATTCTGAAGAATACGAGTAACAATAAGAGCCAAAAGTAAAAAATAATGAAAGAAAAAATAAGTAAATGAATCAAAACATACCAAAGTAAGGTCGCACATAAGCAGCTAACACCTGCATGGAACTTTATAAGAGAATAGTCAATCACAAACCATAACATACAAACCCACAAAACCATAAAATCCACCAACAACTATTCTCTTATACATATATAGTTTTAGTTTTATGGTTCTCATATGCTAGGGTTGGACAGAATAATGTGAACATCTAGGAAAAGAAGGTTTTACGTACTTAGTGGGATGTGGGACCATCTTTGGCATTCGTAATCACCTGAATCTTTCTTGGAAAATACCCATACACACATAAAAATCCTAGATGGTGGTTAGTGTGATGTTACACCATTCTTTATTCAGAAACTGTTCCAGGTCCTTCTGAGATGCAGGAGGAGAATAACGAGATCTTGCTCTGTTTCCAACAAAGACCACAGTGGTTCGATGTTGTTTAAGTCTGGTAATTGGGGAGGCCAAGGAAGGTGTGAAAGGTCGTATTCATGTTCCCCAAACTATGATTGAACATCCCGAGCTCTGTGAATTGGGGGGTTATCATCTTGATAGATGGCCTCCCCTGCAGGAGCCATTGGATAGACTTGGTCTGCCAAAATGGTTTCATACGCCCTGCCAGTCATCTGTCTTTTTAAGGTGATTAAGGGACCTTCTGAAAACCACGATATGACCGCCCAGAGCATGACAAAGTCACCACCATGCTGCACTGTTGGGAGCAGACAGTCTAGGTTGTTCGATTCTGATGGTGTTCTCCATATGTACACACGTCGTTCGATGGGGAGTAGTGAGAATGTGGATTCATCCTACCATATTACACGCTTTCATGCATCGGCAGTCCACGTTGTATACTCCTGGCACAACTGCGGTTATCCGTTGTGCATTCACCAGGGTCAGCAGAATTTTTGCTATAGCAGCTCTGCCATGAATAACTTGTTTATGCAGTTCACTCTGCACCGTTTCCGTTGATACTGTGGTCTGAAGACGCAGATTGAGCCCCTCACTAATTTTGGGCGCCGTGGCCTTCCTATTACGGTTAACTGTCCTCTTTAATGCTCTCCAATCTCTATCAGTCAGGGTCGTTTTTCCGGCAGCTCTTGTGTTTCCCAGACGACGTTCTGCCACGAACACGATATACTGTCATGATGCTTAGACACAGTAGCTCTCGATACTCCCACTATCCTGGCAACTATTGCCACGAAGGTACCAACTATCCGGCAACCAACACTTAGCTCTCTTTCGAAGTCCGTTAGATCGCTCATTTCGTCGTCAACCTGAAAGACATTTTGCAACAAGACACTTTAAATGCACTTAAACGGGACCTCGAGATTCTAAGCAAAGCTATTACAACCGAAAAGTGGTGGATACCTTCGCGTATTGCGGCGTACGCAGCTGCATTAGAAGTCACTTCTCTCTGAGTGTGGTATTCACATTATTCCGTCTAGCCTGTTCAGCTTTCTAAGAATTATATTTTTATTCAATATCTAAAATCACTTTAGTTAAAGAGGAAAAAATAACTCTTCATCAGTACAGCAACGAAAAGATAGTACAGCACAAAAGTGGAGAGCGAGAGAGAACATATACAAAAAAACAGAAAAACAAACTCAGCATGTCCCTTTCCAAGGGAAAAAAGCGGGAAAGACGGAAGGAGTAGAATCCATGGCGTACGAATGTTCCTGCTTGAAGTGGACGTCGAGAAATTTTGCTTCCTATACTTCCAATGGAAAAACTTCTGTACACATTTTCTTCACAACTAATGCGTTCACAATGATGAAAATTTGAACATCGATTAAAATAGCTTCATATTATAACTTGGAATACTTAATATTTTCTAAAACATAACCATATTTATGCAATCCAACATTTGTTTGTCTACTGACGTCATGAAAATACAGGTCACGTCATCTTTTTTCTGGACAATTAATGCGTTCACAAGGATGAAAATTTGAACATCGATTAAAATAGCTTCATTTTATGACTTGGAATCCCTAATATTTTCTAAACCATAACCATAATTATGCAATCCAACATTTGTTTGTCTACTGACGTCATGAAAATACAGGTCGCGCCATCTTTTTTCTGGACAATTAATGGATTTTTTTTTTATATTGGAGGTTTAACGACCACCGTGAGCAACTCAATGGGCTATAAGCAGTCGCCCGTCCCAAATTTAGGGTCACTGGTTCCAGGGAAGGGAGAGAGCCAGTGCCGTAAGACAAACACAAGATCCATGCCTCACCGGGATTCGAACCCGGACCCCTTTCGGACGAATGTTCAGAGGCCATTGCCTTAGACCACTGCGCCACCGGAGCGGCAATTAATGGATTCACAAGGATGAAAACTTGAACATCGATTAAAATAGCTTCATTTTATAATTTGGAATACTTAATATTTCCTAAAACATAACCATAATTTTGCAATCCAACATTTGTTTGTCTACTGACGTCATCAATATACAGGTCGCGCCATCTTTTTTCTGGTTTCATTACCACCAGAGGAAACGTTATTAATTTTTAATATAATTATGGTTATGTTTTAGAAAATGTTAGGTATTTCAAGTTATAATATAAAGATATTTTCATCGATGTTCACATTTTCATCCTTGAGAAAGCTTTAATTGTGTAGAAAATGGGTACAGAAGTTTTTCCATTGGAAGTATAGGAAGCAAAATTACTAGAAGTCCGCCTTAACGTCAGATCGTAATACTTTATATGTTATTTTAAATTGAATTCAGTAATTTTGTAAACAATCATTAAAATAAAAGGGTTATATTTAAATAACTGAGAATGTTTCTATGAAAAAATATGCATACCTTAATTATCAAGGAAATGGTCATCTTTTTCGAAATACTGTGCGTTGAATCGAATACAGATGTCCTAATGTTTCTCCCACTTTTTAATGTCTTCTGGAATTATTCTTCTCAAATGCTGTTGAAGCACCCCTGCATAGCTGTAAAAAGTTTTTGATCAGTCTCAAATTGCCGTCCCCGTAATGTCTTTTTTTAAATGAGGAACAACCAGAAGTCACATGGTGACAAATGGACTATATGCAGGTTGGAGCATCAACTTAAAATTCCTTTTCTTCAAATAAGAAGCAACAGAACTCGCCATGAGCGGTCTTGCATTGGGCCGCTCATTAAAAGAAAGGGGGAACGCAACTTGAACAAATTCGTTTCGTGCCCAAATGCTCGGTTAAAATTCTGTGAATTGATGATTTTGAAATGTGATCCATATCTTCGATATCTCTAAGTGATAGGTGCCTGTCTATCCGTATAATAAAACCTATTGTATTGGTGTTTATCTTTTTAACACTCATTGAAGGTCTTCCTCCATGCGCGCTTAAAGCCGCCGACTCACGACCATCCAAAAAGTCTTTATGCCATCTGTAAATTGTTAATTTGCCTAGACATTCATCTTTATAAGCCTCTTGCATAAGACGGAAAGTCTTTCAGACAGACTTCTAAAGTCGATAGCAAAATTTAGTAACGCATCTTTGTTTCTTTTTCACATCGAATTTTTCGAAAAATCACTGCACGAAAACACTTCTTAGGGGTTCACAAAACAACACTTATTAAACTCCGCACTACCGACGATGCATGCGTGATAAACGGGTGTGGTCGGTTGCCATGGTTACTACAAAGACTATGTTTTTTTCCCGAGACTCGTCGAACGCAGTATTGCACATTGTTTATAAAAACATTCTCAGTTGTTTGAGCACAAGCTATGTATATTACGAGTTGCACTAATGAAAAAAGTGTAAAGGCATTCAAGGAATGAACATCTGTTCCTTTTTCATAAAAATTAGTTTCAGTGGTATGATAACGCTAAATGTGTGCATTTTTGATAGATTTGGTTGTGCTGTAAAGTTTTTTCTCAGTGCTGTTTTGTAAGAAAAGTGGGAAAGCTAAGTCATTGGAGAAAATGGAGGCGATGTATCTTCCTCTGACCTATAAATTTGCAGGAATAAAGTTATGCTTCCGAAAGAGGATCATAAATATTTGCTGTGATAGTGGTATAAGACACGCAAACTAACAATTGCTGTTTGCTAAGAAAGTTGCTTAATAAAAAGAAATCGCATCAAGCCCTGTATCGACACAGCTGCGCGGCTCTCGCGTTGAAATCTACGGTAAACAGTAGCGTGCGGCCTTTGTATGTAATGCATGCATTGCATGCCCAAAATATGGGCACAAATCTGCTGTATGATAAAAAAGAACTAAACGAAGAAACGTTTTGTGCTGCAAGTTTTCACGGAAGAATTTCTATGTACCTGGTTTCAGAAGATTTTTATTTAAAATGAAATTCACCTTTTTTGAAAAAACATCAATAACGCAAAAACTGCGTTCGTGTTATCATGCTCGTAGTCATGTGAGATTGTTCCGTGGGAAGTAGCCAATCCTAGGCAGGGAACTGACATCAACGTAGAAACCACTGTAGATGCGAAGTCTTTCCGGACCTCGGTCAATTAGATCCTTTCTCTTTGCCCCTTCTGTTTATTCCCACGTACGTTGCGCCTATGTTAACTGCCATTGAAAAATTCGCCCAAACGTGAAAAAGCTTATTTCATTAACCCATGGAAAGCAGAATTTCTTTCGATGGTGACCCCTTGTCTGGGTTTATGATGCTGTATGTAATTTTAGAGGGATGTTTTCTGATACATTTGGGAAAATGCAAGGCTACTTTTCTGTATATTCTTTGCTATTTAGAAGCTCAATAATGTTTCACGACATTTAATCAAACTGCAAAAGGAAAATTAAGAAACACATGATGTGAAATTGTGTTCCTATTCCCTAAGATTTTGCAGAAATATACGAATGTGTAAGCAACGGAAGACCAACTTCAAATCTGAGTGGCTTAATATCGTCGTAAGTATGCAGCTAAAACCGTACGAACTTATTGCATACAGGATGATTGTAAACTACTTCAACAAAACAAGAGGGGTGATAGTACACATCAAGACTAACAATATTTGCAATGGAACCTAGGGCTGCATTCCACTCCTAGTGCTAGAAAAGAGTAAAGTTACACATCCACGTTGAGCATTCAACAGTGAAAACAAAGAGACATACCTAATTTATGAGTTGCACAATTCCAATCGCTTCAGAGAAAGACTCGAAGGAGCTGCTCAAACTGGCGTCCAAGGGCCTCGTTGCACAGCCCCCTCCGGCGAATGAAGAGCTCTCGTAGACTATCGGTGTGGTGTTGATCTTGTCCACAGCAACAGAGATTCGCGCGACTAGATCTTCCAGGTAGTACACAGGTGTCTGGTATACCAATGTTTTCATGTGCCCCCAGGAGAAGAAGTCCAGGGGATTAAGGTCCGAGGAGCGTGGAGGCCAACACACACATCCACCGCGTCCAATCCACTGCCCAGGATATGTCGCATTTAGGATGCATCAGACCTAGGTGGCAAAGTTTGCTGGGACCCCATCATAAATAAATCACGTGCATCTCCGTGTGGTGAGCGGAACATCCTGCAACAGACCGGGAAGCACTTGCTCCAGGAACAGACGGTATGCTGCGCCGGTCAGATGTACACGTCAATTCTCATGTGATGTTCGCACGGTAATATCGCTGAACGGGTTCGGCTCAGTTCTTAAATATATGCTCCTCATAGTCTACGCACGTGTTCAGCGCACTTAGTTTGCATCGTTTGCCTCTCATGCACTGGTTGGAACTCCGTGTGCCTTCTGGACGTTTTTCGAACGTGATCTTTTCTGTCACTAGGATTGGAATGCGGCCCTAGGTTCCATTGCAAATATTGTTCGTCTTGATGTGTACTATCACCTCTCTTGTTTTGTTGAAGATGTTTACAATCACCCTGTTTACACGTTTAACGCTTCAATTTACCTAACATAGGATTTATAGTCTTTTAGTATTCCAAAAGCTGTTTTGTTGACCCGCACGCTACTGCTTAAAACTCCGTACTCTTATCTTTCCTTTTTTATGCATGTATACACATAACTTTCGCCGCGTGCCACTGACGGTAAATGTCTTACTGGCAACATGCGACGCCTGCTGGAGAGCGTAAGCATACACCGAACAGCCAAAACATTATGACCAAGCACGGCTTTATGCAAATGAAAGTAATTTCAGGTAAAAGACAGTACGTGTGAAAATCATGATACGCTATAAAAAACACCTGAAAATGCATTCTGTTGAAAATCAGTATTATTCTTATTCTTCAGATGCGTTCTGTTGAAAATCAGTATTATTCTTATTCTTCAGATGCGTTCTGTTAAAAATCAGTATTATTCTTATTCTTCAGATGCGTTCTGTTGAAAATCAGTATTATTCTTATTCTTCAGATGCGTTCTGTTAAAAATCAGTATTATTCTTATTCTTCAGAGGCCTAAGCGAGTTTGATAAAGGCCAAATTGCAATGGCCAGACGTTGAGATCATCATGGGCTGTTCACGTTCAGCCGTGGTTAGTACCTTAAAAAAGTGGTCCGAAGAGGAAAAAACCACGAACCGCGGAAAAGGTGTGGGACGACCAGGACTCATCGATGTTAGAGGTCAGCGAATGCTATACCTTATGGTACGACCCAACAGAAAACCACGAACCGCGGAAAAGGTGTGGGACGACCAGGACTCATCGATGTTAGAGGTCAGCGAATGCTATACCTTATGGTACGACCCAACAGAAAACCACGAACCGCGGAAAAGGTGTGGGACGACCAGGACTCATCGATGTTAGAGGTCAGCGAATGCTATACCTTATTGTACGACCCAACAGAAAACCACGAACCGCGGAAAAGGTGTGGGACGACCAGGATTCATCGATGCTAGAGGTTAGCGAAAGCTGTACCTAATAGTACGAGCCAACTGAAAACCACGAACCGCGGAAAAGGTGTGGGACGACCAGGACTCATCGATGTTAGAGGTCAGCAAATGCTATACCTTATGGTACGAGCCAACAGAAAACCACGAGCCGCGGAAAAGGTGTAGGACGACCAGCACTCATCGATGCTAGAGGTTAGCGAAAGCTGTACCTAATAGTACGAGCCAACTAAAATCCACGAACCGCGGAAAAGGTGTGGGACGACCAGGACTCATCGATGTTAGAGGTCAGCAAATGCTATACCTTATGGTACGACCCAACAGAAAACCACGAACCGCGGAAAAGGTGTGGGACGACCAATGCTCATCGATGCTACAGGTCAGCGAAAGCTATACCTTATGGTACGAGCTCACAGAAGGGATACTGTGGTGCAACTTGCCCGAAATTTTAATGCTGATGACGGGAGTAATATGTCCCAACATACAGTAATGCATCGAACCCTGCTGAAACTCAGGCTGCGTAGCCGCCGGTAACTCCGGTGCCCATGTTAAATAGTCAACAATGGGCACACCAACATCAAAACTGGAACTTGGATGATTAGAAGAAGGTGGTTGGGTACGATGAGTCTTATTCTCTGTCACACCATGTGGACGGTAAGGCACGTATGCGTCGTTTACCTGGTGCAGTGTTGGCTCCAGGATAAACCGGGGGACGAAACCAAACCGTTAGAGGAAGTGCAATGCTTTGGGCAATGTCTTGTTGGGAAACCCGAGGTCAAGCCATTCATGTGCAGGAAACTGAGAGCATACACCTACCCAAACCTCATTTCAATCCTGGTACATTCTTTCATGGCATCTGTATGGCACTCTACTAGTGCCTTATTTCCCCAGATAATTCACCATGCCAAATTTCCCGAAATGTTCGTAAACGGTTCTCGTAACATGAGGAAGATTTACAAGTATTACCCTTGTATCCGAATTCCCAGATATCAATCCAATCGAACATCCGTGGTTTGTGTTGGAACAGTAAGTCCGATTTGCGTCGGCTCAACCACGTAACTTACGAGAGTTAAAGGCTGTGTTTGTAACATGTTGATACCAGATACCACAAGACACTTTTAGTAATTTTGTAGCATCCGTTTCTCGCCTGGTAAGAGCTGCCTCAGTAAAACGTTGAAGACAATCATCATATTTAGCAGGTGGCCATAATGTTTTGGCTCTTTGGTATATTTGTGTGACTTGATTTGAAAATATGTCTACGAAATTAAGTCGAAATGTATTGCTGCAAATGATTGGTATTGGTTTGAATATTCGCTGCAGAGTAGGAAGTCAAGATCTAGAGATACTATGCACCATTCTGCAACTGTGTGAGAACTTAAGCATATATATGGGAATTTATTTGGTAATACACTCAAGGAGAATGAAATTTGAGCACCAAGAAGGAAGCATCGGATTGAACTGAAATTTTATGGACGTAATGATAACAAAAACAAAGCTGCATGAGGATTACAGAGGGATTTGGGGCATGCAGTCCGGTCATCTTCAGTAGCGCGTCGCACCACCTCAAGCGGCGATACATGCTCCAATACGTTCCGGCATGGAGGCCAACAAACGCCTGATGTTGTCCTGAGGCAGACTGGCCCACACGTGTTGGAGGTGTGCTCTAAATACCACAGCGACAGCCGGCGTTTCAACTAGTCCCACGTGTGTTTGATAGGGGACATGTGCGGGGAGCGTGAAGGCCATAGAAGTGTCTGGACATGACGTAGGCAGTCGTGGGCAACCCAAGCCGTGTGCGGGCGTGCATTATCCTGCTGGTATAGCGCACCTGGAATCCCTTCCAGGAATGGGAACACATGGGATCGTAGGATCTCATTCACATACCTCTGGACCGTCAATGATCCACGTACTACTACTAGAGCTGATCGGATTTCGAAGGCTATGGCTTTCCAGACCATAATGTCTGCAGTGGGGAAAGTGTAGCGCTCGATAATGAGGTTTGGATTGAGCCGTTCACCCGGGGACCTCCACACCCGGACACGATGATCATCTGTCCTCAACACGAAGTGGCTCTCATCTCTAAACACCACACGTCACCTTGTCGCACGTCGCTCAGGTGCTCCACGTCGCTCTGGCCTAACACTACTGCACACGGAGCCGGCGATGTTCCGGTGTCAATGGCAGTACACGTAAGGAGCGCTCGGATCGCAGATTCGCTTCAACGAGGCTTAGGGAAAAGGTTCGTAGGCACACAGGTGCCGCTACGTCTGCCTGTATAGTGGACAGTGTCCCTGTGGGTTGCGTTCGTGCCTGGCGCACGATACCTCGACCCTCTCTACCAATGGTCATCCTGGTCCGTCCGGAAACGCTCCGCCGTGTGACAGTGCCGTCACGTGTCCACTGCTCAAAACCCGGTCTGACGGTATGGTCAGAACGATTCACGATGCAGGCTATACTGCGCCCCGACGACCCTACGGTTTTCAGCCCGATGATCAGACCTCTCTCAAAGTTCATAAGTTGCGTAAATCGACTTCTCTGGCATCCACCCGGCATTCTTGTCACTCTGTACACTTGCTTGCGTCAGCCGGTGCTTTTCGCTTTCATGGGGCATCAACTACACGGCTGTTTATAAGGCTGCCGGTTCGTTCTGGCATCGCCAGTACAGGGTGTGCGGTCATGCGTACTCGCACCAAACGTTGATCATTTGCATACTAGGACGCACTCTAACTATTTGCAAAGTTTCGCGGTTGTAGCATGTTTTCTTCTGGGTTCACAGATTTCATTGTCCATGAGTGTTATATTATATGGAATTGAGTCGAAAATGGGTAATTGCAAAAATTTCACACTTGTGTGAATATTCACTCTAAAGTAGGAAACTGCGATCAAGAGGAACTATAAATCACTCTACGGCTGGGTGAGAACTTAGACATATGTTCATAACTTGGTTAGGGAATACTCAAGAAACGCATGTGACGTATTAAATCCGTTTATTTTTGTGGTGTAATAAGCACAAAGATTCGCCAAGCTTTCGCACTCCACTGGGAGGCTTTTTCAAGGCAATGGTAGACGTCATACACAATTTTGAACCGCATTTCGCCGAATAATATTTCATAAATACATGGTAAGCATTGTAATGCTATTATTGTCATATTTTCAGGGTATTCTTTGTAACCACTTCCTTCAGAAAACTTGAAAATTTTCATCT
The DNA here is from genome assembly GCA_039090855.1 of Macrothele yani. Taxonomy (NCBI): domain Eukaryota; kingdom Metazoa; phylum Arthropoda; class Arachnida; order Araneae; family Macrothelidae; genus Macrothele; species Macrothele yani. Next base: position 186,524,250 of record CM076995.1, read on the forward strand.
TCCTGGAGAGGGAAACGAATCCACACTCCCAATTTCGGGTCGACCATGCCAGTCATTACATTACGCAGGACAAGGAAATTTCAGGAAACTGAACATAGCCGCCCCGGTGGCGCAGTGGTCTAAGGCGCTGGCCTCTGATCATTCGTCCGTAAGGGGTCCGGGTTCGAATCCCGGTCAGGCATGGATGTTGTGTTTGTCTTACGGCACTGGCTCTCTCACTTCCCTGGAACCAGTGACCCTAAATTAGGAACGGGCGACTGCTTATAGCCCATTGTGTTGCTCACGGTGGTCGTTAAACCCCCAATCAAAAAAGAAACTGAACATAGATATCTGAGAACCCTCAGATTTGCGCTAGTCAAAGCTATTCCAATTGTATATGACGTACTTTCATCACCTGAATTTGTGACCTACATCTGACCCTGGATGTGAGAAAAGGTCGTGAGATGCTACGATGGGGCTGGAATCGCTTAGGCTAGTGCAGATCTGAAGGTTCTAAGATATCTAGGTTCAGTTGTTTGGAATTTCCTTGTTCTGAGTAGTGTAATTGACGGGCATACTCGACCGGAAATCGGGAGGTGTGTGTTCTTTTCCCGCTTCAGGACGATGAAAATCTTCAGGTTTTCTGAAGGAAGTAGTTACATGGAATACAGTAAAAATATGCCAATAATAGCATTGCAATGTTAGACATAAAAATTCTTATGTCTACCATTGCGTTGAGAAAGCCTCCCAATGGATTAGCAAACCTTGGAGAATCTTTGTGCTTATTACACCACAAAAATAAACGGATTTAATATAATATATGCGTTTCTTGAGTATTCAGTCTGGTGTATTTAAAATAACATTGATTTGGGAATATATCTATGGAGTTAAGTCATAAATCCGTGATTGCAAGGAAATTCAGTAGGTGCGAATATTCATTTTAGAGTTCGAAAGCAAAGATTTTGTGTAAATCATACCTTTCATATTCTACGCCGTTTAATGCATTTGTATAGCAATACCATTTTGTCAAAAAATCTAACGAATTCATTTTTTTATCGTATCTTAGAAATTCAGCAGAGGTGTTTCTCCTCGAGGACGATCAGATTTGTTGAAAACAAGCACAAAGGAGGGTATAAAGCTTTGTCCTGCTTTCGCGAAATTCAAGGAAATCTAAAGCAGATCGTAAAGAAAGAGAAAGAAATACACCGTGTTTCAAAAATGCACAAGTAAAATTCATGACTGTATTTCCCATACTAAACGTCCATTAAAAATGGCTTAGAAAGGCGGTCCGTGATTTTACTTCCCGAAAAAGAACCTGCCGAAATTTTCATGCCGACAATAAATAGCCTAGTTCTTTCTACGGCAACGCGAAGCTGTGAGGCGTATAAGAAAGCGTTATCCCATTACACGCCTTTCCTGCCGTCGGAGCAGGCGATTCTTCCAGGCATAAAGCTTTCACCGGCGATCTGTTCCAAATGGGCTGAAAAAAAGATCGCAATTCTGAAAAGAAAAATGCAGGAAATACGAAATGAATGCAGAAAATATTTTCTTCGGTGCCAAGCTCGTTCGTCGAAGTGTTCGCAAGGTATTCTTCTCATCCCTTCTCTCTGTTTTAGAGAAAAAGGTAATGCCAGAAAAGAGAGAACCGTTAACGCTTCACAAATCTGAAATTCCATCTATTATGTGTGCTGTTTTTTTCTTTTTCTTGCAAGAAGTACTCGAAGCTGCTTTCGCTGTTCTCTTGTTTCTTTTCTGATTGTTTACTTTTTTTTATCTCTCCTTTTATCCGAGAGATTCCTCAAGAAGATTTTCCCTTAGATCTGAAAAAGATAAAGCAGGAAAAAGTCAGTAAACACTTTAAAATGATATTGCTAAACGTTTTCCAAGTTACAAACCTGATTCCTTCCAGGAATTTCGTATATTTACAAAGAATTTTTTTATTCGTTACTGCCCATTCCAAAGAAATCGAAATATATCGTAGCCGTATCAGACTGTTTAATCAAAATACGATTCGATTCCTAATGTGCGTGGGGGAAATATTCTCATTTTAATAACCAACGCAATTTCGCGGTACTTGCTTCAGAGTATTTTGAATTCAGCGGGTATTACGGGTTTATTTTTTATTTTTAACAAAATCATATTCTCACTGTTTTCGAACAAAAGCTGACCTTTAGCTAAGGGTTTTCTTGGGTCTTAATCAATCAGCACATATGTCTTGAAATTAGTTTTATCAAAATTTCCGCTTATAAAACATAATAAATTCAAATTCCGATATCAATAATGCGAAAAGTGTTCACACTAATACTAAAGGCGCAACTGATGTATCAAAAATGAGGACCGCTGTTGAAGCAGCGTTTGGTGTGGAATTGGATTGGTAGATCCCAACAAAATTTAATTTCAATAACTTTCGACTAACTGAATCTTTTGAAAGGGGGGGAGTAGAAAACATTTGACGCTAAAATGGAGCGTGCTAATATTAAAGATCCCACAGAAAAATAATGGAAATATTAGAATTTTAGGTTTCAAATTAAGTGCGAAAATTACACTGCTGGACAATTGCTAAGGACGGATCATCAACGGCTATAGAGCGCATAAAAAAGTAAGTGTGGTTGGATGCCAAGTGAAATAAAATAATGTCAGAATGCCAGGACATTACAAGAAAGACAATTTATTGTGCTCTGAAATCCAGAAGGCTTTGGAACGTGTTCAAGGGACAAACAGGCCATTTTGTGCAGAATACGTAAACGTGAAAAAAATGCAATTACCGTCCGCAGGCGTTCCGGCGTAAGATGTCAATACGGGATATGGCCACCATGGAGGCCGATGCAAGATTCCACAGTCGTGTCATGCTTTGCACAACATTATCCAGCAGCTGTTGGGGTAATTTATCCCATTCCTCTGTCAGTGCACGGATGAGGGTGTCCTTGTTTATTGGAGGGCATTGTCGACCAGCAAGACTTCTCTCCAAAGCATCCCACACATTTTCAATTTGATTCAGATCTGGAGAACGTGCTGGCCATACGAGGCGTTGAATATCCTCGCTCTCAAGACACTCCTGGACAGCGACTGTTCGATGACATGTTGCGTTGTCGTCCATGAAAATGAATCTATCACCGACAGCACCACGGAACATGCGAACATGAGGTAGCAGAACATCATTAATGTATCGTTGGCCAGTCATAGTCCTAGTTGGAAACACATAGAGGGACGTACGGCCATTGATCATGATGCCAGCCCATACCATGACACTACATGTCGGATATCGGTTCCTTTCCTGTATGTTTGATGGACAATATGCAGTACCACTATCACGCCAGATCAGTTGTCGTCGACAATCAGACGATAGACTGTATCTACTCTCTCATCTGAGAAAAGGACAGCAGACCAGTCGTTATCAGTCCAATTGCGATGTAGATGGCACCATTGCAAACGGGCGGTACGGTGACGTCTGGACAATGGGATGCACACAACAGGATAGCGGGCGTATAGTCCTCCTTCATGCAAACGTCTGGCGACAGTTTTTCGGGAGATCCGTTTGCCAGTAGCAGCCATAAACTGATTTGCTACCTCACTATACTCGGGGCAAACTTAACCTGTCATTGGAAGGAAGGCTACAGAGTGTATACTTCCACTGCATAAAATAGTTCCGGTCTAAAAGCTCGTACTTCAGCTTCAACTGGCACCTAAAAAGGACACAGATGTTCATACGTTGTGTGTGTGTGCATTTAAAAAATTCAGATCTCAGTTTCAGCGGCATTTCTAAAAAAAAAATATAGAAATTCGTGTTTTGGTGACGTCACTGATGGTTTTCTGTCACAGCATTCTTGTTTGGGTCAGAGTTAAGCTGTCAATCCAGTGGATATTTATTGCTGTGGGGGTGGGGGGTCATTAGCGGAAAGATGAGGGCGAAAAAAGTGTTTCCGAGGGCATTTCGCGTTTCTCCCCCTGCTTTCTCCTTCTTGATTGTTGTTTTAAAACACTCTTCTGTCTTTTCGAATGGCATCTGCCGGTCACTCGAGTGTATTTCAGCCGCATAAAACTGAGAAACCATTACGAAGCTCTGCTAAGGTGATCGTTATGAATGTTTTCAATAAATTAATGGAAAAACATTTGCCGAATAAATCGGAAAATGAAATAACAGTTCTTACGGCAGAACTCACTGGTTTTTCAAGTCGCACCATTGCGAGAATGAAGGTTGAATTTAGTATTGAAGTACCTCAGATCCATCGGCAATTTATTTCTTCAAATTAAAATACAATTCTCGCTTGGCTTACATAGAACGTTTTCTTGAAATTAGTTTGGAGTCCCCAATTCAGTTCTCAATATAGGCCAAGGAACGGCTATCTTTTCCTTTTCAACTTTTGTGCGCAGTTGCCTAAACGCGAATGAACCGGCATCAAAATTCAGACAAATGAAAGAGTTCCTTCCCGCCGTTAGGCACTTCGGGAAACTACCACACATAATTCGGAAACTTGGAAAATTGCCACACATTCAAAGTGTTCCTCAGAGGAACAGCAATTTGTGCCCGGCCCCTCAATGGAAAACATGTGGCAATTTTCCAAGTTGCTGAAAGATGTGTGGCAGTTTACAGTGAACCCTAAAATATCATTAATCACAGAGACCGGCTCTTGTCCAGTACTTATGGCAACACAGTGTAGTTAAAAAGGCATACACATTTAACGGGTATCTGTTATAAAAAAAAAAAATCTAATCAATGCAAAATTTTGGGAATAACGAAATTTTACGCATAGCTGATGACATGGTAAAAATACTTTGAATTAAATCCCACAGTTGGTAATCTTCAAGCAGTAAGTATAAATAAATGAAATATATATATAAAAAAAATAGAAAAATATGTGAAAACAAAATTAGGCCACTTAAGACTTCTTCCCGTGTTTAGCAATTTCAAAAGAAAGAAAAGTTACACGTTCTGTAACATTTCAAAAGAAAAAAAAGATAAATAGAGAGAGATATAAATTGCTTGTCTACCGGTCAGCTAGGAGCACGCGCAGGGGGGGGGAGTACTGGGGATATGGTCAGGGCTGGGACATGGTGCTAAAATGAGGGGTCAGTCTGTCACCGTGGGCTCCCTCGCAAAACTTCCGAATGAAGATTAATTACACACAATTAGTGCGGAGTAATACTTGCAACTGGGAGTGCTAAGGATCCGTAGCATTATCCCCATTGCCAGGATAGCTTTGCCCCGAGTATAGCTGTGCTGCGCCGGTGTGTTTTTGTTGATGGCACTATGTACCGATCTTCTGCAGGTGTCGTACTGCGAACACGACCTCCCCCGTGACGTTTGCTACACTCTCCATTTGTTTGAAATGATTTCCAAAGCCTTGAAACAACACTGTGGCTGACGTCGAACTCCCTGGCAACATCTGTTACTTTTCGCCGTTCTTCATTCTTGCCAATAATACGGCCACGCGTAAAATCATCTAGGTGATGTCGGGAAGACATACTGAAAATTGCAAGTTCGTCAATTGATTCTTTCCCTTTCAACTTTGCGTTTGTACAACAACGGTCAATACGCGTCAAATCCTTTATATCTCTTATCAGCGCTATGACGTCACGAACAAGTTCTGCAATCCAAAATTTGCATACGCGCAACACGTCTTACTGTATCCCGCACTTATGCTAATTTCCACATTTTCCTGCCTTCCATTTTATGGTTGCTATCGTTGCTATTGTCATCCGTCCTTAGCAATTGTCCGGCAGTGTATAAATTGCCCAACTGTATATCAGGGGAAGTCAAGTGAGAAAGGTCCAAGGAAGGAAAGAAACCTAAGAGAAAAACAAAATCAAAAGAGAACATTTCAAAATTGCCTTATGAAAGCATAATGTTTTACACCACCGGCCTTTAAAAGAATCGTTTCTTTTCTTTTTATTTTTTAATCCATATTGCAGACCGATTGTGAGATTGCGAAGTCTCCCACCTCCTTAGTGCGGGTGCTGATGCTGCTGAAACCCTCAAGAGTCCCAAAGCACTTTGTCCTGAAACTCGCTGAGACTTTTGGAATGACAAGGAAATAAAACGAATAGAAGCGGGAACAGTTGGCCTTGATATGAAAGACTGAAAAGTAAAAGCAAGGAAAGATTAAAGTTTTAGGAGTACACGGTTTCCTGTTGAGTATTGAAGCTATAACCTGTCCTAATATACTAACCAGCCAGGAAACCGATGCCACACCAGCAGAACGCAGAAAAGGGGGAGCAAGAGTAACATAATAGGAACCTAAAATAGTAAAATACAACATCGCAAAGCAACTATGCAAAAAACATCAGGTTTTTCGCAGTTGGCCTTTACAGAAGCCGTCTTAATTTTAGCCAAGTTTTGCTCGCCATATGCTAAAGTGCTGCTGCAAGCACAATGGCCAATTACACTAAATCTTTCTTTTTGTTTTTAGAATTAGCATTAGTTTAAGTAGCCTTAGTAACAGAGTGTCTGACCCCAGGTCTAAAATTGCCCTTGGGAAAATAGAAGCTAAGAGATTTGAGTAAGTATACTCGATAAGAAAGAAAAATAGGAAGGATTTAAAGACAGTGAGAGAATACTCAGGAGTCATCGCCCAGCCAGAGTCGGAGAGAGGGTGGCAAAGCTCTCAGCAGGAATAAGCCAAGCAACCGGGACCGCACAACAGCCGGGGTGGGGAAGTGAGTCTTCAAGAACCACATCCGGTGCTGGAATAGCTGTCAACACTTACCAGTACAAGCAAACCTGAAAAATAAAAGTTGTTGTAGTTTTTCAAACACCCACCTGAAATGTTCACAATACTATAATGTGCAAATTAATTGGGACAAGCTATTTTATTCTCAGAATTGTAATGTGATCGCCAGTTGATGTCGGAAACCCACGTAAACCGATTTTATCAGCTGTGAGGTGGTGTGACTGTTAGAACTTGATAGTAAGAATGTGGTTTAACCGGTTTTAAACAGGAAATAGGCACTTCAGCTTCAGTTGTGAGCTTTCGTGTGTGACAGCTGGATGTTAGTTTTTGCTCTTTGTGAGTACGTGTTGCTTTCGTGTATTGAAAAATGGATATTTCCCCAAGGAAGCGTGCAAAAATAATTGCTCTGAAGGATCACACTTCTATGACAGTGAGAGATATCGCTTCTGCAGTTGGTGTAGGCAAATTAAGTGCATCAAGACTGCTTACGCGATACAATGCATCTGGATCACCGTCTCCAAAAAGGAGAGGTAAATGTGGAATAAAAAGGAAAAACAACTCTACGAACAGATAAATATCTAATCATCATAGATATTTATCGGTTATATCATAATCAGAAATAATAAAATGAATCAAAAAAAAAATTCACCGACTTCAAAGAGATTTATTGGCTAGTGGTTGTGATGTTAGTGATTCAACTGCACGCCGTAGGCTTTTGGAAGTTGGCCGGAAGGCAAGAAGACCAACGAAAAAACAATATTTGAATGCGAAAATGAAGATAAAACGTTTAGCATGGGCCAAAAAATATAAATCATGGACTGCTGACGACTGGAAAAAGGTAATTTTCAGGGATGAAACTCATTTATTTGTGCAGGGTTACCAATCAAATGTCGTTAGACGAAGCAACTGTGAACCCTTAAGACCTGAGCATGTCAAACAAACTGTAAAACACCCTCTGAAACAGATGTTTTGGGGTTTTTTCACATCAAATGGCACTGGAAGCTTAGTTCCTGTTCAAGGTATGATGAATTCAGCCAAGTACGTAGAAATATTACAACGTAGGATTGTTCCATTCTTGCAAACGTTTGACGGGATATTTCAACATGACTTGGCCCCATGTCACAATTCGAAATTGGTCAAGAATTCCATGCTGCAAAATCAAATTCATTTGCTTGATTGGCCTGGAAATTCACCAGACTTAAATCCCATTTGGAATATTTTGAAGAGACGTTTAGATAAAATGGACTGTACAACTAAAGAACGCATGATAACGAATGCTACAAAAGTGTGATTCCACGATTATGAAGTCAAAAATATGTGCACTCAATTAGTGGAGTCAATTCCAAAACGAATTCAAGAGTTGATTTCTGCTGAAGAAGGACATACTTCATACTAATACAGGTATTTATCAGTGTATATCACAAGGCATAGAATGATATAAAGGCATAGTTTTGGGAAAATGAGTGATTTTCTACTTTGTTTAAATTAATTTGCACAGTATAGTGCTTACTACTCTATCCGATCTATTCCTCCATCTGCTCCAACGCTACCACCATAAGAATCAGTGTTCAACAGTGCTGCTATGTCTTTGTGCCTATTTGAGGGTTGACCTTGATCGTCGCCTTAGTTCTGGGGAGCCTGAGAACTGCGCAGGTGTCATAGTCAACCACCTCCCTAACAACTTCATAGGGATGAGCTCCTGCTCTCCTGCAAAAACCTTGGCGAGTTTGATGGTAAACTCCCGTACCTTCTCAACTTCAAGTCGGTTCCTCAAGTTCCGAATTGGGGTCCACGGCGGTGTCCCGGTGATCATTGGAAGTGCTTGGCTCTGCACCATTTGAAATTTTTTTTTGCTGTCTCAATTACAACTACCCAGATTGGAGCTGCACAGTAAACACTAGCCTGACGACCCTCTTATCCGGCAGCACTTTATGGCGTGTTATTAGAAAACCTCTCAGGCGGAGTAATGGAGCTAGCTGCCAAAGGCCTTGTCTAGTACTTTTCGCGAAGAATTTTGTGTTGGCTACCCTCGAAAGTCGACAATTTATGTAAAACTTTATTTTCCTGATTCGTTGCCCATTTGCCTTTTACGAAAATGCAGTTGCGTCCCAGCAAAAACACAAGTGTTGGGAAACTGCTGGCCACCATTTGGCAGAAATCTGCCACTCACGGTACCGTAGCGATCCGTTGGTGGCAACGCCATCACTTGACAGCCACTGATGGCCCTGCGGCATCGCAGTGAGCTACGGGCGTCCACGCAAGTGCCACCATTGGCCCGTAGATGGCAACTGAAGCAACCCCAACGGGAGGTGGAAGTAGCGGGACTGCGCAGGTATTGAAGCAACACGTGCACTGTCTTTCGTGGTGCCAGTTAGTTGAAGGCAACGCCTTCGCCATCTTGTTGTTTTAGTGGATGTTAAAAAAAAGCCATATGTAGAGAGACGGATTAATTTCCTAATGAAATGCCGCGTCGACAAAATTACTGTCCGAAGAAAATTATATAAATAGTTAATGAACTGTAAGAAATAGTCAATTGATCTCACGTATGTATAGAAAATCATTTCGTAGCAAAATTTCTGCACTAACACACAAAAAATCGAGAATGCAGACAGTCATGAAACACACTGACTCCATTCCCATGAAAAACAAGAAATAATTTATGCATGATCTTCATACACTAAACCGCTTCAAACAGAAATTCCGGAAATACATTAAAAAATTACTGTGTTGTAAAAAATAAGAATTATACGAGTGCACAATGGATATTTTCGTTACGAAATTATCCAGTATTTGAAAAACAAAACAAAAACACAACGCTATGTGAATATAATGTACTCATCCATGTGTCAAATGCACAAGATTAGTAGAATTCGCTGCTAAAAATAACCGGAACTAAAATAAAATATCATTCCTATTTAGAACAAATGTAGCTTCGGACCGTGGAAAAAAAAGACAAAACTTTAAAAATGTAAGAGAATGTGACATGAATGTGTAAATATATTAATTGAACAATTGCCTTTCAAGACCAGAAGGACAGCACAAATCTTTGGAAAACGTCTTTAAGTTCGTACACTCGTTGAAAGTGAGTGACGTTTCCTTAAAGTAAAAAAAAATCGTTACATTGAAAAAATGAATTTATGAATTATATGAAACGTACATTTAAGAAAACGAACTCGTGTTATTGCGAAATCAAAAAGAGAACCTTTTGTTTCACATCGCGTAGGAGAGAGGCTCACCTCCAAGCGGATGGTCACGCGTGGTAAACTAATGTAACGCTTAGAACATCCGCTTCGCAACCATTTGCAGCCCTTCATGGACATCGTGCACCCCAACAACGATGGAATATTCCAGGTGGACAATACATAATGTCATCGGTTCCAAGTTGTCCAAAATTGGTTCCAGGAACATTCTGGACAGTTCCGACGGATGGCGTGGCCCCCACCTCCGCTCGATATGAACCCAATAGAGCACTCATGCAACGTGGTGGAAAGGTCCATTCGCACCTAAGATCCTGCACCTACAAATATCAAGGAACTATGGGCAGTAATTCCGAGTGCATTGCTCAACATCTCTCCAGAAGTCTTTCGCCACTTGTAAAATCGATGCCACGTAGAGTTGCTGCACTTCGCCGGGATAGAGAAGGTCCTACACGATACTAGGTACGTATCCCACGACTTTGGCACTTCAGTGTGCATTTGGTTCCATATATTCGCTTTTTAATATCGGATTGAACAAATTTCTTTTTCCTTTCAATGTCATTTATAACAAAGACTATTTTTGGTGAAGTCACTTTTTTAAGCAAGATATAGATTTTCCTCTAGGGGAATAAAGGTAAATTGCGATTGTCCCGATGTCTCTACATCTAAAAGTCCTATTTGAAAACTTCTTTCTGCATCGGATAGAGCTCCTGGGGTGACATGTTCTGCATATAATTTCTAATTCTTGGTAAGAAATGGTTTGTCTAACAGGAGGCGTTCTGTTGTATTTGCAGCAAAATCTGCGTTCCTAAAATCTAGATTTAAGAACTTTTTCGTAAACCGATTCCAATCACCACGAAATCCATTTGACAATGCCTTCTGTTTAAAACAGTGAATTGTTTTCCCGACAGGTCGTAGATTGTATCTTATTTTTGTGTCATATATCCGCCTCTAAGAGTACGATTTGTAAAATTCTTTTTTATGAGTGAGCGTTTCCCGAGAAAAATAGTGAAGAATACTTTTCGCATGTTTTCAAATTTCCCATTATGCAAAAATTATCCCGCTAGTGAGTAGAGAGTTTTAACATGTTTTCCCTTTATTTTTCTTCTTCTAACTGTTCGATTTGAAAAACCGTTTGTCTTTGATATCATTTGCTAAAAGAAACGTTTTGTGCAAAATTTTATAATTTTGCACATTAATAAATTGTTAAATCAATTTGCCTGTGGTGTAATTTGAATGCAGGTCTTCCCTCTCCGGAGTAAATTCTCCCAAGTGAACAACGCCGGCAAGGCTCATAGTTGCAATTTGTCGCTTTAACGTATGCGTCACCTCAGAAGTATGTCAAAAGCCAGCGCCATAGGGCAAGTACAGAATCCATACTTCATTTGGGATTCGAACCCGGACCCATCTCATACAAATGATTTACAGCCAGCGCCTTGGGCAACTCTCTCACTTAGTATCTGTTCACATACTTGGTAGTTGTTCACATAATACAAGAAAAACTTTGGAAGAAGACACATGGAAAAATGTCGTAAATCATGGGGAAATTAAAAGGATTTTCCTGTATACATTGCACTTCAAATGTTGAATACAAAGAAAAATGATCCGGAATTAGTGCCGTTAAGCAATTGATATGATTCTTCACCCGTTTTAATGTTCAGAGCAGCCAGAAGCGACAGACGGCGTTTGCAATACAAGTTCTAAATTAGGGACTCTGGTATTAGTTATTGTTATGAGGTTTTACGACCAGCATGAGCCACTCAGAAAGGATATTAGTTCCAGGAAAAGGGTAGAGCCGGCGCCGTAACCATGAGCCACTCAAAAGGCTACAGGCAGTTGCCCGTTCAAAATTTAGAGATATTAGTTCCAGGAAAAGGGTACAGCCGGCGCCGTAACCATGAGCCCCTCAGAAGGCTACAGGCAGTTGTCCGTTCCAAATTTAGGGCTATTAGTTCCAGGAAAAACGTAAAGCCGGCGCCTTAACCATGAGCAACTCAGAAAGCTACAGGCAGTTGTCCGTTCCAAATTTAGGGATATTAGTTCCAGAAAAAGGGTAGAGCCGGCGCCTTTACCATGAGCCCCTCAGAAGGCTACAGGCAGTTGTCCGTCCTAAATTTAGGAATATTAATTCCAGGAGAAGGGTAGAGCTGACGCCTAAACCATGAGCCACTCAGAAGGCTACAGGCAGTTGTCCGTTCCACATTTAGGGATATTAGTTCCAGAAAAAGGGTAGAGCCGGCGCCTTAACCATGAGCCACTCAGAAGGCTACAGGCAATTTTCCGTTCCAAATTTAGGAATTTAGGGATATTAGTTCCAGAAAATGGGTAGAGCCAGCGCCTTAACCATGAGCCACTCAGAAGACTACGGGCAGTTGTCCGTTAAAAATTTAGGGATATTAGTTCCAGAAAAAGGGTACAGCCGGCGCCTTAACCATGAGCCACTCAGAAGGCTACAGGCTGTTGTCCGTTCCACATTTAGGGATATTTGTTCCAGAAAAAGGGTAGAGCCGGCCCTTAACCATGAGCCACTCAGAAGGCTACAGGCAATTGTCCGTTCCAAATTTAGGGATATTAGTTCCAGAAAATGGGTAGAGCCAGCGCCTTAACCATGAGCCACTCAGAAGACTACGGGCAGTTGTCCGTTCCAAATTTAAGGATATTAATTCCAGAAAATGGGTACAGCCGGCGCCTTAACCATGAGCCACTCAAAAGGCTGCAGGCAGTTGTCCGTTCCAAATTTAGAGATATTAGTTCCCGGAAAAGGGTAGAGCCAGCGCCTTAACCATGAGCCACTCAGAAAGCTACAGGCAGTTGTCCGTTCCAAATTTAGGGACATTAGTTCCAGGAAAAGGGTAGAGCTGGCGCCGTAAGACAAATGCAGTACCCATTCCTCATCCGGGCCACTGATCCAGACGCACTTCGGGCAAATAATAAGAAATCCCCGCCTTAATCATGAGCCGCTCAGAAAGCTACAGGCAGTTGTCCGTTCCAAGTTTAGGGATATTAGTTCCAGGAAAAGGGTCGAGCCGGCGCCGTAAGACAAATGCAGCACCCATTCCTCATCCTGGCCACGGATCCAGACGCACTTCGGGCAAATAATAAGAAAGCCGCGCCTTAGGCTACTCGTTCACAGGGGTGACTGACATCAGTAACGCTTTCGACCAGGTTTATTAGGATTATGGGCATGAAAGACAAATTTTCCCGGAAAGGAAGGTCTATCTTACAAAAATCTGATAAATTGGGTGGAAGAATGTAATATGAAAACGTATTTATTCTTGAAGACCAAGAGCCACAGTGGTGCAGTCGTCTACCCGCTGGCATTTGAATGTTATTCCGAGATGGGTATTGACCCCTTCCTGTATATGGAACCAATGGCCTCCAAATTAGAAAGACTGACTGACATAGTCGATTTAGTTCTCACGACGGAACAAAGAAAAGCATATTGAAGTCCAGTTGGTCCGAATTTATTCGTACAAAGCTTTGTTTTCATTAATACTTTAAAACAGATACGTGCTACATAATGAGAGATAGCTGTGCTCTTTGTACATCACTACAGAGAAGTTGTAAGGAGATAAGAGATTTGCAGAATGCCAGAATAGGCTTGCAATCAGATTTCCTGAATACACTGCTATTTGTGAAAATTGCAACAGCAAGGAAGAATCAAGCTATTCAGATGAATTTATATCACAGATTCCTCATGTTACAGTGGATAACTGATTACATTTGTGGAGCTATACAAGATTTTGCGCTTCAAAACTCAGTATCGTGTGAAGCCTCCTCGAGCAAAAATACGTAAATCCCTATACACGGCGTGACATTGAATGGAAAAGGTTTTGATATCGTCTTGGGGAACACCTTGCCAGGCTGCTTCTGAGCGATTGGTGATTGGCGGAGACGCTCGACGGGCCAGTTGCTTAGATACAATGTCCTAGACATGTTCGATCGGGAACATATCCAGCGAACGTTCAGCCCAGGGAAGAAGTGGTTTCTGCCGTGCATGGCAAAGGACTTAGCCATGCTGGGCCATATGTGGCTGAGCATTGTTCTGCTGGAATATAAGGAGAGGAAAACTTTGAAGGAAGGGTACCATCGTAGTGCATCAAGCTGAATCGTGACTCATCAGAAAATACAACCTGTTGCCAATCAGCGCGCTCATGCCTGTGTTCGAGACCCCATTGTAGCCTGAGACGTCTGTATTTGAAGGACAAAGGAATGCGCAGCTGTGGGCTGCTAGCGACAAGTTCTCTGTTAAGCAGACGACGTCGAACTGTGACGGAGGACAAAGATTCTGCGCTAACAGCGTCTATGTCACTGTGCGATCGGTCAGTACTATGCTGCAGAGTTACCTGCCATGCCACGCAATCGAGCGATTTTGCGTTCCATTTTTCGGATTACTGTGCTTTCGAGCCTCATCTGTCCACTGACGTCACGTGCGCATCACTGTTCTGGCGTTTCGTTCGTAAGGTACGAGTGGTAATTTCGCGGTAGGAAAATACAGCTTCTCTCATCGCAACAATTCTTCTTCTCTCAAAGTGCATCAGGTGTTTATAATGCGACTTTCTACGGCGACGTGGCCAAGTGATACACAAGAAGCACCCGTTCGACTCAATGTCGGCACTTTACTGACTGCAACATGATGATCATGATCATATGTAGAGGATTTTAGGAAGGGAGTGTCTGACCATAGGTCTTAAACAACCCTTAGAAATAGGAAGCTAGGAGATTTGGGCTAGAGTGCCCGATAGGAAAGTGACATAGAAGCGAGGTAGAAAGGGGAAGGGAGACGATCTTATTTATTAGCGGGGGCCAGTGCCCGGGGTCCGACGGCTTAACGTGCCCATCCGACGCACTGCGGATATTGAGTGGATCAAGCATTCCTACCTGCCTGGGATCTAACCCGAGGTCTTCTCCATGGCAGTCACGAACATTGTCCACTAGGCAACCCGTTGCTCCTTGACTGCAACATCTCGTTTGAGCCAGCTTTTTATACCCAAGACTGGACAGTTCAGACGTCGCTGCTCCAAAACTGCATGCGCATTTTCAATTATATTTGAATCACTTGCATGTCCCAACCTGCTGTACATATACCTTAAGTTTCAAGTTAATTCCAGTAATTCTTTATGGTGTTGCAATTTTCCCAAACAGTCGTGTATGAAGCACAATCAGTAGCCGATGAGGATTCACATCGATTAAATTTCGCCGTGGAACAGTTAATAATGAATGCGCAACTTTTCCAGTTTCGTTTTCTTAAACATATTGTTTTGGATGATTTAAGTCAAAAACATATTTAACATGCATGTACACAGGAAAATCATTCTGATCCAGCTTTTCATTTTAATACAAATGAACATTATTATATTCTGAGGTGCTTGCATCGTAGGACGCACATGAGATAAAGGCAGATAGCAGTAAGAGCACATGCCAATGTAGTATAGTGGATAGCACTTGGAGCTCCGGAGCCGAGAGATGGGAGTTCGAATCCCTCACCTGGAATAAACATTGTGGAGAAATTTAATTCGTCATATGGACGCTCGAACTTCAAAGATGAGCCGGCTGTTAGGTTTTTCGCAATAGTGTGATGTTCTTTCCACACCGCGATATAGGAAAAATGAGCCTCCCTTCTTCATTGCTTCGAAAAATAAATCAGTGTGTTGTTACGTTCCACACACCAAACATTTCCTGGGATTTCTCAAATGCACATTCTTCATGGGATGACTGCCTACAGCGACACGTGGTCCCGGCACAATTTCGGGGAGAGGGGCAGACGTAACGTGCCTGCCCCGCAGGACGCACATAAGATGATAGCAGTGAGTGCACGTGCCAGTGTAGTACAGTGGATGGCACTCGGAGCCGAGATTTGTGGGTTCGATTCTCTCCGCTGGAGTAAAATTGATGGAAGAATTTTCTTCGTCATAATCATCATCATCATCATTGTCAACCATTATCAATCCACTGCTGGACGAAGGCTTCCCCAAGTTTCCTCCACAACGGTCTGTCTTGTGCCAGTCTCCTCCATGTCATTCCCGCATACTTTCGAATTTCATCCACCCATCTCCCATGTGGTCTTCTTCTGGGTCTTTTCCTGTCATTTGGAATCCAATCTAAAATTTCGGCTGTCCATCGATGGTCTGTCCTTCTGGCAGTATGTCCAGCCCATTGCTCGTTCGCGACAGACGTAGTGTTGGTGGCTCCAATATTTTATGCATTTTAGTGTGGAATACCTCGTCCCTCACTCACCTGTTGCGAGGCCCGGCTGTCTAAAGGTACTGTGTACGTTTTAAGCTACTTTTCTAACGTTCTCATCCTCATATTAGTTCACATTCATCGGTTTTCTTATCGTTTGCTCGTTTGTTTACGTTTGGAAGCTGCCAACATGGTGGCTTCCGGTATTTCCTTATCATCTATGGGCGTGGCGGATGCACGTCACGTCCCACTTCCCACGTCCATGGAAGTTAACATACTCTCGTCCTCAGATGTGTCTGCTCAGATGCCTTCCCAGCTTTCTAGTACTCCTGCACCGGTGCCTTCACTGGACTTGGCTGCGATTTCTTCTTCCGATCCTGCGTCTGCCTCGGTGCCCTCCCTGGGTATTACTGATTCCACTGCCTTGCCTTCGGCTTGTGCTTCTCTTCCTCACAGCCTTCTGTGCCTGCCGGATCCGACCAGACTTCAATTCCGAGGATGTCATTTGCCTATAAAGTGCAACAAGGCGCTACTTTTACGTCCGATTCCTCTCATCCAGTTGGTTTTTTGCAAGCAACACCTATTATTCAGGTATCCAACCACAAGGTGAAGGTAACGATAGATGACAATTCGCAGATTGGCCGTGAGTTCCATAACCTCCTGGATAGAGGTGTGCTCTTTCATGCTTTACCAAATACTCCATTGCCACGCTACATGGAAGCCCTCTCTGGACATGTGTCGTCTGCGTCCATTGCAGGAATTTCCCGTACTCCTCGGGGTATTTCGGTACAGTTCAATCACAAGGAGGACGCTGACTTTTTTCTTGCAAACGGACTTTCGATTGGGACAAACCATCTCATCCCGTCGCCTCTTTCCAAGCGACCGGTGAACATCACGTTCTATCCTGTTCCACAGGAAGTGGCTGATACTGCACTTCCTCTCCTTGTCAGTCATGTTTGTAAAATTGTTGGGAAGGTCCGTCGCCTCTCTGACGCTCCCCGCGGAACTCGATTTGCACATGCTACCGGACCTCGCCGTCAGTTATTGGTCGTCTTTCCCACCGAGAAAGCTTTGGCGGATTGCCCTACAGAAGCTACTGTTGAAATTGGCTCACGAACGTACAGTTTCAAGATTTTCACTGCACACTATTGTACACAATGTTTAACACAGAAACACACCACTGCCTCCTGTAACCGCGTTCGACGTGGACGCTCATCAAGTTCGCATCCCACTGCTGACGACATTGGTCTTTCTACTATCTCCACTACCGGTAGTTTGCCTGACGCAAATTCTTCGTTTCTCCGTCAGCCGAACATTTCCGTCACGGACGATGCTGGCTTTTCCTCCACTCCCGACATACACGATTGTGCATCCACCTTCAAGATTGACAGAGTTGTCTTCGACTACAGATGTGTCTACAGCGAAGTGTTCCGATCCGGGTGTGTTGAGTGGTGGTTTGGCGGATCAGCAGTCTGGCTCTTCTCCTAGCCTCTCGGATATCGAACCTCCAGTTACAACCTTGTCTACCATACCCTTGCTGCAACATCTTCCTGAGGCCTCGGCTGTTGTACCAGTCTCCACTACGGCAGCTCAGCTACGTACTGCTTCTTCGTCGACGTTCGTTTTCTCGTCTCCTGACTTGGGAGGTGAGCCTGATCCACTAATGGATACATCCGCCTTAGCTTCTTCTTCGAAGAGGGTTGGAACTTCCAAAGGCGCTGTAAAACAGAAAAAGTTAAAACAACTTTCTGTGCCACATTCTGAGGATTCATCTAGTGTTCCTGAGGTTTTCGGTTCCGATGTTTCTCCACCTGATGATTCTTCAAACAGTATGCTTCTCCGCTCAGGTCCTGTCAATCCTCTCTCTGATGCTGAGGTTCTACAGGCCGTTGGTACGTTTCCTCAAATTCCTGGACCACTGTCCAGACAGCAACTTTTACGTCTTTTTCAACCTGCACGTACGATTGTTGGTTCTGAAGAGTTCCTTCACTCACCTGATCTGGATCTGTATGCAGCGGTAACGCAATTCGAAGCTTATGTGTCACTTTTTAAATCTCTGTGTGCCACCGATCCTCGGTATCAGCCTTTTTTTGAGACGTTACACGCGCATTCTCGCCTCCTTGAAGGAGCTCGCTGAGAAGCGTATATGTGATACCTTACTTCCTCGTACCGATGACCTTTAGCTCTCTTCCCTAAACCGATCACTTTTTGTCCTCTCAATGTTAGAGGATTTGCGAACCCGTTCGCAAATTCTCTGGTCTTTGCAGACTTAGTGCCTGTTGATGCTGATGTTTTATTTATTCAGGAAACAAATTGCATTCCCGTTACGCCGTTTCATCGCTGGCGCCCGTGGCCCTATAGGTTCTTTCATTGCTTTTCCATCCGTCTCGGAAACGGCGTATCCATTGGAATTCATCAACGCCTTTACCCAGCTATGTCATCAATTGTCGAAGTCGCGAAGACTGAGGGAGTTTTCTTATATCTCTCCTTTCGTCTCGGGGCTTTGGGTGTTCATCTTCTTAACATTCATATACCGCAGCGAAATGACGATGCAATTTCCTTTTAGACTCCATCTATGTTCATCTTGCCACGGTCGCCCCCTCTGATATTGTTCTCTTTGGTGGTGATTTCAATTGTACGTTGTACCCTACTCTTGATCGGTCACACTGTGTCGAATCTCGTTTTTCTCTTGTTCAGGTTTTATCCGACCTTTTGTCCCATTACAACCTTGTTGATGCTTTCCGTTGCCTTCATCCTTCTGTCTGTGATTTTACCTGGTGCTCTTCCAATCCTGCTTCTTTGACCGAAGCACGACTTGATCGTTTTTATGTTTCGTCCCATTTTAGTACACACCTTCAAGCTGCGTCACTTGCATTCTTTCTGTATTTCTTCCTGTTGTCTTCAAACCGTTCTTCAGGTTATGGTCTATTCCCATTTCGTTCCTTACTGATTCAGATTTTTGTTCCCATTTATCAGCTTATCTTCAGGCTGCTGAAATTGATCTTCACTCTACCTCGGACCCTGTGTCGGAATGGATCTCCGTTAAAACTACATTAGTTGCTTTCTGCAAGA
Source organism: Macrothele yani (assembly GCA_039090855.1). Lineage (NCBI taxonomy): Eukaryota > Metazoa > Arthropoda > Arachnida > Araneae > Macrothelidae > Macrothele > Macrothele yani. The sequence continues at coordinate 186,543,349 of CM076995.1, forward strand.
TATTTTCTCTTTCCACTCGCCTCTCGGAATTCACGATCGTTGATCGCCTTCGTCTAGAGTTAGCTTGTGTTTCACCTACGTCTGCCGCCTATCGTACACGGTCCTCGGCTATCCGGGGCCTACTTCAAAGCCAGGCGTCGTAAGCTCTTGTTCGCCTTCATGTACAGGATGTTTCTTCAGACATCCAGGATGCGAGCGCCGTTCTTGAATTTGAGAGGGACATCCTTTCTTCTCCTTCGCTCACCCATTTAACCCTTCATGATGGCTCTGTCTCTGATGATCCCTCACGGCTTTCCCCTTTTCTCGTTTCTCATTTTACTGAACATTTCTCTTCTTCCTCTTCGCCTCCTGATCCATCCTCCACTCTCTTCACAGGCCTTCCTCAAGTTCCGTCTTATCTTCATTCCTCTCTCCTTGCCCCAATTACTCTCTCCGAATTATCTTCAGCTCTCTCCTCTTTAAACTATCAGTCCGCCCCCGGTTTAGATGGTATCCCAGTTGCATTCTATCGTACTTTTCTACCTCAGCTTTCTCCCTTTTCTTCTAGCTTGCTTTAACAATCTTCTATTTCGCACTGCTTTCCCTTCATCTTTTACCGTTGCCGTCGTTCGTCTTCTCCCGAAGAAAGGCTGTCTCCTCAATATAGACAATTGGCGTTTTATTAGCATCTTGAACAGCGATTACAAGCTTTTCGCTAAGATTCTTTCTCGTCGTTTGAATGGCATACTGCCAGACATTATTCATTCGGACCAAACGTATACAATTCCGGGTCGATCTGTTCAATCAACATTACATCTTCTTCGAAACCTTCTAGTACTTGCTGATCGACAGGTTGAGCGCCTGGCCTTGTTCTCGTTGGATCAGCGCCAGGCGTTTGACCGTGTCTCTCATGCCTACCTTTTTCGGGTGCTTCTTTCATTTGGTATTCCTCATAATTTTTGCAGACTTCTTTTAAACCTTTATCGCAATTCTTTTCTTCACGTTCGGACTCACTCATTTTTAACGAGCTCCATTCCTTTTGCTACTGGAATTCGTCAGGGGTGTCCTCTTTACGGGCAGTTGTCTGCTTTGGCGTTTGAGCCGTTGTTGTGCCAAATCCGTTCTGTTCTTGCTCCTTCACCTCGTTCTTTACTACCCGAATCTCGTCATTTTTCTTCTGTCCTGGTTGCTTATGCAGACGATCTGACGGTACTCATCCGAGCGCAGTCCGGTTTCTCGACCCCTGGAATCTGTTTATTCTTAGTATGCACAACTTTCCGGCGCTGCGTTGAACAGAGACAAGAGCACCGGGCTCTGGTGCGGTGCGTGGCGAGCACGCCCTCATCGCCCCTGGGGAGCCACTTGGTCTCGAACGACGCAGCAGTTTCTTGGTGTAGTTCTTGGTGACCCTTCTTTCCTGTCCTCTGGTTCTTGGACACCGCTTCTCCAAAAATTCTCAAATGTTTTATCCCTCTGGAGTCGTGCTAGGGCTTTATTGTCGTATTGGGGTAAAGCCCGGGTTGTCTCTACATGTCTTCTCCCTTTATTGACATATACATGGTCTACACAAGCGGCTCCTTCTTTTTTCTTCGTAAAATTCAGTCAGCCATCACCCGCTTCATGTGGCATCGGCAGGCTTGGGTGTCTACACGGACGCTCACGCTTCCGGTGTCTCATGGAGGGGTGGCACTTCCTGATGTCCATCTCCGATATCGTACTGCTCGCCTTGTTTCCATTATTTCGCTTTATTGCTCTGTTCCCACTGCTGCTATTAGTTCTGTTGATGTCATTCTAAGTCCTCGTAACCCAGTTATCACTTTTGCTACGCTTTTCCTTATGGATCGTTTGCCTCTGTTGCCTAGACGTCTTCCGGAGGTATATAGGGAATTTCTTGATTTTTGGCGAGCGTTAACCCCGGTTCATCTTCCTCCTTCTGGTATCCTTGAATTGTTAAATGAGCCACTCTTCCACTCTTCCGTTTTGACTCAGTCGGATTCTTCATATTTTTGTTTTCCCTCCTGGATTCGGGAGGGTGTTTTTGTTGTCAAGCAACTTGTCACCCCGACTCTTCGGTGGCGTTCTCTCTCACAAATTTCTGTTGCTCTAGCTGCTGATCCTATTGAGCATTTCCGGTTTCTCTTTCTTCAACGCTCTCTTCGTCGGTCATTTCCCGATATAGCAACTGTTGATGGACTTGTTGCTTGCGCGTCCGCCCCTCTTGCTTTACTTTTTCGCTTTCACTCTCTGGTTCTCCCTATCTACTTCATTCCGTCACTTCTCGCTGTCTTTACCGTCATCTTCTCCTTCACAATTCTCCGCCGTTACTCTATTTCCTCTCTTCCACCATCTACCTTTTCTGCCACTTGGTGTGTTCTGCACCTTACTCTTAGTTTACCGCTGGAGAAAGATGTGCAGTGGCGATTTCTCCACGGTCGACTCCCCACTCCAGCCATTCTCCATCGTCAGGGAATTCTTTCTAGTCCTCTGTGCCCTTTTTGTGGCCAAATCGGTCATCTTCTACATTATTATAATACCTGCGAGATCCTACAGCCATTGTTTACTCTCATCCATCAGATCGTTTCACTTTCCTGTTCCACTCTCCACAACTTACATGATTTCAACTATCTTCTTCCTCGAGGAAGCATTACGCCTCACCGACCTTCCATTTGTTCCTATTTGTTCGTTCTTGCTAAATCTGTTATTTATGCGTACCACCTCTCGATTCGTTTTCTGGACTCTTATCCATCTGTTTCAGAGGCTCAATCACGTTTGGTCACGGATTTTCGTGCCGCCCTTTTATCTCGTCTTACAACTGAGTATCTTTCAGCATCGACTCACGGTTCCTCGGCGACGTTTTCCACCTTGTGGTCGCCTGGATCTTCCTGGTTTCGCATTGATTCCTCCACGGTCTCCTTACTTGTGTGATCTCCCCATTATCCTATCTCGCGTATTGCTCTGTTGTTTCCTGCATTAGGGCCATGTATTTTTAATTTGCTATAATTGTGAGTTTTTACTGTGTTTCTTTTTTTTTTTTTTTTTTTTTGATTGGATTTGGATTTGGATTGGAGTTTTAACGACCACCGTGAGCAACTCAATGGGCTATAAGCAGTCGCCCGTCCCTAATTTAGGGTCACTGGTTCCAGGGAAGGGAGAGAACCAGTGCCGTAAGACAAACACAACATCCATGCCTCACCGGGATTCGAACCCGGACCCCGTTCGGACGAATGATCAGAGGCCAGCGCCTTAGACCACTGCGCCACCGGGGCGGCTTACTGTGTTTCACAGGTAATGTATTTTGATTTTGCTATAATTGTGTGTTTTGGCTGTGTTTCACAAGTAATGTATTTTCAATTTGCTATAATTGTGTGTTTTTGCTGTGTTTTCACAAATAATCGGTCTCGTAACTTGTGTGATCTCCCCAGTTTCACATTATTATTATCTTATTTGGTGTTTCCTCAATTTGTATCTTGTTTCTAAATTTCGTATAATTGTGAGTTTGTGCTGTGTTAGTGCTTTCCTCTATCGTGGTTTACTATAGAGGTACATTTGTTACCTATGTTATTTTTATAATGTTGATGAGTTACTCAATAATGTATTGCGCTCTAACCACATTTAAGTTCCATTCGGTTGATGTATGTTGGCATAGTACTTTCATATACTTGTGCAAATGTGTTTTTGCCGCCCCGGTGGCGCAGTGGTCTAAGCGATGGCCTCTGATCATTCGTCCGAACGGGGTCCGGGTTCGAATCCCGGTGAGGCATGGATGTTGTGTTTGTTTTACGGCTCTGGCTCTCTCCCTTCCCTGAACCAGTGACCCTAAATTAGGGACGGGTGACTGCTTATAGCCCATTGAGTTGCTCACGGTGGTCGTTAAACCTCCAAAAAAAAAAAAAAAAAAAAAAATGTGTTTTTTCATATCGTTTGACATGCTGTTATGCCAATCATTGTTCGTGTCCATAATCATTTCCTTTCTGTGTAACTTTGTGCTGCATCGTGGATATACATACATTGCCGCGCTTTTGTTTTCTGTACTGCAACTTTCAATGAATTTCCCATGTTTGTATTTCGTTATAGCAATAAACTGGGTACCATTTTGGTACCCACAGTTACCAATACCAATACCATTGCTCGTTCGCGACAGACGTAGTGTTGGTGGCTCCAATATTTTATGCATTTTAGTGTGGAATACCTCGTCCCTTACACACCTGTTGCGAGGCCCGGCTGTCTAAAGGTACTGTGTACGTTTTAAGCTACTTTTCTAACGTTCTCATCCTCATATTAGTTCATATACATCCGTTTTCTTATCGTTTGCTCGTTTGTTTACGTTTGGAAGCTGCCAACATGGCGGCTTCCGGTATTTCCTTATCATCTATGGGCGTGGCGGATGCACGTCACGTCACACTTCCCACGTCCATGGAAGTTAACATACTCGTCCTCAGATGTGTCTGCTCAGATGCCTTCCCAGCTTTCTAGTACTCCTGCACCGGTGCCTTCACTGGACTTGGTTGCGCTTTCTTCTTCAGCTCCTGCATCTGCCTCGGTGCGCTCCCTGGGTATTACTGATTCTACTGCTTTGCCTTCGACCTATGCTTCTATTCCCTCACAGCCTTCTGTGCCTGCCGGATCCGAACAGACTTCTCTTCCGAGGATGTCATTTGCCTCTAAAGTGCAACGAGGCGCTACTTCTACGTCCGATTCCTCTCATCCAGTTGGTTTTTTGCAAGCAACACCTATTATTCAGGTATCCAACCACAAGGTGAAGGTAACGATAGATGACAATTCGCAGATTGGCCGTGAGTTCCATAACCTCCTGGATAGAGGTGTGCTCTTTCATGCTTTACCAAATACTCCATTGCCACGCTACATGGAAGCCCTCTCTAGACATGTGTCGTCTGCGTCCATTGCAGGAATTTCCCGTACTCCTCGGGGTATTTCGGCACAGTTCAATCACAAGGAGGATGCTGACTTTTTTCTTGCAAACGGACTTTCGATTGGGACAAACCATCTCATCCCGTCGCCTCTTTCCAAGCGACCGGTGAACATCACGTTCTATCCTGTTCCACAGGAAGTGCCTGAAGTCTCCTTGTCATTCATGTTTGTAAAATTGTTGGCAAGGTCCATCGCCTCTCTGACGCTCCCCGCGGAACTCGATTTGCACATGCTACCGGACCTCGCCGTCAGTTATTGGTCGTCTTTCCCACCGAGAATGCCTTGGCGGATTGCCCTACAGAAGCTACTGCTGAAATTGGTGCACGAACGTACAGTTTTAAGATTTTCACTGCTCACTATTGTACACACTGTTTAACACAGAATCACACCACTGCCTCCTGTGACCGCGTTCGGCGTGGACGTTCATCAAGTTCGCATCCCACTGCTGACCTCATTGGTCTTTCTACTATCCCCACTACCGGTAGTTTACCTGACGCGAATTCTTCGTTTCTCCGTCAGACAAACATTTCCGTCACGGACAATGCTGCCTTTCCTCCTCTCCCTACCCGTACGATTGTGCATCCACCTTCAAGATTGACAGAGTTGTCTTCGACTACAGATGTGTCTACAGCGGAGTGTTCCGATCCGGGTGTGTTGAGTGGTGGTTTGGAAGATCGGCCGTCTTGCTCTTTTCCTAGCCTCTCGGATATCGGATCTCCATTTACAACCTTGTCTACCATACCCTTGTTGCAACATCTTCCTGAAGCCTCGGCTGTTGTACCAGTCTCCACTAAGGCAGCTCAGCTACGTACTGCTTCTTCGGCGACGGTCGTTTCCTCGTCTCCTGACTTGGGAGGTGAGCCTGATCCACTAATGGACACATCCGCCTCAGCTTCTTCTTCGAAGCGGATTGGAACTTCCAAAGGCGCTGTGAAACAGAAAAAAGTTAAAACAACTTTCTGTGCCACATTCTGAGGATACATCTAGTGTTCCCGAGGTTTCCGGTTCCGGTGTTTCTCCACCTGATGATTCTTCAAACAGTATGCTTCTCCGCTCAGGTCCTGTCAATCCTCTCTCTGATGCTGAGGTTCTACAGGCCGTTGATACGTTTCCTTCAGTTCCTGGACCACTGTCCAGACAGCAACTTTTACGTCTTTTTCAACCTGCACGTACGATTGTTGGTTCTGAAGAATTCCTTCACTCACCTGATCTGGACCTGTATGCAGCAGTAACGCAATTCGAAGCTTATGTGTCACTTTTTAAATCTCTGTGTGCCACCGATCCTCGGTATCAGCCTTTTTTGAGACGTTACACGCGCCGTCTCGCCTCCTTGAAGGAGCTCGTTGAGAAGTATATATGTGATACCTTCTATCCTTTTACCGATGGCTTTTAGCTCTCTTCCTCACATCGATTACTTTTTGTTCTCTCAATGCTAGGGGATTTGCGAACCCGTTCGCAGTTGCCCTGGTTTTGCAGACTTAGCGCATGTTGATTCTGATGTTTTCATTGTGTGTTTTTACTGTGATTCACAAGTAATGTATTATAAATTTGCTTTATTTGTGTGTAAATTTGCTTTATTTGCTTTATTTAATGTATTGTAAATTTGCTTTATTTTAAAGTTGCGATAATTGCGTGTTTTTGCTGTGTTTTCACAACTAATCGGTCTCGTTACTTGTGTGATTTCCTCATTGTCTCAGTATCATTATCTTATCTGTTGTTTCCTGAATTTGTGCCTGTTTTTTAAATTACCTATAATTGTGAGTGTTTGCGGTGTTAGTACTTTCCTCTATCGCGGATTACTATAGTGGTACGTTTGTTACCTTTGTTATTTTTATAAAGTTGCTGAGGTACTCCATATTGTTTTGCGCTCTAACCACATTTCAGTTCCGTTCGGTTGATTTATGATAGCATAGTACATTTCATGCATTTGTGCACATGTGTTATAGTGTTTGACATGCCGTTAGGCCATTCATTGTTCGTGTGCATATTCATTTCCTTTCTGTGTAACGTTGTGCTGCATCGTGGATGTACTGACTTTCCGCACTGTTGTTTTCTGTACTGCAGCTTTTAATGAATCTCCTATGTTTGTATTTCGTTATAGCAATAAACTGGGTACCACTATGGTACCCACAGTTACCAATACCAATACCATTGCCATTTCGGGGATTTAACTCTGATCATGATGTCTTACATTCTTCCCATTTTTCGGATCCACGAGTTCCTATTCTTATCTCTCCTGGTTACACCAAGCATGCACCTCTCCGTGCTCTTTTGAGTTGTCTCCAGCCTTTGTATGTCTCTTTTAGTTAAGGTCCACGTCTCTGCACCATACGTAAGCACTGGAAGGATGCATTGATCAAACACTTTTCTTTTAAGACATAATGGCATATTGCTCTTGAAAATTATGCTGATTCTTCCAAAAGCTCTCCAGGCAAGTTTTGTACGTCGATTAATTTCTTCATCAATGTGACCCTCACTTGATATCTGCTGTCCAAGATTCGTCATAATATGCATTATTATTACAAAAAGAAAATGATTTAATTAGATATTATGACGAACAAACACAGTTTTCTTCTATGAACAAACTGTACCTACGTTTTTTTCTATTTACGTACTTTTTAGCAAAAACCTGTCTTCCAGCATGGGGTAAGGGATATGGTGCAATGAAAACTAAACCAATATATTTCTGCCTCATTCGACAACTCCTTTAATTACATTAGGTACTTTAGATGGATAACATTATGGTAATCTATTCTACTGTATGTATTCATCCGCCTCAGGTATAGCTGTATGATTTCGTACGCTTTTCTTTATTTCATTAATTAATGAACCGTTATTCAACTCAGATTGAGACGAAGATTTTTTCGTTGTTTTCTCATGATGCTGTTCGCTTTTGTAATTTCATTTTATTATTAACTAATCGCGAAACGCATTTATGCCTTTGAGAGTGCGCCTTCTGATTAAATTCTACCTAAAGGCATGTTCTTCTCATCAACAGTAGTGTAGCAGTCTTCAATAGTTAATGCGCGCGGGGTACATAAAAATCACCCGCGTGGGAAGCAGAATATCTCCAGTTTCTCACAATGCACCCATGAGTATAGACTGTGATGACTTCACGAAATGGCACAATGTGATAAAGATGATGGTAATTTTATTTGGTTATTAATTCATATTTTTTACTTCCACTTGGAAGAGAAAATTTTGTATTTCTTTACATTTTATTTTTGAAAGTAATCAAAGTTATTCTCTGGGGCTTCATCGAGAATATATTTCGGTTTATCCAACGATCTGGACGAAATTTCATTTCAATTTTTGTTTCTTTACTTATCACCCCGGCTGGAAATTTATCACAACAGTAACAGATTCTTTTTATTTGATTAAATTGCGTAGCAAGGAGTAATAACTGTGAAGTCTTCTTTCTCTCAAACAAGGAACGATAACGATATTTATTCTTTCATAATACACTGTGCTTTGGTTTATCTTTCAACTTCGATGTAATTGCATTTGTTATTTTCGTGAGTCAGTAGAAGGCAGTGCTTATTTTTTATATATCATGTGAAACAGTAAAAACATCCTCATTTCTTTTAACTACTATCTATAAAACATACGCATCTGTTTCCAAAAAGTAATAAGACCAGCTTAATTAAAAGTTTTATTTCCATTTTTCCAGTTTTAAATCGACATGATCCTTTTCAAAAAATACCTTTGAAGGAAATACACCTTTCCTAATTTATTCCATTTTGTAATTTCATGATCCAAGGCATTTTTTGAAAGTCACTTGAACGTTGCTTCCACTGCGTTAATGCGCCGCCTATTACCACTTCGAAAAGTGACTTTATCGTAGCTGTATTATAAGGGTTCAACACGAAGATTTGAGGATCTTTTTGAGGATAGGTTAAGTCCCTAAAATTTCCAACACTATGAGACTTTTGAAAGGGTGAACATTGCAAAGAATAAAAGTGAAAGTAGCATGCTCCGACAGGAAAGATCCCCAAGTGAAAGCAATGAAGAATTAGAAACTTCTGAAATACAGGTAAGTCGAAAGTTTTGAAATATTTGAATCACTTTATGTCTTCATACGTACCTTTACGACGAAAGCTTATAACGAAGTAAATTTCTCCGTCATTTTTGGTCTGCACCGGGATTCGAAGCCGAGTCCGCTTATTCCGGAACAAGTCACTCTACCAATTGAGCTACGCGGACGTTTTATTCTGATTCCTATCTGCCTTTATGTCGTGTGCGTCCTTCTGGCAGGTACGTCACATCATCTCGCCCTTATTTTTTTTTTTTTTTTGAAGTGCTGGAGAAAGGATTCTCTTATTGTTCCTATCTCGCGGTGTGGAAAGAACATCACACCAATGCGAGATTTTGAACGGTCGGGTCATCCGGATAGTTCGGGCGCCATTATAACGAAGTAAATTTCTTCGTCATTTTTATCCGCGCCAGGATTCGAACCCGGGTCCCCTCATTCCGGAATAAGTTGCTCTACCAATTGAGCTACGCGGACTTTTTATTCTGATTAATATCTGCCTTTATGTCGTGTGCGTCCTTCTGACAGGTACGTCACATCTCCTGGTACGTTACAAGCTGACTAGCATTTTAAGAATAGGCCATCGTGTTGCACCGTCTTTAGTCACCGGCCTGCCAGTTATTCGATTCCGCGGCGGTACCAGTTCTTCTCCTTCGAGGCAAAGAACTCCGTCACCCCAGCTGCCACCTCCTCCTGGTTGTTGAAGTGCCGCCCGCGAAGGAAATGGGCCATGGACCGGAACAAATAATAATCCGACGGGGCAAGGTCCGAACTATATGCTGAGTGTGGCATCAGTTCGATGCCCTCAAGTTCCTGAAGTTTTACCCGGGTCGTTCGCATGGTATGAGACCGAGCGTTGTCCTACTGTAGAGGAGAGAGCTCTCTGTTCACCTGTGCAGGGAACTTCTATTCCATAACGGCATACATCCGCTCCATCATGTTTCATAGTGTTGTTAGCGGTGATGGTCCAACCGTCTGGAACAAATTCGTAATGAATTATCATATCGAAATTCCACCAGACGCAGAGCATGGGCTTGTTCTCGAAGCGCCCACGTTTGGCAACAGGTTCAGGAAGCTGGACTTGGCTCAACCACTTCCTTTGTGTGTTATGATTACGGAAATAGACCCACTTTTCATCGCACGTAACAATTATCTTGCACTTGGGTACGACAGGTCGAATGACATACCTTGAGGCTCTCCATCCGATGCCGCATCCTATCCTTCTTTGAAATATTTATGACGTCAAAAATCTACAATAAGGGACAGGCAGTCATTGAATGGAAAAACTCGACAGAAAGGAGCAAAAGTAGCGGACAAAAAATCGTTGAATCTGCAGTAAAGGACAAACAGCTTTCTGAAGCATTCTAAATGCATCAACAGTGGATCTTTTTTAACGTCAATGAATATTTATGCCATACTTTTGCGATAGGTTCTCATTGTACAGCTCTAGCAACGTATTAGCATGCCACAAAATATGTGGTATGTTTCTTTTTCACGCTGAAATTTAATGTATCATTACCAGCCCGCGTATTTCCGGAAATTTCTTCAAGGCAGTTAGTTGCCCGGTAGATTATTATCTAATTTCTTCAAGGCAGTTAGTTGCCCGGAAATTTATTACTGAAAATTTCCGAGGTAAAGCTGTTTTAAAAAAGTGCCATTAAGTTTCATGTCAAGTATTTGCACTTTCTAAGAGTCAGGAATGGATTGTAAACTTCCTTCAAAATCGGCTCTTTACGAACAAAAAATCACTTTACCGATCCAAAATGTGATGGTAACTGGGAAACTCGGTGTTTCGAATCACCGACACATGAAGTGTTGCTTTCTAGTTTGTTTCACATCGTCAAGTATTTTGTCACTTCGAGACTTACTAACTTCAACAGAGGCAGTCATTCAACAGAACACTGGCACAAACTGGTCTAGCCATAACATGACACTGCTTACAAGAAACGCTTATTTGTTTGCTTCATCAAACCCTTTATTTGTTCTTAAATTCCAACTTAAGGTGTCTTTTGAAGAACGGAATCCCTACGCTTCGTAGTACATCTTCATTCGCAAAGATGAAATTGACAAACGCTCGATACCGACATGTTAATTCAAACATTGAAATCGCAAATTATCGTGTGTACGCAGCTATTCAACAACAATATGGCATGCCATTACAATTTGATCTGTCCACTCGTTATTGTGGCTTTTCCTCCGTGGCGCCAGCTGTATACAACATTTTCGTTCTCGTGTCCATGGCCAAAATGATGCAAACAATGAAACCATCTGATACAGTTGTTACAATTTAAGTACAAATCCATCTCATTAATATAAATAAGGAGCACAATTCTACTTCAAATGGATAAAGCTCCGTGAAAGTCTTCTCCGCTTAAATTAGTATCAGTCTCTTTCGATAAGGTCAATCGTCGGTGCGCGAAACCTTGGAAATACCAGTTGTTGACGTCAATATAAATGGATTTCTTTAGTACAGGTACAGGTTTTCAAATTTAACACGAAATGGGTCTGAAAATCTTACAAAGGGAGTAGTTGCAGATCCACTCAAGATTTTTCAAACTAGGTCCCATCCTTTCTACTTATATTCATTCATACAAGCGTTTTACACAGAGCACATCTTAACACAAAGTGCTGTGCATGGTACTATGAGTTTAAACTCTATGTAACGGTATCTTGTCTACCACAAGAACTATATGCGTCGTGCTATAATAAAGGAAAACTAGTCTTTTATGCTTTCAGATAGCGCAAATAAAACTCATTGCAGTTGAACTTCCATTTCTAAAAATTCAAGTTTTACACCAGTAACCTCCTATTCCATTGTTTTTCCAAATAACTATGATTTTATTGGAGATAAAAGCAAATATAATTTCAGTTACATTCAATTTCGATATCGTGGGAGCATTGAGTGAATTATTTTAGGACTCTGCCAATATTAACATTTTTCGTTCTCCAGGTCTGATACTACTTTGAGACATAATATTTCTCAAATAATTATTTATGGATATCATTTAGGAGAAAAGTTTTTCTGGATCCCAGCAGTTACTAGGGTTTTCAAAAATATCATCAGATATGACTGCGAAATTTATAAATGAACATTCCTTAACAACCGATAATTTCTTACGTGGGTCCTAACAAAAGCTCTGCACACTGTCTATATTTTAGAACACTGTCTATTTTTGTTCTCTCCTCCGCTACGAATGACTGCTTGCCCGCGGTGAGGTAGGGCCTGAATGACCCGTAGTAAGCCATCTTTTTTCAGCTGTCGTATTCCTCGGGTCACGTGTTCCTCCGACAATTCGTAGCGGATGCCACGGACCCAATTTTTTATCTTTGGTAAAATATCAAAGTCGGGTGGGCTGAGCTAAGTGCTGTATGGTGGGTGGGATAACGTTTCCCAGCCATATTTCGACAAAAGTCCCCGTACCGGTGCTGCACCATGACACCATGATTTATCATGCAGCAAAATCGCTCCCGCTTAAAACAAGTTGGAGCGATTTTGTCGAATTTTCGATCTCAATTTTGTCCTCAGCAAGAGACGGTAATATTGTGCTTTGACATCTTGCCCTACCGACACTTGATCATAGACCACAGCACCCTGAGCATCGTGCGCAAAAATCCTCATTTTCTTTACTCTGGATTGTTGCCGACGACGCTTTGAGGGGCGTGGGGTACTTGAATGCCTCCATACCGCTGATTGGGACTTCAATTCCGGCTCAAAATCACGATTCCAAGTCTCATCAATTGCGACAGATCTTCCGTTTCAGATAAACGTGTGCAAATCTTTTGTTATCACCCTCGTACTTCTTGCGGACACAGAAGAGGCTTGATTGCTTTCAAACGTTGTTGGGTTTTTTTTTTAATTAGGGAAGCAGGACTGTTGGAAGGTATTGCTACACAAACTTGCAGAGCACAGTTTGAAAACGTTGAACGAAAAGTTTCCAAGATGCTTTTTAGATAAGATTAAGCAAGTGATTGAAAAGAAAGCCTAAATAGGGAGCAATCTCAGCATTGTATCCGTAAACATCCCAAAGGTGATGTTTGAAAATGGTTTGCCACGAGCTCACTAAAATTTTTAGTTCCCACGTGTTATGGGGATGCATAATATGGTCCGGAGTGAACGTTTTGTGAGCGTTTAGAAAGTGTCAGTTTGGGAAATTTGACAATGAAAAATCAGCACACTGCGTTGTAGCCTTTTCAGAAGGATTGAACAATAATAATCAGAATTCTAATTACAATGAAGGCCTGAAAAGCTTATTCAGCAAATATGTATTCAATTGCCAGATCTTATCTTAGAGTTCACGACAGCAGAAGAACCAGGCGGAATCAACAGAGTGTTTGGCAAAAACCTGACATCAGACCAAAAGAGCAAGAATCAAGAGATAGGAGCTTTAAAAAGCACTGTGCCGCCCCGGTGGCGCAGTGGTCTAAGGCGGTGGCCTCTGATCATTCGTCCGTAAGGGGTCCGGGTTCGAATCCTGGTGAGGCATGGGTGTTGTGTTTGTCTTACGGCACTGGCTCTCTCCTTCCCTGGAACCAGTGACCCTAAATTAGGAACGGGCGACTGCTTATAGCCCATTGAGTTGCTTACGGTGGTCGTTAAACCTCCAATCAAAAAAAAAAAAAAAAAAAGCACTGCTTCAAGTGCAATGTTTCGAGAGTACGGTTAAGAGCAATGCTATTGTAAAGATTGGGGGGAGGCACTGTTTCGAGCAGTGATGTATGCTTTATTTAGGTGATCTTCTCTATCGTCTATACGTAAAACATCGTGCCAAAGTAGATATCAACTCAATGTCAGCCGTCACAGAACGATAGATATATCTTTAGTGAGTATTTAAAATATTTTTACAATAAAAACAAGTAACATTAAAAACCCCACAAGATCTTTCAAAACTCCATGGGTTTCTTCATCTCGTGGTATGAACACTGGGATTGTACCACAGGCATTGCTTGTTTAAATACATGGTGTATAATGGGTGAGCGCCTACGCATGCTTGGACTCCATGAGCGAATCACTGAGCAATGGTTGAGAAAACTCTATATGTACCTATGTGGGCATTACAAAGATCACAAAAACAAAATCCAAAATACATGCTGCAATACGGTCCAGCACGGAGGCGAACAGACGCCTGATGTTGCCCTCGAGCAGACTGGCCCACACGTGTTGGACGGTGTGCTCCATTTCCCGGATAGTGCTGCACGACGGCAGTTGCGTTTCAACTGGTCCCACACATGCTAGATAAGGAACATGTCAGGGCAGTGGGCAAGCGACGGAAGAGTGTGGACATCACGTAGGTAGTTCTGGGCAACCCGAGACGCGTGCTGGCGGGCATTATCCTGCTGGTATAGCGCACCAGGACTCCCAGCGGGAATGGAAGCACAGGGGGCCGTAGGATCTCATCCACATACCACTGGCTCGTCAATGATCCCCGTACCATTACTAGAGCTGATAAGCTATAGTGGACTATGGATCCCCAAACCATAATGCCTGCAGTGTGGGAGGTGTGGCACTCGATAGCAAGGTTGGGATTGTACCGTTGAACCGGGGACCTCCACACCCAAACACGATGATCATTTGCCCCCAAAATGAAGCGGCACTCATCGCTGAACACCACATGTCGCCAGTCTGTTACGTTCCATGTGGCTTCAGCCTGGCAACACTGCACACGGAGCCGGCAATATTCCGGTATTAATTGCAGCACACGTAAGTGGCGCTGGGATCGCAGATTCGCTTACACGAGGCGTCGGGAAATGGTTCGTGAGCCACTACATCTACCTATATAGTGGACCGGGTCCCAGTGGAATCGGTTCGTGCCTCGGCACGATCCATCGACCCTCTCTACCTGTAGTCTTTCTGGTTCGTCCGGACACGCTCCGCTGTGTGGCAGTGCCGTCACGTGTCCACCGCTCCCAATAGACTCGGACGGTATGGTAAGAACGTTCCACGTGGCGGGTAATACGGCGCGCCGGCCATTCTGCGGTTTTCAGCCCGATCATGAGGCTTCTCTCAAAGTCCGTAATTTGTGCAAATTGACGTCTCTAGCGTGTACCCGGCATTCTTGTCACTCTGTATTCTTGCTTGCGTCGGCCGGTACTTTTCGCTTTCATGGGACATCGACTACGCGCCCGTTTATAACGCTGCCGGTTCGTGCTTGCTGCGCCACCACAGGGTATGCGGTCTTGCGCAATCACACTAAACGTTGACCATTTGCATACCAGCACGCACTCTAGCAATTTGCAAATGTTCGTGGTTGTAGATTGTTTTCTTCTAAGTGCGCAAATTTCATTGACCGTGAGTGTTTTTATGAAGAATTATTTCTTCGGGGAATTTCGTTTCCTAGTTGTATATGACGTACTTTTGATCACTGGAATTTGTGACCTATATTCGACCCTGGATGTTGGAAAACGTCGTGAGACGCTACGATGGGACAGAAATAGCTTTGACTGGAGAAAATCTGAATGTTCTCAGATATCTACGTTCAGTTGCTTGGAATTTCTTTTTCCTGGGTAGTGTAATGACTAGCATGCTCCACCGGAAATCGGGAGGTGCGAGTTCGATTCCCGCTCTAGAACGAAGAAATGTTTCAAGTTTTCTGGAGGAAGTGGTTACATGGAATACAATGAAAATACGCCAATAATAGCATTATGAATACAATTTGTGCTGATACTCACTTGCATTACTGCCGTGCTGAAGAACAAGATGAATTCAGTAAGGTAATTCCTGTACGGAACTCTGGTCGTTATCTTGAAGTGAATAATTAAATATTCTATGCTTAATTCAGAATTTCAACGACAGCTAGAATTGACTTTATCCGGTTTCAAGGAAAGTTTATTGAACCTAATGATCTGTAACCCTTTAACGTTGTCGTATAGCTAATTTAGCAAATAAAGTTGCAATCAGCTAAAGCTCCAGTTAAAGGGTTTACATTACAAGCTCCGCTTTCTAGTTTTCAATGTTTGGGTTTCATAGCTTACAATGTTTCCTATGTAACTTTGGCAATATGGTACAGATGCTTTTATCGGGAAGACAGGATGTAGCAGTTTTACTTTACGCTACTCCGTATTAGTAAACGATCTCACTCAGGGCGAAACACTCCTTATTTCTTCTCGGTTCAAATTTTAATATACAATGGCGTGCAAAAATTAAGGACGAGACGGTTTTTCGAATGTAACATCGTGCAGAAGTGCTCTACATCGACTGAAATCATACCATAAGATCCCCAAGATATTAGAATATGGTACAAGTGAGCAAATCCGTCCAAACAAGGAATCCAAAGGATACAAAGGCACTTTATTGAAAAGGTAGCTTCGCGCACAACTGGACAGAAGACAGAAACGTCCATGTGACAGACGGCTGCCAAGAAAAATCCCGTCTTTAGTAGGGGATATGATCACCCCTGACTGCGTTGCAGGATTTACAACGTCTGTCCATGCTGAGGACGAGGTTGTCAAGGAGCTGTTGAAGCATCGCGGCCTATTCCTCTTGTAGCGCCAATTGCAGCTGCGGAATCGTTGCTGGCGGCTGGTGACGTGCTGCCAAGCGTCTCCCGAGAAGGTCCCACACGTGTTCGATTGGATTTAGGTCCGAGGACCTTGTGGGCCAATCCATTCGTCAAATATCTTCACCCTCCAATAGCTCTGCGACAGCCACTCTACGATGAGGTGTAGCGTTGTCGTCAATGAAAAGGAACCCAGGACCCACAGCACCTCTAAACACATACACGTGAGGCAGGAGAACCTCGGTACAATAGAGGACACCAGTGACTGAACCTCCTTGGAAGATGTGGAAGTCAGTACGGCTACCAAGCATGATACCGCCCCAAAGGGCAACTCCACCACCTCCAAACCGGTCCCTTTCAATGATGTTGGCGGTATGATTGCGTGTTTCCTGCTCTCTCTCTCTCTCTCTCTCTCTCTCTCTCTCTCCAGATGTGTATACGTCCAGAATCGCTTGTCAGATTAAATCGGCTCTCATCCTTGAAGAGAACTCGACCCCATTGCTGATGTGTCCAGTTCTTGTGTTCCTGTCACCACAGAAACCGCCGTCTCCGATGAGCAGGCGTTAATGGCACACACCGTACTAGTCGTCGTGTGAATAAACCACCTTTGTGCAGCCTCCTGGCCACGGTAAAACTCGATAACTGACGTCCTGTTGTCTGTTGCATGTGACTTCCGATTTCTCCCGCTGTCTTCCGTCTGTCTCTTCTCGCCTGTAGGACAGTATACTGGTCGTCCACCGCCGTCGTTGCTCGTGGACGACCACTGCTAAACTTTCGGACAGCTGTTCCTGTCGTTTGAAATGCTCTCCAAGCTCATGAAACGATGCTGTGAGCGATCCCGAACACCTCGGCCACACTAGTCACACTTCGAACTTCTTCCAACTTCCCAATGACGCGACCTCGGGTAAAGTCATCCAGATGTCGTCTACTGGATTGCCTGTTTGCGATATCACACGGTGGTAGCAACTCGACGTCGTTCAAACAGCTTTCATCGAATTGCTGAGCGTACACCGCCGGTGTGCTTTATACCCTTCCGACACTCCCCTCCCCCATACAACATGCTGCATATATGCGCATGCCCTACCGTACTGGACCCTAGTCTATCTCCTGAGTGGTTTTTCGGTCCGTTCTGCCTGCTCTTTCCGCTGTTATGCTAATTTCTCCTCTTCGTCTTTAATTTTTGCACACCAGTGTAATTACCTTTTTTCTTTTTTTTATTAGAGGTTTAACGACCACCGTGAGCAACTCATTGGGCCATAACCAGTAGCCCGTCCCTAATTTAGGGTCACTGGTTCCAGGGAAGGGAGAGAGCCAGTGCCGTAAGTCAAACACAACATCGATGCCTCACCGGGATTCGAACCCAGACCCTTTTCGGACGAAGGATCAGAAGCCATCTCTTAGAGCACTGCGACATCGAGGCGGTATAATTAACTTAGGCTGCAATACAGCACGAAGCAACATTTTAATTCTCCGCTACTAACTTGTAGCAGTAAATATCACAAAGAATTCACAGCCGCCCCGGTGGCGCAGTGGTCTAAGCGATGGCCTCTGATCATTCGTCCGAACGGGGTCCGGGTTCGAATCCCGGTGAGGCATGGATGTTGTGTTTGTCTTACGGCACTGGCTCTCTCCCTTCCCTGGAACCAGTGACCCTAAATTAGGGACGGACGACTGCTTATAGCCTATTGAGTTGCTCACGGTGGTCGTTAAACCTCCAATCAACACAAACAAAATCAACAACAAAGAATTCAGCAATATGTGTTGGAATAACTATGACTTTAGTAGAGAACGTCACACAGTGAATGGCAATCAATATATCCTTGAATTACAAATTATTGCCAGTAAACATCACACCGGTTGCAATAATCAATCTTCACTCGCGCTGCAATTTTTTAAGCGGAAATATCTCGCACTAGTAACAATCAGTCTTTCTTTGCGTTGCAAATTTTTAAGCGGTAATATCTCGCACTAGTAACAATGAGTCTTTCTTCGCGCTGCAAATTTTTAAGCGGAAATATCTCGCACTAGTAACAATCAGTCTTTCTTTGCGCTGCTAATATTTAGCAGAAGTACCACATAGGTGTAATGATGTCTCTCCCTATGCTACTGAATTTTAACATGGGGCAGGGCGTCACACGTACAGAAGGAATCAGTCAATTAATGAGTAATTAATTTTTAGCATAAAGGCGCCATATAAAACTTAGCAATACTTTTCATGCCCCGGAAAAAAATATTTCAGTTTTAACACTGCAGTGGAAATATACCGGGTGATCCAAAAGTCTTGCACATTTTGAAAACGTAATAACTCGCGAAGTTTCGAGAGTAGGGCAAGGCGGTTTGCGTAGAAATTATCAGAATGACAGGGTTTTTTATGAAATCAAATAACGTTTTACTCATTTTACTTACATTTTCATCGCTAGATGGCGCCATAGGGTAACAGGTCTGGGATAGTGGGTATCAAAGCAGTAGCTGGGAGCAACCACAAGTCACAGCGGTCCGAGTCAGTTTGCTGTCATTACCGGACAAAGCGCTCTTGGTGAAATTGTTCTATTGCAACGCCGAATGTGCGAGTGCTGCGTTGAGAGCCTACCGGTCACTGAAAGGAGATCGCAGTGGAAAAGTGCTGCCGGCGAATGGTGAAAAAATTCGAGGAAACGGGATCTCTGGCATCACGCCCACGGAGCGGTAGACCACGAACGCGTGCTGCTGCAGCAGAGACGATTACGCAGGAAATGGAAGTGATTGCAGTGTCATCCGCACATGGTGACACCAGTGCATGTCATGTTTCTCGGCAAACAGGTATTCCATAAGGGACTGTATGGCGAACGCTACGGCGGATTCTGCACAAATACTCGTGCAAACTGCAAAGCTGGCGATTACGTGCAGCGCCAGGAGTTCGCAGCATGGTTTCTTCGACAAATGGATGTCGATGAGAACTGGCTGATGAACGTTTCATGGACTGATGAGGCACGCTTTTTCCTAAACGGGATGGTAAACACGCACAACTGCCGCATCTGGGCCACGTAATATCCTCGAGAAGTCGTTGAAGCGCCACTTCATCAGCCGAAAGTGACAGTGTGGTGTGGATTCACGGCTTCCTTCATTATCTGTCCTTTTTTTAAGAGGTCCGCGACACCTCCTTCGAAACCGTTCCAGTGACAGGTGCACGTTATGCGAACATGTTACGAACGTACATTATCCCTAGCTTGCAAGAGCAGGATGCAGTGAACCTGTGCACATTTATGCAAGACGAGCACCACCCCATATTGCACGTTCCGTTAAGCAGATGTTGTCAGAGACGTTTGGCGCACATCGTGTGTTGAGCCGACACTTTCCGAAGCCCTGGCCTCCTCGGTCACCAGACATGACACCCTGCGATTTCTGGCTCTGAGGTTACCTAAAATCACAAGTGTACAGATTTTGCTCCATTTCATTGGCCATGCTGAAAGATGCCATTCGACACCATGTGGCAACTATACCACCGGACATGCTCTTCAATGCCGTCCATGGTGTTTTCTCTCGTCTGCAGGCAGAGCTGGAACAGGACGGCCATCACATTGAACACGTGGTACAATAAGGTGTCTAACCTGGTACAATGAGTTGTCTATTTTTCTCGACACTTTCAATCTGTGGTTGTTGCGCCATCTGGCGATGAAAAGTGTAAGTAAAGTGAGTAAAAATTTCTGTGATTTCATAAAACACCCGATGTCATTCTGATCATTTCTACGCAAACAGCGTTGCCCTACTCTCAAAGCTCCACGAGTTATTACGTTTTCAAAATGTGCAAGACTTTTGAATCACCCGGTATTTGTAAATGCATAATTTTTCCAACACCGTTCGATAAACTATGAAGGCCGCCACTGTGGCGCAGTAATCTAGGCGCTGTCTTCAGACCGCTCGTCCGAGATGGGTCCGAGTTAGATGCATGGATGTCGTGTTTGTCTTACGGCACTGCACTGGCTCTCTCATTTTATTGGAGCCAGTGGCCCAAATTATGGACCAGCGACTACGATACGAGGAAAAAATGCCCACCGAAAAAATAGGAAAAAATGCCCACCGAAAAAATAGGAAAAAATGCCCGCATCTTGATAACAAGAAAACAAGCCAGCTGTTGTAATTTCATTAAGAAATATTTTAATTTCAACTGAACAATCGACAACTAGTCAGAATATTTCCCCTGCTGAGCCACATAACGTTACCTAGAATTTACAAGGACATGGCATAGGGTGTTTCCAAAATGTCTGAAGAAACTCATTGTTCGAAGAAACACAACAAACTTACTGTGTGTTTCCCCCTGTTTTAATTAAAGGATTAATGACCACCGTGAGCAACTCAATAGGCTGTAAACAGTCGCCCTTCCCTAGTTTAGGGTCACTGGTTACAGGGATGGGAGAGAGTCAGTGCCGTAAGACAAAAACAGCCTCCATGCCTCACCGGGCTTGGAACCTGAAGCCATCTCGGACGAATGGTCATGAGCCATCGCTTAGACTTCAGCGCTACCGGGGCAGCCTTATTATGTGTAAACATGGAATAAAATACACTGCTGGACAATTGCTAAGGACGGATCATAAACGGCTATATAGCGCATAAAAAAGTAAGTGTGGTTGGATGCCAAGTGAAATAAAATAATATCAGAATGCCAGGACATTACAAGAAAGACAATTTATTGTGCTCTGAAATCCAGAAGGTTTTGGAACGTGTTCAAGGGACAAACAGGCCATTTTGTGCAGAATACGTAAACGTGAAAAAAATGCAATTACCGTCTGCAGGCGTTCCGGCGTAAGATGTCAATACGGGATATGGCCACCATGGAGGGCGATGCAAGATTCCACACGTCGTGTCATGCTATGCACAACATAATGAAGCAGCTGTTGGGGTAATTTATCCCATTCCTCTGTCAGTGCACGGATGAGATTGTCCTTGTTTATTGGAGGGCATTGGCGACCAGCAAGACTCTTCCCCAAAGCATCCCACACATTTTCAATGGGATTCAGATCTGGAAAACGTGCTGGCCATACGAGGCGTTGAATATCTTCGCTCTCAAGACACTCCTGGACAGCGACTGTTCGATGACATGTTGCGTTGTCGTCCATGAAAATGAACCTATCACCGACAGCACCACGGAACATGCGAACATGAGGTAGCAGAACATCATTAATGTATCGTTGGCCAGTCATAGTCCCAGTTGGAAGCACACAGAGGGACGTACGGCCATTGATCATGATGCCAGCCCATACCACGACACACATGTCGGATATCGGTCCTTTTCCTGTATGTTTGCTGGACAATATGCAGTACCACTATCACGCCAGATCAGTTGTCGTCGACAATCAGACGATCTACTGTGTCTACTCTCATCTGAGAAAAGGACAGCAGACCAGTCGTTATCAGTCCAATTGCGATGTTGATGGCACCATTGCAAACGGGCGGTACGGTGACGTCTGGACAATGGGATGCACACAACAGGACGGCGGGCGTATAGTCCTCCTTCATGCAAACGTCTGGCGACAGTTTTTCGGGAGATCCGCTTGCCAGTAGCAGCCATAAACTGATTTGCTACCTCACTAGCTGTGCTCCTCCGGTGTCTTTTTGTTGATAGCACTATGTAGTACCGATCTTCTGCAGGTGTCGTACTGCAAACACGACCTCCCCCGTGACGTTTGCTACACTCTCCATTTGTTTGAAATGATTTCCAAAGCCTTGAAACAACACTGTGGCTGACGTCGAACTCCCTGGCAACATCTGTTATTTTTCGCCCTTCTTCAATCTTGCCAATAATACGGCTACGCGTAAAATCATCTAGGTGATGTCGGGAAGACATACTGAAAATTGCAAGTTCGTCAATTGATTCTTTCCCTTTCAACTTTGCGTTTGAACAACAACGGTCAATAAGCGTCAAATCCTTTATATCTCTTATCAGCGCTATGACGTCACGAACAAGTTCGACAATCCAAAATTTGCATACGCACAACACGTCTTACTGTATCCCGCACTTATGCTAATTTCCACATTTTCCTGCCTTCCATTTTATGGTTGCTATCGTTGCTATTGTCATCCGTCCTTAGCAATTGTCCGGCAGTGTATTTTGAAGAGTAAGTATCTATTTCCCATTTTGTGACACTAAAATTCGTGGGTTTATGAATTGGTATTTTTCAAAAATCTTACTAGGTACAGACTTATTACTCTGGTGCACACTCACCCCCGTACTAACCTATGCAACGCTTTGTTACTGAGTTGGGAGTATTTTCGATTATATC
Organism: Macrothele yani; assembly: GCA_039090855.1. Lineage (NCBI taxonomy): Eukaryota > Metazoa > Arthropoda > Arachnida > Araneae > Macrothelidae > Macrothele > Macrothele yani. Next base: position 186,566,037 of record CM076995.1, read on the forward strand.
ACGTACCTAAGATTCTGTTGGAAAGCTTAGTTAGTTGCTTTCGTTATCACGCACCACTCACTAGAAAAGAATTGTCTTAGGAATAGTTACGGTTCGTATATGAGCCATGCATCTGTTTCTTCGAACAATGAGCCTCTTCTGCCATTTTGGGAACAAACTACGATGTCCTCGTAATGATAGTTAACATTATGTGATTGAGTAGGGGAACGTTCTGAGTTGAAATTGAGATATTTGGAGAATGTTCGGAATTGAAATTAAGATATTTGAAAAAAGTTCTGAGTTGAAATTAAGATATTTGGAGAATATTTTGAGTTGAAATCAAGTTATTTGGAGAATGTTCGGAGTTGAAATTAAGATATTTGGAGAATGTTCTGAGTTGAAATTAAGATATTTCTTCATGAAATTAAGAAAGACCTCTTGTTTCTAACAGACTTAAAAAAATATCATTCAACAGCTGTTCCTTATTTTCAAGATGTGGGAATTTTTTCCTATTTTCGAGAGTTTGGCATCATTTCTGTGGGCGTTTTTCTTGTGGGCATTATTTTTCTGGGTATTTTTTTCATGGATATTCTGTCATACATTCGCGACGATTTGCTCTCAGAAACGAGGAAATAGTATTTAGGAAATAATGAATAATTTAGCACTTTAACCGCCTGGAACAAATTAACTCGGGTTAACAAAATGGGCTGAAACCAGCTCAAACGATTATACTTGTTGCCTAAAAGGTGGGCCGAACGTAACTCTGTAACTTTGAATGCGTTGCTTTTCCTTTAGATTAGCCATTCGAAGTGACCATTTTGGGTGAATGATTGTCATTAATTATATCTATGTGAGTACTTTTTCAGCTACAAAGGCTATAAAAATGGCGAAGAACCTAAGATAGGAGAAAAACGTTTTTTGAGTCACTTGTTTCTACCCAATACCATAATATCCATGCCATCGAGACTAGCACATTCCAATCATTCCCTGGAGTAAAGAATTAAGGACTATAAGTGAAACAGATTGTAGACAATAAAATACTAAGGAGTGTAAGAGAGACCTTATCACCAGATTTATGATCGGCAATGCTGAAATGAGTGGGGTGAAAGCAATTATTTTGCCGTAAAGCTTCCATACAACCAGGCCGCTATGTGACCATTTCTATTTGGGGAGCGCAGAAAATTTTTGGTACCATTTGGTTCAGGTATATCAGCCGAATAAAGGGTTGAGTGGCAAATAAAGTGAAGAAAAGCAAGTACAGAGACTGTACTTTCGTTTTTTCTTTTTTTTTTTTTTGTTTTTAGTAAACAGATAGATTTCGATTGCAAATAGAATTTCCTCGAAACATTTCGACCTATTGATCGAGAAGAAACTAACCAGAAAGTAAGCTTATGAACAAGAAGAAAGATGTGTGATTGATTTTGGGTTAACTTTATTACGCTTTTGTGAACAATACTCTCATCCTTGTCTTTTTCTTTCCTTATTTTTTTATTTTTTTTTTGTATTTTTCCAAGTTCCGAACAGGTCTAATCCAATCATCACGGCGGCCATCATAAAAATCAAAAGAAGAATTAATTTGGACTCCCAATGGGAAAACTTTCGCGTAAATGAATTACGGAAAGAAGTTACAGTATCTGTCTTGCACTAAATCGGACACTTCATTTTCTCTGTCAAGGGTTATGTCTGTTCTTAACTATTTAAAAACTCCCATAAAATCATTGAAAGAAAGCCACGGCTAATTAGCATGCACGGGCTCCGAGCTTAACACAAATCCAAATTCTTCATAATAATTGGCAACAACTATATTTTCGGGAAATTATGGCTTCCATTAAAACTGCGAGTGGAGTGGAAGAGAAGGCGATTCGTTGAGGCGCCCAGCAAGCCATAAATATGTGCGGTCATTAACGTGATGTTGGTAATAAAATTCATAAGAATTTATCACAGGAAGAGACATCTCCGCCCTCCCATTACGAACCCCCGCACACTTCATCCTGCCATCACGCTTCGCAGAAGGAGTTTTATAAATTACGCAATTACTGGATTGAAGTCCAGCTTTCGGTTCACCGCGGAAAGCCAGGGCCTCGTCGGGGGTCATATTCAAATTTCTACCCTCTTCGTTTGCCACGAACGTGTGGTCAATAGACAAGATTAAGCAGTTATTTTAATTTCCCCGATGAAAATAGTTGAGAGCCGTTATCGAAGGGCTGCTGCGGTATTTCAACGGAGGGGGCATTCATTGTACATGCCTGTGAAGTGCTTCATGGGAAATTTGGGGAAATCTGACAGGTTACTGTAATTAATTTATCAGCGGAGTATGATGGATTTGATAGAGGAATTGCTTTGTGACGTCAGTTTTTATTTAGAGTGACAGTGCCATCAAGCTTCACTTCCAAAACATGGCACAGAAAATTGCTTCGAGAGACAGACTGCAGATGAGAGCTTCATTTTCCGGGAGAGTAAGAATTAAAAGGGATTATTTTTGTTAAATAATTTGCGTTTAGATATATTTAAAAAAAGATGAACAATGAAATATCTTAAAAATTTGGAAGATCTTCTTAAACCGAAATTTTTCCCTCTGTGTCTTGGATTTATTAAGGCTTTCTTTGAATGAGTGTTAGGGTACATCTTCTACCCTATAGTATAGTATAGTAAAGTATAGTATAGTATAGCATAGTACAGTAATTTATTATAAAACCTGTACCGCCAATAGGTTTCACAGGGATTAACAGAAATAATTACATGCGGGTAAAAAAGCCCCGCTAATCCAAATACACATATTAATACAATCTTTCAAAAGAAGGATGTTAAACGAAAAAAATATTCAAAAACAGAAAACTAAATTCTACATAAATACACCAATACTTGAACATCAACATTTTCGAACGCCCAAATCAACTGCCATCATATAGAAAAAAAGAAATAATTAGTAACAAATGTTGGAAATTAAGTTAAAAGTCAAACGCAAAATATTATATAATCAACGATAGAGGAAATTCTATCCCACACTCACCAACCCGCTTGGCCAGCGTGGTTAGTTATGGCCAAACCCCTCCAAAATGATTCCACAACTTAAATCTTGGCCCTCAGTCTCCGGCAGCTGGAATGTACCTGGCCAAGGCAGCGGCCAGTGCGACATGAAGGCAGAGGGTGCTAAGAATCCCCGGAGGACCGGACTAGGCTGCCATCTGATGCTGACCTTGGCTACGTATAATGGACGCTCCCTATCTTCTGATTCAAGGCTTCTTGAATTGGAAGAGGAACTACAAAGGATCAAGTGGGACAACGTCGGGCTAAGTGAGGTAAGGAGAAAAGGAGAAGATCTCATCGAACAGAAAAGTGGACATCTCTTCTACTATCGTGGGACAGATACTGGCAGAACTAGCGGTGTTGGATTTATAATAAACAAGTAACTGAAGGATAAAGTTGTAGAAGTTGAAAGTTCCTCTGACAGAGCTGCACGACTTGTTATCCAACTCTCGAAAAGATACCAGGCTCAGATTATTCAAACTTATGCACCCACCACAAGTCATCCTGAAGAAGAAATTGAAGAATTTTATGAGGAAATTCGTCATCTAAATAATAAAGGTAAGCAGCACTTGAAAATAATTATGGGAGATTTCAATGCACAAATAGGGCAACGGCAACAGAATGAAACTTCAGTAGGTAAATTCGGTCACGGCAACAGAAACCAGCGTGGAAATACTCTCGTTGAGTTTGCAGAGGCAGAAGGGTTTTTCATCTTGAACTCCTTCTTCAAGAAAAAGCCACACAGGAAATGGACATGGAGACATCCAAATGGGACGACAAGTGAAATTGATTTTATTATGTGTAACAAAAAATTCGTCATAGAAGACTGCAGTGTGCTAAACAAGTTCAACACAGGTAGTGACCATAGATTGGTGAGATGTAAGATGCACCTCAACACTAAACTTGAACGTGGCAAGCTCATAAGACAAACAAAATCTATTGACATAACCAACCTTAAAAAACACCATAATACCTTCAAGTTGGAACTGAAGAACAGGTTCTCAGCTTTAAAAGGCCTAACATCGGAAGAAGTGGACATCTCTGAAGTTAACAGAAAAGTAACCAAAGCTCTTATGGAAACAGCAACAAAATTAGCTGGGTCTAAGAAAAAGTTGCATGTAAACAAATTATCAGGAAAAAGGAAAATGTTGATGCAAAAAAGAAGAGAGATGAGGACAACTAAAGAAGACGTGACTTCCAAAGTGGAATATATAGAGCTATGCAAGACAGTAAGAAAAAGTATCACTGAAGACGTAAGAAAATTCAACTGTGAACTAGTGAGGAAAGCAATTGAAAACAACAAAAGCCTAAAGATAGCAAAGGGACATCTCAGTAAGGGAAGAAAACAGATTATGGCACTGAGAAAAGAAGATGGTTCTGTAACAAGAAATAGAGGCGAAATTTTGACAAGAGTGAAAGATTTCTACTCCAAATTATATGAAAGGGATGATACATGCACTCCAGACATCATGAAAGATACCAGTACCAGAGTTCCTCCAGTCCTTCCAGCAGAAGTTGCACATGCAATCAAGAACATGAAGCGGGGAAAAGCTCCAGGAGAAGATGGAATTACTGTAGACTTCATACAAGAAGCAAGTGGAGAAATCGAAACAGTACTCGCCCAAATTTTCACTCGATGCCTTAATGAAGGAAAGATTCCTGAGGATTGGAACACCGCTACAATGATCCTGCTACATAAGAAAGGTGACATTGAGGATCTCAGAAACTACAGACCTATCAGCCTCCTATCAGAAGTTTATAAAATCTTCACTAAAAGTTCTTTCACACCGCTTGAAGGTAACACTGGACATGGCTCAACCGAGAGAACAAGCTGGATTCAGGAGTGGCTACAGCACAATAGATCATATACACGTACTGAGAGAACTAATTGAAAGAGCGAGGGAATATGAACTTCCATTGTGCATGGCTTTTATCGATTATGAAAAAGCCTTTGATTCGGTGAAACCATCAGCAGTTACAATGGCTCTGAAAACCTACGGTATTGAAGATGCATACATTAATATTATTAATAACATCTATGAAAATGCAAGTGCAAAGATTCGGCTGTTTGAAAATACAACACACGTAAAAATTGGAAAGGGAGTGAGACAAGGTGACACCATATCTCCGAAGCTCTTTAATGCCACATTGGAGGGTGTTTTTCAGTCGCTGAGCTGGGAAAACAAGGGGATAAAGATTAATGGAGATTATCTAACCCACCTTCGTTTTGCTGATGACGTAGTCATTTTTGCAACTACCCCATCAGAGCTGCAGAGTATGATCCAGGAACTTGCTGACAAGAGTAAAGAAGTGGGATTAAAAATGAACTTTCAGAAGACAAAAGTGATGTTCAATGCTTTTACGAGAAATGAAGATTTATCGATTGATGGAGAAAAAGCTGGAGATAACAGACACGTACGTTTATCTTGGACAGCAGATATCAAGTGAGGGTCACGTTGATGAAGAAATTAATCGGCGTACAAAACTTGCCTGGAGAGCTTTTGGAAGAAACAGCATAATTTTCAAGAGCAATATGCCATTATGTCTTAAAAGAAAAGTGTTTGATCAATGCATCCTTCCAGTGCTTACGTATGGTGCAGAGACGTGGACCTTAACTAAAAGAGACATACAAAGGCTGCAGACAACTCAAAGCAGCATGGAGAGGTGCATACTTGGTGTAACCAGGAGAGATAAGAAGAGGAACTCGTGGATCCGAAAAATGACAAGAGTGGAAGACATCATGATCAGAGTTAAATCCCTGAAATGGCAATGGGCTGGACATACTGCCAGAAGGACAGATCATCGATGGACAGCCGAAATTTTAGATTGGATTCCAAGGGACAAGAAAAGACCCAGAAGAAGACCACATGGGAGATGGGTGGATGAAATTCGAAAGTATGCAGGGGTGACATGGAGGAGACTGGCACAAGACAGACCGTTGTGGAGGAAACTTGGGGAGTCCTTCGTCCAGCAGTGGATTGATAATGGTTGACGATGATGATGATGATGATGATAAAATCAATGATAAATTAAAATCAAGCTTATATACACCATTGTACACCATTGAATCCAAGCTTATGTAGACCATTGAATAACTAAATCATATTAAGTAATCCATTTCACTAAATATTACATATATCTGCAATGTAAATTCTTTTGCACACATTTTCCCGAAGATTATTACTTTGTACTGTTTGAAATTTTAAGCACAAAGTAAACCCACCCGTAGCTAATATATGCCACAGCTATTATTCCGAAAAAATTATTAGACTTTTTTTTAAAATTAAATTTATCTGACTCGAAAAGCATTCCAATTTAGCGGTAGATGGCGTGATAAGTTTAGCATAGCAGTATTTCCGTCTAGAAGCAACGATAACTCCTATTTCTGCCCTGCCTGATTTTTCTGATTACCTGAGCCAACTAGAAATCAATAAATTGGGGCAACAGTGAGATTGGAATCTTGTCTTCTATATATCATCTTACATCCTACTGTACGTTCATGTTTTGAAAGGAAAATGTGTACATTGGCAGATAACCCTTAAATTTGAGCTATAGAAAATCCGCCTACTTACTGAGCTCCACCCGAATAACGTCATTAATTAAAACGTAACAGCTTATTTTGTCTTTTTATTGTGGCGCCAACGAGAGACCGTTTCCATTCTGAATATTTTGAGGTATGCCGTGATTTGCTGACGCCAACTTCTGCGACAGTCACTCAAGACATAAAAGCCACCCCAAGGAGTGATTTTCCGCGCCATCTATCGCAGAAGATGAACCATAACACTAATTCAAGGACAGCATTAAACAACCACAGAGCAGCAGAACTAAATTTGCCCCATATTTGTACATACAGTGAAACCTCCGTTGTACATTTTCGGTTAGACCTCCTCTTATTATATGTTTTTCATATTAATGCGTAATTCTGTACAAATACCGATATTGTTTTGCACTTTCTAGCCTTTTGTTTCAATTCGGTTATACATAATACGCTTTTTACGATTATACGTGAAATTATGAACTTCAGACTAAGATGCTGTATATACTTAGGAAAACTAGAAATTTCAATCCGTGAATTTATTGGTATAAAAATATAAATATGCAAACAACAGCGAGCTTTTATCAACTGAACGGTTTTCTATAGGTTCTAAACCATAGCATATACACTGAAGTGCCAGAAAAACTGGTACAGACGAGCTTATGCAAAATGCATAGCAACGTCACCTACTCGGTTGCATCCTCCAATGCGTATATAAAGGGATAGACATCCTTGCCAGCTGTCATAGCTGTTTTCGGCATGAGAATGACAAGTACTAACGATTTAAGCGATTTTCAACGCGGTGTCATAGTTGGCGCTCGTGAGATGGGCCATAGTATTTCGGAGGTAAAAACGAAGTTCGGATTTTTCACGGACGACCATTGCGAAGGTGTACCGTGACTAAAAGAATTCTGGCAAAAAATCTAACCTACGATACCAGTGTGGCAAAACACATTGGGTGAACGTGACCATCGTCGGCTGTCAAGAATCGTGTCACGCGATAGGCGTGCAACACTCTCGCAGGTATAATCGGAATTCAATGCTCGAGCCTCAACAAGCATCAGCGTCCGCACTGTGCAACGTACCCTACACGATATGGGCTTTGGGAGCCGACGCCTAACTCGAGTCCCCTTGATGGGTGCACGACACAGAGCTATGCCCCTCGCTTGGGCACGGCAACACCGCCATTGGACACTTGATGACTGGAAACAAGTAGCCTGTTCTGAAGAGTCGCGTTTCCACCTGTATCGGGCAGATGGGCTGATGGAAGGATTCGTGTGTGGCGCAAACCCCATGAAGTCATGGATCCCGCCTGTCAAGAGGGAAACTATACCGGCTGTTGGGGAGGGGGTGGGGTCCGTAATGGTATGGGGTGTGTTTAGCTGGACTTCACTGGGACCCCTGGTACGTCTACAAACGTCTGTGACCGCCCAACGCTATGTGCGCTTTCTATCTGATGAGGTACACCCGTTCATGTCCTGCATTCATGCTGATGGGTTGGGCCTGTTCCAGCAAGACAATGCACATCCACACAAGTGTCGGGAGGCCACATTATGGTTAGAGGAACATTCATCTGAGTTTGGGGTGTTGCCATTCCCACCCAAGTACCCAGATCTAAACGTGATAGAACACATTTGGGATGTCATGCAACGCGCTATCGAACACAGGAATCCGATACCTTGGAATACACTCGAATTGTGGAACGCTTTTCAGGAAGTATGTTTTGAATTGCCTACAGCATATTTCCAGAAGCTAGTGGAGTCCATTCCCCGTTGTGTTTCTGCAATCCTGCGGTGCCGTGGGAGACCTACCAAGTATTAGACTGGTGTACCAGTTTTTCTGGCACTTCAGTGTATACAATGTAGGATAAACATAACGGAATTCATTAGCGTCTCTATAGTTTTTGAAAACATTTAGCGTGATCAATCGCGTTTTAGGTATCTTCCGTGCATCATGGACCACGAATTTTCACAATAGTCAAATATCAAGTTATACATAATTTATCTGAAGATGCGCCATACGTATGGCAGCTCGTGTGATGCATTCTTATTGAAGCATTGGGTCTCGTCAAGATCTTGATATATTCAGCTTCTTTTTGGGTGGTGCACTTGGATATACGTTTTGTCTCTTGCGAAACAGGTATGGCTGCGTTCTCTAGACCTCTCTAGCAAGAGCAGTAGTCGGATTTTCTTCTTTTATATTCCTGCCATGTTTCTTAATCCTTGACGTTATGATTTCTTAGTCAATCCTACATAAAACTTTATTGTTCCATCCTCATAACGCAGTGGAGGGCACAGATCCCTGCGCAGTCGACTACGTCGTTTACCAGTCTATTTTTCGAAAATTGCGGCGACATGTTCTGGAGACTTAATGCCAACCTCCAACCCAATATGTCTATGCAAATTATTGAAAAAAATAGGAAAACCCTGGTGTGTACGGAATAGCAACTACGAATTAGGGCTTACTCATATTTTGTACTGATTCTTGTCTATCCATGGCGCTCTGCGCATGTTTTAGTATACCATGCGTTCTTCCATAGATATATTCTTCTGATATACCTTGCCTTGTAATAATTCAAATTTCCTCTTCTTTCGTTTCTGCCTTAGAACATATAGTGTATGCTGTTCTAAATCTTAATAAGAAGATTACTGTTTTGTATGGCATAGGAGAAAATGAGTTAGGGCACACCAAGTTTGGTATTGATGTAATAATATTACGGTGTACTGTACTAGCAGGATATAGCTACGGAAGAATGTGTGGTATACTGCAACAAGCGCAGAGTACCAGGAATGGACAAGAACCAGTGCAAAATATGAGTAAGCCCAAATTCGTAGGTGTTAATCACAAAAGTTTAAGGTAGAAGTCTTTAAAACACGATAATTAAAACAGCACGCAAGCTTCCGATGAAATTGAAGAACTTATTTAGTGTATACGTTAAAAGATTAAAAATAAAGCCATATGAACTTTCAGTCTTCCTAAAGACCATCATCAGATGGAAGTACTAAAAGAGCCTTTTGGGTGGAGAGACATATAAATAATCTACAGGCAGGACATGACGTACTGAATGTCACGTCCTAACTTTTCAGTACGCTACGTCCAGCCAGTGGGTTTCTTACTGTATATGATGTCTCCCAACCCAAAAAGCTCTTGTAGTACTTACATCTGATGATGGTCTTTAGGAAGACCGAAAGTTCTTATGGCTTTATTTTTAATCTTTTAACTTATACTCTAAATAAGTTTTTCAACTTCATCGGAAACTTGCGTGCTGTTTTAATTATCGTGCTTTACTACCTAAAACTTTTATGATTCACTCATTCCCCACGAGAACCTAATGTCTTTCGTAGGTGTTATTCTGTACACACCTGGATTTTCCTATTTTTTCAAGAACTTGATTGTAAATATTGGATTGGAGATTGGCATTAGGTCTCCAAAATCTGTGGCCGCAATTATGTCGAATAGAATGAAAAACGATGTAGTGGTCTTCGCGGGGATCTATGCCATTCCTCTACGCTATAAGGATGTAACAGTAAAGTTTCATGTAGGATAGACTAAGAGACCAACAAAGGACCAAGATGAGAGATCATGGAAAGAATATGAAAGATGAAAATCTGACTAATCCTCTTGCTAGAGTGGTCTAGAGAACACAGACATACATTTTTGGCAAGAGGCAAAAAATATATATCCAAATACACCACCTAAAAAGAAGCTGCTGCGAGAAAATCTACCGAGATCCTGATGAGTCTTAATGTCTGCAATGAGATTACATCATACGAGTTGCCATACGTATGGCGCATCTTCAGATAAATTATGTATAATTTAATATTTCATTATTGTGAAAATTCGTGGTCCATGATGCACAGGAGATACCTAAAATGCGATGGCGTGCGCTTAAATGTTTTCAGAAACTGTAAACACGCCAACGAATTTCGTTATCATGAAAGAAATACGGGATTACGCCATATAATACAAATTTTGAAGATGACAATCCGATTTTTGCCTTAAATGTGACAAGGATGGTAAGTCAGAAAATATCCGAAAACTTGAAAATTTTCATCGTCCTAGAGCGGGACTCGAACCCGTGTCTCCCAGAAAACGCACGGGTATGCTAATCACTACACCACTCAGAACGACCAAGTTTCGAGTTTCCGATCAATTTGAATATAGCCATCACAGGATTCGCTAGTCGAAGCAACTGGCATTCATGTTTAGCGAATCTGGAGGTTAAGAATCTTATCCCGTGTTTGCCTTGAGAAGCAGATAAATCATGAAAGAAATACGGGATTACGCCATATAATAAAAATTTTGAAGATGACAATCCGATTTTTGGCGTAAATGTGACAAGGATGGTCAGTTAGATAATAATCGAAAACTTGAAAATTTTCATCGTGCTAGAGATTTCTGGGAGACGCGGATTCGGGTGCCGCTCCAGGACGATGAAATTTTTTTTTTAAAGTTTTCGGGTATTATCTAACTTACCATCCTTGTCACATTTACGCCAAAAATCGGATTGTCATCTTCAAAATTTGAATTTCGTTATGTTTATTCATTCTATATTGTATATGCGCTATTAACCTTGAGAAAGCCGGCCGTTAGACGTGAGAAATCTTGGTTTTGCTTGTATTTTTATGTTTTTACACCAATAAATTTACTGAGCGGGACTTCTAGTTTTCCGAAGTACACCTTGAATTGGTGTATTTTTGCTTTTGAATTAAGATGTGGTATTTGCTTCTCTGCTATTATACACTAGATTTTGAATTTCAGGCTATCAGAAATGCAGCGTTCTTTGATTCTTTTATACGTAACCCCGTGTAATATTTGTAGGTTAAATATGCCACTACTTAAACATTGCATTCATACTATCAGTTGTATCACTGGAATTTTGTACTAACATTTTTATTTCAACACTCATCCTACATCCATAGCATAAATACTTTAGTGAAGGACCAGCTTCACTTACACAACTTTTCAAGATATGGGAGTAAAAGAAAACTTCAATTCTGTCAATATTGGGTAAGTAGAAAAGTTCTCACCGTTTGTCTACATGAAAAACATAATATTTTAATTTATTCGCACACAATATTTTAATTTTATTCTGTTGCCTAGTTTCTGTCATTAACGGTGAGTTATTCCCACATTCGGTTGCCCGCTTGACTCCCCTATCAAATAAATCAGCTTACCGGGAAGCAAAAGAGTGTTTGAATCGCCTTTTCGACATTTATACGATCGAAATAAGTGAAAATCGGATGGAGTTGGATCCGGTGAATACTGTAGGAAGGCAACATTTCTCAGTCTAGTTCCTGCAATTTGGGCTGTTTTGCCGTAGCCACGTGAGGCGTAGCGATATAGTTAGGGAAGACAACGCCTTTCCGATTCACCAGAATGGGACGTTTTCAAGGCCACGTTTACTTCACCAAATTGCTGAGAGCAAAGTCTCGCTGTGGTCATTTAGTTAGGTGCTAACATCTCCTGACGGATAATTCCCTTGAAGATTTGCTAAAACACAGAGCATGTCCTTTGTGAGGCCGCCCCGGTGGCGCAGTGGTCTAAGCGATGGCCTCTGATCATTCGTCCGAACGGGGTCCGTGTTCGAATCCCGGTTAGGCATGGGTGTTGTGTTTGTCTTGCGGCACTGGCATGGATGTTGTGTTTGTCTTCACTCTTCGCTGGAACCAGTGACCCTAAATTAGGGACGGGCGACTGCTTATAGCCCAATGAGTTGCTCACGGTGGTAGTTAAACCTCCAATCAAACAAACAAACAAACAAACAAACAAACATGTCCTTTGTTTAGGTGGAGATCAGCTTTTAAAGTTATTGATGAAACTTTCCCTTTTTTCTGCAAAAAGATATGGTGCGTTTAACATTCTTTTGTAGCGCACATTTTTTGTTTCTAGTTACAATTCAATCCAAGGTTATACTGATTGTGTACCGATTTTACAGAGACACTCTCATTATTGCCCTTTCCACGATTTTCTTTATTCAACACACAGCAGCCGAAAACCTGTATTTCGACACCGCTGTGAAATACAATTTTTAGGCTGGCTTCGTCCCAGCGGTGTCGAAATACAGTTTTTTGGCTGCTGTGTGTTAATTAAAAAAAACGTGGAAAGAGCGATGACTTTGTCTATTTACATTGTCTCCACGTATTTTGGAAGAGTTTCACCATTTCTCTCGCCCTTTGGATTTATTAGCTATAATTAAATAGCTCGTGCCGTTAAGCCCACTAGATGGAGACGTGTCAGTTGCTGAACCCATTCCATTCCTACCGATTTGTGAAGTCAGATGCTGACAGATAAACACACATAGCACTGTGTATTGTTGGCAATGTAGCGTATGATGACGTCTCAGTGCTGAGCCCATCCCTACAGATTTCTGAAGCCAGATGCTGATAGATAAACACACATAGCGCCGTGGATTGTTGGCACCGTAGCGTATGATGACGTCACAGTTGCTGAGCCCATCCCTGCGGATTTGTGAAGTCAGATACTGACAGATAAACACACATAGCGCCGTGGATTGTTGGCACCGTAGCGTATGGTGACGTCTCAGTTGCTGAGCCCATCCCTGCGGATTTGTGAAGTCAGATGCTGGCAGATAAACACACATAGCGCCGTGGATTGTTGGTCATCGTAGCGTAAGGCGAACGCACTCGGCTGGTTATCGAGAGATCTGGAGTTCGATCCCAGCAGTGTTGAAATACTATTTTTCGGCCGCTGTCGGTTAATTAAAAAAAACGTGAAAAGAGCGGTGACTTTGTCTTTTTACATTGTCTCCACGTATTTGGAAGACTTTCACGATACTACTATTGTCACTCTTTCCTTCCATTTTTAACCCAAGATTAATGTGATATTCATTAATCCACATTTTGGACCTTTCCAAATTCTCCTCATGACAGTTGTTGATTAACTGAAAGTCCATTGCAATATATCGTCGGTTTAATGAGATAGCAAAGCCAGATTTACTGGACACATAACAACAGATACAAAGATGAAACGATTGAGCTTACAGACCCCTGCGACTTGCGGAACACGCAGACATCAATAGTTCGTGTGGCCCAAATGGCTAGCAATAACGGCCGCTACACGCAGCGGCATCGAACAAAAGAGGCTTTGGGTGTGGGCTTGGGGTATGTCGGTTCAGGTTGCTTCCACACCTTACCACAGTTCATCACGCGTAGCCGCGGGTGGTGCTTGCCGGGCCACTCGGTTGTCGATCAGCGACCAGACGTGTTCGATAGGCGACATATCGGGAGAACAGGCAGGCCACGGCAGCCGTGACACCTGGTGGGCCGTGAAGAATTATTGCAAGATGCATGCCGCGTGCGGGCGCGCATTGTCCTGTTGAAACGTGACCGCTGGCAGGTCCTGCAGTTAAGGGAGGACTACAGGCTCCAAAACGTCGGAGATGTAGCGGTGGCTGTTGAGTGTACCAGCGATGCGTACCAGAGGGGTGCTGGTGTCATATCCAATTGCGTCTGAAATCATAACGTCAGGCGACGGAACGGTATGGCGATGCATAATGCAGGCGTCATACAGTCTCTTGCCGCGGTGCGGCCACACGCGGATCCGACCATCGTGGTGTTGCAGGCAGATGCGGGATTCGTCGGAGAAGACAATGTCGTGCCATTCCGTAGTCCAGGTGTGGCGTTCTACGGCCCACTGCCGCCGCACTCGCCGGTGGTGTAACGTCAATGGTAATCGGAGCAATGGGCGCCGTGCGATAAGTCCCCGCTCCTGCAGACGACGTCGAACATTACGTGTTGACTCAGGTTGTTGCGCAACACACCCTAATTCCTGCGCTAACACTCGTAATGTGGCGGTGCGAGACATCAATTCCCGCCGCACAATATGCCGGTCTTCCCTCCTGCACCCACCGAATCCATACTCGCCTCACTGTGGCTGGATGTCGTCCCACACGGGCGCCAATGTCTCGGTACGATAAACCGCTGTCGCGAAAAGCCACTATTCGTCCTCTGTCGAACTGCGATACGTGCTGGAATGACCACCGTATTCTGCGACGCGGCATCAGGAAGCTTCCTACGCACAGGTGCTGCAGCACAACACACTTCCACTACTTACACCTCGCCTTCTGTGCACCCTTCTTATAGTGCTCCTCGGCGGCGTGCCGTGCGCCCATGATTTGCATATGCCCTGCAATGCTAATCGTTTGCATGTCCTCTCGCGGGGGACGCATTCTGCGATCTAGACCCGGAAGGCATTTCAGATACTTCCATCGACTGGTTACCTTCTGGGCTAGGCGGCTGGCTCTGGGAACGCCGCTGCATCTGGGAATTTCGATAGGTGACATTTGGGAAATGGAACACGGAAGTCCAAGTCTCGGACCCTGGATATGGTGTCACTTGAACTTCGGGTGGCCGTGGTGGAGCTGTGGTCTAATCATTGGCTTATGACCATTCGTCCGAGATGGGACTGGGATCAAATCCCGGTGAATTGGTGATGATATAACGTACTAAGGAGGTGAAGCACAGGCCAAATGGTAGATTTGCAGCGGTAAATTGCGTCAGTGTAGCTTAAATGGTAAAGTAATCGCCTCCGGAGCAGAGGAATGCGCGTTTGATTAATTTCACATCAGCGCCCGATTTGGAAAAGGATTTACTGGCAGTTGGGTTCTTTGAAAAATGTGTGATGTTTGTTCCACACATCGTCTGGATTTAATGAGCGAAAACAAAATTACGGCGGGGATGATATGACGTACTACAGAGGTGAAGCGCATGCCAAAACGGAAAAGTTGCAGCGATAAATCCCGTCAGTGTAGTTCAGTCGGTAGAATAACTGGCTCTGGAGCAAGGAAGTGTGAATCCCACCACCTGAATATTCCGTTTTCACAAGCCGCACTTAATGTTGGGCCTCACTCACAGTGCGAAACGCGCACCAGCGTCGACTGTGTACCTTTATGACGTAGAACATCTGATTCTGATGACATTCATTTAGAACGGATGTCCAATGGCCTCCAGCTCTGATAAAGTGATGGAAGCTGCGACAGCCAACCGCGGTCTCATTACTCAATAATCGGTAATTGATATCGGTAATTGATAACTGAGGTGGGGTCTACCAAATCCACCGTCGTACGGCACCTGTACCAGCTTGGTTTTTTCTCCTGGTACCACCAAATCGTTGCCAGCTAGATTTTTTCTTCTGGTACCATCGAATGGTTACCAGCTGGATTTGTTTTTTCTGGTATCATCGAATTGATACCAGCTTGGTTTTTCTTCTGTTACGATCGAATGGTTACTCTCTGTCGCTATCATCGAATGGTTTGCGACAGAGAGTAATCCGCCTGCTGATTGCTCTCTGTCGCAGATTGCTATCAAATCCACGGGACGATGGATTTTTGTATAGTATAGTCACAAAGAAAGGAAAGTGAGAATTCCTATGTTATCCTGCTACTGGAATCCAGTTCCCGAAGCCAATGCCAAGAAGTTCAGCCAATGGTATGTAGAGGTCAGTGCGGGAGAAAAGTCATAACAACTAAAGAAGATAGAAATTGTGAGGGTGCTGTGCTTTGAGAACTCGTGGAAATGTCCGGCTGCTGACGATGCCGAACAATTACAGTGGGTTGATGATGCTCTGAGCTAATGATACCCAGTGTTCATCATTAAGAAGCGAGAGTTACTGCAAGTCACACCTCCAGGATGGTTTGCCAAAAACTACTGGAATTGGAAAGTATTGAGATTCTACCCTATTCTCCATACAGCCCGGCCTTGCCCCATCCAACAATCACACGTTTTGCTCCATGGCCATTTTCTACAAAGACAGCACTTCACTTCAGTTGTGGATATAGAATTTGGTACCAAATACTATCTGTCCTCGAAACCTGCACCGTCAAGAGATCGTACAGTAGTGGTCAAAATTGTGGAAACCTTTTGGGAATAGTGTATTTTTGAGGTTTGATGGCTCATAACGCCACTTTTTTGGGGGAGCAATACCATAAAATTATATACCAATGGAAAGATAATTTCATCAAGAATGTAATACCATAACTTTTATGCAGGAATTTGTATTAGAACAGCAGTTATTAAGAAAACAAGTGACACATAGAAAAAATGAGATATATTAAAAAATTCTCACCATGTCAGTTAATACTTAGTTGGGTAACCTTTAACGTTAATTACGGCCTTACAACTCCTTCCCATAGAGTGAACCAAGTTTTTTAGGTCTGTAGCTGTTATAATGTGAAACCAAGATTGAAAAATTGTTTCTACGTATTAATTGGGTTTTATTGCTGGGTTGCTTCTGACTAACACGTTTCTTTAGTCGGCTCCATAGATTATCGATGGGGTTAAGGCCAGTCCAGCAGTCTAATATGATTATCTTGAAACCACTATTTGCACACAGCAGCAACATTGCATGGAGCTGAATCCTGTTGAAATATAAATGCTTCATTATCTTGGAAAAGATCACGTGCGGAAGGCTTCAGTTTGGGCTCAAGCATTTCATTAATGTGTTTTTTGCCATTTATATTCCCATTAATCACGCAAATTCTGCCCACACCTTTTGATGTCATACAACACCAGATCATAACACTTAACTGGGTGTTTCACGGTATATGTAATGCAATCAGGATGCAAATCTTCTCCGATTCTTCTCCTTACGTATTTTATGCCATCACTACCAAACAGGGAGATTTTGGTCTCATCACTCCAAATAACACTATCTCATTGTTCCGCTGTCCAGCTAACATGGAGGTTTTAGCCCAGTTTAATTTTTTCAACCTTTGTTTGAGAGATAAAAATTACTTTTTTCGTGGAATTCTAGCTTTTAGACCAAATTCCTGCAGTCTGCGCCGAACAGTCCTTGCACTCAACTACACATTTCATTGCGCCATTCCATCATGTACACAGTCAGATGATTTTCTTCTGTCACCTAGGCACAGTCTCGTAATTCTTCTATCATCACTTGCTGTTGTGCACTTTTTCCTGCCTTTACCAGTCTGGTTTTGTAATGACCGAGTCTCCTTATACCTCTTCAAAAATTTAGAAATGCCACCTTTGGTTAAGTTTCCACCAATTTTTCTTCTAATGTCTTCATAACTGAAGCCATGTTCACTTAATAGTACTATTTTACATCACTTTCTGGGTGACTAGTCAACTATTTGCGCCATTTATTTTATTTTATTACGTTTTACAAGCTCACTAAATGAAAGAACACACACAAAAACAAAACTAACTTGATAGCAGTAACAAATGTCCTCCTCGCAGCTCCAATACATGACAGCAATAGCTGAATCCTACTGTTACCTGATTGGATCATTGCCAAAACAAGATGACAGCTGATTGGCTCTCTAAACACTCATGCTCATTGGCTACATTCAAATGAAGGAAAGCTACTTCATATCAACCTAAGCAAGTTGTGCTTCCTTTTCCTGGTTATTTGGCTATAACTTTTCATAGAATACAGATAATTGAACAAAATTTGTTGCATTACATTCTTGATGAAATTATCTTGCCTATGATATATAATTGTATTGTCTTACTTTAAAACAAAGTGGTTTTTTGAGCCATCAAACCTCAAAAATATACTTTTTCCAAAAGTTTTCCACAATTTTGGCAACTACGGTATGTCTTGTGGAACGCTGGGAAGCAATTATAGAAAACAACGTCCTGTACATTGCAGAATGAGGTGACAGCGTATGGCTTTCTTACATTATTAAGCATTTCAGCTACAAACAGGGGTGAACTTAACACTCACCCTGGTTTGCTTGCAATTAATATATTCCTCTCTGTTTCGTCAGAAAAGATAAACTTTAAAATCAAGCACCACATGCATCTTATTCATCATATATCCTGTATGCTCAATTTCTTGCTAAGTCGATATTTGTGACCGTTAGGTGTCATTTAAGTGTCAGTATAATGCATTTTTGCTAAGATATTAAAAATGTGTTGTCCATAACTCACCACGCTGGCCAATTCCTGATTGGAACAATGAAACAAGATCCTGCTGCATAAAAACGGAGATCTTGAAGACCACAGGAACTACAGAACGTTCAGGCTCTTATTAGTGGTTTATAAAATCTTCACTAAGCTACTTTCACATTGTTTTATTGTAACACTGGACATGGCTCAGCCGAATGAACAAGTTGAATTTAAGAGTGACAACAGCACTATAGATAATTTTCATGTATTGAGAGAACGAATTGAAAGAACGAAGGAAAACGAACTGCTATTATGTATGGCTTTTATTGATGATGAAAAGGTCTTTTATTGATTACGAAACCCATCAGCAGTTATGTCTCTCAAATTCTGCGGTACGAAAAATTCATACATTAACTTTATTAACAACGTCTATAAAAAGTTTAAACGCAAAGATCGACTGTATAACGAAGTAAATTTCTCCGTCATTTTTGGTCTACGCCGGGATTCGAACCCGAGGCCGCTTATTCCGGAACAAGTCGCTCTACCAACTGAGCTACGCAGACATTTATTCTAATTCCTATCTGCCTTTATGTCGTGTGCGTCCTGCTGGCAGGTACGTCACATCTCCCCCCGAAAGAGGCCAGGGGGCATGGCCCACGGGTCAGCCGTGACCATGAATCGTTGCAGGCAGCCATCCACTGTAGAACGTGCACTTGAGAACTCCCAGTCAATCTGCTGTGTGGAATGCAACATCACACATTTTTATTTTCGAAGCGCTGGAGAAGGAATTCTCTGATTTTTCCTGTCTCGCGGTGTGGAAATAACATCACACCAATGCGAGATTTTGAACGGCCGGGTCATCCGGATAGTTCGGGCGCCATTATAATGAATAAATTTCTCCGTCATTTTTGGTCTACGCCGAGATTCGAACCCGAGGCCGCTTATTCCGGAACAAGTCGCTCTACCAACTGAGCTACGCAGACATTTATTCTGATTCCTATCTGCCTTTATGTCGTGTGTGTCCTGCTGGCAGGTACGTCACAACTGTTCCAGGATGGAGCACCAAAAAAATTTGGAAAATGCGTGAGAGAAGGTGACATCATATATCTCATCATATCTTCCCCATTACAGAATGTCTTTCCATCCTTCAACTGGGAGAGCAAGGATTAGAGGTTAATGGACATAATCTAACTTACCGCCGTTGTTGATGATATAATCATTTTTGCAAGTACCACGTCATAACTGCAGAGTACGATGGAGGAACTTGTTGACAAGAGCAAAGAAGTGGTTCTGAATAAAGAACCTTCAGAGAGCAAACTTCATGAACACTGCTTTTTAGAAGAACTGATGATTTAACGATTGATGAGGTAAATCTGGAGATAACCGATACCCTAACAGCAGATATCAAGGGAGGGCCGCGTGGAAAAAAATTATCAGCGTGTAACATTTGGTTTGAGAGCGTATCAACTTCTATTTATTTGAGTTTGTTCTGTGACCAAGCTATTGGATTATGCAGAGTGTTTGCCAAACCATCTATTTGTGATGAAATTTTAAAAAGTGGACCTTCTAAGTAAGACGTTTTACTTCAATTGGACCCTATATTTCTTACAGTGACTCATTATCTCTTTTCATGTTTAATTAAGGATACAGTTGCAACCAAGCGAAGCTATCTGGGGCAAGGAAAGTTACGGTACGATAAGCCGAATGAATTATAATCCTGTTGTGCTCTACAGTCAAACTAACGTAGCAATAAACTAGCGTTGAAATTAAAGTTTATATAACAGCTCAAGACATTAGCCTTGTGTAAACTTTTACACAAAAGACATCCGAGAAAGCATCGAATACCGATGGATCCTTCAATAAAATACGAACTGCACTGCAACCTGATTCTCCAATGGACTGAATGACCATTAGATGAATCGAACTTGAGGTTCGGTTAAAATGAACTTTTCGGTACAACAACCCTTCTGTAAAGCGATCATTTCGATAAAACGACCTTTCATTGAGGTGATAGCTGGAGAAATGAAGTACACGTAACTTACGGCTACTGATTCCAAGTAGCCGTCTATTTGAAAGAACACAGTCAGGGCGCGACTAAGACACCCACAGACACAAGGCCAGGAAAATGTGGAGGCACCACATTTTCCTGGCCTTGTGTTTCTGGCTAATGTACTATACAGGGTATAACCAAAGTTCCGGAAACAGCCACATAACTGGTGTAATATGGTCGCCCAGAAACGGAACTGGTGGCTAGGTATAGGTAAAGGGCCATGGCCGATCGAATGGAATCAACAGTGGCGCCTGCCTTCTGGTAGATATTTGCGGTACTTATGAAAACTAGCTTTGAAACAAAGCGAGATAAGGCGAAAACGCCAATCGCAAAGTTGTAGAGCATCCGCTGGTTAGTACGAAACGACACGTGGTTAGCCAGAAACCAGCAAGGAAATTCCTGTAAACGTGGCGAATGCGAACGTTAGTCGGACGGTATCAGTCCGAAAGCCGTTGGCTACGGCGTCACGGTTGGCAGGCATATGTAAATGAAGACAGTGAGACGTGGCGTCATCATCCCCCGGATTTGACCTCTCTAGACATTTGTTCTGTTGGAATACCTCAAACAACAATTATACTCCACGGAACCAACAGATATCCAAGATTTGCGCAACCGTATCATCACCGCATGTCACAGTGTGACACCTGAGATGTTAGAGAATGTATGAGAAGCCGTGCTTTATCGAGTTCAGACGTGCATAGCAGCCCATGGTGCGCACATTGAACAAGCCTTGGTATTAGGTGCGCATATGGAATATGTGGGTTTTGTATGCATGCATGTATGACCTTTGTTATCGGTACGTAATTGCATTTTGTATGATTACATAAAAATGTTTACTCTGTTTCAATAGCGTCATCATTATTCTGTCCCTTATGCTGTATTGTGCGGTTGCATGTCGATTTCTAAGCAGGGTTTTCCGACTTACACCGTCCGGCGAACGTTCACATTCGTTCCGTTTACAGGTGTTTTCTTGCTGGTTTCCGGCAAACCACGTGTCGTTTCCTACTAACCAGCAGATGCTCTACAACTTTGCTATTGACGTTTTTTCTCCATCTTGCTTCGTTTCGAAGCTAGTTTTCATACGTACCGCAATATATACCAGAGGGCGCCGCTGTTGGTCCCATTCGACTTTCGTTCCTGTACGACCATTATTTGACAAGTTATGTGGCTGTTACCCGACTTTTGGTTACACTCTGTATACTGTATATGAGGATACATCTGTTGGAACTTGGACTTAGCAGAGACAGCCCAGCCGCTGGCGAGTGTTTATTGTTAGTAGTGACACAAGAACCGCAACTGCATGTTCTGTTTGAGCATCGTCGAGCTAAAAGGAGACGAAATGCGAAAACAGACAGATGCGTAATTGCGAAGAGAGAATTGAAAACATGTTTGTGATGTATTTGTACTAATTTTTCTGTGGGAGTCAGTAACTTCGTGTGTATGTTTATTGGTACATATAAATGGATTAAAAATATCCTCGTCGCCTCTCATTTTGTCGGAGTGACTTCTCAAGGCAAGATTTGTTTTGCAATTAGGATATTTGAAACAACATTGATTAGATACTTTTCTCTTAAGACATAGTGGAATACCGCTCTTAAAAATTGTACTGTTTCTTTCAAAAGCTATCCCACCAAATTTTATACGTATAATAATTTCTTCATCAATGTGACCATCACTTCATATCTGCTGTCCAAGGTAAATGTAGGTATCGGTTATCTCCAGCTTTACCCTATCAATCGATAAATCTTCATTTCTTGTAAATGCATTGTACATCAGTTTTGTCTTCTGAAATATTAATTTCTAATCCCACTTCTTTACTCTTCTCATCACTCTGCAGTTCTTAAGTGGCAGTTGCAAAAATGACGACGTCATCAGCAAAATGAAGGTGAGTTAAATGATCTCCATTAATCTTTATCCCTTTTGTTTTCCAAGTCCAGTAATTGAAATACATTTTGCAATTTAACATTAGAGATTGGGAGAAATGATGTCAACTTCTCTCACTCCCTTTCCATTTTTTATCGGTGCTGTGTCTTCAAATAACCGAACATTTGCACCTGGATTTTCATAGATGTTATTAATAATACTAATGTATGCATCTTTAATACCGCAGGACTTCAAAGCCATTGCAACTGCTAATGGTTTCACGGAATCAAAAGCCTTTCCATGATCGATAAAAGCCATACATAATGGGAATTCACATTCCCTCGCTTTTCAATTATATATATATATGAGCCGTATACATAAACAAATAATTTAAGTAACGGAAAATTAGCAAAGATATCCTGAAAATGTTTAAAGGATTATAATTTGGTAAGGGATTATGTTTAGGTGACTGCCCCTTTAATCAAAACATTGGAGATCAAGTAAATGTACTGGAATGGTGAAGATAATTAAAAAACAACAACAAAATAATCATATACCTAATACACTGTTGGCCACCCAAAATGCATCACCAATAAGGAAGCATCCAAATGGCCTGAAAATCGCAGCATGCGTCGCCCGCAAGAGAACGTGCAAACGATTAGCACTGCAGGGCATATGCAAATCATGTGCGCCTGGCACGTCACCGAGGAGTACTATAAGAAGGGTGCACAGAAGGTGGGGTGTAAGTAGTGGAAGTGTGTTGTGCTGCCATACCTGTGCGTGGGAAGCTTCCTGATGCCTCGTCGCAGAATACGTCAGTCATTCCAGCACGTTTCGGAGTTCGACAGAGGACGAATAGTGACTTATCGCGAAAGCGGTTTATCGTACCGACACATCGACGCCCGTGTGGGACAACAACCGAACGAGAGGACCGGCATGTTGGGCGGCGGGCATTGACGGCTCGCACCGCCACATCACGAACGTTAACGCAGGAACTAGCGTGTGTTGCGCAACAACCTGTTTCAGCACGTTCCGTTCGACGTCATCTGCAGGAGCGGGGAGTTGTCGCACGGCGCCCATTGCTCCGATTACCATTGACGTTACATCACCTACGAATGCGGCAGCAGTGGGCCGTTGAACGCCGCACCTGGACTTCAGAATTGAACGACATTGTCTTCTCCGACGAATACCGCTTCTGACTGCAACACCACGATGGTCGGATCCGCGTGTGGCGGCACCACGGCGAGAGACTGTATGACGCCTGCATTATGAATCGCCATACCGGTCCGTCGACTAGCGTTATGGATTGGGGCGCAATTGGATATGACACCCGCACCAATCTGGTACGTATAGCCGGTACACTCAACAGCCACTGCTACACCTCCGACGTTTTGGAGCCTGTAGTCTTCCTTTACTTGCAGGACCTGCCAGTGGCCACGTTTCAATAGGACAATGAGCGCCTGCACGTGGCACATGTCGTGCAAAAATACTTCACGGCCCACCAGGTGTCACTGCTACCGTGGCCCGCCTGTTCTTTCGTTATGTCGCCCATCGAACACGTCTGGTCGCTGATCGGCAACCGAGTGGCCAGGCAAGCACCACCCGCGGCTACGCCTGATGAACTGTGGCAACGTGTGGAAGCAGCCTGGACCGACATACCCCAAGCCCACATCCAAAGTCTCTTTCGTTCGATGCCGCGGCGTGTAGCGGCCGTTATTGCCAGCCATGGGGGGCCACACGAACTATTGAAGTCTGCGTGTTCCGGAAGTCGCACGGGTCTGTGAGCTCAAGCGTTTTATCTTTGTATCTGTTGTTATGTGTCCAGTAAATCTGGCTTTGCTCTCTCGTGACCTTCTTGGTGTTGCATTTTGGGTGGCCAGTAGTATATTTGAAGAATGAAAAGAGTCACTTTAACTGTAAGTTTTTTAGAGAAAGTTCATATTAATTTTTTTAAGCACTCACCCACGTTTTTTTTTTGTTTTTTTTTTGTTGCAAACGACACCTACACCCCTCAGGCATGATTAGGACACAGCTATATTGCACAGGCCTCTTCTCGTTTTCTTAGCTGCGAAACTGATATTAACATGCTCAAAATCAAGTTTGAGTGTAAGGTCAAGCTTTGTAGTAATAAAATAATGTTAACAGGACTTTTCTTTCCAGTTTGGGTTTGTGTTTATTGCCAATTATCAACTCTTAGTAAAGGTAAAATGCACCGATGAGTCACTCCGTTATGACCACCGCCAGTCTAAAGAAATGAGCGCGTCCGGAGACCGAACGGTGGCGCAGGTCAAGTTCACAGAGCCGTATATATATACAAGCCGAGGACCAGCTTTCGGTCAGTAGAGCGTTCACAGTCAGAATGGAAAAGGCTGCCGATTTATCGGAGTTTGATAAAGGACAAAATGTGATGGCACGACGCCTCGGAAGTAAAATCTCGAAAATGGCGCGTCTTGTAGGTTTTTCAAGTTCCGCTGTAGTGAGTACGTATCAAAAGTGGTGCACATATGGCCAAACGACAAACCGTCGTCCAGACGTGTGTCGTCCGCATCTCACTGATGTCAGAGTGGAGCGGAGAGTGTCGCTCATTGTTCACGGCGACCTCAGGGCCACAGTGCGACAGATCACCCGCAGCTACAACAGTCGTGATCAGTGCAATGTGTCACAGAGCATAGTTCATCGCAGCCTTCTTGCAATGGGACTGCGTAGCCAATGACCCTGCCAGGACCCCATGCTCGCTACACGTCATCGCCAACAACGCATGAAATGTGTCCAAGATAATAGAGATTGGACCGTGGATGATCGGAAGAAAGTGGCTTGGTCTGACGAATCAAGATTCCTAGTGCATCAGGTAGACGGCAGAGCACGGATACGCCGATTACCAACGCAGGCTATGGCACCTGGATGCCCTGTTGGGCGGAAACAGGTTGGCGGCGGCGGTGCAATGCTGTGGGCGATGTTTCCTTGGGATAATTTTAGGCCCCATTATCCGAATGATGGTTGTGTCGAAGTATCTGAACATCGTTGCTGATCAAGTTCACCCATTCGTGACAACTGTGTTCCCTGCTGGTGATGGTCATTCCCAACAGGATAATTCGCCATGCCAAACAGCCAGAATCATCGAGGAATAGTTCGTGAGACATGCTGGTCACTTTCAGTTAATGCCCTGGCCTCCAAAGTTACCTGACATATACCCAATCGAACATTTGTGGTTCGTCTCGGAAAAGTGGGTTCACGCTAAATCACCACCACCCCGAAATGTGCGGCAACTGGAGAACCTGCTGTCGACATTATACAGGGTGTCCCACGCGCTATCAAACCCTGCATTTCTTTAATACTGTTGACACCAATGACGATATTGCAACGAAATGTGAAGTGGATTTACTTCATTTCGTGCAAAATGTGATGACATCACAACATGTGCTGGAAGTGACAACCATTTGCGTCCACACGGCATTGAACCCCGCGAACCATTTTTTGGAAAGCCCTTACCAGTACGTCCGCCGTCACTGCATGAATTTCTTCGGTGATGTTTACTTTCAAGGCATCTATGTTTCGCGGTTGTTTTTGGTAAACTCTCGCTTTTAGATATCCCCATAAAGAGTAATAAGGAAGCTTCAGATCGAGCGAGCTCGTTTGCCATAGACCCTTCGAAATGACGCGGTTGCCAAACATGGACTGAGTTTGGGCCATACTGGTGTGTGACGTCACTCCATCATGCTGGTAATATCCAATGGAGAGTTCTTTGTTGTCCAACTGATTTGCAAAGGGGTTGAAGATTTCCATATATGCAGCTGTTGTGATGGTTGTGTCGAAGAAGATGGGACCAATTATGCGGCACCGAGTCACCCCACGCCAAACACCAATTTTTTTTGTGAAAATTGGTGTTTAGTGTATAATGGCATAACAAACCAGCATACAGGCACTGTCCGCCTGGCTGGCGAACAGTGCCGGGTTCAATGTTGTCTGCATCGAAATGGTGGCCACTTCCAGCACATGTTGTGATGTCATCACATTTCGCACGAAATAAAGGTAAGTCCACTTCAAATTTCGTTGCAATATCTTCATTCGTGTTAATATTATTAAAGAAATGCCGGCTTTGGTAGCGAGTGGGACACCCTGTTGTAGCAGATACCCCAAGATACCTGTCGCCACCACAACGAATCGATGCCTCGTTGAGTGGCCGCTGCTTTGCGGACAAAAGAGGGTCATACAGCTTATTAGGATAGGTGGACATAATCTAATGGCTCGTGTATATCGCTTAGCAAGTAGGTATAAAATCGTATCTTCGTTATTATCTAATGGTTATTATCGATTTGTCCTGGAATTTATCTTAGTTATTTATTTACTGTCTTGCTTCTGTAACTGTTTTCCCCCAGTTATCTCTCCTTTGTATTTTCCTCGGTTTTGCATGAGAATCTCCTTCTCTTCGCATTCCGGAAGCCCGAAAAATCACACATCCGCCTTAAAACCTTTTCTCTCGAATTTCACCTAACTTCTGTGTTATAACTCTTTTTCTCTGTCTCTCTTTTCTCTTTCAAGAGTTCTGCAACTGTTTCATTACAGTAGCCAGAGTAGGATTCCTTCAAAGCCTTGTACAAAGCGCATGCTGTTATTTGGTGCATCTGCCGTGTTCTGGTTACGCTGGAGGCTGTTAGAAATGATTCTGTAGTACCGGGAGATTCTGTGCTTGCTTCAACAAGAACACCAGTGCAACGGCTGCTCTTTAGTATAGTTCAGAGTGACTTCAATGCAGCCAACTATATCTGCTGACCTCCAAGCATTATGATAAATTCTTCTTCCCCATAGTTCTCAGGCCAGTGCCACTGAAATGTTCAGCTTTGCTGTTTTCCGTTATGTGCTGAAAAACAAAGATACTGACACCATGGAATAGGTGGTTGCTGTTATTGCAGTAGGGTTATGGTCAACGTTGTCCATGGCTGCTGTGGTGAACAAGTGTCTTAGCAAAATTTTTGGACATACCAGCCCATCTTCCACATATTTGCTAACTGCTGCATCACCTAGCTGTGCTGATATTTTTAAACCTCTGTCATAGGAAATGCTGAGACCATGCTCATGAAGCAGATCCACCAACGATTTCTTCCTTATTTTCGCATAGACAAGCATCCTCATGTAAACAGGGAATGATGTTTCATGGCTTATCGAGTGTCTATGAGTAGATGCCCCTTCCTTCATCCTTGTGTAGCAAATGTACTGCAACAATTGAGCTAGTATCTGTCACAGTATCTAGTATCTGCCAGGTCGTTTTTCATGGAACCAAATGTAAACTGGGATTTGATATCAGCCCCATGTTCAACCATGCCAACATACTAAAGAAGAGTCAGAGAAATAGCCTCATCACCACAACCATCATGGAATTTCCCATCAAATATAGACTTCTAGTCAAGCCTGTGACTTTGCAAAATTTTAGCAGTCTTATCCAGGATGATGGCTTCACTGTAGTCTGAGACTTGTGATAAGGTGAATCCAGCACCTTCTGTAAAAGCAAGAAGGACATCTCTTCCCTGCTTGTGATCTGCCAGCTCAGGTATTGTTTCCAGCAACTTCTTTTTCAGTCTAGTGGAGCTTACATGAGATTCCTTGACACCAAGCTGCTCTGACCGCTGCTGGTGAAGATGAACCATGTCTGCAAGACAGACGACTGAAGGACGCCCAGTGCTGGATTTTGTCTCCATTATGTAGATCATTAGTTCAGAAAATGTAAGTAGGTAAGCTTCATGTTCTGGTGTATGATCCTTTTCCTGTCTTCAGATGTTTCTGAGGTATATTCTCTCTCTGTTGTACAAGTCAGCTAAATACGCAATGTGGTACTTCAGCTCATGTGCAGTGGCATCTTCACCAATCACTTTTGAGAGAAGTTTCCATCATTAAGACTGTGAGCACATTCTTTCAGTCTTTGATTAAGATGCATTGTCATGGCATGTTTCAGTTCGGATGTTGGCGCTTCTTTTTCACATAGGAAGCACTGAGATTATTGTCGTTCATGGCTACGTCTTGGGAGCTTGCTGCTCCCTCCTTCATCGTTAGTACTGCTCTCTGCTGCATTTTTCTCTTTCTTGCTCGAGCAAGTTTGGTGTTGTTGAACAGAAGACGGCAGCTCTGGTAGTACTGGATTTCGTTCCTGTTCAGTGTTTCTTCTATACCACCACTTTCAACCAGTCTTTCAGGATCCAGAACAATGGGTAAATCACGTATGGCATGAAAGAGAGGAACATTGGTGGCAATCATGTTGTATCCATCATTTTCACAGTTATACCGTGTTGGTGGTGATTTCAGTTGTTCGTTCTTGTCGTTTTGGCACAAACAGCATTTGGCCCAGTCAGTTTGCCATGTTGGAGGTAATGGTAAAAAATTCGCCATGTTCTTGAATTGTATGCCTTTCACTGTCGAGGATTTATTCTTTCACTATCTGTAACGGAAGATCATAATTGGAGTTCCTAACATTATGAACAGAAAAATAATAAAAACAGTTATTGTAATGTTTAAGCATTAAACATGGAGTACTATCCTCGTAAAGGTGTTGGTCATATTGGAAAAGGTCGCCATCTTGAATTTTTGATTGGCTAATGGTCTACATGAGAAGTGTGATTTTCAATGATAGTTTATTACTTGCATAAATATTAGAACGATTTAATTGAAATATTCGGTTATGTGTTGGGCATCTAGAAAATGGCGGCCATCTTGAATTTTCGAGTGGCTAACGTTTTATATTAAAAGTGCGATTTTCAACCAGTATGTGTGTCAACTTTGATACTTGTATCCACATCTGAACAATTCGTCTGAAAATATGCAGTTATCTGCCCCACTACTAGAACAAAAATTCAGCAGCTGCAGTCTAACAGATTTTTACCAGTTAGTTTCAAAGGACAAGTACGTAAACATTCATAACCTAGATGCAAGTGTTCTGTCTATGTTTGGAACAACATACTGATGTGAACAGTTGTTTTCAAGAATGAACCAAGTAAAGTTTCTTGAAAGGAATAGTTTAAGTGACAGTCCGTTATGCTCGCTTTTAAAAGTAGCATGTTTAAACGACATTATTCCAAATATCGATACGTTAGTGACACAAATGCGAGCCCAAGTTTCTGGTCTGATCATGTCCTATTTTCTGTACCGTGTACTGTGTTCAGTTGATAAAATTTAATTGTTTTAAGATTTGAGGGGGAAACAGTTGTTACGTAAAAGTGTTCGTTTTCAGTGATTGACAAACCATTTGCTTTTATTATTTACCGATAATTAGAAATAATATTCCACTGTAGTGCCAAGCAACTGGTGCAGTTTTGGAAAGTTTATATTTATTTATAAGAAATTTATTAAAAATCATGCGGACCCCTAAATTCCTTCAAAACTGGAAAGTGGCCCTTCCAAGGATGAGTTTGAGACCACTGATCTAGAGGATCAAATAAAACTCCTAACCTCCATGTTGCAACCAAATATTCTATTGCTCTCCAACAAAAAGCAGTCACACCAAAGTCACTGAAAGGTTGGTTAACTTTAGAATTAACAATTTTTTCACTTTTTGAAGTTTGTTAGTAGATAGTTAGATTTTTACAAAGTAATATACATTTCGAAGTATGTACATCTAACTGAATTTTCTTGAATGTGGCTTTGTTAGATTATAGCTAACTTAATGCGGCCTTCCAGCATTAAAATGTTCCCCTCCTCTGATGTAAGCCACCGTAGCAATTTAATGCAGTATTGGTGACTTCTTCAGAGTGTAGTTTCAAGAGGAGCATAAAATATAAATCAATAGTACGATGGCACGAAATTATGGGTTGCTATTATAGGGAGAGGGTGATGCCTTTTTCAGAATGCTCCAGATGCGGTAGCCGTCGTATACTCATTTATTCAGTTACAAACCTCACGCTAAGGAAACAATAGCTATATTCTTTTGTCAATATATTTATTCATGCGTGCTAAATAATTATTTTTAACCCATTTATTAATTTTTGCATGTAATTAATCATGTTGCTCTTTACGCACCCGTGATTAAGCTCTTTTAAAACAGAGAGAATTCCCGTACTTTGGGGAACTTTTCTCATCGAACTCTTTCAGCTAACTCCAAGGAATCTGAGTCCGCAGGAAGAAGATTTTTTCTTTATTTTTGCATCATAATATATATATATATATGTATATATATCTTATGCTAGACTCAGCACGGATAAAAATATCTCCCTAAATGGGAGGTTCGAACCAAACGCACAGATTTATATCCGCCGTTTCTGGCCCCAAATTGTTCTCCTAACAATGACGAAAGGAGAAAACGTGACGTTGCTTTGGGTGTGGCGCTAGTGCAGCCCCCTGCCTTGCCAACATCCTTTGTACATTGTTTCTGACAGCCCCATGATTCAAGCAAGACAACTTCGCGGGAAATACCAAACAACAATAAAATCTGCCACATCGCTGGTATTCGGAAAGCTAAACTCTTTTATGCCAGACTGTCGTGTGACATTCGTGTTATGCAGACGTTTTGTTTCTGATTCCTATCAAGCAGTTTCAGATGCGGAGGCTTTAATATTCAAAACAGTTTAAACAATAATGGCTACAGCACAAAGCCGTTTTGCTCAGTGGCCCATGCAATTCTGTTCACGTCACCGGCCCTTTTGTTGCGGGAAAGAATAAAGGTGGTCATCTGAATAAGTGGGAAAGTGCAAGATGTGAATGAAAACTTTTAACGAAGTAAAACAGTTGTCTACAGAGCTATTTGAGTAGGAAGCAAGTAATGATTTCTTGAAATAATTTGTTACGTTTTCCGAAGTTGTTCAGATGCCATTGATAAAACGTGACATGCATAAAATTAATTTTGCGTCAAAGAGTTCACGATATGTGTTGAAATATTCGCTGCCCGTTCCGTACACCCTAATAAAAGGACATCTCTATGGCAGGCATTTTATTCTAAGAAGTGTTTCTCGTAGTGCACGTTGTAAAAAACCCTGGTTGACACTAACCTTTTAAATTATATAAATAAAAATAAGCTATTTAATTTACTTCATCGTACTAGAGTTCTAGTTGACCTTGTCAACATTCTTAGGTATCGCAATTGGTTTATTTCTAAGTTGAGGCATACTAACAGAAATTTTTATTATAATCACTTTGCCTTTACTACTGAGAGCAAGAGGATATCACGTCCTACCAATGAACATTTAACAAATAAAAAACGTGATGATACACTCATCTTAATCGAATGATGCCGCGGTTGTTGATTTTTTTAATGAATATTTTATTGAAATACCAGGTAACTTGATTTCTGGTATACTTACTTGTTCTAAAGGTTACAGAGATTACTTACCATCTTTCCCTTCTTCAGTTTTTCTTAAGCCTATTGCAATTTATTGTTGGTGATGAATGAACTAAATCCTTCCAAGTGTGCTGGACTTCACGATGTACATCCAAGGGTAGTGAAATTTGCATCTTCAGAATTATTCATTCCACTTATTCATGTTTTTAATAGCACACCATATTGACAAACATCACCGGACACCCCTTCAAAAGCATATGAACGGATCCGCTGCATTGTTAAGATGCGCGGTATAGCTGCAAACCGCATAAAAACAAGCTTGTAGCTTACCGCGATCATATCGCACTGTGAAGTTCATTGACAATGTCGCGGCGGGAGAGAACTGGCTTTGAGAAAGAAAATATTGTTTGGTGTTATACTGTACTAGTGGGTTGTCCATAAGAGAAACCGAGAGGCGTTAAACATACCCATGTCAACTGTTCTGAATAAGTGGAAGACATGGCGTGCTTGAAGCAGCAAAACTTACCGGCAGACCAAAGTAAATCAGTGATAGAGGACGTCGAAGCATCAGGAGAGTCGTTACAGCTAATCGACGGAGTACTGCACAAGACCTCAGTGTATATGTGAGTAAACATGCTGGAACCTCGGTATGTACACGTACCATTCGCAGATAACTTCATTCCATGGGTTACCGTGGTCGTGCAGCTGCTCATAAGCCTTTAATTTCCACTCGGAATGCTACTTGTCGTTCAGCATGGTGTAAATATCATTTATCGTGGACCGTAGATCAATGGAAACGGGTCCTATGGACTGATGAATCCAGATACACGATCCATCAATCTGATGGCCGTGTGTGGGTATGGCGACCGCCGGAGGAACACTATTTACCACAGTGTGCTGTTCGAACAATCTAGTTTGGAGTTGGCAGTGTACTTGTGTGGGAGTGTTTTTCGTGGTATGGTCCCGCCCCATTTATTTTCGTAGAAAAACCTGATAACCAGCACGTCTACCTAGATATTCTGGGCAATTATGCGCTATCAACTCTGTGGCAATACTATGGAACCAAACCTTGTTGGTGCCAGCAGGATAACGCACCGAGCTATAAAGCAAGGACTGTTACGGCGTGGTTTGACGGTAATTTCTTATCGTGTGTTGACTGGCCAGCACGGAACCCTGATCTTAATCATATAGGGAACCTATGGGATGAATTAGAGCGCCGCATAAGAAATTTGGAACTAAGACCTACTAGTAAGGAACAGTTAGCGGCAGCGTTATGTACTGGAAGCGCATACCTATCGCTGTTACGGCATGGTTTGACGATAATTAAAGCGCATACCTATCGCTTTGCATACCTGTGCATACAGGAAGCGCATACCTATCTCTGTGTTCCAAAACCTTGCCGAAAGCATGTCTCAAAGGATCAGGGTCAGTGCATGCATTAAGGCCAAAGGTGGTTTCAAAATATCTTTATTCAAGGTAGAAATCAGGAGACGAACTAATAAGGACGTCTAAATACAAATAAAATACGATCAAAGATCGTTAAACTACTAAAACCTATATAAAAATATACAGCATAGTGCACAAGTTGAAAAATGGAGCAAAATTACAGCTCGTGATAAATGAACAGCGACAAGCATGTCTGGGCATTGAGGAAGGATTTTAACAAAAAAACTTATTGCTCATAAGTGCATTGCTGTGCGATTAACAAACTTGTTCAAGAAAATTGAGAGCTTCAGGAGACAACATTTCTCTTGAAAAAAAAAAAAAAAATACAATACAATAAGACAGTAAGGTGTAACACATCATAGTTACAAGAATGTACAGTACAAAGCAATTGACAAACTGATCATAAGACAAATCAATGAAATGATGAATATCAGGAGAAGAACAAACTTGGACTTCCTGGTGTAAATATAATATATTACCTGTTCGGCAATATTCAAAAACAATGTACAGATATACAGCACAGTGTCAACATGTTACAAATCAAAAGCGGACCATATACAGAAATGTAACACTATTCTGTTGACCAGATAGAAAATGTAAGTATAATAAGAAAACACACGATGAAGAAAGCTTTAACATATTCTCACTATCCATATGTAGTGATAGAAGAATGATAGTACCAAGCATCACCTCACACTAAAGAACAAAATAGGTAAAATGTTTTTCAAAATATATTACTCATGAGTACAACACCATGCAATTGACTAACTTGTGCAAAAATAAATACAGTAAGAATCATTAGTCAACATGTCTCTTGAAAGAAGGTACGATATGACAGTGAGTTTTAACACAACATATTTACAAGGATGTACAGTACTATGCAATTTAAAAAAACTGATTATCAGACAAATCATTGGAATGTTTAATAACAGGAAATAACTAAACTTGGACATTCTGATGCAAATAAGATGGATTACTTGTTCCGCAATATTTTGAAAACTATGTACAATTATACAGCACAGTGCAAACATGTTCGGGAAACAAAATAGAACAAAATTACAAAAAACTACACTGCAGAAACAATATCTATGTTTATACAGCACTATGCTAATGACTAACTGCAATATTTATACTCAAAATGTAAACTAAAGACGAACTAACTTGAACGTCAATGTAGGAAAAAAAAATACAAGATGAGTGTCACAAAAAACAATTTGCTGTGTAAACACGTACAGCCCTTTATAAAAAAAACCCATGCGGTAAATTTCCAAGCCGTGCAAAGATCTTGAAAACAGATTGTTGATATTTACATATGCATTGCTGATTCAAAAAGGTCAAATACCAAACCTGCCGACCGTCAGATACAATGACGCTGGCGAGCTGGTAAACCATGAGGCAGCCGGTGACCAGGTGGCAAGGAACTGGCTCTCCCGACGCTGAGTAACTGCAACAGAATACTCTAGCCGAAGTCGAGATGTCAGACGGTCGTGGAAATGGCATAATAATGCCGTAGAAGCTTCATGCACAGTCAGAGGAGTAGTCAAATATCTGCAGCGTTGATGAAACACGTAGATTACATGCTTCGCTAAAATAAAAATATAGGCACAGACTGATGGGAGC
Organism: Macrothele yani; assembly: GCA_039090855.1. Classification (NCBI taxonomy): domain Eukaryota; kingdom Metazoa; phylum Arthropoda; class Arachnida; order Araneae; family Macrothelidae; genus Macrothele; species Macrothele yani. Next base: position 186,600,683 of record CM076995.1, read on the forward strand.
TTGACTGGGGGATAGTTCTGTAGCAGAAGAGTCCGATATGCATCAAATGTAAGATCTGCTGTAATGGAGCATTGGGCGACAGTAAATGCTAAGTTCAGCATTGGGAGTAATATAACACAGTGTTGATAGACATGGGAGACATCAGCCTCCCGAGCACAGAAAGGGCAAAGAGGGGAATCGAGAAGAGACATTCGGAAAAGAACGGAGGGAACAGGAAGGCGGCGATGGAGGAAAAGCCAATGGGTATTAATTTCTAGAGGAGCAGAAAGAGGAGACAGGGCGGCTGACCACACCGTAGCAGTGGCAGCACGGGGAACATCAGGAATGGGGAGAGGAGGAGAAGAATGGGACATAGAGAGGAACCGATAAAGAGCTGACACCGAGAGAGAAGAAATGGGATGAGCTGAGCCAGAAGTAAGCAAGAAAAGAGGAAATGGGAGAGAAGCAGAAGGAACAAAGGAAAGACCTGAGTGGGAAGCAAGATGAGGAAATTGAGAAATGATAGATGAAAGAATAGAGTCGTAGATGTCACGAGAGGAGGAGGAGAGGAGAAGAGAGGGAGGGAGACTGGCGAAGGGTCGCCAAGAAAGGTCAGGGTTAGTGAGATCTTTAACTGTTACCACACCTGCTCGGAGCCAGGTAGGATAGGCAAAGTACGGGAGATGAGAGGGGTGAATAATCGAAGAATAAAAGAGGGGTTCAGCAAGGAGCTCAGTTGTGGAATCAGGTGGAGAACGAGAGAGAGGGAGGGAACGAAGGAAAGTTAGAGCTTCACGGTAAACAGGGGGAAGTCGAATGAGGGTGAGGGGTCGGTGGTCCATGAGTAGTAAGGAGAGAAAAGAAAAGTTAGGGTTGCTCGGGGAGGCGATGACGTCCCTAGCTAAAACGGCATCTGGTACTGGCGACGTGAAGAGACGGAGAAAAGTAGTGATTCTGACGGCCTTGTAGTACTCCTGTGTATCAAGGAGTCCGATGCCGCCGTGATCCGAAGGGGAGGCAAAGCTTTGTGACACTGACCCAGTGGTGGCAGGTCCAAATCAGAGAAGTAAGACAACGGGTAATTTCATGAAGGCGGAGTTGCAGAGACTTGACACCAAGCCAAGAGTGTGTGCACAAGGAAATCAGGTAAGTTCGAGAGAGGCGAGCTCTCTGGAAGAATGATGAGCAGAACTGGGCTCTCCTCCAGGAGGCAGTTGACCTGAGCAAGCGTGGGTGAATAGCATTCCACGTGTAGAGGGGGGCAGCTTGCAAGGAACCAAGATGAACTCCAAGGAAGCGCTGTGAGATGGACGACCAGCTTGCTCCCCAAGGGGTGTCTACACGATGTGCCCATGAGCCGCACCATAAACCAGTGCTTTTAGATGAGTTGAGCGCTGCACCGGAGCATGAGGCATAAGCTGCGAATAGACGATTGGAGACACGGAAACTGTGAGTCATGACGGATGCAGATGGTGACATCATCTGCGTATGCAACAGAGGTAGTGGCATGATGTTTTGTGCAGGCAGAGAGTGGTGGCAGAACTGCTGTAAAAGATTGGTGTACAGAGCGGAGGAAGGGTTCAATTGCGATTGCAAAGAGTTGTCCGGAGAGTGGGCAACCCTGCCGCACTCCCCGGCGGAAGGGAATAGGCGCTGTGAGAAAGGTGGGCAGCTTGACCTGGAGAACGGCGTCTTGATAGAGTGAGAAAAGAAGAGAGACGAAGGAAGGAGGAAAACCGAAGTGAAGGAGTGTAGCCGATAGATAGGAATGTGAGATATTATCAAAAGCGGATTGTTGGTCAAGAGAGAGAAGGGCGAGGGGTTCAGAGCGAGATCGGGCAAGATGGATTAGATCATTTAGTAGATGGATGTTATGAGAAAGTGAACGGCCGGGAACTGTGTAAGTTTGATTTGGGGAGAGAATGTGAGTGAGAATGGGGTTAAGGCGTTGGGAAAGAAGTTTAGTATAAAGTTTATAATCTAGATTTAAGAGGGAGATAGGGCGCCAATTCCCCAGGTCAAGGAGATCCCCTTTCTTAGGGAATAGTACAACATATGCTACTGTGAATCGCCTCGGTAGAGGGGAGTGATTGAAAGCAGCAGAAAGTGCAGAAAAGAGAAATGGTAGAAGGAGAGGTAAAAAGGTTTTATAGAAGAGGAAAGTGAGGCCGTCCGGACCCGGTGCGGCCCTAGAGTTTAAAGAAGAAAACGTAGAGGATAGTTCAGAGAACGTGGGAGGAAGGAGGAGAGAAGAGGCAAGATGGGGAGGAACTTGTGGTAGGTTAGAAAGAAGTGATGCCAAAGCTGAAGAGGATGGCGGAGGAGATTCACAGAACTTCTCTGTATAGAACTTTCGGACCTGGGAACATAGAGTGAGTGGATCATCAGACACCTCTCCAGATGCGAGGCGAAGGTGCCGAAGTGAATTCGATGCTGTTCGTGTTTTTTCCATGGATGTAAGGAAATCGTAATTGGATGCGTCTGGCGATAGATGTTGTAGCCGGAGACGTCGTAGAGCTTGTTGAGCCAGAGGAAGGAGGATTGATCGCAGTTCTTCTTGATAGTGGCTGAAGAGAGGATCACTTAGGCTTAGGATGGAGAGCATGGAACGGACATGGTTGAGACGCATGTTTTGAAGCGTTTTTGCTTTAAAAGAAAGATTGCGAACGTGGAGAACGAGTTGCTGTTTAATGTCCAACCAAAAAGTCAGACCACAAGGAGCTGATTGAAGTTGAGGTCGTTTGTCCTTAAGGAAGGAGCGTACTGAAGTACAGAAGTCTGGATCTGTAAGAAGAGTGTCGTCAAGAGTCCATGGACGAATTGTACGGGGTTGTGCTGGAACTGCTTGAATAATAAGAACGATGGCACAATGGTCAGAAGAAGCTGTAGGAGTGATAATAGATTCTGTCACAGCTGTAAGCAGAGTAGATGAGGCGTAGTATCTGTCAAGGCGAGCTGTGTACGGATTTTGATTATGTTGCGAGCGCCAAGTATGTACAGTCGATGAAGGATGGAAGTGACGGTGAACATCAATGAATGAGTTGTCGGAGACCACTGACTGAAGAAGATTCACCAAGTTAACACGGCGTTCTCTGGTGGAAGGAGATCGGTCCAGGGTAGGATTCAGAGTGCAATTGAAATCCCCTCCAATTAAAACATGATCTATGGGAGGAATGCGAGACAAAGCACGACGAAGGCGAGTAAAAAGTATTGTCAAGTGGGTTGAAGAGCTTGGAATATAAATATTAAATATATGATAAGATGTGGAAGCTATGGTGAATGATGCACACTGTAATAGGTCTCGACATAAGTTTCGAACCGAAAAAGAGGTGATTATGGAGTTGAAAGTATGGCGGATACCTATAGCTAGACCACTATGGGATGATAGTTGGTAGGCGTGGTGAAATGTGTAGTTCCACTGGCGCCATCGTGAGAATATCGTAGTGGATTGGCAATTCGTCTCTTGTAGTAAGAGAAGATCAGCTCCTAACGGAGTGAGGTCTTCATGTACCAAGGCATTAGAAAATGGGGATGCAAATCCCCTGCAATTAAGAGATACAATCTTGAAGACTTTTTTCCATTAATGCTTGCTGAAGAGCCTTCACAACAGGAGGAAATGATTTGAGTCGATTAAAATAGGTTTTAGCCCACGGATGTTCCTTGCGAAGGTGGGAGATGCATTGATTAAGGACTTGGATCTGATCATGCACTAGAGGGAGAAACGATGCATACTTTCAGAGTAAAGCATGCGTTGTGGAGTGGTCTGTCTTATGTGACAGGTATTGATGTAAATCTTCAAATGAAATCGGCCCAGTAGGAACCGAGCCATCCTTAAGGTGTTCGACAAGATCCTCAAATTTAAGAGGAGGCTCTTCGTCGGCCTGGACAGAAGAGGTAGCAGCCTTTGATGGTGAATTCTTTCGAGAGGTACTACCAGTACGGGGAGAGGTGCGGGGTGATGCGGCAGTCGGCTTCTTCGGTGGGCGTCTTCGAGAAGAACCACGACGTTTCAGCGAAGGCTCAGTTGAGCTCTCATTAACTCGAGATTCGTGGCCAGAAAATCCGTCATCAGCAGATTTAGAAGTATCAATGATAAGGGCAGTGGAGAAACCCCCTGAAGGGGACTCCGCTACAGAATGATGACTCATGGGAAGCGAACAATTAAGTGAGGGAAATTCCAGTTGCTGGTCGAAGGATAAAGGGTCCGTAGACACGCGTTGACCAACTCCTGCAGTCGACTTTTGTGAAAGTTTCGATTCTGAAGCTTTCTGTGCAGTGGAAGAAGGTGTTGCTCGGCTCAGAAGAGGGCCAGAAGTTGTAGGAGAATTATCAGGAGCCTGTGATGCTAGATGTGGGCAATGCACACGTAAATGATTCTCTCCGTGGCAAAAAGTGCAGTGGAGGAAGGTAGTCACTTCAATTCTCCTACGTTGCTGTCCACAACGAACGTTGAGCACCTTTGGGCAGGCGAGCAAATGTTCATCAGATGGAAAGATCACTCTTGCACTTCGGCGAAATCCTCCTATGGATTTATCGTCTGGATCTCTTGGCGCGGCTGAAAGAGTAGTAACTGGCCCAACAACTCGGCCGAACTTACTGAGTACAGTGCACAGCGCAACGTCTGACACCTCAGGTGGAACCGGATAAAATGTAACCTGGATTGGACGCTGAGAGACAGGTTCTGGTAGAAGATGGACGTCTTTGAGGGACAAACCTTCTGTCAAGACAAGATCCGCATGCTCTTTAAGAGCAAAGTACACCAACACAGCTCGAGGTTTTCGAGCCATGTGAGTAATACTGGCTCCAGCTGGAAGTATCTGCTTGAGAGCCATACTATATTCTTTCACCTTTGTGTCTGGGAGCGCATCAAAACACACTCCGAAGTCCATTCTAGAATAGAATTGTTTTCCCGCTGGGGAATCTTCGGGAATATCTATGGTGGCAGTAAGGCCATCAACAATGACGTACGAGTCTGGTAAGACTTCTGCAACAAACTTGGAAGGAGCTTTTGTTCCAGTAAGAGCGGCAGAGTATGCCCTAGGAGCAGGGCTCGAGCGTGAAGGCTGCAACGCAACCTGCTGTTTGAACTGAGTGGAAGTAGAGGGTAAATTAGCAGCGCTGTCAGACACATCCATGTCTTCACTTAAAGCAACAGAGAGTTGCGCTGCACTGACGTCACTGGTCGAAGCAGGGCAAGAAGCTTGAGCTGTAGTTGAGGAGTCACTTTCCACTTCTAGTGGTTGGGTGACGTCACCTACAAGCATTGGATTAGATTGGTCTCGTGTCGAGGAGGAGGAGGAGGCGGCAGGAAATGCCTCGCTGATATGGGCGTGGACATCGCTCTTATCAGCAGCAGCCGCCGCCATTGTTAATGACGAGGGCTGCCTGAGAAATCGACCAGCTAGGTCGACAATTCAAATGATGATAACAGAAAGAATAAACTACTCACCAACTTGGGAGATGTATCAAAACAAAGCACGAACCTTCAGCTTGAAGGAACACGAAAGGAAAATGACGAACCACACGATGAAACACACTAAATAGGCACACAACACGGAGCTCAGAAAAACGTGACTTAGGCCAAAGGTGGACAGACACCGTACTAATGTATGTCAATAAATGCTACGTTGTGTTTCTCTTCTAGGTGTCCAGTGAAGTTTGTCAATATAGTGTATTCTGCATACGAGTATCATGCCTGCTCCGCTAAAACTCAGCAGAGACAGTATTATTTACAAACACTGATCTAGGAGTGATGCTCGAAATTATCGTCCTATGTCGATCTTTTTTGTACTTGCTGAAATTTTTGAAAAGTTGATTAATAATCGGTTTTTATCTCATATTGAAAGTAATGCTTTACTGAACAGAAAGCAATATACAACTGTAGTTTGTAATGTTAAAAGTTAAAGAGCCTCAGATACAGACACTCGAGCTGAGGCTCTACAGAATGTGATTCCAAATGGTATTTCTTTGGTTTTCAAACAAAGGGTAAGGTTTCTGGGAGTTTTGTTTCAGGAGAATCAAAAGTGGATGACCATATTGAAGTTATTTCACGGGGGTTTCGATTCTGTTACCGCTAAAGATTAAATTAATACGTTATCATGTATATATACAGTATACAGGGTGCATAGGTAAGTCCCTTTAGCCTGGAATTACTTGCGAACGGAGAGAAGTACAGTTATGCAAGTGAGATAACGGTATAGTAAAGCGTATACGCCCGATCGGATACAACCAATAGCAGCGCCCCTTGTAGCGAAACGCGGAAGTTAGCCATTGCAAATCGAAAACGAAAAGAGATAGAGCAAAATTTCCAATTACAAAGTTGTAGAGCATCAATTAATTAGTACCAAACGACATTTGTTTCCCACGGATAATATACATTGTCGCCTGAATACCTTAAAATGTCCGAAATCGATGCGCGAAGATTCGAATCTGCATATTCACATTTCTCAAATGTAACCGTATGCAACTGCAGATTGTGACGTTGTACCGTACCTACGATATAAAAACCAGTAGCAGGATGTATCCTGATCAGACGTTTAGGTCTACGTACGCTGTGTGAGAATGGCGAGCTGGTACTTCTGGGGTTACGTAAAAACTCAGAAGTATGCAACAGCGCCTACAAGTCTTGTGGATCTGTGTCGTCCTGTTACAGATGCTGACAATAGTGTGACACCTTCCATGCTGAGGAATGTGCATGCAGAGTTACTTTCACGAATACAAATATGTATCGTGGGCAATGGCGAACTCTTCGAACATACTCGACAGTAACTTTTTATCACTGTGCGCCAGTTTGCTTTTTTGTGTTTGTTTTGTCTGACGTCATTAAACGGTATTGACATAAGTATGCTTTTATGCAATAAATTGTGTGTATTTGCTCATACCTATGCCTGTTCCCTTCAAACGTTTACACAAAAAGTCGCGCATCGATTTCGGACATTTTAGGGTATTCAGGCGACAAATTATCTTATCCGTGTTAAACAAATGTCGTTTTGTACTAAATAATTAATATTCTACTACTTTGTAATTGGAAATTTTGCTCTATCTCTTTTCCTTTTCGATTTGCAATGGCTAACTTCCGCATTTCGCCACTAGGAGCGCTGCTAATGGTTGCATTCGATCGGGCCTAGTCACTTTACTATACTGTTATCTCACTTGCATAACTGTACCTCTCTACGTTCGCAAGTTATTCCAGGCTAAAGGGATTTTCCTATGCACCCTGTATATATATTAATACGTTATTAAATATACGCCGTTATAAATATATAACGTCGTATATATTTATTGTCAAGTTCCCGCGTTCAAATTGTAAAAGCGTTTTATTATTCAGATTGCAGTTTCTGTCTAACCTCCTTGAAAAAGCCATCTGTTTGATGTGCAAAAGCTTCGAGACGCTTGTGTGTCTATTTCTTACGCCAATAAATCGGATCACTAGTAGATTATTACTATTTCCTACGTTATTACTCTTTCATATATTCATATATTCCTATTTGTCTTATTATCTACTTGCTAGGGGTAGGACAATTAAAAGTAATATTAATAGAATTTTTTTCTTTACAAAAAATATTAGTTCGTTTTTTGAATCCATCTAAAAATGTGGACGTCTTGTGTAGTCGTTATAAATTATTAATATTTGAAAAACTGTATAGCTTTTTACTGATGTTGTTAATGCATGAGCGTATTTATGCCAATAAACATCTGAATCTAATAAATATATGTTATTTTACACACAGTTATGCAACTCGTGGGTATAAGTTTTTGGTTCCTAGAACTCATACAAACCTGCAGTATTTTAATATTACTGCTCATTACCTCCGGCTCCTGAACGGGTGGCAATTATTATAAAAGCATTTGTCACTTATGCATCGTTTAAATGAGCACTAAAAGAATATTATGCTTATAGTTAAAGTACATTCACTTCAATTACATTGTATTGAGATTATGTGTACATAAGTTATAAAATATGTAAATTTCTTGACATTCTTTTTCTTCAGGAGCCAGAGGTTAGTCAGGCTAAATTTAGCCTTCTTCCCTGGTTCCCTGCTGTGTTGCACTGAGACCACAGCGCCACATATATAAACCTTGTGGCGCTGTGGTCTACGCAATGGCTTCTGATCATTGGTCCGAGGTAGGATTCATTGGTCCGAGATAGGTTTCGAATCCCGGTGAGGCATGGATGTTGTGCTTGTCTTACGGCACTGGCTCTCTCCCTTCCTTGGTGTCAGGGACCATAAATTTTGGACGGGCGACTGCTGCTTGTAGGCTATTGTCACGGTGGTCGTTAAACCCTCAATAAAAAAAAATGTGTCTTAATAGTATATAACATGTTTTCATTTGGGTTGTTTATTTCCGTTTTATCAAGGATTTGTAGTATATGTTTTTAACTGCGAGTAACATGGCAAACAAATTAATAAATAAGTAAATGAAATATGTTGCTCGGTATTATGTATAATTTTTCGGTTTGTTGGTGAAACTTTTTTTTTTTTGGATTGTGGGTTTAACGAATACGTGAGCAACTCAATGGGCTATAAGCAGTCGCCCGTCCCTAATTTAGGGCCACTGGTCCAGGGAAGGGAGACAGTGCCGTAAGACAAACACAACATCCATGCCGCACCGGGATTCGAACCCGGACCCCTTTCGGATGAATGATCAAAGGCCATCGCTTAGACCAGTGCGCCATTGGGGCGGCCTAAAGCTTTTGCCAAGTAACAGAGAATCAGGAAATATCGTAAGACGTTTAGCAGTTAATCAGTAGAATTGGCAAATAAAAATGACTTAGCTAATATACAGTTAATTTTTTTTAATTAATAAGTAATTTATTTAAAACTATTTTTCAACACTAATAAATACTTGAGAAATTCCCCTCATTTATCTGGTGCATGTCCAGTTTTATCTTTTTTTAGCTCGCAAGATTTTTCTAGCCTTTTGTGCCTTGTTTGTCGCAGCACCGCATTCTACGTATAAACTATAAATTTCCAGATTTCTAGGGATATCAGCTTCGTGGTTGCACAATGACCCGGCGTGCAACCAAACATTTCCTGGAGTTCTTCATAACCTCTCTGAAGGTGATAACTGCAACACTAATATGAAAGCACGCTGTAGATGCCGTTGAAACACTCAGTAGCTTTATAGGTTTTCTCATGGAGACATTTAGCTAAAAGCTTGTCACTAAACAGTTCCGTGTATGTAACTTTCACTTCGTTCACTACATCTCTGGAAGACCCTTTCCGTCCTTAAAATGGATGCATTGGTGAAACAAGAAATGTTTGGTATTTGCACCAGCTTTTCTCACTTTTCGGGCACAGTTCATGTCGCAGTTTTCCTTTTGGCAATGCCCAGTGAGAAAGTGTATCTAAGGTATTTCGCCTGATATTATTCACATTTTTCCTAATTGCAATACCATAATAATTTTTAATTTGTCAAACATAGCATCTGTCAACCTACCTTTATCAGGAAAACCTTGATTTTGAACTTCAAGTTGCAAAAACGTATCCCAATTATTTTGTATACATGGAGCTCAGTTATGGTTAGAAAAGCGATGCTGGTACTTTGGGAACAAAATAGTATTATTTTATTAATATTAAATAAACGTAATTAAAGTTGAAAGCAAAATCATAATTGATTTGGACAAAACTGCATAACTTCCTGTGAAAGAAAAAGAAAACTTTCGGTGAAAATATTGAAAAACAATTTTCTAAAAATCATATCTTATGATATCTTCGGTCTTTTTGCTTAAATTTAACATTTTTGGAAAAGAGATGAATGGAAAAAGTAAAAAATATGTATATGAAACAAAAATTTATTTATTTTAGCAAAGATAACTTTTCCAAGGTGTCTGCTACTCGATGTGGTTTAAGAAATATTGACTTCAATACATATGCTTCGCTTGGACTTACCCTGTTTGGTTTCTCATTATTTCAACGTTGCCTTGATTAAGTCATCTAACATTTTCAAATTATTTTTTTTTTGAGCATGGTTGCTAAATTTGAATGAGTAAGCGTTTCCCAAGCTATTAATATTAAATGCAACTGAAGGTTGATTCAATCAAATGCCGTCTTAAGGTGATTTTTAGGCTAGATTGATTTCCTTTCATTTTCTTTTTTTTTTTTTTTTTTTAATTTCTACCTCTCGGGGTTTAGCGTCTACTAGAGCAACTCAGTACTAAATGCAGTCTTACGTCACGCATTTGACGCCACTGACTCAAGGGAATATGCAGAACCAGAGTTGTGTGACCCACACACCCACTCCCATGCCTCATTTGCGACGCAACTCTAGACCTAGGAGGAAAAACTGTATCTGGCATGGCTGACCAGACTACGGAGTTGAAGGCACTGAGTGCGTACTTCGGCTGCATAATATAGTGTAGTTCCAGTCTAGAAGTCTGTCTTCGAGTTTTAGCTTGGATTTAAGCAGTACATAGCTGTTCTAAACGTGGAGCTTATCTACATTAAAAGATCAAGACCTGAGTTTCAGTCCCATTTCTAAAAAAAACACCGATATTCGTGTTTTGGTAACGTCACTGTCACTTCTGTTAGTCGAGCAAGTGCGTTAGGCAGCTATATCCGGTAAAGGTACATTTAAGTGGTTTTAGGGTCTCTAAGCTTTGCTCCAGTCTTTGTAAGAGGAAAATCGCTGATAGAATGATCAGCCGGAAATTTCCTGTTTTCGGCTTCCCTTCATGATAGCACACCTTCAAGGTTTTGGGCTGGTCCCTGATATCCTGCGCCCGATTATTTTGAATAAATAATGAAAATCCATGAGGTCTTTTTGGTGAAAAGGCTCCCCTACCGTCAGGTTAGGTTTGACCCGAGGAGTTGATGGTGGTGATCCCTGGGAGCAGAAAGTGCTTGCCGGTCTCCAGACCGATCCTGTCCGGGAGAAAGCACCAGTGGATCTTGGCAGGATTGCTTACGCAGAGCCTTCGCTAACATCAATTCTTAAAAGTGGCCCGTTAATTCCTGCAGAACCAACATCATGGCGGAGCACGTTGAGTCATCTAGGTGTGCGTTCTTGATTTGGATATGGCATCTGAAACAAAATCGTTATTGTATTTCCCCTGTTGTGTGCGGGTGCTTGCGTGTGTGTGCGTGCATGTGTGTGTGTGGCGAAATATTGCGCAAGTTAAAATTCAGTGTCTCAGATCCATTGACTTATATTTTCACGAGTATTTATTTGCTCCATTCTGCATTTGAAATGCAATTTTTTATGCAATGTTTTGTTTTATATTTATATATATATCATCATTCATCATCATTGTCAACCATTATCAATCCACTGCTGGACGAAGGTCTCCCCAGGTTTCCTCCACAACGGTATGTCTTGTGCCGGTCTCCTACATGTCACTCCCGCATACTTTCGAATTTCATTTACCCATCTTCCATGTGGTCTTCCTTTGGGTCTTTTCCTGTCCCTTGGAATAAAATCTAAAATTTCGGCTGTCCATCGATGGTCTGTTCTTCTGCCAGTATGTCAAGCCCATTGCCATTTCAGGGATTTAACTCTGATCATGATGTCTTCCACTCTTGTCATTTTTCGGATCCACGTGTTCCTCTTCTTATCTCTCCTCGTTACACCAAGCATGCACCTCTCCATGCTTCTTTGAGTTGTCTGCAGCCTTTGTATGTCTCTTTTAGCTAAGGTCCACGTCTCTGCACCATACGTAAGCACTGGAAGGATGCATTGATCAAACACTTTTCTTTTAAGACATAATGGCATATTGCTCTTGAAAATTATGCTGTTTCTTCCAAAAGCTCTCCAGGCAAGTTTTGTACGCCGATTAATTTCTTCACCAATGTGACCCTCACTTGATATCTGCTGTCCAAGATAAACGTACGTGTCTGTTATCTCCAGCTTTACTCCATCAATCGATAAATCTTCATTTCTTGTAAAAGCATTGTACATCACTTTTGTCTTCTGAAAGTTCATGTTTAATCCCACTTCTTTACTCTTGTCAGCAAGTTCCTGGATCATACTCTGTAGCTCTGATGGGGTAGTTGCAAAAATGACTATGTCATCAGCAAAACGAAGGTGGGTTAGATAATCTCCATTAATCTTTATCCCTTTGTTTTCCCAGTTCAGTGATTGAAAGACATTTTCCAATGTGGGATTAAAGAGCTTCGGAGATATGGTGTCACCTTGTCTCACTCCTTTTCCAATTTTTATGTGTGTTGTATTTTCAAACAGCCGAATCTTTGCACTTGCATTTTCATAGATGTTATTAATAATATTAATGTATGCATCTTCAATACGGCAGGATTTCAGAGCCATTGTAACTGCTGATGGTTTCACCGAATCAAAGGCTTTTTCATAATCGATAAAAGCCATGCACAATGGAAGTTCATATTCCCTCGCTCTTTCAATTAGTTCTCTCAGTACGTGGATATGATCTATTGTGCTGTAGCCACTCCTGAATGTAGCTTGTTCTCTCGGTTGAGCCATGTCCAGTGTCACCTTCAAGCGGTGTAAAAGAACTTTAGTGAAGATTTTATAAATCACTGATAGGAGGCTGATAGGTCTGTAGTTCCTGAGATCCTCAATGTCACCTTTTTTATGTAGCAAGATCATTGTTGCGTTGTTCCAATCCTCAGGAATTTTCCCTTCATTAAGGCATCGAGTGAAAATTTGGGCGAGTACTGTTTCGATTTCTCCACTTGCTTCTTGTATGATGTCTACAGTAATTCCATCTTCTCCTTTAGCTTTTCCCCGCTTCATGGTCTTGATTGCATGTGCAACTTCTGCTGGAAGGACTGGAGGAACTCTGATACTGGTACCTTTCATGATGTCTGGAGTACATGTATCATCCCTTTCATATAATTTGGAGTAGAAATCTTTCACTCTTGTCAAAATTTCTGCCTCTATTTCTTGTTACAGAACCATCTTCTTTTCTCAGTGCCATAATCTGTTTTTTCCCCTTACTGAGATGTCCCTTTGCTATCTTTAGGCTTTGGTTGTTTTCAATTGCTTTCCTTACCAGTTCACAGTTGAATTTCCTTACGTCTTCAGTGATACTTTTTCGAACTGTCTTGCATAGCTCTATATATTCCACTTTGGAAGTCACATCTTCTTTAGTTGTCCTCATCACTCTTCTTTTTTGCATCAACATTTTGGGTTTTCCTGATAATTTGTTCACATGCAATTTGTTCTTAGACCCAGCTAATTTTGTTGCTGTTTCCATAAGAGCTTTGGTTACTTTTCTGTTAACTTCAGAAATATCCACTTCTTCCGATGTTAGGCCTTCTAAAGCAGAGAATCTGTTCTTCAGTTCCAATTTGAAGGTATTATGGTGTTTTTTAAGGTTGGTTATGTCAATACATTTTGTTTGTCTTATGAGCTTGCTACGTTCGAGTTTAGTGTTTAGGTGCATCTTACATCTCACCAATCTATGGTCACTGCCTGTGTTGAACTTGTTTAGCACACTGCAGTCTTCTATGACGAATTTTTTGTTACACATAATAAAATCAATTTCACTTGTCGTCCCATTTGGATGTCTCCATGTCCATTTCCTGTGTGGCTTTTTCTTGAAAAAGGAGTTCAAGAAGAAAAACCCTTCTGCCTCTGCAAACTCTACGAGAGTATTTCCACGCTGGTTTCTGTTGCCGTGACCGAATTTACCTACTGAAGTTTCATTCTGTTGCCGTTGCCCTATTTTTGCATTGAAATCCCCCATAATTATCTTCAAGTGCTGCTTACCTTTATGATTTAGATCACGAATTTCCTCATAAAAGTCTTCAATTTCTTCTTCAGCATGACTTGTGGTGGGTGCATAAGTTTGAATAATCTGAGCCTGGTACCTTCTCGAGAGTTGGATAATGAGTCGTGCAGCTCTGTCAGAGGAACTTTCAACTTCTACAACTTTATCCTTCAGTTTCTTGTTTATTATAAATCCAACACCACTAGTTCTGCCAGTATCTGTCCCACGATAGTAGAAGAGATGTCCACTTTTCAGTTCAATGAGATCTTCTCCTTTTCTCTTTACCTCACTTAGCCCGACGATGTCCCACTTGATCCTTTGTAGTTCCTCTTCCAATTCAAGAAGCCTTGAATCAGAAGATAGGGAGCGTCCATTATACGTAGCCAAGGTCAGCATCAGATGGCAGCCTAGTCCGGTCCTCCGGGGATTCTTAGCACCCTCTGCCTTCATGTCGCACTGGCCGCTGCCTTGGCCAGGTACATTCCAGCTGCCGGAGACTGAGGGCCAAGATTTAAGTTGTGGAGTCATTTTGGAGGGGTTTGGCCATAACTCACCACGCTGGCCAAGCGGGTTGGTGAGTGTGGGATAGCATTTCCTCTAATCCCGATGGTATAGTTATACCGCTATTGGCGGTCGTCAGAGCCCCTTTAGTGGGAACAGGATGTACCACGAGAAGGCGGGGTTGACATTTGTCAAGGAGAGGCTGTGATGTTACGCATCACCTGACCTTACATCCCATATATATATATATATATATATATATATATACACGGTCGAGTCACATTATTGTGACCACCAGCTATTATCCATAGTAACAGCCGTGTGCAGCGCGAACAGCAGCTAGACGGGATGGGAATGACTTAATAAGGTGCTGGAATGTGTTGACAGGCATGTGGAGCTATGCTGACTGCAGGGCGTCTGACAGCTGCTGGAAGTTGCGTGGTGGAGGATTCATAGAGTGAACCACGCGATCAAGGTGGTCCTACAGATGCACGATTGGGGTAAAATTTTGGGAATTAGGGGGCCGTGGACGTAATTTGAAGTCTTCATCGTGCTCTTCCTAACGCTCTAGGACATTTCTAGCCCTGTGACACGTCGCTCTGTCGTTCTGGAAGATCCCATCCGCCACAGGGAAGACAATCACCATATATCGGTGTACGTAGTCAGCAAGGATGGATTTATAACGAATTTGCTCCATAGTGCCTTCCACAAGTATTAGTGGAACCTGGGAATGCCACGAAAACATTATCCAGACCATAACGCTGGCCATACCAGCATTTGTTCTTCCATCAATGGCTGAAGAGTGTTCGTTTTTTGATGTTTCTCGCCTTATACGCCAACGTTCATCCGTTCGATGAAGACGAAGACGTGACTCATCGGATAAGGCAATCCTTTGCCAATCAGAGGAGGTCCAATTTTGATACTGCCGTGCAAATGTAAGCCTTTTCTGCCGATGCACTTTCGTTAGCATAGGTGCAGTGACCATCCGTCTGATATTGGAGCCCATACGCAGCAGGGTTAACTGAACTGTGGTTTTAGACACACTTCCGGTAGCCCCATGGTTCATTCGGCGAGTGAGTTGCTCCACTCTAGCGTATTTATTGGCCCTCACGCACCTTCAAAGCCAACGTTCACCTCTCACATCAATGGCATGTGGTACTGCGCAGTTTCCTAGTCGCTTATTTGCAACGGTGTCGTTTCTCCAATCACGATACACTTTAACCACAGCAGCACACGAACAGTTCACAAACTTCAGAGATACTGCCACCCTTGGCCCGAAAGCAGATAATCATCCCTGACAGGAACGAGTGATATGTTTTCAGAATGTCTACAGCGCACCTTATGTATCCTCCAAACCAGCTCACGACACGTGCCTTCTTTCATTGGCTACGTGCTGTTGACGTCAAACTTAGGAGGTGGTGACAATAATATGACTCGACTGTGTATTTATATATATATGGTATCGATCTGTCTTGCCCAGTAAGACTTACTTGGGCTCTTACTCGGCGAGACATGGACGATACAAAATTCTTTAGGGTGTCTTGTGGTATCTGGAACCAACATGGTGCCAGTAGATCTTTCAACTCTTGTAAGTTACGTGGTTTAGCCGCTGTATGTAGGATGTCCTGTTCCAACACTAATGACACACACTCAATTGGACCGATGTTTTGGTAATCTTGAATGCCAAGGTAATACCTAGAAGTTGTTCTCATGTTCCTTGAACCATTTTACAACAATCTGCGCATTGTGGCATGGAGCATTATCCTTCTAAAAGAAGGCAGTACTAGAGCGGGATACCACGAAAGGATGTACCTGGTCTGCAATGATGTTCAGGTAGATCGAAACGTTGTGGTTTCCTGCACATGAATGACTGCCCTGAGTGTTACCCTGAAGAACATTGCCCAAGGCATTAGACTTCCTTCACCTTATTGTTTTCTTCCCATGGTGTATCCCCGTGCCAACACTTCAACAGGCAGGCAACGCACACATACGATAAAGGACTCACAGGTACGAAACGATATTAATATGACCAGCCGACCTTTTTCCAATCATTCAGGATTCCGTTCTGATGCTCAGGTGTTCATGGTAGGCGCTTTCGATGGATAACCGGTGGGAGCATTCAACCAGGTTTGATGTACTGTGTGTTGTGACACATTACCCTGTAACGTACCAGGAGATGTGACATACCTGCCAGAAGGACGCACACGACATAGAGGCAGATAGGAATCAGAATAAAACGTCCGCGTAGCTCAATTGGTACAGCAACTTATTCCGGAATGAGGGGACCCAGGTTCGAATCCTGGCGTGGATAGAAATCACGGAGAAATTTACTTCGTTATAACCCCCGTCAGCAGCATTCCAATTACAGGTGAGTCGCGCCACAGTGTTATTTATGTTAGCTCGTACGATGCGGGGTATCTCACGTCTCGATGACCAGTGGTCAGCCCACACCTTGCCAACGGCTTGTGGCTTTTTCCTACTCGTTCGACCTTTTGAAGGTACAAATCACAGCTGATTGGGAGCACCACTCAAGCCCTGGCAACTCGGAAATGCTCTGACCCAGTTGGGTCTTCACATTACAGTTTGGCCTTTGTCAAACTCGTTTAGAATCGCTGCATTTTCCATCTGAAGGACAGAAATAACACTGATTAACAGAGCTCAGTGTCAGGTGTTATTTATACCGCTTCATGATCTTCATAGGCGCAGCCGTTTAGCTGCAGTTGCTCCGAATTGCATAAAGACGCGCTGGCCATAATGTCACTTCTGTGTATAGATAAGCATCTATACATTGAGTGCTCTCTGAATTACGACCACCTCTATACAATGTGAGTTATGCCCAATATTCGCGTAACGAGGAGGATGTTGTGTCTTGTAGGCAAAGAGTACAGTTTCAGTGTGTAGCAGGATAGGTAAAAAAAAATAATTTTCTATTCTCCGATTGTAATAGCAATAAAAGGGTACCAAATGATGTCTTAGAATCACGTATAAAATTATATATCAATTGCATATCATCTTCTGCCTCCAGCTTGACCTTGAAAATTCATAAAATTGACTTTTGACATTGTGGACACAGTGGCGGGAGGGGTGTTGTTTGGTGCCTTGGAGGCTTGTCATTTGCTCACTTGCCTGCGCATGTTCCGTTGTGCTTTTCCGGTAAGCTTTCAATATGTGACTTGTACATATACATACCTGGTTGAGAAATTTTTGGTTTGTCTTAAGATGGGGACATAGTGTCCCCGAAAGATCTCACATCTGGGTTTTTTTACGCTTTCCAACCGTAGGCTGAAGAAGCGTATATGCTCCAGCTTTGTCCGTCCGTCTGCCCGCACAATAACTCGCGTAAAAATGGTTTGATATCGATGGAATTTTAGTATGTGGTAGAGGACCACCTGGGGACGAACCCTATTGAAAATGGGACACATGGGGTCAACGGTCACCACGCACTAGCGGGATCCATTCCATGCGCTTATGCGTCATAACTTGCGTAAATATGGTTCGATTTCAATGAAACTTTAGTATGTGGTAGGGGACCGCCTGGGGACAAACCTTATTCAAAATGGGTGAATTGGAGTCAAAGGTCAGGACATAAGAGCAGGATGCATTCCATTGCTGTTATGCGTCATAACGTGCGTAAAAATAGTTCGATTTCGATAAAATTTCAGTATGTGGTAGGGGACCACCTTACGACGAACCCTATTGAAAATGGACAAAATGGGGTCAAAGGTCAGGATTACGTTCCATTCCATCGCCCTTATCCCATGTTATTAAGGCGGACGTCAAGTAATTTTGCTTCCTATACTTCCAATGGAAAAATTTTTGTGAACATTTCCTTCACAATTAATGTGTCCCCAAGGATGAAAATTTGAACATCGATTAAAAATAACTTCATATTATAACTTGGAATACTTAATATTTTCTAAAACATAACCTTAGTTATATTAAAAATCAATAACATTTCCTTTGGTGGTGTTGAAACCAGAAAAATGAGGGCGTGACCTGTACTTTCATGACGTCAGTAGACAAACAAATGTTGGATTGCCTAATTATGGTTATGTTTTAGAAAATATAAGGTATTCCAAGTTATAAAACGAAGATATTTTAATCGATGTTCAAATTTTCAGCCTTGTGAACGCATTAATTGTCCAGAAAAAAGATGACGTGACCTGTATTTTCATGACGTCAGTAGACAAACAAATGTTGGATTGCATAAATATGGTTATGTTTTAGAAAATATTAAGTATTCCAAGTTATAAATTAAGATATTTTAATCGATGTTCAAATTTTCATCCTTGGGAACGCATTAACTGGGAAGAAAATGTGTACAGAATTTTTTCCATTCGAAGTACAGGAAGCAAAATTACTTGGTGTTCAGTTTAAAGGAGCAATTCTTGTATGTATGTAAATTTTATTTTGAAAACGGCTGTAAGGATTTTGACGAAAGTCGTTAACCTACTGTTTTCTTGTACTAGAAATCGATTTAGCTTGATCTCGACTTCAGGGAAATTCGTTTAGTGGGTTAAATAACCACCCCGAATTACCACGTTTTTAGTGTTGGGTCGTGGCGTTGTCCCATTAGTTGTTAGCACGCTGTCACGCCATCTGTCTCATTACGTCACGCGTAATGTGTGGATCCTATAAATCTTTTATGACGTCACACTCTTGCGAGCAGGTGGTCGCGATTCCCATCTGCCTCATTACGTCACGCGTTGTGTGCGTATGTTCGTCCGAACGATAACTCCCGTAAATATCGTTCGATTTCGATGAGATTTTAGTATGTGTTAGGGAAACAACTGGGAAGGAACCCAATTGAAATTGAACGAAATGGGGTCAAAGGTCAGGACATAGGAGAGTGATCCATTCCACTGCTCTTATGCTTCATAACTAACGTAAAAAAGGTTCGATTTCGATTAATTTTATCTTCGTATGTAGTAGGACACCACCTGGGGACAAACCTTATTGATAATTGGCGAAATGGGGGTCAAAGGTCAGGACATAGGAACGGAATCACTTCCATTGCCATTATGCGTCATAACTTACGTAAACATGTTTCGATTTGGATGAAATGTTAGTATGTTTTAAGGGCCTGTCTGGGGACGAATCCTAATAAAAATGTGCGAAATGGGGTCAAAGGTTAGGACACAGGAGCGGGATCTATTCCATAGCCCTTATGTATCATAACTTACGTAAAATTGCTTCGATTGCGACAAAACTTTATCATGTTATTTCGGAGTTATACTGAACCAGTTCTGTTTAATATCATCGAAATGGGATCAAAAGTCAGGGCACAGGAGTGAGATTTATTCCACAGCCATTTTCCTCATATCTTGAGTAATGATTTCTAGTATGTTGGAAAGCGTATCATAATCAATTCATTGCATGATTTTACTAACTTGTTAATTGTATATAGTTTTTTTATAATTGCAATGCTAGTAAATCTTTTGCTCTTTTACTTGTCAGTAACGTGTGCAGACGGTTTTAGTTCATTTCAAATTGAGAAACATCGTGTGCTGTTTAAATTTTCACCCCGTTTCAGATCTTCCTAGTCCATTTACACATTTACTGGAGTGACATACATGCATCAACATATTGCAGCTTCATTCGACGACGAATTTCAATAGGTTTCACGACTGTACTACTCAAAACACGGGTGACAGAACGTTGCTCCTTTTTGGTGGATGTCTCAGGTGGTGCGGCCATCTTCACACTGCTATTGTGATATCACTAAGCTTGTCTGCACCTTGATGCCACATATAAGAATTTTTTTCAGTCATTTGTACCTATAAGAAAAATTTTCAGTCATTTGTACCTATAAGAAAATTTTTCACTCATTGCGGTTTATGTTCTCCCTACCATACGGAACACACAGCTGATATGATAAATATCGAATAGCTCTTAAACTCTTCTCATCTTAACCCAATTGAAGATTTGTGGGATGCTATGGATTTCTAAGTAAGACAATTGCACACACACCACTTCGCTTCATACAGGAATTGCGGACTGCAATATAAGAGCTCTGTTTCAAATCCCCACACAACTGTACATGCACCTCCTGGAGTATATGCCATCCCGGGCAAAGTAAAGGTCAACAATGTGTTAGGTAGGTGTTCATAACTCATTAAGCACTCGGTGTAACTCAATTATGTTGATGTAATAATACTGGGACTGCCATTTAGGAAAAGCAAAGAAGACTGCGAACATACTTGTTTCGGTAAACAACTACTTGGATAGTACTAGTATATATCCGGCTAACACACCTGCTACTATAGACACAACAGTCCTTAATTATGTTCATTTCCGTCGAAACATTTATAAAATACGATGATCCCAGGTTTTACTGTTTTTCTTGTTGTCTTCGCTTACCAAGAGCTCAGTCAAATTTCTCTGCTTCCCCGCGAAAGCAATTTGTACTGCACTGGTGCACACTACTTTAGGACGAAATGCAAAAAAGTAAAATAACGCCGTAAATAGCAGTAGCACCCGAACACAAATTCACTCAAGACGCTTTCTGAGAACAGAAGCAACAGCACATGTGTAATAATTGAGTATGTCATGTGGTTTCCGTGATGAAAACTAAACAAAACGCACTCACGCAGTCCAATAGCGTCAGTTGAACGGAAGTCACCGGACAGTGCGCATAAGAGTTTTGTTGTGTGATAGATTCGACGAAGTGGCCCATGGAGAACATCCTGATAATTTAGCTCGCTGTCGAATAATTGCGAGGGTCGAGGTTGAGCGAACTGTGATAGGTGTGGATCACGTGTTCGGTATGAACCACAGCATCGTATCACGTGCGCGGTCGGCCTTCGGGATTACAGATACAGCTGCGGGAAGGGCAAATATTGGTCGTCCACCAAAAACCACCCCCAGTGAGGGCCGCTATCCACTCCAACTGCTCAAGAGAAATCGACACCAGACAGCAAGTAACCTTTGCAAAACAAATGAATATGGGCACAGGACACACAATATCGCGGTTTTCTGTAGCCAGGCGACTACATAAAGGTGGACTCTTTGCCCGACGAATAGAACGCTGTGTTCCATTAACACCTGCCCACCGGAGACGCCATTTACAGTGGTGCGGAAAACACAAGGACAGGACAGCAGAATTGTGGGGTACGGTACTCTTTACTGATGAGTGTAGATTTAGCCTTTCTAGTGATTCTTGATATCAGCTAATCAGGCGTGAGCTAGGCACCCGGTGTCGCCCCGAAACCCTCAATGAAGGGAATAGATATGGAGGTCATGGTGTTCTCGTATGGGAAGGCAACTAGATCGATCGACGAACGGAGTTCCGAAAACTGAAGTGATGTATTGTAACCGGAGCGTGCTACTGTAATGTGATAATCCTTCCCCATGTTCATCTGTTCCAAGGCTCCATTGGCCCATAGTTCGTTTTAATGGATGGTAATGTCCCACCCCCGATCGTATGATGGCTGTTGACCAGCTGTTAGAAAGTGAACACATTCAGCGATGGTCTGGCCACCATGTTCTCCCGATCTAAATCCCGTAGAACGCGTGTGGGACGGTCTGGGGAAACTCGCAGCGGCACGCCAACACAAACGGGAAACTGTCCAACAGCTAAAGATGGCGCCGATGGAAGAATATGCGATGTTGCCGCAAGAACTCAATAACCTAGTGCGAAGTGTTGACAAGCGGTGCAAATCATGAATCCATGTTAGAGGTGACATATCCCCTACTGAGGGCCTCCTTTTCCCTTGGTACCGTCTCTAGTAGTAATGCATTTTTATCATGGCACCCGGTGCTATGTAAAAAATTCTGAATGAAGTTCCACTATATCCTTTGGTATCTGTTGGTTTTGTTTCCGTCATCATTTCGGTAAGTAATGGAGTTTCTATGCATCCAAACGTCCGTGGTATTCGTGCCAACTGATATGCATCAATCACTTCACTGCTGTCTATACACGATATTAAAAAACGGAGATAGTTGCAAACTAAAAGATTAACTTTATTTACAGCTGAAACCAAGTTAAAAAACCATGCGAGATCTTTCGGACCCACTATGGGTCCATCTACGGGCACCGCTTGGGTAAGATTCCGATCTTTTAAACTCTATGATACATAGCACAATGCATCAGCATGAAGGCTCTGCTCCCAAATTCACGCATGCGCACTCGACATAATACATATAACATGCAAATAATGTGAAACTACAAATAAAGACGGTTATGGATTACAATGGTAATTTAACAAACCATTGTATATATCATTGTAATCCATAACCGTTTTTATATGTAGTTTCACATTATTTGCATGTTATGTGTATTATGTCGCGTGCGCATGCGTGAATTTGGGAGCAGCGCCTCCATGCTGATGCATTGTGGTATGGATCTCCGAGTTTAAAAGAACGGAATCCCACCCATGCGGTGCTCGATAATGGACCCATAGTGGGTCCGAAAGATCTCGCATGTTTTTTTAACTTGGTTTTAGCTGTAAATAAAGTTCATCTTTTAGTTTGCAACTACCTCCGTTTTTAATATCGTGTATAGACAACAGTGAAGTGATTAAAGCATGGAGTTTCTATGGTTTGAATTTCACATATCCAGGCCGTTTCTGTGCTACGCTACAAGTCAAAACCTGGCTCGTCCTTACGTTTTGCACACCAGTGTATTTTTCACAATATTTTTGTAAAACTATTGCATACGTTTTCAAAAATAACTAAAGAAACTTTGTATTCATGACGGGCGACATGTGAAAACGCAAATTTGTCCGTGACGGAGATTGAATCCGATCCTCTTCCTCACTCCGGAGTAAGTTGCTCTCCCAACTAAGCTACACGGAGAGATGTACCGCTGCCGATTTGTCGTCTTGACACGTAGTACGTCTCAGACATGATATTCAAAGTGTGATTCTTGCGAAAGAAATGCAAAAGCTTAGAGCAAGGCGATCAACAGATGTGTATGTTCACATGCGTTTTCATGCCATTTGCTCGAACTTGTCGAAACCAACTAACTATATTAGCTCATATATCATTAAATAAAAATCTATTTTTTTTAATATATAGATACAAGATTCTAAAAGTTCAAAGATAAGAAAATATGCATGTATATGTAGAGAGAGAGCGCGAAGTGCGATGCAAAGATTTGATTAAAAGAACTGGTTTCACTCGCCCGCCCTTAATGCTTTTTATGCTTGGAAGAAGAAGAAGAGAAATGGAAAAATGTCGAATACGCTCCAGCTAATAAATTGACTTGTGTGAAATTTCAATTCCGACAAAAATTAATCAACCGCCGGAAAGAACTTAAAACAGGAAGAAGGGCGGGTCTGTCGCCCCACACAAATCCTTTCGAACTCAAATAATAGGAACTGAAATCCAGGAAAAAGGGTGGGACTGTCGTCTGCGTCAGATCCTTTTGGGCTCAAATAATAGAAACTCAAATCCTCATGCTCGCACGTTTCGAGACAGGAAGAGAGCGAGGACTAGAGAGCGAGGCAATGATGATGTGATCGCCTTCTTCAGAAGTGGAAAATGATAGATGTGGAAAATCAATTCGGTCTCGCGTAACAAATTAGCTTCGAAAATTTCGCGTCATGAGTTCCATGCAGCCGTTGATTTATGTGTTTGCCACAATTGCAGAAAATGAAATTAAATATAACTTAGTAGCTGCAGAAACAACTTGCGAATGCAGCCCTGTCAGAAGCAGAATGAAATAAAGGCAATACGGGGGAGTCTTTTATTTCTCTGGAAATAATGTGAGCAGCTGCTTTATTGTTCAAAATTTCTGACCGTGTTTGCGGTGTAATCATTTGGCGTCCGCAGATACAAAACTAATGAAGTATGTGGCTTCGAGTTTGATCTAAAGGTTTTCTCAATGTACGTCTCTATTCTACAAGAAGATCTCAGACGTATTCAATTGTAATGACATGAGGGACTTCCTTCTTTGTCCTTCGGAAGCAGATAAAAACCACAAAAGGAGGCTGCCCAAAAGTTGCATCTTAAAATATGATATATTAATCTATCCTAGTACAAAAACATCGTTAGTGAAATAAAAGTGAAAATACCTAAATGCGAAAAAAATTGCAGGAAAATAACTTCGACTTTTAGTATTTAATATCAGAAACACTTACTAGTAATAAACTGTGAATACCCCAGACGAGTTTCCGTTGCTTCACAATGTCAGATTTTAACGCATTTTTGTACTACGAATTTAACGCAAAACGGATTTTGCGCTAAAATGCATTAACGTATAACGGCATTTAATGCAAACACGGTTCCTTTGGGATGAAATAATCATTGGGATTAAGCATCATATTTTACAAATGTGTAGCTTCAATGCATTATTTAAATGCAAATGTTTGCATTTAAAATAATGTGGCTTATTTCAGTGCCTCTCGAGAAATGAAACAAATGTTTCTCTTAAAAGAGTGCTTAATCCGACGAACTAAAATGTAAATACATTAGCGAAAATTATTCCCCAGCAATTAAGGTTTCGGCCGTTGTTCTTCGTGAGCATACGCGAATGCAAAAACACAAAGTTGCAAACGAAATTTCTAGGTATTTCCGCGTTATAAAACGTGTTGATGTATTTCCGCTGATAATCTGGAGTTATACGAAGCTTCATTACTGTGGTCATTTCAAACTTGAAACAGAAAGAAAAATGCTTGGTTTCTTAGCGGAAAATATGAAAAACAAAAAGGTCGACATGAAATCTCTCTATTCTAAATAAACGTAACTGCCGCTGCCGCCGCTGTTTTAGAACTTCCGCGACACTCACTCTTTCCTAGCTCGCAGCGAAAAAGTACTGAACACAAAAATATGAAATTTACATCGTTTGTAGGAAATTGTTTGGAGTAAACGCTGAAATAAACCGTTTTTCCATTCTGGCAGTACTTCAAGAGTATTGTATTTCAAAGTTAAAGTAAGCAAAAAAGTACTATCGTACCGATAGTACTTTTTTGCTTACTTTAACAACAACAGAACCATAAAACTATGTAGGCATGTAGCCGTGGCCAAATGTTTGCACCACGTCGCACTTTTTTGTGAATTTCAATATAGTTTACGCGAAATTAAATTTTAAAATTTCACAAAATTCTCTATGTCGCCATGGGGTCCATTTTAAAAAACGGATATATGGCAAACTATAAAACATAACGCATTGCACTTTTTACAGCATAAACTCACAACTATGATCCCTCTTTTAAAAAATAAAATTTTAAGAAAGATCATTTTCTGATTTTTAGGCATTTTTAAAGGCGCAAAGGAAAGGGACGAACGGCTTCCTCTATCTTTAGCTGTAACCATGCAGGAATGTTCTGGTCCCGTGACCTACTTCCATAGTGACGCAGCTATTTTTAGCGCTCTGTTCTCACTGGGTGAAAGGACAGGCTACAATCAAACTGGTAATGACGCTATGCTTAATGATGTAGCGACGCTTTTAAAGTTCGACGCTTTCATCCGGCGTACGTGAATACCTATGTAAATATAGGCTTTCGCCCCGCGCTTTCCTAGCTCGCAGCGCGGAAACTATTGAACAATTGACAGAACATTATCATTTCGTCAGATGGCATCACCGGAAAGAGACAGTCGAACACACTGGTCGACAATTCTGACAAAATGATGTTTGCGAAGCTGTGACATTTTTTCTGTGTTTGATTAACCATGCCACTTCAAAGGAAAAAACAATCGGCATGTAAAAAAATGAAAAAGAATAAATTTTTTATACAAAACAGGATTTACAAACGTGAAGATACGTTAGAAGAGATACGTACTGCTAATAGGACCGAAAATATGTCAGAACATAGATAAGTTATTTAAAAAATTACTCTACATAACTTATATTATCCCGTCATTATTGGCGGGCTTTCACCTAGTATCCAAAATTTTAGTAGTTCACTTTACGAAAGACATTCAAATACACCGAAAAGCATGTTACCAGATAGAACCGAAGTAGGGTCTATCATCACAAATACCGGCTGCAGTAGGAGCTACTGCTGAATAGCCCATTGTTCGGGATTCTACGTGTCAGCTTGAGATTAGCGTCCAATCATAGGCGGTTTTGAAGAACACAGCAGCTCCCTGGGACAAAAAAAGTCAAACGATCCCAAGTTTGCGTATTTTAAAATGAAAAATACTTCTAATATCAATTTAATATTTGTATTACATGGATTTTGTATCACAAAAATAATCAACATATCCCCAAGAGCAACTCTGTGGATAAACAGAGACATCGCTCTTTCCACGTTTTAGCAAAACACAGCAACCAAATAATTGCTTTTCGGCCACTGCTGTAGAATCTAATCCCAGATCTCTCGATATCCAGCCGAGAGCGTTAGCCTTATACCACGGGGGCCAACAATCCACTGCGCTATATGTGTTTTTCTGTCAGCTTCTGACATCATAAATCCGTACGATGGGCTCAGCTACTGAGATGTCTCCATCTGGTGGGCATTAACGGCACTGGCTACATATTAATTATAGCAGTTATTTCAAAATATACTTTATTGGCAAAAACATAGGGAATACAGGCATACCACATATGGCAAAATAAACAACAAAACAATGAGCGATACTGATGAAATATTACAGGTGAATGTGATACGGCAGTCAACTAAGGATGACAAAATGTTAAAATCGTTAATAAGGAACAGTATATGCTTGAGGAAAATGATGCACAAGCAAAAGTAACGATTAATTAATAAAGCATGTGATGACGTGCAGAGTGAAAGCAGAGTACAAAACAACAGGTAAATATATTTACAAGAACATGGCTGTACAACGCAGTGCACAAAAAGAAGGGAACATGTAAAACACAACAAAAGCATATACTACGATCATCATCATCATCATCATTGTCAACCATTACCAATCCACTGCTGGACGAAGGTCTCCCCAAGTTTCCTCCACAACGGTCTGTCTTGTGCCAGTCTCCTCCATGTCACCCCTGCATACTTTCGAATTTCATCCACCCATCTCCCATGTGGTCTTCTTCTGGGTCTTTTCCTGTCCCTTGGAATCCAATCTAAAATTCTAAAATTTCGGCTGTCCATCGATGATCTGTCCTTCTGGCAGTATGTCCAGCCCATTGCCATTTCAGGGATTTAACTCTGATCATGATGTCTTCCACTCTTGTCATTTTTCGGATCCACGAGTTCCTCTTCTTATCTCTCCTGGTTACACCAAGTATGCACCTCTCCATGCTTCTTTGAGTTGTCTGCAGCCTTTGTATGTCTCTTTTAGTTAAGGTCCACGTCTCTGCACCATACGTAAGCACTGGAAGGATGCATTGATCAAACACTTTTCTTTTAAGACATAATGGCATATTGCTCTTGAAAATTATGCTGTTTCTTCCAAAAGCTCTCCAGGCAAGTTTTGTACGCCGATTAATTTCTTCATCAATGTGACCCTCACTTGATATCTGCTGTCCAAGATAAACGTACGTATCTGTTATCTCCAGCTTTTCTCCATCAATCGATAAATCTTCATTTCTTGTAAAAGCATTGAACATCACTTTTGTCTTCTGAAAGTTCATTTTTAATCCCACTTCTTTACTCTTGTCAGCAAGTTCCTGGATCATACTCTGCAGCTCTGATGGGCTAGTTGCAAAAATGACTACGTCATCAGCAAAACGAAGGTGGGTTAGATAATCTCCATTAATCTTTATCCCTTTGTTTTCCCAGCTCAGTGACTGAAAAACACCCTCCAATGTGGCATTAAAGAGCTTCGGAGATATGGTGTCACCTTGTCTCACTCCCTTTCCAATTTTTATGTGTGTTGTATTTTCAAACAGCCTAATCTTTGCACTTGCATTTTCATAGATGTTATTAATAATATTAATGTATGCATCTTCAATACCGCAGGTTTTCAGAGCCATTGTAACTGCTGATGGTTTCACCGAATCAAAGGCTTTTTCATAATCGATAAAAGCCATGCACAATGGAAGTTCATATTCCCTCGCTCTTTCAATTAGTTCTCTCAGCACATGGATATGATCTATTGTGCTGTAGCCACTTCTGAATCCAGCTTGTTCTCTCGGTTGAGCCATGTCCAGTGTTACCTTCAAGCGGTGTGAAAGAACTTTAGTGAAGATTTTATAAACTACTGATAGGAGGCTGATAGGTCTGTAGTTTCCGAGATCCTTAATGTCACCTTTCTTATGTAGCAGGATCATTGTAGCGGTGTTCCAATCCTCAGGAATCTTTCCTTCATTAAGGCATCGAGTGAAAATTTGGGCGAGTACTGTTTCGATTTCTCCACTTGCTTCTTGTATGATGTCTACAGTAATTCCATCTTCTCCTGGAGCTTTTCCCCGCTTCATGTTCTTGATTGCATGTGCAACTTCTGTTGGAAGGACTGGAGGAACTCTGGTACTGGTATCTTTCATGATGTCTGGAGTGCATGTATCATCCCTTTCATATAATTTGGAGTAGAAATCTTTCACTCTTGTCAAAATTTCGCCTCTATTTCTTGTTACAGAACCATCTTCTTTTCTCAGTGCCATAATCTGTTTTCTTCCCTTACTGAGATGTCCCTTTGCTATCTTTAGGCTTTGGTTGTTTTCAATTGCTTTCCTCACCAGTTCACAGTTGAATTTTCTTACGTCTTCAGTGATACTTTTTCGTATTGTCTTGCATAGCTCTATATATTCCACTTTGGAAGTCACATCTTCTTTAGTCGTCCTCATCTCTCTTCTTTTTGCATCAACATTTTCGTTTTTCCTGATAATTTATTTACATGCAACTTGTTCTTAGACCCAGCTAATTTTGTTGCTGTTTCCATAAGAGCTTTAGTTACTTTTCTGTTAACTTCAGAGATGTCCACTTCTTCCGATGTTAGGCCTTCTAAAGCAGAGAACCTGTTCTTCAGTTCCAACTTGAAGGTATTATGGTGTTTTTTAAGGTTGGTTATGTCAATAGATTTTGTTTGTCTTATGAGCTTGCCACGTTCAAGTTTAGTGTTTAGGTGCATCTTACATCTCACCAATCTATGGTCACTACCTGTGTTGAACTTGTTTAGCACACTGCAGTCTTCTATGACGAATTTTTTGTTACACATAATAAAATCAATTTCACTTGTCGTCCCATTTGGATGTCTCCATGTCCATTTCCTGTGTGGCTTTTTCTTGAAGAAGGAGTTCAAGATGAAAAACCCTTCTGCCTCTGCAAACTCAACGAGAGTATTTCCACGCTGGTTTCTGTTGCCGGGACCGAATTTACCTACTGAAGTTTCATTCTGTTGCCGTTGCCCTATTTTTGCATTGAAATCTCCCATAATTATTTTCAAGTGCTGCTTACCTTTATTATTTAGATGACAAATTTCCTCATAAAATTCTTCAATTTCTTCTTCAGGATGACTTGTGGTGGGTGCATAAGTTTGAATAATCTGAGCCTGGTATCTTCTCGAGAGTTGGATAACGAGTCGTGCAGCTCTGTCAGAGGAACTTTCAACTTCTACAACTTTATCCTTCAGTTTCTTGTTTATTATAAATCCAACACCACTAGTTCTGCCAGTATCTGTCCCACGATAGTAGAAGAGATGTCCACTTTTCAGTTCGATGAGATCTTCTCCTTTTCTCCTTACCTCACTTAGCCCCACGATGTCCCACTTGATCCTTTGTAGTTCCTCTTCCAATTCAAGAAGCCTTGAATCAGAAGATAGGGAGCGTCCATTGTACGTTGCCAAGGTCAGCATCAGATGGCAGCCTAGTCCGGTCCTCCGGGGATTCTTAGCACCCTCTGCCTTCATGTCGCACTGGCCGCTGCCTTGGCCAGGTACATTCCAGCTGCCGGAGACTGAGGGCCAAGATTTAAGTTGTGGATTCATTTTGGAGGGGTTTGGCCATAACTCACCACGCTGGCCAAGCGGGTTGGTGAGTGTGGGATAGAATTTCCTCTGATCCCGATGGTATAGTTATACCGCTATTAGCGGTCGTCAGAGCCCCTTTAGTGGGAACAGGATGCACCACGAGAAGGCGGGGTTGACATTTGTCAAGGAGAGGCTGTGATGTTACGCATCACCTGACCTTACATCCCACGATAAAGGTACAGAAGTTCCCACAATCTAGGAAACCACACGATATGTGACAAAAACATGATAAGTATTACAGAACATAGTGGAAACTTGGGCAAACTCCCCAAGTGAAACACAAGGATACACAAAATACAAACAGCAAGCCGTGCAGTATTGCATCGGTCCAAAAAACAATGACATGGGACGAGCAAAAAATACATGACGTCAAAGAATGTGAAAATGCAAGACAGAAATAAGGTATAAATTAAAAGATACAACACAATGCAGCAAGAAAAAACAGAAAGAACAAAGTATCGCAGGGCAATACCTCTCGTATTGCTCCTAGAGAACAAATACACGGTGCGCAACTCAATGAAGGTACAGGCAGCAAAAGCAGACACATGAGTGAAGAATAAGTATTAAGGACAGGTGCAACGAAGAAACAAATACAACACGGTACATGCACACGAATTACACAAAAATTGCAGAAAACCCCTACAATACAAATCATAAGCAATTACATGAAAAACACTTAGTAGACGCTGTGACGAAGCACCAGGAAGAGAGAACACAAAATCTCGACTGATGCATTCAGATCTTCGAAGCTGGAAAAAAACAAAACATCAGAAAGAAAGATGAATGGAAGATCCAGTGATTTCGAACCAACCGGTCCCCTGCGCCCAGGTAGACCGGAAAGAGGCTTGAGATTGAGGGGTGGAAGCAGCGAAGTTCTCCAGGCGTAGTCGAGACACGATGCGATTCCTAAAAATCGACCGTAAGGCCGCGCCAGCAGAGAGGATACTAGGTGTGGTAGCAGGAGAGCGGAGAGATTGATGATAAAGAAAAACGACATGTTTCACAAGTACGAAGAGATAGGCACAGGCATCCGGCAAAATAGCCGGGGATGTTTGGTAAGCAATAGCCACTCGTACGCTAGAAAAGGGATGTCTCTGGAGCAAATGGTACCTACAAGACGAAAGGCAGTATTGAGAAGTGGAAGGAGAACGGGACAGTGACAGTAGACATGAGGAACATCACCTTCAACACCACAAAAGCAGCAGAGAGAAGTAGAAGAAATAGACATGTGAAAGAGAGAAGAAGGAACAGGAAGGCGGCGGTGAAGAAACCGCCAGTGGATGTTTCGCTCTAACGGTATAGAAAGGGGAGAGAAAGAGGCAGACCAGATAGGCAGCAGAAGAGAAGGGGAAGCATCAGGAAGACCATGCGGAGAAGTGAGGGGAGCACGAAGGATCGCATAGATAGAGGCAGTGGAAAAAGAAGAAATGGGAGCAACAGAGTCCCGAAAGGGAAGGAAGAAAGGAAGAGAGAGGCTCGGTCCAGAGACAGAAATAAGGCCAGTGTCAGAAACCAGAAGTGCGAAGAGGGTACGGAGAGCGGAGCGAAGAAGGTCATACTCCTCTTCCAAGGTGGAAGAAGGGTCAGGGAAGAGAGAAGAGAGGGGTTTCCAGGTCAAATCGGAAGTTAATAAAGCTTCGACAGTGCGAATTCCTGAGCGGAACCAAGAGGGGAAAAAAGTATGGTTGATCGGGTGGATGAATCTGAGTGGAAAAGAAAAGAGGTTCTGCAAGCAGGTCCAGGGTGGTAGAGGAGGAGCGCGGAGTAGCGGGAGAGAATGAAATACCGCTAGTGCGTCGATAAGAAGTGGTGGGAGGCGTTTAGAAGTAGAAGGAGATGAATCCATCCGAAGAAAAAGGAGGAAAGTGAAGGATGGATCATGAAGAGAAATAAGAGTATTCAGGGTAGAAGAAAGTGCAGGGGAGGGCGAAAGGAGAAGACGAATGAAGGAGACGATTCGGTGAGCTCGATAATATGTTCTGACATCCGGGAAATGAAGACCACCAAATGATGTTGGCAGAGAAAGCGTTGCAGCAGAAATCCAATGTCTAGATGACCATATCACTGAAGTGAAAATACTATTGATGGCAGAGAAATGATGCGATTTAAACACACAGGAATCCCAAGGATAGAAGCATTGTGAGAGAAGATATCGATGAACAATTTGAGCACGTTGAAAGTAAGAGGAAAAGGAAAACGTAAATCGCCAAAAACCAGCCGTGCGATGAAGTCGTGGGCGAAGAGCTTGCCAAGTGACGTTGCTTGTGGTAAAGGAGTGTCCGAAATGAGCTCCAAGAAATTTTTGGGTCGAGGAGGACCACACTGCTCCCCACGGTGAGTCAGTACGGCCTCTCCAAGAACCACACCACAGGCCAGCACTTTTCTGAATATTCAGGGCAGCACCAGAGAGAGCAGCATACTGTTCATAAGTGGCAAGAAGAGTATCAAATTGGTCATCGCGGCGAAGACAAAAGGTAACATCATCCGCGTAAGCAGAGACAAGAAAACGGTGATGCCGAGTACTAGAGACAATCGGTCCTACCGCAGGTAAGAGAGACGCCCGACTTGCAATCAAAAAGGGCTCAAAGGCGAGAGCAAAGAGTTGTCCTAATAATGGACAACCTTGTCTGATGCCAGATCGAAAAGGAATCGGGGCCGTCAAAAATGTGGCCGTCCGAACGTGCAAATGGGCGCCCCGGTAGAGGCTAAGGATGAGAGAAACAAAAGCGGGAGGAAAACCATAGTGAGTTAATACGGTAGAAAGGTAAGCGTGAGAGACGTTATCAAAAGCGGATTTCTGGTCAAGATTAAACAAAGCTAGGGGTTCGGAATGTTTTAGTGCAAGAAAGGAAAGGTTATGAAGAAAGGAGATATTGTTCGAAATAGAACGACCAGGCACGGTATATGTTTGGTCGGGGGATATGAGGAACGGAAGAACAGAATTTAGGCGGCGAGAAAGGAGTTTAGTGAAGCATTTGTAGTCCAGGTTGAGAATAGAGATGGGGCGCCAATTCGACAAGTCCAGAAGGTCACCCTTCTTCGGCAGGAGGATGACATGTGCAACTGTAAATTCCGGCGGAAGCGCAGGAGAAGAAAGAGCACACGAAAAAGCGGCAGAGAGAAAAGGCAGGAGTGACGGAAGAAAGGCCCGATAGAACGAGAGCGGGAGGCCATCAGGTCCCGGGGAAGAGTGAAGATTGAGGGAGGCAAAAGCCTCTCTCAATTCAGGCAAAGAAAAATCAGCAATGAGAGGGGCGCAGAGAGAAGACGGGACCTGAGGGAGATAAGAAAGAAAAGAGGAGGAAGAAAAAGAAGAACCCTGCGCAACCGCTCGGAACTTCTATAATGAATTAGCTTTATTCTCTTTCCGCTAAGCTAATTAGTATGAATGATTCTCTTCCTACCAGCTAGCTAATGATATACTTGTACTAAGCTTCAAAATAGTGAATTCAAAAGGGTGTTGTTACTAGTTAATTACGAACTTAAACAAAGTCTCAACGCTGGTTATTTATAGGAATCAATAAATGTTATAAACCTAACAGCCAGACAGAGGTCTGACAAAAACTATTAATTGAGAAAGACTAACTTACATAAACTTCTTTATTTATCCGACTCTTGGTCAACTAAGGCACACATACAACTTGTAGTATAATAATGAATAATCTCTCCTCGTATTATAAACGCTCTCTCTTAACAACCACAAGCTCTCCTCATAACAACACAAAAGCTCTCTCGATGAACGCGCCTATATACTAGTTACCACCACGTCATGACTTACACTCATTGCCAGATCTCATTCAGCGGGTGAAATAATATTTCGTTCAGTAGGAAGATAATTTACATAGTAAAATAAAATAACCAGAGATAGTAAAATCAAAAGGAAAGTGAATATAGAGTATACGTTACACTTCTCCTGAAAGAAGTGACGGACATGAGAGCAGATGAGAGTTGTATTGCCAGTAACAGTGCCATCAGGTAATCGGAGATGTCTGATGGAAGATGACGTGCGTCGCATGGATTCCATCTTCGAAAGGACTTCGAAAGAATGCGTCGATGGTGAAATACGTAGGAGCCGAAGACGACGGACTGCTTGCTGAGCAAACGGTTAGAGGCAGGCATGAAGTTCATCACGGACTGAGGCATAGTGCGGGTCAGACATTGGCGTCGCGGAGAGGAGTCCTCGTAGGTTACTCACCTCCATCGAGCGAGTGGTGGAAATAGTAAAGGAGAGTTGACGAACGAGCAAGAGAAGATCCCGTTTGACATCAAGATACAAACGCAAGGCGCTTGGGGTCGTTGTGAGCAGCAGCTTTCGATCAGAAAGGAACTTCTCAACTTCCTCACAAAAGGAACCTTCTTGCAAGAGAGTGTCATCAAACGTCCAATGACGACGCGTAGATGAAGGTGCAGGAGAGACGCAAATTGATAGTGAAACGGCAGAATGGTCGGAAGAAACAGTAGGTGAATGTCGAGCAGCAGTGATAGCAGGGAGTAAGGAAGCAGAAACATATATTCGGTCCAACCGCGCAGCAGTAGAACCGAACGTCGGCGGATTACACCACGTAAAGGAAATGGAATCAGGATTTAGCCGTCTGAAGGAATCGACAAGATGAAAATCATCAAGAAGCTGAGTCAGCTGTGAAACTAAATTCATGCGGTATTCGCCAAAAGACGAATTTCTGTCAAGAGAAGGCTGCAGCGTGCAGTTAAAATCCCCCCAAGAACGAAATAATCCCCGGGAGGAATCACTGCAATCGCTGCACGAATATTACTGAAAAGATGAGCAACATATATTTCGTCAGTGGGAATATATACATTAAAGATATGAAAAGTAACATTATGCACTCAAAAGGTAAAACACTGAAGAAAATCAAGGTGTAAATTTGTGACAGAAATAGAAGTCAGCTGAGTCAAAAACCGCTGGCGCACACCTACAGCTATACCACCATACCGCGAGAGGCGATACGAGTGGTAAAAGGTGTGCGGCCAGCGTCTCCATAGGTGAGTGGGAGTGTCAGCAGAGCAGTGAGTTTCCTGGAGAAGGAGAACATCTCCACCAGCGGCAGAAATGTCCTCATAAACGAGGGAGTTCAACACTGGTGTCGCGAACCCGCGACAATTCAAGGAAGTCACAGTGAAAGTGCCATGTCTCTAGTGGCAGTGACAATCTTTTCCAAATGGGAACGGAAATTGTTGTACCGCCGTTGGATGCACTTCTGAGTGGCAGCATCCTCGGCAGATGGACTCTTGATAGTATTGTAAAGAGTTAACAGTTGTGCCAGTTGATTCTCAACTGCTGGGTAGCGACCTTCAAATCGGTTGACATAGGTGGGTAAATTATTAAGAAGAGTCTTGGCACAAGCAAAGTCGTGCAATTCGTTATAAGGGAGAGGAGTGTCCGGAAACACATTCATGTGTAGGCGTGCGGAAAATTCCTCAAGAGGCAGGAGGTAGATAACTGGCTTGGAAGACTTGACAAGGCGACCCGAAGCAGGTGATCCAGCAGGCTTAGTCGGAGAGGTTTGAGTAGAGTGGCCAGATTGACGCCGTCGTTTCGTAGAGCCGCGAGGAGGTTTGGCATCCCTTTTGTCAGAACGGGTTCGGAGATAGCCCTCCGTCCCATCACTCATCGCTTGGTCGCTGACGCTTTGATAGGCAGTGTCATCAGCGGTCGAGGTCTCGGTATCAGACTGGTCAGTCGCAATGGACTCAGCAACTGCTGTAGGGTCCGCAGGAACACGAAAAGATGCTGAAGATTGTAAAACTGGGTAGTGTTCTTTGGAGAGAGAAGGTGGGACAACAATTGGCGTAGAGGTTGCTACCGAAGGTAGGTTGTTCGCAGGAACCACCGTCGGTAACGGAGCGCTACTAGGATCTTGATGAGAAGGCGTCGGATCTTGATAGACGGGCGAAACAGACTTTGGTGGAGCAACTGGACACTGCTTATAGTAGTGACCAACCTGGTGACATTGACTACAATGGAATTCCGTCAGGAAGTTTATTTGCCTGACCTGATCTTCGCACCGAACAGTGAAGTGTGTTGGAAGCCGTTCGATTGCTTCTTGTGATGGAAATATGACCCTCGCAACACGGTGAGCACCTTGGATCGACGCATGTCGTGGATCACGTAATGAGTCGTTTCGGGCAGCAAGATGCGTTTGTATGCCTCCAACTACCCGACCAACCGAAGATAAGACAGCATACAGCATGAGATCTGTCACTTCCAACGGGACCGGGTAGAAAGAAACGTTAATGGGTCTTTGGCCCACTGGTTCTGCAGAAAGATGTCTATCACCAATGGTGAGACCAGATGTTAGGAGAGATTTCGCCATTTCAGCCGTGGCCAGATAAACAACCACAAGTCGTCCTCTACGATACATTTGCGGAATAGATTCAGATGGGAACCGCTGTGCAATGGTATCTGCATATACTTGCAAAGGAGTGTCCGGAAGGGCTTCGAAATGAACGCCTTTTGCAAGATTCTCAGTAAAAGCTGTGCCAGCTGGAGAGCTGGCTGGGATATTAAGCACGATATTATTTCCAGCTTGGGAAATGAAAGATTTCAGCTTTTCAGCGCCAACATAATTATTCTTGGATGCTGGACGAGAGACTTTGGAGGCTGCAACAGAAGAAAACGAAGGTAATGACACGTTGGGCTCGGCAATGCTGCAAGAGGCTGCATTTCCAGTGATGTCCATTGCGCCATCATCGATAGCGGAAGCCGGGAGATGTGACGTAGCTGGAGAAGGCAAATTGGCAACGCCACGAGCGGACGCTTGCGTGGCAACACCCCCATCTGGGGCATCAGAAAAGGAAGAGAGATTAGGGCTATCACTATCCCTACCGGAAGGCGCCATCTTTAATGGCAGCGCCCAGTAGCGAGCTTGGCCAGCTCGGCCAAACGTAAATAAGATGAAATACAACAAAATAGGCACTCACCGCGCTCGAAACGAAGCAAAATGAAAAACGATACCTTTATACTTAAGGTGAACGTAAAATTAAGGAGCGAAGAGTCCAATAACACACCCAAACCAGAAGAAAATCGCGGAGCAACAACACGCTGCGCAGTTAAATCCAAAGGGCGAGATCAAAAGCGAAAATCCTCCAAATACGTGGCGTCAGTGAATAAACAAAGACCTTGCTCTTTCCACGTTTTTGGTTTGGCTGATCACCAGCACGCTTACCGTGGTCTGGCTGATCACCTGCACGCTTACCGTGGTCTGGCCGATCACCTGTACGCTTACCGTGGTCTGGCTGATCACCTGCACGCTTACCGTGGTCTGGCTGATCACCTGCACGCTTACCGTGGTCTAGCTGATCACCTGCACGCTTACCGTGGTCTGGCTGATCACCTGCACGCTTGCCGTAGTCTGGCTGATCACCTGCACGCTTACCGTGGTCTGGCTGATCACCTGCACGCTTACCGTGGTCTAGCTGATCACCTGCATGCTTACCGTAGTCTGGCTGATCACCTGCACGCTTACCGTGGTCTGGCTGATCACCTGCACGCTTTCCGTGGTCTGGCCGATCACCTGCACGCTTGCCGTAGTCTGGCTGATCACCTGCACGCTTACCGTGGTCTGGCTGATCACCTGCACGCTTACCGTGGTCTGGCCGATCACCTGTACGCTTACCGTGGTCTGGCTGATCACCTGCACGCTTACCGTGGTCTGGCTGATCACCTGCACGCTTACCGTGGTCTAGCTGATCACCTGCACGCTTACCGTGGTCTGGCTGATCACCTGCACGCTTGCCGTAGTCTGGCTGATCACCTGCACGCTTACCGTGGTCTGGCTGATCACCTGCACGCTTACCGTGGTCTAGCTGATCACCTGCATGCTTACCGTAGTCTGGCTGATCACCTGCACGCTTACCGTGGTCTGGCTGATCACCTGCACGCTTTCCGTGGTCTGGCCGATCACCTGCACGCTTACCGTGGTCTAGCTGATCACCTGCATGCTTACCGTAGTCTGGCTGATCACCTGCACGCTTACCGTGGTCTGGCTGATCACCTGCACGCTTTCCGTGGTCTGGCCGATCACCTGCACGCTTACCGTGGTCTAGCTGATCACCTGCACGCTGACCGTGGTCTGGCTGATCACCTGCACGCTTATTGTGGCCTGGCTGATCACCTGCACGCTTATCGGGTTCTGGTTGATCAATTGCACGCTTACCGTGGTCTGGCTGATCACCTGCGCGCTTATCGTGGTCTGGCTGATCACCTGCACGCTTATCGTGATCTGGCTGATCACCTGCACGCTTATCGGGGTCTGGCTGATCACCTGCACACTTATTGTGGCCTGGCTGATCACCTGCACGCTTACCGTGGTCTGACTGATCACCTGCATGCTTATCGGGGTCTGGCTGATCACCTGCACGCTTATCGTGATCTGGCTGATCACCTGCACTCTTATCGGGTCTGGCCGATCACCTGCACGCTTACCGTGGTCTGGATGATCACCTGCACGCTTACCGTGGTCTGGCTGATCACCTGCATGCTTATCGTGGTCTGGCTGATCACCTGCACGCTTATCGGGGTCTGGTTGATCACCTGCACGCTTACCGTGGTCTGGCTGATCACCTGCACGCTTATCGTGGCCTGGCTGATCACCTGCACGATTTATTATCCTTCATGCATCAGCAGTGGCCGAATAACAATTTTTCGGTTGATGTGTGTTGCTAAAAGGGGGAAAGAGCGATGTCTTTGTTTATTCACTGACGCCACGTATTTGGAGGATTCTAACTTTGTGGAATTTTTAATATATGTATAATTTAAAACTGGGAATTGAAATAGACAAAAAAATATATATTTTCCTCGCAAGCCTAATTTGCACAATTTTGTAACTTCATTTCACCATCAATTTTATATTTTTAAATGAAATTGCTTGATGTTAACATAATCTTGGAACATTTGCCTGCAAAATTTTGCCTCTAAATTTTCAACGTGAGCAATAACATTTTTAGCATATTTTTTAATACACTGATGCTGCTACCATAGGTTTTTTTCCCTAATAATATTGCAACATATCCGCAACAGAACTTCAGTCTGGCACTGGCCTATCTTATTTATGGAAAACGTCGGAAAATGTAGATATTCTTGTTCGAATTCAGAAAAATAATGCAACTGGGACTGCACGCTTAGTAATGTACACTCCATGTACAAAACATTAGAGATAGGGGCGATGGGAAGTTGAGATGGGCATCCGCAGCGCAGAGCGAAACAGACCAGAACCGAGTGCAGGCGTTAAATAGACGGACAGCAGGGTTTCCAGCAGTATATCGCAATCGACGAACATGGGAAAAAGTGGTGATCTCAGCCACTTTGATCGTGAACGCAATATCGACGCAAGAAAGAAGGGTCATCCCATCGCCCAAGTGGTAAGAACCTTTAGGAATCCCGAGGGCAACCGTATCAAGGGTGTACCACGAGTATACCAGCAACGGACGTACAAGCGCCCTGAGAAAAAGCGGTGGCTGACTACACGCCATTGATAACTGGGGTTGACGTTGATTATGCAGGGTGGTACGGACCGATCGCTTGGCAACGGTGGCGCAAATGACATCCAAGTTAAATGTCGGTGGCGCAAGTGACATCCAGGTTAAATGTCGGTGGCGCAAATGACATCCAGGTTAAATGTCGGTGGCGCAAATGACATCCAGGTTAAATGTCGGGGGCCCATGCAGCGTTAGGGAGCAAACTGTACGTTGTACGCAGCGTACCCTGGGTTACGGGAACTGACGCCCTACTGGTATGCCAATGTTGACTCCTCTTCATCGGATATTACGCCTTGCCTGGTGACGGGAACATCCATCAAAACTGCACCTCAGCAAAGTGGCATCGAGTCATGTGGTCAGATGAATCCCGTTTTCAGCTGCATCGAGCTGACGTGAGGGTGCGTGTTGGGCGTTGACATCATGACGTAATGGCCCCGTCGTTCCCGGTCGCCTTCGTTCAAGACGGTGGTGGCTCTGTGTTAGTTTTTGGAGCCTTCTCATGGAGCACATTAGGTTCCTTAGTATGTTTGGAGAGGTCTTTCGCCACTGCGTGGTATGGCTGATCACCTGCACGCTTTCATATCCTTCACGCATCATGTGGCCGATGGTCTGTTTCAGCAGGACAATGCACCACCCCACCGGACTGCAACCATCCAGGCATGGCTCTATGGACACTCATCTGATTCTGTAACCATCCAGTGGCCTCGAGGTCCCTGAATTTAAACCATGTAAAAACTCCCTGGTATGCCATGAAGCCATTGATCCTGGACCAACGTCTCGGGTGTTGTGGACTCTACTGCAACAGGCATGGCCGGTATGGTTACCTTCGGAAACCCTCCGTCCTCTGGTGTAGTCGATGCTTTGGCGTGTACAT
Source organism: Macrothele yani (assembly GCA_039090855.1). Classification (NCBI taxonomy): domain Eukaryota; kingdom Metazoa; phylum Arthropoda; class Arachnida; order Araneae; family Macrothelidae; genus Macrothele; species Macrothele yani. The sequence continues at coordinate 186,641,035 of CM076995.1, forward strand.
GCAATTATTCTCTATAGAGGATGACCGGCAGGACATTATGCATGTATCTCTAATGTTTTTGTCCATTGAATGCATTACGTAACCACTTCACTCTGCTCCGGTGTCACCCACACTACCCTGGCGGCCTTTATCGTGTAGAAATCTGCTTCATAGGGTATACCAGTAGTTCTCAAATTTTTAACCGCTGGACCTCCTGCACACCTACACGCGGACGGCGTCGTGCCCCTCCTGCTCAACGTTGTATATGAATAAAATGTTTTCGTTTAGTGTGTGTATTTTCGTTTGTGCATTGATATGCATGTTTCCACCATTTATAAGAAAATTAAGAAAACATCGTTAAAATTAGAACAGTTTTATTTAAACAAATTCAATATGTAATGATGATGCTTAAGAGCTAAATTACTACACAAAACAAAGTAATTTAGCTCTTAAACATCATCATTACAGAACATTTTAAAAATTTATATGATCCTATTTAGTCTTTTTTTGTCTGTAATTACTAAATTATTTAATGTTTGTTTTGTCGTAAAATTTCTCAAGCAACGTATTTATACTTAATGTGACGAATGTGTTTGTTTCTGAGCGCAAAGTTTACTAAAACGAGGAGTAGTATTAGAAAGAACAACTCTTAGTTCTTGCTTGGGTGACATTCAAGTTTCGCACAGTAATTATCCTTCAAAGCCTCTAAAGCTGATAAGTCTGTTTCACACAGGTAGATAATACAAAAGGTATGAGCACTTTCATACCCCTTTCACTTAATGTCATGTATTCTTGTCTAACATTAATCCAAAAACTGGCAAGGAGCTTTCTTCAACTTTTATTTCTAAAGAAGCGATCAATAAGATGTTCTTGATACTCATGTTCAATGATCTTGGCTGTAGAGCATTTACAAATGGATTTCTAATACAGCTCAATGCATCGAGGCTTTCATAAAAACATTATTGTATGTTCTTGTAACGGGACTATATGGTCAGTGAAATAACTTTCCACCTGTGAGGGAATTACTTGAGGATCTGTTTGTTTAGTCATGTTGACAGGAGTAGAAAACATTTTCAAATCATCACTTTTCAAAGCATTTGCCCAAAGTCGTAATTTTCTTAGAAACGCCTGAGCTTAATCATTTCAGTGAAGATGGTTGCTTTATTTTCTTCGAGGTGATTTGTTCGGAATGTTTAATTTTTCAAACACATCTGCAAGATATGCCAGTTTAAAAAGGAAATCCGTGCTGCAGTACAGCTTTGCCATTGGAGGATTTTGTTCTAGCAAAAAGCAGAATGCCTCATGTTTCAGCTCAAACATTCTATTCAACACCTTATCTCTTGACAAGCATTGGATTTCGGTGTGAAAAAGTAAGGCAGTGTGTTGTGAACCCACAGCTTCACACAAAACCTTAAAAATTCGAGAATTTTACTGGATGAGCTTTGATGAAATTTACAGCTTTGACAACTGCGTGTAACACTTCATTCAGTGGAGAGCTTAGATAGTACCTACCGATGTATCATGTAGTGTGTTTACTTGGCTTCAGGAACTATTGCCTCAATCCTTGCTTTTAGTCCTGTGTGCAGTTTAGACATAGACCGAGCTCCATCTGTACATATGTCAACGAAACGCTTACATCATTTTCTTTTAAGAAAGTATTAATCATATTGCAAACGCAATCCGTAGTCGTATTGTTAAGAAGAGGCTCACAAAATAGAACTTCTCGCAGCTGATCAGCATTAACGAATCAGGCATGTGCAATTGAATGGCCATTTCTATATAATTCATCAGCTTGGAGTGCGTGTAATTGTTTCTCAACTTGTCTACTAACTTCTCCCTTAAGTTCTCTGAAAATTTTAATATTCGCCAAAAAACTGGGTCGTTAGAACATGGAAAATGTTTTAATTGCTTCGCCATGATCCACCAAACATTTTATTAACAATGTCAATTGCGGCCGGTTGTACAAGAGTTTCACCTATTGTGTGTGTGGTTTTATTTTTACACCTGGCAGTTTTGTGGAAAACCTAATAAGAAATTAGAAGATGGTACACTTATCGTTTTAGTAAAGCCTCGCTGGGTAGACTGGAAATTAATACGTTTTCTGATGAGAAAAAATATTTGGGTTTGTTGGAAAATTCTGCATGTCTTGTTTCAAGATGCCTTTTTAATTTATTAGGCTTCATATTATCTGAAGCTAAAGCACTTAAACATATTCAACACTGTGGACGTTCTTCACCGTTAATGATAGTTTTTGTGAAACTCAGAGACAAGTAATTTTTATCATACCTCTTTTTTTTTTTTTTGCATTCCCTGTAGTTACAATGCAGAGTCCGTAGGTTCCTTCTTGCTGAAGCCATAACAGTTTCATTTTCAAAACAAACACTCTTCGTTTTAAAATAATACTTCTACTTCTACACTAACTAAACAGGAACAAACAAACACAAACTGTAATGTACCCAACCTATAAACAAACGCAAATGTGGAATTGCATCACGCGAAATAAAGGTAATAATAACGACAGCCCCTACCCGTAGGTTTAGTCCTCTACCACTAAGCCTATGGTTGGGCCTTTAAAGAGTAGAATGTGCAGTCCTACTGGTCCACCAGCACCTAACTGACGTGCAGCGAATTCGCTCAGACTGCACTTAGAAGTGAGGGGACAGACATGACAAGAGATGGAAAAATGGCCGAAGAAAATACGATAGGAGTACATGCCAGATCGTCAAGAAAGAAAAATTGTAATCTCCTACAGATGGGCATCGGCAAGTGACCTTTACGCTAATTAAGCGGTACGCATATACCTAGCTGTCAGGTAGTGAGCACAGTCCGGATTAAGTGCGAAAATTGGTGAGGGGTGTGTGTGTGGCAGACGCTACTAGTTGAGTTAATGCAAATATGAGAAGCTTGTCCAGAGAATTATAATCATCTGTAAATTCAGAAGCTGTTGAAAAATAGTATGTGTTACACAGCAAGAGGTGGGTATAAAAACTCCTGTACAAAATATATTCAAGTACAAAATAAATACAAAAACAATAAAGGGTAGAGAACAAAGCGGTCGCAGGCGTTTAAGAAAGAAATAAATACGAGGTGAAAGGTGTGAAAAAGAGTATGCTCACAGGCAGCCCATTGGAACAATTGTAATGATATGAGTCTGTGAGTCCGCTGATAGCAATGATAATCGAAGGTAAAACAGTAAGAGTTCAATGGTAAAAAATCAATAACAAAACGTGAAGTAAGTAGTTAAAGTAAGTCTCACACAGGGGCAGATAAGTAGACACAGAACACTAATGAATAACAGTTATGATGAGATTGAAAGCACTAAAATGGAGAGCAGTAAGTAAGGGCAGCAGCTCTACAAGATTATTGACTCCTTGGAACCAAAGCTGTTGAGATGACCAAATAGACATGAAGTTTGGAATAGCGTTTTTTGTCCGTGCAGTGTCATATTCGAGTTGTAGAATGGCTGTAACACAGTGACGATATCTGCCGCAGAGGAAATGACGAGTTGCGTGATAAGGGCGGGGGGAAGGTTGGTTGTATACTTCGCTTGAAGAATTAGGAAACAGCACACTTGATTATGCGTGGGAGCCGACGGATAGTGGTGACGTAACACAAGATAATGTGAAATGGTGTGAAGGTGAGCACAAACGTTTTGAAGAAGAAAGAACATCAGTGAGAACAAGGGTTGTAACATCACACACAAGAAGCATGCATGATGAACGTCTTTTTTTTTTTTTTTGATTGGAGGTTTAACGACCACCATGAGCAACTCAATGGGCTATAAACAGTAGCCCGTCCCTAATTTAGGGTCACTGGTTCCAGGGAAGGGAGAGAGCCAGTGCCGAAAGACAAAACACAACATCCATGCCTCACCGGGATTTGAACACGGACCCCTTCGGCGAATGATCAGAGGCCATCGCTTAGAGCACTGCGCCACCGGGGCGGCCTCCGAGGGTTGAACAAAAATAACAAACAGGTGAAGTCAGATAACGGAAACGGTGAAGAGTTCGAGGAATGAGTAAGCGGCGATGAAGGTGTAACTAGAGAATGTCACGGGCTTTTGGAGAGGTGAGTGCAGTATAAGAATCAGTTCAGGTGGCTGGTAATTGTGAAGATGTCACATTGGGAATAGGCATTGGTTCAATGAAATGGGTTAAACAATGCTGGTAAAGAAGCTTGACCGTAACCTGATGAGGAAGGAATGGGATATCATTGAGATACACAAGAATTGGAAGACATTGAGGTGCTGAAGGTTGACAGATGTGTCCATGTTGATCGGTGAGGAGAGGGTAGAGACGGCGAATGCTGATTTGAAGCAATCGCAGTTGAGATCGATGAATGGGCGAATCCGAAAAAGGAGGAGATATCTGGGAGGGCGATTTCCAGAGAAAGTAGGAATCAACAGTTGGACAAAAGTTAAAAGGAATAGTGTATACAACGGCATTTGGAAACAAGGCCAAAAGCAAGGGTATTTGTTTTGAAGAGTCCAATTGCCAGCATAAAAACCGTGAGAATTTATCCACTGCAAAAGCCACATGCAACGTGATTGCGATTACGCAGCAATGACTGCAAGGAATATGAGTAGAAATAAGCGACTTATGATGACACAGCCAACACCGATTGAGCCGCCCAGGTGGCGCAGTTGTCTAAGCGCTGGTTTATTACCATTTGTCCGAGAAGAGTCCGGGCTCGACTCCAGTGTGGCATGGATGTTGTGTTTCTCTTCCTGGCACTGGCCCTTCCTCTTGCTTTCCTGGAATCAGTGGCAATAAATTAGAGACGGGCGACTGCTTATAACCCATTTAGTTGCTTACGGTGGTCATTAAACCTTCTTTCCAAAACGAAAAAAAACCACGGACTGACTCTTCACAAGAGTGAGTACAAAAACACTATGCTATGTGTTGTGATTCTGTAAACTCTAAGACAGTTGTTATTTATTTAATAACGTTCAACTGAGAGTTATATTCTTTACACGTATGAATTTGATATAAATAAATAACATTGTGTGATCTATGGCCCACAATGTGATTCGTATCAGATTAAACTGATAAGATGAGAAATTACGTTGTGGTTGAAGCAGATTGCTCGAGGAGCGATAATGTCAAAATAGTTTTAATTAATTGACATAAAAACAGTGGCAACGAAATCAGCTGCGTAACTGTTGGGTTTAGTGTGAGGTGGTATTCTTTACACATGTGAATATAAATAAACTGTACTATGTGTTAAAGTTGGCTGATGGGGCTGTATTCTGCACACATGTGGATATTCACGCAAAATACGCAATGTAGAGAGGCGCTGCCAGTTGCAGCTGGTGGTCTTGAGGAACCACCGACGATGCGACGACTGTTATTGGCGTACATAAGAGTCATCGCGTCATCATAAGTGACGTCACGACAGGTAACGTGAAAAGGCCGCTGCACATCAATGAATGAGTTCGATAAGAAACTGCTTTCACGGAGTGACGCAGTACGTTAGGTCAATTAAAAATGATCATTTTTTAAATACTGCTTGTGTCCCCTGATACCAAAATACTTCTTGCGCCCCCTCGAGCAACTGTCGCGCCCCTGATGGTTGCTCCCCACTGTTTGGAAACCACTAGGGTAAACCATTCCGAATTTGGGTTTCGCACTGTCGCCCACAAATTTACTAAAATGCCTGTAAAAACTAACATTCCAGCCTAGCCGCCCCGGTGGCGCAGTGATCTAAGCGATGGCCTCTGATCATTCGTCCGAAAGGGGTCCGGGTTCGAATCCCGGTGAGGCATGGATGTTGTGTTTGTCTTACGGCACTGGCTCTCTCCCTTCCCTGGAAGCAGTGACTCTAAATTAGGGACGAGCGACTGCTTATAACCCATTGAGTTGCTCACGGTGGTCGTTAAACCTCCAATAAAAAACAAAATAATAAAAATTCCAGCCTACCAGTCTCGCGCAGCCTTGGCTTCCATCCAGTTCTGTTGAAGAAATGCCCCACTAATTTATCCCTCTCTTTCGAGTTCCGAGTTTGACTTTGCCAGGAAGAAGTAACTTTGCTGGCTTACTGAACTCGCCTTATCCCGCGATTCTTTTCGCCATAACGGTAATCCTAATTTAAAAATGAGTTGAAATTATTAATAATTAAAACAAGTTAGTAAATTCGTGCAAATGGATTGATTATGGTACGCTTTCCAACATACTAGAAATCGTTACTCAAGTTGTTACTCAAGTTGTGAGGATCATGGTTGTGGAATAAATCTCGCTCCATTTCGATGGTATTAAACAGAATTGATTCAGTATACCTCTGAAACAACATGATAACATTTTGTCGCAATCGAAGCATTTTTACGTAAGTTATGACGCATAAGGGCGATGGAATGGATCCCGCTTCTATGCCCTGACCTTTGATACCATTTCGTCCATTTTCAATAGGGTTAGTCCCCAGGTTGTCCCCTACCGCATACTAAAATTTCATCGCAATCGAACCATTTTTACGCGAGTTATCATGCGGACAGACAGACAGACGGACGGACGGACAAAGGTAGAGCATGTACGCTTCTTCAACCTACGGTTGGAAAGCGTTAAAAAAGTGAAAGTGCGCTAATGCAAATGTCATATTAATTAATTGTATGATATAACGCTACTCAGGTTTATTTATAGAAGATTAGAAGTGCAAAGTTCTGTTTCATTGTGATTTTCTTTTGCATTTTTACGCTTTCCAATCGTAGGTAGAAGGAGCGTATGTGCTCCAGCTTTGTCCGTCTGTCTGTCCGCACGATAACTCGCGTAAAAAAGGTTCGATTTTGATGAAATTTCAGTATATGGTAGGGGATAACCTGGGGACGTACTATAATGAATATAGCTTTCAACTAAGCTAATTATAATGAATATGGTTTTCACTAATATTATGAATTCAACTTCGTCTACTACTAAGCTTCCTTCTAACGAATTATAATGAATATAATGCTTCTGCTACTAGTTTCTTCTAGTAATGGTTGTTGTTTGTTAATTATATCATGAATAAACTTTCCTGCTAGTAGTGTAGTAATAATAATGAACAAGCCTTTAACTGCTAGTAATGTTGTAGTAGTAATTAAGATGAATAAAGTCTTATGCTGGTTGTTAATAATAATCAACTAATGAAATAAACCTAACAGCCAGACAGAGATCTGACAAAACTATGAACTGAGAAAGACGAACTTACTGTGACAATCTTTTATTTGGTAAACTTCTCGCTCTCACATAAACGAAGATCTCTTTATTCAACAACAGCTTTCTGACACATAAACCACAGCTCACTTCGTACAACAACAGCTCACTCTACGCACATCAACAAAAAGCTCTCCACATAAACAAACGCTCTCCCCACGTATCGTTGAACGCGCCTATTTATACTGGCTACCACCACGTCATGACTTACACTCATTGCCAGATCTCATTCAGCGGGAGAAATAACATCTCGTTCAGTAAGAAGATAATTTACATAGTAAAATAAAATAACCAGAGATAGTAAAAATCAAAAGGAAAGTGAATCTCGAGTATACGTTACATCATCTCCCCCTTAATATTTTTTTTTCCGAAAAACCTATCAATTTTGGAGTGTAAGTCTTACACTTCGTTGATTGACGTTTATCGACCTCTTTTTTGTTTTGTTGTTTGGTGGCGGCAGTATGTACAATCTCAAACTTGGCATGACAAAATCAAGAAATCTGTATTCGTCTGTGAAACACTTTATATACTTGAACAAAACAAACCTGCATCGGCATACCTTCCTTTTATTCTGCCTAGCAGGAATCACTTTTTTTAATTTCAAATTACGTTCTCATTATTCGTTGAATACACACCAACTGTATCAGCAGCGAAGATTGCCTGGAGCTGCCTAACAGTAACAATTTTTATTATTTTACCCCTAAGCACATATATATATATATATAAAAATTTGGATTAGTAGATGGACATAGAAGAAATATAAAAAAAAACACATATATACACAACAAAGAATGCATAGGCCCATACGAAAAAAAGAAATTCTGACACGCCAACTGGTCGTGCAGGAAAAACAACAAACGGAGAAAAGAACCTGTCCACGAGAACTTACTTATCTCGAGGACGCATAAAAAACTCTAGTACGATAACGTTTTCCAGGCCTAATCGGACTGGTAAATTCAGTTGGCATTGAGCGTTTCAAGGATTTGAATGGATCTGGAACATCTGTATTCTGTCGGTCAAGAAATCCCAGCGGCTGACAGGAACGGTCAGGAACGGCTGAAATCCGTCGGTCAGGAACGGCTGATGTCTGTCGGTCAGGAAATCCCTGAGGCTGATAGGAACGGTCAGGAACGGCTGACGTCCGTCGGTCAGGAACGGCTGTAGTCTGGCGGTCCGGAAATCCCTGCGGCTGACAGGAACGGTCAGGAACGGCTGACGTCTGTCAGTCCGGAAATCCCTGCGGCTGACAGGAACGGGCTCCCCCAGGCTTTTGATATGTAGTCCATTTGTGCTGGGGCCCGTGTTGTCCTTCTAGCATTCTTTTGGACGGACGCGGCTCCGGCCACATCGTTTGCTTTCGCTTTCTCCCTCGTGGCATGAGAGTAGCAGCAGGCATCGGCCCTGTTTGCCCTGAGCGTAGGTTCCAGGAGCGAAACGCGGGCGGATGCAAGGATCTCTGCCTTCGTCGCTGTTGCGGCGAAGCAGATTGGGGAGACAAGTTACGTTTTTGACCAGCTTTTGGTGGTGCTGGACGGTTTGTAATTGGTGTTTGACGTTTAGGAATAGTCAAATTATTGTTCATAACTGATAAATCAGAAATATCCGAAGCCTCTGAGTCTCTGCTGTAATTTAGTGGTCGTCCAGGACGATGTTTATTTCTGCCTGTAGGAATACTCTCTGACGAGGTATTCAAGGAAGTAGGAGCTTGTGTTGGTACAGAGTTATCAGGAAATGGTGCAGCAATAGTCTTGGCAATGGTTGGAGGGAAAGGAACGGTACTAGTATTTGAAGAACTTGATTCGAGCCTTGGTCTCATGGGAGAATCAGGTTGCATGTTTGGAAACCCGTCTTGAGGAGGGGATGGTGAAGAAAAAATCACTGGAGATTCTTCAAAAATGTTTATCGGTTCGTCCAAAATTTCTGGAGGTTGATCGTGAGATATAGACTCTTGAGTCTGTGGAACAGAAGGTTGAGTAGGGTTGATAATAAAATCGATATTTCGTTCATGATACTTGCGACACTGAGCAACGTGTACGTATTGAAATTGATTGTCTGGTTTTTCAAGAACAATGTTATTGTCAAACACATTTGCCACCCGATATGGACCTTCGTAGCTGGGTGCAAATTTCTTCACTAAAGTATGAGAAACAGAAGACTGGAAGTGCGTTTCCACGAGAGTGAGATCTCCAACGACAAGATCTGGTTCCCTGCGCCTAGTATTATAATATCTTGCTTGAGCCGCTTGTGCTCCTAGCATTGCAACACGAGCTTTTTCTGCCATGATTCGTACTGATTGCGGAGTTGGTCGCTGGTTTAGTTCGTCGATAATCCCCGTTAAATTTTCAAAAGGGGTTTTAATTTTGCGACCCAGAAAAAGTTCTGCAGGAGTAATTTTAGTAGATTCGTGAACAGACGAGCGGAGGGCGAACGAAAAAAGCTCAAGATGGTCATCCCATCGCTCGTGATGATCCATGACAGATGTAGCAATCATTTTCACTAGCGTGCGGTTTATTCGTTCCGCAGGATTACTCTGGGGATGATATGGGGAAATGAATTTATGCTTAATGTGTAGTCTCGCACACATTATTTCAAAAATGTCAGAAATAAATTGTGGACCATTATCCGAAACTACTTTATTAGGTGCACCATATCTAGAGAATACTTCATTAACTAATACATTACAAATAACTTCTGCCGTAGCGGCTTTAATGGGAAAAACTTCAACCCATTTAGAAAAATTATCAGTTAATACTAGAACGTAACGAGCTTTGTTTTTAACAGATAAAGGATAAGGTCCCAATAAATCTATTGAAATAATATCAAAAACACGAGAACTTGAACTAGATTTCAAGTGACCGGCCGGTCTTACATTACGGTAATTATTAATCTGATACAAGTGACATGATTGAACGTATGCGAGCACACTTTGGTACATGCCAGGCCAATAGGCAACATCCCGCAATTTACAACGGGTCTTGCGAATACCTAAATGGCCTGCAAGAGGTTTGTCATGAAATTCGTTTAAAAGGGCCATTCTAAGGGTTCGCGGAATACATGGGCGAAACTCTGCCCTAGTAGTCCTAGATTTCGTATAGTAAAGAAGACCCTCTATGACTTCAAAATGTTGTGACCTTCCAGCCAGAGAAGGATCACTTTGTAGGGGCGAACCCGCAAGCAAAAAATTATAGATATCCCCAAAATCTGGATCATTTATTAATTCAGCCATTATCTGCTCTCTGGATGTTATATCAGCTATTAGAAGTAAAGGCTGACATCCAGGAGTAGTTTCTGTGGGGACCCCACTAAGTGGAACGCGAGACAATGCGTCCGGTAATTGATTCTTATGACCTGGCTGATACGAAATTTTGATATTGCTCTCTTGTAACTTAAGAGCCCACTTCATAAGTCTTTGAGAGAGATGCTTAGCAGAATTCAAATACTGAAGGGCAGAATGATCCGTAATTATGTTAACTGTCAATTCGTTAAGATAACGTTGAAATTTGTCAAGAGCATACACAACAGCAAGACATTCACGTTCCGTAGCTGAATAATTGCGTTCAGCTTTGGCTAAAGTACGAGACGCAAAAGCTATTGGATGCCCAGCTTGTAACAAAACGCAACCAAGACCAACTCCGGATGCATCAGTATAAATATCAAATTCCTTAGTATGATCCGGGAAAGCCAACACAGGAGGCTGAGTCAACGCAACTTCAGTGTTTCAAATGCAGCGTTAGCCTCAGGTGTCCAAACAAACTTCTTGTATTTACGTTTCAAAGCATACAATGGCTCACAGATTGTAGCATAAGCGGGGATGAACTGCTGATACCATCTGGTCATTCCCAGAAAGCGTGATAGTTCTTTTGCTGTTTTAGGCCGAGGAAAGTCAACAATAGGCCTAATTTTTTCATTATCCGTAAATAAGCCGTGGGGAGTGATTTTCAAATCCAGATATACAATCTCGTCCCTCGCTATCTGGCATTTACTAGGTTTTAACGTCAAGCAAGCATTGTATATGAGTTGGAACACCTGTTTGAGCAGAGAAAGGTTCTCGTCAAAAGTCTCGGATGTAATAATAATGTCATCCAAATATACATGCACATGGGGACCCAGAACAGGTCTGAGAACCGTATCCATAAGCTTTTGGAAAGTAGCAGGTGCAGAAGCTAATCCAAAGGGCATACGCATGTATTCATAAGCCCCAAAAGGAGGCACAAAGCCTGTTTTATCGAAGGAGTCTGGATGTACCGCCATCTGCCAATATCCACTCGCCAAATCCAAGGTTGACATCCATTTAGTTGACGACAGGTCATGCAAAATATGCGACATGACAGGTAGTGGATAATTGATCACTTTTGTGACTTGGTTGAGCTTGCGGAAATATGTCAGGAAACGAAATTCATTGGGTTGTTTCTTTGGAACCAAAAAGGCAGGAGCAGCCCAGGCACTTGTTGATTCCCTTATTATGCCCTGTTTAATCATTTCAGAACTTTGACGTTGCATTTTCTCTTTCTTATGAAGAGCACAAGGGTAAGGTTTCGTCGCTATCGGTTTCGAACCATCAGTGTCAATGACATGATAAACCACCTGTGTGAAACCAGGTTGATAAGAAAATAAACCAGGGCTTTCCTGCAAAAGTAGAGAAAGCTGGTTTCGTTGCTTCTCATTCAATTGGTTACTCAATAACAAACTCGTTATATCTATAGGAACCGTAGGAATCACTTCGATAGGTTCCGGAAAGGAAATCTTATGTTGTAAGAAATTCAGAGTGATTTGAAACGTATTAATAAAGTCCATTCCCATTAGACATTTAACAGGTAGTTCGTCTATAAGCAGGAAAGAATGCGTAAAACGAGCCTTTCCCAGCCCTAGAGATAATGTGACAGTTCCTGTGATACTGAAGATTTCGTTATTTGCACCTCGCAAATACTGCGTCGCAGGCTGAACGAGTATTGCAGGAAACTTTTCAGTGCAAAACTTCGTATTTAGGGCTGATATTTCAGAACCAGTGTCGAACTTTGTCTCGACAATAATATCTTCAATTGTCAAGAATACATCAGGCAACTGAGAAGTTTGGACAGTCACTAATACGGTTTTAGGATCAGAATGCTTGGTATCAGGAAGCAGGACCGACCCTTGGTCTACTTCCTTTGGAAGTATAAAGGATTCCTGGTTGGATTATCATGCGGTCTGAAACCTCGACCCTGCCGGGTATCGGGAAAATTTTCACGATGAGGAAAACTGCGTGAAACCTGCGTCGGGAACTTCGCATGTCTGTTGACATTTTCATATCTATTACTTCTTCCCTCAGCAAGGGCAGAAAAATCATCATTGTCCTGTGCATGAAAACGTTCCGAATGCTGCGGATTGGAACGGGGTCGAGCATACTGTGCATTTGTACGATATCCCGAAGATTGTTCAGAAACTCGCGGTTGGTTTGCCACTCTTCTGTGTGGTGGAACGTATGAAGCTTGGGCGTGCACTTGTGTATGCTCGCGCTGAAAGTTATTATGCCTATTATGCCGCTGAGGGTTTTCGTAATAAGCCTCGCGGGGTGCCCGAGCATGGTGAGTTGAACCATGTTTGCGGTGTCGCTCTTCATACGTTCGTATGAGGCGAAGGCATTCATGAATTGTAGCAGGGTGTCGAACCTCAAGAAAATCTTGTAAAAATGGGTCGAGCTGTTGCAATAGGGTATCCAACATGTCGACATGACTGGCATGTGGATCCCATAAGTTATATAAGCGTGTTGTTTCCAACGCAAATGCAACAGGGCTATCGTTGGGTCCTTGCTGACGAGAAAAAGTTGTTGTGCAAGGCTAGCTCGACTGAGGCCGAAAGGAAAGACCTCCAAAAATTCTGCTCGGAAATTCTCATAATGAGAATCAGGGTTCGACACTCTCCAGTGCCGATACCAGGTCTTAGCGGTATCCTTCAAGCAAGTGCCTGCGATTTGTACTTTGCAGTCTTGAGGGATATTATAGAGATCAAAATGTTCTTCCAAATCTTCGAGGAATTTTACGGACCCCTCCAAACCATTGAATTGAATTGTTCCTGCATGCGGCACGAAATGGGCAAGCATTCTGCTTCGCTGAGAGGATTAACTCCCTCAGGTACGATCCGCGACTCAGAGTAATAGGAAGCTGGTGAATTACGAAATTGTGAAGAATGCCTGGGTGCGTGTAGATCATTCATATCAAAGTGAGACCCACAGGCTTCTTGCAAATTGTCAAAAAAAACACCATCACCATCGAAACTTGCCTTAGGGTGAAAAATTGGATTTGTCTCAGGTAAGGAAGACATGGGTAATAATTGTCAAGATCTCGTGTTCGAGAAAAGTTCGGGCGCCAATTATAATGAATATAGCTTTTAACTAAGCTAATTATAATGAATATGGTTTTCACTAATATTATGAATTCAACTTCGTCTACTACTAAGCTTCCTTCTAACGAATTATAATGAATATAATGCTTCTGCTACTAGTTTCTTCTAGTAATGGTTGTTGTTTGTTAATTATATCATGAATAAACTTTCCTGCTAGTAGTGTAGTAATAATAATGAACAAGCCTTTAACTGCTAGTAATGTTGTAGTAGTAATTAAGATGAATAAAGTCTTATGCTGGTTGTTAATAATAATCAACTAATGAAATAAACCTAACAGCCAGACAGAGATCTGACAAAACTATGAACTGACAAAGACGTACTTACTGTGACAATCTTTTATTTGGCAAACTTCTCGCTCTCACATAAACGAAGATCTCTTTATACAACAACAGCTTTCTGACACATAAACCACAGCTCACTTCATACAACAACAGCTCACTCTACGCACATCAACAATAAGCTCTCCACATAAACAAACGCTCTCCCCACGTATCGTTGAACGCGCCTATTTATACTGGCTACCACCACGTCATGACTTACACTCATTGCCAGATCTCATTCAGCGGGAGAAATAACATCTCGTTCAGTAAGAAGATAATTTACATAGTAAAATAAAATAACCAGAGATAGTAAAAATCAAAAGGAAAGTGAATCTAGAGTATACGTTACAGTACTCTATAGAAAATCGGCGAAATGGGATCAAAGATCAGGACATAGCAGCGGCATCCATTCCATCGCCCTTATGCGTCATAACTTACATAACAATGCTTCTATTGCGACAAAACTTTATCATGTTGTTCCGAAGGTCTACTGAACTGGTTATGTTGAATATAATCAAAATAGGTTGAAAGATCAGGGCACAAGAGTAAGATTTATTCCACAGCCATTATTATCATTATAACTTGAATAAAAGTGCTTCTATTGCGACAAAACTTTAATATCTTGTTCCGGAGGTATACTGAACCAATTCTGTTTAATATCATTGAAATGAGGTCAAACGTCAGGGCACAGGAGCGAGATTTATTCCACAGCCATTATCCTCATAACTTGAGTAATAACGTGAGTAATGATTTCTGGTATGTTGGAAAGTGTATCATAATTAATGCATTGCATGATTTTACTAACTTGGTTTTCTTTGTTTCCGTAATAAGGTAAAACGGTGTGTGTCACATTATTTCCAAACTTTCGGTGCCCCTTAATATCCGGTGGCCTGGGCCATTACGCTGGTTTCCCCAATGGCAAATGTCAATGCAATGCCCCTGTGTCCAATCTTTGCTGTCATTTTTTTCGTTTATTACCCTTTAACTTTTGATGATCTTTGGTATCCTGTATTGCCCAAACCGTTGTGCTTTCAAGTTATACTTCGAAAACTGTGAATAAAGCTTCTACTGCGCCGTGTCTTCAACACCGCTGTTCGATGATACTGAAAAACAGTTCAACCGAAATAGGACTGTAAATGATTCCTTATCTCCTTCGTTCTTTGGATCTACCAGTAAGAGTTCCACGCTGACGTTATGCCTCATCGCTTCCTACAGTAGAGCGATTTCTTTTTCTTCGTTCTGCATTTCCAGTTTCAACTTTGCATTTTATACGAAGTATCATCATGAAAGATAAACCTTATAGCGCTTAATGCGATTGCTTGCCATTTTTATTTAATTGAAAGGTATGCTTTCGATTAAACGGAAATGGTTACTTTTACGCTTCAAAAGCAGTTTATTTTCTTCTTAATCAAAATTTCTGCCTTCTCAAAATTCAGACAGAACAATATCCAACTGACGAATGGAGTTTGGAACTCCATAATAAAGTAGAAACAACATGAATTTTGAGTGAACGTGTCTCTTTCTTTGTGATGAGGTTTGGGTAATTGTATCTTTTCCTCTGAATTTTAAGCGATCGTCGTATCACTAAATGTGCGCTGAATTGTGAAAGACTGTGTTTTCTCTCGGTTGATGAATTTGAAGTGACCGTGTCTCTTATTCTCTAATGAATTTTAAGTGTCAGTGTTTCTTTTTGTTCTAAAAACCTTATGAGGCTGTGTCTTTTCTCGTGCGACGAATAATAAGTGACAGAGTTTTGTTTCTGGTTTGGTGGTTTAACGACCACCGTTAGCGACTTTAAAGGGCAATAAGAAATCTCCCGTCCGTAATTTAGGGAAGGATGATTTCTGTCCCTAAACTAAAGACGGACAAATTCTATGTTCTAGGGAAATGAGAAATAACATTGCCATAAGACAAACACAGTACTCATATCTGATCCGTGAAATGAGTCCCTAGTTCACAAACGGATGATTTCTGTCCCTAAACTAATGACGGGCGAGTTCTATGTTTCAGGGAACTGAGAGATGCCACTGCCATAAGACAAACGCAGTACCCATGTCTCATACGTGACGTGACGGCGGGCAAACTTAGGCGAAGAGTCAGTGGACAGTGCTTAGACCACTGTGCCACCGGTAGTGATTAAGAGACAGTAGCGCTTCTTGTGTGATAAATCGAATTATGGAGTAGTCCTTTGTTGGGTTGTTGTTATCGTTGTTTTGTTTAGTGTTTTAACGACCACCATGAGCAACTCAATAGGCTATAAGCAGTCGCCTATCTCTAATTTAGAGCCACCAGTTCCAGGAAACAGAGAGAACCAGGGCTGTAGGGAAAACACGGCATCAATGTCTCACTGGGATTCGAACCATGGTCCCATCACAGACGAATGGTCAAAAGCCAACGCTTAGACCACTGCGCCACCAGGACGTCATAGAGTAGTCCTGACAGTTATCAGGTGTATTGTATCCGATAGTAGCAATAGAAAAACATGCGACGACTCACATGATGAGTAAGAGATTTAATGCATCAGCCATACCAACAAAGAGTACCTGCTGTTTTTGAGTAGTTATCAACACATCACCTTATCGTTCATTTCCCACTCTATGAAAAACTGCAGATCTAGAAAAAAGAACGGATGCCTTGCTGGAGGTCTTTCACTTGTCCAAAAGTTACACTGCCGACGGATTGCGGCAACACTGGGAATAATAAGAAGCTCAATTAGGGGGGAAGCTTCTCGAATACGACAGATGGAGGCCTAGTTAGGTAAGTTTCGGAGAATACGACAGATGGAGACCTAGTTCTCTATTTGGTGGAAGTTTTACAGTCAACTCCCGATTATCCGCGATAGTGGGCGACACGAGTTTCGCGGATAATCCAAATTTCTACAGGAAAAATAGAATTCTCTACAAATTACACGCATAATATAGTGCTATGTTTTATTTAGACTAGTAATTATTATTGCAAGCATAATACATATTGAAAGGTTACTTGTTTAAATCTTAAAATAATCAGTTACTTGCTCTGTTTTTTACGGCAAAACGTTTTTGTTTGATTCGGGACTACAGTCAGCGCGAAACCAGCTTATCAGCTAATAAACCATCTTGACCTTCAAGGTACTCGAACTGGCCGTCGACATGTTGCAATGCTGAATTATGATTCACCTGTAGCTGTGAAATCTCATCCTCATCTTCTTCGCTTCCTCAGTTTTCATCTGCTATTCCTCTAATTTTATTAATTATATATTCGTCAGTTAAATGTTCAAATCCAAAGTCACGTATGTCGCAGTCCAGCCATTCGGCGATATTAGTTTCATCAACGTTTTCCCCTCCGGGAACCGATTTCACTAATTTGGTGAGTTCTGTGATGTTAGCGCTTGTATTTTCTTCAACAGCGCAATTTCCATCAGAGAGAAGTTTTCTCCACCACCTACTGATAGTGATGAGTTCAACTGAATCCCAAGCGCTTTCCACGTCATAGATGGAGTCAATAATTGAATAGCCTTGCCAGAAAGTATTTAAGTCGCATCTTTCTGCAATTATTTTTTGTAATAAAAATATTACCGCAACTGAAAAAAATTACCTATATTTTAGCGGCTAAAAAAGATTACTACCACAAAGTCGCATCACGGATAATCGGGAGTTGACTGTACTTGCTTTAAGAGTACGAGAACTATCTTGATGAAACACAACTTCCATTCATTTGACCAAATGCTCTAAGAGAGCCTTGCAGCGATAGAGCAGATGAATGTGGATTTCAAATGTAATGAATTCCTTTAATGGTAACTGGTAACCGTTCAAAGTGAATAGTTTTGTTGATATCTTGTCCCGTTCTGTAAGGCATGTGTGACAGTTATATGGATGTTGAATTGCTTTTGATCAATCTACTAACGTAAACCCTTAACTTAGAGGCTCAAAGCTACAGATACTTTCAGACCTCAGGCTTCACTATGGATGCTGATGATATTTTCCGAATCTTGGTCAGTATTTAACTTTTTCTTTTACTCGTGCCGCATAACATGGCGTCTTCTTCTTCTTCCAACCCATTTTATAGCCAATTGAGGCTATAGGTTTCTCTCATCTCTTTCCAAATGTTCCTGTCTTGGGCATGTCTATTCCACAGCTTTCCTAAAGATGTTTATATCATCCATCCATCCATCTTCTCTGTGGTCTTCCTACTCCTTTCTTTCCTTTATATGGTCTCCATTCTGTTATTAATTTACTTCATCTGTTATGTTCCAAACGTCTGAGCTATTCGTGCCAACGAAATACACCAAAAATAACAGAATGCTGTCTAGACACGGTACCAAGCAATGGAGATAATTGCTAAATTAAAAAATGAGCTTTTTATTTACAATTTAAAACCATATACACAGACGCGAGATCTTTCGAACCCACTATGGGTCCATCAACAGGCACCGCAGGGGGGGGGGTTGGACATGAGCGGCGTCTCCATGCCGTATCATTGTGGGTTGTTTTGTCCGGCTATATAATCCCGGAACCACCCCTCTGCGGTGCCTGATGATGGACCCATAGTGGGTCCGAAAGATCTTGCGTGTGTAAATATGGTTTTAAATTGTAAATAAAAGTTCATCTTTTAATTTAGCAATTATCTCCATTGTTTGGTACCGTGTCTAGACAGCATTCTGTTATTTTTGGTATATTATGTTCCATTCTTGCTATATGGCCAGCCCATTTCCATTTTAAATTGAGTAACTTTCCACCTATGACTAGATATTGTGTTCTGGATCTTATATCTG
Organism: Macrothele yani; assembly: GCA_039090855.1. Classification (NCBI taxonomy): domain Eukaryota; kingdom Metazoa; phylum Arthropoda; class Arachnida; order Araneae; family Macrothelidae; genus Macrothele; species Macrothele yani. The sequence goes on from CM076995.1 coordinate 186,659,646, forward strand.
CATTCTTTACTTTATCTTGAAGTTTTATATTTAGTCAGGATCTTCCCATTTTACGTTGTTGTTGTTTTTTTTTGCAGTTTGTCTAAGATGTTTTTCTTTCTTGGCCGGATTTCAGCGCCATTTCTCATAATGGGTATTATACATTGATTGAAAAGTTTAGCTCTGTTTTACGGCTTTATTTTACTACATAGAATCTTCTTTAACTTCTCAAAAGCTGTCCATCCTATTTTGATTCTTCTGTCAATTTCTTCCATAATTCCCTGTTTCCTTGTGGTAATTAGTTTTCCTAAGTATATGTATTCTTCCACATATTCTTTTTCTTTATCATTTATTCAAATATTTTGTTGTGCTTCGCTATTATTATGTTGGTTTGACATTATTTTTGCTTTATCAATATTGATTTCTAATACAATTTGTTTTGATAAATTTGTTAATTCTTCTATCATTTCTTTTAATTCTGTTTTATATTCTGAAATGAAGACTGTGTTGCCTGCAAATCTTATGCTGGCCAACCTTGCTGCATTAATGTTGATCCCCTTTCTTTTCAAACAAATTTAATTTGCTCATTATGTGTTCCAGTGTTAATGTAAAACATTTTGGCGATATACACTGCTGGACAATTGCTAAGGACGGATCATAAACGGCTATATAGCGCATAAAAAAGTAAGTGTGGTTGGATGCCAAGTGAAATAAAATAATGTCAGAATGCCAGGACATTACAAGAAAGACAATTTATTGTGCTCTGAAATCCAGAAGACTCTGGAATGTGTTCAAGGGAAAAACAGGCCATTTTGTGCAGAATACGTAAACGTGAAAAAAATGCAATTACCGTCCGCAGGCGTTCCGGAGTAAGATGTCAATAGGGGATATGGCCACCATGGAGGGCGATGCAAGATTCCACACGTCGTGTCATGCTTTGCACAACATTATCTAGCAGCTGTTGGGGTAATTTATCCCATTCCTCTGTCAGTGCACGGATGAGGGTGTCCTTGCTTATTGGAGGGCATTGGCGACCAGCAAGACTCCTCCCCAAAGCATCCCACACATTTTCAATGGTATTCAGATCTGGAGAACGTGCTGGCCAAGCGAGGTGTTGAATATCCTCGCTCTCAAGACACTCCTGGACAGCGACTGTTCGATGACATGTTGCGTTGTCGTCCATGAAAATGAATCTATCACAGACAGCACCACGGAACATGCGAACATGAATTAGCAGAACATCATTAATGTATCGTTGGCCAGTCATAGTCCCAGTTGGAAGCACATAGAGGGACGTACGGCCATTGATCACGATGCCAGCCCATACCATGGCACTACATGTCGGACATCGGTCCCTTCTCTGTATGTTTGCTGGACAATATGCAGTACCACTATCACGCCAGATCAGTTGTCGTCGACAATCAGACGATACACTGTATCTACTCTCATCTGAGAAAAGGACAGCAGACCAGTCGTTATCAGACCAATTGCGATGTTGATGGCACCATTGCAAACGGGTGGTACGGTGACGTCTGGACAATGGAATGCACACAACAGGACGGCGGGCGTATAGTCCTCCTTCATGCAAACGTCTGGCGACAGTTTTTCGGGAGATCCGCTTTCCAGTAGCACCCATAAACTGATTTGCTACCTTACTAGCTGTGCTGCGCCGGTGTCTTTTTGTTGATAGCACTATGTACCGATCTTCTGCAGGTGTCGTACTGTAACGTACCAGGAGATGTGACGTACCTGCCAGCAGGCAGCACACGACATAAAGGCAGATAGGAATCAGAATAAGCGTCTGCGTAGCTCAATTTGTAGAGTGACTTATTCCGGAATGAGGGGATCCGGGTTCGAGCCCCGGCGTGGATAAAAATGACGGAGAAATTTACTTCGTTATAATGGCGCCCGAACTATCCGGATGACCCGACCGCTCAAAATCTCGCAATGGTGTGATGTTATTTCCACACCGCGAGATAGGAAAAATAAGAGAATCCCTTCTCCAGCACTTCGAAAAAAAAAATAATGAAAAAAAAAATAATAGGGAGATGATGTAACGTACCAGGAGATGTGACGTACCTGCCAGCAGGACGCACACGACATAAAGGCAGATAGGAATCAGAATAAGCGTCTGCGTAGCTCAGTTGGTAGAGCGACTTGTTCCGGAATAAGCGGCCTCGGGTTCGAATCCCGGCGTAGACCAAAAATGACGGAGAAATTTACTTCGTTATAGTACTGCGAACACGACCTCCCCCATGACGTTTGCTACACTCTCCATTTGTTTGAAATGATTTCCAAAGCATTGAAACAACACTGTGGCTGACGTCGAACTCCTTGGCAACATCTGTTATTTTTCGCACTTCTTCAATCTTGCCAATAATACGGCCACGCGTAAAATCATCTAGGTGATGTCGGGAAGACATACTGAAAATTGCAAGTTCGTCAATTGATTATTTCCCTTTCAACTTTGCGTTTGAACAACAACGGTCAATACGCGTCAAACCCTTTATATCTCTTATCAGCGCTATGACGTCACGAACAAGTTCGGCAATCCAAAATTTGCATACGCACAACACGTCTTACTGTATCCCGCACTTATGCTAATTTCCACATTTTCCTGCCTTCCATTTTATGGTTGCTATCGTTGCTATTGTCATCCGTCCTTAGCAATTGTCCGGCAGTGTAGTATATCCTTTTCTTATTCCTCTATTCATTTTAAACTTTTTACTTTCTTCATTTAGGATAATATCAGATGTTGCATTCTGGCAAATACACTGACGGAAAAAAAATCCCAACACCACGAAAAAATAGTTGTAGAGGAATGAAATGGTGGCAATACATTTGTATAGGTAACATATTTAATCGATTAAGGTTTCAAGATCACAGCTTAATGTAAGCGCGAGAAGAGCCATTCTAAATGTGAAATGCTGGTACATTAATAACCGGTGTAACCGCTGGAATGTTGAATGCAAGCACGCAAACGTCCATGCATTGTGTCGTACAGGTGCTGGATGTCAGTTCGTAGGATGGAATTCCATGCCTGTTGCACTTGGTCGGTCAATACAGGGACGGTTAATGCTGGTTGGGGGTGACGCTGGAGTTGTCGTCCGATGATGTCCCATACGTGCTCGATTGGTGAAAGATCTGGTTTTCTAGCAGGTCACGGCAACATGTCGACACTCTGTAGAGCATGTTGGGTTACAACAGCGGTATGCGGGCGAGCGTTATCCTGTTGGAAAACACCCCTGGAATGCTCTTCATGAATAGCAGCACAACAGGTTGAATCACTAGACCGACGTACAACTGTGCCGTCAGGGTTCGTGGGATAACCACGAGAGTGCTCCTGCTGTCATAGGAAATTGCTCCTTAGACCATAACTCCAGGTGTAGGTCCAGTGTGTCTCGGCCGCTGACAGGTTGGTTGCAGGCGCTCACCAGACCTCCTTCTAACCAGCACACGGCCATCACTGGCACCCAGGCAGAACCGGCTTTCATCAGAAAACACAACATATCTCCACTCCGTCCTCCAATGAGCTCTAGCTTGACACCACTGTCCTCGCAAACGGCAGTGGTTTGGAGTAAGTGGAATGCACGCTACAGGGCGTCTGGCTCGGAGCTGTCCTTCAAGTAACCGATTTGTAATAGTTTGTTGTGTCACTGTGGTGGCTACTGGAGCTCGAACTGCTGCCGCAAACGCGGTACGATGCGCCACTGCCATACGCCATACACGGCGGTCTTCCCTCTCAGTAGTGCCACGTGTCCGGCCGGAACCTGGTCTTCTTGAGGCAGTACCTTCCCTTGACCACCGCTGCCAACAATCATGCACAGTGGCTACATTCCTGCCAAGTCGTTCTGCAATATTGCGGAACGAAAATCCTCCTTCTCGTAGCCCTATTACACGACCTCGTTCAAACTCCGTGAGCTGTTGATAATGGCTTCTTCGTCTTCTTAGAGACATTCTTGACTAACATCAACACACTACTGCATTTCTACTTCATTTACTACAGCTGTTCGCCAGCGAGGTTACTCTCCCGATTGGCCTAATGCAATTGTACTCTCCTCCAATGTAAACAAACAAACTGTCTTTTTTACTGAGAGTCTGTATATAATCTCTTACGGTAATACCTGTTGTAACTTGGACTTACCTGTTTTTGTTCCTAGATAATGGAGAATAATAATTACTTCTCCCATTCAAAAAACTGAAGAAGAGGACCTTAATTAATCGATTATATTATTTGTACATATTACTTTTGTTCTGCTGTTTTTTTTTTTTTTTTTTCTCAATTGGCATCACCTGCGGTTTTGAACAAATGTATTGTGGGTCTCGCGGGGGAGACTGGTTATATATTGCGGCACTTCCCTATGCTTTGTGGCACTGTTGGGTGGCCTGAGGACGGGTGCTATTGTAGCCCCGAAAGATCTTGCCATTTTTTAAATATTTTAAAATCATGTCTTTTATTGTAAATAAAGTTTTTTATTGTACAGTCAGAGATGTTGGTTTGATGATATCGTACGGAGACAGCACGCGTCTAAGTAATTATCACACTACGTCGAATCTCAACGATAACTAACGCTCACGAACGTTACAGCGCGTATTTACAGCAAACCTGCTTTGCATGTTCCGAGGGGCGCTACTAGCGCCACATGTATGCACCGAGCGCGGAATTTGCATAGACGTCATCTTACAGATGTACTCTCACCGCCTACCAACTATCGTTTATCTAACACAACCCCTTCTTGGTGTTGGGATTTTTTTTTTCCGTCAGTGTATATATGTATAATGTGTTCCAGCTTTCGTTAGAGATTCTATACCAAATTGAGAGTGTGTCTGTTTCCAAAAGCATGCGCAATAGTATAGTGTAACAGCAAGTGCCATAGATGTTTGCTCATATCGGAAGAAGCCGATTTTATGGAAAACGACTTCATCGAAGGCGACATCGTCGGAAACGAATTCATTGAAGAAGCAGTGACCCAACGGAAATCATCGGAATTATATTCATCGAACGAGCACTTTACCCAAAGATGACTTTTGCGAAACTCATGAAAAGAATTTATCGAAATAATAATGTTTGACTAGTTCGTTTAATAACTTGGATGTGCAGAATTATTATCTTTCTAAAAGGTTTTTGTAAAATGTCACTTAAAAGACGCGCATGGTCAGCGTGATTACAAACACAAGCTTGTCCGCGACGGACATGGAAGCCGTGTCCCATCACTCCCTAGTAAGTCGTTCTCTCCCAACTGAGCTACGAGGATTGAATGCCTTGCTGCAGATCTGTCGTCTTGACACATGTTTTCACCTCTGTAGTACATCACATCATCTCCCTCTCTCTTTTTTTATTTGTCTTTAAAGCGAAGTAAGAATTTTTTATTAATTCCAAACAATGGGCGGAACAAACATCACACATTTTTCGAAGATTCCAACGACCAGTGGATCCATTTTCCACATCGGGCGCCAATGTAACACGAGTTTATGCGTGTCCCCTCACTCGGAGTAAGTTGCTCTCCCAACTGAGCTACGAGGATTGAATGTCTTGCTGCAGATCTGTCGTCTTGACACATGTTTTCACCTCTGTAGTACGTCACCTAGTTGACATGAACTTTTTTCTATGGCAAATAAAGAATTCCATTATTCGTTCGTACAACCATTAATGCAGTTCTTTTGTATGTCGCTTAATTTTATTGTTGGAATATCACATATTTTTACGGTGAAAAGGCTTTTCTAAAACCTTTTGAAATTCTCCAAACTCTTTCGTATGTTTTAGTAAATTTAACACTGGTTTGGGATTCTTTAAAAAATTTCTGACACAGTAGTTTTCTTGAAATGCGTTCTATAAACGCCTGTGATCCTCATTTACCATTGTAGTTATAATATTTGTATCAATTCATACAGTGCATGAAATGTTCAAAATCTACGACCACGCGATCGCTACTAAGAAATTTTTAGAGCTTTTAACTTCTTAAACCAATTACACTGGCGTGCAAAATTTAAGGTCGAGACGGTTTTTTGAATGTAATATCGTGCAGAAGTGCTCCACATTGACTCAAATCATACAATAAGATCCCCAAGATGTAAGAATATGGTAGAAGTGAGCAAAACCGTCCAAACAAGAAATCCGAAGGATAAAAAGGCACTTTATTGAATAGGTAGCTTCGAGCACAACTGGACAGAAGACAGAAACGTCCATGTGACAGGCGGATGCCAAACAAAATCCAGTCTTTAGTAGGGGATATGATCACCCCTGACTGCGTTGCAGGATTTATAACGTCTGTCCATGCTGAGTACGAGGTTGTCAAGGAGCTGTTGAGGCATCGCTGCCCATTCCTCTTGTAGCGTCAATCGCAGCTGCGGAATCGTTCCTGGCGGCTGGTGACGTGCTGCCAAGCGTCTCCCGAAAAGGTCCTACACGTGTTCGATTGGATTAGGGTGCGGGGACCTTTGCGGGCCAATCCATGCGTTGAATATCTTCACTCACCAACAACTCTGCGACAGCCACTGTACGATGAGGTGCAGCGTTGTCGTCCATGAAGAGGAACTCAGGACCCACAGCACCACTAAACAGACGCACGTGAGGCAGGTGAGCCTCGGTACGATAGCGGACACCAGTGACTGAACCTCCTTGGAAGATGTGGATGTCCGTACGGCTACCAAGCATGATACCGCCCCAAACGAGAACTCCGCCACCTCCAAACCGGTCCCTTTCGATGATGTTGGAGGTGTGATTGCGTGTTCCCTGCTCTCTCCAGATGTTTATACGTCCAGAATCGCTCGTCAGACTAAATCGGCTCTCATCCGTAAAGAGAACTCGACCCCATTGCTGATGTGTCCAGTTCTTGTGTTCCGGGCACCACAGAAACCGCCGTCTCCGATGAGCAGGCGTTAATGGTACCCACCGTACTGGTCGTCATGCAAATAGACCACCTTTGTGCAGACTCCTGGCCAGGGTAAAACGCGATAACGGACGTCCAGTTGTCTGTTGCATGTGCCTTGCGATTTCTCCCGCTGTCTGTCGTCTGTCTCTTCTCGCCTGTAGGACAATATAGCGGTCGTCCGCCACCGTGGTTGCTCGTGGACGACCACTGCTAAACTCTCGGACAGCTGTTCCAGTCGTTTGAAATGCTCTCCGAGCTCGTAAACCGATGCTGTGAGCGATTCCGAACTCCTCGGCCACACTAGTCACACTTCGACCTTCTTCCAACTTCCCAATGACGCGACCTCTGGTAAAGTCAACCAGATGTCGTCTACCGGATTGCCTGTTGGCCATATGACACGGTGGCAGCAACTCGACGTCGTTCAAACCGATGTACACCGTGCAATAGCTTTCACCGAATTTCTGAGTGTACACCACCCGTGGGCTTTATATCCTTCCGTCACCCCTCCCCTCCTTATGTCATGCTGCATATATGCGCATGCCCTACCGTACCGGACCCTAGTCTATCTCCTGCGTGGTCTTACGGCCCGTTCTGCCTGCTCGTTCCCCTTTTATGCTAATTTATCCTCTTCGTCCTTAATTTGTGCACACCAGTGTACTAATTTGGTGTCTAAAAGTATAAATTATTTTCATTTATAATTTTAAATTATATAGTGAAAATCTATTAAATTCCGTCAAGTTCTTTAAAACAGATTCGAGATTCCAGGTAATCCAGTAAAAAACAAACATGAAAAAACTGCTATTTCTAAAGCGGTTAAATGGGATTTCATTCATTATATTCTATAGAACATCACTATAATTTTTCAATATACACCGAAGAGCCAAACCATTATGACTATCACGTCTTTATACAGATCAAAGCAACTACAGATGAATTACTGTTCGAGTGAAGGTCATGAAACGGTATAAATAAAACCACCTGATTCTGAGTTCCGTGAATCAGTGATATTCTTGATCTTCAGATGTGTAAGAAACGGCTTCGGACGTAAGCGAGTTTGACGACTGGGCTTGCGGTGAACGAAAGCTGACCCGTATGGTACGAGCCAACAGAAGGGATAATGTGGCGCAACTCATTGGTCATTTGAATGCTGGTGACGGGAGTAATATGTCACAGCACAGAATATATCGAACTCTGATGAAAATGGGGCTGCGTAAGCTCATGCCCCTCCGAGATTCCATGTTAACTTCGATATACCGTCTAAAGCGACTGCCATGAACATGCGACAACAACAACTGGGCATTTAATGGATGGAATAATGTCGTCTGGTCCAAAGAATCTGTTTTCCTGTTGCACCATGTGGACGGCCGGGTATGTGCATCGTTTATCTTGGGAAGTGTTGGCACCAGGATTGAACGTAGAACGAAAACAAGCCGGTGGAAGAAGCGTAATGCTCTGGATAATGTTTGAAACTCTGGATCCATACACTCATGCGCAAGTAACACGTTTATTACCTACCTAAACAGCATTGCAGTCTAGGTACAACATTTCATGTCAAAGGTATTCCCGCTCTAGTAGTGCCTTCTTTCAGCACAAAAATGCTCCACGCCACATAACCTGGACTGTTCGAGAACGGTTAGAGGAACATGAAGCATGCTTCTAGGTACTAACTTCCCTGGCCTCCTAATTCCCCAGATATCAATCCAATCGAGCATATGTGGTTTGTGTTGGAACAGTAAATCCGATTTGCGGCGGCCTAACCACGTAACGTACAAGAGTTAGACGATCTGCTGGTAATCTGCAGGTACCAGATACCATAAGGTACCTTTAGAAATCTTATATCATTCATCCCTCGCCAGGTAGGAGCTGCTTTAGCTGCACATGGTGGACCAACATCGTATTTGGCAGCTGGTCATTATACACTATATTGACGAAAGTCACCGAACACCTAGAAGAGAAACACAACATAGCATTTATTGACATACATTAGTACGGTGTCGATCCACCTTTGTCCTTAATGCATGCACTGACCTTTCGAGACTTGCTTTCGACAAGGTTTTAGAACACAGCGATAGGTATGCAGTTAAATTCAGTACATAATGCTGCCGCTAACGGTTGCTTTGTAGTAGGCCTTGGTCCCAAACTTCTTATGCGGCGCTGTAATTCATCCCATAGGTGTTCTATGGGATTAAAATCAGGGCTCTGTGCTGGCCAGTGCACACCCGATATAGAATTATTGTCAAACCACGCCGTAACAGTCCTTGCTTTATGGCTCGGTGCATTATCCTACTGGTACCAACAAGGTTCGGTTCCATAGTATTGTCACAGAGTTAGTAAGGCATAATTTTCCAGAATATCGAGGTAGACGTCGTGCTGGTTAACCGGTTTGTCCACGATAGCCAATGGGCTTGGACCATACCACGAAAAACTCCCGCACACGAGAACACTGCTAACTCCAAACTTGACCGTAGGAAGAGTACACTGTGGTAAATAGCGTTCCCCGGCTGCCGCTATACCCAAACATGGCCATCAGACTGATGGATCGTGTATCTGGTTTCAGCCATCCATAGGACCCGTTTCCATTGATCTAAGGTCCACGGTACATGTTCCTTACACCATGCTAAACAACGAGTAGCATTCCGAGTGGAGATGAAAAGGCTTATGAGCAGCCGCACGACTACGGTAACCCATGGAATGACGTTCTCTGCAAATGCTACGTATACATACCGAGGTTCCAGCATTTTTACTCACCTGTACACTGAGGTCTTGTGCAGCACTCCGTCGATTAGCTGTAACGACTCTCCTGAGGCTTCGAAGTCCTCTATCACTGATTTTCCTTGGTCTGCAGGTACGTTTTGCTTCTTCAGGCACGGCTTGTGGCTTCCGCTGATTTAGTGCATCCAAATCAGTTGACTTGGGTATGTTTAAACGCCTCTCGGTTTCTTTTATGGACAACCCACTAATATAGCACTCAACAATCTTTCCTTTCTCAAAGTCAGTTCTCTCCCGCCGCGGCATTTTCACTCAATCTCACAGTGCAATATGACCGCGGTCATCTGCAGGTTTGGTTTTACACCATTTGCGGCTGTACCTCGCATCTTAACAACGCAGCGGATCCGTTCATTTGCTTTTGAAGGAGTGTACGGTGACTTTTGTCAATACAGTGTATTTTGTCTCTTAGGTGTGCATGTCACAAAAATCTTACGCATATAAGATTTATTCATTGATTCAACTTCCACAAGTCACTGATTTTTGTGTTTATTTTATAAACGGGTGTGCAATAAATGGAATAAATATTATTTCTAGAATAAGAGAAAAATATTGTAAAGTATAGTGTAATATTGTAAAACTTTCTTCAATTCATACGCATAACCTACAAATGGAAAGTTCCTGTGCGATCTTCTGAATCATCACTGTTGTTTCTCGAAGAGGATTCTGTTTTCGTGTACTCGTAATTTTCGGAAAATATAAGATAAGATGAATTTATCTTAGTGATTTCACGTTCCATGATTTTGTATTCGGTGACATCCCCTAGAGCAGAAGTTTGCAAAATTTGCTTTGCGATGCATTTCTCCGTTCGATGATTTCGCATTCGATAATTTCGTATTTCATTATTCCATTTTCGATAAATTCACCTGAAAACCTTTAATATCACTACAAAAGCGTATGCAACACAACAGTAGCAGATATCTACTACCTACGTGATAGCCTGGAGTTACGTATGATCGATAATAACAATACATAATCGTTAACTATGTGAATTTTTAAATTGCAAAATGAACTTTCCTCTTTCTTTGAGCAGTTTTAATTTTAAACTTTTCACTGATGTCATTAAAATACTTCTTGCTGTAAGTGTTAAAATCTATTTTGCTGTTGTTCATTGCAATTTCTTTAGTTGCTAAGTATTAGAAACTTTAATAGAAGTCATATGATGAAGTGTTATTTGTTATTATTATAACCTTTATAGAAATTATATAAGTGCATATTTATTAGAACCTCTCTACAAGTTATATAATGAAGTGTTATTAATTAATATTAGAGCCTTGGCAGAAGTTATAAAACTTTTATTTATTAGAACCTTTTGTAGAAGTTATGTAATGTTTTTAGTACCTTTTATAGAAGTTTTTAGTTTGTTATTTATTAGTACCTTTTATAAAACATTCTAGAAAAAACGACTTACAAGTAATATCTTCAATTAAAACTCCTTTGTTGATGTTCATGAAAATATTTTCATGTTGAAGCATTAGTTTTTACTGAAACTACTTAAAACTTTTCTCTTTCTTTGAACAGTTTTCATTTTAAGCTTTTCACTGATGTCATTAAAATACTTTTTGCTGCTACTGTTTAAAATATGTTTTGCTTTTGTTCACTAAAATGTCTTCTGTTGTTATTTATTAGAACCTTTTGCTGATGCTTATTATCTTTTCGATTCATGTTAATTTAAACAATTTTACTTATGTTCTATGATAACGTTTTACTTGTTTTCATTAAAAGGCATTTCCTGTTATGCTTATTTTTAAACTCTTTAGTTATATCCATTAAGTTCTTTAAAATGATCCTATGCTTATCCAAAACTTCTCCGGGTGTTCATTAGTACCTTTTTGAAATTTCCATTAGCACAATTTTATTAACATTCTCAAAACAATATTTTTATGATATTTCTAAAACATTGCTGCTCATGTTTATTTTACAGCCATGAATATTCATGTTTAAATTAACAGGAATTTTAGTCCACTTTGCTGATAATCATGAGAATCTTTATAAGCTATATTCATTGAAACCTTTCGCTAATATTCTTTGTAATCTTTTACGGATATTCATTAACACATTTGTGTAGAACTTTTTCAGATCCTCTTTCAATCAGTAAGATTCACTTAATCTTTTTCATTCATGAAATACTAGTTTTACAAATTGAATTAATAAGCGAGTCGACGAAGAAAAAGCCACAATCATAAAAAGAGTCTTCTCTTCCGAAAATATATTTTCTATGACACCATCGGATGCATGTCCTTTGAACATTATTAACACCAGAGTAAGCCCCATAAAATAAAGAAACTTGTGATGAGCAATTTAATTTCTAAGATTGTCATAACAAACGATGAAATCAGCAACAAGCAAAACTTGAGAATAAACGGTTCATGCTTGCGTTACTTATTAAATCTTCCGCGCATGTGTTTGTTCTGATTTGATCTTTTGAATTTCTTGTAGATTACACTTCTAAACGCATTTTACTTATTTCACTTTCCCTGAATCAGCACAGCGGAACTCAAATGTGCATGATCACAAAACGGTCTTTCATCAAAGAAATGTTTCGTAAGTGAGCGGAACATGTGGAAATTTAATTTTTCAGGCGAACGTTAAGGTATTATTAACGGTGTTTGGATGGCTGAAAAAGGTTTTGCTTGGTGCATTGGAGCTAATGCGTTAAGGGCAAGCTTATTCGACTTAAGAGAACGCTATCAAAACAATTCTGAGCTGAAAAAGAGAAAGCGTGTGAGAGAGAGAGAAAACAAAGAAACCGAAATACTTAATTGCAGTGTGTTTCTTGAACACACATTTAGGTCTGCTTCATTTTCTTTATTTCCCAGTTTTTTGCTTCCAGTTTAAATCCGGAAGGCGCGCTCGCTCACTGCCTCCGTAAAGGCCACGCTCTCTTCTTCTATTTTGCCTTTCTTCTAATTCCTTGAGGACTCTGGGGACCAGTTAGCCGTGGAGAAACTAATGTGCCGTGAGTGGCGAACAGAAGATTCGCAATAAATTGCAAAGCGTACTCTTTTCTTTTTTCTTTTCGGTGTTTTTTGCCTCCAGCTTTTTTTCTAAACCTTTTATTTTATTTTATTTTAACTATCACAGAAAAGTTTTGCTCGGAATGTGGCAAATACATTTTCCCTCGTCACGATATTGTCTTAAACGTTCTCCTCTGTTTTTTCAATGAGTCTTTAGTGGAAAACCTGAAATATCAGTCATTTTGCAGCGACGTAAATCTCACGGAAGATGTTCAAGTTCTAAGCCTGTTTTTATTTCGAGCACTCCCTAGTAATGTCGTTACACTTGATACATTCTTGATCTAGCTAATAATAAAAGTGTTTAACCTCTGTAGACCAGTTCTTTGGGATTTTTTGAGCTCGTCTTCGTTAGGCGAGCTCTATTGACAAATTGTACGAAATGGGCCCAAGTTCGAGTAACGGATATGGCAAGAGCGTTGGGTTTCTCTTATGGGACCGGTTTTGCCCCTTTCCTGAAAAAAAGTGACTTTGAATTACGTACGGGCCAATTATTATAATGGAAACAGCGTTGGATTCTTGCTATAGGATCGGTTACCCCTTTCCTGAAAAAGTGGCTTTTTTAAATTACGTACGGACCAATTATTACATATGGTAAGAGCGTTGGGTTTCTCCTATGGGGCCAATTTTGCCGCTTTCTTGGAAAACGTGGCTTTGAATTACGTACGGGCCAATTTTTATACATGGAAAAAGCGCTCGGTTCCTGCTATAGGGTCGGTTTTACCTCTTTCCTGAAGAAAGTGGCTTCTTTGAATTACGTAGGGCCAATTCTTATACACTGACGGAAAAAATCCAACACCAAGAAGAGGTTGTGTTAGATAAACGACAGTTGGTAGGCGGTGAGAGGACATCTATAAGATGACGTCTATGCAAATGTCGCGCTCGGCGCATACGTGTGGCGCTAGTAGCGCCCTCGGAACATGCAAAGCAGGTTTGCCGTAAATACGCGCTGTAACGTTCGTGAGCGTTAGTTATCGTTGAGATTCGACGTAGTGTGTTGATGTTAGTCAAGAATGCCTTTAAGAAGACGAAGAAGCCATTATCAACAGCTCACGGAGTTTGAACGAGGTCGTGTAATAGGGCTACGAGAAGGTGGATTTTCGTTCCGCAATATTGCAGAACGACTTGGCAGGAATGTAGCCACTGTGCATGATTGTTGGCAGCGTTGGTCAAGGGAAGGTACTGCCTCAAGAAGACCGGGTTCCGGAAGGCCACGTGGCACTACTGAGAGGGAAGACCGCCGTGTACGGCGTATGGCCGTGGTGCATCGTACCGCGTCTGCGGCAGCAATTCGAGCTGCGGTGGCCACCACAGTGACACAATGAACTGTTACAAATCGGTTACTTGAAGGACAGCTCCGAGCCAGACGCCCTGTAGCGTGCATTCCACTTACTCCAAACCACTGCCGTTTGCGACGGTCAGTGGTGTCAAGCTAGAGCTCATTGGAGGACGGAGTGGAGATCTGTTGTGTTTTCTGATGAAAGCCGGTTCTGCCTGGGTGCCAGTGATGGCCGTGTGTTGGTTAGAAGGAGGCCAGGTGAGCGCCTGCAACCAACCTGTCTGCGGCCGAGACACACTAAACCTACACCTGGAGTTATGGTCTGGGGAGCAATTTCCTATGACAGCAGGAGCACTCTCGTGGTTATCCCACGAACCCTGACGGCACAGTTGTACGTCGGTCTAGTGATTCAACCTGTTGTGCTGCTATTCATGAAGAGCATTCCACGGGGTGTTTTCCAACAGGATAACGCTCGCCCGCATACCGCTGTTGTAACCCAACATGCTCTACAGAGTATCGACATGTTGCCGTGACCTGCTAGAAAACCAGATCTTTCACCAATCGAGCACGTATGGGACATCATCGGACGACAACTCCAGCGTCACCCCCAACCAGCATTAAGCGTCCCTGTATTGACCGACCAAGTGCAACAGGCATGGAACTCCATCCCACAAACTGACATCCCGCACCTGTACGACACAATGCATGAACGTTTGCGTGCTTGCATTCAACATTCTGGCGGTTACACCGGTTATTAATGTACCAGCATTTTACATTTAGAATGGCTCTTAACGCACTTACAATAAGCTGTGATCTTGAAACCTTAATCGATTAAATATGTTACCTATACAAATGTATTGCCGCCATTTCATTCCTCTACATCTATTTTTTCGTGGTGTTGGGATTTTTTTCCGTCAGTGTATATGGCAAGAGCGTTGGATTTCTCTTATGGGGCCGCTTTTCCCCTTTCCTGAAAAAAGTTGCTTTGAATTACGTACGGGCCAAGTAGTATATGTTTGCATGCTCATAAGGGTCATTAAATCCCAATGATCCCTCGTCCTTCTTTAGAATTTGTAATGAAATGAGTGATGTTAAGAGAAAAGGTGACGTATGATGTGGTTTCTTAAAGTGGGAATAGTGACGAGCTCCTTGGTTATATTTTCTTAAATTAATTACGGATAGTAAAGTTGATTAAATTTCAGTTTGTCAGGCTGGAGGAGTAAGTATTCCTCAAATAAGTCCTATAAATTGAGTTTTTTTCGCGTTGGTAATAGTGTTTATAGTAACTATCTCCCAACCAGCCCGAATGATCACTCTTATCGCTGTCTCCACCATGGCCGACCAAACCCCGAAAACTAAATATAGTGTGTCAATATCTTTATGATTCGTTCAGTATAATTACCGATGTAATATAGTTCAATAGAAACAATGAATCGCAAGTTCTTAAATAAAAAAAGAAATCTTCAAGATGGGAAGCGCATAAAGCTTCCGTTTTTGTTATGTTTTTGGGTGCGAATATGACGTTTTTCCCTCAACATGTTTTGGGAGTAAATGGGATACCTCGGCGTTTAGGTGATTTTCAAATTCACATATACTCATGTCCAAAAATTAGGGATCAAAAACAAAAGGCTGAATTTCGAACTTCCAAGTCGTTGGCTAAATTTCGAACTTCCAAGTCGTTAGCTAAATTTCGAACTTCCAAGTCGTTGGCTAAATTTCGAACATCCAAGTCGTTAGCTAAATTTCGAACTTCAGAGACTTGAAATACACCTAAAAGAACTCATACGGATGACTTTATCCGATGTCGAATTCTTTCTATACTGGAAGAAGGGCTGACAACGAGAGGCGTAGTGAAGGAGTTCAGAATTGCCCAGAGCGCATATTAACGGATCGGGAAACAATTTCCTGAACATGGAATAGCTACCAGAAGGTTCAGCAGTGGTCGATTACGCAACTGCTAATAGTGCTGGCAAGTTATCAAAACAGCTGGAATCCAGCACGGGTGCCAAAATGCCGTGTTAAGGCGTTTGAATAATTTCCGATTGCATGCGTGAAAGCCTGTACAGTGTGTTCCATTCATGGCACGCGAAACTCGCCATCGATGGTCTCGTGAACACTTCAAATGGAGTGAAGCGCAATAGGCTAATGTTCTGTTCACAGACAAAAGTCGATTTTGTATATCGTTGGACTCTAAGTGGCAATACATCTGGTGCGAACACCGCATTGCCTTTTTAGCCAGAAACATCGTAGACATTGACCATTACAGAGGTATTGGAGTAATGGTCTGGTTTGGGATTATGATCAATACGTGTACAGAACTTCTAGTGTTAGAGGATGGGTCAATGACTGCACAGCGTTACTGTGAGAAGGTCATTTTAGAACATGTAAGGCTGTTTCGCTGTGTTGTATTCTTTGGTTTTTATGGACGATAATGCCAGTCCTCATCGATCATCATGTGTTCATGAACTGCTGTAGAGCAAAGAGATCGATCGAATGAAGTGGCCTGCACACTCTCCAAACCTGAATCCAATGGAAAATAATTGGAACGCTCTGGGGAGGTGCACTGCTGACCGCGATCCAACCCCTGGCACCAAAAAAAAGACCAGCTGGTCGTGCTGAAAGACAAATGGAGAAACCTCCTTCAGTATCATCTGGAAACTCTCGTGAAAAGCATAGTCCGCCGATGCCAAACATGCATTGCCGTCTGGAGTAGACATATCCCTATTAAAATGATCCGTGAAAAATTATTTATTTGTTCGGTCAATTTTAGTTATGGAGAGCTAATATCACAAAACGGTATGTTTTGTTTTTTCATCGATTTTCTCTATTAATAAGCACAAATTGATGCTTATTTGTGTGCGTTCGTGTTCTTTTCATCTTTATTTACTCGTTATTAAAATACTTTAATCCACATCTTGTTAGAATTGAAGTATGCTATGAAAATATAAGTGATCCTTAATTCCACAACTCTTCAACTTTTGAATGGCTGAAGGCCAAAATCCAGTAAAGATTTTCCCTCATAGCTGCACCCTCTTTTTCCACCATAATTTTTAAAATTTGTTTTGGATATGGTTGGGAACTCGTACATGGTTTAATAAATTGACATAACATCTCTAGTGAATTTGAAAATTGGGTGTCCGACGTGGTTGCCTAACAGCCTGAGGGACTTGCTTTCGGCCATCTATAAAATTAGGGTTGGGCTCGATCGCGGACGAAGCATGAGTGGTGTCCCTTCCTGATGGCGCCAACATTGTTTATTCTCTGGAACTAGTGGCCTAAAACTGAACACGGCAAAATCTGATATTTTGACCTGCCCATAGCGGTCGTTAAAGCCGACCATCTTCCAAAAAGAGCGATCCGCTATTTCACATATTAAAAGCTTTAGCAGAGCAAAGTTCAAGATTTATTTTTTGATTGAATGTTCAATGGCAGCCATGAGCAACTCAATGGGATATGAGCATTCGTCCCTCCCTAATTTAGGGCCACTGGTTCCAGGAGAGAGTCAGTGCCGTAAGACAAACACTGAATCCATGTCTCACCGGGATTCAAACCTGGACGAATGGTCATAAGCCAGCGCTTAGACCACTGCGCTACCGGGTCTTCCCTTCAAGAGTTTACAGCCTTTGGATGGCTGAGGGCCAAACAGACCAGTTCTTTGGGATTTAGGTCTGCTCGAAGTGACCTTTAAATATTGAAGAAACTCTTTAAGATGCACTCCTGGGGATATATGTTGTCATGAATTTACCGTACAGCAAAAACAACGCACCTTGTCAAATTTATCGGGTTGTTACAGATTTGTTTCAGGACATGGCAGTCGTAAAGTTGGCCTGAACGAACACTAATATCTAGGACAAATTGGATCGTCTAGTGCAAGAATGACGTGATTGCCAAATAAACAAAGCTGCACTAGTGATTGTTTTGAATGCCTAATTGCGAAACATATCAACCGGCATTTGTAGAAAACTTGTGGAGTACGTTCCACAAAATACACCCAGCCGGCTCGGCGACGCAGGGATCTAAACGACGGCTTCTGACCATTCATCCGAGATGTGTCCGGGTTCGAATCCCAGTGAGGCGTGAATGTTGTGTTTGTCTTACGGCTCTGGCTTTCTCCCTTCCCTGGAACCAGTGGCCCTAAATCAGGGACGGAACATCGAGTTCCTCACGGTGGTCGCTAAACCCCCAACAAAAAAAAATGTAGCCAAGTTGGTCCTGAACAAATTATTTAATTGTCACATACAGACTAGGCTCCAGTGGCCCAATAAACAGGACGATCAATGAGGAATGTGGCCCCCACTTTGGGCAATACAGCGTTGAATCCAACATGGCATAGAGGCAATGAAAGTCCTAAGAGAATCCTGGTGTATCGTGGACCATGTGGCGTTAATCCGAGTCCAAAGTTCATCTTCATTTTGCGGGGGTGGGAGGGTACTCAACCGACGTCCAATCGTGTCTCATAGATTCTCGATGGGCGAGAGGTCAGGGGATCATGCTGCCCACGAAAACATCCGTACACCGTAAAGAGCATTCAGGCTGATCCGAGCGGTATGCAGCGGGCTTTATCCTGTCAAAAAACGGCGTTTGAGATGTCCTGAAGGTACGGTAGTGCTACCGCCCGCAGCACCTCATTAACATAGCGGCGTGCCATAAATGTGTCCGTAAAGGTTACCAGCCATGAGCGACTGTTAGCGCTAATAGCATCCCACACCATGATTTCACGTTGCCGGGCCGTGTGGCGCTCAAACGTGGCGGATAAATTCGCCCGTTGGCCACGTCGCCTCCAGACCCTCGCACAGCGATCATGCGTGGAGAGACAGAACCGCGTTTCGTTGCTGAACACCACACTGTTCCATTCGGTACCCTACTCAGCTCTGGAGCGACACCACGCCAAGCGGTAACGACGATGGCTCGCTGTTAAGGGTAGTCTTCGCAACGGACGGCTGGACAGCAAACCAGACGCAGCCAATCTGCACTACACTGTCTGCGTCGATACAGGAGCATCCAAGCCTTCACGTACACTCCGCAAAATGTCGCCCGTCGTGGCCTGTGGGTCCGCTACGGCATAACGTCGGATGTGACGATAGGTACGCTCGGACGTCCGTCTCTGTGATCCGATCCCCCTACGACGTTGCACAAATCCTTCCTGGGACAAGTGTCTCCAAATGCAACCGACGGTTGTGGCATCGCGTTGCGTTTCTTCCACAATACGATGCAAGGCCCATTCAGTGGTAGGAAGGCATCCGTTTGACGAAATCTCGTACGACGGCATCTTATCGGCATTGGCACCCGTTGTTCGTTCTACAAACACGGTTACAGCAAAACCACTCACTTCTCGCGGCCGTGACGACGTCTCGACTGATGGCCTCACGAGTTGGTTGTCCGTTTATATCTCGCGCGCCGTTCGTGCGGTTGGACTGGAAATGCAATCTTTCAATAACTAGTACGTGTGTGCATCGACCCTGCAATTTGTATGGCGCTGCGTTCACTTCTTCGTAGTGTGGCATTTTTTCTGTCAGGCAGTGCACTTTCCGATTTTCCTGCTGAGATGAATTCAGGGGAGTGGGGCCAAATCAGGTGAATTGGAACCTCCGTGTTAAAGAGGCTGAAAAAGACGCTGGGAAAGGGGAAGGAGAAATATTTCAAATGATCTATCATCATCATCATCATTGTCAACCATTATCAATCCATTGTATAACGAAATCAATCCATTGTATAACTCCGTAATTTTCAGTCCACGCCGGGGCTCGAACCTGGTCCCCTCACTCCGAGCTCTAGCTCTAGCCGCCATCTTGAAAAATGGGTACCGTTTTTTTTTTTTTTTTTTTTGGTATTTCATGAATATCTCGAAAACGGTTGGGAGTAGCCCAAACACACTAATTACAAAATTGAAGATTATAAACTTTCCTACAAAAAAGGTTTTCTTCACGTTTTTTGTATCTCTAATAGTTTGTGAGATAATCGGGTGTCAATGTTGTACTGTTTCGCTGATCGCTACGTTATCACTACGATTTTTCATACAAATAAGCTAGTGATAACCTAGCGATCAGCGAAACAGTACAACATTGAAACCCGATTATCTCACAAACTATTAGAGATACAAAAAAAGTAAAGTGAACCTTTTTTGTAGGAAATTTTGTAAGCTTCAATTTTGCAATTAGCATTTTTGGGTTACTACCAACCATTTTTAAGATATTCACGATAAACCAAAAAAACGTACTTATTTTTCAAGATGGCGGCTAGAGCTCACCTCTGATTCGTCAGGACTCTTGATATAATATTTACTTGATACGTATAAACAGGCATGCCAAGTTTCAAAACTTTCTTATTTATTTCATCTGAAAACCCTATTTTGGCCGGACTATTTGTCATTTTACAGAGCACTGAACCTTTAACTCAACTTAGAGTAAAATATTAGATAACAAAGGGGTCGATAACGAATTATTGCCCAATTACAGTATAAGATCTGTAAAAGATTTAGACTGAAACATATGACTCGGAATGTGTTTCGCTTCCACTAGACAGAATCGTAGAAGCTTCGCTCTTTGACCTTACGGAGGGTGGATTTCGGATGGTAATTTTACACTAAATGTGTGAGAGAGAACAAAGATACTTAAATAACAAGGCAGTTAATCTGTGCGCTGACTAGAGTCATATATTTTAATCTGCTATCTGATTGGACATCAACAAACTTCCTGTTTTCATTTAGAAGATCTATAGCAAGGAGTGGTATATGTAAAATATATTCCGACAACATCAGAACTTTAAAAGGCAAATATTTTATTAAACTGTGGTCTCTATGGACTGATCCGAATGAATTGAAATATTATGGAAAAGTATGAAATGAACTAAAGATTTATAGTGGAAGGTCGCATGGTTTCTAGAAACGATTAGTACCGTCGACGAGAAAGTGCTTGAAAAGTAGTATTGAAGACCATTCTCATCGAAGTCGGAGCAGTTTTAAATTCAAGACCGTTAACGTTTGTGAGCAGTGATTTAACAGAACCGGAAGATGTGAATCCAAAACATTTTTGGCTGTACAAAACCACTTGCTGACCTTCTGATGAAGTGATTTCTGAGAGCCCTACCAATGAGCTGACCTAGAGACAAAAAATACCATTATTTATTTTGCGACAAAATTAAAAAAAAAATAGCATCAAAATAATCTCTTATGTCCATGGGTGTCGCTGGAGGGGAGGGGATATGTCGCGTCCAATATTTCTGGGTAAACTGCATATTTCTGATATTGCAGTGAATTCAAATTATTGCAGTGCATTCAGATATGCATTTATTTAATACACTTAGAACATTTGCTGTCACCAGTACATTTAAAAAAGCTTTTTAAAAAACAAAAAAACAAAATGGGCTATTACTACTGCACGCTTGTCCCCCCCCAAATTCCTATTTGCCAGCGACTTCCTTGCTTATATCTAAAGTCAGCACACATAGTAAAACTCGGAGAGCCGTCCTACTGACCCAGTGTTTTAAGCGTTGGCTTCTGTCTATTCATGGATCCGGGTTCGAATCCCGGTGAGGCATTGATATTGTGTTTGTCTTACGGCACTGGCTCTTTCTCTTGCCTGGAACCAGTGGCTCTAAATTAGAGGACGAGTTGCGCATGATGGTCGTGTTATATTGCTATAACACTGCATATACTACTGTATAACACGACCAACACCATGTCTACTATCATATTATGTTGGCTGATTTTTATCATTAGTTTTGAGGGGAAATAATGCGTGTATAATATAATTTCCGTTTCGTCTGTAAATTTAGCATTCCACATCAACTAGCACATTTCCGTTACAAATGAGGGAAATTTATTGTCTGCATTGTAATTCCATTGTAATAACGGACTTGAGTTGTTAAAAATCTTTGATATCAACAATAAGTAACTAGAATTCGCCTACTAAATGCTTACATGCAGAAGATACACTTAGGGTCTCAAATGAAACTCTGACGTCACGAATCGACTGTAGCGCACCATCGGCCAATGCCGGGACTAGTCGTGGTTAACGGCAACCAAATTGCCGGAGGAAGCACTGCAGCCAGTGTGATCTAGGGTTGGGTTGTATTTGATTTACAATTATTACACTTTGTGGCTTAACTGTGGGAACGGTTTTTATTGACTGTTCTTCACATTAGTATTTTTTTCATTATGGCATTCATTATTTTATTTTCCATTTTAATTATTACGACAATAAGAAATGTAAACTACAGTAGTATTTCGTGTCTAGCTATTTCCCGTGAAGAATAAATTTTCAAATCAACATTGTACTGAAAATGAGAAGTTCATTAAAACTGATGTCTTCAAAAAAGTTAATAAATTCGTTAATATTTGTTCCGTGAATAATGGTGTTTCTTAACAAAAGCTTGCAAATCATGGTTTGTAAAACTTCGAACTGTGACGCGGAGTTTCCGGAATCTAGTAAAAGTTTTTTTCTTTCTTCAGTCTTGTCACTGAGACAGAACATTTTTTCACAACAATGTCACGTTGAACTTTGATTTCCAGGTCAATGAGGGCGCCATTTCCTACGCCCCAAGGCTACTGAACAGTTTTAATGGACTTGAACCGAACGTTCCGCTCTGTAGATATTGGTTTGTGGGATGCATCAATCGGGAGATCATTACAGTTGTGTGCATACCTATTCAGGAGTGCCTGGAGGTACAGAGCAATGGATACCGCTGACTTAAAAACTGAGCAATGCTTTTCTTTTCTTTTCCTATCTGTTTACTCCTGGACAAAACTTTTGCTGCAATACTTGAAAAGTCTTCAAAGAATATGATGGTGGATCGATTATTTTTCCATTGAACAAAAAATTCAGATATGGAGTGTAAGGGGCTTGGTGAAGCTCTTTTAATGCCAGTCAGCCCTCAAGTGAAACAATAACGTGGACAGAGTTGTTTTTGTTCCGGGAGGCATAAAGTCTGCTATAAGGCTTGGTATTCAAAGGATCGGTTTGAAATCCAACTTAATGAAACATTCTATGTCTACAGCACCATCCCAATGGTTATCCCGTTTTTTTTTCTTTTCCATGCTATGCATATTTCCCGGGTATCGTTCATTCACTGAATCGAAAGGTAATTTGACCAAAAAGTTCATTTCACCGAAAGGTCACTTCACCTAAAAGTTCATTTCATCGAAAGGACATTTGATTGAAAAGTTCATTTCACCGAACGATTACTTTACCTAAACGTTCATTATATCGAAAGTTCATTTCACCTAATGGTCAATTTATCGAAAACTGAGAATTTTGTTGTTAGAGACCTGTTGGAGTATGGTGCGGGTTTTGAAAAACTGGCCACCTAACTACACTGCCGGACAATTGCTAAGGACGGGTGACAATAGCAACAATAGCAACCATAAAATGGAAGGCAGGAAAATGTGGAAATTAGCATAAGTGCGGGATACAGTAAGACGTGTTGTGGTATGCAAATTTTGGAATGCCGAACTTGTTCGTCACGTCATAGCGCTGATAAGAGATATAAAGGATTTGACGCGTATTGACCGTTGTTGTTCAAACGCAAAGTTGAAAGGGAAAGAATCAATTGACGAACTTGCAGGTTTCAGTATGTCTTTCCGACATCACCTAGATGATTTTACGCGTGGCCGTATTATTGGCAAGATTTAAGAAGGGCGAAAAATAACAGATGTGGCCAGGGAGTTTGTTTCAAGGCTTTGGAAATCATTTCAAACAAATGGAGAGTGTAGCAAACGTCACGGGGGAGGTCGTGTTTGCAGTACGACACCTGCAGAAGATCGGTACATAGTGCTATCAACAAAAAGACACCGGCGCAGCACAGCTAGTGAGGTAGCAAATCAGTTTATGGCTGCTACTGGCAAGCGGATCTCCCGAAAAACTGTCGTCAGACGTTTGCATGAAGGAGGACTATACGCCCGCCGTCCTGTTGTGTGCATCCCATTGTCCAGACGTCACCGTACAACCCGTTTGCAATGGTGCCATCAACATCGCAATTGGACTGATAACGACTGGTCTGCTGTTCTCTTCTCAGATGAGAGTAGATACAGTCTATCGTCTGATTGTCGACGACAACTGATCTGGCGTGATAGTGGTACTGCATATTGTCCAGCAAACATACAGGAAAGGGACCGATATTCGACATGTAGTGTCATGGAATGGGCTGGCATCATGATTAATGGCCGTACGTTCCTCTATGTGCTTCCAACTGGGACTATGACTTGCCAACGATACATTAATGATGTCCTACTACCTCATGATCGCATGTTCCGTGGTGCTGTCGGTGATAGATTCATTTTCATGGACGACAACGCAGCATGTCATCGAACAGTCGCTGTCCAGGAGTGTCTTGAGAGCGAGGATATTCAACGCCTCGCTTGGCCAGCACGTTCTCCAGATCTGAATACCATTGAAAATGTGTGGGATGCTTTGGGGAGGAGTCTTGCTGGTCGCCAATGCCCTCCAATAAGCAAGGACACCCTCATCCGTGCACTGACAGAGGAATGGGATAAATTACCCCAACAGCTGCTAGATAATGTTGTGCAAAGCATGACACGACGTGTGGAATCTTGCATCGCCCTCCATGGTGGCCATATCCCCTATTGACATCTTATTCCGGAACGCCTGCGGACGGTAATTGCATTTTTTTCACGTTTACGTATTCTGCACAAAATGGCCTGTTTGTCCCTTGAACACATTCCAAAGCCTTCTGGATTTCAGAGCACAATAAATTGTCTTTCTTGTAATGTCCTGGCATTCTGACATTATTTTATTTCACTTTGCATCCAACCACACTTACTTTTTTATGCGCTATATAGCCGTTTATGATCCGTCCTTAGCAATTGTCCAGCAGTGTATTATCGGATTGTATAAAAAATACACTTTTAATTTCCATGAAACACCTCCCGATGAGTAGGTTTTTCGAAATATAACACTAATTATAAGGCCTAGATCTGTGCCTTTTTGTTAAATTTTACTCCTCCGAGCTCATATTCATAAGGCTTACATAGCAAATCAAGTAAATAATGTTCCACTTTTACTCAACCACAAAACATTAATTTTTCGACCGTAGGCCTAGAAACAGGCCATTTTAACAGATTTTAACCGTACTCATATTCATAAGCATTACATAAAATGTAAAGTAACTTTTTAGGCAAACCTTATGAACATGAGCACGCACGGTTAAAATTTGCTAAAAAGGCCTAAGCCGAGACCTAGGGCCCTAAAATTGATTTTTTTCCCTGAAAAAATGTGCAACATTATTAATTTTACTTTTTATGCAAACCTTATGAACATGAGCACTGAACATGTCTTTTCTGTAAACCTTATGAACATGATTAAAATCTGCAAAAAAAGCCTAATGCAAAGCCTATTGTCTTAAAATGAATTTTGTCTTAAAACTAAATCTTTGCGTTCTCTGTGACACGGAGAAATCAAAAGTGCAATTTGAGTATAATCCCCTAACGTTTCGGTGGTCTGTCTGCCGAACTTGTACCGTCTGTAATGAAATCCAAAGTTTTCGATAAACTGACCCTTCGGTGAAATGACCTTTCGATGAAATGAACTTTTCGATCAAGTGACCCTTCGGTGAAATGTACCTTTCGATCAAATGACCCTTCGGTGAAATGAACTTTTCGATCAAGTGATCTTTCGGTGATACAATCTTTTCGGTGAAGTGATTTTCGGGCAAATGAGCCACACCCATATTTCCCGATAGCAGTAAAGCAAATCCTAAGTAAAAAATTCCGATGAAACGAAAATGGGTAAAGGAAGTAGTCAAAACTATTGCTAAAATCTGATTTTTGAGCAATGTGCTGCGAAGTGACAAAACAATAGTTGATTTTACTGTTACACAAAAATGTAGTTTGACGAAACAATAGTTGATTTCACTGTTACACAAAAATATAGTTTACTAAACTACATGGGTTGGAGAGAATAATGTGACCACCACGCTCAGAGACGTGACTTTTAATGCAGCTGCGTACGTCGCAATACACAAAAGTTATCTATGACGTTTTGGTTGTTATAGCTATATTTAGAGTATCAAGGTCCTGCTTAAGTGCATTTAAAGTGTCTTGTTGCAAAATGTTTTTCAGAGTGACGACGAAATGAGCGCCCTAACGGATATCGAAAGAGTGCTAAGTGTTGGTTGCCGGATAGTCGGTGCCTCCGTGACAACAGCACTGAGAAAAACGTTTTGTTAATTCAGCAAAAAAAATTGTTGAATCAACCAAACCATTTTGTCGATGTGCAGTCGACAAAAAACGTTGTTGAATTTGCAAATGTATTTCGCTGAAATTGCTGTTGTTTCTACAAAACTTTATTGTTATCATGACCAAACGTTTTGTTCATTTAAAAAAATTTTAACATTGATTTTTGGGAATTTGTTAGATCCAACAATACGTATTGTTATCGAGATAAAACGTTTAGTTGCTTCAACCAAATATATTGTTATCGTGGCACAGTAATTTCTTGCTCCAACAAAATTTAGAGTTTATGTAGCTGGTACACTTTGTTTCTAAACTTTCTTTCTGATTGCAACACTTTGTCGGTGCCATTCGACCCTGGGTGTCCGCCAATTTTTTATTTCAGGGGTGTAAACTATTCTTTTCCGCCGTATTTATTTTCTAATAGTATTTAAACTACTTTGGACGGTGTTACGTCAGCAGGAAAATTTTCCAGAGCAAGCGAAAAATCGCTCAACGAGCGGACACGAACCTGAGACATTTTTTTGTCTATCAGACAGGCGTGCTAACCACTCGACTATACGAGAGCTTACTAGGAAATTCTTATCTGCGAATTCAACATTTGAAAGTCGGTTTATTACCTTCTGCAATGTTCACGGACAATTTATACTTGACATCATAACGATGTTTTAGTGCGTGTGTAACATGTTTCTAAAACAGATTTCTTTTTAAATGTTTTCTTTGTTTTTTTATGAAGCAAACTATTGACATTTTTGGTAAAACAAAAAAGATATCGTAATATTTTTTAACGTTCTATATGTTCCAGGGTACTATCCCCATGCAAGCTTTGGTTGCCGCACGAATTTTGAAACACCCTGTTTATATAGCCTATACATGAAATCAAGCTTTATACATAAATAACAACTCTTATCCTTACCTCATGGGCAAATTTTTTATTTGCCATCAAGAACCGCAAGCCTTCATAAGAAATGTATTATTGTTTTATCAGAAATCTGGGTTTAAATTTCATACGTGCCCCTGTGCATCTAATAAGATGCGGATTCTATATTGTTCATTGTAATTATGAGCCTACAGAGTGAGGCCAAATTATCACTGGAATTCTCTGAATCCAACCAAAAGAACACACAATAAACACTAGCATAAAAATACGTCAGAAATAGTAAGATATATTAGAAACCTTTGAATGTCTCTATCAGAGTTGACAGCTACCAGT
Organism: Macrothele yani; assembly: GCA_039090855.1. NCBI lineage: Eukaryota > Metazoa > Arthropoda > Arachnida > Araneae > Macrothelidae > Macrothele > Macrothele yani. Next base: position 186,686,953 of record CM076995.1, read on the forward strand.
CTTCTAACAATGCACTCACATGCACTCTATCAGAGTTGACAGCTCCCAGTCTTTTAACAATGCACTCACTTTCGCAATAATCCATAATTCAAAACGAAATCTTAAGCGCAAAACGAGATTCTTCTGGTCAGTGGTAGTATGGTAGTGCCCGTATGGAGTAGCTAGTAATCACGTGGGCTTTGGCGTAAGGTCGATGCCACCTCCATATAGTTGAACTAACAAAATATAGCCAGCGAAATAAATTTGTGTTGCCAACAAAGCAATTCCGATGGAGTTTGGCTAAAGCAACAAAATAAATCGACAAAACAGCTCAAAAAAATATTTTGTTGTTTCAAACAAACTTTTTTCTCAGTGAGTCACCAGGGTAGTGGGGGGTATCGGGAGCCACTGTGTCTAACGTCATGACAGCATACCGTGTTCGAGGCAAAACCTCGTCTGAGAAACACAAGAGCGGCCGGAAAACGACCCTAACTGATAGAGACAGTTAATATATATCAAATACGTGGAGATAATGTAAATGGACGATGTCATCGCTCTTTCCACGTTATTTTTTAAACAACGCATAGCGACTGAAAAATTGTATTCCGGCACCGCTGGGAACAAACCCCACAACTCTCGATAACTAGTCGAGTGCGTTCGAATTTACGCTACGGCGCCAACAATTCTCAGCGCCATGCGTGGTTTATCAGTCAGCATTTGACTACACAAATACGTATTGATGGTCTCAGCAACTGAGATGTCGTCATCTGGTGGCATTAAACGCAACAGCTATTTAATTGTAGCTGATAAATTCAAAGGGCGAAGAAATGGTTAATATATATCAAATACGTGGAGATAATGTAAATGGACGATGTCATCACTCTTTCCACGTTATTTTTTTAAACAACGCATAGCGACTGAAAAATTGTATTCCGGCACCGCTGGGAACAAACCCCACAACTCTCGATAACTAGTCGAGTGCGTTCGAATTTACGCTACGGCGCCAACAATTCTCAGCAGAGAGACAGGAAAGCATTAAAGAGGGCTGTTACCCGTAATGAGACCACGGCACCGAAAATTAATGCGGAGCTCAATCTGCATATCCGGACCACAGTATCAACGAAACCAATGCGCAGAGAAATGCATAAGCAAGACAAGATATTCATGACAATGCTGCTATTGCAAAACCGCTGGTGACCCGGGTGAATTCCCAAAGGCGATGTCAGTGGCACCAGGAGCATACAACATGGACTACCGATGCATGGAAGAGTGTAATGTGGTGGGATGAATCCACGTTCACACTATTCCTCACCGCAGGACGTGTTTACGTGTGGAGAACACGGTCAGAAGCGTCCAAACACAGACTGTCTGCTCCCAACAGTGTAGCATGGTAGTGCTTCTGTCATGCTTTGGGCGCCCATATCGTGGTTTTCAGCAGGTCCTCTGATCACCTTGAAAGGACGGATGACTGGCAGGGCGGATGAAACCATTTTGTCCGACCAAGTCCATGTAGTGGTTCAGGCACTGTTTTCTCCAGAGGATACCATCATCAAAATGATAACGCCACAATTCACACAGCTCCGAATGTCCAATCATGGTCTGAGAAACATGAGGACGACCTTTCATACCTTCCTTGACCTCCCCAACTACCAGAATTATCATCGAGCCTCTGTGGTCTGTGTTGGAAAACAGAGTAAGATCCCGTTATCCTCCTCCTGTATCTTTCAAGGAGCTGGAACAGTTTCTGCATGAAGAATGCTGTAACATCCGCCATCCAGAATTTGTATGCATCCATTTCAAGGAGGATTCAGGCGGTTTTGAATGCCAAAGGTGGTCCCACACTGTATTAGGTACATCAGACCTTCTTTTTCTAGGTTTTCACATTATTATGTCCAAATCCTGTATCATAGAACATTCTTTCATCACATTTTACATAAACGTAGCAATATCTGATTGCAATCTGCGTGGACAAATCTGATAAAATTCATAACAAAAAAATGCATCAAGAATGAAATATGGGATTACACGATATAATACAAATTTTAAAGATGACAATTCGATTTTTGGTGTAAATGTGACAAGGATGTTAAGTTTTTTGTTTTTTTTTATTGGAGGTTTAACGACCACCGTGAGCAACTCAATGGGCTATAAGCAGTCGCCCGTCCCTAATTTAGGGTCACTGGTTCCAGGGAAGGGAGAGAGCGAGCGCCGTAAGACAAACACAACATCCATGCCTCACCGGGATTCAAACCCAGACCCCGTTCGGACGAATGATCAGAGGCCATCGCTTAGACCACTGCGCCACCGGGGCGGCCAAGGATGTTAAGTCAGATAATATCCGAAAACTTGAAAATTTTCATCGTCCTGAGCAGGACTCGAATTCACATCTCCCAGATAGCATCCGGGTATGCTAACCACTACGCCAATCAGAACGACCAAAACTCGAGAAAACTGCTGTAGTGGTTAGCATACGCGGGTTCGAGCCCTGCTCACGACGATGAAAATTTTCAAGTTTTCGGATATTATCTGACTTAACATCCTTGTCACATTTACACCAAAAATCGGATTGTCATCTTCAAAATTTGTATTATATGGTGTGATCCCGCATTTTTTTCTTGATTTATCTGCTTCTCCGGGCAATCACGGGATAGGATTCTTAACCTCCAGATTCGCTATACATGAATGCCGGTTGCTTCGACTAGCAAATCATGTGATGGTTATATCAAATTAATCGGAAACTTGAGATTTGGTCGTTCTGGGTGGTGTAGTGGTTAGCATACCCGGGCGTTATCTGGAAGACGCGGATTCGAGTACTGCTCCAGGACGATGAAAATTTTCAAGCTTTCGGATATTAACTGACTTAACATCTGTGACGTGCCTGCCCCACAGGACGCACGCGACATAAAGGCAGATAGCAGCGAGAACAAACGTCTGCGTTGCTCAGTAGGTAGAGCGACTTATTCCGGAATAAGAGCACTCGGGTTCGATCCCCAGGCGTGGACCAAAATGACGGAGAAATTTACTTCGTTATAATGGCGCCCGAACTTCCCGAATGACCCAGCCGTTAAAGATCTCGCAATGATGTGAAGTTTTTTCCACACCGCGAGACAGGAAATATAAGAGAATCCCTTCTTCAGCACTTCGAAAAATAAATGTGTGTGATGTTGCATTCTACAAACCAGATTGACTGGGAGTTCTCAAGTGCACGTTCTTCAGCGGATGGCTGCCTGCAACGATACATGGTCCCCGCTGACCCGTGGGCCTTGCCCCGGTCCTCTTTTGGGACGGGGGGATGTGACGTGCCTTCTCCACAGGACGCACACGACATAAAGGCAGATAGCAGCGAGAACGAACGTCTGCGTAGCTCAGTTGGTAGAGCAACTTATTCCGGAATAAGAGGACTCGGGCTCGATCCCCAGCGTGGACCAAACATGACGGAGAAATTTACTTCGTTATACATCCTTGTCACATTTACACTAAAAATCGGATTGTCATCTTCAAAATTTGTAAAAAAATGCATTGTATGCATCTTTTCTGCCAGTAGCAAAGTATGCGTAGTAGCGTAATTTGTTTTCCTTTTGACCTCATTCCGGAAGATAGGTTTACCTGCTATTTACGAGGGCTTTAAAATTATGCATAACCTGATGGGGTGTAATGTAACCTGGAGATATCCCAGACCAGAAGTTACCAATCCCCCTTATTACCACACTTGCGATTCATCTTTTCTTTCTATCTTGAGTCCAAATTTTAGATGTACTTTCATAGCTACATCACATTTCATTGGTGTCACGGTGGTTTCTTATGTTCGTTTAAGTCTTAATAACATATATTAATTACAATAAAAATAAATATTGTTTTTGAGAAACTAAACAGTCGACATACTTACTATTGCAACAGCTATAGTTCAGTAACTATCATTTTTATTATTCACATGCAGTATCTCCTTTCATTGATTTTACGACAATAACATTCATTAACCCTCCAAATGGCAAGCACGCATATATACGTTCGGAGATTTCTGTGCACAAAGCTGCAACGACGCAATAATACGTTCATCGAAAGCCTGTTCAAAAACCGCGGGAATGCAATATTGCGTCCAAACAGTTTTAAGGTTCATAACAGCGAGAACGCATATCTGCGCATCTTAACGACGACGAATACTACAGAAACACAGGACGCATTTAGGAGAGTCTCCTGTCATGCATGTGACCAAATTTCGCATTGCCTCTTCCAAAGCTCCTGCCACCTGGAAGGTCAATCCACCTACCTAAGCACCGTCCAATATCAGGAATTAGTAAACCTTGTTGTTTCTTGTTAGGATTTAATTCCGCTTAGTATATACCGGACTGTGGCTCGGTGTGGTCGTGAGAGTGGCGAAAGTGTTGTTATCGTTTGTTGTTATGATTTAATTCCACTTAGTATGTACCGGACTGTGGCTCGGCGTGGTCGTGAGTGAGGCGAATGTGTTGTTATTGTTTGTTGTTATGATTTAATTCCACTTAGTATGTACCGGACTGTAGCTCGGTGTGGTCGTGAGTGAGGCAAATGAGTTGTTATTGTTTGCTATTGTGATTTAATTCTCCTCAGTATGTACCGGACTGTGGCTCTGTGTGGTCGTGAGTGAGGCGAATGTGTTGTTATTGTTTGTTGTTATGATTCAATTCCACTTAGTATGTACCGGACTGTGGTTAGGTGTGGTCGTGAGTGTGGTCCAGTTAGTATATACCGGACTGTGGCTCGGTGTAGTCGTGAGTGTGGCGAAAGTGTTGTTATTGTTTGTTGTTATGATTTAATTCCACTAATATGTACCGGACCGTGGGTCGGTGTCGTCGTGAGTGAGGCGAATGTGTTGTTATTGTTTGTTGTCATAATTTAATTCCACTTAGTATGTACCGGACTGTGGCTCGGTGTAGTCGTGAGTGAGGCGAATGTGTTGTTATGATTTAATTCCACTTAGTATGTACCGGACTTTGGCTCGGTGTGGTCGTGAGTGAAGCAAATGTGTTGCTGTTGTTTGTGTATATGATTTAATTTCACTTAGTATGTACCGGACTGTGGCTCGGTGTGATCGTTAGTAAGGCGAAAATATTTTATCTTACAGCGCGACCAAGGATTTACATGCGTTTTCCATTTTCATTCATTTCATTAAAGAGAAATTTTTCAGCTTTAAGGTTGATTTGGATTCGCATCTCAAGGGGTTTTTTTTCTGTTTTAAGTCGAAATACAAAAATTCGTTTTATTGCAGAGATATGGTGTCCACATGTGACTGCATCAGGTTTTCTGTTCGTGATGTTGATGCAAGGTTGTGAAGACATGTTAATCACAAGCCAAAGTACAGTATTTCTGACCTCAGCTATCGCTTTAAAATAATTGTTCTGCATTTATTCGTTTTGGCACGGTCAGCCGTACGCTTTGCTAAATGCAACCAAATATTTTGCAGTTAAGCACAACTTTGTATGTGCGTGGCCACTTTTACAAGATACATTCCCATCCCACCGTGGAATTCGGTCCTGTCTTTCTTGTTGCACTCCTCTCATGTGAGCAACATAAACGCATGGCGTAGTTTCGTCGTATTCTTTAGAACAGAAGAACGAATGTCTATATAAGAATACCATAAATCAGTCAGGCCTCTTTTTTCTCGTTGCTTATATCAACTAATCTCATTCAGTAAAAGTGCTGTGTTTCGAGGTTGCACTGACAAAATAATATGTACCGTTTACCAATATGTGAGAAATAGCATTGAAATTTAGTTATCCCAAAAATTCCGGCCCCAGTTTCATGAATCCATAAGCATGTAGTTCTGGCAAACACCAAACCTTTTATTCATATTTATAAAGACCATAATAGTTTATTTAGTGTTAATGAGAAGTATACAGTCATTTGCAAAAGTTTAAGACCACCTGTCAATTTATTGAAAATAAAGATTTTCAAAGACACAACTAATTACTAGCCAGAGATATTTGAAAAAATGACACTACAGATGAATACTTATATTCTTTTGAACACAAAAACACCGAAATCAGTACTTTGTGTGTCCACCTTTGTTTCTTATAACGGACAGAATACGATGTGCACTTTCAATGACGGATTTGCAGTAGTCACTTGAAATGTCTTTGCACCACACGTACTTTATCGAGTCAATCAAGTCTTGGGAATTTGATGGCTGTTTTTTTGCTAATTTGTCTTTTGAAATGGCCCACAAAGGTTTGATGGGGTTAAGGTCGGAACTATTACCGGGAGAGTCAATCACAGTTATGTTTTTCCTCTGCAGGTAGACCTTCACTGTCTTTGATCTGTTGCATGGAGCACCATCATGCATCAAGATTGTGCATCTGTGCATTTGCATATGAGTTAACAGCTGAAAAAATACTAAAAAAGGACCAGTCATGATAGTGCCTGTCGGTAAAAAGGATAATGTAGCAGAACCGGATGCTGACTTAGCACACCATATTATCTGACTAGGCGAATGTCTCACGGTACTAACAGTGTATTTTTTATCAAACCTTTTGCCTTCTGTTCGTCGAACATGTGCTTCCCTTGATCCAAATTGACGCACAGTTGATTCATCGGAAAAAGAACTTGGCTCCAATTTTCAGCAGTTCATGATTGATGACGCTTCGCAAACAGGTTTATGTTAAGGTTTATAAGACTCCAATCCAAAAAAAAATTATGAAGTCGGGAAACAGTGCTGATACTACACCGCTGTCCACCCAAAATGCAATACCGAGAACGACACGAGATAGCAAAGCCAGATTTACTGGACACATAACAACAGATACAAAGATGAAACGATTGAACTTACAGGCCCGTGCGACTTGCGGAACACGCAGACATCAATAGTTCGTGTGGCCCCCATGGCTGGCAATAACGGCCGCTACAGGCCACGGCATCGAACGAAAGAGGCTTTGGATATGGGCTTGGGGTTTTGTCGGTCCAGGCTGCTTCCACACGTTGCCACAGTTCATCAGGCGTAGCCGCGGGTAGTGCTTGCCGGGCCACTCGGTTGCCGATCAGCGACGAGACGTGTTCGGTGGGCGACTTATCGCGAGAACAGGCGGGCCACGGCAACAGTGACACCTTGTGGGCTGTGAAGAATTGTTGCACGATGCGTGCCACGTGCGGGCGCGCATTGTCCTGTTGAAACGTGGCTCCTGGCAGGTCCTGCAGGTAAGAAAGGACTGCAGTCTCCAAAGCGTCGAAGATGTAGTGGTGACTGTTGAGTGTACCGGCGATGCGCCAGGCGACGGACCGGTATTGCAAGCATAATGCAGGCGCCATACAGTCTCTCGCCGCGGTGCCGCCACACGCGGATCCGACCATCATGGTGCTGCAGGTAGAAGCGAGATTTGTCGGAGAAGACAATGTCGTGCCATTCCGTAGTCCAGGTGCGGCGTTCAACAGCCCACTGGCGCCGCACTCGCCGGTGGTGTAACGTCAATGGTAATCGGAGCAATGGGCGCCGTGAGATAAGTCCCCGCTCCTGCAGACGACGTCGAACGGTACGTGCTGACACAGATTGTTGCGCAACACACCCTAATTCCTTCACCAACGTTCGTGATGTGGCGGTGCGAACCGTCAATGCCCGCCGCGCAACATGCCGGTCCTCTCGTTTAGGGGTACGCAGCGGCTGAGGCAATCGCTCACGTCGGTCCATCCGTCCCTCCTGCATCCACCGAATTCATACTCGCCTCACTATGGCTGTATGTCGTCCCACACGGGCGCCCATTTCCCTGTACGATAAACCGTTGTTGCGATAAGCCACTATTCGTCCTCTGTCGAACTCCGAAACGTGCTGGAATGTCTGCCGTATTCTGCGACGAGGCATCAGGAAGCTTCCCACGCACAGGTCCGACAGCAGAATACACTTTCACTATTTACACCCCGCCTTCTGTGCACCCTTCTCATTGTGCTTCTCGGTGGCTTGCCGGACGCACGTTATTTGCATACGCCCTGCAATGCTAATCGTTTGCATGTTCTCTCGCGGGCGACGCATGCTGCGAATTTCAGGCTAATCGGATGCTTCCTTCTTGGTGTTGCATTTTGGGTGGCCAGCAGTGTAATATCAGACACTTTTGAATAGAGGAAGGCCTAGATTTTTTTAAAGAACTCATCGGAGAACTCATAACTATTCGCTTTATGGTATTGTCATCACGTAGAGTTGTTTTCCTTGGACGTCTACTTCTCTTTCGGTCGCTAAATCCACGTGTATCTCGAAATATCATGATCGCTTTATGAATAGCAGTCTTGCTCGCGTTCACCTTTCTGCTTATGTCCCATTTGGAGTATCCTTCATAATATAAAATCTTTATTTGTGTCCTCTGAGTAACACTGAATGACGCTTTGTTGCCCATTTTTAGCTGTACAGAAAATACGCACAAAACCTCTCAGCATGAAACCCAGAAGCAAACTGACGCTGGCACGTTTCCCCAACTCTATCAACAGCTGTCTCTGTAGGATGATGCAACACCGACAGGAAGTTGAGTAATAGAGACAGTAGCTGACGCAATCGGCAGAAATCTCCAAATACCAACAGATGGTCTTAATCTTTTGCAAATGACTGTACATTAGTCTTAAAATATTTCAAATATGATTTAAACGGAACTAAACTCTTCACTTGTGAAATTAAAAAAAAAAGATCTCTAACTTCGAGCAAACGTTGAGACTGCACACCTAAATGAATTATTATTGTCTATAAAACTAATAATTAAATATTATCTCTAGAGCATTCATAAATTCTACTTCTGGAAGGAGCTGCCCCGTTGACCGTGAGGTGAGACGTCGCCTTTTTGACCATTCGCTTGAGATCGAGCCCTGGAAGAGGCATGAATGGAGTATTTCTCTGACAGCGTTGGCTCTTTACCCTCCCATGGAACCAGTGGCGCAAAATTGGGGACGGGCTTGCTTACTGACCTCAGAGTTGCTCTCAGTGGTCGCTACTAACCCCGGCACTACAAAAACAAGTTAGTAAAATCGTGCAGTGCATTGATTATGATACGCTTTCCAACATACCAGAAATCATTACTCAAGTTACAAGGATAATGGCTGTGGAATAATAAATCATAAATTTAGCCCCTGTTCCCTGACCTTTGACCCCATTTTGATTATATTAATCAGAGTTGGTTCGGTATACCTCCGGAACAAAATACTAAAGTTTTGTCACAATAGAAGCATTTTTAATCACGTTATGAGGATAATGGCTGTGGAATAAATCTCGCTCCTGTGCCCTGACCTTTGACCCCATTTCGATGATATTCAAAAGAACCGGTTCAGTATACCACAGGAACAGTCGCAATAGAAAAATGTTTACGTAAGTTATGACGCATAACTGCGATGGAGTGGATCCAGCTCCCATGTCCTGACCTTTCACCAGATTTCATCCATTTTCAATAGGGTTCGTCCCTAGTTTATCCCCTACCACATGCTAAACTTTCATCGAAATCGCACTATTTTTACGCTACTTATTGTGCGTACAGACAGACAGAAGGACAAAGCTGGAGCATATATGCTTCTTCAACCTACGGTTGGAAAGCGTAAACAAGAAAGATGACATCAAGTTTTCGGTTGTAATGTGCACCTATTTTGAATCCTTTACAAAGCGAATAAAATTTTCCAAAGTTATTCAAAGCTAATGGAACCTATTAGAAAAAAATCAAAGGGACTTCTACAATCGATAACACATCTTGAAATATAAACAGCTACTTACTTCCACGGGTGGCTAAAAAGTATGTTACAAAAATTAACAAATGGCGCACAAAAAGTTTCTCGTAGCAGAAGGAAGTCATCCGAAACAAGAAGATTTTCAAACCGAAAAGATAAAAGAAGAAACAGTAGGAAACATGATGTAACTCTACAACTTTTAGCGGAAGAAGTTTTCATAATGGAAAAGTTGAAAACAGACGATAAGTATTCTTCAGGGTAAAAGAAATGCTAAGGAAAAATAACTTTTCAGATATGTCTTCCGGAAGCAGATATAGCGAGAAAAAGGTTTGGAGCTTTACGCCTATATCAGGAAAGCTTTGTATTATTTAAAGAGGATGATGATCCCCATCTTTATGGTAGCGAATGGAATACACCAAAAAAAAAAAATAATTTCTCAGGGTTTTAAGAAGCGGAGTTACAGCTGCAAACATAAGTACACAAACACCACCTGGTGACAGAACTGTGCAATAAAGTACAAGCTGAAGTGTTTCACCAGCTAAACAGTATCAGGTGTTAAAAGCTTTTCTTAAATCGCACATTCAGAAGCAGAGATATTCAGGAAAACAGATTAAATATTTGCGTCCCTTAGTGGCTAAATTGTACATTATTTTGGAAACAAGGTACACACAAAGCGTTTTCATGCTATTCAGTAGCATCTGACTGAAATAATGTTTTCTATCGGTTTTTAGACACCCAAATATTGTTGTAAACGGAAATGTAAACTTACGTCCCTTAGTGGCACTCTTATGCGTTAAAAAAATTTGAAACTTTTTGAGAAACATTCTCACCAACAAAGTAGGATGTTTTTAATTCGAACTCTTAGAAGCAGAGATTTCGACAAAACACATATGCGGCACTTGGCGGAAGAACTGTGCACCATTTTAAGCAGGAGGTACTCTCAAAAATGTTTTCCGAGATAGCGGTATCGGTTCACGAAATAATTGTTTCAGTCGAGTTTTCAGAAGCACAGATTTTGCTGCAAATATATCAGAAGCAGAAATAACACTTACGCCCCCTGGTGTCCAAACCATTCTTTACTAAAAATTAGAAATATATGCAAAACATTTCTCATCCGGAGCAGTATCCGATGCAGGAATTTTTTTAAAATGGGGCTTTTAGAAGCAGAGATATCGGGAGGAAACGCTATTTATCTTTTTGCCGCCTACCCGAATGTATATGCGTTACTTGAAAAAGAGATTATACCTAAAATGGTCTTATTCAAAGGAAAAGATAATTTTTTCAATCAGATATTTAGAAGCAAATATATGGAATAAAATGTATTTTAAATTCGATAGCATCTGCATTTGTGCCCTCTAGTGTGCAAGGTTGTGCATCGAAAAAACACTGAGTGCAAGGATTATCATTCTCACATTTCAAGCCTCCCAGTGCAAAACGATTTTTCCAAATGGGACTAACAGTTGCAGGGATATGTTGTCCACAGACGGACGGACAGACAAAGTGATACCTGCTAAAATGTAGTGTCAGTAAAAGTTCCATAATATTTGTCTTCTACTGATAAATATTTCCAATTATGCGAAAATTGTGGACAAATGCGATGAGATAATGTTGTCACGAACGCTAAATGTAGCATTAAAAGAAACTATTTGCTGGCGTCATATACAAGCAGGAAAGAAATTAAATTATCCGTAGTTTACAGCAGGAAATGCGAGTATTTGTTTCCTACATCAGAAGTGAACGCGCGAGGGGAAAAAAGGAAGAACTCAACGTACCCTATATTGACAAAAGTCACCGGACACCTAGAAGAGAAACACAACATGCGATTTATTGGCATACATTAATGCGGTGTCGGTACACTTTTTGGTCTCAATGCATGCACTGACCCTTCGAGACAGGCTTTTGACAAGGTTTTGGAACACAGTGATAGCTTCCATTCAGTACATAATGCTGCCGCTAACTGTTCCTTAGTAGAAGACCTTGTTTTCAAATTTCTTATGCGGCGCTCTAATTCATCTCAAAGGTGCTCTATGGGATTAAGATCAGGGCTCTGTGCTGGCCAGTCCGCACACGATATGGAATTATAGTCAAATCACGTCGTAACAGTCCTATCTTTATCGCTCGGTGCATTTTCCTACTAATAACAACAAGGCTCGGTTTCATAGCATTGCCACAGAGTTCGTAGTGCATAATTATCTAGAATATCGTGATAGACGTAGTGGTTAACAGGTTTGTCCACGATAACCAATGGGCCGGGACCGTACCACGAAAAGCACCCCTACACGAGTACACTGCCAGCTCCAAACTTGACCGTAGGAACAGTAAACTGCGGTAAATAGTGTTTTCCCGGCTGCCGACATACCCACATAAGGCCATCAGACTGATGTATCGTGTATCTGGATTCATCAGTCCATAGGACCCGTTTGCATTGATCTACGGTCCACGATAAATGTTCTTTACACAATGCTAAACGCCGAGGAGCATTCCGAGTGGAGATGAAAGACTTATGAGCAGCCCCAAGACCACAGTAACTCATGGAATGAAGTTCTCTGCGAATATTACGTGTACATACTGAGGTTCCAGCATTTATACTCGCCCGTGCACTGAAGACTTGTGCAGTACTGCGTCGATTAACTGTAACGACTCTCCTGAAGCTTCGATGTCCTCTATCACAGATTTTCTTTGGTCTGCCGGTACGTTTTGCTGCTTCAGGCACGCCATGTGTCTTCCGCTTATTCAGTACGTCCAAACCAGTTGGCATGGGTATGCTTAAACGTATTTCGGTTTCTCTTATGGACAACCCCTAATATAACACCCAACAATCTTTCCTTTCTCAAAGTCAGTTCTCCCCCGCCGCGACATTTTCACACAACTTCACAGTGCGATACGATCGCGGTCAGCTGCAGGCTTGTTGTTATACCATTTGCAGCTGTACCTCGCATCTTAACAACACGGCGGATCCGTTCATTTGCTTTTGAAAAGGTTTCCGGTCACTTTTGTCGATATAGTGTATATGGATATAAAAAAACTATGCGAAAATTAATACTAGTAAATGGTAAGAAAAGTATTACAAAAAAGTAAAACCAACGTAATAGTTAGATCTACATTTTAGCAAATGAAGTTTTAGGCTCTCTTAATGCTTAAATCGGCTGGAACCAATTTACTCGGGTTAGAAAAATGGGCAAAAATCAACTCGAATGAATATATTCGCTGTCTAAGAAGTTGTCCGAACGCCGCTAGAATCTCATTATCAGAAAGTGTTGGTTTCTTCTCAGCTTTGTTATTCAAAATATAAATTTAGAAAAATGATAGACACTAATACTTTCTGATTGAATAAAAGGGTTATAACAATGGCAACGCACCAACAAAAGGAGAGAGGTGTGTCTGTCACTTGGTGTCTTCTCAGTGGCATGATGTTTGTGTCAGGGGTACTAGATCTTTCCAATCATGCCTTCTGTCACAGAGCAAAGAATGAGACACTACAAAGGAGCCGATTTTCGTCCGTGTTGAGTCCAGGATCGTATCTCGGTTCTGCATGGATGTTGTGCTTGTCTTACTGCACTGGCTCTCTCCCTTCCCTGGAACCAGTGGCCCTAAATGTGGGACGAGCGACTTTTTATAGACCATTGAGTTGCTCACTGTTGTCGTTAAACCCCCATAAAAGAAAAGGAAAAACAGGAGCGCTTATCAGGCGTGACAAGCTTATATTCAATACTACTGGGGTGAGAGGAAGAAAGAAGCTGTTTTGCCATAGCTTGCCAAAAACCCGGCCACCATTCCAACATTTCGACTTGGGGCAGCGAAACATTTTGGCCCCATTTGTCTTAGGTGCATCGGCCGCTTAAAGAGTGTAACCAATGAGAACCATTCCTAATATTTAAACAAGAAAGAGGACACCGAATTTTCGGGTGTAATAAGCACGTCTTTTGAATCCGTTCTGACGCAAATTAAATTTATCAAATCTATTCAAAGTGAATGGAACCGGTATGGAAAACACAATAGTATCAGACGGAAGAAAGAAGTTTTTCAATCGGGTCTTTAATCCCTCAGATATTGCTGCAAACGGAATCGTGAGCTTACGAACTCTTAGAAACAGAGTTATCGACAAAAATAAGATGTGACTTTTTTTTTTTTTTTTTTTATTGGAGGTTTAACGACCACCGTGAGCAACTCAATGGGCTATGAGCAGTCGCCCGTCCCTAATTTAGGGTCACTGGTTCCAGGGAAGGGAGAGAGCCAGTGCCGTAAGACAAGCACAACATCCATGCCTCACCGGGATTCGAACCCGGACCCCTTACGGACGAATGATCAGAGGCCAGCGCCTTAGACCACTGCGCCACCGGGGGCTAAGATGTGACTTTACGTCCCTTGGTGGGAAAACCATGCATTATTTAAGGAAGAAAGTATTCACAAAAGGTTTATCCATATGAGCGGTATCGGTCCATAAAAAAAAAAATTTAATCGTGTTTTCAGGAGCCCAGATTTTGCTACAAATACATCAGAAGTAGAAATTAACACTTTATGACCTCTGTTGGCCAAACCATTCTTTACCAAACATTAGAAATTACGTGAAAAATATTTTCCGTCAGGTCTTGTATGCGATACAGGAATAATTTTTCAAATCGGAGTTTTAGAAGCAGAAAACGCAATTTACCATTGTGCGCCCTAGCGGAAAGTCTATGATTTACTTGAAAATTTTGAATTTATAGGAGAAACATTTCGCATCGGAAACATTATACAACAAAGAAGGAAGTTTTTAAATCGGTCTCTTAGAAGTCGAGATATTGACAAAAATAAGATATACATCTACGCCCCCTGGCGTAGAAACCGTGCACTATTTTAAGAAGAAAATTTTCTAAAAGGTTTGTCGACATGAGTACTATCGGTCTACAAACGATGTTATTTTCAATCAAGAATTTAGAAGCTCATATTTTGCTGCAAATACATCAGAAGCGGAAATGAAGGTTTACGCCCAATGGTGGCCAAATCATTTTTTACAAAAATTTTAAAATTACGTGCAAACGATTTCCCATCAAGAGCTGTATCCGGTGCAGAAAGAATTTTTCAGATCGGAGATTTAGAAGCAGAGATATAGGGAAAACCCCAATTTAACTTTACGCCCCCTAGCGGAAAGTCTATGAACTACTTGAAAATTTTAAATTTATAAGAAAATCATGTCACCCTAGAAAAACTATCCAACAAAGAAGGAATTTTTTAAATCGGACTCTTAGAAGTCGAGATATTGACAAAAATAAGATATACATCTTCGCTCCCTGGCGTAGAAACCGTGCCCTATTTTAAGAAGAAAGTGTTTCTAAAAGGTTTGTCGACATGAGTACTATCGGTTTACAAAAGATGTTATTTTCAATCGAGAATTTAGAAGCTCATATTTTGCTGCAAATACATCAGCAGTGGAAATTAAGGTTTACGC
The DNA here is from genome assembly GCA_039090855.1 of Macrothele yani. Classification (NCBI taxonomy): domain Eukaryota; kingdom Metazoa; phylum Arthropoda; class Arachnida; order Araneae; family Macrothelidae; genus Macrothele; species Macrothele yani. The sequence continues at coordinate 186,702,017 of CM076995.1, forward strand.
CCCCTGGTGGCCAAACCATTTTTTTACGAAAATTAGAAATTATGTGCAAACGATTTCCCATCAGGAGCTGTATCCGGTGCAGAAAGAATTTTTCAGATCGGAGATTTAGAAGCAGGGGTATAGGGGAAAACGCCATTTACCTTTACGCCCCCTAGCGGAAAGTCTATGAATTACTTGAAATTTTTGAAATTATATGAAAAACATGCGACACAGAAAACACTATCCAACAAAGAAGGAATTTTTCAAATCGGACTCCTAGAAATCGAGATATTGACAAAAATCAGATATACATCTACGCCCCCTAGCGGAGAAATTGTGGAATATTTTAGGAATAAAATATTCCGAAAAGGTTTATCGATGTGAGTGGCATCAGTCCATGAAAGAATTTTTTCAATCTATATTTTAGAAGCTCAGATTTTATGGCAAATACATCAGAAGCGAAAATAACACGTACGTCCTCTGATGGCCAAAGTATTCTTTACCAAAATACGAAATTATATGCAAAAGATTGTGCATCTGGAGATGTATCCGCTGACAAAAAAAAATTTCTAATCGGAGTTTTTGAAGAAGAGTTATCGGAAAAAAAGCAATTTACTTTTACGCCCCCTAGCGGAAAATGTATGCGTAATTTGAAAAAGAAACTATATCCAAACTACTCTTCGACATAAATGGAATCGAAAGATAAAATTATTTTTTCAATCGGATGTTTAGAAGGAAATATGTGGAATAAAACGTATTTTTGAATTCGACATCATCTGCCTTTACGCCCTCTAGCGGCGAAATTGTACATCGTAAAAAAACGAAATAAAGGATCATCATTCGCATATTTCAAGCTTTTGAATGCAAAACGAATTTTTCAAATCGGACTAATAGTTGTAGAGATTCCGTGGGTACAGACGGACGGACGGACAAACCGATAACATAAGCACGATCTTTTTTTACAAAAGACGTGCTAAAAAAATGTGCTTAAATTTTTTGTGAGTGTTTAGTCAAAAATCCATTCTTCCTGTACTTGGTAAAAAAGTGAGTTTTATAAAAACATATCCTCGTAATTTCTTGGTCTGAAGCAATGAACCCTCGCAACTGGTATCATATAAACACATTGTGAAATATTTAAATATGATTTAAATATTTAATATATTATAAACACATCTATAAATATTTAAATATGATTTAAATATTTAATGGATACAGTATTCAAATTTGCCTTCCAGAGATGAATATGATTTTGGTTAATTTTTCGTGTGTTCAAGTATGTGTTCAAGTAACGGCCGTGTAAGATATTTTGTATGAGAACGGATAATATAATTTATCCTTAGAAACCCACTGCTGGACATTTTGTGACATTTCTCCTCAACTACGCCATTTTGCTCGAACTGGTAAGATAGTCGTTGATTGTAAAGTATACATGGTGATATTATGTACGCCTTCTTGCATGCTTGGAGGCTGACCAAAGGGACATTCGTTACGAGGTGTCAACAATGCGACCCCCAAACCGTTTGAAGGGGCCTCGCTAGAAGAGGGAGAGAGGAGGACATTGGAGATTCGAAGTGGCTATGAGAAGGAGATGTCACTGTGATACAGTATAACGTTTTGTCGTTGTATGGGATATAACCCATAAAGCATGTAAATAAGGTACATTTATATATATATATATCTTGAATGCATACTCGGACCTCTTAGCAAATGAATCCCTGAAGGTGTTTTCCGTAAAGCCATACATTATAAAGGACTTTACGATCCGAACCAAATAGGCCTGGAAACCACAGGCCCGCTAGAACACCTCACACACGTATTAGGTACACTGGTCTTGTAGCGTTGCCATTTAAACACTTGAGGTGATATAAAAACTGGAAGTATTTAAAAATCTTTAAAACGCTGAAATTATCTTTAACTTGATTCGTCGACAAAGACAGAAATGAGTGTAGATTTGGACATATAATCGAAATGCTGACAGAGCTCATGCATGTATATGTCTCTGGAGACAATTGCAAACTTTTTGTGCAGCACTTATGCGTCTGCAGTCCGATATCTTAGGCTACATGTTACTTCTAGGCCGAGATATGGTACTTGCCGGCTAAGATACGTTACATGTAGGCCGCGATATGTTACTTGTAGTCGGAGATATGTTACCTGTAGGATGAGATATGTTACTTGTAGACAGTATATGCCAGGAATCTGTTTCTTTCTCACAAGAAGAAACGAATGATAAGAGCAATAGGAATATTTTCATGTGACTCCTATATTACGCCAATAATTCTGCCCTTCTTTATTCCTAGGAGAAGGTCAAATAAACGCATATCTGCTTATAGGATAATGTACACTGAAGTGCGAAAATTCATGGGTTAGCAGTATCCAATTTTTCAACTTGCGCTGCCGTTGTATAAAGGCTTTGACGCATGCCACGATTTTTATCAGTTGCGAGGTGTACTCTTGTGAGTCAAGATGAACAACTGCCAGTAGGATTATGGCAAGCTGATATGAATCACCGGAGTTTGAATAAAACATGGTAATAGGAGCCAGACGGATGGGACATTCAATTTCCGAAGTTGTGCGAATATTCAACATACTCAATCGACGGTGTCACGTTTGTACCAAGAATACTTCACGGAAGGCATTACCACCCACCGTGGACAGCGGAATGGCCGACCACTGGTGCTGAATGACTATGACCAGCGGCGTGTGGCCCGGATTGTCCATGCTAGCAGACAAGCGATTCTGGCTCAAATAGCATCCACATTCAATGCAGGAGGTACCAGAGACATGTATCCATCGGGTCTTTATATATATATATATATATATATATATATATATATTGAAAACAGACTCGGACATGATGCGTTGTGTATGCGTTTATTGTACTCTGGCGAGTAGAAGACCCACCCGAGTGCCTTTCTTAACACCACGACATGTGACACAACACCTCACCTGGGTTCATGAACACGGTAATGAGACCCGGGAAGACTGGTAGTATGTGGCGTGTCCGATGAATCACGCTACCAGTTGTTACGAGCTGATGGTAGGGTTCGAGTGTGGCTCAGACTCAATGAGGCCATGTACCCAAGCAATCAACATGGCACTGTGCAAGCTGTTGGTGATTCCATTCATGTTTGGGTCCTCTCGTCCTCGTAAACACGTCATGAACTACTGGTAATTAGTGATCTGCAGGGTGACCATTGGCAGCCCTTCATGGACTTCATGTACCCCAAAAACGAAGGGATTTTCCAGGCGGACACTGCACTATGTAATCGGGCCCAAGTTGTCCTAAATTGGTTCGAAGAGCATTCTGGACAGTTCCGACCGATAGTGTGGCCACCAACTTCGCCCGACATGAACCCAATAGAACACTCATGGAACGTGGTGGAAAGGTTTATTCGCACTCAAGATCCTGCACCTACAAATACTAGGAAACTGTGGGCGGCAATTCAGACGGCATGGCTCAACATCTCTCCAGAAGTATTTTGCCACTTTTGGAATCGATGCCACGTCAAGTTGCTGCACTTCGTCGGGCTAGAGGAGGTCCTACACGATACTAAGTACATATCCCATTCCTTTTGACACTTCACTGTATTTTCCAACCGTTTATATTTTCCATTAGTATTTCCAAATTCCCTGTATCTATTTCTCTGTTTCTCCCCAAAATAGGACTCATGTAGTATTTTGAATAACCTCTACGTTCTTTAAAGAATGTTGACCCTGTTTTTCTTCCCGTAATGTTCGTGTGCCTTTATATGTGTTATATTGGATTCGACGTCAAGCGCAGCAATACGAGGAACAAAAGCCCTCGCTTGGCTCCAGATCAAGAAATCACTGAAACGTGGTAGCCTTATATCCAATTCAAGATTACCGAACCCAAAATCTAAAGCAGGTAATATAGAAATGTATACCACCTTTCTCATGTACTGTGTTTTCATTTGAAATTATGGAAATAGAGGAACTGAAGAATATAATGAAATCTTGATTACATTAATAAGGGCATTAAACAAATGTTGGAAAGTCCTTTCGCCTACGTACGTTAGCGCTCAGAAAATTGTGTCGATAACATACTGCTTTCCTAAGAGGACCACGGAATGATTCTGAATCTACGACTTTGTGAGATACGGGTAGTTTTAATAATTCACAAGTGTACCATCATTCCCGAATTCTACTCATACGATCTGATTAATACAGTTATGAAATTTGCACGTAAATAAGAATAAAACTATACATGCAAATGTTGCTGTTTGCAATCACTTCATTATTTTACCCGAGGATCTCCACTTCTCTTGAAGATCTTATCTTTTCTTTCTAATCCATTAGTATCTGTTTGTGCCTTTCTGATGTACACTAACAATATCTGTTCGTAAAAGTTTTAAGCTTAATGACGTACTCTTGGAAAGAGAAAGCCATAAAATTTGTCTTCCTCCGGAAATTGAATGCTGTGCCTTATTGGAAATATTAGCCCAAACTAAATAAAAGTTCCTCAGCCCTTTTCGTGTGATGCGTTTATTGTACTCTGGCGATGCAAAAATTCTATCTGGAGGTGACGAGTTTCTATTATTGTAGCACTTTGGCTGCCGATAACGTCGAACGTGGAGACTCTGGAGACTCGTTGAAATTCGCTCCTACGAAGGAGAAGACCAGAAAATTGTCTCTGCACGCATCGTCTTTCCCGAGCAATCATTACTATGTTCGCATTCTCCGATGACCCTTCCATACTGAGAGCTTCTAGGGGAGCTAGAAAAGTCAGACACGGAACATTTTACGCCCTATCTGAAGTAATGTACCGTCCGACTTATGTTGAAGCAAGAAGACGACCACCACGCACATTCTTTGTTGGGGAAGAGGGAAATATCAAGTGCCACACTTTGAGACAATATGATTTTGGTAACTCAATTCAAAACACAGAGCTCGAATTTTTATCGCTTTGACTTTGTAGAGGTTCTTTTCCTGTTTTCTGATCGTTCTACGAAGGCAACCCTGGTATCTAAGAAAAGAAAAAGATAAAAGGTGAGTGTCAACCAAAAATTGGCAGGAAAGCTCAGGAAAGTTGTACAGAAAAGATTGCTTTTCTGAAGGTATCTCACTACGTTGGGTTTTTTTTTTTGAAAAAATGCAAGAAAGGGTAATTTTTTTTAATGCTAACACACAAAAACACATACATGTTGAAAAAAAAATAATGATATCAATATATATTTTCAAGAAATTGGGAAATTTGTGAAGGAATAAGCATGTCGTTTATGGTAAATGCTCTAAGTAAAAACGTTACAGATATGTTATAGCATTTTTTGCATATACTATAGCATTTTTTGCATCAGTATAGCTATTATCCGGTGTCGCACGATTGGCTGAATAACGATTGGTCGACAGTAACGATTGTTCGGCAGCACGATTGGTCGACATAACCATTGGTTTAGAGGATTATGGTTTACATTCGAAGCGGTACCTCTCAAAACGTAACGTTCCTTTTTGGAAATAATATCTTTTAGAATGTAGTCCTCAGATAGTACAGCATTATAACATATAATTTCCAAATAGGCCCCCGTGTCATCTTTGAAATCTACATAGAGGGCCTTCTGAACGATGTTATTTCCGAAAGGGCTCCGGGGCAATTTAGGTATAGGCACCTTGGGGAACATAATTCGGAAACTCGGAAAATTGCAACACATGCAAAGCGTTTCTTGGACGAACGGCGATTTGTGTTCGTACCCTTAATGAAAACTATGTGGCAATTTTTCTGTGTGTGGCAATTTTCCGGGTTACTGAAAGATGTGTGGTAATCTTCCGGTTGGGCAATTTTCTGGTGGGGCAATTTACCGCCAAACTGTTTGCACTTAGTCAACTTTTTTTTCCAAGTTCCGTTTACCATTTTATGTCGACCAATCGTTATATCGACCAGTCGTTACTGTCGACCAATCGTTATGTCGATCAAACGAGATGTCGACCAATCGTTACTGTCAAATAATCATTACTGTTGACCAATCGTTACATGACCCTATTATCTATGGAGTGAACTAAAAGGTTAGTGATGTTCTTAAACACTGCTGAGATACACTCATTCCTACATGCATTAGTGCGAATTTTCGACAAATGTCTTCACCATTTTGAATGTAAATAGCTATAACCTGACTTTGAACTGACAAACAGCAAAACGTTTAGTTCATTGCATGCACAACATTATAAGAAAGATGTATACCAAGTTTCATCAATTTATTTACATACCTTTTGTAGTTATCAGGTTTTCCGTAAAGAGTTCGGGACGAAAATCTCATCCTGCAACGCGTTCAAAGTGTCACTTTCTGTTCATTTGACAACTGGGATTAGATATTCCGATTGCTATAACTCTGTATCTCTTTATCGTAGACAAGAAACAAAGGCAGTTTTGGAATCCTAAGGAATGGAACTTTAAAATGAACGCATTTTTAAAAAATGTAAAATTTGACCCGAAACGACCTTTTCAACGTAATGGAATACCTTAAAGCGTTTAATAGAATGCACTTACCAGGATCTTATGGATCTTTTGTTAAAGGTTTTTTAGCATAAAAAGCTTTTCTCTGTTCACCCTTGGATGAAATGTTCATTGTCAAGACATGAAATACACACCGTTGAAATGAGATTTCTCCACGCCGGCTGAAACTGTTTGTAAAACCTAAAACCGTCGAACGTTATGTTATACATAAAGCTTTACTTCTTTTTTTTTTTTTTTTTTGACCATTTCATTAAACATCTAAGAAAAAGAAATGTCACTTACCTGCAGTTTAAAGTTGTCGACGCCAGCAAATGCCCAGAAAAGGAATTATTATGGAATATCCATATTATATTTTAATTGAATTATAGGGAAGACCTAAACCATAACTTATCACTTCAATGCCTAATTTTTTCAAACTCTATGGCGTAATAATTCCAATGGAAATGAAATGAGATAAGGACTCGCAGTTTTTATTTCGATCACTGCAGTAGGCATACGTCTTTGAATACTCTGCACAATGTTCACATATAAAAGATGATTTTAACACATCGTAACTAGTGAAGAAAAAAAGTATAAAATTAGTATTAACGCATGTCGTACAAACTTTAAAGCGATGAATAACGTATCAGTGATTAAGCAGCAAAAGAAATCGGCACTGATAAGAATATCATCGCCTCTCTTCACACAATCTTTCATTTGTTTTTAGCTCGTCTTTTGTAAAAAAAAAAAAAAAAAAAGACCGTGCTTATGTTTTTGGTTTGTCCGTTCGTCTGTAGACACCATATCTCTATAACTCATAGGTCGATTTAAAAAATTATTTTTGCATTAGGAAGCTTGAAATATGCGAATGGTGACCCTTTATTTTGATTTTTTTTTACGATGTACAATTTTGCCGCTAGAGATCGTAAACGCAGATGATATTGAATTTAAAATACATTTTATTCCATACATTTGCTTCTAAACAACCAATTCAAAATATTCTTTCGCCCTTCGATTCTACTCATGGCGAAGATTATTTTAGGTATAGTCACTTTTTCAAGTTACGCCAAGATTCTCCGCTAGGGGTGTAAAGGTAAACTGCGTTTCCCCCAATATCTCTGCTTCTGAAACTTCGATTTGAAAACTTCTTTCTGCAGCTGATACATCTCCGGATGAGAAATCTTTCGCATATAATTCCTAACTTTTGGTATAAAACAGATTGGCCACCTGAGGGCGTAAGTGTTAATTTCTGCTTCTGATGTATTTACAACAAAATCTGAGCTTCTAAAACTTCGATTGAAAAGTTTCGTTGTGGACCGATGCTATTCACGCCGATAAACCTTTTCGGAACATTTCCTTCATAAAATAATGTATGGTTTCTCCGCCACGGGGCGTTGATGTATATCTTATTTTTGTCAAAATCTATTCTTCTAATGGTCCAATTTGAAAAATTTCTTCTTTGTTGGATAGAGCTTCCGCTGCGACGTGTTTTTCATATAATTTCAAAATTTTAAAGTAAGTCCTTGACTTTTCGCTAGGGGGAGTAAAATAACATTGCGCTTTCCCCGATATCTCTGCTTCTAAAGCTCCGATTTGAAAAATTCTTCTTACACCGAATGCAGCTCCCGGTGGGAAATGTTTCGATTGTAATTTCTAATTTTTTATAAAATCTGGTTTGGCCACCAGGGGGCGTAAGAGGTAATTTTTGCTTGGTAGGTGTTTCCATCAAAATCTGAGCTTCTAAAATCTCGATTGAGAAAATTCTTTCGTGAACCGAAACCGCTCATGTCGGTAAATATTTAAATATTTTTCTTCTTAAAATCACGTATGGTTTCTCCGCCAGGGGGATAAATGTATATCCTATTTCTGTCAATATCTCTGCTTCTAAGAGTCAGATTTGAAAAATTTCTTCCTTGTTAGATAGTGGTTCTAGAATAAAATGTTGTCATATAATTTCAAATTTTTGAAGTAATGCGTAGAGCTTCCGCTAGGGGGCGTTAAGGTAAATTGCGTTTTCCTTGATATCTCTGCTTCTAAAATTCCGATTAGAAAACTTCTTTCTGCACCGGATATACCTGCTGATAGAAAATACTTTGTCTACAATTTCTAATATTTGATGAAGAATAGTTTAGCCACCAGGGGGCGTAAGTATTAATTTCTGCGTCTGGTGTATTTGTAGCAAAATCTGAGCTCCTGAAAACTCGATTGAAAAAATTATTTCGTTGACCGATACCGCTCACATCGAAACACCTTTTGAAAATCCTTTCTTCTTAAAATAATGCATGGCTTTTACGCCAGGGGACGTAAACGCATATTTTATTTTCTCGATATCTCTGCTTCTAAGAGTCCGATTTGAAAAACTCTTTCTTTGTTGGAGAGCGTTTCCGTGGGGAAATGTTTCTCATATAATTTCAAATTTTTCGTATCGCACAGGTCTGCCACCAGAGGGCGTAAGTTCACGTTCCCGTTTACAGCAATATCTGCGGGACTAAAAACCCGATTGAAAAACTTCATTTTTCGGTCAGATACTATTAACTTTGCAAACTGTGTCTGTATTTTCTTTCCCAAAATAGTGCACAATTTCGCCGCTTTTTCTGTTTTTCTCAATATCACTGCTTTTACGTGTGCGATTTAAGAAATTCTTTCAACACCGGATGCCATTTACCTTGTAGAACACTTAAGGGTAGTATATGAGGAATTTTGTAGTTCGTAGTCCTGTCGGTAGGTGGTGTTTCAATAGTTTGCAGCTGTATCGCAGCTTCTAGAAACGCTATTGAGAAATTTCTTCTTCACTGTATGCCATCCGCTACAACAGAGATGTGGAACACAATCCTCTTTAAGTAACGCAAAGATTTCTCACTAGCTGCGTAAAGATCAAACGCTTTTCCATGAAGAATAATTTTCCCCTATTTTCAACTTTTCCGCTTTGCAAAATTCTTCCGCTAGCAGACGTTCTTATATTTCTTCTTTTAACTGTTCGATTTGAAAATCTCTTTGTCCTTGGTACCTTCTTTGTAGTATGAGAAACTTTTTGTTCGCCATTTGTTAATCTTCGTAACATGTTTTTAGCCGCTGGTGGAACTAAATAGATGTTTCTATTTCTGGATGTTTTATCGATTGTTGGAACCAGTTGATTATTTTCCAAACCGGCTTCATTGATTTTGAATACCTTTGATAAATTTAATTCGCGTCAGAACGGATTCAAAAGACGTGCATATTTCATCCAAAAATTTGGTGTCATCTTTCTTGTTTGATTCGCACATAGTGAGTGAAACCTTTGAGAGTTCCGATATTACGTTCAAAAAAATTATACGTGTGGACTGGCCAGCACAGAGCACTGAGCTTAATCCCATAGAGCACTTCTGGGAGGAATTAGAGTGCCACATAAGGAGTTTGGAACAAGTCCTACTACTATGCAACAGTTGGCGGCAGCATTATGTACTGAATGGAACGCATACCTATCGCTGTGTTCCAAAACCTTGTCGAAAGCATGTCTAGAAGGGTCAGTGCATGCATTAAGGCCAAAGGTGGACCGACACCGTACTAATGTATGTCAATAAATGCTATGTTGTGTTTCTCTTCTAGGTGTCCGGTGACTTTTGTCAATATAGTGTATAATTAAGAAAATGAATAAGTAACAATTGCGAATTGTGGCACACAAAAAAAGAAGTAACAGTACCTTAATTATTTACTGTTAAATATAAAAACACACTTAACCAAATGCCACAACGTTTTGCACGTACAAAATTGTTTTCTCTTGATTGCGTTATTAAACAAGAAACATAACACCGAATTTTCGGTTGTAATGAGCACGTCTTTTGAATCGGTTCTGATGCGAATTAAATTTACCGGAATGGAAAACGGTAGTGTCTAACCGAAAAAAGGATTTTGTCCCCACAGATATTCCTGTAAACAAAAACGTGAACTGACGCTCTTTGGCGGCAGACTTGTGCTTTAAGAAAAATTTGAATTTATATGAGAAACATTTGGCAGCAAAAATCTCTCCAACAGAGAAAGAGTATTTCATATCGGAGTCTTAGAAGCACAATTATCAACAACAAAATAGATATGCATCTACGCCTTCTGGCGGAAAAACCATGGATTATTTTAACAAGAAAATATTGTCAAAAGGTTTTTCGTTATGAGCGGTATGGGTCCACGAAAGAATTCTTTCAAATGAGATTTTAAGAGCTTAGATTTTGCTGCGAATACATTCGAAGCAGAAAGTAACTCTTGCGGTCCCTGGTGGCCAGACCATTCTTTACTAAATATTAGAAATTATATGCAAAAGATGTCCCATCAGGAGCTGTATCCGGTGCAGAAAGAAATTTTCAAATCGGTGTTTTAGAAGCAGAGATATCGGGCAAAACGCCATTTACTTTAACGCTCTCTATGAATTACTTGAAAGTTTTCAAATTATATGAAAGACATGTCGCACCGGAAGCGTTATCCAATAAAGAAGGCATTTTCGAATCGCACCATTAGATGCAGAGATATTGACAAAAATAAGATATACATCAACGCTCCCTGGCGGAGAAACCATACATTACTTTAAAAAGAAAATATTCTGAAAAGTTTTAACTCAGAATTTGTTGCAAATTCCTCAGAAACAGAAATTAACACTTACGGCCCCTGGTGTCTAAACCATTTTTTACCAAAAAATTATATACAAAATATTTCCCATCAGGAGCTGTATCCGGTGCAGAAGGAATTTTTCAAATCAAAGTTTTAGAAGCAGGGATATTGTGAGAAACGCGATTTACTTTTACGCCCCCTAACGGAAAATCTATGCTCAACTAGAAAAAAGTGAATACACCTAAAACAGTCTTTGGCATAAATGGAATCGAAAGGTAAAACTTTTTTTTCAATAGGATATTTGGAAGCAAATATATGGAATAAAATGTATTTTGAATTATATATCATCTGCATTTACGCCCACTAGCGGAGAAATTGTGCATCGTAAAAGAAAAACGAAAGAAAGGGTCATCATTCGCACATTTCAAGTTTCCCAATACGAAAAGAATTTTTCAAATTCGGACTAATAGTTGCGGAGATATGGTGTCCATAGGCTGGCGGACGGACAAACCGGTATCATAAGCACGATCTTCTTTGCAAAAAATGTGCTTAATATACGAGTACATGTATAAGATCTATTGCAATGTCTGCGAAAAGGGGACTCAAATTATCTGAAATAGCTGCTTCCTGTCATCCAGTTTTTATAAAATAAAACCTAAACTAAAATTATTTCTAATAATTTTATTTATGCATGAAAAACAATTGCTGTTTTTTTTTAATTCTTCATTCAAAGCACATGAAAAAATGACTTGCTATTTCTGTATTCAACTTCTTATGAAGTTTCCGCAAAACTTTTTGTAGAATCTTTTGTGAGGCCAGAAGCCCTTATAGCTCCCCCCCTCCCCCAGCGATGCAGGAGTTCAGTGAGATATCAGTATGCCAATGGTCACAGGATATCCGGTGTTTAGAGGTTTTACTTTATTTGATGAAAGATTATGCACATGACACTTTAGAGTAACTGCAACAATGTAACACAACCAAGGGAATTTTATTGTAAACTACACATGCCTTATTGTTTCCCTCTTGAGTTTGAGTGATGGACCCGTTCCAAGCTAACTACGTTACCCGTACGTTTTAGAGTATCATGGAGCCCTGCAACAAGAATGTGAATCTCGTTAACGTATTGGCAACTGCAGGAATAAAAATTTATCGAATTACTAATATTTCTAAAAGCCTAATAGCAACAATATCACATCATGACAGATAACTGAGTAGCTTTAAGCAGCTAATCAAAGCACTTTTCATCACACTAAATCTCTTACCCTTGATAAAAAAAATGGTTAATTTCCTAATTTTCGTTTTACATCCTTTTGCGATAAAAAAGATTAACGATTTACCGTCTCTTAATAGCAGGATGATAAAAAAATTAATCCGGCTTTTCTTCTTCCATTTCTTCCTAGCCGGTGAGCACAATGTTATCTTCACAGAAGTGATCCTGAAATGTTCAGTCCCTTCATTACTTTTAACAACACGCACGGGCCTTTAACTTCAGCCTCAATTTTGGCTTCCGGGCCTTTATTGATTTGCTTGTCAAAATATGTAAATCAAGTTCGCGGCCTCTGATGGATGAATAACGCATCGAATGCATGTCTTGTAAAGGGAGATACGTAAAAGCGAAATTCGAAAACACTTCATACTCGGCGCTTCCCCCTTTTTTTAGCTCATTCTTTTTGAATTTTCTGGGGCGAACTCCAAGAGAATGATGATCCTGTCAACTTACTAATGTACGGAGAACTAATTAAGGATCGGTTATCTTAGCACGGAACTACGGAAGCGGAGTAATTCACGTGATTTATGGTCAGTGCAAGCTACTGACTTTTAGAAGACATTCACTTTTGCCTAGTCTGTGTTGCATGAACCCTAACTCTCTCACTCTCTTAATCTTTGTTTTTGAACGAAGACAATGTTTGGATTAAAGCAAGGTTTATTTTTCTATGCCTCAAAAGTAATGCAAACTGCATGAAATAATTCAGCAAATTAACTCAACTTTTCTTGCTGAGTTACTCAACACCTGCTTTCGTTAATGATTAAAGGAAAGTGTTTACCCGAGTGTTTCCCTGCCTCTTTCTATTTCTGGCAATTTGTGACTTATTTTAATATATAAAATCTATAATAATAAAACATAATATTAGTCGCGTGTGTGTGCGTGTGTTGTCTGGCATGATTCACCGGATAATCGTAGTAGACTATTCAAAATCTTACAGGTTGTTTTCCTTTGTTGCTCAAGCAGCACTCGGGTCAAAATTCCGAAAGGGTGAACCTTCTAGAAGTAAAATACAGAATACAGGGGTTTATTGAAAAAAATGGAAACACCGAATGCGACTGGTATCTCATAGTCCACTGATTAAAACCTTTAGTACTGAAAGTAAATCTTGTTGAGTACAATTCCCTAGAACTCCGTTTGTTGAAAAGAAATACTGCCCATTGTCGTATAGATGAAGTGGGTGTTGCATGTAATGGACAAAATAACAGGATTTTCTTAATGGAACACCCGTTTATTTTTTATTTTATTTTTGTTACTTGTCTATCAGTGGTCTTCGGGAAATATTAGCCATTTGTTTCAACTCAACACCACGAAATTTCTTCATTATCGGTTTTGCGCAATTTTTTTTGTTGAATTCGATTAAATGGGTCATGAACACTATAACCTTTTTTTAACCGGTGATTGGATTCTAATACACATCTTTCTACTCCGGAGTGGCTATTCTCCGAGTTGAACTACGATGGCAGGCTTATCGCTTGTTCATTGTCAATTTAACTCATACGTCACTTTAGTAGAACGTCATTTACGTCATGTCACGTAGCACATAACATTATCTCCCCGAAAGGAAATCGCAAATTTCGGGCCAGCCGAGAATCATGCTGAAAGGTCCTCTCATTGTAGGAGAATTAATTTTATTAATTCCGTGCATTGTGGAAGGATCATCATACATTTTTTTTTCAAATTTACATAACTTTGAGCCGATACAACCTTATTTTGCCGACAGCGAGATTCGAACCCACAGCTTACTCCGAAGCAGCTGTTCCACCAGTTGTTCTACTCCGGCTTGCTTCTTTGCCGATCTGACTCATGCGACAGCTCAGTAGTACGTCATCTACGTCATGTCATGACAACTAATAGTACGTCCTCTACGTCACGTCAATTGGCTACGCCGGCTTGCTTCACTGTCGATTTTTCTCATGCGTCAACCCAGTAGTATGTTATCTCCGTCATGTCATGACACATTAGTAGTGCGTCATCTACGTTACGTCAGTTTACCTATGCTGGCTTGCATCTTTGTCAATTTGACTCATGCGTCAACTTAGTAGTACGCCATCTGCGTCATGCCATGACAACTTAGTAATATGTGATCCGCGTCATGTCATGACAACTTAGTAATATGTTATCTGCGTTATGTCATGACAACTTAGTAATACGTCATCTGCGTCATGCCATGACAACTCAGTAGTGCGTCGTATGCGTCATGCCATGACAACTCAGTAGTACGTCATCTACGTCACATCAATTGACCTACGCCGGCTTGCTTCATTTTCGATTTGACTCAGTAGTACAGTCAACTGCGTCATATCATGACACCGGCCAAAGGAGAAAGGAGACATCGCTGTCGTGTTCCTGGAACCAATCACGCACCCCTTTAACGACATGGCAGCGCCTATTGTCCTGTTGGTAGACACCATCACCACCAGGGTGAACGTCCAACATGAAGGGATGCATGTGGTCAGCGAAGATGGACAAGTGGCCATTGGCGTTCAGGGACCCATCCAGTGGTACCAGCGGTCTCATGTCATACCAGAGAAACATCCCCCAGAAATGCACATTGCAACAGCCGTCCTGTACTTGACCGACAAGCGAGTCCGGGTATTGGTTCTCGTGTGTCTAACGCAGTATCATCCAGCACTCGTCAGTTCTGTGGTGTAGAAACTTTGATTCGTTGGAGAAGGCAACCTTTTTATGCTCTTTCACTGTCCAATGACGTTAGTCCAGTGCGAACTGCAGGCGTCGTTGCCGATGGACATGGGTTAACATGGACGCTTTGACGCAGCGTCGACTCCGGTTACCCGTGCGTAACACGGTTCACTCTACTGTTATCGGGGACACGTATCTGGGTGCCCCAGCGTTCATTTGCGTAGTCAATTGCTGCACTGTTACGCGTCGATTAGGGTTTTGTTGCCCGTCGTCGACGTTCACCTCTGCAGTCGATGGCGTTTTGAGGATTCCACAGTTATGACGTCGGGAGTTACTCGGTGTGCCAGCGGTCCATTCTTGGTACACCCTTACTACAGTCTCTCACGAGCAACCAACGAAGTCTGCTCTTTTCTGAGATGCGTCCACCCTTGGTGACGTAACCGTAGGTCATTGCGTTTTTGAAGGTCCGTCAAATCACTATCTCTGCCCATTATGCTCACTTCACCCCCTATGGCTCATCTGTCCTGGCCGGCCGCTTATATCTCCGTGTGGTCGGCCTTGTAACGTGCACTCTGTGACGTACCTGGGCGGGCACACCGTGATTCCTGGGGCTGTCATATTATTCTCATATGACCGAGTATACCTTAGCGCTAGGAGCGATTTAACAAATAAAATTCTGACTCTATTACTTAGCTACTATTAATACAAAATCAGTTATTGCAAGTGAACCTTAAATGACAAATTTTGAAATTTAACCTAAATGAAAATTTTAGAATTTATCTTTTATGATACACGAAAAGGAATTAATGGAACTTACAAGCAACCTATGCCCGAAATTTCTGCGTGGGGATGCTAGTATATAAGAGAGATAGTGATTGAAATCAGAGACATCTCTGTAATTATTACCTTATGTATTTCTTTCTAGTTGAGCAAGGTTGAATATGCAATAAACTTGGTCAGTTTGTTTTGTGTTTCTCTGGAAATTTTAAGCGATTTCAAGCACTTCGAACATTAACCTAAAAGCTTCTAGAGATACAGACTCGGGATTTCTTTCGGGTAGCTACTAGACCTTCAGCTCTGTATCATGTAGTACGCACACCATTATTGGATTCTTGAAGAAAGGTTTCACGGATGACTCATATTGGGCATGTGTTGTTTATCTAACTTACGTTTTCTACCATGAAAAAAATACGAGGGTTGTACCGAAAGTAATGCAAAAGTGGGCATAATTTTTTTATTGACTGGCAGAGATCGTTCAAATTGCACATCTTGGTAGAGTAACTATTCCTCTATAGTAACTATTCTTCTTTCTTCATTGCAGGTAAATAATGGATTCCAAGCAGAGGCAACGTGCCGTCATTGAGCTCTTGACGCAGGAAGGATGAAAGCTGTCCGATATCCACAGAAGGCTACAGAATGATTGCGGACAGTACACCATTGACAAAAGCAACGTGTACAGATGGATGAAGTTTAAACCAACATTGAAGACAAACCACGCAGTGAGAGATCATCATCTGCGACCACTGATACGAATCGTCAGTGAGTGGATGAACTGATGCGCGCGGAGATACAAGTCACAATCTGTGAGCTCGTTGCTCAACCGGACTGTCAATGCCATAAATGAGATGGTGGAAGACTTAGGGTACGGGAAAGTGTGTGCAAAAGTAGGTCCCTAAGCAGTTGACACCCGATTGGAAGGAGAAAAGGGTGGAAGTCTGCTCTGATCTGCTGGTAGCGTTTGAAGCCATTAAAGACACGATTTTTTCTGATCTGGTGACTGGGGATGAAACGTGGGCGTATCTATACGATTCGGAAACGAAGAATCAATCCCTGGAATGGCGTCACACCTCTTCATCAAGGCTTAAGAAGTTCAAGAGCCAGTGATCAGCCCATAAAGTCACGGTGAAAGATTTTTAGGATGACAGGGGGGGGGTCATTTTCCTTTATTTTATGGAATGCGGCCGTACCGTGACTAGCGAGCGGTACACTGAGACACACAAAAAGCTTAAAGAAGCCAAAAGGAGGAAATGACCGAACAAAAATCTGAAAAGGATTCCCATTCACCATGACAATGTGAAATCCCACACATCTTTGGCACCAAATCAGGCGATCAACAAATTGGGTGGTCTGTGGTCCCCCCATCCACCGTACAGCCCAGATCTAGGGCCCTACGAATTCCATTTGTTCGGTCCAATGAAAGACGGTCTCCAGGGACAAAGATTTGATGACACAGACAAGGTGAAAGTGGCTGTGAAGAAGTGGGTACAAGAGTCCACACCTGAATTTTTTCAAAGAAGATTCGAATGTTTGGTGCAACGATGGCGCAAAAGCATCGCTTGTGATAGAGACTATGTTGAGAAGTGTCTTTGTTTAGAGAAAGTGTTACTCTACCAACATATGCAATTTGAACGACATATATCAATTAACAAAAACCTTATGCGCACATTTGCATTACTTTAAGTTCAAAACTCGTGGTAAAGCAACAGGTTATTGTCTGAGGGGAATTTGTATGAATATACGAGCGTGCATAACGTTTCCTTTTTATGTGGCTGACATTTAAAATTAGAAAAAAACACTCCCAAAAAAAATCTGGCAAGTTTGCTTTACTTGAATTTTCCACGAGAGTACCAGAAAAAATTCTAAACATACCAAAAATAATTTGAAATAAAAAGTGCGTTATTTATTAATCAAGTTTCGGTTGCTTCATATGGAACTCTGCGACGTAAGAATACTTTTTCAGATCAATTTCCAAAAGCCCGTATTTCGTGTTCACGGATGTACGGCAGACAATAGTATTTGAATATCATCTTTGACTTATTATGTGTATGTCAGAAACCAACAACGTAATAATAATCGGGCTAACGAAAAATAAATCTAAAAGCAAATTTAGATTTTAAAATGTTTGCAACTTCAAAGGCATAAATCGATGTGTTTTCTAATAAAATGACTAAGCGTTTATAAAATCACAATAAATAAATTCTTAAATAGTTCTATCTGCGGAAAGGCTTCAGCTGAAGGCGGTCGTGTATTTGGCCCCCAGAGGAGGGAGGAATGCGTGTAACATTCCTTTCATACTAGCATCGTTTTTATCATTTGATGCACCAGGCATTTCAAGACACACGATGATACACACACGTGCTTAAACACATGCACTCGATAGGCTTTTGTCACGAGAGTGAAGATGTTATAGTTTTTAAAGGGCAGCCAAGCATACGGGCATTCAATATTTAAAAAAACAAAAAGCGTGCTCGGCCATTGGCCAAACCCTTGTTCTTGGTCTTTAGCTATGTAGGGCTTATCCACGATAAAAAGAAAGAAACGAGAAATCAAAGATAAAGTACCGAAATAAAATGTAATGCCGTAGCACCTGCTCCTTTTTTTGGAACACGGTGTATTCATCACATCGTCTTCCAGCTGAAGACCAATTTAAAATTTACGAAACCTTTGCACGGTGCATATTAAGGCACTGTGTACAGAATTATCAGCAAATAAATGCGAAAAAGATTACATCAGTTTTTAAGAGCCACCCCGGTGTCCCAGTAGTAAGAGATATAGGTTTCTGTCTAGTCGTATTCGATGAAACATGATGAAGCGTTTTTCTTAAGGGTCTGACTCGTTATCTTCCCTGGATAAAGTTCCTCTGAATTAGGGGCACATCACTTCTTATAGGCTCTGTGAAGTGCTATAGAGGTGAAAACATGTGTCAAGACGACAAATATGCAGCGAGACTGTAACGTATACTCTATATTCACTTTCCTTTTGATTTTACTATCTCTGGTTATTTTATTTTACTATGTAAATTATCTTCTTACTGAACGAGATGTTATTTCACCCACTGAATGAGATCTGGCAATGAGTGTAAGTCATGACGTGGTGGTAGCCAGTATAAATAGGCGCGTTCAACGATACGTGAAGAGAGCGTTTGTTGTTGTACGGAGAGCGTTGGTTTATGTGAAGGAGAGAGGTTGTTGTTGTACGGAAAGCGTTTGTTGTTGTACGGAGAGCGTTGGTTTATGTGAAGGAGAGAGGTTGTTGTTGTACGGAGAGAGTTTGTTGTTGTATTGAGAGCTTCGTTCTATGTGATTAGGTTGATTCTTCATTATTGTGATACGAGTAGTGTGTTTGCGTTGGATGATGCAAGAGTTATCTAATAAAAGAGCTTTTTCGTAAGTACGTCTTTCTCAATTCATAGTTTTGTCAGATCTCTGTCTGGCTGTTAGGTTAATGTCATTCGTTGATTATTATTAACAACCAGCGTTAAGACTTTATTCATCCTAATTACTGCTACAACATTACTACCAGTTATAAGTTTGTTCATTACTATTACTACACTACTAGCAGGAGACTTTATTCATGATCTTAATTAACTAGTAACAACAACCATTTGAATTCACTATTAGAAGCTTAGTACAAGCATATATTTCAGTAGTAGAAGCATTATAAAACATTACTAGCTTAGTTGAAAGCTTTATTCATTATAATTAGCTTAGCTGGTAGAAGAAGTTTATTCATTATAAGACATTCTATCCGCGTAGCTCAGTTGGGAGAGCGAATTACTCCGGAGTGAGGGAACACGGATTCGATGCCCGTCGTCGCGGATAAACTTGTGTTTTCACATTGGCCCCCGATTGTGGAAAATGGATCCACTGGTCATTGGGTTCTTCGAAAAATGAGTGATGTTTGTTCCACACATTGTTTGGAATTAATTAAAAATTCCTACTTCGCTTCCAAGAAAAAAAATTAAGAGGGAGGTGATGTCACGTACTACAGAGGTGAAAACATGTGTCAAGACGACAAATCTGCAGCGAGACATTCTGTCCGCATAACTTAGTTGGGAAAGCGACTTACTCCGGAGTGCGGGGACACGGTTTTGATGTCCGTCGCGGACAGACTTGTGTTTTCACAACTGTAGAATTTGTTTGTGGTGGAGTTTAGCTCTCTCCAAACAATAATAATAAAAAAAAAGTTAGGATGGTTTTCCCTTTAAGAACATTTTCTAGTTATTGCCGACTTCGTGAATCGTTCCTCCTTGATAACGTAAGCACTGCTCACGCCTACCATGAAACGGCAAAAGAACTAGTTCATGACTTATTTTATGCGAAGTTTTCTTAGTATCATTATGGATGAGACGTTTTAATGACACGCATTTTTTGAAAGGAAGAAATCAGGAATGCATTTTATGAAAGAAAAGGAACGAAAAATAGTACAGGGATTTCTTAATGTCGGGAAATCCTTTTTTTTTTTAGACAAAGCATCTTTAATCCTTGAATTTTAACTTGTGTATGATTGATGATTAACATGTTTGTTACTTTTATTTATTATTTATTTATGTTTTTTTTTCGGTTGCCGAAATTTTGAGTCTTATGAAAACACAAGTCTGTCCGTGACGGAGATCGAAACCACGCCCCATCTCTCTGGAGTAAGTTGCTCTCACAACTAAGCTACACGGACAGAATGTATCGCTGCAGATTTGTCGTCTTGACACGTGATTCACCTCTTACTTCACAATGTGTAGAATTTTATCGTGATGGTGCCGCAGATTCGACAACATGTATGAAGCTGGCGGAAAAGAATAGCTTTCACCCGAAAGTGAAAAAGTGTTTCGAAGGTCATGACATGAAGTTGTTTTTATTTCTTCTACGACCAAGTGAGGAGTTTCATTTATTTGAAAGATATTTATTTCAGAGCACATTGCTCTGCAATACTAACTATTGTGCGCAGTTCTTTTTACGTAGGACTTAACAAACTTGAAGGGCTCAACGTAAACAGCAGCCGAACGAGACGAAAGGGAATGATGCGTAAACTTTAACCGAAAAAAGAGTAGGCTTTATTAATATTCTATATGTATTCATTACAAAAATATTTGAATTTTTTGTATAAAATAAATTCGCATTATTACACAGATCAAACTCTCATTTTTGTTTGTCGCAATTGTCAGCATAAATTTTTTTTGTGAATTAGCTCCATCGCGCTTCTGCAAGTAGACACTACCAGAACAAGATACACGCAAAAGTGAGAACTACTTGAAAGCCTTCGTAATCGGAAGACCACCAGAAATTCACGTTTTTAAAGAAAAGTTCATGGAAAGTCCAGTAGTTCCCAATCTTTTGAATTCGCGGACCGGCAAAACGTTGGGGAACCTTTTCGCGGACTGGCAATGCCGAAACAAAACCTTTAGGCTATTTTCGTGCATTTAATATCGTAATATTCTATATTATATACATAATTATATACCAGATTATTCCATGTCACTTACTTACAGTTAATATCTTTTAATAATTAATAAGTTCAATCCTTAATCAATCCTTAATCAATTTTTTCAGTGGTTAGTGTGACGTGTGCTGCTGCGTGATAATCTTCTCAAGCTGTGGTTCCAGCCTCGTTTCTGCAGGGTGCATTGTAGCATTAATGTCCATTATTTTCTCGTGCTTTGTTTTGATTGCCGAAATGCCGTCCCAGTGGCGCAGAGGTCTAAGCGATGGCTTTTGACCATTCTTCCGAGATGTGTCCGGATTCGAATCCCGGTGAGGCACGGATGTTGTGTTTGTCTTACGGCGCTGGCTCTCTCCCTTCTCTAAATTAGGGACGGGCGACTGCTTATAGCCCATTAATTTGCTCACGGTGGTCGTTGAACCTTCAATAAAAAAAATCATTCATTTTCCCCTTCAAGAACCGTTTCCTGCACGAACGTTGGGCATCATCGTCCTCATCATGAATTGTGCTAAGTCATGATGATGAATTTCTTGCGGATTATGAGATGACTTCCGGTTGGCTCCGTCATCTCAGTACCCTAGCCATTCACAATGGTACGACTACAACCCGAGTAGGAATCTTTTGTTTTATTTGGGGATTGAATTATCACCGTGATCAACTCGTTACTCTGTAAGCAGTCGTCCATCCATAATTTAGGGTTATTGGTTCCAAAAATGGAGAGAGTCAGCGGCATAAGACAAACACCTTACGTGATTTGAGCCTGGACCCATCAGCGTCATAAGACCGTGCCTTACGTGATTCGAACCCGGACCCATCTTGGACTAATGGTGAAAAGCCATCGCTTAGGCTAATGGTCCCCCAACTTTTTGCATTCACGGACCGACAAAACGTTGGGGAAGCTTACGCGGACCGCCGATGCCAAAACGAAACCTTTTTAGGCTATTTTCGAGCATTTAATCTCGTAGTATTCTATATTATAATTATCACTGCGTAAAATCCATAATTTATATACCAGATTATTCCATGTCACCTACTTACAGCAAATATCATTTAATCTGTGAGTATTAATGATTAACAAGTAAAATCCATAACAAATATATCACAATAATCTCGTTACCGTAAATAAACTTTTTCCTGGGGTCATTGTGACGTCCGTTGCTGCTGCTACGTGATAATGTCCTTGAGCTGTGGTTCCAGCTTCGTTTCTGCAAAGGCGCAGTGCAGTATTAATGTCCACTATGTTCCTGTGCTTTGTTTTGATTGCTGAAACAGCTGAAAAGCTATCCTCGCAATAAATACGTGGCCGAAAAAGTTACCAATCATTTTATAACTTCGACGCTGAGATTTGTATATTCTTTCTTCATACTACCCCAAAACTCAGTCAGAGATTAAGATCTGAATATTTATATCAGACTGGCATCCGAAGGAAGTTTAACAAAGCTTTCCTTTTCTTTGTGAGTTAGCCTGCGAAAGTTCAGATCTCCTGTGAAGAGATTAGCAATCCAAGCTTCCTTTATACTTTCACGACAGGTGTTCAAAAAAATTTAGATCTAGATTTCCTCTTACTTTGATTCCATTTCAATTCAAAAGAAAAATAAATAAATGCATTCGTTTCTTGCTGACCGGCGTAAAAAACTTCGCGGACCGGCAGGAAAAGCCTCGCGGATCGGGTGTTGGGGAACACACTTATAGACAACAAGAAAATTTATTGGGAAATTGATTATTATGCCTGTAATTTATTTTCAAATCGGTACAGGGTTACAGTCATTAGGATACACTATTACTTCATCATCATCATCATTGTCAACCATTATCAATCCACTGCTGGACGAAGGTCTCTCCAAGCCTCTTCAACAATGATCTGTCTTGTGCCAGTCTCCTCCATGTTACACCCGCATACTTTCTAATTTCATCCACCCATCTTCCATGTGGTCTTCTTCTGGGTCTTTTCCTGTCCCTTGGAATCTAATCTAACGACTGTTCTTCAATGGTCTGTTCTTCTGGCAGTATGTCCAGCCCATTGCCATTGTTATGGTGAAAAAAAAAAACATTTTGAAGGTTGAAAGTTTTTATTTATCAAAAGGGGCTTATTATTATTATTATGCTGGTATTTAAATTGATATGGAAATTATAGAAAAGTTAAATTTGGCAGATGGGTGGATGCATTTCGAAACCAAAAATATTGTCTAAGTATTAGAAGGCCATGAACATCCTAAACAAAAATGCATCTGAGAATTTACATTCCACAAGAAGTTATTGGAAAGTTTGCGTTGTTTGTGTTCACGCAGAGTTGAGTCACCTGAAAGTGCAAAAATAAGTGAATATTGTTGCATGTGTATGAAAATGTGTCACTATAAGTCATAGGATAAAATGTACTCGTTCAATAACAACTTGTGGGGGCGGTGAAAGTCAATTTAAAAGGATAGGACAAAAATTGCAGTTATGAAATACCTTATAATACCAGGATTCGGATCGATAGCCTTAGTCAAGCTAAGGTGGGGTACATGGGACCAAGTCATGGAAGACAACAGCACACAAAATTTATCACACTTCACTAATTTTGGACTTTTTTTGAAAGGCTACTGCCTGTATTTATTATTTTTCTTTAAAAACTTAATAAGGTCATTTAGTGGACAATCAGATAGCATTTCCTTTTTGTTGTTTGCTAAAACACAGCAGTATAAAAACAGAATCTCAATTTCTTTTCTATTTCTCTTTGGCCACTGGCCTTATGAACAACAGAACTTTACATATTTCAACACAGTTGGTTTGAACACTAGGCATTGACTTTATGCATCCAAAAATTATACCATGATTCACATAGCTTACACAAAAAAGATACTGGATTATTTTTAATTCCACCAGGTGGACAAGTTCTGTTCTTTTGAAACGTACTCTCTTCTCTCTCACCTAGTTAGCTCAATGACAAATTTACAATTTTACACTTATTGATTTAAATTTACAGCACCTAAACAATCTTAGCACACTCTGCAATCTCCCAGACCAGCTTCGAAGACTTCAATTTAAATTTACAGTTATACTAAGAGCCACAAATTATACTTTAACAAATCTACTATCAGCAAGTAAACAAACCAAGTAAATTATCCTCAAAACAGAATTTACACTGAGCACAAGCACTAATTAACATTACATAACCTATAGAACTACCCTGAATGAACCTACTTCACTTATAAAGAAACCTCACTAACTAACTTAAAAATTATCACTATTCATAACATCACCATAATTCAGAAATTCAAACAATCTTCTTGCACTAGCTTGCTCATAAAAATCATCTCACTCAGCACTTCACATAATAGCTCAAGATACTAAATAACTCTATACTGTAAACAAAAGCTCAAAATACCAATTAACTAAATTTCCAAACTAAATATCAAGTTCACTAACACCAACAACCAGAATTTAGAATTTACATCCCTAGCACTACAGCAAATCATAAACAAATAAATTTAGATACTTTAAATCACCAAACAAACTTAAATTCAACACCTGCAGTGAATTACTGAGGTAGCGGTGAGGCAAATACCCTCAGTTCAGACACTACCCTGGGTTTTTGATAACCAACACAGGAAGAAAATATCAAGTCAGGCTGAAGGCGTGAAATTGGGTCGTGAATCCAATTTCAGCCTAAGCAAAAGGAAAGGAAAAAAATCCTCAAGTGTGACACATCATCATCAGGTACAGAATTTCCCCCAACATGATCTCGCCAATTATTGAAACAACACCCGACCGACCCTCGCTGGCAGTACATATCTCCGTGAGCAGCGAAACTACTGGGGGGGGGGGGGTTGAGTAAGTTTTCCCCAAAAACCACAAAAACCACGTCCTCAGGGCTCCCCCTTTTCGAACCATTGCATGATCCCACCTTGATCAACCACGCCTGCAAGAGCCTGTCGTACTTCAACCCCAAATACTCCAGGCACATCCGGCCCAGAACCAGCACAACTATATCCCAGGAAAATTCACTTATCTCTCTATATCCCAAGAAATCCAAAATCACTATATCCACATATATCCCAGGAAAATTCACTTATCCCTATATCCACATATATCCCAGGAAAAATCACTTATCTCTCTATATCCCAAGAAATCCAAAATCACTATATCCACATATATCCCAGGAAAAATCACTAGCAAGGAAATTCCTCTGTACCATGGCAATGCGCAGGTCCACTTCCAGACAATAACACTGACCATTTACATAACCCACTAAATATTTTCACCTTATTAAAAATTAAAATTACAATTTAGACTCTTTTTGTAAAAACAAGAAAATTTAGGCCAAAGAAAAGAACAATTAATACTGGAACTGGTGAGCAAAAGTGTGTCTTCTCAACCCATGATGTTCATTCTTTTTGTGAAATACTAAACTTGAGAACAAAAAATACTTTAACTTCTATTCTGCACCTATCGCATCCTGGTGAAAATTCCCCACTCAGAGCACTCTGCCCTAGGACAAGTTCCCGGTTTGCCCTAAGATCACCCCTTTCCAATGGGAGATTAACACTCATCTGGAGCATGTAAAATACTGGTCCTCAATTAACACTCCTACCATCTCAATTTCGACACTCAACACTCCAAGAATGTAAACAACACTTTAGGTTTCCAATTTCATCACACTATAATATGTTCCCAAAATCCCAATATAAATCATCCCATAATTTATCTTCACTCAAAAAAAAATAACTCAACGCTGTAAAAGACTAGAGAGAAATGTTTACAATTATTTCATCACCCACGACATCACAATAACACTGGTTTTCAATTATCACATGCCCAACTAAACTATTATCGATGCACCAAAATTTACTGTGCTCAAACATTAAACCAAATTTTTCCGATACATTAAAATTTACTGGCCTGGGAAGTTGCTAAAATACCAGACATGACAACACAAAAAAAAACATAAATGAAAGCATTTTCAACTCCCCTTTCTTTTTTCTTTCTTTTTCTGAACTCATACCTGAGGAACTAATAAATTGTAATTTTGAAAACTGAATGACAACACAGCCATAATCAGAGGCAAAAAAAAACTTGCTCTTTTCTTTTTTGTTTCTTATGCTCAGCTCGAAGTTTAGGTACCCTGCGTGGGATTTTATGTATCAACAATAAAAGATATGGACTAAAGCATTACCTTTGAGCTGGCGTCTCCTTTTTTTTTTTTTTTTTTAATTTTTTTTTTTTTTTATTACAGTCCTGGCACAACCACAGTCTCGTTAGTATTTCTTTCTTTTCTTCCTCCAACGGTTAATAGCCGAGGTAACCATTTTCGAAACTTCGGGATGGGATGGAACCTTTATTTACTTATTTATTTATTTATTTATTTTTTTGCTTCTTTTCCTCCGACCTTTGAAGCAGGCCTCCTTTTCGGAGTAGCAACAGAATGGAGAGGCTGTATATATGTTGTTGTGGGATATCAAATAAGGAGAAGGCATGTCTTGCCATTCTCGGCTACGTTCTCTCTACACGAGCGACATCGTCTTAGCCTCCCGACATTTTTTCCTTCCAGGGAAAGTTCCCGGCCAGCGGAAGGTCGCATTAACTGCGTTCTGCTTCGTCAAACCTTCCATAAGCTGGATCCGAACCAGGGTGTCACATCATGGTGGTCAGCAAAGAGCACAAAGGCAGTCGGGAAAGATTTTCTGTGGGTCCTCTCCCACCAAAAGGCGAGGCGAAAAACCCCGCCGTCCCCTCTTTCTCTGCCGGTCAGCAAGAGGACAAGAACAAAAGTGACTGAGACAAGCGTCTCCAAGTGTCAAAGAAACTCTCGCGTGTTGGAAAAAATGCTGACCCCTGATTGGCTGAACTCTGCAAACAGCGGAATTTCTCTCCCACGCCTCGAGTGACCTCTGACCTTCACTCAGGCATCGTTGCAGCGTCCAACACTCTCCACGAAAAAAAAATGTTACCAGCACGTGCATCCTCTGGTCGGCCAGGGGAAGATGAACTTGACCTTCAACACGTACCTTCAACTCTTGACCCTGAGGTCTAAAAATAGATTCTGTTGCTGAATTCTTTACCCAAAAGACGAAAAGATGTTGCACTTTTGGGCGACTTTTTCACGACGTTGGGAAATGAGGAACGCAAAAATGGCAAATTCTTGCCTTGCAGAAAATCACTAATTTTAATTTTCTTTTTTCTCACGTTCCGTGATGTGAAAGTAAAATTAATTTTGATTCTCTGAGCTGCACACCTACTCGCCTTTTCCTATCGCGATAAAAGAACAGATAAATTAATTATTTTCAAAACCCCAAAGTCAGTTAAATCAAATATTATTCTCTTTTTTCATTAACATGAAATTTTTTTCCAACATTGTTTTCCTGGTTGTGATTAAGACAAGCGAATTTTGCGCACGAATTCCCCTGCCTTTCAACCAGGAATTTTCTTCTAACGTATGTCATGGGAGAAAATTTTTGTATTAATTAATCTCTGATAAACCAACAGACAGATTGATCAGGTCTCTCTGAAATTCACCAGAGGTTAAAATTTTCGCCATGACACCATTTCATGAATTTTACTCTGATCATGATGTCTTCCACTCTTGTCATTTTTCTGATCCACGAGTTCCTCTTCTTATCTCTCCTGGTTACACCAAGCATGCACCTCTCCATGCTACTTTGAGTTGTCTGCAGCCTTTGTATGTCTCTTTTAGTTAAGGTCCACGTCTCTGCACCATACGTAAGCACTGGAAGAATGCATTTATAAAAGACTTTTCTTTTAAGACATAATGGCATATTGCTCTTGAAAATTATGCAGTTTCTTCCAAAAGCTCTCCAGGCAAGTTTTATACGCCGATTAATTTCTTCATCAATCTGACCCTCACTTGATATCTGCTGTCCAAGATAAACTTACGCTTCTATTGAGGTGACCCATATGCCAAGGCGTACGTCACAGATATCCTCCCTTAAGCAGCAGTGGTAATCCTTTGCCAGTGTAGCTTAAACGGGAAAGCATTCAACTCCGGAGCAAAAGGATATGGGTTCAAGTCCTGCCACAGAAAAATGAGGGTAAATTTCACAGTATATATCTTTGAAATTTTTTCGTCTTAATGGCCAGTGAAATTTATGTCTCTGGTGCCGTGGAGCTGTCCAATTTCCTCCGCCTTTTAAGTAAAGCGTGCGAGTAGAAACATCATCAGTACATACATTAGAGCAGTTATTGTAAAAGGACTGCGCAATAATATTTAAAATCTCCGCATTTCTGCAGAAATCAGAAGAAAGCTGTTATCGTCAATCTGTTTTGTGTGAACAATACTACTGGAAAGAGATCTCTACTAAAACTTGATAATGTGCGAAGTAGTTAAATATAGTTGTTTTGCTTCAGTGGATGTTGATTCTGTATGGTTTTAACACTGAAATGCTCAGTCAAGAGCAGAAGGTATTTAATTGCAAATAAGTGTAGATTTTGGCCTAAACGAAACACACTGACTTTAATTTATTGCTGAGTGTCAGAAAATTAATGGAAAAAAAACTTTTGGAGGGCTGAAACGTCACTATGATCGCCAAGCTCATTTTCTATAGAACTCAACGTGATCATCACGCCAGTTCTTGAACTTCATGAGAGACCTTATTGTCGTAGTGAGACTAGTAACAGAGGTCTCATCGGGTACAAGGAGCCCCAAGGAAGCCCATGTCATCACACCCTGAACCATTACACCACCTCCATTTACCCCTTTGACGCCAACTTGGCATGCTGTGTGCATACCAACTTAACAAGCTCTGTCCATCCTTGTGTCCATCTACATCCTTGCGTCCATCCTTGTCACATATCTTGTGTCCATCCATACATTTGAGTTCATTCTTGTGTCCATCGTGTGTCCATCCATACATATGTATTCATTCTTGTGTCCATCCTGTGTCCGGCCACATCCTTGTCACACATCTTGGGTCCATTCTGTGCCGATCCATATCCCTGTGTTCATCCTTGTGTCCATCCTGTGTCCATCCACATCCTTGTGTCCATCCTGTGTCCATCCACATCCTTGTGTCCATCCTGTGTCCATCCACATCCTTGTGTCCATCTTGTGTCCATCCACATCCTTGTGTCCATGCATATCCTCAAGAATCTATAATAATAAGTTTCATTCATTTAGCTCAACTGTAGAAGGCTTTACTAGCAGTGTCCATCCTTGGGTCCATGTTTTCATCCTGTATCCATTCAAGCTGTGTCCATCCTGCGGCCATCCATATCCTTGTGTTCATCCACATCCCTGTGTGAATCCACATCTTTGTGTTCATCCACATACTTGTGTCCAGCTTGTGTCATCCACATCCTTGTGTCCATCCTTATAGCACATCTTGTGTTCATTTACATCCTTGTCACACATCTTTGTGTCCATGCATATCACCAAGAATTTACAATAATAGATTTCATTCATTTATCTCAACTAGAGAAGGCTTTACTAGCAAGTGTCCATCCTTGTGTCAATGTTTTCATCCTGTGTCTATTCTTGTGTCTATGTTTCCATTCTGTGTCTATCCACATCCTTGTGTCCATCTTCTGTCATCCACATCCTTGTGTCCATCTTGTGTCATCCACATCCTTGTGTCCAGCTTGTGTCCATCCTTGTAGCACGTCTTGTGTTCATTCACATCCTTGTCACACATCTTTGTGTCCATCCTTGTGTCAATGCATATCCGCAAGAATCTACAATAACAGGTTTCATTCATTTAGCTCAACTGGGAAGGCTTTCCTAGCAAGTGCCCATACTTGTGTCTATCCTGTGTCCATCCATCCTGTGTCCATGCCAGCTTGGCAAGCTGTGTCCATCCCTTCGTGTGGATAACACCTCACGACCAGCCTCCCATCGGCGCGATAGAGTTGAAACCGCGATTCGTTACACCGGATGACGTGTTTCTAGTCCTCCACATTCCAGCTTCGATAGTCATTTTTGGTTGTTTGGTTGTCTGCGGATTTCACAACCACCGTGAGCAACTCAGTGAGTTGTAAGCAGTCGCTCGTCTCTAGTTTAGAGCCCCTCGTTCCAGGGAAAGGAGAGTCCCAGTGCCGTTAGACAAACACAACATTCATTCTTCACCGGGATTCGAAATCGGACAGATCTGGGGAGAGTGGCGGGGGACAGCGTTTAGACCAATCCGTCAATGGAGCAACGATGGTCCCTTACAAAATTCAGCTTAATCTTTCGGTGCCTTGCAGTAAACTTGGAAATGTAATATAGACGTCGACTGCCATAGCCTATTATTTAAATGGTATGACTAATATTTGTTCTGCACAAGCTTGTGCATGCGCCCTCGTTACTTTCCAACGTTATCTGCCCCGCAGTAGTCGTGCCCTCTTTAAATTCTGACCTTATCTGTCCGGCCGTACCCGTGCGCTCATTAAATGCCGACGTTATCTTCCCCTTCGGTAGCGGTGCGATACCTTGTAATGTTATCACACTGGTACCGCAAATTGACAGTGCAGACTGTCCAATAATTTGCTCTAACCTCGAGCGTCATATTGCACATTAACGGTCAGATTTCTCTCGTTTCTGAAACTTTTGCCAGTTTCACGTAGTCTTGGATTACGTGTGGAAAGATCTGACGTTGAAATCCTAACAGTTCAGCAGTTGCGTGATAGAACAGCAGGACTACTTCGCAGCAATTACCTGGCAAAGGTAATATTCACTTACGTTGCAACATTTGCCCATGCGTTCTTTTCTGTGACTGGTTTACGATATGTAAATCATCAAATAGAAATAATCGCTCTCTTTCCACGCTTGTAAGTGAGTCACAGAAAAATTATCATCCGCCGCCACCGGGAATCGAACCCAGGTCTTGCAGTTACCCTCGTTATTTGTTCAGTTGCTCCTGTTCATCTTTGGTAAATCCCCAGCATTGTGCGGGGCTCCAAAGAAGCAACCTAGTCATCAGTTTGTCGTTTGTGAGTCTGGAGAATTTCGAGGCCGCTATGGTTCAGTAGAAGCATATACGGCTCGTAACTTGTAGACCCTGTGTTCGATTCCCGGTGGCGGCCGATGATACTTTTTCCGTGACACTGATAAACGTGGAAAGAGTGATTATTTCTATTTGATGTTCCTGGTCCACGTCAATTGTGTATTTATTACAATATGTAGATATTGGGTTGATGCGAATGAAATAACCGGCAAAGGACCAGCACACGTGGACGGCGAGAACAAAGGGGTAGGACAACTTACGTAGGGAAAATAATCCCCCTCGGCATCGACACATAGTTGCCATCTGTCCGGCCAGGTAATTGATTCCGGAACGAAAACAATATTGTGGCTGGAACCCGAAGAAATCATGAGCTCCACATTGAGCTTCGTTGTCTGTCGTGAACTGTTTCCCGGACAGGAAGTGATACAGGCGACAAAACAGATAATAGTCTGTCGGAGACAAGTCCGGGGAATATGAAGGATGAGGCAGTGCTTCATACCCCAAGGCACTTAGTGTCAGCATCGTTCGTTTTGCGACATGATGGTGTGATGTTGTCCTGGAGCAGAAGAACGCTATGTCTGTTGGCCAAAGCCGGTTTTCTCTACAGTAATTGCCGGTGCATCTGGTGTAATTCAGCACAACAAGGTTCTGCAGTGATGGCTTATCCTCTTGCTAAGAAACACCGATGAATTATCCCCGCTGTGGACCACCAGACAAGGAGCATCATCATCTTGGTGTGTAGGGGTGGCTTAGGATGCCGTCCAGCAGGCTGTGCCTTGCTTAACCATTGTGCAGATCGTTTCCAATTAACATAAAGTACCGACTCCCCGTCGCAGGCAACGATTTGTTTCAGTAGAGGTTCCTGTTTATTCCTGGTAAGCAACGACGTGCAAACTTCCAAACGCCT
Organism: Macrothele yani; assembly: GCA_039090855.1. NCBI lineage: Eukaryota > Metazoa > Arthropoda > Arachnida > Araneae > Macrothelidae > Macrothele > Macrothele yani. The sequence goes on from CM076995.1 coordinate 186,733,963, forward strand.
AGTCTTGTTGGCAGTTGTCTCACATGTCCAGCTGTTTGATCTTACCCAGCGCAGCCAGACACCGAACAACTGTCGTATGGTGGACATCTACCTCTGCCGCTATCGCACGACGCGTTTGTCGGGGGTCCGATTCAAACACACGTAACATAACATTGTCAGAACCAGCAACAGGTCGGTGAGTACGTGCTTCGTTTTTCAAGTCCGTTTCTCCGCTTTGAAACTTCTCAAACAATCGCCTTATGGTTCATTTGTTGGCTATATTCTCCCCAAACGCTTTGTTAACGTTTCGAGCGGCAATTCCTGCAGAATAGCTCCGTGTAAATTCATACAGGAAGATGACGTTCAAATCCTGCGTCTGCATGTTTCCTTTGCAAGTCACGTTACGTCCAGACAAAGCACGCCTAAACCTTGTTCTCCCCACACATGCTAGCTATTTATAGTAACTCTGTGACGTATCACCCGCAATACCTGTGGGTGGTTCCATTCCTCTGTTGTGGGGGGCTGTCTCCACTGCACGTCCGCGCCGGACATTTCATTCGCCCCAACCCAATACATGCTTTATTAATAGACATCGGCAGTTTCAGAGTGCCACGTGACTCCACACGATCTTTCTGCTTTGCATATTGTGCATAATAATTGTTAATTCAGTGTATGTATTTCAAGAAATGGTTCTACCAAATGGGTAGAGGATGTCTTCTGTAAAATATGCATAGCTCATTAGACTAAGTCACCAAGTTACAGGTGCTCGCTTGCATTTGCATTCTCATCGATTTCAGCATATTAAGTATTCAGTTATTTCTTTCGTGAAGCCACTGGGCAATACAAATGAGTTACCAAGTGTTTACTACAGACAATATAACAAAATCATTACTAATATTGCTTTGCTTCAACAGATATCTGAGAGAAACAACTGAATAATTCACTTTGCTAGACTTATACACCAAGAGCAGACTTACTGACTTATTCTCGATAAATGACAAATGCGAAGGTGTATCAATATTTACTCACCGCAAGTTACTGTGGCTATATTAAGGTATAACATAAAGGTACTGCTACGAAGTGAGAAGGAAGGTAGGGATTTGTATATGTTGTTGTAAGATACTGCTCTGCTAATTAATCCCTGTTGGATTGACTCCCGAACCGTGGACCTCTCACTTCAAAACGTAAAGCAGAACTCTCAGCAAAGCGGGCGCTCAACTGTCGAGTTATCGCTTCCAGACACTCGAAGATATACACACAACAACCATGAACATCCTTTTCACGCATCTTGAGACAAAAGAATTGCCTATCCTTTCTCTTTCTGCAATCTTCCTTGTAAAATGCCACGCCTTAGTCAATTGCACGTCACACTTTATCTTGCAAACATCGTATGTGTTACCTATACGAGTTTGTAAAATGTTTCATGCATGTACACGGAAGAGCCAAAACATTACTATCACCTGCCTAATATAATGTTGGTTCTTCACGTGCCTCCAAAACTGATCTTACCCGGAGAAGCATCGACGCTACAAAATTCCTAAAGGTGTCTTTCGGTGTCTGCGACTAAAATGTGACCGCCAGATCCATTAACTCTTTTACGTTAGGAGGTTGAGCCACCGGAGATCGAATTTCCTGTTCCAACACAAGCCACATACATACGTATGCTTGATTGGATCGTTGTCTGCAGAATCTTGTAGCCAGGGCAATGGTACTTGAAAATGTGTCGAATGTTCCGCCAAGCGTGTTGGAATAATGAGGAAAGTGTGAGATAGCCCGTTATCCTGCTGAAAGAAGGCACTTCTAGAGAGGAATACCGTTGCCATGAGAGGATGTACCTAGTCTGCAATGAAGTTTAGGTAGATGATAGACGTCATAGCTTCCTGCACATAAATGATCGGACAGAGGGTTTCCCAGCAGAACATTGCTTAAAGCACTTCACTTTCTCCTCCGGCTCGTTTTCGTCCATCTGCGCATCTTGGTGCCAACATTTCCCCAGGTAAACGACGAAAACGTACCTGGCTGTCCACTTAGTCCAGTTTGATACTCGGTTGCCCATTGTAGAAGCCGTGAAGGTGAAACGAGGTTAGTATAGGCGCCTGGAGCATCCCGCGGCTACGCAGCTCCATTTTCAGCAGGATTCGATGTACAGTGTCTTGTGACACATTATTTCTATCACCTGCATCGAAATTATTAGAAAGTTGTGCCTGAGTATCGTCTCTATTGATTCGTACCATACGGGAGGACTTTCACTCACCTCTGTCATCAATGAGAAGTTATCGGCCCGCACCTTGCCGGCAGTTCGTAGTTTTTCGCTTCTCGCACAGCCTTTGAAGGTACTTAAGACGGTTGACTGTGAGCATTCCACAAGCCTTGCCGTCTGAGAAATGCCGGACCAAGTCGTCTGGCCATAACAGTTTGGTATTGTCAAACTCGCTTTGGCTCGCTGACTTTCCCGTCTGAAGAACAACAATCACACTAAATAAATAAGTACACCGCTCTTTCTACGTTCCAGAAACACATAACAACCGAAAATTTGTTTTCAGCAGCCGCCGTGGAAGCGAACCACGGATCTCTCGATATCTAGCCGAGCGCGTTAAGCTTTACACCACGGTGGCCAACAATCCACGGTGCTATGTGTGTTTTTAAGTCAGCTTCTGACATCATAAATCCGTAAGATGGGATCAGCTACTGAGACGTCTCCATCTGTTGGGCAATAACGACACTGGCTATATATATTATAGCGGTTAAAAACAAAGGCCGAGATCCAAGGTGAAAATCCTCCAAATACGTGGCGTCAGTAAATAAATAAGTACATCGCTCTTTCCACGTTCCAGAAACACATAGCAACCAAAAAATTGTTTTCAGCCGCCGCCGTGGAATCGAACCACGGATCTCTCGATATCTAGCCGAGCGCGTTAAGCTTTACACCACGGTGGCCAACAATCCACGGTGCTATGTGTATTTTTAAGTCAGCTTCTGACTTAAAAATACACATAGCACCGTGGATTGTTGGCCACCGTGGTGTAAAGCTTAACGCGCTCGGCTAGATATCGAGAGATCCGTGGTTCGATTCCACGGCGGCGGCTGAAAACAATTTTTTGGTTGATATGTGTTTCTGGAACGTGGAAAGAGCGATGTACTTATTTATTTACTGACGCCACGCCACGTATTTGGAGGATTTTCAACAATAACACCGATGAACAGAACTCATTATAAGGTGTTATTTATACCGTTCCGTGACCTTCATAGGCGCTGTCGGTTGCCTGCAGTTACTTCAATTTACATAAAGACACGCTGATCTTGATGTTTTGGATCTTCGGTGTATATTGAAATACGCCATTGTAGGGAGAAGCTAATGAGTTGCCATATTTGCGTGCTGGAATTTCAGTTATAAATCTTTAAGGCTTTGGAGTAGGTGAGGCGGAATTATTCCGATTAGTAGTTTTCCTTCTTTTTATTTCTATTCCCCGATCTGGCCCGGTTTTTCATGTTTAATATATCCGTTTTGTTTCTTCACAGATATCAGAACTTGCTAATTACAATTTGATCTAGAAGTTATCGGTTCGTACGCGAACATTCTCTCTACGTGATTACAGTACAGCATGAATTGAATGAAAGACTGTTGTTTTCCAAAAGGCATCTGTTCACCGCGAACTCCCTCATTTACAGTTTGCGCTGCATGTTAAACGGTTCCCTTCATTTCAGAACTGCCCGCATTACGTTTGTTACTCTATGTTTCTTTAATATCTTTGGTGTAATCGTCAACGGCTTCTTCATCGCAGTTTGCAAACTTTCCCACGTCATCCAAATTTTTACCGTTTGCGTTTAAGTTAAAAACCTTTAGTGTTTGCAACTTTAAACAAGAAAGATGACACCGAATTTTCGGGTGTAATGAGCACGTCTTTTGAATCCGTTCTAACGCAAATTAAATTTATCAAAGCTATTCAAAGTCAATGGAAGGCCGCCCCGGTGGTGCAGTGGTCTAAGCGATGGCCTCTGATCATTCGTCCGAAAGGGGTCCGGGTTCAAATCCCGGTGAGGCATGGATGTTGTGTTTGTCTTACGGCACTGGCTCTCTCCCTTCCCTGGAGCCAGTGACCCTAAATAAGGGACGGGCGACTGCTTATAGCCCATTGAGTTGCTCACGGTGGTCGTTAAACCTCCTATAAAAAAAAAAAAAAAAGTCAATGGAAGATGTTGACCGAAGAAAGAAGTTTTACAGTCGGGCTTTTGAACCCGCACACGTCGCCCCGGGGGCGCAGTGGTCTAAGCGATGGCCTCTGATCATTTGTCCGAAAGGGGTCCGGGTTCGAATCCCAGTGAGGCATGGATGTTGTGTTTGTCTTACGGCACTGGCTCTCTCCCTTCCCTGGAACCAGTGACCCTAGCTTAGGGACGGGCGACTGCTTATATATAGCCCATTGAGTTGCTAACTGTGGTCGTTAAACTTCCAATAAAAAACAAACCCGCACACAATGCTGTAAACGGAATCGTGAACTTATGCCCTTTGGTTGCAGACTTGTGCATTAAGAAAAATTTGAATTTATGTGAGAAACATTTCGCAACAGGAACGCTCTCCAACAGAGAAAGGATTTTTCAAATCGGACTCTTCGAAGCAGAGATATGGACAAATATAAGATATGCATCTACGTCCCCTGGCAGGAAAACATGCATTATTTTAGGAAAAAAGTATTCTCAAAAAGTTTTTCGATGTGAGAAGTGTCGGTCTAAGAAAAAAAATTAATCGAGTTTTCAGCAGCTCAGATTTTGCTGCAAATACATCAGAAGCAGAAATTAACACTTATTGCTTCTGGTGGACAAACCATTCTTTACCAAATATTAGAAATTATATGAAAAACGTTTTTCATCAAGAGCTTGTATGCGATACAGGAAGATTTTTTCAAATTGGAGTTTCAGAAGCCGAAATATCGGGGAAAACGCAGTTTACCTTTGCGCCCGTTAGCGGAAAGTCTGTGATTTACTCGAAAATTTAGAATTTATATGAAAAACATTTCTCATCGGAAACACTATCCAACAAAGAAATAATTTTTCAATTCGTACTCTTAAAAGTAGAGATATTTTCAAGAATAAGATATACATCTACGTCCAGATCCAGATCGCGAACAAGATCGTTCAGTTCTTGTATGAGAGTGCGTGGCGCAGATGACGTACCGTGGCCGTCATATGAACTACCATTAGACGCCCAAGGCTCAGTAAATCTAGACATCAGTTGGTCTCCGTGGCTCGGTTCTCATGGTCCCCTGAATCGATTGAAAAATATTTTGTAAGTTCGGGGACGGAAAGTCCTTCAAACTGGTTGATTAGCAGAGTGAAAGATTTCTACTCCAAATTATATGAAAGGGATGATACATGTACTCCAGACATCATGAAAGGTACCAGAGTTCTTCCAGTCCTCCCAGCAGAAGTTGCTCATGCAATCAAGAACATGAAGCGGGGAAAGCTCCAGGAGAAGATGGAATTACTATAGACATCATACAAGAAGCAAGTGGAGAAATTGAAACAGTACTCGCCCAAATTTTCACTCGATGCCTTAATGAAGGGAAGATTCCTGAGGATTGGAACAATGCTACAATGATCCTGCTACATAAAAAAGGTAACATTGAGGATCTCAGGAACTACAGACCTATCAGCCTCCTATCAGTGGTTTATAAAATCTTCACTAAAGTTCTTTCACACCGCTTGAAGGTAACACTGGACATGGCTCAACCGAGAGAACAAGCTGGATTCAGGAGTGGCTACAGCACAATAGATCATATCCACGTACTGAGAGAACTAATTGAAAGAGCGAGGGAATATGAACTTCCATTGTGCATGGCTTTTATCGATTATGAAAAAGCCTTTGATTCGGTGAAACCATCAGCAGTTACCACGGCTCTGAAATCCTGCGGTATTGAAGATGCATACATTAATATTATTAATAACATCTATGAAAATGCAAGTGCAAAGATTCGGCTGTTTGAAAATACAACACACATAAAAATTGGAAAGGTAGTGAGACAAGGTGACACCATATCTCCGAAGCTCTTTAATGCCCCATTGGAAAATGTTTTTCAATCGCTGAGCTGGGAAAACAAAGGGATAAAGATTAATGGAGATTATCTAACCCACCTTCGTTTTGCTGATGACGTAGTCATTTTTGCAACTACCCCATCAGAGCTGCAGAGTATGATCCAGGAACTTGCTGACAAGAGTAAAGAAGTGGGATTAAAAATGAACTTTCAGAAGACAAAAGTGATGTTCAATGCTTTTACAAGAAATGAAGATTTATCGATTGATGGAGAAAAACTGGAGATAACAGATACGTATGTTTATCTTGGACAGCAGATATCAAGTGAGGGTCACATTGATGAAGAAATTAATCGGCGTACAAAACTTGCCTGGAGAGCTTTTGGAAGAAACAGCATAATTTTCAAGAGCAATATGCCATTATGTCTTAAAAGAAAAGTGTTTGATCAATGCATCCTTCCAGTGCTTACGTATGGTGCAGAGACGTGGACCTTAACTGAAAGAGACATACAAAGGCTGCAGACAACTCAAAGTAGCATGGAGAGGTGCATGCTTGGTATAACCAGGAGAGATAAGAAGAGGAACTCGTGGATCCGAAAAATGACGAGAGTGGAAGACATCATGATCAGAGTTAAATCCCTGAAATGACAATGGGCTGGACATACTGCCAGAAGGACAGACCATAGATGGACAGCCGATATTTTAGATTGGATTCCAAGGGACAGGAAAAGACCCAGAAAAAGACCACATGGGAGATGGGTGGATGAAATTCGTAAATATGCGGGAGTGACATGGAGGAGACTGGCACAAGACAGACCGTTGTGGAGGAAACTTGGGGAGACCTTCGTCCAGCAGTGGATTGATAATGGTTGACAATGATGATGATGATGATATTGAAGCACTCTATGGTCCACTTTCTTTTTGTCGTGATGCCTCCAAACAAACCAAGAAGTAACAGTCTTTTCGTGATTTCTTGCCTTCCTCCAAACCATAGCAACAGCGAAACGTCACCGACACTTTACCGCTCCTTCCAGACACTTCGGAAGATTTCTAGCACACGAAACGCAGCATAGGTGTAGGGCCCATACCTTGTTCTAGTCCCCAGTCGTGCATCCGAAATAAAGCTTATACTCCTTTTTCACCAGCAAACCTCACTTCCCCGCAAATATAACAAAAGTTATTTGGAGTATTAACACAGTTACGAGGCATCACTACTGCTGAATTTACACTGCAGGGATCACTTATGTATACGACGCACGAGTAAATGGTAGTGTAGCCCAGGAAGTCGAACGAACACTTGATAACCCGACGAGACTCCAGTTTATACTAAGGATTACATCATCTTACTTCAGAGATGTCATGACTCAACTGCATTGCATCATACAAAGATGCAATAGCTCCTGGGAGTGACGTGTGTGATGGGCTTATTTAATATGACGAAATAGGTTGCGGACTGAGTCTCTCCTAAACAAGAGCCAACTGATAGATTTTGTTGTCATTCTCGTGTTCAGCGCATTGAAATTAGTAAAAAAATCGCCATTTTCATTTCAGAGGCAAATTTTGTGTTGTGCAGTGTAACTGCTGTCATTGGTTTGAATTCTGTGGGAAGATCTCAGAATCACGACGTAGCAGCGGATTTGCCATTTGCGTTAGTGAAAAAATAAATTAGTTAAAGTAATGTAATGAGTTTATTCCCTCATGCTGATTCATGTTTCTGGCCATTTGGTTATTTGTGTTACAAAGTGTAATTTATGTGCATCAGGAATATTATCCAATTATACTTCGATTCACCCTAAGATGACACTGCAGTTTAAGGTACAAAAGCCTACGCACTCACTGAGCCTTCGCTTCGGGGACAGCCGAGAGTTATGTTCATCCGCGTCACTCCCCACTGTGTCCTGCTGTTAGTAGCTGTCAATCACTTTCCCCATCAACTCATTGGCATCCTTGTCTCCCGAACATTACTTATTATACGCATGCGTGTGTTGGTCGAATTTTAAAACTTAATTTCTGAAAATAGATCATTTTTAGATGTGTATAAAATAACTGTATGTACTTATAAGTACACAGCTAGAACAATATATAGTATGATTCTGGGCAATAAATGCAATGGTTTTCACGGAAAATGTTGGGAACTATTTTTAGTTGCGGTGATAGGTTTCACGTACCTTCCCTTTCAGTGTCACTTTAGGGTGAATCGAAGTATAGTTTGCTGACAAATTAAAACTAAAACTGTTTTAAACTCTGTGTGTGTGTTAGATCTTCAGCAACTGAATGATGTTCACCTCATGCAGAAACCTGAAGCCTGAGAGAAACATTAACACAAATTTAATGTATACATGCATTATATTAACCCCATTTATGTAGATTTTGTGGCATAATTCGTTAAAATTTATGGAAAAATTTCATAAGATCTATGGTTTTCAGAAACTTCCAGAATTGCTGTGTATGCGATTTGCATTCATAACGGCGATGCAGAATTATTTTTGCTCAAAAGCACGACAACAAAATGTTTACAGAGAACGTTCACGCACCTGGTTGCGTGAAACACCAGATCCGGTTAACCACTTGCTCTTTGCCTGTGAAGAGACTCCGCTAGTGAAAAATAATAAACTGTGTTAGTTTTGGTTTCTGACTGAGTTCTCCCTTAGGTGGAAGGCTGCCCCGGTGGCGCAGTAATATTAGCGCTGGCTTATGACTGTTCGTCCAAGTGGGTCCGGGTTCGATGGGATATGGATGTTTATGTTTTTGTTATTGCATATGATGTATGAGTGTGTCCATGTTTTCACATGTTTTTCGTATGGATGTTTGTGTGTTCAGCGCATTGAAATTGGTAAAGTCTTACGGTACTATAGAATTGTAGTTTTTGAATTCATTTTTTTTTCAATTTTGACTGTATTATTATGGTATATGAGTTTGCTATACATATATTGCAAATAATTTTATTATACACTCATTGTCATAAAAGTCCGCACGCCAAGAAGGAGGAGTCGCATTGAAATGAGATTTTAGTAGTGAGGTGGTACATACCAAGAACAGAAATTATTACAATATCACAGCAGCAGGACGATTTCCCTCACACATACGGTACACACTCCGGTCAGCGTTAGTACCGCGTCGAACCGCCTCGTGCTCGGATACATGCAGTGACACTGTCCGACATGGAGTCAAAGAGACGCCGACGTATGTTATCCTGGAATACATTGGCCCCACACTTCTTGCAACTGACGCTCTAAATCACAAACAGTGGAACATGGACAAAACTGGCGTCCCATCTGGTCCCACACGTGTTCGATGGGTGAGAGATCAGGCGATCTGGCAGGTCGCGGAAGCATCGAAACATAGCGTAGACAGGAAACGGAAACCCGAGCCGTGTGCGAACTGGCGTTATCTTGTTGGAAAATGGCTCCTGGTCTCCCCGCCTGGAAAGGCAGCACATGGGACCGCAGGATCACTTGTACGTTGCGTTTGGCTGTCAACGTCCCTCGGATCACTGCGAGGGAAGTCCGGCTGTCATTCGCGATAACTCCCCAGATTTTCGCGCCTGCAGTTCGGGACGTGTGCCGCTGTACAGTGAGCTTGGGATTGTAGCGCTCACCTGCGGTCCTCCACACTCTGACACGGTGGTCGTCCGTTCCCATACAGAAGCGGGATTCGTCGCTGAACACTATACGTCGCAAGTCCGGAGCATACCACGTTGCTCGATGTTGACACCACTGCAATCGACGCCGACGATGGTCAGGTGTTAATCGCAGAAAACGTATGGGCCATCGTGAGTGCATATTCGCCTCTACCAGACGTCTGGAAATGGTTCTGGCTGACACAGAATCCCTTGTACAAACGCCAGATGTTTCTGGATATTGGGCAAAGACGTCGATGCATCTGTTACAGGGCTTGTTGCTGAGTTCTATTACAGCGCCCTGTGTGGAGGGTTCGTTTGATGCTTCCTTTGCAGTAAGTTCGGTATCGGTGGTATAATCCGTAATTCTCTCAACTGGAGCAGATAAATACAATACAAAGTAAAGAAAAGTGAATGGACTGAGGCTAAATTTTGCAGTGAGGAAGACTTTTATTCAGATGTTACGGGGAATTTCTTTAAGCCTTGTCCTGATCTCCGTTGATTCTACATATTCTCCCGCTCATGATCTCTTTCCGTTTCCTCTCTAATCGGTCTCATTCCTCCTCCTTCCCTTTGTCCCAAGAATACTGCACCCCCGCTAAAGCTCTCTTGGTTCGTCGACCTTCTGCCCCTGAGTCCTTTCAGCCACACCCTAAGATGCATCTTCTCCGAAAAACGCAAGATTCCTTAATTGCCCTCTGCCTTGGACTCCTTGTAACGGCGGAGAAGCCAGAATGTTCAGTTTCATTCTTCTCACATCGACGAAACTATAAATCTAACACCCCATCTGTTGCGACGCGTGGGAAAGAAGGTACTCTTCCTGTTGCTGCAATTCCCATCCAAATGCGGGAAATGAAAGAAAATTACTACAATTCACTATCACTAAAAATAGCTACAAAATCTCGCTTCTGATAAATATGGAAGCCCCGCTTACACATCTGTGTCTGCCGCTCTCTCAATACCATTGTCCTCTGTGCTGGTGGAGTGTCTGGGTCGTCCACAGCCAGTGCGCAGTGTCTGGGTGCCTTCGCGTGTCCGTTGCTCTCAACACGATCGCACAGCACCGTAATGTCTGATCGGCCCAAATGGCGGCCGGTTCGGCGCGCCGGCCACCCTGCCACTCTCATCCCGACGATACGGCTTCGTTCAAATTCCGTCAGTTGTCCGTACGCGCATCTGCGGCGGCTCGTCATCACATGTGTATCGCTCAGGGATTTCACCTGACTCTTCGGCACGAATGTAAAGTCCCCTGAGCGGCGCCTTACAAGACCCAAGGATTGCGGTCGTGGACGCGCGAGCATGAGAATCGTACGAAACTTTAATCATTTGCCTGCCTGCCACTCCCCATAGCTATTCGTCGAGTTTCGCGTTAATCGCACAGTTTTTTCTTCATACGCGGATTTTTTTGACAATGAGTGTAATTTCAATTTTTCTTTTGAAATAAAGAGCCGAGTTGGTTCATCTCGCGGGCAACAGTTTTCCCGATCTTTCGGTTCATCTGTCGGTAGCAGTGCGGGCAACAGTTTTCCCTATTTTTCGGTTCATCTGTCGGTAGCAGTGCGATGATTAATAGTGTCGGTAGCAATGCGATGGTAGCAGTACGGGCAACAGTTTTCGCGATCTTTCGGTTCATCTGTCGGTAGCAGTGCGATGGTAGCAGTGCGGGCAACAGTTTTCCCGATCTTTCGGTTCATCTGTCGGTAGCAGTGCGATGGTTAATAGTGTCGGTAGCAGTGCGATGGTAGCAGTACAGGCAACAGTCTTCCCGATCTTTCGGTTCATCTGTGGGTAGCAGTGCGATGATTAGTAGTGTCGGTAGCAGTGCGATGGTAGCAGTACAGGCAACAGTTTTCCCGATCTTTCGGTTCATCTGTGGGTAGCAGTGCGATGGTTAGTAGTGTCGGTAGCAGTACGATGGTAGCAGTGCGGTCAACAGTTTTTCCAATCTTTCAGTTCATCTGTCTGTAGCAGTGCGATGGTTAATAGTGTCGGTAGCAGTGCGATGGTAGTAGTGCGGGCAACAGTTTTCCCGATCTTTCGGTTCATCTGTCGGTAGCAGTGCGATGGTTAATAGTGTCGGTAGCAGTGCGATGGTAGCAGTACAGGCAACAGTTTTCCCGATCTTTCGGTTCATCTGTGGGTAGCAGTGCGATGGTTAGTAGTGTTGGTAGCAGTGCGATGGTAGCAGTGCGGTCAACAGTTTTTACGATCTTTCAGTTCATCTGTCTGTAGCAGTGCGATGGTTAATAGTGTCGGTAGCAGTGCGATGGTAGTAGTTTGGGCAAAAGTTTTCCCGATCTTTCGGTTCATCTGTCGGTAGCAGTGGGATGGCTGCTTTCTGCATACCACTGTCTCCGGGTGCTCTGATCTGTGATTTTTGTGTTGGTGGGGTTGCTGTCGCAATTTTCCCTTTCATTAAATGTTGAAAGGGAAACTTGCAACAGCAACCCTATGTCCCTTTAATTAAATGTTTTTTTTTAATCCCCGTCATGCCCATGTTGGCAATACGGGATAAATCTATCAGTACTTATGGCACTGGCTCTCTCTTTTCCCCGGATCAAGTGGCCCTAAATTAGGTTCGGGCGACTGCTTATAGCACATTGTGTTGCTCACGGTTTTAATTTTATTTATTTTTTTGATTGGAGGTTTAGCGACCACCGTGAGCAACTCAATGGGCTATAAGCAGCCGCCCGTCCCTAATTTAGGGTCACTGTTTCCAGGGAAGGGAGAGAGCCAGTGCCGTAAGACAAACACAACATCCATGCCTCACCGGGATTCGAACCCGGACCCCTTTCGGACGAATGATCAGAGGCCATCGCTTAGACCACTGCGCCACCGAGGTGGCATTCACATCTTCAGAATTTTTATTGTATGGTGTAATCCCGTATTCCATTGGGAACAACTGTTAGTTTTTGAACCATTGACTTCTACTGCAACCACGATTACCAAAGGAAGAGTGTAGCTGTACCTTTCTTTTTTGAAACGAACTTCATCTTTGTTTTGACAGAGATATCGCTAATATGAGTCAGCGCTTGTTTTGATAGGTATATCTTTAATATGATCCTTATTCCCATTACTTAATACAACCAGTATTTATGTATACATCTAACAAAAAATTATTCCAACTCCGAGTGAAATCTCGGCAAAGCAAGAAAAACGGGGTAATGAGTAGAAGCGGTTGCTTGGTAGGACTCGTTCTGGCTTTGCGCAGAACGAAGCTATTTTGAAAATATGTAATGGGAAAACTGGTTTATACCTGCGTAATATGAAAGAAAAGTTGGTATAACAGTCGATACAAATATTTATATCACATGCCTAAATAGGTAAAAACATTTATTAAGATCAAGTGGTTGGAAAGAAAGTTTAAAAATGCCCAAGAAAATCATCAGCAGAATACTTAAAGTTAGATCAGGGAGTCTGGAAAAAAAATGATAATATATGTGAAACAAAAAAAAGGTCATGTGCAAAGACGTATGGTGGAAGAGTGTGTAAAGCTCTATTCGTGTGCCATGTTCTCTCTAAACTGAGAAGTTTTATACTTAAGCTGTAATTAAACGTCTGGTTGAATATCTGTCTTTGTGGAGCTAACCTCTGAATTTCAGAGAACAGCTTACAAAATATGCACATAGATACCATGTATCTGGCATTACAAACGACGTCACATGTTAATTACCTTTGAACGCATATTTCAATCACGCCCTGAGAATAACTTTGCAACGTTGCACAGCAATCAACTCAGGAAGCCATAAATGTGTTTTTCTCTAGCATTGTAATCGAGTTAATTAAAATATTCCGCTTCCCTTTCAAAATGGAAGTGGAACAAATCATACGCCTTGATGTCGTATCGCATCAGTGGCCCTCATGTAGATGCGAGTTTCAAGTACCCGCTTTTGTGTTTGGATTCTTTTTCATTCTCGGTCTATTATGTTCCCTGTTTTAAATATCTTCATTTACATAGAAGGTGTTGCAATGGCCAGGGATTTCATTCAGAAAGTCACGGTTCCTTGATTAGAAACTGAACTTTTGAAGACGACGATGCTTCTGCTCGTTGTTTCACCGAGTGACGTAACGGAATCGGTGAGAATGCGAAAAGCAGCCAATTAAAACCCGAACGGGGAACCGAAGCACAACGCGTTTGTGAATATCTGCTGAAGTTATAACATACAGAAAGGGCTCCGCATTCAAGAAGGGGATGACAATTAGACGTGTAATTACATGTGGGATTTGAAGATCTTGAGAGAGTAAAGCGCGAGCTAGCCGTTCGGGAATAGTTCCATGTGATTGGATCGTCTTGGGACGCTGGTCTTGGCCTACGCGGTTCTCGATTATTGGAAAACGATGGTTATTAATCATTTCTCCTAAGTTCAGATCAGAATCTTCACTACTGAGCACGTAGTCTCCAGTTAATCGAAATGCCAGACACATTGACTTTATAGGGAAATCTTAACTTCTATAAATAGTTGTAGCAATGTTGATGGTTGCCAGCAACAACTTCTGTTAGCAATCAACGAAATGATTCTACGATTTAAATGAGTTGTTGAAAAGTTAGAAGCTCTCTCTTTCTCTCTCTCCACAAATTGAAATGCTGTTATCTGTCTTATTATTACCAAAAAATGGAATTGCGGTTGACATAACTGTTCTGACACAGTGTTACTGCGATATACACTGAAGCCCTGTAGCAAAATCGCTGCGACGTTCGTCCCTGATTTTATTTTGCTACTGCAGATAAAAACAATAACTCCAGAACCTTATTAAGACCTCTTTTGCAGACTCCTGATCGTGGATGCAAGTTTTCCTTCTTTGGACGGAATTCCGTTTTTTAAAACTTCCTGAAAACGGAAGTTAGACGGAGTGAAGATTTCTCCCGTAATCGCAATTTTTTTCTCTCGCGATGTTCCCCTGCTCCTTATGGTTGTTAAACATCATTTTGTCAGATTAATGTTTGAGATAGAAAATGGAGAAAAATTGTCCGAAAGCGAAAGTTGGACGAAAGTTTCTCCCGTAATCGTAAAATGGAGGCAAAATGTTTTACGACGGAAGCTGGAGGCAGCGAAGATTTTTCCCATAATCCTTCTTTATCCAGCAGTGTTTTCCCTGCTCTGTATTATTTTTAAACATCCTTTAATTGCACAAATGTTTGTATTTAAGATCGAAAATTGAGAAAAACGTTCTGATAACGGAAGTAGGACGGATCGAAGTTTTCTCCCGTGATCATAATTTTTCTGGCGATGTTCCCTTTGTCGTGTACTGTTTAAAAATATAATTTCATTCCATAAATTTTTGTCTTTCAGCTTGAAAATGGAAGAAACATTGTAGGTACAAAGGGAAAGATAGTTCCTGATCTTAGTTATCATTGTAATTGCGGCAGTACCCAGTTTTGACTTCCTTCTTCTTCTTTTAGGTAGCAGAACAGTAGGGTGGTCAGTCCTTTTTTCTCTCTCTTAATTTCTACCTGTGCAAATTTTATTGGTTTTCGTATTTAGTAGTTGTCTTGTCCAGTAACCACTCGCAGATTATTTTGTGGCACCATGATACACTATGTGGGAAAACGTCGATGGACACCAGTGCTTTTTATACAATACTGCATTTACGGTAAAATCAACAAGGAGTTGGCCCACATTTGGCTACAATTATTGGGTTCATGCGCAAGTTCATGCAGTTTTTTTCAACGCACTACAGGAATATATTACATCAGAAGAGAAAATGAAATCAATCAACTATGTATCCCCCACATTGTTTACGATGATGTCCCAAAGTCTGGATAGGTCTGCAATGCCATTCTTGAAAAAAACGTGCTGGTTTTGCTGCGAAGAAATCATCAAGGAAATTCTGGAGATCAACATCATTGTTGAACGTTCTGCCACGGAGTGCATTCCACAGAGATCGCAACAGGTGATAGTCTGAAGGGGAATAGGCCGGATGCGGAAGTATCTCCAATTTCATGTCGTGAATGGCTATTTTGGTCATGCTTGCACTGTGAGGGCATGGGTTCTCAAGTTGGAGAAGGAGGCCATGGCGCCGATGTGGCCGTTTCTGCTGAATTGCTCCCTCCACACGGCGGAATTACTCACAATAGAGTGCAGCGTTGATGATCTAATTCCTCAGCAGCATTTCCCAGTGAATAATGCCTTCCATGTCCAATTCCCACCAGACACACTACGTGACCTTCGCAGGATGAAGGTCATGCTTTGGACGTCGTGCGGGCTTCTTCTTTGGGCTTAAGCATTCCCTCGGATGCCTGGAATTCGCGTACAGGTACCACTTTTCATCTCCAGTAAAAATACGTGACAGAAAGGGTTTGTGCTGCTGAGAACATTCGTGATAACGGGCGAGTGAGTAAGGAACCAAACATGGCAACACGCTGATTCTTGTTGTCATCGGTGAGAGTGTGAGGCACACAAGACCTCAATATCTGGGCCTTTGCCATACGTTTCAGGTATAGCACCAATGTGGCCTGATCACAGTCCATCTCAGTGGCCAATTCGCGTGTGGTTTGACGTGGATCCTAGTGGATGAGATGGTTCAAACGATCCTCATCAAAGTGATATGTACGACCTGAGCGTGGAGAGTCGTTGAGATCAAAATCGCCACCTGGGAACCGCTCAAGCCAATTGCGAGCTGTCCTCGGAGAAATAGCATCCTCCTCATACATAGCACAAATTTGTCGAGTAGCCTCGGCGGCTATGGATCCCTTGTTAAACTCGTAGAGGAGCAGATGTCGGAAATGTCCATTCCTCTCTACTTGACATTCCATACTTCCGAACCTGAAAACCATAAAACAATTAGCCGCAATCACACAACGCAATAAGATTTTGATACACGATATCACTGGCTATATTTTGATATACAACTGGCCATTTGCACCGTCACTACTGACCTGGAAAGTACTTGTGAAATAAAACGGCATGAACTTATGCATCAACTCAATACATTGTGCTCTCTCCTTGGCACACTTTCATTGAGTTTCTGGTGAGTAGACGCATATATATTTTTCCATTCCTCCTGCAAAATAGTAGTCAGTTCAGGAACAGAAGTTGGATGTGTTCTTCAAGCCCGAATCCAACATTCAAGTTCATCCCAAAGGGAATCTATAGGATTAAAGTCGCGGCTTTGAGCTTGGCGCTCCAATTTCTATACACCCATACATTCACAACATATCGAAATAGATGTTTTCTTTGTGGCACGGCGTGTTGTCCTTCTGAAACAAGAATGGCCCGTCTCCATAAAACTGGTAGAGCGTAGACAGTACGGCATTTTTTGGAATGTTCCGTTACTTCGTCTCGTTCGTGTTTCCGTCATCAACCACCGACGGTCCGAGTCCATACCACGAGAAATATGCCCAGACCATGACACTTCTACCAGAGATTTAACGGTTGGGATAACACATTCGGCAAGATATCATTCACCTGGCATACGCCACACACCCAGCAACGACCATCGGATTTTAAAAACGGTTTTGCGTGATTCGTTGCTCCATAACACTTGTTTCCTCTGCAATGACGATGTGCGTGCTTTGCACCAAATAAGTCACTTACTTGCATTCTTACGAGTTGTTAACGGCTTTTTGTGTGTGTGTGTGAAGGTTTAACAACCACCGTGAGCAACTCGATTGGCTATAAGCGGTCGCCCGTTCCTAATTTACGGCCACTGACTCCAGGGAAGGGAGAAAGCCAGTGCCGTACTACGAACACAACATCTATGCCTCCAAATTATGAACATGCCGTTTTATACACAATAAAAATGACGAAAATGGCATTTAAAAACCTTTAATGATAAGTTAAAACCAATTTAATGAGTACTTTCAATCCTACTTTAGGACCATCCTCTGATGAAATGAACACGACCTAGAGATCACACAGGTTAATATAACATACACATTGCCAGATTGCCATATACGTATTAATGAAGTTCAACACACTATTGACGTAAGCAATTAATGTCCTATGAAATTGAGTCAGCATTCACGGTGAGGAATATGGTTGTGATGTCCAGACTGTTTAAGGTTCTTCCATACTCCCGATACAGATACTGGAACCTCATCATTGCAGCACCAGTTCATATTCTTAAGAATTAACACACTCTTTGCTAATAACAAAGCTGACTTACTTGATGGGGTCATCACTACAGCCGCTTTGTCCCATTCAGGTTCATATCTTCCTCGGCAAACAGTTCTTGCCAACGCTGTGTTTTGTGCACCATTGCGGACACTATATTTGTGTTCCATAATTCTAGTCTGTAATTTCCTGGATGAAGAGCCGATGTATGCAGACTCCGAGTTGCCTGCATCATTAGAACGCAATGAAATATTGAAAATTCCCCATTTGTCCATGTCCTTAACAGATTCTCGGTCGCTGCAGATACGGATGTTTTTCGTCCTCACCCCAAAATCAATATGATATTTTCGGAAGATATCCTTTAGGGCTTGAACATATGCCTCACTGAGATTCGAACCCGGACCCTCCACGAAAGAATGGTTATAAGCCAGCGCTTAGACCACTGCTCCACCGGGGCGGCCTATTACCGGCTTGTATATAGCAGCTCTGCCATGGGAATCTGACTTGTGCTGTTCTTTATGAACTGTCTTTGTGCACACATTCACATCTGCTGAATCCTAAAATTCATTGGTGACGATTTGCGTAGAGGAATGACGGTTCCCGAGGACGACACGTTGCAAAGTTCTCCTGTCCCTTCCCGTCAATTCGCTTGGCCTTCCTGAAAGTCTCTTGGCAGTTGTAAGTCCTACACGTTTCTATTTACTAATAACGTTTGGAGCAGTTGACCGTGGGTGTTGCAATCGTTCTACAATCGCACGCAGGAATAGGTTGCTGATACGGCACCCTATCATAGCACCTTGCTGGATGTCAGTAAGCTCAATACGCGTGTCCGTGTCTCATGAGTAGACGATTACGACCTCTCAGATCAGACCAGATCATATGTAGAGGATTTTAGGAAGGGAGTGTCTGACCCCGGGTCTTAAACAACCCTTAGAAATAGGAAGCTAGGAGATTTGGGCTAGAGTGCCGATAGGAAAGTGACACGTAAGCGAAGTAGAAAGTAGAAAAGGGGAGGAAGACGCCCTTATTTATTACCGGGGGAGCAGTACCCGGGGTCCGACGGCTTAACGTGCCCATCCGACTCACGGCGGATATTTAGTGGATCGAGCGTTTGTACCTGCCTGGGATCTAACCTGAGGTCCTTTCCATGGCAGTCACGAACGTTGCCCACTAGGCCACCCGCGGCCCCTTACGACCTCTCAGGAGCATACTCGCAGTTTTAAAGGAAATCTGGTACACGTGCTGTATTGGAATGTTCCATTTCTTGTTGCGGAAGGGGTGTCCAGAGACTTTTTCCGCATAGGGTATCTGTCGCAGACTAATCAGGAGCTTGCTGTTATGGGGCACTGAAAAGGCAAATTATTAGGAACACCTAAAAGTAATGAGGCACATGCCATCATCGCGTATGTACGGAACTATGGCGATGAGATGCCTTTATAAACAGATCACTGCAAAGGATATATACAAGAAAGACTCGTGTAATGTACTAAAGAGGTGAATCACGTGTCAAAACGACAAATCTGCAGCGGTGCATTCCGTCCGTGTAGATTAGTTGGGACAGCAACTTACTCCAGAGTTAGGGGGTTCGATCCCGTCACGGACAAATTTGTGTTTTCACACTCTTGATTTAAAGAACTTTATAAGAGGCTTGAGTGTTAGGCGGGAAGGTGCAAGCATTTATGAAACCTCGGCTATGCAAGAACAACTGTATCGAGGGTGTATAGTCATTTTTAAAGAAAGTTCGAAGGTATTCCTGCGGTCGAAAACGATTTGTCGACTTCTCAAGAGCAATGCTGCTAGAGAGGATATTACAGAGTAACAGACGAAATCTATTGCTTCAAGTAACTCGAGAGAACTTCAGTTTGCACATATCTACGCGCATGAGCTATAGCAGCAGATGTTATCTTTCTGTACCCCTCGTGTCTTCAACAGTTCGGCAAACTCGTCTACAATGTGCACGAAAGCACCGAAACTAAACCCTTTAGGACTGGGAAAAGGTCGTGTCGTCAGATAAATCACGTTTTCATCTAATACACGCCAAGTGACGGGAAAGAATATGACGTCAATAGCATGAATCGATAAATTCCAGTGGCCTAGCATTAACAGAACAAGCTGTTGGGTGCTGTGTAATGGTCTAGGAGTTCTGTTTCCATGGGGAACATTGGGTTCCTCAGTATTCCTGGAATAACATTAGGATACCAGGATGCATCTTAATATCACTGCTGGCCATGCACACCCGTACATGTGCATAGTCTTTTCACATTGAGAGGGCTACTTCCAGCTTTTGCGCCATGCCACACAGCTCGGACCGTCGCACTGTGGTTCCAGGAGCATGATATTGACTTCTGCCACGTACTACAGAGAAATCACGTGTCAAGACGACAAATCTGCAGTGACACATTCCGTCAGTGTGGCTTAGTTGGGAGATCAACTTACTCCGGATCTTCGTCACTGCAAAATTCCCGTTTTCACACTTCACAGTGCTAAACTGGCCTCCAGAATTCTCAAACTTTAAACGAATGGAACACCTGTGGGATGAGAATCAGAGATCCACTCGTGACCGACTGTACTTAGTTGTTTGTTTTTCAGCAATGGACGGATTCCATCACGTGGTTGAATACACCTGTAGAACGGTATCAGCACCTCATTGAATCATACGGAGTGCAATACTAATATTGAGTCGAAGTGAAATACAATGCAAAGAGCGGTCCAATACATTCTTAGGACGGTTTTCCTAATATTTTGCTACTACATTGTATCTGTGCGTAAATCAGTACCGAAAGAAACAATCCACTGCTGCCGTACTTTAAAAGAGTGGGTTAAAAAAAGATGAAAAAAATGAAAATTTTCATATTCTCTGTTTTCGCATTTTAAATTGGCAACACAGAATTCATCTAAATTACAATTCGTTATTTATATGCGCAAACCATGATTTTACCTTTCATGAATGTTTCAATGCAAAGATCTTCTTCTCATGATGCCAGTGTTCCGAGAGCTGAATAACCTAGAGTCCTAGACTTAAACATTTTGCTCCTGAGAGAAACTAAAACGACTTAAAATTATTGTTTTCACTTAACGGCTAGTAGGCCATTAAGTAGTAACTTCTGATTCCTTCCGTTGAGTCAAATTCATACATTCGCATTTTTGATCCTCAAAGGTGCTCTTCTAATGAGCTAACATTACCTCAAGACTCGTTTGCGGAGCTATAAATAAGTTAAAGACAGCAGATGCTTCCTTCATCTCAGTCTACTAAGGGAGAGAGAGAGAGAGAGAGAGAGAGAGAGAGAGAGAGAGTTAGAGAGGGAGAGAGGGACAGTGATTGAGAGAGGGAGAGAGAGAAAAAGAGACCGGGAATGAGAGGATTCCTGGCAGTTTTCTGCTCCTATGAACACCCGAATTAGAAACCCAAGAAATTGATTTAAATGACGAAATCAGTCATTTTAAGATGACTTATTATCAAACCCGTGCGGAACGGCGATGCGTACCAGACGGGTGCGGGTGTCATATCCAATTCCGCGCCAAACCATAACGCCAGGGGACGGACCGGTATCGCGATGCATAATGCAGGCGTCATACAGTCTCTCGCCACGGTGCCGCCACACGCGGATTCGACCATCGTGGTGTTACAGGCAGAAGCGGGATTCGTCGGAGAAGACAATGTCATGCCATTCCGTAGTCCAGGTGCGGCGTTCAACGGCCCACTACCGCCGCACTCGCCGGTGGTGTAACGTCAATGGTAATCGGAGCAATGGGCGCCGTGAGACAAGTCCCCGCTCCTGCAGACGACATCGAACGGTACGAGCTGACACAGGTTGTTGCGCAACACACCCTAATTCCTGCGCTAACGTTCGTGATGTGGCGGTGCGAGCCGTCAATGCCCTCCGCACAACATGCCGGTCATCTCGTTCGGTGGCATGCCGCGGCTACGGCAATTGCTCACGTTGGTCCGTCCGTATCTCCTGCACCCACCAAATCCATACTCGCCTCACCGTTGCTGGATGTCGTCCCAAACGGGCGCCGATGTCTCGGTACGATAAACAGCTGTCGCGATAAGCCACTATTCGTCCTCTGTGGAACTCCGAAGCGTGTTGGAATGACTGCCGTATTCTGCGACGAGGCGTCAGGAAGCTTCCCACGCACATGTCCGGCAGCACAACTCACTTCCACTACTTACACCCCTCCTTATGTGCACCGTTCTCATAGTGCTTCTCGGTGGCGTGTCGAGCGCACATGATTTGCATATGCCCTACATTGCTAATCGTTTGCATGTCCTCTCGCGGGCGACGCATGCTGCGAATTTCAGGCCAATCGGATGCTTCCTTCTTGGTGTTGCATTTTGGGTGGCCAGCAGTGTATTTACCCTACCACACGGCTCGTGGTATTAAAGTGTCTCTATAAATATTTAGAGCGATGCAGATGATCTTGCAGGGACTAGAACTTCCTAAATACACTACTTTTGTGAAAATTGCAACATCATGAAAGACTTCCGGTATTAGCTTGAAACTTACAGGATATGTACAACAGGTTGGATCATGCAAATGATTAAAATGTCAGTGAAAATGCGCATGCGTCTTCCGAGCAGCGCCTTCTGAACTGTTCGGTCTTCGGCTCAAAACGAGATGTTGCAATCAGTGAAGAGCCGAAATTGAGTCAAAGGGATGTTTCCCGTGCCTCACTATGCCCCGTCGCCGAAGAAGTTCGCATTATGAACACCTGAAGGACTTTGAGGAAGGAATGATTGTTGGGATGAGAGAGGCTGGATTTTCCACCGCGAAATTGCCACTGGTAAGGGGCGAAATACCAATACAGGGATGAGGACTTGGCGCCAGTGGACAGGTGAGTCTCGGGCGCACAGAAATCCCGGACGTGAACAGGTAAATCGCGCAGCCGCACGAAATGACAGACACTGCTACCGCCTGGCAGTAATCGACCGCACAGTGACGTCCACGTGTTAACGCAGCAGTGGATCACTGTCACATGTCAGGTTTTGTCCACCAGAGCCTGATCAGTGACAGTGCTCCACACACAGAGCACAGTTCTCCGTCCTCTGCTTAACACAGGACTGGTTGCTAGTAGCCCATTGATGCGCATTCCTTCGACTCCCAGATACAAACACCTCAGGCTGCAATGGGGTCTCGAACATAGACACTGGCGCACTGATTCGCAACAGGTCGTGTTTTCTGAAGAGTCACGATTCAACTTGATGCATCATGATGTTCGAAAACATCGTGGTGCAGCGTGTATTTGCAGCGCCATACCGGCCTAATGACAAGTGGCATCGTTTGGGGGGGACTTTGGGTTAAATTCGCTGTATCGCCTGATTCGAATTGAGGATAACCTCAACAGTCAGTGGTACAATAGGGATGTGCTAGAGGCAGATGTGGTACCCTTACATTAGAGTTGTTCTGGCGCTACGTTCCAGCCGGACAATGCTTGGACACGTATGCAAGAATGTCGAAGACCTCTTCCACGCTCACCTCCCACCTGCACGTTCGTAGGATAAGTCCCCGCTCGAACATGTCTGAGACATGTTCAGTCAGGGACATTTTCTTCTATCACCTGCACGTTCATAGGATATGTCCCCACTCGAACATGCCTGGGACATGTTCAATCGGGGACATCTTCTTCTCTCACCTGCACGTTCGCAGAATATGTCCCCGATCGAACATGTCTATGACATTTTCAATGGTGGACTTCTCTCACCTGCACGTTCGGAGGATATGTCCCCGATCGAACATGTCTGGGACATGTTCAGTCAGGGACATCTTCTTCTCTCACCTGCACGTTCGCAGAACATGTCCCCGATCGAACATGTCTGTAACATGTTCAATCGGGAACATCTTCTTCTCTCACCGGCACGTTCGCAGGATATGTCCCAAATCGAACATGTCTATGATATTTTTAATCGTGGACATCTCTCATTTGCACGTTCGCAGGATATGTCCCCAATCGAACATGTCTGGGACATGGTAGCTGAGCGGCTGACCCGTCAAACGCCCCACTAGTCAGCACAAATGAACTCTGCTGTCGCATCGAACATGTCTGGGACATAGTAGCTAAGCGGCTGACCGGTCAAACGCCCCACTTGTCAGCTCAAATGAACTCTGCTTTCGCATCTAACATGTCTGGGACATGGTAGCTGAAGCGGCTGACCCGTGAAACGCCCCACTAGTCAGTACAAACGAACTCTGCTGTCGCATCGAACATGTCTGGGACATGGTAGCTAAGCGGCTGACCCGTCAAACGCCCCACTAGTCAGCACAAATGAACTCTGCTGTCGCATCGAACATGTCTGGGACATAGTAGCTAAGCGGCTGACCGGTCAAACGCCCCACTTGTCAGCTCAAATGAACTCTGCTTTCGCATCTAACATGTCTGGGACATGGTAGCTAAGCGGCTGACCCGTCAAACGCCCCACTAGTCAGCACAATTGAACTCTGCTTTCGCATCGAACATGTCTGGGACATGGTAGCTAAGCGGCTGACCCGTCAAACGCCCCACTAGTCAGCACAAATGAACTCTGCTTTCGCATCGAAATAATCTGGCAGGATATTTCCCAGGACAACATCAAAAACCTCTTCCATTCAATTCCACGCCCGTGAGGAGGCTATTATTTTTACTCTAAGTGGCTCCACACAATGCTGAGTTTTGAAGCGAAAAAATCTTGTACAGCTCTACAAATGTAATCAGTTACCCCCTGTAGCATGACTAACCTGTGGTACTAATTTCATCTGAATAGCGCAGTTCTATCATCGTGCTGTAATTTTCACAAACAGCAGTGTATTAGTCTCTTTCTTCAGAAGAAATACCATTTTACACCAGAGATTTCCATGGAACTTTTGTTTACGATCTTTTTATAAAGGACGAATGCATAACGTTCTATCGCTGTTTTGTGTGAATTCAGTCCTTCCACTGAATCGCCACGCAAAATATTTTATTTGCATATGCATTACTCTTATTTTCGGAAATCTTCGCTCTGATTGTGGTTCCCGATCATGGAAGTGAGTGTGTTACTTCTAAGACTGAAGATCAGCATAAAGAAATTTATCTTAACCCCATGGGGCAATTCCTCAGTAAATAACACCCTGTCTCTCAGATACTTTAAGCCTGGCTGTTGCTAAAGGAAGAAGCAAAATCTTTTAGTTCACCTTAAAATTCCCAACGGCTTCTAAAGAAGTCTGGTGCCTCCTATGCCTGAGTTAATAGATAAATCTTTGGAATCAGCATTGTAAATGAGTGAAATCGAAGAGAAAGAGAAAGATGCATGAAAAGGATTTTTATCTTACCCACCACTAGCTTGCCTTAAGCAGTTTTTGAATGTTCGAATCGTAAAGTGCCGTCATTACTTAAAGTTAGGTCTCCAGATCCATTCGTTTTGCATTATATAAAAACATGAGATCTGGAAATTCGTGAAGAGTACCTGATCGAATTTCGCCTTTATTTGCGCTGCACTTGGCAATTTGTTTTCTCCCTCTAAATACCCCCATTTACTTGTACTGAATTTTTCCTCTTGGACACAGGTGCAGTTTTGCTTTTCCTGCATATTTACTTTATCGCTCGCCTGATTTCACAGTTGAAATAGGTTCAACGTGGCGTCCTATTCTTGAATTATACTTAATTCATTCCCAAATGATGTGTGTACACGAAAAATATAAATGAATGTACAATTGATTCGATTGTGCGCTCATGCGAAACTGTTACAACGTTATTAAATCTAAAGCTAACTTTTTTTTATCTCAAATAGATTTTGCTGCTATAACCTCATAAGTGTGTACGTTAAAAGCATTCAATTTACACTTAAGAACTGTGACGAGGTGAAGAACGTCTAAAGACGACAGATGTGCAGCGATATATTATGTCGGTGTAGTTTAGCCGGTTAAAACAACTGGCTCCGGAGCGAGGATGCATGGGATCTCCGTCACCGAATAATTTGCATTTTCACAGAGCCAAAACTTTGTGACGACCAGCCGAATGTCATATTGGTCCTCCACGTGCTGCCAAAACACCTGTTACCCTGCGGAGCATAGGTGCAACAAGAATTTTAAAGGTGTCTTTTGGTAGCATATACCAACACGCTACCAGCAGATTCTTTAACTCCTGAAAGTTACGTGGTTGAGCTGCGCACATAGGATTTGCTGTTTCAGCACAAGCCATCGGTGTTCCATTGGACTTATATCTAGTGAATATGGAGGCCAGGACAATACCTAGAAGTCTTTCTCATGTTCCAAGAAGCATTCTCGAACAATCTGGGGACTGTGGCATGGCGCATTGTTCTGTGAAAGTAGTCACGACTAGAGAGCAATAACGTTGCTAAACACTGAGTAGCCACTTTATTATGACCACCTGACAGTTTTAAGCAAATGAGCTATGGCTGCACGTTTTTGCCGCCAGAGGGCGAGCCTAGTATAAAAAAGGGAAAGCTTAGTGCTTGCGCCAGTAGTAGAAGTGATTTTTGGGTGACGAGATGGGTAAAAAATGCGATTTGACGGACTTCCAACGTGGGATGATTGTAGGAGCTCGGAGCCATGCAACGAGTATCACCGAAACCGTCGCATTCCTGAAATGTTCCAGAGCAGCTGTTGTTAAAGTGTTTAAAGACTGGACTGACGGCCAAAAAACTGGGTCTCTAGGTGCAAAGTATGGTCGTCATCGACTAATGACTGCTCGGTCGGAAAGGAGAGTGTCCAGACTGGTAACAAACAACAGAAGGGCAACAGTGCAGCAAATTACAGACCATCTTAATCAAGGATCCCCTCAAATGATCTCTACACGCACTGTTCGCCGTACACTGCATCGGATGGAATATGGCAGCCGAACGCCTGTTCGAACACCTTTGCTGTATGCAGTTAACAAGAGAAAACATCTCTAGTTTGCACAGGAGCACAAGGATTGGACAGTCAATAATTGGAAACAAATTATTTGGTCAGATGAATCACGTTTTCAGTTGCACCATGCCGATGGCCAAGTGAGAATTTGGCGGAAACAGCACGAACGCATGGACCCCAAATGCATTGCTACAACCCTTCAAGCTGGTGGAGGCAAAGTTATGGTTTCGGGAATGTTTTCCTGGCATGCTCTGGGCCCTTTAATTCGTGTTGATCAACGTCTGACTGGCACATCATATCTAAACATCGTTGCGGACCAAGTGCATCCTGTCATGTGGATGGTTTTTCCCAATGGCGATGGCTACTTTCAACAAGATAATGCGTCCTGCCATAGTGCTCGTATTGTACAGTATTGGTTTCAGGAACATACCGGTGAGTTTACTTTGCTCAGGTGGTGGCCCCCACAGTCTCCAGATCTCAACTCCATTGAGAATTTGTAGGATGAAGTTAAACGAGCCATCAGACAGCTGGATCCACTACCCTGCAAACTCACACTGCTGGAAAGTGCTATTCATCAAGCATGGGCTCAGATCCCGCAAACCACCTATCAACATCTCGTGGAGTCCATGCCACGAAGAATCGACGCAGTATTAAAGGCAAAAGGTGGCCCAACGAATTACTGAGGGGTGGTCATAATAAAGTGGCCACTCAGTGTATAAGGATTAACCTGGTTCTCAATGATGTTTAGGTAGGTGGTAGACGTCATAGTTGTCTATGACGTCTACCACCTACTTAGAACATTACCCAAAGCTTTACACTTCCTTCACCGTTTTGTTTTCGTACCACAATGCATCCTGGTGCCACAAATTCCCCGGATAAACGACATACACTTACCCGTCCATCCACGTGGAGCAACAGAAAACGAGGTTTATTGGACTAAACGACCTTCATTCAGTAATTCAAGGTCCAGTTTTGAGAGTCATCTGCCAACTGAAGGCTTTTTAGATGGTGAACAGGGGTTAGCATGGGCAATCCAAGTGGACTGTAACTCGCTGCCACATTTTCATCAGGGTTCGATGTACTGTGTGTTGTGATACACTACTCTCGCCTCAGCATTCAAATTACCGAAAGGCTGTGCCTTTGTCAGCTCGTACCGTAAGGGAATAACTTTCGCTTACTTCTAACATCAATGGTACGTGATCGGTTCACACTTTGCTAGCGGTTTCTCTTTTGTCACTTGTACGATCACTTTTTGAAGGTTCTAACCACGGCTGACCATAAGCATCCATAAGCCTTGTGGTCTCGAAAATGCCCTATTCAGTCGTGTGACCAGTACATTATGTCCTTTGTCAAACTCGCTTATTACCGCTGCCTTTCCCCTCTGAAGGATAACGTTTATTAACAGAGTTCAGTATCATATGGTATTTATATCATTTCCTGACTTTCACACGCGCCGTCGTTTACCTGGTGTTCCTCAGTTTTGTATAAAGACGCGCTGGTCATAATGTTTCTGCTCTTAGGCGTATATGAAACCGTTGTGCATTTGACTTTTAGAATTTATTAAGGTGCTCAGGAAGTAAGCAAACACATATTAATTTGCTTACATTTTGGAACCTGAAGTGGAAGCACGTGCGAAGGCTAGCGATCTGTGCATGTCTTTGGCTCAGATCAGGCCTACTGATTGTCAAGTGAATGTGGAGCAACTAAGACGATCAGTGGCAGTGGAAGTTTTCCTTTGATATTTTGAGTCATATTATGCAGCATTCAATGGCCGTAGCAGAAGGTCTTCTGCGGACAACATAGGACAGATGCCTCCAAGCAACCACCCATGTAGTACAAAAACGTTGTTTGAACGTTGCAGTTTGGTTTCAGTAGTTGATAATTTCTTTCTGATTTGTTTAAAACCTTTCGGAGACCTTTATATATGTATAATAGGAATGCGTTGAAACAGTGGAAATTTTAGAACGTTTCTGAAACGTTCAATCAAAGTTGATATACACTGAAGTGCTAGAAAATCTTGTACACCAGTCTAATACTTGGTAGGTCCCCTCAAGGGAGCGCAGGACTGCAGAAATACGACGGGGCATGGACTCCACTATCTTCTGGAAATATGCTGTAGGTAATGCACACCATACATCCTGCAGAACGTTCCACAATTCGGGTGTATTCCGAGGTCTCGTATTCCTGTGTTCGATAGCGCGTTGCATGGCATCCCAAATGTGTTTTATCACGTTCAGGTCTGCGACTTGGGTGGGAATGGCAACACCCCAAACTCTGATGAATGCTCCTCTAAACATAATGTGGCATCCCTACACTTGTGTTGTCCTGTTGAAAAAGACCCAACCATCAGCATGATGCAGGACATGAACAGGTGTACCTCGTTAGAAAGGATGCCCACATAGCGTTGGCCTGTCACAGACGTTTGTAGACGTACCAGGTGTTCCAGTGAAGTCCAGCTAAATACACCCCATATCATTACGGACCCACCAGCCGGTACAGTTCCCTGTTGACAGGCTGGATCCATGGCTTCATCGGGTTTAGCCCACACACGAGTCCGTCCATCTTCTCGACATAGTTGGAAACCCGATTCGTCAGACCAGGCTACTTGTTTCTAGTCATCAAGTGTCCAGTGGTAGTGTTGCCCTGCCCAAGCAAGGCACATAGCTCTGTGTCGTACAACCATCAAGGGGACTCGAGTTGGGTGTCGGCTCCCAAAGCCCACATCGTGCAGGGTACGTTGCACAGTCCGGACGCTGATGCTTGTCGAGGCTCCAGCATTGAATTCCGATTATACCTGCGAGAGTCTTGCATGCCTATTGTGTGAAACGATTCTTGACAGCCTACGATGGTCACGTTCACCCAATGTTTTTTTACGGCCACACTGGTATCGTAGGTTGGAGGGTTTGCCGGAATTCTTGTAGTCACGGTACACCCTTGCAATGGTCGTCCGTGAAAATCCGAACTTCGTTTCTACCTCCGAAATACTATGGCCCATCTCACGAGCACCAACTATGAAACCGCGTTGAAAATCGCTTAAATCGTTGTTACTTGCCATTATCATGCCGAAAACAGCTCTGACAGCAGGCAAGGATGTCTATCGTTTTATATACGCACTGGCGGACGCAACCGAGTACGCGCATAGGTGACGTTACTATGTATTTTGCATAAGCTCGTCTGTACCAGTTTTTTCTGGCACTTAAGTGTATATATGTGTGGAAATCGTGGAATTTTTAAAACGTTGAAAATCAGGCTTAGCTTGCAACGCCATCAATCAGCAAAAATTAAAAACTAATGATAAACTCACCTGTTTTTAACAGAAAGTGTCAACTTTTTTCAAATAAGTATTATATTTCAGTAAGAATGTAAATTATGTGTTTAAAGAAATCATATTTCTTAAATCCATTTCTAGTCTGTATCACAAATCATAATCCTGCCCCCTTTTTTGATCTACACGAAAAG
This sequence comes from Macrothele yani, assembly GCA_039090855.1. Lineage (NCBI taxonomy): Eukaryota > Metazoa > Arthropoda > Arachnida > Araneae > Macrothelidae > Macrothele > Macrothele yani. Next base: position 186,763,926 of record CM076995.1, read on the forward strand.
CTGTAATTGGAAATCGCGTGGTAAACGTTCTAATTGGCCCTTATATGAACTTGTATGATTCTTTCCGCATTAGTTAGATTTTAATCAGTCTTGACATAGCCTAACGTTTGTGCACGAAAGTTCGGCTATATCAATTTGTTTCTTACACCAATAAAACCTATGGATATAGTTTTTAAGTTCATTAACTTGGTGTATTTTAGTGTTCATCTCCTATTGTTTATCTTCGCCCTTGTATGTTGTTGAACTTGCTGTTTTATTGTTTTGTTCTATGCACGTTATTGTCTTTACTTTCACGATTTTCTTCCATCTTTTGTATTATTTTAAATGCATGCAAATCTTACTTAAATAGCCTTCCACCTCCTTTTTCCCAAGGATGAAAATACAGTTCAAAACTGTTTTTCGTTACTTGAAAACTACCTTTCGTTGTGGAGACTATGGCACATAAAGCTTGGAACGTTTCCACAGAAAGTGTTGGTATATCCTTTTATTTTATTGAACGTTTAACGACCACAGTGAGAACCTCAGTGGACTATAAACAGTCGTCCGTCCCTAATTTAAAGCCACTGGCTCCAGGGAAGGTAAAGAGCCAGCGCCGTAAGACATACACAACATCCGTGCCTCAACGAAATTCAAATCTAGGCCCATCTCCGACGAATGATCGAAATCCATCGCTTAGACTACTGCGTCACCCGGCTGGCATTTTTAAAGGACAGAAGATGGTATAGTGAGGGACTTTATTAACGATCAGCCATGCTTATATGTGCATGCAATAATCACCTAAATTGCAAGAATTTTGCTTTCTTAAATACTATGTGAATGCAGGGGCTGCAATGTGCCATGAAGACGCTTTTATAACCAAACAATTTACCTTTCCAGATTACTTTTAAGTACCTAAACGCTTTTCAACGTTTCATAAACGTTATATATGGTTAAAACTGTGTTTTTTGAACTGTTGCTATAGCCGTTTATCAACTAGATCCTGGTGTTCCGTAAACATAAATTTTTAACGTTTTTGCAACTGATTCGTTAACCATTTCTGAACACGGAAAGAAACTATTCGTGCTACGAGGGCGGCGATGCAGGATTTGAACAAAATTCATAAGAAAATCAGGATATCACGGAAAGATTCTTTAAGTTATGTTCAACAGATTTCGACAGCCAGACAAGAAACCAAATGATGCATCTTGGTAGTCTTATAGCATGAATGTCAGCGAGATTTCAACAGAGCTGGTATCCTTCACACAGCGGTTAATATCTTCTAACGGAAGATTCAGGCATAATGAGTGAACTAGCGATTACAATAGCGAAGAAATTCCTCCACAAAATTCCACGGGTTAAATAGTCACAATAGTAGCAAAATCACAATGTTCTTCCGCTTAAATTAAAGTTTGGTGGATTTTTATACCCCCAACAACGGCATCAGTCAAGGTCCTGGGTTACACCCCATACTTCCCCGGCATGTTTACGCCTGAAGAGTTGTACGAAGATAACATATTAGCGGTCGTTGGCATGGCTGTTTGTTCGCTGTGAGACTGTTTCAATGACGCGTGAGGAGAACATAACCATGATACCGGAGCAGTGTACTTCATTTCTAGAGGAACGAATTCCGACATGGGCACTGCTACATCGTGTACAGCGATCTTTCCTTGTACACGACAACGCAGTGTAGCACAAGGTCCATATTTTCCGTCTCTTCATTGACCAGTGAATTTGTTGGATCTGCACCACCACCGTACTCATCTGATATGAACCCCTCTGATTTCATGAGTTTGGGCAATTTGGAAAGAGAAACGTCTGGTAACTGCTTTAACAACAAACAGGACTTGGATCTCCGAATCATAGCCATTTTCCACAGACTCAATGACAATCACAAAATAGTATAACTCTACTAATTATCCGAATTTCTTGGCGTAGAATTAAAATAAAACTTTCCAAGCTTTCGCACATCAACCAGAAGGATTTTTCAAGGAAGATAGACAGCTAACCGCAAACTGGATAATCGAACGTTTCAACAATTTGAACGCAGTGATTTGAGTAGACAATGAACGAATAGGCGCAAATGTGATAATTCGAAGGACCGAGGTCACGGGTGTCCAACCAACGTGACCTCGAATATAATTGGTGTACAATTACTTCTTATTAATTATTCAATGACAATGGTACTTTTAGTAGTATTCGTGAACTTCTCACAGTTGGGTAATGTATTGTTAGTAATAATGACAACTGTAAATAATTACCCTCAAATATTGTAATAAATGCTATGTTATTACAGTAATTAAAGTAAAGTGTGTGTTTGCATATTTTCCGAACTACTGTAGTGTTATTCAATGTTTAAATTGCGTATATGTAACTTAGAGAATACTAGGCAAAGTTTGTTCTTCTTATTCACTCACTTTACGGAAAACAGGAGTCACTCAAATAAAGTTCAAGAAAACGTTACTTACAGTTTGTCTTTTATTCAGCCGAAACTCTCTAGACACTTCACTAATGAAGAACTTTTATTCCAACAACAGCTTATTAACTTGAGTCAGCAAACCCAGTAGTAGATTAATGAATACCAACACGGAATTTCTAACATCACTCCAACACTCAAACTTCATGCACTGACCTCTTCAACGTAAGACAGCTTCTACGAGTACTACACCACACTATGCCTGCCACCTCCATACATTATATCTCCTTCTTAGCTTGTCCAACATGCACGTTACATTCACTCTTGACCTCAAGATTGCTGCCAACATAACGTTCACTGAGTGAGAAAATATAAAACATTAAAGAGAACGAACACTGAAAGAGAACAAACTCAGAGTTTACGTAGAAAAAGACAACTAAGATTGAAATTTAAATTTGAGTATACGTCATACTACCTAATATCTCACTAATCACGATGCTCGGCGTATAAATCCCAATACAAGACGTAACTGGCGTAAGCACATACAGTACACACCGTATGAGGAAATGGGCTACCTCAGAAATGCGATCGCCGCGATCTGTCGGATGGACACCAGCTGAGCATGGGTTAAACACGACGCAAGTCGTTAAGTAAGAAATCGCTTCATCGTAAAAAATACGTTTAGGATCAGTGTGTTTGATAAAAAAAACATTCTAAATATGCCGTGGATAAGCCAACTTGGCACCTACGTTTAAATTAGAGACACAGTGTGTCAATATGAGGGAGATGGGTCTATCTTTGCCAGCAGGTTCAGTGAGGTGTGCACATTGCAGCATTGCGTGTCACGTAGTGTCACAGTAAACTGAACGTAGATACGGGAAGAACGTGAACCAAAATGATAGATCACAATTTGTAAATATTGCCAACTAGAAAGTAGAGCTCTTACGGATTCGTTCACAAAAGCTACTATGTTCCAGCGTGATCAGCGAGCCCTTATGGGTACAAAGTCCATCCAGCGAGACGTTATGGATATAGAGTCCATCCAGCGAGCCCTTATAGGTATATAGTCCATCCAGCGAGCCCTTATAGGTATATAGTCCATCCAGCGAGCCCTTATAGGTATATAGTCCATCTAGCGAGCCCTTATAGGTATATAGTCCATCCAGCGAGCCTTTATGGGTAAAGAATCCATCCAGCGAGCTCTTATGGGTATAGAATCCATCCAGCGAGCTCTTATGGGTATAGAATCCATCCAGGGAGCTCTTATCGGTATAGAATCCATCCAGGTAGCCCTTATGGGTATAGAGTCCTTCCAAACGATACAACGACTTTTACATGATGGGGACAACGCATCAAATGCACATCTAAAACCTCCCGACTTTTGATGATGCTGCCTCATCAAAAGTCCCGTAGTCGGAAATTGTGCCGAAACGGGAAACGACACTGGACTGCACAAAGGAGTGGAATGCGATTTACGGAGAAGCCTGGGTTTCGATTCCCGTTGTCAGACCGTGGCTATTTATTTATCTAATGCCGCTCCCTCCGCACACCACAGCTTAGTACAAGTGCCTGCCAGCTATCAAGCTGGTAAGAGTTACGTCCATGCCAGGGGACTACAAACGTTCGTCTTTAACGCGTATCGAACAAGAAGGTTTCTCGCTCTCGCCAAAAGAGTGCTTACAGATCTCATCAAAGCCAACGGTGCACAGAGTCAGCACTGAAAGCGTTTCTGGTCTCACCACTGAAAGCGTCTCTGAAGTCTTCATTCCTTTACCTTTTTCGCTCATTCTCCATCCACTGAGGCGAAAACGACAAACATGCGCCGACAAATTAACACAACACATTTAGAACAACTCTTTAGCAGATATTGCTATTGTACGTGAAATTGAATCTATTATCATCGAGTGGTTATTGTGTTCACCACTTAAATTCATAACGAGGAACTGTACACCAATTATGAAGAAAACAGTAAAATTGTTATTACAATCCGATTTATTGGCGTAGCTATATACAATGATGAGCCATTACATTATTACTACCTACGTAATAAGCTGTAGGATCCCCTTCAGGCCACAAAACAGCGGCCACTCGGCGAGGCATCCATCGATGTGATGAGGTGGCGATAAGTATCCTGGGGTATCTGGTACTAAAATGTTAACAGCAGTACCTCCACTTCCCGAACATTTCCGGGTGGTGGTGATTTAGCGCGAACCCGCTTTTCCCAGTCGAACCACAAATCTTCGATTGGATTCAGTTCAGGTAAGTTGTGATGCCAGGGCACTAACAGAAAGTCACCAGCAAGTTCCTTGAACCACTCCTTGACGATTCTGGCAGTGTGGCTTGGCACATTATCCTATTGGTAGTGGCCATCACCAGTAGGGAATACAGTTGCCCTGAATGGGTGAACATGGTCCTCAACGATGCTCAGATACCTGAAAGCTGTTAGGGATTGTTCTATTTGGATAATGTGGCCTAAGGTGTCCAGAGCATAACACCGCCGCCACCAGCCTGTTCCTGCGCCCCCTAACAGTACATCCAGGTGCCATAGCCTTCGTTGGTAATCGGCGTATCCGCCCTCAGCCGTCTACGTGATGCACCAGGAATGTTGATTCGTTAGACCAGGCCATTTTCTTCCAATCATCCACAGTCCAATCTTGATGATTTTGGGCCACTTTTACGTATTGTTGGCGATGATGTGCAATGAGCCTGGCGACCCGGCTGGGTCTTTTGCTACGCAGACCCCTGCGCAGAAGTCTGCGGTTAACTCTGTGATGTGACACATTGCCCTGATTACCACCGTTGTAGCTTCGAGTGATTTGTCACACTGTGGCCCTGCGGCCGCTGAGAACAATGCGAACAACCACCGCTCTCCTCTGGCATCAATGAGCTGCGGACACCCACGGCTGGACGACGGTTCGTCGTTTTGCCATCTGTACACCACTTTCGATACGTACTCACTATAGCGGCACGTGTACAACCCACAAGCCGCGCCGTTTCGGAGATCATAGTTCCGAGGCGCCGTACCATTACAATTTGTATTTTATAAAACACCGATAAATCGGCATCTTTTCCCAAACGCTTTACTAAACGAAAGCTGTTCTTAGGGTTTTATATATATATACACTATCTACCAACAAGTAATTGGACACCACTGCAATCGACGATATCTGCGATCCTGATACAAGTTACGGCCACTGCCGTTAAATATCATGTGGGAAACAACAACGCAACCAGTCGCATGCAAGATGCTACGCAGTTCGGAGCTCTCTGATTTCGAGAAAGGTGTAATCGTCGGGTGTCACAGAAATGGCCGATCCATACATGACATATCCAGCAAGTTGAAGTACCCAAAATCGACAGTGGCCTACGTGATTGGCAAGTGGAAGATGAGAGGTGACTGTCGGAATGTGCCCCGACCCGGCAGACCCACAAAACTGGGAGTTAGAGACCGACGGGTGCTGGCCAGAGAAATTGGGAAGAACCGCACCAAAGCGGTGGGCCACATCCGCGAAGAGTTTCAACAGGCATCCGGGAGTGTTCTTTTCAATGAATACCATCCGTAAGGAAGCCCATCTGTTCGGTTATCATGGACGTGCTGCCGCTCACAAGCTTTTGATCGCCAAGTCCAATAGTGCTGTTCGGCTAACGTGGTGCAAAGAACGTCGACGGTGGACCGTTGAACAGTGGAAACAGGTTCTTTGGAGGGACGAATCAAGGTTCATCCTCTACCGTTCGGATGGCAGGGTCTGGGTTTGGCGTCTGCCTGGAGAACGCCTCCTGCCGGAATTTATTGTGCCAACTGTGAAGCTCGGCGGCGGTGAAATTATGCTATGGGGTTGTTTATCCTAGTATGGCATGGGACCCTTGGTCGCAATTCCTGGTAGACTCAACGCCGAGACCTACTGCACCATTTTGGATGACCACGCGTTTCCTACGTTGTGGCAGTTTTACGGGGTGGACCCATGTTCCTTTCAGGATGACAATGCCACCTGTCATGTTGCGAGGTCCACAATGGCTTGGTATGCTGACAATGGGGCTAATCGAATGGACTGGCCTGCTCAGAGCCCGGACCTTAACCCTATCGAGCACCTCTGGGATGAGTTGGAGCGTCGACTTAAGGGGTGTCCCCACCGTCCGAAATCGGTGAAGGAACTGACCTGTCTTCTCCAAGCCGAGTGGAAGAAAATACCGCTAGCCGTCGTACAACGTCTGGTTTAGAGTATGCCCGGAGGGTCGCAGCTGTGATCAGCTGCGGCCCTCCGGGCATACTCTCAACTGTAAGTTTTACGGGGTGGACCCATGTTACTTTCAGGATGACAATGCCACCTGTCATGTTGTGAGGTCCACTATGGCTTGGTATGGTGACAATGAGGTTAATCGAATGGACTGGCCTGCGCACAGCCCTGACCTTAACCCTATCGAGTACCTCTGGGACGAGTTGGAGCGTCGACCTAAGGGGTGCCCCCACCGTCAGCTGCGACCCTCCTGGCATAATCTCAACCAGACGTTTTACGTCTGGTTGAGAGTATGCCCGGGGGTCGCAGCTGTAATTGCCGCTCGTGGAGGCACCACCAACTATTGAAGGTGAATAAACTTCGTTTTCCTTTGCTATCACAGGTGTCCAATTACTTGTTGGTAGATAGTGTATTTACTGCTCTAAAAACTTCACCTACCTCACTGTTCGGTCTCCAGGCGTGCTTATTTCTCTAGGGTGGGGGTGATCATAATGAATGACTCATCGGGGTATGAACAATCAATTCTAAGCTTTCGCACATCTACTAGATGGTTTTTCAAGGAAGATAGACAGACGTTTCCGTCTATCTTCTTATTTTTAATCCCTTATGTTGAACATTTCCATTCTCTCGATCGCTGCAGAAAATGATGCAGAGAAAGATACGTTCTGTTTAAACGGATATAATAAATTATATTTTCATATTCATACATGAAGTGGTCTAAGAATCTTAAATCCCAGAGGGAAGTACAACCATCTATATATTAATTCTATAAGGTTTTTTACTGTGGGTCCTATTTTGAGAGAACGGCTAAACGTTAAGATATGTTTGAGGTATCAAAATAAAGGTCTTACCATGTAGATGTGCCAGTATAAGAAAAAAATGAGATTGGGGAACTGTTCGGGCGTTGTGGGGCGGCATAGTTCCCATGTAAAGTCTATGGGAGAAGCGTGCGGTTGACATTCGATTGCCTGCGGTTGACTCGCGCGCTGTTGAAAATGGAGGCATGGAGGGACTGAGATAGTTCAAAGTCCGAAGTTTTATCTTTTCTGAGCGAACCGTTGCGCAAAGCAACGCTAGCATGCATTGGTATCAAAGTTTTTCTCATCGGAACAGCGAACGCTGTCGAAGACCTGATTGCTTTATGCCGTTGGATTGTGTGATGTATATATACAATTTAATATTCATTCGATTAATTTACTCACGTAGGTAAGACGTTTACCATTATGTAAAGATGTAAATAAACATTCCGTTGGCCGTGTTTGTGAAAATATTTAGAATGTACATAGTGTGTTGCGCCATCTACATCTTCATTCTATAGGGTGTTTTTCTGTGGGACCTATTTTGAGAGAACGGAAGGGATCGGTGACTCTAAATTAGGGACGGACGACTGCTTATAGCCCATTGAGTTGCTAAAGGTGGTCGTTAAACCTTCAGTCAAAAAAAAAAATCACGAACCTGGACTATTGTCTTTATTGAAGTGGTTGGATAAATTTATCAATCAAATAAAGTTTACATTTCTTGTTTCATATAAGCTTATTCTTTTCAAAAAAAAAAAAACTAACCGTCTATTCCAACGGGTTTCATCTAGTCAAGATATTATAGTATCATTCCTAACACACATACTACGATAAAATGCGTACTGAAAGAGAGAGGGTGAAATGGCTCTCAGCATATTTCCGTTATTTGATCAAGTGTGCAATATTTACACCACAGCCACAGCTATTTCTATGTCTGCAATGGCAATGAATATACCAAACGCCTGCTGAAAAGATATGTTTTATAACAGTGGTTTTTTAAAACTTTGTTATCTCAAACATAAAATACGGTTCTGAAATCCTGTTTAACGAACATTGGATTTTAGTCAAAAGTGATCACGAACTCTTTCGTAAAACAAATAAACGATTTACATCTCTTTTAATTCCCAAAAGTGTTATTTCTAAATCATTTGGAAACGAAAATTGAAAACAAAGTGAACCATCTTTTTCCTTTGATTAAAAGGAAAATCTCATTTGTGCATTACATCCAACAATTTCCAGTCTACCGTTACTTAAATAATTGAGTAATTATTTGTTTCCTGAACTATGCACTATGTCAGATGGTATTGGTAATATTTCCACTATCGTTTACTTAATGCAACTACAAAGCGAAACATGGCTGAAGAGATCAACAACAACCCACGACTCATTATTTAGTTTAATGAATATTCGCCCAAATTAATTCTTATGAGAGCTAAGTAATTAATATTAACAAACATTTGTTTAAAACGTAAAGATATAGAAAAGTGCACTTAAATCGGAAATTTTTTCAATAATGATGGTGCGCCGGTTTTTTTTTTTTTCAATGTTGCATTAGTAAACATTTTTGCTAAATAATTTTTCCTGTCAGCACAATTTAAATCGTAAAAGTACTTTATTTTTAAACAATTCCTTCTGAATTCCTGAGTAAAAATAAGATCATACACGGAATTTAAGAAAAGGAAAGGAGGAAGAAAGACTTCCCAAAAAATGCTTAAAAGATAAATTCGCAAGCAAAAGATTAAATTTTTGTCTGATAATGAACGATTTTAGTTCATGTTTACGGCATCTGAAATCAGTTGCTCTGCTTGAACAAAGAAAAGTTTGATAAATGCAACGGTGCTATATTTTTTGCATTAATGACAATTTTTGATATACGAGGTTTGCATCGAAAGAAATGCAAAAGTATGCGTAACTTTTTTATTAACTGACAGAGGGTGTTCAAACTGCATATCATGGTAGAGTAACTCTTCCTCTATAGTAACCCTTCTTCTTCATTGCAGGTTTGAAAGAGAGAAGGGTTCAAGTCTGTTCTGACCCGGTGGAAGCGTTTGAAGCCAGTGAAGACACGTTTTTCGATCTGGTGACAGGGGATGAAACGTGGGCTTATCTTTACGATCCGGAAACAAAGAATCAATTCATGGAATGGCGTCACACCTCTTCACCAAGGCCTAAGAAGTTCAAGAGACAGCGATCAACACAGAAAGTCATGGTGACTGTTTTTTGGGATGACAGGGGTGTCAGTCTCCTTGAATTTCTGGAACGTGTCCGTACCGTGACCATCAAGCGGTTCATTGAGACCCTCAAGAAGCTTAGAGAAGCCATAAGGAGGAAGAGACCGAAAAAGAATCTGAAAAGGGTCCACATTTACCATGACAATGCGAGACCACACACATCTTTGGCAACAAATCAGGCGATCAGTAAATTAGGTGGTCGGTGATCCCCCATCCACCGTACAGTCCAGATCTAGGGCCCTCGGACTTCCATCTGTTCGGTCCAGTGAAGAACGGTCTCCGGGGACAAAGATTTGATGACACAGACGATGTGAAAGTGGCTGTGAAGAACTGTCCACACTTGAATTTTTCAAAGAAGATTCGAGAGTTGAGTTCAACAATGACGCAAACTCAACGCTTGTAATGGAGACTATGTTGAGCAGCACCTTTGTACAAGGAAAGAGTTACTATAGCAACATGTGCAATTCGACCAACCTCTGTCTGTTAAAGAAAAAGTTATGCGCACTTTCGCATTACTTTCGGTGGAACCCTCGTATATTTTTGCCCAGGCGATGTTTTGTTAATTTGTGACAGGTAGTCCGTATTCTATCAGTTTTAAACAGGGTAATTCTGGTATAAAACTTTGGACATAGTCAGTTCTTGACAGTACTGAATACTCTATCCTCATTTTGTAGTAACGACTGAATTCCAATTATTTTCTTTCTTTTCTTTTCTTTTTGGGTTTGACGATTACCGTGGACAACTTTAAGCGTTATATGCAGTCGTCTGGTCCTAATTTAAAGCCCTATCCCCCATTTCCACAGAACAGAGAAAGCCAGCTCCGTAAGACACACACAAAAGGCATGCCTCATCCGGGATTCGAACCCGGGCCCACCTTGCAAGTACGGTCATAAACCAGCTTAGCATTACACATACCTCACTTCATATTCAAACCTTCCCCCATTTCGGACACATGTTCAGAAACCATTGACGCAAGACAAGTATACCACGTATGCCACATCCGGGAAACGAACAATTGCCCATTTCGGCCGTATGGTCAGAACCTAGCGAAGCAAGAGTATAACATCAATATACTTCATCCCAGACTCGAACCCGAGCCCATCTCGGGCGTATGGTCAGAAGCCAATGCCGTAGGACAAGTATATGCCATATACCTCATTCCGAACTCGAATTTGAGCCCATCTCAGACGTATAGTCAGAAACAGAGCCTTAGATCACTGTGTCACTAGGGATAGCTTCTATTTCGAGTTTTAATGCCTAACATGACCGCCCCGGTGGCGCAATGGTCGGAGCGCTGGCTTCTGACCATTCTTTCTAGGTTATTTAAGATTCAAATCCCGGTGAGGTATGGATGTTGTGGCCGTCCCGTTGGCAGAGTGTTCTAAGCGCTGGATTATTACCATTTTTCCGAGATGGGTCTGGGTTCGAATCCTGGTCAGGCATATACATTGTATTTGTCTTACGTCACTGGCTCTCTCCATTTCTTGAAACCAGTAGCCCTAAATTAGAGACTGGTTTATAGCTCATGGAGTTTCTGCTCAAGGTGGTCCTTAACCCCCCAATTAAAAAATAAAAGACTAACATGAGCATTTAAATCTATAAGTAGACGCCCATCCCTAACATAGGTCTCAGATCTCAGGGAAAATAAAAGGCCAGATCCGGAAGAACAAGAACAGCTTTCATGTCTTTCAGTGTGCATCCAGCCTGGAGCTAGTAGTGTGAAAATTGTAGCTGATTAGTAGTGTGATAAAGTCGCCGGTATGGAAAACATGGCCCTGTGAGTGGCAGGGAAAGCAACATAGTTACATACGGTTGTTTCTCCCGGCAGTTGATGAATATAAATTACACTATCCTGTGAAATTTAACTTTTCGACTGGGGTTTACATTACTTCAAAGGATTTAGATTAATTTTGCTATGCTGATTTCAAAAATAACATTTATTTTTCTCTGTCACGTAAGTATTTTTCACAATCATGAAAACAAAATCATGAATATTCTGTATATATATATCATCATCATCATCATCATTGTCAACCATTATCAATCCACTGCTGGACGAAGGTCTCCCCAAGTTTCTTCCACAACGGTCTGTCTTGTGCCAGTCTCCTCCATGTCCCCCCTGCATACTTTCGAATTTCATCCACCCATCTCCCATGTGGTCTTCTTCTGGGTCTTTTCCTGTCCCTTGGAATCCAATCTAAAATTTCAGCTGTCCATCGATGATCTGTCCTTCTGGCAGTATGTCCAGCCCATTGCCATTTCAGGGATTTAACTCTGATCATGATGTCTTCCACTCTTGTCATTTTTCGGATCCACGAGTTCCTCTTCTTATCTCTCCTGGTTACACCAAGCATGCACCTCTCCATGCTTCTTTGAGTTGTCTGCAGCCTTTGTATGTCTCTTTTAGTTAAGGTCCACGTCTCCGCACCATACGTAAGCACTGAAAGGATGCATTGATCAAACACTTTTCTTTTAAGACATAATGGCATATTGCTCTTGAAAATTATGCTGTTTCTTCCAAAAGCTCTCCAGGCAAGTTTTGTACGCCGATTAATTTCTTCATCAATGTGACCCTCACTTGATATCTGCTGTCCAAGATAAACGTACGTGTCTGTTATCTCCAGCTTTTCTCCATCAATCGATAAATCTTCATTTCTTGTAAAAGCATTGAACATCACTTTTGTCTTCTGAAAGTTCATTTTTAATCCCACTTCTTTACTCTTGTCAGCAAGTTCCTGGATCATACTCTGCAGCTCTGATGGGGTAGTTGCAAAAATGACTACGTCATCAGCAAAACGAAGGTGGGTTAGATAATCTCCATTAATCTTTATCCCCTTGTTTTCCCAGCTCAGTGACTGAAAAACACCCTCCAATGTGGCATTAAAGAGCTTCGGAGATATGGTGTCACCTTGTCTCACTCCTTTCCAATTTTTACGTGTGTTGTATTTTCAAACAGCCTAATCTTTGCACTTGCATTTTCATAGATGTTATTAATAATATTAATGTATGCATCTTCAATACCGCAGGTTTTCAGAGCCATTGTAACTGCTGATGGTTTCACCGAATCAAAGGCTTTTTCATAATCGATAAAAGCCATGCACAATGGAAGTTCATATTCCCTCGCTCTTTCAATTAGTTCTCTCAGCACATGGATATGATCTATTGTGCTGTAGCCACTCCTGAATCCAGCTTGTTCTCTCGGTTGAGCCATGTCCAGTGTTACCTTCAAGCGGTGTGAAAGAACTTTAGTGAAGATTTTATAAACTACTGATAGGAGGCTGATAGGTCTGTAGTTTCCGAGATCCTCAATGTCACCTTCCTTATGTAGCAGGATCATTGTAGTGGTGTTCCAATCCTCAGGAATCTTTCCTTCATTAAGGCATCGAGTGAAAATTTGGGCGAGTACTGTTTCGATTTCTCCACTTGCTTCTTGTATGATGTCTACAGTAATTCCATCTTCTCCTGGAGCTTTTCCTCGCTTCATGTTCTTGATTGCATGTGCAACTTCTGCTGGAAGGACTGGAGGAACTCTGGTACTGGTATCTTTCATGATGTCTGGAGTGCATATATCATCCCTTTCATATAATTTGGAGTAGAAATCTTTCACTCTTGTCAAAATTTCGCCTCTATTTCTTGTTACAGAACCATCTTCTTTTCTCAGTGCCATAATCTGTTTTCTTCCCTTACTGAGATGTCACTTTGCTATCTTTAGGCTTTGGTTGTTTTCAATTGCTTTCCTCACTAGTTCACAGTTGAATTTCCTTACGTCTTCAGTGATACTTTTTCTTACTGTCTTGCATAGCTCTATATATTCCACTTTGGAAGTCACATCTTCTTTAGTTGTCCTCATCTCTCTTCTTTTTTGCATCAACATTTTGGTTTTTCCTGATAATTTGTTCACATGCAACTTGTTCTTAGACCCAGCTAATTTTGTTGCTGTTTCCATAAGAGCTTTGGTTACTTTTCTGTTAACTTCAGAGATGTCCACTTCTTCCGATGTTAGGCCTTCTAAAGCAGAGAACCTGTTCTTCAGTTCTAACTTGAAGGTATTATGGTGTTTTTTAAGGTTGGTTATGTCAATAGATTTTGTTTGTCCTATGAGCTTGCCACGTTCAAGTTTAGTGTTCAGGTGCATCTTACATCTCACCAATCTATGGTCACTACCTGTGTTGAACTTGTTCAGCACACTGCAGTCCTCTATGACGAATTTTTTGTTACACATAATAAAATCAATTTCACTTGTCGTCCCATTTGGATGTCTCCATGTCCATTTCCTGTGTGGCTTTTTCTTGAAGAAGGAGTTCAAGATGAAAAACCCTTCTGCCTCTGCAAACTCTACGAGAGTATTTCCACGCTGGTTTCTGTTGCCGTGACCGAATTTACCTACCGAAGTTTCATTCTGTTGCCGTTGCCCTATTTTTGCATTGAAATCTCCCATAATTATTTTCAAGTGCTGCTTACCTTTATTATTTAGATGACAAATTTCCTCATAAAATTCTTCAATTTCTTCTTCAGGATGACTTGTGGTGGGTGCATAAGTTTGAATAATCTGAGCCTGGTATCTTTTCGAGAGTTGGATAACAAGTCGTGCAGCTCTGTCAGAGGAACTTTCAACTTCTACAACTTTATCCTTCAGTTTCTTGTTTATTATAAATCCAACACCACTAGTTCTGCCAGTATCTGTCCCACGATAGTAGAAGAGATGTCCACTTTTCAGTTCAATGAGATCTTCTCCTTTTCTCCTTACCTCACTTAGCCCCACGATGTCCCACTTGATCCTTTGTAGTTCCTCTTCCAATTCAAGAAGCCTTGAATCAGAAGATAGGGAGCGTCCGTTGTAAGTAGCCAAGGTCAGCATCAGATGGCAGCCTAGTCCGGTCCTCCGGGGATTCTTAGCACCCTCTGCCTTCATGTCGCACTGGCCGCTGCCTTGGCCAGGTACATTCCAGCTGCCGGAGACTGAGGGCCAAGATTTAGGTTGTGGAGTCATTTTGGAGGGGTTTGGCCATAACTCACCACGCTGGCCAAGCGGGTTGGTGAGTGTGGGATAGCATTTCCTCTGATCCCGATGGTATAGTTATACCGCTATGGGCGGTCGTCAGAGCCCCTTTAGTGGGAACAGGATGCACCACGAGAAGGCGGGGTTGACATTTGTCAAGGAGAGGCTGTGATGATATATATATATATATATATATATATATATATATATATACAGTATATTCATGATTTACATTACTTCAAGAGATTTAGATGCATTATTTTGAGTGGTTTAGATGCATTACTTCAAGTGGTTTAGATACATTACTTCAAGTGATTTAGATTAATTTTGCTATGCTGATTTCAAAAACAACATTTATTTTTCTCTGTCACGTAAGTATTTTTCACAATTATGAAAACAAAATCATGAATATTCTGTATATATATATATATATATATATATACAGTATGGGATGAAAGGTCAGGTGATGCGTAACATCACAGCCTCTCCTTGACAAATGTCAACCCCGCCTTCTCGTGGTGCCTCCTGTTCCCACTAAAGGGGCTCTGACGACCGCCAATAGCGGTATAGCTATACCATCGGGATTAGAGGAAATTCTATCCCACACTCACCAGCCAGCTTGGCCAGCGCGGTGAGTTATGGCCAAACCCCTCCTAAATGATTCCACAACTTAAATCTTGGCCCTCAAGTCTCCGGCAGCTGGAATGTACCTGGCCAAGGCAGCGGCCAGTGCGACATGAAGGCAGAGGGTGCTAAGAATCCCCGGAGGACCGGACTAGGCTGCCATCTGATGCTGACCTTGGCTACGTACAATGGACGCTCCCTATCTTCTGATTCAAGGCTTCTTGAATTGGAAGAGGAACTACAAAGGATCAAGTGGGACATCGTGGGGCTAAGTGAGGTAAGGAGAAAAGGAGAAGATCTCATTGAACTGAAAAGTGGACATCTCTTCTACTATCGTGGGACAGATACTGGCAGAACTAGTGGTGTTGGATTTACAATAAACAAGAAACTGAAGGATAAAGTTGTAGAAGTTGAAAGTTCCTCTGACAGAGCTGCACGACTTGTTATCCAACTCTCGAAAAGATACCAGGCTCAGATTATTCAAACTTATGCACCCACCACAAGTCATCCTGAAGAAGAAATTGAAGAATTTTATGAGGAAATTTGTCATCTAAATAATAAAGGTAAGGAGCACTTGAAGATAATTATGGGAGATTTCAATGCAAAAATAGGGCAACGGCAACAGAATGAAACTTCAGTAGGTAAATTCGGTCACGGCAACAGAAACCAGCGTGGAAATACTCTCGTTGAGTTTGCAGAGGCAGAAGGGTTTTTCATCTTGAACTCCTTCTTCAAGAAAAAGCCACACAGGAAATGGACATGGAGACATCCAAATGGGACGACAAGTGAAATTGATTTTATTATGTGTAACAAAAATTCTTCATAGGAGACTGCAGTGTGCTAAACAAGTTCAACACAGGTAGTGACCATAGATTGGTGAGATGTAAGATGCACCTCAACACTAAACTTGAACGTGGCAAGCTCATAAGACAAACAAAATCTATTGACATAACCAACCTTAAGAAACACCATAATACCTTCAAGTTGGAACTGAAGCACAGGTTCTCTGCTTTAGAAGGCCTAACATCAGAAGAAGTGGACATCTCTGAAGTTAACAGAAAAGTAAATAAAGCTCTTATGGAAACAGCAACAAAATTAGCTGGGTCTAAGAACAAGTTGCATGTAAATAAATTATCAGGAAAAACGAAAATGTTGATGCAAAAAGGAAGAGAGGTGAGGACAACTAAAGAAGATGTGACTTCCAAAGTGGAATATATAGAGCTATGCAAGACAGTAAGAAAAAGTATCACTGAAGACGTAAGAAAATTCAACTGTGAACTAGTGAGGAAAGCAATTGAAAACAACCAAAGCCTAAAGATAGCAAAGGGACATCTCAGTAAGGGAAGAAAACAGATTATGGCACTGAGAAACGAAGATGGTTCTGTAACAAGAAATAGAGGCGAAATTTTGACAAGAGTGAAAGATTTCTACTCCAAATTATATGAAAGGGATGATACATGCACTCCAGACATCATGAAAGATACCAGTACCAGAGTTCCTCCAGTCCTTCCAGCAGAAGTTGCACATGCAATCAAGAACATGAAGCTGGGAAAAGCTCCAGGAGAAGATGGAATTACTGTAGACATCATACAAGAAGCAAGTGGAGAAATCGAAACAGTACTCGCCCAAATGTTCACTCGATGCCTTAATGAAGGAAAGATTCCTGAGGATTGGAACACCGCTACAATGATCCTGCTACATAAGAAAGGTGACATTCAGGATCTCGGAAACTACAGACCTATCAGCCTCCTATCAGTAGTTTATAAAATCTTCACTAAAGTTCTTTCACACCGCTTGAAGGCAACACTGGACATGGCTCAACCCAGAGAACAAGCTGGATTCAGGAGTGGCTACAGCACAATAGATCATATCCACGTGCTGAGAGAACTAATTGAAAGAGCGAGGGAATATGAACTTCCATTGTGCACGGCTTTTATCGATTATGAAAAAGCCTTTGATTCGGTGAAACCATCAGCAGTTACAATGGCTCTGAAAACCTGCGGTATTGAAGATGCATACATTAATATTATTAATAACATCTATGAAAATGCAAGTGCAAAGATTCGGCTGTTTGAAAATACAACACACATAAAAATTGGAAAGGGAGTGAGACAAGGTAACACCATATCTCCGAAGCTCTTGAATGCCACGTTGGAGGATATTTTTCAGTCGCTGAGCTGGGAAAACAAGGGGATAAAGTTTAATGGAGATTATCTAACCCACCTTCGTTTTGCTGATGACGTAGTTATTTTTGCAACTACCCCATCAGAGCTGCAGAGTATGATCCAGGAACTTGCTGACAAGAGTAAAGAAGTGGGATTAAAAATGAACTTTCAGAAGACAAAAGTGATGTTCAATGCTTTTACAAGAAATGAAGATTTATCAATTGATGGAGAAAAGCTGGAGATAACAGACACGTACGTTTATCTTGGACAGCAGATATCAAGTGAGGGTCACATTGATGAAGAAATTAATCGGCGTACAAAACTTGCCTGGAGAGCTTTTGGAAGAAACAGCATAATTTTCAAGAGCAATATGCCATTATGTCTTAAAAGAAAAGTGTTTGATCAATGCATCCTTCCAGTGCTTACGTATGGTGCAGAGACGTGGACCTTAACTAAAAGAGACATACAAAGGCTGCAGACAACTCAAAGTAGCATGGAGAGGTGCATACTTGGTGTAACCAGGAGAGATAAGAAGAGGAACTCGTGGATCCGAAAAATGACAAGAGTGGAAGACATCATGATCAGAGTTAAATCCCTGAAATGGCAATGGGCTGGACATACTGCCAGAAGGACAGATCATCGATGGACAGCCGAAATTTTAGATTGGATTCCAAGGGACAGGAAAGACCCAGAAGAAGACCACATGGGAGATGGGTGGATGAAATTCGAAAGTATGCAGGGGTGACATGGAGGAGACTGGCACAAGACAGACCGTTGTGGAGGAAACTTGGGGAGACCTTCGTCCAGCAGTGGATTGATAATGGTTGACAATGATGATGATGATGATACAGTATATTCATGATTTACATTACTTCAAGTGATTTAGATGCATTATTTTGAGTGGCTCAGATGCATTACTTCAAGTGGTTTAGCTACATTACTTCAAGTGATTTAGATTAATTTTGCTATGCTGATTTCAAAAATAACATTTATTTTTCTCTGTCACGTAAGTATTTTTCACAATCATGAAAACAAAATGATGAATATTCTGTATACATATATATATATATATACAGTACAGTCATGATTTACATTACTTCAAGTGATTTAGATGCATTATTTTGAGTGGTTTAGATGCATTACTTCAAGTGGTTTAGATGCATTACTTCAAGTGATTTAGATTAATTTTGCTATGCTGATTTCAAAAACAACATTTATTTTTCTCTCTCACCTAAGTATTTTTCAAAATCATGAAAACAAAATCATGAATATTCTGTATATATATATATATACAGTACATTCATGATTTACATTACTTCAAGTGATTTAGATGCATTATTTTGAGTGGTTTAGATACATTACTTCAAGTGGTTTAGATACATTACTTCAAATGGTTTAGATACATTACTTTAAGTGGTTTAGATACATTACTTCAAGGGGTTTAGATACATTACTTCAAGTGATTTAGATTAATTTTGCTATGCTGATTTCAAAAACAACATTTATTTTTCCCTGTCACCTAAGGATTTTTCACAATCGTGAAAACAAAATCATGAATATGCTGTATATATATTGTTTATCAGTAATTTATGGAATTTGTTTCATTTTCTAAAGAGAATATACAATCCATGACCCATTGATATTGATACAATCTAAATAATAGTCACTTGGTGAAGATAAAAAATAGTTAATGAAAAAAAAAATATATAAAAACAAAATTAATCAAAATTAATATGTTCTTACGAAATCATTTTCCTTTTCCATCAAACGAACATTTACGGCTTTTCTTATACAGTGAAATTTCAGAAGCAGAATCTCTCTCTAAACCCCAGCAGTAATCTGCCATCATCCTTGGTATCGTTTTTCTACACATTTTATATCTTGGTAAAATCTCTCACCTTGCTCTTCACTCACAACATAAAGATTTTCGGGAAAATAGTCAAGGTGAAAATCCAGAAAATGAATTTTCAAGCTCATGTTGCAACCCAGGTTCTTAAACTTTTCTAGCATAGTTGCTCAGATGGCTCTGTAATTAGCATCCTTGTAATTGTCTAGAAAATTTTGAATGACATTTCTTAAACTAACCCATGCTTCGTGTTCTGTTGTAGTCATTTTTTCCTCAGAAGCTTTATCTTTAGTTAACCACCTTATATCTGGGCCAACAAACACTCATTCTTTGATTTTTGCTTCTGATAAACGTGGAAAAACATTAATCTAATATTGAAAACATTCACCGTTTTTGTCCAGAGCCTTGAGAAATTGTTTCGTAAATCCTAATTTATTATACAAGCGTGGTAAAATAACTTTTTCCGGGATCCACTAAGTTCAGGTGGAGAACGTTCTTTGATCCAGGAAAAAAGTTTTCTCTTTTAGGCCATTTTTTTGTGATCCAATGTTGCTTATAAGCTCTACTGGCCCATTCACAGATGAAACATGGCATTTTTGTGTAGCCACTTTGCTGCCCTAATATCATGCTCATAATTTTAAAATCTCCGCAAATTTGCCAGTTGTATTCCTGATATCTTATTTTATTAAGCAGAACGTCAGGATTTTCATAAAATTCCTTCAGATGCACTGAATAAGCATCTGGTATTGAGGGGGAAATGTTGTCATTATGCAAAAGAACTCCTTTTAAGCTTTTCTTAGTGGAATCAATGAAAAATCTCTACTGTGATGGGTCATTAACAGTGGAAGACAAATGCGTTATAAGTCCAGGAATGTCTCAGCAAAATACAAGCGATTCATCTTGGGCAAAATATTCAACAAATTCCTTTTCTGTGTTTCTGTACTATGAAAATGTTGTTCCTGGAGCAAGTAGATTTTTGTTTTTGAGTCTTTATCCTAAAAGTTGTGCACTTTCCTTCGGCAGATTTAAATGCCATACCAAGTAATTTAATTCACTTTGTGTAAACTTCTGTGGTTCACTACTAGTTTCAGAATTGCTGTACAAGTCCTCAGTTTCACTGCAGTTTAACTCAACTTCTGAAGCTGATGAAAATCTTACGATGTAGGAAGTGATGGAACAGGTAAATCAGGACCATGGGGTACGGGTCTGATGGCACAAGGAGTCATTGGGTAGAAAATATTATTCATCTTTTTGCATTTGTAGCCCTTTACTGGTGTAGTTAAGCAAAAATAACATTCCTCATGACTCACTGGCTCCAGCCATGGCATTGGAATAGCAAATGAAAGATAGTTTTTCTTACGTTGAGTCCATTTTCTCAGTTGCTCAACACACGTGTGACAGACTTGATGTGCGGCCCATTTCTTGTCCTGGTCTCCAAGCTTTATAAAGAAATAAGCCTCATACGCATTTTTGACGAACTCTGTTATTTGGCGTTTTCCTTTTTTCACCACAAAACTACCACATATATAACAAAATTAATCAGGACTATTAACACAGCATCTTGAAGCCATAACGCAGTAATAGCGAACAACGCAACAGTTAAAATGAGCGAAATAAACTTCGGCCGTATCGCTTGAAACACAGTGTTAAAAATGGCAAAAACACAAAATTTTTCATTCATTGCTATAGAGGCGCCATCTTATTTTGCTTTGCCGCTAACTGTGTTGAACTTGAATGCATGCGGTTTCTCGAAAAGAAATGTTTCGTATATGTGGTTCGAATAACAATTGAGAATATTACGAAAATCAAGAGATCTACAAGAACTTCGGTTTATGCGGAACTTCATGTTATGCGAGCCCATTATATACGGATTCTGAATATGAAGATTTCGTACTTGATAGATGAAAATGAGGAATGCAGGTTTGCGGTCTGTAGTACGATAAGTTAAAACAAATCCCTAAAACTGCCGAATAAAACTCAATTTATTTACAATTTTAAAAACCTATTTACATAGCTAGCACTTTCGGGGCTCACATGGTCCCCATTTTCAAGCCCAAAAGCCCCGGAACACATAGAGGCAACGACTATATACTATGGTTATTCGTGACTGAGCTGATATACGTCATAAAAATAATACAGGTGATGCTATTTACATTAAGAAAAGAGGACATTAAAGTTCGAACACAAATACAGAACATGTTCAAGTAAGAGTCTCACTTTCTAAGTGTGCCATGGGGAGAGAGATCATCTGTCTCCAAGGTCTTGGGACTGAAGTCGGAAAGTCCGTATTACAGTAGACGTGGTGGTATTTAAGAATAAACAGGCTTTCCGAGAAAAAAAATGGTATTCTCGGAAAGCCTGTTTATTCTTAAATATCACGATGTCTGCTGTAATACGGACTTTCCGACTTCAGTCCCAAGACCTTGGAGACAGATGATCGCTCTCCCCATGACACACTTAGGTGAGACTCTTACTTGAACATGTTCTGTATTTGTTTTTGGACTTTAATTTCCTCTTTTCTTAATGTAAATGGCATCACCTGTATTATTTTTATGACGTATATCAGCTCAGTCACAAATACCTATAGTATATAGTCGTTGGCTCTATGTGTTCCGGGGCTTTTGGCTTGAAAATGGGGCCATGTGAGCCCCGAAAGTGCTAGCTATGTAAATAGGTTTTTAAAATTGTAAATAAATTGAGTTTTATTCGACAGTTTTAGGGATTCGTTTTAACTTATCATACTACAGACAGCAAACTTGTGTTCCTCATTTTCATATGCGGATTCGTTCGTAGTTAACCATTCCCAAAATTTTGATGTAGCAGGCATGAAAGAGCGGATCTCTCAAAAGTTCATTGTTAAAAGATGCTGCTTTCTGACTTCCCTTACTGCTGAGCCCTGACTCAAATTTTAGAGCAAGGCAAAGATGTGCTTGTCCCTCCAAATCTGGCTGTCTGTCTTCCTTCCTGGTTCTGATAGTTGTAAATTAGGCAAAGGCGCTTCCTTAAATTCCTATATGGCTATGGGTGTCATTAAACATCGAAACACAAGGTAAATTTTTGACAAATCTCCTGTTGTTGCGTTTAGCCTCTTGCAATCAAAATTGATGTTGGAGCAATCGGACGAAGAAATCTATCCGTAATAGCATTTTTTTAATAGCGCACAAAGCTGCGATAGCTCTTCTGTGGGAAATGGATTGACTAGAACTAGCGAGCGTCTATTCATTTGCTTTTCAGCATCAATAAATTTTAAGGTTAAATAAACCGGAGTGTCGTGAACTGATCAGAATGAAGTAGTATCATTTAGATCAGATGAGAAGTCCTAGGATATTTGAAGTAGATCTGTCACAACGACAGAAAAGGACAAGATCTTCCCGTAATTCCGGTAGTAGTTTCGTGATGTCATTTTCTAATTTACCATAGTAAGTCTATTTGAAGTAGATCTGTCCCAAGGACAGAAAAGGATAAGATTATGCTTTTCCCGTAATTCCGGTAGTGGTTTCGTGACGTTATTTTCCAATTTACCATAGTAAGTCTAACAAATCGCCATGTTTCTACGTAGATATCTGAGACGTAACAGCAGCATAAACTAGAAGGAACAGCGTTCATACATTCTACCAGAGCATTTAATGTTTATTGTTTTCAGCTTTTAATCAAGCAAATTTGTGGAATATTGACACGATAATTTTTTTGGTTCAGAATAAGAAAATTTCTTTATCATATGAGAGTAACTAGCTAAATACCCGTTCTTCGAACGTGATGATATTAAAATACAGTTGAAATATAGATGATATATATACATGACATACAGTGGAAATGTCCATACACTGTATATTTCTTCGTTCTTTTGGGAAATACGTCTGCCTGACTTATTCTGCCAGACACATAAGCAATTTCGTTCATAACTGTAAATTTAAAACTTCGAGCCTACACAAAACAAATCAAAATACGTCGTTACTCTTCACTTCCATCGTTAAAATACTAATAGACAACAGAACAAAATAATAATAGAAAACAGAACAAAATACGTTGTTGCTTTCAGCGTAAAACAGAATCTTGCTTATAAACAATTTCGTTCGAAACTTTACATTTAAAATTTTGGAAGCGTGAGCAAAATTGTGTTGCCATTGCTAATATCTCAAGGGAGAAACTTTTTTTTTTAATTTAAATTACTATGAAAATCTGCCCCCCATATTTACATTTATTGCAGTCATCCTACCATTTATATGACGTTTCCGTTGTTTCGGTGAAAACCAATGGTGGTAATTTGATTTTAACTCAAAAGAACCACTTATATGACGTCACCGTTGCTCTGGTGAAAACGAATGTTGGTAATTTCATTTTGACTCGAAAAAAACCCTTACATGACGTCACTGTTGCTTCTGTGAAAACGAATGTTGATAATTTGATTTTGACTCAAAATCCCTTGACATTCGATATGCCAAACGATAAAAGAAAAGCATATTATGATATTGCACGTTTCACGTGATATGTTTAAAAGGGTTTTTTTGTTAAATAAATTTAGAACAAATCAAAAATTGATTCTTTCCCTTTCAACTTTGCGTTTGAACAACAACGGTCAATACGCGTCAAATCCTTTATATCTCTTATCAGCGCTATGACGTCACGAACAAGTTCGGCAAACCAAAGTTTGCATACGCACAACACGTCTTACTGTATCCCGCACTTATGCTAATTTCCACATTTTTCTGCCTTCCACTTTATGGTTGCTATCGTTGCTATTGTCATCCGTCCTTAGCAATTGTCCGGCAGTGTATATACAATGAAGGTTGCTTTTTATTTACGCTTTCCAACCGTAGGTTAAAGAAGCGTATATGCTCCAGCTTTGTCCGTCTGTCCGCACGATAGCTCGCGTAAAAATGTTTCGATTTCGATGAAATTTTAGTATGTGGTAGGGGACGAACCCTATTGAAAATGGACGAAATGGGGTCAAAGGTCATGACATAGGAGCGGGATTCATTCCGTTGTCATTATGAGTCATAACTTGCGTAAATACGGTTCGATTTGAATGACATTTTAGTATCTGGTAAGGGGCCTCCTGGGGCCCCTTACCAGATACTAAAACCCGTGATATTCGATTTGTCAAATGATAATAAATGTTTAAATGCAAGGCATATTATGATATAGCGTTTTTTGCGTGATTTTTAAGGTTTTTTGTTAAAGAAATTCAGAACAAATAAATTTAGAACAAAATATATACGGAGCAGATCAACACAAGTCAAGTCATTAAAACTTAGGGCGGGGCTTCAGTTGCTAGGCAATGATGGCTCGATTACTGCAAAACGCCCTTGCGTTATCAAAGCTGGGTTATTTAAAAAACCCATTTCGACCCACTTAAAGTTATCGTAGGAAACATTCCTTTTTTAGTGCGCCTCTATGTTGTAAAAGGAACATTCCTCTCAAATATGAAAGTTCTACGTTCAGTAGTTTCTGAGATTCGGTGATGAGTCAGTAAGTCAGTGAGGGCTTTCAGTTTTATATGTGCAGATTTCGTTCGAAACTGTACATTTAAAAGCTAGCAATTCAGATGTTTTTGGAAGCGTGAGCAAAATTGTGCTGCGATTGCTAATATCTCAAGGGAGAAACTTTTTTTTTTTCAAATTTCAATTACTATGAAAAATCTACCCGCATATTTAGATTTATTGTAGTCACCTTACCATTTATGTGTTTTTTAAATCTTGATTTGCACTTACTAAATTATTAACAAAGCTCTAAAATTCTTATGTAATATAAATGTGCGTCTCCATGAACTTTGACTGCAATACCGCAGTGTGTGACGTATGCCTCCAGATTGACCTTCCTTTTTTTGAGCCGCTGTATTCTCATGTAAATTACATTGCTGCGCTAAATTTATTTTTGAACGGCGCATCAAAACCTTAGAAGTTACTTACATCGTTTGGCAATGGCTGACAGCGAGTCTTAGATAAACAAGTTAGTAAAATCATGTAATGCATTGATTATGATACGCTTTCCAACATACCAGCATTACTCAAGTTATTACTCAATTTATGAGGATAATGGCTGAAGAATAA
The DNA here is from genome assembly GCA_039090855.1 of Macrothele yani. Taxonomy (NCBI): domain Eukaryota; kingdom Metazoa; phylum Arthropoda; class Arachnida; order Araneae; family Macrothelidae; genus Macrothele; species Macrothele yani. The sequence continues at coordinate 186,789,265 of CM076995.1, forward strand.
ATCTCGCTCCGATGACCAGATCTTTGACCCCATTTCGATTATATTCAACAGAACCCGTAAAGTATACTTCCGGAACAACATGATAAAGTTTTGTCTCAATCGAAGCATTTTTACGTAAGTCATGACGCATAAGAGCAATGGAATGCATTCCACTCCTATGTCCTGACCTTTGACCCCACTTCACCCATTTGCAATAGGGTTCGTCCCCAGGAGGCCCCTTACCAGATACTAAAATGTCATTCAAATCGAACCATATTTACGCAAGTTATGACTCATAACGACAACGGAATGAATCCCGCTCCTATGTCATGACCTTTGACCCCATTTCGTCCATTTTCAATAGGGTTCGTCCCCTACCACAAACTAAAATTTCATCGAAATCGAAACATTTTTACGCGAGTTATCGTGCGGACAGACGGACAAAGCTGGAGCATATACGCTTCTTTAACCTACGGTTGGAAAGCGTAAATAAAAAGCAACCTCCATTGTATATACACTGCCGGACAATTGCTAAGGACGGATGACAATAGCAACGATAGCAACCATAAAGTGGATAAAGGATTTGACGCGTATTGACCGTTGTTGTTCAAACGCATAGTTGAAAGGGAAAGAATCAATTGACGAACTTGCAAGTTTCAGTATGTCTTCCCGACATCATTTAGATGAATTTACGCGTGGCCGTATTATTGGCAAGATTGAAGAAGGGCGAAAAATAACAGATGTTGCCAGGGAGTTCAACGTCAGCCACAGTGTTGTTTCAAGGCTTTGGAAATCATTTCAAACAAATGGAGAGTGTAGCAAACGTCACGGGGGAGGTCGTGTTCGCAGTACGACACCTGCAGAAGATCGGTACATAGTGCTATCAACAAAAAGACACCGGCGCAGCACAGCTAGTCAGGTAGCAAATCAGTTTAAGGCTGCTACTGGCAAGCGGATCTCCCAAAAAACTGCCGTCAGACGTTTGCATGAAGGAGGACTATACGCCCACCATCCTGTTGTGTGCATCCCATTGTCCAGACGTCACCGTACCGCTCGTTTGCAATGGTGCCATCAACATCGCAATTGGACTGATAACGACTGGTCTGCTGTCCTCTTCTCAGATGAGAGTAGATACAGTCTATAGTCTGATTGTCGGCGACAACTGATTTGGCGTGATAGTGGTACTGCATATTGCCCAGCAAACATACAGGAAAGGGACCGATATTCGACATGTAGTGTCATGGTATGGGTTGGCATCATGATCAATGGCCGTACGTCCCTCTATGTGCTTCCAACTGGGACTATGACTGGCCAACGATACATTAATGATGTTCTGCTACCTCATTTTCGCATGTTCCGTGGTGCTGTCGGTGATAGATTCATTTTCATGGACGACAACGCAACATCTCATCGAACAGTCGCTGTCCAGAAGTGTCTTGAGAGCGAGGATATTCAACGCCTCTTATGGCTAGCACGTTCTCCAGATCTGAATCCCATTGAAAATGTGTGGGATGCTTTGGGGAATAATCTTGCTTTTCGCCAATGCCCTCCAATAAACAAGGACACCCTCATCTGTGCACTGACAGAGGAATGGGATAAATTACCCCAACAGCTGCTTGATAATATTGTGCAAAGCATAACACGACATGTGGAATCTTGCATCGCCCTCCATGGTGGCCATATCCCGTATTGACATCTTACGCCGGAACGCCTGCGGACGGTAATTGCATTTTTTTCACGTTTACGTATTCTGCACAATATGGCCTGTTCGTCCCTTGAACACGTTCCAAAGCCTTCTGGATTTCAGAGCACAATAAATTGTCTTTCTTGTAATGTCCTGGCATTCAGACATTATTTTATTTCACTTGGCATCCAACCACACTTACTTTTTTATGCGCTATATAGCCGTTTATGATCCGTCCTTAGCAATTGTCCAGCAGTGTAGGAATGTACGGTAGTGCGAACGTAAGATAATTTACAGCTTGAAACAGGATTGAGAAGCCTCTGAAATCATGTTACTTCGTCAAGTGGCAAGGAAATATAGATTACTAAGATATTTTACATACGTTGGTTTTATTCAAACGTATTCTGACAGTGATTTATCTACTTTATTTGAGTGCTAAACTGACTATTAATGCAACATCAAAGCATTTTAAGTTTTATGCCATGCTTGAGTTGGTTATTGTTGAAATCGCTTATTCTTCCATAGTTTCAGTTTGGATTCACAATTTCACCTGTTAGGACGGTGATGTTACTCAGTGACGTCATCGATTTTTCGCCTGAGAAGGGGCCAAGTTAAGCAAACTCTGTATTGAATTATCTTGGATTTGGCTCTGGAATAAATGTATCCACACTTCGAAAATCATTGAAAATATTCAGAGCATGAACGTTTCACATACCAATATTATTTAGAAGCACAATTGTACAACAAATTGATTCAAGTTATTACAAAATCCGTTTTCGTTGAAATAAACAACTGATACACCTAAGCTTTTACGAACCAACGGAGGAAAAAATGAAGGAACGCCGATCGGTAATTCCCGCTTAAATTTCATCGGGTAGATATCATACATCCCTAGCTTCACATTTTTCCTTTGAAATGCCTCAAAGAAGATTGGTCTTGGCATTGGAATCCAGACAACTGCCTCGGTTATGAATACCCTTTCTCCCAGGAGAAAAATTGACAGGCAGAAGGCAGGACTTTATTCCAGTCCGCTGGAATACCCGGATGGAACGCAGACTGGTATACAGAAATGACTTAAAGGTCAATTGGGGCCAGTGTAGCGGAAGGCAAAAGAAATGTAAAAAATGGAACCTTCAACAAAGTAGTCCTTGAAAAAGAAGTTCGTATCAGCAATGCGATGCATCAATGTATAAGATGTAAATGTTTGGCCACATACGTTTTCCAAATTGAGACTACCGTTAGAGAATCAATCGAAATACTCACAATACAAGATCCATGCAACGACTGTGAAAGTACAAGTTTGTCCGCGACGGGGATGAAATCCGCGACACCCCTCGCTCCGGAGTGTGTTGCTTTCTCAACTAAGCTACGCGGACGGAATGTATCGCTGCAAATTTGTCGTATTGATACGTGCTTTACTTCTGTAGTGCGTCACACCATCTCCCTCTTATAATTTTTTTTTATTTCAAGCGACGTAAGAATTTTTTCGTTAAATTCAGACGATGTACCCGAAGAACCGAACGGCCAGTAGATCAATTTTTACGTTCGGGCGCCAATGTGAAAACAGAAATTTGTCCACGTCCCCTCACTCCGGAGTAAGTTGCTCTCTCAACTAAGCTACACGGACGGAAAGTATCGCTGCAGATTGTGCTTTACCTATGTAGTACGTCACACGACTGAGCGTCGCGCGCGTGCATGCGACACATGCGGTACATCTGGACAAATATATTCTAGAGTTTTAAGTTCTTCAGAATTATTTTTTGCTTGTTCTTGTTTTTGGTGGGCAAATTTGGAATTTACACAAAATTTGAAGTTAACTCAAGTATTTATTTTCAAATAACGTTTCTTATATGTCTCCTTCGTGTAGGTTATTATCACTCTGGCTCCATAAAGCCGCCGGTTTGTGTGCGAAAGCTAGGCAATATCAGCTGTTTACATCAGTGAAAACGGATTTTCTAATAGCATGCATGTTTTGTTCACCTTGTCTTCACATGATGTCATTTCTAAGAACAAATCTGGATGTGTGCTTACGGAAAGTGGATTGCAAATGGCTCTTTATTCATAGGTTTGAATTCGCCATGAACAATAGTTACTGCTTGTGCTCTGGATAAACCACTTCTAGTTAAGTTGCAGGAATATACTACTGGAAAAAGTACAAGATATGGTTTGTGTCCAACGTATGCCAGGATAAGACGCTAAGTCACTAAAAATTACACTCAGTAGATTAAGCATTAATGATAGGGATGATGGGCAGTTGACAGGGGCATCATCCGCGCAGAATGGAGCCGACTCAAACCGAAGGCGGGCGATAAACAGGCGGACGGCCGGGCTTCTCAACAATGTGTCGCAGTCGACGAACATGGGCAAACATGGTGATCTGAACGACTCTGATCGTGGACGCATTGTCGGCGCAAGACAGATGAGTCGTTCTATCTCCCAGTTGGTATAAAGCCTAGGGTTCCCAAGGGCAACCCTATCAGGAATGTACCGCGAGTATACCATCGACGAACGTACCAGGGCCAGAGAATAAGCGGTGGCCGACCACACTATATTGATTGCAGGGGTCGACGTAAATTACGCAGGCTCTTTCAGATCGTCCGCTTTGCAACGAAGGCCCAAATCACATCCAGCTTAAATGTCGGAGGCCCAAATCACATCCAGCTTAAATGTCGGAGGCCCAAATCACATCCAGCTTAAGTGTCGGAGGCCCAAATCACATCCAGCTTAAATGTCAGAGGCCCAAATCACATCCAGCTTAAATGTCGGAGGCGCAAATCACATCCAGCTTAAATGTCGCAGGCCCAAATCACATCCAGCTTAAATGTCATAGGCCCAAATCACATCCAGCTTAAATGTCGGAGGCCCAAATCACATCCAGCTTAAATGTCGGAGGCCAAGCAGCGTCAGCGAGTGAAAGCTACGACACACACTTCATAGGATACGGGAGTAGACGCCCTACCCATGAGCCACTGCTGATTGCTCATCATTAGAAACTTCGCCGCGCCTGGAACCGGGAACATCAAACCTGGACTTCTGCACAGTGGCGTCGCGTCGTGTCCTCAGATGAATCCCGTTTCCAGCTGTGCTGAGATGACAGGAGAGTGCGGATGGGGCGTCGACAGCATGATGGCATGGCCCAGTCGTGCCAGATCAGCTCTGTTCAAGGCGGTGGTGTCTCTGTGATGATTTGGGGAGACTTCTCATGGGACACATTAGGTCCCATAGTGTGTTACTCGACAGGTCTTTAACCTCTGCGCGCTACTAGCGTGTGCTGGTTCGTCACCTACCCTGTTTCGTACTCTTTGCGCATCTTCCGATAGAAGCTCTGTTTCAGAAAGACAACGTGCCACCTTACCGGGCCGCCACCACGCAGGTACGGCTCAGAGAACACTCATCTGAGTTTGGAATCATCCAGTGGCCTCCAAGGTCCTCGTATTTAAACCCTGTGAAAGCTCTCTGGAGTGCCGTGGACGCGAGCATCAGATCCATGGATCCTGGACTGACGTCTCGGGCAGAATTGTAGACAATCCTGCAACGGGCATTACTGGTGTTAACTCCGAAAACACTTCGGCATCTGCTGGAGTCGATGCCTCCGCATGTACAAATTCTTATTCGTTCTAGAGGAGTGCCTATAAGCTATTAAGTAGGTATCACTAATATTTTGTCCATTGAGTGTATAAAAGAAAATATTTAGTAAATTTTTGTTATAGTTACATCTAAGTCCGAGAGTCAGCACCTTCGTGTTTTTTGTTTGCATTTTATACACAGGGTGGCCATAAATGAAGTATACAACTTCAATATGATATTGAAAAAGAACTACAATAAATAAAACTTACTTTTAATGTCAAAACACATGGTAGCTGTTGAAGTTTTTTAAAAAAATGTCAGTATGCCTCCATGCGTGCTCCGTTGCAGAATGTCTAAACGATATTCCAGTTCCACCCACGTACGCTGTAGAATGTCAGGTATAACAAGGAAGAAGGCTGCAGTAATTCGTTCTTTGATCTCAGTGATAGATGTAGCCTTTTTCTTGTACACAATGTTCTTAATAAATCCCTAAAGAAAGAAATTGCATGGGGTAATATCAGGAGAGGGGGAGGCTAATATGCCGTCGGACCCCCACGTCCAATCCAACACCATGGGAAATGGTGATCTAAAGATCTGCGTAGATCGAAAGACCAGTGCGGAGGAGCTCCATCTTGCTGGTAAATGATGTCTTGAATAACCTGGAGTTGTGGAATTGCGAATTTTTCTAACATGTCCAGGTACGTTATGCCAATAATGGTTGGTTCAGCGAAGAAACAAGGGGCCCTATAACTCTCTCTCCCATTTGGCCAGCCCAGATATTAACCTTCGGGCCGTCTCTTTCTTGTGCTATGACCACATGCGGATTTTCCGTGTCCCAAATTCGGTAGTTATATTTATTCAGTCTGAACATGGAATGTCGATTCATCGCTGAAACAGATCTGTGAAAGGAGTGTTGGGATTTCGTCAATGCGATTAAGAATGTCTACCTGAAATTCTTTTCGACGTGGTTGATCATTTGGTCGAAGTTTTTGCACTAACTTCACTTTATATGTTTATAAGCGTAGACGTTTATGCAGAACCTTGTGAACCGTTGCTCGCGGTATTTCGAGTTCACAACTGGTGACGCAAACGGATTTCTTCGGGTTCCTTAGAAAAGCCGATCTTCCACCATTTTGGTCCGAAATGGAGGGTGCTTTTGCCTTTCAAGGCACTTCCTGTAGCTTTAAATTCATTTACCCATTGTTCGGTGCTCCTTCGTGTCGGCGGCTGTCTCTTGTTCTTCGTTCTGAACTTACACTGAATTATTGTTAGAGATTTTGACTCGGCAAGTCAAACCACACACGTTGCTTTTTCCCTCGGTGAAGCCATGTCTGCTGTATTCCGTGTTTGACGAGATGTTTCATTACATGTGACATCTGGCGCCATCTATTATCTGTCTTAAAAAATTTAACATTTGCCGCCTCTCTTGACGTTTAAAGTACGTTTTTTGTCTATGGTATTTTTTAAATAGCATACTGAAGTTGTATACTTCATTTATAGACACCCTGTATATACACTTTATTGATAAAAGTAACCGGACACCCCTTCGAAGGCAAATGAATGGGTCCGTTTCGTTGTTAAGATGCGCGGTACAGCTGCAAACGGTATAAAGACAAGCCTGAAGCATACCGCAATCATATCGCACTGTCAAGTTGAGTGAAAATGTCGCGACGGAAGAGAACTGACTTTGAGAAAGGAAAGACTGGTGGATGTTATATTAGTGTGTTGCTCATAAGAGAAACCGAGAGGCGTTTAAACATACCCAAGTCAACTGTTTTGGATATACTGAATAAGTGGAAGACACATGGTGTGCCTGAAGCAGCAAAACGCACCGGCAGACCAAAGAAAATCAGTGATAGAGGACGTCGAAGTCTCAGGAGAGTCGTTACAGCTAATCGACGAAGTACTGCACAAGACCTCAGTGTACAGATGAGTAAAATTCTAGAACCTCGGTATGTACAAGTACGATTCGCAGAGAACTTCATATCCATGGGTTACCCGTGGTCGTGCGGCTGCTCATAAGCCTCTCACCTCCACTCCGAATGCTACACGTCGTTTGGCATGGTGTAACAAAACGTTTATCGTGGACCGTAGATCAGTGAAAACGGGTCCTTTGGACTGATGAATCTAGATTCACGATCCATCAGTCTGATAGCCGTGTGTAGGTATGGTGGCAGCCGGGAGAACGCTCTTTAATACAGTGTACTGTTCCTACGGTCACGTTTGAAGCTGGCAGTGTACTCGTGTGGGGATGTTTTTGGTGGTATGGTCCATGCCGATTGGTGATCGTCGACAAACCTGTGAACCAGAACGTCTGCCTCGACATTCCGGGTAATTATCCCCAATCAACTCTGTGGCCATATTATGGAACCGAGCGTTATTGGTACCATACCAGCAGGATAGTGCACCGAGCCGTAAAGCAAGGATTGTTACGGCGTGTTTTAACGATAATTCCGCACCGTGTGTGGACTGGCCAGCACAGAACCCTGAGCTTAATCCCATAGAGCATCTATCGGATGAATTAGAGCGCCGCATAAGAAATTTGGAACCAAGGCCTACTCCTAAGCAACAGTTAGAGGCAGCATTATGTACTGAATGGAAGCGCATACCTACCGCTGTGTTCCAAAACCTTGTCGAAAGCATGTCTTGAAGATTCAGTGCATGCATTAAGGCCAAAGGTGGACCGACACTGTACTAATGCATGTCAATAAATGCTGTGTTGTGTTTCTCTTCTAGGAGTCCAGTGACTTTTGTCAGTATAATGTATTTGCCTTTTCCTTAAAATACCTTATTTTTGAAACAGTTTTACCCGCATTTGTGATATCCTGCCTAAATGTGATGCAATACATGTATCAAAGAGACACAGACATACAGTGTAGATTCATAAAAGGAACGGATTTACCACATGCGAGTATGAGACACTTTTCTTCGTCTTTTTAGAAAAACCAATGATATATTTTTTTCCTATAGTCGACTCGGATTAAATTTATATCTTGCGATGTTGGTAAAGATAACTGAACTTCCTTCATGAATAAGTGCAAATATTCTTTTCGTTTAGTAATCCAGATTACTCGTTCTCAACCAGTAACTCTCCTCCACATCTCCATCTTTTTTTTACTTTTGGTTAACAAAAACAGTTTCGGATGGAAGCTAGCTATATTCCTTTCACACGAATTCGTAATAAAGTTCAACATTTATTCTGGTTCATTTTATTTTCAGAATAACATGTATTTTTCATTTTTATTTTTATTTATGTCTTCTTCCACGATTTCTCACAAAACCCAGTTCTTCTTTTTAAATAAGAAGAAAACAGATGTAATATTTTCTCCTGTTATCAGATCAGATTCTTTGGCAAAGAGTGGCTCTCTTATATTCCTCTGCTGTTTATTTTCTCCGTCGCAAAACCTGCTTAACAAGAGCAACGTCATCGATTAAGAGCTAGTCGCTGTTTTTCTTCAGACGGGATTGACATAAGACATAATTTCCAAAGTTTCCCCAACACGAAAAGCAGTTCTTTTGTTTGGTGTTGTAAACTATCATCAGTTTTTATCCATCACGCTGTTCAAAAAATAAGGTTTTCGTCCATTATAATAAAATTCCCGTGTCCGTCTGTCTGTCAGTTGCCTACACAAGAAATTACTGAACGTAAAGCTTGGATTTTTTTTTTTTATTGGAGGTTTAACGACCACCGTGAGCAACTCAATGGGCTATAAGCAGTCGCCCGTCCCTAATTTAGGGTCACTGGTTCCAGGGAAGGGAGAGAGCCAGTGCCGTAAGACAAATACAACATCCATGCCTCACCGGGATTCGAACCTGGACCCCGTTCGTACGAATGATCAGAGGCCATCGCTTAGACCACTGAGCCACAGGGGCGGCACTTGGAATTTAGGATGAACGTGCAGAGCAACATGGCGATGTGCATCTCCGAACCCTTTTTCTTTCGAATTTGCCAATTTTTTATTAATTTATCAATTTTTCAAGCATTTAACCGTTGTTGAAATTTGATCTTGCGGTATGAAGATAGGCTCATTCAACCATAGTTCATTCCATTGTTACGCAATACTATTTCTTTACAGCCTTGAATGCCAATACTTCATTATATTTTGGCATAATTTCTCACCGCTGTATAAGTAAAGTGCTGCAACTTGTTTCCCGAGGAGGTTCGAATAGGTGGACTAACGATGACGTCACAAACGTGAAGTTTTTGAGCAGAGGACGGTGAATTGATCACAGTGAGACGTTTTTTGTTCGTTTGTTTGTTTGGAAGGCTACCGTGACCAACTGAGTCTCTTGAACAGCTTTACGCTAGACCTAATTATGCCATTCAACGGCTGCGTGACAGGGCAAATGAGCAAAATACTAAATTGTATAAACACTACATTACACATACCACTCAAAAGGCAACAAGTCATACGTCTACGTCCGTGTCACTAGATGATGCCTTTTCTACAGATAACGACGTGCTTGCAATCATATGCGTCAAGGTATTTTGTCAACCTTCAACAGTGAATAGCTGTAAGGCAAATGAAACGGACATTCCCCCGTGCATAAGCAAATTGATCAATTGTTTAGTCTACAGTTGTGTCAGAAACACCGTGACTGGTCACTGGAAGACTGGAAAAAAAGTCATGTGGTCCGTCGACTTGCGTTATACTCTGTTCTGTACCGACAGTAGGCAGAATGTTTGGTGAAGCAATGGATCCAGATTGCCTTGTAAACTCCATTCAAGGTTCTGGAGGTGGTCTTATGGAATGAGGCATGTTCGATTGGTATAAAACGGGTTCCGTGTTATTGCTGGAAGATCAAGTGATCTTTTTTTTTTTTTTATTGGAGGTTTAACGACCACCGTGAGCAACTCAATGGGCTATAAGCAGTCGCCCGTCCCTAATTTAGGGTCACTGGTTCCAGGGAAGGGAGAGAGCCAGTGCCGTAAGACAAACACAACATCCATGCCTGACCGGGATTCGAACCCGGACACCTTACGGACGAATGATCAGAGGCCAGCGCCTTAGACCACTGCGCCACCGGGGCGGCATCAAGTGATCTCCAAGAATTATCTGAACATTGTTGCCAATGAAGTTCATCCTGCAGTATTGAGTTTTTATCCAGCATGTGATGGCTCTTTCACGAAAGACAATGCTGGAGTCCATCACGCAAAACGTGTCCAGCGTGCATAACAGGACTGCCACCGTCATTCCTAGACACCACAAAGCTCGAATCTGAACTCCATTGAGAATGTATGGGGCATATTAGAAAAACCTATCCAGGACCAAAGTCCTCTTCCACCTAATCTGAGCCAAGTTAGATTATTCTAATGAACAGCTGGTATACTGTAGACGTAGATACGATCCAGCACACTATTCCGTACAACATACGTGCTGTAATTCTAACTAAAAGATGTTCAACTCGGTATTGAATAATGTTTCTAATTCAGTGGCCGGTATGTGCAGATCTTATTTTGAAACTAGTTACCCAAGAAAACAAGATTCTCATTTTTCGATATTATTCAATAAGGGATAGTTCAACTTAAGTTTTAGCACATTTTCTGTATCCGGTGTATCTAATTTCCATTTTTGCCAATCATGAGCTACCCTCCCAAAACTAGTAAGAGTGGAATATTTTCCTTAAAGATAGTTGAGACGTAATGTGGTTGTCGATATCTCCCGGTTTGGAATCCTCTTTTGTAGAGGTGCATCAAGCATTTCGAAGACAGATAGATGATATATTAGTAACGAGACTTAAGACATGTATGGCATTAGCTTTTGCAAAACTTGTGTATGAATGAAAGACGAGTATCTAGAAATATTTCATCGATCGCTCTGTGAACAATCTCTGCTGCACACTACTTCAAGTAAAGGATTAACATTCTCTGAAATACATGACACTACTGAGAAACTCTCTTGTGCATAATAAGTGATCTTTCCCTAACATGTTTATTCGCCTACTGTGTTCGTATTGAGGAGCTTATTTTCGTTTGAGGTGTTAGGAACGGCATGATTTAAAAGGTGTGTTGATGTTGATGGGCAGGTCCAGCGTCTATTGAACTCTCTTAAAATTCGCATTGTGTTCACTTGAAAACCCTCGAAGCAGAAAGGGAACAATGACGGCACGCGGCCAATATTAGGGCACCCAAAAGTCAATCATTTTGGCCGTCTTTGACCGTCACCGCTTCCTTCAGATGGATTTAAACTGGCAAAGTTCAGACGCAAAGTGATGTGGGTGTGAGAGAGCCACGAACAAAGGGAAGACAGATAGATAGATAAATAGATCGAAAGAGAGAAAAGGAGATCCACAGAAAGAGGAGGGGTGGGGAAAAGTCAGACAGACAGAGAGAACGAGAGAGCCCTGAGTATTCCAGTTTCCCACTAATTGGCGGAAACGACCTCCTCCTGAAGTCAAACTTTAATTACGGTATCCAACGGAGCATTCAACGCGCTGAAGAGGAAGAAATGTTCGCCATTCGTCCTTTTATTCTCTCAATGTAAAAGATATGCTGAAATGGAGTATAAAACTACGCACTGGCGTCTACGTATGGATAGTAGCTTCTCTATAGAAATGTGAATGACATATTCAGGTCGGTAATGAACATTTCTATTCAGCATCTGTTAATTAAGAGCGCAAATGTTCAAAGGGATTTCACATGTCATTATTGATCAGATTCTCCGTTGCCACGGTCTTTGCAAATTATTTCAAAGCCTGCCAAAACTGTTTGTTTGTTAGTTCGAGTTTAATGATACTACTTACCGACTGCAGTAATCTAAACTAACGAATTCTAAACTATTTCCCGAAAATAACATGGCCCGCGTTTAAAGTTGTTCGCATGCTCCAGGTAGATACAAAACTATTTTGTGTTAATCAACTAATAGTAAAACTTATTCTTGTCAAATAAATAGATGAATATATTTCCATTTAAAAAAACCTTACAGTTATGCCCGTTCTCCGAAGGGTGAATATATAAATTTTTGAACATAAAATTAAAGAAAGGAAAACTAATTAAGCGAAAGAAAATTAATTTAAGATCCGTAACTGTGCCACGATTTAGAACAGGCTCGTGACGTCAATGCATACCGTATAACGTAAAACGGATAAGGCTTTGCCGCCTCTTAATTTTAAATCAAAATTTCATGGAATTTGTACAGCATTTCAATGTTTCTGGCATAATTATCTTTAAAACTATCATCTTTTTGAACAGCGAAGCTAAGCCTCCCTTTTGAACTCTTTGGGTTTTAGACATATGTAGGTATCCGGACCTAAAGGGCTATCAGCATGCCGATTTTCATATCACTAGGTCCTTATGAAGTGGTCAAACAAATTGCAATAAATTCAGCAGACAATGTACCATTGCCACCATTTTTATTTTCATTTTAGTTCATTTTATGTCGGCGAAAAAAGCCGAACTTTAAAAGCGTCGCTACGTCATGAAGCATTGCGTCGTTACCAGTTTGATTATAACTTGTCCTTTCTCCCAATGAAATGAGAGTGCTGAAAATTGCTGCGTCACCATGGCGGCAGCTGACGGGACCAGAAATTTTCTGTGCGGTTACGGTTGAAGACAGAGGAAGCCGTCCGTTCCTTTCCTTTGCGTCTATAAAAAATACTTAAAAATCAGAAAATGTTTTTTTCTGAAATTCTTTTTTAAAGAGGAATGATAGCTGTGAGTTTATGCTGTAAAAATTGCAATGCCTTATGATTTATAGTTTGCCATATATCCATTTTTTAACATGGATCCCCTCGCGAAATAGAGAATTTTGTGAAACTTAAAAATTTAATTTCTCTTAAACTAAATCGAAATTCAAAGAAAAAGGATGACGAGATGCAAAACTTCAGTCATGGTCCTACATACCTACAAAGTTTCGTAGTTCTGTTGCTGTTAGTGTGTCCGGAACGTGAACTGATAGCACTTTTTGTGCTTACCTTAACTTTGAAATACAATAGCTTTTGATTCCCCAAACAAATATCTACAAACGATGTACATTTCATATTTTTGTGTTCAATACGTTTTCCGCTGCGAGCTAGAAAGCGCGAGTGTCGTGAAATTTCTAAAACAGCGCGGCGGCAGATACTTTTTGTTTTTAGAATAGAGAGAAATTAGCTGGACCTGAGTATGAACTAAAGTTATGTTTCTTAATGAAGTTGGATATTTTGCGTAAACCACTTGGACATGGAATTATTCTTCCTCAAGCGACAGCGAGTAATCTTCGTAACCGACCCGGTGGCTGAGAGGTAGGAAGCTTTAATTTCTAATTATTCGTCCAAGATGGGTCTGCGTTCGAATCCGGATTGGTACAAGGATGATTTGCTCGTCGTACAGCTGTGGCTTTCTCTCTTCCCCGGAGCTAGTGTTCATGAATTAGGAAGGACGACTGCCTCAAACACGTCGAGTTTCTCACGTTGGTCGTCACAACCCCCACCCACCCAACACACACACACACACACACACACACACACACACAAAATAAGCTACGTGTTTTAGGTAGCAGGTTAAGGCAAACCCATTTTCTGTGAATCAACAACTGGATGTAAAATTACTTATCCTAAATAACTTAATCACGAAACCATTTTGAAGAAGCTAACGAAATCGAAAACGTTTTGCTATTTACTAGCTAGAAGAAAAATTATCTTGTAATATACATATATATAACCCTTGTGTTTATCAAATAAAGATAATCTTAATTTACTTATGAACAACACATTTTACTCTCTTGAATAAATGCGCAAGATTGCACGAAGAAGGTATGTACTAAATAACTATGACGTACGTTTTTGAGATGTGATGCAGAAGTTGTTGGTTATGCTATTTGCTCTTTTTTGAGCAGAACATTCTCAGCGAAAATATTGTGGGGGACGGGAAAGTACTGTCGCTTTTAGAAAAGGAGAGAAACACTGTTTGTAACAGAAGAAATTTATTTCTTAATCAATTATAAAATCGTCATCATTATCTCATTATCGATCACACTTGCCCATCGTGAAACCAAACTTTCAATACCGTCTATATAAAAAGAATTTGGCTGTGATGCAAAGAAATCCGAGAGCCCCGTTTTGACATCATCAATAATGTGAAATCGTTTCCCATTTAGAAAGAGCTGCAGAGATCTGAACAAATGGTAATCAGATGGTGCAGTGTTAGGGGAATAAGGGGGATAGGGCAGAACGTCCAGCCAAATTCTCTGATCATCTGCTGGCTCCGTCTCGCCGTGTGAGGTCTCGAGTTGTCACGCTGGAGGGTGACACCATTTCTGTTGACCAGTGATGGATGTTTTACAGCAAGAGCTTGCTTCAAATGGTCCAGTTGTTGAAAATAGAGGTTTGCCGTTACGTTCTGTTCGAGTTCCAAGAGCTCAAAGTGAGCTATGCCAGCGCTAGTCAACCAAACACAGAGCAAAACCTTTTGGGGTGTAGGCCTGGTTTTGGCATAGGAACTGGTGCCTGACCTGAAGAAAGCCACTGGTTTTTGCATTTGTTGTTCACGTAAAGAACTCACTTTTCATCTCCAGTGACAAATCGATGAAGAAATGGTTCTTTTTCCTGTCGGCTGTGAAAAGAGTTGAAGATGGTGGAACGCTGAGCTTTGTTGTCCGGTTAGTGTGGGACCCAAACTCTTTGTATATAGGCCTTCTCTATCTGTTGCAAATGCTCTTTAACAGCAGACCATGGTGCATTAAGATGTTGGGATAATTCATGAATGGTTTGACCAGGATCTGTCTCAACGGCTGCACGGAGCAGGTCATTGTCCAGCTCCAATTGACCTAATGCACTAGGGCCATCAGAAAGGTCAAAATTGCCAAACCGGAATTGAACGAACCAACGCTGGCACTTCCGGACATTTAACACATTCAGATAAACAGCGCAAATGTTATTGGTGACCACGGTTGCATTGTTCTCCTTGTGAAATTCATACAACATACAATGACGAACATGGCTCTTCTCGAGTTTCATGTCACTCATTTTGTTCTGCAAATCTGGAAGACAAAAGCACCTACATAAGTTGAAGGCGAATAGTTCATTCACTTGTTCAGACACTTGCTTTACGTTAAACGTACATAAACACCTCACAACTGCTCCCTGAACTTAGCCCCCCAAAAACGGTATTAATTTGCAGTCTCCCAAATATATATATACAGCTGAATCCCATTTACGATATGTGTCCGCCGAGGCACTCTAGGATCTGTGCTAGGACTAATTCTGTATCTCCTATATACTGTCCATGTCCATGGACAACCAAGAATCAAACTAGCTTTGTATGGTGACGATTGTGAAGTTATGTTTCAACAAATTTAAATCTTCTTGCTTCAGAACTCTAGAAATATATAAATATGATCGCAATTTCTTTCGCGCGATGCAAGATTTCTCTCAATCGTGGTGCCAATAAATTGAATATCTCGGCTTCAACTTTGATAAAATACACTTTGAGGGGATCTTGTATCAGTTATGCCATCTACAAACCCATACTTTTTAACACTTACTTCAATCTTTTATTTAAAGGAACTTCACGCTCTCTTCTTTAAAAGATAAAATATCACTTTGGAAAGCTTGATTTATCCTGCTACTATTATATGGTTCCACGATTTGGAGTTGTAGCAGGAATTACCATATGAAAAAACTTTAAACTTTGTAACGAAGTAAATTTCTCCGTCATTTCTGTCCACGCCAGGATTCGAACCCGGATCCCCTCATTCCGGAAAAAGTCACTCTACCAACTGAGCTACGCGGACGTTTGTTCTGACTACTATCTGCCTTTATGTCGTGTGCGTTCTGCTGACAGGCAGGTCACATCTCCCCCCACGAAAGAGGGCCGGGGGCATGGCCCACGGGTCAGCCGTGACCATGAATCGTTGCAGGCAGCCATCCGCTGTAGAACGTGCACTCGAGAACTCCCAGTCAATCTAGTGTATGGAATGCAACATCACACATTTTTATTTTTCGAAGCGCTGGAGAAGGGATTCTCTGATTTTTCCTATCTCCCAGGGTGGAAAGAATATCACACCAATGCGAGATTTTGAACGGCCGGGTCATTCGGAAAGTTCGGGCGCCATTGTAACGAAGTAAATTTCTCCGTCATTTCTGTCCACGCCAGGATTCGAACCCGGATTCCCTCATTCCGGAATAAGTCACTCTACCAACTGAGCTACGCGGACGTTTGTTCTGACTACTATCTGCCTTTATGTCGTGTGCGTCCTGCTGGCATGCACGTCACAACTTCTCAAAAGAAAAGGCTGCAACAGCTCTTTACGGATCATCCACGAGAACGAAACAACGATACACGCTAAATTACTTCCTAGAAAAATCAGAAAGTCCTAACATTCTGCTACAAATTTTGAACGAATACAACCCTGATTTATTCAAAAACTTACTGACCTAAATTCATTTCATCCCTCTTACGACTTCCACCTAAAAGGAAAAGACCAAAAAATACTAAACAAAAACTCTAAAATCTTCACTTTGTGTTGCAAAGATAATCTTAAACCACAATGCATCTCCAGGAACTTAATAATTCACCCTCCTTTGCAACAGAGAAATGGATAACTTTCAGAGCATACATCGATTTCTGGGGTTCAATTTCTCCTGACTTCTACTTGAGCTACACTTTATTAATATATCATGATCTCTAACTTTTGTACATTTTCTGGCTAAATACTACTTCGACTTTCCAAAACTGTTAATTAAGTTCAAAATTTCACTTTTCTCATCCGACCACCGACGTTTATCAGCATTTATTCAAGCAACTAAAAATTGGGCGTGAAATCCTCGAGTAATTTTTTATCTTCCTGGGAAGAATCTTATTGCCTCAAAATTCAAATGCAATGTCCCGTTTAATTTTTCCGTTTTTTCCCTTATTTCCTGTGCCACCCTATCTCACAACGTTACAGAAACTTCCATCCTCGATGCGAAAAAGTGCAATTTAAAAGCCGCTAAAGTTCCCCTAATAATTTTTCAAATTTTTCGATCCCCTTTCTTTCTTTTCTTACCCCCAAAGCCAAGAATTACCATTCGCACCAGGAATCACACCGCTATATGCCTCTTAGAATAACGAGCCTGCATCTTTGTCCTAAGGATTCATCAAATTAAATTAACAACCCGCTCCTCGCAGTCACTACTGAATACTAGGATCTTGAAACTCCGTGACACTCACCAGGTACACTTTCCTGCCACATAATTCTTTACTTTTATCTTTCGAGAATTTCCCATTCCATCACAACACTTTAATCCTCTCTCCCCCTAAAATACTAGCATTCCAATTCATTGCAATTCCCTTCAACCCCTCCCTCCTTCCTTGTTTTCTATAATTGAATACTTGCTATCCCTTCTAAATTATTAATTGATGATTCTTGTCTTATTGCCTGGGATTTCTCCTTTTCCTCGTCCAAACATAGCAGTGATTTCTGAGGTCGAGAGTATCTAAAACTGCATTGTAGTGAAACTATCGTTTTTGCCGGTTGTGGTTTTCGAACCCACAGTTTCCTACTACGGTTCGGCTATTCTGCCCATTGCACCACGCCGGCAAGGTTTCTTGCTGTTTTGTTTCTTGCTCTTTTTGTTTCTTGCCCTTTGACTTGTGTCATCTGATTGGTGCATCATAACATATCTCCTTCCAAGCCTTTTACTGTAAAAAGAAAACCTTTTCAATCTTTGTGATCTATCACACTTCTAATGTTTCATTTTTCAAGTCATAAAACTGAATGGAAATTGGCCTATAAACCTTCAGATAATTCGTTCGTTTCGCGTTGGATATCTAGTGTCGTCATTCCAGTACCGCATGCGTTAACCGTGGGTCAGAAGAAAGACATGATTCGTGGAAAAAAGGTTTCACTGCATTATTCAGGGCTAAAAGACGTAATGCGAAGGAAGTTGCCGAACTTACTGGTGTTTCGAAGTGAACAGTCGAGAGCGTATAGAGAGGGTGTACACCTGATTTGTCTGCTATTGCTATAGATTACTGGGCTCGACACACAGGGCTCACAGAAGCTGACCAAGTCTGATGACTGCAAACTCATTTCAAACCATGCAGGAATTGCTACAGATGGTAACAGACAGACCACATCAACCTATTTTCGAAAGCACCATATGGAAGGAACTGTTTATAGCATATTACCTCGGTAAACTGTCTCACTTGAGCCAGTCTCCTCCATGCTACTCCTGCAGACTTTCAAATTCCATGCATCCATCTCTCAGCTGGTCTTCTTCTGTCTGATACAGAGCGTGAGTCGAAAATTTTGCAATATTTGCATAAACGTATGTGCTGCGGCGGGTATGTCACGTGTTTAAACTAGTTCAAGTCGCGCACTGCAGTCAGTCGAAAGGGATATAAAGTCGTAGTCGTTGCTGTGAACAGCATTCCATCTCGTCGTTCTGTCTGTGTTTGGAACGCCTAAAAGGTGAACAGCCACAACAGGCTAATTATTGAATTTTACTTTACGAGTTTGAACTCGGCCATAACGCTGCTCAAGCAACACGAAACATTTGTCATGCGAAAGGAGAAGGTTCCGTGGACCACAGAACCGCAACCAGATGGTTCAAGAAATTCCGCTGAGGTGACAGAAACCTCGACGATCAGCCAAGGTCATGTACGCCGCGAACCGTGGATTTGGAGGCAGTGTGCCAGGCTGTAGAAGCAAATCCGACAACCAGCACTCGGAGATTATCAGGGGAACTGGGCATATCACAGACCACCGTGGTTTGTCACCTTCAGGACCACGGCAAGGACTACAGGAGCTGCCGCATTGTCCCTTACGAACTGATGCCAGCTGAAACAAAGACGCGAGTGGAAGTGTGCACGAAACTCGTAAAAAACCGGCGCGATGTACGTTGCATCAAGAGAATTATTACGTGCGATAAAAATGGGTATATTTCTATAATTTCTGTAATCCTAACACACAACAGCAGTTGTTGAGCCCGAGTCAGCTTCCTGAATCTGTTGTCAAACGTGGGCGCTTCGAGCACTAGGTGATGCTCTGCGTCTGGTGGAATTTCGAGGAGATAATCCTTTACGAAAATGTTCCAGACAGTCGGACCATCAACGCCAACCCCGACTTTGAACTCTTGGAGCGCATGTATGGTGTTTTGGAGAAGTGCCCGGCACTGGTAAACAGAAAGCGGGCTCGCCTA
The DNA here is from genome assembly GCA_039090855.1 of Macrothele yani. Taxonomy (NCBI): domain Eukaryota; kingdom Metazoa; phylum Arthropoda; class Arachnida; order Araneae; family Macrothelidae; genus Macrothele; species Macrothele yani. The sequence goes on from CM076995.1 coordinate 186,808,598, forward strand.
CAGGAGGACAACTCTCGACGTCATACCGCGCGAACGACCTGGATGAAACTCCAGGAACTTGACGGCATCGAACCTATGCCACATCCAGCATATGGTCTGGACCTTGCCGCGTCGTATTACCTGTGCCGGTCCATGGCCCTACTTTCTTCGCGTGCGGCACTGCAACAACCAGGAGGAGGTGGCAGCTGGGGTGAAGGAGTTCTTCTCCTCGAACACAAGAATTGCTAGCGCCGGGGAATCGAAGAACTGGAAGCAAGATGGTTAAAGACGGTGCAACACGATGGCCTATACTTTGAATGTTAGTCAGATTTTGTCGTAAATGTACGAATGAAGACATAAAGTAATCCAATTATTGCGAAACTTTCCACTCACCGTCTGTATTTCAGTTCACCATCGGTGATCCGTACTCCTAGAAATATATCCAGCCCATTGCCATTTCAGGGATTTTACTTTGATCATAATGTCTTCCATTCTTGTCATTTTTCTGATTCACGAGTTCTTCTTACCCTTTCTGGCATGCACCGCTCCATGCTTCTTTTAGTTTCCTGTAGCTTCTGTATGCTGTTTATTTTAGTTAAGGTTCATGTTTCTGCTCCATATGTAAGAATCGCAAGGATTACTGATTAAAAACTTTTCTTTTAAGACATAATGATATACTGCTCTTGAAAATTGTACGGTTCCTTCTAAATGCCCTTTGACCAAGTTTCATACGCCAATTAATTTTTTCATTAAGGTGGCTCTTGCTTGATATCTGCTGCCCTAGGTAAATGTAGGAATCGGTTATCTTCAGCTTTTCCCCATCAAGTGATAAATCTTCATTTCTTGTAAAAGTATTGCTCATCTATTTTGTTTTCTGTAAGTTCATTTCTAATCCCACTTCTTAACCCTTGTCAGCAAGTAGGATAATTATTGACAATGATGATAAGGACCTCGGTATAGACTCCTGCTAATAGCTGCATATGAAGTAGTCGGGTTACAATGGGATAACAGCTATGCACCGTGGACTACAAATGACTGAAAAACTGTTATCTGGTCAAATAAGTTGTCTTTTTTCTTTTTCCAATGAGGCATGGGGTAGAATGTATAACATCAGTAAAGAAAAACTCCAAAGTGCATTTTACGTGCTATTCCAGTTGGACGTGGATTTACTTGTTTTGGTGGTGCTGTAGTTTCGCCGAACTAGACCCATTAGTTGTAGTATAGACTCCTTTACATGTACCTGATGTAAAGATTACAAAAAGTAATACACAGATTCCATATGAGCAGACGTTGCTTTTTTCTTATCATTTAAAAGCTGAACACAACGTGAACATTCGGATGTCCAGGATGGCATCCGCAGGTTCCAAAGGATTAAAGCCGTTTATATATGGCACTAGGTAACATTAAGACACTAGGGCTGGCGATCAAAATTGCAGGATTTAAATCTCGTTGAAGTCCTTTGGATCTGTCTGGAACAGAAGATAATGCACGAAACACGCATCCAGGTAATGTCGATCTGGCCGCCCTAATTGCGCGTGGTCTAAGCGCTGGCTTATGGCCATTCGTCCGAGATCGGTTTGGGTTCGAATCCCGTGCGGCATGGATGTTGTGTTTGTCTTACGGCACTGACTCTCTCCCTTCTCTGGAACCAATGGCTCTAATTAGGGACTGGGCAAATTCTTCTTACCTTTTCTGGTTACACCAAGCATGCATCGCTGGCTCGCTCCCTTCCCTGGAACCAGTGGCTTTAAATTAGAGACAGGCGAATGCTCTTACATAAACGCATTGTGTTGGTCATGGTAGTCGTTAAATGCCCAATGTGCCTCCCTGGTGGTGCAGTGGTCTAAGAGCTGGCTTATGATCATTCGTCCATGAAGGGTACGGGTTTGAATCCCGGTGAGGCATGGGTATTGTGTTTGTCTTACGGCACTGGCTCTCTCCCTTCCTTGGAACCAGTGGCTCTGAATTAGGGACGGACGACTGGTTATAGTCTATTGAGCTGCTCATGGTGGTCGTTAAACCCCGGATATGCCACCCTGGTGGTGCAGTGTCGAAGAGTTTGCTTCTGATTATTTGTCCGTGAAGGGTCCGGGTTCGAATCCCGGTGAGACATGGATGTTGTGTTTGTCTTACGGCACTGTCTCTCTTCCTTCCCTGGAACCAGTTGCTCTTAATTAGGGACGAGGGACTGCTTATAGCGCATAGAGTTGCTCACGGTGGTCGTTAAACTCCCAAACAAAAGAAAACCAATCAAAGAAAAAAATCTGTTTCTGTCGGACACATACACCATCGCTTGTGCTCCTTTTCTTTGTAACACATTTTTTGTTTTAGTATGGTGGATCTGTTACACTTTTGGAATGTCGCGGTTTGGCCCATTGTGGTCCTTGGTGAATAAACGCAAAATGATCAATCAACCAGATATTCTAGGTGAATTACACGCTATGGTTAGGAGAGAGAGACAGAGAGAGCTAGAATTGATCTACTTTATATTGGAAAACGATTGGTTTGTTCCATATCTGGCAAGATTTTTTTCGTTTTGGAGGTTTAACGACCACCGTGAGCAACTCAATGGGCTATAAGCAGTCGCCCGTCCTTAATTTAGGGTCACTGGTTCCAGGGAAGGGAGAGAGCCAGTGCCGTAAGACAAACACAGCATCCATGCCTCACCGGGATTCGATCCCGAACCCATCTCGGAAGAATGATCAGAAGCCATTGCTTAGACCACTGCGCCACCAGGGCGGCTCTGACAGGATTGCTACGTTTCATCAATCGAAAGGAGATATTACCAAGTATTAAGTGAGATATTGCAAAGGGTACTAATTGTTTGTCCGGACAGTGTATGCGTACAACAGTACTTGATGAAACTTATCGTCAATGATATATTATTTCGTAATTTACCACACTAAAAATGATTATAAAATGTCACTTAAAATCTCATAAATTACTCCCATAACCACTAAAATCCCTGACCTAAATTATAGTGGGTCACATGGATAAACTCCTGCATTATTTTTGTTCCACACTGGAAAATTGAACCATTTCAAGATTACTTTTTTCGTATATTCATTCAACCGTCCACATGTCGTCATACATATTTGTTCCCATTTCACATACAACATTATTTGGTGTTCAAGAAGGTATATCTGAGACTTTTGATAGACCAATTCTAAAATTCCATTCAGAATTCATTATTTACGCAAAACAGCTGTTATTTTAACTTTTATATTCTTTAAAAACTCTTATTAGAATGTTTTCCGCTCTGCTGCATAACGTCAGAATGATTTAAAAGAAATTTTAATGCTTCGATTCAGAAAAATGGAAGGAACATTGGATGAGATTAATCAACGACTCTCCGTCTTCGTTTCTTTCTTTTCTTTTTCTGGCAAGTTTTGCAGCGTCTTTTGATCGTTTCTTGGGTTCCTTTGCTCAATGCAACAAAATGCTGGTGACCTACATCTGCATAAGTTGTTGATTTTCTTTGGTTCCTCTGCTCTGACGGCGCAATATTTCTCCTGGAGTTATTTCTGTCCCTATGCGTGTCTGTTTTTCTGCAGTTCCGTTTCATTTTGCATCGACGATTTATTGGAGCCTCTTGCTGTCATGCATTCCCCAAAGCGCAGAGGTGTTCTGCGTGATAGATGGATCAGAAAGTTCTGGAAATTTTCCTTTTTTTCTTCTTCAATGCGCCAATGTCGGCGTGATGAATTGCTAGGTATCGGCAAATTTCACCTTCGATTTGTCGATTTTGCCCAGATATGTCCTTTGTCCTTCGCTTTTCTTGGATACTTTCTCTTCCCGTCGTTTTTAATGCTTTCCAATTAAGTTGACGGCTTTTAGATACACATTTTGTTGTCCTCTGTTGTAAGTGCCCTTTTCTGGGAAATGATAAATTCAGCTAAAATACGCGTACTGTGAAATACGATAGAAAACTTTTTTGCAACAGCCATTATAAATTGCTGCTAATTAATTTGCGAACAGTTCTGATTTTCTTCAATTTCCTTGACGTTTCAAATAATGCAACGCCTTTTGATTGCGTGAAGTTATGTCTGTTCACATCAGCACTCAGAGACAGTGCAGCATATCACAGTTTCGCGATAAGGAATAGACGCACACATAAATTCGCCGCCCCGGTGGCGCAGTGGTCTAAGGCGTTGGCCTCTGATCATTTGTCCGTAAGGGGTCCGGTTTCGAATCCCGGTCAGGCATGGATGTTGTGTTTGTCTTACGGCACTGGCTCTCTCCCTTCTCTGGAACCAGTGACCCTAAATTAGGGACGGGCGACTGCTTATAGCCCATTGAGTTGCTCACGGCGGTCGTTAAACCTCCAATAAAAAAAAAACATAAATTCAGTTCAACATTACGCACATCAACATGGAATCAATTTTTAGCATGACTTTTGTAAAAAAAGATCGTGTTTATGTTACCGGTTTGTCCGTCCGTCTGCACCCACGATATCTCTGCAACTATTAGTCCGATTTGAAAAATTCTGTTTGCATTGGGAAGCGTGAAATATGCGAATGATGATCCTTTATTTAGTTCTTTTTTTTTACGAAGTAAAATTTCACCACTAGGGGGCGTAAATTCAGATGATATCGAATTCAAATATACGTTTTATTCCACATATTTGCTTCTAAACATCCGATTAAAAAAAATATTTTATCTTTCGATTCCATTTATGTCGAAGAGTATTTTAGATACAGTTACTTTTTCAAATTTCGCATAGATTTTCCGCTAAAGGGCGTAAAAGTAAATTACATTTTTCCCGATAACTTTTCTTCCCAAACTCCGATTTGAAAATTTTTTTCTTCAGCGAATACACCTCCTGATTAACAATCTTTTGCATATAATTTCAAATTTTTGGTAAAGAATACTTTAGCCACCAGGGGGCATAAGTGTTAATTTTTGCTTCTGATGTATTTGCCATAAAATCGGAGCTTCTAAAATATCGATTGAAAAAATTATTTCGTGGACTGATGCCACTCATATCGATAAACCTTTCCGGAATATTTTCTTCTTAAAATAATGCATGGTTTCTACGCCAGGGGGCGTAGATGTATATCTTATTTTTGTCAATATCTCTACTTCTAGGAGTCCGATTTAAAAAAATCCCTTCTTTGTTTGATAGTGTTTCGGGTGTGACATGTTTTTCATATAGTTTCAAAATTTTCAATTAATTCATAGACTTTCCGCTAGGGGGCGTAAAAGTAAATTGCTTTCCCCCTGTATCTCTGCTTCTAAATCTCCGATTTGAAAACTTCTTTCTGCACCGGATACAGCTCCTGATGGGAAATCCTTTGCACATAATTTCTAATTTTTGTAGAAATGGTTTGGCCACCAAGTGGCGTAAGTCTTAATTTCCGCTTCTGATGTATTTGCAGCAAAATATGAGCTTTTAAAATCTCAACTGAAAAAAAAGTGCTTTGTTGACTAATACTAATCATGTCGACAAACCTTTAAGAATAATTTTCTTCTTGAAATAATGCATAGTTTCTACGCCAGAGGGCGCAGATGTATATCCTATTTTTGTCAATATCTCTACTTCTAGGAGTCCGATTTTAAAACGTCCTTCTTTGTTGGATAGTGTTTCCGATGCGATATGTTTGTCCTATAAATTCAAATTTCCAAGTAAATCATAGATTTTCCGCTAAGGGCACAAAGGTAAATTGCGTTTTCTATGTTATTTCTTCTTATAAACTTCCGATTTGAGAATTTCTTCCTGTATCGCAAACAAGACCTGATGAAAAATATCTTTCACATAATTTCTAATGTTTGGTAAAGAATGTTTTGGCCACCAGGGGGAGTAAGTGTTTTAAACTTTTGCTTCTGATGTATTTGTAGCAAAATCTGGGCTCCTGAAAACTCGACAATTTTTTTTTTCTTAGACCGATAGTGCTCATATGGAAAAACCTTCTGAGAATACTTTCTTCCTAAAATAACGCATGTTTTTCCCACCAGGAGACGTTAAGTCACATCTTATTTTTGTCGATATCTCTGTTTCTAAGAGTCCGATTTGAAAACTTCTTTCTGTGTTGGAGAGCGTTTCCGGTGCGAAATAGTTCTCATATAAATTCAGGTTTTTCTTAACGCACAAGTCTGCAACCAGAGGGCGTTAGCTCACGATTTCGTTTACAGCAATATCTGAGGGATTAAAAACCCGATTGAAAAACTTCTTTCTTCCGTCAGATACTATTTTTTCCATACCGGATCCATTGACTTTGAATAGCTTTGATAATTTTAATTTGCGTCACAACGGATTCAAAAGACGCTCTTATTACACCCGAAAATTCGGTGCCATATTTCTTGTTTATTGATTTGCAATAATACTGAAACTAAGACCTTTTGGACGCCAATTTCTTCAGGGCAAAAAGTTTTCCTGCAAGACATAAGAGGTATTTTTTACTTACGCTTTCTAATTTCACACAAAAAAATACAGGTAGGCTCAGTTCTGATTGAGCCATCAGTTTGGAACGTAGCATTACGACTTGGAGATCGGAGAATTGAAATGAGCTAGTCGAGTATGGTTTCAAAGCGTTTATTTAATTTGTTATAGCCAACACAGGTCTATGATATGAAAAGTAGCTTACATAATTTTTTCAAAATATGCTGGATACTTTGCAAACACAAAGTAGATAGATACACGAATTGCCTAACGTGGTGCATTGTCTTCTTGGGCTTCTTACATCAATCATCACTTGCTCTTGTCTCTCGTTTTGAGAGACAAGAGCAAGTGATGAGGATGAGATTCTCCACTTTTGCTTGCGTTCATTCTGTGAATTCTGCGGCATTATCGAAAACACGTTAACTCGTTCACAGGAAAACATTTTTTTTATTTTAGTTAAAACCACTGAGATATGTTCTTTATATGTCTGAATAGATCTCGTAGAGAGCTTTAAAACGATACCCCGCACAGTCGTTTTGTACTCACGGTTGTCCAGATAAACCGCGATAATTTCAAAAGTGTTCACCGGTTCACAAGGAAACAATTTTTTTAAATGTTCAGTTCAAACCACTGCAAAACGTTCTTCCTATATTTGATAGATCTCGTCGAGAGATTTAAAAGGATGCGATGTACAGTCGTGTTGCGCTCACGGTTGCCAAGATACACTGAGTCAAACGCGGCGACACACCCAGAAATATTGCATCATCTCCCCCGGGCACGATGTATTGCGCAGTACGCGAATTGGACTCCATGCTGTTTACGAATATGCTAACACGGTTAGTGTGTGGCACGTATTTGTAACGCTATAATGATTTCAAGTTGGACCTATTTTTGTCACAGACGGTCTGTCGTAAGTCGCCCTAAACTATCCGCGGTGTTAAAAGTGGTTCTACGTTAAAAATTATTTTAACGTCTTTTCTCAGATTCAAGTTGAGAATCTGTGAGTTACTAAGTGGTTCCTTAATGGCGACCGGTTTGAGGCGTTCGCATCATGGTATTCTTCGGAGATAGGCCAGGGCCCTCGTACCGGATGACGCATGTGGGGTGTTCTTGTCCTATGGCGCTGGCCCTTTTCCTGTAACCAGTGGCCCTAAATTAGGAACTGGCAACTGCTTATAGATATTATAATTGCTAATTGTGATAGTTAAAATCCTCAAAAAAAGAGCATAGAGATTACTTTGAATAAGTAAGACCACAGTCGAGATGTTGTGAAGTACTGAAGATCAATTTGATTGTCTTACCTAGACTCTGGTTTCGTATTTCTTAACCCTTTAACAACTAGAACGTTAAAATTATCTGTATCACAAGTACCATAATGACCATATAATTTCCTGTAACAACACTTCAAATTCCTGTTTTTCTTTTGGAGTTTAACGAAAGGATTTCATGCGCTTCAAGACAAAATATCCGAACTAAATGAATGCAATGCACAGCAGCAATAAGTGTGATTGTAGATGTTTATCGCCAATCTCATGCTAAGCCGGGTTATGAAATTTTATCTGCACGAGAAGGCCAATTTTGGACGGCCATGAGTACCTGCATATTCGGAAGTCTCAGACATTAGAATCGTAGAAGGGCTAAGTTCAATAAAATGCTACTTGCGACCACGACGGAGCAATGGTATAAGTCCTGGCTTTTAGCACTTTGTGCAAGATGAGTCCCAGTTCGAATCCTGTAGGAGCATGGATGTTGTGTTTGTACTACGGCACTGGCTCTTTGCCTCTCCCGCAGCCAGTAGCCCTTGATTAGGGATGGGTGACTGCTTATGAATAATCGAGTTACTCACGGTGCCACCAAACAGAAACAAAATAAATCAGTACCTCACCCGGTATATCAAACCAGATCTATTTTGGAAGAATGATAAGAAGCCAGCTCTGCCGCCCTGGTGGAGCAGTGGTCTACGTGATGGCTTCTGACCATTCGTCCGAGATGGGTCGGGTTCGAATCCCGGTGAGGCAGGGATATTGTGTTTCTCTTACGGCTCTGGCTCTTTCCCTTCCCTGGAACCAGTGACCCTAAATTAGGGACTGGCGACTGCTTATAGCCCATTGCGTTGTTCACGGTGGTCGTTAAACCACCAAACGGAACCAAAATAAATCAGTGCCTCATCCGGTATATCAAACCAGATCTATCTTGGAAGAATGATCAGAAGACAACTCTTCCGCCCCGATGGAGCAGTGGTCTAAGTGATGGCTTCTGACCATTCGTCCGAGATAGGTCGTAGTTCGAATTCCGTGAGACATGGATGTTGTGTTTCTATTACGGCGCTGGCTCTCTCCCTTCCCTAGAACTAGTGACCCTAAATTAGGGACGGGCGACCGCTTATAGTCTATTCAGTTGTTCACGGTGGTCGTTAACCCACCAAACAGAAACAAAATAAATCAGTGCCTCACCCGGTATATCAAACCAGATCTATTTTGGAGGAATAATCATAAGGCAGCTCGGCCGCCCCGCTGGCTTCCGATCATTCTCCCTAGTTGGGTCAGGGTTCAAATCCCGTTGCGGTATGTATGTTTGTGTTTGTCTTTCGACACTGGCTCTGAATATGTTACTTCTCCAACACTGGTTATCTGTGTACATTCGTCATTTATCATACTGTAAAATCCATGTTTGATGTATACTTGCTCACAATGTGTTACATGATCAACACTGCCTATAACTGGAGCCGCCCCGGTGGCGCAGTGGTCTAAGGCGCTGGCCTCTGATCATTCGTCCGTCTGGGGTCCGGGTTCGAATCCCAGTGAGGCATGGATGTTGTGTTTGTCTTACGGCACTGGCTCTCTCCCTTCCCTGGAACCAGTGACCCTAAATTAGGGACGGGCGACTGCTTATAGCCCATTGAGTTGCTCACGGCGGTCGCTAAACCTCCAATAAAAAAAAAAAAAAAAAATATCTGGATAAATTGATCATTAGCATGCTTTCAACCCTGTATGATTTGTACTAGTTGCTGTGTAATTTCTGTCTCCTGTTTATGTCTGTCTTTGTACCTGTGCTTTGCAACACCAAGTCCAATAAATCGTCATTAAACCTCCAATAAAAAAGAAAGAAAGAAAACAGAACCCAGCGCTTAGACCACTGCGTCACCTGGGAGGCTTACAAGGCTGAAACGATTTAAGACGTCAGTTATTATTAGAACGATAATCTTAAAAGCAGATAAATCCTTTTGTCTGTGATGCAGATTGAGTAGTTTAACCAAGTAATTAGTAAGAGATGAGCTGTAACGTGACTTGAGACTGTAGCATCCAAAAATTGTTTCGTTAAAAAACGTACACCATACAGGCTTATTTGTATGGTGTTCGTTTTTAGACCTACAGGCGTAAGCGTATGGTGTTTCGTTCACGTGCCTGTCGACTCATAGTTACTTTGATTCATGTGTCACCATCTCAATATTTCAAAACAGAAAGGTATGCTCATAGCTTCGCTTAATCGTCATGCAAATTATTAAGTCGAACACTGTTGAAACGGAATACCGGAGACAAGTGGCGCTCTCTTCAAATTTAGAGTTTCATTTATTCTAAAGCAAAGGAACGTTTCCTATGTACCATCTTTATTTAATGTAACGTTCTTCAGTAGTTTGATCAGAAGCCACATGTAAAGGCTTTTCGTCGCAAAACATAATGCTTGTAAGTAGGACACGTCTTTGGAATTGAATTTTACTTGCGTAATTGCAAAGTTTTCTGTGCTGTCAAATTTTTAATACGATGGTTATCAAACACGTATAACCACTGCTCCTGTAAACTAATGCCGCAATCGAGACAAAACGTGATTTGGCATGTACTGAATTGTGTTTTTTAATGTTCTACAATATTTCAGAAGCGCTTGAGGCTCGATGAAAATTCCAAAACTTAAGACATATTGTATCTCAAATGTTTAACTATGTGGATATTTTTCGACTGTATTGTTAATTACTCCCATGCGGAGAGAAAATTATGGGCAGAAAAATATATACTGGAATGCGTCTGTCATGGGTTTATTTTCCAAACACAAAACATGTACGTTCGTTTCATCACCTGAGACACAGATAATGCAATATGTTCAGAATACCTAGCTCTGAAATTAAGCGTCTGAAGAAAGTGAAAATTCAACGAAATTCCTTTGTCATGGAGTACTTGTTTCATCCAAGCGCGAAAAAATCGCTCCACTCCATATTATAACTACACACATCCTGCTGGATATAGTACAGGTAACAAAAATGTATCTTTTTAAAATGCAATATGCAGTTTTGTAAATGTATCTTGCAGAGATACAGTTTCATGATTCTGGAAATAATAACTGCCTGGATTTTTCAATCCGGATCATTAAAACACAAATCAATAGAAGTGGGATAATGTACAGTATATGTAATAAGAATTCTGACAATCGTGCTATTTCTCAAATTATTTTACTTTCTAAAAGAGGATACGACTATATACATTTTCTGGAAATTTCATTTAATATTCGAAGATTTAAAAAAAAATCCATAGATTTTGTTTATGAAATGTAGCATGAAATCCTAAATCTCATTTAGAACTCCATGCTACTTTTAGTGTCACTGCTGACACTGTCCTTTGTCAAATATTTTACTATTTGTGTAATAGTTTTACTATGCTGAGCAAGCTGGCTTATTTTCTGATAAAGATAACGTCTTACGGAACATAAATGCAACAAAAAAATGAGAAATGAAAACAAATAAAAGATTGCGCTGATACATCAGCAACAATTGTACCAAGTTATAACCGTACGAGCAATACGCTTCTAAATCAAAGATTGTGAACAAACCTAAACCTGGTATTAAGACAACTGCAAGTTCTTACTTGATTATGACATTGGAATTAAATACTGTTTATTTTTTTGTTTTTGTTTCTTCTTTCTTTTGGGGTTTAACGACCATAGTATCCCTGATCTGGAATTATTGGTTCCAGGGAACGGAGAGAGCCAGTGCCGTAAGACAAACACAACATCCATGCCTCACTGGGATTCGAACCCTGATCCATCTCGGACGACAGCTCAAAAGCCAGCGCCTAGATCTCTGCGCCATGGGGGCTACGTTGTTTAGCCTATTTAATGAAAAAAATTATAGATAGTTCAAAAGTTGCGCTCTTTCGTATTTTTGAACACACCGTTGCCATAATGAAGCTTATGACTACTTAAGTTTTCATTAAATTCTCTGATCATTCAAACGAATATTATAAGTAGAAAACATCATGGCTTCCTTCTAAGACTGTCTATAGAGTTGCCAAATCATTATTGCGGGTGTTTCGTCTTATAAATTCCTATCTTTTTACGAATAGGTTATTAAAATGTATGACGAGCAGAATAAAATCCAAAATCTGTTACATTTTCATTTCCGCTATTTGTTTATCAGCTACTGCAATTGCGTTACTGCGTTGGAGTGCAAACCTTAAGGACGAAGTGAAAAAAATAAAATAAGGCCGTTAATAACAGCAGCCCCCAAACACAAATTAAATCAGGACCGTGTTTGAGGCATTCTGATCGGTGGACATACCGAGCTCCAGATACTGGAGAGACATACTGTAACCGGTGCGCGCTGCTGTAATGAGGTAATCCTTCCGCATGTTCGTCTGTTCCTAGGTATCATTGGCCCACAGTTCGTGTTAATGGCAGAGATGGAAACGGGTCAGCGGGTCAACGGGTCGACAATTTCTAGTGGGTCAAGGTGTTCTTGACCCGATTTTGACCAGGTTTCGTTTCGTTTTATTTTTGAAAAGCAAAGAAAAAAATGTTTCATAGAAAAACGCGCACTGTGGAATTTTGTGCTCGATACCGGATCCCGTGGACTGAAAAATGATTCGTCATGCAATATGAAGAAAGAGTGTCCTCAGAAGGAAAAGTGTCCCTTCCTTCGGAGTGCCAATGATGAAAACAAAATCCACATTTTGGAAACTTTGAGCTCATCATAAACTTGGGAAAATTAGTGTTGATGTGAAACGTGTTCTGCGGTTTGATATGTTTTCAAGAAAACAGCGAAAACTGAAATTAAACATCCAACAAGTTGCTTAATTCAAACATTTTGATTGTAGCGTCATCAAAATGAGGTGGAACAGTCTTAACATTACTGCGGAGGAACTTTTTGACTCTCGCAGATGTGTTTGAAAACATCTGTAAAACAGTTGTCTTGCAAATGAAGGACGATAATTTCGGTACTTCCTATAAGTAAGTGAGTAAATTATACGTTCCATAGCACATTTGTTTGATTTTCATATAACCAAAAATACAAACTGCGGAGAGACTTTTTGAACGCCCTATGTAAATATATACACTATATATATAATAGCTCAAAGCAAATTTGTCCGGATCGGATTAGTGTCAGTTACAGACCACGCTCGGGTCCGGGTCGGATCCAATTATGTGACGTCCGGGTCCACAATTTTTGACCCGTTTCCAACTCTGGTGAATGGACGATAACGACACACCCATCGTACGGTGACTGTTGATGAGATGTTGGAAAGTGAAGACATTTAACTGAATTAAATCACACAGAACACGTGTGGGACGCTCCGGGAAGATGCGTTGCGGCACATCAACGCACACCGGAAACTTTACAACAGCTGAAGACGGCGCTGACGGAAGAATTGGCATTATTACCGCAAAAACTCATCAACAATCTAGTTCAAAGTATCGAAGGACGGTGCAAATCATGCATCAACGTTAGAGGTGAACATATCCCCTACTGAGGACCTCGTCTTCCCTTCGTACCGTCTTTGGCAGTGAAACATCTATATCATGTCACCCTGTGCTATGTAGTCAATTCTAAACAAAGTTCCACCATATCCTTTAGTATCTGCAGTTGTGTCGGTGTTGTTTCCGTCATCATTTGGTTAAGTAATGGAGTTTCTAAGGTTTGAATTTTACATATCCTTTCCTTTTTTGTGTGATGCCACAGGCTAAAGCCTGGCTTCTCCTTAATATTTGCTCTCCAGTGTACTTTCTTTTTCGTTTAATGTTATAATTGTGTTTATATCGGTAACAAAAAATTTCAATTTTCGAAAAACATACATGGATCCTTTCATTTTGGGGCCTATGAAATCGCCATTAAATGCTTTTCTTTGCATTAAACAACAATTTAAAACTGAATGCCCGGTATTCAGACGGCAAACTTTATGCAGTTTTAGCCAATCTCACAAAACCATTACTTTAAATTATCCTCAATTTGGAAATTCCTGGAACATTTCTCGAAGTAATTCTTTCTACCTTTCTTTGTTCTTATTTCCTCCTTTCCTTATAAGGGACCATGCGTGTAAAGATTTGTAAGGTACACTTAAGTCATCTTTCACGCATTTAAGTATGTTAAGCGCAACGGCTAAAGCCGGTACTTTGTGTGCTTTCGTGACAACGGTACTTTCCCCTGAGCTTTGAAGCATTTCTTCAAGCTCCTCAAGGGAATGACTAAATGGACGGTGCTCCTCGTTTCTGAGAAGTTAAGTGGTGTTAAAAAGGAGTTGAAGTTCGGTGCCTTTGATTTACGGGCCACCAAGGTAGCCCCACCTTTAATCTACACCGTGATGCTCATAACACCCATGGGATATCATCCGGCGGGCTCATAATTCGGATCTCTCCTGACCGGGTTGGCGAGTTGTGGTTACAGGGCTCGAATTAATGACGTGTGACTGAGTCATAAATGGGACAACGCCCCATTTTATAGGGTTCAGATCAAAAAAGAATAAAAAAAACGAGTTAAATTGGCGTTTCAACCATACGTTCTCTTTTGAATGGACGTCTTCCCGGATAAATAAACTTGCATTAGTACAGGTACATTTAAATTTAAACGATTAATGCATATGAGTTGAAATCCCATCCATATCCCGATTGGGAACCAAAATAACATCGTCATATTTTTTTACTTATTTAAAACGATTGACAGGCGCTTCTCTTTCTAAGTTAGCTGCATATTGAACTTTTTTTTCTAATTTAATTTAACAGGGTATAGCTCCTCTTTTATAACAAAGTAAATCCGCATATTCTGATGTCTACTGTAGTGAATGATTGTTTAGTGAGTACCACATCTTTAACCACCTACATTTCACACCCATCCTATATGAATAAATCTTATTAGTAGTGTGGTAATATTATATTTGAAATACAAGAGTGTCGTAAATAATTTTAGGTAATTATAATTTCCTAACACCTTTTTTATGAATTGATGAATTGGGCGTTAAAATGTTTCTTTTCGCTGCTTTTTTTTTGTTTTTCAGTGCAAAAGTTTGTTTTATGTTTTAGTTTTTTCTCACAACACTTTATTTTCAGTGTAGCTTAGGCTACTAACATTAACCCCTATAATAATGGTATTGACCTTACGATGCCCAACACCTGCATCTAACTCTCACAAAAGTCATTGATGTCTTTGAGAGTTAAAGCATTTGGAAGCCTAGCCGTAAGTTATGAGCTCCTAGTAAATTTCAATGATTCATCCATCAGATCACTTTTATAACTACTAGATAGCTAGTGGTACATACAGCCACTAAAAGCTTCTGAAATGGTAAAGTGATACATGAATGTTTGGATTTATGGACAAATTTTTCAATCTCAGTAGGTTACGCTTCAGGTGACTGTCACTTCTGAGCACTTTTCTCGGTTAAAACGTCTTTCATTTTTGTACAGCAGTTCAAAGATTTACACTCCGTGAACGCCAGGCAGTTAGTATTGCAAAACTATTGGTGACAAATCAAAATCAAATAAAATCATTCGGAGTGCTTAAGAGTTTAATCACATTCAGTTACAAAACCAGACGCATTGGAACATTGGGAAATGAGGCTGGATCTCGGTTCGTACCGGTTAAAGCAGAACGGGTGATAATATGAAAGTAGCAGATGCAACTGATGGCCCACGGAGAACTGTGCCAGGGTGAGGAAACTAGTTAGAGGGGAAAAAGCAGCTGTGTAATCAATTTGTCTATTTAAACATATCTTACTAAAGTAATAACTCAAGCCCACGCTTTGTTCTAATTAGACATTTCACCAAATGTTTTGATACAATGGCGGTATGTATGCCATTTTTTCGCCATGAGATTCAATTTAGGACCATTGGCTATAGGGAAAGAATACAGCCCACACTGTAAGACGAGCACACCACCAATGCCTCATCCGGGAATCGAACGCGTGCATAGCTCCTATGACTATCCAGACATCTTCACCTGTAATCACCCAGCCACCAAGGCTCCATTCTTTTCGCTTCAAGGTTTAACAGCTACCATGAGAAATTCTGTGGGCTATAAGATGTCGTCCATACCAAATTATAGGCCAGTGACTAAATGGAAGGGACGTCAGACAAACACCATGCTAGAAACCTTCGCCTTTGACCGATTGACAGCTGGGTTTTTTCTTTCCTTTGTTTCGGGGTTTAGAGATCCCCATGAGCACTTAAGGGGTCATCCATCTACGAATAAGTGCCAGTGGTTCTAGAGAAGGAGCTGAAACATCGTTCTAAAAACGAGACACCACTGATTTTTAATCCGGAACTCAAACATAGATTCGACTCGAACGATTAGTTGGACTAGCTACTCTGACCACTCGGCCATGGTATCAGCATACCACATTCGTCTATTGCCTCATGTGATTTTAAATCGAGCCATCTATTTTAAAATATCTCAGTATATTAATATAAGTGGACCCCAAATAAATACGGTCCTTCACGTGGGTCGCAGGAACCCAGAACTATGCTACTTATATACACCTGGTACGATTTCTGTAAATTTATGGCTGATGCTTTTAGGGCTACGAATGTTGGCTATGTTACAGAAATAAACACATCCCTCACTGCAGAAAAGAATTTTGGAAATAAAAGATGGGAATGTCCTAAATCTATATTAGGCTTATCATTCTGTGCACATTATAAGAAGGAATTGGAGAAACATAACTAGAGTCTAACGAGAAGATATCTCTCAGCAACGTTTTTGGAAAATTTCCTGTGGCGAATTGTAGTCTTTCAGATAAGAATTGCTTCTTAAAGAAGAAGCATTCTGCTCCAAAACACGATTAATGCAACCTGAATAATACGAAGTGTGCAATTTATAGCTTATTGGTAAGCAAAAGATCCGTTCATTAGAGATCGACCCACCCATTGAACCGTCTATCATTTGTCAATACGAAAAGTGTCCAACTGTGGTGTTTGGATACTACATGAACACTGCTCACAAACCCGCAAGCTACTAGTAAATATCAGACATGTTCTTCCTTACGTCATCAACGTATTGTTTATTTTCATTACAGTACTCTTACCAGCGGAACTAAAGTTTGTTCTTCACGAAAACCTTACCACTGACAGCAAACTGACAGAGCAATTTAACGCCAACAAGAGGTGTTTGTGTGTGTGATCAAACAGAAAATCGTCTTGAACGTTTTTGTTCATTTCATCCGTTTGGAGACTTATATACAGTAGTCCTTCCCTGCTGGTGAGGGAAAAGAACGAAGTGTTTCCCCAGAATAGCCGTCACGCATTTAAAAGAGCCATCCATGGAATAACAAAGATTTGACCTGGAACTCATGCTGCATCCACGATATTGGCCGGATTGCTGCATCGGAGTTTCACTTATTTAGGGGTAACATCTCATTGCGGAAAATTTTTTAGAAGCTATAGGTGGTATCCAGGACAGCAACAGTTTGTCTTTTGCCTCCAAAATAGAAATACGTATGGTTAATACCTAATGGTTCATTCATCAGATTAATTTTAAATCAATTACGTCACTAGATTGTTGTTTAGCGTATCATCCTACCAAGTGTTTGTTTAGAATTTTCAGTATTCTTACAAGATAACTATTGTTACGACATCGACCGCTACCACCAAATGTACCGTTCGTGGTCTCAATCCCGTCACTGACCACCAATGTAACGGTCTCGGCTGCTATTTCACCGCGGTGAATCAATTTAACTATCGTAGCCGAGCAATTTTTCATATTTCTTTTCCGCGTTCCTTAGACGTGTTCTAGGCGCGAAGACTGTATTATACGGGCATACACCTAAACAATTCGAACCAATCACATGCGTATACATAAATAATGTGTTCTATGACAGCACCGACTGCCTAAACAAACATTTAATTGGCTATTAAAACATAACAATGGCACACATACGAATCGAAATTAGCTGTCTTCTGAACACAGGTATGGGGTAAACTTTGACCTAAATCTGTTCCAGCTGATAGTTTTAATGAACTTAAATTTCAGAGTTCAGTTTTTGCAATATATCAGTTCAGTTCCTCAACTAATTGCGTAGCATAAGTTATAACAAAAGCAAAATGTTTCTACTTACATGGATGCTGTTAAGTATGTATCCAAATTGTGATTGCACCTGTAAATTGAGACACGCTTCCTTTTTACATGTAAGATTTCATTGCGGGGGCTGCGTCCCCTTGCACTACCGTATTCACACACACACACACACACATATACAGGCTTTAGTTGAGGAAGCCTCGCTTTGCTTCGTAAGATAAGCGCGACTCTTCATTTCCTCCAGGAGGGGATGATGATTTTACACTGCCGTAGTTGGCATTCGAACCCGAGCTCCGGCTGGCTTCGCTTCGACACACGTCCAGTCGTCAACTTCAGAATTTCTCCTTAACGTCACTCCAATGGGCCAACCAGTCGCTGATTTCATTCGGCTCCCAGCACCGACATTGCTGCTTTATCACGCGGATTTAGGCATGTAACGTACCAGGAGATGTGACGTATCTGCCAGAAGGACGCACACGACATAGAGGCAGATAGGAATCAGAATAAAACGTCCGCGTAGCTCAATTGGTAGAGGGACTTATTCCGGAATGAGGGGATCCGGGTTCGAATCCTGGCGCGGATAAAAATGACCGAGAAATTTACTTCGTTATAGGCATTCCGCTGTCTTTATGACAAACTGGCATCTCCAGCTGCCCCGAGTTGTCGTCTCCGTTTCTTACCGATTCGCCTAGCAGATCCAAGGCATCCAATCCAGCCCTTCACATCGAAGAGCGTACAGGCAACTGAACTTTCTCCCTTATTTTCATGCCAAGTGCGAAATCATATTTTTCTGCACGGACCACACAGAGAGCAACTGTTCTCGAAAATGCCCTAAACAATCGACGAATTTACGATTATTTGTCCAACCTCTTGTCCCCTATCATCATTCATTTCTACAAGTGGCCCTCTTCGAAACGTACCTCTTTCCCTGGTTATTAGAATGGCGCGTCGGCGGCGACCTACGATTTATGACCTCACAGAGCGCTAGAAACTCCAGACCACCCAGCTGGAGGGATAATTCTTCGCCTCTTTTCTGTCCTATCCCCAGATAAAACTTTCTCTGGTGTTTACACTTTTAAACTCCAATAAAGCCACGTGCATAATTAATATTTAATTTTTTCATACATCCACCACACCCATTAGTTCCCTAATTAATGGCGTGGGTGGGTCGTAACACTATTATTACAAACACATATACGCAGTCGTTCTAAATCTGGTGTATTTACATCGCATCTCATTAACTGCGTAGTAGCAACACCAAGACATTATCACTCACTTGATTGAACTAACGTTTGTATTTGTTAATGTGACAGCAGCCCCGCTGCTGTCACATTAACATTTTAACGAGCAGGACTTGAAACTTTTGCTAAGGTAACGAAATATCATCTATTCCGATTGTCCACCACCGTCCACCATGCAGAGAAATGGAAAGTTTTACCTTTATAACTCATTTTATTCGTATTCCAACGAGGATTTACCTTATATCCTTCACGCAATTGTTATTAAGAAACCACTGAACTCTTACCTTCATTCTTTCATACTTGAAATAATTCAATCATTTCCTTTACAATGGTTTTTAATAAACCATGGTGGGTAAGTCCTACTCTTTGTCCAAAGTTTAATATGGCTTTGCAAATCCACCGAGTGAGACGACGTCAGAGACTTTTATGCGAGTTCATGTCATGCATGGTATTTTTCTTCTACAGATTAGTTCACCTATTTACAAAATGTTGCTTGTTGTTGGAATGTAGACTTTCATTTCCCTTCTTTGACATTTCTAACAAACGTGGCAGAAAGCCTCAATTAAGTAATAATTTCAAGGCTATTGATCTCAAAAGAAAACAAAAAGTTGTATTTAAATATCTGACCCCTCTGTCTGAAATAAGACCAACATTTATTGATCTCACAAATGAAATAAATGTAATGATTAGCTAAAAAACAGAGTTTGACAGAAGAACGTTATAATCATAACAGTAATTTATTTTGGTCTCTCGCAAAAAGTACTGGCCAAAACTTTGAGTTCTTCTGTTCTTCCTCAAGTCTCTAGTTCTTTCTCCTGTTATTGAGAATTCTTGCTACAACAAGTGCATAGTCTTTCCTGTATATTTCAACACACTTTTGTTATTATGTACATCAGTGGCGTTACTAGCACAACGTGCGCCCCCACCCCCTCAAGAGCCCCTGAGGGCAGTAATTTTTTCAGGATTTCAAGCACGAGGGAGGATGCGTTTTTCGCGGGGTGTGTGTGTGGTGTGTGGTGAACGGAAAGAAGGCGTCAGGGAGAGTCTGAAAAAGTAATGCTCGTACCTAGAGCTTTGTAGCTTTAACTTTTTAAGTAATACATTTAACAATACAGGTAATTGTTTCGTACAAAACTAAAATAAATTTCTTGAAGAAATCACCCTCTTGTACATCGCAGATCTGCGGCTGCTGTGATAAAACATTGTCGCCTGTCGTGTACATAATCCTAGGTAACTGACTGACTGTTTCCCCACATCCTCCATGGGGAATCCCCGTATGGTCTCGCGCTTTTCCTCAGTAGCGCAGAGAGCGAGGGCGATTGGAGAGCGATCGTATGACAACCTGGAGCCAAAAAGCCGAATAACTTCAATCTGTAGGACATCCAGTGCTTTAAAAGTGAAACTTGACATTTATTTAGGCAAAGCTAAATGTACCTTAAGAGAAAACATGATCCTTTGGGTTAATTACTTGTTTATTTGTCTTTATGCATAATCGAATTTTTTCAAAAAATTATAACTGGAAGGTGTATAACGAAGTAAATTTCTCCGTCATTTTCGGTCTACGCCGGGATTCGAACCCGAGGCTGCTTATTCCGGAACAAGTCGCTCTACCAACTGAGCTACGCAGACATTTTTTCTGATTCCTATCTGCCTTTATGTCGTGTGCGTCCTGCTGGCAGGTACGTCACATCTCCCCCCCCCGAAAGAGGGCCGGGGGCATGGCCCACGGGTCAGCCGTGACCATGAATCGTTGCAGGCAGCCATCCACTGTAGAACGTGCACTTGAGAACTCCCAGTCAATCTGGTGTGTGGAATGCAACATCACACATTTTTATTTTTTTCGAAGCGCTGGAGGAGGGATTCTCTGATTTTTCCTGTATCGCGGTATGAAAATAACATCACACCAATGCGAGATTTTGAACGGCCGGGTCATCCGGATAGTTCGGGCGCCATTATAACGAAGTAAATTTCTCCGTCATTTTCGGTCTACGCCGGGATTCGAACCCGAGGCCGCTTATTCCGGAACAAGTCGCTCTACCAACTGCGCTACGCAGACATTTGTTCTGATTCCTATCTGCCTTTATGTCGTGTGCGTCCTGCTGGCAGGTACGTCACAGGTGCGGTACGCCCCTTGGTTACCTGCGGCCCCCGCAGCTACGGGGGTGATAGTTACACCACCGATGTACATACGTAATGACAAAAGTGGGTTGAAGTATTTCATCACTTAGGGTACTGTACATACTCAATTCAAATAAAATCTGTGGTGTCTATCTCATAACTTCTTTTTTTTTTTTTTGATTGAAGGTTTAAGGACCGCCTTGAGCAACTCGATGAGATATAAGCAGCCTTTCGGCTCTAATTTAGAGCCACTGGTTCCAAGGAAGGAAGTGAGCCGGCGCCGTAAGACAAACACAACATCCATGCCTCTAAATCTCTTTGAAGGAGAAGTTTTGGTGTATGATATCACAAAGCTTGTTGAAAAATTGAGTAGAATAGATAATTTTTGAATGAACTCTATTAAGTCAATGATACTACATTCGATTATCGCAAAAGTTAACTAGCTTTTCTGCAAGGCGAGGAATATGTGTGGTTGTTGAAGATTACGGTTCTAAAGCAGATTTCCTTAATTCATACACAACTTAGCAACCACTTCTGTCACTTCCCCGATTCTTCTTCTTTCTTATTTTTAACATAAATTTGACATCCTTTGCTTTGCAAGTAATCTATTCCGCAGTTTGACTGACGATATATATAGATATCCATTTACACTTGAGTGACATTATTGTGACCAGTTCCTACACTGGTGGGCAAAAATTAAGAACGAAAGGAGAAATTAGCATAACAGCAGAACGAGCAGGCAGAACGGACCGAAAGACCACTCAGGAGATAGACTAGGGTCCGGTACGGTAAGGCATGCGCATATATACAGCATGACATAGGGGGGGGGGAGTGTCGGAAGTGTATAAAGCACACGGGCGGTGTACGCTCATAAATTAGGTGAAAGCTATTGCACGGTGTACATCGGTTTGAACGACGTCGAGTTGCTGCCACCGTGTGATATGGCCAACAGGCAATCCAGTAGACGACATCTTGATGACTTTACCCGAGGTCGCATCTTTGAGTAGTTGGAAGAAGATCGAAGTGTGACTAGTGTGGCCGAGGAGTTCGGGATCGCTCACAGCATCGTTTCACGAGTTTGGAGAGCATTTCAAACGACAGGAACAGCTGTTCGAGCGTTTAGCAGTGGTTGTCCACGAGCAACCACGGCGGCGGACGACCGGTATATTGTCCTACAGACGAGAAGAGACAGACAGCGGGAGAAATCGCAAGGCACATGCAACAGACAATTGGACGTCCGTTATCGCGTTTTACCGTGGCCAGGAGGCTGCACAAAGGTGGTCTATTTGCACGACGACCAGTACGGTGTGTGCCATTAAAGCCTGCTCATCAGAGACGGAGGTTTCTCTGGTGCCAAGAACACAAGAACTGGACAGATTAGCAATAGGGTCGAGTTCGCTTTACGGATGAGAGCCGATTTAGCCTGACGAGTGATTCTGGACGTATACACATCTGGAGAGAGCAGGGAACACGCAATCACACCTCCGATATCATCGAAAGGGACCGGTTTGCAGGTGGTGAAGTTCTCGTTTGCGGCGGTATCATGCTTGGTAGCCGCACTGAACTCCACATCTTCCAAGGAGGTTCAGTCACTAGTGTCCGCTATTGTACCGAGGTTCTCCCGTCTCACGTGCGTCTGTTTAGAGGTGCTGTGGGTCCTGAGTTCCTCTTCATGGATGACAACGCTACACCTCATCGTACAGTGGCTGTCGCAGAGCTGTTGGAGAGTGAAGATATTCAACGCATGGATTGGCCCACAATGTCCCCGGACCTAAATTCAATCGAACACGTGTGTGACCTTCTCGGGAGACGCTTGGCAGCACGTCACCAGCCGCCAGCAACGATTCCGCAGCTGCGATTGGCGCTACAAGAGGAACGGGCTGCAACGCCTCAACAGCTCCTTGAGAACCTCGTCTTCAGCTTGGACAGACGTTGTAAATCCTGCAACGCAGTCAGGGGTGATCATATCCTCTACTAAAGACTGGATTTTTCTTGGCAGCCGCCTGTCACATGGACGCTTCTGTCTTTTGTCCAGTTGTGCTCGAAGTTATCTTTTCAATAAAATGCCTTTGTATCCTTTGGATTCCTTGTTTGGACAGTTTTGCTCACTTGTCCTGTATTCTTACATCTTGGGGATCTTATGGTATGATTTGAATCGATGTGGAGCACTTCTGCACGACGTTACATTCGAAAAGCCATCTCGTCCTTAATTTTTGCACGCCAGTGTACTTTTGACATCAACAGCGCGAAGCCAAAAAAAGAAGACAATTGTCGTGAGCTGGCTTGGAGGGTATATAAGGTGTGCCGTAGGTATTCTGAAAACATAATTTTCGTTGCTGTCATGCATAAAACGAGTGATTTATCAGATTTGCAAAAACGGAAGATTATCGGCTTTCGGGCCAAGGGTGGCAATACTTCTGAAACAGCCCAGTTTCTGAACTGTTCGCGTGCTGCTGTGATTAAAGTGTATCGTGATTGGGGAAATGGTATCATTTGCGAATAAGCAACGTGGAACCTTCGAAGCACCACGTGCTACTGATGTGAGAGGTGAAGGTCGGCTTCGAAGGTTCATGAGAGCCGATCGACACGCTACAGTGGAGCAACTCACTGGCCGAATGAACCAGGGAGCTACCGGAAGTGTGCAGAGAACCCTGCTGCGTATGGGGCTCCGATGCAGACGGATGATCACTGCACCTATGCTAACGAAGGTGCATCGGCAGCAAAGGCTTACATTTGCACAGCAGTATCGGAATTGGACCTCCGCTGTTTGGCAAAGTATTGCCTTCTCCGTTGAGTCACGTTTTCTGCTTCATCGAACGGATGGACGTTGGCGTATAAGGTGAGAAACATCGGAGAACAAACATTCTTCAACCATTGCTGAAAGAACATTGGTAGGAGAAGCGTTATGGTCTGGGAAATGTTTTCGTGGCATTTTCTGGGCCCACTGATACCTGTGGAAGGCACTATGAACCGAATTCGTTATGAATCCATCCTTGTAGGCCACGTACACCCATACGTGCTGATTGTCTTCCCTGAGGCGGATGGGATTTTCCAGCCTGAAAATGCGATGTGTCACACAGGTAGAAATATCCGAGAGTGGCTGGAAGATCACAATGAAGACTTCAAAGTACTTCCCTGGCTCTCTAATTTCCCAGACTTAAACCCAATCGAGCATCTGTGGAACCACCTCCATTGGGTTGTTCGCTCTATGGATTCTCCACCACGCACCCTCCAGCTACTGTCAGATGCACTGCAGTCACCATGGCTCCACAGACATGTGAACATCTTTCAGCACCTTATTGGTCACTCCCAGGTCATCTAACTGCTGTCCGCGCTGCACACGACGGTTACTCTGGATATTAGCTGTAATTTTTCCTTAGTCTTCAGTTTTGCTCTTAAGTATATATATATATATATATATATATATATATATATATATATATATATATATATATATATATATATATATATATAGGGATGTAAGGTCAGGTGATGCGTAACATCACAGCCTCTCCCTGACAAATGTCAACCCCGCCTTCTCGTGGTACATCCTGTTCCCACTAAAGGGGCTCTGACGACCGCCAATAGCGGTATAACTATACCATCGGGATTAGAGGAAATTCTATCCCACACTCACCAACCCGCTTGGCCAGCGTGGTGAGTTATGGCCAAACCCCTCCAAAATGATTCCACAACTTAAATCTTGGCCCTCAGTCTCCGGCAGCTGGAATGTACCTGGCCAAGGCAGCGGCCAGTGCGACATGAAGGCAGAGGGTGCTAAGAATCCTCGGAGGACCGGACTAGGCTGCCATCTGATGCTGACCTTGGCTACGTACAACGGACGCTCCCTATCTTCTGATTCAAGGCTTCTTGAATTGGAAGAGGAACTACAAAGGATCAAGTGGGACATCGTCGGGCTAAGTGAGGTAAGGAGAAAAGGAGAAGATCTCATCGAACTGAAAAGTGGACATCTCTTCTACTATCGTGGGACAGATACTGGCAGAACTAGTGGTGTTGGATTTATAATAAACAAGAAACTGAAGGATAAAGTTGTAGAAGTTGAAAGTTCCTCTGACAGAGCTGCACGACTTGTTATCCAACTCTCGAAAAGATACCAGGCTCAGATTATTCAAACTTATGCACCCACCACAAGTCATCCTGAAGAAGAAATTGAAGAATTTTATGAGGAAATTTGTCATCTTAATAATAAAGGTAAGCAGCACTTGAAAATAATTATGGGAGATTTCAATGCAAAAATAGGGCAACGGCAACAGAATGAAACTTCAGTAGGTAAATTCGGTCATGGCAACAGAAACCAGCGTGGAAATACTCTCGTTGAGTTTGCAGAGGCAGAAGGGTTTTTCATCTTGAACTCCTTCTTCAAGAAAAAGCCACACAGGAAATGGACATGGAGACATCCAAATGGGACGACAAGTGAAATTGATTTTATTATGTGTAACAAAAAATTCGTCATAGAAGACTGCAGTGTGCTAAACAAGTTCAACACAGGTAGTGACCATAGATTGGTGAGATGTAAGATGCACCTCAACACCAAACTTGAACGTGGCAAGCTCATAAGACAAACAAAATCTATTGACATAACCAACCTTAAAAAACACCATAATACCTTCAAGTTGGAACTGAAGAACAGGTTCTCTGCTTTTGAAGGCCTAACATCGGAAGAAGTAGACATCTCTGAAGTTAACAGAAAAGTAACCAAAGCTCTTATGGAAACAGCAACAAAATTAGCTGGGTCTAAGAACAAGTTGCATGTAAACAAATTATCAGGAAAAACGAAAATGTTGATGCAAAAAGAAGAGAGATGAGGACAACTAAAGAAGATGTGACTTCCAAAGTGGAATATATACAGCTATGCAAGACAGTAAGAAAAAGTATCACTGAAGACGTAAGAAAATTCAACTGTGAACTAGTGAGGAAAGCAATTGAAAACAACCAAAGCCTAAAGATAGCAAAGGGACATCTCAGTAAGGGAAGAAAACAGATTATGGCACTGAGAAAAGAAGATGGTTCTGTAACAAGAAATAGAGGCGAAATTTTGACAAGAGTGAAAGATTTCTACTCCAAATTATATGAAAGGGATGATACATGCACTCCAGACATCATGAAAGATACCAGTACCAGAGTTCCTCCAGTCCTTCCAGCAGAAGTTGCACATGCAATCAAGAACATGAAGCGGGGAAAAGCTCCAGGAGAAGATGGAATTACTGTAGACATCATACAAGAAGCAAGTGGAGAAATTGAAACAGTACTCGCCCAAATTTTCACTCGATGCCTTAATGAAGGAAAGATTCCTGAGGATTGGAACACCGCTACAATGATCCTGCTACATAAGAAAGGTGACATTGAGGATCTCGGAAACTACAGACCTATCAGCCTCCTATCAGTAGTTTATAAAATCTTCACTAAAGTTCTTTCACACCGCTTAAAGGTAACACTGGACATGGCTCAACCGAGAGAACAAGCTGGATTCAGGAGTGGCTACAGCACAATAGATCATATCCACGTACTGAGAGAACTAATTGAAAGAGCGAGGGAATATGAACTTCCATTGTTCATGGCTTTTATCGATTATGAAAAAGCCTTTGATTCGGTGAAACCATCAGCAGTTACAATGGCTCTGAAAACCTGCGGTATTGAAGATGCATACATTAATATTATTAATAACATCTATGAAAATGCAAGTGCAAAGATTCGGCTGTTTGAAAATACAACACACATAAAAATTGGAAAGGGAGTGAGACAAGGTGACACCATATCTCCGAAACTCTTTAATGCCACATTGGAGGGTGTTTTTCAGTCGCTGAGCTGGGAAAACAAAGGGATAAAGATTAATGGAGATTATCTAACCCACCTTCGTTTTGCTGATGACGTAGTCATTTTTGCAACTACCCCATCAGAGCTGCAGAGTATGATCCAGGAACTTGCTGACAAGAGTAAAGAAGTGGGATTAAAAATGAACTTTCAGAAGACAAAAGTGATGTTCAATGCTTTTACAAGAAATGAAGATTTATTGATTGATGGAGAAAAGCTGGAGATAACAGACACGTACGTTTATCTTGGACAGCAGATATCAAGTGAGGGTCACATTGATGAAGAAATTAATCGGCGTACAAAATTTGCCTGGAGAGCTTTTGGAAGAAACAGCATAATTTTCAAGAGCAATATGCCATTATGTCTTAAAAGAAAAGTGTTTGATCAATGCATTCTTCCAGTGCTTACGTATGGTGCAGAGACGTGGACCTTAACTAAAAGAGATATACAAAGACTGCAGACAACTCAAAGAAGCATGGAGAGGTGCATGCTTGGTGTAACCAGGAGAGATAAGAAGAGGAACTCGTGGATCCGAAAAATGACAAGAGTGGAAGACATCATGATCAGAGTTAAATCCCTGAAATGGCAATGGGCTGGACATACTGCCAGAAGGACAGATCATCGATGGACAGCCGAAATTTTAGATTGGATTCCAAGGGACAGGAAAAGACCCAGAAGAAGACCACATGTGAGATGGGTGGATGAAATTCGAAAGTATGCAGGGGTGACATGGAGGAGACTGGCACAAGACAGACCGTTGTGGAGGAAACTTGGGGAGGCCTTCGTCCAGCAGTGGATTGATAATGGTTGACAATGATGATGATGATGATATATATATATATATATATATATATATATGTATAATCATGCCTATAATGCTCTGGATTCAACATATGTAGCTAATGAATACCTGCACTTCATTGCTGTCCTTTCCTTCAACTGCGGCATTGATACCACTTGTCGTTTAGATGACAGGCAACCTCTTGAATTATAACTATTGCTAGACACAATCTCCTTTTTTTCCCAGTAAAAACGATATTTTTTTTCATCTTAATTTAATGGGTAACGCTTTGGAGAGGAGAAGTTCTCCGTATCATCACAGTCTTAATATTTTCTCCAACTTGTTTCAGTTTTCCATAACGACTATATATTTTTTCAGGCAAATCTCTCAGAAAAGATATGATTTATCGTGGATGTGCACAAATCTATCTTGCTCCTCTAGAGATTTTGGTAATTTATAAAATATTTCCTGCATACTCCTTTATTTTGGATAATATAGCCAAAATGTTTCGATTCTGTGCATAAAAGATCTTAATTTACAAATAAATAATCAATGATTCACTCTAATTCCTTTACGCATTTGCTCTCAAGACTTGTCAAATTCTCTTCTGTCTACTAGCGTTAGCAGTGAATCAACAGCTAAAAATCTTATTCGTAATTATTTCTACAGCATCACGTGAATGCTAATGCATCAAAGCTTCCGAATATTTTAAATCAGTACTTTTGGAAATTACACCTAAATGGCAGTGGATAAGTCTTGAGCAGCTCTAAATTTAGAAAAAGCACTCATGGTGTTATGTTCTGCTGTACATTTTGACATCCACAACCAGTTCCCTGTAAAAGAAAGTGCATTGCGCTTGTTCGTACGGTCTTCCTCGTCCGACACTTAAACAGTATTATTTTTCCTTTATCTTTACCTAAGTATGTGGACCTGTAAAAGAGCAATTATCTTTAAAGTGAATGCAAGTAACTGAAATTAAGTGAGCTCATTAAACTGAAAAGCCATTTTTCGAACCCTTATGTGCTGTGGCGTAGCTGGTTGGTTGGTTGTTAAATTTTTATGGCGCAAGGGCCATGTGTGGCCAAAGAGCGCCATACACAAGACAATCAGACAGACAGTATTAAAAACATTGTGTAATGATTAAAATCAGGCTGATTCAGTAAAAGTGAAAAATGAGAAAGATGGGCTGTGGCGTAGCTGTATTTTCAGATATTGAGGGTCAAATGTTTCAATTTCCCACATAACGGGAGATATGCGTACTACAAGAACAAGTGTCGTGTTTTTACAGTCTTACGTGTACGTAATAAATATATAAGCCTTTGTAATCTGAAGTCAGTGTGGTTTCATCCATATATGAAGAGAAATGTTTCCCAGTGTTTCCGTACAACTACAAAAGAACCACAGAATACCACCCTGGTTTTCGTTTAAATAGCTTTATCCACTAATTTGGATCACACTTCTGGCCAATCCCAAATTATCCTAAGCAACTCATAACGTGATCTTCATTGGTGGCATATAGATGCCATACGTTTTATTGATTCGCATGTAGTCTGTAAGGTATATTATATTTTAACTTTTCTTTTGAGTTTCTTTTTCTATGTAAATTTGAGTTATTCTCGTAGGCATTTTCAAACCTTAACGCTATGTCTTTTCCTTCAAATGAGAATGACGTTTGGCAACATATGACGTCGGAACGAGAGTGACGTATATATGTGATAAGAACGTTAGATAAAAATACGATGCAGCGGTTTCTTTTTGTGTGATATTCGATCGTTGCTAAGTTTAATTGTACGACAGCCAATTAAGGTATGTGGAGTTGTGTATGTATCACGCCGTGCTATGTTTTGGATTCCGTCTAAAGTTGCTGGGCCAATGAAAGTTCTACGTAAATGATCTGACGTTCTGTATATGTTTCGTCTGGCCATAAAACCTTAATTTAAAGTGATCTATCCGATACAATTAGTTGTATCGCATTTACCCTTAGTTTAACATCTTTTCAGCAAGGTGTCATTTTGGACGAAAATTAATTCCTAATGTCTCGTACACATTTATCTTACACAGTAATGACACGACACAGAGCAATGAGAAGACTGGAAGCAGGCTGTTTCAAGCCCATGCGGCAAGATACTTAAATGTCCACCCTAAAGTAGTTTCAAGATAATGGCACCAATTGAACGAAACCTATGAGTTGTCACGAAAGCCAGGATAGGGTTCCCAGAGTATTACCATACCTCGTTTTAAACATTGGGTTCCTTTAACTGCGAGCAGTCACATGGCATGCAGCCAAACAACTTTATGTAGAGCACTCAACAGCCACAACAACAACTGTATCAAAGCAGATCACATATCGATGGCTTAGTGAGGGTGGTCTATACACCAGGGAACCCTCTGTTTTTTCCTTCTCACCTCGTCTCACAGGAGAGTTAGTTTGCAGTGATGCCGGAAACATTTTTCCTGGACCCAAGCCCAATGGGCACCAATGTATACAAAACTATTGTTCGTGTCATTTCACACGGAGCTAACGAAGGACCCGTTATTATCCCCCCCCCCCCCCAACGGAATAGCACGAAACAAGTTTGACTTCGATGATTTCTTAGTGATGGAATCATACACTGCTGGCCACCCAAAATGCAACACCAAGGAGGAACCATCGGATTGCCCTGAAATTCGCAGCATGCGTAGCCCGCGAGAGGACATGCAAACGATTAGCACTGCAGGGCATATGCAAATCATGTGCGCCCGGCACGCCACCGAGGAGCACTATAAGAAGGATGCAAAGAAGGCTGGGTGTAAGTAGTGGAAGTGTGTTGTGCTGCCGGACCTGTGCGTGGGAAGCTTCCTGAAGCCTCGTCGCAGAATACGGCAGTCATTCCAGCACGTTTCGGAGTTCGACAGAGGACGAATAGTGGCTTATCGCGACAGCGGTTTATCGTACCGAGACATCAGTGCCCGTGTGGGACGACATCCAGCCACAGTGAGGCAAGTATGGATTCGGTGGGAACGGACGGATCGACGTGAGCGATTGCAGCAGCAGCGTCACACCACCGAACGAGAGGACCAGCACGTTTTGCGGCGAGCATTGACGGCTCGCACCGCCACATCACGAACGTTAGCGCAGGAATTAGGGTGTGTTGTGCAACAACCGTGTCAGCACGTACCGTTCGACGTCGTCTGCAGGAGCGGGGACTTCTCGCACGGCGCCCATTGCTCCGATTACCATTGACGTTACACCACCAGCCAGTGCGGCGGCAGTGGACCGTTGAACGCCGCACCTGGACTACGGAATGGCAGGGCATTGTCTTCTCCGACGAATTATGCTTCTGCCTGCAACACCATGATGGTTGGATCCGCGTGTGGCGGCACCGCGGCGAGAGACTGTATGACGCCTGCATTATGCATCGCCATATCGGTCCGTGGCCTGGCGTTATGGTTTGGGGCGCAATTGGATATAACACCCTCACCCCTCTGGTACGCATCGCCGGTACACTCAACATCCACCGCTGCATCTCCGACATTTTGGAGCCTGTAGTTCTCCCTTACCTGCAAGACCTGCCAGCGGCCGTGTTTCAATAGGAGAATGCGAGCCACGTGCGGGCGCGCATCGTGCAACATTTCTTCACGGCCCACCAGGTGTCACTGCTGTCGTGGCCCGCCTGTTCTCCTGATATGTCGCCACCGAACACATCTGGTCGCTGATCGGCAACCGAGTGGCCCGGCAAACACCACCCGCGGCTACTCCTGCTGAACTGTGGCAACGTGTGGAAGCATCCTAGACCGACATACCCCAAGCCCACACCCAAGACCTCTTTCGTTCGATGCCACGGCGTGTAGCGGCCGTTATTGCCAGCCATGGGGGCCACACTAACTATTGATGTCTGCGTGTTCCGCAAGTCGCATGGGTCTGTAAACTCAATCGTTTCATCTTTGTATCTGTTGTTATGTGTCCAGTAAATCTGGCTTTGCTATCTAGTGTCCTTCTTGGTGTTGCATTTTGCGTAGCCAGCAGTGTAAGTCTTCACGGCCATACATCAGTTCATGTGTTTGTGGACGGTAACCTCATTGGTCAGCTAGAGAGCCCTATGGCAGGCTTTTCTAGAGGTGCTGTTGGATCTCAGTTTCTTTTTATGGAAGATAAAGCTCTTTCTGTTCCGTGGGAGCTAGAATATTTGACAGACGGGTTGGATCCGTATGTCAGGTGTATGAATCCTATAAAATCTGCCTGGGATGTTTTGGCACGTTGCAGCTTGTTAGCCATCTCCTAAAACCCTCCATGAGTTATGTCCAGTCCTTCTTGAGAAATGAGATTCATTGTCACAGAGATCATCAGCAAACTTTTCATTAACGTTACGCGTTATGAGAGATGTGTTGCCGAAAAGTAGGTCATTTATTCTATTTATTAACCATCTTACTGGATAAAATGACACCGAACAATTTAGATCTGCACGCTTGTGATCATGAATAATCAAAACATGTACAAATTCTTATGTTTCAGCAAATTGTTCGGGAGCCTTATGTTGTTTATTTACAAACCAAATTTTTTCACATTGCGTTGCGTTGTGTTATTTTTCCAAATTGGCTTTTGGACACCACTGTATAAGTATTTTGAGGAAATCAACTTTCGGGAGAAAAATGTGATTATTTTTCCATTTACGAAATCAAATTTGATTCCATTTTATCTGCTAAGGTGAAATAGTAATATGAGGAGATAATACATGGTAATTCAAAACGATTGCCCCGACACAAATGACAATACCTGGTTTATGAACATAGATACAGAGATCACATTGTTGCACAATAAAGAAGGAAGTTTAGAATTTTGTTTCCATACCTTACAAATGTTCCATGTGACTCCCCTGGGTCACGTGGACAACATCTAAACGGTAATCCATTTCACGCCATACATTATGAAGCATGTCCATAGTTACTGATGCCAGTGCAAGCTGAATGCGAATGTTTAGTTGTTGCTGTGTTCTTGTCAAAGGTGGTGCACCCACATGGTCTTTGACATACCCGCCCAAAACGAAGTGACAAAAAGTAAGCTCCGGATTCCAGGGGGCCACTTGCAGAAAACCCTGTCATTCTGTCCATAACGACCAATCTAACGGTTTGGAAGAATTAGCAGGACCATACCATTTCGGAAGACCATAGCAACACAGCAGTAGGTTCCAATAAAATTCTAAACTTCCTTCTTTCTTGTGTAGGCATATTAGCTTTCTAGTTATCTTCATAAACACGTTATTGTCATTTGTAATCGGGGCAATCATTTTGAATTACCCTGTATAAAGAACAACTGATTGCGTCACAGGCCGGTTTTCATTTTCGCAGTCTATTTAAATTTCGGAAGTTAACGACCATAGTGAACAGTTCTAATTAATATAAGCAGTCGCCCATCCTAAATTTGGGGCTGCTGGTTCCAGGAAGTATAATGAATTAGCTTTATTTTGCTTTACGCTAAGCTAATTATAATGAATAAGCTCTTTCTACCAGCTAGCTAATGATAATAATGAAGCTTTCCTACTGAGCTTCAAATAGTGAATTCAAATTGTTGTTGTTACTAGTTAATTAAGAACATGAATATAGTCTCCTGCTAGTAGTGTAGTAATTAGAATGTATAAAGTCTTAACGCTGGTTGTTAATAGTAATATTAATTGAAATAAACCTAACAGCCAGACAGAGGTCTGACAAAAACTATTAATTGAGAAAGACGTACTTACTCAAATCTTTTTATTATCAACTTCAACTGGTATCAACACACACCGCTACTCAAATAACACGTAGCTCCTCTAGTATAACAACAAAAGCTCTCCTTATAACAAACGCTCCCCGTACAATAACAAACGCTCTCCGTACAATAACAAACGCTCTCCGTAAAATAACAAACGCTCTCTATACAATAATAAACGCTCTCCATACAATAATAAACGCTCTCCATACAATAATAAACGCTCTCTTTTGCTATCGATGAACGCGCGTATATATACTAGCTACCACCACGTCATGACTTACACTCATTGCCAGATCTCATTTATCAGGTGAAATAATATTTCGTTCAGTAAGAAGATAATTTACATAGTAAAATAAAATAACCAGAGATAGTAAAATCAAAAGGAAAGTGAATATAGAGTATACGTTACATCATCTCCCCTTAATTATTTTTTTTTTTTATTTTTTTTTTTTGTTCGAAAAACCTATCAATTTTGGAGTGTAAGTCTTACACATCGTTGAATGACGTTTCTCGACCTCTTTTTTGTTTTGTTGTTTGGTGGTAGCAGTATTTACATTATCAAACTTGGCATGACAAAAGCAAGAAATCTGTATTCGTCTGTGAAACTTGTATTGTTGAACAAAACAAACCTGCATCGGCATACCTTCCTTTTATTCTGCCTAGCAGGAATCACTTTTTTAATTTCAAATGACGTTCTCATTATTCGGTGAATACATACCAACTGTATCAGCAGCGAAGATTGCCTGGAGCTGCCTAACAGTAACAATTTTATTATTTTACCCCTAAGCACATAGATATATAAAAAAATTGGGATTAGTAGATGGACATAGAAGAAATAAAAAAAAACACATATATACACAAAAAAGAATGCATAGGCCCACACGAAAAAAGAAATTCTGACACGCCAACTGGTCGTGCAGGAAAAACAACAAACTGAGAAAAGAACCTGTCCACGAGAACTTACTTATCTCGAGGACGCATAAAAAATTCTAGTGCGATAACGTTTTCCAGGCCTAATCGGACTGGTAAAATCAGGTGGCTTGGATCTTTTCAAGGACTTTAATGGATCTGGAACATCGGTCTGCTGTCGGTCAAGAAATCCCGGCGGCTGACGGGAACGGTCAGGAATGGCGGAAATCTGGCGGTCCGGAAATCCCTGCGGCTGAGAAGAACGGTCAGGAATGGCGGAAATCTGGCGGTCCTGAAATCCTTGCGGCTGATAGGAACGGGCTCCCCAGGCTTTTGATATGGAGTCCCTTTGTGCTGGGGCCCGTTGTGTCCTTCCAGTAGTCTTTTGGACGGACGTGGCTCCGGCCACATCGTTTGCTTTCGCTTACGCCCTCGTGGCATGCGAGTAGCAGCAGGCATCGCCCTGTTTGCCCTGAACGTAGGTTCCAGGGGCGAAACCCGTGCGGATGCAAAGATTTCTGCCGTCGTCGCTGTTGCGGCGAAGCAGATTGGGGAGATAAGTTACGTTTACGCCCAGCTGTTGGTGGTTCTGGACGGTTTGGAAAATTGAAATTGTTCATAACTGATAAATCAGAAATGTCCGAAGCCTCTGAGTCACTGCTGTAATTCAGTGGTCGTGCAGGGCGATGTTTAGATTTGCCTATAGGAATAATTTCTGACGAGGTATTCAAAGAAGTAGGAGCCTGCGTTGGTGCAGAGGTATCAGGAAACGGCGCAGCAATAGTCTTGGCAATGGTTGGAGGGAAAGGAACGATACTAGTATTCAAAGAACTTGAAGAACTTGAGTCAAGCCTTGGTCTCAAGGGAGAATCAGGTTGCGTGGTTAGAAACCCGTCTGGAGGAGGAGGGTGAAGAAAAAATCACCGGAGATTCTTCAAAAATGTTTGTTGATTCGTCCAAAATTTCTGGCGGTTGATCGTGAGATATAGACTCTTGAGTCTGTGGAACAGAAGGTTGAGTAGGATGAATTATGAAATCGATATTTCGTTCATGATACTTGCGACACTGATCAACGTGTACGTATTGAAATTGATTGTCAGGTTTCTCAAGAACAATATTATTTTCAAACACATTTGCCACCCGATATGGACCTTCGTAGCTGGGTGCAAATTTCTTCACTAAAGTATGCGAAACAGAAGACTGGAAGTGCGTTTCCACGAGAGTGAGATCTCCAACGACAAGATCTGGTTCCCTACGCCTAGAATTATAATATCTTGCTTGAGCCGCTTGTGCTCCTAGCATTGCAACACGAGCTTTTTCTGCCATGATGCGTACTGATTGCGGAGTTGGTCGCTGGTTTAGTTCGTCGATAATTCCCGTTAAATTTTCAAAAGGGGTTTTAATTTTGCGACCCAGAAAAAGTTCTGCAGGAGTAATTTTAGTAGATTCGTGGACAGACGAGCGGAGGGCGAACACAAAAAGCTCCGACTGGTCATCCCATCGTTCATGATGACCCATTACAAATGTAGCAATCATTTTCACTAGCGTACGGTTAACGCGTTCCGCAGGATTACTCTGGGGATGATATGGGGAAATGAATTTATGTTTAATGTGTAGTCTCGCACACATTCTTTCAAAAATGTCAGAAATAAATTGAGGACCATTATCCGAAACTACTTTATTAGGTGCACCATATCTAGAAAATACTTCATTAACTAAGACATTACAAATAACTTCTGCCGTAGCGGCTTTAGTGGGAAAAACTTCAACCCATTTAGAAAAATTATCAGTTAGTACTAAAACGTAACGAGCTTTGTTTTTAACAGATAAAGGATAAGGTCCCAATAAATCTATTGAAATAACATCAAAAACATGAGAACTTGAACTAGATTTCAAGTGACCGGCCGGTCTTACATTACGGTAATTATGAATCTGACACAAGTGACATGATTGAACGTATGCGAGCACACTTTGGTACATGCCAGGCCAATAGGCAACATCCCGCAATTTACAACGGGTCTTGCGAATACCTAAATGGCCTGCAAGAGGTTTGTCATGAAATTCATTTAAAAGGGCCATTCTAAGGGTTCGCGGAATACATGGGCGAAACTCTGCCCTAGTAGTCCTAGATTTTGTATAATAAAGAAGACCCTCTATTACTTCAAAATGCTGTGACCTTCCAGCCAGAGAAGGATCACTTTGTAGGGGCGAACCCGCAAGCAAAAAATTATAGATATCCCCAAAATCTGGATCATTTATTAATTCTGCCATTATCTGCTCTCTGGATGTTATATCAGCTATTAGAAGTAAAGGCTGACATCCAGGAGTAGTTTCTGTGGGGACCCCACAAATCGGAACGCGAGACAATGCGTCCGGTAATTGATTCTTATGACCTGGCTGATATGAAATTTTGATATTGCTCTCTTGTAACTTCAGAGCCCACTTCATAAGTCTTTGAGATAGGTGCTTAGCAGAATTCAAATACTGAAGGGCAGAATGATCCGTAATTATGTTAACTGTCAATTCATTTTAAGATAACATTGAAATTTATTCAGCGCATACACAACAGCAAGACATTCACGTTCCGTAGCTGAATAATTGCGTTCAGCTTTGGCTAAAGTACGAGACGCAAAAGCTATTGGATGCCCAGCTTGTGACAAAACGCAACCAAGACCAACTCCGGATGCATCAGTATAAATATCAAATTCCTTAGTATGATCCGGGAAAGCCAACCCCGGAGGCTGAGTCAATGCAGACTTCAGTGTTTCGAATGCAGCGTTAGCCTCAGGTGTCCAAACAAACTTCTTGTATTTACGTTTTAAAGCATACAATGGCTCACAGATAGTAGCATAAGCGGGGACGAACTGCTGATACCATCCGGTCATTCCCAGAAAGCGTGATAGTTCTTTTGCTGTTTTAGGCCGAGGAAAGTCAACAATAGGCCTAATTTTTTCATTATCCGTAAATAAGCCGTGGGGAGTGATTTTCAACTCCAGATATACAATCTCGTCCCTCGCTATCTGGCATTTACTAGGTTTTAACGTCAAGCCAGCATTATATATGAGTTGGAACACCTGTTTGAGCAGAGAAAGGTGCTCGTCAAAAGTCTCGGATGTAATAATAATATCATCCAAATATACATGCGCATGGGGACCCAGGACAGGTCTGAGAACCGTATCCATAAGCTTTTGGAAAGTAACAGGTGCAGAAGCTAGGCCATAGGGCATACGTAAGTATTCATAAGCCCCAAAAGGAGTCACAAAGCCAGTTTTATCGACAGAGTCCGGATGTACTGCCACCTGCCAATATCCACTCGCCAAATCCAAGGTTGACATCCATTTGGTTGACGACAGGTCATTTAAAATATGCGACATGACAGGTAGTGGATAATTGATCGTTTTTGTGACTTGGTTGAGCTTGCGGAAATCTGTCACGAAACGAAATTCATTGGGTTGTTTCTTTGGAACCAAAAAGGCAGGAGCAGCCCAGGCGCTTGTTGATTCCCTGATTATGCCCTGCTTAATTATTTCAGAAATTTGACGTTGCATTTCTTGTTTTTTATGTGGAGCACAAGGGTAAGGTTTCGTCGCAATTGGTTTCGAACCATCAGTGTCAATGACATGATAAACCACCTGTGTGAAACCAGGTTGATCAGAAAATAAACCAGGGCTTTCCTGTAAAAGGAGAGAAAGCTGGTCTCGTTGCCTCTCATTCAATTGGTTACTCAATAACAAGCTCGTTATATCTACAGGAACCGTAGGAATCATTTCGACAGGTTCCGGAAAGGAAATCACATGTTGTACGAAATTCAAAGTTATTTGAAACTTATGAATAAAGTCCATTCCCATTAGACATTTCACAGGTAGCTCGTCTATAAGCAGGAAAGAATGCGTAAAACGAGCTTTTCCCAGCCCTAAAGATAATGTGACAGTTCCTGAGATACTGAAGATTTCATTATTTGCACCTCGCAAATACTGCGTCGCAGACTGAACTAGTATTGCAGGAAAATTGTCAGTGCAAAACTTTGTATTTAGGGCTGATATTTCAGAACCAGTGTCGAACTTTGTCTCGACAATAATATCTTCAATTGTCAAGAATACATCAGGCAACTGAGGAGTTTGAACAGTCACTAATACGGTTTTAGGGTCAGAATGCTTGGTATCAGGAAGCAGGACCGACCCTTGGTCTACTTCCTTTGGAAGTTTAAAGGAATCCTGGTTTGATTATCATGCGGTCTGAAACCTCGACCCTGCCGGGTATCGGGAAAATTTTCACGATGAGGAAAACTGCGTGAAACCTGCGTCGGGAACTCCGCGCGTCTGTTGACATTTTCATATCCATTACGTCTGCCCTCAGCACGGGCAGAAAAATCATCATTGCCCTGAGCATGAAAACGTTTCGAATGCTGCTGAGTGAAACGGGGTCGAGCATACTGTGCATTTGTACGATATCCCGAAGCTTGTTCAGAAACTCGCTGTTGGTTTGCCACTCTTCTGTGTGGTGGAACGTATGAAGCTTGGGTGTGCACTTGTGTATGCTCGCGCTGAAAGTTATTATACCTATTATGCCGCTGAGGGTTTTCGTAATAAGCCTCTCGGGGTGCCTGAGCATGGTTAGTTGAACCATGTTTGCCATGTCGCTCTTCATACGTGCGTATGAGGCGAAGGCATTCATGAATTGTGGCAGGGTGTCGAACCTCAAGAAAGTCTTGTAAGAATGGGTCGAGCTGCTGCACGAGGGTATCCAACATGTCAACATGACTGGCATGTGGATCCCATAGGTTATATGAGCGTGTAGTCTCCAACGCAAATGCAACAGGGCTATCATTGGGACCTTGCTGACGCGAAAAAAGCTGTTGTGCAAGGCTAGCTCGACTGTGGCCGAAAGGAAAGACCTCCAAGAATGCTGCACGGAAATTCTCATAATGAGAATCCGGGTTCAACACTCTCCACTGCCGATACCAGGTCTTAGCGGTATCCCTCAAGCAAGTGCCGGCGATTTGGACTTTGCAGTCTTCAGGATTATTATATAGATCAAAATGATCTTCCAGATCTTCGAGGAACTTTAAGGACCCCTCCAAACCATTGAAATGAATTGTTCCTGCATGCGGCACGAAATGGGCAAGCATTCTGCTTCGCTGAGAGGATTGAACTCCCTCAGGTACGCGACTCAGAGTAATAGGAAGCTGGTGTATTACGAAATTGTGAAGAATGCCTGGGTACGTGTAGATCATTCATATTAAAGTCGGACATACAGGCTTCTTGCAAATTGTCCAAAAAACACCATCACCCTCGGAACTTGCCTTGGGGTGGAAAATTGAAGTTGTCTCAGGTAGTGAAGACATGGGTAAGAATTGCCAAGATCTCGTGTCCGAGAAAAGTTCGGGCGCCAATTATAATGAATTAGCTTTATTTTGCTTTACGCTAAGCTAATTATAATGAATAAGCTCTTTCTACCAGCTAGCTAATGATAATAATGAAGCTTTCCTACTGAGCTTCAAATAGTGAATTCAAATTGTTGTTGTTACTAGTTAATTAAGAACATGAATATAGTCTCCTGCTAGTAGTGTAGTAATTAGAATGTATAAAGTCTTAACGCTGGTTGTTAATAGTAATATTAATTGAAATAAACCTAACAGCCAGACAGAGGTCTGACAAAAACTATTAATTGAGAAAGACGTACTTACTCAAATCTTTTTATTATCAACTTCAACTGGTATCAACACACACCGCTACTCAAATAACACGTAGCTCCTCTAGTATAACAACAAAAGCTCTCCTTATAACAAACGCTCCCCGTACAATAACAAACGCTCTCCGTACAATAACAAACGCTCTCCGTACAATAACAAACGCTCTCCATACAATAATAAACGCTCTCCATACAATAATAAACGCTCTCTTTTGCTATCGATGAACGCGCCTATATATACTAGCTACCACCACGTCATGACTTACACTTATTGCCAGATCTCATTCATCGGGTGAAATAATATTTCGTTCAGTAAGAAGATAATTTACATAGTAAAATAAAATAACCAGAGATAGTAAAATCAAGAGGAAAGTGAATATAGAGTATACGTTACAGAAGGGGAGAGGGCCAGCTCCGTAATAAAGCTCTCACCACCTCATTCGGACTTGAACTCTCGGACCACTGTGAGAAACCGTCAGATGTTATCTCATAGGGCACTGCGCCACTGGGAAGGTAATCCTTTTTCTTTAGTCCAGCAAAAAATGCAAAATCTTCTAGCCCAGGTTCAAGCAGACCTCTACTAACTTCCAAACATTAAGCATCCGCCTCCTCTCCTTAAAAGGGGCGAGTAGGGTGAGTATAGAAGTCCTGCGTTTAGTAGACTGAAGAATTACTAAATTCCTCGAAATAGAAATCATGGATGAAACCCGTGATTGTTCTTCTGTTGAAAGGAAAATAACTTCGAAATAGGGTAACCCAACCTTTTCGGTCGACTCATCATAGTTTTCTGCAGCATGCAACAAATCTCATAAAAGCGGCTTAATGAATGAAAACAAATTGCCTTAATTAATGTAAATAATTACTATCATGTATCCGGAAGATTTCATTGAGTCGCGAAACATTCACAAATTTAAATACGAAAATTAATTAGAATTACAATATGTATTTCTTAGGTCTCGGATATCGATTTAAATTGGAAATTTAACCGTGCTTGTTCTGTAATAGGGATATTATACCAGGATTCATGAAGAACGGGGCTTTTTGTGAATGGCTCTCAGTCAGTCTGATATTCGTCCCTATTTTCTGAAAAGTCTTTTCATTCGTATAAGCTTTTTAGGAATGCAAACTATAAACACCTTGGAAAAGCGCATCAGTTATTAAATGACTGTTAGGGAAAATATCACCGACTGGGATTGCAAATGCGAACTAAGTCGTGATATAATTTGTCGTCAAAAGCAATTAGAGTATTGTCGTAAAGAATACACTAGGTGAAGATAGTTGACTAAACAAAAATTGCGTAGTAAAATCTAACAGAAGAGGAAAACCATGGATTTTATAAAAGAAATGAATTGAAACATTCCTAAAAAGATTTAATAATCAGAAGAACGATAAGAAAGACAAAAACCAACAAATTATCACTAGAGCAGACGGAACAAGTTAAAGAAATTTAGATTCTTACCAAAAACCACAACTAAAGGCCTGTTTCTGTCTAACAGTTTTACCCAATCATGAACAGAGTCTCACTACACAAAAAATTTAAAATATAAAATGTTATAGTCTCAGACATCTACATATGTACGTATATACGTAGGTGAATCAAAGGGTAAGTTACACTTAGCGCCATCTGGGCTGAGATTGCAGTCAGACCGTGTATGTTTGGGAAAGAAGTAGACACTACGCCAGAGCTGCCGACGGAAGGTGTTTTAATTCAGTAACTGCGTAAGACGTGTTCAAGAAGCAGTTCGTAATGGAGCGTCAACTGGATTCTTACTCCAAATTGGAAGTGCGAGGAACAATTAGATTTTTGCGATATAAGCGCATAAATTGTACTGACATCCATCGTGAAGCCTACGCTGTTTATGGGGATAATGTCATGTCTCGCCCGGCCATTGTATAGTGGTGCCAATAATGTGAAAAAGGGTCGCACAAGTTTGATGGACGAATACCGCGTAGGCAGACCATCAATATCCAGCACTCCGAAGCATGTTGCCGTCTTTGAGGACATGATACGGGATAATAAGCGTATTAAAATCAAGGAAATTGCCAGTATGTTAGACATTTCGTACGGGCCTGTGCATTCCATCATTCAGGAGCAGCTGGGATTTCGGAAATTGCGTGCGAGATGGGTGTCACGTTTACTCACTGACCTGCAAAGAAGCCAACGTTTCCTGTCGTCTTTGGCTCTTCTGCAACGGTATTCTGCTGAGAGTCACAATTATGTGCGAGATGGGTGTCACGTTTACTCACCGACCATCACAGAAACCAACGTTTCCTGTCGTCTTTGGCTCTTCTGCAACAGTATTCTGTTGAGAGTCATATTTGTGTGCCAGACGGGTATCCCGTTTACTCACTGACCAGCACAGAAACCAAAGTATCCTGTCGTCTTTGGCTCTTCTGTAACGGTATTCTGCTGAGGGTCACAATTGTGTGCGAGATGGTTACCACGTTTACTCACCGCCCAGCACAGAAACCCAGGTTTCCTGTCGTCTTTGGCTCTTCTGCAACGGTATTCTTCTGAGGATCACAATTGTGTGCGAGATGGATGCCACGTTTACTCACCGACCAGCACAGAAACCAACGTTTCCTGTCGTCTTTGGCTCTTCTGCAACGGTATTCTACTGAGGGTCACAATTGTGTGCGAGATGGGTATCACCTTTACTCACTGACCAGCACAGAAACCAACGTTTCCTGTCGTCTTTGGCTCTTCTGGAACGGTATTCTGTTGTGGGTCATATTTTTTGCGTCGAATCATCACAGGTGATGAGACGTGGTTTCACTATTCCATCCCTAATACCAAAATATCATACATGGAATGGAAGCACATCACCCCTCCAACAAGGAAGAAGTGCAAAGTCCAACCATCTGCTGGAAAGGTCAGGAATAAGGAAGAACTGTCCAACCGTCTGATGGTATGCCAGGAAAAATGAGTTTTCTTTGACTGTGAAAGTGTTGTTTTCACAGGATTTCTTCCAAAAAGGACGACTCTCAATGCTGACATATATTTTCAAACGCTACAAAATTTGCGAAAGGCAATTAAGGACAGACGCCGGGGTAAGTTCAGCGAAGGTGTCATTCTGCTGTGCGACAAAGCCACACCCCACACAGCAAGGAAAACAAAATTTCTGCAGTCAGCCAAGTAGGAGATGGGGCAACATCCACCGTACAATCCTGACGTATCTCCGTGCGACTACCATTTGTCAGGTAAAATGAAATAGCACCTTAGTGGACAACGATTCCTAACCGACGAGGCTGTGGAAACTGCGGTCCTTAACTGGTGGCACCAAACTGGAGAAGTCTCTTTCTGTACAGGTATGGAAAAGTTAATTACACGTTCCGATAAATGTTTATAGTTCTTAGGCGACTGTGTGGAAAAATGAATAAGTGTAGTGCCTTTAAAACAACATATATCCCCTAAGTAAATCTCTTCATTTTTTAACACTGTAACTAACTTTCTGATCCGCCGTCGTAGGTATACAGCGGTTTCAAAACGTTATACCCAACGCATCTTTATGTAAATAAATACTGCAGGTAAGCGA
This sequence comes from Macrothele yani, assembly GCA_039090855.1. Classification (NCBI taxonomy): domain Eukaryota; kingdom Metazoa; phylum Arthropoda; class Arachnida; order Araneae; family Macrothelidae; genus Macrothele; species Macrothele yani. The sequence continues at coordinate 186,852,052 of CM076995.1, forward strand.
CGGAATGTGTAGGTCACGAATGGAATAAATAACCCCTGATACTAAGCTCTGTTAATCAGTGTTATTCCTGTTCTTCAGGTGGGAAAGGCAGCGGACTTAATCAAGTTTAACAAAGGCCAAATCTTAATGGTTAGACGAATGGGTCAGAGTACTTTCGAGGGAGCAAGGCTTGTGTGATGCTCATACTCAGCCGTGGTAATACCTTCAAACAGTGGTCTCAAAGGTGAAAACCCAAAACTTCCGGAAAGGTTTGGGCTGACCACGGCTCAGCCATGCCAGATGTGAGAGAAGGCTATCCCGTGTGGTAACAGTCAGAGAAAGGGATACTGTGGTGCACCCTCTGTCACCACTCTTCATGAGATCGCAAATGGTGGGTTGTTATTGGCGTCTGACAAGTTCTTAGAATTTTGTTTGCAGATTGTATGGCTTTCCTTTAATCAGGGTAGGCATGCTTAGCCTTTATTTGTCCTAAATGAGAATGTGAAGCCCAAGTAAGATTTCATCTCCTTCATCCCAGCGAGCCTAACCTTCTCACATAGCTGCCGTATTGTTTGGCAAAGCTTGATAGTCATTTCCAGATGTTTGAAAGAAAGCATAGCTGATTTTAAGGAAGCGAAAGCAGAGAGTGAGTAAAAGTGGCTTCAAAGCTCGACCGCAGTAGTGCTGCTATTGCGTTCAGTATCTCATTACCTTCCATTTCCTCCGCTGAGATATGTGGAAGAAGCGCCCGATTTGCGAGAACGTATATATATTCTGAATATCTTACACCATTCCTCAGTCTTACTTCTGGCTCTCAGTGAGAGATTTCGTGAATAACAATCTTAAACAACAAAATGGCAGAGAGGAAAGAAAGAACACGCACTTCTCAGCGGGCTGTATTAAAAATTGTAAGCCTTCTTTGTGTAATTAAAGAGAGGGATACTGTGGCGCATATCACCTGTAATTTGACTGCTGATGACGGCAGTAATGTGTCACAAGGCGGAATATATCAAACCTTGTTGAAAATGAAGCTGAGTAGCCGCAGGCAGCTCTCCGTGCCCATGCTAACTTCAGTTCACCGCCGAAAGCGCATACAATTCGTACGCGAGCCCCAAAACTGGACCATGAATGATTGGAAGATGGTTTTCTGGTCTGATGAATTTCGTTTCCCGTTGCACCATGTGGACGGCAGCGTACGTGTACACCGTTTACCTGCGAAACATTTGGTAGTAGAATGCGCAGTGGGACATAAACAAACCGGCGGGGGAAGTGTAATGCTTTGGTTAATTTTCTGCTGGAGAACATTGGATCCAGTCATTCATGTGCATGAAACTATGACGTTACAACCTACCAGACCAGGTAAATCCTTTCATGGCAACAGTATTCTCATCAGTAGTTTTTCAGTAGGGTAATGCACCATACTGCACTGCCCGGATTGTTCGAGAATTGATCGCGTAGCACGAGCAACACTTCCAGATATTGCCCTGGCCTCCACAGTTTCCAGATATCAATCCCATCGAGCACCTGTGGTTTGTGTTGGAACAGCAAATCTGATCTCTGCGGTTCAACCACGTAACTTACAAGAGTAAAAGGATCTGCTGATAATGCGTTGGTTCCAGAGACCGCAAGACAGCTTAGAAATCTGGTAGCGTCCAATCCTCGCTGGGTAAGATTTTTTTTAACTGAATCAAAACAGGAACGTAACTAACCTGTCCGGGAGATATTTCATGGCGTCGTTTCAAGAATCTGAAACTGTAAATGTCTGGCGCATTGTATTTATTCTAAATTTTTGTTCGTGGTCTGTTCCCTTTTCCAGAACCACACAGGTACGGAAAGTCATAGTACTAATAACCGTGAAACTGGAGCACTACATTTCTAGGTTGTGTTTCAACGTTTTCAGTGAAAAAAAGGGATATATTTTTTTTTCATTTCTTACATAGAACGGTAAATTCAGCCAACTCGTTACCACCCGAGCACATTCATCCACAACATTAGCATTCCAATGGTCCATGGTAATTACAGAACTGCCGTTCATTCTGGTATTTCGAAACAGTAGTTGAATATATCTGTGTTCTACAAAAAAGTAGCTGCCGCCGCCGTCGCTGTTTCAGAAATTTCCCGACACGCGCGCTTCCCATCTCGCCGCGCAATATGAATTTTCCATCGATTGTAGAGAATTGCTTGGATAATGCGCTGAAATAAACCGTTTTTCGGTTCTGGCGATTTTTCAAGAGCTATTCAAGAATATCGATATTTCAAGAGCTATTCAAGAATATCGATATTTCAAGAGCTATTCAAGAATATCGATATTTCAAGAGCTATTGTGTATCGGTATTTCAGGAGCTATTCGAGAATATCGATATTTCAGGAGCTATTCGAGAATATCGATATTTCAGAAGCTATTGCATCTCAAAGTTAACAAAGCAAAAAAGTGTTATCATTTCGCGTTCCGGACACACTAACAGCAACACAACCACGAAACTTTGTACGCATGTAGGGCCATGTCCGAATTTTTGCACCTCATCGCCCATTTTTTTTTAAATTTTGATTTAGTTTACGAGAAATTAAATTTTTAAATTTCACAAATACTCCATTCTGCGATGGGATCCATTTTTAAAAACGGATATAAACTATAAATCATAATGCATTGCAATTTTTAAGCATAAACTCACAACTATGACTCCTCTTATAAAATAAATTCAGAAAAATCATTTTCTGTTTTTTAAGCTTTTATTAAAGACACAAAGGAAAGGAACGAACGGCTTAATCTGTCTTCAACGGTAACCACACAGAAACGTTCTGGTCTCGTGACCTGCTGCCATGGTGACGCAGCTATTTTAGCCTTCTCTTCTCATTGGGTGAAAGGACAGGCGACAATTAAACTGGTAATGACGCAATACTTAATGACGTGCCGACACTTTTAAAGTTCGGCGTTTTCCGCGAGCATAAAGTAAAATAAAACAAAAATAAAAATGGTGGCTATGGAGCATTTCTCTGCTTGAAAATTTCGCGAATTGTTCGACCACTACATGACCTGGAGATTTGAAAATTGACATATTGGTAAGTCTTAAGGTCAGAACACCTAGAAGAGTCCGAAAACAAAAACAAAACAAAATGGCAGCTTTGGAACATTTTCTGCTTGAATTTTTTTCGAATTGTTCGACCACTTCTCAATAGCGATGAGATCTAAAAATTTGGCATGCTGATAGTCCTTAAGGTCCGGATACCTAAAATAGTCTAAAAAACAAAGAGTTCAAAAGGAAGGCTTAGCTTTACTATTCAAAATGCTGATAGGTTTAAAGATTATTACTCCAGAAACGTTGAAATGCTGTAAACATTCCATGAAATTTTGATTCAAAATTAAGGGGCGCCAACGTCTGATCCGTTTTACGTCAAATCGCATGCATGGACGTCACGACTCTGTTCTAAATCGTGAAACAGTTACGGATCTTAAATTACTCTTCTTTCCCTTAATTACTTTTGCTTTTCTTTAATTTCATGTTCAAAAAATTATAGATTCACCGTTCAGAGAACGGGCATAACTGCTAGTAGAAATAAATTGAAATAACCTGCTGAGTAATAATATAACCTTTGTCCACATGCAGTAGTATTTCGTAAAAGAAACGAGAAAAATCCCTGCAATCGTGACATGAAATTAAAAAACAAATCACAACCTAAGAACACCTGGTGTAACCAAATTCAGGAGTGGTGACAGCGAAAGTATGCTCTGTTGGGCGAGACTAAAATATGATAGCTCATGTGTTCACTGCGAATCTAATTTCAAGCACAGTGAACAGAGCTCCTAGTGTTGTATAACAACTATTGGAAGTGGAAACAGCTGACGCGGTCAATAGCTTCGTCAACTGCTCCTTCACAGAACACATCTTTCAACGGCCAATATGGAGTGAACGTTTTTGTGCGCAAGTTGCACTGCATCATAATACTGTAGTTTCATGTTTGAACAAATTATTTCTTTTTATTTGAAACTGTTCCCAGTGATAACACTTGCCCTTGACCAAATTTTAAAAAATACAATACCATTTAGCAGTCAGCTACGGCCTCAAGAAATCAATCTGTTAAGGTCGCTGTACGGAAGACGCGCTACAACCACAGATACATTTCCGAACATCAGGAAATGAAATACGATGCCGACCTCGTGCTTATAGCATTTAGAGTTGCTCATGGTAAATTCCAAAACAAAACAAAATGGAGGACGACGTTTAGTAAGCACAGCGCCAATGCTGATGTCTGGGATGCACGGTAGTGGGACAGAACAAATGCATTTATTTATAAAATGTATTACATAATAACCCGCACCACTAAAGCTGGGCTGAATTTTAACTTCATCTCATCATGATAAAGCGGAAAACACGTGACTAAGACATAAAACATGACAATGCGTAAAAACAATGACACTTAGCTGCTGCAAGTAAGTAAATTGTTTAGTTCCTTTCAACTACCGCTTTTGTCAAAACCGGAAGAGAATTTTCTAAAAGCAGAGAAAGTGAGTATCTTTCAAATGGAAAGAAGATAACATTGTCAGTATACGTGCACGGTAAATCTTTTGCGAAAATAGCGTTGCAACGGACAGTGAATGCTGTGTAGTCATCTGAAGGCGGTAATTATATTATAGTTTCATATTTTTCACAATATCGTTTGTTAACGGCATAATATAATTCCGGCACATATTGCTTTTCGAAAAGGTGTTGCAATTGGTTCAACGCATTTATTTATTTGGAAAAAAGGTACGAAAGGTACCTCTGAAAAACAGAATTTTATTTTTTACATATGATAATGCAGCTTTTTTCTAATACTTATATGCAGAAAAAAAAATTGGTTGCAATCGATTCAAAGAAGCTACTAGGTAACTCTTAAGGATTCGTTTCAAGAAAATATCTAACTTAAATTTTCATTTTATACTGATGAAAACTTTATCCCATTCGATACTTTTCATTTCATTTTATTTCTTTATTTATTTTTTGTTGTTACATGATTGTAAAAAGAAAAACAGGGAAAACAAAATGTTGACAATTCGTAAATGCCAATCATGTACATAAACAACAGGGAAGACAAGAGAGAAGGCCAAAAATGGCCTGACATAGCTCTCTGCTCCCCGAAAAAGGAAAAAAGAAATGAAAAAACACACAGACACATCAAGTCAGACAATCAGAACGAGTTTTACCCGTTTATTTATTTTCGAGTTATTGAAGAAGAAAAAAATTGAATTTTTTAATAAATTAAAATTATTCAAATTATTCAGGTCACTGGGCAAAGGATTCCAGTATTGAGGACCTCTGTAATTTAAGGGAAGTTTCACTGATTCCGGTTTTGGAAAAATAGGTTGTAATTGTAATTTATTTTTGTTTCATAAGAATGTCCATGTGTATTAAGTAATATAAAATCTGCATATAAATTATATTTAATTCGTTTGAGCATAATTTTACCAAGATTTAAATAATATAGCTGACTAATAGTTAGTATATGACATTTAGCAGGATATATTTTTGTTCTAAAATTTATTAAAGGTCGAGTATTAGGCTGTGATTTGAGATCAATTAGTCTAATAAATTTATTTTGTACATTTTGTGATTTATTAATATTGTATTGTGTCGTTGTCCCCAAGATAGTATGCAATAATTAATATGAGTTTGAAATAATGGGCAATGCAATGTGATCAATATTTTAGTTGTAAGATCAGTCAGAATATTACTTACTATACCAATGCTTCTGGATAACTCATTTAAAAGAAAATCAATATGATTATTCCATTTGAGGTCAAAATTTATTATAGTTCTCAGGTAATTAAATGAAGGTACTACATGAATTCTCTTATTTTAAGTGATATTTGCATATTTGATGTTATAGGAGATAACGAATTAAAAAAAATCATTGCTTTAGTTTTATTAACATTGATTATTAATTCATTTGAATTTAACCAGTCGGAAATAGTTTGCAACTGATTATTACATTGTGTTAAAATCCCATCTAAGTTTTTTTCCATTTCAAAGAATAGTTGTATTATCCGCATACAAAAAAAGATCCATATGAGTTGACAGCGAAAATATCACTATCACGCAAAAATTCTTTCTAGTGCTGCATATGAATGCAAATGTAATAAAGTAATACAATACCCTTTGTTGCTCCCTGTAGTTATGAATAACATAATTTAGCATATTTTTATTTTTTAGTTTGTAAACTTCCACAGCATTAGATATCTATAATTTGAGATCAGCTGCATTTTTATAATTTTATTATCATCCGAAAGTGCCCCAAGAATTTGAGCGAAAAGCAGGCCATAGATTGCTGTTGTGATGAAATGAAAATATATCACTAGTGAAATAATCCTTCCGAGTACCATCGCGCCAGACAATGTAATATTTCAAGCTTTCTCGTGTCAGGAAGCGCTCCTAGTTGAAAATGTTCCATCACCCTTCCTGCATAAAGTAGCTTCAGATCTCTGAAGGAAAGAATCTGTTTTGAGTGGTAGGAACTAGGTGCTATTTATGGCCGAAGCTTCATACATATTCAATTACGCCTTCGGAATACAATGGAAGTAACAAGACGCAGGACTTACTCATTTATCAGTTCTGTCAGCAGTGTCGTTCAATTATATTTTTCTTCCTGTAGAGGAATTTTACGATCTTATACGAGGTCATATATTCTGAGCACGAAGTTTCGACTACAAATTTACGACCAAGTCCTAGACATGTGATATATTTAGGCGTATTAAATTGCTGTCTTTAGGGATGGGCGATAAAATTCTCACTCCTTTGTTTTGTTGTAAAGACATCGGGAAGATTGAAACCAATAGAACAAACCATCAAGCCTTATCTACATGAAAGATGATTCGAAAAGAATTGCAGCTAAAGTTATCGCTTGAGCAAAGTTTAGTCTTCTTTCGAAGGAACTCACAGAACAGCTCAGTATCGAATTATGGGATATAATGAGCAATCTTTTGACAAGAAAATTCCCTGATTTATTATTCTTCAACGTTGTTCAAACACATTTAAAAAATTCCAAAGATAGCTAATACTTCACGTACATTTTACAGTGTATTTGTTGTAACGTGTTACGTGACATGACGTAAGAGATGTACTGTACTACTGAGATGCCGCATGAGTCAAATAAAGAATAAAGCAGCGATAGGCCTAACGCCGTAGTTCAATTTGGAAAACAGATGCTGCGGAGTAGGAGGATTCGGCTTCCACCACCGGCGAAAAAATGTTACACTGCAACGCTACAAGATTGAGGAATTGTTCTGCGTACTAAGGAACTTGGAATATAAAATTGCTATTCTTACTGTGTTAAGTATTTCCATTCAGTTTCTTCAAGCTGAGATATCGTGACAAGTGTATATACAGAGTCAATAATGTTCTGTAACGTATTTTTAAAATATTTATACTTTATAATGCATCAATATTCAACATAGACACACTGATTTTGGACGTACGTTGTCTAGAATCGCACAAGCTTCTTTACACCATCAAAAAATATTTTTTGTTGAGAGACGAGCAATGTGTGAACCCCTTCTTTCACTTCTTAGTCCGTGACAAATGGAGGGGATTTTAAGGTACCCTTGAGTTTATCAAACAAGTAATTGTTCGAACGGACGTGTTCAGAACTATACAGAGAATGCTCTAATTGTCTCAAGTATCAATTGCTGAAGAGTTTTAACTGTAAAATCAACAGTATGGGGACCGCTAGAGCAGCAGCATAAGGGACATGAGAGAGGGTATTGGATATCAGTATGAGAACCGGTATTGAGAAGTAGTTTAAGGAACAGTATTGGTTAACAATATGAGAACAGGTACAAAGTAAATGTTGATCTCGTGTTTACGTTGAATTTCTGTGTTGATTTCCGCCGTCTTTACACGATCATTATTCTAAAAACAGATTCAAATAAACACATTTGACTGTTTAGATGATTTATTGTGATGAATTTAATTATTAAATTCATATAGAAGACATTAGAACTTTCAGGCCCGCAACGGACCCTTCTTCAGATGTTATGTTATTAACAGAATGGAACTGAGCATGATTTAAATACATTAATGTTATGTGGTTTTCTTGATATTGTGACCTGCTCGTGATGGACATCATATCTCGTGAAAGGTTTGTTAACATCGATAAATATATTACGTGTAAAGCAACGTATTAAAAACTATGTTTGAAGGAAATAATTGGTGTAAGTCTCTACATGTTATAACTCATTAAGCACCGTTTTCCAAGGTAAGGGGATGTGACAAGGAGTATCATCATTGCAGCATTCTTCACCATATTTGTGAATAAATAGACTTTCTAGTAGTAGGATTGATGCTTTTGAGTAGGGCGTGGCGAGGATGTTGGCTTCGTTCCAGCATGGGTAATGAGATCCTTTGCATGAGAGCCTTGATAGTGAAGTCCTTGATGAGTTTGTCTTTATGTTATATTGGTGCTCTTCTAAACGAGTTTTTAATGAGCGAAGTGTAGATCCAATATATATACGATCTTCATCTTCAATGTCTATTGTCTTCATTGGGATGACACAACTCGTTTAAAAGAGCACCAATATAACATAAAGACAAACTCATCAAGGACTTCACTATCAAGGCTCTCATGCAAAGGATCTCATTACCCATGCTGGAACGAAGCCAACATCCTCGCCACGCCCTACTCAAAAGCATCAATCCTACTACTAGAAAGTTTATTTATTCACAAATATGGTGAAGTATGCTGCAATGATGATACTCCTTGTCACATCCCTTTACCTTGGAAAACGGTGCTTAATGAGTTATAACATGTAGAGACTTAACCAATTATTTCCTTCAAACATAGTTTTTAATACGTTGCTTCACACGTAATATATTTATCGATGTTAACAAACCTTTCACGAGATATGATGTCCATCACGAGCAGGTCACAATATCAAGAAAACCACATAACATTAATGTATTTAAATCATGTTCAGTTCCATTCTGTTAATAACATCTGAAGATGGGTCCGTTGCCGGCCTGAAAGTTCTAATGTCTTCTATATGAATTCAATAAATCCTCTAAACAGTCAAATGTGTTTATTTGAATCTGTTTTTAGAATAATGATCGTGTAAAGACGGCGGAAATCAACACGGGGAAAAATGAGAACAGGTATTGCGAAGCCATATGAGGACAGGTATTGGACAGCCGTACGAATACGCAAACTGAGAAACAATATGGATAGGGGTATTGAGAAGTAGTTTAAAGACCAGTTTGAGCAACAGTATGAGAACGGGTATTGAGAAGTAATATGAGAGCAGACATTGAGTAGCAGTACGAGGACGCATACTGAGCAGCAATATGAGGACTCGTATTCAGAAGAAGCAGGAGGACCCGTACTGAGCAGTGTTTTGAGTACTAGTATTGAACAGAAGCATGAGAGCTGGTACTGAGTTGCAGATTCAAAGGACCGGTATTGAAAAATGGTATGAGGCCTGGTAGTGAGCAACAGCATACGAGTCCTTTGCGTTTCCTTCGAAATGCGTGCAACAGAATGTCAGGTAGAATCTTCTTGTAACGAGCGCCGTTCACTATTATACTGGTCTCCTGATAATTTTCAGTAGCTGGGGCTTATGAGACCAAAAGAAAAAGAAAGAATAATAATGAGTAGCACTTTTCCACCTGTTTGTAAAGTTTGAAGTATTTTATTTTCGACTTGTGATCTCTGATGTTTTCTTCCAAGATTCCGACGTTTACTCTCTTTTTTGTAATACAGGGCGTCCCAAAAATGTAACCAATTTCAAATGATGATAACTATGGATACAAAACTAATATCAGCATTCTGTTTGTTGCAGGTGAAAAGGAATACTCTCAAGTTTTCTAGAAATCTACCCAATGGATCCTGCGACGAAAGCACAAATTGCGGAGTGGTTAATTGAAATCTGATCAGAAACTCAGGTTCAGCGGAATTTCAGAACAGAATATGGGAGCAAACCGCACACACGTAACAGCATCAGAAAGTGGTACAAGTCATTCAACGAAATTGGTATCCTCCTTACAAAGAAAATCCCTGGACGACGATCGCTGGTTCTAGAAAAGGAGGAGGTTGTGAGACAAACATTCACTCGTAGCCCTGGAATGTCAATCAGACAAGGAGCATGACAGCTGGCCATCCCCAAGTCGTCAGAACACAGAGTGTTGCGTAAATGATAGGAAAGGCACCCGTATAAACTGCAGATAACCCATCACATAACTCCAGATGGTCATGTGAAACGTAAACAGTTTGAGATGTCGGAGAACATTGCAAATCCTGAATCTTTCTTGAGACAAATCTGTTTCTCGGATGAGTGCACTTTCCACGTTTCTGGAAAGGTTAATAGACAAAATGTGAGAACTTGTTGAACTGAACACCCACATTTCACAATGGAACATGAACATGCTAACCCAAAAGTGAATGCTTGGTGTGGCATAATGGTCGACCCTGGTATTGGACCCTTTTTCTTTCAGGAAGTGACCGCGAGAGCTGATAATTACCTGGACATGATTGAGCAGTTTGTGTATCCCCAGTTGGATGAACTTGCGACTCCGGTCATTTTCTAACAAGATGGGACACCACCTCATTCGGCTTTGATTGCGAGGAGGTCTCTGATACCAAATTTCCCAATCGATGGACTGGGCGCGGTGGTCCTATTGCGTGGGCCCCACTTTCACCGGCCTTAACCCCCTGTGACTTTTTTATGGGATTCATCAAGGGTGAGGTTCCCAGCACCCTAGTTGCAGACATTGCTGACTTAAAGAGGAAGATTACTCACGCACGGCAGAAAGTTAATACGGACATTCTCGAACGAACATGGTTGGAACTGGAATACCGTTTAGACATTGTTCCGGTGACAAATGGTGCCCAAGTCGAATGTCTATACAACTTCATGATCTGTTAACAGAAGTTGTGTATTGAGATCATTTATATTAACACTGTGATGATTATTTAAAATTGGTTGCACAATTATGGGACACCCTGTAGTATTTCGTTGATAGGTACGATTCTTTTCGAAAAGATATCACCGTTGTTACGGTAGAAGTTCAACGGGTGTTGAAACATTTTAAACGATTTTGTTTGAGCATTTCTGCGGAAAGGTTGAAGACCCACTATCCAGAGACTTTACAGAGACGTTTGCTGCGCTGGAGATTTTATAGGCGGAACAATGACCCATTCCCATGTAATTCGCCACTTCATCAAGTCGCAGATCTGTTTCGCACAACCATGGCACGCACTTAACCAATGCCATAATCATAAATATCCCTTTCATAGAAATTATGTTGCATAATTTTTAGCGCTTGAAAAGTATGGGAAATATGAGTGAAGAAAGTTTTCGAGGATTCACATATGTCGAAATACACTACATTGACAAAAGTCACCGGACACCTAGAAGAGGAACTCAACATAGCATTTATTGGCATACATTAGTACAGTGTCTGTCCACCTTTGGCCTTAATGCATGCACTGACACTTCGAAGCTCAAAGTGGTTGGGTTTTGAGCTCCGTGATTTTCGTTGCTATAAGGTGTTTATTGAGTGCTTTAGTTTCTGTGGTTGCGTGTATCTTCAAGTTGAAGTTCTACGCTTTACGTTCGTGTATCTCCCAGGTTGGTGAGTGCCATATTTTTTCATTATTCACTGTTTTATTTTTCAACCAAGCTGGTCTTTTTTCGTTAAAGTCTCGCCATTGCTTCGATGGCGGAGGCAGACAAGGGTGACGCTCACATCCTTATCTTGGCAGATCAGCCAGCTTCCTCTTCTTCTTCTACCACTCAGCTTAATGAGGTGGCTCCCGAGCGTCATTGCGACGTCATGGACACCTCTTCTTCTCCAGCTATTACTCCCACCAAGTGCGGTGGTGCCAAGTCTCCTATCTACATCTCAGCAGATGATGACGTATCCGTTATCAGCAATACTGAGCTCATAGCTTCTACTTTTCATCAACCTTCTGATTCGCCCTCACTGCTAGGAGCCGCTTCATCGAATTCTCGACCCATGTCTGCCCAAGCGTCCAATGCTTCTGCAACTTCTGGGGTCCTCACACCCCCAGTTTCATCTGCTATGCCTTTTCCTGAATCCTATGTCACTGTCGTCGGTTCTACTGCTACAATTGACATACCAGAGGATTTCCGAGCTGGTCACCTTTTTCCTCCACTATGGAACGGGGCGTCTATTTTGATGCGCTTCCCTACACTAAGCTGTGGCAATATAGCCGAGCCCTCAAAACTATCTTACCAAAGGATGCAATAGACTTTATAGCTCGAAAACCCAGATCTGTCTTGGTCTATTTTAAGGATAAAGCGCATGCTGACCAGGTCCTTACGGAAGGTCTAACCATCAATGATGTGCATCTGTTAGCACAACCGGTTGCGCACCGCCCGGTGCAGGTGACCTTCTACCCCGTACCACCAGAAGTATCCGACGCTGCACTTTGCACCTTGCTCAGCAGGTTCGGCAGAGTTGTTGGCCCCATAACAACTCTCTCTGCGGCTCCCAGAGACCCTGAAGACAAATCGATTCGAGGTTTTCGCCGCACTGCTCGAGTCCTCTTTTCATCTGATGCTCAGCTGAAAGCGGTTCCGAATGTTTTGCACATCCGCTGTGGACAGCAACGCCGAAGAGTTGAGATAATCACTTCACAGTATTGCACTAAATGTCAGAGCGAAAGTCACATAAGGGCTCAGTGCCCACGTGCCTCCCTGCAAACAGCTCCACACACTACATCTTCTTCTACTTTGTCCACCAACGCTTCACAGACTTCTTCCTATTCGAGGAAAGTCGCGGAATCAAGATCTTCCAAAAGTCAGCTTACTGCCATTGGTCAACAAACGACTTTGATGCCTCCACCTCCTGCTGATCCTAAGAATTTTCCCAGGCTTCCAAAATCGACTCCCCCTTGTACTTTTACAACCACTGCTGATGTACATGTTGACCACTCCTCAGCTTTTACCGTTGGCTCCATGACACGAGTCACAGGTAACGCTTCGGGTTCAGACTCTCCAGACGATCATGAAGCTTTAGTGGTTGCTGGAAAACGCAGTGGTGCTACTCGCCCCACGACGAAGAAGTCAAAGACTCTGGCGTCCCGAAGATCATCTCGCTCTTCTACCCGCTCATCCACTCGCTCCGTCAGCTCTCGACGACCGTTCTCCAGGTCGCCTCTACACACTTTCTCTGAGACAGCATGTGAGGATGCCTTTCCCTCACTAGAAGAATTCACAACTTTTCTTGCTGAAAATGCTTTCCCTGCTGAGCCTCTGCCATACGAGGACGTGCTGGATTGCCTTTTAGGGTCCTCTAGCCCTTCCTCAGCACGCACTTCCATTCAGCAGTATGAAGCAGCTCTTCCACAAGTGCTGGTTCAATTACACTCACTTGAAAACACTCTTCGGCGCACTGCGGAAGAGGTCCCGTGGAGTGCTTGTTTTCTCCGTCGACTCCACTCCATCACTACAGCCAGTCAATTCCTACTGCATCCCACAACTAACCTAGACATTCAAGGTGGTGTCACTTAATTGTCGTGGTTTTGCGACACTTCTTGCGAATGCGCTGGTACGAGAGGATCTTGCTCCGCTGAATGCTGATATATTACTTCTGCAGGAAACAAACTGTACTTCCACCACTCAATTTCATCAATGGCGTCAGTGGGATCATACTTTCCATCACGCCTACAGCCAACTGTCGCGTGGTGGCATGGCAGTTGGTGTTCACTCACGTTTTCGTTCAACTCTTTCCTCCTTCTCAGTGAAAAACTTATGTCGAGACTTATTACAACGAGTCTCTTTCACCGTCGCAGCTGAAAAATTTCATGTATTCAACATTTATGTTCCTTGCACTCCTACTCACGTGCCAGAGCTGTTTGCAAAACTTCGACGGGCTCTGTCACGTATTCCCATCACCGACCGGGTACTTATCGGAGGTGACTACAATTGCACTCTACATCCCCTAACTGATCGCTCTTCGTCTTCCAGAGAACACCGAACGAAAGTAGTACATCTCTTACAGTCTATCACTTCAGACTTCTCACTCGTAGATGTTCAACGCCATTTGTCACCAACCCAGACTACACATACATGGCGTGCACCAAGAGCCATTGATCTTCCTACAGCAAGATTGGATCGCTTTTATGCAAATTCTCTTCTTCTACCAGTAATATCAGATTCATGCTGTACACAAACAGCTTCCTCGGATCATTGCGCCATTGCCATAACAGTTTTTGCTACTTCAACACAGCCACGTACAATCTGGCCTTGGACTTTTGATAACACTCTTTTAGATGACTCAGCCTTCTGCTCATCGGTGCGAGATTTTCTTGCGGATTGGCTTACAAGGCTTCATTCTGCACCGTGCCCCCTTAACGTTTGGTTGGAAGTAAAACGCCACCTCATACTACTGGTACGAAACCTGTCATACTCGATCATGACACAACGGAGGATGCGACTTGATCATACTAGGCAAATGCTTTCTTTGCTCAATCTTGCTGATCCCCTATTTCAAGTCTACCAGGCAGAATTACATTCACTTTTGGTGCCACTTGCAAAACAAGCCCTTCAACGCCTTAAACTACAACACCTAAAACCTGATGCTTGTTCGTACGAATTCCTTACGTCACTTGAGTCAACTCGCCGATCCTCTTCTGTTCTACAGCACCTTCGTCTTCCAACTGGAGTAGTTTCATCCGAACCAGTTCCAATTTGTTCTATGGTACCTAATTACTACATTTCAAAATTTTGTGAAACTCCTCCTCCCTCCCCTACGGCTTCTGCTCTTCTGTTCTCTTCTTTGCCTCAGGTCCCTTCTCATCTTTCAGCCAGCCTCCTCCATCCTCCCACTTTAACTGAGCTCTCTGACACTTTCTCGTCCCTCAACCCCCGGGCTTCACCTGGCCCGGACGGTCTCCCTGTTTCTTTCTATAAGGCTTTTCTTCCTGCCCTCCTTCCATTTCTCCTCTGTGCCTTTTCGCCTGCCATGCATCTTACATCTCTTCCAAGGAGTTTCACGCTCGCACATGTTGTACTTTTCCCCAAGAAGGGTGATCCGCTTGACTTGGGGAATTGGTGTCCCATCTCACTCTTAAATACTGATTATAAACTCTATACTAAATTTCTGTCCCGCCGGCTTAACCCCATACTCCCTCATATTCTCTCCACTAATCAAACCTATACTGTACCCGGGCGCTCCATCTCCCATAATATTCAGCTTCTTAATGATCTAATTCACCTCGCCCGCTCTCGCTCAGAACCCCTTGCTCTTCTTTCCCTCGATCAACGCTCAGCGTTCGATAATATTTCTCATGATTACCTTCTTGCTACATTACTAAATTTCGGCTTTCCTCCTTCCTTTGCTTCTCTTCTCATCTCCCTCTACCGGGACGCAGTTTTCCACGTCAAGCTGCTCAACCTTCTCACAGCTCCCATACCCTTTCGTCGCGGCGTGCGTCAGGGTTGCCCCTTATCCGGGCAGCTCTTCGCCCTCGCAATAGAACCTTTTTACGCGCAGTCCATCGATCCTTCTTTGCTTCACTACCACCGGTGGTAGCCAGCACACGTCATCATGTTGCTACCTATGTTGCCTACGCCGACGATATTACATTCTGCATTCGGCAAGACTCACAATTTCACGATCTCCACAATCTCTACAATACCTACGCCTCATGTTCCGGAGCAGCTCTAAACACAACGAAAAGCACAGGCCTATGGACCGGTTCGTGGGCTAACCGCACTGACTCTCCTTGGGGAGCAGAGTGGTCCAACACCTCTCAACGATTCCTAGGAGTCCACCTTGGAAAACCAGCAACTGCTTCACTCGTCACCTGGATGACTCTCCGGCCACGCCTACATCGCTCGGTCGCAATCTGGCGGCGCGCACAATTCTGCACCTCCGTCTTTCAAAGAGCACGTCTAACGCACACTTACCTGCTTTCAATGTGCACGTATTCCTGGTTGGCTTCGAAGCAACCAGCACTACGTCTTCTTGAACTCACCCGCTGTCAAACTCAGGTTATCTGGCCCGGCCATCACTGGGTCGGAGCACCTCAACTCAGCCTGTCTCCTTCCAACGGAGGCATTAGTCTACCCGACGTCAGATCCTATTACAAGGCTTATCGTGTGTCTACGTTTTTACGATCACTTGCGGCACCTGCTCCCTCTGCAGTTGCTGCTCGTGATGTCATAGTCTCTCCGCATAACCCACGCTTTACTCTCCTTTCGTTCTTACTCATGGACCACTGTCCCCTTCTCACACTTTTCCCTCCTGTCTACAAAGAGGCTATCTCCTTTCTTCGTTCCCTCCCTCTTTTCTCGCTCTCTCCCTGCCTCCACAAATGACCTACTTTCCGAACCTCTTTTTTTTCTTCTCTGCTACACCCTCCCCATCTCCCATGTTTTGCTTTTCCTTCATGGCTCCGAGCTGGAGTCGTTACTGTCAGCGATCTTGTTAACACCGATCTTTCCTGGCTCCCCTTCTCTTCTCTACCCTCTGCTCTCCGTTTCAATGCCAACGCTCACTTTGTTCACAACTCTCTTATTTCTACTATAATCTCCCTGTTCCCTGAGCTTGCTACTCCCTCAGGTCACATTTCTGTTCACTCTGCCTCTCTCCTTCTCCCATTTTTTCTGTCGTCCATTGGTCCACCTCTTCCTCTTGTCTCTTTCTCAACAGCTGATCTCTACCGTTTTCTCTCTCGCTCTTCCGCACCTCTTCCCATTTCTGGAATTCCACTTTCTTCTACCTCCGCAGTGTGGTCCGCTGCGCTTTCCCCACTTTCAGCACCCCTTGAAGTCAATTCACATTGGCTTTTCTTACACAACCGCCTCCCTGTGCCGTCGATTTTACATCGCATGACCATTTATCTTCACCCTCCTGTCCGTATTGTGGCGAGGAGGCTGACGTCCAGCATGTCTTCATGTATTGCACAGTATTATTGCCAATACTCCATCTCGCTTTCACGCTAGCGCAACGATCCTGTGAGACCGTCCTCACCTTCAGCGCCTACCGAACACTACTTCTGAACTCTTCTCGCCCTATTCACCTTCCGGCAGTCTGCTCCTACATCTTCGTGCTTGTAAAACATATAATTCACGTGTATCATCTTCAGCGTCCCCCCGAAGCTTCTACTGACATAAATAAAGTCAGTACTGCGTTACTTTGTCATTTTCGTAATCGCCTACTCTCCCGCCTTCGACTAGAACTTACCACTGCAGTTGCACGCTGCAGTGAACCACAGTTCCTATCAACTTGGTCACCAGCAACCACTTGGTTTGCAGGGTCGCCCACAACGCTTCACCTTACAGTCGGAACTTTTATTTCACCTACCTCCTGATAGATACAATTTTTGCCATGCTGACTTGTCTTCAATCTCTGCTTCATCAGAGACTATTTTTTGTCTTTTCCGACAAATTATCATACATAAACTGTATTCTCTCACCACTATATTGAGCTTTGTGAATAGGTCGTTGCGTCAGCTACAAGCACCTGTAAATCTTCTTTTCGTATGTCATTTTGGGACGATTTTTCTATACACATTTCCTGTTTTTTTTTCTTGCTTCGCAACTGAGTGCAATCTTGTTCCTCAACATTCACTGTACTATATTATTTGTACTCTCTATTTTATCAGAATTTTTTTGTTTGTCTCACTATTGTACATCACTTTTAGTAGATCAATTATTGTATAGAATCCTATGAATTGTTCGAAGCATGAGCTACTTATAATTGTCAATTTCTTTTCACGCTTTTTTTAAGCCTCTGTTCTCATCCTCTTCACATGTATCATTTCGTGTATAACTCATGTGTAAATTTTTTTGTTTTTCATTACTCATCTTGCTGAATTATGTATTCTCTCTGCGATGTCAGAAACTATTTCTTTTTTACCACCTCTGACAAACCAATATATATAAATTGTAACTTCTCATTGTACAGAATCATGTATATAGGTCGTTTCACGAACCACAGACATCTGTAAACTTTGTCGTTTTTACAGTATATTCTTATCTTCAATTCCTGATTCAACAGTGTAATTTTACTTTTCAACTGTGTAAATTTGTGTTCTCCAATACTCACTGTGATGAGTTGTGTCTTCTCTCTGTATTTTCAGAGATTATTTTTTCTTTTGTATTCTCAGGAAAATTATTCTATATAACTATTTTTCATATCACCGTTGTATGTAACATGTAGTACCGCGAGCCACATTCATCTGTAAATTTTTCATCATCTGTCTTTCGAACTTTTGGTTTCATGTTTGTCCCTTGATCACCTGCAACCTCCTGGTTTTCCAGGTCACCCACAATGTATCCCCTTTCGGTCAGAACTTTTTTTTTTTCATCAATATTGTGTAAAATTTATACTCTATAGTGCTCATCATTCTGACTGATTTTACTCTCTGTATTACCAGAGATTCATATTGCCTCGCCAGATTTCTACTGCACTTAACTGTTGTCATGCAAACGTTGCACCGAATCCTGTAATTAACGTAGCGCAAGCTGCACATTCTGTTAATTTCTCATCACCTGTCTTTTGAATCTATGTCTGCAAGCTCGACTTCTGTATTATTCCTTGCATCAATACTGTGCAAAATTAATATTGTATAACGCTCTTCAAGCTGAATTGTTCCTATTATTTGCTTTGTCAGAGACTTTTGTTGCCTCACCAGACACTCGAGTGTAATTAACTGTTTTTTTACTATCATCAATGTACAGAACCGTGTAAATAAGCAGTAGCGTAAGCTACAAGCATCTGTAAATATTTTTTTGTCATACATCATTTGAGATGATTTATTCAAGCACATCTGCTGTATCTTTCTTCTAATAAATACTGTGTGAAAACTGACCCTTCGAGACATACTTTCGACAAGCTTTTGGAACATAGCGATAGGTATGCGCTTCCATTCAGTACATAATGCTGCCGCTAACTCTTGCTTAGTAGTAGGCCTTGGTTCCAAACTTCTTATGCGGCGCTCTAATTCATCCGATAGGTGCTGTATGTGATTAAGATAGTGCTCTGTGCTGGCCAGTACACACACGACACGAAATTATAGTCAAACCACGCAGTAACAGTCCTTGCTTTATGGCTCGGTGCATTTTCCTGCTGGTACCAACATGGCTCGGTTCCATAGTATTGCCACAGAGTTGGTAGGGCATAATTGTCCAGAATATCGAGGTAGACGTGCTAGTTGACTAATGGGCCGGAACCATGCAACGAAAAACACCCCCACACGAGTACACTGCCAGCTACCAACTTGACCGTAGGACCAGGACGCTATGGTAAATAGCGTCCCCCCGGCTGCCGTCATACCTACACAAGGCCATCAGACTTTTGGATTGATCTACGGTCCACGATAAATGTTCTTTTCACCATGCTAAACGACGAGTAGCATTCCGAGTGGAGATGAAAGGCTTATAAGCATGCCGTACGACCACAGTAACCCGTGGAATGAAGTTCTCTGCGAATGGTGCGTGTACATACCGAGGTTCCAGCATTTTTACTCACCTGTACACTGAAGTCTTGTGCAGCACTCCGTCGATTAGCTGTAACGACTCTCCTGATGCTTCGATGTCTGTCCTCTATCACTCATTTTCTTTGGTCTGCCGGTACATTTTGCAGCTTCAGGCCCGCCATGTGTCTTCCACTTATTCAGTACATCCAAAACAGTTGACTTGACTATGTTTAAACGCCTCTCGGTTTCTCTTATGAACAACCCACTAATATAACACCCAACAATCTTTCCTTTCTCAAAGTCAGTTCTCTTCCGCCGCGACATTTTCGCACAACCTCACAGTGTGATATGATCGCGGTCAGCTGCAGGCTTGTTTTTATACTGTTTGCAGCTGCATCGCTCATCTTAACAACGCAGTGGATCCGTTCATTTGCTTTTGAAAGGGTATCTGGTGGTTAGTGTAATACAGTGTATGTAGAGAAGTTTTCTACGGGAAATTCTATTTTACCGAATTCTGAATGGTTTCTCATATAAAGTGCAAAAAATGACAACAGGAAAGTATTCCTACAGTTTTTGACTATCTAATTATTATACAGTTTACCAACAGGAGGTAATTCCTACTGATTTTCCGCTATCTCATATTTATGAAATTTATCAACACGTAAATATTCTTACAGCTTTGCTTTTATGCTATGTAATAGTTATAAAATTGGCCAACACGAAAGTGTTTCTACTAATTTTCGACCGTCTGATATAAAATTTATCAAAAGGAAGGTATTCCTATCGATTTTGGGATATCTAATATTTATAAAATTTATCTTCGGATGTATTTCCTGGTTTTAATTAAAGAAGAATGGGGGAAATTTTTACTGCAGGAAATCCAACTTTGTTAAATTTTTTAGTTGTTTAAAATACAAAAGCTGTTCTCGCGGTAGATACTCTTTCTTTGACTCCGTATTGAATCAATTCCAAAGCTCACACTCTTCTTTTATTATTTTGCTAGCTTACTTACTTGGGGAAATTATGCGAGTGCTAAAAAGTTCATAAAGTGATATATTTTATTCTAATTCTTGTTGTGAACTAAAACTTAAGTATCTGGTACTACAGAAAGCTTTCTTGTCCTGATTTTAGGTAACAGAAATAGCACTGAATGTTATTCATGAGTAATTCTTTTTTTTTCAAATTTAATCCGCTGAAAGAAAGGAGCACACAAATACTTTTATCTAAGGAAAGTTATTTTTTTTGATGGCTCAGTAATCTGAT
Organism: Macrothele yani; assembly: GCA_039090855.1. Taxonomy (NCBI): domain Eukaryota; kingdom Metazoa; phylum Arthropoda; class Arachnida; order Araneae; family Macrothelidae; genus Macrothele; species Macrothele yani. The sequence continues at coordinate 186,872,710 of CM076995.1, forward strand.
AAAGCACCCAAACCTTTTATAAAAAAATGTTTATTTCTACTTATTTAAGACTCATGATTTTTATTTAAATTATTTTTATAAATATTTTTAGTAATAATGACACTTTGCTTTTTCAAACAGAAGCGCACGAAAGATGTTTTTACTATATTATTCAAATCTTTTCTCTCAATCCATTCAACGCTTTATAAAAGTTCTTAATTAAATTTTGCTACCTTTGCTGATTTCTGCACAAGACACACGTCAAAGCTGTGCTCCGACGAAGAAAAATTAAAGGATTTCAGTACGTTGTCATTTTCCCATTTTTCATTTCTGCAAGATAGCATTTACGACACGTAATTGGTTATTGCGTCGTGAACATTATGTTATTTGTAACTTATTAGGTCAGTAGGGTATATTTGTGCTATATATTATGTGTTGCACATTGCACGAAATTTCTGCGAATCTTGATTGTACCAAGGAAACTAAAAATAATATGCAACGCATTTTCAGGATTCGGTTGCTTAAAAGCATGAAGAAATGGAAAGAAAATCTGACAAGTAGGAAGAAGAAAGAGTAATGGAATCTGAGACTTCATACCGTTTATAACTCCAGGGATCATTTCTTCCGTTTTATTAATGTTTCATGTTCACGAAGTAAGCTTTTCGCAAGAAAACTGCCACTGACTTTTCAACTCTTATGAAGAAAACTGTTATTAAAAATAAATAAATAAATCTTCAAGATTCCACGGATATATTTCGCACTCACACACACGCGCATACACCCACGCACAAGCACACACACACACACACACACACACACGCGCGCATACACCCACGCACAAGCACACACACACACACACACACACACACACAAAATAAAAGAAACCGTTATGATATTCCTGTCTTAGGAACACATATTTGCTGAAGGTGAGTTTTTTTATTTCTGTTTCGTACGACTATTTTCGTATACGAGTGGGATAATCAATCCTCCAGTAGCGGAGGTACAGGATTAACGCACAAAAATAAGCTTCGTATTTTTTGCTGGATGTTAAATTTTATTCACACCTCAAAATGAACTTTGAATTTTAATGACTTCACATCCTCTTTGGCTCATACTTTGCATACCTGCGCGACAAAGATTTTCAGCATGAAGCCAAAGACACAAACCTATAGTCACTAATAGCGTTGGTTGTTTTTTCTTTTTTTATTGAAGGTTTAACGACCACTATAAGCTGTCGTCCGTCCCTAATTTAGGGTCAGTGGTTTCAGGGAAGGGAGAGAGCCAGGCCGTAAGACAAACACAGCATCCATGCCTCACCGGGACTCGATCCCGGACCCTACGCGGACGAATGGTCATAAGCCAGCACTTAGAACACTGCGCCACCGGGACGGCCTGGTCGTTGGCAAATATACAAGAAGTTCCTAGTATACCAATGTACACTTGTTGATAATTTGCATATCGCAATGTTTTATAATTTGCATATTGCAATTTTTTGTTTGTTTGGGGGTTTATCGACCACCGTGAGCAACTATAAGCAGTTTCCAGTCCCTGATGTATCGTCACTGGTTCCAGGGAAGGGAGATAGCCAACGCTGTAAGACAAACACAACAACCACGCTTCATCAGGATTCAAACTCTGACCCATCTCGGGCGTATGATCAACAGACAACGCGTTGACCACTACATCACTGAGGCGGCCAGTTTTGTTTTTTTTTTTTCATTTTTCGTTTTCAGTTGTGTGTTACAGGGCTCTTCGCTGAATAATGTTTCAGTGCCCTGTCTCAAGGGTTCGTCAGACCTTTGCTTGTAAAGAATTTGGAAGTTCCAGGGGCAGCCCCGGTGGCGCACTGATCTAAGCGATGGCTTCTGATCATTCGTCTGAAAAGAGTCCGGGTTCGAATTCCGGTGAGGCATGGATGTTGTGTTTGCCTTACGGCACCAGCTCTCTCCTTTCCCTGGAACCAGTGGCCCTAAATTACAGACGGGCGACTGATTATATCCCATTGAGTCATTCACGGTGGTCCTTAAACCTCCAATCAAAAAAAAAAGGAGAAAGTTCCAGGGTTTTACCTGCGTTTTTCCCCGATGATGAAAAAAAAATCTGCTAAAATTATAAGTCGTTCTTTGCAGTGAAGGATAGGCTTATTCAGCTAATTACGGGGAGGGGTCTTCATAGCTTTGTCCTGCTTTCTGTATCATAACTTGTATTTATTTGTTCGCCTTCTCTCTCTCTATTTCCACAACCCGGAAGAAGATTTTACCTACAGCTCTCTTCCAAAGCCCCGATCGAAAGTCCCTTGCTTTGTTCAATTTCTTCTCCACCACATTGTGACCCCAATTTCTCATCCCTTTCCAGCTCCTCGCAGAAGGCGCGAGAGTTACTTTTAATTGACTTTTCTATACCTTTTTCTAGTGCTAACCCATTTGAGCTATCAACAATTATTTACCTACCGTAAAAACTGCCTCTATTAAGCTGAAGGTTAAAGAATTTCTTGATACCTTCCTACAAATATCATTGTTCACTCATCTCCTCGCTTAGCAATAAAGTTATAAAATCGAACTCGCGATTCCCCCGAATCGGATAGAATATTGAAAGCAAACAGAGTACAAATTCTGAATTTGTTTGTAACACTTACTAGTCATCCATGTAAGACCTCTCGAAAAACTTGAAAATTCCATCGCTCTGGAGAGGAAATCCAACACGCATCTCCCGAATTCCTTTAGAGTATGCTAACCGTTACACCACCCAGGACACTGAAGTTCCAACCATCCGCCCCGGTGGCGCAGTGGTCTGAGCGATGGCTTCTGATCACTCGTCCTGAAGGGGTCCCGGTTCGAATCCCGTGAGGTATGGATGTAGTGTTTGTCTTACGCCACTGGATCTCTTCCTTCCCTGGAACCAGTGGCCCTACATTAGGGACGGACGACTGCTCATAGCTCATTGAGTTGCTCACGGTAGTCGCTAAACATCCAACAAAGAAAAGGAAGAGGAAGACGTTCTAACCAACTGATATTCAGCAAACTTAGATTAGCCGGCCCCGGTGGCGCAGTGGTCTAAGCGATGGCCTCTGATCATTCGTCCGTAAGGGGTCCGGGTTCGAATCCCGGTGAGGCATGGATGTTGTGTTTGTCTTACGGTACTGGCTCTCTCCCTTCCCTGGAACCAGTGACCCTAAATTAGGGACGGGCGACTGCTTATATCCCATTGAGTTGCTCACGGTAGTCGTTAAACCTCCAATCAAAAAAAAAACTTAGATTAGGAATCGGAACTAATTTTTCAGATTTTCGCTAGTCGAAGCATCCCCGCATCCTCATAGCGTTTTGACCCAACTCCTATCCAGAAATGGATGTAGGTCGGAAATCATCAGTACCCCAGATAAATCAATGAAGGAAGAAATATTTTTCATAATACATGGGAAATCGATAGAATATCCAAAGCAAACAGAATATAAATTCTGAATTTACTGGTCAAACACTTATTGATCATCCGTGTAACACCTTTCAGAAAACTTGAAAATTTCATTTCCCTGGATGGGAAATCGAACCCGCATCCCCGATTTCCGTTCGAGTATGCAGAGAGGTGTTACATGGATGGCCAGTAAGTGTCACAAACAAATTCAGAATTTACATGCTGTTTGCTCTGAATAATCTATCGATTTCCCATGTATTGTGAACAATATTTCTTCCTTCATTGATTTACCCCGGATCGGAGAGTTAAAAAAAGACAGAGAGTATCTTACATCATTAAAGTAGCTGCACGGAACTGGGTAAAGGGACCGTCCCCAAATAAGAACTAATGAAAAGGGGAGATGATTTAAACTGACTGTATTCAAAATGGTTTTTCAAGTTTACTTACAAAATTTATGATCCCCTGTTTACATGTAGCATACCTATTTCAGAGGAATCACATGTCAAGACAGCAAAGTAGCAGCAATCAGCTTCGTCGATGTAGTTCAATCGGTTGTACAATCGACTCCGGAGATCCCATCACCTCCAGAATGAGGCTTTATTTTCGCAATGGTGCCCGATCGTAGCAATAAATCTCCTAGCCGTGATATTTGAGAAAATCGTGGAATGATTCTTTCGCACATCTCCTAGAACTAAAAAGGAATGCCTGCTTCTAATGCGAGTTACTGCAAGCATGTTTCTCGGCTGATTAGGAAACCTACGATTTCGTCCCCCACCCCCACCCCACCTTTCTCAAGGTGAGAGGGGGGGGGTATATGAGACGTACCTACCTCAGAGGTGACGCACATGTCAAGACGGAAAAGTTGCAGCGATAAGCTTCTTCGGTGTAGTTCAGTCAGTTTGAGCAGTCGACTCCGGAGAAGCAAGATGCGGTTTCGAATGCCATCACCGGCTAAATGAGGCTTTATTTTCACACGATTTCGTACCAGTTTTTTTATCTTTCATGATAAACGTTGATGTTGGTCTTGGAAACAGATTATCATTCAAGCGCGACACGACATCGCTTCTACATCTTGTACTGTTTCTTCTTTCATTCACATGCTACAGGCGTTGATGTTGTGTTGGAAAGCAGTCTGCCTGGTGAATAAGATTTGACGTCATCAAATTCTAAGGATCACTTTTTGGTATTGTTGTTTGAGGCTTAATGGTCACTATGTGCAACTCTAAGGACTGTGAACGGGTCGCCCGTCGACGGTTTATGGACGCTGATTCTAGGAAAGGGACAGAGCCAACGCTGTAAGGCGACGATATCGCCCATGTCTCTTCCAGAATTCGAACCGTGGCCCACTCGGACGAACGGTCATACGCCAACGCTGAGACCACTGCGCCACCATGTCTGAACAAGGGTCACTTGATATAGGGTAGGAGCTTCATTGTGTGAAATGAAAGAAACGAATGATTTTGTTTCATTGCTAGCGAACAGTGTCTGGATAATTATGGACACCTTCGGTATATGTGACTTTGTTAGGACATACACTTACAGGTACGGAGTCTCATACTCTTGCTCACAGGTACAGAGTGACCGACAGTTCTGAAAATCTGTTGGACAAACTATCTAATTGGACACCGAAGATACAATCAAGAATTTCTTCTGAGTTGGTCGGAAAGTCTCTCTATGGCTTCCATTCCAAAAAACAGTTTGAAAAAAAAAACATTTTGCCTCTGTTTACTAAAATTATTTTACATGCTGTCAGATGACAACAGCCTAAGACAAGTTTTTACGAGCATCACAAGCATTCTTTCTAGTTTCATAAGGTTTAACGAAGTTTAAAATTAATTGCAAAACATATCAGCAGTCGTGAGTTTGATTTTTGGCCAGTAATTTCTGCCTTGCATATGATACAAAGCTTTGCAAAACCTACTGGTGCATGATTCTCATTTCGCTCAACGTGATGATATGGAAAATAAAACTGGATAAAAGATTGAGAGAAGAAATAAATATTTCAAAAGAACAGCCTGGATTTATGCCAGGAAGAAGTGCAACAGATGCTAGATTTTCCCCAGGAGAACTCGTGGAGAAGTTTAAAGAAAGAAATATGTGTGCATTTAATAAAAAAAATGATATTTCTGTATTTGGAGAAGTCACACGACAAAGTACCGAGCTAGTAAATACCGAACTGACTGAGGAATAAAATGATAGGACGAACCGTGTGCATTTAATAAAGGGAGTGTACGCAGAGAGTGCATGTGTCAAAAACAGTGTAACACTGATACAAATATTTAACGTAAAATATTAAATGCACCAAGGATAAACGTAATCCCATTCGTAGTTTATATTATTTCAGGAGTGGAAACAGCAGGAATGAGAGAAATGGGACCACCTTGTTTGAAGATAATGTTTTGTTATTTGCCAAGAGTAAAAGAGACAGAAGAAAATGTAGAAAACTAGAGAAGAGCTTTAAAAGTCATGGTCTGAAGATAAGAGGTACAAAAGCAGATAATAGTGATGTAAATGAAAAAAGAAGAAAGGAATTTGAGGGTGCTAATTTTCAGGAACAAGTTGTCCGAAGATTCAAATATCTGATTAAAAACATGAAGATCTAAAGTGAGAAGTGAACATCAGAATGTGTAATCCGGGACGAATTACTGGAGAAAAATAGCTTGTGCATTGTGCAGCCAAAGAATTCCAAGGAGGTTAGAATAAGATATCTGGAGATGCCTTGTTAATGGAACAGTACCACTTTGCGTGAAGCCTATAACCGCGAGTGACAGCAGTCAAAGTGTGGGAAAGCTGATGGTTTTCAAAGCTTCTGCAATGCATTTTGTGTTGGCCGAATGGCTTTTTTCCGTCGCAGATGTTTCCAACTTTGCATCGTAACTTGCTACCGATGTGTGAGACAATGCTGAAATTATAAAATTCTTAATTATTTTATAGATCCTTCCCATTTTTAGTTTAAATTTAAATACAAGAATGTTAGTGAGGAAGATAAAGAAAGCAATTACGTTAAAATTGAAAACTTCACTCGTTTAAGAAGCATAATTCATTCTAGTTTGATATTAACACGATTTCTCCAACCCAAAGCCACGCAATTCCCAAATACACACAGCTGAAATTACATACGTACCATGTAAAGAACATCAAATTCCCACACCTTGCGGCTTCACGGTTACAAGACTCAGGGCATCTCCAGAAGTATTATTCTAATCTGCTTGGTTGGGAAGTCTGGTTTTCAAAACTTCAGGAAGACCAGAAATGATGAGACTTAGGCGATGACAAGATAATTAGAAAAACATTGCTGCTGAAATGAAAATCAGGCCACTCGGTGGTCGAGTTGACTCCAATGGCACTTGCTCTGTTCCTTCACTGGAACAAATGGTTCATAACTGGGGATTGGGGACTGCTTAAAGCCTCCAGCGTTATTCATGGTAGTCGTTAAGATCCGAAACTCAAAAATTATGTTTATGTGATTCGTCGGGTCACCAGAAAGGATACGATTAATATAACAATTGAAAGTGAAAAAGGTGAGGGCAAGTCCAACAGTTAACAAACAGAGCTTTTGTGAAATACAAAGACGCAATGGTATGGTGATGTTTTGAGAAGTGACAACGAATGTGTGGGACGTAGGTTTTGCGTATAGAGCTGCCTAGAGAACAACTTGCAAGAAAGCCAAAGGAAATATGGAAGCAGTGTATCAAAAATCACATGAAGGAGAAGAAAACGGTGAGTTGACAAGAGACAGAAAAGACTGGAGAAAGAGATAACCACAATGGTGATCCAACCAAAGTGTCGGACTAAACATGTTGAAGCGGAAAATTTTTAATTCATGCCGTTGTTTTTCATCGGGAGTTAAGTGTTTGTTTTAAGTATCACAGTGCTTTTTTATAAAGTTCAGGTGGCACAGGAATTAAAATGACGTCATCCTTAAATCTCATAATTTTGCAAAAGAAAAAGAATATGTAAAGAAAAAGGATCTTAGTGAAATGATTGCTTTGTACTTAATTTCATAACTTGTGTTCAGTCTACGTGATGTATTCGTTTAATCCATTTCCATTTTGTTTCGTTAACAGAAACTTCCACCTTCAGCTTACCTGTACTTATCTTTGCTTTTAAAGAATTAAAACGACGCTTATCCTTAGACCAGTGTTTCCCAAAATTTTTTACTTCACGGAACCCTTGAGGTAGGCCTTCAGACAACCTGGAAGCCCAGCTTGCATAAGTACGCCAGGCCTACACGATATTAAGTCGCTTGCATAATATTTAGTTTATTTTATGAAATTTTCTAAAAAGAACGAATAAAATGACTAATAGTGAATTGCGGTTAAAAAAGATATAAACAACGATTATAACAAATTGCAATGAGTAGGAATACTTAATAACACAATATTAGTCATTTTTTGCCTCAAATAATGTACAATGGGATGGGACAATGTTCATTACTAGCTCAAGTGAAACCCATTGCTAAATAGCTTTCACAATAAAGGCTATTCTTCCTAATGTCTGTTACCTCCCGGGTCTCACTATTTGTACTTGGTTTCGACATCAAATCACTATCACTTGCCTTACTTTTCTCACTGGTAGGATAACTATTCTTTGCACTGTCTTCTTGATCCTGTGATGCACGAATACGTTTTACGAACTCCCATATCTTCAAAACACACAAGTCTTAATTGTTTGCACATCGTTCAACAAAGCATTCACACAAGCAACATATTTTAAGTATAATATTAATAATTAAAGCACTATGGGCCGATAAAGGAAGTGAAATGTTCCAGGAACTTTGGAACTTGTGAGACTGGATGTTTCTAGAGTCGGGATTTCTAGGAAGGATGAGAGCCTTACCGCTAACGGGCAGAAAATGCCAGCGGCATATAGATTCTAGGAACTACTGCTGCCGTACCAGAGGGCACGAGTCGTTTCACCACAATTGTGTTTCTGCTCTTGACGCAGTAGTAAGTGCACCAACGAAATTCCCTTCAAGGCAAAAATTACTCCGTTATGACGGCGCTCTCCACAGACAAATAAAACATATTTGCATTTCATTGTCATTATTCCCTAATAAACAACATAAACATTTACTCCAGTGTAAGTAAATATTTGGCCTTTCAAAATTTCGAGGAACCTCTGGTGGGCGGTTGGAAAACACTGCCTTAGACTCTTGCTATACTAAAACCAAAGTTATTTTGTAACTTCTGCTTCTATGTATGTATGTAAAAAAATGAATTCCCGATCTCCGTTAAAACAAAAAAGAACAACTGTGTGAGAAGCATAGTGAAAAATATTCAACCTATTAGACAACTCCACACGAAATATACATTGCTTTCCAAAACTTAAAGGTGAAGCATATTTCAATCAATCAATCACACTAAGGTGTTCTCTGAGATTCAGAGGTTAGCTCCAGTAGGAAAGAAAATCCTCCAGATAAACGGTTAATTGAGAATTTACTTACTGCTGTTTTATCAAATGCCTCCATTTACAGACATCTTGGCACACAGTTCGAGTTACAACACCTTCTGTACTTCATACTCATAATTTTTTCTCATGCAGACACTCTTGAATCAGGTCCTCCCATAATTTCCTTGGTCTTCCCCTACCTTGTCTTCCCATGATTTCCTTGGCCTTCCCCTACCTTGTCTTCTCATGATTTCCTTGGCCTTCCCCTACCTGGTCTTCCCATGATTTCCTTGATTTTCTATCCTGCCAATTGGACTGAAAACATTGCCTTAGTAAGCACCTCATCACACATTCTTTCAACATGGCCAAACCATCTAGAAATATTAGATGGTTTGGCCATGTTGCTGACAATGTTTTCCCTCACATTACACGTCTGCACTTCATTCATCACATGATCAGAGAGTTTCTTGCCACCGACCCCCCCTCGTAAGTAACGCATCTTCCCAGCATTTAAACGAACGACTCCTATGTTTCTTCTGTAGTACCCAGGTTTCACTGCCATACATCGGAGTAGGAGCAATTACACTTTCATACGCAGCTAGTCATCATTCTTGTGAAATCCTTCTAAAGTAGCTATGACTTTCAATGAACAATTCACTCGCCTACTAATTTCACAATCTAATTTGTTCTCTCTGTGAACCATGCTTTCTCAATACACAAACTCATTCGCCTGTGCCATTCAGACTTAGTTTACATTCAGTACTAACAGTTCCTCCCTGCCGCCCGGTGGTGCAGTGGTCTAAGGCGCTGGCCTCTGATCATTCGTCCGTAAGGGTCCGGGTTCGAATCCCGGTCAGGCATGGATGTTGTGTTTGTCTTACGGCACTGGCTTTCTCCCTTCCCTGGAACCAGTGACCCTAAATTAGGGACGGGCGACTGCTTATAGCCATTGAGTTGCTCACGGTGGTCGTTAAACCCCCAATCAAAAAAAAAAAAAAAAAAAAAAGTTCCTCACTCATAAACCATAACTTGGTTTTTCTCTTATTTATGCTCAGTTTGAATTTCATACAAACTTCGTATATCCGGGACAACACATTCTGCAACTCACTTTTGCTCTCTGCCAACAGGACTGTGCCATCAGCATACAGCAATCTGCACACACGGACATTGGCATTACCAAGATATAAACCAGTATTGTTCATTTTGGCATCATGCATGCATGCTTCCATAAATATATTAGACAGTCATGGGGACATTACACAACCTTGTCTGACTCCCATACCAATAGAAAACCATTGCGATACACTATTCACTCGTACACAAGCTCTACTGCCAGAATACATGTCTTTCACACTATTAAGTCGATTCCCACTAATAACATATTATTTACTCGGTCATAACCTTTCTCTAAATCTATGAAGGCAGAAAAACTTTCTTTCCAACAGACACATACTTTTCGATCATTATGCCTAACGCAAAAATTTGGTTAGTCAAGCCCTTACCAGGCATAAAACCACTCTGTACATCAAACATTTTCTTTGATGTAAGACCTCGTACATTATCAGTAATGACATTTCCAAGCACTTTCCCTGGAGCATTCAGCGAGCTAATACCATGGCAGTTCTTAAGAGCAAGTCAGTCTGATCACCTTTCCACAAATCGGTTGCGAAGTTCAGCCAGAGTACTTGGGTGTTTATTCCGGTGTTTCCCCTTCTGTTCCAAATGATCCCCCAGATTTTCAATAGTATTTAAATCTGGAGATTTGGTGGGCCAGTCGAAGTAAGACAGTGCTGCTGACTGTTCGTTGTGCCACTCAGACACAGTTTTATCCCTGTGCACTCGCAATTATTGTCTTGGAAGACAGGAGTGGCAATGTGATGTTACTCCTTGAGATGTAAAGCAAAGGGCAACACTTCGTCATTCAGAATGCGGAGGTACGCATGGTGGTTAAAATTCATCGTCACTGCAACGAGAGGGCCCATTTCGTAGTACTAAAAACATCCCCAAAACATCACAGAAACCCCTCCAGCTTGAACAACACCTTCGACACAATCAGAATTAAAGGCTTCATTGTGCATGCGATGCACTCCTCGCCTGCCATCATTGGAGTACAAACAAAAACGAGACTCATCAGACCAAATTACTCGTTTCCAATTCTCCACCTTAATGTTTTGGTGCCTCTGAGCCCATTGGTAACGTGCGACTTTGTTAAAAGAGACCTCTTCCGTAGTACTGTGCTCCAGATGTCCATCGCATGCAGTTCTCGTCGCAATGTCCTTTAGGAAATCGGTTGGAGTATACTTTCAATGACTGTTTGGAGCAATTGTTGCCTGGTTTGAAACCGATATGCAGTTACTAGGCGAGAAACATGAGGACGGTCCCTGTTGGTGACAATCGTTTTCCGGCCACAGTTACGTCGCCGATTTGCAGTTGACTGTGAACTACACCACAGTTTGTAAACCCACAGTACGCTTCGACACACCAACAAATATGGCGACTTCATTGATTTTGTGTCCGTAGGCACGGCCAAACACGATGGCTCCTTTTTGCCACTCAGTAACGTCTGTTTTACGACCCATGTTACAAACTAAATCCAACACACACGTTGCTCTTCACCACTGCACGAGACAGAAATGATCCTGTAGACCACGCCAGTTGTATTTATGTCGTAACAATGTTATGGCGGCGCCCTCTGTGCAACCGGTAACTTCCTCCTGTCATTTCTGTAAGGGGTGACTAATTTTTTGCCCGGTGTGCTTATGCAGATTCTGGTAAAATGAAAACATGTGGGTTTTAAATCTCGTAAATGAAACTTACGATTAGTTAATTTAGTAGTACAAGTTCTAAAGACGGAAAAGAACAAGCACTGGTGCAATTTGTGACAGGAAAATTCAGATGAAACTGGCCCTCAAGTGTAGCATGGAAAAGGCTTATGAAGCGGGCTAAGTGTGATTATCCCAAGTGTGGCGTGGAATAATCACACTTGGCTTGCTTCATGAGCTTTTTCGATGCTACACTTCGTCATCAGAATTTACTGGCACCATGGGAATTTCAGTCGTTTTGCTCTAGTCAAGTAAAATATTTTATTACTTCAACATTTATAGCTTATTTTTATGCCTTTCGCAGTTTCGGAAATGAAATGCCGATCCAAACATTCTTACATGTTATAAAACACTTAAATAAAAAATCGTGATGATTCTCAAGATGATACTTAGCAGCAGATAATTTTGAACTCATGTAATTTATTTTGCCGAAAATATTTTCGCTGGGGAAGAAATCTATTGCTTAACATCATCGTGGCTTAAGTATAAACTGGCGTGTCATCAGCAGTAAAGTATATGAAAAAGTAAAATTAAAAAAAAACAACACTCAAAACATGTCTCTTTTTGCATTTATAAAAACTGCGCTGTTAAGAAAAACAAGCTACTAGAAATAGCCTTTAAGGTATTACACCGAAAATGCGAAAGCCAAAGATAATGTCCACATCAGGAAGCTTTTACTAGTAATTTGGCAAAAACCAAAGAAAGAAAAAAAAATCCCATTTTGTAAAGCAAAGGAGAAAGTAGAGGAATGAAAGTGTGGAAGAAAAGACAGTGAAATTATCCAAAAAAGAAGTGAAAAAAAAATGTTAAGTACACTGGCATGTTCTGTCATACTGTTTTTTTTTCTTTTTTTTTTTTTTGTTTTTTGTTTTTCCTAACTTTTTTTAAAGCCACTAGATGTTGCCAGTCAATTAGTTTTAGCTCGGCGCTCAACGTCAAATAAATGTGTTTCTCACAAATGGCTTAAAGAATGTGTTAAATTATATAACCATTTTCAATTCCCGTAACAGATTGAAAAATCTTCTCAAGTCATGCTGCCCTGAACTCCCTCCTTTCTTCCTTCAAAACGAAATTTTACTTGTTTGATTCTTAAGAACTACGCTGTGCTACAAATATTCGGTTTTCGATTTTCACTGCAGTTCACATATATCCTCAGACATTTTTCTATACAAATGACAGTTTGATTTATTCTCAGTGCGCATATTAAAAGCACGCACGTTCTAATATTACCTTAACTAATAATTGCATACACAAAGATAGAAGAAAATAAGAGGAAAATCACTATTAGACCCCCAAAACGTTTCACAATTTCGATGACACCTTCATAGATAAAATATCTTCCAGACAACATAAGATTAGGATTGAAATCTAAAGGCGTTATATTCAAAAGGTTTGCGATGGCGGAATGTCTAATGTGTCCCATTATTTCTTACTGAAATCCTTCATCAGACAGGAAAACTGAGTTGCGAGAGATATCTGGATTGCAAACCTAAACAATAGCGCCTGAAAGGTACACCCAGGGCAGTAGCTAGAGGTAAATTCTAGGAGTGACTACTAGCAATGTAGGTAGTCTAGAAAAAATTTCCTTTCCGGAGCACCACATCTTCTGGGTTCCTCCTAATTTTTAGAATGAAATTACTCAAAAACTGTTTAACCGATGAAGACGAAATTTGATATATATTTTTTTTTATTCGAGGTTTAACGACCACCGTTAGCAACTCAATGGGCTATAAGCAGCCGCCCGTCCCTAATTTAGGGTCACTGGTTAAAGGGAAGGGAGAGAGCCAGTGCCGTAAGACAAACACAACATCCATGCCTGACCGGGATTCGAACCCGGACCCCTTACGGACGAATGATCAGAGGCCAGCGCCTTAGACCACTGCGCCACCGGGGCGGCCTTTGATATTTCCAAGCTTTGTTTTAAAAACTGTTTACAGTCAATTTGGCTGAAATGGGACAAGAGTATGCGATACCGTTCTTTTGTTTCCTTTAGGCTAGGCGATTTTAGAAACTTTTTTCGAAATGTTTGAGAACTTCTAAGGGAAATCTTACAAAAAAGACCGAAGATAACCTATTGATTAATTTTTTATACGATGAATAGTCAATTGAATATTAATTTAAATTTGTATTAACCGGAAACTATACAGAATTTCATTTATTCCACGGAGAAACGTGTTCTTTGAACTGATGCAGATCTGTCTAATAATGGAATGTTTTGCATTACGTTTCTGCTGTCTAAACTTTTGAGACATGACTAGTATAATAATTACGTTTCTGTTGTCTTCCTTTCACGCCATAACTAGTATAATTATATCCATTGGGCGAATTGGTTTCCTATTGCACAGTATGACACAGTTTAAATTTATGCATTTGCTTTTCAATGCTTGTGATTCTTTTCTTCGTATTTTTGCGTTCTAGCATTGGTATTGTTTCGTGCCTGAACTTTTGCAATAGACCTCATTGAATACAAAACAATGCGAAAATGTATGATCGTAATCGGTACTACGTTTCAGCATTGGTATTGTTTCTTGCTTGAACTTTTGCAATAGACCTCATTGAATACAAAACAATGCGAAAATGTAAGATCGTAATCAGTACTACGTTCCAGCATTGGTATTGTTTCGTGCTTGAACTTTTGCAATAGACCTCATTGAATGCAAAACAATGCGAAAATGTATGATCGTAATCGGTACTACGTTTCAGCATTGGTATTGTTTCTTGCTTGAACTTTTGCAATAGACCTCATTGAATACAAAACAATGCGAAAATGTATGATCGTAATCGGTACTACGTTCCAGCATTGGTATTGTTTCGTGCTTGAACTTTTGCAATAGACCTCATTGAATGCAAAACAATGCGAAAATGTATGATCGTAATCAGTACTACGTTCCAGCATTGGTATTGTTTCGTGCTTGAACTTTTGCAATAGACCTCATTGAATGCAAAACAATGCGAAAATGTATGATCGTAATCGGTACTACGTTTCAGCATTGGTATTGTTTCTTGCTTGAACTTTTGCAATAGACCTCATTGAATACAAAACAATGCGAAAATGTATGATCGTAATCGGTACTACGTTCCAGCATTGGTATTGTTTCGTGCTTGAACTTTTGCAATAGACCTCATTGAATGCAAAACAATGCGAAAATGTATGATCGTAATCGGTACTACGTTCTAGCATTGGTATTGTTTCGTGCCTGAACTTTTGCAATATACCTCATTGAATACAAAACAATGCGAAAATGTATGATCGTAATCGGTACTACGTTTCAGCATTGGTATTGTTTCGTGCTTGAACTTTTGCAATAGACCTCATTGAATACAAAACAATGCGAAAATGTATGATCGTAATCGGTACTACGTTTCAGCATTGGTATTGTTTCTTGCTTGAACTTTTGCAATAGACCTCATTGAATACAAAACAATGCGAAAATGTATGATCGTAATCGGTACTACGTTCCAGCATTGGTATTGTTTCGTGCTTGAACTTTTGCAATAGACCTCATTGAATGCAAAACAATGCGAAAATGTATGATCGTAATCAGTACTACGTTCCAGCATTGGTATTGTTTCGTGCTTGAACTTTTGCAATAGACCTCATTGAATGCAAAACAATGCGAAAATGTATGATCGTAATCGGTACTACGTTTCAGCATTGGTATTGTTTCTTGCTTGAACTTTTGCAATAGACCTCATTGAATGCAAAACAATGCGAAAATGTATGATCGTAATCAGTACTAAGTTCCAGCATTGGTATTGTTCCGTGCTTGAACTTTTGCAATAGACCTCATTGAATACAAAACAATGCGGAAATGTATGATCGTAATCGGTACTACGTTTCAGCATTGGTATTGTTTCTTGCTTGAACTTTTGCAATAGACCTCATTGAATACAAAACAATGCGAAAATGTATGATCGTAATCGGTACTACGTTCCAGCATTGGTATTGTTTCGTGCTTGAACTTTTGCAATAGACCTCATTGAATACAAAACAATGCGAAAATGTATGATCGTAATCGGTACTACGTTTCAGCATTGGTATTGTTTCTTGCTTGAACTTTTGCAATAGACCTCATTGAATACAAAACAATGCGAAAATGTATGATCGTAATCGGTACTACGTTCCAGCATTGGTATTGTTTCGTGCTTGAACTTTTGCAATAGACCTCATTGAATGCAAAACAATGCGAAAATGTATGATCGTAATCGGTACTACGTTTCAGCATTGGTATTGTTTCTTGCTTGAACTTTTGCAATAGACCTCATTGAATACAAAACAATGCGAAAATGTATGATCGTAATCAGTACTAAGTTCCAGCATTGGTATTGTTTCTTGCTTGAACTTTTGCAATAGACCTCATTGAATACAAAACAATGCGAAAATGTATGATCGTAATCGGTACTACGTTCCAGCATTGGTATTGTTTCGTGCTTGAACTTTTGCAATAGACCTCATTGAATACAAAACAATGCGAAAATGTATGATCGTAATCAGTACTAAGTTCCAGCATTGGTATTGTTCCGTGCTTGAACTTTTGCAATAGACCTCATTGAATGCAAAACAATGCGAAAATGTATGATCGTAAGGAGTACGGAAAACGAACAAGTATATGGTGCACGAATGCAACAGTTTATCGTGGAAGTCAGAGCAACAAGTTGTTATGCGAATGGTATTACTTTGTTTTAAGCAAGCTTCTGTAAAAACACTTCGGTGTTTTAGAAATTCAAATTTCCATATTTACGTCTCGTGATACCTTATCTTCAGTCAGCTGATTTACGGGCTTTCCTATCAGTCAGATCGATGTATTGCGGGTGTGATATTGAAAATGTTTTTCATTATTTTTTTCAAATATAGCCAGTGTTATTTATTATTAAGTTTCGTAGGGAAGGCTCAAAAGTTTTTAGAGGTAGCTCAACCTCCCCTGGCGGCCCCAAAGCTAATGCCCTTGGTATACCTCTATTTAACTTTCCTTTTGAGTTTCTGTTTTCTTATGAACATTTAGTTACTTCAAGCTGAGAGTTTTCTCATTAAACGGTACATTACTTCCCCTGAACAGATTTTACCGTTTGTAAGCTTCATTCTCCACACGTCCTTTAATTTTATGTGAATGGGTAATTGACTATTATTGAAAAAAGCTACAATATCTGACACAGAGGTCAGGTCTCTTTACTTGTTTTCAGTGGCTCCCACTTGAGTACTTTTAGGGAGGGGCTAAGAAAAATCCTTAGCTCCTTCAAGGTTGTCAAACAATTTAGAAAATGTACAAGATACTAAAATACAACAAAAATAATTGATACAACAATCATTAATATCTTATTATTTTTTAAAATGCTTTAAAAAAAGGTTTTGTCTATTTTAGTGCTTTAAATTTATCAAACATTTGGCTATACCAACGGCTAGGGTGGACTTAAGCCCTCCCCCTGCCCCCTTATGGGCGCCCTTGTTTCTTTTTTGAACCGCCTTAATTGCCCGTAAATGTGTTTACTGGACTTAAATAGCTGAAAGATTCTCGTGTTTGTGTGTTTGTTGTGTTTACTGGACTTAATTAAATAGCTAAAAGATTCCCAGTCCTATCTTGAAATGTTAGAAATTTTAATAAACCTTAATATTAACGGAGTAAATTGACCTATGAAATTTATTTTCAACAGAATAACGCACATGTAGTACGACTCAACAATGTTTTCCCTAACTGTAGAACCGAACAGTCCTCACCAACTCTACTGTAGCCAGCGGGCAGTCCCACACTCATCACATGAAGTAATGTTCTTTAGTGATACATCAAAGCTAAAGTTTTCAAAAATCGCATGATTTGTTGATGAACTGCATTGGACATGGAGAAACATTACCTTGTGCCGTGACAGCAACGGACGACCTACTATTTCACTGGGTGTCTAACATACGATGTATCATTCTATTGTCATATTACAGCACAGAGCCAAAACAATATGATTACCTGCCTAATATGATGTTGGTCCTATACTTGCCAACAAAACAGCTCTTCCCCGGTGACGTATAGATGCTACAAAATGTCTAAAGTTGTCTTGTTGTATCTGGCATCAACACTCTGCAAACAGATCCTTTAACTCGTGGATAACTGCCGCAGTTGGGATTTGCTTTTCAAACACAAACCACTGATGCTTGATAGGATTGATGTCTGGGAATTTGTCGACAACAAGTCAAGAGGGGGTGGGCGTAGTCAAGAGGAGAGCCCTCCTCAGGTCCGGATCCCCTCCCCCTTGAGGAAGATTGAGTACATATTGACAAAACTCACCGGACACCAAAAACAGAAATACAACATAGCATTTATTGGCATACATTATTACGGTGTAGGTCCACCTTTCGCCTTAATGCATGTAATGACCCTTCAAGACATGCTTTCGACAAAGTTTTGGAACACAGCGATAGGTATGCGCTTCCATTCAGTACATAACGCTGCCGCTAACTGTTGCTTAGTAGAAGGCCTTGGTTCCAAACTTCTTATGCGGTGCTCTAATTGATCCCATAAGTACTCTATGAGATTAAAATCAGGGCTCTGTGCTGAACAGCCCACACACGATACGGAATTATCGTCAAACCACGCCGTAACAATTCTTGCTTTATGACTCGGTGCATTATCATGCTGGTACCAACAAGGCTCGGGTCCAAGGTATTGCCACAGAGTTAGTAGAGCATAATTGTCCATAATATCGAGGTAGACGTGCTGGTTAACAGGTTGGTCCACGATAGCCAATAGGCCGGGGACATGACACGAAAAACACCCCCACACGAGTACAGTGCCAGCTCCAAACTTGACCGTAGGAACAGTACACTGTGGTAAATAGCACTCTCCTAGCTACCGCCATACCCACACACGGCCATCAGACTGATGGATCGTGTATCTGGATTCATCAGTCCATAGGACCCGTTTCCATTTATCCACGGTCCACGATAAATGTTCTTTACACCATACTAAACGACATTCCGAGTGGATATGAAAGGCTTACGAGCAGCCGCACGACCACGGTAACCTATGGAATGAAGTTCTCTGTGAATGGTACGTGTACATACCGAGGTTTCAGCATTTTTACTCACCTGTACATTGCGGTTTTGTGCAGCACTCCGTCGATTAGCTGAAACGACTCTCCTGAGGATTCGATGTCCTCTATCACTCATTTTCTTTGGTCTGCCGGTACATTTTTCTGCTTCAGGCACGCCATGTGTCTTCCACTTATTCAGTACATCCAAAACAGTTGACTTGGATATGTTTAAACGCCTTTCGGTTTTTCTTATGGACAACCCTCTAATATAACACCTAGCAATCTTTCCTTTCTCAAAGTCGGTTCTCTCCCGCCGTGACATTTTCACTCAACCTCACAGTGCGATATGATCGCGGTCAGCTGCAGGCTTGTTTTTATACCGTTTGCAGCTGTACCACTCATTTTAACAACGCTACGGATCCGTTCATTTGCTTTTGAAGGGGTGTCCGGTGACTTTTGTCAGTATAGTGTATGTATATATACTGTATATACACAGTTGAGTCACATTATTGTAACCACCTCCTACTATTGATGTCAACAGCGAGTAGCCAATGAAACAAAGCACGTGTCGTGAGCTGGCTTGGAGGGTATATAAGATGTGCTATATGCATTCTGAAAATATGTAACTCGTTGCTGCTGTCATGGATAAAAGGAGCGATTTATCAGATTTGCAAAAAGGGATGATTATTAGCTTTCGGGCAAAGGGTGGCAATATTTCTGAAACAGCACAGTTTGTGAACTGTTCGCGTGCTGCTGTGGTTAAAGGGTATAATGATTGGAGAAATGGCACCATTGCGAATAAGTGACGTGAAAACTGCTGATCACCAAGTGCCATCGATGTGAAATGTGAACGTCAGCTTCGAG
This sequence comes from Macrothele yani, assembly GCA_039090855.1. Classification (NCBI taxonomy): domain Eukaryota; kingdom Metazoa; phylum Arthropoda; class Arachnida; order Araneae; family Macrothelidae; genus Macrothele; species Macrothele yani. Next base: position 186,892,191 of record CM076995.1, read on the forward strand.
GGTGCGTGAGGGCCGATTCACCCGCTACAGTGGAGCAAATCTCTGGCCGAATGAACCAGAGGGCTACCGGAAGAGTGTGTAAAACGACAGTTGAGCGAACCCTGTCGCGTATGGACTGCGCCTATGCTAACGAAGGTGCATCGGCAGAGAAGGCTTATATTTTCACGGAAGTATCAGAATTTGACCTCCGCTGATTGGCAAAGATTTGCCTTCTCCGATGAGTCACGTTTTCTGCATCATCGAACGGATGCACGTTGGCGTATAAGGCGAGAAACATCGGAGAACAAACACTCTTCAGCCATTGCTGGAAGAACACAAGCTGGTAAGGTCAGCATTATGGTCTGAGGAATGTTTTCGTGGCGTTCGATGGATCCACTGATACCTGTGGAAGGCACTATGGACCACATTCGTTATGAATCCATCCTTGTAGACCACGTACACCCATACATGTTGATTGTCTTCCCTGGGCGGATGGGGTCTTCCAGCACGACAATGCGACGTGTGTCACACAGCTAGAAATGTAAGAGAGTATTTGGAAAAAGCACGATAAAGACTTCAAAGTACTTCTCTAGTCCCCTACTTCCCCAGACTTAAATCCAATTGAGCATCTTTGGGACCACCTCGATAGTGTTCTTCGCTCTATGGATCCTCCACCGCACACCCTCCAGCAGCTGTCACTGCAGTCAGCATGGCTCCACATTCCTGTGAACACCTTCCAGCACCTTATTGGTCACTCTCAGCCAGTCTAGCTGCTGTTCGCGCTGCACACGGCGGTCTCTCTGGGTATTAGCTGGTGGTCACAATAATGTAACTCGACCGCGTATATATTGAAACGTTTATTTTTCTCAGTAATGTTTATTTCATTTTTTGACCATTGAATATCTTTTTGGGCTTATTCCGACTTGAAGTATTTTTTCCGGGATGTTTTCACCAATGAAACAAATCCGTGGACCACCACCCTTCAGAAATTACTGGCTACGCCACTGTACGGTAATACCTGGAAGTATTGCTCATATTTCGCGAACCATTCTACAACAATCCGGGCAGTGTGGCATTGTGCGTTATGTTGCTGAAAGAACGTGTTACTAGAAGGTAATAGCGTTGCATAAAAGGATGTACCTGGTCTGCAGTGATATTTATTTAGGTAGGTGGTGAACGTCACAGTTTTTTGCACATAATTGGACACAGGCTTTTCAGACAGAACATTGCCCAAAACATTACACTTGCTCCACCCGCTTGTTTTCGTCCTACGGTGTATCTTGGTGCCAACACTTTCTCAGGTAAACGACGCAAACGTAACCCCCTATCCCTCCGCCGCCCTCATGTTGCAACAGCAAACGAGATCATCGGGCCCTCCCTCCAATAATTTAAGGTGTAGTTTTGATGCTCATGTTCAGGGTGACTAGACGTCCAGCTTTTGGAGGACATGTCCTCCTGTCCGCCAGGCATTAAGGGAAATAGTGCAAATGTCCAGGTTTTCCAATAAGGAATAATTCATATGCATTTTGATCAAATTCTTTCATTTTTATCATGCATTCTATCAAGCAACCGCTAAAATGTATTCACTCTACTCTGGATTCTCAATCGCTCCCTCTCTCCTCCTCCGGTCAGTTTATTCCTGCAATCCTGCTAAAATACTATGAATCATTCTATTATCGTAATACAGAGCCAAAACAATATGATCGCCTGACTAATACGATGTCTGTCCTCCACTTGCCGTCAAAACAGCTTTACTTCACAAAATATGGACGCTACAAGATTTCTAAAGGTATCGTGTGGTATCTGGCACTAACAGATCCTTTAACTCTTTAAAGTTACGTGGTTGAGCCGCCCTAAACCGGATTTGCTGTTCCAACACAAACCACAGATGCTCGATTGGATTGATATCTGGGAAATTTGGAGGCCAAGTCAGTACCTGGAAGTCTTTGTCATTTTCCTCGAGCCATTCTCGAACAATCCGGGCGGTGTTGCATGGCGCATTATCCTGACTAACGAAGGTAATACAAGAGGAGAATACCTTTGCCATGAAATGATGTATTTGTCCTGTAATGATGTTTAGATAGGTGGTATACGTCGTAGTTTCCTGAACATGAATGACTAGATCCTAGGCTTCCCAGCAGAGCACTTTCCAAAACATTGCTCTACCATTACTAACTTGTTTTCGTTCCAAGGTGCATCCTGGTGCCAAAAAACTTCCCCAGATAAACGACGCATACGCACCCTGCCGTCCACATGGTGAAACACGAAACGAGATTAATCGGATCATACGACCTTCTCTCAATCATCGAAGGTCGAGTTTTGATGCTCGGGTACCCATTGTATGCGCTTTCGATGCTGAACCAAGGTTATCATGAGCACTTGGAGCGTCCTGCGGTTACGTAGCCTTATTGTCAGCAGTGTCCGATATACTGAGTGTTGTAAGAAATGCTCCCGTCACCAGCATTAAAATTTGGGCCACAGCATTCCTTCTGTTGGCTCATATCATACGGGATACCCTTTGATCACTTCTAGCATCGATGAGCCATGGACGGTGTGACGTACCTGCCCGCAGGACGCACACGACATAAAGGCAGATAGCAGTCAGAACGAACGCCCTGCTAGCTCAGTCGGTAGAGCGCCTTATTCCGGAATGAAGAGACCCGGGTTCGAGCCCCGGCGTGGACAAAAATGACGGAAAAATTTACTTCGTTATAACGGCGCCCGAACTTTCCGGATGACCCGGCCGTTCAAAATCTCGCAATGGTGTGATGTTATTTCCACACCGCGAGATACGAAAAATAAGAGAATCCTTTCTCCAGCGCTTCAAAAAATAAAAATGTGTGACGTTGCATTCCACGCACCAGATTGACTGGGAGTTCTCAGGTGCACGTCCTTCAGCGAATATGGTTGTCTACGACGATTCATCATGGTCACGGCTGACCCGTGGGCCATGCCCCCGGCCCTCTTTCGGGGGGGGGAGATATGATGTACCTTCCAGCAGGACGCACACGACATAAAGGCAGATAGCAATCAGAACGAACGTCCACGTAGCTCAATTGGTAAAGTGACTTATTCCGGAATGAGAGGGAACCCGGGTTCGAGCCCCGGCGTGGACTAAAAAATGACGGAGAAATTTACTTCTTTATAACGGCTCATATCTTGCCGGCGATCCGTAGTTTTCCAGTCCTCGGACCTCTTTTTGACGGTACTGACCACGGCTGACAGTAAGCACACCATATTTTTTACCGTCTTGGAAATGCTGTGACCCAGTCGTTTGACCATTGCAATTCGGCCTTTGTCGAACTCTCTTAAGACCGCTGCCTTTTTCCCATTTGAAAAACAAGAAGAGCACCGATTCACACATATAGAAACAGGTGTTATTTATATTGTTTCATGACTTACACACGCACCGTCTTTTACTTGCAATTGTTTCGGTTGGTACAGGGTGTCCCACTCGCTACCGAACCCGGCATTTCTTTGATATTATTAACACCAATGAAGATATTGCAACGAAATTTGAAGTGGATCTACCTCATTTCGTGCGAAATGTTATGACATTACAACATGTGCTGGAAGTGGCCAACATGTGGTAGAAGTGGCCACCAGCATTGAACTCGGCGCACCATATTGTGGAAAGTCCTTACCAGTACGTCCGCCGTCACTGCCTGAATTTCTTCGGTGATGTTCGCTTTCAAAGCATCTATGGTTCACGGTTTCTTTTGGTAAAATATCTCTTTTAGATATGAAAGTAATCAGGAGGCGTCAGATCGGGCGAGAGCGGTGGCCATAGACCCTTCGAAATGCCGCGGTCGCCGAAAAATCACTGACTTTCGGCCATACTGGTGTGCGATGTCGCTACATCATGCTGGTAATATCCAATGGAGAGTTCTTCGTCACCCAATTGATTTACAAAGGTGTTGAAGATTTCCATATATGCATCTCTTGTGATGGTTGTATCGAAGAAGATGAGACAATTCTGCGGCACCGGGTCATCCCACATCAAACACCAATTTTCTATGAATGAAGCGGTTCTTCATGTACCGCGTTGCGATTTTCACTGGCATAACAAAAAAGGCATAACATAACGAAATGGCATAACAAAGCAGCAGAGAGGCGCGTCCGGCTGGCTGGCAGACTGCTCCTCAGTGGCGCCACACTTAGGAATGTGTCTACCACTAAGAAGCACTTCGGCTGGCTGGCGGACAGCGCCAGTGTTCGATGCTGTCTGGACGCAAATGGTGGCCTCTTCCAGCACATGTTGTGATGTCATCACATTTTGCAAGAAATGAGGTAAGTTCACTTCAAATCTCGTTGTAATATCTTCATTGGTGTTAATATTATTAAAGAGATGCCGTGTTCTGTAGCGAGTGGGACATGATGTATAAGGACGCGTTGGTCATAATATTTTTGCCCTTCGGTGTATGTTTGGTTAATGAGAATGTGAGGCGGAGATTGTGCGAATGCAATGTAAGACGTTGCAACAACAGGTGTGCCGCCCCGGTGACGCAGTGGTCTAAGGCGCTGGCCTATGATCATTCGTCCGTAAGGGGTCCGGGTTCGAATCCCGGTCAGGCATGGATGTTGTGTATGTCTTACGGCACTGGCTCTCTCCCTTCCCTGGAACCAGTGACCCTAAATTAGGGACGGGCGACTGCTTATAGCCCATTGAGTTGCTCACGGTGGTCGTTAAACCTCCAATAAAAAAAAACAAAAAAAACAACAGGTGTGCTTTGTTCAGAGTCCTGGAAGTTATGAAAGGTCTTGTACTGGTAAAAGATACATAGTCGACCTATGGAAATAAATTGAAAAGAATTAATGGATTCACGTTATTCGATACAAACAAAATATATCAACTAATAATTATAAGAATGGGCAAAGAGTTTATAACAAAAAACCATTTACCAGTAGCCTTCCGAGTACGATGATCTCCATCCACATTTAATAAAATAATAAAACATCTTAAATCTTTTTTTCCCCGATGATTCTTCCGTGAGCGTTACTAATCAGATTTCAAAAAGGCTGAAAAAGACTCATAAAGGGATCGCATGGGAACTGGGTGCATAATACCAGAAACCGTGACATAATGTCCAACGTGTTTCCATCATGATTTATAAATTTCTCCAGCGAGATCTGATTCAATTATTTCCTCAGCCTTTTTCTGCCTTTTAGCATCCGATTATTATTTGCTGTTGTCTCTAGAGTTTCCTGCCTTTTTTTCTTTCTTTTTTTTTTTTTTTTTTTGAAATGCGGCCTGGCACACCGATGTTTTTTACTGACTACTGTACTTAACCACGAACTAAACAGCTTTTCAATCACCTCTTTTATTTGTCTTTCTTTTTTCTTATCTTTAGTTTGTATTAAAATACCTATTTCCAAGTGCGAATTTGCTAGCACAAGTAAACAATAGGCAAATTAAAGGATTTAATGACCTTTCTTTTGAGAGAGAATTAGTTTCATATTTTAAATCACGCCCTTTGTTCCAAACGTATTGCAAACAGTGTTTATACAATTTATGGGGTCTTTTCCCTTCACTGATACCACCAGAAGATTCATTACTCTAAGCCTGGCACAGACTTCAATTTGCCGTTCTTTCTGGAGTGTTTAACTGGGTACATCTTTCATCCTGTTCTTTCATTCCTTTCTGGCAGTTCTTGGCCAAAAATATGCATTTTTCAGGAATATTTGCATAAAAGTTAAGTAGTGAAGTCATTTGGAGAAAAACGGGGAATAGGTCACAAGTCATCCCGCTGGCAAACGGGTTGGTGAATTTGACATAGCATTTTTTGCAACCCCGTTGGTGTCTTTATAATAACATTGGGCGGTAGTCAGAACTCTTTCAATGGAAACGGTTTAGGCCACGAGATGGCGTCACTGACATTTGTGTCGCAGATGTTATGTATTCGTGATCACACTACCCTGTATATACACTCACGGACAATGAAATTTGCTCACCTACAAGAAAGTATGCTACAACCGCGAAACTTTGCAAATAGCTATAGAATGCGTGCTGGTATGAAAATGATCCACGTTTGATGCGTGTGAGCATGACCGCACACCGTGTGGTGGCACTGCAAGCACAAACCGGCAGCTTTTTAAACCGGAGTGTAGTCGATGCCCCATGAAAGTGAAAAACCCCGACCGACGCAAGCAAGAGTACAGAGTGACAAGAATTCCGGGTAGATGCCAGAGACATCGATTTACGCAACTTACGGACTTTGATAGAGGCCTGATCATCTGGCTGAAAACCGCAGGGTCGTCGGTGCGCTGTATAGCACGCCACGTGAATCGTTCTGACCATATCGTCCGACTGTGTTGGCAGCAGTAGACACGTGATGGCACTGCCACATGGCAGACCCCTCGGGATGGACTAGGAGGACCAACGGCAGAAACGATCGACTGATAGTACGCCAGGCGCGAACGGATCCCACCCAGTCCTCTACACAGGCAGATGTAGCAGCCCCTGTGTACACACGAACCATTTTCCGACGCCTCGCGGAGACGAATGAGCGATCCCAGCTCCCATTACGTGTGCTGCCATTATCACCGCAACATCGCCGGCTCCTTGTCCTTGAAGGCCACGGACTGGCGATCTGTAGTGTTTAGCGATAAATGCCGCTTCGTTTTGGGGCCAGATGATCATCGTGACCGGGTGTGGAGGTCCCCGGGTCAACAGCACAATCCCAACCTTGCTGTCCAGCGCCACACCTCCCCAACTGCAAGCATTATGGTTTGGGGAGCCATTGCTTACGATAGCCGATCAGCTCTAGTAGTGGTACGTGGATCATTGACTGGCCAGCGGTATGTGGATCAGATCCTACGGCCCCATGTGCTCCCATTCCTGGCGGGATCCAGGTGCGCTATACCAGCAGGAAAATGCCCGCCCGCACACAACTGGGGTTGCCCACGACTGCTTACGTCATGTCCGGACACTTCCATGGCCTGCCTGCTCCCTGGACATGTCCCCTATCGAGCATGTGTGAGACCAGCTGAAACGCCGGTTGCAGCCGTGCAGCACTGTCCGGGATTTAGGGCACCCCGTCCAACACGTGTGAGCCTGTCTTCTGCAGGACAACATCAGGCGTCTGTTCACCTCCATGCCGGATCATATTGCAGCATGTATCACCGCACGAGGCGGTACGATGCGATGTTGAAGATGACCGGACTGCGTGCTACAGATCCCTCTGTGATTGTCCTGCAATGCTGTTTTTGCCGTCATGTGCATCATTCACCTGTATCATTACGTCCATAAAATTTCAGTTCAATCCAACGCTTCCTTCTTGGTGGGCAAATTTCATTGTCCGTGAGCGTAGAAGTGACCAATCCCTACCTTGGGCAATAGATAGCAAGTGAGGGCCATATCAAGGAAGAAATTAATGGACGTATAAAACTTGGCTAGAGTCCATTTGGTAGAAACAGTACAATTTTCAAGAGCAATTTATATTATGATTTAAAGAAAACATTTTAATCAACACATCCTTTCAGTTCTTAACTAAGTATTAGAGACACCGACCATTAATGCTTAAAAGAAACATACAGAGGTTGCCTATAACTGTAAAAAGTTCAGTCTATTCATGTTTGATGTAACCTACAAAGTAAGGATGAGAAAGTCATGCATCAGGAAAGTGACAAAAATGGTAAAACACGTGGCCACTGTAAAATCCCTGTAATGGCAATGGGCTGCACATGTTGCTAGAAGAACTGACCACCGTTGGACACCTGAAATACTAGACTGGATACTAAGAGACAGGAAAGGACGCAGAAGACTGGATAACATTGTGATCAAAGTAAAGACCCTCAAGTGGCAATGGGCTAGACATATTACTAGAAAAACTGACCAGTGTTGTGCAATTGAAATACTAGACTGGATACTAAGGGACAGGAAAGGACCGAGAAGAGTGGATGACATTGTGATCGAAGTATAGACCCTCAAGTGGCAATGGGCTGGACATATTACTAGAAGAACTGACCACCGTTGGACAACTATAATACTAGACTGGATACTAAGGGGCAGGAGAGTGTGATTGAAGTAAAGATCTTCAACTGGAAATAAGCTGGATATATTACTAGAAGAACTGATCACCGTTGGATACCTGAAATACTTGACTTTTTTTTTATTGGAGGTTTAAAGATCACCGTGAGCTACTCAATGGGCTATAAGCAGTCTCCCGTCCCTAATTTAGGGTCACTGGTTCCAGTGAAGGGGAAGAGCCAGTGCCGTAAGACAAGCACAACATCCATGCCTCACCGAGATTCGAACCCGGACCCCTTACGGACGAGTGGTCAGAGGCCATCGCTTAAACCACTGCGCCACAAGGGCGGCAAATACTAGACTGGATACAAAGGGACAGGAAGGGACCCAAAAAAGTGGATGACATTGTGATCGAAGTATAAACCCTCAAGTGGCAATGGGCTGGACATATTACTAGAAGAACTGATCACCGTTGGACACCTGAAATACTAGACTGGATACTAAGAAACAGGAAAGGACCCAGAAGAGTGGTGACATTGTGATAGAAGTAAAGACCCTCAAGTGGCAATGGGCTGGACATATTACTAGAGGAACTGACCACCGTTGGACAACTGAAATACTAGACTGGATACTAAGGGACAGTAAAGGACCCAGATGAGTGGATTACATTGTGATCGAAGATTATCATAAAGGACCCATTCCTGATAAATAGCCAGCACGTGTGTGAAGAACAAGGTTCAGTCGAGGTTTGTTTGGACGTAACGTGGCTTGCAAAAGAAACATGCAGACGCCGGATTTGATAGTCATCTTCCTGTATGAATTGAAATTGGACCATTCTGCAGGTATTGCCGCTCGAAACGCTAACAAAGCGTTTGGGGAGAATGCAGCAAACCAACGAACCATTCGGTTACGGTTTGTGGAGTTTCGAAGCGGAGATACGGACCTGCAAAACGGAGCACGTAGTCACCGATTTGTTGCTGTTTCTGACGATGTTCTGTTACGTGGGGTAGAAACGGACCCACGAAAAACGTGTAGTGAGATAGCGGCAGAGGTAAGTGTCCACCACACGACTGTTGTTCAGCGTCTGGCTGCGTTGGGTAATGTCAAAAAGCTGGACATGTGGCTGCCGCATGAGTTGACAACTGCCAACAAGACTAGGCATTTGGAAGTCTGCACGTCGCTGCTTGCCAGGAATAAACTCTTCTGCATGGAATCATCACCTGCTACGAGAAGTGGGTCATTTATGATAATCGATCGGAAACGATCTGCACAATGGTTAAACAAGGTACAGCCTGCAGAATGGCATCTTAAGCCACTGCTGCATACCAAGAAGATGATGCTCCATGTCTGGTGGTCCACAGCCGGGATAATTCATCGGAGTTTCTTGCAAGAGGCCAAACCATTACTCCAGAACGTTATTGTGCTGAATTACGCCAGATGCAACGGAAATTGCTGCAGAAACAACTGGCTTTGGTCAACGTACATGGTGTTCTTCTGCTCCAGGACAACGCTCACCCTCATGTCACACAACGAACAATGCTTATACTAAGTGCCTTGGGCTGTAAGGCACTGTCTCATCCTGCCTATTTCCCGGACTCGTTTCAGAGACTATCATCTGTTTCGTCGCCTGGATCACTTCCTGTCCAGGAAACAGTTTACCACAGACAACGAGGATCAACGTGCTGTTGATGACTTCTTCGGGTCCCAGCCACAGGTCTTTCTTCGTTCCGGGATCATGTCCTTGCCGGACAGATGGCAACTATGTGTCAATGCCGAGGGGGGTTATTTTGCCTAGGTAAGTTGTCCTAATTTGACGTTCTCACCGTCCACGTGTGCTGGTCCTTTGCCGGACATTTCATTCGCACCAACCCAATATTTATAGATGATATTGTTGTGGATGTTAATTTCTTCCAGAAAGAAATTCTTCGCCTTACTTAACAGGTAGGAATAGCGAATATAGGGGCATCAGAAAACAGGTAGATACTATTATACACCCATTCTGCGGTGTCTAAGAAGTGGACAAAACACGGCTGGAACGAGAGATCCTGCGCATCTCAAGGCTCTGCTTTCCTCTTTAGCTTTGCTTCTCAAATTGGCTGTTTAAAGGAATGATTGACACTAATCCTTTCTGACTGATTACCTGCTAAATGGGTTACAACAGTAGCGGCAAACCTAAAAAGAGAGAGAGAAAAGATGTTTGAATCACTAGTATTCACAAACTGGCACGTTGGCCGTGTCAGGAGGTTTAGAATCATGCCAGGGGCATGTAGCAGAGAAGTAAAGAACTAGAAGTGAGCGCTTACGACCAGTGATTGGTTTGTGATCAGCACTGTGTGTATGAGAGGAAGAAAGGAATTGTTTTGCAGTGAAAACAAGCAGCTTTTCTAAACCCCGGCCGCTATGTGACCACTTCTGTTTGGGGAGTTGTTCGTTTCTGGTACATCGATAGCTTAAAGGGTTAAAGGAACGCAAATGTCATGAAAGCTGTTAACATTTAACACTTTAAGCGATTGGAACAAATTAACCCCGGGGTAACAAAATGTGCAAGTATCTGCTCGACGGAATATATTCGCTGTCTAAGAAGTTGGACGAACGCGACTGGAACGAGTGAACGTGCACACCAGAAAGCTTTGCTGGCTTTGTTATTCAGAGTGGTAATTTACAATCATTTGCAAAAGTTTAAGACCACCTGTTGGTATTAGGAGATTTCTGCCAATTGCGTCAGCTGTTGTCTGTATTATTCAACTTCCCGTCGGTGTTGCTTTATCCTACAGCGGCAGCTGTTGACAACGTGCGAGCGTCAGTTTGCTTCTGGTTTACATGCTGAGAGGTTTTGTACATATTTTCTATATAGCAAAAAAATGGGCAAAAAAGCGTCATTAAGTGTTACTCAGAGGGCACAAATAGTGACTTTATATCATGAGGGATACTCTGAACGTGGCATAAGCAGAAAGGTGAATATGAGCGAGACTGCTATTCATAATACGATCATGAAATATCGAGATACAGATGAATTTAGCTACCGAAAGAGAAGTGGAGATGCAAGCAAAACAAACCCAAGTGATGATAATACCATAAGACGAATAGTGAATAGTTATGCGTTCTCCAAGGAGTTCGTATGAGAAAATCAAGTCCTTTCTACATTCAAAAGGACCTGATATTAGTATCAGAAGTTTCCCAACGTCTTGGAAAATATTTTGGATTCAAGTCTTATAAACCTGCACATAAATAAACCTTTACTACCCACTGTCATTAAAAAGAAGAGTCTCCAGTTTGCGAAGCGACATCAATCGTGGACTGCTGAAAATTGGGCCCAAGTTCTTTTTTCCGATGAATGAACTGTGCGTCAATTTGATTCACGTGAAGCACATGTTTGACAACCAAAAGGCAAAAGGTTTGATAAAAAATACACCGTTAGCACCGTGAGCCATACGCTTGGTCAGATGATACGGGGTGCTATGTCAGCATCCGGTACTGCTACATTATCCTTTTTGCCGACAGGCACTACCATGACTGGTCCGTTTTATGTGGAAATGTTACTGAGAAGGTGTTAGCTCATATGCAAGTGCACAGTTGTTCAATCTTTATGCATGATGGGGCTCCATAACACAAATCAAAGACAGTAATGGACTATATGCGGATGGGAAAACATAACTGTATTTGACTGGCCCGGTAAAAATCCCGACCTTTACCCCATCGAAAATTTGTGGACCATTTTAAAAGACAAGGTAGCAGAAAAACAACCATCAAATTCCCAAACTTTGATTGAAGCGATAAAGTAAGTGTGGTGCAAACATATTTCAAGTGATTACTGCAAATCCCTCATTGAGAGTATGCCAAATCGTATTCTGCACGTTATTAAAAACAAAGGTGGCCACACAAAGTACTGATTTCAGTTTTTTTGTGTTTGTTCTATAGAATGTAAGTATTCATCTGTGGTGCCATTTTTTTTAATATTTCTGACTAGTAATTAGTTGTTTCTTTGAAAATCTTCATTTTCAATAAATTGACAGGTGGTCTTAAACTTTAGCAAATGACTTTAGAGGGATGATTGACATTTAATCCTTTCTGACAGATTACATGCCAAAAGAGCTATAGTAATGCCGAGGAACCAAAAAAAGGAGAGATAAGATGTTTGACTCATTTGTTTGTACTATACTGTGCAAATTAATTGGGACAAAGTAAAAATCACTCTTTTTTCCAAAACTATGCTTTTATATCATTCTATGGCTTGATATACACTGATAAATACCTGTATTAGTATGAAGTATGCCCTCCTTTAGCAGAAATGACCTTTTGAATTCGTTTTAGCGTTGACTCCACTAATTGAGTGCACATATTTTTGACTTTATAATCGTGGAACCACACTTTTATAGCATTCGTTATCATGCGTTCTTTGGTTGTACATCCATTTTACCTAAACGTCTCTTCAAAATATTCCACAAGTTTTCTATGGGATTTACGTCTGGTGAATTTCCAGGCCAATCAAGCAAATGAATTTGATTTTCCAGCATGAAATTCTTGACCAATTTCGAATTGTGACATGGGGCCAAGTCATGTTGAAATGTCCGTCAAAAGCTTGCAAGAATGGAACAATCCTACGTTGTAATATTTCTACGTACTTGGTTGAATTCATCATACCTTGAACAGGAACTAAGCTTCCAGTGTCATTTGATGTGAAAAAAAAACCCAAAACACCTGTTTCAGAGGGTGCTTTACAGTTTGTTTGACATGCTCAGGTCTTAAGGGTTCACAGTTGCTTCGTCTAACGACATTTGCTTGGTAACCCTGCACAAATAAATAAGGTTCATCACTGAAAATTACCTTTTTCCAGTCGTCAGCAGTCCATAATTTATATTTTTTGGCCCATGCTAAACGTTTGATCTTCATTTTCGCGTTCAAATATTGTTTTTTCGTTGGTCTTCTTGCCTTCCGGCCAACTTCCAGAAGCGTACGGCGTACAGTTGAATCACTAACATCACAACCACTAGCCAATAAATCTCTTTGAAGGTCGGTGCTTGTTTTTTTTGGATTCATTTTACTATTTCTGATTAGATATTTATCGGTTCGTGGAGTTGTTTTTCGTTTTCTTCCACATATACCTCTCCTTTTTGTAGACGATGATCCAGATGCAATGTATCGCGTAAGCAGTCTTGATACACTTGATTTGCCTATACCAACTGCAGAAGCGATATCTCTCACTGTCATAGAAGTGTGATCCTTCAGGGCAATGATTTTTGCATGCTTCCTTGGGAAAATATCCATTTTTTAATACACGAAAGCAAAACGTACTCACAGAGAGCAGAAACTAACATCCACCTGTCACACAAAAAAGCTCACAACTGAAGCTGAAGTGCCAATTTCCTGTTTAAAATTTGTCAAACAACATTCTTACTATCAAGTTCTAACAGTCACACCACCTCACAGCTGATAAAACCGGTTTACGTGGGTTTCCGACATCAACTGGCGATCACATTACAATTCTGAGAATAAAATAGCTTGTCCCAATTAATTTGCACGGTATAGTACTCAGTGCCATTTTGTCCGAGTCAGGACAAATTGCCACTCGGTACAAACGGCTATCTCTTCCCCATCATGCGTTGGTTAATGCAGCGGTGAATAGATTAGTAGAAATGAGTTCTTATCAACCATGACAGGTTTATGGTCGGTAAGGAATTATTTTGCTGTAGCTTTCGTGAAATCCTGCCGCTATCTGGACATTTAGGTTTTGGGGAGCGCAAAAACTTTTTAGCACCATTTGTTTTAAGTACATCAGCCGATCTTAAATGGCGAATACATACACTATATAGACAAATGTCACAGGACACCTTGAAGAGAAACACAGAATAGCATATATTGACGTACAGTGTCGGTCCACCTTTGGCCTAAGTCACGCTTTTCTGAGCTGTGTGTTGTGTGCCTATTTAGTGCGTTTTATCGTGTGGTTCGTCATTTTCCTTTCGTGTTCCTTCAAGCTGAAGGTTCGTGCTTTGTTTTGATACATCTCCAAAGTTGGTGAGTAGTTTATTTTTTCTGTTATCATCATTGGAATTGTCGACCGAGCTGGTCGATTTCTCAGGTAGCCCTAGCCATTAACAATGGCGGCGGGTGCTGATAAGAGCGATGTCCACGCCCATATCAGCGAGGCATTTTCTGCCGCCTCCTCCTCCTCCACACGAGACCAATCTCCTCCAATGCTTGCAGGTGACGTCACCCAAACACTAAAAGTGGAAAGTGACTCCTCAACTACAGCTCAAGCTTCTTGCCCTGCTTCGACCAGTGACGTCAGTGCAGCGCAACCCTCTGTTGCTTTAAGAGAAGACACGGATTTGTCTGACAGCGCTGCTAATTTACCCTCTACTTCAACTCAGTTCAAACAGCCGGTTGCGTTGCAGCCCTCACGCTCGAGTTCTGCTCCTAGGGCATACTCTGCCGCTCTTACTGGAACAAAAGCTCCTTCCAAGTTTGTTGCAGAAGTCTTACCAGACTCGTACGTCAGTGTTGATGGAACTACTGCCACCATAGATATTCCCGAAGATTCCCCAGCGGGAAAACAATTCTATTCTACAATGGACTTTGGAGTGTGTTTTGATGCGCTCCCAGACACAAAGTTGAAAGAATATAGTATGGCTCTCAAGCAGATACTTCCAGCTGTAGCCAGTATTACTCACATGGCTCGAAAATCTCGAGCTGTGTTGGTGTACTTTGCTCTTAAAGAGCATGCGGATCTTGTCTTGACAGAAGGTTTGTCCCTCAAGGACGTCCATCTTCTAACAGAACCTGTCTCTCAGCGTCCCATCCAGGTTAAATTTTATCCGGTTCCACCTGAGGTATCAGACGTTGCGCTGTGCACTGTACTCAGTAAGTTCGGCCAAGTTGTTGGGCCCGTTACTACTCTTTCAGCCGCGCCGAGAGATCCAGACGATAAATCCATAGGGGGATTTCGTCGAAGTGCAAGAGTGATATTTCCATCTGATGAACATTTGCTCGCCTGCCCAAAGGTGCTCAACGTTCGTTGTGGACAGCAACGTAGGAGAATTGAAGTGACTACCTCCCTCCACTGCACTTTTTGCCACGGAGAGAATCATTTACGTGTGCATTGCCCACATCTAGCATCACAGGCTCTTAATAATTCTCCTACAACTTCTGGCCCTCTTCTGAGCCGAGCAACATCTTCTTCCACTGCACAGAAAGCTTCAGAATTGAAACTTTCACAAAAGTCGACTGCAGGAGTTGGTCAACGCGTGTCTACGGACCCTTCTTCCTTCGACCAGCAACTGGATTTTCCCTCACTTAATTGTTCGCTTCCCATGCGTCGTCATTCTGTGGCGGAGTCCCCTTCAGGGGGTTACTCCACTGCCCTTATCATCGATACTTCTAAATCTGCTCATGACGGATTTTCTGGCCACGAATCTCGAGTTGATGAGAGCTCGACTGAGCCTTCGCTGAAACGTTGTGGTTCTTCTGGAACACGCCCACCGAAGAAGCAGACTGCTGCATCACCCCGTACCTCTCCCCGTACTGGTAGTACCTCTCGGAAGAATTCACCATCAAAGGCTGCTACCTCTTCTGTCCAGGCCGACGAAGAGCCTCCTCTCAAATTTGAGGATCTTGTCGAATACCTTAAGGATGGCTCGGTTCCTACTGGGCCGATTTCATATGAAGATTTACATCAATACCTGTTACATAAGACAGACCACTCCACAACGCATGCTTTACTCTCAAAGTACGCATCGTTTCTCCCTCTAGTGCTTGATCAGATCGAAGTCCTTAATCAATGCATCTCCCGTCTTCGAAAGGAACATCCGTGGGCTAAAACCTATTTTAATCGACTCAAATCATTTCCTTCTGTTGTGAAGGTTCTTCAGCAAGCATTAATGGAAAAAAGTCTTCAAGATTGTATCTCTTAATTGCAGGGGATTTGCATCCCCATTTTCTAATGCCTTGGTACATGAAGACCTCACTCCGTTAGGAGCTGATCTTCTCTTACTACAAGAAACAAATTGCCAATCCACTACGATATTCTCACGGTGGCGCCAGTGGAACTACACATTTCACCATGCCTACCAACTATCACCCCATAGTGGTCTAGCTATAGGTATCCGCCATACTTTCAACTCCATTATCACCTCTTTTTCGGTTCGAAACTTATGTCGAGACCTATTACAGTGTGCATCGTTCACCATAGCTTCCACATCTTATCATATATTTAATATTTATATTCCAAGCTCTTCAACCCACTTGACAATACTTTTTACTCGCCTTCGTCGTGTCTTGTCACGCATTCCCCCCATAGATCATGTTTTAATTGGAGGGGATTTCAATTGCACTCTGAATCCCACCCTGGACCGATCTCCTTCCACCAGAGAACGCCGTGTTAACTTGGTGAATCTTCTTCAGTCAGAGGTCTCCGACAACTCATTCATTGATGTTCACCGTCACTTCCATCCTTCATCGACTGTACATACTTGGCGCTCGCAACATAATCAAAATCCATACACAGCTCGCCTTGACAGATACTACGCCTCATCTACTCTGCTTACAGCTGTGACAGAATCTATTATCATTCCTACAGCTTCTTCTGACCATTGTGCCATCGTTCTTATTGTTCAAGCAGTTCCAGCACAACCCCGTACAATTCGTCCATGGACTCTTGACGACACTCTTCTTACAGATCCAGACTTCTGTAATTCAGTACGCTCCTTCCTTGAGGACAAACGACCTCAACTTCAATCAGCTCCTTGTGGTCTGACTTTTTGGTTGGAAATTAAAGAGCAACTCGTTCTCCACGTTCGCAAACTTTCTTTTCAAGCAAAAACGCTTCAAAACATGCGTCTCAACCATGTCCGTTCCATGCTCTCCATCCTAAGCCTAAGTGATCCTCTCTTCTGCCACTATCAAGATGAACTGCGATAAATCCTCCTTCCTCTGGCTCAACAAGCTCTACGACGTCTCCGGCTACAACATCTATCGCCAGACGCATCCAATTACGATTTCCTTGCATCCATGGAAAAAACACGAACAGCATTGAACTCACTTCGGCACCTTCGCCTCTCATCTGGAGAGGTGTCTGATGATCCACTCACTTTATGTTCCCAGGTCCGAAAGTTCTATACAGAGAAGTTCTGTGAATCTCCTCCGCCATCCTCTTCAGCTTTGGCATCACTTCTTTCTAACCTACCACAAGTTCCTCCCCATCTTGCCTCTTCCCTCCTCCTTCCTCCCACGTTCTCTGAACTATCCTCTACGTTTTCTTCTTTAAACTCTAGTGCCGCACCGGGTCCGGACGACCTCACTTTCCTCTTCTATAAAACCTTTCTACCTCTCCTTCTACCATTTCTTTTTTCTGCACTTTCTGCTGCTTTTAATCACTCTACTTTACCAAGGCGATTCACAGTAGCATATGTTGTCCTATTCCCTAAGAAAGGTGATTTCCTTGACCTGGGGAATTGGGGCCCTATCTCCCTCTTAAATCTAGATTATAAACTTTATATTAAACTTCTTTCCCAACGCCTTAACCCCATTCTCACTCACATTCTCTCCCCAAATCAAACTTACACAGTTCCCGGCCGTTCACTTTCTCATAACATCCATCTACTAAATGATCTAATCCATCTTGCCCGATCTCGCTCTGAACCCCTCGCCCTTCTCTCTCTTGACCAACAATCCGCTTTTGATAATATCTCACATTCCTATCTATCGGCTACACTCCTTCACTTCGGTTTTCCTCCTTCCTTCGTCTCTCTTCTTTTCTCACTCTATCAAGACGCCGTTCTCCAGGTCAAGCTGCCCACCTTTCTCACAGCGCCTATTCCCTTCCGCCGGGGAGTGCGGCAGGGTTGCCCACTCTCCGGACAACTCTTTGCAATCGCAATTGAACCATTCCTCCGCTCTGTACACCAATCCTTTAAAGCAGTTCTGCCACCACTCTCTGCCTGCACAAGACATCATGCCACTACCTCTGTTGCATACGCAGATGATGTCACCATCTGCATCCGTCATGACTCACAGTTTCCGTGTCTCCAACGTCTATTCGCAGCTTATGCCTCATGCTCCGGTGCAGCGCTCAACTCATCTAAAAGCACTGGTTTATGGTGCGGCCCATGGGCACATCGTGTTGACACCCCTTGGGGAGCAAGCTGGTCGTCCATCTCACAGCGCTTCCTTGGAGTTCATCTTGGTTCCTTGCAAGCTGCCCCCTCTACACGTGGAATGCTATCCACCCACGCTTGCTCAGGTCAACTGCCTACTGGAGGAGAGCCCAGTTCTGCTCATCATTCTTCCAGATAGCTCGCCTCTCTCGAACTTTCCTAATCTCCTTGTGCACACACTCCTGGCTTGGTGTCAAATCTCTACAACTCCGCCTTCATGAAATTACCCGATGTCTTACTTCTCTAATATGGACCTGCTGTAACGTGTACTCTACATTCACTTTCCTTTCGATTTTACTATCTCTGGTTATTTTATTTTACTATGTAAATTATCTTCTTACTGAACGAGATGTTATTTCACCCGCTGAATGAGATCTGGCAATGAGTGTAAGTCATGACGTGGTGGTAGCCAGTATAAATAGGCGCGTTCAACGATATATGGGGAGAGCGTTTGTTTATGTGGAGGAGAGCTTTTTGTTGATGTGCGTAGAGAGAGCTTTTTGTTGATGTGCGTAGGGAGAGCTCTTTGTTGATGTGCGTAGAGTGAGCTGTTGTTGTACGAAGTGAGCTGTGGTTTGTGTCAGAAAGCTGTTGTTGTATAAAGAGATCTTCGTTTATGTGAGAGCGAGAAGTTTACCAAATAAAAGATTGTCATCGTAAGTACGTCTTTCTCAGTTCATAGTTTTGTCAGATCTCTGTCTGGCTGTTAGGTTAATTTCATTAGTTGATTATTATTAACAACCAGCATAAGACTTTATTTATCTTAATTACTACTTCAACATTACTAGCAGTTAAAAGCTTGTTCATTATTATTACTACACTACTAGCAGGAAAGTTTA
Source organism: Macrothele yani (assembly GCA_039090855.1). Taxonomy (NCBI): domain Eukaryota; kingdom Metazoa; phylum Arthropoda; class Arachnida; order Araneae; family Macrothelidae; genus Macrothele; species Macrothele yani. The sequence goes on from CM076995.1 coordinate 186,911,129, forward strand.
TTCATGATATAATTAACAAACAACAACCATTAGAAGAAGCATTGAATTCAATATAATTCGTTAGAAGGAAATTCAGTAGAGAAAAGACATATTCATTATAATTAGCTTAGTAGTAGAAGCTATATTCATTATACTGCCACCACTGGGTCAGTGCCACAAAGCTTTGCCTCCCTCCGGATCACGGCGGCATCGGACTCATTGATACACAGGAGTACTACAAGGCCGTCAGAATTACTACTTTTCTCCGTCTCTTCACGTCGCCAGTACCAGATGCCGTTTTAGCTAGGGACGTCATCGCCTCCCCGAGCAACCCTAGCTTTTCCTTTCTCTCCTTACTGCTCATGGACCACCGACCCCACACCTTCATTCGACTTCCCCTGTTTACCGTGAAGCTCTAACTTTCCTTCGTTCCCTCCCTCTCTCTCGTTCTCCACGTGATTCCACAACTGATATCCTTGCTGAACCCCTCTTTTATTCTTCGATTTTTCACCCCTCTCATCTTCCGTACTTTGCCTATCCTACCTGGCTCCGAGCAGGTGTAGTAACAGTTAAAGATCTCACTAACCCTGATCTTTCCTGGCGACCCTTCGCCAGCCTCCCTCCCTCTCTTCTCCTCTCCTCCTCCTCTCCTGACATCTACGACTCTATTCTTTTATCTATCATTTCTCAATTTCCTCATCTTGCTTCCCACTCAGGTCTTTTTTTGTTCCTTCTGCTTCTCTCCCATTTCCTCTTTTCTTGCTTACTTCTGGCTCAGCTCATCCCATTTCCTCTCTCTCGGTGTCGGCTCTTTATCGGTTCCTCTCTATGTCCCATTCTTCTCCTCCTCTCCCCATTCCTGATGTTCCCCCTGCTGCCACTGCTACGGTGTGGTCCGCCGCCCTGTCTCCTCTTTCTGCTCCTCTAGAAATTAATACCCATTGGCTTTTCCTCCATCGCCGCCTTCCTGTTCACTCCGTTCTTTTCCGAATGTCTCTTCTCGATTCCCCTCTTTGCTCTTTCTGGGCTCGGGAGGCTGATGTCTCCCATGTCTATCAACACTGTTTTATATTACTCCCAATGCTGAACTTGGCATTTACTATCGCCCAATGTTCCATTACAGCAGATCTTACATTTGATGCATATCGGACTCTTTTGGCACAGAACTCTCCCTCAGTCAAGCTTCCATCAGTCTGTGCCTATATTTTTATTTTAGCGACGCATGTAATCTACGTGTTTCATCAACGCTGCAGAGATTTGACTACTCCTCTGACTGTGCATGAAGCTTCTACGGCATTATTATGCCACTTCCGCGACCGCCTGACATCTCTACTTCGGCTACAGTATTCTGTTGTAGTTACTCAGCGTCGGGAGAGCCAGTTCCTTGCCACCTGGTCACCTGCTGCCTCATGGTTTACCAGCTCGCCAGATCTTTGCGCAGCTTGGAAATTTACTGCACTGGTTTTTTTATAAAGGGCTATACGTGTTTGCACAGTAAATTGTGTTTTGTGACACTCATCATGTATTTTTTTCTTACATTGACGTTCAAGTTAGTTCGTCTTTCGACTACATTTTGAGCATTAATTGCATAGTGTTGTTTTTTGTAATTTTGTTCTATTTTGTTTCCCGAACATGTTTGCACTGTGCTGTATAATTGTACATAGTTTTAAAAATATTGCGGAACAAATAATCCATCTTATTTGCATCAGGATGTCCAAGTTTAGTTATTTCCTGTTATTCAACATTCTATTGATTTGTCTGATAATCAGTTTTTCAGTTGCATAGTACTGTACATCCTTGTACATATGTTGTGTTGAAACTCACTGTCATATCGTACCTTCTTTCAAGAGACATGTTGACTAATGATTCTTACTGTATTTATTTTTGCACAAGTTAGTCAATTGCATGGTGTTGTACTCATGAGTAATATATTTTGAAAAACATTTTACCTATTTTGTTCTTTTGTGTGAGGTGATGCTTGGTACTATCATTCTTCTATTACTAAATATGGATAGTGAGAATACGTTAAAGCTTTATTCATTGAGTGTTTTCTTATTCCACTTACATTTTCTATCTGGTCAACAGAATAGTAATACATTTCTGTATATGGTCCTATTTTGATTGTAACATGTTGACACTGTGCTGTATATCTGTACATTGTTTCTGAATATTGCCTAACAGGTAATATATTCTATTTACACCAGGAAGTCCAAGTTTGTTCTTCTCCTGATATTCATCATTTCATTGATTTGTCTTATGATCAGTTTGTCATGCTTTGTACTGTACATTCTTGTAACTATGGTGTGTTAAAACTTACTGTCTTATTGTACTTTTTTTGCAAGAGAAATGTCTCATGAAGCTCTCAATATTTTCTTGAACAAGTTTGTAAATCGCACAGTAAAATCCTTCCTAATTTGGTTCTGTTGTGTTTGGAGATGCCCAGACATGCTTGTCGCTGATCATTTATCACGAGCTGTGAGTTTGCTCCATTTTTCAACTTGTGCACTATGCTGTATATTTGTAAATAGATTTTAGTGGTTTAACGATCTTTGATCGTATTTTATTTGTATTAAGACGTCCTTATTAGTTCTTCTCCTGATTTCTACCTTGAATAAAGATATTTTGAAACCACCTTTGGCCATAATGCATGCACTGACCCTTCGAGACGTGCTTTCGACAACATTTTGGAACACAGCGATAGGTATGCGCTTCGATTCAGTACATAACGCTACCGCTAACTGTTGCTTAGTAGTAGGCCTTGGTTCCAAACTTCTTATGCGGTGCTCTAATTCATCCCATAGGTTCTCTCTGGGATTAAGATCAGGGCTCTGTGCTAGCCAGTCCACACACGATACGGAATTATTGTCAAACAACGCCGTAACAGTCCTTGCTTTATGGCTCGGTGCATTATCTGCTGGTACCAACAAGGCTTGGAACCGTAGTATTGCCACAGAGTTGGTAGAGCATAATTGTCCAGAATATCGAGGTAGACCTGCTGGTTAACAGGTTTGTCCACAATAATCATACCACGAAAAAGACCCCCACACGAGTACACTGCCAGCTCCAAACTTGACCGCAGGCACAGTACACTGCCAGCTCCAAACTTGACCGCAGGCACAGTACACTGCCAGCTCCAAACTTGACCGCAGGCACAGTACACTGTACACTGTGGTAAATAGTGTTCCTCCGGCTGCCACCATACACACAAAAGGTCATCCGACTGATTGATCGTGTATCTGGATTCATCAGTCTATAGGACCCGTTACCATTGATCTACGGTCCACGATAAATGTTCTTTACACCATGCTAAGCGACGAGTAGCATTCCGAGTGGAGATGAAAGGCTTATGAGCAGCTGCACGGTAACCCATGGAATAAAGTTCTCTGTGAATGGTACGTGTACATACCGAGGTTCCAGCATTTTTACTCACCTGTACAGTGAGATCCTGTGCAGTACCCCGTTGATTAGCTGTAACGACTCTCCTGAGGCTTCGGCGTTCTCTATCACTGATTTTCTTTGGTTTGCCGGTACGTTTTGCTGCTTCAGGCACTCCTTGTGTCTTCCATTTATTCCGTACATCCAAAACAGTTGACTTGGGTATGTTTAAACGCCTCTCGGTTTCTCTTATGGACAACCCACTAATATAATATCCAACAATCTTTCCTTTCTCAAAGTCAGTTCTCTCCCGCCGCGACATTTTCACTCAACCTCACTGTGCGGTATTACCGTGGTTAGGCGGTTAGCTGCAAGCTTGTTTTTATATCGTTTGCAACTGTACTGCACATCTTAACAACGCAGCGGATCCGTTCATTTGCTTTTGAAGGGGTGTCCGGTGACTTCTGTCATTATAGTATAGATAGACATTTGCTACTATTTGCGAAAAATAACATATGCATGCAGTTGGTATCCACGAAACAGAACGCCTTTTCTAGGAAATGCATGTTGGCAAACAAATTTAACATTCCTGAAGTGAAAAACAGGTAGATACTATTGCATTCAAAAATAGGTAGACCGCCCTGCTGCATGAGTGTTTTAGCGCGCTTGCTCCTAAGTATTTTTCTTAGAAGAAGCAAGGTCGGAGTCTTGGTTTAGGCATGAATTGCGTGTTTTTCTTATGTTGCTGGCTCTATCTCTTCCCTGAAATAAGTGGCTCTAAATTAGGAACAAGCGACTGCTTATAGCCCTCAGAATTACTCATAGTAGGCGTTAAAGGTAGAAACGAAATAGAATGATATGTAGGTATTACTTATAGGCAGATGCTGTTCATAGGTAGGTAGAAAGGAAAGATATTTGTTAATTATTGTAAAACATAACATGGGCTTGTGATGAGCAGCCGCAAGAAACAGAGCCTTTCATATGAAACTAACTAAAGACTACAATGAGGTAAATAGGCAAGTAGATACTATTTATAAATGAACAGGGAAACGTTGTTCATAGGTTGAGAAGTTCCATTTATAGACTGATAGATCGGTAGAGAGAACAAATTGTCACCCAGTCATCATGAAAATAAACATATACGTATAGTGAGTCCCCTGGAGATAACGGAAAGGCACTGGCTTTTTTTAGAAAACTCATGAGGTTACTAAACATTTCTGAGATAGATAGACAGATAGCGACTTACATGTCACAGCTTCAAGGGCCATGTGAGCTTTTATTATCGCAAAGTAACTGTCTTTTAGTTCTTTTTTCTCCCCATAAATACAATGATTGTGATTGAAAAGTCGACAAGCAACAAGAACCTCGAAATAATACTAAAGAAAAACACTCAGTCGTCCTATTTCGTACAGCAGGATGAGATTCCGTGCTTGAATGATGGAAAGAAACTTGCTTAACAAGCGATTTCAAACACCACTCTTCGGACACAAAGGTCTCCTTGCCGTCATGGATTAGAAGAAGTGAAAAAAAATCCTGGGCTAGGAGATGGTCTGATAAGATTTACTGCAACTTCTCCGTTAAAATAGAGCTGTAGGTCTAATCTACCCTGGTGTTTGTAGCGCGTGAGTCAACTGTCAAAGAAGTCTTTTTCAGTTTTTTCTCCCTTCTCTTTTCTTTTTTGTTCCTTTCACGTAAGAGCAATTCCGCGATTTTACTTTTCTGTTGAGGGGTAGGAAGGAGTCTGGAGCTTTGTATCAAAGATAATGAGACACTTCCCTGAGGGGGTGGATGAAGGAAGGTATTGTTGCTGGAAAGCTGTAGCCTTCTTCGAACCTTCTCACTTGTTTGCCCAATTTCTTTGTTTCTAAGAGTGTAATTTTCTTCTTCTCTTACTGAAACAAATCACATTGCTAGTCATTGTTTCACCAGTTCTCCTTTTTCTCTTCCCTCTCCTTCTCTTTTCTTCGTCCTTCCTTTTCTGCTTTCTCAGTACTTGCAAAGACTGATGAATAAATCGACTTCGTTATATAATAATCAAATATAATCAAAGTGACAACAGAACTTTTGAGAAAGTGTAGAAGAGAATGTTAGTAATCGAATTTTCAATAGTCACATTTGCTTACTTTATCTCACTAAGACACAGAAAAAATGTGAAATGGCAATTTGGTTTCTCTGTAAAGGCATTATTTTCCTCTTCTCTTCAATTCGTGGGATGATGGCATTCCAGCTCCATTTATGGTAGACGAAAAAAAATAATTAATTTAATGGATTGACAGTATAAAAATTTCTCTTTCGAAAACCAAAGCAGCAGTGAACATTCAAGTAATTCCGATTGCAGGAACGCAAAGTTGATTTTCTTCGAAACTGTTGAGGCATGCGAACTTTTTAGTTCGTGTCATGGTTGATGTCGCGCTTTGTAGGCACACCTTTTTCACACACAAATGACTAACAAAGAATAACGAACCCATATGATATTGTTTCCTTTTCCCTCTGTGCAGACATGACATCACGACAGCTTAAAGTGGGATTCGAAAAGTTCCTTCTTTTTCTTGCTACCAACAGATGAAATCTTTTGGCGTCTCCCACTTTTTGATATTTTCCCCAATGAGAGTGTAAACGAATTTTAGCACGTCTTTTCTAAAAAACGATCGTTCCTTCTTTTCATCTGTGGACAACATAACTCCGCAATTATTATTTCAAAAATTCTTTCTTGCATTTGGAAACCCGAAATGTGAAAACGACGATCCTTGCATTGCGGTCCTTTTCCGGTGCATAGCTTTCTTTGCCTCTAGTGGACGTAAATACAAATGCTATGGAATGCAAAAGACATTTTATTTCATAAACTCGTATTTTTTTTCTAAATATCCTACTGAAAACATTCCTTCGATACCACTTATTACGAAGACTATTTCCGATAGAGTTTCTTCTTCAAGTAATGCACAGTTATTCCGCAAGGAGGCGTGTAGTTAAAATACGATTTCTGCAATATATCTGCTTCTAAGAGACCAATTGGAAAAATATTTTGTATGCCTTATAGAGTGAATAAAAATGCTATGGAATTCAAAACGCATTTTATTCAGTATACATATTCCCATTTTTTTCTAAATATCCGACTGAAGAAATTCTTTCTTTCCTTCAATGCCACTTATTACGAAGACTATTTCCGATAGTTTCGTTTTCAAGTAATGCACAGTTATTCCGCAAGGGGGCGTGAAGTTAAAATATAATTTTTGCAATAGCTCTGCTTCTAAGAGACCGCTTTGAAAAATCTGTTACGCGTCTTAAAGAGTTTTCGGTCTGGAAACGTTCTGCGCATAGTTTCAAATTTTCGAAAGGAACTGTTTTGCCGCTAGGGGCCGTAGGTGAACACTTCTGATATATTAAGAAGCTAAGGCATTGCTGCAAATACATCTGCCTCTGATGTATTTGCAGCAATACCTGCGATTCTGAAAACTCAGCTGAAAGAAATATTTTGTGGTTAGATACCACTAACTACGAAAAGCTATTTCTAATGTCTTCTGCTAAAAATAATGCATACGTTTATCGCCAGTGAAAGGAAATATATATATCACATTTTTCTCGATATTTCTGCTTCTAACAGTCCGATTTGAAAAATTATTTCTTTGTCGGAGAGAGAGTCTTCTGCGAAATGCTTTAGATATGATTGTATGATTTTAATTTTTTCTTAACGCACAGGTTTGCCTAAAGAAGGCATAGGTTCACGTTTACGTTTACAGCATTATCTTCGCGTCTAAAACAAACTAATTAAAATACTCCTTGTTCAGCCAGATACCATTAACTAAAAAAAGTACTTTGGGGAATTTCGTAGCCAAAATAATGCACAACTTCCCCTCCAGGGAGCGAAATTTACTTTGTTTTTCTCTATGTCTCTGCTTCCAAAAGTCCGAATTAGAAAATTCATTTTGCACAGGACGGCATTATTTTTGTGGAACATTTTTACTGCACTCATGGGGGTTTTTAATTCACAGTTTTGGCACTAGTTGGTGTTAATATATATTTCTCTTTACTTCTAAAAGTACTACAGATATATTTTTGCTTCTAAAAGTACTACAGATATATTTTTTATTTACTGTATGTTATTCGCTCCAGTAAAAAACATTATCCACTTCCAAAAATGTAGTTTTACAGGTAAGGGGCGTAAAAAATGAAGACCTTATTTTTTCGTGCGTGACATAAGGAATATACTTCATAGAGCTTCCTTCGTTGCACGATACTTTAAAACCTTAAAAGAGTTAAAACCCTCACAAGTCCAAAAATATTTTATTTTAATGTTAAACAATTAAAACATTAAAACATGAGACCTTTCGGGCTTTCACTAAGCCCATCTTCAGATGAACAAAACGTTTCATTCATCTGAAGATGGGCTTAGTGGAAACCCGTAAGGTCTCATGTTTTAATGTTTTAATTCTTTAACAATCAAATAAAATCCTTTTGGTGTGGGTTTTAATTGTTTTAAGTTTTTAAGGTTTTAAGGTATAGTGCAGCGAAGGAAGCTGCCTGAAATATATACTTTAGTAAACGTTAAAAAACATTATCGCGATTTCTGGTTTCAGTAGACGTATTTGGAAAATAATTTGTCCTTATCATAGCTTTTGCTACGTACAATAATTTTTACGTACTTTCGATTAAATATTTCCTCTTGCGAGAGAAAGAAATTTTTTAGTTGTACTCAAACTCTGTAAGTCGTTTTTATTCAAAATCCATGTCTCTAGTCCATAAGCAAAAACCAGAAGAATGCACTTTTGATTTAACTCATTTCTTTTAAGACATAATGATACATTACGGTTAGAAATTATGCTGTTTCTACGAGATGTACACCAGCGAAATTTTGGTACGTCTATAAAATTTCCACTTGCTCTTCGCTTGATATCTGTTGTTTTTTTCTGTAAGTTCATCACTTATCTCGCTTCTAAACTGTTAGTAAATTATTTTATCTTACATTGTAGCACTGAGGGGTGCTTGCAAAAATACTGCTGTGTCGTCAGCAAACCAAAATTGTGTTCAATAATTTCCATCAGTCTGTATCTGCTTGCTTTTAGAGCTTAATAACTGATAAACATTCCGCGATGCTGCACTGAAGAACATGAGTGATATGGTGTCACTTCTTCTCCCTCCCTTTCCAATTTTTATAAGTGTTGTGTTCCCGAATAGTCGAGCATTTGCATACATGTGTATGTGTGTGTGTGTGTGTGTGTATCCACTCTTATCATTCTCAATCCACTGCTGAATGAATGCCTTCCCAAATCTCTTCCACAAATCTCTGCCTTGAAAAGTTCCCTTCCACGTCATCCTTGCATATTTTCGGATTTTAGCCACCATTCTCCCAAGCAGAGTTCTGTGTCCTTATTTTATATCTCATGCCTACTATAAAAGCTAGCTATGTGGGTTTAACAGATATTTGTTAAGGATCTTTTTTTCCGTGTTTATTCACACCACTTGTAACATTTCACACTAAAATAGAGTTAAATTTAAAACAAAGACAAATTTTGAAGATGACAATCCGATTTTTGGCGTAAATGTGACTAGGATGGTAAGTCAGATAATATCCGAAAACTTGAAAATCTTCATCGTCCTGGAGCGGGACTCGAACCCGCATCTCCCAGAAAACGCCCGGGTATGCTAACCACTACACCACCCAGAACGACCAAGTTTCAAGTTTTAGATTTTATATCGGAAACTTGAAACTTGGTATTTATTTCATGGTTAAAAACAAAGAATTCAAATTTACGCATTTTTTTAAGTCTAAATGAAAAGATAATTATTGAATAATAATAATAACAGTTTGCAACTAAACCAAAAAAGTTTCCAATTTTTTTCCATTTACTTTGTACTTCTTAGTTGGTTTCAATAAGGGATTACTAAAGGGATCTTCAGGTTTAATAAAAACTCAACCACGAAAGTAATAAAAAGTGCTTTACACAATAACCACAAAAGTAACAAAAAGTGTGTAAAACACTTTTTGTTACTTTCGTGGTTGGGTTATTTTTACTATGAACTTAGAGAAAGATACTAAATATATTAAGTACTACATACAATAAGTAATCCCTCAGTCTCCGGCAGCTGGAATGTACCTGGCCAAGGCAACGGCCAGTGCGACATGAAGGCAGAGGGTGCTAAGAATCCCCGGAAGACCGGACTAGGCTGCCATCTGATGCTGACCATGGCTACGTATAATAGACGAACCCTATCTTCTGATTCAAGGCTTCTTGAATTGGAAGAGGAACTACAAAGGATCAAGTGGGACATCGTCGGGCTAAGTGAGGTAAAGAAAAAGGAGATCTTATTAAACAGAAAAGTGGACATCCCTTCTACTATCGTGGGACAGATATTGGCAGAACTAGTGGTGTTGGATTTATAATAAACAAGAAACTGAAGAATAAAGCTGTAGAAGTTGAAAGTTCCTCTGACAGAGCTGCACGACTCGTTATCCAACTCTCGAGAAGATACCAGGCTCATATTATTCAAACTTATGCACCCACCACAAGTCATCCTTAAGAGAAAATTGAAGAATTTTATGAGGAAATTTGTCATCTAAATATTAAAGGTAAGCAGCACTTGAAGATAATTATGGGAGATTTCAATGCAAAAATAGGGCACCGGCAACAGAATGAAACTTCAGTAGGTAAATTCGGTCACGGCAACAGAAACCAGCGTGGAAATACTCTCGTTGAATTTGCAGAGGCAGAAGGGTTTTTCATCTTGAACTCCTTTTTCAAGAAAAAGCCACACAGGAAATGGACATGGAGACATCCAAATGAGACGACGAGGGAAATTGATTTTATTATGTGTAACAAAAAATTCGTCATCGAAGACTGCAGTGTGCTAAACAAGTTCACAGATTGGTGAGATGTAAGATGCACCTCAACACTAAACTCGAAGGTGGCAAGCTCATAAGAAAAACAAAAAGTGTGGACATAACCAACCTTAAAAAACACCATAATACCTTCAAGTTGAAACTGAAGAACAGTTTCTCTGCTTTAGGAGGCCTAACATCGGAAGAAGTGGATATTTCTGAAGTTAACAGAAAAGTAACCAAAGCTCTTATGGAAACAGCAACAAAATTAGCTGGGTCTAAGAACAAGTTGCATGTGAACAAATTATCAAGAAAAAACAAAATGTTAATGCAAAAAAGAAGAGAGATGAGGACAACTAAAGAAGATGTGACATCCAAAGTGGAATATATAGAGCTATGCAAGACAGTACGAAAAAGTATCACTGAAGACGTAAGGAAATTCAACTGTGAACTAGTGAGGAAAGCAATTGAAAACAACCAAAGCCTAAAGATGGCAAAGGGACATCTCAGTAAGGGAAGAAAACAGATTATGTCATTAAGAAAAGAAGATGGTTCTGTAACAAGAAATAGAGGCGAAAGTTTGACAAGAGTGAAAGATTTCTACTCCAGATTATATGAATGGGATGATGCATGTATTCCAGACATCATGGAAGGTACCAGTACCAGAGTTCTTCCAGTCCTTCCAGCAGAATTTGCACATGCAATCAAGAACATGAAGCGGGGAAAAGCTCCAGGAGAAGATGGAATTACTGTAGACATCATACAAGAAGCAAGTGGAGAAATCGAAACAGTACTCGCCCAAATTTTCACTTGATGCCTTAATGAAGGGAAGATTCCTGAGGATTGGAACAACGCTGCAATGATCCTTCTACATAAAAAAGGTGACATTGAGAATCTCAAGAACTACAGACCTGTCAGCCTCCTAACAGTGGTTTATAAAATCTTCACTCAAGTTCTTTCACACCGTTTGAAGGTAACACTGGACATGGCTCAACCGAGAGAACAATCTGGATTCAGGAGTGGCTACAGCACAGTAGATCATATTCACGTACTTAGAGAACTAATTGAAAGAGCGAGGGAATATGAATTTCCATTATGTATGGCTTTTATCGATTATGAAAAAGCCTTTGATTCGGTGAAACCATCAGCAGTTACAATGGCTCTTAAATCCTGCGGTATTGAAGATGCATACATTAATATTATTAATAACATCTATGAAAATGCAAGTGCAAAGATTCGGCTTTTTAAAAATACAACACACATAAAAATTGGAATGGGAGTGAGACAAGGTGACACCATATCTCTGAAGCTCTTTAATGCCAATTGGAAAATGTCTTTCATTCACTGAACTGGGAAGACAAAGGGATAAAGATTAAGGGAGATTATCTACCCACCTTCGTTTTGCTGATGACATAGTCATTTTTGCAACTACCCCATCAGAGCTGCAGAGTATGATCCAGGAACTTGCTGACAAGAGTAAAGAAGTGGGATTAAAATTGAACTTTCAGAAGACAAAAATGGTGTTCAGTGCTTTTACAAGAAATGAAGATTTATCGATTGATGGAGAAAAGCTGGAGATAACAGACAAGTACGTTTATCTTGGACAGCAGATATCAAGTGAGGGTCACATTGATGAAGAAATTAATCGAAGTACAAAACTTGCCTGGAGAGCTTTTGGAAGAGACTGCATAATTTTCAAAAGCAATATGCCATTATGACTTAAAAGAAAAGTGTTTGATCAATGCATCCTTCCAGTGCTTACGTATGGTGCAGAGACGTGGACCTTAACTAAAAGAGACATACAAAGGCTGCAACCAACTCAACGCAGCATGGAGAGGTGCATGCTTGGTGTAACCAGGAGAGATAAGAAGAGGAACTCGTGGATTAGAAAAATGACAAGAGTGGAAGACATCATGATAAGAGTTAAATCCCTGAAACGGCAATGGGCTGGACATACTGCCAGAAGGACAGACCATCGATGGACAGCCAAAATTTTAGATTGGATTCCAAGGGACAGGAAAAGGCCCAGAAGAAGACCACATGGGAGATGGGAGGATGAAATTCGAAAGTATGCGGTAGTGACATGGATTAGACTGGCACAAGACAGACCGTTGTGGAGGAAACTTGGGGAGACCTTCGTCCAGCAGTGCATTAACAATGATGATGCTGATGATGATGATTATGATGATGACATTAAGTAATTATTTAACAAAAGTATTCATTCAACCATTTAAAACATTTAATGCTAAGTGGCGATTAGTCTGCACGGGAATGACCATCGGAAACAGCTTACTTATTTTTTTATTTAGAACTATTCCCAGTGTTCTGCTTGGTGTCTTCCTATCCCTTAGCACCTAGTCTAATAAATTAGTTGCCCATCGGTAGTCAGTTCTTGCAATAGGTCCAGCCTAGTCGCCACTTCAGAGTTTTTACTATGATCACTGTAATTTATGCAGTACATAGAGAGAGTTAAAATTTAACATTTTTTGCACAAGCCCTAAAGCAGACATGCTCCTGCGGGGAAATAATGTAAAAATACTCCGAAGCTCCTGAAAAAAAATGTCGGAAATGATTCATGAAATACAAAAGAAATCCATGTAAACGAGATATACGAAGTTGGGCTTTTCAAGGCAGTGCCAGCCTCGTTGGTGGTGCAGTGGTCTAAGCGTTGGCTTCTGACCATTTGTACATAATAGGTCCATTATGATGAGGCATTAATGGTGTGTTTACTTTGCCCCGCTGCTCTCTCTCTCTCTTCCATGGAACCAGTGCCCTAAATTACGGATGTGTGACTGTTCATAACACGTCGAGTTGCTCACAGTGATCGTTAACCCCGCCCCACCCACCCCAAAAAACAAAGCAGTGTCAGCTTAGATTGCCTAGCTTACTAGAACGCACTCATAGAAATTGAGTTTCGATAAAATCAGTAAGCTAAAATATGGACAAAAACATCCAGAGGTACTTCAAATTACTAAGAACGATTTTTTTTATTGTAATTAGGTAACATTCTGATTTCCAAAAATGTAACCTTTCTGATTTCCAAAAATGTAATTCTTAATGAAAATTATAACTAAAAGTTTTTTGAGCCACAGTTTCAATGGTTCCTTCTTGTAAGCTAGGCAGCCCACGTTGACATACCGTTGAAAAGTTTTAATTTGGAATGCCCGTTTGTTCGCTTGCAAAGCTCACTGCCAAGTTCCAAAATGCCTCTGAAAGCAACGGCAACACCATGGAGGTTCGTCGAGATCTGAACGCAATGGATTTCCGTGGCCGTACAGTCGCACACAAGCCTAACATCAGTAAAATCAATGCCAAGCGCCAGTTGGATTGGTATAAACCTCAGCGTCAGTTGGATTGGTATAAACATCGGCGCCAGTTGATTTTAGAACAATGGAAACGTGTTGTCCGGATTAATGAATCACGCTTCACCATCCAGCGTTCTGTCAGAGGAGTCTGGGTGTTGAGCATACCAAAGTAACGCTACCCGCTCAACTATGTTGTTGCAACTGTGAGTTTTCGTGAAGGAAGCATAATACCCTGGGTTGCTGTTTTCCATGATATGGCTGGGCTCCTTAGTCCTAGAGGTCGGAAGTTTTAACGCTTCGGCCTATAATATAATTCTGTACCCCAACATTATGGCAACAGCTCAGTGAAAGAACTTTTCTTTACCAACAGAACAATGACCAGTCCACAAAGTGCTGTCCGTGTAGGAATGGTTTGATAAAATAAGAAAACTTGATTGCCCTGCCCAGCGCTTCGATCTCAACCACATGGAACACCTTTGGGATGAACTGAAACGCCTACTGCAAGCCGGACCTAATATTGTAACATCGGTGGCCAATCTGTCTAATGCTTTGTGTCAGAATGGAAGTTTCCGCAGCAACGTACCAAAATCTAGTAGAAAGCCTTTACTGCCGAATACAGGCTGTGATAGCAGTTAAGGATGGACCAATTCGATACTCATTCCTTTCCTATTAAAGAGAGTTTGTGGATAGGAAAGTGCACTGATAACTTTGATTAGTAGTGCATATATATCACCATTGTCAACGATTTTACCAAAATCTAGTAGAAAGCCTTTACTGCAGAATACAGGCTGTGATAGCAGTTAAGGATGGACCAATTCGATACTCATTTCATTCCTTTCCTATTAAAGAGAGTTTGTGGATAGGAAAGTGCACTGATAACTTTGATTAGTAGTGCATATATATCACCATTGTCAACGATTTTCAGTCCATTACTGGATGAAAGTCTCCCCAAATTTCTTTCACAACTGTCTCTCTTCGGCCAATCTCCAACATGTCCCTCTAGTGTGCTTTTGAATTTCATCCACCCATTACGACATGGTATTTTAAGGAGCATCCACAAGTGTGATGAGAATTCGGTGAGTATAACAATTGCCGACGTTTGGCGCAATGGCTCATCCGCGGCAAAGATACGGAGCACATCCCCAAAACTGTGACTTAAAAACTTGTGGTGACTGAATAGAGAATGCCATCAAAATTAGATAATCCAATAATAATAGACACTGTCGTTGCACGTCTGTATAAAAGGCACTGTCTATATCAAAAAGCACTTCTGCCTAACAAGACGTTCCTCAACAATGGAATTCTATCTATTTACACACTATCTATTTACGCTTATCGTAAACAAGACATTATCTCAGCTTTGCTCTGCTACAATCAGTATTTACGCTTTATTGAACTTTGATCAACTGTTATTAGAAAGGTCGTCGGGAAAATAATTTGACGTTAAGTCAGAAACAGTTTAATGAGAGGATACCAAATGTACAAAACAACACAGAAACTCAAAAGGAAGATTAAATTACAGGTATGCGTCACAATATATAGTAAACATTCACGGTAGCTAGGTATATGGGAGAATGGTGAAATGCATTTTGATACAGAAACAAGAATGATTCTAAGCTGGAAAAGTAGTTTAAGAAGAAATATCAGCTTCTAAAAACACGAATTTTGGATTTTTTCAATTCGAGATACGCCACCAACTAGGGTATTCAACGCTCTGAAGGTAGACAAGAGGGCGGAACGACACCGCATTTGATCGGCATCAAAAATCCCAGCTTAAGGCATATCTTCTAAATTCCTACTTCCATGATGATAACAGTGTCAAGCTAAGAATTCCGATTTTAAGCTGGTACCCTTTTGTTCAAAGTGTGACACCACAGTTTCAATTCTGAGCAAATATTTTATTGAATATTTTTATTATTTTTTTTAAGTTGCTGTCACTAATAAGCATAAAAACGCACATTTCAGTTATGGGTACTTTCAGTTATTCTCTATTACTCTAATGATGCGTTACGAGTTGAACAAAAATATTTGTCTCCCACAATAATATCACTAGAATTGTATTTTTTACATCGTAAATCTAATTTGCAGAGTAAATGTTAGTGCGGGCGTGTAAACAGTCGTTTTAGAAGTCCTTTACAGTAAATTAAATTAATTTTTCAGTAGCACAATGTTTTCCGTCAGGAACTTAAAAAATCCTCATTGTTCTGTTATGCGGGATTGTTTTTTCATGTTCCTCATTTACCTCAAAAAAAGAGAGCTAAAATATCTAAAAAGCTCTTCTTTTGGAAATTCTCTTTGCTTGTTAGAGAGATTTTCTTATGGCTTCGGTTGTTAAGCGAGCCACATCGCAAATGCTGAGTAAATAAGACAAAACCAACGGAAGCCTTCGGTCCCAAGTGGACATTTTGTCAGTGAAATCACCTGAGAGCAGATGTTGTTCTCCATGAGCTGCCATTTCCTTGAAACGTCTGCTTCTGCGCAAAAGATAAGGAAAGTCGAAAACCGAGTGTGGAATGTTTCTTTTTGCTTTACAGTACCGTGAAAATAAGGAAAGCTTGTCCAAAAAATCACTGTGTGTATAACTAGAAGGTCAGCTCTTTTTTTTTTGTATTAAAGAATCGAAGCTCCATCTTCAGTGTGTCAAAAATTATTCGGTCCAATTTTACTTATACAAATAACTTTCGAAAAAGTGAAAATGTTGATTAAATACCATGTAGCATAAATCCACAGCGCGTTTTCGGTTTAACACAATTCACTGTGTGGTAAGAAATTTTAAAAAATGAAAAGTATTTATTTTTACTTTATGACATACTGCATTCTTTTAGAAACATGCTATTTTGAAGGTTTCACTTATATTAAGAGAAAGATCTAGAAAATTCTATGACAGTGGGAGATTTCATCGCATTAATCTTTCTTTTCTGACTGGTTGCCGATTTCTATTCTTAGATGAAAAATCACTGAACGTTTTTTGCGACGCGATTTGTTTTTGTAATATGTGCCTTGGGACTATAAAATACCGTTGAGGATCTGCCTTTTTCTCTTCGACAGACATAGGTACAAGATATGCTATGTTTGGAACTCCACAATCTGTAGAACGATATTTCCACTTGCCTCAAAAAATTATTTATGGCGCAAAACATTTCAGTTTTTTGACACTTGCGTTCTGAGATGTGCGCATGAAAATAAGCCCTTTTTCTGCTGATGGGGTTTGAACCCACGTTTCCTCGCCCCGGAACCAGTTATTCTCCCAAATTAACTACACCGACTTCGGCTTACCACTGCAACTTGTCGTTTCCACTCTTGCGTTACTTCAGTGGTACGTCACATAACGCCAAAGGCGAGATACGAAATCCCAGGCTTCGGGTCCACCGCAAAGCATGCCTAAAGAAGAGCTCACTCCGAAAGAAGAATTTTTTCTATTAATTCCAGACGATGTATGGAAGAAGTATTACACATTTATCGAAAGTAGAGAAAGGAATTATCATTAATCCCCATCTATATGTGGAAGCAGCATCACACATTTATCGAAGCGTAGAAGAAGGAATTCTCATTTATTCCGGACGATATGTGGAAGAAGCATCACACATAATATTAAGCGAAGACTGAGGAATTCTCAATAATTCCAGATGATGTGGGAAAGAAGCATCACATATTCATCGAAGGTAAAAGAAGGAATTCTCATTAATTCCAGATGATATGTGGAAGAAAAATCACACATTTATCGAAGGTAGAAAAGAAAATTCTCATTAATTCCAAACGGTGTGTGGAAGAAGCATTACATGTTTATCGAAGCGTAGAAGAAGGAATTCTCATTCATTTCAGGCGATGTGTAGAAGAAACATCACACATTTATCGAAGCGTTGTAGAAGGAAATTTTATTAATTCCAGATGATATGTGGAAGAAAACTCACACATTTATCGAAGGTAGAAAAGGAAATTCTCATTCATTCCAAGCGATGTGTGGAAAAAGCTTCACATGTTCTTCGAAGGTAAATGAAGGAATTCTCTTTAATTCTAGATGATATGTGGAAGAAAAATCACACATTTATCGAAAAAAGAAAAGAGATTCTCATTAATTCCAAACGGTGTGTGGATGAAGCGTCACATATTTGTCGAAGTGTAGAAGAAGGAATTTTCATTAATTCCAGACGATGTGGGGAAGAAGCATTACACATTTATCGAAGCGTTGAAGAAGGAATTTTCATTAATTCCAGACGATGTGGGGAAGAAGTATCACATATTCATCGGAAGTAAAAGAAGGAATTTTCATTCATTCCAAACGATGTATGGAAGAAGCGTCACACATTTATCGAAAAGTTGAAAGAATTCTTATTAATTCCAGACGATATGCGGAAAAAGCATCTCACATTCATAGAAGGAAAAAGAAGGAATTATCTTTAATTCCAGACGATGTGTGGAAGACACGTCGCAGATTTTTCGAAGCGTAGAAGGAATTCTCATTAATTCCAGACGATATATGGAAGAAGCATCATACATTTTTCGAAACGTAGAAGAACTAGTTTTCATTCATTTCAGAAGATGTATGGAAGAAGCATCACACATTATTCACGAACCTCCCGGCCAGGATATTCATTTTTACTTTCGGGCCCCAATGTAGAAATAATTCTGTTTTTGACGGTGGGGAAATTAAAATCCACGTCTCCTCGCTCGAGAGACAGTTATTCTCTCGATTGAACTACACCGACTTTCACTCGTCACTACAGCTTGACGTTTAGACTCTTGCGTCACCTGTGATGCTTCAGTGTAATTCAGGAAATAAAAACAATCCAAGGTTTCCTTTAATTGCCTTTGTAGAATTCGATGCTGAGACAAAAACAAATCAAAGTTAAGGCACCCGTACACCTTCCGAGAGTATTTTTTCAAATTATTCGATTTTTTTTTCTTTTCTGCCTTTTATAATGTAATATTGCTAAAAATATGGAATAACATAAAAAACAAAAGGTTCTGAATTTTTTTAGTTGGAAAAATAGGTAAACAAAACAAAAAATTTACATTTTCGCAAAACATGATAACTCAAAATCCAATCAATATATTTTTATTTTGTAGATTTTATTATGATGCAAATAATGTCTCCTAAGGAATATACTTTTCCCATTATCATAGCGCAGTTATTTAAACAGCTGGAAAAGTTAAAGCACTGTCGAAAGGAAATTCAAAATTTATAGAAATTCATAATTCATGCCATAAAAATGAAACACTAATGGCTGTACAATCATGGAAATAGTCCATTCCTTTTATATTATCTTGCAATATATTCCTGTGAAGTTTCAAGGCTTTTCAAGTATAAGATTTTGCGTTGTGAAGTTTTGCATGAAGGCAAAATATAAAAAAAATCATTTCGAGAAAAAGCTAAAACTAACATTTAAACACAAATCCTAAAATCAAAATTAAAAGTTAAAATGCCCCTCATTTATAAATTTCCCTATCTTTATATACGCAAAACAGTTAGTTTTTCATCCTGACGACTTACAAAACTTTCCTTCGTTTTTTTGCAACAGAGGTCGCATGCCGTTTCCAGTTATGGATTCGAATGTTATCTAAATGACTATAACCTTCCAATATGAAACATATTGGATTTTAAATGCTCAACTTGGCTAGTACTTTCAAACAAGCTTGAAACCGTTCGTCAAACTGTATGACAACATCATATATGCCTAATTTCATAGTTTTGAGGCAAACGAAAACCTGTTTCCGTATTTTCTGCTATATCATAGTTTTGTTGCCAGATCCTTTTTAAGGAGTTCAAATAATTAAAATTTCAATTTTTGTTTTGATTTATGTGCAGGATCAAATCTGAGCGTTCATTTTTAATAAAATTGCAATGTAAATAAACATTAAAGCTCACTCCCATGTTCTAAAAAAGACAGAAACAAATTTTTACCGGATTTGGAAAGATAAAAAAACAGGCTTTAATATTAGAACGAAATTGGGAAATCGATATTTTGATTGAAAGTCGCATTTTCAAGGTGTACGGATACTTTAACCAATTATTTGTCACAGTTTATGTATATTCCTAATAAGCCCAGTTCCTAATTTGCTATTTCATTTGGCCCTAAGGCTGTCTCAAGTTCGGTGTAAATGAGCACAAAATAACACGTACATTTAATATTCCGAAATGTATTATATGCGTATGTATTCCGCAATTGAAGATCAACAGAAAATGACCTCAGAATTATGGACACAGAAATCAGACATCTCTGAATTGCCTGTTTAGTACATAACATCAAACAAATCAAAGAACTTGAATAGCACATCACTCTGGGGAGGGAATCGAACTCGCATCTCCAGATTTCGGGTCGAACATGCTACCCATTGCATCATCCAGGACGAAGAAGTCCCAATACCTGATTGGCTCAGTGGTCTAAGCGATGGCTTCTGATCATTCGTCCAAGAAGTGTCTGGGTTCGAATCCCAGTGAGGCATGGATGTTGTGTTTGTCTTACGGCACTGGCTCTCTACCTTTCCTGGAACCAGTGGCCCAAAATTAGGGACGGGCGACTGCTTATAGCCCAATGAGTTGCTCATGGTGGTCATAACCCCCCCCCCCCCCAATCAAAGAAAAGTGCCTGATTGTTAAGAATCAAATCATTATCAGATTTTCCCCAGACCTATCAAATTCTACTTCCTCGTATCATAGTTAAGCAAATCGCCAATCTCACAGGTACATTCTGTGGAAGAAATATTATTCTCATAATACATGGAAATGCGTCAGAATTATTAACACTGCAACCAGACATCTCCTCGATCTACTAGCGTGGCGTAAGCCAGATTTTATTGTTCATCCGAGTAATGTCAGAAAGCCCGGTGGCGCAGTGGTCTCAACAATGGCTTCTGATCATTCGCCCGAGATGGGTCCGGGTTCCAATCGCGGTGAGTCATGAATGTTGTGTTTGTCTTACGGCACTGGCTCTCTCCTTTCCGTCCGATGAAATTTAGCTACAGCATTTGTCATTTTCTTATAGGACTTCCGTCCAGAGTGAGTAGAGTTTAGGTCCCAGCCACCTACACCGAGATCGCCTTTTGGGCAGGACACAGAAACGGAAGGAATGAGAGCGAGTCTAGCGACTTTAACAGAACAGCTTGTAGTAATATTAGAGTGCAGTAGATGGCGCCACCGTACAAGTACGATATTGCACATAGAGGGGTGAGAGAATTTCAGGGGGGGGGGCGTAGGAAAGGATACCCATTTAACCAGTGGGTCCAACCTGGGGACCGTCACTTAACGTGCTCATCCGATGCTCGGCGGATATTCAGCAATTGTTAGCAAATCACACCATCTCTAAAAGATCAGCCCAGGCCCGAGCCTGAGGACCTTGCATCGATAGTCTGAACTTCTAACCACTAAGCCATCAGCGGCTCTTCTCTCCTTTCCCTGGAACCAGTGGTCCTAAATTAGGTACGGGGGACTGCTTATATAGCCCATTGAGTTGCTCACGGTGGTCGTTATACCTACAATCCAAAAAAAACAACAAAAAAAGGTCAGAATAGAGCCAAATGAGCAAGCTTTCCTCATCCAACTATTTCTTTCATTGCAATTCATCTCTCTTCGTTGTTCTTCACCTCTTTTTCCCTCTTCTGAATTCCTTTTTTTATTATTATTGAAGGTTTAACGACCACCGTGAGCAACTCAATGGGCTATAAGCAGTCGCCCGTTCCTAATTTACGGCCACTGGTTCCAGGGAAGGAGGAGAGCCGGTGCTGTAAGACAAATACAAGATCCGTGTCTCACCGGGATTCGAGCCCGGAGCCCTTTCGGACGAATGATCAGAAGCAATAGCTTAGACCACTCCACCACCGGGGCGGCATTCTCAATTTCCATATATTCTTCTTACCTTTGTGACGTACTATACAGAGGTAAAGCACGTGTCAAGACCGTAGATCTGCAGCGATACACTCCGTCCGTGTAGCTTAGTTGGGAGAGCAATTTACTCCGGAGTGAGGGGGCGCAACTTCGATCTCCGTCACAGAAAAATTTGTGTTTTCACACCTTAACTATATAAATGATATGTTTCAGAAACTTACTCATCTGAAATAAATTAACACGTATTGAATCGTGCTCTCTCGTTGCATGCATGTGTTTTTCTAGTGCAATTTTTTTTTGTTTCCCAGTGTGTATCATTGCATTCTCTTCAAGCATTTTATGTTTGACCTTGTAATTCTACTGGGTGTTTTCAAGTACAGTTAGCATAAAGTAAACTATGGTCATTAATTTCAGCGAAATTTACTATTGATTATCTTCTTCAATGCCATCTCATAAGTTAAAATCATATCTCTTTCGTTAGTGTCTTTGAGATGGCATTGAGATAATCCCTTTGCTAGCTTTCAGCCAGTTGTTAATGAGGGAGGAGAGATAAGCTCTCCCTACTTCGTTTCCAATGTTCGGGGAAAACACTGCAACGGGCACTTCCCTGTATCTACAGTTCATGAGGTTTAGTTTCGAAATTACTTTATTACTGTGAATGGTTTTTATGTCATCTGCATGAGAAGAAATTGGAACACACAGCTTTTTCTTGTAACTAGGTTTTTATGAGGTATTTCTCAAGAGGAAGGTGAAAGTAGGGCTGTCGCCTCAGTGGCGGAGTGGTCTAAGCGATGGCTTCTGATCATTCTTCCGAAAGGGGTCCGGGTTCGAATCCCGGTAAGACATGGATGTTGTGTTTGTCTTTCAGCATTGGCTCTCTCTTTTCCCCGGAACTAGTGGCCCTAAATTAGGGACGGGCGACTGCTTATAAAGCCCATTGGGTTGCTCACGGTGGTCGTTAAACCTCCAATCAAAAAAAAAAAAAATTCGGGCTGATTAGGCTTCGGTAACTTCTCAGATGGCTGAGGAAACTGCATTATACTCCGCATTTCTTGTTTGGGGAGTGAAAAGGGGCAAGGTCAGTGCCCTTGCGCTTCAGGAAAGCGAGTGAAGAGATTCTTCTCTTTCGGAAGACAACGGGGAAAACTGCGATTTGAAATGTCCGATGCCGAGATAGGCTTTCAACTTAATCACGGCAGAATTAAGTTGAAAGCCGGAGCATGGCAGCAAGGCTGTCAGGAAAAACGCCCTGATAAGATAAGCAGAAACAGATCAATGCGTAAACAATTTTAAAAGAAGGCATAAAACCGTATACATATTATACAGAAATCAGGAAAACCAAATCTGCGACCTCATTTATATACCGCATTGGATAAAGATCACCACTCCGGAACCTCAGCTAAAACCCTGGAAATGCTTATTTTTTCTACAAGCTAACGCGCTACAAATTCACGCGATTTGCCACTTAAAGACATCCAGTGACCACCGCTGTAACAACACATAGTAGATGCATTTGTTAAATGCTACTTTGAAAGCCTTTTCCGGTCCTCTATCACAGATTTTCTTTGTCCCGCCGGTACGTTTTGCTGCTTCAGGCACGCCATGTGTCTTCCACTTATTCCGAACATCCAAAACAGTTGACGTGGGTATGTTTAAACGCCTCTCGGTTTCTCTTATGGACAACCCACTAATATAACACCTAACAATCTTTCCTTTCTCAAAGTCAGTTCTCTCCCACCGTGACATTTGCACTCAATCTCAAAGTGCAATATGATAGTGGTCAGATGCAGGCTTGTTTTTATACCGTTTGCAGCCGCTTCTTAACTTAACAACTTCTTAACAAAGCACGCAGTGGATGCGTTCATTTGTTTTTGAAGGTTTGCCCGGTGAGTTTTGTCAATATAGTGTATATCAGAAACAAAAATATGCACCCATACCCCTTACTGGCAAATCCGTAAGAAAAAAATATAAATTATATGCAAAAGATAAGTGCATTCTTCATTACAATCTCTGTTCAACACAAAAAGAAGTTTAAAAACCGGTTTGTAAGGAGCGGAGACATCAGTCAAAACTCTTAACATAAGTTAAAAAAAAACGCAGTGTCTTAGAGAGGTTGTAACCCAGATCAATAATGTCAGTAATCAAACATTTTGCACCTGAACGTGTAACTTTTCTAATTATATTTTCTGTGCAGGTTTCAGAACATTTATTGTAAATTTTGCTGTAGAATCCTGCATAAATACTTTCCTTATATATATATACACTATCTACTAACAAGTAATTGGACACCCCTGCAATCGACGATATCTGCGGTTCTGATACACGTCACGGCCGCAGCAGTTAAATATCGTGTGGGAAACAACAACGCTACCAGTCGCATGCAAGATGCCACACAGTTCGGAGCTCTCTGATTTCGAGAAAGGTGTAATCGTCGGGTATTACAGAAATTGCCGATTCATACGTGACATATCTAGCTAGTTGAAGTACCCAAAATCGTCAGTGGCCTACGTGATTGGCAAGTGGAAGATGAGAGGTGACTGTTGGAATGTGTCCCAACCCGGTAGACCCACAAAACTGGAAGTTAGAGACCGCCAGGTGCTGGCCAGAAAAATTCGGAAGAACCGCACCAAATCGATGGGTCACTTCCGCGAGGAATTTCAACAGGCATCCGGGAGTGTTCTTTTGATGAATACCATCCGTAAGAAAGCCCATCTGCTCGGTTATCATGGACGTGTTGCCGCCCACAAGCCTTTGATCACAAAGTCCAATAGCACTGCTCGGCTAACGTGGTGCAAAAAACGTCGACAGCGGACCGTTGAACAGTGGAAACAGGTTCTCTGGAGTAACGAATCAAGGTTCACCCTCTACCGTTCGGATGGCAGGATCCGGGTTTGGCGTCTGCCTGGAGAACTCCTCCTGACGGAATGTATTGTGCCAACTGTGAAGTTCGGCGGCGGTGGAATTGTGCTAAAGGGGTGTTTTCCCTCGTATGGCACGGGACACTTGGTCGCAATTCCTGATAGACTCAACGCCAAGACCTACTGCACCATTTTGGATGACCATGCGCTTCCTACGTTGTGGCAGTTTTACGGGGTGGACCCATGTTACTTTCAGGATGACAATGCCACCTGTCATGTTGCGAGGTCCACCATGGCTTGGTATGGTGACAATGGGGTTAATCGAATGGACTGGCCTGCGAAAAGCCAGGACCTTAACCCTATCGAGCACTTCTAGGACGATTTGGAGCGTCGACTCACCGTCCGAAATTGGTAAAGGAACTGACCTGTCTTCTCCAAGCCGAGTGGAAGAAAATGCCGCTAGCCGTCGTACAACGCCTGGTTGAGAGTATGCCCCGGAGGGTCGCAGCTGTAATCGCCGCTCGTGGAGGCTCCACCAACTATTGAAGGTGAATAAACTTCGTTTTCCTTTGCTATCACAGGTGCCCAATTACTTGTTGGTAGATAGTGTATATATATATATATATATATATATATATATATTAAATGGTGGTTTTACAATTGTTCCTGCCAAAAGGAAAGCAAATTTAATATCATTACCATCAAACCTTTTTAACAAACTTTTCTGCCTTTGGTTAATGCTCTTACGATGCCTTTAAGAATGTTTTTTTCCCACAAAGATTTATAACTCACGCAAAGATTAGCTGTCTTGTCTGCCAGAGGAATTTCCTTGATACATGAGATGACTACTACACTTCGTTAACTCAACTACCCTCCAAGTAGAGGTAGAGTTAGGAAGAAACAAAGGAAATATATTTGGCTATTTATTTTACATCTTCGTATTTGTTGAAAATACTGTCATTTTTGCAGACATCTCTTCAGATTTCCGATCGAGGTTTCACGAACAGGCTAATAAGCAAAGTGGCAGGCCTAAAGGTAAAACTAAATAAGATAAAAATAATGCAAAATGTTTCCGAGGCAAGAGAAAGCATCTTAGCTAACGATACACAATTACAAGAAACTGATGGTTATGTTCATGTTGGCCAATAGATTTCAATGGATAGCAGTTTCATAAGAAAAATTACTAGACACATTCAGCTTGATTTCTAGTGGAAAACGTTTCAGACGTCCAGAGACCACAGACAGCCAAAAGAAGTATAGAGAGGTAAGTCCTTGGAGTTACTAGGATTACAAGGAAGAACAGTGAAAGAAACTCATGGATCGGATAAGAAACAGACATCATCCGGGTAGTAAATCATCTTCAATGGCAATAGCATGGATACACAGCACGGAAAATGGACAATTGTTGCACCACCGTAACCCTAGACTGGACATAAAGAGATCAAAAAGGACACAGAAAAACACCACATAAAAGGTAGGTGAGCGAGATCAGAATACGCGCCGGTACGACATGGAAGATGAAAGGTCAAGATATCGACTTGGATAGGAAGGAAAATTGGGCAAACCTACATTTTGTAGTGGAGTCGAAAATGGTACGTGATACGATGATGATGATTATGATAATGATGATGATGATGATGATATGCAGGGTGTCCCACTCGCTACCGGTTGTTGATAGTGAGTGCTCGTGTTCGTGGCTGTTCGCGTACGTTTGAAAATGTATCTGTATACTCCGGAAGAGCGATTGTTTATTGTTCGCACTTATGGGAAAACAGAATCGATAACGTATTGTCAGCAGCAATTCCTGGAGAGGTTTGCAGGCAGACATCTACCGAGCAAGTCCACAATTTGGGCATTGTCGAAGAAATTGGAAACCAAGGGGACTTTATTAGACGACCATGCAGGAGGTTGTCCACAAATGTCCGAGGGAACGATCAGAATGTAAAGAGCCGACTACTTGCGCCTACGAAGCGAAGCTTCATGCGTACCGCATCCCCGTGGTCCACGAACAAGCTTCATGCTCCGTGGTCCAAAAACAAAGCTTCATGCGTACCGCATCTCCGTGGTCCACGAACTGAAAGAGTTTGACCACTCGAAACCAGTGACATACTGTTGATGGTTTCAGACATTCCTTCAGGAAAATCTAGGCATTCTGGACTACACGTGGTTCTCGGACGAGGCGTGGTTTCACCTATCCGGATATGTCAATTCTCAAAATTCCTGTATTTGGGCCAGTGAAAATCCTAACGCGATACATGAAGAACCCCTTCATTCACAGGAAATTGCTGTTTGGTGTGGGATGACCCGGCGCTGCATAATTGGTCCCATTTTCTTCGACACAACCATCACAAGAGCTGCATATATTGAAATTTTCAACACCTTTGTAAATCAATTGGGCTACGAAAAACTCTCCATTGGATATTACTAACATGATGGAGCGACATCACACACCAGTATGGCCGACATTCGGTCCATTTTCGTCGACCGTGTCATTTCGAAGGGTCTATAGCCACCGTGCTCGCCCGATGTGACGCCTCCTAATTACACTGGCGTGCAAAAATTAAGGACAAGACGATTTTTTGAATGTAACGTCGTGCAGAAGTGCTCCACATCGACTCAAATCATACCATAAGATCCCCAAGATGTAAGAACATAGGACAAGTCAGAAAAACCGTCCAAACAAGGAATCCCATGGATACAAAGGCACTTTATTGAAAAGGTAACTTCGAGCACAACTGGACAGAAGACAGAAACGTCCGTGTGACAGGCGGCTGCCAACAAAAATACAGTCTTTAGTAGGGGATATGATCACGCCTGACTGCGTTGCAGGATTTACAACGTCTGTCCATGCTGAGGTCTAGGTTGTCAAGGAGCTGTTGAGGCATCGCGGCCCATTCCCCTTGTAGCGCCAATCGCAGCTGCGGAATCGTTGCTGGCGGCTGGTGACGTGCTGCCAAGCGTCTCCCGAGAAGGTCCTACACGTGTTCGATTGGATTTAGGTCCGGGGACCTTGCGGGCCAATCCATGCGTTGAATATCTTCACTTTCCAACAGCTCTGCAAAAGCCACTGTACGATGAAGTGTAGCGTTGTCGTCCATGAAGAGGAACTCAGGACCCACAGCACCTCTAAACAGACACAGGTGGGGCAGGAGAATCTTGGTACAATAGCAAACACCAGTAACTGAAGCTCCTTGAAAGATGTGGAGGTCAGTACGGTTACCAAGCATGATACCGCCCCAAACGAGAGCTCCGCCACCTCCAAATTGCTCCCTTTCGATGATGTTGGAGGTGTGATTGCGTGTTCCCTGCTCTCTCTAGATGTGTATACGTCCAGAATCGCTCGTCAGACTAAATCGGCTCTCATCCGTAAAGAGAACTCAACCCCATTGCTGATTTGTCCAGTTCTTGTGTTCCTGGCACTACAGAAACCGCCGTCGCCGATGAGCAGGCGTTAATGGCACACACCGTATTAGTCGTTGTGCAAATAGACCACCTTTGTGCAGCCTCCTGGCCACGGTAAAACGCGATAACGGACGTCCAGTTGTCTGTTTCATGTGCCTTGCGATTTCTCCCGCTGTCTGCCGTCTGTCTCTTCTCAAATGTAGGACAATATACCGGTCGTCCGCCACCTTGGTTGCTCATGGACGACTAGTGCTTAACTCTCGGACAGCTGTTCCTGTCGTTTGAAATGCTCTCCAAGCTCGTGAAACGATGCTGTGAGCGATCCCGAACTCCTCGGCCACACTCGTCACACTTCAACCTTCTTCCAACTTCCCAATGACGCGACTTAGGGTAAAGTCATACAGATGTCGTCTACTGGATTGCCTGTTGGCCATATCACACGGTGGCAGCAACTCGACGTCGTTCAAACCGATGTACACCGTGCAACAGCTTTCACCGAATTGCTCAGCGTACACCGCCCGTGTGCTTTATACCCTTCCGACCCCCCCCCCCCGTTATGCTGCGTATATGCGCATGCCCTACCGTACCGGAGCCTAGTCTATCTCCTGAGTTGTCTTTCGGTCCGTTCTGCCTGCTCGTTCCGCTGTTATGCTAATTTCTCCTCTTCGACATTTTGCCCACCAGTATACTTTTTATGGGGATATGTAAAAAGGAGAGTCTGCTAAAAGAAACCACGAACCATAGATGTCTTGAAAGCAAACATCAGAGAAGAAATTCAGGCAATGACGGCGGACGTACTGGCAAGTACTTTCCACAATATGGTGCGCCGCCGTGTTCAATGCTGTCTGGACGCAAATGGTGGCCTCTTCCAGCACATGTTGTGATATCATCATATTTCTCACGAAATAAGGAAAGTCCACTTCAAATTCTATTGCAATACCTTATTTGGTGTTAATATTATTAAAGAAATTCCGGGAAGGGTATCGAGTGGGACACCCTGTATCTTGTATAGTGAAAATGTTGTTCGGAATTTTGAAACTGTTATATCTAAAGGCGAGCTTGTTTGCATGGACCTAGTATCTCAGTAGAAGGGGTTTACAAATAAATTTTATAATGCACGGTGAAAGCTAAATGCGAATAGCTGGAATCATACGACGTTATTGAATATTTCCGACAAATGGGGAGAATTGGCTTTGTCAACTTAGCATATATCGAAGGTGTTGCAAATCTTTATTGCAAAACATGAACCTTCAGCGTTAAATTTCCAATAAGCAAAACCAAAGCAAAATGCCACAGATGCTGCTGTCGTTGCCATAGTGAAACTGCAAATGTTATTATTACTTATGAGCCGCAAAAAGAGTAATGCAATACAGCATAAGTGGCTTCAGTTTACAGAATGCAATCACCCGAGCAATGCTGTACGAAGGCTTTTTTCGTTCCGGTTTCAGTTAATCAATGGCTGAAACTGTATTGATTTATGGCATTGTTGATAAGTAAAGATTGTGCGGCCAGGAATTTTCCACGAGCAGCCTAGAAAAGGCGTGGAAACTACTCTAAAACAAATAAAAAATCCCCAACGTGTTTAGTTATTTACATACGCTGACTAAATATTGGGTGTGTGCAAAGGTTCTACCCGTTTTTGTAATAGACGCTAATTGCGATCGGAGTAGTTACGTCGCAGATGATGCTGTGATGCCGAATTTTCGGCCAACAAAGCGTGGAGCACTAGAGCATATAGAGGCACTAGGTTTGTCCGGTTAAGTCATTCGTAGCGGAAATCACGGACAGTGTGTAACATGGCATGCGATAAGGAGCACATTAGGGTTGCCGCTACATCTGTCAAGTGTATGGGGAGGATGCAGTTGGTGATAGCCCTGTCGCCGTTGGTTTCGGATATTGCGGGTCGGATACAGAAGGTGTAAAAATCAAGCACATCCTAGACATCCATCCGTGGTTTTTGACCAGGATGTGGACTAAACCTTAACAAATGACCCACATCCAACCGCTCAGGAATTATCGGAAATGTTGTCGGTACATCACCAAGTTCGATAACTAGGTTCCACACCAGCTTTCTGCAAAAGCAACGAGAGGAGAGAATCCGTTCCTGTGTTTCCTTGCTTTCTGGTCACAGAAATGAACCGTTTTGGGGACGAAATATAACGGGTGATGAGAAATGGGTACTGTACCATAATGTAAAGCATCGACGCACTGTGTGCCAAGGTGAGGAGCCTGCTCCATCGACCACAAAAGGAGGACTGCATCCAAAAAAGGTTTTGTTGAGTGTTTGGTGGGATGTCCAGGGAATAATACACTGGGAGGTGTTGGCACCTAACCGAACGATAAATGCTGACCTGTACTGCCAACAGTTGGACAGATTGCGAGAACAACTGACATCGAAGCGGTCAGCACTCGTCAATTGCAAAGGCGTGTACCTTCATCCTGATGAAGCCAGACCTCATGCTGCTTTAACCACTCGGCAAAAATGACTGGACTTTAGTTGGAAAATGTTACCTCACCCGGCGTTTCCCCTGAACTGGCATCTAGGGACTACCACCTTTTTCGATCATTACAGGTCGTCTTCGCTCTTCAAGCCTTCGATGATGTGAACCATGTAAAAACGGTATTACATCACTTTTTGACTCTAAAACACAGGAGTTTTTCAGGCGTGGGATATACCTACTCATAGACAGATGGCAAGAGGTAATACAGAATGATGGCAATTATGTGAAATCCTAGGTACGTTATTTGTTGTGTTCTCCTCCTTTCTTTTAACCTACGAAACCGGGTAGAACTTATGCACACACCCAATATATGAGGTTTTTAGGGTAGAGATGGAATCTCTGAATACACTAGGCTCTTGATTCATAAACTAAAAACAAAATTATTCAGCATCTGAAAACATTAGATCAATATTTCTTATTTAACACCTTGTACTTGTATTGATTGATGTTTTTCTTCCAAAACGGGGAAACCCAGAAGTGTCTTAAAACTTGGTTTCACGCGCCTTTGCAAATTCAAACGGTTTCCAAAACATGCTTCTTTGTTTTTAAAATATGCATAATATTTGCTTTCCGTAACATGGACTCCTTCTGTAACTTTATGTCGTACTACGCGTGGAGCTCTTGCATGATAGATATGCAGTCGGCCAGAGCACGTATAAACAAAATGTTTCCAAACTGCTTTAATCGCCGAGAATTTTTCACAAGTTCCTGCGGAGTCAACCAACCGTATGAAATGTGATGTTCACCGAAGAGGAAGCAGCAGTTGCATTGAGTTAAATCGTGCATTTAACAGAAAGGTAGAGGAACAAGATTTAATTGTTCCTTCGAGAGGAAAAGTAAAGAGAGGGAGGGAGGTGAAGAAAAAGAAGAAACACATCAAAGTAGAAGTGTAGACGTCCCCTTAAGAATTGTGCCAAGGTAAACTGTAATTACTGCTGTTAGCGGATCAGGGTGCCACTTTCTTGAAAGTGACGATTACGGTAGGGTTCCCTTCGCCAAAGCTCAGTGTTGATCAATCATGCAAAAGGCTTAAAGGCCGAAGGAGGGGATTGCAATCGAGAAGAGGGTGGACGCCAGATAACTACCCCTCGGTATCTTTCTCTTTTTCTTCTTCACGGTAATCAGACTCAAGGTTTCGCACTGAATGTTCTAATTTAACACTTTTATTTGCCTCTTAAAATGACGTGAGCCGAACAGTTTTGACGAGAAAGAAATCTATTTTGGAGTGGCGAGGTGAATCTGTTAACTTATTTCGCTCTGGAAAAACATTCCGTGAATACATATTTGGGTTTCGGGAACAATGTACTCTGGTTTCCAAAACTTGAGTAACACACTCACTTTTGGCAATTTTTCCAACATGAATGGGACGAATGCGGTAAAACTTGCATGACAGCCTAAATTCACAAAACATCTGTAAAAAAGACCATGTGAACATTTAAGCAGTTCTCCGCTAATGTGAGGCAACCACCGAATCTTTCCGATATCCATTAGAGGACACAATCCAGAAAAGCCAGTTTATTCGCGTTGAAACTTGGCTTCCATTTACTGTAACATAGTGTTCATGTTAAACATGTCACACAGTAATCATGTGTTTGCATATTTGAGCCATTGGAAGGTTTGAGGTAAGAAAGTCCGAAGCAGACATTGTCAGATGGATCAGCGTTAAAGTACCTTTGAGTGTTCCATTGTGCACAGGCTGTTTGGGATGTTTCCAGGAAATCAGTGATTGTTATCGGAAGAACTAGCAAATCAGACAAAGAACTGCTTCATCATTTGAAGATAGGTATCTTCAGCTTACCGCCGACAGCACAGGTTGATAGCACCATCTCACCGGCGTTCTGACCTAATCCTAGCACGGGAACTTCTGTTTTTGCAACGCATGAGGTTGACCCCAAACGGATGTTGTCAGATAGCCCAGTGTTAATCGTTTCACTGCGCGTTGTATTGCGCACAGGCTTTTGGGACGCTTTCAGGAAATAAATGTCTGTTATCAGAAGAGCCAGAGGAGTCAGACCTAGAGTTATCATACTTCATCACGTGCAGATAGGTTTCTTCAGCTTACAGCCGATAGCACAGATTGATAACTCCATCTCATCGGCGTTCTGACCTAATCGTAACACGGGAGGTTCTGTTTTTTCAGCGCATGAAATCATAAGAATATGTCCTGTTCTGTGTGAGGAAGACAACTTGGAATACGGGCTCACCTCTTCAGGTTGACAGAGCATCGGTGAGAAGCGGCCAATACTGATGTTCTCTCAACCACACAATAACAATCTTAAGAGTGCGTATGTAACGTGAGTGAATATAACATCAGATCTCACAACAATATAAAGGCATTCAAATGTTAGAATTAGCGCGAGCGTATAAGGTATGAGATGTATTCCTTACGTCATTGTCCTTGAGACGGAGCACCTTATAGGCCAAGGCATTCCCACCCAACTGGTTGTCCCTCTGACCTCAGGTCAGATGAGAGTGCGGGTGAATTGGTGCAGAAAGTATCTGACCTACACTGAAGACCAGTCGGTGTATACACTGCTGGCCACCCAAAAATGTAACACCAAGAAGGAAGCATCCGATTGGCCTAAAATTCGCAGCATGCGTCGCCCGCGAGAGGACATGCAAACGATTAGCATTGCAGGGCATATGCAAATCATGTACGCCCGGCACGCCACCGAGAAGCACTATACGAAGGGTGCACAGAAGGCGGGGTGTAAGTAGTGGAAGTGTGCTGTGCTGCCGGACCTGTGCGTGGGAAGCTGCCTGATGCCTCGTCGCAGAATACGGCAGTCATTCCAGCATGTTTCGGAGTTCGACAGAGGACGAATAGTGGCTTATCGCGACAGCGGTTGGCCGTACCGAGACATCGGC
The DNA here is from genome assembly GCA_039090855.1 of Macrothele yani. Taxonomy (NCBI): domain Eukaryota; kingdom Metazoa; phylum Arthropoda; class Arachnida; order Araneae; family Macrothelidae; genus Macrothele; species Macrothele yani. The sequence goes on from CM076995.1 coordinate 186,944,053, forward strand.
GCCCGTGTGGGACGACATCCAGCCACAGTGAGGCGAGTATGGATTCGGTGGGTGCAGGAGGGACGGACTGACCGACGTGAGCGATTGCCGCAGCCGGCGGCACACCACCTAACGACATGGCCGGCATGTTGTGTGGCGGGCATTGATGGCTCGCACCGCCACATCACGAACGTTAGCGCAGGAATTAGGGTGTGTTGCATAACAACCTGTGTCAGCACGTACCGTTCGACGTCGTCTGCAGGAGCGGAGACTTGTCGCACGGTGCCCATTGTTCCGATTACCATTGACGTACCATTGACGTTACACCACCGGCGAGTGCGGCGACAGTGGGCCGTTGAACGCTGCACCTGGACTACGGAATGGCACGACATTGTCTTCTCCGACGAATCTCGCTTCTGCCTGGAACACCACGATGGTCGGATCTGCGTGTGGCGGTACCGCGGCGACCGACTGTATGAGCCTGTACTACGCATCGCCATACCGGTCCGTTGCCTGGCGTTATGGTTTGGGGCGCAATTGGATATTACACCCGCACCGCTCTGTTACGCATCGCCGGTACACTGAACAGCCACCGCACCATCTCCAACGTTTTGGAGCCTGTAGTCGTACCTTACCTGAAGGACCTGCCAGCGGCCACGTTTCAACAGGGCAATGCGTGCCCGTCACGTGGCACGCATCGTGCAACAATTCTTCACGGCCCACCAGGTGTCACTGCTGCCGTTGTCCGCCTGTTCTCCCGATATGTCGCCCATCGAACACGTCTGGTCGCTGATCGGCAACCGAGTGGCCCGGCAAGCACCACCCGCGGCTATGCCTGATGAACTGTGGCAACGTGTGGAAGCAGCCTGGACCGACATACCACAAGCCCACATCCAAAGCCTCTTTCGTCCGATGCTGCGGCGTGTAGCGGCCGTTATTGCCAGCCATGAGGGCCACACGAATTATTGATGCCTGCGTGTTCCGCAAGTCGCACGGGCCTGTAAGCTCAATCGTTTCATCTTTGTATCTGTTGTTATGTGTCCAGTAAATATGTCTTTGCTATCTCGTGTCCTTCTTGGTGTTTCATTTTGGGTGGCCAGCAGTGTATATTGTTCAATGACAGGTCGACTAACTCTAGAGATTATCTCTCTCTAAGTAAACTCTTCTCGAGGGAACCTTGGTCACGTCATCTTCCCTCTAACATTATAGAAAGAGCCTTCTAGGGTATGGGAAGTGTCACGGTTTGGGCACAAATCTCATTGGGTGGACGTAATCTCCATGTGCCTTCACTACTCAGTGTTACTGCTGAGATCTAGAGGTGATTTTTAGACCCTATGTGGGACATTTTTCTGGTGCAATAGGTGACAATTTTATTTTGCAATATGATAGTGCTCGACATGCAATACGGGTTATTATTTGGAAGTTGGTTGACAAATATATGGAATATCTATTCGTCGCATGGAGCACCCACCACGATCACCAAATCTTAGTCCGGTTTAGCATGCCTGTGATGTTCCAGGCAGACAAGCTTTTTCTCACAAACCCCACCACAATCTTTTCAAGAGTAAGCCCTTGCCAACTGGTAGTCCTTACTGTCACAGAAACTTTAGGACAGCATCTTAAACAACAGGCATAATAATCGTAAATCGTACACTAATGGATCAAAGCATTATGACCACTAACTTGGTATTGTGTAGTCTTCGGTGGGCCGAGAATTCTGAGGCCATGCGCCAAGGCATAGACTCCACAGGTCACCTGAAGACATTCACAGGCGTGCTGTACAATATCCGTATGCCCGTAGCTTCTCAGATGCTCGTAGTGAAGAGTCCATACGCTTCACCTGATGATTTGTATTTTCCCAAATATATTCAGCTGGGTTCATGTCGGGTGACATGGACTGCCAAGGTAAATCATAGAAGTTATACTCGTGGACCTCACAACACGCACGTTGTCCTGTTAGAATACTCCAGCTCTGTCTGGAAATACTCTCAGCATAAACGGATGAACCTAATACCGGTACGCGGGTGTTCAGGGACTCATCCACCCCTATTAAGCGATGGAGGGTGTCCCAGGAAACATCATTAGAGCTTTACGCTTTCGCTACCTGCCTAATGGGGTCACGGAAACCACATTCTCTGCCACTGTTCACCGTCCATTCATTTGATGCAGTGGAAAACATGGTTCAACAGAGAACGTAACTATCTTCTAATCCACTCTCGATGTGTTTTGGTAAACTCATATCGTTGTCGCCGATGATGTTATGTGGTGAAGTGTTGTGCTTCACCGTAGGCTAATATAATGAAGGGATCGTTGCGCTGTAGCTGTGGATATACTCCAATGTGCCCTCTGGTTGCAGATTTTGGGCAGCTGCGCCAAAGTAGCAGGCCTTATGTTCCGGACAGAAAGGCAGCTGCACCACTCTCCAACAGCATTAAGCATCAGTGGCCGTCCAATACCCATCCGCCGGTTATACGTTGGGCCTCTTTCCATCCATTCTCGGTACACTTTAGCTATGGTAACTCGTGAACAACGGCACCCGATGACCATATGAACTCTGCACCCGATGACCATATTCTTTTCCCAGGAAACCAAATTCTGTCCCTTATCCATTACTCATATCCTTTCAGCTCCGATTGTTACTCGAACTTCATTAAGTAAAAATACAGATGAGAAGTCACATACACACACACACACACACACCGCAGCACAATACAAAGCAACAAACACATTATTCAGTCGCCAAAAAATAGGGTTAATTGTTTTGAAATATTACATGCTAAGATCTGGTATTTGCTCTTCCCAAGTTACGCCTATGAACTAGAGGCATGCACGGGCTTTATTTTGGTAGAAGTTCCGCCTATGAACTAGAGGTGTGCACGGGCTTTATTTTTGTAGAAGTTCCGCCTATGAACTAGAGGTGTGCACGGGCTTTATTTTGGTAGAAAAGCCGCCTATGAACTAGAGGTGTGCACGGGCTTTGTTTTGGAAAAATTTCCGCCTATGAACTAGAGGTGTGCACGGGCTTTATTTTGGTAGAAGTTCCGCCTATGAACTAGAGGTGTGCACGGGCTTTATTTTGGTAAAATTTCCGCCTATGAACTAGAGTGTGCAGAGCTTTATTTTGGTAGAAGTTCCGCCTATGAACTAGAGGTGTGCACGGGCTTTATTTTGGTAGAAATTCCGCCTATGAACAAGAGGTGTGCACGGGCTTTATTTTTGTAGAAGTTCCACCTATGAACTAGAGGTGTGCACGGGCTTTATTTTGGTAAAATTTCCGCCTATGAACTAGAGGTGTGCACGGGCTTTATTTTGGAAAAATTTCCGCCTATGAACCAGAGGTACGGGCTTTATTTTGGTAGAAGTTCCGCCTATGAACAAGAGGTGTGCACGGGCTTTATTTTGGTAGAAGTTCCGCCTATGAACTAGAGGTGTGCAGGGGCTTTATTTTGGTAAAAGTTCCGCCTATGAACTAGAGGTGTGCAGGGGCTTTATTTTGATAGACGTTCCGCCTATGAACAAGAGGTGTGCACGGGCTTTATTTTGGTAGAAGTTCCACCTATGAACTAGAGGTGTGCAGGGCTTTATTTTGGTAAAATTTCCGCCTATGAACTAGAGTGTGCACGGGCTTTATTTTGGTAGAAGTTCCGCCTATGAACTAGAGGTGTGCACGGGCTTTATTTTGGTAGAAGTTCCGCCTATGAACCAGAGGTGTGCACGGGCTTTATTTTGGTAGAAGTTCCGCCTATGAACAAGAGGTGTGTACGGGCTTTATTTTGGTAGAAGTTCCGCCTATGAGCTAGAGGTGTGCACGGGCTTTATTTTGGTAGAAGTTCCACCTATGAACTAGAGGTGTGCACGGGCTTTATTTTGGTAAAAGTTCCGCCTATGAACTAGAGGTGTGCAGGGGCTTTATTTTCGTATAAGTTCCGCCTATGAACTAGAGGTGTGCACGGGCTTTATTTTGGTAGAAGTTCCGCCTATGAACTAGAGGTGTGCACGGGCTTTATTTTGATAGACGTTCCGCCTATGAACTAGAGGTGTGCACGGGTTTTATTTTGGTAGAAGTTCCGCCTATGAACTAGAGGTGTGCACGGGCTTTATTTTGGTAGAAGTTCCGCCTATGAACTAGAGTTGTGCACGGGCTTTATTTTGGTAGAAGTTCCGCCTATGAACTAGAGGTGTGCATGGGCTTTATTTTGATAGACGTTCCGCTTATGAACTAGAGGTGTGCACGGGCTTTATTTTGGTAGAAGTTCCGCCTATGAACTAGAGGTGTGCACGGGCTTTATTTCAAAAAGCTCGTCCTGTCCGAGCCCGAATTATAGGGAGGACGGCCTGGTTCAGACTTTCAGAATTTTCACTCGGACAGTTTCACACCTTCGTTCATCGTTTTAAGCCACTTATTGGAAATAATGCAGGTCTTCCGCTTGAGAAACAAAGCTGCTTTACTGAACTGAACTACCTCAGTAGTAAACGGAATGTGACACAGGGTCCGTGCTGACTTCTACTACGTACACATGCACGCAAATGCACAAGTATTGCTGCTGGAAACCTTTCGCTTTCGGATTATCATGTTGTACCCTTTTTTCCGAATTACCTAAATATATTTTTATAAATGTGAGCACCAAGAGCGTATTTAGATGTGGAAAGGCCCAATGGGCCTTGCCCCTTCCCCCCCCTACGAAAGTGCTTCATTTGTTTATGTTTTTGATTAAAATGCAACTTACAATAGAAAAAGAAATGCTTTAATTTAATAAAACTGCATTAACTTATATTAAAAAAACAATGCTTTGATTTTTTCTTCTACTTATTCGTTAACTTTTATTTTGTTATGGTGGATTTCAAAATATTTTCATATTTGTTTCCATCCCCTTCCCCGGAACATTTTTTATAGCCCCTGCTAGCACTCGTCCTTAGAAATTTTCTTTTTTCTCTCTCTCTCTCAACGGTAAAGCATGTGAAGTTACAACCTCAACTGTCTAACTAATTTTGAAAACTGGCACTTGAATCAGGAGGTACAGTTTCTTTTCCTAACAATATTTTCCACCAGAACAGCATCATTTAGAAAAACAAATCGCCACGTTTAGGTCTTCTACATGGAAAGAATGACAGAATTCGAGGGAGTAAAGAGCATTAATTAATAGTTTCAGTAAACTGTACTTAGGATTGTTTTCCGTGGTTTGAAAAATGTTGGTCAAGTCCCATTTGTTAACTAGTACTCTAATTACGCCTGAAACTTAGTGAGGAATTTAAAAACGGGTTAACGTGCAACGTAATGCTGAATTACGGGAAAAGGTCTCGGATTTATAAACTATCACCCACTCCTAGTAACAAATTTTTCTCTTGCAAGTCAAAGATAGGCACACTTCTACGGAGCTGCTAGCGCCATCTACTTTTAGAAACATAAGTTAGATATTAATCTTTCTTATATTTTCTGGACTTTCACGGTTAGTAGTTATTCTGGAACTTCACAACGTGTTTTACGCTCATATTTTCTTAAATTTCGTAATGCACGAAATTCCGAAAAAATGCTTTGCGCTTCCTGGAAGAAAATTTGGAGGAAGAAATTTAAAGACGTTCTGGAGTTTCAAAAGCACGTGTTAGTTCCTGTTGGCAATCCCATGTGCTTAGTTCATTCAAATAATATCATTGTCGTGCTGAAGTACATGCATATTAACATTGAAACCGTCTTAGCACGAGTCAAACTTGCGTAAGATATCTTAAATTAAGAAATAACAACAACAAGTATATAAATAATCTTTAAGATCTTTCGGATTACACATAGAATCCATCTTCAGAAAAACATAAATTGTAACGTTTCTTTTATGCAATTTATGTTTTTCTGAAGATGGATTCTATGTGTAATCCGAAAGATCTTAAAGATTATTTATATACTTGTTGTTGTTATCTCTTAATTTAAGATATATAACGCAAGTTTGAATCGTGCTAAGACGGTTTCAATGTTAATATGCTTAGTTCATTGTTTATTTTACTTTTCATTTGATTACGATTGAGTACAGTAATACATTTCGTTTATTACCATTATTAAGATCTTTAATTTTTCAAGTCTTTCTACATAAACTTGCTCGCTCTTCACAATCACTTTTTCCCAAACAACGTTATGACGCTTTTGTGGTACACAGAACTCCTCATCATCACTAAAAATACGCCCACTCAAATTGTCGTTGGAAGTTTAAGTGATTTTATCAACAACTGTAGTTAAAAAGCTGACGGTTGTTCATGTTCTTTTGCGACGAAGGGTGAGGTGAAATAACTACAGCAGCCGTCTCATAAAAACTGTGAGTAAAATCCCACAAAACGAAGAAATATATGTACAGCAGAATATACGTCATTCTTTCTCAAAGTATCTTCCCTCGGATGATATGCAACGATCCCATCGTTCAGTCCACTTTTCAAAACATGTGGAGAAGGCATTTTGTGGAAACTGCTTTAGCGACGCATGTACAGCTTGAAAAACGTCAGCATCTGTGTTGGATGTTGCGCCACGGAACTTATTCTTCATTGTTGGAAACAACCAGAAATCGCACGGGGCGAGGTCAGGACTGTAGGCAGGTTGTGGCGTGATTTCAATACTGCATCTCATAACAAACTGTTGAACACAAGCTGCTACATGTGGGCGGGAGTTATCATGGTGTAGGGTCTACTTGCCCACCATTTCCGGTCGCTTAATCGATATGTGTCGTCGCAGACGCTTCAAGACTGAAATGTAATACTCAGCATTGACAGTAATTTGTGGAGGAACGGCATGCTGAAAGACAACACCTTTATGAGCAAAGAAAATTATCATCATCACCTTCCCGGCTGATTTGGTCTGACGAACTTTTTTAGGCGGACGCGAGCCTGTGTGTTTCCAGACACTCGTTGCGCGCTTCGTGGATATGGGGAGTTCGCAATAGTGGATCCATGTTTCATCGGCAGTCATTACTGTGTTTAGAAAGTTTAGATCCTTTGCAATCATTTATTTTAACTTATGTCACACCTGAACTCTGGCTAACTATTGTCCTCACGTCAGGTGATGAGGTACATATCTGGAACACACACGATAGAGTAGTAATTCGTTGCGCAGAACGCGAAATGCCTTCGTTTTTGGAATAATAATTAACGCCGCTATATATTCACATGTCATTCGTCCATCTGCTTGCAGGATTGCTCAAACAATGTTAACAATACGCTGCGTAACAACACTTTCAGGTCGGCCAGGCCTAAGAGCGAGTTCTGCCGGCAAACTCTCTTTTTTGAAATCATGGTGCCATCTAAAAATCGTTGACTCACCAAACATTTATCTTTGTAAGCTTTTTTCATTAAATCAAATGTTTCTGAAGCCGTTTTACCCAAATGATAGCAAAATTTTATCGCACAACGCATTTCACTTCTTAACTCTGAATCATTCACCTCCATAGCTGAATGGCGAAATGCAGACGTACCTTAAACAACTGCGCAATAACAAAACCAGAATCGTCTGCCACGGCTAATAACTGTTGCCATAGATACTTTCTTGATTCATTTAGTCGTCTGCGTGGATATTTTCCCCCTTTGCACTGTTTCCAACAAAAAAATAATAATACTCTCAGTTTTTATGGAAAGGTATTTGTACTTGAGTGGGGAACATGTTCTCAGACTTTTGCCGGTCTACTCGATTATTTCTATACTGATGAAAAAAGTAACATACCCTAAGTTGAAAATTAAAAAAATAAATAAAAAAAACTCAGTTAATTAACTTAAGTGAATGTTGTGCTTAAAAAGTGAATCACTGGTCTTGAAGTACTACTAATTCTTAGGAAACCTAGTTATGAATTAGCCATGGATGAAATTCGTTTTACGAGTGTAAAACAATTGAAGACTTATAATATAATTATTAATTATCCTCAAAAATCATTCACTTGATAGCAAGTTAGTCAAAATCGATAAAACTCGTCCACTTCCAGAATAAGATAGAATTTCGTAACATATGTAATATTTCGCCCATAATTCACGAGAAGGTACACAGATATACAAAAGATGTTCGTCCTAATGAAACCAGGTAATATATATCATCATCATCATCATTGTCAGTCATTATCAATCTGTTGCTGGACAAACGTTATCCCCAAGTTTCTTCCATAAATATCTATCTTCAGCAAGTCTTTTCCATGTCACTCCAGCATGCTTTCTAATTTCCTCCACTCACGTGGTCTTCTTATCGGTCTGTTTCTGTTTCTTCGTATCCATTCTGATATTTAAGTTGCCCGATTGTGGTCCGTTCTATTAGCAAACCCTTTGCCATTTGAGAAATTTTGCTTTGATCATGATGTCTTCCACTTTTATCAATTTTCTGATCCACGAGTTCATCTTATCTTTCCTGGTTACACCACGTATGAGTGTTTCCATGCTTTTTTCATTTACCAGCAGCCTCTGTGCGTCCTTTTAGTTAAAGTTTATGTCTGTGATCCATACCTAAGAACTGGTAGGATGCACTGATTAAAGTCTTTTCTGTTAAGACATAATGGCGTATTGCTCTAGAAAACTGTGCTGGCCCTCGCTTCATATCTGTTGCAAAAGGTAAATATATGTCACGGTTACCTCTGGACTTTTCTCATCAATTACTAAATATTCATTTCTTGTGAAAGCATTGAACATCAATTTTGTTTTCTGAAAGTTCATTTTGAATCCCACTTCTTGATTCTTGTCAGCAAGTTCCTGAATCATTGAATCATTCTTTAGCTCTGTAGGAATAGTCGAAAAAATGACTATGTCATCATCAAAACGAAGATGAGTTATACACGGTCGAGTCACATAATTGTGACCACCCGCTAATATCCAGAGTAACCGCCGTGTGCAGCGCGGACAGCAGCTAGACGAGCAGGGAGTTACTCAATAAGGTACTGAAAGGTGTTCACAGGTATATGGAGCCATGTTGTCTGCAGCGCATCATCTGACAGCTGCTGAAGAGTGCTTGGTGGAGGATCCATAAAGCGAACAACACGTTCGACGTGGTCCCACAGATGCTCAATTGGGTTTCAGTCTGGGGACTTGGGGTGGCCAGGGAAGTACTTTGAAGTCTTCAATGTGCTCTTCCAAGCTCTCTCTGACATTTCTAGCTGTGTGGCACGTCGCATTGTCGTTCTGGAAGATCCCATCTGCCCCAAGGAAAACAATCAGCATGTATGGGTGTACTTGGTCTGCAAGGATGGATTCATAACGAATTCGGTCCATAGTGCCTTCCACAGGTATACATAGGCCCAGGAAATACTACAAAAACATTCCCCAGACCCACCAGCTTGTGTCCTTCCAGCAATGGTTGAAGAGTGTTTGTTCTCTGATGTTTCTCGCCTTTTACGCCAACGTCCATCCGTTCGATGAAGCAGAAAACATGACTCATCGGAGAAGGCAATTCTGTGCCAATCAGGGGAGGTCCGATTCCGATACTGCCGCGCCAATGTAAGCCCTTTCTGCCGATGTACCTTCGTTAGCATAGGTGCAGTGACCATCCGTCTGCATCGGAGCCCCATACGCAGCAGTGTTCACTGAATTGTTGTTTTACACACACACTTCCGGTAGCCCCCTGGTTCATTCGGCCAGTGAGTTGCTTCACTGTAGCGTGTCGATCGACCCTCACGCACCTTCGTAGCCGAAGGTTGTCTCTCACATCAATGGTACGAGGTGCTCCGCAGTTTTTACATCGCTTATTCGCAGTAGTGCCATTTCTCCAATCACGATACACTTTAACCACAGCAGCACGCGAACAGTTCACAAACTGTGCTGTCTAAGAAATACTGTCACCCTTGGCCCGAAAGCCTATAATCATCATCCCTTTTTGCAAATCTGATAAATTGCTCCTTTTATGCATGACAGCAACGAGTAATAGGTTTTCAGAATGCGTACAGCACACCTTATATACTCTCAAAGCCAGCTCTCTTTCATTGGCTATACGCGCTGTTGACGTCAAAAGTAGGATATGGTCACAATAATGAGACTCGGCCGTGTATAATCTCCATTAATCATTATCCCTGAAATGCCATGAAATACGGGATTACACCAGTATACAATACAAATTTGAAGTTCTGATTCCGTCTATAGGTGTAAATTATGAAGTGAGTGGTAAGTCAAATAATATCCGAAAACTTGAAAATTTCATCTTCCTAGAGCGGAAATCGAATCCGCGTCTCCCGGATTCGATTTCCGCTCTAGGAAGAGATATGCGCCCGAGTATGCTACATTGTAGTTTGTATATGCATGTAGTATGCTGCTTCTCCGGGCAATCAAGGGAGACAATGAATTCTATTTGTCCTGATTCGCTAAATATGAATGCCATTGCTTCGACAGGCGATTCCTGTGATGTGTTAGATTGAAATTACTCGGAAACTTGTGTATCGGTCGTACTGGGTGGTGTAGTGGGTAGCATACTCGGGCGCAAACAGGGAGAAGCAGTTTCGATTACCGCTCCAGAACGATGAAATTTTTTAAGTTTTCGGATATTATTTAACTTACCACTCTCGTCATAATTTGCACCAAAAGACGCAATCACAACTTCATATTTGCATTACGATCATTATCCCTTCTATACACACACTGAGCTCGCTTTGCATTAGGAACATAAACATTTTTACATATTTGGAGCGATAACGAAGTACCACGTGATAACAACGTCACGTACGACTACTATAAATTGTGCACACGTATCCTCTATACTTAATCAGTAAAGGTTTTCCAGTAATGGGGAAACGTGACGACTGACGACATAAGTCTACTTAACCGCGACCAGATAGCTGGAGCCCGGAGGGTAGGCGCCCGTATTTCTGGAACAGCCGCACTTGTTGGCTGCTTTCGTACTACTGTATCAAGGATGTACCAGGATTGGATTACCATGCACAAACATCCAGAGAAGGGTTCACATTGATCAGCCATACTTGTTGGCTGCTTCCGTAATACTGTATCAAGGGTGTACCAGGACTGGATTAACCATGCACAGACATCCAGCAGAAGAGCTCACATTGGTCAGCTACACTTGTTGGCTGCTCCTGTACTACTGTATCAAGGGTGTACCAGGACTGGATTAACCATGCACAGGCATCCAGCAGAAGGGCTCACATTGGTCAGCCACACTTGTTGGCTATTTCCGTAATACTGTATCAAGGGTGTACCAGGACTTGATTAACCATGCACAGACATCCAGCAGAAAAGCTCACAGTGGTCAGCTACACTTGTTGGCTGCTCCTGTACTACTGTATCAAGGGTGTACCAGGACTGGATTAACCATGCACAGGCATCCAGCAGAAGGGCTCACATTGGTCAGCCACACTTGTTGGCTATTTCCGTAATACTGTATCAAGGGTGTACCAGGACTGGATTAATCATGCACAGACATCCAGCAGAAGAGCTCACATTGGTCAGCTACACTTGTTGGCTGCTTCCGTAATACTGTATCAAGGGTGTACCAGGACTGGATTAACCATGCACAGGCATCCAGCAGAAGGGCTCACATTGGTCAGCCACACTTGTTGGCTATTTCCGTAATACTGTATCAAGGGTGTACCAGGACTTGATTAACCATGCACAGACATCCAGCAGAAAAGCTCACAGTGGTCAGCTACACTTGTTGGCTGCTCCTGTACTACTGTATCAAGGGTGTACCAGGACTGGATTAACCATGCACAGGCATCCAGCAGAAGAGCTCACATTGGTCAGCTACACTTGTTGGCTGCTCCTGTACTACTGTATCAAGGATGTACCAGGACTGGATTAACCATGCACAGGCATCCAGCAGAAGGGCTCACATTGGTCAGCCACACTTGTTGGCTATTTCCGTAATACTGTATCAAGGGTGTACCAGGACTGGATTAACCATGCACAGACATCCAGCAGAAGAGCTCACATTGGTCAGCTACACTTGTTGGCTGCTTCCGTAATACTGTATCAAGGGTGTACCAGGACTGGATTAACCATGCACAGGCATCCAGCAGAAGGGCTCACATTAGTCAGCCACACTTGTTGGCTATTTCCGTAATACTGTATCAAGGGTGTACCAGGACTTGATTAACCATGCACAGACATCCAGCAGAAAAGCTCACAGTGGTCAGCTACACTTGTTGGCTGCTCCTGTACTACTGTATCAAGGGTGTACCAGGACTGGATTAACCATGCACAGGCATCCAGCAGAAGAGCTCACATTGGTCAGCTACACTTGTTGGCTGCTCCTGTACTACTGTATCAAGGGTGTACCAGGACTGGATTAACCATGCACAGGCATCCAGCAGAAGGGCTCACATTGGTCAGCCACACTTGTTGGCTATTTCCGTAATACTGTATCAAGGGTGTACCAGGACTGGATTAACCATGCACAGACATCCAGCAGAAGAGCTCACATTGGTCAGCTACACTTGTTGGCTGCTTCCGTAATACTGTATCAAGGGTGTACCAGGACTGGATTAACCATGCACAGGCATCCAGCAGAAGGGCTCACATTGGTCAGCCACACTTGTTGGCTATTTCCGTAATACTGTATCAAGGGTGTACCAGGACTTGATTAACCATGCACAAACATCCAGCAGAAAAGCTCACAGTGGTCAGATAAGCGCGGTTGATCCTAAAGGTGAACGTCGGGTTCCACGACTGGCATCTTAGCAACAACGTGCAACAGGCACCCAGCTTATCTACCAGCACAACAGCGGTGCAGTTCGATCTATTTCCTCGTACAGCATGCGCCGTACCTTGCTTCATCTGGGTTCCACAGCCGGAGACCAACGAGGGTACTTCATGATGACGCCCAATCATCTCAAACAACGCCTCGCATGGGCCAAGTAACGTCAGCAATGGACCCCTCGACAGAGGGAAAATGTTCGTCTGGAGTGATGAGTCCCGTTCCTTCCTGCTCCAAACTGATGGTCGGGTTGGGATATGTCATAAACAGCATCAAGTCCTATATCCTGGTTGCAGAGTTGAAGTTGAACAGGCCGGTGGAGGATGTGAGGTTCTGGTCTGGGAAGATTTTTCATAGCAAGCTCTAGTTCCGTTGGTTATCACCCCACTAACACTGAATGGTGGACACTACAGAAAACTGTTAGCCGACTTTTTCCATCCATATCTGCAGGAGGTTTACCCTGACCGAATTGCCGTCTTTCAATAGAACAAACCCCCATGCCATCGAGTTCCTATAACTACTGAGTTGTAGGATGAACACGACAACGAATTCCCCACATGCCTTGGCTCCAAAACTCCCCTGACTGTAATCCGATTGTACATTTGTGGGATATGCTAGAACAAGGTGAGAGAACTTCTTATCCTCATTCCCGGGATCAGCGTGAAGTGATGGAACTGCTGCAGTGGACATGGGTCAAGTTACACATGGAGGATAATCGACACCTTGTAATATCTGATCCTAGGCGTCTGCGATCCATAAATGCACAGAAAGGTGGACTAACACGTTATTAAATAGGTGTTTTCAATGCAAAGCTAACTGTGTGTGTGTGTGTGTGTGTGTGTGTGTGTGTGTGTGTGCTCTTTGCCAAATTACGGTGAATCATCCAATCCTGGTGAAAATAGGTATGTGCAATGTACATACTTTTACGTCGTATGCAGGAAAGGAAATGATTGCAAACCCAGAGCATTTAGGCCATTCGACAACAGACTGCCTTCCACGGCACGATCAATCTTGAAACCTCGAGTCAGTAGGATATAAAAATTTAACTTTTTACTGGGGGAAACCGGGTTTTAGCTTTAAAAGTACTGCATGAATCAATATCCACCCTATGCCCACGTTTGCCCACCAGAGACGGGGTAAGATTATTAGCTTGAAGAGCAGAGAACATCTAATTGCAGGGTTAAAATAGCATTGTATCGTCTGTAGCCCACAAATATATTAGCAGAGAACATCTATTTGCAGGGTTAAAATAGCATTGTATCGTCCATAGCCCACAAATATATTAGCAGATAACATTTATTTGCAGGGTTAAAATAGCATTGTATCGTCTGTAGCCCACAAATATATTAGCAGAGAACATCTATTTGCAGGGTTAAAATAGCATTGTATCGTCTGTAGCCCACAAATATATTAGCAGATAACATCTATTTGCAGGGTTAAAATAGCATTGTATCGTCTGTAGCCCACAAATATATTAGCAGAGAACATCTATTTGCCGGGTAAAATAGCATTGTATCGTCTGTAGCCCACAAATATATTAGCAGAGAACATCTATTTGCAGGGTTAAAATAGCATTGTATCGTCTGTAGCCCACAAATATATTAGCAGAGAACATCTAATTGCAGGGTTAAAATGGCATTGATTGTCTGTAGCCCACAAATATATTAGCAGAGAACATCTATTTGCAGGGTTAAAATAGCGTTGTATCGTCTGTAGCCCACAAATATATTAGCAGAGAACATCTATTTGCGGGGTTAAAATAGCATTGTATCGTCTGTAGCCCACAAATATATTAGCAGAGAACATCTAATTGCAGGGTTAAAATGGCATTGATTGTCAGTAGCCCACAAATATATTAGCAGAGAACATCTATTTGCAGGGTTAAAATAGCATTGTATCGCCCACAAATACATTAGCAGAGGAGAAACTGTGGAGTGACGGGTCGTAGAATAGAATGCGAATTGTAAAACAAGATCAAAATTACCGAAAACTTGGCCGGTAGATTCCACATAAAAAATACCTACAACACCACAAAAGATAGTTAAGTCTAATGCGAAGATAAGGTGTTCAATGTGTGTGAAACAAATAGACGCAATCGTAATAAATAAACTTATTGCCAAGCATAATAAGTTAATTATTATGCTTGGCAATTTTCGGATATTATCTGACTTACCATCCTTGTCCCATTTACGCCAAAAATCGGATTGTCATCTTCAAAAGTTGTATTAACTTAACACTTTGAATAGCTCCATTCGCATTTGCAGCAATGCAGTTCCAACTGAACTCACAAAAAATTAATTAATTTGTTTTAATGAAAAAATCGATTAATTATGTCCAACGCTCGTTGTTTGCTGGTGTAGGGTACAAAATATGCATCAACATGCGTGAAATGTTATATCAAAATCCCCATCGATATGAAACTGGTAATGTTTTCTTCGATTTGGTAAGAACGTACTCTAATTTGCGGAGCTCCAATTTGCAATAATTATATTCCAGTATTAAGAAATCGATTTACAAAATCGATAACCATAAGAACAAATTTTCGGTTTCCAAGAGTTGGACTGTGGTGTAAACATTTTCGACTTATAAAAATAGTAATCTGTGGTGCAAAACTTCACTGTGAAACGCCCTAGTATCATGATGCCAAATACGTTCTGCTATGTCATAAAAAATGATTTCAGAAAACTTATGTTCTAATTACATAGCAACACGTTAAATGCTGCAGTAATGCATTTAAGTAACATACAGTAAAAGTCTTTGAGTAACATACAGTTGTTTGCATTCCTCAGCAGAAGTGATTTTTTCATTAAATGTTTGGGAAATGGAATTACTCACGAAATCCATAGTGTTTATTAATTTTATCTAAGGAATGAAAGTGGCATGTATCTTTACACTACCTTTACTAGCATAAAGGAAACAAATAAGATCAGTAAAATTCATTGTATCTACACTGCTGGCCACCCAAAATGCAACACCAAGAAGGAAGCATCCGATTGACCTAACATTCCCAGCATGCGTTGCCCGCTAGAGGACGTGCAAACGATTAGCATTGCAGGGCATATGCAAATCATGTGCGCCCGGCACGCCACCGAGAAGCACTATAAGATTGGTGCACAGAAAGCGGGGTGTAAGTAGTGGAAGTGTGTCGTGCTGCCGGACCTGTGCGTGGGAAGCTTCCTGATGCCTCGTCGCATAATACGGCAGTCATTCCAGCACGTTTCGGAATTCGACAGAGGACGAATACTGGCTTATCGCGACAGAGGTTGGCCGTACCGAGACATCGGCGCCCGTGTGGGACGACATCAAACCACAGTGAGGCGCGTATGGATATGGTGGGTGCAGGAGCCGCGGCACACCACCGAACGACAGGACCGGCATGTTGTGTGGAGGGCATTGACGGCTTGCACCGCCACATCACGAACGTTAGCGCAGGAATTAGGGTGTGTTGCCCAACAACCTGTGTAAGGACGTACCGTTCGACGTCGTCTGCAGGAGCGAAGACTTGTCGCACGGCGCCCATTGCTCCGATTACCATTGACGTTACACCACCGGCGAGTGCAGCGTCAGTGGGCCGTTGAACGCCTCACCTGGACTACGGAATGGCACGACATTGTCTTCTCCGACGAATTCCGCTTCTGCCTGCAACACCACGATGCTCGGATCCGCGTGGGGCGGTACCGCAGCGAGAAACTGTATGATGCCTGCAATATGCATCGCCATACCGGTCCATCGCCTAGCGTTATGGTTTGGGGCGCAATTGGATATGACACCCGCACCTCTCTGGTACGCATCGCTGATACACTCAACAGCCACCGCTACATCTCCGACGTTTTGGAGCCTGTAGTCATCCCTTATCTGCAAGACCTGCCAACGACCACGTTTCAACGGGACAATGCGCGCCCGCACGTGGGGCACGCATCGAGCAACAATTCTTCACGGCCCACCAGGTGTCACTGCTGCCGTGGCCTGCCTGTTCTCTCGATGTGTCGCCCATCGAACACGTCTGGTCGCTGAGCTGATCGGCAACTGAGTGACCCGGCAAGCACCACCCGCGGCTACGCCTGATGAACTGTGGCAACGTGTGGAAGTAGCCTGGACCGTCATACCCCATGCCCACATCCAAAGCCTCTTTCGTTCGGTGCTGCGGCGTGTAGCGGCCGTTATTGCCAGCCATGGGGGCCACACGAACTATTGATGTCTGTGTGTTCCGCAAGTAGCACGGGCCTGTAAGATCAATCGTTTCATCTTTGTATCTGTTGTTATATGTCCAGTAAATCTGGCTTTGCTATCTAGTGTCCTTCTTGGTGTTGCATTTTGGGTGGCCAGCAGTGTAGTTTCAATCGATTTTCTTACAGTTTTGTTTTTAAAAATAATCTTCCTAACATTTTCATGTGAGTAAAACTTCATGTAATACTAATAAAGAAAAAGGGTATTGTAAAATTCATTCGATACGCATAACACTTTGTTCAGTGACTTTGCACCAAGTTTTATTCATATGAAATACAGCGCAAATGTATTGTTAGGAAGGCGATTTAAGAAATGTAAATTTCTGTGACAATGGTTTCAGAAATCTGAAACATGTAATTTTACAACACCCTTTGAAATAGTATACTAGCTTTTCGTAACATAAAAAAAATAATATCAGAATAATTCATTGTTTCTAGGTTAAAGCTATGATGTTTCAAATCTCTTTCACGTAATTTTATATATTTTTTTAAATTACCTTCCTAACAGCAGATTTTAAATATATTTTCATGCGAGTAAAGCTTCATGCATGAATATTAATTAAACGTAATCGTTTTAGTGGTTTTACGAGAAATTTCATTCCTATAAAATGTACCTCAAACATATTTTTAAGAAAGAGAAGTTTAAAAATGTACGTTTTCATGAAAAAGAAATCTTACGTTTAAATTCAAAGAAAATAATTTTGCTGATTTTTGTGTAAATCACTTGTGGTATATCGGAACCATTGTAGAGTGGCTCAGTTCTTAAAGAGTTCCACCGCACCAGTCTTTAAGATCATCAGCCAAACACGAAGAGGGCTGACGATCTTCTCTTGCATTTTTTCATTCATTAAGCCAAACACCAATGTCTATCTTTCTGTCATTTTTTATTCTGCAGATGTGTCCAAAGAGTCGTAGTTTTCTCTGTATGATTTTTTGGAACAGGGTCTTTGTAACGTTTGTGTGTAACCGACTTTCTAGAACACTACATAAATCAAAACTTCATCCACAATGAAATGCGAGTCACTCAAATAAAGTTCAAAAGGTTTTACTTGCAGCTAATCCTTCATTGCTGTTCACTTCAACACGGAAAAATCAACTAAACGTAGTTTAATATCCACGATGATAATTAACTATGAAACACAGCACTAGAACTTGGGTTAACAACCACCATAGTATTTAACTACGAAACATAACACTTTCATTAAATTACAACACGCAGCCTTCAACAATACTTTAACGATAATTAAGCAGTCCAGTATCAAAAAGCAGTATTATCATACACATACAAAATCCCCCTTTTAAGCAACCGCTGCATTGCCTTTTTATCTATCGTTCTTATCCGGTCAATCTTGTTCCGACCTTAGGGTGTTGCCAACAGTATTCTCGTTTGAGGGAAAAGACATAACGTTAAGTTTGGAAAGTGTAAAAGAGAACAAACTCAAATTTACATAGGAAAAGGAACTAAAAATGAAAGTTAAATTAAAATATACTTCACAGTCTCATTTAGTTATATTTTTCTGTACACTTCTTCATTTCTTATACTCTAAGTCCATCCGACTGGTAAGATTATGCGATAGCACTTTCTTTCAAAAGCAAGTATCCTTCTCTGTGATTCCTTTGTCAATGTCCAAGTCTCGCTTCCGTATAGCATGCCGCTGAAGATGCATGTCTTGAGGATGCTTAACTTAGTTTTGAGGCTAATAGCTCTGCTCTTCTAAGTTTTATCCACGCCTTTTAACAGTGCCTTTGCAATTCTAATTAAAATACATTTTTGCTGTTTAAGTCATATGTTATACAGCTTCCAGGATAAGTGAATTTTACCACATTTTCAAGTTCTTTGCCTTCCAGAGTGATCTTTTCTTGATCTTTTTTATTCCAAGTATCGTTGTTTTTGTCTTTCTATGTTCATCTTTAGTCTATATCTTTTATGCTCTCTATTCAGTTCTTGTACCATTTGATCCAGTTTCATTTCATCTTCTTCAATCAGTACAATGTCATCTGCAAAACACACATGGTTGAATCTTTGTCCACCAATAGAAATTCCCGTGTCCTCGTACCTGATTTTGTCTAACATTCTTTCCAGATGTCAGATGAAGATGCTTGGCGATATTAAATACCCTTGTCCTGTAATTCTGCTGGTGGTAAACCAAGCTCCACATCTGTCTCCTATCCTGATAGCTGCCTGTTCATTCGTGTTTATTTCTTTCAGAAGCCGAATTATCCTGGCATCCACGTCATATGATTCCAGCAGAGACCAGGTGATATTTTGTTCATTACTGTCAAAAGCCTTTGGAAGTCCACAAAGCATGTGAAAACGTTTTGTTCTTTCTTTGTACCTTTTCTGCAATGCGTCTTACGGTTAATATATCCTGTATGGTACTCCTGTGCATAGTTTTCTTTGGCATCAGATATAGTTTTCTTTGGCATCAGATTTCAATCGTCTTTATTGTTCTGCTACCAGCGCATCGACACTTATCTGGCAAAACCTGTAATCCTAGGGAAGTAGCCCATACATAATACTGTCAGCCGGTCCAGCTGAGCACAGTGTTTTTTAGAGAGGTGTGGTCCTCTCCCTCCTCCTTTCTCATCGTTTTGTAGTTACACTGATATGGAGACAAAAATTGCTACTCGGAATGAGCGAGAAAAAAGTCGTCGACTGGAGATTATGTGCTTCTGCGGGGAGTGTGTTGTGTGTGCATCGTGCTTTCGTCAACGTGATGTATGTGGTACCGTGGATAAAACTCTTTACATAAAACTGTAGCACTCTTTTGTCTTAGTTCCTTCCAATTCTGTGATATGCTGTGAAAAACTAAAACAAGAGAGATGATCCTTCCAGCAGAGCTACGATGAGTGACTGAAAGATTGCGTGCTGATAATATGGAACTGATTACAAATGCTGTAGCAACACTTTTTACACGCATTGAGGTGCTGGATTTCTCCAGGTATTGGGGGGACCGGAAAGTAATGTCGTTTTCGGTGGGACTAAGTTTCGGAAGCAGTTGTGGGGTATTTATGTATGTTCAACGTAAAGTAAGTATATGTACAAGTTAAGGATCTATTTGTCTTTAACTTATGTAGGTGTTTTTGTCTTCCAGACTTGCACAACAAAATGAGTGACATAAAACCCGTAGGGGAACCATGTTCGTCATTGTATGCTGTATGAATTTCACAAGGGGAACAATGCAACCGTAGCCACCAATAGCATTTGTGCTGTTAATCTAAAAGCGTTAAACATCTGCAAGTGCCAGCGTTGGTTCGCCTAATTCCGGTCGAGCAATTTTAATCTATCTGATGTCCCTCGTGCAAGAAGGCCCATGGAGCTGGACAATGATCTTCTGCGTCCAGTTGTTGAGACAAATCCTCGTCAAACCATTGATTAATTATACCAACATCTTAATGCATCATAGTCTACTGTTCAAGAGCACCTGCAACAAATAGGGATGGTCTATAGAAAAGGAGTTTGGGTCCCATACCAGCTTTCACCTGACAACAAAGTCCAGCGTTCCACCATCTTCAACTCTTTGCTCAGCCGACACAAAAAGGATCCATTTCTTCATCGGATTTTCACTGAAGATGAAAAGTGGGTTCTTTACTTGAACAACAAGCGCAAAAACCAGTGGCGTTCTCCAGGTCAGACACCAGTCCCTACGCCAAAATCAGGCCTACACCCCAAAAAATGTTTTGCTCTGTGTTTGGTGGACTACTGCTAGCATAGCTCACTTTGAGCTCTTGGAACTTGGACAGACCGTAACGGCAGACCTCTGTTGTCAAAACCTGGACCGCTGGAAGCAAGCTCTTACTGTAAAACATCCAGCACTGGTCAACAGAAAAGCTGTCATCCTCCAGCATGATAACGCGAGACCTCAAACGACGAGACGGACCCAGCAGACGACATTTTGGTTGGGAAGTTCTGCCGCATCCCCTTTAATCCACTCACATTGCACCATCTGATTGACATTTGTTCAGATCTCTGCAACACTTTCTTAATGGGAAAAGATTCCACAATATTAATGATGTCAAAACTGGGCTCTCGGACTTCTCTGAATGACAGCCAACGTCTTTTTATAGAGACGACAATTTGGTTTCACGGTGGGCAAGTGTGATCGATAATGATGGCGATTATATAATTGATTAAGAAATAAATTTCTTCTGTTACAAACAGTGTTTCTCTTCTTTCCCAAACACGACATTACTTTCAGGTCCCCCCAATAAATATTTATGTTATTGACAAAGTACCATGTAACACGGCAGTATGCAATCTGTTTAATTACATTTATGCTTGTTCCCATTTTATTATTAACGTGTTTCATGACTTTTAAACCTGTATAAGTTAATTTATTGTTGTGCACTGCCATAATAATTTCTTAGCAGTGTCGCAATGAGGGTCTTATCCCAGGTAGCACAGCCTAGCAAATTAACGTATGCCCAACGCTGAGCCATCGTCTTGTCTTCATAAAAGTCTGTGGATCAACGATGGGCCTACGTTAAATTGCAAGGCTGTGATACCTGGGATTCTAGCGATACGAATGAAAGTACCCGGAGAAACGTTGTTCTGACTTGAAGGGCAATAGTATCATTACATGTGTGGCGCAGTGCAGTTTTAAATGGTGTCAGCCTGACGTAATATTTGAGATAACTTTTTAATAGTGGGTCCTCTGTACCTACTTTTAAGAGGGGTTCTGGGGGCTTCAAAGAGCTCTAGGTATAAGACGATAGTTCGTGTAGTCAGAGCAATTAGTAGCATCCAAATGTTATTTTAGGACTATTTTCTCTTTGTTTTCCTCATCATCTGCCCCTTCAGATGTAACAATATTTTGAAGTTCTTCAAAGCGAGGATTTAATCTTATGCTGAGCAAAACATTAATTTAAAATATTTTGAAAGAAAAGTTCGTGATATCTTGAAACTGGTTTGTAAGTGCTTTACCTCCATCAAAATTATTTGGAAAATTATTTCTAAGAAAAAAATCGAATTGATCCTTTTTTCCCTGAAAATACATATATTCTACTGATGCAAAAAGGTGATAATTTGTATGTGAATTAACCGACACATGTCGTGTTGAGAAGCGATTGATCGTTAGTAGATTTTTTGGAGCTCGTTACTGCGTTCTACCGCACCAAATTTGAACACTGCCAAAATTAGCTGTGTCTAGTTTTTGACAAATAGGTAGAATGTAAATTGTATTGCAGTTCAAACCTTGTAGGGGAATGACCGGAATAATACTGCGAGAGAGCGATCAGGCAAGTCAAAAATCAGTCCTGGCGAAAGAGCAATTGTGGAAACTGTTAATGAATGCGGTAGTTCAAGAATCAACTGGTTCTTTCATAATGCTCTCTAAAGATTAGTTTTCGTAGCATAAATTCAGCAGATAACACCAAGGAGAGCCAAATGCCGTTTGAAAGTACACATTACCCGTCGCACTCTAGAAATTTCGACCGGTGAAAGAAAGTTACAAAGAGCGAGGAATCGTTCAATACGTGGAATAAGAAAAATGAATTGTGGGTTCTATATATATCAATGAGAGTAAAAGGATTCGCCAATACCTAATTTAGGGCAACTGGTTCTAAGAAAAAGAACAAGCGCAACGAGGAGAAGCATAGCATCCTTGTTTTACCTTGGATAAGAAAGGTCCATAAAAACTGTCAGATTTCAGTGCCGTAATCGACCTGGACACCGCGAGACTCTTTTGGACGCTTTAAATTGGACCGAAGAATCCCTTAGATATTCTCTGAATAGAAGATGGGCTTATGGGTCAATGAAGAACTATACATGCTATTCATGTCGATGGTGGAATGGAATACGATTTCATTTTGGGCGCTTAACGACCATCGTGAGCTTACCTACCTATGCCCAATTCAGAACTCGAACCCGGACTCACCTCAAACGACTAGTCAGATACCTACGCCTCTGATCACTAGGACACCGAGACGGCGAATATAAATTTTGAGATCACGCCATCATTCCTCTATCAGCTTATTTTGTAATTCAGATGATTCAGTTGAACTCTCTAAATTGGAGCTACTTCAGAGAACTGGAGAAATTTTCCGAAATTATTATAAAGGCAAAACAGCTAGATATTCCAGATTATCTCATGATTTATGAATCTTGCAGTGCAGATTTTTCACTTGGGCTCTCTAAATTGATGCTACATGAGATATGAGAGTCACCAAGCGATTCATCAAGATTATGATAAAGGACGATATTGTTAAATCTCCTGGACACTAAATCTTAGTGTCCAAGAGATTTAATATCCAGGACTGTCGATGAAAAACAGAGGAGATGAATCCCTTGGTCAATGGAAGATAGAAAATCAGTTCGTAAAATGCCACGTAATAATCGTTTTCGTTCAATCAATCAGTATTGTATTCTCGATTATTCCCTTAGACACTGATCTAGGACTTTGTGAAAAAAATAACAGATAATGAGGGCATCATATCAGCTCGCTTATCTCCTGCTAAAGTTTGTTCTAGTTGTACAATCACAACGTCGCGAAGAGGGGTAAAGGGAAGACGGAAAGCTCCACATTTTCGAAATGGTGGCACTATAATGTGTGGAATAAATGATTGCCTGCATGAATCTCTTGGACTTTCTAAAGGGGAGTAAGATTCCTTTTATTCTTAATCACTGGAAGGAAAAACAGAATTACTGAGTGTGAACCATCTAACATGTTGCTCGCGTGTATCCTAAAAAATGCCTTGTGAGTGTTTTCGTTCTGAGTGTGGAGTGTTAAAAGTCACATTTAAATGAGAAAGTTTGATGGTCTAAATCAGTGGTCGTCAACCTGGTCCCTACCGCCCATTAGTGGGTGATTCAAGCTTTCACGGTGGGCGGTGGGGGTTTTGTCCGTTGTTACAAATTTTGTTCTTCCGCCATATATCGAATACAAATGCTAACAACTTCGCGAGTTTGACTTTCTAAAACATGCTTTTGCAATTTACTTTTGAATTTCATCTCTAAACTTTGAATATAGATAATAATTAAAACAAGGTAATCCGTAAATGTAGAGTGTTTAGGATAACACAAAACACGTTTTGTTAATGATGTTGATCACCTACAAAATAATATAAGAAGAAATTAAATGCGAAGAAACTTTTTCTCTTCTTGCAGAGAATGTTATCTGCAGAGCTAAAACAACAGCAACGTTAAACAAGAGAGCAAATATAATTTCGAAAGTGGTTAATACCAAAAACTCTGGCAAAATAAAGAAATGCCTGCGTTATATCCAAATACGTGGAAAATGATATTTTATTTATTAATACCTTTCCCTACCTCATATCTTGTAGAATCATACTTTAGTGCTGTTAATCATATTATCACCAAACAGAGAAAGCGTCTGAATAACATCGAAAGAAGAGACCTTCGTTTGTTTCTTACGAAAATCGAACCAGATATCAAATATTTAGTCTCGCAGTATCAGCCTCAAGGATCTCATTAATCATTAATTAAAGGTAATTTCAATAAACTTTATTCTTTTCACATTTAACTTTCTTTTTTTTTTCAATTTAAGCAGCTCCTGCACTAGTAGGAACAGTATCGAAGGAGATGCAGAAATTCATTAAATTGAAATTATCTATGTATAAACATACATAAAGTATAAATAGAAAGATCAATTTAAGTACATATTTTTTACAAACCCTCCCTCAAAAACTTAATTAGCACTTGCGCTAAATTGAGTTACTGCGGCACCGGTGGGCGGTAAGGAAATTTTACCATTAACGCAGATACAAAAGGGGGAGTGAGTATTAAAAGGTTGACGACCCCTGGTCTAAATGAACCTTTTTTTATGATTGAACTGGGTTTGTGTGTTTTAGTGTGGATAATTTCAAGAAGATAAAACTTACACACAAACATTGGAAATACTTTAGAACTGGCCTGCATAGATTTCGACACGATGCAACTACGATTACTAATTAAACATCCCTGAACACTTGGTCTCAGGAAAAAGGTATTTTTGTTCTACTCAACATCCCGATCTGGATTGCACGGAGCACCTAAACACTTGATCCCAAGAAAACGATATTTTTGTTCTACTCAACATCCCCATCTGGATTGCATGGAGCACTTGAACGCTTGACACCAAGAAAATGATATTTTTGTTCTACTCAACATCCCGATCTGATTTCCTCGAAGCACCTGAACAGTTGATCCCAATAAAACGATAGTTTTCTTCTACTCAACATCCCGATCTGAATTGCATGGAGCACCTGAACGCTAGATAACAAGAAAACGATATTTTTGTTCTATTCAACATCCAAATCTGGATTGCACGTAGCACCTGAACACTTCATCCCAAGAAAACGATATTTTTGTTCTATTCAACATTCCAATCTGGATTGCACGTAGCACCTGAACACTTCATCTCAAGAAAACGATATTTTTGTTCTATTCAACATCCCAATCTGGATTGCACGGAGTACCTGAACACTTGATCCCAAGAAAACTATATTTTTGTTCTACTCAACATCTCGATCTGGATTGCACGGAGAATCTGAACACTTGATCCCAAGAAAACTATATTTTTGTTCTACTCAACATCTCGATCTGGATTGCACGGAGAATCTGAACACTTGATCCCAAGAAAACGATATTTTTGTTCTACTCAACATCCCGATCTGGATTGCACGGAGTACCTGAACACTTGATCCCAACAAAACGATATTTTTGTTGTACTCAACATCCCGATCTGATTTCCACGGAGCAGCTGAACACTTGATCCCAAGAAAACGATATTTTTGTTCTACTCAACATCCCGATCTGGATTGCATGGAGCACCTGAACGCTTGATACCAAGAAAATGATACTTTTGTTCTACTTAACATCCCGATCTGGATTCCACGCAGCATCTGAACACTTGATCTCAAGAAAACGATATGTTTGTTGTACTCAACATCCCGATCTGGATTGCACGGAGCACCTGAGCACTTGATCTCAAGGAAACCATATTTTTGTTGTACTCAACATCCCGATATGATTTCCACGGAGCACCTGAACACTTGATCCCAAGAAAACGATATTTTTGTTCTACTCAACATCCCGATCTGGATTGCACGGAGCACCTAAACACTTGATCCCAAGAAAACGATATTTCGTTCTACTCAACATCCCGATCTGGATTGCATGGAGCACTTGAACATTTGATCCCAAGAAAACTATATTTTTGTTCTAATCAACAACCTGGTCTGAATTTCACGGAGCACTTGAACACTTGATCCCAAGAAAACGATATGTTTGTTCTACTCAACAACCTGGTCTGAATTTCATTTAGCACTTGAACACTTGGTTTCAGGAATTTTTGTTCTACTCAACACCTTGAACTGGGTTGCACTGAGTACCTGAACACTTTTGGGTTAAGCTGAATACTAAGTCTAACAGCGAGATACTCATTTCCTAAACGTTACTTAAGTAATTTCTATCTTAAAGGCGAAATGGAATTAAATTCTAAGTGTCTTTCATATTGTTAACTGGAAGCATTATCCAAGAAATCGCTGGTCACATATTTATGCAGTAATCCTTTTCCATAGTAATATTATACCCAAATATATGTTTTTACAATGACATTTGCAATACACTTTTCTCGAAAGAATTAACGTTGAAAACAGGGAAATGGCCATCTTCGTTTTTCCAGCTACAATAATGGCAATGAAACTAAAGCGAAATAAAGTATTCAAAGCATCGATTCTCGCTAAAACGGAACTCAAATCAGAAATAATTTAAATGCTGGTATAATGCATGATGCATATTGCAATTGGAATACCTTAGCTTCTGCGATACATGCACTAAATAATCTCTCTCATTTCTCATTTGGTAATTTACCTCATTTCTCCCTCATTAGACGTATTACCCCCAGCTCACTTATTTCCTCCTAGATTGGATTGCTCTATCCGTCACAATCACAACATTACAAAGAAGGAAGAAGGGAAGACGGAGAGCGCCCTCCGGATTTGCGAAATGGTGGCATTATAATCTGTGGAATGAGATTAAAAACAGGTCTTCAACCACTTCAGCAAATCTCGGACAAAAAGTGAAGTTCCACACCTCTGGCTTACCAAAGAAAGCTGTTTAATTAGCAAACTCACGTAAACTATGGAAAACTAAGGAAATGAGGGCTTGGCCGGGAAGAACAAATCTGACAGAGAGGGAGAGAGAACAGTGTAGAGGCATGACATTAACCGAGATTGCTAAGCTAATTAAATTGCACGTGCGCCCTGAGGACCGGTTGAATATTTTGCCGTGGGTAATTTGGCCACATCTCCACAGGAAGCGTGGTTTGTTTGTCTTTGTTCCGCCCCGATCTGAGGTGGCAAACGTGGCAATTAAAGGGCAGACAACTTTGCTCGCATAAAACAGTTAATGATGCCAACAGCTGCTACAAAGTTTCTAGCCTAAAACGGAAATAAGAAGAAAATGGATGAAAACTCTTTTATAAGCATCGCAGAGTGAATAGCAAAGAGCTGAAAAAGCTACTTGCTAATAGATCCAGTAAAAAACGGCTAATGCCATTACTTCAGAGAATCTTTACATATATTTGCTTTTTTGCAAATGAAGGCTCTATTTCTTTGCTTTCTAATATTCATGTCGCTGTTTATGCATATAATTTACACATAAGAGTTGCATTTGCGGAGGTTTTAATAAAATACCGACATACTTACTACTGTCTCTGTATACCACAGGTAATTTGGATAAGTAATAACCTGGACAATCAAATAATAAAAAGTAGACACGGTAACATGGAAAAATACATATTAAACAAATATAACAAGAAAAATACAAATTACACGAATCGGAATAACATAAGATCACTGTAATTTCAAATGACGCACAAAGTGTCTCGGAGACATGAATTTCTTTCTTACAATGAGGAACATTACGTTTTTCTTTGTAAAAGTGATAGGCACGTTCACTAATTTTTAAGCCTATTATACCTATGGCTTTTTACACCACTACTTTTGCTTTTTGTCTTCAGTAACTTCAATATATTTATATCCTCTTTGTTCTAGCTTTATTAGCCTCAGAAAACAATAGCCTTTCTATCATGACATTTTACACCATGACTTCCAAACTTCGCTTATGTAGCTTATGGTCGTCTTTGAAAAGTATACCATGGTTTTAGAGACGACGAAAAGATTTAGCATCGCCAAATGCTCTAACCATATTTTTCGCAAACATTGGGCACTGCAATTCGTTTTCGGATGAAGGTGGTTAACGATGATTGTGAACATCTAATGCTCTGCAAAGTCACCCGTCCCTAATTTAGAGGCTCCAACAAAAGAACAGAGTCAACACCGCAAGGCAAATATACTGCTCATGTCCTATCTATTTGCATTAGCACTCAATTCTGGGCTCATTGTTTCCTCTCTTCGATATATTGATAACTCACTTTACTTTCTCCCACTCCCTTTCTTCGTCATTATTCATTAAACGCTCTACATTGTCGTCCGTTTATGATTTAGAGCCAATGATTCTAAAGAAAGGAAAAGGTTAACACCGTAGAGCAAATATACCGCCTATGTCTCATCATAGATATCAGCCCTCACTCCAGGTTCCCTTTTGTCCTTTTCTTCGTTTGAAGTCATTTCATGTCCTGTTCTCTTTCCAGGTAAACATTCATTAAATTATCTGCAAAGTCATCCGTTCCTAATTTATAGACCCTAATTCCAAGGAAAGAACAGATAAATAGCCATAGGGCAAATGTACTGCCGATGTCTCATAATTTACATCACCAGTCATTTAAGGATTTATTGGTTACTTTCCACGTTATTATTCATTTCATGTCCTTCCGTTCCCTTTATTCGTTATCATTCACCAACTTCTCTAGAGAATCTACCGCTACCCTCCCTAATTTAAAGTCGCCAATTCCAAGAAAAGAACAGATACAACGCCATAGAAATTAATTATAACGTGGAAAGTAACCAATAAATAGGGAGGGTAAATTTTACTAATAATAGAGAGGGTTGATTTACGAATATATAAGGAGGTATATTTCATCAATGTATATTTCATGTATAGTTATACCGCCCATAGCGGTATAACTATACCATCGGGATTAGAGGAAATTCTATCCCACACTCACCAACCCGCTTGGCCAGCGTGGTGAGTTATGGCCAAACCCCTCCAAAATGATTCCACAACTTAAATCTTGGCCCTCAGTCTCCGGCAGCTGGAATGTACCTGGCCAAGGCAGCGGCCAGTGCGACATGAAGGCAGAGGGTGCTAAGAATCCCCGGAGGACCGGACTAGGCTGCCATCTGATGCTGACCTTGGCTACTTACAATGGACGCTCCCTATCTTCTGATTCAAGGCTTCTTGAATTGGAAGAGGAACTACAAAGGATCAAGTGGGACATCGTCGGGCTAAGTGAGGTAAGGAGAAAAGGAGAAGATCTCATCGAACTGAAAAGTGGACATCTCTTCTACTATCGTGGGACAGATACTGGCAGAACTAGTGGTGTTGGATTTATAATAAACAAGAAACTGAAGGATAAAGTTGTAGAAGTTGAAAGTTCCTCTGACAGAGCTGCACGACTTGTTATCCAACTCTCGAAAAGATACCAGGCTCAGATTATTCAAACTTATGCACCCACCACAAGTCATCCTGAAGAAGAAATTGAAGAATTTTATGAGGAAATTTGTCATCTAAATAATAAAGGTAAGCAGCACTTGAAAATAATTATCGGAGATTTCAATGCAAAAATAGGGCAACGGCAACAGAATGAAACTTCAGTAGGTAAATTCGGTCATGGCAACAGAAACCAGCGTGGAAATACTCTCGTTGAGTTTGCAGAGGCAGAAGGGTTTTTCATCTTCAACTCCTTCTTCAAGAAAAAGGCACACAGGAAATGGACATGGAGACATCCAAATGGGACGACAAGTGAAATTGATTTTATTATGTGTAACAAAAAATTCGTCATAGAAGACTGCAGTGTGCTAAACAAGTTCAACACAGGTAGTGACCATAGATTGGTGAGATGTAAGATGCACCTCAACACTAAACTTGAACGTGGCAAGCTCATAAGACAAACAAAATCTATTGACATAACCAACCTTAAAAAACACCATAATACCTTCAAGTTAGAACTGAAGAACAGGTTCTCTGCTTTAGAAGGCCTAACATCGGAAGAAGTGGACATCTCTGAAGTTAACAGAAAAGTAACCAAAGCTCTTATGGAAACAGCAACAAAATTAGCTGGGTCTAAGAACAAGTTGCATGTAAATAAATTATCAGGAAAAACGAAAATGTTGATGCAAAAAAGAAGAGAGATGAGGACAACTAAAGAAGATGTGACTTCCAAAGTGGAATATATAGAGCTATGCAAGACAGTAAGAAAAAGTATCACTGAAGACGTAAGGAAATTCAACTGTGAACTAGTGAGGAAAGCAATTGAAAACAACCAAAGCCTAAAGATAGCAAAGGGACATCTCAGTAAGGGAAGAAAACAGATTATGGCACTGAGAAAAGAAGATGGTTCTGTAACAAGAAATAGAGGCGAAATTTTGACAAGAGTGAAAGATTTCTACTCCAAATTATATGAAAGGGATGATACATGCACTCCAGACATCATGAAAGATACCAGTACCAGAGTTCTTCCAGTCCTTCCATCAGAAGTTGCACATGCAATCAAGAACATGAAGCGGGGAAAAGCTCCAGGAGAAGATGGAATTACTGTAGACATCATACAAGAAGCAAGTGGAGAAATCGAAACAGTACTCGCCCAAATTTTCACTCGATGCCTTAATGAAGGAAAGATTCCTGAGGATTGGAACAACGCTACAATGATCCTGCTACATAAGAAAGGTGACATTGAGG
The DNA here is from genome assembly GCA_039090855.1 of Macrothele yani. Classification (NCBI taxonomy): domain Eukaryota; kingdom Metazoa; phylum Arthropoda; class Arachnida; order Araneae; family Macrothelidae; genus Macrothele; species Macrothele yani. Next base: position 186,974,696 of record CM076995.1, read on the forward strand.
ATCTCGGAAACTACAGACCTATCAGCCTCCTATCAGTAGTTTATAAAATCTTCACTAAAGTTCTTTCACACCGCTTGAAGGTAACACTGGACATGGCTCAACCGAGAGAACAAGCTGAATTCAGGAGTGGCTACAGCACAATAGATCATATCCACGTACTGAGAGAACTAATTGAAAGAGCGAGGGAATATGAACTTCCATTGTGCATGGCTTTTATCGATTATGAAAAAGCCTTTGATTCGGTGAAACCATCAGCAGTTACAATGGCTCTGAAAACCTGCGGTATTGAAGATGCATACATTAATATTATTAATAACATCTATGAAAATGCAAGTGCAAAGATTAGGCTGTTTGAAAATACAACACACATAAAAATTGGAAAGGGAGTGAGACAAGGTGACACCATATCTCCGAAGCTCTTTAATGCCACATTGGAGGGTGTTTTTCAGTCGCTGAGCTGGGAAAACAAGGGGATAAAGATTAATGGAGATTATCTAACCCACCTTCGTTTTGCTGATGACGTAGTCATTTTTGCAACTACCCCATCAGAGCTGCAGAGTATGATCCAGGAACTTGCTGACAAGAGTAAAGAAGTGGGATTAAAAATGAACTTTCAGAAGACAAAAGTGATGTTCAATGCTTTTACAAGAAATGAAGATTTATCGATTGATGGAGAAAAGCTGGAGATAACAGACACGTACGTTTATCTTGGACAGCAGATATCAAGTGAGGGTCACATTGATGAAGAAATTAATCGGCGTACAAAACTTGCCTGGAGAGCTTTTGGAAGAAACAGCATAATTTTCAAGAGCAATATGCCATTATGTCTTAAAAGAAAAGTGTTTGATCAATGCATCCTTCCAGTGCTTACGTATGGTGCAGAGACGTGGACCTTAACTAAAAGAGACATACAAAGGCTGCAGACAACTCAAAGAAGCATGGAGAGGTGCATGCTTGGTGTAACCAGGAGAGATAAGAAGAGGAACTCGTGGATCCGAAAAATGACAAGAGTGGAAGACATCATGATCAGAGTTAAATCCCTGAAATGGCAATGGGCTGGACATACTGCCAGAAGGACAGATCATCGATGGACAGCCGAAATTCTAGATTGGATTCCAAGGGACAGGAAAAGACCCAGAAGAAGACCACATGGGAGATGGGTGGATGAAATTCGAAAGTATGCAGGGGTGACATGGAGGAGACTGGCACAAGACAGACCGTTGTGGAGGAAACTTGGGGAGACCTTCGTCCAGCAGTGGATTGATAATGGTTGACAATGATGATGATGATGATTTCATCAATAATAGGGAGGGTAGATTTTCTCTAGAGAATCTACTTTCCCTAATTTAAAGTCGCCAATTCCAAGAAAAGAACAGATACAGCGCCATAGAAATTAATTATAACGTGGAAAGTAACCAATAAATAGGGAGGGTAAATTTTACTAATAATAGAGAGGGTAGATTTACCAATATATAAGGAGGTATATTTCATCAATAATATGGAGGGTAGATTTTCTCTAGAGAATCTACCCTCCCTAATTTAAAGCCGCCAATTTCAAGAAAAGAACAGATCCAACACCATAGTACAAATATACTGCCAATGTTTTCTTCATTTATATCAGCACTCACTTTAGGACCCCTTAATTACTTTCCTCGTTAGAATTCATTTCACGTCCTTCAGCTCCCTTTTCTCGTTATCATGCTTTAAGTGATCAGCAGAGTCTCTAATCTAGATTCGCTCATTCCAAGGTAAGAATAAAGTCAGCATCATGTGTGAAATTCACAAATTTGTGGGTGACGGAGATAGAACCGCATCCCTGAAGTGCTTCAACATTTATTGACACGGACGAAATTAATCTTTGCAAATTTGTCGTCTTGACAAGTGCTTCACATCTGTAGTACGTCATGCATTGGATAAATACACTAACCATGTCTAATTTAGGACTCCAACAGGGGCCAAACTAAGACGATTTTCCAGAAGCCCTGGAGTCTTACCAGTTCACGTCCTTTCGCTGAAGTTTCAGTCACTTCGGGGACGCATTACTGACTGATGTAACAAATCGACTTGATGAACTTCAGCAACTGAAGACACGAAATGATTGCGTGATACTTTTTAAATTTCTAAAGGATGATACCATTATTTTCAACATCCCTAAGTTCTTTCATCATATTTCGGTTTAGAATTTACTCAACGCAAAACAGCTCGACGTAGCTAAATTTGACCATCCTCACCAGGGTGTGGGTGCACTGCATTGGAGTCCTCTCGGTAAAGAAAGCATGTGTAAGATGTAAGAATTCCTCGTCGACGCCATTGGGATTACTACCACCACCCGGGCACCTTTATCCGAGGATTTATCATAGTTCTGTAATGTTTGATTTGTCCCTGGTTCGAAGAAAATGCATTGCGATGTGCCAAGTGCCAGACGAATATGGCGACAGTGGATCAAGATGCTCGTAGGCTGAAGTCCGAACGCCTCGATAGCTTGAATCAACGGTAACCCATGGAGGCCTCCCAACAGTGGGTCCTATGGACATCCAGGTGTCGACATGGACTGTGATTCGAAGATTGGTTGAGGCAGGTTTGCGCTTTCGTAGACCAACTGCCACTCATAGCAACACATCATCTCACAAGACTGCGCTGGGGTCGTACCAGACATGCATGGCGGAACGAATGAAAGTGTGTCGTATTTATGGAATAGTCTCGCTTCTATTTCAGGGGCTGACGATCGCCTATTGAAAGGCTGGAGGCGACGCGTTCACCGAGATAATCTTGCTGCTATTCCGTGAGAATCCTACATCTCCTCAACCTGGTGTCATGGTTTGGAGATCTATCAGTTTCAACAGTTGATCACAGCTCGTATCCATAGTGGGTATAATGACAGCACAAAAATACATCGTTAATATGAGCCTGTTTTATAATCACATCTCCGTTTTATCGCTGGTGCCTAATTTTAAAAGATAATGCCCGCTCTCACAATGCCAACATCAGTAGAGAATCCCTACAAAGTGTTCAAGTGCTGCCCTGGCGAGCGCGATTTCTCCCAATTGAGAATATGGGGGACGTCATTTAACACCTCTCCACGACTCACGTGCAAAGTGGATGAATTGTGGGCACAGGTCAGCAATGTATGGTCAGCGATTCCTAAGGACACCATCATGGTCAGCGATTCCATAGGACACCATCATGGTCAGCAAATCCTCAGGACAACAACATGTATCATGATCAGCAATTCCTCAAGTTACCATCATGCATCATGATCAGCGGTTCCTCAGGACACCATCATGGTCAGCATTTCCTCAGGACACCATTACGGTCAGCATTTCTTCAGGACACCATCTTACATCATGATCAGTAATTTCTCAGGACACCATCTTACATCATGATCAGTGATTTCTCAGAACACCATCATGCTCAGCGATTCCTCAGGAAGCCATCATGGTCAAGATTCCTCAGGACACATCATGGCAATTTTCCATTTGATGACACACCGTGTTCCAGAAAGTATAGTAGGGTGGGTCAAGTTCTTTTTTATATTATTAGATTCTAATAGCGATAAAAGAGTGCTAAATAATGTCCTAAAATCACGTATAAAATTTTGTAACAATTGCTTATCATCGGATTGACCTTGAAATTTCATTAAATTGAGAAAAATCGTCTGTTGTTTATGAATGCATGGGATTTTCTTGCCCAATATCGGTTTGTAATAGTGATAAAATAGTACTAAATGATGTTCTAAAATCACGCAAAAAATTTTGTAGCAATTGCTTATCATCTTCTGCTTCCGGATTGACCTTAAAATTTCATGAAATTGAGAAAAATCGTCTGTTGGCCACGAACGCATAGGATTTCTTTTTTTTTTTTTTGATTGGAGGTTTAACGACCACCGTGAGCAACTCAATGGGCTATAAGCAGTCGCCCGTCCCTAATTTAGGGTCACTGGTTCCAGGGAAGGGAGAGAGCCAGTGCCGTAAGACAAACACAACATCCATGCCTGACCGGCGGGATTCGAACCCGGACCCCTTACGGACGAATGATCAGATGCCAGCGCCTTAGACCACTGCGCCACCGGGGCGGCGATTTCTTTTTTGTCCAATATCGGTTTGTAATAGTGATGAATAATGTCTTAAAATCTGTTTGTAATATAAAAAATGTTTGTAATAGAGATGAATAATGTCTTAAAAGGTGCTAAATAATGTCTTAAAATCACGTCTAAAATTTTGTAACAATTGCATAATATCTTCTGCCTCCCAATTGACCTTGAAAATGTGGCTAAAATTACAGAGAACTAATCATAGGAGAGCATCTTTCACTGATAAAAGAACCAGACTCCACGTTTTTGGGTTATATTGCACCAATCTCGGGCACTTCGAAAGTCATAGAAAGAGCAAACGCCAATTGCTTTTTGATGGAAGAAATATCATTTGAACATGTGTTGGCTGTTCGATGCGACGGAACAAACGTGAACATTGGAAAATATGGAGGTACAAATGTTTGCTTGAAAAGAGATTGGAGAAACTCTTACAATGGATAATTTGCTTGATGCAGATGAATGAGTTACCGTTAGGACATTTGTTTGAATGTCTTGACGGTACCACATCAGGACCTCAGACATTTTCAGGAACAATAGAAAAAGCTTTAGAAAACTGCGAAAAAAAGCATGTTATTCAGTTTCAGAAAATTAACGGAGACTTACTCTAGTTATCAACTCAAGATTTAAGTACAGATCAATTATAATATATGTACAGAATAGTATGCTCAATTACGACGGGGGTATTTCCTGAACACTTAGGCAACAAATCACCAGGGAAAATGTCGCATGCTAGATGGCTGACGCGTGCTAACCGAATGCTTCGTCATTATGTTTCGACGGAAGCTCCTTCAGAAAACCTCATTTTAACAACTTATTTTGTTAACGTTTATGCTCAAGTAGTTGAGAGAGCTGTAAAGACTGTGAGAGATACCTCGAGTACTTTGTGCTCAAAATCAGAAAGAGAAGGCTTTATTAAGGCGAAGATAGAGTCGAGCAAAGTAATGCCGAAATTTGACACTAAGAAGGATTTTGCTGCTAATTAAACATAATATGTTGAGAGTATTTTATGTTTTATTGCAAATTAGTTTTATTGCATTATTAATACATTTCAAATGGTTTTTGAAACTCCCTTTTAGGTTTTAACAACAGACGATATTTCTCAATTTTATAAAATTTCAAGGTCAATCCGGATGCAGAAGATGATGTGCAATTATATGTGACTTTAAGACATTATTTAGCGCCTTTTTATCACTATTGCAAACCGATGTTGGACAAAAAAAAATCCCACGCATTCGTGACCAACAGAGAATTTTTCTCAATTTCGTAAAATTTCAAGGTCAATCCGGAGGCAGAAGATGGTAAGGAATTGTTGCAACATTTCATAGGGGATTTTAAGACATCATTTAGCGCCTTTTTATCACTATTACAAACCGATATTGGACAAAAAAATTCCATGCATTCGTGACCAACAGACAATTTTTCTCAATTTCATGAAATTCCAAGGTCAATCCGGAGGTAGAAGATAATAGGCAATTGTTACAAAATTGTATACGTGATTTTAGCACATCATTTAGCACCCTTTTATCGCTATTACAAACCGTTATTTGACAAAGAAAGTTTTCCGATTAATTCGTGGCCGTCAGACGACAAACTTATTTAGGCTACGTTACACGAGTACTGCCTCCTCGCTCATCGCTTCCGAGTAATATCTCAAAAATTAAATCAATCATTTCCTAGCTACTTGTCTACATGTGTGTTAAGTTTCGTCTCATTTCACGCATTCTTTTATTGGGTGGCGTTTTCTTTGTCAAGCAGTGTACGAAAAAGAAAACGAATAAAAACAGAAGAAGTCGTTTACTGAGAATTAACCAGTGCATTACCGTTTCAAAAGGGAAAGAGACTTCTACAGAAAATCTAATCCCTCAGAAACTGGAGTTAAATCGCGTGCTTTCCCTTAAGCAAGACTTTGATGTCGCTTGACCGTCGACTGTTGGAAAGATTAAAAATTGAGAAGGGATTTGGTGGTAGTAAATTACAAAGTGTGTTTATACACTGAAACTGTTACTTTGCTTCTTCTCTCAATTATAGGCTCTGCTCTACATTTCTTCCTGACATAGCAGATTAATCTCCTGTTTTCCAATTACAGTTAAGCAACCAAAAAGGCGCTTTAATCGAGAGAAGAGTAGCCTGCGGCATAGTGTGGTGTCATTTCTCTAGGGTTGTTTATTTATTAGTTCCGTTGGATGAATGTCGGGAAGAAGGAAGGATCCAGCAGCGAATGCGCAGTGTTTGGAAGTCACGTGAGACTGCATGGTGAACCGCATCCGTTATCCATTAGGTTCAGGATAAATCCCACCCGTCTCTCTTCCTGAGCAGCATCACGTTTCTAATGGCCTGACCATGATCCCAGATAAAGATGCTGTTTCTATGCGAAGGACGTAAGGCGAAACAAGAAAAAAAAATCCGTTACCTCACCGACTTTCTTTGTTTCTATGTAGTTTTCTTTTTCATTTTTTATTCTCTTTTTTTTTTTACCTTGTCTTTTCCTGTAGAGCTCCTGAAACGTTATTTTCTGGAACCAAAAACAGATACACTGCCTCACAAAAGGGTTAGAAAGCATGAATGACAGGAGTTTTCAGCAGAAATGTTGCGAGTATTCGCCACGTAAGCCATGTTTTACTATTTTGTTTATTTATTTCTATTTTATTCCTTTGGAGTCCAAATACCTCTCGTAGAATAAGTGAAAGAAAAGAATTTTCCCATCGCTATTTCAAGGCAGCTTATTCCGCGGGGACAGGGGAAAGCGAGTGTAAAGAAATATCCATGCATTTCCTCACGTTTCGAACCCAGCAGCCAAAGGTTGTGTACCACAGTACTCGAAACTACTTGTTTTCGAATATTGAATTGTACAAATAAACAAGTACAGGTAGATCTCGGTATACGCGGCACACACGTTCCGTGAAATCGCCGTGTATACCGAATTCGTGTAAAGCGGGAGACATTTTATACGAACAATATAGGGTTAGGTTCTCACTTATTCACAAATTCAGTTTAAAATAATCGGGTTATATAGTATTTAGATCACAAACAAACAATATTTTCTTTCTGAACTTAATTTTAAAGCAGAAAATCAAAATATAATACGTACGTACTATGTAAATATGTACGTAGTACCCTGAAAATATGGTGCGTACGTTAAGTACTTACGTAATGTTAATGCTGAATACACATGTAACGTAAGTCACTGTAATTTTAGAATGTCCAATTTCACATCTTAAATACAGTAGTAAGCTTCTGGTTCATCACATCAGAAGATTCTGATGATGTTACAGTCAGTCCAGTTCCTCTAATGAATTTCTGAGGAGGCAAATCAGTTGCAGTTGAAATATTTGCGCTGAACGTTTGACGTTCGTTTGAAGTGTCAAGCTGTTTTGTAAAAAACGTTTAATTGTCGACTGTAAGGTTTTCTCCACCATCAGACCGACCCTCTCACACGCAGCTTTACAGCTCTACTGATCTGATCTGAACGAGCACTCACGTCTCGACAAAAACATCGAAAGATGTGGATCAAGATGCGCAAATCCATTATTGTAATTTTGTTTCCTCGTAGTGCTAACAGATGGCACCACTGAATCGCGTAGAAAACGCGGATAGCAAAACCGCGTATTCCGAGATTTACCTGTAAATCAATCATTTCCATAATCACCTGCTTTATATGTACAAATCCGCCTTAATTTCTATTTACCACCACGGTGCCCGAGTGGTTAGAGCAGCAGGCCTATGGTTAGAGTCCCTCGTTAAGTCCCAGTCCCGGATGAGCATTAGTGACGGGCCTGCTCCACAGCGCGGGCTTTTTCCCAGTCAGTGAACCAGTAGTCCCAACTGAAGATTCAGGATTTTTTATCTCCAGAATACGCTTGCATTCATTTACCTCTATACTAGTGTTCGACTTCTATGGGCTTCTTATAATACACGGTGTCCCAAAAAGATGTAACCAATTTCAAATGATGATAACCTTGGATAGAAAACTAATATCGTCAGCATTCCGTTTGTTGCAAGTGGTAAGGAATACCCTGAAATTTTTCTAGAAATGCGTCCGATGGATTCTGCGACGAAAGCACAGCTTGTGAGGTGGTTTAGTGAAACCCAATCCGAAACGCAGGCTCAGCGAAATTTCAGAACAAAATATGGGAGCAGACAGCACACACGTCAGAAATGGCACAAGTCATTCAATGGAACTGGTAGCGTCCTTACAAATAAAAGCCCTGGACGACCATCACTGGTTCCAGAAAGGGAGGAGGTTGTGAAACAGACATTCACTCGTCGCCCTCGAAAGTCAATCAGACAAACAGCACGACAGCTGGTCATCCTCAAGTCGTCAGTGCTCAGAGTGTTACGTCAGAGATTCGAAATGCATCCGTATAAACTGCAGATAACCAATCACATAACCCCAGATGATCACGTGAAACGTAAACAGTTTGCTGAAGAGATGTTGGAGAACATTGCAAGTGCTGAATCTTTCCAGAGACAAATCTGTTTCTCGGATGGGTGCACCTTCCGTGTTTCTGGAAAGGTTAATGAACAGAATGTGAGAATTTGGGGAACTGAACACCCGCATTGCACATTGGAACATGAACATGCTAGTAGCCCAAAAGTGAAAGTTTGGTGTGGCATAATGGTTGACTGTGTTATTGAATCCTTTTTCTTTCAGGAAGCGATCGTGAGAGCTGATAATTACCTGGACATGATTGAGTGGTTTGTGTATCCCCAGTTGGATGAACTTGCAACTTTTTTCATTTTCCAAAAAGGTTTGGCACCACCTCCTTGGGCTTTAATTGTAAGGAGGTCTCTGGATACCGAATTTCTCAATCGATGGATTGGGCGTGGTGGTCCCATTGCATGGCCCCCACGTTCACCTGACGTAACACCCTATGACTTTTTTATAGGATTAATCAAGAGTGTTGCAGACATTGCTGATCTAAGAGAAGGATTTTCACCCCTGTTGCTGTTACACGCGCACTGCAGAAAGTTAATACGGACATTCTCGAACGAACATGGTTGGAACTGGAATACCGTTTAGACATTGCTGACCAGAAGAGGAGGATTACTCACGCACTGCATAAAGTTAATACGGACATTCTCGAACGGACATGGTTGGAACTGGAATCCCATTTAGACATTGCTGACCTAAAGAGGAGGATTACTCACGCACTGCTGAGAGTTAATACGGACATTCTCGAACGAACATGGTTCGAACTGGAATACCATTTAGCCATTGCAGACCTAAAGAGGAGGATTACTCACGCACTGCAGAAAGTTAATATGGACATCCTCGAACGAACATGGTTGGAACTGGAATACCATTTAGACATTGCTGACCTAAAGAGGAGGATTACTCACGCACTGAAAAAGTTAATACGGACATTCTCGAACGAATATGGTTGTAACTGGAATACCGTATAGACATTGCTGATCTAAAGAGGAGAATTACTCACGCACTGCAGAAAGTTAATACGGACATTCTCGAACGAACATGGTTCGAACTGGAATCCCATTTAGCAATTGCTGACCTAAAGAAGAGGATTACTCACGCACTGCAGAAAGTTAATACGGACATTCTCGAACGAACATGGTTGGAACTGGAATACCATTTAGACATTGATGACCTAAAGAGGAAGATTACTCACGCACTGCAGAAAGTTAATACGGACATTCTCGAACGAACATGGTTGGAACTGGAATACCATTTAGACATTACTGACCTGAAGAGGAGGATTACTCACGCACTGCAGAAAGTTAATATGGACATCCTCGAACGAACATGGTTGGAACTGGAATACCATTTAGACATTGCTGACCTAAAGAGGAGGATTACTCACGCACTGAAAAAGTTAATACGGACATTCTCGAACGAATATGGTTGTAACTGGAATACCGTATAGACATTGCTGATCTAAAGAGGAGAATTACTCACGCACTGCAGAAAGTTAATACGGACATTCTCGAACGAACATGGTTCGAACTGGAATCCCATTTAGCAATTGCTGACCTAAAGAAGAGGATTACTCACGCACTGCAGAAAGTTAATACGGACATTCTCGAACGAACATGGTTGGAACTGGAATACCGTTTAGACATTGCTGACCTAAAGAGGAGGATTACTCACGTAATGCATAAAGTTAATACGGACATTCTCAAACGAACATGGTTGGAACTGGAATACCATTTAAGCATTGTTCGGGTGACAAATGGTGCCCAAGTCGAATGTCTGTAAAACTTCATGATCCGTTCTGTCAATTAACACAAGTTGTGGTATTGAGATCATTTATATTAAAACTGTTATGATTATTTGAAATTGGTTACACCTTTATAGGACACCTTGTATATTTTTGTCTGATAAAAGTTATTGCAGTTGATCCCGGCCTTGCCATGTATTCTGAAATGCGCACTTTGGCACTGAATTGGCGATTTTCGTTTTGCAGCGATTAAAATATTTAATTTCAAACCAGGCCGATACAGTATATTATCTGCATATACACTTTCTTTCAAGTACTCCATAAAAAGTCTAGAGGGAATACATAAGGGTATAGTGAAATTCATATTTCCCTGAGATGAGCTTTAAAAAAAAACCTTGTTTAATTGATGCGTTTGCCGTGTGGCACCTTCTTGCTGAAACTATGATAATAGTTCCTGTTCTTTCAGAAGACCCCAAAACCAAAACAGCAAGTCTTGGTAGAAATTAGAGGTGACAGTACGGTCGAAAAAGACGGAGTCCACTACTATCTTTTGGTATATGGCATACCGTACGCAGATCTACCGGGAATGTAATAGAACTTCATGCCCGATATGGGGATTAGCCCTGGGCCAGTTTCTCATTTTTCTTTAGTTCCCATATGCACTCATGGCCGTAGCTTTGAGGCAACCAGGGAGGGATCAGCTTCCCTTGAAGAATTTTGTGATTCCCCTACGAAAGGCACAACGTAACAATACACTCACGGACATTGAAATTTTTGCACCTAGAAGAAAACATGCTACAACCGCGAAACTTTGCAAATAGCTACAATGCGTGCTGTTATGCAAACGAACCACATTTGGTGCGATTGCGCATGACCGCACTACTTTGGTGGTGCTGCAAGCACGAACCAGCATGTAGGTGATGCCCCATGAAAGCGAAAAGCACCGGCCGACGCAAGCGCGAATACAGAGTGACAAGAATGCCAGGTAGATGCCAGAGACTTCGATTTACGCAACTTGCGGACTTCGAGAGAGGCCTGATCATCTGGCTAAAAACCGCATGGCGGTCGATGCGCAGTATAGCCCGCCACGTGGGTCGTTCTGACCATACCGCCAGACTGTTTTTGGGAGCCGTGGACACGTGACAGCACTGCCACACGGCGGGACGGCTCCGGAAGGAACAGGAGGAACACCGGTAGAAAGGATCGACGTATCGAGCACCAGGCACAAACGGAACCCACGGGGACCCGGTGCTCATGCAGGCAGATGCAGCGGCTTCTGTGTGCCCACGAACCATTTCTCGACGACTCGCGGAAGCGAATCTGCGATCCCAGCGCCCCTTACGTGTACTGCCATTAACACCGGAACATCGTCTGCTCCGTGCGCAGTGGTGCCAGGTCAGAGCGACGTGGAACGCCACAGACTACCGACGAGTGGTGTTTAGAAATGAGTGTCGCTTCGATTTGGGGACAGATGATCATCGTGTCCGGGTGTGGAGGTCCCCGGGTCAACGGCACAATCCTAGCCTAGCTATCGAGCGCCACACTTCCCCCACTGTAGGCATTATGGTCTGGGGAGCCATTGGCTATTATAGCCGATCAGCTCTAGTAGTGGTACGTGGATAATTGATGGGCAAGCGGTATGTGGATGAGATCCTACGGCCCCATGTGCTCCCATTCCTGGCCGGGATTCCAGGTGCGCTATACAAGCAGGATAATCCCCGCCGCACACGGTTCGGGTTGCCCAGTACTACCTACGTCATGTCCAGACAATTCCATGGCCTGCCCGCTTCCCGGACATGTCTCCTTTCGAGCATGTGTGGGACCAGTTAAAACGCCGCCTGCCGCCGTGCCGCTCTGCCCGGGATTTGGAGCACAACGTCCAACACGTGTGGGCCAGTCTGCCGCAGGACAACATGAGGCGTTTGTTGGCCTCCATACCGTATTTCAGCTTGTATCAACGCACGAGGCCGTGCGACACGCTATCGAAAATGATCGGACTGCGTGCCACAGATCCCTCTGTACTTGTCCTGCAGCTCTGTTTTTGTCATCCTATGTCTCATTCATCTGTATCATTACGTCCATAAAATTTCAATTCAATCCGATGCTTCCTTCTTGGTGAGCAAATTTGATTATCTCTGAGTGTAATCAGCAGATGCCATTTTTCGGGGAAAATTTGTATATCAGATTTAAACCGCTATATATCGATCTGAGGGATGTAAGGTCAGGTGATGCGTAACATCACAGCCTCTCCTTGACAAATGTCAACCCCGCCTTCTCGTGGTACATCCTGTTCCCACTAAAGGGGCTCTGACGACCGCCAATAGCGCTATAACTATACCATCGGGATTAGAGGAAATTCTATCCCACACTCACCAACCCGCTTGGCCAGCGTGGTGAGTTATGGCCAAACCCCTCCAAAATGATTAAACAACTTAAATCTTGGCCCTCAGTCTCCGGCAGCTGGAATGTACCTGGGTCAAGGCAGCGGCCAGTGCGACATGAAGGCAGAGGGTGCTAAGAATCCCCGGAGGACCGGACTAGGCTGCCATCTGATGCTGACCTTGGCTACGTACAACGGACGCTCCCTATCTTCTGATTCAAGGCTTCTTGAATTGGAAGAGGAACTACAAAGGATCAAGTGGGACATCGTGGGGCTAAGTGAGGTAAGGAGAAAAGGAGAAGATCTCATCGAACTGAAAAGTGGACATCTCTTCTACTATCGTGGGACAGATACTGGCAGAACTAGTGGTGTTGGATTTATAATAAACAAGAAACTGAAGGATAAAGTTGTAGAAGTTGAAAGTTCCTCTGACAGAGCTGCACGACTTGTTATCCAACTTTCCAAAAGATACCAGGCTCAGATTATTCAAACTTATGCACCCACCACAAGTCATCCTGAAGAAGAAATTGAAGAATTTTATGAGGAAATTTGTCATCTAAATAATAAAGGTAAGCAGCACTTGAAAATAATTATGGGAGATTTCAATGCAAAAATAGGGCAACGGCAACAGAATGAAACTTCAGTAGGTAAATTCGGTCACGGCAACAGAAACCAGCGTGGAAATACTCTCGTTGAGTTTGCAGAGGCAGAAGGGTTTTTCATCTTGAACTCCTTCTTCAAGAAAAAGCCACACAGGAAATGGACATGGAGACATCCAAATGGGACGACAAGTGAAATTGATTTTATTATGTGTAACAAAACATTCGTCATAGAAGACTGCAGTGTGCTAAACAAGTTCAACACAGGTAGTGACCATAGATTGGTGAGATGTAAGATGCACCTCAACACCAAACTTGAACGTGGCAAGCTCATAAGACAAACAAAATCTATTGACATAACCAACCTTAAAAAACACCATAATACCTTCAAGTTGGAACTGAAGAACAGATTCTCTGCTTTAGAAGGCCTAACATCGGAAGAAGTGGACATCTCTGAAGTTAACAGAAAAGTAACCAAAGCTCTTATGGAAACAGCAACAAAATTAGCTGGGTCTAAGAACAAGTTGCATGTAAACAAATTATCAGGAAAACGAAAATGTTGATGCAAAAAAGAAGAGAGATGAGGACAACTAAAGAAGATGTGACTTCCAAAGTGGAATATATAGAGCTATGCAAGACAGTAAGAAAAAGTATCACTGAAGACGTAAGAAAATTCAACTGTGAACTAGTGAGGAAAGCAATTGAAAACAACCAAAGCCTAAAGATAGCAAAGGGACATCTCAGTAAGGGAAGAAAACAGATTATGGCACTGAGTAAAGAAGATGGTTCTGTAACAAGAAATAGAGGCGAAATTTTGACAAGAGTGAAAGATTTCTACTCCAAATTATATGAAAGGGATGATACATGCACTCCAGACATCATGAAAGATACCAGTACCAGAGTTCCTCCAGTCCTTCCAGCAGAAGTTGCACATGCAATCAAGAACATGAAGCGGGAAAAGCTCCAGGAGAAGATGGAATTACTGTAGACATCATACAAGAAGCAAGTGGAGAAATTGAAACAGTACTCGCCCAAATTTTCACTGATGCCTTAATGAAGGAAAGATTCCTGAGGATTGGAACACCGCTACAATGATCCTGCTACATAAGAAAGGTGACATTGAGGATCTCGGAAACTACAGACCTATCAGCCTCCTATCAGTAGTTTATAAAATCTTCACTAAAGTTCTTTCACACCGCTTGAAGGTAACACTGGACATGGCTCAACCGAGAGAACAAGCTGGATTCAGGAGTGGCTACAGCACAATAGATCATATCCACGTACTGAGAGAACTAATTGAAAGAGCGAGGGAATATGAACTTCCATTGTGCATGGCTTTTATCGATTATGAAAAAGCCTTTGATTCGGTGAAACCATCAGCAGTTACAATGGCTCTGAAAACCTGCGGTATTGAAGATGCATACATTAATGTTATTAATAACATCTATGAAAATGCAAGTGCAAAGATTCGGCTGTTTGAAAATACAACACACATAAAAATTGAAAGGGAGTGAGACAAGGTGACACCATATCTCCGAAGCTCTTTAATGCCACATTGGAGGGTGTTTTTTCAGTCGCTGAGCTGGGAAAACAAAGGGATAAAGATTAATGGAGATTATCTAACCCACCTTCGTTTTGCTGATGACATAGTCATTTTTGCAACTACCCCATCAGAGCTGCAGAGTATGATCCAGGAACTTGCTGACAAGAGTAAAGAAGTGGGATTAAAAATGAACTTTCAGAAGACAAAAGTGATGTTCAATGCTTTTACAAGAAATGAAGATTTATTGATTGATGGGGAAAAGCTGGAGATAACAGACACGTACGTTTATCTTGGACAGCAGATATCAAGTGAGGGTCACATTGATGAAGAAATTAATCGGCGTACAAAACTTGCCTGGAGAGCTTTTGGAAGAAACAGCATAATTTTCAAGAGCAATATGCCATTATGTCTTAAAAGAAAAGTGTTTGATCAATGCATCCTTCCAGTGCTTACGTATGGTGCAGAGACGTGGACCTTAACTAAAAGAGATATACAAAGACTGCAGACAACTCAAAGAAGTATGGAGAGGTGCATGCTTCGTGTAACCAGGAGAGATAAGAAGAGGAACTCGTGGATCCGAAAATGACAAGAGTGGAAGACATCATGATCAGAGTTAAATCCCTGAAATGGCAATGGGCTGGACATACTGCCAGAAGGATAGATCATCGATGGACAGCCGAAATTTTAGATTGGATTCCAAGGGACAGGAAAAGACCCAGAAGAAGACCACATGGGAGATGGGTGGATGAAATTCGAAAGTATGCAGGGGTGACATGGAGGAGACTGGCACAAGACAGACCGTTGTGGAGGAAACTTGGGGAGACCTTCGTCCAGCAGTGGATTGATAATGGTTGACAATGATGATGATGATGATGATATCGATCTGACAGATAGGAAAGATCTGCTGACCCGAACTATATATATCATGTCCGTCGAACCATCAATATGGAAATTTGAAGTTGTGAAACAATGAAGTGAATTTACAGAAGCGTGTTTAAGACATCATTATACAGTTCGCAGTTCAATATTGTTTTAAAGAGGCAGGGTGTTAACTACCACCGTAAGCAACTCAATGGGCTACAAGCACTAGCCCGTTCCTAACTTAAGATCATAGCTTTCAGGGATGGGTAGAGCCGTGAAACAAACAAAACACCTATGCCTCACAGGGATTCGAAACCTGACCTATCCCGACGAATGGTCAGAAGGTACGGCCAGTTTAAGTTGTCGCTCTTACTTCATGACTGTTGCTATAGTACACCGTTTGCCCGTCCGTTTTCCAGTATTCATCACGATTACTCATTTTTGATGTGCTTTTCGTTCCGTAGCAAAAGTTTAGACACAGAAAAATATATCCGCTAAAACGTAGCAATAAGACGCAAGGGAACACAAACAGCGAAACCAAGTGAAACACTGTAAACTGTGTCATACTACGCAATGGAAAACCAAAACATGCAAAGGGTATAATTATATGTAGTTATGGTGTGAAAGGATGAAAATCTACGTACCTTAAAAGTTCGGACAAAACAGAAATGTGATGCAAAACACACCATTTGTAAACATGTATGGTACGTATTTGCAGATTCCTGTGTTAGAAAGAATGAAAGCATGTCAGAATGTAACATTTCTTTATTCAAATACCATTTATGGTATTTGCAGACAAAAGTGGTGGATGAGAGAATAAAAATTTTTGAGTTTAATGAATCCTGATGTCCAACTTATTGATGCAGATTAATTGAAAATGAAAACTGCTAATAGCTGTGAAATGGTGTAAGGAGTGTTTTCTTTGTTATACATACACATGAAGAGACACGTTAGGTTGCCGAACGTCTTGTACGTCTTCTCCGATGAGGTTCATTCCTTTTCTGAAGCTGTGATTTCATTTGAAATTTCTTTTTTAGCTGAAAAATTTTTCCAGCCTCAGGTCTGAGAGAGACTGAACGGCCTCGGGACCACGAAACGTCTTTAGCTTACTGGAATAATTGCCCTGGTCACCAAAATCTGAATCGAATCGTACAGAGAGGATGAGTTGATCTTCCACAAGAGTCGACATCCAATATTCTTGTGGGACGTACGTTTTGGCCTCAACAGAATTTGACAAATCTTAAACCAAACATTATCCCAACTGATTTAGCGGCTCATCACTGTACGCTGTCTTTTCACTGATCTCTGTCAGAAGACATCTTGGAGAACTTTCTGTTAGATCGATCAGAGATAAGTGCAGGTGAGATCCACTATCTGTTCAAAAGTATTCAGACACTTGCCTATTCACAAACCCTGTAATAGTAGCACATTAATACCGAGTTGGTCCACGCTTTGCTGCTATCACATGTGCCACTCTGATACTTTCTGATACATAATGATACATACTCTGATACATAATGATACATACTCTGATACATAATGATACATACTCTGATACATAATGATACATACTCTGATACATAATGATACATACTCTGATAGCATTAATACCGAGTTGGTCCACCCTTTCAGCTATCACATCCCCCACTCTGTTAGGAAGGCTTATCACTAGATTTTGGTAAGCTACTGAGGAAATTGCCTCCATTCAGCTACAAAAACATTTATCTGATCATTTACCCAAGTCTGCTGGTTTGGCTTGGCATTGGCGTATCTATTTACCCCAAAGGTCAAACAGAAGCCATCGCTCTTTCCACGTTTATAAGTGAGTCACGAAAAAATTCTCATCGGCCGCCACCGAGAAAAAATTTTCCGTGACTCACTTATAAACGTGGAAAAAGCGATGACTTCTATTTGATGTTCCTAATCCACGTCAATTGTGTGTATTAATCATCCCAAAGCTGTATGGGGTTGAGATCGCGTCTTTGTGTAGGCTAAGTTCTTCCAAATCCATCTCATCAAACCATTCCTTCACGGACCTCACTTTATAGATGTGGGGCTGGGACTTACATTCGTGGCTCATTGAAGCGTACATCAAAATAATTTTTGCGGAATTGAACTTGATTTACATAAATTATCAAAGAGGTTTCCTCGACTAGGAACAGCTCATTTTTTCGTGAGTCCTCTTGGTAAAGAAAACGGGCTTTACAAAACTCTTGCTACAGTATTGAGAGCATTGAATTATTGAGAATGTCGTTATAGGCCGCAGCGTTAAGATTCTCGGACTTTGGAACTAGGCAGCCCAGGCCAAAACTATGAAAAACAGGCCCAGAGGATGATGCCTGCTTCACCCAACCTCACAGTTGAAACAACACTGTCCAACAGATAGCTTTCACCTGATATCCTCTACACCCAAAACACGTCCGTGGAATTTACAAATGGTAAAGTGGGCTTCATCACTCCAGAACACGCGTTTCAACAACCCCAATCCACTGGGGCCGGTATTACACCACTCCAACCGACGCTTCATTTGATCTTGCGGATTTTAGGATATGGAAACTCGTTCCATTCAGCTCACGACGAACCCTTGTGGTGCTGCATTACTTCTAGCAGCATTTTGGAACTTGGTGTTAAATCTTGCAACCGAGGACAAGCAACACTACTTGCCAAAACAAATGCAGTACTCCGAGAAAGTGGTTAGATCCTGATGAAACTCCGCATGCAAGTACCTCAGGGCAGAATATGCAAATGGCTAAAAACAATACGGACCAATTACCAAACCGTGGCCCGCCACAGCGTGTGGGAACCACGCATCGAGAAGGGTATATCAGGATCAAATCTCACACTCAGGGACAATTGTGGCAGCTAATTGCGGTTGCATTAACCTCCACAGAATGTGAGGATGCCTCTACGTTGGATCTGTGCATAATACGAGCGGTTGAGCTAGTTTGAGAGAGGACGTGCAATTGGGCTGAGAGGGGACAGTTAGTCAACTCGCCGTATCGCCAGAGATTTGGGGCGGAGCGACGCGGCAATCGGACAACGTTGGGGCCGAGGGATCGAGGAGAGCACAAGCCAGAGGCACGCGGGCAGTGGACGACTGAGAGCAAAGACAGAACGTGATGATCGATTGATTGTGAGATACGCACGAACATAACTGAATTCGTCGCTCTCAACCATCCATGGCCACGCTCCGTCGTCTACTGGTACGGAACTGGCCATCAGGGCCGTTGCCAAACTCACGACACGGTTATTACATTCAAGGGGCCACTGTGCCACCTACAACTGAGCAACGAGCATCACCGATCTGGATTGCAATGGTGTCGGGCGCGGTCAACGTTAGATAGTGTTCAGTGGTGTCGCGTTGTCTTTAGCGATATGTCACGGTTTGCGCATGGCTCCGATGACTATCGAATACGTGTCAAGAGAACAGCCGTCCAATGCACGGATACTGCCTTTACCGTGGAATGGCTCACGTCTCGTGCACGCGGAGTGACTGTGCGAGGAGCCTTTTCCAACGATAGCCGGACACCCATGGTAGTCCTCCGTTTCACCCTCAAGGCTCAACAGTACGTCGATGACATTCTATGACCTGTTGTTTTGGCATTCCTGTCGCAGTACCACTTTGAGCAATTTTTCAACAGGTGAGTGCCCGGCTATACGCGGCACGGCTCTCCCAGGCCAGCCTCCGTAATGTCGACACACTTCCAAGGCCAACCCTATCGCCCGACCTCTCACCGATCGAACATGTTTGGGACATGATGGGAGGCTACCTACACCTATCACGGAATGTCAGAGAAGTGGCCTGCAATTTGAACACAATCTGGCATGATATACCTTAGGACAGTATCCATGAACTGTATGGTCTATGTCACCCCGGATAATCGCTTGTATCCGAGCCAGAGGTGGCGCTACATCGTGCTGATTTGTGCCACTCGTGTCTTATCCGAATAAATGGTCCAACTGCTCTGGAATCGCAAACATTTTTCCTTTCCTATAGGTTTACATTGCACATACCAATTTTCCTATTAATTGGATGATTCCTTCTGGGTGCTTCGTTTCTTTTGGCAAATAGTGTATGTTGTCGCACCACCCGCTTCTGTTCTCGGCGACCGCGCTTTCTCGTTTTACGTAGTCTATCAGCTAGCAAGTGCGCTGTTGTTTTTCCTAAGCGTTTTCACTTTACAATAACGTTATTTACGGTTAATCGGGGTAGCTACGTCAGGGCAGAAATCTGCCTAACTGACTTGTCGCTATGTATCCTATCACTGTGCCACACTGAAAGTCTATGCATCCTATCACTGGGCCACACTGAAAGTCACTGCATCCTATCACTGTGCCACACTGAAAGTCACTGCATCCTATCACTGTGCCACGCTGAAAGTCATTGATCTCTACTTCACTGTCCATTCTACTCTCCATGTTTGTCTACGATGTTTTCGACGCCACGTGCGTCTTTTTATACCTGCATGGGTCGTGGCTGTGACGTATGGGCCATGGCAAATCCTCTACTCAAAAGGGATGTTCGGATACTTTTCATCATATAGTGTATTAACTGAAGACATGTGCGACCAAGATATGGGATGTCCGGATACTTTCATCATATAGTGTATCAATTGAAGGCACGTGCGACCAAGATAAGGGATGTCCGGATACTTTGCATCATATAGTGTATCAATTGAAGACATGTGCGACCAAGATAAGGGATGTCCGGATACTTTTCATCATATAGTGTATCAACAAAAGACATGTGCGACCAAGATATATCTGATTATTCCGTTGTGTAGTATTCTACTAAGATCAAATATCTTCAAAATGAAACACACAGTATCGCGTTTATCATATTTCTTCCATGTTTAAATAAGTAACGCCATTGAATTGAAACTACGCTGTAATCTTAAACACGTGAATTTACAGGACAAACATACGGTACTGATATTTTAGTGGTTCATTGAAGCATATATTAAAGAGATTTCTGTGGACTGAACTTGATTTACATAAACTCCCAAAGACGTTTCCTCGAATAAGAACTCTTCATTTATTCCTGAGACGCGAGTTCAACATGGCGGAAACCTGAATGACTGATTGCTTCGGTTCTGAAACCCTGGAAAACTTTCTGTGTACAATATATATTTTCTTCGTAACGCGCTTCCTTTCTAATTTCCTTGAAAGCAATTTTTGACGCCCAACCCGTGTTTTTCTGAATTATCAGGTCTCTTTTCAGTGCTTTTACCCTCCGCAACACGCCCTTCGTGAACTCTTTAAAAATACACCAAAGCAATTTCACTTTCTTTGGTTCTTCAAAACAGATGTTGTCCTGCGTCAAAAGATGAATTAATTGCCTCCATTTTTTAAATGTCAAACGTATTTTCAGTAACCTTTTGAAGTTCGAGAGACTCCTCTCTAATTTTTTTCCCGATTGACATTCATGAGTTTTTGTTTCTTTACAAATCCTTTCACTGTGGCGATAAAACGGGTTCTCATTAATTTCCAATCTTTGCCATTATTAATGTTCTGTGCAGGCTAGGGGGAAAGAAAAAAAGCATAAGCGAGCAGCACATGTTTCCCTAATCAGTATTCAAGAACATTTCTCTTCATTGGAAGAAAGAAAAAAGAGTTGTAGATGCGTTCAATCGCTGTTTTTTTTTTAATTCAGATGCGACGAAGTGTGGGAAGATAATTTAATCCCTTAACACAAGAGATTAGAATGAATGAATGTGACATTGTATATGGGAAGATTCGGACAAAAAAATCTAGTCCACTTCAAATTGTTTTTTATTTAGAAATAAGTTGCGTTTCCTACCATCTATTGGCTCAAGGATCCAATTAAAATGCTTAAAGATCCTTGCTTATTTTTTTAAGTTCTTTTCAACTGAGACACGGCTGCTGGGTTGCTTTTGTTTCACAATAATACAAGAACTTATTTTCCATCTAAATTCAGGCAATTAAAGTTAAATTGTTCATTTTTATTGTTTTTTACTCATCTGCTTCAAGAAATTCCGCTCGATAATGCGAACATCCTTAAAAATACGGCATCGTGATAAAGAAAGTATAAAAAAACTTATTGTTTTATCATTTCAAAAGTCTCGCTTCTGCAGTGTCGAATATACTGCGTCGATAAAAGATGAATTTTCTCTTTAAGAGCATTAGTTTGGCAGCAATCAATGCCACACTATTTATTTAAAATATGAAATGCTCTTCTAACAATATTATTTCATCAGAGAAAATGCGAAACCACCCATTCAAAACAGGTGTCATCCCAAAATTGCTTCGGAAATAGTAAATACTCTACCGAAAAAAAAAATGAGACGGTCATTCTAATAAAAATGAGACGGTCATTCTAACACGGAATGACCGTCTCATTCACAACACGGAAAATCAATACAAAATAAAATGCAAATAGAATAAAATGTGTAGCATCCTTCAAACATTACTTCAGCATTATTTAACATAATATCAGCTACATAAAATATGGGAACCTCCTACTTACTGAGATAATACTCAGAACAACTTCCTTAAATAAAACTGAGGTGACGACGGAAACTTTGGTTGTATCCGTGAAAAATAGGTGGCGCTGCCGGTACAGTGTTGTCAACAGAGCCACAGGAACGGAACTTTCAATTTTACTGACGCAGTAAAATACAGCTGTGAATGGGATCATGACGGCATATTTGTACAAAAGTTCATATTTTTGCTTTCCTGAAATAAATGTTTGTTCTTTCTTCAGTTAAATACTTTAATCTGATACGAACCTGGGTACTTACTTTTTGAATGTCCTTACCATTTACGACAATAGTACAAAGGTAACAACATAAGATAAAGTGATATCCTAACGCTACGTCACTATACTCAGTACAACACTACCTTTAAAATGCCTTCTAACCTTAAGTCAGCAGCACGCATGCACTCTAAAAAACAATACTTAAATAATATGTGAGGTGCGCTTTGGATACTACTTTAACAGCACTAAACACATTACTTAAATTAAATGTGACGTGCCCGTCTAAGGACATTTTATCTCGGTAGTACTCAATAAAACCCTATTTTAACAATACAAGAATTTGTTTTCTAAGTTACTGCTACAGTATTGAGTCAACATCTATATAAACTGTTGCCATGGTAGTAGGGAATACAGTACCGAAGTACGGCAGCGGCAACTAAAATGAAGAAATCTCAACAATGGGAAGCTACTTAGTCTTATCACAAATACTGTTACAGAGAATTCAATGAAATAACAAAAGAAATTTAAAGATATTTTATTATATCAGTGATTACGTAAGTAGTAGTCATTGTGAATACATGGCACCAATCACTTTTCAAAATGGCATCCTTTTGCCTTCACACAGCCCTTCGGTCTCTATGGCCACTCATCAATAGCTTTACGCAGGGTCACCACAGGGAAAACTGCTACTGCCCGCACCAAAGAGCTTTTGGGACTGCCAATACTGGAGTGTCTCTTTCTGCAGGCCATGTTTCCCAGTGTGGCCCACAACTTGTAGTCCAATTGGTTAAGCTCTGGGCTGCTTGAAGGTCAATCAGCTGGAGAAATGAAGTCTGGCAAATTCGCTTAAAGCCTCTCCTGGGTTGACTTGGTCTTGCGGGTAGGTGCGGAACGCTGCTGAAAGCTGTACTGTAGGTTTTGGAAGAGGGTGTGACTCACATTTTTGACCACTGGCTCCAACACCCTGTCTTGGTAGACTTTGTCGGATGTCTTCACTCCTTTCTCACAGAAATGGAGCTCCGTGGTACCCTTGTAAGAGACTCCCCACCAAACCATGACAAAAGCAGGATGATGGCCCCGCATGATCCTTGAAGGTTTTCTCCTGAGCTTCTCGTGAGGTTGGCGCATACGCCCTGCCATTTTGGCGGTTGAAAGCCTTTTCAATAGTGAGAATTCTTTCATCAGATAAAAGGATCTATCTGTGTCGATTGTTTGCGTAACGCTGCAGCAAGCGTTTCACTTTTAGCACCCTCTGCTGCTTCAGCTGTGGGTGAGGAAGTGCCCTGTGCGCCGCCGGTAAGCTGTCACCTTTACGTCACTCCGCAGCACACGTGACATCGACATTCTCGAAATGTTCAGCTCACGAGCCAACACCGATTCTTTTCTGACAGGATTTCTTCGAATATGGGCTGCCACTGCTTTCACCAGGCGAACAGTCCTCACGGTACGCAGCCGACCCTTTCTACGGCGGTCAGCGACGGTCCCAGTCTCAAGGAGCCTTTTTATGGTCCAGTAGACAAAAATTCGGCTTATTTTCAGCTTCTTCAGCATGTTGAAAATCTCGGAAGCTGATTTTCCAACTTTGTGACAGCACTATTACAGCAACACGATTCTCATAATCACCCAACTCCATAGCAAGTACTTTCCGAAACACGTTTTCTCCTCTGTGACTGAACGCACAATGATTCACTAGCTGCTTCATGGCTCCTGGCTGGTCGGTGACGTCACACACCGGTTGCGCGCCATCTGTCGAACGTTTGTAACAGCATCTATGCTAAGACTAGGCATACTGCTCTTGGTGTTAAACAACAAGAGCCGTAAAGCAGCAAGTGTTAGTACTATGTTGTAAAATGCACACCTCCGTATTATTTTGTACAAGACAGTATCTTCTTTTACACTGCATACGTACAATATCTATACAAAAAAATTATGTGCATGAACGTCGTCTCAATAACTCTATAGCCTCTATGATAGTCGAGTTGTTTGAGGCTCTTCTTTCTGATTATTCATTCAAGTTTGGGCCTGACTAGAGCCTTGATGTGGAATGGGTGGTCTGTTTCTCTGGTATCGCTGGCTCTACCTTCTCTCGGGAACCAGTACACAATGGTCCCAAATGCGAATCTAGCGGGACAAAATTATTTGTAACTTGAAGCTGATAGATCTTGTAGCATGAACAAAGAAAATCTCCAAAATAGTGAAATTGCATGTTGAAGTTTTCATTATGACTGTTAGTTGCAATCGTGGACAAAAGTTCCGCACCAGTAGACTGAAAGTCAAATTTTTGATGTTTGCTTATACAGCGTAATGTTAAAGTCAGGAGTATATATACATCATTTTAAAGGAATTGTTATGCTGAATTCAAATATTTTTACAGAATGTTATTACCTGTAATAGAAGTGAAGTCACAAGCAAAAGTACAAAAGTACAGCTTCTAGTCATAAAACGCAACAAATAGTGGAATTTGTGAAATTAGGGTACAATGCATTTAACGTAAAAATACTGTACAGTACATTATTGACACTTGCAGGACACTTGAAATAACTTACCAACAAGCAAAATATGCTTTAATATTTGATTGGGTAGCCACGGTTTCTTAGTAACAAACCTTCTTTGTATGGAACTAATGAGCTTTTGTAGTTGTCCATTGGTGATATTACAGTGCCATACGGCCCTTACAGACTCATAGTATAGTATTATTAAAGTATTTAACTGAGTCTGTAAGGGCCATATGTCAGCGTATTATCACCAACGGACAACTACAAAAGCTCATTTGTTCCATACCAAGAAGGTTTGTTACTAAGAAACCGTGGTTACCCAATCAAATATTAAAGCATATTTTGCTTGTTGGTAAGTTATTTCAAGTTTCAATAGTGTACTGTACAGTAATTTTACGTTAAATGCATTGTACACTAATTTCACAAATTCCACTATTTGTTGCTTTTTATGGCTAGACGCTGTACGTTTGCTCGTAACTTCACTTATATTACTGGTAATAACATTCTGTAAAAATATTTGAATTTAGCATAAAATTTCCTTTAAAATGATGTATAATATATATTCCTGATTTTACTATTACGCTGTATAAGTTGACTTCAAACATCAAAAATTTGACTTCTGGTCTACTGGTGCTTGACTTTTGGCCACGATTGAATGATGACAGATAAAAAAAATTATAATTTTATCACTCTAAAAAAATTGCATGGCACAGTTTACGTATATCATACTTTAAATTTAAGAACAAAATGTAATACATTGTAGGATATGAATAGAATAGAATAGAATGATATACAGGGTGATTCATTCCGGACTGAACATATTTTTTTAATTAACTCACGATTGCAAAGGTATATTTGAATGGAATTAATGTAAAACATACCTTGATCCATGTAAAATATGCATTGATTCTTTTAAAAAGATTGGCCCATTGATCCGGTGTCGGAACACCGCAAACCAGACACCGATATTCACTGGGTACAATGACTAAAGGCATGGCGTGGGGATTATTACTGGCCCACACCCGTGTATTTTGCGAGTTTACATAGCCGGATAAATGGAACCATGTTTCATCAGCAAGCCATGCTATCTATGTCCCACAGGGAGGGGTTTTCAACGAAACATTTGGCAAATCATTGACAATATGCCAATCGCTTTGCAAAACCCGGCGGTGGTTGTGAATCGTTCCCAGCCATGATACTCTTTGACACGTCGAATACGATCGTCCAATCTCTTGGAATAGCTGCCGAATAGATTTTCGTGGGGATGACAGTAACAGCTGCTTCACATCTTCTAATGTGTATGCCGATCCACCAAGCTTACTGTACTCTCCATCTTCTTCCCCAATTTCGAAATGTGGGCTCTGGTGGATGCTTTACGCCCACCAAATTTCTTCAGAAACTCCTTCTGACATTGTTTGAAGGAACTGGTTACCCAGTACTGACGCACAATGAACACACGCTCTTTAATTGAGTACACCATCTTCATTCGACCTTCTCGTTTAAACTCTCTGTGGAGACACGCTATTCCCCCACCACTACTAGACATATGGCGCTTCAGAGAGGCGCCACCCACCTGCCGGGGAGATATTTTATTCACAGGTAATGCATGTCGACTGCTTCTTCAAGGAATAAAGAACCGCTTCCTTCGGGTTTCACGCTCGTCTTATATTCCCCATCTCATATGTTCCACATAATAAGTGTTCAGTTCCAGTCCCGAGTGAATTACCCTATATTGTTAATTAGAACATTACTTTTTTATTTCCTGACAGACACTCAAAACACATATATACATACATAACATACACTATATTGACAAAAGTCACCGGACATCTAGAAGAGAAACACAACATAGCATTTATTGATATACATTAGTACGGCGTCGGTCCACCTTTGGCCTTAATGCATGCGCTCACCCTTCGAGACATGCTTTCGACAAGGTTTTATGCACTGACCCTTCTGCTTAGTAGCAGGCTTTGGTTCCAAACTTCTTATGCGGCGCTCTAATTCATAGAGCACCTATGGGATTAAGATCAGAGCTCTGTGATGGCCAGTTCACACACGATAGAGAATTATCGTCAAACCACGCCGTAACAGTCCTTGCTTTATGGCTCTGTACATTATCCTGCTGGTACCAACAAGGCTCGGTTCCATAATATTGACACAGAGTTGGTAGGGCATAATTGCCCATAATATCGAGGTAGACGTGGTGGTTAACAGGTTTGTCCACGATAACCAATGGGCCAGGACCATACCTCGAAAAACAGCCCCACACGAGTACACTGCCAGCTCCAAACTTGATCGTATGAGCAGTACACTGTGGTAAATAGCGTTCTCTGGGCTGCCGCCATACCCACACACGGCCATCAGACTAATGAGTCGTGTATCTGGATTTATCAGTCCATAGGACCCGTTTCCATTGATCTACGGTTCACGATAAATGTTCTTTATGCCATGCTAAACGACGAGTAGCATTCCGAATGGAGATGAAAGTCTTATGAGTATGTGTACATACCTAGGTTTCAGCATTTTTACTCACCTGTACACTGATGTCTTATGCAGTACTCCGTCGATTAGTCGATTAGCTGTAACGACTCTTCTGAGGCTTCGACGTCCTCTATCACTGATCTTCTTTGGTCTGCCGGTACGTTTTGCTGCTTCAGGCACGCGATGCGTCTTCCACTTATTCAGTACATCCAAAACACTTGACTTGGGTATGTTTAAACGCCTCTCGGTTTCTCTTATGGAGAACCCACTAATATAACACTCAACAATCTTTCCTTTCTCGAAGTCAGTTCTCTCCGCCGCGACATTTTTACTCAACGTCACAGTGCGATATGATCGCGGTCAGCTGTAGGCTTGTTTTTATACCGTTTGCAGCTGTGCTGCTCACCTTAACAACCCAGCGGATCCGTTCATTTGCTTTTGAAGGGGTGTCCGGTGACTTTTGTGAGTATAGTGTATAAGACTTTCATGAAGCATTCTCTGCCACTTATTGCAAACGAATCAAGGCTTTCTCTAGAGCAAGAATCTTCAACTCGTGACCATATGCGCAATTTTTAAATGGCCGGCGAGAGTTCGCAAAGGAAATTCTGAAATGGAAAAAAAGGAATTCTCGAAATGGAAAAATAAACGTCGAGATCCAGGTCCCTTGGGTACATGAACTTTGAAAACCCATATATGCTATAATCTATGCTACGATAAATTATATAACCGAAATCTTTTAAAAAGTACTGAAAAATATAGGGTTAGCAGGTACCTACTTCGGAGTTTTTAATGTCGATATCATGTTAACTGCATTGGTGTTTTGGGGGCGGGGTTTTTTTTGTTTTTTTTTGTCTTCTTCAAAAATTAAATTTTACGATACAACAAAATCCGGATTGTACAGCCTACGGATTTGATACGATACATTTAAATTTCCTTCTAGGATTAAGGCTTTGATATCGACGCATTAATTTAATGTAAATTAAATTTAATGGTTGCATTTACTTAAATCTGCTTAAATGAACATGTTATTTACTTTTACATGGGGTTTATTGCCAGTTTGGGTCGATTTGGTACGGTTCTGATCCGACGTCCTGCTTTCGATAAAGAGCAAGTCATGGTTGTAGGACTTTTTCATTGTTAAGGTGGTTTCACCTAAAATCTCTGCCTTATGTTTCCAATGGTCGAACTTCTTTACATATTGTCTTCGCAATTAATGTATTCCCAAGGATGAAAATTTGCACTTCGATAAAACAAAATTTAAGTTATATCATGGGATACTTAATACTTGCTAAAATATAACCATAATTAAGCAATTCAACATTTGATAGTCTACTGACGTCATCAACGTACAGGTCGCGCCATCTATTGACAGGTCTGAACATCACTCAAAGAAAAATAATTGATTTTTAATATAATTGTGGTTATGTTTTAGCAAGTATTAAGTATCCCATGCTATAACTTAAAATTAGTTTTATCGATGTGCGAATTTTCGTCCTTGGGAATACTTTAATTGCTAAGAAAATATGTAAAGAAATTTTACCATTGGAAACATAAGGCAAAGATTTTAGGTGGAACCAACTTAATCACCTTGGAAAGAAAGACAAATATCAGGAAATGGCGCATGTTGTGGTTTAAAACCCCTTAAAGGCCATAAATTTCCCTATAATATACTTATATTTTATGGATGTGTTTGGACATGTTTCTTTAAAAGTATGTTTAAAGTTTTTGAAAAAATGAATAATTAAATATTTTCTCCATAAAACATTCTAGTTAATATCATGGACACAGAGTTATCAGTATATGAATAATAATTATACCAAAACATTACACATACCTTTAACTAAAATATCCAGTAGGAATAAAAGCTTCACTTCTCCATACTCGCTTGCAGCCACTAGCTAATCTTACACAGACATGAACCCTTTGACGCCAGACGCAAGGTTAGTTTTCTCAACATTCAAATTTGAGGCTCTGCCACACAGCCATATTTTATATGACTCTTATTTAAAGGTTGAATCATGATAGGACAATATATTTATAGTATTATTGAACTATTTTTACTTATTTTTCAGGAGTGACCAAAATGGCTTTACCCTGCTAGATTCGCGTTTGGGACCACTGTGCTCTTGCCCAAAATTAAAGACGGGAGACTTCTTATAGCCTTAAGAGTTGCTGATGTTGTTCATTAATCTCCAAAACAAAAAAAAAGAAAACAATAAAGATGGCACCGAATTTTCGTTTGTAATGAGCACGTCTTTTGAACCCGTTCTGACGCAAATTAAATTTATCAAAGAAATCCGATGCCAATGGAACCGGTATGGAAAACAGTTGTATCTGACTGAAGAAAGAAGTTTTTCAATCTGGTTTTTATTCCCGCAGATATCACTGTAAATGGAAACGTGAACTTACACCTTCTGTTGGCAGACTTGCGCGTTAAAAAGCCTTTGAAATTACATGAGGAACATTTCGCAGCCGAAACGCTCTCCAACAAAGAAATAATTTTTTAAATCGGGATCTTAGAAGCAGAGATATCGACAAAAGTAAGACATCCTTCTACGCCTCTTGGCAGGAAAACCATGCATTATTTTAGGAAGAAAGTATCCTCAAAAAGGTTTTCCATGTGAGCGGTATCGGTCCACGAAACAATTTTTTCAGTCAGGAGCTCAGATTTCGCTGCAAATACATCAGACGCAGAAATTAACACTTACGCCTACTGGTGGCCAAACCATTCTTTACCCCATATTAGAAATGATATGCAAGAATTTCCCATCAGGGGCTGTATACGATACAGGAAGAATTTTTAAATCAAAATTTTAGAAGTAGAAATACTGGGAG
Organism: Macrothele yani; assembly: GCA_039090855.1. Taxonomy (NCBI): domain Eukaryota; kingdom Metazoa; phylum Arthropoda; class Arachnida; order Araneae; family Macrothelidae; genus Macrothele; species Macrothele yani. The sequence continues at coordinate 187,004,877 of CM076995.1, forward strand.
GAACGCAGTTTACCTTTACGTCTCCCAGCGAAAAGTCTATTAATTACTTGAAAATTTTAAAAATATGTGAAAAACATTTCGCAACGGAAACTCTATCCAACGAAGAAGGAATATGACCATTAGAAGCGGACATATTGACATAAATAAGATACACACCTACGCTGCCTGGCGGAGAAATCAGGCATTAGTTTAAGATGAAAACATTCCGGAAATCTTTATCGTCATGAGTGGTATCGGTCCAAAAATATTTTTTTCAATTGAGGATTTAAAAGCTCAGGATTTGCTGCAAACACATCATCATCATCATCATTGTCAACCATTATCAATCCACTGCTGGACGAAGGTCTCCCCAAGTTTCCTCCACAACGGTCTGTCTTGTGCCAGTCTCCTCCATGTCACTCCCGCATATTTACGAATTTCATCCACCCATCTCCCATGTGGTCTTTTCCTGGGTCTTTTCCTGTCCCTTGGAATCCAATCTAAAATTTCGGCTGTCCATCTATGGTCTGTCCTTCTGGCAGTATGTCCAGCCCATTGCCATTTCAGGGATTTAACTCTGATCATGATGTCTTCCACTCTCGTCATTTTTCGGATCCACGAGTTCCTCTTCTTATCTCTCCTGGTTATACCAAGCATGCACCTCTCCATGCTACTTTGAGTTGTCTGCAGCCTTTGTATGTCTCTTTTAGTTAAGGTCCACGTCTCTGCACCATACGTAAGCACTGGAAGGATGCATTGATCAAACACTTTTCTTTTAAGACATAATGGCATATTGCTCTTGAAAATTATGCTGTTTCTTCCAAAAGCTCTCCAGGCAAGTTTTGTACGCCGATTAATTTCTTCATCAATGTGACCCTCACTTGATATCTGCTGTCCAAGATAAACATACGTATCTGTTATCTCCAGTTTTTCTCCATCAATCGATAAGTCTTCATTTCTTGTAAAAGCATTGAACATCACTTTTGTCTTCTGAAAGTTCATTTTTAATCCCACTTCTTTACTCTTGTCAGCAAGTTCCTGGATCATACTCTGCAGCTCTGATGGGGTAGTTGCAAAAATGACTACGTCATCAGCAAAACGAAGGTGGGTTAGAAAATCTCCATTAATCTTTATCCCTTTGTTTTCCCAGTTCAGTGATTGAAAGACATTTTTCCAATGTGGCATTAAAGAGCTTCGGAGATATGGTGTCACCTTGTCTCACTCCCTTTCCAATTTTTATGTGTGTTGTATTTTCAAACAGCCGAATCTTTGCACTTGCATTTTCATAGATGTTATTAATAATATTAATGTATGCATCTTCAATACCGCAGGATTTCAGAGCCGTGGTAACTGCTGATGGTTTCACCGAATCAAAGGCTTTTTCATAATCGATAAAGCCATGCACAATGGAAGTTCATATTCTCTCGCTCTTTCAATTAGTTCTCTCAGTACGTGGATATGATCTATTGTGCTGTAGCCACTCCTGAATCCAGCTTGTTCTCTCGGTTGAGCCATGTCCAGTGTTACCTTCAAACGGTGTGAAAGAACTTTAGTGAAGATTTTATAAACCACTGATAGGAGGCTGATAGGTCTGTAGTTCCTGAGATCCTCAATGTCACCTTTTTTATGTAGCAGGATCATTGTAGCGGTGTTCCAATCCTCAGGAATCTTCCCTTCATTAAGGCATCGAGTGAAAATTTGGGCGAGTACTGTCTCAATTTCTCCACTTGCTTCTTGTATGATGTCTATAGTAATTCCATCTTCTCCTGGAGCTTTCCCCCGCTTCATGTTCTTGATTGCATGAGCAACTTCTGCTGGGAGGACTGGAAGAACTCTGGTACCTTTCATGATGTCTGGAGTACATGTATCATCCCTTTCATATAATTTGGAGTAGAAATCTTTCACTCTTGTCAAAATTTCGCCTCTATTTCTTGTTATAGAACCATCTTCTTTTCTCAGAGCCATAATCTGTTTTCTTCCCTTACTGAGATGTCCCTTTGCTATCTTTAGGCTTTGGTTGTTTTCAATTGCTTTCCTCACTAGCTCACAGTTGAATTTCCTTACGTCTTCAGTGATACTTTTTCGTGCTGTCTTGCATAGCTCTATATATTCCACTTTGGAAGTCACATCTTCTTTAGTTGTCCTCATCTCTCTTCTTTTTTGCATCAACATTTTGGTTTTTCCTGATAATTTGTTTACATGCAACTTGTTCTTAGACCCAGCTAATTTTGTTGCTGTTTCCATAAGAGCTTTGGTTACTTTTCTGTTAACTTCCGAAATATCCACTTCTTCCGATGTTAGGCCTTCTAAAGCAGTGAATCTGTTCTTCAGTTCCAACTTGAAAGTATTATGGTGTTTTTTAAGGTTGGTTATGTCAATACATTTTGTTTGTCTTATGAGCTTGCCACGTTCCAGTTTAGTGTTGAGGTGCATCTTACATCTCACCAATCTATGGTCACTACCTGTGTTGAACTTGTTCAGCACACTGCAGTCTTCGATGACGAATTTTTTGTTACACATAATAAAATCAATTTCACTTGTCGTCCCAATTGGATGTCTCCATGTCCATTTCCTGTGTGGCTTTTTCTTGAAAAAGGAATTCAAGATGAAAAATCCTTCTGCCTCTGCAAACTCAACGAGAGTATTTCCACGCTGGTTTCTGTTGCCGTGACCGAATTTACCTACTGAAGTTTCATTCTGCTGCCGTTGCCCTATTTTTGCATTGAAATCTCCCATAATTATCTTCAAGTGCTGCTTACCTTTATTATTTAGATGACGAATTTCCTCATAAAATTCTTCAATTTCTTCTTCAGGATGACTTGTGGTGGGTGCATAAGTTTGAATAATCTGAGCCTGGTATCTTCTCGATAGTTGGATAACGAGTCGTGCAGCTCTGTCAGAGGAACTTTCAACTTCTACCACTTTATCCTTCAGTTTCTTGTTTATTATAAATCCAACACCACTAGTTCTGCCAGTATCTGTCCCACGATAATAGAAGAGATGTCCACTTTTCAATTCAATGAGATCTTCTCCTTTTCTCCTTACCTCACTTAGCCCGACGATGTCCCACTTGATCCTTTGTAGTTCCTCTTCCAATTCAAGAAGCCTTGAATCAGAAGATAGGGAGCGTCCGTTGTAGGTAGCCAAGGTCAGCATCAAATGGCAGCCTAGTCCGGTCCTCCGGGGATTCTTAGCACCCTCTGCCTTCATGTCGCACTGGCCGCTGCCTTGGCCAGGTACATTCCAGCTGCCGGAGACTGAGGGCCAAGATTTAAGTTGTAGAGTCATTTTGGAGGTGTTTGGCCATAACTCACCACGCTGGCCAAGCGGGTTGGTGAGTGTGGGATAGCATTTCCTCTGATCCCGATGGTATAGTTATACCGCTATTTGCGGTCGTCAGAGCCCCTTTAGTGGGAACAGGATGCACCACGAGAAGGCGGGGTTGACATTTGTCAAGGAGAGGCTGTGATGTTACGCATCACCTGACCTTACATCCCATACGAAGCAGAAAGTAACACTTATGCCCCCTGGTGACCAAACCATTTCTTACGAAAAATTGGAAATTATATGCAAAAGATTTTCTATCAAGATCTGTATCCGCTGCAGAAAGAATTTTTCAAATCGGTGTTTTAGAAGCAGAAATATCAGGAAAACCCAATTTACTTTTACGTTCCTTAGCGGAATCGAAAGGTAAAAATTTTTTTTTAATCGGTTGTTTAGAAGCAAATATATGGAACAAAAATTATTTTGAATTCTATATCATCTGCATCTACGCCCTCTAGCTGCAAAATTGTGCATCATAAAAAAAAACTAAATGAAATGAAGGATCATCATTCGCACATTTCAAGCTTCCCAATGCCAAAAGAATTTTTCAAATCGAACTAATAACTGCAGAGATATGGTGTCCACAGACGGACGAACAAACGGGTAACATAAGCACGATCTTTCACGGTGGTCATAAACCACCAATCGAAAAAAATAATAATAATAAGCACGATCGTTTTTGAAAAGACGTGCTACAAAGACAGTAATTGGAGAAATTTACCAGGGTGAATCAAAAGTTCATCCTCTTTGCAGCTGAAATGTCTAATGATGCAAGAAAGCCACACACGCTCGTCTCATTCTGTAAATTACAGTTGGTTTTTTGCATAGTACTTTGCGATCTATCCACCAGAGCCACGATCTCAGAGCCCAAACACTCGGTTTCGACGATAGAAGCTCTCTGATGCATGGTTTCGAAGATAGAAGCTCTCTGGTGCATGGTTTCGAGGATTGAAGCTCTCTGGTGCATGGATTCGAGGATTGAAGCTCTCTGATGCATGGTTTCGACGATTGAAGCTCTCTGGTGCATGGCTTCGAGGATTGAAGCTCTCTGATGCATGGTTTCGACGATAGAAGCTCTTTAATGCATGATTTCGATAATTGAAGCTCTCTGATGCATGGTTTTGACGATAGAAGCTCTGTAGTGCATGGTTTCGAGGATTGAAGCTCTCTGGTGCATGGTTTCGAGGATTGAAGATCTCTGATGCCAGATTCCACATCCACCACTGGAGCGAAGTGCTGCCCTTGTAGGAAATGGGCCATGGAGCAAAACAAGGGACAGTCGGATCTGGCAATGTCCACATTGTATGGATGATATAATAGGGTCTCAAGCTCTTCCAATCCCTGTAATTTTTAGCGGACCACTCTTTAGGTGTGACTTGGGGGTATTATCCACTTACAGCAACGCCCACTTTTTATTGATGAGCGCTGGGTAGCGTAGTGCAGAATATTAAAGATCTGTGAAAACACAAATTTGTCAATGACGGGAATCCCAGCCCCCTCACTACGAAGTAAGTTCCTCTCCCAACTAAGCAACACGGACGGAATGTATCGCTGCATATTTGTCGTCTTGACACATGCTTTACCTCTGTAGTACACTACAGATCCGCTGTAGTTGTTCAGCCTAAAGGTTCCGATTCACAGCTTGACGATCAGGCAGGAGTTTCCAGCGCCAAGGTTCCAAACAATTCCACAAAATACATAGCATGAATTTCTTCTAGAACCGCCTTCTTTGCACCCATGGCTGTTCTTTCTGGCGTAGCCTCATCCACTGGTTCTCAGTGGTAGGATAACGTAGAGGTATCAACATTTCATCGCATGTGACGACACGCCGCCAAAACCTACACACCTGTATGTTTTGTATCAATCTTCGAAAAAGACACGTTGTTGCGCGTGCTGGGTTGTCATTACACGGAGAGCCAACCATTTGATGGTGATAGGAGGAGCTGATGCAGTTGGCCAATAATGGTAAATTAGGAAGACCGTACATCAGCTGCCTATTGGTACAGCGGTTTGCACTGGTACAGCGGTTTGCACTGGTACAGCGGTTCGCTGTAACAGCTTTGAGCAGGCGTCAATGTTTGTGGTCGCAGGACGTCCTATTCGCATATTGTCTTCGAGACTTGTGTCCATATAATTGAAACGCCAGAACCGTTTTCCTGCAGTTGTGCTTGCCGCTGTTCACTCGCCTTCAGCTACACAAATTTCTCTCGCTACTGCTGCCGCGTTTATACACATGTTTTCAATAATGGCGTAGGAACACCCGAACAGAAAGCTTATCGACCTCCATCCTTTGCTCATGTGACGAGACAATGTGGCTCTGTGCCAACCAAATGCACGTCATCAGCTTCGTGTGTTCCGTGTCGTTGAAATACCCAGCCGACGCTGGCGCGCGTTCCGCACGTGAATGAAGGCCCAACATTAGAAGCAACTGCAAACGAGACGAACTTTTGGCTCATCCTGGTAAGACTTAAAATTTCCTTAGATATGCTCCAATAGGAATTGAAAATGTACACCTGGAAATCGTTTCATCCAGGGTCCACAACCATTATTAACAATACAAGTATTATATCACTGTACAAGAATGTTCACTAAATTCACTATAAACCACCAGATCTTTCTGCAGAATTCCCGAAAAACGTGTTCACATACTTAAGTAATAGTATGCACAGAACTTCACAAAAAGTTCATCAAACTTTCATATTCTATGTTACAAAAATTGTGTAAATTCAAGTATTGACGCATATAAACTGTTTCCCATTATTTGAAAAAATATCTGTTTTCATTAACTGTCCCATGAGAAGCAGGATAATCGTGTAATGCAGGACACAAATGCAGTTCCGGAAACTTAAGAGTTGCTCTCTCACTATTTCTGTTTGTCCTAGAAGATATAAAACATATCAATAAACTAGCTATTGGGGTTAAGTGTACCGTATTACAGCATAAGGATATGCAGGGATTCACTTCGCCCTGGAAGACCCACGGAACTGTAACCCACAGACTGGAGGGTGCTGCAGATGGCGATCCGGAAAAACCATCTGCCCACCAGTGCACGCCATAGTAAGTTCTGCGGTGATGGCAGTTCAAAGGATGCATCCATCATCTCTTGTGATAATCTGAGTAGACTCACTAATCATAGTACCCGTATCAGTAGTTAACGGGCCCACCCGTTTGCTTTTATTCCGCAGAGCAATTGTTGTTTTGTTAAGAACTTCCTTTGCTAAAGCAATTGCTCCTCTTCATTCCCGTGTCCTCCATCTTCCGTAGGCTTTGAACTTGAGACAAACATGACTTGATATCTTGCATATTATACTACGTGAACATTGAACTCACGTAATGACTACCGCAAGTTAGCGTGTTTATTTTGTTATATTTGTGGTTTTAATACTCATACTATTATTCTAGTTTTCAATTTTAAACTCCAAACGAATTAAGGTTCCTCTAGAGTAAGCCTTGATAGAGCCTCCCGTTGGCAGGCAAAAGCTCGGCATGATTAAAATACATGCATTTTTTCGCAATGCACCAATTCAAGGATTTATTCGCAATGTGGCAATTCGTGGATTTAAGTGACTTTATTTTTTCTTTAGTTATTAATTGTGTACGTAGTATCTTTTGGAGACCTTGAGATCTCTCTAAACAATTTTTACATACTGCCTTGAAAATACACTGTAGACAGAAAGTAGCTTTTAGACTAAACACTACCTAATGAATTTGCGGTACCACTGGAGTAGTGTTGCCTTGTAACTACTTTCAGGGTGCCTTGGTGAAGATGCATCCTAGAATTTTTCCTCAAAGAACCCTCCCTAGAATAAACCAAGTTACAGCAGGGATAGTAGCATATTTTTTTCCTAAAGACCTTGTACAAGAAAAAGATTGTGATCGCAATGTTGAATTAATATTCTTTTAGGGGCAAGACCCTAAAAAGAAAGTCTGCTCTATTTTTAAATAATCTAGGTTCTAGATAATTTATTATATCTTTTATGACTTGTTTTTATGTGGATACCATATATCCTCTACCAGAAGTAATAACGAAGAATTATTTTGACATTATTTAGCTGTAATCATACATTATCACAGTTTTATGGAGCAAAAATTTACCCTGAGTTATATAGTTTAACTGCGCTCGGTACAAAGTAAATTAAAATTCTGCTTGTGTCTGCAGAATATTGTCTAATCCCCTTAAAATACTGTTAGCGTACTAAAGTTTATCAAAACTTATTGATTACACCGAGTGATAACCTGGTTCTTCGACATTACAATCAAAAAAGGAAAATGAAACGAGGTAGCGCCTTTTCTTCTGAGTGGAATAAGAGTGGGCTTTCGACTGTGTCTGTGTTTTTTCAGTGAATACTACTTGTTTTACTACTGGGACAAGGTAATTTTTTCAGCTATTTTATGGTTGAACAAAATAATCCAAATCGCATACTTATCCCTGAGTCACCAGCTTTATTCTATGAGGAAGATATAAATGATGCAAAGTTGTAGACTAATACACTCTGTGTACAAAACATTAGAGATAAGTGTGTTGGGTAGTTGACGTGGGCATCTCCTGCGTAGAGTGGAAACGACCTAAACCGAACGCAGGCGATAAATAGACGCACAGCAAGGCTTCCTAAATAATCGATGATTGGAAGAAAGTGGCCTGGTCAGACGAATCAAGATTTCTGATGCATCAAGTAAACGGCCGAGCGCAGATACGCCGGTTACCAACGAAGGCTATGGGCACCTGGATGCACATGTTGGGTAGAAACAGGCGGCGGTAATGTTATGCTGTGGGCGATGTTTTCTTGGGACACTTTAGGTCCCATTATCCCAATAGCACAATCCCTGACAGCTGTCAGGTATCTGAACATCGTTGCTGACCAAGTTTGCCCATTCGTCAACTGTATTCCTTGCTCGTGATAGCCATTACCAACAGCATAACGCTTCATGCCACACTGCTAGAATCGTCAAAGAGAGGTTTGAGGAACATGCTGGTGACTTTCTCTTAATGCCCTGGCTTCCAAATTCACCTGACATGAACCCAATTGGACATTTGTGGTCCGACTTGGAAAAACAGGTTCGCGCTAAATCCCCACCACCCAGAAATTTTGAGGAACTGCAGGACCTGCTGCTGACATTAAGGTTCTAGGTACCCCAGGATACCTATCGCCATCTCATCGAATCGATGCCTCGCCGAGTGGCTGCTGTTTTGCTGGATAAAGGGAGTCCTATAGCTTATTATGTAGGCGGTCATAATATAATGGCTCGTCTGTGTAGTTATCAATTAATTGCAAGAGAATATGATGAAAAAGGAAAATATAAAATTCAGTATGCAGCGAAATGTTAGAAACAACTCCCTTTGGCCAGTGTCAGTTTTTATTGTTTTTGAAAACTTTTACTTGCATATGCGTGTGGGTACTGAATATTACACATTTGTGCGTAATCAACACACAAAACCAGTTTTACCATCCTAGAAACTCACGCAACATGCAGGATTATAATATTTTAGACAGCAAAGATCTTTTGTCTTAACAACTGCGATGGCGGGGGGCGCAATATTTTGTGATTTGCCCCGAGCGCAGAAATCCCTAGTTATGCCTCTGCACTCTTACTTCACCTCTCTGGAGACAGGAATAAAATGAATCTATTTAATACACAATTCCTGTGAGATCTCGTTTCATTAGAAAGTTCTATTACGAAAAGATGCAACTCCAGTTTTGAAGGACACTGGGAGTTGCATCTGAAAAGATGCAACTCCCAGTGTCCTTCAAAACATCATAATACAGATACATCAGTGGGTGCAATAAGACTCATCTTTGGCTATTGCTGAAATGATTGGTGTAAAGTTATAACCGAAATCTTCTGCTATACATACGTGACTTCTGACATCGCCTAAGGGAAGAGAATTCAAGCTACAGCAAGCAGGAAATGATGGCATCTTACTCATGAATATTCTGGGATCTTTCGCGCCAAATAAACATTTGGTTCTCACGTCATATCTCACCTTCTTCAAGAACTTAGCTCCAGAAATTGAGTAACTTTTGGTTGAACATCCGTTATCACGAAAGATGATCTCATTTCTACAAACGTGGGACGTCTCTTGTGTCTCGTCTTGACTACTGCTGAATGAAAGAGATCTTAGGATTCCATGAAGCAAGCCGAACATAAACATTAAAAAAGAAATATATACATACATGAACTCTTATATCGCAGAAAGTAGGCAGGACATTTTTTTCAAATGAATGAATCTTCGACATGAGTACAGCACCTGCTCGAAAATAAAAAATTACTGATGCCTAAAAAGCATTGTATATTTCTCTCTTTTGCTCTCCTACATACAAGGATTAGCAAGGCGTGTCATTTTTCAATACTGTTACCAAAATCTCACAGCAGAAAGTATATGAAGTAACGCGTAACAACAAACTGGCATACACAATAAATGCGTAGCAACATTTTTATTGTTATTATACGCTTCAGACGTACCGGCATAATCAATAACAAACGCATAATAACACTTTTATTGATATTATACGCTTCAAGCTAACTGACATAATCAGTAGCAAACATACAATAACACTTTTATTGTTATTATACTATTCAAGCTAACTGACATGATGAATAATAAACGTATTGTTGCTACACCCGGGACGCCAAATTGCCGAATAAAAATAAGCTTTAAGAATTTAGATGTCAGGATGTCAGGCAAAGGCTGACGACCCGGAGGTAGACATTAGAATTACAAATAAAACTTGTGAGCTATTTTTATCGCCGAAATCTTATGTACAGGTGAAAAGAATTTATCCTGCAATTTAGCCAATTGAAACTAAGAAATTCTGACACTCATCAGTTAGTCATGCAACTTCAGGACTGGCACGAGACAACATACATTTAATCAATTAACAACAAAATATGAGGATAATGATGAAGGCGTCTATATACATAGGATTGTGAAGGAGGAGCGTCAAGTAGACTCGCCCCTTTCGGGATAGCTCTGAGGCTGAATTTATCATTAAAGTCAATGATTAATTGTTGGCCTATACAGTCCGGCTTTAAAAACAGTTCTCAGCCGACGAGAGTCTATTGGCTGACCGGAGCCAATCTAATCACAACTGGCATACATACATAAGTTCTGTACTTACAGATATGCTGTTTCCTCGGGTATCCATGTTTGATGTATTTATATTCGAGGCGCACCTGTGTGATGACACGCTCATTTCAGATCGCGCACTATAACCAATGGAGAGAGGAGTTGAACCCCATCTCCCACTTTCTCTTGTGCACGGCATTCACCTGCATGAAATCAGGGACGCATTTATGCGCACCAATGTCGTGGTGGAACGAAGCCGCTGACGTGTAGAAGGATCCGTTCGTCTCTCCAAAGGCGATTCGCGCATGCATCCCCGGTCGGCATCTCCATCATTCGGGGCTGTAATTCCATCACATCGTGTGATCTCCGGGATGCTGGCTTTATCTTACGTGCAATCTAGCACCAGGAAAAGAGGTATCGTCCTCTCTCCTATTCCTCGCGGTAATATCAACCGCTCGGCCGCTCTTTGGTTAGCTGGCCGGCATCTATCCCGATCTGCTTCCCCGAGACTCGTTCCCTTCTCGGCTCGGAACCAGACTACTCGTTTTCGCTTCTTTACATCGTTTACATATTCCTTTCTCTCCTTCTTAGGGGTCTGTTTAAACTCTCATCACAGCCTGAAAGCATTCGGCGCGAAAAAGTGGTAAGAAATACATGCCTCTGCATTCGGAATGTGTGGTGGGTCTACTTCCCGAAAAGTACGGAAAACACATAACTTAACTAACACTCCTTTGTCCTGCCAAGGTTCGAAGTAGAAAACGCCATAAGTTTTCCGATCTGTTGACACACAATGGTCACCCGACTTGACCGTCGCGCACTTAGGGGGCGACGCATCGCGTTCCCCACACCAGGCTAAGATTTCTCCCTTTCAAGAATAGGGACCCTTATCTCTTCTCCTCTTTTGCAATGCGGGAAACCACTAGCTGTTAATTGTCACCCAATAATTAATGCTGTTCTCGCCTATTGCCAAACCTGCTAATCGAATTCATTTCCGTACCTAAAAGTCGTAACAGTATAATAACATTTTTATGGTTATTATACGTTTCAAGCTAACTGGTGTAATCAATAAGAATCGTATAATAGCCTTGTTATTGTTATTACACGCTTCAAACTAACTGGCATAACAAATAATAAACGCATAATAACACTTTTATTTTATACGTTTCAAGCTAACTGGCATGGTGAATAACAAACGTACAATAGCACTTTTATTGTTATTAATAAACGTACAATAGCACTTTTATTGTTATTAATAAACGTACAATAGCACTTTTATTGTTATTACACTTTTCAAAATAACAGGCATGATGAATACCAAACATACAATAACACTTTTATTGCTATTACATTTTTCAAACTAACTGACATAATCAAGAATAAGCGGATATTATATCATTATTACACGTATTATTATTATCATTATTACACGTTTCCATCTAATTGATATCATCAATAACAAACATATAATAATACTTTTATTGATGTTATACTCTTCAAACTAACTGGCATACTATCAATAGAATACATTTAATAACACTTTTATTGTTATTATAGGTTTCAAACTAACTGGTATAATCAATAACAAACGTATAATAGCCCCTTTATTGCTATTACACTTTTCAAACTAACTGACATAATCAAGAATAAGCTGATAATAACAATTGTTTTATTATCATTATTACACGTTTCCATCTAATTGATATAATCAATAACAAACGTATAATAACACTTTTATTGATGTTATACTCTTCAAACTAACTGGCATAATCAATAGAAAACATATAATAACACTTTTATTGTTATTATAGGTTTCAAACTAACTGGTATAATCAATACCAAACGTATAATAACACCTTTATTGTCAAAAGCTTCGTCTCCAGAACCGTGTTGGGCAACCCTGTCACCATTAGCTGATAAAATGTGTTATGATTTGGTAGAGATGTTAATCCCACTGCTCGTCAAGAAATTTTAATGCATGTGGTGGTTATAATTCCACTCACACATACTGTTGTTTATGGTAGCGTCGGCCAAACAGATTGGCATTTATCATCACTAGCATTTCCTCATTACCGCAGGTCGGGGCGAATTAACATGTAACATCATTCGCATAAAATGCATGGAGTTAAATAAATTGTTTTTAATAAAACCAGAAGAACACAAAAAAGGTACAACACATATAGAATCATTCAAAATTACAATATGCTGGCGTCTCCTCCTCCTGCGGAAGGCAACAACAGCTTAAGACGCCAAGCAACATCTCTCTGCTCGCATCGCCTTCTCCCCTCTCCGGGAAGCTTCTTGGTTTTCCAATTCATCAGGTGTCTGCAGAAATATAAACAAATTCCACGCAGCTAACGGGCGTGATCAGTCGACACTTAACTTAATAGCAAAATGCTTTTACCAATTCACTGAATTCTACGTAGCTGGGTGGTTGTTTACATAAACACAAGTTCTTCTCTTTCTCTTTTTTTTTTTTTATGATGGCTTTTCGCATCATCACAGAATGAAAGACATTTCTCTATGATGTCTTGGGAGACAGCAGGAGTACACCGAAGTGCTACTCTATTGTACAGCACAGTACTAAATACGCAAAGCACAGAACGATTTATCCGTTATAAAAGTGAAAGCATTACTAACCTTAGGTGCGAGTTGTTATCTATAGCTATTTTCCCTCTTACAGCTGAGGATATAACTAACAGGCCCGAAAGCTGTCTTGTATATCATAAGAGAAGGCGCTGAATCCCTTCTAAGTACCGGATGCCGATTGGTGGCAACACAAATGGAAAGCATAATCTAAAGGATAGTCATATTTTATCTGTGTATTCCTTTATCTCCACAGACCCAAGCAGTTTGTCACAATACAGGAAAATAAGTGCAAATTTCTTGCCAGCAAATAAAAATTTTCTCGTGCAAGTTGTTTTTCGTATAAGTTTTTTTTTTTTTCAGATTTGCATGTAAAAGTTTTTATGTCAATTGAAACTGGTGTTAATTTGGTGATGAAATGTTCTATTCTAGCTCCAGAAGAAAGAAAAGATGAAAACTAGAAGTATAGAGACAGAAAAAATATTCGAATAGAAGTGCTCAAACTTCCTTCTGAAAGATTTTATCTAGAAGTGAGATTCAAAACGCGCAGATCTCGTTTGCTCAAAAGGTGTGAAATTAAACACCATGAAAACGGTGATGATTATTTGCTTGTAGCTCGCACATTGTGTTTTAAAAATTTAGAACAATTTTTTGTTGTTTTTAGTTTGGGGGTTTAATGACCACCGTGAGGTACTCAATGGGTTATAAGAAGTCGTCCGTCCCTAATTTGGGGCAACTGGTTCCAGGAAGAGTATCACGGAAAGTGTCAGTCTCCTGTCCCTAACTTGGAGACACTGGTTCCAGGAAGAGTGTCAATCCACCGTCCCTAATTTGGGGCCACTAGTTCCAAGGAGAGTGTCCGTCGTCCGTCCCTAATTTGGGGCCATTGGTTCCAGAGAGAATGTCAGTGCCATGAGACAGGAACAGCATCCGTGTCTCTCCTGGATAACGCATACCCGGACTTACCCCAGGCGAATTATTGGAAACCAGTACCGCGTTCCACTGTGTAACGTACCAGGAGATGTGACGTACCTGCCCGAAGGACGCACACGACATAAAGGCAGATAGGAATCAGAATAAAACGTCCGCGTAGCTCAATTGGTAGAGCAACTTATTCCGGAATGAGGGGACCCGGGTTCGAATCCTGGCGCGGATAAAAATGACGGAGAAATTTACTTCGTTATAATGGCGCCCGAACTATCCGGATGACCCCACCGTTCAAAATCTCGCATTTGTGTGATGTTATTTCCACACCGCGAGATAGGAAAAATAAGAGAATCCTTTCTCCAGCACTTCGAAAAAAGAAAGGGGGGGGAGATGATGTAACGTACCAGGAGATGTGACGTACCTGCCCGAAGGACGCACACGACATAAAGGCAGATAGGAATCAGAATAAAACGTCCGCGTAGCTCAATTGGTAGAGCAACTTACTCCGGAATGAGGGGACCCGGGTTCGAATCCTGGCGCGGACAAAAATGACGGAGGAATTTACTTCGTTATAACTGGGCTATCCAGGAGAATAATTTTTTTTATGAAAAAAATGTTTCGGAATTCATGAAATACGCCATTTTATACCCTCTCACAAAAATATTATTTTTTAGACTGAGGAACAACCAAGCAACCACCTTAATGTAAGCTTCTGGATAGCCTATGAGTGCAACACGCTGTTGCAAGAAATGAGACGAGGTTCAGAACGGTAGTAGTAGGCTAACAAGGTAGCAATATTGATAATGAAAGCACTGAAGTTCAGATTTTTCATAGGAAACCTTTGAATTTTAAGGATTAGATCTGCGACACTTATGATCACCTACAGGAAACTGGAGAACACATTTTAATTGGCTAATATTTGCGTATCAAGAACCCAGCTATAGTGGATCATATCCTTGAAGGAAGGGTCCTGAGCGCTTCTTCTGGATCCCCAGATTATGTTATTAGTCTTAATGAATTCTATCTTGAAGGACTTACAAAAATGAACTGGCAATCTCAAACTTCATTGCAGATCTTCCATGATATTACAACTCCTTTTTTTAGATTTATCCAGTCGTTATGCTGAGAACATGAGACTTGCATCGACGAGAAAAATGGTCATCATACTTATTAACATGAATTTTCATTTACGTTCTTAAACTTACAGCTACGTACAGATACAATAACTGCCGCTCCGTGACCGAGTGATCAGAGGTTTAGGTTTCTGGCTAACAGTCTGATTTCAGAATAATAAAGAACAAGATAATTTATTCTATTATCTTGTATCTTCCATTTTTCAATCTGATGATGAATTCTGGCCTTACAACGAACTCTGAATAGCGGTTACCGCTCAGACCTGAAAAAGTGACTGAAGTTGGGAGGTAGCCGTTGTTTGCAGATTATACTTATATTAATATTGCTTGACAGTTTTGTTTGGGTTGAGAAAATTCCGGAAAGCAGTGCTGATTTAAAGACAGTTGTTGTCAGCGATTGTAGCGATGCGAAGATCTGAATGTAGACCTGTGATTAGTTCGAGAGTGGAAATGTCCAGATTAGGAACAATAAATACCACTGACTGTTTGCAGCTGAATTTCTGAACCAGCAGTAGCAGTTTAAAGGCAAGAATTATTCCAGTTACCTCCACCAACTCTTCACTGGAATTGAATGACCTACATCTAAACTTAAACATTCATTGCAGTGTAAAGGATTTTACTAAAGTAGTGTCCAACCCCTAGTTTTAAACAGCCTTTTTAGAACAGCAAGTTAGGATATTTGGATTAAAAGGACCTATAGGAAAGTAAAGTAGAAAGTAGTTAAAGTGACCTATAGGAAAGGATTATAGTGACCTATAGAAATAGGCTGATGGTGACTTATCGGAAAGTAAATAGAAAATATCTTCTGCTTTCCGCACTAGAA
The DNA here is from genome assembly GCA_039090855.1 of Macrothele yani. Taxonomy (NCBI): domain Eukaryota; kingdom Metazoa; phylum Arthropoda; class Arachnida; order Araneae; family Macrothelidae; genus Macrothele; species Macrothele yani. The sequence continues at coordinate 187,020,712 of CM076995.1, forward strand.
ATCAGAAACAGAACCCATAGGAACCAAACCAAGAGATACCTTCGCGAACGTACAATATGCCAGGCACCACTCCGGCCTCACTATGGGACTTACTCATACGCAAGAGCTGGATCTCGCTTAAAGTACTATAATTACCGTCACACGTCGAACTAAAATTTAAATCCTTTCGTAAGCATTTCATTGAGCCTCCCGTAATGCAATTCATCCTACCCGTTACACAGTTCCTTTAACAACATACTTTGTTTCTACTATACTCACCCGCTAAGGTACCGAAGGAGCGAAGTAAAATCCCAAGAACAAGGTGTCCATTTTTTCGCTCTCCATATAACATCTCTCAAAAAACTTGAAATTTTAATCCCCCTGGATCGGAAATCGAACCCGTATCTCTCAATTTCCATTCGAGTATGTTAATCGTTTTTTTTTGTGTAACGATTGGGAAAAGGTTTCCTTCACCGACGAATCAAAGTTTGTACTCCACAGAAGTGACAGGCAGTACGGATACGGCATCAGATACACGAAACCCAACACCAAGACACGTTTGTCGGTCAAGTACAGACCGGCAGTGGGCAGCGAGGATGCAGAGGTAGCTTAGGGGAAGTTTTCCTTATATGACCTGGGACCGCTGGTACCACTGGAAGGGTCACAGAACGAAAATGTCTTCCTGTCCATCCTCACTGACCACATGCATCCCGGCATGTTGGAAGTTTACCCTTGTGGGGATGATGTCTAACAGCATAACAATGCGCCGTGCCATGTCGCTAAGGGAATGCGTGACTGTTTCCAGGAACACGGCAGCGATGGCTCAATTCTTCTTTGGCCGGAGAAATCACCAGACCTCAATCCCATTGAAAAAATGTGGGATTATTTGGATCCACAGGTTCGACATGCCGACCCACAACCACGTCATCTCCGGGACCTCCGTGCTCTTCTGCAGTCCGAATGGACACGTGTGCCACGGGAAACCTTCCAGGTCCTCATTGCGGCTATGCCACGTCCTCATCCGGGCCAAGGGTGGTTATTCCCATTATTAGGCAAGTGGGCATATTATTCTGATACGACCGTGTACGTTGACGTCCTCTAGCAGCAGAATTTTTAAGAATGGAAAAGCATAATAGAAAATATGCGAAAAATTTTCTTCATAGTCTAAGCTAAGGAATCTTTTTTTCATATATGTCATCTCCGAGGTAAGATAGCGAGAAAAACGGTTTGACACATCTCCTAGCTGGAAAATTGAGCATTTTTTAAAGAGGATAATATCCCTAATATTAACTGTAGCAAATGGTCTACGTTAAAGAAAGGAATTCTTCAACAGAAATCATAGAAACGGAGATGCAGTTTCAAACAGAAATACACACTAAGACCGACTTGCTCCAGAACTGTGAACTACAAACGATCCATGATTTACCTACAAAACGTTACACAAAGTGATCGTATCGGGGTTGAAAGCATTTTTTAAACCGGATTTTTAGAAGCCGAGATATCGAGAAAAACAATTTAAACCTTTGCGCCCCTAGTGATAAAATTGGGCAATACTTGAGGCGAGGAATTCGCGTGAAATGTTTTCGTAGTTAGCAGCATCTGACCAAAAACGGATTTTTTCAATCAGATTCTTAGACGTTCCTGCAAATTTTCTGTAAACGGAAACGGGACTTTTACTCTCTAGTGGCAAAATTCTGCGCAAACATTCTGCATGAGGTACGCTGTCCAATGAGGAAACGTAATATTCCTAATAAAACACTGTATTGAAGATGCAGAAATTAACCTCTCCGGAAAGAAAAAGTTTGTGTTACACCAGGTGGAAAGTATTGAAGTACACTCAAGAGCATTTTAACTAATAGAGCCTTTCTTAAATCATAATGAAAGTTCAGTTAGCTCCCCCTAATTTATAAACAATACGATAATTACTTTTGAATCATGGTTATACACTCTTCATGAAAAGTTAATTTAAGTTTTTAAAACACCTAAAGAATGAGCTGCAGACCACAATGAGTGACGTGTACCTCTAAATAACTTTTCTTTTGAGTTTATTAAACCTATATAATAGGCTACGTCTGTCCCTGAAGCTGTGGCATCAATGCTCGGACATCATTCAGTACTTGCAGCGACATCTGCTTTTATGCGGTGATCGAAATCGGAACTAAGCTCACTGCTATTTCACGATACGTAAAATCAAGAAGAAATTCCGGAAATGCCGGAAAATAAAATAAAGTTAGTAAGGCAAACGACATCATCTGTGGCAACACGCACGCGCTCGAACAACTGTCTGTGACGTTTGTTCTGTTATGTGCTGTTTTATTTCACTTTCTTCGCATTGCAGAGTAATTTCTTAAAAATGAATCAGGGTTATTTTATTTCATAAAAAGGGGAAAAACGACAAAAAGGAACAAGTAAAACTGTAAGAAAGTAACTGCAGGTGTAGTTTTGATTTACTGTGATGTAAATTTAGAAACTTACACTGGGGAACAAAGCTTTTGTTGCATTGATATCAGCACTTGCTCTTACCTAATTTGAGTGTGCTCAATTCAAATCTGAAGTTAGTTTTTCTCTGTAAGCTCTAGATTTTTTTGTAATTCAACATTTTCATTTTTTGCGAAATTTTGAGGCCTCTCGCATGATGACATAGCTATCTGAGAAATTAATGGTCACGCAGAATTAAAATTAGGCTTAAGTAACCGTCTTGGCAAAGATATTCTTTCTGTATTCACAAAAACGTGTAGGTGCATCACAATATGCATTAAAGTTTGAAAACAGGAAAAAAATCACTTATGTGGAGTAAAATATGCATCACCACTTGTCAAATCTGAAACATTTATCCATTATTATTAGTTGCGTGGATTTTCTTCTTTGTAGTACAAGATGGAAGAAGATAAAGCTGAAAGAAAACGTCGCTTAAATAGAGAACGACAGCGGCAATGGTGTGTAAACCAATCTTCTAATACTTTGTAGTACAAGATGGAAGAAGATAAAGCTGGAAGAAAACGTCGCTTAAATAAAGAACGACAACGGCGATGGCGTGTAAACCAATCTTCTAATATTTTGTAGTACAAAATGGAAGAAGATAAAGCTGAAAAGAAAACGTCGCTTAAATAGAGAACGACAACGGCAATGGTGTGTAAACCAATCTTCTAATACTTTGTAGTACAAGATGGAAGAAGATAAAGCTGAAAGAAAGCGTCGCTTAAATAGAGAACGACAACGGCAATGGCGTGCAAACCAATCTTTTAATACTTTGTAGTACAAGATGGAAGAAGATAAAGCTGAAAGAAAACGTCGCTTAAATAGAAAACGACAACGGCGATGGCGTGTAAACCAATCTTCTAATATTTTGTAGTACAAGATGAAAGAAAGCGTCGCTTAAATAGAGAACGACAACGGCAATGGCGTGCAAACCAATCTTCTAATACTTTGTAGTAAAAGATGGAAGAAGATAAAGCTGAAATAAAACGTCGCTTAAATAGAGAACGACAACGGCTATGACGTGCAAACCAATCTTCTAATACTTTGTCGTACAAGATGGAAGAAGATAAAGCTGGAAGAAAACGTCGCTTAAATAAAGAACGACAACGGCAATGGTGTGTAAACCAATCTTCTAATACTTTGTAGTAGAAGATGGAAGAAGATAAAGCTGAAAGAAAACGTCGCTTAAATAGAGAACGACAACGGCAATGGCGTGTAAACCAATCTTCTAATACTTTGTAGTACAAGATGGAAGAAGATAAAGCTGAAAGAAAACTTCGCTTAAATAGAGAACGACAACGGCAATGTCGTGCAAACCAAACTTTTAATGCTTTGCATAACTTGAACGAAGGTAGAGCTAATCGCAGACGAAATGAAACTTTTGAAGAAACACAAGCCAGACCTATTACTGATGTTCTTGCGCATGCTAAACGCAGACAGCAAGAAACTCTTGAACAACTACCAGCTCGGCGTAATGCAGCTGCTCTCACAAACGCAGTTCAATGGTAGCAAGAAACTGCAGAAGAACTTCTGCCTCAACGTGCTGCAAATGCTCACTCACATACAAATCATCGATTACCCTAGAAGTCGAATCAGATTGCCATTATGAACAGGTCTGATAATATTAGTAAACTTAAAGAATTTGCAGATCAATTGGGATCAATTCCGCAGTAGAGAAATCATCTACACAGCATAATACGGAAAGTTCAAGCTCTAGCCATAGACAAAGATCTACCGGGGACTATTAGGATGTCAGCGAAACTTCCTCCGGGCCCAACAATTACACCACTAGAATAATAATAACAACGTTTCGCACAATAAAATGTTTATTATACATTGTTATTATTATTATTATACATCGAATAATAATAACATGTTTCACGTTGTTATAATTATTCTATCTTAACACCGCAAGCTTCGTAGTCATAAATTATATATAATTACACCACTCTTTGGACGACTAAAGAATCATATACCTGGATCTGCCCTTAGATCTATTGTTGCAAAGAACAAATCTTCTACGTGCATATTAGAAAAATCACCAGCCATATTCTTCTTTGAACGGTTAAAAAGTCCGATTATGCAATCAAGTCAACAAAAGAATTTGTGGAGCGCGTAAGAAGCTTGAATATACTTGATAGTGATATAGTGGAAAGTTTCGACATAGTGTCTTTATATACATTTATACCTATACCAGATGCTGTTGCAAACTTAGAGAAAATAATCGACGCTTCCCGTGAATTCACATCAACTCAAGCAAATAAAATTATCAGCGCCTTAAATTTGGTTACTAACCACAACTATTTCAAGTTGGACGGAGGTATCTACAAACAAACAAAAGGAGCACCGATGGGTTCACCTCTCTCTTCAGTCCTTGCGGAAGCACTACTTAGACCGCTAGAAGATCTCATCTTTCCAAATTGCGTCAAGAAACCCCGAGTGTAGATCCGCTACGCTGACGACATATTCTTCATATGGGAACACGAAGCGGATGAATTAAAAGATTTCATGCACAAGATAAACAAACTGCACAATACGATAAAGTTCACCATGGAGCTTGAAGTAGATGGGGCGTTGAATTATCTTGACGTTGCGCTCAGAAGAAACAGAACATCCAGCTTTGATTTTGACGTTTATTATAAACCGACCGCAGCATCGAACCTTGTTCCTCCTGATTCTCACTGCCCAAAAGAGTACAAACTTTCTGCGTTTAGAGCATGGTTCTATAGAGGATATAACGTATGCAAACCCGAGTCCCTAACTAATAAGGAAATTAATAATATTTATAGCAAGGTCTAAAGGCTGGATATAAGAAAGATGACATAGACAGAACAGACAGAACTGTAAGAAATCGTATAATGTCAGCAATCACGAAATCACCTAGTAAGACGATGAGATTCGCAGGTTCCATAACACATGTTCCATGCTTTACATATTGGTTAAAGAATTTATTGCGTAAATACAACATACAAGTATTGATAGCACTGAAGTCCCCGATCTCGTTATCACATATGATATCAAATTGCAAGGAGAGACAGTGTGAGAAAGAAAAGGCAGGTGTGTATGCTATACCATTGGTACATCCTGACAACACGGAAAAGATATACACTATCTACCAACAAGTAATTGGACACCTGTGATGCATAGGCCATTCTATTCGATTAACCCCATTGTCACCACATCAAGCTAAGGTGGACATCGCAACATGACCGGTGGCATTGTCATCCTGAAAGTAACATGGGTCCACCCCGTAAAACTGCCACAACGTAGGAAGCGCATGGTCATCCAAAATGGTGCAGTAGGTCTCGGCGTTGGGTCTACCAGGAATTGCGACCAAGGGTCCCGTGCCATAACAGGAGAAACCCCCATAGCATAATTTCACCGCCGCCGAACTTCACAGTTGGCACAATACATTCCGGCAGGAGGTGTTCTCCAGGCAGACGCCAAACCCAGACCATGTCACCCGAACGGTAGAGGGCGAACCTTGATTCGTTGCTCCAGAGAACCTGTTTCCACTGTTCAACGGTCCACTGTCGACGTTCTTTGCACCACGTTAGCCGAGCAGCGCTATTCGACTTGGTGATCAGAGGCTTGTGGGCGGCAGCACGTCCATGATAACTGAGCAGATGGGCTTCCTTACAGATGGTATTCATCGAAAGAGCACTCCCGGATGCCTGTTGAAACTCCTCGCGGATGTGGCCCGTCGATTTGGTGCGGTTCTTCCGAATTTCTCTGGCCAGCACCCGTCGGTCTCTAACTCCCAATTTTGTGGGTCTGCAGGGTCGGGGCACATTCCGACAGTCACCTCTCATCTTCCACTTGCCAATCACGTAGGCCACTGTCGAATTTGGGTACTTCAACTCGTTGGATATGTCACGTATGGATCGGCCATTTCTGTGATACCCGACGATTACACCTTTCTCGAAATCAGAGAGCTCTGAACTGCGTGGCATCTTGCATGCGACTGGTTGCGTTGTTGTTTCTCACACGATATTTAACGGCGGCGGCCGTGACGTGTATCAGGACCGCAGATATCGTCGATTGCAGGGGTGTCCAATTACTTGTTGGTAGATAGTGTATATCGGAATGACAAAGAATGACAAATTGGACACTAGATGTAAAGAGCACGTGCGAAGTGTCAAATAGGCCATGCAGAATACAGCCCTCGCCAGAGAAGTCATGCATTCATCGGCTGCTCCACTACGGAATAATATTAGAAGAATTGTCCCATACACGAACTTTAAAGAGACTGTCATCAAGGAAACAGTCGAAATCCTATCCAGCAAACTAGCGTGCAATGATATAATTTCTACTGAACTACCAAGAGCTTGGCATGTGTTATTAAAAGATGGAAGCACATCACGACACACCGTATAATTGCGTGATAAAAATTCGAGTAATACGCTCGTGATGTGACCCACGTTATTTTCAAAAATCATCTTTGTTCCTTACGTGTTTCAATTTCTTTCATTTTAATATCTACCATTGCCTTGAGAAAGCCTCCCAGTGGAGTGCGAACGTTTGGCGAATATTTGTACTTAAATACTACGCCACAAAAATAAACGGATTTAATACGCTATATGCGTCTCTTGAGTGTTCTTTTCGGAATATATTAATAACGTAGGAACAGTACATCAGTTATGTAGAAAATAGTAAAACTATACTAGTGATCCGATTTATTGGCGTAGGATTGTATAAATAAGCGTTTCCAAGCTTTCGCACGTTAACCAGATGGTTTTTCAGGGAAGTTAAACAGAAACTGCTATCTGAACAATAGAGCGCTTTAACAATTTGAACGCGCTGACTTGACAATAAATAGATACGGCGTTATATTCATTTAAATATACTAGGTATGACGTTGGTTGTGCACGCGGTATCCTAGTAGGGAAAAGGTGTTACTTGAAGAACTGGTTCCAAATTCCTGGCAACTCGAATAAGATGCTATCATTGCAAGTATCACTGTTGGTAACGATCTCCAAAGTATCACTGTTGGTAACGATCTCCAAAGTATCACTGTTGGTAAAAAAAGCCATTTGGTTGCTGTGCGAAAGATTGGAAACGCTTATTTATATATTCCTACGCCAATAAATCGGATCACTAGTATAGTTTTACTATTTTCGTGCTTATAGCCCATTGAGCTTCTCACGGTAGTCATTAAACCTCAACCATTTTCGTTTCGGAATATTTCTTCTTAAACTTTCTAGGCAACAATAAGGTTGACAATTACCAGAAGCTTGTAGAAACCCTCTTGCAGAGCTACGAGAGACTGAAACATGTCATCGAAATTACATTTTCATCTGGATTTCTTCCCGGCTAACTGTGATGCCATCAGTGACGACCACGGGGAACCGTTTCAAGACATTACTACCCTCGAAAAGAAGTACCTAGATAAATGCAATGCAGCAATGCTAGCAGACTATTGTTGAACCTTTGTGAGAGATGTTTTTTTTTTGATTGGAGGTTTAACGACCACCGTGAGCAACTCAATGGGCTATAAGCAGTCGCCCGTCCCTAATTTGGGGTCACTGGTTCCAGGGAAGGGAGAGAGCCAGTGCCGTAAGTCAAACACAACATCCATGCCGCACCAGGATTCGAGCCCGGACCCCTTTCGGACGAATTATCGGAGGCCATCGCTTAGTCCACTGGGTCAGCGGGAAGGCGAAGAGATGTTCCAGAAACTCACTACAACTGACAGGCAAAGCGGCGTCGCGGTGAATTATTTCCTCTATGAAGATTATCATAGGGTGTGTACTGTATTTGTGACTTCCGATTCAGCTTTTCATGTTTTCGAACACGTGTTCGGTGAATGGAAACTGCAAATTATGTCAGCGTGTGACGTAACAACTGTATATCGTAGCACTTTTTTTATTGTTGTAATGTTTTTTTGCTTTTTTTATTGGAGGTTTAACGACCACCGTGAGCAACTCAATGGGCTATAAGCAGTCACCCGTCCTTAACTCCAGGGTAGGTAGAAAGCCAGTGCCGTAAAGAAAACACAACATGCATGCTTCACCGGGATTAGAACCCGGACCTATCTCGGACGAATGGCCAGAAGCCATCGCTTAAACCACTGCGCCACCAACGGGACGGCTGTTGTAATGTTCATGAAACGTACTTTCAAATTTGGACATCACAAACAAAAAGAGAACCTGTTTATTAATACAGAAATTTAACGTGGGCCAGGAACATCAAACAAAGATCTTCGCTCTTTCCACGTTTATAAGTGAGTCACGGAAAAATTCTCATTGGCCGCCACCGGGAGTCGAACCCAGGGTCTTCCAGTTACGCGCCGGATATGCTTCCGCTACACCACAGCGGCCTCGAATTCCTCCAGACTCACACACGCAAACTGCCAAGCCACTTTGGCAGGTTGCTTCTTGGAGATCCGCACAATGCTGGGGATTCACCAAAGATGGTAAGCAGCAACTGAAGAAATAATTAGAAGGCGAATGAATAATTAATACAGAAATTTAACGTGGACCAGGAACATCAAACAAAGATCTTCGCTCTTTCCACGTTTATAAGTGAGTCACGGAAAAATTATCATTGGCCGCCACCGGGAGTCGAACCCAGGGTCTTCCAGTGATTCTCTTATGAATATCTCATGCTGTCATCAGAACAGGAGCTCCATCATCTGAGTTTTTTATATTCTTTTAAATCTTTGTCTACTATGAGATTTTTTTTTTTTTCGAATTTTAAGTTTAACAGAGATTTTGATATAACTTAGGTTTAACGTCGGTGAACTTGAAATGTGAAATTCCTGGCAATGTTGGAGATTAAAAGTTAAGATCTCCGTTCAATCAAAATCCTGTTGCCGCTGAGTGACGCTAAGTCAGTGGTTCTATGGAGCTTTGGAACGCTGGATGGCGTGCCGTGTCGGTGTAGAAAGTTTAGCAGCAAAGCCATTTGTCTCAGTAATCGCCGTGTGCTGCTCTCAGCATGCATAAGGAGAAGGGGGCAACAACGAGCTACATCGGGGTAGCCAACTGTTAATGAAGCACCATTGGCAAGCAGAAAGGAAAAGGCGATTCTACGAAACAGTTACGCTGAACTTTCAGCATTCCCAGAGGAAGGAAGCGATTAATTGTGCCGGGAATGGCGCAAAGGGGTGACGGGAAGACGCGTGTCACGAGAACGGATGCGTCCAATAGAGAAACGCGAAAGGTGGAAATTTCCCATCTTCCGGCAAATAGGGTTAATGAAAATAGAAACGCGTGATTCGGGAGAGCTGCGAAGGGGAAGCGAATTTTATTAGGAGAGCATGGGTCACCTGGGGTAGTCGACAATTGCTTCCAATCTCGGCTGATGGAATGGCGCCAAAGAAAAATAAATAGCGCTGATGATATCCGTTCTCGACGAATGCTCTGCTGAGTGATGAATTCGCATGAAAGGTGCAAGGGGCGGTGTTATGAAATTACGGAGTTGCGCTTATTTAGTTATTTGTCCCTCTTCGAAAATCAAATTATTTGCAGCAAGTGAATGTCATTTTCTGGAAGGATTTGCGATAAGTGTTCAACTGAACGCTAAAGAAGCTATAATTTCTTTCAGGAATGGCGTTAAAATTTCGTGAAAAATATTTTAACACAGTGAGTCTCCAACGGGGAAAACCCCAACCAATTTGGCAATGTAACGTATATATTTCACTTTAATTATTACTGTACTAGCTCATAGCCCGTGCCATTCACGGATGAAAAATCCGTGACTGAAATGTTTATAACATGAATCGTAAAATACATATACATAACTACAATAAATGGTCTAATTATTAATGGGCAGTCTATAAGATAGGTAACCAACAACAAAATTGTCGTGATATTCCCATTCAATATTCCCACCAAAACGCTGATTCATGTTTATGAAATTGCTCTGCTACGAAGAAAATGAAATGAAATACGACATAACACCTACGTAACAAAACGAACATCATAGACAGTTGTTCGACCACGTGCGTGTTGCCACAGATGAAGTCGTTTGACGTACTACATTTATTTTATCTTCCGGTATTTCTCCTTGTTTTTAGGTATCGTGCGATATCGGTGAGCTTAGTTCCGATTTCGGTCACCGGATAAAAGCAGATGACACTGCAAGTACTGAATTATGTCAGAGCGTTATGGATAGACGTAGCCTATTATATAGATTTTTCCAGAACATTCCTCATTATTCCTACTTACATTATTCTTTATTAAGTGTATGGTGTCATGAAGTAGGAATCGAATCCTCATACACCTATTTGTTTCAGAGCATACTACCTAGAAAGGAAGGGGGCGAATTTGAAGTGGCGTACCAATAGCAATGACAAACACTGGCCTGGATGCTTATGAATCTGTTTCTGGCTTCTCTCCCTCAATCAGGAACAAGTCCCCCATTGTGTGCCGATGTGTGCAGCAAGGTTTGATAGGATCGGTTAACAAAGTCCCAAAAGTGTTCAATGGAACTTTCTACTTCCTTTGTTTGACTGCGTTTGTGCTTCTCTCGAGAAGACACCTCACGATCTCAAAGATCTGTTTAATAGAAGAGAAATCTGGGACTTGAGCTGTGATATCAAGCAGACACAGTAGGTGTGGCGAGTCACATGGAGAGGTGCGGTACAATCTATTTAAGCAAACGTCCCAGAAGCAGAAACAAATCAGCAAATATCATGACCAATCACATACACTGAAGTGCCAGAAAAACTGGTACACCAGTCTAATACTTGGTAGATCCCCCACGGGAGCGCAGGACTGCAGAAATACGATGGGGCACGGACTCCATTAGCTTCTGGAAACATGCTTTAGGAAATGCACACAATACTTCCTGCAGAGCGTTCCACAATTCGGGTGTGTTCCAAGGTCTCGGATTCTTGTGTTCGATAGCGTGTTGCATGGCATCCCAAATGTGTTCTATCACGTTCAGATCTGGGGACTTGGGCGGGAATGGGAACACCCCAATCTCAGATGAAGGCTCTTCTAACAATAATCTGGCGTCCTGACACTTGTGTTGTCCTGTTGAAACAGGCCCAACCCATCAGCATGAATGCATGACATGAACGAGTGTACCTCGTCAGAAAGGATGCGCTCATAGGGTTGGCCGGTCACAGACGTTTGTAGACGTACCAGGGGTCCCAGCGAAGTCCAGCTAAACACACCCCATACCATTACGGACTCCCCACCAGCCGGTACAGTTCCCTGTTCACAGGCAGGATCCATGGCTTCATGGGGTTTGCGCCACACACGAATCCTTCCAACCGCCCGATACAGTTGGAAACGCGACTCGTCAGACCAGGCTGCTTGTTTCCAATCATCCAGTGTCCAGTGCCGATGTTGCCGTGCCCAAGAGAAGCGCATGGCTCTTTGTCGTGCACCCATCAAGGAGACTCGAATTGGGCGTTGGCTCCCAAAGCCCATATCGTGCAGGGTACGTTGCACAGTCCGGACGCTGATGCTTGTCGAGGCTCCAGCATTGAAATCCGATAATACCTGCGAGAGAGTTGCACGCCTATCGCGTGAAACGATTCTTGACAGCCGACGATGGTCACATTCAATGAATGTCTTTTTACGGCCACATTGGTATCGTAGGTTGGAGGTTTTGCCGGAATTCTTGTAGTAACGGTACACCCTTGCAATGGTCGTCCGTAAAAATACGAACTTCGTTTATACCTCCGAAATACTATGGCCCCTCTCACGAGCGCCAACTATGACACCGCATTGAAAATCGCTTAAATCGTTATTACTTGTCATTCTCATGCCGAAAATAGCTCTGACAGCTGGCAAGGATGTCTATCGCTTTATATACGTACTGGCGGACGCAACCGAGTACGCGCATAGGTGACGTTGCTATGTAATTTTCATAAGCTCGTCTGTACCAGTTTGCGGAACATAACGAGATAGTTTCTCTGTACGGTGAATAAAAAGAGAGTGTCCAGGCGCTGCGGCAAGCGCCAGAAGATTTACCCTGAGCTGTTAGCCCAAGCATGAGATTATCCTCAAAGTCGTTCACTTGAGTTCGAGCTACGTAAAGCATAGCACAGCGTGTGAGATCGAACAGATCCTGTCGTGAGGATGTATATATCATTCAGCTTATGCTGGATGATCCTCACACCGAAACCACGGGATAAGATACAATCTCATTATTAAGGAAAGAACATTCGGGATCTGCCAAGAAGGAAGGGTAAGCAGTGTGGTTGCAGAATGTTGTACACGTATCGCTGTGCTGCCAATATTCCTCTGATAGAAACCAAAAGTGATCGAGTGTTGTACGTACCTTCCCGCGCTATCGGAGTGGCAGCCCACACCATAAATAACTCCACATGTGCTGTAATGTGGTGTATGTGATCCTACACTGGATCATCAATCTGTTCTTGGTGACGCCAAACCTTATACGGCTACCATATGCATGTAAACATAAGGAGAGTCATAAGTGAATACGACTTGGTGTTATTCCTCTGCCTTAGCATTCAGCTGTGGACACCGGAACAGAAGTTCTTGTCTTTGGTCTGTTGTCAAAAGCATACCACGCAATGAATTCAGTGCATGCAATGGAGCTTTCGTTAAACGTAGTCAGGTGATCTTTATGAAATTGTGAGAGTAAAAAGATAGGTGATTTATGGAAGAGTGAGTTCATAAGATAGATGCTTTTGAATTACAATTCTCAAATGCGGATGGGAGCTTAGCAAGCGTTTTTCTCGGGATGAAGCGATTCTTTCTTTCTTTCTTTCTTTGAGGTGTCTATGTACATCAGATCTATGTCGACAGGTAGAGGCACCATTCTTAACCCACTGACGTACAAGGGTTAGAAATATATTAGTAAGAACACAATGGTTACCTTAGGATATAACGTTGAATCCGACTTTAGTCTGCTATATCCCTTTGATGTAGTCGCCAGTAGTATCCATAACCCGTTGCCATTTGTGAAAGTCTCTCTATGCCGTTAGCAAGGCGATGCATATCGAACTTCTCCATGGGTTGGTCTACGGCTCTTACAGTGTCGTCCATGGTCTTGAAACGAATTCCTTTCATCTTCGGAAACAAAATCGAAGTCACACGGACTAAAGTCAGGTTAATAGGGAGGGTGGTATAACAACTTTGTTTTTATTATTATTGGAGGTTAATGTGCTCTAAGCAGTCGCCAGTCCCTAATTTAGGGCCACTGATTCCAGGAAAGGGAAAGAGCCAATGTCGTAAGACAAACACAACATCCATTCCTCACAGGATTCGAACCCGGATCCATCTCAGACGAATGATCAGAAACCATCGCTTAGACCACTGCGCCACCAGGGCCATATAACACTTTCCCAACCCCATCGACTAAACGGGTAGATAACAACTCCAGCAACATGGCAGCGAGCATTGTCATGCAAAAGTATCAAGGTATGCTTCAGCAAATGACGCCCCTTCTTCCGGAGAGCTAACACAGGATATGTTCGAGGAAATGCGCGTAACACGAAGCATCTATTTTCTGTCCTGGAGGTATTGCATGTCTATGACTCGTCTATAACTGGGATAGTGTTAGTACGGTACTATCCCAGTCATAGACGACAATTATCATTACCTTAACGTTACTGGAGTTGTTCCAGAACTTTGTTCTGCTCAGCGAGCCGTAATGCCTCCATTCATTAGACTGGCATTTGAGTTCCGATTCATAACACTGCGCCCATGTTTCATTCAACTTAATGACACGTCATATAAATGTATTCCCTTTACACTCATACCGTTCCAAATGGAGTCGAGCTGCCTTGTAAAGTTGCCATTTCTCAACATCACTTAAAGCGTGAGGCATCGATCGTGATGCAATTTTTTGCATGTTTAACCGGGTTTTTTTTCAAAATGTGCAGCATAGTCGTATGCGAAAGGTTACTCTCGCCGCCGACTTCAGGAATTGTGCACCGCCAGTCATTCTCCAACAATGCAGGGGACATCCGCGCCCAGAAGCACAAGTCACATCTCTCCGATCTTTTTTGAAGGCTACCACCCAGCTTGCTATCGTTCTATACGGTAAACTAGATGCTCCACTAGCTTGTTGAGTCCTTTCATAATTATCTTTTACTGTGTGAAAACACAAATTGTCCGTGACGGCGATCAACACCGTGGGCTCTCACTCCGGAGTAAGTTGCTCTCCCAACTAAGATACACGGACAGAATCTATCGCTGCAGATTTGTCGTCTTGATACGTGATTTACCTCTGTAGCACGTCACAACGGTACGATCTCTAGCAACTTCTATATTTAGCCAACAACGCTGTCGCTACTGCGCATATACCGTTGGAGAGATGATTCAACCATTGTACCCAGGGGTACGTAAGAAAGGCACATTATACAGGGCATACTCGTTGCATTCTCTTGGATGACTCTCGTCTTTTCTGCAGCATGATTCTCACTAAATAATTCGCAACCCTGTAAACACCGTGGCAGTGTGCTTAGAGAGCAGTAAGCTTTGATGACTATTGGATGGGCTGATAAACCTTCCTCATATATCATAATATTGCCCAGCTCATTTGTCCACAGTTGTTGACATCTGATTCCTCCACTTGTCAAACTTACACGTACCTTGCACACAGTTAAACATAGACATACCTAAAAGCAATCGTAATTAAATAAAATATTACGGTATTTTTAGAGGTAAATTTATATTCAGTTGCGTAGCCAGAGGGATTAAAATATTGGGATGCCCTACTGGGCATGCTGACTGGACTGTGACTTTTGTTAATCATCATCATCATTGTTAACCATTATCAATCCACTGCTGGACGAATGTCTCTCCAAGCCTCTTCCACAACGGTCTGTCTTGTGCCAGTCTCCTCCATGTTACTCCCGCAAACTTTCTAATTTCATCCACCCATCTCCCATGTGGTCTTCTTCTGGGTCTTTTCCTGTCCCTTGGAATCCAATCTAAAATTCCAACTGTCCATCGATGGTCTGTTCTTCAGGAGTATGTCCAGCTCATTACCATTTCAGGGATTTTACTCTGATCACGATGTCTTCCACTCTTGATATTTTTCTGATCAACGAGTTCCTCTTCTTATCTCTCCTGGTTACACCAAGCATGCACCTCTCCATGCTACTTTGAGTTGTCTGCAGTCTTTGTATGTCTCTTTTAGTAAAGGTCCACGTCTCTGCACCATACGTAAGCACTGGAAGGATGCATTGATCAAACACTTTTCTTTTAAGACATAATGACATATTGCTCTTGAAAATTATGCTGTTTCTTCCAAAAGCTCTCCAGGCAAGTTTTATACGCCGATTAATTTCTTCATCAATGTGGCCCTCACTTGATATCTGCTGTCCAAGATAAATGTAGGTATTGGTTATCTCCAGATTTTCCCCATCAATCGATAAATCTTTGTTTCTTGTAAAAGCATTGTACATCACTTTTTAATCCGACTTCTTTACTCTTGTCAGCAAGTTCCTGGATCATACTCTGCAGCTCTGATCGGGTAGTTGCAAAAATGACTACGTCATCAGCAAGACAAAGGTGAGTTAGATAATCTCCATTAACCTTTATCCCTTTGTTTTCCCAGTTCAGTGATTGAAAGACATTTTCCAATGTGGCATTTAAGAGCTTGGGAGATATGGTGTCACCTTGTCTCACTTAACATAGTGTATGAACTCCAGTAGACCTGTGAAAAAGATATCGTAAAAATATTTTTTGTACTCTCTCAATTTCATTTTTTAGTGTTACAAGGCTAGGGCTCCCAATGATCATAGCATGCATACTCTAGTAAAGATCTGACCGTAGTCTCAAAAATGCGAATAAGTGTCTGAGGACTGGAAAATACTTTTTTTATTGGAGGTTTAGCGACCACCGTGAGCAAGTCAATGGGCTATAAGAAGTCGCCTATCCCTAATTTAAGGTCACTGGTTCCAGGGAAGGGAGATAGCCAGCGCCATAAGACAAACACAACATCTATGCCTCACCGGGATTCGAACTCGGACCCCTTCCGGACGAATGATCAGAAGCCATCGCTTAGACCACTGTGCCACCGGGCTGTTCTCTCTTACACCTTCCAAACTTAACGTGATATCTTCTCTCTCACATGAATGAGGTTGGTAACACTTTTGAGGTCATAAGGAATGACGTATGAATGTGATAAGAACGTTAGATAAAAAGGACGATACAGGAGTTGCTTTGTGTGTGTGTGTGTGAGGAGATGTTCGATTGTTGTTAAGCTAGATTATACGACAGATAATTAAAGCAGTATATATATCAGTGTTATATATTGATTTCGTCAAATATTGCTGGACCAATAAAAGGTTATCCTAAGTTTGACTTCTGTATTTATTTCGTCCGGCCGTAAACCCTTAAATGAAGCTATCCCGTGCAACTATTGTATCGTCTGATTTAGTTCAAACATTCCTTAGTCATGGTTTTAGACATGGCGTAACACCAATCTTGCACACGAAAAAGAATTACGTTATAATGGTTTCAAGTACACCACTGAAGCAGGCTACTGATGTCAGTTTGAAGAGCAAGATACTGTAGTCATCAATATTCTGTATAAAAGGACCATCAGTGTAAAAAGGAATGTCATTAATGCATGGAGAAATCAAACGTTGTCCTAAATTAGAGCCTTGGGGCATTTCAGTCGTGACAACATAAGGATCAGAAACTTGGTTGTTATATAATGAATAAAATTCTCCGGCTGGACGTATAGTGCAGGAAAGCTTACGTTAAGTCACGTTAGGGTTATTGAAAGGTTACTTGACGTAACTAAAGTGTGCTTAATCTTCAAAGTGCTAGAGTTTGTTTAGGTAAGACACGCACGTGCAATAAATTCCAAGAATATGGAATTTATTTTTACTCAGCGTTCCTCATTATCTTGAATATCAGTAATATAACTTCGGTTTTAGTACATTAGTACCTTGAAGGCTCCTTATTAGAGCGGTAAACACAATATACCCTGAACTTAACGCAAACACTCAATGAAATAGACTTAACGGCCAGACAGAGGTCTCACAATAAAATGAACTAAGAAAACGTACTCACTTTTAACCTTTTATTGGGGAGCTCCTGGTATTACTCAAATACACACTCCAAAATAACACAACTACTGATAGCCCGAACTTTCGTACTATCGTAATATCGTAGAAAAGTAGGTAAATCGCATATCAGTAATCAGGAAGAGCCTATCACATATAAAACGAAGCTCTTTGGTATACTTGAGCGCGCCTATATGTACTGCATACCACCACGTCATGACTTACACTCGTTGCCACATATAATTCAGCGGGAGAAACAACATCTCGTTAAGTGAGAAGATAATTTGCATAGGAAAATAAAATAACAAGAGATAGTAAAATCAAAAAGAAACTAAATCTAGAGTATACGTTACAGTTATAAATAACAGACTACGAGCGGTTGGAAAGATAGGACTTAAACAAGGACACTGGGGCCAAGACAGTTTAATTTCTTGAGTAAAAAACCACGATCAACTTTGTCAAAAGCTTTAGGAAAGTCAGTGTAAATAACACCAACTTGTGATCCTCTGTCAATAAATGACGAAATATTCTCTGTGATGTGGAATAGGTTGGTAAGCATCGAGCGTTTCTTCCCAAAACCGCGATGTGCAGAGCTGAGAACACGTTTAAAGTATTCATATAGCTTTAAATAAATAACAAATTTTATGATTTTCTTTAGGACAGAATAATTTTAATAGCTTGATAAGTTTGAATCGAGTCTCGGCTGTCTTTTTTGGAAACAAGGATAAATTTCGCTCTACTGATAGATTATATTCGTGCCACATCAGTTACTTGATGCGAAATATCACCGTCGTTTGCACGATCTGAAATAGTGATGTATAAATACGAATTAAAGCTAACTTCGATGATCATTTTAAAAACTATATATTCCAAAAACATGAAATCGTTAAAATATCATGTAGTTAAAAGCATATGATCCTTCGGACCAGCAACGGTGTCCATCCTCAGATGCGTCTGTGCACTACAAATGTAGAAACGTATATGAGACTACAAATGTAGAAACGTATATGTATAAACAGGTTGATGACGAAATATCCTCTAAATGCTCCAAATGATCGCAGAATGCATGCTCTAGTAAACATCTGACAGTAGACTCTTTCAGATAGAGAGGGAAAATACCAGTAATGCCAATTATATTATAAATATGAAGCAGCGGTTTACTAAGTATCCATGAATAAGCAATGTCACGTCACGTAATCGCTTTTTATTGCCCCTCTTTTCCATTCCTTTTCCGTTTTGGGAAGTTATAATGAATTAGTTCTTACTGGTTGTTGTTGTTGTTATTATTATATCATGAATAAAGTCTTATGCTGGTTGTTAATGGAGACACTTAATGAAAGAGACCCAACGGCCAGACAGAGGTCTGACAGTACTATGAACTGAGAAAAACGTACTTACTTAAAAAACCTTTTATTAGGAAACTTCTGGTATCATCCAACACACACACTGCTAGTCACACTAATCGTATCACAATAATGAAGAAGAACCTAATCACATAGAACGAAGCTCTCGGCACAAAATAACGTAGCTCTTTTCACATCGAACAAAACCTCTCCACATATAAACAAAAAGCTCTCTCACGTAACACAAAAGCTCTCCTCGCACATAAACAAAAGCTCTCTTAGGTATCGTTGAACGCGCCTATTTATACTGCCTACCACCACGTCATGACTTACACTCGTTGCCACATATCATTCAGCGGGAGAAATAACATCTCGTTAAGTAAGAAGATAATTTACATAGGAAAATAAAATAACGAGAGATAGTAAAATCAAAAGGAAACTGAATCTAGAGTATACGTTACAAAGTTTCACACTGATCTTGTATGTATGTAATACATTCCGCACTACAATTGTGCAATTAGGACTTTCCTGCTGTCTGTGTTTTTTCGCGATTTCGTTTTCGTAAGTTACGCATTTTGTCACCATGGGCGCCGCAATCGCGCAAATCGGGAAGCGTATATCAACTTTACTAAACGTCTGCTTCATTTCATCAACGGTTGGATTACTTGTTTTTGAATAATTACCAACCTGTCTGTACCGGGTAATTGTGAAATAAGTATCCCTATTCTCAGGTCTCTAGAAAAGCGATAAATTAATATTTCGCTACGAAACTTGGTAGATAGCATGAGGAAACGATTTTCCAGAAAACAAATTTAGTTCAAATTGGGCCGCTGGTGGTACAACAACACTGCAAATGCAAATAAGAACAGACACATGCGGAATTTACTGGCTTTCGACGGTGGAAACGTTTCAGGAAGAAACATTTTCAACACCCTGGTCATCACAAGAGATTTCCTGGGTTGCACAATGGAAGTATCACCGCTGAAATACATGAAATTTCAGATCGTTGACATCGAAAATTGTGCATGCAAATGTTCAGTCGAGCATGGAACATTTCGTATGCAAATGTTTGGTCGAACAATCTGCAATGAACGCATAGTTTTTCGAGGATTTCCACAATCCTTGCCATCCCGCTCTCCGGCTCTTACTCCCTGTGATTTCTTGTTTATTCAATACCTAAAAGACAGGGTTTCGCAGGAAAATATAGACTCTCAGATCGGAAAAACGAATATCAGACGCGAAGTTGCTAACCTTGACCCATACCCATACATACCCATACCGTTTTTCGTGTGCAACATTCCATCTCTTGTAATGACCAACATATTGAGCAGGTTTTTTCCTGAAACCTTTATGCTCTCTGTCATGCTGCGGGCTCTGGTGTTGCAGACATTAATTCCTCCTGGCTGGCCCAATATTTTCGGTTTGTTTTATCCTTTACAGTAGAATGAATGAAGCAGGCCCTTAGAGAAAGTACTAAGTGAGATTGCATACATTTACTCAATTTTGGGAAACAATTTTATTTACACGAAGTGTGTACATTTTTATGTTTACGCGGGTGACCATCCGCGGAACATAAAAACAATCTCTTTCTCCTCATAGCAACTTCGAACGTCCTTGTCGTCTCACCGCTCCTCCTCGCGAACCCCTCAACTGTTTGAGGGTCACATTCTTGACACTCCGTAACGAAAGGCACTTTGATTCCACCTTTAAGCATGTAAAAAGGTCTACAGAACCTCACATTGTATTCAACAACAACTTTTTTAAACCCTTAAGCGGCCTAAACACCTGAACTATACAGGATGCATAGGAAAGTCCTTTTAGCCTGGAATAACTTGCGAACGGGAAAAGGTACAGTTATGCAAGTGAGATAACGGTATAGTAAGGCAACTATGCCCGATCGAATGCAACCAATAGCAGCGCCCCTAGTGGCGAAATGCGGAAATTAGCCATTTCAAATCGAAAACGAAAAGTGATAGAGCAAAATTTCCAATTACAAAGTTGCAGAGCCTCAATGTTTTAGTACAAAACGACATTTGTTTTACACAGATAAGATAAATTGTCGCCTGAACACCCTAAAATGTCCGAAATCTATGTGCGACGTTTCGAATCTGCATATCCAAATTTCGCAAATGTAGTCGTATGCAAATGCAGATTGTGACGTTGTACCGTACGTACGATATAAAATCCAGTAGCAGGATGTACCCTGATCAGAAGTTTAGGTGTACGTACGCTGTGTGAGAATGGCGAGCTTGTATTTCTGGGGTTACGTAAAAAAACAGGCGTATGCAACAGCGCCTACAAGTCTGCTGGATCTACGTCGTTGTGTTACAGATGCTTGCAATTGTGTGACACCTTCTATGCTGATTAATGTGCATGCAGAGTTACTTTCACGAATACAAATGTGTATCCTGGGCAATAGCGAACTCTTCGAACATACTCAACATTAACTTTTTTATCACTGTGCGCCAGTTTGCCTGTTTTGTTTTTGTTTTGTCTGACGTCATCAAACTGTATTGATATAATTACGCATTTATGCAATAAATTGTGTGTATTTGCTCATACCTATGTCTGTTCCCTTCAAACGTTTACACAAAAGGTCGCGCATCGATTTCGGACATTTTAGGGTATTCAGGGGACAATTTATCTTATCCGTGTGAAACAAATGTTGTTTTTTACTAATTAATAATACTCTACAACTTTGTAATTGGAAATTTTGTTCTATATCTTTTCGTTTTCGATTTACAATGGCTAACTTCCGAATTTCACCACTAGGGGCGCTGCTATTGGTTGCATTCGATCGGGCGTAGTCGCTTTACTATACCGTTGTCTCACTTGCATAACAGTACCTCTCTCCGTTCGCAAGTTTTTCCAGTCTAAAGGGACTTTCCTATGAACAATGTAAAGTACCCAAATTTTTCTGCACTTTGCAAACAGAAATGTTCACAAAGCGGCCGAGTTTTACGAAAACTACGGTAAAACAATTTCTTTCCACCACTCATCTCAGCGGTATGCACTGTAAAAAATTGCCGTGAATAGTCAGTGTTTCACCCGGATTAAGACAGTTTACAAACTGTAAGCACGTCACCTGGCGGTCAACCATTAATTTTCGGTAGATAAACTACATGATCACGGTTTTTAAACTGTTTGAACTGTTACTGTATTTTAACCTTGACAATCTGGCAACGTTCTTCTTAAAGTGGTTATATACCTGTTATTTCATGTTCAATCAGTCGACTGGTAACAGCTTTGGGGGCAACACGTTTTTATATTCCAGTCAGGAGATAAATTATTTATTCCCGGTCATTAGACATGTTAATGAACATTACGGCACTGCAACGTTTTTATTTTTTCATTAGACATGCTAATGAACAAAACATGTATTAATATTTATTTGTCATTAGACATGTTAACGAACATTATGGTCATTAGACGCTTTTATTTTCCGGACATTAGACATGTTAATGAACATTACGGTATGGTACTGTAAAATTACGATTTATTGACTGGCCACTCAGCTGCAGGTGTATCTACGGTAATTTGACCGTGCAATTTTTTTGCAGTGTGGATCATGAACCTGTCGTTCGTGAGAAGATAGTCCTATATTCTCTGCTCCACTGCCCAAAGTATGATGGTGAAGGTGTATTTCCTCTGCCTTGGACATCATGCCACTGGGCAGAAACAAGTGACTGAAACATCATCTCTCTCCTTTCGTAGGTTCTTCGCCTTTATTACAGCCCTTTCAGTAGGTAATCTATCAGAAAGGATTACTGTCGATCATCCCCGTAAAAGACTATTTTCTTTGAACAACAAAGCTAAAGTGAAAGCAGCGTTTTCTGATGCGCAGGTTCACTTGTTGCAGTCTCTTTTTAGACAGCGAATATATTTGTTGGAGCTGATTTTAGCCCATTTTGCTAACCCCGAGTTAATTCGTTCCAGCAGGTTAAAGGGTTAAACAGTCCGAGCAACATGGCGTCTTTTAGGAAAAGTTTCACAAAATGGTTTGTAAGAATAAATTGCCCGTTCTCGTACAATATATCTTACACTGCCGTTACCTGAACATCTACACACAACGAAAATTATTATTCATCACTGGAAAGCAAATCTGAATAATACATCAATCAAATTACATAAATTGTATTTAAATGTTTATAGAGGCCTTCCGTTCTCGGACACCCTCACACTCTCAATAAACAGTGAACAGTTTGTGATTGACCAGTTTTTTGTCCTTGAGTTCTTTTCTTTGTGTTTCTTGCATCTTCAGCACCATTGCTCCCCTAGGGGTTCAATTTTGAACTTTTTTTCATTCCAGCAAAATCGTTTATCCATGCCCTCAGTAATATCATCATCATCAGGAATTTCCCCTACTAAGTGGATTTCCTCGACCATACAGTTCAGTGAGAGTCTTCCTCCACTTCTCTCTATCTAAGGCCATCACTTCATCCAGTCCATTATTTTTTAAACTTGATTTAATCTCCTCCATCCACTTTCTCCTTGGTCTTCCTCTTTCCCTCTTTCCTGGAGACTCCCACTACATCAGAATTTTAGGAAGTCTCTCTAATGGCATTCTCCTTAATGGCCGAACCATTGCAATCTCCGCATCTCAATAGTTTGAAGAATGGCTGCTTTAACACTCAAAATATCTATGCCACCGCCCTGGTGGCGCAGTGGTCTAAACGATGGCCTCTGATCAATCGTCCAAAAGGGGTCCGGGTCGGGCCTTTGCTCATTTCTAAGTTGGGAAAACGGGCCGGGCTGTGCCGGGCAAACATACACGGGCCGAGAGGGTTTTTTTTTCTTTTTTTTTTTTTATGAGCAAAACAATCGTTGCACGGTGCCTTTCTCGTTTGGAAAACTCGCAACATACAGCAGCATGATAAGATTGAATAATTTCCGCTCATGGAAAAAATAGAAGTTTTACGACATCCTCCCCTCCTACAAAACAATTGGAGTGGGTCAGCTCCCTTAGTTTTTCAATATGAATGTGGCCCCTTCTCTCTCTCTCTCTCTCTAACACTCCACCCTCCTCTCATGCTTCAGGGCAGGCAGCATTTCTAAACCGAGCCACCCGCTTGCAGACGATCTTTGTCGGCGGCACTTTGTTCTCTAGATGTGAGAAAAGCTTTGAAGTTGTCTTAAATGGCACGGGAGAAATGGGATGGGAGAAACTTACTTCTGTGTATAAATATGTGCCGTAATTAGTCCATTTTAACTATCAGGCAGCAGTTTTGAAAACTTCTGTGACACTGATTAGCTGGGCAGTCTGTCGTTGTCTTCCCTTAGCATATGCTCAGTTCAGTGTTGCTGATAAATACTCTTCCGTACTTATAATGTAGTTTAAGAAAACGAAGGATTTTTGCGAAAAAATCGCTTTCGGAGAATATGTGCATGAAGACAATGTAAAGGGGAAAAGCGATATTTGGAATTTTTTTTAATTACTGTCCCGTTCTGAAATTAGTCGGTCGGTAAACGTTGTGCAGTGCACTAAATGCAAAGCCTTTGAGTTACGATAGCACAAAGTCTGGAACATCGCATCTTAAGTGGCACAAATGTGCCTCCCCCCCCCCCCCCCCCCCCCCCACACACGAGAGACATATGGGGTTCCAGCGATATGATATGCCAGTAGTGATAGGTGCAGTTTATAAAGCCATAAAATCTTCTTCCAGTAAAACGATCGGACTCATAATTCTGGATATTTCGTACTTTTCGAATTACCCCCCCCCTCTTATCCCCAAGGATATTTTCGGGTCCGGTGGTAAGGAATGAATGATAATTTGAAAACCCAGAAAATTTGAAAGGCACGGAATTTTTCCTTTTTATGCAATATTTTTGGGTATACAAGCCCCCCCCCTCCTCGGACGTCACGTGACTTATACAAAGTCTCAGAAATATTCTGAATTAACGTTTATTGTAATAGCATGCGTGTAGCAATTAAGAAAACGATAACTCTTCAGGAGTCGAATGACCGAGTGCACCAGGTGTCAAATTCGTGTTTTGGTAATTGTTGAAATTTAACGGGCCGGCCCGGGCCTTGGAAACAGGAGAAATATACGGGCCGGGCTTTAGTTGATAAATTTGAAACGGGCCGGGTACGGGCCGGGCCTTGGAAGTGCGGGCTTGAGCTGGGCCGGGCCGGGCTTTCCAAATTAAGACCTGTGAAGACCCTTCCCTGGAACCAGTGCCCCTAAATTAGGGAGGGGCGACTTCTTATAGCCCATAGAAGTGCTCACAGTGGTCGTTAAACCACCAATCAAAAAAAAATAATAATAATATCTATGCTCTCAGTAAGATGCCTACCAATTTTCGTCGCGATATCTACCTTTCTCGCTTTTCTAGACCAACGAGCAAATGAATTCTTATTTTATAAGCAGAGAGTGCATAAAGATTTTTAAATACAAATTTTTACTCTCACATATTAACAAAATCAGCAATTAATCCACATAAATCATTAACGGGTACGTCAGAAGACAAATATATCTAGTATCATATTTTTGTGAAAAGAAGTTTCCTTTTTAGTTTCATGACTAAAACATTTATCAAATTTACCTTTCTTTATTTCGCTTAATAAGGAGCATTTAACTTCTATTTCAGAGCTAAATGCACGGAGAATTCGTATTGTTATTATTAATGTTGAAATATTGATTTCTTTTATAAATTATGAACATTACTATTGTCTCTTGTGAACCTTGCTGATGCTAATTATATGTATATT
This sequence comes from Macrothele yani, assembly GCA_039090855.1. Classification (NCBI taxonomy): domain Eukaryota; kingdom Metazoa; phylum Arthropoda; class Arachnida; order Araneae; family Macrothelidae; genus Macrothele; species Macrothele yani. Next base: position 187,046,171 of record CM076995.1, read on the forward strand.
GCTTATTAATTTCAGTTTTGGGTAATTTTTCTGAAAGGAAATACCTTTCTCTTGATGTTTGTTGCAGTACATTATTACGAAAAAATGCTAGCTATTAAGGCGAATGCAGAGTTTCATTGAAAACCCCTAACGGCATAAAATCAAAAGGAGCTATGCACAGAATTCCTCGTCTGAAATTACCGAACAAACAATCACCTTTAAGGATATAATTTCTAAACGAGGCTAAATTTCCTTTGCTTTGCATTAACGCTGTTGTCACATCCAATTGGTGTTTACGTTCTCCTGGAAAGAAAAACATCGCTTTGGAATTCATTTTTCTCCCTCGGAGCTAAAAAGAAAAGCTTCGAAAGAAGTAAAAATACAGCGACTAATTCCATTCGCAGCAATGTCATTTGAAATATTTTTCTGCTTGGAATGGCAACAGCCATTATGATGACGTTATGTTCTGCGACTTAATTAAATCCCATTATCGAGATGCTGCTGCACTTAGCGACATGTGTCAGAGACGCATGGGCTTTTCCCAAACCATTTTTACGTGAAGAAAAATCAGCGAAAAAAAAAAAAAAAAGAAACGGTAATAGGGGAGTGGTAAATAAAAATCAAATAAGAATCCTTTGTTAAGTTGGGCTGCGAGAGAAATTATTACGTATGTTACTGCTGTTTCGGTCGCAACAACTTTTCATTAGTGGAAACTGCTCTTTAAAAATAAAGTAAATTTTTCTTCTCTGTTTGACAAAGTGCTTTGTTCCCTACCGTTGTAAATGTCATCATACTATTTCCCGTGGAGTGGAAAAAAATGAAACAAAATATAAAGGGCTAATAACATTTCATTTACGAAGCGAATTCCTCGTTTGTGCATTCTTTCGTTAACGCTTTCTAAGAGCGTTTTTAGACCTTATTCCTCTCAGAGGTAATGAACTAGAAGAAACGTAGTAAACTTAAAGCAATAATTTATCCCAAAGAACAAAATTCTTTTGGAAACATTCTTAGTGATTGGGTTGCTTTAGAAAATATCTCTCTATCTGAATAATATCCTAATTTCCATTTAAAATTTGCTTTTATCAGAGGTGTTCGTGATACAGATTGCCTGGGGCATTAATGCTTTCGTTTCTAAATGCACAAAGCGAAGAAATGTTATTTACGACAATGGGACCATTTCTTTTCTTTAAGATAATTGGTCATGGATGTATTTTTTCATTTTAAATTGTGATACGTTTCGTATTTATATTACTTCATAAATTTTTGAAAGGAAATTATCGCAGTGTACTTGCAAATATGATATTAGTAAGGCATGTAATTCAATTAATCAACTGAACATGAGAGATTATACTGTTTTATTTTGTGCTAAATGCGTCCATATGTCTTCAAGCGGAAGTTTTCTGTCAAATTTAAAGGAAAGAGGGACGATGTCTAAGCGGAATTAACGACGCATAAGGCTAAGTTAATTACCTGAACGTGGAAGATCGTTTGATTCCTTTTTCTGAGTCTGCGCAATTTGAGACCAGATGAGGCATGGACTGCGCAGGTTTTGCCCGTTTGATAAAAACAATGTCTCTAAATTAGGAAAGATGACTCATATCGTTAAATGTTAACGGCGGGGTATTGTGCACCGACAAGTTAACTATACTGCGACCAGCTTATAACTACCCCTTTTTTAGCAAGATCCCAACTTTAACGAGAAGAGCAGGAATTTTTGTTTGGTATAATGTTAGTTCAAAGCTAATTTAAACGTTTTTCACGAAAACCATTCATTGAAATAACCGTATTTAACAAAGAGAAAACCTAAGATGATACCTTTTAACAAGCAAAGTAACAAAATTTAATGAAATTCTATATTTAACGACGAAGAGAAAATCTACTGCATCCTGCGTTGCGTCGACGGAATAGAAATGGAAGCATACATGGCGAATTCGCAACAACGCAGTGGAATCTTGGTGTGCTAGTCGAAGAATATTGTTGCCGCCCAGGTGGTGTAGTGGTTTAACCTTTCAGGTGGCAAGCACGCATATATGCACGTTCGGAGGTTTCTGTGCCCAAAGCGGCGACGACGCAATAATACGTTCATCAAAAAACTGTTCAAAAGCCGCGAGAATGCAATATTGCGTCGAAAAACGTTTAAGGCTCATAGTGATGAGAACGCATATATTCGTCTGAGGTGAGCCTGACGAATACTACAGAAAGGCAGGATGCTTTTAGGGGAGTCTCCTGTTTTACATGTGACAAAGTTTTGCATTGCCTCTACCAAAGCTCCTGCCACCTGAAGGGTTAAGCGCTGGCTTATAAACATTCGTCTGTGAAGAGTCCTGGATCGAATCCCGTGAAACAATAGATGTTGTGTTTGTCTTACGGCACTGGTTCTCTCCCCTCAAAAGAACCAGTGACCCTAAATTAGGGATGGACTACTGCTTATAGCCCATTAAGTTGCTCATGGTAGTCTCTAAACCCCCAATAAAAAAAATGTTGATAGAAAAGCAAAGTTCATGGAATACATGAAATGTTCACCAAGCGAGTTGTGCAAGATACTGGTTGCCACACACTATATGTCTTGGGAGTATCATGTGAGCAGAGTTGAAAACAGGCAGCCAATCCTAGGCAACGATAGGATGGGTGAGGTTCACGCAAATGCATTGAGTGGATTTCTGTGCAACGATTGTAGAGGAGAATAATGGAATGGAAATGTTGCCTGAGGGTAAACAGGACATAAGAATTCCTGGAATTGTATCCACTGCCCCTTTCGCCCTCCAAGTGAGTGTTGCATGGGGAATTTCCTGCTTTTGCTTCATATGTTGATTTGAACAGCTGTTGTAGCGTTTCTCAGTGTTTAAAACATTTATACATATGTAGATTAGGTAATACTACGTAAAGTTTATTCTCCTTATTCACTCACTTTAAGTGAAACAGGAGTCACTCAAATGAAGTTCAAGAAAGAGTTACTTACAGTTCGTTTTTTATTCAGCCGAAACTATCTAGCCATTTCACTAATGAAGAACTTTTAGCTAAGTATTCCAGCATCAGCTTATTAACTTAAGTAAGTAAATACAGTAGTATGTTAATGAACTCTAACACGGAATTTATAATATCGCACAAACACGCAAACTTTAAGAACAGACTGCTTCAGCGGAAGCCAGCTTTCACAAATACTTCACCCTCTTTCTTCTGCTAGCTCCATACATTATATCTCGTTCTTAGCTTCTCAAACATGCACACGTCTTTCACTATTGGCCTCAAAACTTGTCAAACATGCACACGTCTTTCACTCTTGACCTCAAAACTTGTCAAACATGCACACGTCTTTCACTCTTGACCTCAAGACTTGTCAAGCATGCACACGTCTTTCACTCTTGACCTCAAGACTGAGGCCAACATAACACTCAGTGAGTGAGAAAATATAGCATTAAGGATGAAGCGCTAAAAGAGGACGAACTCTAAATTTACATAGAGAAAGACAAATAAAAATGAAAGTAGAATTAGAGTATACGTTACACTGTCAATCTTACGTAGCCATCAAGTAAAAAATCTTAAACTTTTATAAGTGACAAAATGTTGAAGGTGCAAACAACACAGTAGTCATCATTATGTGCAAACAACAAAGTAGTCATCATTATAGGGCTAAAAAATGGTGAAAAATGCTTCCGCACGATAATATACACTATATTGACAAAAGTCACCGGACACCGAGAAGAGAAACACAACATAGCATTTATTGGCATACATTTGTATGGTGTCGGTCCACCTTTGGCCTTAATGCATGCACTGACCCTTCGAGACAGGCTTTCGACAAGGTTTTGGTACACAGCGATAGGTATGCGCTTCCATTCAGTACATAAGGTTGCCGCTAACTGTTGCTTTGTCGTAGGCCTTGGTGAAATTTCCAGTGATACACGCAATCCTTACCAGAGTGCTTGAGAATGAATAAATTTCACAACTGTACATGACCTGCTTCTCCAACAAGAAAAAGGAAATAAATTACCAACAATTAAATGCAAACTACTCCAAATGGAAAATAAATAATTCATTTGCACGCATGTTTTCCCACTCTTTCGATTCTATACTTTACCGTGTAACGCATATTGTATTTTAACTTTCCTTTTGAGTTTTATTCTCTATGTAAATTTGAGTTCGTTCTCTTAGACATTTTCAAACCTTAACGTTATGTCTTTTCCCTCAAACAAGAATGATGTTGGCAACACACTGAGGTCGAAACGAATGACGTACGGTATGTGTGGCTGGATAAGAACGATGGATAAAAAGCAATGCAGCGTTTGTTTACGGGAATTGATGTTATTGATGATAGACGCGCTGTTATACTGCGACTGAATGTTAAATCACTGATACTATATTGAGTACGCCAATAAACCGGATGTGAATGTGGAATGCGAACCATTCAAGCAAAATAAACGTATTTGTAAGTACTACAGTTAACCTCTTTCTTGTAATCCGTATGGCTACCTGCTAATATCGCATTGACTTTAGCACACATAACGTAATTACTGACGTAAAAACTAAGTTGCAGCGAAAAGACAAATTACGTTATAATTAATACTACACGGAAAGGGGCGTCACACACCCCCAAGGTTAAAATAGAATAAATTAATATACACTATTGACAAAAGTCACCGGACACCTCTTCAAAAGCAAATGAGCGGACCCGCTGAGTTGTCAAGATGAGCAGTACAGCTGCAAACGGCATAAAAACAAGTCTGCAGCTGACCTCGGTCATATCGCACTGTGAGGTTGAGTGAAAATGTCGCGGCGGGAGATAACTGACTTTGAGAAAGGAAAGATTGTTGGGTGTTATATTAGTGAGTTGTCCATAAGAGAAACCGAGAGGCGTTTAAACATACCCAAGTCAACTGTCTTGAATGTACTGAATAAGTGGAAGACGCATGGCGTGCCTCAAGCTGCAAAACGTACCGGCAGACCAACGAAAATCAGTGATAGAGGACGTCGAAGCATCAGGAGTCTGTACAGCTAACCGACGGAGTACTGCACAAGACCTCAGTGGAGAGGTGAGTAAAAATGCTGGAACCTCGATATGTACACGTACCATTCGCAGATAACTTCATTCCATGGGTTACCGTGGTCCTGCGGCTGCTCATAAGCCTGTCATCTCCATTTGGAATGCTACTCGTTCTTTAGCATGGCGTAAATAACATTTATCGTGGACCGTAGATCAATGGAAACGAGTCCTATGGACTGATGAATCCAGATGCAAGATCCATCAGTCGGATAACCTTGTGTGTGTATGGTGGCAGCAGGGGGAACACTATTTACCACAGTGTACTGTGCCTACGGTCAAGTTTGGAGCTGGCAGTGTACTCGTGTGGGGGTGTTTTTCGTAGTACGGTCCCGGCACATTGGTTATCGTGGACAAATCTGTTAACCAGCCCGTCTACCTCCATATTCTGGACAATTATGCCCTACCAACTCAGTGGCAATACTATCTAACCGAACTTTGTTGGTACCAGCAGGATAATGCACCGAGCCATAAAGCAAGTACTGTCACGGTGTGGTTTGACGATAATTCCGTATCGTGTGTGGACTGGCCAGTACAGAGCTCTGATCTTAGTCCCATAGAGCACCTATGGGATGAATTTAAGCGCCGCATAAGAAGTTTGGAACGAAGGTCTACTACTGAGCAACAACTGGCGGCAGCGTTGTGTACTGAATGGAAGCGCATACCTGTCGCTGTGTTCCAAAACCTTGTGTAAAGCCTGTCTCGAAGGGTCACTGCATGTATTAAGGCCAAAGGTGGATCGACACCATACAAATGTATGTCAATAAATGCTATGTTGTGTTTCTCTTCTAGGTGTTCGGTGACTTTTGTCAATATAGTGTATTTGTGACTGCAATACTTGGGATTTTGAGGTAGAATATAATAGGAACGTTTATATTCACAATTAAATGTTTATTTCGAGATCTACTCTAGCTACGCTGAGTGTTTGGTTCGGCTTCATCAGGCCAAATGGATCGTAAACATTCAAGACATTGCGACATCATCAGCGTTCTGACGGTCACGGTTTCGGTGAGTTGTTTCCACGCTCTTGAAAGAAATGGAGTAGACGACATGTCGTTGACAAGTGGTGAAGAATTGCGTTATATGTAGAAAGCTCCTAACATATTAAGCTTGATAGTAGAATCAGATTTATCAAAAAGCGTGGCGTTTTCTCGAATCAGATTTATCAATAAGCGTAACGTTTTCAAACAAACATTTATAGCTATTTTCATGACAATGTTGCGCTATAGACGACTTCTTCAGTTCACAGTTCAGAATGCAAATCCTGTGTTCCTTCACACGGAAATTTAAAGCCCTGCCGGTCTGTCTTTTATATGAAAGTCGACATTCACAAGGTATCTGATAAATTCCCCAGAAATTTATGTCTTCGACTTAGTCTTTTGATCCGTAAAAAAAATTCAATGTTTTATAGGTTTGAAAATAACTTTGAAATTAAAGATTCTGATGATTTTCGAAATTCTAGAGCAAAGTTGAGGAGCAAATAGGATTATAGCCCAATTTTCGCGTACTGTAAGGTACATTAGCGTTAGCGTGCTGACTTTGGTTTCTTAGATTTAGACAGCTTTGTCTATAGCGGAAGTGCTATATCCTCTGTGTGCTGCAGTTCGCTTAAGAAAATAAAACTCTTTCTGCAAAAAATTCTCAGTTGAGCATATATGTATTGCACGATATACCTATGCGTATAAAGCTCTGATTTTTTATTTACATGTGTAATTTGACTTTGCATGTGGCTGTGGGGATAAGGAGGCCGCGAATGGTTTGTGATAAACTGTTGTACCAAACGATCCTTCAGAGCGTGCGTGACACAAGAACATCAAGGAATGGAAAGCAGCCTTTGTTCTCTGTCTCACAAGTGAATTGTATGTGAGGATCCATTCTATTGATAAGTTCAACTAATTTAGGTGCTTCTGAATTCATGCTATTCCAGAGAACAAAAGTACCATCTACATATCGAATTTACAGGTCAAATGTAACAAGCTGGAAAAGTTTCTCCTTAAAATGACGCATGAATTCTTCGCATAAAATAGATTAAAAGTTAGCTCGTAATCCCTCCTATTGCGTAACTCTAATACTTCCAGCCCAACATTACACTTTTTGCCCAAAGAAAACGAAGAACCCCGAGAAAGTCATTCGATCCTGATAAACTCCGTATGTAAGTAACTCAGAGCCGAATATCAAATGATTAAAACATAATGACCAATGACTAAATAGTGGTTCTCCACAGCGCATAGGAACCGCGCATCGAGGAAGGTATAAGAGCAAAGATCGCACAAAGACACAATTGTGACAGCAGATTGTCGTTGCATTGACCTTCACGGACTGTGAAGATGCCTCGATGTCGGATCAGTGAACAATGCAAGCAGTTGAGCGAGTTTGAGAGAGGACGTATTATTGGGCTGACAGGGGCTGGTTGGTCAAGTCGCCGTATCGCTAATCGGCCGAGGCATCCTCACAGTCCGTGGATGACTCGACGTCGGATCCGTGAACAATACGAGTATCTGACCGAATTTGAGACATGCGTCTAACTGGAATAAGACATACCGGTCGGTCAAGTCTCCGTATCGCCAGGCATTTGGATCGGAGCGACGCGGTAGATGGACGTGTTGGCGCCAATGGTGCGAGGGGGACGCAATCCAATGGCACGCGGGCATTGGACGGCCGAGGGCAATGACAGAACGCGAGGATCGAGAGATTGTGAGAGCCACACGAACAGAACCGAATTCGTCGCTCTCAACCATCCGTGGCCATGTTGCGTCGTCTTCAGGTACGGAAGTGGACATCCGTGGCCATGTTGCGTCGTCTACAGGTACGGAAGTGGACCTCCGGGGCCATGTTGCGTCGTCTACAGGTACGGAAGTGGACATCCGTGGCCATGTTGCGTCGTCTACAGGTACGGAACTGGACATTCTTGGCTAAATTGCGTCGTCTACAGGTACGGAAGTGGACATCCTTGGCCATGTTGCGTCGTCTACAGGTACGGAACTGGACATCCGTGGCCATGTTGCGTCGTCTACAGGTACGGAACTGGACATCCGTGGCCATGTTGCGTCGTCTACAGGTACGGAAGTGGACATCCTTGGTCATGTTGCGTCGTCTACAGGTACGGAAGTGGACATCCGTGGCCATGTTGCGTCGTCTACAGGTGCGGAAGTGGACATCCTTGGTCATGTTGCGTCGTCTACAGGTATGGAAGTGGACATCCGTGGCCATGTTGCGTCGTCTACAGGTACGGAAGTGGACATCCGTGGCCATGTTGCGTCGTCTACAGGTACGGAAGTGGACATCCTTGGTCATGTTGCGTCGTCTACTGGTACGGAAGTGGACATCCGTGGCCATGTTGCGTCGTCTACAGGTACGGAAGTGGACCTCCGGGGCCATGTTGCGTCGTCTACAGGTACGGAAGTGGACATCCGTGGCCATGTTGCGTCGTCTACAGGTACGGAACTGGACATTCTTGGCTAAATTGCGTCGTCTACAGGTACGGAAGTGGACATCCTTGGCCATGTTGCGTCGTCTACAGGTACGGAACTGGACATCCGTGGCCATGTTGCGTCGTCTACAGGTACGGAAGTGGACATCCGTGGCCATGTTGCGTCGTCTACAGGTGCGGAAGTGGACATCCTTGGTCATGTTGCGTCGTCTACAGGTATGGAAGTGGACATCCGTGGCCATGTTGCGTCGTCTACAGGTACGGAAGTGGACATCCGTGGCCATGTTGCGTCGTCTACAGGTACGGAAGTGGACATCCTTGGTCATGTTGCGTCGTCTACTGGTACGGAAGTGGACATCCGTGGCCATGTTGCGTCGTCTACAGGTACGGAAGTGGACATCCGGACTCTTGCCACACGACTTGCGGCACTAAGACTACATTCGAGGAGGCCACACCGCCGCCTTCCACTGGGAAGCGAGTGCCGCTGGCACCTGTTGAAATGGTGTCGGGCCCGATCAACGTGTGATAGTGTCAAATAGCGTTGTGATTTCTTCAGTTATAAGTCACGGTTTGCACTTGACGACATTGACCAGCGCATATGTGTGTGGAGATGAGCCGGCCATCGCACGGATCCTGCCGTTACCTTGGAACGTCACAAGACTTGCACACCGGAAGTGACTGTTTGTAGAGGCATTTCCTACGATAGGCGGATACTCTTGGTCGTCTTACGTACCACTCTCACATCTCAAAGGTACGTCGACGACATTCTACAACCTGTTGTGTTGCCATTCCTGTCGTACCATCACCAAGGAATTTTTCAAGAGGATAATGGCTCTCCTAGGTCTGTCTCTCTAATGTCTTTTCATGTCCAGCCCAATCGCCCGACCTTTCATCGATTGAACATGTTTGGGACGTACTTGGGCGTCACCTACGCCCATCCGGGAATGCCGATGAACTGGTCCTCAGTTTGGGCATCATCTGGTAAACTACACTTCAGCGTAGCCTCCGTGAACTGTATGCATCTATGACACGCCGGGTTACCGCTTGTACCCGAGCCAGATGTGGCGCTACAACGTAATAACTTGTCCCACTCGTGTAGCTGGGGTTTTTTATCGAATAAAATGCCCAACTGCTCGGATATTGGTGAAAATCTTCCAAATACGTGGAGACAATGAAAATAGACAAAGTCGTCTTTCTTTCCACGTTGAAGAAAAACGTGGAAAGAGCGATGACTTTGCTCTGGAAGTGTTATAATTTCCCTTCCTATACATATACACTGCGCATACCAATATTCATCTTGATTGGATGATTGCTTCTGGGTACTTCGTTATTTTTATTTATTTATTTATTTATTTATTTATTTTTTTACGAAGCGCATATCTGAAAAATATGTGGAAATCTTCGTTATGCGTACCTCAAGTTATCCGAAGTAATACTTCGGCAGTATTTTGGGAATCCACAAAAGTGCATTGTGCGCATAAAGTCTTTCCCATAGTACTAAAATTAATATAAAAAAATCTATGTAAGTTAAAATAAAATGATTGGCAACATAATATAGCAGCACTCGTGAATTTTTTTTTCTGTTCTTTAGGTGAGTACATCTCCATATGGGTCACAAATAGCGCCCATGTGGAGATGTACTAACACTGGAAAAAAACTTTACTTGTGTACCATTAATGTCGTGCAATCCCTTTCTTGTACCTGTAATACATTTTTAAATTATTTTTTATTAAGTGGGAAATACTTTATGGACACCCTGTATATTTATCGATCTAGAAAAAGTTATAAGCATCACAAAGAGCAGAAAATATATAGAAGGGTTGGATGCGTTTATGTAAACGGAATGTTTCCGTTACGACTCAAAGGAGCAGGTATCAACTGACGAGGCGTTACACAAGTCGTTTTGAACTTACATATGTACATCAAGTCATGCTCGAAAATAGCTTTGTGTTAAACTTAGGAAGAAGGGTTCATTTAAGCTGCAGTTATTCATATGCAAAAATAAGTATACATTTAAGCACTTCTCAAAATGGCTGAATTTAACAGTAGAGTCATTTGAATGTCATGTAGAAAAGACATTACGATCTGTAGAGAAGGTGGTTAAAAAGAATGCGAGTTCATGGGTATCCCGTTTTGCTTGTTTTGAGTTAACGGAGCGCAATATTGGAGTCTATGTATCCTTCAAGGCCGTCATTGTAAACCAGAAATGCTTGCAAACTTTTGCTGTGGAACTAATTTGACATAAGCTTTCACCACTACTTTTTTCGTTCTTATTCTGCCAAATTCTCTGATCAGATTACTTGAAAGTTGTCGAGCACGGTTACTACAACATAATTTTTTCTGTGCGCCATTTTCTTTTCTTTGTTCATTTTCCTTTCTCGTATGTAGTTATGTCTTTTCATCGTGAGAGGAAATATCCGACTTTCTTGACATTTCACCTGTTCCCAACAGAACGTCTCTTAAGAAAAAAAAAGATGTCTGGATTGCCATAGATCACATGTTTAGCTTTAACTCAGTGTATCTAAAGACATGAAACATCGCTTACAGCAAGGAACATTATCCCCATGTAGCAGAGACCTTAACGATTCTCCCAAGCTTTTACTGCGATGCTTTTCGGGTGTTGGTGGATATCGGTAGATCCATTATCCAATTCTGAGCCACGGCTGGGAGAGTTTGGAAAACCACTCTGCCGTAACTAACCAGCGGCACGCCAAATGCACCGTCCCTGCTTAACGACGTACAGGAGCAGAATTCATTGTGTGTCATAACTTAAACTGTAACAAAGCATAGATAAAGCAACCGAGACGGATGCCTTAGAAGAAACAACTTCAGAGATGATTTAACTGAAGCGTCAGAAACACTTGTTGGCTTTTTGGTGCCACTAATGGGGGAATCATATTTTATGGGGCAATTTCCGGGGGAAAGATTTTTTTTTCAAGATCTTGCGCGATGATGAATGATGATAGAAAAAGTAAATTTACAACAACATAAAAAAAGGTTGAAATTAAGGAATTCAAGGAAAGTGGCGTATAGCGCGTATAAATAATTAACTGCATTTAGATCATTTTTTTAGCATGCTGATTATTTCCGTTTGGTCAAGCCGTGTACAGAGAGTTCTGCGGCCATCTTTTTTTTTTTCATTTTTAGCATCTTTCTTTCCTTATACCAACGTTTCTGAGAGCTTTCCTGATAGCTTCAAAAGCAAGGCAGGAAATACCAGATCTACTTATAAAAAAAACGCTTAATAAAAATTATGAGTCAAAATTTAAATAATTTAAAAATAAGAACAGTACACTCTAAGACAGCAGATTCTCTGATATTTTATTTGATTCATGAATTGTTCTTGATCTCAGCAGTTGTTTTAGTGATGGTTATCACATTTCAAAGAAAAAACTCGACTTTTATAGATTAGAGAATTCATTGGCAGCTTGTGACCAGAGAAACACGTGAAGTATTACAAAATGAGAATCCACGAAAAGAGTGCATCTACTCTACGGGTTGTGCCAAAAGTCACTGGGCACCTGGCAAGACAATACACGCTCAACTACAAGCGTACACACGCTTATCGTAGTCTGTGTGTTTCAGTTCGTGCACTGTTCTGATTTTGTACAGGTAGAGCTGCAGTGGCGTCTTCAGTGACCCTACGGGTACTGCTGTACGACACATCTGCTTGTTGTGCCAATTTTCGAATCGATTTCTTTGAACTTTTAGTGATGCGAACGGAAATATCCTCCAAGTTTTTATCTGTTAACACTCGCGGCCTACCGCTTCTCGGAGCATCTCTCACTGATCCGGTTTTACGAAACTTTTCAATTAACCGCCTCACTGCATTGCGACAGGGTGTTTCAGTATCGGAGAATTTTTCTCTGTACTCACGTTTCACTTCCTCCGTATATTCACCTCCACTACGGAACACATGTTCAATCAGAAACACTCGACCCTCAAGCGACAATGCCATGTTCAACCGGCCACCGTCGCACCTCATTACTGTCTGATTCAATCAAGGCCAGACGCCAGACACCGGAAAAACTGGCTTCGTCGTTCAAGGTCAGATGGCAGGAAGCGCGCAACCCCACCCCAAAAACTACAATATTCTCCATTCACAATATTGCATGTACGTGCCGGGTAACTGCACTTTATAGATGTTTCATTATTATTTTTTATCACAGTACGTCAGGTGCACAGGGACTTTTGGCTCACCCTGTATTTCTTATAAAGAAGGTCAGTTTTTATCTTTCAAGAAAGCATATAGATCAATGATGTCATCGTAAAACGGCTGTTTAACCTCAAGTTCAAAGAGATCGTATCGCGATATTAAATAACAATGATAGTCTTTGCTATGAAATACTGTTCCTTAATTAACATATTATTCGTTTCAAACAGGAAGTACTTCTTTCTGCTGGAACGGTGGTTGAGGGTAAAGTAAGAACTAGAAGAAACAGTGTATACATTTCTTGGGATACATCCTTATGCACATTATATGTCTGCAGAAACGTGCACAGTGCATCATTTTCCGTGTTCATTTTTTTAACATAAGCATGGATCTACAACACACGCGAGACTAATAAAGAAACAGCACTGAAACTGAAATTCACACTCGCAGTTGCGCTGCAAACACAGTGGACGAACCAGGATTGCAAACACACCGGACAAATCAGTTGCGGTGCAAACACAGCGATTGAACCAGGAGAACCGCCTAAACTCAGAATCGCACTGCCGTGAAGAGGCGGCTATTATCACTTTTTTTTAATTGGAGGTTTCAACAACCACCGTGAGCAACTCAATGGGCTATAAGCAGTCGTCCGTCTCTAATTTAGAGTCACTGGTTCCAGGGAAAGGAGAGGGCCAGTGCCGTGAGACAGACACAACATCCATGCCTCACCGGGATTCGAACCCGTACCCCTTTCGTACGAATGATCAGAAGCCATCGCTTAGACCACTGCTTCACTGGGGCGGCTATTATCACTTCACCTCGCTCATTGACGTCATTGGTCTTCATAGAAATCCCCTTATTCAGCGAAGTCCAAGTTGCTTCCCAGGTTGCGCAGTGTTCAGTGCGCGAGCTTCTGACCATTCGGCCAAGATGGGTCTGCGTTCAAAACCTGGTGAGGCGGGTATGTTGTGTTTGTCTTACGGCATAGCCTCTTTCCCTTCCCTGGAACCAGTGGCCCTAAATTAGGGACGAGCGACTGCTTATAGCTGATCGAGTAACATCCTTAAAATAGTTACGGAGATTGTGACGTATAGCTGTAATTTAATCTTCCTTTTGAGTTTCTGTGTTTTCATGTAAATTTCTTTTCTCCTCGTTAAATATTTTCTGGCATAACGGCACAAAGGGTTTTTCTATGTGAGCCAAACATGAAAGCATCCCTCCATCCATTTGAAGGAATACAAACGTGCAGTAAGGGATCAAAATATATCAAAATTTGCTCTATAGAAACATTCAACTGACCCAAACCATGTTAGACGGGAAGATGCGAAATTAATTTTTAAGTCCTCTTTTTTCCTCATCTAAAAGATGAAAGTCGTTGAATATATTCAAGAACAAAACATCAGGCTCTAAACAAAGATTTGGGACCAGCTGCAAACATTCTGAACTTCTAGGAGCCTAGTCTTTGATAATGAACGCCCCTGATTTAAATTGAGTAATTACGAGCCTATTTCTACTGTTTCCTGTTTTTCAAACTGCTATTTCGTTAAGGCTCTACGAGACCCGCCATCTTGTATTGCTGCTTTCTCTTATTAACCAACGGGCAAGCGTATTTCACAAATTGCTCGGGCAATTTTGCACATTTTGGAACACCGTTTGTGGCTAACGCAAGATATATGACAAATAAAGAGTTCCCTGGTTTCAGAATTTTTATTGACATTTCCCTTCTTATTTTATTTGCAGCGAAAGTCGTACCAAGGCGTCTTTCATAGTTTTATTAACTAATAAAAAATACTTAAAGAGTCCAAAATGAAAATCTGAAACCAGAGAACTCTTTATTTATCATATATCTTGCGTTAGCCACAAACGGTGTTCCAAAATGTGCAAAATTTCCCGAGCAATTTGTGAAATACGCTTTCCCGTTGGTTAACAAGAGAAGGCAGCAATACAAGATGGTGGGTCTCGTAGAGCCTTAATTGTGTCCATCCATACGACAGTCCGGAATGTTTAGAATGATTTGATCCATTTAGATTAAATAGTCTAACATTAATTTAGTTGAAAATGTTGCAGCGTGATCTTGCTGGTTTATTTCGGAAGTAAAAATGAGCAGCATGTACAATTCTGTTAACATTTTCAGCTAAATTATTATCAGAACATTTAATCTAAGTGGATGATATCATACTAAACATTCCAGACAGTCGCATGGATACACTCAAATTTTGATTCCATTCCGAAAATTAATAAAATTATTGAAAAGAAATGCGACGTGATAGCATTTAGTGAGTCACATGTAGATGGGGCGCCATGTATTTTCTGGTCTCAATGCCACCAAAGGAAAAGTTATAGATTTTTTATATAATTATGGTTAAGTTTTAGAAAATATTAAGTATACTAGGCTGTAGTTATTTTTATCGATGTTCAAATTTGCATCCCTGGGAACGCATAAATTGTGAAGAAAATGGCTACAGAAGTTTTCTCATTTTAAATACAAGGCAAAGATTTTAAGTGGACGTATTGTTGGACTTGCTCCTGACGATTTAACCTGTAGTTAAATCGAAGCATGTTCAGCTTATTATTTTTTAAGATTTTTACCTTACAAATTATCTTTTGTGAGTAAAAGCAAAAAATCGTTTCCAACCAGTATTATTATGTAACAAATATTTATTCGTATTTGTTCTGATACCTTTATTTCTTTACTTTTGTATCTAAATATAGTTGTTTTCACCACGATTTTCGAAGTACATGTATTTCTCTTTGCCCACAGTTTGTGCACTGTAGCCAACAAACATTATGTTTGATGGAATATCTCCTTTACTACAAAAGAAAATGGAAAATTTTATTTTGGTTCGGACTGACGCCAAAGAAAAATTTTCCGAGATCTTCCGAGAAATAAGTATCTGTAATTACACCATTCTGCACAATTCTTAGTGCAGAATATGCAGAATGGAGCAATTACGCCTTTGTGCAGATTCCTCACAAATGGTACAATTGAAAATAATTATTTTTTAAGGAAAGGCGACATAAAAGAATTGTTTTTACATCTAAAAGACGAATACATAACTAAACATTTTTTTTTAATTGGAGATTTAACGACCACCGTGAGCAACTCAATGGGCCATAAGCAGTCGCCAGCCCCTAATTTAGGGTCACTGGTTACAGGGAATGGAGAGAACCAGTGCCGTAAGACAAACACAACATCCATGCCTCACCGGGATTCGAACCCGGACCCCGTTCGGACGAATGATCAGAGGCCATCACTTAGACCACTGTGCCACCGGGGCGGCTTAAGTATTTTACATTCGCATATAGTGTAAAGGTTTCTCTCTTGGAAAAATCAGAATTACGGCATCTTCTTTAGTTTGGAATTTCCTAAAAGAACATAGCCGTCCTGATGGCGCAGTGATCTAAGTGATGGCTTCTGATTGGTCGTCCAAGATGGGTCCGGGTTCGAATCCCGGTGAGGCATGGATGTTGTGATGGTCTTACGTCACTGGCTCTCTCCATTTCCTGGAACCAGTGGTTCTAAAATAGGGACGGACGACTGCTTATAGCCCACTGTGTTGCTCATGGTGGTCGTTAAACCTCCAATAAAAGAAAAGTGCACATTTAGATCTGGATTACGATGAGAAGCCCTATTTAAAAAATGCTGTGTGTAAAGATGTGCTCAGTATACTCGAAACTTCTCCGGTGGCATCCGTATTGATGATATTGGTATTAAGTAATGTACCATTTAAAGGTTCACAATATTTTTGGTATGTAAAAATTAAATGATGATGATGAATTTACGGATATTTAATACTTTTGAACTTCAATTTATTCTGGAGAATATAAAAATGAAAGACGACAACGAATTACATCCATTTTCTCCTATTCCGTTGCAGGAGACTCAGTTGCATACATAAATATTTTTTTCCATATTTTCACTTTCGTTTTAAACAAGAATTTCAGAAATAAAAATAGCAAGACTTGTGTGATGTTCTTCAAAAAATGACAAAAAAAGAAAAGAAAGAGGAACTGTGATATTGATACTTTCCATTTACTTTCCCAATCACTATCTTGAATGCCATCAACGACACATGTGCTGCTTTCATCCTTTTTTGCAATGCAGTAAAAAAATACCATCGTTCAATTTGTTTGATGTGCTTGAAATATAAGAATTTTCTTCTTCTACTATCTGTTCACTGTATCAAGAAAACTGCAACAAAATGAGCTCGCATAGCGAAAAAAACTAAAATAAAAAAAATGAAGATAAAAAATCATATGAAGCCAAAGAAGAGCGGGAAATGACAGTTACTGACTTAATTAGAAATTAGGACCAAAACTTCAGCTTGTATTAAGATACACGACGCTTTTTATAGAATAAAAACGTTGAAATAAGGCATGTTAACGATACTATAAGCAAACTGATTCTTTACGTTTATAATTTGCGTGATCATCTGGATTTTTATAAATATGTACCATATTGCTTTGTAAGACGGCAAATCAAATTATTTGAAAACATCGATTGCTCGTCGCATTGCATTTCTGTGACCACTTTAGGCAGCACAATTGAAGACCAATTTTCAGCATACTTTTATTAATAATGATTTAATGCTGAAGACACTGTTTTAGATTCTTGACATTCCAAATATGGTATCTGTTGTGTGGTATTTCTTCTTTTTTCTTTTTTTTTTCTTTTCGTGCATTACCGACCACCGTGAGTAACTTTGGAGCTATAAGCAATCGTCCGTCCCTAATTCAGGGCCGTTGGTTTAAGTCAGGGAGGAGAGCTGCCTCGTCCGATACTCGAGCCTGGGTCCACTGGAACGCGCCATCATTTAGATCACTGCAACACCAGGACGGCGTTGTTGTGTTTAGGTAAGAACAGAAAATATGCCACCGAATTTTCGGTTGTAATGAGCACGTCTTTAGAATCCGTTCTGGCGCGAATTAAATTTATCAAAGCTATTCAAAGTCAATGGAACCTGTTAGGAAAGCAATCAACCGGTTTCAACAATCGATAAAACATCCAGAAATAGAAACATCTGCTTAGTTCCACTAGCGGCTAAAAAGCATGTCTCGAAAATTAACAAATGGTGCACAAGAAGTTTCTCATAGCACAAGGAAGGTATCAGAGACAAAAAGATTTTCAAATCTAACAGTTAAAAACAGGAAATATACGAGAGAAAGAAACTTCTTTTTTTACTCACATTTCTTTTTTCATTGGGTTTACCCTTCGACCATATATACTAACGGACTGCGCACCGGCAAAAGCTGTATCAGAGCCACCGTGGTCCCAACACGAGAGGGTATCAGATCACGTGACATGAGTCAGAAATGGTCGCATGCCTTTTTAATTCCAACGTTTTCCTATGAGCTGATAAGCCATTATAAAGGATTAGGAACTAGTAAATTGTGTACATTTGAACTGTGGGTTTTAGGAATATTGTATATAAGGATATATTCGTTGAGAAAACTACGTCAATCAAAATTTTATTGCAATCGTTTTAGAAGTAATTAGATCGAAAAGTGGTCGTAAGTTTCCTATGTGTTCTAACGCAAATTCGTTTGTTTGTACTCGAAATTCCGTGTAAAAATAGGGGTTATGATTACTAATTTACGCTGCAGAACTTCAGGAGTTGTTAGTTGATCACAGTCAGTAATGAAGGTGTGGTTGTATAGTACGTCCAACTGAAGAAGAACCATGGCACCCTTCTACAACAATGGTGCCCCCAGTATTTATTTAGTTGGATAGACTATACGTGCGTTGTAAGATAAGGATGTTTACATTTTTTAAGATTCTCTGGAGGCTTTATTGTGGCTGCATGCCACGACTGTCAGCTACATTCAGTCTGCTTGATGCGGTGCTGAAGATCCGAACTCCGAAGCAGTTGCGAAAAGCTGTAAAAACAGTCACATTTTAATTGTGCCTTTTTTACGCCTAGTTTCGTTAGAGTCTTTGTAGTATTGTTATATATCTGAAATTGTATCTGCTTTTTTGCTGGTTTTAATTTAAAGCTATTTTTCTTGAAAATTATTCTCTGTAGCTTGTGCTCACTTTGATTTTCAATGCTGTTTTTTTGTTCTTTGTTCTTTTGGTGTGTGTGAGATATATATATATATAGATATATATATATATATATATATAGAGAGAGAGAGAGAGAGAGAGAGAGAGAGATAAAGAGAGATAGAGAGAAAGAGATGCAGATTGGGCGGCAATATTTCGCGGTTTGCCCCGGGCGCAGAAATGCCTAGTTACGCCCTGACTTATGAGATATATTCATGTACAGATCGGGTTGTTTACATTTCGTTATTTATAATGTGATGAACATTTGCGAAGAATTTGGAACATGCATTCCGGTTTTTTTGTTTTTTTCTTAAGTTACTATGTTTTTATGTCAGTAGAGACAAGTTGTTCGGTTAAGTAATTGAGCCTTATTGACTATTTCTGCCTCACCGTAATAATTATTGGAAATATGAAAAACAGGCCCAAAAAGTGGAATGGTTGCACTTACTACTCTAATGAAAACTTATGCAAACTTTGAATCGATATATTCCAAACCGACAAGTTTTCTGATGAACTAAAAATATTATACTTACTAAAACCGTGTTGTGCCAAATACTATACTTGTTAAGTAAACACCTTTCGTCTTTCGGAAAACCGTTAAAGCAGAAATCATAAAGTAAAACACAAAATTCCATGCTATAAATACATCAAAAACTAAAACCATCCGGTGTCTCACACCTGTTGGTCACCATAAAAAAAGGCGTTTAGCCTTAAATTTTAAGATGGCGACACCGAAATGCTATAGTGAAATTATTATAAAGCATCCAAAGAATCTATTTAGGTATTTAATTCGTTGCTTACCCATGAAAAGCTATAGAACTTCCTTTACTAAATCGCTGAGAGCAACCATAAGCACAACATGTGTGACCCATCTTTTTGACACATGTCACGTGATTTCGTGGCTTTCGATGTTGGAACCGGAGATTTTGATGCCATGCGCATTCTGTCAGTATACATGGTCAAAGGGTTTACAACAATAACTTTCATTAATCCATCTACCTAAGTAACGCTCAATTCACGAATTAGTAAACTTTATTTTTGTCATGATTTAATTTTACTTAGGATGTATAGGACTCTGGCTCGGCGTGGGCGTGAGTGGCCCGAATAAATGCGCTGTGTTGCATGTAAAGAAATGTATACTCTCGAGTCACTGGCTTTATTCCACACCCAAAAAGATCTTGTGCATAGCATAAATTGTCACAAAGAGTACCAGAGTACTCTATCGATATTTTTGTTGTTGTTGTTGTTACGGTAACGAAGTTCACGAATTCGCCTCTAAGGGAGCTGATGTCAAGGTGATGGGATCAGCAGCCTTGCTTTTACACCAATACCGTTTTTACCACAACGCTATGAGCCTCCGTTTGCCTGCGAAACGTTTTCTATGCACCATCTATACAAACATCACTGCTAAAAGAAATGGGGGAGGTATGAAATTGGATGTGGGCTCAAACCCACGTCGGCGGTCATATGGAGGGCGGCTGGCCGGTATTTCAGAAATGAAATACGTTTTTTTTTTTTTTTTTTCCATTTTCGAAGGATTTTGAATTATTTGTTTTAATCTAATTGCTAATGAAATCCAGATTGCTAATCTAATAAAAAGAGAAATTAAATAAAAATGCGTACACTGCAAAATTCAGGTAACTCCTCAATCCCTGTTTTTCTTTAGATACCTTCGTACATGCAGTGCTATCTAAATGTGTTGGTCTGGAGCCTCGCATTAATCAAGGGATTCCAACTTAATGTTTTAATCGAAAGGAAAAAAGAAATTTCCTGAGAACTTTTAAAGTGTAAAATCAGTATTTGGGAATGTTCCATGTAAGTTAGTTTGAGCCCCCCCCCGGCTCTATGATGGAAGCATACCCCGTCGTCATTTCTGATATACATTCCATAGTCGCTTTTCAATATTTAATTTTTCTGTTGCCTGTTCTGAAAGTATTTGGAAGTATTCTCATAGGAAGTATTTTTTCCTGATGTGTATTCTTACAGTATTCTCCCTCGAAACACAAACTGGCAATTTGTGCAGGTTTTCGTTGAATTTTGGAAGATAATTCCATATATAATGCTATCACTATGTGGACTGCGGGCCTCAAGAAAAGTGTGTAGGGGGGGGAGGGGGGTATGTGTGTAACAAAACATCTTAATTTCATCTAAAGGTGGCCAGACCTCCACCTTGCCCATGCATGAACAATATCACGGACTGGCACCGGAAATTTAGAATAAAATAAATAAAAACCTTTTTTCAACTAAAAGTTTCTGTAAATATCATGCAGTTATTAATTTGTAAAAGAAACGGCTACGAGTGATCAATTTTCTTATCAGGAATTCAATCTTGCCAGGAATGAGACCACGTTTATAAAAACAGTTCAGTATTATTTGGTTGAAGGGAGAATATCTTGTTTACATCATTCAGACTTTCGAGAATGTCAGAATTTGATTTTACATCACAGCTTCACTTTACAATGGCTGTTCCACGCTCTATCCAATGCTATTGCCATTTTGTTTTCTTTTACACTCTTTAGTTTAATCGATTCTTTTATCGTCCCAAGAGCAGCAGAACTTTAAGTGTGTTCATCCTCATTAATGCGTTATTTCTTTCATATCCCGTAATGCGATAACGCACTTCAACAGTTTCTTTCAATCGTCGTTAATTCCATAACAGTCCTATAACTGAGATTAAAACTTGTAAAATGCAGCATGGAAACCAATGCAAGATTGGCGACCCTCAGACGACCCTAGAAGTGCAGTTTTCGCGCCCCAAATTTGGGGGAAATTATGAAGATACCCCAACCCTAAAAGAAGCGATAATGCAGCATCACTATTTCTTGTTTAAACATCTTTTCAACATAAGTCTACGAATGACTGCAGTGTTTGTATTCCGGCAATAATTAATTAATATTTTACCCACTTTTCTAGACAGCAGTGTAAGATATCCCTAATAAAATTCAATGTAAGAAAACAATTACTTCCGTTGATAAAGTGATAGAAAAGGCACGTTCTCTGAGAGAGAATGTATAAGAATCTATTTCATTCTTACAAATTTTATTACGATACTTGAATTTAGAATTGCAATAACTTCTTCGCTTTCAATCAGAAGGAAAATCCAAATCTTTCAAAATGAATTAGTGATTTTTTTTATTAAGATTTATCTGTACGAAGGAATAATCTTGAAAAAGCTGAAAATTTCCGGAATTGCAAAAGTTTCAGTCAAAATTTATGAAGTGACAGAAATTAAGAAACGCTGGGAGGGGGGGGGTGTTTGATGTTTATTTAATTACTTTCAAATGGAAGAAGAATTTTTCGGTGCAGTTCCAACAAACTTTCCAAAACTGCAGTTCAAAAAAAAATTCATGTAACTTTAAGGTCCAAAACGTAATAAATCAGATGAAAACCTCCTTAAAGAAACGCGTACACGTGTAAAACATAAAGAAATCCAAACATTTTACCGTAGGTAAATTTCAATGCAATAACGTATCCAGCAAATTTCGAGTTTCGATCGCTGCTTATTTGATTTTACTGTGTTGATCATTCAACTGCAATTGAATTTTACAAAAAGGGGTTGAGGTATAGAAAATTAGCAGAAAGGGACGGAGATTAAGTTTGAAAGTCGAGAGGTGGTTGTATCAAAAACAGTGTTTGACTCAACAGAACACTTGTTACGATTTTTTTTTTTTCGAAGCCATCAAGGTAATAAACAAAATTTGCCTTTCAGTGTAACTTTTTTTCTTCTATAAGTATGGTGAAGTACAAATATGTACGTATTTTTTTCCTTGAGTTAGCACAAGGTTTACCGGCCCAAAATATGGTGGCCCACTGGGAATTTCTTCGGTAGCCCGACGGCCTATTCCGCGCCTGATGAAAACTACGTGTAAAACATTACTGAATTGTTTTCAGTTTGTTATGATATTTTTTTTTTTTTTTTTTTTTTTTGAGAAATAAAAATTTAATGTGCTTTGGGAAATTATTTTATTTCAAAACAATTCACATTTCTACTCAAAGAACTTAGAAATCCAGCTTTCGGGAAAGCTTCTTTATCAAATAAGCTTTCATGACAGCGGCAACTATCTGATGACTTCTTTCTGCACCGTCAAAGTGCTGGTTCTGAAGGGATAAACAGAAGTCGCAAAATTATTAAAGTGAAGGCGTTGTGAGAGCAATCCTGCCACGATCTGATGGTCTTCACCCGGACAGTATCCGTCGGGGGACCCGTCAATCTACACTGCCCTCGCGGGACCACCACTTCCCGCGCCCCTTTTTCCCTTACGCGCGACGTGCTAATGGGCAGGGATTCTAAATCGCGACTGGCTGGGAGATTTATTCGCCATCGCGAAACCAGTGTGGGCTACTTGCCCTTTATTGTGTCTAGAGGCTAAAATGATACATTACTATTAAATTTACACTGAGGCTCTCATGGTTTCGAGGGGAAAATCCTTTTCTTTCATGAGACCTCTCACAAAGATGAACTGAGACAGTGAAAAATTTTCAATTACAGAGGGTGGGTCGAAAGTTTTGCAATTTTAGCATAAACGCATGTGCTGCGGCGGGTATGTCACGTGTTTAAACTAGTTCAAGTATCAATGGGTTGTCGCACGTTATCAATGGACACCAAACTTTAATGTGGAGGATTGGAAACGAGAAATTTGGTCTGATGAGCCGCGTTTTTGTTTGTACTCCAATGATGTGAGGCGACGAGTGCATCGCAGGCCTAATGAAGCCTGATTGTGTCGAAGGCGTTGTTCAAGCTGGAGGGGGTTCTGTGATATAAATAAACAAATACATCGCTCTTTCCACGTTTTAGCAACACACAGCAACCGAAAAATTGTTAGTCGGTCACCGCCGGGGAATTGAAGCCCAGATCTCTCGATATCTAGCCGAGCGCGTTAGCCCTACACTACGGTGGCCAACAATCCACGGCGCTATGTGTGTTTTTATGTCAGCTTCTGACATCATAAATTCGTGAGACGGGCTCAGCTACTGAGACGTCTCCATCTGATGGGCATTAAGGAGTGCTTCCGAGTATCGCTGACCATACGTCACTGACTTTTGTTCAAAATTTATCGATATTGCAAATGGATAATACAAGGACATTAAGTCGTTTGCCAATGACATCCCGCGCGTTACTCTATTGTAAAGAATTATGCGGATTACGGTGGCCACGGCAGCACCGGGATACCTTACAGGCACTGTTTGTTGATGTTAGTAGTATGAGGATGGGCGTTATCTTGGTTATACTGGACATCAAGGATACCACGGAGTAACAGCGACAAAATGGACTGCATTACCTCATCGATGTTTTGTCCTGCAATCATTGTATCTACCATACGTTCGAGCAATGAACGGCCGTTGGAACTAATAATATCGCCCCAAACGATGACACCAGCCTGAAGAGCTGTATGACGCTAACGAATGGAAGAAAAATTAGTCCGTTGACCACGTCGTCGTCTAAATCTTCCACTGACAACTCACATTTAGAAGCGAGGATCGTCGCTGGATACGACACGATTCGATTCATCCCGCCACTCATGTTCGGAACGGCACCAACCAACCCTGCTTAATTCTTCCACGCGACTCAACTAGTTCAAACCTGCAGGAAGAACTGCCTAAAGCTAAGTTGACATGTACATTAAAATTACTGACAGTGCACAAAAATCTTAACAACACAAATTTTAACTCAACTGTTTAATTTCCAATATTAATTTTACATCAGAGAACAACATTTGCATGTAAAGGTCTCTTTTCAGCACGAAATCTTGCACAGAACAGAAGAATTCCAAATTATAATTCTCCATCTAATTAAAACACCATAATACTGCAGAAAGGAGCTGTCATCTCCTCACACTCAGCCGACAAGTAATTCCAAGAAGCACCCTTGGGCAGACACTACGACAGCACGATCAGATGAAAATGACAGTTCAGCAAATAATAGTCATACTTGGCCTATGCGCCTCGGTAGACACAATTGTCAGCAGGAAAATATGAGAACGACAGTTCAAGAAGTAGTGTTCAACTCGGCCTATGCACCTCTCCTCGGAAGACACTCAGCTGATAAGTAATCTCACGAAGCACACCTCGGAAGACACTCAGCTCATAAGTTTTCTTACGAAGCACACCTCGGCAGACACCACGTCAGCAGGGACAGATGAAAATGACAGATCAGCAATTAGTAGACATACTTGGCCTATGCGCCTCGGTAGACACAATTGTCAGCAGGAAAATATGAGAACAAGAGTTCAAGAAGTAGTGTTCAACTCGGCCTATGCACATCTCTAATCGGAAGACACTCAGCTGATAAGTAATCTCACGAAGCACTCGACGGAAGATACTCAGCTGATAAGTAATCTTACGGAGCACTCCTCGGAAGACACTCAGCTGATAAGTAATCTTACGAAGCACTCCTCGGAAGACACTCAGCTGATAAGTAATCTTGTGAAGCATTGCTCGGAAGACACTCATCTAATAAGTAATCTTACGAAGCACTCCTCGGAAGACACTCAGCTGATAAGTAATCTTACGAAGCACTCCTCGGAAGACACTCAGCTAATAAGTAATCTTACGAAGCACTCCTCGGAAGACACTCAGCTGATAAGTAATCTTACGAAGCACTCCTCGGAAGACACTCAGCTAATAAGTAATCTTACGAAGCACTCCTCGGAAGACACTCAGCTGATAAGTAATCTTACGAAGCACTTCTCGGAAGACACTCAGCTGATAAGTAATCTTACAATGCACTCCTCGGAAGACACTCAGCTGATAAGTAATCTTACGAATCACTCCTGGGAAGACACTCAGCTGATAAGTAATCTTACGAAGCACTTCTCGGAAGACACTCAGCTGATAAGTAATCTTACAATGCACTCCTCGGAAGACACTCAGCTGATAAGTAATCTTACGGAGCACTCCTCGGAAGACACTCAGCTGATAAGTAATCTTACGAAGCACTCCTCGGAAGACACTCAGCTAATAAGTAATCTTACGAAGCACTCCTCGGAAGACACTCAGCTGATAAGTAATCTTACGAAGCACTTCTCGAAAGACACTCAGCTGATAAGTAATCTTAAAATGCACTAATCGGAAGACACTCAGCTGATAAGTAATCTTACGAAGCACTCCTCGGCAGACACCATGTCAGCAGGCACAGATGAAAATGACAGTTCAGCAATTAGTAGTCATACTTGGCCTATGCGCCTCGGTAGACACAATTTTCAGCAGGAAAATATGAGAACGACAGTTCAAGAAGTAGTGTTCAACTCGGCCTATGCACCTCTCCTCGGAAGACATTCAGCTGATAAGTAATCTCACGAAGCACTGCTCGGAAGACACTCAGCTGATAAGTAATCTTACGAAGAACTCCTCGGCAGACACCACGTCAGCAGGGACAGATAAAAATGACAGTTCAGCAATTAGTAGTCATACTTGGCCTATGCGCCTCGATAGGCACAATTGTCAGCAGGAAAATATGAGAACGACAGTTCAAGAAGTAGTGTTCAACTTGGCCTATGCGCCTCGGTAGGCACAATTGTCAGCAGGAAAATATGAGAACGACCGTTCAAGAAGTAGTGTTCAACTTGGCCTATGCACCTCTCCTCGGAAGACACTCTGCTGATAAGTAATCTCACGAAGCACTCCTCGAAAGACACTCAGCTGATAAGTAATCCCACGAAATACTCCTCGGAAGACACTCGGCTGATAAGTAATCTTACGAAGCACTCCTCGGAAGACACTCAGCTGATAAGTAATCTTACGAAGCACTCCTCGGCAGACACCACGTCAGCAGGGACAGATAAAAATGAGAGTTCAGCACTTAGTAGTCATACTTGGCCTATGCACGTCGGTAGACACAATTGTCAGCAGGAAAATATGAGAACGACCGTTCAAGAAGTAGTGTTCAACTAGGCCTATGCACCTCCACTCGGAAGGCACTCAGCTGATAAGTAATCTCACGAAATACTCCTCGGAAGACACTCGGCTGATAAGTAATCTTACGAAACACTCCTCGGCAGACACCACGTAAGCAGGGACAGATGAAAATGACAGTTCAGCAATTAGTAGTCATACTTGGCCTATGCGCCTTGGTAGACACAATTGTCAGCAGGAAAATATGAGAACGACAATTCAAGATGTAGTGTTCAACTTGGCCTATGCGCCTCGGTAGACACAATTGTCAGCAGGAAAATATGAGAACGACAGTTCAAGAAGTAGTGTTCAACTCGGCCTATGCACATCTCCTCGGAAGACACCCAGCTGATAAGTAATCTCACGAAGCACTCGACGGAAGATACTCAGCTGATAAGTAATCTTCCGAAGCACTTCTCGGAAGACACTCAGCTGATAAGTAATCTTACGAAGCACTCCTCTGAAGACACTCAGCTGATAACTAATCTTGTGAAGCATTGCTCGGAAGACACTCATCTGATAAGTAATCTTACGAAGCACTCCTCGGAAGACACTCAGCTGATAAGTAATCTTTCGAAGCACTCCTCGGAAGACACCCAGCTGATAAGTAATCTTACGAAGCACTCCTTGGAAGACACTCAGCTGATAAGTAATGTTACGGAGCACTCCTCGGAAGACACTCAGCTGACTAGTAATCTTACGAAGCACTCCTCGGAAGATACTCAGCTGACTAGTAATCTTACGAAGCACTCCTCGGAAGACCCTCAGCTGATAAGTAATCTTACGAAGCACTCCTCGGAAGACACTCAGCTGATAAGTAATCTTGCGAAGCGCTCCTCGGAATACACTCAGCTGATAAGTAATCTTACGAAGCTTTCCTCCGAAGAAACTCAGCTGGTAAGTAATCTTATGAAGCACTCCTCGGCAGACACCACGTCAGCAGGGACAGATGAAAATGACAGTTCAGCAGTTAGTAGTCATGCTTGTCCTATAAGCCTAGGTAGACAAAATTATCAGCAGGAAATATGAGAATGAATTTTCAGGTAGTAGTTGTCAATTCAACCTGTGCGCTTTCCTCCGGTAGACACAATTACCGGCAGGAAAAATGAGCACGGGAGTTCGATATGTTATAGTCAAACTCGGCCTTTGCCCTCTCCTCGATAGACACAATTATCGGCAGGAAAAGTGAGCACGAGAGTTCGAAGACAAACTCGGGCTTTGTGCCTCTTTTTGGTAGACACAATCGTCGGCAAGATGAATGGAATCGCTCTCCACACACACACACACACACACAGTCCAGCTCCGCTAGTCGCGCATTCCTCAGATAGGGCAACGCCAGCAAGACGGCTGATGACTCCCGGCTTTAAAGGTTCAATGGTTGTTTCCTCAAAATGAAGAAAGAAAAGCGAAAAAGACTTTCGTTACATGCTATTTTATGTCACCTCGAACAATTGCCAAAAGACGTGCATTCGTTGTTATGCAAATACAACGTCAAGACGATAAAGAAAGATGACTAAAGATGTGGTGCTCGAAAGAAAAGTACCTTGAGGCCTTTAGGTATCCATTAATATCTCATGAATGTCCTTCCCTGATGATAAACATTTTTCTCGTATCCCTCGTAACGTGACAACCACTGCAACTGGTGCAACGATGAGCTGCAATGAGTGGTTGTCGTCGCAATGTCTGGCGAGAGCGCAAATCTGCCTCAGGAAATCTGCGATTCACAGTCCGTGTCCATATGGAGACGTCTATTGATGTCTGCCCAGCTCGTCAAATGTCGTCCGCCGTGGGTTGTGGGTCTGCAACGGCTTGTCGTCGAATGTTGCGATTGAAACGTTCGGACGTATTTATACCTGTACCATTCCCACTACTGCTACGCCCTTTACCTTTCTTCAACTACTATCATCACATTCAGACGACAGTTGCTGCTTCAGAATGCGTTTTCCACCGCAGTGCCACGCAGGGACCAACCAGTAGCACATAATCCTATGATGAAGCTTCAGATAAAGATGTCCGTGTGATGGTAGAGTTCCCGATGTCATCCAGACATTCTCCTTCCTTACACGTGCTTCTGCCATCAAGATCACTCCGATGCAGTTTTCCAAACGTCCAGATAAGAGCGACCAAACTAAGATATGACAAGCCATTTTGTCCCTTCTTCTCTCTCACTTATCACGTAACTGGTACGCAAATGTAATCATTTACATAACTAAACTGTCGATGCATATCCACAAATTTGTATGGCGCTCCGATTGGTACTTCCTGGTGTAGCATTTTTATATCGGGGAGCGTATTTTGGCTACCTTACGAACATCTGCCAGCCTTATGCTTTGGTAACATGATTTTTTCCCGGACATTTGCAAAAATGAAGCATATACATATTGTACACTGCTGGCCACCCAAAATACAACACCAAGAAGGACACCAGATAGCAAAGCCAGATTTACTGGACACATAACAACAGATACAAAGATGAAACGATTGAGCTTACAGGCCCGTGCGACTTGCGGGACACGCAGGCATCAATAGCTCGTTTGGCCCCCATGACTGACAATAACGGCCGCTACACGCCGCGGAATCGAGCGAAAGAAGCTTTGGATGTGGGCTTGGGATATGTCAGTCCAGGCTGCTTCCACACGTTGCCACAGTTCATCAGGCGTAGCCGCGGATGGTGCTTGCCGGGCCACTCAGTAGCAGATCAGCGACCAGACGTGTTCAATGTGTGATATATTGGGAGAACAGGCGGGCCATGGCAGCAGTGACACCTGGTGGGCCGGGAAGAATTGTTGCACGATGCGTGCCACGTGCAGGCGCGCATTGTCCTGTTGAAACGTGGCCGCTGGCAGGTCCTGCAGGTAAGGGAAGACTACAGGCTCCAAAACGTCAGAGATGCAGCGGTGGCTGTTGAGTGTACCGGCGATGCGTACCAGACGAGTGCGGGTGTCATATCCAATTGCGCCCCAAACCACAACGCCAGGCGACGAACCGGTATGGCGATGCATAATGCAGGCGTCATACAGTATCTCGCCGCGGTGCCTCCACACGCGGATCCGACCATCGTGGTGTTGCAGGCAGAAACGGGATTCGTTGGAGAAGACAATGTCTTACCATTCCGTAGTCCAGGTGCGGCGTTCAACGGCCCATTGCCGCCGCACTCGCCGGTGGTGTAACATCAATGGTAATCGAAGCAATGGGTGCAGTGCTACAAGTCCCTCTCCTGCAGACGACGTCGAACGGTACGTGCTGACACAGGTTGTTGCGCAACACACCCTAATTCCTGAGCTAACGTTCGTGATGTGGCGGTGCGAGCCGTCAATGCCCGCCGCACAAGATGCCGGTCCTCTCGTTCGGTAGTGTGCCGCGGCTGCGGCAATCGCTCTCGTCAGTCCGTCCGTACCTCCTGCACCCACCGAATTCATACTCGCCGCACTGTGGCTGGATGTCGTCCCACACGGGCGCCGATGTCTTGGTACGATAAACCGCTGTCGCGATAAGCTACTATTCGTCCTCTGTCGAACTCCGAAACTTACTGGAATGACTGACGTATTCTGCGACGAGGCATCAGGAAGCTTCCCACGCACAGGTCCGGCAGCACAACGCACTTCCACTACTTACACCCCGCCTTCTGTGTACCCTTTTTGTAGGGCTTCTCGGTGGCGTGCCGGGCGCACATGATTTGCATATGCCCTGCAATGCTAATCGTTTGCATGTCCTCTCGCGGGCGACGCTTGCTGCGAATTTCAGGCCAATCGGACGCTTTCTTCTTGGTGTTGCATTTTGGGTGGCCAGCAGTGTATATAAACCAAGAAAATGTGCGGGCTTGCGAAACCATAACAGAGGAAAATTTGGTCTTGTAGGGAAGTTGACAAACGAAGCTCAGGGAGCAGGCCAACGCGATGACGTAGAAAAAAGTGGCCAACTCGTTTCCCACCCACCCTTTCAGACACGGGTCGGCATTCAGTTCTTCAAAGGGACGGACTAGCCCTTTCCTCTTTAAAGCCTTGGGTGAGGCCCATTTCCAACACCTCGCGTAGGAACCAGTTCGACGTGGTGTTACTTTTAGTGCACAGTCATTTTTCGGACAGGGTGTCCGAAAAATGACTGTGCACTAAAAGTGCACATGGAATGCTGATTTTTTATTGAAGGTTTAACGACCACCGTGAGCAACTCAATGGGCTATAAGCAGTCACCCGTCCCTAATTTAGGGCCACTGGTTCCAGAGAAGGGAGAGAACTAGCTAGGGCTGTAAGACAAACACAACATCCATGCCTCGCCGGGATTTGAACCCGGATCTATCTCGGACGAATGGTCATAAGCCACTGCGTCATCGGGGCGCAGGAATTGCTAATTAAAACATGTGCATAAGTTTAAAGTTGGTGAACATAACGAGTTGTATAAATATGGAGAATGAAACTGCTGTCTTATGATTGTGGATGTCTGAGGTGTGTGTTTAAATGATCTGTAGTATTCTGAATTTGTTTTTATAGGTATACAACTATGGGTTGTAAAGATGATGTTACTGAGGGGCAAAAGGAGGTCATTGTTTTTGGCCGAGAATGTGGTCATTCCTTGCAAGAGGTAGCGAAGTTTGATGGACTGTCCGAGTCAACAGTCAGTAGTGTCCATTTCTAGTGGAAGAAGTATGGAGGCTATCACTGTAGGCGGAGTAACTGTGGTTGAAGCTCTATGATGACAATCAGGCATTTTGGACGATTAGAAACTGCTGCACTTTTCCAGACTGGTCAAAAAGTCCATCAACAGTACAACACTGGATCCAGTGGACCATAATGCTACGGAACGAACTGCATGGCTTGGGCATTTTTCGTCGTATTGCCCTGGCTACTACGAAAGTTAACAAATGTTCAGAAGAAAAATCGCCCTGCTTGGACAAAACAGCATCGTCACTGGACCATTAAACAGCAGCCAGGAATAATATGGTCCGACGAACTCAGATTCTGCTTGAATTCCAATGATAATCGGTCTAGGGTCATGTGGACGGCTGCGGAAGCATTTAACCCAAAATGTGTCTATAGAACTGTGCAGAAAGGAGGTGGAAGTGTCATGTTTTGGAGCTATATTGCAAGCACTGGAGTTGGACCATGTGTCGAGGTGTCCAATCGCATGAAATCTGTGGATTATGTGCCACTCTTAATAATGCATTATTGCCATTTGTCTAGTTTTTGGAACAAGAAGGACACATAGTGGATCCTGTGTTTCAAGATGATAACTCTCGTGTCCATCGAGCTAGACTTGTGCTAGACTGGTTTGAAGAACATGAGAGATCGAGCTAGACTTATGCTAGACTGGTTTGTAGAACATGAGAGATCGAGCTAGACTTATGCTAGACTGGTTTGAAGAACATGAGAGATACATTCCACATCTCAGTTGGCCTGCAAATACAATCTCAATTACTTGAATATGATTGAAAAAATCTGGGACATGTCAATGAGATTGGAAAAATCTGGGACATGTTAAAAAGGGCATTGAAGAAGAAAAAAAAAACACCCTGCATCTTTTGAACATGGAGTGGAATAAACTTGATATGCATGTGATACTGACTCATATTGATAGCATGCTAAACAACATTAAACAAAGTAATATTTGTAATTAGCTGTAGTTAAAGCAGGGGGTGATATAACTCTGTGTTAAGGAATAGAGTTTACGTCCCGCAATATTTTATCCAGTGTGTTTATATTAGGTTAATACGGTTTTCATAATATTTACGAATATTTATGAATTGGTGTATTCCGATGTTCTGACGTCAGTTCTCATAGAACTCATAAATTTTGGTCAACATATTAAGAGCAGAATGAATAAATGTCCTTAAATTTTAGTCTAAAAAAAATAATTTTTGGAAATTCTTTTAGACACAGTGCCATGTTTTGTCCATATGAAAATTTAATTTTATTAATTAATACATACATTTTCATAATCATAGAAAAGCTCATAAAATACATATCTGCTGGGCATGGTTGTGTCTTTTCTTAAAAAACTGAATTTCACCATTGAAGCCACAGTTCCAACAATAAATTGAGGATTAGAATCATCCATTCTGCTCTTTATATTGTGAAGCCCAAATTTGCCGGTGGCGGCAGTCAAACGCCCCATCCCTCTGCTCCGGAGCCGAATTCTTTCCCAGTTAATCTACGCTGTTAAGGGCTTATCACTGCTACTCACCGTTTTCACATGTGCATCATCTCTGTGGTACGTCACACTTGAGAAAGGCGGAGCCACGAAATCGCAGGTTCCGGGTCCGCCACAAACCGCGCATGACGTAACTCTCTGTAGAAGGAATTTTCACTGATTCCAGACAATGTGAGGAAGAAACATCACACATTTTCCGAAGAACCTAACGGCCAGTAGATAAATTTTTACGTCCGGGCTCAAATTCGTAACCCAAATAAACCGGCGGAGGTCCTCGAACACACATCACTCTGCTCAGGAGCCTAATGCTTTCCCAATTAAGCCACACCGGTTTAGCTTATCACTGCAACTTGCCGTCTTGACATGTGCGTCACCTCTGTAGTACGTCAAAACATGTTACCTCGAAATTTGTTAGAAGTATGATGTTTGAAATCTGTTAGAAGTATCAGCTATCCTAAATTCCCGAAATATGTTAGAAGTATCATGTTCGAAACTGCTAGAAGTCAGCTATCCTAAATTCCCGAAATCTGTTAGAAGTATCAGCTATCCTAAATTCCCGAAATCTGTTAGAAGTATCATGTTTGAAACTGCTAGAAGTCAGCTGTCCTAAATTCCCGAAATCTGTTAGAAGTATCAGCTATCCTAAATTCCCGAAATCTGTTAGAAGTAACAGCTATCCTAAATTCCCGAAATCTGTTAGAAGTATCATGTTCGAAACTGCTAGAAGTCAGCTATCCTAAATTCCCGAAATCTGTTAGAAGTATCAGCTATCCTAAATTCCCGAAATCTGTTAGAAGTATCAGCTATCCTAAATTCCCGAAATCTGTTAGAAGTATCATGTTCGAAACTGCTAGAAGTCAGCTATCCTAAATTCCCGAAATCTGTTAGAATTGAGGTCGAAACATCAGAATGGACGAATTTCTGACAATTCGTAAATATTACAATCACCAATTTAACCTCATAATTTTTTTTTTTTTTTTTTTTTGTTCTGCAACTTTGTATCACAGCAATATTTTCGGTTGCATTACTTTGAAGCTCAGCTCTTTGTGAAATTAACTAAGTAATGTTTCAAAGTATCGCTCGCTGTGAAACGAGGATCTATGATGAGCCATATAAAATCACGTGACTCAAATTATGAATGTCAGAAATGCAGAAAGGCAGAGATATTCAGGGGGGAAGAGGAGGGGGTAGAGAGAGGGTAATACGGATCAACCCAGATTAGGTAACAATGCGTAATGCATAGCAAAACATCGCTGGTAAGCCATCAGCTGAAAGTGATACTTCGGGGTAAAATTTTCGATGTATGCAAAACTTGGAACAAATGTGAAGTGGGTAGTGTCGTAAGGTTTCGTCCATGGGTCATTCATCATTTTTAATTATTGGGTCGGAGAGGAAATCGACACTCTCCCAACTGTGAGCGCCCAACTTCCGCAGTTTGCAGCCCCCAATTAAACGAGCTAGTGATCGCTGCGGACTAAAATTAACCGCTAAGGTCGAGCATCTGTTACCTCGAAAAGGTAATTTCACCTAATGGGCATCAACTCGTAGGCATCGTATTAGTCATATTGGGGCAATTACTATCTTAATCAGAGGGGAAGTTCAACAGGAAGTTTAGCACAGGTGACAAGAAGGGCATATTAAAATGGTTATGCGGTACGTCCATTTTGTTAAATTGAAACTGCAGTTAGCCCCTTTTCGTGAGCACTGGAGTGAGTGGTCACTTCATTAATGTAAATTATATGATCAAAATAACTGGTATGCGATTTGCCAAAAGGGATAGATTACAAAAGCTGATCACAACATTCTTGTTTTCTCATTTTTTATATTATTCTTCTGTCATGAGAACGTTCAAGCGAAACAAGTGAGCACCCTGTTGCAAAAATGATACACTCATGTTCATAAAAAAAGGAGCACCTGAACGAAATTGCGCTAAGACTTTGATTTTTACGGGATATGCTAATCAGGCAATATAGCAGAAATGATTAGCATTATGACGTCATGGGTGGCATGCGTACATCGTCTACACTGTAAAAGATAAGTAGTGTAAATTCACGGAAAATTTCTGAAAATAACGTGCAGAAAAGTTGCCGATAGGTATCCATGTTTTTCAGAAATTTCAGTTTTTAAAAGAGACCGTTTATTTTAACTTCCGTTTTTTCACAGATATTCCGTAGACAAAAATTCCGTTTATTTCAGAAAAGTCCATTTCAGGTTTTTCCGTATTTAAAACTGAAATTCCGCAAAATCCACATTCCTGTACAACATTTACCACCAGATAATCCTTCCAGTGAGCTCAGGAGCGAGCCACTGTCGTTAGCGTTTGCTGAACAGGTAACTTGCGTCTTTAACAACTGAGCCACAAAGCTCGACAATCCGACTCACGTAAAACGAATTCCGCGATGTTGGAATTTTTGTTTTTTGTCATTAAAGTGAGTGATTTAGTCATTTTATTTTCTGTTGGAGTTTATTATTTTTCTGAATACGTTTCTAATTTTTCTTTTTTTGTAGGAGAACTTTTCACAAATTACGCATTTGTCATCGTGATTTTTCGAAGCTATACAAAACGCTTTGCAACATGATTTTTTAAACTGACAATGAATTTCACTTATCTTTAAAAAAGGTGAAATTGTACTTTTTATAGCATTATTTTACAAAAAAATAAACTAAATAAAAATTTACTCTTTATAGCTCTTATAGCTTTTGTCTTAAGTTGTCCAAAGACTGATACCGAGACATCGTATAATCATTTGTACAATAAGTACCCGGTTTCACCCTGAAATGTACGGTAACTGGATGACCTGCTGTTGACATTATGGTACCAGATACCCCAGGATAGCTATCGCCACCTCATCGAATCGATGCCGCCCCAAGTGGCCGCTGTTTTGCGGGCTAAATGGGGTCCTACAGCTTATTAGGTAGGTGGTCATAATATAGAGGCTCATCGGTGTATAACGTGATATAACTTTACGCCCCTTAGTGAAAAACTGTGCGTTACTTAAAGGAAAAACTGTGTGCAAAATACTCTTCGTAATTCTTTTTTTTATTGGAGGTTTAACGACTACCGTGAACAATTCAATGTGCTGCATGCAGTCACCCGTCCCTAATTTAGGACTACTGGTTCCAGGGAAGGGAGAGATCCAGTGCCGTAAGACAAACGCAAAATCCATGCCTCTCCTGGATCAGAAATAGAAACGGGTCACTGGTCAGCGGTCAACAATTTCTTACGGGTCAAACAAGTCGGGTTAAGGCGTTCCAGACCGGATTTGAACCCGGTTTTATTTCAGTTTTATTTTTGAAAAGAAAAATGCGTACCGTAGAATTTTGTGCTCAATACAGGTGCCAGCGGAGTGAAAAATGATTTGTCATTCAAAAATATCGCCGTCTCTTTCTTAAAGCAACGAATAAGAATATTTCCACCGACCGTCGATACGGCACAGGCGCTAAACTCACCGACACCATATCGTAAAACGATATTTCCTTTGCGTTTGTTATCCGTGCGATTGTCTGCAGGAATAAACAGGCAAACGTCTGTCGCCTGTTTCTCTGGCGATTCACTCTCTCAAAACCCCGCGTGTCACACTGTAAGACTGAAATTTACTTTTCACGTCCCATTGAGAGGTTTTCGTTTGACGTGCTAACATCCCGTTCCATTGCATGCCGTGTCAGAATTAATGCCTTATTTGTTAATATGGATGAATTTAATATTAAGGAGATCGAAAAAGCCGTCGAGGCCAACAAATACGTGCTTTTTGAAAACAAAAAAGAAGAAGAGTAAATGCTGGAAGTTGTTTCGTCTCATTAAGAAATCAGAATATGTTTCACAGCAACACCAATTTTCACAAACTTGTGATGAGTCAAAAGTTTCCAAAATGTGAATGTTCATTTCATGAATGTGCCTTCCTTCTGAGGGGCAATGGCGAAATCAACATCCACATTTTGGAAACTTTTAACTCATCAGAAGCTGGTGAAAATTGGTGTTGCTGTGTAACATGTTCTACAGCTATATATGTTATCAAGAGAACAGCAAAAACTGAAATTAAACATACAAGTAACTTAATTCAAAAATTTTAACCATAGCACCATCAAAATTAAGTGGAACAGAATTATCTGCGGAGGAATGTTTCGACTCTTGCAGATGTGTTTGAAAACATGTGTAAAACAGTTACGTTATATGAACGACGGCAGTTTCAACGCTTTGTGTAGTTGAGTAAATTTTACGTTTCCGTAATACATTTGTATGATTTCTATAACCTGCGATACCCAGTGCGGAGAGACTTTTCGAACGCCCTATGTACACTGAAGAGCAATTGAATTAGAGATACCTGTCTAGTAACGTGTAGCACCACCTTTCGCTCTGATGACGGCGGCGATTCGTCTCGGCATGGACTCGATAAGACACCGGAAGCATTGGCAAGCCATACGGATCCACGACCCCTGAACAAGCTCCCACAGTTACGAAGATTTGATGGAGGGGGTCAGAGCCTCGAGCATCTCTCTCGATGGCATCACAGATGTGCTCGATGGGATTGAGGCCAGGTGACCTAGCTGGCCAAGGAAGCGAGGTCACGTCGGTGGAGTGTTCATCCAACCATTCGGATATAATTCGGGAGCGAAGGCATGGTGCATTGTCTTGTTGCAGGAGAAGGTCCCCAGTGGGATGTTGAAGACGCACAAACAGGAGCAAATGGTCGTCCAGGATATCCCGGTAACGTTGACTTGTGAGGGACAATGTCACACGTACCAGGGGTCCCATTTCAGTCCACGTAAACAGCCGCCAGACGAGAATGCCACCCCCACCAGCTTGAAGAGTACCCTGCTGGCAAGAAGGATCCATCGCTTCATGTGGTTTGCGTCGTACTCGTATCCTGCCATCCGCATGTACCAACGTGAATCTCGACTCATCAGTCCAGGCAACATTTTCCCACATGTCTAGATTCCAGTGGCGATGTTCCCGCGCCCATGCTAGTCTTTGCACCCTGTGATGTGCGGTCAGCAGCGGTGCCCTTGTGGGACGATGGCTTCTGTGCCCCAGCGTTAAATTGCAGAGTGGTTTCTTTTACTGTGGCCTGTCTATCCGCTGTTACGCAATGCGAGCTAGTCGACGATGACCCCGCTCATCCACACGCTGTTGTCCCTTGCAGGGATGGCTTTACCGGATTCGATGTACTCACGGCGCACCCGTGACACCGTGGCTCGTGAAAATCGCAGTGCCTGCATGACTTCCGAGATGGAGTGACCCATTTGTCGGGCCCCGACGATTTACCCACGATCAAATGCGCTTACATCCTTCGTCTTAACTATACTGCGTCCGATTCTTACTGATTCCAGTCGCTTCACTCCTTATATTGTCGGATCGCTGCATACGTCATGTCGTTTCCGTTTACAGGGCCGCCACAGCGCCATATTGGCATAACTCCAGCTGTCTCTAATTCAATTGTTCTTCAGTGTATATAGATTACGCATTATACACTATATATAAAATTATACATAATCATATATATATCATCATCATCGTCAACCATTATCGATCCACTGCTGGACGAAGGTCTCTCCAAGTTTCCTCCACGACGGTCTGTCTCGTGCCAGTCTCCTCCAAGCCACTCCCGCATACTTTCGAGTTTCATCCACCCATCTCCCATGTGGTCTTCTTCTGGGTCTTTTCCTGTCCCTTCGAGTCCAATCTAAAATTTCGCCTGTCCATCGATGGTTTGTCCTTCTAGCAGTATGTCCAGCCCATTGCCATTTCAGGGATTTAACTCTGATCATGATGTCTTCCACTCTTGTCATTTTTCTGATCCACGAGTTCCTCTTCTTATCTCTCCTGGTTACACCAAGCATGCACCTTTCCATGCTTCTTTGAGTTGTCAGCAGCCTTTGTATGTCTCTTTTAGTTAAGGTCCACGTCTCTGCACCATACGTAAGCACTATAAGGATGCATTGATCAAACACTTTTCTTTTAAGACATAATGGCATATTGCTCTTGAAAATTATGCTGTTTCTTCCAAAGTCTCTCCAGGCAAGTTTTGTACGCCGATTAATTTCTTCATCAATGTGACCCTCACTTGATATCTGCTGTCCAAGATAAACGTAAGTGTCTGTTATCTCCAGCTTTTCTCCATCAATCGATAAATCTTCATTTCTTGTAAAAGTATTGAACATCACTTTTGTCTTCTGAAAGTTCATTTTTAATCCCACTTCTTTACTCTTGTCAGCAAGTTCCTGGATCATACTCCGCAGCTCTGATTGGGTAGTTGCAAAAATGACTACGTCATCAGCAAAACGAAGGTGAGTTAGATAATCTCCATTAATCTTTATATATACGTATATGATTAAATATAATTATAAAGTGAGTTTCGAATTTATAGTTCAAAGCAGATTTGTCCGGGCCGTGTCCAAAATTTTTTACCAGTTTCCAACTCTGACCGAGATTCGAACCAGTACCCATCTCGGACGAATGGTTACACGCCAGGGGTTGGACCACTGCGCCACCGAATTGGCCTCTTCGCAATTGAAAAGTAACCTGGTAAAAAAAAAAAAAAAAAAGAGGAGTTTTTAAAAATATTTTTAGAGTAGAGTATAATTTTCTTCATACAAATATACGCTGACGTCATAAGGCTGCGGAATTTCGAATAATGAAAAGTAAAAAATACACGAAAAGTATTCTTCATAGCAAAACCTATGATAACGGAAAATAATTTTTCAAAAAAGTCTTCTCGGAGCAGAGATAGTGAAAAAGAAGTTAGAATATTCATGCCCCCCCCCCCCACC
This sequence comes from Macrothele yani, assembly GCA_039090855.1. Lineage (NCBI taxonomy): Eukaryota > Metazoa > Arthropoda > Arachnida > Araneae > Macrothelidae > Macrothele > Macrothele yani. Next base: position 187,085,616 of record CM076995.1, read on the forward strand.
TCCTAGCGGGAAAAACTGTGCATTATTTAACAAAGATAATGTTCTTAATCTTCACAGTAGCGAATCGCATATATAAAAAAAATATTCAATAGTTATCAGAAGCGGAGATATAGTTGCGAAAAGATACACGCACTAACACCACCTGGCGCCAGAACTGTTAACTACTACCAACAACGTATGAGTGTATGTAAAATGTTTCACAAGGTGAATGATATCAAGTGTTAAAACATTAGTTTTTTTTTAAACGGACTTTTAGAAGTAGAGATATCGAGAAAATTTCGGTTTGGTTTCGGGGTTTCACGACCACCGTGAGCAACTCGATGGGCTATGAGCAGTCACCCGTCCTTAATTTTGGGCCACTGGTTCCAGGGAAGGGAGAGAGCCAGTACCGTAAGACAAACACAACATCCATGCCTCACCGGGATTCGAACTCTGTTCCGTCTTTGAAGAATGGTCTGAAGCCAGCACTTAGATCACCGCGCCGATACCGGAAAAACAAAATTAAATATTTGCGGCCGCCCCGGTGGCGCAGTGGTCTAAGCCATGGCCTCTGATCATTCGTCCGAAAGGGTTTCTGGTTCGAATCCCGGCTAGGCATGGATGCGTTTGTCTTACAGCACTGGGCCTCTCCCTTCCCTGGAACCAGTGACCCTAAATTAGGGTCGGTCGACTGCTTATAACACATTGAGTTGCTCACGGTGGTCTTTAAACCTCCAATCAAAAAAAATATATATACATTTGCGCCTCCTAGAGGAAAAATTGTGCGTTGTTTTGGGGAGAAAATGCGCATATATTGTTTTCGTAGTTATTAATATCTGACCAAAAATGATTTTTTCAATTAGAGTTTTAGACGCGTAAATATGGCTGCAAATATGTTCTAAACGGAAATATAACTTAAGTCCTCTAGTGGCAAACTTGCGCGTTAAGAAAAGTTTGAAATTATATGCAAAACATTCTGCTTTAGATACGCTGTCCGACAGCGTTTTGAATCGCATCCGCTTAGATACGCTGCCCGACAGAGGAATAATTTTTTAAATCGGTCTTTTTTTTTTTTTTTTTTTGTAGGTTTAACGACCACCGTGAGCAACTCAATGGGCTATAAGCAGTCGCCCGTCCCTAATTTAGGGTCACTGGTTCCAGGGAAGGGAGAGAGCCAGTGCCGTAAGACAAACACAACACCCATGCCTGACCGGGATTCGAACCCGGACCCCTTACGGACGAATGACCATAGGCCAACGCCTTAGACCACTGCGCCACCGGGGCGGCTTAAATCGGTCTTAGATATGGAGAAAAATGCGTATACGTCTATGTCCCCTGGCGGAAAAACTATGTTGTTTTAAGCAGAAAGCATGCGCAAAATATTTTCTGTAATAAGCGGTATCTGACTACAAAAGAACTTTCTCTGTAGAGTTTTCAGAAGCGCAGAAATTGCAACAAATATATCAGAAACATAAATACATACTTAAGGTAAAAAAAAACATTCTTAAACATAATTAGAAATTACAGTGAAACCTGACTAACGAGGTCATTCACCATTCGGTGGAAAAACTGACAGGTGACTGTCTAATAGAACGGTTATATTTGCCAAAATATCTCCCACCCTCATTTTAAAATAAAATGAAAAAGACCTACCTTTTTCAATGCATCCTGCTGTGAAAAGCTTGTTCTTTCCTGCTATTTGTTATATATATTTAGAATGTTATTCACTAAATCTCTCTCACCAAAAGCCAGAAGTACGACTGAGGAACAGGGTAAGGTGTCCGGAACATACGTACGTTGTCGCAAATCGGAAGCTCATACTAAATGTCCCGCTGGAGATTTTTTATTTTGAGGTTTAACGACCACCGTGAGCAACTCATTGGTCGTCCGTCCCTAATTTAGGGCCACTGGTTCCAGGGAAGGGAGAGAGCCAGTGCTGCAAGACAAACACAACGTCCATAACTTACCAGGAATCGAACCCAACTCGGACGAATGACCGTAAGCCAGCCCTTAGACCACTGCATCACCGGGGTGGCCCGAAGGAAATACAAGGTGAGGAGATGTCTTCCTTAAAGTCACCGATGTGATCTGGAGAGGACTATGAAGCTAGCTCAAACAATACAGCTGTTATGTGAGGCTAGGTTTGTTCAGATGATAGGGGGAAACTGTCCTACATGGACTACACGCTCTCGTTTAGGAGAATTAAAGATGGAACATGCGTACCCTAATTAAAATAAAAACCATACCATTTACAAACAAAATTCTTACAAATTGACAGCCCCCAAGGACAACCCACCATTTACAATCTCGTGAAGAGTGGTAAACAAAGAAAGAGGAAAAGAAACGGGCGTTCCACGTTTTTTAACTCACAGCATTTCCGTCATCTTTCTAAAACTTCGAAAAACATGATTTTTCTGCAAGTTCCGCACGTTGGTGACCGTGTTATTCTCTTAATGCTTTTCAAAAATGGATGTCCGTGGAAGCCAAAAAGAGGTCTTATGTGTTGTTTCTATTGGTTATAACATCCGTTAATGAAAGAAAAAGCACTGCCCGCTTAGCAGGTGACCACTAACACAGGTTGTAGTGTATATCCAGAACATTTCCCACCAGAAACTCTTTCCAACGCAAAGGATTTTTCAAATCGGATTTTTAGAAGCAGAGATATCGGCGAAATCGCAATTTACCTAATTTATGCTCCTAGCGGAAAACCTTTGCATTCGTTGAGGCTGATATATTACGAAGACTATTTTTGGTCTTTTTTTTTTTTGATTGGAGATTTAACGACCACCGTGAACAACTCAATGGGCTATAAGCAGTCGCCCGTCCCTAATTTAGGGTCACTGGTTCCAGGGATGGGAGAGAGCCAGTGCCGTAAGACAAACACAACATCCATGCCTGACCGGGATTCGAACCCGGACCCCTTACAGACGAATGATCAGAGGCCAGCGCCTTAGACCACTGCGCCACCGGGGAGGCATTTTTGGTCTACAAAATAGTCTTTGTAATGAATGGTATTGGAAGATAGATTTTTTTTTTTTAATCAGATATTTAGAAGCAAAGGTAGTGAACAAAAATTGGTTTGAATCGCATTTGCATTTACGCCTACAGCGGCGAAGTTTTGCATCAGGAAAGGGCCAGAGGACAAGGATCATTCTCAATGCAAAGCAAAATTTTCCAAATCAGACCAATAGTTGCAGCGATATGGTGTCCACAGACAGAAGACGGACAGGGATGTTTTTCAAAGGACATGAAAAAGAAAAGATCACGTCCCTCCAAAATGCTTAATTTATTTGCTCACCCACATGTTTACTGATAAATAAGAATTAAACATAAAAGAAAATATGCAACGCAAACAAATGGAACAGTAGAACATAATCAGTAAAAGGTAAGATAAAGTTTTCAAAACATCATACGTTACACAGAAAACTACATAATTAAACTTCTGATGATAAAATAAAAAAACTCGTCATTCAAGTTATCAAAATAGATTTATTTGTTCAATTATACAATACTTTACAAATTTTGAAGATGACAATCCGATTTTTGGCGTAAATGTGACAAGGATGGTAAGTCATCCTTGTCACATCTCGTGGTGTAGTGGTTAGCATACCTAGGCGTTTTCTGGGAGACGCGGGTTCGAGTCCCGCTCCAGGACGATGAAAAAAATTTTCAAGTTTTCGCATATTATCTGACTTACCATCCTTGTCACATTTACGCCAAAAATCGGATTGTCATCTTCAAAATTTGTATTATATGGCGTAATCCCGTATTTCTTTCATGATTTATCTGCTTCTCCGGGCAATCACGGGATAGGATTGTTAACCTCCAGATTCGCTAAACATGAATGCCGGTTGCTTCGACTAGCGAATCCTGTGATGGTTAAATTCAAATTGATCGGAAACTTGAGACTTGGTCGTTCTGGGTGGTGTAGTGGTTAGCATACCTAGGCGTTTTCTGGGAGACGCGGGTTCGAGTCCCGCTCCAGGACGATGAAAAAAATTTTCAAGTTTTCGCATATTATCTGACTTACCATCCTTGTCACATTTACGCCAAAAAATCGGATTGTCATCTTCAAAATTTGTATTATATGGCGTAATCCCGTATTTCTTTCATGATATACAATACTTTGTTATACAGACCGAAATCTCATTTTCTTTATTTCAGTTTAAAAAAAAGAAAGAAGTACTTTAAACAAGTCAACATTTTTATCAAATAAATAGTACCACATAGCAACACACGTTCCTAGTAACCATGTTTGAATGTAATTCCTTTTGTTGTACATGGAAATTAGCATCAAGATCACATAAATATACAAATAAAGACTTTTGTGTACACAACACCACACATTATAAATACAACCACAATATAACTTCACATGTTCAGCCCACAAGTCAACACACTTAAAACTATTATAATCGAAAACTTAATTTACAATTATAAATTACAGCAAATTTTACAGTTTTTGATTCACAGGCACAATTTAGTATGTTCTTGCAAACATAATGCATTCGTAACAATCTGTGTCTTGCCGTGTTGCAACCGGACATCAAAAAAGAAAAACCGCTTGCAATGATTATTTTCACTTTTTAAAACATAGTTTGTTTGTTTTTTTATTGGGGGTTTAACAACCACCATGAGCAACTCAATGGGGTATAAGCAGTCCCCTGTCACTAATTTAGAGCCATTAGTTTCAAGGAAGGGAGAGACCCAGTGCCGTAAGACAAAATGCCTCACTGGGATTTGAACCTGGGCCCATTTCAGACGAATTGTCATAAGCCAGCGCTTAGACCACTGTGCCATAAGGGGGGGGGGGGGAGCAATAAAAGGTTATAAAAGAAATGGAAATTTTATGTTAGGCTGCCTTATTTCTATCTATGATATTTCATTTCGTGTATATTACTAATGAAAATGCAAAAGTGTTCCCTAGTAACCATTACAAACATATTTGTATTACACACAGAGTAAAAGAAAAGTAATTATGCTGCACTTACCCTAAATTAAACAACTGTTCAGCAAACAGCAACTGAAAATTGCTGTATATAGGCTATCACTCTCAGTTTTTGAACCATGCGTTTCTCCTGCAAGGTTAACGAGAAAGAGAGGAAGATCCACACTTTTCTTACAAAACTGCACTGAGCAAAAGTTTTAGAGCACCACGAATGTATCAAATCCCTATTTAATGATGGTAGCAGAAAATTTGACCCTTAGCTCCCAGGCACAAATTTTGTAGCAACTTACGTCTTTCATTTGTACGCCATGACTCACGCCTTCACTTTCTCTCTTGCCCGATTTTTCTTTGGGGAGTGTCTGGCTACATTTGGCTTACTTTCTCCGTTTTTATGAGAGCACTTCCTCTCTCAATAACATATGACATTGCTGCAGAGCTCGATTTCGACAGGTAGTTAATAGCAAATTGCTAGCAAGCAAATGCATTTTGCTAGTGATAAAAAGTGGTTCTAGCAAAAGTTGCTAGTGGAAAAATTTTGAATGTTTTAGTGTGAACTGTAAAGCACCACAGCATTGCTGTGTGGAATATTTTAAGACACATACAAAAAGGAACAACTGCTTCCTGGAAATTAATGTTTCTTGAAAAGTACAAACATTATAAAAGCATTTTGACACTAGTAGAAATATTCCCTTATCTACTTTTGCATGTGATGCTGGGTTCAGTTTCATGAAGAGAATCCAGAGTGATTGGAGGGGATTTTAAACTTACAAACATTGAATGCTCTCGTGAGCATTGAGGTTGAAGGTCGATCTGAAGACAAGTTTGACCCCAGGCCTGCAGTTTTAAAGTGGTATGATTAAAAGACACGAAACCCAGATCGTAAACCATACGGAAAATAACTTAAGATTTTGAATAGTGTTCTTGGATTCTGTGAATAAAGTTAAATAAAAAAAAAATGTTCTTTAAATATTTGCATTCAAATTATGTTGTTAGAATTAATCTGTCAGGTCATGAAAAGGTGAGTTATATCTAAATATTTGTAATTTTTCAGCATTACAATGTCACAGTTACAGGGGTGAAATCAAAATTTGTCATGATTGACTAATGGAGGGGGACATGTTAAAGTTTCTTTTCTATGTTAAATTTCGCTAGTAGATGATGCAATTTGCTAGTAAAAAATAAGGCCACTAGCAAGTGTTGCTACTGCTAAAAAAAACGAAATCAAGGCCTGCACTGCTGACCCTCAGGTGACTTAATGTGGTGGCCTTCCAACATGAAAAGGTTCCCCACCTCTGGTGTAGACAAATATTCTAAGGAATACAGGCCATGTTGAAAAAATTAGAGTTGAGATACTAAGATAATTTATTCAGCCCAAGTGGCAGAAAAAAGATACAGCAAAACCAAGAAAATCATGGTAGAACCAGATTCAGGAATGCCTGCAAGAGAAAATTGAGTATGGTGCACAAAAGGTTTTGTCATTTTGTCTGAGACATGTGATGGATGTCACTGAAGCTCATGTTTCATGTCAAGATTGCTGTAAATTGAGATGTTCAATACAGCAGTAAGGAGAATACAGTGCCATCCATCAGCAGTTTCAATTTGGCCAATGAGCAGCATTATTTGAGAGCACTGGGAATGGAACTACATAAGTCTGTCATTTGAATTTTATACTTTTACCACTTGTACACATTGTTAGTCATAAATTATGCACAACAGTCAAGGACCACCTGCACTTTGTTCAGCAAAAAAAACACAGGGGAAAATATTTATGGGAGCACCAAAAACATAAAAAAAATTCATAAAATATTCATGACAAGTTACTGAGCATAAAGCATACAAATCGGTTTTTAGCGAAACAGTTACATACCCTACTGGTAATAAGAACTTTTTTCATGCCATTTTTCCTTAATCTACACCCTAAACTGTTCTTCAAACAGTCATTTGTCTCACCAATGGAGTTCAGTCAGCATACACTACAGTTATACACAAAAATGACTTTGCTATTTACAATGCAGTTGCAGATAGAATGTACTCATGGACTTTATAAGGTAATGCTTGAGAAAAACCTCATTCTGAGCTTAGATCATTTACAAGACTTTTTTTTATTAATTTGGCAAATAACGCCATTAAACACTTTACCCATATTCAGCCATTACCCTTACCACTTTTGGGGAAGGCAAAGTTTAAACATATCAGCCTTAGTAACTGACATGGCTCTCTTTATCTATATGATTTCCTGCACATCACTTTGATAGTGAATGATTTGTTTCACACATGGAAAGGAGCTACAGTGCTCAAGTTAGTATGTTTTTCTCTAATGCTTAAATTCATTGATGTGAGTACCCTATCTTATTTTGCTCTTTTTTATAATCAAAAACTTGTGCATTTTTAATCATTTTATTTACCTCTATAAAACTTGTTAGTAGATAGGAGATAAGAGTAAAGACTTATGCAAAAATATTAGGCTGATGTGGTTTAGTTCATCTAAGGATGATACAAATATTCAAACGACATGGAAGAAATACACAGGTGACTTTTCTATAAAATTGATGCTTCAGCTAATTATTTTTGCAAATTAAGAACATAACAAATAAAGGTAAGTAGATCATGCTAGTTGCGTCAAGAGAGAATTTTATTTGAAAAAGTTCTCTTAACGTAACTAGGATGATCTACTTACCTTTACTTGTTATTTCTTGCAACATGTTTTGCCCATCATCGTCAATTTAAGAACATGTCTAGAAAAGATGATCTGCTTTGTTTCTCAAGTTTTGTGACTTTCAATATTTTGGAAAGCAAACAGAAGACCATTTTCAGAGTGTATGTGAAAGTTCAAGTGCTGTTACCAGAACATGGCAAATTGAGACATTTGATACAACTGCAATAACCTAAATTACATATTTTTTTTTCCATTTGAGGAGACAATCTCTCAATTTCAGAGAACTAGTGAATGATGTTCATTCATAAGTATGAATTTAGTTTATGTACACAAATATCCTTTTGGAAGCTTGCTAATCCATGGACACATTAAGCTCTAAATTTGACTCACAATGGTGGAAAGAGAATAATATACATCAAAAGTAATTTACAATAATTTTTTTGGAATGCACAGCATTGTAACAAATATAAAGGAATTAATAATGCTTTAATAAATTAAGTATATAATTTATCAGACATGGAAAGACAGTGCATAAATACAAAAATAAAATGTGTATAAAATGTTTAGGAACAATAAATTCCTAAAAAATATTGTTTAAAATCAAATTTTATTTTAAACAAAATGCCAGAAAACAGCACCAGCTGGAATAAAATCAAATCTTAAAAAGCTAATAACTTAATAAAATAAGATTTGAAATTAAACAATGTTTTTCTCTGAGCATCTTTAAATGCCATTAGTTTTTGCTTTAACTTTTTAATTTTAAATTCTTAAAAGTCACAGGCACATACATGAAGATTTCTACAGCCATCCACAATTAACAGAAGTAAAGGAAAAATAGTATGAAGGATTTTATTTAGAAACATGAAAGTAATATCTAAACAAAATTTTATTTTAAATGAAATTATATTTTTTGTTATGCAAGAAACGATATATCTATTCTAATCAGAAAAACAACAAAATTTGTTTTAAAAATGTGTAGTCATTGCTGAAGTAAGTATGCAATATTTTAATCAAGTCATCTGTATGAGTTATATTTATAAATTCTACACTTTAATCTTTGTTAGCATTTAAATTTGCATTAATGTTTTAACTTTGCAATCTACTGAAAATTTGACTTCAAAAGTTTATATTTAGACAGAGCCATCAAATACTCTAAAAATATTACCTTTGCAAGATGGCTGAACAATTAAAAGCACTGTTAGTGCGGTTAATATGACATAACTTTTCCATGCAGAAAAAAATTCTAGAACAGGTTTACATAATCTGGGCAAATTTCATCATGAGAAATATCACAATATCTAAAATTTTCCTAAGACACATATTTTCATACTGTCACCAGTGGTCATACGGAACTATGTACAATGACATTTCATTGCAACAAAAGTGCTAGAACGACCTCCTCAAATTCTGCATTAGGAGATTTGACTCTACTTATGCTACATTGTTAGCACATATGTAGTTCACATAAAATGTTGTTCGATTTCTGAAATTTATCTCCATGTGGATCTCTGCATTATGTTGTCACCGAGTTTTGCTGTACAACACCATTATATCATAAAATGTTAGTGATTTTGAAGAAATAAAATACTATTACACGATAACATGGAAAATGTGGACATATGCATGTAACCATAAATAATAAGTACTAAAACTTCAAAAACATTAAGTTACCTACAAAATATAAGATAAGAAAGCTTTAAACTGGTAACTCAGTCTTTATCAACCTGGTAATGAATGAATGATGATAGTAAGTGCTTGCAAAATCCATAAAGTTGCATTTGTTATATCTTTTTAAAAGCAATTTCCATATTAGTGGAACGGTAAAAGGGGAATTAGAATTGCAGTTTTGAGAGTAGAGAAAAATTTCCAAACTTTCCAAATAACGTAATGAAAAACGATTAACAATGGGGTAATTCTTTTGGTGCCATCCAAAGAGGTTCAGTAGAGGTGTTTGGCCAAACTTAGAGATGCCAGTGAAGTGTCAGAGTTTTCATTAGGTATATAGTTTTGGTGTTCCAATAAATGGATGTTGATGCTGCGTTCAAGTGCCTCCCATGTAATAAATTTCACGGAAGATGCGAGTGACAACATAATCCCCCTCAATTGTCCTCGAGTTTTACCTTATTCCAATCTCAACATCTTCCAGTGAAACTTACTATTGGATTGGTGCGAATGAAATGTCTGGTGGGAACGAGCAGTGCAAACAGGCCCCCACAGCAAAGGAATGGAACTACCCACAGGTGCTGCGGGTATTAAGTCACAGAGTTACTATAAATAGCTAGTACGTGTGTGAAGAACAAGGTTCAGGCATGGTTTGTTTGGACGTAACATGGCTTTCAAAGGAAACTTGCAGATGCCAGATTTCAGAGTAATCTTCCTGTATGAATTTAAACTGGGCCATTCTGCAGGAATTGCTGCTCGAAACGTAAAAGACAAAGCGTTTGGGGAGAATACAGCCAACGAACCAACCATTCAACGATGGTTGGTGAAGTTTTGAAGCAGAGATACGGACCTGAAAAACGAAGCTCGTGGTCACCGACCTTCTGCTGTTTCTGACGATGTTCTGTTATGAGTGGTTGAAGCGAATTGTTTTCCATTATTATTTTCCCAGGTAAATTATTTTGCTTAGGTAAGTTGTCCTGCTTTTACATTATCACCATCCATGGGTGCTGGTCTTTTGCTGGACATTTCATTCACCCCAACCCAATACATTGAAGGCACTTACCACAGCATTTTTTTTTCTTGCTGGAGGTTTAATGACCACCATGAGCAACTCGATGGGCCATAAGCAGTCACCCCTCATTAATTTAGGGTCACTGGTTCCAGGGTAGGGAGAAAGCCAGTGCCTTATAACAAACAATATCCATGCTTCACCAGGATTTGAATCTGGACCCTTCTCAGACGAATCGTCTGCAGCCAGCACTTAGACCATTATGTCACGGGAGCGGCCTTACCACAGCATAAACACCCATTTATTGGAGCACAAAAATGTCCATAAAGAAAACACTGACGTAATCTCTAACTTTGGACCATATTTCTGCTGAAGCTTTTTGAACTGACACCAAATGAACTACCCAGTTAATTAATCTTTAGGTTACAAGGAAAGTTTAAAAATTCTTCTCAGCTGCAAAAACAGTAATTCTGATTACCTTTTCACTGTGCCATTAATACAAAAATAAATTTAAAAAAACATGTAATGAACATGACTTTATAGATCTGGCAACCACTTACCATCACCGCTGTCCATCCTTTACCAGGTTAAAAAAGACTGATGTTATCAAGTGAAACCTTAATTTTTTTACAAATTTAAGCATGTTTCTAAAATTTTAATAAATCTTGTCATTACAAGACTAGTCTCATTCTGACACCTGGCTTAGCATCTGACATGTGAAGTTTTGCAATGGAATGTCTCAATACAGACTTCAAGAGGAATGTAAACAGTTGTAAGGAAGTTCATGGCAGTCTTAAGCACTTGAATTTCATAAATTAAAAATTAGTGAAAAATGTATGTGCTTAATACAGAGTGCAAATTACTTATCACCTTAATTTTTCAGCTTTCAGCCTTGCAAGTGGCAAGCAATGCCCAAAACTCAATTGGAAGGATTTGCCCTGATTTCAGTTGAACAGCTGGTTGGTGTGTGAAAGCTTGGAAACTTTGATTTCTGTTCTATGCAAAGACATTCGGATTACTAGTATAGTTATACTATTTTGAGTATAGTTGATGTATAGTTCCTTATTATTAATTACAATGACGTGATTTTCAATTTCGCAAATATGAAGGCAAGAAAAGTTTCTTTTTAAACACTAGATATTCACTTCAAACGTTATAAGTGCAAATAATGTAAAGATGTGCTAAAAACTAAAACATGTCTGTAGTCAAGTGTTCGTGATTGAACTGTTCTTCATTCAATTGGGTTGATGCACAAGTTCATGCCGTTTTATTTCACGAGTGTTTCCCAGGTCAGTAGTGACAGTGCAGATGGTCAGTTTTACATCAAAATGTAGCCAGGAGTATTGTGTATCTAAATCATATTGTGTTGTGTGATTGTGGCTAATATTTTTTTTTTTTTTTTTTTGGTTTTCAGGTCCAGAATTATGGTGTCAAGTAGAGAAAAATAAACATTTCTGACATCTGCTCCTCTACAAGTTTAACAAGGGATCCATAGCCGCCGAGGCTACTTGAAAAATTTGTGCTGTGTATGGGGAGGATGCTATTGCTCCGAGGACCACCCACAAATGGTTTGAGTAGTTCTGAGGTGGCAATTTTGACCTTAACTACTCTCCACACATGTCGTCCATTTCACTTTGACGAGGATCGTTTGCACCATCTCATCTACTTGGATCCACGTCAAACCACACACAAATTGGCCACTGAGATGGACTGATCAGGCTACAGTGTGCAACACCTGGAACATATGGGAAAGGTCCAGAAATTGGCCACTGAGATGGACTGTGATCAGGCTACAGTGTGCAATACCTGGAACGTATGGGAAAGGTCCAGAAATTGGCCACTGAGATGGACTGTGATCAGGCTACAGTGTGCAACACCTGGAACGTATGGGAAAGGTCCAGAAATTGGCCATTGAGATGGACTGATCAAGCTACAGTGTGCAACACCTGGAACGTATAGGAAAGGTCCAGAAATTGGGGTCTTGGGTGCCTCACACTCTCGCCGAGAACAAGAATCAGCATGTTGCCATATGGGTTCCTTGCTCGTCCATTATCATGAATGTTCTCAGCAACACAAACCCTTTCTGTCAAGTATTGTTACTGGAGATGAAAAGCAGTGCCTGTATGCAAATTTCAGGCATCGGAGGAAATGGTTTAGCCCAAACAAGATGCCCACACCACGTCCAAAATATGACCATCCTGCGAAGATCAAGTGTCAGGTGGGACATCGAAGGCATTATTCACTGGAAAATGCTGCCAAGGAATCGGGCCATCAACGCTGCACTCTATTGTGAGCAACTTCGCCGTGTGGAGGAGGGAGCAATTTAGCAGAAACGGCCACATCAGCGCCATGATGTCCTTCTCCAACATGATAATGCATGCCCTTAAAAATGCAAACATGACCAAAATAGCCATTTAGGACATGAAATGGGAGATCCTTCCACATTCGACCTATTCCCCAGGTATCACCCCTTCAGACTATTAAGTGTTCAGAAGCTCTGTCAAATGCATTCCGTGGCTGAACGTTCAACAATGATGTTGATCTCCAAAATTTCTTTGACGATTTCTTCGCAGTAAAACCTGCAATTGTTTTCAAGAATGGTATTGCACATTTATTCAGACATTGGGACACCATCGTAAACAATGGGGGGAAATACATAGTTGATTGATTCCGTTTTCCCTTCTGATGTAATACATTCCTGTAATGAGGTGAAAAAAAATGGCATGAACTTATGCATTAACCCAATACATGAGCATTACCTACATGTAAGTAATGTTACTACATTTATTTCTTTTAATTGCCTCTCATTTTTGTAATAAATGGATAGTATATCTATCTTACGATTATTCTTTCATTAATTTATGAATTGTTATTTATGATACTATTTAAAACTAATGATCAGATATACTGAAGCATACTTAACCTTAATGAATTTAACATACCAAACAAAAGTCTTTCCATGTTAAATAAGTGAGTCGCGAAAAAATTTTCATTGGCCGCCACCGTGAATCAAACCCAAGGTCTTCCAGTTACGCACCGGACATGCTACCACTGCATGTCCTAGTTACGCTCCAGACATGCTGTGCATAACTGGAAGACCCTGGGTTCGATTCCCGGTGGTGGCTGATGAGAATTTTTCTGACTCGCTCATTAACGTGGAAAGAGCGATGACTTCTGTTTGGTGTTTCTGATCCACATCGAGTGTATGAATTAATGACTTTTATATGTTAAGTGTTAAATTCATGATGGGATTGGGCAGCAAGGCATGTTATTGCAAGGGATGGCAAAATTCCTAGGCCCAGCCCTGCCTCTATGCCCTACTGGCTGTCTTTCCTGATATGGCCTCAGCCACTGGTTCTTGGTGGTAGGATAGCATACGAATACTCACTTTTCATCACCTATGACGATATGATGCCAAACTTATCCTGTGGATTTGACAGCAATTTGCTACAGAGGGCAATACGTTCCACCTACAGGAGTATCAATTCATGGAAAACCATTCCATGGTGCCTGGGGAAGAAACCAAGCTGGAGCAGGTGAAAAATGATGGACTGGTACCAGGGATCACTGTCTCTAGGCGTCAGTGTTGGTGATTATTGAACATCCTGACCTCAGCTTGTCTTCAAGACGGGAGTCCTCAGCACTGAGATGCCAGAAACTTTTGTGCACTGCTGCTGTTCACTATTTTCTTGCCTTCAACAGCACAGATTTCTCTCACTGCTGCCCATTTTAACCCTTTTTTCCCCCAATAATAAGCATAGGAGTACCCAAACAGACTGTTCATGAACCTTCATCCCATGCTCACCTGTTAAGGCAGTGTGGCTCCATGCCAGATGCATGTCAGCAGCCTTATGTGTTCCATGGCATTGCGGTACCCAGTCAGCACTGGCAAGTGTTTCGCAGAGGAATGACTGCTCAACATCACGTGAAGCTCAAACCAGGACAAACTTTTGGCTCACCCTGGAATAATTAATATCAAGCAATGACTCAGGTTTTGAAATGAAATACTATAATGAAGTCATCTGTTAATTTCATAAATACTCATCATACCTGCCAACTTTCAGAAACTGAAATCCGTAAAAAAAAATTAATCGATATATTCAATGAAATTACTCTTGTTGCGCATATTAATTAAATGTACTGAACATATCGATTAAAAAACGATATGTTACCTAAAAAAGTAGCAACTTTTAATTGATATGACTACAGATGTTTGAATTTATCAGCAAGTTTATTTCAATTAAAATAGAACCTACACATAATTTCTCATTACTATGCTATCATTATGATCTGTAAAGAGATACAAATTTATTTTTATGGAGGTTTGCATCTCAAGGGAAGGATGCTCCACCCTTTGACCCCCAAATCCAATAGGATTGCATTGCACGCCGTCACGGAACAAACTAAAATGTTTTCTAAAACAAACTATTTTCATGCTAGGATTATCTTATGGAGAGACGGACGATGAAACAGTCAAATGAAATAAATGAGTGAATGAAGGACACTAATTGGTAAATTATGCTCAACTAAAAATGAAGTGATTATATAAACACTTTGCACGAATCACATCCAGTTCACTATAACTTTTAAAATAGGAAGTTAATTTCGTTTTTTTTTTTGTTTTGTTTTTTTGCCACGCAGTCAACATTAGATTTATGCTTGGCACTATATGATTAGTAACATCATTCCTTTCACCACGCGAAATGCTGAAATTACATCGACACAGAGCAAAATGCATATTTTTCGTGTTTTGAAGATTTTGCAATACACAGGGAACTCTGCAGAATATGTATCACAGAGTTTTATAGTACCCCCCTTTATATTGCTGCTCATAGTGAATCACTAATACTAAATTTATTGAAACTCTAAAACAAAATGCAAGTAAAACTGCCGTAGTGAAACAGTAACAGTTTAAAGAGATGCAATTTGCAGAGGAAAAAATAGTACCGCGACATATTAATTTGGTTGCATGAAGCCAAGATATTTCTATGCATGTTATCGAGAGACAAACAAAGCACGGTTGGAAAGAATACAATCTTACTAACAAACAAACAAAATAAATCATTGCTGGAGAAGCACTGGCTTGAATGAACATTGAACTTTTTTTTTTTTTTTAACTTCCTCTTTGGTTAGGTCAAATTTATTACCAGAGAAGAAGTTACGAAACCGTGCCCCAATGCATTTTTAATTTCACAAAACTGACAGCTTTTACTTGATTTTGTCATGTTGGGTATCGATCTGGGATTAAAAATTACACAGATTTAAAATTAGTTTGAGTTTTTTTTTCTAAATTAACTATGTTCTGAGATCGCATTTTGAACTGGGAGTAGTAAAGACATGTGCTTCAATGCAAGTCACACCCCACTTTGGCCTACTGAGAAGTTGCAACCTGGGAGACGAAGGACGAACAATGCATTACCTGAAAAGGAGAAGGGGGGGGGGACAACAAGACAGAGGGAACCAAGCCTAAGATTAAACAAGCCCAGCTGATTGTTATCCTTATCAGTTTACGAACAGCGCAAGTTTTAGTGTTTGAAACAACAAAAAACCTAACACGTGGTAAAACTTCGGCAAATGTTCCCACATAAACACATTACGAATAAGCTTATTATAATAACTGAAAAGTTATTTGTAACTTACATCACTGCTTTACTTTGAATGGATTAAGTTAAATAAAAAAAAAAGTTTTAATAGCGGGTGCAAAATCTTCAGAAAAAGGAAAATAAATCTCGAGAAATCACCAAATCCATAAAATTAACATTTTGCCCATAAAACAAGTCATGTTTATGTAAATTTTATGGGTAAATCGTAAAACCTGGCAAATATGAAACATAACAGTGGCATAGTTCCCACTCTTTTTCCAAAAAAATCAAGGACTTTTCCAGGACTCAAAAATTTTCAAGACCATATACTATATTAGTGCCCAATAAGAACTCTCATGAAACCCAAAAATAAGTTGTAACAAACAGTCAAAAAGTTCAATTAAAATTATAGTTATATCTAAACATAGTGGCATACTTTGTTGAGGTAATATTATTTCACAAGATTTCAGGTTTCTTTATCACCAACACATTTCCCCTGGAACTAAGTACATTTAACAATTTATTGTCAGTGAAGCCAAGGCTCATTTTACTGATGCATGAATATGCAGATGTGTCAGCGAAATTAAAAATTGTCACATCATATGCAGAGTGTTGATCTCATTTAATTTCTGAAGTTCCAATATTATGCCAAAACATTTTAAATGGCCCAATACTATTTTTCCAACATCTTCAGCTAAAAATAGCAACAATGGAGAGTCTCTTTGGTAGTTAACTAGGAAGGGTTGCAAAATCTTGGAAATTGAAAGAAAAAAATTCAGCTTCACTTTCATCAGGACATTTTTGCATGCCTGTCTACAAGGTATGATTTACACTTTGGAATATTTGCAGATTTCTCTTGGTCAGTAAGGGAAACACAATTTTCTACATTTTCCCACATCTTAATGGCTTTTTCAGCAGCAGGACAATTTTCCAGACACCGACAGTTGTAAAATTTTTAGGGCATTTTTGTAGAGTTTGTTGAATTCTAATATTCCTTCTTGCAGGACAGTCTTTATAAAGTTGATAAAGGCTTGTCAGAAAACTTGCTACATTTTGTGAAGAACCTGAGCATCCATGTTTAAAACAATTGTTCAGTATATCATATCTCATGTGATTCTATCATAAAGTTCACATATATGAACTTTATGATAGAATCACATGAGATATATGTTCAGTATATGAATACCACAACTACCTATCCTAACCATTTGTTAACCAAACTTTTTAATTTCTGCTTGCAGGGGGCTAAAAACCTTCCATTTAACTGCTGGATCATCCATTGATATGTTTAACACCTTGGACAAATTAAGTTTTTGTGTACCATCAAACAGAGATGAATATGTTAATTCAACAATAGAGTGACCCATGAAAACAGAGGTACAGTATCTGCTAAGAACTGGGTTCTTTTCTGCATTCCAGAAACATGGTAGTCCATCTACTTTGACTGAGTAGCATGGTTCAAACTCTCAAACAATGTGTATAAGTCTAGTTCAGTAACCTACCTAAAAACAGCTGTAATAAAATGAGGTGCAATTCCAAAACAGATTTGATAAGCAGAACAGAGCTTTGTAGCATGGCAAGTGGGCCACTGCAGGATTTTTATTCCTTGCCACTAAGGCCTGCATCTTTATACTAGCTAACTGCTGTTTCATCACACATTTAGAATCAACAGCCATGTGAAAAAGTAAACATTATACCATGGAGAACCACATCTACCACATAGGGGAAGACTGGCCAGTGACTTATTTGAAAGAACTATTCCTTCTGGCATGCACTGAGCAACCAGCATTCAGCAGATTGAATGCACTGCACAACAAGCATTCAGCACATTGAATGCACTGGGCAACAAGCATTCAGCAGATTGCATACCTGATTTGAGATGCTAGTACAGTGTAACTCGTCTCATTCAAACGTTTTTAATTTGAATTCTTGGTTAATTCGAATTTTTCCGTTTGGTCCCTTGAATTTTCTATATAATGTTAAAAATAACCCCTTTAATTCAAACTTTTTTTTTTTTTTTGTTTAATTCAAAGAAAGCCCTATTTCGTATTCTCATATTTTCAACAATTACCTTTTAAAATGGGTACGTACTGTTCTGGATGAAGCAACTAGTTAAACCTGAAACTATAACCAATTGCTTCGAAAAAGCAGGCTTCCAGAACCCCAATGATGAGTCTCAACTACCCCAAGGTAATGGTGGCGAGGAGATCATATTCACTGTGGAGTACTGGGAAGACGTAGATAGTGATGTACTGTACGAGGCTTTTGTGAGCGTTAATGACAATTTAGCTGTTTGTGGCGAGCTCAGAGATGAGATCCTGGCTGATGTTATGAATAAGACCTACTTGTCTATTTTCAGATGAAAAACTGGAACGGCCAGAATTTCCTGAAGAGTGCCTTACAAATTCAGTTGAGGCCTTGGTTCACCTCCAACAGTCAAGGAAGTTTGTTGAGAGACAGCAGAATGTAAGTGACTATTTCATTCAAGAGATAAACTTGAGGAATTTGCACTTACCCATAACAAATTCTAAGAAGCAGGCCAGAATTTGAAGTTTTTTGTACAAAAAAATTTGGAAATTTACCGTACCTTTTTTTTTTTTTTTTTTTTGTATGTTATGCATAAATATGTTTTTTTTACAGTACTTTAATGTGCCCACATTCAAACTTGCCTAATTCGACTTTGTCAGTAATTCGAATTATTTTTGTGTTTCCTTCAGCTTTTAATTATCCAAGTTACACAGTACCTTACACTCCCTCACATTCACTTATAGTTCCAAATCACAACCACATGAAAAACAGAAAGGTGATACCCATGTGTTCCCGATTCCAAGAGAGCGTTCCACAATTCGGTGCAGCCACATGTGACATTTTGGTGATAGCTTCTCTCAAACTAACTGAGGCTATTCTGAAATTTGGTGAAAGGAAAAAAAAAATCATTACAAAATTCAAGAATTTTCAACTGCCCTTGAAAAGAAAAATTAAATTCAAGGAATTTGAGGATTTTAAAGGACCTTGGGAACCATGAGTGAAATATAGTAAGACTCAGTGAGATAACCTATAGATCTACACGACAGAAGATGACACACTAAAAATATAAAGTGAAGCCAACTGGGTTACAATCACATACTAACATAACAATACAGAAAATTAAATTATTATTGTGGAAATTCAATTAAGAATTAATCTTTAAATCATGTGGAAGTCATAGAAGCTCATTATTTTGTGGTACAGAAATGTGGTAATCAAACTTTCTTCTATGTGTGGCCTATGCTTCGGAAAACTTTAATAATCCTGGAGAGGGAAAATGAACCCACATCCCACGAATCCATTCAGTTATGTTATTGTTACACCCACTCTGGAGATTTTTGGATAATTGCAAGCCTACTACATAGGAAACTTAATAAACTTTAATACAGCACTAGCTGAGCCAAATGCTTTCTCATCTGTAATGAGACAGGCAACTCAAGTAGCATAATCTGGAAGTTTATTTGAATTCTTATTTAATTAGTTTTAGGTGTTTGAAAATAGGCTTGGACTGGCCAACCAGTCCTCAGGCCTGTGCAACCTTGAGTAGACAAATTTGTGTCCAGGCTCAGCCTCCCTCTTGGCAATAACAAACTATTGCACAGGTGAAAATAAGAAATTTATTGGCAAAACTATTGCAAAGATGAAAATAAGAAATTTAAATTCAAAATAATATTTGAATACCTAATCAAAATGTGATAGAGGAGAAATAAATTTAGAGTGAGTACAGGTTTAGGGAGTGGGGAATGTTCAACAACAAGAGGTGGTCAGTGCCCTGCAACAGCGAGAGAGAAGACACCCTTTTCTATGATCCATGTGGCCCCCTTGGGCAGTGAAAATCAGCTGTTAAGTTGTTCACACGCCTTGAGTGATTGTGCTTGCTGTTAATTTTATGTGTCTGCGACATGTGTTTGGCTCCGCATAATTTTTAGTTACCCAGGTAAGAATTAAGAAAATTAATTACTAAGTTTGGTAGTAAGGGGAGCCTTTTATAGGCCTCCAAGTTCGTACCTACATAGCCTTACTGAACTCGTAACACAACTTCCTCAAATAAGTTTTGATCACAACAATCTTTCTCTCACCCTTTTCCATTTCTAATTTCTTTAATGAACTTACTGTGATTAGCAATATTAGATGAAGCCCCACACCCTTAAAAATTTGTGGCTATGCGACTGGTGAGCACTGATCCATCTACAAAGATTTCATAAACAAAAGTGGAAAATCTGGGGAAGGAAGTACAAGGACCAGGAAAGTATTGTTTATATAAAAATACAGTATAATATCTTGTACAATTTGTTCCTTAAATGCTAGATGTTTTTTTTTTTCCAATTTTGTGAAATAAAATTCAATTACCCATGAATTTCTTTCTTGGTAGACCAATATTTATGAAAAAAAATCCTTCAATGATTCACAATATTCAACAATGCTTTAAAGCCACAAGGAGAAAATAAAAATATTATTTTGGAAGTCCTTGCAGCGATATAAGAGGCTGTATTAATTTGAGAGCGTAGACCTGTGACGTGTGTGTATAGTTGTCAGAAAAATTAGATAGGTAATCTATTTTGAGTTCGTCAAAATATTTTATACCCTCTGGAAATCCAAGGTCAGCACCCTTTTGGAGGGTCCAGTCCAAGCCTGTTTGGAAACATGTCTTCCTTGATGGCGTAATGCTCAGATAAAAGTCAGATGTGGGTTCAATTCCTGCTCTGGTATGATTCAATTTTCAAGGTTTCAGAAGAGGTCACAGAAATGAAAGTTAATCATGCAACACACAAAAATAAAATTATTTTGTTACATATTGAAAACATTTTAGTTAATTAAGTCCAAAGTGTGGAATTTTTAACTAAATTATGCCTTTGAAAGGTAAATAAAGTCTTAATTTAGTAAATGAGAATTCCTAGAGGAATAGTTTCAGCTTTTATGTAGTTCTCTCATCTAAAAACTTTTCCACAGTTTTCTGCAACTTCTCAGTAAAAGTAGCATAAGAAAAGTTCCTTCTGACATGCGCTGTACCCACACTACCCATTTCTCTGGACAGACTCCGATCAGCTGCAAAGATTTTCATTTTCTGGGCAAATGCCTCTGCTGTTGGCTCGCACAGATATCCAGTATCCCCATCCAAAATGGTTTCCAGGGGACCCCCACTGTTGCAAGCTATCACTGGACGTGAGAGAAGCATGGCCTCAATGGGTACAATGCCAAAATGTTCATTCTGAGGAGTATAAATGACAGCAGTGCAGCTATGAAATAACATTTGCTTTTGACTATCACTCGGTGATTTCAAAAAAGACACTTGAGAGCTCAGTGCACATTTTTCAGCTATGGCCTGAAGTTCCACAAAATATTCCTTGTTTTCCACAACTCTTTCATCATAACCACCAGCAATTATAAGATGGGTGTTGGCAGACACACTTGCAGGTACTAATGCATTCATTTTACCTGAAAAAAAAAAAACAGTATAGTCAGTACTATGGAAGAAATTGTTTTTTAAAACAAATAAATACAGGGTGACCCACTAGCTACCGAACCCGGCATTCTTTAATAATATTAACACTGACAAAGATATTGCAACTAAATCTGAAGTGGACTTACCGCATTTCATGTGAACTGTGATATCACAACATGTGCTGCAAATGGCCACCATTTGCGTCCACACAGCATTGAACCTGGCGCTATCTGCCAGCCAGCCGAAGTGCTCCTTAGTGGCAAACACATTCCTAAGTGTGGCAACACTGATGAGTAGTTCGCCGGCCAGCCAGACGCACCTCTCTGCTGCTGTGTTATGCCATTTTGCTGAGTGTGTCTACACAATACGGTTGTTGATAGCGAGTGCTTCTGCTCGTGGCTGTTCGCGTACGTGTGAAAATGTATCGGTATACTCTGGAGGAGCGAGTGTTTATTATTCGCACTTATTGAAAAACAGAATCGATAAAGTCTTGTCAACAGCAATTCCTGGAGAGGTTTGCACGCAGACATCTGCTGAGCAAGTCTGCCATTTGGGCATTGTCAAAAAAATTGGAAACCAAGGGGACTTTATTAGACTACCATGCAGGAGGTCATCCACAAATGTCCGAGAAAACCATCCAGAATGTAAAGGGCCCACTACTTGTGTCTCCCAGGAAGTCACTTTGCTGACTGTCACAGGAAACAGGGTTATACAAAAGCACTTGTCAACATGCTGTGAAAAAAGTGAAGCTTCATGCGTACCGTATCTCTATCTTCCACTAACTGAAAGAGACTAACCATGTGAAACTAGTGACATACTGTTTATGGCTTCAGACATTTCTTCAGGAAAATCTGGGCATTCTAGACTACACGTGGTTCTCAGATGAGGCATGGCTTCACCTGTCCGGATACGTAAATTCTCAAAATTCCCGTATTTGGGCCAGCAAAAATCCCAACGTGATACATGAAGAACCCCTTCATTCACAGAAACTCGGTGTTTGGTGTGGGACGACTGTTTCACATAACTGGTCCCATATTCTTCGATACAACCATCACAAACAGCTGCATATATGGAAATCTTCAACACCTTTGTAAATCAATTGGACAACAAAGAACTCTCCATTGGATATTACGAGCATGATGGAGCAACATCACACATCAGTATAGCAAAAATTCAGTCCTTTTTTGGCAACTGCGTCGTTTTGAAGGGTCTATGGCCATTGCACTTGCCCAATCTGACGCCTCCCGATTACTTTTTATGGGGATATCTAAAAGGGAGAGTTTATCCAAAGAAACCGAGAACCATAGACGCCTTGAAAGCAAACATCACCAAAGAAATTCAGGCAGTGACGGCAGACATACTGGCAAGGACTCTCCACAATATGGTGCGCTGGGTTCAATGCTGTCTGGATGTAAATGGTGGCCACTTCCAGCACATGTTTTGATGTCATCCCATTTTGCATGAAATGAGATAAGTCCACTTCAAATTTCATTGCAATATCTTCATTGGTGTTATTATTAAAGAAATGCTGGGTTTGGTAGTGAAGCGGGACACCCTGTATGTAACTACAGCAAAATAATGAGTAAAATTTATACAAAACATGTAGTACATTAAATTTTCGAATGATGCATGATGGTTGAAAAGTATCTAGCTGTTGGTTAGAAAGTGTTTGCTGCCTTCATAGATTTAGAGAAAGCTTACGACTGAATAAATAGGCTAATTTTGTGGAAAGTATTGAATAAATATAGTGTTACGAGGAATCTACTTAATGTGTAGTGTAAAAGATATGTATGCTGGAAGTTGAGCTAGAGTACAAGTAGCCTTAAAATGGGGTCTTAAATATGCCTGTCCGGCAAAACAACCTAATCTCTACCAAGTGATTCCTCAGGTAGGAAATGTAATGTGTACCCTACCTGAACAAGAAAGGGACTTCACATGCCAAAAAAACCTCGAGAATACTTGACAAGAGACTAATAAGATCCAATGCTGACCCATTTTGTGATGAAAGAAGACAGCTTGTAACTTTACGGGTGGAGCCTACTATAGCAGTAATTACAGCCGACAAAACATCACAAATTATCGTTATAAACAAATCTGACTACATAAAAAAAAATGCACGATGCAATCTCAAATCCCACCCGTCATTGTATCTAAAGACCCAACACAAGGTATTATTTCTTCGTTGAGACAACTAAAGAAATGCAATTATTTCCCTTCTTGCTTTGATCACTCACTTTGACCTTCACCAGGACCTCGAGTTCCCAGCATTTTTGGGAAGTTAAAGCTGCACAAATCGGGGCTTCCACTTTGTCCACTTGTCTCGGGCAACTCCAGCCTGACCAGGCCATTAGAAACTGCACTCTCCAAATACTTGGTCCCTCGTACTCAAGGATCTACGTTCTCTGTTCGGAATTCTATTCAAGTAATAGAAAAGCTAAAATCAATTCAACACCATGGAGGCTCTTTCATTCGTGCCTCACTTGACGTCGTGGCATTATATCCAAATGTGCCCATTGAGCTAACTCATCAAATTATCGAATCACGTCTTCTTGACTCATGTCTACAACCAGCCGAAACTGCTATTATGAGCGCTCTTGACCTTATTAAAAAGCATTCATATTTCCAGTTTCAGAATATTTTTAACCAACAGACAGATGGAACTGCGATGGGCTCCCCGCTTTCGGCCACCCTGGCGGAAATCTTCATGCAGCATCTGTAAGAAAAATTTCTGAATGATAATCCCTTAAAACCCCTATTATACTCTCGTTATGTGGACTATATTCTGCTTATTTGGCCATACTCAGTCGAAGAAATAAATATATTTGCCAATGAATTCTCTTCACAGACCTCATCCATAAACTTCACTATTGAAATTGAACAAAATTATAAACTACCTTTTTTGGATATACTTATATCACGCTCACCACTTAATAACAATTTCATATCATTTTCTGTCTACAGGAAACCAACAGCTATACCAACTATGATTCCTTATGACTCAGCCCACCCGCCTAATCAAAAACTTGTGTCTACGTTTTTCTTCTGAGAAGAGCCTATACTCACTCCTCTGACCGTCCAACTCATATTGAGGAGATCCATTGGATAACTGGGCTTGCTAAAGCATTTGGATACCCTACGTACTTGATCAACAGAACTCATTCACGTGTCAGGACCACCTTGGGCTCTTCGCTACAACGTATTGATGATCACTCTAAAAGGTACGTGGGTTCAATAGATTATATTCCAGCTCTCACTAAACCCCTCGGAAACATCTGCCACCGTTTCTCCTTGGATTTCGGCACCAAATCTCACAATATGCCAACCATGATCCAAAAGGATTGAGAAAGAACCCAGGAAGAGCAAAAATGGGGTATCTACAGCATTCCCTTACTTGATGGAATGGGCCAGCCTTCTTGTTATATCGGATCTACAGCTTGTAGTCTTGCCTGCAGAGTACAGGAACACAAATACAACATCAAGGCAGGGCTTCAAAATACTGCCTTGGCACGAACTGTCAACGATGGAACTTTCTACCCGGATTGGGACCATGCAAGAATCCTAGTAACGCCAAGATCCCGTTCAATGCTGTTATTGACTGAAAGTCCATTTGTAAAGCCTGTAACAAATGTAATATCTATATACCATGTGATTTACTACCTGTATGGAAAAATATTATATAATCACCCAAAGGAGACTGGACAAAATGGGGGAGCTCCACCTTAAACATCGCTGACTTAACACACACACACGCACTATGTTTACCCATACTGCCCTGGTTTCTATAAATTGCAGCACTGTTCAAATGTTCACCTCACATCTGAAGATGGGAACAAAGTGACCCGAAAGTACTAATGTGTATCTTTAGATTAAACTAATGAATTGAAAGTTTTACGGCTTTTAATTTAATAGTTCCTTGATTTTCTTATTCAATTGTTCGTACAGAGACTGTGGCATTTATACTTATTTATCAAGAATGTGCGAGTGAGTGGTTTTATATAGCGTACAAGTGAATGGTGTGTTATCAAAAAGGTTTTCTATTGGCGCAGCAATCAGACAAGGTTGTGTAATGTCACCATGACTGTTTAATACATTTATGGATGCATGCATGCATGGTGATAAAATGGACAATAGCACTTTTCTAGTTGCACATTATGTTATTAACCAAATCGTGCCATTATACGTGGAGTATATATAGTATCTGAAACAATCATTTGACGTTTCTGAATATGTCTGTTTCGCACGTTATGTTCTGTGAAAGTTCGACTGGCTGATACATTAATAATTTTCACCGTCTGATGTTACGTATCAACTAACCATTATAGTTAAAAATTACATATTAAGCGTATTAATGCTTACACCCACTTGAGATCTACCCCATTTTCCTTCGTTGTCAGTAGAAACCACGGTTCTTCAGGTTCTTCGTCCTTATCAAAACAAGGTTAGACACTTATGTGGTCAGGCCTGTTGCGCAAGAATATCAGTACAGGCTTAGTTCCGCCGTCATTCATAAAATTGTTGGGATGAACATTAAGTGACAGATATTTGAAGGTGGTGAAAGATATATGGAATTTTTACACTGTTGAATGGGTGTTAACAAAATGAAATGACTAACACAAAGAATAGCAAACTGGCTTCGAATTTAACATTAAAAGAAGGCTTACAGAAGTTAAAAACCTGTATTGAAAGATGAAGAAATAAAATAGAATGAAGTAGTCACAGTAAAATTCATGCGAAAGAATAAAAGATTGGCACAACACCGTCGCCGTCCTATCACACCGTTTACATTCCCGACACGTTTCAGCACACATATGTGGCCATTCTCAAGATTGTTGACTCTACAATGAACTCTAAGGTCTGTCTTATCGTTCCACTATAGCCAACCTTTACTTCATCAGTTATCATTTGTGTCACATATATTTGGAGGTCCCATCATCTGGTGTTCATCTAGTTCTCATTCTATGTTGGTAAATTTTTGATTGCTTAGCATGGATGGATTAATATTTTCCGTGCTCCATTACATTCTTCTATGCACTGGACAATTCGACGGGAGTATTTGAATTACAATTATTCTCCTAGGCCTTTTAAATTGATACATCCTCGGTCGTGATGATCTTTCTCTGGGTGTTATGAGGTGTTAACAGTTTTATGTTGTCCCAATCGGGGACAGCATTATTATCTTGGCATTATTGAATGAGCAATGTTTGTGTTTCGTTCTTTGTCCAGTTACCAAGATGTTCCCTCAATCAAAATTTTATACTTATTTTTGTGCTACCACTGTATATTGATTTGTTGTATGAGGAATCATTATTATTAAATATTGGAATTTGATACACACCAGCTTTATTTAGTATACTGATATTTTCTGTATTTCTCTGAAGTATTCTGCTATTATCAGTGACTGTATCAGCAATAAGTAGATTAGCCTTACTACGTTACCTTTGAAATAATTCCAGATATTGGTGGACAATAAGGAAGTTTCCACAAAACCTTTTTTGGTCAGAAATTAGCTGGATCGGTTCATTTCTTTGACAGAAATAAACCAAACCAGCCAATTTCTGACGAAAAAAAAAGTTTTGTGGAAAACTTCCTTATTGTCCACCAATATCTCGAATTATTTCAAAGGAACGTAGTAAGGCTAATCTACTTATTGCTGATACAGTCACTGATAATAGCAGAATACTTCAGAGAAATACAGACAATCAGTATACTAAATAAAGCTGGTGTGTATCAAATTCCAATATTTAATAATCATTATTCCTCATACAACAAATCAATATACATTGGTAGCACAAAAAGAAGTATAAAATGTTGATTGAGGGAACATCTTGGTAACTGGACAAAGAACGAAACACAAACATCGCTCATTCAATATTGCCAAGATAATAATGCTGTCCCCGATTGGGACAACATAAACCATAAAACTGTTAACATCTCATAACACCCATAGAAAGATCCTCACAGCCAAGGCTGTATTAATTGAAAAGATGCAGGAGAATAATTGTAATTCAAATACTCCCATCCAATTGTCCAGTGCATGGAAGAATGTAATCGAGCACGAAAAACATCAATCCATCCACGCTAAGCAATAAAAATGTACCAACATAGAATGAGAACTAGACGAACAGCAGATGGCAGGACCTCCAATATACGTGACAAATGATAACTGACGAAGTAAGGTTGGCTATATTGGAACGATAAGACAGAGACCTTAGAGTTCATTGCAGAGTCAACAACCTTGAGAATGGCCACGATATATGCGAGCCGAAACGCGTCGGGAATGTCAACAGTGCTATAGGACAACGACGGTGTGGTGCCAATCTTTTATTCTTTCGCATGAATTTTACTGTGACAACTTCATTCTATTTTATTTCATCATCTTTCAATACAGGTTTTTATCTTCTGTAAGCCTTCTTTTAATGTTAAATTCGAAGCCCGTTCGCCATTCTTTGTGTTCAAGTCATTCCATTTTGTTAACTCCCATTCAACAGTGTACAAATTCCATATATCTTTCACCACCTTCAAATATCTATCACTTAATGTTCATCCCAACGATTTTACGAATGACGACGGAACTAAGCATGTACCGACATTCGTGTGGAACAGGCCTGACCACATAAGCCTAACCCTGTTTTGATAAGGACGAAGAATCTGAAGAACCGTGGTTTCTACTGACAATGAAGGAAAACGGTGTAGTTCTCATAAGCATTAATACACTTAATATATATTTTTTTAACTATAATGGTAAAGTGACACATTAATAATTTTCACAGTCTAACGCTACGTATCGGCCGGTCGAACTTTCACAGAACATAACTTGCGAAACCGAAATATTCAGAAACATCAAATGATTGTTTCAGATACTATGGAGAATAATGGTTTATGTCTGGGTAATATCTGTGTGTGTAGATTGCTGTATGCTGATGACACTGTCCTGTGAGCAGAGAGCAAAAGTGAGTTGCAGAGTATGTTGTCCCAGATGTACAAAGTTTTCATGAAATTCAAACTGAGTATAAATAAGGGAAAACCCAAAGTAATGGTTTTTGAGTGAGGAACTGTTAACACTAAATGTAATATATGGCACAGTGATTGATCAGGTGAATGAGTTTGTTTATTTAGGAAGCATGTTTGACAGAGAGAACAAATTAGAGGGTAAACTTAGGAGAGTGAATTCTTCATTGAAAGTCATAGCTGCTTTGGGAGGTTTTCACATGATTGATGTGTTCTCAAGAGAGGCCTGCATGGCTGTGCATGAAAGTGTAGTTGTTCCTACTCTGATGTATGGCAATGAAACCTGGGTACTAAAGAAGAAACATAGGAGTCATTTGTGTGTTGGATAAATACTTTACTTACGGGGGAGGGGGGTTGTGGCAAGAAATGTTCTGACTGTGTGAGGAATGACGATGTGTTGCAATTGTGTAATGCAAGACAAAATTTTGTCACTAAGGTGTGAGACTAATATTCTTCAGTGGCTTAACCATGTTGAAAGAATGGGTGATGAGATGTTTACTAAGAATTTATTTTAGGCCAAGTGGCGGAAAGGCAGACAAAGGCCAAGAAAGTCATGGGAGAATTAGATTCTGGAATGTCTGCATGAGAAAAAGATTATGAAGTATAGGAGGTCTTGTGTACGTCGAGTGATGGATGTCAATGAAGCCCAAGTTGTATGTCAAGATTGCTGCAAATGGAAAAGTTTGATATGACAACAGTAAGTTAAAATTATCTGGTAGTTTGTATTTCTGTGTGGAGCTAACCTCTGAATCTCAGAGAACAGCTTAGTGATATGTATGTATTAATTAAACAATGATGTTGATCACAAAATGAATCAAAACATTACACAGAATTAACTAATTAAACTGGTTACATGGAACAAACTTCAAGCTTTAGACCCAATGCCAATGTGAAACGAACTTTTAAATGATTGGGACTTTGAGTAAAGCTTAATTAAGAATTGTAACTATCAGCATCAAACTTTTTTTTTTAATTTACATGTCATATCACTTCATGGGCAAGTAAATACATCACAGACTGCCTGATCAGTTTATTGTGAACATCCAAATGAAAAAGCAATTGTTACAAAGATAATGGACATGAAAATTAGATTACTCATGATGTTTTTCCACATGACCATGCTGTTCTACAAACACTAAGAGGGAACTACTCACATACATACATATCACTAAGTTGTTCTGAGATTCAGAGGTTAGCTCCCCAAAGAAATACAAACCACCAGGCAAATTGTTAACTGATTATTTACTTACTGTTACCATAACAAACTTCTCCATCTACAGCAACTCGGGCTTCACTGACATCCATCACACGACGTACACAAGACCTATACTTCATGCTTATAATCTTCTCATGCAGATACTCCTGTATCTGATCCTCCCATGACTTATTGGCCTTCTTCTGCCTTTCTTTCCTGCCACTTGAGCTAAAAAAAATTCTTAATAATCATATCATTACTCATTCTTTCAACATGGCCAAACCACCTAAGAATGATAGTTACAATAGACAGATTATGGGAATTACTTAGGAATACAGGATGTTAATTCTAGCGCCAAATTTTCGGGTAGTAACCCTACCTTTCATCAGGACTAACACTACAGTAGTGTTGCCAACCTTGGGTAAAACTCCAACCTTTAAAATCATTTAATGTAGTTCCTCTTCTCTCAATCTCCAGACCTTCCAACAGTTTTCTCTTGAAGAAATGCTTTTGGTGGGTCAGAATTTCTACTGAGTCCCACAGGATTTTATGTCCAGTAGATTGAACATGTCTGTCAAGGCCAGTTTTATTTGTCATGTTTTTTATGGCTGCTTTATGTTCTTTCAGCCTGGTCTTAAGCTGTCTACCTGTTTCTCCCACATAGCTAAGACCACACTCGCACTGTATATTGTATACTACTCCTTTTAACAAGATGTTAGTTTCTTGCTGTTTTAATTTAAGAAGGTAGTTATTAATCTTATTTCCTAAACCTGGAGCTAGTTGATTTGAAATTTTTTGCTAATCCTTTGAAGTTTTTCGAACAGGCACTTATGGTAGGCGATTTTTCTAGTTAACCTACAAGCTTGGGTTAGGGCTCTGAACTTTTTTACTATTATTAGTTAAAAAAAAAATTCCACTATTGGAGCAGGGTAATTATTCTCCTGGAGAATTATTTTAAGTTCGTTTTCCTGCGCTCGCTTGTCTAATTCTAAGGAACTGAGTATTCCTAAGTAATTCCCATAATCTAACTATTGTAACTATTATTTGATCATCTAGGAAAGCCATGACTTCATTTATTACTACACCTAAGAATATTAGTCTTCACCTTACTAACAACATTCTGCCTCACATTACACAACTGCAGCACATCATTTCTCACACTATCAGACAGTCTTGCCACAAACTCTCCATAAGTAATGCATCTCTCCAGCACACAAATGACTCCTATGTCTCTTCTGCAATACCCAAGTTTCACTACTGTACATCAGAATAGGAACAATTACACTTTCATACACAGCCATTCGGGATTCTCTTGAGAACCCATCATTACTCACAATGAACGTAAAGCTCATTTAAGCAGCGTACATGCAAAATATATGGTTACATGTGTCACCACATGATCTAGGCAACTATTTAAGATTCTTCCCTACAGTAATCATCAGTAGTATTGATCTCAATGACAAAAATGAGGATCTTTTGGAGTTCAATAAAGGGCTTATTGTGGGTGCCCGTATGGCAAGAGCAATGATTTTGTAAATGGCAGAGCTGATAGCTTGTTCAAAAGGTGAGATATCTCAGGCTTTTATTCGATGGAAAAATAACCAACGCTGCTTTCCGAGAGGCATAACTGTGGTGCAACAACAATCTGTCAGGAACCAGATCGCTATTATCTGAGGAATGAAATTTCTTGTATGCAGCAATTTACTGAAATGTTCAATGAAAGCTGTTCCAGACCTACATCTCAGCTCGGGATCAATTTCAGAGCCAGAGCCCAAATTTTATATTGCAAGATAGAGCCCAGGCTCGAACAAGCCCGAAAACTGGCTAACCTGTTCAACTATTAATAAAAAATAAAATCTCCTTTTCCACATTTCCATTTTCTCCTCCCTCCTGCAATTAACCAATGTATTTCTCAAATGGGGAGTGGGAAAGGGACCTCTATGTATATTTACAGTGTAACTGTACAATTTTCTTTGACAGTTTGTTTTCACCTGAAAATCTTTGGGCAACCAGGCATCCAAAATGATTGGGAGGTGCTGCAATTGTATGTTTGCTCAAATAATGCTAATATTATCACACCATAATGTGCTGCAATATGTATGTTGCTAAATAGAATTAGCAGGGAGCTACTGCATGGAGATAGGGGGTCAATTATCTTGGACATGCAATCAACTATCCAATATT
This sequence comes from Macrothele yani, assembly GCA_039090855.1. NCBI lineage: Eukaryota > Metazoa > Arthropoda > Arachnida > Araneae > Macrothelidae > Macrothele > Macrothele yani. The sequence continues at coordinate 187,117,309 of CM076995.1, forward strand.
TATAGTTCTTGAAAAAGCTTTTTCTTCTATGCAGAAACACACTAATGCGCTGCCTATGGCATTTTCTACCCAAGCCCGGAATAAATAGCCATCTCGAATGCCCGTTCCCCAACCAGAACCAGTTGCTGAAGAATTCCCTTTATCAACTATAAAGTGTCCGATTTGCTAAATCATATAAAATCACATTTATATATAAAAAAAATTATCTCGCTCTTCCTCTCTCTAAGAGCCCACCTAAGCCCTAACCGCTGTAAATATTTTACAGCACGAGCCAGATTCGGGCCCAGGCTCTGCTTTGGGCTTCAGCCCATCTCAGCTCTGATATGGAAATCACTGATTTCATTAGAATAATTATTGATGTCCACATATCATGCACCACTCATCAGTTTATTGGCACTTTGCCCTTTAGCCTGGCCTTCAATCACAAAGTTTGTTCCATTTTCAAATCTTTTGGCTACAGGATTGCTGTTAAACCACCTCCACATCTTCTTAACGTTAAAGACAGAGATCCCAATAAACCTCTACAGTTAAAAGGTGTCTACTCTATTCCTGTCAACACTTCCACAGGAGTTACCCACTATATTGGTAGTAGTTACAGAAGCATCAACCGCCGACTGTGGGACGTATCGCTGATGTTAAGAAAGGCAACCCTTTCACCTCCCTTTCAATTTTAACCATCAGCAATACATCCGCCATTCCCGATTGGCAAAATGTTAAACATTTTGTTCCGTTCAGCAATCCAAAAGCCCTCAGGTACTGCGAAAGCATTGAAATCTACCTAGCTCCTAGCACTTGCAATACAGACGCACCTTTTAATATACCTATCATCTGGAAAGCTATTTTTAAATGTGGCAACAACTGGTGCTTGTACCACATGTTTCATTCCATGGCTGATGAAGGTAGAAGTCACTAAAACATCCCACCACTTATAATTTTTAACGTAACTTATGTGTGGACATCAAGAATTATTCTAATGTTTTGTGTGTTACGTGTTTCATTGCCAATTATTCTCACTATGACCACTGATTTCTGTGAAGAACCAGAAAGTTCGTCTACAGTGGTGTCAGAAATGCCATGACTAGACACTAAGTACGAAAAAAAGTCACATGATCCAGTGAGTAGCAATTCATATTGTTCTGTACTAATGATAAGCAGAGTGTGGGAGGAGCCCTATGAGGCAATAAACCCAGCTTCCCTTGTAAACATAACTCAAGGTTCTGGAGGTGGCGCCATGGTGTGGGGCGTGTTTTGATGGTATGGAACAAGTCCCCTGATATATTTGGAAGGTCGGGTGTCTTCCAAGGATTATCTGAACATTGTTGCTGAGCAAGTTGATCCTGTAATGTTGACTTTCTATCCAGCAGGTGGTGGCACTTTCATGGACGACAATGCTACTGTCTTGCATAAGATGCATTCAGCAGTGGTTCAGTGGGCATGGCAGTGACTTCCACCATCTTTCCTGGCCACTGCAAAACCCAGATCTGAACCCCTTGAGAGTGTATGAGACATGTTAGAAAAACAGATCTGGGGGTAAAGTCCTTGTCCACCAAATCTGAACCTCTTAAAGGTCTGTCTGGTGAATGCCTGGTATGCTGTGGACGTAGATCCATCAAACACCTTGTGGAATCTATGCCAAACTGCATACACACTGCAGTTTGGGCTAAAGGAGATCCAACCCAGTACTGAGTAAAAGTTTCTATTTCTGTGGCTAGTATGTGTACAAAGCTCAGCATGGAGAAAACGACAATCCAAGATTTTGAACAAGATTATTTTGAAGGAGCTAGAAAGGCTGGGTTTTTCATAACACACTGAAGTGCCAGAAAGGCTGGGTTTTTCATAATACACTGAAGTGCCAGAAAAACTGGTACAGCCTAGCTTATGCAAAATACATAGCAACATCACCTATGTACGTACTCTGTTACGTCCGCCAGTGCGTATATAAAGCGATAGAGATATTTGCCAGCTGTCAGATATGTTTTCGGCATGAGAATGACAAGTAATAATGATTTCAAGCGGTTTTCAACAACGTGGTGTCATAGTTGGAACTCGTGAGATGGGCCATAGTATTTTGGAGGTAAAAACAAAGTTCGGATTTTCACGGACGACCATTGCAAAGGTGTACCGTGACTACAAGAATTCCGGCATAACCTCCAACCTACGATACCAGCATGACCGTAAAAAGACATTGGGTGAACGTGACTATCGTCAGCTGTCAAGAATCATTTCACACGATAGGCGTGAAACACTCTTGCAGGTATCATCGGAATTCAATGCTGGAGCCTCAACAAGCATCAGCGTCTGGACTGTGCAACGTACCCTTAACGATATGGGCTTTGGGAACCGACACCCAACTCCAGTCCCCTTGATGGGTGTACGACACAGAGCAATGCGCCTCGCTTGAGCACGGCAACACCGCCACTGGACACTTGACTGGAAACAAGAAGCCTGGTCTGATGAGTCGCGTTTCCAACTGTATTGGGCAGATGGAAGGATTCGTGTGCGACGCAAACTCCATGAAGCCCTGGATCCTGCCTGCCAACAGGGAACTGTACCGGCTGGTGAGGGGGGGGGTCTGAAATGGTATGGGGGTGCGTTTAGCTGGACTTCACTGGGACCCCTGGTAAGTCTACAAACGTCTGACCGGCCAACGCTATGTGTGCATCCTTTCTGACGAGGTACACCCGTTCATGTCCTGCATTCATGCTGATGGGCTGGGTCTGTTCCAACAGAACAATGCACCTCCACACAAGTGTCGGGATGTCACATTACGGTTAGAGGAGCATTCATCTGATTTTGGGGTATTGCCATTCCCACACAAGTCCCCAGATCTAAACATGATAGAGCACATTTGGGATGCCATGCAATGCGCTATCGAACACAGGAATCAGAATACACCTGAATTGTGGAACGCTTTGCAGGAAGTATGTTGTGCATTGCCTACAGCATATTTTCAGAAGCTAGTGCAGTTCATGCCCCGTCGTATTTCTGCAGTGCTGCCCTCCCGTGGGGGACCTATCAAGTATTAAACTGGTGCACCAGTTTTTCTGGCACTTCAGTGTACATGATATGAAACTTAAAAGAAAAATCGAGACAGTCTTTCAAGTGTATTTTAAATGGTATGATGGAATAGTGAGATTGAAGAGGCAGTAAAGAAAAAGAAGGAAGCCTATTTGGAGATATTGCAAGGTAGAGTTTCTGTGGATGAATACCGCTGTAAGAAGTGTGAAGCAGCTAAGCTGGTTCACCAGAGTAAGGCAGATAGGATGGAGAAGATGGAAAGGCATGAATTGGCTTTTTGAAAACAGAAAGACTTTCTGGAAGTACACCAGACTCAGGAAAAATAGGGGAAACAAAGTTGTAAGTTGTGTGAAGAATAGGATTGGGGAAATGATATGGGTGTCTAATGAGTTAAGTGAAAGATGGGGTGAATACTTCTGTGAGTTATTAGATCAAGAAAGCAAAGGTGATTCAGAGGCAGAAGCAGATGATGTCACAGTGAAGGATGGAAGCACAGGAGGGATCTCAAAAGAAGAGATGTGCAAAGCTCTAAAATCTCTTCAGAATGGTAAGGCTCCAGCAGTTGATGGCATGACTGCTGAGATGTTGAAATATGGAGGTGAATCTGTAATTGACTGGCTAACTGAAATTTGCTAGCTGCGCTAGGAGTTAGGAATGGTTCCTCGGGATTGAAAGGATGCTATCATTGTTCACTTGTATAAGGGAAAAGGTGATCAGACTGACTACAAGAACTACTGTGGTATTATCCTACTGAGTGTGCCAGGGAAAGTGTTTGGTAAGGTCATTATTCAAAAAGTATGGGGTCTTACATTAGTGAAAGTGTGGGATGTTCAGTGGTTTCATGCCTGGTAAAGGCTACACTAACCAAATTTTTGCATTACGCATGATGATTGAAAAGTATCTGGCTGTTGGTAAGAAAGTTTTTGCTGCCTTCATAGATTAAGAGAAAACTTATGACCGAGTAAATAGGACACTTCTGTGGAAGGTACTGAATGAATGAATATGGTGTTACTGGGAATCTACTTAATAGTGCTTCAAAAGCTATGTATGCTGGCAGTAGAGCTCGTGTACGAACGAATGGTGTTTTATCAAAATGGTTTTCTATTGGTGCAGGAGTCAGGCAAGCTTGTGTAATGTCACCATGTCTGTTTAATATATTTATGGATGCATGCACGCACGCAAGATGCCAAAATAGATAATACTGGTTTATGTCTTGATGATATCCATGTGTACAGATTGCTGTATGCTGATAACACTGTCCTGTTGGCAGAGAGCAAAGTGACTTGCAGAGTATGTTGTCCTGGATGTATGAAGTTTGTATGAAATTCAAACTGAGTATAAATAAGAAGAAAAACAAAGTTATGGTTTTTGAGCAAGGAACTGGTAGTACTGAATGTAATATAAATCCAAATGGCACAATGATTGACCAGGTGAATGAGTTTGTGTATTTAGGAAGCATGTTTGACAGAGAGAAGAAATTGGATGGTGAAATTAGTAGGCAAGTGAATTCTTCACTGAAAGTCATAACTGCCTTGGAGGGGTTTGTACATGAATGATGGGTTCTCAAGAGAGTCCCACATGGCTGTGTATGAAAGTGTAATTGTTCCTACTCTAATGTATGGCAGTGAAGCCTGGGCACTACAGAAGAAACAGTCATTTGTGTGCTGGAGAAATGCATTACTTATGAGGGGGTTGTGGGAAGACACGTTCTCATCGTGTGAGTAATGAAGATGTGTTGCAGTTGTGTAATGTGAAGTAAAATGTTGTTAGCAAAGTGGAGACTGATATGCTTCCGTGGTTTGGGCATGCTGAAAGAATGTGTGACAAGATGCTTACTAAGAAAATGTTTTTATCCCAAGTGGCAGGAAAGAAAGGAAGAGGAAGGCCAAGGAAGACATGGGAGGATCAGATTCAGGAGTGTCTGCATGAGAAAGAGATCATGAGTATGGAGTATAGAAGATCTTTTGTGCATCATGTGATGGATGTCAGTGAAGCCCGAGCTGTATGTCAAGATCGCTGTAAATGGAGAAGTTTGATACGGCAACAGTAAGTAAATAATCAGTTAAAAGTTATCTGGTAGTTTTGTTTTTCTTTGTGGAGCTAACCTCTGAATCCCAGAGAACAGCTTAGTGATATGTATGTACCAACACAGGTGTAATGTTCAATACTGAAAACAAAACCTGAATGGCAGATATAGGTGCATACTGTCTAAACTGTCAGACAGATAAGAGACCCTACAATTTACCAGCAGGCAGGCAGGCAGGCAGGCAAGCTAGCTGGATGCTCTGGTACACCCTTTATCACTATAAAGTATGCAGACAGAGTGAACCCACAGTATGGAAATTGTGCAATGACTTCTGAATGCTTTATTTCGAGTAAGAATTTATTTTTACTCTAAATAAATATTCTCTTGTAGGAATATGGCTTATTTTGTAAGTAGAAGAAAAATTTGCAGTTTTATTTTTCTTTATGAAAATTCAAGTACAACATACTGTATAAATTAAATTATTCACTTTAAACGAAATTCAGTATAAATGCAAATAGGTTTCCATATTTCTGATTATTATAAAAGTTCATTTATTGAGGTGCAGTTTGTTTGAATGTGTACAATATATTTCCTGTACATCTATTTTCAGTTACAACACAATTATTCTAAATTTAGTTATTGCCCCATTGTGAAAGGGTTTTTGGAAAGAAAGTCAAAATCATTCCCTTTTTTCAGCACTTAGATTTTCGAATACTCAGCTGTTTCACCAAACCAAAGTTTTCTTCGAACAAGGAACTTACTACTGAATGCAAGATTAGTCTGAATAGCACAGAGATAGACTAGATAAATAAATTTGTATATTTAGGAAGTATGATTGACAAAGAAAATAGATTAGCTGGCAAAATTAGTAGGCAAGTGAATTCATCTTTGGAAGTCATAGATAACTTAGGAGGATTTTGTAGAACAGATGGTTTCTCTAAAATGTGCAAAATGGCTGTGAGCTAAAGTGTAATAGTTCCTCTTCTAATGTATGGCAGAGAAACACCTAGGTACTGCAGAAGAAGTACAGGAGTTGTATGTTTGCTGGAGAGATGTGTTACATACTGGGGGGTTTGTGGCAGGACAAGTTCTGATCATGTGAGGAATGAAGAAATGTAACATGAAGCAAAATATTGTTAGTAAAATGGAGGCAAATATCCTGAGGTGGTTTTGGCCATGTTGAAAAGAATAGAATGAGCAGTGAGGTACTTACAAAGAGAATTTATTCAGTCCTGTTGTTAGGAAAGAAAGGTAGAGGAAGGTCAAGGGAATCATGGGAGGACCAGATTCAGGAATGTCTGCAGGAGAAAAAGATGAGTAGAAGTACAAAAGGTTTCTTGTGAGACATAGGATGGATGTGAGTGAAGCCTGAGTTGTGTGCCAAGATTGCTGCAAATGGACATGTTTGATACACCAACAGCAAGTAAAATCTAGCACCATCAGTTTAAAACTTTAACCTGGCACATGAGCTTTTTCACGGAGCTAACCTCTGTATCTCAAGGAACATTGTAGTGATATGTATGTATGTATCTTTACTCCTGCAATCTAAGTTCCAAAATAATATCACAGCAATAAAGTTCCCAAATTAGAATAAATACTCAGCCAATTTACACTATTGCAAAATTAGATAATTATGGAAAACAAATAAATTCTCACATGGTATCGTAACATTGGAGTAATAGTGATGTCATGGTATTTATAAAGCTTTATACTACTGTGAAAACTGATGGTGCAGAATTGAAAACAGTTATTATACATCAGTTGATGAATTTGTTGACAATTTAGTTATAAAAATTATCTGCTTTATGTGCACATCACGTTTTTACAAAAGCTCAAAGTCAGTATTTTAAAAAACAAAGGATGAATTGAGTGAAGATACTGTTATTATTGTGGCTGATTTTTCTGAAAAAATCAGCCACAATAATAACAGTATCCAAAGTTTTAACTGGAAAAAGGAATAGGTGACAGTTCATCCCTTTCTAGCCTATGTAAAGGACACTATTAGTGATACTGTGAAATCTATTTCTATGTGCGTAGTAAGTGACCATTTGATTCATGACACTACAACATTTTGTAATTTCCAAAAGGTAATTGTTAAGCATTTAATTATACAAGTGCCATAAATTAAATACATTAAGTATTTCAGTGATGGATCGTCAGCCCAGTATAAAAACTTTGTCAATCTCTCTCATCATGAAGAAGACCATGGTGTGAAGGCTGAGTGGCATTTTTTCGCCTCGTTATGGCAAAGGAGCTTGTGATGGTGTAGGTGGCACCATAAAGCGTATGGCCACCAAAGCAAGCCTTCAGCATTCATATAAAGATTCAATATTGAATGCATTTGATTTGTATAAATTTGCAAAAGAAACTATTATAGGAATTGAAACTTTTTTGTAGCAAAATCTGAAATTCAACTTTCAGACTGTCAATTTAGCATAGAGGTACAATGGCAGATACGATCATAGGGATGAGGTAAAGTCACAGCTTTGTACCTATAAACAAACACCAATTATTGGTTTCCAGGGTATCAGGTTTCTCAACAACATTCGTTGCTAATATGGGATTCGAAGAAACTATCAGACCACTTACACTCCATAATGAACAATATGTTGCATGTGCATATGGAATTAAGTAGGTGGATCGGAAAGATTTTGGAATGCTGCGAGGAAAACGATGACTATAAAATTATGTTTATGCATCCTCATGGCCCAAACGCATCATATATATGACCAAAACCTTTAGATGTATGTTGGATTCCGTACGAACACATAATGAAAATTATGTCTTCTCCCATGACTATTGCAGGAAGAAGTTATCACATTGCACCTGATGAAAATCACTATGTTGAACTACTATTGAAAAACTTCAAGATAGATTAAATCCATTGGCTTCAGCTTTGACTTTTACAAATATTAATAGATCCCTTTGTTTTTGTTCATTATGTGTGGGGTTTTTTTCAAAATGTGCTTGTAAAAATGATTGAAGTATTGCTTGTCAAACTTTAAATAAATGTATATATGTTTAAATGCCATTTGTCTGCAATAGAAAATATTACCATCCTCATTTTTTTCTACTTCAAGCACACACATTAGTTAGTGTTTCTATCAAGTTTCAGAAAAAAAATATGTGCCATTTTGCTTATGGCCCATTACAGTTAACTATTCATCTGAAGGAGGTTTTTCATGTAATAAACATATTAAATTGTAAATTTACTATTGTTTTGATATGACATATACACTCCCAATATAAATAGCTTCAAATTGGTACCAGAATTATTGAATTTGAACCATTAGTTGTCAAGTCATTACATTTATTGATATTGGTGCAGAATCCAAGATGGCCGCTGTAAGGGTCGCCCGCAATCGAACTGTCAATTATGAATTTATGTACTTTTAATATTGTGATGAATACGTGCGGACGGACGTTTCATTCCGCCATTTTGTTGTTTCAGATAAGAACTGATATTGTTCACCACCCACGTGGTACAATTTTAATCCTATGTGGGATTAAGAGAGGGGTGGCATGAACACCTGGGGCATCTGACCTTGAAGAGTCAGCTGCTCGAGTGCTTCTGTTAAACAAGTTGTCATACCGATTTTGTATACGTGCAAGGTTGTAATCGCCGGCGGGTATCTGACGACATTCCTGAGTTCAGGTATTTCACGTGCTGACCGGGAAAACCAGTTTTTCTTGCGCATGCGTGATAGAGGACAGAATGGGCGAGGAGAATTGAGTGAGACAGTGGAGCTTCGGTCGTCAAGGAGAGAGGGTCCTGGTTTGGACACCAGTTTCTGACGGAAGGACTGCGGTTATCGCAGACGTGCAGCGTGGTGAACGGGAAGGAGGATTCTTTCATCCACCGAGTATCGCGGAAAGAATTGTGGAAAGGTAGCACGTGGTCAGCACGGGAACCTGAGCGGAAAATCATCGGAAACCCGAGAAGCAAATGTTATCGGAATAATAAAGCCTTGTTGTTGGTTTCATTTCCGTGTACTGGACTGAGTTTGTCGAGGTAATTATTCTTCTACACAAGGACGCCTTCAGCCGCCTTGATAGCCAGATCGTATAGTAAAGGTGAGGCGGTAGCTCGCTATACGGCGGGAAACAAAAGGTATTATCTAAGAATTGATATGTTTCGCCCTACAGCCGCCATTTGGTCAAAATGACCATTTTTCACGTGCCTGTATCTCAGCCATTATTGGACAAAATATTTTCCAAATTCAGATTTGAGGGGTTTACTACCATGTGTATCTATGATAAAAATAAAAATCTGTTACTATGGTGCAACACTCACTGGGTGTCCCCCACCTACCACACTTGAGAAGGATGATCCATTATGGAAACGATATGAAAATGAAAAAAAGGCATATGAGAAAGAGATCTCTGCTAAGTGAGTGTAAAATTGGTGTATGGAATACCAGAGGTATAAATGGAAAGATAAATGAAGTGATTGAGGAAATGAAGTATAGATTGAATGTGTTGTGTGCAAGTGAAACTAGAAAGAAAGAAATTGGGATAGAAGAAATGAATGGAACGGTGAGTGTGTGGTTTGGAGTGTTGGTAAATGTGAGAAGACAGACTGGTGTGGGTGTGATTTTTAGTGAGAAGATGAAGAATAACTTGATTCGTTACAACTGCATTAGTGAGAGAATTCTTTGGATACATCTGAAATTGAAACTTCAGATATTAGTAATTGTAGTGTATGCTTCTTGTGATTCAGAACCTGTTGATAGCAAGGAAGATTCTTGGAATGAGCTAAAGGCTGTTCTGAGCCAGTTTGGTGCTAAAGAGAAAGTTATAATAGCAGGGTATTTTAATGCTAGAGCAGGTGTTCAGAATGGGATTTCTGATAATGTTCTGGATCAAGTTTTATGATAATGGTGAAAGGTTAGTTGAGTTCTGCATTGAAAATGGATTGTGGGTATCCAATACATTTTTCAACCACAAGTATATCCACACATATACTTGGGAAAATCATACTCAGGGACAAAAGAGTAATAGATTTTGTTGTTTATGATGCATGTCTGAAACACTTAGTTGTTGACAATCGTGTGATGAGAGGTGCAGATGCCGGTTCTGATCATTACTTGGTAGAGTCACGAGTGAAACTAAATGTTGATTGGAGGAAAAGGAATAGGAAGAGCCCTAGGATGGAAAGAATAAAGGTTGAAAGGCTCCCTGAAGATCATCAGTGTTGAGCCGCGGATGGCTTAGTGGTTAGTGTTTCAGATTATCGATGCTGGGTCCCCAGGTTCTAGCCTGGGCTGATCTTTCAGAGATGGTGTGATTTACTAACAATCGCTGAATATCCGCCATGCATCGGACGAGCACGTTAAGTGACGGCCCCCAGGCTGGACCCACTGGTTAAATGGGTATCCTTTCCTATGTCCTCCCTGAAATTCTCTCACCCATCTATGTGCAATATCGTACTTGTACGGTGGCGCCATCTACTGTACTCTAATCTCACTACAAACTGTTCTGTCAAAAGTCGCTAGACTTGCTCTCATTCCTTCCGTTTCTGTGTCCTGCCCAAAAGGCGATGTTGCTGTAGGTGGCTGGGACCTAAACTCTACTCCCTGTGGACGGAAGTCCTACATGAAAATGACAATGCTCTCAGAGAAGATCATCAGTGTTACTCTAACTTACTCAGAGAATGACTGAAGGAGCTGAAGTCATGTGAGAGGGATGTAGAAAAGAAGTGGGCATATTTCAAGAACTGTCCTAATGACTCCATTTACAGTGATCTTGACATACAACTCGTGCTTCACTGATATCCATTGCACGCCGTACACAAGATTTTTTATACTTCATACTTAATCTTTTTCCCATGCAGACACTTCTGAATCTGATCCACCCATGTCTTCCTTGGCCTTCCTCTGCCTTTTCTTAATGCCACTTGGGCTAAAAAAGATTTTCTTAGTAAGGACCTCATCACTCATTCTTTCAACATGGCCAAACCACCGAAGCATATTAGTCTCCACCTTGCTAACATTTTGCTTTACATCACACAACTGCAACAAATTTTCATTCCTCACCCAATCAGACAGTGTCTTGCCACAACCCCCCCCCCCCCCCCCGTAAGTAACGCATTTCTCGTGCACCAGGCATGCGATTGTCTAAGCATCCAATTAACTGAAAACACCAAAAGCTGTTCCAAGATACACATAAATAAAATGAACATGACAAACACAAAAATAAAAAATTATTATCACTAATTTTATTGTGTGTGTGTTTAAGATTTAGTAAAAGTATATATCATTTCCTATTTTTCCCTGCACAGTATCCCATTTATTAAATCAACTTTTAAGTTGGTAATATTTAGTAGCGACAAATGTACTTACTCTTTCAAGAATGTGAATGGGAAGGGCGCTCATCTTGTGCTGTGCCTAGGACCTGATTCTGTGTAAATTGGGCCCTGATCGTGGTCTGCTGGCGCCGTGCATTTTTCTTCCACTAAGCTTTCAAACAGGCAAAACACATTCCTCCAAAGAAAAAAAAAAAAAAAATATATATATATATATATATAGGAAAGAAAAAATTGAGCCACCACAGCCTGGCTCCGTGGTTTCTTTCCACCAAGCTTTAAAACAAGCAAAACACATTTCTCCTCAGAAAAATATATATATAGGAAAAAAATATAGATGCCCCAGCCTGGCACCATGGTTTCTTTCCACTTAGCTTTAAAACAAGCAAAAGAAATTCCTCCTCCTAAGGGGGGGGGGGGGCAAGAAAAGAAACAGAGCTTCATCACAAACTTTGTTCAGAGGCTTTGGGCCGATGTAATCCCGGGCCACGATGAAAGAAGCACGCCGAGCCGACGTAATCCCGGCCCGACACCGTGCTTTCTTTCCACTTAGCTTTCAAACAAACAAAACAAATTCCTCCTCCTCGGAAAAGAGAAATAAGGAGCTGGGTCATGATCACGAACCTTGTTCAGAGGCTTTTACATAAATTAATTACAAAACCAGTAAAACATTCTTAATAACACTGAAAATCTGAATTTTTGTCATCTTTTGTTAGTTATCGTAATTCCGGAGGATCACGGAATTATTCTAAAAACCAGTAAAACATTCTTAATATCAGCAAAAATCTGAATTTTCATAATTTTTTTTGTTAGTCACCCGTAATCAAGGGGGGGGGGGTCCGCAATGGTTGGCATCTCTGGACACCTATGACACTTTCGCCTGCCAGTGAGAGGGAAGGTTCGTAACGTCCAATCACATGTGAACAGAACTTTTCTTTATTTTCTTTGCATACAATAGCTCAGGGCTCTGTCCAATCTCTCAACTGATTTTGCCCCCCCCCCCCAGCAAATAAATAAAACAAAGAGCAGTGGAAAGGACTGAGGTGAACTGAAACAGCAGAGATTTCTCCTAAAAAAAAACTGTTTTCGAGCATACTGAGACATTTGAAGTGACATCACCCACAGCTATCTCGTTGGCTGAGCAGCATCAGAAGCATCACCTTGGAGCTGCCGGTCAACCACGCAGCAGCAGCAGAAAGATTATGCCTTACAACTGAAATATATCTACCTGCCCAACGAATATTTCTCTCTTTTGGCCAGATTTTTTTCCCCCAACATATCAACAATCACAAACTTTGTCAAAAGCCTGATATCAGAAATGACAAGTTTAGTGGATTTCCGTTTTTTCTAAAAAGGGAATTCATGGAATTCTGCTAATTAGTGAAAGAATCACATGCCTGCAGCACACAAACGACTTCAATGTTTCTTCTGCAGTACCCAGGTTTCACTGCCATACATCAGAGTAGGAACAATTACACTTTCATACACAGCCATGCAGGACTTTCTAGAGAACCCATCATTCCTGTGAAAACCTCCCAGAGCACCTATGACTTTCAATGAAGAATTCACTCGCCTACTACTTTCATCATCCAATTTGTTCTCTGTCAAACATGCTTCCTAAATTTACAAACTCGCTCACCTGGTCAATCACAGTGTTGTTTATACTTACATTACATTCAGTGCTACCAGTTCCTCTCTCAAAAACCGTAACTTTGGTTTTTCTCTTATTTATACTGTTTGAATTTCATGCAAACTTCGAACATCCGAGACAACATACTCTGCAAATCACTTTTGCTCTCTGCCAACAGGACAGTATCATCAGCATACAGCAATCTGCACACACAGGTATTACCAAGACATAAACCACTATCATCTACTTTAACATCACGCATGCACACATCTATAAATATATTAAACAGCCATGGTGACATTGCACAACCTTGTCTAACTCCTGCACCAATAGAAAACCATTTTGAAAAAACACCATTCACTCATACACAAGCTCTGCTACCAGCATACATCGCTTTTACACTATTAAGTAAATTCCCAGTAACACCATATTAATTCAATACCTTCCACAAAAAGTGTCCTATTTACTCTGTCGTAAACTTTCTCTAAATCTATGAAGGCAGCAAAAAGTTTCTTACCAACAGCCAGATACTTTTCAATCATCATGCGTAATGCAAAAATCTGGTTAATGCAGCCTTTACCAGGCATAAAACTACTCTGAACATCCCACATTTTCTCTGATGTAAAACCCCATACTTTTTCAATAACAACCTTACCAAACACTTTCCCTGGCACACTTAGTAGGCTAATACCACGATAGTTCTTGCATTCAAATGGAGAAGTTTGATGCCACAACAGTAAGTAAAAATATCTGGTAGTTTGTATTTCTTTTTGAGCTAACCTCCAAATCTCAGAACAGCCTAGTGATATGCCATAATGATTAAGTTTCTGTGCTAATACGATAAACACATGTATTAACTATTTATACTGTTGAAGCACGATTCAAAAAACGTTATAGCTCTAGTTCAGAAGTAAACTAAAAATGAATTTATTTACACTCTAAAAGGCCAAAACCGATAAAAGGCAAGATCTTTCGCAGGCCACATTAGCCGCATCAGGCCTAACAGTTTGCCAAAAGTACAGAAGCAAGCGGAAAGTTATATAGTCATAAACATTCCTAAGAGTCCACGAGTCCCTTACGGGATTGCCAGATTACAAAAATACTCACCTCAAGTTTTCTGAAGATTGACATCACATGTTTGGTGTAGGTAGAGATTGAATTAGGTTCCTCCAAATAGGATTAAAAAAAGCAGAGAAATCATCATTACAACATTGGTTTCCGAAATGGGGAAATTAATAGTCTCGGACAGCAATAACAATTGTCTATTTGTGGCTGACTCAAGAAGTTAGCACCATCCCAATCTGGATAATACAGTCCAGTAGATAGCACTTTAGTAAGTGCTGTGGTAACTGTAGTAGACCGTGTTGAATATCCATGTTCAGAGACTCAGGTCTCAATGCTTCAAGACATAGAACCTATGTACACAAGGTTTCCATGGTTGGGTGAGATTGAGACAAGGGGAATGCGGTAGACGCCACTTCTGGATCCAAGTGGGATGGCATCTCTATCCTTCCGTACCAGGCTAAATATATTAGAGGAGTGAATACTAAATCCAAGTGAATTAGTCCTGCAGATCCTCTTCAAGACATTCACATTGTCCGGAATGTAATCAATAGATCCAATGACACGCAGATTAGAAGTTTCACATGTTAGAGTAGTCATACTTCTGAGCTTGCAGTTCTTAAATAAGGGTACTAATAGTTCCATCTGAATAACCCTGGTCACTAGCAAGATGCCTAACCTTCCTTAATTCGAGGGTGCGACTCCTAACCAACGATGAATGGGTAAAAGCACGAGAAACTAGGAACCTCAAAGAGGACAATTTATAAGTAATAGGCTGAAAAGAAGAAGCCGGACTAATTGAAGTAGTTGTTGGTTTCCTGTAAATCTAAAACTGTAAGGAATGGGTTTAAAGATCCCTAGAAAGTAAAATGTCTAGAAAAGGGAGGGAGCCTTCCACTTCTACCTCAAGAAAAAAGTTAATGGTAGGGTAAACAGAAGACAAAAGTGTGACATAGTAAGTTCAACTGGTCTGGCGAATGTTGCCAAAAGACCAGAACGCCATCCACACAGCGGATAAAAAGCAGAGTCTTGAAAGGAAAAGAGGTCCTGTGTGCAATAATCAAGTCTTAACCTTGATTTTCTAAAGACTGTAAAAGAAGTTCTACTAAAACTGGGGAAAGTGGCGATCCCATGGGTGCTCCGGATATCTGCCGGTAAAAAACACCTTCATAGCGGTAAAAAGATTTAGTAGCCATTAACTTGAGGGCAGACAAAATAGCCTGAACCTCTAAAGGTGAATAGGTGTGAAGAGAGCATAACTTTTCCTCGACGACTTGGGGCACCAGCTCCACAGGAACATTGGGGAACAGTGACACCACGTCGAGGAAAGCCATGAGAAAAGGTGTAGAACCTGAGATAAAGTGGCGGACCCTTTCAATGGCTTGTAAAGAACTACAAATGGACACCGTGGAATCTTTGATGAATGGGGAAAGAAAATTGGCTAGGGCCCTCTCTAGAAGTCGGGTTAGGGCAGCATACCTTGAAATCAGGACATGCATTGGGTTTCCAGGTTTGTGCATCTTAATTTTACCAAAAACTTCCGGAATACGAGATCCTGGAGGGGGGTGTAAGCTTTTAGCAATAGTTTGGGGTAAATGGCCCTGTCTGCGAAGTTTACCTAGATTAGAAATAACATTGTTTAAAGGGTTAGGCCTGATAATGCGGCCAATGTGGCCTGCGAAAGATCTTGCCTTTTAACGTTTTTAGCCTTTTAGAGTGTAAATAAATTATTTTTTAGTTTACTTCTGAACTAGGGCTATAATATGTTTATTGAATCGTGCTTCAACTGTATAATTAGTTAATACATGCGTTTATTGTATCCCTTTTTCAAACTCTTATTTTTACTCAGTGTGAATTTCATGCAAACTGTATAAAGTTTGCATGAAATTGAAACTGAGTATAAATAAAGGAAAAACCAAAGTTACAGTTTTTGAGAGAGGAACTGGTAGCACTGAATTGAATATAAATCTAAATGGCACAGTGATTGACCAGGTGAGTGAGTTTTGGGTATTTAGGAAGCATGTTTGAGAGAGAGAACAAATTAGATGGTGAAATTAGTAGGCAAGTGAATTCTTCATTGAAAGTCATAACCGCTTTAGGAGGATTTCACAGGAACGATGGGTTCTCAAGAAAGTCCCGAATAACTGTACATGAAAGTGTAATTGTCCGTATTCTGACATGGCAGTGAAACCTGGGTTCTGCAGAAAAGACATAGGAGTCGTTTGTGTGCTGGGGAGATGGGTTACTTACAGGGAGTTTGCGGCAAGACACGCTCTGATCACGTGAGGAATGAAGATGTGTTGCAGATGTGTAATTGTGAGGTAAAATGTTGTTAGTAAGGTGTAGACTAATATTCTTAGGTGGTTTGGCCATATTGAAGGAATGAGTAATGAGATGCTTACTAAGAGAATTTATTCAGCCCAAGTGGCAGGGAAGAAAGGTATGGGAAGGCCAAGGAAATCATGAGAGGACCAAATTCAGGAATGTCTGAATGAGAAAAAGGTAATGAGTATGAAGTACAAAAGATTTTGTGTGTGGCGTGGGATGGATATTAATGAAACTTGAGCTGTGAGCAGAGATCGCTGTAAATGGAGTTGTCAGATACAGCAACAGTGAGTTCTTTCTGTGAGAAGCTAACTTCTGAATATTAGAGAACATCTTAGTGATATGTATATGCACTGTCATTCTAGATGATGCCTGGATCTACCTCAAGATTTTCAAAAAGGTCCCTATGATGTATTTCATTCTAACAAATCATACAGAGAATGTCACGGAAGTTTGTCAGTAAGGTTTATGATTATTTATGGTGTTATCAGGGAAGGTGGAAAGTCAAAAGATTGAGAAAAATGTTGTTGCTTTGGTCCACTAATGGAATAACATTTTGATCACTCTTTAACAAGAATATATCACTGAGAATAAAACATTCATATGGTGGAGACCACACATTGCAGATGATTTGGGCACACCTCCCATGTGCTCGGCAGGAAACCCAAATGCGTTTAGCATATTCCCATGAATGCACTTGACACATGGCCAACAGACATTCATATGATGATGACAATACATTGCAGATGATTTGGGCCCATCCCCCATGTGCTCGGCAGGAAACCAAAATGCATTTTAGCATATCCCCATGAATGCACCTGACACATGGCCAACAGACTACTACTCCTTTAAACAGTGAAACATTCCATAAGAGATTGAAAACTGAGAATATTTGCTGATTTGTGGAAAACATGCATACAGGACCACAGGTCATTATTTGAACCACCATGTTCTCTGTAGAATTTCTAAGACATGAATTCTAAGACTAGAATTTATTCAATGTCAGTCAACATAATCAAATAAAGCACACATGGAAGTGATGTAACTGCATCCAAACATGTTACACTCAGTGGAAAATGGCCCCATACAATGTGATCAACCTCTGCGTTCTCAGAACTGTGGTATCAGAATAATATGCTTCTAAACATTTGATGCTTAACAAGATCATGGTCATATTTTCAGTAAGCCTATTATCATAGTTAGTGTCTTCTAATCAAACTGACTAAAACTGTCAGTTTTTAAAAGGCAAGTGATTATATCATTGCAGCTTTCATCCAGTAATGATTTTAGAAACAGTGGCTCAGCACATTTTGTCAACCTATGGCACTTGAAATTGTTCATTCCAGTGTCTAATGGATGCCATATTTTAAAGGTCTTTCCAGTGTTCTTGATAATTCAGTGCAAACACTTTTTCAATAATCTTTTGACTTCATTTTGAGTACAGACTTTCACTGAACACATTACTAAAAGATTTTCACACAGAATAAAATCCTTTTCATTCTTTGAATAAAGATCACGTTGAGAATTGGCTTCCTAGTTTCTTAATTCAATTACAGTCAAAAACAACTTTTATGGTAATTTTACTAGGAAATTCCCATAAAAGTTGCTTTTGATTGTAATCCTTTTCATGTTTGTCACATGCTGCTCAACCCTTTGGTCATGTAATATCATTCATCGAACCCGTTTTATTCACTTCAGCTACCACTTCAGTAAATTCCTTTTTGGGTGTAGTTTCCTTTTTAAAAATAATCAGCTGTTCCAATTCATTACTTGCACACAAGACAAAAATGCAGTCAAATTTGAATTTTCATGACTTATTATCTTAATGGAAGTAGCGCTACTTCCACAAACAAAAACAGAAAAAAAAAATCAATGAATGAAATTAGCATACTCGAGCGCTATCCGGGAGACGGGTTGAGTTCCCACTCCGGGATGACGAAAATTTTCAAGTTTTCGGACATTATCTGACTAACCATTCATGTCATATTTACACCAATAAACAGATTCACAGCTTCCAAATTTGTACAGCAAAAAAAATTCTATATTTATAACTTGCAGCACAGTCAAAACCATGAAATACATCAATCACTGTGACTTTGCTAGGACAACTAGATCTTTTGGTAACACATTTTTCCCAGCTAACATGACAATTTTTGACTAATACTGAATAGGTTGCTGAATTGTGGATCCTCAAATAATTTCTTCAGTAGAAATTTCTCAGTTCCACCTCTCAACCATTATTTGAATCTCCACAGTTAAGATTTGGAAAACAGATTCTTGTTGAAAGGTGATCACCTACATTTTTTCTCTCCTAACAGTGGACATGTTATGATAATAATGTGCTCATCACTGACATTCCAAAAACTTTGTGTTTTTTTACCAAAGATGAGAATTGCTTTCATCTACTTTAAATAACATTCCAACTTCACGATTCTTAACTTTTTAAGACTTTTACACAACTTTAAAATCAGAAATAAACCTCATAAGTTTATTTCCTAAACACTCCATTGGAAGCAAGTAATACTGCACATTCTAACCAGAACAGAAACAATATTCATTAAAAATAATGATTGATCAAACTCTAAAATCACAGACAATGGCATAGTCTTCATTGCAGGGCCTATCACACGGAAGACCGCAAGCATCATTTAACCCAGGCCTCCATTGATAAGGGTTTGAAACTTGGACTTTAGATGTCGTACTAATACTACATTTCTTAACAAACCAGGAGCTTCAAAAATTGAAGTTGCCTGGGCTTCTTGCTTTGTTTTTGAGATTAATGACACCCCTTCCCCCTAGAGCAAATTTAAAGTCTACAAATAACATTCAATCCCTAATTTAGTGCCTATGATACCAGGGAAGGGAAAGAGCCAGCACCATAAGACAAACACATCTCCCATAACTCATACAGGACTCAAACCCATGCCAAGCTTGGATGATGGCTGAAATCTATGCTTTTTATCACTCAGCCACTGGCATGGTGGCCTGGGCTTCTCTTAACCACTCCTTTGCATGTGTTGTATAATATCAGATTGTTCACACTATGCCATCTCCTGGCACACTACCACAAAAAGAACAGAATGGAAGGCCACTTCTTCATACTGAGCCATGATATTTTCTGCTTGTGCACATTATAAATATAAAATCACATCATAGTTCAAATGTGTCATGTGCTGCCCTCTGTGAATATAATGCTAGTCTGCAAATCTCATAAGCATAAATTTATGCTTGTTTTTTTTAATTGGCATTCTTCCTGAATCAAATTTATCCAAGGTCCATGTAAACATTTGGGGTGCAGATTATTGCATTCTTTGTGTGTGTGTGTGTCAGAAAAAGATTTAGAAATACATAATTCTGTTTCATTTTCAGGTGTATTCATAATTTATATATTCCCAAATTTAGAATATATTTTATTCTTAATGCAAAATTTTATCAAAGAGGGCTTTTTTTCTTCTTTTTTGGGCACATTCTGACATGTTGATGCAATTTTTCTTTTATTCTATATTTAGTACTAGACTAACAATGTAGGCAATCCACCCCACCCATTTGGTTCAGTTCTATAGGTACCTCACACAGGCTTTTTCCAATACAGAGACATTGTATTTTGACTGTTAACAATAAGATATTTTATCGACATGACTGACAGTCTAAAGTGACATTGACTCTACTTAGATATTTCAGTAAGTTGCATAGTCTTCACATTTTTCCTGAATAAAAATTTTCTAAGGTTCATGTAAGCAATATGGGTTTTTATTATTGTGTGTATAAGCTAGAAATATCGCAAGTCAGTGCAAAAGAGTGGTCTTCCATTTTGTTCTTTTTATGGTAGTGTGCTAGAGGATGGTATACTGTGAACTATCTTTGGTGTTATATAACAATGTGACTTAAAGGAGTAGCTTACTCAATACAGCACTTGTTGGATGAAGTCTTGTATAATGGTGAATAGTTGCTTTCAGCAGTTACTTGTAGTAAAAGTTCTTTATGTGTGTGTAAATAAGTTTACCTTAATGTTTTAATTGTAACTGCAGGGTGAAGGAAGGTTTAAAGAAATATAAAAAGTTATAATGAATATGTGTCTGCCTTGTATGATGTGTGGATTATAATGTAGTTTGCCTTGTGACTATGCGGATATAATGACAGCTTTTAGTAGATTAAAAAAAATGCAAATACACACAGATCAAAGGGAAAGGAAATAGCAACAGAATTACGCAGTATAAAGTTAACACAAAGCTGGAGGTGTGCAGTTCTGAGAGTTACATGCCCATTTTTAGGATATACCTGACAGGACAGAAATACCTGGCCCCTGAGCAATGAGATTGAGTCACCTCTCTCACGCTAGTGGATGAACCTACCACTTGGCATGTACGTAGATAAGAGGACATCACTGCATCCACATAAGCCATAACTTGATGTTAGTATGGATGAACATCACGAGTTAACAGAGTCTGAAAAGGGAATGACAGTGGGTGCCCAATGCAAGAGTCACTTTATCGTACAGGTGCAACAGGGGCACGGCAGTAACCCATTTGACAATGTCAAGAGTGTATCACGAATACATCAGTGCTATGGGTGAAGAAAGGTGGTGAATGAACATGGCTGTTGAAATCTGTCTGGCACAGTTGTAACCAAGTAGAGAGTGACAATGGCATGAATCACCGTCAACTTCAATGAAAGTGGTGCCAGAAACATCTCCACCTAGACTATTAGGCAATCATTTTGTCTTCCACCCAGAAATGTGATGGAATCGTGAACAGCAATGCAGCAAGCATGGATGGAGATATCTATGGAACACTTTTGTGACTTATTAGGTGTGATCAAATGAAACCTGTTCAAGTGGCTTTATTAAGACGAACAAAAAGGTACATCCACAGGTGTGACAGAATTAAATGAAGCAATATATAAGGAAACAGGAATGCACAGTGTTTATTAGAAGTTGACATAGGCATTCAGATGCGCATCCACTGCTTGGAGAGATGGTGGATACCATCTGTGAAGGACTTTGGTTGCTTCTTGAACCATTTGGTCACCGTGGCTATGATGCCTGCATTGGAGTGGAACCGTTGTCCCTTTAGAGCGATTTTTAAGGGTAAAAAAAATGAGTCGCATGGTGACAGATCAGGGCTATAGGCTGGGTGGTGCAGAACCTCCCACCCTTTCCATGCTAATGCATCCTGCACAATGTTTTTTTTTTTTTTTTTTTTTGATTGGAGGTTTAACGACCACCGTGAGCAACTCAATGGGCTATAAGCAGTCGCCCGTCCCTAATTTAGGGTCACTGGTCCCAGGGAAGGGAGAGAGCCAGTGCCGTAAGACAAACACAACATCCATGCCTGACCGGGATTCGAACCCGGACCCCTTACGGACGAATGATCAGAGGCCAGCGCCTTAGACTACTCCGCCACCGGGGCGGCCCTGCACAATGTACGCAACAAGCGGACGAGCATTGTCGTGCAACAGAATCGCACCACGCCAAAGCATGCCGGTCGCTTACTCTTGATGGCTTTATGCAGCTTGTCCAGTGTTTCCACCAACAAAAGCCCTTTCATGATCAAAAAATGCAGTCAGCATAACCTTACCACTGGAAGCTTGTGACTTGAACTTTTTGTGTTTTGATGATCTGGGATGTTTCCATTGCATGCTTGCTAGTTTGTTGGACAGCTCAAAGTGGTGGCACCATGATTCGTCACCTGCCATTATGCGTAATAGAAATGCATTACACTCCACTTCATAATGCAGCAAGTGGTTTAAACTCCAACCCACGCATTCTTCCTTATGGTGGTTGGTCAGCATCCATGGGATCCATTGTGAACACACCTTCCAATACTAGTGTCTTCGTAACCACCGTTTGAACTGTCCCAAATGGCATAGCTCTGACGACGGTCCACCTGTATTGCTGCATCAATCTTGATGATGGCTTCGTCTGTTGCAACAACATGTGCCTGGCCCGACTGTGGAAGATCTTTTGTTTCCTCATGTCCTTCTCGAAATATCTGTGCCCAGTCTGTCACTGTTGTTTTTGACACACATTTTTCACCATACACCACCTCCATTCTGTGATGAATGTCGACTGGTTGACAACCTCCCACTGTTAAGAACTGAATCACTGCTCGCTGATCCACCTCAGACTGATTCGAAATCACACCGCCCATATTGTCAACGATCTGCAGCACAAACCACACGTGAGGAGAACGAATGCATGCTCGCTTGTCCATTGGTCTGCACTTATCACGCGAGCTGCGACACCTTAAAGCTCCCCGTGCGCCTGTCCACACACGATTGGGTTTCATTTGATCACCCCTCATAGTAGGCTCAATGCTTTGCCATGTTTCCCCTTATCAAAGCGAAATGTCAGTGTTCCCACTACTAGGTAGGTATCCCATGATTTCTATCCACTCAGTGTGTTTAAATAACCAGATATAAGTGTGGGTGATAATATTGCTACCCAGCATATAATCATGCTTAATTATACCCCTTTGTATTTGGTACGTGTGCTTAAATTATACCACTTTGCATTTGGTAAAGCATGTGTTTTAGTACTTCAAAGCAAATACCAGTTAACACTGAGAACTCAGCTGGCAGAAATTTGGAAACATTCCAGAAAAATCACTGGCTATTTTTCTCCAAATAAAAATGAAGATATGGCATCAAGTACTGCAGATGATAGCTAGTACTTAAAAGTTTAAACAGCTGATTTAATAATACAATTAGAAAAAAAGTTAAAAATTTCCAAGATAAAAGTCTTACCTAAAGCATAAATTGCTAATTCAAGGTTTTTCTTCCTTTCAAACCGATTTAAGGAGAGGAAAATGATAGTGGCTGTAGTTCTTATCCCAGTTTCTCCTCCCGTCATTGGCTTCAAAAGTGATTCATAGTTTATCGAAGGATACAAAACATCTAGCGGTACATGCTCAAGGCGCTTGAAAGTATCTCTGAAGACTCCAGCTGTGTTATGTTGAAAAAAAAAAAAAGAATTGGATGGTTTAATGCCATATGCTATTTCAATTAGTGATTCATACAAGAACATCTTTGTTTTTCTACAGAAAGAAATGCGACACAGTAGTAGCTATAAAAACATGACATGACAAACTACAAAAAGACAAATCCATTATTCTGTTAAAAACCTAAAATTTCGTAACAATGTAATTCCTGCAAAGAACAGAGCACACATTATGTTTAAAAACCATGAGCTGAGACAATTTTTTCCTTTAAAATAAATCAGTTTCTTTCACACTTGCTAATAGAAATACCTTTCAAAACTGCATAAACACAATATCCCGTATGTACAAAGTTTTCATGAAACTCAAACTGAGTATAAATAAGAGAAGAACCAAAATTACGGTTTTTGAGTGAGGAGCTGTTGTTAGTACTGAATGTAATATAAATCTAAATGACACACTGATTGACCAGGTAATGAGTGTGTATTTAGGAAGCATGTTTGACGGAACAAATTGGATGGTGAAATTAGTAGGCGAGTGAATTCTTCGTTGAAAGTCATAGCTGCTTTGGCTGGTTTTCACAACAATGATGGGTTCTCAAGAGAGAACCACAGGGCTGTGTATGAAAGTTTAACTGTTCCTACTGTGATGTATGGCAGTGAAACCTGGGTACTACAGAAGAAACAGAGGAGTTGTTTGTGTGCTGGAGAAATGCGTTACTTACGGGAGGGTTTGTGGTACAACACGTTCTGATCGTGCGAGGAATGAAGACTTGTTGCAGTTGTGTAATGTGAAGCAAAATGTTGTTAGCAAGGTGGAGACTAATATGCTTCGGTGGTTCGGCCATGTTGAAAGAATGAGTGATGAGATGCTTACTAAGAAATTTTTTTTAGCCCAAGTGGCAGGAAGGATAGGTAGACGAAGGCCAAGGAAGTCATGGGAGGATCAGGTTCAGGTGTGTCTGCATAACAAAAATATTATGAGTAATGAAGTATAGAAGGTCTTGTGTATGTCGAGTGATGGATGGATGTCAGTGAAGTCTGAGTTGTGTGTCAAGATCGCTGTAAATGGAGCAGAAGTTTGATACAGCAACAGTGAGTAAATAATCAGTTAAAACTTTATCTGGTAGTTTGTATTGCTTTGTGGAGCTAACCTCTGAATCTCAGAGAACAGCTTAGTGGTGTGGTATGTGTGTTATTTAAACCAACTTTGTGTAGTTGATTATTCCTTTCTTACTGTTTTTAGAGCTCTTCAAAACTACTACTGATCATTGTCCAAGAAGTTATAAGTTGATGCATGAAAATATAATGTAAGATGAACTTACTAAAGGTGAAACTCTGATTTAACACTCCAAAAGAAAATATGAAGCTAATCTGTCCGATACACTGCTTTACTATATAGTTCAGATTTAATCAAGGCACGGTATCTACAAATTGTTCAAGATCTGAAGTACTGTGAGCTGAAGGCCATAGATAGCAAGTGTAAGAGCTCTCTACTTGTTACAAAGAATACTTTCCTTTATTATTTTGGAAGTGTTTAAGTAGAAGAACATAAAAGTATATACATGATTGAGTAAAAATAAAACTTCCTGTTACCCTTCTTGATCAGTTGAAAATTATCAACTTGGAATTCTTTACTTAAAACACCTCCTGCACTAATAATAATAATAACCAGATCTCACAAATAGTTTTAGAACTAGTATGTTACTGTTGTCTGACTCAATGATACTAGACACCTAAAAAAACAGTGTTTTAGGCAATTATAACATGCTAAAAGGAATTTAACGTTTGCAAGTAATCAAGGCGGGCGGTCGTAGTGAGCGATGGGTTTGCCTCCTCGGGGCGCTCCTTGGTAACAATTGCACACACAACAGCAACTAGGGTCTCTGTGAATCTTGGAGAGGTGCCAGCTAGTTCTGTGTGACATTGGCGAAAAGACCCCAACTCATTGGGTTTTGTTCCAAAATCCTTAGGTTGAATGACCAACTGGAACCCTCAGCCGTGGGCTAATCCCCCACACTGATGTACTTGATTAAAAAGACAAAAAGAAATCAATATCCGGACTCAAGTGTGGGATATGGTGGACCTACCACACTTGAGAAGGACGGTCCACCATGGCATCAACCAGGACTTTCTAAACGGCGTATGAGAAAGACATCTCTGCTGAGTGAATGTAAGATTGGTGTATGGAATACTAGAGGTATAAATGGCAAGATGAATGACGTGATTGAGATGAATAAGTATAGACTGGATGTGCTGTGTGTAAGTGAAACCAAAAAGAAGGAAATTGGGGTAGAAGAAGTGAATGGCACAGTGAGTGTGTGGTCTGTAGTATTGGATAATGTGAGAGGACAGGCTGGTGTATGTGTGATTTTAAGTGAAAAGATGAACAACTTGATTCACTATAGTTGCATAAGTGAGAGAATTCTCTGCATTCATTTGAAAGTGAAACTTCAGAGAATCTTAATTGTTGTAGTGTATGCTCTTTGTGACTCTGAACTTTCTGATAAGAAGGAAGATTTCTGGAATGAGCTAAAAGCTGTTCTGAGCCAGTTTGGTGCTAAAGAAAAAGTCATAATAGCAGGGGATTTCAATGCTAGAGTAGGCGTGCAGAATGCAATTTTTGACAATGTTCTGGGTAAGTTTAATGATCCTTGTGTGAATGGCAATGGTGAAAGATTAATTGAACTCTGCATTGAGAATGGTTTGTGTGTATCTAATATGTTTTTCAACCACAAGTATATCCACACATATACTTGGAAAAATCGTAATCTTGGTCAAAAGAGTGCGATAGATTTTGTTGTCTACGATCAGCGTCTGAAACACTTAGCTGTTGACACCTGTGTGATGAGAGAAGCAGATATTGGTTCTGATCATTACTTGGTAGTGTCACGAGTGAAACTTTATGTTGGTTGGAGGAAAAGGAATAGACCCAGGATAAAAAGAATAAAGGTTGATAGGCTCCTTGAAAATCAGAGATATTCTGACTTACTCAGAGAACAACTGAAGGAGCTGAAGTCTCGTGAGAGGGATGTAGAAAAGAAGTGGGAATGTTTTAAGAACTGTGTTGTCACTGCTGCTAAAGAGGTCTGTGGCATCACAACAGTAGGTAACAATAGAGGTGATGCTTGGTGGAATAGTGAGATTGAAGAGGCAGTAAAGAGAAAGAAGGAAGCCTATTTGGGGATGTTGCAAGGTAGAGTCTGTGGATGAATATCGCTCAAAGAAGGGTCAAGATGCTAAGCTTGTTTGCCAGAGTAAGGCAAAAGATAGGAAGGAGAAGATGAAAAGGCATGAACTGGCTTTTTGGAAAGATAGAAAGTCTTTCTGGAAATACACGAGACCCAGAAAAAATAGGGGAAACAAAGTTGCAAGTTGTGTGAAGAATGAGATCGGGGAAATGATATGGGAGCCCAATGAGTTAAATGAAAGATGGGGTGAATATTTCTGTGTTATTAGATCAGGAAAACGATGATTCTGAGACAGATGCAGACGATTCCACAGTCAGGGATGGAAGCACAGGAGGGATCTTAAGAGAAGAAGTGTGTAAAGCTCTAAAATCTCTTCAGAATGGTAAGTCTCCAGGAGTTGATGCTATAACTGCCGAGATGTTGAAATATGGTGGTGACCGTAATTGATTGGTTAACTGAAATTTGCCAGTTGTGCTGGGAGTTAGGAATGGTCCCTCGGGATTGGAAGGATGCTATTATTGTTCCCTTGTATAAGAGAAAAGGTGATCAGACTGAATGCACGAACTGTCATGGTATTAGCCTACTAAGTGTGCCAGGGAAAGTGTTTGGTAAGGTTGTTATTGAAAAAGTATGGGGTCTTACATCAGAAAAGTGGGGGATGTTCAGAGTGGTTTTATGCCTGGTAAAGCCTGCACTAACCAGATTTTTGCATTACGCACAATCATTGATAAGTATCTGGCTGTTGGTAAGAAAGTTTTTGCTGCCTTCATAGATTTAGAGAAAGCTTAGACCAAGTAAATAGGACACTTTTGTGAAAGGTATGGAATTAATATGGTGTTACTGGGAATTTACTTAGTGTAAAAGCGATGTATGCTGGTTGTAGAGCTTGTGTACGAGTGAATGGTGTTTTATCAAAATGGTTTTCTATTGGTGCAGGGGTTAGACAAGGTTGTGTAATGTCACCATGGCTGTTTAATACACTGCTGGCCACCCAAAATGCAACACCAAGAAGGAAGCATCCGATTGGCCTGAAATTCGCAGCATACTTTGCCCGCGAGCGGACATGCAAACAATTAGCATTACAGGGTATATGCAAAACATGTGCGCCCGGCACTCTACTGAGAAGCACTATAAGAAGGGTGCACAGAAGGTGCGAAGTAGTGGAAGTGTGTTGTGCTGCCGGACCTGTGCGTGGGAAGCTTCCTAATGCCTCGTCGCAGAATATGGCAGTCATTCCAGCACGTTTCGGAGTTCGACAAAGGATGAATAGTGGCTTATCGTGACAGCAGTTTATCGTACCGAGACATCGGCGACCGCGTGGGACGACGTCCAGCCACAGTGAGGCGAGTATGGATTCGGTGGGTGCAGGAGATACAGACTTACCGACGTGAGCGATTGCTGCAGCCGCGGCACACCACTGAATGAGAGGACCGGCATGTCGTGCGGCGGGCATTGATGGCTTGCAACGCCACATCACGAACGTTAGCGCCGGAATTAGGGGTGTTGCGCAACAACCTGTGTCAGCACGTACCGTTCGACGTAGTCTGCAGGAGCGGGGACTTGTAGCATGGCACCAATTGTTCCGATTACCATTGCCTTTACACCACCGGCGAGTGCGGCGGCAGTGGGTCATTGAACGCCGCACCTGGACTACAAAATGGCACGACATTGTCTTCTCAGATGAATACCGCTTCTGCCTACAACACCACGATGGTCGGATCCACGTGTGGCGGCACCGCGACGAGATACTGTAAGACGCCTGCATTGTGCATCGCCATACCGGTCAGTCGCCTGGCATTATGGTTTGGGGCGCAATTGGATATGACACCCGCACCTCTCTGGTACGCATCATCGGAACATTCAACAACCACCACTACATGTCCGAGGTTTTGGAGCCTGTAGTCCTCCCTTACCTGCAGTACCTGCCAGTGGCCACATTTCAACAGGACAATGCGCGCCCGCACGTGGCACACATCATGCAACAATTCTTCCCAGCCTACCAGGTGTCACTACTGCCGTGGCCTGCCAGTTCTCGCAATATATTGTCCATCGAACAGGTCTGGTCGCTGATTGGCAACCGAGTGGCTTGGCAAGCACCACCCGCGGCTACGCCTGATGAACTGTGGCAACGTGTGGAAGCAGCATGGACCGACATACCCCAAGCCCACATCCAAAGCCTCTTTCGTTCGATGCTGCTGCGTATAGCGGCCGTTATTGCCAGCCATGGGGGCCACATGAACTATTGATGTCGTGTTCCACAAGTCGCACGGGCCTGTAAGCTCAATCGCTTCATCTTTGTATCTGTTATGTGTCCAGTAAATCTGGCTTTGCTATCTTGTCTTTCTTGGTGTTGCATCTTTGGTGACCAGCAGTGTATATTTATGGACATGTGCATGCGTGATTCCAAAACAGATGATAGTGGTTTATGTCTTGGTGATATCCGTGTGTGCAGATTGCTGTATGCTGATGACAGTGTCCTGCTGGCAGAGAGCAAAAGCGATTTGCAGAGTATGTTGTCTCGGATGTACGAAGTTTGCATGAAATTCAAACTGAGTATAAATAAGGGAAAAACCAAAGTAATGGTGTTTAAGAGAGGAACTGGTAGCACTGAATGTAACACAAGTATAAACAACACAGTGATTGACCAGGTGAGTTTGTGTATTAAGGAAGCATGTTTGACAGAGAACAAATTGGATGGTGAAATTAGTAGGCAAGTGAATTCTTCATTGAAAGTCATAGGTGCTCTGGGAGGTTTTCACAGGAATGATGGGTTCTCTAGAGAGTTCCGCATGGCTGTGTATGAAAGTGTAATTGTTCCTACTCTGATGTATGGCAGTGAAACCTGGGTACTGCAGGAAAAACATAGGAGTCATTTGTGTGCTGGAGAAATGTGTTACTTACAAGACACTGATTGTGTGACGAATGAAGATGTGCTGCAGTTGTGTGATGTGAAGCAAAATGTTGTTAGCAAGGTGGAGACAAATATGCTTCAGTGGTTTGGCCATGTTGAAAGAATGAGTGATGAGATGCTTACTAAGAAAATCTTTTTAGCCCAAGTGGCAGGAAGGAAAGGCAGAGGTAGGCCAAGGAAGACATGGGTGGATCAGATTCAGGAGTGTCTGCATGAGAAAAAGATTATGAGTATGACGTATAAAATATCTTGTGTACAGCGTGTAATGGATATCAATGAAGCCCGAGTTGTATGTCAAGATCGCTGTAAATGGAGAAGTTTGATACGACAGTAAATAAATAATCAGTTAAAAAGTATCTGGTAATTCAGTGTTGGAACATCTATAGCATAGCCATAACTGTTCGTAATTTACGTGCATACAATTATAATCATTAATAGGTAAGCAACCTATTAAGAAGTATCTGGTAGTTTGTATTTCTTTTTGGAGCTAACCTCTGAATCTCGGAGAACAGCTTAGTGATATGTATGTATGTAATGAAGAATCAATAACACTACTAAGGTGAAAGTCCTCCAAATATGTGGCATCAGTAAATAAATAAATTCATCTCTTTCCATGTTCCAGAAACACATAGCAACCGAAAAATTGATTTTCAGCCGCGACCGTGGAATTGACCCACGGAACTCTCGATAACTAGCCGAGCGCATTAACTTTACACCACGGGGGCCAACAATCCACGGTGCTATGTGTATTTTTAAGTCAGCTTCTGACATCATAAATCCGTAAGATGGGCTCAGCTACTGAGAAGTCTATATCTGGTGGGCATTAAACGGCACTGGCTATATATATTATAGCAGTTAAATCCAAAGGGCGATATCCAAGGTGAAAATCCTCCAAATACGTGGAGTCAGTAAATAAATAAATACACTACTAACCAAGCAAATATTTTAAATTATGTGGTTTTAAGGTAAGTTAAATTTATTTTTTTTTTAATATGTAGCAGTATTTTCCTTAAACCAAATATTTTGTGTTTACAATATAATAAAATATTACCATTTGATCCTTCTAAATATTTATTTTTTAATTTCAAACAAAAGACAAAGTACACGTGGTTCATATTGCGAATCAGCAAAACAAAAAAAGTGCTATAAAAGAGTGTTAGTCCTACAATGATTGTACTGTGATTATATGTGTATTTCACACATTAATTTACTTGCAAATGCTAAATGCTTTTAGAACTGATTTCAACTGTACAATAAAATACTGTATACAATATTTCTTTCCGCATTTACTTTATCATGCATATGTTACAGGAAGGGTGTGTTAGTGATGGACCATTAGTGAATGAATCATTCAAAACAAAGGACTCTTCACCATGAATGTTTTACTCTCACAGCTGTGAATAAACATTCAATTCATCATCACTACAACACACACTGAAGTTGCAGCAGGTTTAACTTTCTTCCACCCCCATGAGTTTGGAAATGGATTCCCAATAAGAAAAGTAATGCCAAGAATTCATAAGCTCAATTGTTATGTGAGTGGACAATAAGCTGTCAGCTACAAAATAATGGTGAAACTTAAGAATGGAAATATGTTAATGCCATTCATTTGAATTGTGCGACCAAATTGTTCGCCACAAGCTGAGATTCATTTGTGAATGATCAGTGAATCAGTCACCTAAGCTCAAAGTTAAGTTTGCCAAAAAGAGATTTATTTTGGCAAACTTAACTTCAAGCCCTTTTGGCAATTTGCCAATTTCTGCTTGGCCACGCACTCATAGATGCTTTGGAGCAAATGATTTACTCGGCAAGTGCAGCAAGACAACCAGCAAAGAGTTGATGCAAAGTGAATGACCATGCAATGTGTCTAGTCCCATGTGGTCAGTGGTCACTTTTCCAAACCTGGTATTTTCCAAGTGTAAGTATATCACACCAGATGAAGGACTTCTTAGATTCTATACACTGCATAGGGATTTATTTTGTCATAGTGTGGGTATGAAGATTTTCTTCAAGTCAAAACTATTTTATCTTATATGGCAATTTTTTAATTTTCATCCATGTTTTTTATTTTGCCGAGTTTTGTGTATCTTTAGCTTTGATTCCAATGATCATTCAGTTACAATCGTACCCTATACCATTTTCTTTGACCTCAAGTTTTCATTGCACTTATTACTTTTATGTCAAGAAACTTTTCTTACAGTACTTTACAATGCTGCAAAATAGGCAAAACCCAACCACAATTGTGGACTTTGTGTTTTACAGAGAAACCATACCACAGGATATTTTTAAAATATGGCCGACCATAGATGTTTTTAAAATACAGTGGATTCTATAAAGTATTTGCTGTTGAATTGTGTCTTTTACATTGAATATATTTAGAAACTTTTCATTTTTTGTGACATCTCAATTCTTTGGCTTATGCTGTACTAGTTCCTGTGTCGCCACAATTTTTTTTTCTTTGATATATGAAGAGAATTTTAGTATAAAGTTTCATTTATAATTATATGTTTATATTCAGTACCACATAATTCTAGAGCCGCCCCGGTGGTGCAGTGGTCTAAGCGATGGCCTCTGATCATTCGTCCGAAAGGGGTCGGGGTTTGAATCCCAGTGAGGCATGGATGTTGTGTTTATCTTATGGCACTGGCTCTCTCCCTTCCCTGGAACCAGGGACCCTAAATTACGAACAGGCGACTGCTTATAGCCCATTGAGTTGCTCACGGTGGTCGTTAAACCTTCAATCCAAAAAAATAATAATAATTCTAGATTAGTATCAAAATGTTACTTAAGTATATCTGATTTTCTAATTTCTTTAGAATTCAGTACATACACATGAAATTTTCATATATTTTTAATGTCTTTTTTCTATTTCTCATTGCTATGCAGTGGGATTGTGGGAAAATAACCACCTGTGAAACATTAAGAGGTTATATCATCAGCTTCATTATTCCAATGAATAAAAAAAAAATTTGAGAACCATTAAATGTTAAGATTTCCTCTTTTTCATTCTTTGATGAGGCTTATGCTGTAATGGCATATGGGTGACCTGCATCATTTAAACTCACAATGGGGTAACATACTACTGGCAGAAGTGCAATGTGATTGGCCAAACTGAGCATGGGGAGAGAAGCTGTATATACAGTCTTCTCAATTTCTAAAAGTCTATCAGAACACTTCCATACCCAACAGAATCATTGGAATAATGAATCAAATGATCTAACTTCAAAAAATAAAAAACATTGCAAGTAAGAAATTTCCTACCACAAGGACATATTCAGCAGTAGAACAGCAGAAGGACATAACACTTAAAGTTAAATTGGAGCCAATAATTTGGGACACATCATTTGGAATACATTTTAAAGTAAAAATAATTTCTTTCAATTTCCTTATAAATATTTTATTAGGTCCTAGTAATAAGTTTCCAGCACAAAGGCAAAATGGTTGAACTTTTGTCAGAATTTCATGCTATGGGAGTAGTAAAGTAGCAGCACTGCACTGAATGGCACGTCTTGGAGGACAGCCAACATTTGTGGTTAGCAGAGCTAGGACATGATGATCAAGGTGCATATTCATCACTGTCTATCGGTCAAACTGTTGCAAAAGCACAACAGTGGATTCCTTCTACATACAGAGAGAAAGCTGCAGGTGCAAGCATGTGTCATGAATGGTTTGTAAAGTTCAGAAGTGGTGATTCCAGCATGGAGGTGAAGCAGTGTAGCGGATGGCGAAAGAGATGCAGACTGCAAATTTGCATATCTCCTTCAGCCATGCACAGCACAAACATACTTTGATGACTGAATGTGACCTGCTTGTGTGTAAGTATTGGGTTGTCAGAAAAGTCATGACGTATTTTAGCCATATTTTGCAAAGGTCATTTATTGATAGAAAGAACAAAGATCAATCAATGATATAATGCCCGTTTTGTTTGATAACCTTTTGCCATCTGTCAGTGAGCTGCACAATGCCTCGTTCATAGAAGGACCTGTCTTTCGTGGTGAAAAACTGTGCAAGATGCTGATTTACAGCCTCATCTAAATTGAACGTTATACCACGCAAGGACAGTTGAAGAGAGCGAAACAAGTGGAAGTCTGACGGCGCAAGGTCAGGCGAGTATGCTGGGTGAGGCAACACAGCCCACCCAAGCTCCAATAATTTTTGGTGGATGATCAAATTTGTGTGTAGTCTCACGTTGTCGTGATGGAACACAACGTCTTTACGATGAACGAGCTCTGGATATTTCTGGATGATGGATTCATTCAAACTGTCCAATGGCCGACAGTACACATTCGAATTGATTGTTTGGTTCCATTGTAGGAGCTCGAAAAACACGACACCTTTCAAATCCCACCACACTGAGACCAGAACCTTCCGCTGATGAATGTCTGCTTTGGATGTCATTTGAGGCAAAGCAGCACGTTGGGATCAAGACCATTTGCGCAGCACATTGTTGTACACAATCCACGTTTCATCACCAGTTATAAGTCGCTTCAAAAAGGATTGTTTTCCTGACGTTTAATGAGCATATCGCAGATGCTTATACACGCTGTCAATTGAGCTTCTTTGAGTTCATGAGGAACCCACACATCGAGCTTGCTTACATATCCCAGCTTCCTCGGGTGGTCGTGAACGCTTGAATGATGGATGTGCAATGTGTCTGTAATCTCTTGTATCGTGTGTTTGACTTGATCAATGCCTTGATTTGGTAGTCATCAACCTGGGTTGGCCTCCCGGAACAAAGAGCATCGTTGAGGTCAAAATCACCAGCATGGAATTTTGCGAACCACCGCTGGCACCGACTTTCTTGTAGAGCATTATCACTGTACACTTTACGCAACTTTTCACAAGCTTGACATGCGTTCTTCCCTTTATGGAAGTAAAACAGTCAAATATGGCGAAAACGCAGTTTGGTCTTCCATCTTCAACTTGATGTCAAATCTCCGCAAATCAACCAAATCGCTCACTATTTCTTTTAGACTGCAGCTAGAACTGGAACCTGTCTAATGCCATAGCGATAAAAGAGCTGCGCATGCCTCTAGCACTTCCAAAACCGTCCAACCGCCATCAATCAGGTGCCAAAATACAGCGTGACTTTTCCGACAACCCAATAAATCTATTCATCCACAAAATACTGGAGACTAATGTATAGACCTAATGTTACTTTTTTTTTCTTTTTTGTAGTATTGTGGCAAACACTGAAATTTATACTAAATGAAGTCAAAATACTGAAAAACTTGTGTTCATAACTAATAACTATTGCCAGAAAATGGCATTTGCACAAATGGAGCACATGGTGCTTAATGATAATGCATCACTGATGGTTGTTAAAAAGTATGAAAATAGTTACATTTTAGTAAAAGGGAAGCAGTGCTTTTTAAATCTACATATATGACAAACCTTTAATTTATTTCATGAATTTTTTTGGTTCGAGGTTTAATGACCACCGTGAGCAACTCAGTGGGCTATAAGCATTCGCCTGCCCTTAATCTAGGACCACTGGTTCCAGGGAAGGGAGAGAGCCAGGGCCATAAGACAAACACAACATCCATGCCTCACATAGATTAGAACCCGGACCCATCTCAAACGAATGATCAGAAGCCATTTATTAGACCACTGCGCCACCAAGCCGGCTTTCATGAAATGCATGCATCAACTCAGCACAACGGAAGAAGCCAGATGATGAAATGTACAAATGTGTCTGTCCGAATCCATGTCTATGCCTGCATATATTTGATTTCTCAAAATTTGCATTGATGTCTATGTCAATTAACACATTGCTTTTAGAATTTAATTTCATTAATCACCAAATTTGTTGAGTTAGTCAACTTTTACTTATTTATACAGAACACACAATGGCTTTTTCTTACAGGAGATGACTCTAAATAGCAAGAAGCTCGTATGCTTCCTGCTTTCAGCCAATCAGGGTTGCATGATTCTTGGGAGGGCTTCCTTTGTTAACCTCTGTCACGCTGGACTGCGTGGAATCTTATTTGGTGCATTCAACCAAGGAAGGACTGGCCACATAACAGCCCAGTGTAATCACAGTATTGAGCCGACTGAGGGCCAGTTAAAGGCCAATTCCTCAATAACTATTTGAAATGTGTTATCGCAATAAATATTTATCCTCAGGTGCTCCTCCACATCTGCAAGGCTTCCACCAGCATCCAACTGTTCCCTCGGTAGTCACGTTTCTCGGTAGACACAGCATCCAGGATTTCCATCATTACCCAGCCACTCTTTGCCATGGACCTGACCCCAAGTAGAGCAAACTTCAGAATGCTACAACACAGATGAAACATCCAAAAGAATCGCCCTTCTAAATCTTTATTTAAAAAAAAAAAATTCATCTGTATTCATTTTTAGCTGTTTGACTGATTCATTTGATTTATAACTAGTTGTATTTATACATTTATGTTTCCATAGTTCTCAACATATGTCTGCCAGCTTTTGTGCATATGCCCCCACTGATAGAGAAAAACTTTTTCATCCAGGCCTAATGAATTGATAGTGATGATTTAGGCCTAGTATTGTGCTAATGCTGACTTCCCACATTTTTAACAACTATGTACTCATAAGATACTACAACTATACTAGGTAATGGAATTTATTGGCGTAGATAAAACTATATAATTTTTTTAAATTTATTGGTGTAGATTAAGACTATTCTGTCCTTTTCAGCCATTCATTTGAGAGTGACATTTTTGGAAAAGTTTCTTTTTTTTTTGGTTTTTTAACAGATGTCCCATGTTGCCCTCACACAGGTGATAACGGAAACCTGTACTAATCTATTCCTTTATACAATACTAAGCATTCTATACCATATCTGATCATTCTATGAAATTTAGACAAATATATAAAGCATAAATGTTAGTATACAGTGGTTTATTTATAAAATCACAGCTCATTTATAGAAATGGCCACAAGCTTTTGCCTACTCGAGATGATAACACAATGTAGATGGCAAAAGGGCAGTGTATAGGTTTATATCTAAGTTAGGGATTGAGACTGATGTTTCTAGTAATTAATGACATCATGGTGACTTCTAATTCTTATCCACAGTGAAATAATTGCTATTATGGGTTTTATACAGGCAATTTGTATTACTTGATGGTCGAATTTTCAAACTAGAATCTACATAGTTTATCGTCAGGACTATGTCACTGGAGTAGTTGTTGCCATTCAGTCAGGAGTGCCCAACTGCAATTATTTTTAAGTGTGATACTTCTTCTCGAAGAAGGGATGAAAATAGCAAGAAGACGTACCACGCCTAACAATAATTGTTGGGCACTCCCGACCGAATGGCAACAACTACTCCAGTAACATAGTCCTAACGATTAATTAGGTTCCAATTTGAAAATTTGACCACCAAATAGGCCTATATACAAAATAACCTTGATAAAACCCATCATCATCATCATCATTGTCAACCATTATCAATCCACTGCTGGACGAAGGTCTCCCCAAGTTTCCTCCACAACGGTCTGTCTTGTGCCAGTCTCCTCCATGTCACTCCCGCATATTTACGAATTTCATCCACCCATCTCCCATGTGGTCTTTTTCTGGGTCTTTTCCTGTCCCTTGGAATCCAATCTAAAATTTCGGCTGTCCATCTATGGTCTGTCCTTCTGGCAGTATGTCCAGCCCATTGCCATTTCAGGGATTTAACTCTGATCATGATGTCTTCCACTCTTGTCATTTTTCGGATCCACGAGTTCCTCTTCTTATCTCTCCTGGTTATACCAAGCATGCACCTCTCCATGCTTCTTTGAGTTGTCTGCAGCCTTTGTATGTCTCTTTTAGTTAAGGTCCACGTCTCTGCACCATACGTAAGCACTGGAAGGATGCATTGATCAAACACTTTTCTTTTAAGACATAATGGCATATTGCTCTTGAAAATTATGCTGTTTCTTCCAAAAGCTCTCCAGGCAAGTTTTGTACGCCGATTAATTTCTTCATCAATGTGACCCTCACTTGATATCTGCTGTCCAAGATAAACATACGTATCTGTTATCTCCAGTTTTTCTCCATCAATCGATAAATCTTCATTTCTTGTAAAAGCATTGAACATCACTTTTGTCTTCTGAAAGTTCATTTTTAATCCCACTTCTTTACTCTTGTCAGCAAGTTCCTGGATCATACTCTGCAGCTCTGATGGGGTAGTTGCAAAAATGACTACGTCATCAGCAAAACGAAGGTGGGTTAGATAATCTCCATTAATCTTTATCCCTTTGTTTTCCCAGTTCAGTGATTGAAAGACATTTTCCAATGTGGCATTAAAGAGCTTCGGAGATATGGTGTCACCTTGTCTCACTCCCTTTCCAATTTTTATGTGTGTTGTATTTTCAAACAGCCGAATCTTTGCACTTGCATTTTCATAGATGTTATTAATAATATTAATGTATGCATCTTCAATACCGCAGGATTTTAGAGCCGTGGTAACTGCTGATGGTTTCACCGAATCAAAGGCTTTTTCATAATCGATAAAAGCCATGCACAATGGAAGTTCATATTCCCTCGCTCTTTCAATTAGTTCTCTCAGTACGTGGATATGATCTATTGTGCTGTAGCCACTCCTGAATCCAGCTTGTTCTCTCGGTTGAGCCATGTCCAGTGTTACCTTCAAGCGGTGTGAAAGAACTTTAGTGAAGATTTTATAAACCACTGATAGGAGGCTGATAGGTCTGTAGTTCCTGAGATCCTCAATGTCACCTTTTTTATGTAGCAGGATCATTGTAGCATTGTTCCAATCCTCAGGAATCTTCCCTTCATTAAGGCATCGAGTGAAAATTTGGGCGAGTACTGTTTCAATTTCTCCACTTGCTTCTTGTATGATGTCTATAGTAATTCCATCTTCTCCTGGAGCTTTCCCCCGCTTCATGTTCTTGATTGCATGTGCAACTTCTGCTGGGAGGACTGGAAGAACTCTGGTACCTTTCATGATGTCTGGAGTACATGTATCATCCCTTTCATATAATTTGGAGTAGAAATCTTTCACTCTTGTCAAAATTTCACCTCTATTTCTTGTTATAGAACCATCTTCTTTTCTCAGAGCCATAATCTGTTTTCTTCCCTTACTGAGATGTCCCTTTGCTATCTTTAGGCTTTGGTTGTTTTCAATTGCTTTCCTCACTAGCTCACAGTTGAATTTCCTTACGTCTTCAGTGATACTTTTTCGTGCTGTCTTGCATAGCTCTATATATTCCACTTTGGAAGTCACATCTTCTTTAGTTGTCCTCATCTCTCTTCTTTTTTGCATCAACATTTTGGTTTTTCCTGATAATTTGTTTA
This sequence comes from Macrothele yani, assembly GCA_039090855.1. Classification (NCBI taxonomy): domain Eukaryota; kingdom Metazoa; phylum Arthropoda; class Arachnida; order Araneae; family Macrothelidae; genus Macrothele; species Macrothele yani. The sequence goes on from CM076995.1 coordinate 187,155,995, forward strand.
CATGCAACTTGTTCTTAGACCCAGCTAATTTTGTTGCTGTTTCCATAAGAGCTTTGGTTACTTTTCTGTTAACTTCCGAAATATCCACTTCTTCCGATGTTAGGCCTTCTAAAGCAGAGAATCTGTTCTTCAGTTCCAACTTGAAAGTATTATGGTGTTTTTTAAGGTTGGTTATGTCAATACATTTTGTTTGTCTTATGAGCTTGCCACGTTCCAGTTTAGTGTTGAGGTGCATCTTACATCTCACCAATCTATGGTCACTACCTGTGTTGAACTTGTTTAGCACACTGCAGTCTTCGATGACGAATTTTTTGTTACACATAATAAAATCAATTTCACTTGTCGTCCCAATTGGATGTCTCCATGTCCATTTCCTGTGTGGCTTTTTCTTGAAAAAGGAATTCAAGATGAAAAATCCTTCTGCCTCTGCAAACTCAACGAGAGTATTTCCACGCTGGTTTCTGTTGCCGTGACCGAATTTACCTACTGAAGTTTCATTCTGTTGCCGGTGCCCTATTTTTGCATTGAAATCTCCCATAATTATCTTCAAGTGCTGCTTACCTTTATTATTTAGATGACGAATTTCCTCATAAAATTCTTCAATTTCTTCTTCAGGATGACTTGTGGTGGGTGCATAAGTTTGAATAATCTGAGCCTGGTATCTTCTCGATAGTTGGATAACGAGTCGTGCAGCTCTGTCCGAGGAACTTTCAACTTCTACCACTTTATCCTTCAGTTTCTTGTTTATTATAAATCCAACACCACTAGTTCTGCCAGTATCTGTCCCACGATAATAGAAGAGATGTCCACTTTTCAGTTCAATGAGATCTTCTCCTTTTCTCCTTACCTCACTCAGCCCGACGATGTCCCACTTGATCCTTTGTAGTTCCTCTTCCAATTCAAGAAGCCTTGAATCAGAAGATAGGGAGCGTGCGTTGTAGGTAGCCAAGGTCAGCATCAAATGGCAGCCTAGTCCGGTCCTCCGGGGATTCTTAGCACCCTCTGCCTTCATGTCGCACTGGCCGCTGCCTTGGCCAGGTACATTCCAGCTGCCGGAGACTGAGGGCCAAGATTTAAGTTGTAGAGTCATTTTGGAGGTGTTTGGCCATAACTCACCACGCTGGCCAAGCGGGTTGGTGAGTGTGGGATAGCATTTCCTCTGATCCCGATGGTATAGTTATACCGCTATTTGCGGTCGTCAGAGCCCCTTTAGTGGGAACAGGATGCACCACGAGAAGGCGGGGTTGACATTTGTCAAGGAGAGGCTGTAATATCACTTATTTCATTGAATTTTCCATTAAACTAACAAATTTCAGAAACGTCATAGAATGCCTAGCACTTTGTACAATATCTGTTTACAAACTTTGTTGCTAATACAAATACACAGATGTAAACAGTTATGAGTCAGACTTTTCTTCAAAAGTGACTTCACTTTTGACTATAATGCAGAAAAAAAAATCTTACCAGTAAAGTTACTGTTGACTAAGACTGCATCTGCAAAGCCAGTTGATATTTCTTCAAAATAATCTAATGGAAACCGGTATAGTCGTTTCAACCAGTTGTTTCTGTGTGTAAGCAGCTGGTCAGGGTAATGGCAATAAAATATCACTTTCATCTTCTTCAGTTTCAGTACTGGAATGCAAACAGATACAAGGTCACAGAATACAACATCTGGTTGATGTTCACTAAATATCAAGTAGAAAGCAGCATAAATCATCCGAAAGTATGCACAAAAAGCATAACATTTCTTGAATATGCTTCGAGGAAGCCAATCACCAACCACTGTTACTCCAAGGGTACCATTTCTGATTTCTTCAAAGCAATGACTTTGATCACAATGTGATGTGACAAAATGAACAGCATGGCCTTTACTCTGAAGTGCAAGAGCAGCATCAACTACAAGTCTTTCAGCTCCACCAATTCCAAGGTCTGGATGAAGAAATACAACCTTCATAATTCACTTGATGCTGCAATTCAAGTAAGACCTAATGAAAGAAAAATAAAATAGAATAAACATAAAGCTCATGTTGAAAATTGGCTTGCTAGTTTCTTAAAATTCAATTACTAATCACAATTTCCATAATACAAGTTTTGATTAGTAATAAAGTAACATTTTATACTGATTTAATAGAACTATTAAATTATAAAATTTAATTATTTTGAACGTTATTCAGTCGAATAACTAGTTTTCAGTACACAATGTATAATATCTTTCTTATTTTCTTTAATTAAAAGCTTCACAAATAATAGCATTTAGAAATTAGATATTAATAAAGCTAATGTTCTTGTATGGAAATGGATTTAATTGCCAAATCTTGCTTTACCAGAATGATGGGCAAACAATCCTAAAAACAATTACAATAAAAACTTTACAGAAAAAACTTCAAATAACTTCGTCAAATCCCTGTTACCACATGCTCAACACAGATTTTCTCTGAGAATGCTGGATTTCCAGTAATTATTATTGTTTATATTCAAACACAAAAAAATTAGTAAAAGAAAGGGGGGGCACTATTTCTTTTTGTGTTAGAAATGCCACTTTTGCTATTGAGAAGAAACACGGCACCTATTGCTTTATATCCCTTTTTATTCTTTCAGCAACAAAATTTGCATCACTGATATCCAGATGTAGCTAATGGATATGAAATGAAGTTCTATTGTTTGAGTAGAAATTATTTGGAATCAATTCATTTCAAAATAAGCTCTTCTTTAAAGACAAGGCACTTTTTTCTTGCTCTGAAAGCAGAATTTGATGAAGGCATTCAAGCATGATATCAGATACCATCAAACATACCTCTGACAGATTAGGTACTACATTGAATTGCATGCCATATGTTACAAAATTAATTTGCCATTACCTCCTACTGTACGTTGAATGTGATTTCAATTCAAGTAACAGCACTACATGTTATTGATAGTAAAATAGTGGCTTTTATGTAGAAAAACAACTTTATTCTTTTAGAAAAAATTTTAGAAGATGGACATTGCCAATTTTGAAAAAAAAATGAATTTTATTTATTTTTGGTGACTTGAAATTTTCTACATTGGTAACTCTCAGAAATCAATTTTGTAGCAATTGAAAAATTGCTTTTACTTCACACTTATACCCATTCCTAATGCCCAAATGATGCCACACTTCCACAGAGCCATGCAATGTAATTCTATCTCCCAATCACTTGCCTTTGTTTCTGTGCTTTGTGCTGACAGTAGCAGAGCAGTGATAAGAAACAGTGCTGCTACTGTAGTAAGCTGTTTTTACAATAGCACTGTATGTACAATCACTGCAGACAAAAAAAGTTATTTTAGCAGTAGTATGCTACAACACGAAGTAGCTGACAGCAGAAAATTAAACTACAAATTGTGCTACTTTAAAAAAAAAAAAAAAAAAAAAATCAAGAAAGTACTCTGGTACTTGTAGATAAATTATGCTATGAATATTTTGCATGCCAAGATCTTTACGGATGTGAAATAAAACAAGTGATTTGAAAGCATACATTTATGTATGTACAACATATTGCATTTATTTGCATCAATCATAACCACACCAAGCCACAGTACAGTGAATACTAAGTCAGGGCTTGAAAAACATCTGAAAACTTACATGCCTAGCTGGGCATGTGCAGAAATTATTTACTTTTCCAGGTAGTAAAAAGCTAGATGCTCCCCATGAAAATTCATCTTTTAAGATAACAGATCAGAACTTTTTTTTTTCCAGTTTAAAAAACATGGTGGATGTGTTTTACATGATTTGCATTTCCATTTTAAGGGTATGTATTCAAAATGTTTAATGCACAAAAGCGTGTATTTCGTGTTTTATGATGCTGAAATTCATATGAAATAGTATGGTGATAAAATTGATATTTGAGAAATTTAGTGATTCTGCCATGTTTCTTTCGTTTGCCATTTTTGTCACTAAACACCGGAGGCTAGTTCCATCAGAGGCGAGGCATGCATCCTGTCGCTGACTCTACACAACATCTGGAGCAAAATTACATTATGGTTCTAATTTTTAAATCTAGAGCATGACATAATTAAAGAAGTGATATCAGGGCTGCCAGCCTATCACACCCAAGAAAATAGTTGCTTTAGTAGCCACTAATGGTAAAAATAGTAGCCTGAATAGTAGCCTTAACAACTTATGTTAATAACTAAAATAGTTTCCCAAAAAACTGTATAAGTTTCAGAATATAAGTGCTTCACACTAAAAAAAAAATTGTTTTGTTAATTTTTTTTTTATTTATTTCAAAACCACGGCGGCAAAATTAGCACACGTTCACATTTTGGAGAGAAAAAAAAAATATATATATATATATATATATAGTCAAGACGGAATATCTTATCAGATCGATTTCCCTTCGACTTGAAGGCTTGACCTTCCACTATTTTTATTGTTTTTTGAATTAATTTTACATTGGATTATTTTATTGATTTGAATCATGATTCATTAAGAAGAGTAATTACATATATCAACTCACCATTTGGAGTAACTTCATGAAGTGACTACTGAAAATTTTAACATAAGACTTCAAAGCAAATTTTATGCTTTTGACACGTGGAACAATTTGAGGAATACAAGAAAATAGTGCAATATCCAAACATTTACCAGGAAAATGAAGATGTGAGTAACTGCTTTCATTTATATAATACTTTACATTTATTTTTTAATATTCAATGGCAAATCAAATTAAGAAGAAGGTAGTGTAGAACACGCTAAGTTACGTATAAAAAGTTTAAAGCAAATATATTCAGCCATTGCTATGGCCTTCATCAGCGCGACTATGATTGGTTTACGTTGCCAGATTGGAAAGGTAAGTTTTGTAATGGTAACTCCAGGTGACGTGATGCAATGAGAGATTTCCAGATTTAAGGAACAAAAATGGGGAGCTCAGAGTTGCAATTTTGGAAAATAAAATTTCCAAACTTTCTCTAAACCTCAGAGCATACTGATTTTGGAAGGGAGCCAACTTTTTAGTATCGGACCAAAGTGGAATAGCAGAAGTGTCAGCCATGGTACCATGGCTGACACTTCTCAGATACTAAAAAGTTGGCTCCCTTCCAAAATCAGTATGCTCTGCGGTTTAGAGAAAGTTCGGAAATTTTATTTTCCAAAAATTGCAACTCTGAGCTCCCCATTTTTGTTCCTTACATCTGGAAATCTCTCATTGCATCACGTCACCTGGAGTTACCATTACAAAACTTACCTTTCCAATCTGGCAATGTAAACCAATCATAGTCGCACTGATGAAGGCCATAGTAATGGCTGAAATATATTTGCCTTAAACTTTTTATACATAACTTAGCATGTTCTACACTACCTTCTTAATTTGTTTGTTAGTTACGTGCATTGCCTACCACTCATTTATATTCGATGGCATTCAACAGTGATGATTCAATGTCAGACTAAGATGAACGAGTTTCTCGCGAACACTTTGATATTCATACATGAAAAACAGTACAAAAATATCACAACTATATAGTTAACAGATATATACAATAAAATTATTTTTTTTAAAATTTGGTTGCTCAGATAAGACAACTAAATTTTTTATTTACCTGCTCATACTAATAATTTACATGCACCGGCATCTTGGGCATAGCATTTTTCAAGCTCTCAAAGTGGAATTAAATCATAACAACAAGCAACAAGGCTTACAGACTGCTGATATTAAGTGGTACTTATGTATAAAGATTAAAATTAGCAGTCGCCACTCGCCACGTGGTGACTGGATAAAATAAAATGTCCAGTAGAAAAAGGTACTTTAGTCACCACGCTCGAAAATTTTCCTTTTATCATTGCTAAGGAATTTATTTGCATTTTTAAACACTCCTGTTACAGGAAATGCATTTTCAAATTATCTAACTCGTGTGATGAAAAACAGCCCTTTCCTCCTCAAATAAGTGGGTACGATCTATTTATTGATTCACTCTTCAAGAACGGGGGCGGCTGTTTATTTTTCCACTTAAGTTGGGGCACAAAGTAACCATATCGGAAATGGACACCTGTGGCTTTAGGAACCCCCACACAGACTTTTTCTGAGGTTTTTTCACTTCGAAAAAGTCTTACCCTTTCAAACTTGTGTGTGTGGACAGGGTTAGGCACCCTGAGGAGACACGTGGAGGGGTGAGGACGTTTTTGAGATTTGTGGCGGCGTTCGAATTTTTTACCTTGAGAGCGACAAAACCCCAGTTTTAAAACATCTGTGTGTGGGCAAATCCCTCCAAAGTGAAGTTTTTCTACACCCATGGTACCAGTGGCACACCGAGGAATTCCTGTTGGGGGCTGGGGCGATGCTATATATATATATATATACACACACACACACACACACACACACACACCCAAGAGCAGAGTCAAAGACTTAATTTACACCTAAGAATTTAAAACCAAATTTGCTTAACAAACAATCGGAAGATCATGACGCGCAACACAGCAGTTATGAATATTCAGAATTCACATACTACTAAGTAGAGACTGGAATAAAAAATTATTTAACAGACAAACACAACAAGGAAAACCTCAAAACCCAACAGGCACGAGTAAAAAAGAAAATAAAGAAATAGCTAACCTGAATGTAGATAGTGTCGAGAATGCCGAGCCTTGACTTTATCAATGACCAGCAAAACTCTGCATTTTCTCACTTCCACAAAGACCTAGTTGGAAATGGGTTTCTGCAAAGCCATAGATGCAAGTTTAAATCCCACTAAATTTTATAGTTAACATAACCACCCTCAAAAGGTGCATGAAGAATAATTTAGTTAAAAGTTTTTGCATGCATCTATAACTTTCCTGGCCCAACCCATACTCATCATCTGTCAAAAAAAACAGAAAAACGATTTCAAAAAATTCACAAGTTGTGAGAAGGTTTGAACAAATCAACAGAATTATTCAGCTAAAGCACGTGGTTGACCAACCAAACTGCTTGAGAGAGAATTTAAACATGAATCACAGTACTAAAAGTGCTACAAAGTCTTATTCTTTGTGGTAAAAAATCATTTCCGAAAATGCCATAAAATTAAAAAATAAAAGAATAAAAATTACAATAGAGACTTTAAAGAAAATGGGATTTTTGAACCTACAACTTCCACAAAAACGGACGTCATAAGAACAAAAAAAAAAAAATTAAATGATGCTTTGGAAAAATTACATGAAGTTAACAATTAGTTGCCATATTTCCAAATATTCCAGGAGTGCTTTAAATGTATAATAATGAAGTTTTCATGCACCTACCAACAATGAAAAAGCATCGTTGACATCTAGTACGATAAAACGGCAAACTACTGAAACTAAGAGCTTGATTTAAAGTTACATCTATGGGCTTTGCAGAAACCCATTTCCAACTAGGTCTTTGTGAAAGTGAGAAAATGCAGAGTTTTGCTGATCCTTGATAAAGCCAAGGCTCAGCATTCTCGACACTTTCTACATTCAGATTAGATATTTCTTTATTTTCTTTTTTACTCATGCCCGTTTGGTTTTGAGGTTTTCCTTGCTGTTTTTCGTCCATGTTAAATAATTTTTTATTCCAGTCTCTACTTAGTGTGTGTGTGTGTGTGTGTGTGTGTGTGTGTGTGTGTGTATATATATATATCATCATCATTGTCAACCATTATCAATCCACTGCTGGATGAAGGTCTCCCCAAGTTTCCTCCACAACGGTCTGTCTTGTGCCAGTCTCCTCCATGTCACTCCCGCATATTTACGAATTTCATCCACCCATCTCCCATGTGGTCTTTTCCTGTCCCTTGGAATCCAATCTAAAAGTTCGGCTGTCCATCTATGGTCTGTCCTTCTGGCAGTATGTCCAGCCCATTGCCATTTCAGGGATTTAACTCTGATCATGATGTCTTCCACTCTCGTCATTTTTCGGATCCACGAGTTCCTCTTCTTATCTCTCTTGGTTATACCAAGCATGCACCTCTCCATACTTCTTTGAGTTGTCTGCAGCCTTTGTATGTCTCTTTTAGTTAAGGTCCACGTCTCTGCACCATACGTAAGCACTGGAAGGATGCATTGATCAAACACTTTTCTTTTAAAACATAATGGCATATTGCTCTTGAAAATTATGCTGTTTCTTCCAAAAGCTCTCCAGGCAAGTTTTGTACGCCGATTAATTTCTTCATCAATGTGACCCTCACTTGATATCTGCTGTCCAAGATAAACGTACGTATCTGTTATCTCCAGTTTATATATATATATATATATATATATATGGGGATGTAAGGTCAGGTGATGCGTAACATCACAGCCTCTCCTTGACAAATGTCAACCCCGCCTTCTCGTGGTGCATCCTGTTCCCACTAAAGGGGCTCTGACGACCGCCAATAGCGGTATAACTATACCATCGGGATCAGAGGAAATTCTATCCCACACTCACCAACCCGCTTGGCCAGCGTGGTGAGTTATGGCCAAACCCCTCCAAAATGACTCCACAACTTAAATCTTGGCCCTCAGTCTCCGGCAGCTGGAATGTACCTGGCCAAGGCAGCGGCCAGTGCGACATGAAGGCAGAGGGTGCTAAGAATCCCCGGAGGACCGGACTAGGCTGCCATCTGATGCTGACCTTGGCAACGTACAATGGACGCTCCCTATCTTCTGATTCAAGGCTTCTTGAATTGGAAGTGGAACTACAAAGGATCAAGTGGGACATCGTGGGGCTAAGTGAGGTAAGGAGAAAAGGAGAAGATCTCATCGAACTGAAAAGTGGACATCTCTTCTACTATCGTGGGACAGATACTGGCAGAACTAGTGGTGTTGGATTTATAATAAACAAGAAACTGAAGGATAAAGTGGTAGAAGTTGAAAGTTCCTCTGACAGAGCTGCACGACTCGTTATCCAACTATCGAGAAGATACCAAGCTCAGATTATTCAAACTTATGCACCCACCACAAGTCATCCTGAAGAAGAAATTGAAGAATTTTATGAGGAAATTTGTCATCTAAATAATAAAGGTAAGCAGCACTTGAAAATAATTATGGGGGATTTCAATGCAAAAATAGGGCAACGGCAACAGAATGAAACTTCAGTAGGTAAATTCGGTCACGGCAACAGAAACCAACGTGGAAATACTCTAGTTGAGTTTGCAGAGGCAGAAGGGTTTTTCATCTTGAACTCCTTCAAGAAAAAGCCACACAGGAAATGGACATGGAGACATCCAAATGGGACGACAAGTGAAATTGATTTTATTATGTGTAACAAAAAATTCGTCATAGAAGACTGCAGTGTGCTAAACAAGTTCAACACAGGTAGTGACCATAGATTGGTGAGATGTAAGATGCACCTCAACACTAAACTTGAACGTGGCAAGCTCATAAGACAAACAAAATCTATTGACATAACCAACCTTAAAAAACACCATAATACCTTCAAGTTGGAACTGAAGAACAGGTTCTCTGCTTTAGAAGGCCTAACATCGGAAGCAGTGGACATCTCTGAAGTTAACAGAAAAGTAACCAAAGCTCTTATGGAAACAGCAACAAAATTAGCTGGGTCTAAGAACAAGTTGCATGTAAATAAATTATCAGGAAAAACGAAAATGTTGATGCAAAAAAGAAGAGAGATGAGGACAACTAAAGAAGATGTGACTTCCAAAGTGGAATATATAGAGCTATGCAAGACAGTACGAAAAAGTATCACTGAAGACTTAACAAAATTCAACTGTGAACTAGTGAGGAAAGCAATTGAAAACAACCAAAGCCTAAAGATAGCAAAGGGACATCTCAGTAAGGGAAGAAAACAGATTATGGCACTGAGAAAAGAAGATGGTTCTGTAACAAGAAAGAGGCGAAATTTTGACAAGAGTGAAAGATTTCTACTCCAAATTATATGAAAGGGATGATACATGCACTCCAGACATCATGAAAGATACCAGTACCAGAGTTCCTCCAGTCCTTCCAGCAGAAGTTGCACATGCAATCAAGAACATGAAGCGGGGAAAAGCTCCAGGAGAAGATGGAATTACTGTAGACATCATACAAGAAGCAAGTGGAGAAATCGAAACAGTACTCGCCCAAATTTTCACTCGATGCCTTAATGAAGGAAAGATTCCTGAGGATTGGAACACCGCTACAATGATCCTGCTACATAAGAAAGGTGACATAGAGGATCTCGGAAACTACAGACCTATCAGCCTCCTATCAGTAGTTTATAAAATCTTCACTAAAGTTCTTTCACACCGCTTGAAGGTAACACTGGACATGGCTCAACCGAGAGAACAAGCTGGATTCAGGAGTGGCTACAGCACAATAGATCATATCCATGTGCTGAGAGAACTAATTGAAAGAGCGAGGGAATATGAACTTCCATTGTGCATGGCTTTTATCGTTTATGAAAAAGCCTTTGATTCGGTGAAACCATCAGCAGTTACAATGGCTCTGAAAACCTGCGGTATTGAAGATGCATACATTAATATTATTAATAACATCTATGAAAATGCAAGTGCAAAGATTAGGCTGTTTGAAAATACAACACACATAAAAATTGGAAAGGGAGTGAGACAAGGTGACACCATATCTCCGAAGCTCTTTAATGCCACATTGGAGGGTGTTTTTCAGTCACTGAGCTGGGAAAACAAGGGGATAAAGATTAATGGAGATTATCTAACCCACCTTCGTTTTGCTGATGACGTAGTCATTTTTGCAACTAGCCCATCAGAGCTGAAGAGTATGATCCAGGAACTTGCTGACAAGAGTAAAGAAGTGGGATTAAAAATGAACTTTGAGAAGACAAAAGTGATGTTCAATGCTTTTACAAGAAACGAAGATTTATCGATTGATGGAGAAAAGCTGGAGATAACAGATACGTACATTTATCTTGGACAGCAGATATCAAGTGAGGGTCACATTGATGAAGAAATTAATCGGCGTACAAAACTCGCCTGGAGAGCTTTTGGAAGAAACAGCATAATTTTCAAGAGCAATATGCCATTATGTCTTAAAAGAAAAGTGTTTGATCAATGCATCCTTCCAGTGCTTACGTATGGTGCAGAGACGTGGACCTTAACTAAAAGAGACATACAAAGGCTGCAGACAACTCAAAGAGGCATGGAGAGGTGCATACTTGGTGTAACCAGGAGAGATAAGAAGAGGAACTCGTGGATCCGAAAAATGACAAGAGTGGAAGACATCATGATCAGAGTTAAATCCCTGAAATGGCAGTGGGCTGGACATACTGCCAGAAGGACAGATCATCGATGGACAGCCGAAATTTTAGATTGGATTCCAAGGGACAGGAAAAGACCCAGAAGAAGACCACATGGGAGATGGGTGGATGAAATTCGAAAGTATGCAGGGGTGACATGGAGGAGACTGGCACAAGACAGACCGTTGTGGAGGAAACTTGGGGAGACCTTCGTCCAGCAGTGGATTGATAATGGTTGACAATGATGATGATGATATATATATGCATACAATATATATAGATACACATTAGATAGATACATAAAAGAGTTGACATACAGGGCTCTGGGGGGACTTAAGCCCCAAAGCACCCCCGTGGTTGCGCTGGTGTGCGGTACACAGGAGATAGGTGCTAGCAAAGGATTTTTATATGATTTTGTTTGTCAGATGAAGATGTGCCTATTTTAAAGGATTTTTGTTTGATTTTGTTTGTCAGATGAAGATGTGCCTATTTTTAGTCAGCCTTCCTTTTCTTGAAAAAAAATCCTTTTTTGAAAATTTTAAGTTGAATGATGGAAATAAAAATAAACACAAAATAACAATGAATAATATATTAAATTTATGGTTTTAAATATTTCAACTAATAATAAATTATTTAATAAAATTAAGTAAATCTTGTGATTTATGGTATTAACTATTATAATTTATATGTATATGCATACAGAATCTGTACCACCAATTTTGAGCTTCGATACAACCATTACAAATTTGTCCTTGTTAAATTATCTTATAAAAGAATAAATAGCTCAAAAAATGAGAGCATGATTTAATTTGAAGCAGTAATTTACTGTGAAAATGTTTCCCCAGTATAGATTTCTGTTACATTTGTAAACACATTCAAACATTTCTGTAATATCAAAAGGAAGAATAATTATAAAAATATATAAAATAATGGATATCTAAAACATTGCTATTAATTTATTTAAGACATTTTCTAAATTTTCATACTAACATTTTGGATTGAAAGAATCACAAACAATAACTTCCCTGACAACTCCAACATTTTTAAATTAGGCATTTACCACCATTTGGTCTTGCCAAGGTACTTTTCCTCTGTTATTAAAATAATCCAAATACATATTACGGCTTTGTTTAGCTGTGTCGGTAGAATGCTTACTTTGTTTTTGCAAGTCACATAGGTATGATGCATATATGTACTTTTTGAGTTTCGTCATAGAAAGTCGTGCAGTATGCATGCACCAAGCACAATGTAGTCTAAGTTTTTCAGAGAAAAATGTGTGGAAAATCCTGAACGTCGAAGCCAAAAATCCAAACGCATTTTCCGACACCATTCTCGCCTTCGACAACCTGTAGTTGAAAATTCGTTTATATATATACTTTTCTTTCTTTATCTTTTTTTTGTGGTTTCCTTTTTTTTTTGCCGAAATTATTACTGCTAACGCTTTGCTCTTTTGTGCGGAAAGGAAAAACGACATTTTGTATATTTCTGTTGGGAACGAAGATTGAGATACTTGGGAATGAAAAGTGCGAAGTTTTTAAGTTTGTGTCTGTGGGCAAACCTAGTCAGGGGGACAATCTCTCTAGGGACCACAGGTGGTCAACTGTAATCCGTGCGAAGGTAAAAGTCTGTTTGTGGGGGGCCTTTAGATGGAGCTGTGGCATCACAACCTGTCTTCAGCAGCTCGTTTTTTACAGTTTGGTTTCTCTGAAAATGCATGATTTTCCATTTTAGGCACTTCTTGCTTATCAAACAAAATAGGCACGCATTTTTCCTTTTGTTTAGAAAAAGAAATCAAAGGTAGAAAATCGGGACTTCACCATCTGCCGCAGTCTTTCATTCCACGCAGAGTCGCGTTTTTTTTTTTTGCATATGTGAAGTTCGCTAAACAAAAAGAAAAAACCTCTTGTCTGACCCTTAATACAGTAAAATTTAGAAGGAATAGGTAAACAAGTTTTTCGGCAAAATTAAATATCAAAAATCAGTACTGTATAGTTCACTCTCCCATGACACTTATTTTACGGGTCACGGAAAAGGCCAATTTCATCACATGCGGAATAAGTAGATTTTGAAATTTAATTTAGCTTTAAAAAAACGGAAAAGAAAAAATGCTTTCTGTATTGATTGGCTTAGAAGAACATGCTGTTAGAAATAACAAAAAACTGCGCTTCTCTAGTAAAAACTTTTAAAATACGAAGTCTTTTTCACTATTACTGAAGATATTAAAAACAAGAAACATAATCAGAAAAAATATAACAAAGAAGAATATAACCAGAAAGTGAAAAAAAAAACGCATCTTGGGGTAAGAAACATTTGAAATTAAGGAAACTACGGGACACATTTTCATCCGTGCTAAAACAATCATTTTCAGGCAATGGACAGCATGAAGATACCCAAATTATATCGAACAAATGTTGCGACATTAAAAACATCCAATAAACAGTCCCAAAAATGTTTGACGAATGTTAGAATTTTGAAAACATGAAAATAAACTTTGAACAAATGTTGAATAACATTTCATAGAGATTTTTTTTTTTTTATTTCTGTAGTATATCCGATGTTTCCCGTATTCCGTAGCGATCAACGATTTCCGTAGTGACTATGGAGAATTCGTAGCATTTGGAACGTCTGAATTGGGAAAGCTGAATTGAAAATGTGTTAGTGACTGGGAATTGGCAACTTTTGATCTAGGACATGTATAACACGAAAGGGGTGGGGGGGTGACCTGCACATCATTTTAAAGCTCTCATTAATAACAGGTAGACAGCTCCCTCCCTGCAGGGAAAGCTGAAAGTCAAATTTCACTACAACACACTGTTTGAGATATTTGAGAAAATCAACCTAGGTGCTCACTGACTACAGCATCAGAATGCATTTTTGTAATTGTTTTTATCACATTCAGCATCACTTTCTCATAATCTATGCAGATTGCAATGAGTTAGTTATGCAAAAGCGTGATGAAATAATGTTTGTCAATAGTTTAGTAAAATATATTGTTGAGTAATAATCAAATTAACTATTATTGTGTCACTTCATGGGACAGCCTGCAGCATCATTAGATTTTAACACTAGTTTTGACAATGCTGCACCAATACCCATTTGCGTTACATCAAAATGTTTTACTTAGGATTTGCGGTTGGTAATGAAAAATTTAACAGGAATTATAGAGGATAAATTTATTAAGGTTTTTAAATTTCCGATCTATACACTAGATTTTACTTATCACTAGATAATTCCTTCTGAAATTTTCGATCTATACACTAGATCATCATCTGGAGTTCCTGCATCTTACTACTTGCACAGGTCTGGCGAACAAGCCTGGTTGATTTGCCATCAAGCATCCGGCATAGATGAGGAATGGCATATCAACCAGTTTTGGTCGCCAGACCTGTGGAAGTAGTAAGACACTGGAACACCTGATGATGCCAAAACTATGCTGTGCTATTTCAAGCCAAAACTATCCTGTGCAGTTGGCTATTTTTTCACAGTTTAATATAAAATGCCAAAACTATCCTGTGCTATTTCAAGCCAAAACTATCCTGTGCTATTTCAAGCCAAAACTAACCTGTGCAGTCTGCTATTTTTCCACAGTTGAATATAAAATGATGCCAAAACTATCCTATGCTATTTCAAGCCAAAACTATCCTGTGCAGTCTGCTATTTTTCCACAGTTGAATATGAAAATGAAAACATCTAACTAAGCTTGAAGAACCTTTATTTACACAGCATGCATCGAAAAGAAATGTACTACATATATTTAATCATTTTTACGGGTATGGTATACCGTAAAGCATTTACCTACGTGCAATGGTACACAAGTTTTACAAACACATCGAGTTCCGCTGCGCTTTCCTTTGGAAGAGCATACTCTACATAATCTAGGGGGATTTTTTTCCCCTGCTAGTAACTATTTTGTCTAAAATACGGTCTTGCAATTTTCCTGAAAGCCTCAAAGGAGAATCTTTATATGGAGCTCTTCTAGAGATACCAGAACTTCCAGGTTCTGTGCCACATTCAGTTGAATAATCAGCTATCCATTCTCTAGCTACTTCTCACAAGAAATGTTTGTATTTCATTTTGATTTGTAGATTATAATTACAGTAAATTTTAAATGCATTGAATAAGGCACAATTGATAAAAAAGAGGGCTACGTTTTTATACCATTTTCAGGGATTATAGCATACTTCTGGAAAATTTTAGGTAGGAATTTTTAGAAAAATTTTAGGAAAATTTTAGGAGTGTATTTCAATAAAAACTAGATGTATATTTGTATACATCTAGTAAAACAACTTTGTATACATTGTAAAGAGTTTGCTTCACACCCTTCAACCATATATACTGATAGACTGCGCATGACATCAAAATTTCTGGCTCCAACATAAAATCACATGACATCAGTCAAAAAGATGGGTTACACCTGCTGTGCTTATGGTTGCTCTGAGTGATATAGTAAAGGAAGTTCTATGATTTTTCGTGGGTATGAAACAAATTAAATACCTAAGTCAATAAAGTTCGATTACTTAACCAGAAACTTGCAGCTATTGATATAAAAATATAGTAACTTAAGAAAAAAAAATGGAATGCATGTTCCAAATTCTTCGCAAATGTTCATCACATTATAAATAACGAAATGTAAACAACCCGATCATGCATGCATATAGCTCATAAGTAAACTTACCTGAAGAGTTTTCATTATATATGAGGCGCATTCACATAATACACCGAAAACACTGAAGTTCTGCAGTGTAAATTAGTAATCATAACAGCATTTTTACACGAAATTTGGAGTCTCATGATGACGTGCCCAATGTTGGAGCCATGGCGGCTTTGATGCAGCTATTGCCAATGCGCAGTCCATTAGTATATATGGTCGAAGTTCACACCCAATTTTTTTGCATAACGTCTAATGTTTAAAGTTTAAGTATGATTTACTTCTAATGTTCAGTTCTTATCTTTTCACGTGTTATTATCATATTCAAGTATATTTACCACATTCAAGTTTCACTTTGAACATTAATATGCTGTTGAACCAGAAGCAATTCACGATTTTCACAGTAAAGTTTTCAGGTTTCACATTAACTTATAATATCCTAAAAAGGTAATTTAAAACCAAGAACTATGTACAATTGTTCACTGAATTACTTTTTTCTTATTATTGTTTTAACCTTTTCCTGATAAGCCAATCTTTTTCTGCTTCCACCACAACTAATTTACTTTCAGTTTTCTTTATTTCAGCTGAACCTTGTATGATCAAGTTAGAGGCAACTGCTATTTCAACAGTATTTTGTTTTTCTACAGCTTTTCTCATTCTTTCTGTTCCCTCTTAAATTACTGCTTCTTTATCTTTTCTTAAGCCTATTTATTTCTGCATCATTTTCTTTTATTTTGTCATCAAACTCAGCTTTTCTTTTTTTCTCTAGCTGCTTTTTCTTATTTTCCCTCTTTCTGCTTAGTTTCTTTTACCTTTTTTGATTCTTCTTCCTTCAGCTTAACATACTCTTTATAAAATTTATGTGAATCACAAACACTATTTAACAAATTTCTTGTTATGGGAACTTTACTTACACATCCATAGTGTTTAATGGCCCCTTTAACTATTCTTAATGAGGTCATAGTTGAGTCTTTTAAGTTAGCCTTGTCCTTCCTTAACAGAGCAGTGTTAACCAAAAATCCCCTTTCTGCATAAGCATTACCATGAGGTAAAACTAAAATTGACTTGAAGAGTTTAGCAAGATTTGAGTATTTTTCTTTTCCGCTAGTCTTTAATACTAAATATATTACGCCAGTAATGATCAATTCGCACTGGAATATGCCCTTCCTCTGAAAATTTCACTAGTTCATCTAGAGTTGGCTTATCGCAATTTAAAAGTTTCCACTCTTCTCTTACTCTATCAATTTGTTCCTCAGAAAGATGCAAAACACTTGAAATTCTGGTTATTTCCAAAAGTCCTTCAGTGACTGAAAGTTGAGAAGACTCTTTCTTTGGTTCTTTTACCTTTAAAACTTCTATGTCTCTTAGCTTTTGATTGCAGAATGGCAAATTTGACTTTAAATATTTTGTGGTTGTAATTAGTGATGATCTTACATCTAAGAGAAATAATTTCTGCCTGGTCTCCTGAACATTCCTGAGGAGATTTTTTGTCTTCATACCAACTTCTAACTCCCCTAGTTTTTTTCCCCATGAATTTTTGTTTTCAAAATCTACATTCTTTAGGTCTTCTCCAAATTTCCCTGCAATAACATCATCTTGGATAAACTGAGCCATAACATTCCTCATTAAAGTATTTAAATCAGAATATAAGTAGTGTATTTTTGGTTCTTCACTCTGATAACATAACGAAAACTTTTCAAAATTTTGGTGTGAAAATGAAATTAATGCTAAATAGCAAGGAGTTAGCTCATTTTTCAGGAAACAGTGAATTCTTTTATACCTTGCTGAATTGCGTAGTTGTTTTTCAAATATTTTTTGAGATGGCAAGAAGTTTAAAAAATATTCTGTAATATTTAGCCATTGATCCAAGAGCCTCTGGGCTACAAAACCAACGGTTAACCATCTGTTGCTGACATGACGCAAAAGAAATTTGGCTGTGACCAATGTTATATCCTTGACAGATTTATAATCCTCTCTGTCTTGCAGCACTACTCTTTAAAAAGTAATGTATATCAGTAGCAAATTTGTCAAAATCTATATTTAAGCTTGTCAAAAAAATTTTAAATGCATTACTAACAACATGCAGGTTGCAAAAACCTAGTTCCAAAGATTTCTGGCCTGTTTCTTGTTTTACAACTTCATTGAATTTGCGTAAAAAGCACTTATTTACTTATTATATTTGCACTTTTAAGGTATTAACCTCTTGCAAAGTGCGCATAGTTTATGTGCAATTCATAAATGAAAAAACCATGAGGAATAACCACTCACCATAAAGATCATGGTAACCTCCAATGGACCAAACACTTCCAACACGTCAATTCATCGTGATGTAACTGGGCTTCCACAGGTTTACAGACCTCTTGCTTACGCTTCTTATTTTCGGGTGTGAAACATCGTTTTTTTCCTTTGCTTTATAGTATGTTACTATAATGCTTGTCAATTCGATAAAAATCATACATACAACTCATTCATACAATTCAAGTAAAAACTATGTACATAAACCTTACATTCACAGGTGATTAAACCTTAGTCAACTCTAATTATGGAACTCCTTCTGTTTCACAACCTCTGCTACTCCCACTGCAATTGTCACACCCATTCAGCCCCGCACATCCAATCCTCTAGTACTTTCGACAGATCCCTGTCATCTTCAGGAGGCAGGTGTGTCTCATCCGCCCACCGCAGCTCAAGTGAGCAGAGCCATCGAGGCCTGGGCTCCAGTCGCTATCTCTGAATCGTTGTGTCTCTGGCGCCATCTATTGTCCCTGCTGCTCTTTTTTCTCTTTCTTTTTACGCTGCTGTTCAATTTTTATTAGGGCTTTCCATTGTTCGTTTAAGTTATTTGGCTCATTAATGTTGCATAATCTTGATCTGTTTTTTTCAATTAACACTGATTCTGCAATTCTTAACTGCTTTTCGTTTTTACAGCTCTTAATAATTTTAATATCTTCAAACCTTGGATATTTTTGATTTTCCATACAGTATTGGGTCAATGCTGTCTTAGCCTCTTTTTTATTCCAATTATTAATATGCTGATTCAATCTATACTTTAATTTATTCTTGGTGCTGCCTATATATGACACAGGTGGTTGCTGGTTGAACAGCAGCGTAAAAAGAAAGAAAAAAGAGCAGCAGGGACAATAGATGGCGCCAGAGACAACGATTCAGAGATAGCGACTGGAGCCCAGGCCTCGATGGCTCGGCTCACTTGAGCTGCGGTGGGCGGATGAGACACACCTGCCTCCTGAAGATGACAGGGATCTGTCGAAAGTACTAGAGGATTGGATGTGCGGGGCTGAATGGGTGTGACAATTGCAGTGGGAGTAGCAGAGGTTGTGAAACAGAAGGAGGAGTTCCATAATTAGAGTTGACTAAGGTTTAATTACCTGTGAACGTAAGGTTTATGTACATAGTTTTTACTTGAATTGTATGAATGAGTTGTATGTATGATTTTTATCGAATTGACAAGCATTATAGTAACATACTATAAAGCAAAGGAAAAAAACGATGTTTCACACCCGAAAATAAGAAGCGTAAGCAAGAGGTCTGTAAACCTGTGGAAGCCCAGTTACATCACGATGAATTGAAGTGTTGGAAGTGTTTGGTCCATTGGAGGTTACCATGATCTTTATGGTGAGTGGTTATTCCTCATGGTTTTTGCACTTATTTACATTTGGGCTGTCCATGGATACACAAATAATTCTGTTCAACGAAATATTGAAGGATGATAACACATCAAGAATTTCTTTTAGCAAAATATCTGCTGTTGCATGACCCAGAAAAACGCTTGTTAGGTATCGGCAAGAAACTGAATTTTTTCTGAAGACCAGTACCTGAGATACACATCCAACTGCAGTTTCACTTGTGTATTTGTAGTTTTATCAAATGCTATAGTAACCTTTCCTGGACTACTAGATGCAATGTCTTTTTTCAAATCCTCTTCAAAATATTTTGGCAATCCATGTGATATCACATAACTTTTTTTTTTTTTTAAGTTGCATTTTGGCTGCAATAGCAGAATCAGGAAACATTTCTTTGAAAAGTTAAACTGTTTCAGTGCATGAAACAAAAGACATTGTCCTTAGCAACTTTCATGGCCCATAATGCTTCGGCTTTAGCCAACTGTAAATCATGACTCAGTACTTCACTAATATTTGTTTTGGGCTGAAGATCCCGTCCTCCAAAGGCTTCAACAGGATGGACTTATTTTGAAATTTACTTTGAAATTTCTGCAAATGTTTTTTTCCTTTATGATGCGCTTTTACTTGTGAAAAGCCACTATTAGAAATATTGAAAATTTCTGAACACAATATAAACTTAGCAGAAAATATTGTTTCAGTTGCAGAACACCATTCTTTCAACTTCACTCCGTCCAATTCTTTGGCGAGCCACGCATCCTGAAATTTCGTTTTGGATTTAGGCATCTTAAACACTTGTATTGCTAACCAGAAAATGAAAGGGAAGTACAAAAACACGTTCCAATATTGCAAAACCAGACAACTTCCCGAAGTTTGGCTACGAGGATGTCAGAAGATAGAAAAAAAAAAAAAAAAAAGCAAATCACCACTAGAGAACTGAACCTGCACACAGCACAGAGAACACCACATAAAAGACGCAAAACCAGAAACTATCATACGCATCTCACGCAAGTTCAGTTAAAGCGAGTCGGAGCAGAGATATATTGCGTATCGAAGGTCGCTGTCGCCGCCGCATGATCAAAGGTTAATGATCACGGGCTCTACTGCCTGCCATGATAACACTCAGCTACCATCCCATTGTCATTACTGGAGGTTATGGAAGGAGACCACACGTTTCCTCTTTGCTTCCACCTACCTGCGGTTTACAATAACAAAACATCAGCAGAAAGAGGAGGTTCCACGAGGCATGTCCAAAAATAAAGTACGATCTTCTGCATGCCACAGAGTTCGTCTGCAAAGCGCAAACCATGGGTGAAAATGACCCCTCCCGTTTTCCCTTAGATCTCTTATTACTCTCGAAAACTGTCCGAAGGCACAAAAGTGGAGCGCCCGCCCCGAAGCAAGTGCATCTCGATGGCGTCATTTTCCCTCCCTTCAGCAGCACAGCATATAGGCTGTGTTTCTACAATAACAGGTCTTTTTACCTTACCGTAATGGTAAATTTATTGGCGTTAATAACGGTTGTATTTTTAATAAATAAGCTTACGAAAATTTTAGGAAGAATAGCAAATTTTAGTTATAATTTTAGGAATTTAAGGAGGGTCACAAAATATTAGGAATTTTAGGAGGAATGCGATCCCTGCATTTTATAACTTTGCGTAAGATACTACCGTTCACCAAATACTGGTCTGCTCGATCGACACCTTTCATATACTTATTATAATCCACTATGCACGTAGGTTTTATTTTGTTTTGCATTGATTTCATAGAGGCATCATGAATAGTCGAAATCATGTGCACGAGCCTTTTGTCTTTCCATAAAACAATAACAATGGGTACTTTCCACATGAACGTCATTTCTCCTCTTCAAAGTTTTTTTTTACTTGTCTATGAGCAATTTTAGCAAGCCTCTGTTCTCCCTTATAGTACCACAGACCAGTGTTTTGTTTTTCAATAAAATCTCAATAGACACGCTGTTGTAGTAATTGTTTTCGTAAACATGGTGACAAGCACCAAGGAAAGGCCGTAAGACGGATAATATAGTGTCTTGTAACTTTTTGCTTTCACCCGAATAAATCTCGCAGTTGCAAAAGTAGCCAGTCTCACTTACACAAACAGTCCTGACTAAAATCCCATATTTTGTTATTTTTGCCGGATTATACATCCTCTCCATGGTATCATTGCTTCATCGAGTGATAACTCCTGTTTTGGTACATATAAAGACTGAAATTTTGGAATGAAGTGATCCAAAAGAGGTCTGACTTTGTGAAGTCTATCATTATTAGATATAGCTTGTGAATTATCGCCAAGATGAAAGAATGTAAGGATTTGCTGAAATCTCATTCTGGTCATAGTTTTAGGAAATATGGGTGCTTCAATCAAAGGATCAGTTGACCAGTAATCTTTCCATTCTGCCTTTTTTGTTTGTCCCATCAACATAAGTAAACCAAGAAACTTTTTTATATCCTTATTGGTAACTTCTGTCCATTGTGAGGTTTTAGCAGAGGTTTTGTGACGTTTTTCCATTTGGTGATGGTATAAGTTGGTTTGAGAAGTAATTAGATCAAAGAAACCATTATCAAAAAATTAATTCACTACTTCACTTATACTTCATGTTCATGGATTTCCAAGTTGAACAGTTACGCCCGAAATATTTTTATAATCCTCCAAGGTTGGTAATTTGTCATTTTCCACCCATTCTTCTTCAGAATCATTTTCACTGTCGGATACTATCACATTTCTTCGTTGCCTTTGTGATAGTCTAATGACAGACTCATTACTATCTTCTGATATAGTATGAACTTCCAACTCAGCACCACACAATATATTCAAAGTCACTAGGACAATCAGACAATGTGTCTACACATATTTCATTCAAAAGTTCTTCATTGCCGCAAACCAACATTTTTGAAACTTGCCATATGCAATATAAGAGTAGAATTCAGACTTATTACACGTCACGTCTCTAGGGATACTGACTGAAGAGTTTAGTAAAACTGCATGCTTACCCAAGAGGAATAGAGGAGCTGGCCAAAGTAAGAGGTGCACGTTGAAATGCTTCGGCTTATCTCGCACATGTGCACTTCTTACAATTCAAGCCTAAACTGAGATAACACAATCCAAACTAAGAATACAATACAGAACACTGCTTTAGAAACCTATATTCCTTTCAGACTGAAAATCTGCATAAACAAATGTAACTGGGAACACAAGTATCCTCGTGACCGGTCAGCAATGTTCGGGCATGCAAACACGAGTATACTAGTGACCGGTCAGCAAAGTGTTAATAAATTTATCCTCTATAATTCCCATTAAACTTTTCCTTACTGACAGTAATTAGAGGAAGCCATGAAGTCATTAATTACTAGAATTAGAATTTACTATTGTTGGGGAAAATGCAGAGCATCAAAAATGAAAAACAAATTTTTAAAATAAAGAGATTTTTTTTATTTTCTGAAGCATTATTTTCTTGGACAATGGAATTAAGTGTGCTCTGCCTATAATCATGTACCTGACTAGGGTGGACCAGATTATTTTTACGTAGTTCTCAAGTTTGCGTGCATCACCACCATGTTTTACATAGCCTTATATAAGCTGGTTCACACACATAATGCAGCGTTCGAATTACCCAGTGGTCCACTGGCCATTAGCCAGTAAAACTTCTGTCAGACCACTGAACTAGATTTTACTGGGCCGGATGGCCAGTATTTTTTTTATTCTGATTTGTTACAAGTTAAAAAATGAATTTCTATTTCTGTTACCTTGCTGTATGGTTTTCTTTTTTAGGCTGCAAACTAATGATAGGTTTAAAAAATATTGGAGATAACTCCATTGAAATGATGCATTATTTTCTACATATATTGTAAATGTCTAAATTGTTTTTTTATTATTTTTTTACGGACCAGTGGTTTGCGAATTCTAGTGGTTCACTGGGCCAGTAGAAGATTTATTTCTAATTCTAACACTGCCATGAAAAGAGACAAGAAAACTACATAATTATGAGGTGAAGGAAAGAATTAAAAATGTAGGACAAAAAAGAAATCTTCCAATTGGAAGGTTTTTTTGCCATTTACTCTATGATAAAAACATTTGAGAACTCTAAAAACCAAAGATGTTTTTACTAGATGTGCAATACACTGACATAGTTTTGTGAGACCTTCTGTCATTATTAATCTTCAGCTGTGCCCTCCCTTCCCAATAGATAAAAACTAGTGTTGCCATTCTACTGATTTTGACTCCTGTCAACTGATAGATTTTCAGTCTACTGATTTTTCTCTGTTTTAAGACCACCTACATGCTCAGGGACATGCTATCTAACAATGTCTGCATTCTTTCAGTACCCACCATCTACTGATCTGAAGACTCACCTCAGAATTGGTCTTTAAGAGTAAAAGCTGACCACGAATAAAATTATTCGACACCTGCTACCTATTATTTTTAAAGTTCATACTGGTTGTTATGAAATATTTTTTATTCTAGATAATTAGTTTGTTATACAATGTTCACTAGTTTTGTTAAAAAGCATTATAAAGTTGATCATCAGTAATATCTTAAAAGGTGACTAAGGATTGTATTGGTTTGAATTTTCATTCCGCTGTTTAATAGTAATTTGTGGAGTACTGGTAATATTTGACATACCAGTAGATTTAAGGGTGTGTTCATTCATACTGATAATACATCCAACATTACATAATGAAGTAGTGCATATTTGCATTTATTAGGTGGTACATATTTCTAATTGAAAGAGCGAGGGAATATGAGCTTCCATTGTGCATGGCTTTTATCGATTATGAAAAAGCCTTTGATTCGGTGAAACCATCAGCAGTTACAATGGCTCTGAAAACCTGCGGTATTGAAGATGCATACATTAATATTATTAATAACATCTATGAACATGCAAGTGCAAAGATTAGGCTGTTTGAAAATACAACACACGTAAAAATTGGAAAGGGAGTGAGACAAGGTGACACCATATCTCCGAAGCTCTTTAATGCCACATTGGAGGGTGTTTTTCAGTCGCTGAGCTGGGAAAACAAGGGGATAAAGATTAATGGAGATTATCTAACGCACCTTCGTTTTGCTGATGACGTAGTCATTTTTGCAACTACCCCATCAGAGCTGCAGAGTATGATCCAGGAACTTGCTGACAAGAGTAAAGAAGTGGGATTAAAAATGAACTTTCAGAAGACAAAAGTGATGTTCAATGCTTTTACAAGCAATGAAGATTTATCGATTGATGGAGAAAAGCTGGAGATAACAGACACGTACGTTTATCTTGGACAGCAGATATCAAGTGAGGGTCACATTGATGAAGAAATTAATCGGCGTACAAAACTTGCCTGGAGAGCTTTTGGAAGAAACAGCATAATTTTCAAGAGCAATATGCCATTATGTCTTAAAAGAAAAGTGTTTGATCAATGCATCCTTCCAGTGCTTACGTATGGTGCAGAGACGTGGACCTTAACTAAAAGAGACATACAAAGGCTGCAGACAACTCAAAGCAGCATGGAGAGATGCATGCTTGGTGTAACCAGGAGAGATAAGAAGAGGAACTCGTGGATCCGAAAAATGACAAGAGTGGAAGACATCATGATCAGAGTTAAATCCCTGAAATGGCAATGGGCTGGACATACTGCCAGAAGGACAGATCATCGATGGACAGCCGAAATTTTAGATTGGATTCCAAGGGACAGGAAAAGACCCAGAAGAAGACCACATGGGAGATGGGTGGATGAAATTCGAAAGTATGCAGGGGTGACATGGAGGAGACTGGCACAAGACAGACCGTTGTGGAGGAAACTTGGGGAGACCTTCGTCCAGCAGTGGATTGATAATGGTTGACAATGATGATGATGATGACATATTTCAGGCAAAAGAAAAAACCTGATCATCTGATTTTTTGAGCTCTGGTCTATCGATTTCAGGTAAAAATCTCTGGCAACTCTGATAATAACTGGCAATGTATGATTAGTACTCGAATTAAGATTATGGGTAAACTCTTGGATACTCATGATACAATGGATTCTCACTCCCTGCATCACAAGATATTAACAATAGTTTCCTGATCATGAGACACAAGAAACACATGCAATTAGTCACTAGCTCTTTGCCCAAAAAATGATGCAGTGGCTGGTGAGAGCAACAACAACATTCACCTCTTTTCTCAAGCTCAGGTGGAGGCAAGTGTTGAGAGCTGATACTTATGGATAATTTTTTTAACTGTGTGTGTGTGTGTGTGTGTGTGTGTGTTGCAAATTCCCAATCGATATGAACAAAAAGTTCAGCAACTCAAGAGCACTGATCTGTCTTATTAGGCAATACATATACTGTATTGCTGTACACTGACACACTGACCATCTATTAAAATTACATCTGTATTCAAGAAGAACAAAGTTGGGTGTTTTTTTTTTTTTTTTTTTTTGTTCAAACAAGCTTTATCATTGTTTATGATAGTTTGTCAGCATAAATCAGCCTGCATATTCTCTGTTTACAACCAACAAAAGTTCATGAAACTGATATAGAAGTTTATGTTGCAAAGTAACCAAACTACAATACCGGGTTCATTAGAATGTACCACTTTTTCCTTAGTGATGCCATTTCTGGTAAACCAAAAGTAAACTTAAACTTTCCTTAATCCAATAGCCATGGCATATATATTCAAATCAAAGAATGCAGTGTTGGCACTGAGAAATTAAATGATAAAAATTATTCTGCATGGAAATTTTGAACGGAAATGTTATTGACGAAAAGAAACTAAGCAGAGATGTTTTTGACTACATTCCAGTCTTCAGATGAGAAATGGATGGAAATGACAAAATTTCCAGAGCATTAATTTGTATAAATATTCCAGATTCATAGATTTTACATGTGCTTTATGAAACTTCAGCTAAAGATACTTGGTGTAAATTAAAAACAATTACTGAACATGCATATTTATCAAGTGAACTGTACTTATTGAGAAAACTATACTCAATGATATACAGAATATACAGAAGGAACTGCACGTATTAACAATGAAGGAAGAAATATTCTTCATAATACATGGGAAATTGATAGAATATTCAAAGTAAACAAAATATAAATTCTGAATTTGCTTGTAACCTGGGTTTGAAATTAACAGGGGGCCACGAGCGAAATGTGACTGCATTTTTGCATTTGGCGACCAGCGATTTGACATCAGGGGCCAAACTGCGACTACATGTATTTTCTACTGCATTTGACTATCATTATTTTTAATCTGAATGACTATTTTTGTTCACGATTCTTAGTGGTTTGCAAGAATTGTTCCCTTTCACATGCCACTCAGTTTCTTAATTCATCTTCAAGGTGCACTTAACACTTAAAACTGTATCAATCGCACGCACTCACGTTGTTGACTTCCCCTTCTTGCCCGTACTATCGTCACACAAGCAAGTTAAAGAGGCGACCTTGAACAATGAGCAGGATCCTCCCACAGTGATCATTGGACCTTTGCAAGCCCCCCCCCCTCCCCCTACTCTCTCAACCTGAAGCAGAGCGGAGCAACGGCTTGCCTGAGATTTAGTAATAGCAACGGAAGAATTGTATCAAATATTTGTTCATCGCTTTACACATCAGTTGTCCTTTGAATCGATTCATTGTAAATCTAGCGTCAATATAACTTCTTGGCTTATGGTGCATCTTTTTTAGCATGCTGCACTAACAAATAGTTGGAACCATTATTAATTTTCTTAGTTCTGAAAGTTATCTTACATTTATTTGTACGAGTTACGTGAATCAGTCGATCACCACGAAGATAACGATTTTTTTAATAATCCACCTCAAAAACGGACATCTCCCAATTTGGATGAACATATGTACACTTCAAATATGGATGTTGCAAGTGTGTCGAATGTCAATCAGCTCAAAGTTTCATGGGAATCTATTAATGAGCCAAGCATGGACGTCGGTGTTACGCTTTCACTACCGTCTACTTCAGAAATTTTGGAATCTGTTGATCCAAGCATGGAGGTTGCCCTTACACCACTGTCGACTTCTCAAAGCATGGGGGATTCAACTGGGGAAAATTGAAGCGACGACATTTCTGTCAGTCAAGGGACCCAGCAAAACTGGAAGAGAGAATGTGTGGTTACGATTGGAATTCGTTGATGGTGAAAATAGGATTTACTGTCAAGTGTGCTGTGACAGGAATATCAAAACAACTCAATGATACTATTGTTACAAAAACATCATTTATTAATGTCTGCGACACCTATAAACATGAGATGCTAGTGAGACACAGTAAGTCTAAGTTCCATAGAGATGCACTTGAGATAACGTTTGTTAAGGAAAATCCTTTGTCATCTGCATTAGTTAAGTGTGTTTCTACTATGGGGGAATCAATTCATGAGAAAATGGTATTTCTTTTTAACACTACATATTCTGTCATTGATGGAAATCTTTCTTTTTTTCCAATTTGATAGATTATATCAATTGCAGAAGAGAAATGGAGTGAATATTGGTGATACATACTTAAATGATAAGTCATGTTGCATGTTCCTTTCTTATATTGCTAAAGCAATTTGCAAGCAGCATGCTGAGGTTTTATCAAATTCAAAATTTATAGTTTTGATGTTTGATTCTTCCACTGATGTATCCACGTGTGAATCAGATTATTTATGCTACTGCTGTTGATGGTGGTCGTGTTCAAACAAACTTTGTGAAATTGCAACAGCTTGTGAGTGGAACTGCAGTGAGTGTTGTTTCAGCGATTCATAAAGCCATGTCAGAAAGTCATATCCAGTGGAAAAATAAACTGGTAGCAGCTTGCTTTGATGGGGCAAGTGTAAATGTGGATAAACACATTGCTGTTGCAACACGTTTATCTACAGAGTCTCCTGGAATTGTGTCGGTACACTGTTGCACACCGATTAGAATTAGTAATTTTTAACACATTAAAGGATATTCCATTTGCTTTAAAATGTGAAAACCTCTTAAAATCTATCTATAAAATGTATCATAAGAGTCCAAAGCTTTTGAAAGAACTGAAGGAAGTTGCTGAAGAATTTTCAGAACCAATATTAAACAAGTTAGTAAAATCATGCAATGCATTGATTATAATACACTTTCCAACACACCAGAAATCATTACTCAAGTTATGAAGATAATGGCTGTGGAATAAATGTCGCTCCTGCGTCCTGACCTTTGACCCCATTTCGATGATACTAAAAACTGGTTCAGTATACCTCTGAAATAACATGATAAAGTTTTGTCGCAATCTAAGCATTTTTACGTAAGTTATGATGCATAAGGGCTATGGAACAGATCCTGCTCCTGTGTCCGAATCTTTGACCCCGTTTCGCCCATTTTCAATAGGATTCATCCTCAGGCAGGCCCGTACAACATACTAACATTTCATCCAAATCTAAGCATTTTTTGGTAAGTTATGATGCATAATGGCGATGGAAGTGATTCCGCTCCTATTTCATGAACTTTGAGCCCATTTCACCCATTTTCAAAAGGGTTTGCTCCTAGGTAGTCCCCTACCACATATTAAAATTTCATCGAAATCTAACCTTTTTTACGTTAGTTATGACGCATAAAAGCAGTGGACTGAATCCCGCTCCTATGTCCTGACCTTTGACCCCATTTCATTCACTTTCATTAAGGTTCCTTCCCAGGTGTTTCCCTACCACATACTAAAATTTCATCGAAAGATTTTTACGCGAGTTATCATACGGACGGGCATACGCACACAACGCGTGACGTAATGAGGCAGACGGGAATTACGACCATCTGCTCGCAAGAGTGTGATGTTACAAAACTTTAATAGGATCCACACACAATGCACGACGTAATGAGACAGATGGCGTGACTGCGCACCAACATTCTCAAACGTGAGATTGTGACATCATAAGATTTCTAAGCATGAGTAACATTAATGGGACGATGGTATGACAATAAAAACGTTATAATTCGGGGTGGTTATTTAACCCATTAAACGAACTTTCCTAAAGTCGAGATCAAGCTATATCGATTTCTAGTACCAGAAAATGGTAGGTTAGCGACTTTCATTAAAATCCTTAGAGCCGTTTTCAAAATAAAATTTACATACATACAAGAAGTGCTCCTTTAATAGAATGGGATAAGGGCGATGGAATGGATCTCGATCCTATGTACTGACCTTTGACCCCATTTCGTCCATTTTCAATAGGGTTCGTCCCCAGGTAGTCCCCTATGACGTACTACAATTTCATCGAAATCGAACCATATTTATGCAAGTTATGATGCATAAGAGCAATGGAATGCATCCCGCTCCTATGTCCTGACCTTTAACTCCACTTTACCCATTTTTAATAGGGTTCCTTCCCAGGTGGTCCCCTACCACATAAAAATTTCATTGACATCAAACCATATTTACGCAAGTTATGACACATAAGGGCAATGGAATGGATCCCGCTCCTATGTAGTCACCTTTGACCCCATTTTG
Organism: Macrothele yani; assembly: GCA_039090855.1. Lineage (NCBI taxonomy): Eukaryota > Metazoa > Arthropoda > Arachnida > Araneae > Macrothelidae > Macrothele > Macrothele yani. Next base: position 187,185,863 of record CM076995.1, read on the forward strand.
TCCATATTCAATAGGGTTCGTCCCCAGGTGGTCCCCTACCACATGCTAAAATTTCATCGAAATCGAACTATTTTTACGCGAGTTATCGTGCCGACAGACGGACGGACAAAACTGGAGCATATAAGCTTCTACAACCTAAGGTTGGAAAGCATAAAAAATACAGCTGTAATTAAAGTTAGATGGGTGGCATCCAAAAATGAAGCTCTAATGGCATTATTAAATAACTTAGACATTAGTTTACCAGATGTTAAGTTTGTTTAAATAATGAAAATGAGAAAACTAAAATATCTAAGATGAAAGTCCTACTCAAAAGCTTAACATCTGTTCGCATGATTCAGTTCATGCACTTTCTGTTTGACATAACTACAACCTTAAAAAAGCTTTCAAAGTCTTTTCAAAAAGACCACATTTCAATAGACATGTATAGTGTTACATAATAATGATCACCAATAAAGAAGCTTTCATCAAGTCTTTTTCAAAAAGACCACATTTTATTAGACTAGTATTAGTGTTACATAATGATGATCATCAATTACAGTTCCTTAAAGATAAAATAGCCATCTGTGATAAATTTGTTGAATATTTAGATGAAAGATAAATGACATTACTACTAACCCAATTTTAAGTAATCAGCATATATTTGACCCAATAAACTTAACAGTTCCAATGCTTAATTGATGGTGAAACTGAAGATAATGAGGATTTGCTCATCTGATATGGTGTTAAAGAATTTCACATTATTTTAGCAAACTTACCAGAATGTATAAAGGTTTGTGCTGATGAAACTAAAGAGGAGTACTTGCAGTGGAAGTTGTGGGTGAAAGATAAAATTTATCAGAAGTCAGATTCTGTGGGACAGACTGTTCATTGAGACGGAGTCTTCTGACAAATGCAAGAACTTGTTGACTATCATTTCATTTTTATGTTGCATTCCATTTAGCACTGCTATTTGTGAACACAGATTCAGCACAATGAACCTTATAAAGACTGATTTGAGAAGAAACCTGAAAATTAATACTTTAAATGATTTGTTGACTTAAAATGTCTAAAATACCTTTAAAAGACTATTCCAGACCAAGCTATCAAAATATGGTGGGAGGATGTGAAAGATGGGCAAAAATGCCGTCTAGAATTTTAGTTACTCTTTCAATTGTGTATGTAAAAAAAAAATTATTTTTGGCTCCTAAAAAATTATGAATGGCTCCTAAATATTTAGCTGCACAGGCCATTTAGCACATGGTTTTTTTTTTTTTTTTTTTTAGTTTTGTGCTGTGCTTGTAACATTTACTAGTCATCCATGTAACATCAACTGAAAACTTCATAGCCCTGAAGCGGGAATCGAACCTGCATCTCCCCGATTTCTGTTCCAGTATTCTGTTACACCACCCAGGACAGTGAAGTTCCAAGCAACTGAGACTAGGAACCTTAGCTTAGGAATCTGAACATCCTTTAGATTTGCGTTAGACAAAGCATCGTTGCTTCCTCATAGTGTTATTTCGACCAAACTCCCATTGATAAACGGATGTAGGTTGGAAATCGCCAGTATCACAGATAAATCAATGAAGGAAGAAATATTCTTCAGATCTGAGAGATGTTACATTGATGACCAGTAAGTGTTACAAGCAAATTCATAATTTGTTTGCTTTGAGTATTCTATCGATTCTTAGTCAAAGCCTAGAAATGTATTATGAAGAGCATTTCTTTATTTTTTTTATTGGAGGTTTAACGACCACCGGGAGCAACTCAATGGGCTACAAGCAGTCGCCCGTCCCTAATTTAGGGTCACTGGTTCCAGGGAAGGGAGAGAGCCAGTGACTTAAGACAAACACAACATCCATACCTCACCGGGATTCGAACCCAAACCCCTTTTGGACAAATGATCAGAGGCTATCGTTTAGACCACTGCGCCACCGGGACGGCAGAGCATTTCTTCCTTCACTGATTTATCTATGGTACTGGCGATTCCCAACCTACATACGGAAATGGATGTATCTCAAAAATCACTACATTCGGAAACATTTCTAGGCTTTGACTAAAAACAAAAGGCCAGAAACGCCTGTAAAAAACCGAAGGAACTCAGAGGAAAGGAAGATTAAACTAAAGATTTTTCAAGTGGAACAAGAATTAAATAAATATATCTGGGAGTAAATTAATGTATCTAAAAGCCCTGAGTAAGTGATTTAATTCCTGATTGACACCTACACTTCTGAGTAATTTTCATGACAAATTTATAAGTATAACACATCCACATATTTGGGTATCACATAATACAAGGATGAAGAACCAAATCCACAATCCTTTAGTTCACAATTTGACAAAAGCTTTATGTTTAACCCATCCCATTGATACGAATGCACCAAAATTTCTGCCATTTGTGAACACATTCACAAATATCTTTGGAACTAATCACATAAAGACATAGGCATGTGTACAGGGTGTACCTGATGTATCACATAACATTAGCTTTGAGTTTCAATTTAATCACATGCAGGGCTCGAAAAATATCTGAAAAGTTACATGTCGAGCTGGGCATGTGCAGAAATTGTTACCTGCCCAGGTTGTAAATGCTGGACACCAAGGAAAATTAATTTTTTAAGATAAAAAGTCAAAACTCATTTTTAGCATGTCTTGTGAAAAAAGATTGATTATGTTATCAGTTTGTCCATCTGTCTGTGGATACATCTCTGCAAACACAAAGGCCGTTTCATTTATGAAACTGCCAAATACAAGGGCTGTTTCATTTATGAAACATTTTTTTTATTCCTTTGAATAAAGCTCATGTTGAGCAATGGCTTCCTAGTTTCTTAATTCAATTACTAATCTAAAACAACTGTTATGGGAATTTCACTAGGAATTTTTTTCATTTAAATTGCAAATTTTCGGAGAAAAACTCTTCTTCAGGCTGTCTTGTTGTTGTCCAACAAGACAGCCTGAAGGAGAAGAGTTTTCTCCGAAAATTTGCAATTTAAATGAAAAAATTTCCTAGTGAAATTCCCATAATAGTTGTTTTAGATTAGTAATTGAATTTTTATAGTTGGCGACATTGCAAGAGGGAAAATAACCACACAGATGACTAACTGAATTAAGGAAGTACCTATGGCAACAGTTGTTAGCCATGGCAGACGATTCTGGTTTTGTTATAGAGCAGTTGTTTAAGGTATGTCTGCACTTCACCATACAGCTATGGAAGCGAGTGATTCAGAGTTCAGAAGTGAAATGCGTTGTGTGGCAACATTTTGCTATCATTTGGGTAAAACGGCTCCAGATACAGTTGATTAATAGAAAAAGCTTACAAAGATAAATGTTTGGGCGAGTCAACAATTTCTAGATGGCACCACGATTTCAAAAAAGGACATTTGTCAGCAGAATTCACTCCTAGGACTGGTCGACCTGAAAGTGTTGTTATGGAGCTTATTTTGTTAACACTGTTTGGGCAATCCTGCGAGAAAATGGATGAATGACATGTGAAGACATAACGGTGTCAACCAATATTTCAAAAACGTCGACATTCTACATGACAAATTACTGCTGCATCGTGTGTGTTCCAGATGGGTACCTCATCACCTGACGAGAGAACAATCGTTAACCAGAGTTCAGGTGTGTCATAAGTGGAAACAAATTATTGCAAGGGATCCAAACTTTCTAAACACATTAATAACTGCTGATGCAACATGGGTCCAGAATGTCAAGAAACACACAAGCTTGCCTCCTTCAAAAAATGTCCGCCAAACCAAATCATCTGGGAAGGCGACGACTTATTTTCTTTGATCATAAAGATGTAGTCTACCAGCATGCCATTCCTCCACAAATTACTGTCAATGCCGAGTATTACATTTCAGTCTTGAAGCGTCTGCGATGACACATATCAATTAAGCGACCAGAACTGGTGGGCAAGTGGACCCTACAACCATGGTAATGCCCACTCACATGTGGCTGCTTGTGCTCAACAGTTTCTCATGAAATGCAGTATTGAAATCATGCCACACCCTACATTCCTGACCTCGCCCTGGGGGATTTCTGGTTGTTTCCAACAATGAAGGAGAAGTTCCGTGGTGCAACATTCAACACAGTTGCTGACATTATTCAAGCTGTATAGGGGTCACTAAAGCAACTTCTGCAAAATGCCTTCGCCACATGCTTTGAAAAGTGGACTGAATGATAGGACCATCGCATATCATCCAAGGGACGATACTTTGAGAAAGAATAACATACATTTTGCTTTATCTGTATTTCTTCATTTGTGTTTTGCTGCTAGAGGGCATAAATGTAGATGATATTCAAAATACATTTTATTCCATATATTTGCTTCTAAACATCAGATTAAAAAAATTATTTTACCTTTTGATACCATTTATGTTGAGTATTTTAGGTATAGCCCCTCTTTCAAGCTATGCCTAAATTTTCTGCTAGGAGGTGTAAAAGTAAATTGCATTTTCCCCAATCTCTCTACTTCTAAAACTACGAATTAAAAAAAAATTCTTTAGCAGATATATGTAGTTTCTGATGGGAAATCTTTTGCATATATTTCTAATTTTTGGTTAATGGTTTGCCACCAGGGGGCATAAGTATTAATTGCTGCTCCTGATGTATTTCCCACAAAATTGGAGGTTCTAAAATCTCAACTGAAAAAAATTACTTCGTGGACTGATGCCACTCATGTCGATAAAACTTTTCAGAATATTTTCTTCTTAAAATATTGCATGGTTTCTCAGTCAGGGGCGTAGATGAACATCTTATTTTTGCCAATATCTCTGCTTCTAATGGTCTGATTTGAAAACTTCCTTCTTTATTGGATGGAGTTTCCGGTGCAACATGTTTTTCAAATAATTTCGAAATTTTCAAGTATTTCATAGACTTTCCGCTAGGGGACGTAAAAGCAAATTGTGTTTTTCTTGATATCTCCGCTTCTAAAACTCCGATTTGAAAAAAAATTTCTGCACCAGATACAGCTCCTGATGGGAAATCTTTTGAATATAATTTCTATTTTTTGGTAAAAAATGGTCTGGCCAACAGGGGGCATAAGTTTTAACTTCCACTTTTGTTGTATTTGCAGCAAAATCTGAGCTTCTAAAATCTCAATTGAAAAAGATTCGTTTGTGGACCAATACTACTCGCACCAAATAAACCTTTTCAGAATATTTTCTTCTTAAAAATAATGCACGGTTTCGTCGCCAGAAAGTGCAGATTTCCTGTATCGCACACAGCTACTGATGGGAAATATTTTTCGTATAATTTCTAATATTTGGTAAAGAATGGTTAGGCCACCAGAGGGCATAAGGGTTCATTTCTGCTTCTGTTGTATTTGCAGCAAAAGTAGACAGAAAAATTCTTTCATGGACTGACATTGCTCACATCGAAAACCTTTGAGAATACTTTCTTCCTAAAATAATGCATGTTTGTCCCACCTGGGGCGTAGATGCATATCTTAGATTCATCGATATCTCTGCTTTTAAGAGTCTGATTTGAAAAATTCTTTTTGTTGAAGAGGGTTTCTGATGTGACATGTTTCTCATATAATTTCAAATTTTCCTTAATGCATAAGCCTGCAACCAGAGGGTGTACGTTCACGATTCTGTTTATAGAAACATCTGCAGGATTAAAAACCCATTTGAAAAAGTTCTTTCTTCGGTCAGATACTATTGTTTTCTATGCCTGTTCCATTGACTTTGAATAGAGTCAGAACAGATTCAGAAGACATGCTCATCACACCCAAAAATTTGGTACCATTTTTCTTGTTTTTTAAGTTAAAAAATATGAATTTTTTTATTACTAATCTAAAGCAACTATTATGGGAATTTTACTAGGAAATTTTTTTCATTTAAATAGCAAATTTTCGGAGAAAACTCTTCTTCAGGCTGTCTTGTTGTTGTCACTTATTCCTGTCACTATCACGGTTACCCTTGACGGTTTAGGTTATTTTTCAACAATTCCTGCCAGATGTTAGGCAGGGAAAATCCATTGCAGTCATTGAAGATGGAATTTTGATTTTTCTCAATCTCTATTCCTTCTTTCAGCTTTCTTTTTGAAAATTGCTTTGGAAACTGATGACTTTAAGAGAATTCCAATCCATGCTGTGCCCAGTTTCTCTAATCATGCCTATCTAATCCAGTCTTGTTGGAGCAATTTTGTATAGCTGCTTTATGCTCAGCTATACGAGTTTCTAGTCTGCGACCTGTTTTTTTTTTTTTTTTTTTTTATTAGAGGTTTAACGACCACCGTGAGCAACTCAATGGGCTTTAAGCAGTCGCCCGTCCCTAATTTAGGGTCACTGGTTCCAGGGAAGTGAGAGAGCCAGTGCCATAAGACAAACACAACATTCATGCCTCACCGGGATTCGAACCCGGACCCCTTATGGATGAATGATCAGAGGCCAGTGCCTTAGACCACTGCGCCACCGGGGCGGCCGACCTGTTTCACCTATGTAAGATAGTCCACAACTACAATTTACTTCATAGACTACTCCTTGCATTTTTAAAATATCTTCTCTTTGAACTATTTTAGGGAAGAAATTTTTAACTTTGTTCTCTAAACTTGGAGCTAGCCTAATATTGTACTTCTTACTAATTCTTTTTAAAGACTCAAATAAACCTTTGTGATAAGAAATTTTTTCTAGTGAATTTTACTTGTTGCTTTTGCGGGTTCTTCGTACCATTAAAATTCAGAAGCTTCTCAATTTCTTCTATAGGATAGTTATTCTCTGCAAGTATGACTAAGTTCTTTATGGGCTTTTTTATCTGCAGTAGAAACTATTATTATTTTTTTCTAAAACCTGACTTGCTACATTTTTCTTAATAGAAACTGGATGATAGGAATTGAAATCCAGTAGTCTTTTAGTATTCATTGGTTTTTTATACCAACTAGTGAGGAATTTTTCATCTTCATAATAGATAGTAATATCTAAGAAGTTAATTCTTCTTTCTTTTTGAAGTCCAATAGTGAACTTAAGGGAATCATCTAATTCATTGAATGAGTCTAGAATTCTTTCTGGAACAATTTCTGAGCTACAATTTTTTTTTTTTTTTTTTTTTTTACATATTTTGCATTTCCATTTTAAAGGACTGTATTCAAAATGTTCAATGCACAAAAGTGTGTATTTCAAGTTTTAAGATGCTGCTGAAATTGGTATCACGACGGGGGAAATTGGCATTTCAGAAATTTACCGATTCAGTTATGTTCCCTTCATTGAAATTTTCACCATGTGTCACCACCAGAGGTTAGTTCAATCAGAGGCATGCATCCCATCACTGACTAGAAGCATTTGGAGCAAAGCTACAATTTTAGGGCCCACATAATAATATTAAAGATGTGATATTCTTCTGTCCTTAGCATTCTGTAACAACAATAGATCTTTGGGTGATTAGCAGTGAAATGAAGCACCACATGCGACCAGGCCTTTATTTCATTTTTTTTTTTTTTTAGCAGTAGCAACACTTGCTAATAGCCTTATTTTTTACTAGCAAATTGTGGTATCTACTAGCGAAAGTTTATTAACATTATACAAAAGAAACTTTAACATGTCCCCCTCCATTAGTCAATCATGACAAATTTTGATTTCACCCAGTAACTGCCATATTGTAATGCTGAAGAAAAGATTACAAATATTTAGATATAACACCTTTTCACAACCCGACAGATTAATTCTAACAATTTAATTTGAACGCAAATATTTAAGAAACATTTTTTTTATTTAACTTTATTCACAAAATTCAAGAACACTATTTAAAATCTTAAGATATTTTCCATATGATTTACGATCTGGGTTTCGGGTCTTCGCCATACCACTTTAAAACAGCAGGCCTGGGGTCAAACTTGTCTTCGGATGGACCTTCAATACTCACTAGAGCATTCAATGTTTGTAAGTTTAAACTGCCCCTCCAATCACCCTGGATTCTTTTCTTGAAACTGAACTCAACCTCACATGCAGAAGTACATAAGAAAAATATACTGAATATTTCTACTAGTACCAAAATATTTTTATGTTTCTAATTTTCAAAAAACATTAGTTTCCAGAAAGCAGTTGTTCCTTTTTGCATGTGTCTAAAATATTCCACAAGCACAATGCAGTGAAGCTTTGCAGTTCACACTAAAACATTCAAAATTTTTCCACTAGCAACTTTTGCTAGAACCACTTTTATCACTAGCAATATGCATTTGCTTGCTAGCAATTTGCTACTAACCACCGGTTGAAATAGAGCCCTGCAAGCGACGAATGTTTTTTTTTTTTTTGTAGTACAAAATTCTATACCAAACTTTGTTAAATTTGGTTGCCTGGACGAGGCAACTAGATTTTTTATTTACCTTCCCAGGCCAATAATTTACATGCCCCGGGCATCTTGGGCAAGGTATTTTTCAAGCCCTGACACATTTCACTCTTTTAAAAGTATGGATTGTTTTATTATGCAACAAGTGCTGAATTGAAAAATACAGAATTTTGTAAAAATATACAAAACGTAGAACTATTGCTGATCCTGCGACTACTAGCCTTGTAATATTGTGACTGACATGAGAAAACTTCTGAGCTTAAACACTGGCACACATGATAAGAATCACTGATAGCAAGTTTACCATCCTTGGATGAGTTGGAAGCTTATGCTTTGGAGTTATGGACCCATTGATAATGGTAGCAAGCACCACAACACTAACAGCATGACTTGTTTAAAGGAATTAGATTAGCCTTCCATTTCCCAAACCTTATACAAATACTTCTACTAGCTGTTCGCATGAATGAACAAACTAAGAAGTACAAGAAATACGAGAAGTACTGGCAGTGCCTCTGTTTACTTATGATTTTGTACACTGAAAAAGAACTGGTTTCATCAATTAGTTACAATGATGCGACTGAGAAATGTACCTCCATAACATTTCGCGAATGTCTCATTATGTAGGATAACAAGACGAAAAAAATATTTGGTTGGCAAATTTGGGTTAGCTCTTTACAAAAACTGATCATTATATCGTCCTTTAAAAGCTTGTTTACAACTACAGCAAAAGTTATTTGCATCCCTGGTTTATATTTAGTCGTTAATTTAAAATAAGTTTTGGTTTCTTTCGTTAATTGAATAAAAATGTTCTTTATGACTGCGCATTCAATAATTTTTCGCCTTTAAAGAAAGAAAAAAAAAGTAACGTTCTTGGGTGAACACAAATGAAATGTGCTGCACCAGCCTATGAATAGAGAGAGCAATTGAATGAATAAATAAACCGCATTTTATTTGAAGTCCTTAATTCGTCTATTCTGCAGTTTGACGTTTCTCTACCCAAAAAAATTTGGAAATCACTTTTCCACTAGTTTAACATCACATTTACCCTTTACTTTCACTTACAAGTAGGCATTCTGCTCTTCACACATGGATTATGATACGCTACCAACCCTCCCGTTTATTGAGTGCAATACTTCTAGATATCACAACACATGTAATTGTATACCCGATATATTTAATTTTCATTATAAATCGGCTGTTGAAATAGTCAAAACCTGCTACACAAAATTCATCGGTAAGAAAAACAAACCTTGCAGACGACGTAATCCAGACAACGGGCTTACTGGAACAGAAAGCTTATCATTACATTCGGTTACAGTTAACTGATATTCAACACCAAAACGAAGAAAGGCCTGGTACCGTGAATGGAAATTGTTTTATAGCCAGAGACACTGTGTACACCGTGGCCAGAAATGAACGAAAAATGAAGTTATAGTAGTATGTTGATAAGGGTTAGGTTTAATTAATCGGAACCACACCCTTACCAGCTAAGTAAAAATACTACGCCAAAATAAAAACAGTTCCTAACAACCGACACTGAATAAGTAAATTAATTAATTTTGTATCAAGCCTGAACGCGGGAAAAGAGGCAGAGCCAAGCAAGGTACGGGGGAGGGGAGCCATGCTGATCTCCAAACGGTGATGCTGGGGTAGCTGATCCTTGCCGACGAGTACGATTGATCCAAGATAATTCCAAGTATGATTGATCCAAGGTAATTCCAAGTACGATTGCTCCATGGTAATTCCTAGGGAGCTGTGCAATTTACGGCGAAATATGAGGTGTACAGGAGCTTTTCTACGCATAAGTGGAAATTACATGAAATTTTTACTCAAAACAGTAACTTACGGAGCTGTAGTTGGAGATATTTTTAAATTGGTTTATTTATGTTACAAGAAATTTCTGCTTTGAGAGCTTAGGAACTAAAAATCGAAAAGGAGAATTTTTCCTTTTAAGGGCCAAACAGGGACTAATTTCAGTTCTATCACAGAATTATTTGGACTTCGGTACATTGATAGGGGACTGAGAAACGTTTAGCCAATCAGATGGTGGTATTAAGTTTCATTGACGACACCTATGGGTGGAGCTTATTTGCCTGTGTCACGTGTGATTACTCACTATTTTTTTTTTTTTTTTTTTGGAGGTTTAACGACCACCGTGAGCAACTCAATGGGCTATAAGCAGTCGCCCGTCCCTAATTTATGGTCACTGGTTCCAGGGAAGGGAGAGAGCCAGTGCCGTAAGACAAACGCAACATCCAAGCCTCACCGGGATTCGAACCCGAACCCAGGTTCGGACGAATGATCAGAGGCCATCGCTTAGACCACTGCGCCACCGGGGCGGCAAAGACCTTTAAGATACATAGACTGGAAGTTATTGTGCGAATGAATGGTAGCAGCTGGCGACAATTTGATCTCATAGCTTGTATGGATAAAACGGCGTGTGTCCTATGTGAGCAACGTTAATTAAGCCGTTTTAACTACGCGAAAGAAGAAATTTTACGTTGTTTTAATACTGTGTATTAATTTTTTTTCAATGGGGTATAAATTAGACATTGCGCCTTTTAACTTACGATTAAAAAAAGCATCATTATCGTAATGTTGGAGGATATGAAACAACTGAAGGAAACCACGTCGCACATTGATAGGGGACTGAGAAACGTTTAGCCAATCAGATGGCGGTATTAAGTTTCAGTGACGACACCTATAGGTGGAGCTTATTTGCCTGTGTCACGTGTGATTACTCACTAATCAAAGCGCTTTGCTCACTAATAGTATGATAGGAACGGCCGAACCAAGGAGGTTTGAACAAAGACTTTTAAGATACATAGACTGGAAGTTCTTGTGCGAATGAATGGTAGCAGCTGGCGACAATTTGATCACAGAGCTTATATGGATAAAACGGCGTGTGTCCTATGTGAGCAACGTTAATTAAGCCCTTTTAACTACGCGAAAGAAGAAATTTTACGTTGTTTTAATACTACGTATTAATTTTTTTTCAATGGGGTATAAATTAGACATTGCGCCTTTTAACTTACGATTAAAGAAAACATCATTATCGTAATGTTGGGGGATATGAAATAACTGAAGGGAACCACGTCGCTTGTCCTACGTGTAAAATATATTTCGGCTTCAGTTGCTTGCAAACTGCGTGATCTAGTTGCATGAAACTCGTATTTCACACTCTAAGTAATGTCAAAAAACATTTTAATGTGGCTATTTGTTTATTCTTAAGAGAAGTTGCCGAGAACAAAATTTTTAATTTTGGAAGTTTTCCCGCAGTATTATGAGGTCAAATGTTTATTAAGAACCACGTTCGACACGGTACAGAGTAAAATCAGGTAAACATATGAAAATCAATAATATACATGAGAATAAAATAGCCTGGAATCAATCCAGGGAGACAGAAATACAATGTCTTACAGTAAAAGTCCGTATAGAGAAAGCGTCCGTCAACACAATCATCCCTGAGAGAGCAAACAGGAAGCTGGAAGTCAGACTGCATGAGTCTCTAAATTAGAAACAGACATAACATGAGTGTGCACCTCACAAGAAATATGGGCACAGCGTTCAAGGCAAGGTTCATAGTTAGGGTTGGTCTGGACAAAATGTCGAAGCACAGACATAAGTCCAAACAACTGGGAGACAACATCACGTACTCTATATGTACATTGAGAGAGATATGTAGGAAAGCAGAACGATTTATCGTGAGCTAACGCAAAGAGACGACACAAATGCCTTTGGGATAGAGGCGTACTGCACACAGCAGCAGTTGTACAAAATTGCTCGAACTTCACCTGTAATGCAGTTTCAGCAAGTTCCACATGGTTATCAGTGAGGCCGCACCCACGCGGAGGCAAACGAGTGCCGGAGGACTTTGTCATTTTCGGAAAGGGTTTCGCTATTTTTCCGCATAAGGAGCCAAACATTAGGCAGAATTCCGGGATGACAACTAAATTTAGAACATCATCGCTTTAACGTGCTAGCACTTGGCAAAGGAATGCCAATTTTACGCTTCCAAAATGTGTAAGCTTTTCTTGAAATGGCTCTAGCTACTATTCTTCTAAATATATTTTTTTCTGTCCATTTGTTAATAATTTTTTGTGTTGCGAAGAACTTTATCTGTGTTGGAGTAAAAATTTTCCTGAGGTTCATTTCCGTCTGTTCAAGTATTTTATTTTTCATATTAGCTTTTGACAGGGCTTTTTGTATTAGCACAATTTTTGCTCTCTCATTCCGTATGCTGATATTTTTTTGACGCACAACTCGAACAGTATTTTTGTGTTCGCTTTTCAAGCTACGTATTTCTCGTTCCAGTATGTCAAGCTTCTCGGTGAAAATTTTGTTCTGACTTCTAACTTCTGAGGAAGACATGCACTGAACTGATGTACACTTTTCTTCTGAATATCCATTGTCAGAATTGTAAGCAACTTCATCGATGTGTAACTTTTCGGGACTTGGCTCCAGAGTTCGATTCAATGCCCTTATACGGATATCTCTCTTAATTCTTGTGTGTTCTCGGCTTGTATGTAGTGTTGATTTTTTTTCGGTAAATTCAAACTGGGAACAGCTGTGTGTTTCAGAACTTTTTTTCGGGAAGCCCAAGCAGGCGATTTTGCATGCCATCTTTGCAGTCTGATTTTGGAAATGATATTCTTGCACTTCCAACTTTAAACTTGTCAGCACGTTTACACTTAACACTCCATTATTTTATCACATTAACATTTGAAGGGAAAACATGGTAAATAATGCCATGTTCTTTTATTTTCTTATGCGTATTTGTACAATTAGCGACAGCACAAGATGAAGTCATATTGCATATTACTTTGAATGAAAAACACTAAAAAAAACTGACGCTGGATTTTAGTTAAAATAAAACTTACATCTGTAAAAAACAGACGTTAATAAACGACTACAAAAAGTCAAAAACCACTACTAGTAAATGGAGAGCAACAGAAATAGACTGCACAGAACGACTGAAATGTCACGAAAGTCACCATACTCCGGCTCTGGGTTGGCACAGGTATCACCAAGTGTTCTCGCAGTGACGTCACAGCGCCTTCCAATTCCCCCTCGGTTGGAGCACGAAACTGAGACCGCAAGACAGAGGGATGAGCCAGCCCTTCCTTATTCTCTAGTCCTGTTTCGAGCAAAAGTCCAGTACGGAAGAACCGGAAGTAGGCATAGTATCTCAGCAACCCCACCGAATGACGCCATTACTAATGGCGACAACCAGCAGCTCTTCTGGCCAGCTCGACCAAAAGGTAAATAAAGCTATTACGAGTATAATATCGTACTTACGATTAGGAAAACGAAACAAACCGATGCTCCAAACCTTTAGACGCACGAAATTCACAAAATAATAAGTCGTAGGGCACTAAAATCGCAACTTTGGGCACGAAATATCGGAGCTCAGAAAGCACAGTAGTACAACGAAGTATTATGAGTTTGTAATAGCTTCTAAACGGGAGAAAAAAATAAATGAAATTAAATATGATAGAAAGAAATTCCCTGTTCATATAATTTAGAGTTTAGACAATTACAAATCTCGAGGATGAAAAGTCTCGGAAGAGAAACTCGAGTTAGCAACCATCTGTAGGTTTACCCAGAAAACCTTCACTTTAGAGCCATACATACTCTGGTGAATGACACAAGGATCTAGTAAAAACTATGTCCTTCAATTTAATATTTAGATATCAAATAAGTGAACAAGGTTACTATCTAACTAGCTTGAACTTATAATACTAAAACAACTCTATTATATCCAGAGAAAGATTAGAAAAGGAGTTGAGAGGCCTAGATTGAAACTGCAAGTCACGGTAAATATGACGAGGTTCTAGTAAGAACTGAGTCTCTCAACTTAATATTTAAAGATAAAGTAAGTGCAAAAGGTTACTAGCTAATTATCCTGCACTTAAAATATTAAAACAACTCTTATTTCAAGGGAAAGATTAGAAAAGGAGGTTTTTTTTTTTTTTTTGATTGGAGGTTTAACGACCACCGTGAGCAACTCAATGGGCTATAAGCGGTCGCCCGTCCCTAATTTAGGGCCACTGGTTCCAGGGAAGGGAGAGAGCCAGCGCCGTAAGACAAACACAACATCCATGCCTCACCGGGATTCGAACCCGGACCCCGCTCGGACGAATGATCAGAGGCCATCGCTTAGACCACTGCGCCACCGGGGCGGCAAAAAAAAAAAAAAGGAGGTGAGAAGCCTAGATTGAAACTGCAAGTCATGATAAAGGTGATAAAGTTCTAGGAAAAACTGAGTACCTTAACTTAATGTTTAGAGATAAAGTAAGTGCAAAAGGTTACTAGCCAACTATCCGGCACTTAAAATACTGAAACACCTCTATTATTTCAAGGGAAGCATTAGAAAAGGTGGTGAGAAGCTTAGACGAGATGTGACAGATTCTTGACGTACGACACTGAACTTCAAATGTCGCCCTGTTAACCTACGGTTTTCCAGTCTATGTATCTTAAAGGTCTTTGAGTTAGAATAAGATATCTGTAGATACCCTTGTTAATGAAGCTTTACCACTTTGAGAGAAGCATATAACCGTGAGCGACGGCCTTTTTTTTTTTTTTTTGATTGGAGGTTTAACGACCACTATGAGCAACTCAATGGGCTATAAGCAGTCGCCCGTCCCTAATTTTGGGTCACTGGTTCCAGGGAAGGGAAAGAGCCAGTGCCGTAAGACAAACACAACATCCATGCCTGACCGGGATTCGAACCCGGACCCATTAACGGACGAATGATCAGAGGGCAGCGCCTTAGACCACTGCGCCACCGGGGCGGCACGACGGCCTTCAAAGTGTGGCAAAGCTCATGGTTTTCAATGCCATTACAATGCATTTTTTGTTGGCCGAATCGCCTTCTTTCGTTGCAAATGTTTCCAATTTCGCATCGTAACTTGTTGCCAATGTGTGAGAAAATGCTGAATTTATAAAATTCTTAATTATTTTGAGGCTCCTTCCAATTTTTATTTTAAATTGAAGTACAATCTAAACAAAACATAACGTTAAAATTGTAAATTCCACTCGTCTGAGAAGTATAATACATTCCCATTTGATATTACTACGATTTCGGCAACCAAAAATCAGGCAATTCCGAAATACAAACAGATGAAATCACATATAGAAATCATGTAAACAATGGCAAATTCCCACACCTAGTGACTTCACGGTTAAGAGGCCAGGGTGTCTCGAGAAGTATTATTCTAACTACTTTGGGCCAAACGGATATTGCAAACTGACTGAAGTAAAATTGTGAACGTTTGCAGGCAGGATGCGTTTTACATGTGATAATGATGCGGCATGGCTTGTTTCTTTTTTTTTTTTTTTTTTTGATTGGAGGTTTAACGACCACCGTGAGCAACTCAATGGGCTATAAGCAGTCGCCCGTCTCTAATTTAGGGTCACTGGTTCCAGGGAAGGGAGAGAGCCAGTGCCGTAAGACAAACACAACATCCATGCCTCACCGGGATTCGAACCCGGACCTTTCGGACGAATGATCAGAGGCCATCGCTTTAGACCACTGCGCCACCGGGGCGGCATGGCTTGTTTCAGAATATGTTGGTGAGGTGGGGAGGGAAATGTTTTAACACAGACCTTGTAGAGAGATAGACTAGTAAACGCAGCGGCAGCACTTTGCAAGATACAGGAATCAAGTGAAAAGCTCAACTGAATCTGTACGGTCTGAATAGCGCAGAAAGAATATTCGCGTGCAAAAATCAGATTTCTAGACCAAATTTTAATCAATTAGAACTCAATTTCGGCGAAAATCGGCTATAAAAAATACGCCATTACATAGAGCGAACAGGAACAAATGAGGATGTAGCAGGCGACGTCATCGAGAAGTTTAAGTGAAGTGGCAACAGTCCCTGCAAGTTCCTGAAGGACAAGCATAGCTGGGCTGCCCTGCAGTTAATGTGTAAAGTGCGATCATTAGCGGTCGGTGTTTATAAAAATTCGAAGCCAAAATGCCTAGCTTTTCTAGCTTTTGTGGCATTATTAATTTAGGTAACAGAGGAAATTGAGACCGTAAGTTCTTTTTCATGCTGCTAGCTGCTGTTTCTAAAGGCAGTACCGAAAAAATTCGCTTATATGCCAAACGAAGGGAGATCGCTTTCCAGAGCTTAGAAACTCTTTCTATTGAAGAGTCTTCAAATGCAGAGAACCTTTTAAATGTCAGTTTTACCCAGAAATCAGTGATTTTTGGTAAAGCAGAGAATATATCTTTTATTTGTTCAAACACTGTTGGCGTGCAGTGCTTGCACTTTTTGGGCTGAATTTAAAAGGTGTTGGCTGGGTTTTTTTTGCGTTGATTCTATTACTACTGACTATTTTCTTATAGAACACCTTTTAGAGTTTGTTTCTTAGTCAAAATATTTCTTAAATCAACGCTTCGGAACCCAATCGGCACTTCTGTGCACGTGGGTTTTTCATCTCCAGGGACTTCTTTTCAGAAGGTTCCTGGTTGATCTAGGGGTGCGGAAACTTTTTATAGGAGTAAAAATTAATTTGTTAGCCAAATGACTTTTAGTCAGAATCAAATCTCTGGCTCTTCTGGATTTTTTGGGAGAGCTCGTGCATACACTGTTCCAGGTTGATCTCCATTGCATTGGAAAATCAACTGTTAGGCAGTGCTGCATCTGTTGTCCTCTGCGAGTCATCGGACCCGGTGCTCACCTCTCACATTAACCTTCCACTGTTGTGTGAAGTTCTGCCTCCGTGTCATTGTTTGACCATTTTCCCCGCCAGTCCTGATACACTTTAACTATGGGAAATGGTAATGGTCTCCTATAGAACCATCTCCGTTTGGGAAATAGAGGCACTCACAATCTGTCCTTTCTCAAAGTCCGATAAATCCTTCGGTTTACCCATCATGCTCCGAATTTTACCACCTACTGCTCCACTCACACTTTAAATATACTATGTCAGTCGACTAGACTGACATAGTATATATATCACGACCTTTCAAAAATAACGTGGTCAACGGACCACATCCACTTTTGATAGGGTTAGCCATAATTCAGTGATCACTCGGTGTATATGTTTTGTTGCAGCTAATATAATTTGAAATTATTTTGGTTGAAATGTGTTTCAATTTCACGATTTTTATAATTAGGGCGAGGCAAAGATTTTGCAGTATTTGCATAAACGCACGTGCCCTGGCGAGTATGTCACGTGTTTAAACTAGTTCAAGTCGTGGGCTGCAGTTAGTCAAAAGGGATATAAAGTGGTAGTCGTTGCTGTGAACAGCATTGCATGTCGTCATTCTTTCTGTGGTTGGGAAGCCTAAAGGATGAACAGTCACAACCCGCTAATTAGAGAACTTTTGCTTTGCGATCATAAAAGAGTGGTAGGCAATGCACGTAACAAACAAACACGTTAAATAGATGGTAATTGAGAAAACGCTAAGTTACGTATAAAAGTTTATAAGGCAAATATATTTCAGCCTTTACTATGGGCCGCCCCGGTGGCGCAGTGGTCTAAGGCACTGGCCTCTGATCATTCGTCCGTAAGGTGTCCGGGTTCGAATCCCGTCAGGCATGGATGTTGTGTTTGTCTTACGGCACTGGCTCTCTCCCTCCCTGGAACCAGTGACCCTAAATTAGGGACGGGCACCGGTGACTGCTTATAGCCCATTGAGTTGCTCACGGTGATCGTTAAACCTCCAATCTCCCCCCCCATTACTATGGCCTTCATCAGTGCGACTAAGATTTGTTTCGTTGCCAGATTGGAAAGGTAAGTTCTGTAACAGTAACTCCGGGTGACTTGATGTAATGAGAGATTTCCAGATGTATGGAACGTAAATGGGGAGATCAGAGTTGCAATTTTTGGAAAATAGAATTTCCAAACTTTTTCTAAACCTCAGAGCAAAACGATTTTGGAAGGAAGCCAACTTTTTGTATTGGACTATTTCTTGGATGTAAGCATCTCTAAAAATAATAATCTTCTTTCCACTTCAGTCTACCGAAAACCAGTTTCTACCAATAGCACTATTTCTTTCAATTCTTATACTTTCCACCAATATAAAATGTCAGCTCTCATTCATCAAGCTCATTTGGTTTGTAGCACTGCAGTTAATCTAAGAAATGAATTACCAACATCCGCTTGATCGCTACTCAACATGGCTTTCCCCAACTCCTGGTTTCAAAATTAATTCAAAACGCTAAGAAAAAAACAGTTGTTGCTCCTCAACCTGCATCACCAAATAGGAACTATTGCTTGCTGGCTCTATCCCTTACCATAAACTTTCTGCCTGCAAGCTAATCAGTATCTTCAAAAGAGAAGGATATAGACTTGCCATTCGCTCTTCTCCTTCAATTTCTGTTATCCTCCATAATGGCAGAGACGCAATACCTCCGCTTTCTTCTCCTGGAGTGTATTAAATTCCTATAAAGGCAAACGTTGGATTAACCACGTATATAGGAAGTCCATCCCGGAAAATTCTCTCAAGACTTCAGGAACACAAATCTGATGCGAAATTTGGAAAGTCTTCCTCTTCTTTGTCTCACCTTATTATGGCTGACACTTCTGCTACTCCACTTTTGTCCGATACAAAAGAGTTGGCTTCCTTCCAAAATCATTCTGCTCTGAGGTTTATAGCAAGTTTGGAAATCTTATTTTCCAAAAGTTGCAACTCTGAGCTCCCCATTTACGTTCCATACATCTGGAAATCTCTCATTACATCACGTCACCCGGAGTTACCGTTACAAAACTAACTTTCCAATCTGGCAACAAAACAAATCGTAGTAGCAGTCGCTCTGATGAAGGACATAGTAATGGTTGAAATATATTTGCCTTAAAAACTTTTATACGTAACTTAGCGTGTTCTCAACTACCATCTACTTACCTTAATTTGCTTTAAGAGTTTAAACTCGGCCAAAATGCTGCTCAAGCAACATGAAACATTTGTCATGCAAAACGGGAAGGTTCCGTGGACCACAGCACCGCAACCAGATGGTTCAAGAAATTTTGCTCAGGTGACAGAAACCTTGACGATCAGCTAAGGTCAGGTAGGAAGTCTTGTGGAATTTTGAGAGGATCCTCCATTACGAATTTGTTCCAGGTAGTCGGACCATCAACGGCACTACTCTGAATAGCTGGAGTGGACGTATGCCATTTTGGAGAAGTAGGCGGCACTGGTGAACAGAAAGCGCGTTCTCCTACAGCAGAACAACATTAAGCCTCACACCGTGCGAAACGACCCGGACAAAACTCCAGGGAATAGAAAGCATAGAACTGATTCAACACCCAACATATAGTTCGGATCATTACTTGTGCCGGTCCATGGTCGACTTCCTCCGCTTTGCCTCGAAGGACAAGAACTAGTACCGCTGCGGAATCGAAAAACTGGCAAACAGATGGCTAAAGACGGTGCAACACGATGGCCTATACTCTGAATACTAGAATCAGCTTTCGTCGTAAAGGTACGTATGAAGACACAGTGATTCAAATATTGCAAAACTTTCGACTCACCCTAATAATTTTGAGGGAAATTGGTAACAAATGTTACCAATTCCTAATATTTTCTCAAAGTGTTACTTCAGGAAATAACTACTATTTTGTCTTGTTTCCAATACTCATGTGCATTGAAAAGCTCAAGAACAATATCAAATCTTACAGTAAAGAAAGAAAGACAATGCACAAAATTTAGAGTTATTTTATTGTAGACATAATTACATTTTTTACCAAGAGTAATTTTTCCGTAACCAAATTATTACATTGTACAGCCCAAGATACAGACAATATTGTGGTTGCATCATGAACTTAATGGAGGGAAATAAGCCAGTAGATGGCAGAGGCACAGCTACATTTGTACGAATTCATCATGCATTTGTAGCATGTTTACACACTAAAGATTAAAAAAAGTCAAATATGAAAAAAATATTGTGACCCTTGAAAGCAAAGAGTAATTAAATTTACATGATTTTTGAGGAACTACTACCAATTACAAAATTCTGTAATTTTGTATATCTCAAATAACTGCTTCATTTACATATATTACGTTTGCTACAATATGTTTTTAAAGATTTAAGTAACCTTACAAAATTAAATGTACAGTAGAATACACCAAAGGATAACATCATTTTAGAAACAATTCAAATAAAGTTGAGCTAACCTAGATATAATTCGTTCATGATAGTTTATACAAATAATTGAGAAGAATGGTTTCTTTTGCATGATTCAAGTATCAGGATGTTCACTATGAAAATGTCATCATATCCAAATATACTAATTTGCACCACCATCCAATACACGAAGCACTTTCTTCCTCCGTTTTCCATTCATAAAATTTGAATTAATATTTAATACATTACAAAAACCATACATTCATAATAAGTCTGCTCATAGACTTTATCACAACACAAAGTTGGTTCTGGCTGAATTTTACATTTTTACACTTTCCTTTTCCTCTCGTAAAATGCATAATTGCATGGAAAATACCCACTAATTGATCATACTGAGTCAGAATAGGAAAATGACATGACATCACGGTCTTTTCTCAGGCAGTGGGCTCGATAACACTGTTTTAATTTCATCCAGAGGGCTAAAAAGCAAAGAAGTATTGGTTCCTTTAGCAGGAATCCCTATACGACCAGTAATCTAAAAAAATAGAAAATATTTTAATTAATTGAATGCCGTCATTAAGTTCTTACTTAAGGTCAATTCCAAAATAACGAGTACTTTACAAAACACAAATACGACAATTGCAATAGGCAAGCACTTGATAGCCATCTAAATATCAGCCAAAGCAATCAAACCTTTTTCTGGTAGAAACCTATGGCAACCAATGTGCAATCTAAGTATGGATGTAACATTTCATAATGAATCGGTCAACTATGCTTTGCAGATGCACAGTATTTTTTGCTTTTAAAATACAGCTCAAAATCATTGTGAAATATTGCAGGGGTGTTAGTGCCTCTACCATGTTTCGGAGCGATTCTTGGAGCGGGAAAATATGCAATTTGGAGCAGAAACGTTGGGTTTTGGAGCGAGAAAATTTGCATTTTGGAGCAAAACTCAGGTTTTGGAGCAGCTAATGATAGCATATTTAATTGTTTAATAAAGTCCATGCTGTGCTTTAAGTTATGTTTATATACTGAATTACCATTATTTTATGAACTATGAAAAAATGCTATATTTCAGGTTTGCTGACATTTTACTGCTTCTCTTACGACTGTTAATTAGCATTTCTCTCGTTCCTACAGTGAGATAAATGGGAAAACAATTATATTACCCACGATTTATTGAAAACTACATGGCCTGCAATATTTTAAGCTTAACACATTAATAACAGGGATTTTCTTCTGAATCCGTTTGTTTCGCTGTAACATGAATAGGATGCTGCCGCGTCCAAGAACTGTTGCTATTGTTACTGAACGCTTGTGAATATACGCTTAGGAAGAATAAGTAATATGCAATTACTGTTTGTTTTATGGTTGGTTTTTAGCTTTTCCAGATTCATGGTATTCAGATGAAAATACATTATTTCTGAAACCAACCAACTGGCAGGCCACACATACGTGGTTTGTGTGTGCATCACAAACTACTAAGGTTTTCTGAAGGAAAGCGTACCTTCGATATAAAAGGAAAACTAATGTAACATTTAATAATCAAATTGTAAAATTACTACAAATTTTGAAGATGACAATCCGATTTTTGGCGTAAATGTGACAAGGATGGTAAGTCAGATAATATCCGAAAACTTGAAAAATTATCTGACTTACCATCCTTGTCACATTTACGCCAAAAATCGGATTGTCATCTTCAAAATTTGTATTATATGGCGTAATCCCGTATTTCTTTCATGATGTAAAATTACTTTTCAGCAGTTGCGCCATGATACTCTTCATACAATGTTTTTCATCCAGTAATTATCAATGTTGTCAAACTTTCGTTATTGCTGTGAACAATTACAAATGGAACCAAAACTATGAGATTACAGTGAGATTTAGTAAAGTTGGTTACACAAAAGCTGCTTCCATCGCTTAACGCTTGCGCAGTGACATTTTGGCGTGGGATTCCCCCGCCGCCTTTTTCAGTAGCAGTAGGATCAGTTTAGGACTTTTTTGTTGTTGTTGTCTGAAAGAGCCATTGCTCTTGCATACGTGGGATGCTGTATGTATGGACATGTACATTAAGCAGACAATTGCGAGTTAGTAAGTGGTTCAACGCACCTTCCACCTGGGGAAAAAGAAAAGTGTGAGGGTCAAGATGTTCCCCAAGGTAGGTCAAAATTAGAAAAAGAAATCCTCCTAAAAATTCTACTCCCTGAATGTACGGGGCAAAATTCAGACTTTAACAACCACCGTGAGCAACTCAATGGACTATAAGCATTCGCCCGTCCTTAATTTAGGGTCACTGGTTCCAGGGAAGTGAGAGAGCCAGTGCCGTAAGACAAACACAACATCCATGCTTAACCGGGATTCGAACCGGGACCCCTTACGGACGAATGATCAGAGGCCAGCGCCTTAGACCACTGCGCCACCGGGGCGGCATACGGCTCTAAGATCTCCCTATACGCTGAGCATTCACACACTGCCTCCTGCGAATACGTGGAGTGGTGTGCGACCGTTGAGCGTATTGCCAACCCACACGAGGATAGCATCGTCTCGGAAGGAGTGTGGACGTTTGCAAAATCCCAACGGGTTCCCTATTCCCAGCAGATGAAATGCTGACGAGAATCCGTTTGTAAACAGAATCTCGACTCGTCGGTAAAAAGAACACCGGCTCAATCGTCAGAGTTCCAGGAACTATATTTCCTGCACCATTTCAAGTGAGCCCTTCTGTGAGATGCGGTTATCGGGAAACAAACCATGGGGCCCTTGGCGTAAAGGCAAATTGCGTTAAGACTTAGGTATACTGTTTGCCTCGATACCGTAATCCCAGTGGAGGAAGAGCTCCGAAGACATTTGTCTGGCTGTGTAGGACCTATGATGCCGTGCCGTTAAGCGACATAACAGCTCTCACGAGTTGTCGTAGGCTTTGGATGACCTTAGCCAAGCCTTCGTGACATCCCCCTGGTGTTGCTCAATTGCTGCCATATCCGTGAAACCACTGTGGGATGGATATTCAAATCTCTTTAGATCTGAGCCTGAGACTGGCCTGATTATAGCCGTCCTATCGCTCTCCAGCGTGCAGCGTCGGGTACACCTATAGGAGTCATAAACAAAGCGTTAGTAGCCACCGGAATGTTTCATACACACGCTACTAGAAATGCTACGGCCTATGCTCGTTGGCTTAAATTTGTAACTCAATTTACATTTTGGACAGCATTTTTCTCCGGACATTTGTTTCTTGTGTCTGTTTACATATATCCTGTGAACTCGTAACATTTCATTGAGCGCTTTGGATTGTTTTTTCGCTGTTTCCTTCCGAACTTCAATTTTTGCACCCGTGTACTTCATGTAATGATCCAGAAAGAAGTCCTGAAAAGAGATTCAAGAATCTCTAAAAGAGATTCAAGAATCTCTTTTCAATTTTTAGCACGTCTTTTGTAAAAAAAGATCGTGCTTCTGTTATTGGTTTGTCCGTCCGTCTGTACCCACGGTATCTCTGCAACTATTAGTCCGATTTAAAAAATTCTTTTTGCATTCGGAAGCTTGAAATATGCGAATGATGATCCTTTATTTCGTTTTTTTATGATGTACAATGTTGCCGCTAGGGGGCGTAAATGCAGATAATGTCGAATTCAAAATTACGTTTTAATCCACATATTTGCTTCTAAACATCCGATTGAAAAAATTCTTTCATCTTTCGATTCCATTTATGTCGAAGAGTGTTTTAGATATAGTTTCATTTTCAAATTACGCATAGATTTTCTGCCAGGGGCGTAAAAATAAATTACATTTTTCCCGATAACTCTTCTCCTAAAACTCCGATTTGAAAAATCTTTTTTCAGCGGATACATCTCCCAATGGAAAATCTTTTGCGTATAATTTGGTAAAGAACATTTTGGCCACCAGGGGCGTAAGTGTTAATTTTTGCTTCTGATGTATTTGCCATAAAATCTGAGCTTCTAAAATATCGATTGAAAAAATTCTTTCGTGGACTGATGCCATTCACATCGATAAACCTTTTCGGAATATTTTCTTCCTAAAATATCTCACAGTTTCTCGGTCACAGCTGTGCTCTGAAGTAGTCAGAAAATTGTGATTGCTAGTCAATCTTGCTGTTTTCTATTACTATTAAGCTATTTATTTTTTCAAGGTGGACAAGTTCCTTCTACGGAGTGTTCCGTTCACGAGTGCAAGTAGTGAAAGCATTGAGCCCGAAAAAAGAAACAAAAATTAGTCCACCGGTAGTATAATGATAATTATTTATCTTACGGTTTTTTTGGTGTAGTGATAAAACATGAACAATCCCCGAGTGTATCGTTTGTGGTGAAACACTCAGTAATGCTGCTATGGTTCCCAGTGAATTGAAATGACATTTGCCAACAAAACATTCCTTTCTGTCAAGCAAAGATATCAATTATTTTCGTCGGTTATTGGAACAAAACAAACAACAAGGTACGTTCATGACTGCGACCATACGTGTTTCGGAAGAAGTACAGGAAGCTAGCTAGCTATGTATAAGGTAGCCGAACTTATCGTAAAAGCTAAAAAACACACACACAATAGCTGAAACGTTGTTAATGCCTGCTTGTAAAGAGATGGTAAAAATAGTCCTGGGTTCAGAAGCTGCTAATGAAATTTCAAAAATTCTTCTCTCTGCTGGCACAATCAGTCACCGAGTTAGTGACATGTCCAGTGGCATTGAAGGCATTATGAAGGAGAAAATTAACCGTAGTCAGAAGTTCTCACTTTAGATCGACGAGTCCACCTATATTAGCGGTCACGCACAACACCTTGCCTACATTCGGTACATCGATGGAGATGTAATTGAAACTCATTTCTTTTTTTGCAAAGAACTTCCTGAGCGAGCCACCGGTGAAAGAATATTTCGTGTGACTAATGAATATGTGCTCTATAATGAATTAAAATGGAAGGATTGCGTTAGTGTTTGTACAGACGGGGCCGCTTCTATGACAGGCCGAGTGAAAGGATTTGTAGCTAAAGTACGCGAAGTAAATCTTACGATCATTGTCTCATTCACCGCGAAGCTATTGTTGCAAAGTCTTTGCCATCTTTTCTGAAAGTTGTGCTGGACGAAGTAGTGAAAGTTGTGAACTTCATCAAATCGCGGGCCCTAAATTTGCGCCTTTTCTTCCTTTTGTGTCAGGAAATGGGATCAGAACACACTACACTCCTGTTACATACAGAATTACGGTGGTTACTACGAGCAAACGTGTTAACGCGAATATTTGAACTTAAAGAGGAGATTCATGCATTTTTGGCTGTTGAGGGGCATGAGCACGCGGATTTATTTGCAGATGGTGAATGGGTACGTAAGTTGGCATATCTTTCCGATATTTTCGTACACTTAAATGAGTTGAACCTAGAAAAATGCAAGGTAGGAACAAAATTAATTTGACTAGTACGGGTAAGATACAAGGATTTGTGAATAAGTTGAATTTGTGGATACATAGAATTGAAAATGGGTCGTTTGAGATGTTCCCGACTGTATGGCCACTAGCTGGCGGTAATAAAATGGCGATGGACTTAATTAAATGACATTTAGAAATCTTGCAGCAGAAGTTCAAGAAGTATTTTGGAGAGAGTGTTAAAAATTTCGAATAGGTTTGTGATCCATTCGTTGCGAATTCAAAACCTCTTCCGATTAAAATACAAGAGGAACTCGCAGATTTTAAAGCAGGCAGAACATTGAAATTAAAACTTCTCGAAGTGCCTCTGAACACATTTTGGTTGACAATAGGGAATGAATACCCGGCTATATCCGAAATGGCAGTTAATGTGTTATTGTCATTTTCCACTACATATTTGTGTGTACTGGGCTTCTCGACGTTGACTGAAATTAAAACAGCAAAGAGGGAGAGACACAAATCCGTCGATGAAGAAATGAGCCTTGCATTGTGAATGATTCCGCAAAGGATCAGCCGCCTGTGTGCAGCTAAGCAGGCGCAAGTATCACATTGAAGGTATGAGTAGAATTATTTACCTTAATAGAAATAGAAAAGTGTATTTTCTTGCATTTTCTACAGTGAATTAAAGTTCATAAATTGTTAATAAAAGTAAATGCCAATGCACAAATAATTATGTTTGTGTAATTCTTTGTGTACGACAAACACAATGTAATTACTTGTCCGTTAGCTGTGACAAGCTCAACCATCCACCACGAATGACCGGACTACCTTCCCCTACGTCACCCAGCTTCCCGTATTCGGTGCGCGGACCTGTAGCTATAAAGGGATGATGGTTAAACTCGTTCAAACTAAATTTTCCTAGTATAACAGAGAAAATAAAAAGACTAAGCTCGTTCAAAATAAATTTTTAAAGTGTAAGAGAGAAAAGAAAAAGAAAAAGACTAAGCTCCTTCAAAATAAATTTTCCAAGTATAAGAGAGAAAATAAAAAGAATAAGCTCGTTTGAAATAAATTTTCCAAGTATAAGAGAGAAAATAAAAAGACTGCGCTCGTTCTAGATAAATTTTTCAAGTATAAGAATGAAAAGAAAAAAACTAAGCTCGCTCAAAATAAATTTTTAAAGTGTAAGAGAGAAAAGAAAAAGAAAAAAACTAAGCTCCTTCAAAATAAATTTTCCAAGTATAAGAGAGAAAAGAAAAAAATAAGCTCGTCCAAAATAAATTTTCTAGTATAAGAGAGAAAACAAAAAGACAGCCCGTTCAAAATAAATTTTCCAAGTATCAGAGAAAGAAAAAAAGTCTAAGCTCGTTCAAAATAAATTTTCCAAGTATAAGAGAGAAAAGAAAAAGACTAAGCTCGTTTGAAATAAATTTTCCAAGTATAAGAGAGAAAATAAAAAGACTGCGCCCGTTCTAGATAAATTTTTCAATTATAAGAATGAAAAGAAAAAGACTAAGCTCGTTCAAAATAAATTTTTCAAGTATAAGAGAGGAAAGATATAGCTGACTTACAAAGAAAATCCTGCAGTTTACTTTGCATGCACAATGAGATAAAGGTAAAAAAACAAGGAGGATAACACCGAATTTTCGGATGTAATAAGCACGTCTTTTGAATCCGTTCTGACGCGAATTAAATTTATCAAAGACAATGGAACCGATTTGGAAAACAATCATCCGGTTCCAACAATCGATAAAACATTCAGAAAGTGAAACATCTACTTAGTTCAACCAGCGCCTGAAAAGCATGTTACGAAAACTAACAAATGACGAACAAAAAGTTTCTCATAGTACAAGGAAGGTACCAGTGACACAGAGATTTTCAAATCGAACAGTTAAAAGGATGATATCGGAAACATTTTGCATAACGGAAAACTTCAAAATATGCGAAAATTATTTTTCATGGAAAGAGCTATGCTAAAGGAAAAATAACTTTTCAAATACATTTCCCGGGAGCAGATATAGCGAAAAATAAAGGTTTCTACTTTTACTCAGCTAGCGGGAAATCTTTGCGTTATTCAAAGAGGATAATGCTGCACATATCTGTTGTAAGGAATTTTCTCATATACCTACTAGCCTAAAGTGTTCTGCAACGTAAATGACATCCGATGTTGAAAGAAGTTTTTAAATAGCACATGTAAAAGCAGTGATTTTAGAAAAAAATCCAGATTAAGCATTTGCGCCCTTAGCGGAGAAATTGTGAACTATTTTGGGAAAGACAGTACACACACAGTGTTTGCATAGTTAGTAGTATCTGACCGAAAAAGAAGTTTTTCATTTGGGTTTTTAGTCCTGCAGATATTGACGTAAATGGAAACGTGAACTTACGCCATCTGGTGGCAGACTTGTGCTGTAACAAAAATTTGAAATTATATGAGAAACATTTCACAGAGGAAACGCCCTCCAACAAAAAGAGAATTTTATAAATCGGACTCTTAGAAGCAGAGATATAGACAAAACTATGGTATGTGTTTACGCCCTTGGCGGAAAAATCATGCATTATTTTAAGAAGAAAGCATTCTTAAAATGTTTTTCGATGCGAGCGGTATCGGTCCACGAAAGAATTTTTTCAATCGAGTTTTCAGAAGCTCAGATTTCCCTGCAAATATATCAGACGCAGAAATTAAAACTTTCAATCCCTGGTGGCAAAACCATTCTTTTTCAAATATTAGAAATTATATGCAAAACGTTTCCCATAAGAAGCTGTATCCGGCGCAGAAATTTTTTTTCAGATAGGGGTTTAACACATAGAGATATCTGGGAAAACGCAATTTACCTTTACGTTCCCTAGCGGAAAGTCTATGCATTACTTGAAAATTTTGAAATTAGGTGAGAAACATTTTACATCGGAAACGCTATCTAACGAAGAAAGAATTTTTCAAATCCGACTCTTAGAAACAGTGATATTGACAGAAATAAGATGTATATCTACGCCCCCTGGCGGAGAAACCATGCATTATTTTGGAAAGAAATATCCTCAAATGTTTATCGACATCAGTTTATCGACATGCAAATACCTCTGAAGCAGAAATTAAAGCTTACGCACCCTGCTAGCCAAACCATTATCATCATCATAATCATTGTCAACCATTATCAATCCACTGCTGGACGAAGGTCTCCCCAAGTTTCCTCCACAACGGTCTGTCTTGTGCCAGTCTCCTCCATGTCACTCCCGCATATTTACGAATTTCATCCACCCATCTCCCATGTGGTCTTTTTCTGGGTCTTTTCCTGTCCCTTGGAATCCAATCTAAAATTTCGGCTGTCCATCGATGGTCTGTCCTTCTGGCAGTATGTCCAGCCCATTGCCATTTCAGGGATTTAACCCTGATCATGATGTCTTCCACTCTCGTCATTTTTCGGATCCACGAGTTTCTCTTCTTATCTCTCCTGGTTATACCAAGCATGCACCTCTCCATGCTTCTTTGAGTTGTCTGCAGCCTTTGTATGTCTCTTTTAGTTAAGGTCCACGTCTCTGCACCATACGTAAGCACTGGAAGGATGCATTGATCAAACACTTTTCTTTTAAGACATAATGGCATGTTGCTCTTGAAAATTATGCTGTTTCTTCCAAAAGCTCTCCAGGCAAGTTTTGTACGCCGATTAATTTCTTCATCAATGTGACCCTCACTTGATATCTGCTGTCCAAGATAAACATACGTATCTGTTATCTCCAGTTTTTCTCCATCAATCGATAAATCTTCATTTCTTGTAAAAGCATTGAACATCACTTTTGTCTTCTGAAAGTTCATTTTTAATCCCACTTCTTTACTCTTGTCAGCAAGTTCCTGGATCATACTCTGCAGCTCTGATGGGGTAGTTGCAAAAATGACTACGTCATCAGCAAAACGAAGGTGGGTTAGATAATCTCCATTAATCTTTATCCCTTTGTTTTCCCAGTTCAGTGATTGAAAGACATTTTCCAATGTGGCATTAAAGAGCTTCGGAGATATGGTGTCACCTTGTCTCACTCCCTTTCCAATTTTTATGTGTGTTGTCTTTTCAAACAGCCGAATCTTTGCACTTGCATTTTCATAGATGTTATTAATAATATTAATGTATGCATCTTCAATACCGCAGGATTCCAGAGCCGTGGTAACTGCTGATGGTTTCACCGAATCAAAGGCTTTTTCATAATCGATAAAAGCCATGCACAATGGAAGTTCATATTCCCTCGCTCTTTCAATTAGTTCTCTCAGTACATGGATATGATCTATTGTGCTGTAGCCACTTCTGAATCCAGCTTGTTCTCTCGGTTGAGCCATGTCCAGTGTTACCTTCAAGCGGTGTGAAAGAACTTTAGTGAAGATTTTATAAACCACTGATAGGAGGCTGATAGGTCTGTAGTTCCTGAGATCCTCAATGTCCCCTTTTTTATGTAGCAGGATCATTGTAGCATTGTTCCAATCCTCAGGAATCTTCCCTTCATTAAGGAATTGAGTGAAAATTTGGGCGAGTACTGTTTCAATTTCTCCACTTGCTTCTTGTATGATGTCTATAGTAATTCCATCTTCTCCTGGAGCTTTCCCCCGCTTCATGTTCTTGATTGCATGAGCAACTTCTGCTGGGAGGACTGGAAGAACTCTGGTACCTTTCATGATGTCTGGAGTACATGTATCATCCCTTTCATATAGTTTGGAGTAGAAATCTTTCACTCTTGTCAAAATTTCGCCTCTATTTCTTGTTATAGAACCATCTTCTTTTCTCAGAGCCATAATCTGTTTTCTTCCCTTACTGAGATGTCCCTTTGCTATCTTTAGGCTTTGGTTGTTTTCAATTGCTTTCCTCACTAGCTCACAGTTGAATTTCCTTACGTCTTCAGTGATACTTTTTCGTGCTGTCTTGCATAGCTCTATATATTCCACTTTGGAAGTCACATCTTCTTTAGTTGTCCTCATCTCTCTTCTTTTTTGCATCAACATTTTCGTTTTTCCTGATAATTTGTTTACATGCAACTTGTTCTTAGACCCAGCTAATTTTGTTGCTGTTTCCATAAGAGCTTTGGTTACTTTTCTGTTAACTTCAGAAATATCCACTTCTTCCGATGTTAGGCCTTCTAAAGCAGAGAATCTGTTCTTCAGTTCCAACTTGAAAGTATTATGGTGTTTTTTAAGGTTGGTTATGTATTTTATAAAAAATTAGAAATTACAATCAAAACATTTCCCACCGGGAGCTGTATCCGGTGCAGGAATATTTTTTCAAATCGGAGTTTTAGAGGCAGAGATACATGAGAAAGCCCAATTTACATATTCTCCCCTAGCGGAAAGTCAATGAATTACTTGAAAGTTTTGAAATTATATGAAACACATTTTGCATCAGAAACAGTATTCAACAAAGAAAAAATTTTTCAAATCGGACCATTAGAAGCAGAAATATCGACAAAAATATGATATACATCTACGTTCCCTGGCGGAGAAACTATGCATTATTTTAAGAAAAAAATATTTCGAAAATGTTTACCGACGTGAGTAGTATCGATCCGCGGAAGAATTTGTTCAATTGAGATTTAGAAGCTCAGATTTTGCTGCAAATACATCAGAAGCAGAAATTAACACTTACGCTCCCTGGTGGCCAAACCATTTTACACCAAAAGTTAGAAATTATGTAAAAAATATTTCCTATCTGGAGCTGTATCCGTTTGCAGAAATAATTTTTCAAATCGTAGTTTTGGAAGCAGAGATGTCGGGGAGAAACGCAATTTACTTTAACCCCCTCGCGTAGAATCTTTGCGTAACTTGAAAACGTGACTGTACTTGTGACTATTCCATTTATAATCTTCGACATAAATGGAATCGAAAGGTAAAATAATTTTTTGAATTGGATGCTTAGAAGCAAATATACGAAATAAATATGTATTTTGAATTCCATATAATCTGCATTTACGTCCTCTAGCGGCGAAATTGTGCATCGTAAAAGAAAAAAAAAGGAAATGAAGGAAATTATTCGCACATTTCAAGCTTCTTAACACAAAAAGAATTTTTCAAATCGGATTATTAGTTGCAAAGATATGGTATCTAGAGGCTGACGGACCGACAAACCGATAACAAAAGCGCGATCTTTTTTACAAAAGACGTGCTAAAAATAAAAACCTCTTGTCTAAACATTAGTACATTCCTGAAAGATCAAGTTTTAATAAGATTGAACGATTTATTTTTACCGAATAAACGTAAGTACATTAACATACCTGATTGCAGCAGGAAATATTTCCTCTTATGCAGTATATAAACAGAAAATTTGAGCGAAGATCTTATAGCAGCAGAAACACATTTATGTCTCTTTAGATAAGATGTTCCAGATTTTGAATTGTCATAGCTTAAAAAAATTGTTGCACTTAATGAACTGCACCCCGTTTTTGGGCCGAAGGTTCCCGGCGTCACGAAGCAGTTTAAAATGTGTCCAAATATCACTTTTCCCGCTTTTATTATCTATTTGGATCTATTATCCAGCGGCCGTTTTTTGCGCAATTTTGATTTCTGAAATTCCATGGCGAAAGAAGTTACATTTGCAACTATGAGTACACGAAGACATCGGTAAGGGTCTACTGAGGATAAGTTTTCCGAGTGAAATACCGCAGGAGGATAATAGAGTGTTCCTTTCTCCGAATGAGCGAGTGGTAGCACTGCAAAAGTCAATCCCTATAGGGAATGGGGGTAGGATAAACACAAAACGCATACTCACTCGAGGTCGAATCTTTTTGTGGTCAACAAGCCCCAAAGCAGTTTTACCATCTTTACACCTACAGATGGTAAAAAACGCTGTGAGTGCTTGTTCTCGCCTCTGTGTTTACGCCCTGGGCTACGTCATGGAAGTAAGTATAGCCAGCAAAACAGTTAAACAGACCAGAAAATCGGGAAACACGACTTTTTTCTCTTTTGTTATCATTACGATAAAAAAAAATGGGTCGACTAGGCTCGGCTCAGCCGTTGCTCCCTGAGAGAAATTCCGACCAGCCTGGCCCGTTGCTTTGTTATCTAAACCAAAGAAGGCCAACCCGTCCGTAAAGACGTCTACTTTCCACAACAAGAACAAGTATTGGCCCTCACGACAATCTCTTGAAGCGGGGGAAAAGTGTACTTAACAAACCAGCGAAAGAATCCAGCAATGGTCTTGCTCCCTCCTTTTCACATCAAACTTGGACTTATGAAGAAATTTTGTAAAGGCCATGGATCGAAATGGGGCAGGAGTTTTGTACCTTTCTGATAAATTTCCAAATCTTAGTGAGGCCAAAATCATGGAGGGTATATTCGTCGGTCCACAAATACGTCAGCTCTTCTGGGATAATCGTTTCGATTATACCCTCTCAGGTGCTAAAGATGTTAGCTTGGAATGCTTTTCAGCAAGTGCCCACAAAATTTCTAGGGATCAATAAGGCTGGCAATTATCAGGACCTTGCAGAAACCCTCTTGCTGCGCTACGAGAGACTAGGGTGCAACACGTCATTGAAAGTACACTTTGTACATTCTCATCTGGATATTACTTCCCGGCTAACTGCGATGCTGTCAGTGACGATCACAGAAAGCGGTTTCATCAGGGCATTACTACCCTCGAATAAAGTTACCAAGGGAAATGAAATTCAACAACGCTAGCAGACTATTGCTGGACCCTTTTGAGATATGCTCCGGAAACTCATTACAAGAGACGGGCAAAGCGGCGTTGCTATGAATCAATTTCTCTATGAGGATTATCATAAGGTATGTTATATGCAAATATGTAAAACTTGTTTTATAGAAATTCCAAAAACTAGAACTGATCTGGTGTTTTAACGGCCATTTTCACATTCAGCAATCCTCAGCAACATAAAGGTCACTTAGTTTAATCTCAGATACCCAAAAAAGTCTAAATTTGTTGTCCAGTGCAATTAATATCCCATTCGTTTCCGAGTAAACTTTGATAATGATATAATATAAAAAGCTGAAAACGAAGTACCTATTTCTTTCTTCTTTAATGTCTTCTCTGCTGTGACATTAAAGAAGGAAATCATCATCATCATCATCATTGTCAACCATTATCAATCCACTGCTGGACGAAGGTCTCCCCAAGTTTCCTCCACAACGGTCTGTCTTGTGCCAGTCTCCTCCATGTCACTCCCGCATATTTACGAATTTCATCCACCCATCTCCCATGTGGTCTTTTTCTGGGTCTTTTCCTGTCCCTTGGAATCCAATCTAAAATTTCGGCTGTCCATCGATGGTCTGTCCTTCTGGCAGTATGTCCAGCCCATTGCCATTTCAGGGATTTAACCCTGATCATGATGTCTTCCACTCTCGTCATTTTTCGGATCCACGAGTTTCTCTTCTTATCTCTCCTGGTTATACCAAGCATGCACCTCTCCATGCTTCTTTGAGTTGTCTGCAGCCTTTGTATGTCTCTTTTAGTTAAGGTCCACGTCTCTGCACCATACGTAAGCACTGGAAGGATGCATTGATCAAACACTTTTCTTTTAAGACATAATGGCATGTTGCTCTTGAAAATTATGCTGTTTCTTCCAAAAGCTCTCCAGGCAAGTTTTGTACGCCGATTAATTTCTTCATCAATGTGACCCTCACTTGATATCTGCTGTCCAAGATAAACATACGTATCTGTTATCTCCAGTTTTTCTCCATCAATCGATAAATCTTCATTTCTTGTAAAAGCATTGAACATCACTTTTGTCTTCTGAAAGTTCATTTTTAATCCCACTTCTTTACTCTTGTCAGCAAGTTCCTGGATCATACTCTGCAGCTCTGATGGGGTAGTTGCAAAAATGACTACGTCATCAGCAAAACGAAGGTGGGTTAGATAATCTCCATTAATCTTTATCCCTTTGTTTTCCCAGTTCAGTGATTGAAAGACATTTTCCAATGTGGCATTAAAGAGCTTCGGAGATATGGTGTCACCTTGTCTCACTCCCTTTCCAATTTTTATGTGTGTTGTCTTTTCAAACAGCCGAATCTTTGCACTTGCATTTTCATAGATGTTATTAATAATATTAATGTATGCATCTTCAATACCGCAGGATTCCAGAGCCGTGGTAACTGCTGATGGTTTCACCGAATCAAAGGCTTTTTCATAATCGATAAAAGCCATGCACAATGGAAGTTCATATTCCCTCGCTCTTTCAATTAGTTCTCTCAGTACATGGATATGATCTATTGTGCTGTAGCCACTTCTGAATCCAGCTTGTTCTCTCGGTTGAGCCATGTCCAGTGTTACCTTCAAGCGGTGTGAAAGAACTTTAGTGAAGATTTTATAAACCACTGATAGGAGGCTGATAGGTCTGTAGTTCCTGAGATCCTCAATGTCCCCTTTTTTATGTAGCAGGATCATTGTAGCATTGTTCCAATCCTCAGGAATCTTCCCTTCATTAAGGAATTGAGTGAAAATTTGGGCGAGTACTGTTTCAATTTCTCCACTTGCTTCTTGTATGATGTCTATAGTAATTCCATCTTCTCCTGGAGCTTTCCCCCGCTTCATGTTCTTGATTGCATGAGCAACTTCTGCTGGGAGGACTGGAAGAACTCTGGTACCTTTCATGATGTCTGGAGTACATGTATCATCCCTTTCATATAGTTTGGAGTAGAAATCTTTCACTCTTGTCAAAATTTCGCCTCTATTTCTTGTTATAGAACCATCTTCTTTTCTCAGAGCCATAATCTGTTTTCTTCCCTTACTGAGATGTCCCTTTGCTATCTTTAGGCTTTGGTTGTTTTCAATTGCTTTCCTCACTAGCTCACAGTTGAATTTCCTTACGTCTTCAGTGATACTTTTTCGTGCTGTCTTGCATAGCTCTATATATTCCACTTTGGAAGTCACATCTTCTTTAGTTGTCCTCATCTCTCTTCTTTTTGCATCAACATTTTCGTTTTTCCTGATAATTTGTTTACATGCAACTTGTTCTTAGACCCAGCTAATTTTGTTGCTGTTTCCATAAGAGCTTTGGTTACTTTTCTGTTAACTTCAGAAATATCCACTTCTTCCGATGTTAGGCCTTCTAAAGCAGAGAATCTGTTCTTCAGTTCCAACTTGAAAGTATTATGGTGTTTTTTAAGGTTGGTTATGTATTTTATAAAAAATTAGAAATTACAATCAAAACATTTCCCACCGGGAGCTGTATCCGGTGCAGGAATATTTTTTCAAATCGGAGTTTTAGAGGCAGAGATACATGAGAAAGCCCAATTTACATATTCTCCCCCTAGCGGAAAGTCAATGAATTACTTGAAAGTTTTGAAATTATATGAAACACATTTTGCATCAGAAACAGTATTCAACAAAGAAGAAATTTTTCAAATCGGACCATTAGAAGCAGAAATATCGACAAAAATATGATATACATCTACGTTCCCTGGCGGAGAAACTATGCATTATTTTAAGAAAAAAATATTTCGAAAATGTTTACCGACGTGAGTAGTATCGATCCGCGGAAGAATTTGTTCAATTGAGATTTAGAAGCTCAGATTTTGCTGCAAATACATCAGAAGCAGAAATTAACACTTACGCTCCCTGGTGGCCAAACCATTTTACACCAAAAGTTAGAAATTATGTAAAAAATATTTCCTATCTGGAGCTGTATCCGTTTGCAGAAATAATTTTTCAAATCGTAGTTTTGGAAGCAGAGATGTCGGGGAGAAACGCAATTTACTTTAACCCCTCCTCGCGTAGAATCTTTGCGTAACTTGAAAACGTGACTGTACTTGTGACTATTCCATTTATAATCTTCGACATAAATTTAATCGAAAGGTAAAATAATTTTTTGAATTGGATGCTTAGAAGCAAATATACGAAATAAATATGTATTTTGAATTCCATATAATCTGCATTTACGTCCTCTAGCGGCGAAATTGTGCATCGTAAAAGAAAAAAAAGGAAATGAAGGAAATTATTCGCACATTTCAAGCTTCTTAACACAAAAAGAATTTTTCAAATCGGATTATTAGTTGCAAAGATATGGTATCTAGAGGCTGACGGACCGACAAACCGATAACAAAAGCGCGATCTTTTTTTTACAAAAGACGTGCTAAAAATAAAAACCTCTTGTCTAAACATTAGTACATTCCTGAAAGATCAAGTTTTAATAAGATTGAACGATTTATTTTTACCGAATAAACGTAAGTACATTAACATACCTGATTGCAGCAGGAAATATTTCCTCTTATGCAGTATATAAACAGAAAATTTGAGCGAAGATCTTATAGCAGCAGAAACACATTTATGTCTCTTTAGATAAGATGTTCCAGATTTTGAATTGTCATAGCTTAAAAAAATTGTTGCACTTAATGAACTGCACCCCGTTTTTGGGCCGAAGGTTCCCGGCGTCACGAAGCAGTTTAAAATGTGTCCAAATATCACTTTTCCCGCTTTTATTATCTATTTGGATCTATTATCCAGCGGCCGTTTTTTGCGCAATTTTGATTTCTGAAATTCCATGGCGAAAGAAGTTACATTTGCAACTATGAGTACACGAAGACATCGGTAAGGGTCTACTGAGGATAAGTTTTCCGAGTGAAATACCGCAGGAGGATAATAGAGTGTTCCTTTCTCCGAATGAGCGAGTGGTAGCACTGCAAAAGTCAATCCCTATAGGGAATGGGGTAGGATAAACACAAAACGCATACTCACTCGAGGTCGAATCTTTTTGTGGTCAACAAGCCCCAAAGCAGTTTTACCATCTTTACACCTACAGATGGTAAAAAACGCTGTGAGTGCTTGTTCTCGCCTCTGTGTTTACGCCCTGGGCTACGTCATGGAAGTAAGTATAGCCAGCAAAACAGTTAAACAGACCAGAAAATCGGGAAACACGACTTTTTCTCTTTTGTTATCATTACGATAAAAAAAAATGGGTCGACTAGGCTCGGCTCAGCCGTTGCTCCCTGAGAGAAATTCCGACCAGCCTGGCCCGTTGCTTTGTTATCTAAACCAAAGAAGGCCAACCCGTCCGTAAAGACGTCTACTTTCCACAACAAGAACAAGTATTGGCCCTCACGACAATCTCTTGAAGCGGGGGAAAAGTGTACTTAACAAACCAGCGAAAGAATCCAGCAATGGTCTTGCTCCCTCCTTTTCACATCAAACTTGGACTTATGAAGAAATTTTGTAAAGGCCATGGATCGAAATGGGGCAGGAGTTTTGTACCTTTCTGATAAATTTCCAAATCTTAGTGAGGCCAAAATCATGGAGGGTATATTCGTCGGTCCACAAATACGTCAGCTCTTCTGGGATAATCGTTTCGATTATACCCTCTCAGGTGCTAAAGATGTTAGCTTGGAATGCTTTTCAGCAAGTGCCCACAAAATTTCTAGGGATCAATAAGGCTGGCAATTATCAGGACCTTGCAGAAACCCTCTTGCTGCGCTACGAGAGACTAGGGTGCAACACGTCATTGAAAGTACACTTTGTACATTCTCATCTGGATATTACTTCCCGGCTAACTGCGATGCT
This sequence comes from Macrothele yani, assembly GCA_039090855.1. Classification (NCBI taxonomy): domain Eukaryota; kingdom Metazoa; phylum Arthropoda; class Arachnida; order Araneae; family Macrothelidae; genus Macrothele; species Macrothele yani. Next base: position 187,224,028 of record CM076995.1, read on the forward strand.
GTCAGTGACGATCACAGAAAGCGGTTTCATCAGGGCATTACTACCCTCGAATAAAGTTACCAAGGGAAATGAAATTCAACAACGCTAGCAGACTATTGCTGGACCCTTTTGAGATATGCTCCGGAAACTCATTACAAGAGACGGGCAAAGCGGCGTTGCTATGAATCAATTTCTCTATGAGGATTATCATAAGGTATGTTATATGCAAATATGTAAAACTTGTTTTATAGAAATTCCAAAAACTAGAACTGATCTGGTGTTTTAACGGCCATTTTCACATTCAGCAATCCTCAGCAACATAAAGGTCACTTAGTTTAATCTCAGATACCCAAAAAAGTCTAAATTTGTTGTCCAGTGCAATTAATATCCCATTCGTTTCCGAGTAAACTTTGATAATGATATAATATAAAAAGCTGAAAACGAAGTACCTATTTCTTTCTTCTTTAATGTCTTCTCTGCTGTGACATTAAAGAAGGAAATCATCATCATCATCATCATTGTCAACCATTATCAATCCACTGCTGGACGAAGGTCTCCCCAAGTTTCCTCCACAACGGTCTGTCTTGTGCCAGTCTCCTCCATGTCACTCCCGCATATTTACGAATTTCATCCACCCATCTCCCATGTGGTCTTTTTCTGGGTCTTTTCCTGTCCCTTGGAATCCAATCTAAAATTTCGGCTGTCCATCGATGGTCTGTCCTTCTGGCAGTATGTCCAGCCCATTGCCATTTCAGGGATTTAACCCTGATCATGATGTCTTCCACTCTCGTCATTTTTCGGATCCACGAGTTTCTCTTCTTATCTCTCCTGGTTATACCAAGCATGCACCTCTCCATGCTTCTTTGAGTTGTCTGCAGCCTTTGTATGTCTCTTTTAGTTAAGGTCCACGTCTCTGCACCATACGTAAGCACTGGAAGGATGCATTGATCAAACACTTTTCTTTTAAGACATAATGGCATGTTGCTCTTGAAAATTATGCTGTTTCTTCCAAAAGCTCTTCAGGCAAGTTTTGTACGCCGATTAATTTCTTCATCAATGTGACCCTCACTTGATATCTGCTGTCCAAGATAAACATACGTATCTGTTATCTCCAGTTTTTCTCCATCAATCGATAAATCTTCATTTCTTGTAAAAGCATTGAACATCACTTTTGTCTTCTGAAAGTTCATTTTTAATCCCACTTCTTTACTCTTGTCAGCAAGTTCCTGGATCATACTCTGCAGCTCTGATGGGGTAGTTGCAAAAATGACTACGTCATCAGCAAAACGAAGGTGGGTTAGATAATCTCCATTAATCTTTATCCCTTTGTTTTCCCAGTTCAGTGATTGAAAGACATTTTCCAATGTGGCATTAAAGAGCTTCGGAGATATGGTGTCACCTTGTCTCACTCCCTTTCCAATTTTTATGTGTGTTGTCTTTTCAAACAGCCGAATCTTTGCACTTGCATTTTCATAGATGTTATTAATAATATTAATGTATGCATCTTCAATACCGCAGGATTCCAGAGCCGTGGTAACTGCTGATGGTTTCACCGAATCAAAGGCTTTTTCATAATCGATAAAAGCCATGCACAATGGAAGTTCATATTCCCTCGCTCTTTCAATTAGTTCTCTCAGTACATGGATATGATCTATTGTGCTGTAGCCACTTCTGAATCCAGCTTGTTCTCTCGGTTGAGCCATGTCCAGTGTTACCTTCAAGCGGTGTGAAAGAACTTTAGTGAAGATTTTATAAACCACTGATAGGAGGCTGATAGGTCTGTAGTTCCTGAGATCCTCAATGTCCCCTTTTTTATGTAGCAGGATCATTGTAGCATTGTTCCAATCCTCAGGAATCTTCCCTTCATTAAGGAATTGAGTGAAAATTTGGGCGAGTACTGTTTCAATTTCTCCACTTGCTTCTTGTATGATGTCTATAGTAATTCCATCTTCTCCTGGAGCTTTCCCCCGCTTCATGTTCTTGATTGCATGAGCAACTTCTGCTGGGAGGACTGGAAGAACTCTGGTACCTTTCATGATGTCTGGAGTACATGTATCATCCCTTTCATATAGTTTGGAGTAGAAATCTTTCACTCTTGTCAAAATTTCGCCTCTATTTCTTGTTATAGAACCATCTTCTTTTCTCAGAGCCATAATCTGTTTTCTTCCCTTACTGAGATGTCCCTTTGCTATCTTTAGGCTTTGGTTGTTTTCAATTGCTTTCCTCACTAGCTCACAGTTGAATTTCCTTACGTCTTCAGTGATACTTTTTCGTGCTGTCTTGCATAGCTCTATATATTCCACTTTGGAAGTCACATCTTCTTTAGTTGTCCTCATCTCTCTTCTTTTTTGCATCAACATTTTCGTTTTTCCTGATAATTTGTTTACATGCAACTTGTTCTTAGACCCAGCTAATTTTGTTGCTGTTTCCATAAGAGCTTTGGTTACTTTTCTGTTAACTTCAGAAATATCCACTTCTTCCGATGTTAGGCCTTCTAAAGCAGAGAATCTGTTCTTCAGTTCCAACTTGAAAGTATTATGGTGTTTTTTAAGGTTGGTTATGTATTTTATAAAAAATTAGAAATTACAATCAAAACATTTCCCACCGGGAGCTGTATCCGGTGCAGGAATATTTTTTCAAATCGGAGTTTTAGAGGCAGAGATACATGAGAAAGCCCAATTTACATATTCTCCCTAGCGGAAAGTCAATGAATTACTTGAAAGTTTTGAAATTATATGAAACACATTTTGCATCAGAAACAGTATTCAACAAAGAAGAAATTTTTCAAATCGGACCATTAGAAGCAGAAATATCGACAAAAATATGATATACATCTACGTTCCCTGGCGGAGAAACTATGCATTATTTTAAGAAAAAAATATTTCGAAAATGTTTACCGACGTGAGTAGTATCGATCCGCGGAAGAATTTGTTCAATTGAGATTTAGAAGCTCAGATTTTGCTGCAAATACATCAGAAGCAGAAATTAACACTTACGCTCCCTGGTGGCCAAACCATTTTACACCAAAAGTTAGAAATTATGTAAAAAATATTTCCTATCTGGAGCTGTATCCGTTTGCAGAAATAATTTTTCAAATCGTAGTTTTGGAAGCAGAGATGTCGGGGAGAAACGCAATTTACTTTAACCCCTCGCGTAGAATCTTTGCGTAACTTGAAAACGTGACTGTACTTGTGACTATTCCATTTATAATCTTCGACATAAATTTAATCGAAAGGTAAAATAATTTTTTGAATTGGATGCTTAGAAGCAAATATACGAAATAAATATGTATTTTGAATTCCATATAATCTGCATTTACGTCCTCTAGCGGCGAAATTGTGCATCGTAAAAGAAAAAAAAAGGAAATGAAGGAAATTATTCGCACATTTCAAGCTTCTTAACACAAAAAGAATTTTTCAAATCGGATTATTAGTTGCAAAGATATGGTATCTAGAGGCTGACGGACCGACAAACCGATAACAAAAGCGCGATCTTTTTTTACAAAAGACGTGCTAAAAATAAAAACCTCTTGTCTAAACATTAGTACATTCCTGAAAGATCAAGTTTTAATAAGATTGAACGATTTATTTTTACCGAATAAACGTAAGTACATTAACATACCTGATTGCAGCAGGAAATATTTCCTCTTATGCAGTATATAAACAGAAAATTTGAGCGAAGATCTTATAGCAGCAGAAACACATTTATGTCTCTTTAGATAAGATGTTCCAGATTTTGAATTGTCATAGCTTAAAAAAATTGTTGCACTTAATGAACTGCACCCCGTTTTTGGGCCGAAGGTTCCCGGCGTCACGAAGCAGTTTAAAATGTGTCCAAATATCACTTTTCCCGCTTTTATTATCTATTTGGATCTATTATCCAGCGGCCGTTTTTTGCGCAATTTTGATTTCTGAAATTCCATGGCGAAAGAAGTTACATTTGCAACTATGAGTACACGAAGACATCGGTAAGGGTCTACTGAGGATAAGTTTTCCGAGTGAAATACCGCAGGAGGATAATAGAGTGTTCCTTTCTCCGAATGAGCGAGTGGTAGCACTGCAAAAGTCAATCCCTATAGGGAATGGGGGTAGGATAAACACAAAACGCATACTCACTCGAGGTCGAATCTTTTTGTGGTCAACAAGCCCCAAAGCAGTTTTACCATCTTTACACCTACAGATGGTAAAAAACGCTGTGAGTGCTTGTTCTCGCCTCTGTGTTTACGCCCTGGGCTACGTCATGGAAGTAAGTATAGCCAGCAAAACAGTTAAACAGACCAGAAAATCGGGAAACACGACTTTTTTCTCTTTTGTTATCATTACGATAAAAAAAAATGGGTCGACTAGGCTCGGCTCAGCCGTTGCTCCCTGAGAGAAATTCCGACCAGCCTGGCCCGTTGCTTTGTTATCTAAACCAAAGAAGGCCAACCCGTCCGTAAAGACGTCTACTTTCCACAACAAGAACAAGTATTGGCCCTCACGACAATCTCTTGAAGCGGGGGAAAAGTGTACTTAACAAACCAGCGAAAGAATCCAGCAATGGTCTTGCTCCCTCCTTTTCACATCAAACTTGGACTTATGAAGAAATTTTGTAAAGGCCATGGATCGAAATGGGGCAGGAGTTTTGTACCTTTCTGATAAATTTCCAAATCTTAGTGAGGCCAAAATCATGGAGGGTATATTCGTCGGTCCACAAATACGTCAGCTCTTCTGGGATAATCGTTTCGATTATACCCTCTCAGGTGCTAAAGATGTTAGCTTGGAATGCTTTTCAGCAAGTGCCCACAAAATTTCTAGGGATCAATAAGGCTGGCAATTATCAGGACCTTGCAGAAACCCTCTTGCTGCGCTACGAGAGACTAGGGTGCAACACGTCATTGAAAGTACACTTTGTACATTCTCATCTGGATATTACTTCCCGGCTAACTGCGATGCTGTCAGTGACGATCACAGAAAGCGGTTTCATCAGGGCATTACTACCCTCGAATAAAGTTACCAAGGGAAATGAAATTCAACAACGCTAGCAGACTATTGCTGGACCCTTTTGAGATATGCTCCGGAAACTCATTACAAGAGACGGGCAAAGCGGCGTTGCTATGAATCAATTTCTCTATGAGGATTATCATAAGGTATGTTATATGCAAATATGTAAAACTTGTTTTATAGAAATTCCAAAAACTAGAACTGATCTGGTGTTTTAACGGCCATTTTCACATTCAGCAATCCTCAGCAACATAAAGGTCACTTAGTTTAATCTCAGATACCCAAAAAAGTCTAAATTTGTTGTCCAGTGCAATTAATATCCCATTCGTTTCCGAGTAAACTTTGATAATGATATAATATAAAAAGCTGAAAACGAAGTACCTATTTCTTTCTTCTTTAATGTCTTCTCTGCTGTGACATTAAAGAAGGAAATCATCATCATCATCATCATTGTCAACCATTATCAATCCACTGCTGGACGAAGGTCTCCCCAAGTTTCCTCCACAACGGTCTGTCTTGTGCCAGTCTCCTCCATGTCACTCCCGCATATTTACGAATTTCATCCACCCATCTCCCATGTGGTCTTTTTCTGGGTCTTTTCCTGTCCCTTGGAATCCAATCTAAAATTTCGGCTGTCCATCGATGGTCTGTCCTTCTGGCAGTATGTCCAGCCCATTGCCATTTCAGGGATTTAACCCTGATCATGATGTCTTCCACTCTCGTCATTTTTCGGATCCACGAGTTTCTCTTCTTATCTCTCCTGGTTATACCAAGCATGCACCTCTCCATGCTTCTTTGAGTTGTCTGCAGCCTTTGTATGTCTCTTTTAGTTAAGGTCCACGTCTCTGCACCATACGTAAGCACTGGAAGGATGCATTGATCAAACACTTTTCTTTTAAGACATAATGGCATGTTGCTCTTGAAAATTATGCTGTTTCTTCCAAAAGCTCTCCAGGCAAGTTTTGTACGCCGATTAATTTCTTCATCAATGTGACCCTCACTTGATATCTGCTGTCCAAGATAAACATACGTATCTGTTATCTCCAGTTTTTCTCCATCAATCGATAAATCTTCATTTCTTGTAAAAGCATTGAACATCACTTTTGTCTTCTGAAAGTTCATTTTTAATCCCACTTCTTTACTCTTGTCAGCAAGTTCCTGGATCATACTCTGCAGCTCTGATGGGGTAGTTGCAAAAATGACTACGTCATCAGCAAAACGAAGGTGGGTTAGATAATCTCCATTAATCTTTATCCCTTTGTTTTCCCAGTTCAGTGATTGAAAGACATTTTCCAATGTGGCATTAAAGAGCTTCGGAGATATGGTGTCACCTTGTCTCACTCCCTTTCCAATTTTTATGTGTGTTGAATTTTCAAACAGCCGAATCTTTGCACTTGCATTTTCATAGATGTTATTAATAATATTAATGTATGCATCTTCAATACCGCAGGATTTCAGAGCCGTGGTAACTGCTGATGGTTTCACTGAATCAAAGGCTTTTTCATAATCGATAAAAGCCATGCACAATGGAAGTTCATATTCCCTCGCTCTTTCAATTAGTTCTCTCAGTACGTGGATATGATCTATTGTGCTGTAGCCACTCCTGAATCCAGCTTGTTCTCTCGGTTGAGCCATGTCCAGTGTTACCTTCAAGCGGTGTGAAAGAACTTTAGTGAAGATTTTATAAACCACTGATAGGAGGCTGATAGGTCTGTAGTTCCTGAGATCCTCAATGTCACCTTTTTTATGTAGCAGGATCATTGTAGCATTGTTCCAATCCTCAGGAATCTTCCCTTCATTAAGGCATCGAGTGAAAATTTGGGCGAGTACTGTTTCGATTTCTCCACTTGCTTCTTGTATGATGTCTATAGTAATTCCATCTTCTCCTGGAGCTTTTCCCCGCTTCATGTTCTTGATTGCATGAGCAACTTCTGCTGGGAGGACTGGAAGAACTCTGGTACCTTTCATGATGTCTGGAGTACATATATCATCCCTTTCATATAATTTGGAGTAGAAATCTTTCACTCTTGTCAAAATTTCGCCTCTATTTCTTGTTATAGAACCATCTTCTTTTCTCAGAGCCATAATCTGTTTTCTTCCCTTACTGAGATGTCCCTTTGCTATCTTAAGGCTTTGGTTGTTTTCAATTGCTTTCCTCACTAGCTCACAGTTGAATTTCCTTACGTCTTCAGTGATACTTTTTCGTGTTGTCTTGCATAGCTCTATATATTCCACTTTGGAAGTCACATCTTCTTTAGTTGTCCTCATCTCTCTTCTTTTTTGCATCAACATTTTGGTTTTCCTGATAATTTGTTCACATGCAACTTGTTCTTAGACCCAGCTAATTTTGTTGCTGTTTCCATTAGAGCTTTGGTTACTTTTCTGTTAACTTCCGAAATATCCACTTCTTCTGATGTTAGGCCTTCTAAAGCAGAGAATCTGTTCTTCAGTTCCAACTTGAAAGTATTATGGTGTTTTTTAAGGTTGGTTATGTCAATACATTTTGTTTGTCTTATGAGCTTGCCACGTTCCAGTTTAGTGTTGAGGTGCATCTTACATCTCACCAATCTATGGTCACTACCTGTGTTGAACTTGTTCAGCACACTGCAGTCTTCGATGACGAATTTTTTGTTGCACATAATAAAATCAATTTCACTTGTCGTTCCAATTGGATGTCTCCATGTCCATTTCCTGTGTGGCTTTTTCTTGAAAAAGGAGTTCAAGATGAAAAATCCTTCTGCCTCTGCAAACTCAACGAGAGTATTTCCACGCTGGTTTCTGTTGCCGTGACCGAATTTACCTACTGAAGTTTCATTCTGTTGCCGTTGCCCTATTTTTGCATTGAAATCTCCCATAATTATCTTCAAGTGCTGCTTACCTTTATTATTTAGATGACAAATTTCCTCATAAAATTCTTCAATTTCTTCTTCAGGATGACTTGTGGTGGGTGCATAAGTTTGAATAATCTGAGCCTGGTATCTTCTCGATAGTTGGATAACGAGTCGTGCAGCTCTGTCAGAGGAACTTTCAACTTCTACCACTTTATCCTTCAGTTTCTTGTTTATTATAAATCCAACACCACTAGTTCTGCCAGTATCTGTCCCACGATAATAGAAGAGATGTCCACTTTTCAGTTCAATGAGATCTTCTCCTTTTCTCCTTACCTCACTTAGCCCGACGATGTCCCACTTGATCCTCTGTAGTTCCTCTTCCAATTCAAGAAGCCTTGAATCAGAAGATAGGGAGCGTCCGTTATAGGTAGCCAAGGTCAGCATCAAATGGCAGCCTAGTCCGGTCCTCCGGGGATTCTTAGCACCCTCTGCCTTCATGTCGCACTGGCCGCTGCCTTGGCCAGGTACATTCCAGCTGCCGGAGACTGAGGGCCAAGATTTAAGTTGTAGAGTCATTTTGGAGGTGTTTGGCCATAACTCACCACGCTGGCCAAGCGGGTTGGTGAGTGTGGGATAGCATTTCCTCTGATCCCGATGGTATAGTTATACCGCTATTGGCGGTCGTCAGAGCCCCTTTAGTGGGAACAGGATGCACCACGAGAAGGCGGGGTTGACATTTGTCAAGGAGAGGCTGTGATGTTACGCATCACCTGACCTTACATCCCGAAGGAAATAAGAGAAAGTATAGAACTAACTTGTCTGAGTCCTAATGTTTCATTGGCATGCGAAGAATGCATTGTCATCTTTGATAAATAAAATAAGTCGTATTCGAAAGTTTCATGCTGAAATCTTCATACGGGAAGTTAATTTACAGCAGTTGTTTTGCACTGGTTTCCTTCGTCATATGTATAGAAAGGAAAAAAATCGAATGGCTTTTATATTTTGTATGCTTTTAAAAGTTTGAAGAGTTTTTATCGAGATTTTTTCAGAGTAATTATGAGATAACAAAGAAATTTATTTACTTGATCTGAACTGTTATTTGTGAAACTTTCTGATCAACAGACAAGGGAATATTTTGTACATTCATGTGGGAAGGTGTGTGTGTGGCACGTAACCACTGCGGGAGATCTCTACTTGTTTTGCTGTAAGTGAAATATATGACCAAAAACTTTAGTTTCAAGAAAATGACATACGTGGTCACAAAAGCTGGAAAAATCTAAATTAAAATAAGTTGCAATTAAGGAAATCAACATGTGAAAACCAAAGCACCTATAGAATAAGGAATGCTAAGGAATACTAAGATAGAGTGAGAATCAGAAGAGCATGTTAGTTAATAACGCACAACTAAAATTATACCAACGATGAATATAAATAAGAAACAATATGCTAAGGACGGAACGGATAATTCAAAATCAAGCATTAAAATTATTTGAAAGTAAAACAAAGGTTTGCAAAAACTCCTAATGAATAAATAAATAGCAAATTCGCATGATTTTCAAAGCGGAAAATAATATCCCTAACGAAACAAAGAAAAACTGGATGGTAAACTGATGAACTGACATGAATTTCTTTTTTGCCAGGACTAGCCTGCAACCATAGGGGGGACAGACTACCGGGGCCCGGGCTCCTACAGGACCAAGAATCCAGCAAGGTAGGACAAATGACAGCTCAAATTATATGCAGCAAGAATGTGATGAATGAAACTGGAAAAACACGGCAGCGTACAGTAAAATTTATGCGTAACAGTGTACCCATCGAACGATGTTTCTCCCTTCCCTGGAACCAGTGACCCTAAATTACGAACAGGCGACTGCTTATAGCCCATTGAGTTGCTCACAATGGTCGTTAAACCTCAAAAAAAAAAAAAAAAAAAAAAAACGATGTTTTTGATTTTTGCCTGGGAATAAATGAAAAAGGTACTTCCTAAATAAAAGAGGCCAAATCAATAAATGTTATTTTGGAAAAAGTCGTCCTATTGCTGAAATGCTTGTTTTAGGGAAGTTTAAAGCATTGGGAAAAACGTTTTCGGTCAAAAATGATTGCAAAGCAATACTGTTATATTGTAGCTCCATCCCTGACATAAAATTTTAATTTCGCCTGTGAAAATCAGTTTCATTTGTGATAATTTATTGAGCAACCTAGAATAGCAAAGTGGCAGGCTACAAATTTAAGTGATTTTGATGTCTCAAAACGGCGCGCATATTTTCAATTGTTCTAGTATGCGGTGATTACATACATTTTCAAGCTTCTTAAGCGAATAGGAATTTAAGAATCTCTCGGACAAGTTTTTGATTTCTTGCCATAAGTTACTCGTTTGTCAAGACATTCATGTGCTGATTTTTTTTATTTGCTACATTTTATTAAGAAATACAGTAATTATGAAGACATGTGAAAGGAATTAGTAAAAACTTTAACGTTCCCACTTCCCAAAACTAAAGTTATATCATACATAGTAAACCAAGGAAAGAAGTAATATTATTTATGTTGGAATCCTGTGGGCAATTTTCCATATTCTGGCATTTCTTTTGTGGACACTTTTCTTTGAACCTTTTGTTTTTCGTAAACATTTTTCAGTGGTACCTATTAATAAAAGTTTTGGCAAGGAACGGTATACAGGCATTCGTTCTCTAAATTTTACAGTCTGTACGCTGTCACAGTTTAAATTTCTCTTGTTTGCACAAAATCGGGCTAAGTGGAGATGGCTTTGTACATGAACGGAAGCGGTGTGTGTGCCAGGATGATTTTTTTTTTCGTGGTTGGAGGTTTAACGGCCACCGTGAGCAATTCAATGGGCTATAAGCAGTCTCCCGTCCACAATTTAAGGCCAGTGGCTTCTGAGAAGGGGAAGAGGCAATGACGTAAAACAAACACAACATCCAGCCTTACTGGATTCGAACCCAGACCTTTCCAGGCGTATGATCATAAGTCAACACTTAGGCCACTGTGCCACCGGGGCGGCCTAGGATGTTTCGAGTTTATTGCAAAGGTTCTCAATTCTTCTCTCGGGAAATTAACATTTTTATTACTTTTGAATTTTTCCTTTGTTATTTTACCGCGAAAGATTTTTTTAATCTGCTACTATGAAGCTTTTTCTTTGTTTCTTTCTGCTGCCCTTTTAAATAGGACGCGTCCACTCACACACTCAGCTTAGAGCTTTAGTAGTAAGGGCAGATTGGCCCACCGGGACACTGGGATATTTCCGAGTGGACCACTTGAGTAGGGGCCAATTATTTCTCGTATCCTATTTAAATAATTATTTGGTATAAGAATCGTTAAGTTCCTTTGTTTTTTGATAAAAACTAAATCGTTAACTTCATTTGAGCTTATGTTATCTGTCTAAAACCTTATTGTCTGTAAAAAAATGACATTTCCTTCGGTCAATATACAGTGAAATCCGGACATTATTGTGCAAATCGTTGGACTTGGAGCCAAAGGGACATTGGTAGGTCCTACCCTCTTTTTGTAATCTTGAAGGAGGCACTAGTAACAATTTTGATGATCCATCATCTCACACCTTAATCCACGTACAGACATAGAGCACAAAGCAATTCTTCGGCAGAGATGTTCCGAAATCCATGTCCATCCTCATTATCTTGAAAGAAACAACGATTTACCGGTGCTCGCTCATGGATCAAAATGGTAGTTCATGAGTCAAAATTATTGGTAGACTTAAGAAAGGAATCTGTTTAAAGATGTGGTTAGAATAGCGTTGCGCAGTAGACGATCAGTGATAAAATAAATATAATTATTTGATACAACGATTACGTTTTTACGTTTCGAACGACGTTTCTTTGAAGTCCCGATGATTCTCTTGCATTTCCCCGTACAATACGTTTTTACAATCACAACATTTTCCGCATCGAACATCGTTTAAAATTTTTGTTGCCAAACCTGATTTTCCTCTTATTTCGTATCTTTCTGGGTTTGCGTACATGTAGTTGCTTTAAACCGGTTCTTCCTCCACCTCTTGCATTTTTCAGGAGAATCTGACGACCCGGTTGGCCCCCTCCCCGAATTTGTCGAAAGTACGTGACGACCAATTGGGGCAGTGCCGCATTACTCAGACTGTACGTCTCTTAGCAACTTTGCTGGAGCGCCTCGTGTTGTGCCTTAAATCCCCGTGTTGAAAGGGCCTGCGTCTCAGCTTGGCAAGAACGGTGTCGGGTTCTGAGAGCAATTCAATTCAGTCAGCTTGCTGCCTGTTTAAATCTCGCTTTTTAGACGTGAGAGTGAAGATGGCGAAAGATACACACAAATGTTTTTCCTTAGCTCAGAAAGCCTCCATTATACAAAAAAATATCGAATTACATAGAATTTAAAGTTGAATTAGCCAAGTCTCTTGGATTACCCGTTTCAATACTAACTACAATTTTAAAACAGGAAGGGTCAATCGAAATTGCATCGGATAGGTTGGCTCACTGTGCTAATAAGAAATTTTTTTATTTTGAAAAGTTACCGTTACGGTGAACTGGAAACAATTTTAACGAGGTAGTTCAGGCAAGCTCGAGCCCCAAACGTACAACTAAATGGATTAATATTGCAGGAAAAGACCTTAGAAATTGCTGTTCGGCTTGGTTTAAACGACCACTGCTTCAAATGGACGGATGGAGGGATCGACTAAAGAAAAGCCAGAATCTTACGCACTAGCTTTGTGTTGATCCAATTACAATTGATGAATGGAATACGAAGACTTTACCAGCTTTAGTGGCAAATTATGCTCCGAAGGACATTTTCAACGCCGATGAGATTGGCCTTTTTTTAATCTGCCTGATAAAACATATGCTGTGAAGGAAGAAAAATGCTACAGTGAGAAAATGTCAAATTGCGATTCACTGTCTTATTAACGCTGACAGAAGTGAAATTTAACACCTCTGATGATCGGCAGTTCTAAGAAAACACATTTTAAAAAAATGTGAAGAGTTTCCTTACTGGCTATGAAACAAACAAAAAAGGGAGGCATGGATGGCACAAACTACATTTCAAAACTTTTTGCAAAATCTAGATAAGAAAATAAAATTGCAAAAGCGAAACATTATCTTATTTATTGATCAGTGTTAGGCCCGTGTTGTTTTGAAACTTCGAAATGTGCGCAGACAGTTTTTTTCTCCAAACTGCAAAAGCAAATTTCAGCCGTGCGATTTGGAGATTAGCCTCTTCTTCAAAGGGTTTTACCGGAAACAGTTGGTGAAAAAACCAATGGTTGAACTTAATTCGGGAAAACTTAAAGATGCGTGGAAGCAGCAAATCAACGATGCACTTCATATCTTCTTCATGGAGTAGCGTGACAAACCCTTGCATTTCTTATTGTTTTGGGAAGGGCGGATTTCCAACATCATATGAAGTTCTCATGAAAGCAGAGTATGATTCAAATGGACTTGACGTTCCGATTGAGCCAGAGGATGATTACATCAATGAACTTGCAATCGATTTTGAAGACTATGCTGCATGTGATGGAAATGTGCTAACTTCAGAGGTTCAAACAACATCCGTTATAATGGATTGTTCGTCGGAAGAAGATAATGACGACTAAAAAAATATGTAGCCGAAAAATTTCGATACCTATGCCTTCTTTCAAAGCGGCATTGAATTGGTTAAAACTTGTGAAAAACTTTTTCCTTGGTCACGATTCTCAAGAAAAGCATATGCAAAGCCTTTCACTTATTCAGAAAACTTTGCTTGAGCTAAACACTAAAAATAGAATGCAAAATGAAATTACCGATTTCGTCCAAACCAACATCGCATAATGTAAGTACCTACGTAGACATACTGTATTTTTGGGTTTTTACATAAATGTGTCTAAAATACATACTGTGTACTAGTAGAGTACTAGTGTACATTGGTTTATATTTTTTGTACGCATCATGTATGCATGCAAAGTTTATTTTACTGCGACCTCGGTTTTACGTTTTCCCGCATTGTATGTCTTTTTGTGCTGGCTCCTGAAAAGCGTAAAGTCGGAGTTTCACTGTATCTCTTGGGCGTTTGCCCTAAAATGGCAAAGCAAAATTCCCTCTGCTTCAGTGAAAACTTTCCTCTAAACCCCTGAACAAAGCACTCTTTTCTAAATAAATTAAACTATTGTGTAGATCGTTAAACTTGGAGCCAAAGGCACATTGGCAGGTCCTACCCTCTTTTTTACGCTTTTCAACCGTAGGCTGAAGAAGCGTATATGCTCCAGCTTTTTCCGTCCGTCTTCGGCACGATAACTCGCGTAAAAATGGTTCGATTTTGATGACATTTTAGTATGTGGTAGAGGACCACCTGGGTACAAACCCTATTGAAAGTGGGTGAAGTGGGGTCAAAGGTCACGGCATAGGAGCGGGATCCATTTCATTGCCCTTATGCGTCATAACTTGCGTAAATATGGTTCGATGTCGATGAAATTTTAGTATATTGCAGGGGACCACCTGGGAATGAACCCTATTGAAAATGGCTGAAGTGGGGTCAAAGGTTAGGACATAGGAGCGGAATGCATTCCATCGCCCTTATGCGTCATAACGTGCGTAAAAATGGTTCGATTTCGATGAAATTTTATTATGTGTTAGGGACCACCTGGGGACGACCTTATGACGTCACAACTCGCGCTTGAGATGTTGGCGCGCGGTCTCGCCATCTGTCTCATTACGTCACGCATTGTGTGTGGATCCTATTAAAGTTTTATGACGTCACACTCTTGCGAACAGATGGTCGCGATTCCCGTCTGCCTCATTACGTCACGCGTTGTGTGCGTATGCATGTCCGCACGATAACTCGCATAAAAATCGTTCGATTACGATGAACTTTTAGTATGTGGAAGGGGATCACCTGGGAAGGAACCCTATTGAAAGCGAATGGAATGGGGTCAAAGGTTAGGACATAGGAGCGGGATCCATTCCACTACTCTTATGCGTCATAACTAACGTAAAAATGGTTCGATTTCGAATAAATTTTAGTATGTGGTAGGGGAAAAACCCTGATGTCCTCTATCACTTGGGGACAAACCCTATTGAAAATGTGCGAAATGGGGAGCGGAATCACTTCCATCGCCATTATGCGTCATAACTTACGTAAAAATTCTTCGATTTGGATGAAATGTTAGTATGTTGTAGGGCCGTCCTGGGGACGAATCCTATTGAAAATGGGCTAAATGGAGTCAAAGGTTAGGACACAGGAGCGGAATCTATTCCATAGCACTTATGCATCATAACTTACGTAAAAATGCTTCCATTGCGGCAAATTTTTATCATGTTATTTCGGAGGTATACTGAACCGGTTCTGTAGAATATCATCGAAATGGGATCAAAGGTCAGGGCACAGGACAGAGATTTATTCCACAGCCATTATCCTCATAACTTGAGTAATGATTTCTGGTATGTTGGAAAGCGTATTATAATCAATGCATTGCATGATTTTACTAACTTGTTTTAGTCTTGAAGGAGGCACTTGTAACAATTTTGATGATCCATCATCTCACACCTTTATCCACGTACAGACATAGAGCACAAAGCCATTCTTCGGCAGAGATGTTCCGAAATCCTTGTCCACCCACATTATCTTGAAAGAAACAAAGACTTACCGGTACTGGCTCATTGATCAAAATGGTAGTTCATGAGTCAAAACTATTGGTAGACTTAAGAGAGGAATCTATTTAAGGAAGTGGTTAGAATAGAGTTGCGCAGTAGGTGATCAGTGATCAAATAAATATAATTATAAATATAATTATTTGATACAACAGTCCGTATTGAGCATTCTACATTCATTTAGGAACGGATTTTCAAAATTCTTTTACCCTTAAATTGCAGCTAACATTCGTTCACGACTGAATTAGTTTTATTACAATGCATACATATTTCAGCAATTCTCTTTCATTCCGGAGTTAACAGAATTTTTTGCATGGGGGAATTTATGAGATTTACCACTGTGAGCACGTGTGTTTCTGTGGTGGACCACGAGACTAAAATTCCCAGCCCGGTTTTGTCTACCCAGTTCACTCCTGAGTAGCAGTATGTGCCCTGATCGATTAATTTCAAGTTTTTGCATCTAATTAAATATATCATAACAATTAACGAAGCTAATAAAAATGTAAAATTTAGTATCCGGGAAAAAAATAATCTTTTATGCTATTCATGAAACCACAGTGAAGCCTAAGGTGGCATATGAAGCCTAATGGGGCGTTGCGGCATATGTTAATAATATACATATGGATTTTACAACTGTTAATAACTTTACAATACCAAACCTTAATATAGAAATACTAACTTTAAAAAATCAATTTTATGTAATTACACTATGTTATGGACCACCTCATTCTGACTACAAGGTAGCTTAAATATACTAAACGAATTTCTTAACTATGCTAACCTTACTAAAAAAAAACTTTTACTATGGGGGATTTAAACATTGATATTTTACAGAATAATTCCTTAACTAATCAATTAACATATATTTTGGATTCATCAGGATTTCTGAATACCGTCAGGTTGCCAACAGGAATTATTCCACACTCGAATTAGGTCTTTGTTTTTCTAACATTCAACAAGACCCTATTACTTCAGGAATATTGGAATTTAGTTTCAGTGATCATTTACCTATATTTATAATACATAGACATATACAGCAAGCTACCCAAATGCGCAGGGTTTACAAAACGAGATGTATTAATAACAAAAACTTAGAAATTTTTAAGACAAAACTAAAAAATTAAAACTGGAGTGATATAAATACCAACTCTTCACCGAATATAAAATATAAAGTATTTTTCACTAAACTAAAACATATATATGATAACAGGTTTTCTATTTCTGAACAAAGTACTAAGTCGGGGAAATTTTTTAGAAACTAGCACATTGCTGAATAAAATAAAAAGAAAAAGGATAAGTGGTTTTCCAAATTTATTAAAACAAAAAAACAACTAGATTTCAACAATTTTAAGCAGTACAGAAACAAATCGAATTCTGAAATAAGATCAACAAAAGAGATTATTACACCAATATATTTTCACAACATTCACCTAAACAGACATGGAAACACCTTAATCAATTACTAGGTAATACACCCAAAACTATGTTATCATATTTCCTGACTACTACAAATAATATAAAAAATAGAAAAAAAAATAGGATATTGTAACACGTGTAAATCATCATTTTACAACACTACCACTGAAAAAAAAAATTAAAATCGGTTAATACTCACTACTCAAATTACTTGCACAAATCATATTGCCATAATAATTTTCACTTTACAGATGTTACAGAAGATGAATTACTGGTGGAATTAAAAAATATAAATTGACATCGGGTACAGGTTACGATGATATTAATCCACTAACAATTAAATATGTAGCAGATGTAATTTGTGAACCTTTACTCCTAATATACAACTCTATCTTTCATGCAGGAATTTTTCCGAATATAAATGCGAAATATTTTAATATAGATGCTAAAATATTTGTTAAAAATTACAAATATTACCCCAAAGGATAAATCATCAAGATCACATAATGATGAAACTAACTATCGCCCAATATCTAAAATATCAATTTTTTAAAAATTACTTGAAAAAATATGTATAATAAATTATTGTCCTACCTACAAGAGTATCATATTGCAAATGGAAATAAATTTGGATTTCAACCAAACAAATCAACAGAGCTTGCACTTCTCCATATTCAGGATATTATCCAAAACAATTTTGAAGACAAAAAAATAACTCATGCCTTTTTTTAGATCTAACGAAAGCTTTTGATACCATAAGTCATAACATACTGTTAAACAAATTACAAAATATTGGTATTAGGGGTACAGCATATACACTATTCAGAAACTGTGTATGAAACAGAAATCACTTTACTCAACTGGAGAATTATTATTTACCAATGGAAAAAGTAGAATTGGGGGTACCACATGGGGTACCACATACTTGGACCACTGCTGTTTAATTTCTATATAAATGATATTTTTAATATAAACGCTAAATCTAATGTTATCCTTTAAGCAGATGATACCACTTTGTTATTCAGTGGAACTGACCCAAAAGGATTAATTTTACAAGGCAATATAGAATTACAGAAACACACAGTGGTTGGGAACTGATGAACTGGTACTAAATACAGATAAGACTAAAGCGGTAATTTTTTCTAGACAGAAAAAAACAAGTTATAAATATACCAATATTATTGGATAACAAATTAATTGAAATAGTAACTTTACTTACTGTAAGAACGGACATATGAATTATGTTAATTTATACTAATGCTGAACATTATGTTATTTTTTCATGAAGAAATAGTCATTACAAGCCCAAAAAGGCGACAGAAAGTTCGTGAACATTTTTATTTTTCAGATGTCGAGAGCCGTAAACAATGAACTTTAGTTTCTCACGCCTTAGAAAGCGAGAGGTCTTTTCCGACGAACTGATAGCATCTTCAATGATATCGCGACTTTCGCTGTACATTGTCCGTGTCGTCCAGACGCCTAAAAGTCTAGAAAACAGCCATCCACCTTTGTATAAACATAACAATGTATATTGTGTTATTATAAGAATGTACTTCGGCGGTAGGATTACTTTCTCAAAGGGTTCTTTTTTTATTGGAGGTTTAACGACCACCGTGAGCAACTCAATGGGCTATAAGCAGTCGCCCGTCCCTAATTTAGGGTCACTGGTTCCAGGGAAGGGAGAGAAGCAGTGCCGTAAGACAAACACAACATCCATGTCCTACCGAGATTCGAACGCGGACCCCGTTCGGAC
This sequence comes from Macrothele yani, assembly GCA_039090855.1. Classification (NCBI taxonomy): domain Eukaryota; kingdom Metazoa; phylum Arthropoda; class Arachnida; order Araneae; family Macrothelidae; genus Macrothele; species Macrothele yani. The sequence continues at coordinate 187,242,608 of CM076995.1, forward strand.
GAATGATCAGAGGCCATCGCTTAGACCACTGCGCCACCGGGGCGGCCTCAAAGGGTTCACGTCCTAATGGAAGATTTAACAGGACCGCGGAGACGCGGAAGGTAGGATGAAAACCCATAAGCGAGGACGCCGAGCGAACGCCCAGGCGTGTGGTCGGCGAAAAGTGACCCACGTGACCGGAAAAGGCAAGCCACATTAACAGGTCAGCGTGAGGGCAAGGTCAGCGCCGAGGTCTTCGCGCATGCATAGCATGGAGGAGGGGAGATGAGCAGGTCTCTTGAAGAGGATATGTTAGTTAGTCTGCTATCGTCCAACTGAGAGAAGAGTTCTCCAATAGAACGGAACGCGAAGCGTTTGCCTTTTTTGTGTGAGCCGAGGGACGCTCCAAGCCACGGAGGTCCGACGCTCAGGTTGAGTTTAGCGAGCATCTGTCCTAGAAAAGATAGAGTGCTCAGCTGCAGCGATATAGGCCATAGTCAGGGATCCCACTGGTGTAGTAGATATTTCGCTACGGTGAATCCGATCTTAACACAGGCTAAGATTGAAAAATGTTGCAGAGAAGTATAGTTAGACTACTATTTCTAAATATTCGCAGAGATAAAAAAAAAACCTAATAGCAGGTAGACTTTAGCTAGAACTTCAACGCCCAGAGAGATTTTCTTCGGAAGTGATTATCCTAGCTTTCGTGTTTCACGCATCGCGTCAGGTCTGATCCTTAGGGAAACCTGATGTTAGAGAAAGAGTAATCCACAGGCGTCAGGAACCTAATTGATTACGTAATAAATGTCTGTGTGTTTCCAAAAGTAACTCCTCTCGATATCATTATATTTCAGTGTGAGTATTATTCTGTCCGTTCAGCTGTTTTCGATCCGCCTTCCCGAATCACAGATTTCATATTAAAGTGGGGAAGGCTTCGTTTGTTCGCTCGAATAGTGTTTGGGGACTGTTTGAGAGAAACACAAACACTTCCTTGTGTCTGTGAGAAGCCATATAGCGTGGATGCCTCAGATCCATAAGTAGGAGGCGGAGCCACGACACGTGACCAGTACTTTCGCTCTCACACTTACCTTGGAATCACACCTAATAATGATTTAAAACGGAATAAACACATAGAAAATCTCCTGAGTAAAATATAAAAAAATATAGGAATTGTGAGCCATGTTTTAATAAATCTTACTGTTAAAGCATTAAAATTATTATATTTTACCTTAATTCATACACCTTAATTATTGCATATTAACATGGGGTCAAACAACTCAATCCGATATTAAAAAAACTGCAAATACTTCAAAATAAATTTATTAGACTGATAGATTTAAAATACAACTTTAACAATAATGATAATATGCGGTTGGGTATTCATGGATTTGCAGGAGTTTTCCCTAATAAATATAATATAATGACTGTTAGGCAATTATACGATTTTAACTTAGGGAAAGTTATGTATAAAAGAATAAAAAATAACATAGGTCATGATCTAATAAAAATAACTACTTATACACATCAATATGATACTAGAAATCAACATATACTAATACCAGTTTTACCTAACATTAAAACCATAAAACAAAGTCTACATTACTGTGGACCAAGATTTTGAAATTCATTACCTAGCAAACTAACAGAAATCAATAACTATAACTTTTATAAAAAAACCTTAACGCATATATATTAAACTAACTACAAAAACATACAAAAGTAATAATAATAATAATAATAATAATAATAATAATAATAATAATAATAATAATAATAATAATAAAAGAGATGGGAAAGGGGAATAATCGGAAAGTTGGAGGGCAAGAGTGATCTCTAATTGTGGCGCCGCGGAGATTTCATGTTATACCAATAGTAATCTAATTTCTTTGCTGTCTTGGATCGTTGACTTTACTTAGGGAGCTCGGGGCCAAGTCGAGACTCGGTGAGGTTTTTTCCCGGAGCTTCCTCGCTGTGATAAGAATAGATAAAAAATAATGTAACAATAAATCATAAATCTGTAATAGCAGAAATAACACATGAAATTAATTTAATTGCACAAATACTTTTTTCATAATAGATATAGTATTTACATTTCAAGAACGGAGAGGGGGATGCATGTTCCTGTACTGGGGACCGTAAATTGATACTTGCGTACTGGCCAGAATGGATTGGTACACTTTGCCTGTAGCCTGGAACTCTTTTAAATTCTGAACTTAAAATCCTCCTTTTTTCTCCCTTAGACAGTTATTTTTCCGATCTTTGATCGAAGTTTGGTCGTAGAATTGAAATTGTTTTTTTTTTATTTTTTATTTATCCATGCGCTTTCAGATTAACCACTTTTTTGTTGTGGCGTCTGTCTTTTTGATTTCGTATCTGCTTCCAATAAATTGGGATATATTTTGAATTAACTTTGCCCAGGAAAAACACAAGTTTTGGAGAACTGCTTGCAACCAGCTTGCAGTTATGGTTCTTTGTTGACTTAAATCTGCCGTTCACGGTACGGTAGCGATCCGTTAGTAGCAGTGCCATCCGTTGGCAGCCGTTGATGGCTCTGCAGCATCGCCGTGAATTACCAGCCTCCAAGCAAGCGCCACGAGTGGCTCGTAGCTGTCAACCGAAGCAACCCCAGCACGAGGGGGAAGCAGCGGAACTGCGCACGCGTAGAAGCAACACGTGCCCAATCTCTCGTGGTTCCAATTAGTTGAAGCCGACGCCATCGCCATTGTGTTGTTTTAGTGGATGCTAAAAAAAGCCATATATAGAGAGACGAATTAATTTCCTAATGAAATGCCGCGTTGACAAAGATTTTCTTCGGAGGAAAATTATACAATAATTACTGAACTGTAAGAAATAGTCAATTACTCTCATGTATTTGCTTGTCGGAAAAGTCATGATGTATTTTAGTCATGTTTTGCAAAGGTCATTTATTGATAGAAAAAACAAAGATCAATCATAGACATAATGCCCGTTTTGTTCGATACCCTTTTGCTACCTTTCAGTGAGCTGCAGAATGCCTCGTTCATAGAAGGACCTGTCTTTCATGGCGAAAAACTGTAAAACGTGCTGATTTACAGCCTCATCTGAATTGAACGTTATACCACGCAAGGACTGTTGAACAGAGCGGAACAAGTGGAAGTCTGACGGAGCAAAGTCAGGCAAGTATGCTGCGTGTGGCAACGCAACTCACCCAAGCATCTATAATTTTTGGCGGGTGATCAAACTTTTGTGTGGTCTCGCGTTGTCGTGATGGAACACAACACCTTTACGATGAACAAGCTCTGGACGCTTCTGGATGATGGATTCATTCCAACTGTCCAATTGCCGACAGTACACATTCGAATTGAGACCAGAACCTTCCGCTGTTGAATGTCTGCTTTTGATGTCGTTGGAGGCGAAGCAGCACGCCGGGACCAAGACCGTTTGCGCAGCACATTGTTGTACACAATCCACTTTTCGTCACCAGTTATCAGTCACCAAGAAAAAAATAATCATTTTCCTCCCGTTTAATGAGCATATCGCAGATGTTTATACGCGCCGTCATTTGAGCTTCTTTGAGTTCACGAGGAACCCACACATCGAGCTTGCTTAGGTATCCCAGCTTTTTCAGGTGGTCGTGAACGCTTGAATGATGGATGTGCAATGTGTCTGCAATCTCTCGTGTCGTGTAACGTGGGTTTGACACAATCAATGCTCTGATTTGGTCGTCATCAAACTCGGTGGGCCTTCCGGACCGAGGAACATCGTTGAGGTCAAAATCACTAGCACCAAATTTTGCGAACTACCGCTGGCACTGACATTCTTGCAGAGCATTATCACCGTACACTTTACGCAACTTTTCACAAGCTTGACGCACGTTCTTCCCTTTACGGAAGTAAAACAGTAAAATATGGCGAAAATGCACAGTTAGGTCTTCCATCTTCAACTTGATGTCAAATCTCCGCAAATCAACCAAATTACTTACTATTCCTTTTAGACTGCAGCTAGAACTGGCAACTGTCGAATGTCATAGCGATAACAGAGCTGCGCATGCCCCTAGTACTTCCAAAACCGCCCAACCGCCATCGGGTGCCAAAATACGTCAAGACTTTTCCAACAACCCAATATTTATAGAAACTCATTTCGCAGCAAAATTCCTGCTCTAACTCATGAAGAATCGAGAATACAAACAGCCTTGAAACCCACTCACTCCATTCCCATGAACAATGAGAAATAATTTCTGAAAACTTAGTAAATATATCGTATAATCAACTTTCGTTAGCATACACTAAACCGCTTCAAACAAAAGTTCCGAAAAGACATTCGAAAATCGTAATGTCGGAAAAAAATAAGAATTATACCCGTTCAAAATAGGTATTTTCATTACAAAATGATCAAGTATTTGAAAATAAATAAGCAATGATATATGAATATAATGCGCTGCTCCATGGGTTGAATACGCAAGATTGGAGGAATTCGCTGCTAAAAACAACCAGAACTAAACTAAAGAACTTTCCTATTTAGAACAAATGTAGCTTCAGACCATGAAAAAAGATACAGTGTTAAAAATGTAACACAATGTGACATGTGCGGGTAAATTCATTAATTAAACAATCGCCTTTCAAGACCACAAGGACAGAACGAAAGTTTGGAAAACGTCTTAAGTTTGTTTTTTGTTTTTATTGGAGGTTTAACGACCACCGTGAGCAGCTCGATGGGCTATAAGCAGTCGCCCGTCCCTAATTCAGGGTCACTGGTTCCAAGGAAGGGAGAAAGTCAGTGTCGTAAGACAAACACAACATCAATGTCTCACCGGGATTCGAACCCGGACCTCTTTCGGACGAATGATCATAATCCATTGCTTAGACCACAGCACCAATCTTTAAGTTTGTACACTCGTTAAAAATGAGGGAAGTTCCCTCAAGGAAAATAAAAAAAATTGCTACGTTGAAAAAAATTATGAATTATATAAAACGTACAGTTCGGAAAAATAAATCGCAATATTGTAAAATTAAGAAAATAACAATTCGTTTCACATCGCGCATGAAAGAGGGTCACCTTCAAGCAACCAATCACACGTGCTAGCTAGTGTAGTGTTTAAAGCGACCGCTTCGCAACCAAACTGCCGTGGTTCCGATGCTACCCTTATCCAATTGGCGTTTTCCCGGCTCTGTTGAGGAAATTTCCCTCATGCCGTGACGTCATGCATAGAAGTTTCGTTGTGAAAGAAAGAGGAATTGTGCCTTTGGGGAACTGTGATTATTACTTTTTTTATGGCTACTTCTGGAAAATTGGCGGACAAGATTCGGCAAGACATCAGTTACGTCACGTGATTGCCAGCTGCCAATGCCGGGAAGCTGGCGGACCACGTTAGGCTAGCCATCATTAATCGCACGTGCTTTCTGGACCGCTTAAGGGCCGCTTGTGGCAGACACTGCTTGTGATGAATAACTGATGGCCGTAGTCTGACATCTGACAACTGATGGAGATGTCAACTATTGGCCCACTGCTGCCCCAACTGGTGGCTCGTGTGGTGGCCTCCGGGATATTTTATTGACGTTTGGGCAGCGGCAAAAATGTGCTGGGCCTCTGCTCTATGACCTGAGAAGCCGCCCCGATGGCGCAGTGGTCTAAGCGCTGGCTTATGACCGTTCGTCCGAGAAGGGTCCGGGTCGGAATCCCAGTGAGTTATGGATGTTGCGTGTGTATTACGGCACTGGATCTGTCCCTTCCCTGTAACCAGTGGCCTAAATCAGGGACGGACGATTGCTAATAGCCCATGGAGTTGAACCAGTGGCCTAAATTAGGGACGGGCGACTGCTAATAGCCAATGGAGTTGAACAAGTGGCCTAAATTAGGACAGATAATAGCCCATTGAGTTACTCGCGGTGCTGGTTAAACCTTCAATTAAGAAAATGACCCAAGTCATTATGGGGAAGGGCTAGTGCCTATGGCGGGGATGACATGCCATTGGATAGAAACAGGGGATTCAAATATGTTCCTTCTCATTTCTTTGATTTTTTTTGATTGGAGGTTTAACGACCACCGTGAGCAACTCAATGGGCTATAAGCAGTCGCCCGTCCCTAATTTAGGGTCACTGGTTCCAGGGAAGGGAGAGAGCCAGTGCCGTAAGACAAACACAACATCCATGCCTCACCGGGATTCGAACCCGGACCCCGTTCGGACGAATGATCAGAGGCCATCGCTTAGACCACTGCGCCACCGGGGCGGCCATTTCTTTGATTCGTCAGTTTTTTTATGGTCCTTTTAGCAGATAATTGGTCAGAAAGGATTAAGGTCAATCATCCCGTTGAATGACCATGTTGAATGACAAAGCTAATGAAGGCTCGTTCACACTGTGTAAGTTGGTTTGAACACGTAGGAGGCGCAGTGGTCTAAGGCGATGGCCTCTCATCATTCGTCCGAAAGGGGTCCGGGTTCAAATCCCGGTGAGGCATGGATGTTGTGTTTGTCTTACGGCACTGACTCTCTCCCTTCCCTGGAACCAGTGACCCTAAATTAGGGATGGGAGACTGCTTATAACCCATTGAGTTGCTCACGGTGGTCGTTTAACCTCCAATCAAAAAAAAAAAAAAAGAAAAAAAAGAACACGTAGCATACAAGTCAGCTTGGATTGGATTGGATTGGATTGGAGGTTTAACGACCACCGTGAGCAACTCAATGGGCTATAAGCAGTCGCCCGTCCCTAATTTAGGGTCACTGGTTCCAGGGAAGGGAGAGAGCCAGTGCCGTAAGACAAACACAACATCCATGCCACACCGGGATTCGAACCCGGACCCCGTTCGGACGAATGATCAGAGGCCATCGCTTAGACCACTGCGCCACCGGGGCGGCCAAGTCAGCTTGAAAGGGGAAACTTGAAAGCATAGTGCGTTTACACGCTTCAAGTGTTTGCTTTATGCGTGGTGCGGAACTTTTACGTAAACAATATGGCGGATCAACGAGTTGGGAAGCCTGGCGTGCGTATAAATGACAAATTGCATACTTTATGTACCTCAAAAGAAAACGTGAGTGCGAGATTAGATTTCTCGAAGGGAACTGCTCGGAACTTACGTGAGATCGCGCTGAAAGATCCAGAATCGCATAGAAATCATTTACAATCTACCGAAAGTAAATTTGAGCCGCCCCGGTGGCGCAGTGGTCTAAGCGGTGGCCTCTGATCATTCGTCCGAACGGGGTCCGGGTTCGAATCCCGGTGAGGCATGGATGTTGTGTTTGTCTTACGGCACTAGCTCTCTCCCTTCCCTGGAACCAGTGACCATAAATTAGGGACGGGCGACTGCTTATAGCCCATTGAGTTGCTCACGGTGGTCGTTAAACCTCCAATCATAAAAAAAAAAAAAAAAGAAAGTAAATTTGAGGAACTCATGAATTGGGTGAGGCTAAATATACAGAATGCAAACGTATGTCCCCAGTCCTTCCTGCATCGACGAAATTAGAGATAACATTATGTTACTTAGCTAGAGGAGATTATTTTCCGTCTCTGATGTATTTATATCGAAATCACATAGCTACCATCTCAAAGTTGTCGTCTGAAGTTTGCAGTGAGATATATAGGATGCATTAGTACATCACCCAAAACATGTGGAAATATGATCTTACGAAATATCTTCTACAAGTCTAGTGGACCACAAGAATATACAAATCAGTAGATCTGAAAGACACCCACTTTCCGTGAAAAAAAAGTCGAAAACAATGCACATATGATTTTAGTACATCAATTTTTTTTGTACAACAGAAAGTATATGCACGTGCTCACAAATAATAAAACACAAAACAATGCAAAGTGGTTTAATTTTTTTAACAATGCAAACTTAAAACAAATGGAGTGCATCAGTAAGACCAAGGGTCAAATTTGTGTTTAAATCAAGGCCTGAATGGCAGTTTTCGACTGATAAAAGGGTGATGCTGCATTACTCTTCAGCTAAAAAAAATTGCTAACATTTGTAAAATAAAAAAAAATATCAACATACTTTTATGCACATTTTGTTAGGCATCTATTTTAAATGCTACTATACATTTCTTTCATATTTGTTATCACAAAAAAGTAAAAACGCAGAAAAAAAGTGCAGTTTTCATTTCACATTTGAGAAATAAAATTTACCGATCATTTGCACTAGCAAAATAAATGGTTCAGTGGTCTAATATAACTTTTATTGAACCATTGGGACATGTGGACCATTGTTTAATTTAAACACTGTTGCATAGTTTTTTTATTTCCAGTTTTAATAAGTACCACGAGCTAATCATAGGGTTAAAGCCAGTCACGTGTCCCTTATTAGGTCTCACCGGTGTCACTGGTTCCAAGGAAGGAGGTGGAGTTAGCACCATCAAATGAGCTCACAACGCGTGCCACGCGTGGACTGGACCCATGGCCCATATCCGATAAATGGTCAAAAGCCAGTGTCTCAGCCTACTGCTGTGGCCTGGAGCATGCTGCATAACATTTATAGAAACCGCAATATTATATTGTAATACAGATGTGTGTATCAGTCAGCCAAATCCAACTTTACTTAATGATATCATATGTTAACGAATTTCTTTTATCATTGCTAATTTACTAGAATTTTGGAAGTCCCACAGGTCATGATTGACCATGTAGGCAGGAGGGAGCATCCAAGTATATTATAAAACGCATGGTGTGTTGTAGAGATTCATAAAAATGTAGTCGAGCAGTATGGAATTCTGGTTTGAGATTGGGTGAAGCAGTAGCAAACAGAATTTAGAAGTTACTATAAGATTCTTTAAGGTAAGCATAATATCCAGAGAGGTAGGAATTATAAGAATGCAATCCATACATTACAGATAAATGTAGGTTGTGGGAAAGCATGCTATAGTTATGTTAAATTTTAGAAACAGGGTTTACAGGTGTTTAGAACACACCTGTAAACCAAGTGATCAAGAACTAAGTTGCATCAACAGTGCTTCTGTGTTTCTGAACTTTCTTAATATAACTAGTACGCTTTCATACAAACTACACCCAAAGAGATAATTCTAATGGTAATCTACAAAACAATTGCAGTGCATTTTATTTTCCCTGGCAGGTTCGGTGTATCAGTACTCTTCCATGAACCTGTCGTAACTGAGCTAAAATGTATAAATATAAAGCTGTGCATTTGAATGATGAGCAGTCAGTTTTACGATTTTTAAAAAAGACTTACCTAAACTAAGGTACAATTGCACATAGAAATATCTATTTGCATACCGACCTGAAAACTCAATTACATTTATTAGTCTAGGAGCCACAATAGGTGGTGTGGGAATTTTCACGTCTACGAAATTTGACTTCTGAAATCGATTCTAGGGGTTGCCAGCGCGCATGTTTGATTGGTCACATAATGTGAATCATGTCAGTTTGGCGGCCATTTTGAAATATCCGCCATTACAGAAAACTGCATTTTCGTTAGCATCTTCAATATCAAATTACTTAAAGCATCCATTTTTTCACTACACGTTGATTTCTATGGTCTACAAACATGATAGGAACCGTCAAAAGACCATAGCAAATTTCAAAATGGCCGACATCCGCCATTAAGCAAAAATCGATTTTACACTGCAGGCCACCCAAAATGCAACACCAAGAAGGACAGGAGATAGCAAAGCCAGATTTACTGGACACATGACAACAGATACAAAGATGAAACGCTTGAGCTTACTGGCCCGTGCGACTTGCGGAACACGCAGACATCAATAGTTTGTGTGGCCCCCATGGCTGGCAATAACGGCCGCTACACGCCACGTGGGCTTGGGGTATGTCGGTCCAGGCTGCTTCCACACGTTGCCACAGTTCATCAGACGTAGCCGCGGGTGGTGCTTGCCGAGCCACTCGGTTGCCGACCAGCGACCAGACGTGTTAGATGGGCGACATATCGGGAGAACAGGTGGGCCACGGCAGCAGTGACACCTAGTGGGCCGTGAAGAATTGTTGCACGGTGCGGGCGCGCATTGTTCTGTTGGAACGTGGCCGCTGGCAGGTCCTGCAGGTAAGGCATTACTACAGGCTCCAAAACGTCGGAGATGTAGAGGTGGCTGTTGAGTGTACCGGCGATGCGTACCAGAGGAGTGCGGGTGTCATACCAATTGCGCCCCAAACCATAACGCCAGACGACGGATCGGTATGGCGATGCATAATGCAGGCGTCATACAGTTTCTCGCCGTGGTGCCGCCACACGCGGATCCGACCATCGTGGTGTTGCAGGCAGAAGCGGAATTCGTCGGAGAAGACAATGTCGTGCCATTCCGTAGTCCAGGTGCGGCGTTCAACAGCCCACTGCCGCCGCGATCGCCGATGGTGTAACGTCAATGGTAATCGGAGCAATAGTCGCCGTGCGACAAGTCCCCGCTCCTGCAGACGACGTCTAACGGTACGTGCTGACACTGGTTGTTGCGCAACACACCGTAATTCCTGAGCTAATGTTCGTGATGGGGCGGTGAGAGCTGTCAATGCCCGCCTCACAACATGCCGGTCCTCTCGTTCGGTGGTGTGCCGCGGCTGCTGCGATCTCTCACGTCGGTCCGGCCGTCCCTCCTGCACCCACCGAATCCATACTCGCCTTACTGTGGATGGATGTCGTCCCACACGGGCGCCGATGTCTCGGTACGATAAACCGCTGTCGCGATAAGGCACTATTCGTCCTCTGTCGATCTCCGAAACGTGCTGGAATGACTGCCGTATTCTGCGACGAGGCATGAGGAAGCTTCCCACGCACAGGTCCGGCAGCACAAAACACTTCCACTACGTACACCCCGCCTTCTGCGCACCCTTCTTATAGTGCTTCTCGGTGGCGTGCCGAGCGCACATGATTTGCAGATACCCTGCAATGCTAATCGTTTGCATGTCTTTTCGCGGGCAACGCATGCTGCGAATTTCATGCCAATCGGATGCTTCCTTCTTGGTGTTGCATTTTGGGTGGCCAGCAGTGTAATTTATATCTACACTACTAATGAACTTAGAGCGTTCATTTTTTTTTTGAGACGTATGGTTTAAGGGTCCTTCAATGCAATAAAAATAGTCTCATGCTTATTAGGGCTTTAAAAATGGCTACCACTTTATTACATGCAACAACGCCTTTGGCGCAGTGCCATCAATGGTTAAGTGCAATGTTAAGAATTTGGTTTCCAATTCACGTTTTTAGATCTTGGATTAATTAAGGTATTTTATGTAAAGAGTGAAGTTTATTCTGTGTAAAATACATTGTTGTGTGATGCGCATTAATTTGTACAATTTTCATTCATTATGGTTTAAAGGCTGGCAGAATATGAACTAATTTAGCTGTAAATTGGCATAGTAAAATTTGACTACTGGATCTTTGCTTAATTGTTTACACTAATAATAATTTTTGTTTTTAGGTTGTTGAGTAAAGCAAAAATGAAAGGTGGAAATCTAAAGAGGTTGCCAAAGAAAACAACTGAAAAAGATACTAGGATTTGCATTCTATGCAAATTGAAGAAATTGAAAGACGTTACATATGGAACGGACAATGGTAGACATCTGCTGCAGCTATCATCAAGTAAGCTTCAAGACAAGCTAGTAGAATCAATTCCCAAAGAATCACTTAAACAGTGTGTATACCATATGGAATGTTACCGCAGATATGTTATTAAAGCAAACAGAACTGATGTCAAAATATTAGTAAGCGACAATGCAGAAGGAAGTCCTAAGAAGCGACGATTGTCAAGATCAGAAAGGCCAATACTAGTTGTATCTCTATGTGTTGTGTGTAACCAAAGAACCCATAAACGTGATGCAAAGTTGTCACATGTCTGTGAAGCTAATCGAACCGCTAAGTTTCTTAAGGAGACAAAACATTTTCAAGATGATGTATTTACAAGAATGTGCACCTGTGAAACTCCAGATGATGTATACGCAGCTGATATACTATACAACAAGGACTGCATGAGCAGGTACCTTTTGAATTACCAAAGATTCACAGCTGAATCTTCCGCCAGCAGAGATGAGTCCAAGTCAAATTTTGGTAAAAAATATTCCACAAGCTTCTTAATCAAATTTATTTCTCAAAAGCTGTATATCCGTTATTGGAAATTCGTCACCAAATAAACATGCACTTAGTTGAATCTAACACAATTGTAAGTAATAAGGAGGTGATAAACCTGCTCATTAATAAGTATGGAGATCAAATTGCGTTTTCATACCCAGGAGACAAAAGTAAACCATTACTAGTTTTTTCAACATCAGTGAATCAAACAGAACTCGCTGATAAGGTTAGATCGTTTGACGCAGTGCGTAAATGTGCATAAATGCTTCAGAAAGAATTCAAGGAGCACAATTTTGAATTGTATGGCACATTTTGTGATGAGGGGGACCTTCAAGCTTCACTGAATGCATTTCAATCTAATAAACCACCAAACTGGCAACATTTTTTCGACGTAATTTTACCTCAGCACAAATCATCACCTGCAATAACTAGAAAGTGTGATTCAGTGTTCTAGATAATGTACAATTTAGTGCAGAACGGATAGAGCAAAACACCTCTTCACGTCAGCGTAACCCAGCTAGTACACAATACTAGCCGGTCAAAGTTATTAATTGCTACTTTTAACAATTTGGGCCTTTGCAGCAGCTACGATAGCATAGAGAGGCAAGACAATGCTTTATCATCCAGAATTGTTGCCTTAGCAAGGGACCATCGGGTGCCACTACCACGTTCAGTCCTTAAGGATGTACCTCTCCATGGAGCAATGGACAATTTTGACCATTTTGAAGAATCATTATCTGGTACAGGCAGTACGCATGATGCAGTGTTAGTTCTTTTTCAGGAGCATGCTAATAAAGCAGAAAATGATAGGAAACCAGAGCTTCTTATTGATTACCCAATCAACACGCGGCTGCGAACATTCGAAAGCACTGTAGCATGTCAAACCCTTCTTATCTGTAGAATCCCAAATTCACGAGGCAACATTGACAAAACGTTTATCCCAAACACTTGCCCCGATTTCAGCAGAGCAACAAGTGAAACAAAGAAATTGGACTACGTTTGGTTGCTTGCCCGCTTTCTAACAGAGTCTAATGTTCGAGGCTACCTATTTCCAGAAGTACCTGTAGTTCCGTCTTGGAGGTCATATAATTCCTTGCTTATGAATAAATTATCAACACACACTGTCACATCGTACACACCAATGTTACCTTTTCCTATAACCAATAAGGAAACCGTATACACAGTTATGTTCAACTTCCAGGATGCATTATCACAAGTGAGACAGGAAAGTGGATCATTTTAGTGTGATGAAGGTGTATACAGGGTTGCAAAAAAGCTTCAGCTTCAATTTCCAGATTTGTTTAAAAACATATTTCTTGGCTTGGGTGTATTTCTCTCATCTAAAGTGGTGATTTCGTGCATCAGGGATTGTTTGAACAATTGGGGTGTACTGAAATTGTTTACAGAAACAGAGGCATTTGGCCCAAAAGTTGCAGAGCCTGTTTTAAGCGGTGGTCACTATGTTCGTTCTGTGCGTAGCCTATCCCTTCTGGCTGAGGCTATGCAACGTTTGCAGTTTAAGCAGTTCATGGACGAGAGTGCGTTCAGCTTAAGCACTGATGTCACTGAAACCTTTAAACTGCTACAGGAAGCATGTGTCGGCAAACATGAAATTATAGGAAACCTGAATGAGAGATGTCAAAACTTACTTCCGGAATTTATTGACAAGTTTGAGAATTTTACTCAGCGTCGCTCTGACGAATCACCGATGTTGTGCTACTGCAATGTGTTCCTCACAGTCTTATACCCAGTAATAAGGGACATGATACGTGCAGAAAGACAAAGAGATTGGAACTTGCATTTGTCAACTTTTTGACGCTCCCTTAATCTATTCTTTGCATTTAATAAGATTCATTACGCACGTTGGGGATCAGTATACTTTGCAAAATTGTCTGTTACTACAAGAAAAACTGCCACTTGTTTATAACGAATTCATGAAGGGACATTTCACAGTACAACAGGGATCTCGCACGTTTAGCATTGTGGCCATGGATCAGACCTAAGAGCAAATGTATAATAAATCAGCCAAGGGCTATGGTGGAATTATTGGAATTACTCGGCGTAAAGAGGCTGTTGTCCAATGGGACCTCATCAAACATGAAAAAGAACTGATTTCAAAGTTTTGCCGTACAATGAGTGGTACAGACGATGGTGATGAGTATACCATACATCATGAATTTTCTGACTCAGTTACGAAGACCGATGAAAGTGCGATTCTTACACTGATAGAATTCATCACTCAAAGGTGCAATCCATTTAAAGAAAGCAAACCTATCCAGAACATTGTAATAGGAAGATATTATGACCCAGACAAGGCATCATATCTTGTACAGTGCTTTGAGAAAAGAGACGAGGCGTATTCTGCCTTTGTAAATGAGCGTTTTTGCAAGAAGAGTTGTTCACTTCATGCAACTATCACAAAACTCAAACACAATACCAAGGCAAGCAAATCAGCACCCGTTGTAGTAGATGTGGTCAAAGAGAACAGAAAGGCTCTCCATTTTGTACATATAGCAAGAGAAAGAGGGTATAATTTTGATAAATTGCTGACATGCGAGTTGACACATTTGTCTCTTTACCTCTCGAAGGGTGGTTTCTTAAGATAATGTAACAAGTCTGAACTGAGTCGAGAATTAGAAAAGGTTTTACGAGAAGCAGCTCCATGTCAACTTCCCAAAACAATGCTTCGCTCTGCTGTTATAATTGATTTCATGTTGCATGCACGTATGGCTTCAAGTGGAAGAGCAGAGACCCTCGAAACATTTGGGATTTAGCACAAAAATTAGTCAGGAGGTTCCTACCATTCCCAGTTTTGTGGATCTGCCGGGTCGGGGCACATTCCGACAGTCACCTCTCATCCTCCACTTGCCAATCACGTAAGCCACTGTTGATTTTGGGTACTTCAACTTGCTGGATATGTCACGTATATGGATCGGCCATTTCTGTGACACCCAACGATTACACCTTTCTCGAAATCAGAGAGCTCCGAACTGCGTGGCATCTTGCATGCGACAGGTTGCGTTGTTGTTTCCCACACGATATTTAACGGCGGCGGTCGTGACGTGTATCAGGATCGCAGATATCGTCGATTGCAGGGGGCCCAATTATTTGTTGGAAGATAGTGTATATTAGACCGTAGCGTAAATTTCTTTTTTTCGAATTTCGATATGCCCTGGTGCGGAAAAGTTGTGTATTGATACGTAAACCATGTGCAAAAATTTTAGCGAAATTCAAATAATACCTTACGGTTCCACTTTACCTCCAAAATTTTGATATTTGGGTAAAATCGTCACATTTTCAAGTATGTTGTGAGAAAAGAGTAGTGGTCGTTACAGACTTTCCCTGGTGCGCAAAAACTATCTGTTGGTACCTATAAATGTGCACAATTTTTCAGGCAAAAGCAACTAATATCTTATGGTTCTAATTTAATGCAACAATACACCATGTTTAAGGAAATTTGTGATACTTTTTGACACCTAGTGTTCACCATGTGATTTGTTTCCTAGTTGTGTTAGTGCGTGCAATACTGCACTGAAAGCACAACGTACTGTGCACATGTGCAGTAGTTCACACTGCGGACGGTGCAGCTCTCCACATTTTTCATGTTTCAGAAAAATCCCAGAACTCATCATGCGGAGGTGGTGGCTGCACTGTGAGTTCCACCCGTGCCCCACCCATCCATTAGGGCAAATCTATTTCCTCTTCTTCTTTTTAATCTTCAATTTCCTGTTCTTTATTAATTTTTACCCGGAAATCTGATTTATTTTCCAAGGCTGGCATTATTTGCCGTGCTTCCAACCGTACTCTAATAAATCAATCCCTTTGTTCTTCTTCGCAAACAGCAGCAAATGTAACTTAACGCATCGCTCCACTTCCTGATTGTGATAAGGGAAGTTTTGTTTTCCCAATCGCTTAACAATGTCCTTACAGTCACTGTTGCATAAGTTAATTATTTCATCGTCGGTTAAATGAGCAGTCAATAGCGGTTCGCTTAAGACGCATGATTGCCAGTCAATTCGATCAAAATAATCCTCCCCATGGAAGTTGAACTGTGGAATTTCAAATACACGAATTGCATCGCAGTTTCGCCCCCTTGCTCTAAGGATTCTGAGGAAGCCAAGTTCTCTTATGTTTCCTCTCGTCCGTGATCGTAGCCAGAAATATCGATTCTGGATGGCTTGGTCCAGAACGCTCTTCAAATCCTGGGGGAGATATCTGTATGTATGGAGCCACCATTGCAAGAGCACTTTTGGAAGATGTAGGGATGATAACTTAAGCTGATACTTCAAGTGTTATAGATAGGCACAGAATTAGAAGGCAGAGAAAAAAACAGGGAAAACAGCTTCAAAACGATAATCTGACTGCTCGTTAAGTTATTAAAGGGCTATATTTGGACGGGCGTAAGGTCCAAACCATAATACGTACATGAAGAAAGGAAATAATCAGTTGCTAGTCTTCTGCGAGCCTGGAGTCCACAGAAAGGTGTTCCAACACGTTATTAGGTAGATATTCCTAATTCAAATCCAACTCAGTGTAGGTAGCGACAACTGAAGTCCAAGGACGGTAGGCGTCGAATCGAATACACCACACGAAAGATCCACTAAATTAATGAACACCATGGGAGGAAGCCTTAAAGAATACTGGTAGTTCTGACCTCATTCTGAAGCAAAATAATTGTTTACAACTCTTTTAGCATTAACGATGCACGTAATACTGGTAAAAATGAGATGCAATATTCAAAGAACCATTGGTACACCAAAAATCAAATTGAAAGCATTCGAAGATATTTATCTTAAGTGTGACGCATTTGCCCCGCAGGACGCCCATGAGATAAAGGCTAGAGAGCATATGCTGGTGTAATATAGTGGATAGCACTCGGAGCTCTAGAGCTAAGAGTTGTGGCTTCGAATCACGTCCCTGGCATAAAAATAATGGATAAATTTACTTCGTCGTGTAAGTTCTTCTAACCTGCAGAAACGTAAATTGCTAGAAAACTCCACAATATTGAGGGTATGATTTTTTTGATCGTAGGTTAAAAAGATGCATGGCGGTATATGAAGCTTTTGCACTTCTACTATTGGATGGGTCCATTACACAAACAGACCAAAGTATTAACAAAAGACTGGAGAAACAGGTGAAACGAATTGGAATACACTGAACGTTTTCCTTTTCCGAGATTCAAGAGAAACTTGTCTAAATCGCTTTCTTCAAACTGTGATAAACTAGCAAATGCAATTTTACATTTTGGCTCCCGATGGAAAATCAAATGACTTACAGGCGGAAGATTGAAAATACAAGCAAAGTTATTGGAGCAGTACAAAGTAAATTTATGATATATTCGAACTAATTGGTGACAGGAAAGTAGACCCAGAGATCGATGTTATAAAATAAATCCTATCTGTGAGCTCATGGGTTAATTAATTAAAACAATATTCAAGCAAAGCAAACTTTATTTGCTTGTACCATTTACTGGTCATCCATGTAACACTCTCAGAAAACTTGAAAATTTCATCGTCCTGGAGCGCGAATCCAACCCCGCATCTCCCGGTTGAGTATGCTAACCATTACACCACCCAGGTCAGGGAAGTTTAAAGCAACGGAGACACAGGAATCTGAAAGTTCTCAGATTTTCGCTAGTCGAAGCATCCATGCTTCCTCATAGCACTTTTCACCCAATTTCCATGCAGACGAATGTAGGTCGGAGGTAACCCGTACCACAGATAAATAAATGATAGCATGGATCACCAGTAAGTGGTACAAGCAAATTCAGTTTGCTTTGCTTGAATATTTTGTGAAATTTCCATGTATTATGAAGAATATTTATTCCTTCATTAATTAAAACATATAAGGCAGTTTTCAAATTCCACGATCATACTTTTACCAAAGAATTATCACAATCTAAAGAAGTATTGGGTAATGGGGAAAAGAAGGACTTCACATTCATAATTTGAATCTATTCGAGGCTGCAGGCAAATGTACTAATCCGGCCTTGCAAATAAAATATTCGTACACATAAATTAATTATCTATTCAAGTTTTCCTTTGTTTCGTTTGGAATACTATTTTTCTACACTGAATTTATTAGTCGTGCGAATTTGCTGTTTATTCTTTTATGAAAATTGTTTTAACTTGTGCTTAACCTTGAAGTAACTTTAACGTCTGATTAAGAACTATTCGCCAACGCATGCACTCATGAGCCTCACTTTATATTATCTCAGGGTACCTTAGATTTCCTTATTGCACAGGTTTTTTGGCCTTCACGTGTAGGTTTGCTTAATTGATACTTGTTTTTATTTAGTCAAGTTCTTAATATTTAAGATATTTTTGGTCATATTTCTTACTTGGAAAATCTCACATCAAAACAAGTACAGATTTCCCGCGACGATCACACGTCACGTACACCTTCAGACATGTATGCACTAAATATTGACTTGTATGTTGATCAAAAAGTATCAAAAATAGCAGTGAGATGAGATGAAAAAGTTTCTGTGTTATCTCGCAATCAGTGTGAAAAACATTTTGATAAAATTGTTTTTCAAAAACGCATGTAAAATATCAGCGCGATTCGATTTTCTGATTACTATATTTCTGGTAAAGGAAACCTGTGCAAAGTAACTACAGTAAATCAATTTTGCACATGAAAATTTCAGCACGAAACTTTGTAATACAGTGTGTTCCCTCTTTATAAAATAACAATGCCTTAGTCTGCACGTCAATTATGCATTAGGACTCAGACAAATTAATTCTGTTCTTCCTTCGTTCTTTTCTCCGTTAATGCACCAACAGAAAAGACATTAATGACGAAACAAATTGAAACTTTGTTTACTGCTTTGTATATTATATCATTATCAATGTTTACCCGGCAACAAATGACATATTAATTATCGATCATTTCAACAAAGAAAAGCATTGCTCTCGTTACAAAACGACAGAGCCAAGAACATTTTGGGACGGGCATTTCACTTTATAAACCTATGAGAAATTTCGTGTCGTTTTTTCCTGGTTGTTGGCTGGAGTAAGCCATTCTACGCGAAGATGGTGAAACCAAGAAGCAAATTTTCAAATTACGTATCTGAAGTCTTCGGACATACACTTTTCAATGGTATTCCACAAATTGTTGCGGCGAAAGGATCTTTCAAGAAAACTATACGCCTTCTCATATTCTTCATTTGCTTATTCGGATTTGTGTATCAAAGCACTGTCTTCATGTTGATGTATTTTAAATATCCAACGGTTTTGGATGTGAAATTGACATCACCTATGGCGACAGTTTTACCAGCAATGACCTTTTGCTCGAACAGTGGGTATGTAATTTCACTAAAATTTAAGTTTTCAGCAGAATTAAGAAAGTTCAACAGTGTTGTTCTAAATCAATACTGTATTAATTCTCGTGAACATTTAAATAATAGATTCGTATCCGAAATATTTCTTAGCTTGATATTATCCTAATGAACAGCCATAATAAATAGACAATAATCTTCGCATCAGAGCCCTATGGTAGTACATTAGTTCCAAGAACTGTACTCATTAGTGTCATGTGAAGGTTGTTAGCCTTTGTAGGATCACCCTGAAATGGGTTCGACCCAGTAATGAGGCATTCTATCTTTAATTTTTTTAATCAGTTTTTGTTACCGATGATGGTTGCTGAATGCATTTCCATGCCTAAAATAGCACTTCTCTGCATGACACATTTAGGTGGGGTCGCTGTTCCTGATCCCATATATCCATTCTTTCTTCTATGTGTGTGTGTGTGACAGTCGCTCCTCAGTTTCTTCGGCTTCGTGTTGTTGTTGACACCAGTCCTTCCTTGCCTCAGGACTTCCTCTTATTTGCTTCCCACAATGCTCCTCTTTCATAACTCTGAATCTTATGTATTCCTTTTCTCTGGTCAAGACTGCAACAAATCATTTTACTAGGACCTAAACTTCGGAAAATCTTGAGACAAAGTTAACCTTGCTTGTCCTCCTTCTTTGAAACCTTTTCATTGCTTTTTCATCGATCCCCATTTCATAGGTGGGTGTTGTAGCTAAAGGTTTTAGACATAATTCTTTTCCTATATTTAACCTTCCCATTTGTACGGGTTTCGGACAAACTAGATCTGGACCATGCCTAATAACACTATAAGAAGCAACAAATAAATTTAAAGTTTGGGAATGACTGAGCAAGATGTGTTACACACTATTGGTTTTGATAAGTACATCGTGAAAACAGGATTTTTTTAAGGTCCGCACGTCGAGAGGGCTGACTTACGTAATGCCCTGACTTATCCTCCAAAACCAGCAGAATCTCAATAAGGACGATTAGCTATATTTCGACGCCTCTGACCACTTAGGCACCGGGCTAAACATGCATAAACATCAGAAAATGGCGTATGCGTTTCTGATTTTTTCTTGTGACTGGCATTTTGCGAAGTGTAATTTATGTATGCGTTTTTCTGAACTACATGCATACCTTAAATATACCATCAAAAGCATATTTATAATATTTATAACGTGATACCTAAGTGGAATTAGGAATTAGCCCCCCCTCCCCCCCCAAAAATTACCAACATCTCCAATAACATATGTCGTGCAGGATTGAAATTGTGGTTGAAAGCATTCGCCAAGAGATATTCATCGAAACATCAGTAAATTGCACGAAATGCTATCATTCTGGTAAGGAACTTTGACTTTTTGCTGCAGATTCATTTGGGTCCATATATAATGAGTCGCGTTAGCCTGCATTTTATGATGTTCAACAGTACCTACCTATAATAAATAGTTTAATTTATTTGTCAGAAGCAATGCAGAGTGAAGAAATAAAGAAATAAATGTTGCTCAGAAACACATGGGGAATTCACTAGATAATTTAAAGCAATCAGAATTGTGTACTGAATTGCCTGTAGTTTACTGGTATCCATGTACAAGTAACATCTTCGCAGATGTTACATGGATATCAGTGCACTAAAAGGGCGATATAATTTTCAAGTTTTCTGAAGACATGTTACATGGAGACCAGAAACTACAGGCAAATCAGTTCATAATTCTGATTACTATGAATAATCTAGTGCAGTTGTGGGAAACCTGTGGTACCACACTGCCAGAATCGTTAAGGAGTGGTTCGAGGAACATGATGGTGGCTTTCTGCTAATGTCCTGGCCTTCAAATTCATCTGACATGAACCCAATCGAACATTTGTGGTTCGACTTGGAAAAGCGAGTTCGCGCTAAGTCACTCCCCACCGCGAAATGTACGGGAACTGAAGGACTTGCTGTTGACATCATACGTAGTACCAGATACCCCAGGATACCTATTGCCACCTCATAGAATTGATACCTCGCCGAGTGGCCGCTGTTTTGCTGGCTAAAAAAGGTCCTACAGCTTATTAAGTAGGTGGTCAAAATGTAATGGCTTATCGATGTATGAAATTGTAATATTAAAAAAAACTAGCATTTTGTAACAGTTTCAGAAAACATAGCAAATGCTGAAATTGAAATTTCTGTTAAGGTTACCACAAACAGGAATTAAATTTGCATGAAGGATGACATTACACTGAAGAAAAGAAGGAAACTGCTGATCCTATAATATAGCCAAAATGTTTCTCAACACTTGTGATTTTTCTACCGATTCCGTGTGCTCCTTGCTCTTCGTATTTACTGATGAATGTTATACTCGAAGGATCCACGATCGGACGAACAGTTTTAGATCAAACGAGGCTAGCCAAGAGCCAACGTTTTTTTTATGAGTAACAATGACTTATTATCGTGATTGAAAGAGAAGACCTAGCTGGGGATATTATCAGAATTCAACTGAGAAAACCTGTTTTAATATTTGCTAGAAGATGCAGCAACTGCAAAGTTTTTATACATGTCATTCCCTTAAAGTTGTAGGCATTGTCTAAAAGGAAGAATCAAGTCTCTTGCACTAAGTTGAAACCTGTTAATTAACTTTCTACACCATTCTCTAAAATAATACACTGGAAAAAAAGAGGAGACTTGATTATACACTGAAAAAAAATAGGAGACTTTATTTATACATGTCATTTCCTTGAAGTTGTAGGCATTGTCTAAAAGGAAGAATCAAGTCTCCTGCACTAAGTTGAAACCTGTTAATTAACTTTCTACACCATTCTGTAAAAGAATACACTGAAAAAAAAGAGGAGACTTGATTATACACTGAAAAAAAAATAGGAGACTTTATTTATACATGTCATTTCCTTGAAGTTGTAGGCATTGTCTAAAAGGAAGAATCAAGTCTCCTGCACTAAGTTGAAACCTGTTAATTAACTTTCTACACCATTCTGTAAAAGAATACACTGAAAAAAAAGAGGAGACTTGATTATACACTGAAAAAAAATAGGAGACTTTATTTATACATGTCATTTCCCTTGAAGTTGTAGGCATTGTCTAAAAGGAAGAATCAAGTCTCCTGCACTAAGTTGAAACCTGTTAATTAACTTTCTACACCACACACTGTAAAAACATAAGTGCTATTCACGTAAAATTTCTGAAAATAACGCGCTGCAAAGTTGCCGGTAAGTATACGTCTTTTAACGAAATTTCCATTTATAAAAGTTCCCTTATTTTTTTAACTTCCGTATTTTCACAGATTTTCAGAGGTCAGTAATTCCGTTTATTTCAGAAAAGTCCGTTTCAAGTTTTCCCGTGTTTTGACTAAAATTTCATTAAATTCAAGACGTTGAATTTTTCAGCCCTTACACCAGAGAACCCTCTCATGCCCCTGATTGGTACCGAACTGATGTTGTTTGGGTTTCAACCCAAACGACGTCAGTGAGCAGGAATGCCTACGACGTCACTGGTTAAGACGCGCATTCATTGAGCCAGAATACGCATCTTAATCAGTGAGCCAGAATGCCTACAAAATCGTGCTCACGTCCAAGGTAAAACTTTTGCACAATGATGATTTTTTTTTATTAATGCGATTGATTTAGTCATTTTATTTTCTGTTGGAGCTCATAATTTCTGGGATACGTTTGTAATAATTTTATTTTCTCTGTAGGAGGACTTTATCACAAATTAAGTTTTTTTGTTTTCATCGTGACTTTTCGAAGCAACAGAATGCTTTGGAATCCCTTTTTCAACTGTCGATTATCTTAAAAAAATGTGAAGTGTACTCTTTTATAGTATTATTTCACAAAATTCCTAAATATAAAATTTTACTCTTGGCAACTATAAGATTTTCGTCTTAAGAACTCCACAATCTGTTACATAGGCATCGTACCAATCACCTGTAAAATAATTTAAGTAGCCGGCTTCTTACGGTAGCACAGTATACAATAACTAGTGCACAAAATTGGGAAGAGGATAAAAAATACCAAAATTCATGGGATATTCTATCCACTTTAATTTAAACACTCGACGTGGATCAGGAACACCAAACAGAAATCACCGCTCTTTCCACGTTAATAAGGGAGTCCCGAAAAATTATCATCAGCCACTACCGGGAATCGAACTCAGGGTCTTCCAGTTACGCGCCGGACATGCTCCCACTGCACCAGAGCGGCCTCGAATTCTCCAGACTCACATGTGATTAACTGCCAAACTACATAGCAGGTTGCTTTACGGAGCCCGGCACATTGTTGGGGATTCACCAAAGATGGAAAGGAGAATTCGAGGCCGCTGTCGTGCAGTGGTAGCATGTCCGGCTCATAACTGGAAGACCCTGGGTTCGATTCCCGGTGGCGGCCGATGATAATTTTTCCGGGACTTACTGGTTAACGTGGAAAGAGCGATGATTTCTATTTGGTGTTCCTGATCCACGTCGAGTGTATGAATTAATTACTTATCCGCATCCTAGTTATTTGTTCAGTTGCTGCTTTCCATCTTTGGTGAATCCCCAGCATTGTGCGGGGCTGAATGAAGCAACCTGCCATGTGGTTTGGCAGTTAATCACTTGTGAGTCTGGAAAATTCGAGGCCGCTGAGGTGCAGTGGTAGCACGTCCGGCGCGTAACTGGAAGACCTTGGGTTCGATTCCCGGTGGCTGCTGATGAGAGTTTTTCTGAGAGTCACTTATTTACGTGGAAAGAGCGATGATTTCTATTTGGTATGCTATCCACAATATTCGATCTCGACACAAAACTTCAAAATCAGATTTTTTTTTATTGAAGGTTTAACGACCGCTGTGCCACCGGAGCGGCCAAAATCAGATTCTTCGACAGACTATAAAAATTTAGTAATTAATCAAATGTGAAGTTTTTCACGAATCGCTACTATAAGTGGATAGTTTTCGTCATATAAATGCAAAAAAAAAAAACAACAACTGAGAACCTAGATTTTTTTCCGTTAGTATACGAAAGGAACTGCGAACGTTTTCTGAAAATTCGGATTTCTCCGTTAACACACCTTAAAACCGGCAGTTTGCCATCAATATAAGAAAGAGATCCCTGAAAATATTTTGAAAATTCAGAATTTTCCTGGCGGCAGAAAAATCTGTAAAATTCAGGTTTCTTTCCGCTATTTCACGGAAAAGGTTGTACCAGAAATATGTTTCATTAATTTACTAAAGGAATCAATTAAAGTGGCTCGGTTCTGTTTTTTGTTTGTTTGTTTTTTGTGTTTTTTTGCTGCGTATAGTACATGTATTTTATAGCAAACGAGCCTTTTTTACCCGTGGTGGTGTTCAAACTCACGTTAAACCCAAGCAGGATATTCTCCCGATGAATTACGCCGACAAATCTTACCGCTGCAACTTCTCCTTTTTTACTCATGCGTTCCTTTAGCAGTACATATCAATTTCTTCTGCAATATATAGTATTATAACTCATAGCCCATGCCATGCACCCATGAAAAAGCTGTGACTGAAATTTTTATAACACGAATCTTATATTAGAAGATTGGTTTACACGCCATCGCCGTTGTCGTTCTTTATTTAAGCGACGCTTTCTTTCTGCTTTATCTTCTTCCGTCTTGTACTACAAAGTATTACAAGATTGGTTTGCACGCCACCGCCGTTCTCGTTCTCTATTTAAGCGATGTTTTCTATCAGCTTTATTTTTTTCCTTCTTGTACTACAAAGTACTAGAAGGCTGGTTTGCACGCCGTCGCCGTTGTAGTTTTCTATTTAAGCGACGTTTTCTTTCAGCTTTATTTTCTTTCATCTTGTACTACAAAGTATTTGAGGATTGGTTTGCACGCCATCGCCGTTGTCGTTCTCTATTTAAGCGACGCTTTCTTTCAGCTTTATCTTCTTCCTTCTTGTACCACAAGGTATTTGAAGATTGGTCAGTACGCCATCGCCGTTGTCGTTCTCTATATAACAGATGTTTTCTTTCATCTTTATCTTCTTCCATCTTGTACTACAAAGTATTAGAAGATTGGTTTGCACACCGTCGCCGTTGTGGTTCTCTATTTAAGCGACGTTTTCTTTCAGCTTTATCTTCTTCCATGTTGCACTAAAAAGTATTAGAAGACTGATTTGCACGCCATCGCCGTTGTCGTTCTCCATTTGAGCGACGTTTTCTTTCAGCTTTATCTTCTTCTCTCTTGTACTAGAAAGTATTAGAAGATTGGTTTGCACGCCATTGCCGTTGCCGTTCTCCATTTAAACGACGTTTTCTTTCAGTTTTATCTTCTTCTATCTTGTACTACAAAGTATTAGAAGATTGGTTTGCACGCCATCGCCGTTGTCGATTACTTCAAAACTTCAACAATTTCTCTAGTTACTACTTCAAGGATCAAGCCTAAAAAAACCACACTAAAAAGTCAAACCACGCCATGAAGGTCACGAATTATACTGAGGAAGAAAAGCTATAACGAAGTAAATTTCTCCGTCATTTTTGGTCTACGCCGGGATTCGAACCCGAGCCGCTTATTCCGGAACAAGTCGCTCTACCAACTGAGCTACGCAGACATTTGTTCTGATTCCTATCTGCCTTTATGTCGTGTGCGTCCTGCTGGCAGGTACGTCACATCTCCCCCCGAAAGAGGGCCGGGGGCATGGCCCACGGGTCAGCCGTGACCATGAATCGTTGCAGGCAGCCATACACTGTAGAACGTGCACTTGAGAACTCCCAGTCAATCTGCTGTCTGGAATGCAACATCACACATTTTTATTTTTCGAAGCGCTGGAGAAGGAATTCTCTGATTTTTCCTGTCTCGCGGTGTGGAAATAACATCACACCAATGCGAGATTTTGAACGGCCGGGTCATCCGGATAGTTCGGGCGCCATTATAACGAATTAAATTTCTCCGTCATTTTTGGTCTACGCCGGGATTCGAACCCGAGCCGCTTATTCCGGAACAAGTCGCTCTACCAACTGAGCTACGCAGACATTTGTTCTGATTCCTATCTGCCTTTATGTCGTGTGCGTCCTGCTGGCAGGTACGTCACAAAGCATGTGATCACATCGCTGAGTTGCACCAATGAAATATGCTGATTTCATATTGATATTTCCCGCAATACTTGCCAACGTGCTGTGTGTCCCCTCCAGTAGTTAGTTTAGAACTGTCTTGATATTGAACAAAACATGATGAAAGTGCATGTTTTGATGACCTAAACCACAATTTTTTAATGCGTGGGGACTGTATGACAAGTCGGAAGGGAACCTCAACTGCAATTTTGCTATTATTTTAAAGAGTTAAAGAAAAAAGTGCTTGATGAAGTTGAAAATAATTTATTTCTTTTGGGGTAGGGGGGAGGGCAAAAAATGGGGCCCCAGGGCCTTTGCCCTGTTGGCCCGTGCATGAATCAGGTCCTGTCACTATCATCAATCTTTCAAACTCTGTTAACTCACGAAGTTTGTCTGTACTGTTATCTTATTTCCTTCCACATGCAAAGAAGTAGATGGTATTTAGTTGTCCTCCTACCTATTGAACTGCGAAGCGGTGGGTTCGTCCACTAGTGAAAGGGTGTGATTGCATCGTTTCGCCCAGGAAACAGCTATCCCATGATTTCTGTTTTTTGAGTGTATGTAAATATGTATGCATTTTGTTTCCTAACATTTCATTTCAGTGTGGTCTGCCTTCTTCTTTTCAGTGTTTTCCGGAGCGCATACTGTGCCGAAAAGTACAAAAACGGCTGTAGACTAGTGGACCCGAAAAAGTTCTGCAGACGATACCCAATCCATTGCGGCCGTGGAAGCAAGGCGAAATTTGGCCGAAGGGTGCAGGTAAATTACTCTTTCGTTTTTCTTAGTACAGTACCACTCCATTTAACTATCTGAGCCAAAAAGACTAGGGATTACCATTATAACAACCTCAATTCTTCCATTTGTAGGAAAGCAAAAACAAACTTTAAAGAAAACGAAACTTTTGTTTTTCTCTTCTAACTTAGATCACATTGACAAATGTCAAGGACCCTGCATCTAACAAAATTTTATTTTTTTAAGTAACATGTTCTTAAGGGTTACACTTCAGTATTCACTCTTTTATCTGTATAGAGAGGTTTAGGATAAATTATATGCCGTACCTTTATGTTAACCGTATTGATATATTGAAAAATTTAGTTTGAACTGGTCACTATGACCATGTGTTATAATGTAAAAATACACGTGTATAAAACAATGTGGCACGTGATATATAAAAAAATTAAGTAGTGGTAGAACAAAAGAAAAACTATATGCACAAACATCAAAATTTGCGTTGTCGAAGTATCTATTAATTAAATTTTTCCAGGCTCAGATCCTTGAACTCTGCCAAGTGTGATTTATGAGCTTGACATAAAAAAGTTTGCACAAAATATAACTCATCAACACCTTGGATTCACTGAACACACATAAAAAAGGAATAAAGGTGACTCAGAATTTTAAGTATGAAAATGGACTCCAGTTACTTTTATTGCTGAACAGTCCTCTCGCCTGGTCAGAAGTTTGATGAAATTTTACAGTGATTTTTGTTATCCTTCACAAAGGTCAAACATGAGTTTTAGAGTCCAATTTCAATTTTGTTCGGTGTATAATTCAATTTGATTACACACTTTTCTGATTTGTCTGGTACTCAAAATTTTAACATTCCAATTTGCAACTTTTTACTTATTATTCAAAATTCAGCGTGATTCAATGACCATTCGTTTAGCGAAAAATGTGATCTTCACTTGGTATTCCCTTTCAAAAAATATTCATAAAACATCATGCACAATACAAAAGAATAGTACACTTTGGCCAAAAATAAAATGAGCACTGAGATTTCTTAGCGTGTAAGGCATTACACCTGCCTCTGAAGTTTTTTTTTTCCTTTTTTTTTTGTTGGTTTGCCTCAAACCCTTTTTACTCCCATTTTATTCCCCTCTTAAATTTACATTTCATGTTCCCCCTTTTTTTTCATATTACATTAGTACAATTCCACAATGAATAAGGACAACATAACATTTTAATTATGACCGGGTCTCAAGCCCCTTAGTAGCTAAAGCTTAATGATGCACTTCTCAACAACAACAAAACTAGGTTCACTTGTGCAAATTTCGAGAGTTTGCCCCTCGCTGATTTTCGAATTAAGGCAGCAACGTTTTTTTCCTTTTTTGGAGTTTCAAAAGCAATGGAGTATGGTTACAAAATTACCTTTCTTTTCCTTATTTAGGCTTTGTCTTGGTTAAGAAGTGGCTTTGGCATCATCTAGCATTCGGTAAGTGACGTGGACGATGCTTATCCAAAATGGCTCCTGAGTCGGCGAGGAGGAAAGTTATCTCAGCGGTTCTTGGACGAAGACTCCATTTTTGTTCTTCAGTCTCGCTACTTCGGGTGGGGTTGAAGTGGCAGAGAGTCAGAGGCGTCAGAGAGTCAATTCTCTTCTGGGAGCGAACCAGGGAATAAGTGTGGATCAAACTGATCCACTTAGCAAAAACAAAAAGGTGTGTGGGAGGTTAAACTTTACGCCACGATCAACAGGATTCAAGTGAGAGAGTGAGAGTGTGAAGAGAAATCTCTCCTCTTACCCAAACTTTTACAAACTCTTTTTGCGCATGCGTCACAATGGACGCTCGAACTCAGCTACGCCATTAAGTGAAAGTATTCCCTCCTGCTCCGTTGCTTGCGGGAAGGTGCACGGTGGAGCGGGGGACGAAAGAACCTGCTGGGTCATCATCATCATCACCATGGCGCCCCTCTTGACCATGACTTTGCAAAATTTTTGAAATTCACCCTTCTATGCTGCCTCGGGGACTAACCGCCATCAAGTTTGTTTTCAAGGTGGCTTACTAAGGAATTTCTGGGCTAACAGAAAACGGGATTCTTATCTCTGGGTTTGGCGACTCTCTGTCTAGTGAAAAACAAAAACGAAATGGCGCAGATTCCGGGGATCCTAATGTTCACATAAAATCTACATCAGGTACACAAATTATACTTTTCGAACTCAAAAAATACAATAATTTTCACATTATTTTCTTTACCAATTTCTGAAGAAGAAATTTTAGAATTCGGGAGAAAAAATAATTTGCTATATAAAAAAATATTTTTCTACTGAACAAATTTTGTTGTTGTGTCTTGCTAACACACCTGAACGTCACAAACTTTTGTACCAAAAAATGCTTCTCAATACACACTATTTAATCTCAGTCGTAATGTAAGCTTAATTTAATTGAATTAATTACGCACGAGTTCACTTTAAGATTCCAATGTTCATTATTACTGTATATAAATATAAAATGTAGTTTTTAAAAGGAAGTCAATAATTTAGTTCCACACATAGATTAAAAGTAATTTTAAGCCATTTATATATGTTCAAATTCTTTCTAGCTCTCCTTCCGAAGGCTCATATACAGTACACGTACAAAAAACTATAAATACACAATTGCCACTGAAATCCTTGAACGATTGCTTAAGAAAGTGAAAAAAAATGTTTTTCCTGTCGCTCGGTTCGCCTCAAAAATGAAATTCCAAAAAAAAAAAAAAAAAATCATGAGAGGAAAAATGTAAGGGATCATTCTTGACACATCAGTATTCAAGAAATAAAAAAGCGCAAATGTATTCGTTAAGTGAATCAGAAATCTTCAAATTATCTCTTTCATTAGCTGTTTTCGGTAATAATTTTCAGAAAGTATTTTGAGAGTTTCAGTATTACCACTGTCGACGTCATTTATCTGCTCCTTTGGAAAACGCTATATCTGTCATTCCGATTTAAGGAAAACTGCCATGTGTCTTATAACTGCAAGCATAAGAAAAACTTGACGCGAGGACTTATTATGGCAATTATTTTCAACAAACTACACTCTTTGCAAAGTAAATAAGTAAATAAATAAATAAATGAGCACCCATAAAGAATACCTAGTCGAGATGAAAATTGCTACGTGCAATGTAATAGGAACGAAAATTATTGCAATTCCATAGTGGTTCGGCCATTTATTCGGATAATAAAAGCTACACGAGTGGAACAAGTCAGTACGTTGTTGCGCCACCTCTGATTCGGATACAAGCGGTTACACCTTTGGCATAGACGCATACAGTTCACGGATACTGTGCTCAGATACATCATGCTAGATTGTGTTCAAATGGCGGACCAGTTCGCCGACATTCCGGGATAGGCGTAGGTGGCATTCCATCATGCTTCAAACATGTTCGATCAATGAGAGGTCGGGTGATCTGGATGGCTATGGAAAGGTGTCGACATTATGCTTGGGAGAGCCATACGTATCACAGCATCACTGAGAAATTTTTCATGTGGATAACCCCAGTCACAAGTAATGCTGTGATAGGTATGGTAACAACAGGTCGTAGAAGGTCATCGAAGTACCGTTGAGCCGTGAGGGTGGTACGGAGGACGACCAAGGGTGTCCGGCTACCGCAAGAAATGGCTCCTCAGACAGTAACTCCCTCTGTGCGACACGTGTGCCGTTCCACGATAAAGGCAGCATCCGTGCGCTCACCGGCTCGTCTGCAGACACGTATGCACTGGACATCGGCGCCAAGTGCAACAGGCCGTGGTCAAGTACAAAAACTCGTGACTCATCACTGAACAATACACGACGCTAATGGACACTATCCCACGTGATCTGGCCCGACAGCACTGCAACCGCTGCCGGAAACGATCTATATTCAGTGATAGGCGACGGAGTGAATGTAGTCCCCGTGCGGCAAGTCTTGTGGCAGCGATCAGGATGGCCACTTCCGTATCTGCAGACGAAGCAAGATGGCCAAGGATGGTTGAGAGCGACGAATTCGGTTCTGTTCGTGTGGCTTCCATAATTAGCCGATCCTTACGTTTTGTCGTTGCTCTCGGACGTCCACTGCCTGCTTGCGGCTGGGTTGTGCCCTCCTCGACCCATTGTCGCCAACATCGTCCGATTGTGGCGTCGCTCCAACTCAAATGCCTGGCGATACGGCTAAATGACCAACCGGCTTCTCTCAGCCCAAATCTCTCCCGAACTCGCTTAAGTTCTCATAGTCTGCACGTATCCGACGTCGAGGCATCCTCACAATCCGCGGAGTTTAATGGAACATCAATCTGCTTTGACAAATGTTCCTGCGTGGGAGATTTGCTCTTGATATACCCTCCTCGGCGCGTTATTCCTGTGTTCTGTGGCGAGCCACTATTTAGTCACTAGTCATCATTTTTTAATCATTTGCATATTCATCGTCCCTGAGGTATTTACATGCTGCGTTTGATCATGATCGAACGACTTTCTTGGGGGTGCTTCGTTTAATATTTCTTTTTTTCTCTTTTTTTTTTTTTTTTTTTTTTTTTTTTTTTGTAAAGAGTGTAGTTGGTCAGAAATTAATGGTGACGGAAATGTATACTCCAACGATATCTGAATTTCCGGCACTTAAATTGGAAGACTTCTATTTTTGCATTTTAAAAAATGCTGCTGGGAATAACACATTTCACAAAAATCTTTGCACATAATCAAACTGTAGTTAAATTTGTTTGAATTGATCACAACGTACTCCGAAAGCAGGTGCAGAATAGTGCACATTTTGCGGAATATACATTTTGTGGTGTATTTATTCCTTTATGTGTGTATATTTTATAATATAAAAAACACATTCTAGAAATTATGGTCTCGATGCTTTACGCTATAATAGAATTTCAAGTTGAATTTGATATTGTTATCTTTGTCATTTCTTAACTCCAGTGGAATGCAATGTTACATCGTGAGCAGTCATTTTGAAGTATTATTGCTGAGAAGAAATACGAAATTGAATCACGATCGACGTTTGATTTCACTTAATGGATCATTTAAGGTGATCGAAAACACACCTTTTTCGAACGTTTTGTCCTGCTTTTGAAAAAATTCTGTTAGGCGAAGCTTACAACGTGCAAAAAATTTGGTCTCTTGGATCAACATATTGAAGCTCCAATAGGTACCTAGGTGCCACGAATGCGAAAATTTCGCTTTAACCCTTTAACCGTCTGGGACGAATTAACTCGGGGTTAGAAAAATGGTTTGAAATCAGCTCGAACGAATATATATACTCGCTGTCTACGAAGTGGGCCGAATTCAACAGAAACGAGTGAATTTTCACATTAGAAAGCGTTGCTTTTCTCTTAGGTTTGTCATTCAAAGTGGGCATTTACGGTGAATGATTTTACTTAATCCTTCCTATAATATTACATTTTCTCCCGAAAATACTAAAAAAAGGTTAGTAAAATCATGCAATGCATTGATACGCTTTCCAACATACCAGAAATCATTACTCAAGTTATTACTCAAGTTATGAGGATAATGGATGTAGAATAAGTCTCGCTCCTACGCCCTGACCTTTGACCCCATTTCGATGATATTCAACAGAAGCGGGTAAGTATAATACCGGAACAACATGATAAAGTTTTGTCTCAATCGAAGCATTTTTCCCGAAGTTATGATGCATAAAGGCTATGGAATGGATCCCGCTCCTATGTCCTGACCTTTGACCCCATTTCGTTCATTTTCAATAGGCGTCGTCCCCAGGCAGTTCCCTACCACATACTGAAATTTCATCGACATCGAACCATTTCAACGCGAGTTATCGTGCGGACGGACAGACGGACTGACGGATGGACAGAGAGAGAGAGAGACAGACTGACGAACGGACAGAGAGAGACAGACTGACGAACGGACAGAGAGAGAGAGAGAGACAGACTGACGAACGGACAGAGAGAGAGACAGACAGACGGACGGACAAGGCTGGATAATATACGCTTCTTCAACCTACGGTTCGAAAGCGTAAAAAATGGCGAAGGACCTAAGAAAGGAAAGTTATTTGAGTAATTTGCTTCTACCCAGTGGCATGATGTCCGTGTCAGAGAGATCAGCCATTCCCGATCATTCCTTTGGTCATGGCGCAGAGAATAAAACACTATAAGGGAATCCGACTATAGGCTATAAGACTATAGATAATAAGGGAGCATTTGCTACCAGCGACGGATATATAATCGATTCTACTGCAATGAGAAAATGAAAGCAATAGTTTTGCCATAGCTTTCGTATAACCCGGCCACTATGTCAACAGTTCTGTCTGAGGAGGGCAGAAAATTTTAGGCACCATTTGGTTCAGACACATCGGCCGCTTAAAGGGTTAAGGTTTGTGAGAGCACATAACCAGTTTAAAAACTATGAAAGAAAGATGACACACAATTTTTTAGTGTAATGAGCACGTCTTTTGAAACCTTTCCGACACGACCAATTTTTTTTTAAATTATTAGCAGTCAATGGAACAGGTCAGAAAAAATCTACCGGATTTTTATTGTCAATAAAATACATCTAGAAATAAAAACAGCTACTTACCCTCACTAATAGCTGAAAATTACGCTACGAAAATGAACAAACTTTGCATAAAATATTTTTCATAGCAGAACCAAGATATCAGAGACAAAGTGATTTTCAAATCGAACAGTTAGAGAAGAAATATGGAAAGAAACATGATATAACTCTACGCCCTCTAGCTGAAGAATTTTTATATAATTTAAAAGTTGAAAATGGGCGAAAAGTAATCTTTACGGCAAAAGCTGTGCAAAAGAAAAATAATTTTTTAAATACATATCCTGGAAGCAGATATAACAAGAGAAAAGTTTTGACATTTAAGCCGCTAGCGAAGCTTAATCGGACATTTCTAGAAGCAGAGATATCGAGACAACCGAATAAATATTTGTGAACGAGGAAATTGTGCATTATTGCGAGAAGGAAATACACAAGATATTAGTAGTATCTGACCGAAAAATAAGATTTTCAATCGGGGTATTTAGTCCCGCAGATATTACTGCAAATAGAAAATAAACGGAAATGTGAAATTACGCACAATAGTGGCACAGTTGTTTGCTAAGAAAAGTTTGAAGTTATATAAAAAAAATATTTTGCACCAGAAACTCAGATAAAATAAGAATTTTGCAAATCAGACTCTTAGGAGCAGGGATATCGACACCACCAACAACAACAAAAGGTATGTGTCTGAACTCTCTTGCGAAAAAGCGGTGCACATGAAGGTTTAGTCAAAAGTTTTTAATCCTTTCCGATTCGAATAAATCTTTTTCAAAATTATTCATAATCAGTGGAACGAGTTAGAAAAACTAAAGAAAAAAATCAACCAGATTTCTACAATCGAAGGAACATCCAGAAATAGAAACGGCTATTTACTCCTACCAGCAGCTAAAATGTAGTTTTACCAAAATTAACAAATTATAGATCATTCAAAGCAATCAGAATTCTGTTGCTCGGTGGCTCAGTGGTCCGAGCGCTGGTTTCTGATCAATCGTCCGTGATGGATCCGGGTTCGAATCCCGGTAAGGCATGGATGTTGCGTTTGTTTTACGGCACCTGCTCTCTCCCTTTCCTGGAAAAAGCGACCCTAAATTAGGGACGGGCTAGTGCTTATAGCTCAGTGAGTTGCTCACGGAGGCCTCTAAACTAAAAAAAATCAGTCTTCTGTACATAACTGCGTGTAACGTACTGGTTTCTACCAAGAATCTCCAGGCTCTTTCCTTTTCCTGGAAACAGCGACCCTAAATTAGGGACGATCTAGGGCTTATAGCCCACTGAGTTGCTCAAGAAAGTCGTTGAACTTCCAAACAAAAAAATCAGACTTCTGTACCGAATTGCGTGTAGTTTACTGGTTTCAATGTAACATTTCAGGCTCTCTCCTTTTCCTGGAAACAGCGACCCTAAATTAGGGACGGGCTAGTTCTTATAGGTCAGTGAATTGCTCACGGAGGTCTTTAAACCTCCAAACAAATAAGAAATCAGACTTCTGTATCGAATTGCGTGTAACTTACTGGTTTCCACGTAGCATCTCCAGACCCCTTTCCTGGGAACAGCGACCCTAAATTAGGGATGGGCTAGTGCTTATAGCTCTCTGCAAAGAATGATTTTTTTTTTGTTTGGAGGTCGTTAAACCTCCAAACAGAAAAAATCATAATTCTGTACGGAATTTTGTGTAGCTTACTCGTTTTCACGTAACATCTGCTCAGAAAACTTGAAAATTACATCGCATTGGGAACGAATCCGTATCTCCCGATCACCGTTCAAGCATGCTATCCAATACGCACTTTTCAACGTTTCTGATGAGTTGTTACATGAATAACAGTAAACTAGAGGCAATCCATTACAAAATTCTTATCTCTATGAATATCCTAGCGAATTTCACATGTATTTCTGAGCAATATTTCTTCCTTAACTTCTATTAACAAATGGCGCACAAATATTTTCTCATAGTAAAGGAAGATATCACAGACAAATAGATTTTCACAAAGAACAGTTAAAAGAAGAAACATAGTAGGAAAATGAAATAATATGAACCTACGCTCCCTAGCTGAATGATTTAGTATAATGAAAAAGTTGAGCATATGCGAAAAGTATTCTTCGTAGCCAAAGTAATTCTAATGAAAAAGGATTCTTCAAATAAATGTCCCGGAAGAAATTACGGCTCTTAGAAGGAAAACTGGGAATTATTTAAAACAATAATGTTTCCCCAACTTTTTTGTAGGAAATAGCATACAGTAAAAAACGAAAATATTCAATAAGGGTTTTAGAAGCGGAGATACAGCTGCAAAAAAAGGTACATAAACACAATCTAGTGACAGAACTACGAACTACAAAGTACTCCGCAAGTACATGTCTGAAGTATTCCACAAAGTAAATGGCGGGCGGTATTAAAAGAATTAAGTTAGACATTTAGAAGCAAAGATATTGGGGAAAATAGATTTGCATCATCTGGCGTAAATTTTGCATTAATTTCTGAAGGCAATTAATGAAAATGTTTCCATAGTTAGTAGTACCTGACCGAAAAATAATTTTTAATCGGGTTTTTAGTCCGCAGATATCGTTGCAAACATGCTGTTAAAAGAAGCGTTAGCTCACGCCCTCCAGTGGCATATTTGTGCGTTAACAAATATTTGAAATTGCATGCAGAACATTTCTCTCCAAAACCGCTCTCCGATAAAGAAATTTTTTTCAAATCGAATAATAAGAAACAGAGATATCAACCAAAATAAGATATGTATCTACGACCCTTCTGGAAAAACTATGCACTATTTTAGGCAGATGGTATTCTCAAAAGTTTTTCCGATGTGACAGTATTGCTCCACGAAAGATTTGATCCGATTCTAGCGTCACTCGCTGGGATGACTATCGTCAAGCATTTATCGCTTAACCGTCCTATATATAAACGTACAGGCTGTTATGGTCACTTTGGTAAACAATAAAAAAAAGATGGTCGATTTTCTTGGGAAAATGCTTTCAGTTGAGTTTTCAAAAGCTCAGATTTTGCTGCAAACGCATCAGAAACAGAGATAAACACATCCGCCCCCTGATGGCCACACTATTCTCTACAAGAAATTAGAAATATTTGCAGAACATGTCCCATCAGAAGCTGAATTATGTGCAGAACATTTCCCATCAGAATCGGACTTTAGATTTCAAAACTTTAACTTTCTTCTCTTAGCAGAAAATACACTCATCGTCAAAAAAATAGTTGCACCAAGATGGACGCAACTGACAGAAATGAAACTTGGTGGGTAGGTTTAACATCGTGAGATATGCAAATAATTGAAATATCACGCTCGGCCGCACTGGTGACGCAAGCAAGGATGAGTCGTAGCGCTGTGCCTGTCCAGCTATATAAGGTCATCCCGTTGCGCGTGCTTGCCATTCTGACTCGCCGAGTTGTGTTGGTTGCATCCTTTGCAAGGGAATTATGCCTTGCAGAAAAGTTCGGAAGCAATTCGAGCAGTTGGAGGAGTTCGAGAGGGGCCGCATCGTCGTGCTCCGGGAAGCGGTATTGTCTTATCGCCGTATTGCGCGTGATAGCGGTCGTGCGGATATCACCATAGCACGCTATTTGCAGCAGTAAATAGAACAAGGTACGTAGCAGCGACAGGTAAGGTCTGGGAGACCTAGACGAACTACAGAGAGAGAGAGGACCGACGGGTTGTCTGGCTTGCGCGGAGTGACCCAACAGCCATGATTGCGGATACTTAGCGAGCAGTTGCGCTGCCCTCAATGCGTCGTCCGATTAGTGCCAGCACCATTGGCAGATGGCTGAGCGACGAAGAGCTACACGCACGCAGACCATTACGATGACTGCCCTTAACGCCATTGCATCGTCGCTAAAGAATGCAATGGTGTCGTGCCAGACTGTCAAGGAGCCCCTTGACAGTCTGGCACGACACCATTGCATGCACACCATTGCATGGCAGCGGGTGATCTTCGTTGACGAGTCCCGCCTTTGTCTTGGAAGAGACGACCAACTAATCCGTGTGTGAAGCCACCGTGGTCAGCGCCAAGACAAACGGTTTGTTGTTGAGCGTCACACGTCCAAAAGACCTGGTGTCACGGTGTGGGGTACAATTGCATACGATGCCAGATCCCCTTTGGTGTTTATTACCGGCACTTTGACTGCACAACGTAACGTTAATGAGGTCCTGCAAGCAATGGCCCTACCTTTTCTGAACGCTCACTCCGGTGCGATTTTCCAAAAGGACAACTCTCGTCCGCATTCTGCTGCTGTCTCGAGAGCTTACCTTCAAGGCACTGACACTCCGCCATGGCCAGCCATATCAACAGACCTATCGCCTATTGAAAATTTGTGGGATTCTATTGGACGCGCTATCCACACTCCACCCCTACAGCACAATCTGCAGGAACTTCGTGAGAATATTCAAGTTGAATGGAATGGCTTATCGCAGGACACCATTAATAATCTGTACAACTCCATGCTGAGACGTCTGGCATGCTGTGTGTGCAAACATGGCGGCCCGACGCCATGCTGAGAAACACTACTTATTGGCGTGAAGCTCAATAAATATTGCCCATATAAGTCTCAATGTTTAATCATTTATTGTCCCTGGCCACCTTTATTCCAATAATAGCATTGCAATCCGACACGTCCTTCTGGGTGCAACTATTTTTTTGACGATGAGTGCATATACACTTCCTGAAAAAGAATCTGTATTCAAAGTAACATTCGTTATAAATAGCATCGAAAGGAAAAAATATTTTTTTAATTAGATATTTAGAAACAAATACAGTGAAACCCCAATTTTACATCCCCGCATTTTACTTTTTTTCCGTTTCGACCGACATTTTTCCGAAGTCCTGATAATAATTGTCCTATGTTGTACCCGTCTTACACGTTTTTCGACCACACGATTTCCTGCATCGAACGCGGTTCACAATTTTTTGTGGACATCCTGGCTTTCCTCTAATTTTTTGTCCTTTTCTTTGTTCACGTATGTGTAAGATTGCTTTGAACGGGTCTTTCCCTCCTGCCGCATTCCTGAGCAGAATCTGAGGACCGGTTACCTTCAAGCGGTTATTCCTCCCCACTATTTGTCGAAAACACGCGGCGACCAATTGCGGCAGTGCTTCACTCCGCAGACTGTCAATGTCTTATTTCAAGAAGTTTGCTGGAACACCTCGGCTAGTACCCTAAATCCCCGTATTGAACGGGACTGGTTCTCAGCGTGGCAAGAACGGTGTGAGGTTCTGAGAGCACTTCGGTCAGTCTTCTGTTTAAATCTCGACGTTTTAGACGTGAGAGTGAAGAT
The DNA here is from genome assembly GCA_039090855.1 of Macrothele yani. NCBI lineage: Eukaryota > Metazoa > Arthropoda > Arachnida > Araneae > Macrothelidae > Macrothele > Macrothele yani. The sequence continues at coordinate 187,281,463 of CM076995.1, forward strand.
GACGAGCAAGAAGCGCAAATGTCTTTTCTTATCTGAAAAAGCTTCCATCTTACAAAAAGCTAGCGAATTTCATGGAATTAAAGTTGAATTAGCCATGTCCATTAGATCACCAGTTTCAACACTGAAAACAATTTTGAAACTGAAAAAGTCAATCAAAGTTGCTTCGGAAAGGTTAGGTCGCTGTGCTAATAAGAATAGGACTTTGAAAAGTACGCCTTACGGCGAAATGGAAACAATTTTAATGAGGTGGTTCATGCAAACTCGAGGCGGAAACGTACCACTGAATGGATCAATATTGAAGGAAAAGGCCTTAGAAACTGCTACCTGGCCTGGTATAAACGACTTATAGCTTTAAATGGATGGATGGAACTAAGGAAGCGACTCAGATCAGACGTATGCACAGATTAGTTTGTGGTGAATCTCCAAGTGTTGATAAGGTTACAATTGATGAATGAAAGACAAAGATCTTACCTGCTTTAGTCGCAAATTATGCTGCAAAAGATATTTTCAACGCCGAAGAGACCGGCTTTTTTAAAAATCTTCTGCCTGATAAAACGTCCGTTGTAAAGGGAGAATTATGCTACTGTGGACAATTGTAAAAAATGCGATTTTAGTAAGCTGCAGTGCCAACGGGAGTGCAAATTTAACACCTCTGGTGATCAGCAATTCTAAGGCACCACGTTGTTTCAAAAATGTAAAGTGTTTCTCTACGAGCTATGAAGCAAAGGAAAAGGCCTGGATGAACGAAACTACATTTCACGATTTTTTGCACAATCTAGATAAAAAATGAGATTGCAAAAGCGAAACATTATCTTGTTTATTAATCAGTTTTCGGCCCAAATCAATTTGAAACCTCGAAATATACGCATGCAGTTTTTCAAACTGTGCGCAAACACACTTCAGCCGTGCGATTTGGAGATTATCCGCTCTTTCAAAGGGTTTTACCAGAAACATTTTTGGTACGAAAAGCACTGGATGAACTTGCCTTGAAGATAAGTGGAAGCAGAAAATCAAGATAAGCGATGCGTTTAATTTCTTCTTCATGAAACAGCGTGAAAAGCAATTCCATTTCTCATTCTTTTGGGAGGGTGAATTTCCAACAAAACATGAAGTTTCCATGAACGCAGAGGATGATTCCAATGGACTTGACGTTCCGATTGAGCCAATGGATCATTATGTCAATAAACTCGCAATCGATTTTGAAGATTGTTGTTCATGCGCCGAAAATGTGCTAACTTCAGAGGTTCGAACGATCTCCGATGTAATGGATTCTTCGTCGGAGGAAAATAATGACGACGACAATGTAGCCGAAACTTCGGAAACTGTGCCTTCTTTCAGCACAGTATTAAATGGATTAAAGCTTGCGAAAAACTTTCTCCTTGGTCACAATTCCCAAGGAAAACACTTGCAAAGCCTTTCAATTATTGAGAAAGCTTTCCTTGAGCTAAAGACTAAAATCAGAAATCAAGCCGAAATTACCGATTTTTCTCAAACCAACATCTCATAACGTAACTACGCATTTAAACTGCATTTTTTTATTCTCACATAAATGTGCTTACAATGTACTATTATAGTACTACTAGTGTACATTGCGATTCTATTTTTCGTCCACATTATGCATGCCTGTAAAATTCGTTTTACCTCGACCCCCTTATGTTTTTCCGCATCGTTTGACTTTTTATGCTGGTCCGTTGAAAAGTGTAAAATTGGGGTTTCACTATATATGGAATAAAATGTATTTTTATTTCGATGGTATCTGCGTTTATGCCATCTAGTAGGGACGTTATGCACAGGAAAAGCAGCTGAGAGTACGGATCATGGTTCTCACATATCGAGCCCCCCCCACCTCCCGCAAAAAAAGGCAGTTTTTTTCAAATCGGACAAATACCTGCAGAGGTACATGGTCTGCAGACAGACGGACGGACAGAATGATACTATAAGCACATGCCTTTTTTTTACAAAAGTCATGCTATAAAAAGACTTTTCTATAACGAAGGGAAAACCCAAGTCATTACGAAAAGTACAAGAACTATTCTAATTCAGTCTCCATGTTTCTCATGAGAATTTTTATCGTTTCAAAGAGACTGTTCTTCAGTAATGGCATCAAAACAAAGACTCATAACCAGAAAACTACAATCATAGTAAAGAGTTCAAGACATCTCTGACCGTAAGATGACTGTTTTCTTTTCTTTTTTTTTTTTTTTTACGCTTTCCAACCGTAGGTTGTAGAAGCGTATATGCTCTAGCTTTGTCCGCCCGTTCACACGATAACTCACGTGAAAATGGTTCGATTTCGACGAAATATTAGTATGTGGTGGGGGACCACCTGGGGACGAACCCTATTGACAATGGGCGAAGCAGAGTCGAAGGTCAGGTCATAGGAGCGGGATCCATTCCATTGCTCTTATGCGTCATAACTTGCTTAAAAATTGTTCGATTTCAATGAAATTTTAGTATGTGGTAGGGAACTATCTCTGGACGATCCCTATTGAAAATGGGAGAAATGGAGTCAAAGTTAAGGCAGGGCATAAGAGTGGGATCCATTCAATTGCCCTTTTTTAGTATGTGGTAAGTAACTACATGGGGACGAACCCTATTGAAAATGGGTGAAATGGGGTCAAAGGTTAGGACATAAAAGCGGGATCCATTCCATTGCCTTTATGCGTCATAACATGCGTAAATATGGTTCGATTTCGATGAAATTTTAGTATGTGGTAAGGAACCGCCTGGGCACAAACCCTATTGAAAATGGGCGAAATGGGGTCAAAGGTCAGGCAGGGCATAAGAGTGGGATATATTCCATTGCCCTTATGCGTCACAACTTGCGTAAAAATGGTTCGATTTCGATGACATTTTAGTATGTGGTAGGGAGCCACTGGGGACGAACCCTATTGAAAATGGGCGAAATGGGGTCAAAGGTCAGGACACTGGAGTGGGATCCATTCAATTGCCCTTGTGCATCATAACTCACCTAAAATGCTTGGATTGTAACAAAACTGTATCATGTTGTTCCAGAGGTATAGTGAACCGGTTCTGTTGAATATCAACGAAATGGGGCCAAAGGTCATTGCACAAAAGCCAGATTTATTCCACAGCCATTATTTTTATAACTTGCGTAAAACTGCTTCTATTGCATCAAAACTTTATCATGTTGTTCCGGAGGTTTAGTGAACAGGTTCTGTTGAATATCATCGAAATGGGGTCAAAGGTCAGGACACAGGAGTGAGATTTATTCCCCAGCCATTATCCACCTAACTTGAGTAATAATTTCTGGTATGTTGGAAAGCGTATCATAGTCAATGCATTGCATGATTTTACTAACTTGTTTTGTTTTTTTGTTTTGTACTATCTCTGGTTATCTTGTGACGTATTACAGAAGTAAAGCACATGTCAAGACGACAAACCTGCATCGGTATATTCCATCCGTGTAGCTTAGTTGGGAGAGAAACTTGCTCCGGAGAAAGGGAGCGCGGTTTCGATATCCGTCACGGACAAATTTGTGTTTTCACATTGGCACCCGAACGTAAAAACGGAGGTAGTGGCCGTTTGGTTCTTCGAAAGATGTGTGATATTTAATCCACACATCGTCTGAATTTAATAAACAATTCTTACTTTGCTCCAAAAAAAAAAAAAAAAAAAAAGAAAAGAAAAAGAAAAAAGATAACAAGAAGATAATGCAACGCATCTGACGTACTAGAGAGGGTAACGCACGTGTTAAGACGACACATATGCAGTGATACATTCCATCCGTGTAGCATAGTTGAGACAGCAATTCACTCCGGGTTGAGGAGGGGTGGTTTCGTTCTTCGTCAGGGACGATTTGTGTTTTTACACGCACTACAGAGGTAAAGCACGTGTCAAGAGGTCAAATCTGCAGCGATATATTTCGTTCGTGTAGCTTAGTTGGGAGAGCAAGTTACTCCGGAGTGAGGGTGCGCAGGTTTGATCCCCGTCACGGATATTTTTGTGTTTTCACAATATCTCGTAATGCTTTCGGAACCTCACGTTGCGTCGAAACATCGAAGAGTTTATTGCTTCAGGAACTCACAGGGAGCCAAACATAGCCTTGCTGCTCTTAAGAGGTACGGTCGAATGATCTGTCGTCTTGGAGTGAACGCTCCATAGCCGAAGAAGGTCGCATTATAAACACCTGACGGACTTTCAACGAGAAAGGATTGTTGAAATGAGAGAAGCTGGATTTTCCTACTGCGCAATTGCTACTCGTACGAAACGAAACTCCAATACAGTGGTGCGAACGCGGCTTCAGTGGACAGATAAGGATCGGAAGCACAGAAATCCGAAAAATGGACAGCAGAATCGCACGACTGCACGAGATGCCGGAAACCTCCACCTCATGACAATAACTGATCGCACAGTGACATCCACGGTGTTCTCGCAGAAATGGAGCTCTGTCACAGGACAGACTTTGTCCTTCAGTACAGTTCGACGTGGTCTACGTAACACAGGACTATTCGCAAGCAGCACACTGCTACACATTCCTTTGACCCTCCACCCAAAGAAGCCTGAGGTTCCAATTCTGCCTCGAACACAGACATTGGCCCGCTGTTTGGCAACATGTTGTGTTTCCCGACGAGTCACGATTCAACATGATGCACCATGATGGCCGCATACGTCTTCGAAGTCGTCGTGGTAAACGGTACCTTGGAGCGTCATACCGGGTCAACGCCAAGCGTCATGCTTTGGGTGCCATTTGGCTCAATTCGCGATCTCGCATGATACCTACTGAGGGAAGCCGCAGCAGCTAGCGATATATCAGGGATGTTTTAGAGTCAGAAGTAATACTCTGCCATCAGTGTTGTCCTGTCGCTACATTCCAGCAGAACAATGCTCGGCCACATATGGGCCGGAGTGTCCAAGATTTCTTCCATACACAACAGATGCCGTTTTTTCTCCGGCCTGCACATTCTCCAGATATGTCCCCGATCGAATATGTGTGGGACATGGTAGCTTAGTGACTGGCCCGTCAAGCGCCTCTGCCAGTCACAACAAATGAACTGTGGTCTCGCATGGAAGCAGCCAAGTGGGCAGTTCCCTAGAACGTCATCAAAAACCTCTTCCATTCAATGCCACACCGTGTAGAGCCTTTTATTATTTGCACGAGTTGGCAGTTTTGAAGCGATAAAAGTCCTGTACAGCTCTATAAATGTAATCAGTTATCTCATGTAACATGAGGAATATGTGATGCAAGTTTCGTTTGGATAGCGCGATTCTTTCTTGATGTGGCAATTTTCACAATCGGTATACTGCATGGCATCGCCGCTGTTAAGAGATAGAGCCGAAAAATCTGTCGTCATCGACGGGATAGTTGCCATTCAGTTATCGTCAAGTCAAGATATCAACGAGCAATGCTAGTGTTAGGTTTTTGTTTCACGTTGAGTCTTTGTGTTAACTTTGTTAGATACCTGATGTTAGCTATTTTCTATTGATTAGTCATTAAACGTGTTAAATTACACGGCGGTCGTATCACAATAGAATGACTCCCTACCTGATAATGGAAATAACCACCCTTGGCCCATAAGGGAGCGGAGAGACGGCGTGGCATGGACTCAATGACGCCCTGGAAGGATGCCTGAGGCACACGTGCCCATTTGGACTGCAACAGAACACGGATGTCCAGCATATGACATGGTTGTGGGTCGGCACGTCGCACCTGTCGATCCAAATAGTCCCACAAGTGATATATGGGATTGATGTCGGGTGATTTCGCCGGCCACGAGAGAATAGCGACATCGCGTTCGTGTTCTTGGAACCAACCACGCTCCCGCTTAGCAAATTGGCAGGGGTGGGGGGCACTGTCGTGTTGTTAGATATTCATCACCACCAGAGTAAACGTTCAACGTGAAGAGATGTACGTGGTCAGCGAGGATGGACAGGTAGCCATTTGCATTCAGGGACCCATCCAGTGGTACTAGCGGTCCCAGATGATACCAGGAAAATATCCGCCAGACATACACACTGCCATCGCTGGCATGTACTTGACCCACAAGCTTGTACGGGTATTGGTTCTCGTGTATTTTACTCCGTGTTCGCCACCGCCCGTCACTTCCGTGGAGTAAAGACCCCGATTCGTCGGAGAAGGCACTCTTTTTCTACTCTTTCACTCTCCAATGACGGTAGTTTCATGCAAACTGAAGGCGTCGTTGCCGATGAACCTGGGTTAACGTGGGCGCCTTGACGCAGCTTCGACTCCAGAGACTCATGCGTAACAGGGTTCGCTCGATTGTTATCGAGGACGCGTACCTGGGCGCCCCTGCGTTCATTTGTAAGGTCAGTTGCTGAACTGTTGCGCACGATTGCGCTTCACCAGTCTGTAACGTACCAGGAGATGTGACGTACCTGCCAGAAGGACGCACACGACATAAAGGCAGATAAGAATCAGAATAAAATGTCCGCGTAGCTCAACTGGTAGAGTGACTTATTCCGGAATGAGGGGATCTCGGGTTCGAATCCCGGCGTAGACCAAAAATGACGGAGAAATTTACTTCGTTATAATGGCGCCCGAACTATCCGGATGACCCGACCGTTCACAATCTCGCAATGGTGTGATGTTATTTCCACACCGCGAGATAGGAAAAATAAGAGCAGCACTTCGAAAAAAAAAAATAAGGGGGAGATGATGTAACGTACCAGGAGATGTGACGTACCTGCCAGAAGGACGCACACGACATAAAGGCAGATAAGAATCAGAATAAAATGTCCGCGTAGCTCAACTGGTAGAGTGACTTATTCCGGAATGAGGGGATCCGGGTTCGAATCCTGGCGCGGATAAAAATGACGGAGAAATTTACTTCGTTATAAGTCGACTGAGGCGACGTTCTCCTCTGGGGTCAATGACCTTTAAGGCTCCACAGTCATGACGCGGGAGGCACACTGTGTGCCAGCGGTCCATTCTTGGTACATCCTTACTACAGAACCTCGCGAACAGCTCGCGAAGCCTGCTGTATCTGAGATGCTTACAACCTTGGCGCGCCAGCCGATAATCATTCCTTTTCTGAACGTCCGTCAAATCACTCCCTCTGCCCATTGTGCTCATGTTACGCACTATGGCTCATCTGTCCTGGCCGGCTGCTTATATTTCCGTGTGGTCGGCCTTGTCACGTGCAATCTGTCTGTGACGCCTCTGGGTGGGTACAATGTGATTCCGGGGGTGGCCATATTATTATGATTCGACTGTGTAGTTTGTCGTTGTACTTCTCGCTGGTCAACAACTTCTACTGTAACAATAATTGTAGCTATGATAGTTGTGTGTCATTTTTTTTCCAGATTGAACAGAAGTACCGCAAACAGAACTTAATTTGCAAGTCAATTTTATTTGCTACAATTCCGCTCTAATTATATTTTATTGAATACTGATAAATTTTACTCATCTATCTTGCAGATGCCATATTCAAACGTTTCCGAGTTATACTGGGAATCTGAGGCTGACATTGTAAAGTACAGGAGCCACCTTTTGGACTTCAATAAATATCCCACTTGCACAGCTGTTCTAAGTGGAGCAGGAACTGGAGATATCTGCAGGTGATGCATCGATGTTTTCAACATATTTTCTTCAATATGATAGAAAAAATATTGTTCCTAAGTAGACAGCTTGTATGAAGATTTAATTCTATTTACAGCATATCCTTTCTTTGTTTTTTATTCCGTCACTGTGTCTGTTTTTTGACACTTACTGTCTTTCTAAAGACAACATTATTCCTCCTGTCCATCAATATACTTGCGTTTCTTTTAGATAAATCTTTCGCTTCTCGTGCTGTCATTTCCTCATTCCAACGTGCATCTTCTTTGCTTAAACAGTCTGTCTGTTATAATTTCACTATCCTGTCGTGAATTACACGGCCGTATCAGAATAATATGAACACCTACCTAATTATGAGAATAACCAGCCTTGGCCCGAATGACAGCGGCGAAACGTCGGGGCATGAACGCAATGAGGCCTTAGAAGGTTGGCCGAGACACACGTGCCCATTCGGACTGCAGCAGAGTACGGAAGTCCCGGAGATGACAAGGTCTGCACGTGGAATGTGTCGATACAAATATCTATAGTGCTCTATGGGATTGAGGTCGGGCGATTTCAACTGCCAAGGGAGAACGGACGCATCGCTATCGTGTACCTGTAGCCAGTATGCAACCCTTTAGCGACATGGCAGGACGCATTGTTCTGTTGGTAGACACCATCAGCACCAGAGTAAAGGTACAACATGAATGAATGCATGTGGTCAGCGAGTAGGATGGACAAGTAGCCATTAGCGTTGAGGGACCCATCCAGTCGTACAAGCGGTCCCAGGTCATACCAGGAAAACATTCCCCAGACATGCACACAGCCACCGATGGCCTGTACTTAACCGAAAAGCGTGTCCTCCTGTTGGTTCTCGTGTGTCTGACGCCGTATCTGCCACAGCCAATTACTTCTGTGGAGTAGAAACCTTGATTAGTTGGAGAAAGCACACTTTTCCCACCCTTTCACTGTCCAATGACGGTAGTCCCATGCGTCCTGCATGCCTCGCTGCCAATGGACCTGAGTTAATATGTCCGCCTTTACGCAGCGTTGACAGTGGAGACCCATGCGCAACAGGGTTTGCTCTACGATTATCAAGAACACGTACCTGGGTGCCCAAGCGTTCATTTGCTTGCTCAGTTGCTGCACTGTTGCGCGTCAATTGCCTTTTACGTGTCGACGGGGGCGACCTTCTTCTCGGGGGTAATGACCTTTGGAGCTCCACAGTCATGACGTCGAGAGGTACTCGATGTGCCAGCCGTAAATTCTTGGGACACCCTTACTACAGCACCTCGCGAACAGCCCAAGAAGTCTGCTGTTTCTCAGATGCTTCCACTCTTGTCGCGGTAACCGATTATAATTCCTTCTCTGGAACGTCCGTCAAATTACTACCTCTGCCCACTGTGCTCACGTTATGCACTATGGCTCAGCTGTCCTGACCAGCCGCTTAATCTTCGTGTGGTCAACCTTCTCACGTGCACTCTGTGACGCGCCTGGAAGGGTACACTGTGATTCCGGGGGTGGTCATATTATTCTGATATGACTGTGTATTTCATCGCTCTTGTACTTCACTTTTTGATGCTATGCATCTTTCCCGACAGCAGTAAATCCCATGCAAAAAAATTCGATATAACGGAAATGGGTAACGGAATTATTCAAATTCATTGCTGAAATCTGACGTTTGAATACTGTTCCATGAAGTGTCGCAACGAAAGCTAATTTCATTGTTACTCAACAATATATTTTACTTATCTATCGCCGAACATTCTTTTATCACGTTTACATAAACATGATATTATCTCATTGAAGTCCACGTAAATTACGAGAACCTGATGCTAAATGTGATAAAAGCCTTTACAGAAGTGTCTTTTTGATGCTATGAAAACAGCGCGTCGTAGCGAGATTTAATCTTCGGCCACAACGCATCAAACACTGCCCTACTCAAAACTCCTAAATTAATACGAGTTCATTTCAATTAAACAAAACCGAAAACAAACTCTAAGCCATGGTTTTAAATTTGCTTACCCACGAATTATATCAACGAACTTCGCCTTATCCCTGAGGTGGAAAAAATAATTTGGGCTCTGCCTTGTGAGGAACGTGAACTTGTTCACTACAACGTGGCTAAAGCTACTAAAGCCCATGCTAACGCTCCTACTGATTCTCAATCACAACAATACTGGAATGAACGAAAACAGCTGAAATTACTCCATAAAAATGACAATATTCCTATTATCTCAGCTGATAAAACTCGTCAGATAATTATACTTGATAGAACTCAATATGTTACTAAACTGTTAACAGCTATTTCGAAAATTCCTCATGTTGTCGTGTGTTCAGACACAACTGATGCAACTACATAATGCAGCACTAAATCGTCATAAAAAAACATGGCTCTTTACTAACTTGAATAACAACTGCAATCCACCCCTAAATGGTTCAAGGGTACCAGAGCTATTTGGGAAGTTGAAAATACATAAGGAGGGCCATCGAGTTCGTCCCCTTGTTTCGGGCTAAGCAATCCCTTCTAGCCCACTGGAAAAGGCATTAACGTGTTACTTCTCACCTTTAGCTGCAAACTCTTCAAACTTTGTTACAAGCTCTTCGCAGGCTCTGCAAAAGATAAAAGGCTTTCAACATCATGGGGCGCACTTCTTGATGTATTGTGTGGATATTATCACCCTTTACTCTAACACTTTTCTTGAACAGGTCCATCAGATCATTAACACTCGCCTTAACACGTTGAATAACATCTCACAACAAGAGGTATAGGCTGTGTTATGTGCTTTGCGTATAATACAAAACCAAACATACACTGTATTGACAAAAGCCACCGGATACCTGGAAGAGAAACACAACATAGCTTTCATTGACATACATCAATACGGTGTCGGTCCATCTTTGGCCTTAACGCATGCACTGATCCTTCGAGACATACTTTCGACAAGGTTTTGGAACACAGCGATAAGTATGCGCTTCCATTCAGTACATAATGCTGCCGCTAACTGTTGCTTAGTAGTAGGGCTTGGTTCCAAACTCCTTATGCAGAGCTCTAATTCATCCCATAGGTGCTCTATGGGATTAAGATTAGGGCTGTGTGCTGGCCAGTAAACACCCGATACCGAATTATCGTCAAACCACGCCGTAACAATCCCGGCTTTATGGCTCGGTGCATTATCCTGCTGGTACCAACAAAGCTCGGTTCCATAGTATTGCCATAAAGTTGGTAGGGCATAATTGTTCAGAATATCGAAGTAGACGTGTTGGTTAACAGTTTGTCAACGATAACCAATGGGCCGGGACCACACCACAAAAAACGCCGCCCCACGAGTTAACTGCCAGCTCCAAACTTGACCGTATGGAGAGTAAACTGTGGTAAATAGCGTTCCCCTGGCTGCCGCCATACCCACACGCGGCCATCAGGCTGATGGATCGTGTATCTGGATTCATCAGTCCATAGGGCCCATTTCCATTGATCTACGGTTCACGATAAATGTTCTTTACACCATGCTAAACGACGAGTAGCATTTCGAGTGGACATGAAAGGCTTATGAGCAGCCGCACGACCACGGTAACCCATGGAATGAAGTTCTCTGCGAATGGTACGTGTACATACCGAGGTTCCAGCATTTTTTACTTCCCTGTAACTGGGGTCTCGTGCAGTGCTCCGTCGATTAGCTGTAAAAACTCCTGAGGCTTCGACGTCCTCTATGACTGATTTTCTTTGATCTGTTGGTACGTTTTGCTACTTCAGGCACGCCATGTGTCTTCCACTTATCCAGTACATCCAAAAAAGTTGACTTGGGTATGTTTAAATGCTTCTCGGGTTCTCTTATGGCAATCCATAATAAAACACTCAACAATCTTTCCTTTTTGGAAGTCAGTTCTCTCCCGCCGCGACATAACCACTCACCCTCAAAGTACGATATGATCGCGGTCATCTGCAAGCTTGATTTTATACCGTTTGCAGCTGTACCGCGCATCTTAACAACACCGTGGATCCGTTCATTTTCTTTTGAAGGGGTGTCCGGTGACTTTTATCAATATAGTGTACTTCAGTTTCAACAACGTTATATATCGTGAAACAGAGGGCGCCCCTATCGGTCACCCCTTTCTGCTGTTTTGGGGGAACTATACATGCAGCACATGGAGAAAGATGTGTTAACCAATTGCCAGTTCCAACCCAATCTGTAGATAAGGTATGTGGACGATGTACTCATTTTTGGCCGCATACAAGCGATCAATTGAATCTTTTTGTAATCAGTTGTCAACATTGTCTCGGACCATTAAATTTTCTGCTGAGAAACAAGCTATGTAAGCTTCCATTCCTAGATATTCTCCTACATAGAAATAATATTTCAAATGATATATCTGTTTCAGTTTATAGAAAACCAACTAATAACCTTGTACTTATACAATCATCTCATCCATATAGTAATAAGATATCAGCATTGAACTTTATGGTGCGTCGAGCCTTTTCTTATTCATTCAGTGCTAAGATACGAAACCAGGAACTAAAAAGAATAATGGAGATTGCAGGTAACCAAGGTTACCCTTGAAAAACTGACGATAAAATTATTATGAAAGTACAGCAAAATAATTCAATATAGCTTAGTAAAAGATTCGATCCCAGCCCATTACGTTGGCTCAATGGAATATAATCAGTATGTCACCCCCATTCTAAGAAATGCGTGTGGTAAATACCGACTCAAATTTGGCATAAAAACTAACTTATTTTCTATGGTAAGAAAGAATCGAGAGACCCCATTGATGTATTTAATCGAGAGACCCCATTGATGTATTTAACAGAATCTGTAGTATACCTATGAAGGCTACAAATGACTCATGTCAGAAAACTGCATATATATCCCGCACACGTCGTACTTTAAAGACCCGTATTTCAGAACATAAATACAATGTTAAGAACTTCGCAACGATTACAAGTTTGAAGCTGTCACTGCAAGATATTACATGTGTTAGAGAATTAACTCTTCAAAAGAATTAAAAGATTTAATATGATAAAAATACATGTTAACTTGTGTTTATCATATATTATTTTTAACTCGTATTTTTATCATATTAAGTCTTTTAATCCTTGTGAAGAGTTGGTTCTCTAACATGTGTAACATCGTGCAGTGACAGCTTCAAACTTGTAATTGATGCACTTCGGCACGAAATAGATTCTAGTAACTTCGCAACGAATACGTCTTTATCTAGACTTACGACTATGGGATCACATTTCCCGAAATGGGACGGGGCCTCGATATTGGCTACTGCCAATAATCGCATATCTCTATTATTTACCGAAATACTGTGTACATACAATCATGGTATGAAGTGCTTTAATGACGACTTGCCTTGTAACATTCCGCTACTGTGGACAACCCTCTTCTCTCACCCTGATGCGACAGAGGAAGATATACATAAAACAATACATTCACACGAATCATCTCGTTCCTTGTCGACGTTAGGAATAGGAACTGGCACATTAGCGTCCAAAGAAGCAGAAGGAAATTTTCTGTCAGAATTCATTTTCATTTTTATGGCCTGTATATCTAGATTGAATTTAGAATAAATTTACCTTTGACAGCATTCTTATTTTTAAAGCAAAGGGTGCACAAAATATCAATGCCTTGCCACGCCATATTAGAACCATCATTAGCAAGAGTATTTTATACTTTGCCGGTTTCTGTTTAGGCATTGTATAGAATTTCTAGGAAATATGTGAAATATTAACAATTTCATACTTTGCCTAAAAACGCCAGGCATTCCATATAATGCCTGGTTTTCATACATTGCCGGTAACATATACATTAATACTAATCTTTTGTCATTGATATATTTTGCAATAATGCTTTCTTTTCTCCTGTTTGCCACTGTATTTGGCTATACTATGTCAAGTTTATCAACTATTTTTTTCAACCACCTTGTAATACATGTTCAGGGAGCATGGGACTATCAGGCGTTTTTGGCATTTTTTCCATGCTCCTTTGTTGTGCTTGTTTCCATTCACTTGTAATACAATTTCTCCTGCACAACAAAATAAATGAATTGAATCGAATTGAATTAAGTACTGCTCAAAATAAGGAATTAGTAAATCTTATTATTTTTTTGTTATGATTTGATTCCACTTAGTACGTACCGGACTGCGTCTCGGTGTGGTCGTGAGTGACGCGAATAAATGCAAAGTGTTTTACGTAAATAAATGTATACTCTCGAATCACTCATTTTATTTCACACCCACAAAGATTTTGGTATGAAAAGACCCTAGCTCACTTCACGGAGCATCACGGAACAAAGAGATAAAATTATTCAACTTTATGGGAAATCTATCTCTGGTAAAAGCTGCAAGTGCGGAAATTTTGCCACAGACAATCCAGAAATGACTTTAGAGCCCCTGGTAGAGGATTACGGGGGAAAAGAAATCTAGTTTTTGGTAGTTCTACCGAATTGGTGATTTCCTATTCAGGAGATTATACCAAAGCAAAACTTTTAAAATCAGTGGCGCTCCTTGAGAACCAGAGTGGAACAGAGAACAAAAATTTTGATCTGGGACAAATCTTCCAAAAGTGAAAATCTACTAATCAGAAAAGAGTGCCAGAGTTAAAGCTGGGAATGTTCCAGATATTAATCTGATAAAAGCACTTTCTCTTTCATTTTATCTCTAAATATTCTGCCAAAAAATTAACAAGTTTGGAAATTTTTGTAAAGTACAAACGCCGTCCCATAAAAACTGAGTGTAATTTTTTTATTGAGTTGGCTAGAGTTAGAAGGGGAGAAATAACCACTCAGACGACTGGCTGAATTAAAGAAGTATCTATGGCAACTCTTATTAGCCGTGGCAGACAATTCTGGTATTGTTATTCCGCAGTTGTTTAAGGTACGTCTGCATTACGCCATGAAGGTGAGTGATTCAGGGTTAAGGGAAATGCGTTGTGCGATAAAATTGTGGCTATCGTTTGGGTAAAACGGCTCAAGAAACTGTTGATTTAATGAAAAAGGCTTAGAAAGATAAATGCTTAGGGGAATCAAAGATTTTTAGATGGTACCATGTTTTAAAAAAAGGGCGTTTATCGGCAGAACTCGCTCCTAGGCTTGGTCGACCTGAAAGTGTTGTTATGAAGCGTATTGTTAACACTGTTTGGGCAATCCTGCAAGAAGATTGACGAAGATGCGTGAAGACGTAGCGACGTCAACTAACATTTCAAAAACGTTGGCATTCCGCATTCTACGCGACAAATTACTGCTGCACCGTGTGTATTCTAGACGGGTACCTCATCACCTGACGCTGTGTCTTCCTCCACAAATTACTGTCAATGTTGAGTATTTCATTACAGTCTTGAAGGGTCAGCGCCGACACATATCGATTAAAAGTTACTGGAACTGGTGGGCAAGTGGACCCTACTCCATGATAACGCCCGCCCACATCGGGCTGCTTGTGTTCAACAGTTTCTTACAAAATGCAGTTTTGAAACAATGCCCCAGCTTGCCTACAGTCCTGATCTCTTCCGGTGCGATTTCTGGTTGTTTCCAGCAATGAAGGGGAAGTTTCGTGGCGCAACATTCAACACAGATGCCAGCGTTATTCGAGCTGTACAGGGGTCACTAAAGCAGCTTCCACAAAATGCCTTCGCCAGATGCTTTGAAAAGTAATTGAACGATGGGACCGTTGCATATCATCCAAGGGAAGATACTTTGAGAAAGAATAACATATATTTTGCTGTACCTATATTTCTTCATTTTGTGTGATTTTACTCTCAGATTTTATGGAACGGCCGATGTACATACTTTTACACACAGTACAACAAATCAGGAAATAAAAAGTTTCTCGATTGATCCATTGAAACTCATGTAATAAAACAAACAAACCGATGAATTTATCGATGAATCAAGAAAGCGATTTCGACAAAATGAATACAAGTTATATACAAAAGTTCAGTCTTGAAATGATGACGAGTGTAAGTCTTAAACAATTAGTATCGAGCGTTTCACAAAAGTGAAAATGCGGAAGCTCAAGGAGTCATTTGGTAAGAGTTAATTCCTATTTTTACAGAAGTAAAAGAGGAAAAGCTCAGGAAGTAACTAAATGTTCAATCAACCCCGAAAAATATATCCCAGAAGAACTGCAAAGACGAAAATATTCTGAAAAACACCCCATTAGTTTACTGAGTAACGTATTCTCAAAAGGAAAAATGCACCAAGCAAAGCAGCTAAATATGCCGACTCTCACGCAAGGTTCCAATGGTTTACCACAATGATTTTAACAACTTTCTAGGCATAGTGTCAGATCCAATAAAAACTTCCTGACACTGAAGTTCTATTAGACAGTTAGGTAAATATAGTATCCACTTGGTGATGATCCACCGAGGTCCACCAAGGAGATGGTCTATCCCACTAAGGGGTAGAGGAATCCAATAAAATGTTAGCTCTTGCAAGGCGAAAATACACTAGATTGAGTATTGAATCAGATGCTGTTCATTGAACACATGGGACATTAACAGAGAATCGTGCTTAGTGTCCCGCTGAACATCGCGCCTTGAAAAAACCAGCACCAATAGAATCAGATATAAATATACGTCTGATGTCAATAATAACAAAAATAATCCTGAAAGCAGTTATAATGATGCAATGGCAGCATAGATAATGCAAATAATGAGCAGAAAATGGCCAGGAATCTCCGGAGAATAGAACAAGACGATTGTATCTTTTCCAGCTATGGTTCATCCACGGCTCAGCCAAATCCTAGAATTGGCTGTCTAACACCTTAATGTTGAACTGTCAATGCTAGGATTTAAGTCTTTGTGACAGGAAGAGAAAGAATCGCAACAGAGATGGACATATATGACACATGGCTTGGTGTACGAGGCAATATATTCCAGACTGACCGCAGGGAAAGGGTGTGAAATTGCCCCTCATACACACCTCGGGGCTATCCCCAAACCGAGACCTTCTTTGTGTAGTACGTAGCACCATCCGTAAATTAACCCCCTTTATTATTCAACACACCAAAACACGGCAGGGTTTGGACAACGCTCAAGAATCACTTCTTCGGTAGCGCCCTCAAAGGAAGACAGCATTCTTGCAGCACCACGTTAGGTAATTTAAATTAGGGGGTCAAATAGAGGTCGAAGAACAGCATGAAGTCCCCTTATCTCAGGAATGCTACTTTCAGGAACCAGCAGGTAGCAAGAGAAGAGCCGAGTAAGGAAGTTAAAAAACAAAAGGGTGTCGTTTTTGACAGATCAGTGATCACAACACCATCTAGGCACAGAGAAATTAGTATACCTCTTAGACCGAACGGTGATGCAGGTGAAGTCCACAGAGCAGTATATATACAACCAGAGGACCGGCTTTCGGTTAGTAGAGTGTTCGGAGTCAGAATAGGAAAAGCTGCCGATTTATCGGAGTTTGATAAAGGACAAATTGTGATGTCACGGCGTCTCGGAACTACGATCCCGGAAACGGCGCGGCTTGTGGGTTGTTCACGTGGCGCTGTAGTGAGTACGTATCAAAAGTTGTGCACAGCTGTCAAAAGGACGAATCGTCGTCCAGCTGTGTGTCGCCCGCAGTTCACTAATGCCAGAGGGGAGCGGAGACTTTCGCGCATTGTTTACGATGACCACAGGGCCACAGTGCGACAAATCACCCGCAGTCACAACAGTGATGATCAGGGTTATGCGTCACAGCACACAGTTCATCGCAGCCTTCTGCGCATGGGCCTGCGTAGCAGAAGAACCAGCCGGGTCCCCAAGCTCACTGCACGTCATCGTCCACAACGCATGAAATGAGCTCAAGATCATCGAGATTGGATCGTGGATGACTGGAAGAAAGTGACATGGACTGAAGAATCAAGATTCCTGGTGCATCACGTAGACGGCCAAGCGCCGATACGCCGATTACCAACGGAGGCTATGGCACCTGGATGCGCTCTTCAGCGGAAACTGGCTGGAGGGGCGTTGTTATTCTGTGCGCGATGTTTTTCTGGGACACCTTACACTCCATTCTCCCAATAGCACAATCCTTGACCGCTGTCAGGTATCTGAACATCGTTGTGGGCAAAGTTCACCCATTCATGGCAGCTGTGTTCCCTGCTGGTGATGGTCGTTACCAGTAGGATAATACGCCATGCTACACTGCCAGAATCGTCAAGCAGTGGTTCGAGGAACATGCTAATGACTTTCCGTTAATGCCCTGGCCTCCAAATTCACCAGACATGAACCAAATCGGACATTTGTGGTTCAACTTAGAAAAGCGGGTTCGCGCTAAATCACCACCACCCCGAAGTGTACAGGAACTGAAGGACCTGCTGTTGACATTATGGTACCAGATACCCCGGGATACCCATCGCCACCTCATCGAATCTATGACTGTCAGAGTGGCGGTTGTTTTGCTGGCTAAAGGGGGTCCTACAGCTCATTAGGTAGGTGTTCATAATATAATGACTCGTCGGTGTACAGTACAAGATTTAAAAGATCTGCTGGTAATATGTTTGTACTAAGTAACACGAGACGCTTTTATAAATCTTGTAGTGTCCGTGCCACGCTGCTTAAGTGCTGTTTTGTCTTCACGTTGCGGACCATCATCATATTAGGCAGGAGGTCATAACGGTTTGGTTCTTCTGTGTAGCCAGATTTATATTCTGAAAGCCTTCAATTATAAGTTATTTCTGGAACCTGCAGTTTTATTTTCAGGTACGTTACAGAGTGTACTAAATCAGTGGGTGTTCCTGCATTAAACCTTGCAAAAGCTTTGATAACTGGAAGGGGGAAACAATAAAAAAACTTTCTTCTTATCATAAATAAAATGCCTTGTAAGTTCTACAGAAAGAAGAGTTAGGGTGACAAATCGTTACACGATGGCATTATTTGAAGATGAAAATTTATGATAAGGGATGTCTTAGATTTAAAGTGATAGAGATTTTTGCTGGAAGGGTAATTGAGAAGGAGAACCTTCGTATCAAATTTTAAGTCGCTAACGGTGAGTTGAATAAGAGTTGGTCTGCTCCGATTAAAACATTCTCTGTTGCGCATAATGACGCAGTATGCGTAAGTATTTAAAGTGCATTTTTTTCATAATTGTTATTGTTGAAATCTAGAGTTAAAAATATGAATAATTAAAGCATGTATTCAACTCTGTTTTTAGAGGAATGTTTGGACCATCTGTTAGAAACCAACTGAAGGATCCACCGTTTTGTACGATTTTTAATTCACACATTGGAGATTCAGATCCAAAACTCCAGTATATTACTAAAGATGGATGTAAGAATTTTCCTTCTTTCTATGTAGTCCTTTTCGTTAGTGCATGAAAATACGATGCAAATAAATTCTACTGTTTCAATGCATGTGTGACATTTTGATGTTCTTCCATTCTGGGACATGTCTCTTTAGAAAAGCATATTTTTATGAAATATATTTTTTATTCGAAATTGTCACGTATCAAAGCGAATGCGTCCGTGTAAAACCAAGAATAAACAATTGATTTAAGGAATACTGGTACTCGGTACTTACATTTGGTACCAAATAGACAGCGTGGTACGCTTCTGAAACTTTTTGTCAGACGTGCTCTCTACCAGTGGTGGAAAACAATGTGAAGCACAATTCGTCAGACAGATGACACGTTGGCTCTCTACCAGTGGTGGAAAACAATGTGAAGCACAATTCGTCAGACAGAAGATACGTTGCCTCTCTACAAGTTGTGGAAAATAATGTGAAGCACAATTCGTCAGACTAGATGTCACGTTGCCAGACTAGATGACACGTTGCCTCTCTACCAGTGGTGGAAAACAATGTGAAGCACAATTCGTCAGACTAGATGACACGTTGCCTCTCTACCAGTGGTGGAAAACAATGTGAAGCACAATTCGTCAGACTAGATGACACGTTGCCTCTCTACCAGTGGTGGAAAACAATGTGAAGCACAATTCGTCAGACTAGATGACACGTTGCCTCTCTACCAGTGGTGGAAAACAATGTGAAGCACAATTCGTCAGACTAGATGACACGTTGCCTCTCTACCAGTGGTGGAAAACAATGTGAAGCACAATTCGTCAGACTAGATGACACGTTGCCAGACTAGATGACACATTGCTTCTCTACCAGTGGTGGAAAACAATGTGAAGCACAATTCGTCAGACTAAATGACCCGTTGCCTCTCTACCAGTGGTGGAAAACAATGTAAAGCACAATTCGTCAGATTAGATGACACGTTGCCTCTCTACCAGTGGTGGAAAATTAGAAGCACAATTCGTCAGACTAGATGATACGTTGCCTCTCTACCAGTGGTGGAAAACAATGTGAAGCACAATTCGTCAGACTAGATGACACGTTGCCTCTCTACCAGTGGTGGAAAACAATGTGAAGCACAATTCGTCAGGCTAGATGACACGTTGCCTCTCTACCAGTGGTGGAAAACAATGTGAAGCACAATTCGTCAGACTGGATGACACGTTGCCAGACCAGATGACACATTGCCTCTCTACCAGTGGTGGAAAACAATGTGAAGCACAATTCGTCAGACTAGATGACACGTTGCCTCTCTACCAGTGGTGGAAAACAATGTGAAGCAAAATTCGTCAGACTAGATGACACGTTGCCTCTCTACCAGTGGTGGAAAACAATGTGAAGCAAAATTCGTCAGACTAGATGACTCGTTGCCAGTCTTTTGTATTCCAGTCTTTATGTGCTTTGCACAAACGTACACGTTTCATTGCATTAATGTTGGGAATCAAGATTTGTGGATTGCAACACGGCCTTAAATACCCGAACGATGGAGCTCCCGACGAACTGTTATGAAGGAAATGGGAGAATTCCGACTGGAATTCAGCTCAGCTGCTACTCGAGGTTCCGTGTTCTTGTGTTCCGTTGTATAATTTGTACAAAAACGTTCGCCTCTCCCTGTCTGACACTTTCGTACGGCCTCCACAATTTGCGTATTTGAAAATGACAACGTATCCTCTTTGAGAGGTGCTCATAATCTCCGACACTGTTCCTCGTGTTACAAGTACTACTACTGCCGTTCTAGTTCCTGAAGATTCTGCAAGATGTGCACCTATGATCATGCCTTTTTGGAGCTCAATGAGATCTGGCATTATCGACAATAACCCTTAAACAATATAATGTAATTATTTTTCGTGGGCAAAATTGGTGTTACGCTATGTCTAAAAATATGACTAAGGAATGTTGAACTAAATGAAAATACGATGCAATAGATGCACGAAATAGCTCTAACTTAAGTTTTTACGGCCAGACGAAACATATACAGAAGCCAAAACTTACGATAACCTTTTATTGGTCCAGCAACGATCGAGAAAATCCACAATATAGCACTGCTAGTATTAGACTTAACATATAATACCGTAATTATCTATCATATTACCTGCCGTATAATCAAACTTAACAAAAATCGAACATCTCCACACACACACATACACTAAGCAAATGATGTATCGTCTTTTTATCTATCGTTCTTATCACATTCATACGTCACTCTCACTGACCTCAAAATGTTGTCAACCTCATTCATGTGAGAAAGAGAAGACATACGTTAAGTTTGGAAAGTGCAAAAGAGAACAAACTCAAATTTACATAAGAAAAGGAACTAAAAATGAAAGTTAAATTAGAATATACGTCACAACAGTTGTACTACCTGCAAATGTAGCACGGCTACGTGATAGCTAACATCGAATTGCTCCTCTTTATATAGGTCACGTCGTGGATCTGATTTGTATACGGTATAGTGCGTGTAATCCAATCGCAGTCGACGTTTCCATTATCATGATTCAGCAACCCCCTTTACACGGCAGTTACTCAATGCCATTCTTAAACTGTTGCTCCTGCAGGACTACATTAAAATAATCTTGCGTTTTCTCTTACGTTGTTGAGCGTTACACGTAAAATCGTGAAAACGCAAGATATTTTAATGTGGTCCTTTGTTGTTAAGCGTCACACGTCCAGAAGGCCTGGTGTTATGGTATGGGGTACAATTGCCTACGATGCCAGATCACCTTTGGTGTTCATTAGAGGTACTTTCACTGCCTAACGTTACGATAATGAGGTCTTGCAACCAGTGGGCCAACCTTTTCTGAACGCTCACTTCGGTGCGATTTTCCAACATGACAACGGTCGTCCGCATACTGCTGCTGTCATATGATTTGCTCATTGGGACGTGAGCAAATCGGATGATACGTGAGCAAATCTCACAGAGACGTTAGAAAATCGCATGACAACGGTCTTCATACGGAAGTATGTTTTAAACCCACCTCCATTCCCAATCTGATGCTTCGCAGTTCATTCTGCCCTGATGATTAAAAGACCACCTTCTTCCGTTCTCGAATTCGAATAACCTTTGCTGTCTCATCCGATGATCGTGTTCTAGACAATCCGAAATAAAAGACATCGTCGAATTGGCCTCAGAGGCAGGACATCCGTCGAACCAGATGCATAACTTTATCGAGAAAGCCAAAACCAGCCGTGCTAATATTTCTATTACCAAATGTTTACTATCAACTGAAAAACGTGCTCAGGAGGATGAACTTCTGTGTCTGCATAAGGTACATGGCATCTTTATATACGATGCTTAAGAGAAATATTGACTAGCCCCCTCTTCTCAATGAGGCAAGTGTTTATGCCATCCCACTAAAATATCCGGACGGCTTCAGGTGATACTACATCGGAATGACCAAACGCTCGTTTGGAATTATAATAAGCGAACATAAAAATTGTACAAGAGACAGAAAAATAACCACTGTCCTATCAAGAGAAGTCAAGTTCATGTCTGCCGATCCTATGTGGAGTGATGTAAAGAAATTTGCCTCATACTCCACACACAAATCTACTGTCATTCGCGAAACATTGGAAATCGTGACCAGCTGCGAGGCTTGTAACGATAGCATGTCTCTGGAGTTGCCACGTATTTGGAATCAATTCTTCAAAAAATACTACGTTTTCTACCATAGTACCGCGTGCACAACCAACGTGACCTCATTTCCTCGAAATATCACGTTTGTTCCAATTCATTTACTGTCTAGTCAAGCCACCGCGTTCAAATTGTCGAAACGTTGCGACAGCTTGGAAAGTTTTATTTGTATTCTACGCCAAAAAATTTCGGATTTTTAGCATAGTTATACTAATTTGACCTTTTTGGGGTAATAAATGCTTGAAGAACACTTGTTGAATCTCATAATGGTTTACTGGTGTGAACGGTTTTGTTATAGCTTGGACGAGTCTTGTTTGTAAAAGTACGCAGAAACACATAGTTTCTATATCTTATATTAGTATTTGCTCAATTCGCATGTCAAAACTTGCGTCACTTTCATGATGTTGCAATACTACCGTACACTGTCCCATAATGCTCAAACGGTAAAAACGCGTGTGTAGTTTTAAAGAAACTACTATACAATTGACCACAAATAGACGACACATTGTGGTGGTCACCATAGTGGCAAGGGTTTACTCCTATGCTTAAGCATACAAAATAACTTTAGAATGAAATTAAGCAGAATAAGGGTATCACTAAATCCCCTTTATTTGGAAGGGTAGCTTTCAGAAAGGAAGAAGTCTAAATACGAGCACCTATCCCCAGAAATTAGTCGAAAGTATTCATGTCCCACCATGAGAATCAAGGTCAAAGATTATACCCGCTGAATCGATAAAATTATACAGTGTGTGAATAAATGATATGCCTGATTTAAGGGTGTTATAAGTAACTTTTAAATGAAATCTCGTAATTAAAAAGAATTTCAAACACAAGTAAAATCTGATACAAAGTTCGTGAACTAAATTTAAGTGTTGGCAGAAAAAATGCAGAATTTCAAACACAAGTAAAATCTGATACAAAGTTCGTGGGCAACTTTAAGTGTTGGCAGAAAAAATGCAGGCGAAGCCACTTGAGACGGAAGAGAACACTTTGGTTCGCCTCCGCGAAGGTACAGACGAAAAGTAACGGCAGTTGATTTTCGCAGTTCGCAGACGTAAGACGACGGTGTGAGACGGCACCAAAAAAAGAGTTGGTGATCTCCGTAAGCAGTAGCCAGTCGTCCGGAGAGCCAGCCGCGGAAGGAAAAATATGCAATAATGCTCGGCGCTGCTGTAAGCCGCTAGCATAGGGAAAAAGGCGAGACCTGATGGAGTCCACGGAACCTGACACGCAGCCGTAAGACGCATAGGTACGGGTAAAAACAGGGCTTAAATTATACTTGGTGGCTGGGGGTAAGCCCGCCAGGTATGTCCGGATTGGGAACCGTAGAGGAGCGATTCAACCGCCGCTGAAAAGGATCAGCTATAATTATTGACAGAAGTCATCAGCCTTTGAACAAGCGAAGGCTGTCGTAGACAGTGTCGATCTTCTCATAAACCAGCATCCAACCAAGAATTCACGACAAATTTCCAGTTAGAAATCAGGCACCGGACGCCAAGCAAAGATAATCTGTTTCTCTTAAGGAAGTTCTCCCCTTGGAAACGATATCTTCCTCCGAGAAGGCGTAAGGCCGCTGACCTACATAAAACCACAAGCGAGCGTCCGTTCCCGTCTGGCGACGAAGTTTTACAACTGGGACAAAAAGTGACAACCGCCGTTCTTCCTTCAGTCGACCGCATCCACAACAAAAACCTCGGCTCATCGAAGAAAATTGGGACGGAGATAGCGATAATCTTCCTGCGATGATCACACAGGTGAAAGGCTAAACCAGCCAAATAAAGCGCTCATCCGTGTGTGTGTGTGTGTGTGTGTGTGTGTGTTCGTGTAGAAACAATCTTACAGTACATAATTTACATTAATTTTTTAGCCTGGATTACTTAAACGGGCGAGCAATAAGTACTTGTTTTCCTGTTTATTTTTATCCTTTCGCTGAGTGAACGAACTGAATACATCAGCTGAACCCAGACTTTATTTCAGAAATCTGATACGCCTATTGGCGCAAAGCTCTTTTCAGAATTTAGGGCCAGCCTACACCAGCTCAGAATAAGGAGAATAACTCTTGTTTGTACCGCCGTGGGCAATACCCCAGGATAGAGTTCTCTTCGGAAAAATAAAGATGTTTAAGTATCGTATCAACTGTTGGCTGCAAAGGACAGAGACCACGTTTGTATCATTAGGTGGTCAACGGTGGAATAACGAACCACGAGACCGTAACAGTTGGTAGAGCGGCCGAGAACGTATCAATATGTTCCACATATTTTCAAACATGTGTGAGTTAACTGTTACTATTGCACCTATACTTCAGTCTTGTAAAGTCCCAGTATCGGAAACTGTTGCGTAAACCATATATTTAACATAACCTCCCACAAAGAAATCTATTGGTGTAAGTCTGGTGCTCTTGTGGGCCAAACTATTCGCCCCATAATACCAGTCCATCGATTTGCAAATCATGCATCGAGAGTTTTACGAAAAACAGGGGTCTAGTGAAAGGGTGTTCCATAATAAATAAATAAATACATCGCTCTTAACCACGTTCTAGAAACACACAGCAACCGAAAAATTGTTTTTCAGCATACGCTGTGGAATTGAACCAACAGAACTCTCGATATCTAGCCAAGTGCGTTACATATCGCAGTTCGTAGACGTCTTCATGTGAACTATGTAACGCACTCGGCTGGATATCGAGAGTTCTGTTGGTTCAATTCCACAGCGGCGGCTGAAAAACAATTTTTCGGTTGCTGTGTGTTTCTAGAACGTGGTTAAGAGCGATGTATTTATTTATTTACTTGTCGCCACGTATTTGGAGTATTTTCAACTTGTATCTCGCCCTTTGATTTAATTGCTATAATATATATATAGCTAGTGCCGTTAATGCCCACCAGATGGAGACGTCTCAGTAGCTGAGCCCATCTTACGGATTTATGATGTCAGAAGCTGACTTAAAAGTACACATAGCACCGTGGATTGTTGGCCACCGTGGCGTAAATGTAACGCACTCGGCTAGATATCGAGAGTTCTGTTGATTCAATTCCACAGCGGTGGCTGAAAAACAATTGTTCGGTTGCTGAGTGTTTCTAGAACGTGGTTAAGAGCGATGTATTTATTTATTTACTTGTCGCCACGTATTTGGAGTATTTTCAACTTGTTCCATAATGTTTGAAGATGACAGTTGTCTGCTTGTCCTGAATCAGGGTAAGGATACTTAATGAGCATATCTATGTACACATTTTAGCAAAACCTCTTTCTCAGAAGGAAGGATGTACACATTATCCAGTCATGCATTAGCCTACCGCAGGCATTGATCTTCAGATTGTCCCGCATTAGCCTACCGCAGGCATTGATCTTCGGATTGTCCCGCTTTCCAATCCCCAAATACGAGCATTGGGTTTGCAGGTTTTAATGTGTTTCTGAGATCAAAATTAGCCGTCCCTAAAAAACAGACAAATCGCAAGAAGTCATTATCATCGTCAATGAGGCTTAAAATATCATTATAAAATGTTTCACGTTTTGGGCAGCCATCACGCTGCAGTTCTTGAAGTATTTTGTACTGGAAGACGTGCAATTGTAAGTGTGTAACACCTCGCGCACCGTATAATTGCTTTTGGATCGTGTGAAGCAGTTTCAACGTATCTCTCCATCTTCTCAGAAATTAATTGTCTATCAATGTTCCTTCCCTTTTTCGCTGCTCCTGTTTCCAAGATTTGTTCATCACTACTTAATTAACTTTACATCATGATGCTTCTTTTTTTCACTTTGTTCTGAATTTCCGCTACAGCGCCCCGAGTGACGAATGCACAAATCCTCATGGGTCGGGAATATCCCCTGTCAAAAGAAAACGAATGTAAGACTTGTCATTAAAAATTTACAGCATACTGCAGTCAGGATAATCGTGTATGAGCACTCTGTGTTTTGTTTCTCACTGCAACGGTCTTTAAGTTTTTCAGGAGTGTCTACATAAATAAGCGTGTTTTCTTAAGATACGCACAGTTAGATTTCAATGTTTTAGATTTAGAAATCATGATCTTTACATACATTGGATTCCTTTCGTATATAAAAAACGGGTCTATGTTACGTACTGCTTACTTTCTTTTCAGATATTTCTAATCACTTATTCGCTGTGGATGTTGAATCGCTGTCAGGTCCAAGATACAACTCTTTTCAATTGTCGATTCATGCTCCATTCCGTGTGTCAAACCCCTATATCGATGGATTTGAAGTGAAAGTCGGACACTCATACAAAATTAACGTGAAAGAAGTAAGTGAGAAATTAACAATGCTTGGAACAGAGTAAACAGTAGCAGCTGTTACGAGAAACACAAAGTTAACAACTCTCTGTATAGCATGTAAAATTCGGTATATCTAGGGAAATCGCTTCAAAGGCTGTATTAGACATCACATTATCTCGGTGAAGATGACGCAAGATTCACATAATAGCAAGAAACTAGCTCGGGAAATTTCTGCCATGCTGAACCTATTCCAATCAAAAGCAAGTAATATTTTTTTGAAGCGGAAACATCTAAGAGCAGAAAAATGGCAAATATTACCTACTAAGCCGCTTAAAGTGAGAGAGCGGGACAGCAGAGCACTGAAGCGGAAGGTGCGACAAAATCCCCATTCCTTGGTTGCAACATTCACCACAAAGTTCCAAAATGCCTCTGGGGGCAGCATAAGCACTATAACGTTTCGTCTGGACTTGACGAGAACGGGTTTGTATAGCCCAATCATTAAAATCAACGCCAAGCGATGGTTGGAGTGATGTAACGTTTGACAATCATGGACGCTGAGGCAATGAAAACTCGTTCTCTGGAGTGATGCATCTCTATTTACCTTCTAGCAGTCTGGAGATAGAGTCTGAGCGTGGATGATGGCGAGTGATCCCTGCCTGCCCGAATGTGTTGCGACAACTGTGAAGTTTGGTGGAGGAGGCATCGTGCGCTGGGGCTGTTTTTCATGGCTTGAGATGAGCATCCTAGTACCAGTGTCCGGGCATTTTAGCGATTCGGCCTTTAATGACATTCTCGACAATTCTGTGCTTCCTACTTTATGTCAACACTTCAGTGAAAGCCCTATCTTTTACCAAAAGCACGGTGCCTCCGCCTACAAATCGGAAGCCCGTGAAGGAACGGTTTGATGAGATGGGTGCGGAAGAACTTGACAGAGCCCTGATCTCAAACTCATTGAACACACTGGGGATCAACTGGAAGGCCGATTGCGAGCCATGCGGAACTGCCCCACATCGGTGAACTATCTGACTCATGCTCTGGTGGAAGAATGGGAGGAAATTTCCTTAGCAACGTACTGTAATCTAGTGGAAGGCCATCCAAGTAGAGTAACAAAGAGTGACCAACTCGATATAAATTCCTTTCATGTTACAGGGAAGTTTCTTGAGAGAAAATTAGGCGGATATGTTTGATCTGGAGGTAAGAGATCGAAGATGAAATAGTTTTATTGAATTACGCGTATATACACTGAAAGAACGCATGGAACTCGGACCGCATGAAAAACTCCTCTTAACATCGGTGGTTAGAGAAGGCACACCGTTGGGAAATATGTAGAAAAAGAAGTGGATCCAAACATGTTAATGAAAGTGTTAAAGTATTTTCTTAGAGCTTCAGTAAATTTGTGAGTTTTCAGATTTTCTACGCTTTCCAACCGTAGGTTGACGAAGCGTACAGTGGTGGCCAAAATTGTGGAAACATTTTGGGAAAAGTGTATTTTTGAGGTTTGATGGATCACAATACACTTTTCTATTGTTTTTGGAGTAATGCCATGAAATTGTTTTTGGAGTAATGCCATGAAATTGTTTTTGGAGTAATTCCATAAAATTATATATCAATGGAAAGATAAGTTCATGAAGAATGTAATGCAACAAAGTTTGTTCAATTATCTGTATTCTATGAAACGTTATTGCTAAGTAACCAGAAAAAGGAAGCACAACTTGCTTAGCTTGATATGAAGTAGCTTTCCTTCATTTGAATTTAGCCAATGAGCATGGGTGTTTAGAGAGCCAATCAGGTGGCAATGAGCTAATCAAGTCACAGTAAGATTCAGCTGTTGATGTCATGTATTGGAGCTGAGAGGAGGACGTTTGTCAGCGTGATATATATAATTGCTATCAAGTTTGTGTGTGTGTGTGTGTGTGTGTGTGTGTGTGTGTGTGTGTGTGTGTGTGTGTGTGTTCTTTCCTTTGGTGAGCTTGTAAAACGTAATAAAATTAAAGAAATTACGCAAAGAGTTGACTGGCCACCCAGAAAGCGGTGTGAAATAGTACTATTAAGTGAACAAGGCTTCAGTTATGAAGAAATTCGAAGAAAAATTGGTGGAAAGTTAACCAAAAGTGGCATTTCTAAATTTTTGAAGAGGTATAAGGAGACTCAGTCACTACAAAACCAGACTGGTAAAGGCAGGAAAAGGTGCACAACAGCAAGTGATGATAGAAAAATTAAGAGACTGTATCTAGGTGACAGAAGAAACTCATTTGGGTCTATACAAGATGAAATGGCCCAACGCAATGTGAAGTTGAGTGCAAGGACTGTTCGGCACAGACTGCAGGAATTTCGTCTAAAAGCTAGAATTCCATGAAAAAAGCCATTTTTATCTCTCAAACAAAAGTTGAAAAGATTAAACTGGGCTAAAACAACCCATGTTAACTGGACAGCGCAACAATGGGACAGTGTTATTTGGAGTGATGAGACCAAAATCTTCCTGTTTGGTACTGATGGCATAAAATGCGTAAGGAGAAGAATCTTAGATTTGCACCCTGATTGCATTACATGTACCGTGAAACACCCAGTTAGTGTTATGATCTGGGATTGTATGACATCAAAAGGTGTGGGCAGAGTTTGCGTGATTAATGGGAATACAAATGGCCAAAAATACATTAATCAAATACTTGAGCCCAAACTGAAGCCTTCCGCACGTGATCTTTCCCAGCATAATGAAGCATTTATATTTCAACAGGATTCTGCTTCATATCATGTTTCTGCTGTGTGCAAAAAGTGGTTTCAAGGCAATTAAATTCTCCTGCTGGAATGGCCCGAGAATAGCACAGACCTTAACCCCATCAAAAATATATGGAGCCGACTAAAGAAACTTGTTAGTCAGGAACATCCCAGCAATAAAACCCAATTAATAGAAGTAATAATTCAAATCTTGGATATTATAAGAACTGCAGAACTAAACAACTTTGTTCATTCGATATAGAAGCAATAATTCATTCTAAAACATTACAACAACTGCAGAATTAAAAAAACTTTGTTCATTCCATGGGAAGGTGTTGTAAATCCGTAATTAACGCTAAAGGTTACCTAACTAAGTATTAACTGACATGGTAAGAATTTTTGTATATCTCAATTTTTCTATGTGTTTCACTTTTCTTCTTTATGAGAGCTGTTCTAATTCAAAATCCTTCATAAAGTTATTGCATTACATTCTTCACGAAAGTGTCTTTCCATTGATATATAATTTTATGTTATTACTCCGAAAAAAATGGTGTTATGAGCCATCAAACCTTAAAAATACACTATTTCTAAAAGGTTTCCACAATTTTGTCCACTACTGTATATGCTCAAGCTTTGTCCGTCCGTCTGTATCTCCGTCCGCACGATAACTTGCGTAAAAATGGTTTGATGTCGATGACATTTTAGTATGTGGTAGAGGACCACTGGGTATGAGCCCTATTGAAAATGAGAGAAGTGGGTTCAAAGGTCAGGACATATGAGAGGGATCCATTCCATTGCCCTTATGCGTCATAACGTGCGTAAAAATGGTTCGATTCCGATTAAATTTTAATATGTGCTTGGAGACTACCTACGGACAAACACTATTGAAAATGGGGAGAAATAGGGTTAACGGCCAGGAAATAGGAGCGGGATCCTTTCCATTGCCCTTATGAGTCGTACCTTGCGTAAAAATGGTTCGATTTCGATGAAAGTTTAGAATATAGTAGGGGACCACCTGAGGACAAACCCTATTGAAAATAGGCGAAATGGGTCAAAGTTGAGGACATAGGAGCGGGATCCATTACATTGCTCTTATGCGTCATAAATAACGTAAAAATGCTTCGATTGCGACAAAACTGTGTATGTTGTTCAGTAGATATACTAAACAAGCTCTGTTTAATATAATCGAAATAGGGTCAAAGGTCTGGACACAGGAGCGAGATTTGTTCCACAGCCATTATCCGCATAACTTGACTAAGAATGCTTCTATTGTGACCAAACTTTAGTATGTTGTTCCGGAGGTATACTGAACCAATCGTGGTGAGGACGGTATTTACACACTACGCTTCTAAAAAGCATTATTATCGAAGTTTCGCAAAGCCAGGCACAGAAAGTTTCGTGCGGAGCTCAGTGATGAATCGTTGGAGCTGGTACAATGAATCAAAGCATCAGGTGTGAAGCAGCAGTGATGGACTTTCGGCATGCTATCGACAGAGGAATGGTGAGTCTCGAATGTCACCATTCGGATTTTAATTTATGCATTCGAATTTAAGACTGCCAATATCTATTTCTCCTCAGAAACCAATGCTTCAGTGGAACTCAATTTCAGAAACACTATGCAAAACTAAAATTACAAAATCAAACTGTAATCGCCATTATATTCCCATTGTCCGCTTTTTCATGTTCTCCATATGATGTAAAAATTCAGCATTTCTATTTGTCTTACAGTTATCAATATCGGCTAGACTAAAAATAAGTTGGCCAAATTTTTATCTTTAAAACCCTCCAGTTCAGCCATTTCGAGAAAAATGCAAAAATTCTATTGTGTTTGCTATTCGCCTAAAACGTCATCTGAACAATGAACAGTTT
Source organism: Macrothele yani (assembly GCA_039090855.1). NCBI lineage: Eukaryota > Metazoa > Arthropoda > Arachnida > Araneae > Macrothelidae > Macrothele > Macrothele yani. The sequence continues at coordinate 187,312,702 of CM076995.1, forward strand.
CTATTTTTTGAAGTGGAATTCATGTTCACAAGTATCCAAATAAAATGAGGTCTCGAATCACTTAACACTTGACTCATCGGATATCATTACAGCCAACAGAAAGTACAAAAATATTGAGAATTGCGGAATTTTCCGTCACACTAAACAGTTTCCTTTTTCGTGGAAGGTTTTACCAGCTCATGGAAGACCTTGCCACGTGTGACCTACTGTCGTTTCGCACCCTAAGAGAACATACGTATCTTATTTCTGCTTAACTAGAAACATTTGAATAATACGCAGATGGTAACGCATGAAGCTTCCTGCTTGAAATATTTATGGGAATGAAGAAATGCGTGGTGTCACTTGCTCTCGACCCTTGAATTTCCCATATAACTTGCAAACTAATGGACGTAATTCAATGAGATTTGACACGGACCTACCTTGGTGTATGAAAAAAGTAATTATCTCAGAGCAAATGTTGAAAGCGGTCGCCATTGGCTTGAAGGCATGCCTGCACACGCCTCTCCATGTTACGGAAGGTATTCTTCACCAATACATCGGCAATCACAGCCTCAATTTCTCGCCAAATGTTTTCGTGCAGTTCCGTGAGAGTCCGTGGCTTGTTGCGATACACTTTCCCTTTCAGCATGCCCTATAGGAAGAAATCCGGTTTGGTTAGGTCAGGCGATCTTGATGGCCAAAGTACCTTAGAAAGAATACGATATTCAAAGAAGGAAACAATTTCAGCTATGCTGACTTTGGAGGTGTGTGGCAGGTGGCACCATCCTGCTGAAAATAGCCAGTACGGAGTTCCATGTCCCCCAAATGATTCACAAACCCATGGAAGATTTCCATGTAGACTGCGGTTGTATGGAAGAAGATTGGGCCAAAAATGCGGCGCCGCGACAGAGCACACCACACCCCAATTTTTTTCATCATGAAGAGGTGTCTCATGTACGGTGCTAGAATTCTCACTAGCCCAAATACGGCTATTATGGATATTGGCGTGCCAACTTAGGTGGAATCACGCCTCGTCGGAGAACCTCGTATAGTCTAGTATTCCCGTATATGCATTCACGTACAGCTGGAAGCCATGAGAGTAATTCAGTATCTTCTGTTCGTCGGGAGGATTCAGTTATTGCACAGAATGACTCCTGTGTGGAGGCCAGCAGTCAGTTTTTCCCTTCCTGCACCGTGGCTTCTGGCAGTTTCGGACGTCCTCCTTCGTGGACATCCAACAACGTTCCCGTGGTTTCCAGTTTCTTCACCAGGAACTGAATGGAGGATTTTATCGGTTGTTTCCGAACCCCAAACTACGCAATAAATTGTCATTGGCACTCCTTTATCCATGCAGTTTTCCAATAGGTGCGAACAATAAACACGCGCTGCTCAGCTGTGTATCGGTTCATACTGTAACTGCTCGTAAAACAGAGACACGATGACTGTTGACGGTACTATAACAACAGCACAGTCAGATGCGTCACGCCAACTGCCGAGAACAGCGAACACGCTATCGGCCTCGACTTCGCGCAGGCGTGACCGCACGGGCGCCGCCAATGGCTGCTCTGTGACCGGTGTGTCGCGCCTGCGCTAAGTAAAGACCGATTGCGTGTTCGGTGTCCTCGGCAGTTCGCTGACTATGCTTCTCATACACCAAGGTAGGTCCGTGTCAAATTTCACTGAATTGCGTCCATTGTTTTGCAAGTTAAAACGGAAAAGCAAGGGCCAAAAGCAAGTGAAACACCCTCTATTTGGCACACATCACACACAGAAGGAATATCAAGAAAAATGACACAGATTGTCGGTTGTAATGAGCACGTTTTTGAATATTTTCCGATGCGAATAAAATTTATCAATATTATTCATAGTCAATGGAACTGGTCAGAAAAAATCAACTGAACAGCCGATAGAACATCCAGAAATAGAAACAAATACTACTTTCCCTCAGCGGCCAAAAAGTATGTTACGAATCTTAACAAATGGTCACAAAGAGTTTCTCATAGCAGAAGGAAGGAGCCAGATAAAAAGAAATTTTCAAATTGAACAGTTAGAAGAAGAAATACAAGTTAGTAAAATCATGCAATGCATTGATTATGATACGCTTTCCAACATACCAGAAATCATTTCTCAAGTTATTACTCAAGTTATGAGGAAAATGGGTGTGGAATAAATCTCGCTCCTCGCCCTGACCTTTGACCCCATTTCGATGATATTAAACAGAATCGGTTCAGTACATCTCCGGAATAATAGGGGGAAGTTTTGTCGCGATCGAAGTACTTTTACATCAGGTATGAGGCATAAAGGCTATGGAATAAATCCCGCTCCTATGTCCTGACCTTTGACCCCATTTCGCATATTTTCAATAGGGTTTCTTTCTTATTACTATATAGTGTGTTTCACTAGCTCTCAGCCACTGCTCTCCGCTTAGTAATATGTAAGGAAGGAACCCTATTGAAAATGGGCGAAATGGGTTCAATTTCAATTTCGGTTGTCCTCTACGACATACTAAAATTTCATCGAAATCGAACCACTTTTACGCGAGTTATCGTGCTGACAGACGGACAAAGCTGGAGCATATACGCTTCCTCAACCTATGGTTGTAAAGCGTAAATAAAAGGAAACATGATATAAATCTACGCCTTCTAGGGGAAGAATCTTCCATAATGGAAATGTTGAAAATATTCGTAAAGCAGTCTTTATCGCAAAAGCTATGCTAAGGAAAAGGGGCTTTTCAAATACGTCTCCCGTAACCAGAGAGCTAAAAATGGTTTGACCTTCACGCCCACTTGCGGAAAATCTGTACATTATTTAAAAGAAGATAATTTCCCCCATCTTTACGGTAGCAAAAGAAATAACAGTAAAATAGTATTAGTAAAAATAAGAATTTTTGAGAAGCGGAGATACAGTTATGTATACAGAAGTATACAAACACCATCTGTCGACACAACCGTGAACTACAAAAAAAAACCTCCTCAAGTACAAACCTATAGTGTTCCACAAGGTAAATGGTATGGCATCCGGTGTTAAAATGTTTTTTTTAATCGGGCATTTAGAAGCAGAGATATCGAAAAAAAATACATTAACCTTTTCCGCCCCCTAGCGGACAAATTGTGCCATATTTTGGGTAGGAAATTCATACAAAATAGTTTCATAGTGAGCAGTATCTGACCGAAAAATAATATTTTTTCGTAGATCCTGACGCCGATGATGTCTCAGAAGTATTTCTTAAACCTTCCAAACGAAGTGTTTGCGAAGATTGGCAAGACACTGCCTCCGCAGTTTGACAGGATACCGACGAAGAAGAATCCCCTTCAAATTGGCTAGGCATCATGCATGCAGACTGACAAAGGCCCCAAAAATGAAATATTTCTGAGTCTTTTAATTTTTTATAGACCCTGGGCATTCTGCTGGAACGTTGCGGAGTCTCCGGGATCTCTTAACTTCAGTTGCAGTTGTCTTTCGAACTTCAGTGGTAGCGGGTGGCGAGATGGAAACAACGCAAAATGCTTTCTTCGGACCAGAGTTCTGCTCTACAGCTTCAACATTTGTATTCTATTACATTGAACTCTTGCGGAGTTCTGGAAGCAGAAGCAACTGAAAGGAGATTCAGGAACTTTTAAACAGATCTTTCAAAAGAGCTAACAATTAAAAAATGCCTTCACTAAACTGATGCAGACAAACTCGAAATGCAAGAAACTATCACAAACCGCAAACCAAAAACAAGCTTAACAAAAAGCTCTACACAGACAGACTACTCACAGAAGTGACGACGCCAGACTTCGAAATCTGGATGGGCGACGGGTAAGCGAGCATTATTTTTGGTGGGGCAAGCTTGATAGCAACTTTTTTTTACGAAACACTGAAAAAACGAAATGTTAATGCTTCCCCCCCCTTTTAATTGAAGGTTAAACGAGCACGGTGGCACTCAATGGGCTATAAGCAGGCACCCATCCCTAATTTAAGGTCACTGGTTCCAGAGAAGGGAGAAAGCCCGTGCCGTAAAACAAACACAACATCCATGACTCACGGGATTCGAACCGAGACTCTTCTCTGACGTATGGTCATAAGCCAGCAATTAGAGCACTGCGTCACCGGGTCAGCTTCCATACTTTTCACTACCGGCTACAGAAAAATTCGCGCAATTTTGACACCCTCCTCACCTGGACACACGTACATACATCTGACTAGCTTACGTCACTGGTGTAAGATAAAATTATTGGTGGAATGTCGCCTTCAAGTTTTTGCTTGCTCAGGATGTATTGTCTTAAATTTATTTTCAAAATTTTCCATTTTTGCCTATGAAAATAGTACTTGAACATTTTTTTAAGAGAAAATGCCGTTTTTGTTTAACTAAATCAAATTTTAACGTTGCTCCACGATATTGAAATAATCAATTAAATGTTGTGCCATGGCACAAATGTTAATCTAATCAATTTTAATGCTGTACCTCCCCCCTCTTAACTTCCTTCCTTCCAGCCAGCGACTTTGATTTACACTCCTGCCCTACCAAGCAGTCGTCAGCCACGTTTTGCACTTTACGGTTCCCGGGCAGTCTAAAGAGCGATAGTATAGCTTTAGACTCCACTGTCCGTGGTAGAATCCCCAATTTTGTAAAGAAAACAAACGACAGAGCAATTAGTAATTACCGCCCTCAGTGAGTTCATATCCATCCTCCTCATTCGCCATCTGCCCATACGAAGCTGAAAACGAAGATTAAACTAAAGAATTGGGAAAGTGGAGAACAATTGAATTTTCATGGCCCTAGAGATGCTATTTTGATAACCTTTCTACGCAGACGTGAACAACGCACTTCTTGAATAAAAATACGTAGGGTAACATAAAGTAAAACACAAGACTTATTATTATTTGGCGAGTCCAGATTATATTTTAAGGTTAAGTACATTGAAAAATGACCATTTTTGAAGTGGGTGGGAAAGACAAATTTCAGGGTGAGGTCAAGCCCACCTTCTCAAAACGCTTGGCGATGTCCCTGACTCACAGAAGCCAGAAGCTTGCACGAGTGCGTGACCATTCTACTTAAACCCAGAAGTCAAATGTTTGCGTCGAACCGGCGAAGATATTTGCCTTTCATGATTGCAACTCTCCGAGTCTCTTGGAAGGGGAAAAAGACAAAGAAATAAGTATGGGACAGAGTATCCTGATAAAGTGAGAAGGTATTAGAGTTTGTAATTAGCTTCGAATATTGCTCAAGGAGTGGAGACAGGCAGCGATTTTGAACTTCTCGTAAGCCCTGATAAATGTGTCCACCTGATTAAATACGACCGTCGGACCACGATAAGGCTTTCACCGGAATCCGTATTATCGGTATGACGGCTGCTTCCTGCGTAAGAAACGACACCTGTTCAAGTCAAGTGTGTGTTGATGAGACATTACAGGATACAAGAAGACACAGGTGAACGGTCCTTTAGCAATTCATTGATTTGATTGTGCACGAACTATGGACAGTAGTAAAGCTGTACTTGAAATACTGTATTATTGTGGTGTGGCTGCAAGACTGTGAGTAACGTTTGCTGATTTTCTTCCTAAAATTATTCTGCGCGTTTCGTAGTGACTTCTCAATGCAGGCGAATGGAATTTCCATCTAGAGTGATTTGCCAGTAGCTAAACCTAGATAATATTAGAATGGGCATATTCAGCCTGTTCTCCTGTATTTCAACTAAAAGATCCTTATAAAATGTATTTAAGTTATTGAATGTCTGTTCTTGTATTCTAAATTATTCGGCTACGATCTTGTGGCATTTATTATTATTATTGCTGGTAAGCCACGCTCTCTCCAAGAACTATCTCTTCCCTGCAGCATCAAGAGAACCTACGTTCTTGCGTTGCGAATGAAAGTGGCATAGTAAGAGTGCCAAAGTCGTAAAAATATTAGGGAACAAAGATTTTTGAATTCGTTTGGTACGTAGAGATCTAAAAAAATATTTGAGTTTTTGAAACTTGTTATTATCATCGAGCTTTCTGTGTGCATTTCAATTGATTTTGAAAAAAAGGATCCTTTCATTATTCGAAAAAGATATTGTACATCTCTTTCTTCCCATTTATAGATTTTAAAAGTATCGTTGCCGGCACCGTATGAGACCGACTGCATTGAATATATGGAATTGAGAAAACAAAGAGGAGGTCACGGACCGATGAGCAAACGGGTATGAACAAATTTCATTAAAAAATAGAATATGAGAATATTTTGGAATATGTGACGTACATTACATATTTAACTTTCCTTTTTTTCTTTGCCGGGAAGATCGCGGGTAACTAACTAAGGCTAACATGACAATCGACGGGAAATTACTGAGTGTGTATTTTCACTGCATAATATGCGTAGTTCCAATGAAAACACTCGCAATCGATCTTGAACTGGAATTTAAAAAGTACATATCTGTTACAGCTGATTCTGTCGATCGGCCATGTACACTATATTGACAAAAGTCACCGGATACACCGTCAAAAGCAAATGAACGTATCCTCTGCGTTGTTAAAATGCGCGGTACAGCTGCAAGCGGTATAAAAACAAGCCTGCAGCTGATCTCAATCGTATCACACCGTGAGGTTGAGTGAAAATGTCGCGGAGGGAGAGAACTGACTTTGAGAAAAGAAAGATTGTAGGGTGTTATATTAGTGGGTTGTCCATAAGAGAAACCGAGAGGCGTTTAAACATACCCAAGTCAACGGTTTTGAATGTACTGAATATGTGGAAGACACATGGCGTACCTGAAGCAACAAAACGTCCAGCAGATAAAATAAAATCAGTGATAGAGGACGTCGAAGCCTCAGGAGAGTCGTTACAAGTAATCGACGGAGTACTGCACAAGACCTCACTGTACAAGTGAGTACAAATGGAGAAAACTCAGTATGTACACGTGCCATTCGCAGAGAACTTCATTCCATGGGTTACCGTGGTCGTGCGGCTGCTCATCAGTCTTTCATCTTCACTCGGAATGCTATTCGTCATTTAGCATGGTGTAAAGAAATTTTATCGTGGACCGTAGATAAAAGAAAACGGGTCCTATGAACTGATGAATCCAGATACACAATCCATCAGTCTGATGGCCGTGTGTGGGTATGGCGGCAGCCTGGGGAACGCTATTTACCACAGTTCCTACGGTCAAGGTTGGAGCTGGCAGTATATTCGTGTGGGGGTACTTTTCGTGGTATGTGTACAAACCCGATAACCAGCACGTCTACATCAATATTCTGGACAATTATACCCTACCAACTCTGTGGCAATACTATGGGAACGAGCCTTGTTAGTACCAGCAGGCTAATGAACCTATCCATAAAGCAAGGATTGTTACGGCGTTATTTGACGATAATTCTGTATCGTGCGTGGTCTGGCCAGTACAGAGCCTTGATTTGAATCCCATAGTGCACTTATGGGAGGAAATAGAGCGCATCATAAAAAGTTTGGAACCAAGGAATACTACTAAGCAACAGTTAGAGGCACCATTTTGTAATGAACGGAAGCGCACACCTATCGCTATGTTGCAAAACCTTGTCGAAAGCATGTCTCGAAGGGTCAGTGCATGCATTAAGGCCAAAGGTAGAACGACACTGTACTAATGCATGTCATTAAATGCTATGTTGTGTTTCTTTGCTATGTGTCCGGTAACTTTTGTCAATATAGTGTATATTAAATAAGTGCTATATCTGAAAGATATCTGCGACAGATGAGAGATTAAGGAGAGAGTCAACTGGTTTAGGAGATACCTAATGTTTCCCTTTTCCAAGTGAAGTCATTGACAGGAGAAGGAGTTAGAAGTTTCCTTTTTGTTCTAGGTCTCCTCACGGTGGCATTCTCTCAGAGTTAGTGGACTGGTCTGATAAACATTGAACATCAACAGGGATACTAAAAAACGTGAGAAACCTTTCTGTCAAAAGAATATGCTTGCTTCCATTCTGTAACTAAGTAAAATATTCCGTAAGTATAAGGGATAATAACGCCAGCAAACGGAGATTTTAAGTACCGATTATTTATAGGAGGAAGAATAACAAAGTAATGGCAACATACCGTTTAATACCGGTAAATATGAGCACATGAACATTTCTCTACATAGTCCCCTTGCATGTCGTTGCACTTCTCGTATCGTTCTACTAGCTTCTTCATTCTTTGGGAGAAGAAGGTTTTCAGCTTCTCCCAAATCCATGGCAATAGATAATATTGGGGCGTTCTGGCGCTGCAGCACCAGAACGCCCCATTATTATCTACAGGTACTCCACCAGCGGACGGGACTGCCACAGGGTGGGTATGGGTGCCCATGTCGACGAGGGTGTGGCCATCTAAGGTGGTTGGTGGAACTTTATTATTTTTTTTTCTGCCGTTGGAGTACCTTGGTGGAACTTTATTATTTTCTGCACACAGCGGCGGAGCACCATGGTGGAACTTTATTTTATTTTATTTTTTGCCGTTGGAACACCTTGGTGGAATTTTATTATTTTTTTCTGCCGTTGGAACACCTTGGTGGAACTTTATTCATTTCTGCACACAGCGGCGGAGCACTACGGTGGAACTTTATTATTTTTTTCTGCCGTTAGAGCACCTTGGTGGAATTTTTTTTCTGCCGTTGGAGCATTTTGGTGGAACTTTATTATTTTCTGCAGCACAGCGGCGGAGCACTACGGTGGAACTTTCTTCTTTTCTACCGCAGAGCAGTGGGACACCTTGGTGTAGATTTATTATTTTCTGCCGTAGAAAAGTGGGAGCGCGAATTTGGTGCGGCCCTAGGAACAAAGAAATAGAGTTATATCCTGTTCATTCTTATTCGGCGTCGAGTTTCCCCCTTTATTCAAAAGAATAAAAACGTTGGTTCTCATTCTCAGATCACATGATAATCGCGATCACGTAGTGAATGATTTCATTTTTTTCCTGCAGCAGCTAATAATTTTTTTCTACTATGAGTTTATAATTTTATTTTTTCTGTATGATAATGTAACATCTTTTTTGGACTAATATTTCTTTAAGAATGTACTCGTAAAGGTTTGTCTGCGTAACACAAGAAATAATCAGATTTCCCCCCTATATTTGATTGTAAAGGTATTTGCTCTCAGGACTTCTATATTATTCTTACATGTTTTTCCAATTTCTTCCCCAACAAACGTTTCTTAACTACAGAACGAGTTAATATTTAATTTTCTGAGCAACTACACTGCTGGCCACCCAAAATGCAACACCAAGAAGGAAGCATCAGATTGGCCTGAAATTCGCAGCATGCGTAGCCCGCGAGATGACATGCAGACGATTTGCAGGGCGTATGCAATTCATGTGCGTCCGGCACGCCACCAAGAAGCATTATAAGAAGAGTGCACAGAAGGCGGGGTGTAAGTGGTGGAAGTGTGTTGTGCTGCCGGACCTGTGTGAGGGAAGCTTCCTGATGCCTCGTCGCAGAATACGGCAGTCATTCCAGCACGTTTAAGAGTTCGACAGAGGACGAATAGTGGCTTATCGCGACAGCGGTTTATCGTACCGAGACATCGGCGCCCGTGTGGGACGACATCCAGCCACAGTGAGGCGAGTATGGATTCGGTGGGTGCAGGAGGGACGGACGGACCGACGTGAGCGATTGCCGCAGCCGCGGCACACCACCCTACGAGTCGACCGGCATGATGTGCGGCGGTCATTGACGGCTCGCACCGCCACATCATGAACCATAGCGCAGGAATTAGGGTGTGTTGCGCAACAACCTGTGTCAGCACGTACCGTTCGACGTCGTCTGCAGAAGCGGGGACTTGTCGCACGGCGCACATTGCTCCGATTAACATTCACGCTACACCACCGGTGAGTGCGGCGGCAGAGGGCAGTTGAACGCCGCACCTGGACTACGGAATGTCACGACATTGTCTTCTCCGACGAATCCCGCTTCTGCCTGCAACATCACGACGGTCGGATCCGCGTGTGGCGGCACCGCGGCGAGAGACTGTATGACGCCTGCATTATGCATCGCCATACCGGTCCGTTGCCTGGCGTTATGGTTTCGGGCGCAATTGGATATGACACCTGCGCAATTCTGGCACGCATCATCGGTACACTCAACAGCCACCGCTACATCTCCGACGTTTTGGAGCCTGTAGTCCTCCCTTACCTGCAGGACCTGCCAGCGGCCACGTTTCAATAGGACAATGCGAGCCCGCACGTGGCACTCATCGTGCAATAATTCTTTACGACCCACAGGTGTCACTGCTGACGTGGCCTGCCTGTTCTACCGATATGTCGCTCATCGAACACGTCTGGAACCGAGTGGCCCGGCAAGCACCACCGGCAGCTACGCCTGATGAACTGTGGCAACGTGTGGAAGCAGCATGGACCGACATACCCCAAGCCCACATCCAAAGCCTCTTTCGTACGATGCCGCGGCGTGTAGGGACCTTTATTGCCAGCCATGGAGGCCACACGAACTATTGATGTCTGCGTGTTCCGCAAGTCGCGCACGGGCCTGTAAGCTCAATCGTTTCATCTTTGTACCTGTTGTTATGTGTCCAGTAAATCTGGCTTTGTTATCTCGTGTCCTTCTTCGTGTTGCATTTAATGTGGCCAGCAGTGTATTTCATTCTTACTTTTCTCACAATCCTCCAACAAACGTTGTGAAAACACTCACTCCGGAGCCAGTTCCTTAACCAACAAAACTGCACTGACGGAGTGTATCGTTGCATATTTGATGTCTTGACGCGTGTTTCACCTTTGAAGTACGTCACATCATCTCTCTTTTATTTCTTTTTAGTGAAGAAGGAATTTCCATTTATTCCAGACGACGTGTGGAACGAACATCATTCTTTTTTCGAAGAACCAAACGGTCAGAAGATCCTTTTTGCACAATAGGGTGGCAATGTGAAAACACATATTTGTCGGTGAGGAGGATGCTCCTCGCTCCGGAGCTAGGTGTTTTAACCGACTGAACTACACCGACGGAGTGTATTGTTGCTAATTTGTCGTCTTGACACGTATTTCAACTCTGTAGTACGTCACAACGTTTCTGAACTACAGAACTACTTAATATTTAATTTTCTAAACACTGAAATATCATATTTTCATAAAAATTGTATTCTTTACGATATATGTTTTACATTTCTTTTGTATAACATAATATATTTTTGACCCCCCCCCCCTGAAAAGTACTTTTTCTCGGTAAATTCCTAAATACCACAAACAAATACAATCTTTTAAGAAAGTTTTTTATTTCTTTTCCCTGTATAACTTAATATACTTTGCAAACTGTTATCCTGTGCTTTCATATTCGTCAAACTTTGCACTGTATCAGTATTAATTTATTTTAAACTTTTACTTATTTCTTCATCTTTTTTTTCTGACTCAACCCGCCAAACATTTCATAACGACTATGTTACACTAGTTTTCACTACAAGTTTTTCTATGCATCTCTTAAATCTTTAGAACATACATTTCATGTTCTTGAAATTATCATAGATAGATACAATTTTCTCGCTGTTGTACATGTATTTTCCAACTGAAGAAAAATGTTTCGAAACTTCTGCTCTCATATATACACTAACACATGAAAGAAGAGTGATTTTACACTTCCATCTTTTTTCTTTTTTTATTCGAAAATTTCCAAGCACATCATAAAAACCTCCAGTGTGAGAGCTATCACGGCACTAACAAAACAAAAGCATAACATAAAACAAATCCCATTGTTCCTCCTTTCGGACGACTAAACAAAGCAAGAACCTCGTTTCCTTTTACTTGGTCAAACGTCACACCTAGGTGTAAATCGACCGCGTATATTGTTATTTTCGGTCGTTTCCTTTACAACTGTTTAAATCAATGATCTCTGCCATGACAATAGACAAAGAAATTGATGTGTCACCATTCCCCGGCTATGAAGAGTGTATGCATTCCATATTAAGACCCTTTTTTGTTTTCATATTTATTGATAATTTCGAGAACAGTTCAATCTTACTCATAGAAAACAAACATGAATCTGTAAAAAGGTTTAAAAAGGGGTTCAAATTTCCGTTCTACAAATTTCCTTATGAATCTCATCATCAGCGGTAAACTTACGACTGCGTAGAACCTCTTTAAAAGAACATGTGATAATCGCATGACGCCAGATCAAGGCTGTAAGGGATATGTGAAAGACATTCAAACCGCACTTGTTGCATTGCCTCCACCGTTGCGGCCGCTACGTGGGGAAGTACATTGTCTTGGTGCAGCAATATTGGATTCCACTTCTTTTTCTGCGAATTGCAAGCATCAGTTTCTCTAAGAGTAGCAGAGTTCGTTGCACTGATCACTATTTGTCTGTGTTCCTGAAAATGCGCAGGAAAAGAACCTTTCATGTACCGAAAGGAGGTCAGCAGGATTTTCTTGGCGGAGGGCTGTCGTTTTAATTTCTTCTTTACTAGAGCAGACGTGTGTTTGTACTGCATGCTTTGTCTCTTGCTTTCCGGTTCACAAATGACGAACCCATGTCTCGTCGCCAGTGAGAATCCTCTCCAAAGCCCTCATATCTTCTTCATAACGTTTGGTCGCAACCCACACGACCTGTTGCTTGTGCAGATCAGAGAGCTGTTTTTTGCGCAAAATGTACGTTACCCCAAGTCATCATGTACTAATGCATATGCGGATACATTGACGTGCAGTAACAGCAGACAACGCAATCCGTCGGTCTTCACTGATCAAACCATTAGACCAGTGGATTAGGGCTTTTGTGCGCGATGTTGATGGCTAGACTGATCGAACTCAATTTGTTGTTCCCTCTTTAAACCTTTTTACCCATTCATAAATGTTTCGTTGAATCATGCTGTTTTCATTTTTGTAGTGACATCCTTCGGTGAATTGCAGCAAGTGTCACTACTTTTAACCAAAGAAATCTCACTATGGCACGTTGTTCAACAATGCTGCAAACCCTCATCGGAGCGTCCATATGTATTTAACCTTTGTTCCGACTAGACTAACGGCACAGTTCTGCGTTGTGCGTGTTCGAACTAACCATAAACCATTCCGAACGTGTTGTATTTCGTCAGCTACTATCGGTTGAGGTTACCGCGTAAATTTTTAAATTGCCTTTACTGTTTGATTTACCTGCGTATGTGCACTGATGTGACAAACTAGAGCGAAAAGATCGCTGGAGAAAAGTGTCAGCTTCATGTCGAAATCCGGTGCAGAAATGGTGAGCCGAACCTGTCGCTCCAAGGTAAGAAGAAACACACTGATCACCCGATTGTAGTGAAAGCGTAGCACCTCGAAGAGAACACAAGAGGAAGGATTGCTTTAGCCCAGCACGAAAATTTTGGAATGTAATCAATCAACTCAATGTGCGCAAAGCACTTTGCGGCCAGTGTGCAACTACTAACCACCTTGTTATATCTCAATGCCACAAAACGACCCAAACGGAGATCATTTTAATTGTTAGCCTGGGTGAATCAGCCGAAGAAGAGACATTACCAGGATCGCTTTGTGATTCTCCACATCTTCAGATAATCACCGAACAGTGGGGAATGTGTGCATATGTTGATGGCCATATTGTTTTTTTACTAACCGAGGTATAAAAGTTACCTCCAAAAAATTTGCAAGCGAAGATCTCCTTCATTCGGATTACTACGAGACAGGCTCAAATTTGCAGTAACTACAGCGTTTATGTTTTCTTTCTAATATGTAAAAGATAGGTAACCAATGAGCTAGGTGATTAATTGTATCAGAATATTTGTTGGTTTTTCCAACTAATATTCTGTGCTGGTATTGGCCACCAAGTGGGATATAATCCATTGTATTTTTTTCTAAATTAATATCCTCTTGTACATGAATAGCGTAATGCGAATAGATCTGCCTTTATCGTGCGAATATCTTTCAGTTTATAGTGATGCTTGGATATCCTGCATTCTTGCATGCTCGCCAATGGTCGTTTCTCTCGTGTTTTAATATCTACTTTCATTAAAAAGATTCTCCGGGGCATAGCAGTATATACGACATTGGTACTGTGTGGTTTCTGAGTGATTTGCCATATTCGCGAATGAAGTGTTGTCCATGAGCTAAATCGTGTCGAATTATATTACCAGCGAACTGACATTGTACGAGTATAAATCAAAGTAGGAAAATGCGAGTGTTTCCTTATCTGCAAATTGTTCAACCACTTTTAAATGACATAGAGATCTGAAAATTGGCGTGTTGATAGGTTTTAACGTCCGTATACCTAAAAAAGTCTGAAAACTATAAAAAAAATCAAAATGGCAGCTTTGGAACACGGCTTTGAAGCACTGCCTACTTGAAACTTTCCACGAATTGTTCAACCACTTGCAAATTACCTAGAGATATGAAAATTGGCATGCTGATAGGCCTTAAGGCCAGTCTACCTAGAAAAATCCCAAAACCAAAAAAATAAAAATGGCGGTATTCGAATATTTTCTGCTTGAATTTTTCTACTACTTAATACTAATAGGTCTAAAGGTCTAGATACCTAGAAAAACAAAACAAAATGGTGGCTTTGAATTTTTCTACCACTTCTGCACTTTTCTGAAGACCAAAAAATAAAAAATTGTGTGTTAGCTTTACTGTTCAAAATGCTGATGCGTTTAAAGATAGTTATGCCAGAAACGTTGAAATGCTCTAAACATTTCGTGAAATTTTGATTTAAAGCTAATAAAAGACGTGAAAGCCTGTTACCGGTTTATATCAAACCGTATGCACTTACTACGGTTTGACTGTTCTAAGTCGTAAAAAAAGAGTTATAGTTGCGGTTCTCAAATAACTTTTCTTTCGTTTAATTACTTTTCCCTTTCTTTAATTTTATGTTAAAAAAATGATTTTATAGATTTATCATTCGGAGAACAAGCATGGCTGCTAGTTGCATAACATAGTAACAGGTTTTTCCTTATACTAACGTAATAGATTTCTGTTTTAAGTTAAGTCTTCTTAACTGTGTTATGTTTTATCTTAAACAGTATGCTGCTAATTATTTGTTGGTTCCTTTCGTTGTTCTTGAAGGTTCAACCTAACTAATGGAATAAATGTGTTAGAACGAGTACCTAGATCATATACAGTATTTACGATTTGTTCATTGAATCATGAGCCATACTTTTGAGTTATCATGATTTTTCCATTTGTTGCTTAATTTATGAAACCAGTGTATTTACGATTTGTTCATTGAATCATGAGCCATACTTTTGAGTTATCATGATTTTTCCATTTGTTGCTTAATTTATGAAACCAGTGTGTTTACGATTTTTATTTCCCTGAACACTGATTAATCTTTTAAATAATACAATAAATACATAGTTGCTGAATATTTCGATGTACTTTTCTAGCAGATACATATGGCAAGGGTAGCTCCCTTCACATATTCTTTGCCTCTCTCTCACTTTTCCTTCTCAATAACCTCATTGCCTCTTATGAAGTTCTTAAAAACTACTGTATATCGCGTTCCATTACAGTACACAAAATACTGTATTAAAGAAGAAAAAGATAAATTTACCTCGTCAATTTTAAATATTTCTAACACTTTGTGTCTTCACAAGGTGACGTTTGCTCCGCAGCCGAAACTACAGAAAACCATTAGCACAACATTTCGAACAGGATGTTTTTTCCTTTTGAAGGAAAAACACAGGTTGTTCCCAATACATTTATAAAATTTTGGCTAAGGTACTCAAGTCAGCTTAAAAATTCACTCCTACAAAATAAAAAATTTTAAATGCCTAACTTTGTTGAACTTCTTGTCAAAATTTCAACATTTATGTCTTTTAATAAAGACGTGAAAAATAACATATGAACAACTTAACATTTCATATATCATAACAAAATTGATCATAGTACTGCTGCATACAGTAACTTTGTCTTTCACTCTCAGTTCTCAGGAAAAAGGAAATAAATCGAATTGAAACGGAATTTTAAATTTCTGTTCTGATGATACATTTCCATGCATTTGGATTTCATGTAACATATCTGTGTTTTGAATAAATTGTGCTTTTAAAACCGAAAATACCTCGATTATTGTTCAGAAATATATGAAGCACTTTTGTTTGCTCTCTGCTAAAATCATGGCATTTAATACCGATAATACTTTTTTTCTTTATTTCCGTAGCAATGCATAGAGGAATGTAAAATGAATATGAGTCTGGCGGACTACGGATGTGTTATTCATACAATATGGTATCCTCATTACGAAAAGAGATGTGACCCAGGTGAACATCATAAATTTATTCAATTGCAACTTCATTTGGAGAATAAGATCTTTCATATTGATATATATATTTAAATAAATTTATCTAAGTGATGTATTTCATTACAGAATCCGATGAGAACGTTTGTTTGGAAGTTGAACGACTACCGTGACGATGACGGAGACCGTAAAATAGATTTAGTCCCAGTAGCCTATGACTCATAGAAAACGTTAAAAAATAAAAAATAAAATAATTAAAAAGAAGCTTGAGCAGAATGCCCTCAGAGGAAATATCGCTTAGCGAAATCAAAGAAATATTAAAGCTTTAGATGTACACGGTTTTTCATCAGTTGGGTGAAGTTGTAAATTGTTCTACATACTTACCGACCTCCAAGTGACATCTGACTTCAAACAAATTCGCCAGATGGCAAGCAGGCAAGGAAAAGGTAGTAACCTAAAAGAGGTTATAAAAGTGAACATCAAAAAACAATTCCACGCAAGAACCACCAAGTTTATAGAACTTTCAGCTTTTAAAAGGGTCAGCCACACTTTTACCACACTTTTAGTCACCCTGTCCCTTTGCATTGCATTCATTTAACGAAATTCTTCTTTCTCTTACAAGAGGAGTTTTATTTTTGCCCTTTTGTTTTCCATCTGTTTGTTCTTTTTGAGATTTTATTTCTTTTGACAAACTGTTTTGGTTTCGGCTTTCTGCTACTAGTAAATTCGTCGTAGCGATATGCGCCAGTGGTATCTTCTCTGGAATTTACAGTATCATTTTAATGCTTGAAATAACTATGTGTATCTGTGCTTTTCTCATTTCAATAACTCCATCAATATCAGTCATATTATTTAGCATGAATTGTTTTTCCAAAGATTCTGCAAAAATTTCAGCTTTTTACTCAATAGCTAACGTTCTATCAGTTTTATTCAGCAGTGGAGCTAGATGAGCGTTTTTCTTTTTCAAGGATTTGGTGTGATGCCAGAACTTTATTGTTTTTGATTCGGATTTTCCTAGTGGTCAATATGGTCATCTAAACCGACAGCAAAACCAAATTGCAACTTTCCGAATACCTTTTCTGATTTTATGATTCAGAGAATAATCCATATCCTCAATGTTGGTGCTTCTGTTCCTTTGCCATTTTCGACTATATTGTTTTCCTTTTGTAGTTTCAATAATTTATTTGGATACATAGTATGAATTTCTGCTTTCTTTGGCAGGAGTTTGACATTACGATGCTATTTTTCGAATGGCTTGGTTAAATTTTGAAATTGCAAGATCAATTTATTCTTTTGTGCTACATTTACCGATATCGGGTTGCGCAATTTGAT
Organism: Macrothele yani; assembly: GCA_039090855.1. Taxonomy (NCBI): domain Eukaryota; kingdom Metazoa; phylum Arthropoda; class Arachnida; order Araneae; family Macrothelidae; genus Macrothele; species Macrothele yani. The sequence continues at coordinate 187,330,131 of CM076995.1, forward strand.
TTATTCTTTTCTTTAAATTCTTTCCAGTTGGCAACCATTCTATTGGCACGTGGTACCGTAACTTTTATCCGAAAAAATATTTAGTAACAATGGCTTGTGTTCCGAGGATAGAGAAATTTCTGTAAAAATTTCAAAGTAATATTTAATATCTTTGAATAAAACAAACTTAAGTACATTACGTGTTTCGTTTTGTATCACGTGGAAGGGCTCTACTGGCTCCATAGTTTTTTTCTTAGCATATATTTGAAGATATATTTTCACTTTTATTATCCCTGTTATAAAACCAATAACGCTGTTTGCTAAACAAGCAATTATTGTAGTGGTATATTCTTCAAATAACACTTGCTGTGAATTGATAGGCCTAGATTGCTGTGAATTGGATGAGCCAAGATTGCTGTGAATTGGATAGGCCTTGCTTTTGTTTTTACAATAACAGAGTGAGTCTCAAAGCCTTCCATTATTACACGGAGATTCATGATTTCCTATATAGATTTTCTTCAATAGCAAATAAAATACCACCTTGACGTGTATTTTTACCTTGCCTATAAACCGTGTAATTGGAGATTTTTAATTTAGCACGTTGGGATAACCAAGTTTTGTTGATTAGATGAAAATGATTTTTTTTTCTTTTTTTTGCATTTCAGATATGCTAAAAATTCCCTTCGTTTGCCTCTTAATTCCTTATGCATTCCAAAGACAAAAAACAATATTCAGTTCATTTTTTGGGTGAAAAATATTTTACCCACTCCAATGGGCTGAATCTCAGGTTTTTGAAGCTCGTTTGGCAACGTGCCTTTAAAAAGACTATTTTTACCTTTATTCTCTCCGGTAGAAGTATTTACTGTTTCACTTGAAATCTGAAGAGTTTACGAATCCAAAAACGTTCTAACCTGTGTCATTTTGGTGCCAGCAAATTTTGTGGCTACTTCCGCACAAATTTCTTCAGCATTTTTATATATAAATCTGCATCATTCGTCTGCCTACCTTGGTTATTGAGAATTTAGATAGCCTCATACTCATGAATATTTTTAGTTAAGAATTCAAGCTTGTTAACAGAGGAATTAACTGACTGATTTTACTGTTGTCACCAATATTACAGTCAAAATTGGCACATAAGTTTCTTAGCTGTGGTGTTTGTTCATTTTCAAACGACAATTTGTTTTCACCACTAAGGAGGACTTCTTTCTAGACCAATCCAGACCTTTTTCTTGCTCTGAGAATGTTTTGTAAGTAATTACTTTTTGTTTCAAAAATCTAGCTTGCTAAGCAAACTAGTATTACGAAATTCTGCTTTAATATTAGGGGTTAACGGCAATTCCGAGGAACATGACTTTTTTTTCTTTCAGGGCTGTCTTTTTCTTTTCTCCTCCTCCCTAAGTTTCTTAGGAAGCCTATCGGGGAAAATAATGCCCCCTCATTATTTTTATTAATAGTTTCAGCTCTATGCATTTCAGCATGTAACTTTCATTGGAGTTCAGCAGAATCACTGAAATAATTGCTAATTTCCTTGTTAATTTTCTCAGCAATGTGAATTAGTTGAGTTGCATTAACTGGTGCGTTTTTGTTTGCTCATTCACAGGAATAAGTCCAATAATATTTTTATCGTTACGCTTATGCATCTATGTTATTTAAATATCTTTATGAATCTGTTTCCATGAATTCTGTATTATGAATGCCGTTACTTAGCTTTGTGCACTGATCCGTTGTTTCGAGCTGCAGCTATGGCTGCCTTTTTCTTTTCTTTTTTTGCCACTTCCTGCTAATACTGTATCTGTGCAAGTTTCAAACGTGTCACTCAGTTTAAGAATTTGAGTTTTTTGTATCTTTGTTACTGATATTTATTTCAGGTGTGTGAATTTGAGTATGAGACTGTGGATCCACAGGTTCCTTAATCTGCAAAGTAGATTCAGGAAATTCCTTTTTGAAAAAAAAATAACCACCCCTGAAAAGGACCTTTTCTCTTACGGAGCAGTCTGACAAAGATACGCACTCTCCGTTTAGCCCTTGTGTGACGTCGAACCTTCCAAAGGTAGTGTGTTTGAATACTGACAAGACACCGGAGACGCTGCATCCATAGATTGGCAAGACTCTGTATTCGTAGCTTCAGATAATACTGGAGAAATATGATCCACAGTTTATCAGGATCCCGTCAAAGAAAAGATTTCTGAAGATCGGCTAGACATTGTCCGCAGACTGGAGTGGCACAGAAAAAGATATCTTCTTTCTTACTAAGCGTCTTCTTGTTCTTCTGGTTCTACTTCTTTATACACATGTCGGAAATTCCCGCAGGAAGTTCTGGAGTGTCCTGGGTCTCCTAACTTCTGGAACAGCTGTCTCTCGAACTTAAGATGGAGGGGGTAGCGACGACAAAGTTTTCGTCTGCATCAGAGAAACGGCTTAAGATTTCATAATCGGTGATCCTTGCAGACGAAACTATGACGATGAGCTGAAAAGCAATACAATTAATATGAACCCGAGATGAGCACATGGAAACTAAAGTAGACAGGAAAATAAAAAATAAAATAACATCATTGTAAATAAATGTTTATTTCTAAATTCCTATAAAAGTCCCACAATGTTTGAAAATTACGTAGAACCTCTGCCAGGCGATGCATGTGCAATATTCATTAACACAAAACATCATATACGTTCTCCCTTCAAATGCTCTGTTCCGTAAAGCAAAGTAGCAGGAAACTATGCACAAAGAAAAAAAGGAAAATTTTCGAAATATTTAGATCGTGACAAACATTAATGCTTTCTAGAAACAATATTGTGCATCAGAAGAATCTAAAAAATATAAGTAAAATTTTAGTTCTCCTGTGCTCTCCAATATAATTTTGGAAACTAAAATACCGTGTATTGGTTAAAGCAAATGCTTGCATACCCTACTAACCAGCAACAGCTGATTCGGGAAAACATAAAAAGTACATCGAAATAATTTATATGCCTATTAAAAAAATACTTTATTTTTCTGACAGAAAACCCCCTCGGTTAATTCGAATACATAACAAAACTTTCTAAGGAGAAATCTTCAACAGAAAATCTGTAGAACGTATGTGTAATGTAACTTGTGCTTACCTCTGCACGATCGAAGAAAACAATTTTGGGGTACGATTTACAAACCCATGGACGGAAACAGTAAGCAAGAAATAGAATTTCCGGAATACCAATGAATATGTTTCAAGATGTGTTTTTAATGTTTTGTGCGTAAAACGTCCTAAAAATGTTGAATTTTTTACTTTAGGTAATATACCAAAAATTCAGTGCAGGAGCTTTCTGGTGATATCAGAAAGTATAGAATACGCTATCTTTTATATAAATGAATGCATTGTTTTCTTTCAGTTTTGTTAACAACGTTTCATAATACCTCACTCCTTTTTTAAGGGAAAAAATAATCCTAATACTTCATTACTTTTTTTAAGAATTATAATACCTCACTCCGTTTTTGAGGGCATAAATTATTGAAAAAGTACAAAGTGTCTCCCATCAGACAAAGTGTGGGATGTTCAGAGTGGTTTTATGCCTGGTTAAGGCTGCACTGACCAAATTTTTGCATTACCCATGATGATTGAAAAGTATCTGGCTGTTCGTAAGAAAATGTTTGCTGCCTTCCTAGATTTAGAGAAAGCTTAGGACCGAGTAAATAGGACACTTTTGTGGAAGATATTGAATGAATATGGTGTTACTGGGAATCTACTTAACAGTGTAAAAGCCATGTATGCTGGCAGTAGAGCTAGTGTACGAGCGAATGGTGTTTTATCGAAATGGTTTTCTATTATAGCATGAGTCAGACAAGGTTGTGTAATGTCACCATTGCTGTTTAATATATTTATGGATGTGTGCATGAATGATGCTAAATCGGGCAATACTGGTTTATGCCTGGGCAATATCCGTTTCAGATTGCTGTCTGCTGATGACACAGTCCTGTTGGCAGAGAACAAAAAGTGAGTTGCAGAGTATGTTGTCCCGGACGAACGAAGTTTGCGTGAAATTCAAACTGAGTATAAATAGGGGAAAAACCAAAGTTATGACTTTTGAACTAGGAACTGTTAGTACTGAATGTAATATAAGTCTAAATGGCACAGTAATTAACCAGGTGAATTAGTTTGTCTACAGTACTTAGGTATCATGTTTATACAATGAGAAAAATTTCGATGGTGAAATTAGTAGGCGAGTGAATTTTTCATTGAAAGTCATAGCTGTTTTAAGAGGTTTTCACAGGAATGACGGGTTCTCAAGAGAGTATCGAACGGCTCTCTTGAGAACCCGTCATTCTTCCTACTCTAATGTATGACAGTAAAACCTAGGCACTACAAAAGAAACATAGGAGTCGTTTGTGTGCTGGAGAAATGCGTTGCTAACGGTAGATTTGTAGCAAGAAACGTTCTGATCGTGTGAGAAAAAAAGATGTGTTTTGAAATGTGAAACAAAATGTTGTCAGCAAGGCTGAGACTAATATTATTCGGCGGTTTGGCCATGTTGAAAGAATGAGATGCTTACTAGGAAAACATTGTTAGCCCAAATCGCAGGAAGGAAAGGTGGAGGAATGCCGAAGAAGTCATGGGAAGTTTAGATTCCGGAGTACCTTCATGAAAAAAGATTATGAGTATGAAGTATAGAAGGTTTTGTGTACGTCGTGTGATGGATGTCAGTGAAGCATGAGTTGTGTACCAAGGTCGCTGTAAATGGAGAAGTTTGATACGGCAACAGTAAGCAAATAATCAGGTAGAAATTTACATGGTCGCTTGTATTTCTTTGTGGAGCTAACATCTGAATCTCAGAGAACAGCTTAGTGATATGTATGTATGTATGTATGTATGTATGTATGTAAACCCTCATGCTTTCCTCTTCGATAGAAAAAGGAAACTGATAGTCTTTCATAATAATATATCAAAACCACCAGAGAAATTTTTAATTCTGAGACCATAATTTTCCTGGCTTTTTTCCAGGTTGCTCTCGTAATGGGTATTTCCGAATTTGAACGTTGAATGAAGGTTTCTGTGGTTCCTATGGGTGCTTCAAAGTCAAAAATGCACCGGAGAACCAAACCATCATGACAACTGCAGGAACACAATGGTACGTGTCAAGGTCATGAGACGATATACATAGCACCTGATAGTGAGCTACTTTAATTAGTGTTATTCTTGTTCTGATGGGAAAGGCAGCGAGTTTGACCAAGGCCAAAGTGTAATGGCCGCGAGACGAATGAGTCAGAGAATTTCCAAGACTACAAAGCTTGTAAGGTCAGCCCTGGTTGGTATCTTCAAAAATTGGTCTGGGGAGGGAAAATCCACGAACCACGGGCAATGTGTAGGCCCACACAGCTCGTCGATACTAAAGTTGAACGAAAGCTGTCCGGTATGGTACAAACTAAACTGTAGGAAAACTTGCCGGTAATTTGAGTGCAGGTGGCGGTAGTAATGTGTCACAACCCACAGTACATGGAATTCTGCTGAAAATGGTTAGCATAGCCACTGGAGCCACAGGCCTCTTAGAGTGCCTAGGTTCACTGTCGAAAGTGCCTACAATAGGCACGAAGCATAAAAACTGGAGCTTTAATAAATAGAAGAAAGTCTTCTGCTCCGATGAATCTCGTTTCCTGTTGCACCATGCGGACCGCCGGTTCTTCTTTTTCTCGGGAAATTATTAGCACCAGGATGCACCGTGAAACGGAAACAACCGATGGTGGAAGTGAAATAGTTTGGGAAATGTTCAGGGTGCAGTCATTCATGTGTGAGAAATTATGACGTCTACCTTCTACCTGAATATCATTTCCGACTAGGTACATCCTTTCATGGCAACGATACTCACCCTCTAGTAACGCTTTCTTTCAGCAGAGTAATGCGCTATGCCACATTGGCCGGATAGTTCGAGAATGATTTGCGAAACATGAGGAAGACTTCGAGGTATTGCTCTAACCCAGTGGTGCGCAAGCTAAAACAGGTGCGCCTCCACTGAAGAATTATTTTATTACTTTGCAGTAACCCCAAGTCACCATGCAAATAAAACAAGGGGTTAAGAATTATAATTATGTACGCATTTTTAAGAGGCATTTATATTATGTTGACCAATATTATTTACATTTATTAATTAAAAATTCCCAAAATTTTCATCTAACTAGAAATAATATGTAGGATATATTGAAACAAAAAATAAACACAATTAGTTGGAGTAAAAAAACTGCACAGCCTATGTTTGAGTTCTAATATGAAATTTGAGCTTGAATCTTGGGAATTATGCTCTTCATTCTTGGTTTTATAAAAAGAGAAACAAAAAGAGAAAGAAATGGGGACCCCTTAATAAACCCTCGTGACCGCAAAAAGGGTCCTGACCCAAAGGTTGCGCACCCCTACTCTAACCTGATAATTTCCCAAACATCAAGCAGATAGACCCCCTGTGATTATTGTTGGAACGGAAAATCCAATCTGCAGTGGCACAACCTCGTAAATTACAAGATTTAAAGGATTTGCTAGTAATATGTAGATGCCAGATATCGGAAAACAACTTTAGAGATCTTAAAGCGTTAATGCCTCTCTCGGTAAGAGCTGATTTGGCGGCTCGTGGATGACGAAAATCATAATAATCAGCTGTGAAAATGTTTTGACTCTTCGGTGAATGTTTTTAATTGAACATTTACTGAACACGAGCAAAATTTTAAAAGAACGAAATTTCATTTTTTTCAGCTGAAGGAAAAGAGAAGTTGATACAATACACTGAAAAGTGTTCAAAGAAGTGCAAACAGGCCTGCAGGTAAGATAGATCTATACGTTTTCAGCACCCCTTTTGTAAAAAAAATCGTGCTTATTTTATCGGTTTGTCCGTACGTCCGGTTATAGATAACATACCTCTGCAACTATTAGTCCGATTTGAAAAATTGTTTTGCATTGGGAAGCTTGAAATATGCGAATGATGATCCCCCATTCCGTTTTTTTTTTTTTTTTTTTTACGGTGTACAATGTTGCCTTTAGAGGGCGTAAATGCGAACAATAGACAATATCGAATACAAAATACATTTTATTCAATATATTTGCTTCTAATCAAACGATTGAAAAAAATCTTTTACATTTCGATTCCATTTATGTCGAAGAGTATTTTAGGTATAGTCACTTTTTCAAGTTATGCATAGATTTTCCGCTAAGGGGAGTAAAAGTTAATTGCGTTTTCCCGGATATCTCTGCTTATAAAACTCCTATTTGAAACATTGTTTCTTCAGCGGATACAGCTCCCGATTGGAAATGTTTTACATATAATTTCTAATTTTTGGTAAAGAATGGTTTGGCCACCAGTGGTCGTAAGCGTAAATTTCTGCTTCTGATGTATTTGCCACAAAATCTGAGCTTCTAAAATCGCGATTGAAAAAATTCATTCATGGACCAATGTCACTAACGTCGTAAACCTTTTCGGGATATTTTATTTTTAAATTAATGCATGATTTCTCTGCCAGGGGCGTAGATGTATATCGTATTTTTGTCAATATCTCTATTTCTATGAATCTGATTTAAAAAATTGCTTCTTTCTTGAATAGCATTTCCGGTGCGAAATGTTTTATATATACAGCTCGAGTTTTAATCCTGCAGATATTGCTGCTTTCCGTTGTAAAATGTTTTTCATATATTTCAAATTTTTCTTTTCGCATAAGTCTGCAACCAAAGAGCATAAGTTCACGATTCCGTTTGTAGCAATATCTGCATTATTAAAACTCGACGAAAAAACTTCTTTCTTCGGTCTGATATTACCGTTTTCCATACCGGTTCCATTGACTCTGAATAGCTTTGATAAATTTAATTCGCGTCAAAATGGTTTCAAAAGACGTGCTCATTGCAACCGAAAATTCGGTGTCATATTTCTTGTTACATATGTAGTAGTGTATACATCATGCCACAGTCCTCCCTGAGTTCAGTGAAAGAAGAAAACGAACATACACTCACACTTGAGCTGATTTATGAGAAAGACTTCCCACCTACTTTGCTGTCATTTGCCAGCAAAATAAGCATGAAACGTGCGCAGTACAAAATTTAAGTCATTATATTTTTCTGGTATTTTCTGAAATATGACGAATCAAAAATGAAAATTGTGTCACGTACTTCATAGATATTATTAAAATGGAAACTAATGGCAAAATCTTGTAACCTTTCGAAGTACCAAAACTATTTGTCAAAGATGCTTTTCTTCTACTTTCAGGACTCATCATTTTCAGTTTGCACAGGTAATGGCTATATTTTTTTATCATTTTTCCCGTTTAACCATCCTGGACTAACTATCTGCCTATCTTTGACTATCCATTCTCGATTATCTATCTGACTATCTGTGATTACCCATCCTCGATTATCTATCTGACTATCTTTGACTATCCTGTAATATCTATCTCACTATCTTTGACTATCCTAGACTGTCTATCTGTCTATCGTTGACTATCCTGGACTATCTATTTGTCTATCGTTGACTATCCTGGATTATCTATCTGTCTATCGTTGACTATCCTGGACTATCTATCTGTCTATCGTTGACTATCCTGGATTATCTATCTGTCTATCGTTGACTATCCTGGACTATCTATCTGTCTATCGTTGACTATCCTGGACTATCTATCTGTCTATCGTTGACTATCCTGGATTATCTATCTGTCTATCGTTGACTATCCTGGATTATCTATCTGTCTATCGTTGACTATCCTGGATTATCTATCTGTCTATCGTTGACTATCCTGGACTATCTATCTGTCTATCGTTGACTATCCTGGATTATCTATCTGTCTATCGTTGACTATCCTGGACTATCTATATGTATATCGTTGACTATCCTGGACTATCTATATGTATATCGTTGACTATCCTGGACTATCTATCTGTCTATCGTTGACTATCCTGGACTATTGTTAACCATATTGGACTATCTATCCATCTTTGACTATCCTGGAATATATTTAACCATCCTGGGCTATATATCTATCTTCGATTTGACTATCCTGGAATATATTTAACCATCCTGGGCTATATATCTATCTTTGATTTGACTATCCTGGACTATCTTTTAACCCGAGGAGCCATAGACTTTTTCAGCCCTTCACCATTTTATTATACACAGATGCAATTTGAAGCTTTCCCTTTGAAATGTGATCGAAATCTGACTCATAAGCTGAAGGTCATCCTTTTCTGCTCAGAGATATGGTGAGTAACGTTTTCCCGTAATGAGCACGCTGGTGTACTTATTAAAGGTCTGCACGGGCTTTAACTTGGAATGCCCGGCCCTAGGGCCTGGCCTGAGCCCAGCCCGTTTCGGAATTCTCAGTTTACGTCCTTTCCCCTTCCGTTTCACTCTTGATTTCAGCTTTCTCTAGGACTTATTGTAAACAACGCAAGGCATCCTCTAGAGCAGGGGTCTTAACTCGTGACCCGCGGACTACTTTTTTAGTGGCCAGCGAGCTGTCCGCAGAGGAAATTCTAAAATGATAAAAAATATATTTTCGAAATAGAGAAATGAAAATCCAGATATCTTGTGTGAATGGAGAATCTGCTGTGAGCTATTTTGAGATAAATTATAATTTATCTTTAATTCCGAAGTTTGTACCTGATAAACCTGAATTTTTCAGTACTCTATAAAATTTCAGTTAAATAATTAAATAATTATAAAACTTCAGTTAAATAATTAAATAATTATATAATAACATCTAATCCAAGTCCACAATAATTAAATAATTATTTAACTGAAATTTTATACAGTACTGAAAAATTCAGGTTTATCAGGCACAAACTTCGGAATTTTTTGTAACATGAATTTCATGTTAACTACATTATTTCTTTTTCGAAAATTAAATTTAAGGATTCAAATTCGCTCTGAAGTAAATGATATCAATATATGCATTTTACTCTTCTTTTTCATGTGGTCCTCGTGTCTTCCATTTTGTCACTTTGTCCGCCATTCAGAGAAGGTTGAAGTTCTTTGGAAAAAGTTATCATTGTGGTTTTTCCAGGAGTGAAGGTCAATTTCAACGTCGTGCTCTAATCACCCAACATTTGTAGGGCATGGTGTATCCTCTTCTCAATAATATGGCGTCCTGAGGCTGACAGTAAGATAACGCGATCATCGACATATGCTTGTATGGACATACCTTCTCCAAATTGTAGGTAATTTCAAAGCTGAATTAGCTATAACATTCCACCACAGCGATCCCGAACAAAACCCCTGTGCCCAACACTTTCGGGGAAAAGTAACAAAATCTGAATATTGAAACTCTACTTTTCGTTTCCTTAAAAAGTCACGAATCAAAAAGAAATTATTCCTTGGAAAATCTTGTTCCTTCAGAACTGCTGGAAACCAAATATTGTTGAAAGCGCTTCGAATGTCAATTGATACAAAATATGAATGTAATTACTCTTAGCGATTGATTTGCACAGGTTTTCTAATGAAATCAAAGTTTGAACAGTACTTCTGCAAGGTAGAAAACCATATTGATTCTCAGAGAACTAATTTGTGTTAAAATGATGTTAGACAGTTCTGTTCGTAATTCGCTTGTCCAATATCTTGCTCCAAGTGGGCAAAAAACAAATAGATCTATAGTCCGCTGGATGATTTCCTATCTATCGCGGCATATTGGAAAAATCGACTTAGCTACTTTCCTACACTCGGGAAATACTCCTTGAAAGAGACGCTCATTCAAATTTCCTATAAATAATTTAGAGTTAGTAAAAAATTGCTTTTCAATAACATCTAATCCAAGTCCACAAATGCCCACAGCTTTTCCTTTATTAAGACTATAAAATACATCCTTCACCTGATTATAAGTAAATGATGCATGATCAGTTTCTGGCGGTAAAACACTTTTTTCACGAATTGTAGATTGATCTTCAGAATCAGTTATCCATTAAGTAATCCATAAGAAAAATACATTACATTGGAACATGAATACTTTCCTCTAAAGATCTTGGAATCAACAATGCTTTGAATGGACGAAATTTTTAAAGGCTTGCTAATTTCATTACTTTCAATTTTGTATGCAAGACCGAAGGGATCCTTTGGGTTTGTATTTTCACAAATCCTGTTCCTTTGAAATATCTTTGCCAACATAATTTCTTTCTTATATTCGGCAGCGACCTTCTCACATCCAGTCTTAAATATAAATATTTCTTCAGTAGAAAATGTACTTCTCTGCATCCATTTTCTTGCAGTTATGACTTTACTACTTAAAACACCAAGTTTGGTGTTCCACCATGAAGTCATAATTCTTCGTTTCTTCTTAGAATTAATTTTATTCTTTTCACAAATTTCATTCAATTCATTATGTACTATTTCATTAATTTATTTAAACCTTTCTATGATAGTGAAGCAGATCCTTCATAATACGATATACTTAGTCCATTTTTAAAGCCCAACCATTCCACATTTTATATAGTACTTGACCGTATGTTTGTCTTAATAGTGAACCACGAAATGTGAGAAGTAAACACTGGTGATCACTGAGATATAATCATCTGTGATATCCCAATGAAAATATAAATGTATGGTACTGAATCTCGTCAATGTGACATCAATCCAGAACTCACCCACAAAAGACAGAACGCTATGTGGATCATTTTGCACAGTCAATCCATTCGAGAAGGCAAAATCAATCAACTCAACCCTCTAGTATCATCCTTGTTGATCACACCATATGGAACTCTTTTCCCGTTAGACTTTAAACCAAAGGTTCACATTTTTAACGAGAATTTTCAAATCTTCTGATGGTGAACAATAATCTTAAATAAGAAAGCGAGGTCCCACTTCCGAACTTCCGAGTTGATTCTGACGCTAACAGTCTTTGAGAGATATCCAGTTGCAGGATCTTTAAATGGCCATTCATCAAAATAATCGCAGGAAAACCGACGATCATTTTTTTCTCTAATATTTATCTGCAAAATCTGCATCCCATGGCACTATCCTGGAAATTTCTCTAAAATTGATAATTATATATAATTTATGAAAACATATTCTTCCTCTAAATAGTAAGAATGCGTTTGTCATAATCGCACTTCTCTTGTGATTGTTATTTATGAGAAGGTGTGCCTCTTTAGGTGTAAACCTCTCAGAAATCAAATTCCAGTTTTTCAGAAGAGGCAGAAGCGACGGAAGCTCTTCGAACAGTTATACATTAGGATATCCTAGCACGATTAGTTGGTACATTTCTCCTATGACCTGTTATCGTACTTTCAGCTTGCTCTCTGAAGTTTTTTCATTCATGGAAAAGGCAGCTTCAGTTGTTCGAGTGGGCGTTATGTTGTTAAAACTAGGCATCAAGGATATAACGGAAACACGAAAAAGAAAAAAATCGGGCTGTAATACCTCACATCAGTATCGTCGTGCTGTTATGCATCCACTATACGTCTGAGCTCTTAACGTCTGTTGTAACTGACATCGTCAGAAACCACCAAACCTGGTAAAGGAGTCACGCTTACGGATAGCAAAAAAACAGCCTTGTGGCCACTTTGTCTCCAGTCTTTCAATCGGAGATCTTCGGTGCTTAGTCAAAAGCGAAACTTTCCCCTGAATACAAGACTCTTCGACAAAAGCGAAACTTTTCGACAAAAGAGAGACTCTTCGAAAAAAGCGAAACTCTTCGAAAAAAGCGAGACTCTTCGAAAAAGGCGAGACTCTCCTCTGAGTACGAGACTCTTTGACCAAAGCGAGACTCTTCCCTGAATACAAGACTCTTCGCTGAATACGAGATTCTTCGACAAAATCGAGACTGTTCTCTTATTACATCTGACTCTTCAATAAAAGCCAGACTTCTCTAAACACAAGACTCTGCGCCAAAAGTGAGAATCTCCGTTGAGTACGAGACTCTTCGACAAAAGCGAGACTCTCCGCTGAGTGTGAGACTCTTCGACAAAAGGAAGACTCTTCCCTGAATACAAGACTCTTTGCTGAATACGAGATTCTTCGGCAAAATCGAGACTCTTCTCTGATTACATCCAACTCTTTGCAAAAGCGAGATTTCTCTAAATACAAGACTCTTCGGCAAAAGAGAGGCTCTTTGCTCAATACCGGACTCTTCGGCAAAAGAGAGAATCTTTGCTGAATACCTGACTCTTCAACAAAAGCCAGGGTTTTTGCTGAATACGAGACTCTTCGACAAATGCGACACTTTTCGCTGAATACGACAGGATTCTCAGTCGTCCCAGCACGCATGTCTGGTACAACACCAATGCAACATTGCGCGACGATACGTTTTGGTGAGTCGTAGTCATCGCAGTGGCTAGGAAGAACACAAACCTGCCTCAGGCAATCTGTCATTTATGCTCGTATCGATACGGGGATGTCTACAGCTGAGTGTGCATTTCGTCAAATGTTGTCCACTGGACATTTTGGGACTGTTATTAATTGAGGTCGAATACGGCGATCAAGATGTTCGGACGGTCGCCTACGTAAATCTTCCTTCAACCATTGTCGCCAATTTCAGCGTACAGTTGTTGCTCGCCGATGCGCTTCTGCCATTATGTGACGTAGGAATCAACCTACCGTATGATGAATCCTGTGCTAAGGGTGTCTCTGTGATGGTTGGATTCCGGATGGTATCGCACATGCAATCTTACTCCGCAGGCCCGGGTGACGGTCTGAGCACTAGCTTGGGATCATTCTGCTCCGGGTTCGAATCATGAGGAGACATGGATGTTGTGTTTGTCTTATGGCACTGACACTCTTCGTTTTCCGGAAATAGTCACCCTAAATTAGGGAAGGGCCAATGCTATTAGCACAATGAGGTGCTCCGGTGGTCGTTAAACCTCTGAACAGATAAAAGTTTGTAATATTTGCACTTGTTTTTGCCCTCGAGATCCCTGCAATGCAATAGTCCCGAAGCCCAGGTCAGAACGACCAAACTTAGCTACCCCGAGATGATTTGGCCTTTTATCTTCTTCACCTATCTCGTGATTGGTTTGCAAATGTCATAATTTGTTCGTAAAATCCCAACTTTGGACAAATACAAAAACTTTCCTTGGAGCCCCGACAAATACTTCCTAGTACGGCATTTTCTTTGTCAAGCAGTGTATATCAATGAGAAGGGGGATGCTGACTTTTTGTTTTATAAGTTATACACCGGAGATTCTGTTTTTCTAAATTTTTGGAACGGTCCATTCCATTGGTAGCCCTTATCTATATTTTGTGACGTTTTTGGGCATTTTTCTACTATGTTTATTCCAACGAAAATAACATATTTGCAAGATAATGCAACTACGGAGAGACTTCGAATTTTTCATACTCAAATTTTCTTCAAAAGTCCATTTTTCAAGTGTTTGGATCAATGGTCTAGTTTTTCATGCTTTTAATTATTTTTATTCCCTTTCCCTTGTTTGCATTGCCATTTTTTTTTCGAGAGGGCCTTTTTAATTTTAATTTCAATTGTAGAGTTCTTTCCCCATTACTCTTTCGAGTTTTGTCCATTTCTCTCATATCACATTTCAAACTTTACTTTAGCATTATTTTGCTTTGAAGGAATTATCAGTCCCACTGCGCAGCAAATTGCAACATAGTATTGCAGCCAAATAAATATACGCACAGCACCTTTCCTCCTACAGCTCGAGTCCGGTTAAAATTTCAGCAATGCATTTTACGGCTCTTACATATCTGTGTTTTCATTATGGAGTATGCTGTACAGTTTTCTCGGAAGACGCAGTTTATCTAGCAAGTTTAGGTCTTCTCGTACGCTTTGTAGCGCATTTCAACAATCACTGCTGGCTCTCTCCTATCTTACATGCAAAATCTACGAATCGTACTACATGAGCGGAATATGTTTATGTAGCATGATTCGTAGATCTTCCATGTTACATGTACAATCGATCTTTTCAAGTAGCATCATCCAAATCATGCTACGTGAAGAATCAATTCTCTGAAGAAAAATCCATTTATTCAAGTAGTGTTGCTACCAATCTAAATTCAGATAGCAGATTTCTCTTCCGGTTCCTCCTCACTTCTCCACGATATGAAAACATGTAGTATTTGTACTTCCCTAATTGCCGATAGAGATTGTTTAATGTTTCAGCAACCATCATGCGATTATCTCATTTCTTTAGTCTACATCATGGTCATCAGAATGAACCATGAACCACTGAAATGTATTGCTTTTCAATTGAACAGAATTCGATCTTTATGATACGAAGTACCGGTATCATAATAAATTAATATTGAGTGTAAAAATACTTTTAATATTGTAGTGTTTTCGTAGTCTTAATATTGTGGATTAGTATGTGCTCTATATATTTCTTTATAATGTCCGTGCTACTTTACGTTTAAATAAAGGAAATGTCTTCAAGGATTAGTTATAAGAAAAAACGTACCCATGCTGATAGCATGATCGAAATGTTACTGTTCGGAGTTGGTAAGTTCAGATAGGTTGCAGATAAACTATGAATACGCGATCACACCAGTGTACAATATAAATTTGAAGTTATGATTCCGTCTATTGGTGTTAATTATGGCAAGAGCGGTTAGTTATATAATATCCGAAAACTTGAAGATTTCATAGTCCAGGAGCGATAATCAGTTCCGCGTCTCTCGGTTAGCGCCCAAGTATGCTAACCACTACACCGCCCAGAACGACTAAGTCTCAAGCTTCCGAGTAATTTGAATATAACACATCCCAGGAATCGCCAGTCGAAGCAACGGCATTCGTATTCAGCGAATATGGATGAACAGAATTCATAGTCTTCCGTGATTGCCCGAAGAAGCAGAAAAACCGTGAATATAGGATGACACCAGTGTACAATGCAAATTTGAAGTTGTGGTTCCGTCTATTGGTGCAAATTATGACAAGAGTGGAAAGTCATGTAATATCCGAAAACTTGGAAATGTCATCATCCTGTAGCGGAAATCGAACACGCGTCTCCCGGTTTCCGCACGAATATTCTAACCACTACACCACCCAGGACGACCAAGTCTCAAGTTTCAGAGTAATTTGAATATAACACATCACAGGAATCCCAGGAGTCGCATACTCGGGCGCAAGCCGGGAGACACGGATTCGATTCCCGCTCAAGGACGATGACATTTTCAAGTTTTCGGATATCATATGACTTACCGCTTTTGTGATAATTTACATCAACAGACGGATTCACGACTTCAAATTTGTAGGTTACAGATATTTAAAGGTACTTGCCATAGACGTTTAGACAATGGTGCTATTGACGAACAATATTGAAGATTCCATTGTGGTAGAAGTCTGTTGCCTGTTGCGTATAAAAATTCAATACAGCCTGCTTCACATCATAGCCCGACTAGAATCTACGTCCTTTCAATGCCTTTTTTGAGAGGACCGAAAAACTGGAAATCGCAAGGAGAGAGATCATTTAAGGGCTTGCAATCTGTTCTTTAAGACGTTGGCAACATGAGGGCAAGCGTTGCCTTGCATCAAGATTACCCCAATTACTGAGATTAACGGCAGCTTAATTATTAATTACACGAACCAAACGCTTAAGTGTCTGGCAATACCACGCTGCATAAATACTGATACCTGGCTCCTTGAATTTGACCGACAAAGGGCCTCGGTGGTCGATAAACCCTGCCGCCATCACTTTTCCAGCAAACAGATGCTTGCGCCTTGAATTTCTTCGGACGGACGGGAAGAGGATGGATTCCGCCATTGCATGCTAGCAGACTTGGATTCTGTTTGGGAGTGGAATCACCGGGTTTCATGGCCGGCCACAATGCGTTCCAAGAATGCGTTGTCCTCTACTTTGAAATGTAGCAAGTGTTGCAGAGAGACTGTCTTACTACAGGCTTCCTGATCCGTATTGAGCGCTCACAAGATCCATTGGTAGCACACATTACGTTACACTAGATCCTGTATGATGCTTTTAACACTTTCACAGCTCATGTTGGATTCGCTGGCCATTTGACGAATGGTTACCCGCCTATCATTGAAAATAGGGGCTTTGGCATTCTCGATGTTATCGGGCGATTTTTATGTGGTTGGACACCCAGATCACTGCAAATCGTACGTCGTACTGTGACCTTCAAGGAATGTTTGACACCATTCCACAGCAGAGGTCTTTTACAAACACGCATCATTATACACTGAGTGGCCACTTTATTATGACCACCTGACAGTTTTCAGCAAATGAGCTATGGCTGCACGTTGTTGACGCCAGAGGGCAAGGCTAGTATAAAAAGGGAAAGCTTAGTGCTTGCGACAGTAGTAGTAGTGATTTTTTTGTGACGAGATGGGTAAAAATTGCGATTTGACGGACTTTCAACGTGGGATGATTGTAGGAGCTCGGAGCCATGGAGCGAGTATCACCGAAACTGCCGCATTCATGAAATGTTCAACAGCAGCTGTTGTTAAAGTTTTTAAAGAATTGACTGTCAGCTAAAAAACTGGGTCTCTACGTGCAACGTGTGGTCGTCATCGACTATTGACTGCTCGGGCGGAACGGAGAGTGTCCAGACTGGTAACAGACAACAGAAGGGCAACAGTGCAGCAAATTACAGACCATCTTCAAGGATACCCTCAAATGATCTCTGCACGCATTGTTCGTCGTACACTGCATCGGATGAGATATGGCAGCCGAAGGCTTGTTCGAACACCTTTGCTGTCTGCAGTTAACAAGAGAAAACGTCTCCAGTTCACACAGGAGCACAAGGATTGGACAGTTGATAATTGGAAACAAATTATGTGGTCCGATGAATCACGTTTTTACTTGTACCATGCCGATGGCCGAGTGAAAACTTGGCGGAAACAGCACAAAAGCATGGATCTCAAATGCATTACTACAATCCTTCAAGCTGGTGGAGGCAACGTTACGGTTTGGGGAATGTTTTCCTGGCATGTTTTGGGCCCTTTAATTCGTGTTGATCAACGTCTGATTGGCACATCATATCTAAACATTGTTGCGGACCAAGTGCATCCTGTCATGTGGATGGTTTATCCCAATGGCGATGGATACTTTCAACAAGATAATGCGTCCTGCCATAGTGCTCGTATTGTACAGGATTGGTTTCAGGAACATGCCGGTGAGTTTACTTTGCTTAGGTGGCCCCCCACAATCTCCAGATCTCCACCCCATTGAGAATTTGTGGGATGAAGTTGAACGAGCCATCTGACAGCTGGATCCACAACCCTTCAATCTCACACTCCTGGAAAATGCTATTCATCAAACATGGACTCAAATTCCACAAACCACCTATCAACATCTCGTGGAGTCCATGCCACGAAGAATCGATGCAGTATTAAAGGCAAAAGGCGGCCCAACGAAGTACTGAGGGGGTGGTCATAATAAAGTGGCCGCTCAGTGTATACCGTCACCATTCTGTGATGAATTTCTCCAGGTTTCTTTTCTTCATCAACGGACAAAAGCAGAAAAACAGCTATAAAAACAAGAATTTGTCGGTGATCGATTCTGCGTCACCTCGTTCCGGAGTGAGTTCTCTAACCGACTAAGCTACACCGATAGAATGTATCGCCGTAGATTTGTCGCCTTGACACGTGATTTACCTATGTAGTATGTCACACAGATCGTCCATTTGCTTTTTACGCCCTCGGTAACAATGCGGGTGCCATCAGTATGTGTGCAATATGTTCAACAAGTACAACACTACACCCGAATTTGACTGTTATGCTCACAGACTAATGACCGTCTTTATATATCCTGACTTTCGTTATCTTTTACGCCACACGCGGTCTTGCAGCGACCTCGAACTGAAACTTTTTGATCATCCCTCATATATTATGATTCTTTTAAAGAAAACGTGCATGATATAGTCAAACGCGCCGAGTAAATTTGAATAAACACACTTTAACAAGAGGATGTTGATGTTTCACCACTCCAACACCCGCACATAAAGAAACGCAAGAACGATGGATGGCTTATTACGCCACCGTCTCTTAAGCGTAGTGGCCTAAGGATTGTCTTCTAACCAATCATCCGAGATGGGTGTTCGAATACCGTGAGGCATAGATGGTGTTCTTGTCTTACGGCACTGGCTCTCTTCCTTTCCTGGAACCAGTGGCCCTAAATTAGGGATGGGCGACTGCTTATAGCTCATCTATTTGCTCACGGTGGTCTTTAAATCCCAAAATAAAAGAACAAGCTTAATACTTCTTGGACGGACATTGGACAAGCCAGCAGTCTTTATACGTTTTACGATTCCAAATGCAAAAGAAAGTTCTGCCTTGCAAAATATTGGCTTTGCTACTTCACTGGTTGAAAAGATTGACATCTCAGCACAGGTCACGTTGGGTGGCTGGCAACTTGCCAGAAGACAATTATGTATGTCGTTTCTAGTCTCACATACTACCAAGCAGTTCAGTTGAAAAGGATTAACTGTTTTGAAATTTCTAACAATAACACAAAGTACAATAGAATGCTCGAAGATCTTCTGTATCTTCAAAACTTCTTTCCTCTGGTGTTTTATTGTGATTAAAATTATGAAAATCATTTTGTGTTGAAATGCAAATTTATGTATATATAGAAATATGTACTTATAGTGAATAGCATTTTTCTTGGCTTTTGTTCTAGTGAAATATCATATGACTTAGAGACGGAGGAATTTACTGCTTACCATAGGGTGCGTATACCGGTTATTTTTCATACCGCTTTATATGAACTTATTGTACTCGGACAAGCCGGCAACGGTAACCGATAACTCGGGTACAGTTGGCAAATTTTGAGCAAAGCTATTGCAAAACCTAAGCTCATTAAGGCGTCTATTATAACAAATTCTAAAAAACGAATGCGTAAAATTTATGACTTCCAGAACAAAAGTACTAAACATTCTAAAAAAGAAATGTCTAAAATTTATCATGAACTACTTTCCTTCAAGTCTTCACGTTGGTTGTGATCAGGTTACATGTAAACAAAGCGGAAAGACACACTCAGATCGGGAACCACGATTTTCATTTTGTATCACGAAAGACAGACACTCACACACACACATGCACAAACTTCCCTTTATCATTATAGATTAAACAAGTGTTGAGCTAACAGACGGAGTCTTTCCATTTCTTCGTTTTTCAATTTAATCGATTTTCTTAAATTAATGTTAGTGAGCCGACTTTCGTGAAACGGTTCAAGTAAAAGGCCATGTAGTTTTAATTGAAATTCTTCAATGACATGAAATTTCAGAAATGGGATGGCGTCAAAACCTGACCATGGACGATGTCCAATCGCATGGCAGAAATCCGGGTGATCGGATGTGTCATGTCTTAGCTATGCCCGAACAACTAATTGTCCCGAGTCTCGTATGAAGAGCGGATTTTTTCAATTATTATTAAAATTGGTCAGTTTTTCAATGATCATTATTTTTTATGACACGACCAATCACCATGATACCAACCCCATGTCACTCATCATGTCCTTTCATTTCTTTGTGGCAAGTGTCTCCGCAATCGGCTGATGATCTTTTGGAGGAGATAGGTAACAAACGACTCCTTCTCAAAACCCCGAAACATCTCTAAAAATGCAAGTTTTTGGACGATTATTCCTCAATGACACGGAATTTCGGAAAACGGAAGGCGTCAAAGCCTGACTATTGACGATGTCTGATCACATGCCAAAAATCACGGTGATCGGATGTGTCATGTCGTACCTATGCCCGAACACCTAATTGTATCGAATCTCGTAAAGAGAACTCCGCTCGGCTTTCGGCCTCGCTTCGCTCAAAAATGTATCAGCAAATCGTTTAACAAACATTCAGATAGTGAAAATAATCTGTTCTTGAGCCGAAGCAGCTGCCAAGTGGTACTAGGCTCTGGCTTCTAATGATTCGTCGTCTAAAATGGGTCTGGGTTCGAAGCATGAGTTATGCTTTTACCTTTTGGCACTGGCGCTCCCCCTCTTCCTTGACTAGTGGCCCTAAATCAGGGATTAACAACTACTTCTAGCCATATGAGTTGCTCACGTCAATCAATAAACCCCTAACCCCCCAAAAAACATCTTGCTAAGGAATAATATGCATACATGCTTCATTCATATACACGCTAAGTGTGCTTGAATGATTGCATTCAATAGCATCTGATTTACAAACTGCAGCATAGTTTCTAGTTATCTGACAAAATGCGAGAATATTGTTACTAACGTTCTTTTAAAATTTTATTAAATTTTTTGTTGACAAATTTTATGAAACTTTAGTGATTTCCAGAACCTTATGCCGAAACTAAAACTTATTCCTCATCCTCTTTTTGTGATCGAGCAGTTATTATTTCATCCACTAGCAAAGGCTGAATTCTTACTTGATCCACCTACTGAGACTGAAGTGATAAGACCAGATCATTTCTTGATGCACTTGCTGAGAGAGAAGGGAGGAGACAAAGTAAACTGAATTCACTTGATTATGGGGAGGTGATGATTTGATGTCTTTTTGATTCGCTTCCTGAGACTGAAGTGATAGGACAAATTCGTGTCTCGATGCACTTGCTGAGGATCTTCTGAAACATCATCTACTTTTCCAAAAAAGGTTTTACTGGAAAATCATTTCAGTTTGTAGTGATGTGTTTTGTTCAATGCACACAGCAAGAGGTTGAGCACACTAAATTTTCCTCGTGTCCTCGGGCTCAGTTGTACTCTATCTACTAGAAGGAAACTCAGAGCTAGAAGGGGAAGCGATTGACATTTAGTGGAGTTTACGTTCTTTCTTTGTTTCCTCTTTTTAATTTTTTGGGTATGCTGTATATCTACAAGTCCAATCTTTCCTATCCCAGGCTGTCTTTGGCAATAAAGAAACTTCAGTTCAATCGAAGGGGCTTTTTTCGATCACTAACTGGTGCTTGGATTGATATTGGGCAAAAACAAGAGTCACGGTTTTTGTTACAAACGAAGTCCAGCCTCGTAAAAAAAACTTGCATGCAGAAACATCACAAACTGTTTTGCATTCTTTTTTAAAACTAGTAAGCTTGTTTTAAAATTTTGCTTTCTCTTTGTGCAATTATGACACTTCCCCAGTTTACAATATTTATCATGGTAGTCCTTAGTAAACTGCATTATTTTATTCTCATACACTGTAGGGATGCATGCTTTATCAAATAAATATATAACTTTGTTTTCCATTGCAACCGCAACAGATGAAAGTTAATGTTCTTACTCTTACATTCCAATGCCAGCTTACGTGTATTTTCAAAACGGCACCGTATCACACACCTTCATGTGCAGACAGATTACTTGGAACAAGAGTTCTTGAATGACCAAATAAAGAGCAAATAAATTCTTTTCTCGTTATACATTTATGTGCTGCTTCCATAATTGTAAAATACACAATTAAACTGTAGTATAAGAAGATCTGTACATACTTAAGTAAAGCCACTGGACAAAACTCATACTCTGATCCTCACTGGTTGCGAGCTAGCTCGTGACTGGCCGAAGAAACGGCAAGCTCGTGTCTCAGCAGCACATGGCGTGTTTCCCAAGGTCACGCTCCAGGTGTCTCAGCCTCAAATGAGTGGAAGAGAAAGATTTGGTACTTAAAACAAATCTCTACAAATGCCTAAACTTGTGAAATTTCTGTAATTTTGATCGTCATGCGTGAAAGGAAAATATTATCTTAATTCAAGAAACCTTTTTACATTACATCGATGAGCCCTTACATTATGACCACCCCCAGCGTAGTGAAGTGAGCGCGCCTGGAGACCGAACGGTGGAGCAGGTGAAGTTCACAGATCAGTATATATACAACCCGAGGATCGGCTTTCGGTTAGTAGAGTGTTGGACGTC
This sequence comes from Macrothele yani, assembly GCA_039090855.1. Classification (NCBI taxonomy): domain Eukaryota; kingdom Metazoa; phylum Arthropoda; class Arachnida; order Araneae; family Macrothelidae; genus Macrothele; species Macrothele yani. The sequence goes on from CM076995.1 coordinate 187,352,798, forward strand.
AGAAGGGGAAAAGCTAAAGATTTATCGGAGTTTGATAAAGGACAAATTGTGATGGTACTGCTCCTCGGAACTACGATCTCGGAAACTGCGCTGCTTGTGGGTTGTTCACGTGCCGCTGTAGTGAGTACGTATCGAAAGTGATACACAGATCGCCAAATGACGAACTCTTGTCCAACCGTGTGTCGTCCGTACCTCATTGATGCGAGACGGGAGCGGAGACTATCACGCACGGTTCACAGCGACCGCACGGTCACAGTGCCACAAATCACCCGCAGCTACAACAATGGTGATCAGGGCAATGTGTCACAGCACAAAGTTCATCGCAGCCTTCTGTGCATGGGCCTGCGTAGCCGAAGACCCAGGCGACTCCCCATGTTCACTGCACGTCATCGCCAACAAGGTTTGAAATGTGCCCAAGATAATTGAGATTGGATAGTGGATGATTGGAAGAAAGTGGCCTGGTCTAAAACTCCTGGTGCATCACATAGACGGCCGAGCGCGGATACACTGATTACCAACGGAGGTTATGGCATCTGGATGCACTGTTGGGCGGAAACATGCCGGCGGTGGTTGAGTTATGATGTGGGCTGTGTTTTCTTGGGATACTTTAGGCTCCATTATCCAAATAGCACATTCCCTGACAGCTGCCAGGTAGCTGAACATCGTTGCGGAACAAGTTCACACAGTCATGGGAACTGTGTTTTCTGCTGGTGATGTCCATTACCAACAGGATAATGCGCCATGCCACACTGCCAGATCGTCAAGTAGTGTTCGAGGAACATGCTGGTGACTTTCTGCTAAAGCCTGGCTTCTAAATTTACCTGACATGAACCCAACCGAACATTTGTGGTTCGACTTGGAAAAGCATGTTCGTGCTAAATCCCCGCCATTCCGAAATGTGCGGGAACTGGAGGACCTGCTGTTGACATTATGGTACCAGATACTCCAGCATACCTATCGCCACCTCATCGAATAAATGCCTCGCCGAGTGGGCACTGTTTTGCGAGCCAAAGGGGGTGCTGAAGCTTATTAGGTAGGTGGTCATATTTAGTTGTACTAGAGGCCACGTTTCCACACTACAGCGATCCGATTGTAATTTATTTAGTACTTCGAAAAAATCCAATAAAATTGCGTAAATTTTTTGGAACTTCTATAATTCCGATCGTCATGCGCGAACGCAAAATCTTTTCTGATTTAATTTGTTTTTAAATTATCTTTACATACTCATGGCAACATTTCCGCACTGTAGCGATTCGATCGAAAATATTTCGGTAATTTCCACCCACCCTAATGGATAACGATCAAAACACTAGAGGCAATCCAAAATTCGGTGGAAGTTGCAAGATAAATGCGCGTGATTCCTTCTGTGGCCCACGGTTTGTGGAACCGATTTCATAACATGCAATCATCTTCTCGAAGGTACAGAGAAGAAAAATCTACGGTATAGCATCCGCGGATGACGGAAATCTTCGATTAACTGCGCGGAGGAAAGGGACAGCTCTTCTGACACATCTGCGATCTTCCCTTTCTGAGGCTACAGGTACGGTGATCTCTGCTCCGACTGTACGCAACTGGCGAAGGAGTTTTTTTTATGCTAGGCCACCAGAATCAGGTGTAAATTACCCCTGCACACTTCATAGGGCGAACGTTTGTATTTGGCAAGACTTCACGTCTGCTGGACTTAAAACCAATGGATGCCAATACTCTTCACATGTGAGGCCAGGTTTGCTTTGTAGAGTGATTCCAAGCGTGCTCTGATCAGAAGAGAACGAGAAACGTTATTATCCCACTATGAGCCGTGAAATAGGTACTTATTATGGTAACGGGTTGGTTCGAAGTGACATCTCGTTATATCGATTAACAGAGTTCTGGATCGACGCTATAGGGATGATGTCCTAGACCCATATGTTCGGATTTACGCATGTGCGACGCAGGGTACATTTCTCCTACAGGACCACGACTTTCAACCTCACTGAGCAAAGCTGGTATATCCTCAAGAGGAGACCATTGTTCCTATGGCTTGGCCAGTCAGATCACCTGACCCTGATCTGATCGAGCATGTCTGGAAGTCTCTAGGAAGACGTATTACTGCCTTTAACGCCTTTCTGCAAGACCTAGAGTGGCTAGAACCAGATTTGCATAAACAATGGTCTTTGCTAACGACTCAGCTTCCAAGCACTATCAGCAACAGTGTAAAAAATCTCTGGGAGGCATGCATTGCTGTGAATGGTGAACAGACTCCCTATTGGGGTACTTTTGGCACCTTAGTTTTCACCTGGTTCTGCCTGTGACCATTTTTGTGGGAATGAAATGTTTCTCTCGTAATATTTTAACGCTCTTCTCTAGCTTACGATATGACACAGTTTTTCAGCAAATATCATAACATGTCGTCAGTTATCACAATTTTTTCTGTTTTCCTTAATTTATGAAAACCAATGTATTTACTGGGACCGAAAGGTTACTTGACTCACTTGATGACACCAAATTATTTCTTGATCTATTAGATGACACTGATTTGTCGTTTAATCCACCATTTTCTTAGGCCCAATCATTATTTGTCCAATTGGCGAGAAGATTGAATAATACACATCTGAAGCCAATTTATTTCTTGATCCCCTGCTAAGACTAAACTATTACTTACCATCTTTTATTTTCCTATTTAGGGAATTTTCACGACGGCCATGATCAAATACAGCCACTTGTTCCAGTGAAGTGAGAGAGCCATCGCTAGAACAAGTGGCTGTATTTGAAACGAAGGTTCCAGCCTTCCACCAGGCATCAGTGGTGTGTTTATCTGATCTTGGCTCTCCTCTTTATCTGGAACCAGTGGCGGAAATTCAGACCGGAAGACTGCATTTGTCCATCAAAGATACTCCGGTTAGTCGTTAAACTTCAAAACACACACACGCTCGCCCACACAGAAATTGAAAATTGCAAAAGTCGTCTTTTCTCTAAAGCAGTATGATGCAATCAAAATTTGTCGATATAAATTATTTCTTCTCTAAAACTTCTTAAGCACTTCCCAAGCAATAAGGACCAAACATGTGTTTCTTCGTCATTTGAATTTAGTAAATTGTACCATTATTATTGTAACCATCCCATTTTTTTCACATTTTCCCAGTTTTAATGTACATATCAATTATTTGTTCATCGCAGCACAAAATGTTTGAAAGGATAAGTGCCGCTAAACTAGAAGATAATAGTGTCAAGGAAACAGCTCTAACATAGAGGAGAAATACCGTGAATACTTCAAAATACTGAGAACCCCTAAGTCGTTGCAAAAACAAAAATATTCTTCATAAAGATGACCTAATTTGTACGACTTTTCTTGGTCTAATATTATCATTACTAAAATATATTATTCAAAACATGTTGATTAAATTTTTTTATAACAGTGAAAACATATTTCCTTCATCTCTGTTTTTTCTTTTCAGTTCCGTTGTAAAGAGCGTTGGGATGTAGTCAGGTAAGAGGGAAAAGATGAACATTTTGGAAGTTATCGAAAGTATCTTTCCATTTCGAGATTGAAACAATATAGAACATTTTTCAGTTATGTTGTTTAACACAGTAACGCATCAAACCGCTGTGAAATACATATGTTGCTTGGAAAGGATTTCACTGTATTGAAACTGGATTCTAACTATACTGGTGTCCATAAATTAAGGAACAGCATACACTTTGGAGTTTTTTTAAACGTTCACAGGGAAAGTCGAAGAAAAAATCATAACTTAAGTATCAAATATGATAAGCGAATTAACAAAATATGCAAATCAGCTTTAGATTAAAAGAAGGCAGCCGAGAGCGTCATTTCATTCTGCTTCTGGTTTGCAAACAGGTCCCGCAGTTCATAGGACAAATACGTCATCCAGAAGGTTTATAAATGGAAGACATAAGGTAATAACTTCAAGAGATTATTGGTATCTACAGGTGACTGCTCGAAGAAGAAAGACTGCTTCATTTACCAAAATGAGTTTTGAACTTATTGAAGCATCAGGAAACATGGTATATCTTTCCGTGGTGCAGTGGAGGCCTCATGAATATGGTCTTTATGCTACGAGACCAATGATGTTATGCAAGGAGACCAACTTCAAGAGATGACCGATATCTGCAAGTAAGTTCTGGAAGAAGAACGACTGCTTCATTTACCCTAATGCATTCCGAACTTGCGGCCGTATCAGGAAATACTGTATTTTTATCCACAGTGCTCTGGAGGCCTCATGAATATGGTCTTTATGATAGGAGACCAACGCGTTCGGAATTAATGGCAGCATTAGAAAATAAAGTATTTTTCCATAGTGAGTTGGTGACGTCATAAATATGGTCTTTATGCTAGGAGACCAACGGTATCCATCTCTCTCACCTCTCATCATGAAAGATAACGTCTGAATTGGTGTCGAAGTAATGCAAACTGGACTCATCATGAATGGAACTCTGAACTCTGTACAGACGAGAGCAGATTGGCTCTTGATTGACTCCAGACGAAGACTGATGTGGAGAGAATCGGGGACGCGCAATAATCCTTTAAACGTGTTAGAAAAGGGCACTCATGGTGGGGATATTATCATGGTGTAGGCAGTAATAATTTTGGGAGGCCGAAAAGATTACCACGTGATTCAAACCAGATGAATGAATGCTTAGATATATAGGGATCAGATCCGAACAAGCTTTGTCAGCCGTTTTGTATACGACGACAATGCAAGTCATTCCCGAGCCATACTTGATGACATTAGAATAGAATTCCACAAAACATGTAGAGGGGCCAGCTAGTTTCCTTGACCTAAACCCTAATGCACATGTGTAAGGTGCTTTAGGAAAACCTGTTCCAGTCTTTTAACGCCATACTCGAAACCTACAGGAACTACGAAACGCCTTTGGAGGTGTAATAGACGTTACTGTCAGGAAACTTCCACATTCTTTCACTATCTACATGAAACACTGCTGTGAATGACATGCTATTTTGAGGGGTGACCGCACTTCATATTGACTCAACTTGGCAATCTCATTTGAAACATGAATTGGGACCAGATATGTATACATTCTATATGTTCTTTAATTAATAATTAATTATCTTATTTTGTACATATCATATGTAAGAGCGTATAAAATTATACGTTTTACTCAAATTCAATACGGAAACTCCTTATAGAATTTGAGACATTTCAAAATTTTATTTTGTTTTTTAATTTATGGAGCCCAGTATAATTATTCTCGGTTCCTTTCCGCGTACATGAAGCCGAAAGAATTACGTACAAATATATACGTCGTCCTGGGTGTACCGGTTTTTGGAACTACTGGGACGAAATACGTACAACGAAGTAGAAACGTTCTTCAAGAAGTTATTGTATAGTACATTGGAAAATTTTCTCGTATACTACCAGACAGCCCACACTTTCTTGCATGTATTTCGATAGTTCATCCCTGTAAAAAAAATCATCTCACCAGATAAAACGAACTTCTAATCAAAGGGCATTCCATAGTCTGAAGGACTTACCCAGACAAGGTCTTGAGCAGTAATCCATCGATTAGCTGTAACGACTCTCCAGAGGCTTCGACGCCGTCTGTCACTGATTTTCTTTTGTCTGCCGGTACGTTTTGCTGCTTCAGTTACGCCATGTGTCTTCCACTTATTTAGTACATCCAAAACAGTTGACTTGGGTATATTTAAACGCCTCTCGTTTTCTCTTATGGACAACCCACTAATATAACACTCAACAATCTTTCCTTTCTCAAAGTCAGTTCTCTCCCTCTGCGACATTTTCACTCAATCTCACAGTGCGATATGATCGTTTTCAGCTGCAGGCTGTCCAGAAGTGCAGCCGGATAGGAGATCTGTTGTTAGTTACTGCAAGAAGTATCCAATGCGCCAATGCTTTTTTCTTGTTCAAAGACAGAAGTCGAAGGTATGGGTTGTATTTGACAGACTTGTTGATAAGTATCAGGACTGACTTGTTGAAGTTATCGAGTTAAAAACGTAATTAAAGGCGTAAAATTTCTTTTTAAGCGGAATTATATTTAGGTTTTTATACTTTAGGGAAAGACTAATGGTTGCTGCATTAACACGAAGAGTTAAAATAGCGTTGTAATGACGAGGTGTAGCCACCGAGTCTGAGATAACATTTTGAATATGGCACAGTATAGATGCCATTTTAATGATTTTGAATGCACAATGATCTTACAGGTACAAAGGCAACAAGCGGGGAAGCAGCTTTCTCTTGTTGCAGTCTCAAGTATTCTCTGGATATTTTAGCATCATCCCATAGATTCATTTCAAAAACCTCCGCACTACAGGAGACGCTTGAGCTCCAAGAGGGCTGTTGGAAGGACTGCACCAGGAAATACATCAGGCTTCTTCTCAGACATATTTACTATTCCTAATACAACACATTCCTGCACGTTTCTCGCGAATTAAAATAATTCTACATGAGTACGAATATATTTGATGCACCTCGTCCATGATATTTAATTATGACTCTTTTCTGACAAATATAATCAGCTCGTCTGGAGATGCAGAAACAATGAATTTTTAATGCGATATTGCAGACACACCATCTCTTGGTAATAAAGGAATGTGTCTGAGAAGAAGTCTGATTAAAGATTCTCAAACGAGGGAAGTCAGCTGTTCATAAATAGGGTAGGCTTGTATAAACCTTCTTTTGAAAGGAATATCAGCCTTAATATCAGACTCTTACAAAAGCTGCCGAGTAGAGAACCAGCGCAGTAGAGACAAATTTCGAAAATAATCAGAGACACTTGGACAAGATTTCTATTGCGAGGTTTCTTTCTTTAAATATTTACTGAAAAGATTTGTAATAGAAATCTAATTTTATGTGACTGTGATGTTGTCTTAGATTCTGCGACTCAGTATGTTATGAGAGTGACTGTTAAGCATGAATAAGTGCGAGAAGTACCTGACTGAGTCGAAGAGACAGAAGTTTTGAAAATGATTTACTGTTGATCTTGAGTACACCGAAGGAACGCCAATTTGAGTGTTATGCCAAATCCCCCTTCTTAAAGAACAGCCTTGCACCCAGTATACAAAACAGTAGATATAGTGGTGATGGGCAGTTGACATGGTCATCCCTAGCACAGAGTGGAACAGAACCAAACCGAGTGCAGGCGATAAAAAGACGAAAAGAAGGGCTTCCCAAAAATGTATCACAATCAACGAATATTCCCAAACTTTGTGGTCTGAATGACTTTGATCGTGGACGAATTGTCGGCGTCAGACAGAAGGGTCGTTCTATCTCCCAAGTAATAAGAACTCTTGGGTTCCCTAGGGAAAACGTATCAAGATGTACCTATAAACTGAAAGATTTTGTGTGTAGCCCATTTACTAGAATTTGTTAAACTCCTAAAGCAGAAGCAGTAGCACCGGTTTTCCAATAGCTTTATCTCTTTTGCGAGTGCTTGAACGTCGTCTGGACATAAATTCAGTCTAATGCCGCAACTCGCACACCACATGCTGTTTTATCATAATGCTAATTTGCATATAATTTAAATACCCACGCTGAAATCTGATCTGCCGTAGTCAACAAATTTGCATAACACTACGTTTTCCCATCTAAGCTGGAATATCCCTAACTTTTTGTGACCAGTGTATTTTCTCCTAAACGTTATGGGGAGAATTTTTTTTCATTTTATACCTTGTTACTTCTAGAGTTTCTACGTGTAATTATCTCCAGACGAGTTCTGTCTGAACGTTTTCCTTACAACAACAAGGTTTTCCAGCAAAACAGCTTTTTGGAAGCTGTGCGAAGGCCAAATTCATGCATGGTGAGTATTTTTCATGGTCACAAACGGCAATGCTGCGAAGTCGAAATGGTATAATAAAAACAGAAGAATGCGTAACACAAGACTGAAACCGTGCTGTTTTCTGGAATCGTCATTTCCACTCTAATGAGGAAGATTTTTAATTTTACGAACAGCATATGAAGAGTATAATCATGGCCGCTTTTTGTGTCAGTAACTAAATATAAATGTGATTCGCTATTTAAGTGGGTAGAGACATCAAGGCATACCGTAGGTCACATGGCAGAACTGTCGCTGTATGTGCTAAACATTTTTCGGTGAAAGAACCACCTTATGTATCAAACATTATTCACAAAATTTGACAGCACGTGTTTCCAATCATTCTCATACGATCATACAGATTAGGTTCAACAGCTCCCATTGCTGCAGGTCACCAGACTTAAATATGTATAATCCAACCTATGTTGTCATTTTGTTAAAACATGGAGAGTGGTACTTTCGTGTTTATCACTTACATAACATGAAGTGTGCATTCACATTGTCCAGTCTGATAATCCCTCTGACCTCTGGTAAAACTGGTGAGAATTTATTTCAGAGAATTGTATGCCCAAGCTGTATATGAGTAAAACAACCCAATATCATTTTGACAAGTCTTAACTGCTCTAGTCATTGTATTCATATTGCTGTCTATCGCTTTTAATAAATTAAAGGCTGTGAAAATCATCAGACACATACAGGAGTTCAAGAAAATAATATAATACTTACTGTTTGTTTTGTTAATAAACTTTTATTAATAGACTGTGAGCACACCGTGGGCTTCAGAAACCGAAGCAATTCGATTTGCAATAAACTTATGCAAATAATTCACATACCATAATGGAATTTGATGCTATTCTTCCTGTAAAATATGTCCAACTTTGCCAGTGATACGGAAGGGAAAAGTGTGACACACCTTTCGCTACAGATATTCCGATCAATGTTCAATAACATCGAGGTCATGAGATTGAGGTAGCCAGGGTATGTGTTGTACCTCATCATCACACTCTGAAAACCACAACTTGAGACGTTTCGCATAATGCACATTTTTGTATGGCACCCGCAATGTGCAATCTTCTTGAAATCAGGGGCGATCGTCAGGATACAATGACTGCAACATTCATTAGGTGCAAGTGGCCCCCAAGAATGGATTTGAACTTTACAGATATTACACCATCCTGCAGAATAACCCAGACACCTAAGGATTGGGAACCCTTAGGTTCTCATGGCAATCCTTAGGTGTCTCCCTGTAATCATTAGCGATGAAACGCAATGCTTCACAGTCGGAATCAAACAGACTGGGTGGTATAGTTCTTCATGATTTTACCAGTTGTACACTCTACCTGTGCACTGGTGGAGTATGGTAGAGTGGTGGCAACAATGCTAAGCACTGTTTATTAGTCCAGATGACATGTTGCCAGATATTAGCATTCCAGGTTTTAAGTGCTTTGCACATCCTTCCACGTGTTTTTTCATTTATGTTGGTGATCAAAAGTTTGTAGACTGCAGCACGGACATGAATCCTGGTACAATGGAGTTCCCAACAAAGTCTTAGGACGGAAACGCGATCAGTCCGACTGGTTTTCTACTTTGGTGCTATTTGTGGTACTGTGGCCTTGTGCTTCCATTGTACAATCAGTGTAAGCTTTGTTCTACCTACTATATAGCATCTTCGTATGGCACCCACAATGTGCAAGTTCGGAGGCAACGCCGTGTTCTTTTTGATTGGAAGTCATAATCTTCGATACAGTGCCTGGTGTTACACTTATAATTTCTGCCCTTCTAGTTACAGAAACTACTGCAAGACGAGCACAATGGTCATGCCTTTCTTTGAGGCCATTGAGATCTGATATTACCTCATTTTGCGGGTGACGTCGCCCCTGTGATTTGCATCCGCAGCAGTGGAGGGTACCAGTCAGAGTCGGAGTTTACATTATTTTGATGAACCCCAGCATGATTCGTTGTAATATTTTCTTTTCGTAATGATAAAGATGTTTCGAAATTTGCAAAAATATAATTGCCAGTACATATAGGTAGTGTACCGTAATAAAAAATAAAGTACAATCTTTTTTTCATTTTTCAGACATTTAATGAGTACAATGAAAGTCAGTTTTTCACCAATGGAACGGACAATTTATGAGAACAAACCGAAGTACGAGGTAAGTGTCATATATTTAAAATTTAAAACTAAGCGTTTGAAGTCCTCATTTATAATGCTATTTAAATATTTAAATATGATTCGTCGTAATATTATAAAATGCATCTGTTTCAGAAGACGTCGAAATTTTTTGATTTACACGCCCTGGCTAAAATTCATTTTTCTGGAGATAAATTTACTACTGCTAAATTCCATTTTTATTCCATAAATTTGATGATGGCATGGATAAAATGCTATAAAAAATTAAGTGGCTTCACAGACGGATTGTTGAACAGAAATGTTTTTCCTGAAAACCCAATTTTCACATTTTAATTATGTTTCTAAGTAAATGAAATTTCCTTGAGCTATGAGAGCCTTTCCTGGATTTCCAAATTTACGCTTACGAATTCTTTCGTGCATCTGTTTTCAGCATTGAAATCTTGAAGATGCTTTATTAAATTACTGCTGAAAATGCAGGAAGAAAGGGAAATTTAGAGATCTTATGGAAATTAGGGTGAAACAGCTATAAAAACGTTGTCTTCAGTGATTTCAACGAGTAAGAAATTTCAGAATAGGTGAAAGATCCAGCCATCTTTTTGCTATTTTGTGTTCTGGACTACAAAACCTATGGGGGATACATTTCCAAATAGCTAGGTCTAACTTCGACCTCTCATGAAAAATAAAGGCACAATATTCTTTTCTCGTATACATTCGATATCTATACTTCTTCTTAGCCTGTTGGCACCCACCGCAGGGTATAGGCCTCACCCAGCCTTTTTACTTCCTCGATTCTTAGCCTCAGTCCACCATTTAGCACTTCTAAATTTCTGAAGGTCATCTCTCTAATCATGTTCTCTCGCACCTCCATCGTCTCTTTCTATCTCTCGATTGCTATTCTGTTATTAATCATGTCTATCTTTCAACTTTCAGTCTTCCAACATGTCCAACCCATCTCCAGTTTGATTCTATCACTATTTTAATAATATCTATTATTCCTGTTCTTTCTCTTACAAGTTTATTTTTAACTCTATCTCTTTTAGTTATTCCCTTCATTCTTGTCTCTAACTTTCTTACCGATACTTTTACATTTTCACATTGCCGTTCTGTGATACTCCACGTTTCACTTCCATAAGTAAATCAGGGTTAATACATGCATTGAAGATTTTTCTTTTTAAACAGAATGGAAGACTGCCGGTTAAATAGTCTTTAAGTCTGTAAAAGGCTCTATTTACCTTGCATAATTCTTTTATTGATTTCTCTGTCTTGTCTTTCTTTAAAACTGATTACTGGACCTAGATAAATGTATTCATCTACTTTTTCGATTTCTTTTCCTTCTATCAAAATCTTTTCTGTATCCTTTTCGGTATTTTTCATATATTTAGTTTTTGCTGATATCTATTAGTGACGTGTAAATATATTTTCATGCTTGCAGCTGAAATCTGCCGTTGAAATGATAAAATTAACGTCATTTCTTCTCGTTATAAGTGTTTTCACGGCCTGAATGATATGTTATGCTTATCGCTGCTGCGACAGGCACTTTGCCGATTAGCCGTCATATTCTCCAATTGCCTGAGGCGATGCTCACCGATTGTTCTTTCAAGATGGGCCGAAGTTCGAATCCCGGATGTGGCATGGGTTGCGTATTTGACTTCCTGTGCACTCTGGATCTGTCCCTTTCCCGGAACCTACGGCCACAATCGATGGGCATCTGTTTGTGAATGGCTGATCTTTGTCACTAAGTCCTCCCATGCCCCCCGAAAAAGAAAAGTAAAGCCGGTTGCCTTATCAAAGCGAAAATGGCTAAACAAAGAAATAAATTGAAACTTTTTTGAATGAAAATTAAGATTTGGGCATTTTGTTTCCCACAACATAATTTTGTTAGCCATCTGGTATTCAAAACAACTGAAATTAACGCATTTCAGCATATCTGATTTTATTTGTCCCAGAGGTAATTTCATAACATTACATGAGATGATAGATAATTGCAAAGGTTTTATATACACTGACGGAAAAAAATCCCAACACCAAGAAAGGGTTGTGTTAGATGAACGACACTTGGTAGGCGGTGAGAGTATATCTGTAAGATGACGTCTATGCAAATTTCGCGCTCGGCGTATACGTGTGGCGCTAGTAGCGCCCCTCCGAACATGCAAAGCAGGTTTGATGCAAATACGCGCTGTAACGTTCGTGAGCGTTAGTTATCGTTGAGATTCGACGTAGTGTGTTGATGTTAGTCAAGAATGCCTTTAAGAAGACGAGGAAGCCATTATCAACAGCTCACGGAGTTTTCACGAGGTCGTGTAATAGGGCTACAAGAAGGTGGATTTTCTTTCCGCAATATTGCAGAACAACTTTGCAGGAATCTAGCCATGGCAGCGGTGGTCAAGGGAAGGTACTGCCTCAAGAAGACCGGGTTCCGGCCGGCCACGTGGCACTACTGAGAGGGAAAAGCGCCGTGTACGGCGTATGGCCGTGGCGCATCGTACCGCGTCAGCGGCAGCAATTCGAGCTGCAGTTGCCACCACAGTGACACAACGAACTGTTACAAATCGGTTACTTGAAGGACAGCTCCGAGCCAGACGCCCTGTAGCGTGCATTCCACTTACTCCAAACCACTGCCGTTTGCGACGCCAGTGGTGTCAAGCTAGAGCTCATTGGAGGACGGAGTGGAGATCTGTTGTGTTTTCTGATGAAAGCCGGTTCTGCCTGGGTGCCAGTGTGGCCGTGTGTTGGTTAGAAGGAGGCCAGGTGAGCGCCTGCAACCAACCTGTCTGCGGCCGAGACACACTGGACCTACACCTGGAGTTATGGTATGGGAAGCAATTTCCTATGACAGCAGGAGCACTCTCGTGGTTATACCACGCACCCTGACAGCACAGTTGTACGTCGGTCTGGTGATTAAACCTGTTGTGCTGCCATTCATGAACAGCATTTCAGGGGTGTTTTCCAACAGGATAACGCTCGCCCGCATACCGCTGTTGTAACCCAACATGCTCTACAGAATGTCGACATGTTGCCGTGGCCTGCTAGATCCCCAGATCTTTCACCAGTCGAGCACGTATGGGACATCATTGGACGACAACTCCAGCGTCACCCCCAACCAGCATTAACCGTCCCTGTATTGACCGACCAAGTGCAACAGGCATGGAACTCCATCCCACAAACTGACATCCAGCACCTGTACGACACAATACATGAACGTTTGCGTGCTTGCATTCAACATTCTGGCGGTTACACCGGTTATTAATGTACCAGCATTTCACATTTAAAATGGCTCTTCTCGCACTTACATTAAGCTGTGATCTTGAAACCTTAATCGATTAAATATATTACCTATACAAATGTATTGCCGCCATTTCATTCCTATACAACTATTTTTTCGTGGTGTTGGGATTTGTTTTCCGTCAGTGTATGTTGTTTAGCTACTCCCATTAGCATTGGGGAATACAGATTTCGAATAACACAAATTTAAAATGTTGTTTTGCAAGGAAAGGAAAGAACAAGAAGAATAAAATAAACGCAACATCTGTACTTTTTAACATGTCACTAGAAGTCACATGTCAGAAAATTCGGTGCTGTCTGCTCAATCTCCAATTCAACTAGAAGATGTTTCGTAGCTATTTTTGCCATAATTTCATAATTTCTCTATTCAAAAATCTTTCGTAGATTCATCATTGTACTTATTCTGCCTTATATACTCTTGTAAAAATATCTTATTCACCCTCCCTCTGAAATATCTTATTCACCCTCCCTCTGAAATATCTTATTCACCCTCCCTCTTCCCATTATTGCACCTATAGGCCATTTATTTCCCGGATTAAAAGTGGCACGTAGATCATGCTAAATACATATTTAATCCAAATATGTATTTTTAAAAATATTTAAGTGCATAAGTTATGTACCAAAATACATATTTAATCCAAATATGTATTTTCAAAAATATTGAAGTGCATAAGTTATGTATCAAAAATACAAATTTGATACAAATATATATTTTCAAAAATATGAAATGCATATTTAATCCAAATAGGTATTTAAAAAAATATTTAACTGAAAAAGTTATCATATCTTACTATGTAACCACTTTTTAGGGTGTATATTGTTTTAATTTTTCATATAAAAATTTATTTGCTAGTTACCTGTGGAAACACGAGAAATATAATATTCACCCTCCCTCTTCCCATTCTTGTGCAAACTTCACCATCCAGAGTACTTCAAGGAAATCATTAGTGCTGTGTTTCGGGTATGATAGCGGTGATATGTTCCTTTCTCTACAGCAGCGGAAATAAATTGTACTCAGTGGTTTCGTTCTAATCAGGGCCGGATTAAGACGCCCCTACGTTAAGATATCTTAGTGAACCCTCAATGAACTTATGATGGAGAATCATCGTCACCATGGCTCTGAGAGCAGAGACGGTTATTTCCCTGACAGGAGTTCGTAAACACGAAAGCAGTAATCTTATAATAATTGATACGTAGTGTATTCCTCAAATTAATAAATTACCAGCAGAAATTTTATAACATGCCACTGTGTTTTCCATTGTTCTCACAAGAACCTGAATTAAGAGCTAAATATTCCTAGATTTTGTCCTGAAATTTTAAATGATTTAGCATTGCGTACTTTGTGGGAGCGTCTCAATTATTGTGTAAATATGAAGCCACAGGGCTTTTGACCATTAACGGTTTCTAGTGCAAGCACGGAGGTGTGTGTGTGTGTGTGTGTATGGATGACAGGAAAAAGGTTGAAACTGTCTCGCCGACCCCGATATGCCAATTGATAGTCTGTTCGTCCTTATGCCTATGTTTGTGATCGAGTGTAAATCATACAAAGACAAAAAACTCTCTCTATATCTGTCTGTCTCTCTCTCTCTCTCTCTATGTATCTCACGGTCGAGTCAAATGATTGTGACCACCAGACAATATCCAGAGTAACCGCCGTGTGCAGGGCGGACAGCAGCTAAACGGGCTGGGAATGACTCAATAAGGTGCTGGAAGGTGTTCACAGGTATGTCGAGCCATTAGACTGCAGTGCATCTGACAGCTGCTAGAGGCTGCGCGGTGGAGAATCCATAGAGCGAACAACACGATCGAGGTGATCCCACAGATGCTCAACTGGATTTAAGTCTGGGGAATTGTAGGCGAGGGAAATACTTCGAGGTCTTCATCGTGGTCTTCCAACCACTATCGGACTTTTTTTAGCTGTGTGACAGCTCGCATTGCCGTGCTAGAAGATCCATCCGCCTAAGAGAAGACAATCAACATATATGGGTGTACGTGGTGTTCAAGGATGGATTCATAACGAATTAGGTCCATAGTACCTGTGGAAAGCACTATGGACAATATTCGTTATGGACCCACAGAATGTAACGAAAGCATTCCCCCAGACCATAACGCTTCCCCCGCCAGCTTGAGTTCTTCCAGCGGTGGTTGAAGAGTGTTTGTTCTCCGATGTTTCTCGTCTTATACGCCAATGCCCATCCATTCGATGAAGCAGAAAACTTGACTCATCGGAGAAGGCCATCCTTTGCCATCAGCGGGGATCCAATTCTGATACTGGCGTGCAAATTTAAGGCTTTTCTGCCGATGCACTTTCGTTGGCAGAGATGCATTGACCATCCGTCTGCATCGGAGCACCATACAGAGCAGGGTCAGCTGAACTGTCGTTTTAGGCACACTTCCGGTAGCCCCTTGGTTCATTCGGCCAGCGAGTTGCTCCACTGTAGCGTGTCGATATGGATCGGCCCTCAAGCACCTTCGAAGCCGACGTTCACTTCACACATCAATGGCACGTGGTGTGATGCTCGCAGTTTCCATGTCGCTTTTTCGCAATGGTGCCATTTTCCCAATCACGATACACTTTAACCACAGCAGCACGCGAACGGTTCACAAACCTCGCTGTTTCAGAAATACTGCCAGCCTTGACCTCAAAGCCGATAATAATTCTTTTTTGCAAATCTGTTATATAGCTCCTTTTATCCATGACAGCTACGAGTCACATGTTTCAGAATGCCTACAGCACACCTTATGTACCCTCCAAGCCAGATCACGACACGCGCCTTCTTTCATCGTCAAAAGCAAGAGGGGGTCACAATAATGTGATCGGACTATATATATATACATGTACTGTATATACAGGGGGCCCAGTAAAGTCCTTTCTCAGCCCCGTAACTTCCAAACGCCGACAGCTATAGCCATAAAAATGGTGTCTAGGTAGAGTAAAGGGGCTATGCGCCATTTGATGAGACAACTTACAGCGCTTTCTAGCGGCAAAGTCAGGAGTTAGCGTGCCTATCTCGGAAACTACACGAGATACGGGAAAATAGTCAAATACAAAGTTCTAGAGCAGCACTGATTTAGTACAAAAAGGCACCTTGCGAACATGAATGCTAAGAATAGAACGCGTACAACGCTCGTTTGTTTGTTCGCGATGTCGAACACTGTTACGTCACGAAACGCGTCAGAAAGGAGCAATTAGTTGTCACTAAGCACATTTACCGTCGGTGCTCAATGTGCTCTCCGTCAGCCACAGTATACATATTTGGACTCTAGATTGAATCTCACGCTGCACATTTTGCAGCATGTCAGGTGACACGCTGGAAGAAGCATCAGTTATACAGCGTCGAAGGTCCTGCAACGTTGTCGGAGAGGTCTCATACACCTGCTCTTTGAGGTAGACCCACAGGAAGAAGTCCAAAGGGGTGAGGTCCGGTGAGCGTGCGGGCTACTCTACGCAATCATCATAGCCGATGATTTGTTGCTCGAATGTCTCAACCAGGTACCTTCTTACGTTTTCCGGCTGATGCGGAGGGGCTCCGTCGTGTTGGAACCAAACATTCCGCAGTTGAGTCGGGCTAGTGCTTTGCGGAAGGCAATATTATCTCCTTTCTGGCGCGTTTCGTGACATAACAGTGTTCGACATCGCGGACGAAAAAAAGGAGCGTTGTACGCGTTCTATTCTTAGCATTCTTGTACGCAAGGTGTGTTTTCGTACTAAATCGATGCTACTCTACAACTGTGTGATTGACTATTTTCCCGTATCTCGTAAAGTTTTCGAGATCAGCACGATAACTCCTGACTTTGCCGCTAGGAGGCGCTGTAAGCGGTCTCATCGAATAGCGCATAGCCACTTTACTATACCTAGACACCGTTTTTATGGCTATAGCTGTCAGCGTTCGAAAGTTACGGACTGAGAAAGGAATTTACTGGGCACCCTGTATATATTTCATCAGATGTCTTAATGAAGGGAAGATACCTGAGGATTGGAACAATGTTACAATGATCTTGCTCCATAAAAAAGGTGACATTGAGGATCACAGGAACTTCAGGCCCATCAACCTCCTTTCAGTGGTTTACAAAATCTTCACTAAGGTTCTTTCACGTCGCTTGAAGGTAACACTAGACATGTCCCAAACAAGAGAAAAAGCTGGATTCAGGAGTGACCACAGCACTATAGATCATATCCATGTATTAAGAGAACTAATTGAAAGAACAAGAGAATATGAACTCCCATTATGCATGGCTTTTATTGACTATGAAAAGGCCTTCGATTCCGTGAAACCATCAGCAGTAACAATGGCTTTGAAATCCTGCGGTATTGAAGATGCATACATTAGCATTATTAATAACATCTATGAAAATGCAAGTGCAAAGGTTCGGATATTTGAGGATACAGCACAAATAAGAATTGGAAAGGGAGTGATACAAGATGACACCATATCTCCCAAGCTCTTCAACGCCACATTGCAAAATGTTTTTCAATTATTGAACTAGGAAAACAAAGGGGTAAAGATTAATGGAGATTACTTAACTCACCTTCGTTTTGCTGATGACAAGTCATCTTTGCAACTGCCCCTTCAGAGCTGCAGAGTATGAACCAAGCATTTGCTGACAAGAGTAAAGAAGTGGGATTAAAAATGAACTTTCAGAAAACAAAAGTGATGTACAATCCTTTTGCAAGAAACGAAGATAGCGATTGATGGAGAAAAGCTGGAGACAACCGATTCCTACATTTATCTTGGGCAGCAGATATCGAGTGAGGTTCACATTGATAAAGAAATTAATCGGCGTATAAAACTTGGATGGAGAGCTTTTGGAAGAAACAGTACAATTTTTAAGAGCAGTATGCCATTATGTCTCAAAAGAAAAGTGTTTAATCAATGCATCCTGCCAGTACTTACGTATGGAGCCGAAACATGGACCTTAACTAAAAAGACATACAAAGACTGCATACAACTCAAAGAGGCATGGAGAGATGCATGCTTGGTCTAACCAGGAAAGATAAGAAGAGGAACTTGTGGATAAGGAAAATGACAGGAGTGGACGACATTATGACCAAAGTGAAATCACTGAAATGGCAATGGGCTGGACATGTTGCCAGAAGAACGGACCACCGATGGACAACCGAAATTTTAGACTGGATTCCGAGGGACAGGAAAAGACCCAGAAGAAGACCCCATTGGAGATGAAAGGAGGAAATTCGAAAGTATGCTGGAGTGACAAGGAGGAGATAGGCCCAAGAGAGACAATTGTGGAAGAAATTTGGGGAGATCTTCATCTAGCAGTGGATTGATAATGGTTGATGATGATGATGATATCTTTTTCTTTTTTTTTCTCTCTCTCTTTTTCTCTCTTTCCTTCTGTGCGTCTATGCCTCTCTCTCAAATTGTTTTATAAACTTCTGTCTCTTTATATATAAATAAATCAGCTGTGCATTATTTGTGGTGTAGTGGCATGCTTTCTGGGTCCTGGATAATGGTGGACACCTACGCTATACCTTTATTTCGTTATCCCTTTAATCCGGGCCCGCTTTTAGCTCTAAATTCCTCTATCAGAGGTAAAAAATGTGCGTCGTAGAGATTGTGTGAGATCAAGAGAAAACGGGGAATGAAGACGCCTTTTACTGTAAGGCAGCTCGGCACGTGTCGGAGTCTTTAGACACCTTGTGACACACCTCTGAGGAAATGCAAAAGTCAAAACAGCAAGTTGCCGCGGTAAGCCAAGGTCGATGTAGTTTAGTCGGGAAAATAACAGGCTCAGTGACATGGAGACGAGAGTTCGAATCCCACCGGCAAAGAAGTATCACGATATAACCTCTCTAAGTAAAACCTTTGTACCCGAACTGAGGCTTGATTCCAGCTTTTTGATTCAATGGACATTTCTGTACAAATGCAACATTCTGTTGTTCTCAGAAATCTTTCTTACTTTCAAATCTGCATGTGACGTTTCACTATCTGTCCGCGTGCGAAATTGCACAGTTTTTTTTTAAATCCTGTCATTTTGCGCAAAGCTGGACACCTTACTTTCTTTTTTTAATACTGTTTAGTTTCTAGAAATGTAATGTAACGCACATTTACTGGTACATGTTCTTTGCATCAGGTACGCTTCTTTTCAGGTTTTCCAGCACTTTTAATGTGCACTTATGCGAAGGTTACCGAAGTGTAATAACCGTAAGGATTACTTCATTTATACGGAGTTATCAGAAACGCGGGAACTAAGTTTAGCCTTGGTTCAAGTCATTAATGAGACATGTATGGTGTATTTGTTTCATGATTCTTTACTGTTTGGTCTTTAAACCGCAAGAGCACAACGACAAGAAGTGAAACAAAATTGGTTAAATCTACAAGTGCAGTAGAGTCCCACAAAATACAGTAGAGTTGTGGAAAAAATCCTCCTTAAATAGAACCCGTTTATAACGAGGAGCTCGGAAATGGTGGAAATCCTCGTTAAATAGAACCCGCTTATAACGAGGAGCTCGGGACTGGAGGAAATCCTCGTTAAATCCGGGAGCTGGCTAAATCCGTTTCTGGGTGAAAATTCTCACCATGTAAAAATACGCACACGTTATCATACACAATTATATTATGTATCCATAACCATTAGGCAAACTTTAAAGATATAATTAATTAACTACGTTAGTACTGCAGTTAGTTAGTGAAATATTTCAAGTGTATTCAACCTGACGGCGAGGTGCGACGGAACGCAGTTTAACAACACAACACACATCAGGCAAAAGTAGCACCGATCCTCCCAATGCAGTGCTGACTTGGAGGGTGAAAGGAGCAATAGAAACAATTTTAGGAATTGCTTTCTCCGGCAACATTCCCAGTCCATTAATCTCATATCCATCTCTGCAACTGTCCCCGGGAATCCACTTACATGTGCATGGGCCCAAACTTTCCTCATTTTGCCTAGGTTTGGTGTCATGTTTTCAACTCTGCTGACGTGATACACCTAAGCCATAGCCCCTTAGATTGGATGGCAGCGAAAATCTCTTGTACAACTCGCTTGTTAGCATTTGATGTACCTTCTCCCCATTGCCTTTCATCAACATTCTTTCTCTAGCATACGATGATACCCCTGGGATGTTGAAGTTTCGTTCTGTATTCCATCATTTCCATTCCTGCATACCAGGACAGTGAGCAGCAGATTTTATATGCCACTTTAATGAAAAAATTTCATTAAATTTTGCAGCTTTGTAAAACGTGATCATCTTAACTCTCCTATCCCTCGTTAAATCCGATGACTTCATTGAACTTTGTTCGTTAAAAACCATAAAATTAGATTTGAATTAACATTATACAATGAATTAACTTTGAATTAATATTATACAATAAATTAACTTTGAATTACCATTATAAAATAAATTAATAAATTAACATTGTTTTTTGGTTAAATCTGAAATCTAACTAAATATGTGTTAGTTATA
Source organism: Macrothele yani (assembly GCA_039090855.1). Lineage (NCBI taxonomy): Eukaryota > Metazoa > Arthropoda > Arachnida > Araneae > Macrothelidae > Macrothele > Macrothele yani. The sequence continues at coordinate 187,373,425 of CM076995.1, forward strand.
ACTGGGTTTTGCTGTAGTTTTTTTAGACAACCATTCTGGACCTGCCCAGAAACCCATCATACATATTTAGAAATAGCACGATTGTTTCAGCATTATAATACATCTCGTTATACATTTCTGTGAATTTTTTGCTGTCATTACTCATGAAAAATATTTTAACATCCAGTTTCATTTACTTTTGCAGTTCATCGAAACATTCAGCTATATTGGTGGATATATTGGAATATGGCTGGGCGTGTCACTTATTGCAGTGTTCAACTTCTTCGAGAGCGTGGTGGCCGTGGTTCAGTACCCGTTCCTCAAGAAAAGAAAGGACAGGAAAAGAATACAATGTAACGAAGACTTCGAAAATCAGTTATTCCGGAGAAGAAGGATTGTGCATCAATGACTTGAGATTGATATAAAAATCGACTTTCTGTTTTTTCCTAAACTGCGATAAAGATGAAAAATATCTGTCAAATTTACTAATAACTTATGATTTGTACCCAGAAATTCCTTTTAGGAGGAAGAGGTATTTCATAATTTCTCTGCTATAACATTTATTTTTCCAAAGTCTTTCGTAAAAAGAAAAAAAAATGCGTGCTTATGATAGCACTTTTGTGACCGTTTCTTCGTCACGCTGTGGTCACCATATCTTTGCGACTATTAGTCTGATTTAAAAACTTCATTTTGTGCTGGGAAATCTGGAATGTGCGAACGACGATCCTTGCTAAATTGTCCTTTTGCGATGCATAATTTCGCCACTAGATGGCATAAATGAAAGTTCTGTCGAATGCAAAATAGATTTTATTCCGTATCATGACTCCTAAATATCCAAATGAAGAAATTATTTGTTCCCTCCGATTCCATTTATAGCGAGCAAAAGTTGTGGCACAGTTTCTATTTTTAAATACACAGTCGCATCAGAACAATAAGACCACCTCCGGAATGACAGTGTACCCGCCCAGGCGCGTCGCAGAGTGCACGTGACAAGGTCGACCAAACGGAGATAATATAAGTGGCCGGCCAGGACACATGAGCCATACTGCGTAACGTGAGCACAATGGGCTGAGGTAGTGAGTTGACGGACGTTCAAGAATGAATGATCATCGGCTACCGGGCCAAGGGTGGAAGCATCTCAGAAACAGCAGACCTTGTGGGCTGTTCGTGAGGTGCTGTAGTAAGGGTGTACCGAGAATGTACCGCTGGTACACCGAGTACCTCCCGACGTCATAACTGTGGAGCCCTAAAGGCCATCGACCCCAGAGGAGAACGTCGCCTCCGTCGACTGGTAAACGGCAATCGACGCGCAACAGTGTAGCAATTGACCACGTAATGAAACGCCGGGGCACGCAGGTACGTGTCCCCGATAACAGGAGAGCGAACACTGTCACGCATGGGTCTACGAAGTTGACGCTCCATCAAGACGCCCATGTTTATCGAGATCCATCGGCAACGACGCCTGCAAATTCCATAAGACTACCGGCATTGAACAGTGGAGGAGTGGAAAAAGATTGCCTTCTCCGATGAATCGAGGTTTCTACTCCACAGAAGTGACGGACGGTGGCGGATACGGCGTCAGACACACAAGAACCTACACACGGACACGCTTGCCGGTCAAGTATAGGCCGGCGGTGGCAACGTGCATGTCTGGGGGGATGCGTTCCTGGTGTGACCTCTGGTACCACTGGATGGGCCACTGGATGCTAATGGCTGCCTGTCCATCATCGCTGACCGTATGCATCTCTTCACGTTGGACGTTTACCCTGGTGGCGGTGATGTCTACCAACAGGACAATGTTCTTTGCCAGGTCGCTAAGGGGGCGTGTGACTGGTTTTAGGAACAGGACAACGATGTTTTCGTTCTCACTTGGTCCCATAGAGCACTTATTGGACTATTTGGAGCCGACCTCGGTCCCATAGTGCACTTATTGGACTATTTGTTTCGGCAGGTTCGACGTGCCGAGCCACTACCAAGTCATCTCCGGGAATTCCGTGCTCTTCTGCAGTCCGAATGGGTACGTGTGCCTCGGGCAACCTTTCTGTGCCTCATTGCGTCCATGCTACGCCTTTTCGCCGCTATCATCCGGACCAAAGGTGGTTATTCCCATTATTAGGTAGGTGGTCATATTATTGTTATACGATTGTGTAATGCATAGTTTTTCCGCTAGAATGCGTAAAAGAAAATTTGCACTTCCCGATATCTCTGCTTCTAAAAGTCTGATTTGAGAAATTCTTTTTTGTATCGGATAGACCTCTTGGTGGGAAATGCTCTGCATAAAATTCCTGAGTTTTAGTAACGAAAAGTGTTGCTTCTAGGGGTGTAACTGTACATTTCTGTTTCTGAGGCATTTGCAGGAATATCTTCGCTTCTGCAAACACTATTGACAAAATTATTTCCTAGTCAGATACAGCTCATCACAAGAAACGTTTCCAGAGTATCTTCGGCTTAAAATAATGTACACCTTCTTTGCCAGGGTGCGTATATGTATATAATATTTTTGAGTTCGATATCAGTTCGATTTGAAAAACTCTTGCTCTGCCGGAGAGCGTCTCTGGTGTAAGATGCTTCACATCCACTTTCAAATTTCCTTTAAAGCATAAGTTTGCCGATGGAGAGCATAAATTCAGATGTCCGTTTGCATTATTTTTACAGCAGTATTTGAGCGTCTCACCGCCAGATTGAAGACATCCTCTTTTGGTCAGATACCATTTCCAGTCCAAATTAATGCACAATATCCCCGCTGGGGAATTCAAAAGTTTAATCTGCTTTTTCTCGATATTTCTGCTTGTAAACGAATGATTTAAAAAAAATAACACCGGATACAATTACTGAACACTTCACATGTTCTTCTGGATTTTTGTAGTTCACGGTTCTGGCGCTAGGAGGTGTTTGTGTGTATTCCTGTTTGCAACTGCATGCTTCTAAAAACCCTTTTGAAATTTTTCTTTTACTGTGTGCCATGCGCTACAATGTGGAAAGGCAACATTACACTTTAAATAATGCATAGTTTTCCTGATAGTGTTTGTGAAGGTGAAAGCGTTTGTTGTTTTTTTTTCGCTAACTTTGCTTCCAGGAGACGTATTTGAAAAATCGTTTTCCTTTAGCATGGCTTTTGCTATGAACAATACTTTTCGCATATACCTAGGTTATGTACTTTTCCATTATTCAAAATCCTCCCTCCAGAAATCATCAGCGTATATTTCTATTTGAAAGTGTTGATTCGATTCTAAAATTTCTTTTATGGAAATCCATTTTTGGTAGGACACTCTTTATTATGAAAAGTATTCTGTACAGAATTTTTGTTTTAAGTAAAGCACAGTTCTTCCACTAGGGGGCAGAGAGTTATATCATAATTTCTTCTGTATACCTTCTAAGTGTTGGAGTTGAAAATCCCTTTGCATTTCATATTTTGCCTCCGCTATGATGGAACATGTGGTGCACAATTTCTTAATTTTCTGAAGGCACTTTTCAGCCGCAAGTGGGAGTGTGTAACAACTCCTATTTTTGGATACTTAATCGATTACAGAAATCGTGATTTTCTTTTGTTGTTGTTGCTATTGTTTTCATTTCATTTTATTTCATTTTATTTTCATAACTGGTTTCATTGACTGCGAACACAACCTGCTCAAACTGTGGATTCTAAATCACAAGCAGTTGTTGAATTTTCAGATTTTCTAAATATTTCCAACGAAATATTTTTTGTTTCGTGTAGAAAAGGACGCGCTCATTACAACCGAAAATTTGGTGTCATCTTTCTTGTTAAGTAATAATTTTAAAACCAGTGTAAATGTGTACATTAATTTCAGTTCTGCTAAATTCCTTTACTTAAAAAATTTCAAAACGAAATGTTTATGTATTTCGTTTTTCTGCGCTAAGCAATAGGACAATATCCAAATGTACTCTTGAGTTTTTGTAGTTCATAGTTTTGGTGCTAGGTGGTGTTAGTGTGTATTTCTGTTTGTAACTGTATCTCGGTTTCTAAAAATCGTATTAAAAAAACAAAATTTTTTTTTTACTCTATCTTATTCGCTACATTAAAGATTGGGAACATCACATTCTTTAAATAGCGCACAGCTTTCCCGATAGGGTACGTAAATGTGAAAGCGTTTTGACGTAGACCTACATCTCACGGTACGATACGGATTAGGGAGTGGATGCGACGTAATTGTGTGACCGAATTCAACTCGCAATAACTCTGCGGATATCGGGGGCGTGGCAACGTCGCTAGTGTCGTTTGATAGCGCATTGATATCATGTAGTGACAATTATAAATGGTGGGGCCTGCGGATCATTGGCAGTTCGTGACAGCGCGCCGAAGTGGATGGTCATTTTTGTGCTCTGCGCCGTGAGTATACTTTTGATTTCGTTTTCAATACTTCTGAACTAAAGGTGACTGAACATTGATTTTGGTATGCAATTAATGTTAACATGAATTAATGTTTAAAAAAAACCACAGTTGCAACTGTTAACAACAAAAGTATATGGTAATGTAACTGTACTTTTTCTTCGCAGATTTGTAGAATTAGCGATAAAAACCCCCATCAAAATGCCACGAAATGAAGTTTAGCTCACAAAAGAGCTGCTGAAACTAAAAAGAATGGCAGAATAGGAAATTTGTGTACCCAAGAAGCCCCGAGCTACCAGTGCCGAGCGCTGCAAACACTATCCCGATGCCAAACAAGCGCGTCAAAGTGAGCCCGTCGCGAGCACCTCTAGCGCACTGGTAGACGTCGCGGAGCCAATGGGAGTTCACATGGACTCGACATTGACTGATGTCAAATAAAAGAGCCAGATTGCGTAAAGTCAACGACTTGTAGAAATATTTATGAAAAAACAACAACAGAATTCCATAAGAAATCCATCAACAACGAGTTTGGTCGAGTATGCGACATCTGCGACTTCCATTGGGTATGTTATTCACAATCTCATCATAGACGCAAAACAGGGCATACGAAGTTTTACGTTTAAACATAGCTGGAGAATCCACTTCGGCCTCATCGGGTTTTTCTCGCTATCTATTATACCAGAAGACGCATTTGAAAATTTCTTTTTCCTTAGCATATCTCTTTCTATGAAGAATACTTTCTGCGTATTTTCTATTTTACATTATTAAAAATTTTCCCGTCAGGGGTTGTCGGCGAACAGTTTTTTTTTTATTTCAAAGAGTTTGTTTTACTCTAGAAACTTTTCAGAGAAGTTCGTACTTGGTAGGATACTCTTCATTATCTCTTCATTATAAAGAGTGTTTTGCACCTGCCACTTCTTTAAGTAATGTACAGCTTTTCCCCTAGGAAATGTTACTTTGTATCACATTTTCCTCTGCATATCTTCTAATTGCACGATTTGAAAATCATTTTTCTCAGGACATCTTTGTTATAAAAACTTTTTGAGCACAATTCGTTAATTTTCTCTTTCCCTTTTATGCAGCTAGTGGGAGTTGTGATGTTTATCGATGATAAAAACGGATTTTAGAAATCCGATTTTTTTTTAACGGGTTCATTTACTATGAGTAATCCCGTTCACATTGAGAAATTTAATTTAGGCGTAGTATTTCTCTATATGGTGTTATTATATTACCCATTAGGTCAATTTTTTGATTTTTTGAAAGTCAACTTTTACATATTCTTTTCTTGTCGGAAAGACCCAAAAGACTTTCTTTTTAAAACCAAAAATCCGGTGTCATCTCTCATGGAGAACTACGGCGCATTGAGCTCTTGCGCCGATAAACTCCAACCAATCATCCAACCAACAAGACTGTGCCACTTTTCTTGATTTCTTTTTTTTGTTTTCCGGTTTAATCATTTGACGTGCGCATAGGGAGAAGGGAATTGTGATTTTTCCATTCCTTGCTTATAACCAAAGTGGAGAGAAATATCTTTGTTACTTACCAGTGGGAGCATCAACATTAGTACTTATTGCAAAATATTCACATATCACTGTGAACAATACAGCATAACCGCAAAAGGGAACTATAAATGATCAAATACTTTAATTGCATTGTAACTTCAAGAAATAATCAGTTACTTTCTTTGGTTTTTCATTCTTCAAAATGCAGTCATCGGCAATTTTTTTACATCTGTAATCGATTTTGTTGGATCAATGTTTTAAGATTTTATTTTGGTTATTTGTATAAAATTAAGCGACTATACATTAATATTTCCTTGAAAATTGTTCAGCAGTGACCCTCTGACTTTATTTGAAAATCAGATGAAACTAAGGAAAACGTATGACGCACAGGTGAGATCGCAGGGGAAAACTAGGAAGGGTCTGTTGCGAGAAGTATAAACATTAGTGATTTTATAAAATATTTTGTTGCTTAGAACGAAAGTAAAAGGCACCTTAAACTTCAGTGGTGATACTTTAAAACGGAAAAATTTCGAATCGCAAATCTTATTTGTTCTTAAACAATGAAACAAGGGGCGAAAATTCTCGGGGAATACATCAGTGTGTCCGAAAAGCTTTCCCCAAGTCAAATTACTTACTGAGTTTTTCATTGCTTTTTCGAACTCAGAATAATCATAGATTAGGCGCGACAGATGTTTAGATTGGACCAAACAAGTACTCCTGTTATGTTAAATGAAGCAATAAATGCACATCTTCCTCACACAGTCTCACATTTCTTTATTTACTGTGATTTCTTTGCTTTCTCAGTCAAGAAAACTACCGCCTTCAACCATACCATCTTTCCAATCTCCTCGCCTTAGCCTTTTTATTCTTCAACCTAGAACTATGGAGCATTACACTGGTCGACAATAATTTTGTTAAATTTGGCTGATTCTTATGAATATTTTGTGTGTCGATCACGAAAATGGTGTCAGAATTTGTCTTACGGGCTCCACTTTTTGAAACCGACATACTTGTTTTTAAACAATTTGCTGTACACATTTGGTCAAAACATCCCGCTGTATGGTTCGGTTTCTTAATGTTTTAATATTTTTTTTTAATTTCAGTTTTTTTATAATGAGTAAGCGTCATGTTAAATGCAGTAGTTATTCAATATGAATCATTAATTTACATCCAAGGATAAATGCAAGTAGAGGAATCTGCTGTAACCAACGAGATAGAAATACGTAGAGCGCTTACGTCGAGGAACGGGTGAAGCCACCGGAAACAAGTGGCAGCCATGTTTGATGAGGTACAGAACGATTTCCGTTCCGTGTTAAGCAAGGGAGTTTTCGTAATATATGGTTTGATGTTAAATAAGGATATAACTCAGAAATGTTGTTATAAACACCTAGGGGTGAGACTAAAACTTTAACGTATCAAATAACGCTTTTCATTGTTAGTTGACGGCAATAGTGTTTTTAAAAAAAATGATATTTTAATGGATGCAGCTTGCTGTCATTGAATAAAATCTCATGCCGTAATTTTTTGACATTTAACAAATTTTTTGGAGCAAATTTTCAGAGAAATATAAGTCAGCGGTAATAGAGTAAATGAAAAAAAAAAAAGAAACACAAAAATAAAAAATACAGTTGCACTCAGTCCGCAATTTCGGTAAAAATTTTAGATATTCGTGGGTCATCACCATGAGAATGCTGAATCATCCCACAGCTTATCACTCCAAATACATAGACGCCAAATATTTTATGAGAGTTTTAAATGAAAAAAAAAGTTCGAAGAAAAACGGAAAGCAAACAATGAGTTTACACGGCCAAGAGGTACCAATATTAAAATATTTTTACCAACTGCCCCTATCTTATATAATCAGAAGAAAACTACTACTTACCTGGTTTTTATTTAATAAAAATTAAAAGTCCTTAGCTCTGGGCATGTTTCTAATCTGTTTGTTAGTCTTGACATTCAACAACACAAATCTGTAAGCCTTATTCGTGGGTACGCAAGGCAATTGTGGTAACTTGACCATAATAAAGGTATCTCCCAGCACATACACTAAATACTTAACACAATATAATTCTCTCTCTCTCTCTCTCTCTCTCTATGTATATATAAGACCCAGAAGAATACCCCATGGGAGATGAATGGATGAAATTCGAAATCATGCAGGAGTGACACGAAGGAGACAGGCTCAAGACAGACAGCTGTGGAAGAAACTTGGGGAATCCTTCATCCAGCAGTGGGTTAATAATGGTTGATGTTATACATTTATCACTAAAAAGAAGTAAAAAAGCACACTCATGTAGTAATTAGACCACGTCAACACTGCACCTTGCTGCAGGAATCAGACGTAGTAGAAATAAACATAGAATTAACCAGAAGTAACCCACTTTCATGGTTCTAAACAAAAATGACATGGAATAAAACAACTCAGGAACCCCAAACCACTCTTCAGGGAAAGACATCTGGAGCCCCGAAGTTAAATCATAGCTTAGGTGTTACCGAAAAAACCCCAGAAGATCCCATGGGAGATGGGTGGATGAAATTCGAAAGCATGTCGGAGTAACATGGAGGAGATAGGCTCAAGACATACGATTGCGGAAGAAACTTGGGGAGACCTTCATCCAGTAGTGGATTGATAATGGTTGACAATGATGATAATGATATATATATTGATTATATACAGTATACATATATTGTAATGATAATAGTTGTCAATGATCATCATTGTCAACCATATATATATATATATATATATATATGGTTGACAATGATGATATATATATAGCATTATCAATCCACTGCTGAATGAAAGGTCTCCCCAAGTTTCTTCCACAATTGTCTGTCTTGAGCCTGTTTCCTCCATATTACTCCGGCATACTTTCGAATTTCATCCACCCATCTTCCATGTGGTCTTCTTCTGGGTCTTTTCCTGTCCCTTGGAATCCAATTTTTTATGAATGAAATTTTTTTTATTTATGTATCTACATTTTTGATTCGGTGAAAACATCAGCAGTTACAATGGCTCTGAAAACCTGCGGTATTGAAGATGCATACATTAATGTTATTAATAACATCTATGAAAATGCAAGTGCAAAGATTAGGCTGTTTGAAAATACAACACACATAAAAATTGGAAAGGGAGTGAGACAAGGTGACACCATATCTCCGAAGCTCTTTAATGCCACATTGGAGGGTGTTTTTCAGTCACTGAGCTGGGAAAACAAGGGGATAAAGATTAATGGAGATTATCTAACCCACCTTCGTTTTGCTGATGACGTAGTCATTTTTGCAACTAGCCCATCAGAGCTGCAGAGTATGATCCAGGAACTTGCTGACAAGAGTAAAGAAGGGGGATTAAAAATGAACTTTCAGAAGACAAAAGTGATGTTCAATGCTTTTACAAGAAATGAAGATTTATCGATTGATGGAGAAAAGCTGGAGATAACAGATACGTACGTTTATCTTGGACAGCAGATATCAAGTGAGGGTCACATTGATGAAGAAATTAATCGGCGTACAAAACTTGCATGGAGAGCTTTTGGAAGAAACAGCATAATTTTCAAGAGCAATATGCCATTATGTCTTAAAAGAAAAGTGTTTGATCAATGCATCCTTCCAGTGCTTACGTATGGTGCAGAGACGTGGACCTTAACTAAAAGAGACATACAAAGGCTGCAGACAACTCAAAGCAGCATGGAGAGGTGCATACTTGGTGTAACCAGGAGAGATAAGAAGAGGAACTCGTGGATCTGAAAAATGACAAGAGTGGAAGACATCATGATCAGAGTTAAATCCCTGAAATGGCAATGGGCTGGACATACTGCCAGAAGGACAGATCATCGATGGACAGCCGAAATTTTAGATTGGATTCCAAGGGACAGGAAAAGAACCAGAAGAAGACCACATGGGAGATGGGTGGATGAAATTCGAAAGTATGCAGGGGTAACATGGAGGAGACTGGCACAAGACAGACCGTTGTGGAGGAAACTTGGGGAGACCTTCGTCCAGCAGTGGATTGATAATGGTTGACAATGATGATGATGATGATGATGATATGTTTATTTGCTATGTTTTATTTAACTATCTTCCAAGGCTTATCCTTAAGAAAAATAATTGAAAATAATTATTCTTAAGTGCAGTTTAAATAAACTTGGTGACCTAATATATGCTGTAGTCATATGTATATATATGTATATATCACTTCTGTAACTACCCTGTGACTTAGGTATAGACAGACATTGGGGCAATATGATGCTCCAAATGGTATTTACAGTTAGCAACACCAGTACCGAGTAGCTAAAAATAGTTTTATGTACTTTTTCAACCTAAAAAGACATAATTTTTGGTATAAAAAAAAATCTTTCTACACATCCTGCTTTTAATATCTGGGCAGGTAAATTTTCTCTGGGCATGTATTATTTTAGATATTATTCAAGCTCTGGGTTGAGTGACCAAAAAATTCAGATTATGGACTTAAATTTTTTTATGGGACAAATAATTGTATTTTTTTTTTGTTTCAGTATTAAGTATTTAATATTTTTTATTTGCACTTTCATATTTTACTTTTTTTTTAAGAAGCCTAGTTTTTTGTTGTCCCAAAGCTGAAATTTTGTAGTTTTCACCTGATATTTGGACACATTTTGGCAATTGTTAAGATGTACTTCACATAGTTTTTTTTTTGTTTCAATTTTAAGGGCACAACCTCTTATTAATATGAAGTGAGAAATTAACAACTACTGATTTGCATTCATGATGTGCAAAAAGTTTGGCGAGCAAATGTTTATGTTTTGTGTTGTTATTTTGTGGGTTCCTTCAGCAGTCTTGCTGGAAATACAAGTGCGTCTGATTTGTATTTTAGAGAAATACAGGCACAACTTGTTCAATTCAAAGAAAGATTGATTTACGTGAGTGATATTTGTTCAATACTAACCTCTCATATATATGGTTGATGCAAAAGGAATAACTGGCAATTTATACATGGACATACTGACTGTACATTCATCATGAATCAGAGGTCACATTCTTCAAAAAAAAAAAAAAAAAACCCATTACCTATCACGCAAAAATCAAATGCAAGTAGTTATTACAAAATGTTGCTAGTCCCTTTCTTTTGTATTATTCCATAATTTTTTTCAATTGTCATTTCATAATCGTTTGTGCCAGTTTTCATAAATATTTTATGTTGTTTGCATTTTTGAGGTACCATTGTACTCCCTGTTTCCTATTTTCAGTTTTAAATCAATATTGCCTGTGTTTTTGCTACCCAAAAACCACACACATTGACTAACACATTCACAAATAAAGAGTATTCTGTCAAGAAATTTTCAAGCTCCCCACTCTCACTTTGTCGAAGTAATACTACAGATTAATCAGTAATCAGAGACAAATGCCTAGAACACAAGCTGGGTGACCCTGTGCTTTCAGATAAAATACTAGATTGTTTCCTGACAGGTGTCAGCAAACAATAAATTTATATTACCAATCACAATTATTACTTCTGCAATTTAAGTAACCATAAATTGATTGCTTTACCAGTATTTGCTATCTAATGGGCATTAGCCATGGGTACATGATCTTTATCACATAAAAAGAAATTGCTGCTTCCTAAGATTTTGAAATATTTGTTGTCTTGTCAGACAAGTTGCATGTACACTGTACAGATTCTAGAATATATATGCAAATGCCATTTGCAAGACATCCTCAGTATATTGTAAAAAACAAAACATTTACATAGGTAGAAATTGTACCCAAAAAGCCTCAAAGTTGGTAACCCACAGTTAACCTCAGCTTCCCAGAGTAAACATCATTCAGTTTTCACATTGAGTACGACTGTTTACAAAATATAAGAAATAAAAAAGTCTTAAGATAACACAGATATTTAAATGGCTTATCTGCTGGTTTAATCACCAGCTACACGGATTAGATGTTTTATTTTTTGTGTTTGATTAACTGAGCATTTACAGCTCAACCTTATTTTAAAATGCTTACTTGTGAAATGTAGTTCCACAATCCTTGCTCCTTTTATTCTTACAATCAAAAGCTGCGCAGTACTATGGCATTTTAAATATCAACAATGTGCTGATAATTGTGATTATTCACGAAACTGTAACACTAAATTTGTAATGAAGCATAACACGATCGGCGAACAGCTGAAAGAACCGAGGTGACTCTTTGACACACGCAGAATTTGTACCTCATCAAAGATGGCGGGCTCTCCCCGCGTTGGCTTCAGCTGCCTCGGCAGAGAACCAATCGCAGAAGCACTCTATGTATTTCTATCTCGTTGGCTGTAACAATGACTAATTAAGAGAGCAGCGCTACACCGGAAATGTGGCAAATCAATGAGTCACCGTACGTGATTCAAGATAAGACAATCTTTTATTACTGAGCTTCAGTTAAGTACTGGTTTTCACGTGAAGAGCACCTGCCGTTTGTGAGTTTGTCTTGTGTTTTATTAGGGGTAGGCAAAAGTTTCCGCTGTTTTAAGGAGGAAGGAGACAGACGCAATCAGGAAACCAGTACACATTTATTGAACGAAATATTGGCAGTTAGCATCAATGTCCTTTGCCCATTTTTATAGCAACAAATGAATGTCCCTTTGTTAGAAGGACTCGGGTTTTTAGCTGAAGAACACAGTGACGACATTTTCCACCTTTGAAACTGTGATGAACTGCTGTTGGGCTAGGTCATGGTGCATAGAGCGAAACAGTTGAAAGTCTGAGGGTGCAATGTCCGGGAAGTAAACCCTGCGCAGTAAAACCTCCCAATGTAACTGTTCAAGGATTGATTTCGTGGTGGCACAGATATGTTGACTGGCATTATCATATAACAGGATGACTGGACGGCATTTTTTACCAGTCCATGGCGATTTTGCTCGATTGCGGCGATCAGTTTCATCAACTGATCGTTATATCGTTGTGCAGAGATTGTTTCGCCCGGTTTCAACAGTTCGAGGTACAGCACTTGACGCATATCCCACCATACACACAACAGCAGCTTTTCCCCGTGGATATCCGGCTTTTGCAGTGGATGTTGGTGCCTGGCCTGGGTCGGCCCAGGATCGCTTGCGCTCGGGATTATCGCAATAGACCCATTTTGCATCGCCGGTGACAATCTTCCACAAGAAAGTCTTCCCTTGAAGCCTCTTCAGCAACGACGTGCAGATGCCTAACCGTTGACCAATTTTCAGCTCCGCTAAAGTATGCGGAACCCCCTTACCAATCTTCTGCATCTTTCCCAAGGCCTGTAGACGCAATACCACCGTCGATTGAGCCACTTTCAAACGTTTCGCTAGTTGCGTGGTATATTGTGTGGCATCCTCTTGCAGCAGCGATTCGAGCTCCACGTCTGCGAGTTCCTGCAGTCCACTTGCATGTGGTTTGTCTTCCAAACTTAGATTACCTTTCTTAAACCCGGCAAACCATTCTCGACACGTCCGCTCACCCATAACCGTTTCGCCATATGCCTGACTTATTGAACTGTATGCTTCACTCGCACGTTTCCCTAAATTAAACATAAATAACAAACAGTGCCCCAAATTGACTTTATCGACCGCCATGTTTGGCTTCATGTAAGCACGTGTCGCCGGCCGGTTAGACCCCTACAGCGCCTGCTAGCGGGGGCAACGGAAACTTTTGCATACCCGTAATTATTCTATACTTGAGCTGCACAAGTGTAAACAATGATATTTTGTGCATACTTCCCTGTGAGGTATACGTACAAGTAAGTGATGCGTACTGTTCATAAAAATGCCTGGTAATTGTATAAATCACACAAAAAGTTTTTGTTACATGTGTGGGGAATTAACTTTCAAGTCTCAATGAAGAAACATTACTCTTTTGGTGAGAAAATCCTATGAGCTCTACTTTGGGTGTAAATTTGGAGACATGGACAAAACTTGGGCACCTCATATATGTTGTGCTTCTTATGTAACTTTGTTTAGCAATTTGCCTAATCAGAAGTCTCGTGACATGCCATTTGCAGCTCCTATTGCTGTGGACAGGACAAAAGGACCACATCACGGACTGCTATTTTTGTATCTCAAAAGCCAAAAGAAATAACAACGAAGTCAAATAATTTAGTTAAATCATAATACTGTTTCGGGGCGTCAAGATTGTTTCTCATGATACACAGCACCAGTTTCAGGGCCACTAGAAGCAGGGCGTTTCGATTCAGAAGCCCTAACGTTGGTGAAGCAGAGTTCCAGACTGACCAAGGAGGTGATGAAGAAGAAAAGGACCCAGATTTCCTCGGAAGACAACAGAACCACTGTGGCGTACCTGCCCAGCAGGACGCATAAGACATAAAGGCAGATAGCAGTCAGAACGAACGTCCGCGTAGCTCAATTGGTAGAGCGACTTATTCCGGAATGAGGGTACCCGGGTTCGATCCCCGGTGTGGACAAAAATGACGGAGAAATTTACTTCGTTATACCACAAAAAATTAAATGGGCAAAACTTAGTAATCAAATTCGTCATCTGAATTTGTCTAAAATGCAGGCAGAATTGTTGGTTTAAAGGCTGAAATGCTGGAATCTCCTTGAAAAAGAATTAAAACGTTTTATTTCCGTCAAAGGCAGCAAGAATAAGAACACCTGTGCCCCATGCAAGATGGCGTAGTGTACAGCAATGATATGGACTCTTTATTAGATGCATTTAGACAGCAACACAATCCTGAGGAATGGAGTCTTTTTATAGATTTTTCACAAACCATTTTGAGAGCCTTCCTCCATAAAAATAAGAATTTGTTAAATCCCCCTGCTTATGCAGCACAAATGAAGGAGTCGTATGACAATATGGAATTGCTACTGAAAGGGATACACCGTGAGAAGTATTCTTGGCACATTTCTGGAGATCTAAAGGTTATAGATCTTGTACCAGGATTTCAGCTTGGATACACAATGTTCTGTTAGCAGTTGCAAAAGAGAAAAATCCTAACACCTGGAGGAAACATTTCGTTTTTCAGCCTTCTTGTGAAGCCTGAAGAAATGTACCTTCTACCATTGCATATCAAACCTGGTTTGATAAAGAACTTCGTCAAAGTGGTGGATCGTAATGGCCAACGTTTCCTTTTCCTAAAGAGCAAGTTTCCTAGAACAAGTGATGCCAAAAATAAACGAGGAAGATGACACCTAATTTTCGGGTTTAATAAGCACGTCTTTTGAATCCGTTCTGACGCAAATTAAATTTATCAAAGCTATTCAAAGTCAAAGGAATCGGTATGGAAAACAATAGTAGCTGACGGAAGAAAGAAGTTTTTCAATCGGGTTTTTAGTCCCTCAGATATTGCTGTAAACGGAATCGTGAGCTTACGCCCTCTGGTTGCACACTTGTGATTTAAGAAAAAGATGAATTTATATGAGAAACATTTTGCACCGGAAACGCTGTCCGACACAGAAAAAATATTTTCAAATCGGACTCCTAGAAGTAGAGATATTGACAAAAATAAGATATACGTCTACGCCCCTGGCGTAGAAACCATGCATTATTTCAAGAAGAAAATGTTCCTAAAAGGTTTGTCGAAATGAGTAGCATTGGTCAACAAACGACTTTTTTCAATCGAGATTTTAGAAGCTCATATTTTGCTGCAAATATATCAGAAGCGGAAATTAGGATTCACGCCCCCTGGTGGACAAACCATTCTTTTACAAAAATTAGAAATTATGTGCAAACGATTTCCTATCAGGAGCTGTATCCGGTGTAGAAAGATTTTTTCAAATCGGAGATTTAGAAGCAGAGATATAGGGGGAAACGCAATTTACCTCTACGCCCCCTAGCGAAAGTCTATGAATTACTTGAAAATATTGAAATTACGTGAAAAACATGTCACACTGAAAACACTATTCAGCAAAGAAAGAATTTTTTAAATCGGACTCCTAGAAGTAGAGATATTGAAAAAAATAAGATATAAATCTACGTCCCCTGGCGGAGAAACTATGGAATATTTTAAGAGGAAAATATTCCAAAAAAGGTTATCGATGTGAGTGGCATCAGACCACGAAATAATTTTTTTAATCGATATGTTAGAAGATCAGACTTTATGGCAAATACATCAGAAGCAAACATTAACACTTACGCCCCCTGGTGGCCAAAGTATTCTTTACCAAAAATTTTAAAATGTATGCAAAAGATTTTCCATCAGGAGGTGTATCCGCCGAAGAAAAAACATTTTCAAATCGGAGTGTTAGAAGAAGAGTTATCGGGAAAAATGTAATTTACTTTTACGCTCCCTAACGGAAGATCTATATGCAATTTGAAAAAGTAACTATATCTAAAATACTCTTCGACATAAATGGAATCGAAAGATAAAAGAATTTTTTCAATCAGATGTTTAGAAGCGACTATGTGGAATAAAACGTATTTTTGAATTCGACATCATCTGCATTTACGCCCTCTAGCAGCAAAATTGTACATTGTAAGAAAAACGAAATAAAGGATCATCATTCGCATGTTTCAATCTTCCTAATGCAAAAGAATTTTCAAATCGGACTAATAGTTGCAGAGATATCGTGTCTACAGACGGACGGATTGACGGACAGACCGATAACGTAAGCACGATCTTTTTGTACAAAAGACGTGCTAAACAGGGGATATTTCTTGAACCACAAAAAAGGGAGCTCATGAAGCATCCAGAGTTTGAACGACGATTGAATAAGTCTGATATGAGGTGCTGCATGGGGATCATTTCAAAAAGTCGTGAGAAACTTCCTGGGAAACAAACAGTCCAAGAACTACGAAGAACTGGTTAGTAAACTTCTTGAAAACTACGGAGACCTTGGATGAAATATATCTCTGGAAATCGTTTTTTTTGGATTACCATTTGAACTGGTTTTCCACAAACGCCTGGACATGTAAGGGTCGAAAATGATGAACGCTTCCACCACGATACATCAACGAAGGAAACTCGCTACCAAGACAAAAGCAACACAAAAATGTTTGCAGGTTACTGCTGCGCACTAAAAAGGGATGTTCATAAAACCAAATACAATATAAAATAAAATAAAACAGCATTTCTGGTGAGTTAAGTGTACAGATATTATATTGTGCTTATTATCGGAAATTATAAATTTAAAATATGCTTAAATGCATGCTACTGAAAAACCCCTACCCTCCTCAGAAATTTTGCAAACAGATGTGAAATTAGCATAAAAAATGCTATGAGAAATACCATATCAGATCAACTTAGCATAAGAAAGGAAATTTTTATAAACCAGTGTATTCTAAAACGTTTCGCAGGAAAGGATACAGTTGGTCCAAAAGAGAGGCTAATATTTTGGCATCAAAGCCGTCATGTTTTCACATCCTATAGAGTAGATTCGATTCTGGTCCGAAGGGCAAAGGACAGTAAAACAATCGCTTTTTGCGGGAAAATAATTGATGTACTGTTTTGGAAGGGGTAAGGTGTTCCCCCAAATTCTTAGAAGATAATTTTGATCTATACGACATATCGGATTGGTAGAAAGTCCATTATGTATGCACTTATGTATTGAGTGCAGCAGAGACATGAAATTCCCACTGTAACAAGGACAAAAACAGCGCAGCAATTATTTTCTCTCAAACAGCGATCGTTTGATAGTCCTGTTCCCTTATCGTTTCTACTTTATAGGCTATGGAAACCTGACGAATTTGATGCCGAAATATTAGCTTCCTTTTTGCAACAACTGAATTTTTTCCAGGCAAAACGTTTTAGAAATCAGGCGGGATCGGACAGTGCATGAGTGTTCACGCTTGCTACGCTTTTATGAAGAACTTCATGCTCCTAATTCAACCCTCCTCCCCCTCAAATTATATATGCAGATACTTAGACACAACCATGTGTGCCCCGTTATCGTAGAATAGGCGCAGGTAGTGCAACACCTTAAACGAGAAAAAGACTCGAACATTTCCTTATCCGTAACGTCAACAGCCTGTACTGTAAATTAATGGAAATGCAGAATTTCAATAGGAATAAGACAATTTGTTTTTCGTAATAACCACTTAGGTCACGCTACTAACAAATGCATATTTTAAAATAATACATGCTACTTGTATGCCATGGAATAATAGCGCTAATAATAAGGAGGACCCAGAAATAACTCGAATTTAAATTACTGTGTAAGTGAAAAAAAAATGGTCTCTCTCTCTCTCTCTCTCTCTCCGGTCCTAAACACTTACTGCAAAAGCGCAAACCTCCCAGATGTGCTCATAACGTTGAAATAATGTTATTTATGCCAAATATGATAGAGAGTCTGGTATTTCAGCATTTTTATCATGCTTTGCATAGAGAGGTGATTTCCTAACCAGTGGTAGAATGTTCGTCACACAGCTTTCAAAGAACGTGAAATACTGTGTTCGAAATTTCTGGTCAAATATCTGTTCCCACTAAATATCCTGAGTAGGAATTCATGCATCCATTCGTGATGGTAGATGATATTTCTGTCAAGTGTCCGTTGGGCCTGATTCTGTCAAGTATCCGTTTTCTTTACCTCAAGTGTTGGACCTACAAGGCAGACTTTCTTCAAAATTTAAAACTATTTCAAGTCTTGAATAGTTTATTTCGCATGCCAGAATCGATCTCTCTCCGTCTCCATCAGAGCATATCAACTTTACCTTTGGTAGTCAATGAATATCAGTGGAATGGAAAGATTGAGTTTTGGCTTTTGGTCTTCTCTCCACTACGATTGGTTTCACTGAAGTGGTCCATCGCAATACTGACACAGAAAGTGCTCAGCCACTAATTTTTAAACCTCATAAGTGTTCACTTTATAAAACGGCTGAGATGAAACTACACATTGATGGCATGTTACAGCAGAGGATTGTACAAAAACGTTCCAATGCGTAGGCAGTCTATGATTCCTTATACCGAAAAAAGATGAAAGTTTTAGGTTTCTTATTTAAAATTGAACATCAAATCAAGTGACCAACCGTCAACTCCTCCGAGCCTGCCATAAATGATATTTTCCAAGATTTATCGTGTATTAGTAGTTTCTTGTTATTAATTTAAACTCCGGATATTGGCAAGTGGCGATACATACCGATTGCGTACATACGACAAGTTTTGTTTATCCATTTGTTGCATATTCATTCTCAAGATTGCCATTCGATCTTGCTGCTGCACCATTCACATTCCAGCATTTAAAGGGCATTGTCTTTCCACAAGTATTGGGGCTAAATGTTTCCGCTTCTTCCGATGATATTATTTTTACAAGTGCGACATTTGACAAATATATCAAAGAGCTCGGCAAAGCTTTTGGCTTATTATACACTGTTTGTTTCACAATCCTGCCTGTACATGCAGTTTCGTGCGTTTTTACCTGAAAATCAGTCATCAAAGGTTAATTACCGATGACAATAAAAATTTCCACGTTTAAGGAATTAAAAGAAGTTGTCACACTAACTAAAGATGACTGGTTGGTACCAGCTACACTATCTACCAACAAGTAATTGGACAACCCTGCAATCGACGATATCTGTGGTCCTGATACACGTCACGGCCACCGCCGTTAAATATCGTGTGGGAAAAAACAGCGCAACCAGTCGCATGCAAGATGTCACGCAGTTCGGAGCTCTCTGATTTCGAGAAAGGTGTAATCGTCGGGTATCACAGAAATGGCCGATTCATACGTGACATATCCAGCGAGTTGAAGTTCCCAAAATTGACAGTGGCCTATGTGATTGGCAAGTGGAAGATGAGAGCTGACTGTCGGAATGTGCCCCTACCCGGCAGACCCACAAAACTAGGAGTTAGAGACCAACGGGTGCTGGCCAGAGAAATTCGAAAGAACCGCACCAAATCGATGGGCCACATCCGAGAGGAGTTTCAACAGGCATCTGGGTGTTTTATTTCGATGAATACCATCCGTAAGGAAGCCCATCTGCTCGGTTATCATGGACGTGCTGCCACCCATAAGCCTTTGATCACCAAGTCCAAGAGCGCTGCTCTGCTAAGGTGGTGCAAAGAACGTCGACAGTGGACCGTTGAACAGTGGAAACAGGTTCTCTGGAGCGACGAATCAAGGTTCACCCTCTACCGTTTGGATGGCACAGTCTGGGTTTGGCGTCTGCCTGGAGAACGCCTCCTGCCGGAATGCATTGTGCCAACTGTGAAGTTCGGCGGCGGTGGAATTATGCTATGGGGTGTTTCTCCTGGTATGGCACGGGACTCTTGATCGCAATTCCTGGTAGACTCAACGGCGAGACCCACTGCACCATTCGGATTACCATGCGCTTCCTACGTTGTGACAGTTTTACAGGGTGGACCCATGTTACTTTCAGGATGACAATGCCACCTGTCATGTTGCGAGGTCCACCATGGCTTGGTATGGTGACAATGGGGTTAAACGAATGGACTGGCCTGCGCAGAGCCCGGACCTTAACCCTATCGAGCACCTCTAAGACGAGTTGGAGCGTCGACTTAAGGGGTGCCCCCACCGTCCGAAATCGGTGAAGGAACTGACCTGTCTTCTCCAAGCCGAGTGGAAGAAAATACCACTAGCCGTCGTACAACGCCTGGTTGAGGGTATGCCTCGGAGGGTCGCAGCTGTAATTGCCGCTCGTGGAGGCTCCACCAACTGTTGAAGGTGAATAAATTTCGTTTTCCTTTGCTATCACAGGTGTCCCATTACTTGTTGGTAGATAGTGTATGAACTATGACCGCCCCAGTGGCGCAGTGCTCTAAGCGTTGGTTGGTTTATGAGAACGTAAAGTATTACGGGTATGCAAAAGTTTCCGCCGTTTTAAGTAGACAGGAACAATCAGTAATCTAGTACACATTTATTCAACGAAATATTGGTCGTCAGCATCAATGACCTTTTGCCATTTTTCAGGCAAGAAATGAATGCACCTGTGACAGAAGGACCCGGGGTTTGAGCTGAAGAACGCAGTGGCGAAATGTTCCACCTATGGAACTGTGGTGAACCGCTGTTGGGCTAGAGCATGTCGCATAGAGCGACACAGATGAAAGTCTAAGGGTCAATGTCCGGGGAGTAAGCCGGGTACGGTAAAACCTCCCAGTGTAACTCTTCAAGGGTTGATTTCGTGGTGGTATCCAAAATGTGATCTAGCATTATCATTTCAGAGGATAACTGGTTGTGGACCTATTCCTGTCCATGGGCGTTTTTGCTGAATTGCGGCGTTCAGTTTTATCAACTGCTCGCTATATCGTTGTTTAGTGATTGTTTCATCCGGTTTCAACAGTTCGAAATACAACACTCTGTGCATATCCCACCACACACACAATAGCACCCTTTTCCCCGTGGATATCCTGTTTTGCAGTGGATGATGATGGCTGGCCTCGGTCGAACCAGGATCGCTTGCGTACGGAGTTGTCGCAATACACCCATTTTCCATCCCCGGTGACAACCTTCAACAAGAAATTCATCCCTTGAAACCTCTTCAGCAACGACATGCAGATGCCGAATCGCTGACCAATTTTCAGCTCCGTTAAAGTATGCAGAACCCACTTACCAATCTTGATCTTCCCCAAGTCCTGTAGACGCCATACCACCGTCGATTGAACCACTTTCAAATGTTTCGCCAGTTGCGTGGTCAATTGTGTGGCATCCTCTTGCAACAGTGATTCCTGCTCCTCTTTTGCGAGTTCTTGCGGTCTACCGGCACGTGGTCTGTCTTTCAAACTTATATCACCTTTCTTAAACCTGGCAAACCATTCCCGACATGTGCTCTCACCCATAACCGTTTCTCCATACGCCTAACATATTGAACCACTCGCATTTTTCCTTGGATCCAAAGCAATCTCTTTGTTTTGCAAAAGTTCACGGGTTCTCTCATTTCCTGAGAAACGAAAAAGAATGATGATAACAAGAACATGAACGTTACATTTGAAACAACCACAAATACTGTTCTAGTTTTATTTTAAAATTTATTTTCCAGTCTTAACGAAGCACCATTAATACGAAAAACGTCTGACTCCAAACATAAAAGAAGTGTAAAAAAAACCTCAACAATGGCAGTTTTGTTCGCAGCATCGCAGGCTTTTCGTGTTACGCAGTTTCACATGACACGGCTTCTGCTCAAATCTTTCACTTGCATTTTTCTGATGTTTTCTCATTGCCAAGGATGCAGCATTTCTTTTCAGGATTCATGTTTGAGCCAACTGGACATCGGAAAGCTTTAGAAAATGCTTCTGAGTTAGAGAGAGGCACATTTACTCTGAAAATATTCGTTTAAAATATATTTCCGTGGAAGTACATATTTATAGCAGATTAACATCGCATCAACTTAAACATTCCTATATATGCAGAAAAGTGAAAACCAGTATATTATCTATGTATTAATTCTATAAGTTTTTTTACTGTGAGTCCTATTTTGAGAGAACGGCTGAACGTAAAGATATGGTTGAGGTATCGAAATAAAGGTCTTATCATGTAGATGTGCCAGTCGAAGAGAAAAATGAGATTGGGGCAACGGTTCGGGCGTTCTGAAGAGGCAAATGTCCCATGTAAAGTCTACGGGAGAAGCATGCGATCGATATTCGATCGCCTGCGGTTGACTCACGCGCTGTTGAAGGCTGGGCATGGAGGGACTGGGACAGTCCAAAGTCGTAAGTCTCTTTTCTGAGCCAACCGTTGCGCAAAACAACGCTAGCATGCATTGGTTTGCTTCTCATCGGAGCAGCGAACACTCTCGAAGACGTGATTGCATTATGCCGTTGGACTGTGTGATGTATATATACAATTTAATATTCATTCGATGCCGTTTATTCACGTAATTAAAACGTTTCCTATTATGTAAAGACGTAAATAAACATTCCGTTGACCATTGTTAGTGAAAATATTACGGACGACTGCTTACAGCCCATTGAGTAGCTCACGGTGGTCATTAAAAATTCAGTCAAAAGAAGAAAAAAATGACGAACCTGAACTATATGTCTTTACTGAAGTGGTTGAACGAATTTGTCAATCAAGTAAAGTTTACCTTTGTTGCTTCATATGAGTTTAACCTTATCAAAAAAAAAAACAAAAAAACTAACCGTTGATTCCGACGGGTGAACAGTATTCGCATCGCGAATCTCATTCCAACCACATTTACAAACACAGTTGTGACTGAAGATGAGAGTGAAAGAGTGCGCTGTCCAGTTGAAGTTTTGCACACGATCGAGATGAGTTGACCCTTCGCCTCACATCATTTTACGACTGAAAAAGGGTGCAGTCGTGATGTTCATCACGAACCTGGCCGCCCCGGTGGCGCAGTGGTTTAAGCGCTGGTTTATGATGATTCGTTCGTGAAGGGTCCGGGCTCGAATCCTGGTGAGGCATGGATGTTGTGTTTGTCTTACGGCACTGGCTCTCTCCCTTTCCTGGAACCAGTGACCCTAAATTAGGGACGGGCGACTGCTTGCCCATTGAGTTGCTCACGGCGGTCGTTAAACTTCCAGTCAAAAAAAAAAAAAAAAAATCACGAACCTGGACTATTGTCTTCACTGAAGTGGCTGAATGAATTTGTCAATCTAATAAAGTTTACATTTGTTGTTTCAATTGAGTTTATTAGTTAAAAAACAAAACAAAAAAATTAACCGTCGATTCCGACAGGTTTCGTCTAGTTTTTACTAAGACTGCTCACATGCACCAACTACTATTGCATACCAATTGTATCCTATTGACCGCGGATACCCCACTGAGCACTAATGTCGTTCATGCCTTGACACGAGAAATAGGAGGTTAATCAACTGAAACAAGTGAATCTTCTAATCAATTATATTTATATGGAGGAGGTGTAGCGTACTGCAGAGGTAAAGCACGTGTCAAGACGACAAATTTTCAACGATACATTCTATCCGTGTAGCTAAGTTGATAGAGCAACTTACTCCGAAGTGAGCGGGCACGGTTTTGATCCTCGTCACGGACAAATTTGTGTTTTCACATTGGCGCCCTTACGTACAAATGGCTGTACTGGTCGTTGGATTCTTCGAAAAAATGTGTGATGTCTGTTCCACACATCGTCTGAAAATACTAAAAAAAATTCCTACTTCGCTTGAAATTAAAAACAAAAAACTTATAAGAGGGAATACTCAAGAGACGCATATAGCGTATTAAATCCGTTTATTTTTTGGGTTTAGTAAGTACGAAGATTCGCCAAGCTTGCTCACTCCACTGGAAGTCTTTTTTTGAAAAAACCTCCCAGTGCAGTGCGAAAGCTTCGCGAATCTTTGTATTTACCACACTACAAAAATAAACGGATTTAATACGCTATATGCGTCTTTTCAGTATTCACAGTATGATATATTTATAATCATGTTATAAGAGGGAGATGATGTGGTGACGTACAACAGAGTTAAAGCAGGTGTCAAGACGAAAAACCTGCAGCAATACATTCTGTCCGTGTAGCTAAGTTGTGAGAGCAACTTCCTTTTTTTTTTTTTTTTTTTTTTTGGTTGGAGGTTTAACGACCACCGTGAGCAACTTTATGGGCTATAAGCAGTCGCCAGTCCCTAATTTAGGGCCACTGGTTCCAGGGAAGGGAGAGAGCCAGTGCCGTAAGACAAACACAACATCCATGCCTCACCGGGATTCGAACCCGGAACCCTTTCGGACGAATGATCAGAGGCTATTGCTTAGACCACTGCGCCACCGGGGCGGCCAACTTATTTCGGACGCGGATTCGATATTTGTCACGGAAACGTTTGTGTTTTCGCAGGGGAAGAGTGTGTGAATAAGCTCCGTGAGCAACTCAATGGGCGTAAGCAGTCGCCAGGTATCTAATTTTGGGCAACTGGTTCCAGAGAAGGGAGAGAGCCAGTGCCGTAAGACAAAGACACCATCCTTGCCTCACTCGGGATTCGAGTTAAGACTCATCTGAGAAGAATGGTCAGAAGCCAGTGCCTTTTACCGCTCGGCCATTCGGACGGCCAAAATCATATTGCTCCAGGAGAGTTGCGACGTATTACTCTGATTTATCTTCTCATTTTTGTTCTAAGTTCTTTTTTAGATTATTCTACTTTTCATTATCTTTTCTTAAATTCATATCTCCCAAGAAATTATGTTTTCAGAAATTCTCGGCGGACTGTCGAGTCAGTACGACGTAGATAAGAAAGCCATTGCTTGAGAAATGGGTGTGCCATATGCAATTCAGCTATTGAGCTTGGGAGTTGTGTGA
This sequence comes from Macrothele yani, assembly GCA_039090855.1. Lineage (NCBI taxonomy): Eukaryota > Metazoa > Arthropoda > Arachnida > Araneae > Macrothelidae > Macrothele > Macrothele yani. Next base: position 187,398,339 of record CM076995.1, read on the forward strand.
CATATGAGTCAAACGGAGAAGCGAGAAGCCTTCCGGTATAAGTTCATTTGGGATAATAGCCACCCGGAGCTGGAGGGCGTGTATGTTATAATCCAAATATCGGCAAAAGAAAGTTTACAGTATATTGGTCCCCGAAAGACAAGGGATTTTATGGCCGTTAAGATTAGAAACAAAATTGTGCGATGGTTCTCCCGCGCAACGAAAGTGAAGGATATACTTCTGCAATGAAATCGTCGCCGAGTGTTGCTGTCCGTTGACCCGAAACGTGCTGAGTGATTTCGTGCTCCCGCCTTTCTCAAGTGGGGGGAAGGATTATGTGATAAACTGGTCAAGTGGGCAATGGAGCAGGGTAAAGCCTGCCGGTGTAGTTAAACTGAGAGAACTACCGCTCCGGAAGTAGGGAGTGGTGAATTCAAACCCCGCTATCCCCAAAGAAAGTCTATACTTGTTGCAGCGAGGGTCATTTCAAAAGTTTTGCACACTGTGGATTATCTCTGAAAAAAAAAACGATTTTTTTTCACAATATATCTTTACATGACTTTGAAGTAATCTCCATGCTTCTTTATGACAGCGGCCCAACGTTTGGGCAAGTATTGTATTCCAGTCAGGACACCTCCATTGTTGAGGCGTCGGATTACTCTAGTCACCTCATTAGAAGCAGCCTGAATCGTTTCCCGCAGATTGGCGTCTTCAGTTTTGGGGACAAGTCACAGGCTGGTGGGCTCATGTCAGGACTGTATGGCGCCTGGGAAAGCAATTCCCATCCATACTTTTCCAAAATGTCTCTTACTGTACGGGAAACATGCTGCGTTGTCGTGCAAAATGAAGACACCAGTTTTGAGAATGTCGGGCCTTCTTTGGCGAATCTTTGGGCCCAAAACATTTGGAGGAAACGTTCTGCAGTATTCCGCTGTTACGGTAATCCGCTCGGGCGCTCTGTCTGTTGCTATCGCTCCAACATTGTCATAAGTCATAATCATCATTGCTTTAACCTTCGATTGTTGGCAGCCAAATTTTTCTGGCGAGGTGATTCTGGACTTTCCATTAAGCGGACGGAGGTTTCAGTTCTGGTTCAAAATCTAGCATCCAGTTTTAGTCTACATCAACAGCTCTGTCCCAAAACTGCTCGCTTTCTGTCTCGTACCGCTGAAGCAATTCTTCTGCGATCGCTTTGCGAACTTCTTGCTGCTCTTCACTCACATTATGCGGACACATTTGGTAGCCACTTTTCTGTAATTTTTCAGTTAGGATTCTGAAAACCGAAGCGGTAGACATGTTTGATTCATATGCAATCTCTTAACATGTTTGCTTCGTATGCAATCTCTTAACATGTTTGCTTCATTGCAATCTCTTAACATGTTTGCTTCATATGCAATCTTTTAACATGTTTGTTTCATATGTAATCTCTTAACATGTTTGCTTCATATACAATCTCTTAACATGTTTGTTTCATACGGAATCTCTTAACATGTTTGCTTCATATGCAATCTCTTAACATGTTTTTTTCATATGCAATCTCTTAACATGTTTGCTTCATATGCAATCTCTTAACATGTTTGCTTCATATGCAATCTCTTAACATGTTTGCTTCGTATGCAATCTCTTAACATGTTTGCTTCGTATGCAATCTCTTAACATGTTTGCTTCATTGCAATCTCTTAACATGTTTGCTTCATATGCAATCTTTTAACATGTTTGTTTCATATGCAATCTCTTAACATGTTTGCTTCATATACAATCTCATAACATGTTTGTTTCATATGCAATCTCTTAACATGTTTGCTTCCTATGCAATCTCTTAACATGTTTGCTTCATATGCAACCTCTTAGCATGTTTGGTTCATATGCAATCTCTTAACATGTTTGTTTCATACGGAATCTCTTAACATGTTTGCTTCATATGCAATCTCTTAACATGTTTGCTTCATATGCAATCTCTTAACATGTTTGCTTCATATGCAATCTCTTAACATGTTTGCTTCGTATGCAATCTCTTAACATGTTTGCTTCGTATGCAATCTCTTAACATGTTTGCTTCATTGCAATCTCTTAACATGTTTGCTTCATATGCAATCTTTTAACATGTTTGTTTCATATGCAATCTCTTAACATGTTTGCTTCATATACAATCTCTTAACATGTTTGTTTCATATGCAATCTCTTAACATGTTTGCTTCCTATGCAATCTCTTAACATGTTTGCTTCATATGCAACCTCTTAGCATGTTTGGTTCATATGCAATCTCTTAACATGTTTGTTTCATACGGAATCTCTTAACATGTTTGCTTCATATGCAATCTCTTAACATGTTTGCTTCATATGCAATCTCTTAACATGTTTGCTTCATATGCAATCTCTTAACATGTTTGCTTCATATGCAATCTCTTAACATGTTTGCTTCCTATGCAATCTCTTAACATGTTTGCTTCATATGCAACCTCTTAACATGTTTGGTTCATATGCAATCTCTTAACATGTTTTTCTCCGATCTTCTTCCAAAAAGCTGTTGACGATAACCACAGAAATGTTGTCGTTGCATCTCATGGCCGGCCGCTCTTATGGTCGTCTTCTAAGGTTAAATACTGATAGCTTCTTTCCTTCCTATAATTAAATACTCATTCAGTTTGTTATTAACCGGTATATTTGGCTGTGCTCTTTACGCAACGTTACGGAAATCATGTTGATGATACGATGCTAAAGCGAGCTTCCGTTCGTAATCTGTGTTGGTGAACGTTTGATGCTTGTTGAATAGTGATATACGATTAATCAACGAGAGAAGGTACCTATGTTAAAGTTGTTTAAGAGGATATGTGTTCTTCAATGTGGATTAAACCACGTTGAAATTGTGTCCTCTATAACGTACGTGTTCCACAAAGTGGCATTAAAATAAAGGATGGAAATATCAACGTAAGTCATCTATTTCCTTACTTACTTTTTGTCATATATTAAAGTTGATTATATGTCCAGTTAAGGTCCTCCCAGTTATCAAGATTTAAGCTGTCCTGGTGAATTAAAGTTACAGTGCGATAAAGCTAACGAGCTGTAGTCCTGCTGTGTGTTGCAGCCAAGCTAACGTAACGTTAGAATTTGTTGAAGTTAAAGCTTATACAGAGTGTCCCACTGGCTTTATTAATAACATCGTGAATAATTATAGTAATTGAATGATATTTGGTAAGACCATACCTTTATTCATAGGAAATAGAACCATATCATAGGAGATGTTGAAATTGTCTGCCCTATGCATCGAGACAGGCTTGAACATGAGACTCCATGTTTCGGTATGTTCACGCCAGCTGCTCCAGCATAATCACTGCCACTGCTTCGCAGATGCTGTTCTTCAACGCCTGTTGTCGCCCAAGTTGACACATCTTTGATGTGTCAGATTTGTGATTTCCCGGGGTTTGTTCCGTTGTTTGTCTGTCGCGAAGCTAAAATCATATGCGTTAACGATGTCCTCCCTGTTAACAATAACCGAGCGTGTGTTTCTTGTCCGTGTTATTTGGGAGAGTAAGTCGATAAAATAGCGAATTTCGTAGAAATTCGGAATTCACACTGACACTTCTTATGGTATGTCGGATAGCACGAAGTAGACCGTGTATCCTGCAACTGGTTCAGAAACTGGTGATCGATAGGGCCTTACATGATTTGTATGGAAGGGGGCCGTCCTGAAATGTCAGAAACACTATTGCAAGACGTCGAGTGAAGACGTCTTACTTCGTCTCGGAGGAAAACGGGTGTTAGGTAGGTCATCTCCTGACCTAACCCTGTGACGTACCTGCCAGCAGGACGCACACGACATAAAGGCACATAGCAATCAGAACAAATCCCGGCGTAGACCAAAAATGACGGAGAAATTCACTTCGTTATAATGGTGCCCGAACTATCCGGATGACCCGGCCGTTTAAAATCTCGCATTGGTGTGATGTTATTTCCACACCGCGGGACAGGAAAAATCAGAGAATTCCTTCTCCAGCGCTTCGAAAAATAAAAATGTGTGATGTTGCATTCCACACAGCAGATTGACTGGGAGTTCTCAAGTGCACGTTCTACAGTGGATGGCTGCCTGCAACGATTCATGGTCACGGCTGACCCGTGGGCCATGCCCCCGGCCCTCTTTCGGGGGGGGGGAGATGTGACGTACCTGCCAGCAGGACGCACACGACATAAAGGCACATAGCAATCAGAACAATTCCCGGCGTAGACCAAAAATGACGGAGAAATTCACTTCGTTATAACCCCTGTGATTTCTTTCTGTGGGATATCTGAAATCAGGTCTGGTTCACTTCGTCGACAACTCAGTTCGTCGACGCCACTTCGTCAACACTCACTTCGTCGACACTATACAGTATATGCTTTCGTAAAATCTACAGTTTTCAATTTAGAACCACCAAATTTTGTATACTATCTCATTGTACTCTTACACCAACTTAGACTACAGACGGAAGAGGTCGGGGCCCGGGGTCAAGGGGCCCCCATACAACAGTTTCGTAAAATCTATAGTTTTCAATTTAGAACCACCAAATTTGGTATACTATCTCATTGTGCTCTTACACCAACTTAGACCACAGACGTAAGAAGTCGCGGCCCGTTGTCAAGGGGGCCCGGTCCCAAACAACATTTTCGTAAAATTTACAGTTTTCAATTTAGAACCACCAAATTTGGTTTACTATCTCATTGTACTCTTACACCAACTTAGACCACAGACGGAAGGGGTCGGGGCCCGGGGTGAAGGGGGCCCCATACAACATTTTCGTAAAATCTACAGTTTTCAATTTAGAACCACCAAATTTGGTATGCTATCTCATTGTATTCTTACATCAACTTAGACCACAGACGGAAGGGTTTGGGGCCCGGTCCCAAACAACATTTTCGTAAAATCTACAGTTTTCAATTTAGAACCACCAAATTTGGTTTACTATCTCATTGTACTCTTTCACCAACTTAGACCACAGACGGAAGGTGTCGGGGCCCGGGGTGAAGGGGGCCCCATACAACATTTTCGTAAAATCTACAGTTTTCAATTTAGAACCACCAAATTTGGTATTCTATCTCATTGTATTCTTACATCAACTTAGACCACAGACGGAAGGGTTTGGGGCCCGGTCCCAAACAACATTTTCGTAAAATCTACAGTTTTCAATTTAGAACCACCAAATTTGGTTTACTATCTCATTGTACTCTTACACCAACTTAGACCACAGACGGAAGGGGTCGGGGCCCTATACAACATTTTCGTAAAATCTACAGTTGTCAATTTAGAACCACCAAATTTGGAATACTATCTCATTGTACTAGTACACCAACTTAGACCACAGACGGAAAAGATCGGGGCCCGGGGTCAAGGGGGCCACATACAACAGTTTTGTAAAATCTATAGTTTTTCAATTTAGAACCACCAAATTTGGTATACTATCTCATTGTACTTAGACCGTACACGGTTTTTGGAAGGGGTCGAGGCCCGGGGTAAAGGGAGTCTCATACAAAATTTTCTCAAAAATTTCCATTTTTTACTTTAGAACTGCAACACAATTCTGCACTCCAATACCCTATCTGCGAACTAAGTTAGAGTACCATGAGATAGTATACCAAATTTGGTGGTTCTAAATTGAAAACTGTAGATTTTACGAAAATGTTGTATGGGACCTCCTTCATCCCGGGCCCCGAGTTCTTCCGTCTGTAGTCTAAGTTGGTGTAAGAGCACAATGAGATAGTATACCAAATTTGGTGGTTCTAAATTGAAAACTGTAAGTTTTACGAAAATGGTGTATGGGGCCCCCTTGCCCCCGGACTCCGACCTCTTCCGCCTGTGGTCTAAGTTGGTGTAAGAGTACAATGAGATAGTATACCAAATTTGGTGGTTCTAAATTGAAAACTGTAGATTTTACGAAAGCATATACTGTATAGTGTCGACGAAGTGAGTGTCGACGAAATGTACTTGTCGACGAAATGATTGTCGACGAAGTGGCGTCGACGAAATGAGTTGTCGACGAAGTGATTTTCGACGAAGTGAACCACTCCCCTGAAATCAGTGTTGTTTCAAAACAAGCCGACAACTCTTGAGTCATTGAAGAACAATATCTGCGATACGGTGGTAGCGATTAAGCCGGAGCAACTGGCACGAAATTTCCGAAATATGGAGTCTCGTGTTCAACCCTGTCTCGATGCACAGAGTGGACACTTTCAGCATCTCTTATGATATGGTTCGGTTTTCCATGAATGATGGTATGTTTTTACCAAATCTCATTCAATTACCGTAATTATTCACAATGTTATTATAAAAACTTGGGTAAAGTAGCGAGTGGGACTCCCTGTATAACAAGACCTCAAGACATTAGCGTCCTGTGCAAGTTAAGCTAATAGTTAAAGTTAATATAATAGTTTATAATGTTCTTTGGCTAATTATGCGTAACTATGGGGGAAAAGTCAGTTTTCCTAGAACATTATATTACGTGAATCTGAAACACTGTTTTAACTGAAGCGTTTACGTGATGCTCCGGATAGATTAAATAATTCATTTAGTAGCTGGAAATGTCCTTAACTAAGCACAAAAATGTAACTTCGAGAAAACGCCTAGAGATTCTAAGAAAAGAAGGTTATTTACAGATTTTGAATTTATTCATATTCATGTTCCACAGGTTGTTAGCATTCATCATTGAATCATGCAGTACTTTGACTCTGGATTCAATTAATTCCCGGATACACAAATTACTTTCCAGTAGCGTTCAAACGTTCAACGTGAGGAAATTTATCAAAAAGTAGGGCCTTTTAATGGGGGTACAAAACTTCCAATAAGAGAGTGAATCCATGTAACGTGAGCTAGTAAGTACATCTAATGAAAGATAGCCAGCCTGACGAAAGTCAGCAGAATACATCTAAGGACAGAAAGTCTGTACATACATCTTAAGCATCCTTCATATCTCTGTTGAACATATATATCATTCCGCTCCTGACGTCAGTCCTATTTGCCACAAACCATTCAGATATAAAATGTAACGTTATTTTGGAGAATGCTTAGGGTGTCGAACCAAAATTTACATAAAATAAATTACAGGTACCAAAAGAAGGAAAGTTTAATTACAGTTATACGTCAGAATTTAAAGCGACTTTCATTAATTCCATATGAAGCATTATAATGTATGGTCTTTCGCATTCGAGTGAGCTATAAGAACATATCTTCATCCATGTTAAGTTTATTTGGTTTACCAAATAAATTGTCATCTCAATTCACTGTGAAAATAATAGTTTGTCCGCGACGGACATCGAATCAGTGTCCCCTCACTCCGGAGTAAATCGCTCTCCCAACTGAGCTACGCGGACAGAATGTCTCGCTGCAGATTTGTCGTGTTGACACATGTTTTCACCTCTGTAGTACGTCACAGAATGTCTAGGGTAGAACTCCTGTTGGACAGTAAACGACATTTCGGTTCTTCTATGATAAATTTTCTTTCGTTTCGGAGAAACGGATATATAGTTGTAAATAGATCAAACACCTATTTTAATCATTTACAGTTTAATGCAAGGAATCAAAACTCATAAATCTCTTGTGGAGATAATAACTGAAAAATACCGTGGACCCGATCCGATGAGATTTAACACTCAAAAATCAAGTTGCTTTAAGGAACATCATTTCTGGACAGTCATTTCTCCAGTGTTATAGTGTGTTAGGCAACGAGATTATGTAGGATCAGTCATTCATTACTTCCTCGATTATATGCAATAAAGCTAACTGAGAAAGTATCAGACAAATCGGACTTGTAATTTGGAAAAAAAAATTAATGTCACGTTAAGTACACAGTTTTGAGGTTTAATGTTACCTACTCTTTCAGTAGATTCACAGATCCATCTTGAATTTCTACTTAGGCTAACGTTTAATGAAAAGTAGATGTAGATTATTCGCCGCATAAAATTTGCGACGAAATTCCATATGTTAGGGGCGAAATCGTTAAATTTATTTAGATTCTTTTCCTGTTACCAGGAGAAGTCGACAGAAGACTGAACGATTTTATCAGAGTTACTTCATAAAAAAAATGAAACTACCTATTATTAATATTCGTCATTTGTACTGATAAATTCTGCAAAGGAAAATTTCTAATTAGTTTCTGCAAATGTATGAAAAGCAAACTTCCAGTAGAACAGGTATTATTTTTCGCATTACAACAGCTACTCCATCTCTGAAGATTTACCACACGGATCTTGATGAAATAAGTAAATGAACAAAAAGCAAACTAATAAAGAAATTCGATATGTAACGAAACGACATGTATTTAAACTTTTAATATCTGTAAAAAAGTTTTAAATATTTAAATTCACCTGTCACTTGCGCGTATAACAAGTTCAACTGGGTAACTTCTATACTTATCTTCGTTCAACTTTTCACAGTGCATCTGAAAGAGAAGCAGAAACGGAATAAATAAATACAATAATTTCCGAATTTTGTTCCGCACACTATACTAGGTAAAACGAACACTATGAAATAATAGAACAATAATTTTTAATTTCAGTTTACACACGCACACACAGTGTGTGTGTTTGTGTTTGTGTGTGTGTGTGTGTGCAGAGGCAACTTTAGATCTTTTGGACCCTAGGCGCTAAATGATTGAGGGACCCCCTCCCCCTTCTTATGGTCTCCGAAATTTTCTACCGTCAGATTAACAAAAAAATTAAAGTCAAGAATAATTTTTACGCCTATTCTTTTATATCTTTACGAGTTACAGTATCATTGAGACTGGTTTTTCTTTTTCAAAAGTTAGTTTTATATCAATTTAAGGAATAGAAAAGGTGAGAACGTATGATGATTGTCAGTATTAAACTGGGGGGGGATGGTGAGAAAATGTTGTTGCAGAAGATAAATTTCTTTAACGCTATTAAATAAAAAAAGGATAATTAATATGACATTTTCGAATTTCTTTTTCTTTTCTTTTTTTTTTTTCAGACTAAATATTAGCTATTTTTGATTAGGCTAGTTTCGGGTGATAAGAGATGAGAAAGAACCTAATTACCTTGCCCCAAAGGGAAAAGGCAATAGAGAGCAAACACCTCCGATCTTCAAGACAGTTTCTGCAAACACTCCTCATCGCACCTCATGGGGGAAAGGAATTTCCAACACAGATGTTTTTCTTTGGCTGAAAGCAGCATGAAATCTATTTATATAACAGCAGGCCGGTCAAGTATTTGCCTTAAACAATGAAAAACGTGTATGAAGCGTGAGTTCTTACTTCACTTAACACTAAACGGAAGGCTAAATTATTTTAACTGTTCCTTTCAACATAAGGACTCGAAAATTTGGAGTATGAAGAACAGGAAGAAGAAAATGTGTTACAAATGTGAGAATGTAAAATATCAATTGACAATACAAATAAAGTGGTTGCTTTAAGCATCGATTTGTTTCGGTCCGTGAAGACCAAAACGAAACTGGAAATCCAATTATACGTTTTCGGGGCCCCTCAAGCTCTGGGGCTCTACGAGCGCGCCTAGTGCGCCTAGTTGAAAATCCGCCCCTGTGTGTGTGTGTGTGTGACCACGTACCCAATACGATGTTGGTCGTCACGTGCTGCAAAAGCCGCTCTTACCCAGCGAGGTATAGAAACTACAAGATTTCTGAAGGTGTCTTGTGGTATCTGTTACCAACAGACCCTTTAAATTTGATGTTCCAACACAAACCACATATTGTCGATCAGACTGATGTCTGAGGAATTTGAAAATCAGGGAAATAATCTGAAAGTCTACCTCTTGTTCCAGAACCCTACTTGAACAATCCGGGCGGTGTGGCATGGCCCAATTATTCTACTTAAAGGAGGAAACTACAAGAGAGGAATACCGTTGCCATGAAAAGATGCACCTGGTCTGTAATGATGTCTGGTACGTCATAGTTTCCTGCAAATTAATGACTGGACCCAGGATTATCCAGCATAACCTTGCCCAAAGCATTACACTTCCTTCGTGGGCTTGTTTACGTCCCACGGTGCAACCTGCTGCCAACATTTCGCCAAGTAAACAACGCACACGCATAAGGCCGTCCACAGGGTGCAGCAGGAAACGGGAATCATCGGACCAAAGGACTTTTTTCCACGCAGTCAAGGTCCATTTTTGATGCTCGCGTGTCCATTGTAGGCGCTTTCGACTGTGAACCGAGGATAGCTAGGGCACTCGGAGCAGAATGCGACCACGTAGCGCCATTTTCAGAAGAGTTTGATGTACTGTGTGTTGTGAGACATTATTACCGTCACAAGCATTCAAATTCCTAGGGTGTTTGGGACCAGGATACTTTCTGTTGGCTCGTATCATATAGAGAAGCATTCACTCACTCTAGCTTCAATGAGCCGTGGTCGATCCACATCGTGTCAGATATTCGTGGTTATCCCCTCTTCTGATCACTTTTTGAAGGTATTAAACACGATTGACCGCAAGCATTCCACAAGCCTTGCCGTCTTGGAAATGCTCTGACCCAGTTGTCTGGCCACTACAATTTATGTTTTTGTCAAACTCACTTAAATCCGCTGCTGTGTTTTCCTTCTGAAGAACAAGAATCACAGGAATGGGTATCAAATGTTATTTACACCTTTTAAATATCTCCACACTCGCAGTCGGTTATGTGAAGTTGCTTCGATTTGCATAAATATGCGCTGATCATGATGTTGTAGCTCTTCGATGTGTAACACGAGACGAAAGGCGTTGCATGAAACTGTACGGTCGGTATCCACCATAACAAAGATGGTTTCACGTAACTTTAGCAAGAAGTCCTGCAGATGAAGGCTAGTCCGTCCCAGTAGAAATGCATATATGGAATATTTGAAGTTTAACGTTTCTGGAACGCAGCATGCGATAAAGACAAATGAAATATTCCAGTTCTAACCGCAACGGCCAAATGTGCTTAAGTTATGTCTGCTTTTATCGTCTCTGGAAAGAAAAGAGCTGCGAAAGGAATCGGTAAGCAACTAACCTTGAACCTGAAACGATTATGGGAATAATGTCTTCTAAATTGTTTTAGTGCGCTGTAGTCATTACAGAATAATGATCTGGAACCCTCAAACGTTTAAATGAATGCCTAAACAGTACGTGAAGAACAGATGGTTAGACACGATGAAAGTCTGCTGAACCAACCATTAACTTGTATTATTGCTGTTAATCATCGATGCGTAGAATAAGATTATTATGATGCATACTTACCTTACAAGTAGACGATTTGAGAATTTCAGTAGACGATGAAGGAAATATATTCTCCACGACAGCTTCCGTGAAATTCAACTAATATGCTACAATAAACACACATTATATACACTAGTAAGGTCTTTCATAACGATAATTAACTAGGAATGAATGCTGGATATACATTTTTGCCGCCGACATACGAAACGCCCTACACGGTAGAAGACATGAAGCGCTCTGATCTGGTGTGTTTACTTGTCGTCTTCACGAGAGAGGTCACATGATCTCGTGACGTCATTGACTGTTATTCTCCGAGAAATGTGGCTCACGAGAGGTTATCTGATCTCGTGACGTCATTCAATGTTATTGATTACATTGCCTTCCCGGTGGTGCTGTGGTCGAAGCGCTGGATTCTGATCATTCGTTGGAGATGGGCTCGGGTTCGAATCCCGGTGAAAATGAATACTTGCCTTTTACGAATATTCTTATAATTGTGGCAAGCAGTGCAAAAATATTTTTTAGAATATTCTATTCAGTTATTAGCGCAATTCTATTATTTTATTCTAAGGATAATATTTAAAATTTTTTATTCTTCTTTGTACATTTCTATTATTGATTGAGATTAAAGCTTTCAATACATCAGGAAGAATATTTATTAGGATACTTCTAATTATCATCACAGAAAATTATGAGCAATAATCTAGATTCTGGATTGTACGCAAAAGTTCCACACACCAGGCATTGTGTGGCTAGAGATGTCTTCGATGAGAAATGAAGCTTACAGTTTTCTGGAAAGCTTCTGCCTGATGGCAATGAAGATAGCAGCTGCCAAGTAATTGAAGCGCACAGTATCACAATCTGAACTAATTACTGTTTTATTGAAAAATATTTATTGTTTTGCTTAAAAAATATTGGGCGACCTGGGCCGCTGTTTCACGCGACACTGTTCTACGAGGAGGAATTCGCCTCACTCTTAAATTACATGATATTTAACGACAGTTATCAGTTGGATTAAAACTTTAACGACACTTATCAGATTTCATATAAAACCTGCTTTGTCAAATGTATCTTTATAACTATACTAAAATGATCGTTCCTAGAAAACATTCCGCAAAATATTTTGCGGTAAATCCTTTAAATGTCAAGTTCTCCCTGCGTTACGGTGTTTACATATTTTAAGAAAACATTCGGGAAGAGGCTTTTCATTTTTAAATCCTAAGCTATCAGAAGGATTGATTAAAATCTTATTGTCTGCTCTATGGTATGTTTCCAATATTCCCATTCGTTTTGTGTTTTCTATTATTTATTGGTTTGCTCAAAAAACAGACGTAAGCATTTTCCGAGCGTTCTTAGAAATCGGTAATATTTACGTCCTTTCAATCTTACGATTAAAGAATGCGCACTCTGCAGCACTGAAATTGCGATACCTAAAAGTGGTGGATAAGTCAAGTGATGTTCATGGAAAGAGCAGTAAGCAAGAAAATAATGACATCATTAAGTTTTCAAACTGTGCATGCCGCCCCGGTATGCACAGTTTGAAAGTGATGTTCTGATCATTTGTTCGAGATGGGTCCGGGTTCGAATCCCGGTGAGGTATGTATGTTGTGTTTGTTTTACGGTACTGGCTCTCTTCCTTCCCTGGAACCAGTGACCCTAAATTAGTGACGGGCGACTGCTTATAGCCCATTGTGTTGCTTACGGTGGTCGTTAAATTTTCAATATAAAAAATGAATATGCAATTTTACCTGAAAAAATAAAGAACATTAGAAAGAGGTACAACCACGTGTTCTGGCATTGCATTCAGCTATGCGACGTTACACTGAGTAGTAGAGACTTCTGATGGCCACCTGCAGCGTTGCCCATCATGATGCCTGTACTAAATCTTACAGGGCATTGTTCTGCGCTGGTTAGGGGTAGGGTGCTTAGACGCCGTCCAAAAATTCCAACACATGGTATTTTGGGATCAGATCCGTTGACTTTGCTTGCCATTCCAGTACGTTGGCAGAGGATCAATGTCATCCTTGGAGACGTCTGCAGTATGCGGACGAGCATTATCTTGTTAAAAAATGTTACAACGTACCTCCTTACCAAAGGAATATCAACGGTGTTCTGTATATTCTCAACGTACCATCTGCTTGTATGAAATACTAGAGACGTTCGACTTTCATATCTACCTGCTCCCCAGACCATGACCTCTGCCGTTCGCGCTATATGCTGCTGGAAAAGTTTGCTTGAATTGCTGCGTTTTTCCAGTTTGCCCCATAAGTGAACCCAATATAACTGGACACCAAACAAATGTGAGAATCGTAGCTAGATGTCACTCGACACAATTGTCTTGGCGAGTTCGCTCGAGCACTACACTCTTTCAGAAGCTGGTGATGCTGATCATTGTGCATGTCATCAGTGACGCAAAGGACACCATGCGAAAAGTCCTGCCTCCACCAGTGTTTAAGATGGGATCAGCTTTGGGACGGGACGATTTGAAACAAACGTTCGCCGCTGTTCTGGCAGTAGAGAGAGTGTCTGTTAGAGCAGTGAAAGAGTATAACCGGATCAAGCTGTATTGAGATGATGTGATCGCCCTGAGAGGTTCGATTTTTACGCCAATGAGAGGTCACATCTTTTCTGAGAAAATTGCTGTTATCGTCAGATCAAGTTGTACTGCCACGGCTCAAACTCTGCGCAATACGGAGAGCAGACCACTTGTGCTCTCAAAGACCAATAAACCGCCCCCTCTCAAAGAACTAATAATCAGTCCCTCATTAAATGTAATCAGCAAGCGATAAATTCGGCGTATTTTGTGCTTTGGACGAAGTTTGCTTCCTAATAGAATTCGCAGCTCGAAGCCGGAAGACTCTTTTCAAGACGAAACCAGTCTGAGATGTGATGTTTAGCAAACACTGCCCTTCAATTCTTTCTTTTAATAATGTGCATTCCTCGGCTCAGTTTAACAGCCTACTGATTTACTAGTTTTTCCGATCAGTACTTCATGATGTAGGATTTTCAGTGTCATAATGTGCATACAGAAAAGAATACCTCTCATAAAAGAAAAACGAAACTGAAGGCTTTTTCTTTGGTTCTTACCTGTGCAAATGCAGTGAAAAACAACTGTTCGTTGCTAAGAGGAAGTCCAGGCAAGCCTTCTTCTTCTCCTTCTTCCTTCATATAATTCGAATATGTCTAGAATGTGAAATACTAAGAAAGTCACTTTAAAGATATTTAATATGCAATAAAGTGTTCGAAAATAGGATACTTAATAGAAATAAATGCAAATCATAAAGTTTATATTGTTACACACCGAAAAATTTAACTCTCTAAATACACTGGCGGAAAGTGAAAAAGAACACCAAGAAGGAATTGGCGGACGATCATGAAATTTACATATGTTATTGGTCTCGAGTTTACGTAGGTCTGATGTTAATTTCGGGACAAACCGGTGAGCGCTTACGCCACAGCATGGCATAATAGGCAAATTATCGTCGGTGGTATTTAAGGAGTACGGCGAAGTGAATGTAATCAGTCGTCGGCGTACGGACTCGTGCGAAGACGCTGAAGAAGCTGCAATGCCTGGAAATGAAAGAAGTGTACGATTTCAGCAGTTATCGGACTTTGAGCAAGGTCGTCTAGTCAGACTCCGCGAGGCCGGGTGGTCGTATCGTCATATTGCGGAGCGAATTGGACGGGAAGTATCGGTGGTGGTACGATGGTGGCGTAGATGGTCCGAGGAACACTCCCACATGAGAAGACGTGGAACCGGGAGTCACAGACGGGCTGATGAGCGGACCGATCGACGCATAAGAAGAGCGGCGTTGACAAGCAGAACATCCAATGCGACGCAAATCCGAGCTGTCGTTGCACATCAGGTGACTGTGCGAACAATCCGCAACCGTCAACTGGATGCAGGACTACGTGCACGTGTACCTCTGGCATGTGTACCTCTGACTCCAGCCCACCGTCAGGAACGGATGCAGTGGTGTCGCCAACGTCTGCACTGGAGAACGCAATAGCGAGCTGTCGTGTTCAGCGATGAAAGCAGATTCTGCTTGGGAGCCTCCGATGGCCATATGCATGTTCGCAGACGCACAGGGGAGCGTCTCCACCCTTCTTGCATCCGCCAGCGACACACAGGGCCTACACCTGGTCTTCTGGTGTGGTGAGCGATCAGCTATCACTCTCGTACACAACTAATGTTTGTACCGGGTACGTTAAACAGCACCTCCTACATCAACAACATCATTCTGCCCGTTGTTGTGCCATTTGTAAGGTCGGTCCATCGTGGTGTTTTCCAGCAAGATAACGCACGCCCACACACGGCACGTGCAACACAACATGCACTTCAGGGTGTGAGACAACTTCCATGGCCTGCACGTTCATCGGATTTGTCCCCCATTGAGCACGTGTGGGATTTTATGGGACAACGACTTATCCGGTCTCCACGGCCAGCCACGACCATCCCCGATTTACGCGTCCAGGTTGAGGATGCTTGGAACTCAATACCCCAAACTTACATCCAACATCTGTACGACAGATTCCATGCCAGAATTGCCCAGTGTGACGCAGATCATGGTGGTTCAACCTCGTACTAACCATGTTACATGGACATGTTATTTTTTAGTTTATCAGCAAATACAGCTGTATTTTGCCATAATGTTTTGATCACGTTATCTTCTGTATGCCGTTATTATGCTGTATAAATTTCGTTGGTATCAGACGTCTCCTTCTTGGTGTTCTTTTTTCACTTTCCGCCAGTGTATTTCACTCACAAGTTTTAATGGCGTTATGCGAAAGATTGTTTTATCGACACACGTTCTAGTTTTGAAACCGCTATTTCCTTATTCTAAGTATTAGAAAGAAAATTCCTACCTTTCTGGCTCTCAAATCTCGCTATTTTCCTGTTCAGCATGTTTTAAAAAAATAAAATGTTGCAAAAGACTTAAGAATTCACTTTTCCCATGATTGCAAGCGATGCAATACTCGTTTGTGAATTTCAACAATAGAATAAACAGAGGCGTCTTTTTTTTGTTGTTTTTCGGCAAAAATCGCGAATTAACTTTATACTGCAATGTATTTGATTGTTCAGACTCAGTTTTTCTGACAAGATTGGTAGTGTTTGATTTTTCACAGAAGAAACAGTGTTTTTTCTTTTGGCAAACCAAAATATTTAGATCAAAGAGGCAGTTTAAGATTTCAAGTAAAGTGCCAAAGACATGCTTCACATGAAAGGAAATTATGGGCACCTATTTATTGGGTAGAAAATTTTAAGAGAAATTAATCTGGCACCTTTGAAAACTGAATCTTATAAGGAAATACGCAGGAATTCACTATATTGACAAAAGTCACCGGACACCTAGAAGAGAAACACAACATAGCATTTATTGACATACATTAGTATGGTGTTGGTCCACCTTTGGCCTTAATGCATGCACTGACCCTTCGAGAAATGCTTTCGACAAGGTTTGGGAATAGAGCGATGAGTATTCTCTTCCACTCAGCTCATAATGCGTCCGCTAACTTTTGCTTAGTAGTAAGCCTTGGTTCCAAATTTCTTATGCGGCGCTCTGATTCATCCCATAGGTGTTCCATGGGATTAAGATCAGGGCTCTGTGTTGCCCAGTCCACACACGATACGGAATTATCGTCAAACCAGCAGTCCTTGCTTTATGGTTCGGTGCATTATCCTGCTGGTACCAACAAGGCTCTGTTCCTTAGTATTGCCACAGAGCTGGTAGGACATAAATTTCCAGAATATACCGAGTTAGACTTGCTGGTTAACAGGTTTGTCTACGATGACCAATGGGTCGGGACCATACCACGAAAAACACCTCCACACGAGTATACTGCCAGCTCCAAACGTGACCGTAAAACAGTACATAGCGTTCCCCCGGCAGCCGTCATACCCACAGTCGGCCATCAGACTGATGGATCGTGTATCTGAATCCATCAGTCCATAAGACCCGTTTCCATTGATCTACGGTCCACGATAAATGTTCTGTACACCATGCTAAACGACGAGTAGCATTCCGAATGGATATGAAAGGCTTATGAGCAGCCGCATGACCACAGTAACTCATGGAATGAAGTTCTTTTAGAATGGTACTTGTAAATACCGAGGTTACAGCATTTTTACTCACCTGTACACTGAGGTCTTGTGCAGTACTCTGTTGATTAGTTGTAACGACTTTCCTGAGGCTTCGACGTCCTCTATCACTGATTTTCTTTGGTCTGCCGGTACGTTATGGTGCTTCAGGCACGCCATGTGTTTTACACTTATTCAGTACATCCAAAACAGTTGACTTGGGTATGTTTAAACGCCTCTCGGTTTCTCTTATAAACAACCCATTAATATAACACTCAACAATCTTTCCTTTCTCAAAGTCAGTTCTCTCCCGCCGCGACATTTTCACTCAACCTCACTGTGCGATATGATCGCGGTCAACTGCAGGGTTTTTTCTATACCATTTGCAGCTGCACCGCGCATCTTAACAACGCAGAGGATCCGTTCATTTGCTTTTGAAAGGGTGTCCGGTGGCTTTTGTCAATATAGTGTATATACCAACACGGGAGTGTGGTTGGCTGGTTGATATGCGCCTGCGGAGCACTATATTATGCTGCTCGATGAGATATGTTACCCTGGTGAACTTTTTTATTTGAGGGGTCGTTTCTCTGGTATTGAAAACTTGGTATGCCTTACTAGCCACAGTAGATAGTTGGCGGCACGGGAAGAGAAACTACTCATTAGCTTGAAATAGTTAGGCGTAACCAATACGGCCCATGCGGTTTCAAAGGGTAGTGGCGATGCGTTCTTTCGAATTTCTTATGTAACTTACGTCGGTATTTGAGAGATGTAGCATTCTTCTTTTTTCTCATAGAAAACAAGTAGAGGCAGAATAGGAATAATACGAAGAAACATCAGTTTGCTCACCTTAATGCAAAGCACCATTGGAAAATTTTGACTCACCTGAAAACTCGCGAGAGATGCAAAAGTGTTGTGGAAATTCCAGTACCAGTCACGTATTTCAACCTGTATTTTAGAACAAAATGCAAATATAAGTAGTTAGAATATCATTTCAAATTTCAGATTGCTAATGGCGATGTTATGAAAATTTTCAGAGAAAATGCCATATAATACAAAAAATCAGGATTATTACAGAAATCTATAAAATTCCTGAGAATTATTAATCTTATAAAAGGAAAACATTATAGGTTTTTTATTTTCTCGGAATAATAAGGGACAGACGCGATCCAAGGCTTTCTACAAGCATAATGCCGCTTTACACTTTTTATGATTAAAGATTCATTGATGGCAACGCATGTTTTCTTTCCCCCTTTTTTTCGTTCCCAGCAACGCACGTGCTCTCAATTTTTATAAACGTATTCAACATTTCATCAGCAGCGTCATGATCCATCCAAGTACTAAGTTTTTATAGTTGAGCTTTCCACATATTAAAATTCTGGCATACATCCCCTCATGATCAATGCGATAACGCCAATTCATCAAGTAGCAGAACAACACTATCTCGTAATTTTATGTAGCAGATCTCATATAGAATGTACGATAGAATGGAATGCCCACATGTTCTTTAAATTTAAAAGTAACTTGTGGAAAAAATATGTTCTAAGATATGTTGAACTAGATAAAATACATGTAAAACGCATAAATGTTTACCACTTTTTATTGTACTTCCTAGAATATGTGTACGAAATTATTACGAATCGGCTCCTTCACTCAGAATCTCTATTTCGGAATTTCATTAAAATGGGAAAATACGCTGAAATCACTACATGAAAGAAAAATACATATGCAATAATATGAAACCGTGGGTATCTTTTGCTATAATATTTCAAAAACTTTCAAGCAAAGAATACTGATGTTCAAAACATTTGTCCCACTGGTTGGGTCACCCAAGTTCCAACAGTTTAATTATATAATTATATATATAATATATAATTATATATAATTACATTATATTAAAAAATAATTAAGAAACAATAATAACTAAGAAATAATTAGGAAATTTTTTGAGAAATTTTTAAGAAATTCATCGGGAAATAATTTTTTCTTAAGGATTTAAAATTTTAGTTTAATTAAACAAACTTCGATGATACCTAATACTGTTATAAAGTCTTCAGTTATTTATTTTTTGAAGGATCTTCTTTGACAATAAATTGCCTTCTATCTGTGATGCCAAATAGAATGTAGGATACCTCACATTCTTCCTATCTTAGCATAATTTTTTACAATTTTTACAAGCGGTCTTGCTTTCCATAAATGTATTATAAGAACGTTTTTAATAAAGTGGATAGGCAGTGTACATCTTCTTGAAATATTCGTCAAGTGTTTCCTAAGTGTTGAATACTTCATAAGCACCAAAAACTTTCAACAACAATTAGCAATTATCAGTAACACCAATCATGAATCAAATACTGTTGCAGCAATCCAAATCACCAACCAATTCAAAGAAAATATCACACACTCTGCATCGTACAAGCGATTCTGTAAGCTTCCTCGCTGATGGAAATCCCATTTAAATAATGATGTAATCTTCGAGACGGCGGAAATACCATTAAACACTATGACAATACACCGAAGAGCAAACACTTCATGACCAGTGCATCTTTATCCAAATCGAAGTAAACAACATGTAAAAAATCTACGAGTGTGAAGTTCATGAAACGGTATAAATAACACCTGTTCTGAACTCTGTTTATCCGGGTTATTCTTAATAAACGAGGTACTATACACCAATTATGTAGAAAATAGTAAAACTATACTAATTATTCGATATTTTGGCCCCAATAAATCGGATTACTAGCATAGTTTTACTACGTTCTAGTGTTATTGCTTATTCTTCAGATGGGAAAGGCAACTGACTTAAGCGAGTTTGACAAAGGCCAAATTGTAATAAACAGACGCCTGACTCAGAATCTTTTCGAGACGACAAAGCTTGTGAGGCGCTCAGGGTCAGCCGTGGGTTAAAACTTTTTAAAAACGGTCGGAGGAGAGAAATCCACAAACCGCCGGCATGTATGAGCCAATCAGAGCTCATGAGTCATGGATACTAGAGATGAGCGTAAGCGTATCGTGCGAGCCAACAGAAGGGATACTGTGGTACAACTTGCGGGCAATTCGAATGCTGGTGAAAGGAGTAACGTGTCAGAACAAACAGTTCTTCGAACCCTTCAGCAAACGGGGTTGCGTAGCCGCAGGTCTCTCTGAGTGTCTCTGTTATTCTCGGTTAACCATCGAAAGCACCTACAGGGCCGCTGGTGGCCTAGTGGTCAGCTTTCGTGACTACCATGGAGAAGACCTCGGGTTGAATCCCAGGCAGGTACGAACGCTCAATCCACTAATATCCGTTGTGCATCGGATAGGCACGATAATCCGTCAGGCCCCGGGTACCGGTCCCCCGGTAATAAATAAGGGCGTCTTCCTTCCCCTTTCCACCTCGCTTTCGTTCCACTTTCCTATCGGGCACTCTAACCCAAATCTCCTACATTCCTATTTCTAAGGGTTGTTTAAGAGATGGGGTCAGACACTCCCTTCCTAAAATCCTCTACATATGATCTGATATGTTTATCAAGGTTATTCTTAAGAACGAGGCACTGTACACCAATTATGTAGAAAATAGTAAAACTATGCCGGTAATCCGAATAATTGGCGCCAATAAATCGGTTTACCAGCGTAGTTTTACTACTTTCCAGGGTTATTTTTATTCTTCAGATGGGAAAGGCAACTGATTTAAGAGAGTGTGAAAAAGGCCGAATTGTAATAGACAGGGATCTGGGTCAGAATCCCGATAGACACTATCCCGACAAGCCAATATCGCGACAGCCGAAATCCCGACTAACCAAAATCACGACACGTCCAATATCCCAACACTACCAAAATCCCGAGTATCCAAAATACCGGTAATCCAAAATCCAGAAAGCGATACACTTGATGAGATCATGCCTTAATATAGCGGTACATTTGGAATCCCATATAATCTTCCAAATTATTTTGGACGTGATATTTTATATTTAGCAATATTTTGTTTTTACCCAGCAAAAACACAAGTGTTGGGAAACTGCTGGCCTCCAGCTGGCAGTGATGGGTCATTGAGTGCTGAAATCTACCGCTCACGGCTCCGTAGCGGTCCGTTAGTTGCAGCGCCACCAGTTGGCGAGCCATTGATGGTCCTGCAGCATAGCCGTGAATTGTGGGCCACCAAACAAGTACCACTTGTGGCTCGTAGCTGGCAACCGATGAAACCCCAACACCAGGTGGAAGCAACGGAACTTCGCATGCACAGAAGCAGTACGTGCTGTGTATCTCGTGGTACCAGTTAGATGAAGACGACGCTATCACCATCGTGTTATTTTAGTGGTTGTTAAGAAAGAAAAAGCCATATGTAGAAAGGCGAATTAATTTCCTAATGAGATGCCAAGTGACGAAGATATCAGATTAAGCCATGAAATACTAGATTACAGCCGTGAAATATACCCACTCCATTCCCATGAATAACAAGAAATAATTTGAAACCGCTTGAAACAACAGTCCTGGAAAAACATTAAAAAAGCGTTCGTTGGAAAAGAAAAGAACTATACGCGTACAAAATTTATCAATTATTTGAAAGAAGATTAAAAAAAACAGCAACGCTATGTGCATATAATGTACTCATCCATGGTTTGAATACACAAGACTGGAGGAATTTGCTTCTAGAAATAACGAGAAGTAAAATAAAATATATTTCTTCTTTAAAACAAATGCAGCTTCGGACAACGGAAAGGAAAAATACAACGTTAGAAACGTAACAGAATGTGACATGAACGGGTAAATATATTAATTCAATAATCGCCTTTCAAGACGACAAGGACAGCACAAAACTTTGGAAAGCGCCTTTAAGTTGGTACACTCCTTGAAAATAAGTGAAGTTCCCTTAAGGTAAAAAAAAAAAAAACTATCGTTACGTTGCAAAAATAAATTTACGAATTACACGAAACTGACATTTATGAAAAATACCTCGCAATATTGTAAAATTAAAGACAAACATTTGATTATACATTCCGCAGGAAAGAGGGAGTTTCAAGCACCCGCTCGTGTGTGGCAAATCAGTACCGTCGATAGAGAGCTCGCCTTCTACGCTGCCAGCGCGGTGCTGTAATTCAGATGTTTCGTAAGGGTGGAAGAAAGAAGTTGTAGCTTTAGGAAACGGCGGCTATCCTTGATGTTTAGCTTTTTTTATGGCTACTACTGTGAAATTGGCGGACAAGATTCGACAAGCCATCAGTTACGTCACGTGATTGCCGGCTGCTACTGCCGGGAAACTAGCGGACCACATTAGGTTAGCCATAACTGAAGGGCCACTTGTGGCAGCTGCTGCCTGTGATGGATAACTGATGGCCCTGTTGTGGCATATGACAACTGATGGGGGTGCCAACTGTCCGCCTGAACTGCTGGCTCTTCTGTTGGCCGCCCGGACATTTTATTGACGGTTCGGTAGCGGCAACATAGTGCTGGGCCAGCAAGACTGTTTTTGCTGGGTAGCTAATAAAATTATTTTATTTTTAGCTGATAGCATTATTTGATCAATATTTATAATATATATGATCATTTATTTGATTTATTATAATAAGAAATATTGAAATTTGGAGTTTGGGTTGTCGGGATTTTGGTGTTGTCGGGATTTTGGGTTGTCGGGATTTCTGCTGTCGGGATTTTGTGCTGTCGGGTTTCTTCTGTCGGGATTTTGGCTAGTCCGGAAAGTGACTCAGGATCATGTCCGGATCCGAATTGGCAGACGCCTGACTCAGAGCATTGCCGAGACGACAAGGCTTGTGGGGTGCTCACAGTCAGCCGTGGTAAACACTTTGTAAAAATGGTCCGAGGAGAGAAATTCAATGACCTCTGGCAAGGTGTGAGCCAATCAGAGCTCACAGTTGCTAGAGATGAGCAAAGGCGTATGGTGCGAGCCAATAGAAGGGATACTGTGGTGCAACTCGCCGGTAATTTGAATTCTGGTGATGGAAGTAACTTGTCAGAACACATAGTTCTTCGAACCCTTCTGAAAACGGGACTGTGCAGCCGCAGGCCTTTCTGGCTGTTCCTTCTATTCTCGGTGCACCATCAAAAGCACCTACAATGGGCACGCAAACATCAAAACTGTATCTTGAATGACTCGTTTGGTTCAGGCCGCTTGATCGATGAATCCCTTTTCCTGTTGCACCATGTGAGTGGCCTGGTAGGCGTGAGTCGTTTACCTGGGGAAGTGTTTGGCATTTGGATACGCAATGACACGAAGACAAAGCGGTGGTGGTAGTATAATGCTTTGGGCAATATTCTTCTGGGAAATCCTGGGTTCACTCATTCATGTGCATGGCACTATAAAGTCTACCACCTACCTAAAAACCATTGCAGACGAAGAACTTGCCATCAGTTTCATGGCAAGGGTATTTCCCTCTAGTATTACCTCCTTTTAGCAGATAATACGCCTTGCCACACTGCTCTGTTGTTCTTTATAGGTTCACGGAACATGAGGAAAACCTCCAGGTATTGCGCTGGGCCTCCAAATTCCCCAGACATCAATCCAATCGAACATCTATGGACTGTGTTGAAACGACAAATCCGATATGCGGAGGCTTAACCACGTAACTTATGAGAATTAAAGGATCTGTTAGCAACGTGTTCGTACCAGATACCACCAGACATCTTTAGAAATCTTGTAGTGTCCGTACATTGCCAGATAAGCGTTGTGTTGGCTGCACATGGAGGATATTCATTGTATTTAGCAGGTGGTCACAATGTCTCTAGTGTTTTGCTCGTGACATCGTGATTCAAACCAATTCTAATTTAAATAATATCGTAGCCTTTCAGATACCAGAAACCGCATTTTCTGGGAGAAGTAAACTAATCTCGAGCTAAATATTCACAACACAGTTTGATTAATTTAAAAGATATTGGGTGAATGCATACGTTCCACCAGTTTTTGTATGCTACAAAGAAAGGAGGAGAACACAAAAAATCACGTACTGTACCTAGGATTTCACATAATTGACATCTCTTGCCATCTGTCTATGAGTAGGAGAATCCCACGCTGGAAACACTAATGTGTTTTAGAGTCAAAAGAGTCATGTCATGCCGTTTTTACATCGTCCACATCATCGAGGGTTTGGAGAGTGAAGGAATTCTGTAACGATGGAAAAAGGTGGCAGTTCACAGGTGCCAGGTCAGGGGAATACGCAGGGTGAGGTAACACTTCCTAACCAAAGTCCAGTAAATTTTTTCCGAGTGATTAAAGCGGCATGAGGTCTGGCGTTATCATGATGAAGGATCACGATTTTGAGATTGACGAGTGCTAGCCGCTTCGAGGTCAGTTGTTCTCGCAGTTTTTCCAACTGTTGGCAGTAGAGGTCAGCATTTGTCGTTCAGTTAGGTGCCAACACCTCATAGTGGATTATTCCCTGGACATCCCACCAAACAGTCAACAAAACCTTTTGGGATGCAGTCCTCCTTTTGAGGTCGATGGAGCAGGCTCCGCACCTTGACACACAGTCGTGTCGAAGCTTTACATTACGGTACAGTACCCATTTCTCATCACCCGTTACAATTCGTCCCTAAAACGGTTCATTTCTGTGACTAGAAAGTTAAGAAACACAGGTGCGGATTCTCTCCTCTCGTTGCTTTGCAGAAAGCTGGTGCGGAACCCAGTTATCGAACTTGGTGATAAACCCAAGAGCAAGCATCCGTCTTTTGACTGTTGTTCTGTGTACCAACAACGTTTCCGCTAATTCCTGAACTGTTGGATGTGGGTCATTTGTTATGGCTTGGTCCACATCCTCGTCGGAAACCACGGATGGACGACCTGGACGTGGTTGATCTTTACAGCTTCTGTCTCAGTCCCGGAATTTCCGAAACCAACAGCGACATGTGCTATCATTAACTGCATTCTTCCCATACACTTGAAAGATGTTGCGGCAAGCAGTGGCTGCAGTACTGTCTTAATCGAACTCGTACAGTAAATAATGTCCAATGAGCTTCTTACCGCATGCCATGTTACACCGTCCGTGATTTCCGTTACGAATGACTTACTGGGACAAACCTACAGCATCTACGTGCTCTACTGCTCTACGCTTTCTTGGCCGAAAATTCGGCATCGCAGCGTCATCTGTGACGTAACTTCTCCGATCGCAATTTGCATCAATTACAAAAACGGGTAGAACTTTTGCACATACCGAATTATTAATATCTATTAACAGCGTTGATTCCACAAAACGCCCAGTGAAAGACGATGGCTACTCGGATGGTTGAGTTGTTAGAGATGCTGCATCTAGCTAATAATCCGTGTGAGGTATTGGAGGAGTGTTTCTCCAGTAGCTTTGGGGTTCTCAAACCAACAACCCAAATTAAAAACGTCCGAACTCGCTAGGTGCTCAAGAGTCCACCCTTAAGCACCTGGCGAGTTCGTTCTCCACAATTTTTTTATTCATCGGGACTTACGTAATGGTCCACCCATTACGAATGTCACGATGAAGAAAATAAGACAAGGTAAAAATAAAAATGAGCGTCTAGAGCCGTTATTTCTTTCAAAAACTCGCCAACACAACTTCCAATCACACATGGTTTTAAAACCTATCGTGCCAAAGAAGGAATATTAGCAAACGATCTCAAAAATTGCAAAAAAAAGGAGTATTTTTTATTTTCAGGAAAGTACCTATCAGGAGAACCAGTAGATTAAATGGAAAGGGAGAATATGGAAACGACGCGAAAAGTACATAGTATCTCCATAACAACGTGACAGCCGCTAATTATGAAATTTGCTTCATTTTGCTATATCATTTCTCACACTGTATTCTAAATTTTTCGGTAAAGTTTTAACACTAAATGCGGTATCTTTAAATGAATTATTACTAAGTCTCCAGATGAGCGAGCTCACTGAAACAAACGCGTTTATTAAAATGCACTGTAATACGGCCATGCGGTTTCATGGAACTTCCTACAGTCTCTGCAATATGTCTTAACTTCCACAGTCTTTGCAATTTCAAAAATTCGGAATAGGTTCGGAGAAGCATATGATCCTGGATCAAGACTACAGCTAAATGAGCTCTCTGTAATACATGTGCTTATTAAAATTCAGTGCAATACCGCTTTGTAGTTCCCAAGAACGTCGTAGTCTCTGCAATATGTTCTACAATTTCAAAAACTCGAAATAGGTTCAGAGGAACACATGACGTTGGATTAGAACTCCAGCCGAGCGAGCTCACCGTATATACACTGTGAGCTCGCTCGACCATACACGTGTTACTTTAAATGCACTGCAATACCACTCTACGGTTCCTTGAAATTCCTCACAGTCTCTTCAATATGTTCTACAATCTCAAAAACTCGAAATAGGTTCAGAAGAACACATGACGTTGGATTAGAACTCCAGCCGAGCGAGCTCACCTTATATACACAGTGAGCTTGCTCGACCATACACGTGTTTTTTTAAATGCACTGCAATACCGCTGTACGGTTTCTTGAAATTCCTCACAGTTTCTTCAATATGTTCTACAATTTCAAGAACTCGAAATAGGTTCAGAGGAACACATGACGTTGGATTAGACCTCCAGCCGAGCGAGCTCACCGTATATACACAGTGAGCTCGATCGACCATACACGTGTTTCTTTAAATGCACTGCAATACCACTCTACGGTTCCTTGAAATTCCTCACAGTCTCTTCAATATGTTCTACAATCTCAAAAACTCGAAATAGGTTCAGAGGAACACATGACGTTGAATTAGAAATCCAGCCGATCGAGCTCACCGTATATACACAGTGAGCTCGCTCGACCATACACGTGTTTCTTTAAATGCCCTGCAATACCGCTCTACGGTTCCTTGAAATTCCTCACAGTCTCTTCAATATGTTCTACAATTTCAAAAACTCTGAATAGGTTCAGAGGAGCGCATGATGTTGGATAATCTAAAGACCCACACTATACAAAGCACTTCGTTCTTACGCAAAAACTTCTTTCGCTTCCCATTTACGATGTTCCGTACCATTATAATTGAAGTAACAAATCATCTTGCCGAAACTAAAGGTGTTCATTGGTTGCCTAGTCGATATTTTGTTAACGAAAGGCGATACAGTAGTTGACAAACATTCTCAACTTACATGTTTAAATGCATCATAGATATATATACAGATTTACCATCCAGTTAGCAAGATTTGTGAGATAAATAATATCGTTATGAACGAATAAAGCACATATTATGTCTCACGCTGAAAATGTTTTCACAGATCATTCTATTTTCTATATACATGTTTTCACCCTCCTTGTGCAAAATAGGATGGGTCGAAAATACCGAAATATTTTTGATGGAATTGCTATAGTGCGGAAGAGTTGCCCCTGGTAAAGCTAAAGATAATGTGAAAAAAAATTAAATCAGACAATATTTTCCTTTCGCACATGACGATCGAAATCATAGAAATATACAAAATTTACGCACCTTTATTGATTTTTTCTAAGTACAAAAAAAATTACCATCGAATCGCTATAATGCGGAAAAGTTACCTTTAATGTAACTAAATACAATGTGCATAATGTTAAAAAAGTTTTTGAATTAAGACAACATTTTCTGTTCACGCATGACGATCAAAATTATCGGAATTCCACATATTTAGACAGAATTGATCTTCTGTAAAGAACTTCTTGAAAATCCACAACTTCAGTTTGAGGCGATGAGTTTTGTTCAGTGCACACAACAGGAGGTTGAAGTCAAACTTTCCTCATGTCCTCGTGCTCAGTAGTAGTCCGTCCACTAGAAGGAAACTCAGAGTTAGAAATGGCAGCGATTAACATATAGTGGAATTTGCGTTCTTTTCTTTGCTTCCTCTTTTTAAATTTTTTGGGTTTCCTGTATATCTACTGGTTCAATCCTTTCTATCCTGTACTGACTTTGGAGATATAGGAACTTCAGTTCAATCGAAGGGACATTTATCGATTTCTCACAGGTGTATGTGATTGATATTGGGCAAGAGTCACGTTGTTTGTTACAAAAGCAATCGAGCTTCATAGAAAACTTGCATGCAGCAACATCCAAAAGCGCCTTAGATTCTTTGTAATTTGATTCTGGGAATGTTATATATTTGGGGTTTCGATTTGTTGCATTAAATTCCGAAGAAATATTCAGGTAATCAATGTTCCACCAATGATATATGTAACTGTCGGCATATTTACGGTTCCAGTACAACTTAAATATTTGGGTGTAAGTTTAAACGCAAAATCAATATTCACATCTATTTTACAACGTTGAGATGCATAAAATATTTCTTACCGGAATGTTCAGCCGTCTCGTATTGCCTGGAATATACTGATTTCGTAAACATTTCGTCAAAGAATTCGCCTTTTGTGTTACGTTGTTCTTCAACCCTGAAAAGTTCATATTACAGTTACTTTTTTTAGTCAGTAACAGCATACAACTCCTATAAAAACATATAACGAGTAGAAATTTCAAAAACACCTCTGTTAGCATTTTTTGAAGTAAATGTGTTGCCATAAAAGTATGTGCAGTAAGGCAGTAAGACTACGCAGGGTGTTCAGTAAGTTCTGGCCCTAAAATACAAAGACAATTTTTTTTTCCAAAACATGGCTCTTTTCTTTTTTTTTTTTTTTCAAACACGCACCACATGGTGTTCCCTGATTTGGATACACTTGTTGCACCGTTCATGGAGATACCAAAACTCCGCTGCGAAAACGTTTTATCTTTCTTCTCAAACCGACACTTTGTTGCCTCCTTCAGTTCAGAAACATCCTTAAAATGCCTGTGCCGCAGATCGTTTTTCAGATTTGTGACGAGGAAGAAGTCACTACACTGTTAAAAAAATACTACTTAAAAATGAGAACTTGAACCTAGTCGTGTTTTTAAGTACAATCCTATCGTAAACGAGTACATGACATGCTCAAATGTAAGAAACCATACGTACTTACCAATAACTACGTCAATAAATATAAATATAATCTAGGATTACTTCATTTTAGATATTACAGAATTCAAGTGTGTAAAGTGACACAGAAAAATAAATAGTACAACAAAGTCACTGAACACAAGTAATTTAATTATACATAAAGTATCTTTGTGTAGGTTTATATATTAACTATATTTGTGTCAATCTCATAAATAATATATTGTCGCTTCATCACTACATTTGTCATAAAACTGTGCGGTCCATTTGCTCAGCATGTGACAACGAGTATATCTGTTATCCCAGATGTGCCATCGAATTATATACTTCCAGTTGATTCCATGGATAAATGAGTATGTATGGAATACATGCATTCCAAATTTGAAATCGAGCCGCGGATGGCTTAATGGTTAGAGGTTCAGACTAGTGATGGAGGGACTCCAGGTTCAAGCCTAGGCTGGTAGTGTTGATTTCTAATAATTTCTGAACATCCGCCCTGCATCGCAAGATCACGTTATGCGACGTCCCCCGAGTAGGAATAGCTCGGTTAAAGTTCCTAATTTCTCTCTGCCTTCTATGTGAAAAATCGTACGTTTCTACGGTGGTGCCCTCTAGTATGCTCTCCCTCATTTACAAACTATCCTGCTAGATTATCTGTAACCTCCTTCAGTTTCTGTGCCCGCACAAAAGCTGAATGAAGTTAGAGCACGTGTATTCGAAATTAATGGATTTTTTTGAGTACATATATTTGAAATATAGTCACAATTGATTCCCTGTATGAACTCAAAAATGAATACGTGTCTTTTCCAAAAATGAGACAAAAGTACTCGGAGCTATTATGAGCCCAGAATGTACTCATAAACGAGTACATTTCCTTATTTTTACGTCCCAATTTTTAACAGTGTAGGGGCGAGGTCAGGTGAGTACGGTGGGTGGGAAAGTATCTGGAAGCCATATTCTGTCACAGCTTCCATGGAAACACCGGCGACTGGACTGGAGCATCGTTCTGGAGAAGCAGAACACCCCGTTGCAATTTTCCTTAGCGTTTACAATGAGAGCTTTTGATCATTGACGAGGAGACTTTTGATCATTGATGAAAGCTTTTGTTCAGTGATGATAACCGCTCATCCGAGATAAGTCCCGGGTTCTCCCTTCCTGGAACCAGTGACCCTAAATTAGGGACGGGCGACTGCTTATAGCCCATTGAGTTGCTCACGGTGGTCGTTAAATCTCCAATCAAAAAAAAAAAAAAAAAAAAGTCCCGGGATCGAGTTCCAGATGTTGCATCGTGTAGCACCTGTCAGATGGCCCTGCCTCACACTTCTGGATCAGTGGTCCAAGTTAGGTCAGAACGATTGCTTACAGCCCCTAGAGTTGGTGGAGGCTAAAAGTTGGAATCAAAGAAAGAAAAAAAATATTGTTGAATTATTACCTTCTAATATTACCTCAATAGTTTCATATATTCTGCAAAGATGCGCTGTGAAATTTTTAAACATGGCCTTTCAATTGCTTCATGTATGTAATTAATATCTTAAAAATTAATCACCTAATTTCTGGAAGCATTTTGATACCAAGCATTTTGTTTCTATATTAATTATTCAGAAGCCAATAACGCATTATAAAACTCTTAAAATACACGAAACTTTCGCTAAGACAAACGAAGTAATACTTACAAACTGGAAGCCAAGGAAGAGTTAAAATATTCGAAATGTGAGCTCCAAAACTCGCAAATTCCAGGTACCTAAAATCAGGGAAAGTATGGAGTTGAATAATCCGTGTATCAAGAAAAATAATATGAAATGAAATACCATGAAATGTTAGAGACGAAGGAAGTAACTGATGTATGGCAATTTGACTTCTATAGTTCTGAAATTAAATCCTGTAAGTGAGAAGCAGCACTTACAGAATGGGTTGGAGGCTGAAGACTTGCTCTAAACACAAAATACGGTAAAGTGGCAACGGCCTTATCACATTTTACAAAATATGGTAAAGTGTCCTTATATACAAAACAAATACAAAATACGGTAAATTGGGCTTATAATCAGTGTGCTATAGTACTTCAATAGGCCCCATAAAGTCTTCCTTATCCAAACACAAAGAAATTCCGGAGTTCTTCTGAAGGAACATAAAGGGACTGTAGGGTAGAAATACCACTAGATCTGCAACACGGCAATACTTTAAATAACCATATTAAGCTGGATGATCTAGAATAAATTTTATTTTCTTCCATGTGTCGCATTTGAATACAAGGGAGACGTTAGAGAATATGAAACGCCAGCATCATCTTCAAACCGATGCTTTGGCCTCGATACAAATATTTTGAAATTCTGGGAATCCATATTCGAATATTAGTGAACTTGGATGATGAACATACCTTATTCTGCCTGTAAAATTTTAAAGTTCTTTTTCATTGTTGTACGGCAATTTCAAACAGTTCTTTTCCGAATTTGTGGTTTATTGTTTATGAAGTCCTAAACAATAAACCATGAATTTAGTTTTCCTCCAGAAGAAGGAGGAACTTTACTGACTTCAGAACGCTTAGATCGACTTAAATCCTCAAGCCTATTAAATTTCTCAGAAGCGTAAAAACAAAATACCCTCCTTATTCTGTTTGTCTCTGTCAAGATGTTAGTAAACGTAAGTCGGTTAACTCTTTAAAAATTCTGTTCAACACAATCCATAGATGTTCGATTGGATTGATGTCTGGGGAATTTGGAGGCCAGCGCAATACCTGGAGGTCTTCCTTATGTTCCGCGAACCTATAGAGAACAACGGAGCTTTGTGGCAAGGCGCGTTATCTGCTAAAAGGAGAAAATACTAGAGGTAAACACCCTTGCCACGAAAGGATGTACTTAGTCTGCAATGATTTTTAGGTAGTTGGTAGAGTTATAGTTTTGTGCACATGAATGAGTGAACCCAGGATTTTCCAGAAGAATATTGCCCAAAGCATTATACTACCACCACCGGTTTGTCTTCGTGTCATTGCGTATCCAAATGCCAACACTTCTCCAGGTAAACGACTCACACCTGCCAGGCCATCCACATGGTGCAACATGAAACGGGATTCATAGATAAAGCGGCCTAAACCAAACGAGTCATTCAAAAATCCAGTTTTGATGTTTGCGTGCCCATTGTAAGCGCTTTTGATGGTGCACCGAGAATAGCAGGAACAGTCAGAAAGAATTAAGTAACTCGGGGTTAATAAAATGGGCTGAAATTAGCTCAAACGAATATATTTGCTGTCTAAGAAGAGAGCCGAACGCGGTTGGAACGAATAAACCTACGCATTAAAGAGCGCTGCTCAGTTTTGTTATTGAGGAGAAGACCGACATTTATCTTTTCTGTCAATTGAGGAGATGACCGATACTAATCTTTTCTGTCAATTGAGGTGATGACCGATACTAATCTTTTCTGTCTGATTGCCTCTGAAAGGTCTATAACAATGGTTACGCACTGGGATATGAGTAGGTGTTTGAATGAACTGTTTCTACTCATGATGTTCGTGTCAGGAGGACCTTCATTGTCATGCCTTGGGTCAAGCAGCAGAAAGGGATTTTTGTCACCAGTAGCAGGGCTCATGTTGATAATGCTGAGATAAGAGGGGGAAAGGAATTGTTTTGCCATAGATTTCGTAAGACCCAGTCGCTATATGAATATTTCTTTTTGGGGAGCTCAGAAACATTTAGGCGTCTTTTGCTTCAGTCATCAGCAGCTCAAATGGCTAAACAAAATTTGAACATGTACTTATCAAAAACTGATATGCAAAACAAATTTTAGATTACTTCGTAACATAACTACGCTCTGAAACGTGAAACTGCATCCCCTGAAGAAATAACCGGAATCTCATACAAATCAGTAGGAACCCAAATGGAGCCGAGATTAAATATGCACATGAGTAAAAATTGGAGAAATTCGACCACAGCTTTTGCAGGTATACGCCAGAAAGCTTCTGCAGTTCATAACTGAGACTGGTATACTTGTGAGAAGAGTCTTCTGGCCTTTATCTGCTATCTCTAGGAGGACGTAAACTCCGTACGGGATGCCAAGGCACCTAATTCGCCGACCATAAAGCCTGCTGAGTACATTTTAGAGGGAAAGAATTACTGGCCTTCGAAAGGGTGGATGGTAAACTTGGCTTATTACACAGCATTTTAGCCTTGATAACGCAAGAGTTCATCGATGCTACCGGGAGTTTCTGAGAATAGGTATGACCTCTCTCTCGTTGGCCTGAAAATAAAGCACATAGAACAACACATCATCAGAGGGCCTTTTATTGCTACGATAAGCTCAATGTTCCCTGTGGTCTCAATCTTTCTGCTAGCACAAAAGCGGTAAAGGCTGTTTGAAGTCGTCCCGTCAAAAGGCGGACATTATCCCAAAACTTGGTGGAGGCAGGATTTCACGCATGTCGTCCATTGTGTCGCTTCACACTATCCATTCATCATCGTGCAATGCTGAATGGAACTGGCGGATAGCATCGCGTCGTGTGATCTTCAGCGATGAATCTACCTTTTGTTTTGGGTCCGATGATCGCCGAGTTGACGCACGGAAAAGAAGAGTAGAACCGAACAATTCAAGAGTAAAGTCTAGCGACATACTGCTCAGACGGCTGCAGCCATGGCCTGGGGAGAAATAAGCTATGACTTCAAGATAGTATTTCTCATAAGCATTTTGACAGATCGGTGTACGTGGAGAATATCCTGGATGCTGTCTCTATTCCTTTCTTAAAGGAGTGGCATCTGAATGCATATTTCTGCAAGATAATGCATTTGCCTTCCGCAAATATCTGCTGGGAGCATCTATGCGCTTTCAGTGCTCTCGAATGGCTAAAATGATCCGCGAATCTGTTTTGATTGGAACCTGTATGGAGCATAGTTGGACTGTTTCTCATCACCCACTCGCAACCAGCACAGACAACGACCCGCAAGACCAAGTGCAGGAAGCTTGGTGTAGAGTACCGCAGGAGGTCGTCAGACGTCTCCGCGACTCAGTGACACGACGCAGTGCTAACAGAAATGGGTTTTCTTCTTTCTAATGTGCCTTAATTTTCAGGTAATAAAATTGTCCATTAGATTTGAAAAATAACTCATGTCTTTCACACTGCTCCACTTGTGAAAATATGTAAAATTGTCCCACCGGTTGTTACAATTTCAGTTTCATATATATCATCATCATCATCATTGTCAACCATTATCAATCCACTGCTGGACGAAGGTCTCCCCAAGTTTCCTCCACAACGGTCTGTCTTGTGCCAGTCTCCTCCATGTCACCCCTGCATACTTTCGAATTTCATCCACCCATCTCCCATGTGGTCTTCTTCTGGGTCTTTTCCTGTCCCTTGGAATCCAATCTAAAATTTCAGCTGTCCATCGATGATCTGTCCTTCTGGCAGTATGTCCAGCCCATTGCCATTTCAGGGATTTAACTCTGATCATGATGTCTTCCACTCTTGTCATTTTTCGGATCCACGAGTTCCTCTTCTTATCTCTCCTGGTTACACCAAGCATGCACCTGTCCATGCTTCTTTGAGTTGTCTGCAGCCTTTGTATGTCTCTTTTAGTTAAGGTCCACGTCTCCGCACCATACGTAAGCACTGGAAGGATGCATTGATCAAACACTTTTCTTTTAAGACATAATGGCATATTGCTCTTGAAAATTATGCTGTTTATATATATATATCTCAATTTTACAGAAAAAATTGAATATTTGAATATGTAATATATTGGATTTCTAAAAAATATTGGAAATAAAATATACCATACATACATTGGCCTACCGTCGAGATACATCGGAAAGTTAAACATTCCGTAGGATAACCCTGTTGGAAGACAAGAAAAATAAAAAAGTTAATTTACATGATTTGTAAGATATTGATAGAAAAAGAAATACTTGGAAAATTTTCAGAAATTTTAAATTATTTTATTTCAATAAAGAGTATGATTACTAATTTTATTCTTGCGGTACTTTACTAATAAGTCATAATGTCTAAATTTGCACTAATGTAACTTAAAAATTGCATAAAATTCTGTTTCACTTCTGTAAATTCATCAGAAAACTGTCTGAGTAGAAATATATTAACTTGAAATTTTGTTGCCTTCCTGAAGGCATAATTTCTTTCACCCAACAGATTTCCTATCATCTCAACCAATTTGTGAAGCTTCAATTAATTTTGCTAAAATCCCTGATTAAGGAAATTATACGATGACCTCTGTGATCTCTTCTATTTCATTTTTCGCAAATATTAGCTGCTTGAAGTAATTCCCGCTGTTGCCCAATAGAGCGCAGCAGTGGTGCACTGTGACCTGGGTCACACGTGACCTCCCTTGCGCACGCACGTACCGTCTGTAGTATGGGCGAAGCAGTGCGTGACACGCGACCGGAGGGCACAGAACACGAGTTTGTATCGCATTCACAATGTCGAGTTTCGTACCGAAAAACGAGCATTTGCGGGAAGCATTACTCTTCTGCTTTCATCTCAAGAAATCTGCAGCGGAAAGTCATCGTTTGCCAGTGCAGGCCTATGGGGAACCTGCCCTATCGGAAACAACATGCAGAGGGCGGTTCCCACGCTTCAAAGCCAACGAATATGACGTAAAAGACAAAGAGCTCCCTCGGTAGTAAAAAAATTCGAAGATGGCGCATTGGAGGCCTTATTGGACGAGGATTCATGTCAGACGCTCCACGAGTTGTCTGAAACACTACGGGTTGATGAGTCAACATTTAGCAAGCGTTTAAAGGCAATGGGAATGATCCAGAAGCCCGGACACTGGATCCCACATGACAGGGTTATTCTTCTTCACGACAACGCTAGCCCTCATGTCGCCAAATCCGTGAAGGAACTGTTGGAGGCACTTGGCTGGGACCTCTTACCCCACTCGCCTTATTCCCCGGATATTGCTCCCTCGGACTTCCATTTGTTCCGGTCGCTACAACATGGCCTGTCAGAGCAGCACTTCCTTTCTGTCGCGGATATCCAAAAATAGCTCGATGAATGGTTCGCGTCGACAGAACCTGCATTTTTCTATCGCGGAATCCATTTGTTACCCAGCGGTGGGAAGAGGTCGTACCTGCCAACGGATACTACTTTGAACAGACTACCCTGTAGCGTTCTGAGGCAACACAAAGGTGTTTGTGTGGCAAAAAACAGCGGAAATTAATTCAAGCACCTAATAGGTCCAAATACGGGCTTTTTTCTAAACTTCAGGAACGAAAATTTCTCCACATGTCACCTTACTTTTATTTATTTTTTATTTGTAATTTAGGGGTATTTTTCATTCAGTTAAGTATTTCATATCCAGATAAATTTTGCCATAATCTCTCGCTTTACCGTTTTTAAGGATAAGAAACAATTCTTTGTCTCATTAAAAATTTTCGTTCTCCATTCCCATGATCATCATTGTTAAGGTGGACGTCAAGTAATTTTGCTTCCTATACTTCCAATGGAAAAACTTTTGTACACATTTTGTAACGTACCAGAAGATGTGACGTACCTGCCAGCAGGACGCACACGACATAAAGACAGATAGTAGTCAGAATAAAATGTTCGCGTAGCTCAATTGGTAGAGTGACTTATTCCGGAATGAGGGGATCCGGGTTCGAATCCTGGCGTGGACAGAAATGACGGAGAAATTTACTTCGTTATAATGGCGCCCGAACTATCCGGATGACCCGACCGTTCAAAATCTCGCAATGGTGTGATGTTATTTCCACACCGCGAGATAGGAAAAATAAGAGAATCCCTTCTCCAGCACTTCAGAAAAAAAAATAAAATAAGGGGGAGATGATGTAACGTACCAGGAGATGTGACGTACCTGCCAGAAGGCCGCACACGACATAAAGGCAGATAGGAATCAGAATAAAACGTCCGCGTAGCTCAATTGGTAGAGCAACTTATTCCGGAATGAGGGTACCCGGGTTCGAATCCTGGCGCGGATAAAAATGACGGAGAAATTTACTTCGTTATAATTTCCTTTACAATTAGCTTGTTCCCAAGGATGAAAATTTGAACAGCGATTAAATATAATTCACATTATAACTTGGAATACTTAATATTTTCTAAAACATAACCATAATTATATTAAACATCAATAACTTTTCCTTTGGTGGTGTTGAAACCAGAAAAAAGATGGCGCGACCTGTATTTTGATGACGTCAGTAGACAAAAAAATGTTGCTTTGCATCATTGTGATTATGTTTTAGAAATTATTAAGTATTCCGAGTTATAAAATGAAGATATTTTAATCGATGTTCAAATTTTCATCCTTGGGAACGCATTAATTGTGAAGAAAATGTGTACAGAAGTTTTTCCATTGGAACTATAGGAAGCAAAATTACTTGACGTCCACCTTAATAGCCTTGTGTTCATTGTTAGCTATTCAGTATTTTCTGAATATTCATTCGTAGGTCTGTATCCTGATTCGAAGACTGAACCTCTTCGTATTTATCAAGTCTAGTTAAAAGTATTGAGCCCACATCTACAATACTTCTAATACGTATCTTTAATGAAACCTCTCCGTCAATAAAACTAATCTTTAATGAAACCTCTCCGCCATTAAAACTAATCTTTAATGAAAACTCTCCGCCAATAAAACTAATCTTTAATGAAACCTCTCCGCCATTAAAACTAATCTTTAATGAAACCTCTCCGCCATTAAAACTAATCTTTAATGAAACCTCTTCGCCATTAAAACTAATCTTTAGTGAAACCTCTCCGCCATTAAAACTAATATTTAATGAAACCTCTCCGCCATTAAAACTAATCTTTAATGAAACCTCTCCGCCATTAAAACTAATCTTTAATGAAACCTCTCCGCCATTAAAACTAATATTTAGTGAAACCTCTCGGCCATTAAAACTAATCTTTAATGAAACCTCTCCGCCATTAAAACTAATCGGTAATGAAACATCTCCGCCATTAAAACTAATCTTTAATGAAACCTCTCCGCCATTTTAGTTATTATTTTCTATATAATTCACTAAATGTCTTCCTTTGCGAAAAGGTAATGCGCCGCTTTTCCATTCTACAAACTCTTGTAAGTTTTTCAGTTCTCATGCAAAAAGGAGCTTGGTACTTCCTGCTAGCTTTTTTCTTTTCCTTGACACTTTACTTATTTCTGCTGTCGATCAAAGAGTTTTGCCTCTTCTGTTCTGACAAGATACTGCATTTTATGCTT
Organism: Macrothele yani; assembly: GCA_039090855.1. Taxonomy (NCBI): domain Eukaryota; kingdom Metazoa; phylum Arthropoda; class Arachnida; order Araneae; family Macrothelidae; genus Macrothele; species Macrothele yani. Next base: position 187,436,582 of record CM076995.1, read on the forward strand.
TCTGCCTTGCTTGACAAACCTTCCAAATTCCTTTCGTCCACTTGCAAAGCTATGCTTTCACTTGGTAAGGTCTTTACTTTGAAAAAACCTTGTCCCCCGTGGTGGAAGTCCGGCCATCCTTCTGTACAATTCATCGTATTTATCAGTCTTAACACATCTTAGTACCTTTATTGTTTCTTCTCTGCATGACAATACAGACTAACTAAAAATCCGAATAAAAATGACCACTACGCATTTTAATTAGATGTCCTTAATCACTTTCTCGGGGATTTTCCCCCTGCGATTCAATCAATTACAGTTTTCTTTTTCTCAAGTTTTTCCAATACTGTTTTTTGAAGAGGTGTGATTCAACCTCCTTCAAGATGTGTATTTCCACTAGGACAATGCTGCTTGAACAGCTATGATTCGATGAAGGCACTGCTTGCTGAAAATGTGAGTGTTCCCTCAGAGATACTACTCCTTGAAGAGTTACGAAGCTTATCGACGTTTCTGTAAATATCCTCCAAACAGCAGATCCATATTAGATAAGCAAAGGTGCGTGCAACTATACATTTATCAATACAAATTTGGAAGTTGTGAAGCCGTTTATTGGCGCTGTATGGCTTGAATGTTAAGTCAGATAATATCCGAAAGCTCGAAAATTTCGGCTTCCTGGACGAGAATCGAACTCGCCTCTCCCGGATTGCTCCTAAGTATACTAACCACTACACTACCCAGAACGACCAAGTCTCAAGTTTCCGATTAATTTGAATATAATCATCACAGGACTCTCTAGTCGACGCAACCGACATTCATATGTAGCTAATCTGGAGGTTTAAAACTCATTCCCGTGATTACCTGGAGGCGCAAAATAACAATGAAATATCGGAAACTTGAAATTTGGTCGTTCTGGGTGGTGTAGTGGTTAGCATACTCGGGCGCTATCTGGGAGACGCGGTTTTGATTCCCGCTCCAGGAAGACGAAATGTTCATGTTTTCGGATATTATCTTACTTAACATTCAGGTCATATTTACACAAATAGATGCATTCACAACTTCTAAATGTGTATTGCACAATGGTATAATCCCGTATTTCATTCATTCATACATTTATCACAGATGGATAAACTCGATACGATAAGTAATCCGCTTTCGTTTATCGAGTAGTTATGGCAAATTACATCGCAGCATAGACACTGTGGAATGCGTTGAACACTCCAGGAGGTATGTAACGCACCACTTGACGTGGCTTACATGAGGTACTACTAAGGTGACGCATGAGTCAAAATAACGATGAAGCTGCGATAATCATAATCCTGCCAGCGCAGCTCCGGAGAAGGAAAAAATGTAGATGAGAATTCCACCACCAGCAAAAGTAGATTATAGGTATCACGTGATAGTATACCAGGTTTTCATGTGTCGGGAATCAACATTGAAGTGTTTTTGCAAAAGCCAACGTGAAAAACCTTCAACACTGTATGAGCTTTGTATGCTATCAAAAGCGGAAAGAGCTCTCATGTTATAATTTTTAAGTACCATGTTTACGTGATCATTCTGAGCATTTTCTTTCAGAACAACGATTCCTGATTCATGTTACATGATTTAAGGTTATTCTGGATAAAAGTAAATGTGAGAAAGAAAATGGACCCTTAGAAATGCTTTGGTAAGAACAATGCTCTGATTTTTTACAATATGCAACCGGTTCAAGTACGCCGATTCATAGACCAGTATGTGAATAAAAGTTCATGTAACTTAATATGTGAAGGAACTGCTTCAAATATTTAATGCATTTAAAAGTCAAACTACTGAAACCTGAAAAACGCACGTAAAATGTGCATTCAAACGACCTCATCTTTATTAAACCAAGACACAAATCACATCTTTTCATGCCTTAAAATCATAAGACGAAAAAGGCAAATTGAATAATTCAGATACTCATTTTTTAGGTATCCGTTACTGATAGAAAAGTCCATACTATTCGTTACTGTCGACAATATTTTGATGGAAAATATCTGGGAAATCATGACCAAGCTTTTGCTCTGATCATCCTAAAAAACAATTATTCATTATTTTCTGTAGAGGAGGATATAGTGACAAGTTCTGACACATATACGTTGTAAGAAGGAAAAAGTACGACCACCTACCTAGTATTGTGTGGATCCTCCGTGAGCTGAGTGGCGGTGGACTCTACAACACCACGGAAGGTGTCGACCTGCAGCTCGTCCAGTGTCTGTGATAGACGGTTCATTCACAGCACCAAGTCCCCAAGGTGATCAGTCTGTGTTCATGCCGGATGACATGGCCGTCCACGCCATTCTTCTCCTGAACGATACAAGTATTATCACACCCCACATTGTCGGGTTGGAATATCCTACATCGGTCTGGAAACACTATCAAGAAAAATAGGTAAACCTGTTCTGCAATGACCGGCATGCACGCGGTGGCGTTCCTATGACCATCGATCTCTATGGTACCAAGTGTGTCTCGGGAATCTCCCACATCCTCAGTACTACATCTCCACCACCTGTATGTACCCATTTTTGTTTAACCAAAGTGAGTGGCTTTTCAAAGAAGAATAAAAGTCAAATACGGTATCCAAATTTGCCATCAGCCTTAAGACCTGTTTCGCATTGGGAAGATCTTCCTATACCAAAACCTTCATTGAACTGTGAAGAGATAGATTCAAATTCATCCAATGAAGATATGGACACACGTGGAGTTCCGGATCCTACATGCACCCCTAAACGCTTAGACGAGCCCCATTTGATTGAACAAAATGAACTGAATGATCTCGTTCGAGACTTACATCTCTCCAAACAATAAGCTGAACTTTTAGGTTCGTGCTAGCGAAGAGTATACGTGTGTCTGTGTTCAGAAATAGAAATTTGGGTCTATGTTCTTCCTATGAAATGCAAGACGGTATGTGGGTTTGTTCAGATATTCCGTGGCTAAAGACAGAATTAAGAATATCTCACGATCCTACGGAATGACGTCTATTTATCGACTCATCCAAGGTTAGTTTAAAAGCTGTCCTTTTCTCCGACGGAAACGATAAGCCTTTCATTCCAGTAACACATGCAGTAGGAATGAAGGAGACGTATGAAATCATGGACAAAATTCTCACTGCAATAGAGTATGGCCAGTTTAGGTGGTCAATATGCGTTGATCTGAAAGTGATATCACACTTGCTCGGGCTTCAAAGTGTCATCAACAAATTTTGTTGTTTTCTTGTATGTGGCAGCAGAACACCACGAACTGACAGACTGGCCTAAACGAGATGTTTTCATTCCTGGAGAGGGAATAAAGTTCGTCACAAGCCCCTAGTTAATCCCTCTGATATGCTGCTTCCACCACCGCATATCAAATTGGAGCTGACGAATAACTTTGTAATGGACAAATCTGGCCCAGGTTTCTTGCATTTAAAGCAAACATTTCGGCAATTAAGCGATACAAGACTCAAAGAAGGCATCTTCGGCGGTCCTCACATACAGAAACTACTGCGTGACTCTGTTTATACCGAAAATCTTAACAGTACGGAGCTCGCCGCATGGCACTGTTACACATGTGTGGTCAAGGGATTTCTGGGTAACTACAAAGAGGGCAACTACAAACAGCTGATTCACAACCTTCTTAAGAACTATAAATACCTTGGGTGCCGGGTGCCTAAAAATGCATTTTCTCCATTCGCATCTGGACATCTTTCCTGGCAACCTACGAGCAGTCAGTTATGAACAAGGAGAAAAGTTCCACCATGATATCCGAACCATGGATTATAGGTATCAAGGCAGGTGGGATCATTCAATGATGAGTAATTACTGTTGGCTTTTGCAGAAGGAGAATAACACGACACATAAGAGAAAAAAATGAACTACTTGTACTGGTATACGAGTATGTGTGTATACATTTACATTTGTGTTAATATTGTTTACTCTATTTCTTTCTGCTTTTGCTGTCACATATTCAATGATACATGAATATGGTATTTATACTTTTTCAACATTAATTCCATAGCTAAAAAGTCACATAAATGCTGTAATACATTACAATGTGAAGCTGTAATACGGTCTTTTGGTTTTTCTTAGTGATGCTAAGGAAAAGAGACAAAAATATACATCAAACCAGAATAAAAAAAAACAGCCTAATTTTATACGCAAATTATTTTCCTAAATTATTTGGTGAATTGAACAATAATACTAAGATGTAATAAATGCGACTAATAGGTTCGAAGCATGAAATCCTATGCAATAATTAAAAAAAATACAAAGTAGTATTACTTACGTAAAAAGTCTGTATCGAGATCAACCTTGTCAGGGAAAGTTCCAAGTGCCCTGCAAGTAGAAAAGAGTGCGGGCACATATAGATATGTCTACATATTCCTTCTTAGTATGCTTACTGAAATACGAGAGAACTGTACCGAAAGTAATGCAATAGGGGGCATAATTTTTTTATTAACTGATAGAGGTCGTTCAAGTTGCACATGTTGGTAGAACGACTCTTTTTCTATAGTTACCCTTCTTCTTCTTTGTAAGTGAACAATGGATTCCAAGCAGAAGCAACGTGCCGTCATTGTGTTCTTGATGAAGGAAGGTTGTAGGCTGTCCGACATCCACTACAGAATATATTACTACCGAATAAAACAGGCAACAGAATGTTTACGGAGACGACACCATTGAGAAGAGCATGTGCACAGATGGATAAAGAAGTTTAAAAAAGGGGAAACCTGCATTGAAGACAAACCACACAGTGGGAGACCATCATCTGCGACGACTGACACGAATCATCAGCGAGTGGAGGAATTTATTTGCGCGGAGAGACGATTCACAATCTGTGAGCTTGTTGCACAATTGGACTGTGGTCACAATGCCACACAGAAGATGGAAGAATTAGGATATCGGAAAGTGTGAGCAAAGTAGGTGATATCTCGGCAGTTGACGCCCGATTTGAAGGAGAGAAGCGTGGAAGTTTTCTCTGATCTGCTGGAAGCGTGTGAAGCCAATAAAGACACGTTTTCTTCCGATTTGGTGACAGAACATGAAACGTCGGCGTATCTTTACGATCCGTATAGAGAAGCCATAAGTGGGAGGAGATGAAACGTAGGCATATCTTTTCGATCTGAAAACAAAGCATCAATCCATGGAATTGCGTCACACCTCTTCACCAAGGCCAAGAGCCAGCGATCGGCACAGAAAGTTGTGGTGACTGTTTCTTTTGGGGGTGACAGGGGCGTCATTCTCCTAGGTTTTCTAAAACGTGGCCGTACCATGACCAGCGAGCAGTACATTTAGACACTCAAGAAGCTTAGGGAAGCCATAAGGAGGGAGAGACCAAACAAGAATCTGAAAAGGATCCACATTTACCTTGACAAGGCGAGACCACACACATCTTCAGCAACAAATCAGGCGATCACCAAATTAGGCTAATCGGTGGTCCTCCAACCCCAGTACAGCCCAGATTTGGTGTCAACCTGTTTGGTCCAATGAAGAACAGTCTCAGAGAACAAAGATTTGATGGCACAAACGTGGTAAAAGTGGCTCTGAAGAAGTGGGTACAACAGCCCACACCTGAATTTTTTCAAACTGGATTCAGGAGTTAGGTTCAATGATGGCGGAAATTTCAGCGCTTGTGATGAAGACTATGTTGGATTGTACTTTTGTATAGAGAAAGAGTTACTCTACCAACATGTGCAATTTGAACGACCTCTGTCAGTTAATAACAAAGTTATGCCCACTTTTGCATTACCTTCGGTACAACCCTCGTACATTAATATTAACACCATATAAAAATTAATTGCTTAAATTACCGTTTCATCTTCTTGTTGTTTCTGATGTTAACGCCCATCAAAAAGAACATATTTTCGCTCATTCGTAATTTCGGTACACTGGCTTAGGGTCGGGAGAGGGCCAGTACCTTAGGAACATTGCACAGCTCTAGCCTCATCCCGAGCTCAAGCTCGGACTTTCTCCGTCTGACTGTTAGAATCTAACGCTGTACAGTTGTGCCAACGGGCGCCTTTCTTCGTGTAGCACCATCCTGTATATCAGTAACTTCTTAGGATGTACACTTCCAAATGTCATTTTATGGGATTCAACATAGCTTTTACAATTTCTAAGCCTTGGCTAAATCTAAAGTTAGTTGGTCCATCTGTTAATAGGCACCATAATACTGTACCTGTTTGTCCGATTTGAAATGTTCCTTTTGAATAGAGAAGACTGAACACTGAGTCCAAATCGTATGACGAAGTAAATTTCTCCATCATTTTTATGACAGGGCGGGATTCGAACCCGCAAGTCTCGGCTTCGGAGCTTTGAGTACTACACTGGCAAGTGTTCTTACTGCTATCTGCCTTTATCTTATGTGCGTCCTGCGAGGCATGCACGTCACGTCGCCCTCGCCCTTCCCCGAAAGAGGGCCGCGGGCATGGCCCACGTGTCAGTCGTGATCATGTGTCACTGTATGCAGTCATCCGATGAAGAATGTGCATTTGAGAAATCCCAGACAATTTGGAGTGTGGAATGCAACATCACACTGATTTATTTTTTTCGAAGCCTTGAACAAGTGATTCTCATTTTTCCTGTCTCGCTGTGTGGAAAGAACATCACATCATTGCGAGAAACCTTACAGTCAGGCTATCCGGGAAGTTCGGGCGCCAATATGACGAAGTAAATTTCTCCATCATTTTTATGCCAGGGGTGGGATTCGAACCCGCAACTGTCGGCTCCGGAGCTCCGAATGCTACCCGCTATACTACACTGGCAAGTGATGTCACTGCTATCTGCCTTTATTATCTCATATGCGCCCTGGTGGGCAGACACGTCACAATCTTCTAATCTGATTCAGGCACATAACCTTGCCACTAGATGGCATTAATTCTGATGGTGCTACCCTCGCCAGATATTTCACTCTACATTGCTACTAAATAGGACATTAGTTGTCCTATATTACGAGAAACAGGTGCGCACATTTTCATAATCAAAAACTGCATCGGGTAGGAAATTTATGCGCTGGTGTGGAAAACTTAAGGACGAGTCAGATTTTGACATATTGCGTCGCACAGAAGCGGCCTGGATATGTGAAATTCAATGTATAGGAACGCCATTTCTTGCAGAAATGGCACTGACACAACTGCAGACACTAAAGGATATATTATTAAGAATTGGTTTCATAGCATTGAGTGACATGATGCAGATGGATCATTTCCAAAGACGGTAGGATGATGCAGACGCATCACTTTCAAGACTGGGTGCCATGATGCAACTACATCACTTTCAAGGGAAGAGGAGTACCTCATTAGGGGATACGATTACACCTAACGTCGATGCATAATTTTCACCGTCTGTCCACACTTCGCACAAAGTTGGTGATGAGTTCTTGCATTAACATCGCCCATTCTTCCGTCAGCGCCGTCTTCAGCTGTTGGGCAGTTTCTGGTGTGTGTGTGTGTGTGTTAACGTGCCGCAATGCGTCTTCCCATAGCGTCCCACTCATGTTCTATTCCATGGGATTTACGTTAGGAAACCTTGCTAGCCAATCCATCCGCTGAATGTCTTCACTTACCAACAGTTCATCAATATTCCTCGGACGGTGAGGTGTGGCGTTATTGTCCACTATTACGAAGGCCAATGATTCCTCGGAACAGGCAGACATGGGGGAAGATAATCTCATTACAGTACTATGCACGAGTTGCAGTACCTCCTTATAGCATCTGGAGCTCCGTACGTCTAACGATTAGAATGCCTCCCCATACGAGAACACTGCTGCTACCGCCATATCTAATTATCTATCCATTTCACTGATATTTTCGGGGCGATATCGAGTGAGTACCTCACGCCAGATTAACTGACGTCTAGAAGTTCTCTCGCTAGACAGGCTGAATCTACTCTCAGTAGTAAAGAGTACGATACTCCAGTGTTCTGCTGCCCAGTCTTAATGTTCTCCGTTTACAGTGGTCCAGAGAACATTACGATACTCCACTGTTCTACTGCCCAGTCTTAATGTTCTCCGTTTACAGTGGTCCAGAAAACATTACGACACTCCACAGTTCTGCTGCTCAGTCTTAATGTTCTCCGTCCGTTTACAGCGGTCCAGAGAACATTACGATACTCCACTGTGCTGCTGCCTAGTCTTAATGTTCTCCGTTTACAGTGGCACAGAGAACATTGCGATACTCCACTGTTCTGCTGCCCAGCCTTAATGTTCTCCGTTTACAGTGGCACAGAGAACATTGCGATACTCCACTGTTCTGCTGCCCAGTCTTAAGGAGACACCAGTTTACAGTGGTCCAGAGAACATTAAGACTGCTGCCCAGTCTTAATGTTCTTTGAACCACAGTAAACGGTGTCTCCCGTGAGCAGTTTTTAATGGAACACAAAATACTAATACTAAACAGTCCACCTTTGTGTAGTAGCCTGGCCGCTGTAAACTGTGAAACTTTGCATTATGTGCTCATGTTCAGTTGTTTTGCAAGGCTAATTGTTGTCTGTTGTCGATATCTATTGGTCTGTAGGAGCAGATAACGGTCCTTACTGGAGAAAGTTTTTGGTGGACGACTATCATCGGTCTTTCGCACAGATGTACCTGTAATCGTGTAATCATGAGGGCCGACCTCTCACGCGATACGATACAGTGTCCGATCCTAAACGTTTGGGCCTCCTGGAGCCTTCTGATTGCTAGACGACGAGTAAAATTAACAATATGTTCTTGAAGGACCTTATCGTCGCCTCTACCACATGAAAAACACAATCGGAAGTCTGTAACACTCGTGCACACTGTCCGGTGACTTCCGTTCAACAGATGCTATTGGACTGCGTGAACGTATTTTCTTCTCACGTCGCGCAAACTCCAAATCATGCTCCATTATTACGCATGTGCTATTTCTCCTTATCCCAAATACGGTCTTGAGTTCATTTGTGTTTGCATGCTGCTGCTGCTCTTTGCAGCGTTATTTTTCTTTTCCAACTTTGTCCTTAAGTTTGGTACACCATTGTATTCCAGTTTCCTTGCTATATATGATTCTAAATGCTGGATAAACCTCATTAACGTCTACTGAATGTGAGGATCCTTTGACGTTGGATCCGTGCACAATACGATCAGTTGAGGGAGTTTGAGAGAGGACGTATATCCTATCCAAATGCCTGGTGATATCTCCATATCACCAGGCATTTGGATAGGATGCTGCAATCGGACGATGTTGGTGCCAGTGAGTCGACGAGGGCATAACCCAGCAACACGTGGGCAGTGGATGGCCGATGGCAACGATAGAACGCACGAATAGAGCGATTGTGAGAGCCACACAAACAGAAACGAATTCGTCGACCCAAACACTCCTGGCCATGTTGCGTTGTCTACAGGTGCGGAAGTGGACATCCGGACCGTTACCAGACGTCTTGCGAAACGGAAACTGCATTCGACTAGTGAGCACCACAAGCACCGGTTGCAGTGGTGCCGGGACTGATGAACGGGGAATAGTGTCCATTGGCGTAGTGTACACCAACTGGTTAAGCTATACCTTAGGAAAACCTTGAAGTGTATGCGTCTACGCCACATCACGCAACCGCTTGTATACAAGCCAGGGATGGCGCTACAACGTACTGACGTGTAGCTGTTTTTTTCGAATAAATGGTATTACAATCGTTTCCTTTCCTGTACATGTGCATTGTACACACATTCCCTATTGGAATTTAAGATAAGGAAATGAATGCTAGAAATGATCGTAAAAATGATATATTTAGTAGACATCGAAATCGCTGATGAATGACCTAGTCTCTCTTCTTAACTTTTGATGGTGCCATAGTTAAAGATCCACACAACATTACATACAAAAGAGCAGACTGCTGAAGCAAAAAAATATACCTGAAATTTCTTTGTTATTTGGATCACCAAAAATGGCTTTGTTTATTACTTAAATTGTTATAAAAAGGAAAATACGTATAGTGTAGATAATTTATACACAAGTCAAACGTTACACGTCATGACAGAGACAATTTTCTTTGCCCTTCCTTCATCAATTTCCACGGACACGGGAAATGGACTAAGGGGGAATCACTGCACGAATGAGGGTTACATGCTATGTGCCCTTTTCTCTCTCTCAGTGTTGTGCAACAGTCATGTGTTACCTCCGCAAGATGCCGGAACAACGAAGGATGCTGATTGAAGTTTTAATGCCGAGAAGTCGGGAAAGAGCTCCATACCATCAGAAGCACTTTCATAGTGAAGTATGTAAATAATTGCAACAAATTTGCAATGAATGCTCTCATCGGAAATTGTGTACTTTTTTGAAAAAAGATTCTACACAGTTCACCAGCCGTCAGATTAGGAAAGAACTCGTAAGGTGATCAGGGATGTAGTTCGTCTGGTCTTTCTAACAATAGCACAAACCATGTAAATGCATTTTATACAATTTATAACGCTCTAGTGAAGTTTTTGACAGCATTTCCATGACTGTATAATCATAAGCAGTGTACTTGCCTAACCATCTGCAGCTGAGAGAATGTGGTTTTTGAATCTCAAAACGCTGAGTAAATACACATTATAGTTTTTCAGGGTCACATTCAGGTGGACATTCTGCTGATAAGAGGAAACATGAAACATTAATGATGATAATTATTACTAAATGTTTGAAAATATATTGCGAATTTTAACTTACGATTCAAAAGCAACCAGCTCAAGTGAACCTGCCGAAGGACTCAGCTTCCTTAATGATTGTTTCATAATCAGTATGTCTTCCAGAAAAGCTGTCCTGGAATCTCTTGATTTCAATGAATCGATATCACGTAAAATCTATATTTTTGGGGAATAAAAGAAAACACTGTGAACTTCACATGCATAATGAAACTAAAGCTACTCAAAAGATTATGTTCATGTAAGTGCTAAACATGATTATGGATATTAAAAAAAATAAGAAATCGACAACTAGTAAAACAATCGTTTACCAGCTGTCTGTCTACAGAAGGTGAGTCGAAAGTTTTGTAATATTCGAATCACTTTATGTCTTCATACATACCTCCACGATGAAAGCTGACTAGCATTCATAGTATAGGTCATCGTGTTGCACCTTCTTTAGCCATCTGTCTGCCAGTCCTTCGATTTCGCGGCACACCAGTTCTTGTGCTTCGAAGCGAGGAGCTTCTTCATCCCAGCTGCCACCTCCTCCTGGTTGTTGCAGTGTCACCTGCGAAGGAAGTGGTCCATGGACCGGAAGAGGTAACAATCCGACGGGGCGAAGTTCCAGACTATATTCTGGGTGTATCTTCAGTTCGATGCTCTCATGTTCCTGGAGTTTTGCCCAGGTCGTTCGCGCGGTATGAGGCCGAACGTTGTCCTGCTGTAGGAGTGCATGCTTACGTTCTCCAGCATCGGGTAACGTTCCTCCAAAACGGCATACATCCACTCCAGATGTTCAGAGTAGAGGTTGGCGTTGATGGTCTGACTGTCTGGAGCAAACTGGTAATGGATTATCTCCTCGAAATTCCACCAGACGCCGAGCATCACTTTGTGCTCGAAGCGCGCACCTTTGGCAACATGTTCTGGAAGCTAGCACGTGCTCAACCACTGCCGTTGCGTTTTGGGATTACGGAAATAGACCCACTTTTTTATCGCATGTAACAATTCTCTTGATGAAACGTACATCGCGCGGGTTTTCTAGGAGTTTCGTGCACACGTACACTCGGTGGTTTGCTTCAGCTGGCGTCAGTTCGTGAGGGACAATGCGGCAGCTCCTGTAGACCTTGCCGAGGTCCCAGTGGTGACGAATCACGTGTTCTGTTATATGCCTAGCTCGCACAATAATCTCCGAGGGCTGGTTGTGTAATTTGCTTCAACGGATTGGCGCACGGCCTTCGAATCATCTGTTCGCTACCTACCTGACCTTGGCTGATCGCCGAGGTTTGTGTCCCGTGAGCGAACTTTATTGGACCATCTGGTTGCAGTGATGTGGTCCAATAAACCTTCCCCTTTCGGATGACAAATGTTTTCGTGTTGCTTGAGCAGCGTTCGACTGACTACAGTGTGAGACTTGAAGTAGTTTAAACACGCGACATGCCCGCCGCGGCACATGCATTTATGCAAATATTGCAAAACTTACGACTCATTCTGTGTAGTAAGCGTTTAGTTTTACATGGAAAAACATACACAAGAAGCAGCCATGAAATGGTCACACAGTAATTTTAGTTTTAAATGGAAAAATGAGCTCTTTGACTTAGAAGGAGCAAAATGTATGTCATACACATTTTCAGTAGTTCACATCATCCAACTACTCTGTACCACAATTCAGCTAGCTTAGGGCTAGTACTATCCACAGATGAAGTGACAGTTATCAAAATTTAAAAACTGTCATAGGGGCAGGAAGATGCCAACCAAGCTCCTCTGTATTACGTCTCAGATGCATTCAGCGGGATTAATGCCGGAATACCTTGGAGGTAGAGGTATTGTAAATGAGAAATACCGCGATCTTCAAGGACTCGAACACGGATGCCAACTGGATGACATCGTCCCTTGCTATTCACGAAGAAGAGGGTTGGCCAATTACGCTGTGAAAAAGTGTCACAGTAATGCTTATGATGTCGGGATCTATACCAGCGTTCATGTAACCTGGACAGAATCTAAGTAAATCCTTTCCCGCGCCATGACTTAGCCTCCTAGAAACAGATCCATAGATTGAGACAAGTGGCGTGTGTTCTTGTGGTTCTCCAGACACGAAGCAGCCAACTACAGGAAATAGTGGTTACGTTCGTCGACACAAATAAATGTGACCAGAGCTCTGCAACAATATTTACACGACAGTCTACAATACAGCTGCTGGTTAAGCCGTTTAATTGAAAGTTGAAGGCAAGCAGTAAACTTATCATAAATTTCCTCACGACGAAGCGTACACGGCGGTGATTAAAAATATATGTAAGATTAGAGCATGACAGAATAGTTTTGCACAGCTAGAGATCGTCGCAAAGTGGAAAATTTTAGGTTTAAGATCTTTAAACTCCTAATGAAACCTTCACCCATTCCAGCCAGAAAATGTGTTGACGAAAATCATCTACGTGCAAGAATGAGACGATGCTGCAAGCCAAGCATGCAGAACAAGCAAAAACAAGCGTGACAAGTAAGTCAGGGCTAAGTTAACTGCATCGAGCAAGGCAAATAGACGAAACATATATCAAGTTAGAGATGAGCAAGTCGAGAGCCGTGCTGTTCTAGCAAGGTGGCAGCCATTGCAAACGATCAGAAAAGTGCAGGACCACTACATAGAATTGTAGCTGTCTTTTAAACACCTTTGTATTAGCTAGAGACGGAAAGTTTTAAACTCAGATATTAAAATTATGAAGGAATAGTGAGTCCTAGTGAAGATTATAGCAAAAACTATGGGGTAGTATGTGCATCAGATAATTGTGGTGAAAAAAGTAGTAAAGGCTGTGAACTGCGACGTGCCTGCGCTTCAGTACGCACATCAGTCAGATATCAGTGAGAGCACATGTCCGCGTAACTCAGTTGGAAGAGCGACTTACTCCGGAGTGATGGGACCCGAATTCGATGTCGGCGCGGAAAAATTTGTACGTTATAGAACCATCTGTAATTTCATTGAAAATATTCCCCATCGTTAAAGTACATGCATCCGAAATTCTTTTACTGCTGTGAGACATTAGCGCATTTAATATCTCACAGCAATAAGACAATGTTGCAAGTTTGTGAAACATTGACCTAAGGTATGATATTAATATCCAAGTAAACCTTTATGACGAGGCAGTTGGATTTCGTTGTAACTTTCAAAGAACTTCAATGAAAAGTTCCAAAACAAAAAGGGTAGATAAAAGGTGTCCATCTGTGGTCTAAGGCATGATATAAATATCAAAGTTATGGAATGGCACTTGGAATTTACTATAAGGGTTAAACAAGTCAAGAAAATTTTCCAAAGTTGGCATAAACTGCCCATCCCTGATCTAAGGAATATTATGATATCAAAGGTCTCAAGGGGCAATCGGATTTCACTCTAACGTTCAAACAAGTTCACTGTAAGTTTTCGAATTTAGTCGACGGTTAGCCTTTCGAAGTGTAAGGTAATATGAAGGATCTGAAGATGCAATTAGTTTTCACTCTTAGGATTAAATGACCTTCCGCTCAGGTGGCGAGTGATCTAAGTGCTGGCTTCTGACCACTTGTCAGAGGTAGGTCGGGGTTTGAATCCCGGTGTTACATGAATGTTGTGTTTGTGTTACGGCACTGATATCCTCCATTCCTTGGAGCTAGTGGCCAAAAGTAGGGAGAAGCGACGGCTTATATCTCATCCAGTTGCTAGCGGTAGTCGTTAACGACTACCGCCAGCAAATCAAGGTATGATGGGTAAGGGCTATTCCCCCTGACTCAGACATCACGCCACGTAGTAGGAACAAGTTATTTAAAAAACATTTCTCTCCTTTCTGATGTTCTTCGCCATTGGCATAGCCTTCTTAGCAGATAATCAGTCAGATAGGATTACTGTCAATCATTCACTTAAATGACAAGTTAAGCGAAAATCAAAGCTTTCTGATGCGGAGGTTCACTCGTTCGAGCCACCTTCGATCCACTTCTTAGACAGCGAATATGTTCGTTTTAGCTGATTTCAGCCCATTTTGCTAAACCCGAGTTAATTCGTTCCAGCCGGTTAAAGGGTTAACCCGTTCCACCCTGTTAAAGGGTTAACCTGTTCCACCCTGTTAAAGGGTTAACCCTTTAACAGGCTGGAACGAATTAATTCAGGTTGAGCAAAATGTGCTGAAATCAGCTAAAACGAACATATTCGCTGTCTAAAAAGTGGATCGAAGGTGGCTCGAACGAGTGAACCTCCGCATCAGAAAGCTTTGCTTTTCGCTTAGCTTGTGGTTTAAGTGAATGAATGCCACTAATTCTTTCTGATTCATTTCTGCTAAGAAGGCTATGCCAATGGCGAAGGGCATAAGACAAAAAAATGCTTAAACCACTTGTTCCTACTACGTGGCATGATGTCTGTGTCAGGGGGAATAGCCCTTACCCATCATACCTTGGATCATGGAACAGAGTATAAAGGGCTATAAGGGAACGCGTATCACTGGTGAGAAAAGTGAAAGCGGGAAAGGAATTGTAAAGGAATGGAAGGGAGTGCTTATCACCAGTTCTGCGATGAGAGGGGGAAACGAATTGTTGTGCCGTATCTTTCGTAAAACCCGGCAGCTATGTGAACATTCCTGTTTGGGAACCGCAAAAAAATTTAGTCACGATTTGGTTCAGGTACACAGGCCGCTTAAATGGTTAAACCACCCTTAAACAAAACAACAACAACAAAAGAAGAACTTCAGTGGAGAGCCTTTGATCCACGAGTCGTTTTCGTCTTGAGGATTACAGATTGCTGGAAGTTCTTTGTATGTCGCACCATTTATGGTAAAATCTTTCTGCGTTTGTGCGTGAAAAACCAAGATGTACGTTCGCTAGAAAGAGACTAAAAATTGCAGGTCTGGCGTCAACTGTCATGGCACGTTTAAAGTAACTCAGATTTATTTTTTATGTTTCTTTCCAACCCTCAATCAGATGCTAACTGATGCTCAAAGAGCTTGTTAACATGATTTATATAGTGTACCGGGCTTACGTGCAGTACGAGTTGGAGTGAGCCATTTTTATGACAAGGCTAACTACACCTAAGAATATGATATCAGTGTAGGTTCTATAGGCCTATAATGAATGAATTTTATCAGCAATATTATAATCATTAGTTACTGCGAAACAAAGAGAAATTGTATGTTAAGAACATTTCAAAAATTTTCTATATGTTTATTCTATTTTAAGGTTCATATTGTCCGTCCTATGAAAACAGAAACACCCTGCGAGACACAAAGACACATTTAAACAATCTAGCGGGAAAGATCCCAAAAGTCATGGGTTTGCTGCCGCGAAAATTCTTCTAATTTCGGGCGCACTGCTTCTGGTAAAGAAATACTCAAATTCGAGATGCAATTAATAATTAATTATGTTAATTAATTAAGATACTTAATTAGTCACTTCTTTAATTAGAGCAATTCCTAATTGTGTGCAGGAAATATTATCTCGACCCAGGCCGCATAAAGATTCGCTAGTTTCTTTTTTTTTTTTCTTGCTTTCCTTTCGCGTGGGAAGGAGATCGAAACACAAACGCCAGGCCAGGTGCAAAATTCCACAAACGAAGTGGAAGGTATTTTCCATTGCCCGGCATTTGCGAAGAGCCAGCACTGTGGATTACATAATGCGGCCTTTGCTAACAATTGGCCAGTGGTGACTATGTGGCGAAAGTCCAAGAAAAAATCCTAAATCTGGTAAAAAGGTAAAGCTTATCTAATAACTCTCACCCAGGCTCTGTGTCGGGGAACATAATTCAGTCGGAACTACGTGCCTTCGAGCATACCTAAAGATTACAAAATGGTTTCTCGAATGGTCTGTCAATAGAACTCCGAAACAGGATGAAGTTAGGGCCAAATACAGTTTTGAAGTGCTTAGCTCAGCAGATGGTCAGCTGGCAGGGAGAATATCTGCTCGAAATAGCCACTGGTCGACATCCACTGGACAGCAGACCACTGTCGCACGAGGGGGAAAAGCAGAAACCAATGAAGGTGCGGGGTAAGCCTCATGTGGAGAGAACGCGCTTAGCAGCACGACGGAAAGCGAAAACGGAACGAAAATAAAATGCGAAAACTTGGAGAAATCAGGGTGGTTATAGTTTTTGTCGATTTTTGGGGTTGTCGTTGTTATTGCTGTTGTCGATTTTTGGGGTTGTCGTTGTTATTGCTGTTGTCGTCGTTTAGCAGAAATGCTTGGCCGTACGTGGGTCGAAAAGTTGGACTCACAAATTTCGTAGCATGTTAGGTGCCATTGGAAGATAGTAGTAAAAGATGCCAAGTTGATGGTAAGAGAAGTGGTACAATTGTCAAAGGCTCCAGGGCTGCGTTTTATCCACGGAGGATACCAGCCACAAGATCGCGGGCACAAGAAGAACATGTCATGAAGGAGAGGACCCATCATCAACCCTCCGATCGGTGTTGAACAGTAGAAGATTTTAGCGTAAGACATTATCTAAATATTTCAATCCCTTGCATGCTGAATAATCATTAAAATTTAGAAATGAAATATTATTGCTAGGTTCGTACTAGTTGGATTGCTAGGAACGTTTCTATTTCTATAAATCTTAGGCTAAACCTTAACGTTTTTGTAGCGATGCTTTAATATAACTTAATCTGCTCTCACCACAAATTTGCTCATAAATTAAGAAATAGGTTACAATACATTTTATAGTTGTTTCTAAAACCAAACATGCTTTTCTTCGCTGCGAGTGTCGGACTTTTATTTTATTTTAAAGTAAACAGTTTTATATTCTTTGAAAATACCACGATTCAAAACATGATACTAAAAAGGTAATTTTTTTTTAAATTTGTTTCTTTGCGACATATGAGTTCTTGCGACAACATCGTTCGAGCTCGTATGAAACACAACGCGTACAGGTCCCAACGATGAGACTGGGTCGCCTATACTAGTAATCCCAATGTAATTGTTGTCACTTCAGTCGATCGAATTCATTAACAAAATTTATTCCTGTAAGTTCCCAAACGGGGCTTAGGTACGTAGCTCACTATCCCAACAAAAAGAATATTTCTCATCATCAGTAATAAAAAAGTCAAGAACTATAACGTACATATGCCGTACTCTAAAAAGCAGTCATAAAGGACATGTACAATCTGGATTCAGTTTTCCCTTGTTTACATATATATCGTAGGAGTTATACATAAGATTATCACTATGCAAATAATTAAACAAAATAAACAAGAAATTAAATTCCTAAGCATCAAACGTCTAGAAATAAAATTCTGATTCTTAAACAACGCCGTAGCAACTAAATTAATGAGACCAGCGATGCATTACGTCATACATGTTGAATTTATATCTTTAAACTTATAATGATAATGATGACTTACATTGGAATACACTTCATTTGATGTTTCTTGATATTTATTTGTCAACAACAGGTCTAGGTTTCCAAGAGAAAATTTTATATTTGAAACCTAGGTGAAAGAACAATATGTTACTTTTATTTTTTTCTAGCACAAGAAAAACAGTAATTAATACAGTAGGAGTTAGTTTAGTAATGAAGAGCACACATGCGCGTATTTCATTCAATATCGTAAAAGATAATTTCTTAAACAACTTGACTTTCAACAGCGAAATTTGCGAAGGAAACATCCCAGATTCTGGAAACAAAAGTATTTGATAATTAAAAAAAAAATTTCCTGAAAGTTATTTTGAAGGTTCTGTTTCAGGTACAAAAGTCTCTCATTGAAGCAAAATGTAAAGATACATTATAATGTAAGCTATAATTTTTAATATAATTTCAAACACCAAGACTGTAACATGGTTTGGCAGTGGAGACGCGTTTCCAATTTTTGTTTGTGTCTCAAAATAGATAATACTGGTTTATGTCTTGGTGATGTCCATGTGTGTAGATTGCTGTATGTTTATGACAACCTCCTGTTGGTAGAGAGCAAAAGTGAGTTGCAGAGTATGTTGTCCCTGATGTACGAAGTTTGCATGAAATTCAAACTGGGTATAAATAAGGAAGAAACCAAAGTTACGGTTTTCGAGAGAGGATCTGGTAGTACTGAATGTAATATAAGTCTAAATGGCACAGTGATTGACCATGTGAACGAATTTGTGTATTTAAGAAGAACGTTTGGCAGAGAGAACAAATTGGATGGTGAAATTAGTAGGCGAGTGAATTCTTTATTGAAAGTGATGGCAGCTTTGCGAGGTTTCCACAGGAATGATGTTTTCTCAAAAGAGTCCCGCATGGCTGTGTATGAAAGTGTAATTGTTCCTACTCTGATGTATGGCAGTGAAACCTGGGTACTGCAGAAGAAACCTAGGAGTCGTTTGTGTGCTGGAGAAATGCGTTACTTTTGGGGATTTTGCGGCAAAACACGTTCTGATTGTGTGAAGAATGAAGATGTTTAACAGTTGTGTAATGTGAAGCAAAATGTTGTTCACAAGGTGGAGACTAATATTCTTCGGTGGTTTGACCATGTTGAAAGAATAACTGATGGAATACTTACTAATATATTTGTTTTAGCCCAAGTGGCAGGAAGGAAAGGCAGATGAAGGCCAAGGAACTCATGGGAGGATCAGATTAAAAAGTGTCTGCATGCGAAAAAGATTATAAGATCTTGTGTAGCGTGTGATGTATGTCAGTGAAGCTCGAGTTTTACACTGGTGTGCAAAAATTAAGGACGAGATGGTTTTTCGAATGTAATGTCGAGCAGAAGTGCTCCACATCGACTCAAATCATACCATAAGATCCCCAAGATGTGAGAATATGGGACAAGTGAGCAAAACCGTCCAAACAAGGAATCCAAAGGATACAAAGGCACTTTATTGAAAGGTAGATAGCTTCGAGCACAACTGGACAGAAGACAGAAACGTCCACGTGACAGGCGGCTGCCAAGAAAAATCCAGTCTTTAGTAGTGGATATGATCACCCCTCACTGCGTTGCAGGATTTACACCGTCTATCGATGCTGAGGACGAGGTTGTCAAGGAGCTGTTGAGGTATCGCTGCCCATTCCTCTTGTAGCGCCAATCGCAGCTGCGGAATCATTGCTGGTGGCTGGTGACGTGCTGCCAAGCGTCTCCCGAGAAAGTCCCACACGTGTTCGATTAAATTTAGATACGGGGACCTTGCGGGCCAATCCATGCGTTGAATATCTTCACTCTCTAACAGCTCTGCGACAGCCACTGTACGATGAGGTGTAGCTTTGTCGTCCATGAAGAACTCAGGACCCACAGCACCTCTAAAAAGACGCACGTGAGGCAGGAGAACCTCGGTACAATAGCGGACACCAGTGACTGAACCTCCTTGGAAGATGTGGAGGTCAGTACGACTACCAAGCATGATACCGCCCCAAACGAGAACTCCGCCACCTTCAAACCGGTGCCTTTCGATGATGTTGGAAGTGTGATTGCGTGTTCCCTGCTCTCTCCAGATATGTAAACGTCCATAATCGCTCGTCAGACTAAATCGGCTCTCATCCGCAAAGAGAACTCGACCCCATTTCTCATGTGTCCAGTTCTTTTGTTCCTGGCACCACAGAAACCGCCGTCCCTGATGAGCAGGTGTTAATGGCACACACCGTACTGGTCGTCGTGTAAATAGACCACCTTTGTGCAGCCTCCCGGCCACGGTTAAACGCGATAACGAACGTCCAGTTGTCTGTTGCATGTGCCTTGCGATTTCTCCCGCTGTCTGCCGTCTGTCTCTTCTCGCCAGTAGGACAATATACCGGTCGTCCGCCGCCATGGTTGCTCGTGGACAACCACTGCTGAACTCTCGGACAGCTGTTCCTGTCGTTTGAAGTGCTCTCCAAGCTCGTGAAACGATGCTGTGAGCGATCCAGAACTTCTCGGCCACACTAGTCACACTTCGCCCTTCTTCCAACTTCCCAATGACACGCCCTCGGGTAAAGTCATCCAGATGTCGTCTACTGGATTGCCTGTTGGCCATATCCCACGGTGGCAGCAATTCGACTTCGTTCGAACCGAGGTACACCGTGCAATAGCTTTCACCGAATTGCTGAGCGTACACCGCCCGTGTGCTTTATACCCTTCCGACACTCCTCCCCCTTCCCCCTACGTCATGCTGCATATATGCGCATGCCCTACCGTACCGGACCTTAGTCTATCTCCTGAGTGGTCTTTCGGTCCGTTCTGCCTGCTCGTTCCGCTGTTATGCTAATTTCTCCTCTTCGTCCTTAATTTTTGCACACCAGTGTATGTCAAGATCGCTGTAAATGGAGAAGTTTGATACAGCAACAGTAAGTAAACATTATTTGGTAGTTTGTATTTCTTTGTGGAGCTGATCTCTTAATATCAGAGGACAGTTTAATGATATGTATGTATGTATGTATGTACGTCTCATTAGCTGATATCGCGATTTCTGTTTGTTATCGAATTCGTGTACTTTTCAAACTAGTCATTGTCCGATTTCCTTGCTTTCCCAAAACGGTAGCCATCGTCAGCCTTTTTGGTACAATGATTGAAGATGAACGTATTTCTTCTGTTTTGTAGTTATCGCCATGAACAATTAGAAGAGCTCTAAGAAATCACCCGTCCTGAGTTTGGGATCAATGGCTCCGATAAAAGAAGAAATCCCGTGCCGTAAGACAAACACATTACCCATGCCTCATCAGAACTCGAACCCGTGGCTTTTTCGGATGAAATACCAAAAGCCAGCTACTTGAACCGCTCGGCCATTGGGGTGTTGAAAGCTTTCTGGGAATGCCGTTTATTTTGTACAATTTCAAATGCTGCTCTCTTCAGTCCTTGCGACAAAATGTTTAAAGACATAAAATGCTTAGTCTAATAATGGACTGGTATTCCATTTGGATATCCTTCTCAAATTTTGTCATATTTTGAACACGAGAAAAATACTGTATTTCAGTCAGGTGTTGGTCAGCTATAGAACAATGCATGAAAGATGACAAGAAATGCTTTAAGGGAATATTTTCAAAATAATTTCTTCCCAAAATATAACGCTGTAACTGTAAGAAAAGGAGCATTCGAAGCCTACAGTATGAGGACAAGGAAACTCTTTAGACGATTTATTGG
This sequence comes from Macrothele yani, assembly GCA_039090855.1. Lineage (NCBI taxonomy): Eukaryota > Metazoa > Arthropoda > Arachnida > Araneae > Macrothelidae > Macrothele > Macrothele yani. The sequence continues at coordinate 187,458,172 of CM076995.1, forward strand.
AATGGTGTCCGGTGTAGGTGTAATGGTGTGAACAAAATAATTACAAGAAACAGCAGCACCGGAAAGGTCATCCGGAACTGGTGCACTTAGGACAGCCGTACTTGACAAAGTAAGTAAAAAAGCTTCTCGTGAAAACTGGGCGTCCATAGACGGGACTTGAACTTATTTGATGAAACTAAAGACCACGACGAGAACAAGTACTTCTTACCTAGTAAAAAATCGTTCTCACACATACATAAAAAGGATATCGTCCATTCTGTAAACCACGAGTAAAAGCTTCTCGAGAAAATTCTAACAGCAAGGGTAGAAATATATCAGATCACATCATGCATACAGGATTTTAGGAAGTGAGTGTCTGACACCAAGTCTTAAACAACCTTTAGAAATAGGAAGCTAGGAGATTTGGGCTAGAGTGCCCGATAGGAAAGTGACACGGAAGCGAGGTAGAAAGGGGGAGGAAGTCGCCCGTATTTATTACCGAGAGTCGGGTAGAAATGGTAATCCACTGCTGCTTTTATTTAGGTGAAAGAACATTCGCTTTAAATAAATTAAAAACAAAAAAAAATATTCATCCACACAAAAACAATAATAAAAGTATTATTTAAGTGAAAGAACATGCGCTTTAAATAAATTAAAAACACAAAATGTTCATCCACACAAAAACAATAATAAAAGTATTATTACAGTAATAGTGGTCGTGGTATGCTTTCCACTTCGGAAAAATACATATTACGCACTTTAAAAATTTCCGCAATATATTATGCTCATTTTGGTAAGAAAAGTAGATTTATATCTTATGAATTTTTACCAATGGGGCTCAGATTCTATAATAAAATTTATAGCAAAAAAGCCCAAATTTACCTGTGATGGAGTTGGAAACCACATCTTTCTTCTCTGGAGAGGGATATTCTACGGGTTGAACTACACCGACAAAAGCTTATCGTTGCAATATGCCGTTTCCAAGCGTGCGGCACGTCTCAGGTAATTACGCCACATATATCCACCCCAACCTTGAGAAAGGTGTATGCACGAAATCACAGGTTATTTCGGTTCAGTTAACCAGCTATGCTCGAAGGAGCTCCCTGTAGAAGAAGGAATTCTGATTAATTCCAGGCCATGTGTGGAAGAAGCATCAACCTTTTTTCGAACCTCAAGTGCAGAAGACTCATTTTACGTACGGCCGCTAATGTAGCGTAAAAGCACAAATTTGCTGGTGATGTGATTCGAGACTTGCATCTTCCTTTTATGGAGTCCGACATTCTATCGCTTGAACAACACCGACGGAGGCTTATGCTCGGAGGCTTATGACTGACTGTGTGACGTACCTATCTCAGATGTGACGCACATATCAAAACGGCTCGTTGCAGCATTCCGTTTTGATATGTGCGTCACATCTGAGATAGGTACGTCACACAGTCAATCTTCAGGAGACATTGGAATGGGTTGAACCAATTTGCTCTAGATGGAAAACTATATTGAATTTTCTTCATTGTTCCAAATACGCAGTTACGGAGTTGTCTTTAAAGTAATATGTTTTCGCTAATAACTTCTTCAATTTTGAAAATATTTATGTGAAAGTTTGTATAAATCTAGATTGATCATTTGAGTAAATGTACACTTTTTCACGTTTATATTGGTCAACGCAAAGTATGGGTTTTCGTCTAAATCAAAGAAGAGTTATTAAGTTTTGGAAAATAAAAGGTTTCAAGGCGATGGAGATCCATATAAGACTGAGAAAATTTAACGGAAATGTGACAGTTCACACTAGTAATGTCAAACATTAGATAAAGAGGTCTCAAAGGCAGGTGGAGCCTCAGTGAACCAAAAACAATGCAGTGGAATCCTTTCAACTGCAGTCATCAACGAGGACCAACGCCAAGTTGCTTAAAACCTTTATAGTGGCCGTCGTGTAACTATACTATTTGGGAGATGGAGATCAGCGATGTAGTGCATTGTGGTCATAATAGTCTGGAAACAATTGTTCATGGCTAAAAAAATCGGGTAGCACGAATAGTAACATCAGCAGACAGTGCATAATAGGTGTCCAGATGCTGCCCTGGTGAGCGTGATCTCCAGACATATCCTCATAGAGACCGTGTGGTACGTCATTGGAACACGCCTCTGCGCGATCCCTCAGCAATACCTACGAATTGTGGACGCAGGTCAACGACGTATGGTAAACTGTTCCTCGGGACACAAGCCTGGGACTTTTCCGCTCGATGCCACGTCCTGTTTCCGAATGCATTGCCTAGCATGGAGGCCGTACGACCTATTGACTTAGGCCATATTATGCGCTCTCCTCTGCCAGTGCATTTATATAATCCCTCAGAAATTAGGTCACTTTTCCCCACCTATTGGTCTACAAATGTGGCCAGTCTCGTCTCATTGCGTATGCTCCGTCATGGGCTGGCATTTTCTATCTCGAGCAATATAGTTTGCGTAGGTTTCAGTTTTGTGTCCGAAATTGGCTTCAACTCCGCATGCGCAAGATCTAACTTAAACGATTATAAAATGAAAGAATTTCATTTTTTCCTCAGCCAGATTCACATTTCATTTTCACACAATCACAAGCTCTATGTTTTTCTCATCACTCAGACCAAGATGAAACATAGTCATTCGCTAGGTCCGTGTTTGTACCAGATCTCTCACAAGCACAAACAATATGACAACAATTGTCACTCCACTAATAGCTAAACAGCCTTAAATTCGTGGTTACCTCTGTTAGTATTGCTGAAAAAAAAAGATATCTAGTGGCATTAATCTTCAGCTCTCAATTTTGTTAAGGAGACACCATTCACTTTAATTAAAAATTACGTGATGTGTTTCGGTCGTGTAATTCGGTACCTGTTCTGTTAATCCTTTTCTCGTGGCATCGTCAATCCATGTAATATTTCCAATTATTGATACGTATTGTTCTTTCACCTTCTTCATTACAATAGTAGCCCCCTAAATTAAAGAAAAAAACACACACAGAATATGCCAAACTATTCTTAAATGCCACAATCATTTATAATCTTTTATAAACGCAGACCAATGTTATACAAAACTGAAAGTAAAAATCAGAATACCCTGCGTCTTACATACTGTATTACTTCTTTTCAATATATCTTTTCTGTCGGTGATGCAGACGCCTAGGAACAGATTTCACAGGAGTGTTGAATATCCTCCATGCGAAACTTGATCCCATGTCCGCTGCAGCAGCTCCGTCGGTTCACGCTTATTCCGCAGAGGTGTATCACCAGTTTTCGCACCTCGTTCTAGCATATCCCACTCATGTTCAATGGGGTTACAGTCACGAGAGTTTGGGGGCCAAGGCAATGTGGCGAATTCTTTGTTGTGTTCCCCCGACTACTCAGTGGCTATATTTGCCCGATGACATGGTGCGTTGTCCTGTTGAAAGATGGAACTCTGGTCAGGGTAAACATCCTGCAGATATGGACGGAGATGATTGGCTAACAGGTCCCTGTAGCGTCCACCATTCAGTGTTTGTGGAATGATAACCAACAGACCTAGGGCTTGCCAGGGAAAAGTTCCCCAGACCAGAACACCATATCCATCGGCCAGTTGAACTCCAACTGTGTAACCAAGGGTTACGTTTACATGTTGTTTACGCCATATACTAACCTGCCCTTCAGCATGTTGCAGCAAGAAACGGAACTCTCACTACATTGCAGACGACTTTCTTCCATCTGTCCAGGGACCATTGACGACGTTGCTCGTGGAAATAGGTCGAACTGCACATCACATGGAAATAGATCGAACTGCACATCATATGGAAATAGGTAAAACTGCACATCACATGGATAAAAGTTCAAACTGCACATCACATGGATAAAAGTTCAAACTGCACATCACGTGGAAATAGGTCGAACTGCACATCACGTGGAAATAAGTCGAACTGCACATCAGGTGTAAATAGGTCGAACTGCACATCACGTAGAAATAGGTCGGACTGCACAGCACGTGGAAATAAGTCGAACTGCACATCACGTGGAAATAGGTCGAACTGCACATCACGTGGAAGTAGGTCAAACTGCACATCAGGTGGAAATAGGTCGAACTGCACATCAGGTGGAAATAAGTCGAACTGCACATTACGTGGAAATAGGTTGAACTGCACAGCACGTGGAAATAGGTCGAACTGCACATCCCGTGGAAATAAGTCAAACTGCACATCACGTGAAAATAGGTCGAACTGCACATCACGTGGAAATAGGTCGAACTGCACATCACGTGGAAATAGGTCAAACTGCACAGCTGTTGTTCCGATGGGTAAGCAGGGTGACAGTTGCACGTCATTGCTGAGATACCAATCGTTACATCCGGCGCTCACTTCTAGGATCAAACGCGCGTGGCTTACCAATATGAGCTTTTTTGCGGGATGTCTGTGAATGAGTAATTCAGTCCTAGCACATTATTTATGCAGTAGTACGGGAGCAGCCTACAACTGCGCCTTTTTCTCAAATATTGCCCTCCGACCCCAACTATCTAGCTGGAGTCAAATTTGCTTAAGACACCCGTTTCCCATTATTGGCAAACATTTACTGACTACGTACAGAGGATAGGTGTGCGCAATTCATAGTAGCCGGACGTGACGTTGATGTCACATGGTATTTCGTTATCGGTGCGAATATGTAGAAACTGGAAGTGTTTTTAATGCAAAGCTAACTTCTTGTGTATAGCGGTACGGGAAGGGACTGTCAACTAGCCAGCACGAAACCGCCGTAATGGGCAAACAGCAAACCTTGTCAATGCTTGAATGGTAAATCATAGTGCAAAGAAAGCAGAGGCTAGTGTCTTAGCAACCTCAAGTATTGCTTGCTCAGTGGAGGCCATCTTAGGGATGGTATAGTCGCGATGAATAGTCCGAAGAGAAATACTCCCGACGTACTATGTGAAAAGGCGAGACTATAACTTGTTGACTTCCTTGGAAACAATTTTTCCTGGACAACAGACGGTTCACGATCCCTCTATTAGCCGGTAGACTACCACCAGAGGAGGGTTTCCGAGCACACAACCCATCGGATGCTCTTGAGAATGGGCCAGAGTATTCGAAGGTTGGTTGAAGCACCCATGACTACCGAACGTCATCTACAGCTCCTCCCGCACTGGGCATGTGAGCACGATGACCGGACACTGGACGACTGAAAAAGAGTCGCCTTGTCCGATGAGTTCGGGTACGCGCCTCAACCTGCCGCTGAGGGAGGTCATTAAACGCTGCAATAGTGCATATCTGTAACCAGACTGCACTGTCGAACGGAAAAAAATCGGCGTCGACAGCATCATGGTATGGCGACTGTTCTCGTGGGCAAAATCATGGCATGGGATTGTTTTCGTGCCATGATTTTGATCTAATAAAGCCGATTTTGTTTTTTGTGAGCCTGATGTCATGATATAGGGATTGTTCTAGTGGAAAGGCAACCAACCACGCTATTTGGTAAGTAATCGTGATTCTACAGCTCGCAAAAGTATAGTATAGGGTGATATAAAAAATGTCAAAATAATTTATATCTCAGCATCACACAAAAAATCGACTTTATTATAATTTTTTTCTTCTTATTGTTTAGAACGATTAGGGAGAGTAAACTGAATGCAAACTGCACCAAAGACTGCGGTGTCCAGTATTTGCGAAATGCGTACGTTTCGGGATTTTTTGAATGTGTAAGTGAAACGAAGATCACTAAAGCACAATGCCTGGTACTGAGGAAATGTTTCAGTTAGCCCCTGAATGTGACATGTGCCAGATATGCTGATAGTTAAGTAAAACATTCCGCGTCTTTTAACTCATCAAAGTCGAATTTCTAGTATTATTGCATTCTGGTATATCAGACTATATAGACCTCAAAAAAAAAAAAAAAAAAAAACCAACGAGCCACCTCCCCTAAACTTTCGAACCATTTGTCGCATGCAAACAAATAAGATACCGCTGGAAAGCACTTGAAGGGAAGTATCATTTAATGTGAAGAAACATGCTAACTGAGCTAATTAACATGATAATTAGCTCTCTATCTCCGAATTTTTCCATATAAAAGGTATGTTATTTTACGCGCATTCTATTTGGCACATAATAAAACCCTTAAATTCCAAATTTCGTATGAATCGACCAATAAATACGTGTAGGGTGAGGTACGGAAAAAAGATGCCGCTAATGTTAAACTGCAAAAGTTGTTTTTGACTTGTATCATTTAATCGAGAAAAGATACAGTGATTCGATTTTATTACAGCAAAACACAAAGAGGCCCAGATAATATGAGATGCTATGCAAGAACAGAACAGGTATATTATGGAAATTATAAATTATGAAATATGAGCATGAAAAAAAAAGAATTATGACCATATCTGGTAAATAGTCAATTTGATGCGGAATATTTTTAAACCCTCAAATCTAAATTTTCAGCGTCTTAGCATAAAACCTTAAGGTGTCGTGCATAAAAAATATATGATTCTCTACTTACTATAAAACGGTTTACGCCGCCTGAGAAACGCTTAGGCGAAAGTGTTTCTACGTGAAGTTGGTTGAAGGAAGCAGTTATAATGTTATACCCCTAAATTCAGAATTGCAACTTTTAATGATGAACATCATAAGTTAATGGGTGTGAGAGCGAAAGTACTAGTCACATATCGTGGCTCCGCCTCCTACTTATGGATCTGAGGCGTCCACGCTTTAGGTGCTTCTCACAGACACAAGGCAATGTTTCGGTTTCTCTGAAACACTCCCCAAACTCTATTCGAGCAAACAAACGAAGTTTTCCCCACTTTGTTATTGAAATCTGTGAATCGGGAAAACGGATCAAAACAGCTGAACAGACAGAATAATACTCACAACTAAGATATAAGGATATCGAGATGAGTTACAAACAAAACACCAACATTTATTACATAATCAGTTAGGTTCCTGACGGCGGTGGATTACTCTTTCTCTAGTATGAGGTTTCCCTAAGGCCTAGACGTGAACGGTGGCGTAGACACGAAATATAGGGGAACCACTTCCGAAGAAAGTTATCTAAGTTCTCACTTTCGGCGTTGACGTTCTAGAGAGAATCTACCTGCTATTAGGTAGATCTGTATCTCTGAGAATATTGTGACAAGTATCCTAACTGTACTGCTCTGTCAGTACGGTTTCAATCTTAGCCTGTGCTAAGATTTGATTAACTGTAGAGAAATATCTGTTACGCAAGCGGGATTCCCTGCCTGGGACCTGCACCGCTGCAGCCGAACACTCTATCTCTTCAAGGATAGAGTGCTGGCTAAACTCATCCAGAGCCCCGGACCTCCGTAGCTGGAGCGTCCGTCTGCTCACAAAAAAAAGGCAAAACGCTTCGAGTTCCCTTTATCGGAGAACTACTCTCTCCGTTGGGCGAAAGCAGACAGACTAACAGGTCCTCTCTAAAAGACCTGCTCCACGCTAGGCATGCGCGAAGATCCCGGCGCTGACCCTGCCCTCTCGCTGATCTGCTGACGTGGCTCGCATTGTCCGGCCACGTGATCCTTCTTTGACGTCACTCGCCGACTACCCCTCGGCGTTGGCTAGGCGTGCCTCGCTGATGGGTTTTAATCTTACCTTTCGTGTCTCTGCGGCCTGTCAGATCTGTCCATTAGGAAGAGCACCCTTTGAGAAAGTAATCCTACCGCTGAAGTACATTCTTACAATAACACAATATACATTGTTATATTTACACAAAGGTGGATGGCTGTTTTCCAGACTTTTAGGTGTCTGGGTGACGCTGACAATGTACAGCGAAAGACGCGGTATCATTGAAGATGTTATTAGTTAGTCGAAAATGCCTCGCCCTTTCTAAGGCGTGAGAAAATTTAGGTTCTTTGTCTGTGGCTCTCCACATCTGAAAAAAATGTTCTCGAACCTTCTGTCACCTTTTTTGGGTTTTGTACTGTCTTACTTTTCTTTGTTACAAGTAACCTAATGCTCAGCATTACTATAATTTAACATCATTAACATGTCCGTTCTCACAATAGGTTTGCCCAAGAATAACTTATGACATACTTGGTGCAATTAAATTTTTAGTTTTTTCCAATTGGTTACATAGCTGACTCATGTATATTGTTTAATTCAAAAACGCAAAAAGAAAAAAAAATAGTACGTTCTACAAAACGAAAGCTTTGTTTGTGTTTTCTGTATATTTTTTTTACTTAAAAAACCGTTACACCTTCGTTAAATTATGAAACTGCGTGTCATGAAAATGAAAACTGCAAATTGTTTTCTGCGCGAGTGAACCCGTGTGCCTGATTTTTTTTTATATTGCAGTTTTTTTTACATTGCAGATCTATTCCATCTCGAATTATGGTACAATACGCATGTAATAGCATATTGATTCGATTCATTGATATATTCCATTATACATAGTTATACTGCTTAAACTGTCTGTAATACACCAAGCAGAACCGCCTTTTGCTGCAATACAGAAGCCGAATCTACGTGTGTAGCTTTGATCTGCACTCAAATTAGCTCTTCGGCATTAGTCGTTTTCGACTACCGGTTAAGAAAATAACCGTAACCATTAGCGTTTGGAGCATTAAGCTTACTTAGTGTAGTTTAATACGGATCTATTTGCATTTTTCTTTTTTTTTCATTTCGTTTACAAATGTAAATAAAATAATAACTGGTTATACTCTGCGAAAAAAAAAATAGTTATATTCTGAGAATTTCGTAGTTTAAGGAAACAGGAAAAAGAAAATTCCCAAATCATGTTTCTTCAGCATGCGCATTAAATAATAAAAACACACTGTTACCTGCTGTAATGGAACTCTCAATCTTTAGACTTAAATGAGAAAAGAAATTGGTTTGCCAATCTAAAATAAACATTTTACGTTCTAAAGGGAAATCTTAAAATTAAATTTCGTACGACAAAATTCTTGTCGGGTGTTCGAATCTCGGACCTGCCGGCCGTCAAGTCTGCTGGGTTTTCCGGGGTTTACCACAGACTCTCTGGGCTTTGGGACGCCAATGCGTAGATGGCTCCCTGTCAAGTCGGTCCCGGATGCACTCTGTTTCTCCTTATGCTAGCAGTAGCAGAAAAATGCATTTCCCAAGCCGTCTGGTCAAAGTGGGAAATTAGACATTTGCCCTCCCCAATAAAGAATTGGGAAATACCTATATCCAGAAGTGGCTATAAAAAGGGTTAACAGCCAGGCAAACAGACGATAGGATAAAAATAATCTATATGACGTTTATGAACGACAAAGAAGAACTAAAATTCCTGACGTAACGCTTTCCTGTTTCAAAAAAGCTCATCATGTGGCGTTAATCGTGTAACGTAATGCATCTCTGACGTCATGTCAGAATGATTTAGATGAAATAGCGTAACACCAGCAGCTGTTGAAAATCGGCTCTAGTTGCTATAACAACAAAGCAAAGTATTATACGTGTCCGCTGTGGGCGACAAAATGGGAAAAACGTTCATACTTTCGAACAAAGAAAATTATATTGTGTTAAATTGACACGTGGAATTATTATATGACGAATGCAAATTTAAATTAAAAAACACAGCTGTTCCCATTAATTCGTATCTTAAGCACGATAACTATAAAAGAAGAGTAAGCTTTTGAGGTGGAAAATAACAAATCATTTGGAATAGGTCGCCCATTTTCGTAGCATTTTGCGAAAGCCATTTTCAAAAATTGGGAAATAATTGCGTTCGACAAGTGCCCCCAAAGTGTTCCGAATGTGTCTCAACCTGTTCCGCATGTTTTATCAAAGCTATCTCTGCCATAAAATATTTTATGATCGAAGATACTAGTATTTTTACATAACACATTCGGGACACTTCGTGGCAAAAGAATGGAACAATGTCGTAGCACCCTGCGAATACATTTTCCAGAATTACTTTCTCGGTGTGTTCCGAATGAACTGTCAATTGTTCTTCAGTGTGTTCCACTGGAAACACATTGATGTGCTATATATTCCGAACGGCTAGAAAAGAAAGTCTCGAAATACGGCATAGCTCAAGCATTTGCATCATTTTAACTGTACCCTAATTTAGTTAAATAGTGGACTTTGGGTAAGTGAAACTTGACTTCAAACGTATCATATGTATTTTGGTGCACATAGATATTAATCTGTATCCATTCAGTAGGTTAACAGAAGCGCCAGTCCTTATATATTCCATGGTACATATATATTATGAGAGTTGACGACTTTAATCATTGTGGCAAAGAACCTTTTCACGGTTCGGTCTATCAGAGTAGAGCATAAACTATATTTTCGAGATTATTTCATTAGGTCGAACCAGCCTCTGCCCTAATTTGGACTATTTGGACTCCACATTCATGTGTCGCTGAGCTCGGCTCGAATGTGGACTTGTCAGATGGGTCTCGTAATACGTAACCAATGACAAGCAGAATAGAGTTTTATACAGATTTCCAGTTATATTTGATAATTACCTCCTCGTTTTCTATATTTGTGCTTTCCAAATATTTGAAATAAAAAGAATGATAACACCGAATTTTCTGTTGTAATGAGCACATCTTTTAAACCGTTTCTGAAGCGAATAAATTTTTTCAAAGTTATTCAAAGTCAGTTCAACCAGTTAGAAAATATCCACTGAATTTTTACAATCAATAAAACATCCAGAAATTGAAATAGCTACATTTCTTCTAACACCGTCTAAAACGTGCGTTACAAAAATTAACAAATAGAACACATAAATGTTTTTATAACAGGAGAATATCAGAGAAAAACAGATTTTCAAATCGAACAGTTAAAAGACCAAATATTGAAAGAAACATGATATAATTCTACGCCTTCTAGCTCCAGAATTTTGCATAATAGGAAAGTTGAAAGTAAGCTTTAAATATTCTTCATGGAAAAAGCTATGCTAAAGAAAAAGGATTTTTCAAATTTTCAAATACGTCTCCAGCAAGGAGAGTTAGCGAAAAAAAAACATTGACCTTTACACCACCTAGCGGGAAATCTGTGCATTATTTAAAATGATAATGCTTTCCATCTCTATTATTGTGAACATTTGCAAACAGAAGTGCACAAGCACCACCTAGCGACAGAACTGTGAACTATAAAACTTCTCAAATACTAACCTGAATTGTTCCACAAGATAAATGGCATCCGATGTTGAACAAATTTTTTAAATCGCACATTTAAAAGCACAGATATTAAGAAAAACTTTGGCGTCCCCTAGTGGCGAAATTCTGCATTAATTTGGTAAGAAAATACGCTCACAGTGTTTGCACATCTGATCGAAAAAAGAAGTTTTTCGATCGGAGTTTCAGTCCGTCAGATATTCCGGTAAACGGACATGTGACTTTACGCCCGCTCGTGGCAGACTTCTGCGTTAAGAAAAATTTGAAATTACAAGAAAAACATTTAGCAGCGGATATGCTCTCGAACAAAGAAATATGTTTTTAAACCGGACATTTAGGAGCTTTTAAGCACAGATATATCGACAAAAATAAAATATGCCTCTACGCCCCTTTGCGGAAAAACTATACTTTATTGTAAGAATAGGGTATTCTTAAAATGTTTCCCAAAAAGAGCGAAATGGGTCCGCGAAATAATTTTTTTCATCGAATTTTCAGGAGCTCTGACTTAGATGCAAATATATCAGAAGCAGAAATTAACACTTACGCACATTGGTGGCCAAAATATTCTTTATCAAAAATTAGAAATTGTATGCAAAAGATTTCCCATCAGGAGCTGTATCCACTGAAGAAAGAATTTCTCAAAGCGGAGTTTTAGAAGTACAAATGTCGGGGAAAACGCAATTAACTTTTACACCCCCTAGCGTAAAATCTATGTGTAACTTCGAAAAATGACTATACCTGAAATGCTTTTCGACATAAATGGAATCGAAAGGTAAAAGAATTTTTTCAATCGGATGTTTAGTTGCATATATATATGTAATAAAATGTGTTTTGAATTCGACATCATCTGCGTTTATGCCCTCTAGCGGCGAAATTGCACATTGAAAAAACAACAACAAATATAGGAACATCATGAAAGAAATACGGAATTACGCCATATAATACAAATTTTGAAGATGAAAATCCGATTTTTGGCGTTAATGTGACAAGGATGGTAAATCATATAATATCCGAAAACTTGAAAATTTTCAAGTTTTCGGATATTATCTGACTTACCATCCTTGTCACATTTACGCCAAAAATCGGATTGTCATCTTCAAAATTTGTAGAGGAACATCATTCGCACATTTCAAGCTTCCCAATGGAAAAATAATTTTTCTAATCGGACTAATAGTTGCAAAGACATGGTGTCTACAGACGGACGTACGGACAAACCGATAACACAAATACGAACTTCTTTTTACAAAAGACGTTCTAAACAAGTTAGTAAAATCATGCAATGGATTATGATACGCTTTCCAACATACCAGAATTTTTTCGATCGAGAGTTTAACGACCAGAGCAACTCAGTGGGCTATAAGCAGTTGCCCGTCCCTAATTTAGGGCCAATGACTCCAGGGAAGGGAGACGGCCAGTGCCCTAAGACAAATAGAACATCCATGCGTTACTCGAACCCATCTCGTACGAATTATCAGAAGCCGTCGCTTAGACCACTGCGCCACTGAGGCGGCTCCAGAAATCATTACTCAAATTGTGAAGATAATGGCTGTGGAATAAATCTCGGTCCTGTGCCCTGAGCTTTGACTCCATTTCGATTATATTCAACAGAATCTCTTCAGTATGCCTCCGGAACAACATGATAAAGTTTTGTGGCAATCAAAGCCTTTTTACGTAAGTTATGGCGCATAAGGGCGATGGAATGGATCCCGCTTCTATGTTCTGACTTTTGACCCCATTTCGTCGGTTTTCAATAGGGTTCGTCCCCAGGTTGTCCACTACCACTTACAAAATTTTATCGAAATCGAACTATTTTTACGCGAGTTATCGTGTGGACCGACAGACAGACGGACAAAGCTGGAGCATATACGCTTCTTCAGCCAACGGTTGGAAAGCGTAAAAAATCGGATTTCGTGGTTCTGCTTCAATTTTCTATTATGAAACAACGTTTCAGTTATACGCGAATATTCAGTGCCTCGAGAAAGTGTGAGGATCGGAAACAAGAATATTCAAAACAAATTTCAGCTTGCACAGATTCGGATTTTCCATTTTTAGAAAAATGCATACTGTTTATTCTAATACGGTTTTTTCTAATATTAATTCAAGTCATTATACATAATGTTATAAAGGAAACGGCAAGAGTAAATAAACTCCGTCCCTGGATGGTCCAAGTTACCGTACACATTACTCTCAGAGCCTTTGCGCGTCTGTACTCTACATTCAGTTTGTCTGAGGCTCAGGCAAGACGCCGACTTTCCAGCATTATAAATGTGCTTGCAGGGAAAGAAACATTCCAGAAATATTTCCCGGATGTATATACATGGATGCCCCCTCTAACTTTATTTGCATATATCTTCGCTATTAATCATCCGATTTGGATGATATTTAAAATTCAAGGGTTTTTCCATGTGCTAAATAAAATGCGCATAAAATAGCATACTCCTTATATGGAAAAATTCGCAGAGAGTGAGCTAATTAACGTGTTAATTAGCTTAATGAGCATTTTTCTTCACATCGCGTGATAGTTCCCCTCGAGTTCTTCCCAACGGTACCTTACCTGACTATCTGCGGCAAATGGCTCCAAAGTTAAGGGAGGTGGCACTTTCTTTTTTTTTTTTTTTTTTTTTTTTTGAGGTCTGTACATGCATTATCGCATGGATTTCACTGTACAAAAATCGCTCTTTCTTTAATTTGTTCATCCGTTCAGTCATGTGAACACAGCTCTTCCGTGTCTATCATACGGATAAGAAATTTTTTTATCGCTGTACAGAAAGTATGGAAGTGATGATTCATTGGCTTTGCAAACTCTGCTTATCGTGAGGGGGAAATTCATTCTTCATTTCAAATGTGGAACCACTAGCAAAAATTTTCAAGCATCTTTTGTTTCGCATAATGCAAAGTTGCTTCGCTAGATGGCGCAAATATAATCTTTGAAGTATGTCGCAAAAGCATATTAGAATTTTTGCATTATATACGAGCTTCTTTCTAAACAAAATTCCGTTTTGCATCTCATAAGAATAGTTTCCCATCACCTTTAATGCATATCTGAATCCTGTAGGATGTAAAACACTAAGAAAAGAAAATATTTTATCATCGTCATCAACCATTCTTCGTTCACTGCTGGGTGGAGATCTCCTATCCCAAAAATATTCGATTAGGTTCATGTCACTAGATGTCAAAAGAAGTCATCGCTCTTTCTACGTTTATAATTGAGTCACGGAAAAATTATAATCGGCCGCCCCCGGGAATCAAACCCAGTTCTTCCAGTTACCCGCAGGACATGCTACCACTGCACCACGGCGGGCACGAATTCTCCAGACTCGCACACGACTAACTGCCAAACCACATGGCAGGTTGCTTCTTGGAGCTCCGCACAATGCTGGGGATTCACCATAGTTGGAAAGCAGCAACTGAACAAATAACTGGTTATTTGTATAAATAACTGGTTATTTGTTCAGTCCATAAGAGAAACCGAGAGGCGTTTAAACATACCCTAGTCAACTTTTTTGGATGTACTGAACACGTGGAAGACACGTGGAGTACCTGAAGCAGCAAAACGTACCGGCAGACTAAAGAAAATCAGTGACAGAGGATATCGATACCTCGGGAGAGTCGTTACAGCTAATCGACGGAGTACTGCACATGACCTCAGTGTACAGGTGAGTAAAAATGCTGGAACCTCGGTATGCACACGTACCATTCTTAGAGAACTTCATTCCGTGGGTTACCGTGGTCGCGCGGCTGCTCATAAGCCTTTCATCTCCACTCGGAATGCTACTCGTCGTTTAGCATGGTGTAAAGAACATTTATCGTGGACCGTAGATCAATGGTAACGGGTCCTATGAACTGATGAATCCAGATACATGATCCATCAGTCTGATAGCTGTGTGTGGGTATTGCGGTAGCCGGGGTAACCCTATTTACCACAGTTCCTTCGGTCAAGTTTGGAGCTGACAGTGTACTCGTGTGAGGGTGCTTTTCGAGGTATGGTACCTGCCCATTGGTTATCGTGGACAAACCTGTTAACCAGCACGTATACCTCGGTATTCTGGACAATTATGCCTTACTAACTCTGTGGCAATACTATGGAACCGAAATTTGTTGGTACCAGCAGGACAATGGACTGAGCCATAAAGCAAGAACGTGGTTTGACGATAATTCCGTATCGTGTGTGGACCGGCCAGCACAGAGCCCTCATCTTAATCCCATAGAGCACCTATGGGAAGAACTAGAGCGCCGCAGCCACCCCGGTGTCGCAGTGGTCTAAGCGATGGCCTCTGATCATTCGTCCGAAAGGGGTCCGGGTTCGAATCCCGTGAGGCATGGATGTTGTGTTCGTCTTACGGCACTGAATCTCTCCCTTCCCTGGAACCAGTGACCTTAAATTAGAGACAGGCGACTGCTTATAGCCCATTTGAGTTGCTCACGGTGGTCGTTAAACCTCTAATAAAAAAAGGCGCCGCATGAGAAGTTTGGAACCAAGTCGTACTACTAAGCAACAGTTAACGACAACATTATGTACTGAATGGAAGCGCATACTTATCGCTCTGTTCCAAAACCTTGTCCAAAGCATGTCTCGAAGGGTCAGTGAATGCATTAAGGCCAAAAGTTGACCAACACCGTGCTAATGCATGTCAATAAATGCTATGCTGTGTTTCTCTCCTAGGTGTCCGGTGACTTTTGTCAATACAGTGCATATGCAGGAGACCGAACCCTATCTCATGAGTTCATCCTATTTTTCTTGCGTTCCAGCGACGGGGCGTAAAACTGCGTTTTGAGGTAAAAAAGAATCATTCTGAAATCATGTAAATGATATTACCCGAAATCTAATAACTATTTTTTATTGGAGGTTTAACGACCACTGTGAGCAACTCAATGGGCTATAAGCAGTCGCCCTTCTCTAATTTAGGGCCACTGGTTCAAAGGAAGGGAGAGAACCAGCGCCTTAAAACAAACACAACATCCTTGCCTCTCCGGTATTCGAACCCGGACCCAACTCGGATGACTGATCAGAATCCATCACTTAGACCACTGAGCCACCGGTGCGGCAATTCTATTCATCAGCGGGCTCGAAGGCCGTACTGTGACCGATTTCTCCAGAGAGTTTGGATTTGCTTGCAGCATAGTATCGCGTCTTTTTTTTTTTGCGGTTTAACGACCACCGTGAGCAACTCAATGGGCTATAAGCAGTCGCCCGTCCCTAATTTAGAGTCACTGGTTCCAGGGAAGGGAGAGAGCCAGTGCCGTAAGACAAACACAACATCCATGCCTCACCGGGATTCGAACCCGGACCCCTTCCGACGAATGATCAGAGGCCAACGCCTTAGACCACTGCGCCACCGGGGCGGCGTATCGCGTCTTTGGTCAAGGCAAAGGGTGCACAGATCTGCAGACAGATGTTTTGTTGGCGGCCGTGCACACTGTTCGAGCATGCGGAAGGACCCTTACCTGGCCATTATTGCAAAATGGAGTCCGCAAAGAAAGCACAATGAGCCCGTTAGCCATCAGTCTTCGAGCAAGCACAAGTGTGAGAATTTGGAGAAAATCCCTGTACAGATCTCTAAATGCAGCAGCACTATATGCCCTAAAACCCGTAGGCTGTCTACCATTATCCGGGACTCATTACACAGTGATGTATGTATCAAATTGGCTAGTCTTCTGATCAGTGGGTATTGGTGGTATTTACAGAGGAAAACCGCTTTAGTATTTCGTTGGATTCCAAGCTGCAATTGTTCTGGAAGGAACGTGGAATTACGTATGATGCTAGAAATGTTATTGAACGTTATTGATATGACTGGCTTGGAGTCACGGCAGTGGGCGTACCGAACTGGTGATGGACTAGGGAACAAGCAGCTGACGGTGCTCCTGCAATGATGTGATTATTTCATGTTTTCAATGGTTGTTTACGCAGAGATATAATTTTGATGGACGATAATGCCCGTCCGTAACTCACAACTGCCGTGGATGAAGTATTGGCTACTGAGGGTATCCGTTGAATGGAGTGGTGATCTCACTTCCGTGATCTGAATCCAATCGAACATTCATGGGAGAGATTTGACAGACGTTAAGTAAAGGAATCCTGCACCACGAACCATTGCAGCACTTATGAGGACTTTCCTGCAGGAATGGGGCATTTTACCCGAAGAGCTCCTAAATCATTTGATTCTGAATATGACACCCGGTGCCAAACGTCCGTTGTCGTGCCGGGTGGACATATCCCTTGCTGAGGACTTCGTGCTGTATTCTGCTTATTCCGTGGTGATGGAAGAGTGACACTGGATGACAGGTGATCTTTGTTTTTTCGGGTGATGGAAGAGTGACACTGGACGACAGGTGATCTTTGTTTTTTTGGGGGTGATGGAAGAGTCACACTGGACGACAGGTGATCTTTGTTTTTTACGACGGCCGTGAGCAACCCGATTGGACTATAAGAAGTCGCCCGTCTCTAATTTAAGGCCACTGGTTCCAGGGGATAACCATTGCCGTGAAATAAACACAATATCCATGCCGCGCCAGGATTGGAACCCGGACCCATTTCCGACGAATGGTTAGAAGCCAGCTCTTAGACCAGTGCGCCACTAGGGCGGTGATGACAGGTGATCATGTGCTACCTACTTAATATTTGCGTCTATTTCTATCTCTGGGTGTCCCACTCGCTACCGAACCCGGCATTTCTTTAATAATATTAACACCAATGAAGATATTGCAACGGAATTTGAAGTAAACTTACCACATTTCGTCGGAAATGTGATGACATCAAAACATGAGGGGAAAGTGGCCACCATTTTCGTCCACAAAGCATTGAACCCGGTGCTGTCCGCTAGCCAGCCGGAGTGCACTTTAGTGGTAGACACATTCCTAGGTGTGTTGCCACTGAGGAGCAGTCCGCCAGACAGCCGAACGCGTCTCTCTGTTGCTTTGTTATGCCATTTTTCTGAGCATGTCTACACAATACGGTTGTTGATAGTGAGTGCTCCTGGCTGTTCACGTACCTGTGAAAATGTATCGGTATACTACATATATGGAAATTTTCCACACGTTTGTAAATCAATTGCACGACGAAGAACTCTCCATTGGACATTACCAGCATGGTGGAGCGACATCACACATGTCACACACCAGTATGGCCGAAATTCAGTCCTTTTTCGGCGACCGAGTCATTTGAGATAAATGCTGGGTTCGGTAGCGAGTGGGACACCCAGTATATTATTCAGTATTTTTTTCTTTTTCTTGAAGGTTTACCGACCACTGTAAGCAATTCAACGGGATATAAGCAGTCGCCCGTCCCTAATTCAGGGCAACTGGTTCCAGGGAAGGGAGAGAGCCAGGGCTGTAAGAAAAACACGACACCCATGCCTCATCGAGATTCGAACCCAGACCCTTCACGGACAAATGGTTATAAGCCAGCAGTATTTTTTATGTTGTGCGTTTTATTTTACTGTTTCTGTTACTATCGATAGTGTTTATAGTTCTAAAACCGCTTTTTTGTGATTTTTACTGGTCAAAATGTAGCTCGTTCTTAAGTTTTGGAGAGCAGTGCATTATAAATTATGTAGAAAAAAACATATTCCTCGAAATGCTCTTTGTGTGTGTGTGTGTGTGTGTGTGTGTGTGTGTGTGTGTGTGTGTGTGTATCCCATCCCTGGAACCAGTTACCATAAATTAGGAATAAGTTAGGAACGGACGACTGCTTATAGCCCATTGAGTTGCTCACGGTGGTCGTTAAACCTCCAATTAAAAAATGTCGACAGCGCCATCTGGCGACATACTGATGGACAGAATACGCTGCGTGATCAAATTCGTTATTGACGACATCGAATGTAAAACTATAACAACTGAGTGAACTATGAAAAAAGTTACTTTGAGTTCTGATGCAAAGTATTGGGTTTTATAAACGATACTGCACATCATACTACACGATAACTTTTGGATAAATTATATTTCCACCATAAACGGCAAAAATTTTCTTTTATATGATGATTGCATTAAAATGTCGTCATCCATCCATTTGAGAACTTACGAAATGACTTCGGCTAAGAGCAAATCAAACTTGTACATTGATACAGAATATGAGCTCAAACAAATTAACGAACGGAAGAAAGTAATAAAACTTACACCTTACCATTAATGTCTCAAGCGTTGAAGATTTACTATGTAGATATTCTGCTTCAAGTGGAATCCAAAACAATCCGGAAATTGCATCGATGCATTGTTGCCATCTGGCTGATAGTACTCGAAACATGTTTTGTGGAGGAAACAGTTTCAGATTCTGGTAATACATTTCACTTAAAGGGGACGACATGTACTTTAGATGATCGATGATGAATTTCAAAACCATGTAGTTGATTACCACCCTAAAACGATCAGAAAGAAAATGTCAGATATATAGGGAAAATGTGGATGACCTGAAATTGCTAAAACGATCAGAAAGAAAATGTCAGATATATAGGGAAAATGTGGATGACCTGAAATTGCTAAAAGAACGCTATTTAAATTACATCATAGTTATTCTTGAAAAGTCTAGCTACTAACAATAACCGCCCCGGTCTAAGATCTGGGTTATAACAGTTCGTCCGAGATAGGTCCAGATTCAAATCCCTGTGAGACATGGATGCCGTGTTTTTCTTACGGCACTGACTCTCTTTCTTCCCTGTAGATGTTGACTCTGAATTACAGATGCACGACTACTTATAGCCAACGGAGTTGCTCTCTGTGATCGTTAAATCCTTGCCTCCAGAAAAAAGAAATAACAATTCCTTTTACTAGAAGAGAGGAGTTCTGTTGAGAACTTTTCACATTGTACTCTCCCGGAATTTTTTAGAATCGGTAGTATTTGTAAATATATCTGATGGAAACAAATTCTTTCTCTATAGGATTTACCTGAAAGCTTCCCTCTATTTTTTTTCTATTTTTGATTAAGGGTTTAACGACCACCGTGAGCAAATCAGTGGGATACAAACAGGCGCCCGTCCCTAATTTAGGGCCACTGGTTCCAGGGAATGGAGAAGGTAAGGGCAGTAAGACAAACACAACATCCATGCCTCACCGGGATTCGAACCCGAACTCATCTCGGACGAATGTTCAGAAGCCGTCGCTTAGACCACTGCGCCACCGGATCTACATCGCTCCGTTAATAAATATCAAAGTGAGTTCTGTAGTACAAGAATTAGTATCAGAAAAGAAACGCGTCATATTATTATTATTAGTCGAAGACACGCATAGCCGCCCCGGTGGCGCAGTGGTCTAAGCGATGGCCTCTGATCATTCGTCCGAAAGGGGTCCGGGTTCGAATCCCGGTCAGGCATGGATGTTGTGTTTGTCTTACGGCACTGGCTCTCTCCCTTCCCTGGAACCAGTGACCCTAAATTAGGGACGGGCGACTGCTTATAGCCCATTGAGTTGCTCACGGTGGTCGTAAAACCTACAATCAAAGAAAGAAAAGAAAGAAGACACGCATAACTTCGACCCTGTGGCGCAGAGGTCTATACTCTGGCTTCTTACCATTCGTCCGAGATGGGTTTGGGCATAAAGTAAGGATATATAGAGATCTTTTAATTTCCTATAGCATTCTATAATAACAACGGGCATTATTTTTGCTTATACCTTACGGATCGTTAAAGTTTAATTTTTTTTTTTTTTTTGATTAGAGGTTTAACGACCGCCGTGAGCAACTCAATGGGCTATAAGCAGTCGCCCGTCCCTAATTTAGGGTCACTGGTTCCAGGGAAGGGAGAGAGCCAGTGCCGTAACACAAATACAACATCCATGCCGCATCGGGATTCGAACCCAAACCCCTTCCGAACGAATGATCAGAGGCCATCGCTTAGACCACTGCGCCACCGGGGCGCCAAAGTTTCCTTTGCAAGTTCCATAACTTAAGTTTCTACGTATCTTTGTTGTAAATTTGATTCACGCATATTTTGTCATTGTTTTTTCACAATATAAGCTGTGACTCGGATTTACTTTCAATTCCGATTCGTATTCCATTGTCATCTGTTTCGATATCTACGTATTTTTTTTTCTTGATTGGAGATTTAACGATCACCTTGAGCAACTCAATGGGCTATAAGCAATCGTCCGTCCCTAATTTAGTGCCACTGGTTCCAGGGAAGGGAGGGAGCCAATGCCGTAAGACAAACACAACATCCATGCCTTACCAGGATTCGAACCCGGACTCCTTCCGGGCAAATGATCAGAAACCATCGCTTAGACAACTGCGCCACCGGGGCAGCATCTACGTTTTCCCTCTCACCATTGTTCTCCCCCACGATTTCATTGCTCTCATCCACGTGTACTCCCCCACGACCTTTGTCCTCTTCCTCCTATTGTTCTCCCCCACGACCTTTGTCCTTAAATTCTGTCACAATCTAAGCCAAGTGAGGTATCGGAAATGTTTTTGTTAATAAGAAAAAAAAAATAAGGTATCAATATTGGTTAAACCTAGTGTTTATTGTATACCATTGATTCAGCAGGTAAACAATGATAGCAATATGTTCTACATTGGTTCAACACTTCGGACATTAAACATACGACTGGATGAACACAAATATTCACTCCGATCAGGATCATCTAACACGGCCTTCACAGTTGTTGTTGTTAATCAAGAGGGTTATGTACCTGATTGGAATAACGCAAAAATCTTAAACTCAACTATTAACAAACGAACTGCCTTTTTCACTGAAAGCCACTATATTATTAAATTTGGTTTTGACCTCCCGGCCTATGTTCCGAGCCAGTGGAGACGGCTGGTCGCCCCCTGCGGGCAACCAACTGTTGATGAAGAACCTACGTAGTTCCTCTTTTTGAACTTTAACTTTTGTTATCTGGCATCTCCTTGAGACGAATGGTAAAATGAATGATGGGTAATTCTTGTATTTTATAATGATTGACTCTGCATTCCTACGACACTTAACCTGATGATGGGGCCATGAGAGCCCCGAAAGTTCTTGCTTTTAAATTATTTTAATTTGTAAATAAACTTGGTTTTACTTTGCAAACTTTTAATGATTTTATTTATCGTATGCAGACAGCATTTGTGATACCTATTACCTTGTCGTATGAATAATTACTTTTGTCTTCAATAAGTCCACTAACTCTGTCTAATTTTATAAAAAATCAAGAAAAATTGAACATCAATTACCAAAGCAGACTATTTGGCCAGAAAATAGAATATGAAGGGCTCAATTTAAAGATGTTTACTTAGCGTTGTTCACGTGGTTCCAAGACGTCCATTCCTGGAGTGTGCCACTTAAGGCACAGTTAATATGTGAAAAAGCACTACAATTTGCTGCTGTCTTGGTCATGAGGACTTTCAGGCCAGCTCAGGGCGGCTAAATATTGTAACTGACACACTCCAGGAATGGACGTCGTGGAACCACATGAGCCGTCCCGGTGGCGCAGTGGCCTAAGCGATGGCCTCTGATCATTCGTCGGAAAGGGGTCCGGGTTCGAATCCCGGTGAGGCATGGATGTTGTGTTTGTCTTACGGCACTGTCTCTCTCCCTTCCCTGGAACCAGTGGCCCTAAATAGGGACGATCGACTGCTTATAGCCCATTGAGTAGCTCACGGTGGTTGTTAAACCTCCAATCAAAAAAAAAAAAAAAGAACCACGTGAACATCGCAAAGTAAACATCTTTAAATTGAGTCCTCCATATTATCTCTTCTGGAAACAGCTTGCTTTGGCAACTGGTGTTCAGTTTTCTTTGATCTTTTACAAAAATCGATAGAGTTGGTGGACTGATGACATCTTTTTTACTCCAGAATCAACTTAATCGATGATCCTTTTTTCGTTTTCTTTGCATGATAGTTTTTTCAAAGAATGGCTTAGCTTCGTCGCGAAACCGATTCGTGGTCAGGCACATGTTGTGCTGGTAGATAGCATGAATAAATCGAGAGCAGCAGAAAAGGCTGCTCTTATAAGTGTACATAGTTCACATAATGCGTTCAGTGCAGATTCGATGGGAATATTTTTTCAACTCGATCCAAGAAATTAACGTGTTCCGGAGAACATGCTTTCTCATATGCATTCTTTACAGTGCGTATTTAATATCTGCCGCTAAAAATTGCCTTGTTAAAAAAATCACTGATTTTCTACAAACCAAGAATGTGAAAATAGGTACAGATCAGATTTGATTTCTATTATTGTTACATCATGATAAG
Source organism: Macrothele yani (assembly GCA_039090855.1). Taxonomy (NCBI): domain Eukaryota; kingdom Metazoa; phylum Arthropoda; class Arachnida; order Araneae; family Macrothelidae; genus Macrothele; species Macrothele yani. The sequence goes on from CM076995.1 coordinate 187,481,381, forward strand.
AAAAATTTCGTAGATCGAAACTTTTAATTTGAAATTTTCAAAATATTATAAATAAACATATAGAATGAAATCGTTTGGCAAAATGCCGAGCCACGCTTTTTGAATTATTTTTTTATAAAGAACTATGCTGCTGGACATTTAAAGTGCAACACCACAAAAGACAAGAAATATCAAAGCCATATCCATATTTATTGTACAGAAAGCAAGTGATACAAGAGTGAATGAATTACAAATACAGCACGGTGAGACGAGGGGAACATAAAACGATCAATATTTGGGCTTGCCACCATGGGTGGTAATTGCAGCTCCTACACGACCCAGCATTGAGAGGAAGCGACGTTGGATGTGTGGTTCAGAAATGTCCGTCCTCGCAGCTTCGATACGATGCTACAGTTCCTGCGTTGTAGCCTGATCTGGTGGCTGGCATGACAATCGTCCGGCGATCAGGGACAACGTGTGTTCAGTAGGCGACATATCTGGGGACCGAACGGGCCAAGGAAGACGTGGCACATGGTGGCGATCAAGGAAATCTTGGACGATGCGTGCTACATGCGATCGCGCATTATCCTGTTGGCAAATGGCACCAATGCAGGACTCAGTCAGCTGGACGCCGCGGTACCGCGAGACACGGATTCATCCATCATGGTCCGGCAAACTGAAGCGGGATTCGTCGGGAAGCACGATGCCTTGTTATTCGCTCCTCCATGCGCGACGTTCTTGGCACCAAGGCAGTCGCAGAAGCCGGTGTTGTACAATCAAAGCTAGCCAAAGCAATGGGCGCCGTGCGAAAACGCCATGCTGCCGCAGACGACGTCGAGCCGTCTGTGCAACTGGGTTTTGTGCCAAACACCCGAACCTTTGAGCTACGGTGGTCGATGTGGCTGTGCGATACGTCAGAGCCACGCACACCAGATGTCGGTCCTCTCGTTCTGTGGTGTGATGGGGCCGTTGGAATCCCGCAGGTCGGTGTGTCCGTTCCTCCGCTTCCCACTAACGCCATATTCTCCCCACCATGGCTGCGTAACGTCCCACACTAGCACCGATGTCTCGGAATGATAATCCGTAAAACCGATATTCCACAATTTCACCGCGATCGAAGTCGGAAACTTGCTGGTAGGGTCGCCGTTGTCTTCGACGGAGCGTGTTGTAGCTGTCTTTGGCAAGGAACGGCGAGCAAACACAATTTGAGTGCTTAAAGAAGGTTCTTGTTCACTCCTCTTATACGATTTCCAGGTGGCACTCCTCTTATACGATTTCCAGGCGGCACTCCTCTTATACGATTTCCAGGCGGCACTCCTCTTATACGATTTCCAGGCGGCACTCCTCTTATACGATTTCCAGGCGGCACTCCTCTTATACGATTTCCAGGCGGCACTCCTCTTATACGATTTCCAGGCGGCGTTGCTGTCTCACATGGTTTCCATGTGTGTTGTCTGGTTAATCATTTACATGCGCGCCCGTTTTCTTCCCTTCGGCCAACTTTCGAGTCCCTGGGATGTAATCTTCGTGGTGCTGCACTTTTTAATGGCCAGCAGTGTATTTCCGTGGTCCGAAAAATTTCGTTCAACAGGATTCAATGGCACATCTGCTTTTCCAAGGTGGTCTAATTACTTGGGACATTCTTTCCATTTGTTGCGGCTTACACGGCAAACAAGGCTCTTCTTCAGAAGGATTAAGATTTTCTTGGCAATTTATTCATTTCCGTACAGCAAACAATCCACTTCTTCTAGAAAGCTGAAGTTTAAGTGGCAACTAATTAATCTCTTCCGCGTGCTGTGGCATCCATGCCAAGCAATCCACTTCTTCGGAGAATTTAGATTTCCACCTGTACTCACTCATCCTTTCACAATACGTATCCACTACAATTCACCCACATCATTCCGACATAAGTTCGCATGACACTCAATTCACTGGATACATCACCTATAAAACAAGCTATTTTGGGATATCTTGGGTACAAGCTATTTTTTTCCATTACCTTGGAAACAAGCTATTTCGGGATATAACCAAAATATTTTAAAAAGTCCACCAACAACCAAGAAATAAATCGATGTTAACGATCATCATCATTAGACTGACTGAGCGTTTGCATTGCAAACATTACCAAGATATTAGCAGAAAACTGGTCTACAGCATATTCTCGCATTGACTGATTAATTCTCGCGTTTCACCACATCTGATGATGGTCTTGAAGCAAGACCGAAAGGATCTTATGTAATTTTATATGTTTTTAGTATGATATATTTTTACTGTGACTTTATGAATTAAATTTTGAGGAATCGTAGTTTTTATTATATCACTTTCATTATCGCGCAAACACACTGCAAGGATTTTTACTCAGTTTACTACAGCACGAAAATTATGAATCATACTCAATACACTTCTTCATAATATTAATACTCAATTCACTTCTTCATAATATTAATACGAACTGTGAAAACACAAGTTTGCCGCCCCGGTGGCGCAGTGGTCTAAGGCACTGGCCTCTGATCATTCGCCCGTAAGGGGTCCGGGTTCGAATCCCGGTCAGGCATGGATGTTGTGTTTGTCTTACGGCACTGGCTCTCTCCCTTCCCTGGAACCAGTGACCCTAAATTAGGGACGGGCGACTGCTTATAGCCCATTGAGTTGCTCACGGTGGTCGTTAAACCTCCAATCAAAAAAAAAAAAGAAAACACAAGTTTGCCGCTCCGGTGGCGCAGTGGTCTAAGGCGCTGGCCTCTGATCATTCGTCCGTAAGGGGTCTGGGTTCGAATCCCGGTGAGGCATGGATGTTGTGTTTGTCTTACGGCACTGGCTCTCTCCCTTCCCTGGAACCAGTGACCCTAAATTAGGGACGGGCGACTGCTTATAGCCCATTGAGTTGCTCACGGTGGTCGTTAAACCTCCAATGAAAGAAAAAGAAAGAAAACACAAGTTCGTCCGCGACGGACATCGACTTCGTGTCCCCTCACTCCGGAGTATGTCGCTCTCCCAACTGAGCTACGTAAACAGAATTTCTGGCTGCAGATTTGTGGTCTTGACACATGTTTTCAATTCTGTAGTACATCACATTATCTCCCTCTTAATTTGTTTTTGTCTTTGAAGCGAAGTAGGAATTTTTCATTTATTTCAAACAATGCGTGGAACCAACATCACACATTTTTCCAAGAACCCAACGGCCAGTGGATCCATTTTCCACAATCAGGCATCAATGAGAAAACAAAAGTTTGTCTGCGAAGGGCATCGACCTCGTGTCCCCTCACTCTAGAGTAATTCTCTCTTCCAACTGAGCTACGCGGACAGAATATCTTGCAGCAGATTTGTCGTTTTGACTCATGTCTTCACCTCTGTAGAACGTCACAGAACTGCATAGCATTACATTCGTTCCTTGGAGGGTTTGCAGTTGAATGATTATTTCGTTAAAGACTATTACCGTGGTGTAAGGCTAACGCGCTCGGCTGGATATCGAGAGATCTGGGATTCGGATCCCCCAGCGGTGACCGAATAACAATTTTTGGGTTGCTATGTGTTGCCAAAACGTGGAAAGAGCAACGTCTTTGTTTATTCACTGACGCCACGTATTTGGAGGATTTTCACTAAAGACTATTGCATTTGAATATTACAGTATGCAGCTACTTCAGCTCTTCGAAATGTCTCCGACTGAATGGTAATTCAACTACTTATGGATTTGGTGCTAGCATAGATATTCATTCTTATTCTTGAATTGTCCTTGTTTAAAAATTCATCCATTTCTACGAAATGCTCTCATCTGCAAGGCATATCAATGCTAAGGGAGCTATTCCCTTATTTGGTGTATTAAAAGACGAACTTACTGTGACCTTCAAAATAAATCTTATAATAATAAAAGAGATTACAATTTTTACAAACGTTTTCCATAATATACTCTGAGCTTCAGATGCATTGCATGCTTGATATTTGTCTTGATTTGCGAAGGATTAAGTATATGGGAGTTCAAGCTTTTCAAACTCGTTTATTATTATTTTTTTTTTCATTGGATGTTTAACGACCACCGTGAGCAACTCAATGGGCTATAAGCAGTCGCCCGTACCTAATTTAGGGTCACTGGTTCCAGGGAAAGGAGAGAGCCAGTGCCATAAGACGAACACAACATCCATGCCTCACCGGGATTCGAACCCGGACACCTTTCGGACGAATAGTCAGATGCCATCGCTTAGACCACTGCGCCACCGGGGCGGCCATCCATGCCTCACCGGGATTCGAACCCGGACCCCTTTCGGACGAATAGTCAGATGCCATCGCTTAGACCACTGCGCCACCTGGGCGGCAAACTCGTTCAGAGAAGAAATATAGTTTAGTGAGAAATGATACGTATGCAGATTCAAACTTTTTACAATAGTTCACATTTGAAGCAAATACAATAACACGGATGCTCTGATATTATTATAAAATCGTTCTAAATTTCTGAAAGTGTAAGAAGGGTACATGGCATTTGGAATGCGAAATAGTAAATTCGAAAGGACATATTTTGTTGTATCTTATAAACTAAACAAAAGAAAAGGGAATGATGGCATAATCACATGTAATATAAGCGTCTCACAGTATTTTATCTTACCTTCGTTGAACCTGAGATACAGTTTTGTGGACAGCTTCATAGTAGTCCATACTGCCATGGAAGTATATTTCAGCTACGCTGTTCATTGGCTTACCCATTTGCTCCAGAAGCATTTTTATCATTTTACACCATTTTATCTGCAAGGTTCATAAAAATTATTTACACAGGAACAATATTCATCCACATAACTCTTAACGAAATAAAAATTTATTTTACTATTCACAAATTTCATATACGAGTTTGTAGCAACCGTTTAGTTGGATATGAATCTCTGTAGAATTACTGTGGAATTTCGGCAGCAGAGTCAATTTATTGTTTCAGGTAAAGAAAGATAACTCAGTTATATGTGACTACAGGGGAATATGATGCCGCGATCGTGCTTTGGATTTCCTGCAATACTTTCGATAATTTGTTTCACCTAAGTGGCAACGGTGATATTGCGTATGTTATAAGCTGATATGATGTAGTAATTTTGCTTCAGATTTACTAAAACAGTTTCAGGCAAATGTGACACGGTCCGTCAAATGAAAATTGGTCAAATTCTTGTTAGTCTAATGGCATTTCGTTAACAGAACAATTGCTCCAAAAATTCGATTCATTCAATCTTATGAATGATCGAAATCCTTTCGGCAACCTTGCTTTTTGGGGGGGGAGGGGGGTTAACGACCACCGTGAGAAACTCGATGGGCTATAAACAATCTCCCGTCCCTAATTTAGGGTCACTGCTTCCAGGGAAAGGAGAAAGCCAGTGCCGTAAGCCAAACACAACATCCATGCATCACCGGGATTCGAAGCTGGACTCCTTTCGGACGAATGATCAGAGGCCATCGCTTAGACCACTGCGCCACAGGGTCGGCCAACCCTGCTTACCAAGTGATCAGAGGATCAGTCTTCTGACGAATCGCCCTAACTGGGCCCGATAGCAAGTCTCAGAAGGAACGTTGTGTGATTTTCAAACCACGCAGACTCCGTCCCCTCCTTGAAACATTATGGACATATTACTCTTAATAACGTTAAATGCAGGTGGGTGCGGTGTTTTAGGCGTTGGTTTCTAATCCCTAATTTATGATGAGTCAAGCTTCTAATCCCGGGTGATTCTTGGATGGTGTGTTTGTCTTACGGTAATGGCTCTCCTTCCTCTTTCTCGAAGTTATATCCCTAAATTCAGGGCGGGCGACTTCTTCTAGCACTACGAATAGTTCACGGCGGTAGTTAAGCCTCCGAACAAGAAACAACAACCTTAAATACACGTGGGGTCATTCATAATATCCACGTTCCCTCCAAAGAAACATTCATCTGATATTTATACGTCCACTGGAAAGTTTCGTCAAATACCATTGGCCCAAACGCCTCAAGCAAAATTCATTTGTCCAAAAGTACAAAGACCATAAAATACTGTTAACTTTTTATGCTCGCATATGACTGTGGTAATAGAAATTCTTATTTATCTTCAAATGTGTTCTTTGTTCGCTTTCCCTTAAAGAAAGAAAGACTACTCGCAATGATGATATCTTTGCATCAGTGTGCATAGTTTATCTATACACACCCACAAATGAATTAGCAACCTTTATGTAGGTTTCATAAATGTTTCCAATTCATTTGTCGGTGTTGCGCATTTATACACTTGCACGTAAAAGTCTCTTACGCTGAGTTTATGCAAATTTTGTGCTCACGTGCATCACCACATGATCTAGGCAACTATTTAAAACTTCTGTTCGATAGCAATCGTCAGTAGTGTTGACCAGAACGGGAAAAACAAAGGATACGTCGCAGTTCGATAAAGGGTTTTTTATGAGTGCCTATCTGGCTGTAGCGAAGATTTTGAAAACAGAAGAGCTGACTGGTTTCTCAACAAAAAGATATATTACGGGTCTTTAATCAGTGGAATAATAACCCACATTGCTTCTCTAAAAGGGGCAACTGTTACCTGTCTAACATCTGTAAGAAACGAGATCGCCGTCCTCTGAGAAAGCTTGTACGGAGAAACAGGACATTCTGAGCGCAGCAGTTGTAAGAATTCATGAAGGCTGTTTCCGAATCATATCGCAGAGAACTACTATGTGCAGGGAATTGAAAAGGATCGGCATTTGCAGTAGCATGTCTGTACGGAAACTATTAGTTTCTTCAAAGAACCGGAAAGTTCGTGTAGAGTGGTGTCAGGAACACCATGACTAGACAGTGGAATACTGAAGAAAAGTCATGTGGTCCGACGAGTGGCAGTACACCTTGTTCTGTACTGACGGTATACAGATATTTTTGCTAAAACTCCATGGAGCAATGAATCAAGCTTGCCTTTAAAAGCAACTCAATGTTCTGGTGGTGGTGTCATGGGGTGGGGCATGTTTCGTTGGTAGGGAGCGTGTCCCCTGATATTGCTGGAAGAGCAGGTGTCCTCCAATTATTATCTAAACATTGTTTCCGATCAATTCCATCCTACAATAAAGACTTGCTATCCAAAAGATAACAGCTGTTTCAATGACGACAATGCTACTGTCCATGGCGCAAGATGTGCTCACCAGTAGATCAGAGAGCACGACAGCGACTTCCGCCATTTTCCCGGTCACCACAAAATTCGGATCTGAACCCTATTTAGAATTTATGGAACATGTTAGAAAAGAGATCAAATGATAAAGTCCTCTTCCGTGAGTCTAAGATAGACTGTCTGGTGAACGCGAGGTACGCTGTAGACGTACACTGCAAAAAATAAGTGATGTGAATTCACGGAAAATTTCTGAAAATAACATGCAGTAAAGTTGCCGGTAGGTATCCGCGTTATTCAGAAATTTACGTTTTGAAAAGTGCCCGTTTATTTTAACTTCCGCATTTCTACAGATTTTCCGAAATCAAAAATTCCGTTTATTTAAGAAAAATCTATTTCAGGTTTTTACATATTTACACTGAAATTCCGCAAAACCGGCGATGCTATATTTTCCCGACCTTTCCCCAGAAAATCCTTCCGCTCCAGTTAGGGCTGAACCCGGGCCGATTGAACAGGTAAAGCACGCCTTTAACCGCTGAGCCACAGACACTCGGGAATTCGAATCACGCACATCGTAGAACAAATTGCGCCACAATGAATATTTTTGTCATTAATACGAGTGATTTAGTTATTTTATTTTTTGTTGGAGCTTATTATTTTTCAGAGTAGGTTTGTAATATTCTTTTTTTCTGTAGGAGGATTTTTCACAAATTAAGTATTTTTTTCATTGTAATTTTTCGAAGCAACAAAAGGCTTTGCAACTTGATTTTTTTAAACTGACAATGACTTTCAGTTATCTTTAAAAAAGGTGAAATGCACTTTTTATTGCACTATTTCTCATAAAAAAACGTCTAAATATAAAATTTACTCTTGAGAGCTCTAATAACCTTTGTCTTAAGTTGTCCCAAAACTGATACATAAGCATCGTAAAATCATCTGTACAATAAGTTAAGCACCCGGTTTCTTTGAGTAACACAATGTATATATATATATATAATTTTCAAGAGCAATATGCCATTATGTCTTAAAAGAAAAGTGTTTGATCAATGCATCCTTCCAGTGCTTACGTATGGTGCAGAGACGTGGACCTTAGCTAAAAGAGACATACAAAGGCTGCAGACAAGTCAAAAAAGCATGGAGAGGTGCATGCTTGGTGTAACCAGGAGAGATAAGAGGAACACGTGGATCCGAAAAATGACAAGAGTGGAAGACATCATGATCAGAGTTAAATCCCTGAAATGGCAATGGGCTGGACATACTGCCAGAAGAACAGACCATCGATGGACAGCCGAAATTTTACATTGGATTCCAAGGGACAGGAAAAGACCCAGAAGAAGACCACATGGAAGATGGGTGGATGAAATTCGAAAGTATGCGGGAGTGACATGGAGGAGACTGGCACAAGACAGACCGTTGTGGAGGAAACTTGGGGAGACCTTCGTCCAGCAGTGGATTGATAATGGTTGACAATGATGATGATGATGATGATACACACTATATAGACAAAAGTCACCGGACATCTAGAAGAGAAATACAACATAGCATTTATTGACATACATTAGTACGGTGTCGGTCCACCTTTGGCCTCAATGCATGCACTGACTCTTCGAGATATGCTTTCGACAACGGTTTGGAACAGAGCGATAGGTATGCGCTTCCATTCAATACATAATGCTGCCGTTAACTGTTGCTCAGAAGTAAGCCGTAGTTCCAAACTTCTTATGTGGCGCTCTAATTCATACTATAACGAAGTAAATTTCTCCGTCATTTTTATCCGCGCCAGGATTCGAACCCGGATCCCCTCATTCCGGAATAAGTTGCTCTACCAATTGAGCTACGCGGACGTTTTATTCTGATTCCTATCTGCCTTTATGTCGAGTGCGTCCTTCTGACAGGTACGTCACATCTCCTGGTACGTTACAATACCATAAGTGCTCTTAGGGATTATTATCAGGGCAATGTGCTGGCCAGTCCACACACGATACGGAATTATAGTCAAACCACGCCATAACCTAACAGTCCTTGCTTTATGGCTCGGCGCATTATCCTGCTGGTACCAACAAGGCTCGGTTCCATAGTATTGCCACACAGTTCGTAGAACATAATTGTCCAGAATATCGAGGTAGACGTGTTGGTTAACAGGTTTGTCCACGGTAACCAACCACGGTAACCAATGGGCCGGAACCATACCATGAAAAACACCCCACACGAGTACATTGCCAGTTCCAAACTTGACCGTACAAACAGTACACTGTGGTAAATAGCTCTCCCGCGGCTGCCGTCATACCCTGTAACGTGTCTGCCAGCAGGACGCACACGACATAAAGGCAGATAGTATCAGAACTAACGTCCGCGTAGCTCGATTGGTAGAGTGACTTATTCCGGAATGAGGTGACCCGGGTTCGAGCCCCGGCGTGGACAAAAAGGACGGAAAAATTTACTTCGTTATAACCTACACACGGCCATTAGACTGATGGATCGTGTATCTGGATTCATCAGTCCATACGACCCGTTTCCATTGATGTATGGTCCACTATAAATATTCTTTACACCATGCTAAACGACGAGTAGCATTCCGAGTGGATATGAAAGGCTTTTGAGTAACCAAACGACCACGGTAACCCATGGAAAGAAATTATCTGCGAATGGTACGTGTACATACCGAGGTTACACCATTTTACTCACCTGTACACTGAAGTTTTGCAGTACTCCGTCGATAAGCTGTAACGATTCTCCTGAGGATTCGATGTCCTGTATCACTGATTTTCTTTAGTCTGCCGGTCCTTTTTGCTGCTTCAGGCGCGCCATGTGTCTTCCACTTATTCAGTACATCCAAAACAGTTGACCTGGGTATATTTAAACGCCTCTCGGTTTCTATTATGGACAACCCATTAATATAACACCCAACAATCTTTTCTTTTTCAAAGTCAGTTCTCTCCCGTCGCGACATTTTTACTCAACCTCACAGTGCGATATGATCGCAGTCGTCTGCAGGCTTGTTTTTATACAGTTTGCAGCAGCAGATCCGTTTATGTGCTTTTGAAGGGGTGTCCGGTGACTTTTGTCGATATAGTGTCTGATGCACAAAAATAGGGAAGAGGAGAAAAAATATCTAGTGCCCCAAAAAACAAAATTCATGCGATATGTTATCCACGACATCCGTTCTCTTTACGAAACTTCACATTTCGACAGACGATGAAATTTAAAAGTTTATCAAACCTCAAGTATTCTCACCAATCTCTCCTATTACGGGAAATTTCTCGTCATAAGGATACAGAAAAAGTGAGAACGGAGTTTTTCCGTTAATGTACAAAAGGGATTACGGAAAGGTTTCTGAAAATTCAGAATTTTCCCGCGGTAAGAAACCTCCGTGAAATTCCGGTGGTTCTTTTTGTCATTTCATGGAAAAGGTTGTATCAGAAATATGTTTTCTTAATTCCCGAAAGAAATGACGGAAAGTTGCTCGTGAATTTCAGAATTTTTAAGTTGTAGATGCACTACAACAATAGTGGAATCTATGCCAAATCGCATACGTGCTGTAATTCGGGCTAAGAGGGGACCAACCCAAAATTGAATAAAAGTTTTTAATTCAAGGGCCAGTATGTGTAGATACTGGAACTAATTCGAAACGAAGTAGGAACTAATCCATTATTTGCGACAAATCTTTTTTATTCCGTAATACCTGAATTCTTATAGTGTTGTTAAAAATATACTGGTAGATGGTAGCGCTGCGTCTGTTGTTACATTTCGCTTCTCCTGCCTTTGTCCACGGCAGATAAGAAACGAAATAAATTTTGTGCTAGATTTTTGTTTCAACGGTCCAGCTAGAGTAAAGCTTTACTGAGGCACAACGTTAAACATCAAAGAAGTGGAAACCACAAAAATCACATAATACTCCTATCTGCATCTACAGAAGACACGGCAAGAAGAAAATACTTGATTAGAATGGCATAAGAAGAGCAAGCTTATTGAAGTAATCTCCAAACCAAAAAACCTGAAAATGCATTAAGAATATATTTTTAATCCATGTATATTGTATACTGGATTGTTCATAACAGCAAAATAAGTAACCTGGAAAAAAGTGTTAGGAAAAGTATTCTTGGCACTCTAGCAGAATTTTCTCTTGCGTAATAGTTTGCAAGACCACCAAAGGTTTGACATCAATACTCACGCTGCTCATTTGAATATCCAATTGCCGGCAATTATATTTTTTAGGATCAGAACGTTCTTCGTGATAGTAGGCTTTGTCTTCAGCTGAGATCTTTGCTTTCTGGAAAAGAAAAGTTATCATGAATGCTAAAAATGTCTTCAATTTATTTAATTTATACCATAATAAAATTTAAGATTCATTGTATTCTTCACGGGTATCGTTCATTTGATCGAAGGAATACCTGATCAAAAATCAGTCTGCTGAAAATCACTTGATCGAAAAGTTCATTTCACGTAAAGGTCTCTTCACCAAAAAGTTCATTTCATCTAAAAGTCATTTGATCGAAAGATACGTTTCACCGAAGGATTACTTCACCTAAAAGTTCATTTAATGGAAAGATCATTTCACCGAAGGGCCAATTTATCGAAAAATTAGGAATTTGTTGAAGACTTGCTGAAGTGTGGTGTGGATTTTAAAAACTGACCACCGAAATGTTTGGGGATTGCTTAAAAATCACACTTTTGATTTCTACCTCACCGTAGATAAATCGTTTGAAATATAACATTGATTATAAGGCACAGATCTGGGCCTTTTTAGCAAATTTTAATCCTCCGAGCTCATATTCATAAAGTTTACATAGGAAAAACTCATATTCATGAGGTTTATATAGTGCTTTAAAATTGATTTTTTGATGCCTGAATTAATGTATAGTATTATTAACTTACACTCTCGTTGAGTTTGCAGAAGCAGAAGGATTTTTCATCTTGAATTCCTTTTTCAAGAAAAAGCCACACAGGAAATGGACATGGAGACATCCAATTGGGACGACAAGTGAAATTGATTTTATTATGTGTAACAAAAAATTCGTCATCGAAGACTGCAGAGTGCTGAACAAGTTCAACACAGGTAGTGACCATAGATTGGTGAGATGTAAGATGCACCTCAACACTAAACTGGAACGTGGCAAGCTCATAAGACAAACAAAATGTATTGACATAACCAACCTTAAAAAACACCATAATACTTTCAAGTTGGAACTGAAGAACAGATTCTCTGCTTTAGAAGGCCTAACATCGGAAGAAGTGGATATTTCGGAAGTTAACAGAAAAGTAACCAAAGCTCTTATGGAAACAGCAACAAAATTAGCTGGGTCTAAAAACAAGTTGCATGTGAACAAATTATCAGGAAAAACCAAAATGTTGATGCAAAAAAGAAGAGAGATGAGGACAACTAAAGAAGATGTGACTTCCAAAGTGAAATATATAGAGCTATGCAAGACAGCACGAAAAAGTATCACTGAAGACGTAAGGAAATTCAACTGTGAGCTAGTGAGGAAAGCAATTGAAAACAACCAAAGCCTAAAGATAGCAAAGGGACATCTCAGTAAGGGAAGAAAACAGATTATGGCTCTGAGAAAAGAAGATGGTTCTATAACAAGAAATAGAGGCGAAATTTTGACAAGAGTGAAAGATTTTTACTCCAAATTATATGAAAGGGATGATACATGTACTCCAGACATCATGAAAGGTACCGGAGTTCTACCAGTCCTCCCAGCAGAAGTTGCTCATGCAATCAAGAACATGAAGCGGGGGAAAGCTCCAGGAGAAGATGGAATTACTATAGACATCATACACTGCCGGACAATTGCTAAGGACGGATGACAATAGCAACGATAGCAACCATAAAATGGAAGGCAGGAAAATGTGGAAATTAGCATAAGTGCGGGATACAGTAAGACGTGTTGTGCGTATGCAAATTTTGGATTGCCGAACTTGTTCGTGACGTCATAGCGCTGATAAGAGATATAAAGGATTTCACGCGTATTGACCGTTGTTGTTCAAACGCAAAGTTGAAAGGGAAAGAATCAATTGACGAACTTGCAATTTTCAGTATGTCTTCCCGACATCACCTAGATGATTTTACGCGTGGCCGTATTATTTGCAAGATTGAAGAAGGCCGAAAAATAACAGATGTTGCCAGGGAGTTCGACATTAGCCACAGTGTTGTTTCAAGGCTTTGGAAATCATTTCAAACAAATGGAGAGCGTAGCAAACCTCACGGGGGAGGTCGTGTTCGCAGTACGACACCTGCAGAAGATTGGTACATAGTGCTATCAACAAAAAGACACCGGCGCAGCACAGCTAGTGAGGTAGCAAATCAGTTTAGGGCTGCTACTGGCAAGCGGATCTCCCGAAAACTGTCGCCAGACGTTTGCATGAAGGAGGACTATACGCCCGCCGTCCTGTTGTGTGCATCCATTGTCCAGACGTCACCGTACCGCCCGTTTGCAATGGTGCCATCAACATCGCAATTGGACTGATAACGACTGGTCTGCTGTCCTCTTCTCAGATGAGAGTAGATACAGTCTATCGTCTGATTGTCGACGACAACTGATATGGCGTGATAGTGGTACTGCATATTGTCCAGCAAACATACAGGAAAGGGACCGATATCCGACATGTAGTGTCACGGTATGGGCTGGCATCATGATCAATGGCCGTACGTCCCTCTATGTGCTTCCAACTGGGACTATGACTGGCCAACGATACATTAATGATGTTCTGCTACCTCATGTTCGCATGTTCCGTGGTGCTGTCGGTGACAGATTCATTTTCATGGACGACAACGCAACATGTCATCGAACAGTCCCTGTCCAGGAGTGTCTTGAGAGCGAGGATATTCAACGCCTCGTATGGCCAGCACGTTCTCCAGATCTGAATCCCATTGAAAATGTGTGGGATGCTTTGGGGAGGAGTCTTGCTGGTCGCCAATGCCCTCCAATAAACAAGGACACCCTCATCCGTGCACTGACAGAGGAATGGGATAAATTACCCCAACAGCTGCTTGATAATGTTGTGCAAAGCATGACACGACGTGCGGAATCTTGCATCGCCCTCCATGGTGGCCATATCCCGTATTGACATCTTACGCCGGAACGCCTGCGAACGGTAATTGCATTTTTTTCACGTTTACGTATTCTGCACAAAATGGCCTGTTTGTCCCTTGAACACGTTCCAAAGCCTTCTGGATTTCAGAGCACAATAAATTGTCTTTCTTGTAATGTCCTGGCATTCTGACATTATTTTATTTCACTTGGCATCCAACCACACTTACTTTTTATGCGCTATATAGCCGTTTATGACCGTCCTTAGCAATTGTCCAGCAGTGTACAAGAAGCAAGTGGAGAAATTGAAACAGTACTCGCCCAAATTTTCACTCGATGCCTTAATGAAGGGAAGATTCCTGAGGATTGGAACAATGCTACAATGATCCTGCTACATAAAAAAGGTGACATTGAGGATCTCAGGAACTACAGACCTATCAGCCTCCTATCAGTGGTTTATAAAATCTTCACTAAAGTTCTTTCACACCGCTGGAAGGTAACACTGGACATGGCTCAACCGAGAGAACAAGCTAGATTCAGGAGTGGCTACAGCACAATAGATCATATCCACGTACTGAGAGAACTAATTGAAAGAGCGAGGGAATATGAACTTCCATTGTGCATGGCTTTTATCGATTATGAAAAAGCCTTTGATTCGGTGAAACCATCAGCAGTTACCAAGGCTCTGAAATCCTGCGGTATTGAAGATGCATACATTAATATTATTAATAACATCTATGAAAATGCAAGTGCAAGGATTCGGCTGTTTGAAAATACAACACACATAAAAATTGGAAAGGGAGTGAGACAAGGTGACACCATATCTCCGAAGCTCTTTAATGCCACATTGGAAAATGTCTTTCAATCACTGAACTGGGAAAACAAAGGGATAAAGATTAATGGAGATTATCTAACCCACCTTCGTTTTGCTGATGACATAGTCATTTTTGCAACTACCCCATCAGAGCTGCAGAGTATGATCCAGGAACTTGCTGACAAGAGTAAAGAAGTGGGATTAAAAATGAACTTTCAGAAGACAAAAGTGATGTTCAATGCTTTTACAAGAAATGAAGATTTATCGATTGATGGAGAAAAACTGGAGATAACAGATACGTATGTTTATCTTGGACAGCAGATATCAAGTGAGGGTCACATTGATGAAGAAATTAATCGGCGTACAAAACTTGCCTGGAGAGCTTTTGGAAGAAACAGCATAATTTTCAAGAGCAATATGCCATTATGTCTTAAAAGAAAAGTGTTTGATCAATGCATCCTTCCAGTGCTTACGTATGGTGCAGAGACGTGGACCTTAACTAAAAGAGACATACAAAGGCTGCAGACAACTCAAAGAATGCATGGAGAGGTGCATGCTTGGTATAACCAGGAGAGATAAGAAGAGGAACTCGTGGATCCGAAAAATGACGAGAGTGGAAGACATCATGATCAGAGTTAAATCCCTGAAATGGCAATGGGCTGGACATACTGCCAGAAGGACAGACCATAGATGGACAGCCGAAATTTTAGATTGGATTCCAAGGGACAGGAAAAGACCCAGAAAAAGACCACATGGGAGATGGGTGGATGAAATTCGTAAATATGCGGGAATGACATGGAGGAGACTGGCACAAGACAGACCGTTGTGGAGGAAACTTGGGGAGACCTTCGTCCAGCAGTGGATTGATAATGGTTGACAATGATGATGATGATTATTAACTTTATTTGTTACGTGAACCTTATGATTATAATCCTGGATTGGAGGCCCTAGATGTTGTAGCAAGGATGAACAAAATTTGCTAAAAAGGCCTAAACCGATGCCCTGGGATGTAAAATTACTTCTTTGCGTTATTTGGGACACGAAGAAATCAAAAAGGAAATTTGAGTACGATCCCCTAGTGTTTCGGTGGTCTGTCTTCCGAACAGGTCCACACTTCGACAGATCCTGTAATGAAATCCAAAGTTTTCGAAAAACTGACCTTTCGGTGACCTTTCGATGAAATGAACTTTTGGATCAAGCAACCCTTCGGTGAAATGAACTTTTGGACCAAGCAACCCTTCGGTGAAATGAACTTTTGGATCAAGCAACCCTTCGGTGAAATGAACTTTTCGATCAAGCAACCCTTCAGTGAAATGAACTTTTCGATCAAGCAACCCTTCGGTGAAATGAACTTATCGATCAAGCAACCCTTCAGTGAAATGAACTTTTCGATCAAGCAACGCTTCGGTGAAATTAACTTTTCGATCAAGCAACGCTTCGGTGAAATGAACTTATCGATCAAGCAACCCTTCGGTAAAATGAACTTTTCGATCAAGCAACCCTTCGGTGAAATGAACTTTTCGATCAAGCAACCCTTCGGTGAAATGAACTTATCAATCAAGCAACCCTTCGGTGAAATGAACTTTTCGATCAAGCAACCCTTTGGTGAAATTAACTTTTCGATTAAGCAACCCTTCGGTGAAATGAACTTATCGATCAAGCAACGCTTCTGTGAAATGAACTTATCGATCAAGCAACCCTTCGGTGAAATGAACTTTTCGATCAAGCAACGCTTCGGTGAAATGAACTTTTCGATCAAGCAACGCTTCGTTGAAATGAACTTATCGATCAAGCAACCCTTCGGTGAAATGAACTTATCGATCAAGCAACGCTTCGGTGAAATGAACTTATCGATCAAGCAACCCTTCGGTGAAATGAACTTTTCGATCTAGCAACGCTTCTGTGAAATGAACTTTTCGATCAAGCAACCCTTCGGTGAAATGTATCTTTCGATCAAGTGACCGGTCCGTGAAATAAATGTTTCGATAAAGTGACTCTTCGGTGAAGTAATCGTCCGGGAAATGAACCAGACCCATTCTTCACACATGATTCATTAGGTGGACAAATACGTACTGGGCTCTCAAAAATTGCATTTGAAAATCCATATTGTTACGTAGTTCGTTGCCAACTATTCCGAATTAAATCCGAGACGCCACACACAGGATGTGACCAAAACGGACCGGTCAGTACTCTGGATCAAAGAAGACAGTGTACGTACCCGCCCGTTGTTAAGAATATTTACAGACCCGTCCGGTGTCAATGTTAATAAAACAGTGCAAACTCAAATATTTTTCAGACAGCGTTAAACCTAAATGAAAGGAACATTTAATCACTTATATACAGTTTCAAAAATAATAGACATAGCACAATTTCGTTATACAGCAGAGCTAACGTGAAGCATATGTAAATTGGTATTCCTGCCTATAGCTTTTGAGCTCGGGAAGGCAATAGTTAGCTTTTCACTGCGAGTGCTCAATGTCGCTATATCTGGCTTTGAACCAAAAGCACCGCAATTGTTTCCGACAAGAAACGACAGCTTACCTTTTAAACTTACCCGCATGTATCCGTTCCTTTCACTTAATGTGTATTAACACACAGGTGATTTATTCTGTGTATTCATATCTCCCTCTCAGAACACAATCTCATCGCCTGTCACAAAACCCAAAGTGTCATTAACAAACTGCTGCTTATTTTACTTGCATGCGCCATTGATCACATGTCCAGTTCCGAGCTCCACGCCTTTAAATGATTTAATCGATATTTACATAAACAATAGCAAACGCTGGTGAATGAATAATTTCCCACACATCAGAGAGACCGGTTGCAATGCAAGAAAGTTTTCTTGTGAACAGCTGCATAGGTTAACTTCCAACGAAACACTGTTACAAAAACGCCAGCAAAACACTTAAAGAGACTTCTCAAGCGTCGCCTTTCGTTTTTGCACTTTGAAACAAAACGGATTTATCACATTCGCAACAATATTTTACGGCACAGGTGTACCAGAATTGCATTTTTTATATGTGCGCAACACGTTTTCGACTGTTTCTTATCATGAAATCTGATTCGGTAGATTACGTAAGATATTCCATATAAACTCATTTCAGTTAGCTTTAGCAAGCAAAGTAATTGCAGGTCATTCTCATTTCCTTTGTCAGGAGGTAAAAAAATTCAGTGCCTAGTATGGTAAAAAATAATTATCGGCCAATATCACGGAACCTGAGACATTCCTTCCTTCTTATTGGTGTGATGATACATTCATCGTCAAAAAAATAGTTGCACCCAGAAGGACATGTCGGATTGCAATGCTATTCGTGAGGAAGGTAAAGGTTTCTAGGAACAATAAATGATTAAACATTGAGACTGATATGGACAATATTTAGTGCGCTACTCGCCAATAAGTAGTGTCTCTCAGTATGGCGTCGAGCCGCCATGTTTGCTCACACAGCATACCAGACGTCTTGGCATGGAGTTGTACAGGTTCCTAATGATGTCCTATGTTAAGCCATCCCATGCAACTTGAATATTCACACGCAACTCCTGCATATTGTGCCGTAGGGATGGAGAGTGGATAGTGCGTCCAATAGCATCCCGCCCATTTTCAATTGGCGATAGGTCTGGCAATGCGGCTGGCAATGGCAGGGTGTAAGTGCCCTGAGGTTAAGCTCTCGACACAGCAGCAGTATACGGACGAGCGTTGTCCTGTTGGAAATTCGTACAGGAGTAAGCGTTCAGAAAAGGTAGCGCCACTAGTTGCAGGACGTCATTAACGTAACGTTAAGCCATCAAAGTGCCTGTAATGAACACCAAAGGTGATCTGGCATCGTACACAATTGCACCCCGCACCGTGACACCAGGCCTTCTGGACGTGTGACGCTCGACAACAAACCATTCATCTTGGCGCTGACCACGGTGCTCCCACACACGAATTTGTTGATTGTCTCCTCTAAGACGAAAGCGGGACTCGTCACTGCAGTCTTTGGCGACGATGCAATGGTATTAAGGGCCGTTGTCGTAACGGTCTGCGTGCGTGCAGTCCTACGTCGTGCAGCCGTCTGCCAATGGTGCTGGGACAAATCAGGCGATTCATCGAGGGCGCCATTGGTCGCTGAATATTCGCACTCGCGTTTGTTGGGTGACTCCGGGCATGTCGGACAACCCGTCGGTCCTCTATCTTCATGGTTTGCCTAGATCTCTCAGACCCTTCTTGTAGCTGCTACTAGCATTGTTATATCCACTGCCATCAACAGCGTGCTACAGTGATATCCGCACGACGGATATGGCGCGCAATTATGCTTGAGTAATAAGACCATCCCGCTTCCCGGAGCCCGACGATGCGGCACATCTCGAATTCTTCGAACTGCTCGAATTGCTTTCGAACTTTTCTCCGAGGAATACTTAACTTGCAAAGGATGCAACCAACACAACTGCACGAGTCAGAATGGCAAGCGCGCGAAACAGGACGACCATATATAACCGATCAGGCCCCCAAATCGCTACGACCCCACCTTGCTTGCGTCACATGCGCGGCCGACCGTGATACTTGAATCATTTGCATGTTTCACCATGTCAAACCTACCCACCAAGTTTCAATCGTGTCAGTTGCTTCCTTCTGGGTGCAACTATTTTTTTGACGATGAGTGTCTAACGAATTGAGACATTTGAGAAACCAAATTTCTCAATTCTTCTTACTGAATATGCACAGTATTTTTAGAAGTTCTTTAGAAAACAAAAAACTCATAAACATACTGCTAATGGGTGATGAAAAAGAAATAGATGGGTGAATGAAATTCGAAATTATGCTAGAGTGACATAGAAGAAACTGGCTCAACATAAAAACTCTTTGAACATACTTGGGTTGGCCTTCATCTAGCAGCGGATTTAAAATAGTAGATGATGAAGATGATGATTCCCTAAGTGAACAAATGATCCAGCTAAAAATTTCAGGTAAATAAGCTAGCACATCGTCTGTTGTTATTGCGTCACTATGGCTACTCAATGAAGTAAACGGGAAAACTACTTGCAATATGTTACTGAAGGTCTCATAGGAAAGAAATGTGATCTAACTAACTTTGAGCGATTTTGAGCATAACTGCTGAGCTGTAGGCACATGGATCAGCAACACTAGAAGGGGCACACAGAAAGTGGACGACGCAGCAAAAAAAAAAATGCGAATGAGCACATGACTTGCGGCTGAGGCCATGTGAGGTGACCACAGGATAGGCACATTCTCACAGGCTAACACACGCGCAATTGTGAGACAAACCACACATAATCTAATTCAAGGCCAATGCCAAACGGGGTCCCAATGCACGGTGCTCCTGGAATTGTACCTAGTACGCTAAATAGCTAAAGACCTGTGTGCTGCATGAATCGAACAAAATAATATGTTTCCAGTGGCATTGAGAGCACAGAAAGTGGAGCTGAATTATTGCATAAAAATCGTGTATTCTATTAATTACGTTGTAATATTTCTAGTTGCTTGAAACAATTGTCTGTAGGCTCTAACTACTGCCCCAACATGAACTTACAGCGAAGAACAGAGTGTTTCTATAGGTAGTTCCCCTAAAGAATCAATCACATTTTGCAAGACACTCTACTTAGAAACATGACATGTGGTGTTCAACGTATCCTAAGTCATGGAAAGGTAACACCATTCACAATAAATGCTAAAAATGTCCGTCATGTTCATTCAAACTCACTCGAACGCTACGCTGCATATTATCGAAAGTCCCCTGTGGCATGTTCGGATTTTCTAACGTACCTCAATAGTCCGAATTTTCTAACGTACCTGGTTGTCAAATTGATATCGGTTGATTGGTCCAAAAGTTGTCTGAAAATGTCCATACATGACGCCGAGTCCTGGTCCAATTAATTTGGTTTGAGACGCAGCACACCAAACACCGCCTTTTGCAGGATGTAATGGGGTTTCGTGTAATTCATGTAGATTAGTAGCTCAGATGCGGGAGTTTTGCGAATTGGCAGACCTATCCAAATGAAACCAGCTTCGTCCGCGAACCATGTGAAATCCAAAATGTTCGGAATTGTAACTAAAAATGTCAGGAACAAATTACAACACGACACACGATTTTTAAGGTCGGTTCTTGCAACTGTTGCACAGCTGTCACACGGTACGAATGAAACAACGCTCTTTTCCAGGCTCTTTGGCAGGTGGTAATAAAATACCGAGTTTCTTATGACAAAAATCGTACTGACTTCTTAGGTGACGTCAGCAGCCTGTGCACCACCTCTTCGATGTTTTCTTCCGCTAAAGGAGGACGTCCGCTACTGTATTGTTTTCAAAAAACGTCCTGTAATTTTAAATTTCTTAGCTAATCTCGTGATGTAACGTTGGTCTGGAGATTTTCTTTCACCAAACTTCTCCAGGAATACACGCTGCATTATTTATATCTACTTTGTTATCCAATAATTTTTCACAATTAACACCCACTTCCCAAAGGTATACACAGCCATCCTGAACAAAGTTCAACGCACAGTAACACGCGCATATTGCCTTCGGACAAAATTGGCGTGACTGGTTATCTGGTAGGGGACGTCACAATGAGTCATTGCCCTGTCAGGGAAATCACTCCCGCGCATTTCTTAAGGATCAAGATCACTTGTGAACAAAACGTCATGTTTCTGCGTAAGAAGAGAAGAGTTGGTTCTTTGGGAACAGTACCTAGTGAAACACCCTGCACTATCTGGATACAGGCTACGCCGCTGCGGTTTGCGCAGAGGTCTCAGGGATGGATTCTGATATTTTGTCCGTGATGGGTCCGGGTTATAATCCCGCTGAGGCTTGGATGAGGTGTTTTTGTTACGGCGCTGGCCCTCTCCCTTCTCGTGGACCAGTGATCTTAAATTAGGGAGGGCGACTGCTTATAGCCCATCGTGTTGCTCACGGTGATCGTTAAACCTCCAAACAAAAAAAAAAACGTACAGGCTAAAACTTTATTACACCTGTTGAAGCAAACGGCTTCTTTGTGAAACTTGGTGAATTATCGTAATCGATTCGTTTTATTTGAAATACAAGATAGCTTAAAATTAACAGATGGAAATGTCCTTAAATAAGCACAGAAACATCACTTCAAGAATACGTCTAGAGATTCAGTGAAAATAAGGCCCATTTAAGCATTTTGACATTATGTTTCTCTGTCATATGCCACTCATCATCCACATGTTGTGAACACATAATAATATGCGCTGCATATAACTTCACTTTGTAATCAACCGACGAACTTGTCAATATCTCAGTAACGCAAATGCTTATAACTCAACAATAATTTTATGCTTCAATATCAATTGAATGCGACATTTGGCATGAACGAATAAATCATTTACAAGTTGGTTAAACTCTCTTAACATCTGCCTGCAAAGCAATACAACGATCACACAATACAACAGATTTCTAACGAGAATTGAGCCTCCTAACGAAATCGCTAATACATCGTGAACATCATTCTTACCTGTTTCTTTAACATGCGTAATTCATCTTTTGACCTCAGCTAAGGTTACCACAAAAACATTCTGTTTTTTGATTGGGGGTTTAAGGTCACATTGAACAACTCAACGGGCTATGAGCCTTTCACTAATTTAGGGCCACTGGTTCTAACGAAGGGAGAGAGCCAGCGCCGTAAGGCGAACACAACATCCATGCCTCACGTGAATCGAACCCGGACCCATCTCGGACGAATGCGCAGAACCCATTGCTTAGACCACTACCTGAGCTATGTGGCCACAAGAATAATGAGTGAGAGATAGGAACTGTAGCGTTAAGTTGAGAAAATGCTTCAAAAGAATGAACCGGCCACCCCGGTGGCGCAGTGGTCTAAGCGATGGCCTGTGATCATTCGTCCGAAAGGTTCCGGGTTCGAGTCCCGTTGAGGCTTGGATGCTGTGTTTGCCTTACGCCACTGGCTCTCTCCCTTCCCTGGAGCCACTGACCATAAATTAGGGACAAGCGACTGCTTATAGCAGACTGAGTTGCTAACGGTGGTCGTTAAACCTCCAACAAAAAACAAATGAACCAAATATTTAAATAATGTAATAAGAACCAAAAAGGAAAGTTAAATTAGAGTATACGTCACAACCTTTTCAACTACGCCATACCTACTAAAGGGCGAGAATTTGAAGACATTGCGAAAGCAGAAATTCACCTTGCATCGTAATGACTCTACCGACTGGCAGGGGCCATGTAATAATCTGGATTATGTGCCCATGACAAACCTAAACCCATGCGTAAATTATAAGTTTATTTGCTGATCACGTACATTCAACCATGATCACTCTTCGTCCCCACAGTGATGTATATCTACAGCGAACAATGCGCCATGCCACAATTCCCACTTTGTCTCTGAAGCCCACATTGTCTCCAACTGTTTTTACAGGGACATGGCAGTCTTTTTCCCTCTTCATTTAAAACCTGAGTACTCTGCTACTTCAATCATGTAGCAAAATTCATTTACTGATCAAATATATCCAACCATGTTGGCTGATGTATGGCTAGCAAGCCAATGAGCCATGTCACAATACCCGAATTTCCTCCGTGTGTTTTCTGAGTGATGTAGCAGAGCCTTCTCCTATATTCTTTTAAAAACTGAGTCCTGTATACCCTGAAACTTTGTACTAAGTTCATTTGCTGGTCTGGTACATCCAACAATGATTACTCTTCATCCACACAGCGATGTATACCTAAAGCATGATAATGCCGCATGCCACAATGCTCACATTATCTCGGTGTGTTTTCAGTGCAACATGGCAGAGTATTTTCCCTCTTCATTTACAAACTGATTCCTCAATCTCATGGACCATTTGTGGAACAAATGGTGATAACAAGCTCTTCTATAGAACTACTCGACCGTTAGAAAACAATATGGGGAAATGTGACTCATCGGCCCACAGATTCAGTTTTTTTGTGTTCCATGTCTCCGAAACAAAATTATTTCTTTCACACTAGGCTAAGACGACATCCAACGTTTATATATCTGTATTAAGTGCAGCAATTCAGACACGGTAAACAAGAATTTCAAGTCCTTCACATTTTTGTAATGTGTACCCAGAAGCATATCTTCTATAAATACTGAAATGTTTACATAATGAATGTCAAATTGCTAAGACTATATTTCTTAAGGATTCACTATGAGTATTTTCAAATATTCTCACCCTAAGTGCCAGACTGAAACTCTTTTAATGTCTTATAGCTACATTAAAATTAGTAGGTGTACAAATAAATTTTAAAGCGTTTTAAGACAGCGCAACGTGTAATTTGAGAGAAAACAACAATACCTTTACGAATCAAAATATGCGCCGTCATTATCTATCACCATCGGTTGGGCAGCTGACGGATTCCAGCCATGAAGAAAACTTCGTCGTGTTATGCGATGAAGTCGTCAACTCATGTTTGCACTTCGTTACATGTCTGGAACCGTACAGCAGAAAAACAACGTTGCATCGATCGAAACAAATGATAGTCTGAAGGGGCTATGTCGGGACTATACGCCGAGTGCTCCAAAACTTCCCAGCCAAGCGCCAATAACGTTTCCTTGATCGATTTCGCGACATGCAGCCTAGGGTTGCCATGCAGTAATTTAACGGGACGCAATCCTTTGCCTGTGAATGGACATTTCCGACAGATTTCCTGAATCAATTGCTGAAATTGTTGTTTGTAGCGATCAGCAGTAAGAGTTTGACCCTGTTCCAGTAGTTTATAATACAGCCCACCCTTCATATTCCACCAGATGCGCAGCGGAACTTTCTTGGAGTGAATATTGCGTTTCGGTGTCGAAGTAGTTACTTAACAGGGGTCTACCCACTGTTTTTTGCGCTTGGGATTGTCGTACAATATCCAATTTTCATCATCCAAAACGGTTTTTCCCAGGAAAGATTTTCTGTGTTGTATTTTCAACACATTCAAATACTTCATGACACGATTATTCTTGTTCTTCTAGTTCAAATCGTGTGGTGCTCGTTTTCCTTCCTTCTGAGTCTTTCCCATTGAGCGTAAACAATTGGAAATGGTTTGTAGAGTTAGCCCCAGTTGTTCAGCTAGTTCGTTTTGCGTTTCAGACGAACATTTTTGTCCAGCAATGCTTGCAGTTCCTCACATGCAACCTTCTGCGGAGCGCCGCTACGTTCTCGATCGCTATAACATCAAATTCACCTGATTTAAACCGTCTAAACCAAAACTCACACGTGCTTTTCGATACAATATTCTCCCCCAGAACAGAACAGATCGCTGCACATGCTTTTGCACACAATTTTTCCTTGATGAAATTCGTAACGAATGCCTTGTCTAATACATTCAGTGTCGCTTGCGAACTTTCACCTACCGATGTGCAAGTGCGTTTGACTGTTGGGAAAACTTCTGTGTCACGTTTTGTACTCTGGACCAGCTACGGTCACATGACAACAACGCAGGGGAATGTCGGCTTTGTAAATTAACGGTATACGTCACACAAAAAAAACCGCTTTAAAACTTATTTGTACACCTAATATGATTTCTTACTCTCTCTACAGTTTCATCTACTAATAGTTATGCTTATCTAATAGAGGCTCTGAATGGCAAACTCATGAATGTGAAATATGCACTCAAATCTGAAAATGATTCTGCTTGTTCGGGTTAGTTTTCTGTCTTTTCATGAATGAAGGGCGCTTTTAATGATTGAAACCAAGAACAAGATGAATGACGAAAAGTGCTACTTGGAATCGCGGAACACGACTCCCTTGATTAATTGGAATCACGAAAAGTGTTAGTTGGAATCGCTTAACAAGACTACCTGAATTAATTGGTGAAGCACAAGACGCCGTTTAGGAAAGTAGTGTTTGTAGTTTGATGGGACTTCTGGTTTATTATTTCGTTTGGATGTTTCTGACGTTCATCTGGAATTTGTGCTTCAATACATTCTTATAAACATCAATTCCTCTGCTGTAAGCGAACAGAACAGAAGAACCGTACTGCACGTTAAAATACCAACTCCTTAATTAATTGGAATTACGAAAAGTGCTGCACTTGTAAATATTTTATCTATTAAAGATTTTAATTATATTGCTTAAAACAGCTAGTTATACTCGACTTTTAGGTACTCCCTGCGCAAAGAAATACACTGGCGGAAAGTGAAAAAAGAACACCAAGAAGGAATTGGCGGACGATCACGAAATTTACATATGTTAATGGAGTCCAGTTTACGTAGGTGTGATGTTAATTTCGGAACCAACCGGTGAGTGCTTACGCCACAGCACGGCATAATATGCAAATTATCGTCGGTGGTATTTAAGGAGTACGGCGAAGTGAATGTAATCAGTCGTCGGAGTACGGACACGTGCGAAAACCCTGAAGAAGCTGCAATGCCTGGACATGGAAGACGTGTACGATTTCAGCAGTTATCGGACTTTAAGCGAGGTCGTCTAGTCGGACTCCGCGAGGCCGGGTGGTCGTATCGTCGTATTGCGAAGTGAATTGGACGGGAAGTATCGGTGGTGGTACGATTGTGGCGTAGATGGTCCGAGGAACATTCCCACACGAGAAGACGTGGAAGCGGGAGTCACAGACGGACTGATGAGCGGACCGATCGACGCATAAGAAGAGCGGCGTTGTCAAGCAGAACATCCACTGTTACGGAAACCCGAGCTGCCGTTGCACCTGAGGTGACTGTGCGAACAATCCGCAACCGTCTACTGGATGCAGGACTACGTGCACGTGTGCCTCTGGCATGTGTACCTCTGACTCCAGCCGGAACGGCTGCAGTGGGGAACGGCTGCAGTGGTGTCTCCAACGTCTGCACTGGAGTACGCAATGGCGATCTGTCGTGTTCAGCGATGAAATCAGATTCTGCTTGGGAGCCTCCGATGGCAGTATGCGTGTTCGCAGACGCACAGGGATGCGTCTCCACCCTTCTTGCATCCGCCAGCGACACACAAGGCCTACACCTGATCTCCTGGTGTGGGGAGCGATCAGCTATCACTCCCGTACACAGCTAGTGTTTGTACCGGTTACGTTAAAGAGCACCTCCTACATCAACAACATTATTCAGCCCGTTGTTGTGCCATTTGTAAGGCCGGTCAATCGCGGTGTTTTCCAGCAAGATAACGCACGCGCACACACGGCTCGTGGAACGTAACATGCACTTCAGGGTGAGATACAACATCCATGGCCTGTACGTTCACTGGATTTGTCCCCCATTGAGCACGTGTGGGATTTTATGGGACAACGACTTATCCGGTCTCCACGGCCAGCCACCACCATCCCCGATTTACGCGTCCAAGTTGAGGATGCTTGGAACTCAATACCCCAAACTTACATCCAATATCTGTACGACAGACTGCATGCCAGACTTGCACAGTGTGACGCAGTTCATGGCGGTTCAACCTCTTACTAACCATATTACATGGAAATGTTATTTTTCAGTTTACCAGCAAATACAGCTGTATTTTGCCATAATTTTTTGATCACGTTATCCTCTGTATTCCGTTATTTTGCTGCATTTATTTCGTTGGTATCAGACGTCTCCTTCTTGGTGTTCTTTTTTCACTTTCCGCCAGTGTATATCGTTTTTGAACCGTACTGCCTTCGCATTTGCGCATTATTTATCAACTGTCAAAATAAATAAGCAAATAAAATAAGAAATACGTGCAACTTACTGTTACTTCTTCCATTAAGCTTCTTTCGAAGCTCAAAAATTCTACTGATAGACCACTTGTATCGGTCTGATTTACGCCAATTTCATAAAAGATCTTCAGGATTGTAGATGCATACTGATTAAATATTGGGTTTCTTTCCATATCTTCTCGTCTTTCCTTGTAAAGATTCATCATCCTTTCCAGATCTTTTTCTCTAAACTGTAAGAAATAGTTGCGTTAGTCCTTCAGTCAAATTGATGAGCTCCTAAATTTACGAGGGTAATTTAAACTTGAATTGTGGAATTTCGATCACAGTATGAAATAAAGCTTTTTACAGTTTCATAGCAAATCGTCTTTTCATCAAATAGAAGTCATCGCTCTTTCCACGTTTATAAGTGCGTCACGGAAAAATTATCAGCGGCCGCCACCAGAATCGAACCCTGAGTCTTCAGTTGCGCGCCGCACATGCTTCCCTGAACCACAGCGGCCTCGAAATTCTTCAGTCTCACATACGACAGCATTGTGCGGGGCTCCAAAGAAGCAACCTCCAAGGTGGTTTTGGAAGTTTGTCATATGTGAGTCTGGAGAATTTCGATGCCACTGTGGTGCAGTGGAAGCATATCCGGCGCGTAGCTCGAAGACCCTGGGTTCGATTCCCGGTGGTGGCAGATGAAATGCTTTCCGTGACTCACTTATAAACGTGGAAATAGCGATGACTTCTATTTGATGTTCCTAATCCACGTCAACTGTGTATTTATTCGTCTTTTCATGTTATAGTTTTCCCGTAGAACGTATGTAAGGAGACCTTTGCCATGTCTCTGAAGCCTCCCCTGTGGCGTGGCGATCTAAACGATATCTTCTGACCTTTCTTCCGGTGTGCCCAGTTTTGAGTCTCGAATGAGTCATGATTGGTGTGTTTGGCTTACAATAGAGGTCGAAAAAATGGATAGTCCGTCGCCTAGGACTATCGTTCTTCATGATCGGACTACACAAAATTATTTTATTATACCGGGATTACCGTTTAAAAGTTTGTTTATTCAAATCTGTGCCTCTTAAGCTGGGGAATTTTCTCAGACGTGTTACACGCTGCTTTGCTTTTTCAATGATGTGTGTTTACATCTGTTGAACCTCACACGTTTTGATGTCTAATATGACTCTTTTCCGGAAACCTCATCTGCTGTGGTATGGAGTACGAGTGTTGTGATTGATGGACAGTCAGGAGAAAAAGATATATTGGTCAATATTGCCTGGTTTTCGGTGCGGTAAATTTACAGAATGAAAAATACCCATCTCCTAGAGTCAGATTTAGATGAGTTCTATTAGGAAGGCAGAAAAAGGGTGTTTTGTCTGCATTTCTTATAATCGATATTTCCTAAAATAGAGCTTTACTTTATCCTAACTTGCTGGGAACTGGGTCAGAGTAAGTTAAGACTAGTGAATTCTAATTTCAGTCCCTGGAATTAGAATGACGAAGTAAATTACTCCGTCATTCTTATGCAGGGGTAGGATTCGAACCTGCAACTCTCGGCTCCGGAGCCCTGAGTGCTAACCACTATGCTACACCGGCATATGCTCTCACTGCTATCTGCCTTTTTCTCACGTGCTTCCTGAGGGGCAGGCACGTCGCACACACACCCCTCCGCCGAAAGGGGGCTGGGGGCATGGCCCACGGGTCAGCCGAGACCACGTGTCGCTCTAGGCAGTCATCCTATGAAGAACGTGCATTTGTGAAATCCCAGATAATTTGGTGTGTGGAACGTAACATCACACTGTCTTATTTTTTCAAAGCACTGAAGAAAAGAATTCTCATTTTTCCTGTCTCGCCGGGTGGTAAGAACATTACATCATTGCGAGAAACATAATAGCCGGGTCATCCTGGAAGTTTGGGCGCCAATATAACGTACACGTTTGTCCGCGCCGAACATCGAAGCCGGCTTCCCTCACTCCGGAGTAAGTCGCTCTCCCAACTGAGCTACGCGGACATGGGCTCTCATCTGTCTTTATCTCGTGTGCGTCCTGCGGGGCAAGCACGTCACAATTTCACTAGTTTCCAAGTTAGTCCCTGGAATAGAATTCACTAGCCCACTTTGTTTTCCTTCCCTGGAACTCGTGGTCCTGAACTGGGGACAGACAACGGCTTATAGCTCTCTAGAATTATTCATTGTTTTACGTAAACGACTACAAATCTCTCTCCTTTTGTCAAAGGAAAACCGCGTGACTCTGAAAACTTGAAAATTGCATCATCTTGGGATGGGAATCGAACCAGCATCTCCCGATTTGCGTTCTAGTATGCTACCGTTACACCATCCAGAAAAAAAAACCCCGCAAGCAACTGAAGACGTAATTTTGGGGCTCAGATGACTCATTTACAAAGGTAATTCGATAAGCAGCTTCGTAATCATTCTGATAATTTTTTGCATCAATGTTTTGACATACAGTTGGAATTTAAACGCAAACCGATTAACTTCATACGGTTATTTCTCTTTCCTTAGCATCTAATCACGCCTAATTTAACAAGAGCTTTCGATTTATGTTTATGAGTTCTTTCTTACTTTTGTTCTTGTATAACGGCATTTTGCAGATTGCAAATTATTTAGTTTGAATAACACACAATAACGAAATTCTTCCGAATGGAAGCTGTTGTTCTGGCATAAGTGAATGATTAACTTCCGAGTTAACATAATGATGACGAGAGGGATACGGTTATTAAATTTGTGACAATTTGTGTTGAAGAGGAAAAAAGGATGACGTATGAGTTGCTCACTGTACGCACAAATTAGTTCAGTAGTCGTACTGAAATGTGGACTGCATGTCTGCCTCTTCGTGACAGGTCGTATTCAAGCGAGGACGTCAAAATTCTGCCGATTATATTTGGCTTTAACGTGGTGGGTTTAACAGGGTAGGTCGTAGAAAACGTTTTGCGTCATACTTATTGAATAGAGGAAGCTCGATCGATCGAATAGAGGAAGAGAGGAAGCTTGATCGAATAGAGGAATAGAAGAAGCTCGATCCCCTATGAGGAAACTCGATCATAAGCTCATAGAGGAAACTCAATCATAAGCTCATAGAGGAAACTCGATAGAATAGAGGAATAGAGGAAGCTCGATCCTCTATGACGAAGCTCGATCGTAAGCTCATAGAGGAAGTTCGATCAAATAAGGGAGGATGCTCGATCAAATAAGAGAGGAAGTTCGATCGATCGAATAGAGGAAGAGAGGAAGCTTGATCGCATAGAGGAATAGAAGAAGCTCGATCCTCTATGGGAAAACTCGATCATAAGCTCATAGAGGAAACTCAATCACAAGCTCATAGAGGAAACTCGATAGAATAGAGGAATAGAGGAAGCTCGATTCTCTATGACGAAGCTCGATCGTAAGCTCATAGAGGAAGCTCGATCAAATAAGAGAGGAATCTCGATCAAATAAGACAGGAATCTCGATCAAATAAGAGAGGAAACTCGATTAAATGAGAGAGGAATCTCGAACAAATAAGAGAGGGAAACTCGATCATAAACTCATAGAGGAAGCTCGATCAAATAAGATAGGAAGCACGATCATAAACTCATAGAGGAAGCTCGGTCAAATAAGATAGGAAGCTCGATCGAATAGAGGAAGCAAGATCACAAGCGAATTGTTCTCCCCTATATTGAAAATGAGAGATAAGATCTTTCAGAGATTGCTGAATTATACACCGATGGGACATTACATTGCGACCACTCATCTAATAACTTGGAGGACCCCCTTTAGCCCGCAAAACAGCGCCCACTCGGTGAGGCATCCGTTCGATGAGGTGGCGATAGATATCCTAGGGTATCTGGTAGGATAATGTCAACATCAAGTCCTCCGGCTCCACTACTTTTCGTGGTGCTGTTGATTTAGCGCGAATCCCTTTTTTGAAGTTGAACCACAAAAGTTCGATACGGATCATGTCAGATGAACTTGGAGGCCAGGGCATTAACAGAAAGTCACAAGCATTCTTGAATTCAAAGACCAGGATCTTGTGACGAGTATATGTATTAAGATAATACAACGTGGTTTGTTACAAATATTTATTTTTTCAAGTCGATCATGGTTTCGCGGGGTATTGACCTAGCTTTATCAAAACGAATCGCACGTCAATATTAAATTTTATATTATATCATAAATGGTGTTTACAGTCACCGGTTTTGGTTAGTTGATTCCACGGGCTTGATAGAAATGGTGTGGATGGCATGTCATTAACAAGTTGCGAAGACTTCTGATATACACATACGGAAAGCTTCCAAAATATCAAGTTTGGTGGTTGAATTTAGATTGTCAATTAGTTTTGCTTCTTCAAAGAGAAATTTATGGTCCTTTTCATTATAGTGTTTAGCCATCGATGACTTCTTTAGGTCACAGTTCTGAATGTAGATCTTTGCATTCCTTCAATTGAAAACGCAAGGCTCTACGGGTCTGTCATACATACGAAGCGCCACATTCACATGGAATTTGATAAATTACCCACGAGTTTTTGACTTCAACATAGTCCTTTGATCCTAAAAAGTTCATTTTGTTTATGGGTTTAAGAATCACTTTAAAATGAAAGGTTATGAGAATTTTTGAAATGTCTCGAGAAAATGGAATAATGGTAGAATTCTCTCGCAATGGGCACATCACAGGAGTCAACGTACAGATAGGATTCGGTTTCCGGAATTTTGTTAGAGCCTTGTCTATAATGGAAGGGTTGTATTATCGCTGTACTGCAACACGTTTAAGGAAATAAAGTTCTTTTTCCAAACTGTCTTTATCTGAACATATATGTATCGCGCGATATACGCAACTGTAAAAGGCGCTAAGATTTTGTTGCCAAGGGTGATTGGACTTGACATGTGGAGGTGAAAAAAACTGCAAAAGGCTTCCAATAAATTGTGGTTGCGAGAGATCCATTTGATCAAATAACCAGGACGACAAAGAATGGTAGGCATCCATTATTTTCAGTTTTGTAGCTGAATTGAATGTGAGAATCAATGGAATTTATAAATCATGAAAAAAATACAGGGTTACACCATAGAATACAAATTCTAAAGATGAAAATCCGATTTTTGGTGTAAATGTGGCAAAGATAGTATGCCAGATAATATCCAAAAACTTGAAAATCATTAGTTTGACTAATTCCGGAATTTCAGAATTTTTTCCTTTCCATAAAACGAAAGTATCGTCTACATATCGTATCCATCAATCAACTTTCACGAGTTTGAGAGGTTTTTCTTCAAATTGACGCATGTAGATTTCACATAATGTAAGTGACAGTGGGCTACCCATGGCTACATCTTCCGTCTGTTCATAAAACGTTCCACGGAAAATAAAAGTGTTGTGTTTCATGCTAATGTCCACTAATCTTGTTATTTCTTGTACAACAGGTTGGCTGTAATGATGCTCTAGAAGATTTGCATTTAGGGATTCCAGAAGAGCTCCTATTACTGAAATATTGGTGAACATAGATACCACATCAAAGGGTAGCATAAGTTGAACTACACAGGGGTGTAGTTTCAGTCGATTGGTAAGCAACGGAATTTTTCACAGATGTTTCGTTCAAAAGTGGAAGTCTTCGCAACTTGTTAATGGCATGGCATCCACAACATTTCTATCAAGCGCGTGGAATAAACTAACCAAATCCCGTGACTGTAAACACCATTTATGATATCATATACAATTTCAATATTTACGTGCCATTCATCTTGATGAAGCTAGGTCAATACCCAGCAAAACCATTGTAGATTTGAAGAAATAAGTATTTGTGACAAATCCCCAGTATGTTCCTCAAACCACTCCTTTACGATTCTGGTAGCGTGGCATAGCGCATTATCCTGTTGGTAATGACCATCATCAGTAGGGAACACAGTAGCCATGAATGGCTGAACTTAGTCCGCAACGATGTTCAAATACCTGACAGCTCTCAGGGATTGCGTCATTGGGATAATGGGGTCTAAAGTATCCCAAGAAAACATCGGCAGCAGCTTAATACTGCCCCGCCGGCCTGTTTCTGCCGCCGGAAGCGGTGTTATGCTATCCAGGGTCCATAGCCTCCGTTGGTGCGTTATGCATCCAGGGACCGTTAGTAACCTGCGTATGGCTGCTCGGCTGTCTACGTGATGCACCAGGAATCTTGATTCATCATACCAGGCCACTTTATTTCAATCATCCACTGTCCAATATCGATTATCTTGGGTCCATTTGATGCGTTGTTGGTGACGTCGTGCAGTGAGCATGACGACCCGGCAGGATCTTTGGCTACGCAGGCCCTGCGCACAAGGCTGCGATAAACTGTGTGCTATGACACATTGTCCTGATCACCACTATTGTAGCTGCGGGTTATTTGTCGCACGGTGGCCCTGCAGTCGTTGTGAGCAATGCGCGACAGTGTTCGCTCCGCTCTAGCATCAATGAGCTGCGAACGACACACGGCTGAACAACGACGGTTCGTCGTTTGGCCATCTGTGCACCACTTTTGATACGCACACACTACAAACAACCCAGAAGCCGCGCCGTTTCCGACATCTTATTTCCGAGGAGCCGCGCCATCACAATTTGTCCTTTATCGAGCTCCGATAAATCGGCAGCTTTTCCCATTCTGATTCCGAACACTCTACTAACCGAAAGCCAGTTCTCAGGTTGCATATATACTGCTCTGTGAACTTCACCTGAGCCACCGTTCGGTCTCCAGGCGTGCTCATTTTTCTAGGCTGGTGGTAGTCATAATGGAATGACTCATCGATGTAGCTCGTAAACGATATTACCTAACGCCTTTTCTGATCATGTGATTCAATCATTCGCGCAGTGTAATAGTGATACTGTACTCCAACAAATATAATTGCGCTCTCGCACAAAAATATCGGCGCACATTAAAGCAAGAGTTGAGTCGTAATGAAACTTAGTAGGTGTATTGTGGAGAAAGGGTTATGGAACTGATTACAATATAGGAGCAGTAGGCCTCAGAAGAGAAGTAGTAAAACTTTTCCAGATCAGTGCCACGTAAAGCCATCTTTGGCGGCAATGAATGTTGATGTACCGCATATCATGGAGTCAGAAAAATCTGATGTTCTGCTGTGATATATTGTGGCAAAAGAGATCCTTAATATTCCATGATGGCCGCAGCTGGCATCACAGAATTTCCAATATATTATCGATAGGAGGAAGATCCGTGAACCTGGCTGACCAAGGGAGAGCTGCAACTTTACAGAGGAAATAGGAAATATTTTCGCATGGAATGGTATATGTACAAAATATGCTGTCTATACATGCGATAAAAGCAAACCACGTCTTCAATAAGCAAATTAAAATAAATTTATTTACAAATTAAAAGCGGTTAAAAGCAGACTAGCGCTTTCGGGCATCTCCCGTCCCCATCTACTGGTCAATGCGCCACGGGATCCAACAGAGGGGTCGTGTTATCAAGTATATAACGGGATCCCTTATATACTTGATAACACGACCCATCATGCACCACGTCACCAACAGACCATGATGTCCCAGTATAAGCACAAATTGTAAAATTTCAATTCCAAAATCAATATAACATAAATATAAGAATACAAAATATTTACAAAAATGTATTATTCCGATGTTTTAAAATTCAAAAATGTACTATTCCGATGTTTTAAAATTACTATTCCGATGTTTTAAAATACCAGAGGAACTCCCGAAATAGGGGAGCAGTGTGTTGCCAGAAATTATTCCACTGGTAAGTGGCACCTGTACGACATGACATGAAAGCCAAGACAACTGGTCGCAGAATCTCCTGATTGTACTGCTGCGTTTATAACTTGCCTGTTACCTCAGCTACGGGCATTCTGTTTTCGTAGAAAATCACTCTCTACACCATAACATCTCTAGTAGTAGCTGAATGAAACTCGAAAACTGAGTCAGGATGTGAGCGCTGTCCAACCCTCCTCCATATAAGAATGCGAGCGGTGATCATATGCTATAATGGAGAAACGGGATTCGTGATAAAGAAACGATGTATGAGTAGGAAACCAGGGCGTAGCTTTAATACGCATACATTCATGGCAGCGATAACAATGACTTTCGGTATATAATACCCAGGAGGATTTTGATACCAATGTTGGGTGGCGGGTGGCCTAGTGGTCAACTTTCGTGACTGCCACGGAGAAGATATCGGGTTCGATCCCAGGCATATACGAACGCTCGAACCACTAAATATCCGCCTTGCGTCGGATGGGCACGTCGGGCCCCGGGTAATGGCCCACCGGTAATAAATAAGGGCATCTTCCTCCCCCTTCGTACCTCGCTTCCGTGTCACTTTCCTATTAGGCACTTTAGCCTAAATCTCCTAGCTTCCTATTTCTAAGGATTGTTTCAGACCTGGGGTCAGATACCAATGTTTTTGGAAAAGAAGTGCGTCATACATGGTGCGGATGTTTTAACCAAGAGGAACAATGCATGATACCCCTATTTTGCAGCCACCTGCAGGACGGGGCCACGACCGTTCATTTGTTTTAATGCACCAGAGATTTTGTTTCGAATTTTGCGGTCGCCAACAAGCAGAACTTATAGAAAATCTTGTTTACGAATTTTTAGAAAATAAGGAAAACACATTCCTCTCTCTCTCTCTCTCTCTCTCTCTCTCTCTCTCTCTCTCTCTCTCTCTCTCTCTCTCTCTCTCTCTCTCTCTCTCTCTCTCTCTCTCTCTCTCTCTCTCTCTCTCTCTCTCTCTCTCTCTCTCTCTCTCTCTCTCTCTCTCTCTCTCTCTCTCTCTCTCGCTGAATAACAACGAACTTGGCCTTACTATTTGAGCAGACCTGATTTTCCTCTCCAGATGGCAAAAGAACATATAACTGACATTAAGGAAGAAAAATGAGGATGGAAGTGGCTCCAAAGCTGAAACGCAGTAGTACTGCTATTGCGTTCCGCATGATCTTACCTCCCATTTCTTCGTGGGGGACGTGTGGTAGGAGCATTCTATTTTCGACAGTAAGCGTCACCCCATTCATCAATCTTACTCCTGGCTCTTTGCGAGAGATTTAATGAACAATATTCCAAAATGGCTTGGAAAAAAGACGGAAAAAGAACTTCACAGCAGGCTGTATTAAATAAGGCAAGTATTCTTTATTTTACTATCAAGTGGCGATGGGAGATATGTTAGCAAATTGAACAACTCTACCTGACGTTCACTGGTCAAGACGGGGATTTTTTCACAGAATCACGAATAACCTTGCTAGAGAGACTTCACTATATATGAATACTTTAGTTTCAGTGTGAGAACAGGGATTTCTTCTTTTTGAACACCTACAAATGTTTATTCCTTGGTAGAAAGTTTGATAAATATGCTCGTGATTCTTCCTCCACACGCAAGAGATGATTTCTTTCCTTGTTTGTAATGTTTATCAAACAATAAAAAGTCTTGTTCATCTGCAAGTATTCTTTTACCAGGGCGAGAAATGTTTGGAATTGTAACATGTCCTGCCGGACATGTTGTCCGAAAAAATGCATGCCCGAAACAAGTTTTACAAGCTCAGATAGATGCACATACGTTATACACGTACTGTACTATTTTTTTCTAAACATTTCAAGAAAAATATAAGAAACAAAGAACTTTCACTGCATAAATTGTCCTCCAGTAATGAAATTTGAAGAAACCAGTATTTCACTTCATTCCATAAATTGTCTCTTAGCGATGAAATTTGAACTCACTAATATTCCACTGCATTCCATAAAATGTCTCTCCGATGAAAGTTGAACTCACTTATAAGTGCATTTCATAAATATATAAATGCATTTTATAAATTGTCTCTCAGCAATGAAATTCGAACTCACCAATATTTCACTACATCCTATAAAGTATCTCTCAGCAATGAAATTTGAACTCACCTATATTTCATTGCATTTCATGAATTGTCTCCTGGCAATGAAATTTAAACTCACTTATATTTCTGCATTTCATAAATTGTCTGTCAGCAATGAAATTTGAACTCTTGAACTCACCTATATTTAAACTGATTTCATAAATTGTCTCCCAGCAGTGAAATATGGATTCACGTATGCATCCTTCCATGTCTAATCAGCACAAAGAATTAAAATTTTTGACCTGAACCCTTTTGATTTTCATGAAACTTTGTGAATATGCAGACTTTATAAAGAAACTAATCAGTGCAAAATATATGTTACATATAATACGTCTATAGTTGTAGGACTTTGAAATTCACACAAAACGCATTTTTGTGTCTACCATGTCTATGCCAAATGTCTAAACTGTAGATCTAATTGGTCAATAGAGCTCATATTCGGTACATTTGAAAGCTTAATACATGGCCTTTCTTCGGAAGTGTCATACAACCATATTATCGGCAATACAGTCTTCAAAGTCATCCATTTTGATCTTTAATCGCTAAAAACACTGCATTGCTTTTATTAAATAAAGCAGAGGGAGGGAGCATCGGAGTAGTAAGAGAACTGACTGGGAAATGAACAAATGTCACACTCAAAACTTTTTCCCATAAAGAACTAGATTTGTCACATGCACGGATAGAATTTTTACATATCCCAGGCATGTCGGGAAATATAATTTTCGAGCTCCGTCTTTTACTAAACTGAAGTCACCTTTACTCCCTATAACAGTATTTTGTTTAGGTTTTAAATTACAGCAGGATTACCATTTTTAGAAAAGAACAATCTTATAGGCTTTTTAGCGTTCACTCAATATATGACTTTCGTCTCATGGATCATTAACAACAACAAAAAATGCACAAAATCACGTTACATTGAATATCAGCTTGGACTTCTTGTTTGCATCAGTCTCATCATCTATGTTAGAGAGCCGGAAGAACGGATTGGCATCAAAGAATGTAGAAGTCGCCATGATTTTAGTCATGTGGTCTTCATCGTTGCTAATACTTTCGTTTATCAGGGGCCAGGGCATTGGTCCGGAGTCACCAATTATTGTCTCCAAGACATCTCGATGCAACAGAATGTTCGTTTTGCTACCTAGAAAATTATGGAAGAATTTTTCATACAATCATAACATTTCATACCTGAAAGCCTTACGTGTTAGTTACTTTTCAGTAATAACAGTAGATATGTTAAAGGAAGGATACAAGTTCGTAAATACGAGGGATGACAATTTAATTAACAGAACAGTAACGTAGTGTAGCTCATGTGGCGATGCGGGAAAAATAAATGACGTATCTATGCGTGTCTGGACACGTTTGACGTAGTGGGAAATTCAAGTCTGTGTGTGAGCTTTGAGGTAAAAATGGGTAATAGAAATTTATAGCAGCGCAATAACATCAAATTTTGTTTGAAGATCGGTAAAAGTGCTACTAAAATGATAAAGCTATTGAAAGTGGCGTTTAGAGAGGATGCTAAAAAAGTCAAGTGTCAAATGCAGTAAAATATTCGTGCTGTAAATCAAACGAAGTACAAGAATGCTGCCTTAGATGCACGGTTAAAACTTTGCAAGAGAAAATAAAGTGTTTATTAAAAGTTAAAAAGTTAAAAACACCATGCGATCTTTCGTGGCTGCTACTGCCACATCTTCAGATGGAAAGACCCAAATGCTCGGAATCCGACAGTTAAATACAGGAGCAAACGAGAAACGTGACACCGTATTTTCGGGTGTAAAAAGCACGTCTTTTTGAATCCGTTCTGAAGCAAATTAAATTTATCAAAGCTATCCAAAGTCAATGGAACCGGTATAGAAAACAATAGATCTGACGAAAAGAAAAAAGTTTTTCAATCGGGTTTTTAATCCCTCAGATACTGCTGTAAACGTAATCGTGAGCTTACGAACTCTTAGAAACAGAGTTATCGACAAAAAGTATATGTGACTTTACGTCCCCCCGGTGGGAAAACCATGCATTATTTTAGGAAGAAAGTATTCTCAAAAGGTTTATCCATATAAGCGGTATCGGAAAAATTAGTCGAATTTTCAAGGAGCCCAGATTTTGCTACAAATAAATCAGAAGCAGAAATTAACACTTATGACCCCTGGTGGCCAAACCATTCTTTACCAAACATTAAAAATTATGTGAAAAATATTTTCCATCAGGTGTTGCATGCGATACAGGAAGAACTTTTCAAATCGGAGCTTTAGGAGTAGAAATAACGCAGAAAACG
The DNA here is from genome assembly GCA_039090855.1 of Macrothele yani. Lineage (NCBI taxonomy): Eukaryota > Metazoa > Arthropoda > Arachnida > Araneae > Macrothelidae > Macrothele > Macrothele yani. The sequence goes on from CM076995.1 coordinate 187,520,991, forward strand.
CAATTTACCTTTGCAATAGGAGTAGAAATAACGTAGAAAACGCAATTTGCCTTTAAAGTCTGTGATTTACTTGTAAATTTTGAATTTATAAGAAAAACATTTTGCATCGGAAACACTATCCAACAAAGAAGGAATTTTTCAAATCGGACCCTTAGAAGTAGAGATATTGACTGAAATAAGATATATATATTCGCTCCCTGTCGTAGAAACCATGCATTCTTCCAAGAAGAAAATTTTCCTAAAATGTTTGTCAACATGAGTTGTATCGGTCAAAATAACGTGCAAACGATTTCCCATCAGGAGCTGTATGCGGTGCAGAAAGAATTTTTCAAATCGGAGATTTAGAAGCAGATATATAGGGGGAAAGGCAATTTACATTTACGCCCCCTAGCGGAAAGTCTATGAATTATTTGAAAATTTCGAAATTATATGAACCACATGTCACACTAGAAACACTATCCAACAAAGAAGGAATTTTTCAAATCGGACTCCTAGAAGTAGAGATTTTGACCAAAATAAGATGTACATCTACGCCCACTGGCGAAGAAACTGTAGAATATTTCAGAAAAAAATATTCCAAAAAGGTTTATCGATGTGAGGGGTATCAGTCCACGAAAGAATTTTTTCAATCGAAAATTTAGAAGCTCAGATTTTATGGCAAATACATCAGAAGCAAAAATTAACACTTACGCCCCCTGGTGGCCAAAGTATTCTTTACCAAAAAATTTGAAATTATATGCAAAAGAGTTTTCATCACGAGATGTATCCGCTGAAGAAAATGTTTTTCAAATCGGACTTTTAGAAGAAGAGTTATCGGGGAAAATGTAATTCACTTTTACGCCCCCTGGCGGAAAATCTATGGGTAATTTGAAAAAGTAACTACATCTAAAATACTCTTAGACAAAAATGGAATCGAAAGATAAAATAATTTTTTCAATCCGATGTTTAGAAGCAAATACACTGACGGAAAAAAAATCCCAACACCACGAAAAAATAGTTGTAGAGGAATGAAATGGCGGCAATACATTTGTATAGGTAACATATGTAATCGATTAAGGTTTCAAGATCACAGCTTAATGTAAGCGCGAGAAAAGCTATTTTAAATGTGAAATGCTGGTACATTAATAACCGGTGTAACCGCCAGAATGTTGAATGCAAGCACGCAAACGTTCATGCATTGTGTCGTACAGGTGCTCGATGTCAGTTTGTGGGATGGAGTTCCATGCCTGTTGCACGTGGTCGGTCAATACAGGGACGGTGAATGCTTGTTGTGGGTGATGCTGAAGTTGTCGTCCAATGATGTTCCATACGTGCTCGATTGGTGAAAGATCTGGTGATCTAGCAGGCCACGGCAACATGTCGACACTCTGTAGAGCATGTTGGGTTACAACAACGGTATGCGGGCAAGCGTTATCCTGTTGGAAAACACCCCGTGGAATGCTGTTCATGAATGGCAGCTCAACAGGTTGAATCACCAGACTGACGTACAACTGTGCCGTCAGGGTGCGTGGGATAACCACGAGAGTGCTCCTGCTGTCATAGGAAATTATTCCCCAGACCATAACTCCAAGTGTAGGTCCAGTGCGTCTCGGCCGCAGACAGATTGGTTGCAGGCGCTCACCTGGCCTCTTTCTAACCAACACACGGCCATCACTGGCATCCAGGCAGAACCGGCTTTCATCAGAAAACACAGCAGATCACCACTCCGTCCTCCAATAAGCTCTAGCTTGACACCACTGACGCCGCAAACGGCAGTGGTTTGGAGTAAGTGGAATGCACACTACAGGGCGTCTGGCTCGGAGCTGTTCTTCAAGTGGCCGATTTGTAACACTTTGTTGTGTCACTGTGGTGGCAACTGCAGCTTGAATTGCTGCCGCAGACGCGGTAAGATGCGCCACGGCCATACGTCGTACACGGCGGTCTTTCCTCTCAGTAGTGCCACGTGGCTGGCCGGAACCCGGTCTTCTTGAGGCACAACCCGGTCTCCTTGACCACCGCTGCCAACAATCATGCACAGTGGCTACATTCCTGCCAAGTCGTTCTGCAATATTGCGGAAAGAAAATCCACCTTTTCCTAGCCCTATTACACGACCTCGTTCAAACTCCGTGAGCTGTTGATAATGGCTTCTTCGTCTTCTTAAAGGCATTCTTGACTAACATCAACACACTACGTCGAATCTCAACGATAACTAACGCTCACGAACGTTACAGCGCGTATTTATAGCAAACCTGGTTTGCATGTTCTGAGGGGCGCTACTAGCGCCACGCGTATGCGCCGAGCGCGAAATTCGCATAGACGTCATCTTACAGATGTACTCTTCACCGCCTACCAACTGTCGTTTATCTAACACAACCCCTTCTTGGTGTTGGGATTTTTTTCTCGTCAGTGTATGTGGAATAAAACGTATTTTTGAATTCGACATCATCCGCATGTACGCCCTCTAGCGGCGAAATTGTACATCGTAAAAAAACAAACGAAATGTAGGATCATCATTCGCATATTTCAAGCTTTCCAATGCAAAAATATTTTTTCAAGTCGGACTAATAGTTGCAGAGATATCGTGGGTACAGACGGACGGACGGACAGACGGACAAACCGATAACATAAGCATGATCTTTTTTTACAAAAGACGTGCTAAAAACAGTTCGTTGCCACTTAATCGGAAGAAATACCCGATGTCAGAGGAAAAAACAGGACCATATATCTTAAGGCTGCATGTATACATAACTTAAAGTTCATGACTTCTATTGCTAAACAATAATCTCCACGGTTGATGTAAGATGGCAGAAAGTTCATCATTACAACACATATTAAAGTTCTGAAATACATACATACTTTCAGTAAGTAGCAATGAGGTTCTGGAGGGTGGAACCGCAAGGATTGTAGTCTCGCTCCCAATGGGAGAGTGTGAGCCTTTACCCATACAGCACAAAACGTTTGAGATGTGTATCAATAATGTTACAATCTCTGATTTTCGTTACACTTTCAGAGATATCTTACAATTACGTTTCAGCTACATCTATTTTGGAACATAACTCTGTACATTATGGTTACATTAAAAATAACATTCACCAATACTACTGTTTTATAGTTTCCATTGTACATAATTGCTACCTTGATGTTACATTCGGGCGATATTTAAGCTTTTCACACCGTCGTGACGTCACACCGTAAAAATTTCTGATGGGGTGAAAAACAAAACGGTGTACAAAAGATACCGGTGAGACCATATGGGGAGGGAAAAATGGCGAAAAAACATGTTTGGTAAGAACGTGGCAAGCAAAATGTTATGGTTGAACACAAAGAGAAAATGGCGGACAAAAGATGGTCAGATAGATCACCTGAAAAAAATGGCTACGACTGACGTCACGTTTGACCAGGAATCGACCACATCCGTCCTTGAGGCAGAACGTGGATGGCTGGGGATGGTCGTGAACGGTTTCCTTTGTTACAGAAACCCCTATTATCACGTAACAGTATAAATATGATGATGTCACAAATATCTTTCAAATACGTAACAGTAATGTAACGAAGTTACAAATACGTAACACTAATATGAAGTTGGTATGTTGAAGTTACAATGGCCACCCCGGTGGCGCAGTGTTCTAAGAGATGGCCTCTGATCATTCGTCCGAACGGGGTCCGGGTTCGAATCCCGGTGAAGCATGGATGTTGTGTTTGTCTTACGGCACTGGTTCTCTCTCTTCCCTGGAACCAGTGACCCTAAATTAGGGACGGGCGACGGCTTATAACCAATTGAGTTGCTCACGGCGGTCGGTAAACCTCTAATAAAAAAAGTTACAATGACATTTCACAGCAACGCATCGGTTATGTTTCAAAGTTATGTAATGTTGGAGTACGTTTTGACGTAACCGTAAGGTTTCTGAAACATTACTGTTACATTGCGCAACGTATCGGAAAAGTCTCAATGTTTCAGTGCTACGTACTTGTAACATATACGAAATATTCTGTGCTGTGTGGGTATTGACCAAGCGAGAGAGGGCGGTAGATTGTGAACAGATTTTCGCACTGTACTTATGTTCAGAGAGTCTAGTTTTTAATTGTTCGTTCACAATCTACAGCCCTCTCTTGCTTAATCTGTTCACAATCTACAGCCCTCTCTTGCTTAATCTGTTCATAATCTACAGCCCTCTCTTGCTTAATCTGTTCACAATCTACAGCCCTCTCTCGCTTGGTCAATAAATGCTCACACTCTCCCATTTGGAGCGAGACTACCATACTTGGCGTTCCACCCCCAGAACCTCGTTGCTACTAACTGAATGTATGTATATGTTTCAAAACTTTAATATTTGTTGTAATGATGAACTATCTGCCATCTTACATCAACCGTGGAGATTATTGTTTAGCAATAGAAATCAAGAACTGTACGTTATGTATACATGTAGCCTTAAGATATATTATCATGTTTTTCCCTCTGACATAGGGTATTTCTTCGGATTAAGTGGCAACGACCTGTTTTTTGCTCCTGTATTCAACTGTCGTATTCCGAGCACTCGGGTCTTTCCATCTGAAGATATGGCTGTAGCAGCCACGAAAGATCTCGTAGTGTTTTTAACTTTTTAACTTTCAATAAATACTTTATTTTCTCTTGCAAGTTTTAATCGTGAATCTAACGCAGCATTCTTGCACTTCGTTTAAGTCAAGTGTCTTTGAGTGGCATAAGAGCCGAAAAAAGCAAGCATTTCAAGTTCCCAGTTAAAGACCACGCTTGTGTACTTTTTCAATCACAAAGGAAAATTTCATCACGAATTCATTAAAATAAGTCTAAATCCTGTAATCGTTTTAACACATCTAACTAGCAACCAACGATGCTATTTAGATGTGTTAAAACGATTACGGGATTTTGTTCGAAGGAAAAGAGCTGAACTGTGTGGCCTGAAAATGCCGCAAGCCATGATGCGCTCAATGTTCTCGGCATTCTGGCTAAGATATCAATTACCGAATTGCATCGTCCACCCTGTTCACCTGCCTCAGCCTCTTGTGATTTCGGGGTCTTCTCAAAAAGAAACGCTGCCATGAAAGAATGAAGTTTCTTAAGCGTTTCTGACATCCAACATAACATGACAAAGAAACTCAGAAATTTTCTGAAAATAGCGTTACAGGAATGTTTCAAGCAATGGGAAGAACCTATAACTAAATGCAAGTTAGACGCTCTTAACCATTGCTGGAAACGGATTGGTAACAGGGATTACTTCTAAAGTGACAGGAAACGCTAATGCACAGATACGAACACAATGCTTCTACAGATGCATTCCGGGAATTAAATTGTCACATTTCGTGCATCACTGTAAATAGACAAATGCGTTATCAGAATGAAATAAAGTCCCTGTAAAAAACTTTATAACGAAGTAAATTTCTCCGTCATTTCCGTCCGCGCTAGGATTCGAACCCGGGTCCCCTCATTCCGGAATAAGTCACTCTACCAATTGAGCTACGCGGACGTTTTATTCTGATTCCTATCTGCATTTATGTCGTGTGCGTCCTTCGGGCAGATACGTCACATCTCCTGGTACGTTACATCATCTCCCCCTTATTTTTTTTTTTTTTTACGAAGTGCTGGAGTAGGGATTCTTTTATTTTTCCTATCTCGCGGTGTGGAAATAACATCACACCAATGCGAGATTTTGAACGGTCGGGTCATCCGGATAGTTCGGGCGCCATTATAACGAAGTAAATTTCTCCGTCATTTTCTGTCCACGCCAGGATTCGAACCCGGATTCCTTCATTCCGGAACAAATCACTCTACCAATTGAGCTACGCGGACGTTTTATTCTGATTTCTATCTGCATTTATGTCGTGTTCGTCCTTCGGGCAGATACGTCACATCTCCTGGTACGTTACAACTTTTTGCTTACGTTTTTATCAAACAAATTGACAACTTTACCGGCATGAGTTGTAACGTTACATCTTACGAGTACGAGGCGTGATTCTTATTATTACATATACATTCCGAACATCATGGCAAAATAAAATTTTGGGTTTAAAATCTACTATTAATTGCAAGTGATTCATATATTTATATATATATATAATTAGTGCCCTTACGTTTGCGACATATACCTCTAACTTAACTTTTCTTCTGAGTTGCTTTGTTTTCATGTAAATATGGTTTCTTCAAGTTGAAGACCTTTTAAATTTAACTTCATAGAGTTTCACCTGATTAATCAGATGTTGTCAATCCTGACACCTCGTCAGAGGAAGAGCTACAGTACTTAGATAAAGACTTACCTGATAAGAGCTCAATGTTAAATAAACGAGTGTGTATTCTTAAATAAGCTGTAATCATTTAGAGAGCGATTTAGGAATATGGAGATGTTAAACAATATTTCTATGAGCAACTTGTAGAAAAAAATCAGAGGTATTTTCGCGCTACAAATTGAAGAGACTGTAAGGGCTGTCAAAGCACGATCAAATTAAACTCGTTACGAAGCGCACACACCGAGCTTCCAAATTATCGTCTAGAAACGTATAGACTAAAAAACGTCTTTATTTACAATTTAAAAATATGGTTGTTTAAAAGCTTTGGCGAGCACTTTTGCGACCACTATGGTCGCATCTTCAGGCCGATGAGTGAAACCATATTAGAGCGGCGCATGGTTTAAATAGTAACAGACATGAGCACAGAGAATACACATTATGTAAATGAGAAAAAAAAGCACATAAGTGTCCGACATTTACCACAAACTGTTTAAAGTCATTAAAATTATTTTGGTGGTTTCTCTCCCATGAATGTTGTAAAACGAAATTTCTACAGGCACTAGGGATGTAGACAGGAACGTCTTCATTGCAGCACTTAGGTCCTAATTTTATAATATATAGGCTCTCAGTGAGAAGCATAGAGCTTTTTGTAGAAGCTGTTGATAGCAAGTTCGCCTTTTCCCAGTCAGGTCTTAAGTCCCTTTCAATGACAGTCTTAGAGAATGCCGAGGTAGTAGCTCCTTTACGGATGGCATAATTGTGTTCAGCCCACCGAATTCCTAGGCTTCGAATGGTCGAACCCACATAGCAGAGATATGCAGATTGGCCATTAATGTCCATCAGGGGGACACCATATGCACCAAAGCGGAAAACATTTGGTATTATATCTCTGTCATGTCTAATAATAGAAAAGAGGTTTTGAGTTTTGACACCGAACCCTAAGGAGTATTTCTTACAGGTGTTTTTTAATAAGGTAGCAACTGAGTTTTGGTAGGGCATACTTCCCATATATTTAGTTGTGGGTACACTCATAGTTAGAGTTGTTGAAGTCTTCTGTTTATATTGCTGTGTAAGTCGTTGTACGCTGCCCTTGGGGTATCCATGCGCATTTGCAATCTCATCAATTTTTCCCAATTCCTGATTTCGGTATACAGAATTCGAAGAGTGAGTAAAAGCTCTATTCACAAGTAATCTAAGTGCCGAAGTATTTGTAAGAGGTTGGAGTGCATTAGTTGAAGGGGATCATTACCGGGATAGAGGTTGGTTTCCGACAGACAGAAAAGTCAAAATATTCATGATCTGAGGAATCTGAGACCAAAAAGTCAAGATAGGGTATTGACCCAGATATTTCTACCTCTATAGTAAATCTTATACCGGGAATTATTGAAGATAAGTTTGAAGCCATATCATGCAGTTCGGAGACAGAGTGAGGCCATATAAGAAAAACATCATCAACATATCGTATGTATAATGACGGTTGAAATGTACATGTAACGTACCAGGAGATGTGACGTGCCTGCCAGAAGGACGCACACGACATAAAGGCAGATGGGAATCAGAATAAAGCGTCTGCGTAGCTCAGTTGGTAGAGCGACTTATTCCGAAATAAGAGGCCTCGGGTTCGAATCCCGGCGTAGACCAAAAATGACGGAGAAAATTAATTCGTTATAATGGCGCCCGAACTATCCGGATGACCCGACCGTTCAAAATCTCGCATTGGTGTGATGTTCTTTCCACACCGCGAGATAGGAAAAATAAGAGAAGCACTTCGAAAAAAAAAATAAGTTGGAGATGATGTAACGTACCAGGAGATGTGACGTGCCTGCCAGAAGGACGCACACGACATAAAGGCAGATGGGAATCAGAATAAAGCGTCTGCGTAGCTCAGTTCGTAGAGCGACTTATTTCGGAATAAGAGGCCTCGGGTTCGAATCCCGGCGTAGACCAAAAATGACGGAGAAAATTACTTCGTTATATACAGGATTTGAGGTATTTATTTTCTAAGTCCTGAAGCAGGATCTCAACAGGAACAAGTGACAAAGGGGTACCGATTGGTGCACCCTTATTTTATTTGCAGATGGTTTGTTGAAAACGGTAAAAACATCGGTCCCCAACAAGTTTCAAAGCTTGTAGGGTTATATCAATTTCAACTTGACTGTAATGGTTCTGGGTAAACAAGATGTTTTCAATGACAGCATAGACAACTGTACGATAAATATTGGGGAAGAGGTTTTCCATATCTAGCGAGGCAAGGATGAACTGAGTCTTCGGGAATTGACAAGATTTTATTTTGTTAACAGTTTCTATTGTACTGTTGACTGAGATAATAGATTCAATGGTAAAAGATTTCAGCAAGGCTGCAAGAGATTTCTCCAGGTTTCGAGGGGGTTTTGCATAACCTGAGATGAGGAGTCGAACAGGATTATCAGGTTTATGAGTTTTTATTTTTCCATAGGCTTCTGGAACTATGGATCCTGGGGTAGGTAACATATTGCGGGAGATACAATCCGGTAGTAAGCCAGAGTTGCGTAATTTTGATAATTTAGTAATGGTATAAGCTGTCGGATCGGAGTTCGAAATTGAGTGGGGTATATTCTGGATAGTTGCCAGCATTTTTGTAACATAATCGGTATGGTCCAGGATAACAATTTGGTTAGTTTAGTCTGCACTCAGAATGGCTAGGTCCGGGTCTTTTGCAATGGTAAGAAGTTCAGAACTTAAGTATTTCTAGGTGGAATCAGAAGATTTCTGTCTGTTTTGTAAAAGGCCACAAGAATTCCTGGGTCTCGGGGGGGGGTGCTTGACAATTTCCTTGTAGAAGATAAGATTCTTGAATTCAGTTAAAAAGTTTTAAGTCCAATGTTAGCAAGTTGTAGTAATACAATACGCTAGACAGACTTCGATCACAACAAACGTGATACTCAACGCTCTTTGAATCTGCACATAGCACAAAAATCTTATTGACTACATTTGCTCATACAAATATACACTATCTACCAACAAGTAATTGAACACCCTTGCAATCGACGATATCTGCGGCCCTGATACATGTCACGGCCGCCGCCGTTAGATATCGTGTAGGAAAGAACAACACAACCAGTCGCATGCAAGATGCCACGCAATTTGGAGCTCTTTGATTTCGGGAAAGGTGTAATTGCCGGGTATCACAGAAATGTCCGATCCATACGTAACATATTCAGCGAGTTGAAGCACCCAAAATCGACAGTGGCCTACATGATTGGCAAGTGGAAGATGAGAGGTGACTGTCGAAATGTGCTCCGACCCGGCAGACCCACAAAACTGGGAGTTAGAGACCGACGGGTGCTAGCCAGAGAAATTCGGAAGAACCGCACCAATTTGATGGGCTACATACGCGAGGAGTTTCAACAGGCATCCGGGAGTGTTCTTTTGATCAATACCATCCGTAAGGAAGCCCATCTGCTCGGTTATCATGGACGTGCTGCCGCCCACAAGCCTTTGATCACCAAGTCCACTAGCGCTGCTCGGGTAACGTGGTGCAAAGAACGGACCGTGAACCGTTCAACAGTGGAAACAGGTTCTCTGGAGCGACGAATCAAGGTTCACCCTCTAACGTTCAGATGGCAGTGTCTGGGTTTGGCGTCTTCCTGAAAAACGCCTCCTGCCGGAATGTATTGTGTCAACTGTGAAGTTCGGCGGCGGTGGAATTATGCTATGGGGGTGTTTCTCCTGGTATGGCGCGGGACCTTTGGTCGCAATTCCTGGTAGACTCAACGCCGAGACCTACTGCACCATTTTGGATGACCATGCGCTTCCTACGTTATGGCAGTTTTACGGGGTGGACGCATATTACTTTCAAGATGGCAATTCCACCTGTCATGTTGCGAGGTCCACCATGGCTTGGTATGGTGACAATGCGGTTAATCGAATGGACTGGCCTGCGCAGAGCCCGGACCTTAACCCTATCGAGTACCTCTGCGAGTTGGGGCGTCGACTTAAGGGGTGCCCCCACTGTCCGAAATCGGTCAAGGAACTGACGGGTCTTCTCCAAGACGAGTGGAAAAAAATACCGCTAGCCGTCGTACAACGCCTGGTCGAGAGTATGTCCCCGGAGGGTTGCAGCTGTAATCGCCGCTCGTTAAGGCTCCACCAACTATTGAAGGTGAATAAACTTCGTTTTCTTTTGCTATCACAGGTGTCCAATTACTTGTCGATAGATAGTGTATTTTAAAATCTAAAAAAATTCTTGAATCATCGCTCTTTCTGTATGAATACAGCTCGCACAATTGCTTATATAAGATTGCACACTCCCTCATCGCACACTGTGGTCTTATGGCATAAGGTTTGAACTAGATAGCTTTCCCTTTGATCTGCTGACATGATTGCCAACTTCAAATTTGTCGAGAGAAAATCTGAGGACTTAAAATTAGAAAATTGTAACTGAAAGAAAACAAATTTGCATCAGACAGGAATTCAGAAAGAAATTTAAATCAGAGATATATGCCATTCTTTATTTTAGCACAACTTTAAGGAATTCTTTACGCCGTGCGCGTTTCTTCACATAAAATTCCAATTATTGTTTAATTTATGGAAAAGAGCTCGTCTCCTTGACGTGGTCATCATGCCCGTAGGAAGAAAACAAGTTACTCAAACATCTTGTTTGAAGTTCATCGCCATGTTTATATTTTTATAGCTGTTTTAAAAAACACTGTTTGAAAACACGTTTGATGTCAATCATTCACCTTTAACGACTACGTTGAATAACAAAGCAAAGGGGAAAGGAACACTTTCTGATGACCAGGTTCACTCGTTTTCAGCTGGTTCACTCTTCTTAGACAAGGAATATGTTCATTCCAGCTTATTTCATTTCGAAATGTTAAAATGACTCCCAGGATTTCCTAGAGGTAAAAATAAAGCAAGTATGCGTGCAAATGCCTAGTTTAATAAAGCACTGATGGATCCCGTATCGCCAACAAGGGCATGAAGAGGATACAATAACAACTGATGAAAGAGAAAGGTACGACAACAACCCCCAATCAACCCAAAAAACGCATATCGGTACACCCAGCCATTAGTGGGCGGTAAGAAGAACAGTCACCAAACCCACGACCCGTGGATGTTACCGGAGGACTAGGAAACCAGTTGCCCACGAGAATGAACCGACCTGGTTCTTTATTTCCGGAAAATACAAAAATGCATAAAAAATAAATAAAAGCATTATCAATATTAAATTATTTAAACTGAATTTGCAATAAGATCATATAGCCATATAATACAGCAAGAAATTAGACGAAATACAAAGTTTCAAAACCACATCCAATAATTACAATGCTGCCTAGAAGACTGTCATGGAATAAAACAAGGCATTTTCTTAAAAATATATACATCTGTAAATAATTAATTACAAAAACAGGATACACAATAAAACAAGTTTAAGATCCGATAAATCCGAAATCATACACAAATGCATTTCCCACAGGAATCAAATCACACAAATCCAAAATTCAGTAACAAACAATAGAGCAATAAAACAATAGGACATCGTTTACAAAGTTTTCAAAATTATCATAATCCATGGTATTTCATGATTAACAACTACAACTCAACATTAATTAACAACAACTACAACTACAACTCAACATTAATTAAAACAATTACAACTACAACTCAACATTAATTAAGAAAAGCTGACAGCGGAATAACACCACATTTACAATAAAATCCCATACGTTTCCTTGCGCTACAGCAAGATCTCGCGCATTGTTTTCCTTTTCCGGCAGCTTTCGACACCCTGGCGATTGTAAGCAAAAATCATTATTTGCTTCACTTTGAATTGTTGCCGACGACACTTTGAGGGGCGTGGGGAAATTTGAATGCCTCCATTTTGCTGATTGTGACTTTAGTTGCGGCTCAGAATCACGAGTCCAAGTCTCATCAATTGCGACAATTCTGTTCAGAAAGGTGTTGCTTTCCCTTTAGAACCTGTATAGGTGATCCTATGCGACGCTTACGATTTTTCTTTTTCAGTGAGTCGGTCAAAATACGGTGAACAGACATGGTGGACAAATATGCCTGATGAGCAATCTCCTCGACTGTCAAACGGCGATTGTCTTTAAGAACCGTTGCAACAATGGTGACAGATGTTTTGTCTGTCGCCGTTTGAAGTCGGCCTGAGCGGTGATCATTTTCGATGCTGCTTCGGCCCTCCCGAAAGCGCGATGCCCAGCAAGAAATTGTGCTTTGATCAAGAGTTCTTTCCCCACAAACTACTTGCAAGGCAGTGTGTATCTGTGTCGGAGTTTTTCCCTGCAGAGTTTCTATTTTCACGGACGAGCGCTGGTCTAACGCCGTGACTCGAACTCAGGAGCTGCACGCTTCCATTTCCAAACCTTCCCACGTACACACAGCAAATGATAGCGCGTTGTTCTCACACCAGTGCGTTGCTGACAGCCTGACATTGACATGACGCAATTATTTTCCCGATTGCATCACCCACTTCCGTTTTAGATTAACGTGTGCAGAACTTTTGTTATGACCTTCCCATTCCTCGGTTGTATGCCAGTCGAAAGGTGATCCCATTTCTTTCCATCTTGGATTGAGGTAAGATTTTTAAGTTTCCCAGCTTTTCGGATCATATCTCTGTAGGCTTTCCCTTCCGCTCATCTCGTTGGCTCTTACGTTTACTCAGAATACTGTTGATTTCCGCTACGATACTCTCTTATGGCTTTTACCATCGTTCTTTTCGCCATGTGGTCTTATTTATCTGCATTTAGTCCCTTTATCGATTTCTCTTTCCTTTCATCACATTCACATACAGCTTCAGTCATTCCTAAATTTCGTTTTCGACATCTCCTCACCAGCCATGTTTCTTCGTTACCTATTTCTTCTCTTCCACCAGGTTCTTAGCCGGCCTTATAGAGCCACCCTGATCACTCGATCAGCCTAACGGTTCAGCAGGTGGTGCAGTGTTGTTTCCTCCATTGACGCCTTCCTTCTCCGGTTGCTCTCCACCATCTTGGTATTCTAGCTTCCCCTAGAACTTAACCGAATTGAACACCTATAGGATGAGATTGAGAGAGCCATTCGTAGCAGAAAGCATCCTCCAGTAGACATTCTGCAATAGAAGGACGCCATCACTTCGATTTAGCTGAACATACCTCAGAATGATATCAGCACGTTGAGTCCATGCCCCATAGAATCGAGGCTGTTTCGAAGCACGAGCGTGTTCTAAAATTTATTAGGTAGGAGTTCCAAATAATTTGCTACCTTAGCGTATTTTCTCCTGGCATTGTGATACATATCTCCGTACAATTTGGTCGTCACTTCATATATTGATTCATATTTGACACACCGACAGAAATGCACTTCTCTTTTCGTGCATCACTATGACAGAGAAAAATGCACTGCCGCCATGTGAAAAAAAATGAAAAGTAAAGATTCATCAGGTTTTCACTTTCTGAAGTGTTCGCAACAATGAAATGCGGTGAATATAACTAATTTCTGAAGACATGTGGTGATAAAAACTCGTATAATGTCGTTGTATGGATCAATTATTTGAAATAAGTAATACCAAATTTTTTTCTCTTTAAAGATTTAAAATATTAAGAAGCAACACTCAAAGGTGAGAGCTATACAAATATGATTCTTTTTTTCTCAGGAATATCTGGGAAATACGTTGGAAAACTGAACCCGTCGTACCTCAACTTCATAAATTCTGTAACATATTTATCGGCTCATCATATTTTTAATGAATCATCTCAAAGAGACTTTCACAATAAACATAAAATTTTGCTTTAAGTGATTTTGTCGCATTATATGACTTACCCGTATTCATGCAGTCATCATAGAACCTCATGGCTAACAAAAGAGATTTCACTACTTTGCTGCCCTTACTCGGCCCCGATTCTATAATGTCTGGAATAAAGCAAAGAAATAACAAATTAACAGAAAACTGTGATCTTGCTAACAAACACTTCAAAGAAAATTTCTAGAGCTCCATAATGTTTAAGATAATTCCCGTAAGTTTTTATGCGTAGAGTTATGCATTTCGTTTCATGAGATTCATTGCTACGGTTTCAAAATGATATCCCATTTTTACACCGAAGAGCCAAAACATTATGACCACCTGCTTAATATGATGTTGGTTCTTAATGTGACGCCGAAACAGCGTTTACCCGGTGAGGTGTAGACACTACAAGATTTCTAAAGTTGTCGTGTGGTTTCTGCTACCAACACACTATATCTTTAACTCTTGTAAATCCTGTAGTTGAGCCGCCGTTGCTCTGATTTCCAGTTCCAAAACAAGCCACAGTTGCTGTGTAGGATTGATGCCTGTGGCACTTGGATTCCAGGACAGTACTTGAAAATTTTCCTCATGTAACGAAAACCCTTCTCGAACAGTCGGAGAAGTATGTCATGACGCATAATCCTGCTGAAAGAAGGCTTTATTACAGGGGTATATTTATTACAGGGGTATACCGTTGCTATGAAATAAATTACCTGATCTGCAATGATGTTTAGGTAGGTGGTAAACGTCACAGTCTCTTGCACATGATTGACAAGAACCCAGGATCCTTGCAAAACATTGCCCAAAGCGTAACACTTCCACCACCAGCTTGTTTTTGTTCAATGTAGCATCCTGATACCAACGCTTCCCAGGGTAAACGAAGCACATGTACCCGGAAGTCCACGTGGTGAACGGGAAACAGAATTCCTGAGACCACGCGAGCTTTTATCAATCATTCAATGCCCAGTATTGGTGCACCCGTGTCTAGGCGCTCTCGACGGGGAACCGAGGTTAGCATTGACACTCGGAGCGGTATGCAGCTATGTAGCCCCATTTTCAGCAGAGTTCGATGTACTGTGTGTTGTGACACATTACGCCCATCACGAGCATTCAAATTAACGTTGAGTTTTGCCACTGTATTCCTTCTATTGGCTCGTACTATATGGATAGCATTGGCCCACCTCTAGCATCGATGAGCGTGGAGGACCCCCACATTTCCGGCGGTTCGTTTTTTCCTCCTCGGACGACTTTTCAGTCTGAGGAAGACCCAGTCGTCTGTACATTACAACTGTTTTTTGTCAAATTCGTTTAAGTCCTCTGCTTTTCCCATTTGACGAACAAGAATAACACTAATGATCGATGATGAAAGTTCGGTCTAAATGAGACGAGAGATAACTTCAAACTGTCGAATACACGATAAAAACTTGCTAAGGTTTTTATCAAGAAAAGAAGATGATTACAGAACCATCTTCTTTTCTCAGTGCCATAATCTGTTTTCTTCCCTTACTGAGATATCCCTTTGCTATCTTTAGGCTTTGGTTGTTTTCAATTGCTTTCTTCACTAGTTCACAGATGAATTTCCTTACGTCTTCAGTGATAATTTTTCGTACTGTCTTGCATAGCTCTATATATTCCACTTTGGAAGTTACATCTTCTTTAGTTGTCCTCATCTCTCTTCATTTTTGCATCAACATTTTGGTTTTTCCTGATAACTTGTTCATATGCAACTTGTTCTTAGATCCAGCTATATTTGTTGCTGTTTCCATAAGAGCTTTGGTTACTTTTCTGTTAACTTCAGAAATATCCACTTCTTCCGATGTTAGGCCTTCTAAAGCAGAGAATCTGTTCTTCAGTTCCAACTTGAAGGTATTATGGTGTTTTTTAAGGTTGGTTAGGTCAATACATTTTGTTTGTCTTATGAGCTTGCCACGTTCGAGTTTTGTGTTGAGGTGCATCTTACACCTCACCAATCTATGGTCACTACCTGAGTTGAACTTGTTTAGCACACTGCAGTCTTCTATGATGAATTTTTTGTTACACATAATAAAATCAATTTCACTTGTCATCCCATTTGGATGCTGCTTGCCTTTATTATTTAGATGACGAATTTCCTCATAAAATTCTTCAATTTCTTCTTCAGGATGACTTGTGGTGGGTGCATAAGCTTGAATAATCTGAGCCTTGTATCTTTTGGAGAGTTGGATAACGAGCTTATGCACCCACCACAAGTCATCCTAAAGAAGAGATTGAAGAATTTTATGAGGAAATTCGTCATCTAAATAATAAAGGCAAGCAGCACTTGAAGATCATTATGGGAGATTTCAATGCGAAAATAGGGCAACGGCAACGGAATGAAACTTCAGTAGGTAAATTTGGTCACGGCAACAGAAACCAGCGTAGAAACACTCTCGTAGAATTTGCAGAGGCAGAAGGGGATTTGATCATGTACTCCTTTTTCAAGAAAAAGCTGCAAATTAAATGGACATGGAGGTATCCCAACGGATTGACAAGCGAAATTGATTTTATTATGTGTAACAGGAAATTTGTCATGGAAGACTGCAGTGTGCTAAACACGTTCAACACAGGTAGTGACCATAGAATGGTATGATGTAAGATGCACCTCAACGCTAAACTCGAGCGTGGCAAGCTCATAAAACAAACAAAGTATATTGACATGACCAACCTCAAAAAACATCATAATACCTTCAAATTGGAACTGAGGAACAGATTCTCTGCTCTAGAAGGTCTAACGTCGGAAGAAGTGGACATCTCTGAAGTTAACAGGAAACTAACCAAGGCTCTTATGGAAACAGCAACAAAAATAGCTGGTACTAAGAACAAGTTGCATATGAACAAATTATCAGTAAAAACCAAAATTATGATGCAAAAAGAAGAGAGATGAGGACAACTAAAGGAGATGTGACTTCCAAAGTGTAATATATAGAGCTATGCAAGACGGTGCGAAAAAGTATCACTAAAGATGTAAGGAAATTCAACTCTGAACTAGTGAAGAAAGCAATTGAAAACAACCAAAGTTTGAAGAGAGCAAAGGGACATCTGAGTAAAGGAAGGAAACATATTATGGCTCTGAGAAAAGAAGACGGTTCTGTAACAAGAAACAGAGGTGAAATTTTGAAAAGAGTGAACGATGATTTCTACTCAAAACTATATTCAGGAGTGGCTACAATACTATAGATCATATCCACATACTGAGAGAACTAACTGAAAGAGCGAGAGAATATGAACTGCCATTATGCACGGCTTGATTATGAAAATGCCTTTGATTCGGTGAAACAATCATAAGTTACAATGGCTTTGAAATCCTGCGAGATTGAAGATGCATACGCTAATATTATTAATAACATGTATGAAACTGCAAGTGCAAAGATTCAGCTATTTGAGAATACAGCCCCTTTAAAAATTGGAAAGGGAGTGAGACAAAGTGACACTATATCTCCCAAACTCTTTAATGCTACATTGGAAAATGTCTTTCAATTACTGAACTGGGAAAACAAAGGGATAAAAGTTAATGGAGATTATCTAACTCACCTTCGTTTTACTAATGACGTAGTCATTTTTGCAACTACCCCATCAGAGCTACAGAGTATGACCCAAGAACGTGCTGACAAGAGTAAAGAAGTGGGATTAAAAATGAACTTTCAGAAGACAAAAGGGATGTACAATGCTTTTTACAAAAAATGAAGATTTATCGATTGATGGGGAAAATCTGGAGATAACCAATACATACCTTTATGTTGGACAGCAGATATCAAGTGAGGGTCACATTGATGAAGATATTAATCGGCATTTAAAACTTGCCTGGAGAGCCTTTGGAAGAATCAGTATATTTTAAAAGAGCAATATGCCATTATGTCTTAAAAGAAAAGTGTTTGATCAATGCATCCTTCCAATGCTTGCGTATGGTGCAGAGACGTGGACCTTAACTAAAAGAGACATACAAAGACTCCAGACAACTCAAAGAGGCAAGGAGAGATGCAGGCTTGGTGTAACCAGGAGAGATAAGAAGAGGAATTCGTGGATCAGAAAAATGACAAGAGTGGAAGACATCATCATGATCAGAGAAAAAATTCATGAAATGGCAATGGGCTGGACATATTGCCAGAAGGACAGACGATCGATGCACAGCCAAAATTTTAGATTGGATTCCAAGGGACAGGAAAAGACCCAAAAGAAGATCACATGTGAGATGGGGGGATGAAATTCGAAAGTATGCGGGAGTAACATGGAGAAGACTGGCACAAGTCAGACCGCTGTGGAAGAAACCTGTGGAGGCCTTCGTCCAGCAGTGTATTGATAATGGTTGACAATGATGAAGATGATATATATATATATATATATATGTAATTTAAATTCAAAGACCCGAACCAAACCTGAGTAAACTTTTAAACTTAGCTCTATATGTGCGTGTGTGTGTGTGTGTGTGTGTGTGATAATTCAACATTATGAAACTAAGATGTCGCTAAACAAAACTTTTAAATTTACACCACCTGCCTGGAATATTTTATTTAAAAACCAAAACAGAAATTTCCGAAATGCATTAAAAACCTTACGCCTCTCAGATTCAAAATATATTTTTTTACAATTTCCGGCAGAAATTGATACATATTACTAAATTCAAGTGTGCATCTAGCTTGCATCGCGAAAATGTACCTCAGGGTTATCTGATGGTAAAATTCTTCATCGTACGTCGCAAAACAAGGCATGAAAAGTTTGTCTACAGTTCGAACTACCGAAATAAAAAATTGTTGTTTTTCAATTATGGTTTTAGATGCGCAAAATATGTAAAAGTGATTTTAATATCCCTAGAAGGAAAACTGTGCTTTCCAAAAGTTCGAAATTGTGTGAGTCATCATCACAATAGTTAGCGCTCTATCCGATGCACAGCGAAATTTTCAAATTCCACTTATCTAAAAGTAATCAAAGCACGAACTGTTTCTTCCAAGTGCTAAAAATTCAATTTGTATAGGTTTATAACCTATGCACTTAATAACTTTGTGGCATAATTAGGTACACTGATAATTAACGACTTGTGAACTTATTTTCATAGCTCCGATTTACGAGTTGAGGTCAGAGACTCTGATTTCTGAATTGTCAGCGAAATTGGGGCCGAAGTCGAAACCTGGATATGCCACGGGTTGTGCGCGTGCCATACAGTCCGGAATACCTTACAAATATAGAGCCGGTTGCCCAAATTTAGGGATGGGGGACTTCCTATAGCTGTTAGCATTGCTAATGAGAGTCGTTAAACCGCGAAACAAATAAAAGCCTACAATCCTGGATCACTAACATCTCGAGATCCGGTTGCGTAAATTTAGGGATCGGAGGACTTTCTATATCTCTTAGAATTGCTCATAAGGGTCGTTAAACCGCGAAACAAAAAAAGAGCTACAATCCTGGATTCCTTACATCTCTAGAGCCAGTTGCCCAAATTTAGGGATGTATAACGAAGTAAATTTCTCCTTCATTTTTGGTCTACACCGGGAATCGAACCCGAGTCCGCTTATTCCGAAACAAGTCGCTCATTCTGACTCCTATCTGCCTTCATGTCGTGTGCGTCCTGCTGGCAGGTACGTCACATCTCCCCCCCGAAAGAGGGCCGGGAGCATGGACCACGGGTCAGCCGTCACCATGAATCGTTGCAGGCAGCCATCCACTGTAGAACGTGCACTCGAGAACTCCCAGTCAATCTGGTGTGTGGAATGCAACGTCACACACATTTATTTTTCGAAGCGCTGGAGAAGAGATTCTCTGATTTTTCCTATCTCGCGGTGTGGAAAGAACATCACACCAATGCGAGATTTTGAACGGCCGGGTCATCCAGATAGTTCGGGCGCCATTATGACGAAGTAAATTTCTCCGTCATTTTTGGTCTCGAACCCGAGTCCGCTTATTCCGGAACAAGTTGCTCTATCAACTGAGCTAAGCAGACGTTCATTCTGACTCCTAGCTGCCTTTACGTCGCGTGCGTCCTGCTGGCAGGTACGTCACAGATGGTGTACTTCCTATATCGCTTAGCGTTCTTTAAAATAGTCGTTAAACCGCGATACAAATGAAAGCCTACAATCCTAGAGCCGGTTGCCCAAATTTAGGCATAGTGGACTTCCTACATAACTTAGCGTTGCTTATAAGTGTCGTTAAACCGCGAAACAAATAAGAGCCTGCAATCCTGGATCCTTTACATATCTAGAGCCGGTTGCCCAAGTTTGGGGATGGTGGACTTCCTACATATATCGCTTGTGTTGTTTATAAGAGTCGTTAAACCTCAAATCAAATAAACGACTACAATCCTGGATCCCTTACATATCTAGAGCCGGTTGCCCAAATTTAAGTATGGTAGACTTCCTATATGTCATAGCATTGCTCATGAGAGTCGTTAAACCGTGAAACAAATAAAAGCCTACAATCCTGGATCCCTTACATCTCTAGAGCCTGTTGCCGAAATTTAAGGATGGTGGACTTTTTATATCGCTTAGCAGTACTCATGAGAATCGTTAAACCCCGTAACAAATAAAAGATATTTCAAACCAAGGTCTGATAAGTTTCGATGTTGGTCTTCGTAAATCGAAATTAAGCATCATATCTTACTAAGCATTACAAACTTCCGTTTCTATCGAATCCCGTAATTTTCCAGATGCCGAAATTATTGCAAGATCTCTTTTGATTTGATTTCCATGGGCAAAATAAAATCTTACTATTGATGAGAAATAGTTGCTCAAGACGTTTCCTATTAAATATTCTTAGCGCATGAATCATCTGCACCATCCAGACATTTATTTTCTGTACATAGAATTTAATTTTCGTAATTTTAATTATTTAAATTTTACCTCATGTGAACAAAACTTCACTCAAATGAAAAGAAGCGCTCTCATACGAAATTGCGAGTTCTAGGATGTACCTGAAATGTGCACGTGAATGCCTGAAATCTGTCGCACATATTTGAACATCGTGTCTTTAAAGAAAACTTGATAAAAAGCACACTGAAGTGCCAAAAGTCATGGTATACGTACCTAGCATCGTGTACGATTTCCTATAGCGCGTCGAAACGCAGCAATTCGACGTAGCATCTATTCCACAAGTGGCCTGAAAACTTCTGAAGAGATATCGAGCCATACCGTCTGAATAGCCACCCACAGTTCCCTGATGCTTGTAGGTGCAGGATCTTGGGTGAGAATGGACCTTTCCACCACGTCTCATAAGTGTTCTACTGGATTTATATTGGGCGAATGTGGTGGCCACACCCGCCGTCGGAACTGTCTAGAATGTTCCTCGAACTAATGTAGGAAAACTTGAGCCCGATAACATGGTGCATTGTTCGCCTGGAAAATCCCATCGTTTTTTGGGGTACATGAAGTCCATGAAGGGTTGAAAATGTTCACCCAGCAGAACAACAACACGATTACCGGTCAATGACGTGTTTACGAGAACCACAGGACACACACCGTGCCACGTAAGGACATCCCACACATGTATCGAACAGCCACCAGCTTGCACAATGCCTAGTTGACAGCTTGAGTCCATGGATTCATCAGATCTGCGCCACACCCGAACCCTACTAATCAGCTCGTAACAACTGATCGCATGACTCATCGGACCACGCCACATGTTGCCAGTCTTCCAAGATCCAATTACCGTGTTCACGAGCCCAGGTGAGACGCTGTGTTCGATGTCGTGGTTTTAACAAAGGCACTCTGGTATGTCTTCTGCTCTGATCCCCCATGGACACTAAATTACGCTGCACTGACTTGATGAATATGTCTCTTGGCACCTCCTGCATTAAAGTGGATGTTATTTGAGCCAGTGTCGCTTGTCCGTGAGCATGGTGGACAATCCTGGTCAGACGCCGCTGGTCACGGTAATTCAGCACCCGTGGAAGCCAATTGCGCTGTCCACGGTGGGTGCTAATACCTTCCAGAAGGTATTCTAGGTACACACGTGACACCATGGTCAAGGAATATTGAATACTTGCCGAACTTGGGAAATCGAATATCCCTTCGTTCTGGATCCACTACCATGCTTCGTTCAGACTCATCGTCTTATCACAATCCTACTGGCGGTTATTTAACGTGACTCACCAGATTACACCTCGTAACTGATAAAAATCGTGGCATGCGTCGAAGCCTTTATACGACGGCAGCGCGAGTTAAATATCTGCTTACTGCTTTCCATGACTTTTTGAACTTTAGTGTAGATTAAACGATAAAGATGACACCGAATTTTCGGGTGTAATAAGCACGTCTTTTGAATCCGTTCTGACGCAAATTAAATTTATCAAAGCAAAGTCAATGAAACCGGTATGGAAGACAGTAGTATCTGACGGAAGAGAGAAGTTCTTCAATCGGGTTTTTAATCCCTTAGATATTGCTGTAAACGGAATCGTGAGCTTACGCCCTCTGGTTGCAGACTTGTGCGTTAAGAAAAACATGAATTTTTATGAGAAACATTTCGCACCGGAAACGCCCTCCAACGCAGAAATAATTCTTCAAATCGGACTCTTGGAAACAGAAATATCAACAAAAACAGGATGTGACTTTACGTCCCCTGGCGGGAAAACCATGCATTATTTTAGGAAGAAAGTATTCTCAAAATGTTTATCCATATGAGCGGTATCGGTCCAAACAAAAAGAAATTTAGTCGAGTTTTTAGGAGCCCAGATTTTGCTACAAATACATCAGAAGCAGAAATTATCACTTATGTTCCCTGGTGGCCAAACCATTCTTTACCAAACATTAGAAATTATGTGAAAAATATTTTCCATCAGGTCTTGTATACGATACAGGAAGAATTTTTCAAATCGGAGTTTTAGAAGCAGAAATAACGCAGAAAACGAAATTTACCTTTGTACCCCCAAAGAGGAAAGTCTATGATGCACTTGAAAATTTTGAATTTATAGGGAAAACATTTCGCATTGGAAACACTATCCAACAAAGAAGGAATTTTTATAATCGGACTCTTAGAAGTAGAGATTTTGACAAAAATGTGATATACATCTACGCCCCTTGGCGTAGAAACCATGCATTATTTCAAGAAGAAAATGTTCCTAAAAGGTTTGTCGACATGAGTAGTATTGGTCAACAACCGACGTTTTTTTCAATCGAGAATTTAGAAGCTCATATTTTGCTGCAACTACATTAGAAGCGGAAATTAAGATTTACGCGCCCTGGAGGCCAAACCATTTATTTACAAAAACTAGAAATTATGTGCAAACGATTTCCCATCAGGAGCTGTATCCGGTGCAGAAATAATTTTTCAAATCGGAGATTTAAAGCAGAGATATAGGGGGAACCGAATTTACCTCTACGCCCCCTAAGGAAAATCTATGAATTACTTGAAAATTTTGAAATTATATGAAAAACATGTCACACTAAAAGCACTATCCAATAAATTTCAAATCGGACTCCTAGAAGTAGAGATATTGACGAAAATAAAATATACATCTCCGCCCCCTGGTGGAGAAACTGTGGAATATTTAAAGAAGAAAATATTCCGAAAAGGTTTATCAATGTGAGTGGCATCAATCCACGAAAGAATTTTTTCAATCGATATTTTAGAAGCTCAGATTTTATGGCAAAAATTAGCACTTACATTCCCTGGTGGCCAAAGTGTTCTTTACCAAAAATTAGAAATTATATGCAAAAGATTTTCCATCAGGAGGTGTATCCGCTGAAGAAAAAGTTTTCAAATCGGATTTTAGAAGAACAGTTATCGGAAAAAATGTAATTTACTTTTACGACCCCTAGCGGAAAATCTATGCATAATTTGAAAAAGTAACTGCATCTAGAATCTTTGTCGACATAAATGGAATCAAAAGATAAAATAATTTTTTCAGTCGGATGTTTAGAAGCAAATATGTGGAATAAAACGTATTTTTGAATTCGACATCATCTGCATTTGCGCCCTCTAGCGGCGAAATTGCACATCGTAAAAAAAAACGAAATGAGGGATCATCATTCGCATATTTCAAGCTTCCCAATGCAAAACGTAAATAATTTTTCAAATCGGACTAATAGTTGCATAGGTATCGTGGGTACAGACGGACGGACGTACAAACCGATAGCATAAGCACGATTTTTTTACAAAAGACGTGCTAACAAAAAACGCTGATGTATTTAGGAAACGCAGTTTTGGTAATCACTTCATTAAAGTAAAATGTGGCGAGGAAGTAGGCACCAGAAAAGAAAGGAGCACTTCTTTCTCGTTTGTCGACTAGTGTAAGGTGAAGGAAATCTGAGTTAATGATTTTAAGAGCGGGAATAATTCGACAGATGTGTCGAAATGCTGAAAAATGCCGCATACCTACTGCAAAAGTCGGAAGCAGAAATGGAATTTTGGATACCTCTTCAGGCAACTGCTGACGCAATTCTTTCGTTAGCAGACAAAAATTGGCATGCCATATTGCTTTAAAACGCATAGCAGAACCCATTGGCCGTAACGTTTTTGTTATAGATATATATATATTTTTTCAATCTTTCCCAGTCTTACTTCCAGTGATGTTTCCCGATAATGTTCAGACCCGTAAAAGTACGTGTAAACTGCCGTTTGTGCTGTTTTCACGGTAAATGAAAAATATTTTTAAGTGTTTTTAATTCATCTGTTCGTCAATATTTTACAAATTGTTAAATTTATTCTTGAAAAATCCAACTATTTAGTTTCCATTGCGCCCATGTTTGTGTAATACACTTACTTCCAAAAGTTAAGCACGCAGAGGGAGAAGTTAATTTCCGGAAGCCAATCGGAATTGCAGAGGCTGCAATTCGCCGCAGCGGTAGATGGAAGTATGCAAATATGGTAGGTAACAGCGAATCACGGTGTCTTGCCGAGAAATATGCAAAACAGGCAGTCGTACACTGCCGGACAATTGCTAAGGACGGATGATGATAGCAACGATAGCAACCATAAAATGGAAGGCAGGAAAATGTGCAAATTAGCATAAGTGCGGGATACAGTAAGACGTGTTGTGCGTATGCAAATTTTGGATTGCCGAACTTGTTCGTGACGTCATAGCGCTGATAAGAGATATAAAGGATTTGACGCATATTGACCGTTGTTGTTCAAACGCAAAGTTGAAAGGGAAAGAATCAATTGACGAACTTGCAATTTTCAGTATGTCTTCCCGACATCACCTAGATGATTTTACGCGTGGCCGTATTATTGGCAAGATTGAAGAAGGGCGAAAAATAACAGATGCTGCCAGGGAGTTCGACGTCAGCCACAGTGTTGTTTCAAGGCTTTGGAAATCATTTCAAACAAATGGAGAGTGTAGTAAACGTCACGGGGGAGGTCGTGTTTGCAGTACGACACCTGCAGAAGATCGGTACATAGTGCTATCAACAAAAAGATACCGGCGCAACACAGCTAGTGAGGTAGCAAATCAGTTTATGGCTGCTACTGGCAAGCGGATCTCCCGAAAAACTGTCGCCAGACGTTTTCATGAAGGAGGACTATACGCCCACCGTCCTGTTGTGTGCATCCCATTGTCCAGAGGTCACCGTACCGCCCGTTTGCAATGGTGTCATCAACATCGCAGTTGGACTGATAACGACTGGTCTGCTGTCCTCTTCTCAGATGAGAGTAGATACAGTCTATTGTCTGATTGTCGACGACAACTGATCTGGCGTGATAGTGGTACAGCATATTGTCCAGCAAACATACAGGAAAGGGACCGATATCCGACATGTAGTGTCATGGTATGGGCTGGCATCATGATCAATGGCCGTACGTTCTTCTATGTGCTTCCAACTGGGACTATGGCTGGCCAACGATACATTAATGATGTTCTGCTACCTCATGTTCGCATGTTCCGTGGTGCTGTCGGGGATAGATTCATTTTCATGGACGACAACGCAACATGTCATCGAACAGTCGCTGTCCAGGAGTGTCTTGAGAGCGAGGATATTCAACGCCTCGTATGGCCAGCACGTTCTCCAGATCTGAATCCCATTGAAAAATGTGTGGGGTGCTTTGGGGAGGAGTCTTGCTGGTCGCCAATGCCCTCCAATAAACAAGGACACCCTCATCCGTGCACTGACAGAGGAATGGGATAAATTACCCCAACAGCTGCTTGATAATGTTGTGCAAAGCATGACACGACGTGTGGAATCTTGCATCGCCTTCCATGGTGGCCATATCCCGTATTCACATCTTACGCCGGAACGCCTGCGGACGGTAATTGCATTTTTTTCACGTTTACGTATTCTGCACAAAATGGCCTGTTTCTCCCTTGAACACGTTCCAAAGCCTTCTGGATTTCAGAGCACAATAAATTGTCTTTCTTGTAATGTCCTGGCATTCTGACATTATTTCATTTCACTTGGCATCCAACCACACTTATTTTTTTATGCGCTATATAGCCGTTTATGATCCGTCCTTAGCAATTGTCCAGCAGTGTATAAGAAGCCAGCACTCTGAAGGCGTACAGGAGTTGCATGCAAGTGCTGCTACAAGGTGTTGAGAACTGTCGGAGGATTTGTTTTGAAGACAGACTTGATTTTATGGCTTCCAGAAGACGATTGGAAGATCCTGAGTGTTGGCATGCCGTCGGACGGATTGAAGCAGGACAGTCAATCACAGATGTTGCTGGTTTCTTCGGCGTGAATCATTCCGTCATTTCACGTTTATGGAAGCAATTTCTAACTAGCCAAACAGTTGTCCGCAGACCTATGGCCGGTCGCCCAAAAGTTACGAACCCCGCGGAAGACCGATATATTGCTTGTGTAGCCAAATGGAAACGAAGATCGACGTCCACACGTGTGACATCAATGGTTACGGCGGCCATTGGTAAGACGATATCTGCCACTACTGTGCGTTGAAGGCTACACATTAAGGGACTGTACGCCCGGGTACCACGGGTTTGTGTTCCTCTATCCGTCCAATCCAGAGGGGCACGATTAAAGTGGTGTCGCCAACATGTCAATTGGACTGTGTCTGATTGGGGCAACGTTATGTTCACGGATGAGTCCAGATTTGCCCTGCAACCCGATGACAAGCGTGTACGGGTGTGGAGGGAAGAAGGCACACGTAATCGACCCCAGAACATCACCGATCATCATGCATTCCGAGGGGGAATCATCATGATCTGGGCAGGAATTTCGTTGGAATACCGCACCGACCTCCACATCTACAGACGGGGTTCTGTGACGGCTGTACGGTATCGGAATGAAGTCCTAGACCCTACTGTGCGATTGTACGCTGCAGCAGTTGGTCCTGCCTTCGTTTTAATGGACGATAATGCGCGTCCCCATACAGCTGCCATCGTCGACGACTACCCAGAGAGTGAGGAGATTGCGCGTATGTAGTGGCCGGCGTACTCGCCCGACCTTAATCCGAATGAAAATCTTTGGGATGCCCTCGGCCGTGCTGTGTGTTCACGTCTCCCGCCCCCAACCACTCGCACAGCTTTGGAAACTGCTCTACAGGAGGAATGGCGATTACTGGACTCTGCGATGGTTGATCACCTCATAAAAAGCATGGTCAGACGTTGTAAACTTTGTATGCAGATGATGGGTGCTCATATACCCTATTAATGTCGGGTTTTGTTGTTTGTTGTGACTTTATTACTCACTTTGTAAATGACTCCAATTTGACGTCATCTTATAATTTCTGAAAATTCAATATTATTTTCATCTCTCTCTGTATTTCTTTGTTTTGATTCATTAATAAATATATTTTCTACGTTCCTGCAGCATTTCGTGTCAATCCAAGCAGTACTTCTCCATTTTTCACATCTTACTGCTCCGTGCTTCACTTTTGGAAGTGAGTGTAGAAACTTTATCTTTAATGTTTCCGCTGATTCGCTTAAGTAGCGCCATCTCATTTTTGAAATATTTATATTGTCCCCGATCAGCAGTATCCATCAAAATCTCTAATTTTTATTTTTGATTATTTCTGCTGACTTGCTTTTGCGATATTTTCTCAGTACTGAGAACTTCGGAAATTACAGAAAAGCCAGCTGGGATAAGAGGTTACAGCATGTGAATTGAAACGCTTATTATGTCACACTGAGTAACAAAAATATTAGCTCTAGTTGTCGTCACCGATTACATTAGTTAATGTCAGCTAAAGTGGATAGAATTAGGTTAGCAAGTAACTTGTAGTTTGTGCCAAGTCAAGATGACGTCACTCAGGGTTTTGCGAGTTGCATCGTCATCGTATACTCGTGGATGACATTTATCCCTGGCCTAATTGCCACGAATTTACTCGTGTTAAATATTGTGCTTGAAGCATTTTCCTGAAATAATTGGCAGTCATTAACATTGCGTCTGCGATTCCTTTTTGGGCGTGGTGAGATTGGAGTGCCATGATTGGCTGAAGATAAATAGGAAGCGAAACACAGTGCACAGTAAGTAACCCTGTTTTTTTTTTTTTTTTTTTTTGTGGTTTTCTTTTTGCATGGTTAGTTCCGCAGTTGGGAACATACAAATAAGAAAATTCATTGATCAGTAAAAAACACGATATTTTTGGTTCAGGCTTGAACGCACTGTTAAAGCAAGTACAGCAATAAGAAAGCAGTTCGAATGTTTCATTTTAATTTTCGTTTCGGAGGTTAACAACTGCCACGGGCTTTTAAGCCATCCGTACCTGATTTAGGACCATTCGTTCGGTGGGGCGGACAGAACCAAATGTATAATACATTTGTGAATCGAACCAACCGGTACTTGATATCGGTTAAAGCAGTGAAAAATAGCATAATAACCGCGATTATAACCATTTCGCCAGCTGTGCTGTTCTGATTAAGTTATCATGTTCAATGATTAAAGTTATCATAATTCACTTAAAGGTCATAAATTAAGACTTTTGTCTTTCAAAAACTAGAAACATAGAGGACGAACTTACTTTTAAGCTGCAGCATCAGTTCATTTTCCATTTCATTATAAGTCAGAGCAACATCACCAGCCTCTGGAAGTACAACGGCTTCTCTCTCGAATTTTCCGCACGCAAACTGATAAAAGTTGTCGCACGGGTCGTTACTAGCGCTAATCCTGCTCAGGGCGAATTCAGCTGCCAAATGAATAAGCAAAAAGTATTAATAAAAGAGCACATATTTCAGAAATTTCGAGAAACAATACTGAAGATTTTCATCAACCTGATTATTTACATAGACCAGTGATTTCGAAAAACAAATCCATATATGTGGAATCACTATTATTTTTTTGACTGGAACAACGCCCGAAACTGTCTGTTGTTTCACTTCTGTGTTTAATAACAACAATAGTGACTGAGAGTGACTCCTGCTGATCCCTCATAGGCCGAGAAAATTTGAAGTACAAGTAAGGGTAAGAAATCTGAATCACTCCACACAGGCGTTTCGGCCGGCTATGGCCGTTTGTACGTACGGGCGTTTTGGGCGTTATGGTCGTTAAAGGGTTAAAGGAAAGCTCAAGAGAGTAAATCCTCTTGACAAACGACAAAGATTTGTTACCCTGCTTGAAAACTTTAAAATTCAGAACTTTCAGATATACGAACTTTTTATAAACAGCTTAACAATCTTCACCAGTTCTCAATCTAGCTGCCCATTTGGTTACATCTACCCATTGCTAACCAGTCCCCTTCATTGGGTTTGGCTACATTACCAATAAGCCATTGTGAAAACACATATTTTCCCGCTACGTGCATCGAAGATGTGTCCCCTCACTCCGGAGTAAGTCACTCTCCGAGCAGAGCTACGCGGATAGAATGTCTCGCGGCAGATTTGTCGTTTTGACACATGTTTTCACCTATGTAGTACGTCACACTATGTTTAAGAAATGTAGAAGTGCTGATGGAGATGGAAGTACTTCATGGGGCTGCAAGAAGAAGCGAGCTTTCCAGAAACAGACAGTAGTAGAGATCATGAAGGAATTTGGAGCTGGAGAGAAGATCGCGAACGCGGCACGTGCTACAGTCTGACCAAATTTGTGATTCATACTATTCTAAATGTACGGCTCGGTGGTAGAGCAGTCTGAGGAGCTGGCTTCTGAACGTTCTTGAGGATTGGGTTTGAGCACGAGCCCCGGATTGTGAATATATCCTGCGTTTGTCCCATAGTGCTAGTTCTGTTCATTCCCTCGGACCTATAGCACCAAATCAGTTTTGGACAGCCACTTATAGCGCTTAAAGTTCTTCGTGGTGGTCTTTAAACACCAAAATGAGATAAAAAAAAGGTTTAACAGGAGATTATAAACATTATATGTATTAAATGATTTGAGAATATGAAATGAAAGTTTTTAGCTAAAACGAGAAGAGGTGATTGAAAAGATAAAGAAACTTTGTTTACGGCTCGACAACGAGCAGCAATGACCGTAGTTTCAGCCTCATACCACAACACGCAATAAGTCTCTTCTCCGATTATCAAAAAAGAAATATGGTGAAAATTTTGCGGATGACTTCTTCCCGCAGTTCATATTTGGTGCTATAGACGTAAGACTCGAGCGTGTATGCTTGTATAGATATTTTTGCTACAATTTCTGCCCATATTAACACGTTCATGAATGATTTGCACATACTTGGTCTCAGAAATTAGTCAGTTTGGAATGCCGCACCAAATCGATTCCGATTTAGTTCGCAAATGGAAGACCTACTGTAGTCCCCCAAACCCAAGAGCGTGCTCGAATGCTTACCACTGAAGGGAAGTATTTGTTTATTTAATCATCCATGATAGAAAATAAACAAATTTTGTTTCAACTTGTACTTTTGTGTACAAACAATTTAAATAAAAAGTATGAGGGATCCATTTATGCGTGCTATTAAACCGACTTGATTTTAGAGATGGTTCACAATTTTTATGTCAGCCGGAAAGAATGAACAATGAAGGTTACCAATGGAACTGTGCCTTATTCTAGGATACACGACTGCCATTAGTAGCTACTCATGGAACAGCTTGTTAATACAGGATTAACGGCTGCCAATTTATTTGGCATGATTTTCCAGGATTTTATGGTGGAATAGATATACAACTTACACAAGCATGTCGTATTTAATCACCATCGAAGTATATTTGCACTCTACATCTGCTTCTGCGCTCTGCACGGAAATAGAAGTCTGCGCTCTGCACGGAAATGGAAGTCTGCGCTCTGCACGGAAATAGAAGTCTGCGCTCTGCACGGAAATGGAAGTCTGCGCTATGCATTTCCTTCTGCCGTTCGCTAGGCTGCTGGTTTACCACTCTGGCCATTCACCGCTTCGAAACTTCACAGAGCACTCGCGACACGTGCTTGCACCTGCAGTTTTTTCGCAATGTTCCTCCCGAATACCCTGTCGTGCTTCTGCATTAGGTTTCCCGAGATTAAACTTTAACAGCATAATGTAACGACTGTGCACCTTCTAGGTCGCCATGTCCTAGTTCAACTAGCAGCATAGCTGACGCGACTGACCACGACAACACGAAATACTGACAAACATTCAGCTATTTTGCTTTTACAGTTCACTACATAGAGCTCTGCAAAATTTTGCAAATAGCATGATTTTGAAAGTGTGCATAAGTGTGCTTGACCAGAAGAAATAGATCAGTTGAAAATCCAAAACAGTCTTATTACGGCGGTGTGCTTTATGTAAAATGTTTTGGTGGGCGTTTTAGGAAGTTTTGGTGCTCAAAGAAGTAAAAGGCTTCTCAAGATAAAAGGGAGTTTTACTGTTCACGAAAATTACAAATCCAAACCTTTAATATGAGACTTGACGATGTCTAATAATTTATTGATGATGCAGATGAACAGAAATATGGTTTAACAGCTGTTCTATGAATTTAACAAAAATGTATTTGAAAAGAAAACAAATGTTAGTCTTAGATAAATAAGTACTCCAAAAGCTGAAGTAAGTATATTAGT
The DNA here is from genome assembly GCA_039090855.1 of Macrothele yani. Classification (NCBI taxonomy): domain Eukaryota; kingdom Metazoa; phylum Arthropoda; class Arachnida; order Araneae; family Macrothelidae; genus Macrothele; species Macrothele yani. Next base: position 187,552,792 of record CM076995.1, read on the forward strand.
AAATGAAACAAATTCTGATTATTAAATTTCATCATGTAAATGAACAAGGTGTATTATTTATAAAATAGAAAACTAATCAGGAATAAGGGAACATTTAATGCCTAGAAAAGAGTTTATATAGGTACAGCGTAAGTGCTGAAATCATTCTCGTGCGTTACATGCAATGGAAAAGACATACTGACTAACTTTCTAGGCACCACATCATTTGTCAAATGACAAAAAGCAACAATGGGCAACAGTCTTCAGCTGTTTGAACATCGCTGTAATCATGACAGCACAACAGCCGTTTGTCAAGTGTGTGTTCACCTCTGATGAGAAGTCGGTTCAATATCACACTTCGAAACGTACCCAATACGATGTCGCATGCCTGTAAGCCACCTCTGCACCCACATAAGGATTCTTTTATTGAAGGTTTAACGACCATAGTGAGCAACTCGATGCAATGTAAGCAGTCGCCCATTTCTAATTGAGGGTCACTGGTTCCAGGGAAGGGAGAGAACCAGTGCCGTAAAACAACATGAAACCCATGCCTCACCGGGATCCGAACTCGGACCTTTCACGAGAACGAATTGTAATGAGCCAGTGCTTAGACCACTGCGACATCGGGGCGACCATAAGGATTTGTTGTTTATGTATGTAGTGGTGGTGAACTAACAAGGACACAAGGCATTATTTGCTTGTCCCACCGGGAAAAACAGTCACAGCGGACCTGTGCTTCTACCAGCAGCAGCTGGTTCAGGATGCACTGATTAGCAAAGATCTTGAATTTGTTGACTGGATCGGTGTGATATTGAGATAGTAATAATTACATGAGCGTTCAATAAGTAATGCCTCCGCGCAATTATCTCGTGCATGACTTGTTGCTTAGCAACAAGTCAGACGGCAAACGATACTTAGTGCCATTAGCTTTATTTTAGGAACTCCGTATTTCTGTTTGCTCATATTTAATTTAAAGTGGACGATTCTTTTTCAAGTGTCTCGAGGTGTGTCAAACAACGAACAGTTATAGAGATTTTAACTTATGAAAATATACCTCCGAAAGAAATTATTGCTGGATGTGTGGCAGTTTATGGTCTGGAGCTTTGTACATAAGCACTGTTCGTCGTTGGGGAAGAAAATCAAAGGACAGTAGAGGAATGCTGGCTGTAGAGAATCAGTCCCGCAGTGGGAATCGCAACTTGCGATTTGAACAGGCAAAAAGTCGATGGGCTCATTAGAGAAAATCCAAGAATAACTCAGCGAATCACAGCGGATCAGCTAAAAATTAGTTTAGATCGAATCAGTGATGTTATTAACGTTTTGGGATACAGCAAAATGTGTTCTCGTTGGGTACAGCGTCACCTATCTACTGAAATGAAAAACACTATAGACTTGAAAATGGCAAAGGCTGCTTGCTCGCTGTGAAAAAAATAGAAGCGCTTTTCTCCAAAGCATTATGACTGGTGATGAGAGTTGGGTTCACCATTGTGACCTAGAAGTGAAAACTCAATCGTTGGAATACTTACACTCACCTTCTCCTGTAGCAAAAAAATTCAAAACTCAAATTTCTGTAGATAGGTGTATGATCACTGTCTTCTGGAACTATAGAAGCATTACTCGTCAGGAGTAGATGGTCCAAGGTACGATTTATCAACTGTGTGGACGATTCTTCTTCAAGCGTCTACGTGCATACCTTAAAAAGTTAAAGCAAAAAATAAACCGCGTGCATGAGTGAAAATAGCAATGATTCTATAACACAACAAAGCTAAACCCCACGCAGAAGTGATACGGAAAATCGGGTTTGAAGTTCTTTAACACCCCATCTATAGCCTAGAATTGGCGCCGTCCGACATCTGGCTGTTTCTATTCTGAATAGGCATCTGAATGGAATTCAGTTCGCTTGTGGCGAAGTTGTTCAAACTGCCATGAGCAAATGATTCCAAGAACAACCTGAAGATTTTTACAGAGACGGGTTTAAAATTGGCGTATCCGTATCGAGCGCGAGGAGGACTGTAAGAAACTAAAGTATGCGAATTAAAGTAGAAATTCTGAGCTTTTTTCTTGTTTTGTTTCAATCCGATACCTTGCCAGTGGGCTCGTATATAAATATGGAGAATTTACTTCCTGAACACCCTCTGTAAAATAATTTTTTTTCTGATGTTGCGAAACTTCTAGAGTAATCCTGTTAAAGATTTACATCAACACAAAATGCTTAAAGCATGTAGAATGATAACATAATTTAAAACGAAATCTTTCATAAATTTTACAAAATATGCGAAATAATCGTTCAGTTAGCTAAACAAAAAATATTACGTGTCTTTAAGAATTCGAGATTTACCTTTATGCAGTCTTCAGTACATATATATTTACATTCATGCATATTTTTATTTTCTTATTTAATGATCTCACCTGATTTTAAGCACGGTGTTGTTGAGCAGAATGATGAACATCTTTCGTCTTTCAGGAATTCTAAGAAAACAAATATTTTTCTAAATAATCCGACTTTTTACAATCTTAACTATGAACTTCAAAGGTAACTGCACTTAACATGATCAACAGAAAAATTATCACAGTACACTTTGAAAAAACTTGAATTAATAATTAAAAGTTGTTGCCCGCCTTTAAATAACCAGAATGGTAAAAATTGAAGGCACTGCTCTATCATCATACATCAGTTATGTAACTTGATTCAAGCAGGTAACAATATATTCCTCTTCTTCTTAGCCTGTTGGCACCCACTACAGGGTATAGGCCTCCCCCAGTCTTTTCCAACTTCCTCGATCCTTAGCCTCAGTCCACCATTTAGCACCTCTAAAATTTCTGAAGCTCCATTTTCAGTCTTCCAGTATGTCCAGCCCATCTCCATTTTGATTCTTTTATTGTTTTTATATCTGTTATTCTTGTTCTTTATCTTATAAGTTCATTTCTAGCTCTGACTCTTCTTGTTATTCCCGACATTCTTCTCTCTAGTTTTCTTACCGATACTCTTATTTTTTCACACTGTCTTTCTCTGATACTTCCACGTTTCACTTCCATAAGTAAATAGAGGGTTAATACATGTATTAAAGATTTTTCTTTTTATACACAATGGAAGATCGTCGTTTAAATAGTCTAAAAAAGGCTCTATTGCTTTGGATAATTCTTTTATTGATTATTCTGTCTTTTCTTTCTTCAAAACTGATTACTTTACCGAAATAAATACATTCATCTACTTTTTTAATTTATTTTCCTTCTATCAAAATCTTTTCTGTATCGTTTTCTGTATTGTTTATATACACTGACGGAAAAAAATCCCAACACCAAGAAGGAGTTGTGTTAGATAAACGACAGTTGGTAGGCGGTGAGAGTACATCTGTAAGATGACGTCTATGCAAATTTCGCGCTCGGAGCATACGTGTGGCGCTAGTAGCATCCCTTGGAACATGCAAGGCAGGTTTGCTGTAAACACGCGCTGTAACGTTCGTGAGCGTTCGTTATCGTTGATATTCAACGTAGGGTGTTGATGTTAGTCAAGAATGCCTTTAAGAAGACGAAGAAGCCATTGTCAACAACTCACGGAGTCTGAACGAGGTCGTGTAATAGGGCAACGAGAAGGTGGATTTTCTTTCCGCAATATTGCAGAACGACTTGGCAGGAATGTAGCCACTGTGCATGATTGTTGGCAGCGGTGGTCAAGGGAAGGTACTGCCTCAAGAAGAACGGGTTCCGGCCGGCCACGTGGCACTACTGAGAGGGAAGACCGCCGTGTACGGCGTATTGCCGTGACGCATCGTACCGCGTCTGCGGCAGCAATTCGAGCTGCAGTTGCCACCACAGTGACACGACGAACTGCTTCAAATCGGTTACTTGAAGGACAGCTCCGAGCCAGACGCCCTGTAGCGTGTATTCTACTTACTTCCAAACTACTGCCGTTTGTGACGTCAGTGGTGTCAAGCTAGAGCTCATTGGAGGACGGAGTGGAGATCTGTTGTGTTTTCTGATGAAATCCAGTTCTGCCTGGGTGCCAGTTAGACGGAGGCCAGATGAGCGCCTGCAACCAACCTGTCTGCGGCCGAGACACACTGGACCTACACCTGGAGTTATGGTCAGGGGAGCAATTTCCTATAACAGCAGGAGCACTCTCTTGGTTATCCCACGCACCCTGACGGCACAGTTGTACGTCGGTCTGGTGATTCAACCTATTGTGCTGCCATGCATGAACAACAATGCAGGGGTGTTTTCCAACAGGATAACGTTCGCCGGCATACCGCTGTTGTAACCCAACATGCTCTACAGAGTGTCGACATGTTGCCGTGGCCTGCTAGATCACCAGATCTTTCACCAATCGAGCACGTATCGGACATCATTGGACGACAACTCCAGCGTCACCCCCAACCAGCATTAACCGTCCGTGTATTGACCAACCAAGTGCAACAGGCATGGAACTCCATCCCACAAACTGACATCCAGCACCTGTACGACATAATGCATGAACGTTTGCGTGCTTGCATTCAACATTCTGGCGGTTACACCGGTTATTAATGTACCAGAATTTCACATTTAAAATGGCTCTTCTCGCGCTTACAATAAGCTGTGATCTTGAAACCTTAATTGATTCAATATGTTACCTATACATATGTATTGCCGCCATTTCAATCCTCTACAACAATTTTTTTGTGGTGTTGGGATTTTTTTTTTTCGGTCAGTGTATTTAGTTTTTGCTGTGTTTATTGTCAGACTTTTTTCTCAGACTTTCCGTCCATAAATCCTCTATCACAAATCATGCATTCACTATTGCTAGTTGAAATGATGACTGTATCATCAGCAAATCTTAAGTGACTTAGTGATTTACATGTAACAATTTACATGTAAATAAATATCTTAATCCTGCACATAATGCTGATGTGCCTCCGCATACATCCATAATCACCAAATCGTGGCTAGAGGAATATTCCAGGGATTATTGGCATATTTTCACTGTATTCCATGTGTTTACATTATTCAGAGAACTTGAAAGATTTTTGCTGTCCTGGAGCAGGAAACGAACCCGCACCTCCCGATTTCCGGTGGAGCATGCTAGTCATTACACTACCCAGGACAAAGAAATTCCAAGCAACTGAACATATGGAAATCGAGAGGTGTGGATTCGATTCCGGCTCCAGGACAGCGAAAATTTTCAAGTTTTCTGAATGAAGTAAATACATGGAATAAATAAAGTGAAAATATGCCAATAATCCCTGGATTATTCCTTTAGCCATGATTTGGTGATTGTGGATGTGTGCGTCGGCACATCAACATTAAATGCCTACCATTTATAAATGAAGAATAATTTCTTCGCCGAAATAGGTTCTCAAATATATGACCTTCACATAAATTTTGCAGAATGATGCAGCAATCAAAATCCAATTACCACGAAGTAACATGTTATTTCCGAAACACGAAAATCGTAATTTTGGCAAGACGATTCTACAAATCTTACATCCTAAACATGTTTTTCATAATCTCAAATACTTGCCGTACTTTCAAGATATGCAGGCAGTAGCCAACGCATAAACATCCTCTTCACATGAAGTTAAGTTATTCCCAGAGTTTTCATATCGCATTTGAATGCCCTTCCTTCGAAGTTGGAATTATTGTAAGGCAAATTTTGGAACAATTAAGGGACAGATCTCTGAGCAGCCCTGTTATTGAGTTGTGGCCATCATGTTTGCCTCACGTGTTCTGTGTTTTAGTCGTAACATAGTGACACTCAATGGACAAAACATTAGATATATCTACCTAATGGCATGTCGGTCCACCTCTATCGCGAATTAGAGGATGTACACACCGAAGCATCGATCCCACAGGATACCGGGGGGTTTTCGAAGGTAATGTTTATTGCAGCATTGTCCAAAATTCCACAAAAGACGTAGGTCCAGGATCCACCGAATCCCAGAGAGCTAAAGCGCGTTGCTGTTCAGCCAGCACACTCTGGTAGCGGGCAATGGTTAAGGACCCTCTAAACACACTAAGGGACCTAATGCGTCATCATCACGTAGCAAGTGGTGACTCCGTGATGATGTGGCTTCCCAAACCATCACGGAGTAACCACTTCCTTCGACAGAACCAACCTGACACGAAGGAGCCATCTTCTTATGCTGTCGACGCTACTCCAGCCCCATCCCGTCAGCTCGGTGCAGCTGAAAACGGGATTCATTCTACCCTACGACGTTGATCCCCTCTAGAGAGTTCCAATTTTGATGAACCCGGCATCAAGCGAGGCGTAATATCAAATGGCGCGCGGTTAACAGTGGCATTGGATTAGGGCGTCGGCCCCCGTACGCCAGGGCATGCAGCGTTGTGCTATACCGTTCGCTCGATGACGCTACTTCGGCCTCCAACAGATGTGATTTGCGCCGTCATTGCCAAGCGGTCGTTCTGTTCAAACCTGGACAGTATACGTCGATCCCTGTCATGTGTAGTCTGAAACAGCTTGCTGACTGGACTTTGGTACGTTGGCCGAGGTTATACTTGCGGTGCACTCTTGATACGTTTGCCCTAGGGAATCATAGGATTTTTACCACTTGGGCGATAAAATGACCCATCAGTTTTGGGCCGACAATGAGGCCACGATTTAAGTCATTCAGATTATTACGGTTACTCATATTCGTCAACTGCAATACCCTGTGGGTAAGCCCTGCTGTCCGCCTATTGTTTCACTGTGCGCGGGGATGCTCACGCCAACTGCCCATCACCCCTTCCTTTAATGTTTTGTATACAGGATGTTCGGAAATGATGTATACAATTTAAAAGTTGATTAGTACAAAAAGTAATTGCGATACGAATGTTTTACGTTTTGTCCAAGATTAATCAAGTTCTAAAGTATAAAGCTTTGCAATCAATACACTTCCACATGTGCCCCATTCGTAGCGCGCAGAATGTCTGGCCTGTAGTCGATTTCAGACCAAGTGCGGTGCAGAATGTCTGGGGTGACGAGGAGGAAGGCTACGGTGATGCGCGCCTTCAGGTCATCGATGGAGGCAGCCTCGGTTCGGTAGACAACGACTTTAAGGAAACCCCATAAAAAATCACAAGGGGTGATGTCTGGCGAATGGGGAGGCCATGTCATTGGATCTCCACGTCCAATCCACCGACCAGGGAAGTGCTGATCAAAGCATGCACGAACTTCTGATGACCAATCAGGAGGAACCCCATCTTGCTGGCAAGAATATAACGATAAGCGTGTCCTATATTCTAAATGACGGAATTAAAAAATGCCCAACTGCTAGCGCTATAGTGTGGATTTAATGCCATGTAGACGAATCGTATTAGGAAGATTCAATGAGAAGGGATACTTCGCATTGATATGCAACTGTTACCAGGGTGGAAAAAAAATAGCACAAACGATTCTGAAGTGTCACACATTTATTTCTAATGGAAAACGTTCCGTAACCTACGTATTGCATCCCCTTTAACACATTTTTTTTATTTTCATCTTATCTTTAACTTCTTGTAAAGTCCGTGAAAAATGATGGTACAATATTTCCAAAACTCATATTTATATCAGTGGCGGCTCGTGACCGCAGAAATAAGTGAAATGCTACAAGAAGAAAATTGCATTAAACATTTTCAGCAAAAGCATTCTAGGTTTCTTCATATTTACTTTTGATTTCAGCCGTACTTTTAATTAAAAATGTCAACAATTCCCTAACGTTTCCACGTTTTACTGAAGAAATACTGGCAGTTCTTATTTGCACATCGCTGTGATGTGCTGGAACGAATTTTCTCAGAGTTAGCAAATGGGTTGAAACAGCTTGAATTGACAAATATTCCCTAACTAAGAAGTGGACCAAACGCTGCTCGAACGAGTGAATCTGTGCATCAGAAAGCGTTTCTTTTCTCTTAGCTTTGTTGTTCAAAGTGGTGATTTAGGGAAGAAGATTTGTCCCCAATCCTTTCTGACTGATTGCCTGCTAAATGGCCTCTGAAAATGGCGACGAATATAAGAAAGCAGGAAGGGTCACTTATTTCTTCCCAGTTGCATGATATTCGTGTCAGGGGGACTGACCCTTTCTCATCATGCTTGAGAATGCATGACTGGAAGCTAGCTAGCTGTTATCAACAGTTTAAGGTATATGATCGGTACTGCTCAGATCAGAAGGGGAAAATAATTATTTTGTTGTAGCTTTCTTACAACCTGGCCGCTATGTCAACATTTCTGTTTGGGGAGGGCAAAAAATTTTGGGTTCAATTTGATTCAACCGCATCGGCAGCTCAAAGGGTTACATATAGCACAGCTTAAATGCCAATGCTCATAGAAAGCCTATAAAATTTAACATATTCATTGAAGATAATCATGTGAAAACTTGATCATTCCTGTTAAACGTACAAAACTCCTTTCAAATGGTTTAGCACTTGCTTAAGCAGCAAAAGCATTCCAAATATTTGGCGAAATCATCGTGCTTATAGGAAGGAGAGGTTTTATTTGAAAAATCTCAAATCCTTGTATGCTTCTAAATATTTTTTAACCCCGAGAAAAAAGTCGAGTACAACACTAGTTTTTGAAATTAACGACTTTCGCGTGGTCATAAATATTCCCTACATTATGAGTTTTTAAAACGAAATTGATTCCACTATAAAATGTTCTCGCTTTTATTTACAGACATGGAAAATGTCATTGTGGTCCTGTCAAAAACCAGTAAGACCTTATTATCTTCTACTTTCCAATGAGAAAAGGGAGTCTCTAAGAAATTGCACATTAAATCATTTTGCAGCAGAGTAGATTCAGTACTAAAATTCAAACGTTCTCAAGCTGGAAAATTATACTTCATCACACACACACACACACACATACACAGAGGGAAACACAAAATAACTCTACATCAGCAAAACACCCGCAGTAGATGAAGCTGATTAATAAAGCGATAGTTAAATCAGACTCATTAAGTAGATAGGTTTCCTATGAGAGAAGAGAAGGAAGCGGTATAAATTCCCTTTTCGCCTGGATGATTTGAAATACCGTATTTTTCGGCTCATAAGTCGATGTGGAGTATACGTGGAATTGGCAAAATTTGTCAATTTTGTTGTTTTCTGTATTCATAGACAAGTCGAGTCTAAGACGAGGCTGCAACAAATGTAGTTCAAAAATTCGGTACCTATATTTTCACGTTTGGATAAATATTACGAGGAAGGGAAAGAGAGGTTACTTCCTCAATTTTCTTTTCGGCAAAAAGTTGAATTTCCTAAGTTCATTTCGCTTTTTACGAATTGACGCTACCGTATTGCTCCGAATTCCGCCAGAAAATATTACTCACATAGCCGATAGATGTCAGCATCTCAGAGCACATCTCGCGCAATATCTCTTATGTTTTCTTTCTTTTATTTCTTTTTTTTTTCAGTACGCTAGATCTCAATCCAGCGTAATTCGTTCCATTACGGCAGAGCCTCAAAAGAAACTACTGGAATGGTACGACTGCCATCTCTCTGCCGATCTGTAAAAACTATATAGAGATGAGCGGCCCGGATTCGGAAGGAATGTTTCCGAATCGCGAGAGGGATCCAGTTAATATAAGGCAGCTGCCACTCGAAACCGATCACGGTGATTTTAATGGTTTCTGCGGAACGAAAATATCCGTTTCGGTAGCTTTTAAAAAAATTCTTAATGAACGGAATATTACATTTCGAACAGATTGAAAATAGTTTCTTATAACCGAAATACTGAGCTTCTTGTGCTCAGATAATGATCGAATTTAAAGTACAATACTTTTTTCTCTCTTAGAGAAGTTTCAATGACCAAACAATAGATAACTCAATGTGGCTTATAAGTGAAGGCCCAGACTTCTAAAATGAAGTCTTATACGTTGAAAAATACGTTACTTGGTTTACATAACATTCCACTTGCAAAACTGTCCATGATGCCACTTTTGCTAAATTTCAGCTCTAGGGAAGAAGTGAGTAGCGTCACGTGGTTGTTATAAATTCACTTTGAAGACCTCATGCATTTTTATCAATTTAAAGGGCCTCCTAAAATTTTCGGTTTCTAAAAACGTGAGAACTCTGTTATCAAATTCAAAATATTTTTTTGAAATCAATCTTGCAAATGAAAGTTTAATTTATTTTAAAAATCGTTGCAAGTTATTTGAAGACCTCTTTTTTTAAAATAAATCCCAGGTGAAATGGCATTTCACTAATTTCACGTGGCAGGCTGCCATTGATTTGCTTTAACGATTCAAACTGGTGCCAAGCTTGAGGTCTTCTTTAACATCTCCATTGTTGTTTTTCATACGAACATCAGCTCTGCATCCCGCATTCCTTTCAGTGAGATACCATTACCAACAGATGTCTGGAAAGAACATTACTTCCTATTTCGCCGACCTTAAACCAACCCACGACTGGAAATATTAAACACACAGACTTACTTCCTCGTCAGCACATTTTAATGAGTTAATAAAACAAAAAAACAGCCATTCTTCTGCCTTTACTAGTTGCCTGTTTAAACCAGCAAGCCGCCCGCACATTGGGAAAGAGCAGACGTCGTTTCAACAGGCGCGAGGATATTCGTATCCATCTCTGAACTAAATTAACTCAGTTTCCCATTTATGTGGGGAAAAAAGTATTGGCCGCCCCGGTGGCGCAGTGGTCTAAGCGATGGTCTCTGATCATTCGTCCGAAGGGGTCCGGGTTCGAATCCCGGTGAGGCAGGGATGTTGTGTTTGTCTTTCGGCACTGGCTCTCTCCCTTCCCTGGAACCAGTGGCCCTAAATTAGGGACGGGCGACTGCTTATAGCCCATTGAGTTGCTCGCGGTGGTCGTTAAACCTCCAATCAAAAAAAAAAAAAAAAAAAAAGTATTGAATATAAAACCGGAAGTGACGTATTGCGAGACAAAGAAATGAAACCCGAAAGGAACTCTTGTTTGAAATTTAGGGTTTTAGAAAAATCGCATGAAAACTTGAATGAGTGCGTCGTTAGTTTCCAAACAATAGCCTAGTCATTCCATTTTCTCCGTAAATAGACAAAGTCATCGCTTTTTCCACGTTTTATCTTTAATTAACACACAGGAACCGAAAAATTGCTATTAGAAAACCGCTGAGATCGAACTCCCGATCTCTAGTCGAGTGCGTTCGTCTTACGCTACTGTGGCCACCAATCCACGGCGCTATTTGTGTTTATAGGTCAGCATCACATTTCACAAAAAGGCCCTGGAAGGTTGCCCGAGGCACTCTGCAGTACAGCACGGAGGTCCTGGAAATAACGTGGTTGTCGGTCGGCACGTCGAACCTGTCAATCCAAATAGTCCAAGAAGTGCGTTTTGGGATTGAGGTCGTGAAATTTCGTCGGCCAAGGGAGAACGGAAGCATCGCTGTCGTGTTCCTGAAACCCGTCACACACTCCCGTAGCGACATGGCAGCATCAATGCTCTGTTGGTAGACACCATCACCACCAGGGTAAACGTCACCCATGAAGGCTTGCATGTGTTCAGCGAGGATGGGCCGGAAGCCATTGGCGTTAAGGGACCCATCCAGTGGAACCAGCAGTCTCAGGTTATACCAGTACAAGTTAGTAAAACCATGAAATGCATTGATTATTATACGCTTTCCAACATACTAAAAATCATTACTCAAGTTATGAAGAAAATGGCTGTGGAATAAATCTCACTCCTGTGCCCTGACCTTTGATCCCATTTCGATGATATTCAACAGAACTGGTTCAGTATACCTCTGAAATAAAGTTTTGTTGCAATCGAAACAATTTTACGTAAGTTATGATGCATGACGGCTATGGAATAGATCCCGCTTCTGTGTCCTAACCTTTGACCCCATTTCGCCCATTTTCAATAGCATTCGTCCCCAGGCCGGTCCCTACAACATACTAACATTTCATCCAAATCAAAGCATTTTTACTTACGTTATGACGCATAATGGCGATGGAAGTGATGCCGCTCCTATGTCCTGACCTTTGACCCCCACATCGCCACTTTTCAATAGTGTTTGTCCCCATGGGGTCTCCTACCACATGCTAACATTTTATCTATATCGAACCTTTTTTACGTTAGTTACGACGCATAAGAACAGTGGAATGGATTCCGCTCCTATGTCCTGACCTTTGACCCCATTTTGTTCACTTTCAACAAGGTTCCTTCCCAGGTGTTCCCCTACCTCATACTAAAATGTCATTGAAATCGATCGATTTTTACTCGAGTTATCGTGCGGACGAACATACGCACACAACGCGTGACGTAATGAGGCAGGTGGGAATCGCGACAATCTGCTCGCAAGAGTATGACGTCGTAAAACTTTAATAGGATCCACACACAACGCGTGACCTAATGAGACAGATGGCGGGACCGCGTGCCAACATCTAATGGGACGACGCCATGACACTACACTAAAAACGTGGTAATTCGGGGTGGTTAGTTAACCCACTAAATGAATTTTCCTAAAGTCGAGATCAAGCTAAATCGGTTTCTAGTACCAGAAAACGGTAGGTTAACGACTTTCATCGAAATCCTTAGAGCCGTTTTCAAAATAAAATTTACATACACACAAGAATTGCTCCTTTAAGGTGAACGTCAAGTAATTTTGCTTCCTGTAGTTCGAATGGAAAAACTTCTGTACACATTTTCTTCCCAATTAATGCGTTCTCAAGGATGGAAATTTGAACATCGATTAAAATATCTTCATTTTATAACTTACAATACTTAATATTTTTCTAAAACATAACCATAATTATGCAATCCAACATTTGTTTGTGTACTGGCGTCATTAAAGTACAGGTCGCGCCATCCTTTTTCTGGTTTCAACACCACCAAAGGAAAAGTTATTGATTTTTAATATAATTATGGTTATGTTTAAGAAAATATTAAGTATTCCAAGTTATAATATGAAGTTATTTTAATCGATGTTCAAATTTTCCACCTTAAGAACACATTAATTGTGAAGGAAATGTGTACAAAAGTTTAAAAGTTTTTCCATTGGAAGTATAGAAAACAAAATTACTTGACGTCCACCTTAATAATATGGGATAAGGGCGATGGAATGGATCGCAATCCTATGTCCTGACCTTTGACCCCATTTCGTCCATTTTCAATAGGGTTCGTCCGAAGGTGGTCCCCTACCACATACTGAAATTTCATCGAAATCGAACCATTTTTACGCACGTTATGACGCATAAGGGCAATGGAATGCATCCCGCTCTTATGTCCTGACCTTTGACGCCAATTCACCCATTTTGAACAGGGTTCGTCCCCAGGCTGTCCCCTACCATTTTCTAAAATTTCATCGAAATCGAACCATTTTTACGCCAGTTATCGTGCGGACAGACGGACGGACAAAGCTGGAGCATATACGCTTTTTCAACCTACGGTTAGAAAGCGTAGAAAACACCTCCCGAACATGCACACTGCCACCGCCGGACTATACTTGACCTACAGGTGTGTCCGAGTGTTGGTTCTCGTGTGTTTGACGCCGTACGCACCACCTCCCGTCACTTCTGTGGAGTAAAATCATCGATTCGTCGTAGAAGGAAACACTTTCCACTGTCCAATGACGACAGTCCCATGCAAACCGCAGGCGTCGTTGCCGATGGACCTGGGCTAACATGGGCACCTTGACGCCGAGTCGACTCCGGAGACCCATGCGTAACAGGGTTCGCTCTACTGTTAACGGGGAGGGGGTTACCAGGATGCCCCAGCGTTCATTTGCATGGTCAATTGCTGCACTGTTGCGCATCGATTGCCCTTTACCAGTTGACGGAGGGGACGTTCTCCTCTGGGAACGATGGCCTTTGGGGCTCCACAGTTATGACGTCACGAGATACTTGGTGCGCCAGCGGTCCATTTTTGGTACAGCTGTACTACAGCACCTGGCGAACAGCCCATGAAGTCTGCTGCTTCTGAAATGCTTCCACCCTTGGCGGGGTAGCCGATGATTATTTCTGTTTGAACGTCCGTCAAATCACTACCTTAGCCCACTGTGCTCACACGATACACCACATCTTATATGTCTTGGCCGGCCGCTTATACACAGTGCGTCAAATAATTTTTAAGACTGGTGCTAGATTTCAGCCTACGGTGGCGCCACCGGTGTAATCGCAAATGCGTTATAAACCGTGATCATCTGCTTGCTTTCTGCCAAAAGTACTGCGCAGTTGTTAAAGAAACTCAAACGAAACGGCGTTCATTAGAGAAGTAGGATTTTTGCATGTTGAATTATTAAGATGGAACAAAGGGCTGTTATTAAATTTAACGCAAAACTTGGTAAAAGTGACTCGGAAACGTACCAAATGATGAAACAAGTTTACGGTGAGTTTTGTTTAAGTAGATCAAAAGTTTTCCTGTGGCACACACGTTTTTTGGAGGGAAGAGATACGCTAGAAGATGATAAGCCTACCGGAAGACCAAGTTTATCTAGGACACCTGAGATTATTGAAAAAGTGCGTGATTTCGTGGCAAACAATCGATGTGCGTCAGTAAGAATGATGGAAGAGTCTTTTAACATCAACAAAGAAATGATTCGAACCATCCTGGATGAAGATTTGGGCAAAACAAACGTCTGTGCTAAATTTGTTCCACACACGTTAACCAATGAACAAAAATCAAGGAGAAGTGCACATTATAGAGACATCATTTCAGCCGCTGAAAATGATCCAAACTTCTTAAAATTGATTGTTACAGGTGATGAAACATGGTGTTTTCAATATGATCCTAAAACAAAGCGACAAAGTGTAGAATGGAAGTAAAAAAACTCACCACAAGCCAAAAAAAAAAAAAAACAAGAAAAGTTCCATCGAAAATCAAAACAATGCTCATTACATTCTTTGATAGTAAGGGTATTATCCACAAAGAATTTGTTCCATGTGGGCAAACAATTACTGGTGAGTGTTATTTAAATGTTTTGAGGTGTTTGATGGGCAGAATTCGTCGCATTCGTCCAGAATATCGGGATGAACACAGTTGGTGTTTGTTGCACGACAATGCTCCAGTCACACTTCACTTCTTGTTCGTAGATTATTGGCGTAAAATAACGTCTGTGTGTTGAATCATCCACCGTATTCGCCTGATTTAGCACCCTACAACTTTTCTTTATTCCCAAAATTTACAATGACGTTAAATGGGTGTTATTTTGATGATATTTCGACCATACAAACAGCTTCGACGCGTGCTTTTGAGGCAATTCCGCAAAGTGAACTGGAACAGGCATTCGAATCATTATTAAATCGCTGTAACAAGTGTACTGAAGCCGTAGGGACTTATTTTGAATAACAAACCAAAAGAAATAATAATTTCTTGTTTCTATTTCATTTTACAGGCCCAGTCTTAAAAATTCTTTGTCACACTGTGTATGTCCGTCTGGTCGACCTTGTCACGTGCACTCCGTGACGCCCCTGGGCGGGCACACTGTGATTTCGGGGGTGGTCATATTATTCTGATAAAACAGGGTATAAAATCTCTTTGTTCATAGTTTCTAAGGTAGCAGCCGTAAATAAAAATTTGTAGTTATCATGCTATCGCTGTTTTTAGATAATATATAATAAAAAAATCATTCGGAACTGAACATATAGAAATATTCCAGGGTTTCCATATTTTTCAGCTTTAGTCTCCGGCACTAATCTCACTGTAGGTAAGAAAAGTGTTTACCGCGATATCGCTCATAATATTTATTATGCACGTTTACATTTTAGTTCCTCTTAGCACCTAAGTTTCAAAAATACAGGTACGACATTTTTTTCACTCCAACAAAGAAAAGCATGCACGTTATTCTTGATCTGCTTTACATCACGTTTAGTACCTGAGTTTCTTGTGACGGCGATGAATGAGAATTAATATGAATTTTCTGATTCTCTAGTTTCTCGATAATGGACTGGGAAATATGCTTTCAGATAATAGATCTCTCTTTAACGTTCTTAATCCACGATTTTTTCTCTCTTTGGTGTCCTATGTAAATAACGCAAAAACAACAGAAATTGTGCTGTTTGTGTATGCCCCTCCTAAATTGTTAATATACAGCGTTTTTGACATTTCATAAATGTAATAAATGCTAATTTTAAAGGCGTACTGACTGCACCGAGTTTTAGGTAGGATTAACTTGCTTTTATGTTTGTAAGGAATTTTTACCTAAAAAATATCAAAGAAATGCCATCAAGATGTTCTACTATGAGAAACAATGCAGATAACTAGGCCTTATTATGTGATGCAAACTCTATGTGAACATTTTTCTCCTAACTTACTTGATGGTTGCATACTTCGCCAGTCACAGTTATGTCCCTTGGAACAAGGATCTCCTGAAAATAAATGAAGTGGAAGAATTTTTTTTTTGCAGAACATATTAAGTTGAATTTATCATGCACATGAAAATAAAAATCAGATCAACAATTTGCTTTGTAAAAACACGTAACAAGTACAAATATTTATCGGAATGATTCCCATGGTAAACCCCAGTGTATTTTGTTAAGTGATTTTATTTTCTTATATATATATACAACCGTATCACAACCGTATCAATTGTTCTGATATATTAACAGTTCTACGATAGTAGAAGAATATCTCAGTATATCTCAATATACATATTCTCAAGACGGGGGGTTGTGCCCCTTGGAACTTTTCCTTTATTTGAGAAGATCCAACAATGCAGTAAAATTGAACAAAATAATCCTGCAAGAAGCAAAATGTTATTCCAAAATTTGATTTTTAGAAGTATCTTCTGTACTGGATAAAAAGGTATGAGCATGTGTCTTTGAGAGACAGCTCACTTTTGAGAAAATTAATTAAGCTCCATTCATATAAACAAAGCTACCTTGATTTTTCAATACGTCGTTTGAAGAAGAGGGTGTCGTATAAATCCGTTGACATTTCAGTAATTAAAAGAATAATGAACAAAATCTTTGTTTTATTAAAGTGCAGTTTAAACTGAAAATTATTAGCAAACCAGGGCATTTTTTCCTCAACGAAAACAAACTTTTTGGCGGAACGATGGCCAGCGGTACGAGACGCCAACCTTTCGTCTGACAAGATCTTGTGTACTAAACCCGGATGAGCGATGGATGGTGTGTTTGTTTTAAGGTACTGACTTCCATTAGGAAATGCTTCCTACGTATTTGTAAGCCTTCACTGGAACCAGCGGCTCTAAATTAAGGTATAGCAGCTGCGTATAGTTTATTGAGTTTCTCACTGCGTTAACTGAACCCCAAATGAAAAAACAAACCTGGATGAGGCACGGATGGTGTGTTTGCTTCAAGGCACTGTCTTCCAATAGGGAATGTTTTAGACGTATTTCTCGGTCTTTCCTGGAACCAGTGGCTCTAAATTAAGGTCGAGCAACTGCATATAGTTTATTGAGTTGCACACTCTTTTAACTGAACCCCAAATCAAAAAAACAAACGTGGACGAGCAGTGAATGGTGTGTTTATTTCAAGGCACTGACTTCCATTAGGTAATGTTTCCTACGTATTTGCAGGCCTTCACCGGAACCAGCGGTTCTAAATTAAGGTCGAGTGACAGCGTATAGTTTATTGAGTTGCTTACTGTATTAACTGAACCCCAAATGAAAAAAAACGTGCATGGGCCATGGATAATGTGTTTGTTTTAAGGTACTGTCTTCCATTAGAAAATGTTTCCTACGTATTTGTAAGCTTTCACTGGAAACAGCGGCTCTAAATTAAGGTCAAGCAACTCGTATAATTTATTCAGATTCTCACTGCGTTAACTGAACAGAAAATGAAAAAAACAAACGTGGATGAGGCATGGATGGTGTGTTTGTTTCAAGGCACTGTCTTCCAATAGGGAATGTTTTCTACATATTTCTCGGCCTTTCCTGGAACCAGTGGCTCTAAATTAAGGTCGAGCAACTGCATATAGTTTATTGAGTTGCTCACTCTTTTAACTGAACCCCAAATAAAAAATAACCGTGGATAAGCCGTAGATGGTGTGTTTGTTTCAAGGCACTGATCTCCATTAGGAAATGTTTCTTACATATTTGCAGGCCTTCACTGGAACCAGCGGCTCTAAATAAAGGTCGAGCTACTGCGTATAGTTTATTGAGTTGCTTACTGTATTAACTGAACCCCAAATGAAAAAACAAACGTAAATGAGCCATGGATGGTGTGTTTGTTTTAAGGCACTTTCCTTCAATTGGGAATATTTTCTACGTGTTTCTCGGCCTTTCCCGGAACGAGTGGCTCTAAGTTCAGGTCGAGCAATTGCGTATAGTTCATTGTGTTGCTCACTCTTTTAATTGACCCCCAAATGAAAAAAACAAACGTGGATGAGCCATGGATGGTGTGTTTGTTTTAAGGTACTGACTTCCATTAGGAAATATTTCCTACGTATTTGTAAGCCTTCACTGGAACCAGCGGCTCTGAACTAAGGTCCAGCAATTGCGTATAGTTTATTGAGTTTCTCACTGAGTTAACTGAACCCTAAATGAAAAAAACAAACGTGGATGAGCCATGGATGGTGTGTTTGTTTTAAGGTACTGACTTCCATTAGAACATGTTTCCAACGTATCTGTAAGCCTTCACTGGAACCAGAGGCTTTAAATTAAGGTCGAGCAACTGCGTATAGTTTATTAAGTTGCTTACTGTATTATTTGAACCCCAAATAAAAAAACAAACATGGATGAGCCATAAATGGTGTGTTTGTTTCAAGGCACTGTCTTCCAATACAGAATGTTTTCTAAGTATTTCTCGGCCTTTCCTGGAACCAGTGGCTCTAAATTCATGTCGAGCAACTGCGTATAGTTTATTGAGTTGCTCACTCTTTTAACTTAACCCTAAATGAAAAAACAAACGTGGATAAGCCGTGGATGGTGTGTTTGTTTCAAGGAACTGATCTCCATTAGGAAATGTTTCCTACATATTTGCAGGCCTTCACTGGAACCAGCGGCTCTAAATAAAGGTCGAGCTACTGTGTATAGTTTATTGAGTTGCTCACTATTTTAACTGAACCCCAAATGAATAAAACAAACGTGGATGAGGCATGGATGGTGTGTTGGTTTTAAGGTACTGACTTCCATTAGGAAATGTTTCCTACCTATTTGTAAGCCTTCACTGGAACCAGCTGCTCTAAATTAAGGTCGAGCAACTGCGTGTAGTTTATTGAGTTTCTCACTGCGTTAACTGAACCCCAAATGAAAAAAACAAACGTGGATGAGCCGTGAATGGTGTGTTTGTTTCAATGCACTGCCTTCCAATAGGGAATGTTATCTACGTATTTCTCGGCCTTTATTAGTACCAGTGGCTCTAAATTCAGGTCGAGCAACTGCGTATAGCTTCTTGAGTTCCTCACTGCGTTAACTGAACCCCAAATGAAAAAAACAAACGTGGATGAGGAATGGATAGTGTGTTTGTTTCAAGGTACTGACTTCCATTAGGAAACGTTTCCTACGTATTTGTAAGCCTTCACTGGAACCAGCTGCCCTAAATTAAGGTCAAGCAACTGCGTATAGTTTATTGAGTTGCTTACTCTTTTAACCGAACCCCAAATGAAAAAAGCAAACGTGGATGAGCCATGGATGGTGTGTTTGTTTTAAAGTACTGGCTTCCATTAGAAAATGTTTCCCACGTATTTGTAAGTCTTCACTGGAACCAACGGCTCTAAATTAAGGTCTAGCAGCTGCGTATAGTTTATTGAGTTTCTCACTGCGTTAACTGAAACCCAAATGAAAAAAACAAACGTGGATGAGGCACGGATGGTGTGTTTGTTTCAAGGCACTGTTTTCCAATAGGGAAAGTTTTCTACGTATTTCTCGGCCTTTCCTGGAACCAGTGGCTCTAAATTCAGGTCGAGGAACTGCGTATAGTTTATTGAGTTGCACACTCTTTTAACTGAACCCCAAATGAAAAAAACAAACGTGGATGAGCCGTGAATGGTGTGTTTATTTCAAGCCACTTACTTCCAATAGGGAATGTTTTCTAAGTATTTCTCGGCCTTTCCTGGAACCAGTGGCTCTAAATTCATGTCGAGCAACTGCGTATAGTTTATTGAGTTGCTCACTCTTTTAATTTAACCCTAAATGAAAAAAACCAAAGGTGGATGAGGCACGGATGATGTGTTTGTTTCAAGGCACTGACTTCCAATAGGGAATGTTTCCTACGTATTTGCAGGCCTTCACCGGAACCAGTGGCTCTAAATTAAGGTCGAGCAACTGCGTATAGCTTATTGAGTTTCTCACTGCGTTAACTGAACCCCAAATGAAAAAAACAAACGTGGATGAGGCACGGATGGTGTGTTTGTTTCAAGGTACTGTCTTCCAATAGGGAATGTTTTCTACGTATTTCTCGGCCTTTCCTGGAACCAGTGGCTCTAAGCTCAGGTCGAGCAACTGCGTATAGTTTATTGAGTTGCTCACTCTTTTAACTAAACCACAAATAAAAAAAACAAACGTGGATAAGCCGTGGATGGCGTGTTTGTTTCAAGGCATTGATCTCCATTAGGAAATTTTTCTTACATATTTGCAGTCCTTCACTGGAACCAGCGGCTCTAAATAAAGGTCGAGCAACTGCGCATAGTTTATTGAGTTGCTTACTGTATTAACTGAACCCCAAATAAAAAAAACAATCGTGGATAAGCCGTGGATGGTGTGTTTGTTTCAAGGCACTGATCTCCATCTGGAAATGTTTCCTACATATTTGCAGGCCTTCACTGGAACCAGCGGCTCTAAATAAAGGTCGAGCAACTGCGTATAGTTTATTGAGTTTCTCACTGTGTTAACTGAACCCCAAATGAAAAAAACAAACGTGGATGAGACATGAAATGTGTGTTTGTTTCAAGGCACTGCCTTCCAGTAGGGAATGTTATCTACGTATTTCTCGGCCTTTCTTGGTACCAGTGGCTCTAAATTCAGGTCGAGCAACTGCGTATAGGTTCTTGAGTTTCTCACTGCGTTAACTGAACCCCAAATGAAAAAAACAAACGCGGATGAGGAATGGATAGTGTGTTTGTTTCAAGGTACTGACTTCCATTAGGAAATGTTTCCTACGTATTTGTAAGCCTTCACTGGAACCAGCTGCCCTAAATTAAGGCCGAGCAACTGCGTATAGTTTATTGAGTTGCACACTCTTTTAACTGAACCGCAAATGAAATAAACAAACGTGGATGAGCCGTGAATGGTGTGTTTGTTTCAAGGCACTGACCTCCAATAGGGACTGTTTCCTACGTATTTGTAAGCCTTCACTGGAACCAGCTTCCCTAAATTAAGGTCGAGCAACTGCCTATAGTTTATTGAGTTGCTTACTCTTTTAACCGAAACCCAAATGAAAAAAACAAACGTGGATGAGCAATGGATGGTGTGTTTGTTTTAAAGTACTGACTTCCATTAGAAAATGTTTCCTACGTGTTTGTAAGCCTTCACTGGAACCAGCGGCTCTAAATTAAGGCTTAGCAGCTGCGTATAGTTTATTGAGTTTCTCACTGCGTTAACTGAACCGCAAATGAAAAAAACAAACGTGGATGAGGCACGGATGGTGTGTTTGTTTCAAGGCACTGTTTTCCAATAGGGAATGTTTTCTACGTATTTCTCGGCCTTTCCTGGAACCAGTGGCTCTAAATTCAGGTCGAGGAACTGCGTATAGTTTATTCAGTTGCACGCTCTTTTAACTGAACCCCAAATGAAAAAAAACAAACGTGGATGAGGAATGAATAGTGTGTTTGTTTCAAGGTACTGACTTCCTTTAGGAAATGTTTACTACGTATTTGTAAGCCTTCACTGGAACCAGCTGCCCTAAAGTAAGGTCCAGCAACTGCGTATAGTTTATTGAGTGTCTTACTTTTTTAACCGAACCCCAAATGAAAAAAAACAAACGTGGATGAGCCATGAATGGTGTGTTTGTTTTAAAGTACTGACTTCCCTTAGAAAATGTTTCCTACGTATTTGTAAGCCTTCACTGGAACCAGCTGCTCTAAATTAAGGTCGAGCAACTGCGTATAGTTTATTGAGATTCTCACTGCGTTAACTGAACCCAAAATAAAAAAAAACAAACGTGTATGAGGCATGGATGGTGTGTTTGTTTTAAGGTACTGACTTCCATTAGAAAATGTTTCCTACGTATTTGTAAGCCTTCACTAGGACCAGAGGCTATAAATTAAAGTCGAGCAGCTGCGTTTAGTTTATTGAAATTTTCACTGCGTTAACTGAACCGCAAATGAAAAAAACAAACGTAGATGAGGGATGGATGGTGTGTATGTTTCAAGGCACTGTCTTCCAATAGGGAATGTTTTCTACGTATTTCTCGGCCTTTTCTGGAACCAGTGGCTCTAATCTCAGGTCGAGCAACTGCGTATAGTTTATTGAGTTGCTCACTCTTTTAACTGAACCCCAAATAAAAAAAACAAACGTGGATAAGCCGTAGATGGTGTGTTTGTTTAAAGGCACTGATCTCCATTAGGAAATGTTTCCTACATATTTGCAGGCCTTCACTGGAACCCGCGGCTGTAAATAAAGGTCGAGCTACTGCGTATATTTTATTGAGTTGCTTACTGTATTAACTGAACCCCAAATGAAAAAACAAACGTGGTTCAGGCATGGATTGTTCGTTTGTTTTAAGGAACTGACTTCCATTAGAAAATGTTTCCTACGTATTTGTAAACCTTCACTGGAACCAGAGGCTTTAAATTAAGGTCGAGCAACTGCGTATAGTTTATTGAGTTGCTCACTCTTTTAACTGAACCCCAAATAAAAAAAAACAAACGTGGATAAGCCGTGAATGGTGTGTTTGTTTAAAGGCACTGATCTCCATTAGGAAATGTTTCCTACATATTTGCAGGCCTTCACTGGAACTAGCGGCTCTAAATAAAGATCGAGCAACTGCGTATAGTTCATTGTGTTGCTCACTATTTTAACTGAACCCAAAATGAAAAAAACAAACGTGGATGAGTAATGGATGCTGTGTTTGTTTTTAGTTACTGACTTCCATTAGGAAATGTTTCCTACGTATTTGTAAGCCTTCACTGTAACCAGCGGTTCTAAATTAAGGTCGAGCAACTGCGTATAGTTTATTGAGTTTTTCACTGCGTTAACTGAACCCGAAATGAAAAAAACAAACATGGATTAGGCATGAAATCTGTGTTTGTTTCAAGGAATTGCCTTCCAATAGGGAATGTTATCTACGTATTTCTAGGCCTTTGTTGGTACCAGTGGCTCTAAATTCAGATCGAGCAACTGCGTATAGGTTCTTGAGTTTCTCACTGCGTTAACTGAAATCCAAATGAAAAAAACAAACGTGGATGAGGAATGGTTAGTGTGTTTGTTTCAAGGTACTGACTTCCATTAGGAAATGTTTAATACGTATTTGTAAGCCTTCACTGGAACCAGCTGCCCTAAATTAAGGTCGAGCAACTGCGTATAGTTTATTGAGTAGCTTACTCTTTTAACCGAACCCAATTGAAAAAAACAAACGTGGATGAGCCATGGATGGTGTGTTGGTTTTAAAGTACTGACTTCCATTAGAAAATGTTTCCTACGTATTTGTAAGCCGTCACTGGAACCAGCGGTTCTAAATTAAGGTCTAGCAGCTGCGTATAGTTTATTGAGTTTCTCACTGCGTTAACTGAACCCCAAATGAAAAAAAACAAACGTGGATGAGGCACGGATGGTGTGTTTGTTTCAAGGCACTGTTTTCCAATAGGGAATGTTTTCTACGTATTTCTCGGCCTTTCCTGGAACCAGCTGCCCTAAATTAAGGCCGAGCAACTGCGTATAGTTTATTGAGTTGCACACTCTTTTAACTGAACCGCAAATGAAATAAACAAACGTGGATGAGCCGTGAATGGTGTGTTTGTTTCAAGGCACTGACCTCCAATAGGGACTGTTTCCTACGTATTTGTAAGCCTTCACTGGAACCAGCTTCCCTAAATTAAGGTCGAGCAACTGCCTATAGTTTATTGAGTTGCTTACTCTTTTAACCGAAACCCAAATGAAAAAAACAAACGTGGATGAGCAATGGATGGTGTGTTTGTTTTAAACTACTGACTTCCATTAGAAAATGTTTCCTACGTGTTTGTAAGCCTTCACTGGAACCAGCGGCTCTAAATTAAGGCTTAGCAGCTGCGTATAGTTTATTGAGTTTCTCACTGCGTTAACTGAACCGCAAATGAAAAAAACAAACGTGGATGAGGCACGGATGGTGTGTTTGTTTCAAGGCACTGTTTTCCAATAGGGAATGTTTTCTACGTATTTCTCGGCCTTTCCTGGAACCAGTGGCTCTAAATTCAGGTCGAGGAACTGCGTATAGTTTATTCAGTTGCACGCTCTTTTAACTGAACCCCAAATGAAAAAAAACAAACGTGGATGAGGAATGAATAGTGTGTTTGTTTCAAGGTACTGACTTCCATTAGGAAATGTTTACTACGTATTTGTAAGCCTTCACTGGAACCAGCTGCCCTAAATTAAGGTCGAGCAACTGCGTATAGTTTATTGAGTAGCTTACTCTTTTAACCGAACCCAATTGAAAAAAACAAACGTGGATGAGCCATGGATGGTGTGTTGGTTTTAAAGTACTGACTTCCATTAGAAAATGTTTCCTACGTATTTGTAAGCCGTCACTGGAACCAGCGGTTCTAAATTAAGGTCTAGCAGCTGCGTATAGTTTATTGAGTTTCTCACTGCGTTAACTGAACCCCAAATGAAAAAAAACAAACGTGGATGAGGCACGGATGGTGTGTTTGTTTCAAGGCACTGTTTTCCAATAGGGAATGTTTTCTACGTATTTCTCGGCCTTTCCTGGAACCAGTGGCTCCAAATTCAGGTCGAGGAACTGCGTATAGTTTATTGAGTTGCACACTCATTTAACTGAACCCCAAATGAAAAAAACAAACGCGGATGATCCGTGAATGGTGTGTTTGTTTCAAGGCACTGACTTCCAATAGGGAATGTTTCCCACGTATTTGCAGGCCTTCTCCAAAACCAGCGGTTCTAAATTAAGTTCGAGTAACTGCGTATAGTTTATTGAGTTGCTTACTGTATCAACTGAACCCCAAATGAAAAAAAACGTGTATGAGCCATGGATAATGTGTTTGTTTTAAGGTACTGACTTCCATTAGAAAATGTTTCCTACGTATTTGTAAGCTTTCACTGGAACCAGCGGCTCTAAATTAAGGTCGAGCAACTGCGTATAGTTTATTGAGATTCTCACTGCGTTAACTGAACCCAAAATGAAAAAAACAAACGTGGATGAGGCATGGATGGTGTGTTTGTTTTAAGGTACTGACTTCCATTAGAAAATGTTTCCTACGTATTTGTAAGCCTTCACTAGAACCAGAGGCTATAAATTAAGTTCGAGCAGCTGCGTATAGTTTATAGAAATTCTCACTGCGTTAACTAAACCCCAAATGAGAAAAACAAACGTAGATGAGGGATGGATGGTGTGTTTGTTTCAAGGCACTGTCTTCCAATAGGGAATGTTTTCTTCGTATTTCTCGGCCTTTTCTGGAACCAGTGGCTCTAAGCTCAGGTCGAGCAACTGCGTATAGTTTCTTGAGTTGCTCACTCTTTTAACTGAACCCCAAATAAAAAAAACAAACGTGGATAAGCCGTAGATGGTGTGTCTGTTTAAAGGCACTGATCTCCATTAGAAAAGGATTCCTACTTATTCGTAAGCCTTCACCGGAACCAGAGGCTTTAAATTAAGGTCGAGCAACTGCGTACAGTCTATTGAGTTGCTTACTGTATTATTTGAACCCCAAATGAAAAAACAAACGTGGATGAGCCGTGGATGGTATGTTTGTTTTAAGGTACTGACTTCCATTAGGAAATGTTTCCTACGTATTTGTAAGCCTTCACTGGAACCAGCGGCTCTAAATTAAGGTCGAGCAACTGCGTACAATTTATTGAGTTTCTCACTGCGTTAACTGAACTCCAAATGAAAAAAAATAAATTTGGATGAGGCACGGATGGTGTGTTTGTTTCAAGGCACTGTCTTCCAATAGGGAATGTTTTCTACGTATATCTCAGCCTTTCCTGGAACCAGTGGCTCTAAATTCAGGTCGAGAAACTGCGTATAGTTTATTGAATTTCTCACTGCGTATAGTTTATTAAATTTCTCACTGCGTTAACAGAACCCCAAATGAAAAAAACAAACGTGGATAAGCCGTAGATGGTGTGTTTGTTTCAAGGCACTGACTTACATTAGGGAATGTTTCCTACGTATTTGCAGGTTTTCACTGGACACAGCAGCTCTAAATTAAGGTCGAGCAACTGCGTATAGTTTATTGAGTTGCTTAGTGTATTAACTGAACCCCAAATGAAAAAACAAACGTGAATGAGCCATGGATGGTGTGTTTGTTTTAAGGTACTGACTTCCATTAGAAAATGTTTCCTACGTAATTGTAAGCCTTCATTGGAACCAGAGGCTTTAAATTAAGTTCGAGCAACTGCGTATAGTTTATAGAGTTGCTTACTGTATTAAGTGAACCCCAAATGAAAAAACAAACGTGGATGAGCCATGGATGGTGTGTTTGTTTCAAGGCACTGTCTTCCAATAGGGAATGTATTTACGTAGTTGTTTACCTTTATTGGAACCAGAGGCTTTAAATTAAGTTCGAGCAAATGCGTATAGTTAATTGAGTTGCTCACTCTTTTAACTGAACCCAAAATAAAAAAAACAAACGTGGATGAGCCATGGATGGTATGTTTGTTTTAAGGTACTGACTTCCATTAGGAAATATTTCCTACGTATTTGTAAGCCTTCACTGGAACCAGCGGCTCTAAATTAAGCTCGAGCAACTGCGTGTAGTTTATTGAGTTTCTCACTGCGTTAACTGAACCCCAAATCAAAAAAACAAACGTGGACGAGCAGTGAATGGTGTGTTTATTTCAAGGCACTGACTTCCATTAGGTAATGTTTCCTACGTATTTGCAGGCCTTCACCGGAACCAGCGGTTCTAAATTAAGGTCGAGTGACAGCGTATAGTTTATTGAGTTGCTTACTGTATTAACTGAACCCCAAATGAAAAAAAAACGTGCATGAGCCATGGATAATGTGTTTGTTTTAAGGTACTGTCTTCCATTAGAAAATGTTTCCTACGTATTTGTAAGCTTTCACTGGAAACAGCCGCTCTAAATTAAGGTCAAGCAACTCGTATAATTTATTCAGATTCTCACTGCGTTAACTGAACCCAAAATGAAAAAAACAAACGTGGATGAGGCATGGATGGTGTGTTTGTTTCAAGGCACTGTCTTCCAATAGGGAATGTTTTCTACATATTTCTCGGCCTTTCCTGGAACTAGTGGCTCTAAGCTCAGGTCGAGCAAGTGCGTATAGTTTATTGAGTTGCTCACTCTTTTAACTGAACCCCAAATAAAAAATAACCGTGGATAAGCCGTAGATGGTGTGTTTGTTTCAAGGCACTGATCTCCATTAGGAAATGTTTCTTACATATTTGCAGGCCTTCACTGGAACCAGCGGCTCTAAATAAAGGTCGAGCTACTGCGTATAGTTTATTGAGTTGCTTACTGTATTAACTGAACCCCAAATGAAAAAACAAACGTAAATGAGCCATGGATGGTGTGTTTGTTTTAAGGCACTTTCCTTCAATTGGGAATATTTTCTACGTGTTTCTCGGCCTTTCCCGGAACGAGTGGCTCTAAGTTCAGGTCGAGCAATTGCGTATAGTTCATTGTGTTGCTCACTCTTTTAATTGACTCCCAAATGAAAAAAACAAACGTGGATGAGCCATGGATGGTGTGTTTGTTTTAAGGTACTGACTTCCATTAGGAAATATTTCCTACGTATTTGTAAGCCTTCACTGGAACCAGCGGCTCTGAACTAAGGTCCAGCAATTGCGTATAGTTTATTGAGTTTCTCACTGAGTTAACTGAACCCTAAATGAAAAAAACAAACGTGCATGAGCCATGGATGGTGTGTTTGTTTTAAGGTACTGACTTCCATTAGAACATGTTTCCTACGTATCTGTAAGCCTTCACTGGAACCAGAGGCTTTAAATTAAGGTCGAGCAACTGCGTATAGTTTATTAAGTTGCTTACTGTATTATTTGAACCCCAAATAAAAAAACAAACATGGATGA
This sequence comes from Macrothele yani, assembly GCA_039090855.1. Taxonomy (NCBI): domain Eukaryota; kingdom Metazoa; phylum Arthropoda; class Arachnida; order Araneae; family Macrothelidae; genus Macrothele; species Macrothele yani. The sequence goes on from CM076995.1 coordinate 187,580,743, forward strand.
GCCATAAATGGTGTGTTTGTTTCAAGGCACTGTCTTCTAATACGGAATGTTTTCTAAGTATTTCTCGGCCTTTCCTGGAACCAGTGGCTCTAAATTCATGTCGAGCAACTGCGTATAGTTTATTGAGTTGCTCACTCTTTTAACTTAACCCTAAATGAAAAAACAAACGTGGATAAGCCGTGGATGGTGTGTTTGTTTCAAGGAACTGATCTCCATTAGGAAATGTTTCCTACATATTTGCAGGCCTTCACTGGAACCAGCGGCTCTAAATAAAGGTCGAGCTACTGTGTATAGTTTATTGAGTTGCTCACTATTTTAACTGAACCCCAAATGAATAAAACAAACGTGGATGAGGCATGGATGGTGTGTTGGTTTTAAGGTACTGACTTCCATTAGGAAATGTTTCCTACGTATTTGTAAGCCTTCACTGGAACCAGCTGCTCTAAATTAAGGTCGAGCAACTGCGTGTAGTTTATTGAGTTTCTCGCTGCGTTAACTGAACCCCAAATGAAAAAAACAAACGTGGATGAGCCGTGAATGGTGTGTTTGTTTCAAGGCACTGCCTTCCAATAGGGAATGTTATCTACGTATTTCTCGGCCTTTATTAGTACCAGTGGCTCTAAATTCAGGTCGAGCAACTGCGTATAGGTTCTTGAGTTCCTCACTGCGTTAACTGAACTCCAAATGAAAAAAACAAACGTGGATGAGGAATGGATAGTGTGTTTGTTTCAAGGTACTGACTTCCATTAGGAAACGTTTCCTACGTATTTGTAAGCCTTCACTGGAACCAGCTGCCCTAAATTAAGGTCAAGCAACTGCGTATAGTTTATTGAGTTGCTTACTCTTTTAACCGAACCCCAAATGAAAAAAGCAAACGTGGATGAGCCATGGATGGTGTGTTTGTTTTAAAGTACTGGCTTCCATTAGAAAATGTTTCCCACGTATTTGTAAGTCTTTACTGGAACCAACGGCTCTAAATTAACGTCTAGCAGCTGCGTATAGTTTATTGAGTTTCTCACTGCGTTAACTGAAACCCAAATGAAAAAAACAAACGTGGATGAGGCACGGATGGTGTGTTTGTTTCAAGGCACTGTTTTCCAATAGGGAAAGTTTTCTACGTATTTCTCGGCCTTTCCTGGAACCAGTGGCTCTAAATTCAGGTCGAGGAACTGCGTATAGTTTATTGAGTTGCACACTCTTTTAACTGAACCCCAAATGAAAAAAACAAACGTGGATGAGCCGTGAATGGTGTGTTTATTTCAAGCCACTTACTTCCAATAGGGAATGTTTTCTAAGTATTTCTCGGCCTTTCCTGGAACCAGTGGCTCTAAATTCATGTCGAGCAACTGCGTATAGTGTATTGAGTTGCTCACTCTTTTAATTTAACCCTAAATGAAAAAAACCAAAGGTGGATGAGGCACGGATGATGTGTTTGTTTCAAGGCACTGACTTCCAATAGGGAATGTTTCCTACGTATTTGCAGGCCTTCACCGGAACCAGTGGCTCTAAATTAAGGTCGAGCAACTGCGTATAGCTAATTGAGTTTCTCACTGCGTTAACTGAACCCCAAATGAAAAAAACAAACGTGGATGAGGCACGGATGGTGTGTTTGTTTCAAGGTACTGTCTTCCAATAGGGAATGTTTTCTACGTATTTCTCGGCCTTTCCTGGAACCAGTGGCTCTAAATTCAGGTCGAGAAACTGCGTATAGTTTTTGAATTTCTCACTGCGTATAGTTTATTGAATTTCTCACTGCGTATAGTTTATTAAATTTCTCACTGCGTTAACTGAAGCCCAAATGAAAAAAACAAACGTGGATAAGCCGTAGATGGTGTGTTTGTTTCAAGGCACTGACTTACATTAGGGAAATGTTTCCTACGTATTTGAAGGTCTTCACTGGACACAGCAGCTCTAAATTAAGGTCGAGCAACTGCGTATAGTTTATAGAGTTGCTTACTGTATTAACTGAACCCCAAATGAAAAAAACAAACGTGGATGAGCCGTGAATGGTGTGTTTATTTCAAGCCACTTACTTCCAATAGGGAATGTTTTCTAAGTATTTCTCGGCCTTTCCTGGAACCAGTGGCTCTAAATTCATGTCGAGCAACTGCGTATAGTGTATTGAGTTGCTCACTCTTTTAATTTAACCCTAAATGAAAAAAACCAAAGGTGGATGAGGCACGGATGATGTGTTTGTTTCAAGGCACTGACTTCCAATAGGGAAATGTTTCCTACGTATTTGCAGGTTATCACTGGAACCAGTGGCTCTAAATTAAGGTCGAGCAACTGCGTATAGCTTTATTGAGTTTCTCACTGCGTTAACTGAACCCCAAATGAAAAAAACAAACGTGGATGAGGCACGGAATGGTGTGTTTGTTTCAAGGTACTGTCTTCCAATAGGGAATGTTTTCTACGTATTTCTCGGCCTTTCCTGGAACCAGTGGCTCTAAGCTCAGGTCGAGCAACCGCGTATAGTTTATTGAGTTGCTCACTCTTTTAACTGAACCCCAAATGAAAAAAACAAACGTCGATGAGCCATGGATGGTATGTTTGTTTTAAGGTACTGACTACCATTATGAAATGTATCCTACGTATTTGTAGGTTATCACTGGAACCAGCGACTCTAAATTAAGGTCGAGCAACTGCGTATAGTTTATTGAGTTGCTTACTGTATTAACTGAACCCTAAATGAAAAAACAAACGTAGGTGAGCCATGGATGGTGTGTTTGTTTCAAGGTACTTTCTTCCAATAGGGAATGTTTTCTACGTATTTCTTGTCCTCTCCTGGAACCAGTGGCTTTAAATTCAGGTCAAAAGATTGCTTATATTCCGTTGAGTTGCTCACACGTGTCGTTAAACCCCGAACGAAAAACAAAGTCCAAAATATAGGGCGTTATAAATTCTTGCATCACAGGAAATACTGTATATGCGAATTTGATTCCTATAAAAGATAGGTCATGTATCTGATAACACACATTCATGTTTTTCTTTGTTTCGTGGATTTCGTGGTGATAAGTCGTAACATGTGCTGTGGACTGGTTACGTGCTATACAGTGAGAGGATCTTCGTCTTCATCTTCGGCTTGTCTTTTGTGTAGTTATTATCTGGGTTTCTTGTCTGATGGAAACGTCATTTTGGTAAAGAAACTTTCCTATGGTCAGCTTTCTTCAAAGCTCTATTAGAAAATTCCTGAGACCAGTGATTGTTGCCTTTTTCGAATGTTTTAAGGGTGAAAACTTAGAACTACTAATTTGTGTAATGCTGTGAGACAGACTGATGTTGAAAAGAATGAGAACATCTCTGCCCTGCTACTGAAAGAAAGGATACAACTGTACCAATATTTCGAAGATGCAGGGGTTATGTATTATGCCACCAGAAGAAGTGGAACTATCCCTACAAGAAAAACAAGAAGCTTAACAGCAAATGCTGTATGTATAAGAGACCAAGAGAACCCTTGGGAGACAAACCCTCTTTTTCATTCCCCTTATTAAATCACCAGTCCAATGCTCCTTCAACTTTGGAAAAAAAAGGGGTAAGAAGAAAATTCAAGGGTAAGAGAAGGGACAACCTTTAAAAGATGATATGCTGGCATTTGATGCTGAGGAAGATATTTCTATGGATGCTGTCCTGGAAGAGGATATGCTAATTTTATATACACTGAAGTGCCAGAAAAACTGGTACACCAGTCTAATACTTGGTAGGTCCCCCGCGGGAGCGCAGGACTGCAGAAATACGAAGGGCCATGGACTGCAGAAATACGAAGGGCCATGGACTCCACTAGCTTCTGGAAACATGTTGTAGGTAATGCACACCATACTTCCGCAAGAGCGTTCTACAATTCGGGTGTTTTCCGATGTCTAGGATTCCTGTGTTCGATAGCGCGTTACATGGAATCCCAAATGTGTTCTATCACGTTCAGATCTGAGAACTTGGGTGGGAATAGCAACACCCCAAACTCAGATGAATGCTTCTCTAACCATAATGTTGCGTTCCGACACTTGTGTGGTGGTTCATTGTCCTGCTGGAACATGCCCAACCCATCAGCATGAATGCAAGACATGAACGGGTGTACCTCGTTAGAAAGGATGCGCACATAGCGTTGGCCGGTGACAGACGTTTTTAGACGTGCCAGGCGTCCCAGTGAAGTCCAAATAAACACACTTTATACCATTACGGACCCCTCCCTCCACTAGGCGGTACTGTTCCCTGTTGACAGGCGGGATCCAAGGCTTCATGGGGTTTGCGCCACACACGAATCCTTCCATCCGCCCAATACAGTTGGAAACCCGACACGTCAGACCAGGCTACTTGTTTTCAGTCATCAAGTGTCCAGTGGCGGTGTTGCCGTGCCCAAGCGAGTCGCATAGCTCAGTGTCGGGCACCCATCAAGGGGACTCGAGTTGGGAGTCGACTCCAAAAGCCCATATCGTGCAGGTACGTTGCACAGTCCGGACGCCGATGCTTGTTGAGGCTCCAGCATTGAATTCCGATGATACCTGCGAGAGTGTTGCACGCCTATCGCGTGAAACGATTCTCGTCAGCCGATGATTGTCACGTTCACCCAATGTCTCTTTACGGCCACACTGGTATCGTAAGTTCGAGGTTTTGCCGGAATTCTTGTAGTCACGGTACACCCTTGCAATAGTCGTCCGTGGAAATCCGAACTTCGTTTCTACCTCCGAAACACTAAGGCCCATCTCACGAACGCCAACTATGACACCGCGTTGAAAATCGCTTAAATCGTTATTACTTGTCATTATCATGCCAAAAACAGCTCTAACAGTTGGCAAGGATGTCTGTCGCTTTATATACGCACTGGAGGACGCAACCGAGTACGCGCATAGGTGACGTCACTATGTACACTGATGTTAAAAATTAAGAGAATTTGCACATTTTTTCGAATTTCTGAAAAATTAATAGACACCTTTTAATGATATTTGGTATGGATACACAGTTGTATAAGAGAAACATTATACCATACAACAGTCATGGTACGCACTCATTATGGTCAGTAAGACTCATCAGTGCAGGAATGTCCAAAATCCACGTTGCAAGATCGAACATAAAATGACTCTAATATGGGGTATGATCCTCTCTCACAGACATACAGCTCTCACAGCGCGACGTCATACTGGAAACGAGGCAGTAGATAAGTCCCTATGGCAGTCGGTCCCACTTCTGCAGCAACGCTGTTTTCAGTTTTTGAATGGTTCTCGGAGGGGGATGGCGAGCTGCAATTGCCATACCAAGAGCGTCCCAGGCATGTTTGATATAGTTTAGGTCTGGCGATCTGGCTGGCCCATCAATTCGGCGAATATCCTCACTTTCAAGATAATCGTAGACCAGGTGAGCCCTATGTGGACGATCTTTGTCGTCCATAAAAAGGAGCCTAGGTCCAACTGCGAACCTGAAAAGTCAAACATAGGGCTGTAACGTCTCATCCCTATACCTCTCAGCAGTCAGGAAGCCTCTGTCAAGCACATGGACAGGCGTGCGGCCGTTCAACATGATGCCTGCCCAGACCATGACACCTTCGCTGCCATAGCGGTCCCTTTCTCGGATGTTGGAGGAAAGGTATCGGGTCCCAGGTTCTCTCCAGATGAAGGTACGTCGATAATCAGTGTCCAGGCAGAATCGCGACTCGTCTGTAAAGAGAACGTTACCTCACTGAAGTCTGGTCCAAGGCTGATATTGTGTGCACCATGCTAAACGCGCTCTCTTTCGTGCTGAAGTGAGCGGACACAAACAGCGGGTCTTCTGGCAAAAAACGCTCTCTCATGAAACCGTCGGGAAACAGTAACCCTTGAAACTTGGGTTCCAGTGGCGGCATGCAGCTCACGAGATAGCTGTGCAGCTGTAGCAGTCCTGTGGCGCCTCGCTGAAAGCTCCAAATAACGATCTTGATTGTCCATCGTGGCTCTTGGACGATCTTGACCAGACCAGGCTTTTTCGATATGGATCTGGTGTCCTTAAACTGTTTCCACAAATTGCAGACGACACTGGGCGTTTAAATTGAGCTCTGTAGCAACCTGCACTTGCGATTGCCCTGCCTCCAAACTACCGACGGTTTTCCACCTCATTCCGTCATCAATACGTTCGTGGCAACTCATTTTACCTGATTGCTTATGAAATTGAATCAACTACTGCCGGAAACACAACGAATGTCGCCGAGGATTACGAGCGAACTAATCGCGGGAAAAGTCACGTGTGCTTTTCATGCCTTCCGCTATCACAGCTCCGCCTACACGCACAAATATGCTGACACTGCAAATTTGCATTCTTATTCGGCGCCATAATTTGTACCTTTGGTTCCGTACTTTTTGTGAAAATCGACAAAATGTGCAAATTTCCCTAATTTTGAACACCAGTGTATTTTGCATAAGCTCGTCTGTACCAGTTTTTCTGGCACTTCAGTGTATGTTTCCATTGAAGTATAAAAACCTAGCATTGTATGATAAGTTACGTATTCTACGATGTTTCTTGCAGAATGCAAAATGAACTTCAGTTGACGATTTACTACACCGTTGGTATTCTACATAATAAAGGAATGAAATTTAGTATATCTCAAATTCTGTACCAGATGGTAATATTAAATGCTGTTTGTAAATCACTCAGATCCATTTGGCATCAGTAACAAATTTCAGACCCAAAGTGACTTCACGATAATTTCGTAATCCTCTTGTCTTTCCAGTCTTAGGTTGAAAATCTTTGTAAATTTGAATGAACAGCCCTGTATTGTAACAAGTGATATTCGTATACCTGTATCGTCCTCACATATACTGTTGACACGTGAATCTCACTAAATACCCGAAAATGTCCCTTTGGAATACATACGACTGAAGAGTACTGTTTGTTTGCTTTTTACTTTTATGCCATTACTTATCCTTATGTTTACCACTGTAACGTACCAGGAGATGTGACGTACCTGCCAGAAGGACGCACACGACATAAAGGCAGATAGGAATCAGAATAATCGTCTGCGTAGCTCAGTTGGTAGAGCGACTTGTTCCGGAATAAGCGGCCTCGGGTTCGAATCCCGACGTAGACCAAAAATGACGGAGAAATTTACTTCGTTATAATGGCGCCCGAAGTATCCGGATGACCCGACCGTTCAAAATCTCGCATTGGTGTGATGTTATTTCCACACCGCGAGATAGGAAAAATAAGAGCAGCACTTCGAAAAAAAAAATAAGGGGGAGATGATGTAACGTACCTGCCAGAAGGACGCACACGACATAAAGGCAGATAGGAATCAGAATACATGTCCGCGTAGCTTAATTGGTCGAGCAACTTATTCCGGAATGAGTGGACCCGGGTTCGAACCCCGGCGCGGATAAAAATGACGGAGAAATTTACTTCGTTATACCACTTCCTTCATCTTTAAGTCCGCAGTGAGTTTTTGCATCAAAACCCCATTTCTGTATTTACTCCTGAAAACATATTTTGTTCAACACACTACAGGTTCTCTTGTACTTGTATTTCAAACGGCACTGAATTTTGCGAGAGGCTATAATAACATGCCAAACTGTCTAGGCAGTATAGGAGAAAATAAGCACTTGTTAAATAAATAGAAGTCTCTTAACGTTTGGCCAAATAAATATTAGATACACTTCACAAAGTGATGAACTTAGCAGAAAAATTGTATTTGGCATTTCCTGAGTGGTAACGGATTTCACTCTTTGTCCGCATTATATCCGAAAATGAAAACTTGTTTTTTCCAATTTCGCCATTTTTTGAAGAGACGAATTGGAAAATTTTGTATTTCGATTTTCGAATTGCAAAAAAACCTCAATGTAATTTTTCATATGTTTTCTCAACCATGTAGTAAACTCTCATGCTTGGTGAATATTGAGATGTATCCCTACGACGGTTTTTTTAAATATAAGTAGATAGCTTAAAAAAGTTTACTTATATACGAAAACAGCTTTTCTTAGTAATTCTTTGCTTTATGTAGAAAACATAAAGTACCGATAGAAAAAGCTCAAAATACTATTTTTGTGTGAGCAGGTTTCTGTAGATCATGATTTTTACAGTTTAATCAATGGATTTTTACAGTTGAATATATGTATTTTTACAGTTGAATCTACGGACTTCTGTATCAGCTGAATCTATAAGTAAGTAGCTTAAAAAGATTTACTTTTATACGAAAACAGCTTTTCTTTGTAATTTTTGCTTTATGTTGAAAACGTAAAGTACCGATAGAAAAAGCCCAAAATACTATTTTTGTGTGAACACGTTTCCGTGGCTCATGAATTTTACAGTTGAATCTATGAAATTTTGGAAAATTGCTATAAATTTTGAATTTTTTTTTATTGGAAAGCATGCACAATTTAATCAGAACTTCTGTGACAACCTTTATGATCATGTTTATGGTGCAGGTAGCAGTTATGTGTACTTTACTGTAAAGAATATCGAAATGTGACAGTGAGGCACCATTGGATTTCCCACTGTTATTAAAGCGTCCGTGTAAAACAAAAAGTGTACACTTACTTGATTTTTGACTTAGTACAGATGCAAGCACAATGCACAGCACACAAAGGACAGATACTACAACAATGATGTAAATACATCTTCTGCTTGGCTGTTGCAATGAAATTTTACTAAATGAAAGGAATAAAAGATTTCCGTGAAGTTAACACAGCACTACGATACTAAATGAAAAACACAATTAGATATCAGCAAAACTCAAATAATAGTTTAATTTAAATGAAAGTACAAATGATGTGTTGGTTAATAAAAAACATTTAACTCAAATTTATTGAGATACATAAAAGCCTTTTTCTTTCAGGTTATTTAATTGTAAAAATCAGCTAGTGTTTGCTCCGCATTCATGACAGCAACTTCTTTAATTTTCAGGTGATATTCTGAAATAAGTTTTTATGGGTGTATGATCAGTTTTCATTGATTAGATGTGGTAGTAACAAATATTTTCCATAGACTGGTTCTTCCATGGTGAAACGTATTTAGATAAGAACAGGATTTCTCTATCGAGCTCTACCACAGCACGTTGGTTTAATGGCAGAGTGAGTCAAAAATTCGTCTCGTTTTGAAATGCACGTGCTCTTGTTGGACTTCCATTCCTGTAGGAGAAGCACGCCGGTGCATCCGTGCTAAGTGCAAGGAGCCACCCAAATATCTCCTGAAAAGCCTATTTCTGAAATTTCTCCTCTCCTTCCGGCCTCTCCTGAAACCCTGACAAACTCATCCAACTTTCACCCTTCCTTGGATAGTTCCTCTGGTCTTCCTGTTTCACACACACACACACACACACACACACACACACACTCGTCTGCATTTTTTCCCCTTCCTTTTTTCCTCTTTATTTCTGGTCCTCCTCTTCCTGTTCATGCTCTCTCCACTCGCCTCCTGTATCGCTTTCTTCGTTCTTCTTCTGCTGTTTCCTGTCCCATTACCTCTGTTCCATCCTCTAATCTCATACCCACATGGTCTGCAGTAGTACATCCGTTATCTCACCCGCTCGAAGTAAATGTGCAATGGGCGTTTTCTTCACCAACTTCTGCCAGTGCAGACGACTCTCCACAGAACGAACATCATCCCTTCGCCACTCTGCTCCCATCGTGCTATTCCAGGAGACGTTCTTCACATGTGTGTATTCTGTCCTGTTCTGTTACCATTGCTGAATTACATGTTTACCTTAACACTAAAATCTTATTCCGAAGATCTTCACATCGACGACTGTTGCTACCTCATTCACACGTTTGGCTCTCTTTCGTCACTACTGTCCGTATGCACCGACCTATTCATATTAATATTGGCGAAATATGTTATCTCATGTAATCTCCGCCACTGCCTGAAACTAATTCTTCATCGACATGTCGGCCTCATGGCTCACTTTAGTAACAGAGTGAAATACAAACTCCTGTGGGAATACACTTATGCATGCCAAAATTCCTCGGTGCCTCAGTTCTACTCTGTGGGCTGCTAGCAACCTGTGGATTTTCATCTCAGAGGACAATTCAATTATCCTTACTCAGTAATTGCTGCGCATTGCTCTAAGATCTCTGGCGTTGAACTCAGCTGTTCTTCACATAAGATGGACTTTATATTATGCTGTCTTCCTTCATAGACGCTCTCCCCTTAACTTTGAACTTTGTCCTTCCCTCTGACAATATTTTCACACGATGCGCTGTCTGTTTGCATCCTCTGAGAACATCATTAACTTAATATGTCTATTATATTTTCCCAATACAGCTTCAAATGACTGTGTTCTTACGAGAATTATGACATAGAGCATCATTTACTCAGCCTGTGACCTGTAATTGTCTTGAGTTCTCAAGGACATTTCTCCACTATGTCACGTTTATTTCGCTCACGAGCTACTGCTGTACGAACAATGCTGGTGCATGCTTGCAGGACCGTAGCAACCTTTTCTTATCTGGGAGGGCGAGACACAATGCTGGTGCATGCTTGCAGGACCGTAGCAACCTTTTCTTATCTGGGAGGGCGAGTTCAAAATTACGCTTCTTCGAGTTCCCCTGAAATAACACGTGGATTTTACTTTCTCACACACCGCCGTTATACGAAAGTGTTATGATCGTTCAAAAATCGCACTTCAGGTTTTTGACATAATTTTATTAAAACTGCAAAAACTAGGTAAACATCCAATAGACACAGATGGTAAACACCAAGTAAAGTGAACACCGACTGCACAACACTCAAAAAAAATTCAGAACGAATAAGTATCGGATGAAGAACGTAACAACAGGCAGCAGCTTTAGGGGTAGGGCTTGGAAAAATTCCGTTCATGGTAAACGCTCGGAGAACTTTCTGAGATAGAGAACAAATGATTAAGCTCTTCATCCCAACGATATTTTCGGAAAGGTCATGGAGGTCAAACATATCATGTTTTCTATGCATCCATTCACTGTTTGGGAAAATTCCCTTTATGGATATGAGATGTTCACATTACGTAATGTATGTTACTCTGTACCCTGGTTAACTATATGAATACTGTATTAGACTAACAAAAGTATTTAAAAAGAAAATACACTAAAGGGTGTAACTTTCTTTTTTAGGTACAATTTCTATTTCTTACATCACCCAAAGAATGAATTTATGTCCCTAGAATGACCATTCTGGGAGGACAACCGCTCTCTCTGCAAAGCCTGTAGCTACGGCCCTGCATCACTAATTTGTTAATACTCATTTTAATGTATTTTGAACTTCTCTCTGTTAATATCCCTACGTGACTAAGCAGGGAGCTTGTGAAATTGTCTTTTCACGCTGTTAGAAAAAATAAAACGAATTCTGAAAGAAATTCAGGGAGCAACATTGCATTATCAGGTGAGCAGAGGATAGTTATCCTGCTGTTTGTGTCTCCTATGCCATTACTGGAAAAAAGGTAAACGCGGCAGCAGCAGCAAGAGGAATTTGGGTAGCTGAAGGCGAGGAAAAAGTAGGCAGTAACACTGCACGAAAACGGTTGCGGCATTTGAAAGCTGAGGACACCAGTGCAGAAGGAAACCCGAGTTCAGGATGTCTAACGACCTCCAACACTGACACTTTGGTCAAAGCTGTGAGAGTTGACCCTGGTAATAGTACGCGACAGTTGGCAGCTGATGTGAGGTCTTCTCAATACACCAGCGTTTGTCACCAGTTGCAGCTTCTCCTCCAGGTGCCATTAAATGGCTCCCTATGAATGGACACACCAACAGGCTGAACAGTGTGTCTCTCTGTCAAATCCATAGGAGACAATATGCTTTGGCGTCGTATCTTCACAGGTGATGAAAAGAGAATATTCCTACCACTGGAAGTCAGTGACTGAGTCCATTCCAGGAAACACAGCCTGTGCTCTAAAAGGGGTGGTTTGTTTTGGCGTAGAACTACGTCTAACTCCGTGGATAGTATGGGGCGACTTACGGCCCACCGCCTGTGACAAAAATAGGTCCCAATTGAAATCATTACAGCGTTCAAAATACGTGCCGCACACTAATCATGTTAGCATATTCGTAAACAGCATGAAGTCTAATTCGCGTACTTTGCAATACATCTTACGGTGATGAAAAGAGAATGTCTTAATCCCTGACTTTAAATAATCTTGTAAAGAACCTAAATGGTAGTTCATTCTCACATAGTTTTCCCCTGAGATTACTCAAATTTACGGTAAATCCATTTGAATTAATGCAGACATCCAAGATCATATGGAACTGTGAAATCGATGCCGTCAATTGTAGAGTTGCATAAGTAGTTTTAGCTGGGAAAAGCAGCTCACAGAAAAAAATGTTTGAGTTAAAAAAAGACATCCAAGATCCTATCGAACTGTGAAATCGATGTCGTCAATTCTACAGTTGTATAGGTAGCTTTAGCTGGGAAAAGCAGCTCACAGAAAAGATTATTTGTGTTAAAAATAAATAACTAAGTAAATAAATAAAAAGTCACCTAAGATCTAATGGAACTGTGAAATCGATGTCGTCAATTGTACAGTTGTATAAATAATTTTTTTAGTAGAGAAAAGCAGCTCACCGAAAAGAGTGTTTGAGTGTAAAAAAAATTAAAATAAAAAAGAACATCCAAGATCCAATAGAACTGTGAAATCGACGTCGTGAATTGTGCAGTTGTATAAGTAGTTTTAGCTAAAAAAAAAGCAGCTCACAGAAAAGAGTGTGCGTTTCACAGACGCTTAGTGTGGAAAAATTTTGTGCTTTCGTGTGGGTATTTAGTTTTTAAAGTTTATAGATATTGTTAGTTAATTTTGAGAATGATCCTGTGACGTATATTCTAGATTAACTTTCCCTTTTTAGTTTCTTTCCCTATGTAAATCTTGAGTTTATTCTCAGTATTCTTCACGCTTAACGAAATATCTTTTCCTTCAAACGAATACGTTTGGCAACACAATTGAGGTTGAATGCACGTGACGTATGCATGTAATAAGATAAGAACAAGAGATAAAAAGCGACGACTGATCTGTTGTATGAGAGGTGTTGATATTATTGAGAGAGGTGTTGATATTATTGTGAGCGATTATGATGAGCGTTGTTAAGAAAGTGCTGTACGAGAGAAGTGAATAGTGTTGAGATAAATGTGTGGAGAGTGTTGTGCATTCCATTCCGAATAAAGGACTTTTTCCGTAAGTTGACTTTTGTTTTATATGTTTCGTCTGACCGTTAAGGTTTGTTTCATTTAGGAACAATTTATTAGTATGTTGATATTTTAAGTTAGCGTAAAGGTCAAGACTTCCTTTTACGCCACATTGGCGCCCGAATTTTCCCTCGAACAGATTCATAGAATTCACAAAAATGGCAAATTTAACTAATTCTATCGGTCTCTTTTATGACCGCTATAGCAATGAGGAGGCTCATAATTCTACAGCTGACAATATATGTACTCAGCGTTATAGAGTTCCTCATAACTCACCAAACGCTCTATACCAGGCCTGCGGTTCTGACTTACCAGACAGTGAGTACGCGAGGTACAAAGCCTATGTACCGCGTACTTCGACCGCAGTGCCTCAACAAATATTTACTTCACCACCCCCCATGAGAAGGAATAAAATTCTTGCTCATTACGTACCCCATGCGGGTTCTATTATATTTAGGGGAAACGGTGGTTCGCTTAGGTTTTTGGAAGATCTGGATGATCATTTTGACCTTTAAAATGTTCCTGAAGACTGTCAGATACCTATTGCTGGCACATGTTTGCAAGACACGGCAAAAGTCTGGTACAGACAGTGGCGTCTAACAAAGCCAGAGGGTTCTGATCATCAATTTCGAGCTGACTTTTTGGATGTCTTTCCTTTTGGAACCAATAAGGCCGGCCTTGCACAGCAACTGTTTTCCAGGCGACAGCGAGCGTCAGATAATCCAGGACTCATTCGCCCTGGAAACAGTCCGAATTTACAAATTATGGGATGCTGCTGCAGCCGAGTCTGAGATTTGTGACACGTTGTTACAGCAGCTGGTTCCCTTCCTGCAGGATTATCTGGAAGTTCGAAGTCCTGTCTGCATTCACGAGTGCTTAAAACTCGTTCGAGTCTATGAAGACCGCCACAGCAAAAGACAATCTTCACAGGTTCACGAGTGCCGCCAACCTATGCAGTATCATGAACCTCGTATTCAAAACAACAGGTATCAGCAGCCAAACCAGAACATTCATCAAAGACAATTTTTCAATCAGCCTAGAAACGCCTATCAGCAGTCTAGATACGTGCCGCCGCATCGTCGGGTACCAGAGGTGCGACATCCTGGCCATTATGGAAACCAGGACACCCAAGTTTCTCGTCCCTGGGATAATTACTACCCGGTGGACCAGAGATATCCAAAACACCCTGCTGTGGAGCAAGGCAAGATTGATGATAATAATGCTGCCTCTCCTGCACATTACAATTCAGCACGTCCTGGTGGTTCGTCACATTTCCAAAATCAATCTGGACATTCTAATAAGTTTCATGACAATTTAAACTTCAACAGGAGGTAGATGGGTCAAATCTCTCTTATTAACTGTTCAAGCTCCGCTTTTGCCTGGTATTCTTGTGACCTTGGGCAAAGTGGTGGTGTCTACTAAAATTGATTCTGGATCTGACATCTCGGCATTAAATTTTGATTTCTGTGATGCTACCTTTCCAAATGCTTGTGTCGAGCCCTTCCAGCAATGTCTGCGAGGTGCCGACAATAATATTTTTGCAATATCTGGATCAGTTAATTTACCTGTCAAGATTGGCAAAGTGCAAGTTTCTTATACTTCCTTTTTAATCCAAGAATTACCCGTGGATTGCCTTCTGGGGGTGGATTTCGTTAAAATGTTTAAGCTCACACTTGATTTCGAGCATGGTCTAATATTAATGCCTGAGATTAGTCCTCCCATCCCAGAAGAGCCAATTGATTTTTCTGCAGTTCCTGTAAGTGACAAATTATTGCCTGAACATAAAAGCGAACTTGGTCAGGTTTCACGCAGCAGACCAGGGTTATTCTCTGATAAACCAGGGTTTACACAGGTGGTGTATCATACTATTGATACAGAAGGAGCTAAACCCATTGCATGTAAGCCTTATCCATGTCCGAACCAGAAGAAAGCTAAAGTCCAAAGACAAATACAGGACATGCTCCATTCGGGGATTATTAAAGAATCACTTGGTCCTTGGGCAGCACCTGCTTTTCTTGTTCCAAAAAACAATGTGGAGAGTATCGCTTCGTAACAGATTACCAAAAACTCAATGCGGTAACCAAAGCTATCAATTACCTATTGCCTATAATTAGCGATATTCTCCAGGACTTATCGTCAACAAACTGGCTATCAACATTGGATTTAGCTATTGGCAGGTGGCTGTCCACCCAGATTCCGTTGAAAAAACTGGATTTATTACCCCGTTTGGAGCATACGAGTTTTTACACATGCCCTTTGGTTAGGCATATGCTCCTGCAACGTTTCAGCGCTTAATGGATTCAGTCTTACGTCCTGTGCTCGGACCTAACGTCCATGTTTATCTGGACGATATTATCGTCTCTTCTGAAACTTTTGAACAGCATCTGTCTCTGTTGGACCAAGTTTTCCAACTGCTACATAATGCAGGTTTGGCGTTAAAGCCTAGCAAATGTCAAATTGGCCGGGACGAATTCGTATATCTTGGACTGAAAATTACCCCTAAAGGTCTTCTAACTGATGACTCAAAGATAAAGCCAATTTCGGACTTTCCGAAACCTAAGTCGGCGAAGGAAATGTCGTGATTTTTGGGCATACCAGGTGGTACCAACAGTTCGTTCCGGGGTACGCTACTCTACGCGAACCTTTATTTGCTTTGAAACGAAAATATAGACACTTCGCTTGGTCCACAGAGGCAGAGACTGCCTTTAATACTCTTAAACATGCCTTGGTTTTGCCACCTGTGTTAGCCTTTCCTAACCATGCCGAAATATTTAATATCTTTACCGATGCATCAGGTATTGGTCTAGGAGCTGTTCTATCTCAACGAGGGCATCCTATTGCATATGCCTCTCAAATTCTTAATAAAGCAGAACGTAATTACTCTGTTACTGAACGAGAATGTTTAGCTATTTTATTTGCTGTCACCAAATTTAAATGCTATCTCAATCATTTAACTGTCAATGTTATTACGGATCATTCGGCATTACAATATTTAACCACAGCAAAGAATCTGTCTCGAAGATTGTTAAAATGGACACTTCGACTTCAGAAATATAAGGTTCAAATTCAGTATCGCCCTGGCAAGTCAAACCAACTGCCTGACGCACTGTCTCGCTGTCCGGTCAGTTCTGGTGCCCAGGCGGATACTGAACCTTCCTTCCAATTTCTTCTTTCGGAAATAACTTCAAGGGAGCAAATAATTTCTGAACTGCCGAATGATCCAGAGTTTGGGGAAATTTATAATTTCTTACTCGCTGGTTCTTCTGCTTCAAGTGAACCTTCTTTAGCGAGTCGTAGTCGAAATTATGAGATCATCGATGGTATTTTGTATTATACAAAAATTGTAAACTCGAGAGCTGAGTACCGCCCTGCGATACCTCAGTCTCTTCGCATGGCTTTATTATACGAATTTCATGATATTCCTCTTGCCGGCCACTTAGGCATACGGAAAACTCGTAGTAAGCTCCGAGACGTAGCCTACTGGCCGGGCATGTACAATAGTATACTCGCATACAATCGCTCATGTGAGTACTGTCAAAAGTACAATTATGATAATAAACGACCGGCCGGTCACCTTATTTGTAGTTCAAATAATTATGTTCTTGAAACTATCTCTATAGATTTATTGGGCCCTTATCCATTACCAACTAAAACTAAATCTCCTTATATTTTAGTTGTTACAGATAATTTTTCTAAATGGGTGGAAGCATTCCCCATTAAAGCAGCTACGGCTGATATAATATGTGATGTTCTAATACATAATGTTTTCACTCGATTTGGTTGTCCCCGTACCGTAGTCTCGGATCACGGGGTTCAGTTCATTTTGGAGTTATTTGAGCGAATGTGTGCGAGGTTTCAAATCAAACATAAATTCATAAGTCCATATCACCCTCAAGCCAATCCGGCTGAGCGTGTGAATAGAACATTGCTAAAGATGATCCCAACCTTCATTGGTAATAATAATGAGCGTTGGGACGAACATGTTGAAATGTTTTGTTTCGCCCTTCGCTCATCATTTCATGAATAAACGCGGCTTACGCCCGCTGAACTTTTTCTAGGGCGCAAAATCTGCACCCCTTTTGAGAATTTAACTGGCATTATCGATGAGATCAACCAAAGACCAACACCTGATTCTGTAAAACTACTTGCGCAAAAGGCACGGACTGCTGTCAGTCGAGCTCAATTAAGCCAAGCTAGGCACTATAATGCGAAACGGAGGGAACCAGATCTCGCAGTTGGAGATCTGGTCTTATTCGAAACGCATTTCCAATCCTCCGTTGCACACACATTCGTTACAAAATTTGCACCTTTATATGAAGGCCCCTTTGAATAGGTAGAAGTGTACAATAATAATGTCATATTAAAGAAGCCAGATGGCTCCCTACATTTTGCCCATGTGCAGCAATGTAGGAAATGGGTTATTAGAAGCACTGATGCAATTATTAACCCTAAATCTAGTAGGAATCCTCAGGCAGAGGGTGGGACTTCACAAGTATGTATAAATGATGATGAAATTATTGACCCCACCCCTGTCCTGTCCAATTCTCTACCTTCGTCTGAACAGATCTTTGCTTCTACTCTTAAAGATTCCCATTCTGACATTACTCTATTCACTCGGGGTGCTGTCATTATTTCAACTCCTCCGTCTTCTGCCTTTTCAAAAGACGAGAGTTCTAGTGCTTCCAGTTCCTCTGGATATTCTTGTCGTGTGCAACGAGGTCCTTTTTCATCTGCTTCTCATACTCCAATCGCTCCTTTTACTTTTTCACGTATAGTGCCCCCGTTTGGTTTTAAATCAAAAAACTTAAAACGGACAAGAAATGACATTTCATCCTCAAGCAGTTCCATCTTCATGTGCCAAAAAGAGTCGTACCTCTGACTGCATCTGAATAATCAGACAATATTGTTGAGGTTCTTCAGTCTCCAAGAACTAAAATCGTTCCTTTTGTTTCTGCTGAGCAGCTTCCTACTTCGGGAACATTTGATTCATCTGCCGTAGGGCAAACACGTCCTCTTTCGCCATCTGTGCCATTTCAACCTACAAAGCGTACGCCGCCTGAATTTTCCCCTCCTGTTCCCCACTCTCCTAGTGCAACTACGAGTGTTGGGCTACAAAAATTTAGACACAGAGTCCAGCATTTGCATCAGCCAGGTTTTCGTCCTTGGAACCTTCGCTCGGGACGGACGGAGCCTATACCTTCCTCCACCGTTCCTCGTCGTTCACGGAAGCGCCCTTCTAGTTACACACCGCTTCTTCGACCACCAAGGAAACGGCCGGATCTTCATTCTTCTCAGATTCCGGGTTCGTCTCCAAGCCAGCATGAGACCTCCTTGATCCGGCCTGAGACCTCTTCGTTCCGGCCTGAGACCTTTTCGCTCCTGCCTGAGACCTCTTCGCTCCAGCCTGAGACCTCTTCGCTCCAGCCTGAGATCTCTTCGCTCCAGCCTGAGACCTCTTCGTTCCAGCCTGAGACTTCCTTGCGACAGCCTGATGACCCTGCCTCTTCTGGTCAGCTTGCCTTGTCCGCGGGAATTCCTGACACATCCCGGCGATCCAGTGACTTGCAACCTCAGCCTTCGAAGCGTGAAGCCTCGAGAGTGCCGTTGTCGCCCTGACAACAACATAAGCGTGTCTGCACGCGGGTATTCTTTGCGAGCAACAGGTACTGTTAAAAGTTTTTTATGACCTTTAAGCTCAAAAGAACTTTTTACAATATAGAGCTTTGCTCTGTGAAGATAATTTGAACTTTCTTGTATCACAGAACTTTGATACCTATACAGACTATTTATTTGAACTTTTTTGTCCTCAAGAAAAACCAAAATCACTGAACTTTTCTCACAAAATGTGACGACAAATAAATATCACAGAACGTTTTTTGACAAACTTTGAAGACAAAATATCGCATACATTATCTTGTCAGTATGTAATGTTTTTTGCTCTTTTTTTGGTGTGACGCCACATTTATTTTTTTAATACAAAATGCTTGTCATTTCATTCTGTGCATGTTGTCTTTTCGGCATAACATGAAATTCAACATTGCCTTTGTTGAGATTTATAAAGATTTCACTCCCAGGATAGGGTTTTCCAGGGTTTCCCTATCCCATCTCAAAATTCGATGTGCGAATGCATGGGAGTAGATCGAAGTCGGCCCTGGCCGCCAAGCAATCAAAGGTTTTTGTGTTGTTGTTCCATGTCTAACCTTTTTTTGTGCTTGATACTTGTTGAGTTGGTATTAAATTTTTTCCTGCAAGTGCAGTTTTTTTTTCACCTAACTAAATTTACACTGTATTACAATATTCACTTAACTTAGTTTAAATGTTTTGTCTTCCCTGAGAAGTTTTCAGGAGTGGACGAATGTGTAATTAATCACGTTAAAAATGTTGTAGTTTCTTCTCCTGCCATACGCAGTTTTTTGACTACTATGCTACTTATACGTATATTGATGAGTGTTCTCCACACGTATTGACAAAGTATTTATCACGAAGTACAAAATGAAGATTTAAAATCGTACAGAAAGTTTTCTATGAATGTTTATTGAACTATTGATATCTGCAGAGTATATATGTACTGAGAAGTCAGTTACAGCAACAGATCAACGAATCTCTTCATCAATTTTTGTAAGTTCTTATCTGAAAGGTTGAATGAATGATCAGATTGTTTGAAAGGATACTTCTACAAAATTGATAAGTTTTCAGCAAAAAAAAATATGCTAGGGAGATGATGTGACGTATATTCTATATTAACTTTCTTTTTTTAGTTTTTTTCCCTATGTAAATCTTCAGTTTATTCTCAGTATTCTTCACGCTAACCGAAATATCTTTACCTTCAAACGAATACGTTTGGCAACACAATTGAGGTTGAATGCACGTGACGTATGCATGTAATAAGATAAGAACAAGAGATAAAAAGCGACGACTGATCTGTTGTATGAGAGGTGTTGATATTATTGAGAGTGGTGTTGATATTATTGAGAGAGATGTTGATATTATTGTGAGCGATTATGATGAGCGTTGTTAAGAAAGTGCTGTACGAGAGAATTGAGTAGTGTTGAGATAAATGTGTGGAGAGTGTTGTGCATTCCATTCCGAATAAAGGACTTTTTTCCGTAAGTTGACTTCTGTTTTATATGTTTCGTCTGGCCGTTAAGGTTTGTTTCATTTAGGAACAATTTATTAGTATGTTGATATTTTAAGTTAGCGTAAAGGTCAAGACTTCTTTTTACGCTACAAGCCACGTAAGTAAAACGAGTGCATCTGAAAGATACAATCAGCACAGCAAGGGAACGTTTCATGTGAACAGAAATATATTGTTCTGTTCGTGTTGCAATACACTAGCAGATGTTTCAGGAAAGGGATGTTGTGAAAAGCATTTAGCAAGCAAGCTGCATAAAAAAGGAAATTATGTCCGAACAGTCAACCGAAAATAATACAAAAATGTGTTGTTGAGTTAATTAAGAAAAGAACTAAACAAGAACAACATCGCTCAATGGAACTTTGGAAATTAAATGGTGCCTTATTTGCAGCTGACATCTCACTTTCCAAACTGGATAGTCCTACATTAAAAAATTACTTCGAAAATGCGTTGAAAGATAAAGGTGTTATTCCAAATGCAATTGGATACGGAAATGTTATTTGCATATTCACAAGCAGCAAGTGAATTTTTTTAATTGGTATCTGGTGTAAGCATCGTAGCAGAGGAAACAACTGATTCAGAAGATAGGTACATTTTGAATAGTCTTGCTGTTCCATCAGCTGAAACGAATGTTGAAAGCTATAAAGCTGAAACCTCTTTGAATGAAATCTTTCTCGAGTGCATCACTTTGGAATCCGTAAATTTTAAAGGAGTCAGCGAGGTAATAGTGCTGTGCCTTAATAAGTATGAAATACCTTTTGCGAATATAACCGCTTTTGTGTCAGACAACGCATCTTAGATATCCAAAGTGAAAGAGCCTGAAAGTGAAATTTTTGAGGAAGTACGGTAATTCGCAAAATTTCGCGATTTAGCCAGCGAACTTTACCTTTTTTTCCAGTGATAAAATTACTACCCTACTTATAGCCCATGGAGTTGCTCCTGGTCGTGGTTAAACCCTCCAAGCAAAAGAAAAAAATTATGGAAACACTTCACAAGAAACTGTCACCGCCATCATTATTGCTGGTGTCATAGTGATATGAAAAATTACGCGGCATGACAGAAGCTGGGACAAATCTTAGAGAAACTGTGGTCGATAAGAAAAGTACAATTTATTTTGACTACAAGTTGTTGGTTGAATCTTATGTACTTCACACTGTTGGTAGTCAAAGATTTGTAGCATCTGTGTCTGTTTAAACATTTTGAGGATTTTGTATTGCATAGCTATTTTTTTTTAAGTTTCTGTTTAGTGAAATAAAAATTGGAATTAACCCTTCAGACGAGAATATCTCTATGCAAATTTTCTTTCAAGAAACTGAAAATAATACAGATGCATGAAACGGGATTTAAAAATAACCGATATAATTTAAGAAGAAAAAATTGCTACTCAGGTGAAAGAATGATGGTTAAGTATTTTTCATTCTTTCCAATTGCTTATGTGGACAACGTAGTACCCTCCATGCGTTTATAAGAATGACATGGAAGAAGGAGGAATATGATCGATAACAAATCAATACTGCAAAGGTTTCAGAAATAAATTCAAGCAAGATAAATTTTAATGATTACCTAAACCTGCTCTGTGTCTTTGGAGCCGTCTCTCCATCCATTTTATTCTCTCCATCCATTATATTGCGTCCTCTATCCAGCAGTAGTGATGATACAGACTGTCACAAACTCACGGTACTTTGAGAATTATCCTAATTGCTGTGGCCTTCAAGGAAGTTAGTGCTGAGGGGCAGAAAAATAAACTGTTTCGGATGTCCATCCATTAATTACTTCCCTGAGTTTTAATATACATACTTCTTTTTTTCACTGAACTGTGTGACGTATGAAAGCGGAGATAATTTTCCATCTCATTGATAATGCGAAACAAAAGAAATAGAAAAAAGCAGACAAACCAGGAAGTAAATTCGTCAAGTTCAAAAGATCTTTTCTGCTCCTGAACTCAAGTGCAATAAAACTAAAACCAAGGAGAACCGCTCAGCGAACACCGTGGTCTTTGAAACAAGCTTCAGCCTTTCAGGAAATGGTGTGCAGGTGGGTGCTGCACTGATCATCTAAACATTATTGCTTGAATGCCGAATTTATCGTTTTTGGCAATACTAAAATGAATTCTCAATGTCAACGGTTTTAAAAACTCGTCCTAATGCATAGCAAACTTACGTTATTCTGACTCTCCATAATTTGTCTTCTGTTCATCATCATCTTCAATCATGCGCACAATTCCCGTAAGTTTTGTTGCCATTTTAACTACAATTTGATTCATTTGGAACTGAACACTTATTATGTGGAATGTGAGATGGGGAATATGCGAAGAGCGTGAAACCCGAACGGAGCGGTTCTTTATTCCCTGACGAAGCAGTCGACATGCATTATCTGTGAATAAAATGTCTCACTGCAGCTGGGTGGGTGATTCACTCGAAACTGAATACTTATTATGTGAAATATATGAGATAGGGAATATACGATGCGCGTGAAACCCGAACGGAGCGGTTCTTTATTCCCTGACGAAGCAGTCGACATGCATTATCTATGAATAAAATGTCTCACTGAAGCTGGGTGGGTGATTCACTCGAAACTGAATACTTATTATGTGAAATATATGAGATAGGGAATATACGATGCGCGTAAAACCCGAACGGAGCGGTTCTTTATTCCCTGAAGAAGCAGTCGACATGCATTATCTGTGAATAAAATGTCTCACTGCAGCTGGGTGGGTGATTCACTCGAAACTGAATACTTATTATGTGAAATATATGAGATAGGGAATATACGATGCGCGTGAAACCCGAACGGAGCGGTTCTTTATTCCCTGACGAAGCAGTCGACATGCATTATCTGTGAATAAAATGTCTCACTGCAGCTGGGTGGGTGATTCACTCGAAACTGAATACTTATTATGTGAAATATAGGAGATAGGGAATATACGATGCGCGTGAAACCCGAACGGAGCGGTTCTTTATTCTATGACGAAGCAGTCGACATGCATTATCTGTGAATAAAATGTCTCACTGCAGCTGGGTGGGTGATTCACTCGAAACTGAATACTTATTATGTGAAATATATGAGATAGGGAATATACGATGCGCGCGAAACCCAAACGGAGCGGTTCTTTATTCCCTGACGAAGCAGTCGACATGCATTATCTGCGAATAAAATGTCTCACTGCAGCTGGGTGGGTTATTCACTCGAAACTGAATATTTATTATGTGAAATATATGAGATAGGGAATATACGATGCGCGTGAAACCCGAACGGAGCGGTTCTTTATTCCCTGACGAAGCAGTCGACATGCATTATCTGTGAATAAAATGTCTCACTGCAGCTGGGTGGGTGATTCACTCGAAACTGAATACTTATTATGTGAAATATATGAGATAGGGAATATACGATGCGCGTGAAACCCGAACAGAGCGGTTCTTTATTCCCAGACGAAGCAGTCGACATGCATTATCTGTGAATAAAATATCTCACTGCAGCTGGGTGGGTGATTCACTCGGAACTGAATACTTATTATGTGAAATATATGAGATAGGGAATATACGATGCGCGTGAAACCCAAACTGAGCGGTTCTTTATTCCCTGACGAAGCAGTCGACATGCATTATCTGTGAATAAAATGTCTCACTGCAGCTGGGTGGGTGATTCACTCGAAACTGAATACTTATTATGTGAAATATATGAGATAGGGAATATACGATGCGCGTGAAACCCGAACGGAACGGTTCTTTATTCCCTGACGAAGCAGTCGACATGCATTATCTGTGAATAAAAAGTCTCACTGCAGCTGGGTGGGTGATTCACTCGAAACTGAATACTTATTATGTAAAATATATGAGATAGGGAATATACGATGCGCGTGAAACCCAAACGCAGCGGTTCTTTATTCCCTGACGAAGCAGTCGACATGCATTATCTGTGAATAAAATGTCTCACTGCAGCTGGGTGGGTGATTCACTCGAAACTGAATACTTATTATGTGAAATATATGAGATAGGGAATATACGATGCGCGTGAAACTCGAACGGAGCGGCTCTTTATTCCCTGACGAAGCAGTCGACATGCATTATCTGTAAATAAAATGTCTCACTGCAGCTAAGTGGGTGATTCACTCGGAATTGAATACTTATTATGTGAAATATATGAGATAGGGAATATACGATGCGCGTGAAACCCGAGCGGAGCGGTTCTTTATTCCCTGACGAAGCAGTCGACATACATTACCTGCGAATAAAATGTCTCCCCTGCAGCTGTGTGGGTGATTCACTCGGAAATGAATACTTTATCATGTGAAATATCATCATCATCATCATCATTGTCAACCATTATCAATCCACTGCTGGACGAAGGTCTCCCCAAGTTTCCTCTGACGAACGGTCTGTCTTGACATGCATTATCTCCTCCAAAATGTCACCCCTGCATACTTTCGATTTCATCCACCCATCTCCTATGTGAGTCTTCTTCTGGGTCTTTTCCTGTCCCTTTTAATCCAATCTAAAATTTCGGCTGTCCATCGATGATCTGTCCTTCTGGCAGTATGTCCAGCCCATTGAAATATATGAGATGGGAAATATACGATGAGCGTAAAACCCGAACGGAGCGGTTCTTTATACCCTGACGAAGCGGTCGACATGCATTACCTGTGAATAAAATGTCTCCTCGGCAGCTGGGTGGGTGATTCACTCGGGTCTGAACACTTGTTATGTGGAATATATGAAATGGGGAATATACGATTAGCGTGAAACTCGGACGGAGCGGTTTTTTTCCCTGACGAAGCGATCGACATACATTACCTGTGAATAAAATGTCTCCCCGGCAGCTGGGTGGGTGATTCACTCGGGTTTGAACACTTATTATGTGGAATATATGAAATGAGGAATATACGATTAGCGTGAAACTCGGACGGAGCGGTTCTTTATTCTCTGACGAAGCAGTCGACATGCATTATCTGTGAATAAAATGTCTCCCCGGCAGCTGGGTGGGTGATTCACTCGGGTCTGAACACTTATCATGTGGAATATATGAGATGGGGAATATACGATTAGCGTGAAACCCGAACGGAGCGGTTTTTTTCCCTGACGAAGCGATCGACATATATTACCTGTGAATAAAATGTCTCCTCGGCAGCTGGGTGGGTGATTCACTCGGGTTTGAACACTTATTATGTGGAATATATGAAATGGGGAATATACGATTAGCGTGAAACTCGGACGGAGCGGTTCTTTATTCCCTGACGAAGCAGTCGACATGCATTATCTGTGAATAAAATGTCTCCCCGGCAGCTGGGTGGGTGATTCACTCGGGTCTGAACACTTATCATGTGGAATATATGAGATGGGGTATATACGATTAGCGTGAAACCCGAACGGAGCGGTTTTTTTCCCTGACGAAGCGATCGACATACATTACCTGTGAATAAAATGTCTCTCCGGCAGATGGGTGTCGCTGCACTGAAGCGCCATCTGTCGAGTACTGGTGGGGGAATAGCGTGTCTCCGTTGACAGTTTCAGCAAGGAGGTCGAATGAAGATGGTGTACTGAATTAAAGAGCATGAGTTCATTGTGCGTCAGGACTGGGTAACCAGTTCCTTCAAACAATGTCAAAAGAAGTTTCTGAAGAAATTTGATGGGCGTAAACCACCCACCAGAGTTACCGTTTCGAAATTGGCGGAGAAGCTGAACAGGCTTGGTGTATCCGCATGCGGGCGGATGACTCCAGATAGCAAAGGACACAATAGAGGATGTGAAGCAGCGGTTATTGGCATTCCCACGAAAATCTATTCTGCAGCCTTCCCAAAAACTGGGCGATCGTATTCGACACGTCAAAGAGCAGACAAACAGGCGAAGATTAAGTCATACCGTATCACAGCTGTGAAAGTGTTACAACCACCGGGGAGTTGCCAAGTTTTCCGTTGAAAACCCCTTCCTGTGGGACATAACATGGCTTGCGGATGAAACATGGTTCCATTTATCTGGCTATGTAAACTCACAAAATACACGGGTGTGGGCCAGTGATAATCCCCACGCCATCCATGAAGAGCCATTGCATCCAATAGAAATCGGTGTCTGGTGTGCGATGTCCCGACACCGTATCATTGGGACAATAATTTTTCTCCCACACACGGTGGAGACGTCCTTTTGCACTTCTTCCGTTCATTAAGCCACCAATGTCTTTATCTTTTTGCCATTCTTCATTATGCAGATGTGTTCAAAGTGTCTTAGTTTTCTCTCTATAATTTTCTGGTACAGGGTCTCTATTAGTTCTATTCTTTTGTACACTTCTTCATTTCTTATCCTCAGGGTCCATCTGATACGTAAGATTTTACGATGACACTTCCTTTCAACAGCAAGTATCCTTCTCTATGATTACTATTTCAATGTATAAGTCTCGCATCCATATAGAATGCTGCTAAAGATGCATTTCTCGAGAATGCTTAACGTAAGATCCTAATAGCTCTGCTTTTTCAAATTTTATCCATGGATTTTAACAGTGTAACACGATGAAATTCTAACTGAAATTTCCTTTCGGCTGTTTAAGTCATATGTTATGCAGCTTCCGAGATAAGTGAATTTTTCCACATCTTTAAGTTCTTTGCCTTCCAGAATGACCCTTTTCTTGATATTGCTCGCCAAATACCATTGTTTTTGTCTTTTCTATGTTCATCTCTTTAGTCCATATCTTTTACCCTCTCTATTCAGTTCTTGTACGATTTGATCCACTTTCATTTCGTCTTCTTCAATCAGTACAATGTCATCTTTAAAACACAGATCGTTGAGAATCTATTCTACAATAGAAATTCCTGTGTCCTTGTCCCTTCTTTGGGTACACGGTAAAAACCATGTGGTGTGAATTCACGGAAAATTACTGAAAATAATGTAGTACAGCAAAGTTGCCGGGGCATGTTTTTCTTTTAACGACATTTTTCGGATTTTTATTCTAACTTCCGTATTTTAACAGATCTTCCGTAATCAGTAATTCCGTTTACTTCAGAAAAGTTCGTTTCGGGGTTTTTCTCATTTATAGGGAAAATTAATTTCGGAAAATTCTCTTCCCTTTGTGATTGATGGGTATCAAGCGTCTTCGTTTTCAAGTGAAGACGCGCGTGCTACCGCTTGAGCCAAAAAACCGCCGAAAGCGCAGTCACATATTTGATAGAAATCTAATAGCACAATGGCTTTATTTTTATTGTTATTACAGTATTAATGGGTGTGAATTAGTAATTTTATTTTCTGTTGGATCTCATTATTTTTCTGAATAGGTTTATCATAATTTATGTTTTTTTCTGTCGGAGGACTTATTACAAATTTCGTACTTTATTCATCGTGGAAACAAAGAAACACAATGCTTTTTAGGAACTTGTGATCTTTTTAATCAGATATAATCATGCAATCGCCTGTACAGTAATACAGGGTGTTCATAAATGATGTATAGAACTTCAGTACGCTATTGAAAAAACAAAACTACAATAAATAACAACTTACTTTTAATGTCAAAACACATGGTAACTGTGAAAGGTTTTTTTAATGTCAGCAGGTCTCCACGGTGCTCCATTGGTTGCTCGTAGGATGTCAAAACGAGGGTCCAGTTGCACCCACGTACGCTACAGAATGTCAGGTGTAACAAAGAGGAAGGCTGCAATAATGCGTTCTTTGAGTTCAGAAATAGATGTAACCTTTTTGTTGTACACAGTGTCCTTATTAAAACACCAAAGAAAACATTGCATGGGGTAATATCAGGAGAATGGATTCACTATACCGTGGGACGCCCAAGACCAACCCAACACCCTGGAAAATTGTGGTCTAACGACTTGCGTACATCTAAAGACCAGTGCAGAGGCGCTCTTTCTTGCTGGAAAATGATGTCTTGAATATCCTGGAGTTGTGGAATTGCGAATTGTTCTAACATGTCCAGGTTCTTTATGCCAATAAGGGTTGCTTAAGCGAAGAAAGAGGTCTCTGTCATTGTCTTCCATTAGGGCAGCCCAGACATTAATCTTCGGGTTGTCTCTTTCGTGGACTACGACCACATAGGGATTTTCCGTGCCCCAGATTCCACAGTTATGCTTATTCTCTCTGCAAGAAACATGGAATGTCGACTGATCGCTGACAAAGATCCATGAAGGGAGTGTAGGGTTTTCGTCAATGTGACTACGCAAGTCTACCGCAAATGCTCTTCGACGTGGTTGATTTTTTTTTCGAAGTTTTTGCATTAACTACACTTCATACACTATCAGACACAGACGTTTATGCAGAATTTTATGAACCGTTGATCACGGTATTTCGAGTTCACGACTGGTGAAGCGGACGGACTTCTTCGGACACCTTAGATTAGTCTTACGCACGTCTTCCACCTTTTTGTCCGAAATGGAAAGTCTCCCAATGATTTTGCCCTTCAAAACACTTCCTATTGCTTTGAATTTATTTACCCATAGTGCGATGCTCCTTCTTGTACTCCGTTCTGCACTTAATGCTGCACTGTTGCTCGAGATTTTGACTCTGCAAACCAAAACACACACGCTGCTTTCTCCTTTGAGGAAGCCATGCTTGTGGTATTCCATGTTTGACGAGATTTTTCATTACATGAGACACATGGCACCATCTATCATCTGATTTAACAAACTTTAACACTTGCCACGTCTATTGACGTTTAAAGTAATTTTTTTTTCTATCGTAGTTTTTAACAGCATACTGAAGTTGTATACTTCATTTATAGACAACCTGTAAAAGCACCCTGTTTCTTTCGATAACAGTATACTATAGCTGGTACACAAAACGGAAAAGAGGGAAAAGATTACCCTGTGCCACAATAACCAAAGTTTCATGCGATATGCTATCCACAATATCCTATCTCGTGGCAGAACTTCAAAATCAGACTCTCCGAGAGATGATTACCCACAATTTCACGTCATATGGATACGAGAAGAGACAGCACAGAATTGTTTAGTTAATATACGAAAGTGATTGAGGAAAGGTTTCTGAAAATTCAGAACTTTCTGTTAACACCTCTTAAAAATAGCAATCTACCATTAATATACAAAAGAAACGCAGTAAAGTTATCAGAAAATCCAGAATTACTCTGGCGTACGAAAAATCCCTGAAATTCGGGATTTTTTTCCCGTTATTTTACGGAAAAAGGTTGTGTCAGAAACATGGTTCCTTAATTCACGAGGCGCATAGCTCTGTGTCGTGCACCCATCAAGGGGACTCGAGATGGGCGTCGGCTCCCAAAGCCCATATCGTGCAGGGTACGTTGCACAATCCGCACGCTGATACTTGTTGAGGCTCCAGCATTGAATTCCGACGATACCTGCATGAGTGTTGCACGCTTCTCGCGTGAAACGATTCTTGACAGCCGACGATGTCTTTTTACGGCCACACTGGTATCATAGGTTGGAGGTTTTGCCGGAATTCTTGTAGTCACGTTGCACCCTTGCAATAGTCGTCCGTGAAAATCCGAACTTCGTTTCTACCTCCAAATTAGTACTATGGCCCCTCTCACGAGCTCCAACTATGACACCGCGTTGACTCTTAACAATGTTCCATCTGTCTTGCGCTGACAATACGTTCACGACCAAAATCGCTGAGATCATCACGTTTATCTATGTTCGTCGATTGCGACACACTGTTAGGAAACGCTGCTTTCTGCTTATTTATTGCCTGTGTTCGGTTTGGGTCTGTTGCACACTGCGCGGGGGATTCCCATATCAACTGTCCATCACCCCTATCTCTAATGTTTTGTCTACTGAGGTATTTGTAGGACTCACTATGGGAGCGGAAAACAATAGAGTATTAGGAGAGTTTCAATACCGTATGAAGTGTTGTGTGTACACTTATTTATGTGTCCTATAACGAAGTAAATTTCTCCGTCATTTTTGTCCACGCCGGGGATCGAATACAAGTCCACTTATTCCGGAACAAGTCGCTCTACCAACTGAGCTACGCAGACGTTCACCCTTGCTGCTATCTGCTATTATGTCGTGTGCGTCCTGTGGGGCAGGCACATCAAATCTCCCCCCACCCCGAAAGAGGGCCGGAGGCTTGGCCCACGGGTCAGCCGTGACCATGAATCGTTGCAGGCAGCCATCCGCTGTAGAACGTGTACTTGAGAACTCCCAGTCAATCTGGTGTGTGGAATGCAACGTCGCACAGATTTATTTTTGAAGCGCTGGAGAAGGGGTTCTCTTATTTCTCCTATCTTGCGGTGTGGAAAGGACATCACACCATTGCGAGATCTTTAACGCCCGGGTCATCCGTAAAGTTCGGGCGCCATTATAACGAAGTAAATTTCTCCGTCATTTTTGGTACACGCCGGGAATCGAACCTGAGTCCACTTATTCCGGAACAAGTCGCTCTACCAACTGAGCTACGCAGATGTTTGTTCTCGCTGCTATCTGCCTTTATGTCGTGTGCGTCCTGCGGGGCAGGTACGTCACAGTCCACCACTCAGTCTCCGATAAAACAGAAGAAGCATCAAAAAGATATCGAGCATTTTCCTAAGGTACTGAAAAAGAAAAAATCAACAATCAAAATACGAGGGTTGTATCCAAAGCAATGCAAAAGTGGACACATATTTTTTATTCACTCACAGAGGTCGTTTAAATCGCACATGTTGGTAGAGTAATTCTTTCGCTGTACAAAGGTTCTACTTAACATAGTCTCCATGACAAGTGATGCATTTGCGCCATCGTTGAATGAAACTCTCGAATCCTCTTTGAAAGCATTCAGATATGGGCTGTTGTACCTACTTCTTCACGGCCACTTTCACCTCGTCTGTGTCATCAACTCGTCATCCCCGGACACTGTCCTTTATTGAACTGAACAGGTTGAAGTCGGAGGACACCAGATCTGGGTTATACGGTGGATGGGAGACCAACAATCAGCCTAATTTGCTGATCGCCTGATCTGTTGCCCAAGATGTGAGTGGTCTCGCATTGTCATGGTGAATGCGGTTCCTTTCAGATTCTTGTTCGGTATCTTCTTAATTACGGCTCCTCTACGCTTCTTGAGTGCCTCAGTGTACAGCTTGCTGGTTATTATAGAAGAAACGTTACCTACCTACATGTGAATTTAGAGCGACCTCTGTCACTTAATAAAAAAGTTATACCCACTTTTGTATTAATTTTGGTACAACCCTTGTAATAAGAATAAAATTTCGAAATTCCGAGCTTCGGGACTACCACTTTCCCGGAATAACACGGCTTCAAAATCGTTATGAATTAATTGTTTTTCTTTGGTACAATCCGGTACATACGAATGGCATGGTTAAAATTTTTAAATTCTGAGATGGGAGGGGAATAGCTGACAAAATTTAGGTGTAGAAAATTAAACGAAGGCAAACTGTTGAAGTCAGTCACAAGCCTTTGCGTCACCAAAAATAAGTGGGTCATAACAAACGTTCAGCATTCTGTCCATTTTTGATAAAAGTGTGAAGTAACGGAGAAAACGTACCTGATTTCCGTTTAATGGATTCCCCTCTGCTGCTAATGACAGCTTGCCAGCGTTTAGGTATGTCCTGGATGCCCCGTAGTGCGCCATCTTTGTTCAGCTGACGTCTTACTCGGGTCACGTCCAATGACAGTTTCTCCAGCGATTCATAGCGGATGTCACGGAGCCGATTTTTCACCTTTGGGAAAAGATCGGAGTCGGATGGACCGAGGTCAGGGCTGTATGGTGGGTGGGATAAAGTTTCTCAGCCATACTTCGAGAAAAGTTCCCGTACCGATGCTGCACCATGACGCGATGCGTTGTCATGTAGGAAGATCGCTATACAGCTTCTAACAAGTTGCGGCGATTTTGACGAAATTTCAGTCTCAACTTTGTTCTCAGAAAGAAATTCTGCTTCGATCAAGAGTTCCTTCCCCACAAACTTCTTGCAAGGCAGTGTGTCTGAGGTTTCCCCGCAGAGTTTCTATTTTCACGTAAGAGCTCTAGTCCGACGCTGTAACTCGACTTGAGGAGCTGCACGCTTCCATTTCCAAACCCTCCCACGTCCGCACAGCAAATCATAGCGAGTCATTCTGACACCACTGCGTTGCTGAGAGTCTGACCATGATATGACGCAATTATATTCCCGATTGCATCATCGGCTTCCGTTTTAGATTAGCGTGTGAAGAACTTCTGTTATGAGCTTCATATGCGTTTACTGTGCCCGCATGACGTTATTATTAAACTTGAATTTCAGCTCTGAGGCTATCCATTTGAAAGGGGAAATCTGGCATTGGGTAATTTTGAAATCCAGTTGTGACACATTCACTTGACAATATCTCCTTAAGCACCAGATAATTTTTTCTACAATGGAATAGCATATGTTCCTTTGTAAAGCTGTACGGCATATGTGGAATGTGGGTTTCACGAATTTCAATATCTTCAAAACTTTTCACTGTTTCAAGCGAATATTTGAATTGCGACGAAATGAATGAACGTACCTGTAAACGTAACTTTTTGAAGCTACAAAAATTTTTGTGAGATATATAAGAGTCATGCAATTAAAAAATGAAGTGTTTTTCTTAGTAAAATCTCACCCCAAACGTAAATAAAGTTTCAAGCAGATACTCAGAAATAAAGATCTCACCCCAAACGTAAATAAAGTTTCAAGCAGATACTCAGAAATAAAATCTTTATTTTACATGGCAGTATAAATTTCGAAATTCAACAGCTGCATAGGTTCTTCATGCTATATGACCCTATGGTTTGCAGTGAAAGAAACTAAATGTAATATAATGATTTACTTCTGTAAAATTGTACGGCTTGCCTGAAGGCAATAAATTGAAATATAATACGCAAATCAGTCCTTCTTGTTATAGATGCCAAAGAACATGTGTAGAGTTCAAGAGACAATCACAGCCATTTCAGTGGCATTTCTCTGCTGATTTTCCGTTTCCCAAGAAACAACACTTTCGCTTAGGGTTCATCGACGAGCCAAGAGGACACCGGAAAGCTTGAGCAAAATCTTTCGAATTTGCAAAAGGCACATTTACTCTGAAAAAAAAACAGAAGCTCGAATTTATTACTCTCTGTAAATAATAAATACATAAATAAAAATGTAATTGACTTGATAAGAAAGTATTTCTCTTCTAACAAATCAAATTGCAAAGGTATTTTGTAATAAGTATATCCTTAACACATATGCCAAAGTTAGTTTTGAACTGACTTCCCTTCCATCTGTGCGCCACAACTCTGTAAACATTCATCAGTTTTGAAAACATGACTTTCTATGTTCTAGTGTGAACTTTCTTTCTTCTGAAGAGAATAAATGCGTAAGGCTATTTCCCTCCTATGTTTTCATATCAATGTTTCCAAAAGGAACATTGAAATTTTTCTTCCGATGCAATTCACACACATTAATGAACTGCAACGTATATTCTGATTTAATTTTCCTCTTTGGTTTCCGTTATGTAATGCAAATTTTGGTTCATTATCTTTAAGCAGTTTCTAAACTTGGCGCTACATTTTCTCTCTCACTGAATTTTGTTTTCGCAACGTGAAGTTAGGTCAAAAGTTAGTGAAGTAAGGTAACGAGACTTATAAGAGTGATGTTTGAGATTTTTATCAGGGCTCTCGTTAGAAGTCGGATGGAGCGAGACATCATTATTACTGCTTTCGAGAGAGATTATTGAAACATATAATCAGATTACTGGATGGGTGATATTACTTTGATGTTATGCGATTAACGTTTGGCCTTGTTTAATTTGATTACTTCTTTTACGATGAACATTATAGTTGTTTGAACACTGAAGTCAAATTGTTATCGAGTTGTAAGATCTGAAGGATATTCGTGTTATGCAAATCTGATAGTATATTAACATGTCGTGGTACCAGATGATTCTGCGACGTTGTGCTAACAATTTAAAGTGAATAGAGTGGACCAAATAAATAAATTGTTTACTGTAAGTACAAAAATATATACTTAACGGTCGTTAGTATTGTTTAGTTCCTAGTTAAGTGCCAAACATGTTTCATGGGAGCCATACGGAGCACGAAGTTAAGCTTTACAGCGAAGTCAATTTCTACAATAAGACTACGGTTAAATCAGAAAGTTCTTTACAGTGAAGCAATGTGGTGTTTTGACGTAATATAAGCGATCAACAGATATCTTCACACAGCAACAGTTTAAAACATTACAGCACAGTCTGCTTGTATTTTCTACTTAATATATTAAGCTTTTCATGGTAGGAACTGTATATGTACTCTCTGGTTTAGAAATTATCTCTGCTTTCAAAATTCGGTTTTAAAGTAAATTGTTCTGATACATCGGGTATCAACACACACCGCCCACTGCATTAGAAATATTTATTCAAATATACGTCACTCAGTCAGCTTATAGGCAAATTGCAGGATCTCGTGCATCACCATATCTTCACATAACAAAAGGTGATTCTGAGGCAGAAGCAGATGATGTCACAGTGACGGAGGGACGCACAGGAAGAATCTCAAGAGAAGAGGTTTGTAAAGCTCTAAAATACCTTCAGACTGGTAAGGCTCCAGGAGTTAATGGCATAACTGCCGAGATGTTGAAATATGGTGGTGACTCTGTGATTGACTGGTTGACTGAAATTTGCCAGCTGTGCTGGGAGTTAGGAATGGTCCCTCGGGATTGCAAGGATGGTATCATTGTTCCCTTGTATAAGAGAAAGGGTTATTAGACTGATTGCAAGGATGGTATCATTGTTCCCTTGTATAAGAGAAAGGGTTATTAGACTGATTGCAAGGATGGTATCATTGTTCCCTTGTATAAGGGAAAGGGTGTTCAGACTGATTGCAAGAACTATCGTGGTATTAGCCTACTGAGTGTGAGTGTGCCACGAAAAGTGTTTGGTAAGGTCGTTATTGAAAACGTACGGGGTCTTTCATCAGAGAACGTGTGGGATGTTCAGAGTGGTTTTATGCCTGGTAAAGGCTGCACTAATCAAATTTTTGCATTACGCGTGATGATTGAGAAGTATCTGGCTGTTAGTAAGAAAGTTTTTGCTGCCTTCATAAATTTAGAGAAACCTTACGACAGAGTAAATAGGACACTTTTGTGGAAGGTATTTAATAAGTATGGTGTTACTGGGAATCTACTTAATAGTGTAAAAGCCATGTATGCGGGCAGTAGAGCTTATGTACCAGTAAATGGTGTTTTATCAAAATGGCTTTCTATTGCTGCAAGAGTCAGACAAGGTTGGGTAATGTCACCATGGCTGTTTAATACAATATATTTATGGATACGTGCATGCGTGATGCCAAGATAGGTAATACTGGTTTATGTCTTGGTGATATATGTGTATGCAGATTGCTATACGCTGATGACACTGTCCTTTTGGCAGAGAGCATATGTGAGATGCAGAGTATGTTATCCCAGATGTACGAAGTTTGTATGAAATTCAAACGAAGTGTAAATAAGGGAAAAACCAAAGTTATGGTTTTTGAGCGAGGAACTAGTAGTACTGAATGTAATATAAGTCTAAATGGCACAGTGATTGACCAGGTGAATGAGTTTGTGTATTCAGGAAGCATATTTGACAGGGAGAACAAACTACATGGTGAAATTAGTAGGCGAGTGAATTCTTCATTGAAAGTCATGGCTACTTTGGGAGGTTTTCACAGGAATGATGGGTTCTCAAGAGAATCCTGCATGGCTGTGTATGAGAATGTAGTTGTTCCTACTCTCATGTATGGCAGTGAAACCTGGGTATTACAGAATAAACATAGGAGTCGTTTGTGTGCTGGAGCTGGAAAAATGCGTTACTTACTGGTGGTTTGTGGCAAGACACGTTCTGATTGTGTGAGGAATGAAGATGTGTTGCATTTGTGTAATGTGAAGCAAAACGCTTCTAGCAAGGTAGAGACAAATATGCTTCTGTGGTTTGGCCATGTTAAAAGAATGAGTGATGAGATGCTTATTAAGAAATATTTTAACCCAAGTGACAGGAAGGAAAGGCAGAGAAAGTCATGGGATAATCAGATTGAAGACTGTCTGCATGAGAGAAAGTTCATGAGCATGAAGTATAGAAGATCTTGTGCACGGCGTGTGATGGATGTCAGTGAAGCCCGAGTTGTATGTCAAGATCGCTGTAAGTGGAGAAGTTTGATATGGCAAAGATAAGTAAAAATTATCTGGTAGTTTGTGTTTCTTTGTGGAGCTAACCTCTGAATCTCAGAGAACAGCTCAGTGATGATGATGATCTGCATCACCACATGATCTAGGTAACTATTTAAGACTGCTGCTCGACAATAGTGTTCATCGCAATATGCAAAACAAAGGATATTTCGGAGTTAAACTTATTCTGGTAGCCCGTCTTGTAACGTATACTCTATATTCACTTTCCTTTTGATTTTACTATCTCTGGTTATTTTATTTTACTATGTAAATTATCTTCTAACTGAACGAGATGTTATTTCACCCGCTGAATGAGATCTGGCAATGAGTGTAAGTCATGACGTGGTGGTAGCCAGTATAAATAGGCGCGTTCAACGATACCTAAGGAGAGCGTTTGTTGTTGTAGAGAGAGCGTTTGTTGTTGTACGGAGAGCGTTTGTTGTTGTACGGAGAGCGTTTGTTGTTGTACGGAGAGCGTTTGTTGTTGTACGGAGAGCGTTTGTTGTTGTACGGAGAGTGTTGGTTTATGTGAAAGAGAGCGTTTGTTTATGAGTATAAGAGCTCCGTTCATGTGCAAGGAGCTACGTGTTATTTGAGTAGCTGTGTGTGATGATACAAGTAGAAGTTCATAATAAAAGGTTTTATGTAAGTACGTCTTTCTCAGTTCATAGTACTGTCACACCTCTGTCTGGCTGTTAGGTTTATGTCATTAGTTTATTACTATTAACAACCAGCGTTAAGACTTTATTCATCCTAATTACTGCTACAACATTACTACCAGTTATAAGTTTGTTCAATACTATTACTACACATACTAGCAGGAGACTTTATTCATGATCTTAATTAACTAGTAACAACAACCATTTGAATTCACTATTTGAAGCTTAGTACAAGCATATAATTCAGTAGCAGAAGCATTATACTTAGCTTAGTTGAAAGCTTTATTCATTATACTTAGCTTAGTAGCTGGAAGAAGAGGTTATTCATTATAATTGGCGCCCGAACTTTTCTCGAACACGAGATCTTGACAATTATTACCCATGTCTTCACTACCTGAGACAACTTCAATTTTCCACCCTAAGACAAGTTTCGGCGGTGATGGGATTAATCTCGACCATCTGCAAGAAGCCTGTGGGGCTCACTTTGATATAAGTGATCTGCACGTACCCACGCATTCTTCACAATTTCGTAATGCACCAGTTTCCTATTACTCTGAGTCGCGGGTCGTACCTGAGGGAGTTCAATCCTCTCAGCGAAGCAGAATGCTTGCCCATTTCGTGCCGCATGCAGAAACAATTCTTTTGAATGGTTTGGAGGGATCTTTAAAATTCCTCGAAGATTTGGAAGATCATTTTGATCTCTATAATATTCCTTAAGATTGCAAAGTCCAAATCGCCGGCACTTGCTTGAAGGATACCGCTAAGACCTGGTATCGGCAGTGGAGACTGTCGAACCCGGATTCTCATTATGAGAATTTCCGTGCAGAATTTTTGGAGGTTTTCCTTTCGGCCTCAGTCGAGCTAGCCTTGCACAACAGCTTTTTTCTCGTCAGCAAGGACCCAACGATAGCCCTGTTGCATTTGCGTTGGAAACAACACGCTTATATAACTTATGGGATCTACATGCCAGTCATGTTGACATGATGGACACCCTATTGCAGCAGCTCGACCCATTTTTACAAGATTTTCTTGAGGTTTGACACCCTGCCACAATTCATGAATGCCTTCGCCTCATACGAACGTATGAAGTGCGACATGGCAAACATGGTTCCACTCACCATGCTCGGGCACCCCGCGAGGCTTATTACGAAAACCCTCAGCGGCATAATAGGCATAATAACTTTCGCGCGAGCATACACAAGTGCACATCCAAGCTTCATACGTTCCACCACACAGAAGAGTGGCAAACCAACAGCGAGTTTCTGGACAATCTTCGGGATATCGTACAAATGCACAGTATGCTCGACCCCGTTCCAATCCACAGCATTCGGAACGTTTTCATGCTCAGGGAAATGATGATTTTTCTGCCCGTGCAGAGGGCAGAAATAATAGATATGAAAATGTCAACAGACACGCGGACTTCCCGACGCAGGTTTCCCGCAGTTTTTCTCATCGTGAAAATTTTCCCGATACCCGGCAGGGTCGAGGTTTCAGACCGCATGATAATCCAACCAGGAATCCTTTAAACTTCCAAAGGAAGTAGACCAAGGGTCGGTCCTGCTTCCTGATACCAAGCATTCTGACCCTAAAACAGTATTAGTGACTGTCCAAACTCCTCAGTTGCCTGATGTGTTCTTGACAATTGAAGATATTATTGTCGAGACAAAGTTCGACACTGGTTCTGAAATATCAGCCCTAAATACGAAGTTTTGCACTGACAATTTTCCTGCAGTCCTCGTTCAGCCTGCTACGCAGTATTTGCGAGGTGCAAATAACGAAATCTTCAGTATCACAGGAACTGTCACATTATCTCTAGGGCTGGGAAAAGCTCGTTTTACGCATTCTTTCCTGCTTATAGACGAACTACCTGTGAAATGT
Source organism: Macrothele yani (assembly GCA_039090855.1). Taxonomy (NCBI): domain Eukaryota; kingdom Metazoa; phylum Arthropoda; class Arachnida; order Araneae; family Macrothelidae; genus Macrothele; species Macrothele yani. The sequence continues at coordinate 187,619,584 of CM076995.1, forward strand.
CTAATGAGCATGGACTTTATTCATACGTTTCAAATAACTTTGAATTTCGTACAACATGTGATTTCCTTTCCGGAACCTGTCGAAATGATTCCTACGGTCACTATGGATGTAACGAGTTTGTTATTGAGTAACCAATTGAATGAGAGGCAACGAAACCAGCTTTCTCTCCTTTTAGAGGAAACCCTGGTTTATTTTCTGATCAAATTGGTTTCACACAGGTGGTTTATCATGTCATTGACACTGAGGGTTCGAAACCGATTGCGACGAAACCTTACCCTTGTGCTCCACATAAGAAACAGGAAATGCAACGTCAAATTTCTGAAATGATTAAACAGGGCATAAACAGGGAATCAACAAGCGCCTGGGCTGCTCCTGCCTTTTTGGTTCCAAAGAAACAACCCAATGAATTTCGTTTCGTGACAGATTTCCGCAAGCTCAACCAAGTCACAAAAACGATCAATTATCAACTACCTGTCATGTCGCATATTTTACATGACCTGTCGTCAACCAAATGGATGTCAACCTTGGATTTGGCGAGTGGATATTGGCAGGTCACAGTACATCTGGACTCTGTCGATAAAACAGGCTTTGTGACTCCTTTTGGGGCTTATGAATACCTGCGTATGCTCTTTGGACTAGCTTCTGCACCTGCTACTTTCCAAAAACTTATGGATGCGGTTCTCAGACCTGTTCTGGGTCCCCATGTGCATGTATATTTGGATGACATTATTATTACATCCGAGACTTTTGACGAGTACCTTTCTCTGCTCAAACAGGTGTTCCAACTCATATACAATGCTGGCTTGACGTTAAAACCTAGTAAATGCCAGATAGCGAGGAACGAGATTGTATATCTGGAGTTGAAAATCACTCCCCACGGCTTATTTACTGATAATAAAAAAATTAGGCCTATTGTTGACTTCCCTCGGCCTAAAACAGCAAAAGAACTATCACGCTTTCTGGGAATGACCGGATGGTATCAGCAGTTCGTCCCCGCTTATGCTACAATATGTGAGCCATTGTATGCTTTGAAACGTAAATACAAGAAGTTTGTTTGGACACCTGAGGCTAACGCTGCTTTTGAAACACTGAAGTCTGCGTTGACTCAGCCTCCTGTGTTGGCTTTCCCGGATCATACTAAGGAATTTGATATTTAAACTGACGCATCCGGAGTTGGTCTTGGTTGCGTTTTGTCACAAGCTGGGCATCCAATAGCTTTTGCGTCTCGTACTTTAGCCAAAGCTGAACGCAATTATTCAGCTACGGAACATGAATGTCTTGCTGTTGTGTATGCTCTTGACAAATTTCAATGTTATCTTAACGAATTGACAGTTAACATAATTACGGATCATTCTGCCCTTCAGTATTTGAATTCTGCTAAGCACCTACCTCAAAGACTTATGAAGTGGGCTCTGAAGTTACAAGAGAGCAATATCAAAATTTCCTATCAGCCAGGTCATAAGAATCAATTACCGGACGCATTGTCTCGCGTTCCGATTAGTGGGGTCCCCACAGAAACTACTCCTGGATGTCAGCCTTTACTTCTAATAGCTGATATAACATCCAGAGAGCAGATAATGGCAGAATTAATAAATAATCCAGATTTTGGGGATATCTATAATTTTTTTTGCTTGCGGGTTCGCCCCTACAAAGATATCCTTCTCTGGCTGGAAGGTCACAGCATTTTGAAGTCATAGAGGGTCTTCTTTACTATACAAAATCTAGGACTACTAGGGCAGAGTTTCGCCCATGTATTCCGCGAACCCTTAGAATGGCCCTTTTAAACGAATTTCATGACAAACCTCTTGCAGGCCATTTAGGTATTCGCAAGACCCGTTGTAAATTGCGGGATGTTGCCTATTGGCCTGGCATGTACCAAAGTGTGCTCGCATATGTTCAATCATGTCACTTGTGTCAGATTAATAATTACCGTAATGTAAGACCGGCCGGTCACTTGAAATCTAGTTCAAGTTCTCATGTTTTTGATATTATTTCAATAGATTTATTGGGACCTTATCCTTTATCTGTTAAAAACAAAGCTCGTTACGTTTTAGTACTAACTGATAATTTTTCTAAATGGGTTGAAGTTTTTCCCATTAAAGCCGCTACGGCAGAAGTTATTTGTAATGTATTAGTTAATGAAGTATTCTCTAGATATGGTGCACCTAATGAAGTAGTTTCGGATAATGGTCCTCAATTTATTTCTGACATTTTTGAAAGAATGTGTGCGAGACTACACATTAAACATACATTCATTTCCCATATCATCCCCAGAGTAATCCTGCGGAACGCGTAAACCGCACGCTAGTGAAAATGATTGCTACATTTGTAATGGGTCATCATGAACGATGGGATGACCATTTGGAGCTTTTTTCGTTCGCCCTCCGCTCGTCTGTCCACGAATCTACTAAAATTACTCCTGCAAAACCTTTTCTGGGTCGCAAAATTAAAACCCCTTTTGAAAATTTAACGGGGATTATCGACGAACTAAACCAGCGACCAACTCCGCAATCAGTACGAATCATGGCTGAAAAAGCTCGTGTTGCAATGCTAGGAGCACAAGCGGCTCAAGCAAGATATTATACTAGGCGTAGGGAACCAGATCTTGTCGTTGGAGATCTCACTCTCGTGGAAACGCACTTCCAGTATTCTGTTTCTCATACTTTAGTGAAGAAATTTGCACCCAGCTACGAAGGTCCATATCGGGTGGCAAATGTGTTTGAAAATAACATTGTTCTTGAAAAACCTGACAATCAATTTCATTACGTACACGTTGCTCAGTGCCGCAAGTATCATGAACGAAATATCGATTTTATAATCAATCCTACTCAACCTTCTGTTTCACAGACTCAAGTCTATATCTCACGATCAACCTCCAGAAATTTTGGACGAACCAACAAACATTTTTGAAGAATCTCCAGTGATTTTTTCTTCACCCTCCCCTCCTCAAGACGGGTTTCCAAACACGCATCCTGATTCTCCCATGAGACCAAGGCTCAAATCAAGTTCTTCGAATACTAGTATCGTTCCTTTCCTCCAACCATTGCCAAGACTATTGCTACACCGTTTCCTGATAACTATAGGCAAAAATAAACATCTCCCTGCACGACCACTGAATTACAGCAGCGACTCAGAGGCTTCGGACATTTCTGATTTATCAGTTATGGAACATAATTTGAATATTACAAACCGTCCAGAACCACCAAAAGCTGGGCGAAAACGTAACTTGTCTCCCCAATCTGCTTCGCCGCAACAGCGACGAAGGCAGCGATCCTTGCAACCGTCCGGGTTTCGCCCCTGGAACCTACGCTCAGGGCAAACAGGGCCGATGCCTGCTGCTACTCTCATGCCACTAGGGCGTAAGCGAAAGCAAACGATGTGGCCGGAGCCACGTCCGTCCAAAAGAATACTGGAAGGACACCGCGGGCCCCAGCACAAAGGGACTCCATATCAAAAGCCTGGGGGAGCCCGTTCCTATCAGCCGCAGGGATTTCCGGACAGCCAGACTTCAGCCGTTCCTGACCGTTCTTATCAGCCGCAGGGATTTTCCGACCCACAGACTTCAGTCGTTCCGGACCGACGGATTTCAGCCATTCCTGACCGTTCTCGTCAGCCGCCGGGATTTCTTGACCGACAGCAGACCGATGTTCCAGATCCATTAAAGTCCTTGAAAAGATCTAAGCCACCTGAATTTACCAGTCCGATTAGGCACGGAAAACGTTATCGTACTAGAGTTTTTTATGCGTCCTCGAGATAAGTAAGTTCTCGTGGACAGGTTCTTTTCTCAGGTTGTTGTTTTTCCTGCACGACCAGTTGGCGTGTCAGAATTTCTTTTTTTCGTGTGGGCCTATGCATTCTTTTTTGTGTATATATGTGTTTTTTTTTTTATATTTCTTCTATGTCCATCTACTAATCCAAATTTTTATGTGCTTAGGGGTAAAATAATAAAATTGTTACTGTTAGGCAGCTCCAGGCAATCTTCGCTGCTGCTACAGTTGGTATGTATTCAACGAATAATGAGAACGTAATTTGAAATTAAAAAAGTGATTCCTGCTAGGCAGAATAAAAGGAAGGTATGCCGATGCAGGTTTGTTTTGTTCCAAAATACAAGTTTCACAGACGAATACAGATTTCTTGATTTTGTCATGCCAAGTTGGATATTGTAAATACTGCTGCCACCAAACAACAAAACAAAAAAAGAGGTCGATAAACGTCAATCAACGAAGTGTAAGACTTACACTCCAAAATTGATAGGTTTTTCGGAAAAAAAAAAGGAAAATAAAAAAAAAATTAAGGGGGAGATGATGTAACGTATACTCTATATTCACTTTCCTTTTGATTTTACTATCTCTGGTTATTTTATTTTACTATGTAAATTATCTTCTTACTGAACGAGATGTTATTTCACCCGCTGAATGAGATCTGGCAATGAGTGTAAGTCATGACGTGGTGGTAGCCAGTATAAATAAGCGCGTTCAACGATACCCAAGGAGAGCGTTTGTTGTTGTAGAGAGAGCGTTTGTTCATGAAAGAAACGCTCGAAAGGCGTTTTCTGGGAGACGCGGGTTCGTGTCCCGCTCCAGGAAGATGAAAATTTTCATGTTTTCAAATATTATCTGACTTACCATCCTTGTCACATTTACGCCAAAAAACGGATTGTCATCTTCAAAATTTGTATAGAGCGTTTGTTGTTGTACGGAGAGCGTTTGTTGTGGTACGGAGAGCGTTTGTTGTTGTACGGAGAGTGTTGGTTTATGTGAAAGAGAGCGTTTGTTTATGAGTATAAGAGCTCCGTTCATGTGCAAGGAGCTACGTGTTATTTGAGTAGCTGTGTGTGATGATACAAGTAGAAGTTCATAATAAAAGGTTTTATGTAAGTACGTCTTTCTCAGTTCATAGTACTGTCAGACCTCTGTCTGACTGTTAGGTTTATGTCATTAGTTTATTACTATTAACAACCAGCGTTAAGACTTTATTCATCCTAATTACTGCTACAACATTACTACCAGTTATAAGTTTGTTCAATACTATTACTACACATACTAGCAGGAGACTTTATTCATGATCTTAATTAACTAGTAACAACAACCATTTGAATTCACTATTTGAAGCTTAGTACAAGCATATAATTCAGTAGCAGAAGTATTATACTTAGCTTAGTTGAAAGCTTTATTCATTATTAATTAGCTTAGTAGCTGGAAGAAGAGGTTATTCATTATAGTCTGGCTGGTGCTACGATTTTGAAAACAGTAGGGCTGACTAGTTTCTCAAAAGGTGAGATATCTCGGGTCTTTAATGTGGAAAAATAACCCACTTCTCTTGTACATGAGGTGCAACTGTGGCGCTAAGGCAATCCGTCAGGAACGTGACTTCCGTCGTTTGAGGAAGCTTGCAACAAAAAATAGGACGACTTCCTGTGTGCAGTAACTGACCCAAGCATTCAATGAAGGTTGTTCCTGACACATATCTCAGCGAACTGTGCACAGGGAATTGAAAACAAAATCGATATTGGCAGCCGCATTTCTAAACGAAAACTACTGATTTCTGCGAAGAATCTAAACGTTCGTCTTCAGTGCTGTTAGGAACACCGTGACTGGATAATAAAGGACTGAGAAAAGCCATATGGCCCAGCGAGCCATGGTGCACCTTGCTCTGTACTGACGGTAGGCAGGAGGTTTGGCAGGAATCCCACGAAACGATGGACCCAGCTTTCCTTGTAAGCTCAACTCCAGGTTCTGGAGGTTATGTCATGGTGTGATTAACATTATGTTGTTACGGTACGTGTTCCTTGGCATCGGTGGAAGACCGCGTGTCCTCCAAGGATAATCTGAATATTGTTGTATACAAAGTCCATTCTGCAATCTTGACTATTTATCCAGAAGGTAACGGTTGTTTCGTGGATGACAATGCTACTGTTCGTCGAGCAATATTTGTTCAGCACTGATTCAGCGAGCATGACTGCGGTTTCCACAGTCCTCCCTGGCCACCACAAAGCCCGGAACTGAACCCAATTCAGGGCATGTTAGAAAAACATGTTCGTAGCAAAATTCTCTTTCATGAAATCTGAGCCAGTTAAAGGAATATCTGGTACGCTGTATGCGTAACTGGACTCCAACACCTTGTGGAATCTATCGTAAACCGAATAGTGCTATAATTTGAGTTAAAGGAAATCCAACCCTGTACTGAATAAAAGTAAAGTTTCTGATTCAGTGGCCGGTATGTGTAGTTTACGAAGTTTTTCTTATTTTTTAATAACACAAAATTCTGCCTCTACCCTGAAGTGCCAAAAGTCATGGAACACGTAACTATTATTGCGTAGGACCTTCTCTAACCTGGCGAACTGCAATAACTCGAAGTGGAATCAATTCCACAAACGGAAACTTCTGGAGAGATGTTGAGCCATGCCGTCTGAACAGCCGCCCACAACTCCCTGGTATTTGTAGGTGCAGGATATTGGCTTCGAATATGACCTTTTCACCACTTTCCATGAGTTCCATAAGCGCTTTTTGTGTTCATGTAGGGCGAACGTGGCAGCCGTACTATCCGTCGGAACTGCCAAGAATGCTCAGCGAAGCAATTTTGGACAACCGAGGCCCGATGACATTGCATTGTCCACCTGGAAAATCTCATCGTTATTGAGGTACACGAAATCCGTGAAATGCTGCGAACGGTCACCCAGCAGAAAAACAAAGCGATTACCGGTTAATCACGTGCTTAAGAGGCCCAGAAATTCGAAACCGTGCCACGTAAAGACACCCCACACATGTATGTAACCACCACCAGCTGCACAGTGCCTTGCTGACGGCTAGGGTCCATGACCTCAGGGAGTCTGCGTCACAATCGAACCCTACCATCAGCTCGTAACAACTGGTAACGTGACTCATCGGACCCCGCCGCATGTTGCCAGTCTTTCAAGGTCCCATTACCGTATTCGCGAGCCCAGGTGAGGCGCTGTGTCCGATATCTTGGTGTTAACAAAGACACTCTGATGGGCTTTCTTCTCTCATACCTTATGGACGCTAAATTACGTTACACTGATCTGATGGATATTTCTCTGGCACAACCTGCATTGAATGTGAATGTTATTTGAGCCAGTGTCCTTATTCTGTTAGGATGGACAATCCTGGCCAGATACCGCTAGTCACGGTCATTCAGCACTCGTTGTCGGTCCCTGCGCTATCCATGGTGGATAGTAATGGCTTCCACGAGGTATTCTCGATACACACGTGACACCGTGGATTGAGGAATGTTGAATGTTTGCACACCTTTGGAAATTGAATGTCCCATTTGTCTGGCTCCCACTATCATACCTCATTCAAACTCCAATAATTCACGTCGTCTTTCCATAATCCTACTGGTAGTTGTTTAACCTGACTCACGAGTATACACCTCGCAACTAATAAAAATCGTGTCGTGCGTAGGAGCTCTTATACGACGGCACCGCCAGTTTAAAATGTTCATGCTTCTATTCCATGACGTTTGGCTCTTCAGTGTAAAGTCGTATATCCATATTTGTATTTAAAGCCATATCATTCATTCTGGCATGCCAACTGAAAATAATTCGTCTTGCAACACATGTTTGGCAAAATAATTCATATTAATCTATATTTTCTACCTCTAATGACAAAGAGATTTTTGCTGGGAAGACCCCAGGGCTAATTTATATTTGCTTCCAATTCACGGTTTCTAAAACGTCAATGAACACATTTCTCAGGATTGAATTCCATCTTCAGTGGCGAACATTTTATTAGTTGTAAGAAAGTTATATGATTTCATGTAACGATATATGTCTGGTCGGTTTATCTTGTACTGACACAGGTCGCAATGTTGCAGAGGTGTAACCAGGGGCGGATTGGCCCGCCGGGACACTGGGATATTTCCCTGTGGACCACTTGAGAAATTGCCAACTATTTTTCGTATCCCCTTTGTTTGGAAAGAACGAATAATTATTTTGGTACTTATGGATCGTTAACTTCATTTGAGCTTTATATGTTATCCATCTAACACGCTATCGTCTTAAAAAAAGTGGCGTTTTCCTCTATCTAAGTATACACTGAAGTGCCAGAAAAACTGGCACTTCAGTGTAAACTTAGCCAGTACAGACGAGCCTATGCAAAATACATAGCAAGGTCACCTATACGCATACTCGGTTTTGTCCGTCAGTGAGTATATAAAGCGATAGACAACTTTGCCAGCTGTCAGAGCTGTTTTTGGCATGAGAATGGCAAGTAATAACGATTTAAAGGGATTTTCAACGCGGAGTCATAGTTGGCGCTCGTGAGATGGGCCATAGTATTTCAGCGGTAGCAACGAAGTTCGGATTTCCACAGACGACCATTGCAAGGGTGTACCGTGACTACAAGAATTCCGGCAAAACCTCCAACCTATGATACCAGTGTGGCCGTAAAAAGACATTGGCTGAACGTGACCATCGTCGGTTGTCAAGAATCGTTTCAAGCGATAGGCGTGCAACACTCTCGCAGGTATCATCGGAATTCAATGCTGGAACTACAACAAGCATCAAGTGTCCGGACTGTGCAACGTACCATGCACGATATGGGCTTTGGGAGCCGACGCCCAACTCGAGTCCCCTTTGATGGGTGCACGACACAGAGCTATGCGCCTCGTTTGGGCACGGCAACACCGCCACTGGACACTTGAGGACTGGAAGCAGGTAGCCTGGTCTGACGAGTCGCATTTTCAACTGTATCGGGCAGATAGAAGGATTCGTGTGTGGCGCGAACTTCATGAAGCCATGGATCCGGCCTGCATTGCAGCTCGTCTATCCGCTGTTATAATTCGAGCTAGCCGACGATGACCTCGCTCATCCATACGCTGTTGTCCAAGGCAGTTGGCTCTTGCATGGATAGTTTTAACAGATTCGTTGTACTTACGGTGCACCAGTGACACAGTGGTTCGTGAAAATCCCAGTGCCTGCACGACTTCCGAGATGGAGTGACCCATTCGTCGGGACCCGACAATTTTCCCCCGATCACATGCGCTTAGATCATCCTTCGTCTTAATCATACAGCGTTCGATTCTTACTGATTCTCGTCGCATCACTCCTTATATTGTCGGATCGCTGCATTCTTCATGTTGTTTCATGTCGCCATATTCGCATAACGCCAGCTGTCTCTAATTCAATTGCTCTTCATTGTACATTTCCGTACCCTCCTTGCTCTGAGTTCGAACTCGTGAATACGGGTTCGTACTGTTTGAGTACACACTGTGACACCAGAAGCATCTCGAAGTAATTTCGGAGTTGGCAACTGATAACAATAGGCCTTCTCCGAGCACTTACTCTCATGTAGAGATCTTGCCTCCTGGTGGTTATTTTCGGGCGACCGCTCCTGGATCAATCTGCAACATTTCCATGCCGTAGAAATCTTGTGCATAGCCAACTTGCTAAACTTTGTGAAACTCCTAAAGCAGCAGCCGTACAGATCTGCCGTACACCTGCCCGCAATATGCCAACAGCCTTATTTCGGTTGTCAATGCTTAAACGTCGTCTTGACATCATTTCTGGTTTATCCCACACTGAAGGCAATTCATTCAGCAAACTTCTAAACCAAGAGGTTAAACGACCCGTTTTCCACTTCTCGTTGGATGCTTTTATCGGAACTCCCACATCACATGCTGTGTTGCCACAATGGTATTAATAATCTTTATTCCCTCAATATAGGTTAATACATTCACACATAAAAATAATTATTGGGGTTACAATACAGACAAATTAATGATAGAACAAACAATTAGTAATCAATATTATAGTAATACAAAATTGGCTAACATCCTAGTAACCCCAAATAGATCAGTCATGCAAATTTAAACATCCACTAGAGAAAAGCAGATTCAAGTCGAGGATACAGTCATGAGATCTTGGCCATAATGTATGACTGAACATTCTGTGAATTCCATGTAGAGTCTTCAGAGTTTGTATGGTCGAGATTCCTAGTCACGACTTGGTAAAAGATGCAATTTTCTAAGTGATGTATAACGCTATGTATCAAACAATTGATTGATTTCAATGATCATGGCGTGAGATAGGAAACGTAGCAAGGCATACTGTTTCGACTTTTAAGGTTTTTTTCAGTGATTTGTGCAAGTGATCATTTAAAATATATCCGAATAACGACTGTGCACTAAATGTACCACTTGCAGTAATGGAACAATAAGGAAATTTTGATTTCAATTATAGTAAAAGTGACCAGCCACGTGGAAGTGCTTTGTGTCTGGTAACCTTCATGTCTCCCCATCCCGAAGCGCGTGCAGCCAGACGTGTCAATTGATCACTCGTCTCGGCACAAGAAAAATGGTGTTGACGGTTGAACACAGAGTGTTTTAATGAAACATGTCTTTCGCCATGACTAGTACACGGCCGAAGTACAAAAACAGTTTGCTAGGAAATTTGCTGATGCAGACGTTACCCACCGGAACGTGGTGTGTCAGCTCGTAGCGAAGTTTCGGGAAACTGAATGTGTTCTGGATTCCCCCCCCCCCCCCCGTTAGGCCATCCACGGCAAACAAGACCGAACAGGTTATCCTGGAGAAGATACAGTGGAGTTCACACAAGTCCGTGAGGTGGCTGTCACAACAAGCTAATGGGCCAAAGAGTACAACCCACGATATTCTGAAAAGGAAGTTGCGTTTCCACCCGTACAAAGTGTCTGTCGTGCATCAGCTGCAAGAAACAGACCACGTGACCCGTGTTCGGTACTGCAGATTGTTCCAAGAGTTCCTGTCTGAAGAAGGTGAGGACATTCTGAAAGTGGCTTTCTTTACAGATGAGTCCTGATTCCATCTGTCAGGGTACATTAACAGCGAAAACACTCGTCTCTGGGGTACTGAAAATCCCCACGAATTTAAGGAAGTGCCTCTTCACAACGAGAAGGTCGGTGTTTGGTGTGCCATGATTCTTACGCGCATTATTGGGTGCATTTTCTTCAGTCAAACCATTAACTTAGAATAGTACTCTGTCCATATTATTGATCCAGCCATATCCCAAACTCACCGAACGGGAAATCAACGAAGGATAGTTCCAGTCGGTCAGTGCAACTGCTCACATCGCTAAGCATCAATACAGTTTCTGGAGGAGTTCTTCGGAAATCGCATCATCTCTCGGAGACAGTGGCCTGCCCCGTCAACGGATCTGACACCACCTGACTTTTTTCTGTGGGGAGTACTGATAGGGAAGGTGTACGTAGATACTTCGCATACACTTCAAGAGCCGCAGGCTGCAATAACGACCTTCATACAACAAATCACACCACAAACCCGGAGAAAGGTCTTCACCAACATGCAGAAGCGCGTGCAGACATGTCTGGGCGTCGGTGGGACCCATTTCCAACACCTCCTGTAGGAACAAGTTCGACATGATAAGTGATACCTTCAGTGCACAGTTTTTTTTCAGACACCTTGTATATATTTATTTATTGATTGAGGGTTTAATCACCACGGTGAGCAACTTGATGAGCTGTAAACAGTCACCTGTTCTTACTTTAGGGTCACAGGTTCCGGGGAAAGGAGAGAATCAGTCCCCTAAGACAAACACAACATCCATGCCTCACCGGAATTTGAACTTGGACCCATCCCGGACAATTGGTCAGAAAAGATCGCTCTGCGCCACCGGAGTGACCACGTATTTTAAAAATTCTAAAATCCTCAGATATACAGAATATTTAATTTTAAACATTGCTGATATGTTGCTAAAAATAGTGTAAAATGTATTTTATAGAAACAAACCTGAATCTGGCAGGTGAGATTAGATCCTGTGGGAAATTTGCGTAACCATCCTCAGTGAACTTCTCGCATTGTGTCTGGAGTGAGAGCAAATGAATAACAATTTATTTATCTATAGAAGATATACAGTTTAAAGACAAACGCAGATACAAATTGAACACAAATACAAACACTATTTTATATTCTACAGAGTATTCATAACTCAAGTATTTTTCGAGTACCACCAATGCTAAACTTCTGACAGACCAATTTTAAAATATTTCTTTTCACTTTATGAATGGTATTGTAGTCTAGGCATTATACTATAACACCTCATGCCCTTTGTGGTTGTTGCTTTACTTTTGAGCACCAGTAGGATTCAGAACGCAAAATGAATGTGAAATGGTCAGACATAGGTGAACTGTGGTACTCTCGTTGCTCAAACCAAATAAACCCTTATTGACTCAGAAGCAAAGGAAACCACTTGGGGCTCATCTTGGTGAGTTAGAATGTTGTGACACTTCACCGGTTGTTCCCACCCCTTTGCATCACCGAGGCATATTTCACTGAAATCATTCATCTAGCTTTTGGGTAGTGCCTCTCACAGACAATGTTCCGAAAGTGTCCTAGGCGTAGGGTGATGCTGCCCAAACTCCTCTCCATTGTATTACAGATCGTGCAAAGGGATTAATGTCGCGGGACCTCCTCGGAGATTGAGTAAAATGTGCAGTACCGCGGCCGTGTACTACACCTTTAACTATATCTCTAACGTGGGCTCGATGGATTGAAGCGCTATCACCCACGAAGAGGAAACAGTGGCTTATCGCACCTCGTAAAAGTGCTGTAGTAATGTTAGTCACGTTGTCTCGGTACAGGTTAGCATTCATAAGTTTTATCTACAGACATAACAGAACTAGGCGCAATAGAAGCAGATTCCTACGCAGACAGATGTACGTGTTGTCACAAGTGCTGACTGCAGCAGTCAAGACACGAAGGAAATGTATCGATTACTGCGACCAGTTTCGATTCTATCTTAGTATCGACGATCGCCGACTGAAAGTCTGGCGACAACGTAGTTACCGGGCTAATTATCTGCCATCCGTGAGCGTCATGCAGCTTCTAAGACTGGTGTCAGGTTTAGGGAGTGATCAGTTTCAACAGCCGTTCACTCCCATACCAGTGACAACACGACCATAACAACACAACCATACTTTGATAAGACGACAGTAACAACACGACCATACTTTGATAATGTGCTGCAGTCTGTTTTTTTTTATTTATTTTTTTCCCGTTTCTCGGCGGAATCTCTGATGTTCCCAGCAAACAAACTGTAAAATAATATGCAAGTGGCAAGCAAGACAACTGTAATGGTTTCGAAGAATTTTTGTAGCAGCAATAAGACATTTTTACTTTATGATATTGGTTTTAAATAGTCTTCCTAAATTTTAAGGTACAATCTCCTTGTCCATATTTCACATGAAATCATAGAAAATCTGCTTTTTTCGTAATTTTCTTTCTAAATTATTTTATTAATTTAATGGCTTAGTTACTGTGTATCGCTTGTTTTTGTATAACATCGAAGATGATTGTACATGGACCATCTTCGCAGTTATGCAAATTGCTGTTACACTGAGTGAGAGTCTGCGGTGCCATCCCGGTGGCGAAATGGTCAAAAGCGCGGTCTCCCCGATTGTCCGAGCTGGGATTGAGCTCTAGTTATTGACGTGACCCCCTCGGTGCGCATGTTCCACGGAGTCTCCTATGATCCACCTACAACAACTGTCCTTAACTATGGATTGTATACCTTTGATATTCCTAGGTGCCCACTGAGTTATCTGAGCTTAGAAAAAAAAACGTGGCAGTATTAGTGAGAGCAAGTCTCTGGTATATCATTATCGTGAATAAAAGATTTAATATACATTGGGGTGCAAAAATTAAGACGAAGAGGAGAAATTACCATAACAGCGGAACGAGCAGGCAGAACGGACCGAAAGACCACTCAGGAGATAGACAAGGGTCCGGTATGTTAGGGCATGCGCATATATGCAGCATGACATAGGGAAGAGGGGGGTATCGGAAGGGTATAAAGCACACAGGCTGTGTACGCCTGTGGGCTTTATGCCTGTTCCGTGAAAGCTATGCCTGTTCCGTGAAAGCTATTGCACGGTATGCGTCGGTTTGAACGACGTCGCGTTGCTGCCACCGTGTGATATCGCCAACAGACAATCCAGTAGATTTCATCTGGATGACTTTACCCGAGGTCGCGTCATTGGCAAGTTGGAAGAAGGTCGAAGTGTGACTAGTGTGGCCGAGGAGTTCGGGATCGCTCACAGCATCGTTTCACGAGCTTGGAGAGTATTTCAAACGAGAGGAACAGCTGTCCGAGAGTTTAGCAGTGGTCGTCCACGAGCAACCATGGCGACGGACGACCGGTATATTGTCCTACAAGCGAGAGGAGACAGACGGCAGGCAGCGGTAGAAATCGCAAGGCACATGCAACACACAACTGAACGTCCGTTTTCGCGTTTTACCGTGGCCAGGAGGCTGCACAAAGGTGGTCTATTTGCACGACGACCAATACGGTGTGTCCCATTAACGCATGCTCATCGGAAACGGAGGGTTTCTGTGGTGCCGGGAACACAAGAACTGGACACATCAGCAAATGGTTCGAGTTCTCTTTACGGATGAGAGCCGATTTAGCCTGACGAGCGATTCTGGACGTATACACATCTGGAGAGAGCAGGGAACACGCAATCATACCTCCAACAGCATCGAAAGGGATCGGTTTGGAGGTGGCGGAGTTCTCGTTTGGGGAGGTATCATGCTTGGTAGCCGTACTGACCTCCACATCTTCCAAGGAGATACAGTCACTGCTGTCCGCTATTGTACCGTGGTTCTACTGCCTCACGTGCGTACTTTTAGAGATGCTGTGGGTCCCAAGTTCCTCTTCAGGGACGACCACGCTACACCTCATCGTACAGTGGCTGCCCGCAGAGCTGTTGGAGAGTGAAAATATTCAATGCATGGATTGGCCCGCAAGGTCCTCGGACCTAAATCCAATCGAACACGTGTGGAACCTTCTCGTCACCAGCCGACAGCAATGATTCCGCAGCTGCGATCGGCGCTACAAGAGGAATGGGCCGCGATGTCTCAATAGCTCCTTGACAACCTCTTTCTCAGCATGGACAGACGTTGTAAATCTTGCAAAGCAGTCAGGAGTGATCATATCTCCTACTAAAGACTGGATGATTTTTCTTGGTTGCCGCCTGTCACATGGACGATTCTGTCTTCTGTCCAGTTGTACTCGAAGGTACCGTTTCAATAAAGTGTCTTTGTATCCTTTGGATTCCTTGTGAGGACGGTTTTGCTCACTTGACCCATATTCTTACATCTTGTGAATCTTATTGTTTGATTTGAGTCGACGTGGAGCACTTCTGCACGACGTTACATGCGAAAAACCGTCTCGTCCTTAATTTTTGCACGCCAATGTATTTCGGTTCTTGTATTAATCCCTTCAGCAAAAAATATTATCGCTTAATGTTCTGTCGTATTTTGGATACAGAGTGTAGGTATGAAGAGATTATACATTGGTAAAAACTTAACCATATTTATAAAATTTATGAAAGGCCAAATACGTCAGTGAAAATCATTGGAAAAACATGACATATTTTAGTTTTTCATTTCTGAGCTGTGCCTCAGGACTATCTTTAATTATACAAATTCACGTATCTCCGGATATAGAAACTTCCTACAGCCGCTTGTACAGGTTCCGAAAAAGCCCAAGTCATCCTTAGTCATCCGTGTTGTTTTTCACTGTGACGAACAACTGCGTATCCCATCTAGAGTCAGATAAATAGGTTATACTGTTTAATCAAACAATTCAGAAGAACGAACTCCTAATTTTACCCTAAAGCTGGGTTTTAGCAAACATGATAACTATTGTAGTATAAGGTGAAAGACTGCAATATGGATTATCAGTTTGTTTTTAAGAACATTTCAGGTACTTCACACGACGTATAAAAACCGTCTAGTTCATTCAATCAGAGAATTCAGAAATTTTCTGTTTGTTTCTTACCTGAGCGTTCGAAATGAAGAATAACTGTTGATTAGTGAAAGGAAGACCAGGTAGTCCCTTTTCTTCCCCATTTTCGTCCAGGTATTTTTTATATGCCTGCAAAAATGAAACATAACGATTATTTACAAGTTGAGAGCTTATCAAGACCTAGGAACATACACAGTCCAGTTAAAAAATTCAGACCACCTGTTAGTATGAGGTAAGACTACTTCGTGCCTCCAATACCACAGATATACGGCTTGTCATTGATTCAATGAGACCACTGAACGTTTCTCTAGGGATGATATATAATGCAGATAGCACAGCGTCTTTCAGATCACCACTGACTGCGTTGCAGCAACTGGATTCAGTGATCGTTCAGGCGATTAAACCTTTTGGGAACTTGTGATCTTGTCTCATCTTGTGGCGTAACTGCTACATGGCACCATACGCACTCACTGGTGGAAATAGGGATGGTCATTGGTCCATGAGAGTAGTTCTACGTTTCTCAAAAGTATTATATCCACGTGTAAACACTATGTGGTGCGAAAGGTACAAAATATACATATTTCAGAAGTTTCTAAACACATGCAGAAATTAACTCACCCAAAGTACAGATATGTGTATAAATTACGTTTCAGATGTTTAATGTAAAGAAAGAAAGAGTACGCAAACGAAGAAATAACTATGGAAAGAAACTATGATGCCAGGCATGGATTTAAACCATTAGAAACCCAGACGCTATTTTTATGAAAATTACATGGCAAACCCAACGGTAACGGGCAGACGTCTTACTTCCATTTCTGAAAACGTTACACCCATCCATTTAGATTATACACTGGCGTGCCAACATTAAGGACGAAACGGTTTTTCGAATGTAACGTCGTACAGAAGTGCTCCACATCGACTCAAATCATACCATAACATTCCCCAAGATGTAAGAATGTGGGAAAAATTGAGCAAAACCATCCAAACAAGGAATAAAAAGGATACAAAGGCACTTTATTGAAAAGGTAGCTTCGAGCACAACTGGACAGAAGACAGGAAACGTCCATGTGACAGGCGGCTGCCAAGAAATATCCATTCTTTAGTAAGGGGATATGATCACCCCTGACTGCGTTGCAGGATTTACAACGTCTGTCCATGCTGAGGACGAGGTCGCCAAGGAGCTGTTGAGGCATCGCGGCCCATTCCTCTTGTAGCGCCATTCGCAGCTACGGAATCGGTAATGGCGGCTGGTGACGTGCTGCCAAGCGTCTCCCGAGAAGGTCCCACACGTGTTCGATTGGATTTAGGTCCGGAGACCTTGCAGGCCAATCTATACGTTGAATATCTTCATTCTCCAATAGCTCTGCGACAGCCACTGTACGATGAGGTGTAGCGTTGTCGTCCATGAAGAGGACCTCGGGACCCACATTACCTCTAAACACACGCACGTGAGACTGGAGAACCTCGGTACAATAGCGGACACCGGTGACTGAACCTCATTGGAAGATGTGTAGGTCAGTACGGCTACCAAGCATGATACCGCCCCAAACGAGAGCTCCGTCACCTCCAAACCTGTCCATTTCGATGATGTTATAGGTGTGATTGCGTGTTTCCTTCTCTCTCCAGATGTGTATACGTCCAGAATCGATCGTCAGACTAAATCGGCTCTCATCCGTAAAGAGAACTTGACCCAATTGATGATGTGTCCAGGCCTTGTGTTCCTGGCACCACAGAAACCGCTGTCTACGATGAGCAGGCGTTAATGGCACACGCCGTACTGGTCGTCGTGCAAATATACCACCTTTGGTCAACCTCCTGGCCACGGTAAAACGCGATAACGGACGTCCAGTTGTCTGTTGCATGTGCCTTGCGAATTTCTCCCGCTGTCTGCCGTCTGTCTCTTCTCGACTGTAGGACAATATACCGGTCGTCCGCCACCATGGTTGCTCATGGACAACTAGTGCTAAACTCTCGGACAGCTGTTCCTGTCGTTTGAAATGCTCTCCAAGGTCGTGAAACGATGCTGTGAGCGATCCCGAACTCCTCGGCCACACTAGTCACACTTCGACGTTCTTCCAACTTGCCAATGACGCGACCTCGGGTAAAGTCATCCAGATGTCATCTACTGGATTGCCTGTTGGCCATATCACACGGTGGCAGCAACTCGACGTCGTTCAAACCGATGCACACCGTGAAATAGCTTTAACCGAATCGCTGAGCGTACACCGCCTGTGTGCTTTATACCCTTCCGACACTACCCCCCATACATCATGCTGCATATATGCGCATGCCCTACTGTACCGGACCTTAGTCTATCTTCTGAGTGGTCTTTCGGTCCGTTCTGCCTGCTCGTTCCGCTGTTATGCTAATTTCTCCTCTTCTTCCTTAATTTAATTTTTGCATACCAGTGTATTAGATGATGACACCAGTGATTCTGCCGCCATAGGCCACATCTAATCTTTGGAGTGACGTCACATAAAGGCAAAAACAAACTAAATTATACAGTTGATAAAACAGTAAGTTTGTATAATCGATAAAGATTATTAAATCTATAATTTTATCGTCTCGAAGTTTTTGTTCCATTTGTTTCAGTAATTCCAAGGCAGCGTTTTGCCTGGATATGACGCCACTTGCAGCACGAGCGGTGACTTATGGCAGCCAATGCTGCGTGCATAGAAGCGGTGACAGCACCTAATATAAACTGGATCGTTACACCAGTAAACGTACGCACAACCTCTATTTGCGTGGGTTTGCCGCTTAGTAGAAGCTCAGTATTTAGGTGTTAGTGCTGAGAAAATGGTGAAGAATCGCATCAAATGGTGATCATTTATCCCTTCGCGTTCTCTTGTTAGTCAGAAATGTCCAACAAAATTATTTCCCTTCGCTTTCTTTCTTCCTTTTCTTTTTTTTTACTTTTGGTTGAGAGTATAACGAGCAGCGTGAGCATCTTTTTCGGCTACAAGCAGCCACTCGTCCGTGATTTAGGGCCACTGATTCCAGAGAAGAGGGAAAGCCAGTTCCGTAAGACAAACTCAACATCTATGTCTCACCAGCATTCGGACCCGGACACATCTCGGACGAATAGTCGGAATCCGGTGCTTAGACCGCTGAGCCCCCACCCCGCGGGCTCAGCGGTCTAAGCACTGATTCTGGGGAACCACCCCAGAAAGCGGGGGACCACTCGTACCTGCTCCAGGGTGTTGCCACTGTGGGAGCAGGACGAGTGGTCCACTGCTTTCAAACTGCTACCTCGAATTTTCTGGACATAGAAGAAAAAAATCTTTTTTGCAAGTTTCCTAGCATCAGAATTGTGAATATCATTTTCCG
Source organism: Macrothele yani (assembly GCA_039090855.1). Classification (NCBI taxonomy): domain Eukaryota; kingdom Metazoa; phylum Arthropoda; class Arachnida; order Araneae; family Macrothelidae; genus Macrothele; species Macrothele yani. The sequence goes on from CM076995.1 coordinate 187,638,671, forward strand.
TTGCTTTGCACAATTATTACAGAATAGTAAAACATGTCTTTCTGAAAAACACTTGCGATGAAAGGTAAGGGGAATTTTATTCTCTAATTCACATATCCTGAAGGTTTGGAAAATGGATAGATTTGAACCTGGGACATTTATGATGGGTACTGAGTATGCCTGCACTGTCGAACATTTTGTGGTAGGTTACACCAAAAAGTGGTGCGACACCAACTGCACCACTTTCCAAAAAAGACACACTATTGTGAGGTGCAAACAAATCCCAACAATATGGTGCAACCTTCATAGGGCAAAGTTGAAACATGTTCTTCGGTTTCGTTCGCACCACACAAAGGTGTATTTTTCTTGGGAAGGGGTGCATCACAACTTTTAGGTGCATGCTGCCGTAAAATGTTTAACAGTGTGCAAAGTATCGCCTCAGGAATACCCCAAAAGGGTCAGCGATCATTAGCTGATATCATATTATTACCGTTTAGGGGCTGAGTTGAATGAACGACATTTTCCATACGATAGGCCTTGGCATTAATCCCAATGCATACTTCATGCAATATAACCATAGGAAGAGTTACCTGGAAATCTTGAGAATGTTCTGAAAACCAAGATCTCGTTCACCTCCCAGAGGATATCCATGCTGTCCTCAAAACAGTATTTTTTAACTTGATACACTGAAACAAAAAATTTTGTTTCTTGCAAAACAATTAACATTTACCAAATATCTGTTTCACGGATAAAATTTCTCCCTTTTTGAATGTGCATGTGTCCGTTGGAAACGCCTACCATTGAGGAGGTTGACGTCGTTATTTGGAAATGACAATTCACGACGCGTTACAAAGCAAACGTTAATTAAGTAAAACTCAAATTTCAAGAAGCTTGTTTTGTCACTTTAATTGCACTGCCTTCGTTAGTACAACAGGCATTTTTTTCTTCACGTGATATTTCCAAATATGTTTTCTTGTTTCTTTAATTTATGCCTCAAGCCCGAGTTTACAAAAGCCAACAATGAGGAATTCATAAAGAATTGTTAAGGATTTTTTTTCCTGAATCACATTTGAACACATCATTTACTCACTTTCATAACATTTACTTAATCTAAAGATTTGTCTCAAAATGCGGTATTTATTTAAGCTACTATTTTGCAGAATGGATAGGTAAGGATCACTATAAACGAGTTCCTGGGTTAAAAACCCAAAGAAGACCAAGTTAAAATATTTCTCACAGATATACAATTCAAACTTAACTTCATGTGGATCTAAGAGACAAAATCTCACAATAGATACTTATAAATTATAGTAATATTCTTTCACATCTTTCATACAGATCTCTCTAAACATCTTTGCGGGGGGAGCGTGCCCGGCGAAAACCACTCGGAGCAGGTTTAATACAATTTATTTAGAATCACCTCATCAGGGAGAACTATGAAGAAACCCATATTGAAATGATTCTCTAAAAATGATAGAAACTGAAAATAACAAAACAAATAGAAATGAAGGAAACTGAAAGCACGAAAACAATATAGCCACAGGACGAGAAAATGTTTTTCTGGATCCAACTTTGAATTTTTGACTTATTCAATATTATTTTATCCCAGCATTTTATGAAGAATATCATTTCCTTTTCTATAAACTATTGGTTTTAATTCTATCCATTTTTTTAAGTTTTATTTGCACCATATTGCCTATTTTCAAATTTTAGAACTCTTCGAAAACCGCATATTATTGCTAATTTTATCTGCTTCGAATTTCGATATTTTTGATTAAATGACGTAACATTTCTATTTTTCCAGAGATTATATTGTGTAATTGCTATCAAATTATGAATGGCATTATTTTGTAAATTACTATATCTTAAAGGTTCATGATACAAGATTTTTTTACTCTCAAAAGCCTCCTTTAAATTTATGTAATTCTTTAACCATGTCCAAATGATTTTTGCAAATTCACGTTCAACTAAAATGTGTTTTGTGTTTGCCAAGATACCACAATGTTTACAATACGGATCATTTGATAGATGTATGTTATGTAACCATTTACAATTAGGAATAATGTTGTGTGAAATTTTAAAATTTAGATCACGGATGTGAGTACTTAATTTAATTTGAAGTTGCTGTTTCCAAATGGAATTTATAAATGGAGTATTCATTATGATTTCTAAATTTGTCTGATAGTTTAAATTTAAAGCTTTTTAGATATCTCTTAATTTATCGTTATGAGTAATATTTTGTATATTAGGTTTTTCATTTATTTTCCCCGTAGCTTACGAAGATCAATATACCTCCCTCCCGCCAAAAAAGGTAATAACCCTTTTTATCTCAAGGAAGCAGAAACATTCTAGATCACGACCAACCTGAAACTTTAAAATCTTAAAAGCTGGTGTTTCCCGTTTAGGAAACATTTTCTAAGTGTCAAAAATCTTTGTATTTTACCCGTGAGTGTTAGTCGTTTAATTCCTAACCGCCAAACTCAACATCGTTATATAAAATTTCGCGTTTTAATTTGTCTCACATTTCCTCTCAAATAAATCTGGAGGCTAATATTTCCTCTGTTTTTGCAACAGCAACTGGTAATGGCGTAGTTCTTAAATAGTAATAGAATTTTGAAAAATGCAGATAATTTATATTTTTAGTTTTTGAAAGTAAGGAAAAAAATTTATTTTCAAGTTTTTCATTAAATTTTTCAATATTAGTTAAATAGGCTTTTCTCTTTCAATGCGCAACAAATGATTTCACTTACGAGGAAGCGATTTTAGGAACAAAATAAAATATCTGAATCTCGGCTTGTCGAAATCTCGAAGAGATGCGTTACTTCCAAGCCTGGCGAACTCTTGCTTTTCTTTGAACAAACTTCTGTGATTTGTTCATCCGAGAATCTCAAGATGAGAAAAGCTAATGTTGTGGAACGAAATATTTGTCCGCTAAGTATGTAAAACTTTCTATCCCTGCAAAAGTAGAGAGATTTCCAGAAGTCTCATTATACAAACAAAAGAGAATTTGAAATACGTACATCAATGCATCTTACAACATCTAAGTGCGTAAAACATCTCACCTCAAAACTTCCGAGAGTGCCAATTGCATTCATTAATTCTTGTGCCTTTTTTTCTCTTTCCTCAAGGCGAACCTAAATTAATACTTATGTTAATATCTTATGCATCATACGCTACTATATATATATATTCAAATCAGCACAATTCATCGAATACATATCAGAAGGCATGCACAAACAAAAAATATAAGTGGTAAATATCAACAATTTTGTTTTAAAAAGCACACTCAGAACAGCTGCCATTCGAAATAACGGAATTGCCAAACTTTTTCCATGACAAAATGTACACGCCAAACTTTGCTTCAAGACAATCAGATTTCATGAAGGTTATACATTGAAATGAAATAAAATATAATATAAACGGGTACAATCATTTTCTAGAACGGAACGGGTGTTTTGTGGTTCTGATTACTCACTTAACATACTTTTTGGGGTTCCTGAAAATGCTTCTTGGACATGGCGTAAAAAAAAAAAAAAAATTTCGTGCTGTATGCGAAGCAACAGGAATTATCATGTTGATAACGTCGAAGATTTCATCTCTTCGGTAATTTGACAGAATACTGTGATTTTTAAATTCAATTTTTATTTCCGGTTTTGTTCTACTAAACAAAAGCCCTCTTTGTGCATTGCGTCGAAAATACACAAGCTACCATTCGTTGATGTTCTGATACAGGATTTCCGGTGTTTCAGCTAGTTCAGTGAAGCGAGGCCGAAGGCCAAGCGGAGCTCTCTTTACGAGACTCGAGACAATAAGTTGTTCGGGTATAAGTACCAGATGACACATCCGATCACCGTTATTTTTTGCATGCGATTGGACATCGTCAATGGTCAGGCTTTGACGCCTTCCGATTCCCGAAATTCTGTGTCATTGAGGAATAATCGCCCAAAAACTTGCATTTTTAGTGGGTTTTCCGGGTTTTGAAAAGGGGTCCTTTGTTACCTATTTCCTCCAAAAATCTTCCGCCGATCGGGATGACACTTGCCACAGAGAAAGGGAAAGACATGGTCAGAAACATGGGGTTGGTATCATGGCGATTGGTCGTATCGTATAAAATAATGACCATTAAAAACTGACCAATTTCTATAATAATTGAAAAAATCCGCTCTCTGTACGAAAATGAGTTGTGCAGTCATAGCTACGACATAACACATCCGATCGCCGTGATTTTTGGTATGCGATTGCACATCGTCCATGGTCAGGTTTTGACGCCTTCCGATTCCCCAAATTCCATGTCGTTGAGGAATTTCAAATAAAATTATTAAAATTGGTCGGTTTTTTTATGGTCATTATTCCTATAGGACACGACCAATCACCATGACACCAAACCCACCTCACTAATCATTGATTTTTTCAATGATATTATGAATTCGCTCTCGGCTTGACATATGTAGGGTTGTCGAGAATAAAAAAACTAGATGGCCTTTTACTTGAACCGTTTCACGAAAGTCGGCTCACTAACATTAATTTAAAAAAATTGATTGAATTGAAAAACGAAGAAATGGAAAGCCTCCGCCTGTTAGCTCTACACTTGCTTAATCTATAATAATAAAAGGAAGTTTGCGTATGCGTGTGTGTGTTTGTCTTTCGCCATACAAAATGAAAAATATTGTTCCTGATCTGAGTGTGTCTTTCCGCTTTGTTTACATGCAGCCTGATCACAACCAAAGTGAAGGCGTGAATACAGTAATACAATACAATTATTTTATTGCACACATTTAAAACGTACAGTTATATGAAATTGCAATACACCAGGAGGAATCAGAACACATTGGTTGTAAGGCGATTCCCCCTATCAGATGTAAGAAAAAGAATAAAACATATGGCATATATGAAAGCAAGTAAGATGGTTATAACAGAAGCACCACTGTTAGGAGCATGCTTGGAACTACAATTTAATGATAGGGTTGAGATTCGTTATGGAGATCAGGGTGATTTGCAATGTAATTTCGCAGAGACAAGGAAAACTTTTTGATATTTTCCAGGGATATGATGCTCTCTGGGAGATTATTCCATAGGATAATGGCTTTATACAGTATGTTATTTAAACCATATTTAAATCTAACACACGGCTGACATAATTTGTTGTTAGCAACAGATCTGGTGAAGACAGAATAATCCAGATATTTGATGTCAGATTGAAAAATAGGCAGTCTAAGATGCATTATTTTAAAAAACATGATACCTAGTTTCAAGGTAAAAATTTCATGAATTTTTAGAATATTTAGTTTTAGAAATAATGGTTTTGAATGAGACATGTAATCTGTGTTCAGCATATAGCGAACAGATTTCTTCTGTAATTTGAGCAAGCATAACTTATTGTTTGCACTTATATTTCAATACCAAGATTCCAGACAATAGGAGAGATGGGTATAAATAAAAGCATAGTAAAATGTCTTTAGGACATTGATAGGGAAGAGTTGCTTAATTTTACCAAGCAGGCCAACCTGTAAGAAAACTTTTTTAAAACAAACTGAACATGCGTATTCCAGTTAAAGAATTCATCAAACCAAACACCAAGATACTGAACTTTGTCCACAATTTTAAGGGGGAGATCATTAATCCCGACTGGAAATTTATTTATGTTCTCTCTTTTATGAACGTTTCGGAAATATACGGCGTTGGTTTTTAGAATATTAAGTGATAATTTGTTAGAGCATAACCAATGAGATAAATTTGATAGATCATTATTGATCATTATCTGTAACTTATGCAAATCATGACATTTTTGAAAAATGACAGTGTCATCAGCGTATAGCAAAGCATGAGTTGATTGCAGGCACAGAGGAAGGTCATTAATATATAACAGGAATAGTAACGGTCCCAATACCGAACCTTCAGGCACTTCTCATGAAATATTAAGTAGATCGGAGTTTATTTTATTTACAGTGACACACTGTTTGCGATGAGAGAGGTAGCTCATTAAGAGGGAAAGAATTTTGCCAGGAAAACCGTATTTGGGTAATATATGTAACAGAATGTCGTGATTAACCTTGTCGAAAGCTTTTTGGAAATCAATAAAAACACAAATAGTGTAATAACTGTCATCTAGTGCTTCGGAAATGAAGTTTGACAACTTAGCAACAGCCATTTCAGTAGATCTGTTTCTTTGGAAACCGAACTGCTCCAAAGAGAGCATACCATGGGTGTGTAAAAAGTCAACCATTCTGCTGTGAATAGATCTTTCAAAAATCTTACTCAAAACGGGTAACAAAGATATCGATCTGTAATTACAGGTAGATTCCCTATCTCCTTTTTTAAAAATAGGAATAACCTTAGCGATCTTCAGACTGTCAAGAAACTGACCTGAATAAAAACCCAGATTAATAATATGTGTTATAAGTGGTACTAAAATAGAGATAGAGTCTTTTATGACTCTGATATTAATATTGTCTGAACCAGCACTTCTTTTTAGGGACAATGAAGTGATAATATTATAGGTTTCTAGGAAATATTAAAGGAAGGAAAGTAGTTCATGATAAATTTTAGGCATTTCTTTTTCAGAATGTTTCGTACTTTTGTTCTGGAAGTCATAAATTATACGCGTTCATTTTTTAGATTTTGTTGTAATAGGCGCTTTAATGAGCTTAGATTTTGCTATAGCTTCTATTTTGCTATAGCTTCTACGTTGCTACACTTTTCCGTTCCTGGGAAACGTTTACTGAATTAGTACAGAGGATAGGTGCGCACAATTTACAGTAACCGCACGTGACATTAATATCATGAGGTTCTTCGTTATCGCTCCGAATATATAAAACGGAGGGTGTTCCTAATGCAAAGCTAACTCATTGCATAATCGACAACACGTCGCGACATTAAGTGGAAAATTCCTCGAACGGTGTTTTCGAGTATCTCGGCCATACGTCAATGATCTCTGTCCACGATTCATCGACATTTCAATTAGGTTAACCACAGGCGTTAAATCGTTGGACAGTGATGTCCCACGCGTTCTCTGCTGGGGACACGTAGTGGAAACGCGCTGGCCATACATCCCCTGGTCACCACCAATGTTGGTGTAGCTCGGTCGAGAGAATAAGTGGCTCCTTAGAGAGTGGATACGTAGGTACGAATCCCATCTCCGGCAAAATGGGGCTTTATTTTCACTAAGAGACCAATACTGGCGCAGACAGGATACCTGCTTTAGGAGACTGATGTCTAACAATAAATTCAGTCTAACTGGAATTAGGGCCACATTTGGGAAAGGATAAAGAGAGAGGGATGAGCCTGTATCTCGCCTTCCCGAATGCACGTTCCAATAAAAATTTAAAGAAAGAAAATGGCGTGTCATTCGTTTATTTAGCCCTGGTTTCAAGAAGTGCAATAGTCAAAGAAAGGTCATATAAAAAAAATAATAACATAGAAACGTCAGTTTCTGTCCTTTTTCCACTGCTCCCTTTCTCTATGTCTCTTTGCCTCTCTCTCTCTCTCTCTCTCTCTCTCTCTTACTCTCGCTTTCTTTCTGTCTGTCTGTCTGTCTTTCTCTCTCTCTCTCTATTTCCCTCTCTCTCTCTGTTCTCTCTGTGTCTCTGTCTCTCTCTCTCTGTTCTCTCTCTGTCTCTGTCTCTCTCTCTTTCTCTCTGTCTGTCTCTGTCTCTGTTTCTTTTTCTCTCTCTTTCCCCCTCTGTCTCTCTCTTTCTCCCTTTATCTGTCTCTCTCCTTCTCTCTCTGTCTCTCCTTCTGGCTGTCTCTCTCTTCCTTTTACTGCTTCTCTCCTTTCTCTCTCTGTATCTCCTACTGTCTGTCTGTCTCTCTCTTCCTCTCTTTGTTTATCTGTCTTTCTCTCTGTTCCTCTCTATGTCTCTCTCCTTTTCTCTTTGTGTGTCTCCTTCTGTCTGCCTGTCTGTCACTCTCCTTCTCTGTGTGTGTGTCTCCTTCTGTCTGTCTTTCTCTCTTTCTGTCTCTCTCTCTCTCTTTCTTCCCCTCTCTCTCTCTCTTTCTTCCTCTCTCTCTCTCTCTCTGTCTGTCTGTCTGTCTGTCTGTCTGTCTCTTTCTCTCTCTCAACAAGTCGTTGTCAATATCGTAAACAAGGAAGATGACTCCGAATTTTCCGATGTAATGTGTACGTCTTTTGTATTTTTCCGATGTGAATAACAAATTCAGTGCTATTCACATTCAATAAACCCCATTACAGGAAATGGAAAAAAACATCACAACCGCATTTCTACAATCGATAACTAGCGGTCGAAAAGTTTATTACGAAAACCTAATGATTTTACTATGAGAGCAGTGCCCAGCCAATATTTTGTGGCCTTGTTTAATTAAATAATTATCGCTTTGGCCTCAAAGAGTAGACCAAGCTTCACCTTATGAGGCTAAAGCGATTTATTTCCGAAAAATATATAAATAACAAAAATAAGTAAAATTTTTTCTCCATATAATGCACTGCTTATTTGATAAGAAACTTGATTATCAGTCCCGTATTTTGTTCGACGTGTACTCGTGATGTTTGAAACAATTGAGAAAAACGAAACAAATAAAAATACAGAAACGTATAATCTCTAGCGCCTTTATGTATCTACTTATTTTTTGCGCTTCTCGTTCTTTGTTTGAGTCACAGTGCTAATTTTTCGTATTTTTGATAAACGTTTCAAAATCTCTCCGGATAGTTTTATAAAATCCCTGGCTGAATTTCATTTTTAAAAATATTAAAATTCAGCAAAATAATATTTCTGTTTCCTTGTTTATTTGCTGATGAGCAATTACAATTGCGTTTCAAAATATACATCGAATCTCGTAGTTTATCCTTTTGCTCCCCTCTCCCCCTTTTAATTTTTATTTTCCTCCTGACAATGGAACAGACGTGCTCCTCCCAGGTCTGATCTCTACACGCCTGCCCCCTCAATAAATTGGTGAAGTCAGCGCCCCTGGTCATACATAAATTAATAAGTGGTATAAGTGTTTTAAAAATAGTCGTTGAAGTGTTGAGAGTGATGAACGATTTGGGAGAACCGCCACCAGCAAAAGTGAAAACAATGTCGAACTTGTGGCACTTGCGGGAAGGAAAATTGCCAAATCATTATTCGTGATTTATGTGAAGACTTCAACATTAGTTTCGGCTCAGTTCAATCTCAACTGCTGGTAACCCTAAATGCAACACCAAGAAGGAAGCATCCGATTGGCCTGAAATTCGCAGCATGCGTCGCCCGCGGGAGGGCATGCAAACGATTAGCATTGCAGGGCATATGCAAATCCTGTGCTCCCAGCACGCCACCGAGAAGCACTATAAGAAGGGTGCACAGAAGGCCGGGTTGTAAGTAGTGGAAGTGTGTTGTGCTGCCGAACCTGTGCATGGAATGCTTCCTGATGCTTCGTCGCAGAATACGGCAGTCATTCCAGCACGTTTCGGAGATCGACAGAGGACGAATAGTGGCTTATCGCGAAAGCGGTTTATCGTACCGAGACATTGGCGCCCGTGTGGGACGATATCCGGCCACCGTGAGGCGAGTATGGATTCGGTGGGTGCAGGAGGGACAGACGGACCGACGTGATCGATTGCTGCAGCCGCGGCATACCACCGTACGAGAGGACCGGCATGTTGTGAGGCGGGCACTGACGGCTCGCACCGCCACATCTCGAACGTTAGCGCAGGAATTAGGGTGTGTTGCGCAACGACCGTGTCAGCACATACCGTTCGACGTCGTCTGCCAGAGCGGGGACTTGTCGCACGGCGCCCATTGCTCCTATTACCATTGACGTTACACCACCTGCGAGTGTGGCGGCAGTGGGCTGTTGAACGCCGAACCTGGACTGCGGAATGACACGACATTGTCTTCTCCGACGAATCCCGCTTCTGCCTGCAACACCACGATGGTCGGATCTGCGTGTGGCGGCACCGCGGCGAGAGACTCTATGACGCCTGCACTATGCGTCGCCATACCGGCCCGTCGCCTGGCGTTATGGTTTGGGGCGCAATTGGATATGACACCCGCACCCCTCTGGTACGCATCGCCGATACACCCAACAGCCACCACACCATGTCCGATGTTTTGGAGCCTAAAGTCCTCCCTTACCTGCAGGACCTGCCAGCGGTCACATTTCAACAGGACAATGCGCGCCCGCACGTGGCACGCATCGTGCAACAATTCTTCACGGCCCACCAGGTGTTACTGCTGCCGTGGCTCGCCTGTTCTCCCGATATGTCGCCCATCGAACACGTCTGGTCGCTGATCGGAAACCGACTGGCCCGGCAAGTACCACCCGCGGCTACGCATGTTGAACTGTGGCGACGTGTGGAAGTAGCCTGGACCGACATATCCCAAACCCACATCCAAAGCCTCTTTCGCTCGATGCCGTGGCGTGTAGCGGCCGTTATTGCCAGCCATGGGGTCCACACGAACTATGGATGTCTGCGTGTTCCGCAAGTCGCACGAGCCAGTAATCTCAATCGTTTCATCTTTGTATCTGTTGTTATGTGTCCAGTAAATCTGGCTTTGCTATCTCGTGTCCTTCTTGGTGTTGCATTTTGGGTGTCCAGCAGTGTATTTTTACGAATTGTTTGGGTATGAGACGCGTCTCAGCCAAATTTGTGCTAAACATTTTTTTATTTTTTTGATTGTAGGTTTAACGACCACCGTGAGCAACTTAATGGGCTATAAGCAGTCGCCCGTCCCTAATTTAGGGTCACTGGTTCCAGGGAAGAGAGGGAGCTAGTACCGTAATACAAACACAAATCCATGCCTCACCGGGATTCAAACCCGGACCCATCTCAGACGAATGATCAGAAGCCAGCGCTTGGACCACTGCGCCACCGGTGCGGCGTGCTAAAATTCTCTCAGTTGAGCAAAATCAGGTTCTTGTTTCAGCTGCTTGTGACCAACTTGAGTGCGACGAAATCTTTTTTTTAAAGCTCTCATAACTCCTGATAATCGTGGAATTATGGATATAACGCCACGAAGCTAAGGCCCAGTCTTCATTGTCGACGTTCCCATTCTATCACATATCCAAAAAAGCACGACAGAGGCCGCGGCAATGTCAAGACGATGCTGACTGCTTTTTTAGATCATGAGGGAATTATGCATCACGAATACGCTCCATCAGGCCAGACAATCGCCAAGAAGTACTGCTGTAAAGTTTTGCGGCGTTCGAGGGACCCAGTTCGCCGCAAAAAACCCGCCATTGCTTGAGAATGGCAGGCGGAAGCTCTACCATGATAACGCCATTGCCCATGCTTTGCAAATTGTGCAGCAGTTTTTTTATCTTAATTTGTTTTCTCATTATTGAAAGCCGACCATTAGGGATTAATAAAAATTCGTAAGATTTTATGATTTTTTTCCTATTTCACATTCATACACAACTTTTACACACTTTTATAGTATATACTCATTTACTAATTTAAATAACTTTCTTATTTAGATAAAAACTATCATAGGTATGGTAGGGGCGAGAAATTACGCCCCTATGTAAACTGTGTGATGGACATTGAATCCCATCGACCTTGCAAGATATGAACATTTCAGAACAACTATTTCCATGTGTATTATTTAGAAACGGATGTAAAACGTGAGAATGTACCAGACCAGGTGACATTCCAAAGTGCCTATTTGTCATGACTATTGTATTCACGGAAGGCACCGCTATTGTTCCTGGCCAGGTGGAAATGCAAGCTGCAGGGCACACGGGAGCTAGAGGTCAACGAATGATATAGGTAGAGCTGAACGGGAAAATAGCCCAAGGTCAGCGGCCAAAGGCACAGGTCAGGGAGAAAAGGGGGGAGAGCACCGAGAAGCGGGAGGGGGTCACGTGCTCCGATATGGAAGATGAGGAGCGCCTCAGGCAAGGGAGGCAGGAGCCAATCAGAGGCGAGGAGAAGTCACGGGAGAAAAACTTCAGGATAGGATTGAGGAACGAAGGGAGTTGACGGAGAGCGAGCGCGGAAAACGGTCGACCGACAGAATAGGCTGTGAAACGGTTGAGGCTGCTGGGAGACAGCACAGACAGCGAAACCGGGGAACGGTTGAACAGTGCTGGGTGTCAGCGCTGGGAAAAAGAAAGTTGGTGATAGAACGTGCTAGCTAGAGCACGGGGAAAACGATCGCAGTTGGAAGCAGCCACGTGGGTCTGGAACGGCGTACGGAGAAAGCGATTTTAGAGGACACGTGTTCGGGACAGAACACGAGGCATAGCTTCCGGAACAAAGGAAGGGAGGCAAACGGAAGGTTACTACGATAAAAACCTTTCACGTCTGTGATAGAAAAAGAACGGGCAAAGAGTATTAGCAGGAAAGAGTATTCTTTAATGAAACTCTGATCATTTTTCCTGGAATGCATATACAAGAACTCGGGTGCAGGAACAATTAGCTGCCAGAACGATTACTTTTGATAAAATGTTTTTGTTAAGTTTTCAACATGCCTGAGAGTGAATTCATGCTTGGAATGTCTTGCCATTATTTTTTATTCCCCTCTCCTGAATAGCAGATTTATAGTAAAGCTGGGAGAGAAAGAACGCCGGGCTGTCTTCAACTTTTCGTTGATAGACAGTCTCCAGACAAAAAGAACCTTATAAATATTTTTCCTTCCTTCTGTGGGAAATTTTCATCAGCGCAGGGAAGCCGGTGTTGTTGGGCCGATGAGCCATTAATTAACATAATGAGCTTCCACTCCTACAGGTATTTAAAACTAAAAGATTTCACGTTAAAAAAAAAGAAGGTAGTACACAAACTGAAATCCACTTCTCGCCCACAACAAAATCCAAGGTCTTATGGATCCAATAAAAAATTACATAAAATTTGTTATAAATATTTTCGATTTTTTTGAAGAACTACCCGGACCAGGTTTCGTTCACTTAATTTAGTCACCCCCTTAGGGAGCACTAGAAAAGAGTCCCATAGTAAAGTGATTCTTTAAAAAAGGGAAAAATAATTTAGAAAGATATTCGGCATTTGAAGACAAAATTGCCATAGGAAAATTTGAGATTCATAATATGAACGTTTGTTTTTGGATCCTCTTTTAAAATTCAAGCTTTACATTATTTTTTATTATTTGTATTTTCTTATTCCAGTATTTTATTGAGAACATTATTTCTTTATCTGTAAACTATTGGATTTAATGTTATCCATTTCTTAAAAGTCTTATTTACTCCATGTTTTCCATACTCCCAGCACACCTAACCTGATAATGGGTGGAAAGCCTAGAGCAGGATGATTCCGCCATTGCAATATAGTTCACACTTTCGCCTATTAAGAGAGTTGATAAAAGATACATTTCAGACATAAAACATTAAAATAATGATTGAACTGATAAAACTTGGGAATATTCGTGCAATTAAAACGTGGTCTGTAATGCATTTATAAAAGCATATCAACTACAGCGTGCGAGCGAAAGTATGACGTCATACAATGATCTGACCACTCCCACGGCTTCTCTCTCTTCCCGGGAGTATGGCTGGCGTTTATTGGAATTCTGGTAAACCGGTTCTGCTGTCTGGAGTCTCGCCAATTCATTTGAAGTGGCGTAGAGATACTCGTGCAGTAGGTGTGAATAGGTCACCGTATCGTATCTCTTGTTATCAGGTTAGGTGTGCCCGGACTATGTTTCAAATGTTAATACTCGTCGAAAATCACGTTTAATTACTAGTTTTATTTGTTCAGCATTTCGATATTTTTGATTGTAAGACATTAAGTTTTTATTTTTCCAAATATTATATTTTGTTATGGCTATTAAATAGTGTATTGCTTTATTTTTTTAAATACTATATTTTAATAATACATGATATAGAACTTTATTATTATTTAAATCTTCTGTTGAATTTAAGTAATTTTTTAACCGTGCCCAAATATATTTTGTAAAGTTGCATTCTACAAAAATATGTTCAGTGTTTTCTAAAATTCCATAATATATACAGTATGGGTCATTTAATAAATGAATTTTAGGCAGCCATTTACGATTTGGGAACGACGCTATGTGAAATTTTAAAATTTAAATCGCGAATGTGTGATCCCGATTTCATTTGTATTTGTTGTTTCCAAATCAATTTTACAAGTGGTGTGTTCAGTATAGTTTTTAAATTTGTTTGATTTTTTTAATTTAGAGCTTTCTAGACATCCTTCAGTTAATCGGTATGTGTGATATTTTAAAGAATACAAATTTTATTAAATTTTATGCAGATATCACGAAGGTCAGCATATTGTTTCTTTGTGAAAGAGGTTTTTCTGGTTTCGATGAGCTAAAACACCCAGCAGGTTCTTGCTAAGCACCGCATTGCACTGATGTGTCAGCCTCCAAATTCTCCATAACTCGTTCCCTGCGACATTTTCTCTTCCTAAAAATGAAATACCATTTCAAAGGAAAAACATTTCAAGATACTGAGGAGACACAACAGAATGCGACGAAGCAGCTGTTAGCTTCATTCATCGACAAAAAAAAAAAAAAAAAAAGTTGCACCCAGAAGGAAGCAACAGACAGGAATGAAACTTCGTGGATGGGTTTGACATCGTAAGACATTCCAATGACCCAAGTATCAGGCTAGGTCGCTCATGTGACACCAGCAAGGAGGGGTCGTAGCGCTGTGCCAGACTGGCTATATAAATTCTTCCTGTTGCGCGTACTTGCCATTCTGACTCGTGCGTTGCTTGCAACCTTTGCAAGTGAAGTATGCCTCAGAGAAAAGTTCGGAAGCAATTCGAGTAGATCGGGGAGTTCGAGTGGGGCCGCACCATCGGGCTCCGGGAAGCGGGATGGTGATATCCGGTCTTGCGGATATCACCATCGCAGGCTGTTGGTGGCAGCGGATAGAACATGGCACGAAGAACAGACAGGAAGGGTCTGGGGGAACTTGACGAACCACGGAGAGAGAGAACCGAATAGTTTTTCTACATGCGCGGTGTGATCCAACGACCATGATTGTGGATACTCATCGAGCAGTGGACTTCGGTCTGATTTTTCAAGCTGCATGGGATGGCTTATCTCAGGCCCCTCCACGAATCGTCCAATCAGCGCCAGCACACTTGACAGAAGGCAGCAGAACGTAGGACTACACGCATACAGACCGTTACGAAGACTGCCATTAACACCATTGCATCGTCGCCAAAGGCTGCAATGGTGTCGTGCCATACTGTCAAGGAGCCACTCAAAATGGCAGCTGGTGATCTTCAGTGATGAGTCCCGCTTTTGTCTTGGAGGAGACGACCAATGAATACGTGTGTGGAGGCACCATGGTCAGAGCCAAGATGAACGGTATGTTGTCGAGCGTCTCACGTCCAGAAGGCCTGGTGTCATGGTATATGGTGCAATTGCCTAAGATGGTAGATCACATTTGGTGTTCATTACAGGCACTTTGACAGCCCAACGTTAGAGTAATGAGGTCCTGCAACCAGTGGCCCTACCTTTCCTGAACTCGTGCTCCGGTGCGATTTTCCAACAGGACATACTGCTGCTGTCTCGAGAGATATACTGCTGCTGTGTCGAGAGATATACTGCTGCTGTCTCGAGAGATATACTGCTGCTGTCTCAAGAGATATACTGCTGCTGTCTCGAGAGATATACTGCTGCTGTCTCAAGAGATATACTGCTGCTGTCTCGAGAGATATACTGCTGCTGTCTCGAGAGATATACTGCTGCTGTCTCGAGAGATATACTGCTGCTGTCTCTGTCCGCATACTGCTGCTATTTCGAGAGCTTGCCTTCAAGGCACTCACCCTCTGTCATGGCCAGCCGCATCGCCAGACCTATCGCCAATTGAAAATATGTGGAATACTTTGGGACGCGCTATCCACACTCCACCCCTATAGCACAATCTGCAAGAACTGCGTGAAAAGATTCAAGCTGCATGAGATGGCTTATCGCAGGACACCATTAAGAACCTTTACAACTCCATGCCGAGACGTCTGGCATGCTGTGTGAGCAAACATTATGGCCCGACGCCATACTGAGAGACACTACTTATTGGCGTGTAGCTCAATAAATATTGCCCATATCAGTCTCAATGTTTAATCATTTATTGTTCCTGGTAACTTTGACCTTCCTCCCGAAAAAACATTGCAATCCGACAAGTCTTTCTGGGTGCAACTATTTTTTTTGATGATCAGTGTATATCAGAAGATGACTTCAAAAAATGTTTCGAGCAGTGCAAACATCGCTGGTCTAAGTGTGTGGCTTCGGAAGGGGGACTACTTCCAAGGCAATCTAGTTTAAAATCTGAAGTCCTGAACTAATAAACCCAATCTAGATACCTTTTGATCACACCATGTACACTAAAGAGCAATTGAATTACAGATACCTGTCTAGTAACGTGCAACACCACCTTTCGTCCTGATGACTGCGGCGATTCGTCTCGGCATGGACTCGTCAAGACACCGGAAGGTTGGGAAGCCATACGGATCCACGACCCCATGAACAAGCTCCCACAGTTCACGAAGATTTGATGGAGGGGGTCAGAGCCACGAACATCTCTCTCGATGGCATCCCAGATGTGCTCGATGGGATTGAGGTCACGTGACCTAGCTGACCAAGGAAGCAAGGTCACGTCGGTGGAGTGTTCATCCAACCATTCGGATACAATTCGGAAGCGAATGCATGGTGCATTGTCTTGTTGCAGGATGAGGTCCCCAGTGGGATGTTGAAGACGCACAAACGGGAGCAAATGGTCGTCCAGGATATCCCGGTAACGTTGACCTGTGAGGGACGATGTCACACGTACCAGGGGTCCCATTCGTGTACACGTAAACAGTCTCCAGACGATAATGCCACCCCCACCAGCTTGAAGAGTACCCTGCTGGCAAGAAGGATCCATCGTTTCATGTGGTTTGCGCCGTACTGGTATCCTGCCATCCACATGTACCAACGTGAATCTCGACTCATCAGTCCAGGCAACATTTTCCCACATGTCTAGGGTCCAGTGCCGATGTTTCCGCGCACATGCTAATCTTTGCACCCCGTGATGTGCGGTCAGCAGCGGTACCCTCGCGGGACGATGGCTTCTGTACCCCATAACGAGAAGATGGTTCTGGATGGAGTGGCTGCTTACACGTTTTTGCGCACCAGCGTTAAATTGCCGAGTGATTGATTTCTTGCGCTATGGCCCGTATGTTCGCTGTTACAATGCGAGCTAGCCGACGATGACCCAGCTCATTCACACGCTGTTGTCCACGGCAGTTGGCCGTTGCAGGGATGGTTTTACCTGATTCGATGTACTCACGGTGCACCCGTGACACAGTGGCTCGTGAAAATCCCAGTGCCTGCACGACTTCCGAGATGGAGTGACCCATTCGTCGGGCCACGACAATTTGCCCACGATTAAATGCGCTTAGATCCTTAGTCTTACCCATACTGCGTCCAACTCTTACTGATTCCCGTTGCATCACACTTTATATTGTCGGATCGGTGCATACGTTTTGTAGTTTCCGTTTACAGGGCCGCCCACAGCGCCACATTTGCATAACGCCAGCTGTCTCTAATTCAATTGCTCTTCAGTGTACATGCATTCAAGTGATTTGTCTTCACTGAATCACAAGATTTTGAAAAATAATAAATATTCCTGCTCTAACCTTATAAGTAGCCTTTCCCGTCTTTAGAAGGTAATGTTGTTCATCCAAACAGTTTGCAGCATCCATGTAAGCTTCTATTGCCTTGGCTCTAGTAGAAGTTGATAGTACTAAGAAAAAGAAGTAGTGAAAAGCAAATGGGTCGGAAAACCAATATAAGGCAAATTCAAAATATTTTATCAAACATATTTTTACTTGCTCAAACTTTTAAAATACCCGAAGGAGAAGAAAAAATAAAGGCAGCAAACACTTTGGTTTATGCAATTAAGTAGGAGACACAGCGAAAGCACACACACACACACACACACACACACACACAAATAAACACAATGTTTCCGATCTCAAACTTTTCAACCGTAAGAAGAATGACGAGAGCATTAGCTCGGGTACAATGGCGGAACCTCAGACCTTCGACCATGCCCCGCCCAGCCCGCTACGTCTTCGAAACAAAAATCGTTAGAACGCTATATACAGGGTGCATAGGAAAGTCCCTTTATCCTGGAATAACTTGCAAACGGAGAGAGATACAGTTATGCAAGTGAGATAACGGTATAGTAAAGCGACTACGCCCAATCGAATGCAACCAATAGCAGCGCCGCTAGTGGCGAAATGCAGAAGTTTAGCCATTGCAAATCGAAAACGAAAAGAGATAGAGCAAAATTTCAAACGAAAAAGTTGTAAGGCATCAATTAATTAGTGTAAAACGACATTTGTTTTACACGGATAAGATAAATTGTCACCTGAATACTCTAAGATATCCGAAATCGATGAGCGACGATTAGAATCTGCATATTCACATTTCGGAAATGTAGCCGTATGCAAATGCAGATTGTGACGTTGTACCGTACCCAAGCTATACAAACCAGTAGCAGGATGTATCCTGATCAGAAATTTAGGTCTACGTACGCTGTGTGAGAATGGCGAGCTTGGATTTCTGACTTTACGTAAAAAATCAGGTGTATGCAACTGAACCTACAAGTCTGCTGGATCTACGTCGTTCTGTTTCAGATGCTTGCAATAGTGTGACACCTTCCATACTGAGGAATGCGCATGCAGAGTTACTTTCACGAATACAAATGCGTATCGTGGGCAAATGCGAACTCTTCGAACATACTCTACATTAACTTTTTATCACTGTGCGCCAGTTTGCCTTTTTGTTTTTGTTTTATCTGACGTCATCAAACTGTATTGACATAAGTACGCATTTATGCAATAAATTGTGTGTATTTGCTCATACCAATGCCTGTTCCCTTCAAACGTTCCTACAAAAAGTCGCACATCAATTTCGGACATTTTAGGGTATCCAGGCGACAATTTATTTTATCCGTGTGAAACAAATGTCGTTTTGTACTAATTTATTGATGCTCTACAACGCTGTAATTGGAAATTTTACTCTATCTCTTTTCGTTTTCGATTTGCAATGGCTAACTTCCGCATTTCGCCACTAGGGCGCTGGTACTGGTAGTACTCGATTGGGCGTAGCCGCTTTACTTTACCGTTATCTCACTTGCATAACTGTACTTCTCTCCGTTCGCAAGTTATTCCAGGCTAAAGGGACTTTCCTATGCACCCTGTCTATTACGCAGCTTAGTATGAAGACAAAACTAACTTTTCAACGTTATATTTGGTCCTACCTTTATAAAATTGAATTGCCATTCCAGAATTATCGAAACGATCTCTTGTCCTATGTATAAATCCATGGCACAACAATACAGATACGTCTTCTCGTCTACTGCTTCGATCACAAAGGCACGTGATCGGATTTCTTCAACTGCACTAAACAAGTTAGTAAATTCATGCAATGCATTGATTGTGACACGCTTTCCAACATACTAGAAATCATTACTCAAGCTATTGCTCAAATTATGAGGATAATGGCTGTGGAATAAATCTCGCTCCTGTGATCTGATCTTTGACCCCATTTCGATTATATTAAACAGAATTGGTTCAGTACAACTCCGGAACAACATACTAACGTTTTGTCGCAGTAGAAGCATTTGTATTCAAGTTATGAGGATAATGGCTATGGAATTAATCTCGCTCCTGTGCCCTGACATTTGACCCCATTTCGATGATATTCAACAGAATTGATTCAGTATACCTGCGGAACTACATACTAAAGTTTGATGCAATGGAAATATTTTTACATATGTAATGACGCATAAGAGCAATGGAATGGATCCGGCTCCTATGACCTGACCTTTAACCCCATTTTTTTCATTTTCAATAGAATTTGTAGCCAGATGGCCCCCTACCACATACTAAATTTTCATCGAAATTAAACCATTTTTACGCGAGTTTTCGTGCCGACGGACGGACAAAGCTGGAGCATATACGCTTCTTCAACCTACGGTTGGAAAGCATAAAAAACGGGGCAACGTTGCACCTCTTTCGCTGCATTTTGCACGAAGCAATCGTGAAAGTCAGATAATTTCAAGCACCACTTTACAGTGCAAGTGCCAAAATTGCACCACATCATGGTGTAAGTGCCCGACATTGCATTATAATGTGGCGCAACCTTGAACCAAACTCTTTGACAGAGTAGCGAGGATATTGTGCCTCATTTTCGGAAAGAAATAAAAGCAAATATTTTTCATAGCAGTAGTTTCTTATAGAAAAACGTTTTTCCAATCGGGATCTTAGTCCCGCGGATATTGCTGCAAACATGCTGTAAACGGAAGCCTTAACTTACCCACTCTAGTGACACACTTTCGCGTTAAATAAAATTTGAAAATATCGACAGAACATTTCGCAACAAATATTCTATCCGATACAGAAAGAATTATTCAAATCGGACTCTTAGAAGTAGAGATATCGGCAAAACGAAGATATACAGATTGTGTCAAAAGTCCTTCCCTGATTACGATAAATGGTATAAAATGAACCACGCTCGTTAGACATATACGGTTTTCCGGTATAGCTTACCTGAAATCCAGAGTTTTTTTCCTGGTTATCAGTATACCTCAACGTGGGCTCCTTTTGTTACACGGAGGACATCCAGTCGGTACTCTTTTTGTTTGTTATTCTTGTTCTATCTCTTTCCATGTCTGCTGCAACATGTCATCTGTGATGTTCGCAAACGCTTCAGTTATTCTTCCCTTCAAAGTGTTAATATCTGCACCTGGTGTTGCATAAACTTTACCTTTAATGTAGCCCCATAAAAAGAAGTGAAGGGGCGCAATGTCTGGGGATATTGGTGACCTGGGTATGAGACCATTTCTGTCTATCCATCTGTTAGGGAATTTGTCATCTAAGAATTGCGAGGGCGCACCATCCTGCTGGGACATTACCCATGGTTGCAGCTCTTCCAATTGATGTGCAACATACAGCTGCATCATGTCGAGGTAAATACTCAGTGTAATTGTGGGCTCGATAAAAAAGAACGGTCCAATTACCCTGTTGTGCATTAGTCCGCACCAAACATTGATTTTATGGCTATCCTTCTGTTTCTCCACAACCACATGTGGGTTCTCTGAACCTCAGATTCGGGCATTATGCGTGTTCACTTTACCTGAGGTATGAAAAGTTGATGCGTCAGAAAAACAAATCCGCTTCAGGTAATCATTATCTTCGTTATTCGTTCAAGAATATCCATAGAGAATGTCACACGTCTGGGATCATCATTAGGTTCCAAGGCTTGAACAATTTGCATTTTGTATGTAATAAAACGAAGCCACGTTCTTAAAATACGGTGCACTGTCTCCATAGGTTTTCCCAGTTTACTAGAGGCATGACGAATTGATTTTTTGGGGTTTCTTACGAATGCATCACGCACGGCGTAGACAGTTTCATCACTAATGGAAGGCCTTCCACTTCTTACACGGTCACCGACACTGCCCGTCTGATTTACACTTTTGATACTAGTTCCTAATGCTCTTCACATCTGGCGGAGCTCTATCATACTCACGCCTAATCTTCCGCTGCACTGAAATTGCAGATTTGGTTTCATGAAACCAGAGAACACAATTAGCTTTCTCGTGCATAGACGCCATTTCGCCGACTGACGCTTTCAACAACAAACTATGCTACGGAACTGCGGCGCCACCTATTTTTCCAAAAGTACAACGAACAAAAAACCTGAGAATAGGACCCAATCAATGCAACAAACCGCGTGAGTCTAACTAGCTCGGTTCATTTCACACGATTCATAGTAATCAGGGAAAGACTTTAGACACACCCTATCAACGTCCCGTAGAGGAAAAACTATGTGGTATATGAAGTAGAAGGAATTCAAAAGATTTTCCGAGGGGTGAGCTCTATCGTCTACGAAAGCATTCTTTAAATCGGGTTTTTAGAAGCTCAGATTTTGCTGCAAATACATGAAAAAAAAAGAACATACACTTAGGCCCCTTAGTGGCCAAACCATTCTCCACAGAAAATTTAAAATCATATGTAGAACATTTTCCGCTAGGAGCTGCATCCGATGCAGAAAGAATTTTTCAAACAGTGTAATTAGAAAGAAAGATATTACGCCTCCGAATGGAAAATATATTCTTCACTTGAAGAAGAAACTGTACTCATAGTAGTTTTCGTTAATTGATATCAAAAGGAATAAATATTTTTTTCAATCGGATATTTAGAAACAAATATATCCAATAAAATATCTTTTGAATATTATCTCCATTTACGCCCTCTAGGTGGGAAAATACCAAACGTAGGTATTATTGTTCTCACCTTTAAAGCTTTCCGTTGCAGAACCAATTTCTCAAATCGGATGAATAATTGCAGAGATATGGTGTCTACAGGCAGACGAATGGGCAGACAGATAAAGTGATAGTACAGTATCAGCACGTACTTTTTCAACAAAAAGAAGTGCTAAAAAGTATTACTTACATTAAGGTATTATTTTTCTCTTTTTGTTTCAACAAAGTGAACGTGGGAGAGTTGCACGATACCTGGACCTACATATTTCGTACTAACCGGTATATTCCCCGGTGTCTTAAATTTAAAAAAGCTTGTGAGATAAAGAAATTAACAAAATTGAAAATGTATCAAAGGATATTTAAAACCCCACAGTTTTACCGTTCGTATGAGACACGAAGCAATACAGAAGAAGGTAATGTATTTAATCCTTTTTAATATGTACTTACATTCATGGGATAATAGATAAGCTATGAAAGTGGATATTCGTGATCCAAAAGCAGCATATTCCATATACCTGGAAAATTAGAAAAGCAATAAATTATTTATTTAAACCGAACAAGCTACAGGTAATTTGATTAATCATTTTAAGAACAAAGGAAGCATACGTTTTGTTTTATGTGTTCGCAGTAGCAATCTTTTGCAAGTAAAATATGAACTTTTTATTTTGGAAAAATGCTTTATTTAGCCACTCTCTCAGAGTCCTCTCCGCAGAAAGCTTATAAATTATATCATCCTGAAACGGCGATCAAACCACACCTCCTGCATTTCGTCAAAAAATGCTACCGCTACACCACACAACACAATATAACTACGAACTATTTAAACATGACAATCTAAGTAAGCATTGAATTACCGCTTCAGTGACCGAGCGGTCAGATGCGCTAGCTATTGTTTCTTCAGGGACCGAGTCGACAGAGACGTTAGTTGGGCCTGGCCGTCATCCCCGATGAAGTGCGAGCAGAGTGTTTTCCTTACATAGCTGGATTTCTCATTTCCATGGAATCTGTGGCCTTAAAAAAGAGACAACAGAAACTGCTTATAGCCTCTATAGTTGCGCATGGTGGTCGTTAAACCACAAAAAAAAACAGACGATCTAAGTTCACTCAAGTCAGGGATGACTGTGAGGTGAAACAAAGAAGTCTGAACCCTGGCCTCTAAATTATTTAGTATTATAATCTGCACATTGTTTACATATATACACAATTTTGCGTACACTGAGTGGCTACTTTATTAGGACCACCCCCTCAGTACTTCGCTGGGCCACCTTTTGCCTTTAATACTGCGTCGATTCTTCGTGGCATGGACTCCACGAGATGTTGATAGGTGGTTTGTGGAATCTGAGACCATGCTTGATGAATAGCACTTTCCAGGAGTAGGAGATTGCAGGGTTGTGGATCCAGCTGTCTGATAGCTCGTTCAACTTCATCCGACAAATTCTCAATGGGGTTGAGATCTGGAGATTGTGGGGGCCACCTAAGCAAAGTAAACTCACCGGCATATTCCTTAAACCAATCCTGTACAATACGAGCGCTATGGCAGGACGTATTATCTTGTTGAAAGTAGCCATCGCAATTGGGATAAACCATCCACATGACAGGATGCACTTGGTCCGCAACGATGTTTAGATATGATGTGCCAGTCAGACGTTGATCAGCTCGAATTAAAGGGCCCAAAGCATGCCAGGAAAACATTCCCCAAAGCATAACGTTGCCTCCACCAGCTTGAAGGGTTGTAGCAATGCATTTGGGGTCCATGCATTCGTGCTGTTTCCGCCAAATTCTCACTCGGCCATCGGCATGGTGCAACTGAAAACGTGATTCATTGGACCACATAATGTGTTTCCAATTATCGACTGTCTAATCCTTGTGCTCCTGTGCGAACTAGAGACGTTTTCTCTTGTTAACTGCAGACAGCAAATATGTTCGAACAGGCCTTCGGCTGCCATATCCCATCCGATGTAGTGTACGGAGAACAGTGCGTGCAGAGATCATTTGAGGGGATCCTTGATTAAGATGGTCTGTAATTTGCTGCACTGTTGCCCTTCTGTTGTCTGTTACCAGTCTGGACAGTCTCCGTTCCGCCCGAGAAGTCACTAGTCGATGACGACCACACGTTGCATGTAGAGACCCAGTTTTTTGGCTGACAGTCCAGTCTTTGAACACTTTAAGAACAGCTGCTCTGGAACATTTCACGAATGCGGCAGTTTCGGTGATATTCGCTCCATGGCTCTCAGCTCCTACAATCATCCCACGTTTAAAGTCCGTCAAATCGCATTTTTACCCATCTCGTCACCCAAAAATCACTTCCACTACGCAAGCACTAAGCTTTCCCTTTTTATACTAGCCTCGCCCTCTGGCGGCAACAGCGTGCAGCCATAACTCATTTGCTTAAAACTGTCAGGTGGTCATAATGCGCGATCTTTGGTATAAAGTGCTCGCTCAAAAGATATGTTGCATTCAATGTAGAGCAGACAATGACTGGAAATTGTGTTCCTTGAGTCTCACTATGTCCGGTCGTCGAAGAAGATCACATTATGAACATCTAACTGACTTTGAGCGAGGAAGGATTGTTGGGATGAGAAAAGCTGGATTTTCCTACCACGAAATTGCCATTCCCATTCGTACAGGACGAAACGCCAGTACAGTGATGCGAAAGTGGCGTGGACAAATAAAAATAAGCCTTACGAAAAAATATGAGTAAAGAACAAAATAAGAGTAAAAAAATCTGAGTAAAGAACAAAATAAAAAAAATCTAAGTAAAGAACAATAGAGTAAAAAATCTGAGTAAAGAACTAAATACTCTTTGTTCTTTAGTTTTACTCTATTTAGTAAAGAACTAAATAGAGTAAAACTAAAGAACAAAGAGTAAAAAAAAATTTAGAACTAAAGAATAAATAGAGTAAAAATCTGAGTAAAGAACAAATATAGTAAAAAATCTGAGTAAAGAACTAAACAATAAAATAGAGTAAATCTGAGTAAAGAATAAATAGAAACAATCTGAGTAAAGAACCTAATAGAAAAAATCTGAGTAAAGAACAATTAGAGTAAAAATCTGAGTAAAGAGCAAAGAGTAAAAAATCTGAGTAAAGAACTAAAGAACAAAATAGAGTAAAACTACAGAACAATAGAGCAAAATAAATTTTAGAACTAAAGAGCAAAGAGTAAACATCTGAGTAAAGAACAAATAGATTAAAAATCTGAGTAAAGAAATAAAGAATAAAATGGAGTAAATCTGAGTAAAGAACAAAATAGATAAAATCTGAGTAAAGAACAAAATAGATAAAATCTGAGTAAAGAAAAAGTCTGAGTAAAAACAAATATCTGAGTAAAGAACAAATAGAAAAATCTGAGTAAAGAACTAAAGAACTAAATAGAGTGAAACTAAAGAACAAAGAGTAAAAAAAAATTTAGAACTAAAGAATAAATAGAGTAAAAATCTGAGTAAAGAACTAAACAATAAAATAGAGTAAATCTGAGTAAAGAATAAATAGAAACAATCTGAGTAAAGAACATAATAGAGTAAAAAATCTGAGTAAAGAGCAATAGAGTAAAAAATCTGAGTAAAGAACTAAAGAACAAAATAGAGTAAAACTACAGAACAATAGAGTAAAATAAATTTTAGAACTAAAGAGCAAAGAGTAAACATTTGAGTAAAGAACAAAGAGTAAACATCTGAGTAAAGAACAAATAGATTAAAAATCTGAGTAAAGAACTAAAGAACAAAATGGAGTAAATCTGAGTAAAGAACAAAATAGATAAAATCTGAGTAAAGAAAAAGTCTGAGTAAAGAACAAAATAGATAAAATCTGAGTAAAGAAAAAGTCTGAGTAAAAAACAAATATCTGAGTAAAGAACAAATAATCTGAGTAAAGAACAAATAGAAAAAATCTGAGTAAAGAACTAAAGAACAAAGTAGAGTAAAACTACAGAACAATAGAGTAAAATAAATTTTAGAACTAAAGAGCAAAGAGTAAACATTTGAGTAAAGAACAAAGAGTAAACATCTGAGTAAAGAACAATAGAGTAAAAATCTGAATAAAGAACTAAAGAACAAAATGGAGTAAATCTGAGTAAAAAACAAAATAGATAAAATCTGAGTAAAGAAAAAGTCTGAGTAAAAAACAAATATCTGAGTAAAGAACAAATAGAAAAAATCTGAGTAAAGAACAAATAGCGTCAGTGGACAAATAAGCCTTATGCACAGAAATCCAGGAAATGGACAGCAAAATCGCAAGAGTGCATGGGATGACAGACACCTCTACCGCATAGCAATGACCGATCGCCCAGCGACAAGCAACATCGCCCAGCGTAATGGCACTCATGCGTGTTGCAGCATTGTTCATAACTCTGAGCCCGAGAAGTCGATCCCGGATCCACGAATTTGATGTTCTACTTGACCGTAGCCCAGATAGCTTCAATAGGGTTTAAACCCAGGGTCTTTCGAGGCCAATACATGATTCGAAATTTAGGAGAGTGATCATTGAGCCATTTCCTGGATGGTTGCAGCCCGGTGTGGCTGGCAATTTTCCTGCTGAAACAGACAGTCAGCCGCAGGATTCGCGAAAGCCATGAAAGCATATGGGTGATTAGCCAGCACCTGCCAATAGCGTGCAGCGGTTGGAGACTTTTCCGGAAACACTAAGGGACCTAATGTGTCCCATGAGAAAGTTCTCCAAACCACCACAAAGCCATCAGCACCTTGAACAGAACCCACGTGGCATAATGCCCATGGTCTTATGCTGTCGACTCTACATCCGCACCCTCCTATCAGCTCAGAACAGTTAAAACGGGATTCATTTGGTTAGAAGACGCGGCACAATCTGCAGAAGTCCGGTTTTGAGATTCGCGGTAACAGGCGAGGTGTTATATCCGAATGCGGGCAGTCAACAGCTACACACAAGCAGGGTGTTCGCTCCCTTAGCCAGCCTAGGGTATGAAACGTGAGCCAAACCGTTCGCTCGCTGACGCTACTTGGGCTCCCACATTTAACCTGGATGTTTTTCACACTCTCTTTGATGAGCTATTGGTCTGTACGTGCCCGGATAATATACGTCGGCTCCGGCCATCAGTAACATGTGATGGGCCACCGCTTGCTCTCTGGGAGCTGATATGTCCGACGATGGCATACTCGCGGTACACCCTGGATACGGTTACTCTCGGGAAGCCTAGGGTTCTTACCACTTGGGCGGCAGAATGGCCCATCACCCTTGTGTCGACAATTCGTCCACGATCAAAGTCGCCCAGATCGCCTCGTTTGTTCGTCGCTTGAGATACACTGTTGGCACGCCCTTCTGTACTCCTATTTATCTCCTGCGTTCGTTTGGGGTCTGTTACACTTTACGCGGGTGAAGCCCATGTCAACTGTCCATCAACCCCTGTCTCTAATGTTTTGTCTACTGAATGTGTATCTACTTTCGTAGATATAGATCTGGCTTTCACAGACTGAAGAGGCCTTTTTTGTCAGGTATGATAATGAACGAGATAGGAGTTCGGTTGTATTAACCTAATACAGTAAATCTGGACAAGAGTTATCTGAAAATAGCGGCTTGTAATTCGAGAATCACTCATTATAATTTCTCAAGCTGAAGTTCAGTCGACAGGTAATCTCCCCAAGAGTTGTTTTGTCATACTTTCAAGGTCGCTAGTGCAGGCACGCCGCCAGTAGTCACGCATGCGCAAAAACGCCTATAAAGAACGGCTGTTGTTTTAGTCGAGATGTGGACTGAGGCAACAGACGTTCTTATGAACAGCAGCTAGTTCTTATGGACAGATATGGACAACAGCTAACCAAAGCACGCACTCCACCACAGCGGAAGGTGGAGTGTGTGTTTTGGTTAGCTGAATTTCAATCAGTTATGCCTGTTCGGTGGCATGCACGAACAAGCGTAACTGATAATGGCGGCGTATGCATGTATATGTGCACGTTTGGCGTGCACATCCTACCACATCGAAATCAGTGGGATAAGACTCTAAAGGAGATGGGAAGTTCGGGTTCACGGACTTGGAATGACCCGAAAAAGCGCGTGAGCGATGAAACTGTGAATTGAGTGCGTGAGTTATTTTCTAGGAGCCCATGTAATTCATTTAGACAGGATAGTAAGGAACTACAGATTCCTTGTTCAACACTTTACGACAATGTTCAGAACGTCTCCGTTTGCGTTCGTAGGAAATTCAACTTCTTCAACACCTTAAGCTAGATGATCACCACTTCAGAGCTGATTTCATTGCAGAGATGATCTGCCGTATCGATGATGATCAGCGGTATCGTATGGCACAATCCGAAGTATCTTGATCTGTTGTTATTCAGTGATGAATCCACCTTTCACGAAAGCGGGAAAGTTAGCAAACACAATTCCGCGTATGGGGTAAGGAGAATCCTCATCAAGTGATCGAAAATGAAAAGGACACACCAAAAGTCAATGTCTGCTTAAGCGTGCACAAAAATGGTGTCACTGCTCCATTTTTTCATTAAGCCCACAGTACCACGATGCACCTTGACATGCTAAAATTTCTAACTTGTCTTTTTTTGCTAAGTTTTGGAAAAACTATTATATACAAGATTAGGAAACTTTTTTTGAGAAATATCATGTTATCAATAAAAATCAGTAGGGGTTTCAAAAGGAAAAATCAACAGAAATAGCCATTTCTACATTTCAGAATATTATATTAAACAAGTTAGTAAAATCATGCAATGCATTGATTATGATACGCTTTCCAACATCCCAGAAATGTATTACTCAAGTTACGTGGTTAATGGCTGTGAATAAATCTCGCTCCTGTGTCCTGACCTTTGACCCCATTTCGATGATATTCAACAGAACCGGTTCACTATACCTCCGGAACAACATGATAAAGTTTTGGTGCAATAGAAGCAGTTTTACGCAAGTTATGAGAATAATGGCTGTGAAATAAATCTGGCTTTTGTGCAATGACCTTTCACCCCATTTCATTGATATTCAACAGAACCGGTTCACCATACCTCCGGAACAACAAGATAAAGTTTTGTCGCAATCCAAGCATTTTAGGTAAGTTATGGATGCACAAGGACAATGGAATGGATCCCACTCCAGTGTCCTGACCTTTGACCCCATTTCGCCCATTTTCAATAGGGTTCGTCCCCAGTGGCTCCCCACCACATACTAAAATTTCATCGAAATCAAACCATTTTTACGCAAGTTATGACGCATAAGGGCAATGGAATATATCCCGCTCTTATGCCCTGCCTGACCTTTGACCCCATTTAGCCTATTTTTAATAAGGTTCGTGCCCAGGTGGTTCCCTACCACATACTAAAATTTCATCGAAATCGAACCATATTTACGCATGTTATGACCCATAAAGACAATGGTATGGATCCAGCTCATATGTCGTGATCTTTGACCCTATTTCACCCATTTTAAATAGGGCTCGTCCGCAGTTGGTATCCTACCACATACTAACATTTCATCGAAATCGAACCATATTTACGCAAGTTATGATGCATAAGAGCAATGCCATGGATCCCGCTCCTATGTCCTGACCTTTGACCCTGCTTCGCCCATTTTCAATAGGGTTCGTCCCCAGGTGGTCCCCTACCACATACTAAAATTTCGTCGAAATCGAACCATTTTCACGTGAGTCACGGACGGACGGACGGACAAAGCTGGAGCATATACGCTTCTTCAACCTACGGTTGGAAAGTGTAAATAACAGACAAGTTAATAAAATCATGCAATGCATTGATTATTATACGCTTTCCAATATACTAGAAATCATTACTCAAGCTATTACTCAAGTTATGAGGGAAAATAGCTGTGGAATAAATCTCACCAATGTACCCTGACCTATGATCCATTTGGATGATATTCAACAGAACTGGTTCAGTATATCTCCGAAATAACATGATAAAAGTTTTGTCGCAATCGAAGCAATTTTACATAAGTTAGGATGCATAAGCGCTATGGAATACACCCCGCTCCTGTGTCCTAACCTTTCACCTCATTTCACCCATTTACAATAGGATTCGTCCCCAGGAAGGTCCCTACAACATACTAACATTTCATCCAAATCAAAACATTTTTACGTAAGTTATGACTCATAATGGCGATGGAAGTTATTCCGCTCCTATATCCTGACCTTTGAACCCCATTTCGCCTATTTTCAATATTGTTTGTCTCCAGGTGGTCTCCTACCACAAACTAAAATTTAATCGAAATCGAACTTTTTTTACGTTAGTTATGACGCATAAGAGCAGTGGAATGAATCGCGCTCTTATGTCCTGACCTTTGACCCCATTTCGTTCACTTTCAATAGGGTTCCGTCCCAGGTGATCCCCTACCATATACTAAATTTTCATCGAAATCGAACGATTTTTACGCGAGTTATCGTGCGGACTAACATTCGTACACAACGCGTGACGTAATGAGGCAGATGGGAATCGCGACCATCTGCTAGCAAAGAGTGACGTCATAAAACTTTAATAGGATCCACAAACAACGCGTGACGTAATGAGATAGATGGTAAGACCGCGCGCCAACATCTAATGTGGCGACGCCATGACACCACACTACAAACTTGGTGATTCGGGGTGGTTATTTAACCCACTGAACAAATTTTCTTAAAGTCTAGATCAAGCTAAATCGATTTCTAGTACCAGAAAACGGTAGGTTAACGACTTTCATCAAAATCCTTAGAGCCGTTTTCAAAATAAAATTTACATGCATACAAGAATTGCTCATTTTTTTTTTTTTTTTTTGATTGTTTGATTGGAGGTTTAACGACCACCGTGAACAACTCAATGGGCTATAAGCAGTCGTCCGTCCCTAATTTAGGGTCACTGGCTCCAGGGAAGGGAGATAGCCCGTGCCGTAAGACAAACACAACATCCATGCCTCACCGGGATTCGAACCCGGACCCCGTTCGGACGAATGATCAGAGGCCATCGCTCACACCACTGCGCCACCGGGGCGGCACTCCTTTAAGGTGAACGTCAAGTAATTTTGTTTCCTGTACTTCGAATGGAAAAATGTCTGTACACATTTTCTTCCCAATTAATACGTTCCCAAGGATGAAAATTTGAACATCGATTAACATATCTTCATTTTATAACTTGGAATACTTATTATTTTCTAAAACATAACCATAATTATGCAATCCAACATTTGTTTGTCTACTGACGTCATCAAAGTACAGGTCGCGCCATTCTTTTTCCGATTTCAACACCACCAAACGAAAAGTTATGGATTTTTAATGCAATTATGGTTATGTTTTAGAAAATATTAAGTATTCCAAGTTATAATATGAAGTTATTTTAATCGGTGTTCAAATTTCCATTCTTGGGAACACACTAATTGTGAAGGAAATGAAAAATTACTTGACGTCCACTTTAATAGTGTGGGATAAGAACGATGAAATGGATCACAATCCTATGTCCTGACCTTTGACCCCATTTTGTCCACATTCAATTAGGTTCGTCCCCAGGTGGTCCCGTACCACATACTGCAATTTTATCGAAATCGAACCATTTTTACGCACGTTATGACGCATAAGGGCAATAGAATGCATCCCGCTCTTATGTCCTGACCTTTGACCCCACTTCACCCATTTTGAATAAGATTCGTTCCCAGGCTGTCCCCTACTACATAGTAAACTTTCATTGAAATCGAACCATATTTACGTACGTTATGACGCATAAGGGCAGTGGAAGGATCCCGCTCCTTCGTCGTGACCTTTGACCCCATTTGTCCCATTTTCAATAGGGTTCGTCCCCAGGTGGTCCCCTACCACATACTAAAATTCCATCGAAATTGAACTATTTTTACGCCAGTTATCGTGCGGACAGACGGACGGACGGACAAAGTTGGAGCATATACGCTTCTTCAACCTACGGTTGGAAAGCGTAAAAAAAGGGGATTAGTAATCATTGCGGTATTCCTAGACCTCACACAGGCACTTGATACGGTCGATCATGGAATACTTTTGGATAAGCTCTATGGTAATGGAATACGAAATCAATATTACAATTTATTAGAGGACTACTTACATAACAGGAAACAGCATGTGCAGATTAATAAAATGAAGCCGCACAGGTTGTTTAATGAAATGGGAGTGCCGCAGGGTTCTGTCCTGGGACCATTACTTTTTTTAATTTATATAAATGACATTTTTTACGCTTTCCAACCGTAGGTTGAACAAGCGTATATGCTCCAGCTTTTTCCGTCCGTCTGTCGGCACGATAACTCACGTAAAAATGGTTCGATTTCGATGAAATTTTAGTATGTGGTAGGGGACCGTCAGGGGACGAACCCTATTGAAAATGGGTCAAGTAGGGTAAAAAGTCACGACGTAAGAGCGGAATTCATTCAATTGTCCTTATGTGTCATAACTTGCGTAAATATGGTTCGATGTCAATGAAATTTTAGTATGTGGTAGGGGACCAACTGGCGACGAACCCTATTGAAAATGGGTGAAGTGGGATTAAAGGTCAGGACATAAGAACGGGATGTATTCCATTGTCCTTATGCGTCATAAGGAGCGTAGAAATGGTTTGATTTCGATGAAATTTTCGTATGTGGTAGGGGACCACCTGGAGAGTAACCCTATTGAAAATGGGACAAATGGAATCAAAGGTCAGGACATAGGATCGGGATCCATTCCATCGCCCTTATCCCACACTATTAAGGTGGACGTCAAGTAATTTTGCTTCCTATATTTCCAATGGAAAACCTTTTTGACACATTTCTTTCACAATTAGTGTGTTCCCAAGGATGGAAATTTGAACACCGATTAAAATAACTTCATACTATAACTTGGAATACTTAACATTTTATAAAACATAAGCATAATTATATTAAAAAACAATAACATTTCCTTTGGTGGTGTTGAAACCAGAAAAAAGATGGCACGACCTGTGCTTTGATGACGTCAGTGGGCAAATAAATGTTGAATTGCATAGTTACGGTTATAGTTTAGAAAATATTAAGTATTCCAAGTTATGAAATGATGCTATTTTAATGGATGTTCAAATTTTCATCCTTGGGAACGCATTATTTATGAAGAAAATGTGTACAGAAGTTTTTCCATTGGAAGTATAGGTAGCACAATTACTTGACTTCCACCTTAAAGTAGCAATTCTTGTATGTATGTATGTACATTTTATTTTGAAAACGGCTCTAAGAATTTTGGATGAAAGTCGTTAACCTAAAGTTTTCTGGTACTAGAAATCGATTTAGCTTGATCACGACTTTAGGAGAATTCGTTTAGTGGGTTAAATACCCACCCCGAATTATAACGTTTTGGTTGGAATGGCGTCGTTCCATTAGTGTTACCAATGCTTAGAAATCTTATGACATCACAATCTCGCGTTTGAGAATGTTGGCGCGCGATCACGCCATCTCTCTCATTACGTCACGCGTTGTGTGTGGATCCTATTAAAGTTTTATGACGTCACACTTTTGCAGCGAGCTCATGGTCGCCATTCCCATCTGCCTCATTACGTCACGCGTTGTGTGCGTATGTCCGTCCGCACGATAACTCGCGTAAAAATCGTTCGATTTCGATGAAATTTTAGTATCTGGTAGGGGATCACCTGGGAAGGACCCCTATTTAAAGTGAACGAAATGGGGTCAAAGGTCAGTACATAGGAGCGGGATCCATTCCATTGCTGTTATGCGCCATAACTAACGTAAAAAACGTTTGATTTCGATGAAATTTTAGTATGTGGTAGGGGACCAACTCGCGACAAGCCCTATTGAAAATGGACGAAATGGGGTCAAAGGTTAGGACATAGGAGCGGAATCACTTCCATCGCCATTACTTAAGTAAAAATGCTTCGATTTTTATAAAATGTTAGTATGTGGCAAGGGCCTGCCTGGGGACGAATTCTATTGAAAATGGGCGAAATGGGTTCAAAGGTTGAGACACAGGAGAGGGATCTATTCCATAGCCCTTATGCATCATTACTAACGTAAAGATGCTTCGATTGCGACAAAACTTTATCATGTTGTTTTGGAGGTATACTGAACCGGTTCTGTTGAATATCATCGAAATGGGATCAAAGGTCAGGGCACAGGACCGAGATTTGTTTCACAGCCATCATTCTCATAACTTGAGTGATAACTTGAGTAATGATTTCTGGTATGTTGGAAAGCGTATCATAATCAATGCATTGCATGATTTTACTAACTTGTTAACATTGAACTTAATTAGAATTTTATTTCATTTTAGGATAATGCCACGGTTCTGATTACGGGTGCAGATATAAATGAGGCCAAAATAAAATGTAATAAATTTATTGAAAAATTAATGGAATGGCTGGACACAAATTTTCTTTGTTTAAATATTGAAAAAACAAAACTAAAATTACGAATTTTAAACAGCGAGATAGACAGATTGTTGAGCCACCATCTATTTGCGTGGAGAAGTGTACCCTTAAAATAGTAAATAATATTAAATATTTGGAAATAATAATCAAGGACAATCTAAAATGGAATATAAATATTCAAAATATTGCAAACGAAATTTCGAGGGTATTGGGTTTAATTTAACAATTAAATCATTAAAAATGTTGTACTACAGTCTGATTTATCCATGTTTGATTTATTGTTTATTAGTATGGGGGCAAATTACTAAGACTAATTTATATAAATTACAATCATTACAAAATAGGATGGTCAGAATTTTAAATAAATTTAGGGGAATTAACTGGAATATGGGGGTACGGATAATTTTTTTGAATTTTTAGGTATTGATAAATTATGATAATTTAGATTATTAGGATTCATGTATAAAAGAATAAAAGAGAATAGGCATCAACATTTAATTCAACTGAACACTGTATGTCACGACTATCAAACAAGAGACAGAAATTCATTTTTGTTACCAATGCCTAACACTTTAACCCAAAAAAGATTTATTGATTGCCAGGAATTGATGTTATAAAATAACCAGCCTTGTTAATTAACACATATTAATAGTTATAATTATTTTCGAAAGCAACTAAAAACATATTTGCTAACAAATTAAAATATAAAATTCTATGGTAACATTTATTAATCAGACCACATATGAGTAAATTTTATATGTGCAGGACGTTTGACTTGACTACGTACCTTAGGGGAATTGGGATTCACTCAGGCTATATATGTACTATATATAGCCTTTTACTCAATTTCCTGTTCTGTGGTTACCCTGTACATAAGTATTCACATTATATTTGTTTTTCTTAATACTATATGTTATAAAATTATTTTTGAAATGTAACATAGCCAAATGAAACCCCATAACGAAATAAACGAAATGAAATGACAATGAAATGAAATGAAATGCGGCAGATCTCTGCTGTTCTAAAGATTCCCCCATGTTTCACGTGTCATCAAGATGACGCTCCGCCCCACTTCCATGGAGATGTTATCACGTTTTTTAACGAGAGCTTTTCTAGACGTTGGATCGGAAGAGGCGGGCAACTGCCTGGCCGCCTAGATCTTCGGATCTGCACATTTTTTGCGTGGAACTATGTTAAACACCGTGTGCAAAATGTTCCACTTGGAACAGCGTGTCGTTGAAGTAGTGGTTCTAATGAAACGCCAGATGTTGGAAAACACTTGGCCAGAGCTCGAGGATTGTTTTGACATCACTCAAGTTACAAAAAAGTGCCCACACTGAAATTATTAACCTGCATAAAAACTTGGTAAGTCATATTGTTGTGTAACAACGAAAACAAATTATTTTACTAAATCTCACAGGTGTTGAGTGTATTTTTGAATGTAAGTTTTTGTGTATTTTTGGATGCTGTTTTATATCAGTTTTTTGTTGAATTTTTACAATAAATACAAAATAGTGCTGTATCATTAATGTAATCAGTTTTTACGAACATTATCACAAATTTTACTAAATCTCACAGGTGTTGAGTGTATTTTTGAATGTAAGTTTTTGTGTATTTTTGGATGCTGTTTTATATCAGTTTTTTTTTTAATTTTTACAATAAATTTTACAATATAATTAGTGCTGTATCATTAATGTAATCAGTTTTTACGAACATTATCACAAAAATACAGCGAACTTACATCGGCCTTCCAGGAAGAAACAAAGGAAAAGCAAGTTGTCCGTACGTTATATCTGCGAGAGAAAATATAGAAAATAAAATTTAGTGGCAAGCTGGAACTTCTTAAAAAATATAAACATTTACACAACTACTCAGCTTTCCGTTCGAACCGAAGTGTGCGCTGAACATTTTACGACATATTCGAGAAATCTGCATGCCTATGGTCACTAGAATATTGGTTACTAGAATATTGGTTTGAAACCATTATGTTTACTTTTACACATAGAATGCATCAGAAAGCAAAGGAACTTACAAAGCAAAAGTTGTTGTACATGTTTAGACATAACTACAGCTGCGTCTTCATCAGCAGCAGATCTAAGAATGCGTTCAGTTATCGAAAAGGCAGTTTGAAAAAGGAAGTTGTAGAAATAGATTCGTAGTAGCGTAATTTGAATCAGGTGCAGGTCTCAAGGACAGGTTCTCGCAGTTCAGAATGTTTACATCAGGGCTAGCATATCTCTATTTAATACCTGGTTTTTGTTCGTAGAGATGTCCAACGGAACTCTTATGTTGAAATATGCAACGAAAGAACACTTAAGAATTATTTGCGTATCATTCCATTTAAAATTATTTGGACTAGTTGAATGCTCCGCAAAAGCAGATTTTGAGATGTTTTGATCTCCTATTGTACGTTTGTGTTCCTTCAAGAAGATGCTGATGTTTCTTCGAGTTTGGCCCATGTAAACTTAATTGCATATACAAGGTATAGCGTAAACTTCAACCTCTTAGCAATCTGGAATCAATGTTTTGGGTTATGAAAGAGAATTCTGTATTTTGGAGGAATTTTCAAACATGGACTGCGTCCACTATATTATCTAAGTTCGATGAAAGGACCACTCCCCTAGCCATTTTCAGGTATAATTAATTAAGTTTTGCAAAGATTCGCAATGTTTCCTCCAAATTCACAAAGTGCAAAATTACGTTTAAAAATCCCCCAAAACACAAATTTCTATAACTCTATGCCACAGCGCATTGCATTTTTCAAGTATGCAGATACGCATTTCTTTTTCGCCCCGGTGTGACAGTGGTATAAGCACTGGCTTCTGACCACTGGTCCAAGATGTGTCCAAGTTCGAATCCCGGTGAAGCATGAATGTTGTATTTGTCTTACGGCACCGGATCTTTTCATTCTCTGGGACCAGTGACCCTAAATTAGGTACGGGGGGGGGGGCTGCTTATAGCCCATCGAGTTGCTCTCGGTGACGGTTAAACCTTCGATCAAAAAAATAAAAAATAAAAAAAATAAAAATAGAAACGCATTTCTTTCAGCAAGGCACTGAGTCCCATAATGCTTCTTCCGCCTAGTCTCACAAGACAGTTGTTATATGCGCTGCTGCGGGTGAGGGTTCAAATGCCGTCCAGACATGTCCCATATATTAACTATAGAGGATAGATCCGGAAATCTGGCTGGCTTTTCTAGGACGCTGAATCTGCATAGGTGTTCCTTGGAGATGTTTGAAGTGCCGCTGAAGTGGCGCAGTGGTCCATTCGTCCGAAATTGTCTGGGTTAAAATCCTAGTGAGGCATGTGCGTTGTGTTTGTCTTACAGCACTAGGTCTCTCCCTTCCATGGAGGCCGTGGCCCTGAATGTGGAACGGGCAACTACTTATTACCCATCGATTTGATCACGGCACATAAAAAACAAGCGAAAAAAGTTTGATGTATGGAGTACATCAAACTTTTTTCGCTTGTTTTTTATGCCACCCATGGGGACATTATCTTTGCTGAAACATGCTGCGAATTGTTTTCTTCAAGAAAGGTAGATCAATAGCAGTCAGAATATTATCCACGTATCAGAGCTGTGAAACTGCGTGTGAGAAATACTAGAAATTTTCAGCTATCATAACTGATTTCTCCCCTGACCATATCTCCTGCCGTTCGCGCCGCACGCCTCTGGAAAATTACTCCAAAATTGGTCCAGTCTCCCCATCGTTTCCATGTCTAAACCTGGCGATCATTGATACCAAAACATAAAAATTAGATTCGCTTTTAAAATTTACACGAAGCTATTTTGTCTGCTAGTGCTCTCCAGCATGGCATTAGTTTAAACTAGGGCCCAAAAACTATGACCCGCGGGCCAAATCTGTTAAGTGGGGAACTATGGTCTGACCCTCCGGAAAGCCTCTTGGTTATGGGACCTTGCATTTTTAAAAGACATTACTGACAATCTCAATAAGCTGAATTTGAATTTGAAAAGGAAAGATTAACTCGCACATGAGTTGTTTTTCAATCCGGAGTCTTTCAAATGAAGTTGGAACTGTTCAAGCAACAGTTTGCAGAGCAAGATCTTTTGCACTTTCCATCTTGTAACATATCTACAACAACATGTCTGATAAGTTTGATGTTGAGCACTGTGTCATATTAATTTGTTAAAAGTTCAGTTTAAAAGACGTTTTGGATATTTTTACAAGCATGAACAATCATTCCAGCTATTGCAGGACACATTTAGTTTTACGGTTGATGATACCGACCGAGGAGAATTTACAGTTGCAACTGTTAGATTTAGAATCTAATAATAATTTGAA
This sequence comes from Macrothele yani, assembly GCA_039090855.1. Taxonomy (NCBI): domain Eukaryota; kingdom Metazoa; phylum Arthropoda; class Arachnida; order Araneae; family Macrothelidae; genus Macrothele; species Macrothele yani. Next base: position 187,677,431 of record CM076995.1, read on the forward strand.
GTCACTGTTTAAGAGTGAAAATTTGATAACCTTTTATCCATTTTTTGCTTAGAAATAGTTTTACAACTCTGAAAAGTTTTGCCAGGAAAATGCTTTCAATGTTTGGTAGCACATATGTTTCTGAACAAGCTTTCTCCAAAATGAAATATGTGAACAAAAAATAAAAAATTTAAAAAACTGGGTTGTCAACCTGAAACCAAATATCGAAAATGTAGCTAAATCATTCAAAAAACAATACCATTCTTCTCATTGATTTTTTTTTTCAGTTTTAAACGTCATGAGGCCAATTTCTTTATGTCATGGGATAAATTTAAGACAAAACTTCAGTCTTTAGTTAAGTTTAGTTTTCTATTAAATGTGTATAAATATCTTTAAATATTTATTTGAAAACTTTCATGTTAAATTGCAGATCATATAAAATTATTTAGACCTTGACAAATATTAGTTCATTGAAAATTTACAATATCTGCATTGATGATCTTTAGTTTACCAAATACTTTTTTTTTCAATCTAGCCCTCCGAGCTTTAGCCAATTTCTTATTTGGCCCTGCTTTCCAAGAGTTTGGAGGCCCCGGTCTAAACGATTATCATCGGACAGGGACAAATGTTGCAATGGACGCCGTGCGTGGAACCCTGCGTCCCTCAGTCTTCAAGGTAAAATTCCTCCTGTGACAAAACGACTTAGCCCTTGAACTGTCTGTAACGAATCAGCTCCGGGATAGCACAATGAGCTGAAATCAGCTGGAAAGCTTTTATTCGTGATGTAAAAAGTAGGCCGAAAGTTGCTGGAAGGAGTGAACCTGCTAATCAGGAAGCATTACTTTCTCCTTAGCTTTTTTATTCAAAGCCCTGATTTCGGGGTGTGACTAACACTAGTCCCGACGGGCTCCCTTTTAAGGCCCAGGCTGGACCCGGGCTTGAACATTTAAAGCCCGGGTTTGTTAAATCATTATTTATGACTGTACCGGACCCGCTCCAGGATTGAACATTTGTGCAAATGTTCCCTATGTGAATATGAAAAATTGAAGCGTATTGTTTTACTCCTATTCATATTTTCCTCATCAGATAAGAATGTTAGTGCTTCCTGTTAATAACAAGCTCCCCAAAACAGAGAGAGAGATAAAGAATTATTATTATGTGCATCATATTCAGGTAACAAAATGTCCTCCCCTTTGTTTCCCAAGTGTATGAAATTAGTTCGTTTACCTATCATCATCATCATCATCATTGTCAACCATTATCAATCCACTGCTGGACGAAGGTCTCCCCAAGTTTCCTCCACAACGGTCTGTCTTGTGCCAGTCTCCTCCATGTCACCCCTGCATACTTTCGAATTTCATCCACCCATCTCCCATGTGGTCTTCTTCTGGGTCTTTTCCTGTCCCTTGAATCCAATCTAAAATTTCGGCTGTCCATCGATGATCTGTCCTTCTGGCAGTATGTCCAGCCCATTGCCATTTCAGGGATTTAACTCTGATCATGATGTCTTCCACTCTTGTCATTTTTCGGATCCACGAGTTCCTCTTCTTATCTCTCCTGGTTACACCAAGCATGCACCTCTCCATGCTGCTTTGAGTTGTCTGCAGCCTTTGTATGTCTCTTTTAGTTAAGGTCCACGTCTCCGCACCATACGTAAGCACTGGAAGGATGCATTGATCAAACACTTTTCTTTTAAGACATAATGGCATATTGCTCTTGAAAATTATGCTGTTTCTTCCAAAAGCTCTCCAGGCAAGTTTTGTACGCCGATTAATTTCTTCATCAATGCGACCCTCACTTGATATCTGCTGTCCAAGATAAACGTACGTGTCTGTTATCTCCAGCTTTTCTCCATCAATCGATAAATCTTCATTTCTTGTAAAAGCATTGAACACCACTTTTGTCTTCTGAAAGTTCATTTTTAATCCCACTTCTTTACTCTTGTCAGCAAGTTCCTGGATCATACTCTGCAGCTCTGATGGGGTAGTTGCAAAAATGACTACGTCATCAGCAAAACGAAGGTGGGTTAGATAATCTCCATTAATCTTTATCCGCTTGTTTTCCCAGCTCAGTGACTGAAAAACACCCTCCAATGTGGCATTAAAGAGCTTCGGAGATATGGTGTCACCTTGTCTCACTCCCTTCCCAATTTTTACGTGTGTTGTATTTTCAAACAGCCTAATCTTTGCACTTGCATTTTCATAGATGTTATTAATAATATTAATGTATGCATCTTCAATACCGCAGGTTTTCAGAGCCATTGTAACTGCTGATGGTTTCACTGAATCAAAGGCTTTTTCATAATCGATAAAAGCCATGCACAATGGAAGTTCATATTCCCTCGCTCTTTCAATTAGTTCTCTCAGCACGTGGATATGATCTATTGTGCTGTAGCCACTCCTGAATCCAGCTTGTTCTCTCGGTTGAGCCATGTCCAGTGTTACCTTCAAGCGGTGTGAAAGAACTTTAGTGAAGATTTTATAAACTACTGATAGGAGGCTGATAGGTCTGTAGTTTCCGAGATCCTCAATGTCACCTTTCTTATGTAGCAGGATCATTGTAGCGGTGTTCCAATCCTCAGGAATCTTTCCTTCATTAAGGCATCGAGTGAAAATTTGGGCGAGTACTGTTTCGATTTCTCCACTTGCTTCTTGTATGATGTCTACAGTAATTCCATCTTCTCCTGGAGCTTTTCCTCGCTTCATGTTCTTGATTGCATGTGCAACTTCTGCTGGAAGGACTGGAGGAACTCTGGTACTGGTATCTTTCATGATGTCTGGAGTGCATATATCATCCCTTTCATATAATTTGGAGTAGAAATCTTTCACTCTTGTCAAAATTTCGCCTCTATTTCTTGTTACAGAACCATCTTCTTTTCTCAGTGCCATAATCTGTTTTCTTCCCTTACTGAGATGTCCCTTTGCTATCTTTAGGCTTTGGTTGTTTTCAATTGCTTTCCTCACTAGTTCACAGTTGAATTTCCTTACGTCTTCAGTGATACTTTTTCTTACTGTCTTGCATAGCTCTATATATTCCACTTTGGAAGTCACATCTTCTTTAGTTGTCCTCATCTCTCTTCTTTTTTGCATCAACATTTTGGTTTTTCCTGATAATTTGTTCACATGCAACTTGTTCTTAGACCCAGCTAATTTTGTTGTTGTTTCCATAAGAGCTTTGGTTACTTTTCTGTTAACTTCAGAGATGTCCACTTCTTCCGATGTTAGGCCTTCTAAAGCAGAGAACCTGTTCTTCAGTTCTAACTTGAAGGTATTATGGTGTTTTTTAAGGTTGGTTATGTCAATAGATTTTGTTTGTCCTATGAGCTTGCCACGTTCAAGTTTAGTGTTGAGGTGCATCTTACATCTCACCAATCTATGGTCACTACCTGTGTTGAACTTGTTTAGCACACTGCAGTCTTCTATGACGAATTTTTTGTTACACATAATAAAATCAATTTCACTTGTCGTTCCATTTGGATGTCTCCATGTCCATTTCCTGTGTGGCTTTTTCTTGAAAAAGGAGTTCAAGATGAAAAACCCTTCTTGCCTCTGCAAACTCAACGAGAGTATTTCCACGCTGGTTTCTGTTGCCATGACCGAATTTACCTACTGAAGTTTCATTCTGTTGCCGTTGCCCTATTTTTGCATTGAAATCTCCCATAATTATCTTCAAATGCTGCTTACCTTTATTATTTAGATGACAAATTTCCTCATAAAATTCTTCAATTTCTTCTTCAGGATGACTTGTGGTGGGTGCATAAGTTTGAATAATCTGAGCCTGGTATCTTTTCGAGAGTTGGATAACAAGTCGTGCAGCTCTGTCAGAGGAACTTTCAACTTCTACAACTTTGTCCTTCAGTTTCTTGTTTATTATAAATCCAACACCACTAGTTCTGCCAGTATCTGTCCCACGATAGTAGAAGAGATGTCCACTTTTCAGTTCGATGAGATCTTCTCCTTTTCTCCTTACCTCACTTAGCCCCACGATGTCCCACTTGATCCTTTGTGTTCCTCTTCCAATTCAAGAAGCCTTGAATCAGAAGATAGGGAGCGTCCATTGTAAGTAGCCAAGGTCAGCATCAGATGGCAGCCTAGTCCGGTCCTCCGGGGATTCTTAGCACCCTCTGCCTTCATGTCGCACTGGCCGCTGCCTTGGCCAGGTACATTCCAGCTGCCGGAGACTGAGGGCCAAGATTTAAGTTGTGGAATCATTTTGGAGGGGTTTGGCCATAACTCACCACGCTGGCCAAGCGGGCTGGTGAGTGTGGGATAGCATTTCCTCTGATCCCGATGGTATAGTTATACCGCTATGGGCGGTCGTCAGAGCCCCTTTAGTGGGAACAGGATGCACCACGAGAAGGCGGGGTTGACATTTGTCAAGGAGAGGCTGTGATGTTACGCATCACCTTACATCCGTTTACCTATAAGTGTATTTAAATTTTATTCAAATTTAAATAAGGATTTTAAACAATTAGATTTCATTATAAAGTTATTATAAAATCTGTTTCATTTCCGCATGACATGAGAGTTGCGTATTCCTGTTTTGTTGATGGATTAGGTCCGATTAAGTATTGAGAAAATGTGCATATATAGGTCGTAGTGCTTTTTAATACATGGATATTCATATTATTAGCTTTACTGGGACAGAGCTAGTTTTTTAATTAACTCTATTTATTATTTGGTGAAACTGTCACATATACTCTAATTTATAAATATATATAATAACCTTTATTAGCAAATTATTAAATTCGACTGTTTTCGGCTGGTCAAAAGTAGTAAAATTGCATGTAATACGGATGGAACTCAGTGATCCCGTAGTTTGGCTTTACTTTGGTTGCTCTAAATAAATAAATTGTGCATGTATATATACTGAAGTGCCAGAAAAACTGGTACACTAGCCTAATAATTGGTAGGTCCCCCACGGGAGTGCAGGACTGCAGAAATACGACGGGGCATTGACTCCACTAGCTTCTGGAAATATGCTGTAGGCAATGCACACCATACTTCCTGCAGAGCGTTCCACAATTCGGGTGTATTCCGAAGTCTCTGATTCCTGTGTTCAATAGCGCGTTGCATGGTATCCCAAATGTGCTCTATCACGTTCAGATCTGGGGACTTGGGTGGGAATGGCAACACCCCAAACTCAGATGAATGTTTCTCGAACCATACTGTGGCGTCCCGACACTTGTGTAGAGGTGCAATGTCCTGTTGGAACAGGCCCAACCCATCAGCATGAATGCAGGACATGAAAGGGTGTACCTCGTTAGAAAGGATGCTCACATACCATTGGCCGGTCACAGACGTTTGTAGACGTACCAGGGGTTCCAGTGAAGTCCAGCTAAACACACCCCATACCATTACGGACCCCCCCCCCCCAACGCCCGGTACAGTTCCCTATTGACAGGTGCGATCCATGGCTTCACGGGGTTTGCGCCACACACGAATCCTTCCATTTGCTCGATACAGTTGAAAACGCGACTCGTCAGACCAGACTACTTGTTTCCAGTCATCAAGTGTCCAGTGGCGGTGTTGCCGTGCCCAAGCGAGGCACATAGCTCTCTGTTGTGCACCCATCGAGGGGACTCGAGTTGGGCGTCGGCTTCCAAAGCTCATATCGTGCAGGGTACGTTGCACAGTTCGGACGCTGATGCTTGTTGAGGCTCTAGCATTAATTCCGATGATACCTGCGAGAATGTTGCACGCCTATTGCGTGAAACGATTCTTGACAGCCAACGATGGTCACGTTCACCCAATGTATTTTTACGGCCACACTCGTATTTTAGGTTGGAGGTTTTGCCCGAATTTTTGTAGTCACGGTACACCCTTGCAATGGTCGTCCGTGAAAATTCGAACTTCGTTTCTACCTCCGAAATACTATAGCTCATCTCACGAGCGCCAACTATGACACCGCGTTGAAAATCGCTTAAGTCGTTATTACTTTTCATTCTCATGCCGAAAACAGCTCTGACAGCTGGCAAGGATGTCTATCGTCCTCTATATGCACTGGCGGACGCAACCGAGTACGCATATAGGTGACGTTGTTATGTATTTTGCATAAGCTCGTCTGTACCAGTTTTTCTGGCACTTCAGTGCATGTGCGAAAAGTCATGGGATAGCAGTATACAAGTACATCACTGAATGATTCACAATGCAGTTTATAGTCGTTTGCACACACACACACAGATATATATAAAGGAAAGAAGGGCTTGGTGTGTTCACCCTAAACCCGGCCAAGACCAATGCTTACGTTACGATGGGAGCTATGTAGCCCGGGCCGAAAGCCACAAAGGACGAGGGGCTAGATTTGTTTATAACAAGGAGTCAATCATTTTAAAGAGATACCGGAACTTTAAAGGGGTAAGTTGCATTTGATATTTTCAGTCGCACTGGATATCCCTCTTCCTAATTCCCCGTCCTTAACAACTCTGGGAAATTGGCCTTTGCCCAGCTTTGAGCTATCTGCAGTCATCTCACCATCATGTTTTCACCGAATGACTCAAATGGCCTATTTTTCCTATTGTAGCTCGCAGAACTTTAAATTTCAGTCACGAGAAAACTTCATACCATCAGTTTTAATGATATCTAGGAAAAAATACTTAACTGCTACTTAAAACACTCGCAGACGTTTTGGAGATACGAAATTTCCCGGAAACACGCAATAAACAGCAATTAGGAATTTTAGGCAGAGAACGAAACAAGTACTATAGCATAGCCATTCAATTGTGCGATTCCCATTGCGTTAGTTAATTCGGTTAGCAGTATTAAATAAAGTTTATTAAAATGAGAAAGTAAAAATTAACTGGGCCCGTACGGACCCAGGTTTTAGTCGAAAATTAGACATTATAACGAAGTAAATTTCTCCGTCATTTTTGGTCTACGCCGGGATTCGAACCCGGATCCCCTCATTCCGGAATAAATCGCTCTACCAATTGAGCTACGCGGACGTTCATTCTGATTCCTATCTGCCTTTATGTCGTGTGCGTCCTGCTGACAGGTACGTCACATCTCCCCCCCCGAAGGTGGGCCGGGGGCATGGCCCATAGGTCTGCCGTGACCATGAATCGTTGCAGGCAGCCATCCACTGTAGAACGTGCACTTGAGAACTCCCAGTCAATGTGGTGTGTGGAATGCAACGTCACACACATTTATTTTTCGAAGCGTTGGAGAAGGGATCTCTTATTTTTCCTATCTCGCGGTGTGGAAAGAACATCACACCATTGCGAGATTTTGAACGGTCGGGTCATCCGGATAGTTCGGGTGCCATTATAACGAAGTAAATTTCTCCGTCATTTTTGGTCTACGCCGGGATTCGGACCCGGATCCCCTCATTCCGGAATAAATCGCTCTACCAATTGAGCTACGCGGACGTTCATTCTGATTCCTATCTGCCTTTATGTCGTGTGTGTCCTGCTGGCAGGTACGTCACAACACAAGAGCCTGCCCGGTGCCAGGACAGGCCCGGATCTGTTCCCCTGCTTTTTGTCATAGTCCGGGCCCGTGATGATCTCTAATGCCCTGCTAAATTGGGTATAGCAATGACGACGAACCTAATATAGGAGAGTGGTGGTGTTCGTGTCACTACATTGTATCTGTGGCATGATGTCCGTTTCAGGATGACTAGCCCTTCTCCATCATGCTTTGGTTCAGGAAACATAAAAAAAGGACTAGAAAGACACGTTTATCACCAGTGACAGGTTTATAGTAGGAACTGCTGAGATGCGAAGGAGAAAGGACTTGTTTTTCTCTTGCTTTCGTAAAACTCGGCATCATGTGATCATTTCTGCTTGCGGAGTCCAGTATATTTTGTGCACCATTTGGATCAAGTGCATCGGTTGCTAAAAGGATTGACGCAGCATTTACTGCTCTTCTTATAGATAAGACAGTAACTGTAGTGGCTGAAGAAACTTGTTGTCGAATCAGAAAATCTTCCTGAGATGTGGTTGTTTTACGTGCGCCAGCTCCAGGCTGACAAAAGGTCGTACCTCCTCTCACAAACTGCTGCCGACATCAATGCTCTGTTGTTTTACCACGGTCTAAATGCTGTGCAATGCGGCGACTTGACCATCCACACTCCCGGAGACCAATGATCCGTCCCCTTTCAAACGCACTCACCTGGCGATATAGTGGGTGACTTTGGTGCCTTTGTATTGTGTACGAAGTCTGTTTCTCCCAGAAATAGCAGTTTGACGCCGGAATACTTTTCTCAGGATGAAACTAATCGTAGCTGTAGCTTTACCGTAGAGACTTTCTCGCTGACATAGTCAAACGGATTGGTCCTGTATTTTAATCATTTGCATATTGCGGCTGAATTTGGCCGCCTACTGATTTGCATATGCTTTGGATCCTATCTTCAGAATGTTGCAATTTCAGTGTTACAGAGTGTACACTAAATCATGGGATAGCAGTATACAAACCATTAAACTGGCGCTGCCGTCGTACAAACGCTTCGACGCACACTATGATTTTTGTCTGTTGCGAAGTGAAATCCTGTGAGTAAGGTCGAACAACCGCCAGTAGGATTATGGCAAGCCGACGTGAATTATTGGAGTTTGAACGAGGCATGGTAGTGGAAGCCAGAAGGATATGGCATTCAATTTCCGAAGTTGTGCGAACATTCACCATTTCTCAATATAAGTGGTGTCACGTGTGTACCGAGAATACGCCATGAATGGTATTACAGCGCAGTAGCCGACCACGGTTGCTGAATGACCGTGATAAGTGGCGTCCGACCAGTATTACCCATGCTAACAGACAAGCAACACTGACTCAAAAAGGCCCTCTGGTGGGTGCTGAATGACCGTGATAAGCGGCATCCGACCAGTATTGCCCATGCTAACAGACAAGCAACACTGACTCAAATAATATCCACATTCAATGCAGGAGGTACCATAGACATATTCTTCAGGCAAGTACAGCGTAATGTAGCGTCCATGGGGTATGGGAGCAGAAGACCCACCAGAGGGCCTTTGTTAACACCACGACATCGGACACAGCGCCTCACCTGGGCTCGTGAACACGGTAACTGGACCCTGCAAGACTAGCAACACGTGGCGTGTCCTGAAGAGTCACGCTACCAGTTGCTACGAGCTGATGGTAGGGTTCGGGTGTGGCCAAACCCATGAGGCCATGGATCCAAGCTGTCAACAAGGCACCGTGAAAGCTGGTGGTGGTTTCATACATGCGTGGGATGTCTTTACGTGGCACGGTGTTGGTCCTCTTGTCCTCGTAAACACGTCATTAACTGGTAATCGCTTTGTTGCTCTGCTGGGAGATCATTTGCAGCCCTTCATGTACTTCATGTACTCAGACATCGATGAGATTTTCCAGGTGGACAACGCATCAGGCCCAAGTTGGACAAAAATTGGTTCCGAAAGCATGCTGGAACGGTCCGACGGATAGTGTGACAACCATATTCGCCCTTCATGAACCCAGTGGAGCACTTATTTGACGTAGTGGAATGGTCCATTCGCAACCATGATCCTGCACCTACAAATACCAGGGAACTGTGGGTGTCTGTTCAGACGACATGGCTAAATATCTCTCCAGAAGTCTTCCGGCGATGTGTGGAATCGATGCGATGTGAAGTTGCTGCCCTTCGCTGGGCTAGAGGAGGCCTTATACGATACTAAGTACTGTAACGTACCAGGAGATGTGACGTACCTGCGAGAAGGACGCACACGACATAAAGGCAGATAGGAATCAGAATAAACCGTCCGCGTAGCTCAATTGGTAGAGTGACTTATTCCGGAATGAGGGGATCCGGGTTCGAATCCTAGCGTGGACAGAAATGACGGAGAAATTTACTTCGTTATAGTACATATCTCATTACTTTTGGCACCAGTGGATATCTCCTGTTCAAAACGTCGAATTTGGAAAATACTTTTTGCATCTGATAGTTGCAAATACAAATTATGTTTTCCAGACAAGTATCAGGGGATGTAAGGTCAGGTGATGCGTAACATCACAGCCTCTCCTTGACAAATGTCAACCCCGCCTTCTCGTGGTGCATCCTGTTCCCACTAAAGGGGCTCTGACGACCGCCCATAGCGGTATAACTATACCATCGGGATCAGAGGAAATTCTATCCCACACTCACCAACCCGCTTGGCCAGCGTGGTGAGTTATGGCCAAACCCCTCCAAAATGATTCCACAACTTAAATCTTGGCCCTCAGTCTCCGGCAGCTGGAATGTACCTGGCCAAGGCAGCGGCCAGTGCGACATGAAGGCAGAGGGTGCTAAGAATCCCCGGAGGACCGGACTAGGCTGCCATCTGATGCTGACCTTGGCTACTTACAATGGACGCTCCCTATCTTCTGATTCAAGGCTTCTTGAATTGGAAGAGGAACTACAAAGGATCAAGTGGGACATCGTGGGGCTAAGTGAGGTAAGGAGAAAAGGAGAAGATCTCATCGAACTGAAAAGTGGACATCTCTTCTACTATCGTGGGACAGATACTGGCAGAACTAGTGGTGTTGGATTTATAATAAACAAGAAACTGAAGGATAAAGTTGTAGAAGTTGAAAGTTCCTCTGACAGAGCTGCACGACTTGTTATCCAACTCTCGAAAAGATACCAGGCTCAGATTATTCAAACTTATGCACCCACCACAAGTCATCCTGAAGAAGAAATTGAAGAATTTTATGAGGAAATTTGTCATCTAAATAATAAAGGTAAGCAGCACTTGAAAATAATTATGGGAGATTTCAATGCAAAAATAGGGCAACGGCAACAGAATGAAACTTCAGTAGGTAAATTTGGTCATTGCAACAGAAACCAGCGTGGAAATACTCTCGTTGAGTTTGCAGAGGCAGAAGGGTTTTTCATCTTGAACTCCTTCTTCAAGAAAAAGCCACACAGGAAATGGACATGGAGACATCCAAATGGGACGACAAGTGAAATTGATTTTATTATGTGTAACAAAAAATTCGTCATAGAAGACTGCAGTGTGCTAAACAAGTTCAACACAGGTAGTGACCATAGATTGGTGAGATGTAAGATGCACCTCAACACTAAACTTGAACGTGGCAAGCTCATAAGACAAACGAAAATCTATTGACATAACCAACCTTAAAAAACACCATAATACCTTCAAGTTAGAACTGAAGAACAGGTTCTCTGCTTTAGAAGGCCTAACATCGGAAGAAGTGGACATCTCTGAAGTTAACAGAAAAGTAACCAAAGCTCTTATGGAAACAGCAACAAAATTAGCTGGGTCTAAGAACAAGTTGCATGTGAACAAATTATCAGGAAAAACCAAAATGTTGATGCAAAAAAGAAGAGAGATGAGGACAACTAAAGAAGATGTGACTTCCAAAGTGGAATATATAGAGCTATGCAAGACAGTAAGAAAAAGTATCACTGAAGACGTAAGGAAATTCAACTGTGAACTAGTGAGGAAAGCAATTGAAAACAACCAAAGCCTAAAGATAGCAAAGGGACATCTCAGTAAGGGAAGAAACCAGATTATGGCACTGAGAAAAGAAGATGGTTCTGTAACAAGAAATAGAGGCGAAATTTTGACAGGAGTGAAAGATTTCTACTCCAAATTATATGAAAGGGATGATATATGCACTCCAGACATCATGAAAGATACCAGTACCAGAGTTCCTCCAGTCCTTCCAGCAGAAGTTGCACATGCAATCAAGAACATGAAGCGAGGAAAAAGCTCCAGGAGAAGATGGAATTACTGTAGACATCATACAAGAAGCAAGTGGAGAAATCGAAACAGTACTCGCCCAAATTTTCACTCGATGCCTTAATGAAGGAAAGATTCCTGAGGATTGGAACACCGCTACAATGATCCTGCTACATAAGAAAGGTGACATTGAGGATCTCGGAAACTACAGACCTATCAGCCTCCTATCAGTAGTTTATAAAATCTTCACTAAAGTTCTTTCACACCGCTTGAAGGTAGCACTAGACATGGCTCAACCGAGAGAACAAGCTGGATTCAGGAGTGGCTACAGCACAATAGATCATATCCACGTGCTGAGAGAACTAATTGAAAGAGCGAGGGAATATGAACTTCCATTGTGCATGGCTTTTATCGATTATGAAAAAGCCTTTGATTCGGTGAAACCATCAGCAGTTACAATGGCTCTGAAAACCTGCGATATTGAAGATGCATACATTAATATTATTAATAACATCTATGAAAATGCAAGTGCAAAGATTAGGCTGTTTGAAAATACAACACACGCAAAAATTGGAAAGGGAGTGAGACAAGGTGACACCATATCTCCGAAGCTCTTTAATGCCACATTGGAGGGTGTTTTTCAGTCGCTGAGCTGGGAAAACAAGGGGATAAAGATTAATGGTGATTATCTAACCCACCTTCGTTTTGCTGATGACGTAGTCATTTTTGCAACTACCCCATCAGAGCTGCAGAGTATGATCCAGGAACTTGCTGACAAGAGTAAAGAAGTGGGATTAAAAATGAGCTTTCAGAAGACAAAAGTGATGTTCAATGCTTTTACAAGAAATGAAGATTTATCGATTGATGGAGAAAAGCTGGAGATAACAGACACGTACGTTTATCTTGGACAACAGATATCAAGTGAGGGTCACGTTGATGAAGAAATTAATCGGCGTACAAAACTTGCCTGGAGAGCTTCTGGAAGAAACAGCATAATTTTCAAGAGCAATATGCCATTATGTCTTAAAAGAAAAGTGTTTGATCAATGCATCCTTCCAGTGCTTACGTATGGTGCAGAGACGTGGACCTTAACTAAAAGAGACATACAAAGGCTGCAGACAACTCAAAGTAGCATGGAGAGGTGCATGCTTGGTGTAACCAGGAGAGATAAGAAGAGGAACTCGTGGATCCGAAAAATGACAAGAGTGGAAGACATCATGATCAGAGTTAAATCCCTGAAATGGCAATGGGCTGGACATACTGCCAGAAGGACAGATCATCGATGGACAGCCGAAATTTTAGATTGGATTCCAAGGGACAGGAAAAGACCCAGAAGAAGACCACATAGGAGATGGGTGGATGAAATTCGAAAGTATGCAGGGGTGACATGGAGGAGACTGGCACAAGACAGACCGTTGTGGAGGAAACTTGGGGAGACCCTCGTCCAGCAGTGGATTGATAATGGTTGACAATGATGATGATGATGATGATCAGACTTTGCTGCTAAGCTACGTAAGCTAAAATTTGCGCCACGATATCCTCATTTGTAATTGTCCGGTTGGAAAAATTCTTCGGTATTCTGCTATGTTTAGTTAATATGATATACAGGGTAATTCGAAACAAGTTAGTAAAATCATGCAATGCATTGATTGTGATACGCTTTCCAACATAGCAGAACTCATTTCTCAAGCTATTACTCAGGTTATGAGAATAATAGCTGTGGAACAAATCTCGCTCCTGTGATCTGACCTTTGACCTCATTTCGAATATATTAAACAGAATCGGTTCGGTATACCTCCGGATCAACCAGTGGCGAAGCGTCAATGGAAGCAAGGAAAGCATTGCTTCTCTTTGGTTCATGCACTTTCTTTTGCGTGAATTAAAAATATGCAGCATTAAAGTAAAATAAAAATATCACTCCAACATAACGCAGCGGGCATGTTTTTTCAGTATCTTTTATTTTTAAGAAAGCAAATTCATATTTCTATTTTTACGAAAAACAAGAACAAATGTCTCGTACGTAAGTCGCTCGTTGGAAGCAACGCAGATAATGCATCCAGCTGAACCTCAGTAACACGGCATGCCCACCCACAGCCAGTAATGTTATGCTAAGCATAGAGCGTGAGGAAGCATTCTCCCAAACGCTTCCGCGGTGCCGAAGGCAGAACCACACAAGAGAGTTTCAAGGATAAAGCCACTAACTTGAGCATGCGCTCTTTCCAAATGTTCAGTCAGACTCAGCACTCAGAGGAATAGTTTGAAGTTGCAATTCGTCAAACGTTTTCTGTGTCAGTGTAATTAGTTGATTCAGTTCCATTATTGGCTTATGGTTTGAACTTTCAGTAGTTCTATGTCGCACGTTCTTTAGCGGTGACATGTCATTATTTCAGGAATATAAAAGTAAGCGTTACTTTTATTAGTGTAGCTGTTTGTTTCTGTGACTATTCTGAGGAATGTTGCGCAATGGACTCTGGCGCATCTACAGTACACGGCCACACGAGCCCCCAAAACTCCGAAGACTGCATTCTAGAAAAAATACTTTCTCTGTCTTCTGGATCATTTTCATAATCATAACAAATCACATTTATAAAAAAAATATTCTCTATAAAATTCATATAAAATCACATTTATATAAATGTGATTTTATATGATAATTTACATGTGATTTTATATAAAAATTTACATGTGATTTTATATATAAATCATATAAAATCAAATTAATAAATAAAAAAAATCTCGCTCTCTCTCTCCATTTATCTAAGAGCCCTAGCCCGAACCCGAACCGCAGTAAATATTCTACGGCTTTCGGGCTCAGCCCGTCTCAGCTCTGATGGAAGCAACCACCAATTCTTTTTGTTGTGTGGGTATACGAGTTTCTTTCCCTTTCAAGATTTTCACTGAACATTTTTTATTACTTTTATTTGCATTTGAACTTCTACATAGACATTTCTTTTTGGTGGTACCGTACATGGACGAGTCTGTGGGTCTTACGATACTTTCTGCCCTGCCGTATTGTCAACGTAGTATATAAACTACGGGTCACTTGTTGATTTTAATTATCATAAATTTTCATTCATATCACCTTTGCCATCTATTTATCGCATGTTAACTGCATTTCTGCCCTTACTTACAAAGTCACGCTTCGCCACTGGGAACAACATATTAACATTTCGTCGCAATAGAAGCATTTTTAGTCCAGTTATGAGGATAATGGCTGTGGAATAAATCTCGCTCCTGTGCGATGACCTCTGACCCCATTTCGATGATATTAAACAGAATTGGTTCAGTATTCCTCTGGAACAACATGATAAAGTTTTGTTTCAATCGAAGCCTTTTCGCATAAGTTATAACGCATAAGTGCAATAAAAAACATAAAACCCCATTTCGCCCATTTTCAATAGGGTTCGTCCCCAGTAGTTCCCCTACCACATACTAAAATTTCATCGAAATCGAATCATTTTTACGCGAGTTATCTTGCGGACGGACAGACAGACAGACAAAGCTGGAGCATATACGCTTCTTCAACCTACGGTTGGAAAGCGTAAATGATTGCCCCGATTATAAATAACAATAACGTGTTTATGAACATAAATAGACAGCTAACATCTCTACACAAGAAAGAAGGAAGTTTAGAATTTTATTGAAACCTACTGCTGTGTTGCTATGGTGACGTACTGCTGTGTTGCTTGGATTGGTCGTTGTGCACAGGACGACAGCGTTTTTTGCAAGTGGCCGCCCAGGTCTCCGGACCTTACTTCTTGTGACTTTTTTTCGTGGGGGTATGTCAAAGGCCATGTGTATATACCACCTTTGCCGAGAACACTGCAGGAACTAAAGAATCGCATTCATCTTGCACTGACATCAGTGACTATGGACATGCTTCTTGTATGGCGTGATATTGATTAACGTTTAGATGTTGTCCGCGTGACCCAGGGGAGTCACATAGAACATTTGTAAGGTATGGGAACAGAATTCCACACTTCCTTCTCTATTATGCAACAATGTGATCTCCGTATCTATGTTCATAAACCAGGTATTGTCATTTGTAATCGGGCCAATCATTTTGAATTACCCTGTATAATACCGGCATTTCAGAGGAACTATTTTTTTTTCGCTAGGGTATATCTACGACAGTACTGGCATTTTAAAAATGCGTTTTGGCGTTTTCCTTTGGCAAGGCTCAAAATTCGCGGTAAGTATGTTGACAATGTTTAGTGACTTTTTCAACTTCTGGAAATTCTGAAAGGCTGTAAATTTTGGTGCCTCTTTCGACGGTTACTCCACAGATCGCATTGGAAAATTATTTTAACATGTAGTTCTAATTGCGATGAGTAATACTCACTTACGTTCGATCTTCCCACTTATTTGCTCTCTTTTCCCATTATAGGAGCATAAATTGTTTGTACATCTTAGCTTTTAGAAACTGTTTTCTTAATTTCAGTTCATTCCGTTGCTGCATCGACGACAGCGATTCACCTTGGATTTCTGATGCAAAATTTTTTCGAGATGTCTTGTGAAGCTTCATATTATTTTGAGACTCGAAGATCGCTCGTTTAAAAAACAACAAGAATGATGACACCTAATTTTCAATTGTGTCATAACACAAGTTTGCCCGTGCCAGGGATCGAACTGGCGCCCCCTGACTCGGGAGTTAGTTGCTCTCCCAACTAAGACGGACGGAATGCATCACTGCAGATTTGTTGTTTTGACATGTGCTTTACCTCCATAGTACGCCATATCATATTTCTCTTATTATTTTTCTCAGGCGAAAAGCGAAATTTCATTCATTCTAGACGATGTGTGGAACAAACATCACACAGTTTTCGAAGAACCCAACGGACAGTTCATCCATTTGTACGTAAGAGCGCCAATGTGAAAACATAAGTTTGTCCGATACGGGGATCGAACCCCGCTCCTCACTTCGGGGTAAGTTTCTCTCCGAACTAAGCTGCACGGACGGAATGCATTGCTGCAGATTTGTCATCTTGACACGTGCTTTATCTTTGTAGTACGTCACAGTCGTGATGAACACGTCTTTTGAATCTTTCCGACTAGAATAAAATATTTCATGGTTACTCATGGTACAAAAAGAAAAAAAAATCATTCGGATTTCTGTAATCGATAAAATATCTATAAATAGAAATAATTACTTTCGTCCTCTAGCGGCGGAAAAGTGTGCTGCGAACATTAACAAATTAAGCTTTGAAAGTTTGTCATAGCGGAAGAAAGATATCATAGACGAAAGGACTTTCAAATCGAACAGTCCGAAGAAGAGACGCAGAGGAAAACATTATATAGCTTTACAAACTAATTGGAAGAATTTTGAATAATGGAAAAGTAGAAAATATGTGAAAAGTATTCCTGATAACAAAATTTGGAAAAATAGTATGTAAAATACGTCTCCCCGAAGCACAGCTAGCGAGAAAAGGTTTTGATATTTACGCCCACTAGCAAACAACTAAACATTGTTTAAGGAGCATAATTCCCCCTCCCCCTTTACTGTATCAAATGGCATACAGTAAAACAGGAAATTTTTCAGTAGAATAAATTGAGTACACACATCAGCAATCTAAATTTTAAACTTTCGCACAACATTGTTCCTAATCGTAAATAGTTATAAAAAATACGTCAAACAAATGATACGTATTATAAACACTGTGGCCTCTCGGATAACACTGAACACATTTTTGTTGAGTGTAATTTTGCCAAAAAAAAAAAAAAAAAAACATTTGGACATGGTTAAATAATTACTTAGATCTAAAGGAGGCTTTTGATAGTAAACAAGTCTTATATCATGCACCTTTAAAATACAGTAATTTAAAAATGAATGCAATTCATTAATAGCAATTACAAAATATATACACTCTAGAGAAATAGAAAGTTAATGTCATTTAATCAGAAATATCAAAATTCGGAGCAAATAAAGTTAGCAATAAAATGCGATTTTGTAAGAGTTCTGAAATTTGAAGTATGGTGCAAATAAAACTTTTAAAAAATCGATAGCATTAAAATCTTCATTACTTTCACTTCCTTTCATTGTAATTTGTTTTGCTTCTTCCTTTTCTCTCATTTTAAAGAATCACTTCAATAGGGGTCACCTCATAGTGCTCCCTGATAGTGTTCCCTAAATAAATTGTATTAAACCTGCTGCGGGTGGTTTTTCCCGGACAGTCTCCCTCCCGCAAAGATGTTTTGACAGATCTGTATAAAAGCCGTTAGAGAATATTTCTATAATTTATAAGTACTTATTGTGAGACTTTGTCTTTACTTTGAATAGTTTATCTGTGTGAAATATTTTAACTTGGTCTTCTTTGGGTTTTTAACCCAGGAACTCGTTTATAGTGTTCCTTACCAATATATTCTGCAAAATAGTTGCTTAAATAAATTCTACATTTTTAGATAAATCTTTATAATAAGTAAACGGTATGAAAGTGAGAAAATGATGTGCTTAAAGGTGATTCAGGAAAAAAACATCCCTAACAACTCTTTATGAACCAATCATGGTCGGCTTCCGTTAAAGTCGGACATGGGACATAAATAAAACAGGAAATTTTCATTAGTATTTTTAGAAGTCAAGATACAGCTGCAAGCAGAAATGCATACTAACACCACCTAACGGCAGAACTGTGAACTACAGAAACATTAAGCGTACAAGCAACATGTTCCACAAGGTAAATGGTATCCGGAGATAAATAATATTTTTTTAAGTCAGAATTTTAGAAGCAGAGATATGAACAAAAGCAGATTAAAAATGTGCACCCCCTAGCGGGAATATCATACATTATTCGAGGCAGTAAATGCGCACAAAATGTTTACCGTAAATAGCAGCATGTGACCAAAAAAGATTTTTTTCTTTCTTTATTAGACGTTTAACGACCACCGTGAGCAACTAATTGGGCTATAAGCACTCGCCCCACCCTAATTTAGGACCATTGGTTCCAGGGAACGCAGAGAGCCAGCAGCGCAAGACAAACACAACATCCATGCCACACTGGATATGAACTCGGACGAATTATCAGAAGCTATCGCTTAGACCACTGCGCCACAGGGTCGGCAAGGGTTTTTTCAGCCACGATCATAGGTATGCACATATTGAAGCTCATACGTTGCAAACGGAAATGTACTTTTATATTTTCTACTGTGTGACGTGCCTGCACAGCAGGACGCACATGTGATAAAGGCAGATAGCAGCAAGAGCATACGTCCACGTAGCTTAGTTGGGAGAGTGACTTATTCTTTAATGAGGGGACCTGGGTTCAATGCTGGCATGGACATAAATTACGGAGAAATTTACTTTGTTATAACTGGCCCATGTCTTTTTTAAGAGCATTTTGTAATTGTACGCCAGACTTTTCACAGCAAACGTGCTCTAACACAAAGGAAGGTTTGTTTTCAAATCGGACTGTTAGAAGTAGAGACCAAAAATATGATATACAACTACGCACCTGGAGGAAAAACTATGCACTAGTTTAAGCAGAAAGTATACTCAGAAACGTATCGTCCTGAGCCGTATCTGACTGCGAAAAGTTTTCTGAAGCGCAGATGTTGTTGCAAATGCACACCGATGAGCAATTACGTTATGATCACCTACCTAATAAGCTGTATAACCTCCCCCCTCCCCCTTTTAGTTCGCAAAACAGCGGCCACTCGGCGAGGCATCCATTCGATGAGGTGGCGATAGGTATCTTGGGGTATCTGGTGCCATAATGTCAGCAGCAGGTCCTTGAGTTCCAGTACATTTCGGGGTGGTGGTGATTTAACGCGAACCAGCTATTCCACGTCGAACCACAAATGCTCCATTGGGTTCATGTCAGGTGCATTTAGAGGTCAGAACATTAACAGAAAGTCATCAGCATGTTTTTCGAATCACTCCTTGACTATTCTGGCAGTATGGCATAGCGCATTATCCTGTTGATGATGGCCATCACCAGCACGGAACACAATTGCCATGAATGGGTGAACTTGGTTAGCAACGGTGTTCAGATACCTGACAGCTGTCTGTGATTGTGCTATTGGGATAATGGGGCCTAAAGTGTAGCAAGAAAACATCGCCCACAGCATAACACCGCCGTCGCCGTCCTGTGTCCGCCTAACAGTGTATCCAGGTGACACAGTCTCTGTTGGTACTCGGTGTATCCGTGCTCAGCCGTCTACGTGATTCACCAGGAATCTTGATACGTCATACCAGGTCACTTTCTTCTAATTATCCACGGTCCCATCTCGATGATCTTGGGCCCTTTTCAATGCACTGTTGGCGGTGAAGGGCAGTGAGCATGGAGACCCGGCTGGGTCTTCGGCTACGACGGCCCATGAGCATAAGGCTGCAATGAATTGTGTGTTGCGACACATTGGCCCGATCACCGCTGCTGTAGCTACGGGTGATTTGTGGCACTGTAAGATCATTTCTTTAGGCTGGGGGGTGGTCAAAATAGAACAGCTCATCGGTGTATCGGAACCACGAATGTAACGTCTGCCCCCACTGAGCAAACCGTTCTTTATCAAACACTAGAAATTATACAGAACATTGACCACTAGGATCTCTATCCGGTGCAAAAAGATTTTTTTTATCGGCAAAATGGCGATTCATGTTTATGCCTTATAGCGAGAAAATTATGCAGTGTTGGAAAAGAAACTGTTCCCAAAATATTTTTCGTTATGAATAATATCGAATAGAGGAAAGGGTTTCTCCAATCCCATATTTATAAGCAATTATATGGAATAAATTATATTTTGAATTCGATAGCATCTGCTTTTATGACGTTTAGCGCCAAAGTTACGCTTTGAAAAAAACCAGAGATGACGTTTTCACATTTCCAGCTTCCCAATGCACAAGAAATTTTCAAATCTGTCTCTTAGTTTCAGAAATATGGACAGAGATGTATTATAACGCAGTAAATTTCTCCGTCATTTTTGTCCACGCCGAGTGTCGAACCCGGGTCCCCTCGTTCCGAAACAAGTCGCTCCCCCAACTGAGCTACGCTGACGTATGCTCTCGCTGCTATCTGCCTTTATCTCATGTGTGTCCTGCAGTGTAGGCACGTCACAGTGTTACAGGGCTTGGAGCTGAATTCTATTACAGCACCCTGTGTGGAGGATTCGTTTGATTTATTCAGCAGTAAGTTCGGTATCGGTGGTTTAAACCGTAATTCTTCCAACTGGAGCAGATAAATCCAATACAAAGCATAGAAAAGTGAATCGACTGAGGCTAAATTTTGCAGTAACTGGAAAACCCTGGGTTTGATTCCCGGTGGCGGCCGATGAGAATGTTTCCGTGACTCACTTATAAACGTGGAAAGAGCGATGACTTCTGTTTGATGTACCTAAGCCAAGTCAATTGTGTGTATGAATTATTCATTCGCCTCCTAGTTATTTGTTCAGTTGCTGCTTACCATCTTCGGTGAGTCCCCAGCATTGTGCGGGGCTCCAAAGAAACAACCCTGCCAATTGGTTTGGCAGTTTGTCGTTTGTGAGTCTGGAGAATTTCGAGGTCACTGTTGTGCAGTGGAAGCATATCCGGCGCCTAACTGGAAGACCCTGGGTTCGATTCCCGGTGGCGGCCGATGAGAATGTTTTCGTGACTCACTTATAAACGTGGAAAGAGCGATTACTTCTGTTTGATGTACCTAATCCACGTCAATTGTGTGTATTTATTTAAACATCTGATGCACTGTGCTGAAACTTCTGATGCCTGTAAATACACGGACTTACAAATAGAAAAAGAAAGAGGCACAGAGAAGCATAAAAACGAAAAAGAGTAAAATCATGGTTGTTCTTACCTATATTGGATGGAAAATATCTGTTCCTGAAAACACCGAACTTCCTGTGAACATAAAGCAAAAACGTAACGTGAAAAACAATTTCACGAAAGGAATTGAATTAACTTTTTTTTAAAGATGCAAGAAGTTTTATTGTCGAAAACATGGTTTTACCAGTATCACCAAACATTACTTGAACAATTCGAAGTTTTAAGATACCATGATAGTTTTCTGTAGAACAGAAGCTGCTTGATGAAGTAAGTAAGCAGGTTACACAAACGAATGGTAATTAGAAAAGTTTTGGCAATATTCGACCAGGTAAAAACTGAAAACTGCCAGAACGCACTTATTCCTGACTTAAAATTCTATTTCCGGGGAGGATGAGTTCTAAAACGAAGGCAAGTGCGGTTGTTTAATACTTGTATGCGCATTCACAAACATTTTGATTTTTAGTATTATGTTACTAGGCTATAGCTCGTCCTAGGACGGTTGTTTTTAAGCTTCAAATAAATATTAACACAGATGTTGAGTAGAAAGTTTTTCAATATCTGGATCACTTTATGTCTTCATACGTACCTTTACGACGAAAGATGACTGGCATTCAAAGTATAGGCCATCGTGTTCAACCGTCTTTAGCCATCTGTCTGCCAGTTCTTAGGTTCCGCGGCGGTACCAGTTCTTGTCCTCCGCGGCGAAGAACTCCTTCACCCGAGCTGCCATCTCCTCCTGGTTGTTGAAGTGCCGCCCGCGAAGGAAGTTGGCCATGCACCGGAATAAATAACAGTCCGACGGGGCTAGATCCGGACTATATGCTAGGTGTGGCATCAGTTCACCAGTGTCGGGTACTTCTCCTCCAAAACGGCATACATCCGCTCCAGCTGTTCAGAGTAGAGGTTGGCGTTGATGGTTCGACCGTCTGGAACAAATTCGTAGTAAATTATTTCCTCGAAATTCCACCAGAAGCAAAGCATCAACTTGTGCTCGAAGAGCCCACGTTTGGCAACAGGTTCACGAAGCTGGCCTGAGCTCAACCATTTCCATCCTGCAAGTTTCAATAATATGCTGGACAGTTCACTATTTTTTGGTTTTTATGACTAGACGCTGTACTTTTCCTTGCAACTTCACTTCTATTACGTTCGGTAAAACTATATGAATTCAGCATAAAATTTCCTTTAAAATGATGTATAATGTGTATTTCTGACTTTACCATTACGCTGTATAAGTTGACTTCAACCATCAAAAATTGACTTTCGGTCTACTGGTGCAGGACTTTTGGCCACGGCTGTACATGAAGACTCGACAAATACTTCCTGGGTTGGGACTTTATACGCGGAGCAATGCATTTCGGCTTGTACATGATCAATGTATAAAAGTATACATAATACGTAAAACAGTAAAATTATATCAGCAATCCGATTTTTTTGGCGTAAAATAGAATTCAAAGTAGGCGAGTTTTCGCACGCCAACCAAACGGCGTTTTCAACACTGTAAAACATTTTCTGTAATTCACGACCCACTTTCCATGATTCCATTAGTGAATTAACGAAGCATGTTTTTAATGCAACCGTTTCCATGAAGTGAAGGAAAGAAACCTGAATTTCATGGATTTCTCGTGCGACAGGAAAATTCTGACTTTTTAAGACACCTTTCCGAAATTCCCTTCTTGTATAGACGGTAAATTACTGATTTTAAGATGTGTTAAAGGAAAATTCTGAATTTTCAGAATCTTTTCCGCAATTTCTTTCGTATATTAACGGGAAAACTCCGTTCTCACTTTTTTCGTATCTATATGAAGAAAAAATTCTGGTGATAGGAGCAATTCGTGGGAATATTTGAGATTTGATGATATGTTAAATTTCAATCGCCTGTCAAAGCAACTGATTTTGAAATTTTGTAGCTCAATCGGATATTGTGGATAGAACATCACATCAATTTTGGTTACTGTGGTACCGGATATATCTTCTCTTCCCATTTTGTGCACCGGTTATTGAGCGAAGCGAGTTGAAGGTCGAGCGGAGCTCTCTTTACGACACTTGAGAAAATTAGTTGTTCGGGCATAGGTACGAGATGACACATCCGATCACCGTGATTTTTTGCATGCAATGGGACATCGTCCATGGTCAGATTTTGACGCCTTCCGATTCCCGAAATTCCGTGTCATTGACTAATAATCGTCCAAAAACTCACATTTTTATGGGGGTTTCCAGGTTTGAAAGAAGGCATCTTTGGGCGATCGCGGTGACACTTGCCACAGAGGAAGGGAAGGACATGGTGAGTGACATGGGGTTGGTATTTTGGTGATTGGTCTTGTCGTATAAAAATAATGACCATTAAAAGATTGACCAATTTCAATAATAACTGAAAAAATCCGCCCTCTATACGAGACTCAGGACAATTAGTTTTTGGGGCATAGCTACGACATGACACATCCGATCACGTGATTTTTGGCATGCGATTGGATATCGTCCATGGTTAGATTTTGACGCCTTCCGATTCCCGAAATTCAGTGTCATTGAGGAATTTCAATTAAAACTAGATGGCCTTTTACTTGAACCGTTTCACGAAAGTCTGCTCACTAACAATATTTAAAAAAAATCGTTTGAATTTAGAAACGAAGAAATGAAAAGATTCCGTTTGTTAGCTCAACACTTGCTTAATCTATAATAATAAAAGGAAGTTTGCCTGTGTGTGTGTGTGTGTGTGTGTGTGTGTGTGTGTGTCTGACTGTCTGTCTTTTGCGATACAAAATGAAATACATGGTTCCCGATCTGAGTGTGTCTTTCCGCTTTGTTTACATGCAACCTGATCACAACCAACGTGTAGCCGTGAAGGATAGCAGTTCATGTTACATTTTAGGCATTTCTTTTTTTTAGAATGTTTCGAATTTTTGTTCCGGAAGTCCTGAATTTCAAGAGTTTATTTTTCTAGAATTTGTTATAATAGACGCCTTAATCAGCTTAAATTTTGCAATAGCTTCGCTCAAAATTTGTTAAATGTAACCGAGTTACCGGTTACTGTTGGCGGCTTGTCCAAGTTATATATCCTGTTACCGTAAGGAACAGGATGTTTAAATTATTGTGCATCTGAGTATACTATGTCTATGTATCAGTTTGTGAAGTGCTTCAAACAAAAGCTATTATACCTATCAAAGAGTAAATTTTATATCTAGAAGTTTATGAAACAATACTATAAAATAGTACATTTCACCATTTTTTAAAAATAATTCCAAGTTACTGTCATTTAAGAAAAAAGATTTCAAATTTCAAAGCATTCTTTTGCTTCGAACTTGAAACGGACTTTTCTGAAATAAACTAAATTACTGACTCCGGAAAATCTGTGAAAATACGAAAGTTAAAAATAAAAAACAACAACAAAAAAACAGGCACTTATAAACACGGAAATTTTGTTAAAAGACGTTCACCTACCGGCAATTTTGCTGCACGTTATTTTCAGAAATTTTCCGTGAATTCACACCACCGATTTTTTTTACAGTTAAAGAAGGCAGACGGTAAAGTGCAAGTTGAATAGTGCAGGGTGATTTACTCGGGACTGAACACTTATTATGTGGAATACATTAGATGATGAATATACGATAAGCGTGAAACCCGAACGGAGCGGTTCTGTATTCCCTGACGAAGCAATCGACATGCACCTGTGAATAAAAAGTTTCCCCGGCACGGCAGATGGGTGGGTGATTCACTTGGGACTGAACACTTATTATGTGGACTATATGAGATGGAGAATATACGATTAGCGTGAAACCCGAACGGAGCGGTTCTTTATTCTCTGACGAAGCAATCGACATGCATTACCTGTGAATAAAATGTCTCCCCGGTAGCTGGGTGGGTGATTCACTCGGGACTGAACACTTATTATGTGGAATATATGAGATGGAGAATATACGATTAGCGTGAAACCCGAACGGAGTGGTTCATTATTCCCTGACGAAGCAGTCGACTTGCACCTGTGAATAAAAGTCTCCTGGGCAGATGGGAGGGTGATTCACTCGGGACTGAACACTTATTATTTGTAATATATTACATGAGGAATATACGATTAGCGTGAAACCCGAACGGAGCGGTTCTTTATTCCCTGAGGAAGCAGTCGACTTGCACCTGTGAATAAAAAGTCTTCCCGGCAGATGGGTGGGTGATTCACTCGGAACTGAACACTTATTATGTGTAATATATCAGATGGGGAATATACGATTAGCGTGAAACCCGAACGGAGTGGTTCATTATTCCCTGACGAAGCAGTCGACTTGCACCTGTGAATAAAAGTCTCCTGGGCAGATGGGAGGGTGATTCACTCGGGACTGAACACTTATTATTTGTAATATATTACATGAGGAATATACGATTAGCGTGAAACCCGAACGGAGCGGTTCTTTATTCCCTGAGGAAGCAGTCGACTTGCACCTGTGAATAAAAAGTCTTCCCGGCAGATGGGTGGGTGATTCACTCGGAACTGAACACTTATTATGTGTAATATATCAGATGGGGAATATACGATTAGCGTGAAACCCGAACGGAGCGGTTCTTTATTCCCTGACAAAACAGTCGACACGCACCTGTGAATAAAAAGTCTCCCCGGCAGATAGGTGGGTGATTCATTCGTGACTGAACATTTATTATGTGGAATATACGAAGAGTGTGAAATCCGAACGGAGCGGTTCTTTATTCCCTGACGAAGCAGTCGACACGCACCTGTGAATAAAAAGTCTCCCCGGGAGATGGGTGGGTGATTCACTCGATACTGAACACTTATTATGTGGAATATATGAGATGGGGTATATACGATGAGCGTGAAACCCGAACGGAGCGGTTCTTTATTCCCTGACGAAGCAGTGAACATGCATTACCTGTGAATAAAATGTCTCCCCGGTAGATGGGTGTCGCCGCACTGAAGCGCCATCTGTCTAGTAGTGGTGTGGAAATAGCGTGTCTCCCCAGACAGTTCAAGCCAGGAGGTCGAATGAAGATTGTGTACTCAATTGAAGAGCGTGTGTTCATTGTGCGACAGTACTGGGTAACCGGTTCCTTCGTACAATGTCAGAAGGCGCTCCTGAAGAAATTAGGTGCGCATTAGACACGCACCAGAGCCAACGTTTCGAAATTTGCAAAGAAGCTGGCGAGAACGCGATGCTTAGTGGATCCGCATGCAGGCAGACGAACCCAGATAGCGGAGGACACAATAGAGGATGTGAAGCAGCTGTGATTGGCATCCCCGCGAAAATCTATTAGGCGGGAACCCCAAGAGACTAGACGATCGTATTCGACATGTCAAAGAGCCCCCAACCAGGCGCAGATTAAGCCGTACGTAATCACGGCTGTGAACGAGTTACAGCCACCGGGTTTTGCAAAGCGACTGACGTATTGTCAATGGTTTGTCAGATTTTTCGCCAAAACCCCCGCCGTGTTGGATATAACATGGTTTACTGACGAAGCATGGTTCCATTTATCCGGCAAGTAAAGTCGGAAAATACACGGGTGCGGGCCAGTGATAATCACCACGCTATCCATGAAGAGCCATTGCGTCCAGTGAAAATCGGTGTCTGGTGTGCAGTGCTCCGACGCCGTATCATCGGGCCAATCTTTTTTAGAGAATCAGTGTATTAATATGTCTCACATGGATCAAGGTATGTTTTACATTAATTTCATTCAAATGTGCCTTTGCAATCGTGAGTTAATTTAAAATATAGGTGTTCAGTCCCTCGCGAATTACCCTGCAGAGCGCTTCAACAATTTGAACGTGGTGACTTGACTCGACTTTACAATGAACGAATACATGTTATTCATTCAAAACCACGAGGCATCGTGTTGGTTTAGCACGGCGTGTCCCGGAAGAAAAACAAAAGCTATTCATCGTTTGAAGAACTGACTCCGAATTGGTGGCAATTCTACCAGATGCATTCATTGCAGGACTCACTATTGGATTACCAAGAGCTAGTATGATCACAGATATCACATAAGGGACTAGTAGATTGGCTGTCTGCTTTGTAGAACATAATCTTGCGCTGTGATAACCAAGGCGTCACACTGGGCGGGTCAAGATGTCGGAACAGGTCATATTACGAAGGGTAGTTTGGAGTTGGTTGTTGTGTAATTCACGGTGAAAGCTTTATGTGATATAAACCACATGCTAAGAGACGAAAATATAATTGCACTTGTTTATTTGCATTCTACCAATCTTTTTTTGTTTTGGTACAATGAAAACAAATAAAGAAATCCAATTGCGAAAAAAATTGTGGATGGCATTATATAAGCAAACAGATTTAAAGCTGCTATTGTGAAGAATCACTGAAAACAGTTTAAACACCGTAATTTGGCAGTGTTTTAAAACAATGAAGAAGCAAACATTATATTTAAAATCAATAAATAGCCCCTAAATCTGGAAAAATATTGATTTGAACTAGAAAAATAATGGATTTCACATGTTTCATATAGAAAAGCTGGAAAAATGTGAATCTTTTTCCATGCTTCCTGTTGGTACCTGTGTTGTTCTGGTTTATTTATTGTGCTTGCATTAAATTATTGATTCTTACGTAAATCAAATTATAAATAAATTTAAAAAACGTTTCTATTTATTTTACCATGTTAGGCCTCAAAAAATATCATCTGCTCTTGCATTTCAAAGTATGTATTTATTTTTTGATTGGGGGCTTAACAATCATCGTGAGCAAACCAGTGGGCTATAAGCAGTCACCTGTCCCTAATTTAGGGCCTCTGCTCCCAGGGACGGGAGAGAGTCCGTGCCGCAAGATAAACACAATATCCATGCCTCACCGAGATTTGATCTCGGACGCATTATCAGAAGTCATCGCTTAATTCATTGCACCACCGGGACGGCGTATTTATCAGGGCAAGCACGAAATCAAATAACGTGAGCAAATGTAAGCAGTCTATAATAAGAAACCTCAAAGTTTCATTAACCCGCAACACATAAAAAACAGTGTGGTTTTTTATATATCAGGTGCCGGAATGCCATTGCCATTGTATTTAATCCCTGACGGTTTCTGAATTATTTGAATACTTTGCAAAAGCTTTTATAGTACTGTGTACAAATGTACAAGGAACAACCTGAAAGTAATGTCTCCAGCTTAATAACTTTTGGCATTTTAAGGTGATTTTAATGAAACTGCATTTACACGTACTATGATATGTTACCAATGTGTGGTATTTTGTTTTTAGAATCGGAAATAAAGATCATGAATGACAGAGAAAAACAGCGAGTCGTAAAAGAGGGATGTGAGGCTCCAGAAATCCACAGAAGACTCCTGGCGGTGTATGGTAAACAACGGAGTAGAAGACCCGCAACTGCAGTGAAAGACCTCATCAATGCTAATCGTCGTGTTACCATCCAGGAGTTGCAGCAATAAACAGTGCTCACTATGTGCAGAGATTGAAGAAGCTAAAGGGAGGTATCAGAAGGAAAAGACCTGACATTCCACTTCATAGTGTTGTTTTACACCATGATAACGCACGTCCCCACACCTCAATGGAAACTTTGCAGGCTATTGCCAAAATGGGATGGACGGTGTTGCTCAAACCCCATTACAGTCCTGATTTGGTTTCCTCAGACTTTTTCCTGTTTGGCCCTTTGAAAAAAAAAACCTTAGTGGGGTACATTTCGACGATGTGACAGACTTTGAACTAGCTGTGAACTTATGGGTAAAACGACAGCCTCAGGAATTTTTCCAAAATGGATTTTTACCAATGAGTTCAAAGGTGGGTGGAAATGTATAGAAAGTGACGGACAATACTTTGAATAGACTAGCATTATTAACAATATATCAAAGTATTTTCCCACCAAGTTCCACATTTTTGCTGCAACAAATAAGAATCTTATGAGGGAAGAGACATTACTGTATATCAACGGGTTTTTTTCACTTAAATATTATGATTTTCTTCGCGAAATGCCCATTACCTGCTTAGAATATGAATATAAATAACAAATCACCGTACCAAATTCTTATTCCGTTGATTTAAAGCAGAATGACAGGGCTTAAAAGAGCTCCATGGCATGCTCAAAATGGCGCCTACATTTTCACCTCTCACGAACTCACATCCAATCTAGCATCTTATTTATGATATCTGCGGTGCTGATCTCTAAGGCTTCTCGAATGGCAGTAGATGTAGGCGTTAAGTAAGAAACTAATTACTTTATGTCTACCTTCCTTGTAAAATTCATCTAGTTGATGTGCGGAAGCTTGGGTATTTTGAATTCTATTTAACGCCAATAAATTCGGATTACTTTTAGTTTTACTTTTTTGGTTTTACTTTATAGTTTTACTTTTTTGGGTACACCTAGCATACAGTTCCTCATTATTATTCTGAGAGGGAGAAAGTGCATAATTAGGTATGCATTATGTTAGAAAAGGATACTTACGGATTGCCAGCTATGTAGACCAATCTTTCGTCTGAAGACACCAATGCAATACGTCTCAATCGCTTCAACTCTAGCACGTCCTCTATTAAGGTAGTTCTCTCTTCCGATAGGAGAGTTGGAACGGATGTCTGAAAAACAAGTTAGTAAAATCATGCAATACATTCATTACGTAACGCTTTCCAACATACCAGAAATCATTACTCAAGTTATTACTCAAGTTATGAGGATAATGGCTGTCGAATAAATCTCGCTCCTGACCTTTGACCCCATTTTGATATTAAACCGAATTGGTTCAGTTTACCTCCGGAACAACATACTGTCGTAATAGAAACATTGTTAGTAAGTTATGAGGATAATGGCTGTGGAGTATATAACGCTCCTGTGCCCTAATCTTTGACCTCACTTGAATGATATTCAACAAAACGGGTTTAGTGTACCTCCGGAACAACATGATAACGTTTTGTTGCAATCAAAACGTTTTTCGTAAGTTATCACGCATAAGGGCGATGGAATTGATTCCGCTCCTATGTCCTGACCTTTGACCCCATTTCGCCCATTTTCAAGGGTTCGTCCCTAGGTTGTCCCTTACCACATACTAAAATTTCATCGAAATCGAACCATGTTAACGCGAGTTATCGTGAGGACAGGCAGAGAGACAGACGGACAAAGCTGGATCATATACGCTTCTTCAGCCTACGGTTGGAAAGCTTAAATAAAAGGGTACTGCTCTTTCTTTCTTATATGGAGAGATATTCATTTCGCCAATAAAAAAAGTGCCTATACATCGACAACTTAAATTCTACAATGTTTTGTCGATATATAAAAGTATTTTTCACATTTGCCCTGCTTGTCGTTTTTTTTTCAGGTGCTGGATGAAAATTCATAATGCACGTGAAGGTGGTTTTGTAAATTCCTCTCTGGTTTTACATGTAACCGTGAATCCAATAGATACAAAAAAATATGCTACTGGAATTGATCTGAAATGGAAAAGAAAGATAACTCGCGTAATGGCTCGCGATATCTTTCTTTTCGATTTCAGATCAATTCCAGTAGCATATTTTTGTATCTATTGGATTCACGGCTACATGTAAAACCAATCAGGAATTTATAAAACCACCTTCACGTGCATTTTGAATTTACATCTAGCACTTGAAAAAAAAAAAAAAAAAAGACAAGCAGAGCAAATGTGAAAAATATTTATATATCGACAAAACATTATAGAATTTAAGTTGTCGATGTATAGACACATTTTTTTATTGGCGAAATGAATACATCTCTCTAAGACCACATGGGAGATGGGTGGATGAAATTCGAAAGTATGCGGGAGTGACATAGATGAGACTGGCACAAGGCAGACCGTTGTGGGGGAAACTTGGGGAGACCTTCGTCCAGCAGTGGATTGATAATGGTTGACAATGATGATGATGATGATGATGATGATATACGAGGGTTGTACCAAAAGTAATGCAAAAGTGGGTATAACGTTTTCAATAACTGAAAGAGGTCGTTCAAATTGTACATGTTGGTACAGTAACTCTTTCTCTATACAAAGGTACTACTCAACATAGTATCCATTACAAACGATGCATTTGCGCCATGGTTGAACCAACTCTCGAATCCTCTTTGAAAACATTCAGGTGTAGACTGTTTTACCCACTTCTTCACAGCAGTTTCATCTCGTCTGTATCATTAATCGTTGTTCCCAGAGACTGTCTTTCACTGGACCGAACAGGTGTGAGTCGGAGGGCAACAGATCTGGGTTGTACGGTAGATGGGGGATCACCGACTAGCGTAATTTGCCGATCGCCTGATTTGTTATCAAAGATGTGTGTGGTCTCGCATTGTCATGGTGAATGCAGATCCTTTTCATATTCTTGTTCTGTCTCTTCTTTCCTATGGCTTCTCTAAGCTTCTTAAGTGTCTCAATGTACCGCTCGCTGGTAACGGTACGGCCACGATCCAGAAAATCAAGGAGAATGACACCCCTGTCCTCCCCCAAGAAAACAGTCACTTTGACTTCCTGTGTTAATCGCTGGCTCTTGAACTTCTTAGGCCTTGGTGAAGAGGTGTGACGTCATTCCATGGATTGATTCTTCTTTTCTGGATCGGAAAGATACGTCCATGTTTCATCCCTTGTCACAAAAACTGACGTGTCTTCATTGGCTTCAAACGCTTCCAGCAGATTAGAGTGGACTTGCGCCCTTCTCTTCTTTAAACTGGGTGTCAACTGCCGAGGTACCTACTTGCACACACACTTTCCGATACCCTAATCTTCCACCGTCTTCTGTATAGCACTGTGATCACAGTCCAGCTGTGCAACAAGCTCATAGATTGTGACTCGTCTCTCCGCGCGAACCAATTCATCCACTCGCTGACGATTCGTGTCAGTGGTCGCAGATGATGGTCTCCCACTGCGTGGCTTTTTTTCAATGCTGGTTTCCCCTTCTTTAAACTTCTTCATCCATCTGTAAACATTGCTGTTGTCAATGGTATCATCTCCGTAAACATTCTGTAGACTCCTGTGGATGTTTGGCAGCCCGCACCCTTCCTTCGTCAAGAACTCAATGACGGCGCGTTGCTTCTGCTTGGAATTCATTACTTACCTGCAACGAAGAAGAATGGCTGCTATAAAAGAAGAGTTACACTACCAACATGTGTAGTTTGAACGACATCTGTTAGTTCATAAAAAAAGTGTTGCCCACTTTTGCATTACTTTCAGTACAACACTCAAGCAAAGTGGATAAATAGGTAAATATGAGTGCATCCGTCCGCGAATTGTTTGACCACTCCTAAGAACCTAGATATCTGAAAATTGTCGTGCTAATAAAGGTCCAGATACCTAGAAAAGTCCGAAAACCAAATTAATCAAAATGGCGGCTTTGGAATATTGTCAGCTTGAATTTTTTCTGCTACTTGTACACCTAAAAAAAGTCAGAAAACCAAATATTTCAAAAGGGTGGCTTAGAGTTACTGTTCCAGATGGTGAGGGGTTTAAAGATAATTATGCTAGAAACGTTCAAATGCTGTAAAGATTCCGTGAAACACTAGTGCAGAAGGTGCAGCTTTAAGTGTTCCGTCCCGGTAGCCGACTGGTCGGATGTCAGGTTGCTGTCCATTCGTCCGAGAAACACCCGGGTTTGAGTCCCGAATGAGGGATATGTGATTTTGCTTTCTTTTCGGTACTGGCTATCTCCCTCTTCTGGAACTAGTGGCCCTGAATTAGAGACGGGCTGCTGATTATAGATTATTATCGTAAGAGTTAAAAGAAGCAAACAAGAAAGATGGCACCGAAATTTCGGTTGTGATGCGCACGTCTTCTGAATCCTTTGCTTCACGAATAAAATATTTCAGAGTCATTCATAGTCAATGGAACCCGTTAGAAAAAGGGCAAGCGGATTTCCACAGTCAATAAAACATCTGGAAATAGAAATAGTTATTTTCCCCCATTAGCGGCTGAAAAGTATATTACGGATATTAACAAATTGTGAACAAAAAGTTTCTCGTAGATGAAAGAAGATATCAGAGACAAAGGGATTTTCAAATAGAACAGTTAGAAGAAGGTGCACGGAAGAAAACATTTACGCCACCAAGAGGAAGAATTATGTATAATTAAAAGGCAGAAAATAAGCGAAAAATATATTTCGTAGCTGAAACTATGCTGAAGAAAAATATTTTTTTAAATACGTCTAACAAAAACAGCGATGGCACGAAAAATGTTTTGGCATTTACTACCCCTAGAGGGAAAACTATGCATTATTTAAGGAGGATAATATTCCCCATCTTAGCTGTAGCGTACGGCATACAATAAGAAAAGACATTTTCCAGTAGGAATTTAGAAGCAAAGATACAGCTGCAAAAAGAAATGCACACTCACACCACCTAGAGCCAGAACTGTGAACTATAAAAAAATACCACGAGGTATTTTAGTACCACATATACCACAAGGTACATGTAGTAGCTTTTCGATAAGGGTGCGTACTTATATTTTCGTTTGCGATGATATTCCCACTTTGAATAGACATATTCGATGAAAAACATCATTCTACTTCATTCTCAGTTTCGCACATTTCATAGTTATCGAATAACCATAGGTATAAACTTCCATGTAATGATAAATATGTGGCCATACTACATATTACATTATCACACCTGTCACATCT
Source organism: Macrothele yani (assembly GCA_039090855.1). NCBI lineage: Eukaryota > Metazoa > Arthropoda > Arachnida > Araneae > Macrothelidae > Macrothele > Macrothele yani. The sequence continues at coordinate 187,711,348 of CM076995.1, forward strand.
TTTCATACATGGCTGCTTTGCAGACAACGACAATGAACCCAGGAATATGTCGAAATATGCGAGATTCTTTTTTCCCAGATCAAACTGGTCAACAAATGTTGACTCTTTTGTTACGGTTATCAAATGATTATCTCTTTGTGCATTATGGGCTACTGATCATGAAAATTATGATTAAACTGACATATTGGTTCTTATTGTTGAAAAAAATGTAGTACTTTTCTATATTCAAATAAGATATCTATTATTTACATGACATTAAGGTATATGTACAAACTTACATGTCTTAAACACGGCTTCTAGTTGACCTTCGCTTACGAGTATATTCAGTTTCTGGGGATTCCTTTCTAAGTTCCAACAATAATCAGCTAACATGGCGGAACTCCATTTACAATTATACATCTGATCCATCGCCGAGAGGTCCTGATGAAGCACACTTCATGCTTGCCACTAACTGCGCCAAAGTTTGGTGGGAAGAAATCGACATTTAAATTCAAGGAGCGCATTTTCAATGACATGCCGCATGTCATTTCTTTATAAGAATATGTGAGATCTCCTACAAGCTTCCTGAAGTCTGGTACTTTAGCATTTCCCAAAAGGACAGCTGAAGCACATGGAAATGATTCCCATGCTGTTTTCTTCCTTTCACTGAGGACACATTCAAAATTATTATCTTTGAAAAGTTGCCTTATTTGTGGGCCAATGGAAACGCCTACTTTTATCTTCTCTTCATTAAGTTTTGGAAATTCTTAGGGCAAATATGTGAATGCCGGACCCTACATATCCAAAGCTTTGCCGAAGTTCTTCATTAGCTCCAGTTTTATGTGTGGTGGGAATAGGAAAACTTTATTTAGCTTTTTGAGAGGGATGGGATTCAAATGCTACGCTCTTAATTCCGAACGTTAAAGATTTTTAGTTAGGCCAATTTTGCTTTTTCTAATGAGTATCTTTTTCACGGCTATTGCACTCACGGTGAATACAACAATACTTGCTGTAACCAGAAATGGAAACGGGTCACGGGTCAACAGGTGAGCAAGTCCAGCGGGTCAAACGGGTCGACAATTTCCAGCGGGTCAAACGGTTTGGGTCAAGGTGTTCCTGAACCGAATTAGACCCCGTTTTATTTTTGAAAAGCAAAAATAATTTGTTTTTCAAAGAAGTAATCAGGACTGTGGCATTTTGTGCTGGATACTGGTGCCCACGGACTGAAAACTGATTTGTCATGCAATATGAAGAAAGAGTGTTCTCAGAAGGAAAAGTGGATCGTCCTTCTTGTGAAAACATGAATAAAGCAGTTAGGGTATGTTTAGCAAATGAAGGACGACAGTTTCAATACTTCCTCTACGTGAGTAATTTATACGTTACTACTATACCGTGCAAATTAATTGGGACAAGCTATTTAATTCTCAGAATTGTAAATGCGATAGCCAGTTGATGTCGGAAACCCACGTAAACCGGTTTTATAAGCTGCAAGGTGATGTGACTGTTAGAACTTAATAGTAAGAATGTGGTTTGACCGGTTTTAAACAGGAAATAGACACTTCAGCTTCAGTTGTGAGCTTTCGTGTGTCACAGGTGGATGTTAGTTTTTGCTCTCTGTGAGTACGTGTTGTTTTCGTGTATTGAAAAATGGATATTTCCTAAAGGAAGCGTGCAAAAATATTTGCTCTGAAGGATCACACTTCTGAGACAGTGAGAGATATCGCTTCTGCAGTTGGTGTAGGCAAATCAAATATATCAAAACCGCTTACGCGATACATTGCATGTGGATGTAAATGTGGAAGGAAACGAAAAACAACTCCACGAATCGATAAATATCTAATCAGAAATAGTAAAATGAATCCAAAAAAAAAAACAAAAAAAAAAAAAAAAAAAAAAAAACAAGCACCTACCTTCAAAGAAATTTATTGGCTAGTGGCTGTGATGTTAGTGATTCAACTGTACGCCGTAGGTTTCTGGAAGTTGGCCGGAAGGCAAGACCAACGAAATAACAATATTTGAATGCGAAAATGAAGATAAAACGTTTAGCATGGGCCAAAAAATATAAATCATGGACTGCTGACGACTGGAAAAAGGTATTTTTCAGGGATGAAACTCATTTATTTGTGCAGGGTTACCAAGCAACTGTCATTAGACGAAGCAACTGTGAACCCTTAAGACCTGAGCACGTCAAACAAACTGTAAAACACCCTCTGAAACAGATGTTTTGGAGTTTTTTTCACATCAAATGGCACTGGAAGCTTAGTTCCTGTTCAAGGTATGATGAATTCAGCCAAGTACGTAGAAATATTACAACGTAGGATTGTTCCATTCTTGCAAACATTTGACGGGACATTTCAACATGACTTGGCCCCATGTCACAATTCGAAATTGGTCAAGAATTTCATGCTGGAAAATCAAATTCATTTGCTTGATTGGCCTGGAAATTCGCCAGACTTAAATCCCATAGAAAACTTGTGGAATATTTTGAACAGACGTTTAGGTAAAATGGACTGTACAACCAAAGTACGCATGAAAACGAATGCTATAAAAGTGTGGTTCCACGATTATGAAGTCAAAAATATGTGCACTTAATTAGTGGAGTCAATGCCAAAACGAATTCAAGAGGTCATTTCTGCTAAAGGAGGGCATACGTCATACTAATACAGGTATTTATTAGTGTATATCATGATATAAAGGCATAGTTTTGGAAAAAAGAGTGATTTTTTTCTTTGTCACAATTAATTTGCACAGTATAGTATAATACGTTTGATTCGTTTCCATATAACATAAGATACCCTCTGAGGAGAGACTTTTTGAACGCCCTGTATATATTATATTGTTTAAAGCAGAATTGTCCGGGTCGCGTCGAATTATGTGACGTTCGGGTCGGGTCCGGGACCAAATTATTTTTACCCATTTCCAACTCTAGTTGTAACCCTTTTGTAAACCTAACAGAATGACGATCACCTCTAAATCGCAACATATTTGTCACTTGTACTTCCTATAGTATACACCGAACAGGATGCTTTTCGTGTTTGCATATGTTTCTTTCGTGTGGACTGTGCATGCGATAGGGACTGGAGAAAGTTATTTGCATTTTATAATAACACAGCTTTAAGGATAACCTTAGAGGCATGGAACGAGCCTCAGGTTAATTGCTGTCGGTAGTCCATTAACATCACTACAGAAAGTGAAATCCTCTTTTGTTTGATAGAATTTTCCTACATCTTTATTTCTGGTACGAAATGTTGTTACTTTTACGAAATGGTCCAGTAGATTCTATTGTTGCAACATTGATGCCAAAAGCTCAGCCTTATTCTTTGGTAATTTCAGATCTCTGATACTGTCCTTAAGTTCAAACTGTAGGATCATATGTGGCTCTAAGGAATCTGGGTTTGAACAAAATTGTGGATCTCTTGAAGTTGATGGCTGCTATGATTTGCTGTATAAACCATGTTCATCAATGTCGTCGTCTTCATCAGTCTACCGAAAAATTTCAGGCGGTTAATGAATAGGTAGTCCTTTGCCATTACCCACGGTACGAATTACTAAAGGTACATACACTATATTGGCAAAAGTCAGCGGACACCTAAAAAGAAATACAACATAATATTTATTGACATACATTAGTACGATGTCGGTCCACCTTTGGCCTTAATGCATGCACTGACCCTTCGAGACAGGCTTTCGACAGGGTTTCGGAACACAGCGATAGGTATGCGCTTCCATTCAGTGCATATTGCTGCCGCTAACTGTTGCTTAGCAGTAGGCTTTGGTTCCAAACTTCTTAAGCGTCACTCTAATTCGTCCCATAGGTGCTCTATGGGATTAAGATCAGGGGTCTGTGCTGGCCAGTCCCCTCACGATATGGAATTATCGTCAAACCAAGCTGTAACATCCTTGCTTTATGGCTTGGTCCATTATCCTGCTGCTTGTAACAAACAACAAGGCTCGGTTCCATAGTATTGCCACAGAGTTTGTAGGGCATAATTGTTCAGAATATCGAGGTAGACGCGCTGGTTAACAGGTTTGTCTACGATAACCAATGGGTAGGGACCATACCACGAAAAACACCCCACACGAGTACACACACTGACAGCTCCAAACTTGACCGTAAGAGCAGCACACTGTAGTAAATAGCGTACCCTCCGCTGCCGCCATACCCACACATGGCCATCAGACTGATGGATCGTGTATCTGGATTTATTAGTCCATAGGACCCGTTTCCATTGATCTACGATCCAAGTTAAATGCTCTTCACACAATGCTAAACAAGTAGCATTCCAAGTGGAAATGAAAGGCTTATGAGCAGCCGCACGACCACAGTAACCCATAGAATGAAGTTCTCTGCAAATGGTACGTATACATACCTAGGTTCCAGCATTTTTACTCACCTGTACACTGAGGTCTTGTGCAGTAGTACTCCGTCGATAAGCTGTAACGTCTCTCCTGAGGCTTCGACGTCCTCTATCACTGATTTTCTTTGGTCCGCTGGGGCGTTTTGTTACTTCAGGAACGCCATGTGCCTTCCACTTATTCAGTATATCCAAACCGGTTGACTTGGGTATGTTTAAACGCTTCTCGGTTTCTCTTATCGACAACTCACTGATATAACATCCAACAATCTTTCCTTTCTCAAAGTCAGTTCTCTCCCGCCGCGAAATTTGCAGTCTACATCACAGTGCGATATGATCGCGGTTAGTTGCAGGCTTGTTTTTATACCGTTTGCAGCTGTACCGCGAATCTTAACAACGCAGCGGTGTAGTTCATTTGCTTTTGAAGGGTGTCCTGTGACTTTTGTCAGTATAGTGTATATTTGGATGTGAAACTGTCTTTCTCTTTTTCATAGCCCATGTTTTTTGACAGGAGGCACCATACCGAAATAAGAGTCTGTCGTGTGGTTTGTTCGCTTTATCCATATCATTCGCACTGCAAAGAGTATAGAACGTCCTTACCGTTCACTCAGTTTTGAAGTATACATGTGAGGCCCATCTCTTGTCAAGGTCGCCGAATTTGTATCAGAAATACAAATGCTATGTTTTTCTCATAGTTGCACTTAACGCACACTTTTGTGACACAAATGTCACTTCTCCACGTACATAACAGAAGTTGTTTGGATTATTCACACATTTTCTAGACATTTTCAATGTTTCACAGCAGAAATGAAACAAAAAGAAGCTACCAGAAACTATTCAAAAAGAAAGCAACCGAAGCAACTGAAATTCTGACTGCTACATAACAACTGAAAGCTTGTGTCATGCGACACCTACCTCCGACCTGATCCTGAGAGAAGTGATGAATAGAAATGATCATGTGATCATCACGAGGCACCACACCGACTGAACACGTGGTATAGAGGGAGCCTGCTGGAATGTCAGATCATATGATAAGATCTTGGTGCCGCTAAAGATGCAGTTTTGCTTTGCTTTTAACGAAATGTGTAACCAATAAAGTGAAACATGCATAATTTTATACCATGGGTGTAATTTATTTTAAATACCATTTTCGTATTCAACGTCCTAAAATTTGCTAAGATTGGGGCGATTTGAGTTCATAATATTTAGCATGCAGACCAGTGACATCAGACAAAATAAGAGTTATCCACAGTTGGCTTCTGCTCACCACTTCTCTACTGACCTCGCTGAGATGGAGAATCATATGAAGAGCATTAATACACTGCCGGACAATTGCTAAGGACGGATGACAACAGCAACGATAGCAACCATAAAATGGAAGGCAGGAAAATGTGGAAATTAGCATAAGTGCGGGATACAGTAAGACGTGTTGTGCGTATGCAAATTTTCGATTGCCGAACTTATTCGTGACGTCACAGCGCTGATAAGAGATATAAAGGATTTGACGCGTATTGACCGTTGTTGTTCAAACGCAAAGTTGAAAGAGAAAGAATCAATTGATGAACTTGCAATTTTCAGTATGTCTTCCCGACATCACCTAGATGATTTTACGCGTGGCCGTATTATTGGCAAGATTGAAGAAGGGCGAAAAATAACAGATGTTGCCAGGGAGTTCGACGTCAGCCACAGTGTTGTTTCAAGGCTTTGGAAACCATTTCAAACAAATGGAGAGTGTAGCAAACGTCACGGGGGAGGTCGTGTTCGCAGTACGACACCTGCAGAAGATCGGTACATAGTGCTATCAACAAAAAGACACCGGCGCAGCACAGCTAGTGGGGTAGCAAATCAGTGTGTGGCTGCTACTGGCAAGCGTATCTCCCGAAAAACTGTCGCCAGACGTTTGCATGAAGGAGGACTATACGCCCGCCGTCCTGTTGTGTATATCTTATTGCCCAGACGTCACCGTACCGCCCGTTTGCAATGGTGCCATCGACATCGCAATTGGACTGGTAACGACTGGTCTGCTGTCCTCTTCTCAGATGAGAGTAGATACAGTCTATCGTCTGATTGTCGACGACAACTGATCTGGCGTGATAGTGGTACTGCATATTGTCCAGCAAACATACAGGAAAGGGACCAATATCCGACGTGTAGTGTAATGGTATGGGCTGGCATCATGATCAATGGCCGTACGTCCCTCTATGTGCTTCCAACTGGGACTATGACTGGCCAACGATGCATTAATGATGTTCTGCTACCTCATGTTCGCATGTTCCGTGGTGCTGTCGGTGATAGATTCATTTTCATGGATGACAACGCAACATGTCATCGAACAGTCGCTGTTCAGGAGTGTCTTGAGAGCGAGGATATTCAACGCCTCGTATGGCCAGCACGTTCTCCAGTTCTGAATCTCATTGAAAATGTGTGGGATGCTTTGAGGAGGAGTCATACTGGTCACCAATGCCCTCCAATAAACAAGGACACCCTCATCCGTGCACTGACAGAGGAATGGGATAAATTACCCCAACAGCTGCTTGATAATGTTGTGCAAAGCATGACACGACGTGTAGAATCTTGCATCGTCCTCCATGGTTGCCATATCCCGTATTGACATCTTACGCCGGAACGCCTGCGGACGGTAATTGCATTTTTTTCACGTTTACGTATTCTGCACAAAATGGCCTGTTTGTCCCTTGAACACGTTCCAAAGCCTTCTGGATTTCAGAGCACAATAAATTGTCTTTCTTGTAATGTCTTGGCATTCTGACATTACTTTATTTCACTTGGCATCCAACCACACTTACTTTTTTATGAGCTATATAGCCGTTTATGATCCGTTCTTAGCAATTATCCAGCAGTGTATTATCTTTTAGTTGCTTATTCTGAAAATGCCATGGAAGCGTAACATCTCAAAATTAAAAAAAAAGGCTATGTTAAGGGCCTCATTTTTGGTTCAGCTTGGTACAAATATTTCTAATAATTTTCTTATGATAATTCAAACTTACTTCTTGAATAAAACTATCCAGCACTTTATCGTTTTCAAAAATCTTGTTGACGGAGTGCCCTACGACGACATCCATCTTTTTAATCTATTAACAGAAATAAAATAAAGTACATGATTACTTTTAAATTTGAAAATGTTCTTCAGGTTTCGAGTTTAACACACATGCATACACTCACAGGGCAATTAAAATAATATTTTTTATGAATGACACGTTTGTTTCCGCAATAACTTCATTTTCTTGATCAAGTTTCTAGCATTTGATAAAAATATGCTTTTCAGATTTTCTTCAGGGACATTTTTTTTAGGTTTGATGACCACCGTGAGTAACTCGGTTGGCTGTAAGCAGTCGCCCGTCCCAAATTTTGGGCCACTAATTCCAGGAAATGGAGAGAACCAGTGCCGTAAGACAAACACAACATCCATGCCTCATCGGGATTCGAACCCGCGCCCTTCTCGGACGAATAGTCAGAATCCAGTGCTTAGACCAGTGATCCACTGGGGCAGCTCAGGGGTAATAATCGGATCTTATTCCCATGACTCTGGATTTAAGCACCTAACTTTTGCATTACATCTGAGCTGTACTTTGGAGACTTTTGCATTACATCCGAGCTGTACACGTTTGAAAAACTCAGGACGGCAACTTCGAATATTTAAAAATTTGATACCGGCAGAAAATTGAGCTTTGCACTACAGAACTCAAATTCGTTACTTCGTGATGATCGTGTTTCTCTCCAACTAAGAATTTCAACTTTTGCATGCCCTTCTGTGTAAGTTTGCTATGTGTTTTAAAATTTGGGACGCATATCTCTTATTCAACCTTCCTTTTGTCTTCCTTTGTAAAACAAATTAGTTTCTTCTCATTAAATATTTTTATTTCACGTACATCCCTACTGATGGTATATCTAGTTACAGAAATTGCTATAGTGATATTTACAGTGATATTTGCATTACCACACTGTGTAAAATTGACTGTAGATTTTACGGTTTTAAACCGTTTTCCAGGGTGCCAACACAAAACCGTAAAATCTGCAATTTTATGCAGTGTTAGAGCAAAGCTATAGCTTTGCTCTAACACAATCAACACGTTCGTTCCCGCCAAACTTTTGTGTTTTCGTGATTATTTGGACTGTGACTCGCTCCAGCCAAATTCTGTGCTGTTTTCTTCATTAAATGCAGTGTTTAAGCAAATCTATAGCTTCGCTCCAACACTGCATAAAACTGTAGATTTTACGGTTTTGTGTTGGCACCCTGGAAAACGGTTTAAAACCGAAAAATCGACAGTCAATGTTTTCCAGTGCAAGTGATATTTACATTACCAAGTGATATTTACATGTGATATTTACATGTGATATTTACATGTGATATTTATAGTCTTGCAAAACATGCTTTGTGATAAAAATTATTACTTACATTGAAAATACCCTAACATTATCCAAGTGAGTTGTGAAGCCTATACACTTTGCATAACGGAGAATTTTGTTGAGCATCAGTTCTGCAAAATGGCAGTTCAAATAGTTCACATTTTGTCCTCGGTAAACGTGGGACACGGAAATTTAATTGGTTTACAATTTGAGTATCATCAATCTCTCCATTGATGATGACGTACACGAACTTCAGTTGGGGATCCTTCCTTCTTGATTGCAAACAGGTCATACTGATGAATGCCAGTCGGTCAGCCGTCGGGATATCCGTTATATAAGCACCAGTCGATTTGTAAAAAAGGTGTCTAAGAATTGTTTTTTTTAACTTTCTCGATTTTATTTACTAGAGTTACGAGGCTAGGGGATACTCCAGCGAAGAACTTACCGTAGTATAAAAATGCGAATAAGTGTCTGGTATTCGAGAAATACTTGGACTGTCGCATGATGAATCCAAGATTTCTGTACGCTGTACGTACAATTCTTTTGCAATGACTTTTAAAAGTCCAACTTCGAGTCAGTCGTGACTTCCAAGTCCTGGAACATCGTTTGTCCGGCTAAGGGAATTGTTGCCAGCTTTGTAGTCAAAAGGAATTGGGTTTCTTTTCCGAGGAAAGGAAACGACTTGGCACTCGGAGATGTTGCGGTAGAGATGGTTTAATGTACACCACCGAAGCATGTTATGGATGTCAGTTTGAAGAGCAATACAGTCATCGGGAGTCTAATTTAACGCCACAAAGTTCTTCCCGACGAGTTGGTAAAATTCGGCAACCTGACAGCGGGACAAAGAGGAATCAACGTAATTAAAGTACTCTGAAATAATAACTCATTAAACAGTTAGCAATTTTAGCACAACATTCGATTGCAATATATGATGAGCGAGCTGTATTCATGTTGTAAGACCGATCTTACGTGAGAACGATATTGCAAAGGTAATATGCTGAGTGATGTTATGCAAGCATTACCTAAGTGCGTGCTGTTATTTGATATTGTATCAATAGATTTTTTAGAACCCCATCCTCTCTCCTCGAAACATAAGCTCGCTATGACTTGCAATAACTATTCCAAGTTGGTAAAAGCATATCAGCTTAAATTCTTTACAACGGATAGCATTTCTGATAAGTGTATAAACATTCATCTCCACCGCGACGTGGTGATGGGGGTTTGCATGTGCCGGTGACCCTGGCAGTCATGCCAGCCTGAGAGTTTAAACGGTAGAGGACACACCGAACTATGGCTTCGTCTTCGAGCTTTCGGTTGTACGTGAGGCTAACAGCCTCCTCATGCAAAAGAATTCAACAAAATTATTACGTCTCAATGGAACGCATGGACTACCAATTCCTGAATACAACTTAGGAAATGTACTTTTGAATTCGGAAGAATGCGCTGAGTGTGTACAGATCCGTAGCCTGTTAGACTCTGGTTGATGAGTTGAGACACTACTGGGCAAATATTGTTAGCTGTCGAGAAGCGAGAGCCCATGTATGTAGTGGGGACAGTTAGCTGTGAATATTACATTATAGACTATAATGTTAGCTGCAGAATTTCATTGTCGACTACAACTACGTTATCGATTACATCCCTACATATTACTGGAACTGGTATTGCTGTCTCGCAGAAGCTGAGACGTTACGCAGTAGATTTTAAAACCACATCCGAAAGATTTGCGTACATAAATCTAAAAGTAACGGCAACTCAACTTTTAAAACCACATCAGAAAGATTTACGCAGGTAAATGAAAAAGTATAACGGCAATTGAAAATTACGTGGTAGCCGTAACGGATAGAAGCTGACGAAATGCAACACTCTTGCAATGGCTTATGGGTGGTTCGAACACGCACAGCGCAGCGCTCAGCCTTTCGTCTAATTAAAGCCAAGGTTTAATAAACGTGGACGCTCCGATGCGAGACTGTACCACTGTTGAACAACTAGCCATACTTTTATTTCTTAGGGCAGAAGGATTGAAATCTACTGCAATTCACCAAAGGATGTTGGCTCAGTACGGAAGTGTAAACAGAATGACTCAACTAAAAGTTTATGAATGGGTAATAAGGTTTATAATGGGAAGACCAAGTTTAACCGACGAAGATTGACCTGGACGGCCATCAAAATCGTGCACACAAGCCCAAGTCGACAGCGAGAATGGCACCATCAGAGAAGACCGAAGGATTACGTTTTCCGCTGTTGCTACGCATTTATATATCATCTATGGTTCCACACATGCCATAGTGTATGATGGCTGGGGGTACCGTAAAGTTTCCGCAAGATAGGTACCCAAACAGCTTATTAATCCGCAACAAGCAACAGCGCGTGAAGATTGCGACCCAATTCCTGAAACGTTATGAAGAAGATATGAGTGTTTTGGAGCAGAATGTCACCATGAGTTAATCACTGTGAACCGGAATGCAAGAAACAAAGCATACAGTGGAAACAACTGTCTAGCAAAGAAGAAGATCAAACGGCCACCTTTTGCCAAGGAAATTATGCTGACCTCCTTTTGTGACATTTCCAAGTTTCCTTTCGCTGCGCATTTTTAGGAACACAGACAAGCAATGACCAGTGCAACGTACTGTTCTATGCTTATATAGAAACTGAAAGCTTGAATTCGCTGCAAAAAAGGAGGAATGCTGTCGAAACAGTCTTGCTGCACCGTTACAATGGGTATTCCCATGTAGCGGCGGCGACGGTGGAGGCAATACAACAACTGCAGTTCGAACGTGTTCCACATCTTCCGAACAGCCCTGAGCTTTCTCATCTCTTCAAAGAAGTAGCAACGGACCTTTTCTCTGAACGCGTTCAAATGTGCGGAGATCATTTCGTTTTTTTCATTTCTCACCTCCCCATTTTTCACGGTTTTCTGTTTTCAAATAATTGCAAAATTTTCACATTTCAAACACTTCGCTGCCCATCGGAAGCAGGCTCGCGATCCACAGTTTGGGAAACGCTGTTCTATAAATCCGTCCTCTTCATTTACTCATGTACAACTGAGCACATTATACGGATGTATCTGGAATTTTAGAAGGATACTAATATAATGTGATGTTTTAAGCATATTAAACGTGATATTAAGCGTATTCCTGATATCTTTCAAAGTTTGGCATGATATTTAATAACCAATGAAATCTTAGTGATTAAAATATTACTCATTTTGCTAGAACTGTGATATTTTGTCAGTCGTGTAAATTCATGCTAAACAATATTTATTCATATATAAGTATAAGGTCATCACGTGATCTTTCTTACCATCTCTTTCATTTCTGCTTCAGGTAAGATGGCATGCATCCAAGTCATTTTATCTAACAACGAAATTTGAACTTCCTTTAGTTTCTTTACTATATGATGAACCTGGATATTAGAAAGAAAATACATTACATATTTTTAAAGAAATATCACACCACGTTAAAATAGTTTAAGCTGAAATTATGTTGACCTACTGCTATTAAGATCGTAAATTTATCTAAGTCTTTCAACTAGACGCAATCGAAAGTTTGCAGCTCATCCTTTGCATGCAGAGGACTCCACATCATCATGATTGTGCTCATACACACCGACAGAATAACCCTCAGAATATGTGATAATGCAGCGAACAGCATGTATCATACTTAAGCCAACTAAGATCCGTTGTGTCATGGATGCTGGCCGCGGGTAGCCTAGAGGGCAACTTTCGTGACTGCCACGGAAAGGACCTCAGGTTCGATCTACTAAATATCCGCCGTGCGTCGGTTGGGTACGTTAGCCGTCGGACCCAGGGTACTGGCTTTCCGGTAACAATTAAGGGCGTCTTCCTCTACCTTTCTACTTCGCTTCCATGTCACTTTCTTATCAGGCAGTCTAGCCCAAATCTTCTAGTTTCCTATTTCTAAGGGTTGTTTAAGACCTGGAGTCAGACAATCCCTTCCTAAAATCCTCTACATATGATTTGATCATTTGTTTCATGGATGTGAAAAGTAGAAAGAATTTAGAGTAAATCATGAAGAATTCGGGTGTGAGGCTTGAGAAATTAGGTTACCCTATTTGAATTCAGCAGCGCCAAACATCTAATGTGTTAAAAAGTCACGCGCAGCTGTTGGTCCCAGGCCACTGACTGTTTTTTATAAAAATAAAGACTCCCTAGACTTCTGAACTATAATTTCTTTCAAGACCAGGCAATGTGCTCTATCCTGCAACTCAATGTTCCAATTTTTCTCTGATGCACAAAATCACCATTCCTGAAGTAAAAAGATATTGATTTCCTTCGTAGATTTAATCCCCACTTCTGTTCCTATCATTCCAAATGTTATTTAGGCACAAAGCGAATAAATGAAAGTATCTATGGGAGATCTGGGCTTCTCATTAATTAATTAGCCAGCAGGCGGAGGCATAATAAGTCGGTAAATAATGTGTTTAAATCACGTAAATTGTCGTGGGCAATTAAGAAATTAATTATGGATCAGTTGGGAACAATTATAGTTTAGCGAGCTTCAAAGGCATTCAGTTTATGTTTTACAAAAATAAACTTGTTGGGAGCGGTAGCAAGATCGCTACCACTACCAACAAGTTGGAGCGATTTTCGAATTTTCGGTCTCGACTTTGTCTTCAGAAAGAAACTGTGCTTCGATCAAGAATTCCTTCCCTACAAACTTCTTGCAAGGCAGTGTGGATCTGTGTTAGAGGTTTTCGCCCCAGAGTTTCTATTTTCACGTTCGAGCGCTGGTCTAACGCTGTGACTCGACCTGAGGAGCTGCACGCTTCCATTTCCAAACCGTCCTACGTCCACACAGCAAATGACAGAGCGTCGTTCTGACACCATTGCGTTGCTGAGAGTCTGACCTTGATACGAGGCAATCATTCGCTTCCATTTTAGATTAACGCGTGTGCAGAACTTGTATTATGACCTTCGTATGTCAAGAAGAAGGCATTGTGTGAAATGTAGGGCGACTGGAGGAATGGAAGCAGGACAAAGTTGAGGAAGCATCCCGTGTGCTAGATATTTCTCGAAATATTCTCTCGAGACTCTGGAAACAGTTTCAAATGACACGGGGAGTATCCCATTGTCCAGGATAAGGCCGTCCAAGGGCCACAACCAAGTCGCAGAACCTCTTCCTGGCTTCAACACCGAAGATAAACAGGTGGATGACAACACATCAGATTGCCCGAGAGGTTGCTGCATCTACAGGGATACATATAACCAGGTGTATTTTGCATACTAGGCTGCGGGAGAAGTGCCTGTGTTTTCCTCTCACTCCAACCACCAGGTGCGCACGTTTTAAATAGTGTTGATAGCATCGCAGCTGAAGTCTCATTGACTAGGGTCGAATGTTTTTCACCCATGAATCTCGATTTTGCTTGGAGAGCGATTCTAACGTATCATTGTCTGGAGAGAGACGAAGACAAGAAAAATCCCGTGCAACATCTTAGAAATACACAGATTTAAAGTTTTAAAAATCATGTTTTGGGGAGGCATAACGTTAAATGGCCGCCTAGGTTTGAATGTTGTTCATGGAGGTTCACTAGCCGGTCAGAAATGTAGAGACGAGATCGTAGGAGAATGTGTGAAACCTTTTGTAGGAGCTGTCGATCAAGAATTCCTCCTAATGAACGAAAATGCATGACCCCATCGAGCGAAAATCGTCTCTGACTACTTAGAAAATTAGGATATCCATAGAATGGAGATGACATGCATACTCCTCGGATTTAAATCCTATTGAACATGTGTGGAACGCTTTAGGGCGCAAGATCTTGGAATCCCGCCCCTTCTCAGAACACTCTAGGAGCTAGCGAGTGAGTCTTTTTTTTTTTTTTTTTTTTTTTTGATTGGAGGTTTAACGACCACCGTGAGCAACTCAATGGGCTATAAGCAGTCGCCCGTCCCTAATTTAGGGTCACTGGTTCCAGGGAAGGGAGAGAGCCAGTGCCGTAAGACAAACACAATATCCATGCCTCACCGGGATTCCCCGGACCCCGTTCGGACGAATAATCAGAGGCCATCGCTTAGACCACTGCGCCACCGGGGCGGCCGAGTGAGTCTATAAGGAGCAGTGGAACTTGTTCCGCAAAGTCTCATCGATGATCTCATAGCAGCATGAACAATCGTTGCTAATGTTGTGTTTCTGGTTTGGCTGATCGCTCCCTTTTTTCAATATTCTCTTTAAATTCCAAAATGTGCTTTCTCCAGTTATGCCATATGTCTTTATTTTGCTCTTTTTGCTCTTTTACGTCACAAATTGTGTTACGTTCAAAATTGTGTACTGCTTCTGTCTGCATTTCATGCATTATGACAAAATAAAGATTTTCAGCACATTTCATGCCTTTATCTTGACAACAACGGCAGCTATGGCCATTTTTGATAACTATCCTTTAATTTTTCAGTCCAGTGTATATAGGTATAAATGCCGATCACACCGTTTCTCTAAAACATTTGGTTTTATTTATCTTTAATAACGTTTGTATATTCTAGAATGGAGTTTGGCTTCACCATGATATTACCCCATGAGCTGCGAATGAGCTTCAATGTCTTCTTTTAACACACAGTACAAACGTTGTTTTAGTCGAGTTTTCCATCCGCCACTTAACCTGATGCTCACCATTTACTTAGGATTTCCATCTTCCTTCAACATCGATTCGTGATATTTGAATCCTCTCACTCTTTTGATCTCTCTTTCCCGGGTACTAACACCTGGAATTTTGTTTCTCCTCTTTTCATTTCAGCACATGTACTCTGCTTTCGTTCCTCTTATTTTCAACATATTGTCTTCTAGCGATCCTCTACAGTTTTGTAGTTTTTCTTCTGCTTCTCTTTCACATGTGGCACATACCATATAATCTGCAAACAATATGGTCCGCTGTGCTACTTTCCCTAATCCTGCTGTTGCCACACTTAAAATAATATCAGTGAAGGATGGACTAAATGCAAATTCTTGCTCTTCTCCGACTCTTATAGGACTTTTTCTGTATTTGTCCTACGCTAATTGCTACACACCTACGGGAATATCTGTACATTTCCTATATAAACTGTACATAATTTTATGGCACCATATTCCTTCTCAGACTATTCTACATTCTTTGCTTGGCACTTGTAACGTTTACTGCTAAATAACTTTCTTTTGAGTTTTTGTGTTCGCATGCAAATTTTGTTTCTTCTCGTCAAGCGTTTTCTAACTGAACGACACGTTACTTCTCTGAGATTTTTCAGATGGCGTCACTGACAGTGAGTACTAATATGATAAAAGGTAAATAATGAATGCATACAAGGCACGTGCTAGAGAACAGCTTGTTAAACAGAATGTATGTTAGAGAGAAGCTTGTTAAAGACAAATATTGCGAGTATGCAGATTTCTTGAAGGAATGTTACGCTGAATTATAATGAATTATATTTTTTGAGAGTGTGTTGTGATTGTTGTGCAGATTGAAGCCAGTGAGCTTACCTTTTGGAAAGAGTTATCGCCGTGTTCTGAAGTGCAATTTACACTAGTGGACTAGTGTAGGCTGTTTCGTCAGTTAACTACCCTGTCCGTTTTGCTTTCTCTGCTGACAAGTGAAATTCTATTGAATTAGAGATACATGCCTAGTAATGCGTTGGACCAGCTCTTATCCTAACAGACGGCCACACTAGAAAGTATGTACTTACTCCATGAGCTGACGAAAACGTTCTGCAGGTATCTTTAGCCATACCCTTCTCCAAAGTTGTCCATGATTCGCTTGGGTTCATAGGCAATGGAAAGTGTGCCCAAACAGCATGCTCAACGGTATCTTAAAGATGTTTTGTTTGGTTTAAATTGAGATTCTAGGTGGCTGCTGAAGCGTTTCGAATTCGGTACAATACTCTTGCAGTCATGAAATTGCCAGATGTTGACCTTTCGTGTTGGCAATTTTCTTGCTTGAATACGCCATTGCCACTGGGATGCATGGTGGACTTGAATGAATGTAAATGGCCGGGTAGGACGTTTACATGTTTCACGATGCTCAAGGTCCGACAGTATTCCAGCTAAAGACCCTCGGGGCCATCACTCATCCACAACCAGCCTATATGGTTCCAATTTGGCACGAGGGGTCCATGGCTTCACGAGGTTGACGCCAGATCCTCACTCTCTCCATCGGCTTGATGCAGTTTGAATATTGATTCATCACTCCGAGGTATCCGCTTCCGCTTCCAGTTCTCTGTGGTCCGGAGCCGGTGTGCTTTTTCCCTAGCCAGACGTGGATCCCTTTGTCGTACCGATAAGAGTGGGACTCTTGTAGGTCGGCGGCTCCCAAACCTTAGACTGTTAAGAGTATGTTGCACTGCCCTTCCTTGGTTGGGCAAGTCTGGTCCACTGTTCAAATAGGTGGTGATTAGTGATATTCTCTTTTTCCATCAATTCGAGCAATACAACCCAAACGCTGAACATCACGAGTACGAGCTATCAAGGCTGGTACACCTCGGCGATTCATTCGGGAGCTTGTTCTTTTGCCAGAATTTTTGTATTCCCGAAACACCGTCGGCGTTGTAGTACAAAAAAATCCTCAGTGTGTTTACGACTTTCGAGACGGTGGAACCCTATCCTGAGGTCACCTACAATCCGTCCTCTGTCAAAATCATCCAAATCACGCGTTTTATCCATCATGCCTGTAATCCATCACTGTTGAGAAGCTGTCGGCACAATGACTGTACTTAACCACAGTTGTGGCCCCGCATGCGCTGTAATGAGGGAGTAGCAGCGAAGCATTTGCATAACTCCTGCTATCTCTAATTCAATGGCCCTTAAGTGTACGTATATCTATTGAAGAGACACACACAGTGAAGCAATTAAGCATTTAAACCTTTAAATTTTAAATTTAACTTAAATATTATACGTACGTTTTCTCTCATGCCTTCTGTAGACTACACATATCAAATGCAAGTTTGCATTTCCCTTTCAGTGCTTTTTCAATGAGTGGTCTTCGGGAAAAAAAACATGGCATCTGTTTCACTTGTTCCAAATATAAATTCACTTATTTTTTTCTATCGTCGCCACTTCTCTCAACACTTATCCAGTGTCTTTTTCCATATCTTCATACGTAATTGGTCTCGTGCTCCAATAATTTTTGCAGGTTTATATATCGTCTTTTTTCTTTACAGTTACGTATCAACATTTTACTTCTCCGTGTATTTGGTGATCTTCTTGCTTAAGGTACGTATCTCTTTCGTTAAATTCCACAGTCACCACTCTCTTCATCTAAAGCTTTCCACAGTCACAACTCTCTTCATCTAAAGTTTTCCGCAGTCACCACTCTCTTCATCTAAAACTTTCCACAGTCACCACTCTCTTCATCTAAAACTTTCCACAGTCACCACTCTCTTCATCTAAAGCTTTCCACAGTCACCACTCTCTTCATCTAAAGCTTTCCACAGTCACCACTCTCCTCATCTAAAGCTTTCCACAGTCACCACTCTCTTCATTTAAAGCTTTCCACAGTCACCACTCTCCTCATCTAAAGCTTTCCACAGACACCACTCTCTTCATTTAAAGCTTTCCACAGTCACCACTCTCTTCATCTAAAGCTTTCCCAAGTCACCACTCTCTTCATTTAAAGCTTTCCACAGTCACAACTCTCTTCATCTAAAGCTTTCCCCAGTCACCACTCTCTTAATCTAAAGCTTTCCACAGTCACAACCCTCTTCATTTAAAGCTTTCCACAGTCACCACTCTCCTCATCTAAAGCTTTCCCCAGTCACCACTCTCTTCATTTAAAGCTTTCCACAGTCACAACTCTCTTCATCTAAAGCTTTCCCCAGTCACCACTCTCTTAATCTAAAGCTTTCCACAGTCACAACCCTCTTCATTTAAAGCTTTCCACAGTCACCACTCTCCTCATCTAAAGCTTTCCCCAGTCACCACTCTCTTCATCTAAAGCTTTCCACAGTCACCACTCTCTTCATCTAAAGCTTTCCACAGTCACCACTCTCTTCATTTAAAGCTTTCCCCAGTCACCACTCTCTTCATCTAAAGCTTTCCACAGTCACAACTCTCTTCATTTAAAGCTTTCCCCAGTCACCACTCTCTTCATCTAAAGCTTTCCACAGTCACAACTCTCTTCATTTAAAGCTTTCCACAGTCACCACTCTCCTCATCTAAAACTTTCCACAGTCACCACTCTCTTCATCTAAAGCTTTCCACAGTCACCACTCTCTTCATCTAAAGCTTTCCACAGTCACCACTCTCCTCATCTAAAGCTTTCCACAGTCACCACTCTCTTCATTTAAAGCTTTCCACAGTCACCACTCTCTTCATCTAAAGCTTTCCACAGTCACCATTCTCTTCATCTAAAGCTTTCCACAGTCACCACTTTCTTCATCTAAAGCTTTCCCCAGTCACCACTCTCTTCATTTAAAGCTTTCCACAGTCACAACTCTCTACATCTACAGCTTTCCACAGTTCCACGGGTATGACGTCTGGTACACAAGCTGTTACACTTTTTATACGTACTTTTCAGGACATTTGTGCTTTTTCACAGCATGTCTTTCATGGTAACTGCCCCATTTAGCCACCTGGTGTTTCGTTAATCCTTGGTTTTGTTCATTCAGTAACATCTTAACATATTTCTGCAATCAAATCACCACATATTTGTCATTCTACAGCTCCTCACCATGATAAATATGTACTTGTCTAATCAATGAATGAAGTCCTTTGTAGTCTTCTTTCATGCTTTTTCGGTTTTAAATGTCTTCCTTTGTTTCTCGCTGGTGTGCAGTTCTTCTTAAACTAAACTATAGCAATTGTGCGACGTACTACAGAGGTGAAGCGCGTGTCAAGACCACAAATCTGCAGCAATACATTCCGTCGGTGTAGCTTAGTTGTTTAGAGCGATTCACTCTGTGGCGAGAAGACACGGTTTCGATATCCGTCACTGACAAATTTGTAAATTTACAATTGTTATTGGCTGTTTAGCAGGTTTCCCTTTACCTTCTACAACTCACAATTCTATTTTTTGTTTGTCCTGTGCCATCGTTCTCATCATTTGTGACGTGCCTGCCCGCAATACGCACATGAGATAAAGGCAGATAGCAGTGAGAGCACATGCCAGTGTAGTATAGTGGATAACACTCGGAGCTCCGAGAGTTGGGGGTTCGAATTATTCCCCCCCTGGCATAAAAATGATGGATAAATTTACTTCTTCATACATTCTAATTGGGATACGTGTGAATACACAACAGCATTACATGCATTTTTCCTAAAATCGTTAGGTGAAATCAATATATAATAACTATAGAAAGGTATAAACAAAAAATTACCTTGGTGCGTTTTTCCTCGTCTAATATTTCTTTCAAATATTCTTTTTCCAGAGGAAGCCACAAAAACTCTGAAACGATTTCGACGCATTGTTGCCACCTTGATGATTGTGGTAACATACTGTTCATCCTCGGAAACAGTTCTGGGTCGTCGTAATAAACATCCCTCAATGGGGTCTGCATGTATTTCAGGTGCTTCATGATGAATTTCAGAGCCAGGTAATTGATTATTACTCTAAAAAGGCAAGCAATTATGAGACAGTAAAATGTACTAAAAATACGTTAAAGGAAACTGAATGTGAATGTACACAGTGTAAGATACTTAAATTACTGTTTCAAATTTCAATTTCAGTCTGTAGCAAAAACATTGAAACACGTCGATAAAACTAAAAAAATTACATAAGTCTAAAGACATTAAAGCACGTCAACCGGGAAACTCTGCGCGCAAATTCCACACGGCCAGGCATGCAAATGATTAGATATTCTACGCCAATAATCACACAGGGAAACCCCATCGAGCAGAGGAAACGCGCATCTTGGGGCGTATGTAATTAACGTCACTCACATACAATGATCATTCTGGCCCTTTTTGACATCAGTAGCCGATGAGATTGAGATGACATCAGTAGACAATAAGTCTGCGTTGACATCAGTAGCCGATGAGATAACTACATCAGTAGCTAATGAGGTTTCGTTGACATCAGTAGCCGATGAGATAGCGACATCAGTAACTAATGAGGTTTCGTTGACATCAGTAGTCGATGAATATACCGCAAAGACGCACGCGACTACAGTGCCAGCAGCACAGAGAATTTCAGAGGGCGTGATTCTTCTGTTTAAAAGAAGCTGTTTGTCATTTCGGCGTATCTGAGAGCATCTGGGTCGGAGCGATGCCGCTATAGGACGATGTTAGCAGCAGTGAGTCCAAAAGGTCATCACATACCCACCACGAAGGCGCCGGCAGACCCAGGCAAACAACTGAAGGTGGTAATCGAATGATAGTGAGAGCAGCCATAACAGCACATACGGCCTCGCTATATACCGTCCGTAGGCACGAAGCATGCACTATCAGGACGCACAATTAGAAGATTGGAGTGGCGGGTTTGTATCCTCAAAAACGACTACCACTTATATTATCGAATATCGACAGCGTCTTATGGAGTAGTATGACCGACGCATGTGTGTCTGGAAGACGTAGGGCCAGCGCACCGATCCTTTCTGCGTTGTGGAACGACACACGGACAATACCGCTGCAGTACCGCTGCCGACTTTTCAGCTCGCAGGATTGTAGGATTTCCGAGAAGCTAATTTTTGACATTTTCCAAGATAATCTTCACCACGAGTGCATGCAACTCATGGTTATGCAAAACCCACGTCCTTGTCCAAACATGGCACTTGAAGAAATTAAATCCAGCTCTATGAACTAGCAATGTGCTTTCACTGTAATGTCGATAAAGCTTCACTATAAATCTAGTGAAAAAAACACCGATCCTTCAGAACTTACTAATTGTAAAACGTTTATGTGTTTCAGTGAGGTCTCCTAAATATACAGTATTTCAATAAAGAATAAGCACACTGGATAAAATATTAGTCACCCCTCTTATAACTTACACCTAATAACGGGAGAAGGCGCCTCTTGGCCGCCCCGGTGGCGCAGTGGTCTAAGCGATGGCCTCTGATTATTCGTCTGAAAGGGGTCCGGGTTCGAATCCCGGTGAGGCATGGATGTTGTGTTTGTCTTACGGCACTGGGTCTCTCCCTTCCCTGGAACCAGTGACCCTAAATTAGGGACGGGCGACTGCTTATAGCCCATTGAGTTGCTCACGGTGGTCGTTAAACCTTCAATCATAAAAAAGAAGGCGCCTCTTGCTTTCATAACAGCATGAATCCAGTGTGGTAAACTCCACGAGGTTGTGGATGTATTGAACATCGAGTTGCAGCCACTCGTGCGCCAATGGGTTCCGAAGTTCCGACAGAGTACCTGGGTGTTTATTTAGGCGTTTCACCCTCTGTTCCAAATGATCACATATTTTCAATAGGACTTAAATCTGCGGACTTGGCGGGCCAGTTCAGTTGAGACAGTGTTGCTGATGGTTCGTCATGCTACTCAGACACAGTTTTAACCCTGTGCACGCGACATCGTCTTGGAAGACAGGAGTGGCAAAGTGACGCTGCTCCTGGACATGTAGGGCAAAGGGAAACACTTCTTCCTTCAGAATGCGGAGGTAAGCATGCTGGTTCAAATTAATCGTCACTGCAACGAGAGGGCCCATTTCGTGGTATGAAAGATATCCCCAAAATATCACAGAACCCCCTCCAGCTTGAACACCTTCGATACAATCAGGATTAAAGGCTTCATTGGGCCTGCGACGCACTCGTCGGCTCCCATCATTGGAGTACAAACAAAAATGAGACTCATTAGACCAAATTACTCGTTTCCAATTCCACAGTAAAGTTTTGGTGTCTCTGAACCCATTGCTAACGTGCCGACTTTGTGATTTGCTGTTAAAAGAGGCCTCTTCCATGGTAATCTGCCCCAGATGTCCGTGGCATGTAGTTCTCGTCGCAATGACCTTTCGGAAATTGGTTGGAATGGACTGTCATTGATTGTTTGGAGCAATTGTTGCCTAGTTTGAAACCGATTAACAGTTATTAGGTGTGAAACATGGCGGCGGTCCCTATTGGTGAGAATCGGTGTCCGGCCGCAGTAACGTCACCGATTTTCAGTTGACTGGGAACTACACCACTTTTTGCACATCCGCTGAACAGTACGCTTCGACACACCAACAAATTGGGCGATTTCATTCATTTTGTGTCCGTGGGCACGACCAAACACGATGGCTCCTTTTTGCCACACAGTAACTTCTGTTTTACGACATACACTATATTGACAAAAGTACTAATGTATGTCAATAAACACATCATAGCGTTTATTGACATTCATTAGTACGGTGCAGGTCCCCCTTTGGCCATAATGCATGAATTGACCCTTCGAGACATGCGTTCGACAAGGTTTTAGAACACAGCGATAGCTGCCGCTAACTGTTGCTTAGTAATAGGATTCGGTTCCAAACTTCTTATGCATCACTCTAATTCATCCCATAGGTGCTCTATGGGATTAAGATCAGGAATCTGTGCTGGCCAATCCACACAGGATAAGGAATTGTCGTTAAACCACGCCGTAATAGTCCTTGCTTTATGGCTCGGTGCATTATGCTGCTGGTACCAACAAGATTCGGTTCCATATTATTGCCACAGAGTTGGTAGGGCATAATTATCCAGAATATCAAAGTAGACCTGCTGGTTAACAGGTTTGTCCACGATACCAATGGGCCGGGACCATACCACGGAAAACACCCCCACACGAGTTCACTGCCAACTCCAAACTTGACCGTAGGAACAGTACACTGTGGTAAATAGCGTTCCCCTGGCTACTGCCATACCCACACACGGCGATCAGACACATGGATTGTGTATTTGGATTCATCAGTCCATAGGACCCGTTTCCATTGATCAACGATCCCCGACGAATGTTCTTTACACCATGCTAAACGACGAGTAGCATTCCGAGTGAAGATGGAAGGCTTATGAGCAGCCGCACGACCACCGTAACCCATGGAATGAAGTTCACTGCTAATGGTACGTGTACAAACCAAGGTTCCAGCATTTTTACTCACCTGTACACTGATGTCTTGCGCAGAGCTCCGTCGATTAGCTGTAACGACTCTTCTAAGGCTTCGACGTCCCCTATCACTGATTTTCTTTAGTCTGCCGGCACGTTTTGCTGCTTCAGGCACGCCCTGTGGCTTCCACTTATTCAGTACATCCAGAACAGTTGACTTGGGAATGTTGTTTAAACGCCTCTCGGTTTCTCTTATGTACAACCCATTAATCTAACACCCAACAATCTTTCCTTTCTCAAAGTGAGGTCTCTCCCGCCGCGACATTTTCACCCAACCTCACAGTGAGATATGATCGCGGTCAGCTTCTGGTTTGTTTTTATACCGTTAGCAGCTGCACCGCGCATCTTAACAATGCAGCGGATCCGTTCATTTGCTTTTGAAGGGATGTCCGGTGACTTTTGTCAGTATAGTTTATATTGCGGGCTACATAGTAAATGCAACACACGCCTTGCTCTCCATCACTTCACGCGACAGAAATGATCCTGTAGACTACGTCGGTGCTATTTATCACCCAGCAATGCTATCACGAAGCCCTCTGTGCAACCGGTAACTTCCTTCTTTCATTTCTGTTAGTGGTGACTAATTTCTTGTCCGGTGTGCTTATCATTCAGAGATCCCTGTGACATAACTTCTCCTATCTTTCGCAAAATGCTTGACGTTCGCGAGATATTAAATTCTCATTCAGCCTGTGTGTGAGCTTCTAGCGAATCGTTCAGATTGCGCCGGGTGTGAGATACAGGATGAGACATGGGTGCTGCGTTAGTCCTCCAGCACTGATTCTGTCACTTTGATGGGACCAGTGGACCAATTTTCATGTCAAGCGACTTCATATGGCCTTAGCTTCCCGCAAAGGTTGTTAATCCCCCCCCAAAGTGCTCATTCGGAATGTTGCTAATGAATCAGTTATCAGTAAAAGCTGTTTCAGCTTCACGGCATAATGCTACCATAACATAAGCTTAAAAATGTCTGCTTTGCTTCGATGAGGAACCTATTTTACGTGGTGATTGTGTCTCCTAGTTTTCATTTTATTGATGCTCTTATATAAACTGATACAATGAAAGGAAATGTTCTAAAGTTTCCAAATTATTAGGAACATTTACTTAATAACGTATTGGACCACCCTTGGCTTTCAAAACAGCCTCGATTCAATGCGGTGTGGATGCAATAAGGTGCAGGTTATCGTTCAACAGATGGATTCCGCCAAGCGGACGTGATGACGTCCGTCAGTTGCCGAATATTCACTAGAAGAGGATATTCGTTACGAATGGCGCTCTCAATGTCATCTCACAAGTTTTCAGTTGGGTTAAGATCTGAGAACCGGCACTTTACCACTTGGATGTCACAGTCGTGCTCGTGGAACCATTGCGTGACGATCTGAGCCTTATCGCATAGAGCATTATCGTGGTGTAAGTAACCTCCTCCATCTGGAAACACCATGCACATGCACTGGTGTGGGTTGTCTGCACGGAGTTTAAGATACACTATACTGACAAAAGTACAAAAATCATCAGACACCCTTTCAAAAGCAAATGAGCGGATTCTTTGCATTGATAAGATGCGCAGTACAGCTGCAAATGGTATAAAAACAAGACTGCAGCTGACCGCGATCATATCGCATTGTGAGGTTGAGTGAAAATGTCGCAGCGGGAGAGAACTGACTTTGAGAAAGGAAAGATTGTTGGGTGTTTTATTACTGGGTTGTCCATAACAGAAACCGGGGGACGTTTAAACATACCGAAGTCAACTGTTTTGGATGTACTGAATAAGTTGAAATCACATGGCGTGCCTGAAGCAGCAAAACGTCCCAGCAGACCAAAGAAAATCAGTGATGGAGGACGTCGAAGCCTCAGGAGAGTCGTTACAGCTAATAGACGGAGTACTACACAAGACATCAGTGTACAGGTGAGTACAAATGCTAGAACCTCGGTATGTTCACGAACCATTCGCAGAGAACTTCATTCAATGGGTTGCCGTGGACATGCTGCTGCTCATAAACCTTTCATCTCCACTCGGAATATTACTCGTCGTTTAGCATGGTGTAAAAAACATTTTTCGTGGACCGTAGATCAATGGAAACGGGTCCTATAGGCTAATGAATCCAGATACACGATCCATCAGTCTGATGGCAACGTGTGGGTATGGCGGCAGCCGGGAGAACGCTATTTACCACAGTGTACTGTTCCTACGGTCAAGTTTGGAGCTGGCAATGTACTCGATGGGGGGGGCGTGGGATGGTCCGGGCACATTGGTTATCGTGGACAAACCTGTTAACCAGCACGTCTACCTCGATATTTTGCACAATTATGCCCTAACAACTCTGTGGCAATACCATGGAACCGAGCCTTGTTGGTACCAGTAGGATAATATACCGAGCCATAAAGCGAGGACCGTTGAGGCGTGGTTTGACGATAATTCCGTATAGTGAGCGGATTGGCCAGCACAGAGCCCTGATCTTAATCCCATTGAGCACCTATGGAATGAATTAGAGTGGTGCATAAGAATTTTGGGACCAAGGCCTACCACTAAGCAACAGTTAGTGGCAGCATTATGTACTGAATGGAGGCGCATACTTATTGCTGTGATCCAAAACCTTGTCGAAAGCATATTTCGAAGTGTCAGTGCATCCATTAAGGCGGCCAAAGGTGGACCGTGCCCTTACTAATGTATGTCAATAAATGCTATGTTATGTTTCTCTTCTAGGTGTCCGGTGACTTTTATCAATATAGTGGCATCAAAATCAGTGATGTATTCAGGCATCTGCTCGGGGATGCTTAGCCCCCCGAAAATCTATGAATGCCCCTCGTAGGTTTTTAGGCAATCTCCCCTTATATTTCATTTAATTGTGCTCTTTTATAACTAAATATTTAGAGAAATTAATTTTAAAAAATTAGGGAAAATATTATAATTACAAAAAACAAAACATCCACATAACTTCAATCTGAAATTTCTATCATCCTTCAACAAAATCTTGAACAGTCGTCGTTGAAGGGGCAATTTTTCAAGCACTGACAACTCAGACTACTTCCGCAGTAAAAACCTAATTCCACACAGTAGAGATGTTTACATTGGAATAAATCATCGTACTTTGGTAGCCGGCATTCAGCTTTATTTCAATCTTCTGGATGCCGATTTTCCATGTATACGATTAAGCCACAGTGTAGCTAACGTGACGTTAGTGCTTCCGATACAACAAAATATATGCTACCAAATATTTAACAATAGCAAATGATTAGAAATTGTTCCCATGATAAGGTTGTTGTATTTTCTGCCGGTGATGGTTTACACTCTGTGACAAAAAAAATAAAAATAAAATCGAGGCACCTCAAACTGGCATCGAAACGGTTAGATAGTTTTTTTACTGCTATTTGCCAATCTAAATAATCTAAAGGGGCTAAAACCAAATGGGAAAATGGCTCACACCATACGTTTTCAGGTAACCCTGTAATGATTCCTTAATAATCAGAAACACACTTGTAATAAGTCGAGGATATTTTTACCACTCCTAATGTGGGGGTGAGAGATTTTCCCCAGCACAGCACTGTCTTACTAGCATCCTGCATATTTTACACCACCCCATGGTGAATTCCGTCGTCCATTACTTAGTTAAAGCAAAGGTATAACATTTTTGCATTTTTAATCGCTTATATGTGTTGATTTCTTGGAATTTGCATTTGCGGTATGAGAGCTGAAGAATATTTTTTTACTTTATTTAAAACTTTTATATGTATTAATATACACTGAAGTGCCAGAAAAACTGGTGAACCAGTCTAATACTTGGTAGGTTACCCACGTGACCGGAGGACTGCAGACATACGACGGGGCATGGACTCCACTAGCTTCTGGAAATATGCTGTAGGCAATGCACACCATACTTCCTGCAGAGCGTTCCACAATTCGGGTGTATTCCGAGGTCTCGAATTCCTGTATTCGATAGCGCGTTGCATGGTATCCCAAATGTGTTCTATCACGTTCAGATCTGGGGATTGGGTGTGAATGGCAACACCCCAAACTCAGATGAATGCTCCTCTAACCATAAAGTGGCGTTCTGACACTTGTGTGGAGGTGCATTGTCTTTCTGGAACAGGCCCAACCCACCCGCATGAACGCAGGACATGAACGGATGTACCACGTTAGAAAGGATACGCACATAGCGTTGGCCGGTCACAGACTTCTGTAGACGTACCAGGGGTCCCAGTGAAGTCCAACTAAACACACCCCATGCCATTACGGACCCTCCACCAGCCGGTACAGTTTCCTGTTGACAGGCGGGATCCATCGCTTCATGGGGTTTGCACCACACACGAATCCTTCCATCTGCCCGATCAGTTGGAAACGCTACTCGTCAGACCAGACTACTTATTTCCAGTCATCAAGTGTCCAGTGGCGGTGTTGCCGTGCCAAAGCGAGGAGCATAGCTCTGTGTCGTGCACCCATCAAGGGGACTCTAGTTGGGCATCGGCTCCCAAAGCTCATGTCTTGCAGGGTACGCTGCACAGTCTGGACGCTGATGCTTGTTGAGGCTCCAGCATTGAATTCCGATAATACCAGCGAGAGTGTTGCACGCCTATCGTGGGAAACGATTCTTGACAGCCGACTATGGTCACGTTAACCCAATGTCTGTTTACGGCCACACTTGTATCGTAGGTAGGAGGTTTTGCCCGAATTCTTGTAGTCATTTTCCACCCTTGCAATGCTCGTCCGTGAAAATCCAAACTTCGTTTCTACCTCCAAATTACTATGGCCCATCTCACGAGCGCCAACTATGACACCGCGTTGAAATACGCTTAAATCGTTATTACTTGTCATTGTCATGCCGAAAACAGCTCGGACTGCTGGCAAGGATGTCTATCGCTTTATATACGCACTGGCTGATGCAACCGAGTACGCGCAGGGGTGACGTTGCTATGTATTTTGTATAAGCTCGTCTGTACCATTTTTCTGGCACTTCAGTGTATATATAAATAAAAAATTTTTGATTATAAGTATGTAATCAGTCAACAAGTTTCAGCCCCCTTAAAATTCGTAAAACATTTTTCTGGTCCTCAAGATTTCAGATTTGGTTGTACAGAAAGGAGATGTCTGCTATTTTAGCCTATTCTCGCCAGTGTAAAGTGGGTTATGTATGTTGAAGCTCTCGTCTGGATACAACTGTTATGCTACACTGGTATTTAACGTAATTGAGCTTATCCGTATCATTGTACAACCCTCTTCAGCCCTTTACCTATATACAGTCCAACCCGCCTAATGGAATAGCCTATTTGTCATAAGAAAATATTCCAATAAGCGTGATATTCCATTATACGTGATCTCTCCAAATAAATTCACATACGTATGCGCTATTTATATACGAACTCAAGTACAGTACATATAACTACTTAAATAAGTAGTGAGGAAAAACAAGTTTAAAGAACGGATGAAAACTAAGTTAGATGTTGCTTTATAGCGACTTAAAATTTTATACAGTACAGTACTGTACATATAATAGCGTACAATTTGATAAAATATATTACATATGTGCAGTACTGTACGTGTAATATTTACGGCTTGGCAAAATAATCAGTTATTTTACATTAGGATATTAATAAATTTGTTACCTGATTTTCCAGTTTATAATATGCAGAGAAGTTCACATTATTCGTATTTTCCAAAAAAACATCTTAAAGTGCTGCATGTATTATTCACTTCGGTATGAGAATGTACTTCTATATCCACATGATCATCTTCTATAATCTCATTTAGAAGGATTTCACTATCAGATATATATCCCATCTCCTCTAAAGTCATTATCAAAGTTTAGGGAATTAGAAAAGTCATCATCCATCATTCCTTCAGGTGTGGGATCGAGGAAAGGTAAATTCACTTCTTCAAGAGTAGCATCTACCTGCATTCCACGATTTACTCATCATGTGAATCTCAGTAAGTACTGATATTTGCTTAATAATATTACTAGCCTCAGCAGCATATCATTAAAATCCTAACAGGCATTTTTCACCATTTCTTTTCAGCAGGGTGAGATAAGGTCAATGTCAAGTCTAAAGGGAAATGACCACTTTAACCTGACTATTGTTTGCAATTGGGAGGGGCCCGTTCTTAGCCCACCACACTTTTTACGCGTGTTTTTGTCTATGAACAATCACAACACAAATTCCAAGAAAGATGCCTTGAATAAAGAAACTGCTTTTCTCCTTTGTAACCCTGAAAGAGCAAATATTTATTCCAACAACCGGGACTAAACCAATATTTTTATTATATCAACTGTTCATCTTTCGATAACCCTGATACCCTTTTCTTCGGTATGTGAGCATAATTATTGTTAAACTCTCTCTTACCTTTCATGAGTCTCACTAAGTACTCTGTCTATTGCTTTGACATAATCCATAGGGGCGTTGATCGTTATTCCAATGTTACTGTTGGCTTGCAGTCCGTAATTTGCGAGAATCTGTTTGGCAATCGCACACCATTTGATCTATACAAAACACAAAGTGTACGATCAAAACTACTTGTCTACGATATCATGTTTGCAGTAAAGAATGCATGTATGAAAAACTAAGAGAACTTACAAACATTTTTTTGTCAGGTACAGACAAAATTTTATTTCTTTGGGGATACTTGAAGTAAATATCAATCAAAATACTAAAACTTGTTAATATACACAGACGAGTCACATAATTGTGACCACCTCCTACTATGACGTCAACAGCGAGTAGCCAATGAAAGAAGGCACATGTCGTGAGCTGGCTTCGAGGGTACATAAGGTGTGCTGTAGGCTTTTGAAAACATATCGGGGCCATGGGTGGCCTAGTGGTCAGCGTTCGTGACTACCATGGAGATAACCTCAGGTACGATCCTGGGCAGGTACAAACGTTCGAACCACTAAATACCCGCCGTGCGTCGGATGGGCACGTTAAGCCGTCGCGCCCCGGGTACTGGCCCCCGGTAATAAATAAGGGCGTCTTCCTACCCCTTTCTACCTCGCTTCCGTGTCACTTTCCTATCGAGCACTCTAGCCCAAATCTCCTAGCTTCCTATTTCTAAGGGTTGTTTAAGACCTGGGGTCAGACACTCCCTTCCTAAAATCCTCGACATATGATATGATCTGATCTGAAAACGTATCACTCATTGCTGTCATGGATAGAAGGAGCGATTTATCAGATTTGCAAAAAGGGATGATTATGGGGTTTCGGGCTAAGGGTGGCAGCATTTCTGAAACAGCGCAGTTTGTGAACTTTTCGCGTGAGGCTGTGGTTAAAGTGTATCGTTATTGGAGAAATGGCACCATTGCGAATAAGTGACGTGGAAACTGCTGACGACCACGTGCCATTGATGTGAGAGGTGAACGTCGGCTTCGAAGGTGGGTGAGAGCCGATCGACACGTTACAGTGGGGCAACTCACTGGCCGAATGAACCAGGGGGTTACTGGAAATGTGTCTAAAACGAAAGTTCAGCAAATCCTTCTGCGTATGGGACTCCGATGCAGACGGATGGTCACTGCACTTATGCTAACGTAGGTGCATCGGCAGAAAAGGTTTACATTTGCACGGCGGTATCGCAATTGGACCTCCGCTGATTGGCAAATGATTGCCTTCTCCAATGAGTCACTTTTTGTGATTCATTGAACGGCTGGACGTTCGCGTATAAGGCGAGAAACATCTTAGAACAAACACCATTCAACCATTACTGGAAGAGCACAAGCTGGTAGGTGCAGCGTTATGGTCTGGGGAATGTGTTTTCGTAGCATTCCCCGTGTCCACTTATACCTGTGGAAGGCACTATGGACCTAATTCTTTATGAATCCCTCCTCTTGCAGACCATGTACACCCATACATGTTGATTGTCTTCCTCGGGGAGGATGGGATCTTCCAACAGGGTAATGTGACGTGTCACCCAGAAAGTAATCTCCTAGAGTGGATGGAAGAGAACGATGAAGACTTCAAAGTACTTCCCTGGCCCCCTTATTCCTCAGACTGAAACCCAATTGATCATCTGTTGGACCACCTCGATCGTGTTGTCCGCTCTATGGATCCTCCACCACGCACCCTCCAGCAGCTGTCAGATGCCCTGCGGTCAGCATGGATCAACATACCTGTGAACACCTTCCAGCGCCTTATTGTGTCATTCCCAGCCCGTGTAGGTGTGAACACCTTCCAGCGCCTTATTGTGTCATTCCCAGCACGTGTAGCTGTGAACACCTTACAGCGCCTTATTTTGCTATTCCCAGCCCGTGTGGCTGTGAACACCTTCCAGCGCCTTATTGTGTCATTCCCAGCCCGTGTAGCTGTGAACACCTTCCAGCGCGTTATTGTGTCATTCCCAGCCCGTGTAGCTGTGAACACCTTCCAGCGCCTTATTGTGTCATTCCCAGCCCGTGTAACTGTGAACACCTTCCAGCGCCTTATTGTGTCATTCCCAGCCCGTGTAACTGTGAACACCTTCCAGCGCCTTATTGTGTCATTCCCAGCCCGTGTAGCTGTGAACACCTTCCAGCGCCTTATTGTGTCATTCCCAGCCCGTGTACCCGTAAACACCTTCCAGCGCTTTATTGTGTCATTCCCAGCCCGTGTAGCTGCGAACACCTTCCAGCGCTTTATTGTGTCATTCCCAGCCCGTGTAGCTGTGAACACTATCCAGCGCATCATTGTGTCATTCCCAGCCCGTGTAGCTGTGAACACCTTCCAGCGCCTTATTGTGTCATTCCCAGCCCGTGTAGCCGTGAACACCTTCCAGCGCCTTATTGTGTCATTCCCAGCCCGTGTAGGTGTGAACACCTTCCAGCGCCTTATTGTGTCATTCCCAGCCCGTGTAGGTGTGAACACCTTCCAGCGCCTTATTGTGTCATTCCCAGCCCGTGTAGGTGTGAACACATTCGAGCGCCTTATTGTGTCATTCCCAGCCAGGGTAGCTGTGAACACCTTCCAGCGCCTTATTGTGTCATTCCCAGCCCGTGTAGCTGTGAACGCCTTCCAGCGCCTTATTGTGTCATTCCGATCCCGTGTAGGTGTGAACACCTTCCAGCGCCTTATTGTGTCATTCCGATCCCGTGTAGGTGTGAACACCTTCCAGCGCCTTATTGTGCCATTCCCATCCCGTGTAGCTGTGAACACCTTCCAGCGCCTTATTGTGCCATTCCCAGCCCGTGTAGCTGTGAACACCTTCCAGCGCCTTATTGTGTCATTCCCAGCCCGTGTAGCTGTGAACACCTTCCAGCGCCTTATTGTGTCATTCCCAGCCCGTGTAGCTGTGAACACCTTCCAGCGCCTTATTGTGTCATTCCCAGCCCGTGTAGCTGTGAACACCTTTCAGCGCCTTATTGTGTCATTCCCAGCCCGTGTAGGTGTGAACACCTTCCAGCGCCTTATTGTGTCATTCCCAGCCAGTGTAGCTGTGAACACCTTCCAGCGCCTTATTGTGTCATTCCCAGCCCGTGTAGCTGTGAACACCTTCCAGCGCCTTATTGTGTCATTCCCAGCCCGTGTAGCTGCTGTCCTCGCAGCACACGACGGTTACTCTTGATATTTGCTGGTGGTAACAATAATGTGACTCGACCGTGTAGTAGTAACCGACGTTAGGGTCATTGGTTACTGCTTTATTGATTTTCTCCTCAAAGAAAGTAAGAAACACCCCTAACGTAAAATGGGAGGAAATATTTTGTTGATGAAGGGCGTACAAATTATCCCTAATATTGCATTAGCACAACAGCAGTTTAAAATGCCAGCCTTTATCATTTTTGAACCTTTCGGAATACAAAAGCAGATTTATAATGAGCTTTTAACGTTTTTCTGATTTATGGTAAGCTGACTGTGTTCGTATAAAATGAATCAAAAAGTATTTTTTCAGACAGGACACAAAACTTCATAACACTTTTTCTGTTAGCAAGGACATGGGCCTGATTTACAACATGTGTGCAGTACCATAACATTAATGTAAAGTATACTAGCGAAATTGAAAAAAATATTTGAAACGTAATAAAGATTACATTTTATTTCAATTTTTATTAACCCTTTCAGATGCCAATGCACTAATCCAAATGGTTCCCAAAGTTTTCTGTGCTCTCCAAATGGAAATTTTCACTTAGCGGCCGGGTTTTGCGAAAGCTTAAAAAATTTCCTTTCGCGTTTTT
Organism: Macrothele yani; assembly: GCA_039090855.1. Classification (NCBI taxonomy): domain Eukaryota; kingdom Metazoa; phylum Arthropoda; class Arachnida; order Araneae; family Macrothelidae; genus Macrothele; species Macrothele yani. The sequence continues at coordinate 187,745,131 of CM076995.1, forward strand.
ATCTCACCAGTACCAAAAGCACTACGCTTTCATGCCTACACTGAGATTTCGGTTTATTAGGTACATAGTATTATGTTGAACCACCCTTGCCCTAAACCCCAGCCCGAACTTGTCTGCGCATGGAGCATATATCACATGCTGTACTATGAGGAAATAATCGAGAGGCGCAATGACCGCAAATCTGACGATACACGGTACCGCAGCGAACAGCGTGTTCCATAACATTCCCTAAATATTCGATGGGGTTTTAGGTCAGGGATTGTGAAGGCCACTGGAGAAAAAACTCGGTCTGAAATTTGATAAGCAAACCACCTTTTCCAGGAGGTACCTGCTGGATTAGATATGTCAATCTGCTTGAGTAAAAACCGTAGCCACGCAGTGATACAAATTGTTGACAGCGATGTTGAAATTAGCCGTGGCGTTCATATCTCCTTTGATGGGTAAACAAGGGACAAACGCGTGCCAAGAAAGCGACAGACCAGCAGGCTGCCGCCTTTGGGCTGAACTGTTGATATCTGACAAGATGATTTCATGGTTTCAGGTTGCCTGTGCAAAATTCCGATCCTTCCATCCACGTGATGTAGAAGGAATCTTGATCGTCCGGTGTAGGCCACCTTTTTTAGCACGTCTTTTGTAAAAAAAGATGGTGCTTCTGTTATCGGTTTGTCCGTCTGTACCCACAGTACCTCTGCAACTATTAGTCCGATTTGAAAAATTATTTTTGCATTCGGAAGCTTGAAATATGCGAATGATGATTCTTCATTTCGTTTTTTTTTTTTACGATGTACAATTTTGCCGCTAGAGGGCGTAAATGCAGATAATGTCGAATTCAAAATTACGTTTTAATCCACATATTTGTTTCTAAACATCCGATTGAAAAAATTCTTTTATCTTTCGATTCCATTTAGTCGAAGAGTGTTTTAGATAAAGTTTCCTTTTCAAATTATGCATAGATTTTCCGCGAGGGGGTGTACAAGTAAATAACATTTTTCCCGATAACTCTTCTCCTAAAACTCCGATTTGAAAATATTTTTTCCAGCGGATACATCTCCTGATGGAAAATCTTTTGCATACAATTTCGAGATTTTGGTAAAGAATACTTTGGCCACCAGAGGGCGTAAGTGTCAATTTTTGGTTCTGATGTATTTGCCATAAAATCTGAGCTTCTAAAATATCGATTGAAAAAATTCTTTCTTGGACTGATGCCACTCACATAGATAAACCTTTTTGGAATATTTTCTTCCTAAAATATCCCACAGTTTCTCCGCCAAGGACGTGGATGTATATCTTATTTTTGTCAATATCTCTACTTCTAGGAGTCCGATTTGAAAAATTCCTTTTTTGTTGGATAGTGTTTCCAGTGTGACATGTTCTCCATATAAATTCAAAATTTTAAGTAATTCATAGACTTTCCACTAGGGGGCGTAAAGCTAAATTACGTTTCTCCCTATATCTCTGCTTCTAAATCTCCGATTTGAAAAATTCTTTCTACACCAGATACAGCTCTTGATGGGAAATCGTTTGCACATAATCTCTAACATTTTTAAAAAATGGGGGCACCAGGGGGCGTAAATCTTAATTTCCGCTTCTGATGTATTTGCAGCAAAATATGAGCTTATAAATTCTTGATTGAAAAAAAAATGTTGTCTGTAGACCGATACTACTCATGTCGACAAACCTTTTAGAAACATTTTCTTCTTAAAATAGTGCATGGTTTCTGCACCAGGGGGCGTAGACGTATATCTTATTTTGTCAATATCTCGACTTCTAGGAGTCCGATTTGAAAAATTCCTTTTTTGTTGGATAGTGTTTCCAGTGTGACATGTTCTTCATATAAATTCAAAATTTTAAGTAATTCATAGACTTTCCACTAGGGGGCGTAAAGCTAAATTACGTTTCTCCCTATATCTGTGCTTCTAAATCTCCGATTTGAAAAATTCTTTCTACACCGGATACAGCTCTTGATGGGAAATCGTTTGCACATAATCTCTAACATTTGTAAAAAATGGGGGCACCAGGGGGCGTAAATCTTAATTTCCGCTTCTGATGTATTTGCAGCAAAATATGAGCTTATAAATTCTTGATTGAAAAAAATGTTGTCTGTAGACCGATACTACTCATGTCGACAAACCTTTTAGAAACATTTTCTTCTTAAAATAGTGCATGGTTTCTGCGCCAGGGGGCGTAGACGAATATCTTATTTTTGTCAATATCTCGACTTCTAGGAGTCCGATTTAAAAAATTCCTTCTTTGTTGGATAGTGTTTCTAGTGTGACATGTTTTTCCTATTAATTCAAAATTTTCAAGTAATTCATAGACTTTCCGCTTGGGGGCGTAAAGCTAAATTTCGTTTGTCCCTATATCACTGCTTCTAAACCTCCGATTTGAAAATATCTTTCTGCACCGGATACAGCTCCTGATGGGAAATCGTTTGCACATAATTTGTAATTTTTGTAAAAAATGGTATGGCCACCAGGTGGCATAAGTCTTAATTTCCGCTTCTGATGTATTTGCAGCAAAATATTAGCTTCTAAAATCTCGATTGAAAAAAAAAGTCTTTTGTTGGCCGATGCTACTCATGTCGACAAACCGTTTAGGAACACTTCCTTCTTGAAATAATGCATGGTTTCTACGTCATAGGGCAAAGATGTATATCTTATTTTTGTCAATATCTGTACTTCTAAAAGTCCAATTTGAAAAATTCCTTCGTTGTTGGATAGTGTTTCCGATGCGAAATGTTTTTCCTATAAATTCAAAATTTTCACGTAAATCATTTAAGACTTTCCGCTAGGGCGCATAAAGGTAAATTGCGTTTTCTGCTCCTAAAACTCCGATTTGAAACATTATTCCTGTATCGCATACAAGACCTGACGGAAAATATTTGTCACGTAATTTCTAATGTTTGGTAAAGAATGGTTTGGCCGCCAGGGGTCATAAGTGTTAATTTCTACTTCTGATGTATTTGTAGCAAAATCTGTGCTCCTGAAAACTCGATTAAATTTTTTTCTTGGACCGATACCGCTCATATGGATAAACCTTTTGTGAATACTTTCTTCCTAAAATAATGCATGGTTTTCCCACCAGGGGACGTAAAGTCACACCTTATTTTTGTCGATAACTCTGTTTCTAAGAGTTCGTAAGCTCGCGATTCCGTTTACAGCAATATCTGAGGGATTAAAGACCCGATTGAAAATTTTCTTTCTTCCGTCAGATACTATTGTTTTCCATACCGGTTCCATTGCCTTTGAATATCTTTGCTAAATTTAATTTGCGTCAGAACGGATTCAAAAGACGTGCTTATTACACCCGAAAATTCGGTGTCATCTTTTTCCATTTCTGAACGTTCTGGTGTCAATGCAACCACTACCACTTGAGCCGCGCTTCCGTGTTCTGTGCTGTCAACATCGGCACTCCACGAGATCGTCGGATATTTTAGATTATTCGCTGCGTGGACCGATACGTGCTACATTTAGAGATTACCTTCGTCATACTAGTGTTGAACTCTGCAGTGATTGCAGGATTTTTATACAATCTGTTGGCTTGCACGGTTTACAAAAGTCTTTTTTGTCCTCTCTGATCCCCAAACTGTTATCGTTCACATGATCACCGATTTCTAGAGGTTTTTATGTGTCATACCTTTCACGGGAAACCCTTTCTATGACTGTGTGGGAACATCCCCGGTCGACGGACGTTTGGGAGATGTTTGGTCCTACACATCTGATGTTAAGTATTATACCACAACCAAAACCAGTTGCTTTCTCAATCATAACCCTTAATGGAATACTAACTGATGTTGGACGAGCTGTCTGCCTGATTCATACCGCACACTAGGCTCACGTGACTTCTTACGTGTTGGTGTGAGCCATTTATATGACGAGGGAAGCTGTACCTAATAAAGAGGTGTCTCAGTGTACTTATTTACAGGATCTGACACACCCTTTCATCTATAGCCCTATGGCACTAGCTGTGTCAATTGTTTCATGACAACTTCTCCATATTCAAGAAGAACTGATCACGATAAATTATAGCTGGAGTTCATTGCAACCTCGCCTCTGTGTTTTAAACGCGATGTTTTCCATATCCACTTTTGCATTATCGTCAACTGCACTGAAGAGCAATTCAGTTAGAGACAGCTGGCGTTATGCAAATGTGGCGCTGTGGGCTGCCCTGTAAACGGAAACGACATAAAGTATGCAGCTATCCGACAATATAAGGAGTGATGCGACGGGAATCAGTAAGAGTCGGACGCAGTATAGGTAAGAAAAAGGATCTAAGCGCATTTGATCTTGGGCATATTGTCGGGGTCCGACGAATGGGTCACTCCATCTCGGAAGTCGTACAGGCACTGGGATTTTTACGAGCCACTGTATCACGGGTGCACCGTTACTACATCGAATCCGGTAAAACCATCCCTGCAAGGTCCAACTGCCGTGGACACCAGCGTGTGGATGAGCGGGGTCATCGTCGGCTAGCTCCTATTGTAACAGCGGATAGGCGGGCCACAGTGCAAAACATCACTCGGCAATTTAACGCTGGTGCACAAAAACGTGTAAGCAGCCACACCATCCAGACCCATCTCCTCGTTATGGGGTACAGAAGCCATCGTCCCACGAGGGTACCGCTGCTGACCGCACATCACAGGGTGCAAAGATTAGTATGGGCGCAGGAACATCGCCACTGGACCCTAGACATGTGAAAAAATGTTGCCGGGACTGATGCTTCGAGATTCACGATTTTACTCAATGTTAGAGCTGGACGTGACCCGTCGAATGCAGTGCTTACGATGGCACACACAAAACAGAAGTCGCACGCCTGCAACTGAAAACTATTAATTGAAGAATTTTGCTGATATGACACATTGTTTTAGGGCTAACGCACTTCCGAAAGAGAAGGAACAGCACAACAATTGCAAATCTACATAGCTTCAATTGTTTTTTAACTCGCAAAAGAGAAATAGCATCATTTGAAGTCTTGTACTTCGAAAGTTATATCTTAGAATCAAAAGTATCTAAACTCGAAAGACAACACGCTGGTTTCAAGAGTTTTCTAATCCCAAAGAGGAAAATCCTATTTTCAAACGTCTCTTAATTCTAAAAGGAAATTTGATCAGAAAAAGTAACCAAATTTTGTAAGAAAAGTTATCTTCAAAAGTCTTCTAATTCTCGAATGAAATCTTAACTTCAAGTGTCTTCTAATTCCAGAATGAAATACTAGTTTCAAAGGTCTCCTATTTCCACAATGAATCCTATCTTCAAGTGTCTTCTAATTCTAAGTAAAAATCAGCTTTAAAGGTTTTCTAGGCAGTTGAGCGAAAGCTTGGCAAATTACATTATGAAACTATGACCACAACAACGATTTGGGCCAAGATGGTTCCACAGCTAATTCGGTGAACCGCAACCTTTCAGAAGTGTGATGACACTTGGATCTTCCAATACGGCAGTGAAACGACAAAACAGCCGATGAATCAAAAAACATCACCGTCATCTAGAAAGCGAGGCATAGCAGAGCAAATCTTTCAAATCCATGTTAATTGCTTTCTTTGATATTAAGGGTGTAATTTTGGCAAAATGAATTCCCAATGGAACAACAGTGAAGCAGCATTACTACAAACAGATTCTGGTGATTTTGAAAGAGCGAGACGGAAGAAACAGGCAAGGGTTGTGGAAACATGGCTTCGCTGTTCACCAGAACAGCACACTAGCTCATTCAGATATCCTAGTGAAGTTGTTTTTTACCGAGAAGTGCATCACAATGCTTACAATACCTGCCTACTCACCACATTTCGACACCATGCGACTCTTTTTCTTTTTCTTAGAGTCAAATATGTACTTAAGGAGACCCATTTCGAATCAGTTACTGTGGTGAAGAAGAGAACGACCCAGCTCAAGCTTCTCAAGGGGATCACACCAGATGAGCTAGAGCAGTACGAGAGTCATAACAAAAGTTCTGCAGCCTATGGTGCAATAGAGAAAATTACAGCGTCATGTCAAGGTCAGGCTCTCATCAACGCAGTGGTGTCAGAACGACCCCCTGTCATTTGCTATTTGGACATGGGAAGGTGTGGAAAAGGAAGCGTGCAGCTCCTCAGTTCGAGTCACAGCGTTAGACCACCGCTCGTATACGTGAAAATAGAAACTATTTGGGGAAAAACTCCGACATAGGTCCATAGTGCCTTGCAAGAAATTTGTGAGGAAGGAACTCTTGATCAAAGTACAATACTTCGCTAGGCATTGCGCTTTCGGGAGGACAAAAGCAGAATCGAACATGATCGCCGCTCAGGCCGACTTCAAACGGCGACAAACAAAACATCTTTCACCATTTTTGCAACTCTTCTCGAAGAGAATCGCCGTTTGACAGTCGAGGAGATCGCTCATCTGGCAAATTTGTCCACCATGTTTATTCACCGGATTTTGACGGACTCACTGGAAAAAAGAAAAATCTCCCCGTGCTGGGTGCCCCATCAACTCACCCCTGAGCAGAAGGCAGCCAGGTGAGCATCGCACAGGATCACCTCCACAGGTTCCATAGGGAGATGTATACCTTCCTGAGCAGAATTGTCACAATTGATGAGACTTGGACCCGGGATTTTGAGCCGGAACTGAAGTCACAATGAGCGGAATGAAAGCATCCAACTTCCCCATGCCCTTCAAAGTGCAGTCGGCAACTATCCAAAACGAAGCAAATGAAGATTTTTGTGTACAATGCCCGGGGTGTTGTGATCTCTGATCGAGTGCCGGTAGGGCAAAATGTAAACGCACAATATTATCGTGGCTTCCTAAGAACAAAGTTGAGACCGAAAATTCGTCAAAATCGCCCTGACCTGTTGGAAGCGGCAGGGATCTTGCTGCATGACAACGCATCGTGTCATGGTGCAGCGTCGGTACGGGGACTTTTGTCGAAATATGGCTGGGAAACTTTATCCCACCCACCATACAGCCCTGATCTCAGTACACCCGACTTTTATCTTTTCCCAAAGTTAAAAAATTGGCTCCGTGGCATCTGCTACGAAACGCTGGATGAACTGTCATTGGACGTGAACCGAGTGATACGACAGCTGAGCAAAGATGCCGTACTTCAGGGCATCTAGGACCTACCTCACCGTTTCCAAGCTGTCATTAGCAGCGAAGATGAGTACACTGAACCGAAATAAGGTACGTTTCTCCGTTACTTCATACTTTTTTCAAAAATGGACAGTGCGCAGAACTTTTGTTAGCACCCCCGTATTTCGTGGTAGACCAGAATGCCGCGGTTATGCAGCGGGTTTTTTTAAGCGGAAGGGGAGTGCATTGAAGATGATAAGAGTTAAAATGTAAGTTTGTTATTTAACTAGTTACAGCATGAATCTTGTCCTCCCAGCGAATGCAATTACGCATGGTAATCGTTGAACGCTGAAATAAAAAAAAATATTTCATCTTCATCAAACCAAACGTATGAATTATATTACCCACATAACTGTATCGTTCCAACTATTAAGTCATTGCAAACTATTTAATTGTCGTACTTACATGCTTCATTTGGTGATCCAGATCTTGGCAGGCATACGTATGGTGTTCGTTGCGGAGATGAGGATTCTTTTCATACAATTTATTCCTAAAATTGATCGCATCCTGGAAATGGAAGGTATGTTAAAATAATTATGTAGTTACTTTTGTTTTTTCTCATACGTAGTAATTAATGGTATAGGATATAATATGGTTTTTAAAGTGACTCATTATTGCTTTCATATAGCATTCAAATCAGTTCTTGTCGATGAAACATTAAGTTGTCAGCAAAACTCCCTCTGATAAATTTCAAATCTATCCTCAGTGTTGTTTTCATTTCATATAAATAAATATACTATTAGATTTCATGCATTGAGTTGGTGCGAATGAAATGTCTGACGCGAACGAGAAGTGGAGACAGGCCCCCATCACAGCGCAAAGGAAGGTGTTACGTCACAGGGATACTATAAATAGCTAGCACGTGTGTGAAGAACAAGGTTCAGGCGTGGTTTGTTTGGACGTAACGTGGCTTGCAAAGGAAACATGCAGATGCCGGATTTGAGAGTCATCTTCCTGTTCTTCAGGAATTGCCGCTGGAAACGTTAACAAAGCGTTTCGGGACAATACAGCCAACGAACGAACCGTTTGGCGATGGTTTGTGAAGTTTCGAAGTGGCGATACAGATCTGCAAAACGAAGCACGTGGTCAACGACCTGTTGCTATTTCTGACGATGTTCTGTTACTTGTGGTTGACGTGGATCCCCGAAAACCGCGTCGTGAGATAGCGGCAGAGGTATGTGTATACCACACGACAGTTGTTCGGTTTCTGGCTGCTCTGGTTAAGGTAATAAAGCTGGACATGTGGCTGCGGCATAAGTTGACAACTACCAGCAAGACTAGGCATTTGGAAGTCTGCGCGTCGCTGCTTGCCAGGAATAAATAGGAACCTCTAATGCATCCAATCATCACCTGCAACAAGAAATGTGTCCTTTATGATAATCCTAAACTATCGGCATAGTGGTTAAACAAGGCACAGCCTGCTGGGCGGCATCCTACACACCAAGATGATGATGCTCCTTCTCTGGTGGTCCACAGCCAGGATAATTCATCGGAGTTCCTTAGCAAGAGGTCAAAACATCACTGCAGAACGTTATTGTGCTCAATTACACCAGAAATTGCTGCACAAACAACTGGCTTTGGTCAACAGATATGGTGTTCTTCTTCTCCAGGACAACGCTTGCCCTCATGTCGTACAACGAATGATGCTGGCACTAAGTGCTTTGGGCTATGAAGCACTGCTTCGTCCTGCCTATTGCCTGGACTTGTTTCTGACAGAATATCATCTGTTTTGTCGCCTGGAACACTTCCTGTCCAGGGAACAGTTCACAACAGACAATAAGGTTCAATGTGCAGTTGATGACTTCTTCGGGTCCCAGCCACAAGACTTTTTTCGTTCCGGGATCATGGCCTTGCAGGACAGATGGCCAACTATGTGTCGATGCAGAGGGGAATTATTTTGCCTAGGTAAGTTATCCTACTTTTCCGTTCTCGCCGTCCACGTGCGCTGGTATTTTGCCGGACATTTCGTTCGCACCAACTTCAGTACAAGAACATCACTCTCATACTGATCTAAACACATTTTTATAGCAAAAACTGATGGGGAAATAACCCGAGATTTCTTTCTGAGAAAGTGAAGACTGAAAAAACAGGGCAATTTTGAAACTTGACATCCCTTGCATGTGCATTATATGTTATAAAATCTGCCTAAACCATTTTATGATGCTCCCAGTTTACCATATTTCTCAAGTGCGCAGAACTATTTAATCAAAGATCTAACGATCAAGGTCACAACCAGAGTGCTCACCTGTTTTTAACACACAGGAACCCAGTTCCCTAATCGTGCTAATGAGGGCAAAATATTGTTGAAAAGTTGAAAAGAATTTATAATAGCGTTTTATGACGTGAATAACATTAATATCAAAATAACACGCACTATTATAATGAATTCCAGCCGTAATTAGTTTATTAATAACTGTGCGTTCTGAGTTGTTGTTACACGTGGTCCATTTACGGTACAGCGCTTTTGCAACGTTGTCAGCGGTTGATAGTTATTATCCATATTTCTTGTATCAGTAGCAATGTGAAATACGTCCCAATCATTCATGAGATGTTGTAAGTGTTTGTAAGTGACATAAAATTGTTTCAAGCTTTAAACGTAGCAGCACTACTTAGACGACTTCAGTAGCAAACTTTCTGCCTAACAGATTTTATTTCAAGAAGCAGGTTCTCGGGGCGGATGTTTGAGTGGCTGTTCTTCACATACACTGCTGGCAAACAAAATGCAACACCAAAAAGGAAGCATCCGATTAGCCTGAAATTCGCAGTATGCGTCGCCCGCGAGAGGACATGCAAACGATTAGCATTGCAGGGCATATGCGAATCAAGTGCGCCCGGCGCGCCACCGAGAAGCACTATAAGATGGGTGCACAGAAGGCGGGGTGTAAGTAGTGGAAGTGTGTTGTGCTGCCGGACCTGTGCGTTTGAAGCTTCCTGATGCCTCGTCGCAGAATACGGCAGTCATTCCAGCACGTTTCGCAGTTCGACAGATGACGTATAGTGGCTTATCGTGACAGCGGTTTATCGTACCCAGACATCGTCGCCCGTGTGGGACGACATCCAGCCACAGGGAAACGCGTATGGATTCGGTGAGTGCAGGAGGTACGGACGGACCGATGTCAGCGATTGCCGCGGCACACCACCAAACGAGAGGACCGGCATGATGTGCTGCGGGCATTGACGGCTCTCACCGCCACATCACGAACGTTAGAGTTGGAATTAGGTGTGTTGCGCAACAACCTGTGTCAGCACGTACAGTTCGACGTCGTCTGCAGGAGCGGGGACTTGTCGCACGGCGCCCATTGCTTCGATTACCATTGACGTTACACCACCGGCGAATGCGGCGGCAGTGGGCCGTTCAACGCCGCACCTGGACTACGGAATGGCACGACATTGTCTTCTCCAACGAATCCCGCTTTTGCCTGCAACACCACGATGGTCGGATCCGAATGTGTCGGCACCACGGCGAGAGACTGTATGACGCCTGCATTATGCATCGCCATACCGGTCCGTCACCTGGCGTTATGGTTTGGGGCGCAATTGGATATGACACACGCACCTCTTTGGTACGCATCGGCGGTACACTCAACAGCCACCGCTACATCTCCAACGTTTTGGAGCCTGTAGTCCTCCCTTACCTGCAGGACCTGCCAGTATCAGTTTTCATTTCTACCGTTTCACGGCTTTCACAGGCGCCGTCGTTTACCCGCAGCTGCTTGGATTTGCGTAACGATGCGCTGGACTGGACATAGTGTTTTGGGTCATCGGTGTAGATATGTTTTTGTAACATGAAAACTTTTCTGTTCTCGCATAATGTGCTATTTATTCAATGAAGGCAAATCAGGGCACAATTATTGAGTACCCTATTAATCCTCTGGTTGGGTGCAATATGACTTTTGATTAATAATGAAACGCACATAGCGTACTAAATCCGTTTGTTTTCGTGGTGTAGTCGCCACAAAGATTCGCGAAGCTTTCGCACTCCATTGGGAATGCTTTTTCAAGGCAATGGTGGACATAAAAATGAAGGGAATTGGAACACGTAAAGAACGAAGATTATTTTTGAAAATAACGTGCGTGACATCACGAGCATATTACATGAATTTTTATCAGGCAATTATACGGTGCGCCGTGATGTGTTTCTATATTTTAATAACGCGTGCCAAACCATTGGTAGTTCAATAGATACTATATCATTGCATACGAGTTTGCTGGACAGGATGTCCCCTGTTTCCCTGATGTCAATCTCTTTAAAATTCGTGTGAGGGACAATTCCTCTAATTTTAAAAGAATTGACCCTTACACGAATTTTTAAGAGATATTGCCCCGTAGACGAATTTTTAAGAAATTCTTCTAATATGAGAATAATTGCCCCTTAGACAAAAATCATCTTCGTTCATTCCGTGTTGTAATTCCCTTGATTTTTATGACTACCACTGCCTTGAAAAAGCCTCCCAGTGGAGTGCGAAAGCTTGGCGAATCTTTGTGCTGACTACACCACGAAAATACAGGGATTTAATACGCTATATGCGTTTCATTATTATTCATGTCTGGTGTACTTGAAATAAAAATGACTTCTGATTATTTTACAAAAACTTATTTACGAGAATGGCAATTCTCGACGACAGATGGCACACAGCGTTTTCAGATCTGCCTGTTTCCCACACAGTGGCATGACATGAGATTTGGGGCCGCAGTATGACACCTGCCGTTTAGACGGAAAATTGAAAACATGTACACTTAAAAGTAAACTACTGAATATTGTTGATTTTTTTTAATACAAGGAGATGAAGACGCAATTGACAAGTGAAACATGCACAGAAATTTCTCTACTAGCTCTCTTGAAACAACTGAGGAGGAGGTGCTCATAATATAATAATTGTGTTGAAAAGAGTGTGCGAAATACAAACAATACATCTCCTTTAAATTTGCTGCATTTTTTCCAAAAACCACTGTTGTTTTGCGAATTAATTTTATATCTTCGTGAAATAGTAAGTGTAGAGCAACTATTTAGTTAACTAAAGCTATCAAAATGTATATGTGTTCAATCAGGTTATGTGCCAAGAGCATTTAAATTTATAAGGTATTTTATTAATAGGAAACAATTATAGTTTTGGAAAATGTAATTGAAAAGTGGGCTACTAATAATCGTAGAAATTTCAATGAATATGTTTGATGAGTGGTTTGAATTATTCGGAAACACACAAATATCTTTTATTACTATTTAAGAATTACATATAATAAAATTTAAAATAACGGCATTTCATACTACTAACGAATGATCCACTTAGTTAAAAGCTCAGGAGAAGCGCATTTTATTGCTCACACCCGAATATCAAATAGTAAACCAGCCATGATATTTCCAACTCTTAGTCCGGTGAGTAATATAAATGTGCTTTTCATTTCTTTTTTTGATTGGAGGTTTAACGACCGCCGTGAGCAACTCAATGGGCTATAAGCAGTCGCCTGTCCCTGATTTAGGGTCACTGGTTCCAGGGAAGGGAGAGAGCCAGTGCCGTAAGACAAACACAACATCCATGCCTCACCGGGATTCGAACCCGGACCCCGTTCGGACGAATGATCAGAGGCCATCGCTTAGACCACTGCGCCACCGGGGCGGCGCTTTTCATTTCATAAAACGTATACCGTGTGCAGCTTTACAATTGCTTTGTGCTGAACCTATCTGAAAAATTACATGAAGTAGATTCTCAAGTAGTATTGGGACGTTCCACTAAGGTAACGCATGACAGCAAGTTGAAGCGATATGATTTGATGGCGTAGTTCAGTGTGGAGAATATCCTCCGTAGTAGCAGGATATTCAGCTACTACGGAGCAGGATATAGGAAGATGTGTCTTCGAATTTCACCACGGGCAGAAAAGAGCTGTTTAGCTATTGGGTTGGCCAAAAAGTAATTGCATTTTTTACTGTGTAAATGAAAGGCGAATTTTGAATGTGAAACAAAAACTTTAGTAGGTAAAATATTGCCCATTTTGTCCGTTGACCTTTTGCCATCTTGCAGGCAAGTTCATGATTCCGCGCTTAAAAACGATTTTGTTTTTTTTTCGGCAAAAAACAGTTCTAAGAACGATTTGATAGTCTCATCAGCAGTGAAGATTTTACCATTCAAGGCGTATTGCAACGATACGAAAATACTTGCATCTAATATTTGTATTGGGTTGGTGCAAATGAAATCTGCAAAGGACCAGCACACGTGGACGGCGAGAACGGAAAAGGAGGACAACTTACCTAAGCAAAATAATGCCCCTCTGCATCGACACATAGTTGCCATCTGTCCGGCAAGGCCATGATCCCGGAACAAAACACGTCTTGTGGCTGGGACCCAAAGAAGTGATCAACTGCACGTTGAACCTCGTTGTCTGTCGTGAACTGTTTCCCGGACAGGAAGTGATCCAGGCGACAAAACAGTCTGTCGGAGACAAATTCGGGAAATTGGCAGGATGAGGCAGTGCTTCATAGCCGAAGGCACTCATCGTTCGTTGTGCGTCCTGAGGGTGGGCGTTGCTTTGGAGCAGAAGTACACCATGTCTGTTGATCAAATCCGGTTGCTTCTGCTACAATTCCCGGGACATCTGGTGTATTAAAATATATTTCAGCACAATGATGTTTTGCGGTGATGGTTTGGCCTCTTGCCAAGAAACTCCGATGAATTATCCCACCTGTGAACCACCAGACAAAGAGCATCATCTACTTGGTGTGAAGGGGGTCGTTTAGGATGCCGTCCAGCAGGCTGTGCCTTGCTTAACCATTATACAGATCGTTTCTGATTATCATAAAGAACCCATTTCCTGCCGCAGGTGACGATTCGATGCAGTAGATGTTCCTGTTTGTTCGTGGCAAGCACCGAGATACAGATTTCCAAACTCCTAGTCTTGTTGGCAGTTGTCAGCTCATGCGGCAGACACATGTCCAGCTTTTTGACCTTACCCAGTGCAGCCAGATGCCGAACAACTGTCTTGTGGTGGACACCTACCTCTGCCTTTATCTCATGACACGTTTTTAGGGGGTCCGCTTCAACCACACGTAACAGAACATCGTCAGAAACAGCAACAGGTCGGTGATCACGTGTTTCGTTTTGCGGGTCCGTATCTCCGCTTCGAAACTCCACAAACCATCGACGAATGGTTCGTTCGTTGTCTGTATTCTCCACAAACGATTTGTTAACGTGTCGAGCGGCAATACCTGCAAAATTTCCCAGTTTAAATTCATAAAGGAAAATGACTCTCAAACCCAGCGTCTGCATGTTTGCTTTGCAAGCCACGTTACGTCCAAACAAAAAAGCCTGACCCTTGTTCTTCACAAACGTGCTAGCTATTTATAGTATACCCGCAACACCTGTGGGTGGTCCTATTCCGCTGTGGTGGGGCCTGTCTCCATTGCTCCTTCGCGCCGGACATTTCATTCGCGCCAACCCAATAGTATGGAAAACTTCCCCTTTAAATGATATATTTTTTTCCTTTTTCCTGATGTAATGTAGAAAATTTTTCTCACTTGGTTAAAATGTACGACTGTATCTGACAAACAACGTGAAAATATTTTTCCCGTGTATGGTTTAGTAAAACGTCTTTGCTCATAGAATGACATGAAAACCGTCTGCCTTGACACAATGCTGCGCAAAGGTTTTCCCTCAAAAAACTTTCAATTTAAGGTTTTGCAAACTGTTTAGGTCCTTTCCACCCTTTAAGCTGCCGATGTGTCTGCAGTAAGCGGTGCAAAAATATATATATATAAGCTCCCCAAACAGAAGTGTTCACGTAGCTTCCGGATTTTCTTCCCCAGCCCCTCATCTCAGCAGTTCCGACCATAAACTTGTTCCAGTAATAAGCGCTCCTTTCTTGTAATTTATAGTCCTCTTGATACGGACATCATGCCACTGGGCAGGGCAGAGATGCGTGACTCAAACATCTACTTTCCTTTTTTAGTAATATTGGTTCAAATTCTTAAGATCCACCAACTTGAACTTCACTACGTGGCTTATACACAGTCGAGTCACGTTATTGTGACCGCCTCCTACTTTTGACGTCAACAGCGCGTTGCCAATGAAAGAAGGCATGTGCCGTGAGCTAGCTTGGAGGGTATATAAGGTGTGCTGTAGGCATTCTGAAAACTTATCGGGCCGCCGGTGGCCTGGTGGGCAATGTTCGTGACTGCCACGGAAAAGACCTCAGGTTCGATCCCAGCAGGTACAAACGCTCGATCCACTAAATATCCGCCGTGCGTCGGATGGGCACGTTAAGCCGTCGGACTCCGGGTACTCGCCCCTGGGAATAAATAAGGGCGTCTTCCTCCCTTTTCTACTTCACTTCCGTGTTACTTTCCTATCGGGCACTCTAGCCCGAATCTCCTAGCTTCGTATTTCTAAGGGTTGTTTAAGACCTGGGGTCAGATACTCCCTTCCTAAAATCCTCTACATATGGTCAGATCAGATCTAAAAACTTGCGGTCATGGATAAAAGGAGCAATTTATCAGATTTGCAAAAGGGATGTTTATAGGTTTTCGGGCTAAGAGTGGCAGTATTTCTGAAACAGCGCAGTTTGTGAACTGTTATGGGCTGTTGTGGTTAAACTGTATCGTGATTGGAGAAATGGCACCACTGAGAATAAGCGAAGTGGAAACTGCGGAGCAATACGTGCCATTTATGTGAGAGATGAAGGTGCATGAGAGCCGATCGACACGCAACAGTGCAGCAACTCACTGGCCAAATGAACCAAGGGGCTACCAGAAGTGTGCCTAAAACGACAGTTCAGCGAACTCTGCTGCGTATGGGGCTCCGATGCAGACCGATGGTCACTGCACTTATCCTAACGAAGGTTCATCTGCAGAAAAAGCTTACATTTGCATGGGAGTATCGGAATATGACCTCCGCTGATTGAGAAAAGATTGACTTATCCGATGAGTCACGTTTTCTGCTTCAGCGAACGAATGGGAGTTGGCGTATGAGGCGCGAAACATCGGAGAACAAGCACTCTTCTGCTATTGCTGGAAGAACACAAGCCGGTGGGTACAGCGTTATGGTCTGGGGAATGTTTTCGTGGCTTTTTCTGGGTCCACTTATACCTGTGGAAGGCACTATGGACCGAATTCGTTATGAATCCGTCCTTTCAGACCACGCATACCCATACATGCTGATTGTCTTCCCTGGGAAGGATGGCATCTTCTAGAACGACAATGCGACATGTCCCACAGCTAAAAATGTCCAAAGGTGGTTGAAAGAGCACGACGAAGACTTCAAAGTACTTCTCTGGCCCCAATTCCCCAGATTTAAACCCAATTGAGCATCTGTGGGACCACCTTAATCGTGCTGTCCGCTCTACGGATCCTCTACAAAGCACCCTCCAGCAGCTGTCAGATTCACTGCAGTCAGCATGGCTCCACATATCTGTGAATACCTTCCATCACCTTTTTAAATCACTCCCAGCCCGTCTAGCTGCTGTCCGCGCTGCACACGGCGGTTACTCTGGATATTAGCTGGTGGTCACAATAATGTGACTCTATCGTGTATAATGAACTACGACGAGAAATCATCACAATACCTCGCTATTCTTCTGTTTTTCACGTTTGTTTAACGAGCCCTTTGAAAATCACGATGTCCGGGCTACACAGCAATATAATTATTCATCGGGTGTCAAACGTAGAGTAAGTAACACAAACAATAAAATAAGAACCAAATATAATACAACTCTTGAAATTGAGGACTGAATAAAAAGTTACCTTTCGTCGGTCAGTAGAAGTTCTTTATTGGCTAGTCCCTTTTGACGAAATTTCGCTATTACCATTCATATTCAACTGACGCACTTTCATCAGGAGCAAGATGAGTATTTATGAGAGTTCATTAACATGAAGTATTATTCGGGCAGTATGTAGCCAGAAAGGTGATTGGTGGGGTAGACATTTCACAATGAATCACAACTGATGAAGTTATTAAAATACTCGTGATAGCTAAAACCCGTAATGACTAAAAGCAAAAATCCCACCTTCCGATGAAGACATAACCAATCCAAGAGAATAAAATAAAATCCGTTTGTCCAACACCGTATTGGCAAA
The DNA here is from genome assembly GCA_039090855.1 of Macrothele yani. Taxonomy (NCBI): domain Eukaryota; kingdom Metazoa; phylum Arthropoda; class Arachnida; order Araneae; family Macrothelidae; genus Macrothele; species Macrothele yani. The sequence goes on from CM076995.1 coordinate 187,762,291, forward strand.
GGCTCGTAATGGTATCTTGGTGACTAGCGTTAATCCAGTTCTTCGAACGTGATGATATTAAAAATATTTCTATAACACAGGATTTCATACCATACCATAATATAATTTGTGCCATAAATTAATATACTAATAATACACTTGATCGGTTTGTTTTATAACTTTATTATATCATATCGGTAATAAAATGGATTCAAATACATAATGTTTATAACATGAATGTCTGCATCCTTATAAGATGCGGAGTGTTGTTATTTGTAAATAAGCATTTTTATAGCGATGAACGAACGGAAAAATAAAAAGAATATGTTGACTTATATTAATGCTTCTTTGTACACTACATTGGCAGTACTGGAATCATCCGCCAGTATTACCAAACTGCTAGGAGAACTAACTCTTGAGCACGCTAAGTAAAACTGGCCATGCGAGAAGCAGTTTTCTCATAAGTCGACACCAGCTATTTTAAGGACTCTCCTTGTGATTTATTGATCGTCATAGCTTAACACCACTGAATTTTTTTACATCTGATTTCTGTTTCCCTGTTGTCTTCACCAACGAAATACATCTGGGGAAATGTCTGTTCTTGCATTGGTGGAGGTAATAAACTTCCTACCCAGTGATAAACCTGGCCTTGCACTTTTGCATGAAATTTCCTTCAGTTATTTGTTTAGCTTAGAAAGACGTCATCTGAAAACAACTGTTATACTTTCAGATTGAGCTTAGAAAATGGTGAGATTCTGGATAATCACGGGTTAAAAGGTTACGTATAGGTACGGGAAGCAGTTGGAATGAGAAAAGAATGACCTTTCCGCTGCCACAATACATGCCAGAAGGCTTTTCCTTCCACTGAGAGCCTTACACCATTTACAAACCACACCCAATGAACCTAATTCAACGAATTTGCCTCTTTCATATTCAATACTCGGATTATACATTAAACCAAAGTTCATTTTCTGTAACCAAGGTTTTTTTTTTTTTTTTTTTTTTTGCTTTGCAGTCGTTTTTCGTGAGAAGGATCGTAGTTAGCAACAGCGGTCCCATTCACTTTCAGGTTTGTTTGGTTTTTTTTTTTTTTTTTGGTATATTTCTCAGCAGAGGCCCGATGCACTTATGGATTGCTTTTCGTGTATTTTTCAACAGCTGCTCGATTAACTTGTGGATTGTTTTTCCTGAAGTGTTCAGCAGCTGCCCGGTACACTTCTGGAATTTTTTTTTTTGTGTGCACTTTTCAGCAGCGGCCCGGTGTACATTAAGATTTGTTTTAGCATAAATTGCTGATGCTTTCCTCAGTTGTTTTTTCTAGCGTTGTAGGAAAAGCGAGCACGTCGTCTAGAACCTTTTCTGTTTCGAGAATTACTATTTTACTGCTCAAATGGGCTTGACTGAATGTACGAAATGGGGGGAGAAGATGATTCATCAATAGGTAGAAGATTTGAAGGATAGTCTATTCTGCGTACATTCATGACACCTCAAATTGTGATGAATCAAAATGTTCTTGACAAAGAAGAAGCGTTGCTAGGGCTTCCACTGTAATGCATTTAAACAATTGTGACACACATCCTTCTTGCGATCCTCCCTTGTAATTAACTGGATGGGAATTGAAAAGTTTGAAGCCATCATCAACTTTCCCAAAGGATACAGTTTGACTGTAACCAGTCAAGAAAAATCCTATATTACTTTCTTCTTGCTGTAGCAATCCGTTTAATCTTCTAGCCAACTGTTTCACGGTATTTTTGAAAGAGATTTCGTTTGAAGGAAATTGTCCAGAAAACTGATACACAATTTCTATACGTAACACTGCACAGTTCAAATTAACAATATGAATAATATCTTCAGTAGAAAGGAAAGGATGTTTTACTTGATTAATAGTTTTGCACTCCATGTTAAACTGGTCGCCTCTCCTTAAAATAAAATCTATTTGGTCCACTGAAGAGAAAGATTTTGATAAACCTACACCATAACAAATTGCGACAGTTGAAATGGCGAACTGTATATTTCTTCGATCTTTTGAGAAACACATGTCTGCCTGATTTACTCTGCCAGACGACACATAAGCAATTTCGTTCATAACTGTAAATTTAAAATTTCAAGCCTACCCGAAACAAATCAAAATACGTCGTTACTCTTCACTTTCATCGTTAAAAAATTAATAGACAACAGTACAAAATAACAATAGAAAACAGAACAAAATACGTTGTTACTTTCAGCATAAATATAAACAAATCCTTGCTTATAAACAATTTCGTTCGAAACTGTACATTTAAAAACTAGCAAGTCAGATGTTTTTGGAAATTTGAGCAAAATTGTGTTGCCATTGCTAATATCTCAAGGGGAAACTTTTTTTTCAAATTTCAATTACTATGAAAATCTTCCCGCATATTTATATCTATTGCAGTTCCTTTAGCACTTATATGACGTCACCGTTGCTTCGGTGGAAACGAATGTTGGTAATTTGATTTTGACTCAAAAAACCTTGACAATCGATATGTCAAACGATAATATAAATGTTTAAATGCAAAGCATATTATGATATAGTGCTTTTTACGTGATTTTAAAGGTTTTTTGTTAAATAAATTTAGAACAAAATGAGCAGATCAACTCAAGTCATTCAGAACTTAGGGAGGGGCTTCAGTTACTGGGCAACAAAAGCTTGATCATTGCAAAACGTCCTAGCGTTATCAACTCTGGGTAATTTAAAAAACCCATTTCGACCCACTTAAAGTTATCGTAGGAAAACATCCTTTCTTAGTGCGCCTCTATGTTGTAAAAGGAACTTTCCTGTCACATATGAAAGTTCTAAGTTCAGTAGTTTCTGAGATTCGGTGATGTGTCAGTGAGTGAGTCAGTGAGGGCTTTTAGTTTTATATGTACAGATGATATAATCAACTTACACAATATGTTGTAAACAGTTCAATAGCAAAAAAGGGATTTTCCAACTTTAAAAAGAAAGAACAAATACACTAAAGTCAAATGCCCAACAAAATGCCCTTTTTTAGATTCATCACCATGATTACAGCCCTTTTAGCAGTTAAACCGTCAGAGAGAATTAGTGTCAATCATTCCTCTGTAGGACCATTTTCAATAACAGCACTAAGAGAAAAACAACTCGTTCCAACCGCCGTGTTTTTCCCACTTCTCAGACAGCAAGTACATTCCTCAGAACTGATTTTAGCCAATTTTGCTAACCTGTAAGGTTTTTTATTTAATTGAACCCTTAAACCTGGTTCCTGCTAGTTGAAGTTTCAAGAAAATAAAAACTTTTTCTATGATCATATGGCAGAAAAAGGTTTTCTTATATATGGTGAGGGGATTGGGACTTTCTCAAAAATCACTTGAAAAGCATTTCCTTGAATATAATCAAAAGAAAACTTTTGGGCAAACATAATGAGAAGGAAAATAATATTTTCTTAATATGAAATGAAAGTTCGCATTCATACGTATTTATAATTCATTTATAATATGAGATAAAGGAAACATTTTCTGAAAACTTGAGAAGATGATCTCAGGGATCAGTAAATTCATCTCCTTTACAATATTTTCGATTATACACTCATTGTCATAAAAATCCGTGCACCAAGAAAAAACCGTGTGATTAACTCGAAACTCGGCGAATAGCTACGGGGAGGACAGACATGCAAATGATTAAAGTTTCGTGCGATTCCGCATGCCCGCGCATCTAAGAACGGCGCTGCAATCGCAATCCTTGGTGCTTATAAGGCGCCGTTCAGGGGACTCCACATTCGTGCTGAAATGCACGGAAAGAGTCAGGTGAGATCCTTGAACGAGGCCGGATCGTCCAGATGAGAGAGATAGGATGGCCGTCGCGTCGAATCGGCCGCCATTTGGGTCGGCCGGACAGTACGTTGCCATCATGTTGGGAGCAATGGACACGGAGAAGCACCCTGACACGGCGGACTGGCCATGGACGACCCAGACACACCACTAGCAGAGACGAACGTGGGGTCGTGAGAACGGCCCGCACTGATGCAACGACGTCCTTGTCCAATATCCATACACACGTGGCGGCTGTACAAGGGACTCCTGTGTCTGCCAGAACCATTTCCAGATGCCTGACAGAGGCGAATATGCACTCTCGACGGACCTTACGTTTCCTGCCATTAACACCAGACTATCGCCGGCACCGATTACAATGGTGTCAGCATCGAACAACGTGGAATGCTACGAACTGGCGACATACGTCACCAGTGTTCAGCGAAGAATTCAGCTTCTGTATGGGAACGGACGACCACCGTGTCAGAGTGTGGAGGACCGCAAGTAAGCGCTACACTACCAACCTCACTCTACTGCGGCACACTTCCCGAACTTCAGGTGTGAGAGTCTGGGGAGCCATCGCGTATGACAGCCGGACTTACCTCGCATTAATCTGAGGGACGTTGACAGCCCAGGGCTAAGTACAGGATATCCTGCGGCCCCATGTGCTGCCTTTCGTAGCGGGGCGTCCAGGAGCCATTTTCCAACAAGCTAACACGGCTCGGGTTTCCCAGGAATGTCTACGTCGTTCTTCGATGGACTGCCAGATCGCCTGATCTCTCGCCCATCAAGCACTTGTGCGACTATATAGGACGCTAGCTTTCTCCATATCGTAGTGTTCGTGATTTAGAGCGTAAGTTGCAAGAAGTGTGGGCCAATCTGTTCCAGGATAACATGTGGCGTCTCTTTGACTCCATACCGGACCGTATCACCGCATGTGTCCGAGCACGAGGCGGTCCGACGCGGTACTAAAGTTAACAGAAATGTGTGTGCCGTATGTCCGTGAGAATCGTCCTGCTGCTGGGATATTGTAATCACTTCTGTCCTTGGTATGTACCATCTCACTACTAAAATCTCATTTCAATCCGACGCGAAGCCTCCTTGTTGGTGCGCGGATTTTTATAACAATGAGTGTATTTCAGAAGAATTTCCACTAGGATGATTTAGTTGTTGTATACTACGTTATCCATTATCCTCAAAAGTGCACGAGTTTCTATCAGAAGGCTATGAAGTTTTTCAATTCACAAGGTAAGAAAAATTTCTTCAAACTTACGGCTGCTTCTTTGACGAAAGATTTTTCAAATTTTAAAATATCAGGAACAATATCCTTCAGGTCGTCCACATCTACTCCAACATCTACCAGGATCATTGCCATGACAAGAAATGTTCTGTTGAAACGATTGTTGTCATCCACACTTGCGTCAGCTTCTTTGTGAAAGAATATCAGTTCCTCTATATTATAATTTGTGAACTAAATGAAAAAAAGATACAATGGTTTGTGTTATTTATACAAGTTCAGGGATTAAAGAAAAGGAAATTTGTGTCTGAAAGTTTATTTAGATAATAAATCATTACCGTGTGTTTAAAAAAGCAATTAGCCTTGCATCTAATAATAACTGCTCAAGTAATCCCAATTCTAGTCATTACGAATAGCAGTCTTATACTTTTTTGAACTGTATTTTCTCACCCGCAGACATCGATGTTAAGCTTGAAGATACATCTATAAAATTTTCTGCCAAGTACAATATGATTGTTTTAAATTGGTTGTAGATTTGAACTTATATATATATATCATTTCAATAACACAGCCAAGATTAAACTATTATATGGATATCACTTCAGTAGCACGGCCAGGATTCAGTGATAAAGTCTGCTTACAGGTTTTCACTTCTTTATTCGGAATTCAGGCACATTCAATGTCTAATAACAACAATATACCGTAACGCAATTTAATACGTTTAGCGGAACTGAATATCAAAACGATCTTTCAAGGAAAGGAATCGCTCATAACATTGAATATTTTCCTATTCTCTACATCGATCTTACACAACTCTCTCAAATCACAGAGAACATATCTATCTATGTGTATACATATATATACACTATCTACCAACAAGCAATTGGACACCCCTGCAATCGACGATATCTGCGGTCCTGATACACGTCACGGCCGCTGCCGTTAATTATCGTGTGGGAAATAATAACACAACCAGTCGCATGCAAGATGCCACGCAGTTCGGAGCTCTATGATTTCGAGAAAGGTGTAATTGTCGGGTATCACAGAAATGGCTGATCCATACGTGACCCATACGTGACATATCCAGCGATTTGAAGTACCCAAAATCGACAGTGGCCTACGTGATTGGCAAGTGGAAGATGAGAGGTGACTGTCGGAATGTGCCCCGACCCGGCAGACCCACAAAACTGGGAGTCAAAGACCGACGGGTGCTGACCAGAGAAATTTGGAAGAACCGCACCAAATCGATGGGCCACATCCGCGAGGAGTTTCAACAGACATCCGGGAGGGTTCTTTTGATGAATACCATCCGTAAGAAAACCCATGTGCTCGGTTATCATGGACGTGCTGCCGCCCACAAGCCTTTGATCACCAAGTCCAATAGCGGTGCAAAGAACGTCGACAGTGGACCGTTGAACAGTGGAAACAGGTTCTCTGGAGTGACGAATAAAGGTTCACCCTCTGCCGTTCGGATGGCAGGGTCTGGGTTTGGCGTCTGCCTGGAGAAAGCTTCCTGCCGGAATGTATTGTGCCAACTGTGAAATTCGACGGCGGTGGGATTATGCTATGGGGGTGTTTCTCCTGATATGGCACGGGACCTTGGTCGCAATTCCTGGTAGACTCAACGCCGAGACCTACTGCACCATTTTGGATGACCACGCGCTTCCTACGTTTTGGCAGTTTTACGGGGTGGACCCATGTTACTTTCAGGATGACAATGTCACCTGTCATGTTGCGAGGTCCATCATGGCTTGGCATAATGATAATGGGGTTAATCGAATGGACTGGCCTGCGCAGAGCCCGGACCTTAACCCTATCGAGCACCTCTGGGACGAGTTGGAGCGTCGACTTAAGGGGTGCCCCCACCATCCGAAATCGGTGAAGGAACTGACCTGTCTTCTCCAAGTCGAGTGGAAGAAAATACCGCCAGCCATCGTACAACGCCTGGTTGAGAGTATGCCCCGGAGGGTCGCAGCTGTAATCGCCTCTCGTGGAGGCTCCAATAACTATTGAAGGTGAGTAAACTTCGTTTTCCTTTGCTATCACAGGTGTCCAATTACTTGTTGGTAGATAGTGTGTATATTAATAGGAAATAATATTATCGAATGCACTTAAAATTCAACCCAGTTCCACGCAAAGCTGCAGGAACCAAGGACGGTATTTATTTTACTACATTCTTCCAAAACAAGCACAAACCAATTCCATACATAACACCAATTTAAAAGCAAATCTCTTTCAATTTGCTAAGTGAAGACCAAAAAGGTACCATACTACCAGACGTCATACCGAAATTCAAAGCAAAGAGGCCGATGGTCAAGTATATGTAGGCAAAATTAAAACACCTAGTAAACGGAACACTTTTAGTATTACAAATACTAAAATTGAAACGAATCAGAATGCAACACATAGGAAAAGGCTAGAAAGGAAAAACTCCCCGACCATTCCCCATAAGCCTAATAAGTATTTAAATAAGCCTCCATCTTCAACTTCTCAATAATAGCTGAAAACCCAAATTCAGAAATGCACATATACTTAGCTAAATTTCTAAAAAGTTGCTTCAAATAAATCCTTTACAACCTGCAAAGGATTTATTTAAATTGGTTGTGTTAAATTGTTAAAGTTGTAATGGATTTATTTGAAACAACTTTTTGGAAATTTAGCTAAGTATATGTGCATTTCTGAATTCGGGTTTTCAGCTGTTGTTCAGGAGTTGAAGTTGGAGGTTTATTTAAATATTTATTGCCTGTATATCTTTTACTAGTGTTTGCAGCATTTCGCAGCATTGAAGTGGGTCTATCTGTGTATAACTGGGTATATCTATATATCTCTATGTATTACAATGGCTCTGAAAACCTGCGGTATTGAAGATGCATACATTAATATTATTAATAACATCTATGAAAATGCAAGTGCAAAGATTCGTCTGTTTGAAAATACAACACACGTAAAAATTGGAAAGGGAGTGAGACAAGGTGACACCATATCTCCGAAGCTCTTTAATGCCACATTGGAGGGTGTTTTTCAGTCGCTGAGCTGGGAAAACAAGGAGATAAAGATTAATGGAGATTATCTAACCCACCTTCGTTTTGCTGATGACGTAGTCATTTTTGCAACTACCCCATCAGAGCTGCAGAGTATGATCCAGGAACTTGCTGACAAGAGTAAAGAAGTGGGATTAAAAATGAACTTTCAGAAGACAAAAGTGATGTTCAATGCTTTTACAAGAAATGAAGATTTATCGATTGATGGAGAAAAGCTGGAGATAACAGACACGTACGTTTATCTTGGACAGCAGATATCAAGTGAGGGTCACATTGATGAAGAAATTAATCGGCGTACAAAACTTGCCTGGAGAGCTTTTGGAAGAAACAGCATAATTTTCAAGAGCAATATGCCATTATGTCTTAAAAGAAAAGTGTTTGATCAATGCATCCTTCCAGTGCTTACGTATGGTGCAGAGACGTGGACCTTAACTAAAAGAGACATACAAAGGCTGCAGACAACTCAAAGAATCATGGAGAGGTGCATACTTGGTGTAACCAGGAGAGATAAGAAGAGGAACTCGTGGATCCGAAAAATGACAAGAGTGGAAGACATCATGATCAGAGTTAAATCCCTGAAATGGCAATGGGCTGGACATACTGCCAGAAGGACAGATCATCGATGGACAGCCGAAATTTTAGATTGGATTCCAAGGGACAGGAAAAGACCCAGAAGAAGACCACATGGGAGATGGGTGGATGAAATTCGAAAGTATGCAGGGGTGACATGGAGGAGACTGGCACAAGACAGACCGTTGTGGAGGAAACTTGGTGAGACCTTCGTCCAGCAGTGGATTGATAATGGTTGACAATGATGATGATGATGATATCTGTATATGTGCATGTATTTTGGTCAAACAGTCAAGTTCTCTCTATGTTTAGATAGATAGACAGATAATCAGAAAATATTTACGACAAGAAATCGAATTTATATAAAAAGACAGGAGCTTAAAAGGAAGGTTAAATTGGAGGTATATGTCACGTCACTCGGGAATTTAATACTAAACCGTCCGAAACTTAAAGGGCGACGTTTATTCTGCAAATTTGTAGTATATGAGCGGGAGCTTGCTATGAGCAAAATTCCGAAAATCAGGAGCATATTTTTGTTCTGAAACTATATAAGTAACTATAAAGCACAGAAGGACAGACCATCGATGGACAGCTGAAATTTTAGACTGGATTCCAAGAGACAGGAAAAGACCTAGAAGAAGACCACATTTGAGATGGGTGGATGAAATTCGAAAGTATGCGGGAGTAACAAGGATGAGACTGGCACAAGACAGACCGTTGTGGAAGAAACTTGGGGAAACCTTCGTCAAGCAGTGGATTGATAATGGTTGACAATGATGATGATGATAAAGCACTGATAACATAAATAGGCGTATATAACACCGAACAACAATGGTTTTGTTACAAAGAAAACTTTAACGGTTTTGTATGTATTTACGGGTGCTGAACCCCAATTTTGAAGTCCCAATTGCTCCACTGGGCTCCAATTTCTTGTAATGTAACTCTCAATTGGGGTGAATGTTGTGGTACTTAAAGAAATTGTCCTATGTTTTCCAAGGATGACATCTGTCTGCAGTCAGGATAGCTGTGTCTCTGAGAATAGACATTATTACGTTGGAGGCTTCAGCAGTAGACTGCCATCATGTGTCTGTCCCATCTGCTTTCAGACCTTTTCTCCATCACTTTGATATCCTGATGGAACGGCTCCCCTTGTTACTCACTGAAATCACCATGATTATCAGGAAATCTGTCTAAGTGGCTATGAAGGAAGTGTACTGTTATGCTAATATTAGTACTTAAATTGTTAAAGTTAGCGAGCATGTATTGCACCAATTCTTCCTAATTGTCTGCTTCGTGGTTACTCAAGAAGTTATTGACAGCTAAGACATAACTGCACCAGGCAGATGTTTCAACATCATTCATGAATTTCGTGAAATACAAATTGTTGATGAGTTTACGAATTTGAGGACTGTCAAAGATCCCTCCTTTAAGTTTTTCAGAACTCAGTCCCAGTAACGATCTGCAAGTGTATTTGAAGCAATCTCCATCTATGTCCAAGGCCTTAAATTGCTTCATCAGTCCAAGCTTGATATGGAGTGGTGGGAGAATTATTTTTTCTCTGTCAACCAATGGCTCGTTAAGGATGTTAGCTGCACCTACAGTCATGTTTTACCTTGAAGACCATGTCACCTTTTTTCCAATGATCTTGCTTTGCCCCACTATCCCACAAGCAGGTAAAAGAAGGGTACTTTGCGCATCCACTTTGCTGCCCGAGCAAGAAGTTAGCCGTCTTTAGATCAACACAAATAAACCACTGGTGCTCATAGCAGAGCTTCTACCAGACCTTTTCGATATTTTCATATTCTTCTTAAGTGTTGTTGAGTGAACAATCGTAAGAGGTGCATAGCGATTACCATTGTGCAATATACACATTTTAAGCTTCTGGTGGAGCTGTCAATAAAAAGCCGCCAATCTTCTAATCGACATTCTGGTAGTCCCATTTGGAGAATAATTCCAGGAATGTTATTGCAGTATACAAGTTCTTCATCTTGGCTGAAGTGAGGATGAATTTCCTCCTCTCTTGTCCGATAAGCTGTAATTTTAACTTCCGGCTTTAGACAGTTTTTTGTTTTTAGCCTGGATGCTAGAAGTTCAGATGCTTCCTTTGACAGATTGAGTTCTCTTATCAGATCATTGAGGGATTCTTTTGGTGGGGGGGGGGAGAACTGCTGAGGTGTTGAGAAGCTTCCTTCATATTTACTTCCACTGCTACCACCTGTGATACACTCCAAGTCCTGGATTTCTTCAACAACTGACAATGGAAGATCAGGCAGTGAAGAAACACTGGTATGGGAAGGTCTTCGCAGTGTGGCACAGGTCGCCTTGCTGATTCCAAATAAGGATACTGTCACTTATGTTATATGTAGAAATTGAAGCCTTTCAGATTCGCAGCACAAAAATAAAAGTTATCGTGGTGGTTTTGCGGCTCTCTTCACACCATAGACACACCAAAGTGTAAACATTTACTTTCTCCATTTTTCCACTGTCGTAAGCACTTTACACAGGTTTTGCAGAACCTATGGGGAGCCCAGGATTTATCTTGGTCTCCAAACTTCACTCCAAAATAAGCAAGATATGCTTCTCTTATAAAGTTAGTGATGTTTTGCCTTTGTTTTTGCAGAGTTGTAGCAGAATGCATTAGTACTGTTTACAGCAGCTTCTTCGTGAAGGATTCATATTTGTATGCTGAAGAAGGATAAAAATAATAATAAATATGATATTACATGCAAAGGATAATAATCTTTTAAAACAATATTAAAGATATAATCATAGATTACATAAGATAAAAACACTGTTAAATAGTAAAGAGCCAGATCAAAAGCTGCTTCATATGTCAGCAGCCACAGGTAGTATTACAACCAAAATTTGAGAGGATATGCATTATCTCAAAACCTAGTGCCAATTCGGCAAAATTAATGTCATTTTCTGGTTCACCACGCCTAAAATATCCCCAAATACGTTGAAAAATCCTGGGCCATAATTTTTTTTTTTGACCAGTGTTATCCTCCTTAAATTAAGCACAGTTTTCCGCTGATTGCGTAAACGTCAAAACCTTTTTCTCAATAACTCTGCTTCCAGAATACGTATTAAAGAATTATTTTTCCTTTGTATAGAAAATATAATAGAATTAAAAAGGAATACTTCTCGCATGTTTCTGACCGGGCAAAATTTTTCAGCTCTGCGGCGTAATTTTATACGATGGTTTTCTCTATATCTCTTCTTCTAACTGTTCGATTTGAAAATGCCCTTGTCTTTGATATCTTCGTTAAGCTACGAGAAACTTCTTGTTCACAATTTGTTAATATTCATAACATTCTTTTCAGCCTCTAGTGTGTGAAGTAATTGTTTCTGTTTCTAGATATGTTATTGATTGTGTGACGTGCCTGCCCCGCAGGACGCACACGACATAAAGGCAGATAGCATCAAGAACGAACGCCCAGCTACCTCAGTTTAGTTGGTAGAGCGACTTGTTCCGGAATAAGTGGACTCGGGTTCGATTCCCGGCGTGGACTAAAAATGACGGAGAAATTTACTTCGTTATAATGGCTCCCGGATGACCCGGCTGTTAAAGATCTCGCAGTGGTGTGATGTTCTTTCCACACCGCGAGATAGGAAAAAAAAAGAGATCCCTTCTCCAACGCTTCGAAAAATAAATGTGTGTGACGTTGCATTCCACACACCACATTGACTGGGAGTTCTCAAGTGCACGTTCTACAGCGGATGACTGCCTGCAACGATTCATGGTCACGGCTGACCCGTGGGTCGTGCCTCCGGCCCTCTCTCGGGGGGAGGTGACGTGCCTGCCCCACAGGACGCACACGACATAAAGGCAGATAGAGGTGAGAACGAACGTCTGCGTAGCTCAGTTTGTACAGCGACTTCTTCCGGAATAAGTGAACTCGGGTTCGATTCCCGGCGTGGACCATAATGACGGAGAAATTTACTTCGTTACAATTGTTGAAATCTAATTTATTTATATATTTTGTAACAGGTTCCATTGACTATGAGTAACTTCGAAATAGTTCAAATGAGGTGCTCATTACAATTGTAAATTCAGTGTCATCTTTATTGTTACGTCATAGTTAACCGAATCGCATTTTCCTAAGGTCAAGTGTTCTCCCATCGCGAAATATAACTCCATTGAATATTGTAAAACATAATGAATAAAAATTATTAGATTCTTACGTGAATATTCCATCTTGTCTTGTTTCCAGGGTTAACTGTTTCCTGCACCACTGTGCCGCTTTCAAAGAATGGGTTGCCTTCATAGAACAATGTAGAAGACATCATTTTAATCACATGGTTCTGATTGGTCTCTTCGTCGTCTCCGTCGTTTAGCAGAAGCCACGGAAAGGGACCGTCAACGGCAAACATTTTTCCAGCCCATCTTCATTATCACATCGGAGTGCACATCTGAAAGAACATTTACGTAAGGCACTGCAATTTTCCAAAATACACTGCTGGTTACCCAAAATGCAACACCAAGAAGGACACGAGATAGCAATGCCAGATTTACTGGACACATAACAACAGATACAAAGATGAAGCGATTGAGCTTACAGGCCCAAGCGACTTGCGGAACACGCAGGCATCAATATAGTTCGTGTGGCCCCCATTGCTGGCAATGACTGCCGCTACACGCCGCGGCATCGAACGAAAGAGGCTGTGGATGTAGGCTTGGGGTATGTTGGTCCAGGCTGCTTCCACACGTTGCCACAGTTCATCAGGCGTAGCCGCGGGTGGTGCTTGCCGGGCCACTCGGTAGCCGATCAGCTACCAGACGTGTTCGATGGGTGACATATCGAAAGAACAGGCGGGCCACGGGAGCAGTGACACCTGGTGGGCCGTTAAGAATTGTTGCACGATACGTGCCACTTTCGGGCGCGCATTGTCCCCTTGAAACGTGGCCGCTGACAGGTCCTGCAGGTAAAGAAGGGCTACAGGCTCCAAAACGTCAGAGACGTAGCGGTGGCTGTTGAGTGTACTGACGATGCGTACCAGAGGGATGCAGGTGTCATATCCAATTGCGCCCCAAACCATTACGCCAGGCAACGTACCGGTATGGCGATTCATAATGCAGGCGTCATACAGTCTCTCGCCGCGGTGCCGCAACACGCGGATCCGACCATCGTGGTGTGGCAGGCAGAAGCGGGATTCGTCGGAGAAGACAATGTCGTGCCATTCCGTAGTCCAGGTGCGGCGTTCAACGACCAACTGCCGTCGCATTCGCCGGTGGTGTAACGTCAATGGTAATCGGAGCAATGGGCGCCGTGCGACATGTCCCCGCTCCTGCAGACGACGTCGAACGGTACGTGCTGATACAGGTTGTTGCGCAACACACCCTAATTCTTACGGTAACGTTCGTGATGTGGCGGTGCGAACCGTCAATGCCCGCGGCACAACATGCCGGTCTTCTCGTTTGGTGGTGTTCCTCGGCAGTGGCAATCGCTCACGGCGGTCCGTCCGTCCCTCCTGCACTCACCAAATCCATACTCGTCTCACTGTGGCTGGATGTCATCCCAAACGGGCGCCAATGTCTCGGTACGATAAACCGCTGTCGCGATAAGCCACTATTCGTCCTCTGTCGAACTCCGAAACGTGATGGAATGCCTGCCGTATTCTGCGACGAGGCATCAGGAAGCTTCCCACGCACATGATTTGCATATGCCCTGCAGTGCTAATCGTTCGCATGTCCTCTCGCGGGCGACGCATGCTGCGAATTTCAGGCCAATCAGATGCTTCCTTCTTGGTGTTGCATTTTAGGTGGCCAGCAGTGTATTACAACAGCCTTTACAGTGGACTCAATATTCCTAACGAATTTACCAGCTGTTGGAAGAAATGCATAAATTTATTTGCTTTTCTTTGAAAGAAGTAAGGATTTTGATTCTGTACTTTCTTCCACCCGGATAAAACCTGACTTTTTATAGACTCATCTGTCTCTTCAGAAGAGATGTGTGTCTGTGTTTAGTTAAATCGAGTCTCTGTCACTCAAATCACATGCACCCAGCGTGACCTTCTATTTGTCCTAAACAAATAGTGTACCACGATGAGATGATGTGGTAAAAACAAACTCCTTCAATTGTCTTAACTGATGAACTGAAATATTCTGTTAATAGTTATGTTAACCTTAAATGTTTTATCCGACATAGTGTGTACCTGAATCTTCCATATGTCTTACCTCAGCCCCAGGGTGGCGAAATGCTGCAACACGGGAAGGGAAGCACGAGTTCTCTATTATTAAAATAACTATTTTCATTAAAATTAAACGTAAAGCACAGCATTGAGATTTTTCACAGTAAAACTTATTAACTTCTTCCAGTGACCAGTTCACGTGATAATTCGCGTGTAGGGGCAAAACATGGCATTCCCTCTCACTTTTCTTCTTTTTTAACTATACTGCAACCGGGAAACAGATATATATCATCATCATCATTGTCAACCATTATCAATCCACTGCTGGACGAAGGTCTCCCCAAGTTTCCTCCACAACGGTCTGTCTTGTGCCAGTCTCCTCCATGCCACTCCCGCATACTTTCGAATTTCATTTACCCATTTTCCATGTAGTTTTCTTCTGGGTCTTTTCCTGTCCCTTGGAATCCAATATAAAATTTCGGCTGTCCATCGATGGTCTGTTCTTCTGGCAGTATGTCCAGCCCATTGCCATTTCAGGGATTTAACTCTGATCATGATGTCTTCCACTCTTGTCATTTTCCGGATCCACGTGTTCCTCTTCTTATCTCTCCTGGTTACACCAAGCATGCACCTTTCCACGCTTTTTTGAGTTGTCTGCAGCCTTTGTATGTCTCTTTTACCTAAGGTCCACGTCTCCGCACCATACGTAAGCACTGGAAGGATGCATTGATCAAACACTTTTCTTTTAAGACATAATGGCATATTGCTCTTGAAAATTATGCTGTTTCTTCCAAAAGCTCTCCAGGAAAGTTTTGTACGCCGATTAATTTCTTCATCAATGTGACCCTCACTTGATATCTGCTGTCCAAGATAAACGTACATGTCTGTTATCTCCAGCTTTTCTCCATCAATCGATAAATCTTCATTTCTTGTAAAAGCATTGAACATCACTTTTGTCTTCTGAAAGTTCATTTTTAATCCCACTTCTTTACTCTTGTCAGCAAGTTCCTGCATCATACTCTGTAGCTCTGATGGGGTAGTTGCAAAAATGACTATGTCATCAGCAAAACGAAGGTGGGTTAGATAATCTCCATTAATCTTTATCCCTTTGTTTTCCCAGTTCAGTGATTGAAAGACATTTTCCAATGTGGCATTAAAGAGCTTCGGAGATATGGTGTCACCTTGTCTCACTCCTTTTCCAATTTTTATGTGTGTTGTATTTTCAAACAGCCGAATCTTTGCACTTGCATTTTCATAGATGTTATTAATAATATTAATGTATGCATCTTCAATACCGCAGGATTTCAGAGCCATTGCAACTGCTGATGGTTTCACCGAATCAAAGGCTTTTTCATAATCGATAAAAGCCATGCACAGTGGAAGTTCATATTCCCTCGCTCTTTCAATTAGTTCTCTCAGTACGTGGATATGATCTATTGTGCTGTAGCCACTCCTGAATCCAGCTTGTTCTCTCAGTTGAGCCATGTCCAGTGTCACCTTCAAGCGGTGCGAAAGAACTTTAGTGAAGATTTTATATACCACTGATAGGAGGCTGATAGGTCTGTAGTTCCTGAGATCCTCAATGTCACCTTTTTTATGCAGCAAGATCATTGTAGCGATGTTCCAATCCTCAGGAATTTTTCCTTCATTAAGGCATTAAGTGAAAATTTGGGCAAGTACTGTTTCGATTTCTCCACTTGCTTCTTGTATGATGTCTACAGTAATTCCATCTTCTACTGGAGCTTTTCCCCGCTTCATGTTCTTGATTGCATGTGCAACTTCTGCTGGAAGGACTGGAAGAACTCTGGTACTGGTACCTTTCATTATGTCTGGAGTACATGTATCATCCCTTTCATATAATTGGGAGTAGAAATCTTTCACTCTTGTTAAAATTTCGCCTCTATTTCTTGTTACAGAACCATCTTCTTTTCTCAGTGCCATAATCTGTTTTCTTCCCTTACTGAGATGTCCATTTGCTATCTTTAGGCTTTGGTTGTTTTCAATTGCTTTCCTTACTAGTTCACAGTTGAATTTCCTTACGTCTTCAGTGATACTTTTTCGTACTGTCTTGCATAGCTCTATATATTCCACTTTGGAAGTCACATCTTCTTTAGTTGTCCTCATCACTCTTCTTTTTGCATCAACATTTTGGTTTTTCCTGATAATTTGTTGACATGCAACTTGTTCTTAGACCCAGCTAATTTTGTTGCTGTTTCCATAAGAGCTTTGGTTACTCTCTGTTAACTTCAGAAATATCCACTTCTTCCGATGTTAGGCCTTCTAAAGCAGAGAATCTGTTCTTCAGTTCCAATTTGAAGGTATTTTGGTGTTTTTAAGGTTGGTTATGTCAATACATTTTGTTTGTCTTATGAGCTTGCTACGTTCAAGTTTAGTGTTGAGGTGCATCTTACATCTCACCAATCTATGGTCACTGCCTGTGTTGAACTTGTTTAGCACACTGCAGTCTTCTATGACGAATTTTTTGTTACACATAATAAAATAAATTTCACTTGTCGTCCCATTTGGATGTGTCCATGTTCATTTCCTGTGTGACTTTTTCTTGAAAAAGAGTTCAAGATGAAAAACCCTTCTGCCTCTGCAAACTCTACGAGAGTATTTCCACGCTGGTTTCTGTTGCCGTGACCGAATTTACCTACTGAAGTTTCATTCTGTTGCCGTTACCCTATTTTTGCATTGAAATCTCCCATAATTATCTTCAAGTGCTGCTTACCTTTATTATTTAGATCAAGAATTTCCTCATAAAATTCTTCAATTTCTTCTTCAGCGGGACTTGTGGTGGGTGCATAAGTTTGAATAATGTGAACCTGGTATCTTCTCGAGAGTTGGATAACGAGTCGTGTAGCTCTGTCAGAGGAACTTTCAACTTCTGCAACTTTATCCTTCAGTTTCTTGTTTATTATAAATCCAACACCACTAGTTCTGCCAGTATCTGTCCCACGATAGTAGAAGAGATGTCCACTTTTCAGTTCAATGAGATCTTTACTTTTTCTCCTTACCTCGCTTAGCCCGACGATATCAAGCATCACAGCCTCTCCTTGACAAATGTCAACCCCGCCTTCTCGTGGTGCATCCTGTTCCCACTAAAGGGGCTCTGACGACCGCCAATAGCGGTATAACTATACCATCGGGATCAGAGGAAATGCTATCCCACACTCACCAACCCGCTTGGCCAGCGTGGTGAGTTATAACCAAACCCCTCCAAAATGATACCACAACTTAAATCTTGGCCCTCAGTCTCCGGCAGCTGGAATGTACCTGGCCAAGGCAGCGGCCAGTGCGACATGAAGGCAGAGGGTGCTAAAAATCCCCGGAGGACCGGACTAGGCTGACATCTGATGCTGATCTTGGCTACTTACAATGGACGCTCCCTATCTTCTGATTCAAGGCTTCTTGAATTGGAAGAGGAACTACAAAGGATCAAGTGGGACATCGTGGGGCTAAGTGAGGTAAGGAGAAAAGGAGAAGATCTCATCGAACTGAAAAGTGGACATCTCTTCTACTATCGTGGGACAGATACTGGCAGAACTAGTGGCGTTGGATTTATAATAAACAAGAAACTGAACGATAAAGTTGTAGAAGTTGAAAGTTCCTCTGACAGAGCTGCACGACTTGTTATCCAACTCTCGAAAAGATACCAGGCTCAGATTATTCAAACTTATGCACCCACCACAAGTCATCCTGAAGAAGAAATTGAAGAATTTTATGAGGAAATTTGTCATCTAAATAATAAAGGTAAGCAACACTTGAAAATAATTATCGGGGATTTCAATGCAAAAATAGGGCAACGGCAACAGAATGAAACTTCAGTAGGTAAATTCGGTCACGGCAACAGAAACCAGCGTGGAAATACTCTCGTTGAGTTTGCAGAGGCAGAAGGGTTTTTCATCTTGAACTCCTTTTTCAAGAAAAAGCCACACAGGAAATGGATATGGAGACATCCAAATGGGACGACAAGTGAAATTGATTTTATTATGTGTAACAAAAAAATCATCATAGAAGACTGCAGTGTGCTAAACAAGTTCGACACAAGCAGTGACCATAGATTGGTGAGATTTAAGATGCACCTCAACACTAAACTCGAACGTAGCAAGCTCATAAGGCAAACAAAATGTATTGACATAACCAACCTTAAAAAACACAATAATACCTTCAAATTGGAACTGAAGAACAGATTCTCTGCTTTAGAAGGCCTAACATCCGAAGAAGTGGATATTTCTGAAGTTAACAGAGAAGTAACCAAAGCTCTTATGGAAACAGCAACAAAATTAGCTGGGTCTAATAACAAATTGCATGTGAACAAATTATCAGGAAAAACCAAAATGTTGATGCAAAAAAGAAGAGTGATGAGGACAACTAAAGAAGATGTGACTTCCAAAGTGGAATATATAGAGCTATGCAAGACAGTACGAAAAAGTATCACTGAAGACGTAAGGAAATTCATCTGTGAACTAGTAAGGAAAGCAATTGAAAACAACGAAAGCCTAAAGATAGCAAAGGGACATCTCAGTAAGGGGAAAAAACAGATTATGGCACTGAGAAAAGAAGATGGTTCTGTAACAAGAAATAGAGGCGAAATTTTGACAAGAGTGAAAGATTTCTACTCCAAATTATATGAAAGGGATGATACATGTACTCCAGACATCATGAAAGGTACCAGTACCAGAGTTCTTTCAGTCCTTCCAGCAGAAGTTGCACATGCAATCAAGAACATGAAACGGGGAAAAGCTCCAGGAGAAGATGGAATTACTGTAGACATCATACAAGAAGCAAGTGGAGAAATCGAAACAGTACTCGCCCAAATTTTCACTCGATGCCTTAATGAAGGGAAAATTCCTGAGGATTGGAACAACGCTACAATGATCTTGCTACATAAAAGGTGGCATTGAGGATCTCAGGTACTACAGACCTATCAGCCTCCTATCAGTGGTTTATAAAATCTTCACTAAAGTTCTTTCACACCGCTTGAATATGACACTGGACATGGCTCAACTGAGAGAACAAGCTGGATTCAGGAGTGGCTACAGCACAATAGATCATATCCACGTACTGAGAGAACTAATTGAAAGAGCGAGGGAATATGAACTTCCATTGTGCATGGCTTTTATCGATTATGAAAAAGCCTTTGATTCGGTGAAACCATCAGCAGTTACAATGGCTCTGAAATCCTGCGGTATTGAAGATGCATACATTAATATTATTAATAACATCTATGAGAACGCAAGTGCGAAGATTCGGCTGTTTGAAAATACAACACACATAAAAATTGGAAAAGGAGTGAGACAAGGTGACACCATATCTCCGAAGCTCTTTAATGCCACATTGGAAAATGTCTTTCAATCACTGAACTGGGAAAACAAAGGGATAAAGATTAATGGAGATTATCTAACCCACCTTCGTTTTGCTGATGACATAGTCATTTTTACAACTACCCCATCAGAGCTACAGAGTATGATCCAGGAACTTGCTGACAAGAGTAAAGAAGTGGGATTAAAAATGAACTTTCAGAAGACAAAAGTGATGTACAATGCTTTTACAAGAAATGAAGATTTATCGATTGATGAGAAAAGCTGGAGATAACAGACACGTACGTTTATCTTGGACAGCAGATATCAAGTGAGGGTCACATTGATGAAGAAATTAATCGGTGTACAAAACTTGCCTGAAGAGCTTTTGGAAGAAACAGCATAATTTTCAAGAGCAATATGCCATTATGTCTTAAAAGAAAAGTGTTTGATCAATGCATCCTTCCAGTGCTTACGTTTGGTGCAGAGACGTGGACCTTAACTAAAAGAGACATACAAAGGCTGCAGACAACTCAAAGTAGCATGGAGAGGTGCATGCTTGGTGTAAATAGGAGAGATAAGAAGAGGAACACGTGGATCCGGAAAATGACAAGAGTGGAAGACATCATGATCAGAGTTAAATCCCTGAAATGGCAATGGGCTGGACATACTGCCAGAAGAACAGACCATCGATGGACAGCCGACATTTTATATTGGATTCCAAGGGACAGGAAAAGACCCAGAAGAAGACCACATGGAAGATGGGTGGATGAAATTCGAAAGTATGCGGGAGTAACATGGAGGAGACTGGCACAAGACAGACCGTTGTGGAGGAAACTTGGGGAGACCTTCGTCCAGCAGTGGATTGATAATGGTTTACAATGATGATGATGATGATATATATATCATCATCATCATCATCATTGTCAACCATTATCAATCCACTGCTGGACGAAGGTCTCCCCAAGTTTCCTCCACAACGGTCTGTCTTGTGCCAGTCTCCTCCATGTCACTCCCGCATATTTACGAATTTCATCCACCCATCTCCCATGTGGTCTTTTTCTGGGTCTTTTCCTGTCCCTTGGAATCCAATCTAAAATTTCGGCTGTCCATCTATGGTCTGTCCTTCTGGCAGTATGTCCAGCCCATTGCCATTTCAGGGATTTAACTCTGATCATGATGTCTTCCACTCTCGTCATTTTTCGGATCCACGAGTTCCTCTTCTTATCTCTCCTGGTTATACCAAGCATGCACCTCTCCATGCTTCTTTGAGTTGTCTGCAGCTTTTGTATGTCTCTTTTAGTTAAGGTCCACGTCTCTGCACCATACGTAAGCACTGGAAGGATGCATTGATCAAACACTTTTCTTTTAAGACATAATGGCATATTGCTCTTGAAAATTATGCTGTTTCTTCCAAAAGCTCTCCAGGCAAGTTTTGTACGCCGATTAATTTCTTCATCAATGTGACCCTCACTTGATATCTGCTGTCCAAGATAAACATACGTATCTGTTATCTCCAGTTTTTCTCCATCAATCGATAAATCTTCATTTCTTGTAAAAGCATTGAACATCACTTTTGTCTTCTGAAAGTTCATTTTTAATCCCACTTCTTTACTCTTGTCAGCAAGTTCCTGGATCATACTCTGCAGCTCTGATGGGGTAGTTGCAAAAATGACTACGTCATCAGCAAAACGAAGGTGGGTTAGATAATCTCCATTAATCTTTATCCCTTTGTTTTCCCAGTTCAGTGATTGAAAGACATTTTCCAATGTGGCATTAAAGAGCTTCGGAGATATGGTGTCACCTTGTCTCACTCCCTTTCCAATTTTTATGTGTGTTGTATTTTCAAACAGCCGAATCTTTGCACTTGCATTTTCATAGATGTTATTAATAATATTAATGTATGCATCTTCAATACCGCAGGATTTCAGAGCCGTGGTAACTGCTGATGGTTTCACCGAATCAAAGGCTTTTTCATAATCGATAAAAGCCATGCACAATGGAAGTTCATATTCCCTCGCTCTTTCAATCAGTTCTCTCAGTACGTGGATATGATCTATTGTGCTGTAGCCACTCCTGAATCCAGCTTGTTCTCTCGGTTGAGCCATGTCCAGTGTTACCTTCAAGCGGTGTGAAAGAACTTTAGTGAAGATTTTATAAACCACTGATAGGAGGCTGATAGGTCTGTAGTTCCTGAGATCCTCAATGTCACCTTTTTTATGTAGCAGGATCATTGTAGCATTGTTCCAATCCTCAGGAATCTTCCCTTCATTAAGGCATCGAGTGAAAATTTGGGCGAGTACTGTTTCAATTTCTCCACTTGCTTCTTGTATGATGTCTATAGTAATTCCATCTTTTCCTGGAGCTTTCCCTCGCTTCATGTTCTTGATTGCATGAGCAACTTCTGCTGGGAGGACTGGAAGAACTCTGGTACCTTTCATGATGTCTGGAGTACATGTATCATCCCTTTCATATAATTTGGAGTAGAAATCATTCACTCTTGTCAAAATTTCGCCTCTATTTCTTGTTATAGAACCATCTTCTTTTCTCAGAGCCATAATCTGTTTTCTTCCCTTACTGAGATGTCCCTTTGCTATCTTAAGGCTTTGGTTGTTTTCAATTGCTTTCCTCACTAGCTCACAGTTGAATTTCCTTACGTCTTCAGTGATACTTTTTCGTGTTGTCTTGCATAGCTCTATATATTCCACTTTGGAAGTCACATCTACTTTAGTTGTCCTCATCTCTCTTCTTTTTTGCATCAACATTTTGGTTTTTTCCAGATAATTTGTTCACATGCAACTTGTTCTTAGACCCAGCTAATTTTGTTGCTGTTTCCATTAGAGCTTTGGTTACTTTTCTGTTAACTTAACCAAAGCTCTAATGGAAACAGCAACAAAATTAGCTGGGTCTAAGAACAAGTTGCATGTGAACAAATTATCTGGAAAAACCAAAATGTTGATGCAAAAAGAAGAGATATATATATATATATATATATATATATATATATATATATATATCTCCATATATATATATATATATATATATATGTGTGTGTGTGTGTGTGTGTGTGCAGATATATATACACACTATATTGACAGAAGTCACCGGGCACCCCTTCAAAAGCAAATGAACGGATTCGCTGTGTTGTTAACATGCGAGGCACAGCTGCAAACGGTACGAAACAAGGCTGCAGCTGACCGCGATCATATCGCACTGTCAGGTGGAGCTAAAATGTCGCAAAGGTAGAAAACTGACTTTGAGAAAGGAGAGATCATTGGGTGTTATATCAGTGCGTTGTCCATAAGAGAAACCGAGAGGCATTTAAACATACACAAGTAAACTGTTTTGGATGAACTGAATAAGTGGAAGTCACATGGCGTGCCTGAAGGAGCAAAACGTACTGGCAGACCCAAGAAAATCAGTGATAGAGGACGTCGAAGCCTCAGGAGAGTCGATACAGCTAATCGACTGAGACCTCAGTGTACAGGTGAGTACAAATGCTGGAACCTCGGTATGTACACGTACCATTCGCAGAGAACTTCATTCAATGGGCTACTGTGGTCGTGCGGCTGCTCATAAGCCTTTCATCTCCCCTCGGAATGCTACTCGTCGTTTAGCACAGTGTAAAGAACATTTTTCGTGAACCGTAGATCAATGGACACGGGTCCTGTTGACTGATGAATATAGATACACGAACCATCACTCTGATGGAACATGTGTGGGTATGGCGGCAGCCGGGTTAGCGCTATTTACCAGAGTGTACTGTTCGAACGGTCAAGCTTGGAACTGGCAGTATGCTCGTGTGAGGGGTGTTTTTCGAGGTATGGTCCCTGCCCTTTTGTTATCGTGGAAAAACCTGTTAACCAGCACATCTACCTCGATATTCTGGACAATTATGCCCTACCAACTCTGTGGCAATTATATGAAACTGAGTCTTGTTGGTACCAGCAGGATAATGCACCGAGCCATAAAGCAAGGTTTCAAAATCGCTTTATTCTAATTTATCATAAGAAAACATAAGAGGGTGACGTACAGTATTGGGCATCTCACTGGGAAATAATACAAAACTGTTAAAAACATGATGGTATATACACTGCAATGACAATGGGGATGAATAACAAATGCTGCAAGCAAAGCTTATTGAATAAAAAATTGCAGAAGTGACAAAGAGAAACACATCGTGTCACATGACATTGGCTGGGCATGATTTACAGGATAACACAGGCGAAACAATAGTACACAATTAGAAAAAGAACAGCACAAACACCGCCGTGAAGGTAAAACATTACATACATGAGATAAAAACACAGCGTGCACAATTGTGCAAGTTATTTAACGAGGGCACCAAAGCAACATAATACAGGCGGGGTGAAAGTAAGTAATGTACACGAGTAAGCATGAAAAAACACTGAGATGGCATTAGCATTCACAATTCAACGGTAGTGTGGATTGCACGAGTCGTAGAGTGGAGGAGGGCCACCAGGGTGCCACGGAACTCAGCAAAGGAGGTGTAGAATGTCCTAGGGTTCTGATAGGTGTAGCAGTCCAGAATCAATCGCAAACCATGGAGCGGCCGGAGCCCAAGTAGCATAGAAGGTGGCTTCTCGACGACTGGAAGAAGCCGACTGGTACTCCAGGCGGAGTCGAGAAAGCAATCGATCTTGAAAATGGCACAAAAGTGCTGCGCTGGCCTGGTGTAAAGAGACCGGCGAGGAAATGCTGCGGAGTTGTTGAAGGTATACGTAAATAACGTGTTTAACCAGCACGAAAAGATAGGCACATACTGAAGGAAGAGTTGTAGGTGGATGAGCCCGCAGAAGAAGATGTCTGTAGGCAGTGAACGGAAGATCTTGAGAACAAGAGCGACTGGCAATCCGGAAAGCCTGGTGGAGGAGAGGCATCAGGATGGGACAGTAAAGGTAGACGTGAGAAACGTCTGCCTCCTGTGCGCAGAAGGAGCAGAGAGGGGAGGAGAGAAGAGACATGCGAAAGAGAAAATACGGAACAGGGAGGCGATTATGCAAAAAGAGCCAGTGGGTATTAATTTCAAGAGGGGCAGATAAGGGTGAGCGGGCAGCTGCCCAGACAAGAGGAAGAGAAGCAGGGGGAACCTCCAGAATAGAAAGCGGTGAAGGGGTGGCAAGGTGCACTAGAAAACGATAAAGATATTTAGAGGAGAGAGAGGAGAGAGGAAGAACCGAGTTTGTGAGTCGGAGGAAAAACGGCAGCGGAAGAGGGGCAGAAAAGACAGAGACGAGACCGGTTGGGGAGACAAGATCAGGAAAAAGCGAAAGAAGTGCAGTTAGCAGAGAGTCATAGACCAAATGGGCGGATGGGGACGAGAGAATAGCAGGGGAGGCCAGAGAGAGGGCGCCAGGATAGATCCGAGTTAGTGAGGTCTTGTACAGTTACTACACCTGCTCGGAGCCAAGAGGGGAATGAAAAACAGGGGAGATGGGGGATGAACAAGGGAGTTGAAGAAGAGGGGTTCAGAAAGAAGCTCTAGAGTTGAAGAGGGAGGGGAGCGAATGAGGGGAGAGAGCGAAGGTGAATGAGGGCTTCAGAATATGCAGGTGGGAGTTTGGAGGGGGGAAAGGACAGCAATCCATGAGAACTAAAGAAAGAAAGGAAAAATGTGGGTTACGCAAGGAGGCAAGAACGTCACGTACCTGAACTGCGGAAGCCACTGGAGCCGTGAAAAGGTGAATGAAGTTGATCAATCGGCTTGCTTTGTAGCACAGCGGGACATCAGGTAGGCCAGCACCACCATAGGAGGGAGGAGCACAGAGCTTGTGGACGTTAATCCAGTGATGACCCGCCCACATTACTCGAGTAAGGCAGCGTGTAACCTCCTGGAGACAGAAAAGCGGGGTCGTAGATGCAATCCAAGAATGCTTGCAGATGGACAGAAGGTATGTCCTGGTGAGATTTGCACGCTGGTAGTAGGACGTACAGAACTGCGCACACACCAGAATGCAGCTGTGCGGAGGAGGCGAGGATGGAGTTCCGAGCGAGTTGCACTGGATGTAGCTTGTGGTGCGCCTAAGTGCACACCCAGGAAGCGTTGGGTAGTGGATGACCATGTGGCCCCCATGGAGCATCCAAGCGATTGGACCACGACCCGCACCACAATCCAGTGCTCTTAGACGTATTCAGTTCAGCTGCAGAACATGAAGCATATGCGGAGAACAAACGACGAAGCAGTTGGAACTGTGAGTCGCTACGAATGCAGACGGTGATGTCATCTGCATAAGCAGAGTAAATGACTGAGTGATGCCGTGAGCTGGCAACTGGTGGTGGAAGTTGTGCTAGAAGAGATGTTTGCAGAGAGCGTAGAAAAGGCTCGACGGCAATCGCAAACAGTTGACCAGAAAGCGGGCAGCCCTGACGAACTCCCCGCTTGAAGGGAACATGTGTTGTGAGAAAAGATGCCGTCTTGACATGGAAAACGGCATCCCGATAGATTGAGAGAAGAACGGAGACAAATTGTGGAGGAAAGCCAAAGTGTAGCAGGGTTTGTGTTAAATAGGCGTGTGAGATATTATCGAAAGCGGAACGGAGGTCTAAGGAAAGGAGAGCAAGAGGTTCAGAATGAGTCTTGGCAAGATGAATGAGATCGCGAAGAAGTTGAACATTGGAGGAAAGAGAACGGCCAGGAACAGTATAGGTTTGAGAGTCAGCAAGGATGTGAGGGAGGATAGAGTTTAGTCGACGGGAAAGAAGCTTAGTATAGAGTTTATAATCTTGATTGAGAAGAGAAATGGGGCGCCAATTTCCCAAGTCAAGAGGGTCACCCTTCTTGGGAAATAGGACCACATGTGCGTCCGTGAAACTCCTCGGGAGGGGGGAGCAGTTAAATGCAGCAGAAAAAGCGGAGAGGAGAAAAAGGCAACAAAAGAGGCAAGAACGCACGGTAAAAAGGAAAGAGAGGCCGTCCGGACCCGGAGCGGCATGGGGGTTAAGGGAAGAGAAGGTGTCGGACACCTCCGTGGATGTGGGTGCAAGAGACAGGGTGGGAGCAAGATGAGACGGAACTTGAGGTAGGTTATTGAGAAGATGGGGGAGAGCAGAGGGAGAAGGGGGAGGAGTTTCACTGAACTTGGTGGTATAGAACTGACGAACGTGAGAGCAAATCGCTGCCGAATCGGATGTGATTTCGCCAGAGGGGAGGCGAAGATGACGAAGCGAGGTAGAAGACTTACGTGCAGATTCCATTGATGTTAGAAAATCATAGGTGCATTCCTCCGGATTGAGATGTTTAATGCGCAGACGTAAAAGTGCTTGCTGCGCAAGAGGTTTCAGCAAAGCCTGGAGCTCCGCCTGATATGCTGGAAAAAGCGGATCTGATAACCCAATCAGTGTGAGCATCTGCCTGGCGTGATCGAGGCGCATCTGACTAGAAGTCTTCATGGTGAAGGAAAGTTGCTTGATATGTAAGAGGAGCTGATGCTTGACACGAAGCCAATACGTCAAGGTACAGGGTGCGGAATGCAACCCTGCGCGACGAGCAGCGAGAAAAGAACGGACAGAGGCACAAAATTCAGGATCAGTGAGGAGATTGGAGTCAAATGTCCACGGACGAACAGTCCGAGGGAGTGACGCCGCAACAAACACTGTGAGGGTGACCGTGCAGTGGTCTGAGGAAGCAGTAGGTTGATGTTGCAACTCGGTAATAGACGCAAGAAGCGGTGTGGAAACGTAAACCCGATCCAAGCGTGCAGTTGATGGAAGCTGACTCCCAGACGAGCGCCACGTGTGTGAGGTCTCTTGTGGATGAAGGCGCCTATAAGCATCGGTGAAGGAGAAATCAGCAACAAGGTCATGGAGTAGTGCGACGAGATCCGTCCGACGCTCTCGTGACGAAGGAGAGCGATCCAGAGCCGGGTCAAGGGTGCAATTGAAGTCTCCACCCAAGAGCACACGATCCGAAGGTGAGACTTTCGAGAGAGCTTTACGGAGTTTGGTGAACAAGATGGATAAATGAATAGAGGTGCATGGAATATACACATTAAAGATGTGAAATCGAGCTCCGCCAACTGTGAAGGAGACTTGCTGGAGTAAATCTCGGCATAAGTTCTGCACTGAGAGTGCAGTGAGGGTGGATCGGAAATGTTGATGTATTCCGATAGCAAGTCCACCATGAGATGAGTAGCGGAAAGCATGATGGAACACATAATCGCTAGCACGCCAGCGAGTAAACAGAGTGGAGGAATGGCAGTTTGTTTCTTGTAGTAGTAACAGATCGGCCCCGAGGGGCGAGAGGTCTTCCATAACAAGAGCATTCGCTAGGGGGCTAGCGAACCCTCTGCAATTAAGGGTCGTGACCTTGAATGGACTGGTCAGTCGTTGGTTGGAGGAGTCGCGGAGCAACTTTCAGGAGTTGTTGTAATCGGTTTACGCAGCCAAGGGTCCATGAGTGGTGCAGGGGTCATGAACAAACCCACGAAGGTACTTAGCAATGCATCCGGCTTGCAGGAGCAGCGCGGGAAGAATGTCTTCGCGCTCTCGGAGGTAGTCATACGTCGACTCCAGGTTCGTGGCGTGGGTGCAAAACTGATAGTAATCTCCAAGATTGAGAGGTTCTGAAGGAGCACCACATTTGGAGAGAACACTTGAAAAGACCTCAAACGAAGGTGGAGACCCATCATCATCAGTGTCCCTTTCAATTTCTGTTGGCGCAGGAGAGGGAGAGATATCTCCTGAAGATTTGGTAGTACGGAACGGTTGCCCATCCGCAGAGGAAGATTTCTTCTTCTTCCTCTTACGTCGGGTACCTGTACGAGTGCCAGAAATTCGTTTTCCAGGGAGCGACGAAGCTCGGGAAGCTGACGCAGAGTCAGAGGAGTTATCGGCACCGCCGTCACACTCGGAGACACCAACAGTGAAGACTGGTGGGAAACCAGCGGCGAAGTCTCCCGATGTTGCCACGGGATGAGGAGTAATAGGTGAGGTGAGCACTGGAAATTGAAGGTGGGAGGTGAGATCAGCATCAAAAGACGCTCGTGGACGAGAGGCTGTAGATATACTTTTTGTGTAACTCGGCCCTGGGGCAGTTGGCACATTTGAAGACGGTGCAGGTCGAGAGCGAGATGTAGCAGGATCCTGCTTAGAGGCGGTAGGCACTGTAGAAGCCGTGGGAGCTGGATACTGGTTGTTGGGGCATCGAGCACGCTGATGCCCAAGTTCTTTGCAATTAGCACAGTGTTCTGATGTTAGCATGTCAATTCTGTAGGAGAGCTGCCCACATCGGACGTTTAGGATCCGTGGGAACTTACGGAGATGCTCCTCTGATGGAAAGATGAGTCGAACACTCCGGCGAAAACTACGAACATTCTTATTTGCAGGATCCTTGGGCGCAGCTGAATGTGTGATAACAGGACCAACAATCTTACCACACTTACTAAGTGCAGTACATATCATCGCATCCGAGATTTCGGGGGGCACCGGATGCAAGGAGACCTGAACAGGGCGCCTGGAAATCGGTTCAGCTTCCAGGTGGTGGTCTCCCAGGTCAAGACCAAAGTTTAGAAGCGTGTCTGCATGCTCTTTGGATGTGAAATAAACAATCACCGTCCGCGGCCGGCGGGTGAGGTGAGTAATGGCTCCGGCTGGAAGAAAAGCAAGGAGCGTATCACAATAGACTTTCAGCGGTGTATTCGGAAGAGCATCTAGGCACACTCCCAACTCGCGGGTGGAGTGAAGTTCCTGCGCAGCGGGTGAGAAGTGCGGAACGTCCAATTGAAGTGAGTCACCATGTATCTGGACATGGGCATCTGCAAGGGGAAGGCGAGTCGATTGCGTCGGTAGGGACGCACCTGAGGTAACGCTAGAATAAGAGCGGGAAGGCAATCCTCCATTGGAAGGCAGAGGTGCAGCGCTGGATGAAGGAGCTGACACAACGCTGGGCAAGGCTACCGAGGGCAGAGAAGCAACGCCCTCAGAGATATCCATTACGTCATAGGTAGCATCAGGAACGAACGTCATAGCCTCACCACCAGGAGGGGTGGTGGAGTCAGAGAGTTGAAGCGTAGAAGAAGAAGAGCAATAGGCATCAGGAGGAGGACGATATTCCCTATCATCAAGGACGGACGCTGATTGGTTTGCTCCGTCAGAGATAAGGATCGACGTAGTAGGAGAAGCTGTGACGAGAGCGGGAATTCTGCTCTTATCAGCAGTCGCCATCGCCGATGGCGAGGCCTAATTTAGTAAAAACGACCAACTGGTCGAGAAAATAAAGTGCTGATAGCTAATTGAAAATAGTACTCACCGACTCGGGAGATGTCTTAAATGAAAGATACAACCTTCGTCTTGAAGGCACGCACAAAAGTTAAACGACAGAGCACACAAAACACACTCAGTAGACGGCGAAACACGGAGCTCAAAACAGACACGACTTACGTCCCATAAAGCAAGGACTGTTACGGCGTGGTTTGACGATAATTCCGTATCGTGTGTGGACTGGCCAGCACAGAGCCCTGATATTAATCCCATAGAGCGCCGAAAGGGTGTATTACAGCGCCGCATAAGAAGTTTGGAACCAAGTCCTACTTCTAAGCAACAGTTAGCGGCAGCGTTATGTATTCAATGGAAGCGCATATTTATTGCTGTGTTTCAAAACTTTGTCGAAAGCATGTCTCGAAGAGTCAGTGCATGTATTAAGGCCAAAGCTGGACCGACACCATACTAATGTATGTCAGTAAAGGCTATGTTGTGTGTATCTTCAAGGTATCCGGTGACTTTTGTCAATATAGTGTATATTAGTTTTCCTGCCATTTAAAATTATTTGTGATAAAACGAAATATTACTTATTTCCTATTTTATTCATTAACGCTAGAACATTGAATTTTAAGCGATATTCCTAAGACCTTGGTAAAATATCCTCTTTTATGCTGCCTCCTGGATTGGCGAAATAACTGCTGCAGCAAATAGCAAAAGAAAGTAGTTTATAAATTGTTTCTAACTGTGAATAACCATTTTGATTTAATGTCATACTGCGTTTATATATTTGTAATTTCTTCTTTTGCTGATATTCAATTTCAGGAGCCATACTTAGCGTAAAAATGAAAAGAAGTCACACCAATGTATAACACTGTCTGCTGGAGAGGGAGTGTTACTCTAATATATTTTCCTTGATGATAACGTGTTATTCTAGAAAGACGAATTTACACTTTTATTTTTCCTTTTTTAGTTTTTGAGTAGTTCATTCACAGTTTATCTTGTTACATGTGGAAGGTACATGTCATAGCGCAAAGGTTCAAATATTGCATATTGAAAACGGGTAGATGTAATAAGATATTTAGTGAGACACCGCCGATTTTTTGTAAATATCTGTGCAACATTAATGAGGGTGTGTCTAATTTTTATACACAAATAAGACCCGCAAGACTTTATTAATTCGATTAAAATGAGGAAAATCAGCAAAATGTCTTCTGGAATTGTTAACAACCTCCATGAGGCAACTTCTTATCGCCCAACGAAGGTCTAACGGTGGTCGTTATAACTCCATACAAACGAACAAACGACCTCCATGAGCATCTAAGGCTATAAGGAATAGAGCATTCCATATTCAGAGCCACTGGTTCAGGAGAAAGAAGAAGAACACGCGTAATTTCTGTAACAGTCCGAGGGATTAGAAACCAAATCCAGCAGTAGATAGCAAGAACCTTGTTCCATTACCATTTGCCCACAAATTGAGAATTCATAAATTCCTTTATAGAAATTTTTGCTTACATGGAAAACACACATTTCTTAAAGCAACACTGAAAAAAAAGTTTGTTTGAAACAACAAAATAGTTGTGTTTAGCTGTTTTGCCGATTTGTTTTGTTGCTTTAGCCAAACTTCATCGGAATGTTTTTGTTGAAAACACAAAATTATTTCGTTCGTTATATTTTGTTAATTCAACTAAACGTTTTATCATGATAGCAATAAATATTGTTGGATCAACCAAATTCACAAAAATCGACCTAGGCATTTTGTTAAATGAACAAAACGTTTTCTCTTAAACTCAAGAGACGCATATAGCATATTAAATTCGTTTATTTTTGTGGGGTAGTAAATACAAAGATTCGCCAAGCTTTCGCACTCCACTGGGAGCCTTTTTCAATACAATGATAGACATAAAAATGCTACCATTGCAGCCTTTTTGTGTCTACCAGTGCCTTGAAAAAGCATCTCTGTGGTGTGCGAAAGCTTGGCGAATCTTTATATTCACTACCCCACAAAAATAAACGGATTTAATATGCTATATGCATCTCTTCAGTGTTCACAGTGTGGTGTATTCATAATTACGTTACGTTTTGTCATGACAACAATAAATTTCGTTGAATCAACAATAATTTTCCGCAAAATACATTTGTAAATTCAACAAACATTTTGGTCGACTGCATATCGACAAAATGTTTTGGTTGATTCAACAATTTTTTCCTGAATTAACAAAACGTTTTCCTCAGTGAAGGATAACGGATGTAATAATCCCTTGGAGAATTTAAAATATTAGGATTTCCCATGGCTGTACACGATTCTTCATATAACTCATAACTCTGGAGTCCTTGGTTTCCAGCACGCAAAACAAAGTCCGCTTGAGATGCAGATAGTTACGTATATACCCTCCCTGCCACCCCGGTGGAGCGACACTTTAAGCTCTGACTTATGACCATTTGTCCGAGATGGGTCCGGGCTCGAATCCCAGTGAGGCATGGATGTTGTGTTTGTCTAACAGCACTGGCTCTCTCCCTTCCCTGGAGCCAGTGACCATAAATTTAGGGACGGGAGACTGCTTATAGCCTATTGAGTTGCTCACGGTGGTCGTTAAACCTCTAAATGAAAAAAAAAAGTCCTCCCTCCGGATGGAATCCGTACAATACTTCTAAGCAAAAGCTGCTCAGTCCTTTACGGTCGACTTGTCAAGATGCATTCGCATTACACCTTGGAAAAAGCCTGATTGGATAGGCGGCAACGTGACTAGAACCCATAACAGTCACCTACCACGTATGCACGAGGTTAGTGATTGGCCAACTGCGCCACAGTTGTGGAGCACTTGTGATCACAGAAATACGAAATGGTATTTTTCCGGACGAAACTAGTAAATAGAATAAATACATTGTCATATTCGAGTGTGGGGTGTTATGCTTATACATATATTTAATATACTTGCTTATGGTAATTCGCTGCGACCAGACCAGGATATCACTGTCCCGGTCAACTTACACTGTTGTGTTGCTCCTCAGAGGCTTGGTGAAGAAAAAGATGACTTGTAGAGTACAGAGCTGAACAGTACTACATTAGATAGTCCTTTATTTACAGCTTGGTGATGAGAATGATGACGATGCATGTCATACGATAAAAACGGTTCTTGAACTTAAGCAAGTCGACATTACAGCACGATCATAGTTCATTCACAGTCGAGTCTTTGCATTATATGTACGTGTGCACATAGCATCAAAAAGTTATTTATACATAGCAATTATATGCTCTTCACAGGTGGCTAGATTTATCAGGTGGAGGATTTCCTTGGCAGACCGCAGTCTGGCATTTAGTATTATTACACAATTACCCACAGGTAATGCAATGTATATACTCTAATGGCCTTAACCCGCTTGTAGGCACCTAATTAACTCTCTAGTCAGCCGCAGCCGACTAACGTACGTACATCTCGAGCGACGACTACAAAACGACCGTCCTCTTCCTATTCGAGCAAAAAGAAAAAGTGTCCTAAAAGCTCGTTACAACTTTTTCTCGTTTAAACTCTATGCAGCCCGGACCGCGCACAGCCAATCCCGTAAGCGCACATCTTCGGAGCAAGAGGCCATGTGGTAAATCTCTGTTCCCTCCTCAGCTGTCTCTAGCTGCTTGAAACTTTCTGCCCTAGGAAGACATCCCTATGTTCTGTGAACTCCTGCCTCAGCGCGGAATTCACATGGAAATAATTTCCTTTCCCCTTCTCCTCTCCGTGGGACCATGGGCACACAATATGGCTTACCTGAAGTCATTTGTCTTCCTACAGGGAAAAAATGGCGTTCCACTTCCCATTTTGGATTTTTTTCCATTCTCCCTGTCTTCAAGATTTTGACATCATCACATACAGTGCAGCAGAAATGTGTAAAAATGAGAGGTAGTGTGTTATTCTGTCTGTTCGTCTCTCAGTGGATGCCACCATTCTTGAGTTAATCAACTTTGGTTTCCTAATGCACTACGAAGACGCTGATAATAACCATTAGTCGTTTCTTGCAGTATCACGGTAAATATACTGGCCATTTCTTTAGCTGGTGTGGGAAATTCACGAATTTGTCGGTGACGGAACTCCTCTCTCCGGAGCTAATTGTTCTAACTTACAAAACTGCACCGACGGAATGTATCCTTGTAAATTTGTCCTCTTTACATGTGTTTCACTTCTGTAAAACATCACATCATCTTTTTCTTCTTTTATTTTATTTTACTAGGGACTGCGCATCTAGGCTCGCTACGCTCGTTTCCAGAGTAGCGCTCGGGACCTACAGCCCGATCTCCAAGTATATCACATAAAATAAGAACTGGAAAATTCATATAAATTTCAATTTTATTGCATGTCTAAGCAAATAAGGCTTGTTATTCCGATATTTCAGAGTTTGTTTTACTGTTGTTAATTTTTGAAAGGTCGGATTTTTGTCGTTTGAACTTATAGCACTTACCAAATTTACCACTAAGGAAAACAAAAGCGGCCCAAACAGCATTTCTGTAAACCGTTATGCTAAGCCGGGAAGGTGGACGTAAAGTAATTTTGCTTCCTATACTTCCAGTGGAAAATATTTGTACACATTTCCTTCACAATTAGTGTGTTCTCAAGGATGAAAATTTGAACATCGATTAAAATAACCTCATATTATAACTTGGAACACTTAATATTTTCTAAAACATAACCATCTTCTCTTATATATATAAAACAGACTGTGTGTGTGTCTGTCGGTCGGATTTCACATAGAATTAGACGACCTAGAGCTACGAAATTTGTTATGAAGGTACCTTTCGACATCTTCTGGTGCACCTCGAAGCGATTTTTTTTAAATTTGAATTTGATTTTCAGTTATTTAATGTTACGCTTTTCTACCCGATCTGAGTGTGTCTTTCCGCTTTGTTGACATCAACCTGATCACACCGAACGTTAAGGCGTGCAGAAAAGTAGTTCACCATAAATTTTAGGTGTTTCTTTTTTAGAATTCCGTTACGACTATTTTCATTTGTAAATACATTTATTACGCCCTTTTTTGTAAGCGTTGTTTGCCGATTGTAGTATGACCTTGAGGGCGGAGAAGAAAAAAAAGAAAATAGAAGGCAGTTTTTCAATCTACGTTATTAATTCAAAAGTCTCATACGTCAGAAGGTCATCATACTATGCCTCAACCTCCCAGAAAGAAACAATGTGTAAGAAGAACACAAAGAATGCATAGAGAAAATCAACGGCACGAGGTTATCTGTCAAGAAACTAATGAAGAATGTTATTGAAGCTTCTATAATGACTGGACATGCAGCAGGCAAAAACGTTTTTATTCCAAGGATCCCGATCATCCCATCTGATGTCCCGTTTCAATTTAAGCGTCTTCAACTCCCGATTCGTTTGAGTTTCGCCATGAGCATGAATAAGGCACAAGGGCAGTCTCTAAAAGTTGTTGGACTGGATCTACGAAGTCCATGTTTTTCCCATGGTCAACTGTACGTTGGTGGTTCCAGAGTCGGAAATGGGGAAAATCTTTACATCTTTGCTCCGAATGGAAGGACTGTTAATATTTTTTATCCCGAGACTCTACAAGAATGAGGTACTTTTCATCTCAATCAACTTCATTGCATAAGCCTTCTGCTTTCAAACTTTTTGAATTATTTACATTGGACGTGACAACTACAAATAATTCAAATACATTTTTTATCTTAATATTCTATTCCGGGAAGTTGTACTATAAAGTTGTATAAACCTTGATTTACCAGTCTTAATTTAATTGCCGATATTGCTTTTACTTTATACTATCACTAGCCCGTCAACGACGGGTACAACAGGCTAGTAATTAAACAAAAAATCAATAACGTTTCCTTTGATGGTACGAGAAAAAAGATGGCGCGACCTGTACTTTGATGATTTCAGTAGACAAACAAATTTTGGATTACATAATTATGGTTATGTTTTAGAAAATATTAAGTATTCCAAGTTATAAAATGAAGCTATTTTAATCGATGTTCAAATTTTCTTCCTTGGGAACGCATTAATTGTGAAGAAAATGTGTACAGAAGTTTTTCCATTGGAAGTATAGGAAGCAAAATTACTTGACGTCCACCTTGATAGCTCAACTGAGATAGCTTTACCAACAAAACATATGCATAACAAATTCTCTGCGTCACGATGGCAGCAGGTCATGGGACCAGAACGTTCCTCTGTGGTTATCGTGAAGACAGACAAGCCGTTCGTTTTTTTCCTTTGCGTTATTAAAAAATGCTTAAAAATCAGAAAATGACTTTTTCTTAATTTTTTTTGTGGGTAAAAAAAGGAACGTAATTGTAAGTTTAAGCTGTAAAAATTGTAATGCGTTATGATTTATAGTTTGCCATATATCCGTTTTTTTAAATGGATCCCATCGCGAAATAGAAAATTTTGTGAAATTTAGAATTTTAATTTCTCGTAAACTAAATCGAAATTCAAAAAAAGAGCGACGAGGTGCAAAATTTTGGTCATGGCACTACATGTCTAGAAAGTTTCGGGGTTCTTTTGCTGTTAGTGTGTCCGGAACGCGACCTGATAGCACTTTTTGCTTACCTTAACTTTGAAATACAATAGCTCTTGAAGTATCGCTAGAATCGAGAATCGGTATGTTTCAGCGTGTTAGCGTGTTCTCCAAACAATTTTCCACAAACGATGTAAATTTCATATTTTTGTGTTCAATACGTTTTGCGCTGCGAGCTAGGAAAGCAAGAATGTCGCGAAATTTCTAAAACAGCGGCGGCAGTTGCTTTTTTTTAGAATAGAGATTTTATTTTATTTATTTTTATTTTATTATTATTTTTTTTTTTATTTTGAAGCGAAGAAGGAACCTTTCATTAATTTCAGATGAAGTGTGCAAAAAACATCTCATTGAAATTTTTCAAGACACAACGGGGGGGAGGGGGTAGATCCATATTTCGCTGTCAGATGCCAATGTGAAAATGCAAATTTGTCAGTGACGAACCCGCGCCCCCTCGCCTCCGGAGCAATTTATTCTGACCGACTATACCACACAGACGGAATTCATCCCTGCATTTTGGTCATCTTGACACGTGTTTTACTTCTGTAGTACATCACAGATGATCACATTTAAAATTCTATATTAGATTAGATCACCAACAATCAGTAGCATCTGCATGAGAGGTTAAAAGGAGTTTCATATAATGTTATTTTCTCCTGGGCTCTTATTTCAAGAGATTTTTGCTGCAACAACAAGACTATTCGTTAAAGGACTACTTTTGGTTGATTATGGTTATTAGGCGTGAGCGCAATTTTGCGTGACATCAAAGCTGATAAATTACTTCTGTGTTAAAGCAGAAGCCTGCGTCGATCATGTGCAAGGATGTAGTTGGACTATTGTCGAACGGTAAATCCGGATTAACTCTGGTATAACCTCTTAGTGTACAGTGTGAAAAATAAGTGGTATGAAAGCAGAGAAAATTCCTGAAAATTAAATGCAGAATGAAACATCTGTTTCTAACTTCAGTATTCTGACAGATCTTCCTTTGTCAGCAATTCCAATTTTTTTTTTTCAGAAAAGTCAGTTTCGGGGTTTTCCGTTTTTGTTCAGAAATTTCCCCGAAATCCTGATTTGCCTCTTTTCAGATACTTTTAGCAGAGATTCTTTCTTGACGTACGAAGTTAAATAATCCATTCCGTTTTGCCCCTAGTGAAGATCAACAGAACGAAGGCGAAATGCGCTCCCGACTAATCTAGAAAAACAGTTGCCACTTGAACACTTTCATATTAGAAATAAAGAGGACTCGTATCTCCTGATGACGAAACGTTTTTCGTTATCAATACGTGTTAAGTCGTCATTTTATTTTCCGTTAGAGCTTAGAGCTTATTATTTTCAGAATGGGTTGATATAACATTTTATTTTTTGTCTTGGAAGGCTTTTATCACAAATTTCAGTTATTTTTCGTGTTTTTTAACAGCAACTCAGTGTTTTGGAACTCGAGATTTTTTTATACTAACAATGACTTTCAATTCTGTTTAAAAAAGGGTGAGGTGTACTGCTTCATAGTATTACTTCACTAAACCTCTAAATATAAAAATGAATAATCATTTCATTTCTTCTGTGGAAGCATTTATCACAAATTGCATTATTTTCATTGTAATTTTCGAAGTAACAGAATGCTTTGGAACTCAATGTTTTCTAAACGGATAATGACTTTCAATTATATTAAAGAAAAGGTAAAATGCAGTGCTTTCTAGCAGCATTTTACAAAATCCCTAAACATAAAATTTACTCCTTGTAACTATAATAGCTTTTGTCTAAAGTGTTCCACATATTGACACACAGATATCCCACAATCGCGTGTTCGATGTATTTTTTTAATATTTTGTGTATGAAGACACAATTTGTTACGGTAGCACAATGCACACACACCATCCACTGAGTTAAAAACCTTTATGCAATTGTACGGAAACGTCACTTACACAATATATAGGCAAAATACATGGTCATGTTAGACACCACGTGGTCTGGGCAACTATTTTAAGACTGCAACTCGTCAGTAATGATCAGTAGTATTGATCACACTGGGAAAAACAAAGAACCTTTCAGAGAGTGATGACGGGCTTATTGTGAGTCAGAGATGAAAACGGGTCACGAGTCAACGGGTCGACAAGTTTTTGCGGGTTCAACGGGTCGGGTCAATGTGTTCCTGACCCGACTTTGACCGGGTTTTATTACCGTTTTATTTTTGAAAAGAGAAAAAATATATTCCAAAGAAAAATGCGCGTTGTGGAATTCTGCAGTCGATACTAGTGCCGACGGAGTGAATAATGATTTGCCATGCAAAAATATTTTCCTCTCTTCTTTAAAGCAACGAAGATTTCCACGGACCGACGTCAGACACACCGACACCATATCGTAAAAAGATACTTCCTTTGCGTTCTTTTACAGTGCTATTGTCCAGGGCAAGGTACAGGCAAACGCCATTCGCCTGCTTCTCAGCTGATTCACTCTTTCCGTGCGAAGTTCACTGTATGACTAAGAGTTACTTTTCACATCGCATCTTTTACATTGAGCATTCAGAGGTTTTCGATTAATATGCTAATATCCCGTTTCCATGACATGTCATGTCGAAATTAACTCCTTACTTGTTAATATGGATGGATTTAATATTAAGTAGGTTGAGAAAGGCGTCGAGGCCAACAAATACGTGTTTTTGAAGACCACAAGGGGAAGAGTGAATGCTGGAAATTGTTCTGTCTCATTAATAAACCGGTGAATAATTCTGTGTTGCTTGATGTTGCTTGTTGTTCAAAAAGTGAAAGGTGTGTAATTACAAAGAAAGATGTCGACGGTGTAATAAAAGATTATGGAGCCAAAAATCTAACGGACCATATGAAAATATGCAATCGTCCGTCAAAGCGTGGAAACAGGGAACAATCTAAAAATCTAAATACATTTAAAAAAGTACATTTGTGTAATCGTAAATAATGATTCCCATTTGTAATATAATCCATGGTCACGGTCATAGTCAGCCATTACGTCTGGATAACGCAAAGTAGTGGCACTAAAATGGCACTAAAATTTAGCAAGTAACCAAATGTTATTATTAAAAAATGATTTCAGGTATTAAATACCAAGCACTTATTGGGATGAATATATGCATATATCACATTTATATGTATAAATTTATATCATCATCATTGTCAACCATTATCAATCCACTGCTGGACGAAGGTCTCCCCAAGTTTCCTCCACAACGGTCTGTCTTGTGCCAGTCTCCTCCATGTCACTCCTGCATACTTTCGAATTTCATCCACACATCTCCCATGTGGTCTTCTTCTGGGTCTTTTCGTGTCCCTTGGAATCCAATCTAAAATTTCGGCTTTCCATCGATGATCTGTCCTTCTGGCAGTATGTCCAGCCCATTGCCATTTCAGGGATTTAACTCTAATCATGATGTCTTCCACTCTTGTCATTTTTCGGATCCACGAGTTCCTCTTCTTATCTCTCCTGGTTACCCCAAGCATGCACCTCTCCATGCTTTTTTGAGTTGTCTGCAGCCTTTGTATGTCTCTTTTAGTTAAGGTCCACGTCTCTGCACCATACGTAAGCACTGGAAGGATGCATTGATCAAACACTTTTCTTTTGAGACATAATGGCATATTGCTCTTGAAAATTATGCTGTTTCTTCCAAAAGCTCTCCAGGCAAGTTTTGTACGCCGATTAATTTCTCCATCAATGTGACCCTCACTTGATATCTGCTGTCCAAGATAAACGTACGTGTCTGTTATCTCCAGCTTTTCTCCATCAATCGATAAATCTTCATTTCTTGTAAATGCATTGAACATCACTTTTGTCTTCTGAAAGTTCATTTTAAATCCCACTTCTTTACTCTTGTCAGCAAGTTCCTGGATCATACTCTGCAGCTCTGATGGGCTAGTTGCAAAAATGACTACGTCATCAGCAAAACGAAGGTGGGTTAGATAATCTCCATTAATCTTTATCCCCTTGTTTTCCCAGCTCAGCGACTGAAAAACACCCTCCAATGTGGCATTAAAGAGCTTCGGAGATATGGTGTCACCTTGTCTCACTCCCTTTCCAATTTTTACGTGTGTTGTATTTTCAAACAGCCGAATCTTTGCACTTGCATTTTCATAGATGTTATTAATAATATTAATGTATGCATCTTCAATACCGCAGGTTTTCAGAGCCATTGTAACTGCTGATGGTTTCACCGAATCAAAGGCTTTTTCATAATCGATAAAAGCCATGCTCAATGGAAGTTCATATTCCCTCGCTCTTTCAATTAGTTCTCTCAGTACGTGGATATGATCTATTGTGCTG
This sequence comes from Macrothele yani, assembly GCA_039090855.1. Classification (NCBI taxonomy): domain Eukaryota; kingdom Metazoa; phylum Arthropoda; class Arachnida; order Araneae; family Macrothelidae; genus Macrothele; species Macrothele yani. Next base: position 187,803,369 of record CM076995.1, read on the forward strand.
TAGCCACTCCTGAATCCAGCTTGTTCTCTCGGTTGATAAATTTATATATATATATATATATATAAATAAATTATAGTTCAAAGCAGATTTGGCCGGTTCATTTACGGGTCTGGATCGGGTCGGGTCCAGTTATGGAGCATTCGGGTCCGGTTCCAAAATTTTTGACCAGTTCCCAACTCTGTTGTGGGTGACCGTGTGGTTGGAGCGACGATTTTGAAAATAGCAAAGCTGACTATTTTTGCAATAGGTGAGGTATCCCTGGTTTTTAATCAGTGGAAAATTAACTTGCATTGCTTTTCTAAGGTGCATAACTGTGGCACGACGACAATCTCCCAAGTACGAGATTACCATCGCCTGAGAAGACTTGTACGGAGAAACAGGATTTCCTTTGTGCAGCAATCGACCGAAGCATTCCTCGAAGTCTGTTCCCGAACCTTATCTCAGCGCAGTATGATGCACAGGAAATTGAAGAAGATCGGTACTGGCCGCCACATCCTATACGTAAACCTTACTTTCTGCCAAGAACCGGAAAGTTGTTCTACAGTGTTATTGGGAACATCGTGACTGCACACTGGAGGACTAGAAAATCGTCATGTTGCCCGACGAGTCGTGGTACACCTTGTCCTGAACCGGTTTTAGGCAGAAGGTTTGGCGAGAAACCCATAAAGCAGTGGACTTAGCTTGCCTTATAAACACAACTGAAGGTTTTGGAGGTGGAGTTATACTGTGTGATACATTTTGTTGGTACGAAACGGGTCCACTGATGTTTCTCGATGGTCGGGTGCCCTCCATGGATTATCTTAACATTGTTGCTGATCATGCCTATCCTTCTGTGTTGACATTTTATCCAGCAGGTACTGGATATTTCATGGGCGAAAGTGCTACTGTACATCGCACAAGATGTGTTCAGCAGTAGTCCAGCGAGCATGACAGCGACTTCCAATATTTTTCCTGGGAACCACAAAGCCCGAACCTGAAGTCCACTTGGAATGTGTGGGGCATGTTAGAAAAACTCATCCGGGGGCAAAGCCTTCTTCCTTCAAATATGAGCCAGTTAAGGGACTATCAGGTGAAAGCCTGCTATGCTGTAGACGTAGGTGTACTCCACCACCTTGTAGAATCTATGCCAAACAGCATGCGTGCTGTAATTCGGGGTAAAGGAGGTCTAAAACGGTATTGAATAAAGGTTTCTAATGCAATGGCAGGTATTGTTAGACGAATTACCAGTATGTGTCTGTCGCAGTTCAAGAGTACGATAGATGGCGCTGCCGCGCTGGACGAAACTCTCTTGCTCTGTCCTACAAGCGAAGTGAAGCTGTTGTATCTTCTTCTCTCTCGTCGGCAACGAAAAGGTTAAAATGGCGGTGTGTGTGCTTGTCTCATTGTAAAACAGTATCAATTTATGTGGCGCGTGTTAAATCAACCTGCAGTTATCAGTGAACGATTATGGTGTTGTGAATCAACTTAATGTGAATAAACAAGGATTACTTAATGAATGGTGGTACGTAATCTCTCTTTCTCTCTCTCTCTCTCTTCGGTCTTCCGTTCAGCGAGTTGGAAAATTCTAGTTCTTTCGTTAGTCGTCATTTGAGATCAATGAGCAAAGCGTTACTGAGTGAACATTATAGAGTATTAAATCACTAACAGGTATGTGTACTGAAACTGGTGCGCGAAATGGGGGAGGGGGCGAGATGGGAAGGAATATTATAACTTAATTATCATGCCATATACTATGCATAATATTCGATCTCGCTAGAGAATTTCAAAATCTGTGCCTGCGACAGTCGATTGAAATTTAATAATTAATCAAACCTCAAGTACTTCCGCGAACTGCTGCTATTACTGGAAAGTTCTGGTCGGGCAGATTCAGCAAAAATGAGAACATAATTCATCCATTAATATACAGAAGATTGGGGAAATATTAGTTAAAATTCAGAATTTTTCCGTTAACATGTAACGTATATTCTATTTTAACTTTCTTTTTGAGTTTCTTTTTCTATTTAAATGTGAGTTCGTTCTCTTAGACATTTTCAGACCTTAACGTTATGTCTTTTCCCTCAAACGAGAATGATGTTGGCAACAGACTGAGGTCGGAACAAGAGTGACGTTTGTGTGGCCAGATAAGAAAGATAGATAAAAACGCAATGCAGCGGTTGTTTAAGGGGACTGATGTTATTGATAAAAGACGCGTTGTTTATATTGCGGTTGGATGTTAAATCACTGATGCTGTATTGAGTACGCTAATAAGTGAGTGTGGAGTACAATCCATGCAAGCAAAATAAACGTATTTGTAAGTACTACAATTGACCTCTTTCTTGTAATGCGTAGGAGTACCTTCTAATATTACACTGACTTTGGCACACATAACGTAATTACTGACGTAAGAACTAACAAGGGAATGGTCCGGACTGTTGTCGCTAGATGCACAGTGCTTGTTATATCATTCGACAGTATTGAAGGGGGTAATGGATAATGCCAAACGTTTAGGTGCTATGGAATATAAATGATGAAATTATTGGACATCAAAGAACACTGGCAGAGACAAAATTCACGGAATCTCCATTACTCTTGCAGCCCGTATCGGAATGGTTTTTTGTTGTTTTAAGCAATTGGTATTCATTACAAGCTATTCATGAATGGATATACAGTATAGTGTGTTCAGTAAAGGATATACATTGCACTCACCTTTCATGTACGACAAAAAATATGAAGATCTTTAATTATGGATTGATCCAAACAAAAGTAGTGAGCACATTTCATGAATGTTGTTTCCTCGCAATCTTCTCTATCACATTCCTCAATTCGGCCCTATTCAAAACAATACTGGAGAGGTGCTCGGAAGTATCCAGGGTGAGTAGTGACATAGCCACACTTATAAAATGCAATGGGGATTAGGTTTTGATATCGAGGCGCTGAAAAGTGATAGTGAACAAAAGACTGCAGACGGAGAAAGTGATCTCTGTGCCAAAAGTTCATGTCTGATGTTACCAACACAGTGTCCGTTATGAATTCAACCATAATTTTATAGGGACTTCTTACACTTATTTTTAGAGAAAGTAAGAAGCTCTAATATAACATTCATAATGTACATACATTACATAATATAATGCTCATGAACAAGACTAGTGGTACCCCCTGTTGTCCATAGCAGCTCAAAGTTTGGATATAAGCATAACTTATGATCCTCTATCTAAACAATATACTTTGGTTTTGTAATCAGCGACAAGCTCATGTCCGTTTCCTTGTAAGTTACAGCGGAAAGGCAAATACGTTATAAACACCTCTCAAAAACGGTAATTTCCCTTTATAACCCTGAGAGAGATTAACGGTGGTATTTCTGTTAATTCATGTAGGAAAAAACCGGGACATTCAAGGTTTTTTTTCCCGTGATTTCGTTGAAAAATTTGAATTCATGTATGAAAAATCCGTGAAATTCAGGTTTTCCCGTCATTTCGTTGAAAATTTTAAATCAGGAATATACTTCGTTAATTGATGAAAGGGATCACGGTAAATGACTTGTGAATATCACGAAATATTTTGCAATGCAAATTAATACTTATTAGAACGTTGTTTATTTCTTCCTAAAAAAATAAGCAAAGTTGTAAACAAATTTATTTCCAGAAAAATGAACAACGTTCTAAACAACGACAAGTTATGCAGAAATTGATTCTGCCATATAGTGAAAAATTTCTACTTTGATTAGGAAATTTTGATATTGTTCATCGATTGTGAAAAAAACCTGCTCCTGATTATTTAAATTGATTAAGAGTAATTAATAACTATGTATTGTTACCAGAGTTGGAAACGAGTAAAAAATTTTGGACCCGGACAAATCTGCTTCGAACTATAATTTCGAAATTTTTTTTCAACATATGCAGAATAATGTTTTCAAACACATCTGCGAGAGTAAAAAAGTCCCTGCGCAGTAATATTAAGGCTGTTCCACTTTATTATGATGGCGCTACAGTCAAAAATTTTGAATTAAGTAACTTGTTGTGTGATTAATTTCAGTTTTTCCTGTTTTCTTGATAACACATCTAGCTCCAGAACATGTTTCACAGCAACAGGCGTATCTTCACCAGCTTCGGATGAGTTAAAAGTTTCCAAAATGTGGATGTTTATAATATCGTTGCTCTTCAGAAGGAAGCAGAACTCATGAAATCAACATTCACATTTTGGAAACTTTTAACTTATCACAAGCTTGTAAAAATTGGTGTTGCAGTAAAACATATTCAGGTTTCTTAATGACACAGTCTTCCCCTTTTTTGTTTTCAACAAGCACGAATTTGTTAGCCTCGACTCCTTTTACAATCTCCTTAATATTAATTTCATTCATATTAGCAAATCATTGCATATCGATACGATATGGAATGGAACGGGATGTTAACACGTCAAACGAAAGCCTTTGAATGCTCAATTTAAAAGATGCTATGTGAAAAGTAACTCTGAGTCTTACAATGTGACAGGCGGGGTGTGAGATAGTGAATCACCAGAGAAGTAGGCGACAGGCGTTTGCCTCTATCTTGCTCCGAACAATCGCACTGGAAACAAACGCAAAGGGGACATCGTTTTGCGATATGGTATGGGTGAGTCTAGCGTCTTCCCAATATCTTCGGTTGGTGGAAATCTTTGTTGCTTTAAGAAAGAGACGACAATAGTTTTGCATGCCAAATCACTTTTCACTCCGCTAGCACCAGTATTGAACACAAAATTCCACGGTACGTATTTTTCTTCGATTTTTTTTTCTTTTCAAAAATAAAACGGAAATAAAATCGGGTCGAAATAGGGTCAGAAACACCTTGACCCGATCCGTTTGACCGGCACGAATTAGTCGACCCGTTCACCCGCTGACCCGTGAGTTTCCATTTGTGATTATTACAGTGAGTTTCCATCTGTGATTATTACTGTGAGTCTCCATCTGTGATTATTACAGTGAGTTTCCATTTGTGATTATTACAGTGAGTTTCCATCTGTGATTATTACAGTGAGTCTCCATCTGTGATTATTACAGTGAGTTTCCATCTGTGATTATTACTGTGAGTTTCCATCTGTGATTATTACAGTGAGTTTCCATCTGTGATTATTACAGTGAGTCTCCATCTGTGATTATTACAGTGAGTCTCCATCTGTGATTATTACAGTGAGTCTCCATCTGTGATTATTACAGTGAGTCTCCATCTGTGATTATTACAGTGAGTTTCCATTTGTGATTATTACAGTGAATTTCCATCTGTGATTATTACTGTGAGTTTCCATTTGTGATTATTACAGTGAGTCTCCATCTGTGATTATTACAGTGAGTTTCCATCTGTGATTATTACTGTGAGTTTGCATCTGTGATTATTACAGTGAGTTTCCATTTGTGATTATTACTGTGAGTTTCCATTTGTGATTATTACAGTGAGTCTCCATCTGTGATTATTACAGTAAGTTTCAATCTGTGATTATTACTGTGAGTTTCCATCTGTGATTATTACAGTGAGTTTCCATCTGTGATTATTACTGTGAGTTTGCATCTGTGATTATTACAGTGAGTTTCCATTTGTGATTATTACTGTGAGTTTCCATCTGTGATTATTACAGTGAGTCTCCATCTGTGATTATTACAGTGAGTCTCCATCTGTGATTATTACAGTGAGTTTCCATGTGTGATCATTACTGTGAGTTTCCATCTGTGATTATTAGAGTGAGAGCTCACGAAAGATGAAACGTAGCTCTCAGTTTGTTGCAACACACTACAAACACCAAAAATCTGAGCAGAAATAAATAACGGATTTCGACACTGTCCCTTTTCACTGTACTACATCCGCATCTTTTCCATCGTGGACGTGGAAATAGTAATAAATTTAAATTGTCAGTATTTACACCAATGAGCCAGTACATTATTACCACCTACCTAATAAACTGTAGGACCCCCTTTAGCCCCCAAAAGAGCGGTCACTCGGCGAGGCATCGATTCGATGAGGCGACGATTGGTATCCTGAAGTATTTGGTACCATAATGTCAACAGCAAGTCCTCCAGTCCTAGCAGATTTCGGGGTGGTGGCGATTTAGCGCGAACCCTCTTTTCCAAGTCGAACCCCAAATGTTCGATTGGGTTCATGTCAGGTGTATTTGGAGGCCAGGGCATTAACAGAAAGTCACCAGCATGTTCCTCGAACCACTTCTTGACGATTCTGGCAGTGTGGCATGGCGCAGTGTCCTGTTGGTAATGGCCATCACTAGCAGGGAACAGAGTTGCTATACATGGATGAACTTGGTCCGCAACGATGATAAGATGCCTGGCAGCTCTCAGGGATTTTGCTATTGGGATAATAGTGCCTAAAATGCCCCAAGAAAACATCGCCTATAGCAAAACACCGCTGCAGCTGCACTGTTTCCACACAACAGTGCATCCATGTGCCATTGCCTCTGATGGTAATCGGTGTATCCACGCTCGTCCGTCTACGTGATGCACCAGGAATCTTGATTCGTTAGACCGGCCACTTTTTTCCACTATTCCCCGATCCAATCTCAATGATCTTGGGCCCATGCCATGCGTTGTTGGCAAAGACGTGCAGTGAGCATGGGGACCCGGCTGGGTCTTCACCTACGCAGGTCCAAGCGCAGAAGGTTAAGATGAATTGTGTGCTGTGACACATTGCCCTGATCACCACTGTTGTAGCTGCGGGTGATTTATCGCACTGTGGCCCTGCGGTCGCTATGAGCAATGCGGGACAGTGTACGTTCTCCTCTGGCATCAATGAGCTGCGGACGATACACGGCTAGGTGACGACACGTCGTTTGGCCATCTGTGCACCACTTTTGATACGTTCTCAATACAGCGGTTTGTGAACAACCGAACAGCTGCGCCATTTCCGAGATCGTAGTTCTGAAGCACCGTGCCATCACAATTTGTCCTTTATCAAACTCCGATAAATCGGCAGCTTTTCCCATTCTGACTCCGAACTGTCTACTATCCGAAAGCCGATCCTCGGGTTGTATACATACTGCTCTGTGAAGTACACCTGAGTCACCGCTTGGTCTCCAGGCGCACGCATTTCCCTAGGCTTGGGGTGGTCATTATGTAATGGTTCATTGGTGTATTTACTTTATTCATTATGGTAGACATTCCTTTGTATGATGCACTGAGTCTCATTTAGAATGCACATGCGGTAAAATGTAGTCAAATATCACAAAATTTCAAGCCAGGTTTTCCAGCAATCTACGTCGCTGTTATAAAGCTTACCAGTCAGCAGGCAATCTTCATAAACCTTCTTTGCTACAAGAAGCGACAGGCGTTTCTCACCCTGTGTTCTCTCGACGGAATCGATGATACCTGTGAAAAATTGAAGGAAAGTCCAATGCACGATAAAATTTTCTATAGAAATTCATTACTTTTTAAGACATGACAGTTACAGAAAATAAACCCGAATATATACAAATGTAACAGTCACATTGACTGATGACGCATTTCCTCTTTCTTCATAAAGAGCGTACAAGGCTGCAGTAATTGAGATAAAACCCCAGGATCTTAATAAATTCGAAAATAATCTAATCGTAGGCACACATTTAGAGGGAGCCACGATTAACCCTTTGACTTCCATAACGCCGATACGTCCTTACATCCAAACTGCCACGACCGCCCGAAAACGCCCGTCTAGAATTAATAGGATTTCTTACCCACGTCTGTTCTTCGAAATGAAATGGCGCCTTCGTGATTAGCAGATATCACATTTAGATGCTATTATCGCTAAACAAAAAGTAAAGCAGGCGTTGGTATCTCCGGGGCCGATATTATTTACACGTGGAAGAATCCGGTGTTCAACGACTGATGGTCGTTGCACATCAGAACGGAAGTTTCGTGTGGTGACCGAACACTAATCTTTCTTTTGTTAACTTGTAAAGGGAAAAGCAGAAATTCTGAAAGGAATCCCAGAAAGTTTCGGGCGTCATGGCAGTTTGGGCGCCACAAGATTTCCGGACCCGACACGTTAAAGGGCTAACACAGCAAAAGAAATTAGTGGTTTCTGAAAAACAACTACCTTAATAATCAAATAGAAGTCATCGCTCTCTCCATGTTCATAAGTGAGTCACGGAAAAATTATCATCGGCCGCCACCGGGAATCGAGCCCAGGGTCTTCCAGTTACGCGTCGGACATGCTTCCACTGCACCACAGCGGCCTCGAAATTCTCCAGAATCACATACGACAAACTGCCAAACCACCTGGCAGGTTGCTTCTTTGGAGCCCCGCACAATACTGGGAATTCACCAAAGATGAACAGCAGCAACTCAACAAATAACTGCACGGCGCGTAACTGGAAGACCCAGGGTTCGATTCCCGGTGGCGGCCGATGAGAATTTTTCTCTGACTCACTTATAAACGTGGAAAGAGCGATGACTTGTATTTGAAGTTCCTAATCCACGTCAACTGTGTATTTATCTTAAAGATGTTTAATAAGTGGAAGACCAGCTGATTTTTCATATCCGCAAGGCGCAAATGTTGTAGCAAAACTATGGGTCAGATGATTCCCGCTATATATTGATTTGCAATGATGGTCAGAAGATAGTGCGTCGAGTACCTCATGAAGCAATGGTCACGACTTACCTTGTGAAAACAATTCAAGCCTGGCTTGAGGGATATTCTGTTGATAGGGATTGATCCGCTTATACCAAAGGAAGGTAAGATGACGTCTAGGGAATAGTACAGTGTTGTACTAGATCAAGTGCATCCTGTGATGTTGCATCTTTTCCCTGCAAGTGATAGCATCTTTGTGGATGACAGTGCTACAGCGCATCATGCTGGAATGGATTAATGCGCACGAAGAGGACTTCTGACATTTCCCTTGGCCACCACAGTCTCCTAAACTCGATTTTATTAAAAATGTGTTGAATGTGATGAAATGAGCTGTTATACTTCGGTGTCTTCTTACGTCAACACCAACAAAGTTGAGCGATATTCTGCTGTAGGAACGATTATTTTTGGACCTAACCGGACTCAAACATCTCGTAGAATTTTTGTCACCTTACATAGTCTCTCTCATTCTAAATAAAGGTGGCCCTGTTCAACACAAAATAAAGGTTAGTTTCTTTTGTATTATTTAAAATCCCATGTCACATCTTACCACAGAGAGCCATGGGAAATCATTAACACCTGACCACATTAGGAGATCTGTGAGAATCAAACCAAAAATCGAAATATCTAAAAAAGGTTTAAAATCAAATCAGGAACTGTCAAAGGCGACTGAACCGAAACTTCGAAATACCGGAAAACGCGGCTCAGCTTCAATCGTAAAAGAGCTGTGTTTTGCGTCTCCTACGAGAGGCACCAAATTCAAGCAAGCTCGGAAATCTTCTTCGGACAGTGTAGCAACTTTACCTTCGGAACAAGCCCTCGCTCTAATAGTTATGCTTAAGAATGAAAATATTTATTACACAAAGAAAAATTCTGTTAAATATTATTTAAAAATTATTAATATTATTAGAAGGTGACGGTGATCTTCAATACTGTTATAAAGATACATTTATATAAGCAAAACAAGAAAAACAATTTAAAAATATATTAAACAGGATTTTACTTTCTTAATTTCAAAATTGTTTGTCTGAAACCCCACACGACAAATTTTCGGTTTGCCCGAAATCTTAAACTTTAAAATTTCAGTTTGCCTGAAACTTAGATTTTCAATGCAAAAATAATTGCCTGAAACTCCACATCTTAAATTTTTACATACTAATTCCACATTCGACAATAGTGGAACACTTTGTAATTGCCCTTATCGTGTTCTCATTTATTTTTTTCGCTTATAATAATTTCATTAGAAAATGAATAAAACAGATTTCAAAATCTATATTTTTTTCTGTTACATTAGTCATAAATAAATAATTTTCTTATATGCTTATTGATATTTAATGTAAAATAAAAAAAACAGTTTTTATTTAATACAGTTTTGAAATCTTGTTTGGAAGAAAACTGAATTTTCAATCTCTTATTTGATGTTCAGCAATTATTGAGTGTTAATATCTTGTCAGTTAAGTAATGAAAGGACGGAGGAGGGAACCATTGTTGGGCTGTGCTTTGGCAACAGTCCGGCACTTACATGTTCCCTCATCTCATACAGCATGTGGAGATACTATGCAGACGGGACTATGGAGCGCCTTTCAGGTTTTCATGTAACATATGGACGGCCGATATATTTTGAACTGGTAATCATATATAAATGACGCAACATTTCAGGTGAGTATTAGAGTGAATACGCGAAACATCATTTAGGGTACAAAACATCCGGATTCGAACTACGAACTGGAAGGCCAATCCCTAAGGCAAATTTCTGGTGCTATGTGATTCACTGCAATGTCTACAGCCGTTTCTATTTGCTGACGACACAGAGTGCTCGGGACAGCATACGGACATCTTTCTCGTGTTTCAGTTGGAGAAGGATGTCATTTTCCTATGAATACAAAGTTCCACCGCACTCAGTAAAGGCAGTACGGGAATTCTTAAACTGAACAGAACAGTGACAATTGTTCTATTCGCTCTGAACCCATTTGCTTGATCTGCAAAAAATTCCCTAGAAGTGACGACAACCCTACCCTGGAGCCCAAATTTCTTTCCGTGAAAGTTTTTCCAGAACATCGTGCATGCACGACTACCTCAGAACCTTGAGGATTTCTTAATCTTTCACGGAAACATCCCTAGCAACACTGAAAACGCCATGAGCTGTGTTGCATCCGTAAAAACGCTCACATAGAAGCCTAACTAGGTCGATAAATTCTCGTCCAGAAGTTATCCCATGGCAAATATTATATTACTTCATGTGTTACATTCCGTTTCATATCGCCTTTATTTCAACCCAACCAAACAGGTTACCTCGTTGTGTATTTTTTTTTTTGTTTATAAAATAACGTGTACAGAGCAATGACTTCGTCTATTTACCTTGTTGTGTTGAAGCACACAAATTCGTCGGGTTTCCACAAGGAGATTATAATAAGGTATCTGGAGATACCCTTGTTAATAGAGCAGTACCAATTTACGCGAAGACTATAACCGCAAGAGACGGCCGTCAAATTGTGGGAAAGCTGATGGTTTTCAAGGCTATTGCAATGAATTTTATATTGGCCGAATCACCTTTCTTCGTCGAAAATATTTACAATTTCGCATCGTAACTTGTTGTCAATGTGTGAGAAAATGCTGAATTTATAAAATTCTTATTTATTTTGAGGCTCTTTCCCATTTTTATTTAAAATTGAAATACACGACCATTGGCTCAAATTCTTAATTAAACATAACGTTAAAATTGTAACCTTCATTCGTGTTAGAAGTAGTATAATTCATCCCGGTTTGATATGAACACGATTTCTGCAACCAACAACCACGCAATTCCAAAATACAAACAGATGAAATTACATAGGCCAATTGCCACACATTGTGGCTTCCCGGTTAAGAGACCAGGGCATCTCCAGAAATATTATTCTAACCTCCTTGGGTTTCCAACCATTTATATTAAAATTTAATAACGGAAAAATATGTGATTTTAGTGACTTCTATTCTCCCGCCTCTTTGTCTGCAAAAGCGATATCTCGGATTTATGTGCATACGGTTTATCAAAAACTAAAATTTCAAGGCTTGTATTTCGTACCAGGATACTTAATACTTTGAATAAAATATGCAATGTAAAACGCACAAATATAAATAATATTTCGTAACACAGTCGGCAAAAACATTCTTGCACTTGCCGTTACGTGAAACATTCCCGTTCCCCTGCTGCTAGCGCTATATTTAGCCCGCAGGTTTTGCTTCTTCACCTATGAAGTGAATCAACATTCTTTCAGGAAATCTTTGAACGGTTTTCACCGTTAAAGAGAGGACCCTCTTCAAATCTTACGTCGTCTCTTTAATTCAATGTCTTCTTTATTTCAGTTGAGGCGATGCTTAGAAACACACTGTGATTACTACCGATTACAATACCGCTACTAGCAGCAAATGTTCGACGCCATTCGACGAAATGTTCACGTGATGCCATACATTTCCCATACACTTCAAGAATACGTCCTCGAAGTCGTGCCGTCACGAAATGGCGACTGTGCATAAACACACGTTGTTTACATGTTAGCTAATGTCAGTTTTATCGCTGGCGGCTGTCGATAGTCCTGTAAAATTGATTTTTTAAGGTAAAACTGAATATATTAGTTATGGTTTTATGTTTTGAAGCGTACTGTAATCACCAAACTGTCAAACATCAGTGTTCATTTTACATATTTCCAAGAAACAAATGGAAAAATGCCCTATGGACTAAAATATCAAGGTAAGCATTTGTAGGCGTACTTGTATTCTTGTGAACAAGCATATTTTTTGTTGTCTGTAAAAACTAAATTTGTATCCCCTCCCTGTCTTTTTTTTTTTTTTTTTTTTTTTGTTATCGTTTTCAGAACATTAGGTTTTGTCTCGAGGCTGTTGTAACAAATTCCGTACCGATTTACCGGTAAACTCATGCGAAGTTTTTATAACAGGCGATGCCTGTGGGAGATTTTGTGTATCCTGTACAAAAATATAAATTTCACTAATAGGTGTTAAAATGTATTGGCACAGTTGAAGAGCATCCATAAAACGTACACTTTGCAATGTAAGCATGAAAGTGGACAGGAATTAGCACATGACTTGTCAGATTTCCTTTACGTGTACATGACTTGTCAGATTTCCTTTACGTGTACATGACTTGTCAGATTTCCTTTACATGTACATGACTTGTCAGATTTCCTTTACGTGTACATGACTTCTTGCAAAGGTCACACTGATGAGGTTTCTCACCAGTGTGAATCCATAGATGAGCTGATAGATGCATTTTTTGCGTAAATGGCTTGCTATATATTGTACATTGGTGAAGTTTCTCGTTTCTCACCAGTGTGGAAAGCTATGTGACGTGTGTGTGTATTGAGGAAGCAATATGGCTACAATTTTTGTACGTTAAAATACTGTAAGATAAAATTCATTTACCAAAATGCGTTAAAATTAAATCGTTAGGCATTTAAATACTGTAAGGTTAAATCCAATCAGTGCATTGGTGATGTTTCTCGTTAACGTGAATCAGCAGATACTCCCACGTAATTACAACCTGGCCGGGCATGAAACAGTCGAGCCTTAAAGTTGCGGGCTCTTTGTGTGGTCAGTTCAAATATGATATAAAACTGAAATAAATAAGATAAAATAATTTATGAAACATAAGCATATAAAGCAGACAGCACTTCGATGCTGTGTATCTTATGTTTCATAAAAGCATGAATTTGACCACGTATTTCCTCGCTATGCAGTTCATAATTAAGTGACTGGATGTGAGAGGGCTTCACAGCATTTTCACCGCGTTTAATTAGCTTGAAATTGTCAGAAAAAATGAAGAAATTGGAAAATATGAGCACATTTCACCAATCACGTTGAAGCGTTATGGGAATCATGGAGGAACAGACATTTGTTTATGCCCAGCGCCATCTTGTGACGTCACACTTCGACGACATATTAAGCCACTGAATGTTTTATATTTCGTTGCCCACAGAAATCGAATCACATCCGGAATCTCCTCGTGAAACCAGTGTTTCAGCCAAATGGCGATTTTCACATCGGCGTACCTGAAAAACTCGCCACCCACCCGCAAAAGAATATCTCCGAAGCCCTTTTGCGAAAATGTATTTGCTTTCAATTACTAAAATTTTTAAATTCCATATTACAATAGGTTTATTGTAGTTTAAATTATTTGGTATCTATAGGTATTTTTGGGTAAAAACAAAATTCTTACACTTTATTGCGTGTAACACAAATGTACACGTCGTAATTAAAATCACTACCCTAGTTTTATACCAATACAAAGTATTAAAAATCACTTACGCCAAAGTTAATCATATCGTGCAAATTTTATTATTTTGGAGAAGTAACGCCAGTCTCTTTGAAATACATCACGATCACACACTAAAACACATAATGGCTGTGTCTAATGACCTTTTCCTATTTATACGAAAATACAGAACATAAGTAAGCAAATTAAAACGTAACAATTAAGAATTGTGTCACAAAAAATGTACAATTACTGAAATTATTTACTCTTGATATAAAACAAACACACTTAACATAATGTTACAATGTTTTGCACATAGTAAAAGTCTTTTCTTTTGACTCTGTTATAAAAACATGACGCAGGTCTCTGTTTTATGGTCTCTGCGAAGAACACCTTTTAGCTCATTACAATTCTGAAGGATGCGTAGTTATGTGTAAACAATACAAAACGCCTTATCCTCATTGATATAAAACTTTCATTTATTCAACTAATATTTTAACCACATTCTCTTGTTAATACACATGTACAGCATAGGAACAATCGCTATGACAGTGAAAATGAACCTCAAGTCCTCTGGAATAGCGGCTTTCTCGTAATGCTTTTCTTTTAATACTTGATTCAAAGCTACCGTGAAAACTTCCTGGCAATTTCTTTAACAAGTTTTACATGAAGTTCCCACAAAAATTTTGAAAAATCCTTTTGCTAAAGCCAGTGGCTCTCTTAGCCGTGGCTTCCCCTCACCCTCGAAGTGCGGCGGCCATCATCACGTCCATGGATTTTGAACTTCGAAAGAAAGCTTCAATGGGCGCATGCGTCTTCATACTGCGCATTGCTGCCATTCGTGAACATTATCCATAGTCACGCTTCTATCAGTTTCCATGGGTGTGTTCGCGGAATGAAGAGACTAGAAAACTTATTTAAAAAACTTTAAGCAACATTGAAACGAGAATACACGCTGAAGTATATTGGCTTAAATCCTGCAAGAGAACCGCATTCTGAAATATCTGGTCGATAATAATCGGACTTTTAATTAGCTTTTCTCTTATCTGTACTCGAAACCTAAGTATGAAATTTTTACACATCTTAAATAAAAATGTACGAGAGTTATTTCTAAATAGACATTGTTCATGGCAAACTGATATGAGAAACTTGACTCCTACAGTAATTGAATTGTGAAAAGTAAAACAGAAAATGAAATTACCTTTTAAGTTAAGAAGAACTTCATTCTCCATTTCTTGATATGTGAAAACCTTTTCATTGTCTTCTCGGCCGAGAACGGTATTTTTTTCGTAAGTACCGCAGGCAAATTCATAAAAATCATCACACGGATCTTTATTGGCATCAATTCTACTCAAAGCATAGTGTGCTACAAAAAATAAAGAGAAGATATATAAAAATAAGGTTGTAAGTGAATCCTTTCCGGTTTCGAACTAAAAAAGAAAAGAAAATTAAATAAATCCATCAAGAGCAATACTCGATCGTCACTAGAACGGTAGTTTTTTCGTAAGTGCCACAAGCAAGTTAATAAAAATCCTCACATGGACGATCTTTAGTGAAATCAGTTCTACTCAAATCATATTGAACTACAAAGCATGAAGAGATGATATATAAAAGCAAGGTTATAAGTGAATTCTTTTCGGTTTCAAACTGTAAAAGAAAAGAAAAAAAGTAAATAAATCCATCAAGAGTAAGTAATACTCGATTCACACTATAATTAGCGTATGACATATTTACCGTATTTTTTGACACTCTTTTTACAAAAAAAAATATGTCAAAATCCTCTTTTTTAACAAAATAAATATAAACGCTCCTTTTTACAAAAAAAAAAAAAAAAAAAAAAAAAAAAAGATATCAAAATCCTCTTGCGCTTTGTACACCGAATGTCAATATTATTGTCGTAAATGTATATTCATGTACGCTGCTTTAAAGACTGCTAAGTGAATTAGAAATGTTATCGCTTTATCTCAAGTAATATAAATTGTATTGTTCTATACTTTTTCCACATTGTGAATGCTTGTATTTACTACTAGCTGAATTCCCCGGCGTTTCTCGGCAGAATTTGTTGATAATTAACTATCTAAATTTTGTACAAATCAAATGAAAACGATTTTTTACGGCATGAACCTTACCTAATACTGCATTTCATTTCTTCTCTGAATCTGAATTTTATTCTCTGCAGAGTCTTTAGTCACACAGTATGTTTTACCGTTAGATTTTTGTTGTTTACTTACCTTCAGTTCCTCAGCTGAATTATGATGCAGTTCTTCACTGGAAAGCACTTGTCACATTTTTTTTTTTTTTTTGCAATTATCACAACAAGGTGTATTAAATTCGAATTCGAAGTAAAAAAGTAAAACTGGAGCTTTTTACGAAAATTTTGTGTCTGGGCCCCTTGACCCCCGAGATCCGACCACTTCCAAAATTCATCTACGGTCTAAGTTCGAGTACCATGATGCGAAATGCTTAGGAGTATTCCAAACCAAAATAAAAAAATAACAAGAAAGATGACACTGAATTTTCGGGTGTAATAAGCACGTCTTTTAAATCCGTTTGACGCAAACTAAATTTATCAAAGCTATTCAAAGTCAATGGAACCGGTATGAAAAACAATAGATCTGACGAAAGAAAGAAGATTTTCAATCGGGTTTTTAATCCCTCGGGTATTGCTGTAAACGGAATCGTGAGCTTACGAACTCTTAGAAACAGAGATATCGACAAATATAAGATGTGATTTTACTTCCCCTGGTGCGAAAACCATGCATTATTTTCAGAAGAAAGTATTCTCAAAAGGTTTATCCATATAAGCGGTATCGGGAAAAGTAAAAAAATTTTGTCGAGTTTTCAGGAGCCCAGATTTTGCTACGAATACATCAGAAGCAGAAATTAACACTTATGACCCCTAGTTGCCAAACCATTCTTTACCAAACATTAGAAATTATGTGAAAAATATTTTCCATCAGGTCTTGTATGCGATACAGGAAGAATTTTTCAAATCGGAGTTTTAGGAGCAGAGAAAAACAGAAAACGCAATTTACCTTTGTGCCCCCTAGCGGAAAGTCTATGACTTACTTGTAAATTTTGAATTTATAGGAATAAGCATTTCGCATCGGAAGCACTATCCAACAAAGAAAGATTTTTTCAAATCGGACTCTTGGAAGTAGAGATATTGGCAAAAATAAGATATACATCTATGCCCCCTGGCGTAGAAAATATGCATTATTTCAAAAAGAAAATGTTCCTAAAAGGTTTTTCGACATGATTAGTATTGTTCTACAAACGACTTTTTTCAATCGAGATTTTAGAAGCTCATATTTTGCTGCAAATACATCAAAAGCGGAAATTAAGACTTACGCCACCTGGTGGCCAAACCATTTTTTACAAAAATTAGAAAATATGTGCAGAGGATTTCCCATCAGGAGCTGACTCCGGTGCAGAAATAATTTTTCAAAACGGATATTTAGAAGCAGAGATATAGAGGGAAACGCAATTTACCTTTCTATGATTTACTTGAAAATTTTGAAATTATATGAAACACATGTCACACTGGAAACACTATCCAACAAAGAAGGAAATGTTAAAATCGGACTGCTAGAAGTACAGATATTGACAAAAATAAGATATACATCTACGCCCCCTGGCGTAGAAACCATGCACTATTTTAAGAAGAAAATGTTTCTAAAAGATTTGTCGACATGAGTAGTATCAGTCGACAAACGACGTTTTTTCAATCGAGAATTTAGAAGCTCATATTTTGCTGCAAATATATCAGAGGCGGAAATTAAGATTTACGCCCCCTGGTGGCCAAATCATTGTTTTACAAAAATTAGAAATTATGTGCAAACGATTTCCCATCAGGAGTTGTATCCGGTGCAAAAAGCATTTTTCAAATCGGAGATTTAGAAGCAGAGACATAGGGGGAAACGCCATTTACCTTTACGCCCCCGAGCGGAAAGTCTATGAATTACATGAACATTTTTACAATATATGAAAACCATGTCACACTGAAAACACTATCCAACAAAGAAAGAAATTTTCAAATCGAACTCCTAGAAGTACAGATATTGACAAAAATAAGATATACATCTATGCCACCTGGCGGAGAAACTGTGGAATATTTTAGGAAGAAAATATTCCAAAAAGGTTTATCGATGTGAGTGACATCAGTCCACGAAAGAATTTTTTCAATCGATATTTTAGAAGCTTAGATTTTATGGCAAATACATGAGAAGCAAAAATTAACACTTCCGCCCCTGGTGGCCAAAGTATTATTTACCAAAAAATTTAAAATTATATGCACAAGATTTTCTATCGAGAGATGTATCCGCTGAAGAAATGTTTTTTCAAATCGGAGTTTTAGAAGAAGAGTTATCCGGAGAAATGTAATTTAATTTTACGCCTCCTAGCGGAAAATCTATGCGTAATTTGAAAAAGTAACTATATTTAAATACTCTTCGACATAAATGAAATCGAAAGATAAAACAATTTTTTCAATCGGATGATTGCCGCCCCGGTGGCGCAGTGGTCTAAGGCGCTGGCCTCTGATCATTCGTCCGTAAGGGGTCCGGGTTCGAATCCCGGTCAGGCATGGATGTTGTGTTTGTCTTACGGCACTGTCTCTCTCCCTTCCCTGGAACCAGTGACCCTAAATTAGGGACGGGCGACTGCTTATAGCCCATTGAGTTGCTCACGGTGGTCGTTAAACCTCCAATCAAAAAAAAAAAAAAAATTAGAAGCAAATATGTGGAATAAAACGTATTTTTGAATTCGATGTCATCTGCATTTACGTCCTCTAGCGGCGAAATCGTAAATCGTAAAAAAAAACGAAATGGAGGATCATCATTCGCATATTTCAAGATTCCCAATGCAAAAAGAATTTTTCAAATCGGACTAATAGTTGCAGAGATATCGTGGGCACAGACGGACGGACGGACGGACAAATTGGTAAAATAAGCACGATCTTTTTTTTACAAAAGACGTGCTAAAAAATGGAACTTTTTACGAAAATTTTGTATGAGGTCCCTTGACCCCTGGGATCATACCACTTCCAAAAACCGCCTACGGTTAAGTTAGTGTGCTATGATATAGTATACCAACTCAAAATAAAAAAGTAAAAAATTGATCTTTTTACGAAACTTTTGTATGGGGCCCCTTGACCCCGGGATCCTACCTCTTCCAAAAATCGTCTACAGTCTAAGTTACAGTACTATGAAATAGTGTACCAAATTTGGTGGTTCCAAATTGAAAACTATTGATTTACATAGTGGACAAACAAACAAACATTTATCTTTATATATTAGATAATTTTGTGTTTATCCAATGTTAATTACGACTACATTTTTTATAAGCCGTGCCTGCTACCGTGCTAGATATGTGTATTTACGTTCGTGTGTACACCTGTACCCACGAGAGTTAATGTAAAATACAGTTTAAAGTTCATAGCTCACACGTTTTACCTAGCGATCTGAAACGGATATAAAGGACTGTAATTCCATAATTCTTCTAAAAAGCAAAGTGATGTAAAAAGAAGGAAAGAGCCGCATCTCAGGGAGAAGCATCACCATATACGCTTATGATAACTATCAACAACCTGGGAGCGTATTATTGCTGCTGCAAATTCTTCGCAGAACTCTGGTAGACAAACGCAAAAATTTTATTAATTCACAGTACCATAAATACTGCGGAGTCGTAATTTTGAAGTAAATTTTGGAAAAATCCGTTTCTGAAACGTGCAAATTTTTGTTGAATTTTAACTAGGGGAACGTACTTTTATTTGCAATTTGCGAAGAAAAATACCATTACATATGATATTCTCGTGTCCTTGCTATTGCGTTAAACAGATTAGCTTCTTTGAAGACATTTTATTTTTGTATTAGGATTGCGTTAAAAAGACGCGGGAATCTACCCGCATTTGGTAGTTGTTCAAGACAACACTTGTTCTAGGCAACAATTTGTTTTAGGCAAAACTTTGTTTCACCACAGTGGCATTTTGAGCTGCTTATATTCGGAAAAAACCGTATGGGTGATTTTCCTCAGTGGAAAGTCATTGGTAGGATGGAATGCGATCATTCCAGACAAAAGTTCTCAGAGCATTGAATGTTCCACAAAATTTTCGGCCAAGACTGTAGGAATAGTTTTAACAGACAGAATATTTTCGACGACTAGTAGGTCATGGTTATCCAAGAGCCACAACTGCTGCAGACGATCGCTGTATAAGCCTGACTGTGTAAGGTACAGCAGAGGTAAAGCACGTGTCAAGACGACGAATCTGCACAGATGAATTTCGTCCGTGAAGTTTAGTTGGGAGAGGAACTTACTCCGGAGTGAGAGGCGCAGGTTTGATCCCTGTCACGGACAAACTTGTGTTTTCACATTGGCGTCTGAACGTAAACATTGATGTACTGGTTGCTGGGTTTTTCGAAAAGTGTGTGATGTTTGTTCCACACATCGCCTAGAATTAATGAAAATTCGCTGTTCACTTCAAAAGAAAAAAAACAATTAAGCGAGAGATCATGTGACGTACAACAGAGGTAAAGCACGTGTCAAGAGGACAAATCTGCAGCGATACTTTCCGTTCGTGTAGCTTAGTTGGGAGAGCAACTTACTCCGGAGTGAGGGGGCGCGGTTTCGATCTTCGTCACGGACAAACTTGTGTTTTCACAACTGCGAGACAGAGCAGAGAAATGTCCTCTAGGCAACTCTCTTTGGAGCCTACATCCGTACAGAGACGAAGAACTCATACTGTACTGTTTGCGAAAGATTTCGGGAGCAATTCCTTTATGCAAGGAGACCAATTATTTCTATTCCTCTAACGTCCGCCAGCCGACGAGCTCGTTGAACGTGGAGTTGCAAACCGCACACTTGGAATCCAGATCAGCGGGCGAATGTTCTTTTCACAGATGGATTGGGATTCAGCTTAAGTACTAATTCGTGATATATTCTCACCCTGGAGAGAACCCGCAGCAATCTAAGTGCATATTTAGTGCAAACAAATTTCACTTGCTAACGTAACCAATTGTTTATAAATAGGTCATTACCATTTTGTAAACACTAACTTCGTGATATAAATATCAAACATTTCAAATACTCACATACCTGATTTTAAGCATGTCTCGGTAGTGCATATGGAATCACAGCGTTTATCTTTCAGGAATTCTGTAAAGAGAACAAATAAAATTTAAATATTATGGAATTTCCAAACAACAAACCAATGCATAATGTCCAAAAGGTTAGTTAAAAAAACTGACTGGGCACGTTAATTATTTATTCACAAGAAACACTCAAGCGCTTTCGAGATGATCCAGCAAGGGTATCAGCCAGATTCTACAAGCGCGTCTGAGAACAAATTTGGTTGCAGTCACACGTTTTTCCGGTCTTGGCGAAGACAACCACGAAAAGCCACGTTGGGTCGTTGGTTCTTTTTTTTTTTTTTTTTTTTAATTGGAGGTTTAACGACCACCGTGAGCAACTCAATGGGCTATAAGCAGTCGCCCGTCCCTAATTTAGGGTCACTGGTTCCAGGGAAGGGAGAGAGCCAGTGCCGTAAGACAAACACAACATCCATGCCTCACCGGGATTCGAACCCGGACCCCTTACGGACGAATGATCATAGGCCAACGCCTAAGACCACTGCGCCACCAGGGGCGGCGTCGTTGGTTCTGTATAAATGAGGTGCTTCCAGGGATGGGGAAAGGTAACAGATTGATCGTCATTACAGCATGAGTCCCATAGTTTTTGAATAATTACATCTTCCGTGTATCTCAAGGCCCATTCATTGACGAAGCCAGTTATTAGTTTCATGTCATTCTAAAGGTGTCTGCACTGTTCATTCATGTAGGCTCTTGCCAACGCTGTTGACCGTGTCTCATGTTTGATCGTGCGTTGATGTTCTGAAAGTCTCTTCCGTAAAGGTCTTTTTGTACTTCCCACGTATTTAGTTTTAATATCTTCCACTTCAAGATTCTTTTTAACAAGAGGTATTATATATATACCAGCAGATGTTAGGATATAAGGTGAATCTCTGCCTTTTTTATATACGTGAATAGGTTTCTCGTTCGTATACCAAAACTCATTGAATTCACTGTCTCACAGAGAAAATGCCACACCACGAAGACGTGAACGCAGCGCCATGCAAGTTGCAAGGTGGGTGCACACGCACAAGTTATGCGGGATGATTGCATTTGCAGGCAAATCGCACGAACGGGGCGCAGAATATAAGAGGACAGTCATCCCATTAGCCATCAGTCGAGACGTCGTCGCGGCAGCGATAAGTGAGTGATTTTGCTGTAACCGTGTCTGGAGAACGAACAAGCGGTGCCAATGCCGATGCGATATCGTCAAATGAATGAGTTCACGAGAGGTGTCATCGTAGGCACCCGTACCGCCGGATAGTGTTTGCGTTGTATTGCGGAAGAAACGCAACTTGATGCCACAACCGTTGGTCGCATTGAGACACAGTGGTCACAGGACGGATCTGCATGTGCAACGTCATAGGGGGAGCAGAGCACGGAGACGAACGTCCTAGTGCCCCGATCGTCGCATCCGACGTCATGCCGTAGCAGACCCACATGCTACAACGGGCGACATTTTGTGGAGTATACGGGAGGTGTGGATGCTCCGATATCGACGCGGACAGTGTCACGCCGATTGGCTGCGTCTGGTTTGCTGCCCAGACGCTTGTTACGAAGACTACCCTTAACAGAGAGCCATCGTTATCATCGATGGGCGTGGTATCGCTCCAGATGGAACAGTGGGATGTTCGGCGACGAATAGCGGTTCTGTGTCACCACGGATGATCGCCGTGTTAGAGTCTGGAGGCGACATGGCCAGCGGGTGGATTCCTCCGCTATTGTGGAGCGCCACACGACCAGGCAACGTGAAATCATGGTATGGGGTGCTATCAGCACCAACAGCCTCTCACCGCTGGTACGCACTACGGGCACATTGACGTCACGCCACTATGTTGACGAGATGCTGCGTCCCTTGCCACTACCGTATCTGCAGGTCATCCCAAACGCCGTTTTTCAATAAGATAACGCTCCTGTGGCATACCGCTGGGATCAGCCTGAATGTTTTACACGGTGTGCGGATGCTTCCTTGGCCAGCACAATCCCCAGACTTCTCACCCGTCAAACATCTGGGGGACAAGATTGGCGGGTGGTTGAATACCCTCCTACTCCCGCAAAGTGAGGACGCACTGTTGACTCGGATCAACACCACATGGTCTACGATACCCCAGGACTCTATTCGGACACTTATTGCATCGCTGCCACGTCGGATTCAACGCTGTATCCTCCAAAATGGGGGCCACACTCCTTATTAATCATCCTGTATATTCGGCCATTGGAACCTAGGCTGTATGTGACAATTAAATCATTTGTTCAGGACCTACTTGGCTATCTGTGTGTGCAGTTTGGTCTGTTGTCGAGCATTCCTTCATGGTGCGGCATTTTCTCTCTCAGGCAGTGTACTCATGGCAAGCATGCCGCAATAGGTCCGTAATCGCCGGGATATTTGGCATCGAGCATACATACTTAAACATTTTTTGACAGAGCGTAAGGCTGTACAGAAAGTGTTGGTATATCTAGTTATTAACTGACCGATGATAATGGGCCGAAAGCCATTATTACGTGCGATTTTCTTAATTTTCTCCAACTGAGCAGTCCTGCAAGTCAGTCCTGCAAGTCAGCAAACCAGACGCAGCCAATCGGCGTTACACTATCCGCGTCGATATCGGAGCATCCTCTTTTTACATAAGCGTGAAAAGTTGCTAATTTTTTATGGTAATAATGAAATGATGAGCTAGGTATAACAATGGGGGCATTGGTGGGTTTCCTAAAAATGGAATAACAATTAATGTTATTTGAAACAATCTCTTTATACACTGAGTGGCCACTTTAGTATGACCACCCCCTCGGTACTTCGTTGAGCAACCTTTTGGCCTTTAATACTGCGTCGATTCTTCGTGGCATGGATTCCACGAGATGTTGATAGGTGGTTTGTGGAATCTGAGACCATGCTTGATGAATAGCATTGTCCAGGAGTGTGAGATTGCAGGGTTGTGGATCCAGCTGTCTGATGGCTCGTTCAACTTCATTCCTCAAATTCTCAATGGGGTTGAGATCTGGAGATTGTGGGAGCCACCTAAGCAAAGTAAACTCCCCGGCATGTTCCTGAAATCAATCCTGTACAATACGAGCACTCTGGCAGGACGCATTATCTTGTTGAAAGTAGCCATCGCCATAGGGATAAACCATCCATATGACAGGATGCACATGGTCCGCAACGATGTTTTGATATAATCTGCCAGTCAGACGTTGGTCAACACGAATTAAAGGGCCCAAAGCATGCCAGGAAAAACATTCCCCAGCCCATAACGTTGCTTCCACCAGCTTGAAGTGTTGTAGCAATGCATTTGGGGTCCATGTTTTCGTGCTGTTTCCGCCAAATTCTCACTCGGCCATCGGCATGGGGCAACTGAAAACGTGATTCATCGGACCACATAATTTGTTTCCAATTATCGACTGTCCAATCCTTGTGCTCCTGTGCGTACTGGAGACGTTTCCTCTAGTTAACTGCAGACAGCAAAGGTGTTCGAACAGGCCTTTGGCTGCCATATCTCATCCGATTGAGAATTTTCACAACCCCATTGAGAATTTGTGGAATGAAGTTGAACGAGCCATCAGACAGCTGGATCCACAACCCTGCAATCTCACACTCCTGGAAAGTGCTATTCATCAAGCATGGTATCAGATCCCACAAAGCAGCTATCAATATCTCGTGGAGTCCATGCCACGAAGAATCGACGCAGTATCAGTGTATTATCAATTTTAACCTTCTGTTTTGTTCCTTACGCTTATGTAAACTTTGTTTAAAAGGCCGAATTGAAAGCTAATGAAGTCCAAAACCCTATTGGGGTGCAAAATCCCATTTTGCAGGCCATCCGGCTGGGGGATCGCCAGTGTTTCCGTGAACATACCCTGGGTGTGTGGAGTCATTTCTGACGACACCTTGTTGTAATCCATTTCCCAGTATGATCTTTGCCATTACTCAGAGGAAATTATAGAGAAGAATTGCCTGCGTCCCTGTCTGGAGATGGCATCTGATGGTGAAGAGAGAACACTTGACAGAGAACGCAATGGGAAACCACTTCATCGGAATACCCCATTCCTAAGATATTCGCCACCGTGACTGTGTGGAGCTCATAAGGATGAATTGCCTACGTCCGTATCTGGACCTGGCATCTGAAGGTGAAGAGAGGACACTTGATAAGGAAGGCAAGAGCAGACCGCGTCATAATAATCCCCATTCTCAGGATATACACCACTGTGTGGTTCTCATAGTGATGAATTGCTTACGTTCCTGTCTGGACATGGTTTCTGAAGACGAAAAGCGAATACTTGATGTGGAAGGTGACCGAAAAGTACCTCAACGTAATCTCCGTTTCCCAGGATATTTATCAAAATGACTGTGAGCAGCTAATACTGTAGGATCTTCAAACGTCCCAGTATGGACTACCTGCGGAAAAATTCAGAATATAAATAATGTTTCGCTTTAATACAGATAATTATCACAGTTAGTGATTTCCATGGAAATCACTTACGGCCACTTTCACT
This sequence comes from Macrothele yani, assembly GCA_039090855.1. Lineage (NCBI taxonomy): Eukaryota > Metazoa > Arthropoda > Arachnida > Araneae > Macrothelidae > Macrothele > Macrothele yani. The sequence goes on from CM076995.1 coordinate 187,828,781, forward strand.
TCTTCAGGATTTTCTCAGAGAAACTTTCTTATAGTAATTGGTGTTTTCCTTTGAGCTATCTACGTATATGTCATAATTCGTAGTCACGAATTTTCAAATAATCATATGTATGGCTAACGATGTTAAATATTTTTCGAACTCTATGATGTTATACAGTAATGTGTTAATTAAGATTTCAGTAGGATGTTTAAAATTCTCTCAGCCAGGTAGAGCCTCTTTTTACGCTTTCGAACCGTAGGTTGAAGAAGCGTATATGTTCCAGCTTGTCCGTCCGTCTGTCTGTCGGCACGATAACTCACGTTAAAATGGTTCGATTTCGATGAAATTTTAGTATGTGGTAGGGGACCACCTAGGGACGAACTCTATTGAAAATGGAAGAAATAGGGTCAAAGGTCACGGCATAGGAGCGAGATCCATTCCATTGCCCTTATGCGTCATAACTTGCGTAAATATGGTTTGATGTCGATGAAAGTTTGGCATATTGTAGGGGACCACCTGGGAATGAACCCTATTGAAAATGGGTGACGCGAGGTCAAAGGTTAGGAAATAGGAGCGGGAGGCATTCCATTGCCTTTATGCGTCATAACGTGCGTAAAAATAGTTCGATTTCGATGAAATATTATTATGTGGTAGGGTACTACCTGGGGACGAACCCTATCGAAAATGGACGAAATGGGGTCAAAGATCACGGCATAACAATGAGATCCATTCCATTGCCCTTATGCGTCATAACTTGCGTAAATATCGTTTGATGTCGATGAAAGTTTAGCATATTGTAGGGGACTACCTGGGAATGACCCCTTTTAAAAATCGGTGAAGTGGGGTCTAAGGTCACGGCATAGGAGCGGGATCAATTCCATTGCCCTTATGTGTCATAACTTGCGTAAATACAGTTCGATGTCGATGAAATTTTAGTATATTGTAGGGGACCACCTGGGAATGAACCCTGTTGAAAATGGGTGAAGTGGGGTCAAAGGTTAGGAAATAGGAGCGGGAGGCATTCCATTGCCTTTATGCGTCATAACGTGCGAAAAAATGGTTCGATTTCGATGAAATTTTATTATGTGGTAGGGGACCACCTGGGGACGATCTTATGACGTCACAATCTCGCGCTTGGTATGTTGGCGCGCGGTGACGCCATCTGTCTCATTACGTCACGCGTTGTGTGTGGATCCTATTAAAGTTTTATGACGTCACACTCTTGCGAGCAGATGGTCGCGATTCCCATCTGCCTCATTACGTCACGCTTTGTGTGCGTATGTTCGTCTGCACGATAACTCGCGTAAAAATCGTTCAATTTCGATGAACTTTTAGTATGTGGAAGGGGATCACCTGGGAAGGAACCCTATTGAAAGCGAACGAAATGGGGTCAAAGGTTAGCACATAGGAGCGGGATCCATTTCACTGCTCTTATGCGTCACAACTAACGTAAAAATGGTCTGATTTCGATTAAATTTTAGTATATGGTAGGGCACCACCTGGTGACAAACCCTGTTGAAAATGGGCGAAATGGGGTCAAAGGTCAGGACATAGGAGTGGAATCACTACCATCGCCATGATGCGTCGTATCTTACGTAAAAATTCTTTGGTCTGGATGAAATGTTGTTATGTTGTAAGGGCCTGCCTATTAAATGAGCGAAATGGAGTCAACGAATCCTATTGAAAATGGGCGAAATGGGGTCAAAGGTTAGGACACAAGAGCGGAATCTATTCCATTGCTCTTATGCATCATAACTTACGTAAAAATGCTTCCATTCCGACAAAACTTTATCGTGTTATTTCGGAGGAATACTGAACCGGTTCTGTAGAATATCATCGAAATGGGATCAAAGTTCAGGGCACAAGATCGAGATTTATTCCACAGCCATTATCCTCATAACTTGAGTGGTAACCTGAATAATGATTTCTGGTAGGTTGGAAAGCGTATCATAACCAATGCATTGCATGATTTTACTAACTTGTTTAATTTAAGTCATTGCCTTAAGCTTTTCATGAACCTTTATCCAATTTTGCTAATAACGACAAGAGTAACAACGAATACACTAATGAAGATGGAAGAGCTCAACTCACCGGACGGCGGCATGGAATGCCAGTTGCAGTGAACTCCTTCTGGGCAGTCATCTTCTGAAAATTAAATAGAAAATTAACACATTCACGCAAAAATGGACATATGTCAGTATATATATTGCGGACAACCTCTATTTTTCATGCAGGAATAGAAGATCAAGTGGCACACACGCACACAGGTCATAGATAATTATGCTAGGTGAAGTTTTCCCTTGTACTTTAAACCCCTACGGAAACGTTACAGTTCTTTTCAATAACGGGAAATGTTTTCTGAAATTTTACATAGATTTGTTTGGAGCAGACATGCCGGCGAAAGACCATTTTTTTATCCCTAAACCACAAGATAAAGAACTTACCTCTAAAAAACCTACGACATGAAATAACGCCATAATTTGCAAGCATCAATCTAGACACTCCGCGTATACATATTCTTATAACTGCGGCATTCAAAAAATAATCTGCATATCACAGCACAGTACACAGACAAATGGAAACGAACGGCCACCGCACAGGTCCAGCATTTACCGTGGAATGGCACACAGATCGCACACCGGGAGAGACGATAGCGGATATCTTTGGCAGTCCTATGTACCACCATAACGGCTCAAAAACACGTCAACGGCATTCGACGACCTGTTGTGTTGCATTCCCCTCTCGGCATCACAGAGCAATTTTTCAACAGATAATGCCTGGCCACACACAAAACGGCTCTCTTAGACCTGCCTCTGTAATGTCGACTTCCTTTCATGGCCAGCCTGATTGCCCGATCTCTCACCGATCGAACATGTCCAGGACATAATGGAAAGCCACTTAAACCCATCCCGGAATGTCTGTGAACTGGCCCGCATTTTGGACACTGTCTGGCATGCTGTACCTCAGGACAGTATCCGTGAAATATTGAGACACTGTGGTGAGCTCACGGCTTGTTGCCAGAAGACGCTAGTCAACTCCGTAAGCGAGTGGAGGATTCCCAGAATTGTACGTTCCAACATTGAGTCAAACAACAGGAATTTGAATTCAGGGACAAAACCAAACGGCATCCCACCGCATGTTTCGTCATGTATTGCAGTATCTACGTTACAACAGAAGAAAATCTGTTCGTACACCATTGATGCCAGCAACGGACAAGACAAGACGTTTCCAGAGCTGGATCGCTGAGGATCCAGCTGTGGAATACCACAGCTGGACCTTCAGTGATTGGAAAAAGACCTCTTATATGTTGAACCGCTTTTTCAACCGCACACTGCCGATGGTTGAGTGAGAAATAGGAGACAACACCAGGAGAGCACGTCCGCTAGTCTCCAGAACGGGAAATAGTGTGTTCCATGTTTTCATGGAAGACTTAGCAATTTGGACCCATGCGTGATTGCCCACGCTTATTTAAACATCATTGCTGATCACGTTCATTTAAATATGACCCTCAGTGTACATCTTAGGCGCCCGAAGCTTAAGGCAGTGATCACTGCGCCTCCTGATAGGAAAGTAAGGTGAGCGTAACTGTCGAACACTGTTCTTGAGTCGGCGATCGATTTGGATCAGACGGTAAGTTCTTAGAGGATTATACGCAGACCACCAGGCAAGTGTTTAGGTAGACTACGAGAGTATTCTCGTTTTCTTAGGTTGGTGTGAGATGGGTAGTACTCTATACAGCCTGCTCCACCTCCCGTAGTCTCCGGTAGTTTCACTCCCACTTGAAAGGTTGTGGACGGTTTTATGGTTCCTGGGAGTCCTGCTTCCCTCACCCCCATGCTGTGTGCTTTGCCTTTTTTCTGTTGAGCCTGCTGAAGGGGAGACACTTCAAGTGTGGAAGTTATAACGAAGTAAATTTCTCCCTCATTTTTGGTGCACGCCGGGAATCGAACCCGAGTCCTCTTATTCCGGAATAAGTCGCTGTACCAACTGAGCTATGCAGACGTTCGTTCTCTCTGCTATCTGCCTTTATGTCGTGTGCGTCCTGCGGGGCAGGCACGTCCCATCTCCCCCCCCCCAGAGAGGGCCGGGGACATGCCCCACGGGCCAGCCGGTACCATGTATCGTTGTAGGCAGCCATCCGCTGAAGAACGTGCACTTAAGAACTCCCAGTCAATCTGGTGTGTGGAATGCAACATCACATACATTTATTTTTCGAAACGCTGAAGAAGGGATATTCTCTTATTTTTCTTGTCTCGCGGTGTGGAAAGAGCATCACACCATTACGAGATCTTTAACGGCCAGGGTCATCCGGGAAGTTCGGGCGCCATTATAACGAAGTAAATTTCTCCGTCATTTTTGGTCCACGCCGGGGATCGAACCCGAATCCTCTTATTCCGGAACAAGTCGCTCTACCAACTGAGCTACGCAGATGTTCGTTCTCGCTGCTATCTGCCTTTATGTCGTGTGCGTCCTGCGGGGCAGGCACGTCACAAAGTACTTTTCCTCTTTTCTGTTGATCCTGCTGAAGTGGGGACACTTTAAGTATACAAATGCATCCTCCCTTTTCTCTAAAAGTTTGAATTTTTCTTTCGTATCGAGTTCTCTAACACAACACTCCTAGCTCTCTTTTTCTAAAAGGGCAGACTTAAGCCTCCTGTCAGTGCTTACTGAAGCTACTTCATGCGTTATGGATTACGCAAGTTCATCGCAGCTGAGATTCCCCATAGCCAGGGATGTATAGTGAATTCATTTCGGAGAGGCGCGAAAAAAGTGGAGTTCTTGAAATCCTGTAGGATTTCAAAATCTTTAGGTTACGTATTGTTCTTTAGTGAATTTTGATTGTAAATATTAATCAAACATTCGTTTCACATTACTTAATTGTAGATACTGTTATATTCTATAAAGTTACGTCCTACACGGTATAGCTTAAATAACACAGGTATTCTTAACTAAGTACTAAATTGTTTAACTGCCAGGAAAAATAGCATGCCTTGTACTTACAAATACAATGTCCACTGTAAATGTCCGCACATTACACTGAAGTGCCAAAAAAACTGGTACAGCAGTTTAAAACTTGTTAGATCTCCCACGAGAACGCAGGACTGCAGATATACGACGGGGCATGGAACTCCACTAGCTACTGGAAATATGCTGTATGCAATGCACACCATACTTCCTGCAGAGCGTTCCATAATTCGGGTGTATTCCGCGGTCTCGGATTCCTGTGTTCGATAGCGCGTTGCATGGCATCATCCCAAATGTGTTCTATCACGTTCAGATCTGATGAGCGTGGATGGGAATGGCAAATCCCCAAACTCAGATAAATGCTCCTCTAACCATAATGTGGCATCCCGATGCTTGTGTGGAGGTGCATTGTCCTGTTGGAACAGGCCCAACCCATCAGCATGAATGCAGGACATGAACGGACGTACCTCGTAAGAAAGGATGCGCACATAGCGTTGGCCGGTCACAAACGTTTGTAGACGTACCAGGGATCCCAGTGAAGTCCAGATAAACGCACTCCATAGCATTACGGAACCCCACCAGCCGGTACAATTTCCTGTTGACAGGCGGAATTTATGGCTTCATGGGGTTTGCGCCACTCACGAATCCTTCCATCTGCCCGATACAGTTGGAAACGCGACTCGTCAGACCAGGCTACTTGTTTCCAGTCATCAAGTGTCCAGTGGCGGTGTTGCCGTGCTCAAGCGAGGCGCATTGCTCTGTGTCGTACACCCATCAAGGGGACTTGACTTGGGCGTCAGTTCCCAAAGCCCATATCGTGCAGGGTACGTTGCACAGTCCAGACGTTGAAGCTTGTTGAGGCTTCAGCATTGAATTCCGATGACACCTGCGAGAATGTTGCTCGCCTATCGCGTGAAACGATTTTTGACAGCCGACGATGGTCACGTTCACCCAATGTTTTTTTACGGCCACACTGGTATCGTAGGTTGGAGGGTTTGCCGGAATTCTTGTAGTCACGGTACACCCTTGCAATGGTGGTTCGTGAATATCCGAACTTCGTTTCTACCTCCAAAATACTATGTCCCATCTTACGAGCGCCAACTATGACACGGCGTTTAAAATCGCTTAAATCGTTATTACTTGTCATTCTCATTCCGAGAACAGCTCTGACAGATGGCAAGGATGTCTAACGCTTCACATACGCACTGGCGGACGCAACCGAGTAGGCGCATAGGTGACGTTGCTTTGTATTTTGCATAAGCTCGTCTGTACCAGTTTTACTGGCACTTCATTGTACATGTGAGGTATGTTTCTAATTTAGTATTCGATAACGGTTGAGCAATATCTGAATACAGCTAAATACTCGTAGCGTTTGACACTCTTTAAGTCTTACTAACTTGACAACAGTTTATTGCTTCAATATCAGAGTAGCGCAACATTCAACATGAAAGAATTAATCAATAATAGGTAGTTAAATTCTTTTAACATCTATCTCCAAAGCAGTGTAATGAACTCACATGCTAGCCAACATCTAACAAGAGCGAGCCCGTTAATGAGAGAATCAATACATATAACAAGAGCCTGAATATATCTAACGTCAGTCAGTTGCTATACATGGTATTGTTCTTTAGCGTTGAGTTGAATATATTAGTTATTTGTCAACGCTTCATCATAAAACTAACATTACGTGACTATGAATAATGTAATGCTCTGTGCAAACACAAGTTTGTCCACGACGAACTTCGAATACTTATCCCCTCACTCTGAAGTAAGCCGTTCTCCCAACTGAGCTACGCGGACAGAGTGTCTTGCTGCCGATTTGTCTCCTTGACACATGCTTTCACCTCTGTTGTACGTCCCATAATCTCCCTCTCAATTTTTTTTTCTTTGTAGCGAAGTAGGAATTTTTCATTAATTCCAAACAATGTGTGGAACAAACATCACAGATTTTTCGAAGAACCCAATGGCCAGTGGACTCATTTTCCACAATCGGGCGCCAAAGTGAAAACGCAAGTTCGTTCGTGTCCCTTCACTACGGAGCAAGTCGCTCGCGCAACGGTGCTTTGCGGACAGAATGTCTCGCTGCCGATTTGTCGTTTTGACACATATTTTCAACTCTATAGTACGTCACAGATCTGTAAATATCCTCGGATAGCATGGATCAAATGGAAATCCTTTATTAAGCAGTTAATGTCTTTAACAGCCAGTAAATCAACAAATCTTGTATTTACGTCACCAAAGTCTTTATTAAGATTACATTAGGAAGTTTAAATTTCAGCACATATAAATTAATCATCCAGTACTATGACTCCAGATACTACTAATTCTTGAAAACACTGAATACCTTTCAGTATCTTCCAAAGATTCAACGATAAGGAATTAATCATTAACAAGTAGGTCTTACTTGAACTTCTATTTCGAAAACAGATAACGATCCAATCGATTTCTAGCAAAAGCGAGCCGTTTAACGGGAGACTCAAAACATCTAACGTGATCCTAAATATATCTAACAAAAGACAGCAGAATACATCTAACAGAAGTCAGTAGAGCGCATCAGTTGAAAGTCGGCTATCTGGTGGAAGTCAGCTTCACACAAATGTAAACATCATTCTTATCTCTGTTGAACACATATTTTTATCCCCAATTCGGATTGCCACGAAGCATTCAGCGAGGGAGAAATGCAGCTTTGGGTTAGAAACTGCTTAAGTGGAATTAACCAAAATTTACATAGTAAATAGGAGCCAAGAGAAAGTTGAACTAGAGTATACATCACAACATCTAATGAGAGTAAGCTTCCTACTATCGCAAACATCAATCTTATCAGTCTCGTAAACATACGTCCTCCAAATTTTGTCCTCAGTTCAGGTTGCCACAAAACATTCAGCGTGAGAGAAAATGTAGGGATAAGTTCAGAAAATGCTTGAGGAGAACAAACCTAAATTTGCATAGATAACAAAACCAAAACGGAAAATTGAATACAGTATCCATCACAATTAGTACAAAATAGAAGAAACAAGGAAAGCATTTTTTCTAATGTAAATTGTATGCATTTTTATTAAATTAAAGCCTTTTACTTTAATGTAAGTCGCATTTTAACAAAACGCTAAAAAAACATGAAACATTTCTGAGGGCAAATGCCCTCCTGCCTCTCCTGCCTTTAGCCTTGTGGATATAAATACCTCCTGCCAAACGATGATCCAAGCCACATTCTACACATTGTTTCAGTGCAGATTATGGGACAAAGTGGATAATTTTTCCCTACTTTATTGGCCATTTCAATTCCCAGACTTTTGTTCCGTGGAACATTTAAGGAATGAAATCGAACCTGCTATCAGACACCTGCTTTCGCTGACACGCAACCTGCGTGAATCGAAAAATGCAGTTTGACATGTGTGGAAGACATGGGCTCACTGGGGCGTTACCGAAACTTGGACAAATTAACCACGATGCGAATTGGTGTTGTCCTGAAATCCCAAGTTAGTCGAACAGATTAACAAAGTGTTGTTCTAAATAAATCGACTGCTCAGAAAATTTCGAGTTTATGCACGAAAGGAAGTTCGCAAAGCATGGTTTGAGATATACAGTTGCTTTAAAATATTCTAAAAATTGCTTCATAAAATTCTTAAAATTGCCTTATAAAATTACGTTAAAGGATTCCTCACTATTATGAAAAAGAAGAGTTAATGCCCATGATGAAATTCGTGTCTGTTGGACATAAATGCTGCCAAGCGGAAATAATTAATTGTTGCACGAGGTCACAGGATAACAGGGAGAGGAATATGAACTCATTCCACTTCAGATTCAGATATTATGACTCTTCTTTTACCAACTAGCTTCGCACGCCTAATGCTATAATTAGTTTGTCATTTTCCTCAAAATTGCCTTTTTACAGAACAATAATACTATTTGAATGAACCAAAACAAGAAGGTTGGCAAAGAATTCTTGGAAATAATTAGTACTTTTTTTGAAGTTTTGTAGTAATATACACGAACTTTTTGTTTGCCGAAAGTAAAGAAAAAATTTAATGAGAGATATGGAGGCGATCATGATAATCATCAAGGCAGTAGGATAAACACTATACTTTAAAAATATGACTTTTAGAATAAAATATCAAGCGACAAACTCCAATATGCTGTTACCCCTCCTAACTAGTAAACAGTGTTACTTGTAAGTCAGACAGCGTAACAATATTCATCACGGCTAGATATTGCTGATACTTTTTGTAATCGGATAACCAGAAGCTGAAGTATCATCGATAAACAAAAATAAAAGTGCACTCCTCGTAAGAGGGAAATGTCGCATCAAAAAGCTAAAAATGTCATTGAGAGCTTTGGTCATAATCGCAGGAAAAGAAATGTTGGCTGTTGGAAGCTTCGAGATTTTCCATAGCAAACATATCGGTCACTACCCCTGTATGTAAAATAGGGTATCTACAACATAAGATGGTATATTAATAATTTTAAAGATAGCTAATGGTGATAGAAAAAACATATTTTTCACTGTGGCAGTAAACTGGTGTCGTCGAACTGAGAACTTAAATTTGCACTCGATGAATTTTAAAAAAAAATGATCACAAATGCACGTAGAAATTCAATATAATGGGATGCAAAGGAATTTTTCCACATCAGACGCTGAGAATCAGAAATGTACACCTAATTTCTCATAAAAATTTTACATTTGCATTAATTACCGCTCTAAACATAAAAATGAATTTATTCCATCTAGATGAAAAGTTGAATTGAAAACATTTAAGGGTTTGTGAATCACTATGTTCATGGTTAGAATTATACTTTGAAAGAAAAAGTTTTCTAATCCATCTTATTGCTGACGAGAAATGGGGTCTTCAAGAGGATGAAGAAACTGGTACTATGTGAGAAGGTTTTCATCCCCCTCCCCTTCCACCAAAAACAAAGAAAAAGCACTGAAAGTAAGAACTGATTAGTAACTTGCGTTTGTTTTAGTAAGTTAAAGTTTAAAACTTGATCCCATATTTAGAACGCAAATGTACGATCAGCCGAATGACTGCAACCTAAGATTTCAGTTTGCGAACAGCTGTTTTTTTGTTTTGTTTTTTGCACTTCAAGTACGGCAAAATACCATAACAAAACGCTTTTTATCAAATTCTGACGTAGATAAAAATGCCAAAACATATAATATCTCACAATGTTCAAATACTTTTGTTTAAGTTTCGAAAAAAGAATTCAAAGGCACCAGTCCAGGGCAAAGTAGATGACTTCTCCGCGGACAACCGTTTTCTGTTCTGTTTCTTTATTTTACTTCTCATATTGAACTTTACAAAAAGCCGAATATGAGAGTTTAATAAATAATTGGTACGGATTTAATTTATTTTTTTCGTATCATTTCATTCAATTCATTCATTCACTTTCATTCTAAAAGCTTATTTGTAATTCAATCCGTTTACCTATTTTACAATTTTAAGCTTAATAGAAATACCCTTTTAAAGGAACCTAAAAAAAGATCATGAAAGATCTTTTTTTAGGTGTAGTGGTTAGCATACCCGGGCGTTTTCTGGGAGACGCGGGTTCGAGTCCCGCTGCAGGACGATGAAAATTTTCAAGTTTTCGGATATTATCTGACTTACCATCCTTGTCACATTTACGCCAAAAATCGGATTGTCATCTTCAAAATTTCTAAAAAAAGATATTTTTCGAAATTTATTAAAAGTATTCTTTCTATTCTTCATAAAGAACTCTCACTTCTACTTTGCGGGAGGGAGTCCAAAGAGGAATTTCCACCTGAATCAGGTTATATACAATTTTTCTGAAAACACGCTTTCAGATGACTCTAAAGAGAGGATCATATAGAATGTTTCACAAAAATATATAGAAAATGCAATAAACAAAACAATATATTTTTAAAAAGATAGTAAGGGTTAATTACAAGATAGTACCGAAAGAGATAGTAAACACATTGAATAAAAATTTTTGGATCTATTAGAAATCTTGCATAATACATATATTCAAATTATTTCTCTTTAATTTGAATACTTAAATTTCTATTTTTCAATTCATTTTAACTTATTTTAGGTAAAATTGCTTTCGTTCGCTAGACAAAATAGTAAAGTGACAGTTATCCTTATATTACATGACAGTTTACCAAATTCAATTGCTTCAAACAGTGATATTGGGGCATGCTGTATATGAATACGGATGTACACTGAAGAGCAATTGAATTAGAGATACCTGTCTAGTAACGTATAGCACCACCTTTTGCCCTGATGACGGCGGCGATTCGTCTTGGCATGGACTCGTCAAGACACCGGAAGCGTTGGGAAGCCATACAGACCCACGACCGCTGAACAAGCTCCCACAGTTCACGAAGATTTGATGGAGGGGGTCAGAGCTTCTAACATCTCTCTCGATGGCATCAAAGATGTAGTCGATGGGATTGAAGTCAGGGGACCTAGCTGGCCAAGGAAGCGAGGATACGTCGGTGGAGTGTTCATCCAACCATTCGGATACAATTCGGGAGCAACAATAGCACGGTGCATTGTCTTGTTGCAGGATGAGGTCCCCAGTGGGATGTTGAAGACGCACAAACGCGAGCAAATGGTTGTCCAGGATATTCCCGGCAACGTTGACCTGTGAGTGACGATGTCACATGTACCAGGTGTCCCATTTCAGTCCACGTAACCAGTCCCCAGACGAGAATGCCACCCCCACCAGCTTGAAGAGTACCCTGCTGGCTAAAAAGATCCATCGCTTCATGTGGTTTGCGCCGTACTCGTATCCTGTCATCCGCATGTACCAACGTGAATCTCGACTCATCAGTCCAGGCAACATTTTCCCCACATGTCTAAGATCTGGACCCTAGACATGTGGGAAAATGTTGTTCCCGCACCCATGCCAATCTTTGCACCCTGGGATATGCGGTCAGCAACGGTACCCTCGTAGGTCGATGGCTTCTGTACCCCATAGCGAGGAGATGGTTCTGGATAGTGTGGCTGCCTACACGGTTTTGTGCACCAGCGTTAAATTGCCGAGTGATTTCTTGCACTGTGGCCCGTCTATCCCCTGTTGCAATGCGAGCTAGCCGACGATAACCCCGCTCATCCACACGCTGTTGTCCACGGCAGTTGGCCCTTGCAGGGATGGTTTTACCGGATTCGATGTACTCACGGTGCACCCGTGACACAGTGGTTCGTGAAAATCAAAGTGCTTGCACTGCAGGACGCACACGAGATAAAGAGGCAGATAGCAGTCGGAGCAGTCCGCGTAGCTCAGACTGGAGAGGGAGAGCGACCTTACTCCGAAGTGAGTGGACCCGGATTCGATGCCCGGCGCGGACAAACTTGTAAGTTATAAGGTATAGCGTACCACGCTGTCTGAGAATACTCCCACGAAACCTTCTACTTTTGAAGGCTGCAGGTCCCCGCTTCGTACTGTTCTTTCTACTTAATTCTACAGATGAATTATGAGATTCCCACAAGATGGAATTAAGATGCCACTAAAAGAAGCTGAACTCATTCAGAATTTCTTTGAACCATTCCAGTAATCAAGTGAATTATCCTGGTGAAAGAAACCATTGCCGTCAGAAAAGAGTAAGAATATGGAGGAGTAAACGTACTTACCGTTGAGATAAGAAAGTATTTTGCCCTCAGGGTTTATCGAGCACGCGAAAATAAAACCCGATGTTTGAAAAACAGCAAAGAAAGGACATTTCACTCAGCATGACACTTCTGACCACATTATTTGCAGGACATGTACCACGCATGTACGGTTCATCACCTCGTGACCATCACTCACACCTTATATCTTACCATCAGCATGATGCAAGAGACATGATTCCGATAATGATCAAAAAAGCAGATTTGAGAAGTCAATTGATTTTTCCCCTCGGAGGGAAATGGTTCTTCGAAGGATGTGATTAGCAAACTTTTTCCAGACATACTTAGGCTAATCTTGGTTTTTTGATCCAAGACGAGACGCAGCTGCTGGTGACCGGCTGTCAGAAGGAAGTATCGAATTGGGTTTACGTTCTTGTACACAAGCAGATGGAAAAGGCATTATATTGTTTTGCTATAAATTGTCCTAGATATTCCTCAGTTATGCTCTGAGGGTATTTAAACAGCACAACATATTTTATAATACATATCTTGCACCTCAAGCATCCACTTTGTGTTTCCTCTGCAGGGTTTGCGTTTTCTGGTTGTTTTTAGCAATGTTATCAAATACGCTTTCTCCACAGCAGATCTCGAGCATTCCACTAGATTTTCTGCTTCAGTGGTAGAAGCCCCGACTCCCTCCTCATCTGGCGCGAAGAATCATACTTCCTCTCTGTTAAATCGCGGTGTCCGGCAATGTTTACATTAACACTGCTCAACACGCTAGCCAGTAATACCGCACACCGAATGATATCAGTCTTCGCCCATGAGAATTCCGTACAGTAACCATTTTATCTGATGTGGAGATGGGCATATTTCAATCCTCTCGGCGTACACGAGTACTGATGCACGTAAAAACTAATGAATATCAAGAGAGACAGCACTTACACAGTAGTGGAAGGGTCAGAGAATCGGACATGTCACGAATCATCCTTTTTGAACTGGATCTTATTTCCATATGAGGCATGGGTAGTGTGTTTGGCCTATGGCACTGACGTTGTCCCGTGGATGGAACCAATGAGACTAAATTAGGTACGATTTTTTCTTATAGCCGCAAATACTCATGGGATTCCTTAAACAACGGAAACAAAAACTGTGACAGAAATGTTTGTAGGTGCTTTAAAGAACGTCGAAGCTCCGGGACGCTTTCAGATGCAATGTGTCTTACAGAAAATCTTCTGGAAAGGCCATACGATGAATGTGCTATCAAAGTGAGATAGGAAGACTGAGATACCAATTACATATAATTAATAGAGCTCTTCTCCATATGGTAATCGACTTGGTAACAATTATGTGAACATGCTTCATCATCTGCAGGAAATATAATCGGCCGATTTCACCAGTCCATGGTCACACGAAAGGTCCAAGATTTTATTCCTGTATCTATGACGTGCCTTTATTCCCATCGCATTACCTGACACGGCGACTCGCCTTCAAGTCGTCCATAATGAGCACTGATGTCTATTGCGCTTGAGAATTTTAGATATATCTCTGTCTGTTATGGGGCAAGCATACAACTTTTTTTTTTTTTTTTTTTTTGATTGGAGGTTTAACGACCGCCGTGAGCAACTCAATGGGCTATAAGCAGTCGCCCGTCCCTAATTTAGGGTCACTGGTTCCAGGGAAGGGAGAGAGCCAGTGCCGTAAGACAAACACAACATCCATGCCTCACCGGGATTCGAACCCGGACCCCTTCGGACGAATGATCAGAGGCCAACGCCTTAGACCACTGCGCCACCGGGGCGGCAAGCATACAACTGTCTGTCTAGAATAAGACACACCCCATTAAGCTTAGAATAAACATCGCCAGTGTGTCGTGATGACGTCATCTCACTAGCTTAAGTGACGAGTCTGCCATATAATATCAGCAGCAGTTTGGATACTGAGCGAACAACAGATCAGAGAGCAGCAGGTGTTCATTACAGAAAATGTTCCCTCACTGGGAAATATGCAATGTAGAATGGAAAGCGTTTTAGTAAGAGCATCATGTTGTCCTTCTAAATAAGACAGCAAATTCAGAGATGGTTAAACGTTTGCGCTAAACTGGGAGTGCCTAACGCTTGCATTTGTGAACATTGATCTTATTTTGAACACAAGCTGATGGATGTTTCTTTTAAACACTACTTGTATTAGTGAACATTGATAGCATTTTTGACACCGACTGTACTCCTAAATATAGATTCTACTTTGAACACTGCTTGCACTAGTGAGCTTAGATCTCCTTACGAACAACTGTTGTGATGAAGTAAGAAGTGCATTCCAAACATATTGAAACAATGAATGTGTGATAATCATTCAGTACTGATGTAAATAGTTAGCCAACATTCAAAATATGTTACACTATCTACCAACAAGTAATTGGACACCCCTGCAATCGACGATATCTGCGGTCCTGATACACATCACGGCCGCCGCCGGTAAATATCGTGTGGGAAACAACAACGCAACCAGTCGCATGCAAGATGCCACGCAGTTCGGAGCTCTCTGATTTCGAGAAAGGTGTAATCGTCGGGTATCACAGAAATGGCCGACCCATACGTGACATATTCAGTGAGTTGAAGTACCCAAAATCAACAGTGGAAGATGAGAGGTGACTGTCGGAATGTGCCCCGACCCGGCAGACCCACAAAACTGGGTGTTAGAGACCGACGGGTGCTAGCCAGAGAAATTCGGAAGAACCGCACCAAATCGATGGGTCACATCTGCGAGGAGTTTAAACAGGCACCCGGGAGTGTTCTTTCGATGAATACCTCCCGTAAGGAAGCCCATCTGCTCGGTTATCATGGACGTGCTGCCGCCCACAAGCCTTTGATCACCAAGTCCAATAGCGCTGCTCGGTTAACGTGGTGCAAAGAACGTCGACAGTGGACCGTTGAAAAGTGGAAACAGGTTCTCTGCAGCGACGAATCAAGGTTCACCCGCTACCGTTCGGATGGCAAGGTCTGAGTTCGGCGTATGCCTAGAGAATGCCTCCTGCCGGAATGTATTGTGCCAACTGTGAAGTTCGGCGACGGCGGAATTATGCTATGGGGGTGTTTCTCCTGGTATAGCACGGGACCCTTGGTCGCAATTCCTGGTAGACTCAACGCCGAGACCTACTGCACCATTTTGGATGACCATGCGCTTCCTACGTTGTTTCAGTTTTACGGGGTGGACCCATGTTACTTTCAGGATGACAATGCCACCTGTCATGTTGCGAGGTCCACGATGGCTTGGTATGGTGACAATGGGATTAATCGAATGGACTAGCCTGCGCAAATCCCGGACCTTAACCCTATCGAGCACCTCTGGGATGAGTTGGAGCGTCGACTTAAGGGGTGCCCCCACCGTCCGAAATCGGTGTAGGAACTGACCTGTCTTCTCCAAGCCGAGTGGAAGAAAATACCGCTAGACGTCGTACAACGCCTGGTCCAGAGTATGCCCCGGAGGGTCGCAGCTGTAATCGCCGCTCGTGGAGGCTCCACCGACTATTGAAGGTGAATAAACTTCGTTTTCCTCTGCTATCACAGATGTCCAATTATTTGTTGGAAGATAATGTATTTATAAAGCCGTTTTGAGTTCGTTTAAGATGTCAGTTATTTTATGGTTAGTAATGCAAAAATCTAAACCAAAGGAAATTTATTGAAAAGGAAGATAAAGTGGA
The DNA here is from genome assembly GCA_039090855.1 of Macrothele yani. Lineage (NCBI taxonomy): Eukaryota > Metazoa > Arthropoda > Arachnida > Araneae > Macrothelidae > Macrothele > Macrothele yani. Next base: position 187,844,993 of record CM076995.1, read on the forward strand.
AACCAGTTCATAATGATTTGTTTCCTTTTGAAAAGAAAAAAACATTTTGTACACTTACTTGATTTCCCACTTAACTGTACCGATAACACAATGACTAAAATGAGGAAAATAACTGCAGTGGCAATAATGATGTATGTACATCTCCTGTTCGGTCTTCTGAATGTTGTTTTTTTCCTGAAAAATATTTTTCTTTAATCCATCATTAAATGAAATGGGAACAAAATCACATACAACGACAGAGAAGATAGCGGTGTAACCAGTGATAAGAACCACATGTTTCTGTTACGAGGATAAATCAATAATTATCGACGATGCATTTTTCAAACATGTTAAAACAACAATAGAAAACTTACATCATTTTCAACACAGCCTTCTTGCTTTTTGGCGCACTTCGCCCGGCACTGCACAAGAATTTAATTTGTTGAGCCTTTTTGGTAGAACAATGCCGTTAGAGGCACAATAAAAAACTTCTCTTTCCCGTTGAGCCTAGGTTTCTATCTCATGTCGTCCTGACATATTAATTCTTTCCTTAAAAGAGTAAAACTATACTAGCAATCCGAATTTATTGGCGTATATATCTATTTTACGACAGTAAATTCTGATTGCTACAGAGGGTGAGTCAAACGTTTTGCAATATTTGCATAAACGCATGTGCTGCGACATGTATGTCACGTGTTTAAACTAATTCAAGACGAGTACTGCCGTCAGTCGAAAGGGATATAAAATGGTAGTCGTTGCTGTGAACAGCATTGCATGCCGTTGTTCTGTCTGTAGTTGGGGCGCCTAAAAGAAAAACAGCCACAACCGGCTAATTAGAGAACTTTTGCTTTACGAGTTTGAACTCGGCCATAATGCTGCTCAAGCAACACGAAACATTTGTCATGCAAAAGGAGAAGATTCCGTGGACCACAATACCACAACCAGATCGTCCAAGAAATTTCGCTCAGGTGACGGAAACCTCGACGATCAACCAAGGTCAGGTAGGCCCCGAACCGTGCATTCGGAGGCAGTGCTCCAGGCGGTAGAGTCAAATCCGACAACCAGCACTCGGGCATTATAAGGCGAGCTTGGCATATCACAGACTACCGTGGTTCGTCATCTTCAGGACCTCGGCAAGGTGTACAAGAGCTGCCGCATTGCCCCTTATGAACTAACTCCCAGCTGAAGCAAACCACCGAGTGGAAGTGTGCACGACACTCCTAGAAAATCCGCGTGAAATACGTTTCATCAAGATAATTCTTAAGTGCAGTGAAAAGTTGGTCTATTTCTATAATCCTAACACACAACGACTGTGATTGATCCCGAGCCAACTTCCCGAACCTGTTGCCAACCGAGGGCGCTTCGAGCACAAGCTGATGTTCTGCGTCTGGTGGAATTTCAAAGGGATAATCTATTACAAATTTATTCCAGACGTTCGATCCATCAACGCCTTCTTCTACTCTAAAGAGCTGGTGCGGATGTATGCTCTTTTGGCGTAGAAGTGCCCGGCACTGCTGAACAGAAATCGCGCTCTCCTACAGAAAGACATCGCTTGACTTCATAGCCCGTGAACGACCCGGGAAAAACTCCAGGAACTTGAGGACGTCGAACTGATGCCACACACAGCATATAGTCCGGACCTTGCCCCGTCGGATTATTACCTGTTCCTGTCCACGCCCCACTTCCTTCGCGAGCGGCACTTCATCAACCAGGAGGAGGTGGCAGCTGGGATGAAGGAGTTCTTCACCTCGAAGGACAAGAGCTGGTACCGTCGCGGGATCTGAGAACCGGCAGACAGATGGCTCAAGACGGTGCAACACCATGTCCTATACTTTGAATGCTAGTCAGCTTTTGTCGTAAAGTACGTATGAAGACATAAAGTGATGTAAATCTTACAAAACTTTCGACTCACCCTCTGTAGTATAGTTCTACTATTTTAAGTATGTTTGGTTTACAGTTCCTTTTTGATAATTATTCCGTCCGTCAATCGAAAATGATTTCCTTCCTCAGATGGTTCCCTTAACTTAGTACTCAGCGGGCATGGCCTATCACCAGAATATTTCATCAGGTTCTTAATTAAAGGGAGCGCAAATGCAGTGCCCAGACAGCCGATGTGGCCCACATGTTCCCAGAATGCATTTCTCTTTCATGTAGAGGAAAAGTGTCCACTCCAGAAACTGAGAAGACAAAGGACATCTCGATCGTGCTTGGCTACCCTAGAGCGATGTGGCCCACATTATTCTGGAACGCAGTTCTCTTTCAGCAAGAGAAAGAGTCCTCACTCCCGAAATGGAAAACATAAATGGCATCTCGATTCTGCTTGGCTACCCTGGAGCGATGTGGCCCACACGATTGTAGAACGCAATTCTACTTCAGCGAGTGGAAATGTCCTCACTCCAGAAACCGAGAAGACAAAGGAAAATCTCGATCCTGCTCGGTCACCCTCGAGCGATGTGGCCCACATGATTCTAGAATGAAGTTCTCTTTCAGCGGGAGGAAAAGTCCTCACGCCAGAAACGAAAATGACAAAGTACATTTTGATCCTGCTCGTCTAACCTAGAGCGATGCGGTCTACATGATTCTAGAACGCAGTTCTCTTTCAGCGAGAGGAAAAGTCCTCACTCCAGAAACGGAGAAGACAAAATGGCATATCGATCCTGCTCGGCTACCCTAGAGATCATCATCGAGATGACCAAAGATTTCGTCGCGAGGCAAGAAGAATACCTGAGGCAGCGTTGCCGTTCTACTGATTTATCAGTCGATCTACTGAAATTTACCCAAGCCCACTTATATATTTTCGTAATCTACTGATTTTTCTCTGTTTTAAGACCACCTTACACACTCAGGGACATACTGTCTAAGAATATCTGCATTCTTTCACTACTCACCATCTACTGATCCAATCGACAAGTCTCACCTCAGAACTAATCTCCAGAGAAAACTCTGACAAAGACTAAAATTATTCAGCACCGGCTGCCTATTGTTATTCTTTTAAGTCACAATGGTTGCCATGAAATATTACTTTATTTTAGGTAACTAATTAACCTGTTATACAAATATTCTCTCTAGTTTGTTATAACGGAGAATTTTAGGTAAACGGCTATACTACGATATGTGTGTAAATAATGCTTTTTGTGAGTGTAGCCTTTATTTCACGAACTTTGGGATATTTGGATATCGCTTAGAAACAAGTGTAAGGTACTTTCATTTGATTTTAAGAAAACAACAAGTGGAACCGATCCAACTGTGACTACACTAAAAGGCAAATACCATGATTATTTACACCAGCATAAAATTTAATTATTAGCGTTATTTTATAAAGCTGATCATGAGTAACGTCTTATAGAAAAGCGCTCAGGATTGTATTGATTTGAATTTTATTCCTGTGTTTAATAGCACTTTATAGAGTACTTGTAATATTTGAAATGCAAGTAGATTTAAGTGTTCCTTCGTATTGAAATTGCATCCAATACCGCATTCTGATCTACTGATTTTAGGTAAAAGTCTCTGGCAACACTGAAAAAAAGAGCAAAACAGATGGAGGACGACGTCACCGGCCCAGAGTCGTCACACTAGAATATGCGCAGCTGTTGGGGATTGTAATATATTGACATGCTGAGTATAATTATCATCTTATTCATTTTCTCACCATCATCTCTGTGATAGGTCTCATGGAAATAAAACATGAGTTTCCACTAAACGTGAGACCCTAAGTATTTTAATGTACATGTATCCTGAAGATTTCAATAAAGGACTGAAGGTACCATATCCATTTTTGCGACGGCGAATGAATCACCCAGCTAGTGGCATGTTAAAATCCCAGCCTATTTACCACATCACATTCCACCGACTGGTCCTGTTCGGCAAAGACCCGTCGGATTCTGGCATTAAGGCTGTCTTTGATTGAGTGTTAGGGTTCCTCGTCTGCAATAGATGGCGTAAAAATCACTCCTTGGGTGTGGCTTTTACGTCTTGAGGAACTGTCCCAGAAGTTAGCATTACCGAATCACTGCAGACCTTGCAATATTCAGAATGGAAGCGGTCTCTCGTTGGCTCCGAAAAGACAAAATACACGCTGTTACGTTTTAACGAATAACGTTGTTTGGGGTCGAGCTTTGTAGGTAGGCGAAGTAGTTACTATAGCTCAAATTCAGGGGTTCTCTGCTAATGTACATATTTTCTCTTCAAACAATGAACGTAGAGAACGATTTAGAGATGATAATTGAATGGTGCCAAAAGTGAGATTCCAGTCTCACTTTTGGCCCCATTCAATTATTTCTATTTGGCCTAGATAATTAAACAAATCAGACAGAAATGAGAGACTTCGTTTCTTTCACACAGAAACACTGCTAAGCTAAGTTATCGCGCCATCTAGCTCCTAAATTGGAACACTTTCGAGTCAGATAAATTGAATTTTAAAAAAAGTTCTAACAATTTTTTGGAATAATAACTGTGGCACATATTAGCTATAGGTCGTTTTTATTTGTGCTCAAACTTTCAAATACTACAAAGTAATAGTCTTCGAGAAAATGTGTACAAAAGAATTTACATTGCAAATATAGGATAGAATTTCTCTTACACTCATTCAAAGACAACCTTAACGCCTTCACCAAACAAATATTAAAAGGGGTCGATTTCTCCCTGTAGAGCCAGCCTTTTGGCAATGCAGGCGTTGTCATCAGATGCTTACTTAGAAAAGAATACCTTTAGAGATATAATTAATCTCTGAGGATCTCAGCTCTCGAAAAGAGATCCTCAGAGATTAATTCCATCCATATTTCGTAAAAACTTTCACAACTTTGGAAAGAGGCACAGCAAGGTACTTCTGTTTCTGGATAAGCTCACGGTTTGCATCATGGTTCGTTCTCGCAGATCAATTGTGTTTTGTAAGCAATTCCATTGCTTTGGAAGAAATGCCTTTACAGACATGGAAAGGTACTTCTGTCACACAATGCGTGTAGGTTTTCCATGGCTATTCGAGCTCGCAGTTCTCTCTGTCCGTGGACACCATTTGACCCTATTAGTCGGATTTACAGAATTCTTTTCGCATTGTGAGACCTTGATCCATGCCGCTTGGTCTTTTTTTCGATGCATAACCTTTTCGCAAGTAAGAGCAAATACAGGTGCTACAAATTAAAAATCCATCTAATTGCTGCAATTTTCATCTCATAACTCCTACCGCCGGCATAACGCAGTTGGCGAACGCGCTGTGCTTAGTGTGGAAGTGGGACGTTTCTGTCAGGTGTACTGCGGTTTTTTCCGGGGATTTACGCAATCTACCTCGTGGTGGAGACGCGAATGCGTGGATGGTTCCCTCTGAAGTCGGCCCCGGACGCAATTAGTCTTTTGTCCCATTTCCCTGACAGGGTTTATAAGATGAGTGTCGACGCGCTGGTAGTACAAATACACGACGACTGTAATGTGCTGCCATCTGGTGGCCGTCTACTACGGGCATTTGTCCCATGGTTGTTGATGATGATAATGCTTCTAATTAGACGACTGAAGAACAGAATACTTTCTGCTTTTTTAATACGAAGACCATTTTGTATATGGTTTATGCTTCATATTTTGCACAGTTTTCACACTAAGGATCTTTAATTTGTGCTGTATATTTTGAGATTGAAATAACATTTCGATTCTGAAAGTCTGAATTGAAAATTATTTTTGCGTCCAAAAGCTTCTACGGCGCAGACTGTATTTTTAACTCTCAGTTTTGGGGAGATTATGAGGGCGTAAATGCATAATTCTGGTTCAATGCTCTTAAATGAACATCTACGCGGCTAAAAATCCAGTAAAATTTGCTTTCTTTGTTAGATATCGCTTACTACAAAAAAAAAAAACGTTTCATTCGCATTTTCTTTTCAAAATTGCACGCAATTTTTGCGCTGCTGCGCATAAATGCATAATTTTGGATTTTTAACATCTCTGCTTCTAAAACCTGAAATGAAAAATTCCTTTTGCATCGGAAAAGATTCTAAACACGTGATACTTTTTGGTTTTGTTTGAAGGTTTGACGGCCACCGTGAGCAACTGGATGGACTGTAAGCAGTCTCTCATCCATAATTTAGGGCAACTGGTTCAGGCAAGGGAGATAGACGGCAGATTGAGACAATCACAACATCTATGCCGTATTGGGATTCGAACTCGGATTAATCTTGTACGAATGGTCAGAAGCCAGCACTGCTCAACTAGGGCGTCAAACATTATGATTACGTCCTAGTATTCGACGTCATCTTTCTAGTTAGAATTAGAGACATCCTGAAAAATAATACCTTTTAGGCAGTATTGGTTTTCTGTTTGCTAAAAGTATGTTTTAATTAGTTGATTGCCTTAGACTTAGCATACATACATACATACATACATACATATCACTAAGCTGCTCTCTGAGATTCAGAGGTTAGCTCCAAAAAGAAACACACACTTCCAGATATTTTTACTTATTGTTGTCGTATAAAACTTCTCCATTTACAGCGATCTTCACATACAACTCGTGCTTCACTAATATCCATTACACGCCGTACACAAGATCTTTTATACTTCATACTCATAATCTTTTTCTCATGCAGACACTCCTGAATCTGATCCACCCATGTCTTCCTTGGCCTTCCTCTGCCTTTCCTTCCCGCCACTTGGGCTGAAAAGATTTTCTTAGTAAGCATTTCATCACTCATTCTTTCAACATGGCCAAACCACCGAAGCATATTGGTCTCCACCTTGCTAACAACATTTTGCTTCACATCATACAGCTGCAATACATCTTCATTTCTCACACAATCATATCGTGTCTTGCCATAAACCCCACGTAAGTAACGCATTTTTCCAGCACACAAACGACTCCTATGTTTCTTCTGCAGTACCCAGGTTTCACTGCCATACATCAGAGTAGGAACAATTACACTTTCATACACAGCCATGCGGGACTCTCTAGAGAACCCATCATTTCTGTGAAAACCTCCCAGAGCAGCTATGACTTTCAAAGAAGAATTCACTCGCCTACTGATTTCACCATCCAATTTGTTCTCTCTGTCAAACATGCTTCCTAAATACACAAATTCACTCACCTGGTCAATCACAGTGCCATTTATGCTTACATTACATTCAGTGCTACCAGTTCCTATCTCAAACACCATAACTTTGGTTTTTCCCTTATTTATACTCAGTTTGAATTTCATGCAAACTTCGTGCATCCGAGTCAACATACTCTGCAACTCACTTTTGCTTTCTGACAACAGGACAGTGTCATCAGCATGCAGCAATCTGCACACACTGATATCACCAAGACATAAACCACTATTATCTATTTTGGCAACACACATGCATGCATCCATAAATATATTAAACAGCCATGGTGACATTACACAATCTTGCCTAACTCCTGCACCAATAGAAAACCATTTTGATAAAACACCATTCACTCGTACACAAGCTCTACTACCAGCATACATGGCTTTTACACTATTAAGTAGATTCCCAGTAACACCATATTCATTCAATACCTTCCACAAAAGTGTCCTATTCACTCGCTCGTAAGCTTTCTCTAAATCTATGAAGGCAGCAAAAAACTTTCTTCCCAACAACCATATACTTTTCAATCATCGTGCGTAATGCAAAAATCTGGTTAGTGCAGCCATTACCAGGCATAAAACCACTCTGAACATCCCACACTTTCAATGATGTAAGACCCCGTACTTTTTCAATAACAACCTTACCAAACACTTTCCCTGGCACACTCAGTAATCTAATACCACGATAGTTCTTGCATTCAGTCTGATCACCTTTTCCCTTATACAAGGGAACAATAATAGCATCCTTCCAATCCCGAGGGACCATTCCTAACTCCCAGCACAACTGGCAAATTTCAGTTAACCAGTCAATTATAGAGTCACCACCATATTTCAACATCTCTGCAGTTATGCCATCAACTCCCGGAGCCTAACCATTCTGAAAAGATTTTAGAACTTTACACACTTCTTCTCTTGAGATCCCTCCTGTGCTTTCATCCCTCATTATGACATCATCTGCGTCTGTCTCAGAATCATCTTTGCTTTCCTGATCTAATTCCTGATCTAATAACTCACAGAAGTATTCACCCCATCTGTCACTTAACTCATTGGGCTCCCATATCATTTCCCTAATCTCATTCTTCACACAACTTACAACTTTGCTTCCCCTATTTTTCCTGAGTCTCATGTACTTCCAGAAGGACTTCCTATCTTTTCAAAAAGCCAGTTCAGGCCTTTCCACTTTCTCCTTCCTATCTTTTGCCTTAGTGTGGCGAACCAGCTTAGCAGCTTCATGCTTCTTACAGCGATATTCATCCACAGAGACTCTACCTTGCAACATCCCCAAATAGGCTTCCTTCTTTCTCTTTACTGCCTCTTCAATCTCACTATTACACCAAGCATCACCTCTATTGTTACCCACTATTGTGGTGCCACAGACCTCTTTAGCAGCAGTGACAACACAGTTCTTAAAGCATTCCCACTTCTTTTCTGCATCCCTCTCACCAGACTTCAGATCCTTCAGTCGTTCTCTGAGTAAGTCAGAATACCGCTGATGATCTTCAAGGAGCCTATCAACCTTTATTCTTTCTATCCTGGGTCTCTTCCTATTCCTTTTCCTCCAACCAACATTAAGTTTCACTCGTGACACTACCAAGTAATGATCAGAACCAACATCCGCACCTCTCATCACACGGGTGTCAACAACTAAGTGTTTCAAACGCTGATCGTAGACAACAAAATCTATCACACACTTTTGACCAAGAGTACGATTTTCCCAAGTATATGTGTGGATATACTTGTGGTTAAAAAATGTATTAGATACACACAAACCATTCTCAATGCAGAGTTCAATTAGTCTTTCACCATTATCATTTACACAAAGATCATTAAACTTACCCAGAACATTGTCAGAAATTGCATTCTGCACACCTACTCTAGCATTGAAATCCCCTGCTATTATAACTTTTTCTCTAGCACCAAACTGGCTCAAAACAGGTTTTAGCTCATTCCAGAAATCTTCCTTCTTATCAGAAGGTTCCGAGTCACAAGGAGCATACACTACAACAATTCCAATTCTCTGAAGTTTCATTTTCAAACGAATTCAGAGAATTCTCTCACTTACGCAACTATAGTGAATCAAGTTGTTCTTCATCTTTTTACTTAAAATCACACCTACACCAGCCTGTCCTCTCATTTTATCCAATACTCCAGACCACACACTCACCGTGCCATTCACTTCTTCTACCCCAATTTCCTTCTTTTTGGTTTCACTTACACAGAGCACATCCAGTCTATACTTATTCATCTCCTCAATCACCTCACTCATCTTGCCATTTATACCTCTAGTATTCCGTACACCAATCTTACATTCACTCAGCCGAGATCTCTTTCTCATACGCCGTTTAGAAAGTCCAGATCGATTCCGTGGTGGACCGTCCTTCTCAAGTGTGGTAGGTCCACCATATCCCACACTTGAGTCATTCTTAATATTTCTTTTTGTCTTTTTAATCAGGTAAGTACATCAGTGTGGGGGATTAGCCCACAGCTGAGGGTTCCAGTTGGTCATTTAACCTAAGGATTCTGGAACAAAACCCAGTGAGTTGGGGTCTTTTCGCCAATGTCACACAGAACTAGCTTGCACCTCTCCAAGATTCACAGAAGCCCTAGTTGCTGTTGTGTGTGCCATTGTTACCACGGAGCGCCCCGAGGAGGCAAACCCATAGCTCACTACGACTTCCCGCTAGACTTAGCACCTTAATTTAATTCAATTTTTGTTGGTTTAGTTTAATTCACTAAGAATTTATGCAAACTCGATATAGCAGAAACCACACTTCTTTGGTCTGTGTAGAAAAGAGATAGTTGCGATCTGTGTCAGCCCTTGAAAAAGCCACAAGTGTGACAGCTGCTAATATTCTCTGTAATCCCTTATTGGGCATTCGCTTTGAACTTGGTTTTGTTTGAATTCCAAAGTGATTAACTTTGATAATTTTTTGTTCTCTTTTAATGCTCCTTGCTTGGTGTATATATACATATTGTATAATTTTACGTATAATTTTGAAGCTTGGTGTATATATTCATATTGTACATATCGCGTATAATTTTAAAGCTTTAACAATCACAGTTCTTCTACCAAGTGGCGTTAGTATAGTTCGTTCTTTTTGTGTATTTGCTGTGTGTAGAAAAGATTGCAAAAATTATCCACTTTAAATTGTTCAGAGTTTTTCCCCAAGGGGTGCATATGTATACACCTTTTTCTTACTACCTCTACTCTCAAATGTGGCATTTGAAAAATTGTTTTAAAGTAGCGTAGCTTTCGCTATAGAGAATATTTTGCGTATGATTTCAAATTTCTAATTGTACACATTTTTCATGCTAGAGAGCGTAAGTGTATGTTTTCATTTGTAACAGTATCTGATGATAGTAATATAAGAATTTCAACATTCTTTTCTCGGTCGGATATATATACTTCGTTGTAGTATATATTTAAATTTATTGTAGCGCATTATTTTTAGTCGGATACCCTTGATTCCGTCCACAATGAAAGAAAACGTGGAATCACATTATTCTTCAGAACATTTTGATTCCAGTTTTTTCTTAAAATAACGCAAAGTTTTCCAGCTAGGGGCACAAAGTTTTATAGCATTTTCTTTAATGTCCCTACATATTGTTTTTTTTTTTTATTGGCGTTTTAAAGACCACCGTGAGCAACTCAATGGGCTATAAGCAGTCGCCCGTCCCTTATTTAAGGCCACTGACTCCAGGGAAGGGAGAGAGCCAGTGCCGTGAAACATACACAACATAAATGCCTCACCGAGATTCGAACCCGGGCCCATCTCAGACCAATGATCAGAAGCCAACACTTGGACCACTGCGCTACCGGGACGGTTCCCTACTTCTAGTTGATGGATTTGAAAAATTTCTTTTGCCTTATTTCCTACTATGAGAAAGGAATTGCAGACAGTTCATCACTTCTCATATAGTCCAGGATCTAGCTCATGTCCCGTATGCACTTCTATGTCCACTAAATTTTATTGCTGGATCTGGGTCGTGTGGCAGCAATATTGGAAAATGGCCGCTATAACAGTGAATTTCAGTTTATGCGTATCTCAGCTCCCAGTCGTCCGATTTTATTTAGACGAAGCTCATTTGACTCCTTTTTAGAAGGCACACAAATTTGGTTATTACACATTTATTGATAAAAGCAGTGTTTTGGACGAAGCGTATTTCAATAATAAGAGACAAAATTACGGTTTTTTGAGTAAAATTGCTATAAAGATATGGGAAATAGCAAAACTCTTGGTGTATAAGCGAAAACAAATGTTTATTTATTACTGAAAAAAGACACAGAAGACACAGTGGAAAAGATTAAAACTTTAACAGGGTGAATCAAGGCAAAATACATTACAAGAACACGAGGCCATGTTGAAACTCTTAAACGACACATGCCAAAAGTTATAAAAGAGATAGAAAAATTTGCTGAAGAACAAGGTAAAGAAGATGAAGCTTTTCGTTATTGGCACCAGCTCCTACAAAATATGATTCTTGAGCAAAAAAATCTCACACGAGCACAGAGAAAAGAGAATTGGGATATGAATGCTATTTCCCTAATGCAGGCAATTCCTCTCTTCTTTGCATTCAATAAGACAAACTACTGTAGATGGGCAAGGGTTTTCTTGGGGGACTGTGTACATCTTTCGCAGAACGTTTCTGAGATTTATGCAGATTTCCCTGCTGGATACTTTGTTGTGAAAAACACGCAGCGGAAATTCGTGACTGTGGATCAAGCACTGGAGCAAAGTTACAACAAGCCACCAGAATGACATGAAGGAATCATCAGAGTAACAAATAAAAAGGAAGCAGTACTACCTTATGATCTGATCAAACACGAGAATGTCCAAATAACACAGGTTCTACGTGATTTCTGTGGCCTTGTTTATAAAAATGAATATTCTTTGCATCATGAATTTTCAAAAACTACTATTACTACTGATGAGCAGTGGTACCTTCATGTAGAAACAAGGTAATCCTTTATCACTACAAGTTCTAACAGTTGCAAAGAGCTACAAAATATAATTACTAAACAGAAAATCAATCGTCAAACAAGCAATTATCTTTTAAACTGCATACGAATTGAAGAAAAGGTTCACACTCACTTCAGAAGTGAAAGATTTTGAAGAAACGTCACTAGGTCTGCTGCAACCTATAAAAAGACTTAAAATAGTTGCAAACGCATTGCAACCTGATGAAGTGAATGTGGAAAAAGAAACTACCCATGCTATGTGGTTAATTGACGTACCTAGGTACCGAGGATATGATGTAAAGTGTATTTTGAGTTATGAACTAACATCTACATACATCTCTCTTTCTGACCAGAAATAGATTTTTCTCAAAACCGGACAAGTCACAGCTGGTTCGTCAACTGGAATCGAAGTTACAAACTCCACCAGTTACTGAAGTTCCTAAATCCCTTGGCAAAGCAACTGTTGTAGACTTCATGGCATTTGTAAGGAAGATAACAATTAAATCTATGAAGCTTAAGACATTGAAGACATATGGAGAGTACGCAGACAAACTTTGAAAAGTTATATGCCAAGCTTGTCACAGCAGTGAACGTATAGATATTATTTTGAGATTTATAAGGGAAAAGTGTGAAAGGGTTTGAAACATCCAGGCGCTCAAAGAAATAACCAAATAGAACAGGGATTACCAAATGATAGCACACTGCTTCGTATTGGGCTTCACCAAAAATAAAGAATTGTTGCAGTCACACTTTATTTATTGTGTATCGAAGAAAGAAGATTCTGATAAAAGCTCCTTTACCATTTATATGGGTGGAGTTCTGAAGGATAATCGGCCAAGGTGCTTTAATTTAAGGAATGGAATAATTGAAGAAGTCACAAGTTTGGCATGTGACCACGAAGAAGCTGATGACAGTATTCTGCACCATATTTCTGACATCACGATGACTTCAAAATTGAGCGAAGGAGATTATTTGTTCTACTGATACTGCTGTTTTTGTTAATGCACTATTTCACTATCAAAAAACGTGGAAAAAGTTTAGCCTTGAAATACTTTGAGTTGCCTTCGGTGTGGAAAAAACATTCTGGTACTCTCCACTTCATTCCTTTGCTAATGAAAACAGAGTAACACACAATATTTTGGCAGTTTTACCAGATATTCATTTTCTAACAGTGACCCTATCAGCAAAATCAGTACAGAGTTGGAAGCTTTGAAAACGGCAGAAGCTTGTGCTTAAAACCTCTTATTCAATTTTAAAAAAGGGCCACTGAATGAGGGCATGGAAAAAAGAGCAGAAGAGTAATTAGTACGTGTACTTGGATCAAGCTTACTACAATGGATGAATTGCGTTTTCATCAGTATCATCACAAAAGAGTACGAAACCTTCAAAATTTGGCTCCTACGTCAACATCTGTCCGCCTTTACATAAAAAGAAGCTGCATGCAATGCTATAAATGGATTCATGCTTTAGAAATATCTGTAGAGCTCAGTCCGTTGGATTACGGTTACAGAGAAAATGGAGGAAATTTAATTCCACACGTGACAGAGGATCGATCGGAACCTGATGATTTCCCTAAGTTCTGCAATTGTGAGAAGTGCTTCAGAGAATGTGTGTGTCCCTGTAGAAGATTGAAAATAATGTGTTGTGACTTTTGCAAATGCAAAGAAAGTTATTTAGACAACTGTAAAAAATACCTATACTGTATGTAATCCAGTTGAAATGTTGAAATGAAAATGCACACAATCTTTTTTCTGTACCACATTATACTTTACTATCTACTCCATTGTACCAAGTTTAAAATTCAGTAATAAATAAACATTTGTTTTCGCTTATATACCAAGAATTTTGCTATTTCCCACATTTTTATAACAGTTTTACTCAGAAAACCGTAATTCTATATCTTATTATTGAAATACGCTTCATTTGAAATACTGGCTTTATCAGTAAATGTGTAATAACCAAATCTGAGTGTCTTCTAAAAAGGAGTCAAATAAGCTTTGTATAAATAAAATCGGACGACTGGGAGCGGAGATATGAATAAAATAAAATTCCTTATTATGGCGGCCATTTTCCAATATGGAGGCCAAACGACCATGATCTGGACCATGTGACCAACTATTTTTTAACGCTCCTATAGGTTTGTTATGAGATCCAGCAATAAAACTTAGGGGACATAGAAGTGCATACGGGACATGAGCTAGCTCCTATACTTACAGCGCATCTGTCTGCCGCTATGGAGTGTAAATAGCATTATTGCAATTGAGTGAGAGTAACTATTAACTTTTTTATTTTTAACCTTTCTCAGCGTGGTGGGCAACCGAAACCGTTTTGCATCCAGTTGTAGAAATCCAGTTGAAGGAATTCTTTTTGCAAAATGGCTTCGTTTACAATGAAATACGCTGCACATTTTAGTCAAATTTCTTCTTGTTAAGAAAGCAACTCCTGAGGCTAAAGGAAATGAAGTTTGGATGTGTATTTTTTAAAAATATACAGTTTTTCCAGTAGATTCATTAGTTGATTGTCTCCTGTTCTTAAGCTCTCTTATTTTGTGTCGCGAAAGCTTCAAAAGTGGTGCTTTCTGTATAGAAACTCCGGTGTCATTTTTCCAGCCTTTTCTTATTTAACATTTCGCCCAGACATAAACTTGGCCAGGCTTTGGGTAAATGCATTTTGTCAAAAATTGAATATTGGATTAAAACTTTTTCTAAATGAAAAATAGGAGAAACAACTCACATTTTTCAAGATACCATTGCTCAATTTATCATACTGCGACACAGTTTAGTTGAAAAGAGTTCGCAATGTACTCTGCTAATGAACGCGGTGATTTCATTTCCAAGGATCCATGTTGCACTGGAATATTGTGTGTATTATTTCGGTGGATCACTACCAAATTTATTTATTTTTTTGTGTTTTTTGAACCTTTTCCAGCGTGGAATGCAGCCGAAACCGTTTTGCAAACAAGTCTGATGTTTCCAGCAAAACTCAACGTGCAGGTTACAACACATAACTTTTATTTTATCATTAATATTTCACCGGTGGTTATGAAAATCAAGCTGTGCGGGCTACTTGAAGATTGCGTTTAACGCTCCTAATATGCCAGATCTCGTCTTCTGATCTTCTAAAAGTTCAAATTATGTTGCAGATGTTATAATATCCACAAAACAAAACAAACAACCATTCTGTCGGACAAAACTACTAAATGATACATTTTTGAAGAAATCAATGAATTTCTTATGTGCTTTTCATAGCTTTAATCTTTAAACTAAATCCAGAGAATTGGCAGTATTATGCTGATTTCGCTTCGACCTGCTGGAAGTTAATCGGACAAAATATTCACTATGTTTCAATCTAGATGAACCCATCTTCCTTAATGCAAATTTATTCTATCAACAAACAAATGTCCGCCGGAGATATGAACAGTGTATTACCAGCTAAATGAATCTATTAAAATAGATGAATCAGTGCTACGATGCCACATTTTTTGGTAAAAGCACAACAAGTGTTTTATGAAAGGTTCCAAAATTTCGCAATATCGGGTGCTAAGTAATATGAGAATTAAAGGAGCGAAGCGCCATTCAAAAATTTTCTAATTTCTCTGTGTTTGGATGAAAACAAACATAAACCTGAATATAAACTTCATATCGTTCCAAAAATGCTATCTGAATTTCATGAATTTTCAGATTTCTTGGATTTTGGATTATCAAATTATATGATATTTTCATCCATTACTGCTTGTCATATTCTTCCTTGCGACACGCTAATCTTCCACACATTTAGATGTTGTCACAGCCACATGATATTCTATATATACACGGGTTGGACAGAATAATGTGAATACCTGGGAAACGAAGGTTTCTCGTACCTAATAGGGTGTGGGACCACCTTTGGCATTCAAAACCACCTGACCCCCGGTGGCGCAGTGGTCTAAGCGATGGCCTCTGATCATTCGTGTGAACGGGGTCCGGGTTCGAATCCCGGTGAGGCATGGATGTTGTGTTTTGTCTTACGGCACTGGCTCTCTCCCTTCCCTGGATCCAGTGACCCTAAATTAGGGACGGGCGACTGCTTATAGCCCATTGAGTTGCTCACGGTGGTCGTTAAACCTCCAATCAAAAAAACAAAAAAACAAAGGAAAAACACCTGAATCTTCCTTGGAATGGACCCATACAAATTCTGGATGGTGGTTAGTGGGATGTTACACCATTCCTCATGCAGAAACTGCTACAGGTCCTTGACAGATGCACGAGGATGATAACAGGATCCTTCTCTGTTTTCCAACACAGACCACAGTGGTCCGATGATGTTTAAGTCTGCTGATTGGTGAGGCCAAAGAAGGTGTGAAAGTTCGCTCTCATGTTCCTCAAATCATGATTGGACATTCCGAGCTCTGAGAATTGGGGCGTTATCATCTTGACAGATGGCATACCCTGCAGGAAACAATACCTCAGCAGTTGGATTCACTTTTTCGGCCAAAATTGTTTCATACGCCCTGCCAGTCATCCGTCCTTTCAGGGTGATCAGGAGACTTGCTGAAAACTCCGATATGACCACCCAGAGCATGACAGAACTGCCAACACGCTGCACTTTTGGGAGCAGGCAGTCTGGGTTGTACTGTTCTGACGGTGTTCTGCAATATCAGCTCTGCCATGAATATATTCTTTATGCAGTTCCCTGCGCACTGATTTCGTTGATACTGGGGTCTGGAGATGCAGTTTGAGTTCTGCAATGATTTTTGGCGCGGTGGTTTTCTCATTACGAGTAACAATCCTCTTTAATGGTCTCCTGTCTTTATCAGACAGGGTCGTTTTCCGGCCGCTCTTCTATTTCGTAGACGGGGTTTTGCCACTAGCACGGTATGCTGTCATGACGCTAGACACGGTAGCTCTATCCTACTCCTAGCGACTGCTAACCTCACTATCCTGGCGACTGTTGTCACGGAGGCACCAACTAGCTGGTTACTAACAATTAGCCCTCTTTTGAAGTCCGTTAGGTCTCTCCTTTCGTCGTCACCCTGAAAGAAGAAATTTTGCAATAAGGCACGTTAAAGGCCCTTAAACAGGACTTTAAAGTAATTAACAAAGCTATTAGAACCAAAACGTGGTGGATACCTTCGCGTATTGCGTCGTACGCAGCTGCATTGAAACTCATGTTTTTGAGCGTGGTGTTCTCATTATTCTGCCCAACCCCTGTATATATATATATATATATAATCTCTTAAAGGTGTACTACGAAGTCGCCCTACTCATCCGGGAACTGCGCACTGCAGCAAGAACCACTGGTGGAGTATATAAGTCAAATTCTCTATACCTTCAACCAAGCACTTCCCCGTAGAAATCCCTGAATCCCACTAAATTAACAAACCCAAACTAAAACTAAAACTCTCACAATTAACATACAAGAATAATAAAAATAATAACCCCGAACTCTGGTTCAGGTTTCAAGTTTACAGTTGTTTCATTTCAGGTAAATTTCGTATTTAAGTTCTGTGTTGTTGGTTCAGGTATTGTAGACCAGGTGTATAACACTAAAAAAAGAAAAAAAATTAGCCCTTGTTTCGGAAATCACATATTTCAAAGACACCTGCATGAAACCTGAACCAGGGTTCGGGGGCCGGGGAGTCTTTTCCTGATGAGTGGCTCCCGGTTCCTGGCCCCAAGTGTCTAAAATTATTATTTTTATTATTGTTGTATGTGGATTGTGAGAGTTTTAGTTTGGGTGTGTTAATTTAGTGGGATTCAGGGATTTCTCCGGGAAGTTTTTGGTTGAAGGTGTAGATAATTTGACTTATATATATATATATAATGAGAAGGTCAGGTGATGAGAAGGTCAGGTGATGTAAGGTCAGGTGATGCGTAACATCACAGCCTCTCCTTGACAAATGTCAACCCCGCCTTCTCGTGGTGCATCCTGTTCCCACTAAAGGGGCTCTGACGACCGCCAGTAGCGGTATAACTATACCATCGGGATCAGAGGAAATGCTATCCCACACTCACCAACCCGCTTGGCCAGCGTGGTGAGTTATGGCCAAACACCTCCAAAATGACTCTACAACTTAAATCTTGGCCCTCAGTCTCCGGCAGCTGGAATGTACCTGGCCAAGGCAGCGGCCAGTGCGACATGAAGGCAGAGGGTGCTAAGAATCCCCGGAGGACCGGACTAGGCTGCCATTTGATGCTGACCTTGGCTACCTATAACGGACGCTCCCTATCTTCTGATTCAAGGCTTCTTGAATTGGAAGAGGAACTACAAAGGATCAAGTGGGACATCGTCGGGCTAAGTGAGGTAAGGAGAAAAGGAGAAGATCTCATTGAACTGAAAAGTGGACATCTCTTCTATTATCGTGGGACAGATACTGGCAGAACTAGTGGTGTTGGATTTATAATAAACAAGAAACTGAAGGATAAAGTGGTAGAAGTTGAAAGTTCCTCTGACAGAGCTGCACGACTCGTTATCCAACTATCGAGAAGATACCAGGCTCAGATTATTCAAACTTATGCACCCACCACAAGTCATCCTGAAGAAGAAATTGAAGAATTTTATGAGGAAATTCGTCATCTAAATAATAAAGGTAAGCAGCACTTGAAGATAATTATGGGAGATTTCAATGCAAAAATAGGGCAACGGCAACAGAATGAAACTTCAGTAGGTAAATTCGGTCACGGCAACAGAAACCAGCGTGGAAATACTCTCGTTGAGTTTGCAGAGGCAGAAGGATTTTTCATCTTGAACTCCTTTTTCAAGAAAAAGCCACACAGGAAATGGACATGGAGACATCCAATTGGGACGACAAGTGAAATTGATTTTATTATGTGTAACAAAAAATTCGTCATCGAAGACTGCAGTGTGCTGAACAAGTTCAACACAGGTAGTGACCATAGATTGGTGAGATGTAAGATGCACCTCAACACTAAACTGGAACGTGGCAAGCTCATAAGACAAACAAAATGTATTGACATAACCAACCTTAAAAAACACCATAATACTTTCAAGTTGGAACTGAAGAACAGATTCTCTGCTTTAGAAGGCCTAACATCGGAAGAAGTGGATATTTCGGAAGTTAACAGAAAAGTAACCAAAGCTCTAATGGAAACAGCAACAAAATTAGCTGGGTCTAAGAACAAGTTGCATGTGAACAAATTATCACGAAAAACCAAAATGTTGATGCAAAAAAGAAGAGAGATGAGGACAACTAAAGTAGATGTGACTTCCAAAGTGGAATATATAGAGCTATGCAAGACAACACGAAAAAGTATCACTGAAGACGTAAGGAAATTCAACTGTGAGCTAGTGAGGAAAGCAATTGAAAACAACCAAAGCCTTAAGATAGCAAAGGGACATCTCAGTAAGGGAAGAAAACAGATTATGGCTCTGAGAAAAGAAGATGGTTCTATAACAAGAAATAGAGGTGAAATTTTGACAAGAGTGAAAGATTTCTACTCCAAATTATATAAAAGGGATGATACATGTACTCCAGACATCATGAAAGGTACCAGAGTTCTTCCAGTCCTCCCAGCAGAAGTTGCTCATGCAATCAAGAACATGAAGCGAGGGAAAGCTCCAGGAGAAGATGGAATTACTATAGACATCATACAAGAAGCAAGTGGAGAAATTGAAACAGTACTCGCCCAAATTTTCACTCGATGCCTTAATGAAGGGAAGATTCCTGAGGATTGGAACAATGCTACAATGATCCTGCTACATAAAAAAGGTGACATTGAGGATCTCAGGAACTACAGACCTATCAGCCTCCTATCAGTGGTTTATAAAATCTTCACTAAAGTTCTTTCACACCGCTTGAAGGTAACACTGGACATGGCTCAACCGAGAGAACAAGCTGGATTCAGGAGTGGCTACAGCACAATAGATCATATCCACGTACTGAGAGAACTGATTGAAAGAGCGAGGGAATATGAACTTCCATTGTGCATGGCTTTTATCGATTATGAAAAAGCCTTTGATTCGGTGAAACCATCAGCAGTTACCACGGCTCTGAAATCCTGCGGTATTGAAGATGCATACATTAATATTATTAATAACATCTATGAAAATGCAAGTGCAAAGATTCGGCTGTTTGAAAATACAACACACATAAAAATTGGAAAAGGAGTGAGACAAGGTGACACCATATCTCCGAAGCTCTTTAATGCCACATTGGAAAATGTCTTTCAATCACTGAACTGGGAAAACAAAGGGATAAAGATTAATGGAGATTATCTAACCCACCTTCGTTTTGCTGATGACATAGTCATTTTTGCAACTACCCCATCAGAGCTGCAGAGTATGATCCAGGAACTTGCTGACAAGAGTAAAGAAGTGGGATTAAAAATGAACTTTCAGAAGACAAAAGTGATGTTCAATGCTTTTACAAGAAATGAAGATTTATCGATTGATGGAGAAAAACTGGAGATAACAGATACGTATGTTTATCTTGGACAGCAGATATCAAGTGAGGGTCACATTGATGAAGAAATTAATCGGCGTACAAAACTTGCCTGGAGAGCTTTTGGAAGAAACAGCATAATTTTCAAGAGCAATATGCCATTATGTCTTAAAAGAAAAGTGTTTGATCAATGCATCCTTCCAGTGCTTACGTATGGTGCAGAGACGTGGACCTTAACTAAAAGAGACATACAAAAGCTGCAGACAACTCAAAGAAGCATGGAGAGGTGCATGCTTGGTATAACCAGGAGAGATAAGAAGAGGAACTCGTGGATCCGAAAAATGACGAGAGTGGAAGACATCATGATCAGAGAAATGAAATGGCAATGGGCTGGACATACTGCCAGAAGGACAGACCATAGATGGACAGCCGAAATTTTAGATTGGACTCCAAGGGACAGGAAAAGACCCAGAAAAAGACCACATGGGAGATGGGTGGATGAAATTCGTAAATATGCGGGAGTGACATGGAGGAGACTGGCACAAGACAGACCGTTGTGGAGGAAACTTGGGGAGACCTTCGTCCAGCAGTGGATTGATAATGGTTGACAATGATGATGATGATGATATAATGAGAATATCGATCTCAGATAATAATTCAGCAAATCTTTTTCGAAAACCGGGTTCCTGAATTTTTGCGTTATCGGTGGAAAATGAAAAAGTTTATCAGTCGCTTTGCTTTCTTTCATGATGCGGAAAATAGGGAGAGAAAAAGAACGCTGTGATTAATTTCATCGAAAAAAGAAAACCGAATGTGTTATGAAATGATATGTTGGAAAATAAAAAAAAGGAGAGTTGCACATCCAAAACAGGAGCCAACAAAGTTTTGAAATAAATGCGGAAAATGTAATCGTTACCTGTAGTGGTTTGCTTCCTTGTGTGCGTCGTCTCCGTCCATGTTCGTTATGTCACGCCGAGTGAAATGCCGCTGATGATGATGATGATGTGAGGTATCACAATGACAGATTTTGTGGGCGTCATATGAATTGCGCTGGCCTTCTAATGCAATATCATTTCAATGCATAACAGTAACCATCTTCACAGCAGTAGTCAGTTATCTGTGACAACACGTGACAGCATCGTCGTCGTTCTCTTTTGTTATTTCTTCGCTTTGTGGGCTAACAATTATCCTCGCAGACAGCTTTTTCTGCCAAGAATAATGAAACGCTGGTCCTTGGCGTGTATTTAACCCCCCTTGTTAGCTTCTCTTGCTGTCCTTTTTTTAAAAAATTCGAAGTGCTTTCATTGGGTATATCCGGCTTTGTTTTGCTGATAATGGCGTCAAGGTCGTTTCCGTGTTCCATTTGATTGCCTTTGCTCTGACATCAAAATGATATTTCCGCCAGCTTTATGTTGACGGAAGAGAAGCATCATGAGGAGGGTAACGTAACGTAAGACACATATTACTTTCTAATCCAACGGTGATGTTATTTTGAAGTGGATTACTGATTACGTGTAGTACGATGTATGTAACATACTTTCCTTCACGGGTTTAGGACAATGGTCACCGGACAACTGGCCACACGCACAATTCGGTACATACAGTTTAAGGGACAAGAAGTTCCTCTTCATAAAAGGAATATTGCGTTCCTAAATTTTCTTCTATTTGAGTAATTGTTGTGAAAAGAAGCATTTTGTTTTTGTTTCGTACCGTATTGTCATTAAGAAATTAAAACATTTTGGTGAATTCCTGTCTAAAAGGCATGACATACAAATGGCCACATACTCCGCACAAAACTTGGCCCTTTGATTTCGGTGTGTCAAACTCCCTGTGTCCGTGAATCGTCTGTAAAAATTGGAATATCATCTAGGTCATCTCTTTGTGTTCGTGGCGTGATGGTGAAATAGAAAAGTAAATTATTTGTGTCGCCCAAGTGGTGAAGTGATCTAAGCGCTGCCTTCCGACCATTCGTCCAAGATAGGTCA
Organism: Macrothele yani; assembly: GCA_039090855.1. Classification (NCBI taxonomy): domain Eukaryota; kingdom Metazoa; phylum Arthropoda; class Arachnida; order Araneae; family Macrothelidae; genus Macrothele; species Macrothele yani. The sequence continues at coordinate 187,867,361 of CM076995.1, forward strand.
GGGTTCGAATACAAGTGCAGCATGGATGTCACCTTTGCCTAAAGGCACTGACTCTTTGTGTTTTCTGGAGTCAGTGGCCTTAAATTATTTAAAGGTGACACATATAACCCATCGAGTTGCTCACGGTGGTCGTTAAGCCCAAATTCAAAAAAAAAATTTGTATATATATATATATATATATACTTAAGAGCAAAACTGAAGACTAAGGAAAAACTTTAGAATTTAAAACGAAGGTTGCAAAAAAACCTGAAAATCAAAACGCGCAACGCAGCAGTTTTGAAAATTCAAAATTCACATTCTATAAAGAAGATACCTAAGCAAAAAATGCAAATATAATTTTGACTCACACCTAGTACAACATAGAAAAGGTTATGCATCTACCTGTGTGAGTAAAAGGAGAAAAGACAAAAAAATAAAATAAAACAACTGAATGTAGAAGGTGTCGAGAATACTGAGCCTTGGCTTTATCAAGCCAAGGCTCAGTATTCTCGACACCTCTACATTCAGTTGTTTTATTTTATTTTTTTGTCTTTTCTCCTTTTACTCACACAGGTAGATGCATAACCTTTTCTATGTTGTACTAGGTGTGAGTCAAAAAAATTATATTTGCATTTTTTTGCTTAGGTATCTTCTTTATAGAATATATATATATATATATATATATATATATATAGGGATGTAAGGTCAGGTGATGCGTAACATCACAGCCTCTCCTTGACAAATGTCAACCCCGCCTTCTCGTGGTACATCCTGTTCCCACTAAAGGGGCTCTGACGACCGCAAATAGCGGTATAACTATACCATCGGGATCAGAGGAAATGCTATCCCACACTCACCAACCCGCTTGGCCAGCGTGGTGAGTTATGGCCAAACACCTCCAAAATGACTCTACAACTTAAATCTTGGCCCTCAGTCTCCGGCAGCTGGAATGTACCTGGCCAAGGCAGCGGCCAGTGCGACATGAAGGCAGAGGGTGCTAAGAATCCCCGGAGGACCGGACTAGGCTGCCATTTGATGCTGACCTTGGCTACCTACAACGGACGCTCCCTATCTTCTGATTCAAGGCTTCTTGAATTGGAAGAGGAACTACAAAGGATCAAGTGGGACAACGTCGGGCTGAGTGAGGTAAGGAGAAAAGGAGAAGATCTCATTGAACTGAAAAGTGGACATCTCTTCTATTATCGTGGGACAGATACTGGCAGAACTAGTGGTGTTGGATTTATAATAAACAAGAAACTGAAGGATAAAGTGGTAGAAGTTGAAAGTTCCTCTGACAGAGCTGCACGACTCGTTATCCAACTATCGAGAAGATACCAGGCTCAGATTATTCAAACTTATGCACCCACCACAAGTCATCCTGAAGAAGAAATTGAAGAATTTTATGAGGAAATTCGTCATCTAAATAATAAAGGTAAGCAGCACTTGAAGATAATTATGGGAGATTTCAATGCAAAAATAGGGCACCGGCAACAGAATGAAACTTCAGTAGGTAAATTCGGTCACGGCAACAGAAACCAGCGTGGAAATACTCTCGTTGAGTTTGCAGAGGCAGAAGGATTTTTCATCTTGAATTCCTTTTTCAAGAAAAAGCCACACAGGAAATGGACATGGAGACATCCAATTGGGACGACAAGTGAAATTGATTTTATTATGTGTAACAAAAAATTCGTCATCGAAGACTGCAGTGTGCTAAACAAGTTCAACACAGGTAGTGACCATAGATTGGTGAGATGTAAGATGCACCTCAACACTAAACTGGAACGTGGCAAGCTCATAAGACAAACAAAATGTATTGACATAACCAACCTTAAAAAACACCATAATACTTTCAAGTTGGAACTGAAGAACAGATTCTCTGCTTTAGAAGGCCTAACATCGGAAGAAGTGGATATTTCTGAAGTTAACAGAAAAGTAACCAAAGCTCTTATGGAAACAGCAACAAAATTAGCTGGGTCTAAGAAAAAGTTGCATGTAAACAAATTATCAGGAAAAACCAAAATGTTGATGCAAAAAAGAAGAGAGATGAGGACAACTAAAGAAGATGTGACTTCCAAAGTGGAATATATAGAGCTATGCAAGACAGCACGAAAAAGTATCACTGAAAACGTAAGGAAATTCAACTGTGAGCTAGTGAGGAAAGCAATTGAAAACAACCAAAGCCTAAAGATAGCAAAGGGACATCTCAGTAAGGGAAGAAAACAGATTATGGCTCTGAGAAAAGAAGATGGTTCTATAACAAGAAATAGAGGCGAAATTTTGACAAGAGTGAAAGATTTCTACTCCAAACTATATGAAAGGGATGATACATGTACTCCAGACATCATGAAAGGTACCAGAGTTCTTCCAGTCCTCCCAGCAGAAGTTGCTCATGCAATCAAGAACATGAAGCGGGGGAAAGCTCCAGGAGAAAATGGAATTACTATAGACATCATACAAGAAGCAAGTGGAGAAATTGAAACAGTACTCGCCCAAATTTTCACTCGATGCCTTAATGAAGGGAAGATTCCTGAGGATTGGAACAATGCTACAATGATCCTGCTACATAAAAAAGGTGACATTGAGGATCTCAGGAACTACAGACCTATCAGCCTCCTATCAGTGGTTTATAAAATCTTCACTAAAGTTCTTTCACACCGCTTGAGGGTAACACTGGACATGGCTCAACCGAGAGAACAAGCTGGATTCAGGAGTGGCTACAGCACAATAGATCATATCCACGTACTGAGAGAACTAATTGAAAGAGCGAGGGAATATGAACTTCCATTGTGCATGGCTTTTATCGATTATGAAAAAGCCTTTGATTCGGTGAAACCATCAGCAGTTACCACGGCTCTGAAATCCTGCGGTATTGAAGATGCATACATTAATATTATTAATAACATCTATGAAAATGCAAGTGCAAAGATTCGGCTGTTTGAAAATACAACACACATAAAAATTGGAAAGGGAGTGAGACAAGGTGACACCATATCTCCGAAGCTCTTTAATGCCACATTGGAAAATGTCTTTCAATCACTGAACTGGGAAAACAAAGGGATAAAGATTAATGGAGATTATCTAACCCACCTTCGTTTTGCTGATGACGTAGTCATTTTTGCAACTACCCCATCAGAGCTGCAGAGTATGATCCAGGAACTTGCTGACAAGAGTAAAGAAGTGGGATTAAAAATGAACTTTCAGAAGACAAAAGTGATGTTCAATGCTTTTACAAGAAATGAAGATTTATCGATTGATGGAGAAAAACTGGAGATAACAGATACGTATGTTTATCTTGGACAGCAGATATCAAGTGAGGGTCACATTGATGAAGAAATTAATCGGCGTACAAAACTTGCCTGGAGAGCTTTTGGAAGAAACAGTATAATTTTCAAGAGCAATATGCCATTATGTCTTAAAGAAAAGTGTTTGATCAATGCATCCTTCCAGTGCTTACGTATGGTGCAGAGACGTGGACCTTAACTAAAGAGACATACAAAGGCTGCAGACAACTCAAAGTAGCATGGAGAGGTGCATGCTTGGTATAACCAGGAGAGATAAGAAGAGGAACTCGTGGATCCGAAAAATGACGAGAGTGGAAGACAATATGATCAGAGTTAAATCCCTGAAATGGCAATGGGCTGGACATACTGCCAGAAGGACAGACCATAGATGGACAGCCGAAATTTTAGATTGGATTCCAAGGGACAGGAAAAGACCCAGAAAAAGACCACATGGGAGATGGGTGGATGAAATTCGTAAATATGCGGGAGTGACATGGAGGAGACTGGCACAAGACAGACCGTTGTGGAGGAAACTTGGGGAGACCTTCGTCCAGCAGTGGATTGATAATGGTTGACAATGATGATGATGATGATATATATATATATTTACATGGTGTCCGATAATTATTGGACACAGTACAAAATTATATAAAACAAGTTGGAACTGATAGAAAGAAACTGATTGTACTAACTTACAATGTAAATAAACAAGTTAACAAATTTCGATGTAAGATCCCTTGGTTGCCCGTAGTACGACCAAGCGATACTCCATTTCATTCCATGTATTGGCAAGCATCTGAGGAGTTATGGAATTAATAGCAGCTGTGATACGCTGCTTCAGTTCCTGCAAATCAGTACAAGGCGTCTGATAGACACGATCCTTCACTTAACCCCACATGAAATAATCCAATGAAATTAGATCTGGAGAGCAAGGAGGCCATGACCACCACGCCCAATCCATCTGTTGGGGAAATGCTCATTTAGGCACTTATGTACACACATTGACCAATGAGGAGGCGCGTCGTTTTGTTTGAAAACGACGTCGTCATATCTTTTGATCTGGGGTATAGCGAAATTTTCTAGCATATCCAAGTAAATGTCACCATTTATGGTTTTTTCGCAGAAGAAGAAAGGACCAAGCACTTCTCTTTTTGATAGGACGCACCACACATTAACTTTTGTAGAATCACGTTCCAGTTGAATAGCAGCATGAGGCGGTTCACTGCCCCATATCCTACAGTTGTGACGATTCACAATGCCTGATACATGAAATGTGCATTCATCACTAAACATTACAGTACCAAGAAAGTTTTCGTCGTTTTCCACTCGATTCAGCATATCCACAGCGTCGTATCGCAGAGTGTGACCATTTACATGCATCTTTTGCACTATTTGAATTTTATAAGCATGAAACTTTAATTTCTTGTGCAAGATATCGCGAACTGTCGATTTCGGAATGCACAGTTCTCTGCTTGCTTTACGAACGGATTTCTTGGGGCTTCGTCGCAATCTTTCATTAACTTGGTCAACTGTCTCATCGCTGACGATAGGCCTACCAGCTCCTGCACGATGTTGCACATTGCCAGTTTCTTTAAACTGTTTCATCCACCGCTTAATTGAATTCGTTGACGGAGGATTACAACCATACTCTGAACGTTACCGTCTTTTAACTTTAATGATAATTCTGCAAGCCATAACACACACATTGCCTTCTGCTGTACGGATGACATGACTACTGATTGCGCATTTCTCATACATTTCTCATCAGGCCACACCTAGCGCCATCTATCGGATTCTGGGAATAACAATTTTGCAAAAACAAAAATATAGAAACCGTATTAGTAATACGTGACATAAAAAAACAGACAATACTTTTTTTTTTTGTGTGCATAATTTTGTAATGTGCCCAATAATTCTCGGACACCCTGTATATTGTTAAAGCAAAGTCAGTGCACTTGTTTGTAAATAAATAGCCGCCCCGGTGACGCAGTGGTCTAAGCTATGGCTTCAGATCACTCTTCTGAGATGGGTCCGGGTTCGAATCCCGGTGAGGCATGGATGTTGGGTTTGTCTTACGGCGCTGGCTCTCTCCCTTCTCTGGAACCAATGATCCCAAATTAGAGATGGGAGACTGCCTGTAACCCACTGAGTTGCTCACGGTGGTCGTTAAACCTCTAATAAAAAAAATAATTAAAAATAATTTTACAAAACATAGTGGAAAATCCTGGATAATCAATAGCAACAGGCCTGTCTTGGAATTTATACGTACACTTCAAAATGATTCTATAATAACAATAGACACCTATAACTTCCGAAGCTTATTTACCAGCATTGATATTGAGGACTTACATAAAATATGCGAAGTGCTCTTGCAGGAGTTTAATCAGGCAATCAATATGACGTGTAAGGATTGGCGATTTATTCAGACACTGTGTCTTGATAATAATTATGTACGTATGGGGGAATGAATTTTCCTGCAAACATCAGACATCCTCATGGGTTCCAAGTATTCATGTGTTCTTGCAAACCTATACTTATATCAGTATGAAAGAACGACCGTTATGTACTTTGACACCAGTGGCGTAGCCAGAAATTTCTTAAGGGGAGGATCCATGGGTTTGGTTCATTGGTGAAAGCCTCGTATACACGCATATCGCTTTAAATTCGTGCTAACCCCCCCCCTCCTCTGGCTACTCCACGGTTTGATACTAACCATAGTAGGATATTTTGTTGCATTGACGATGTCGTAGCTTTTGGACGGAAAGATTTTGAAGAACTTGCGTCTAAGATCTATCCACCCAATCTAAAACTTTAAAAAACTGAAGGACAAAATAATAGAATAGACTTTTTGTATACAAAAACAGACGGTAGGCAATGTGGTTTTTGATAAAAGGAACACGTATTCCTTTGACATATATTTTTACATCAAGTGGAAGTCAAATATATCTACCTCAATATATCAAAGTCAACAGAATGAAACTTCAGTAGGTAAATTCGGTCACGGCAACAGAAACCAGCGTATGAAATACTCTCGTTGAGTTTGCAGAGGCAGAAGGATTTTTCATCTTGAATTCCTTTTTCAAGAAAAAGCCACACAGGAAATGGACATGGAGACATCCAATCGGGACGACAAGTGAAATTGATTTTATTATGTGTAACAAAAAATTCGTCATCGAAGACTGCAGTGTGCTAAACAAGTTCAACACAGGTAGTGACCATAGATTGGTGAGATGTAAGATGCACCTCAACACTAAACTGGAACGTGGCAAGCTCATAAGACAAACAAAATGTATTGACATAACCAACCTTAAAAAACACCATAATACTTTCAAGTTGGAACTGAAGAACAGATTCTCTGCTTTAGAAGGCCTAACATCGGAAGAAGTGGATATTTCGGAAGTTAACAGAAAAGTAACCAAAGCTCTTATGGAAACAGCAACAAAATTAGCTGGGTCTAAGAACAAGTTGCATGTAAACAAATTATCAGGAAAAACCAAAATGTTGATGCAAAAAGAAGAGAGATGAGGACAACTAAAGAAGATGTGACTTCCAAAGTGGAATATATAGAGCTATGCAAGACAGCACGAAAAAGTATCACTGAAGACGTAAGGAAATTCAACTGTGAGCTAGTGAGGAAAGCAATTGAAAACAACCAAAGCCTAAAGATAGCAAAGGGACATCTCAGTAAGGGAAGAAAACAGATTATGGCTCTGAGAAAAGAAGATGGTTCTATAACAAGAAATAGAGGCGAAATTTTGACAAGAGTGAAAGATTTCTACTCCAAATTATATGAAAGGGATGATACATGTACTCCAGACATCATGAAAGGTACCAGAGTTCTTCCAGTCCTCCCAGCAGAAGTTGCTCATGCAATCAAGAACATGAAGCGGGGGAAAGCTCCAGGAGAAGATGGAATTACTATAGACATCATACAAGAAGCAAGTGGAGAAATTGAAACAGTACTCGCCCAAATTTTCACTCGATTCCTTAATGAAGGAAGATTCCTGAGGATTGGAACAATGCTACAATGATCCTGCTACATAAAAAAGGTGACATTGAGGATCTCAGGAACTACAGACCTATCAGCCTCCTATCAGTGGTTTATAAAATCTTCACTAAAGTTCTTTCACACCGCTTGAAGGTAACACTGGACATGGCTCAACCGAGAGAACAAGCTGGATTCAGGAGTGGCTACAGCACAATAGATCATATCCACGTACTGAGAGAACTAATTGAAAGAGTGAGGGAATATGAACTTCCATTGTGCATGGCTTTTATCGATTATGAAAAAGCCTTTGATTCGGTGAAACCATCAGCAGTTACCACGGCTCTGAAATCCTGCGGTATTGAAGATGCATACATTAATATTATTAATAACATCTATGAAAATGCAAGTGCAAAGATTCGGCTGTTTGAAAATACAACACACATAAAAATTGGAAAGGGAGTGAGACAAGGTGACACCATATCTCCGAAGCTCTTTAATGCCACATTGGAAAATGTCTTTCAATCACTGAACTGGGAAACAAAGGGATAAAGATTAATGGAGATTATCTAACCCACCTTCGTTTTGCTGATGACGTAGTCATTTTTGCAACTACCCCATCAGAGCTGCAGAGTATGATCCAGGAACTTGCTGACAAGAGTAAAGAAGTTGGATTAAAAATGAACTTTCAGAAGACAAAAGTGATGTTCAATGCTTTTACAAGAAATGAAGATTTATCGATTGATGGAGAAAAACTGGAGACAACAGATACGTATGTTTATCTTGGACAGCAGATATCAAGTGAGGGTCACATTGATGAAGAAATTAATCGGCGTACAAAACTTGCCTGGAGAGCTTTGGAAGAAACAGCATAATTTTCAAGAGCAATATGCCATTATGTCTTAAAAGAAAAGTGTTTGATCAATGCATCCTTCCAGTGCTTACGTATGGTGCAGAGACGTGGACCTTAACTAAAAGAGACATACAAAGGCTGCAGACAACTCAATGCAGCATGGAGAGGCATGCTTGGTGTAACCAGGAGAGATAAGAAGAGGAACTCGTGGATCCGAAAAATGACAAGAGTGGAAGACATCATGATCAGAGTTAAATCCCTGAAATGGCAATGGGCTGGACATACTGCCAGAAGGACAGATCATCGATGGACAGCCGAAATTTTAGATTGGATTCCACGGGACAGGGAAAAGACTCAGAAGAAGACCACATGGGAGATGGGTGGATGAAATTCGAAAAGTATGCAGGGGTGACATGGAGGAGACTGGCACAAGACAGACCGTTGTGGAGGAAACTTGGGAGACCTTCGTCCAGCAGTGGATTGATAATGGTTGACAATGATGATGATGATTACGAAGTATTATTACTTCACAGTTCCATAGAATATTGGATGTCTGTAATAATTCAAATTTGGTTGACCGTCGAATTAAGAAATCTCTGGAGAAAACCCTGCAGGAATGAACTACCAATTAGGTTCATTACAAAATTATTTAAGCAGCTACTCACTGATTCTAAGGCCAGGGATTTCTTTGCAACTTGTCAACAATTGCATTTTCCAGACATTACTAATATAAACCTTACAAATTTAATAACTTAGGTTTCTAAATACCATTCAGTGAGCTGTTTCTGGCTAAATATTTACTAATACCACTTATAGATTCTTTACACAGATTACACCTATTTGCATGTTGCTGCCGATTCCCGCTAGCGATATGGACCTGGGGACTCAGGTTTTTGGTGTTTGGTATATAAGTCTGTATCTCTAATGTTTCATCGGATTTGTTCTTGTATGCTGTATACCATGACCTAGGGAGCACCTCAGCGGGTCTTGAGTTATTTTGACTTTTGCTGAGTTTCGAAAGGTCATGATCCACGGGCTGGTGTTCCCGTGATGAGATCGGCTTGAAAGGTTTGTTTGTTTTTTTCTTTAGAAAGATGTTGCAATACCTTGAGATTCCTTGTATTAATTTTATTTATAATACCATGAATTATATATATATATATATATATATATATATATATATCATCATCATCATTGTCAACCATTATCAATCCACTGCTGGACGAAGGTCTCCCCAAGTTTCCTCCACAACGGTCTGTCTTGTGCCAGTCTCCTCCATGTCACCCCTGCATACTTTCGAATTTCATCTACCCATCTTCCATTTGGTCTTCTTCTGGGTCTTTTCCTGTCCCTTGGAATCCAATCTAAAATTTCGGCTGTCCATCGATGATCTGTCCTTCTGGCAGTATGTCCAGCCCATTGCCATTTCAGGGATTTAACTCTGATCATGATGTCTTCCACTCTTGTCATTTTTCGGATCCACGAGTTCCTCTTCTTATCTCTCCTGGTTATACCAAGCATGCACCTCTCCATGCTTCTTTGAGTTGTCTGCAGCCTTTGTATGTCTCTTTTAGTTAAGGTCCACGTCTCTGCACCATACGTAAGCACTGGAAGGATGCATTGATCAAACACTTTTCTTTTAAGACATAATGGCATATTGCTCTTGAAAATTATGCTGTTTCTTCCAAAAGCTCTCCAGGCAAGTTTTGTACGCCGATTAATTTCTTCATCAATGTGACCCTCACTTGATATCTGTTGTCCCAGATAAACGTATGTGTCTGTTATCTCCAGCTTTTCTCCATCAATCGATAAATCTTCATTTCTTGTAAAAGCATTGAACATCACTTTTGTCTTCTGAAAGTTCATTTTTAATCCCACTTCTTTACTCTTGTCAGCAAGTTTCTGGATCATACTCTGCAGCTCTGATGGGGTAGTGGCAAAAATGACTACGTCATCAGCAAAACGAAGGTGGGTTAGATAATCTCCATTAATCTTTATCCCCGTGTTTTCCCAGCTCAGCGACTGAAAAACACCCTCCAATGTGGCATTAAAGAGCTTCGGAGATATGGTGTCACCTTGTCTCACTCCCTTTCCAATTTTTACGTGTGTTGTATTTTCAAACAGCCTAATCTTTGCACTTGCATTTCCATAGATGTTATTAATAATATTAATGTATGCATCTTCAATACCGCAGGTTTTCAGAGCCATTGTAACTGCCGATGGTTTCACCGAATCAAAGGCTTTTTCATAATCGATAAAAGCCATGCACAATGGAAGTTCATATTCCCTCGCTCTTTCAATTAGTTCTCTCAGCACGTGGATATGATCTATTGTGCTGTAGCCACTCCTGAATCCAGCTTGTTCTCTCGGTTGAGCCATGTCCAGTGCTACCTTCAAGCGGTGTGAAAGAACTTTAGTGAAGATTTTATAAACTACTGATAGGAGGCTGATAGGTCTGTAGTTTCCGAGATCCTCAATGTCACCTTTCTTATGTAGCAGGATCATTGTAGCGGTGTTCCAATCCTCAGGAATCTTTCCTTCATTAAGGCATCGAGTGAAAATTTGGGCGAGTACTGTTTCGATTTCTCCACTTGCTTCTTGTATGATGTCTACAGTAATTCCATCTTCTCCTGGAGCTTTTCCTCGCTTCATGTTCTTGATTGCATGTGCAACTTCTGCTGGAAGGACTGGAGGAACTCTGGTACTGGTATCTTTCATGATGTCTGGAGTGCATATATCATCCCTTTCATATAATTTGGAGTAGAAATCTTTCACTCTTGTCAAAATTTCGCCTCTATTTCTTGTTACAGAACCATCTTCTTTTCTCAGTGCCATAATCTGTTTTCTTCCCTTACTGAGATGTCCCTTTGCTATCTTTAGGCTTTGGTTGTTTTCAATTGCTTTCCTCACTAGTTCACAGTTGAATTTCCTTACGTCTTCAGTGATACTTTTTCTTACTGTCTTGCATAGCTCTATATATTCCACTTTGGAAGTCACATCTTCTTTAGTTGTCCTCATCTCTCTTCTTTTTTGCATCAACATTTTGGTTTTTCCTGATAATTTGTTCACATGCAACTTGTTCTTAGACCCAGCTAATTTTGTTGCTGTTTCCATAAGAGCTTTGGTTATTTTTCTGTTAACTTCAGAGATGTCCACTTCTTCCGATGTTAGGCCTTCTAAAGCAGAGAACCTGTTCTTCAGTTCTAACTTGAAGGTATTATGGTGTTTTTTAAGGTTGGTTATGTCAATAGATTTTGTTTGTCTTATGAGCTTGCCACGTTCAAGTTTAGTGTTGAGGTGCATCTTACATCTCACCAATCTATGGTCACTACCTGTGTTGAACTTGTTTAGCACACTGCTGTCTTCTATGACGAATTTTTTGTTACACATAATAAAATCAATTTCACTTGTCGTCCCATTTGGATGTCTCCATGTCCATTTCCTGTGTGGCTTTTTCTTGAAGAAGGAGTTCAAGATGAAAAACCCTTCTGCCTCTGCAAACTCAACGAGAGTATTTCCACGCTGGTTTCTGTTGCCCTGACCGAATTTACCTACTGAAGTTTCATTCTGTTGCCGATGCCCTATTTTTGCATTGAAATCTCCCATAATTATTTTCAAGTGCTGCTTACCTTTATTATTTAGACGACAAATTTCCTCATAAAATTCTTCAATTTCTTCTTCAGGATGACTTGTGGTGGGTGCATAAGTTTGAATAATCTGAGCCTGGTATCTTTTCGAGAGTTGGATAACAAGTCGTGCAGCTCTGTCAGAGGAACTTTCAACTTCTACAACTTTATCCTTCAGTTTCTTGTTTATTATAAATCCAACACCACTAGTTCTTCCAGTATCTGTCCCACGATAGTAGAAGAGATGTCCACTTTTCAGTTCGATGAGATCTTCTCCTTTTCTCCTTACCTCACTTAGCCCCACGATGTCCCACTTGATCCTTTGTAGTTCCTCTTCCGATTCAAGAAGCCTTGAATCAGAAGATAGGGAGCGTCCATTGTAAGTAGCCAAGGTCAGCATCATATATATATATATATATATATTTATAAGTTGTCGTAATCTTGCACAGACACTAACAATGCTGACCTCGAGTTGTGCTAATTTAAAAAAATTAAACTATGGTAATCAAAATGGTGAAAGTTTTATAAAAAATGAAAATAATAATGTCACAATTTTCCTCAGGCACAAAACATTAGTTAAAAGTCTCTTGGCCTGGGTTTCTAACAATTCCTTATCGGCCGTTTTCATAAAGTTAACATAGCAAACCAAGTTAATAATGTTGAGCTTTTACTGAGTTACCGAAGCTTAAATATTATGTATAAGGTCCTAGGTCTTGGCGTTATTAACAATTTTTAATCCGCCGTGCCCATATTCATAACGTTCACATAACACCCGAAGAAAATAATTTTGCACTTTCACTCGGTCACATGGCACTAAATTAGAAGGCCCCAAGCCCAGGCATGTTAAGCAATTTTCAATTCGCCGTGCCTATATTCATAAGCTTTGCATAACAAATTAAGGTTATAGTATTGCGCTTTTCCTGGGTCACAAAACATTAATTAATTGTCTGTAGAATTAGTCCTGTTTAGATGTTTTTAGTTCACTGAGCTCATAATACCACATGTCTACATAGCAAAAAATGTTGTGTTGCGCGTATTAAAAATTTCTAAGAATGTCCAGGCCTAGGGCCTTATAATTAATGTTTAGTACCTGAAAAACAGTGTGACATCTCACTGTTCCAAAGGCCGCTGTTCTTTGTCGGAGTAACGTCACGTGTATGTTACCAAATCAAATATACGCGTATAGTACAAATAATATCTGGAAATTCACTCATCTAAAAAAATAAAATTACGCCCCATTAGTCTTTTTCCGAAGAGGGTAATAAGGTAAGAATTTTGGAATAATTGGAGGACCGTGAAAGCTTGCTCAAACTTCATAACTCATATCGTGCAACGTCTTAAAAATTGTACTTGTGCCAACACTAGTTTCAGGTCTCACATAGGGTTTAAGCGATTTGAAACAATGTTAGTCGCCTCGGTGGCGCAGTGGTCTGAGCGATGGCTTCTGACCAATAGTCCGAGATGGGCCGGGTTCGAATCTCGGTGAACCATGGGTGTGGATTTTGTCTAACGGTACTGGCTCTCTCCCTACCCAGAAACCAGTGGTCCTAAAATAGGGACGAGCGGCTGCTTGTAGCCCACTGAGTTGCTCAAGGTGGTCGTTATACAATCACACGAACGGCGCGCGGGATATAAGCGGACAACCAGCCAGTGAGGCCATCAGTCGAAACGTCGTCACGGCCGCGAGAAGTGAGTAGTTCTGCTGTAACCGTGTCTGGAGAACGAACAAGGGGTGCCAATGCCTTAAGGATGCCGTCGTAAGCGATTTCGTCAAACAGATGAGTTCACAAGAGGTGTCATCGTAAGCCTTCGTACCACCGGATGGTCCTTGCGTCGTATTGCGGAAGAAACGCAACGTGATGCCACAACTGTCGGTCGCATTTGGAGATAGTGGTCCCAAGAAGGATTTGTGAAACGTCGTAGGGGGGGGCGGATCACGGAAACGGACGTCCGAGCGCACCGATCGTCGCATCCCACGTCATGTCGTAGCAGAATCACAGGCCACAACGGGCGGAGTGTACGAAAATGCTTGGATGCTCCGATATTGACGTGGACAGTGTCACGCCTATTGGCCTCGTCTGGTTTGCTGCCCAGCCGTCCATTCCGAAGGCTACATTTAACAACGAGCCATCACCGCAACCGCATGGCGTGGTGTTGCTCCAGAGCTGCGTCGGATGCCGAATAGAACAGTGTGGTGTTCAGCGACGAATCGCGGTTTTGTCTCACTATTGATGATTGCCGTGTGAAAGTTTGGAGGTTGGTGATTGGTGGTGAATTTTTATAGCACAAGGGCCATGTGTGTGGCCAAAGAGCGCCAGAGTTTTTAGGCGACGTAGCCAACGGGTGGATTCCTCCGCCATTCTGGAACGCCACACGATCTGACAAGTGGAATCATGGTGTGGGAGGCTATCAGTGCCAACAGATGCTCACTTCTGGTACGCATTTCAGGTTCATTGACGGCACGCCGCTATGTTTACGAGGTCCTGCGTACCGTAGCGCTACCGTTTCTGCAGGGCATCTCAAACGTCGTTTTTGGGCAGGATAACGCCCGGCCGCATACCGCTGGGATCAACCTGAATGCTTTACACGGTGTGTCGAAGCTTCCGTGGCCATAACGATCCCCCGACCTCTCGCCCTTCGAGCATCTGTGGGAAACGATTGGACGTCGGTTGAGTACCCTTTCTGCCTCGCAAAATGAAGATGAACTGTGGATTCGGATCAACACCACATGGTTTACGATACCGCAGAACTCTATTTGCGCACTCATTGCCTCAATGCTACGTCCGATTCAACGCTGTATCGCCCAAATCACGGGCCACACTCCTTATTGATCATCTTGTACATTCGACAACTGGAGCCTAGCCTGTCTGTGACAACTAAATCGCTTATTCAGGACCTACTTGGCTATCTGTGTGGGTAGTTTGGGCAGTTTTCGAGCATTCCTTCATGGTACGGCATTTTCTCTATCACGCAGTGTATTTCGAGATTTTCTCAGTTGCTGTTCTTTAGATGCTTTGTGTAAGAGCAATCGCTATCGTAGCGCTACCGTTACAGTGGTATTTTCAGTTTTTTGTCTACAATTATATCAGGTCTGATGATAGATTCGTCCCAGTACATGATGTAATTCTGATTTTCGAGAATAGATTCTGGTTGGTATTTGTAATACGTGTGACGTACCTGCCAGCAGGACGCACACTACATAAAGGCAGATAGTAGTCAGAACAAACGTCCGCGTAGCTCAATTGGTAGAGTGACTTATTCCGAATGAGGGGATCTGGGTTCGAATCCTGGCGTGGACAGAAATGACGGAGAAATTTGCTTCGTTATATACGGTAAAGTATATCCTTGGAGGGGATGTAAGGTCAGGTGATGCGTAACATCACAGCCTCTCCTTGACAAATGTCAACCCCGCCTTCTCGTGGTGCATCCTGTTCCCACTAAAGGGGCTCTGACGACCGCAAATAGCGGTATAACTATACCATCGGGATCAGAGGAAATGCTATCCCACACTCACCAACCCGCTTGACCAGCGTGGTGAGTTATGGCCAAACACCTCCAAAATGACTCTACAACTTAAATCTTGGCCCTCAGTCTCCGGCAGCTGGAATGTAACTGGCAAAGGCAGCGGCCAGTGCGACATGAAGGCAGAGGGTGCTAAGAATCCCCGGAGGACCGGACTAGGCTGCCATTTGATGCTGACCTTGGCTACCTACAACGGACGCTCCCTATCTTCTGATTCAAGGCTTCTTGAATTGGAAGAGGAACTACAAAGGATCAAGTGGGACATCGTCGGGCTAAGTGAGGTAAGGAGAAAAGGAGAAGATCTCATTGAACTGAAAAGTGGACATCTCTTCTATTATCGAGGGACAGATACTGGCAGAACTAGTGGTGTTGGATTTATAATAAACAAGAAACTGAAGGATAAAGTGGTAGAAGTTGAAAGTTCCTCTGACAGAGCTGCACGACTCGTTATCCAACTATCGAGAAGATACCAGGCTCAGATTATTCAAACTTATGCACCCACCACAAGTCATCCTGAAGAAGAAATTGAAGAATTTTTATGAGGAAATTCGACATCTAAATAATAAAGGTAAGCAGCACTTGAAGATAATTATGGGAGATTTCAATGCAAAAATAGGGCACCGGCAACAGAATGAAACTTCAGTAGGTAAATTCGGTCACGGCAACAGAAACCAGCGTGGAAATACTCTCGTTGAGTTTGCAGAGGCAGAAGGATTTTTCATCTTGAATTCCTTTTTCAAGAAAAAGCCACACAGGAAATGGACATGGAGAAATCCAATTGGGACGACAAGTGAAATTGATTTTATTATGTGTAACAAAAAATTCGTCATCGAAGACTGCAGTGTGCTAAACAAGTTCAACACAGGTAGTGACCATAGATTGGTGAGATGTAAGATGCACCTCAACACTAAACTGGAACGTGGCAAGCTCATAAGACAAACAAAATGTATTGACATAACCAACCTTAAAAAACACCATAATACTTTCAAGTTGGAACTGAAGAACAGATTCTCTGCTTTAGAAGGCCTAAGATCGGAAGAAGTGGATATTTCGGAAGTTAACAGAAAAGTAACCAAAGCTCTTATGGAAACAGCAACAAAATTAGCTTGGTCTAAGAACAAGTTGCATGTAAACAAATTATCAGGAAAAACCAAAATGTTGATGCAAAAAGAAGAGAGATGAGGACAACTAAAGAAGATGTGACTTCCAAAGTGGAATATATAGAGCTATGCAAGACAGCACGAAAAAGTATCACTGAAGACGTAAGGAAATTCAACTGTGAGCTAGTGAGGAAAGCAATTGAAAACAACCAAAGCCTAAAGATAGCAAAGGGACATCTCAGTAAGGGAAGAAAACAGATTATGGCTCTGAGAAAAGAAGATGGTTCTGTAACAAGAAATAGAGGCGAAATTTTGACAAGAGTGAAAGATTTCTACTCCAAACTATATGAAAGGGATGATACATGTACTCCAGACATCATGAAAGGTACCAGAGTTCTTCCAGTCCTCCCAGCAGAAGTTGCTCATGCAATCAAGAACATGAAGCGGGGGAAAGCTCCAGGAGAAGATGGAATTACTATAGACATCATACAAGAAGCAAGTGGAGAAATTGAAACAGTACTCGCCCAAATTTTCACTCGATGCCTTAATGAAGGGAAGATTCCTGAGGATTGGAACAACGCTACAATGATCCTGCTACATAAAAAAGGTGACATTGAGGATCTCAGGAACTACAGACCTATCAGCCTCCTATCAGTGGTTTATAAAATCTTCACTAAAGTTCTTTCACACCGCTTGAAGGTAACACTGGACATGGCTCAACCGAGAGAACAAGCTGGATTCAGGAGTGGCTACAGCACAATAGATCATATCCATGTACTGAGAGAACTAATTGAAAGAGCGAGGGAATATGAACTTCCATTGTGCATGGCTTTTATCGATTATGAAAAAGCCTTTGATTCGGTGAAACCATCAGCAGTTACCACGGCTCTGAAATCCTGCGGTATTGAAGATGCATACATTAATATTATTAATAACATCTATGAAAATGCAAGTGCAAAGATTCGGCTGTTTGAAAATACAACACACATAAAAATTGGAAAGGGAGTGAGACAAGGTGACACCATATCTCCGAAGCTCTTTAATGCCACATTGGAAAATGTCTTTCAATCACTGAACTGGGAAAACAAAGGGATAAAGATTAATGGAGATTATCTAACCCACCTTCGTTTTGCTGATGACGTAGTCATTTTTGCAACTACCCCATCAGAGCTGCAGAGTATGATCCAGGAACTTGCTGACAAGAGTAAAGAAGTGGGATTAAAAATGAACTTTCAGAAGACAAAAGTGATGTTCAATGCTTTTACAAGAAATGAAGATTTATCGATTGATGGAGAAAAACTGGAGATAACAGATACGTATGTTTATCTTGGACAGCAGATATCAAGTGAGGGTCACATTGATAAAGAAATTAATCCGCGTACAAAACTTGCCTGGAGAGCTTTTGGAAGAAACAGCATAATTTTCAAGAGCAATATGCCATTATGTCTTAAAAGAAAAGTGTTTGATCAATGCATCCTTCCAGTGCTTACGTATGGTGCAGAGACGTGGACCTTAACTAAAAGAGACATACAAAGGCTGCAGACAACTCAAAGCAGCATGCTTGGTATAACCAGGAGAGATAAGAAGAGGAACTCGTGGATCCGAAAAATGACGAGAGTGGAAGACATCATGATCAGAGTTAAATCCCTGAAATGGCAATGGGCTGGACATACTGCCAGAAGGACAGACCATAGATGGACAGCCGAAATTTTAGATTGGATTCCAAGGGACAGGAAAAGACCCAGAAAAAGACCACATGGGAGATGGGTGGATGAAATTCGTAAATATGCGGGAGTGACATGGAGGAGACTGGCACAAGACAGACCGTTGTGGAGGAAACTTGGGGAGACCTTCGTCCAGCAGTGGATTGATAATGGTTGACAATGATGATGATGATGATGATATCCTTGGAGAATGCCACATTACTCGCCAAGCTCTTGAGCTAGGATCTTGGCAACCTGGTCGTGTTTGTTAAGGTATTGTTTTGAAGCAAGAACAGAGCATCGAGTTAATACACAATCTACCAACACGTAATTGGACACCCCTGCAATCGACGATATCTGCGGTCCTGATACACGTCACAGCCGGCGCCGTTAAATATTGTGTGGGAAGCAATAACGCAACCAATCGCATGCAAGATGCCACGCATTTAGAAGCTCTCTGATTTCGAGAAAGGTGTAATCGTCGGGTATCACAGAAATGGCCGATCCATACGTGACATATCCAGAGAGTTGAAGTACCCAAAACCGACAGTGGCCTACGTGGTTGGCAAGTAGAAGATGAGAGGTGACTGTCGGAATGTGCCCCGACCCGGCAGACCCACAAAACTGGAGTTAGAGACAGACGGGTGCTGAGCAGAGAAATTCGGAAGAACCGCACCAAATCGATGGGCCATATCCGCGAGGGGTTTCAACAGGCATCCGGGAGTGTTCTTTCGATGAACACCATCCGTAAGGAAGCCTATCTGCTCGGTTATCACGGACGTGCTGCCGCACACAAGCCTTTGATCATCAAGTCCAATTGCGCTGCTCGGCTAACGTGGTGCAAAGAACGTCGACAGCGGACCATTGAAAAGTGGAAACAGGTTCTCTGCAGAGACTAATCAAGGTTCACCTTTCTACCGTTCGGATGGCAGGGTCTTAGTTTAGCGTCTGCCTGGAGAACGCACCTGGCCGGAATGTATTGTGCCAACTGTGAAGTTCGGCGGCGGTGGAATTATGCTATGTGGTGTTTCTTCTGGTATGGTACGGGACCCTTGGCCGCAATTCCTACTAGGTTCAACACCGAGACCTACTGCACCATTTTGGATGACCATGCGCTTCCTACGTTGTGACAGTTTTACGGGGTGGACCCATGTTACTTTCAGGATGACAATGCCACCTGTCATGTTGCGAGGTCCATCATGGCTTGGTGCGTTGAAAATGGGGTTAATCGAATGGACTGGCCTGCGCAGAGCCCGGACCTTAACCCTATCGAGCACCTCTGGGACGAGTTGGAGCGTCGACTTAAGGGATGTCCCCACCGTCCGAAATCGGTGAAGGAACTGACCTGTCTTCTCCAAGCCGAGTGGAAGAAAATACCGCTAGCCGTCGTACAACGCCTGGTTGAGAATATGCCTCGGAGGGTCGCAGCTGTAAACGCCGCTCGTGTTGGCTCCACCAACTATTGAAGGTGAATAAACTTTGTTTTCCTTTGCTATCATAGGTGTCCAATTACTTGTTGGTAGATAGTGTATTTGTTACATGGTTTTTCATTGGCTTTTAAACACATTCTACAGGTGTCACGATCTGTAACTTTCATTATGTGATTTTTGTAGTTCTGGATTGCAATGACGCTATCTTGAATTCCAGTAAGGAATTCTGTATTTTCTGGATAAAGATGACCTTTCTTCACCCATTATAGTGATAAGTTTTGGTCAGTGTTTTCCAGATCTAAGGTTTTTGGATACTTGTGCAGAATTTTGCTTTTCCAACTTTGCAGTGGACTGGAATTCTTTTCTGATTGAGGAAGGAACTGAGAAATCAGGTTCAGTTCGGTAAAGTCATCGTCAGCTGCAGACTCTACTGCAGTAATGACATGTTTTCCCTCTAAGAACTACTACTGTTTGAGTTGTTCTCTTGTTTTCTTCAAACATCTGATATATTGATTACTCCCCTTCTTCCTTTCCTTTTCAGATAGAGCTTTTCAACTGATGATTTTGGATGGTTGCATCTGTATTTGGTTGAAAGTGTTCTAGTCAGTCTGTCAAGATCCTGTAGATCAGTATTGGTCCGTTGAAGGATCACAAATAAATACGTTAATATAGGAATTGCCCAGGAGTATATAGTAATAAGTAATTTATTTTTTGAGTATAATTTAATGTTCAAATTTTTTTTAGGCGATTGGTGTACGCCGATGAGAAATTATATTATGACCACCCCCAGTCTAGAGAAACAATCGCGTCTGGAAAGTGAATGGTGGCGAAGGTGAAGTCCACAGAGCAGTATACATACAACTTGAGGACCAGCTTTCGGTTAGTAGAGTGTTCGGAGTCAGAATGGGAAAATCTACCGATTGACCAGAGTTTGATAAAGGACAAATTGTGATGACACGGCACCTCGTAACTACGATTTCGGAAATGACGCCGCTGTAGTGAGTACGTATATAAAGTGGTGCACCATCGTCCAGCCGTGTCTTTCGCAGCTCATTGATGCCGTAGGGCAGCGGAAACTGTCGCGCATGGTTCACAGCGACCGCAGGGCTACACTGCGACAAATCACTTGCAGCAGCAACAGTGGTGATCAGGACAATGTGTCACAACACACAGTTCATCGCAGCCTTCTGCGCATGGGCGTGCGTAGCCGAAAACCCAGCCGGGTCGCCGTGCTTACTGTACGTCATCGCCAACAAAGCATGAAATGGGCCCAAGATCGTCGACATTGGAACGTGGATGATTAGTAGGAAGTGGCCTTGTCTGACGAATCAAGATTCTCGGTGCATCACGTAGACGGGCAAGAGCGGATACGCTTATTACCAACGGAAGCTATGGCACCTGGATGCACTGTTGGGCAGAAACAGACCGTAGGCGGCGGTGTTACACTGTGGACGATGTTTCCTTGGGACACTTTAGGCCCTATTTTCTCCAATAGCACACACTCTGACAGCTGTCAGGTATCTGAACACCGTTGTGGACCAAGTTCACCCATTCATGGCAACTGTGTTGCCTGCTGGTGATGGCCATTATCAACAGGATAATGCGCCATGCCACACTGCCAGAATAGTCAAGAATTGGTTCGAGAAACATGTTGATGACTTTATGTTGATGCCCTGGCATCCAAATTCACCTGACATGAACCCAATCGAACATTTGTGGTTTGACTTGGAAAAGCGGGTTAGCGCTAAATCACCACCACCCTGAAATGTACAGGAACTGGAAGACCTGCTGTTGACATTATGGTACCAGATACCCCAGGATACTTATCGCCACCTCCCCAAATAGATGCCTCGCCGAGTGACTACTGTTTTGCGGGCTAAAAGGAGTCCTACAGCTTGTTAGGTAAATGGTCTGATTTGTAATAGCTCATGGGTGTGTTTTTTGTAAATTCCTTTTTAAGTGTGCTGTGATTTAACATTCTATGTTTCTCTATTCCTGTACTTATAAGAGTGATCACATTTAAGGTTGTCGATCAGTTGATCTCTTGAGGGTGGAATTTTAAGCGATTTTCCTATCTCGATGATCAGTATCGCGCATCTGTTGAGACCAAATTACCTGGAATATGTGAGCATTCCTCAGTACATTTTTTTCTCAGTACATTTTTTTCAATTAAATTTTGTCCATTGTTCATTACATCAGATTACGTTACGTGTTCGATTATTTATTTCTCTCATTTGAATTGTTTTATTATAACACTACTCCTTAGTTAAAGAACAGAAAAGATTTTTCTATACTTTATTGATAATTACCAAAACATTACATAACTTTGAGCCCACTGAAAGAAGCGACATACCTAAAAACAAATGTTCTAATTTCAGGTAAGAAATCACAAAAACTGGCATGAATTTAGCATGATTAAAATAAAGGATTAAATCTCATAGTTATTCTACTATCTCCTCTCTGGAGTAAATGAAATATTTCTGCTATGGATACTTCATCGAAGAAGGTTACACTTTTGCGCTGGGTTCATTGGTGAGCCCACGGGGCAATCAAATATGGCACCAAAATCTTCAAAGTTTGAGATTCCGGAGTTCACTCTGTGAACAAAAAAGAATGAAAAAAAAGCAATAGAGACATTTTAGAATGAGTAAGAATAATGAGATCGGTAACAATATCATGAACTGAATCATAAACACAACTCTTGTGAAACTTTGTTCATTTGTAACAAAATGCGTAGCTAATTATGTTGAACCGTTTATGAAAAGACCAGGAAGAATTAACAAATAGACAGATACAGATAACACGTTGCTCTGGGGTTTAACGGAATTCATCTTGCCAGTGAAATGAAATACAAACCGGTATCTGCCGAACGCGGGAATATTTCATTTATGGGGTGTGTGAAACCTTATAAAAATATTTGCGAAATGTTCATCATTTTTCACGGCTTCGTGGCATTTTACACGAGAAGGTATTCTGGTATGTTGTCCACTAGAGTTATGCTTGATTATAGACGATCTACCATGATGTTGAATTCAGGAGTGGCTTGTGACGTGCCTACCCCGCAGGACGCACACGACATAAAGTCAGATAGCCGCGAGAACGAACGTCTGCGTAGCTCAGTTGGTAGAGCGGCTTGTTCCGGATTAAGTGGACTCGGGTTCGATTCCCGGCGTGGACCAAAAATGACGAAGAAATTTACTTCGTTATAATGGCGCCCGAACTTTCCGGATGACCCGGCCTATTAAGATCTCGCAATGGTGTGATGATCTTTCCACACCGCGAGATGAGAAAAATAAGGAATCCCTTCTCCAGCGCTTCGAGAAATAAATGTGTGTGACGTTGCATTCCATACACCAGATTGACTGGGAGTTCACAAGTGCACGTTCTACAGCGAATGGCTTCCTGCAATAATTCATGGTCAGGGCTGACCCGTGAGCCATGCCCTCGGCCCTCATTCGGGGGGGAGATGTTACGTGCCTGCCCCGCAGGACGCACACGACATAAAGGCAGATGGCAGCGAGAACGAACGTCTGCGTAGCTCAGTTGGTAGAGCGACTTGTTCCGGAATAAGTGGACTCGGGTTCGATTCCCAGCGTAGACCAAAAATGCCGGAGAAATTTACTTCGTTATAGGCTATCAACAACAGCATTCGTTATGTATGACCTTGTTCATGAATTTTCAATTATATATGTAAATACACTGTTTGCCGCCCCGGTGGCGCAGTGGTCTAAGCGATGGCCTCTGATCATTCGTCCGAACGGGGTCCGGGTTCGAATCCCGGTCAGGCATGGATGTTGTGTTTGTCTTACGGCACTGGCTCTCTCCCTTCCCTGGAACCAGTGACCCTAAAATAGGGACGGGCGACTGCTTATAGCCCATTGAGTTGCTCACGGTGGTCGTTAAACCTCCAATCAAAAAAAAAAAAAAAAAAAAAAAAAAAAAATACACTGTTTGCAAGAAAAATAAAATGAAGCACTCAAAAGGAATCATTCCATCGAGATGAAAAAATGGAAATTGATACGTGCAACGTACATACATAGGAAAGGAAATGATTGCAATTCCAAAACAAATGTGTTATTTATTTGGATAAAACAGCTACATGAGTGGAACAAGTCAGTACGTTGTAGCGCCACTTCTGGCTCGGATACAAATGGTTACCCGTCGAGGCTCAGACCCCCACAGTTCACGGATACTGTCCTGTGGTATATAACATGCCAGATGTTGTCCAAATTCCGGGCCAGTTCGCGAGAATTCCTAGATGGGCGTAGGTGGCGCCCCATCATGTCCCAAATATGTTCGATCGGTGAGAGGTGGACGATCGGGCTGGTAATGGAACGCTGTGGAAATTACTGTGGCAGGCCTGGGAGAGCTGCTCGGTAATGCTGCGACAGGATTGGCCACACAACAAGTCGTAGAATGTCGTCGACGTACCGTTGAGTTGTAAGGGTGGCATGAAGGACTACCAAGGATGTCCGGCTATCGAAAAAAATTCCTCCCTAGACAGTCACTGCGGATGTACGAGCCGTATGCCATTCCACGGTAAATGCAGGACCCGTGCGCTGGCTGGCTTGTCTCCAGACACGTATGGCCTGGGCATCGGTATCAAGTGAAAACCGTTATTCATCAAAGAAGACCACATGACGCCACTGGATACAACCCCACGTTCATCAGTCCCGACACCACTGCAACCGGTGCCAGCGATGCCCGCTGGTCAGCGGTAGGAGGCGGAGTGCCTCCTCGAATTACGCCTCGTGCCGCGAGGCATCGGGCAACGGTCCTGATGGTCATTTGCGTACCAGTAGATCACGCAGAATGCCCACGAATGGTTGAGAGCGACGCATTCAGTTCTGTTCGTGCGGCTCTCGCGATCGCTCGACCCTCGCGTTCTGTCGTTGCCTTCGGCCATCTACTGCCCGCCTACCGCTGGGTTGTGTCTTCCTCGATCCATTGGCGCCAAAATTGTCCTATTGCCGTGACACTCCCACCTAAATGACTGGCGAAACGGCGACATGAGCAACCGGCCTCTCCCTGCCCGACTATACGTCTTCCCTCAAGCTTGCTCAACAGCTTGTATTTTGCACGGATCTGACGTCGAGTATCCTCAAAGTCCGTGAAGGCTAATGCAACCGCAATCCACTGTCACAATTGTCTTTGCGTGGCAGCTTTGCTCTTGATATACCCTCCTCGATGCGCGGCGCTCATGCGCTGTGGCTAGCCACTATTTAGTCATGGATCGTTATTCTTCAATCCTTGGGATACCTGCATGTGGGGTTTCATCAGGATCGAACGAATTATTCTTTAATATTTGAGGTACTTGCATGCGGGGTTTTATTAGGATCAAAGGAATCATTATTTAATCCTTGAGATACTTGCATGCGGGGTTTCATCAGGATCGAAGGAATTATTCTTTTTTCCCTGAGGTACTTGCTTGCGGGGTTTCATCAGGATCGAACGAATTATTTTTTATTCTCTGGGGTACTTGCCTGCGGGGTGCGGCACGCTCCTCGATGCGCATCACCCATGCGCTGTGGCTAGCCACTATTTAGTCATGGATCGTTATTCTTCGATTCTTGAGATACCTGCATGCGGGGTTTCATCAGGATCGAACGAATTATTCTTTAATCCCTGAGGTACTTGCATGCGGGGTTTTATCAAGATCAGAGGAATTATTCTTTAATCCCTGAGGTACTTACATGCGGAGTTTCATCAGGATCGAACGAATTATTATTTAATCCCTGAAGTACTTGCATGCGGGGTTTTATCAGGACCGAACGAATTTTGCGGTGTGCTTCCTTTCCTTTTTTTATTTGTTTTTTTCTCGCAAACTCTATCTATATGTTGCTTTTTCTTCACTCTCGGTCTTCGAAAATGATGTTGAAATACCACAGACTTCTAAGATACCACAGACTTCTAAGATTGCGATGGTGTTTAATTTCCTTTTAGTTTAGTCCAGAACAAGTCTTCAAGTCCAATTTCTTCTCATTTGGCCTCTTCTTTGTTTAGCACTTGATTTGTCATACGGTGTTAAAGTTTCTTCATTGGAATCTATTTTGAGAGTACATATTTCAAATTCATCTTCAGCTAGATAAACTTCGATTTGATTTTAACTCAAAATTATAGATTCGGAGCACTTTCGGATAACAGATTTCAAGCAAAAACCTTTTAAATCTACCGTTTCTAATCAAATTTAAATTGAAATTCATATGGTGAAATGTAAAATTGAGACATTCATACTCAAAACAGGATCCAGTAAAAATATTTAGTTTCGGCGATGCGGTTTCTGTGGAGGATACAAACATTAGCTTCAGAACCTTTCAGAATTATGATTCAAAGTTGTAGGTTCAAAATTCTTTAAGACTGAAGGTTCAGAACTCTTCAGGGTTCTGATTGGAAATCTTAAATTTAGTTTTCGCTCACACAATACTCCTTTTTTCTCATCGTACTGAGTTGGTTAATGTCTGCTTCACATTCTTTTTTTTCCTGCTATGGAAGAAGTGTTTTGGCAAATGGCAAATAATCTACCTATCCGCGCACGAAGATATTGCAGCAAATCTTTAAAAATAATTTGGTTTTAACGATGCATATTGCATTAAAATAAAATTATCCGAGACCTCCCAAATGGTCCTTCAAACACTGGTTAAAATCAATGAAATGATATTCACATCAAATACGAAGTAGAGTGCGTTGGTCTACTTGGTTTATACTCTGAGTGCTACTCCATTTCTTCATTCCTTTCATTTGCAAGGACGGGTATTTCGAAGTATTTTTGGGAAGTGATTGAGAGTCTCATGTCGTCAGGACATCTTAAATTATTTGTAGTGATGCCACTGAACTTATCTACCATGCATTGCATCGTCTTTTAATCTTTCTCTCAGCAGAGATTGTATGAAAAGCGGAGAAAGAGTACACATCTTCATATCACACTTTTCCTAGTTTGAATCTAATTCGTTTCTTCTTTTAGTAATACAGTGTTGATTTTCTGGTTCGAATGCACACCCGTTATCATAAATTTTAAAGGTCTCAATTTATCAGTCCGATATTATGTACAGTTCGAACTGACTGTGATACCTGATGTTTTCAAAGGTCCCTAAATGCATGACTTGTACAAAATGTTCAGGATATTCATTTCAGATGTCCAGGTTCCGAAATGTATGAGTTGTATAAAATGTTCAGGATATTTATTTCAGATGTCCTTTCACATATTTAATTTAATTAATATAACGCTTTCTTTGTTCTCATACAAGAGCTGAATCTACATCCAGCTCTTGGGAAGTTACTTTTTAAAAGCAGCTAACTGCTGACACAATTACATTCTTGAAAAATTAGCTCGTTATAGCTACACTATCTGCCAACAAGTAATTGGACACCTGTGATAGCAAAGGAAAACGAAGTTTATTCACTTTCAATAGTTGGTGGAGCCTCCACGAGCGGCGATTACAGCTGCGACCCTCCGGGGCATACTCTCAACCAGGCTTTGTACGACGGCTAGCGGTATTTTCTTCCACTCGGCTTGGAGAAGACAGGTCAGTTCCTTCACCGATTTCGGACGGTAGGGGCATCCCTTAAGTCGACGCTCCAACTCGTCCCAGAGGTGCTCGATAGGGTTAAGGTCCGGGCTCTTCGCCGGCCAGTCCATTCGATTAACCCCATTGTCGCCATACCAAGCCATGGTGGACCTCGCAACATGACAGGTGTCATTGTCATCCTGAAAGTAACATGGGTCCACCCCGTAAAACTGCCCCAACGTAGGAAGCGCATGGTCATCTAAAATGGTGCAGTAGGTCTCGGCGTTGAGTCTACCAGGAATTACGACCAAGGGTCCAGTGCCATACCAGGAGAAACACCCCCATAGCATAATTCCACCGCCGCTGAACTTCACAGTTGGCACAATACATTCCGGCAGGAGGCGTTCTCCTGGCAGACGCCAAACCCAGACCCTGCCATCCGAACGGTAGAGGGTGAACCTTGATTCGTCGCTCCAGAGAACCTGTTTCCACTGTCAACGGTTCACTGTCGATGTTCTTTGCACCATGTTAGCCGAGCAGCGCTATTGGACTTGGTGATCAAAGGTTCGTGGGCGGCAGCATGTTAATGACAACCGAGCAGATGGGCTTCCTTACGGATGGTATTCATCGAATGAACACTCCCGGATGCCTGTTGAAACTCCTCGCGGATGTGGCCCAACGATGTGGTGCGGTTTTTTCAAATTTCTCTGGCCAGCATCCATCGGTCTCTAACTCCCAGTTTTGTGGGTCTGCCGGTTCGGGGCACATTCGACATTCACCTCTCATCTTCCACTTGCCAATCACGTAGGTCACTGTCGATTTTGGGTACTTCAACTCTCTGGATATGTCACGTATGGATCGGCCATTTCTGTGATACCCGATGATTACACCTTTCTGGAAATCACAGAACTTCGAACTGCGTGGCATCTTGCATACGACTGGTTGTGTTGTTGTTTCCCACACGATATTTAACGGCGGCAGCTGTGACGTGTATCAGGACTGCAGATATCGTCGATTGCAGGGGTGTCCAATTACTTGTTGGTAGATAGTGTATAACTACTTTTTCTTCAAAAGTAGATAGCTACATTACTTTTTTCCAAAAAATTAGCTACTTTCTCAACTTTTTAATTTTTTAAATTTAGGTTAAAAGTACAATTTTTGAGGATCATCTTTGGATAAATACATTCTTGCATATGGCATTCAGAGCTAAATACCAAGGTAAATTACACACACAATATATCTTTGTACTTGCTTCTTAGATTTGTTCATTATACCTATATAACGCATTTTAACATATTAATCTCAAAATTGTAGATTTTTGAGGATTAAAATATCAAGAATCCTAATAGAAATGTATGTGTTTTGAACATTAGATGTTAAGTGATTCAACATCTGGTTTTTTTACAGGGATTTTTTTTTTATACTCGTGAATTCTCATCTTCAGTAACACCCTGAGTTGTTTAAAACGCTGGCTTCTAGTCAATCGTCAGACATGGGCCTGGTCCAAATTTCCGCTGAGACATGAAGGGGTGTTCTCGTTTGATGGTAAAAATTGGTTAACGGTTTAGCTGCATTTCACAATGTAAGTAAAATCACGTATCTGATTGTAGAAAAAGCTTTGCGAGTCCGTGTTCCAGCCAATAACACTTCAGAAAATCGGAAATGTCACTTACTTAATTTTTTTCCACTTTCTTTTAAAGTAGCATGATTTCTGGTGCAATTTTTCACTACAAGCTACTTGATTTTGTAGCGTACTTCTGCTACAGTTCCATTTATATACTGTATATATAGCGATGCTACGCGCGAAGCTAATATAAACGTAGCATAGTAGCCTGTTATTTCCAATCACTATCGACATCTTACATACTTATGCGTGTTGCAATCTCCTCTTCCGAATAACAGCATCAATTACTTATTTAACTTGATCACGTGTTCTCATGTCCATATTGGTCCTACATACACTCATGAGCCATAACGTTATCACCAAATGCCTAACAGTGTGTTCGGCCGACTTTTATTGCGATAAGCAGTGAAAGCGGGCCGAACATGTGGTGTTGATGAGAGCAGTGGCTCTCATCAACACCACAGTGACCTACGTGATTGGCAAGTGGAAGATGAGAGGTGATGAGAGCAGTGGCTCTCATCAACGCCACATGATCACAATAAAGTGTTCTCAGATATTGCTGAACGAGCTGAACAGAACGGCATCCCGCAGCTCGTCTACGGAGCGAAACGCTAACCTGGAATGGCGAATGCTGCGATTTCCAGCATCTCACAAACGTTTAATGACACTCCAGACGCGTAAATTTAACTGCCAGGAGAAGACACGGTATGATTGAACAGGATCCTGGAACAACTCTTGCAAAATATGCCCCTTGTGGCCCAGGATCTTTCTGGAAGGATCTAGTGCCATCCATATATAAAAGTTCACCATATAGGGCAACATCTGGTCTGAAGCATTCCTTAGACAGTGTCTGGCGGTGGGATGTGTTCAACGGATGTTAGAAAACCAGTGTCGCCCAAGAGAACAATTTTCCATATTGTGATGTCATCACCGCTGATATGTTTTCGCCCAACTGCGCAGTCTAATTCTAGCTATTCACACCCGCGGTGTCGAACAGGGTGCGTACATCGATATTTTGGATCTGGACATACGACTCATCGTACGTACGACGCAACTCTTTCTTTCTCAAGTATGTCCAGTCACGTGCTCTCATGCCCACTGCACGCAGAGCGATCGATTACGGTTTATCACCATGGGCACATGAATGGGCCGACGAAACCTTTGCCTCATCCGCATGAGGGTCCTCCAGATTGTGTGCATAGAAGCGTTTCCTCTGTGCATCCTTTGCTGTAATCTGCAGGCAACTGAAGTTCCTGCAGCCGTTTGTAGTTGAAGAATGAACATTCCAATGGGCCTTCATCTCAACTGTCAACAAGTGAAGTGTCGCTTTTCCGGCATAATGGGTGGCTGCATGTGTGCCCTTCTTTGGAAAAATTTCGCTCACACCTCTGCAAAGTAGGCTCTCAAACAATCAATAATATCATCAGTTGCTGAGAAGCTCGTCCCTTCCTTTGTTGCGAAGAAAATCCTCCCCCGTTCAAACTCAAACAAGCAGCCCCGGTGGCGCAGTGGTCTAACCGATGGCCTCTGATCATTCGGCTGAACGGGGTCCGGGTTCGAATCCCGGTGAGGCATGGATGTCGTGTTTGTCTTACGGCACTGGCTCTCTCCCTTCCCTGGAACCAGTGACCCTAAATTAGAGACGGGCTACTGCTTATAGCCCATTGCGTTGCTGCTCACGGTGGTCGTTAAACCTCCAATCAAAAAAAAAAACTCAAACAAATAAGTCTTTCTCTTTTCCCATTGCACGGGCTTCGTACTGGCGACCTAACACGGACTGACTGTGACATCTACATACGTTTCGTTTTGGTTGTTGACGTCGCTAATAGGTAGTGTGGGGCCCGTCGACTGCTGAAAGCAGGGTTGTTCAGGATGATTTGGCCTACGAGTGAAAAGCAAGTTCGTACGACGTAGATTCAACAAACGCTAATTTTAGACCGACGCGTTAACCAGAGCGAGTGTTTTCTGCAATAAATAGAAACAACGTTGCAGAGAAATAAGCTATTAGAGAAAGCTTTGCATATGCTTCAGGACCTAAATCTTTTTTTACTTTTTTTTTCTTTTTGGGTAATTATATTTCTCTTATACACTGCCGGACAATTGCTAAGGACGGATGACAATAGCAACGATAGCAACCATAAAATGGAAGGCATGAAAATGTGGAAATTAGGATAAGTGTGGGATACAGTAAGACGTGTTGTGCGTATGCAAATTTTGGATTGCCGAACTTGTTCGTGACGTCATAGCGCTGATAAGAGATATAAAGGATTTGACGCGTATTGACCGTTGTTGTTCAAACGCAAAGTTGAAAGGGAAAGAATCAATTGACAAACTTGCAATTTTCAGTATGTCTTCCCGACATCGCCTAGATGATTTTACGCGTGGCCGTATTAGTGGCAAGATTGAAGAAGGGCGAAAAATAACAGATGTTGCCAGGGAGTTCGACGTCATCCACAGTGTTGTTTCAAGGCTTTGGAAATCATTTCAAACAAATGGAGAGTGTAGCAAACGTCACGGCGGAGGTCGTGTTCGCAGTACGACACCTGCAGAAGATCGGTACATAGTGCTATCAACAAAAAGACACCGGCGCAGCACAGCTAGTGAGGTAGCAAATCAGTTTATGTCTGCTGCTGGCAAGAGGATCTCCCGAAAAACTGTCGCCAGACGTTTGCATGAAGCAGGACTATACGCCCGCCGTCCTGTTGTGCGCATCCCATTGTCCAGACGTCACCGTACCGCCCGTTTGCAATGGTGCCATCAACATCGCAATTGGACTGATAACGACTGGTCTGCTGTCCTCTTCTCAGATGAGAGTAGATACAGTCTATCGTCTGATTGTCGACGACAACTGATCTGGCGTGATAGTGGTACTGCATATTGTCCAGCAAACATACAGGAAAGGGACCGATATCCGACATGTAGTGTCATGGTATGGGCTGGCATCATGATCAATGGCCGTACGTCCCTCTATGTGCTTCCAACTGGGACTATGACTGGCCAACGATACATTAATGATGTTCTGCTGCCTCATGTTCGCATGTTCCGTGGTGCTGTCGGTGATAGATTCATTTTCATGGACGACAACGCAACATGTCATCGAACAGTCGCTGTCCAGGAGTGTCTTGAGAGCGAGGATATTCAACGCCTCGTATGGCCAGCACGTTCTCCAGATCTGAATCCCATTGAAAATGTGTGGGATGCTTTGGGGAGGAGTCTTGCTGGTCGCCAATACCATCCAATAAACAAGGACACCCTCATCCGTGCACTGACAGAGGAATGGGATAAATTACCCCAACAGCTGCTTGATAATGTTGTGCAAAGCATGACACGACGTGTGGAATCTTGCATCGGCCTCCATGGTGGCTATATCCCGTATTGACATCTTACGCCGGAACGCCTGCGGACGGTAATTGCATTTTTTTCACGTTTACGTATTCTGCACAAAATGGCCTGTTTGTCCCTTGAACGCGTTCCAAAGCCTTCTGGGTTTCAGAGCACAATAAATTGTCTTTCTTGTAATGTCCTGGCTTTCTGACATTATTTTATTTCACTTGGCATCCAACCACACTTACTTTTTATGCGCTATATAGCCGTTTATGATCCGTCCTTAGCAATTGTCCAGCAGTGTACATTATCAGTTTAACACTTTCAGTTCCTTTCGCTAATCATTCCATAGTGTTGCCATAGTACAATTGTTCTGAATGCTAAATGCTTAAATATGTACAGGCTATAAGAAATTGAGACATAAATGACAGTTCTGATCGTACTTGACGTGAAAAAACTTTATAGACACTGGCATTGATTCATTCACGCTTCATTTAGGTAAAATACGCGGTAATTTGAGGCGTTTCTTTGGCGTTTTTACTTCGCAACATTCAACTATTGGACTAGTAAACAGTAACTCAACCTCCACAGGTACTTAGTTTTAATTATTCCGGTGTCGCAATGTATTACACATGCGCAAAAACTCGGATAGCACTTAATCATCATAAGCGTAACCAACAGCACATGAGCTTTAACTAAATATTTTTGGGGGTTTATCTGCCTCTTAATTTTCGTCGCAAAACGGATTCTGGGGTGCAAGTGCAGTACTTGCAATCCATTACTAGTTCTCTACAGCAATAATTATTTGCTTTCAATCAGTTGCAGTGCAGCAGTAGACTTAATGGAAACACAATGACTTCGCATCCGATTACCAGAGTGAATCATTTCGCGACGGAGATTCCGAAGGTTTGCGTTTACTAACAACAAAATACCAGAATTAACTGCCTTATTAGGTTAAGGTTAGAGTTTTTTTTTTATCTCGGGATAATTTCTGTGTCCAGAAAAAATAACTTCAAATCGCAATAGAGCACGATGGCCTAAAATTTCCAAAATCCAAAGCTAAAGGAAAACATCATTGCTCTCTCATTCATAAAGATAGGAGATCCTTAACCATATATGACCTCTTGTTACCATAAATAGATGCTGAAGAGAGACAGTTGTATGGTAATAAAGTAATTTGTGCAATGGTTTTGGTGCTATATAAAGAACTGTAACAAACAGGAATTAAAAATGGAATTATCTGCAATAATATCGGAAGAGTTTCTTCTCGTACAAAATATGCCATGTTTTAGTTTTGTTCCTAAAATGTGGATATACTTTTTGCTTGAGATAAAACGAAATACAACTCTGCTTCACCTGTTGATGAATAGTAGAACAATTTATTCAATTACGCATTATTTACGAAGCGTGTACCTTGAGGGAAATACATTCAGTCTATGGTGTTCCTCAATGTTTAAAACGTGAACATGCAGCTTAGGGAAAACTACGTTAATTTCGTTCTTATTATTCGCTCACTTTTAGTGAAACAGGCGTCACCCAAGTAAAGTTCAAGAAAATGTTACTTAGAGTTCGCCTTTTATTTGAGCCGCACTTCCCTAATACATGAACTAAAAGACAAGATTATTTGGACACCTAGTTCGAACGGACGAAAGAGCATTTATTACTCGGAATTAGCACATAGTCGGTCCACCTTTGGCAGTAAGGACTGCAGTGACCTTCCTAGTAATGCCTTTCCACGAGATGCGATTAGATTTGTATCTTGAATTTCGCGCTATTCCTCCTACAATGTTCTGCCGGAACTGTCCTAGACGAAGGTCTTGCCCACTTAAAAAGGATTCGGCGTTCCATCTTGTCTCACAAATGTCTTATTTGATTTAGATTGCGACTTTGGTCAGGATTATCCAGCACTTGGACTTCCTGCTCCTCAAACCAGGCCTGGGCAGACCTTGTATTGTGGCAAGGTTTCCAATCTTGCTGACGAGGGATTTGGACTTCCTGCTCCTCAAACCAGGCCTGGACAGGCCTTGTATTGTGGAAAGGCTTCCGATCTTGCTGACGAGGGATTTGGACTTCCTGCTCCTCAAACCAGGCCTGGACAGGCCTTGAATTGTGGCAAGGCTTCCGATCTTGCTGATGAGGGATTTGGGCCGAAGCACTGCCACAAAGTAGGTAGTATGGCATTGTCCAGTACATCTTCGTATCTATCTTCGTATCTGGTGGTTGTTAGGTAGGAGGGCCGCACAACTAAAGAAACGAGTCCATCTTAAAAGAAGCAATCCCACATTATCATGCATCTCCTTCTAAATGTCAGTGTATGTACAACACAGCCCGCTTGACAGCAATTCCCGCTCAAACCCCACACCCAAATACGCTCACCCGAACGAAAGTTTGAACAGTGTGACTTGTCACTCTATGCAACCGCCTTCCACTCTTTTGTTGTCCACGAACAGTGAGCGAGGGCACCACTGTAGTCTCCTTCTCGTATTGCTGGAGTGATGTAAGACGTGTGCGCAGCTGAAGTTTCTTAAGGGGGGGGGGTATTAAGGACTACCGTGAGCAACTCAGTGGGCTATAAGCAGTCGTCTGTCACTAATTTAGGGTCACTGGTTCCAGGAAAGGGAGAGAGTCAGTGCCGTAAAGCAAACACAACATCCATGCCTTACCGGGATTCAAACTCGGATCCATTTCGGACGAATGATCAGAGACTATCGCTTAGACCACTGAACCACAGGGCTGCACAGCTGCCTTAGCTTGTTAACAGTAGGTATGCAGTTCACGATTGACTGTTGAGGTGCAAATACCTGTTCCAGTGGCTTGTACGATGAAGCCGGCGACATCTGTGGCGCATTACGTGCATACCTTCTTCAAATGACCGAGTAAATGTTGTTTGGCACGTTCACTCAGTTCGTATAATATTTTTTTTTTTTTTTTGATTGGAGGTTTAACGACCACCGTGAGCAACTCAAATGGGCTATAAGCAGTCGCCTGTCCCTAATTTAGGGTCACTGGTTCCAGGGAAGGGAGAGAGCCAGTGACGTAAGACAAACACAACATCCATGCCTCACCGGGATTCGAACCCAGACCCCTTACGGACGAATGATCAGAGGCCAGCGCCTTAGACCACTGCGCCACCGGGGCGGCCTTCTTCAAATGACCGAGTAAACGTTGTTTGGCACGTTCACTCAGTTCGTATAATATTCCAGCGCGCGGCTTCGCTTTAGTCGCACTATCAGGTTTTCATTTTTGAATATTTAAAGAGCATCAGTTACAGTAGATTTGGGGAATACCAGAAAAATGCGACAATACTGCGCATTGCCAACTTTTCGTTTTCACCTGTAGATAGTGCATCATCCGTGATTTTTGGTAGTGATGTAGTCTAATGATAACACTTCCCCTCCTGAAAGCGCATGCGCACATTGAGCTGCGTCGCCGCCGTTTAAAATGGCGATTTGTAAGGAAAGCCTTTTCCCCGAGGAATTCCTAGCTGTAATTCGATTTGTGATGGGAAAACCACCTCTGCCAATATTCGCCGTTTTTTTATGAAAGTGCGCTGGGAACGTATAACAATGTACCAGCGCATCACTGTTTTTTTTTCTTTTGGAAGTCTGTCGCTAATATAGAGACACAGTAACCAAAAACAAAAGAAAGCTAAAGTTGCTGACAGAATACATAAATTACATGTTTTTTGACATTTTTCAAATTTTCGCACATTATTCACTTACGAAATTGCCCAACTAATTTGTGTACACCCTGTATTAGGATGTTCCGACTGTTAAATGTTCATAGAAAGTAGCTGAACTTCAGAAAATAGATATAGAAATGCAATTAGAAGCAATTCAATGCTAACGAATTGTGCAAGCTGCCCTGATGGCGCAGTGATGTAAGCGATGGGCCCTGATTCAAATCCCGGTGAGGCATGGATGTTGTGTTTGTATTACGGCACTACCTCTCTCATTTCCCTGGAAACAGTAGCCTTAAATTAGGGACGGGCGACTGCTTATAGCCCACTGAGTTACTCACGGTGGGCCGCCCCGGTGGCGCAGTGGTCTAAGCGATGGCCTCTGATAATTCGTCCGAAAGAGGTCCGGGTTCGAATCCCGGTGAGGCATGGATGTTGTGTTTGTCTTACGGCACTGGCTCTCTCCCTTCCCTGGAACCAGTGACCCTAAATTAGGGACGGGCGACTGCTTATAGCCCATTGAGTTGCTCACGGTGGTCGTTAAACCTTCAATCAAAAAAAAAAATTACTCACGGTGGTTGTTAAACCTCCAATCAAAATAATAATAATTGTGCGATCACAAAGACGAAGGTGGACTAAGTCGCCGCAGAATTCGTTGCATGTAAATGTACAAATCGCAAACAAAGAGCACAAAGGCAAAAGAAGAACTAGAAACCTTGTGACTAAGACTTTTTTTTTTTTTTTTTTTTTTGATTGGAGGTTTAACGACCACCGTGAGCAACTCAATGGGCTATAAGCAGTCGCCCGTCCCTAATTTAGGGTCACTGGTTCCGGGGAAGGGACAGAGCCAGTGCCGTAAGACAAACACAACATCCACGCCTCACCGGGATTCGAACCCGGACCCTTTTCGGACGAATGATCAGAGGCCATCGCTTAGACCACTGCGCCACCGGGGCGGCTGTGACTAAGACTGTCGTTGAAGTTAAATTATTGGGAATAAAAAGCAATGTCTGAGGGAAAATAGCCGAATGAAGTTATTAACATGTAAGAAAACAGTGTCGAAAACGGCGGCGAAAGAATATCTGAGTAAACAAAGAACTTAAATCTTTTGTTCCCATATTTTACGATCTTGTAAGAATTAAATTAAATAATTAAAAATTTAATTCTTTTGTTCCCAGATTTAACGATCTCGTAAGAACTAAAATTTTAATTCGTTTATCCCCAGATTTTGCGATCTCATAAGAATTAAATATAATTAAAAATTTTATTATTTTTTTTACCGAGGTTTTATGACATTTCCGCTATTTTCGGTATTGTTTCCTGACTTATTTAATTTCAGTCATAGTTTTCCGCAGTCATTGCTTTTAACCCGAATATTTTAACATCAACGGCAACTTTTAATCAAAAGGTTTATCATTATTTTTGGTTTTTATGCTCTTCGTTTGCAATCTGCACATTTATTGAAACATTTTGTCATATCTCAGTATCATTACATTCAACGGAGACTGGGCCCACCTTCGCCTTTTTTATCTTACAATTCGTAAATACTGAAATGTTGTTTAGAGTGTTTTGAAATTTATTTCCTGAAGTGCGGCTACGACTCCTTTCTGAGAACTTTTTTCACATTTTGATTTATTACAAAGGCCTTCCCTGAAAACTAACTTTTGATTTCAACGTTTAATAGTTCGAATATTTTAATATGACAGTTTAAAACAATATGCAGTTATTACGAATTGGACAAACGAAATATCGTACCTTACACGTTTTTTGCCGTTGAAATAACACCTCAAGGGATAACGCTGCAACACAGACGAAAACGAATTTTATGAGGAGGGATGGAGGGAGAACAAGCTCAAAACAAGCAGCGACATATGCATAAATGTTTTCGGTGACTACGGTAAAACGATGTATGAGTTGTATTTTATTTTTTACACTCTGGTAAAAGAATTAGATATACCGATACGAAATACAATACACGTACCCAAAACTTTATCAACGTTCATACTTTTGTGCATTGTCATTTCGAGAAAAACGAATTTCGATTTCTTTCAAAATGAAGATTAAATTCACTCTCAAATTGAGAGAATTTTATGTTTACCTTTCTTTTCCAGTTTTTGAAGGTCGAATGTACGGGTCAATCGTAGGTCTATGTTCCCGAAGATCACAGAACATCTGCAAAAGATTAAAATTTTAGATTGCGTAATTACACAAAGCACAAGATAAAATACGTTATAATACTCTGATATGATATGATTTTTTCTGACCTGCGTCAAAAGACTACTGATTTGGTGTGACTACATTATAGGTCTGGTCTAAATTGTCTAAAATGTCTGGTGGACCAGCCCACATGTTTCAAATAAAGCGACAATTTTTTAAACTGATAGTGATCTTTCATAAGAGTCTAACATTTTACGAGCGACGTACTTTTGTAGTTATGCTAGAAACAGCTGAGAAGCCTTTATTTAAGATTGTCACTGCTCCGGAGCTGGAAGAAACGATTTTAGCAATCACGTAGTTATAATGGAAGTTGCTCATGCAAAACGGCACGCTTCGAACTACTTAATTACACATGCGCAGGAACACAAACGAAGCAACTTGAGCATCTAGCTACGTATTTATGACTTAGAACTAGTAGCAAAAGCATTTATCAGCCTCGTGAGCGTTTGATTACGGAGAATACTCGTATTTTGAAACTGTCGCAACAGGAGGAAAAGTGTTTTAGTAAATCCTTATCGATAAGATTCGGAGGAACAGAATTTCGTAGCGATATAATGGTCGGAATAGGTGGAAATTGTGTGTAGGTTTTCTAGAAGCACTTATAATAGGAAGCAATGCTGAATATCTTCTATCGTAGCACTTGGACCAGAGAGAAGCAGGTTTAGTAACCATTTACATGGTAGAGTTGTGATTAAGTTACTTTAGCAGCAGGAAACAATACTAAGTGGTTACCTTTGGGGGGGGAGGAAGCGAACAGACTAACCACGGGCAATTAGGAGCTTGCTGAAGCAAGTCTAGTAACCACAGCTGGCAGTAAACCAGATTTAGAAAAATAAAATACCTCATATGTCAGAGATCAGTAATAGCAAATCCGCAAAGCATTTTCAGGGCCGCGAGAGGTACGGCCGACATTGGTTGGCACTAAAGAAACATAATAAATCACTCACGTGGGCGCGCGTTATAATGCATTCTGTCCTCAAAATAATTTCAGATGCACATGCTGCACTGAAAACATCGCAAAAATCTCGTACAAAAATTTAGCTGCCGCTCATGATACACATGTACTATTTCAACCCATTTTCCTAAATAGGAATCCCTAAAGATTCCCTTGTGTTTGCAATAAACTTTGCACGTACTATGGATTATAAAGAAATGTTACATACACGTGAGCTTCTAGTTTGTTAGGTACACTCTCATATTACATCAATGGAAAATAACACATTATGTAACATTGCGAAGAAAAATTCCGACAGGAAACGCGTTGAAGACAAAGTAATCTTGACATATATTCGATTCAATGAAATACACATACCGGCCACAGAATTGGAAATCTTTATGCTGATGCACGTAAACGTCACTTATGCAGCATATTTGCAAAATACTAGTCACGTCCGTCACCACTAGATCTAGGCAAATATGCAAGACAGCTGCTCGTCAGTAATCAGTAATGCTGTTGAACACAATGGTAACAACAAAGGATGTTTCGGAGTTTGATAAATGGTTTATTGTGTGTGCCCATCTTTCTGGAGCTACGATTTTGAAAACAGTAGAGCTGTCTGGTTTCTCAATAGGTGAGATATCCTGTGTGTTTAATCAGTGAAAAAATAACCCACGTTGCATGTCTAAGAGCCGTAAGTGTGCTAGACAGACAGGAACGAGATCGTCGTCGTCTGAGAAGGCTTGTACACTGAAACACAAATTCCCGTGTGCATTATTTGACCGAAGCATTTAATGAAGGCTATTTCCGACCCATATCTCAGAGACGTATGAATAGGAAATTCAAGCAGATAGGTATTTGCAGTAGCGTGCCTGTGATGATGTAAAAATATTTAAGACAGGAAAAATGGTGCAAAAATCCGGAATGGGAGGTGGAACGTTATTTTTGCCCTGTAGGAAGAGAAGCTACATCAGGTCAGATATATTGTGTGCCCGGGGTCCCACGAAGAGAAGAAGGGGAAAATAAATTCTTCCCGTGGTGAATTCCACGCTGAGGCAGAAGTTCATAAAAATGGAGATGCCTTCGTAGCGCAGGAAGGCAGATCATGCGGAGGTGAAAGATGTTTACCACATGGCCCCTTGATCCGATGGCGTGCCGCGTGTGCTTACGTGATTGGTGTTGCGAGGTCTGGGCTGCACAGGGCTGCAAGAGTTTGAGCGGGGAAAAGTTGTAACGAACTTTTGCGGGACACTTTTTCATCGGAAGGAAAATAGGACGGTCGTTTTATAATCGTCGTTCAAGGCATGAGAGCGCTCGATATGTACGCAAGGTAGTCGGCTGGGCTGACTAGGTAGTTAGGAGCCTACCTGCGAGTTAAGGCTACTAGGTTATATACACTGCATTACCTGCGGGTAAACGTAGTAATTAGAATCACATGACGGATTGCGGTCTACCAAGAAAATCCTCCACCTGTGAAAGGCATAATTTCTGTGATGTGAAATAACTTTTCGATGCTATGTGCACACCTATAGTGCAGGACTGAACGGTAAACGAACTCTGACCATGCTGTGAGATTGGTTTGCTTGACATCAAGAACCGTCTACTGTATGTCAAATGCATCATCAGTTGTGTTATCAACGGAAATCACTTCCCTGCTAAAGGGTAACTTGTAAATAAAATTGTACAGATTGTTTAACCACCCAGCTCTAAGTATATACAATTCATCATTTTCTTCGCGATGCCTCTGAAGATCAGGCACAACAGCATAAGTTGACTGGGACTAAGTGGTATCCTGGTCTGGTGGCAGTGAAATACTAAACCGAGTAACTGAAGCAAACTCCAATCTACTCGCACAGAACATAAAAAACGAGTAATCAGTAAGTATTATACATTCTACTAACCCCACAAAAGATCACTCTACGTATATGCATGAAAATACAGTATCATCATCATCATCATTGTCAACCATTATCAATCCACTGTTGGACGAAGGTCTCCCCAAGTTTCCTCCACAACGGTCTGTCTTGTGCCAGTCTCCTCCATGTCACCCCTGCATACTTTCGAATTTCATCCACCCATCTCCCATGTGGTCTTCTTCTGGGTCTTTTCCTGTCCCTTGGAATCCAATCTAAAATTTCGGCTGTCCATCGATGATCTGTCCTTCTGGCAGTATGTCCAGCCCATTGCCATTTCAGGGATTTAACTCTGATCACGATGTCTTCCACTCTTGTCAATTTTCGGATCCACGAGTTCCTCTTCTTATCTCTCCTGGTTACACCAAGCATGCACCTCTCCATGCTACTTTGAGTTGTCTGCAGCCTTTGTATGTCTCTTTTAGTTAAGGTCCACGTCTCTGCACCATACGTAAGCACTGGAAGGATGCATTGATCAAACACTTTTCTTTTAAGACATAATGGCATATTGCTCTTGAAAATTATGCTGTTTCTTCCAAAAGCTCTCCAGGCAAGTTTTGTACGCCGATTAATTTCTTCATCAATGTGACCCTCACTTGATATCTGCTGTCCAAGATAAACGTACGTGTTTGTTATCTCCAGCTTTTCTCCATCAATCGATAAATCTTCATTTCTTGTAAAAGCATTGAACATCACTTTTGTCTTCTGAAAGTTCATTTTTAATCCCACTTCTTTACTCTTGTCAGCAAGTTCCTGGATCATACTCTGCAGCTCTGATGGGGTAGTTGCAAAAATGACTACGTCATCAGCAAAACGAAGGTGGGTTAGATAATCTCCATTAATCTTTATCCCCTTGTTTTCAAAGCTCAGCGACTGAAAAACACCCTCCAATGTGGCATTAAAGAGCTTCGGAGATATGGTGTCACCTTGTCTCACTCCCTTTCCAATTTTTACGTGTGTTGTATTTTCAAACAGCCTAATCTTTGCACTTGCATTTTCATAGATGTTATTAATAATATTAATGTATGCATCTTCAATACCGCAGGTTTTCAGAGCCATTGTAACTGCTGATGGTTTCACCGAATCAAAGGCTTTTTCATAATCGATAAAAGCCATGCACAATGGAAGTTCATATTCCCTCGCTCTTTCAATTAGTTCTCTCAGCACGTGGATATGATCTATTGTGCTGTAGCCACTCCTGAATCCAGCTTGTTCTCTCGGTTGAGCCATGTCCAGTGTTACCTTCAAGCGGTGTGAAAGAACTTTAGTGAAGATTTTATAAACTACTGATAGGAGGCTGATAGGTCTGTAGTTTCCGAGATCCTCAATGTCACCTTTCTTATGTAGCAGGATCATTGTAGCGGTGTTCCAATCCTCAGGAATCTTTCCTTCATTAAGGCATCGAGTGAAAATTTGGGCGAGTACTGTTTCGATTTCTCCACTTGCTTCTTGTATGATGTCTACAGTAATTCCATCTTCTCCTGGAGCTTTTCCTCGCTTCATGTTCTTGATTGCATGTGCAACTTCTGCTGGAAGGACTGGAGGACCTCTGGTACTGGTACCTTTCATGATGTCTGGAGTGCATATATCATCCCTTTCATATAATTTGGAGCAGAAATCTTTCACTCTTGTCAAAATTTCGCCTCTATTTCTTGTTACAGAA
This sequence comes from Macrothele yani, assembly GCA_039090855.1. Lineage (NCBI taxonomy): Eukaryota > Metazoa > Arthropoda > Arachnida > Araneae > Macrothelidae > Macrothele > Macrothele yani. The sequence goes on from CM076995.1 coordinate 187,909,702, forward strand.
CCATCTTCTTTTCTCAGTGCCATAATCTGTTTTCTTCCCTTACTGAGATGTCCCTTTGCTATCTTTAGGCTTTGGTTGTTTTCAATTGCTTTCCTTACTAGTTCACAGTTGAATTTCCTTACGTCTTCAGTGATACTTTTTCGTACTGTCTTGCATAGCTCTATATATTCCGCTTTGGAAGTCACATCTTCTTTAGTTGTCCTCATCTCTTCTCTTTTGCATCAACATTTTGGTTTTTCCTGATAATTTGTTCACATGCAACTTGTTCTTAGACCCAGCTAATTTTGTTGCTGTTTCCATAAGAGCTTTGGTTACTTTTCTGTTAACTTCAGAGATGTCCACTTCTTCCGATGTTAGGCCTTCTAAAGCAGAGAACCTGTTCTTCAGTTCCAACTTGAAGGTATTATGGTGTTTTTTAAGGTTGGTTCAAGATGAAAAACCCTTCTGCCTCTGCAAACTCAACGAGAGTATTTCCACGTTGGTTTCTGTTGCCGTGACCGAATTTACCTACTGAAGTTTCATTCTGTTGCCGTTGCCCTATTTTTGCATTGAAATCTCCCATAATTATTTTCAAGTGCTGCTTACCTTTATTATTTAGATGACAAATTTCCTCATAAAATTCTTCAATTTCTTCTTCAGGATGACTTGTGGTGGGTGCATAAGTTTGAATAATCTGAGCCTGGTATCTTTTCGAGAGTTGGATAACAAGTCGTGCAGCTCTGTCAGAGGAACTTTCAACTTCTACAACTTTATCCTTCAGTTTCTTGTTTATTATAAATCCAACACCACTAGTTCTGCCAGTATCTGTCCCACGATAGTAGAAGAGATGTCCACTTTTCAGTTCGATGAGATCTTCTCCTTTTCTCCTTACCTCACTTAGCCCCACGATGTCTCACTTGATCCTTTGTAGTTCCTCTTCCAATTCAAGAAGCCTTGATTCAGAAGATAGGGAGCGTTCATTGTAAGTAGCCAAGGTCAGCATCAGATGGCAGCCTAGTCCGGTCCTCCGGGGATTCTTACCACCCTCTGCCTTCATGTCGCACTGGCCGCTGCCTTGGCCAGGTACATTCCAGCTGCCGGAGACTGAGGGCCAAGATTTAAGTTGTGGAATCATTTTGGAGGGGTTTGGCCATAACTCACCACGCTGGCCAAGCGGGTTGGTGAGTGTGGGATAGAATTTCCTCTAATCCCGATGGTATACTTATACCGCTATGGGCGGTCGTCATAGCCCCTTTAGTGGGAACAGGATGCACCACGAGAAGGCGGGGTTGAAATTTGTCAAGGAGAGGATGTGATGTTACGCATCACCTGACCTTACATCCCGAAAATACAGTATATATATATATATATACAATTAGGGATGTAAGGTCAGGTGAAGCGTAACATCACAGCCTCTCCTTGACAAATGTCAACCCCGCCTTCTCGTGGTGCATCCTGTTCCTACTAAAGGGGCTCTGACGACCGCCAATAGCGGTATAACTATACCATCAGGATTAGAGGAAATTCTATCCCACACTCACCAACCCGCTTGGCCGGCGTGGTGAGTTATGGCCAAACCCTCCAAAATGACTCCAGAACTTAAATCTTGGCCCTCAGTCTCCGGCAGCTGGAATGTACCTGGCCAAGGCAGCGGCCAGTGCGACATGAAGGCAGAGGGTGCTAAGAATTCCCGGAGGACCGGACTAGGCTGCCATCTGATGCTGACCTTGGCAACGGACAATGGACGCTCCCTATCTTCTGATTCAAGGCTTCTTGAATTGGAAGAGGAACTACAAAGGATCAAGTGGTACATCGTGGGGCTAAGTGAGGTAAGGAGAAAAGGAGAAGATCTCATCGAACTGAAAAGTGGACATCTCTTCTACTATCGTGGGACAGATACTGGCAGAACTAGTGGTGTTGGATTTATAATAAACAAGAAACTGAAGGATAAAGTGGTAGAAGTTGCAAGTTCCTCTGACAGAGCTGCACGACTCGTTATCCAACTATCGAGAAGATACCAGGCTCAGATTATTCAAACTTATGCACCCACCCCAAGTCATCCTGAAGAAGAAATTGAAGAATTTTATGAGGAAATTTGTCATCTAAATAATAAAGGTAAGCAGCACTTGAAAATAATTATGGGATATTTCAATGCAAAAATAGGGCAACGGCAACAGAATGAAACTTCAGTAGGTAAATTCGGTCACGGCAACAGAAACCAGCGTGGAAATACTCTCGTTGAGTTTGCAGAGGCAGAAGGGTTTTTCATCTTGAACTCCTTCTTCAAGAAAAAGCCACACAGGAAATGGACATGGAGACATCCAAATGGGACGACAAGTGAAATTTATTTTATTATGTGTAACAAAAACTTCGTCATAGAAGACTGCAGTGTGCTAAACAAGTTCAACACAGGTAGTGACCATAGATTGGTGAGATGTAAGATGCACCTCAACACTAAACTTGAACGTGTCAAGCTCATAAGACAAACAAAATCTATTGACATAACCAACCTTAAAAAACACCATAATACCTTCAAGTTGGAACTGAAGAACAGGTTCTCTGCTTTAGAAGGCCTAACATCGGAAGAAGTGGACATCTCTGAAGTTAACAGAAAAATAACCTAAGCTCTTATGGAAACAGTAACAAAATTAGCTGGGTCTAAGAACAAGTTGCATGTGAACAAATTATCAGGAAAAACCAAAATGTTGATGCAAAAAAGAAGAGAGATGAGGACAACTAAAGAAGATGTGACTTCCAAAGTGGAATATATAGAGCTATGCAAGACAGTACGAAAACGTATCACTGAAGACGTAAGAAAATTCAACTGTGAACTAGTGAGGAAAGCAATTGAAAGCAACCAAAGCCTAAAGATAGCAAAGGGACATCTCAGTAAGGGAAGAAAACAGATTATGGTACTGAGAAAAGAAGATGGTTCTGTAACAAGAAATAGAGGCGAAATTTTGACAAGAGTGAAAGATTTCTACTCCAAATTATATGAAAGGTATGATACATGCACTCCAGACATCATGAAAGATAGCAGTACCAGAGTTCCTCCAGTCCTTCCAGCAGAAGTTGCACATGCAATCAAGAACATGAAGCGGGGAAAAGCTCCAGGAGAAGATGGAATTACTGTAGACATCATACAAGAAGCAAGTGGAGAAATCGAAACAGTACTCGCCCAAAATTTTCACTCGATGCCTTAATGAAGGAAAGATTCCTGAGGATTGGAACACCGCTACAATGATCCTGCTACATAAGAAAGGTGACATTGAGGATCTCGGAAACTACAGACCTATCAGCCTCCTATCAGTAGTTTATAAAATCTTCACTAAAGTTCTTTCACACCGCTTGAAGGTAACACTGGACATGGCTCAACCGAGAGAACAAGCTGGATTCAGGAGTGGCTACAGCACAATAGATCATATCCACGTGCTGAGAGAACTAATTGAAAGAGCGAGGGAATATGAACTTCCATTGTGCATGGCTTTTATCGATTATGAAAAAGCCTTTGATTCGGTGAAACCATCAGCAGTTACAATGGCTCTGAAAACCTGCGGTATTGAAGATGCATACATTAATATTATTAATAACATCTATGAAAATGCAAGTGCAAAGATTAGGCTGTTTGAAAATACAACACACATAAAAATTGGAAAGGGAGTGAGACAAGGTGACACCATATCTCCGAAGCTCTTTAATGCCACATTGGAGGGTGTTTTTCAGTCACTGAGCTGGGAAAACAAGGGGATAAAGATTAATGGAGATTATCTAACCCACCTTCGTTTTGCTGATGACGTAGTCATTTTTGCAACTAGCCCATCAGAGCTGCAGAGTATGATCCAGGAACTTGCTGACAAGAGTAAAGAAGTGGGATTAAAAATGAACTTTCAGAAGACAAAAGTGATGTTCAATGCTTTTACAAGAAATGAAGATTTATCGATTGATGGAGAAAAGCTGGAGATAACAGATACGTACGTTTATCTTGGACAGCAGATATCAAGTGAGGGTCACATTGATGAAGAAATTAATCGGCGTACAAAACTTGCCTGGAGAGCTTTTGGAAGAAACGGCATAATTTTCAAGAGCAATATGCCATTATGTCTTAAAAGAAAAGTGTTTGATCAATGCATCCTTCCAGTGCTTACGTATGGTGCAGAGACGTGGACCTTAACTAAAAGAGACATACAAAGGCTGCAGACAACTCAAAGTAGCATGGAGAGGTGCATACTTGGTGTAACCAGGAGAGATAAGAAGAGGAACTCGTGGATCCGAAAAATGACAAGAGTGGAAGACATCATGATCAGAGTTAAATCCCTGAAATGGCAATGGGCTGGACATACTGCCAGAAGGACAGATCATCGATGGACAGCCGAAATTTTAGATTGGATTCCAAGGGACAGGAAAAGACCCAGAAGAAGACCACATGGGAGATGGGTGGATGAAATTCGAAAGTATGCAGGGGTGACATCTAGGAGACTGGCACAAGACAGACCGTTGTGGAGGAAACTTGGGGAGACCTTCGTCCAGCAGTGGATTGATAATGGTTGACAATGATGATGATGATGTTGATGATATACAATTATGACATTGCCTAAACGGAAACCACTGATTCCTTCGAAGAACAGGAAAGTTCGTCTCCAGTAATGTTAGGAACACCGTGATTTTGCACTGGAAAACCGGAAAAATGTCATATGGTTCGACGAGTTGCCTTACACCTTGTTCTGTATCAACCGTAGGCTGATAGTTTTGCTCGTGTCCCATGAAGCAATGGATCCTTCTTACCTTGTAAACTCGAATCAAGATTCTGGAGGTGGTCCCATGATGTGGGGCACGTTCTGTTGGTATGGAACGGATCACGCGATATTGCTGGAAAGTCGAATGTCCTCCAAGGATTACCTGGATATTCTCTCTCCCTCTGTGCCATACCCTTTCTCATAGCCCGAACGTTGACATGTTCGTTCCTGTACTTGACTGAGTCCTGCACCTTTCCTCACTTTTCACAACATTTCTGAATTACCCCTTACAACACCCTTAACCAAACAGTATTAACACACCATGCTTGTGTTAATAACCGACTAGTGATTTGCATATGAAATCTTTTAAGTATATTTGACCGATGGCTGAGGAAAGCTGCTTGTAAGAACACGAAATCAAATGAAGTGAAATCTATTTGATTTTTGATTGGAGGTTTAACGACCGCCGTGAGCAACTCAATGGGCTATATGCAGTCGCCCGTCCCTAATTTAGAGTCACTGGTTCCAGGGAAGGGAGAGAGCCAGTGCCGTAAGACAAACACAACATCCATGCCTGACCGGGATTCGAACCCGGACCCCTTACGGACGAATGATCAGAGGCCAACGCCTTAGACCACTGCGCCACCGGGGCGGCAAATCTATTTGGCAGCCCTGGTGGCGCAGTGTTCTAAGCGATGGCTTCTGATCATTCGTCCGAGATGGGTCCTTGTTCGAATCCCTGTGAGGCATGGATGTTGTGTTTGTCTTACGGCGCTGGCTCTCACCCTTCCTTGGGCCAGGGACGGGCGACCGCTTATAGCCCATTGAGTTGCTCACGGTGGTCGTTAACCTCCAATCTAAAAAAAAAAAAAAATCTGTTTTATCACAAATACAATCCGTGGTATAACTGTAGGAAAAGCATCCTAAAAAATGAACGTAGTTCACACCAGAATTCTAAACAGGAAAGCTAATGCAAATCATACAGAAGGATTAGCAGATGCAGACTATTGATCCTTTCGCGTGCTTTATTTGTTTCGTTTTGAGTATGGTTGCTTCATCTTGTATTGGCACAGTTAAAGTTTTACAAATATAAATTACTTCATAAAAGCTAGATATTCGCTTTGAAACTAGACGATACTCTTCCGCTGGAAATCTTTCAACACTACATAAAACATAATATCACCCAAATCTGGAGTACATTTTTCGCATATTTGGATCCCAACTAATTTATTATCTCGATGTCTTCTCTGCTGAAGTGATCATTTGTTTCTTAACATACAGTCGAGCGCTATGTCCATTTTTTGCCGTTTTCGGTTACACTTCAAGAAAAGCGGTCATCCTGGACACATTTTGTGTCCAGCCAGTAAAGTGCCGAATTTATCAATTTGCCATGCACTAGCGTTCCTTCACAATGGAAATTTGCCAGTTACATCCGCAAAATTACAAAATTAATTACTTTTGATTTGTTCGAAATTTAAAATTTAACATACACCAATGAGACATTACATTATGACCACCTACCTAAAAGGCCGTAGGACGCCCTTTAGCCCACAAAACAGCGGCCACTCGGCGAGGCATCGATTCGATGAGGTGGCGATAGTTATCCTGCGGTATCGGGTACCATAATGTCAACAGCAGGTCCTCCCGTGCTCGGCATCAGCTCCGATATTTTCGAGTCTAAAGTTCCGTTTATAGTACCCTCCCTGTTCTAATTTTGTGTTTTTCGTGTATCTAAAGGTCTAGTGCATCGTTTTGTTCTACTTTCCGATTCGTAAGTACGATATTTTCTTCATTCCAAGCTTTATTTACCTTCTGGTCGAGCTGGCCAGAAGAACTGCTGGGTGCCGCCATTAGTAATGACGGCTTCCGGTGGAGATGTCATGTTCGGTAGCCCTACTTCCACTCTTGCTGTAACCGGCGACGCTGCTGCTGGCGCCGCTACGCTGATTTCTCCTCATGGCGCTGTTCAACTACCCTCTTCCGGTGCGTCATTCAACACCTCTTCTGCTGCTGCCCAGTCAGACAGCTCCTCTGCTTCAGCTTCCACTGTGACTTTTACTGATGCAATGCATACTCACGATGACGTCACTCCTCCACCTTCCACAGCAGCTCGATTGCCATCGTCTTATTATGCTGCAGCGACCTCTGCATCTGATCGCCAATCTTCGATTGTGTTGCAGCAAGTCGATGCTTTGAAACCTCATGTTCGTCGCACCGGCAACTCCATTCATCTTCATATTCCGGTGTCATCTGTTCAAGCTTAAAAGTTCTCCTCGCATATGGCTTTAGGAGTGTTTTTAAAGCCCTTCCCAATACCAAGGTGAAAGTTTATGCTACAGCAGTTAAGCAGCTTTTATCTCCGTCTGCTATTACTCATCTCTATCGTCGGGCTCGGACTATTGTTGTTTATCTTTCTCAACCTGACCATGTGACCTCTCTTTTGCACAAAGGTATTATTATTAATAATAACCTCTTGATGCCCAAACCTGTGATACAGCGCCCGGTTAATGTGTCGTTTTATCCAGTGCCACCTGAAGTCACAAATTTCATGCTCCTTTCAGTTATCTCATCTCTTGGTCGCGTTGCCGGGGACGTCGTAACCTACTCGGCAGCGCCCAACGACTTCGCGGATCGCCATATTTACGGTCCTCGTCGCATGGTGGCTGTCATTTTTTCTTCTCAGGAAGATATTGCAACTTTACCTACACAACTTATTGTCCATTGTCACGGTCAACGGAGACATATCGATCTCTTAACTGAGTTCCACTGCAGCAAGTGTATAGGCCTAGGGCATTTTTATAAAGTGTGTCCTGGACCTTCCTCTTCTTCTGGACCCTCTTCTGGATTAATGTCTACATCAGTGCCTGCTGATACTCCCCCATCTGGTTCTCGTGCAGAGCCTGACTTACGTGCTCCTGATTTTACTGAAGCTCACTTTCCTCCTCTCCTTGGTTCTTCAACTTCACCTGAACCGTTTTCACCTCCTTGCTCGATTTCTGAGCAGGACGCTTCTGCTCAGGTGGTGTTTTCTACTTCTACTGGTGAGACTCCCTCTACGGAGGTGGCCATGGTTACCATTGATTCATCGGAAACTGATCTTGATGATTACCGCGATGCTTTAATGACTGCTCCGGACACTCCTGGACTGTTTCACCTTCCTATTACTCCTACTGCATATCCCACCAGTGTGGATGATTTGGCCATTACTGATGAGACTGTTGTTGATTCCAGTGGCCGATACGCAAAACGTACCGTCTTCAAAGCTCCTAGTGCTCCAGCTAAACGTGGACGTCCACGAGTGTATCGCTCTCGCTCATCTTCTAGCACTCGTTCTCCTCCAGCGTCCCCCAGGGGGTGTAGCCTTACGGAAAATCCAGAGGAACTCGCAGAATTTGCGCTCCAAGCGCGATTTGAACAGTTTTGTCAAGATACCGTTGTGCTCACTCGACCCTTTACCCATAGACAACTGTTTCGCCTATTTTCGCTCTTCCGGGATCTATCGTTTGATATGGCCTCTTACCTTTCTCACTCCACATTTCCTCCGGATGATGTTCATCGTCGGCTGACGTGTATAAGAGCTGACCTTGAGGCTCTTTGCAAGACTGACTGTACGTTCCTTTCTTGTTATCAGCGGCTCTGTGAAATGGAGGACACCACTCAACTTTCTGCTTCATTTCTTCGTCATTCCCTTGCTGATGAGTAGGACTTTTCCTGACTTATTACTTGCTCCTGGACTAGTCCTGCGTTTTTACAGCTTCTCTGGACTTTCATTTCCTTCCTTATCGGACTTTATAGTACGTCATTGTATGTAATTTATCCCGCATCGTCTCCGGGCCATTTTTGTACGTATGTCATTTTCTGTTCTATATCTGCATCAGTGATTTTATCTTGTTACATGCATTCATCTGTAGATATTGTCATTCATTGTTCTTTTTTATTTTCTCATCGCCCGAGGTGCGATTGTATTATCATTTTCTGAATAAATTGTTGAACTCCTCCAGTTCCCGTTCATTTCCGGGAGATGGTGATGAAGCGCGAACCCGCTTTTCCAAGTCGAACCACAAACGTTCGATTGGGTTCATGTCAGGTGAATGTGGAGGCCACGGCTTTAACAGAGAGTCTCCAGCATGTTCCTCGAACCACTCCTTGGCGATTCTGGCAGTGTGGCATGGCGTATTATTCTGTTAGTAATGGCCATCACCAGCAGGGAACACAGTTGTCATGAATGGCTGAACTTGGTCCGCAGCGATGTTTAACTACCTGACAGATTTAGAGATTGTGCTATGCGGATAATGGGGCCTAAAGTGTCCCAAGAAAGCATCGCCCACAGCATAACACTGCCGCCGCCGGCCCGTTTCCGCCCAACAGTGCATCCAGGTGCCATAGCCTCCGTCGGTAATCGGCGTATCTGCGCTTAGCCGTCTACGTGATGCGCCAGGAATCTTGATTCGTCAGACCACGCCACTTTCTTCAGATCCACGGTATAATCTTGATTACCTTGGGCTCATTTTATGCGTTGTTGGCTGTGACGTGCAGTGAGCATAGGGACCCGGCTGGGTCTTCGGCTACGCAGGCGCATGCGCAGAAGGCTGCTATGAACTGTGTGCTGTGACACATTGCCCTCATCACCACTTTTGTATCTGCGGGTGATTTGTCGCACTGTGGCCCTGCGGTCGCAGTGAACAATGCGTTACACTCTCCGCTCCCCTCTAGCATCAGTGGGCAGCGGAAGACACACGGCTTGACGATGGTTCGTCGTTTGGTGATCTGTGCACCACTTTTGATACGTACTCTCTACAGCGGTACGTGAACAACCCATAAGCCGCGTGGTTTCCGAGATCACGTAAAAATGGTTCGATTTCGATGAAATTTTAGTATGTGGTACGGAACAACCTGGGGATTGACGAACCGTATTAAAAATGGAAGAAATGGGATGAAAAGTCAGGACATAGGAGCAGGATTCATTCCATAGCCCTTATGCGTCATAACTTACGTAAAAATGCTTCGATTGCGACAAAACGTTAGGTTACAGGAGCTATATTTATTCCACAGCCATTGTCCTTATAACTTGAGTAATGATTTCTGGTATGCTGGAAAGCGTATCATAATCAATGCATTGCATGATTTTACTAACTTGTTTTGTTACAGTCATTTAGGTAGATTCATGCTTCATCAATAGTTACAATAAATTTCCGAGTCCAGCTAAGTGATTTTCATTAAGAAGTCCACACCATGTTCTACGGTCAGCAACGTTCCTAGGCAAAAGGCGGTGAACATTATGCTTTTTATTTTGTATTTTCAGATACAAATCTTTGTTTTATTACCTTGTTTATACTTGACACAGAGATTTGTAACGACTTAGTGATTGGTCTGTGCGTTGGTGGATTTTCTGTTAAGATCAGAGGCCTTACTTTTGAAAAAGGCGTAAAATTACGTAACTTCTTCGGACATTCGTTTAGTGCCCTTTTTTCCTGTTAAAAGCACTCCTTGACGATTTTCCCCCTATTATTAATAATATTGTTTATTTCACATTTAGAAGTACTAATTTCGCGATTTTTATAGCGCTTTTTAATTATAGAATAGGAAAATTTATCTTCGTAAAGAGCAAAAACATTACCTTCTAACCACAGCATGTTTAGAGTCGGTATTTTTTAGCAGACAATATTTAACTGCAACAGATGTTTTTTTTCGTGTTCATGTAACACGCTGTTGCCAGTTTCAATTCTTTTAACTTCTTTTACTTTCCGTAATTTCTTACCAAAAACGTTCTAAAAATGTGTGAACATCATCTGTAACTAAAATCTAGGGCATCATTAGATATTTATATCACTCCATGCCGCCTCTTATGTGATTCCATTGCACAACATGATAGTTATACAAAATATTAAAGGCTGTCACGTGATGTTGCATCTGGCGACGACATGGTCACCGAGAGGACTCAGCTGTTGTTTTCGAGTAGCACACTGCTCATCAACCTGACATCATCGTAAGGGCTGCCATTAGTTACGATAGCTGGTCACTTCAGATGACCAGCTATCGTAACTAATGGCAGCCCTTACGATGATGTAAAAGAATTAATGGCAGCCCTTACGATGATGTAAAAGACATGAATACACCTCGGAGGTACGTGGATCACGATTTACAACCTGTTTTTTACCATTTCTGCGTGGTATAAAGCAGGCAGTTTTCAAGCTAAAGTATCACTCGGCCATACGTCCATAATATCTTTCAAATGCACTTATTAGGGGTCCATGTGCTTCTATGGGGAGTTCTGTCTTCGGACCTATAACCCATCGAGCATGTATGGTACCTCACTGAATGACACTTGCAAGTCTCTGGTCCGCTGCTCCGGAATACCTCTCAATTATATGACCAGGTAAACATTGCGTGATCCTTGATACCCTAGGACATAATTGGAATAGCTAATTATACCCTAGGGCATCATTAGATATTTATATCACTCCATGCCGCCCCGTGTGTCTGATTCCATTGCACAACATGATAGTTATACAAAATATTAAAGGCTGTCACGTGATCCTGTCATGTAGTATATTAAACTGAGGTCACTTCCTTCAAAATTGAATTACGTGTTATCTACCTCATATGGCAACACTATGTCTCTGGGGATTTTCTGCTAATTTTTCTCAATTTTTCTGAGCGGTACAATTTCTGTGCCGAGCAGTGAGCCATCGGGAACTCAGTTTGCTTTCAATTTCGTTAACCTTTGTTTTACAATAACAAGTGCGCTGTTCCTTCTGAACATTCATAAATCAGCACCAAAGAGTATTTTCGTATTGGGAAAAAATAATTTACCTGAGCTGTTTGGACCAGAAACGTTTGTTTCTTATTTAAAGGTAAACCTGGAAGTGGTTTTTCTTCCTCTCCATGGATTCGCAGATGCAAGGACAAACCCTGGAAATATAAACCCAGCTAATCACGACAAAAATACAAGAAAAATATTTATACATTGCATTGTTGTTCGAAGATACACAAACATTCTTGTGGGATGTTATAATGACTTTCGTTTACTGAAAAGTAAAAGTTCAGGCTGAGAATCTTGTGTCCCACGACAACATACTACAAAACTTTGTTGCATTGTAAGTGGTATCTTCTGGCTTTAGATTCTCTCTCTTTGTACATGTCTGTATGTTTGGCAACACTAACAACTTTTTTGTTGATTAGAAGATTTGTATTATTTGGAAATTTCTTTCACTGCGTCTTCAAACAGGCGAAAAAACTCTGAATTTAAGTCTGGAACCGGGGGGAAAAGTTGCCTCTTACCTTCAAATAAATGCCCATATTTTTTTTTAGATTTTTTATTCAAAGTCTTGAGCCCTCTACCGGGCTTTGTATTTTAGTGTACCTAGCCTTTCCAAGAAAATTTTAAATGTCTAAAAATTTACAAACTATTTCAATAATTATCAAAAATTATATTCAAAGAACTTAACTGATATAAGAAAAGGCATTTCCAGTATACAATATATCTGTTTTTTAACACAGGAAAGAAAAATTCTAATATTGTGATATTTTTTGCAGACTTTCCTTCAATTCAAGACAGAATGAAACATGTTGATAAAACAAACATTGAGAAATAAATATCAATCGAATTGCATTTTTAAACAATAAAAATTAAATACATAACAACTAAACATAAAAAGGTTAATGATAATTATTCAGCCTATTTATACAGATTTTTATGATCAAAATTTGGCATAATTTGTCGAGATTGGATTTTAGCACGGATTAAGCCACACGTGCTTCTAGTACAATGGTAGATATAAGATGTAGATGGAGATTCAATGTCTTCATTTGTAGCGTTTGTCAAAATAGGAGGAGATACAAAATGACACTCTTTCCAGTTAATCAGATCGATATAGTCAATAGCTTCAAATTAATATTTGGAATTTTGAATGTCATTTCTGTGTTAGTCGTTCTCTGTCTAGCCCTCAGAATCCTCCTTAGTCCCAGCTCACGAATGGGGTGGCGGCCATCGCTGATCATCGCAAGAAGCATATTCTCAGGGTGAGTAAGGTATACATTCCTTTGAATAACTGGGTTAATTACAGCTTTCAATTCGTTACTTAAATAACGAGTTGCCTTTATCGTCTTGAAAACATGCAAAGCTCTATCTTTGCAGGAAGGATGATACTTTATCATGAACCACATTGGGGCATAAACTCTAAAAACAAATTCTGAAATAATTTTTAAGTTCGCTGACGGATTATTAAACGAGATGTAGTATCGTAGAACACGTTTTGCAGTCATCAGCCAACGAGCATGAGATAGCGTTCCAGGTTGACGATCAGCTAAATTCGTAGAGCATTGTCCTAAAGAAATAACCTTGCAAATGTTATACAAATATCCTTGATCTGAACTTAATTCTGTAGGTCGACTTTTGGCAAATCACAAGAAATAGCCATAAAGTTTGCAACTGGAAGCGTTTCACATTTATCTAATGATTTCCCGATTGTTCCCGAATATTCTTTTGGGCCTGTTGTAACTCCATCTTAATATTGAAATAAGTGTCTCGGAAGCAATTCGTTGGCATGCGATTGGCATATGAACCATTGGAGCGAACAATTTAATTTCATTTCAAGACAAACTATAATTCCGTTTTTGCTTGCAGTATTGAAAGCCATGCCATCACAACCTATTGCCACCAGGTGGCCTAGACTTGCCTTTCTTTCTTTCTTTCTTTCTCTGAAAAGATTCAGAATGCTTTCAGCAGTACCTTTAGCTGTACCTGAAGGTGGGGTGATGTGCCCTATATAAGATGAACCTGGCTTTTCTGTAAGAGAAATGTCACCGGATGGCCTGGTTGTCAACGTTCGTGACTGCCACAGGAGAATCTCAGGTTCGATCCCAGGCAGGTATGAACTCTCGAACCCCTAAATATCCGCCGTGCTTCAGATGGGCACGTTAAGCCGTCTGACCCCGGGTACTGGTCCCCCGGTAAGGGCGTCTTCCTCCCCCTTTCTACCTCGTTTCCGTGTCACTTTCCTATCGGGCACTCAAGCCCAAATCTACTAGCTTCCTATTTCTAAGAGTTGTTTAAGACCTGGGGTCAGACACTCCCTTTCTAAAATCCTCTCCGTATGATCTAATCTATAAGGGAAATATGGCGCGCGCATCTTTCAAGTTCAAGTTATTGCTACACTCCGGACATACTTGATAAATTGGTTGAACGCCTAGACCAGCATGATTCCGCCATTGCGATGTAGTTCGCACTTTCTCTTATTAGCAGTATTGAAAAAAGATACATTTCAGACATAAAACATTAAAATAATGATTGAACTGATAAAACGTAGGTATATTTGTGCAATTAATATGTATAATAAAAATGCAAAAATGGCAATAAGACTTTACTTTATTTTTAATAATATTCGTCATTACTTAACGCTTCGTAGAGGGCTCACGACCTTGAATAAAAAATATTTAAAAAATATAGGCATACATTTGAAGGTAAGAGGCAACTTTTCTACCCTCTCCCAAATTAAATTTCGAATTTTGTTTTATTTCGTTTCACCCTACTATGTAGTAATATAATGCGAAACATAGGCGGAAGAGCAGTGCTTCTTCATTTTGATCCAAACGCATATTTCTGAGTGGGACACAGCAATATTCCGAACATCAAATTTTTTGTGGCATTAGTGAACTCTTATTGTTCTCAATGTAACGCACAGGTAAATGCAGAATATTTTTGATATTACCTATTTCTTAATTTCCGAAGCACACAAGTTACTTCGTAGAACATTATTATTAGTAGTAGTAGTAATGCATGTTCAGCAATGCATTTAAAAATTCCCATTTGTATGAAGAAAATTTGAAACATTTAATCATTGCATCATTCAAAGCAATTGATTTCGATGGAAGATAATTGTACTCAACTGGGATCTATCAATTATATACGATTTGGTAATGAACGCATACAAACACTTTGAAGACGTTCAGAGTTCGTGTAATTTCTACCACACATTTCATAGCTAGAATTAGCCTGAAATCCTGTCTTAGAGTAATACTAATTCAAAAACCAGAAGAATGCTCCCAAATTCTCAGGAATAATTACCATGTGTTCTTAACAAAGCCAGAAACCTAGCTCGGCAAAAGTATTTTTAAAGTACACTGGTGTGCAAAAATTAAGAACGAAGAGGAGAAATTAGCATAACAGAGGAACGAGCAGGCAGAACGGACCGAAAGACCACTCAGGAGATAGACTAGGGTCCGGTACGGTAGGGCATGCGCATATATGCAGCATGACGTAGGGGAGGAGTGTCGGAAGGGTATAAAGCACACGGGTGGTGTACGCTCAGCAATTCGGTGAAAGCTATTGCAAGGTGTACATCGATTTGAACGACGTCTAGTTGCTGCCACCGTGTGATATGGCCAACAAGCAATCCAGTAGACGACATCTGGATGACTTTACCCGAGATCGCGTCATTGGGAAGTTGGAAGAAGGTCGAAGTGTGACTAGTGTGGGCGAGGAGTTCGGGATCGCTCACAGCATCGTTTCACGAGCTTGGAGAGCATTTCAAACGACAGGAACAGCTGTCCGAGAGTTTAGCAGTGGTCGTCCACGAGCAACCACGGCGGCGGACGACCGGTATATTTTTCTACAGGCGAGAAGAGACAGACGGCAGAGAGCGGCAGAAATCGCAAGGCACATGCAACAGACAACTGGATGTCCGTTATCCCGTTTTACCGTGGCCAGGAGGCTACAGAAAGGTGGTCTATTTGCACGACGACTAGTACTGTGTGTGATATTAACGCCTGCTCATCGGAGACGGCGGTTTCTGTGGTGCCAGGAGCACAAGAACTGGACACATCAGCAATGGGGTCGAGTTCTCTTTACGGATGAAAGCCGATTTAGTCTAACGAGCGATTCTGGACGTATACACAACTGGAGAAAGCAGGGAACACGCAACCACACCTCCAACATCATCAAAAGGGACCGGTTTGGAGGTGGAGGAGTTCTCGTTTGGGGCGGTATCATGCTTGGTAGCCGTACTGACCTCCACATCTTCCAAGGAGGTTCAGGCACTGGTGTCCGCTATTGTACGGAGGTTCTCCTGCCTCACGTGCGACTGTTTAGAGGTGCTGGTGGTCCTGAGTTGCTCTTCATGGACGACAGCGCTACACCTCATCGTACAGTGGCTGTCGCAGAGCTGTTGGAGAGTAAAGTTATTCAACGGATGGATTGGCCTGCAAGATCTCCGGACCTAAATCCAATCGAACACGTGTGGGACCTTCTTGGGAGACGCTTGGCAGCACATCACTAGCCGCCAGCTGCGATTGGCGCTACAAGAGGAATGGGCCGCGGTGCCTCAACAGCTCCTTGGCAACCTCGTCTTCAGCATGGACAGACGTTGTAAATATTGAAACGCAGTCAGGGGTGATCATAGCCCCTATTAAGGACTGGATTTTTCTTGGCAGCCGCCTGTCACATGGACGTTTCTGTCTTCTGTCAAGTTGTGCTCGAAGCTACCTTTTCAATAAAGTGCCATTGTATCCTTTGGATTCCTTGTTTGGGCGGTTTTGCTAACTTGTCCCATATTCTTACATCTTGGGGATCTTATGGTATGATTTGAGTCGATGTGGAGCACTTCTGCACGACGTTAAATTCGAAAAATTGTGACGTCTTTAATTTTTGCACGCCAGTTTAATTTTAAAATATGCCTTTAGTAAGTTTTCTTGTGAAAATTGAAGTTTAAACTTAATAACTCTGAGAAAGAGTTATGATCTGAAAATGTTAATTTCTTTGTTCTGTTCATCTGTTTTTAAAGCATTTGCAATAGATTTATTCTCGTATAACAGAGATACAATATACCTGAATTCAGAAAGAATTCGTATTTCTTTTAATTAGCATGGGCAGAGAGAATGGTAAAAAAGTGCGATTCGATCGGAACATATTATCAATCCTTTTCATCCTTCATGATTTTGCTACGGCATTTTCACG
Source organism: Macrothele yani (assembly GCA_039090855.1). Classification (NCBI taxonomy): domain Eukaryota; kingdom Metazoa; phylum Arthropoda; class Arachnida; order Araneae; family Macrothelidae; genus Macrothele; species Macrothele yani. Next base: position 187,926,367 of record CM076995.1, read on the forward strand.
TTCACTATATTTAGTTTTAACCTTCAACATTTTCTGATTCTTTACATCACGTTTATACATACGTTTAAATAGTGAACGACTCCCGTCTATCTTTATTGTTTTCAGTACAGGATTAAATAAGCATTGGATAAACGCCAGGTTCGTATTTTTCAGTCTTGTTAATACTCATTGCGATCGTATACGTACAAGAGGCAGCAAATCAATTAACTGTTGTTAAGATTTCTAGTCCATGCGGACGTGCTGCCAAACCAGTCATTCTTTGAATGAATAGTGGTATCGTCAGATGAGATGAGACAGAGGACTTCCTTCCGTATAGAACAGAGTAGTTTTAACTTTATTGCAGATCAGGAAACGTCCGTTTGTTGCGAAACATCGGTGCAAACGTTGAATTGTCACCAGACTTCCATTTATTTATTTTTTCCTTGATGAACCACCTGTCGCAGCAACTCATGATTTCTACAAATTTCTAATTTCTCTTCGCAGAGGAAAGAAAATCTTATGAAATCAAAGTACCAAACGTTATATTTGAGCAGAGCTGCTTGCGAAGTATGCCAAAAATAAGATTAAGTGAAAAGAGCTGAAATGGCAACAGCTGGATTGGGAAATGAAAGCGGAAAGATTAACAAATTTCGCCCACTTTTTTTTACTTCAAAAGATAACCGGATTTTTTCTAGAAAATAGTAAAACTATACTAGTGATCTGATTCATTTGCGTAGAAATATATAAATAAGCATGTCTAAGCTTCGCACATCAACCAGATGGCTTTTCAGAGAAGTTCGACCTTCCTTGAAAAAGTCATGTGGTTGATGTGCGTAAGCTTGAAAACGCTTATTTATACACTATATTGATAAAAATCACCGGATACCCCTTCAAAAGCAAATGAACGGATCCTCTGCGTTGTTAAGATGCGCAGTACAGCTACAAATGGTATAAAAACAAGACTGCGGTTGATCGCGATCATATCGCACTGTGAGGTTGAGTGAAAATGTCACGGCGGAAAAGAACTGACTTTGAGAAAGGAAAGACTGTTGGGTGTTATATTAGTGGGTTGTCCATAAGAGCAGCAGAGAGACGTTTAAACATACCCAAGTCAACTGTTTTGGATGTACTGAATAAGTAGAAGACACATGGCGTGCCTGAAACAGCAAAACTTACCGGCAGACCAAAGAAAATCAGTGATAGGTGACGTCGAAGCCTTAGGAGAGTCGTTACAGCAAATCGACGGAGTGCTACACAAGACCTCAGTGTACAGGTGAGTGAAAATGCTGGAACCTCTTTATGTACACGTACCATTCGCAGAGAACTTCATTTCATGGGTTTCTGTGGTCGTGCGGCTACTCATAAGCCTTTCATTTCCACTCGAAATGCTACTCTTTGTTTAACATGGTGTAAAGAACATTTATCGTGGACCGTAGATCACTGGAAACGGGTCCTATGAACTGATGAATCCTGATACACGATCCATCAGTCTGATGGTCGTGTGTGGGTATGGCGGCAGCCGGGTAAACGCTATTTACTACAGTGTACTGTTCCTGCCGTCAAGTTTGGAACTGGCAGTGTACTCGTGTGAGGGTGTTTTTCGTGGTATGGTTATTGTGGACAAACCTGTTAACCATAACGTTTACCTCGATATTCTGGACAATTATTCCCTACCAACTCTGTTGCAATACTATGGAACCGAGCTTTGTTGGTACCATCAGGATAATGCACAGAGCCCTAAAACAAGGACTGTTACGGCGTGCTTTGACGATTATTCCGTATCTTGTGTGGACTGGCCAGCACAGAGCCCTGATCTTAATTCCATTGAGCACCTATGGGATGAATTAGATCGCCGCATAAGAAGTTTAGAACCAAGGCCTACTACTAAGCAACAGTTAGCGGCAGCATTATGTACTAAATAGAAGCGCATACCTATCGCTGTGTTCCAAAACCTTATCGAAAGCATGTCTCGAAGGGTCAGTGCATGCATTAATGCCAAAGGTGGACCGAAACCGTACTAATGTGTGTCAATTAATGCTGCGTTGTGTTTCTCTTCTGTGTCCGGTGACCTTTGTCAATATAGTGTATATCTCTAACCCAATAAATTGGATTACTAGTATAGTTTTACCCTTTTCTACGTAATTGGTATACTGTTCCTCGTTATTAGTTCGGAATTTCTCTTTTTTTTTCAGAGTGAGGTATTTCATGTATTTGCCGTATAGTGACAGAGAAGTTTACTGGACCAGCACACTTGCACATGAAGACTGTTCGGTACGGAAATTTATTGTAGATACTAGACAAGTAAGTCTTCACAGACATGTCCTCAAAACATGCCTGTGAAGGCTTTTGGTTCAGAGATTACGTAAGTTAATCTGCACAGGCGATTAACTTACGTAGTCTCTGAACCCAAGAGTGGGCTCATGTTTGAAAATATTGTAGAAAACTGTCTGAAATATTCTAGAAAATTTACTTTCGCCCTCTCATCTGAACAATACCAGCATATACCTGTCAGTGGTGATACGTGCTCCCCTCTGCTCCATTATTTTCTGCTCCATGACCCAAAGCGTGTGTGGAGAAAGTCTAGTCCCCTGGCACGGACATCATAACATTGTGTAAAAGCAAGATTGCAGACATCTTTCTCTTTTCTTAGGCTCGTTACCATTGTTATATCCCTTTTAGTAATTCATTAAAAAGGATAAGTGTTGATCATCATCACTTTGAATTAAAAATTTAAGGGGAAGGCAAGCTTTCCGCTGCATATGTTCACTCATTCCAGCCGCATGTGGCCCACTTTTCAGATAGCATATATAAACGTTCTACTCGATTTTAGCTCACTTTGCTAACCCCGAATAAATTCGTTCCAGTCGGTGAAGGGTTAATGAATTGCCTATTATCATTCCAGTCGGTAAAGTGTAAATGAATTGCTTATTATCGTTCCAGTCGGTAAAGGGTTAATGAATTGTTTATTATCGTTCCAATCAGCGAAAGGTTAATGAATTGCTTATTATCGTTCCAGTCGTTGAAGGGTTAATGAATTGCTTATTATCGTTCCAGTCGTTGAAGGGCTAATGAATTGCTTATTATCGTTCCAGTCAGTGAAGGGTTATTACCGTTCCAGTCGGTGGAGGGTTAATGAATTGCTTTTTATCATTCCAGTTGGTGCAGGGTTAATGAATTGCTTATTGAACAAAATGAAGAAAGGTGAAAGAACAAAGAACTACAAGTGGGACGTTCCGAAAGGAATGCCTGTTAGGTAACTTCTGTTGGAATAGAATGAGGACGCAAAATACATACGCACATCAAACATTTTTCTAAGAAAAGTTACTTTCTAAACTAATGTCCTCCATAGGCGATTAACTTACGTAGTCTCTAAACCCAAGACTGGGCTCATGCTTGAAAATATTTTAGAAAAATATCTGACCCATCTCTTTAAAGAAGCTTTTATGTCTTCGGGGGCATCAAAACTTTGTCATCTGACACTGTCCTTCATCATACCGAAAATGTAGACGTTTAAATGTATGGCACATTTCGTCTCCTATCACAACATTCTAATAAAACTGTTCACCTCATCTTTTGAATGTCTGTAGCAACTCCTTGTAATTCTTTCTTGGCATGCATATGTTGTTCCGCATGAATCCGTAAATAAGGACAACAAATCCAGCGTAAGTTCCTGCAGCAGAGCCGCACAATCGAGAAGAATGGTTACATGGAAAAGAAAACGTTCTGGGCTGAAAACGAAACTGCGTAGTTGCTGGGCCTGATGTAAGGAAAAGGAAGCCTCTTTTCTGGCTTGAATTCACGACCGTTTTGAATTATAAAGCTAAGGGATAAGAAATGAGTTATAGGGAATTTGCACAATTCATGCCTCTTGTCTGGCTTGAATACGAACGATTTGCAATAGGTGAATTGTGTATTTTCAGCTCTGCATTATAAAGACAATGACCACAGTATCTTGCATCGCTTTCTAAGTGTTTTATGGTTCCTTTTTTCAACTTCGTGTACATATTCCATTAAAATTTACTCTTTTTTTGTATTAGACGTATGGATATATCCATTCTAGGTGACTGTCATTTCATCCTTACAGTATGACCAAGTATCATGAATTCTTCCTGATGCGAGGTTTCAAAATCGCTTTATTCTAATTTATCATAAGAAAACATAAGAGGGAGACGTACAGTATTGGGCGTCTCACTGGGAAATAATACAAAACTGTTAAAACATGATGGTATATACACTGCAATGACAATGGGGATGAATAACAAATGCTGCAAGCAAAGCTTATTGAATAAAAAATTGCAGAAGTGACAGAGAGAAACACATCGTGTCACATGACATTGGCTGGGCATGATTTACAGGATAACACAGGCGAAACAATAGTACACAATTAGAAAAAGAACAGCACAAACACCGCCGTGAAGGTAAAACATTACATACATGAGATAAAAACACAGCGTGCACAATTCTGCAAGTTATTTAAGGAGGGCACCAAATCAACATAATACAGGCGGGGTGAAAGTAAGTAATGTACACGAGTAAGCATGAAAATACACTGAGATGGCATTAGCATTCACAATTCAACGGTAGTGTGGATTGCACGAGTCGTAGAGTGGAGGAGGGGCACTAGGGTGCCACGGAACTCAGCAAAGGAGGTGTAGAATGTCCTAGGGTACTGATAGGTGTAGTAGTCCAGAATCAACCGCAAACCATGGAGCGGCCGGCGCCCAGGTAACATAGAAGGTGGCTTCTCGACGACTGGAAGAAGCCGACTGGTACTACAGGCGGAGTCCAGAAAGCCATCGATCTTGAAAATGGCACAAAAGTGCTGCGCTGGCCTGGTGTAAAGAGACCGGCGAGGAAACACTGCGGAGTTGTTGAAGGTATACGTAAATAACGTGTAAGGGCTTCTACACACGAACTTCGCTACTGCCATTTTGGGATTTGGAATCTATGTAGTTCCATTCTTAACCAACCTCTCGCTACTTTCACTTTCTTCTCTTTCAAATCAGGTGCTGGCAGACGAGGAGCCCATTTGGAACATATTTTTCGAAAGCTTAAATGTTCTCGTCCTGTAATCACTTTAGGCTGACAACTTCCAAACCCACAGCTGTGCATGCATCCTTCCATCCGTTGTGTACATCGACGATAAACTTAGGCATAAAGGTTGCCAATATGTGACATAATACGCCGTGTGGACTAGCCTGCTTCGTGCATGCCAATAAAACTTCCTTATTCGAAGTCCGTAAGCTGACTTCAATCATGACGCTGATGAGTTCCCGGCATTTTACCTGAGATGGTCTTCCTTCAGCAATCACCTTTCCCAATGCGAGGCAATGTTAAAACAAGTTGATTTGTTACTTACGTATTACTGCATTCAATTGTAATAACAGCATAATTGTTTCCCGGATATATTCACTAGTGAAATCATTTGATATGTGCAAGTTATAATCTTGCCTGTCAATTTGCATTCATAACAATAATTACTCGTGGTTTTTGAAATCAGCGACTACAGTCTTGTGACGATTATACATGTTAAGATAATACAACAGTTGCCAAAAATATTTTGTTTTTCAATTTCGACCAAGGTTTCGCTGGGTATTGACCAAGTGAAACTTTGGTCAATACCATAAATCATAAATGGTGTTTACTGGCACGGTCAACGGTATGAACCGTGACAGTAAACACAATTTATGATATGTACAGTGTGAATATTTACGTGCCATTCGTCGTAATGAAGCTAGGTCAATCCCCAGCGAAACCTTGGTCAACTTGAAAAAACAAAGTATTTGTGACAACCGTTTGATTATCTTAACATACAGTATTATTCGTGGTGTTGCATTTTTTTTAGATGGAGTGTGTTGTAATAAACTTCTTGCGTTCCCTCTCGTCCTGATTCTCCTCGGCATCAGAAGAGTAGAACAGCAGGCCAAGTGTAAGTCTCAGTAAACGTAAATTCATTAAAAGTTCCTTATAAAATATTTGAAGAGCACTTGAAGCTCCATGGTAACAGTTTGAAAACAGAAAGGGAAGCTCATGAGCAGAGAGGTGATGTACATATTTAGTCGGGATGGTTTTTATTCTGATGCTTGAACATTGTTAGCTTACTCGAGATGGTTGCGCTGGATAAAACAAAATATCAGCCACAGCAACAAGGTAATCGTTGGCACCAAAAAGCTTCCCATTCTTAAGAAGCAAAACAACTTAGACCTAATTATGAGTATATAACAAAAACCTGGATGCTAAATTATCTACCCACGTGGGGAAAACATTGGAATCGGCAATTTCCAGTTTTCTAAAGCAACATTCACCAACTAAGTATACCTGGGACGTCATGAAACATCTCTTGAGAACAAAACCCACCCCATCGCATAACGTGAGTAATCATCGTGTGTAATTGCAGGGCTTCTACAAACCGTAGACCAGATCGTTATTAGGAAGCTTTTTGACTAACTTCCTAACTGTATTTGTGCTTGTATTGCTGAGAGAAACAATGAATCCGCCTCAGTGGACATGCTGCAAACATGGGCACTCATGCAGTTACCTTTGTATCGTATACACATTTCTGCTAGAGGTTCACATGATTTTTTTTTATTTTTTTCTCTTTTCTTTTTTTTTTTTTTTTTTTTTTTTGTCATAGAACAATTTGTTTTCCGCTTTTCAGTCGAGCAACTGAAGCTTCGAAGACAGGCAACGTAATAAGAAAATAAATTGTTGGCTAAGGCTTTTCGATTTATGCTTGCAGTAGTAATAAATCTAGTTTTACTTGTTCAATCGTTACGGAATACTGATGCAACAATGGCTAGATAGATTCAGATATCTTATATACTTGTACTTACTGCATATGTGATGAAGAAAACACCCAAGTCAGCTATGTCATTGTTAATAATTCGAATATCAGTTTCCTGTAAAGATAAAACAAAATTAGTCATTAATAACATGGAACTGTACACCAATTACACTTGAAACAGTACTAGCAATCCGAATTTCTTTTCGTAGAATATAAATCAAAATTTCCAAGCTTTCGTACATCAGCCAGATAGCTTTTTCAAAGAAAGTAGATAGCTAACTGCAAACTGGATAATAGAACACTTCAACAATTTGAACGCGGCGACTTGAGTAGACAATAAATGAATAAACGCAAATGTGGTCAGACATTCGAAGAAATGAGGTCACGTTGGTTGGGCACGTGGTATCGTGAAGAAAAACACAGCATTATTCGAAGAACTGATTCCAAATGCGTGGCAACTCGAAAGAGACACTATCATTGCCATCGTCGCTGCAGGTCAAGATTTCCAAGGTTTCGCGAATGACAGTAGATTTGGGTGTGGAGTACGAAGCTAATTTCTTGATATCATTCCACATAGGATCAGAGGACATGAACTGGACCCTCTTGATAGGACAGTGGTTATTTTACCGTCTTTTGTATCACTTTTATGTTCCTTAATTCTTATTCCAAACGAACGTGTAGTCCTTCCGATGTAGTATCACATTACAATATCGGACGGCTCCAGACGATACTACATCGGAATGACCAAACGTTCGTTTGGAATTAGAATCAACAAACATAAAAGAGATACAAAAGACGGAAAATAACCACAGATCTATCAAGAGAAGTGAGGTTCAAGTCCGCTGATTCTATGTGGAATGATATAAAGAAATTAGCTTCATATACCACACCCAAATCTATACTGCCATTCCCGATACCTTGGAAATCTTGACCAGCAGCTAGGATTGCAATGATAGCGTCTCTTTTGAGTTGCCAAGCATTTGGGATCAACTCTTCAAATAATGCTGCGTTTTCTACCACTTTACCGCATGCCCAACCAACGTGACCTCGTTTCTTCGAATGACTGATCACATTTTCTCCTATTCATTTATTGTCTAGTCAAGTCACCGCGTTCAAATTGTTTACGTGTTCTATTATCCATTTTGCAGTTAGCTGTCTACCTTCCTTGAAAAAGCCATCTGGTTGGTGTGCGAAAGCTTGGAAACTTTGATTCATATTCTACGCCAAGAAATTCGGATTACTAGTACTATTAAAAAATTAGTCATACCAACAGTCATTACTATTAACAATTTAAGACAATATATGCTCGAAAAGTCACTTCGCGGAAACGAATGAACACCACTAGAGTGAGTGTTTACTTACACATCACATGCTTTTGTCCAGAGAATATTGAAGCAGAATATCTTGAGTCATCAGTTTAAACATGACATTATTTAAAAAAGTGAACAATTTTATTCTCAAAACAGTATAACTATATACTAAAATCCAAACATTTCTTGGCGTAGAATAAAAATCAAAATTTCCAAGCTTTCTCACATCAACCAGATGGCTTTCTCAAGGAAGGAAGACAGCTAACTGCAAACTAGATAATAAAGCGTTTCAACACTTTGAACGCGGTGACTTGACTAGACAATAAATGATTAGGAGCAAACGCGATATTTTGAAGAAACGAGGTCACGTTGGTTGGGCACGCGGTACTATGGTAGAAAACTCAGCATTATTCGAAGAATTGATTCCAAATACGTGGCAACTCCAGAAAGACGCTATCGTTGCAAGCCTCGCAGCTGGTCAAGATTTCCAGGGTTTCGCGAATGGAGGCAGATTTGGGTGTGGAGTATGAAGCTAATTTCTTTACATCACTCCATATAGGTTTGGCGGACTTGAACCTGACTTTTCTTGATAGGGCAGTGATACAAGAGACGGAAAAATAACCACTGCCCTATCAAGAGAAGTCAAGTTCAAGTCCGCTGATCCTATATGGAGTGATGTAAAGAAATTAGCTTCATACTCCACACCCAAATCTACCGCCATTCGCAAAACGTTGGAAATCTTGACCTGCTGCGAGGCTTGCAACGATAGCGTCTCTCTGGAGTTACCACGTATTTGGAATCAATTCTTCGAATAATGCTGAGTTTTCTATTAAAGTACCGCGTGCCCAACCAAAGTGACCTCGTTTCTTCGAAATATCACATTAGCTCCTAATCATTTATTGTCTAGTCAAGTCACCGCGTTCAAATTGTTGAAATGTTCTATTATCCAGTTTGCAGTTAGCAGTCTACCTTCCTTGAGAAAGCCATCTGGGTGATGTGCGAAGGTTGGAAATTTTGATCTTTATTCTACGCCAAGAAATTTTCAGATTTTAGTATATAGTTATACACTGCCGGACAACTGCTAAGGACGGATGACAATAGCAACGATAGCAACCATAAAATGGAAGGAAGGAAAATGTGGAAATTAGCATAAGTGCGGGATACAGTAAGACGTGTTGTGCGTATGCAAATTTTTTGATTGCCGAAGTTGTTCGTGACGTCATAGCGCTGATAAGAGATATAAGGGATTTGACGCGTATTGACCGTTGTTGTTCAAACGCAAAGCTGAAAGGGAAAGAATCAATTGACGAACTTGCAAGTTTCAGTATGTCTTTCCGACATCACCTAGATTATTTTACGCGTGGCCGTATTATTGGCAAGATTGAAGAAGGGCGAAAAATAACAGATGTTGCCAGGGAGTTCGACGTCAGTCACAGTGTTGTTTCAAGGATTTGGAAATCATTTCAAACAAATGGAGAGTGTAGCAAACGTCACGGTGGAGGTCGCGTTTGCAGTACGTCACCTGCAGAAGATCTGTACATAGTGCTATCAACAAAAAGACATCGGCGGAGCACAGCTAGTGAGGTAGCAAATCAGTTTATGGCTGCTACTGGCAAGCGGATCTCCCGAAAAACTTTCGCCAGACGTTTGCATGAAGGAGGACTATACGCCCGCCGTCCTGTTGTGTGCATACCATTGTCCACACGTCACCGTACCGACCGTTTGCAATGGTGCCATCAACATTGCAATTAGACTGATAACGACTAGTCTGCTGTCCTCTTCTCAGATGAGAGTAGATACAGTCTATCGTCTGATTGTCGACGACAATTGATCTGGCGTGATAGTGGTACTGCATATTGTCCAGAAAACATAGAGGAAAGGGACCGATATCCGACATGTAGTGCCATGGTATGGGCTGGCATCATGATCAATGGCCGTACGTCCTCTATGTGCTTCCAACTGGGACTATGACTGGCCAACGATACATTAATGATGTTCTGCTACCGCATGTTTGCATGTTCCGTGTTGCTGTCGGTGATAGATTCATTTTCATGGACGACAACGCAACATGTCATCAAACAGTCGCTGTCCAGGAGTGTCTTGAGAGCGAGGATATTTAACGCCTCGTATTGCCAGCACGTTCTCCAGATCTGAATCCCATTGAAAATGTGTGGGATGCTTTGGGGAGGAGTCTTGCTGGTCGCCAATGCCCTCCAATAAACAAGGATACCCTCATCCGTGCACTGACAGAGGAATGGGATAAATTACCCCAACAGCTGCTTGATAATGTTGTGCAAAGCATGACACGACGTGTAGAATCTTGCATCGCCCTCCATGGTGGCCATATCCTGTATTGACATCTTACGCCGGAACGCCTGCGGACGGTAATTGCATTTTTCACGTTTACGTATTCGGTACAAAATGGCCTGTTCGTCCCTTGAACACGTTCCAAAGCCTATTGGATTTCAGAGCACAATAAATTTTCTTTCTTGTAATGTCCTGGCATTCTGACATTATTTTATTTCACTTGGCATCCAACCACACTTACTTTTTTATGCGCTATATAGCCGTTTATGATCCGTCCTTAGCAATTGTCCAGCACTGTACTACACTATCTACCAACAAGTAATCGGACACCTGTGATAGCAAAGGAAAACGAAGTTTATTCACCTTCAATAGGTGGTGGAGAATCCACGAGCGGCGATTACAGCTGCGACCCTCCGGAGCATACTCTCAACCAGCCGTTGTACGACGGCTAGCGGTATTTTCTTCCACTCGGCTTGGTGAAGACCCGTCAGTTCCTTGACCGATTTCGGATGGTGGGGGCACCCCTTAAGTCGACGCTCCAACTCGCCCCAGAGGTGCTCGATAGGGTTAAGGTCCGGGCTCTGCGCAGACCAGTCCATTCGATTAACCCCATTGTTACCATACCAGGCCATGGTGGACCTCGCAACATGACAGGTGGCATTGTCATCCTGAAAGTAACATGGGTCCACCCCGTAAAACTGCCACAACGTAGAAAGCGCATGGTCATCCAAAATGGTGCAGTAGGTCTCGGCGTTGAGTCTACCAGGAATTGCGACCAAGGGTCCCGTGCCATACCAATAGAAACACCCCCATAGCATAATTCCACCGCCGCCGAACTTCACAGTTGGCACAATACATTCCGGCAGGAGGCGTTCTCCAGACAGACGCCAAACTCAGACCCTGCCATCCGAACGGTAGAGTATGAACCTTGATTCGTCGCTCCAGAGAACCTGTTTTCACTGTTCAACGGTCCACTGTCGACGTTCTTTGCACCACGTTAGCCAAGCAGCGCTGTTGGACTTGGTGATCAAAGGCTTGTGTGTGGCAGCACGTCCATGATAACCGAGCAGATGGGCTTCCTTACGGATGGTATTCATCGAACGAACACTCCCGGATGCCTGTTGAAACTCCTCGCGGATGTCACCCATCGATTTGGTGCGGTTCTTCCGAATTTCTCTGGCCAGCACTCGTCGGTCTCTAACTCCCAGTTTTGTGGGTCTGCCGGGTAGGGGCATATTCCAACAGTCACCTCTAATCTTCCACTTGCCAATTACGTAGGCCACTGTTGATTTTGGGTACTGAAACTAGCTGGATATGTCACGTATGGATCGGCCATTTCTGTGATACCCGACGATTACGCCTTTCTCGAAATGAAAGAGCTCCGAACTGCGTGGCATCTTGCATGCGACTGGTTGCGTTGCTGTTTCCCACACGATATTTAACGGCGGCGGCCGTGACGTGTATCAGGACCGCAGATATTGTCGATTGCAGAGGTGTCCAATTACTTGTTGGTAGATAATGTATTTTGAGTATAATTTGGTGTACAGTTTCTACTTTTGGAACACTTTTATTTATAATCACTAACCGTTTTATGACATAGGTTTACTGGTATTAACTTTTTTCGTATGACTTCAGAAAAATATGAATCACGATTATATTAATTAATTATAAAGCAGGAATCATTACTACATTAATTATGAATAACAGTTACATCAGTTATGAATCACGATTATAAAGTGTGTCCGAAAAATAACTGTACACTAAAAGTAACACTTAACATGCCGAAGTGGTTCCCACGGGATGTGTTGGAAATATGCCGCACAGACGTCCAGAAATGTCTGCACACGCTTCTTCATATTGATGAAGACCTTTCTCGGGGTATGTGGTGTCATTTGTTGGATGCAGGGTCGGTATTGCTGCCTGTTCCTCTTGAAGCACATGCGGCTTACCTGCGTACACCATCCCTTTCAGTGCTCCCCAGAGTAAAGAAAGTCGCGTCCACAGTGGTTTCACCTTCTTCAGACAGGAACTCTTGGAACCACCTGCAGTACCGAACACGTGTCACGTGGTCTGTTTCTTTCAGCTGATGCACGACAGACACTTCTTTGTACGGGTGGAAATGAGACTTCCTTTTCAGAATATCGTTGGCTGTACTCTTTGGCACATTAGATTGTTGTGACAACCGCCTCACGGACTTGTGTGAACTTCTCTGTATTCTGTCCTGGATATCCTGTACGGTCTGGTCTGCCGTGGATAGCCTAACGGGGGGGGCATCCAGAACACTGCCAGTTTACCGATATTGTGCTATGAGATGACGGACCGCATTACGGTGGGGGTCGTCTGGATGACGAAAATTTCCTAGCGTGCTGTTTTTGCACTTCGTCCGTGTACTTGTCGTCATGGCGGAAAGACATGTTCCACTAAAAACACTCTCTGTTAAGCCGTCAACTGCACTGTTCTTGTGCCGAGACGAGTGATCAATCGACACGTCTGCCTCCGTCGACAAGCGCTCGGGAATGACCTTCGCTCGGAATGACAGCTGGTCGAAAGAGACATGAAGATTAGCAGACAAAGAGCACTTCCGCATGGCGGGTCACTTCTACTGTAATTCCAATCAAAGTTTCTTTATTATTGCATTACTGCAATTCGTGTATTCAGCGCACAGTCACTATTCGGACACCCTGTATTAATTATTCATCACGCTTCAGTTTAAGTACTAATTCGGGACGTTTTCTCATCTGTAGAGGACCACGGAAATGTAACAGTTCCTCTATCATCAGAGAAAGGAACTACAGCTCCTGTGAATGCGACGGAATGGTCTGGACAGGAATCACTAAAAATTTGAACACAAACCTGCACATCTTTCAAAGTCGACCTGCTTTTGTCCTGAGGTACAAGAACTGAGCGGAAATCCAGGGCAGCCATCAGACCAGATTTATTCTTATGGACGAAAATACCCAACCAGATTGAACTCTTTTGGTCTAAGATTTTCTCGAAAAGGAAGTTATTCACCGAATGGATCCCCTGCCCTCAAATCCATTGACTACGTAACGAATGTTCAATGTTGACGCACTTGAGTTGGCCGCTCCCCTCCCCTGCCAAAACGCTTCAAGAAATCAAAACAACTCTTGTTGAGGAGTGTTCACTGATTCCTCAAGACTTCATCAACATCCTCATAAACAGAATGAGGAGTCGTTGTTTGAGCTGTATAGCTGTCAGGTGAGGTCCTGTGTACCCGCCCAGATGCGTCACAGAGTGCACCACACGGAGATATAAGCGGCCCGCCAGGATAGCTGAGCCATAGTGCGTCAGGTGAGCACCATGGGCAGAGGTAGCGATTTGACGGACGTTCCAAAAAGCAATGATCATCGGCTACCGCGCCAAAGCTGGAAGCATCTCAAAAACAGCAGACTTCTTGGGCTGTTCGCGAAATGCTGTAGTAAAGTTGCACCAAGAATGGACCGCTGCCACACCGAGTAACCCCAGACGTCTTAACTGTGCAGTCCAAAAGGCCACGGACCCCAGAGGAGAACGTCGCCGCCGTCCCACTGGGAAAAGGCAATCGACGTGCAACATGCAACAATCGACCACGCAAATGAACTCTGGGGCATCCAGGTATGTTTCCTCGATAACAATAGAACGGACTCTGTTACGCATGGGTCTCCCTAGTCGACCCAGCGTCAAGTCGCCCATGTTTACCCAGGTCCATCGTCAACGACGCCTGTAGTTCGCATGAGACTACCTTCATTGGAGAGTGGAAAAAGGTTGCCCCTACCGACGAATCGAGGTTTCTACTCGACAAAAGTGAAGGGCGGTGGCGGATACCGCGTCAGACATGCGACAACCAACATCCGGACACCCTTGTCCGTCAAGTACAAGCCAGCGGTGGAAGTGTGTGTGACGTGCTACAGAGGTAAAGCACGTGTCCAGACGACAAATCTTCAGCGATACGTTCTGTCCGTGTAGCTTAGTTGGGAGAGCAACTTACTCCGGAGAGAGGGAGAGCGAATTCGATCCCCGTCGTGGACAAATTTGTGTTTACACATGTGCATGTCTGGGGAATAATTTCCTGGTATGACTTGGGAACGTTGGTACCACTGGATGGGTCCTTGAACGCCAGTGACTACTTACCCATCCTTGATGACCACATGCATCCCTTCATGATGGACGTTTACCCTGGTGGCGATGGTGTCTACCAACTTGACGCGCCGTACCACGTCGAAAAGGGGGTGCGTGACTGGTTTCAGGAACACCACAATGGTGTCTCCGTTCTCTCTTGGCCGGCGAAATCTCCCAACCTCAATCACATAGAGCACTTGTGGGACTATTTAGATCGACAGGTTCGATGTGCCGAACCACAACCACGTCCTTTCCCGGACCTCAGTGCTGTGCTGCAGTCCGAATGGGCCCTTGTGCCTCGGGTAACATTCCAGGGTCGTCCATGCCACGCCATCTCGCCGCCGTCATGCTGGCCAAGGGTGGTTATTCCCATTATTAGGTAGATGGTCATATTATTCTGATACGACTGTGCAAACCCCTTTACCGAATTTCATTGAATTTTCTAATAAATACTTCGCGTTATGTACGACTTTATAAACTGTCCTTTCATTTTGAGCACCGGTGTACTTGATGCTTTTCCCATAGTGACAAAGGAAACATTGGTATGTCATTGTTTTTCCAGTAGTGGCATGTCCTTCAACTTACTTTCAATAATCGTAGGCTGAAATCATAAAGGTTTAAAGATCCCGAAAAGTCTCTTTTCATAATTCTCTCAGTTTTATACGTTACAATTATCGTTGCGTGCGTAAATTCATACAACCGTACATAAAAATCATGTACCAAGAGATTTTTTAGGCTAAGTATTCCAAGTTGCAGTCTGATTTAAACATTGGAAAATTCCAAGCCTTAATATTTGTCTCAGAAAGATCCAAAATTAAGAGAAGCTCTTTGTGTGAAGTTAGTGACTGTATAAATATACTACTTACACCTGCAGAGACTCCAGATCGAAGTGCTTCTTGTTGCCGAAGACAACCAATGAATCCAAGAAACTTTTGTTTTACAAGATCAGGCCACCAAGCGATACCTTCCCTCATTCCCTGCGCATTGAATAATGAACCTAAGTTGGAAATTTTAAGTCATTTAAAGCAATTAAAGTGATTAATGAACAACGAAAACTTAATGAATGCATAATAGTTTATGTTTAAAACCCGTTGCAATAAATTTTCATTCAAAGGCATATCTGTGCATCTGAAAATCCAAGAGAAAAAAATCGCTTCGGTCAGATACCGCTCACAAGCGAAACATTTTTTGCGCAACTGTTTTGAAAAAAAAATTGTGCTGGGTGCCATTTGCTGTGGCATACGATACAAAAATATTGCGATTATTATTCTTTTTAAATAATAAACAGTCTTCCGTATAAGCTGCAAAAGCTTTTTTTGCTATCTCTGCTTCTTGAAGTCGTATTGGAAACATTTGCTTTTCATCAGATAGCTTTCGCTATACAAAATATGTTATGCATAATTTCTGCTTTTTCGTGATTTATAGTTCAGCCAGCAGGTAAGCTGCCGCGTATACTTCTACTTGTGTTTTGTGCGTGTAAAAGAATATTTCCGCTTCAAAAAATCTCTTGGAAAAATTCTTTTTTGGAAGATGCCCTTCTCTGTGAAGATTACTTTGCGCCATTTAAATAATGCGCAGTTTCTCCGCTAGGGGAGTGAAGTCATACCATGCTGTTCTGAAAATGTTTTCTTCTAACCACTCGATTTGGAAAATTCTACTTGTGGGCGATATTTCCTGTTGTGAGGAAAATTTTGCTATTTTTCGTAGCGCCCTATTTTTAAGTCTTTATTTTTTACCGATACTGTAAATCCGGTTGAATCAAAATTTTTCATAACTGGCTTCGTTCTCTATGAAAAACACTGCGCGCATGTGTGTATTTTAAATAATAATGCCCAAATTTCCACACAAGAGGTAATAACTGCGTTCCTTTAGCTCAGATTTTTCTTTTCTTTTACTTTTTCCGAAAAGTCTGCTTTGGAAAATTCTTCTTGTGTCGGTATAGATACAAAAAACTTTCTCATCCCATTCGATAATGCTATGTCGTAATTCTTGATCTATTCAGCAAAACTTACGCTACCGTTTTGCTTTCTACCCATAGTGTTAACATTTCATGAGTGGAATTATTTTATCGGATTATATCTGCTCCGTTGTATGTCCAATTTGTAATTATTTGCATTCAAATAACTTCATCGAATCATGTGCAAAATTTACTTTATGATATTTATGCACTCCGTTTTGTATGCCTTTTCGATAAATGTTATTTCCATAGATTTATATTTTTGTAGTTTGAATCAAAAGAAATGATTCAGAATTTTTTTCATTTTGGACATCTTTCGTTTTCAAAGGAGCTCCCTAACATTTTTTTGGAGGTTTAGCGACCACCGTGAGCAACTCGATGGGCTATAATAAGCAGTCGCCTGTTGCTAATTTAGGGTCACTTACTGCAGGGAAGGGAGAGAGCCATTGCCGTAAGACAAACACAACATCCATGCCTCCCCGGGATTCGAGCCCGGCCCCATTTTGGACGAATCGTCAGAAGCCATCGCTTAGACCACTGCGCCACCGGGGCTGCACAGTTGATTTCAGAATTGTGTTGATAAACTCAAGATTCGTTATCAGTAACGATTCATGTACGAATCGGTCGTCTCCCCTGTCTTTTTTCGGAAGCTGAAGGACAGCCCCTCTGATGCAGTGGTTTAAGCGTTGGCTTCTGACCGTTCTCCCAAGGTGGGCCCGCATTCGAATCCCAGTGTGGCATGGATAGTGTGTTTGTCTGACGGCACTGACTTTCTCCCTTCCTTAGAAACAGTGGCACTAAATTTGGGAAAAGAGACTGCTTATAACCCATTGAGTTGCTCATAGCGATCGCTAAACCCTAAACAAAACAAAACAAAAATCTGCAAGAACATTTCGAGACTCCTTTGTTTCCGTTCAGCTCATAACTTCCTGAGCACTGATCTTGCATAAATCTTTTTTTTAGGTAATCAAATCTTCAGTCAAAATTTAAACAAATGGTTCTCTATGTTTTGCAGTTCTGAAGTATTTTCTAGAGTTGTTTGTTTGAGTGAACAAATTTCTGGATTTTGTCAGTGTTTGACTGATGCTTTTCTGCTGATTGCCGATCGTTTTTCGCATTCATTGTTTGTGACTCCCTGTCTGTTCTCCAAATTCTTTGATACACTGAAATTTTCCATAGTGGATTATCCCAATATGCTGGAGCGTATATTTCCTGAATTTCAACCAAGATTTTTCACACGCAAACTCTTTGTTTGTTCTTTGCATAAAAACAATAACAGTAAGGATTGGATTATAACAACAAACGCCCTGCCGCGGTGGCGCAGTGCTCTACGCGCTGGCTTATGACCATTCGTCAGAGACGTGTCTAGGTTCGAATCCCGGTAAGTTATGGATGTTGTGTTTGTCTTACGGCACTGGAGAGTTATGGATGTTGTGTTACCGAATATTAACCATAACTCACCGAATCCCGGTGAGTTATGGATGTTGTGTTTGTCTTACAGCTGGGGCAGTCTCGGTGGATCAGTGGTCTAAGCGATAGCTTCTGATCATTCGTCCGAGATGGGTCCTGGTTCGAGTCCCGCGAGGCATGGATGTTGTGTTTGTTCAACGGCTCTGGCTCTCTCCCTTCTCTGGAACCAGTGGCCCTAAATTAGAGACACGCTACTGTTTATAGCCCACTGAGTTACTCACGGTGCTCGTTAAACCTCCAAGCCGCCCCGGTGGCGCAGTGGTCTAAGGCGTTGGCCTCTGATCATTCGTCAGTAAGGGGTCCGGGTTCGAATCCCGGTCAGGCATGGATGTTGTGTTTGTCTTACGGCACTGGCTCTCTCCCTTCCCTGGAACCAGTGACCCTAAATTAGGGACGGGCGACTGCATATAGCCCATTGAGTTGCTCACGGTGGTCGTTAAACCTCCAATCAAAAAAAAAAAAAAAAAAAAACCTCCAATCTAAAAAAAAAGAAAATTAGGGACAGGCGACGACTGTTTATTACCATTGAGTTGCTCACGGTGGTCGTTAAACCTTTAACCGAAAAAATATGTATAATAACATCCACTTTTCACATCTGCCCCGCTCGATGTCAGTCACACAACTCTATTATTCAGAGAAAACTTTAAGTTCACACGCAGATTATCTACTATTTTTTCATTACTCCCACACATTGAACTCACTACTGTTTTCAGAGCTGCCACAAATCAAATTTATTCTCAAACCTTGTTCGTTAAATAGCCGAGGGCAAAAATTCAAGAAACATTACATGAATCACTGTCTCCTTCAGATAGTAGAAGATAAAGGCAGAAGTAAAAGATTCGGGAGGATAACAAACAACTACTGTAGGATGAAAAAGAGTTCGGCTGCGGTTTTGAGCAGAGTAAAACATTTAATTAAACATATGCAGCAGTTCGGGTAGTTTTAGAGAAATCGTTAAGTCATGTGTTCATCATTATGGGATCATAGCAATTTCACAGTGAAAATCAAATACTTTAATTATTTGATCTTCGTTCATATACAATGGAATGAATTTATGCTGATCAACACTTACCGATTGAATCAAAAGCGTGGCTGATTTCGTGAGCAAAAGGGGCAGCATGAGCGTATTTTAAATACCTAAAAAATAACAATGAACATCAAAAGTATATCTTTGTTATTGAATCGAATAATCAAAAACATGGAAAAGATATTTGATGCCTTATGGTGGTTCTACCTAAAATCTCTGTCTTATGTTTCCAATGGTAAAACTTCTGTACACATTTTCTTCGCAATTAGTATATTCCCGAGGATGAACATTTACACATCGATAAAACTAACTGTAAGTTATATCATGGGATACTTAATGCTTGCTAAAACATAACCATAAGTAAGCAATCCAACATTTGTTTGTCTACTGACGTCATCAATGTACAGGTCGCTCCATCTGTTAACAGGGCTGAATATTATTGAAAGAAAAATGATTGACTTTTTAATATAATTATGGTTATATTTTAGCAAGTATCAAATATCCCATGCTATAACTTAGAGCTAGCTTTATCGATGTGCAAATTTTCATCCTTGGGAATACATTAATTGCGAAGAAAAAATATGTAAAAAAGTTTTACCATTGGAAACATAGGGCAGAGATTTTAGGTGGAACCACCTAAAACAGTGAAATACCGTCAAGGTATCTTATTTACATCCAGAAGAAAAATGGAATCTAATTTATTTTCCAACTCACCACTCTATAGACGCACTTTTCTTTCAACGGGTAAATCTACCTCGTAAAAGCTGACATTTGACTTTCAAAACTAAAAAACACTAAAACCCGCTAAAAGCTGGTTTTAGTGTTTCTTCAGTTTTTGAGTAAAAATTCCTCGCCATGTTTAAATCCGTTTTTGAGTAAAAATTCCCGCCATGTAAAAATATGCATAACGTGAAAATGTGCAATTACGTTTATATTACATGTCCATAAGAATTGGACATGCTTGAAATATTTATCTAATTAACTACATTATTACTGTAGTTAATTAATTAAATATTTCAAGAATGTTTAACTTGACGGCCAGTTTTACCTGGCCGTCAACACAACACACGTGAAGCAAAAGCATCTTCCCAATGCAACGCTCACTTTTAGGGTGAAAGGTGAAATGGATGCAATTTCAAATATTTTTTTCTCCTGTCTCCCCTCCTGCAACATCCCATTTTTTCCGCTATCCTACTCTACAATTGTCGCTCATAAATCCTCTTACATGTGCTTAAAAGTCCCATCCATCTCTTATATTGCCAAGGATTAGGTGGCCTGCATTTAATTATGCTGACGCGATGTACCTAAAGTATAGCCCCTTTGAGTGAATGGCGGTAAGAGTCTCTTTCATAACTCTTTTGTTGAGCATATGATTTGGCTATTCCACATTGCTTTTCCATCGACGTTCTTCCACTTGCAAGCAATTTAATGAAATTCCATATATTTCCCTTGCGCTGCTGTAATTTCATCCTATGTACCGCATCGTTTCTATTACTCCAATCCTGGAACACTTTCTCTGCTTCTTTAACCCTTTAGCGACCATAGCACCCAACGCATTTTTACATGCAAACAATCTCAAGCCCACGAATAGCATGAGTAGAATATCCTATCTCCCATGTTGTCCGGATTTGCCCGGCGTCCCAGGAATTAGCAGAAGTTGTCATAGGTATCGCTAAACAAAGCAGTAAACCAGAAGTTCGTTTGTCCCGGAGCTATATCATGCAGCCTTCACTCAGTTGAACTTTTTTTTTTTTTCGTAATATTTTGAGTTGTTCCAAAAGCTGAGTTTATGGCGGGAAATGTGTCGTAAAAAATAGTTCATTTTGCTCAATCTAAATAAACCGATTGACTTTTTACAAGAAACAACCAGAAAAGGATAAAGTACACAAGACTTTCCGCTGTTACCTATTATCTGCCTGAAGCTTTCAGTAGAAGAATGTACTGACTGCCCCCAGGGAAACATCCGAAGTAAAGTGTATGTCAAGCTTAGAGATCGGAAGTTTCGAGTAATGACTCAGCACTAATTCTTCTTTTGTCTTTGCAGAAGGTAGGGGGAATGAAATTCGGAAACAAGCAGTAGACATTTTCTGGCGTTATGGTATTCTGAGTGACAAAACGTTTTAGAATCGTGGTCGTTAAAGTTTTAAATATGGGATTTCATTAGATTTTGTTACTTCGCATGTTAAAAGTGAGCATCATAGCATTTCTGCCTTTCTCGTTATATACAGACTCGTTATAAACGGGCGCTACTATATTTTTTCTATGTTCACCTTTTAGCACTGTATTACGTTTCCTCATTTTCTCGCTAATCTGTCTTACTTCCCACTTGTTTTAATTTTTATTCACCTTTCCCATTTTTTCCCCTCACTATTTACACATTTCCAATTCGTTATTCCTATTTCATTCTCATATTGTTTTCCCATTTTTCACTCACTTCTTCCATTTGTTTTTATTAAATTTTCCTATCTACACTACTTATTGCCCCTATTTTTCCGCCCATTATTCGCATTTTCCAGTAATTTACCCGTGGTTTCTGTGTTACTACTCAAGCTGGGGCGGGAGATATATACGACGTACTTTAGAGGTGACGCATATGCCAAGACGGACAGTAGCAGCGATAAGCCCTTACCGGAGTAGCTTAATTGGGAAAGCATTCATCTCCGGAGGAAAAGGATGTGGGGATCGAATTCCGCCACATTTGGGTTTTCACAACGCTAAAAAAACATAACTTTAGTTTTTCCCCTATTTATACTAAGTTTCAGTTTTTTGTTTTTGTATTGACGGTTTAACGACCACCATGAGCAACTCAATGGGCAATAAGCAGTCGCCTGTCCCTCATTTAGGGTCACTGATTCCAGGATAGGGGGAGAGCCAGTGACGTAAGGCAAACACAACATCCATGTCCGACTGGGATTTGAACCCGGACCCTTCTCGGAGGAATGGTCATAAGCCAGCGCCAAGACCACTGCGCCACCGAGACGGCAAGTTTCAGTTTGATACAATTTTCGTAAATCTGGGATAGGGTACTGTGCAATTATCATTTGCTTTTGGACAACAGGTCTGTGATTTCCGCTAATACATCTAATATTTCGGTAAAATCACATCTATATATTGCCCTTTTGGTCAAGTGGTGAGAAGCAAAGGCATTTGTCCAATCGTTTGATCTGGGTGCGGGTTTCAATCCTGGATTATGCAAGAGTGGAGTGTTTTCCTGCCGATGGCTCTGCCCATTTTCTGGAAGCTGTGGTAGAAAACATGTGACTCCTTATAGCCCCGGATTCTCAAAAGTTGTTAAACCTGAAACTAATAAAAACAAGGACTTTTTAAGCATCTACTGAAATGAAATCATATGATGAGCGGTTACCCTTTTACTATACTTCGATTGACCCTAAGATGACACTGCAGCTTATGGTACAATAGCCTACGCCCTCACTGAGCCTTCGGGGACGCCCCAGAATTATGTTCATGCGCGTCACTCCCCACTGTGTCCTGCTGTCAATCACTTCTCCCATCAACTCATTGGCATTATTGTATCCCAAACACCGCATATCTACGCATGCGTGAGTTGACCTAATTTTAAAACTCGATTTCTGAACATAGATCATTTTCAGATTTGTCTAAAATAACTATGTACTTATAAGTAAACAGCTAGGACAATATATAGTATGATTCTTGGCAATAAATGCGTTGGTTTTCACGGGAAATATTCGGAACTACTTTTAGTCGCGGAGATAGGTTTCACGTACCTTCCCTTTCAGTGTCATCTTATTGTGAATCAAAGTATAACTATATATTGAGATCATGAAAGAAATACGGGATTACACCATATAATACAAATTTTGAAGATGACAATCCGATTTTTGGCGTAAATGTGACAAGGATGGTAAGTCAGATAATATTTGAATACCTAGGCGTTTTCTGGGAGACGCGGATTCGAGTCCCGCTCCAGGACGATGAAAATTTTCGAGTTTTCAAATATTATCTGACTTACTATCCTTGTCACATTTACCCCAAAAATCGGATTGTCATCTTCAAAATTTGTATATATTGAGATACTGAAAATTTTCTTCCCGGTTTTTTTTTTTTTATTCTGAACCGTAAATTTTTTCAGGATGTATTCCCTATTGGTTCAGTTATAGCAACAGCTCTTCTATATTCTATAAAAGTGTGTTGATTTAAGAAAAACTGTTATTCCGTTTAATATGTTAAAACACTTATATGAGGTTGCAATGAAAATATGATTTCAACATACTTTGGATAATCTTCTCCAAATATCATTACAGGTGAATTGAGTAGTCCAAGCTTTACATCTAAAAATTAAAAAAAACAGCATCTTATCAATTTTTGTCGAATTCTAAATCACACAGATATTACCTTATTTTCATCTGGAAACTATCTCATGAAAATGAGAAAATAATATAGATAGTCTTGCACCCTTCAGCTTCAGTAGTTTACAGACCCTACGAAATCTTCCTGGTTGGCCGAAAATATCAGCGCTACTGTATGATTTAGCGGACTTTACACTGAAGAGCAATTGAATTAGAGAAACCTGTCTAGTAACGTGTAGCACCACCTTTCGCCCTGATGACGGCGGCGATTCGTCTCGGCATGGACTCGACAAGACACCGGAAGCGTTGGGAAGCCATACGGATCCACGACTCCTGAACAAGCTCCCACAGTTCACGAAGATTTGGTGGAAGGGCAGTCAGAGCCTCGAGCATTTCTCTCGATGGCATACCAGATGTGCTCGATGGGATTGAGGTCAGGTGACCTAGCTGGCCAAGGAAGCGAGGTCACGTCGGTGGAGCGTTCATCCAACCATTCCGATACAATTCGGGAGCTGCATTGTCTTGTTGCAGGATGAGGTCCCCAGTGGGATGTTGAAACGTACAAACGGGAGCAAATGGTCGTCCAGGATATCCCGGTAACGTTGACCTGTGAGTGACGATGTCACGCGTACCAGGGGTCTCATTTCATTCCACGTAAACAGTCACCAGACGAGAATGCCAACCCCACCAGCTTGAAGAGTACCCTGCGGGCAGGAAGGATCCATCGCTTCATGTGGTTTGCGCCATACTCGTATCCTACCACCCGCTGTACCAACGCGAATCTCGACTCATAAGTCCAAGCAACATTTTTCCACATGTCTAGGGTCTAGTGGCGATGTTCCCGCGCCCATGCTAATCTTTTCACCCTGTGGTGTGCGGTCAGCAGCGGTACCCTCGTGGGACGATGGCTTCTGTACCCCATAGCGAGGAGATGGTTCTGGATGGTGAGGCTGCTTACGCGTTTTTGTGCACCAGCGTTAAATTGCCGAGTGATTTCTTGCCCTGTGGCCCGTCTATCCGCTGTTACAATGCGAGCTAGCAGACGATAACCCCGCTCATCCGCACGCTGTTGTCCACGGCAGTTGGCCCTTGCAGGGATGGTTTTACCGGATTCGATGTACTCACGATGCACCCGTGATACAGTGGCTCGTGAAAGTCCCAGTGCCTGCACGACTTCCGAGATGGAGTGACACATTCGTCGGGCCGCGACAACAATTTGCCCACGATCAAATGAGCTTAGATCCTTCGTCTTACCCATACTGCGTCCGACTCTTACTGGTTCCCGTTGCATTACTCCTAATATTGTCGGATCGCTGCATACGTCATGTCGTTTCCGTTTACAGGGCCGCCCACAGCGCCACATTTGCATAATGCCAGCTGTCTCTAATTCAATTGCTCTTCAGTGTATTCTAGCACACAGCACGAAGTTATTTCCTATATCATCACTATCATCGTCATCAATCATTTCATATCCACTGTTGGATGTAAGTCTCCCCTAGTCATTTCCGCAAACAAATGTTTGAACCATTTTTTCCATTCCTCTGTAGCAGGGCTTTCGAATTATTGGTCTCCGGATCCACTCCTGTCATTTACCTGATCAATGAGTAACACTGCTGTCATTTACCTGATCTATGAGTCCCACTCTTGTCATTTAACATATCCATGAGTCACACTCTTGTCATTTACCTGATCCATGAGTCGCATTCTTGTCATTTACCTGATCCATGAGCCACACTCCTGTCATTTACCAGATCCATGAGTCACACTCATGACATTTTCCTGATCCATGAGTCACACTCTTGTCATTTACCTGATCCATGAGTCACCATACTCTTTTCATTTACCTGATCCATGAGTCACACTCCTGTCATTTACCTGATCCATGAGTCACTCGTGTCATTTACCTGATCCAAAAGCACGAGAGCTGTTGCACGTAGGTGGCTCACACCACGCTACGTGCAACAGCTCTCGTACTTGTGTCGGGACTTTCTTCAACCTCTGGCAGAATGTGTTCTTCCATTTCTGGAGTTGTCCAATTCTCGTTCTACCCACATCATGCTAATGATCCGCTTTCACAAAGCTGGCGGTGCAAACGCTCAAACATTTTATGATCCGGCACTCGCTCGCTTATTGGGGAAGCGTTCACGGTACAATCTTTCGCAGCTCTTCTGTTTCTATTGGTAGCCACATACATTAGATTCATGTCTGCCTTCTCGGAATTCGTGAATTGCTCCATCACGTGCAAAATCCGCCTTGCGACTGACGGGTTTAAAAGCAGAAGAACGTTTTTCAAGCGGGGCAAACAGCACCCTTTAGCGCCTAGACGCGGACATACATTTTTTGACAAAACATTTTTGTTTTAGTGTTCCCTACCACCCCTAAAAGTTTTTCCTATGAATTTAGAATCCCCCGGTATATATAATAGTAGCAAATTCCATTCACGTAAAATTACATTACACCCACTAATATGAGGACAAAAATAACATTACAACCATACATTCCATTTAATTCTCAGTTTTTCTGTATTTTAATTTAAATTCTAAACATAAATGGCTTCTGAAATTGTAACTTTTGGGGAGCATAATAGGTTGGGCGACAAACTAAAGTTATAGATGCAAGGGACAAAACTAAAGCCAGGGAACAAACTAAAGCCACAGCTTCAGGGGACAAACTAAAGCCACAGGTTCTTACAAAATGCTGAGAAGAACACGTCACTCCCGTCCGCGTATGATTCTACGCCCGTGGTTTCCAAGGAATTGGTGGAACAACAGCCGTAGGGTAAAAATACTGTTCATTTTTCATTCGCGATCCGAACCCCGGCCCATTTCTTTATTTAGCCAGAAGCACAGTTCTCTAACTAATCTGCCAAAGTTTAGGAATTCGAAAAGTTTCTCTGCAGGCGCATGGCAGGTTATTATATGCCCAATTTCCAGTTTGCGTGGAGAACAAGCAAGCTCTGTGTGTGTGTGTGTGTGTGTGCATAGATACACATTACTGGAAACATTTCATTTAATCATGATAGCAGTCCTCGTCATCACCAAATTTTGGAACAAATCTTCGCTTGCACTGTAAACAGTGGCTCTGAATTTGGGACGGACGACTGCTTTCACTATTAGACGGTCATAGAGATTGTTTAACTCAGAAAACCGTATGCGCGTTCATAGAAAAGAAAAACAAATGTGTGCAACAGAACTTTGGTGTGTAAGAGTATGAAAGACTTATTATTCGTTCAATTGAACTTGGCAGGCTCTCAGATCTACAACCTTCAGCTTCTTGACATTTCTTGGCAGACAAACAAATTTACAGATTCCAGCTTACTTTACACCTCTGCTAGGATAATAAGCCTGGCAGAGAGCCAAATTTCGTGAGGTTAGAGTTATGCTCTTTGGAAACAAATCGGCACTCAGTTTCCTTCCTTAGGTAAACCTAATCTTCACGCATTGTCAATGCAAGAGATCTCGTAATTGATTCAGCTTGCCGACAGCATAAAAAGTCTCACATGAGTGACGATTACCAAAACCAAGATAGCAAAAGATAGCTTAGCAAGAATAAAGTTGCTATGTAGCGTCAGCTGTCTCTGATTTCTGTGATTCATGACTCTAAAAAGCATCTCGCTGGAGTGAAAGGATAAAATGTTAGTTCCTGAAGCTTAGTTTTTAGCTTACGTTTCCCATCAGTTAAAAATGGATTATTGTCCCCTTAAAATATTCTATCGAAGGTAAAAGAAAGCTCTTACGAAAACTGAGGATATCGTCATGATGTTTTTCCAAAACTTTGTGATGTAATTGTAACGATACAATCCTTTTCTTTTATTTTTTTCGGGCTTAACGACCAGTACACAGTCGTATCAGAATAATATGACCACCTACTTAATAATTAGAATAACCACATTTATCCCGGATGACAGCAGCGATACGGCGTGGCATGGACGCAATGAAGCCCTGGATGTTTGCCCGAGGCACACATACCCATTTGAACTGCAGCAGAGCACAGATATCCCGAAGATGACGTGGTTGTGTGTCGGCACATCGAACCTGTCGAGTGCTATATGGGATTGAGGTCGGGCGATTTCGCCAGCCAAGGGAGGACGGAGCCATCGCTGTCGTGTTCTTGGAATCAATCATGCAACCCCTTTTGCGACGTGGCAGGGCGCATTGTCCTGTTAGTAGACACCGTCACTACCAGAGTAAACGTCCAACATGAAGGGTTCCATGTGGTCAGCGAGGATGGACAGATAGTCATTGGCGTTCGAGGACACATCCGGTGGTACCAGATCATGCCAGAAAGCATTACCTAGACAAATCCAGCCTGTCCGACAACTGTGTCCGGGTATTGTTTCTTGCATGTCTGACGTATCCATCCACCGCCCGTCTCTTCTGTGGAGTAGAAAACCCGATTCGTCGGAGAAGGCAACCTATTTCAACTCTTCCACTGTCCAATGCGAACTGCAGACGTCGTTGCCGGTGGGACTGGGTTAACATGGGCATCTTGACGAAAGCATCGACTCCGGAGACCCATGCGTAACAGGGTTCGCTCTACTGTTATCGGGGACACGTACCTGGGTGCCCCAGCGTTCATTTGCGTGGTCAATTGCTACACTGTTGCGCGTCGACTGCCCTTTACCAGTCAACAGTGGCGACATTCTCCTGTGAGGTAGATGGCCTTTGGGGATCCCCAGTTATGACGTGGGGAAATACTCGATGTGCCGGATGTCCATTCTTGGTATAGCCTTGCTACAGCACGTTGTGAACAGCCCACGAAGTCTGCTGTTTCTCAGATGCTTCCATCCTTGGTGTGGTAGACTATGATCATTCCTTTTCGAACGTCCATTAAATCACTACCTCTGCCCATTGTGCTCACGTCACGCACTATGGCTCATCTGTCCTGTCCGGCAGCTTATATCTGCATGTGGTCGACCTGGTCACAAGCACTCTGTGACGCGCCTGGGCAGGTACAATGATTCCGGGGATAGTGACATTATTCTTTTACGACCGTGTATGAGCAGCTCATAGGGATAAAAGTAAAGAGAGCTATAATTAAATTTCACTGTAAATTAAGGAAAACTTCCACGGAAGTATACCAAGACCTACAAAAATTTAAGACGATGACTGTCTGAGCAGTGCACAGGTGTTTCACTGGTTTTCAACGTTTAAAGATGGGAGTGAGCCCCTCGAGGATGAACCACGCGCAGGACGTCCAGTTTCTGCACGGACAAATGAAAATGTGGTGAAGGCTAGCAAAATTGTTGCTCATGATAGAAATAATCACTAGGCTACTCGTTGAACAACTTGGTGTCGGTAAGGAAACGGCCAGAGTAGTCTTGGAAAAAGATCTGCACAAGAAAAAGATTTGTTTGAGGTTTCTGCCGCACACGTTGACACACGAACAGACAGAGAACTGGGTTGAATGTTGTCGAAATTTCATCCATGCAGTTGATCAACATTGTGATTTGTTGCAAAGAATTGTCACAGCTGATGAAAGTCGGTGTTTTCAGTTTGATCCTGAAACAAATGCCAGAGCATGGAATGGCGTAGAACGTCTTCTCTCCGGTAGTAGAAAGTCCGGTTGCAATAATCATGTGTCAAGACCGTTGTCATTCTTTTGTTTTTTTCCACCCTGCTGGAATTATCCACCATGAATTTGTTCCTGAGGGCACCAAAGTAAACGATCAGAATTATTTAGAAGTAATGCAACGTCTGTTCGCCCTCAGGTGACGTGTCAGGAAAGAACTGTTCCACAAAAAACAATTGCTTTCTGTTGAACGACAACGCGCCCACACACTTTGCCCTGCATGTGAAGCAGTTTCTAGCTTCGAAGTTCGTTCTGTGTGGTCTGAAATCCACCCTATGCACCAGATTTGGCTACCGAATACTTTTTCCTCCTCTCAAAGACAAATATCTTCAGTGTCTCCAAAGCTCTCCCCTCCTCCCAAAGATATTCAATATCTCCAAAGCTCTACCCTCCTCCCAAAGATATTCAATATCTCCAAAGCTCTACCCTCCTCCCAAAGATGTTCAGTATCTCCAAAGCTCTACCCTCCTCCCAAAGATGTTCAATATCTCCAAAGCTCTACCCTCCTCCCAAAGATATTCAATATCTCCAAAACTCTACCCTCCTCCCAAAGATATTCAATATCTCCAAAGCTCTACCCTCCTCCCAAAGATATTCAATATCTCCAAAGCTCTACCCTCCTCCCAAAGATATTCAGTATCTCCAAAACTCTCCCCTCCTCCCAAAGATATTCAATATCTCCGAAGCTCTCCCCTCCTCCCAAAGATATTCAATATCTCCAAAGCTCTCCCCTCCTCCCAAAGATATTCAATATATCCAAAGCTCTACCCTCCTCTCAAAGATCTTCAATATCTCCAAAACTCTCCCCTCCTCCCAAAGATATTCACTATCTCCAAAGCTCTCCCCTCCTCCCAAAGATATTCAATATCTCCAAAGCTCTACCTTCCTCCCAAATATCTTCAATATCTCCAAAGCTCTCCCCTTCTCCCAAAGATATTCAGTATCTCCAAAACTCTCCCCTCCTCCCAAAGATATTCAATATCTCCGAAGCTCTCCCCTCCTCCCAAAGATATTCAATATCTCCAAAGCTCTCCCCTCCTCCCAAAGATATTCAATATATCCAAAGCTCTACCCTCCTCTCAAAGATCTTCAATATCTCCAAAACTCTCCCCTCCTCCCAAAGATATTCAATATCTCCAAAGCTCTCCCCTCCTCCCAAAGATATTCAATATCTCCAAAGCTCTACCCTCCTCCCAAAGATCTTCAATATCTCCAAAGCTCTCCCCTTTGAAAGGGGAGAGCTTTGGAGATATTGAAGATATTCGCCGAGGTGTGACCAACAGACTGAAGCAGGTTTCTGTTCAGGACTTAAATTGTGCCTTCGGACACCTGCACGAAAGATCTCACCTTTATGTAGAGTTGGATGGAGATTATTTTGAAATATTTGAATTCATACATACATACCTACATATGACTAAGCTGTTCTCTGAAATTTAGAGGTTTGCATCACCAAGAAATACAAACTACCAGATAAATTTTTAACTGATTATTTACTTACTGTTGCAGTATCAAACTTCCCCATTTACAGCGATCTTTACATACAACTCCAGCTTCACTGACATTCGTCACACGACATATACAACACATTCTACTATACTTCATACTCATAATCTTTTTCTCATGCAGACACTTCTGAATTTCATCCTCCTATGAATTCCTTGGCCTTCCTCTGCCTTTCCTTCCTGCCACTTGGGCTAAAAAGATTTTTAGTAAGCATTTCATCACTCATATTTTTCAACATGGCCATACCGCTGAAGCATATTAGACTCCACCTTGCTAACAACATTTTGCTTCACATTACACAACTCAAAACATCTTCATTCCTCACACGATCAGAACGCTGCTTGCCACAAACCCCCAGTAAGTAACGCCTTTCTCCAGCACACAACTGACTCCTATGTTTCTTCTGTAGTACTCAAATTTCACTGCAACACATCAGAGTATGAACAATTACACTTTCATTCATAGCCATGCGGCATCTCTTGAGAACCCATTATTCCTGTGAAAATCTCCCAAAGCAGCTATGACTTTCAATAAAGAATTCACTTGCCTACTAATTTCACCATCCAATTTGTTCTCTCTGTCAAAATGCTTCCTAAATACACAAACTCATTCACCTGGTCCATCACTAGGCCATTTAGACTTATATTAGATCAGTACCAACAGATCCTCGCTCAAAAACCATAATTTTGGTTTTTCCTTTATTTATATTCAGTTTGAATTTTCATGCAAACATCGCACATCCTGGACAACATACTCTGTAACTCACCTTTGCTCTCTGTCAACAGGACTGTGTCATCAGCATAGAGCAATCTACACACACGGATATTACTAAGACATAAACCAGTATTGTCCGTCTTGGCATCAGGCATGCACGCACCCATGAATATATTAAACAGCCATGATGACATTACACAACCTTGTCTGACTCCTGTACCAGTAGGAAACCATTTTGATAAACACCATTCACTCGTACACAAGCTCTACTGCCAGCATACCTGTTGGTGACAGTTCAAAATACAGTTTATTGTTTTGATTTAATCATTTTTGTCTCATTATTTAACGGACACACTGTGTAAATAGTCGCCCGTTCCGAATTTGGGGACATTGGTTCCAGGGAAGGGAGGGAGACAGCGCCATCAGACAAAAACACCGCCTATGCCTTGTCCGTGACTCGACATCAGGACCAACACGAACGAACATGTTGATTACCAATCAGAAAATGGATCATCCAAACTTGTGATTGTACAATACAAGTTTGTAAAATCATGCAATGCATTGATCATAATACGCTTTCCAACATACCAGAAATCATTACTCAAGTTATCACTCAAGTTATGAGAATAATGGCTGTGGAATAAATATCGGTCCTGTGCCCTGACCCTTGATCCCATATCGATTATATTCAACAGAACTGGTTTGGTATATCTCCGAAATAACATGATAAAGTTTTGTCGCAATCGAAGCATTTTTACGTAAGTTATGATGCATAAGGATTATGGAATAGATCCCGCTCCTGTGTCCTACCCTTTGACCCCATTTTGTCCATTTTCAATAGAATTTGTCCCCAGGCAGGTCCCTACAACATACTAACATTTCATCCAAATCGAAACTTTTCTACGTAAGTTATGACGCATAATGGCGATGGAAGTGATTCCGCTCCTATGTCCTGACCTTCGACCCCATTTCGCCCATTTTCAACAGGGTTTGTGGCCAGGTGGTCCGCTACGACATACCAAAATTTCATCGAAATCGAACCTTTTTTACGTTAGTTATGACGCATAACAGCAGTGGAATGGATCCCGCTCCTATGTGCTGACCTTTCACCCCATTTCGTTCACTTTAAATAAGGTTCCTTCCCAGGTGATACCCTACCAGATACTAAAATTTCATCGAAATCGAACGATTGTTACGCGAGTTATCGTGCGGACGGGCATACGCACACAACGCGTGACGTAATGAAGCAGATGGGAATCGCGACCATCTGCTGGCAAGAGTATGACGTCATAAAACGTTAATAGGATTCACACACAACGCGTGACGTAATAAGACCGATGGTGTGACCGCGCGCCAGCATTCTCAAACGCGAGATTGTGACGTTATAAGATTTCTAAGCATTGGAAACATTAATGGAATGACGCCATGACACTAAAAACGTTATAATTCGGGGTGGTTATTTAACCCACTAAACGAATTCTCCTAAAGTCGAGATCAAGCTAAATCGATTTCTAGTACCAGAAAACGGTAGGTTAACGACTTTCATCAAATTTCTTAGAGCCGTTTAAAAAAAATGTACACGCATTCATGCAAGAATTGCTACTTTAAGGTGGACGTCAAGTAATTTTGCTTCCTATACTTCCAATTGAAAAAATTCTGTACACATTTTCTTCACAATCAATGCGTTCCCAAAAATTAAAATTTGAACATCGATTAAAATAGCTTCATTTCATAACTTGGAATACTTAATATTTTCTAAACCATAACCGTAATAATATTTTCTAAACCATAACCGTAATTATGCAATCCAACATTTATTTGTCCACTGACGTCATCAAAGTACAGGTCGCACCATCTTTTTTCTGGTTTCAACACCACCAAAGGAAAGGTTATTGTTTTTTAATATAATTTTGCTTATGTTTTAGAAAATGTTAAGTATTCCAAGTTATAGTATTAAGTTATTTTAATCGATGTTCAAATTTCCATCCTTGGGAACACACTAATTGTGAAGGAAATGTGTGCAAAAGGTTTTCCATTGGAAATATAGGAAGCAAAATTATTTGACGTCCACCTTAATACTGTGGGATAAGGGCGATGGAACGAATCCCGAACCCATGTCCTGACCTTTGACTCCATTTGTCCCATTTTCAACAGGGTTCCTCTCCAGGTGGTCCCCTACCACATACTAAAATTTCATCGAAATCGAACCATTTTTACGCACCTTATGACGCATAAGGGCAATGGAATGCATCGCGCTCCTATGTCCTGACCTTTGACTCCACTTCACCCATTTTCGATAGGGTTCGTCCCCAGGTGTTCCCCTACCACATACTAAAATTTCATTGAGATCGAACCATATTTACGCACGTTATGACGCATAAGGGCAATTGAATGGATCCCGCTCTTATGGCGTGACCTTTGACCCCATTTCACCCATTTTCAATAGGGTTCGTCCCCTAGTGGTCCCCTGTCACATACTAAAATTTCATCGAAATCCAACCATTTTTACGTGAGTTTTCGTGCCGACAGACGGACGGACGGACAGACAGACGGACGGAAAAAGCTAGAGCATATACGCTTCTTCAACCTACGGTTGGAAAGCATAAATAATAGATCGCAAAGGAATGTGGAACACTGCTCTGGTGAAGCCTTGTAAAACCGCAGACGCAACTGACGTCTATGGCTATATAAACGCTATATCAGCATAAATGACGTTCGTTGAAATCTGGTTTAAACATGTTTCTGAAGCTCACTGCTGTTGATCTTACTGCTTTCAAAATTCTACGCATGTACGCATGGCAAAGAAACAAAGTACTACTTAATAGAAGTATTATCAACCGTGTTAATTTTGAATGCATGGATTGCAATATTCAAAGCAACAGACAGCTGGAAACGTATCCGAGTCTTGCACATTTCTTTGTTTCTTAGACATACACTGGGACTGGAAATTTTTTAACAGCTAATGCAGTGTTCCTAATCGCTTTAAAAGTTATCAATGATAGCAAAAAATCACCTTTCATGTTTTATTCTGAATTCTTTATACCTAAGTAATCCGCCAAATAAAAAAATGTCAGGGAAGAATCTTTGTAGTCATTACTGTGTTTAATGAAACAGGAACTGTGTTTAATAAAACAGGAACTGTGTTGAATGAGGGTAGTCCAGAGAGTAATACTATGAAATAAAAACAAAAGAAACCGACGTTGTCAGGGGTTTTGCATTTTCACTAATACTACATATAACTACTCATTTTTCTACATAATCACCGCCGGTTTTTAGGCATTTGTCATATCATGTGACCAGTTTTTGAATACCTTCATCATATACCTCTGTCGCTAGTCCCTGCAACCACTGTTATACTCCGCGTTTCAAATCATCGTCCCTAGCAAAGAGCTTTCCTACCAAAATGTCCTTAAATTTGTGAACAAATGGTAATCACTGGGAGCCAAAGTCTCGACTGTAAGGCGAATGATCCAGAACTTTTCACTTGAAACCCTGAAGCAGGTGGTCGGTCTGACATGTCGCGTGAGGTCTCGCATTGTCGTGGAGAAACACTACTCCCTTAGACAGCACGCAGCGCCGCTTGTTTTGGATGACCCTACGCAAACTCTGCAGTGTTCTACAATAAGCGTCGGCGTTGATGGAAGTGCCTCGGGGCATGAACTCAACCAGAAAAAGACCTCTGTTGTAGCAGAACACTGTAGCCATTGACCTTCTTTACTGAAAGCGTTTGCTTACACTTACGTGGTTTCGTCAGGGACCGGGAATGGTGCCACTCAAGCCACTGGCATTTGTGGCGTGAAGTGACTGACCCACATTCCACTTCCTGTTACTATGTGGCCAAGACATTCGTTGCCCTTTCGTGCGTAACGCGTAAAAAAACTCAAAGCTGCACCCATACCGTTGCTTTTGGGGTCATAAGTCAACATTCGTGGTACCCACCTAGAAACCCATTTGCCGGTAGCCAAGGTGATCCGTTACGAATTCATGAAGAAGTGCGCGAAAAACTTACGGGAAACGGGAATACAATCCATCGAGTTTAATGCGACGCTCATGTCTGATGACATCATCGACACGTTCCTTGAGGTCCACTGTAACGAGCGATGGGCGTCTGGAGCTCTGGTCATCCCTCACATTTGCTCTCCTTGCATTAAACTTCCTAACCCACCGCCGTACGGATATTTTGTACATCACCCCTTCATCGTAAACAGCGCTAATCCGACGGTGAATGTCTTTCGAACGAACGTTTTCAGCATTCAGAAAGCGAATCACAGAACTCACCTTGTACTCCGCAAGATTTTCAATTGGCTTCGCCATTTCAAACAAGCACAACAATGGTTCCAGTCACTGCGTCAACACAAAACTTGCCACGAGGCTATCCAACGTCTGAATGAGGATGGGGGATCTTGACCGTGCGGGGTCTGCCGCCTCTCGCGCCCTCTATCCGCAAAAGGGTATTATTTTCTGGAGGATCTACGTACAAACTAAAACAAAATCTGTCCAAAACCTGTATGTAAATTTCAGAATTTCATCTACATTGCTCCAAAGAATTAGGGGAGCAAGATATATTGTAAACAAAATGATGTGGGACTGACGCTGTTGAACGTAAAGTATTATTTATTTTATGCAATATACCGTAGAATATTCAGTAATTTGGATAAGAAAAAGGACATTAGCGAATTTTATGCAGTATTGCCGTTTAATTCACATGTTACAATATGCTACACAACAAAATTTGTGTCTGTACAAAAAGACGAAATGACGTTTGTAAGTTGGTAACTGGCCTGTGTAGGTTGTGTGGTTCCCTCTAATGTCTAATCCTGCTTTATACCTGTGTGACATAGAACGGATGTTTTCGAAAAGGTTTTGGGAGCACCTTCGCCATTCCTCAATGAGGGAAGTTTCCAGTTCACGAAGAGTCAACTGAGGTGGATGCCAAGACGCAATGTGTCTGCCAAGTGCGTCCCAAGCATGCTCAATTGGATTTAAGTTAGGAGAGCGTGCTGGTCACTCCATGCGTTTGATTCTCTCCTCTTCAAACATTTTGTCCATTTGCCGAGTTCTATGAGGTCAAGCGTTAACGTCCATTAAAAGAAACGAATCACCGACGTCTGTAGCATACAGCATTAAAATAGGTTTGTAAATCTCGTCTCTATATCTCTGGGCCGTTAAACTGCCGTTTCGAATGGCGTACAGGTCTGTTCGTCCACCGATACTTATGCTTACCCAAACCACCTATCCATGCCCACCTTAATGTGATGTTTCCTGCACAAAAGCTGGATTAGTTCGTGTGCCTTGTTCCTTTCATATAAGAACTCGACGACTGTCAAACCCCAGACAGAATCTCGACTCGTTAGAGAAGAGAACTTGACTCCACTCATCGTGTCCCTCATCCCAGTTTCTATGGACCGTATGGTGTACCTGCATAAAGACCACCTTGGTGAAGCCGATTTCGTTTAATTTGAGTTGATAACCTGCGTCTTGTTGACCCGAGAAGCTCTCGTTGGAGCTTAGTAGAATTTTCCCACCTATTCCGATGGCTGCTAATAATAGATAACTATCGTCTCTTGCTGTAGTTGCTCGTGTTCGGCCTTCACCTTGCCTTCTTCGGCCACTTCTAGTATCCTGGAATCGTATCTACAGTAGGTAAATGATACTTCGAGACACTCCAGCAGCTTCTGCTACCATCCGCTGTGCCTGACCTGTTTCCAGCCTACCAATAGCTCTCCGTTGATTCCGGTAAATCTACATTTCTTTTCTTAAAGTCCTCTGTTTGAACGATATCTCATCATAATATTGAGATATCGTTCTAAACCGAGGACTTCAGGAAAATAAATGTCACGATTCACGCGACAGAATAAGGGAGCTCCCAGATAACTTGTTGTTATCTCAATCTGTGACTGCGGGCCCGGTGGCACAGTGGTCAAAGCGATGGCCTCTGATCATTCGTCCAGAAGGGGTCCGGGTTCGAATCCCGGTCAGGCATGGATGTTGTGTTTGTCTTACGGCACTGGCTCTATCCCTTCCCTGGAACCAGTGACCCTAAATTAGGGACGGGCGACTGCTTGTAGCCCATTGAGTTGCTCACGGTGGTCGTTAAACCTCCAATCAAAAAAAAATCTGCGACTTATTCATTTTGAGCCACATACGCTAATTTGCATAACTGTATGCATGATTCGGCTGCCTACGCCACATTCGACTTGCGTTTTCTCCTTTTTGGTAAGATATCACACAATTGGCTAGCATAATATCGCAAAGGTCACATGCTCCTCTAATTATTTTGAGCAGTGTATATCAAAGCAAGGCGGTCGTTCATGTTTTCTAAAATCTGTATATTTGGATTGAACTCTTAGATGAATTAGAAATTCGGGTATATGAGATTTTAAAAATATCTAGTATTCTTAAAATGAGCAAAAGTCTTTTTTTCTAAGTCCCGTGCTGGCGGAATAAGGAGCATCATTTTGCAATTAGCGAAATGTACGTTTTTAAAATTTAGAAAATATTTGATAGTAACATCGTTCGATTAAATTAGTTAGAAAAATTGCCATACCGACAGTATTGTTGATGTATTCGTACAGAGATTCTGAACCCAGTGGACGAGTGTCAATGGTGTGATCCCTGTAAAATGTGAAAAAAATTAATTTACCAGTAATACAGCATTTAAGGGCAAAATCATACGTTGAAAAAATATTTAAAAGACAAAACAGATTATTGTTGAGAACTGGAGTTATTTGATAACGAGGAACAGTACACCAATTAAGTAGTAAAAAGTAACATTGTACGAGTGATCCGATTTATTGGCGTAGGAAGTAGTCACATTAGCAAGAAACGCTAATGTGTCTACTTCCTACGCCAATAAATCGGATCACTAGTACAGTGTTACCTTTTACTAAGTGGAGTTAGGTTCAGACAGGAATATTTGTATAATACTCCTTTCTGAACCTAACTCTAGGAGTATTTTATTAAAAGGTGTATTTTATTAGGTTTAGACAAGAGTATTTAGCACAGATATTCACTAGAGCACAAAAACAGAACGAACTGTGTCCGTGACTTATCCTAGAATCTACACACAAACGTGCAAACACGCGCTTAAACACACCGAAGCATATTAATGCGAAACGGCTCATGTGAGAGAACATCGGAAATTTATGCACTACAACCATTTTTGGGAAATAAGTTTCGCTTTCATGTTAACCCACGTCAGATTAATGATTCCTCTGAGCAATTTAAGTGGGTGTTGAATTCCAGTCTACCAGACTGTTGCAAATCTTGAAAAAGCTAGATTTCTGGCCGTTAAGTTACGTTGACTTTTTTGAACTGCTTCGGACACAGCCTCTTACTGGATTCAAAGACAGAAAAATATTCCTTCAGTTTTTTCAGATATCTTTAGTTTGTTAGGAAAAGTATGATAAAGTAAATTTCTGCATCATTTTTATGCAGGGACGAGATTCGAATCCACAGCTCTTGGCTCCGGAGCTCCTATTGCTATCCACTATGTTACACTGGTATGAGCTCTCACTTCTATCTGCCTTTATCTCATGTGCGTCCTGCGGGGCAGGTACGACACAAAAAACAGACGACTTACAGGTCAGTAACACAACGTCTCGCAATAGTCTAACTGCGACAGCAGTGCTGTAAGTAGAACTTCAAAAGAGCGCGCTTTTCTAGAATGCAAAGTAACGCTATTTAGAATAGTAGTTGATGTTAACCTTCATCTACCTATTTCTGAAAACTCTTTGGGGTTATATAGAAATAATTCACACTGATGTTACTCTTATTTTGCCGCCCCGGTGGACCAGTGGTCTACGTTCTAGTTTCTGACCATTCACCCGAAGTAAGTTCGGGTTCGAGTCCCAGTGCGGCATGGATCTTGCGTTTCTCTTACAGCATTCGCTATCTACCTTCCCTGAAACTAGTGGTGCTAAATTAGAGACGGACGACTTAAACAGTCTGCCTGAATCTTATTGAATAATCCATCGAAATTGTCCTAAATTCATTGAAGTTGTCACCTGTCTTTCATATAATTTGATATACACTATACTGACAAAAGCCACCGGACACCTAGAATAGAAAAACAACATAGCATTTATTGACATACATTAGTACGGTGTCGGTCCATCTTTGGCCTTAATGCCTCCACTGACCCTTCGAGACATGCTTTCGACAAGGTTTTGGAACACAGCGATAGGTATGCGCTTCTATTCAATGCATAATGCTGCCGGTAATTATTGCTTAGTAGTAGGCCTTGCTTCCAAACTTCTTATGCGGCGATCTAATTCATCCCATAGGTGCTCAATGGAATTAAGATCAAGGCTCTGTGCTGGCCAGTCCACACACGATACTGAATTAGCGTCAAACCACTCTGTAACAGTCTTTGCTTTATGGCTCGGTGCATTATCCTACTGTTACCAACAAGGCCCGGTTCCATAGTATTGCGACAGAGTTGGTGGGGCATAATTGTCCAGAATATCGAGGTAGACGTGCTGGTTAACCAGTTTGTCCATGATACCCAATGGGCCCGGACAATAGCACGAAAAACACTCCTACACGAGCACACTGCCAACTCCGAACTTGACCGTAAGAACAGTACAATGCGGTAAATAGCGTTCCCCGGGCTGCCGCTATACCCACAAACGGCCATTAGACTGATGGATCGTGTATCTGGATTCATGAGTCCATAAGACCCATTTCCATTGATCACGGTCCACGATAAATGTTCTTTACATCATGCTAAATGACGAGTAGCATTCTGAGTGGAGACGAAAGGCTTATGAGCAGCCGCACGACGACGGTAACCCATGGAATGAAGTTCTCTGCAAATAGTACGTGTACATACCAAGGTTCTAGAATTTTTACTCACCTGTACACTGAGGTCTTGGCAGTTCTCCGTCGATTAGCTGTAACTACTTTCCTGAGACTTCGAAGTGCCCTATCACTGATTTTCTTAGGTCTGCCGGCACGTTTTGCTACTTCAGGCATGCCGTGTGTCTTCTTCCACTTAGTCAGTACATCCAAAACAGTTGATTTGGGTAAGTTTAAACGCCTCTCAGGTTCTCTTACGGACAACCGACTAATATAACACCCAACAATCTTTCCTTTCTCAAAGTCAGTTCTCTCCCGCCGCGACATTTTCATTCAACCTCAGAGTGCGATATGATCGCTGTCAGCTGCAGGCTTGTTTATATACCGTTTGCAGCTGTACCGCGCATCTTAACAACGCAGCGGATCCGTTCATTTGCTTTTGAAGGGCTGTCCGGTGACTTTTCTCAATATAGTGTATGTTAGCCCTGACACCTTTTGATGCTGAAGAACATCTCACAAGATGGCAGATACAATACGGAAAGACATAGCTCTACGGAGATTTCGCAATTTGTCACTGACGTGAATGATTCTAATATAGGTAGGCATGCATTCGTCTCCCCTTTTTTTATTGCGGGCTAACGACATCGTGAACTGCATAGATATAAAGACTGCACAGTTTTTCGACGTAATACAGCAATAATCAAGAACAGTGCTATATATCTCACCAAGAAATCAGTCATGTCCGTGGTGCGGCAAAACAGAGTGATTACCTTTAAACAAGAGGGGACAATACTCAGGTAGCACAACCTTGCGATTTAATCGAGGCCCAATACTGAGCCACCACCTTCTATTTCTAAAAGACGGTGGCTCAATGTTGGGTCTACGTTAAATTGCAAGACTCTGCTACCAGGGTAATCGCCTCTCATTTACACCTTTATCTTCTTTACACTCGTTCCATCAATCCCGATCTCGAGACTTCAGTTGCTGACTGTTTTAAAGGACGTAACCCTTAAGCCGGACATGTGGATTAACAAGGTGTTCCAAAAGGAAACAATTTATTTCCTGAAGTCCTCAACGGGTAACAGAAGTAAGGATACCTACCACCAGAAACGAGGCATATTTGAAAGCAGCCATTGGGAATTCCTCCACTATTTCACTACTAAATAAAAATCTAAATAAGATTATTCAGTGTCTTCCTATGGTTGCAAAGAAAATAACCATCTTTTTTAAATTTTTTTAAAACATTTCTTTGAAAAAAGGCAACGATAACTAAACATTTACTTTAAAATATTGACTTACCTGTAACCGCTGTCCAGCAAATCTCCGATATGTTTTCTGACTTTCAAAATGTTAACGAAATAGGTATCATTTTCGTTCATGTCAAGCTGTAATTAAAAAATATGATTAAGGCTACTGAAGAAATGTATAAAAAGTTTGACATGTTCTAGGACTAATTCATTTAAGAAAAATAATGAACAGCTTTTTAACCCTCTTTCCCCTCACTGGAAATACACAAATTCATTGGCATGATTTTATATGGGGAGGTCCTTAAAGCTGTGATTCCAGACATTGTCACTTGATATCACCCATTAGTTTTGGACAGCACAGTGAGCCTGAGTGTGTTTGACTTTTCTTGATGTGTGCTCAATCGAACATACACAGTGCGTCAAAGAATTTTTAAGACTGGCGCTAGATTTCAGCCTACGGTGGTGCCACCAGTGTAATCGCGAATGCGTTATACACCGTGACCATCTGCTTGCTTTCTGCCAAAAGTACTGCGCAGTTGTTAAAGTAACTCAAACGAAACGGGAGTTCATTAGAGAAGTAAAATTTTTTTCATGTTGAATTAT
Organism: Macrothele yani; assembly: GCA_039090855.1. NCBI lineage: Eukaryota > Metazoa > Arthropoda > Arachnida > Araneae > Macrothelidae > Macrothele > Macrothele yani. The sequence continues at coordinate 187,968,085 of CM076995.1, forward strand.
TAAGATGGAACAAAGGGCTGTTATTAAATTTAACGCAAAACTTGGTAAAAGTGCCTCGGAAACGTACCAAATGATGAAACAAGTTTACGGTGAATTTTGTTTAAGTAGATCAAATGTTTTCCTGTGGCACAAACTTTTTTTGGACGGAAGAGATACGCTAGAAGATGATAAGCGCACTGGAAGACCAAGTTCATCTAGGACACCTGAGATTATTTTAAAAGTGCGTGATTTCGTGGCAAACAATCGATGTGCGTCACTAAGAATGATGGAAGAGTCTTTAAACATCAAAAAAGAAACGATTTGAACCATCATGCATGACGATTTGGGCAAAACAAAAGTATGTGCTAAATTTGTTCCACACACGTTAACCAGTGAACAAAAATCAAGGAGAAGTGCACATTGCAGAGACATCATTTCAACCGCTGAAAATGATCCAAACTTCGTAAAATCGATTGTTACAGGTGATGAAACATGGTGTTTTCAATATGATTCTAAAACAAAGCGACAAAGTGCGGAATGGAAGTAAAAAAACTCGCCACAAGCCAAAAAAACAAGAAAAGTTCCATCGAAAATCAAAATAATGCTGCCGCCCCGGTGGCGCAGTGGTCTAAGCGATGGCCTCTGATCATTCGTTCGAACGAGGTCCGGGTTCGAATCCCGGTGAGGCATGGATGTTGTGTTTGTCTTACGGCACTGGCTCTCTCCCTTCCCTGGAACCAGTGACCCTGAATTAGGGACGGGTGACTGCTTATAGCCCATTGAGTTGCTCACGGTGGTCGTTAAACCTCCAATTAGAAAAAAAAAAAGAAAAACAATGCTCATTACATTCTTCGATAGTAAGGGTATTATCCACAAAGAATTTGTTCCAAATGGACAAACAATTACTGGTGAGTTTTATTTAAGTGTTTTGAGGCGTTTGATGTGCAGAATTCGTCGCATTCGTCCAGAATATCGGGATGAAAACCGTTGGTGTTTGTTGCACGATAATGCACCCAGTCACACCTCACTTCTTCTTCGTAGATTTTTGGTGAAAAATAACGTCTGTTTGTTGAATCATCCACCGTATTCGCCTGATTTAGCCCCCGGCGACTTTTCTTTATTCCCAAAACTTAAAATGACGTTAAAAGGGTGTTATTTTGATGATATTTTGATCATACAAACAGCTTCGACGCGTGTTTTGGAGGCAATTCCGCAAAGTGAACTGGAACAGGCATTCGAATCATTATTAAATCGCTGTAACAAGTGTATTAAAACCGGAGGGACTTATTTTGAATAACAAACCAAAACAAAATATAATTTCTTGTTTCTATTTCATTTTACAGACCCAGTTTTAAAAATTCTTTGCCACACTGGGTACATACTTCATATCGATAGAATTCATGATTCAAGAATAGCTGTTTCCAAACTGTTTATATTCACGAAATGACTGCCATTTCCATACACCTTCCTTGCCAGCAATGCCACACATTCTCTATTATATTTAGATCAGGAGATTTGTGGGCCAAAGTTTGAGTAATTTATTTTTTTTTCTACTTAAACGAAATCCGTTACGCTGTCAACACATGAATTTTCCAGTTGTCCTGCTGAAACAATCAATTTCTACCGGCTACTTTAAGTCAATTTCAAGGAAACGTTTCGCTTAACATTTGTTGGTAACCAGATCTGTTCAGTTTTCCATCAACGAATACAATAGTCTTTCTTTTTCCAGCCATCCCATATCATGACAGAACAAATTTTCCCTGATATCGAGTGGGTAACATCAGCGGTTCTTGTTTGTCATCCTTCCACTAACTGTGTATACAATCCTGGCCATCGAGATAAAAAATTCTCTTCGGAGAATATATTTTTTGGCCACTCAGAGCTCCAACTCATATGGCTGAGAGCGAATTCTTTTCGATTGGCTTTGAGGACTGAAGACAGCATTCGATTTCTTTGGAGTTTTCTCGAACAAAGTCCTGATTGATTCAGCAGCTGTTGTGTTCCTCGAACAGTAACTTGAAAGCCTACTATACCGTGCAAATTAATTGGGACAAGTTATTTTACTCTCAGAATTGTAATGTGATCGCCAGTTGATGTCGGAAACCCACGTAAACCGGTTTTATCAGCTGTGAGGTGGTGTGACTGTTAGAACTTGATGGTAAGAATGTGGTTTGACCGGTTTTAAACAGAAATAGGCACTTCAGTTTCAGTTGTGAGCTTTTGTGTGTGACAGGTGGATATCAGTTTTTGCTCTATGTGAGTACGTGTTGCTTTCGCGTATTTAAAAATGGGTATTTCCCCAAGGAAGCGTGCAAAAAAAATTGCTCTGAAGAGAGATATCGCTTTTGCAGTTGGTGTAGGCAAATCAAGTGTATCAAGACTGCTTACGCGATACAATGCATCTGGATCATCGTCTCCAAAAAGGAGAGGTAAATGTGGAAGAAAACGAAAAACAACTCCACGAACCGATAAATATCTAATCAGAAATAGTAAAATAAATCCAAAAAAAAAAAAAAAAAAAAAAAAGCACCGACCTTCAAAGAGATTTATTGGCTAATAGTTGTAATGCTAGTGATTCAACTGTACGCCGTAGGCTTCTGGAAGTTGGCCGAAAGGCAAGAAGACCAACGAAAAAACAATATTTGAATGCGAAATTGAAGATAAAACGTTTAGCATGGGCCAAAAAATATAAATCATTGACCGTTGACGACTGGAAAAAGGTACTTTTCAGTTATGAAACTCATTTATTTGTGCAGGGTTACCAAGCTCATGTCGTTAGACGAAGCAACTGTGAACCCTTAAGACCTGAGCATGTCAAGCAAACTGTAAAACACCCTCTGAAACAGATGTTTGTGGTTTGTTTTTTCACATCAAATGGCACTGGAAGATTAGTTCCTGTTCAAGGTATGATGAATTCAGCCAAGTATGTAGAAATATTACAACGTAGGATTGTTCTATTCTAGCAAACTTTTTACGGGACATTTCAACATGACTTGGCCCCATGTCACAATTCTAAATTGGTCAAGAATTTCATGCTGGAAAATCAATTTCATTTGCTTGATTGGCCTGGAAATTCACCAGACTTAAATTCCATAGAAAACTTGTGGAATATTTTGAAGAGACGTTTAGGTAAAAGGGATGTACAACCAAAGAACGCATGATAACGAATGCTATAAAAGTGTGGTTCCACGATTATAAAGTCAAAAATGCCGCCCCGGTGGCGCAGTGGTCTAGGCCATGGCCTCTGATCATTCGTCCGAACGGGGTACGGGTTCGAATCCCGGTGAGCCATGGATGTTGTGTTTGTCTTACGGCACTGGCTCTCTCCCTTCCCTGGAACCAGTGACCCTAAATTAGGGACGGGCGACTGCTTATAGCCCATTGAGTTGCTCACGGTGGTCGTTAAATCTCCAATAAAAAAAAAAAAAAAAAGTAAAAAATGTGTGCACTCAATTAGTGGGGTCAATGCCAAAACGAATTCAAGAGGTAATTTCTGCTAAAGGAACATACTTCATACTAATACAGGTATATATCAGTGTTGCGTAACATCACAGCCTCTCCTTGACAAATGTCAACCCCGCCTTCTCGTGGTGCATCCTGTTCCCACTAAAGGGGCTCTGACGACCGCAAATAGCGGTATAACTATACCATGGGGATCAGAGGAAATGCTATCCCACACTCACCAACCCGCTTGGCCAGCGTGGTGAGTTATGGCCAAACACCTCCAAAATGACTCTACAACTTAAATCTTGGCCCTCAGTCTCCGGCAGCTGGAATGTACCTGGCCAAGGCAGCGGCCAGTGCGACATGAAGGCAGAGGGTGCTAAGAATCCCCGGAGGACCGGACTAGCCTGCCATTTGATGCTGACCTTGGCTACCTATAACGGACGCTCCCTATCTTCTGATTCAAGGCTTCTTGAATTGGAAGAGGAACTACAAAGGATCAAGTGGGACATCGTCGGGCTAAGTGAGGTAAGGAGAAAAGGAGAAGATCTCATTGAACTGAAAAGTGGACATCTCTTCTATTATCGTGGGACAGATACTGGCAGAACTAGTGGTGTTGGATTTATAATGAACAAGAAACTGAAGGATAAAGTGGTAGAAGTTGAAAGTTTCTCTGACAGAGCTGCACGACTCGTTATCCAACTATCGAGAAGATACCAGGCTCAGATTATTCAAACTTATGCACCCACCACAAGTCATCCTGAAGAAGAAATTGAAGAATTTTATGAGGAAATTCGTCATCTAAATAATAAAGGTAAGCAGCACTTGAAGATAATTATGGGAGATTTCAATGCAAAAATAGGGCAACGGCAACAGAATGAAACTTCAGTAGGTAAATTCGGTCACGGCAACAGAAACCAGCGTGGAAATACTCTCGTTGAGTTTGCAGAGGCAGAAGGATTTTTCATCTTGAACTCCTTTTTCAAGAAAAAGCCACACAGGAAATGGACATGGAGACATCCAATTGGGACGACAAGTGAAATTGATTTTATTATGTGTAACAAAAAATTCGTCATCGAAGACTGCAGTGTGCTGAACAAGTTCAACACAGGTAGTGACCATAGATTGGTGAGATGTAAGATGCACCTCAACACTAAACTGGAACGTGGCAAGCTCATAAGACAAACAAAATGTATTGACATAACCAACCTTAAAAAACACCATAATACTTTCAAGTTGGAACTGAAGAACAGATTCTCTGCTTTAGAAGGCCTAACATCGGAAGAAGTGGATATTTCGGAAGTTAACAGAAAAGTAACCAAAGCTCTAATGGAAACAGCAACAAAATTAGCTGGGTCTAAGAACAAGTTGCATGTGAACAAATTATCAGGAAAAACCAAAATGTTGATGCAAAAAAGAAGAGAGATGAGGACAACTAAAGAAGATGTGACTTCCAAAGTGGAATATATAGAGCTATGCAAGACAACACGAAAAAGTATCACTGAAGACGTAAGGAAATTCAACTGTGAGCTAGTGAGGAAAGCAATTGAAAACAACCAAAGCCTTAAGATAGCAAAGGGACATCTCAGTAAGGGAAGAAAACAGATTATGGCTCTGAGAAAAGAAGATGGTTCTATAACAAGAAATAGAGGCGAAATTTTGACAAGAGTGAAAGATTTCTACTCCAAATTATATGAAAGGGATGATACATGTACTCCAGACATCATGAAAGGTACCAGAGTTCTTCCAGTCCTCCCAGCAGAAGTTGCTCATGCAATCAAGAACATGAAGCGGGGGAAAGCTCCAGGAGAAGATGGAATTACTATAGACATCATACAAGAAGCAAGTGGAGAAATTGAAACAGTACTCGCCCAAATTTTCACTCGATGCCTTAATGAAGGGAAGATTCCTGAGAATTGGAACAATGCTACAATGATCCTGCTACATAAAAAAGGTGACATTGAGGATCTCAGGAACTACAGACCTATCAGCCTCCTATCAGTGGTTTATAAAATCTTCACTAAAGTTCTTTCACACCGCTTGAAGGTAACACTGGACATGGCTCAACCGAGAGAACAAGCTGGATTCAGGAGTGGCTACAGCACAATAGATCATATCCACGTACTGAGAGAACTAATTGAAAGAGCGAGGGAATATGAACTTCCATTGTGCATGGCTTTTATCGATTATGAAAAAGCCTTTGATTCGGTGAAACCATCAGCAGTTACCACGGCTCTGAAATCCTGCGGTATTGAAGATGCATACATTAATATTATTAATAACATCTATGAAAATGCAAGTGCAAAGATTCGGTTCTTTGAAAATACAACACACATAAAAATTGGAAAGGGAGTGAGGCAAGGTGACACCATATCTCCGAAGCTCTTTAATGCCACATTGGAAAATGTCTTTCAATCACTGAACTGGGAAAACAAAGGGATAAAGATTAATGGAGATTATCTAACCCACCTTCGTTTTGCTGATGACGTAGTCATTTTTGCAACTACCCCATCAGAGCTGCAGAGTATGATCCAGGAACTTGCTGACAAGAGTAAAGAAGTGGGATTAAAAATGAACTTTCAGAAGACAAAAGTGATGTTCAATGCTTTTACAAGAAATGAAGATTTATCGATTGATGGAGAAAAACTGGAGATAACAGATACGTATGTTTATCTTGGACAGCAGATATCAAATGAGGGTCACATTGATGAAGAAATTAATCGGCGTACAAAACTTGCCTGGAGAGCTTTTGGAAGAAACAGCATAATTTTCAAGAGCAATATGCCATTATGTCTTAAAAGAAAAGTGTTTGATCAATGCATCCTTCCAGTGCTTACGTATGGTGCAGAGACGTGGACCTTAACTAAAAGAGACATACAAAGGCTGCAGACAACTCAAAGTAGCATGGAGAGGTGCATACTTGGTACAACCAGGAGAGATAAGAAGAGGAACTCGTGGATCCGAAAAATGACGAGAGTGGAAGACATCATGATCAGAGTTAAATCCCTGAAATGGCAATGGGCTGGACATACTGCCAGAAGGACAGACCATAGATGGACAGCCGAAATTTTAGATTGGATTCCAAGGGACAGGAAAAGACCCAGAAAAAGACCACATGGGAGATGGGTGGATGAAATTCGTAAATATGCGGGAGTGACATGGAGGAGACTGGCACAAGACAGACCGTTGTGGAGGAAACTTGGGGAGACCTTCGTCCAGCAGTGGATTGGTAATGGTTGACAATGATGATGATGATGATGATATAAAGGCATAGTTTTGGAAAAAAGAGTGATTTTTTACTTTGTCCCAATTAATTTGCACAGTATAGTAATTCGTCGCGCAGTTGTCGAACTGTTACAATTCTGTTTGACGCTTTGCGCCTTAGAAGACGAAATTCCTGATTCATAACTTCGAATTGTTTGCCTGTAATTTTCTTTTACGGCACTTGTTTGCCTGTAATCTTCTTTTACGGCAGTTTGCCTGTAATCTTCTTTTAATCTTTCTAATTATCTTTCAGGTAATTTCGGATGACTTTTGAACTCCCATTGATAGTTCGGGCAATATCTGTAGCATTCACATCAGTTTGTGCTCTTAAGACATAGATTTTCCCCAGTTCAGTGACAGACAGTCGCAAGCCGGACGGCATGCTTCTTTTTTAAAACCTAACGCTTTCAGCAAGTTACACTGCTGGCCACCCAAAATGCAACACCAAGAAGGAAGCATCCTGATTGGCCTGAAATTCGCAGCATGCGTCTCCTGCGAGAGGACATGCAAACAATTAGCTTTGCAGGGCATATGCAAATCATGTGCGCCCGGCAGGCTACTGAGAAGCACTATAAGAAGGGTGCACAGTAGGCGGTGTGTAAGTAGTGGAAGTGTGTTGTGCTGCCGGACCTGTGCGTGGGAAGCCTCCTGATGCCTCGTCGCAGAAGACGGCAGTCATTCCAGCACGTTTCGGAGTTCGACAGAGGACGAATAGTGGCTTATCGCGACAGCGGTTTATCGTACCGAGACATCGGCGCCCGTGTGGGACGACATCCTGCCACAGTGAGGCGAGTATGAATTTGGTGGGTGCAGGAGGGACGGGTGGACCGACGTAAGCGATTACCACAGTTGCGGCACACCACCGAACGAGAGGACCGCATGTTGTGCGGCGAGCATTGACGGCTCGCACCGCCACATCACGAGCGTTAGAGCAGGAATTGTGGTGTGTTGCGCAACAACCTGTGTCAGCACGTACCGTTCAACGTCGTCTGCAGAAGCTGGGACTTGTCACCCAGCGCCCATTGCTCCGATTACCATTGGCGTTACACCAACGGCGAGTGCGGCGTCAGTGGGCCGTTGAACGTCGCACCTGGACTACGGAATGGCACGACATTGTCTTCTCCGACGAATCCCGCTTCTGCCTGCAACACCACGGTGGTCGGATCCGCGTGTGGCGGCACATCGGAGAGAGACTGTATGACGCCTGCATTATGTATCACCATACCGGTCTGTCGCCTGGCGTTATGGTTTGGGGCGCAATTGGATATGACACCCGCACCCCTCTGGTACGCATCGCCGGTACACTCAACAGCCACCACTACATCTCCGGTGTTTTGGAGCCTGTAGTCCGCCCTTACCTGCAGGACCTGCCAGCGGTCACGTTTCAACAGGACAATGCGCGCCCGCACGTGGCACGCTTCGTGCAACAATTCTTTACGGCCCACTAGGTAACACTGCTGCCGTGGCCCGCCTCTTCTCCCGATATGTCGCCAATCGGACACGGTTGGTCGCTGATCGTCAACCGAGTGGCCCGGCAAGCACCACCCGCGGCTACGCCTGATTAACTGTGGCAACGTGTGAAAGAAGCCTGGGCCGACATACCCCAAGCCCACATCCAATGCCTCTTTCGTTCGATGCCGCGGTGTGTAACTTCCGTTATTGCCTGCCATGGAGGCCACACGAACTATTGATGTCTGCGTGTTCCGCAAGTCGCAGTGGCCTTTAAGCTCAATCGTTTCATCTTTGTATCTGTTATGTGTCCAGTAAATATGGCTTTGCTATCTCGTGGCCTTCTTGGTGTTGCATGTTGGGTGGCCAACAGTGTATTTCGTTAATTCTGTCTTTGGATTGCTGGTATAGGTCACTAACACCTGTTCGAAAGAGCACCCGTATCTCTATAAGTTCAACTTAGCCGGGCCAAAATTGCTTTGCTTTTTAAAGGCTGATTTTGCTGAACAGTTTTCGCCACGCACGCGCAGAGTGCCTTTACGAACACCAATGAGTGCGTTTCGAATTTGCATATGACAGTGGGATATATAACACGTAAATTGTCTTTCATGTCCATTTATATTTGTGAAAAATATGAAGGGCCATAATTATTTCGTCTACTGTACAATGACGAAGGCTCATTGCTGCAACTTTGCCGTCTTGACATGTGATTCACCTCTGAGGTAGGTAAGTCATACCTTGAAAATGAGGTAGGTAAGTCATATCTTGAAGATGAGTTAGGTAAGTCATACCTTGAAAAGGAGTGAGGTAGGTAAGTCATATCTTGAAAATGAGGTAGGTATGTCATACCTTGAAAATGAGGTTGGTAAGTCATACCTTGAAAATTCGTTTAACAAATGTACTGCTGTTTGAGATTCAAAACATTTCAGACCTAAAATCCGTGCAACGACTTTTGAAGCTTCTGTACTCAATTTGAAACTTCTGCCTTCGAATTCGGGGAGAACTCTATCCCACTTTCCCTATAGTTTATTCAAAGTGGGGAGGGATTCGTTCGCTTTCCAAAAAATATGTTTTCTAAAACCTACTTTTTCCTAATATCCTCGGAGAAATGTTCATGGGGTTTTTCACCTGAAATGTTGGTTAGAAAGTTACTAAGAAAAACAAATCGTAGTTTATTAGAAAAGGACAAGGCGAAAACACATGTTTTCACCAGAACATATGTGAATACCCATTTAAGAACTTTCAGTTCCAATCACTTAAGATGTTACATCTGTTGCTTCCTTTGTTTTCTGTAGTAAGACCCTTTTGGAAAGCATTTGAAAAGCCGGCCTGTACATTTCTGAAGGAAAGCTGCTGCTTTTCAAATGTCATTTTTCTAGATTTACACTACAAAAGATATGAAATTAAAAGCTATGTGCCAAAAAGTGAAAATCTTTAAAAGAAAACACAAACTACTGTGCGATTGAGAAAATGCTGCATAGGTCGAAACTGTGAAAATCATGCGGTAAACACTGAGCGTTAACAGAATTGCTAACATACCTGTGCAAAGTGAGTTGCACACGATAGTGGCGGAACGAGGAGATGGGCGTTCCCTGTGAGCTATAAGAATGTATACAAGATGTTGATGTTTCAGTTGAGAGCGAAGTTACGGACGCGATGTGTAAACTAAAGGAAAGATTGTGTGAGCACGAAAGATTTGAACGTTCATTTCGGAAACGACGACACTGCTGGGATGTTTGATGGTCACCGCGTTTAAAATGTACCAGGAACGTGGCAAAATGGTGAAACAACAAATCGGTGACACAACTTCAAGGGGCGGTGAAAGTTTAATTCTAGAGGTGGAAAATGAGTGCGTCGTCTTGTATAGAACACTCGCAGTTTTGCAGCTAACGGTCTAATTAAATGAGGGTTAACCAAAACATATATTCCACACGAACATGCGCCGCACGCTAGCACAGATGGGCTCCAAAAGCAGACGCCTTACACGCTAACCACACCTAACAACAGTCCACCGGTGTAAATAAATCTCCAGGTGCCAACAGCATGCGGATTGGATGATAGAAGATTAGAAGCAGGTGTTCTTAGATAAGCAATGTGGGTTATTATTCCTGGCAGAGTGTTGTCGCGTCACAGTTACGCTTCTTAGATAAGCAATGTGGGTTATTATTCCTAGTAGAGTGTTGTCGCGCCACAGTTACGCTTCTTAGATATGCAATGTGGGTTATTATTCCTGGCAGAGTGTTGTCGCGCCACAGTTACGCTTCTTAGATAAGCAGTGTGGGTTGTTATTCCTGGCAGAGTGTTGTCGCGCCACAGTTACGCTTCTTATATAAGCAATGTGGGTTATTATTCCCGGCAGAGTGCTGTCGCGCTACAGTTACGCTTCTTAGATAAGCAATGTGAGTTATTATTCCTGGCAGAGTGTTGTCACGCCACATTTACGCTTCTTAGATAAGCAATGTGGGCTATTATTCCTAGCAAAGTGTTGTCGCGTCACAGTTACGCTTCTTAGATAAGCAAAGTGGGTTATTATTCCTGGCAGAGTGTTGTCGCGTCACAGTTACGCTTCTTAAATAAGCAATGTGGGTTATTATTCCTAGCAAAGTGTTGTCGCGTCACAGTTACGCTTCTTAGATAAGCAATGTGGGTTATTATTAGTATTAAAAGAAATCCGTCTTGTTGCACGATGATATTTATCTAAAAAATGAAATCTATATACAGTTTAAAAACACATGAGCACTTTCGGTGTCACATTGACACCTTCATCAGATGTAATTTCACCATGTGGCTACATGCTGGTCTTAAGTACGTGGAGTAGATGCATCATGGGAAAGGTAATGTCAATGTCACATGATATACCAGATAACAAGACAATCTAAAAAAGGCATAGTTAGCCAATGATCACTTAACAGAAGCAATTGCTATTGTGCTGTCCTTCCCAACAAGATTGCTCCAAGGTTCAGGTAAAACATAAGGATAATAGTCATTACAGCAACGTGTATTATAAGCCGAAATATAGAGGCTTTCTGCAAATAACAAGGAATGAACAGAGTTAGGTGTGTTTATGATTTTAGCGTTGTCCCAGTCTGGGATGGAATTTCCAGCACTTATGGTTCTTGCAAAAGAGGTGCTTTGGTGATTCATTTTTAGATCATATCTGTGTTCATTTAATCTCAAATCCAAATTTCTTTTGGTAGAACCCACATAATGATTGTTTAGTTCACCAGAGATAGTGTCGAGCATAGGAATAACATACACACCCCATTTTTTCGCTAATAAATATCATCGCTAATAAATATCATCGTGCAACAAGACGGATTTCTTTTAATACTAGTATTCATGCACGAATTATAGTGTCTACCGTGGGTTATTATTCCTGGCAGAGTGTTGTCGCGTCACAGTTACGCTTCTTAGATAAGCAATGTGGGATATTATTCTTGGCAGAATGTTGTCGCGCCACAGTTACGCTTCTTAGATAAGCAATGTGGGTTATTATTCCACTGATTAAAGACCCGGGATGTCTCACCTTTTGGGAAACCAGTCCTTTCTACTGTTTTCAAAATCGTAGTTTCAAGCCAGACGGGCACCCAAAATAAGCCCTTTTTTGAACTCCCAAAGATCCCTTTTTCCCATTTTGATCAACGCTACTGACAATTGTTGACGATAAGCAGTCTTAAATAGTTGTGTGACGTGCCTGCCCCGCAGGACGCACACGACATAAAGGCAGATAGCAGAAAGAACGAACGTCTGCGTAGCTCAGTTGGTAGAGCGACTTGTTTCGGAATAAGTGGCTTCAAGTTCGATCCCCGGCGTGGACCAAAAATGACGGAGAAATTTACTTCGTTATAATGGCGCCCGAACTTCCCGGATGACCCGGCTGTTAACGATCTCGCAATGGAGTGATGTTCTTTCCATACCGCGAGATAGGAAAAATAAGAGAATCCATTCTCCAGCGCTTCGAAAAATAAATGTGTGTGACGTTGCATTCCAGACACCAGATTGACTGGGAGTTCTCAAGTGCACGTTCTTCAGCGGATGGCTGCCTGCAACGATTCATGGTCACGGCTGACCCGTGGGCTATGCCCCCGGCCCTCTTTCCAGGGGGGGGAGAGATTGACGTGCCTGCCCCGCAGGACACGCACGACATAAAGGCAGATAGTAGCAAGAACGAACGTCTGCGTAGCTCAGTTGGTAGAGCGACTTGTTCCGGAATAAGTGACCTCGGGTTCTATCCCCGGCGTGGACCAAAAATGACAGAGAAATTTACTTCGTTATAGTTGTTTATAACACATGGGTCCCACGTGACCACGCATTTTGCATATACGTTACCTAAACGACGTTACGTACATCTGCATAGCGATTTCTAATACAATAGCTGGTGTTTGTGCCGTTTACTGGCTGCAGGCCGAGTACACCTCACCATATTATGCTTCCATCTAGAGGGAATGGGTTATTTCCGGAAGATAATGCTTCATGTTATCTGACCCACCCAGTGCAGGAATTGCTCGACGAACGCAGTACTGACATAAGACATCTCGAGTGACCCACATACTTACTTGCCTGATCACAACCCAACCGAATATCTGTGTGATATTGTGGATCGCCAGGTAAGGCACTTGGACACACCATTCGGCTGTGGACTGCAATACAAATACCTTGATTGCAGGTCCCTGAACATTGTACAGACACTTCACAGAGCAGATAACACTCCGAGTGGCCGTCTTCCTCTGGAGGAAAGGGAAGTCCATGAAGTATCATGTAGGTGTTTATAATTCTATGAACATTCAGTATATTAAAAAAAAAGATTTCTAAGACCAACGCATTACTATTAAATTGTTGGGTTCAAAAAATCTGTTTATTCTTAAAGGCTTCTGGAAATGATGAACAGGAGTTTTTTAAGAATGCCCTTCTTATAAATCATCATCATCATCATTGTCAACCATTATCAATCCACTGCTGGACGAAGGTCTCCCCAAGTTTCCTCCACAACGGTCTGTCTTGTGCCAGTCTCCTCCATGTCACTCCCGCATATTTACGAATTTCATCCACCCATCTCCCATGTGGTCTTTTTCTGGGTCTTTTCCTGTCCCTTGGAATCCAATCTAAAATTTCGGCTGTCCATCTATGGTCTGTCCTTCTGGCAGTATGTCCAGCCCATTGCCATTTCAGGGATTTAACTCTGATCATGATGTCTTCCACTCTCGTCATTTTTCGGATCCACGAGTTCCTCTTCTTATCTCTCCTGGTTATACCAAGCATGCACCTCTCCATGCTTCTTTGAGTTGTCTGCAGCCTTTGTATGTCTCTTTTAGTTAAGGTCCACGTCTCTGCACCATACGTAAGCACTGGAAGGATGCATTGATCAAACACTTTTCTTTTAAGACATAATGGCATATTGCTCTTGAAAATTATGCTGTTTCTTCCAAAAGCTCTCCAGGCAAGTTTTGTACGCCGATTAATTTCTTCATCAATGTGACCCTCACTTGATATCTGCTGTCCAAGATAAACATACGTATCTGTTATCTCCAGTTTTTCTCCATCAATCGATAAATCTTCATTTCTTGTAAAAGCATTGAACATCACTTTTGTCTTCTGAAAGTTCATTTTTAATCCCACTTCTTTACTCTTGTCAGCAAGTTCCTGGATCATACTCTGCAGCTCTGATGGGGTAGTTGCAAAAATGACTACGTCATCAGTAAAACGAAGGTGGGTTAGATAATCTCCATTAATCTTTATGCCTTTGTTTTCCCAGTTCAGTGATTGAAAGACATTTTCCAATGTGGCATTAAAGAGCTTCGGAGATATGGTGTCACCTTGTCTCACTCCCTTTCCAATTTTTATGTGTGTTGTATTTTCAAACAGCCGAATCTTTGCACTTGCATTTTCATAGATGTTATTAATAATATTAATGTATGCATCTTCAATACCGCAGGATTTCATAGCCGTGGTAACTGCTGATGGTTTCACCGAATCAAAGGCTTTTTCATAATCGATAAAAGCCATGCACAATGGAAGTTCATATTCCCTCGCTCTTTCAATTAGTTCTCTCAGTACGTGGATATGATCTATTGTGCTGTAGCCACTCCTGAATCCAGCTTGTTCTCTCGGTTGAGCCATGTCCAGTGTTACCTTCAAGCGGTGTGAAAGAACTTTAGTGAAGATTTTATAAACCACTGATAGGAGGCTGATAGGTCTGTAGTTCCTGAGATCCTCAATGTCACCTTTTTTATGTAGCAGGATCATTGTAGCATTGTTCCAATCCTCAGGAATCTTCCCTTCATTAAGGCATCGAGTGAAAATTTGGGCGAGTACTGTTTCAATTTCTCCACTTGTTTCTTGTATGATGTCTATAGTAATTCCATCTTCTCCTGGAGCTTTCCCCCGCTTCATGTTCTTGATTGCATGAGCAACTTCTGCTGGGAGGACTGGAAGAACTCTGGTACCTTTCATGATGTCTGGAGTACATGTATCATCCCTTTCATATAATTTGGAGTAGAAATCTTTCACTCTTGTCAAAATTTCGCCTCTATTTCTTGTTATAGAACCATCTTCTTTTCTCAGAGCCATAATCTGTTTTCTTCCCTTACTGAGATGTCCCTTTGCTATCTTTAGGCTTTGGTTGTTTTCAATTGCTTTCCTCACTAGCTCACAGTTGAATTTCCTTACGTCTTCAGTGGTACTTTTTCGTGCTGTCTTGCATAGCTCTATATATTCCACTTTGGAAGTCACATCTTCTTTAGTTGTCCTCATCTCTCTTCTTTTTTGCATCAACATTTTGGTTTTTCCTGATAATTTGTTTACATGCAACTTGTTCTTAGACCCAGCTAATTTTGTTGCTGTTTCCATAAGAGCTTTGGTTACTTTTCTGTTAACTTCCGAAATATCCACTTCTTCCGATGTTAGGCCTTCTAAAGCAGAGAATCTGTTCTTCAGTTCCAACTTGAAAGTATTATGGTGTTTTTTAAGGTTGGTTATGTCAATACATTTTGTTTGTCTTATGAGCTTGCCACGTTCCAGTTTAGTGTTGAGGTGCATCTTACATCTCACCAATCTATGGCCACTACCTGTGTTGAACTTGTTCAGCACACTGCAGTCTTCGATGACGAATTTTTTGTTACACATAATAAAATCAATTTCACTTGTCGTTCCAATTGGATGTCTCCATGTCCATTTCCTGTGTGGCTTTTTCTTGAAAAAGGAATTCAAGATGAAAAATCCTTCTGCCTCTGCAAACTCAACGAGAGTATTTCCACGCTGGTTTCTGTTGCCGTGACCGAATTTATCTACTGAAGTTTCATTCTGTTGCCGGTGCCCTATTTTTGCATTGAAATCTCCCATAATTATCTTCAAGTGCTGCTTACCTTTATTATTTAGATGACGAATTTCCTCATAAAATTCTTCAATTTCTTCTTCAGGATGACTTGTGGTGGGTGCATAAGTTTGAATAATCTGAGCATGGTATCTTCTCGATAGTTGGATAACGAGTCGTGCAGCTCTGTCAGAGGAACTCTGACAAATCCTTGCAGATCCTTTCCTTTGCATACCTGCTTGAGACTAGCTCCATTAAACATACGGACATAAAAAATTCGTCAAACCGTAGGAATGCTCAGAAACAAAGACATTTTCATGGTCTTTTAACCTTCTCAAATATCACTCAGATCTCCTCATATCAGGCTAGTTATGAGGAAGCCTAGCTTCGTAATATCCCCTTTTTGGAGACACATATGATTGCAAAGATTATTTTTCTCATTCGTGAACTCAAACGAACCAAAATTGCGAACAAGGATGAACATTTTTACAACACTGCAAATCCTAGATACTAAGGCTTTTGGGGATGATTGATGGAAATCGTAACTCCACAAACGTCACAGTAAAACTTATACTGTATAATCGATTTTTTAAAGGTAAGTCGACCTGTGCAAACTATTAAATGTTCAATTTGAGAAATCTCACACCGCACAGAATAATTATGGGTTCAAATTTTTCAAAGTTTTTGCTATTGCTTTTTGGAATCAAATCAATGGTTACAATTCCTATTCGGGTTAATGCACACTCGCTTAAAGACGAAATCTGAATCAACTAGTGATTCTTAAGTGAATAAAATTGAAAGTACAGGGTGTCCAAAAAATAACTGTGCATTGAAAGTAACACTTACTATGTCGAACTGCTTCCTACAGTTGTTGGAAATGGGCCCTAACGACGCCCAGACATGTCTGATCACGCTTCTGCATGTTGGTGAAGACTTTTCTCACGGTACGTGGTGTGATTAGTTGGATGTGGATCGTTATTGCAGCCTGCAGCTCTGGAAGTGTATGCGGATTACCAACGTATATCTTCCCCTTCAGTGCTTCCCACAGAAAAAGGTCAGGAGGTCAGATTGGGTGACTGGGTGGGCCACAGTCTTCGGGAGATGATACGATTTTAGACGAATTCCTCCCTAAGCTGTATTGATGCGCCAGGGGTGCGAGCAGTTGCACCGCCTTGCTGGAACCATCCTTCGTTGATTTCCCGTTCGGTTATTTTGGATATGAATGGTTGGATAATCTGTGCTCGGTACCGTTCTGAGTTAAGGGTTTCACTGAAGAAAATGGGCCCAATAATGCGCGTACGAGTCACGGCGCACCAAACCACGACCTTTTGGTTCTGGAGAGGCACTTCCTTAAATTCGTGGGGATTTTCAGTACCGCACAAACGAGTGTTTTGCCTGTTGATGAACCCGAACAGAGGGAATCAGGACTCATCTGTAAAGAAAGTCACGTGCAAATTGTCCTGACCTTCTTCAGACAGGAACTTTTGGAAACACCTGCAGTACCGAACACGGGTCACGTGGTCTGTTTCTTTCAGCTGATGCACGACAGACACTTTGTACGGATGGAAACGCAACTTTCTTTTCAGAATATCGTGGGCTGTACCCTTTAGCACATTAGCTTGTTGTGACAGCCGCCTCACTAACTTGTGTGGACTCATCTGTATCCTGTCCTGGATACCCTGTACTGTCTCGTCTATTGCGGATGACTTACTAGGACGGGGGCGTCCAGAGCACCACCAGTTTCACAAAGCTTCGCTATGAGCTGACGTACCGCATTACGGTGGGGGAGGTCTTCATTACGAAATATCCTAGCGAACTGTTTTTGCACTTCGTCCGTGTACTTATCGTCATGTCGAAAGACTTGTTTCACCAAGAAAACACTCTCTGTTCAACCGTCAACATCGGTATCCTTCTGTCGAAACGAGTGATCAATCGGCACGTCAGCCTCCGTCGACCAAGCGCTCGGGGATTACCTTTGCTCGGAATGACCGCTGCACGCGCCTCCAGGTGAGGAGCCGTGAAGTTTACCAGACACAGAGCACATCCACGTTGCGGGTCACTACTACTGTTGGTCCATTCAAAAATTTCTTTTAAGTAAAAAACCGTAGAAGCAATAGTTGTCAGAAGCACGATTCACATACACTTAGCCGAGTTAAACTGCAGAGATGAAAAATTTTTATTTACAATTAAAATCAGCTAAAAGACACAGCCAAGATATTTCACAGCCACGACGACCGCATCTTCAGGCCTAATCAGAAACACGGTGTGCATGTACAGTATTATGTAGTTCTCTTCCCTCCACACACACAATTCCCACAATACATGGCATGGCAAGTTCAGGTTGCCAGGTGATGGTATGATTAACATAGTTTTATAAAGATAGTACATTATCATTAAAAGTTTTTAACCCTGTCGGCAGTCCTTGCCAAATAGATTTCACATTGATCGGCGTTTCCTCATTACAGCACTCTTCAGAAAAATACGTAATATATAATGCCTCTGTAAATAGTAATGTCTGTTTGTTATTAGCAGGTGTAAGAATTCTAACCCCATCCCAGTTCGGGTAAAAGATCCCGTTCGCGAGAATCCTTGTTAATGATGTTGAAATACACTGCTGGACAATTGCTAAGGACGGATCATAAACGGCTATATAGCGCATAAAAAAGTAAGTGTGGTTGGATGCCAAGTGAAATAAAATAATGTCAGAATGCCAGGACATTACAAGAAAGACAATTTATTGTGCTCTGAAATCCAGAATTCTTTGGAACGTGTTCAAGGGACAAACAGGCCATTTTGTGCAGAGTACGTAAACGTGAAAAAAATGCAATTACCGTCCGCAGGCGTTCCGGCGTAAAATGTCAATACGGGATATGGCCACCATGGAGGGCGATGCAAGATTCCACACGTCGTGTCATGCTTTGCACAACGTTATCAAGCAGCTGTTGGGGTAATTTATCCCATTCCTCTGTTAGTGCACGGATGAGGGTGTCCTTGTTTATTGGAGGGCATTGGCGACCAGCAAGACTCCTCCCCAAAGCACCCCACACATTTTCAATGGGATTCAGATCTGGAGAACGTGCTGGCCATACGAGGCATTGAATATCCTCGCTCTCAAGACTCTCCTGGACAGCGACTGTTCGATGACATGTTGCGTTGTCGTCCATGAAAATGAATCTATCACCGACAGCACCACGGAACATGCGAACATGAGGCAGCAGAACAACATTAATGTATCGTTGGCCAGTCATAGTCCCAGTTGGAAGCACATAGAGGGACGTACGGCCATTGATCATGATGCCAGCCCATACCATTACACTACATGTCGGATATCGGTCCTTTTCCTGTATGTTTTCTGGACAATATGCAGTACCACTATCACGCCAGATCAGTTGTCGTCGACAATCGGACGATAAACTGTATCTACTCTCATCTGAGAAGAGGACAGCAGACCAGCCGTTATCAGTCCAATTGCGATGTTGATGGCACCATTGCAAACGGGCGGTACGGTGACGTCTGGGCAATGGGATGCACACAACAAGACGGCGGGCGTATAGTCCTCCTTCATGCAAACGTCTGGCGACAGTTTTTCGGGAGATCCGCTTGCCAGTAGCAGCCGTAAACTGATTTGCTACCTCACTAGCTGTGATGCGCCGATGTCTTTTTGTTGATAGCACTATGTACCGATCTTCTGAAGGTGTCGTACTGCGAACATGACCTACCCCGTGACGTTTGCTACACTCTCCATTTGTTTGAAATGATTTCCAAAGCCTTGAAACAACACTGTGGCTGGCGTCGAACTCCCTGGCAACATCTGTTATTTTTCGCCCTTTTTCAATCTTGCCAATAATTCCGTCAATTGATTCTTTCCCTTTCAACTTTGCGTTTGAACAACAACGGTCAATACGCATCAAATCCTTTATATCTCTTATCAGCGCTATGACGTCACGAACAAGTTCGGCAATCCAAAAATTTGCATACGCACAACACGTCTTACTGTATCCCGCACTTATGCTAATTTCCACATTTTCCTGCCTTCCATTTTATGGTTGCTATCGTTGCTATTGTCATCCGTCCTTAGCAATTGTCCGGTAGTGTAGTATTGGAACGAAGCAAGTATTCATGTTCCGCCATACGAAATCAAAGATTTCTTAAAGTGGATCCTATGTAGCAGATGTCCTTGTGTTCCGGGGAAGTAGAACGAAGTGGGAATAAATAAACCCCATAGCGTTTCTCTACTTTCACAGAGTCCCTGTATTTCCGCAGCAGGACAAAAATATTCGTTGTCCTGATGCCGAAACACATCGCTTCCTTCTTTCAGAATCTCTTCGGAGTGTTCACAAGTGGCTGGTAGAAGTTCATTGAACTCACGTAGCGAACGTTGCGTACATCTCGTTGAAAAGTTGTAGTCATGCTTCTCAGTTTCGGAAGAAATAGGTTGGAGACCGTATGCCGGTGGAAGCCGTATTGCCCTGCCAGCGGGTAAATTCTATTAAATTCTTCATGACGCAATCCAATAGAAGACGAATGGGAAAATGCCTTATTGATCGAAAATCGCAAGGGGGCTAATTTATAGGCCCGTGAGTGGGAAGAGTCGTATGGGATAAAAGATGATACCGAACTATTTACAAAGGCATTATATATTACGTATTTCTCTGAAGAGTGCTGTAATGAGGAAACACCGATCGATGTGAGCTCTATTTGGCAAGGACTACCGACACAGTTAAAAACTTTTAATGATTATGTACTATCTTTATAAAACTCTGTTAACCATACTGTCACCTGGCAACCTGAACTTGACATGCTATGCACTGTGGGAATTGTGTGTGTGAGGGGGAGAGCTATATAACACTGTACATGCACACCGTGTTGCTGATTAGGCCTGAAGATGCGGCCGTCGTGGCTGTGAAGTATCTTGCCTGTGAAAGATCTTGCCTGTGTCTTTTAGCTGATTTTAGTTGTAAATCATCTACAGATGAAAAACATTCCACGCAAAATACTCCAGACATTACTGAGTAAGACCAAACCAAGGTGCTTCGTTACAACAATCTGTTCGTTACGCTTATGAATGCGTATTGATTGCTTTGCCTGCCACCTAGAGAAACAAACTGATAAAGAAGAAGCAAGAGTCGTCATTTAACGTAGATTCGTCCCTGATGAAGTCCTATACGAGACGCAAAAATGGCATTTTAGCAGATCCGTGAGATGACAAAATCATGGTAACGCAATAAAGGTACTTTAAATGAAAGACTCTGTTTCTGTAAATTGGTGTTTGAAAAAATATGATAATAAAAACTTTTGATAAATTTTAATTTGGAGTTACTCACCGTAAATGGAAACTCTTAACAACAGAAAGACTAACATCGTATGCAGTAGCGGTTCTGCAAGCCCAGCTCTAGGCAAACGAAACTCAAGTAATTACTAGATAAGCAGATAGCCTTTTGCATGTTCAGTGTATCGTTCATGAAACTATTTTGAACAAAACATTTGTCCAGTTCTGTTACCAACAACATGTTAGAAAAATCGCAGTGCACTTCCCACACCGATAATAGGGATACAAACACAAAGCCAATTACACTTAAGTATGAATAACAAATGCACGAAATTCTTTCTCAAAACTTCATTATTAGGGTCATAGGAGAAAAAGGAGAAGTGCTAGAAGAAATGCGTAACTTTTCTCTGAGTAACTGATATTCGTTCTATATTTGTCTCTAATTCTTTAACTTGTTGTCCAAATGGTACCAACTACTTACCTACATAAATAAATCCACCAAATTCTCTTCTGCACGTGCGACTTTCTGGAAAGCATGACCAAAATTATGTAGTGATATTTAATAAAACGACAAACATTACTCCTATAAAAGCAACTTACATCGTGAAATAGATGATCAACTGCATGGTCATTTCGGATATCTTCAGGGTAGCCCAAATTTAACTTCATTTGCTTCAACTGAAACACGGAAAACTTTTCATGTACGATATTTGAATGTAAAAATAATGATTCAATAATTTGCATTTTATTCTAAACAACGTGTTCATGTATAAATCAGAAAATTTATGTAATTATTTTTGAACACACTACACTGCATTGTTATGAAAAATGCAACACACTAAACAAAAGATGAAACTTTCACGTGTTTTCAATTATTATCTGGTAGCGGAGAATTCTCAATTTCCTCTTCGTAGAGTTCTGTACTACTTTAAATGTCGATATGTGGCTTACGGAATACTACGTAAAGTTTGTTCTTATTCACTTACTTGAAGTGAAATAGGAGTCATTAAAACAAAGTTCAAGAAAAGTTACAATTCTTTTTTATTCAGTCAGTACTTTTTTTTTTTTTTTTTTTTTTTTTTTTGATTGGAGGTTTAACGACCACCGTGAGCAACTCAATGGGCTATAAGCAGTCGCCCGTCCCTAATTTAGGGTCACTGGTTCCAGGGAAGGGAGAGAGCCAGTGCCGTAAGACAAACACAACATCCATGCCTCACCGGGATTCGAACCCGGACCCCTTACGGACGAACAATCAGAGGCCAGCGCCTTAGACCACTGCGCCACCGGGGCGGCCAGTCAGTACTTCACTCGATATCTAATACTTATGAAGTATTAATTCTTTTTTTTTTTTTTTTTTTTTTTGATTGGAGGTTTAACGACCACCGTGAGCAACTCAATGGGCTATAAGCAGTCGCCCGTCCCTAATTCCTAATTTAGGGTCACTGGTTCCAGGGAAGGGAGAGAGCCAGTGTCGTAAGACAAACACAACATCCATGCCTGACCGGGATTCGAACCCGGACCCCTTACGGACGAATGATCAGAGGCCAGCGCCTTAGACCACTGAGCCACCAGGGCGGCATTAATTCTTAACAGGAATAATAAAGAATTGATTATAACATCCCTCGAACTAGCATACTTCAAGAACAGACCGGCGCTCTGGTGTCTCAGTGGTCTAAGCGCTGGTTTATGATCAATCGTACGATTTGTGTCCGGGTTCGAATCCCGGTGAGGCATCGATGTTTTGTTTGTCTTACAGCACTGGCTCTCTCCCTTCCCTGGAACCAGTGGCCCTAAATTTGGGACGGGCGACTGCTGATAGCCTATTGAATTGCTCACGGTGGTTGTTAAACCTCC
This sequence comes from Macrothele yani, assembly GCA_039090855.1. Lineage (NCBI taxonomy): Eukaryota > Metazoa > Arthropoda > Arachnida > Araneae > Macrothelidae > Macrothele > Macrothele yani. The sequence goes on from CM076995.1 coordinate 187,990,653, forward strand.
AATAAAAAAAATGCAGCACACTTCAGCGTGAAAAAGATTTCAGAATACTCTACCACAGATCGACAGACACTATCTGCATAAAATATCGCTTACAAATTAAGCCAGCTTCCATGGCTACTGCTAACGCACCACACACAGCATGCTAGCTTGACACATTATACACTGAAAGGACAAATTATTACTACACCCTAGTGAAAATAGGCAAAGCAGCAGGACAGCAGCAAATTGCGATATGCAGGAAAACCTGTAGGGGCTACTAATAGAGTGGATCGGCACGCACAGGAATACATTCCGTCAAGTGCCGGCGTGGGTTGAGGTCGAGACTTAAGTGAGTTTGATCGAGGTCAAGTCGTGTGAGCCAGAAAGGCCGGATGTTCAATCAGCGCAAAGGGGAAACTGTTTGGAATTCGGCCACAAACCATAGCAAGTGTGTACCAGACGTACGTCAAATCCGGCAAAACCGCTAACAGCCGGATGAAATATAGCTGTTAAAGTGCATTGGATGATCGAGGGCGCTGACGACTGGCCCGCATCGTACAGACGAATCGGAAGGCTTGTTTGTAGTAAATCACGTCACAATTTAATGAAGGATCATCCGCAAGCTTATGATCAAAGACAATCCGTCGAAGCTATGGAGCCCGCATGTCAAGTTGGGGCAATACAGGCCGGTGAAGGCTGTGTAACTGTTTAGGCAGCTGTGACGTAGTACAGCCTGGGTCTCTTGGTACCTCTTGAGACTCCTACCACTGGTTCCAGCTATGTGCAGCTCCTGGTCAACCATCTCCACCCTTTCATTACGTGCCGCTGTCCGAACCAAGTTCCGACCTTTCAACAGGAAAACGCTCCACCCCATTGGTCCCGACTGGCACCTGGAGTATACCAGTGAGCTTGCCACACTTGCATGGCCCCCTCGCTAACCAGACATCAACCCCATAGAGAATTTATGGGACATATTGGAACGAGCTCTTCGTGATCAACCAACCCCACCTTCATCTCTGCCTGCTCTACGCCAAGCACTCCTAGATTTTTGGTCAGCGTTACGTGAGTCTGTGTTTCGGAACCTCATTGCGTCCGTACCACGACGTTTGGATGATGTCCTGCTTGCAAAAGGTGGTGCCACACGTTGTTAGGTTGGTGTACGTAATAATTTATCCTTTCAGTGTACACGCAGCGATCTTGCATACGTTATTCACCCTTGATTTCAAGACTGTTCCCAGAAAACATTCAATGAGCAAAAAATTTAACGTTAAAGTTGAAACGCTAAAAGAGAACGAACTCCAAATTTACATGGAGAAAGAGAACTAAAAAAGGGACTTAAATTAGAGTACACGTCATATTTTACGGAATTCCATTCCAAATGTTTGTCTTGCCTCTTTGTGATATACAGGAAGAAAGAAATTTGCCAGTTTGGTAGTCCTGACCAATGGCATAGGTAAACGTTTTCGGGAAATAGGCTGTATCACAGATCTGGACGATGATGTAGATGAACGGCATAATGTACAAAAAAATAAATCTGAAACTCACGAAGTTTCTTTGATCTTGTGTTTGGGACTCTGCCACGAAACCTTAGAGTTTTAAATAGGATAACAGCAAGTGCAGTGTTTTTATATATCTACCAGAAAAGTCAGGTTGAAATTTCATTTCTATTTGTACTCACTGTCTCTAGGAAGACGCTCCATTTTCTATTGCATATGTAATTGCTTAAATATTTAGTAAATAGTGCAATTTGGAACTTTGACTTCAAAATTATTTAACCGCATTTTGGCGCCACGTCTTCTTACTTTTGAGGGGTTGTCCTCCTGACTGAAATACTGCACCCTGGCTTATGACTGCAACTTGCCCTTTCGACTCATGCGTCACCTCAGTAGTGCGTCACACATACCCCCCCACCCCCATCCCCATCCCCGAGAAAGACGAGATCACAAAATCGCAGATTTCGGAGTCCGCCCAAACCATGCGCACTGTAGATGACGGAATTCTTATTAATTCGAAGCTATGTGTGGAAGAAGCATCACACATTTTTCCGAATCTCACGGCCAGAAGACGTCCCGTCGTCCATGCATATCTTCACGCTTTGAATTAAATAAAAAATTTATAACTAAAATTTATAATTTTATTAAAATTTATAATTTAATAAAATTTATAATTCTATTACAATTTATAATAAATAATGAATTTTTTTTATTATACGTAATAAAAAATTATAATGAAATTTATTAAAATTTTAATTTAATAAAAAAAAGATTTTATTAAAATTTATAATTTTAAACTTTATATTAAAGTTTTATAATTTTATTGTCTGACGTCGTCGTTTTTACGTCCCGTCGTCGATATTGCGAACGTGCCGTTTTTCTGCCGGTGGTAAAATAGGAACTCAAGTCTTTCTATTCTTCGGGTGGTTATATAAGCTCGTTTATATATAAGCCATATGAGCTGGTTTTTTTCACGTATTCCTACTCCTGCTGAACTACGCCGGTGTAAGGCTTATAGCTCTAACTTGCAGTTTTGACTCATGTGTCATTAGCCCCTCAGAGGTGCGTCACAGGAAGTGGAATCCGAAACCATATCCTCCTATTCCGGATCGGCCGATTTCGCAAATGAACTACGCTAACAGGTTTATCCCTAGTTCACTGTCGATTTCACAGACATGTCATCTCAGTAGTACTGCGTCATGTCAGATAGTACATTAGAAATCTTTTATTGACATTAACATTAAAAAAAGAAAATTTAATACTGTTTCCTGTCGGTGCCTTTAAAGACCAGTGAAAACTTTACACAGCTGCAACCAGTTTCTTCAGTGACGATGGTATCTATAAATTTATTTTCGCGTTTCTTTGACTGAGTAAACCATATCTTTCAGAGAACCTTATAATAGACGGCCATATGAGCTCGGTTTTTTTTGTTTTGTTTTTTTCAGTTTCGTATTTGAACGACTGCCATGAGCCATTTTGAGGGCCATACATAGACACCCGTCCCTTATTTCGGGCTACTCGTTCCGAGAAGGGAGACACCCATTGCCCTTACACAAGCTTACCACCCATGATGCATCTGGGATTCTAACCCGGTCCGATCTCGAATGACTAGCTAAAAGTTTGTGCCTCTGACCACTTGGCCACTTCGGTGGCGAACTCATAATTTTATTTTATTTTTTGATTGAAGGTTATATCGACCACCGTGAGCAACTCAATAGGCTATAAGCAATCGCCCATCCCTAATTTAGGACCACTGGTTCCAGAAACAGGAGAGAACCAGCACCGTAAGACAAACACAACATTCGTGCCTCACCCGGTTTTCGAACCCTGACACTTCTCGGGCGAATGATCATAAGCCAGCGCTTAGACCACTGCGCCACCAGGACGGCGAACTCATATTAAATCCACACAGATATGAACCTTTCAGACAATGTTTTGACAAAGTTTTTCTTAAGCAGAAACTGCCGCCCCGGTGGCGCAGTGGTCTAAGCGATGGTTTCTGATCATTCGTCCGAGATGTGTTCGGGTGCGAATCCCGGTGACTTTGTCTCACGGCCCTGGCTCTCTCCTTTCCTTGGAACCAGTGTCCCTAAATTAGGGACGGGCGACTGCTTATAGCCCATTGAGTTGCTCACGGTGGTCGTTAAAGCTCTAATCAAAAAAAAAAAGCGGAAACTAAGAAATAAGAATCAGAAATGGTAGCATGTAATATTTTCTAAAAGTAAAAACAAAATAATAATAATAAACTGAATAATACTGCTGTTATAGTTGGCACAGCGTAGCCTAGTGGTTACAGAAGTCGAACTTTACACTCATGGTTGCAAGTTTGAAACTGAGCCCCAAATATACACTTCGCCTCGGAGAGCGCGCTAAACCCACTGACCTGGGGAAGGTTTCCCGTTAAATAAGGTTATCACCTGCTTAACACGCTCGCTGCTTCTCACATACAACATGGTTGTCCTCTCAGGAAGCTGCAACACGCATTTTGCCTCTTGTAGATGACACAAAAGTCCATTCTGAGGATGTCAGGTTTAAACCTAACATTGGAAGGAATTTCTACGAGGAAATGAGGCCTGAATAACTAGTTTCTCTTGTTTCACTATTGTACTACTCAGTTGTGGAACACCCACCTAGATTATCAAGAGATATTACGCAACTGGTTATTTCACCCAGTTACCAATAAGTACTTTCCGACATCACCAAGAGTACAAAACAAAATCTAGAATAAAAGCCGTTCATTAATTTCTTTTCGGCAGTTCATGCGTACCTTATCCTGAAACACACTTAAGGTGTTGTTATCCATCCAAGGTAGCATATGTAACAATGCTGCAAAGGACGTTTTCATTTCTGTCATCATTCCTCGCACCTGAAAGTGAGAAACAGTAAGTTACAATGCTTAAAATCAAAAGGTGCATCTTCATCTCAAAATACAATACAAACAAAAAATGTAACACCGATTTCTAGAGAGTAATGAGCAAGTCTTTTGAATCCCCTGGGTGACACGAAAAAATATTCATAGTAGATTTTTGTAAAAAGCAAAATCCATCGAATAAAAAATAATGCTTTTATGCCTCCTCAAAATAAAAACTTTGCATGATTTAAAAATATAGAAACCATCGAGACTTGACCCTTGACAATGCAGCACTCATCAGAATGCTATATATAAAGTACTGTCTATGTAAACGCACGTTTAAGAAGAACTTTTTCTTGCACATGAAGCAACACCTTCCTCGAATATTTTATTTTCTTATAATCCCATTAACAAACCTATGAATGTGTTTTGTATTGTAAATGCCTTGAATATTTTAAGAAAGAACCATATTTATGAAGAGAGTCGTAAATTTTTGCTTAAATATCTGAAGCAATGATTACGAAAAAGGTAGCTGCGCAGTTGAAAATTATGTGGCTAGTCTGGTGGGCAAGGGGTCTCGAGTACTGTCGTTCACCCAGTCATTCCGGTTGGCGGTCAGACATTAAATCCCGGATGAAGCGTGAGCTGTGAGCCTTTCCTGTGAGCTTGCTTGGTAAGTTCATAGGAAAGCCTCACAAAAGAAAAATATCGTGCATATAAATCGATGAATTAGCGTGTCTAGTAATCTTATACTGTAGCTCGTTATACTAAAACAGTTGGAAACGATTGCTCTACATGATAGGATGGCGAGCAAAAATTCGTGTGCTTCATAATAATGAAACGCATAAAAGCGTATGAAATCCGTTTATTTTTGTGGTGTAGTCAGCACAAATATTCGCCAAGCTTTCGTACTCCACTGGGAGGCTTTTCCAAGGCAATGGTAGACACAAAAATGCAGAGAATTGGAACATGTAAAGAACGAAGATGATTTTTGAAAATAACGCGGGTGACATCGCGAGCATATTACATGATTTTTTTTATCACGTAATTATACAGAGCGCCGTGATGTGTTTCCATCTTTTAATAACGCATGCCAAACCATTGGTAGTTCCGTAGAGACTATTATAACGAAGTGAATTTCTCCGTCATTTTTGGTCTACGCCGGGATTCGAACCCGAGTACGCTTATTCCGGAACAAGTTGCTCTACCAATTAAGCTACGCGGACATTTTTATTCTGATTCCTATCTGCCTTTATGTCGTGTACGTCCTGCTGGCAGGTACGTCACATCTCCTCGTACGTTACATCATCTCCCCCTTATTTTTCTTTTTCTTTCGAAGTGCGGCTCATATTTTTCCTATCTCGCGGTGTGGAAATAACATCACACCAATGCGAGATTTTGAACGGTCGGGTCATCCGGATAGTTCGGGCGCCATTATAACGAAGTGAATTTCTCCGTCATTTTCGGTCTACGCCGGGATTCGAACCCGAGTACGCTTATTCCGGAACAAGTTGCTCTACCAATTAAGCTACGCGGACATTTTATTCTGATTCCTATCTGCCTTTATGTCATGTGCGTCCTGCTGGCAGGTACGTCACATCTCCTGGTACGTTACACTATATCATTGCATGCCACTTTGTTGGATAGGATTTCCACTGTTTTCCTGATGGCAGTCTCTTTGAAATTCGTGTAAGGGGGCAATTCTTCTAATATTGGGGCAATTCTTCTAATATTATTCCATATAGGAGCGGCCGAGTGATGCATGATTTCTCTGGCGAAGGCTGTATTCTGCATGTCCTGCTTCACACTTCGTACGTGTTCTTTACATCTAGTGTCCAAGGATCGCTTTATCATTCCTATATATATATATATCTTTTCCGTGTTGTCAGGATATACCAACGGTATAGCGTACACTCCCGCCTTTTCTTTCTCACACTGTCTCTCCTTGCAACTTGATACTATATGTGATAACGGGGTCGGAGACTTCATTGCTATTAATATGCTGTATTTGCATAATAAATTATTTAACCAATATGTAAAGCCTTTGATATATGTGATGGATCCTGCATATCTCATTGTTCTACTAGGCGATATTTTCTATTGCTGATATTATACGATTTCTCACAGTCTTATGTACTCTCTCTATGTCATCCTTCTTATATCCAGCCTTTAGAACTTTACTATAGATATAAGCAACTTCTTTATTGTTTAGGTAGTCGGGTTTGCATACGTTGTACGCTCTATGAAACCACGCTCTACATGAGGAAAGTTTGTATTCATTTGGGCAGTGCGAATCACGAGGGACAAGGTTCGGTACTGCGGTCTACACCACGAAAATAAACGGATTTCATACGCTTATATGCGTTTCATTATTATTCAACTCTGGTGTATTTAAAAATAAATCGTGCGCTTCAGTTGTATTCAAAGTATATTACAACAAACTTAAACTTTTAGTAATTACTTTTTGATTGGTGTAAAGTGATACGTAGGAACCCGAATGAACTGTATATATCCACTTATCTCTTCGAGAAAATCATTTACCTATATCCATTCGCGAGCAACGCGCTTTAGTTTATGCATACAGTAAAAAATTCTGATAAGACAGGAATGAGCCACGATTAACTTTTAAAGTACGTAAGAATGCAACCCAAATTTATAAAATGGAAAACCGCAAATTTTATGAGGGGTCGTGCAATACATCGTTCGAAACATTTCTCGTGGTTTTCGCTATATCAGAATGGAATGCAAGAAGAAACTAAAAGCATCCAAACTGAACGTAGCTCGAAAATGGGAACGACCGGAAAATTAAAAAAATCTAAAATCTTTTTTTTTTTTTTGAAGATGACAATCCGATTTTTGGCGTAAATGTGACAAGGATGGTAAGTCAGATATTATCCGAAAACTTGAAAATTTTCATCGTCCTGGAGCGGGACACGAACCCGCGTCTCCCAGAAAACGCCCGGGTATGCTAACCACTACACAACCCAAACCGACCAAGTTTCAAGTTTCGGATCAAAGTGTAGTGGTTAGCATACCCGGGCGTTTTCTGGGAGACGCGGGTTCGTGTCCCGCTCAAGGACGATGAAAATTTTCAAGTTTTCGGATAATATCTGACTTACCATCCTTGTCACATTTACGCCAAAAATCGGATTGTCATCTTCAAAATTTGTATTATATGGCGTAATCCCGTATTTCTTTCATGATCTAAAATCTTTGTTTATCAATCCCTGACAGTAGATAATTAATTAAAAATATTCACCTGGTAAGGTAAAAGATTTGCTACCAAGACTGCCAGCTGAATGCCAACAAAATTACTTTCAACTAAACACTGAAATATTTTGTTGAATCACTCTTTCCATTTGAACACATGAAACAAAAGTATCACATTCAACTTGACATATAAGTTTGTTTCGGTTTTCTTGTTAAGCACGGTTTTATTATGTTGAATCAGTTCATTTCCTCACCAAATGCTTTCTGTTGGCCATATTGTTGGAAAATGGCTCGTTCTCTTTAAAAATATTATTCAGCAGGACGAATAAAATAAGGTAACACAATTTTTGTTCTATTCTTTCTACCTTAGTTCACTTTATGTAACACATTGTTCTATTCTTTTTACCGTAGTAATCTTTATGTAGCACATTGTTCTATTCTTTCTACCTTAGTTCTATTTATGTAACACATTGTTCTAATCTTTCTACCAGAGTTCACTTTATGTAACACATTGTTCTGTTCTTTCTACCTTAGTTCTTTTTATGTAGCACATTGTTCTATTCCTTCTACCTTAGTTTTCTTCACGTAACACATTGTTGTATTCTTTCTACCTTATGTAACACATTGCTGTATTCTTCCTGTCTTATTTTTTTTTATATAACACATTGTTCCATTCTATCTAACTTATTTCTATTTACGTAACACATGGGTATCGATCGGAATAATCAATAATCGACGAAACACCTAAAACACATTTTATCGACTCCAGTTTGGTTAGTCAGTAATCATACGCAGCCCCTATCTCCACAGTAGGAACCAAACTAGAATGAAAAAAAGCCCCAAAAAAAGAAACAAAAATTAATAACTCTGACAAAATAAATAACAATATTCCTACAACTAGACCCTGATGAACGTGTTCGGGTATCCGACTTAATTTGGTCGCAACTGTCTTTATCTCCACTTCTCCGTCAGAGCATAAACAAGAATTTTCAATAGCTAATCGTCGTATGTAACTGCAAATTTATGTAAAAAATATTTTCACCATTCAAAATGATTTTATCCAAATACTGGGCTTAGTTTTTTGAGTTCATTAGCTCAGACAAATGTAAATATTCGAATTAAGATATTCACATACTTCAGCATTAAAAAGCAAGGAAGACTAAAATTCTGGGGTAATTGGATCGCTTCGTTGAGGTCATACCCTACATCTGTCATTTTATCTCAACTATATTTTTATTCATGAGCATTTCGAGAGATCGAAGTTGTCGGATGAAAATTCTTTGAATCAGCACTGGCATTTTGGTTATTCAGCTTATGGTTATATGTGTGGCAAATTTAACCGATGCACTTCTTTGATTTCCCACCTTGTTTCTCTTTCTTTTTTTTTATTTTTCTTATTTCGTGTATGTTTGTTTTGGGATTTAACCATCAACGCGAGCAACTCTAAGAGTCATAAGTTGTCGTCCGTCCCTAGCTTAAAACCGCTGGTTCCAGTGAAAGGTGAGAGCCAGTGTCTTGAAACAAACACACCACGTGTGCATCATCCGGACAACTGGTCAGAAACCTACAGCTCAGACCACTCGGACACCTAGATGGCCTGTCTCCTTGAGCTCATGAAGCACGTAAGAATATGCATTCAGATATGTAGTGAACAAAAGCAAAAATGTTACAAAAGTATCATCGCAATGGCTCCTTCAAGAACCTTGTTTGGAAGTTACTGAATACAGAATAACTGATTCTTGAAGTTGGTGTAACAAATCTGCTTTGCATTTAGGCGCTCCTATGACTTACAGATCCGGAGAGATTTCATCCTCGCGAATCATATAGCGTAGAACCCCTTTTATACTATTCGCATTTACACGTTTTTCTTATTTATACGCAAATTCTCGCCAGTTCAAAAATTCTGAATTGCCCATAATGTTAATTTTCATCATTATACACTGCTGGCCACCCAAAATGCGACACCAAGAAGGAAGCATCCGATTGGCCTGAAATTCGCAGCATTCGTCGCCCGCGAGAGGACATGCAAACGATTTGCATTGCAGTGCAATGCTAATCGTTTGGGTAGAAAAATGTGGGTAGAATCGTTTGGGTAGAATCATGTACGCCCGGCACGCCACTGAGAAGCACTATAAGAAGGGTGCATAGTAGGCGGTGTGTAAGTAGTGGAAGTATGTTGTGCTGCCGGACCTGTGCGTGGGAAGCTTCCTGATGCCTCGTCGCAGAAGACGGCAGACATTCCAGCACGTTTCGGAGATCAACAAAGTACGAATAGTGGCTTATCGCGAGAGCGGTTTATCGTACCGAGACATCGGCACCCGTGTGGGACGACATCCAGCCACAGTGAGGCGAGTATGGATTTGGTGGGTGCAGGAGGGACGGACGGACCGACGTGAGCGATTACCGCAGCTGTGGCATACCACCAAATGAGAAGACCGGCATGTTGTGCGGCGGGCATTGACGGCTCGCACGGCCACATCACGAACGTTAGTGCAGGAATTAGGGTGTGTTGTGCAACAACCTGTGTCAGCACGTACCGTTCGACGTAGTCTGCAGGAGCTGGGACTTTTCGCCCAGCGCCCCTTGCTCTGATTACCATTGGCGTTACACCAACGGCGAGTGCGGCGGCAGTGGGCCGTTGAACGCCGCGCCTGGACTACGGAACGGCACGACATTGTCTTCTCCGACGAATCCCGCTTTTGCCTGCAACACCACGATGGTCGGATCCGCGTGTGGCGGCACCGCGGCGAGAGACCGTATAACGGCTGCATTATGCATCGCCATACCGGTCCGTTGCCTGGCGTTATGGTTTGGGGCGCAATTCTTCATGGCCCACCAGGTGGCACTGCTCCCGCAGCCCGCCTGTTCTCCCGATATGTTGCCAATCGAACACGTTTGGTCGCTGATCGGCAACTGAGTGGCACACCTGCGGCTACGCCTGATGAACTGTGGCAACGTGTGGAAGCAGCCTGGACTGACATACCCCAAGTCCACATCCAAAGTCTCTTTAGCGGCCGTTAATGCCAGCCATGGGGGCCACACGAACTATTGATGTCTGCGTGTTCCGCAAGTCTCAGGGGCCTGTAAGCTCAATCGTTTCATCTTTGTATCTGTTGTTATGTGTCCAGTAAATCTGGCTTTACTATCTCGTGTCCTTCTTGGTGTTGCATTTTGGGTGGCCAGAAGTGTACTTTAATCGAATTGACTCTTTTCTCGTTTACACGTTGAATTGTGGTGTTATGTGCCGTGAATTAAAAGTTCAAACTACACCAATTTCGTTTAACATACTCTCTTCCTACCCTCTTTCTGCGAATCGTTTTCCATTTTTCTACCCAAATCAATCTGCTTTATGAGTCACTCTACGGATTTCGAGCGCTCCTCCTGAGCTGTCATTAGTAATCTCAGATGACACCTGCTGTAAACACGCACACTGCTTGACGTTGTCATACCGGACTCTCCTTGAGACCTTCGTTTGTATTTGCTTCCTTGGATTGGAACTATGGCTTTACGATCTCGTAAAGCGTTGTCTTTAAAAGACAGAATAGATATTTTAAAACTGATGAAAATTGAATGCTAGGGAAAACGGCTTTAGATGCAAAATTAAAAATGCTAGTTTTGATTCTTACGACGATACAAACATCAAGAAAATATAAGAATATAAAGAGTTCTAGGACAATACATCGTCTTCAGGCTCAATCGCATCGAAAACAGTAAGCTTTATAACATGTATTTTTACTTTTATTTCAATTCATGCTGCGCCGTAAGTTGCAAAAGAATAATGTGCTCCCATCCAGTGACAGAAATATGTGTCATTTACGGTTTTTTTTAACCATTGTACGTTGACTGTACTTGGTCCCTTGAAAAACGTAAAAACGAGGTTCCACCGTATATGCAATATCCAGAAAATTAGCTTTCAAAAAAAGAAAACTGAAAGCTCTTTTTATTTTGCTCTTCTTTTCTTACCTCTTCCTCTTGCTTTGCCGTAAAGTATCCTGAATCAACGTACGCTGTGGCAGCCATTAACTGCATTTCGTCTCTCACAGTCGCTGCACATTCTCGGAATTGTGCGCTGTATACTGGTCGAGAGCCTGGAAAACTTCCTACGTAGGCGTCATTTAGTTCTTTGAAATCAGAATTAAGGAAACGGAGGACATTGTATACTGTTCTCCATCCCACATAATCTTTTATGACCCTATAAAAATGAGAATGAAGGTTTTAGTGCAATCTGCAAGTACAAATATATTTATTTATTTCGTCATTCATAAAATCCATGACTATTGTCATGGATGTTAAATGAGTATATAATTCTTCATGCAGGTGAAACTTCTGAAAGTTCTCCACGAGATGGCAGAAAACATTTGCCTCTTAATTTTTATGGCTTTGTCCTTTGCAAAATTGCCATAAAAATGAACATTGGTATTTAACAGATTGGTATGTCTGAAATGCCCATAATTCTCAAATGTTTCTGCACGAATTATGACATCACATATATGCGTGTGTTAGTGGCAGGTTGGATTGATTGATGGCTTAATGTCGGGTGATTAAATATTTCATATCCAGAGTTGTACCGTAGTATTTGTCATTTTCTTGTAGGACTTCCGTCCACAGTGAGTAGGGTTTAGGTCCCAGCAACCTACAGCGAGATCGCCTTTTGGGCAGGACACAGAAACGAAAGGAATGAGAGCAAGTCTAGCGACTTTGACAGAACAGTTTGTAGTGAGATTAGAGTACAGTAGATGGCGCCACTGTACAAGTACGATGTTGCACACCGAGGGGTGAGAGAATTTTAGGGGGGACATAGGAAAGGATACCCATTTAACCAGTGGGTCCAGCCTGGGAGCCGTGACTTAACGTGCTCGTCCGATGCACGGCGGATATTCAGCGATTATTAGTAAATCACACCATCTCTGAAAGATCAGCCCAGGTTCGAACCTGAAGACCTTGCACTGATAGTATGACTCGCTAACCACTAAGCCATCCGCGGCTCATAAAATATTTCATTTTTGGAATCCACTTTTATCTCTTTTGCTACGATGTATCCAAAGCACTAATCCACCTTGAATCACTTACCACAATCACATTTTAAAAAACACAACACTTTATTATTACACAAAATGACATGAGGAAAACCGAGCTCTTGGCTACACAATCACACGACAACCTCGCTCTACGGAGGAGAACAAGCAAGTGACGCTCTTACGTAAATGTGCAGTGCGATGTGCATTCGGCGCCATTTATTAAGTCAAATATTAAGTAAAAGATTGAGAATTGCTTGGGAAACAAAAGGCTAGTGTGCAAGCTAGCCTTTTGTTTCCCAAGCAATTCTCAATCTTCCCTGCGTGTTTTCAAAGCTTGGAGGTTGTACCATATCCTATCCTCTAATAATTTTGCTTACAAAAAGCAGTTTCTACATCATAATGGTGTATTTCCCATTTTTCATAACTGCAAAAGCAATTAAGCATCGAAAACTGTCTGCTTTCATTACTGGCGAAAATGTTTCATTGTAGTTTTGCCCAAACCTTTGAGAACATCCTAGTACAACAAGCCTTGCCTTGTATATTTTCCTTCCTGGTTGTTTCTCTTTTTACTGAATACCCATTTATATCTTATAGGCTTTATACCTTCAGGTAAATTGACTATGTCCCATACTTCATGAGCCTTGAGAGAATTTATTTCTCTCTACATTGCTTCTTTCCACGTTTTTGCTCAGGCATTTGCATAGGCTTCAAATGAGTTTGGTACTTTCAACTTTAAGAATTTCATCATGCGGATTGTAATCCGGATTATTTGCTCAGTCATCTTCGTCTGATGATTCGTAATAGTTTTTAAGCATTGCTTTGAGTCTTAGTTATGGTATCTCTTGTTCTACAGCAAGTCTTTGAGGTTCATTTTTACTTTCATCAGTGATTTCCAATTGTGGTTCATAGATGATTTGCTCATCTTGCTCATTTAATCCTGTTTCTTCTTGATCACCAGACACATCTTGAAAACTGAAAATCTTCCAAATGCGTGGCGTCAGTAAATAAACACATCACTCTTTCCACGTTTTGCCAACTGTCATGACGTGGGGAAAATCGCGAGATTTTTAGAGTCAGAAAAGATGAAAATAAATCCAAGCTAAGAGATGGGACGCCATTTCTTTTCGGTCAGAAGGAAGACAACTACACATCGACCATGTTGTATTGTGTATCAGGGCCGGTGGAAGGAAGAAGAAAAAAAAGAAAAAATCCGTTCCTCAGTGAATTCTGCATGGCCAGAGAGGCTCCACAAATATGCGAGCCTGGGATGATCACAGAAAGTTTCGCTAGATGCTGGAACAGTGAGAAAAGCCACATGGCCCGATGCAGCAAGCCTCTTGCACGTGATTGGACGAGCACGCTCTGAGGACGAAAAGTTCGAAGAGGCGCGAAAAGTTACAACGGATTTTCACTATCATGAGTCTGTTAAATGAGTATATAATTCTTCATGCAGGTGAAACTTCTGAAAGTTCTCCACGAGATGGCAGAAAACATTTGCCTCTTAATTTTTATGGCTTTGTCCTTTGCAAAATTGCCATAAAAATGAACATTGGTATTTAACAGATTGGTATGTCTGAAATGCCCATAATTCTCAAATGTTTCTGCACGAATTATGACATCACATATATGCGTGTGTTAGTGGCAGGTTGGATTGATTGATGGCTTAATGTCGGGTGATTAAATATTTCATATCCAGAGTTGTACCGTAGTATTTGTCATTTTCTTGTAGGACTTCCGTCCACAGTGAGTAGGGTTTAGGTCCCAGCAACCTACAGCGAGATCGCCTTTTGGGCAGGACACAGAAACGAAAGGAATGAGAGCAAGTCTAGCGACTTTGACAGAACAGTTTGTAGTGAGATTAGAGTACAGTAGATGGCGCCACTGTACAAGTACGATGTTGCACACCGAGGGGTGAGAGAATTTTAGGGGGGACATAGGAAAGGATACCCATTTAACCAGTGGGTCCAGCCTGGGAGCCGTGACTTAACGTGCTCGTCCGATGCACGGCGGATATTCAGCGATTATTAGTAAATCACACCATCTCTGAAAGATCAGCCCAGGTTCGAACCTGAAGACCTTGCACTGATAGTATGACTCGCTAACCACTAAGCCATCCGCGGCTCATAAAATATTTCATTTTTGGAATCCACTTTTATCTCTTTTGCTACGATGTATCCAAAGCACTAATCCACCTTGAATCACTTACCACAATCACATTTTAAAAAACACAACACTTTATTATTACACAAAATGACATGAGGAAAACCGAGCTCTTGGCTACACAATCACACGACAACCTCGCTCTACGGAGGAGAACAAGCAAGTGACGCTCTTACGTAAATGTGCAGTGCGATGTGCATTCGGCGCCATTTATTAAGTCAAATATTAAGTAAAAGATTGAGAATTGCTTGGGAAACAAAAGGCTAGTGTGCAAGCTAGCCTTTTGTTTCCCAAGCAATTCTCAATCTTCCCTGCGTGTTTTCAAAGCTTGGAGGTTGTACCATATCCTATCCTCTAATAATTTTGCTTACAAAAAAGCAGTTTCTACATCATAATGGTGTATTTCCCATTTTTCATAACTGCAAAAGCAATTAAGCATCGAAAACTGTCTGCTTTCATTACTGGCGAAAATGTTTCATTGTAGTTTTGCCCAAACCTTTGAGAACATCCTAGTACAACAAGCCTTGCCTTGTATATTTTCCTTCCTGGTTGTTTCTCTTTTTACTGAATACCCATTTATATCTTATAGGCTTTATACCTTCAGGTAAATTGACTATGTCCCATACTTCATGAGCCTTGAGAGAATTTATTTCTCTCTACATTGCTTCTTTCCACGTTTTTGCTCAGGCATTTGCATAGGCTTCAAATGAGTTTGGTACTTTCAACTTTAAGAATTTCATCATGCGGATTGTAATCCGGATTATTTGCTCAGTCATCTTCGTCTGATGATTCGTAATAGTTTTTAAGCATTGCTTTGAGTCTTAGTTATGGTATCTCTTGTTCTACAGCAAGTCTTTGAGGTTCATTTTTACTTTCATCAGTGATTTCCAATTGTGGTTCATAGATGATTTGCTCATCTTGCTCATTTAATCCTGTTTCTTCTTGATCACCAGACACATCTTGAAAACTGAAAATCTTCCAAATGCGTGGCGTCAGTAAATAAACACATCACTCTTTCCACGTTTTGCCAACTGTCATGACGTGGGGAAAATCGCGAGATTTTTAGAGTCAGAAAGATGAAAATAAATCCAAGCTAAGAGATGGGACGCCATTTCTTTTCGGTCAGAAGGAAGACAACTACACATCGACCATGTTGTATTGTGTATCAGGGCCGGTGGAAGGAAGAAGAAAAAAAAAGAAAAAAAAAATCCGTTCCTCAGTGAATTCTGCATGGCCAGAGAGGCTCCACAAATATGCGAGCCTGGGATGATCACAGAAAGTTTCGCTAGATGCTGGAACAGTGAGAAAAGCCACATGGCCCGATGCAGCAAGCCTCTTGCACGTGATTGGACGAGCACGCTCTGAGGACGAAAAGTTCGAAGAGGCGCGAAAAGTTACAACGGATTTTCACTATCATGAGTCTCAGAACGTAATCGAATAACACGGTGTTTTCTCGGTCGTCGCGGCGTGGACGATGAAATCCAGCCGTTGAAAATAGCGGTTCCACTGAGGTGGAATAGCTCGGACAGAACCGACCTGCGGGTTAGGTCGTAAGAACGATGTTCCAATACCTGCGGGTAATAATAATGGACATGTCAGGAAATCAGGCCGAGGTCTGAATAAGAAGAGTCCCCCTCCACCTGTGTTGCTTAACCATGTATTTCTAAAGATGTGTTGCTATTGAAACGACGTGACGTTTAGTGCTTGACATTGTACCTCAACCAGAACTTAGTGCTTGACAGTATAACTCACCCGAATACTGAAACCGCATATGCACATGCTGGTAATGCAACTGTGTGCTGAATCTGCTCCAGAGTATGATAGAAATACTCGGAAGTGGAAATTCTCATTTATGACATGTTAATAAAACCGTGTATAGCTTGTAATTGCGTCTCAGCTCTACGTCATATCACTCACAGATCCAAGGTGACCAGTGCATGTAAGAAAATTAACTGGTCTGGTGGCAGCTACCAAGTGTGTGCGGTAGAAAATTAACTGGCCTGGTGGCAGCTACCAAGAGTGTGTGGTAGAAAATTAACTGATCTGGTGGCAGCTACCAAGAGTGCGTGGTAGGAAGTGTGTGGTAGAAAATTAACTGGTCTGGTGGCAGCTACCAAGAGTGTGTGGTAGAAAATTAACTGGTCTGGTGGCAGCTACCAAGAGTGTGTGGTAGAAAATTAACTGGTCTGGTGGCAGCTACCAAGAGTGTGTTGTAGAAAATTAACTGGTCTGGTGGCAGTTACCAAGAGTGTGTGGAAGAAAGGAAAAGTGATCTACTCATACACTATCATATTATGTAGAACAAATGTAATATAAACTGCAATACTAAATGTAATACAAAGGATGAACACCCGCAAACCGATGCACCACACCAACACACAGCAACCGAAAAATTGTTATTCGGCCAATGCTGGGGAATCGAATCCCAGATCACTCGATATCTAGCCGAGCGGGTTAGCCTTACATCACGGTGGCCAACAATCCACGGCGTTATGTGTGTTTTCCTGTCAGCTTGTGACATCATAAATCCGTAGTATGGGCTCAGCTACTGAGACGTCTCCATCTGGTGGGCATTAACGACACTGGCTGTATATTAATTATAGCAGTTAAATCCAAAGAGCGAGATTCAAAGTGAAAATCCTCCAAATACGTGGCGTCAGTGAATAAACAAAGACATCACTCTTTCCACGGTTTACCAACACACAGCAACCGAAAAATTGTTGTTCTAAAAATTGTTATTCCCGAAAAAATTGTTTTAACCGAAAAATTGTAGCTAAATATTGTTATTCCCGATAAAAAGTCTTTTAACCGAAAATTTGTTATTCTAAAAATTGTGGATCTTATCCTTTGGATTTAACTGCTATAATTAATACATAGTCAGTGCCGTTAACGCCCACCAGATGGAGACGTCTCAGTAGCTGAGCCCATCTTACGGATTTATGATGTCAGAAGCTGACAGAAAAACACACATACCGCCGTGGATTGTTGTGGTGTAAGGCTAACGCGCTCGGCTAGATATCGAGAGATCTGGGATTCCATTTACCAGCAGTGGCCGAATAACAATTTTTCGGTTGCTGCTTGTTGCTAAAACGTGGAAAGAGCGATGCCTTTGTTTATTTATTTGCATCTTGAAAATTTTCATTTCCACTGAAGTCTAACATTTCACAATTTTGGATATTAAATTTTGATCTTTCCAAAATTTCGCTTCCTTTCCCGTCTTCCAAGAATTTTATATCTCTAGATTCTACAATAGTATTTTTATTGGATCATAGATACGGTAGGCTTTCCTATTATACTTGAGTATCCCATAAAAATTCCGGCTGCTGTTTTGAGTTGAAGTTTTCCTCTTTCATGCTTTGGAATCCAGTAGTAAGGTGTACATCCAAAGATTAGCATATGACCCACAGTAGGATTTTTTCCTGACAATTTTTCTTCTGGGGTTATTGTGTCATTTTTCTTTGCATGAGTTCTGTTTTTATGTAGGTGAAAGTTGCTTCTGCCTAAATTTTCATTGGAATATTTGAGCCTATCAGTAATGCTCTGGTACCTTCAATTAGTGATCTGTTGGCTTTTTCACAAATTCCATTTTGTTGTGGTGTGTAGACAACTGATGTTCAATACACCTTGCCTTAAAATATTCTACAGCTTGTTTAGACAGAAATTCCGAACCATTGTCACATATTCTTCTTCTTACTTTTGCATTAATGGTGTTTCCAATTTGCTGAATAAAAAAGTAGACAATTTCTCTAGTGTTTCATTTTTGTTCTTTAAAAAATGTGTGAAAATTTTTCTGGAATAGTCGTCTACAATAGTTAACACATAACTTTCACCTCCAACTGACTTCTCACGAATTGGACCAATTAAATCAATATGTAAAAGAGCAAGTGGTTCAGTTGTTTAAATTTCCTGCACTCTTTTAAAGGTTTTTTTAGCATATTTTGCTTGAATACAGGTTTCACAAGATCCAAGATTTGTAACTTTTTCCATCAAGTTTGTGGACCATGGAATGTGTTTTTATTTGATTCATGTATGTTTCATTTACATGTCCAAATCGTTCATGCCAATTTTCCTATGTAATTTCCCCTGCTTTCATAATTACAAATTTGTTACTCATATTATCTTCACAGTTTATCACAAAAAAGCCATTTACTGTACTAGGATTTAATAGGTTTCCCCATTTTCCATAATATTACCAGCATTCGAGACGAAAAGTACTTCTTGGGTATGCTCGACCAATTTATTAACAGATATCAAGTTTCCTGAAAGCTGAGGAACATATAAAACATCCTTCATTAATAGGGTTTTCTAATTTTCAGTTTTTAATTCTACAGTGCCCATAGTCTGTGCATGTATAGTTGAATTGTCTGCCAGTTTTATTAACCTATTATCTTCCCTTGCATTATTTATCAGTCTGTTCCATGCTCAGCATTCTGCTTCCGCTTCTGGGCCCATAACCCTTTGTCAGTGGTAGGATGGATTGGTTGATGGCTTGATGTAGGGTGATTAAATTATTTCATTTCTGAAATCCTCTTTTATCTCCTTTGCTACGATTTATACGAAGCACTACTCCACCTTGAATAACTTACCACAATCACATTTTAAAAAACGCAACACTTTGTTATTACACAAAATGACATGTAGAAAAACCGCGCTCTTCGCTATACAATCACACGACAACTTCCCTCTACGGAGGAGAACAAACAAGTGACGTTCTTTACGTCACACACAATCAGTGCAATTCGATGTGCATTTGGCGCCATCTACTAAGTCAAATAGTACATAAAAGATTAAAGATTGAGAATTACAAATTTAACAACAGCGTGGCGCTATATAGAGTATATTTGCGAAATTCTGAGGAAATTTGTTACTTAATGAATTTGAAATCATTATGCAAAACGGATAACAAACGAAGAAATGTTATAATGGAGGTTCTCACAGTTCCCTCAGATTTTAACAATGTATTTCAGGTGGAAGCGAAAAGCACGGCTGTTGGTTGTTTCGGTGCCTCCAATCTCTCACATTTATACTGCGCAATGGTCTAAATGGCCGTGGCAGAAGGTCCAAGGTAAGAAATGCAAACGTGTTTATAAAAGCGGATATTTAGAGCAAAACTAAATGCTTTATGTGACTTCCAAATCACGCGTAATGTTTGGCGCTCTTGGGCATCAACTCTCCGTCCCTAAGTAGCGCAACCAAACAGGACACCTAAACATATCGGTGGCACAGTAGTTAGAGGCGCAGGCTTCCGACTATTCGCCGGATTTGAAACCGGCTTCGCGGATGAAACATGAGGGGTGTGCATGTCCTAAGGAGCTAGATCTCTCCCTTCACTAAAACCAGTGGCCTGTGTCATATATGTACCTCTAATTTAACCTATAGACTCTAACTTTCTGTCTTCTTAGGTAAATTTAGTTTTACTTTGTTAAATATTTTTTCACTTAACGACACATAAAACCTGTGACGTATACGCCTAATTTAACCTTTCTTTTGAATTTCTGTGTTCTCATGTAAATTTAGTTTCTTCTCGTTCAATAGTTTCTGACTTAACGACACATAAAATGAGGTATATCCTTAATTTAACTCTCCTTTGGTTTCTTCTAATTAAATATTTTCTGAATTAACGACATATAAGACTGTAACGCATACCTCTAGTTTAACCTTCCTTTTGAGTTCCTCTCTTCATATGTAAATTTGGTTTCTTCTCGTTAAGTATTTTCTGACTTAACAACACATAAAATCTGTGAGGTAAACCTCTAGTTTAACGAAAATTGGGCCTCGTGAGTTTTCATCTCCAATTTCTAAGATTGTCATTTGAATTACTGTGAAGTCCTATAATGTAATTTATTGAAAGAGCGTTTTGAAGACATCTCAAAAAAAGTGAGGTATACATTGCTTGCGAATTTCTGGTGATATAAAGAGACACTAAAAATGATGAAAAAGATGCAGCGAATAAAGAAGAGCGAAGCCATTTCTCATCTTTTTGAATTACGTTAAATGAGAAAAGAAGTTGTCTGAATGGGGACTGTCTATGAAAAGTTCAGATGCTCGCAAAAAATTAAGTATTAAAAGTACATGTTGAATGAGTTTTAAAAAATATTTCTCTATGAATTATGCAGAAAAAAATATAATGTACCAAACTGGAACCGAAAACTCTCAGATTAACCGAACGATTAACCAAAATCAAAGCAACCTCAGAAGTTCCAGAAATGTCTTGCCGACAAACTTTCGTACACAACTGCTTCAGAATTGCAAGTAGAACGAAGTAAATTTCTCCGTCATTTTTGTCCACGCCAGGGCTCGATCCCGGTTCCCCTCTTTCCGGAAGAATAAGTCACTCTACCAATTAAGCTACTTCGTTCTGACTGCTATCTGCCTTTATGTCGTATGCGTCCTGCTGGGCAGGCCCTCGGAGCACACGTGGAGATCTACTGACATTTTGCATAGTGCGTCGGTGGAACTGTACTATCGTTTAGACATCCTGCGATCAACTAACGGAGCACACAGGGAGATCTACTGACATTCTGCAGAGTGCGTGGGTGGAACTGTACTATCGTTTAGACATCCTGCGATCAACCAACGGAGCACACGTGGAGATCTACACTGACATTCTGCAGAGCGCGTGGTGGAACTGTACTATCGTTTAGACATTCTGCGAGTAACGTGAAGATCTACTGACATTCTGCAGAGCGCGTGGGTGGAACTGGACTATCGTTTAGACATCATGCGAGTAACCAACGGAGCACACGTGAATATCTACTGACATTCTGCAGAGCGCCTGGGTGGAACTGGACTATCGTTTAGACATCCTGCGAACAACCAACGGAGCACACGTGGAGATCTACTGACATTCTGCAGAGTGCGTGGGTGGAACTGGACTATCGTTTAGACATCCTGCGAACAACCAACGGAGCACTCGCGGAGACCTACTGACATTCTTCAGAGTGCGTGGGTGGAACTGGACTATCGTTTAGACATTCTGCGAGTAATGTGAAGATCTACTGACATTCTGCAGAGTGCGTGGGTGGAACTGGACTATCGTTTTGATATCATGCGAACAACCAACGGAGCACCCGCGGAGATCTACTGACATTCTGTAGAGTGCGTGGGTGGAACTGGACTATCGTTTAGACATCCTGCGAGTAACCATCGGAGCACACGTGAATATCTACTGACATTCTGCAGAGTGCGTGGGTGGAACTGGACTATCGTTTAGACATCCTGCGAACAACCAACGGAGCACACGCGGAGACCTACTGACATTTTTAAAAACACTTTCACAGTTACCATGTGTTTTGACAGTAAAAATAATTTCTTATTTATTGTAGTTTTTTTTTCAATAGCATACTGCATTTGTACACTTCATTGTATACCTCACTTACAGACACCTTGTATTTTCGTAGGTGACAGTATCCCTAGTAGCCGTAAGCCTTCGACACGGTTCGTTAATGCACTGAGTTCTCACTAAATTTCAACCAACTATCTAAAACTTCTTGGGTGGGTCCTCGTTTTGTCCGGAAAACGGGAACCGTTTGGCGTGGTATCGACACCACGAGGTAAGTGAGTGGTAATAGGTGAAAGCGTTTTGCCAACTGCCCAAGCCAAGACTGGCCTGGAAGCCGGGATGAGGAATGCTCTTGCTCCACGGCGCTGACCAGCTCTCTCCCCGAAGAGAGTGGCGACGGGGCGACCTCTCCTAACACCATTAGATATTCACCATGGTGGTTAAAGCGCGAAAAAGAACTACACAATAAAATAATTCTTGCATTTGAGAATATCACTGGCAATACTTTTGAACAAAGGAAACTTTCGAAAAATTATAAAATTAAAATCCAAAATATATGAGGTAAAGGTAGCATTAATATATGAATTGCAAGTGTGCTCGGAGTTTGTTTACGACGCTCCAAACATATCGTTTTACGTGGTACATACTATCTCAGAAATGAAACGTTATGTATCTAACAGATTTAAAGAAATTCATTACCTGTCTGGTTCACATTGCAACACCTCCAGAAGCTTGTTTACGTTTCCCTCACATTTAGATTGGGCGCTTCCTGTCAGCTCATTAAGACGATCAGGATTTTCTTCCAGAATCTGCAGTACGTTCGTTGAAGGCTGTAGATACAGAATATGAAAAAGTAAAATATGTATGAAATCATTGAGGGCCTTCAATGAAAGCCTTCTCATAAATCCGAAATTGTTTAATTGAAAAACAAATGAGTGGGCATTATGCATTTTTTCAAAATCCTAGGACATTTCTTCAAAGAATCAACATAAGAAAATACACATCGAGGAGCCATTACATTAATATCCGCTACCTATTAAGCTGTAAGAGTTCCTTTAACCCGTAAAAACAGCGGCCACTCAGCGAGGTTTCGATTCGATGACGTTGTGATAAGTGTTCTGAGGTATCTGGTACCATAATGTCAACAGCGGGTCCTTAGTTCCCGTACATTTCGGGGCAGTGGCAATTTAACGCGAACCCGCATTTCCAAGTCGAACCACAAATGTTCGATTAGGTTCATGTCAGATAAATTTGGAGGCCAGGACATTAACAGAAAGTCACCAGCATGTTCCTCTCACCACTCCTGGAAGATTCTGGCAGTGTGGCATGAAGCATTATCCTGTTGGTAATTGCCATACCCAGCAGGGAACACAGTTAGAAATGAATGGGTGAACTTGGTCCGCAACGATGTTCAGATACCTATCAGCTGTCAGGGATTGTACTATCGGGATAGTGGGACCAAAAATGTCCCAAGAAAACATCGTACGCAGCAAAACTTCACCGCCGCCGGCCTGTTTCCGGCCAACAGTGGATCCAGGTGACATAGACTCCGTTGGTAATCGGCGTATCCTCACTCGGCAGTCTAGGTGATGCACCAGGAATCTTGATTCGTCAGACCAGGCCAACTTCGTTCAATCATCCACGGTCCAATCTCGATGATCTTGGGCCCGTTTCATGTGTTGTTGGTGATGACGTGCAGTGAGCATGGGGAAATGGCTCGGTCGTCTGCTACGCAGGCCCATGAGCAGGAGGCTGCGATAAATTGTGTACTGTGACACATTGCCCTCACCACCATTTTTGTAGGTGCAGGTGATTTGTCGCACTGTGGCCCTGCGGTCGTTGTGAACAATGCACGAGATTCTCCGCTCCCCTCTGGAATCAATGAGCTGCAGACGACGTACGGCTAGACGACGGTTTATCGTTTGGCCATCTGTGCACCACTTTTGATACGTACTCCCTTCATCGGCACGTGAACAACCCACAAGCCGCGCCGTTTCCGAGATCGTAGTTCCGAGGCGCCGTGCAATCACAATTTGTCCTTTATCAAACTCCGATAAATCGGCAGCTTTTCCCATTCTGACTCCAAACACTCTACTAACCGAAAGCCGGTCCTCGAGTTGTATTTATACGGCCCTGTAGACTTCACCTGCGCCACCTTTCGGTCTCCAGGCGCGTTCATTTCTCCAGGCTGGGGGTGGTGACAATGGCTCATCAGTGTATTTTATTTCAACACATGGCCAGCATGGATGAAGTCCTGCCACTAGATTTAGGACGGAAACTTCAGCTAGTCTGAAATCTGGTGCCGGCGGGTCCCAAGAATGAAATAAACCAGAAATTATAACTCCACGTTAGTTAGTTGTTTGGCCTTTGGTTGAGAAATGCTATCGACATTCGTTTTCTACGTCCTCTAAAGTCCTAAACTACCTGCTTTCAAGAAAATATCCGTGGAGAAAAAGAAGTAGTATCCGGAAGGAGAGAGTTCTCGACTGTACGCTGTGTGAAGAACTACATGAAGTGCTAGATAGCGAAGTTTTTTGTCTGTTGGATTTTTGTTTGAACAGCAGCGTGCGAGATTTCTCGTTATCTTACAGGAGAATAACAGTCCCGCGTCACGATAAAGCATCACAGAGTTGTGCTGAGCAAAGGTTGGCATGATTTAATGGAACGTCCA
Organism: Macrothele yani; assembly: GCA_039090855.1. Classification (NCBI taxonomy): domain Eukaryota; kingdom Metazoa; phylum Arthropoda; class Arachnida; order Araneae; family Macrothelidae; genus Macrothele; species Macrothele yani. The sequence goes on from CM076995.1 coordinate 188,015,317, forward strand.
TCGGGATTAATTAAGGAGCTTGCAGCAAAAGGGATGCAGCTCGATTTTCGACATTTTGTGGGAAATAAGAAAAAACTATTTATAAAAAATACACAAAATGTTCTCTTTAATAAGCACCTACACTGAAGTGCCAGAAAAACTGGTACACCAGTCTAACACTTGGTAGGTCCCCCACGGGAGCGCAAGACTGCTGAAATACGACGATGCATGGACTCCACTAGCTTCTCGAAATATGCTGTAGGCAATGCACCCCATACTTTCTGCAGAGCGTTTCACAATTAAGGTGTATTCCGAGGTTTCGGATTCCTGTGTTCGATAGCGCGTTGCGTGGCATCCCAAATGTGTTCTATCACGTTCAGATCTGGGGACTTGGGTGGGAATGGCAACACCAACTCAGACGAATGCTCCTTTAACAATAATGTGGCGGCCCGACACAATTGGGGCATATTGTCCAGTTGGAACAGCTAACCCATCAGCATGAATGCAGGACATGAACGGGTGTACCTCGTCAGAAAGAATGTGCACATAGCAATGGCTGGTCACAGACGTTTGTAGACATACCAGGGGTCTTAATGAAGTCCAGCTAGACACACCCCATGTCATTACGGACCACCCACCAGCCGGTACAGTTCCCTGTTGACAGGCGGGATCCATGGCTTCGTGCCACACACGAATCCTTCCATCTGCCCGATACAGTTGGAAACGCGACTCTTCAGACCAGGCAACTTGTTTCCAGTCATCAAGTGCCCAGTGGCGGTGTTGCCGTGTCCAAGCGAGGCGCATAGCTGTGTGTCGTGCACCCGTCAATGGGACTCGAGTTGGGCGTCGGCTCCCAAAGCCCATATCGTGTAGGTTATGTTTCACACTCCGGACGTTGATGCTTGTTGAGGCTGCAGCATTGAATTCCGATGATACCCGCGAGAGTGTTGCACTCCTATCGCGTGAAACGATTCTTGACAGCCGACGATGGTCACGTTCACCCAATGTCTTTTTACGGCCACACTGGTATCGTAGGTTGGAGGTTTTGCCGGAATTGTTGTAGGCACGGTACATCTTTGCAATGGCCGTCCGTGAAAATCTGAACTTCTTTTCTACCTCCGAAATACTATAGGCCATCTCACGAAGGCCAACTATGACACCGCGCTGAAAATCGCTTAAATTGTTATTACTTGTTATTCTCATGCCGAAAACATCTCTGACAGTTGGCAAGGATGTCTATCGTTTTATATATGCACTGGTGGACGCAACCGAGTACGCGCATCGGTGACGTTGCTATGTATTTTGCATAAGCTCGTCTGTACCCGTTTTTCTGGCACTTCAGTGTATATTTTCTGAATGTTTTGTCCCTAAAATGAATATAGGATAAATATAAAATTATTGGAGCTTCCCTCTTTCTGCACCAAAATGTCATAAATTTTATGAAATTTTACATTTAGTAAAAGATAGAAAAATTAAATAACGTAAAAAAATGTGTTTAATGACCACTAAACAACATTGCAAGTCTCTTTTTTAATAAACAAATAAAATATTATAATTTTATTCATCGGCATGCATTGGATTTGCAACAAACGGTGATGGGGGTAGCTCCCAAAATATTAACAAATCACCCATGTATTATCGGATCTGCCTCGTTCTTCCACCAATCGATCCGGCATATTTTTCTTAAATTAGTAAACATGTTAAGTAAAAATCAACCAAAAATGGAGCTGCCTTCTTTTTGCTACAAATTCCTTAATTCGAAGCGCACTACACCCTCAAAATTTAACCAAACGCACAACATTTGTTTCGATTGAAGCCGTCATATATTTAACCCAGGAAATTCCGTCTGGCCTGAATCAAACCTATATACTTGCTGTTCAGATTATTAAAGGTGATCCATATTTTCTTCCATTAATAATTCTCTTGAAGAAAGGGTAGTCGCATATGTTCGCGAGTACTTTCGATCAGGCAAAGATACGACAGATGGCTTGTTCTGTAGTTAGCTCGTGTGATACCATTCGGTAACTCCAGTTTACTTTGCCTTGCTTTAAAGGTGTCAAATGGTAGCTGCTTGTTAGCAACCAAGCTTGTGTGGTTGTTTACAGCTTAAACAGTGATGGATCAGCTATGGACATACAGCTGTAACAGCGTAACACAGAATGCTGAAATCTGCCAATATGGCCTTGGCTTAATTTCGAGGCATGCGTAGTAGTCACCTTTGAACTTCTTCCGCCAAAGTTGAGATCCATGGATAGAAACTGTCACCCTCAACTTCAATTTCGCATATTTCTCTGGACGCTTTAGTTGTTCTCTATTAACCCTTGTTTTGTCCGCGTACAAATTGCATGAATTTCAGTACTTTACTCTCTGAAAAATGTTTCGATCATTCTGGTGCTTGAAACAGTCATGTACGGCCTCCAATCAGTTTCTCACTCACGCGACCGAGTGGTTTGATGAGTTGACTTCTGACCATCTGTTCGAGAAGTGGACGGTTTCGAGTTCGGATGAAGCATGAGTGGTATGTTTATCTGATGTTGCAAGCTCTGCCCTTCACTGGAACTTGTGGCCCTAAGTTAGAGATGGCCGACTGCTTATAGCTCTGTGAGTTCTTTATGGTGGTGGATGAACACCGAAACGACGACCCAAAGCACTTTGTGCAGAATGAGTGAAAAGTCGCAGGACACCCTTGTATTTTCAGAAACCAATCAAAGAATCGGTGATGGGGGCCTATCTTTTAGGCTATTACCGGAACATGGCCACCATCTTGAAACCCGCCATATTGGATCAAAGTCAAATTTTTCAAATGGTAAGGAGATCATGCTGCGTATCGACCAAGACCAGAATTTTCTCAGAAATTGATTGCCGCTATGAAATTTAATATATGTACTATGCTTCATAAGTTATCCACGCAGAAAGTTGAAATAACAACCTCTAAAGTACCCTGTGATGCGCAGCTATTTGATGTGTTCAATGTGTTGGCCCCTGTTGGTGAACACAGGGATGAAGGCCATTGATCCAGTCGTTATGCTTACGCACGAGAACATCGGGAGAAATGCGGTTACAGGCCTCCAGGATGAATTGCTGAAGGTGGTATTTTTCATGGATTTTCTCAGCGTGCACCAGGTGTTTCAGATGACCCATGGATAAAAGTCGAGTAGTGTGAGGTCGGGAGATCTGGTTGGCCATTCCACAGGACCACGCCGGCCAGTCCAATGACCAGGGAATTGAACATCTAGCTATTGGCGAACAGTTACTCCGTAGTGTGGTCTTCCTGTATGAAATTGGTGGTGTTTCTGGCGTCGGTTGTTGAAATCTGCGGTTATGATACGGCACCTGCGTTCCCCAGACATTATGATCACCTCAATTCTCTCCTCATTAGTCAAAGCCATTTTTAGTTACTTGCAACGAAAAATGTTTATTTCAAATTTATGTGCGAATAACTTACGAACCACAACACATATGCCAAATCTGATTACGGCAATCAATTTCTAAGAAACTTCTGGTCTTTTTTTATATACAACATGACCTCGTTACCATTTGAAAAATTTGACCTTGATCGAATGTGGCGGATGCCAAGATGGCGCTCATGTTCCGAAAATAGTCTAAACGACAGGCCTCCCTCACCGATTCTTTGTTGGGGTATACATATTTCCTTTTCCTTCCCGTTTCTGAAATACAAGGGTATCCTGCGACTTCTGACGCACCGTGTACTTCCTCTTGATGTATTAGCGTATACACTCTGCATAGAAAAAAACGAGCAGGTTTGTGAATCATCGTAGTAGAACAGATGAATTCGATTCATCAGATTTTATCGCATATTAAAAGTACTAAAGGTTTCTCTCTCATGCTTCATTCAGGCCTCCAGGGGAGATTAGACTTGGCTTCACAACTGGTTACTCAAAAAGTATCAGAAAAACACGCAAAGATGGGCTTAATTAAACAGCTTAAGCTAAGATGCAAGCATTAGTAGGTAAAGCCATAGCGGGAATTTTTAAGACAGCTAGAGTTTGCTCCTGTTTGACTTTCTACTTCATGAATTTGGTCAGTAATATTACCTTCTGCTTCAACGGAACCAACCCTTAGGGATAGTCTACACAGGAAAATTTATTTTCATGAAATGCAACTTCTCAAAAGCAGCTCAGCTCTTAGTGCTAAAGTCTCCATACTTTTCAAGAAACATCAGCTGCATCAAGTTCCTGGGCCTGCGTATTCTAAACACGCTACTTCCAACGAGCTACTTACAGCTGCTGGTTGCCAAGATGCACATACAAATTTACGTTATGTTCAGAAATTAACTGTATACTTAAAGACTTCTGAAACGTTTCACATATCATCCGAAAAACAATTTATAAGTCAACCATTAAACACAATCGGGAAACATAATTAGGATTAAACACCATATATGGAAAGAATCACGTACTCACCATTTCGCCCGATGTACCGGAAGAATTCTGAAATACAATAAAAAAAGCACAACTTAAATATTTTAAGCAACAAAACTCTAATTAAAATAAAAATTCAACTACTTAAAGTCGAATCTTATTTACATTATATGTACGCACATAGTGTGCGTGCGTGCGTGTGTGTGTGTATGTGTGCGTGTGTGTGTGTAGTAGCAATGGATTGGACATAAGGCTAAAAGAAGTGACCATCATTGGGCAACAAAGATAAAACATTTGATATCAAGAGAAAGACCACCGCCATGCAGGAAATAAGTGGATGAAATTCGAAATCATGGCGGAGTGACATAAACTAGAGTTCTGTACGACAAAGAGTTGTGGATGAGACTAGGGATGACCTTCATCCAGCAGTGCATTAAGAATTGTTTATTATACGTGCGCACTCGCTAATTTCAGATTATGAATACTAATGACATTGATACATCAGAAACTATTTCCGGATTCCGAATATTGAATAGCTTAGATGAAAATTGAGGATGCATCAATTTAAAAGTCTCAATAAAAAGACACACACACACACACAATGGCACCCGTTACACCTTTTGAAACAAAATTCATGCTACTGTTTGTGAAAATCGCAGCACCAAGGAAGAATCGCGTTATTCAAATGAAATTTATATCACAGATTTCTCATGTTACTGGAGATAACTGATTACATTTGTAGAGCTATACAAGATTGTTTTGCTTCAAAACTCAGCATTGGGTTTCAGCAACAATAACAGCGATTACACGGCGTGGCACTGTATGGAATAGGTTTTTGATATAGTCCTGGGTAATAGCCTACCATGCTGCTTCTATGTGACACCAATGTTCATTTGTGGTGACTGGCGGTGTGAGTAGTTTAGCTACCATGTCCCAGACATGTTCGATCGGGAACATATCCGGGGAAATTGCAGACCAAGGAAGAAGCGTTATCTACCGTGCATGGAAGAGGTCTTGGACATTCCGTGCCGCATGTGGCTGAGCACTGTCCTGCTGGAATATAGCGCCAGGACAACTCTGAAAGAAGGGTATCGCCACTGCCTCTAAAACATTCCTGATGTATCGCTGGCTGTTGAGGGTTTACACAATTCGTATGAGCAAGATCGCAAATTGAACCCAATGGCGTATCAAATCATGACGCTTGGCACTGGATGGGTACGACGCTGCAAGGTGACGCTGACCACAATGTCTTCGAACACGTATGTGACCATCATGGTGCATGAAGTTGAATCGTGACACGTCAGAAAACACGACCTGCTGCCAATCAGCGCGCCAATGTCTCTGTTCGAAACCCCATTGCAGCCTGAGTTCGGCATAGCAGGCGTAAATTGTAGCCGATCGTGTATACGTACAGTACGCTGAATTGTGAGAACCATGTTTCTTGCAGTGTTCAAGCTGGCTCATTTAGCAACATGTGGCAGCATATGACAGCATGTGCGACCAGTATCTTGAACGTCTACAACTCATTCCTATCTTACAGTTTACACACCTTGTTTTCCTATTGCACTCCTAAAATAGCGGTTACTTTTCATCGGTAATGGTGTTTCACAGGACTTAAATAAAGGTAATTTCCTACAATAATCTCCTCAGCATGAGCCTAAATTCTTCCGTTCACTTCTGCTTTACATGACCGATTTGTTGTAAACGAATGATTCTGTCCAATTTTGCGACTTGAGTTCGGGAACCCAAGTTTGCGAATTCGCCGCTAGGGACGATGACGTCACACTGGCGGAATCAGCCCCGTGCCACTGACACCAATCCATGTGGTTCCACAACGTTATCAACTTCCGTTACTTTATTATACACCCTCTGTAAAGGATGAATACATATTATGCACTAGTTGTAAAGCCCGTTGGGTCGCTCCGGTTTCACAGTGGTCTAAGCCAGGGGTCACCAAACTTTTGGAGAGAAATGCCAGATTGGAAATTGGGTAAAGACCGGCGGCCGGATTAAAAAACAATGGTAAATCAAAGATCAATTAATGCAGATATTGTAAATTTTCAATAAACTAATTACTAATATGTGCCAATGTGTAAGTAATTTTAAATGTTCTGTAATTTAACATAAAGATTTTCAAATAAATATTTCAAGATATTTATACACATTTAAAACAAATACAAAGCTAAATTTACTTAATGACTTCATGACATCTTAAACTAGAGAAAAAATCAATGAGAAGAATGTTATTGCTTCTGGAATGATTTAGCCACATTTCCGATATTTAATTTCTCAACGAAAGATAATCCACTTCCCATTACGCTTTAAATATGCGGCATTCAGTGTCCACTTTTCTCTTTTTGTGTAGAAACATATCGAAATTGAACAATCGAACTCAAATAAAGAAAAAAACAAGAAAAACACGTGTATCGGGTCGAGTAAAATTAGCACAGCGGCAATTAATCTCTGTGGTTGAGATGCCATCCGACTCGAATACTGCTGGGAATATGAGCCTGTGTGGGAGCAGGTGTGGAAGTAAGTAGTTGTGTCCCTCATTCTAGTCTCTTTTTAGAACAAGGCGAGGCTACTGGGGCTAGCTCCACGCGACACACACACACACATACACACAGAGAGAGAGAGAGAGAGAGAGAGAGAGAGAGAGAGAGAATGTATGTGTGTGTGAGTCATCAGATGCTGCTGCTGGCCGCGGGTGGGCTGTGGGTCACAGCACCGAAAATCCTTCCTCACTATTCTGAAAGGCACTTTAGAAGTAATAATAAACCGGTTTTAAAAGCGAAGCGTCATTCAAACATTGCTATGATATCCGGCCATGCTGTGACATATAGCGGCTCTCTTTCTCAGTCAGAAAAAATATTAAATATGTAAAATGAATTTTAAAATTGTAAAAATAGAATTTCCCTGGTGAGCCGGATCTCGGTTTCCAGAGGGCCGGATTTGGCCGTCGGGCCGTAGTATGGTGACCCCTGGTCTAAGCGATGACCTCGAATCATTCATCCGGAAGGGGTCTGGCACCGAATCCCGGTGAGGCGTGGATGTTGTGTTTGTCTTACGGCACTGGATTTCGCCAAAAGCCCGTTGAGATAAGAATACAACGGGTGCTAGAAATCACTTATTGCTATTCAAGCGTTTACTTTTATCTTTTGCGGAGTCATCGTAAATAATGAGTGTACATTGAAAGATACCCTTGATGTGCTTCGTTGTTCATGCATAGAAATGAAAAATACGGAAGCGTTTACCGCATGATAATCCGCTCTTGGTAAGGGACATGGACTCCCTTTCGCGTGCTACCCAATGTTTTTTGGGGGATTCTCTTTTTCTATTACTTGTTTTTTTTTGTGACTTGTTTTAGCATTTATCAATTAAATCAACAACGATGGAAAATATCATTGTACGCGATATTTTTTGTAAGTATCTTTTCGGAATCTGGAAGTATTTTTCCTTGTTCTGGCACACGGTGTACTTTAACTGTGACATCATCAAACCGGCGAACTTGACATTTTGAGAATTGTCATGGCTAAACACTGGTTCAAGAAAGTAGATACCTACTTTTTGAGTGTTTGACCTTGAGACTTATTAATGGTCCTCTTACAACCTAAATCTGTGTGCTTCTACTTCCATCGCACCCGAAAAAGAACCCCTCTAACTTCGAACGAGAGAAAAAAGATGTCAAGAAAACATTAAACAGCAACGGTTACGGATAACATGGAGTGAACACCGGAATATAATGTTCGTCTTCTTCTGTTGAACAGCGTACGTAGTTGTTTGTTTATGGTTAAAAACTGATCCACGTCATTGCACGTCGTGCCTTTTATATAGTAAGAAGATTAAGCAGGAACGGTTACGGATAAAACAGTGTGAAAACACGAATATAAATGTTTGTCTTCTGTTAAACACCGTACGTAGTTGTTTGTTTATGGTTAAAAAGTGATCAACGTCGTCGCAAGTCTTACCTTTTAAGTAAGATTCTTATTTCAAATCAAGTTGTTATACACTGCTCTTGTTGAAAATGCAACACCTTGGGGTAAAATGTGCAATCAGACTGAAACTCATAGGTTGGATCTGTCACGTGAGAAGAAACAAATGATTAGTTCCGCAGCAAATCATTTATGCCAGCCACGCCGTCGTAGCTGTCAAGCAGGGAGTTTAAAAGCACGACGCATAGGGCAAATTATAATCGATTCGTGAGAAATATGGCAGTAAGGTAGTGGTAGTAACTGAGTATTCCCCGCCGAGACCCGTACGTACAACTGACGGACTTTGAGCGATCCCGATGTATTGGATTGCAGATATGGCCAGCGGAAATAGGAAGGTTTGGTGCACTGACATGAGGAGTATGGAGCCCAGCGATGAATAAATGCACGGGCGAGACTGCCATCTACACCGTATGGAGTAGGCAAACGGAACAGCCACGTTCAAAGGGTTAGCACAAGAGTGGAGGTTGTGTCACATCTAGGGTTGTCTGCAAGCTCTGTCCGATGACGTTTGTTTCAAAGCGTCATCTATTGCTTCGACTTCTCTTAACCTTAAACCACAAACGTCAGCGGCTGCAGTTGGATCAAGAATGGAAACACTGGCGTGATGAATGGCACCGCATAGTGTTTTCCGAAAAGTCGTGGTTCAACCTAGTTGCCCACGATGGAGGTATCCTTCCACGGCGACACCGAGCGAATGGCTACTGAAGGCATGCATTATGCAGCATTAAATTGGGCGCATCACTCGGCCTTTGTGGTGTGAGTGGTGCTGTTATATTCCATTAATTTTCTCGCTTCCTGCACGTTTCAAGAACCAACACCAGGCGAATCATTGCGAAATCTGTGGACGCTGAACTGCTGCCATATTTTCAGGCGGTCCCCGTCGCGACATTTCAATTTGTCGCCAATTGAACAAGTATGGGATATGGTCTCACCCCGTTTGGCACGTTAGGCTTCGCTGCCAGTTACGGAAGATGAATTTCGGGTAAGAATCGAGACACCGTGAAATGGCTTTCGGCAGTGCGACATCCAGAACCCCTTCCAGTCGATGCAACGCTGTGTACGAGCCGTTTGCCCGTGCTCGTGGTGGGTACGCGAGAAACTCAGTATTGTTTGTTACAGATCTGTACTTCTTATCACTTACGTCTTGTATCGTAAGTAATATTCCCTATAAATCTCACTTTAATGTCTCAGTTCTTTCTTGGTGTTTCATTTCAAACACACAGCAGTGTATTAAGGAAAACGTGTATGGAGCAAAAGTGACTTGTTTTGAATATAGCATTTTACTCATCAAAAATGCCATCTGAACATCAGATTGTCTTTACTCCTAACATATTGACCTTAAGTAATTCGGTCTTGCAAACATATATTTTTCGAACATATTATACGTAGAAAACCGTTTGTTCAATTTTAAATTTGACACATCTCATTCGTCTACATGATATGAACGTGCTGAAGCCACTGATTGTTTTATGTGTGTTACAATTGCCTCTACTGTTTTCGTGAATTACAGTTACTTTTCAGCTTCCCAACATAGTATAAAATTATTTTATGATTATTTTGGAGGAAACGCACAAGAATTAAATGTTCTATCTTCTTGATCATCCAAAAGTATTGATTTTACCAACTTTTCTAAGAGCAATATTTACAAGTACACTTGGCATTCTAATATACCAACTAACTCTGTCTGGGACTGAGGCAAGAAATATTATTCGTCGTTACCGTGACATTGTGAGAAGGGTCTCTCAGCTTTTTCTTCGACGCTGATAATGTCAACAGCAGGTTTTCCAGTGCATGTACATTTCGGGACGGAGGAGATTTAGCGCAAACCCGCTTTTCCAAGTCGAACCACAAATGCTGGATTGGGTTCATGACAGGTGAATTTAAAGACCAGGGCATTAAAGGAAAGTCACTAGCATGTTCCTCGAACCACTCCTTGACGATTCTGGAAGTGTGGCATGGCGCATTACACTCTTGGTAATAGTGATCACCAGCAAGGAACACACTTGCCATGAGTGAGTGAACTTGGTCCACAACGATGTTCAAATCCCTGACAGCTGTCAGGGATTGTGCTATTGGGATAATGAGGCCTAAAGTGTCCCAAAAAACATCGCCCACAGCATAACACCGCGGCCGCCGGTCTGTTTCCGCCCAAAATTGCCCCCAGTGCCATAACCTACGTCATTAATCGGAGTATCCGCGCTCGGCCGTCTACGTAATGCACCGGAAATCTTGATTCGTCAGACCTGGCCACTTTCTTCCAATCATCCACGGTCCAATCTCGATTATCTTGGGCCCCATTTTATGCGGTGTTGGTGATGACGTGCAGTGAGCATGGAGACCCGTCTGGGCCTTCGGCTAAGCAAGCCCATGCACAGAAGATTGCGATAAACTGTTTGCTGTGACACATTACCCTGATCACCGATGTTGTAGCTGCTGGTGATTTGTCGCACTGTGGCCACCCTACCGTCGCTGTGAACAATGCGCGAGAGTCTCCGCTCCCCTCTGGCATAAAAGAGCTGCGGACGACACACTGCTGGAAGACGGTTCGTCGTTTGGCCATCTCTGCACCACTTTTGATACGTACTCACTACAGCGGCACGTGAGCAACCCACAAGCCGCGCCGTTTCCGAGATCGTAGTTCCGAGGTGCCGTGCTATCACAATTTATCATTTATCAAACTACGATAAATCGGCAGCTTTTCCCATTTTGACTCCGAACACTCTACTAATCGAAAGCTGGTCTCCAGGTGCTTCCATTTATCTGGGCTGGGGAGGCGGGGGGTGTTGTGTATTGGCTCATCATGTATAAGATAAAGGTGAAAATTTTATTGGCATTGTAAGTGTTTATGAAATTAATTTGGCAATAGGAACAGTCATAGAAGAAAAAATCGAAGAGCGCAGCATGCAAGAAGTTCTGTCTGAATGCAGTTTTAAACAAAAGAAGCAGTGTAACGGAAAAAAGCGGTAAAGATGGAGTTTGAATTGAAGCCCTATACACAATGTAGGCGCCAATATGTGTTATGCTCGTTTAAGAGAAGTATTTGATAGTTGTATAAATGTATATATGGAGAGATTATAATTTTCTTAGCAACATTTTTGCCTCTGTTGGCCTTCTTTCTTAGCCGTCAGATAATATTACACGCGAGCATTCAAAGACAACAGCATTTTTTGGTGGCTAGGATGTTTTGGGAAGGCGTTTGATTGTAAAACCTGTACAAATAATTATTCATTTCAGAATATCATATTTGTCACAAAATTCTCTCAGAGAAATCCTTAGTATTTTGCAAAAAAATATGTACAAACACAATTTCAAATAGAGAAGAAAATAACTCACCAATATTGCGTTAGCTAACGTTGTTTCTAGAGTGATAATGTCGCTTACAAATTGCTTTCTTCTTGTCCTTTCAACACCTAGTGGTCGAAGAACAAAGTCTATGAGTTCCGCATACATTTTCAGGATGTACGGTTTCTGAGTTTCATTTTCATACAGGTACACCGCAGCTGGAAGTGTAGGTATCTTGCATTCAACTAGCTGTAAATAATATGAAAAAACATCTTTCAATGCGCAATTGTCAAAGAAAACAATTATGTTAAGTAAGCAGAGTATTTAATTTTGATTTATTATTAACACAACGCTTTCAGGTTTTTCAACAATTTCCTATTTTTTGATTTTTCATTTTGGTGGTTTGAAACGAAAATTAGATCCACACATACACACACACACACACTGGGAAAACCTTTTATGCTTATTTAATAAAAGTTTAAGTGATCCATAAAAGTGGAATGGACTAAAATATGCTTTTACCCAAGGAATCGAGAGAGGGAACAGCAATGTTTCGTGCGATGCTACTTCTTTTGCACAAGAATTCTCACAGCGTTTGACAAATCTGCGCCGCATAATGGGACGAAAAATTGTTTCAATACATTTTTTTATGATTCAATGTTTTCTTAATGTTGTCAAATGGACTTCATACGAAAATTCTTAATTTTTTTCTTTATTTAAATACAGTAAAACCTCATTGACGGACACTCCAGAATACCGGGCACTTCCATTTTTAGGACAGTTTTGTGACCCTAGTCACGAAGTACGAGGATAAATGAAGAAGTTAGTAAAATCATGCAATGCATTGATTATAATACACTTTCCAACATACCAGAAATCATTACTCAAGTTATGAGGATAATGGCTATGGAATAAATCTCGGTCCTGTGCTCCAACCTTTGATCCCATTTCGATTATATTCAACAGAACCGGTTCAGTATACCTCCAAAATAACATGATGAAGTTTTGTCGCAATCGAAACATTTTTACATAAATTATTATGCATAAGGGCTATGGAATAGATCCCGCTCCTGTGTCCGAACCTTTTACCCCATTTTGCCCATTTTAAATAGGATTTGTTTACAGAAAGGCCACTACAACACTAACGTTTCATCCAAATCGAAGCATTTTTACGTACGTTATGATGCATAATGGCGATGGAAGTGATTCCGCTCCTATGTACTGACCTTTGACCCCATTTCGCCCATTTTCAATAGGGTTTGTTCCCAGGTAGTTCCCTACCACATACTAAACTTTCATCGACATCGAACTTTTTTACGTTAGTTATGACGCATAAGAGCAATGGAATGGATCCCGCTCCTATGTTCTGACCTTTGACCCCATTTCATGCACTTTCATTAGGGTTCCTTCCCAGGTGTTCCCCTACCACATACTAAAATTTCATCGAAATCGAACGATTTTCACGCGAGTTATCGTGCGGGCGGACATACGCACACAACGCGTGACGTAATGAGGCAGATGGGAATCGCGACCATCTGCTCGCAAAAGTGTGACGTCATAAAACTTTAATAGGATCCACAAAAAACGAATGACGTAATGGGACAGATGGCGTGACTACGTGCCAACATTCTCAATCGCGAGATTGTGACGTCATAAGATTTCTAAGCATTTTTTTTATTGGAGGTTTAACGACCACCGTGAGCAACTCCATGGGCTATAAGCAGTCGCCCGTCCCTAATTTAGGGTCACTGGTTCCAGGGAAGGGAGAGAGCCAGTGCCGTAAGACAAACACAACATTCATGCCTGACCGGGATTCGAACCCGGACCCCTTACGGACGAATGATCAGAGGCCAGCGCCTTAGACCACTGCGCCACCGAGGCGGCGATTTCTAAGCATGGGTAACATTAATGGGACGACGCCATGACACTAAAAACGTTATAATTCGGGGTGGTTATTTAACCCACTAAACGAATTTTCCTAAAGTCGATATCAAGCTAAATCGATTTCTAGTACCAGAAAACGGTAGGTTAACGCCTTTCATCAAAATCCTTAGAGCCGTTTTCAAAGTAAAATTTACATACATACAAGAAGTGCTCCTTTAATAGTATCGGATAAGAGCGATGGAATGGATGCCGATCCTATGTCCTGAGCTTTGACCCCATTTCGTCCATTTTCAAAAGGGTTCGTCCCCAAGTGGTCCCCTACGACATACTGCAATTTCATCAAAATCGAACCATATTTACGCAAGTTAGGACGCATAATAGCAATGGAATGCATCCCGCTCCTATGTCCTGACCTTTAACCCCACTTCACCCATTTTGGGTAGTCCCCTACCACATATAAAAATTTCATCGACATCGAACCATATTTACGCAAGTTATGACATATAAGGGCAATGGAATGGATCCCGCTCCTATGTCGTGACCTTTGCCCCATTTCTTCCATATTCAATAGGGTTCGTTCCGAGGTGGTCCCCTACCACATACTAAAATTTCATCGAAATCGAACCATTTTTACACGAGTTATCGTGCAGACAGGCAGACAAACGGATATAAAACAGACGGACGGTCAAAGCTGGAGCATATGCGCTTCTTCAACCTACGTTGGAAAGCTTAAAAAGTAAGGTAAATATTGTCGTATATTAAAGAAACTAAGAGGCATACAGATAACAGTTACCTTATTTAAAAAACAATTTTCCCTCTGCCGTTCAACACATGTTTTATATTTGTCTACAAGCTGCTGGATTCCTGCAGAGAAGAATGTTTTGGATTGTTCCTGCAGCCAGGAATGCACCGCTTCGTGTACTTTGACATCACTTTCAAAACGGCGGCCTCGCAAATCGTCTTTAAGAGGCCCGAAGGCATGAACGTCGCACGGCGCCAGATAGGGGTTGTAAGCAGGATGTGGTGACACCTCAAACTTCAACTAGGTAATTGTTTGTTGAGTTGCCAATGCCGTATGTGAACGAGCGTTGTCGTACAGCAACTGCACTTTTTGGATTACATTATCCGTTGTTGTGTGTGAATTGCTGGTTACAATCTGTCTTTCAGAAAGTCTCAATATTGCCGACTGTTAATTGAGTCCCCCTGTGCTTGATAGTGTTCAACAATGCGTCCTTTCATGTCAATAAAGAGAGTCAGCGTTAAACTCCTTTTTGCGTGGGGAGCTCGTATGTCTCCACTGCATGCTTTGCCTTTTGTTCTCAGGGTCGTAATGATGGACTTATTTGTCGGCCCCTGTGACAATTCTCTCCAGAATACTGGGATCTAACTCGTACCGCTGCAAAAAATGTCTGCGAATTTCCAGCTTGTGCGCATCAGACAACTGCCGTGGCACCCATCTGGCACACACCGTATGATATCCTAGATCGTTATGCACTATTGAAAATGAAGAACCATAGCTAATGTTCACCTTTTGGGTGACATCATACAGAGTGACTCGGCGATCTTTTTTAATGAGCGCATCGATGCGATCCAGGTGGTCCTTTGCGCGAGAGATCGACTGACGGCCCAAGCGAGCTTCATCAAACACATTCGTTCTACCCGCTTGAAACTTTTGTATCCTCCTGTACACATGTATCTGGCTCATACACGTGTCCTCCCCATATTGCACAAGCATCCAACAATGAATTTCAGTTGGTTGCACAGCCTCAGCCCATAAAAATCTCACTACACTTCGCTGCTCGACGGTGGAGCATTCCGACAAGCGAGCGGCCATCTTGACTCTCTTGCAACTGCTGGGTAACTGCGGTTAGAAGATTAAAAATTGCATCGGCCACGTTTCAATGTCACGTGCCCTCCTCCGCAAATAGGAATCTGTCGTAGCTCTGCTTGCCTACGTAACGAGAGCATTGCCCTTACTTTTTGATTCACCCTCTTATATCATCATCATCATCATCATTGTCAACCATTATCAATCCACTGCTGGACGAAGGTCTCCCCAAGTTTCCTCCACAACGGTCTGTCTTGTGCCAGTCTCCTCCATGTCACTCCCGCATATTTACGAATTTCATCCACCCATCTCCCATGTGGTCTTTTTCTGGGTCTTTTCCTGTCCCTTGGAATCCAATCTAAAATTTCGGCTGTCCATCTATGGTCTGTCCTTCTGGCAGTATGTCCAGCCCATTGCCATTTCAGGGATTTAACTCTGATCATGATGTCTTCCACTCTCGTCATTTTTCGGATCCACGAGTTCCTCTTCTTATCTCTCCTGGTTATACCAAGCATGCACCTCTCCATGCTTCTTTGAGTTGTCTGCAGCTTTTGTATGTCTCTTTTAGTTAAGGTCCACGTCTCTGCACCATACGTAAGCACTGGAAGGATGCATTGATCAAACACTTTTCTTTTAAGACATAATGGCATATTGCTCTTGAAAATTATGCTGTTTCTTCCAAAAGCTCTCCAGGCAAGTTTTGTACGCCGATTAATTTCTTCATCAATGTGACCCTCACTTGATATCTGCTGTCCAAGATAAACATACGTATCTGTTATCTCCAGTTTTTCTCCATCAATCGATAAATCTTCATTTCTTGTAAAAGCATTGAACATCACTTTTGTCTTCTGAAAGTTTATTTTTAATCCCACTTCTTTACTCTTGTCAGCAAGTTCCTGGATCATACTCTGCAGCTCTGATGGGGTAGTTGCAAAAATGACTACGTCATCAGCAAAACGAAGGTGGGTTAGATAATCTCCATTAATCTTTATCCCTTTGTTTTCCCAGTTCAGTGATTGAAAGACATTTTCCAATGTGGCATTAAAGAGCTTCGGAGATATGGTGTCACCTTGTCTCACTCCTTTCCAATTTTTATGTGTGTTGTATTTTCAAACAGCCGAATCTTTGCACTTGCATTTTCATAGATGTTATTAATAATATTAATGTATGCATCTTCAATACCGCAGGATTTCAGAGCCGTGGTAACTGCTGATGGTTTCACCGAATCAAAGGCTTTTTCATAATCGATAAAAGCCATGCACAATGGAAGTTCATATTCCCTCGCTCTTTCAATCAGTTCTCTCAGTACGTGGATATGATCTATTGTGCTGTAGCCACTCCTGAATCCAGCTTGTTCTCTCGGTTGAGCCATGTCCAGTGTTACCTTCAAGCGGTGTGAAAGAACTTTAGTGAAGATTTTATAAACCACTGATAGGAGGCTGATAGGTCTGTAGTTCCTGAGATCCTCAATGTCACCTTTTTTATGTAGCAGGATCATTGTAGCATTGTTCCAATCCTCAGGAATCTTCCCTTCATTAAGGCATCAGAGTGAAAATTTGGGCGAGTACTGTTTCAATTTCTCCACTTGCTTCTTGTATGATGTCTATAGTAATTCCATCTTCTCCTGGAGCTTTCCCTCGCTTCATGTTCTTGATTGCATGAGCAACTTCTGCTGGGAGGACTGGAAGAACTCTGGTACCTTTCATGATGTCTGGAGTACATGTATCATCCCTTTCATATAATTTGGAGTAGAAATCTTTCACTCTTGTCAAAATTTCGCCTCTATTTCTTGTTATAGAACCATCTTCTTTTCTCAGAGCCATAATCTGTTTTCTTCCCTTACTGAGATGTCCCTTTGCTATCTTAAGGCTTTGGTTGTTTTCAATTGCTTTCCTCACTAGCTCACAGTTGAATTTCCTTACGTCTTCAGTGATACTTTTTCGTGTTGTCTTGCATAGCTCTATATATTCCACTTTGGAAGTCACATCTTCTTTAGTTGTCCTCATCTCTCTTCTTTTTTGCATCAACATTTTGGTTTTTCCTGATAATTTGTTCACATGCAACTTGTTCTTAGACCCAGCTAATTTTGTTGCTGTTTCCATTAGAGCTTTGGTTACTTTTCTGTTAACTTCCGAAATATCCACTTCTTCCGATGTTAGGCCTTCTAAAGCAGAGAATCTGTTCTTCAGTTCCAACTTGAAAGTATTATGGTGTTTTTTAAGGTTGGTTATGTCAATACATTTTGTTTGTCTTATGAGCTTGCCACGTTCCAGTTTAGTGTTGAGGTGCATCTTACATCTCACCAATCTATGGTCACTACCTGTGTTGAACTTGTTCAGCACACTGCAGTCTTCGATGACGAATTTTTTGTTACACATAATAAAATCAATTTCACTTGTCGTCCCAATTGGATGTCTCCATGTCCATTTCCTGTGTGGCTTTTTCTTGAAAAAGGAGTTCAAGATAGAAAAATCCTTCTGCCTCTGCAAACTCAACGAGAGTATTTCCACGCTGGTTTCTGTTGCCGTGACCGAATTTACCTACTGAAGTTTCATTCTGTTGCCGTTGCCCTATTTTTGCATTGAAATCTCCCATAATTATCTTCAAGTGCTGCTTACCTTTATTATTTAGATGACGAATTTCCTCATAAAATTCTTCAATTTCTTCTTCAGGATGACTTGTGGTGGGTGCATAAGTTTGAATAATCTGAGCCTGGTATCTTCTCGATAGTTGGATAACGAGTCGTGCAGCTCTGTCAGAGGAACTTTCAACTTCTACCACTTTATCCTTCAGTTTCTTGTTTATTATAAATCCAACACCACTAGTTCTGCCAGAATCTGTCCCACGATAATAGAAGAGATGTCCACTTTTCAGTTCAATGAGATCTTCTCCTTTTCTCCTTACCTCACTTAGCCCGACGATGTCCCACTTGATCCTTTGTAGTTCCTCTTCCAATTCAAGAAGCCTTGAATCAGAAGATAGGGAGCGTCCGTTATAGGTAGCCAAGGTCAGCATCAAATGGCAGCCTAGTCCGGTCCTCCGGGGATTCTTAGCACCCTCTGCCTTCATGTCGCACTGGCCGCTGCCTTGGCCAGGTACATTCCAGCTGCCGGAGACTGAGGGCCAAGATTTAAGTTGTAGAGTCATTTTGGAGGTGTTTGGCCATAACTCACCACGCTGGCCAAGCGGGTTGGTGAGTGTGGGATAGCATTTCCTCTGATCCCGATGGTATAGTTATACCGCTATTGGCGGTCGTCAGAGCCCCTTTAGTGGGAACAGGATGCACCACGAGAAGGCGGGGTTGACATTTGTCAAGGAGAGGCTGTGATGTTACGCATCACCTGACCTTACATCCCACCCTCTTATATACGGTTCTGTATATTTACTGCCCAAATAGCGGGCCGTCTGAATAATGACACTTGCCATAAGGCAATGAAAAACATGAACGTTCAAGAGAAAAAACGGCGAATTTCTCCGCAAAGATTTTGTTTAGCTTCTTCGGACAGAAATAGCGTGCTTGTTGTCCTCCAGATCACCATTACAAAAACTCTAATAACGTCTCTATACAATAAAGGAAATTCAAAAGACTTCATTACGGTCGATGAAAATCCGTGTATCGAAGAGGCAACGAACAATGTGCGCGAGTAAGTTGCTTTGAAACATCGTAATAAAATTATTTGATTGAGAAAGCGTCTGATGGTATTGTATAAGAGGTGTGCAATTTTTTTAAAGACGCTGTGAAGTGCAGTGAGGAGTTACAAAAGTATTTTCTTCTTTGTAAACAAAGAGGATAAGGGAGAAAACAGTACTGCTGAAGAACGCAAAATTACGTTTTGAAAAACATGATACGAAATGCCAAATAAGAAAAAACAAATACTTTTATCAGATTTTTCGCAGCTAAAGATGGCTGACTGATTTAATTAAATAATGTGAGGTAAGTGCGGTTGTTTTAAAATTAATTGAGCAACATTCTATTTTTAAGTTCGTATGTTTCAACGTGCATCGAAATTCGCACATTGTGTGTACTATATTTTAAAATAAAAAAAAGTGTACGTGTATGTATTCATACGTATTGTGTTTTTTCTCACTGCAAAACAATAGCAAAAAATTCAATTAAAAAATCATTATAATTATATGTTGTACGTACGCATTTATGGTGAACCTACACTGGCTCAGAAGACAACCTCCCAAATAGCGGACATTTCCCAATAGGGGACGAATTTTGAAGTCCCATGGAATACTCCAAAGGTTGTACTGTAGCTAGTTTGGAAAACATAAACGTCGAATACGTTTTAGTTATGACTTATACTTTAATTTAACTTTCATTTTTAGTTGTCTTCCTTATAACGTAATGTCTTTTTCGTGAGCAAGATTGGTTTTACGTTATGTCTAAACCATGACTAAGGAATGTTGAAATAAATGAGAATACGATGCAATAGTTCCTAATTAAACTTTTACGGCCAGACGAAACATAAAACAGAAGTCAGACTTACTTGAGTACTACTGAAATTCGTGCTGAAGTACTACTGAAATTCGTGCTGGGACCTTTTATTGGTCCCAGCACGAATTTCAGTAGTACTCCACAATTTAAGACAGCAGATATCAGACGACATTATCTATATTCTGATCTCAATTATGTTGCCAACCTTATTCTCGTTTGAGAGAAAAGATATAACGTTAAGTTTGGAAGTATAAAGGAGAACAAACTCAAACTGACATAGGAAGAGGAACTAAAAATGAAAGTTAATTTAGAATATACGTCACATCCTTTATGTAAATTTTGAGTTGGTCATCTTCTAGTTTTTCAACCTTAACGTTATATTTTCTCACTCACTGAATGTTATGTTGGCAGCAATCTTGAAGTCAAGAGGGATGGTGTGTACATGTTTGACAAGCAAAGAACGAGATATATCTGGAGCTAGCAGACAAAGGGTGGTTTGGTGTGATGTTGTGGCGTGCTGTTGATAGATTATTGTAACTTGTTGTAATTTGTAAATTAGATGTAAACACGTCGAGCCTAACTTGATAGATATTCAGTATTCTGAATTATGCAGATGTGATCATTTGTGATAAATTATGAATCTGAAATGCAGTAAAAGTTTAATAATAAAGATCGTTTTCTCGTAAGTGTTCTCAAGACTTCTCTCTTCTGGCCGTTACGTCACCTAATTTAGCTCAGCGTGTAATTAAGAATTATTTATGAACTAGTTATCCGAAATGTAACACTACATAATTCCAGCGATACGAGAACAACCGACTGACGGTACGAAGGTAATGTTGAAGTAGTGACATATTTAGCCGACAAACATTACACAGTGAAGAAAATGTTGCTTTTATTTGAAAGTAATTATAAAATTTGAAAGTAATCATAAAATTTGAAAGTAATTTTAGCATTCAAGCAACGGTGATTCACAGCGTGTTGAAAACATTTCGAGCCTAGAAAAAGACCAGAAAAGGACAAATTGTCAAGAATAATCCTTATTTAGAATAGGAGGTTCAATACCCCGCCATCATCGTGCTCTCGAAGGCCCATTGTGTATTAAGAAATTACACAGTTGATCTGGGATCAGATCCCCAACCATTTGATCAGTAGATCAGCTGCCCTAACCAAAAGGCTACCCGTAACACATAGAAAGATAGAACGAGTGAAAGAGAGAGTGGGATAGCTTCAATCAGTTTTCTGACTTATGTGAATAACATTGGTGTAATACATCTAAGTAGTGTTTCAACAGTCTAGAATCTTTTCTTAAGTGCATTACCGACGTATGACCTATTTTGTAAACTAGGCTTAGCTTGTCTTTAAATATTATGAATCTAAAGTTTGTTTAAAAATCGAAATGTGCTACTTAGACCTTATCTGTACTCAATTCCTAAGAATTTAACTTGCTTCATTTCTCGTATTTCCACCTGTACAGTTTATCCTAAAGAAAAAAGGACTTGAGTTTTCCCTTTGTTCACACGTGCAGTAAAGCTACCAAACTTGTCGTTCTGATTCATAGAAACACAATTACAATGCTTTTAGTAATACTAGCTGATGACTTTACCTACACCGTCTAAGTGTAGACTTCGCAGTTCTTAATTAAGGTAGACGTCTAGGATTTTGCTTCTTATACTTCCAATGGGCAAACTTCTGTACACATTTTCTTCGCAATTAATGCGTTCCCAAGGATGAAAATTTAAACATCGATTAAAATAACTTCATATTATAACTTGGAATACTTAATATTTTCTAAAACATAACCATAATTAAGCAATACAACATTTGTTTGTCTACTGACGTCATCAACGTACAGGTCGCGCTATCTTTTTTCTGGTCTCGACACCACTAAAGGAAAAGTGTATAGGAAGCAAAATCACTAGACGCCCACCTTAATTGATTAATTAATGTTTTTAGAGTTAACTCTTTGAACATAGAACACTTTAAGTAACTAATTAAAAATAGACTGCCACAGTGAAAAGCACCAACGCTTACATAAACCGGAAGCTGTTCTTTGTTTTCCAAGAAGTGCTAACGCACTGGAAATTTCAGTCACCAACTCCCTTTAGTTTGATAATTACCAAGTCGTAATTATCAGATGACAATTAACAGTCAATATGTATACATATATAAATAGAAAAGTACAGAGGTGTCAACCATTTAGCTGCAACACTTTATTCGTATATTCACAAAAATGTACCAC
Organism: Macrothele yani; assembly: GCA_039090855.1. Classification (NCBI taxonomy): domain Eukaryota; kingdom Metazoa; phylum Arthropoda; class Arachnida; order Araneae; family Macrothelidae; genus Macrothele; species Macrothele yani. The sequence goes on from CM076995.1 coordinate 188,037,344, forward strand.
AACATTCCACAGATTCCACCACACTTTTTGCATTCGAAGTAGGTTACTTTTTCTACATCTGACTCACTGTTGCCGTTGCCTAAAAGTACAAGGTACTAGGGGAAGTAATATGACGTTCAGGGTGTACATCTTAAAGTGAGAAGTAACTGAATTTTCATAAGAAACAGAAACTCAGAAGGGTGGTTAGATTAGAGGTATAAGTTACACAGTAGAATAAAGGCTGAATCTACTGCAGCGTAATATTTTCCTTTACTATTTAAAACGTGTATATATAGCTAACTGAACACTATATACAATCAATTCTTCTTATCCACTCATTTTAATTGAACAGAAATCACTCAAATAAAGTTCAAGAAATACACAGTTCTTCCTCTTTATTCTGGCTACACCTCATAAATACTGTTCATGCAGAATGTTAATATTCCAACATACTTGAACTCATCACAATGGTAGTATACTTCAAAACTGATTGAAAAAAGTTAGTAGGCAGAACGCTTTAATTCCAAAATCTAAATATATAACAGCACAGCTTAACACGCCACCTTCACGTAAATCAAACTTTACAGTAACGTAGCTTCCACAATTATAACATCACCACCATACTCCCACTTTTGGTTGCTGCTTCAACAGTATATCGCTAGATCTCATCTGTCACATACACACGTCATACTTTCTGAAGTCAGAAGTGTTGCTAACCGCATTCCGCAAGAGAGAAGATATAACGTTAAGTTTGAAAACGATAAAAAGAATGAACTGAAATTTACATAGAAACACCAACTAAAAATGAATGTTAATTCAGAGTATACATCACACTACAACCAGTACGTTTACAAAGTAAGGAAAATCAATAATTTCATTTATCGGCTTTAAGGCTTTTCAGGATGAAATCTAGCTCTTGACAATTTCTTGACTAAGCTTGATAAGAACATTGTAGAATTTCAGTAAATTGTTTCATGACACTCGGTGAAGGCTAGGGAGTCGCCCTTTCAAATTCCAGGAAAGGACAAAGACAGCACTACTGGACGAACGCATTGTCTACGTAATCTGAAACTTTGACGTATACCTCTGATTTAACCTTCTTTTTGAGGTTCTGTGCTCTCATGTAAATTTTGTTGCTTCTCATTGAACGCTTTTACCATCTCGGTAGCACAATGGTCTGAGCACTGCCTTCTGGTCATTCGTCCATAAACACTGACGGAAAAAAATCCCAACACCAAGAAGGGGTTGTGTTAGATAAACGACAGTTGGTAGGCGGTGAGAGTACATCTGTAAGATGACGTCTATGCAAATTTCGCGCTCGGCGCATACGTGTGGCGCTAGTAGCGCCCCTCGAAACATGCAAAGCAGGTTTGCTGTAAATACGCGCTGTAACGTTCGTGAGCGTTAGTTATCGTTGAGATTCGACGTAGTGTGTTGATGTTAGTCAAGAATGCCTTTAAAAAGACGAAGAAGCCATTATCAATAGCTCATGGAGTTTGAACGAGGTCGTGTAATAGGGCTACGAGAAGGTGCGATTTCTTTCCGCAATATTTCAGAACGACTTGGCAAGAATGTAGCCACTGTGCATGATTGTTGGCAGCGGTGGTCAAGGGAAGGAACTACCTCAAGTACCTTCCGGCCGGCCACGTGGCACTACTGAGAGGGAAGACCGCCGTGTACGGCGTATAGCCGTGGTGCATCGTACTGCGTCTGCGGCAGCAATTCGAACTGCAGTTGCCACCACAGTGACACAACGAGCTGTTACACATCGGTTACTTGAAGGACAGCTCCGAACCAGACGCCCTGTAGCGTGCATTCCACTTACTCCAAACCACTGCCGTTTGATACGTCAGTGGTGTCAAGCTAGAGCTCATTGGAGGACGGAGTGGATATCTGTTGGTTTTCTGATGAAAGCCGGTTCTGCCTGGGTGCCAGTGATGGCCGTGCGTTGGTTAGAAGGAGGCCAGGTGAGCGCCTGAAACCAGCCTGTCTGCGGCCGAGACACACTGGACCTACACCTGGAGTTATGGTCTGGGAAGCAATTTCCTATGACAGCAGGAGCACTCTCGTGGTTATTCCACGCAGCCTGACGGCACAGTTGTACGTCGGTCTGGTGATTCAACCTGTTGTGCTGCCATTCATGAACAGCATTCCAGGGGGTGTTTTCCAACAGGATAACGCTCGCCCGCATAACGCTGTTGTAACCCAACATGCTCTACAGAGTATCGACATATTGCTGTGGCCTGCTAGATCACCAGATCTTTCACCAATCGAGCACGTATGGGACATCATTGGACGACAACTCCATCGTCACCCCCAACCAGCATTAACCGTCCGTGTATTGACCGACCAAGTGCAACAGGCATGGAACTCCATCCCACAAACTGACATCCAGCACCTGTACGACACAATGCATGAACGTTTGCGTGCTTGCATTCAACATTCTGGCGGTTACACCGGTTAATAATGAACCAGCATTTCACATTTAAAATGGCTCTTCTCGCGCTTACATTAAGCTGTGTTCTTGAAACCTTAATCGATTAAATATGTTACCTATACAAATGTATTGACGCCATTTCATTCCTCTACAACTATTTTTTCGCGGTGTTGGGATTTTTTTTCGTCAGTGTATCTATTCCGACAATCTGGAAACTATTTAATGGGCCGAATACACAAACAACTGAGAACGAAAACTCATATACTTAACAAAGGACAGATAACCAGTTGACTGAGGACGCGACCCCTTTTTGTAACACCCGGCAAACTGAGTATGCAATAAGTCTCAATTACTGCTATGGCGTTCCGTGTTGTATTTCCAGAAGAAGATATATCCTGCAAACTGAGAAGAACAGAAATTGATTTAGTAACAAACCACTTTTTCTTTTCTTATTATTTATTACAATGCAGTATTGTATGTATTCCTGCATTCCATATTCTTTCTTTCATGATACTATGTTGTTTAGATAATTTAAACCACGTGACTCTATATCATATATCATACCTTGTTTCTATATCATGTCACGTAACATTCTATTCAAATGTATTCTCTTTCTTCTTCTGTTGTTTATGTATCTGACGATGGGTTCCAAGGAAACCTGAAAGTTTTTATACTTCGAACTATATAATACAATAAAATCTTTAAACTCAGCCGGTGAATTTGAATTTGTATTGTGTGGGATTCTTCTAGTCAAGATCGTGCATCGAAAGCAACTACCTTGTTTATAAATATTTCTGCACGAATTTGAATAACCTAATACTTGATTTCCGCAAGCAGTTCATGCAGTATACGCCAAGAAATTCGCCTTGACGTGCTTTTCCTACTTAATAAAAGTAGATATTGAACTTATAAGCAGTGTTTTCTGCTGTATTCTTGAATCTGGCAGTTTTACTAATGTACTAGTTACTGAATTTCCCATGTATCACTAAGACTGAAACTTTGCAGCAACGGGATCTTCAAACAACGATACGAATTAAAATCTCAGGGTATAGCAAATTACGTTTAGCCATAAAGGAAGGATCTATAGAGTGGAAACAGGCATAGGAGTCCATGAAAATTCCACACATAGAAAGTGGCGCCCCCACAGACCTAAAACAGAAGCAAAATGTGACGTGATCCTGTGACGTCGGCAATAGTTGCTACTGCAACCCAGCGCTCGGAGATGATCAGATGAACAACAGACACGGAAAAACCCAAAAGTTATGAATTCTGTGATGAAAAGTTTACGATCAGTAAGTAATAAGCAAAATAATACCACTTATTAGAACGCTAGAGGAATTGAAAACCAAAACGAATCTTAAAAATAATAAAGTATTGCGTGCATTCGTCTTAAACACTGCCAGATAGCAAGCCAAAGTCAAAAGTCAAAGTAAAAACATTCGTTCGGACAAAAATCACGTGGTTCGTGGGTGTTCCCTTGGAAACCAGCTGTCAATCAACTGTAGTTCTGTTTTAGGTCGCTGGTGCGCTGCAGTCGACTTCATGACGTCATGAGTTTCAGCTTTATACAGCCAGTGTCTTCTCTATATATCCTTCCTTTATGAGTTTAGCTCAAAAAGTGACGTTTAATTTGAAGTCACGGTTAAACCCTAAACCAAAATATTTACACTCATTAAAACCTTGTTATTTTATCAATCCAAATTCGATCCGTATCATTAGCTAGAATCCTGTGTTCTACCACCAGTTCACACAATACTATATTCAATAAAATTCACTGATTTCTCATATGTAGTGGGTTTTTTATTTTTGTCGCCTATTAGGGCGACAAAAAAAAAAATAAAAACACTACATACGTGAATCTCAGTTGTCATAATTTGAGGAACGAACTATTGTTGACTTACCATGTTTCCAAAGGGATTGCCGTCAGAAATTTCTGAGTGTTTTCGAAAAAGCGTATGGATGCCGTAACTTTTCTCTAGCTTTCTCACGATGTCTCTCCAGTCTCTGCCATCAGGAAGATACTCGTCAACCAAAACCGGCCACTTGAAGTTGATATCACTCAGAAACGTATGCAAATCATCCAAAGACGCGTTGTCCCTCCTCTCTTTTCACCAGCACAATGGATAACATGAACAAAAAGAAAAAGAAGTAAAATATAGTATTAGAAAAATAAATGCAGAAATAATTTTATCTTAGTAGTCTGGCTCACAAATTTAATTACAGTGTATGACTCCAAATCAGGGCTTCTGCACTAAATTTTCCGCAGTAAGTGTTACTCAAATACATATTTTTAAAAGCTTCATATCGTAGTTAGAGAATGTACATACTCCCTACAAAACTCGAGGTTTCAACTCATGCTGTAATAATGATTTTCAAAGCAAAAAAGATCGTTCTGCTGCTTGTGCGTCTAAAGATGTTTTCCTCTTATTTTTAAAACGTTATTTCACTTTTTTTATTTTTAGAAGGTTATTTTAGACTCTTATTTTTATAAAGTTATTTCAAGGTCAGGTGATGCGTAAACATATCATAGCCTCTTCTTGACAAATGTCAACCCCGCCTTCTCGCTGTGCATCAAGTTCCCATTAAAAAGGCTCTAACGACCGCCAAATAGCGGTAAAACTATACCATCTGGATTAGAGGAATTGCTATCCCACACTCATCAACTCGCTTGGCCCGCGTGGTGAGTTATGGCCAAACCCTCCAAAGATGCTTCCACAACATACTAAGAGAAGGAACTCGTGGATAAGGAAAATGACAAAAGTGGAAGTTATCATGATCAGAGTAAAATCCCTGAAATGGCAAGGGGCTGGACATATTGTCAGAAGGACAGACCATCGATGGACAACCGAAATTCTAGACTGGATTCCAAGGGAAAGGAAAAGACCCAGAGGAAAACCACATTGGTGATGGTGGATGATATTCGAAAGCATGCGGGAGTGACATGGAAGAGACAGACTCAGAACAGGCCGTTCTGGAAGAAACTTGGGGAGACATTTGACCAGCAGTGGATTGACAATGGTTGACAATGATGATGATTATTATTATTATTTCACTTTTAAAGTACCGCATTTACTCGAATCTAACGCGTCCTTTTTTCTTCTAAAATCGAACCTGTTTATCCAGGGGCGCGTTAGAATCTGTGACAATACTTACATCGGGAGTCTCGCAAATGCCTGACTGTCTAGGATGTCGTCGTTGCGGAAGCGCCAGTGGGTGGAATTTCCTCTGAGCATCTGACAGCACCGACAATTTCAAACTTTCCCCATTCTTCTACATTCGTTGAGAAACTTCGACGAAAGATATAAAATACGGACAGTCGCTTGCCTCATAGTATTGTTCTCTGAAGGAAACACTGCATTTTGTTACTTGAACGTGGAGTATACTGTGCAGAGATGTGTTCTAAACGGCAGCATTATCCAGCAAAGTTTAAACTGCATGTGGTTGTCTATGTAGAGAAAATGGCAATCGAGCTTGTTTTAGGGAGTATGGAGTTTCAAAAGTGAATGTAAGGCTTTGGAGGAAGCAAAAGGAAAAGCTGAATCAGTGCTCCAAAAAAAGAAAGACGCTCTTGGGACCTAAGACGGGTAGATTTTCCGAGATTCACGATCGTCTAGATTGTTTAGTGAAGAAGCAGCGTGCATCAGGTTTTCCTGTTACTGTAGAAATTCTTCAGGCAAAAGAACGAGAAATTTACCGTGAATTTGGATCCAGTGTAAGGTTTGCTGCTTCAAGAGGATGGATTTGCCGTGTTATGAAAAGAAAAGGATTTTCTCTGAGGCTACGTACTTCAATATGTAAGAGAATGCCATCTGACTTTGAAGAAAAGTTATACAATTTTCTCAAGTACGTCATATCAGTAAGAAAGCAAGTAGTTTTAAGCCAGATTGGGAATGCTGACCAAACACCATTGTATTTTGACATGCCATCAAATTACACTGTATAAAGTATTAGTGCAAAGCAAGTTAAAGTGCTAACAACAAGAAACGAGAAGCTCCGAATGATGGCCATGGTTTCTATTACCACCGATGGGAACAAGCTACCACCGTATGTTATTTTCAAGAGAAAAACATTTTCGAATAAAGAGACTTTTGCTCAGAAATTTCATGTCAGAATTCAAGAAAATGGCTGGATGACCGAAGAACTGGTAAAGGACTGGCTTCAAAAAGTGTGGTTTTGAGGACCAGGTGCCGGGCGTCTGCGGTCCATGCTTGTATTGGGTTCATTCAAGGGGCATGCAACCAACTCGCTGAAAACCAGGGTTGTTGAAAGCAGAACTGATTTAGTTGTTGTGCCTGTAGGAATTACTTCCCAACTTCAGCCTCTTGATGTCTGCATAAATAAGCTTTTTTTAAAGCAGCGATTCGATCACACTATAGTGAGAGGCTTACATCGGGAGACACAGAACTGACAAAAACTGGATGTGTTCAAAAACCTTCACTCTCTGTAGTAGCACAGTGGATTGTAGATGCCTGGGAGTTCATTCCCAATGACTTAGTTAAGCGGTCTTTTCTGAAGTGCGGCATTTGCAATGCGATGGATGGACACGAATACGACGCTGTCATCGAACAATCCAGCAGTGAAACCACAGCCGACAGCAGCAGTGAAGATTTGTGCAGTGAAATATCTGAGAATGTAGATGGAGAGATGTTTGTGAGCAATGCATGATTTGGAATAATGTGAAATTTAAATAAATTCAAGAATTGCCATATTTCGTAAGTTTCATAAGTTTGTATTTCTTTCAAGTTTTCTTACGTCCGTCTTAGTATACAAGTATTAAGAAAAAATACGCACTTTCCTAGCTGAGAAGTAAGACGCGCGTTAGATTCGAGTAAATACGGTATTTAACACCTATAAGTCACGCAACAAACTGCACTATTATTATTTCTAAATACAAATTACTTCGATTTTACAAATTAATATATTAGTTTTCTCCGTTACTCGGTGCAAACCTGCTCAAGTTGATCTGTTTGCAACTTCAAACAACGTATCTTGTTTAAATTCAAGCTCAATTATGTACAATAACTTAAGCAAGCATTCTGCTTTTTTACATTCTTTTAATAAGTAGAACGAAGCACTAAGCACATTAAAACACTGACTTACTGTACATCTTTCAGAAATATGGTAGCCACCGTCTTGATCTAAAGGTGCAATTTGACATTTCTCTCATACTTAATTGTTTAACAAATCTCAAGCTGGAGATATTCAGAGGTAGATCAAATACCAGATATATGTTACTTGGAATTATGAAAATATTATTTTATTTCTTCCATTATTTTAGAAAAAGACGGTGTTACGTCAACATTTTGGAGCGCAATAAAAATCAGACATTTAAATAATCATTCATTTGTAACAAGGTTCATACGATGTCGCCTTATTTGCTTAAAAATAAGGCGACAAATCGTACGAACGATTTTTATGCACATTGTGATGTTTGAGTGAACATATATGCTCTGTGCTATGTCTTGATAAACACACTATAAAAAAATTGAATTTTAAGTTACTGTACAGATAGATAGATGATGTACACATTTTGCCACACAATTCTAATTTACGTCCGCATGCTGTCCCTTTTTTGGCACCGGTTTTATAATTGTATTTCTCCTTCTACTTCACTATTTACTAAGCCTTCCATGCGCCCTGTTACAGACACGACCAAGGAATTCTAAATTTAATTTGTGTACTTGTGTAAAAATACTAGATCACAAAATGCGGGTACTTTTTGCTGTATATAATTCTTTCGCTGATACAAGCAGCAATGAAATATTTTATAAATACTTACCCGTATTAGTACAAGAAGAAAATAGAACTTTGAGTTTCTTCAAGGAGTCTGAGTCTCTATTACTTGCTGGATGATCCATAATCTCTGAAAGAAGTGATCAATGAATTTCTGCTTTGTATAGCAATTATTAAAGTACGGCAAACTAAGAAAAGTAACAGGGCAATCGGATACATTTGAGAGATATTTATAAAACTTAAAATTTAATAAAGATGATTTTCATTTTATGAGATAAAAGTACTTTATCTCACTGAAAGCGGGAATGGGTGTCACATTCTGGGCAATCAAACAAGTGTTCTGTGCGATTCACAGGTTTGCTTTTCGAAGCAAGATCATTAAACAAATCAAAGTTACTAATAATAAAAACTTTCTTACACTCAATGCATCACACGTTTCCATTTAAATCGATCTTCTTGCACAACTTTGACTTCACTGACCTCACTCATTTCTCACAAAACCTTATGTTTTATACTCATTTCCTTTTCTCCTTAAAGCATTCCTAAATCTTGCCTTTCCATGGTTTCTCTTCCTTTCTCTACAGTTTTTTCTTTTCACTTTGGCTGAAACAATTTCCTTAGGTAGCACGTCATCACTTGTTCTTTAAACTGGCCAAGACAACTCAAAATATTTGTCTCTACCCTTCTAACAACATTTTGCTTCAATTTAAAATACCCCCCCCTCCCCTCACCGCAGGCGCACTGGTCTAAGCGCTGGTTTCTCATTCGTCCAAGTTGGGTCCGGGTTTGAATCCTGGTGAGGCATGGATGCTGTTTTTGTTTTACGGCACTGCCTTTCTCCCTTCCTAAGCAGACGACCGTCCCTAATTGATCGTCGAAGATGGGTCCGGGTTTGAATCCCGGTGAGGCATGGATGTTGTTTTTGTCTTACGGCAAATTTGCAAATTGGATGGTCTTCTCCCTTCCAAAGCAGAAGACCGTTCCTAATTTAGGGACATGGGTTCCATGGGAGAGAGTAGCCCACTGAGTGGCTCACGGTGGTCGTTAAACCCCCAAATAATCACTTTAAATACCTACAACACCTCTTATCTTCTCACATGATCAGAACGAGTCTTACCACAAACCTCCTTTCTCCAGATCTCGGTTGTATGCAATCCTCTCCCCGTCATGCAAACAGCTATAACGTAACCCTTTACGTTATGCGAGATTTGGTGTTATGCTAAGTTCCAAATGTCCGGCTGAAGAAATGTTGAACTAAATGTAAATGTGATGCACTAGTTGCACCGGATAGCTCACTTTAAATTAACGACACATAAGGGTTTTAAGGGCGAGACGAAACGTAGACGGAAAACAAGATCACTTACCTAAACCTTTCTTTTATTGGTCCAGCACGACACTTTCACTTTAAGCAACTTGAGACAACACCATTACGTCGTCTATTTACGAAGTCACATAACTTTGTACAGCGGGATACTAGGATATCAAAAACGTATCATAGCAAGCTTCACCTGCACACCACACACACAGCTCCTGCTTAGTCATTATACAGGGTGATTCATAAAGAAGTATACAGTTTCAATGCACTATAAAACAAGAACAATGTAAGAATTTTATGTTACCTGTAACAGAATTGTAGGGGAGTGTTTCAAGTTTTTTAAAGACAGTCACAGATGTTCTATGTGTGCACCCTTAGTCACACGACACACATCGAGCCGGTAATCCATTTCCGCCCAAACGCGAGGTAAGATATCTGAATCAAGTGCAGTGATAGTGGCTGTGATACGTTGTTTCAGCTCGGCTAGATCAACAGGAAGGGGAAGGGCGAATACCTTGTCCTTTACGTACTCACACAGGAAAAAGTCACAAGGTGCTAAGTCAGGACTTCTGGGTCGCCATTGGGTCAGTGGCATGTTGTAGTCCACTGCTCGTCCAATCCATCGGTGAGGAAGATATTCATCGAGATAATCTCACACGTCGCGTAACCAGTGCGGTGGTGCACCATCCAATTGGAGAATAAAGTTGTCACTGTCGTCCTGCAACTGTGGAATCAACTAAAGACTTAACATGTCGTTTAATTTTTAATGCAGCCTTTGCGGTATTTCTCACCAAGTCGAGCCGCGGACTACAACATGCCACTGACCCAATGGCCACCCAGAAGTCCTGACTTAACACTTTGTGACCTTTTCCTCTGGGGGTACGTAAAGGACTAGATATTCGACCCTCCCCTTTCTGTTGATCTAGCGGAGCTGAAACAGCGTATCGCAGCCACTATCACTGCACTTGATTCAGATATCTTATCTCGCGTTTGGGCGGAAATGGATTACCGGCTCGATGTGTGTCGTGTGACTAAGCATGCACACATAGAACATCTGTGACTGTTTCTAAAAAACTTGAAACATTCCCCTACAATTCTGTTACAGGTTACATAAAATATCTTACATTGTTCTTGTTTTATAGTGCGTTGAAACTGTATAGTTCTTTATGAATCACCCTATATATATATCTCATCTTGTTCTTATCACGACAGGCATATATCACTCTCACAGATCTCAAGTGTTGCCAGCCGTATTTATGTGTGAGAGAACATAGATATCACGTTAAGGTTGAAAAGTGCTAAAGAGAACGAACTCAAATTTACATAGAAAAAGGAACTAAAAATGAAAGTAAAATTAGAGTATATGTCACACGACTCCTGTATCTCTTCTGGAATTCCCAGGTTTCACTGCCGTACATCACAGTAGGAACAATTACGCTTTACACAAAGTCATTGCAAACTTTTTTGACAACAGTTCAATCCTGTTAAATCTTCCAAAAGCAGCTATGACTCCTAAACCTCACTTCGCTCTATTAGCAATTTTAACCATCTAATCTGAGTTCACAGAGACGGGCTCTTTTGAGCAACAGCGCCACACATGAAGGTAGCAAATGCATCTTTGCGTTTGTGAAGCTGATGTAAAATAAAGCTTTCGTACAGATATTATTACAATGCCAACTAGTTCTGTGTGACACTGGCCAAAAGCCTCCACCTCACTGCGTTTTGACCCCGAATTTTCAAGTGGGATAACATACTGAAACCGGTTTCCCGCTGGCGCGATAGTCTTGGGCTGGCTTCTGACTATTGCTCCAAATCGGTCGGCGGTCGAATTCCGGTAAGGCGTGGATGTTGTTTTTGTCTTACGGCACTGGCTCTCTCACTTCCTTGGAACCAGTAGCTCTAAATAAAGGAAGGACGACTTCTTATGCCACATTGAGGTGCTCACGGTTGTTGTTAAATCCCCAAACAAACCAAAACAGGAGCCGTTGGTTGTGAGCTGATTGCAGATACTGGTTTATTTTTATTATTGTCAAGATACAAAATAGGAAATCCTAAATAACACCAAAAGGTAGCTAGACCAAACAAAAGAAATCTTATCTTGATGTTTAGAAAATTATTAAATTTACTTCTTACTTGATGTGGAGAACTTGTTGGTTGATATACCGCTGAAGCACATAATGTCTCTAATATTTTTGTTTATTTGGAGGTTTAACGACAAACGTGAGCAACTTGATATGTTAGAAGCAGTCAGTCCCCTGTCTTCAATTTAAGGGTTTTCGGTAGGTTGTATCTCGGCCATTTTAATTGTAACATATTGAAGACCCGTTATCTCAGGAACCACTGCAAAGAAGTGGCTGAAATTTTCAAGGGTTGTTCTCTACATACTGCTACACACTTTAGCACAAGGCTTTCTTAAGACTAATTTTAGCTGTCATTGTATGCTTTCTATTGCAGTAACCACTAAAAACTTTATAAAAAATGAAACATAAAAATATATAAAAGGATACCAAAACATCACATTACAAAAAATCTTGCGCTAAAGTCCGTAGATACAAGAGACAAACCTGTGGTACAAATTTCAAAGCTGTGTCTTTTATAGGTTCTGAGATAACGGGTCATTAATGTTCAAAAATACAACTCTCAGAAATATGCAACTGAAGTTTATTGAGATTACGCTTACCACACAACACTAGATTCAGTGTGCTGGAATACACTGAATATGTGATATTAATAGGAGGTATTATCTGATCCCTCTTCTTCATGGAACGCCTCTTCAAACTTCCTCTTGGCACTTTCAAGCAGTTGTCTAGCTTTTTTATGGAGAGTGGACAACATACAATTATTCCTTCTCCTCCATAACTGATCGCGTATTCTTGCTGACAAAGATCCCAAGCTGTTGCAAAACCATGCATTTAGATATATTCCCTTTGTTAAAGTTTAGGATGGCATCATACACTCTAAAATAACCTTAGACTACACTGCTAACCTCAGACTATACCAACACAACAGTAAAGACACTACAGTTCGTGTGACTGTCACTAATGAAATCTATCAGTTATTGTCACGAAGCACATGCTCTTACTCCCTTGCAGCAGGATTGCCAACTTGAAACAAGAAACGTCTGTCCTTAGAACTGTGGAATATGTAGTACTACACAACAAAACACGATATAGTGTGAGATTAAATACCAAAATGAGGGCAACACCGAAAAACCGCCTGAAATGTGCTCACACTTATAGCCATAACTTTTGTTCTATCAGTAGGATAAGTACAAATGAGGTGTCAAATTAAAGCCAATGATTCATGCAATGGAAATATGCAATAACACAAAAATCGATTTTTGTGCCCATATTAATCAACCGATTCACCTTAAAGAAAAAGGGGAGAGCCAGTGAGATCAGATAAACACAACAATCATGCCTCGATGGGAATCGAACACAATCCCATGTAGGACGAGTGGTCAGAAGCCAGCGCTTAAACCACTGCGCCTCGTGGCGGCCGAGGATGTTTCAGGCGTACTGTTAAGGATATCCCATCACTCTAATGAATACCTCATAGGGTAGCAGAGAATTTAAGTTAGCATTTCTATTCCTTTTGATGTTGCAAAGTTTCATGGTATTCAGGGCATATGTAATAAGCATGTGAAGTAAATAGAAAATAAATAATTTTAAATATGTAGGTTCTTGAATACGGATTGAAATTTTACACTGTATCTTGATCACCTAACACGGAGCGAATAGAAATCTGCCGTCCCGGTGGCGCAGTGGTCTAAGGCGTTGGCCTATGATCATTCCTCCGTAAGGGGTCCGGGTTCGAATCCCGGTCAGGCATGGATGTTGTGTTTGTCTTACGGCACTGGCTCTCTCCCTTCCCTGGAACCAGTGGTCCTAAATTAGGGACGGGCGACTGCTTATAGCCCATTGAGTTGCTCACGGTGGTCGTTAAACCTCCAATCAAAAAAAAAAATAGAAGTCTTATGAAATCGCATTTATGTGGACCGCTTGTAATATCGATAGAATCAAAGCGTCTTCATTGACATCGGTAGCATTTTTTCCTTAATCGCGAGAAATTCGTTGAGCCTTAGTGTACGAATTACAAAACATGGTTTTCGCATTGATTTAATACATCCAGTGAAAACACATGAACATTTTTGGAGATACCTGTGTTGGTTACATGGAGTTTTGTTTCCGTGTGCGTGGAACACTAAAATATGTGACACTAAAGACACGTTAAATTTGCATTAAAATTTTAAAATTATTTCAAATTCCAATGTCTTCTTCTTTTACGTCCTTAAAATGGCACGTAAATAAATCCTGAATTCCCAGATATGTCTCTTATGAAATTCAGAAGGACATGCGCATGAATTTGTAAAACTCATATCATGAATTATTCAATCGAACTCGGTGACCTACTTTTCAAAGAAATTAGTATATTTTCCTCAGCTTCCTTTGAAGGCATGAAGCTCTCCTCCTGAAAACGCGGTGCGCGTCCTCTTTTGTAGTTTCCACAAGCATATTCGTAAAAGTCTTCGCAAGGATTTACATCCTGATTCAAAATATCCAACATTCGGGCAGCTGAAAATGGAAAGGAAATGTACCACAGTGATTCATGTGCGTGCTCATTACTTTATCTCTTAAAAAAGACTATTACTATAAAAAAGAGCAAGCGTATATACAAATAACTACGCACTACTTATACACTAACATACTACTGATATTTTCATACAAATAGAGAACTTAATTACGAAACACCAAGGCTCACTTTCAGTAGTTGGTAGCCTCTTGTTCGCTAGTCAATCAATTCTTCTCCGAGGACAAGCCATGTCCTTAGTAGCGAAGTTCTGCAACACCCGTTTATGACTTCATCCGATGTTCTAAATCATCCACCTTAAAGAAAATGAGCCATGTAGAGAAAGATGTGGTACTCGAAATGATCGAGGTCTGAGCTATATGCTGGGTGAGGAAAGAGACGAAAAACCGGTTCCCTGAGCCTTACTTTGGTTGGAACTGCTGTGTACGATTTGGCGTTGTCGTGCTGAAAAAATACCTGCGGTCTCTTTACCGATTCTGGATTGCTGCGAAGCATCATAGTGTGCAACTTATCCAGTTGCGAAGAGAGCATTTGGGCATTGATTGCACATTGAAAGCAATCCATGAGCACTACACACTCAAAATTCCACTAAACGCACAATATTACTTTTACTTTAATTTGCTCTTTCTTTTGGACAGAAAGTGTTCGCGATAATCATGGTAAAGCAACGGCTTCAGATTGCAGAAGTGAACTTCACTTTTTATGACACTTAGAAATTCACTTGTTGAAATTCTGGTCCAGTGGATTTATGATTAATTTGCTGCAAATCCCGGCTCATTCAGTGGTCATTTCATATGGAACACTTCAGGAGCTCCTTGCTAATTTGACATGAGTTGCAGATTCAAAAATGTAGTTTCATGTGAGTTAGCAAGTTCATATGGTATCATGTCTACCTATGCACTAGCATCCACAGCATGCCGCAAATGCATCGACTATACGTTTTGATTGTAATCTGCCTCCGAGTCTGGTATCACCGTCTTTTAAGTTCTTGAAGGAAGCTTGAGCAGCAGGAATGGATATTCACCAGGTTCGTCTTCAGCTTTGCCCATATCTCGGACTGTTTTTAATCCAATTTTCAGGTAAGGAGGGAGATTTTGATGGATTTCGTCATCCATTTAAGTACGTTTCAAACACTAAACACCACAGTTCTGATGACTTAATGCGCATGGACAGATACAATGAGCTTTATACTTTCCTTGCCCTTACGGGCAGAGGTATACAGATTTAGCACGGGGACGTGGATCAAAAGGTGCAGTTCTTATTTGAACGAAAAAACATAGTAGGGTGAAATAAAATTTTAATGTTGAACGCTACGTTGCAAAGAGGGTTTTTTTTTTTTTTTTTTTTTGCAGTGGAGACATCTTCAAGCAGGTACCATTCCTTTTAACTGCAGTAATTGCCATTATCTCATGTGATGCAACAAAAAAACATAAACTGGCCGCCTCTTTGTTCCGGTGGTCTGAGGCGTGGGGTTTTGTCTAGTCGTCCGGGTTGGGCTCTGGTTTGAGTCCGTGATGAGGTGAGGGTGGTGTGTTACGGAGCTCCTTCTCTCGCTTTTCTAAAACCAGTGTCCCCAAATTAGGGACAGGTGATCGCCTAAAGCTTTAGAGTTGCGGATGATAACGGTTAAAGGCCAATGCTCCCTCTCTCTCTCTCTCTCTCTCTCTCCCTCTCTGTCCTTCTCTCTCTTTCTCTCTCTCTCTCTCTCTCTCTGTCCCTGTCTCTCCTTCTCTCTCTCTCTCTCTCTGTCCCTCTCTCTCCTTCTCTCTCTGTCCCTCTCTCTCCTTCTCTCTCTGTCCCTCTCTCTCTCTCTCTCTCTCTCTCTCTCTCTCTCTCTCTCTCTCTCTCTCTCTCTCTCTCTCACACACACACACAAATACAAAAAATAAATTGGAGTGAGCCAGTGCTGTTGGGACGTAAATATAGAACACTCTCGTAATCTTCAGGAGAAGAAAATGGTATTTGGTCTTTTGGAACAGAGAATATTTGCATGCATGCGAGGGAAGCTTATGTTATTAATCAGGGGGATTACGTTATTTTCTAGAACGTATGTAAATCTTCTGCAGAAAAAAGCTTAGTCTGTTGGTATTTCGATAAGCAGTATTCCAGCCTGCTAATTAAAAGATTAATGCTGCCAGGCCCGAATATTCTTATGTTATGTTCACGAAAACATCTTTTTTGTTTCTCTGGTAGGCATAAAAGTGATAGGACGGCTTAAATTTAATTTAAAAAGGTGTTTAAAAAGTACTTCGGGGTGTCAAAAATATAGACACTGGAGAGTATTGTTCTAAAGCCACTACATCAAAAAGTACAAGCCTGCCGCCTCGGTGGCGCAGTGGTCTAAACGCTGGATTCTGATAATTCGTCCGAGCGGGTCCGGGTATAAAGTAATCTGTCTTTCCGCTGTAACTTAGTCTTCACGTCAATAATTACGTTATGTGTACTAACGTCAATGTGATATTAGGAGGTACCCATAAGCATTACAAGAAAGAGATCAATTGTAGTACTTACAAATATGTTTATTTTACTTGCATGGTTTGTACTCCACACTGACAACCTGTTTGTTGACGTACTCAATACAGTATCAGTGATTTAACATCCAATCACAGTATAACAGCTCGTCTATCATCAATAACATCAATCCCCATAAGCAACCCCTGCAATACCTTTTTATCTATCGTTCTTATTCGGCCACACATACGTCACTCTTTTTCTGACTTCAGTGTTTTGCCAACATCATTCTCATTTGAGGGAAAATACATAACGTTATGGCTTGAAGATGTCTAAGAGAACGAACTCAAGTTTACGTAGGAAAAGAAACTCAAAAGGAAAGTTAAAATAGAATATACGAGAGAGATAGAGAGAGAGAGAGAGAACCAGAATTACAAACCGCGAACAAAATCGATGTCCTAATTGAAACTCGAATGTTAATGCTCACGAGAAGATTGCCATTGCAACAGCTTGAAGTCTGGAAGATCGCTTCCTGTCAGCAATGAAGTATTTACTGTATGCTTGGCCAGACTTCTCTTTATCAACAGTATTCTGAATTGATTACCATTCTTACGTGCTTAAACATGCTTAAACATATTCTGAATTGATTACCATTCTTACATGATTACCATTCTTACATGCTTAAACATTCTTACATGCTTAAATATTTAAACTACAGTAAAACCCCTTTACAGCAAATAACTCGGGGTCGATAAAAATCCTCGCTAAATCCGTCTAAGGGTGAAACTTTACACAATGCAAAAATATGCATACGTCATGATATGTACGTACGTTTATACAGGTTTATAAGATCAAAATGTACGTCTATACGATAAAATACGTTCATATGTATTACGCCCAATGGACAAAACATCAGAGATACGTACCTAATAGTTTGTTGGTCCTCCTCTAGCGCGACTAACAGCCTGTACTCAAGGCATCGAGTCAACCAGATGCCGGCGATTATGTAATGCACCGCCCGAGACGCTGGTCCTGGATCTATGAAACTGATGTTCCCCTCAATAGCATCTCAAAAAGCTTCCACAGGGTTTACATCCGGCGACCTTGAGTGCCATTAAACAGTTTCAAGCTCATATTAGTGTTCCTCCAGCCATACCTGGGTAACTGCGGTCCCGGTGAGGCAGTGGATTATCCTGCTGAAACAGACCATCGCCTGCAGGATGCGCGAAGGCTATGAAAGCGCGTAGGTCATCAATCAGCACTTTCTGATAGCTTTCAGCGACTAAAGACCACTCCAGGCACACTAATGGACCTAATGTGCCATATGAGAAGGCTCCTCAAACCATCAAAGAGCCACCACCGCTTTGAACACAGCCGATCTGGCACGACAATGCGATGGCCTCGTGCTATCGACGCCACAACCACACCCTCTCATCAGCTCGGTACAAATGAAAACGGGTTTCATCTAACTACATAACGCGATGCTACTCCGCAAAAGTCGAGTTTTGATGTTCAAGTACCAGACAAGGCGTAATGTCCGATGACGAGTAGTCAGCAGTGGCACCCGAGTAGGACGTTAGCTCCCGCAGCCCAGGGTATGTAGCGTTTCCCGAGCCGTTCCCTCGCTGACGCTGCTTGGGCCTCTTACATTTACAGTCCCAGGGCCAGGAAGGATTTATTTACCCCAGCAAGTGCAAAAGCTTTGTGAATATTTTTTTGTCTGTACATGACATACCCTATATTGACGAAAGTCACCGGACACCCCTTCAAAACCAAATGAACGGATCCGCTGCGTTGTTAAGATGCGCGGTACAGCTGCAAACGGTACAGAAACAAGCCTGCAGCCGACCGAGATCATATCGCACTGTGAGTTTGAGTGAAAATGTCGCGGCGGTAGAGAACTGACTTTGAGAAAGGAAAGATTGTTGGGTGTTATATTAGTGGGTTGTCCATAAGAGAGACCGAGAGGCGTTTAAACATACCCAAGTCAACTGTTTTGGATGTACTGAATAAGTGGAAGACACATGGCGTGCCGGAAGCAGCAAAACGTACCGGCAGACCAAAGAAAATTAGTGATAGAGGACAGCGAAGCCTCAGGAGAGTCGTTACAGCAAATCGATGGAGTACTGTACAAGACCTCAGTGTTCAGGTGAGTACAAATGCTGGAACCTCGGTATGTACACGTTCCATTCGCTTTATTCCGTGGGTTACCGTGGTTCTGCGGCTGCTCATAAGACTTTCATCTCCACTCGGAATGCTACTCGTCGTTTAGAATGGTGTAAAGAACATTTATCGTTGACAGTAGATTAATGGAAACGGGTCCTATGGACTGATGAATCCAGATACATGATCCATCAGTGTGATGGACAGGTTTCTACGGTCAAGTTGTCAGCTGGCAGTGTACTCTTGTGGGGGTGTTTTTCGTGGTATGGTCCCAGCCCATTGGTTATCGTGGAGGAACCTGTTAGCCAGCACGTCTACCTCGATATTCTAGACAATTATGCCCTACCAACTCTGTGGCAATACTATAGAACCGAGCTTTGTTGGTATCAGCAGGATAATGAGCCGAGCCATAAACCAAGGACTGTTACGGCGTGTTTTGACGACAATTTCGTATCGTGTGTGGAATGGCCAGCACCCAGCCCTGATCTTAATCCCATAGAGCACCTGTGGGATGAATTAGAGCGCCGCATAAGAAGTTTGGAACCAAGACCTACGACTGAGCAACAGTTAGCGGCAGCATTATGTACTAAATGGAAGTGCATACCTATCACTGTGTTCCAAAACCTTTTCAAAAGCATGTCTCGAAGAGTCAGTGCATACATTAAGGCCAAATGTGGACCGACACCGTACTAATGTATGTGAATAAATGCTGTGTTGTGTTTCTCTTCTAGGTGTCCGGTGACTTTTGTCAGTACAGTGTAAGTGTCTCAGAAAAGTGACTCAAGGCTTACTTTTATGAGACTTTTATGTCATATATAAACAAAAAAATATTCACAAAGCTGCACTCTTCTGGCAAACAAATCCTAGTCTGGCTCTTCGACTATTATCATTTGTGCTGTCGTTTCCAAGTGGTCAGTCTATGTGAGCTAAGGTAGCCCACGTCGATCCCGGTCATTAATGGCGTGTTGTCGGTCACGGTTTGCCCTCTGGTACGTCCATCGATGCTATACTCGCGGTACACCCTTGATACGGTTACCTTAAAGAACCCTAGGGTTTTTAGCACTTGGACGATAGATTGACTCATCTACCTTGCGGCGACAAAGCGCCCATGATCAAAGTCGCTCAGATCCCCACGTTTACCCATGTTTTTCGATTGCTATACATTGTTGGGAAGCCTTGCTGTCAGCCTATTTATTGCCTGCGTTCGGTGATCTGTTCCATTCTGCGCGGGGGATGCCCATGTAAACGTCCCATTACCACTATCTCTAATGTTTTGCCGGCGAGTGTATATACTCATAACAATTGGACTCGAAAGATTAAATTTTTTAACAATACAAATTAAAATAAAATAAACACATAATCGCCATGAATCAGGAAACATACATCATGTCGAAACATTTAGAAAAAAGGTAATCCCAAGGAATGGTCTCTTGCACAACTCAGTTGTTCAGCATTTGATGTACCCGTTCCCAGTTGCGTTCCTCAAAATATTTTTCCATAACCCACCAATATTTCCCTGCGCTGTTGAAGTTTTTTAGTGTGTGCCATCATTTCTATTGCTCCATTCCAGGACAGTGTGCAGAAGATTTTATTTGACTTGTTACTTTGCTTGTTAATATCAGTGATCATTTAACTTTCTTACCCTCGTTAAATCCGACTTTTAAATGATATTTTTTTCATGAAAGACGATCAAATTAGCTTTTAATTAGCATTACACCAAACAAAAGTTTCTGTTTTGCTCGTTAAATCCGAGATCACACTAAATTACAGATACGTTTTGAGAAGGTTCTGAGGTATCCAATTTCAGTTGTTTTGGTTTTAATCCTCTTTTTTAATCGTCTGTAATTAAGACTGATTATTGTAGCCTTAGGTTTGATGTGATCACATCACCTTCTGTGATGAAAGATGATTGCCGGAGCTCTGAAGCCGCTAGATGTAATATCAACAGCATTAACCCTTTACCCAGAAAACTGAATGGTTTGCACTGAAAATACTGCTGTGTGCCGTTTTCCCACAATGCTTTTCAGGTACCACTCATAAAGTTTAAACCTTGTCAACTCTTATTTCTCTACGTAACGGTATTAGGATTAGCTATGGTTGTCCTGGTGAGTCATTGGCTTCTGATCATTTGTCTCAGATGGATCGGGTTTGAATTTTGGATGTGGTACTTGACTTACGGCGCTGATTCTCTCCAATCCCTGCACCCCAAATTTGGTACTGACGATGGCTTATAGGCTAATGATACCCCTTGTGCCCGTTTAATTACCGAATAAAAGAGAATCATTACACCTTTTTTAAAAACGAGATCATTTGGTAAAAGACTTACCTGTAGAAATGCAGCCTTTAGTGGCACAGAACTCTTCTTCACACTGAACGTCTAGCAAGGAATCTGAAAGAAATATATTGTGCGTGTTATCACCATTATGTTGCAAATTTAGTGGGGCTTTTTCACAAAAGTTTCAATAATAATCTACATTTCAATACAAGTACTGTTTTTTTTAAATTGAAATATTTGTGTTACTTGGAAATTACCGATCGCAGCATTTTGAGTAGCTGATCAAATCAAGCACATAAATACATGAATTTCTTGAATATTTGATTAAACAAGACACATCAAATATATGTTTCCTTCCCTTCAAAATGCAGTGGAACCTTGGTTATGCGTTTTTCTAGATGATGATCTTTAAAAAGGTACAAATTTAAAGCAAAGAAGTATTAAAGAAATTTCAAAATGTTAGATACAATTTTAAATTTTTTAACCCAAGGAGTGCAAGATATTATACATATAAATACCCACATCTCTCTCTTTCCCTCTCTCTCTTAGTCTCTGTCTGGAACGCTTGACGTCACAGCAACGTTTTCATTGTTGCGCTAACACGTATCGATTAATTCGTGTGTGTTTTCGAGATTTCAAATTGATTGCCTGCTGTATAATAGCACGCAATCGCTTTTACATGTCAAGGTGATCACGCGCTAATTTAAAAACATTGGATTATAAATTACTCGAGTTCTATTTTTCCGGTCAACAAAATTTGAATTGAATTCTTAATATATCAGCAAGTTGAGTTTGCATGTGATAACATTGAGATGTCAAAGTGATCGTGTGCTAAATTAAAAGCATTGAATTATCAATGACCCGAGTTCTATTTATCATATCTACAAAATTCGAATTCAATTCCTAATATCACGGCAAGTTGAGTTTGTATATTAATTTAATGTAGCGCAATTCGAATATTAATTTGTACGCTTTAATTATTTTTCACTTTTTAATTTAACTAACTTTCTGAGTTTAGTGCTGATTATATTGTACATTTTGAAAAATATCGATCTATCTAAACGCTCTAACCTGCAATAAAAACTGAAATCTTGAGATGTCAAAGTGAGCAAAATTGCATCTAAAAGCAGATGTCGTCCCAATAGCACATTGTCGAGATTTACATAGTTTCGATTTGTAATACCAGATGTGGCATTATTTTGTAGAAAAGGTTCGGTATGAAATTTCAAACTAACCGTCCAATAGGACAGTCTAAAACAAGCCGTGAAGGGAATAACAAGTGTGCCGGAGAAAAAGTAATTGAACGCGAAAAATCTAAGTGAACGTTAAGGTAAGTTTACACGAAAACAACTTTCAGAGTTTAGTGCTGATTATATTACACATTTTGAAAAATATCGGTCTATCTAAACGCTCTAACCTACAGTTCTTAAACAGTAAATATTTTACACAAAATGTTATTTATCACGAGGTCTTTTGAAAAATGGAAAAAATTAGCATATAATTTTTAGTTCTAACCTAAATGAGTTCTTACTGTACAAGTTTTTACTATATTTCCTTATAGAAATCCGGCGTCTATTTGATTTATTTTCAATCTGCTTCAATTAAAGATTTCACTCCGTTATAGGACGGGCAACATCTCCTATATATTAATATATTTTTAAAGCTTAAAAACAACCGTCCTAGGACGGGCTATACGCTTGGTACCTTAATAATGATTTATTTAAAGACAAACTGGCGGCAAAAATAAAGTGCTACAGATTATAACACATGTATTTATCGCATTGCAAAATCCTAAAGCTTATGGAAATCAAACTTCTGTTTCGCCAGCTGTATCTCCTTATACAATTCCTGATTTTGGATTAAATGAAATCCTCACAGCTAAGAAACTGAAACCTGTGCTTCTGAATTAACAGTTGTATGAATTAAAATTGTTGGAGGTTGTTTTTTCTGCGGATCCTGGATGCATCTATTTAAAACCGAACTGTCGCATATTGATAATACAGCGTGATTTATAATTATTGTTGGGGTTTCCGTAGCCTGTCATGCTCAAATCGTTACCGATCAAATAAAACTGCCTACAGCATAAACAAGTTCACCGGAAAACGTTTGTGTGGCAACACGGTACCCGCTAAATTGACTTCATATTTCAAAATGGCGACTGTTCAAGTAAAAGCAATGTGCGTACTCTGGTTCTCCGAAACAAAGTCATTTATCACAACGCAACATCGTTACAGAACCCAGTATAGCAGATCTTCACCTTCCGATAATGCCATCCAACGTTGGTTAAAGCAGTTTCAAAAGACTAAATGTGCAGCATCAAAAAGGAGCGGAAAGACCGAGCACTTCGCAAGACGATGTTGATCGCGTCCACGGTGCCTTTGCTCGAAGCCCTCAGAAGTCAACGGGACGAGCTGCGTTGCAATTAGGTATGCCATAAACGACTGTTTGGAGGGTTCTGCATAATCGCCTACAACTCCGTGCGTACAAACTGCAGATTGTACAGGCTTTACAGCGGGACGACAAACATCGCCGTTTGCAATTTGCCCAAGACCTTTTCTCCAAAATCGAGGCGGCTGAAACATGGATATTTAGTGATAAAGCAGCGTTTTTTGCCTCAGGGAGGGTATATCGGCATAACTGCAAAATATGGGGGCTCCGAAAGCCCTCACGACATTCGTGAGGTCGAACGAGATTGTAAAAAAGTGAACGTCTGGTGAGCTTTGTCATGTTTGGAAGTGTTGGGGCATTTTATCTTTGTAGAGAAAACAGTGACAGCTGTATCAGTTGGAAAATTGGCAGCCCAATGTGGTGTGCCAGTACGATGGCGCAGCGCCGCATTGGGCTGTTATTGTCTGAGAATTTCTTGACCTGCACTTTCCAGCGCGCTGGGTTGGGTGTTGTGGGCCCATTCCTTAGCCTCCGCGATCCCCGATGTTGCACCACTGGATTTCTTCCTGTGGGGCTGCGTGAAAAACATCAATTACCAGACCTCTCTGGCCTCTCTCTATGAACTGAAGGCATTAATTGGTGCTGCGATAGCAACAGCAACGCCGCAAATGCTGGTGAACACTTGGCGGGGAAATTGATTATCGCTTGGATATCTTATGTGCTACGAAAGACACCTGGCAGGAAATTGATTATCGCTTGGATATCTTACGTGCCACGAAAGACACTTGGCGGGAAATTGATTATCGCTTGGATATCTTACGTGCCACAAAAGACACTTGGCGGGAAATTGGTTATCGCTTGGATATCTTACGTGCCACAAAAGACACTTGGCGGGAAATTGATTATCGCTTGGATATCTTACGTGCCACGAAAGACACTTGGCGGGAAATTGATTATCGCTTGGATATCTTACGTGCAACGAAAGACACTGGGCGGGAAATTGATTATCGCTTGGATATCTTACATGCCACGAAAAACACTTGGCAGGAAATTGATTATCGCTTGGATATCTTACGTGCAACGAAAGACACTTGGCGGGAAATTGATTATCGCTTGGATATCTTACATGCCACGAAAGACACTTGGCAGGAAATCGATTATCGCTTGGATATCTTACGTGCCACGAAAGCCGTGCATGTCGAAGTGGTTTAGCAATCTGATCTATCAATTCTACGAGTAATAAAACTTTTACTTGTCATCTCTCATATTCTGTTTGCAGTTTTAGTTTGTTGTTTCCCGTTATTCGATTATATGCCACTGAAACCCCGACAATAATTACGAATCACCCTGTGTATCTATACTTCGAATCAACCTAAGAGTGCAAACGTTATGTAAGGTACGGAAAAGCTACGTCTTCTACGAAAAAATAGCTCCCACGTTTAGAGCGAATGCAGCGGAATTATTTCTCAGAATCCATTTTTGTTCGGTCAGCAGTTTATCGGAAAAAATTTCTCTCTACAGCAAATTCTCCAAAGGTCAGAGCGTTTTTAGAAATAAATGTTATTTGATAAGTTACTCCATCAAGAAGCTAACAATTTCGGCTGCTTTTCTCTGTCTGAACGATTTCTCCCGATATTTACAACACACAGACAATAAATTGACAATGGAAGAACCTCGAGAGAAAGGCTACTTAAACAGGCAGTAGGAGAAGAATTTCGAACGAAACTACACCCCAATTTACAATTCCCACTGCGTGTGAGATGTGTGAGAACAGTAGAAGAGGATTTGCATGACAGAAAGGAAACAGCAAGAGTGCACTGTAACACGGATTGATACAGTTCTGACGTTCAACGGAGAGGTTGTGATAAGGTTCCCCTGCCTTTAACAACAGTACACTCTAGGGATAACTTGCAGTATAGGAATATATTCTATCACGCCACGAAATGGAGCCAAAATTTACATCCCAGAGATGTATCAACTTTTAAATAGTGCATATGTGTGTGAGTTGTGAAATGCAAAAACAATTATCTCTTCATCCGAACCGAGTGTAAACATCACTCTCTTCTGGGATGAGTATGTGCTTATTTCCAACTTCGGCTTCACAAAGAAGGATCACAGAGAAGCTGTCTCGATTCTCTCGAAGTTGTTACATACCCGGCAACGTATAAAAAAATCGAAGAACCGTGCATTTTGATAATCTGAAATTCAAATTTTAATGCATAAATCTTATTAGGTATAACCGAATTGAAAAAGCGATTAAAGCTACTGTAAAATATCGGGACTAACCCAGGATTCCATATAAAAGTGAAAAACGTATGACCGAGGTTCCATTGTATGTTTATCATACAGCTTTGAATGGGTTTGGAAAAGTCAATAAGCCAAATAACTTAACGTGCGTATACTGAATTATCATAGTTAGCTTTAACTTTAACACAGCTCAAGTTATTTAGAACACTTCGATGCCCATTGTTTTTCACCACATGTATCTCACAACCTGAAACTTCACTGTTCGTTTATTCTATGCTAACCTGTTCCTGAACATTTCTCTCCCCCGCCTAACTCTTCTATACTGGTATTAGCGCGCCAATTTCCTTATACTAATTTTTAGTAACTGCAGATTACCTCGGTTGTTGTAACAAAGACGGAACACAAAGTTTCTGTTTAGAAATGTGGAACTACTAATCTTTCCTGCTATGCATCATTTTAATCGGAAACCACAGTATCTGAAAAATTTTAATGGAAACATGTAGTGTCCTAAATGTGTACGAAAAGTTGCGTAACAAGAGGCTACATTTTATTCACATAGATTTTTCCGTAGAATTGACCTTTGTGCGTAATATGTTATGTTAACCCAAATATAGAACCCTCTAATTGTGGGCTATGTGCCTTGAGACACTCCCCAGCCTAATTCAATCATTGGTGTGGAAAACAAAGAGATAACTTGCAATTTGGTGCGCGAACTTTGACGGAAAGGTAAACAAATCTGGGTTATGAAATGTGCAGCACTCCCACAACCGCAGCTGATGGACTTTTGTGATCGTTATTGAATTTCTTCTTGATAATTGTGTGTGTGTGTGTGTGTGTGTGTGTGTGTGTGTGCACTTGCAGTTACAGAGCATAACTTTTTTTAAAAGGGACGATATTAATCTTATAATGCACTGCTCTGGATAGAAAATGTTGCCCCAGAAAGTATTTGTTATGGCGCCATGAAAAGTGATGAGCATGTGGCCACTATTGGGTTATATAAATGATCGAAGTTGCGAACGAATCACGGGATAAGTGAGGGAGTAGAAGGCGAAAAATGAGTGAAGTAGCTGGGATATCTGCATCGGAGGAATCTCGATGGCAAAAGCTTGTGTATGGAGTCAGAATGCCTTGAGGACGTCATCAGGAATCCTATAACCACACTCACACCTTTACTCATCATTGGGCTGCATCCAGCTTGTTGGTCCTGAGACGCATCGCGGCGGAAACGCATCCGGATGCAACAACTGTACCCCCAATGTGGCGACAGGGGTTGGACGAAGGTAACGTGTGTCGCCACAGTGGGACTGGTGCACGTAGGCGGATTCCCAACGCCTAGACTTCTGCATTCAACGGCGAGAGCCGTAGAAACGCCACGACGAAGTGTACAGGCAGTTACGGACATTCCCCGTACCGACACGACTGTGAATCACACATTGGATGAGGCAGGTTTCCGATCAGTCCAGCCATTCTGAATACAGCCACTCACCTCAGCACATCATCGCGCAAGGTTGAAGTGCCATTTCTGGCATGTGTGATTGGACAAACAAAACCATGTCGTATTTAGAGAGGAATCTCACATCTGTCTGAGTACCGACGGAGCCGAATTGAAGGTCTGGAGACGATGTGGTAACCGAGCTGGTCTTGCCTGTCATCAATGAGTGTCATACCGCTTCTCTACCTGGTGTCATGGTTCCTGGAGCTATTAGTTGCAACAGCCGTATACTGCTTGTACGCTTAATTGGTTTCAATGAGAGCACAACGATAGGTCGATGAGGTGCTACAACCCATTTTGTTGCCATATCTACATGGTACCCCTGATGCCCAGTTTCAACAACATATCGCCCGCCAGCACACCGTCAACATCAGTACTTAATGCTTACAAGATGTTCAACGGCTTCCCTGGAGAGTGCGATCCTCAGACTTCTTCCCAATGGACTTCAATGCTTACAAGATGTTCAACTGCTTCCCTGGAGAGTGCGATCCTCAGACTTCTTCCCAATGGACTTCAATGGTTGACCACTATTAATACTATCCAACAATCTCTCAGTAGTGTCGATGAATTGTGGATAGAGGTCTACGACGCATGGTTAGCCATACATCGGGACAATATCCGAGAACGTTTCCACTCGACTACACGCCGTGTTCCAGAATGTGTAGCCTAGCATGGCGATTCATATGACTTACTCACACAGGTCACATTATGCTGTCTCCTCGACCGTGACATGCATGCACCTAATCCCTCAGAAATTAAATCTCTTCTTTCCCACTTACTTGTCTAAGAGTGTGATACCCCGTTTTGTGCAACCCTTTCCCAGCAAAAACACAAATGCTGGGAAACTGCTGGCCACCAGCTGGCAGTGATGGGTCACTGCTGGCTGAAATCTGCCACTCACGGCCCGGTAGTGGTCCGTTGGTGGCAGCGCTATCAGTTGGCGAGCCATTGATGGCCCTGCAGCATCGCCGTGAATTGTGGGCCTCCAAGCAAGTGCCACTAGTAGCCCGTTGCTGGCAACCAATGCAACCCCCAACAGCAGGTGGAAGCATCGGCACTGCGCATGCGCAGAAGCAACACTTGCTGTGTCTCTCATGGTACCAGTTAGTTAAAGACGACGCTATCGCCATCGTGTTATTTTAGTGGATGTTAAGAAAAAAATCCATATGTGGAAAGGCGAATTAATTTCCTAATGAAATTTTACGTCGACGAAGATATCAGATTAAGCCGTGAAATACTATATTACAGCCATGAAATACACCCACTCCATTCCCATGAATAACAATTCATGTAATGGAGTGGATGAATAACAAGAAAAAATTTGAAACCGCTTGAAACAAATATCCTGGAAAACCATTAAAATAGCGTTTGTTGGAAAAAAAGAATTATACGCGTACAAAATTTATTAATTATTTGAAAAAAAAAGCAACGCTATGTGGTGTACTCATCCATGGGTTGAATACACAAGACTGGGAGGAATTCGCTTCTAAAACTAACGAGAAGTAAAATAAAATATCGTTTACTCTTTAAAACAAATGTAGCTTCGGACAACGGAAAGGAAAGACACAACGTTAAAAATGTAACAGAATGTGACATAAACTCGGGTAAATATATATTTATTCAACAATCTCTTTTCAAGACGGCAAGGACAGTACAAAACTTTGGAAAGCGACTCTAAGTATGTACACGCCTTGAAAATGAGTGAAGTTCCCTTAAGGTAAAAAAAAACTATCATTACGTTGAAAAAATTAATTTATCAATTGTATGAAACTGACTTTTATGAAAAATACCTCGCAATATTATAAAAAAAAAGAGGGACGCATTCGATTACAAATTTCATACAAAACAGATAGCTTCCAGCACGTGCCCGTGAGTCGTGAATTAGTCCGGTTGGTAGAGAGCGCGGCTTCCATGCAAACGGCCCAGGATCGAATCTAGTCAGATGCAAATGGCGTTTTTCTGGTCTGTCGAGAAAATTTCCCCAGCGCAGTGCGTTAATTCGTAAGGGTAGAAAAAAACTGTAGATTTAGGAAACTTCGGTTATCCTTGCTTTTCTTTTTTTTTTTATTATTATGGCTACTACTGGGAAATTGGCGGACAAGATTCGGCAAGCCACTAGTTACGTCACCTGGTTGCTGGCTGCCACTAACGGCACACTAGTGGACCACATTAGGCTAGCCATCATTTCTGGCACGTGCTTGAAGGGCCACTGAAGTGCCACTTGTGGCAGCTACTGCCTGTGATGGACCACTGATGGCCCTGTTGTGGCATATGACAACTGATGGGGTGCCAACTGTTGGCCAGCTGTTGGCCTGAACTGCTGGCCCTTCTGTTGGCCATCCGGCCATTTTATTGACGGTTCGGCAGCGGCAACATTGTGCTGGGCCATTGCTGGCAGTGCTGGCTGCCATCAATGGCCCACTGCTGGCCCAGCAAGCCTGTTTTTGCTGGGTTATGTTGTGGAATTTTCTATGACGAACAGTGTAGTTGATTCCATTTTCACAAGTCTGCATCATCTGCGACGCATCATGCTCTGAGAAATGTCGAACAAGTTCAAATCTAACAGACTAGAAAAATACTTTAGAAAGAGCTATTGCTGACTTTTCTCCTGTTTGGTCCCTTAGACTATAAAACCTATATAATAGGCTACGTTTGGTCTTTAACGTACTGACGTCAATCAGTACTTGCAGAGCTATCTAATTCCATCCCGTAACCGAAATCGGAACTAAGCTCACCGCTATCGTACGATACGTAAAATCAATTAGAAATAAAACCTGTATCTGACGACAATGCTCTAACGTCATTCAGCACTTACAGCGCCATCTGATTTTATCCGTTGGCCGAAATCGGATCTAAGCTCACCGTTATCGCACGATACGTAAAGTCAAGGATAAATACCGGAAAATAAAATAAAGTTAGTAAGACAATCGACTTTATCTATGGCAACACGCACGGGGTTGAACAACTGTCTGCGACGTTTGTTCTGTTATGTAGGTGTATGTCGCGTTTTGTATCATTTTTTTGGCATTGAAGAGTAGTTTCACAAAAAGAAATAAAATTCTCAGAGTAATTTCAAAAACAGGAATCAGCGTTATTTTAAATATAAATATCCAGATCTATTTAAAACGCTCTAACCCACAATAAAAAACTGAAATTTTGAGATGTCGAAGTGAGCAAAATCACATCTTAAAAGGATTTCAGCTCTTACATGAATGAATTTTTACTATATTCGCTTACAGAAATCCGTCGTCGGTTTGATATGTTTTCAATGTGCTTCAATTAAAAATTTCACCACGTCCTAGGTCAGGCAACATCCCCTATATATGAATATTTATTTAAAGCTTAAAAGCAGTCGTCTTGGGACGGGTTGCAGGATAGTGCTTTTAATTATTGCTTTCAGTGTAACGTAAAAATATTCATACTGCTGTGCCAACTTCTCAGTGAACAGCATACTGATATTAAGTAGATCTCTACTTAGGTAGCATTACATCTATTCACCAAAGAATACATTTCTCCATATTACACAAGGAACTTTATTTAAAAAAAAGGTTATTACTTAGTACCTGTCATAAGAACTTCCAAATGTTCGGTGGTAGTGGGTAGTTCGTAATCTGAAAACAAAAACAGATTATCATAACCAATCAATGTAAAATGCTGTTTCTTTTCTGTAAAAAAACATGTTTCTGAAAAAATAAAAAGCACGACGTTTGTTCTAAAATTGTGGCAGATTATTCCACGATCGCATCTATAGTAAGTAAAATTGCTGTGAGTATACAATGCAGTAGCAAAATCTTAGTAATACATTCCTAATAACGTATCTTTTTGCCTTCAAAACAGCCTAGATTGAATGTAGCACGGATTAAACGAAACGTTCTGTAGGAATGTTTAGCCAAGTGGATGTGATGGGCCCTCACTGTTGACGAATGTTCGCTGGAGGAGTATCTCTGCTTCGAATGGGTCTCTCAATCTCATCGCACAGATGTTCATTTGGGTGAAGCTCTGGGGACTGTGGGTGACATTTTAGCACTTTGATGTCCCTATCGTGCTTCTAAAATAAGTCTGTGACGATCCAAGTCTTCTTGTGTTGGGCATTTTCCAGCTAAAGGTATTCCTGTCCATCAGGAGAGGCCATGTACCTGTACAGTTGTACATGATCCGCAATGACGATGAGTTGGCATCCAAATGCTGTACCAGAGGTATTAAGGAATCCAGTGTTTCCATTGAAAACAGACCCCAGACCATTAACCGATTTCACGAACTTTTACAA
The DNA here is from genome assembly GCA_039090855.1 of Macrothele yani. Classification (NCBI taxonomy): domain Eukaryota; kingdom Metazoa; phylum Arthropoda; class Arachnida; order Araneae; family Macrothelidae; genus Macrothele; species Macrothele yani. Next base: position 188,068,681 of record CM076995.1, read on the forward strand.
TAAAAGCTTGGCAACTGGAATCCATGAAATCAGCCCCCTTCCAACATGGTGCATTAACTGAAAACCTGATTTATCGGAGCAGGTGACATTTTTCCAATCCTCAAGGATCTAGTTTTGGTACGCCAGCTGCAGATGAATTCGTTGCTGTTTAGCTGAGAGGTGGGGTATACGAATGGGTATACGAGAGGTGGGGTATACGAAGGGGACGTCAGCTGTTACAATCCATTCTCACCAATGTGCAGTGGACTGTGTCTACTGGGATTCTTCTCTCGATGCCACTGTTGTACTGAGCAATGGAGCTCGTCTGTTACTTTGTGCAATCCTCTCCATCCGCCGTTCCTCTCGAACATCGACTAACCGTTTACCACAGAAAGACCGCTGACTGCTTGTTTTGTTGTTTTTGCACCACTTATTGTACACCCTCGATAGTTGTTCCTTCATAGCCGAGAAGGTTTTGCCGTTCCTAAGATGCTTGTACCTTCCCGCCTAGCGCCCACTATGATCCCTTTTCATCGTCCTATAAATCACGAGTCTTTCCCATATTTCCGCTATCTACGCTATGTATACCTGTGAATTCTTTAAAGTGAGCTGTTTATAAAACCATCTCAACATCACAGTCGTGTATGTAAGGGAGGATGGCGCGTGCCTTTTTGCTATTTGGTGTTCCTAATAAATTCCTGCTTTAGTGTCGATAGTAATGCACCCGAATGGCAACACTGCGCAACCTGAACACTGATGTACACATTATAACTCTATTTTGGTAGTACAAAATAGTATTTAGGCTAGAACATTAGTCTTGAAACGAGACCTGAGGTGCAGTATCGATCTGTGTGGAAAACGTAGATATTGCCATGAAGATGTGCTTTGACAGCTCCTTGAAATGAAATGTATGAGGAGCATATCATGTAGCACCAAAATATTTTCGAACGATGCCTAACGTTTACCATTGGTAGGGGTAATGTAGCCTACAACAAGAGCAATGGTTCTTTCTCAACGGATATTAACACAGCACGAGCTGAAGAAGTGGAAACTTGCGCCAAATGGTTTGCAGCTCTTTCCACTGTCGATAGATTTCTAAAAAGATGTCTCTTCATTACTGAAAGAAGAAGTCAAAATTGCTGTGGCTTCAGCAATAGGGTTAAAACTTTTATGTGGAGGAAATGAACAAGATCATAACACGTAGCGATAAGCATCTAAATGTTGTTGTTTTTTTATTGAAGGTTTTTTTTTAATTATTTATTGGACTTGGTTGACAGATACATTGAAGTATAGATTGAACATATATTGGGCTTTGTTCACAGATGTATATAGTAGACACATTTAGTGTTTCAACGTCAGAAATGTACATAGTTGAACAAGGAGCTCAGCAAATAAACCCACGAAAGACAAACAACCTTGCTTTACCCGCGATTCGGGCCCAGACCCCTCCGTTGAGCGAATGATCAGAAGCCATCGCTTAGACCACTGCGCCACAGGAGCGGCATGTTTCTGGTTGCTGTGCTCAAATGTAACACGTGATGCATGCCAAGCGTGCAAGCTATATTTCATAGCTGGTTTGAAATGATTTGCTGTGCGATTGGATGACTAATGCTCGACATCGCCGCTGTTTCCTTAGCTGTGGGTCAGGATGTCGGTTATGTAAAAGCCTGACGCTCGATCAAACAGGGGTTTTTTTTTTTTTTGTTAAATTCTGTAGTAACGCTATGCCGACCTCTATCAAAACAATGTCTATGCATTCCTCCCTTCACCCATCGTGTACGACAAAAATGGACTCTGGCACTGTAATTGCCAACATGTCACGACGCAAAACGCCAGGTATACCAGGTGGCTTCATACAGGTCAATTATGCATCGCCTTTCGAAGTCCATTATCTAATTATGATCACGGTGCTGGCGGGTTTGGGGCGTTTTACCTCTGATAGTCTTCATCCATCAGTCACTTTCCAAACAACTGTGTCAGTATTACTTGGAAATAAACGCCGATCACTTTTTTTCACCGTATTCACGCTGTTATAACAGCTTCAGCTTTGATGGTTTCGAATAGTTAAATCATTTGCACATCTGCATGTTACAATCTGGCTGCCAATCGGCATACTAATTGTGTCATTACTTCCTGTTTTTGCATTTTTCTTTAAAGAGTGAACTATATATTTCGAATCGTAAATCCCGTAATTATCACCGTACAAGAATGCTAGTAAGTGGGGTTTATGAAGGAAAACGAAGTATTACTGTGTTTAGAAATATTCAGTTAACCTGAAATATTTCTGTGGTCATCCCCGACAATGGCAGGATCGTCCACCTTGCGAATATTACGGAATTGTGGGACGCTCCTCAAGAAGCGTGGTGTGTGTGCACTGTTTCAACAGTACTGGAGAGAGCTCGTCGAGTTCACAATCCGTCGCGTCGCTGCCGTAACCCGATCGTGAGGAGGACCAACGGGGTATTAGGGAGGTATCCCAGTTCTTCTTGGCACCTCAGTGAATTTTGTCGTTGTCGAGCAGCGACATACAAGCAGCCAATCGCTTTGACTAATGCCACTGCCAATTAGCGTGATGTAAGGAAGGTCGATCTTGACTGTAGACCAATGGAAAGTTGTTCTTCGGACTCATGAGTCACGGTGCGTAGTCCACTAGTTTCCTGATTGTTCCTGGGTTTTACGGATGGCGGGAGAAAGGTGCCTTCCGGACTGTATCGTTCCGACAATGAAGTTTGGTTGAAGAAGCATGGTTGTATAGAACTGTTCTTCGTCGTATTTCGGCTTTGGCCTATTTGTTCTTTTGGACATCACGAATGCTGAGCTTTTCTCAGCTGAACATTTATTCACCGATATGTTCTGAGTTGAACAGTATTTCCTGCCAACGTTACGGTAGTACTTTAAGAAATGTTCTGAGGAAAATTGATTTCTTTTAATAATAATAATTTTATAATAATTAATTTCTTTGGGAAATCCTTTCGAAGAATCTTTCTTTGGATATCTTTGGGACTGATTTGTTTGAGAATCTTCCAAAGATTTCTTGGGAATCTTTCTAAAATTTCTTGAGATTTCTTTGGGAATCTTTCTGAAATTTCTTGAGATTTCTTTGTGAATCTTTTGGAAATTTCTTGGGAATCTTTCTAAATATTCTTGATATTGCTTAGAGAATCTTTCTGAAATTTATTTGGCAAATCTTTCTTTTCCTTGGAAAAATGAAATTTTAGGGAGGAAATTTCTTGAAATTTCCGAGAAATTTTTGGGAATTTTTCTGAAATTTCTTCGAGAAAATAGTTTTCTTTTAATAATGTTAATAACAATTTATTAATAATTTATTTCCTTGGAAAATATTTCTGAGGAATCTTTCTTTGGATTTCTTTAGGATTGATTTCTTTAGGAATATTTCTGTAATTTCTTGGGATTGATTTCTTGGTAATCTTTCTGAAATTTCTTGGGATTTCTTTGGGAATCGTTCTTAAATTTCTTTGGGAATCGTTCTTAAATTTCTTTGGGAATCGTTCTCAAATTTCTTTGGGAATAGTTCTTAAATTTCTTTGGGAAATCATTCTGAGGAAAATAGTTTTCTTTTAATAAAAATAATAATAATAATTTAATAATAATTTATTTCTTTGGAAAATATTTCTGAGGAATCGTTCTTTGGATTTCTTTGGGATTGATTTCTTTAGGAATCTTTCTGTAATTTATTGGGATTGATTTCTTGGTAATCTTTCTGAAATTTCTTGAGATTTCTTTGGGAATCTGTCTTAAATTTCTTTGGGAAATATTTCTGAGGATTTTTTTTCTTTTAATAGTAATAATTTAATACTTCATTTCTTTGGGAAATCAATTATTCTCCGATGTTTTCTGAGGAGATCGTATTTGTCATGCTGCTCACATTTTTACAGATTTGTTTAGGGACATGGGCGTTGAACAGTTAGACTAGGCTGCCCAGAATCCTGACTTGAACCCTATTGAGAATCTCTGGAACGAATTAGATTTTTGGATGCGTAAAAGAACAGATCGCCCAACAAACAAAGCTGAGCAGCAACCGCTTTCAAGGACGAAGGGAGAAAACATATCAAGGGACACTTTAAAAAACCTAGTGGAGAGTATTCCACGAAAATATCATACGGGCCAAAAGTTTCAGTATTACATTTTCTGTAAATAAAGGTTATTTGTAGACATGCTGGTGCTAGGATGTTAGTAGAAGGGCGTTCTCTACCTTGTAGGAGCCGAATATGTTTCAACTAGATGGCATTCATTGGCTGGAAAATATCCATTTCATAATAAATAATATTTAGCGTCAAGACACAGCATATAGCGGGTTTTCAAAAACTAATACCACTTAGATACGTTGGATACGTAATTTTGAAAGTTGTGACTCTTTTCATTTTCACAGTAAAGGAAATATTAATTGTGGTAAAATGTTCTTACGCTGAAGGAAGCTATGAAAAAGAACTGTAATGAAACCTATAACAGCTACGGCTCCCACAATTCCAACGAATATTCTTGATTTCCACTTCATTGGTCTCTCGTTTCCAGTTCTAAAACAAATAAAGGAACATAAATTGCTTGACATAAGTAAATATTTGTTCAGAATTTGGATAGGCTTTAAATAACATGGTTCATTTGTTACTGGTTAACTACACAGGACTACAACAGCTTTATTATTTGAGATTTGTTGTCTTTTTCTGATTACTTTTTATGTGCTTATTTTAAAAATGGCCTTTGAAACTGTCAACGCATGCCGTTTTTTCACAAAATGGGAATTTTAAATCATCGGAGAGGGCAAAAAATAAAGTTTTCATATGTTACTGATTATGTTCAATCGCCTACAAAATAATATTGGCGCTCAAACCTTGTGCGGAGCAGATCCGAAAGTAAATCTAGAAAACATTTTAGAGGAGAAGAAGGAATACTGAAAGAGAAAGGAGTAACAGGACAGAGAAATATGTGGAAACATGGTTCCGAACGTAAATTTAGAAAAGGTGTTAGAGGAAAAGAAGGTGTACTGGAAGAGAAAGGAATAACAGCGCAGAGAAATGTGTTTAAACAAGGTTCAAACATTGAAGAAGTAAATCCTTTTTTTGGTGTAAATATGACATGTTATATTTACACCAAATATCATCCTGCCATATTTACACCAAAAAACGGATTAACATCTTCAAAATTTGTATTGTTTAGTGTATTCCCGTATTCCGTTTAAGATTCAAACATGTTTGAACCTTGTTCGGAACATACATCTAGAAAATGTTTTAGAGGAAAAGAAGGAATACTGAAAGAGAAATGAGTGACAGGGTATAGAAATATGTGCAAACAAGGTTCAAACATGTTTGAACTTGCACTAAATCTCATCTCCACATCTCTGTAAGGAAGAACCCTGAGAGCCGGAGTTGCGTCTCTGCACTGAATTGTTGTTTACTACATTTTTGGTTGGTTTTAATGTAATGAATATTAATTTTTGTGATAATGGCTATGCAAAGGTATTGACTGCTTGTGCAATGTCTGTTATATATGTTGGGAGTTTACACAATTTGTAAAAAAATGTCTACTATGCGTATTTTGCAGTAAAACTTGGGGACCAGCACAAATCATCAGCTGCACATAAGGTATGTACAATATTATTTTTGCCGAAGAACTGAAGCAGGTAGGAAAATTTAAAAAAGTAAAATGCATTCGTTTCGTTGTGCCAATAATTTGGAGAGTACGAAACAATGACAGTGATGACTGCTAGTTTTGCTCTTGTAATGTACAAGGATACAATTCCAAAAGTAAAACTGTTTTGTATCCAAATATTCCATCCGCTATTGGACCTGTTGCTCAAGTACCAATACCATCTGAACCCTTGTGGATTTCTTCTACGCTTGAACAAGATAACACTGGTAATGAGAACGCTAAGTTCCAGTGTGATGGTTTCAACGCAAAACACCCTTTTTTTCAAAATGCATTTAATACTCTTGTAAGAGACTTAAGCTTTGCTAAAAGTTCTGCATAAATTTTAAATCAAAATATTTGAGAACCTGGTATATTATTCACTTGTCATCGGAACCGGAAGAACAAATTTGTTTCATATTTTGCTCAAAAAGGTGATTTAATCTCCTGCATATTGGTTTAATTGAAAAGTATGGTATCAAGTATAATGTTGATGAGGATACTTTTCATGAATAAGAAAACAAAGACTTGAAGAATTATTTCACAGAACAGTTTCAAGTATGATTCTATTACTGTTGGCCTTTCGGTACAAATGAAGGAAATTTATGGGAATGTGGCACTGCGTGGGGGTGTGGTTTTAAATAAATTTATTCCAAAAACCACAATTAGGGGATTTGTAGTGACGTAAATGCTTGAGCAATGTTCGTAAAACAAAAGGTTTCATTGTTTCTCGTGTAGATGGAGCAGACCAAAGAGCTTACACCGGACACAGGAAGAATGGCCAAGCAAGATTAGGCTTATTCCAGGGGGGAAATGCTGTACAGTAGAGTTTGGTTTTTCCGGAGAAATCCTCTTACATGTTCTGCGTAATACAACGTACAAGTTTGCCCGTGCCGGTCATCGAATCCGAGTCCCCTCACTCCAGAGAAAGTTGCTCTCCCAACTGAACCACGCGGACATGTGCTCTCACTGCTATCTGCCTTTATCTCATGTGCGTCCCGCGGGGCAGGCCCGTCGCAATATAAAATATGGTAAATGAAACCTTTTGTGAAAACTTTTCTACGAGATGGAGACGGTTTTGAGTTTGTGTACAAAATGTTTCCCACATTGTCAAATGGCATGATCAAAGAAGGGCTTACTTGTTCTGCTAGACATTAGATAATCAGTTCAGTAAGCGAACTCTGAAAACTTACGGCTTGTTATTGCAGCATCATAAAATGTCGGAAGAAAAGAAAATGACGATGCCGCTCTATCTCTGCAAGAATTTTTTCACTTTGAAGGGAAAATTACGTTACATGTTTACTGGATATCCTTCGAATTTTAATCAAAGCACAATTATAAGTGACAGAAAAGCAATCGTAACGGATTCTCGTTACGATTACGCTGAGTTTATTTCTTCGAAGCGAGAGGCAAGTGATGCAAATGACGAAGCTCTAAACTTAACCACTGGTTGAGCGAATTACATCAAATTTCTAGTATACAGCATTTGAACCCTTAGGTGTGGATCGATAAAAAAATTCTACTTCCGCCAAACAGATTTTGGCATCTTTCAAAAAATCAAATATTCTGACGAAAACATTGCTAGCAAGTATGATGACAATCTCCATTGCATCAAGCAATCACGAAATGCAACAACGGAATCTAGAAGAGAATTTCACCATACACAGCCTGCAACACACGTAAACGCCAGTGAGCCATAACAGCAGAGGTCGCCTTCATGAATCACTCATCCCTACTAAAAACCGACAAATTACTCTGTTTTGTTGAAGACACAGTTGTACCACAACTGGAACTTGGAGTGCAAGAGTATTTAATATTCGTCGATGTACAAGACACAATACGAAACTGCTGCCTAGTGCTACCAGTGCTGCCTGTGCATGTTGGTGGATGCAGTGTAATGGTCTGGGGTCTTTTTCCATGGAGAGCTTTGGATTCCCTCATACATCTGAAACAGCAAGAGTTATCTTAACAGCATTGCGGATCAGGCATATCCGTACTTGTGTAAGGCGTTGCTGTCGGAGAGGGATACTTTCAGCAGGATATTGTGTCATTCCACAAGGCTCTGATCGTCACACAGTGATTCCTGGAACACGACATTGATTTTGAAGTACTAAACTGGCACACTCATTCCCAGGATTTTTCACTAAATTGAACGCCTGTGGGATGAGATTCAGAGCTCCATTCGCGACAGAGACTCTCTTGTACCAAACATTCGGCAACTGAATGATGCCAACGCATCCGCTGCCCTGAACATACCTATAATCAGCACCTTTTTGAAACCAGGAGAGATCGAATCGAGTCGAGTTATTTGGTAGGTGTTCCTTATAATTTTCTACCGCAGTAAAGAACGTGATTATCTGCAAGGGAACTATGAGAATATTGAGTGCTTATGTGAAGAATAAAATCTATATAATAGGCCACGTCTGTGCCTAATTCTCTGATGTCGTTCAGTACTTGCAGCGCCATCTGCTTTTATCAGGAGGGCGAAATCGGAACTAAGCTTGCTCACCGCTATCGCAGGATACGTAAAATCAAGGAGAAATACCGGAAAATAAAATAAAGTTAGTAAGACAAACGACTTCATCTGTGGCAACACGCACGTGCTCGAACAACTGTCTGCGACGTTTTTTCTATTACGCAGGTGTTATGTCGTGTTTTATTTCATTTTCTTCGTATTACAGAGTAATTTCATAAAAAGGGATAAAATTGCAGAGTAATTTCATAAAAAGGTATCAGCTTTATTTTACTTAATGAAAAGGTATCAGCTTTATTTTACTTAATGAAAAGGAATCAGCTTTATTTTACTTAATGAAAAAGAATCAGCGTTATTGTATTTCATAAAAAAGGAACAAGTAAAATTGTAAGAATGTAACTGCAGGCGTAGTTTTGATTCACTGTGATGGAAATTTAAAAAATTGTTGGTTTCATGGATTTTTTTCTTGGCAGTATGTATATGTATTTTACGACTCGTGTTATAAAAATTACAAATTTCAGTCACAACTTTTTCACCCGTGCATGGCACAGACTATGAGCCAGTATTGAATAAAACACTACACAATGTAATGTGTTTCGACGTACGTCAGCCTCTCTCTCTCTCTCTCTCTCTCTCTCTCTCTCTCTCTCTGGAAACTCTCTTGGAACATAACATTGTTAATATCGAAATTCGTGGGTGGATATATTAAACCAGTTCTAAGCTAGTTCTCATTTGCAAAATTTACAGAGGAATACCTAGATATCTAGTTTACGTAAAACATATTCGAAGAAGGACAAAAGGGGAGGTGACTTTTTCTGGCATTTAGAGTTCACGCTCATCGACTTCTGAAAAACATCAAATCTGTATTTTTGCATTATATCACATGTGGCACTTGTTTTTTTAAAGACACCATTAAGCATTCATTGAATCCAAAAAAGTGATAATTCTAATATGTAGATATATACCCGTATATAAGCACTGAACTGGGAAAACAAAGGGATAAAGATTAATGGAGATTATCTAACCCACCTTCGTTTTGCTGATGACGTAGTCATTTTTGCAACTACCCCATCAGAGCTGCAGAGTATGATCCAGGAACTTGCTGACAAGAGTAAAGAAGTGGGATTAAAAATGAACTTTCAGAAGACAAAAGTGATGTTCAATGCTTTTACAAGAAATGAAGATTTATCGATTGATGGAGAAAAACTGGAGATAACAGATACGTATGTTTATCTTGGACAGCAGATATCAAGTGAGGGTCACATTGATGAAGAAATTAATCGGCGTAAGAAATTAATCGGCGTACAAAACATAATTTTCAAGAGCAATATGCCATTATGTCTTAAAAGAAAAGTGTTTGATCAATGCATCCTTCCAGTGCTTACGTATGGTGCAGAGACGTGGACCTTAACTAAAAGAGACATACAAAGGCTGCAGACAACTCAAAGCAGCATGGAGAGGTGCATGCTTGGTATAACCAGGAGAGATAAGAAGAGGAACTCGTGGATCCGAAAAATGACGAGAGTGGAAGACATCATGATCAGAGTTAAATCCCTGAAATGGCAATGGGCTGGACATACTGCCAGAAGGACAGACCATAGATGGACAGCCGAAATTTTAGATTGGATTCCAAGGGACAGGAAAAGACCCAGAAAAAGACCACATGGGAGATGGGTGGATGAAATTCGTAAATATGCGGGAGTGACATGGAGGAGACTGGCACAAGACAGACCGTTGTGGAGGAAACTTGGGGAGACCTTCGTCCAGCAGTGGATTGATAATGGTTGACAATGATGATGATGATGATGATGATATAAGCACTAAGGCAAATATAAAATTAAAATATTCACACGATCGTTAGATCCATAATCACTATTACTCCATAAATATAGACACCAAAAGTTGAAGTTTGAAACAAAGATACGTAATTTTTTTAACGAACTTCAATATGAAATTTAATAATTACTTCTTGGTTTTAATATTTACATTATAACAGTTTCGCATCAACATACAGATGTTGCTTTTCTTTTTCACAATCAGTTTACTATCTAAAAGTAAAGCCAACCGAAGAAAATCCAATAAACTATAGTAATAGGGATTTTAGTTACATAGATTAAGCTATAGTAATAGATATTACAGTTAAGTAGATTTTTTCCAGAAAAATCTCAATTGATTTTGATTTTTTGTGCCAACTTACCGAAAAGTATCACCATTCCTTATCTCAAAAGTATCCATTTTGCAATAAAAGGAAAACAAATTTCGACGTGACAAGATTGCTAGCGAAAAAAGTTTTCGCAGATCGAAAAACAACACTTACAGTAATCTCGAACGGTTTTTAAGATAGAAGAAAACCGACTTCCTAGTCCGATGCCAGAGAAACAAACAGACAACGATTCACGCTAAAGGTGACGACTTTCAGCTGCGTGGGTTCCACCTCCTATGAAGCGAGATTTTCTTACACGAAGCAAGAAATATGATATCGAAACATCATTTTTCAAAGGAGCCGAAAGTCTTCCTCGGTTGTTTAGCCTCATTTAAAGAAATCACACTAACCAGAATGTTCAAATAGCTTGTTTGAAACGTGTCACGCAATGTGTACATAAAACCACACAACCTGCGTGAACGTTGTATTTATCATCTTCTGCAATTTAAATTCGCACTAGGAAGGTATTTCTTTGAAATGCAAAATATGGGATAACTAAGAGTGGGTACACTGTAAAACATTTCTGAACTTCACGAGCCATTTTCTGTGATTCCTTTCGTGAATTAACGAAACATATTCCTGATACAACCTTTTCCGTGAAAAGAAGGGGGAAAAATGCTTAATATCACGGATTTTTAATACGTCTAGAGCATTCTAAATTTTGGAAAACATTTCCTCAGTTCCTTCCGAGTAATAACGGACAAATTCTGTTCTCACCCTTTTGGATCCATATCACCAAACATTTCTGGTAATAGGTGGAATTTACTGCTAAATATTCGAGGTTTGATCAGTGGCTCACCCACGGGGAGGGCCGATTGGGACCGACTCCCCCCTTGGGCTGACGGAGCAGGAAATTATTACGTCGAAATTTGAGACAAAACATCACGATACGCGATCTACATATACTTCTTAATCATGTACCGTATAATTATAACATACAATTATTATAAGGGAGTAGTTCTGTTAAATAAATTTAGAAAAATCTAACCAGCAAAAGAATTTCATGTACTGCTTCTTCTAATCATTTAACTTTCTTGTACTGTAACATTACTAGTAACTGGATGAGAATAAATGTACAAAAGTCAACCTCCTTCTTAATTGTTATGGCATCTGTGGCATCTGACTATTTTTCTTGGTAAACTTAGGGGGGATAACCTCCACCTTGGGAAAATTTTGTCCCCCTCCCCCCGTCGGAAAATTATTGGGTGCACAAGTGGGTTTGATTAACTATTAAATTTATTTCGTCTGTCGAAGGATCGGATCTGATTTTGAAGTTCCATAGCAAGATTCTATATTGTGAATAGCATTTCCCATGAAATTTTGGTTATTGTAGCACAGAATATTTCTTATCTCTCTCTCTCTTTGCCCCCATTTTGTGCACCAGCTATTGGATATTGTGTTACCGTAAAAAAACAACAACGGGTACTTGAATTATTGTACAGAAGATTGCATGATATCTATGTATCAGTCTGTGGACTTCTTAAGACAAAAGCCATTTTAGCTATCAAGAGTAAATTTTATATTTAGGATTTTTGTGAAATAATGCTATAAAGTACTGCATTTCACCCTTTCTTAATGAAAATTGAAAGGCATTTAAGTTTTAAAATATATCAAGTTCCGAAGCATTCTGTTGCTTCGAAAAATCACGATGAAAGAAATACGTAATTTGTAATACGTCTTCCTACAGAAATGAAAATCTTTATCATAATATTTCCAGATGCTTACCGTTACGTTTTCCTTTATAATCTTTTAACGGTTTTGACACTATTTTGAAGTTCTGTAGTCATGAGGAAGTTTCGCCAAATGTATCGATTTTATGTTGGTGCGTGTTTTTCTGGAGAAGTACATGCCTTTCACCGTTTTTTCGTTAACATACACTACTGTTTGTGAAAATTGCAACACTTGAAAGACTCCTGGCATTAGCTTGAAACTTACATGATATGTACAATTGGTTAGGATATTTACATGATTAGGATATGATTTGTGTATGCATGATTTGTATAAGTCATGATTTGTATAGGTTAATGATTTGCATAGGTAATGATTTTATAGGGCATGATTTGTATAGGTTAATGATTTGCATAGGATAATGATTTGTATAGGTTAAAGATTTTGTAACGTACCAGGAGATGTGACGTGCCTGCCACGACATAAAGGCAGATAGGAATCAGAATAAAACGTCCGCGTAGCTCAATTGGTAGAGTGACTTATTCCGGAATGAGGGGATCCGGGTTCGAATCCTGGCGTGGACAGAAATGACGGAGAAATTTACTTCGTTATAATGGCGCCCGAACTATCCGGATGACCCGACCGTTCAAAATCTCGCAAGGGTGTGATGTTATTTCCACACCGCGAGATAGGAAAAATAACAAAAGAATCCCTTCTCCAGCACTTCAAAAAAAAAAAATAATAATAATAATAAGGGGGAGATGATGTAACGTACCAGGAGATGTGACGTACCTGCCAGAAGGACGCACACGACATAAAGGCAGATAGGATTCAGAATAAAACGTCCGCGTAGCTCAATTGGTAGAACAACTTATTCCGGAATGAGGGGACCCGGGTTCGAATCCTGGCGCGAATAAAAATGACGGATAAATTTACTTCGTTATAATTTTCATAGGATAATGATTTTATAGGGCATGATTTGTAATGGGAGGATTTGTATATGTTGGTATTTGTACATGATTTGTATAGGTTGGTATTTGTACATGATTTGTATAGGTTAGAATATGTATATTATTGGGTCTTAAAATTCCAGTGAAAATGTGCATGCGGCTTCTGAGCAACGCCCTTCGAGCTGTCCAATCTTTAGCCACTCATGCAGGACGAAACTCGAGTACAGTGATGCGAACGTTAATACAGTGATGCTATCTTACCCAATAAGATGAATTTTCTTACCACGAAACTGCCACTCGTACAGGACGAAACGCTAGTACAGTGATGCGAACGTTAATACAGTGATGCTATCTTACCCAATAAGATGAATTTTCTTACCACGAAACGGCCACTCGTACCGGACTAAACGCTAGTACAGTAATGCATACGTTAATACAGTGATGCGAACGTGGCGTCAGGACAGATGAAGCTCGGACGCGAAGAAATTCAGGAAATGGACCGCAAAATCGTGCGACTGCAGTGAATGACGGACACCTCTACCTCAAGGCAGTGACTGATCGCACAGCGACATTAACGGTGTTAGCGCAACGGTGAAGCACTGTCACAGGTCACGCTTTCTTTTATGGCACAGTCCGACGTCGTCTACTGAGCAGAGGGCTGATTGCTAGCAGCCCCAATGCAGCGCATTCCTTTGACCCTCAACCACGGACGCCTGTATTTTCTGACGAGCCACAATTCAACTTGACGCTCCATGATGGTCTCATACCGGTAAGTGAGTATCGGTATGCGACCGTCATACCGTGGTAGGATCATTCCGATCCCACGCCAAGCGTCATGGTTTGGAGCGCCATTGTGTTCAATTCGCGATCCCTCCGCATGTGGCCCGAAATGTCCATCCCGCATCTGTCCTGGACTTCACATTCTCCGGATCTGTCCTTTATCTAACATGTCTGGGACATGGTAGCTAAGCGACAGACCCGTCAAGCGCCTCCACCAGTCACTAGAAATAAACTCTAGTCTCGCATACAAACCTCATGGCAGGATATTCCACCAGGACGATAAGAAAAACCTCTTCCATTCAATGCCACGCCATGTAAAGGCTGTTATTTTTGCTCAAGGTGTCTACCCATGATATTTAGTTATCTCCTGTAACATGAGGAATCTATAAATTTTATTTGAATAGCGCGATTCTTTCTTGTGGTTGTAATTTTGACGAACAGTAGTGTACCAAACAGATTTTTTATCATGACGAAACTCATATGCTTCGACTATTTTTTTTTATCGAGGCTTGTCCTGAAAACGATTTGAATCATGTTCGATCGTATGCATAATCTTTATAATATTTTGGGCCCCCTCCCTTTCGGTGAAGTAGTGAACTAAGACCATTTTACAGAGATGGGTCCGGACGCGAAATCCCCGGCGAGCCATGGATGGTGTATTTTTCTTACAGCACCTTCACCCCCTTACAAAATTTGCACTTTCTAGTTCAAATCGATCAGACGGGCATCTGGGGAACTTTCTGTCGATGTCCTAAAAATGCACCATAAAAGATCAAAATTGTTTGCTTACAAAGTGTAAACAATAACTCACACCATAACCTGAAAGAAATAACTTTGGCGTAGAACTTTTGGAAAATGTTGAAAACAATAACACGTTTCTGTAGCGGGTAATGTTTTCCGAAGAAGTAACGTTTCGCTGCCTCGATGGCGTAGTTGTCTAAGCGCTGGCTTCCGATTATTCGTCCGAGATGGGCCCGAGCGTGAATCCCGAGAGAGGCATGGTGGTGTGTTTTTATTACGGAACTGGTTCTCTCCCTTTCTTGGAACTAGTGACCCCAAATTAGAGTGAAGCTACCGCTTATAACACATATTGTTCTTCACGTTGCTCCTTAAACTCGGAAATTAAAAAAATGTAATTAGACTCTGTTTATCGTGAAACTATTCAGGTTGTTCTTTCACATAGTATTTTACATGTCGTTTGAAAAAATAAACAAGCGTGCTTATACACAGTCGAGTCACATTATTGTGACCACCATCTACTTTTGATGCCAACAGCGTGTAGCCAATGAAAGAAGGCACGTGTCGTGAGCTGGCTTGGAGGAGGGTATATAAGGTGAGATGTAGGCATTCTGAAAACATATTACTCGTTGCTGTCATGGGTAAAAGGAGTGATTAATCAGATTTTCAAAAAGGGATGATTATCTGCTTTCGGGCCAAGGGTGGCAATATTTCTCAAACAGCGCAGTTTGTGAAATGTTTGCGTAATGCTGTGGTTAAAGTGTATCGTGATTTGAGAAATGGCACCATTGCGAATAAGCGACGTGAAAACTGCGGAGCACCACGTGCCATTGATGTGAGAGGTGAACGTCGGCGGTGCGTGAGGGACGATCGACACGCTACACGGGAGCAACTCACTCGCTGAATGAACCAAGGGGCTGCCGGAAGTGTGTCTGAAACGACAGTTCAGTGAACCTTGCTTCGTATGGGGCTCCGATGCAGACGGATGGTCACTGCTCCTATGGTAACGAAGGTGCATCGGCAGAAAAGGCTTACATTTGCACAGCAGTATTGGATTGGACCTCCGCTGATTGGCAAAGGATTGCCTTCTCCGCTGAGTCACGTGTTCTGCTTCATCGAACGGATGGTCGTTGGTGTATAAGGCGAGAAACATCAGAGAAGAAACAGTCTTCAACCATTGCTGGAAGAACACAAGCTAGTGGGGGCAGCATTATGGTGTGAAGAATGTTTTTTTTTTTTTTTTTTTAATTTAAGGTTTGACGATCACCGTGAGCAACTCAATGGGCTATAAGCAGTCGCCCGTCCCTAATTTAGGGTCACTGGTTCCAGGGAAGGGAGAGAGCCAGTGCCGTAAGACAAACACAACATCCATGCCTCACCGGGATTCGAACCCGGACCCCTTTCGGACGAATGATCAGAGGCCATCGCTTAGACCACTGCGCCACCGGGGCGGCAAGAATGTTTTCGTGGCATTCCCTGGGTCCACTCATACCTATGGAAAGCACTATGGACTGAATTCGTTATAAATCCATCCTTGCAGACCACGTACACCCATACATGCTGATTGTCTTCCCTGGGGCGGATGGGATCTTCCAGCACAACAATGCGACGTGTCACACGGCAGGAAATGTCCAAGAGTGGTTGGAAGAGCACGACGAAGACTTAAAGGTACTTCCCTGGCCCCCTAATTCCCCAGACTTGAACCCAATTGAGCATCTGTGGGATTACCTCGATCGTGTTGTTTGCTCTATGGATCCTCCACCACGCAGCCTCCAGCAGCTGTCAGATGCACTGCAGTCAGCATAGCTCCACATAACTGTGAACGCCTTTCAGCGGCTTATTGAGTCACTCTCAGCCCATCTAGCTGCTGTCCGCGCTGCACACGGCAGTTACTCTGGTGGTCACAATAATGTGACTCGACCGTGTATTACCATTATTTCCGTCCTCCCATTAGTTAACGTCATAACTCTATATTTGTCCGATTACAAAATAAATCAATTTCTCTCACTGAGAAGTTTGTACTTTGAGGACGACAATTGTAAGCTTTCTGGTCTTTTTCGCATGTACATCATCATAGCCGCCAGGGGAGTAAAGGCAGGTACTGCTGAATTCAAAATATGTTTGTTTTATATCATTGCTTCTAAACGTCGAAATGCTGCTGTAAGCGCTAGTTTCTGACAATTCGTCAGAGATGGCTTCGGGTTGGAATTCCGGAGAGGCGTGGATGTTGTATCTATCTAAGACTGTTCCTTCCCATTAACCAGTGGCTCTAAATTAGGGATGGAAGACTGCTTATAGCCCATCAAGTTGCTTACGTGATCGTTAACCCCCCCCCCCCCTAAACCAAAATAAGAAAAAACAGCAACATAAAAACACGTCGAATTGGAAAAATTCCTTTGATACTCCATGAAGGTTGTCTCTCGTAGAGTTTCTACTCCATATAATGCAAATATTTTCTGCTAGGAGGCGTAAATGTATATCGAATTGTTCGTTTCTGATAGTTTTGTTTAAAAAATCATTTTTTTTTTTGCGGTGGATAACGTTCAGGGAGAAAAACATTTTTTTTTATAACATTTAATTTTTCATAATTCACATTATTGCCCTTTGGATGAATAAGAGCATATTAATGTTTGCAATAATATATTTACAGCCACAAAGATTCACTTAAAGTATTTTTGATCAAATGCCATTCACTGCAGGAAAATATTTTGCCTATATTTCTTACTCAAAGTGAGTCACAGTTTTTCCGTTAGAAGGTGTGTCATAATTATCCACGTTTCTAAATTCCTTTTTGAGCCCGATAGCGTTCATTGGGATACATATTTTTTATATAATTTGATTTTTTCATTACGAACAATTTTGCTAATTAAGAACCACTTTGGCGTATTTGTTGCAAACCGGGTATCTCTTATTTGTCAATAGCAGTATACTTATTTTCAACTCATTTCGCAGCCGTATTTACTTGTTTAAAATCCGAAGTCTTTATGGGCAAATATCACTCATTGCGTAAAAACGTCTATGCGCACATCTTCTCAAACTGATACTGAATTTCCTGCTAGAAAGGCTGAGTGCTTATTTTATATTTTTCGACATGCATTCTCCCAGGACATCGATTTCGAAAATTATTTTTGAGTCGGATACCATTCACTACTAGGAGCATTTTTACGCTTGGTTTTGAATCTTTCATAATGCAGAACTCTGCCACTAGGCGACGTAAACCTGCATTTCTCTTTGGAGCTGTATCCCCGCTGCTAAAACTCCGATTGAGAAATTTCTTCTTGCATCTTACACTAGCGGAAAGTGAAAAAAGAACACCAAGAAGGAGACGTCTGATACCAACGAAATTTATACAGCATAATAACGGAATACAGAGGATAACGTGATCAAAACATTATGGCAAAATACAGCTGTATTTGCTGGTAAACTGAAAAATAACATTTCCATGTAACATGGTTAGTACGAGGTTGAACCGCCATGAACTGTGTCACACTGTACAATTCTGTCATGGAGTCTGTCGTACAGAAGTTGGATGTAAGTTTGGGGTATTGAGTTCCAAGTATCCACAACCTTAACGCGTAAATCGGGGATGGTCGTGGCGGGCTGTGGAGACCGGATAAGTCATTGTGTCATAAAATCCCACACGTGCTCAATGGGGGACAAATCTGGTGAACGTGCCGGCCATGGAAGTTGTCTCAAACCCTGAAGTGCATGTTGCGTTGCACGTGACGTGTGTGGGCGTGCGTTATCTTGCTGGAAAACACTCATGGGCAAATATCACTCATTGCGTAAAAACGTCTATGCGCACATCTTCTCAAACTGATACTGAATTTCCTGCTAGAAAGGCTGAGTGCTTATTTTATATTTTTCGACATGCATTCTCCCAGGACATCGATTTCGAAAATTATTTTTGAGTCGGATACCATTCACTACTAGGAGCATTTTTCTGCTTGGTTTTGAATCTTTCATAATGCAGAACTCTGCCACTAGGCGACGTAAACCTGCATTTCTCTTTGGAGCTGTATCCCCGCTGCTAAAACTCCGATTGAGAAATTTCTTCTTGCATCTTACACTAGCGGAAAGTGAAAAAAGAACACCAAGAAGGAGACGTCTGATACCAACGAAATTTATACAGCATAATAACGGAATACAGAGGATAACGTGATCAAAACATTATGGCAAAATACAGCTGTATTTGCTGGTAAACTGAAAAATAACATTTCCATGTAACATGGTTAGTACGAGGTTGAACCGCCATGAACTGTGTCACACTGTACAATTCTGTCATGGAGTCTGTCGTACAGAAGTTGGATGTAAGTTTGGGGTATTGAGTTCCAAGTATCCACAACCTGGACGCGTAAATCGGGGATGGTCGTGGCTGGCTGTGGAGACCGGATAAGTCATTGTGTCATAAAATCCCACACGTGCTCAATGGGGGACAAATCCGGTGAACGTGCCGGCCATGGAAGTTGTCTCAAACCCTGAAGTGCATGTTGCGTTGCACGTGACGTGTGTGGGCGTGCGTTATCTTGCTGGAAAACACCACGATGGACCGACCTTACAAATGGCACAACAACGGGCAGAGTGATGTTGTTGATGTAGGAGGTGCTGTTTAACGTACCCGATACAAACACTAGTTGTGTACGGGAGTGATAGCTGATCGCTCCCCACACCAGGAGACCAGCTGTAGGCCCTGTGTGTCGCTGGCGGATGCAAGAAGGGTGGAGTCGTTCCCCTGTGAGTCTGCGAACACACATACGGCCATCGGAGGCTCCCAAGCAGAATCTGCTTTCATCGCTTAACACGACAGTTCGCCATTGCGTTCTCCAGTGCAGACGTTGGCGACACCACTGCTGCCGTTCCTGACGGTGGGCTGGAGTCAGAGATACACATGCCAGAGGCACACGTGCACGTAGTCCTGCATCCAGTAGACGGTTGCGGATTGTTCGCACAGTCACCTCAGGTGCAACGGCAGCACGAATTTGCATCGCAGTGGATGTTCTGCTTGACAACGCCACTCTTCTTTTGCGTCGATCGGTCCGCTCATCAGTCCCTCTGTGACTCCGGGTTCCACGTCTTCTCGTGTGGGAATGTTCCTCGGACCATCTACGCCACCATCGTACCACCAAAGAATATAAACGCTTCGCGTGAAGAAGCTCAACTCTCGTAGAGATAACGCAAAACAGGCGACAGCAGCGCCACTATGTAATACGGCACTAGATGCTCTGCGGGAAAGTTAACATTCAGGCGCAAAAAGCGTAGGGTACACGGGACGGGAAGCCTATTTCACGGAAAGGAAGCGAAGCTTTGATCTGCGATTGTTTACTTCGGTCTGATTACTAAAGCATTTGTTTTTGTTGTTCTTTTCTGAGTATCCCTCCTGTCCCTTCTTTTGGTGAAACAAATATATACACTGAAACCAAATATGTATTCTTTGCTGAAACGACTGATAGCTATAAACGCAGATCTAGAAGAGAACAACAAAACCTTTGAACAAAACGCCAACACAAACACGCATGCTCAGTCCAACTCAGTCTGCTCCAGCATCAGCCTGTAATGTTGGCTTCTGTGTAATACTTTCGGCCGGTGCCGCATAATGTGGCGCTAGTTACGTCTCGCTGAGCCTTACCTTCTTATCAGTTAGATATTCTTTGGTACCACCACGGATACTTCCCGTCCAATTCGCTCCCGCAATACGACGATACGACCAGCCGGCCTCGCGTAGTCCGACTAGACGACCTCGCTCAAAGTCCGGTAACTGCTGAAATCGTACACGTCTTCCATATCCAGCCATTGCAGCTTCTTCAGGGTCTTCGCACGTGTCCGTACGCGGACGACTGATTACATTCACTTCGCCGTACTCCTTAAATACCACCGACGATAATTTGCATATTATGCCGTGCTGGGGCGTAAGCGCTCACCGGTTGGTTCCGAAATTAACATCACACCTGCGTAAACTCGACCCCATTAACATATGTAAATTTCATGATCGTCCGCCAATTCCTTCTTGGTGTTCTTTTTCACTTTCCGCCAGTGTATATCACTCGCTACGGTAAGCAATGCAAACATTATGCAATAAATAATGCACATGTCTCCTGCTCTGGGATGCATACGTGTAAATATATTTCTTGTTATATCTGCTTCTAAATATGGCTTTTGTAAAATTATTTTTCCACACTTAGCTCTTACTATGAGAAATGAGAAATATTTTGCTTAGCTTTCCCATTTTATTCTAGCGCAGAGTTTTGACACTAAGGGACTTCAGTGTAACTTTATATTTCCAAAAGCATCGTCGATTCAAAAACATTTTCTTGGTCGAATATGTTTGATTAAATAGACAAAGACATCGCTTTTTCCGCGTTTTTATTTAATTAACACACAGCAACCGAAAAATTGTATTTTCCAGCGGTATCGAAATACAGTTTTTCGGTTGCTGTGTGTTAATTAAAGAAAAACGTGGAAAGCGCGATGACTTTGTCTATTTATATTGTCTCCACGTATTTGAAAGATTTTCACCATATCTTTGACTCCGAATATCACCCATTTTATTGTTCAAATAAGGGTCGGTAATCCATTTAGGGTGGCGTTAAGTTATATTAGGCTTTCCGCCGTATCGCTAAGTCTAACTGCTCGGTTTGATAAGACTCCTTTTGCTGTTCAGGCGACAACTTATGATAATTCAAGGTTCATTTAGTACGCTAGAAGGACATACACACAATAACTTTTTATTTAAAATCAAATCCTTGGAGTAACGACCTAATTTGATGAGATAATCAGTTTCATACTTCTGCTATTGGACATGTAACAGCATCTAACAGATGACATTTACAGACGTAGTAAACACTTACATCAGCAGAGAGCTTAATCAGTCAGTATTTTCATTTGCATGGTTCCTGCATTTATATCGGTATGCATGACGTGTCTGACTGTCAGTCATAGCTCAAAAGAAAAGCTTATGAGAGTTCAGATGTGACGTTCATTACGGAAAGCATAAAGAGAAGCAATCAAAATTTACGTAAGTGAAATTCAACAAAATAGGAAGATTAAAAAGGTATTACACATTACATGTTATCGTTATAGATGACATAAGAGCAACAGTTTTCTATACTCAAGAGACGCATATAGCGTATTAAATCCGTTTATTTTTGTGGTGTAGTTGGCACGAAGATTCGCCAAGCTTTCGCACTTTATGTCCACCATGCCTTGAAAAAGCCTCCCAGTGGAATGCGAAAGTTTGGCAAATATTTGTATTTAGCACACCATAAAAAACGGATTTAATACGCTATATGCGTCTCTTGAGTATTCATAGTGTAGTGTATTTATAATTACGTTAACAGTTTTCCATTTTTCAAGCAAATATGCTTCATTTTACTGTAATGTCACTTAGGATTTTAACTTATATTTCTTACTCAAGAAAAGTGGTAAAAGATTTTTAAGAAGCTTCAAAACATTTTTCTGGTGAAAAATATTTATTTACACTTTACAATATGCATTAAGAATTCCACTATACATTTACAGGAAAAGGATTTTACAGCTCATCTTAACAGAAAACATTAAAAAATGAATGATGATAACTTAACGATGTGTGCCATATATGCCATATATCTTTAGTCGATGCCATATCTTTAGCCAGTTGTTATTGGAGTTCAATTCCCTGTGTAATCTTCACAGAAAAAAACATGTAAAAAAGCTGTACAAGTCATTCAAATGCATGAATATTTCTTGATCTTCCAGACCTAAAATGTCAGTCTCATAATCACCAAACTGTTCCACATTTATCGCTTGGATTCATAGGACTATCACTGTCGCAGTGGAAAGCATCGGCAAAGTCATTAAGATTTTTTAGTACTTCATTTACCCTGGAAAACAAAATAAAAAGGAATTAACACATTGATACAACCTTAGTAAAGAAACAATACACAAAATATGAAGTGGGATCTTATCATCGCAGAGAAGACGGTAAAACAGACTACAGAAGAACCGGCTTATAACGAGCTCGTATTTAGCGAGATCTCAGATTTAACGAACGGACGTTTGGTATAGTGATAATTCAAAGCAAATTTGATCGTTTTAACGAATAAAATTTAATGAAATTCCCGGCTTTAACGAGGAAGGGAAAATATAAGATGATCACTTTTAACAAGCAAAGTAACAAAATTTAATGAAATGCTATATTTAACGAGACAGATAAATTCTGCTCCGCACTGTCCTGGAATGGAGGAATAGAAATGGTGAAATGCCGGACCAAATCGCAACAGTGCAGGGAATCATGGTGTGCTAATGTGAAGAATGTTGATAGAAAATCAATGGGGAAGGAGTGCATCGAATGCCCAACAAGTGAGTTGTGCAAGAGACTCTCCCTGCCATCCACTTGAAGGAGTTATACCTTGGGTATATCGCTTCCGCAAAGTTGAAAACAGGCCACCTACTCCTAGGTAAAAAGAGGGCGGATGGGTCTCACGGACATTAAAATGCGTTTCAAGTAAACAATTGCAGAGAGGAACAGGACAGTAATGGAATGGGGATGTCACCGTAAGGGAAACAGAAGATAATAATTCCTGGAATTGTTTCCATTTCCCCCTCTCCTTCTCCAAGTGAGCGCTGCATCGCTAGGATCGCCGCTGCTTTCGTTCCATGTGTGTTTTGTAGTCAAATTGCAGTCATCCTCATGTGGTCATCAAGCTGAATATACTTGAAAGGTTTCATTAATTAACCCTGGAATATGGTTAGAATTCATATTCTCTCTACTATTGCAATTAATTAAATATTTCAAACATATCCAAATGCTGTCGATATACTATATAATGTAAACGGATAGGCATACTTTTTGTATAATTGGGGGTTTAACGATCACCATGAGCAACTCAATGTGCTATAAGTAGTAGCCCGTCCCTAATTTAAAAGCCACTGACTCCACGGAAAGGGAGAGAGCCAGTGCCATGAGACAAACAAAACACACATGCCTCACCGGGATTCGAACTCGGACCTATATCAGACGAATGATAAGGAGGCGTCGCTTAGACCATCGTGCCACCGAGGTTGGTTATGCATATTTTTCCATAGTGAGAATTTTCACCCTAAAACCGGATTTAGCGAGAGCCCCGATATAACGAGGATTTCCACCGGTCACGAGCTCCCCGTTATAAGGGGCTGTACTGTATAAACGTTTATGTGTGAGAGAGGCTCAGTAACTTCTTAGACACTTTGTGTAGTAATCAAGTATTAATGTCAACAGCGCTTGGTAGTATTCGTGCCTTACTGTGCTTCCTCTGACGGAATGAAATTGACACTACAGCCACTGGATATCAGCTGTCGTCCTACAAATTCACTCATTTGTTGCATCGGTCAGTAACGGTAAGGATGGCAATTACTTTCAAGCAAAAGGCAATGAAAACAATTTTAACGATATTGGGATTTTCGCTGGTGGCCCTTTACTAGAATATAGTTAGAATTCAAATTCTGTGCTATTTAAAACCATCCTGAAGCTCTTCATCATCCTGAATACCTACAGTACGTTTCAGATGTTATGAAGAGGTCAGAGAGACACAGAGTTGGTTTAAGAAGTGATACAAACATCTTTATAACATATTAGGGTATGCAAAAGTTTCCGCCGTTTTAAGAACAAAGGAAAGAGGAACAACCAGGAAATCAGTAAATATTTTTTCAATGAAATATTGGCCATTAGCATCAATTACCTTTTGGCATTTTCAGGCAAGAAACGAATGTCCCTGTGATAGAAGGACTCGAGTTTTGAGCTGAAGAACGCAGTGACGAAATTTTCAACCTCTGGAACTGTGGTGAACCACTGTTGGGTTAGGGCATGTTGCATAGAGCAAAACAGATGAACGTCTGAGGGTGCAATGTTCGGGGAGTAAGTCATGTGCGGTAAAACTTAACCGTGTAACTGTTCAAGAGTTGATTTCGTGGTGGCACCGACATGTGGTCTGGCATTATCGTTTAACAGGATGACTGGGAGGCAGGCGTCTTTTACCTGTCCATAAGCGTTTTTGCTCCATTGTGGGGTTCAGTTTCATCAACTGATTGTTATACGTTTGTGCAGTGATTGTTTCGTCCGGCTTCCTCAGTTCGAAGTACAGCACTTATATGCATATTCACCACACACACAACAGCACCTTTTCCCCGTGGATATCCTGTTTTGCAGTGGATGTTGATGGCTGGCCTGGGTCGACCCAGAATCGCTTGCGTACGGGGTTGTAGCAATATACCCATTTCCCATCCCCAGTGGCAACCTTCCACAAGACATTCTTCCCTTGAAATCTCTTCAGCAACGACATGCAGATGCCCAATCGTTGACCAATATTACACCCCGTAAAAGTATGCAGAACCCACTTACCAATCTTGTGGATCTTCCCCAAGGCCTGTAGACGCCGCAACACCGTCGACTGAGCCACTTTCAAACGTCAGTTGCGTGGTCCATTGTGTGGCATCCTCTTGCAACAACGATTCCAGCCCCTCTTCTACGAGTTCCTGCGATCTACCTGCTCACGACTTGTCTTCCAAGCTTAGATCAACTTTCTTAAAAGTGGCAAACCATTCTTGAAACGTCCTCTCACCTGTAAACCTTTTGCCATGCGCCTGACATATCGAACCCTATGCTTCACTCGCACTTTTCCCTAAATTCAACATGAATAACAAACAGTGCCGCAAATGAATTTTATCGACCACCATGCTTGGCTTCATGTACGAACTGAGAGCGCGGGTAACCGGCTGGTTAGACCTCTAAAGCGCCCGCTAGCGGGGAAGGGTGGAACTTTTGCATACCCCAAATAGATGCAACAAAAATACGCTTAAGTGGCTACAGCATAACAAACTCTGTCTGCCGGTGGTGGGATTCGAATCCACGGTCCTCACTTTGGAGCCATTTATTCTCCCGACTGAACTACACCGATCTTGGTTTATGGCTGGAACTTGCCCTTTTGACTTTTGCGTCACCTCAGTGGTAAGTCGTATATATTCCTCCCTTGAGAAAGGTGGTGGCACGAAATTACAGCTTTCGGGTCCGCCACAAACCATGGTTGAAGTAGCTCGCTGTAGAAGAAGCAATTCTGCTTGATTCCAGACGCCGTGAGGAAAGAAGCATTACACGTTTTTCGAAGCGCTGAAGGAGGAATTCTCATTAATTCCAGTCGATGTGTGAAAGAATCATCACACATTTTATTCGAACCACGCGGCCAAGACATTCATTTTACGTTCGGGCGTCAGTATAGCATAAAACCTTTTTGCCGGTGGTGGTGTTCGAACCCATGTCTCCTCGCTCCGGAGCTAGTTATTCAAACCATGTCTCCTCGCTCCGGAGCTAGTTATTTTCCCGACTGAACTGCACCGAATTTGCCTTATCACTGCAACTTGCCGTTTTGACCCTTGCATCACCTCAGTGGTAAGTAACATGCATCAACGCTGTAAGGTACAATGTCGAAATGTAATGATATAAAATTCGCATAATGCAAGGCACAGAAGCTAAGAATTATTAAATCCCTTTCGTATGTTTCTGCAAATATGGGAAATGTCCTGATAGCAAATATTGTGATATTACATTTTATGGAAAAATCCTGATGGAATATACTCGACATATTATTCATTTGATCATATGCATCTGAACATTATGTTTACGAAACGTGTGACTCAAAAGTAGAATAACAATTTTTAAAACATTTACATGTAAGAAAAATGACTAAGAAGTGTTGCGAATCGAGATTAAATTTGATGCGTGCGATGTTTAAATTTATCTCATGCATGAGATGTTCAAATTTATCTGACGCATATGATGTTCAAAATATTTTAGGTTTTCCAACATCTGGCAAAGCCGAACACTTCAGAAAAGCGAATAAGGCTTATTTGATTTTCTCCAATATTCTGTTCTGCAAAAAAAGAGAAAACCTACAGTGTTGACAAAATATAGATTTCTAAATATCACTGACTGCTGAATTTAAAATTCTTAAACAGATTTCGAAAGCAAGTTTTGAAATAAATGTAGAACTTATATTTTCGAACATTTGTTATAGTGATAGACCAGGTAGCCACTCCAAGTAGCTCAAACAAACCTTTGGAGTCATTGCTTTTCAGATGGGTAGTTCTGGGTTGCACGTTAACGCTCTAGCAAAATGAAAATACTGTATGCGTATTAGGAACTGAAACTAGAAATGAATTACTTGAATATGCTGGAAAATCATTGTTTTCGCATTTCCTACACATTGTTTTCGTGTGGGGAAAAGAAAAAGTTCTTTATTATTTCCTACTTCACTGCGCTTAGTACTGACAGGGTGTCACGTGATCAGCCCTGGGGAATACCTGTGAGAGTGAAAGACTCGAACTGTTAACACACTCTCTTCCTACATTGCCATACTTTCGCCAGCATGTGTTTACATGTTATATCAATCCCAATTTACAATCTCCCGGACACTTCCGTCACATGTACCTGGAGTGCACTAAGTTCTCCCCTCCCCGCACCAAAACCCGAAAGAGAAAAATATTCAGTGGCTTCTCTTCCATCAAAAACTCCCACCCTTATCACCCTTCATCGCTTCGGCATCGTTCCTTCCCCAAGCAGCACTTATTGTCAAGTTCCAGCCAATCTGGCCCATGTTTATAAGCAATGCCTTATCGTTACTCCTTTGCTCCAATAAACACTGCAGTTCCAGAAATACTAGTACAGACGAGTTTATGCAAAATACATAGCAACCTCACCTATGCGCGTACTCAGTTGCGTCCGCCATTACGTATATAAAGCGATAGACATCCTTGCCAGCTGTAAGAGCTGTTTTCGGCATGAAAATGACAAGTAATAACGATTTAAGCGATTTTCAACGCGGAGTCATAGCTGGCGCTAGTGAGATGGGCCATAGTATTTCGGAGGTAGAAACGAAGTTAGGATTTTCATGGTCGACCATTGCAAGGGTGTACCATGACTACAAGAATTCCAGCAAAACCTCCAACTTACGATACCAGTGTGGCCATAAAAAGACATTGGGTGAACGTGACCGTCGTCGGCTGTCAAAAATCGTTTCACGCGAAAGGCGTGCAACACTCTCGCAGGTATCATCGGAATTCAATGCTGGAGCCTCAACAAGCGTCAGCGTCCTGACTGTGAAACGTACCCTGCACGATATGAGCTTTGGGTGCCAACGCCCAACTCGAGTCCCCTTGATGGGTGCACGACACAAAGCTATGCGCCTCGCTTGGGCACGGAAACACCGCCACTGGACATTTAATGACTGGAAACAAGTAGTCTGGTCTGACGAGTCGCGTTTCCAACTGTATCGGGCAGATGGAAGGATTCGTTTGTGGCGAAAACCCTATGAAGCCATGGATCCCGCCTGTCAACAGTTACTGTACCGGCAGGTGGGGGGTCCCAAATGGTATGGGGTGCGTTTAGCTGGACATCACTGGGACCCCTTGTACGTCTACAAACGTCTGTGACCGGCCAACGCTATGTGCGCATCCTTTCTGACAAGGTATACCCGTTCATGCCCTGCATTCATGCTGATGGGTTGGGCCTGTTCCAACAGGACATTGCACCTCCACAGAAGTGTCAGGGACGCCACAATATGATTAGAGGAGCATTCATCTGAATTTGCGGTGTTGCCATCCCACCCAAGTCCCCAGATCTGAACGTGATAGAACACATTTGGGATGCCATGCAACGCGCTATCGAACACAGGAATCTGAGACCTCGGAATACACCCGATTTGTGGAACGCTCTGCAGGAAGTATGGTGTGCATTGCCTACAGCATATTTCCAGAAGCTAGCGGAGTGAGTCCATGCCCATTCGTATTTCTGCAGTCTTGTGCTCCCGTGGGGGAGCTACCAAGTATTAGACTGGTGTACCAGTTTTTCTGGCATTTCAGTGTATGTTCGGAATCACACATTCAGCATGCCACGCTACTCATTCCATCCACGACTACTTGTTCCTTTTCGCCCGTGACCTCAACACACCTTGCCTTTCTGACATCTGCCCCTTTAACTTTATTTTGACCAAATCAATTATCTATCATGTCCAAATGAAACCTTTTATTACAACCTCCTATCTTTCCGCAAGAAGAGCAAGCAGATTTCTATGTACCACTTTCCGTAACTTTTCTAAATGCAGACTGCAACTAGAATACAGTCATGCACTTCGAATCTCAGCTGTTTTTTAATTACAAGTTAATAGTCTACGCAAACAGGATGGCTCTCATTTCATCAAAACAGAATTCGACTCAGAATATAACCCCCAATTCCTTTGCGATAATGTGTATTTTAACTGTACATCAATTCTTCTGTTGTTGTTTTTTATGTTTTCGGCTTCACATCACGAGAACTTTGACCTTTGACAATAACCTGGAAGTCGCATGACTCATATCACTTTCCTCGTTATTTGAGAACTTGCACTGCATTATATTAATTGCTTCTTTTTTGCCTTCCAACTGTTATCAACGAACTGGTGATCTGCATATCCAAAACTCAAGCGCAATTTGTTCGAGATCACACTCACCGCGTTCTGTAAATTTGCATATCTTCATGTTCACACTCTTCGCGTTTTGTAAACACACACTTGTTTCAAAGACATCCGCAATACCATTTGTAAAAATATGTATACTTTTCGAATTCATGCTCATCAACATTTGTAAATATTTTTCATATCCATTTCACACCCATATGTAAATACTCATTGCTAGTTTGTAATCTGTAAATATTTAATTTTTTCGTCATTCCATGAACAAATAGTACTTGAGCTATATTTCTCTGATGCTCAATGTTTATTTCTAAATCCTTCCAAAACTTTTTATTCCTTTAACGCGTTGCGCTTATTCTTGCATAAAGTAAAAGCGTGGTTTCAGTGTATAACAATTTTTTTCTATAACCTATTCAAGGTGAGTCTTTTATTTCATTCGTATAAAATAATTTCCCAAGTATCATCGTCCATTAGGATGAAGCGCTAATTTAAACTTGTTGCCGAAGCTCAGTGTGTAAGTATGAGCATCACATTTTTTTAAATAGAATCCCTATACTAATGATCCCAATTTCTTGGCGTAGAATAGAAATCAAAGTTTCCAAGCTTTCGCACATCAACCAGATGTCTTTTTTTCAAGGAAGGTAGACAGCAAACTGCAAACTGAATAAAAGAATGCTTCAACAATTTAAACGCGGTGACTTTACTTGGTGATTAAACTTCAAAGATCATAACCAACAACGAGTCATGCAATGATAGCGTCTCGCTGGAGTTGCCACGGGTTTTCTTCAAGCAGTGAATACCTTTTGTTTTTCTTCCATGATTCCGCGTGCAAAACGAGCATAACGCCTCGTGTTTTGAATGCCTAATTACGTTCGCACCTGTTCGTTTACTGTCAAGTCAAGTCACCGCATTTAAATTGTTGAAGCGTTCTATTATTCAGTTTGCAGTTTGCTGTCTACCTTCCGTGGTAAAGCCATCAGGTTGATGTGTGAAAGCTTGGAAACTTTTATTTCTATTCTACGCCAAGGAATTCGGATCACTAGTATAGTTATACTATTTAAGTATAGTTGGTGTACAGTTCCTTGTTATTTAATCACATTTTTTGTTACACAACAATAGAATATACTTTAGTAAATAACAAGGAACTGTACACCTACTGTACTTAAATAGTATAACTATACTAGTAATCAGAAATTTCTTAGTGTAGAATAAAAATAAAAGTTTCCAAGCTCCCGCACCTACTTTCCTTAAGAAAGCCAGCTGGTTGATGTGCGAAAGCTTGGAAACTTTGATTTCTATTCTTCACCAAGAAATTTCGGTTTACTAGTATAGTTATACTATTCAAGAATATACTTTTTTGTTTGTTTTAGCTCAAAGTTTGTTCTTGCAACGTAAACGTCTTCTCTATATATCAAATAAAATGTGTTGAAAATATCTTTCATTCAACCTCCTGCATCGGATGAAAAATAAATAGGAATTATGCGACTGTAAATAAATCGTATGACTAAAGTAAATATTCATGAAATTTCATACCAAAATAGTTTTAGAAACGAAATTGCATTTAGGCTTACCTATCGGCATCAGGGAAAGAGTACTTGATGTGGGTTCCTTCTTGGTAGGATTCCATGCTGCAGAATGACTAAATCAAGAAAAATAAGAATACGAGAAACAAAATAAGTCATTGGATGTCTTTGTAATAAAATAATCCCTTATTACTAGATAATCAAATGTTAAAATAAAATTAATATTTAGCCCTGAATTTTGTCAAGGAGTCATAAAGTTCTGATTATAAGCACACATTCTTTCGTCAAAGCTAAGGCTGATAGAGTTTCTTAATCCCAGTCTAAATTGTTTTTGAGTGATTGTGTAACCGTTTCCCGAATGACTCCATTTCAAATGATCGCCTTTAGAAGTGTTTTGATGTTTTGTGTTCGTCAAAAATCACATGAGCTAAGATGCTTTATGCCGCAAATATTAACACCTGAGATATTGTTTCTTGGTCAAATATGAAGAACAGTTTTCGTATTTCTCTTCATTATCTAAAATTTATCGTCACTGGATATAATAGTGTCACCGATCTCTAGGTGCTGATCAAAGAATAGGATCGGTAACGGCAACGTTTGGTGAAGGTGTTACC
The DNA here is from genome assembly GCA_039090855.1 of Macrothele yani. NCBI lineage: Eukaryota > Metazoa > Arthropoda > Arachnida > Araneae > Macrothelidae > Macrothele > Macrothele yani. The sequence goes on from CM076995.1 coordinate 188,099,702, forward strand.
AAGGAATAAGGAAACCCTTCATTCGTCCATGCACAGACATGTTTGTTTGTTTAACGACCACCGTGAGCAACTCAATGGGCTATAAGCAGTCGCCCGTCCCTAATTTAGGGTCATTGGTTCCAGGGAAAGGAGAGAGCCAGTGCCGTAAGACAAACACAACATCCATGCCTCACTGGGATTCGATCCCGGACCCCGTTCGGACGAATGATCAGAGACCATCGCTTAGACCACTGCGCCACCGGGGCGGCTGCACAGACATGAACCCAAAGGAAACATTTGTTGTTGGACGCGGAAAAGCGGGTTCGCGCTAAATCACCACCACTCCGAAATGTACGGGAACTGGAGAACCTGCTGCAACCTCATCGAATCGATGCCTCTCCGAGTGGCCGCTGTTTTGAGGGCTAAAACGGGTCCTACACAGCTTATTAGGTAGGTGTTCATAATATAATGACTCATTGGTGTACTTCAAATTTAAATTTCCTCGGCTTCTGCCGTATTTTGCATGTACATGATGCTTTCGGAAGATTGACTGACTGCTCGCCACCTTTCCTCCCAAGGATACAGAACTGCAATATTTTCTTCAACACACACACACACACGCGCGCGCGATGCTTCGATTTTTTGCTGGTATGATAGGAGGCGCTGTGGCTCCGTCAATTTTCTCAAGAATGAATACTAGCGCAGGCAAATGAGAATTTCTCGTTCACGTCCTGGACTCGATCTAGTCTCTTTATATGAACACGATAACAAATCATTAAACTAGCTATCAAATGACCTATATTCTTCCAAAAAATTGCGATATGTGCTCACTGAACTATCGAACAGGATGAGTTACTGCCTAAAAAATAGGCTAATATTTTTTTAATATTGCTTTCCTTTCAATTTTAACAAAATGTCAGAATGAATGCTGAAAACTTTCTTATAATCAACTGTTGGCAGCGAATAAGCAATTTCAATTTTGTTATTAGAAATCGATTTTTCTACGTTGTTTTGATACAAGAATTTACTCTCATCCATGTAAACAACACTTCAAGCTTGGAACGTTGGTCATCTTGAAGAAGCTGATCAATTCTACGTCTCTGAATTTTCTACCACCTTTACTACGAGCGCACTCCCAAAATTCTCTGCTTCCCTTTGATCCAAATCAGCTATCAGAAGTAATCAGACACAAATATCACATAAATCGGTTTTGAAATGATATCCAGTCAATAAAAAGGAACAGAAACTAGTTATTTAATGGTACGGAGTTTTAGGAATTTGAAGAGCAGAAACGGATGACTGGCTGCATGGATAAAGATGCATTATTTGCGAACTTTGGGAAACAACAACACAACAGATTTTTTTATCTTTTTATTTCAGGTATTAATGAATCCCATGTGGATCTAGTTGCTAATCCTTACTTTAGGTAAGCTGTTTTCAGCTAAGTATCCATGGCTTATCCATACTTAGTCCCATGGTCAGCAGCATGATGATTTAGAATGCCGGATGGCATACATACTTTTAATTTCAGAAAGCCACCTGTGGTTTCTGCAAGTACCAACCAGAAAAAAGCACCTAGGATATTTCAGAAACACGCAAAACGCTAAATTAACTGTCGGGGCTCATTTAACTGATATATTAAACAAATTAAAAGATGGTAAGTGTTTAACGCAAGAAAAAAATTTCTGTGCTGCCACATTTTGCAGCATTTTTAGTGTCTCCTCGAACTGGTGCGAGGGGGGCGACTTCCTGTCCCTCTCCTAATATTGTTATTCTTCTGGTTCGAATTAGCACGGCCGACTGAAAACGCTTTTAAGTGCATTGCTCCGAAATATGAAGCGAGCATCTCCCAACTTTTGTCTGAGCAGGAAATCATTATTAGAGCGAGAATGATTAAAACGCAATGATTTAGTACCATCGTAGATTTCTTTACCATGGAACCCCCCCCCATCTCTATTTCACCTTGAGAATGCCAGACTTGCCTTCTACGGGATAGCTTCAGAAGTTATGTGTGCAGAATTACCTCGTATTTCCCTTCACTCAACAAAGTGATTTGTAGTTTGCTCTTTTTATATATTGCCGACCCCTTTCTGATTTTTTTGTACTCTTCCTTTTCTGTTAATATTGTAACGATGGGCATGTTTAAAGGAATTAGGATTACCCAGAGGCGAGAACAGCGTCAACTGATGCAAACGGAAATTAAGGGCTAATAACTTTTCCACACAAATTCCCAAAAATCGTAAAAGAAGCCCGTCGTTGGGGGGGTTACCTCACTGATGCGTGGCTCGGATGGAAACCCGTTTTGGCGACAAGCGCTTTGGGTGGCCAGTTTGTCATGTGGGGAGCTATTAATATCAAAATTGTCAAGTGAGATGGGTCAGAAAGAGAATTTATCGCGATTTTGGAGAACATGAATGACAGCACAAACTAATGTAATTATAATTTAACTAGAATCATTGACGGAGGTCACTACAGCAATATTCCGAACGACGTGACTGTCATTTCCACATCACTATATTTTTTCTAAATCTTGCTGCTATTCAACTGGTAATTGATAATAATTGAGTCCTAGAGACAAGAGAGAAGCTGCGAAGTCAAGCAAAGTAGAACGACGAAAGAAGACATCCTGTTGTATGTAGAAGCGAAACGGGAAAGTTAGGTGGATTGCACCCGTGTGGCTAAGGACTCGCTGTTAGATGAATAGAGAGCAAACTTGCGCAGTATTTCTGCGCATTTTTTGAGAATCGTGTCAACGGACCCTGTGGTCATGTTAACGACGTAAAGAAATCCGACTGTAGTAACTAACTCATCCGCACCTCTATGCTCTTCGGAGTTCATCATTCCGAAAAGCATATCTCAGCAGCCTTCGTTTATCAATATGTGTGAGCCGGAAAAGGTCATCTTCTGTCCCAAGAGAAGAGAGGCGGTGAAGACGATAATTATGGCGAGCAGAAGCCTTCGTAGTTCATTGGAAAGTGTGACGTGCCTGCCAGCAGGACGCACACGACATAAAGGCAGATAGCAGCGATATGAACGTCTGCGTAGCTCAGTTGGTAGAGCGACTTCTTCCGGAATAAGTGGACTCGGGTTCGATTCCCGGCGTGGACCAAAAATGACGGAGAAATTTACTTCGTTATAATGGTGCCCGAACTTTCCGGATGACCCGGCCGTTCAAAATCTCGCAATGGTGTGATGTTATTTTCCACACCGCGAGATAGGGAAAATCAGAGAATCTCTTCTCCAGCGCTTCGAAAAATATATGTGTGAGACGTTGCATTCCACACACCAGATTGACTGGGAGTTCTCAAATGTTCTACAGCGGATGGCTGCCTGCAACGATTCATGGTCACGGCAGACCCGTGGGCCATGCCCCCGGCCCTCTTTGGGTGGGGGGAGATGTGACGTGCCTGTCAGCAGGACGCACACCACATAAAGGCAGTAGCAGTCAGAACGAACGTCCGCGTAGCTCAATTGGTAGAACGACTTATTCCGGAATGAGGGGATCCGGGCTCGAGCCACGGCGTGGACAAAATTGACGGAGAAATTTACTTCGTTATAAAAGCTTGATGTGCTTGTACGTGAATCTTCAACCTACCTGCCTGTCCATTCGCCAGAGAAACAGTGTGTGAGCCTTGAGTTTGATTTTAAATAAGCAAGGAATCATACTGGTGGCGGCATGTGGAATGAAAAGAAGTGTTCCCAAAATAACGTGGTGTGTATTCGTTGAAACTTTCTCGTATCTTATGTCCCGACGTATAAAAATTACCAAGCCCAAGATAAACGGTAAGTAGAAACTGGTTTTGTTATTATCATGTCATATCATTTTAATGGCTGTGAAACTTCAGAATGAAAGGAACTTAATTTAAACTACGTGAAGCTGAAACTAGTACGATAGAGCACTTAGTGTGTTCTGTCTTACAGGTATTCTGTGGTAGGACAGAACACTTTACTGAAATGTAATTATTTGAGAAATTTCGGAACTATGCTTTTAAATTGTGTCTATACGTGGGGAATGCGAATCTAACGCCCCTCCTTCACTTATTATTGCGTGAATGTATCCAGAAAGTGACGTCATTTAATTTATCAATTAAATGTTGTGTTTCGTACTGAACCCTTCCAATAGTTTTCGTCTGTGTGTGTGTGTGGCCTAGTATTTGCCCTTGTGCCTGCCTCGTTTACTGGGCATTCCAATAAAAGCATCAAATTTTTGCTGTATGGTGAAGTTCGTATTTACTTTTCTTCGGTTGATTAATGTAAATGATATGTCTGTTCTTCCAGGAGAAAACAAATACGCTCTTTTGTGTTGGCAGTCCTTATGTATCAGCATGGACTAAAAGAGTAGTATGGATCCATTCCTGTGAACAAGTGCAAAAGTAAATTTAAACAAGAAGGATTTAGGAATACTCATATAAGTTTAAGCAAGGAACTATAAACATGTCGTGTAATCCAAATCAAGAATTAACTTTTTTATCTCTGCCAGTGGCCTGCCATGATGATCATATCCATGCATGAAGTAGTGCTTACAGCATGTTCATCTCTCTCCAGAGTCAGAACAACAAGAGGGGAACGCACGCACATTAATCAGCTGCGTAATGCACACCAAGTTGCATCAGTCGAACGTGTCATTCTACAATTATAAACATGCAGAATTGGTTTAACTCATTAGAAATCACCTACCTGAGTATACAGGATAAAAAATAACTGTTCATCGTTGTACTTCTGGACAGGTGTCTGAAGTAAGGGCTCATGACCATATCTCTCGCAGTACATTCTGTATGCCTGCAACAGAAATGTCAAAATTACTTTTCATATTTTTTTTAAATAAAATTTTCTGTATTGGTGTTCAAAAGCGATTTTCAGAAAGATCTTATTAATTTTACAAACGTGTTTTCATTACTGGTGCTCACAAACATCGTTATCCACATCGGTAGGAAGTATCCAATTTTTGTTTGTGGCCGCATCCGGAAAGAAAAAAAGACAAGAGGAGAAGGAACAAATTATAACGCTTTTAGTTTAAATGTTATTGCTCACTGTGAAGATCAATTTTGTGTATAGCACAAAATCGATCCTTTATTTTTAGATATTTTATTTCCGTTTGTTGCGAACTGGTCTCTGCTGAGGGACTTGAAACTTCCAAAGGCTAAAGCAAAATGACAAACCTCACTCGATTTCACAGGACAAAAATAAATCTCAGCGGTGTTTTTAAATTTAACGAATGTTCCTCACCTGCATATGAGAGACTGTGGTTTACTTCTATGGTGATGTCATCTATTGCGTATTTTCGAAACATTTTCCGGAAAATAGCGTTTTTAATAAACACACAGTTTAGCTAATTTTGACTGGATATTTTCTATGTCAAGTAATACACATAATTGATGAGCATTAGGAACATCAAACAGAAGTCATCGCTCTTTCCACGTTTATAAGTGAGTCACGGAAACATTCTCATCGCCGCCACCGGGATTCGAACCCAGGGTCTTCCAGTTACGCGCCGGACATGCTACCACTGCACCACAGCGGCCTCGAATTATGTAGACTCACATACGACTAACTGCCAAACCACATGGCAGGTTGCTTCTTGGAACCCGCACAATGCTGGGGATTCACCAAAGATAGAAAGCAGCAACTGGACAAATAACTAGGAGACGAACGAATAATTAATGCACACAATTCACGTGGATTAGCAACATCAAAGAGAAGTCATCGCTCTTTCTACGTTCATAAGTGAGTCACGGAAAAATTATCATCGCCGCCACCGGGAATCGAACCCAGAGTCTTCCAGTTACGCGCCAAAAATGCTACCAGAAGCAACCTGCCATGTGGTTTGTCAATTAGTCGTATGTGAGTTTGGGGAATTTATGGCCGCTGTGGTGCAGCGGTAGCATGTCCGGCGCGTACCTGGAAGACCCTGAGTTCGATTCCCGGTAGTGGCCGATGATAATTTTTCCGTGACTTACTTATAAACGTGGAAAGAGCAATTACTTCTGTTTGATGTTCCATGTCAACATTGAATATTTAATTAAATTAGAGCGGTGCTCACTCAAGTACTTCGTAAAGGAAACATGGCGAATATATGTATTAAATGAATTCAGCGAAGCCATTTGCTCAAGGGTGAATTTATGCGTCAAATGAATTCAGAGAAGCCGTTTGCCCAAACTTCCTCAGAAAGAAATATTTTTTATGGTTAATGAACTTAACAGAGGTTTTCACTAAAATTCCAGGATTTTAAATTCCTGAGTTTTAGCTAGAATTTTTCATGATGAAGAAATAAGCGAATCACTAGCCAAATAAGAACTCGCCGTTCTACGGTGGTGTTCTTTGTTATTTTCCATTCAGTTCATTCTATCAGCTGCTTTTCTCGGTTACCTCGCTGTTGAGTTCCGGCTTCAAACTTAATTTCTGTCTCGATCTTCCATTTCGAACATCAGAAAGATGACCTCCTCTTTTCCTTGGGGAGCTGAAGACTTCTGGTGCGCGGAGAATCTCTAAATCTACCTCCTACCTCTCTTTCACGGGGCAGAACTAAGCTGGTTTCCGAGAATTAACGAACAAATGAAATTTCGAAATGTCTCGAAAACTACAGCTGGCATAACAGGGCTTAGCAAAACTCACTAAGGGTTCGAAAAAGTACTCACCCTGGAAATCTCATCAGCCCAGCTGAACCGCAGCAACGGACACCCAGATATGTGGTGGCTTCATGACCCATGATCCTAGGAACTGAAACGACTGGGATATCCCCTTGCCACGGAACAACTCTTTTCTTCTGGACCAACAATGTCTTTATTATTGTGTAAAATATTATCATTATTTACAGAATGTCCCTTTTGAGACTTTGCACATTTTAAATAATTTACTATCCTTAAAAGACATTACACAGAGTCTTTTTTACATTGCATTTTGATCACGTCAATAATCCGCCGCAAGACAATGTTTTTTTCTTTTCACATTTATATCAAATTTCCCACTGTACCGTGAAAAGCATTGAGCGAAATGCTCATTAAATGAATATTTTATTTGAAGACAATTATTAGATTGAAAATTAAACTTTACCTTGTTTAGTCAAAGACTTAAAATTTCCATGCACTTAGTTAGCTACACTTTTTAACATTCGAAATACAACCTATCAAAATGAATTGAACACTTCATTTACCAACAAACACTATGAAATAACATGAACAAACACAGAGCACGACCTAATATAATGCAAGTTCACAACGTGCAAAATAAGAAAACCAATTATTAATTAAAAACCAAATAGCAAGTAAATATAGGTGATCACAAGGCATGCTTAAAACGAGATAGACAAACTTAGTCAATATGAGTGTGATTTCACTATCACAAAAACGTATTCCAGTCAAATATTATTAAAGAGCTTATAAATTAAGGCAATTGGTGAATACAATCATAAAAATTTCCTTGATATTAGTTTTAAAACACTAGAATTAATTTGCATAATTTAGGATATGTTCTCGCTATAAAACGTAGTTTTTTCATGTTAGGACAAAAATCCCTTACCTGTAGTGATTCTTTTAGTGCTTGAACATTAGCCATCATATCCATAATATCGAAACCTGAGTTTTCCTAAAACGATTAAGCAAAAATAAAATTATTTTTACATCAAGGAGTTGTGAAGTATAATATTTTTAAAAAGCTGGTATTTTTTTTAAATCTGACGACGAACTGACTTCACTATGTTTTAAGAAAAAATATCTGCCACGGAGTGCAAATATTCCGATGCTGATATTTTTTTACGGTTAGCATTTTATCGTCATTAGCGCAATATGTAACGTATTTTTTTCTACTTGCGTAAGTGATAATGACCTTGTGTTCCCATAGGTGGCGCTGAGTCTAACATAGTAGCATCCATACGCATCTGACAGAACTTACGTTATGCTTCCATTTAGAACACCCGAAAGTCTGCTGAAAAGTGCATTGCAGTGCGTTTCAATATTTTTACTTTTTTGGAGCACTTGCCACGTTGACAAATATTGCAGCGAGCACGAGAACTAAACTAATGTGCAAATATCGCTTAAGAAATCAAAAGAAAAGACATAATGAGTTGGGTGATTTCATTTACAAAATAAATAGTACCATTTCGACTAATGGCTGGGCAAGTGTGTATTTTAATGCTTCGCTTACATCCTATTTATGTACATATTTTGGAACTGATTTCATTTCTCAAATGAGAGATCCATTTGCGCGATACATATATGTTCAGATAAAGACAGTTGGGGAAAAGAACTTTATTCCCTTAAACGTGTTGCAGTTCAGCGAGGATACAACCTTTCAATTATAGACAAGGCTCTAGCAAAATTCCGGAAACCGAAGCCTATCTCCACGTTAACGCCTGTGATTCGCCCATTGCGAGAGATTTTGCCATTATTCCATTTTCGTGTGACATTGCATTCAAAATTTCAAAAATTTTCAAAACCTTTAATTTTAAAGGGATTTTTAAACCGATAAACAAAATGAACTTTTTAGGATTAAAGGACTATGTTGAAGACAAAAATTCGCAGGGAATTTATCAAATTCCATATGAATGTGGCGCTTCGTATATATGACAGACCCGTAGAGCCTGTGTTTTCGATTGAAGGAGCACAAGACCTATATTCGTAACTGTGACCTAAAGAAGTCATCCATGGCTAAACACTGTTACGAAAAGGACCATAAATATCTCTTAAGAAGCAAAACTAATTGACAAGCCAGATACAACATTCAAGCTTGATATTTTGGAAGCTTTAAATGTTTATCAGAAGTCTTCGCAGCTTGTTAATGACATAGCATCCACCCCATTTTTATCAAGCGCGTGGAAGCAACTAACCAAAACCGGTGACTGTAAACATCATTTATGATATCATATATAACTTGAATATTTAGGTGCCATTCGTCCTGATGAGGCTAGGTCTTTTCTGGCCATGATACCCAGCGAAACCATGGTCGATTTGAAGAAAATAAAAATAAAAAAATAAAAATATTTGTGACAAACTACGTTGTATTATCTTAATATATATATAATCGTCACAAGATTGTAGTCTTTGCAATCAAGAAAGGATCTCTTGCTAAGGACGGATAAATTTGTGATTGACTGAGATTTCATATGAACTTCCTTAAATCTTTTACATTTTTTTTTCGTTTCTATATTTAACGACCACCATGAACACCTCTGAGTGCTACCAGCAGTTCCCCCAGCAGTTCCCCGTCTCAAACTTGGGGGACTGGCCAGCGCCATCGAACAGCTACACCACCCATGCTTCACCCGAAACTTGACCTCTAGCCCATCTCAAACAACTGATCCCAAATCAGCGCCTGAGACCACTTGGCCACCGGTGATGCACTGTAATTTTGCAAAATAGGAACTAAATTTGAAACAGAAATGAATTTTACATGAATTCAAGTCTAGGAGCTTCACATTTAAGTACATCTTAGTATCACAAAATAACACTTTTGTTAAACAAAGGCAACATGGTAAATTTAAATTAGGAAGCGTTTCGTTTTTTGCGTTACATTACCTCCAGTTCTGAAGAGTATTTTTCTTCGTAGCATTGATTCTTTCCTTTCACATGCTCACGAACATCTTCTGGCCATGATTTCCATTTTTTTGATTTTACATCAAATGTATCCTTTCCGGGACTATCTAGAAATAAACATTTTTCTATTTCAAATAAACACTCTGACTCAGAAAAAACAATGATTTCTTGTGTGTTTCAGCTTCTCACATGAGAAGTATCACATGCCATGATCAACAGACTACGAAGGAAAATGCACAAAAAAAAGTAAATATTCCACGTGAAGTTCAAATTGAAATCATTTATACACTCACTCATTCACCTACGACTTGTTACAGTTAAAATGCCGGATTTTGTTGGCAGGTAATTTAGGAATTATCACATCGAGCGATGTAACTTGTGATATGTAAATTTAAAGCGCCAATGTTGCTGCTAATGAAGCAGTGGTCATTTCGCCAGTGGCATTAGTTCCAAGGGGACTGAGCTACAATGAAGGGGGTGATGCATCAGAGCCACAAATGTGTCATTTTCTAATATGAGTTTAAACTTGAACACCGTGCATCGCAGACAGCTCGCAATATCAATGTAGACACAGTTGCTGAAAGCAAGAAACAACGTTGATTTGTTAAATTCCGGTCAGGCGATACAAGTCTCAAAAATGAATCGCGTGAAGGACCAGAAGGAGCTGTCGACGGTGTCGAGTTAGAAGTCTTGATTAATTTCAAACGGTACGAAAGCTTGGCAAGAAACTCGTAGCATACAGCGTCCGTTCCATAGAAACTGAGAGTAAAATCACACAAAATAAAGAAATATAGGTACAGCAAAATATACGTTATTATTTCTCAAAGTATCTTCCCTCGGATGATATGCAACGGTCCCATCTTTCAGTCCACTTTTCAAAGCATGTGGCGAAGGCACTTTGTGGAAGCTGCTTTAGCGACCCCTGTACAGCTTGAATAACGTCAGCATCTGTGTTGAACGTTGCGGCATGGAACCTCTCCTTCATTGTTGGAAACAATCAGAAATCACAGGGGGTGAGTTCTGGACTGTAGGTAGACTGTGGCATGATCAATACTGCATTTCACATGAAACTGTTGAACGCAAGTAGGTACACGTGGGCGGGCTTTATCATTGTGTAGGGTCTACTTGTCCACCAGTTCCGGTCGCTTAATCGTTATGTGTCGTCCCAGACGCTTCAAGACGGAAATGTAATACCCAGCATTGACAGTAATTTGTGGAGGTACTGCATGCTGGTAGACTACACCTTTATGATCAAAGAAAATTATCATCATCACCTTCCCAGCTGATTTGATTTGGGGGACTTTTTTCGGAGGAGGCGAGCCTGTATGCTTCCAGACACTCGTTGCGCGCTTCGTAAAGGTGTCGAAATATTGGACCCATGTTTCATCGGCAGATATTACTATGTTTAGAAAGTTTGTGTCTTTTGCAATCGTTTGTTTCCACTCATGACACACCTGAACTCTGGCTAACAATTGTTCTCTCGTCAGGCGATGAGGTAACCATCTGGAACACACACGATGCAGCAGTAATTTGTCACGTAGAATGAGGAATGACCAAGTTTTTGAAATATTAGTTCAAATCAACAAACATGTAGGGCATTATCCTCTTTAAATGACGCAAATTCTCGCTTTTATATTTTAAATAACGCATTTCCCCCTAGCTGTGTAAAGGTCGAAACATATTTTTTTTCGCTATCTCTGCTCCCGAGAGACGAATTTAGAAATTTATTTTCCCTTAGCATAACTTTTTCCATGAACAACTATTTTCCCCTATTTTCAATTTTTCCGTAATTCAATTTTTTTCCTTTGGCAGACATAGACTTGTATCATGTTTCCTTCTATATTTCTCATTTTAACTCTTCGATTTGAAAATCTCTCTGTCTCTGGCAACTTCCCTGTAGTGTAAGAAACTTTTTGTTCGCCATTTGTACATTTTCGTAACATGCTTTTTAGCCGGTGGTGTAACTAAGTGGATGTTTCTGTTTCTGAAAATTTCATCGATAGTTGGAATCAGTTGGTTGTCTTCCAAACTGGTTTCATTAACTTTGAATAGCTTTGATGAATTTCATTCGCGTCGGAATGGATTCAAAAGACGTGCTTATTACAACTATAACGAAGTAAATTGCTCCGTCATTTCTGTCCACGCCAGGATTCGAACCCGGGTCCCCTCATTCCGGAATAAGTTGCTCTACCAATTGAGCTACGCGGACGTTTTATTCTGATTCCTATCTGCCTTTATGTAGTGTGCGTCCTTCTGACAGGTACGTCACATCTGGTACGTCACACAACCCAAAATTTGGTGTCATCTTTCTTGTTTTAGACTGCGTTTCAAAATACGTGGAGTTTTATCTTTCTGTTAAAAAAACACAATGTTACCTTTTACTACGCGTAAATTTCATCCAATATAAAAACATTAAGTTTTAGAACCGTTATGCGCACAAGCATCTTAGCATATACTGTATGTCTTGAAGATATCAAACTGTTACACTTACCTGATAATAAATGTGAACCGATTACATACTCAAGAGCTATCGTTGTTCCCAAAGTAGCAAAGTTGATATACCTTAGAAAAATAAGCAGAAAAAAGGATCAATTTACTAACTATCATCCAAACGTCATTTGATTTTCTAATGGTTAAAATTTCGATATTGGTTAAAATTTCGATATTGGTTAAAATTTCGATATTTTTTATTCCAATAATATCATCCCTTTGATTTTTTTAGTATATAATACATACTATAATCACAAAATGAAATATAAATAATATTGCACTGTATTATAAAGCACTGATTTTTCTATACCTTTCAAAACTGCCTTGACCTTATCATGTTTTCATGTGAAACCAGTTGAAACCCTTTCTGATTTGTAATCGATAATAATAAATACGTTCACGGAGTACATTACTTCATGCTTATATAGAAAGAACTGAAAAGTACTTCACAAATCTTTTCTAATTTTGACCAGAAAGAAATGATAGAGCGAAAGATTTAATGCTGTACCTGTGTCACAAGAAACTGATTCTGCGTCTGAAAGTTTCTCAATGCTATAAAATCGCTTTCATCAGTTAGTACAATGTAACATAGAAGTAACCAAGAAAATATCTGAAATCCATTTAAAGGTATATTTATTTACACCCAAAAACCATTAAGCATAACCCCGTTGCTCTGACCACTTGACCAGAGTGTCAATGAAACGCTTTCACATCCACCTTCTTAACAAAAATATAATTTTCAGTTGGCATACTATAACGTTCTGGACTTCAGGTAAAGCTGCATTTAAATTACCTCGGATACTGTACTACCCGTATGTAGAGAAACGTTTAAATATTCGGTTAAAAGTGTACCTGGAGGGACCATGAGGCTCATTTTTAAAAAGTGCGTGACGTGTCGTTGATCCAGTGGCCAGCCTTTTCACCATTCGTTCGAGATGAGCCGGAGTTCGAGTCCCTATTAAAGCATGTGGGAAGTTCTTGTCTTACATTTTTAGCACGTCTTTTGTAAAAAAACATCGTGCTTCTGTTATCGATTTGTCCGTCCGTCCGTCCGTCTGTCTGTACCCACGATATCTCTGCAACTGTTAGTTCGATTTGAAAAATTATTTTTGCATTCGGAAGCTTGAAATATGCAAATGATGATCCTTTATTTCGTTTTTTTTTACGATGCACAATTTTGCCGCTAGGGGTCGTAAATGCAGATGATGTCGAATTCAAAATTACGTTTTAATCCACATATTTGCTTCTAAACATTAGATTGAAAAAACTCTTTTATCTTTCGATTCCATTTATGTCGAAGAGTGATTTAGATACAGTTTCATTTTCAAAGTAAGCAAAGATTTTTCGCTAGGGGGCGTAAAAGTAAATTAAATTTTTTCCGATAACTCTTTTCTAAAACACCGATTTGAAAAATCTTTTTTCTGCGGATACATCTCCTAATGGAAAATCTTTTGCATATAATTTCGAATTTTTGGTAAAGAATACTTTGGCCAACAGGGGGCGTAAGTGTTAATTTTTGCTTCTGATGTATTTGCCATAAAATCTGAGCTTCTAAAATATCGATTGAAAAAATTCTTTCGTGGACTGATGCACTCACATCGATAAACCTTTTCGGAATACTTTCTTCGTCAAATATCCCACAGTTTCTCCGCCGGGGGCGTAGATGTCAATCTTATTTTTGTCAATATCTCTACTTCTAGAAGTCCGATTTGAAAAATTCCTTCTTTGTTGGATAGTGTTTTCCGTGTGACATGTTTTTCATATATTTTCAAAATTTTCAAGTCATTCATGGACTTTCCGCTAGGGGGCGTAATGGTAAATTGCGTTTCGCCCTATGTCTCTGCTTCTAAATCTCCGATTTGAAAAATTCTTTCTGCACCGGATACAACTCCTGATGGGAAATCGTTTTTCACATAATTTCTAATTTTTGTAAAAAAATGGTTTGGCCACCAGGGGGCGTAAATCTTAATTTCCGCTTCTGGTGTATTTGCAGCAAAATATGAGCTTCTAAATTCTCGATTAAAAAAAACGTCGTTTGTAGACTGATACTACTCATGTCGACAAACCTTTTAGGAACATTTTCTTCTTAAAATAGTGCAAGGTTTGTACGCCAGGGGGCGCAGATGTATATCTTATTTTTGTCAATATCTCGACTTCTAGGAGTCCGATTTGAAAAATTCCTTCTTTGTTGGATAGTGTTTCTAGTGTTACATGTTTTTCCTAAAAATTCAAAATTTTCAAGTAATTCGTAGACTTTCCGCTAGGGGGCGTAAAGGTAAATTGCGTTTTCTGCTCCTAAAACTCAGATTTGAAAAATTCTTCCTGTATCGCATACAAGACCTGATGGAAAATATTTTTCACATAATTTCTAATGTTTTGTAAAGAATGGTTTGGCCACCAGGGGTCATAAGTGTTAATTTCTACTTCTGATGTATTTGTAGCAAAATCTGGGCTCCTGAAAACTCGACTTAATTTTTTTTTTCTTGGACTGATACCGCTCATATGGATAAACCTTTTGAGAATACTTTCTTCCTAAAATAGTGCATGGTTTTCCCACCAGGGGACGTAAAGTCACATCTTATTTTTGTCCATAACTCTGTTTCTAAGAGTTCGTAAGCTCAAGATTCCGTTTACAGCAATATCTGAGGGATTAAAGACCCGATTGAAAAACTTCTTTCTTCCGTCAGATACTATTGTTTTCCATACCGGTTCCATTGACTTTGAATAGCTTTGATAAATTTAATTTGCGTCAGAACGGATTCAAAAGACGTGCTTATCACACCCCAAAATTCGGTGTCATCTTTCTTGTTGGTTCTGTCTCTATTTGTAGCCCTGATAATTGCTCACGCAGGTCGTTAAACAATGGTTTGGTAGTATCTTTAGAAAAATCTGTCCAAAGACAAGTCTGCAAAGCTTTTTCCTCAATGTGTGTGTGTGTGTGTGTGTGTGTTTGTGGTGCTTTACTTAGATAATTCTCACTTAAAAGACGTCCACTTTTTATTCCGTTCGTTACAAGAGTTACACATATAGCACATGATGGTATGACCACTTATTAAGCAAAACGTTCTCAACTTGCACAACACGCAAAATAACCGGTCGAAGATTTCATAAAACATAGATTAATTTTACAGTACCAAACTGACTTTAGTAAAAATATCTAAAATCCGTTTAAAGGCATATTTATTTACACCCAAAAGCCATTAAGCATAACCCCGTTGCTCTGACCATTTGACCATAGTGGCAATGAAACGCTTTCACATCCGCCTTCTTAACAAAAATATAATTGCACAAATTATGAACTTGTAACAAACCATATCTTCGTAACCAATAAACGTAAAGTGAGCCTGACATTGATATCATTCCATTAAATATCACGCAAAGCACACAGCGATTTTTGGTCTTACGTTTCTTTACTTCTGACCTATTGCCAGCGCAGTAACTTCAAGAGAAATGTTTTGGTGTTCAGACGTGACGTTAAGTTTAGAAAGTAAAATGGAGAGATAAATAAAACTTGCATCAGAGGTAGCAGAGGAAACGGAAAATTAAATAGGTTGTATGTGCCACATCTCATTAAAACTTAACAACAGTGAGCAAATAAATTATTGCATTTTCATAAGTTGCCTCATTCACATGTATTCAATTTTCTTACCTTGGCACATTTAGCTTGACACCTGTAACGTGGGTGCTTCCGATAAAAATAACTGCAATAGAAAGATACTTAATGGTTATTATCACTACTTGGCATTTAAAAATCATGAAATTTGAATGCGATTTACGAAATTTGAAACATACGCCGGTTGACCAAAAAATAATTTCAACACACATCATTACATGACTAAACTTATAGGAAAAGCGACAACCGTGAGTATACATAGTAATATTCCCGAAAGGCAGAGTTGTGCAGCATGAAGACGTATGAGAACATTGCAGCTGTAACGCGACTGTTCGAAACCTGCAATAGGTTGGAACGTTTGTCTTGGGAAAGTGCGAAATGAATCGGAGTTTTGTGAACAAAGACAGTTTCGTCGTCTGACATCCATCGACAGCTTATGCATGAAAAAGTGCATGAAAAAGTGCATGAAAAAGTGTGATGTCGCTTCAACATGTTACTGAATCGTGTCGAAAGTTCGCGAACGGTAAGAAAAATTTAAATAATCACAATCGTAGCGGGAATCCATGCTACCCATAAGAACTTTTCGACGTATTGTTCAGAGCTCGGCATATCATTCGGCAGCACCCAATAACAATATCCGTGAATTTTGAAAATGACAATCAGTTTTTTGGTGTAAATATGACAAGGATGGTAAGTCAGATAATATCCGAAAACTTGAAAATTTCGTCCTCCTGGAGCGGGAATCGAAACCACTTCTGCCAGATAGCGCCCGGATGTGCTAACCACTACAATACCCAGAACGACCAAGTCTCAAGTTTCCGATTAATTAGTATATAACCATCACAGGATTCGCTAGTCGAAGCAACCGGCATTCATGTTTAGCGAATCTGGAGGTTAAGAATCCTATCCCGTGATTGCCCGGAGGAGCAGATAAATCACGAATGGAATGTGGGATTACACCATATAATACAAAGTTTGAAGATGATGACAGTCCGGTTTTTGGTGTAAATACGTATGACAAGGATGGTAAGTCAGCTAACATAACCTCCAGATTCTCTAAACATGAATGCCGGTTGCTTCGACTAGCGAATCCTGTAAAGGTTATATTCAAATTAATCGGAAACTTGAGACTTGGTAGTTCTGGGTGGTATAGTGGTTAGTATACCCGGGAGCTATCTGGAAGACGCGGATTCGATTTCTGCTCCAGGACGACGAAAGGTTTACGGATATTATCTGACTTACCATCCTTGTCACATTTACACCAAAAAACATAATGTCATCTTCAAAATTTGTATTGTATGGTGTAATCCCGTATTCCATTCATGATTTATCCGTGAAGTTTTACAGCGCAATGAAATAGGAGTATAGGTACGAGTTGGCTTCCACGTGCATTAATACATGAAAACAAAATAATATGAATAATGACCAATGTTACATAATCGAAACATCACACTACGGAAACCAGTTTCCTCACTGGACTGTTATGGAAGCCAAAACCTAGGTCCGCCATTATGCTGTTACAGACATCCCACTTCACCCTGTGACAGTGACATACGGGATGTCCGTGCATCTACACATAAAACAATAATCTCTTTTCAAAATAGAACTCTCAGAATGATGACGGGTTTTAATCGTAGTACTTATAACAATGAAATTAGAAATTTACTGAAGTAAATGCTATTCAATACACTATCTACTGTATGAGGTAGAAAAAAGGTAATACGGAAAGGACAAGAATCACTCAGTATTCGTCAGAAAGGCTAAGTATGATGTTAAAGCTCCAGTAAAATGTAAAAGGCCGAAACATATTCCAGAAACTGTGCCAGAAAAAAAATTCTAAGAACTTGGCCAAGAAACCCAGCAGCTAACTGAGATTAAAATTTAATAATTCCATCTATAAACGAAGGGGAAATAAGGAGTCTGTGTTGCGCGAAAAAAAAAAAAAATTTTTTGTCTGTGTGAATAAAATGCTAAAAATATTTATATTAGGGGTTGTAAAAGTTTCCGCCTTTTAAGAAGAAAGGCGACAGTAACAGTCAGGAAACCAGTACACATTTATTCAACGAAATATTGGCCGTTAGCATCAATGACCTTTTGCCATTTTTCAGGCAACAAATGAATGCTCCTGGGATAGTAGAACTCGGGTTTTGAGCTGAAGAACACAGTGACGAAATTTTCAACCTCTGGAACTGTCGTGAACCGCTGTTGGGCTAAGGCATGCTGCATAGAGCGAAACAGATAAAAGTCTGAGGGTGCAATGTCCGGGGAGTAAGCCAGGTGCGGTAAAACCTCCCAATGCAGCTGTTCAAGGATTGATTTCGTGGTGGCACCGACATGTGGTCCGGCATTATCGTGTAACAGGATGACTGGGCTGCGTCTTTTACCTGTCCATGGGCATTTTTGCTCGATTGCGGCGTTCAGTTTCATCAGCTAATCGCTATATCGTTGCGCAGTGATTGTTTCGCCAGGTTTCAACAGTTCGAAGTACAGCACGTACTCCATGGATATACCACCACACACACAACAGCACCTTTTTCTTGTAGATATCCTGTTTTGCAGCGGATGTTGATGGCTGGCCTTGATCAACCCAGGATCGCTTGCGTACATGGTTGTCGCAATAGACCCATTTTTCATCTCCGGTGACAACTTTCTACGATAAATTATTCCCTTGAAACCTCTTCAGCAAAGACATGCAGATGCCCAATCGTTGTCTAATATTACCCTCCGTGAAAGTATGCGGAACCCACTTAACAATCTTCTGGATCTTCCCCAAGGCCTGTAGACGCCGTGCAACCGTCGCCTGAGACACTTTCAAACGTTTCGCCAGTTGCATGGTCGATTGTGTGGTATCCTCTTGCAACAGCGATTCCAGCTCCTCGCCTGCGAGTTCCTGCGGTCTACCTGCACGTGGCATGTCTTCCAAGCTTAGATCACTTTTCTTAAACCTGGCAAACCATTCTTGACACGTCCGCTCACCCATAACTGTTTCTCCATGCACCTGACATTTTGAACCGTATATTTCACTCGTACTTTTCCCTAAATTAAACATGAATAACAAACAGTGCCGCAAATGAACTTTATCGACCACCATCCTTGGTTTCATGTACGAACTGACAGCACGGGTCGCCTGCCGGTTAGACACCTACAGCACCGGCCAGCGGGAGCGGCGGAAACTTTTCCATAACCCTAATAAGTCCAATACTTAGGCACTTCCTGGTGCGTCTGCAATTGCATTTTCGCACATGGCGAGCAAAGTTTGTAAAAGTGGTAGGCAAAAGAAATCTCATTTAAGGATCAACTGTGAACAGCTTGGAGTTTTTTTGCCTACTTTTTCGCGATGTTCTCTTTTATTTTAGTTTTAGGTCCCCCTCCTCCTCCTCTTGTTCTTTTTCTGCCTTTGCCGTTCCTATTGTGTTGCAGTATTTCCTTGCATTCACTTTGGAATCTTTCCTATCACGGAACAATGTCCCTGCATTTATTCCTTCTATTTTTTTCACCTACCAAGTAGTAGATTGAAGGTATTAAACATTTCTTTCGGTTCGTCTTTGTCGTAATCCTACTTCACCAACAAGAAGGAAGGTAAAAGCAGCGTTTATTGATGGAAAAGTCCTGGCTACGGTCTTCTGGGAATATTTCTGTACTGGAATTTTTGGGTAGCTTTATAACTTAACAGATTTACGGTAAGATGCCCAAACGCTTAAGAGATGCCTTTGAAGAAAACAACGTGTTCTTCTTAGCCAGGGATCCATTTTGCTTCCTCGCAACGCGGGGCGCATATCACATGCCAAATTCGAGGCTTGATCCAGCACTTTTGGTCAGGCGTTCTCCATTGTAACCTATGCGGTTCGGATTTAGCGTCTAGCGATATTTGCCTCTACCCTCTGTTGATGTGTCACTTCAAAGGACTGGCTCCGTCACGAATGAAGAAGTTGAAATTAGCTGTTCCAGCAGGTCTCCAACAACCGGGAGAGAATTATTCTGCCCGGCCTTTAGTATTTCGACACGGTTCTATTGATAGTGAATTCGGTCTTACGTAAGCTTCACGTGACAGACTCATTTATGAACATGCTCGTAAAGCCATGGTGATGCAATAGACACTGTGAATGCAAGCTGCCACTGTAGACAGAGCTAACTGATTTCCACCGCGAACTAATAATAAGTTGCCACATAAATTATCGCTGCTTACTTGGCATCTAAGCGCTGCGAATATCCCTCTCTAGGTCGACGGTGGGCAATATGATAATCAAATTTAGCACATAGAGTTGCGGACAGTGGTCGTTAAACCTTGAAATAAAAGTAAATTTTCTTGACGTCATCAAAATCTAAGGGCTATTTTAAAAGCCGTCTTAATGGGAAAGCTTCATATTGGAAACATAAAAACTCTTCCTTTCGTCGTCGTACTGGCATATTGCCGTATAAAAACACCGAACAAAAAATTAGTCACCCCTGTCTGAAATTACGTCATAGCCTGGTGACGGCGCCTCTTCCCTTGATAACAGCATGAATGAGGTGTGGTAGAGACTCCACGAGGTTGTGGATGTATTGAACATCGATTTGCAGCCACTCGTCCGTCAGTTGGTCCCGAATTTCCACCAGAGTACGTGGGTGTCGATTCCGGCGTTTCACCTTCTGTTCCAAATGTTCCCACAGATTTTAAATACGATTTAAATCTGTAGATTCGGCGGGCCAGTCGATGTGAGACAGTGTTGCTGATCGTTCTACGCGCCACTCAGACACAATTTTAGCTTTGTGCACACGGCAATTGTCGTCTTGGAAGACACTGAATGGCAATCTGATGCTGCTCCTAAAGATGTTGGGCAAAGGGCAACACTTCGTCATTCAGAATGCGGAGGTACGCATGTTGGTTCAAATTCATCGTCACTGCAACTAGAAGGCCCATTTAGTAGCACGAAAAACATCCCGAAAACATCACAGAACCCCTCCAGCTTGAATACCTTCGACACAATCAGGATTAAAGGCTTCATTGGGCCAGCGATGAACTCATCGCCTACCATCAATGGAGTACAAACAAAAACGGGACTCATCAGAACAAATTATTCGTTTCCAATCCTTCACAGTAATGTTTTGGAGTTTCTGAGCCCATTGGATAACGTACGACTTTGTGACTTGCTGTTAAAAGAGGCCTCTTCCGGCGCACTCTGCCCCAGATGTCCATTGCATGCAGTTCTCGTCGCAATGGCCTTTCGGAAACTGGCTGGAGTGGACTTTCATTGACTGTTTGAAGCAATTCTTGGTCGGTTTGAAACCGATTTGCAGTTACTAGGCTTAAAACATAGCGGCGGTCCCTGTTGGTGAGAATCTTTTTCCGGCAACAGTTACGTCGCCGATTTTCAGTTGACTGCACACTGCACCATTGTTTGTAGGCCCGCTGGACAGTACGCTTAGACACACGAACAAATTGGGCGAGTTCATTCACGTTGTGTCCGTGAGCACGTCCAAACACGATGGCTTCTTTTGCCACTGAGTAACGTCTATCTTACGACCCATATTGCAGATTAAATTCAACACACACGTTGTTCTTCACCACTGCACGAGACAGAAATGATCCTGTGGACCAGTGGTCGTCAATCTGTTCCTACTAGTGGGCGATTCAAGCTTTAATGGGGGGTTTTGTCCCTTGTTGCAAATTTTGTTCTTCTGCCATATTTCGAATACATTGCTAACAACTTCGGGAGTTTGACTTTTTAAAATATGCTTTTGCAATTTACTTTTGAATTCCATCCCTGAAATTTGTGTACAGATAATAATTAAGACAAGATAATTCGTAAATACAGTGTTGAGGATAACACCAGAAACGTTTTATTAATGATGTAGATCCCGCACATAAAGTATAAATAAAAGATAACATACATAAATTATAAATAAATGAAAAATTTAAGTACATATTTTTTACAAACCCTCCCCTCTAAGAATTACTTCGCACTTGCGCTAAATTGATTCACTGCTGCACCGGTGGGCGGTAGGTATTAAAACGCTGACGACCCCTTCTGTAGACCACGTCTGTGCTATTTATCTCCCAACAATGCAATCACGGCGCCCTCTGTGCAGCCTGTAGCTTCCTTCTGTCATTTCTGTTGGGGGTGACTAATTTTTTGTCCGGTGTGCTTATCTGCGATTAATTATGGACGTTCTGTATCACATTCACTTAGTGGCCTGTTTATTAAGACCAGCTATCATGTAGTGTCTTGGACCACTTTGGCCTTCAGAACAACAGACACTGTTTTAACTAAGTTTTGATGAAGTTCCTACGAAACATACGGCAACACATGTCGAACAGCATCTTCTTGTTCATGTAGACCGTATGGCCCTGGATCCAGACCTCTGATGTCCCTCTCGATTTCATCCCACAATGGCTGAGGAGGCCATTGAGGCAGGGAAAAGTCTCAATCATTTTTTTCCCTAAAACATTATCAGATTTGTGGCTTGGTGTATGTCAACAGCAAGGGATTTGATTAGAAACTATGTTCACATCAAGTCATTCAGTCGTTGGTCCACTCGAATCCAATAACCTTTCTTGTAGCATTTCATGAATTCTCGGTCCGATCATTAAGAAATGGTCGCGGAAAAAATCTGATAGGTTCATTATTCCACTCTGGTGTCCAAAAGTTAAGCAAAAATCAAGAAATAGTGTTAAATTACAAAAATGAGAAGGCAAGCACAATGAAATAAACTGTTTACTATACATGAATATCTTTGTGATGATCTAAATGCGCAGTACAAATCGCATAAATAATGATAAACCAAGAAAACGTACCAATAGTCCAAAATGGTGAAAACACAAGGAATGTTCCGAAAGGCGGGTTTTGATTTTGTACCACGGTCTACTAAGGCGTATGGTGACCTCTTATAGCAATACAAGTGTCACATTGAACTTCCTCCAAATACGTGGCCTCAGTGAATAAACAAAGACATCGCTCTTTCCACGTTTTATCAACACATAGCAACGGAAAAATTGTTATCCGGTCACCGCTGGGGATCCGAACCCCAGATACCGAGAGATCTGGAGTTCAAATTCCTAGGGGTGACCGAAAAACAACTTTTCAGTTGCTACGTGTTGATAAAACGCGAGATCTGGGATTCGGATCCCCAGCGGTGACCAGATGACAATTATTCTGTTGCTATGCGTTGATAAAACGTGGAAAAAGCGATTTCTTTGTTTATCATAAGTGTCATATTGATGTCCTGTGCTGCTGACAAAGGAAACACGAAGACTCTGTGGAAGCAAATCCCACACCTAAGTAAGAACAGATCGGAGTTCCTCGAGAATTCTGGTAGGAGGTTGACGACCTGCATTGCGTCTCTCCAATGCATCTCACACATGGTCTATGGGGTTGAAGTCTGTCCAACTGCATGCGGAAGATATTTTCACTTTCCAGATAATCGTTGACAGTAGCAGCTCTATGAAGTCTCTTGTTATCGTCCACAAACAGGAAATCCAGGCCAACAGCATCCACAAAAGGCCTCACATAGTAATCTAGGATTTCATCTCTGTATCTCCGACCTGTTAAAGTTTCTTCAAAACAAACATGGAGCTGTGTGCGCCCGTTGAGCCTAATGGCACACCGGACAAGTGAAAACACAGCACTTCTGTAATGGTGCATTTCTCGGAAGTTTGTTGGAGAATAACGGGTTCCAGGTTTTCTCCAGATGAGAACATGACGACTGTCACTTTCTTGGCTGAACCTGGATTCGTCGGAGAAAAGGCCATTGGCCTATTGGTTCTCGTCCCAGTCTCGATGTTGTCTGCAGCACAGCACCGTAGCATATCTTGCTGACGGAATGAGTGGCATGCAAACTGCAGGTCTCCTTGCGTGTTGCCTTTTTTCATTGAGCCGTCTATATACTGTCTGCCTTGAAACAGTTGGTCCACCTGCCGCAGATAGCTCTAAAGCAAGAGCTTTCGCTGATATCGACCTGTTACGTCTCGCTATCAGTGCCATATACCTATTGTCCTGAGCCATTGTAATCCGTGGACGACATGCCACAGGTTGACAACATCTCCGGTGTCCTGGTACCTTCTCCAAAGTGTGCATAGAATGGATTGGTTCACGCCAATGGCTCTGGCAATGTTATTCTGCGTCGGGCCAGATTCCAACATTCCATTAATCCGACCACGTGTAAACATATCCATTTGCCGTCTTCCTGACATACTGTATTAATAAAAAATAAATTGTACTACTAGCAGGGCGCGATAACAACAAGAAATATCGCTTTTCGCATTTTTGCAAATCTTTCTCAACTCCACACATGTACTATTTCGCCTTTTGGGCCAATTATCGTTCGTCACATAGTATTGTGTCATGATTTTAATATTTGCATAATCCCACGTCCTCTGTATTTTACTGTATTACCCTTCTTCCCCATTTCGCCTTTTGTGTCAATTATCGTTCATCACATGATATAGTGTCATGATTTTAATATTTGCATAAATCCACGTCCTCTGTACTTTACTGTATTACCCTTCTTCCCCATTTCGTTTGTTCTAAAACGTCTTTTTTAACTGTGCTTAAATTTTGGACACCAGTGTACATATCCATAGTGAAAATCAGCACACGTTTTCAAGCGGGGCTACAAAGTTCGTCAGAGCCCATTTAAGGAGACAGGGAGCCCGAGGGCTGGGCAGTATTTTGGAGGCCCCAGTATCAGTGGCACATCTAGGATTTTACGATAGGTGGATGAATAAAAATACTCCGCAGAAAACATTCCCAAAATATGTAACGTACCAGGAGATGTGACGTACCTGCCCGAAGGACGCACACGACATAAAGGCAGATAGGAATCAGAATAAAACGTCCGCGTAGCTCAATTGGTAGAGCAACTTATTCCGGAATGAGGGGACCCGGATTCGAATTCCGGCGCGGATAAAAATGACGGAGAAATTCACTTCATTATAAATATGATGAGGAAGCCATAAAAATATCTCCGCAATGTTAAAGTGTGTACCCCATTCTTCGTGGACAAATCAGTGTTAGCAAGAAAATGTAAAACTGCATGGTAAAAAAATGGATAACAGTTCAGTTCTGTCTTAACAACGCCACCCAATCAGGGTTCAACTTTTTGAAATTATATCAAAGTAGTGGACAAAATAATATGATCCAACTGTCATGATTCAAACAAATTCTTAACATTTGAAGATTTCCCCTAATTACAGATGTGAACGAAACACCTAATGCTTTCTAAAGATTTGAGGATGGACTGAGAGAAACTAGACTTTTTACCGACTCCTTCTAAAAAAATGGAAAGAAATAGAAATACTCTTTGATAAGGCAGTTTCTTATAGTTTTCACTGTGTTATCTGAAAAAAAGACCCTACTGCAGAACTCTTAATTCTTCAAGCCTCCTGCATAATTCTGAGGCTCCTTGAAAATGCGGGACCCGTGACTGCAGCCCCCTAGACCCCTCCTTAAATGGGCTCTGAGGTCCGTATTCACTCTAAATGATACGATTTGTCAAGGCTGACAAAATAGATTTCCACTGCATCAATAACGTCTTCTTCCGACCGAAACTGCACATCACACAAGTTCATTTCTAGAATCGAGAACAGATTTGTCCGAGGGGTAAGCTCAGGGAATGGGAACGTTGTGATAACAGTTCAAACTCGCATTCATAGATGGCGACAAACAGTGTAAGACTGTCTCATGGCATATTCCGTCTGATTGCCTTTTGCTCAGGTGTCACAAATTTTGGGTCCCAACCGGCAACAATCTTTGCCATTCCCAGATGTTCTGTCAAAATGATATCAACTATTGTTTTTAGAATACGCAATGTTTCACTTATCTGCCTTACCAGTACTATAATAAACACCCACATCTCTCTGGAATGCTTGACGCCACAGCAACATCTGCATTGTTGCGCCATCACTTATCGATCAATTCGTGTGTGCTCTCGCGATGTCAAAATGATTGCCTGCTATACAATAGCACGCGATCACTTTTAGATGTGAAGGTGATCGCGTGCTAATTTAAAAACTTTAGATTATTAATGACTCGAGGCCTATTTTTCCGATCTACAAAATTCGAATTGGATTCTTAATATCACAGCAAGTTCAGTTTGCACGTGATCACATTGAGACGTCAAGGTGATCACGTGCTAATTTAAAAACACTGGATTATTAGTGACTCGAGTTCTATTTGTCCGATCCGCAAATTTCGAATTAATATCTTAATATCATGGCAAGCTGCCTTTGTATATCACCTTAATTTAGCACAATTTGAATATTAATTTGTACGCTTTAATTATTTTTTACTTTTTTAATTTAACTAACTTTCCGAGTTTAGGGCTGATTATATTATTCATTTTGTAAAATATCGATCTATCTAAACACTCTAACTTACAATAAAAACTGAAATCTTGAGATGTCAAAGTGAGCAAAATTGCATCTAAAACAGATGTCGCCCCGACAGCACATTATCGATAATTTAGATAGTTCCGATTTGTAACACCAGATGTCGCATTATTTTGTAGAAAAAACTTCGGTATGTAGTTTCAAACTAACCATCGAACAGGACAGTCTAAAACAAGCCGTGAACGGAATAACAAGTGTGCCGGAGAAAAAGTAATTTAAGTTTCTATATTCCACTACATCTATTACTTTTCGTTTCACAAACTTTCGTAATAATTTTAACAACTTGCCTGTTTTGTTTTCCATTAATGCAGCAAATGCATGGCTTTCAAACGGATTTTGTAATCTACAGGAAAGAACGTAAATAATTTCATCTATTACATCGTGACATGAAAAATATTTCAATTTGACATTTCGACATTGACATTTAGAAAACTTAAAAACACTATAGATTTTGAGCTCAACGCTGCTACTAAACTAATTGTAAACACATTGAAATTAAAAAACAAGATACCAACATTTACTCTCTGCCACGAGGAATTAGAATAAATAACACCAACTTTGTTATGCTGAAGTATGTTTTTACAAAGGTTCCCCCAAATAAGTTACGTTTCTATGTTCTAAATTGGTCAGTTTTGTTCACACCAAGAAGTAAGACAAGACTTGCTATCATCCTCTGCAGATAAACTAGGAAGCACCGATTCATTCTTATGGGCATTTATTTTTTTTTTCTTCATATTTTTCCAAACTTCGGTTAGTCGTGATTAATAATGAGAGTTTCCTCGCAATTGTTATAGGAATCCAGCATTTTATGCAATGTATACAACTTTTCAACTGCCTTCGAGGACTAAAACATTCTACTAACTTTCTATCACACAAGCACGTCTTAAAGACTTAACTGATGATAAACAAATAGTACAACAGGGTTATCACAAATGAAATACGCAATTTCTACGTTTTGTGAAACCAAACTATGTAAAATATTGACACTCACGATGCACTGTTCTTTCAACAATAGTACCGGTGTTATTGGGTGTGTACATAAGTTCTACCCGTTTTGTAGGCCACAAAGAAAGGAGGAGAACACAACAAAAAACATACCTAGGATTTCGCATAATTGCCATCATTCTGTATGACCTCTTGCCATCTGTCTATGAGTAGATGAATCCCACGCCGGAAACACTCCTGTGTTTTACATTAAAAAAGCAATGTCATGCAGTTTTCACATCGTCCACCTCATCGAAGGTTTGGAGAGCGAAGGCGTTCTGTAGCGATCGAAAAAGGTGGTAGTCTGTAGCTGCCAGATCAGGGGAATACGCAGGGTGAGGTAACACTTCTCAACCAAAGTCCAGTAATTTTTGCCGAGTGATTAAAACAGCATGAGGTCTGGCGTTATTATGATGAAGGATCACTCCTTTGTGATTGACGAGTACTCGTCGCTTCGATGTCAGTTGCTCTCGCAATCTGTCCAACTGTTGGCAGTAGAGTTCAGCTTTTATCGTTCGGTTAGGTGCCAACACCTCCCAGTGGATTATTCCCTTGGAATCTCACCAAACACTCAACAAAACCTTTTTCGGGATGCAGTCCTACTGTTGAGGTCGATGGAGCAGGCTCCGCACCTTGGCACACAGTACGTCGGCTCTTTACATTATGGTACAGTACCCATTTCTCATCACCCGTTACAATTCGTCCCAAAAACGGCTCATTTCTGTGACTAGAAAACAAAACACCACATGTACGGATTCTCTTTTCTTGTTGCTTTACAGAAAGCTGATGCAGAACCCAGTTATCGGACTTGGTGATGAACCCAAGCGCATGCATCCATCTTTTGACTGGAGTTCTGTGTACAACGTTTCCGCTAATTCCTGAACGGTTGGATGTGGGTCATTTGTTATGGCTTGTTCCACATCGTTGTCAGAAACCACGGATGGAATTTCTATAACCAATTCTTCGTTCCGGAATTTCGGAAACCAATGTCGACATGTGCTATCATCAACTGCATCCTCCCCATATACCACAGATATTGCGGCAAGCCGCGGCTGCAGTACTGCCTTTATCGAACCCCTACTGTAAACAATGTCTAATGTGCTCCTTATCGCATGTCATGTTACACCGTCTGTGATTACCTTTACGAGTGACTTACTCGAACAAACCTAGTGCCTCTACGTGCTCTACTATTCCACGCTATATTGGCCGGAAATTCGACATCGCAGCGTCATCTGTGACACCCTATATTATATAGATGGCGTCACTAAAAGATTGAACGTTTTTACCGTCACGTGACCAGTCAGGCAAGATGGCCTCAAATGCTTTGGAGAAGGTGTTTTGCTTGTTTGAATTTGAAGAAGGTGTTCTGCGTGCTTGAATTAAGCAAAACGAAATCTGTTACTATTGGGCAACGGCGTTTTAGGATACGTTTCAAGAAATCACCGTCAAATAGACAGTCCAGGGAAACATCGTGTATCTGATGAACAAGCAGAGCATGTTCGTACAATTTAGCAACGAAAACCAAGACAATCAACAACGATGGCGTGTAGGAAGTTACAAATTCCACAACCGACTGCTTGGAAAACTTTGAGGAAGCTGCTGAAAATGATTCCCTACAAACTAAAGTTATTGCAAAGTGGCAATGACAGAATCGCACATGTACAGAAATTCAGGAGCGTTTTGAAGAAGATTGTTTTACTGACAGTCTAATTTGCAGAGACGAATCGGCATTCCGCATAAGTGGGAAAGTTAAAGAAAAGAACATTCGAGTGTGGGCGACTGAAAATCCTAGAGCAACAGTGGAGCATGTGTGGGATTTCCCAAAGAAAAATCTGCTCCGTGCTATATCCCGTAAAAAAGTGCATAAACCCTGCTTTTTCCAAGAAAACGCTGTAACGGGAAATCCTCATCCCGATATGCTAGTTATGAGGTTGATGCCTCAACTGCACGAAGACTGTGACAACTTCATTTTCCAACAATAATGGAGCACCACCCCACTGGCATCTGGACGTTAGAAATTACCTCGACAAAAACCTTCCGCAGCACTGGATTGGGAGCGCAACAGGAGACAACATGCCACTCCCATGTTGACCACCACGAAGTCCGGATCTAACACCCCGTGACTATTTTATGGGAATATATCAAAGACAAGATCTTCATCACTCTACTTCCTGTTAATTTATTAGGTGTGCAAATAAGTTTTAAAGCACTTTTTGTGTGACGTATAGCGCTAATTTACATATCCAACATCCCCCCGTGTTGTAGCCATGTGACCGTAACTGGTCCGCAGTATAAAATATGACGCAGATGTTTGCCCAACACTCAAAGGCAGTTGCACATCGGTAGGTGAAAGATGGCAAGCGATACTGCATTTATTCGACACTGCATTCGTTACGAATTGCATCGAGGAAAAAGTGCTGCAAAAGCATGTGCATCGATTTGTTCTGTTCTGGGGGAGAATATTGTATCAAAAAGCACGTGTGAGAATCGGTTTAGACGGTTTAAAGCAGGTGATTTTGATGTTAGTGATCGAGAACGTAGCGGCTCCC
This sequence comes from Macrothele yani, assembly GCA_039090855.1. Lineage (NCBI taxonomy): Eukaryota > Metazoa > Arthropoda > Arachnida > Araneae > Macrothelidae > Macrothele > Macrothele yani. Next base: position 188,129,210 of record CM076995.1, read on the forward strand.
CGCAGAAGGTTGCACATGAGGAACTGCAAGCATTGCTGGATGAAGATTCGTCTCAAACGCAAAAAGAACTAGCTGAACATCTGGAGGTAACTCAACAAACTATTGCCGATCGTTTGCACGCAATGGGAAAGATTCAGAAGGAAGTAAAATGGGTTCCACATGACCTGAACCAGAGGAACAAGGATGAACGTGTTATGAAGTGTTTGAATCTGTTGAATAAACAACACAGAAAGTCTTTCCTGGGGAAAATCGTTACGGGTGATGAAAAGTTTATATAGTACGACAATCCCAAACGCAAAGAAACACTGGGTAGACCCCGGTGAAGCAACAACTTCGACACTAATATTCGCCCCAAGAAAGTTCTGCTGTGCATCTGGTAGGATATGCAAAGTGTGCTCTATTATGAACTATTGGAACATGGTCAAACAGTTAATGCTGATCGCCACAAGCAACAATTGCTGCGATTGAACCAGGAAATCTGCCGGAAACGTCCATTCACAGGCAAAGGATTGCGTCCCGTAAAATTGCTGCATGACAACGCTAGGCCGCATTTCCCGAAATCGGTCAAGGAAACGTTATTGAGGCTTGGTTGGGAAGTTTTAGAGCACCCGGCGTATAGTCCTGACATAGCCCCTTCAGACTATTATTTTCTCCGATGTATGCAACATGGTTTGTCTGCTGTACGGTTCCGGACATCTGACGAAGTGCAAAAATGGGTGGACGACTTCATCGCGTCACACGACAAAGTATTCTTCATGGCTGGAATCCGTCAGCTGCCCGACCGATAAAGAAAGGTGATAGATAATGACGGCGCATATTTTTATTCGTAAAGGTATTGTTGTTTTTTCTTACATTACATGTTGCGATGTATTAAAACGCTTTAAAACTTATTTGTACAGCTAATTGATGAACTGAAACAACCTATCACTATTGCTGAAGTTGATGAAGATGCGTAAACGCGTGTTTGACAAGAATTTGACAACTGCGTTGATACATGCCGTGCGACTAAGGGTTTAACAGGGAGCATCTGTAAATTGCTGTAACAAACTTCAACAGTTTCCCTACAAAACAGTGCAAAGTTAGTGTCGATATCTTAAATAACTTTTGCTTTATGAATTGTTGAAACTGTATTTCATTTGCAATTACCCTGTAAATCCAAACCATTTTAAGTGGCATTACTACAGTCACCCTGTTTCTTTCGAACTTAAATTTGGGATTTGTGGGCACTCCTTACACACTATGTGGAAAAAAGTGATTGGACACCCCTGGGCAGGCGCAATGGTGTGCTCCCGCAGCCGACATGTGGTCGATATGGTATAGAAATGGCAACGGGTGTGCAATAAGATCAACTGCTGATAAAATAGGTAGCAGAAGAGAGCTCTCCGAGTTTAAAGAGGCCGTTATAATAGACTGTTCAATGGGAGTTATGAGCATAAGAAACATTGCTGATGTCAGACAAGCCACTAAATCGAATGTGGCCTTTGTCATTAACAAGCGGAAGAAGACGAGACATTACTGGAATTCACCTCGATCTGGAGGTTTAGCAAAACTACAACACAGAGACCGGAGGAAGCTGCAGAAGGACATCCATAAAAACTAGATCCTTACCCATGTAGGTCAGAGCACAGGAGTTCCAGATGAACACAGATCATATGTTGTCCACCAAGACACTTCGAAGAGAGGCAGCCGAATAGCCGCTCATAAACCTATCATCACACAAACATAAGACCAATAAAACCATGTGGCTACGATGGTGTCAACAGCATACAAATTAAGCATTGGAATAATGGAAGTAGATGCTACGGAGTGACGAATCGAGCTTCACATTATTACGATCGAATGGACGTATCTAGGTTTGTGGTTACCCGGAGAACATTTGCTTCCGGAGTATACAGTGCCCAGTGTAAAGCACAGAGGTGGTAGAGTTATGATATGGGGCTGTCGCAGCTGGTACACTGTGGGTTCCACTGGTTGTTATTCGTGGCAACATGAACTCTGTGTTGTCTAGAGATATCCTAGATAACACAATACTCCCAACGTTCAGGCAGTTATACGGACACGTCTATTTTTCCAGAGCTACGATGGAGTGGTATGGGGAAAATAAAATCAGGACTCGCGGATGGACTGGGCTGCTCAGAGCCCAGACCTCAATCCCACTGAACACCTATGGGATGAACGTGAACGACGGGTGAGGTCTAGACCGACCTACTTCACTGACAGAGTTGGCCGATGTACCCAAGGTGGAATGGAGGAACATCCCGCTCTACGCACTCCATGGACTTGGGGACAGTTTACGTCCACCGGTGGCTGCTGTAATCTCTGCAAATGGATGATGACCTACCCGTTACTGATGTAAATACAATATTGATGAAATACAACACGATGGTCGGATCCGCGTGTGGCGGCACCGCGGCGAGAGACTGTATGACGCCTGCATTATGCATCGCCATACCGGTCTGTCGCTTGGAGTTATGGTTTGGGGCGCAATTGGATATGACACCCGCACCCCTCTGGTACGCATCACCGGTACACTAAACAGCCACCGCACCATCTCCGACGTTTTGGAGACTGTAGTCCTCCTTACCTGCAGGACCTGCCAGCAGCCACGTTTCAACAGGACAATGCGCACCCTCACGTGGCACGCATCGTGCAATAATTCTTCACGGCCCACCAGGTGTCACTGCTGCCGTGGACCGCTTGTTCTCCCAATATATCGCCCAACGAACACGTCTGGTCTCTGATGGGCAACCGAGTGGCCCGGCAAGCACCACCCGTGGCTACGCCTGATGAACTGTGGCAACGTGTGGAAGCAGCCTGGACCGACATACCCCAAACCCACATCGAAAGCCTCTTTCGTTCGATGCCGCTGCGTGTAGCGGCCATTATTGCCAGCCATGGGGGTCACACGAACTATTTATGTCTGCGTGCTCCGCAAGTCGCACGGGCTTGTAAGCTCAATCGTTTCCTCTTTGTATCTGTTGTTATGTGTCCAGTAAATCTGGCGTTGCTATCTCGTGTCCTTCTCGGTGTTGCATTTTGGGTGACCAGCAGTGTAAATTATATGATCCAAATGGTTGTTCCATGTCGCTTTGTGTAATACTACCCATTATTTTTCTCCATCTCGTTTCTGAACATTGTTCGCGTAAGATTGAAGAAATCAACGTTTAGTCATATTTTTTTTATTTATCGACTGCAATACCTCTGTACTTTGGTCTAGCTTCCAAGGTACGCTGGGCCATTGAAGGTCCAGCTTACTGAGGAAGGTGTCTCTCGTCGTTCCTGGTCTGTGCGCGACTAGAAGGCTGTTTTTTGAGTAATGATTCACGCTTTTCACTCTTCCATTCTGATGGGCATAGTGTGGAAGAGTGAAAAGCGTGACTCCCGGCGAACGATTTTCTTCACACTATGTTCTTCCAGCCGTTGAGTTAGGTTGGAGGCTCCGTCATGGTATGGAGTTTGTTTCCGTGGATGGGAATCGGCTCATTGGTTATTATGCCACAAACCACAAACGCTAAAATGTACCTCGACGTTCTGGATAATTCTGCTCTACCAAGAATGTGGCAATATTATGGAAATGATCATTGTCTATATATATAGCTCCTTGCCACACTGCACGGCGTGTGCAGGACTGGTTTCTTGAAAATAAGGTGGAATTGTTTGACTGGCTTGCTCAGGGAACTGGATCTCGGTTGAACTGGAGAGATGGATATGAAACCGATTACAACGACCGTCTTCGCTCTCCACTCTGGCAGCATTTTCGCAGGACGAATAGCTAGTCATTCCTATCGAGACCTACCGAAAAATGGTTGATAGTGTCTCGATGAGTTGCAGCTGTCATACAACCAAATAGTGGGCTGACTAACTACTGATTGCGATAATAAAGCCGTCTGTCCCAAACATTGTAGTCTCCGAGTGTCAAAATTGGTTGATAGTGTCTCGATGAGTTGCAGCCGTCATACAACCAAATAGTGGACTGACTAACTACTGATTGCGATAATAAAGCCGTCTATTCCAAAACACTGTAGTGTCCGAGTGTCAAAATTGGTTAATAGTGTCTCGATGAGTTGCAGCTCTCATACAACCAAATAGTGAAATGACTAACTACTGATTGCGATAATAAAACCGTCTGTCCCAAAACATTGTAGTGTCCGAGTGTCAAAATTGTTTGATAGTGTCTCGATGAGTTGCAGCTGTTATACAACCAAATAGTGGGCTAACTGACTAATTACTGATTGCGATAATAAAGCCATCTGTCCCAAACCATTGTAGTCTCCGAGTGTCAAAATTGATTAATAGTGTCTCGATGAGTTGCAGCTGTCATACAACCAAATAGTGGACTGACTAACTACTGATTGCAATAATAAAGCCCTTTGTCCCAAAACATTGTAGTGACCGAGTACTTTTGATAATATAGTGTACTTTACTCCGACGTGGGTTTAACTCGTTTACAGATGTGGACTGCGTGCTTGGTGTAGAAGCTGTCAACTTTCCTAATAAATTTTGTTCTTAACTCTTTGTAATCTCATCAACAAAAATTGCCACCCATATTGGTTTCCTTTACCTCGAGGCAGAGATTCATGCAATTATTCATATTTCTTTGTTCTCAGCACTTACAATACTTTCAGCTCCAAATCATAGTCATGTGATTTTCGATAGACTGCTTCAAATATCTTCCTTTGATGGAATCGTGTGACTTGCATTCCACTCTCTAAAAACGAATTTCCAAGTGATCCCATCTGCAAAACAAGTATAAATGAATGAATAAAATAAAAGTAGCGCTGTGAATCTTTATGTATGAACAAATGCGTAGAACAGATGGCATAATGATTCTGAGCACGTATTACGGTTTCATTCTCTCTGTTTTTTATTGAAGGTTTAACGACCACCGTGAGCCAAACAGCTGTAAGCAGCCGCCCTTCCTGGATTTAGGTAGGGTCACTGGTTCCAGGGAAGGGAGAAAGCCAGTGCCGTAAGATAAACACAACATCCATGCCTCACCGAGATTCGAACCCGGATCCTTCGCGGACGAATGGTCATAAGCCAGCGCTTAGACAACTGCGCCACTGGGGCAGCGGGCTTTATTCAGTGGTGTTCTTTCAGATAAAATCGCATTGATTCAAAATTAATGCTGCACAAACAAAGGATTTATTTACCTTTCTGTTGGCACTTCCCTTTTACATTTAAACTGTACTTTGTAAGAAAAGAAGAATATTTTCACTTTAACTCCTTTTATCAAGGAAACTAATACTATACTATCAGTAGGATTTTATGCATTAGTCATTGATATATTTATGAAATGAATCCTATTCCAACAGTGCGAGGTTTAGTTTAATGTTGAATGATTTAATCACCAATGGCTTTTTTTACTCTTATATTCTGCTTCATCATTACTTTTAGTTTTAATGCAGTGATGCCTATCAATTCCAATCATTGTGCTAACTGTATAGTCAATCATTATGGAAACTCCCTTTTCTTTATTTTTACTCCATATAATTTTCATTTCCCAAATTGCTGCTGCCGTTTCATGATCTAAATAAATTTTCTTTTCATCGAACAATCTGTTCTTTATTTCTTTTTTTAAAATATCATTACGTATCTAATTCGTTTTGATTAGAACCACTTACAAAAGACAAAGATTTAGTGCATAGCATTTGATCTCTTTCAGTCTTTGGTCCTAGTCTTATTTTATTAGAACAAGTTAGTAAAATCATGCAATGCATTGATTATATTATGATACGCTTTCCAACATACCCGGAATCATTACTCAACTTATGAAGTTATGACGATAATTTCTGTGGAATACATCTCGCTCCTGTGCCCTGACCTTTGACCCCATTTCGATTATATTAAACAGAATTGGTTCAGCATACGTCCGGAACAACATACTAAGCTTGTGTCGCAGTAGAATAATTTTTAATCAAGTTATGAGGATAACAGCTGTGGAATAAATATCTCCCTGTGCTCTGACTTTTGACCCCATTTCGATTATATTAAATAAAATTGGTTCAGAAACAACATGCTAAAGTTTTTTCGCAATCGAAGTAATTTTAGTCAAGTTATGAGGATAATGGCTGTGGAATAAATCTCGCACCAGTGCTCTGACCTTTGACCTTATTTCGATGATATTCAACAGAACCAGTTCAATATACCTTCAGAACAATATGATAAAGTTTTATCGTAATCGACGTATTTTTAAGTACGTTATGACACATAAGGGCGATGGAATGGATCCCTCTCCTATGTCCTGACCTCTGACTCTATTTCGCCCATTTTCAAGAGGGTTAGTCCCGAGGTTGTCCCCTATCATATACTGACATTTCATCGAAATCGAACCATTTTTACGCGAGTTATCGTGCGGACAGACAGACAGACGGACGGACGGTCGGACAAAGGTGGAACATATACGCTTCTTCAACCTACGGTTGGAAAGCGCAAAAAATATTTTTAGTTAGAGATCATTAATACAGACATTTGACGTGGGCTAGGAACATCAAACAGAAGTCATCGCTCTTTCCACGTTTAGAGAATATGAGAAAAATTTCCTTGACTCACTTATAAACGTGGAAAGAGCGATTACTTCTGTTTGAAGTTAGAGATCACTTTATCATGTGTTTTCAAAAATTTTACTTTGTTTTCCTGCTTCGATGTTTAACTACGTCCGGGAGCGTTTACGGCTATATGGTTTATCCTGCAACATAGTACGTAATGCGATGTAGATAAAGTACTGCTGAGGTGACGTAAGAGTTAAACCGGGAATGGTTGCTGCGGTAAACTTTGCTGGCGTAGTTCAATTGGTAGAAAAGCCTCTCGGAGTAGGTAGATGGGAGTTCGAAATCACCACCGGCAATAAGGTTTTACGATACATTGGCGCCAGAACGCAAGTAAATATATCTCCTGCCTGTGAGATTCCAAAGTATGTGTGATGGTTTTTTCACGCATTTTTTATTGGAGTTTTAAGACCACCGTGAGCAACATAATAGGCTATAAGCAGACACCCGTCCCTAATTTAGGGTCACTGGTTCTAGGGAAGGGAGATAGCCAGTGCCGTAAGACAAACACAACATCCATGATTCAGCGGGATTCGAACCCAGATCCCTTTTGGACGAATGATCAGAGGCCATCGCTTAGACCACTGCACCACCGAGGCGGCCTTTCACACATCGTACGGATTTAATAAAAATTCATTCTTTTGTAATGAGCTGGTCTTTCAAGCGTGGTTGTCGATTGACCCGAAAACCTGCGATTTCGTTACCCCACCATCCTCAAGAGGAATGTCATAATGACATAGATAACGTACTTCTGCGGTGATGAAAAACTCAAATCGATAAAAGTTGCAGCGATGACCTTGATGGTGCCCTGTTAAAAAAATCTACTTAAAAATGCGAAACTGAACCTGCTCGTTTCTTTAAGTACAATCATATCGTACACGAGTACATGATATGCTGAAATATATGTAACCATAGGTACTTACAAATAACTGCGTCAATAAACATAAATATAACCTCGTATTACTTCATTTTAGATATTATAGATTTTAAGAGAAATTGTTTAATAAATGTGTGAAGTGATACGCATAAATAATTAGTACAACAAAGTAACTGATCACAAGTAATTTAATTATGCATAAAGTATCTTTGTGTACGTTTTTACATTAAGTATATTTGTGTCCATCTCATAAATAATATATTGTCGTTTCATCGCTATATTTGTCATACAATTGTGCGATCCATTTGCCCAGCATGTGGCAACGCGTACATCTATTATCTCAGACGTGCAATCGCATAATATACCTGCAGTTGATTCTATGAATAAATGAGTATGTATTGATGACACGTATTCCAAATTTGAAATCGAAACGCGGATGGCTTAGTGGTTAGAAATTCAGACTACTGATAAAGGGACCCCAGGTTCAAACCTAGCCTGATAGGCTTGAACCTGGAGGTTTTCCGTGGTGGTGTGAATTTCTAACAATCGCTGAATATCCGCCGTGCATCGGACGAGCACGTTAAGTGACGGCCCCCAGGTAGGAATCCCCCTGTTACATATAAAGCTGTTCATTCCTAAGCCCCTCTAATTTTTCTCTGCCTCCTATGTGCAAATTCGTACGCTTGTACGGTGGCGCCATCTAGTGTTCTTTCTCTCAAACTATCCTGTCGGAATCGCTAGATTCGCTCTAACTTCCTCCAGTTTCTGGCACAGAAACTGAATGAAGGTAGAGCACATATATTTGAAATATATGTACTCAAAAATGTACATATATTTTAAATTATAAATACCAGATCTACTCCCAATCGATTCCCTGTATGTACTCAAAAATGAGTAGGTGCCTTTTCCAAAAATGAGACACCACTACTCGGAGCTATTATAAGCCCAGAATGTACTCAAAAACGAGTACATTTTTCTTATTTCTAATCACCAATTTTTAACAGTGTGTATGTTTAATTAGGAGAACAGCCGCTCCGGAATAGGGAGACGTGGGTTCGAATACCACAACCGGCAGAAAGGTTGTACGCTATGACCCCTTTTTTGAGGTTACTGCGTCCAGGGAGGGGACCGAACCAGAAAAGTAAGGCAACCGCAACGCCCGTGCGTCAACCAGGACTCGTACCCGACACAGACAATTACCCAAATGCACACGCTTCCAATCGCTCGTCCACTTGGGCTGCCATCTTTCTCCTTCGTGCTACATTTCATTTTTCGCCGCCCCGGTGGCGCAGTGGTCTAAGGCGCTGGCCTCTGATCATTCGCCCGTAAGGGGTCCGGGTTCGAATTCCGGTCAGGCATGGATGTTGTGTTTGTCTTACGGCACTGGCTCTCTCCCTTCCCTGGAACCAGTGACCCTAAATTAGGGACGGGCGACTGCTTATAGCCCATTGAGTTGCTCACGGTGGTCGTTAAACCTCCAATCCAAAAAAAAAAAATTTCATTTTGTATGTATAATATCAAATGAAATAAACCACGTAAATTTTATTTTTGTATGTTATTGCATAAAACCAGTTAGTAAAATCATGCAATGCATTGAGTATGATACACTTTTCAACATGCCAGAAATCATTACTCACGTTATTACTCACGTTATGAGGATAATGGCTGTGGAATAAATCTCGCTCCAGTGACCTGACCTCTGACCTCATTTCTTCCATTTTCAACAGGTTTCGTCTCCAGGTGGTCCTTACCACATACTAAAATTTCATCGAAATCTAACCCTTTTTACGCAAGTTATGACGCATAAAGACAATGGAATGGATCCCACTCCTATGTCTTAACCTTTAACCCCATTTCGCCCATTTTTAACAGGGTTCGTCATCAGGTAGTCCCCTACCACATACTAAAGTTTCACCGAAATCGAACCATTTTTACGCGAGTTATCGAGCGGACAGGCGGACAGACAGACAGGCAAAGCTAGAGCATATACACTTCTTGATCCTGCGGTTGGGAAGCGTAAGAAAACATATTTTTTGTGTAAAAAGGCGCTTTCGGTAATTGTGTACAAATTTCAAAAGAAGGAAGTAGCTGCGCAGCACTCTAATAGGGGTGGAAACTAGCACAGACCACATGCGGTAAGAGGTGAGTTAAATGGCTGATGCTTACCCATAGATAGACGAGTCCTTGATTCTTTAATGTAATTAGTGTCACATACAAATTCCTCCTAAAAACTGCGGCATGATCTTAAACGTTAGGCTACAGAAGGTGACAACAAATTTGTGTAATTTTTGTGTCCCCCTTAGTTACCAAACTTGCCAATTCTGAATACCCTGCAATGCCTCCAGGTGGCTGAGCAGTCAGAGGGGTAGGTTTATGGTCAGTCGTCTGAGTCATGCCCGGGTTGGAGTGCCGGATGAGGTATGGGTGATACGTTTTTCCCAGCGGCCTGGTTCTGTCTCCTTCTTGGAACCAATGGTCCGAAATTACGAACAGGCGGCGATTTTCGCCCACTAGAGTTGCTCATGGTGGTCGTTAGACACCGAAAAAATTTGTGCCATTAGACATTTCGTTAAATGCATTTCTACAACGAAATTGCTTACATTTTTAGCACATCTTTTGTCAGAACAGCACATGCTTATAGTACCACTTTGTTCGTCCGTTTGCTGACACCATATCTTTGCAATTATTAGTCCAATTTGAAAAATTTGTTTTGCATTGGAAAGCTAGAAATGTCAAAATGATCTACACACACACAAAAAAAAAAAAACACTGGTAATTAAGTTCTGAGTTTAGAGTAAGATTTACTCCACGTCTAAATAATAAAATAGCTGATGTTAGGAAGTAAGCTGATGTTAGGAAGTAAGACATATCTTTCCCTACGAGAATGATTTACACTGTTGAATGCTTACGGCAGTTTTTCATACATCAAGAAAACCGAAAGACTACGAAAATCTCGTAAGACAGAGACAAGTATTCAATTTCTTTTAATATTAAGATATATGAAACAATCGAAACTTCTTCAAATTGTTGCCCTTTAAAATGGAAATTAACAGCATACAATGCTTTCCAAAGTCCAGAATGCATCAAGAAAGTTAAACTTTTAAGTAAAATTTCCTCAAGTTGAACTCCTCATTTCGGTAATATTAAGTGAAGCCGATTTCTTTCAAAAACGTTCAAGAAGAAAACATATTCGCTTTTCATGTCACACAAATTTTTGTCTGAATCACGCATATGCAAACTGACAGGAATGATCAACATCGCGATCTCTCAGATTTTTATCCACCTAATAGTAAAACACGCATGCGCTCACCGGCAAGCTTTTGTGTGTAGTTCAAGAGTGTAATGAATGGATTCAAGTTTTAGAGAGAAAATCTTAAAATGCTCCACAACATATCAGAAGCATACGGAAACCTTTAGAAATAAACTTCAATGTAACAGAAATCTTACTGGGAGGGGGGAGGTTTTTTTTTCTCTCAAATGTACTATACATCACCATGATCTATTAAGCAATTTCATTCTCGGAAAAGAAGGTGGAAAGTGTTGGTCATTTAAAGTATCATACCTTATTTGACCAGATAGTGCTGATTTTTTCCATCACATTTCATCCTGCGCCAATGATTCTGTTGGTTTGACGAAGAGGAAGACAAACCGAAGCTGAGAACCTCCGGCTACATTGGTTTCCATAAATTAAGGAAAAAGACAGGAAAATCGCGATTATTTGCAAAAGAAGAGTTGAAAACACACGAAACTTCGGTATATGACGTGAAATGTAATGCGGAGTCAGGAAATGCTACTCAAGATTGTACTGGTTTGAATTTTTATTCCTCTCTTTGATAGTAGTTTGTGGAATACTGGTAATATTTAACATGCCGTATTGTGAACTTACATCCAAAGTACTACACTACATTTGTCACGTGGTGCATATTTCAAGCAAAAAAATCTGTTCTACTGATTTCTACCAATTTTTGAGCTCTGTTCTACAGATTTTAGGAAACAGTTTCTGGCAGCACTGGTGCGAGGTAGGCATTAATCCCAGATGCGATTGGAGCTGAGCACGTGGCGATCTTCTAGAAATTCGGAACCAAGGTGTTCTTGAAGAAACGGAGGAATCTGACCCTGAGCCTATGGAAAGAACAGTAACAGTTTCAAAATGGAACCAAAGGCTAAATCTCATCGAAGTTGGTATGAAGATCCTTGAGAACATTGATTCTGACGAGCAGCGAGCAACAACAACCAGAAAAGAAATGAAAAAGATGCTCGCGTGCTATGAGGAAATTGTAAGAGAAATAAAGAAGTCTTTGTCGGTCCAGACTTCAGTGCTGAATTTCTTCCAACCTTCAAAGACTCTTTCTTGCATCACAACACGATCATCCAATTTCATAATTATGAATATACAATAGTATATGTGAGTACTAATGATCATTGTAGTTGACAATGATGATTGTCATAAATTTTAGTTTTATTCATGCTATCTCTAAGTTTTCGTCAAGTACAAATGAATATAGTCTTCTTTTCTTTTTGTTTCTGTGAAAATTAATTGTCCGGTACGACCCCCAATTTTAACATTGCGCCTATGGAAATATCTGTCTCGACTTACGTCGTCGGTTTAGGAGCGAATTATTACGTAACTTCGGGGTATTACTGTATTTAAAAAACAAAACATGCATTGGAAATATTGCAATATTTATGTATTCAAAATGTAAAACACAGTCCAAAAAGGTAAGATTTTTTTTGTACTTACGTCAGCGTAGTATTCATCGAAAAAAGTAGCATTTTCGTCTGGATAAAGAAGAAAGACGTCAAATTTTGTGATCTACAGATTCAAAGAAATAGCAGAATTAGTGTTTTCAGCTGTTAAACTCATTATTAAAATAAACTGAATTGAGAAAATTAGGAAGTCATGGAAAACTTCTCAAGAGGAAGCATTGTAAAAAAGTAAAAGAAAAAGATGACATAAAAGTTAAATGAGGGAAACCGAAAGAACATAAATTGCATTAGAAATAAAGAGGAAAACGAGGTATAAACAGAAATATAAAGTAGAAAAGAAAAAGTCATAGGGGATAAGGAAGAAAACCTTGAAAAAAAGTGAATGAAACTAAGGCCAACTTCAACAGAAGATGAAAGAAAATTCAAAACTTGTAAAGAAAAGGTGAGAGAAATTATATTGAAAGTGAAATAAAGAAAGGAAACAAAATGAATGAGAAAAAATTAACAGAAAAGAAGAAAGAAGGAAATTTAAAAGAAAGTACATCAAACGAAATCAGAAATAAAAAAATAATAGGAGAATAAGGGAAGATCAGTAAAAGACATCAAAAAATTGGAATTATGCAGAGAGAGGAACAAACGTCTTCAGAAATAAACTGGCAAGGAAAAAGAGAAGACAGATTAAAGTAAAGAAAATAACTGACTAAAAATTAAATAGAAAACAAAAACTTTGAATATAACTGGGAGAAAAAAGATAAAAACCTGTGATATACATTGAAGGTAAATAATGAGAACAGAAATGAAAGCCATTTCAACCGAATGAAAGGAATAAAAAACGGAAATAAAAGTTTAGATGAGAAAATCGGAATACTTGAACAGAAATGTTAGAAAGGGGAGAAAGTAAGATAGAAATAAAATGAAAACACCGACACATAATACATTTTCTTTATTTTTCGGTAAAAAAAACAGATTTCGGGCAATTCAATGATTAATAACTTTGTAGAGAACTTTTTTGGAAAACCTTCTACTAAGAGCTTCGAAATTTGTGATCCCCCGTATAATACTTAGCCCCCCCCCCCCCCAACAGACCCCCGACAGTTCTGAACTGCTGGCGTCGCCACTGTTCTTTTGAAGATTCAAATTAAATTGCGAACAAATATGAAGGTTTCAACTGAGGAAACCTAAAAGTTGAAATTCTTCGTCTAATTGTAGAGAGGCACTTTTCATTTCTGATCCCATAAAAGAGTTCTAATAAAGTTCTATTAAAGAACCTTTACAAAAACTAATAAAACTAAACAGCTTAAAGAAAGTTGGAGATATCGTTAAAACCCCAGGTGCGTGGTTATTCAGATGTTGTCAGGTTAGAAGAGTCGCTGGGGGAGTATGAAAAAGTATGAAACTCAACGGCGTGCAAATTTTGAGTTCCACACTGCTGTCACGCACGCGCAGGAGCGTGAAAAATTTGCGAGAGGTGCCTTAAAATAGTCAACGTGCCTTAACAGAACGGGCATGCAAAAGCTGCGGTGCGATTGGCAGTAATACTCAACAAGAACACTGGAATGCTGCAATCCGAGCTCAGAACAACATCAGTGTAACCGCTCTTCATGTATTCCAAAATTCGATCCACTTTGTCAGGAGCAAGGTGATGTCGCATAACGACAAAGAAGGTCATCCGATGACAACTACGGCCCAGAAAGATCGTTCTTTCACAACAAACACTCACAAAAACACCACAGTGTCCACCTGCCACATTCGAATTACCCTGAGAAAAGCTACCGGCTTAGGGTAAGGGACCAAACGACGCGTAAATGACTACATCAGGAAGATCTATGATCGAGAAATCAATTTCACCGAATACCACTGTCTACAGAAATTCGAAACGTAACGGGTTAGTGGGTGCGACAACCCCTACTGTGGCAGCAGGGACGTCTAAAAAAGTGTGCGAGGGCAAAAAATTTCTCACCCAGCCTACCGTCCAACATGGCGGCATTGGCTAGTTCAACATGGTCCATTTTTTAGATGCTTCTTTTTTAAAACTCTAAAATATAATCTGAACTTTGCCAAAAAAATAATGAAACTCGTGTTTTTCGTCGTTTAGCCCTACGTATTCTTTTTTCGCTAGAAAATGCGTTGGTTTCTTCTCCGAAGAAAGGTTATCAAAATGGCATCCTAAGGGCCATAAAAAATTCAGTTGTCCTCCACCTTTTCAAATCGTTAGTTAAAGTCCTTTTTTATGTTAACATGGGGCGAATTAGGAGGGTGTACAGGAATTCGCTGAGGGGGATTATTACTGATTGTTCTCTCTCTCTCTCTCTCTCTCTCTCTCTCTCTCTCTCTCTCTCTCTCTTTATCTCTATCGCTCTCTCTTTCTCTCTCACTCCTCTCTCTCTTCTCTCTCCTTTCTATCTATTTTCTTTCTCTATCTCCTCTCTCCCTCCCTTCTCTCTCCTTTCTATCTATCTCCTCTCTCTCCTCTCTCTCCTCTCTCTCTCTCCTCTCCCCTCTCTCTCCTTCCTCTCTCTCCTTCCTATCTATTTTCTCTCTCTCTTTCTCTCTTTGTTTTTTGGATTTGTGCAAGGAAAGTGGAGTCAAAATCCATACAAGCTCTCATAAGCCTGCCACGGCAAGTGCGGAAGCGGGACGTAGTTGACGACTGCTTTGGAGGAGAGGAGTGCAGGGCTAGGTCGCTGACTTGAATGAAGGGAGTTAACAAAGGGAAAGTACTTATCTGAGTGTCATGACGTTAAAATTTGATTGAGGTAAACAGAAAGGGCATTTTTCTTTAAAGAAATTGTTCGAGTACAGTACTGTTTTCATAAGCAAAAATTCAGACACTGCATTTGCAGCAAGAAAAAGTTGAAAGCGATATTCTACGAACACTTACATCTTACACCACTAACCCGCTAGTCATTCTCATGTTATCTTGTTGGTTTAGCAGTGTCGTAATTTGTCAGATCCAGGTGTGTGTATGTGTGTGTGTCCGTCTGGGGGGAAGGAGGTTGCAAGAATTCCCTTTTTACGGCCAGCAGATAAACATTAAAAAAATTTTCCTTCAGTGTTTCGTAAATACATTTGCCATCAAACTTGCGGGAGTATAAAAGAACAACACTCGCTCACCTTGATTTCGAAGTCTAGCGACATCTTTGTGTGGCAAGAGGAGTGACAAAGCTTCCTATTCTAGGATGACTTCAAATTTGGCCTACATTCAGACAGTCGGCAACTTCGTGTCTGCAGTGCCACTGGAAACTACGGCAGTTAACATATATACCAACCTCTGCATCCGTTCCACAGTGGTTCGGTTATGGTGCGAAAAGAGATATGCTTGGATTGCCCTACAAATATATGTATAAGTATGTTTATCGGGACACATGAAACCTAACATGTGTTAGAGCATTTTCATCACAAGTGCTGTGACATTTTTCCACCATTCGGTAGGATGACAATGATTGGATAATTTCACCCTTTGTGGATGACAACGCACGACCTCACATCTTGGTTCGTGAGCTCGACGATCCCGCAAACTACGATACCTTTACCTCCAAGCTTAACGGACGTTAACTCCATTAAGCAAGTATGAACGCTGAAAGTACAAAGTTACGCCTTTTGTCTTTATGTTTTTCTTCTGTTTTGTATTCTGCATCTATTGTTGCCTGTAATTATTGTTTCACATCCTATAAATCTACCTTATTCTGTAATATGATTACCTATGTTTGAGTAGGTATTTACATAAACGAAATAAATATGATATGCAATTTGAAATATCAGCCTCACCGTTTTCGCAATTTCCAACCTTTCTTTATTGCTTAAGATCGTTGAATGATGAAAAGTTTCTTTGAAGGAGTGCTCCACCAGTTCTGCTAGGTATTCCATCTGAAAAATAGGTAAATAAAAGCATTCAATAATTTCAGCGAGGGATATCCTGATGCATTAAAACATAATTTTAAAAAATAGAAACAGAAGAAGACGAGAAAATTTTACGGCCAGGAATAATTCAGAATTAAAAGGAATAACCACCAGAAGAAAACGCAACGTTGAAAATTAATACTAAGAACCCTAGAAGCTTCCATATAAATGAAGGTGTGTGCAAACAATACAAACTTTTCATGTTTTTGTAAGAATTCCTCTTGTATCTGAGCTCACAGCGTACGTGTTCACATTATTGACATTATACACACCCCTAATAAAAAATATTGCCTCATTCTGATGTAGCAGAGTTTCGTATCTGAAAATTGGTACTAAAGCACGGAATAATGATATATCTAAATGAAAGGGAAATCGTGGTTCTATCTTCCTTAAAAAGGAGGTTGATGACAACAATTCCTTAAATTGTAGGGAAGGTTGTGTTTGCGAAATAGTAGAAGTTGTATGAGTTCACTAAAGTAATGAGATTGTTTTAGAAATGCGGTGTGGCAACACGTGACATAAAACCTACGATGCACTGTTAGTCTATGAACCTTGCCAATGCAACAAGATACAGCACGACTCAGTCCACTGAGAGGGACTGAGTTGTGAAGAAAAGAACGGTACGTTTGTTCACTTCTTCGCGAAAACGGAGCACAATGAACATTTACTTCAAACTCCACAAAAGTGCAACGGAGACGTCCGTAAAGTTGCATGACGATTAAGCTTTATCACGAGCCAACGTTTATCAATGGCGCAAGAATTTTTTGGAACAGCGTAAAACAGTTTAAGGCGAACCACGCTCAGAAAGATCTGTCGAGCTAAGAACATCTGAAAAGGTGCAATGGCTATAGGATCTGATGAAGACAGAAAGACCTTCGGAGAGTGACACTGACATTAAATAAACTCAGTTGGAGTTTTAGGAGCATCCAATAGAATATGAGTACGCAGAAAATTTGGACCAAAACTGTTTCGCATGCCCTCAACTCCGAGAAAAAGAAGACCTCTGTGCGGAAGTTTTTGACGTTAACAAAAACATTTAAGTTTTACAGTAGCCCCCGTATTCAGCCTCATATGAGACCAAGTAACTTTTTCTCTCACCAGAACTCAAGAACCTCCCCCGAAAATTTCATTTTCACGCAATCGGCAAACTCCGTGACAGGCACACTGAGGTATCTCACAGAGCACGAATGACGCCCCGGTGGCGCAGTGGTCTAAGCGATGGCGTCTGCTTCCCCATTCGTGATGGTCCGAGTTCGAATCCCGGTGAAGCATGTATGTTGTATTTGTCTCACGGCATTGGCTCTCTCCCTTCCCTGGAACCAGTGGTCCTAAATTAGGGACGGGCGACTGCTTGAGCTTCACGGTGGTCGTTAAACCCCCAATCAAAGAAAAACAAAAAAAAAACAGCGCGCGAATTCTAATAAAGCTTGCCGAAGTGTAAGGACCGTCTCCAAGGGTTTATTGCTCCCGAAAGGGTCAATTTGGAAGCGGATAACGTTGAACGTAAAATATTGGAGTAACTATTTTTGCTTTCAGCGGTTCCATTGCATTTTTGCCGAAACTCGCGCGTTAAAGAAAATAATCTTGACCTACAGAGGTGGTAACTATCGAAGAGTTACAGCATCTGTGCTTTAGGGGAATGTTTAACCATAGACTCAGGCTGCGAACGATGTCTTGACATGCTTCTGTCTATAGCCTGATGAACTATGAGACGAATTTTATCGCATCAAGACAGATATCAGGTAATAGAAGGACTGATGGGGCACTGCCACTCGCAAACGGGAGAACAACTACCGTATGCAAGGGAGGTGGTCCCTTTTCTGCATAACTCTCACTAGCAACC
This sequence comes from Macrothele yani, assembly GCA_039090855.1. Classification (NCBI taxonomy): domain Eukaryota; kingdom Metazoa; phylum Arthropoda; class Arachnida; order Araneae; family Macrothelidae; genus Macrothele; species Macrothele yani. The sequence goes on from CM076995.1 coordinate 188,147,085, forward strand.
ACACGCATGTATAATTGCAGAGGTGCAACAGAAGTGGATGCCGTGACGGATGTGTGAAATAGTCTTCAGTGACTGGACTCGTATATTTCTGGTACAGAACCACGCCATATTCTCAAGTAACGACTTACCGGCGGAAAGGCTTCCACATCGTATACAATTAAGCGCCATACATAGTCCACTGTTACGATTCTAGTGTGAGACTTTCATTCTTAAAACAATTTGTCATCTCTCACAGTCATCGAGTCATCCACAAAGCGGTATTTGGGCAGCATTCTACACCTAAGGTTTTAGCACTTCTTCATGCCATGACAAAAGCAACTTTCAGGTTCAATTATAATGACAGACCATATATTTCATAAGCTGTTGTTAGGTATATGTAAGCTGTTATCGTGGTAAGACTGGTAACCAGCTCGACCCAATTAAGCGCAGCAAAAACGCCGTGGGAAGAAAACGGAAAAAAACCGACCCCACGTGACTGATCTTGAATTGCAATTTCAGAAAATTTGGAGAACCGTAGACCTGGACATTAGCAAGAAACTTTTTGATTCTCTTCCTAATTGAATTTGTGCTTGTATTGCCGCGTAACAACACTTCGTACTGATGTTACCCAACAAAACATTGAAATTACAATCTGCCTCACTCTCCGGACTGAAAATATTACTTACCTAACTGCTAGTCGTTTAGGACGTTGGTTCTCGCCCCCTTATTTTCCTTCTGGGTGGAGTGTTTTTTTATTATTATTATTATTATTATTATTATTATTATTATTATGAGAAGTGTATAATCTACATTTTTATGTAGTATCCATTCTTTTACAGGAAAGGACTGATCGGCGATTGTTTTTCTAGCTTATTTTGGATAACCGATATTGGATGACCTAATTATTTAGCGCTGTAATGCATATGATCCATGTTATCCAGAATAATTGGTGCCCTATTGTATCACGTGATCAATGGTAATTTATGCGAAGATCAAAAAATTGTGTGGTTGTAAGAAACGTACTTATTTACTATAGTCCCGTCAGTAGCTCGCCTCATGAATACTTAAACCGATCAATACGTACTTTCCGCTGACCTTTAGTGACGTGTATAGATCATCGTATCTTACGCTTTCTTGACTACAGAGCGTTGTTTAGTACAGGAGTTTGAATCAAAAGGCGACGTGCTGGAAAACATCATTAAGTGAAAATGAGGAGCCGTCCCGGTGGCGTAGTGGTCTAAGCGATGGCTTCTGATCATTCGTCTGAAAGGGGTCCGGGTTCGAACCCCGGTGAGGCATGGATGTTGGGTTGGTCTTACGGCACTGGCTCTCTCCCTTCCCTGGAAGCAGTGGCCTAAATTAGGGACGGGCGAATGCTTATAGCCCATTACGTTTCTCACGATGGTCGTTGAACCTTTAACCAAAAAATGAAAAAACAAGAAAGAAAATGATGACATTCCTGTAGACGAGATCTTAGCCGGAGGTACTCGCGGTCATTAGGTTTCTCTGGACACGAAAAACTCCGGCAGTAGATATACATCGCCAACTGTAAGAAATCTATGGTTCCCATATTATAAGGGTTCAAAAACGCAGTGGCAAGCCTTTAAGATCAACAACCAGCAGCGAGTAGTGTGTGGAGGGTCTGGTGCAAGAAGACAAAGCAGACTGGTGACTCTGATTCAGATTGCTTCAAACGTAAGTTTTTATTTTTGTACCGCGTGTCGCATCTTTCAACCTAATCACCGCGTGTCACATTTTTCAACCAAATCTCCGCGTCTCGCATCTTTCAACCTAATCACCGAGTGTCACATCTTTCAACCTAATCACCGCGTGTTGCATCTTTCAACCTAATCACCGCGTGCTACATCTTTCAACCTAATCACCGCGGGTATCTCCAAGAGTGACAATGGTTTCAGCAGTGTGGTCATTTTATTTTCACTTGAATCTATTCCCTAGTACGTTGCCGTTTCATTCACAATCTTCTACCAAACAATGCCCTCTAGTCAGAAGAGTATAACAACGTCTGGAGACACCGATTTGTATATCCCTAATCCGCTGCCAAAGACCATGGGATAAAGTGGGGGTGTTGAGCTTAGCATTGTCTCAAATTTTGAGGAGACATTTGACCACAAATTTATTTCAGTTAAACTGGTTTGCTGCAACTATACCAACCGGTTTAGCCCATGCAAATCACTCTGTTATTTCACACGTTTGCATCCTATTCACATTCATTATTAATTGTAGTTATATTCAAAATCATGAAAACATCAGGTTTCATTTCCATGCTTTGTTTATATTTCACTTTAGTACGCACCTTCGGTGCTTCTTGAAATGACATCACGGGACACTGATATTTGAAATGGCGTGAGAGATCTGGTGCCTGGTTCTTTACCCGCACCCTTTTTTTGCTACGTTTCATAGAAATCATAAATACTTCAAAGCACGAAGGTTTTCTGTTCACAGAAAATGACAGAAACCTTTTCGTTGAACATGAAGTATCCCGTTTATAGCGCTCACATCAGCCGGTATAGCGCTCATAGTAATTAATTAACGGAGCAAAGTTTCCCATCTGAGCATTGAAGGTTACTTTACCGCATACTTAACAGAAAGTATCACGGTGATTTAAACACATCCTCGGCATAGCGACACGTTTTGAAACACAGCACCATTGCGCAAGTCAATATTCACTTCGGAAAGATAACACATCACTCGCATTGCTTAAATCGTGAAGTCCAGCTCACCACTAACAGAGCAATACCTCTTTGGATGCTATCGAGAGGCGTTGGTGCATGAATCATTCTTGACTGTGGCTAAGCACATGCGCTGGTTCCTTTATAATGATAGATTTTTTCACACACTATATTCGAAATAAAATAAAACAAACATTAATTTCAAAACATATTGTATGTACATTATTTCTATTGATGTAATACCTAAACATTCAATAACCAATACTGAAAAAGAGTTGTCACAAAAAAACAGCGGGTGGTAGAAAAATTCTGATGGCGTGTTTGAATTCATCATAAAAAGTTACGTTGGAAACATAATGTTCGATGAGACAAAAACTGTGTTCTCCAGTGTAATTATTACAAAAAATAGAAATTCGTTCTTTGTGGAAACAGGTATTTTAGTTAAAATATTTTGCTTGATAGAAAAATAGTAGAGATGATGGAAAGAAGTAAATGTTCGGTTTATTTCTGTGGAAAACAATTAGGTTCTCATTATTTGCAATACGTTTACATTACCTCTCTTTCTACGCTCTTTGTTATCTTCTGCGAGACAAAAGATGGTATAATTGCCATTCCCATTACTTTTTCCAGATACTTCGCGCATTGCTTCTTCCTGGGCATTGAACTCAGAGGATACATTGCATGAGATTCGTATTTCTTGAGAAGTGAACTATGATCTCTTAATATCTGTAGAAATGGGCGATCAAGGAAACCCACATAGGACAGCAGAAATTTTGTTGATAAGTAATTGGCAATAATCCTAGAGCAACGAAAAAAAGAAATTAACATCAGATTCCACAAACACCTTCGATGAAATACAATTTATTTAAAATAATTTGCATATTAGGTTTTCGTGTGCAGGAGTTTGAATGATACATATTACCACTGCACACAAAATAAAATGTACAATATGTGATTTATACAACAAGCAATTGTTTTCACCTCTGAAACAAATTTATCTCAATGGTTGAAATGGAATTAATCAGCCAAAGGAACATCCTTAGAGTCAGTTTGTCAAACTCAATCATTTAGAGAAATAAAGCCACTACAGGAACGCTTTTCAACTAATAAGTTGAAAAGCGTTCTGTGCGGTAGGGTTTTCTTCATGGATCTCAGCAGCTATGATAAGTATAGGTACAACAAACAAAAATAAACTTTTTGTTTGTGACAAAGACTGTATATGCCTAATCATACAGTATTTGTCATACCGATTACAAATCTGCTCGATAAATTGTGCTATCGGGCACAGTTTACGAGTAACCTGTTGTTTCAGTGTACAATAAGACTTCATTTTGACATGTATATTTCGCTACAAGCAATTAATTACACTTACCTTAAAAAGTAGTTATTTTAGATTTTCTTCTGTATTTTGATTGTACTACATCCCTTTCTAGAGTCCAATCGTAATCAACTAGCATTTTAGGGCTCTATTTTCCTTTATAGCGGTTTTCTATGGCACATATGTCCTGATGAAAACGTTCTCCGTGTTCATCGCTTACACCTCCTAAGTTCTGTGGGGAAAAGTCCAGATGCGAGTGAAGGAAATGTATTTTAAGGGACATATTGCAGCCCATGACCTTATAGTTTTCTAGAAGCTCAGTAAAAAGTTCTTCATAATTTTCTGCCTTCCGGTTACCAAAACGTTCAGTACCACATCTTCAAAGGACTTACAAGCAGCAGCTTCAGCTCATTCAAGGTGCCTTCAAATGCAAGATCACGCATAAGTTCCATTATTTGTGGACAGATAAAAATGCCATGTTTAATTTTGGCTTCAGCTATTTTGAGGAACCTGTGCTTTAGAAAACGAAAGGCTTCATTTTTTACGCTTTCCAACCGTAGATTGAAGAAGCGTATATGCTCCAGCTTTGTCCGTCCGTCCGCACGATAACTAGCGTAAAAAGGGGTCGATTTCGATGAAATTTTAGTATGTGGTAGGGGACCACCTGGGGACGAACCCTATTGAAAATGGGACAAATGGAGTCAAAGGTCAGGACATAGGAGCGGGATCAGTTCCATCGCCATTATGCGTCATAACTTACGTAAAAATGCTTCGATTTGGATGAAATGTTAGTATATTGTGGGGGCTTGTCTGGGGACAAATTCTATTGAAAACGGGCGAAATGGGGTCAAAGGTTAGGACACAGGAGCGGGATCTATTCCATAGCCCTTATGCATCATAACTTACGTAAAAATGCTTCGATTGCGACAAAACTTTATCATGTTATTTCGGAGGTATACCGAACCGGTTCTGCTGAATATCATCGAAATGGGACCAAAGTTCACGGCACAGGACCGATATTTATTCCACAGCCATTATTCTCATAACTTGAGTGATAACTTGAGTAATGATTTCTGGTATGTTGGAAAGCGTATTATAATCAATGCATTGCATGATTTCACTAACTTGTTATGCAATGCCCACAGACATTTTTATCAAACACAATATGATGTGAAGCGTTGGGAAGTACACGTTCTGAGGATTTACTTAAGGCTCTGCAACAAGATTTTTATTACCTGGGATTAAGGACTCTCTTCTAGGCCAGGTCTTTTTAATGTAATGAGAACTTCTGTCCCTACTGTTCCATTCACAGAGGAAGCAACAGTATTTTGTGTAACCAATTTGTATACAAAGGAGTAAAGCTATCATTTTGAGATCGCCACAGATATTCCATGAGTGTGTTTTGTATACTATACTTTGAAGCAACAGTCTCATATTTGCATATGTTTCTTTCATGTAGGCAGCATATGCAACAGGTACTGACGGATACATGTTTCCGTTATGAAGAAGGACAGCTTTTAAGCTTATTTTTGAGGAATCTGTAAAAAGTTTCCATTCTTCAAGTTTGTGTTGCTGCCCTAAGGCTTCAAACAATAAGTCTATATCATTGCAGTATACAAGATCACCACTCTTCGAAAATAAGTGTTCAAACTCTTGATGTCGTCGACAAAAACTACATACTTTTGTATTTGGTTATAAAAGAATCCATCCCTTTAGTCTTGAAGCCAATATTTCAGCCTGACTTATGGCCAAATGAAGATCACGAACCAGATCATTTAATTATTCCTGAATTGTAAAGTGAGGCACAGAATCTTCCGAGAAATCATGGTCTTGTTGTACATCGATATCGTCTTCGCTGTGAGGATTTATTTCATCAGTATCACTATTATCTAAATTCCATGACAGTTGCGGCACAGGAACAGGAAGATCTGGACCATGATAAATATGTCTTATGGCCGAAGAATACTGGGATACTGAATCGTGTCTTTGGTCTTTGATGTAATTCCATATATCTTAGTGATGCAGAAGCACCAGTCTTTTGAAAGGTTTTTCGGTTCAGCACTAGTCTTTTGAGTGGTTTTTCGGTACCGCAAATGGTATTTAACGTGATCCCTTCAACCAGCCAGTCAACAAAGTTGCACATGAATTACAACAAATGTGAGGTGACCAAGATCTATCTTCATCACCCATTTTGCACTTAAAATAAAATTCATACGATTTTCTAATCAACGGTGTGAAATGTCGCCCTTGAGTCTTTAAAGTAAATTGTCCACAAATATAGCAGAAACTGTTTGGATGGTTCACACAAGTACGCGTCATTATTTAACCTACACTTTGCAGAATCCACACTACTTTTTAAAACCACGAGAAAATGCACGCCCTTCAATGCCGATTAAATGCATTCGAATGACAAAAATTCTGATTTGTTCCCCCTTCCCAGAAGGAAATGCACAACAGGAAGTAATAACACCAGTATGTCTACTCTCAGAGACACAGCTATCCTGACTGCAGACAGATGTCTCCGTTGGGAAACATAGACAAATTCCTTTAAATAACACAACATTCACTTAAATAGAGAGTTCCATTGCAAGAAACAGGACTCCAGTGGAACAATTGACTTGATATTTAGTTTCAGCATCCGTAAATACTTACAAAACCGTTAAAGTTTTCTTTGTAATAAAACCATTGTTACTCATTGTTATTTAACTCACCTTCGTTTTGCTGATGATGTAGTCATTTTTGCAACTACTCCTTCAGAGCTGCAGAGTATGATCCAAGAACTTGCTGACAAGAGTAAAGAAGTCGGATTGAAAATGAACTTTCTGAAAACAAGTGATGTACAAAGCTTTTACAAGAAACAAAGATTTATCGATTGATGGAGAAAAACTTGAGACAACCGATACCTACATTTATCTAGGGTATCAGATATCAGATGAAGGTCAGATTGATGAAGAAATAAATCGGCGTAAAAAATTTCGATCGAGAGCTTTTGGAAGAAACGGTACGATTTTTAAGAGCAATGTGCCAATATGTCTTAAAAGAAAAGTGTTTAATAAATGTACCCTGCCAGTGTTTACATAAGGTGCAGAGATTTGGGCCTTAACTAAAAAATACATAAAAAGACTGTAGACAACTCAGAGAAGCATGAAGAGATGCATGCTTGATGTAACCAGGAAAGATAAAAGAAAATTGTGGATAAGGAAAATGGCAGGAGTGGACGACAATATGACCAGAGTGAAATCACTGAATTGGCAATGGGCTGGACATGTTGCCAGAAGAGCGGATCCCCGATGGACAACCGGAATTTTAGACTGGATTCCGAGGGACAGAAAAAGACCTATAAGGAGACCCCGTGGGAGATGAATGGATGAAATTTGAAAGCATGCCGGTGCGACATGGAGGAGACAGGCTCAAGACAGACACTTGTGAAAGAAACTAGGGACGACCTATATATACTGAAGAGCAATTGAATTAGATACAGCTGGCGTTATGCAAATGTGGCGCTGTGGGCGGCGCTGTAAACGGAAACGACATGACGTATGCAGCGATCCGACAATATAAGGAGTGATGCGACGGGAATCAGTAAGAGTCGGACACAGTATGGGTAAGACGAAGGATCTAAGCGCATTTAATTGGGGGCAAATTGTCGGGGCCCGACGAATGGGTCACTCCATCTCGAAAGTTGTGCAGGCACTGGGATTTTCACGAACCACGGTGTCACGGGTGCACCGTGAGTACATCGAATCTGGTAAAACCATCCCAGCAAGGGCCAACTGCCGTGGACAACAGCGTGTGGATGAGCGGGGTTATCGTCGGCTAGCTCGCAGTGTAACAGTGGATAGACGGGCCACAGTTCAAGAAATTTCTTAGCAATTTAACGCTGGTGCACAAAAACGTGTAAGCAGCCACACCATCTAGAACCATCTCCTCGCTATGGGGTACAGAAGCCATTGTCTCACGAGGGTACCGCTGCTGACCGCACATCACAGGGTGCAAAGATTAGCATGGGCGCGGGAACATTGCCACTGGACACTAGACATGTGTAAAAATGTTGCCTGTACTGATGAGTCGAGATTCACGTTGGTACATGCGGAAGGCAGGATATGAGTATGACGCAATCCACATGAAGCGATGGATCCTTCTTGCCAGCAGGGTACTCTTCAAGCTGGTGGGGGTGGCATTCTCGTCTGGGGACTGTTTACGTGGACTGAAATGGGACCCCTAGTACGTGTGACATCGTCCCTCACAGGTCAACCTTACAGGGATATCCTGGATGACCATTTGCTCCCGTTTGTATGTCTTCAACATCCCACTGGGGACCTCATCCTGCAACAAGACAATGCACCGTGCCATCGATCCCGAACTGTATCCGAATGGTTGGATGAACACTCCACCGACGTGACCTCGCTTCTTTGGCCAGCTAGGTCACCTGACCTCAACCCATCGAGCACATCTGGGATGCCATCGGGAGAAGTGTTCGAGGCTCTGACCCCCTCCATCACATCTTCGTGAACTGTGACTTCTTCAGGGGTCGTTTATCCATATGGCTTCCCAACGCTTCCGGTGTCTTGTCGAGTCCATGCCGAGACAAATTACCGCCGTCATCAGGGCAAAGGTGGTGCTACACGTTACTAGACAGGTATCTCTAATTCAATTGCTCTTCAGCGTATATACATATATACTCGTATAGAGGGGTTAAACAGAATAATGTGAACACCACGCTCAGACAGGGACGTGACTTTTAAAGCAGGTGCGTACGTCGCAATACGCAAAGTTATACACCACATTTTGGTTCTAATAACTTCGTTTAGAAGCTCAGGGTCCTGTTTAAGTGCGTTTTAAGTGTCTCGTTTCAACATTTCTTCCAGAGTGACGACGAAATAAGCGACCTAACGGATTTCGAAAGAGAACTAATTGTTGGTGGCCGGCTAGTTGGTGCATCCGTGACAACAGTTGCCAGGACGGTGGGGGTATCCAAAACTACAGTGTCTAACTTCACGAGTCATGGCAGCATACTGTGTTCGTGGTAAAACCTTGTCTACGAAATACAAGAGCGGCCGGAAAACGACCCTGACTGAAAGAGACAGGAGAGCATTAAAAAGCACTGTTACCTGTAATAAGAAGACCCTGGCGCCGAAAAGTAGTGCAGAGCTCAATCTGCATCTCCAGACCCCAGTATCAATGAAACAATACGCAGGGAACTGCATAAACAAGATATTCATGGTAGAGCTACTATTGCAAAACCTCTGGTGACCCGAGTGAATGCGCAAAGGTTACTGCAGTGTTGCCAGTAACATACAACGTAGACTTCCGATTCATGAAAGCGTGTAAAGCGGTCCGATGAATCCATATTCACACTGTTCCCCACCGCAGGATGTGTTTACGTGTGGAGAACACCGTCAGAAGCGTACAATTGAGACTGTCCGCTCCCAACAGTGAAGCATAGTGGTGGTGGTTCTATCATGCTCTGGGCAGGTCCCCTGGTCACCTTGATGGGACGGCTGACTGACGAGGCGTATGAAACAATATTGGCCAACCACGTCCATCCAATGGCTTAGGTATTGTTTCCCGCAGGGGATGCCATTTACCAAGTTGATTACGTCCCAATTCACAGAGCTCGGAATATCCAATTATGCTTTGAGGAACATGAAGATGAGCTTTCACACCTTCCTCGGCCACCCCAATCACCAGACTTAAACATCATTGAGCCACTGTGGTATGTGTTGAAAAACAGAGAAAGATTCAGTTACCTTGCTCCTGCATCTCTCAAGGACCTGGAGCAGTTTCTGTATGAATAATGGTGCAACATCCCACTAACCACAATCCAGGATTTTTATGCGTCCATTCCAAGGAGCATTCAGGAGGTTTTGAATGCCAAAGGTGATTTTTGTGTTTTACGAGATGTTCATATTATTCCGTCTAACCTCTGTATGTGTATTAAGAACACATTTGCCGTCTTTACACGATTTTAAAAAAATTACGGTTAAAATGATATATACATTAGAACATGAGCACTTTCAAGTCCACTGTGGACCCGTCATCAGATGGTGTGGTTGCGTTATGCCCTGGGAGGGTATATATTATATAGGATAGTATGCACACTGACGAAACATTATGTTTTGTCATGCGCATGCCCACTACACAATCATGTCGTTTCATTAGAGCAGCCGGTATTGTCTCCTTTCGCTGTAATAGTTACAAAGTAGTTTCCATGGCAACGGTATAATGATAGAGGGATCGTCGTTACAGCATTCTGCCCTATGTTTATGTATCAATAGGCTTTCTAACAGGAGGATAGATGAACAGGTAGTCGGCGTATGTAATATAGTAACATCGTCCCAGATAGGTTGGTGTTGACCCTTCAGGCATAGTCTTGAAAGGGCGGTGGAGGTGGAGCATGTTCTAACATTATATCTATGTTCAGAGACACGTAAATTAATATTGCGACGGGTCGAACCTATGTATATCTGGTCGGTTACATCAGCATTCATAGCTTTTAGTGGGATTGCGTACACACCGAATTTGGAACCATGGGGAATCTGATCCCTGTCATTTTTAATATGGGCGAGAATGTTGCACGTTTTTATGCCAAAATCAAAATTAAATGGACGACATGCGTTTTTTAGGGTATTTGTGACAGCAGGGATGTATGGTAGTTTGCCGACGTATGAAGTGCTTGGTCTCGTTCTTGGTAATGTTGAGTATGATGCATTAAAGACACGGCGCATTATGTAATTAACTGTGGTAGATGGATAATTATATAATGCTGCAATATCCATAATTTTCGCAACTTCTAGGTCTCTTTGTTCAGTTGAGGATGAATGTGTAACTGCTCGGTGAAACATAAAGTGAAGGGCTGAGAGTTTTTGCCTGAGTGGGTCTTAGGAGTTATAGGGAATCATAGATATTGTTGCAGTTGGTTTTCTATAAACAGAGTGAGTTACTTCGTTCGTATTAGGGTTTCTTTCCAACAAGATGTCCAGATAGGGTAATGTATAATTGGTCTCGAATTCTGTAGAAAATTTTATGGAACTGTATTTTGTAGACAACAAGCTGGTGACCTCGGTAAGGCTTTCAAGGGTGGACTGCCAAAACAAAAGCACATCATCCACGTATCTCAGGTATAAAATAGGTTTCACATGAAATTTTGCGTGGACTTCGTTTTCCAGGTATTGTAACAACAACTCAGATAGAACAGCTGAGAGGGGTGACCCCATAGGGGCCCCTTCCCGTTGACGGTAAATAGTTTCATTAAATCGAAAAAATGTTCTGTTGTACACTAGTCTTAAGGCATTAACAATGCCTTGAATTTCATTATGAGTATAAGTTCCGTGTGCTGACAACATTTTTTCGATGATACGGTGGAGAGCAGGTACAGGTACATTAGGGTATAGCGAAATGATATCGAGTGAGACCATTATGAACTGCGAGCTAGTTGGTGTAACAGAATGTATTTTATTTAACGCCTGAGAGGAACTGGACACCGAGAATATGGATGAAGTTGTTAATGGAACTAGACATTTTGCCAATGCTCCCTCGAGGGGCCTAGTTAGACTTGCATAGGCCGAAACGAGGGGACGTACGGGATTACCTGTTTTATGGGTTTTAAGTTTTCCATATAATTCGGGAACACGGGGTCCAGGTGGTTGGTGCATAGCTTTAGTGATATTTGTAGGAAGTAGACCTGAAGATTTTAACCTGGAGAGGGCCAAAACGGTAGCATTAGTGGGATCGCGGGTGCAGATGGTATGTGGAATGTTTGCAATGTATGTGTATGTGTATACATAACATATTTATACAACACAATACAGCTGTAACGTATACAACATGTTTAACCTATTTTTTTCCTTTCCTGTTTAGAGGTTTAACGACACCATGAACAATGGACTATAAGCAGTCGCCCGTCCCTTATTCATATTCACTGGTTCGACGAGAGCCAGTGCCGTAAGACAAATACAACATCCATGCCATAACGGGATTCGAACCCGTACCCATCTCGGACGAATGGCTAAGAGGCAGAGCTTAGACCACTGTGCCACTGGGGCAGCACATTTAAACTTCCGTTGTTGTTTTTTTGTTGTTTTTTATTGGAGGTTTAACGACCACCGTGAGCAACTCAATAGGATATAAGCAGTCGCCCGTCCCTAATTTAGGGTCACTGGTTCCAGAGAAGGGAGAGAGCCAGTGCCGTAAGACAAACACAACATCCATGCCTCACCGGGATTCGAACCCGGACCCCGTTCGGACGAATGATCAGAGGCCATCGCTTAGACCACTCTCAAATTTTGGATATCTCTCGTTATGGTTTCCAAACGCACCGTCCTGTTTGAAATCACAAGGCTGTCCCTGCGGCGAGGTGCTCTATCATCTCGCTTCTGATCATTCCTTCAATATGGATCCTGGTTCGAATCACGGGTGAGGTGTGAATGTTGTGCTTGTCTTACGGTACTGTCTTTCTCCCTTCCCTGGGGCTATTGATCCTAAATTAAGGACGGGCAACTGCTTATAGCCTATCCAGTTGCTCACATTGGTCGTTAAACACCAACCAACCAAAAAAAAACCAAAACCCCAGGAATTTCTTCTACATGTGGCAAAATTTCCAGTAAGTCAAGTCAAGCCACTTTCATAAAAGCAAACGACGCGCTGTTAACAGATGAAACGTGATTTCTTTTATTTCGTTAGCCGACTTCGTTGTTGCCTTAGCGACATATTTTACTACCTGAACGAATTCCTGGTTAACCAACGTTATTTATGTTCTTACCAAATGTCACCTTTAGTGAATTAATAATAGTTTCGTGAATTGTTCCTGTTAAACCAACTTAAGTTCATCGTTGTGAATTCAACCCTAGTGTTTTGTGAGTTTGCATCGAGTAATGCGTCTGCAAAAAGTACCAATAAAAATGTTATGGTCTTCAAATTATAAGTGATCATTTGAGTTATAATCTCTTTCCTCTAGTACAAGATTCCTGGATAGTTCGAACATAGTTAAAACATTTCACAGCATTATTGTGTTTTGATATAAATACACTGCGGGCGGGCCACCTAAAATGTCACACAAAGAAGGACACGAGATAGCAAAGCCAGATTTACTGGACACGAAACAACAGATACAAAGATGAAACGATTCAGCTTACAGGCCCGTGCGACTTGCGGAACACGCAGACATCAATAGTTCGTGTGGCCCCCATGACTGGCAATAACGGCCGCTACACGCCGCGGCATCGAACGAAAGAGGCTTTGGATGTGGGTTTGGGGTATGTCGGTCCAGGCTGCTTCCACACGTTGCCACAGTTTGCCGGGCCACTCGGTTGCCGATCAGCGACCAGACGTGTTCGATGGGTGACGTATCGGGAGAACAGGCGGGCCACGGTAGCAGTGACACTTGGTGGGCCCTGAAGAATTGTTGCACAATGCGTGCCACGTGCAGGCGCGCATTGTCATCTTGAAACGTGGCCGCTGGCAGGTCCTGCAGGTAAGGGAGGACTGCATGTTCCAAAATGTCGGAGATGTAGCGGTGGCTGTTGTGTGTAGCGGCAATGCGTACCAGAGAGATGCCGTGTCATATCCAATTGCGCCCCAAACCATAACGCCAGGCGACGGACCGGTATGGCGATGCATAATGCAGGCGTCATACAGTCTCTCGCCGCGGTGCCGCCACGCGCGGATCCGACCATCGTGGTGTTGCAGGCAGAAGCGGAATTCGTCGGAAAAGACAATGTCGTGTCATTCCGTTGTCCAGGTGTAGCATTGAACGGCCCACTGCCGCCGCACTCGCCGGTGGTGTAACGTCAATGGTAATCGGAGCAATGAGCGCCGTGCGACACGTCCCCGCTCCTGCAGACGAAGTCGAACGGTACGTGCTGACACAGGTTGTTGCGCAACACACCCTAATTCCTGCGCTAACGTTCGTGATGTGGCGGTCCGAGCCGTCAATGCCCGCCGCACAACATTCCTGTCCTCTCGTTCGGTGGTGTGCCGCGGCTGTGGCAATCGCTCACGTCGGTCCGTCCGTCCTTCCCTCATGCACCCACTGAATCCATACTCGCCTCACTGTGGCTGGATGTCGTCCCACACGGGCGCCGATGTCTCGGTACGATAAACCGCTGTCGCGATAAGCCACTATTCGTCCTCTGTCGAACTCCGAAACGTGCTGGAATGACTGCCGTATTCTGCGACGAGGCATCAGGAAGCTTCCCACGCACAGGTCCGGCAGAACAACACACTTCCACTACTTACACCCCGCCTTCTGTGCAACCTTCTTATAGTGCTTCTCGGTGGCGTGCCGGGCGCACATGATTTGCATGTACACTGCAATGCTAATCGTTTGCATGTCCTTTCGCGGGCGACGCATGCTGCGAATTTCAGGCCAATCGGATGCTTCCTTCTTGGTGTTGCATTTTGGGTGGCCAGCAGTGTACTTCGTTGAAGCACTATAATGGAAATAATACAGGGTGTCCCATTCGCTACCGAACCAGTCATTTCTTTAATATAATAATATTAACACTAATGAAGATATTGCAACGAAATTTGAAGTGGACTTACCTCATTTCATGCACAATGTAATGACATCACAATATGTGCTAGAAGTGGCCATCATTTTCATCCAGACAGCATTGAACCCAGCGCTGTCCGGCACTCAGCCGGACGCGCCTCTCTGCCGCTTTGTTAAACCATTTAGCTGAGCGTGTCTACACAACACGATTGTTGATAGTGAGTACTTGTGCTCGTGGCTGTTCGCGTACGTGTGAAAATATATCGGTATAATCTGGAGGAGCGAGTGCTTACTGTTCGTACTTATTGGAAAACAGAATCGATAAAGTCTTGTCAACAGCAATTCCTGGAGAGGTTTGCAGGCAGACTTCCGCCGGACAATCCACCATTTGGGCATTGTCGAAGAAACTGGAAACCTAGGGGACTTTATTAGACGACCATGCAGGAGGTCTTCCACAAATGTCCGAGGAAACGATCCAGAATGTAAAGGGCCGACTACTTGCGTCTCTGAAGAAGTCACTTCGCCGACTGTCACAGGAAACAGGGTTGTCCAAAAGCACTTGTCAACGGGCTGTGAAAAAGTCGAAGCTTCATGTGCACCGTATCTCCGTGGTCCACGAACTGAAAGAGTCTGATCACGTGAAATGAGTGGCATACTGTCGATAGTTTAAGACATTTCTTCAGGAAAATCCGCGCATTCTGGTCTACACGTGGTTCTTGAAAGAGGCGTGGTTTCACCTGTCCGGATACGTCAATTCTCAAAATTCCCGTATTTGGGATAGTGAAAATTCCAACGCGATACGTGAAGATCTCCTTCATTCACAGAAAATTGGTGTTTGGTGGGGGATGGCCCGGCACCACATAACTGGTATCATCTTCTTCGATACAACCATCACAACAGCTGCATGTATGGAAATCTTCAACACCTATGTAAATCAATTGGACGACGAAGAACGTTCCATTGAATATTACCAGCCTGACGAAGCGACATCACACACCAGTATGGCCACAATTCAGTCCTTTTTCGGCGACCGCGTCATTTCGAAGGGTCTATGGCTACCGCGCTCGTCCGATCTGACGCCTCCAGATCACTTTTTATGGGGATATCTAAAAGAGAGAGTTTACCAAAAGAAACCGCGAACCATAGATGCCTTGAAAGCAAACAGTACCGAACAAATTCAGGCAGTGACGCCGGACGTACTGGCAAGGACTTTTCACAATATGGTGCGCTGGGTTCAATGCTGTCTCAACGCAAATGGTGGCCACTTTCAGCACATGTTGTGATGTTATCATATTTTGCATGAAATGAGGTAAGTCCACTTTAAATTTCGTTGCAATATTTCATTGGTGTTAATATTATTAAAGAAATGACGGGTTCGGTAGCGAGTGGGACACCCTGTGTGAAGATGATGACCAATGTTAATCGTGATGTTTCACAAAATCAGTTGCTTTTTTGGAGGGGGAGAGAATGTTTAACGACCACCGAGAGCAGCTTGCTTAGAACCACTAGTTTCAGGGAAGAGATAGAACCAGTGCCACAAGACAAACACAACATGCACGCCCTCCGAGACTCCTTCTAGGACCCATCTCGGACGAGCACGTAGACCACTGCGCTGCAAGGACTGCAAAAATGATGTGATCTTCGCATTCTCGATGTCATTTTGGGAGGCGTTTAAAGACTCGAAGGTGTCATATGTTTCCGACTGTGTAGTACTACAGATATTAGAAACGTGAGAGAAAATCAGGAAATGTTAGGAAAGGCAATGTTTCCATCTGTCCGTTCTTTAGTTTGATGTATCCATCCTAATTTTGTGTGTTGATATGTTTGACATTTGGTTTCTTTGGTTATGCTGTTTTGCGCTGGCACGTTCTTTATTTGCCTATATCCACTACAATGTTGTTCGTTAACTCGTTTATCATTCGTCTGTATTCTCATTGTTCTTGTGCACTTTATAACGAAGTAAATTTCTCCGTCATTTCTGTCCACGCCAGGATTCGAACCCGGATCCCCTCATTCCGGAATAAGTCACTGTACCAATTGAGCTACGCGGACGTTTTTTTCTGATTCCTATCTGCCTTCACGTCGCGTGCGTCCTTCTGGCAGGTACGTCACATCTCCTGGTACGTTACATCATCTCCCCCTTATTTTTTTTTTTTTTTTTTTTCGAAGTGCTGGAGAAGGGATTCTCTTATTTTTCCTATCTCGCGGTGTGGAAATAACATCACACCAATGCGAGATTTTGAACGGTCGGGTCATCCGGATAGTTCGGGCGCCATTATAACGAAGTAAATTTCTCCGTCATTTTTGCCCACGCCAGGATTCGAAACCGGATCCCCTCATTC
This sequence comes from Macrothele yani, assembly GCA_039090855.1. Classification (NCBI taxonomy): domain Eukaryota; kingdom Metazoa; phylum Arthropoda; class Arachnida; order Araneae; family Macrothelidae; genus Macrothele; species Macrothele yani. Next base: position 188,163,906 of record CM076995.1, read on the forward strand.
CGGAATAAGTCACTCTACCAATTGAGCTACGCGGAAGTTTTATTCTGATTCCTATCTGCCTTTATGTCGTGTGCGTCCTTCTGGCAGGTACGTCACATCTCCTGGTACGTTACAACTTGTGCGTTCTTTATTTAGCTATATCCGCCACACTGTTGTGACCTAGCACCTTTCGTTTTACCTCGCAGCTAAAAGTCCATTGCAAATTGTCTACGAGCGCCTGAAAGCACGATGGATGCTAAAATACGTCATTCATCATACTTATCTAGGTACATGCACGACATAATCACCAAAATCTAGAAGATTTGTGTGTGTGTGTGTGTGTGTTTGCAATGATGTTCCATCATTGATCAATACACTGCCAATAATGACTGCATCTACCATTACAGCATTGATTGGAAAGATCATGTAAAATATTACGTAAAAACTGTATTTCCGCTATTTCTTCGGCCCCAATGTTCTTTACGCGTTCCCCAACTTCGAAATGATGACTTTTAGGAATACACTTCTTAATAGAGAAGGTACGGCAATCTTGCCGAAATTCGAAGACAAACTCGTTAATACAAAGGTCAGTATTCTAACGTTTCAGCAACTGTTTAGAATAAGAAATATTAATTCAATTTTGAGTTATATTACACAGAAAATTTTAAACAAGAACATTGTTGGAAGTAATTTAAGAACAGAAGAATCAGACGTACGATGGTCTAGCGTCATTGAGCAACCTAATAATGCTGCGTATGTACAGGTGAAGATCCGATGTGTGGAGCGGAGCGTTCTTCATTCTGCCATCTATATCTAATTCACTGACAATTATGTTGTGCCACCTCCTCCAGTTAAACTAGGAAAAAAATGGGTTACGAGATTAAACACTTTTACTTCTGACAGGTGAATAAATAAATCATCAAAATATGAGAAATATATGCATGAGATCAATATTGAATATAAGAATATTTTATTTCCCCCACTACCGACTGAAATTGTGCCATGTGTCCATATATCGGTTGTTTTATCGTGTTAGACGGAATTAAAGCAGCAGATTAGCATCTCAACTTAGTCAAACAGATACGAGTAATTATAAATTATACACTCATCGTCAAAGCAAAAATATAGTTGCACCCAGGAGGAAGAAACCGACAGGAATGAAACTTGGTGGGTACGTTTGGTTCGACATCGTGAGACATGCAAATGATTCAAGTATCACGCTCGGTCGCACATGTGACGCTAACAAGGAGGGGTCGTAGCTCTGTGCTTGAGACGCTATAAAAGGTCGTCCCGTTGCACGTACTTGCCCTTCTGACTCGTGCTGTTGTGTTGGTTGCATTCTTTACAAGTGATGTATGCCTCGGAGAAAAGTTCGGAAGCAATTCGAGGAGTTGGAAGAGTTTGAGAGAGGCCGCATCGTCGGGCTGCGGGAAGCGGTATGGTCTCACCGCCGTATTGCACGCCATACCGGTTGTGCGGATTTCCTCATAGCCCGCTGTTGGCGGCAGTAGATAGAACAAAGCACGCAGCAGCAAAAGGAAGGGTCTGGGAATCTTAGACGAACCAATGAGAGAGAGGACCGACGGGTTGTCCGACATGCACGGAATGCTGCAATAGCCACAACTGCAGATATTCAGAGAGCAGTGATTCCCTCCATGCATCGTCCGATTAGTGCCAGCACCATTGGTAGACGGTTGCACGACGCAGGAATACACGCACGCAGACCGTTACAACGACTTCCCTTAACACCATTACATCGTCACCAAAGACTGCAATGGAATCGTGCCAGACTGTCATGAAGCCACGCAGAATGGCAGCCAGTGATCTCAGTGACGAGTCCTGCTTTTGTCTTGGAGGAGACGACCACAGAATCCGTGTGTAGGGGCACCGTGATCACCGCCGAGATGAACGGTTTGTTGTCGGGGGTCACACGCCCAGAAGGTCTGGTGTCATGGTGAGGTGTGAAATTGCCTACGATGCGTGATCACCTTTGGTGTTCATTACAGGCACTTTAACGCTGCCCCGGTGGCGCAGTGGTCTAAGCGATGGCCTCTGATCATTCGTCCGAAAGGGGTACGGGTTCGAATCCCAGTGAGGCATGGATGTTGTGTTTGTCTTACGGCACTGACTCTCTCCCTTCCCTGGAACCAGTGACCCTAAATTAGGGACGGGCGACTGCTTGTAGCCCATTGAGTTGCTCACGGCGGTCGTTAAACCTCCAATAAAAAAAAAAAAACAGGCACTTTGACACCCCAACAATATGTTAATGTGGTCCTGCAGCCAGTGGCCCTACCTTTTCTGAACGCTCATTCCGGTGCGATTTTCCAACAGGACAACGCTCATCCGCATTCTGCTGCTATCTCGAGAGCTTGCCTTCAAGGCACTGACACTCTGCCATGGCCAGCCACATCAACAGACCTATCGCCTATTGAAAATGTGTGGGATGCCAATGGACGTGCTATCCACACTCCACCCTTACTGCACAATCTGCAGGAGCTGCGTGAGAAGATTCAAGTTGCATTGGACGGCTTATTGTAGGATATCTTTAGGAACCTGCACAACTCCATGCCGAGACGTCTGGTATGCTGTGTGAGCAAACATGGAGGCCCGACGTCATACTGAGAGACACTAATTATTGGCATGTAGCTCAATAAATATTTAACATATGTCTCAATATTTAATCATTTATTGTTCCTGATAACCTTTACTTTCTTCCCGAATAACATTGCAATCCGACACGTCCTTCTAGGTGCAACTATTTTTTTTACTGTGAGTGTACATCTCAAATGCCGCAACACCCAAAAAAGGCTCATTAGTAATAAATGCTTCAAATCAAAAAAAAAAAAATTAAAACGGAGGATTTTCCCTCTGAAATGTGTCATAAATACATGGTTTCGTATAATTTTTTTTTTGGTTGGAGTTTTAACGACCACCGTGAGGAACTCAATGGGCTATGAGCAGTCGTCCGTCCCTTATTTAGGGTCACTGGTTCCAGGAAAGGGAAAGAGCCAGTGCCGTAAGACAAGCACAACATCAATGCCTCACCTCGATTTGAACCCGGACCACTTGTGACGTACCTGCCAGCAGGACGCACACGACATAAAGGCAGATAGCAGTCAGAACGAACGTCCGCGTAGCTCAATTGTTAGAGTGACTTATTCCGGAATGAGGGGATCCGGGTTCGAATCCTGGCGTTGGCAAAAATGACGGAGAAATTTACTTCGTTATAATGGCGCCCGAACTTTCCGGATGACTCGGCCGTTCAAAATCTCGCATTGGTGTGATGTTCTTTCCACACCGCGAGATAGGAAAAATAAGAGAATCCCTTCTCCAGCGCTTCGAAAAGTAAATGTGAGTGACGTTGCATTCCACACACCAGATTGACTGGGAGTTCTCAAGTGCACGTTCTCCATAGCACAGGATTCGGCATTTCAATTATTCTCTTCCCTTCCACGATGCGTCTTTCTATTTCCTCAAGCGATTGGTCTGTTTGCTTTGTTAAACTTATTCATGCAGTTTTCATTTTCTTTCCCCTTATTTTTGCTTTGATTTAAGCTCCTTTTATGCTTTTTAATATCCAAAAGAAGGAGCCAACATTTCATCTCACTGCGCTATCATAAAGGTTCACTTACACTGCCCGTCAAAAACATTTCATCTCCCTGCATTATCATAACGGTTCAGTTACACTGCCCTTCAAAGACACTTCATCTTACTGCATCATCGTAAGGGATCACTTAACACTGCCCGTCAGAAACATTTCATCTCGCTGCATTGTCATAACGGTTCACTTACACTGCCCTTCAAAAACACGTCATCTCACTGCATTATCGTAACTGTTCACTTACACTGCCCTTCAAAAACACTTCATCTCACTGCGTTATCGTAACGGTTCACTTACACTGCCCGTCAGAAACATTTCATCTCACTGCCTTATCGTAACTGTTCACTTACACTGCCCGTTAAACACATTTAATCTCACTGCATTATTATAACGGTTCACTTACACTTACCGTCAGAAACATTTCAACTCGCTGCATTATCATAACGGTTCACTTACACTGCTCGTCAAATTAAGAACGAAGCAAGAAAAAGGGCTTAATTGAAAACAAGTAGTTAACCAATTTAAACAAAATTCATAGTAGAGTTCATTGATACGTAGGTATGACGTAACGTATGACCCGAGAGACATATGTCTCAAAGATAAAAAACATAAAATAAAATGAATGTTGTTGTTGTTGCTGTTTGTCGTCAGGTTCCACAGTATTGTGTTCGACTCTTGGTGATTGTATGAAAAAATGCCCGCTATTTCAACCAGTTCTCAACGAAATCTCGCGGTTCTTCAAAGCTCGTTCTGCAAGCGTCTTTGATCTCATCCAGTGATCTTGTTCTCTGTCTTCCATCTCTACTGCTTCCTCCAGCAGTGACAAGCATGATAATTTTTTCTAACCCATTATTGGCATGCATCATGTGAACAAAATATGGTAGTTTTTCCTTGCAAATTAGTGCCTCAAATGAACAGCTGAGCTCCATTTGTTCAAGTACTGATTTATTAGTTGTCCATTAAATTCTAAGTAGCCGTTTTTCAAGTACTCATTTTTGAGTTATCCATAGAATTCTAAGTAGCAGTTTCCAGGAATAATTTATTAGTTCTTCATAGAATTCTAAGTAACTATCTGTCCCCAAGTCCGCAATTCAAAAGCATCTATCTTCTTACGCTCACTCTTCCTCAATTTCCATCTTTCACAACCGTACATTACAACAGGAAGAATCATTGCTTTAACAATTCCGATCTTTGTTGTCATTGAAATGCCTTTACCCTTCATTATCTTCTCAAAACTTGTCATTGACCTAGGGATAGTCTCCTCCTTATTTCTCCAGAACACTGCCCCTCGTTATCAACTCTGTTGCCCGGGAGAATGATATCGTCTGTTAAATTGAAATTTGACTTGACCTTGTTCATAATATTTAGCATAGGCTTGGGTATGCAAAATGAAAAACCTATAATCATTACGCAGTGTAAATCTTCTGTAAAGAATGCAGCCTTGGCAATGTGGAGTCATATCGTAACAACATAGTTTGTGACTAGGAAGGAAATAATTGCTACTCGCGAAGTGAAGAAGAGTCGAGACCTCAGACAGGGGCAGCAATACTGAACATCTGTGGACATCCACAGATGTTCAGTGAGATTGAAGTCTAGACGAAATGCAAGCCTCTGTATTCATCGTACATCTTTTTTTTTCAAGATATGCGTAGACGACGACAGTACTGTGAGGACATACGTTATCATCCATCAGTGTGAGGATCTACATTATCATCCATCAGTGTGAGGACCTACGTTATCATCCATCAGTGTGAGGACCTACGTTATCATCCATCAGTGTGAGGATCTACGTTTCATCCATCACTGTGAGGATCTACGTTTCACCCATCAGTGTGAGGACCTACGTTAGCATCCATCAGTGTGAGGATCTACGTTTCATCCATCAGTGTGAGGACCTACGTTATCATCCATCAGTGTGAGGATCTACGTTTCATCCATCAGTGTGAGGATCTACGTTATCATCCATCAGTGTGGGTATCTACGTTTCATCCATCAGTGCGAGGACCTCAGTTGTCATCCGTCAGTGTGAGGATCTACGTTTCACCCATCAGTGTGAGGACCTAAGTTGTCATCCATCAGTGTGAGGATCTACGTTTCATCCATCGGTGTGAGGACCTACGTTATCATCCATCAGTTTGAGTATTTACGTTTCATCCATCAGTGTGAGGACCTACGTTATCATCCATCAGTGTGAGGACCTACGTTATCATACATTAAGATAAATCTATTCCTACTGCAAAAGCACAGAACCTCATACAGAGACGAAGAATCCCGTCCCAGTATTTTATAGCAGTCACAGGACCTTTGTGCAAAACATGGAGGCTAGTAAAATTACCGAATATAACATCATCCAACACAGTCACATGAAAAGCAATTCGTTCGATTATGTTCGGATTCAGGCCTCTCATCAAGCTAATAATCGTCCTATTCTTGGAAGAAACGCGACACCCTTGTAAGTTACTGATTTGCATCGTTCTTTCTCCGCCCAATAGCGGATTCTGCAAGGAAAGATGTATCTCACTGTGCACGTTTACTGTCGAAAACGTTACGATACTATTCCCATCGGCAGGCCAGGGGTCGGACCCGAGGACGGGTGGCGCGAACTGGGATCGTACCCAGATGGACCGTGTGTCCACTAGGACATCCCTGGGAGATTCGCTCACCACACGAACGTAAACACAAGACAGCACAGACAAGAGAAAAAACACATGTCAACATTGACACATTTATCAGCCGTATACAAGCCCAGAAAACGCACAATCCGCGTTACACAGACACATTTGGGTGCGCAGACCTATTGAAGAACAGCGACTGGTTTTAATCTGTAATCTATTCGTCGTCGTTGTCGCTCAGTTTCACGTTAGAGACTAGGGCAGTCCGTATCCAGACGAGTGATCTGTTTGCAGTTTAAGGCGGAAAGGCTCATTTGCCTTCTGGCAGTTGGGGCATCGAGCCTCGTTGGGGCAGCTCCGGTGCATGTGACCCACTTGGCTGCAGTGGGCACAAGACTCAAGCACAGCTGTGCATTTCGCCTTGTGGTGCCCGAACCCGGACAGACCCGTAAACCAGATATTATGACACTGTCTTAAGACCCAGCCGACAATATTATATTAATATAACCACCTTCGGCGGAAATTTGTGTGCCTGGCAACTAACAGCACATATATAGAACTTCCAAGGGCATGAGGCATACAGTTCTGTAGTCCTGAGGCAAGAGTAGCGAGAGATACTTGCTTTATTATAAACTGAAATCCTTTTACGTATCCATGTATTGCAGAAGGATTTTTAATGCGCTGATAACATGATTAACATACATCATCATCATCATCATCATTGTCAACCATTATCAATCCACTGCTGGACGAAGGTCTCCCCAAGTTTCCTCCACAACGGTCTGTCTTGTGCCAGTCTCCTCCATGTCACCCCTGCATACTTTCGAATTTCATCCACCCATCTCCCATGTGGTCTTCTTCTGGGTCTTTTCCTGTCCCTTGGAATCCAATCTAAAATTTCGGCTGTCCATCGATGATCTGTCCTTCTGGCAGTATGTCCAGCCCATTGCCATTTCAGGGATTTAACTCTGATCATGATGTCTTCCACTCTTGTCATTTTTCGGATCCACGAGTTCCTCTTCTTATCTCTCCTGGTTACACCAAGTATGCACCTCTCCATGCTTCTTTGAGTTGTCTGCAGCCTTTGTATGTCTCTTTTAGTTAAGGTCCACGTCTCTGCACCATATGCAAGCACTGGAAGGATGCATTGATCAAACACTTTTCTTTTAAGACATAATGGCATATTGCTCTTGAAAATTATGCTGTTTCTTCCAAAAAGCTCTCCAGGCAAGTTTTGTACGACGATTAATTTCTTCACCAATGTGACCCTCACTTGATATCTGCTGTCCAAGATAAACGTACGTGTCTGTTATCTCCAGCTTTTCTCCATCAATCGATAAATCTTCATTTCTTGTAAAAGCATTGAACATCACTTTTGTCTTCTGAAAAGTTCATTTTTTAATCCCACTTCTTTACTCTTGTCAGCAAGTTCCTGGATCATACTCTGCAGCTCTGATGGGGTAGTTGCAAAAATGACTACATCATCAGCAAAACGAAGGTGGGTTAGATAATCTCCATTAATCTTTATCCCCTTGTTTTCCCAGCTCAGTGACTGAAAAACACCCTCAATGTGGCATTAAAGAGCTTCGGAGATATGGTGTCACCTTGTCTCACTCCCCTTTCCAATTTTTACGTGTGTTGTATTTTCAAACAGCCGAATCTTTGCACTTGCATTTTCATAGATGTTATTAATAATATTAATGTATGCATCTTCAATACCGCAGGTTTTCAGAGCCATTGTAACTGCTGATGGTTTCACCGAATCAAAGGCTTTTTCATAATCGATAAAAGCCATGCACAATGGAAGTTCATATTCCCTCGCTCTTTCAATTAGTTCTCTCAGCACGTGGATATGATCTATTGTGCTGTAGCCACTCCTGAATCCAGCTTGTTCTCTCGGTTGAGCCATGTCCAGTGTTACCTTCAAGCGGTGTGAAAGAACTTTAGTGAAGATTTTATAAACTACTGATAGGAGGCTGATAGGTCTGTAGTTTCCGAGATCCTCAATGTCACCTTTCTTATGTAGCAGAATCATTGTAGCGGTGTTCCAATCCTCAGGAATCTTTCCTTCATTAAGGCATCGAGTGAAAATTTGGGCGAGTACTGTTTCGATTTCTCCACTTGCTTCTTGTATGATGTCTACAGTAATTCCATCTTCTCCTGGAGCTTTTCCCCGCTTCATGTTCTTGATTGCATGTGCAACTTCTGCTGGAAGGACTGGAGGAACTCTGGTACTGGTATCTTTCATGATGTCTGGAGTGCATGTATCATCCCTTTCATATAATTTGGAGTAGAAATCTTTCACTCTTGTCAAAATTTCGCCTCTATTTCTTGTTACAGAACCATCTTCTTTTCTCAGTGCCATAATCTGTTTTCTTCCCTTACTGAGATGTCCCTTTGCTATCTTTAGGCTTTGGTTGTTTTCAATTGCTTTCCTCACTAGTTCACAGTTGAATTTTCTTACGTCTTCAGTGATACTTTTTCTTACTGTCTTGCATAGCTCTATATATTCCACTTTGGAAGTCACATCTTCTTTAGTTGTCCTCATCTCTCTTCTTTTTGCATCAACATTTTCGTTTTTTCCTAATAATTTGTTTACATGCAACTTGTTCTTAGACCCAGCTAATTTTGTTGCTGTTTCCATAAGAGCTTTGGTTACTTTTCTGTTTACTTCAGAGATGCCCACTTCTTCTGATGTTAGGCCTTCTAAAGCAGAGAACCTGTTCTTCAGTTCCAACTTGAAGGTATTATGGTGTTTTTTAAGGTTGGTTATGTCAATAGATTTTGTTTGTCTTATGAGCTTGCCACGTTCAAGTTTAGTGTTGAGGTGCATCTTACATCTCACCAATCTATGGTCACTACCTGTGTTGAACTTGTTTAGCACACTGCAGTCTTCTATGACGAATTTTTTGTTACACATAATAAAATCAATTTCACTTGTCGTCCCATTTGGATGTCTCCATGTCCATTTCCTGTGTGGCTTTTTCTTGAAGAAGGAGTTCAAGATGAAAAACCCTTCTGCCTCTGCAAACTCAACGAGAGTATTTCCACGCTGGTTTCTGTTGCCGTGACCGAATTTACCTACTGAAGTTTCATTCTGTTGCCGTTGCCCTATTTTTGCATTGAAATTATATACATACGGTGCATAAAAAACAGATATTTTTTCATGGAAAAGAGGTTCTGAAGGTGTTACTCAAACGCAATCGTTCACAATGATTCAGCTAATAATAAATATGCTGATAATTCATTAAACTTACCGAAGGTGCGATATCAGATAATTCTTCCAAAGTTATGTTATTTCGGTGTTGAAATAATACTTCTTCTTGACTAGTAAGACTTTTTTTCTAGATACCAGGTACGAGAGAAAAATACAAGGAAAATTCATTACTCCGAGGTTCATGTCTGCAGAATTCATAATGAAAGAACAAACTTAAATTACATGAGAACGCATGATGATCTTAGAGTTATTACAATTTCAAAGCATTCAGCAAATTGTCCATCTCAACTATTTTTTTAATGTTCGACACTACTTTTACTCCATAAATACAATGGGATAAATATTAAAAAGTTCGATTCAGGATTTTTCTTATATGTTGAAACAATACCTAGAAGTTATTAAATTTCAGTTCTTCGAATGTCGAAGCTGCTTTCTTACGATTTCAGTACTAAAAAACACAATATAATGGAAGTAGAAGTAAGATTTAATTTCTTTCTCTGAGCGTTTCTCCGCTTGTTATGAAATTAGGGGTCGAAATTAATTAATTCACGAGGGGGACGAGCCAAAAGAGTGTAATTAAATTATGCTAATGATTTAATCAAATATTTGGCCTATTACAAAATTAATTGGAGAAACTATTAAACTTAATTGGGAAGGTCAGAAGGCCAGTTAATGCGTTTTTGGTTGAAAACAAAGGAAAGATAAGGGTTGTATGAAGAACCCACCCAGACGCGAGGAGACCCGAACGTTGCGACAGAGCGACGCTTGAGGCCCTCATAAATAGGCTTTCCAGTAGGACGTTAATGCTAAAAAATCCGTTAAGCGACGTCTAAGTTATGGTGGGTCGGAAGCCAGCGACCAGCGCCTGTACGACGGAGGAGCAATCTCTTGAGATTGACAAAAAGCAGGAGGCTATGAGTCAAACGCAAGAAACAGCGGGTCAAGCGCTGAAGTATTATTTTAAACAACCCTTTAGAAGTCTTCTAAAAACCACTTCAGAGCGGCAGAGTATGGTCCAGGAACTTGCTGACACAAGTAAAGAAGTGGGATTAAAAATGAACTTTCAGAAGACCTGAAAGAAGAATGGAGAGATGCATGTTTGGTTTAACCGAGACAGATAAAAAGAGGAACTGGTGGATAAGGAAAATGACAAAAGTGGAAGACATCATGATCAGAGTAAAATCTTTGAAAATGGCAAGGTGTTGAACATATTGCCAAAACAAAAAAACGGACAGATGGACAATTGAAAATCCCATACTGGATTCCAAGGGACAGGATAAGACCCAGAAAAAAAGACCACGTGGGAGATGGGTGGATAGAGGAGACTGGCTCAAGACAGTCCGTTGTTGAAGAAACTTTGGGAAGACCTTCATTCAGCAGTGGATTGAGAATAATTGACAATGATAGTGATGACATAATCGAATTTATAGTACAAAGCCGATTTGTCCGGGTCAGGTCCAATTGTGTGCATGACGGCTGGGTCCGGGTTCAAAATATATGACCTGTTTCCAAATCTGATCCCAGCTGCCTGACTTTAAGTGTACAGGCTGGTGGAGGTGGTGTAATGGTCTGTGGTCTGTTTACCTGGCGAGCACTGCGTTTCTTAATACCTCTGAAACAGCATTTGTATCCCACGAGGTATATTAGCATCATTGAGGACTAACACACCCGTTCATGTGCGTTACGTTTTCTGATGGAGAGGGCTTCCTCCAGCAGAATAATTCGCCAAGGTATAAGGCTCGGATAATCACATAGTGACTCCTGTGCCACGACAGCGAAATTTAAGTGCTAAAATGCCTAACGCAGTCCCCGGATCTTTTGCCAATTGAACACCTGTGAAATGAAAAAGAATCCAAAATGACTACCGCAGTCCCCGAAACTTTACACTGTGAACTTGTGAAATGAAAAAGTTGAAGTGACTCCCGCAATCTCCAGGCCTTTAACCAATTGAACACCTGTGAAATGAAAAAAAAACTAAAACGGCCACCGCAGTCGCCGGAGCTTTACCCAGTTGTGCACCTGTGAGATGGAAAAATAAAGTTAAAATGGCTACCGCAGTCCCCAGACCTTTACCTAATTGAACTCCTGTGTAATGGGATTGAGAGAGCCATTCGTAATTGATATACTGTATCGTCCACTAGTGAGTTCCATCACATCCGTTTGTCCGGACATACCAGTAGAATGATATCAGGACCTCGCTGAATCCATGCAACATCGAATCAAGACTGTTTTGAAGGCCAAGTGCGGCCATTCGGTAGGTGGTTCTAACAATTTGCTACTTCAGTGTATATTATAATACTTTTAGAAAATTTTGAAGACCCTAAATGTTGTTCTAGGAGCAGGAATCACTAGGAACTTTGAAACAATCGAGTTTGAGTAAATGGTTGTGGTTGAAGCGCTAGAAGTGTAGGATGTGGGCATAACTTTCGTCTTTGTCTGAACAGGAAATACTTATCGTTAAACACTTTGATGGAATACCAACTCCACCAAACGATATCACGTTCTCGCTTAAACCAAAATATTTTACAGATGGCAAAATAGTGACCTTTTTCAAGGTTCAAATTGTATCATCTTATAGAACACATCAGTTTTTAAATTACATTTACACCAGGTACTTACCCTAGAAGCAATACAGTATACTCGATCGAAATTTACTATTTCAGCGACAGCTTTTTCCGCCAGATTCGAATCAGTCTTCAGCACATGCTCCATAATTTGATTTAGCATCTGGACGTAATCTTTGTCCTCGTCATTGAGTTCTTCAGAACAGCTGGTTTTTAGCAAAGGTGGTGCAATGGTCATCTGTAAAACAAGCACAACTACAGCAACATTGTAGAAAACAAAATTCCGTAAATATAACACAGACAATACTTTCAGCTTGAATTCGACTCATAAATGGGCAACATTGATATTTAAGCCGATCGCCGAAATTTAACGAAGATACATTCAGCGTGAAAACATCCCATACAAATGATTCATCACCCAGATATTCAACTGTGAGCATAAGAAGGTGTTGCTTTGGATTAGACTACCAATCGTGTTCTGGACATATGAATGTGGGCCATACTGTCAATCAAATCTTCAACGCACTCTAGGGGATGTGAAGGAAAAATATTCTTCTAATAATATCGCCAAACATAAACCTTGAGACTTGAACTTTCACCACCTTCAGTACAAACCTATACTGTCCTGAAAGGTTCTAGCATGAACTATATAGTTCTGGACGTTCTGACTGGAGGATACATTACCCAAACGCAAGAGCTACGTAGCTGTTCATCGTAATGCATCCACTCACAATGAAATGTCATAGGATACGTACCTAGCATCGTGTAGGACCTCCTCTAATGCGGTGAAGAGCAGCAACTCGACGTGGCATCGATTCCACAAGTAGCTTGAAGACTTCTGGGGAGATGTTGAACCATGCCGTCTGAATATCCACCCAGAGCTCCCTGGTATTTGTAGGTACAGGATCGTGCGTGCGAATGGACCTTTCCACTACCTCCTATAAGTGCTCTATTGGGTTCGTGTCGGGCTAACCTGGTGGCCACACCATCCATCGGAGCTGTCCAGAATGTTCCTCAAACCAACTTTGGACAACTTGAGCCCGATGGTATGGTGCACTGTCCGCCTGGAAAATCCCATCGTTGTTGGAGTACATGAAGTCTATCAAGGGCTTTAAATGGTCAGTCCACAGACTAACAAAGCGAGTACCGGGTAATGACGTGTTTACGAAAACATGAGGACGCAAACTTTGTTACGTAAAGACGCACCACACATGTATGGTACAACCACCGTCTTGTACAGTGCCTAGTTGACAGCTTGAGTCCTTAGCCTCATGGAGTCTGCATCACACCCTAACCCTACCATCAGTTCGTAACAGCTGATAGAGTGTCTACTCGGACCACGCCAAATGTTGCCAGTGTTTCAGGATGCAATTACCGTGTTTACGAGCCCAGGTGAAGAATGTCGTGGTGTTAAGAAAGGTGCTCTGATGGATCTTCTGCTTCCATATCCCACGGACGCTAACTTACTCTGCACTGACCTGATGGATATGTCTTTGGTACCTCTTGAATTGAATGTGGATGTTATTTAAGCCCCTGTTACTTGTCTTTTAGCATAGACAATCCTCGTGAGACGCCGCTGGTCACGGCCATTCAGCACCGGTGGTTGACCACTGCGCTGTCTACCGTGGGTAGTAATTTCTTCCATGAGGTATTCTTGGTACACACGTGACACCATAGGTTGATGAATGTTGCATATTCGCACAACTTCGGAAGTTAAATGCCCCATGCGTTTGGCTCCCACTACTATGCATCGTCCAAACTCCGTTAATTCACGTCGGCTTGCCATAATCCTACTGCCGGTTGTTCAACCTGACTCACGATATTACACCTCGCAACTGACAAAAATCGTGGCGTGCGTCGTAACCTTTATGCGACGGCAGTGTCAGTTAGAAACTTGCATACTGCTATCCCATGACATTTGGCACTTCAGTGTGTTATTGCAATGTTCCTTATGGTAGAACTAATGGTAGTTGTACAGGTCACCAAACCAATTCTGTACACTGTCAAATGGTTTTACCTGTCAGTACATGCACCACTAATAAGCTTTGGCTTTACGTGCCGTTACAGAATGAAATTTAACCGGTGACTCAATCTTCGAGGTCTTTTTCATGATTCTAGCTTCCACGTGTCTCTAATGCCTTCATCACCAAATATATACCTACCCTAATTTCATTCTATTCCCTTTTAGCTCTACTATAGAATTCTTCGGCTCACTCTAGCCAACTTGTGTTATGCTATGGCAGCAGCGATAGACAATGGAATTGTCCAGACGCGTTAGCACAGAAGTAACACAAGTGATGTTTTGGAGTGACATGGAAGAGAATTGCTCAAAGAAAGATGATTTTGGAGTGACATGGAAGAGCATTGCTCAAAACAGAGAGTTGTGGAGGATACTTGGGAAGACTTTCTTCATCCAATAGGAAATTGAAGTCTCTAATGATTTTGGATTGACATGGAAGAGAATTGCTCAAGACAGAGAGTTGTGGAGGATACTTGGGAAGACTTTCTTCATCCAATAGGAGATTGAAGTCTCTAATGATTTTGGAGTGACATGCAAAAGAATTGCTCAAGTCAGAGAGTTGTGGAGGATACTTGGGAAGACTTTCTTCATCCAATAGTAGATTGAAATGATTTTGGAGTGACTTGGGAGAGAATTGTTCAAAAGAGTTGTAGAGGCTACTTAGGAATACCTTCTTCATACAGTAGTAGATTGAAATCTTTAACGATTTGGGTGGTGATAATGATGACTAAGTGTATTAAAGTCCATATTACAAGCACAGAAATTTCTACTGAAAGCTTTATCCTCTTTTGTTCAGCTAGGAAAGTTTTACTTCGTTGCATATGAAAAAGGGTAAATTTTCCACCGCCTGAAAATGTATCTGTTTATTTTTTCCTGTTTTAAAGCTGGAAGAAAATGTAAAAAAATATTTTTATGACATGCAGTGCAAATTCAAAACCTGAAAGCATAACCTCGTCATCCCAGGTTTTTATCCCGAAATCCTTGGATAGAAATTATCCGCAGAAGTTTCTGTGGTTTCCTGTTAAAAGACTTCGCGCTTTATGAATTATTCTGGCCAGTTCCTTCTTCATTAAAAGTTACAGAGAATGTATACTTACATTGATGAAAGCCAGGGAATCCTCACTGAAGTCAACGCTGAAGCGAATGAACGTATCCACTCCATATACATGCAGCATTGCAGTTCTCCATTCGATATCTATGCTCCCCTCAGCTTTGCTTCGTTTTGTTTTGTGAAACGCTTCCAGAAAAGGCCAAGTCCCGATATCACTCCTACTCAGCACACTCGTTAGAAACGAAGAGTCTCTGACGTCTTTGGAACCTAAAATTCATATTAATAGGAATTAAGGCAAATATTTGCATACTTTCTATAGCAATTTGCTAACTTTTGTCCGTTCTCTAGAATTTCATGAATTTAGTAACTTTAAGAATATGTTCCGTAGGTTTCTACGATCTTCTCCTTTTAAACATGCGGCACTGGACGTGATACGAGGTTGTATGTTTTCGGTACAGTTCCTACGGGTTTTTCCTGTATTTGAAACGCAAGGTCTTGCTACAGGCTTTGGCCAATTGAGTCGTTTCAGGAATAATTTCTACTATTTCAATTCTTTAAGGAAGTCTGTGAGTGTCGACTTCTTTTAGGCATATGTTCGGCCGTTCAGTCTTTTTAAGCACATATTTTCCAGCAAGGACGTATTTAAGAGAGGCCAAGGGTAGCTAGCTCCCCTTCCGTCCTAACAAAAAATTTTGTCAAAAACTAACTGGAATGCAACGATTCACGAGTGTGAAGAAATTCATCCTGGCAGAGATGATTTCTCTTCTGAAGATGGGGAATCTATTGAAACACTCTTGATAGATATTAAAGTTACGGAAGAAATGTTCTTCACAAATACATGGAAGAAGGCGAGGATTATTAACACGGTAATTGTAACAGCCTTAATTGCCTAATTTACTTGCAAATTCACATTAGAAAACTTGAAAATTGTATAACGTCACTTCAGAAAACTTGAAAATTCCATAGCCTGGGTGCGGAAATAGTGCACTCATCTACCGATTTCCATTCGAGTATATGGGTGGTGTAATGAGATGGAAAGCGATTTCCATTCGGTTTCCATCCAATTACACCACCTCAGATAACGACGTTCCAAGTATCGGAAGCTGAGGAATCTGAACTTCGGATTTTTGTTAGTCAAAGCAAGTTGTTCAGATTTCTCATCTTCAGATACTTGGAATTTCGTCGACCTGGGTAGTGTAACGGATAGCTTGCTCACATGGCTATGGGGAGATACTGGTTCGATTCCAACTCTAGGGCGCTGTAATTTTCACTTTTTTTTGAAATGATGTCACACCTTGAATAGTAAAATAAGAAGTTCAGGCTATTAATCTTTAATCATCCTGACTTACGGTAGATTTCCACTTTGCGGTAATATTCAGAAATTCAGCTGCAGTTACCGGAAGTCCTAATGTTGAAATGTACGTAGCTGCCACGCATAACTTCGTGACAGAATAACAGAACAAACGTTTCTTCGTCAAATGTTACAGTATTTTAGTGTACAATACCTTCTTAGATTGTCTTATGTTTGAACAGATGAATCGTTTCACCGAAGAAGCACAAATCGGTCATTAGTTTGAAAGTCTTTATTCCAAAGTATTGAAATTCTTACAGTTTTACATTGGATGTAGTAACTGTCATCTTTCTGTTTTCCCAGAAAATTTTGGCCAACTGGATAGAGAAACACTATATTAGTTTAACAAACTACTCAAAAAAAGGATATTTCGGGGAGAAGAAGATGGCTGACAGCTTATAAAGAAATTTCATGCGGTTATTTATGGACAAGCAGGATAAAGAACACAGAACATTTATGAAATGGTCAGAGTACAGGTTCAGCGTAGTACTTTACGCATTCGAACGTAAGAACACCCTGCTTTTCAAAAAGAAATGAGAAGCACGCGAAGCACATCATGGTCGGCCGGTATACGTTGTGACACCTCTTAGGTTAATCACAACCGCTTGGCTCCTCCATGGCATATTGATAATGAGATGACTCCGCTGGCTTTGTCGTAAGGCCACCCACAGACAAGATAGAAAGTTTTGAAAATTTCGTGGGAGCCAGATGACGCATATCCAAGCTCAATGTTTAAAGTCGGTTTTTTTAAGTTGTGTAGGAACCGGATGATGCCTATCCAAGCTCAATGAATTGAAGTCGGGTTTTTTGGAAGTTTTGTAGGAGCCGGATGATGCCTTTCCAAGCACGATAAAAATAAGGTCGAGGTTCTGTCGAAGGGGCCAAATGATTTGTCCAAGCTGAATAAATTAAATAAATTAAGGTCGGTGTCCTCAATAGATTAAGGCCGGGATTCTCAATAAATTAAAGTCGGGATTATTCAAAGTGTCGTATGATGAAAATCTTCCAAATGCATTGAGACAATGTAAATAGACAAAGTCATCGCACTTTCTTGGTTTTTCTTTAATTAACACACAGCAACCGAAAACTTTTATTTCGATACCGCTGGGATCGAACCCCAGATCTCCCGATAACTAGCTGAGTGCGTTCGCCTTACGCTACGGTGCCAACAATACACAGAGCTATGTGTGTTTATCCGTCAGCATCTGACTTCACAAATCCGTAGGGATGGGTTCAGCAACTGAGACGTCTCCATCTGGTGGGGCTTAACGGCACAAGCTATTTAATTATAGCTAATAAATCCAAAGGGCGAGAGAAATGGTGAAAACCTTCCAAATAATTGGAGACAATGTAAATAGATACCTGTCCAAAGTTCAACGAATTAAGATCGGGTTCTTGAAAGCGTCAAGGTTTTAGGGACCGGATGTGTCCAAGTTCAATAAATTAACGTCGAGATTCCTGACAGTGTCGTAGCGGTCGGATGACGCCTGTTCAAGTTCAATGAATTAAGGGCGAGATTCTTGACATTATTGTTGGGGCTGGATGATACCTGTCAGAACTCAATGAAATTCAGGTCGACGTTTTTGAAAATGTCGTAGGAACCTGATAATGCTTGTCATAGCTCAACGGAATTAAAATCAACGTTATTGAAAGCGTTGTAGGGGCCGGATGATGTCAGTCCAAGCTCAGGAAATGAAGGTTTGGGTTATTAAAATAGTCGTAAGGGGGCAGATGATGCCTGTTAAAGCTCAATGGAATTTATGTCGAGGTTCTTGAAAGTGTCGAAGGGGCCGGATGATATCTTTCCAAGCGTAAGGAAATTAAGAGAAGGGATTTGAGAGTGTCGTCAACACACATCTGTGCGACAATTACAGCAGAATCCTCTCCATACGATGTCTGTGCCGCCGTAAAATGGACACACAGGTGGGCACAAATTTTGACTGTGGTATTCTTCTGAGGTTCTTCGGACACAAAGTCGCCGAATATCAGAATGAAGGCCGAATCTGAAATTCATCGAAGAACATAAGGCTTTGCCACTCTTCCTGCCACAATATTTGTGGTCGTTTCCACTGACATCCTTCTTGCCGGTTTGCCGCAGACAGTGGTATTTGCCGCAGTTGGTACTTCGACCAAAGGACTTCCTGATGCAGTCGATTACGCCCGTTTGATCACTTACTGCAACAACAGTATGCTTCTCCGAGCATCTCAAAGGTGTCGTCTGGATACTTTAATGGCTTTATGTAGTTTTACTGGGATATACTAATTTTGTGGGGCCGTTACCCCTTCTTCCCTCCCCACAATGCTTCATCTGCAACTCAAACTCAAGCTATCTTAGACAAACGGTCAAAAATCAGCACTTAAACCACTGCGCCACCGGGTCCGCTCGTCACCTTCCACTGATTATTTTGATATTTTTCGGTGGATTTACTGGGAGTTTTGTTTTTTCTACGTTTGTATCGTCAGTGAAGTTGAGATGTTCCCATTTGTACTCTGGTAGATTTCATTCCTTCGTATTCTCTGTCTAGCATATTCTTCCACCTAGATTTTTTGCAGGAACTCCACATTACCACGCTGCCATCTTTTAATGTGTATCACCTGTTTTCATTGGCAAATGTCACACCTGTGCCTCCATTTTTAATCTCCACTCCTCCTTCTCCTCAGCGATACCTGTCAGAACTCAATGAAATTCAGGTCGACGTTTTTGAAAATGTCGTAGGAACCTGATAATGCTTGTCATAGCTCAACGGAATTAAAATCAACGTTATTGAAAGCGTTGTAGGGGCCGGATGATGTCAGTCCAAGCTCAGGAAATGAAGGTTTGGGTTATTAAAATAGTCGTAAGGGGGCAGATGATGCCTGTTAAAGCTCAATGGAATTTATGTCGAGGTTCTTGAAAGTGTCGAAGGGGCCGGATGATATCTTTCCAAGCGTAAGGAAATTAAGAGAAGGGATTTGAGAGTGTCGTCAACACACATCTGTGCGACAATTACAGCAGAATCCTCTCCATACGATGTCTGTGCCGCCGTAAAATGGACACACAGGTGGGCACAAATTTTGACTGTGGTATTCTTCTGAGGTTCTTCGGACACAAAGTCGCCGAATATCAGAATGAAGGCCGAATCTGAAATTCATCGAAGAACATAAGGCTTTGCCACTCTTCCTGCCACAATATTTGTGGTCGTTTCCACTGACATCCTTCTTGCCGGTTTGCCGCAGACAGTGGTATTTGCCGCAGTTGGTACTTCGACCAAAGGACTTCCTGATGCAGTCGATTACGCCCGTTTGATCACTTACTGCAACAACAGTATGCTTCTCCGAGCATCTCAAAGGTGTCGTCTGGATACTTTAATGGCTTTATGTAGTTTTACTGGGATATACTAATTTTGTGGGGCCGTTACCCCTTCTCCCCTCCCCACAATGCTTCATCTGCAACTCAAACTCAAGCTATCTTAGACAAACGGTCAAAAATCAGCACTTAAACCACTGCGCCACCGGGTCCGCTCGTCACCTTCCACTGATTATTTTGATATTTTTCGGTGGATTTACTGGGAGTTTTGTTTTTTCTACGTTTGTATCGTCAGTGAAGTTGAGATGTTCCCATTTGTACTCTGGTAGATTTCATTCCTTCGTATTCTCTGTCTAGCATATTCTTCCACCTAGATTTTTTGCAGGAACTCCACATTACCACGCTGCCATCTTTTAATGTGTATCACCTGTTTTCATTGGCAAATGTCACACCTGTGCCTCCATTTTTAATCTCCACTCCTCCTTCTCCTCAGCGATTTCGGCACATCATTCAACGAAGTCATAATTCTCTTCGTCAAAGAGACCAGCTGTTGAGATTTTTCACAGAAAATTACTGTCCACAGAAATTGACATTCTTTCAATTCTGTTCGTCCTAAACTGACACTCTGTTACGTTCCAGGGAAAGTGGTTCATAATATCCTCATTAACTGCTTCTATCATACTACGCACCAGAGAAAGAAACGGGGCACGGGTCGACAATTTCTTGCGGGTCCAACGGGTCGGGTCAAGCTGTTCCTGACCCGATTTTGACCCGGTTTTATTCCCGTTTTGTTTTTGAAAAGAGAAAAATATATTCCAAAGAACAATGCGTGTTGTGGAATTCTGTTGTCGATACTGGTATCCATGGAGTGAATAATGCTTTGCCATTTAAAAATATTGTCGTCTTTTTCTTAAAGCAACTAAGATTTCTACCGACCGACGTCAGACACACTGACACCATATCGTAAAAAGATACTTTCTTTGCGTTCTTTTACAGTGCGGTTGTACTGGCAAACGCCATTCGCCTGCTTCTCTGCTGATTCACTCTCTCCGTGTGAAGTTCACTGTACGCCTAAGAGTTACTTTTCACATCGCATCTTTTACATTGAGCATTGAGAGGTTTTTAATTGATGTGCTAACATCGCGTTCCCATGACATATCATGTCGAAATTA
Source organism: Macrothele yani (assembly GCA_039090855.1). Lineage (NCBI taxonomy): Eukaryota > Metazoa > Arthropoda > Arachnida > Araneae > Macrothelidae > Macrothele > Macrothele yani. The sequence continues at coordinate 188,184,759 of CM076995.1, forward strand.
ACTCCTTATTTGTTAATACGGATGGATTTAATAGTAAGGAGGTTGAGATAGGCGTCGAGGCCAACAAATACGTGCTTATTGATAACCACAAGGGGAAGAGTGAATGCTGGAAATTGTTTCGTCTCATTAAGGAGCCGGTGAATAATTCTGTGTTGTTTGCTCTTGTTTGTTGTTTAAAATGTAGAAAGTGTGTAATTACAAAGAAAGATGTCGACGGTGTAATAAAGATTATAGAACCAAAAATCTAACGGACCATATGAAAATATGCACACGTCCCTCAAAGCGTGGAAAGAGTGAACAATATAAATACATTTAAAAACATACATTTGTGTAATCGTAAATAATGATTCCCATTTGTAATATACTTCATGGTCACGGTCATAGTCAGCCATTACTTCTGGATTACGCAAAATAGTGGCACTAAAAATGGCACTAAAATTTAGCAAGTAAAAAAAAAAATTAATATTAAAAAAGGATTTCAGTTATTTAATATCAAGCAGTTATTGGGATGAATATATATATATTACGTTTATATGTATATACACAGTATATATATATCTGTTTCTTTGAGCCCGAAATGCAACCTTTTCATGGCTTATTGCATTCTCCTGCAGGACGTGTACCAATATAATAAACCTTAGCACACCCACTGCTTCGAAGCGCAACCATCTGTCGTTCATCTTTCTTAGGGATGTTTGTACATAGTAGCAACGCGGAACCGATAAATTCATACCGTTGTGCTTTGTTCTTTTTTAACTACTATTCTAAATTGATAACGTTTGCCTAAACACGAGCAGAAATATCACTAATATTTTGGAAAGTTTATTAGTTTCTCCGAAAAGCATTTGATTCGAATAAACCATATTTGTTGCAACCTTTGGTTGTCGCTAAAACGCAAACATAATTTTATTCTTGTTGACTGCTCTCCAGAGATTTGTTTCTCCTTTGAGAAGTGTACTCCAATTTAACCTTCTTTTTTACGTAAATTTGGATTTATTCTCCGTTAGAAGTTTTTCCATCTGAATGCCACATTTTTCTCTGTCGAAGAAGTTGTGTGGCAATCCTGACAACAGGGCAAAGTGTAATGACGTATGCTGAAGCTGATGAAAAGAGTTGCTATTTTGAAATATTTCGGGGGAGCTGATTTGAAACGATTTGAATTGAAGTTTTTTAAGAACTTACGCTGACTTAAATAGTCACTCGCGCTCTCACTAAACGTTTATGCTTCTTTCTTTATTTCTCTGAAGTTTGCAATATTTTACAATTATGCTGCTTTGAACACTACATTGCGAAATGCAATAATTGTTCGTTACAAATGCATTGTATTTTGCTGAGAGAGAGAGAGAGAGAGGGAGGGGGAGAGGATTGTGTTTAAGATGATATTGTTTCCAAACAATTTTATTAATCAGAGTGTTTGTCATGCTACCTATTCTCGACGAACGTGAATGTAAAGAGTGGACTCTGTAAGGGACGATTTATTTGACTTTCATCTGGCCGTTGTTATTTCTAGTGCTTAATTAGTTAATTCATGTTTAATTAAGCATACTGTTAGGACGAAGTGAAGCTATCCAGGATTCATCTAAAGTAATTCAGTAAGCTTCATGGTGAAGCAAGTTTTTATGACAATATTAAGCTTTAGTTGGTGATTGTTGTAGTGCTTTACAGTGAAGTTTCATGGTAGGGTAATAGTTGGAAACATAAACATATTCCGTAAAACAACTGTTGTTGCGCATCTTATGTTCTAAGATTATAATTTTCCCCTTCATTGTGAAGTATTTCTTCAGGAGTTTTCTAGGGCTATTCAGAGTTCTTTCAGTGTAATTACCGACACAGTAAAATGCTTGATCTCTCTCTTGACTTTTTTTTATGTCTATTCTGCACACATAAGAAAATATCCTTCAAACTAAAAGCTTGCACAGAAGTACAAAGGACATCCTGAAAGTAATGCCTCGTCCCTCATAAAAGTTTTATTTTTAGCAGCAGAAATGTGAAACTTGGTGGCAAAATACTTGGAATTATTGTTAATCACTTTTATACATATATTGTCCATCACTTTTTATACATTTCCGTCATCTTTAAATGGCTTGTGCCGTTATGTTTCACTAGATAGAGACGTCTCAGTTGCTGAACCCATCCCTACGGATTTGCGAAGTCAAATGCTGACAGATAAACACACATAGCGCCGTGGATTGCTGGCCACCGTAGCGTAAGGCTAATGCACTCGGGTAGTTATCGAGAGATCTGGGGTACGATCCCAGCGGTATGCGGTGTCCGGAAACAATATTTCGGTAGCTGTGTGTTAATTAAAGAAAAACGTGGAAAGAGCCATGACGTTGTCTATTCACATCTTTGAACCCATTGGTGAAATCCATTTTGGAAAAATTCCTAAGGCTGTCGTTTCACCCATGAGTTCACAGTCAGTTTAACGTCTGTCACATCGTCGAAACGTTCCCCACGAATGATGTTTTTCAAAAGAGCAAACATACAAAAGTCTGGGGGAGCCAAATCAGGACTGTAGGGGGCTTGGGGCATCCCCGTCCACCCCATTTTGGCAATAGCTTGTGATGTATCCATTGAGGTGTGGGGACGCGTATTATCATGGTGTAAAAAACAACACTGTGAAGTGGAATTTCACGTCTTTTCCTTCTGATAGGTTCCTTTAACTTCTTAAATGTCTGCACATAGTGAGCACTGTTTATTGTTTCAACTCCTGGATGGTGACACGACGATTAGCTGTGATGAGGTATTTCACTCGTGGCCTGTTGGCATCTGTCACTGCAGTTGCGGGTCTTCCTCTCCGTTGTTTGTCCGACACTGACCGTTCTCGCTCCCGAAAGCTCTTCGTCCATCTTCGGACATTACTGACGTGGCAGCTCCAGACACCACCAAGAGTCTTCTGTGGATTTCTGGAGCCTCACATCCCTCTTTTTCCAGGAATTCAATTACAGATCGCTGCTTTGCTCTGTCATTCATGAACTTTATTTCCAATTCTGAAACAAATTTGTTCCCACATTGGTAACATATCATAGTGAATGTCAGTACAGTTTCATTTAAATCACTTCAAAATTTCAAAAATTATTAAGGAGGAAGCATTACTTTCAGGATGCCCCTTGTAAATAACAAAAAATAAATTCGAATTTCTCATTAAGCTTCTTCACTCACTCACTTCCATCATACCAGAACACACTTCCTTATTCCTTTTTTGCGTATGACTTCTGGGTAGATAAAAAGCTGGAGTTACATCATACCAGGTTAGATGGCAGCAAAATCCCCTACGATCAAGCACGAAACATAGTAGCATTGTAAGGAGCCAAAAGTGTTCTTGAGAGGAACTGTATTAATTATGCTATGATACTACTTTTCTCTGCCTAGCTGCATATATTTTTTCGCTTATTACCAGACCAGTCAGTAAGTCAATATTTCCTGAAAAATCTATATAACAGTGATTTTTACCATCATCTTTTTGTGAGATACGCAACTCCAACTAAAAACAGGTATTATCTTTTACCAATGTACCAAATAACGCAATTTCTGATCAAACTCTTTAGTTATCTCCATTTTCCTCCAGTTCGCCAACGCTGTAGAATTCTATGCGTTTTACCTGTGCTTTCAACAACTATTGTAAACAAAATGGTAAGTTGCTGTCACAGAGTTTCAGCCTGTGCAGATGAAGACAGGAATATGGTTCTGTTCACATCCGGTTTCTCTTAGAATTGAATTTAACATAAACACAATATCCTGAGACATTTTTCTTTCCAGAAAATAATCACCTAGTGTATCCCTCAGAGGATTCAGATTCCAGTATTACTTCTCATATCCTCGTTGTAAAACTACAGGAATTAAATAGCTTATTTAAAAATAACCATAATTCCATGTTATCAGTCCATACATCAGTTGCAAAAGTTGTATACGTCATCTGTAAACGTTGTCCCTTGATGAATAGGTATAAAGGATTTAATTTTGTTTTTCACATTCTCAACCTTCTTGGTACTCTTAGTGGCATCTATGCCACTACAGAACTTTATCCATATACTCACATTCCCAATGTTCTCCTAGTTCCTTTAATTCCTACACCAAGAATATACATTTTATCTATTACCTTAGATCAGATGAGTTCCTGAAACTCATTCAACTTCGCATTTTTGATGTATTTTAGATCATCGTTTGATACCGAAAATTATCACTAGATCGTAAATTTGAATAACTACTATCGTAAGCATGCAATAATTTGTTTCCCACGATCTGTCGGAATTTTTTGTTTCAATCTTTGATTACACCCTGAATATTTTAATAACCTACACATTTCAGGTTTTAAGAAATAAGTCATATGAGCATTGCAAAATTATTCACCGTTTGCTTAACGACATGTGAGAATTTCCAGTACCCTGTCTTCCATTCTTCAATTACAGTGTACACGAATATTTAGCTTTCCGGTCTTTTTCATTCCGTTAAATGTCTTGCTTGTTCTACGACTTATTATAACACAAAAGCAATACAGACTTATTAGATTCCAGTTCTGCTAACTAATTAACGTAAATCTTGGAAAGTGAGTGAAAGTGAGTGTTGGCAAAGGCGAAAACTGAATACCATTATCGCAAAGTCCGGGCGTTGCAGTTTAGGAGTCTAAACATGATGCAAGCTGTGAGTGGTACGTATAAAAGCATACAGAGAAAACTACACCTTCAGCCAAAGATACTCAGAAAAAATTTACAGTTTTAAAGAACAACGCGACAGTCTCTGGATAAGAAGTGCAGCGGAATTCTCTTTCTGTGCACTTCATTCCAGAAGGAATTCCTTGAAACACGAAGAGAAGGTATCTTCATGAGCATTTGAGTGATGAAACTATAATTATGCCAAAACATACCTAGTTTATTAAATTACTAACAATAGCAAGAGCTCATAATACATAATAAAAACAAGAAATAACACAACAAGCATGTATAAGAGTTATTGATAAACATCTAGGATTTCTGACATCAATTGCCAGAAAACACAGAAGTGCAACTTAACCCTAGAACTCAAATAATACAGCGATTTAGGTTGAAATGTAAAGCATTGCACATAAACGATCACATGCATTTGAGACTGTGGCACTGTAACTGTTAAATATCGTAATTGAACATTATGGAAGCGTAACTACAGAAACACACAGCAGGTGACAGTCCATACAAAAATAGGAGCGAGCGGACTTAGAATTTGCAGACATAAATCATACAGACATTAATCGGAACAAACAAAAAAACCATCATAAAAACTGGGTGGGAATCAGCTGTAGTAAGTGACAAAGAGATGCTGTTCAGGTTGCACTAAATTCTGAAAAAACATGCAAGCGTGTGAGAGTAAGACACTCGCGTTCATTGAGCGCGCACACACACACACACCTTAACGACACGGAGTTATAAACATGGAATGCACATAAAAAAAGTTAAACTGAATTGATAGTGAAATAAAATTATGACAGTTCAATGGAAAATCACCAAAGTAAAAATGCAGCATGAATGAGCAAATTTAACTGTACACATATACGCAAGTACAATTTATTCAGGAGGGCACATCGTGACACCTGTAACTGAGGTACTGGCACTAGCAAATGGAAATATACTACAGAAGTTATATGCCGATTTTCATTTTACAAATGAAATGATATGAAACCAATTCAAGAAGCTCAGCAGAAGATGTGACTAAGTTCCAAAAGTGTTTAAATATTACTGAATATACGTACCTTCATCAGAGCACAAGTGGTACACTGTCTTCACTTTCTCCAAGGCCTCACTGTCATTGACATGAATAGGGCTTCTGAGGATTTCTGTTTTTAAAAAGACGACAGATGTTTGACTTCCTTTAAGCAACGTATCAAGCATTCGCATGGAACATCACATATGGACAAAACATTATATATGTTTCAGTGAACAAAACAAATCAAGAATTACAAATGATCTTCGATAGAACATGGACAAATGCTGTTGTAAGAACGAGAACATGAACTAAGTTCTAAAACTAAGGTATGTGTGCCTTGCGCTTAGCTCCTTTTCTTTCCTTTCTGAGTTTAAAGACCTGCGTGAGCATCTAGGGCTATATGGAGTAACGTGTCCGAAAGTTAGAGCCAGTGTTTCCAGGGAGGGACACAACTAGATAGGTAAGATAAACACACCACCACCCATATTCCCTCTAAGTGGCCACGGGCAATGCGCGGCTAACCCAATGAGCTGGGTAGGCATCAAAACCACTTGGGCAAAAATTTTATTTTCTCAGCTTCTCTTGCTAATGCAGTAGAAGTTGGAACTTCTACTGCATTAGCAAGAGAAGCTGAGAAAATAAAATGGAACCCTTATTTTTTCTAATCCCCACATTTTTATTACAGTTCTTTCCACAATTGATTTTTAAATTAAAAAAAATATTAAAAACATGTCATTAATTAATATTTTTATTTTATGAAAAGTGAGAAGCTCAAACTTATTTCTGGAATAAAAACACTGGAAATTAGGAAAAGCATGTTTACGCATAATACACAGTTTTTTTGCATATCAAAATACCGGGGAGAATAAGAAACAAAATAACAACTAAATGCAAAATAATTAGTTCAAATAGAACAAGTGCAAAATCGTTCTGATCTGACAGTTGTGAAAGCGGAGTCTTGTCCATGCCGGACATCGAAGCCGGGTCCCCTCACTCCGGAGTAAGTCGCTCTCCCAACTCAGCTACGCGGACATGTGCTCTCATTGCTATCTGCCTTTGTCTCATGTGTGACTTGCGGGGCATGCAGCTTCCAAAATATCAAGTTTGGTGGTTGAATCTGGCTTGTCAATCAGTTTTGCTTCTTCAAAGAGAAATTTATGGTCATTTTCGCAACAGTGTTTAGCCATCGACGACTTCTTTAGGTCACAGTTCCGAATATATGTCTTGTGCCCTTCAATCGAATTGTGGCGCTTCGTATATAGGACAGACCCGTAGAGCCTTGCGTTTTCGATTGAAGGAGCACAAGACCTACATTGGGAACTGTGACCGAAAGAAGTCGTCGATGGCTAAACACTGTTGCGAAAATGACCATATATTTCTCTTTGAAGAAGCAAAACTAATTGACAAACCAGATTCAACCACCAAACTTGATGTTCTGGAAGCTTTCCATATATGTCAGAAGTCTTTGCAACTTGTTAATGACATGGCATCCACCCCATTTCTATCAAGAGCGTGGAAGCAACTGTAAGCACCATTTATGATATCATATACAATTTAAATATGTACGTACCGTTCGTCCTGATGAGGCTAGGTCAATACCCAGCGAAACCATGGTCGGCTTGAAAAAATAAACATTTGTGACAACTACGTTGTATTATCTTAATATATATACATTTCTCGTCTATATCAAGTTTCTACACCATCCTTTTATAACACTAAAAGATGATACAACGCTCAAAAATACTGTCAATATCCATACGTTATCCTATCATATTCCGGCATAGGCTTACGGAATGAATTATTTATCTTTAGAATTATTTTATCGTGCTTTAATAAGATTTTTTTCTGTGGGGTTCAACGACCGTCTTGAGTAACTCATAGAGCTATAAACAATTGAATGTCCCTAACTTAGAGGCACTGGTTCCAGGGAAAGGAAAGGTCCATCAGACAAACAAACCACAAACTTTTCAACCAGACCACCCACGCCCCATTCGGGACTAACCCGGGCGAATGGTATGTTCAAAAACAAACGCATCGCACCTCTCGTCTATCAGAGCAGGCATAAAATTTACTGCAAACGCATTTCCTAATACATTTATTTAAAGCTGAAGGTTTTATTGTTACAGGGGCTCTTACAGTAAAACTTCCACAAAGCAGGGTTTTAAACCTGTTATCAAAATTATAACTGTGGATTTCATTCACACAGGCAGTAAAAGCACTTGAAATTAAAACATAACTGTTTTTTTTTCTCTTCTCGCCAACACGTTTCTGTTTTAACCACGCATTTATTCATACTTTATTTTCCTGAAATTTATTCTATAAGAAATGTCAATGTAATGTTTCTCGCTTTATTTTCGATCAGATATTTTTCGATGGAACAAATCAGTTTTTCAACTAAGAATTAGCTCCGGTAATTCATGCCGTGAAGACTATATTTGCAAGCTGGAACTCATAATAAATATCACTCTCTAAGAACGACTATTAACTGCAAATAAATAAATAAGAAAATAACGGAAAGAACATTCGTGATTTTCAGGGCTATCATTCATTTCATTTTTTTGTATTAGCTCATTATTGAATATAACCCAAAAGATATCGTAAAATTATTGTAAAAATGACTTTAAAAATATCTGCAGGTAGTTGCGATAGTGATGGTCCAAACGTGTGACGACTTTATCTGTCGAAGTTACATGGATGTCTAAAAGATTACAAAGTTAATGAGTGTGGTGCTTATTCTGGTGTGACTGTTACAAGACATTTGCTTCCTAAATAGCAATTTTGGTCTTGTGAAAACAGGAATTTGTCGGTGATGGAGATCGAAACCACGCTTCCCCACACCGGAGTAAGTTGCTCTAACCGACTAAGCTACAACAACGGAATGCATCGCTGCAGATTTGTCGTCTTGACACGTGCTTCACCTCTGGAGTACGTTACAGTCTCTCATATCGATAAGGCGATTAGCACCAAAATTAGCATGCTTTTAGATAGAACTTATATGTCTAACGAACGAGTTAAAGAATTAAATTCTCTAAAAGTTGCATGCCTGGCATCTTTACCGAATGTTTAAATGAGAATTCACCTTTCTTTGCAACTTGTGCAAACGGTGACGTACTGTACACATAGTATCTACCTCAGAGGAGACGTACATGTCAAGACGGCAAAGTTGTAGGGATAAGGTTCTTCGATATAGTTCAGGCAGCAAAATATCCGACTCCGGAGAAGAAACATGTAGGTTTGAATCCCATCACCAACAAATTTGTGTTTTTTCTTCACATTGGCGCCCGAACATAAAATGAATCTCCTGGCGTCGTTGTTCAAAAAAATGTGTGATGTTTCTTGCCCACAGCGTCTGGAATTAATAAGAATTCCTTCCTCGACGCTTGAAAAATGTGACGCTTCTTTCACACATCGTCTGGAATTAATGAGAATTCCTTCTTCAACGCTTCGAAAAATATGTGATGCTTCTTCAAAACATCGTCTGGAACTAACGAGAATTCCTTCTTCAGCGCTTCAAAAAGTATGTGATACTTCTTCAAAACATCGTTTGGGGTTAATTAGAATTCCTTCTTCAACCCTTGAAAAAATGCGTGATGCTTCTTCAAAACATCTATAACGAAGTAAATTTGCCCGTCATTTTTGTCCACGCCGGGGCTCGAACCCGGATCCCCTCATTCCGGAATAAGTCACTCTACCAATTGAGCTACGCGGACGTTTGTTCTGACTACTATCTGCCTTTATATCGTGTGCGTCCTGCTGGCAGGTACGTCACATCTCCCCCCTCCCGAAGAGGGCCGGAGGCATGGCCCACGGGTCAGCCGTCACCATGAATCGTTGCAGGCAACCATCCGCTGTAGAACGTGCACTTGAGAACTCCCAGTCAATCTGGTGTGTGGAATGCAACGTCACACACATTTATTTTTCGAAGCGCTGGAGAAGGGATTCTCTTATTTTTCCTATCGCGCGGTGTGGAAATAACATCACACCAATGCGAGATTTTGAACGGCCGGGTCATCCGGAAAGTTCGGGCGCCATTATAACGAAGTAAATTTCTACGTCATTTTTGTCCACGCCGGGGCTCGAACCCGGATCCCCTCATTCCGGAATAAGTCACTCTACCAATTGAGCTACGCGGACGTTTGTTCTGACTACTATCTGCCTTTATGTCGTGTGCGTCCTGCTGGCAGGTACGTCACCGATCGTTTGGAATTAATTAGAATTCCTTCTTCAACGCTTCGAAAAATATGTGATGCTACTTCAACGCATCGTCTGAAATTTATTAGCATTCCTTCTTCAACGCTTGAAACATGTGTGATGCTTCTTCAAAACATCGTATGGAATTAATTACAATTCCTCCTTCAACGCTTCAAAAAATGTTTGACACTTCTTCAACACATCGTCTGGAATTAATCAGAATTCCTTCTTCTACAGTGAGCTCCTTCAAGCCTGGTTTACCGGTTGACTCGGAAACCCACGATTTCGTCCCAGCCCTTTGTCAAAAGGGGAGTGATATGTGACGTGCTTACCTCAGAGGTGACGTTCATGCGAAGACGACAGAGATGCAGCAATAGGCTTCGGCGGTGTAGTTCAAGCAATAGAATATCCGATTCCGGAGAAGGAAGCGTTGGATTCGAACCCCATCACCAGAAAATTTGGGATTTTACGCTGTAACACCATTGGATCACAGCCCAAGCTGCTAAATTAAAAGGAACTAGTTCTGCTGCTGAAACTCTGTATTAGAGCCGATGCTGCTGAAACTCTGTATTAGTCCGATGCTGCTGAATCCAAAGGTATTAGTGTTGCTTTACTCTCAGCATTAGTTCTCGCATTTAGATTAAAAGGGACGTTGCTGAAACGGAAGGGACTGGCGTTGCATCTTGACAAGCCAGGGCTTCTCGTTAAGATTTAAACCACGGTTGCTCAATCAAAAGAAATTAACGCTGCTTCTTTACCAAGCTGGTCCTCACATCTAGACTTAAGCTTATATTGCTGAATTGAAGTCAGCAAATACTGACTCCCTATCGCAGCACGATATTGCTAGCATTAATTCACCGATCACAGCCGAGGCTACTAAAATCGAACGAGACGAGTAATTTTTCTCGGCAATCTCATATTTTACAAATAATGGTGTAAAAACTTAACCATTTTCTCTACGAAGTCCTTCCTCATTCTTTATAGTCCAAAGACTTAAAAACTTGTGATTTCTACAATTGGAAGAACCTTGATAACATTTCTAGCCATGCTTAAGTAAGAACATTATCTTCACGACCTTTCTGTCATTTAAAAATTCAGAATTCTTTCAATCTGAGATATTCTTTTAACCCTTTAACCGTCTGGAAGGAATTAACTCTTTGTTAGTAAAACGGGCTGAAATCGGCTGGAACAGTTACATTTGCTGTCTGAGAAGTAGGCCGAACGTGACTGGAACGAGTAAATCTACGCATCAGAAAGCGTTGCTTTTCCCTTAGCTTTGTTATTCAAAGTGGTTATCTAGGAAAATTACTGACTCCATTCCTTCCTAACTGGTTACATCCTAAAAGAGCTGTAACAATCTTGACGAACCTAAAAAGGGAGAAAGAAGATGTTTAAGTAACTTGTTTCTACCCAGTTGCATGATGTCCGTGCCGAGAGGACTATCCTTCAGCCATCGTGCCTCGAGTCGTCGAGCAGAGAATATTAAACAAGAAGCGAGCTCTCATCACCAGTAAAAGATGGGTTTATAGTTGATACGACTGAGATGAGAGGGGGGAGAAATTGTTCTGCCGTATTTTTCGTAAAACTAGGCAGATATACTAACATTTCTGCTTGTGGAACGCTTGTGGAGCAACCAATGTACCTGTACCATTTGGTACAGATACATCGACCGCTTGAAGGTTTAATTAAATACTTAGCACGAAGGTACTGTGTGCAAATAATCTTATTTTGAGTTGAGAAGTAAATTTAAAACCTCATTCTGAGATGAAAATAAATTTTAAATTCCACATTGCAAATCGCCAACTAATTTGCAACAAACTGAAAACGGATTAAACTGTTTTGAGGCTGAGTGAAATGAAAAGCTTAGATAATATTTTCTCACAATTTATTGAACAAAAGTGGTACACACCAGTATTATTTTTCAATGTAATCTCCATTTTGTGCAATACAAGACCTCCAGCGCATACAAAGGGCATAGGTTGCTGTAGAAAAAATTATTTGGGAAGTGTGTGCAACCACTGATGCACCATGGGCTGCGTGCGGAACTTCTTCGGTTTTGATGAGGAGTGATGGCGCCATTCTTAACTCGCTCTCTTGGTTTCTGGTTGATGACATTGAACCCAAGTTTCATCTCCAGTAACAATTCTCTGTAGGAAGCCATTACCTTCTGCATCAAAGCGCGGCAAATGTTCGTAAAAGGAATCAACACGTCGTTGTTTCAATTCTGGAGTCAGCTCGCGTGGCACTCATTTTGCAGAAACTTTGTTGTACTGGAGCACATCATCGATGATGTGGTGAGCTGAACCCTGTCCGATGTTCAAAAGTGTAGCTACCTCACCTACCGTCACTCGACGATTTCCCATCACAATGTCTTCAACTGCTGTAATGGACTGTGGGTGTTACTACTCTGTGTGCCCGACCCGGACGAGGAGATTCTTTCATAGACCTCACTCGCCGTTTTGGAACTTGCTCATCCAATTGTACACTTGACAGTCACGCATCATCATACTGCAACTTCATTCGACTATGAATTTCAATAGGCTTCACGCCTTCACTAGTAAAAAAAAGAATAACAGAACGTTGCTCCTCTTTAGTGAATGTCTCAAGTGGCATGGCCATCTTTGCACTGCTACTGTGACATCACTAAGCTTGACTGCACCATGCTTGCACCTGTACGAAAATCTTTTAGTCATTGGTAACAATACTGCCAAGTTAGAAGACAATGACACTGTATTTTGAATTTTTTATCGAACTTTTTTGAGGTTTTCATTTGACTCCTGTAGATTGTTCGATATAGAAAATACCATAACAGCGAATATTTTTCGGTGGGCTATTCAGATTGGTGGGCATGTGTCGACAGTGGGGTTTTGTAAATGATTGCAGTAGTGAACTAATCATGTGATAGGTGAGGGAGATACAAGAGCAAACGGCTCGCCGTAGATGAGTTTGGTAGTCCTCTTCTGCGTAATTGATCCAATGTATTGAAGTGATCTCGGTGGCGAAAGCACGTATAAAAAGTGAGAACACCTGGGCGACGTCATCGGGAATCCTGCCATCAAACGAACACCTTTACCAGAGGTTTCATCATAGGGCTACATACTGCTCGTTAGTCCCTGCGTTTCATCGCGGCTGAAACGCAATGGGGTGCAAAAATAGTCGCCCGAATAGGGCTACAGTGGTTAGAGAAAGGTAGCATGTGTCTCCGTGGCGTGATTGGTGGACATACGCAGACGTCCTCTATCGCCGCATTTGACGGAACGCCACAGCAGACTCAGAATCCACAGCGGACGACATTCGTCCTGGTGTACCAGCAGCTGTGGACATTTCCGTAACCACACGGGCTGTGAATCGCAGATTAGCTGAGGCAGGTCTGCGCTTTGATGTATAGTGTTATTTAACTTTTATTTTTAGTTTTTTTCTCTACGTAAATTTTTAGTTTCTTTCTCTACGTAAATTTTTAGTTCGTTCTCTTTAAAAGTTTCAAACTTAACGTTATATTTTTCTCACTCAAAGAATGTTTTGTGGCAGCAGTCTTTATGTCAGGATGAATAACGTGTGTGTGTTCAACAAGATAAAGACGATCTCATTGTTAAAAATCAGTACTTAGAAATAAGCAAAATGTATTCGTTTTTTCAGTACATTCTGGGCTTATAATAGCTTCCAGTACTTGCATCTTATTTTTCGAAAAGACACTTACTCATTTTTAGTACATACAGAGAATCAATTGTGAATATATCTCGTATTTCTAATTTGGAATATCTACTCATTTGTGAGTACATTTATTTCAAATATATGAACTCATTTTTGAGTAAATAAATTTCAAATATATGTACTCAAAAAATTCCATATATTTCAAATATACACTGACGACCAATTGAATTAGAGACAGCTGGCGTTATGAAAGTGGTGCTGTGAGTGGCCTTGTAAACGGAAACAACATGACGTATGCAGTGATTTGACAATATAAGGAGTGATACGACGGGAATCAGTAAGAGTCGGACGCAGTATGGGTAAGACGAAGGATCTAAGTGCACTTGATCGTGCGCAAATTGTCGGAGCCCGACGAATGGGTCACTCCTTCTCGGAAGTCGTGCAGGCACTGGGATTTTCACGAGCCACTGTGTCACGGGTGCACCGTGAGTACATCGAATCCAGTAAAACCATCCCTACAAGGGCCAACTGACGTGGACAACAGCATGTGGATGAGCGGGATCACCGACGGCTAGCTCGCATTGTAACAGTGGATAGACGGGCCACAGTGCAAGAAATCACTCGGCAATTTAACGCTGGTGCGCAAAAACGTGTAAGCAGCCACACCATCCAGAACCATCTCCTCGCTATGGGGTACAGAAGCCATCGTCCCACGAGGGTACCGCTGCTGACCGCACATCACAGGGTGCAAATATTAGCATTGAGTCGAGATTCACGTTGGTACATGCGGATGGCAGGATACGAGTACGGCGCAAACTTCATAAAGCGATGGATCCTTCTTGCCAGCAGGGTACTCTTCAAACTGGTGGGGGTGGCATTCTCGTCTTGGGACTGTTTACGTGGACTGAAATGGGACCCCCTGGTACGTGTGACATCGTACCTCAAAGGTCAACGTTACCGGGATATCCTGGACGACCATTTGCTCCCCTTTGTGCGTCTTCAACATACCACTGGGGACCTCATCCTGCAACAAGACAATGAACCGCGTCATCGCTCCCGAATTGTATCCGAATGGTTGGATGAACACTCCACCGACATGACCTAGCTTTCTTGGCCAGCTAGATCACCTGACCTCAATCCGATCGATCACATCTGGGATGCCATCGAGAGAGATGTTCGAGACTCTGACCTCCCACCATCAAATCTTCGTGAACTGCGGGAGCTTGTTCAGGGGTCGTGTATCCGTATGGCTTCCCAACGCTTCCGGTATCTTGTCGAGTCCATGCCGAGACGAATCGCCGCCGTCATCAGGGCGAAAGGTGGTGTTACACGTTACTAGACAGGTATCTCTAATTCAATTGCTCTTCAGTGTTTGTGCTGTAACTTCATTCAGTTTCTGTGCCCTTTCGGGGTGGGCACAGAAACCGAAGGAAGTAAAAGCGAATCTACCAATTCTGACAGGGTAGTTTGTAAATGAGAGAGAGCACACTAGATGGCGCCACGGTACAAGCGTTCGATTTTGCACATAAAAGGTAGAGAGAAATTAGGAGAGGCTTAGGAATGAACACCTTCATATATAACCGGGCGATTCCTACCCGGGGGCCGTCACTTAACGTGCTCGTCCGATGCACGGCGGATATTCACCGATTGTTAGAAATTCACACAACCACGGCGGGCTCCCAGCTTCAAGACAGTCAGGCTAGGTTTCAACCTGGGATCCCTCCGTCAGTAGTCTGAACCTCTAAATACTAAGCCATCCGCGGCCCAATTTCAAATTTGGAATACGTGTACTCCGTACATGCTCATTTATTCATAGAATCTACTGGAAGTATATTATTCGATGGCACATCTGGGATAATAGATATACTCGTTGTCACATGCTGGGCAAATGGACCGCATAATTTTATGATAAATATAGTGATGAAGCGACAATATATTATTCATGAGATTTACACAAATATAGTTAATGTAAAAATGTACACAAAGATACTTTATGCATAAAATATTAAATTACTTGTGTTCAGTGACTTTGTTATACTAATTATTATGTGTGTCACTTTACACATTTATTAAACAAAATCTATAATGTTTAAAATGAAGTAATACGAGATTATATTTATATTTATTAACGCAGTTATTTGTAAGTACGTATGGTTACTTATATTTGAGCATGTCATGTACTCGTTTACGATACGAGTGTACTTAAAAAACCGAGCAGGTTCAGGTTCTCGTTTTTAAGATTTTTTTAAACAATGCGGTATCAGAGGTTCTTAACATTTTTTGGCCGAACCCAAAATCAACAAGACAAGCAATTTCGTGACTCATGGTTCTATTCTGAAACTAAAAGTGCTAATTTAATGATATAAATATGTGTAATAATTAATCTTTATTACTCAGAGTGTAACAAAATTTTTGGTTTTTTAAATTTCAGTCAAACCAGCGACGCAGCTGTAGAGGGGGGGGGAGGCTAAGGTTATTTATTTAGTGGCAAGGTATGAATAATTAACAAATTGTGAGACAAATAACATGAATAATTGGAAATTAAAACCTTTTATAAAACATCAGTACAATTCTCCAAGTTTTTAAATAACCGAATGCAATTTTTAACAGTAACCGAGACAGGTCAAAATAAACTCCCATTTGAAATTTCGTCAAAATCCGAAGAAAACTTTAAAAGTTAGGCATTTTCTTTTTATTATCATTAATGAATGTTCGTTGAAAGCCTCCATAGTGCATAAATTCTCTCTCTATCTGCCCTTTCCCTTCCATGTCGTATTTATTGATCGTTTCTCATAGGATTCTCGGGGCTGGCCAGTGTTGCCATTTTGGGGGATTTCCCGTTAAATTTAGGGGGAAAATTTAGGTTTATGGGGAAATTTTGCAATGCTGTGATGTCCTACAAATTTCCACTGGGATCGTGGGAATGAACGACGCGTGGTCAGTGATACCTCAGGACACCATCAGGGAACATTTCTACTCGATGCAACGCTGTGTTTTGCAGATTGTATACCCCAGAATGACGGTAGCATGACCTACTGACTCAGACCACAGTATACTGTCTCCTTAATAATGTTCAGACAGCCGGAGCTCGAGCCCAAAGTCCAAAGCTGAGCTCGAGCCCAAAGTCCGAAGCCGAGCCCGAGCCCGAATCGGATTCGGGCGGGCTCTGGCGGCATAATATTTTCTATGGTTCGGGCTCGGACTCTGGCGGCATAATATTTTCTGTGGTTCGGGCTCGGACTCTGGCGGCATAATATTTTCTATTGTTCGGGCTCGGACTTTGGCGGCATAATATTTTCTGTGGTTCGGGCTCGGACTCTGGCGGCATAATATTTTCTGTGGTACGGGCTCGGACTCTGAGAGAGACTCTTCTTCTTTTTATTTAAAATGTGACTTTGTATAATTTACAATAAGAGGTTTTTCCTACAGTTTCTAGTTGGTAAAGAGAATTCATCGCAACTGGGCCTGGGTGAGGAAAAGAGTCTCAGGTGAGCTATGTACTCCGGTATTGGATAAAGAAAATTCCATAGGCCCTGCATTACTGGATTTCTGCGGTGGAGCAAAAGCTTCTTCACGAACTATTGATACCAGATAGTAGCTAGCACGGCGACGAAATTTTTCCCACCCAACCTCCACGCGACAGCTCTCAGTTAATTCTATTGAGCAACATACACACATTGTAGAGGCGCCCAATCTTTCCGGACGCGCGAAACGTTTCACGAAGACACTAATAGTCAAAGAAAATCCTGCGATATATCGTAGAAATAGAGAGAGCTTCCTTCTCCCCTCCCCAATTGAGAAACGCTTCGGGGAGGAGGAGAGGGTACAAGACCGAAAGAGAATTTTTTTTCATTCACGTGTAAACCGGTTAAGTTTAAGGACCCCTTTTACCCCGAAAAACAGCAGCCACTCGACGAGGCATCAATTCGATTAGGTGGGGATAGGTCTCCTGGGGTACCTGGTACAATAATGTCAACAACAGGTCCTCCAATTCCTGTACATTTTGGAGTGGTGAAGATTTAGCGCGAACCCGCTTTTCCGAATCGAGCCACAAATGTTCCCTAGGGTTCATGTCAGGTGAATTTGGAGGCCAGGGCATTAACAGAAAGTCACCAGCATATTCCTTGAACCACTCCTTAACGATTCTGGCAGTGTGGCATGGCGCATTATCCTGTTGGTAATGGCCATCACCAGCAGGGAACACAGTTTCCATGAATGGGTGAACTCGGTCCGCAACGATGCTCAGGTTTCTGAGTATCGTTGCGGACCTGTCAAGGATTGAGCTATTGGGATAATGGGGCCAAAAAATACCCCAAGAAATCATCGACCACAGCATTATACTACCGCCGCGCCGCCGGCCTGTTTCCGCCCAACAGTACATCTCGGTGCCATAGCCTCCGTTGGTAATCCGTGTATCCGCGCTCGGCCGTCCACGTGATGCGCCAGGAATCTTGATTCGTCAGACCAGGCCTTTTTCTTCCAGTCATCCAAGGCCCAAACTCGATGATCTTGGGCCCATTTCATACGTTCTTGGCGATTACGTGCAGTGAGCATTTGGACCCTGCTGGGTCTTCGGCTACGCAGGCCCATGCGCAGAAGGTTGCGATGAACTGTGTGCTGTGGCACATTGCCCTGTTTACCACTGTTGTAGCTACTGGTGATTTGTCGCACTGTGGCCCTGCGGTCGCTGTGAACAATGCGCAACAGTCTCCGCTCCCCTCCGGCATCAATCAGCAGCGGACGACAAACGGCTGGACAACGGTTCGTCGTTTGGCCATCTGTGCACCACTTTCGATACGTGCTCACTACAGCGGCAAGTGAGCAATGTAGAGATCGCCGAGATCGTAGTTCTATGCCATCAGAATTTGTCCTTTATCAAATTGCGATAAATCGGAAGCTTTTCCCATTCTGACTCCGAAAACTCTACTAACCGAAAGTCGGTACTCGGGTTGTATATATATTGCTGTGTGAACTTCACTTGCGCCACCGTTCGGTTTCCAGGCAGCTCATTTCTCCAGGCTGGGGGTGGCCATAATGGAATGGCTCATGGGTTTAGGTTCCGGACTTGTTCGGTCCCAAACTCTTTTTTGAAATATAAAATTTGGGCTGGGCGGGTTTGGGTTGACATACTTCAGGCTTGGGCTCTAAGAACTGAGCCCAAACTCAGCACTGCTCCTCACCCAATGTATTCACGCAATCCGTATAAAATTAAATTACGTCTTCCCCATCTACGTGTCTACATGTTTCTAAGTTTCATCTCGTTTCGTGTATTCCTTCCCGGTACTGTGTTTTCTGTATCACCGTGTCTTAAGGGAAGACGATGCTGCTTCAGACTTCAGCGCAATTTTCTCTATGATGTTTTATATGGTAAATGCAAAGTTAAAGCTAGGTGCTATAGAAATTTGCAATCGAGAAAACATTCTTTTGAATGGAACTGTAAATTAGTTGTTGTTTTTTTTTCTCAGTAAATGAAACTGCAAATTATAAAAAATGCAGTATAAAATCAATTAACAGTCTCATTTAAAACATTAAAAATTTATTAGCAAACTCTTAGTTCATTTTTAGTGTGTAATAAATTAGCTTACCATTTACATCTCTGAGAACTTTCTCCAATAGATCTTCACCTATACTCGTACTGCCGTCTTCCGACCTTTTCTTTTTAAAGAAACCGTTGCATGAGAAATTGTAGAAGTTGTCACAAGGTTTTATGTCATGGTCCATTGATTTCACAACTTGACAAGCTGAAAAACAAACATTTTTTATAACTGCATCTAAGAAATATGTTTAATATAAGCTAGAAATGAGCAAATTATGCACTAAATTTTTCGACGCATTTCAGCTGTTGGTGAGAATATAATATCCGTCGCGAACGAGCAGTGGAGACAGACCCCACAGTGGAATGGAACCACCCGCAGGTGCTGCGGGTATTACGTCACAGAGTTACTATAAATAGCAAGCATGTGTGTGAAGAACAAGGTTCAGGCGTGGTTTGTTTGGACGTAACTTGGCTTGCAAAGGAAACATGCAGACGCCGGATCTGAGAGTCATCTATCTGTATGAATTTAAACTGGGCCACGTTAACAAAGCGTTTGGGAAGAATACAGCCAACGAACGGACCATTCAGCGATGGTTTGTGAAGTTTCGAAGCGGAGATACGGACCTGCGAAACGAGTCACGTGTTCACCGACCTGTTGCTGTTTCTGACGATGTTCTGTTACGTGTGGTTGAAGCGTGTCCCCGAAAAACGTTTCGTGAGATAGCAGCAGAGGTAGGTGTCCATCATACGACAGTCGTTCGGCGTCTGGCTGCGCTGGGTAAGGTCAAAAAGCTGAACATATGGCTGCCGCATGAGTTGACAACTTCCAGCAAGACTACACGTTTGGACGTCTAAGTGTTGCTGCTTGCCAGGCATAAACACGAACCTCTACTGCATCTAATCGTCACTTGCAACGAGAAGGGGGTCTTTAATGATAATCAGGAACCATATGCACAATGGTTAGGCAAGGCACAGCATCCTAAGCCAACCCTACACATAAAGAAGATGATGTTCTTTGTCTGGTGGTCCTCAGCCGGGATAGTTCATCGCAGTTTCTTGGCAAGAGGCCGAACCATCACTGCGGAACGTTATTGTGTTGAATTACACCAGATGCACCGGAACTTTCTGCAGAAACAACCGGCTTTGGTCAACAGACTTGGTGTTCTTCTGCTCCAGACAACGCCCGCCCTCATGCCGTACAACAAATGATGCTGACATTAAGTGCCTTGGGCAATGAAGCATTGCCTCATCCGACCTATTACCCAAACTTTTCACCGACATACTATCATCTATTTCGTCGCTTGGATCACTTCCTGTCCGGGAAACAGTTCACCACAGACAACGAGGTTCAACGTGCTGTTGATGACTTCTCCGGGTACCAGCCACAAGACTTTTTTCGTTCCGAGATCATGGCCTTGACGGACAGATGGCAGCTATGTGTCGATGCCGATGAGGATTATTTTGCCTAAGTCAGTTGTCCTACTTTTCCATTCTCGCCGTTCATGTGTGCTGGTCCTTTGCCGGACATTTCACTCGCATCAACCCAATATCGAACAACAATTTTTCTCCGTGTATAACTACAGAAACGTTTTCTTTATGTATGCAATCCTAAAATTACAATTTTTCGAGGAATGGTAAATTCAAACTAAGATAGATCACCAATGCGTTTTTGCAAGGGAGTTGTCTGATGGCAATTAACCAATTTTGGTTGAATACCTTCATTCGGCGCATTCACATATTTCCATACTTCCAGATGCGGTATAATTTTCAGTTGATCGTTTTCTCCTAATCACACTTCATTCGTGAATTACTTTGAATAATTGAATTGGTTGAACTATAGTTCATTGCGGTAGCAAACTTTTATAGAGGTACATGCTAAATAAATCCATTCATTGAAGCGTTGACGTTAAGAATTTTCCATAAGTATCGTATGATTTTCTTTAGCTGGAATGTCTTCGTTAGGAGTTATAGCTACTGATGCGTTCTAAATTCTTCTATTTTAAAAACTGCCTTCGATCTGACACGATTCAAACAAACAAATTTATTTTTACCACGACACATCACATAGAAGTCATCGCTCTTTCCACGTTTATAAGTGAGTCACGGAAAAATTATCATCGGTCGCCACCGGGAATCGAACCCAGGGTCTTCCAGTCATGCGCCGGATATGCTTCTACTGCACCACAGCGGCCTCGAAATTACCCAGACTCACATACGACAAACTGCCAAACCACCTGGCAGGTTGCTTTCTTGGAGCCCCACACAATGCTGGAGATTCACCAAAGATGAACAGCATCTGTGGTGCAGTGGAAGCATGTCCGGCGCGTAACTGGAAGACCCGGGATTCGGTTCCCGGTAACCGATGGTAATTATTCCGTGACTCACTTATAAACGTGAAACGAGGGATGACTTCTATTTGATGTCCCTGATCCATGTCAACTGCGTATTTATTACCACGGTACATTTCTCGCCTTTGTAGCTTCAGTTTAGAACGAAACAGAAAAAATGCACACTTTTTTGTTTTTTTCATTATTTTTTGTTGGTAGTAAACTGTATTAATAGCGTTTTCTCATATTTTAGAGATTTGTTGTTAGAACCCCATTTTAAGTGGTTCTTGGAATTTCGATATATACTTAGAATAACTCGTTTCGTGATTCTAATTAATGTAATACATTTACGTTTTCATTGTAAAAGTCAGCAAGTAACGAAAGCAGAGCAGGTAAATTACGCGTTGGAATACTTTCATGAAGAAGGTAGGTTAGCCTATTGAATAGAAAAAGTCAAAATACGTCGCCTTCATGGCCGAGTGGACAGAGGCACGAATCTCCGGCAAATAATTCGAACTGCACCCGCGATAGAGTCTCGGATGTGACACAGTATAATTTTCATCATACATAGAGGCTTCATTTTTTCCCTAAAATCAGCAGCCTTAAATTAACGATTGAAAACTCTTTATACCATCTTATACTCAAGATTGTAAGGGGTATTAAAAGGAGAAATAAAAGAGAAGATGGAAAAATATGTGTTCATTTTTAGGAGTGTCACTGACTTTAAAAACTTCCACGCTTTCACTCAGTTGAGTTGGTAGTGGAGTATAAAAGACGATTACAGAGAGGGAGAATTTTCTTATCCATCTACAGGCTCTTACCGCAGCTACAACCACACCAGAGACAATCCAATAAGCTGTGACTTCCGCTGTCTGTGACCAAATCTCCAGTCGAACCATTGGGCACGTCTGGCGGAAGTGAGCCTTCATACATACCATTTTTTTTATTACCACTAACCGCTCCCCATAGTGAACAACGTCCGGAAAGGTGCCGTACACTGGCCATCTGGGTAACACAGTGCTATTATGTGGTCTTCAGCGTTGAATCGCGCATCTTTTGAAACCCATTGATTGGCGTATGCACGTGTGGCTGCCAATTGGTGAATGCAACGAACTTGAAGAATACCATACTTCTTGACCTACTGGTGTTATGGTGTGGAAAGTGAACAGATTCTATCGTCTTTCACCGTTGGTTTCCGTCAACGGTAATCTGACTGCTCGGCGCTGTATCATTGATATTCTAGGACCTGACGCTCTCTCCTTTCCTACTAGTGTAAGCCACAATTATGTACTAATACATACTGCAGAGCTTCCTTCTTTTATGTTTGTCTTCACGGTGTGGAGGTACTGCTTGTTCAGCTAGTACCCAAATTTCTCCCCAGTCGAGCTGGTCTGGGCCATGATCGGACGCCATCTACAGACCAACCCGCAAACAGCATGGACCGCAGCTATTCTGCGAGAAAAATTACAAATGGTATACTGGGGTATGCCGTAGGAAGCTACGTATTAGACAGCTAGCTATAAATTTTCATACCGAGACGCTTAGCTCAATGTGGGCCACAGATGGCCTAGTGATCAACGTTCGTAACTGTCGTAGAAAATCCTCAGGATCCAACCCAGGCAGATACGAACGCTCGGGCCACTAAATATCCGTCATGCGTCGGATGGCGTGCGCCCATAGGACCCTGAGTGCGGGTTCCCTGGTTATAAATAAAAACGTCTTCCAACCATTTTCTACCTCGCTTCCGTGTGACTTTCCTATCGAGCTCTCTAGCCGAAATCTCCTAGCTTCCTACATCTAAGGGTTGTTTAAAACCAGGGGTCGCCGCCCCGGTGGCGCAGTGGTCTAAGGCGCTGGCTCATGACCATTCGTTGGAGAAGGGCCAGGGTTCGAATCCCGGTGATACATGTATGTTGTGTTTGTCTTACGGCACTGGATCCCTACCTTCCCTGAAACCAGTAACCCTAAATTAGGGACGGGCGACTGCTCACAGCGCACTGTGGTCGTTAAACCCCCAAACATATTTTCATGTTTTTCCTACCTCCTTATCGGTCATTACCTCATTGTCCCATCTATATTCTTGTTACTTCAGAACACTATGATGACAAATCTTACATATGAAAATTTGTTTTAGATTTAAATTTTTAAAAAATATATTGTTTAGATCCTCATTGAATTCAAACTGGAATTTGGAAGTAATATAAAAAAACTGGGTATACTTGATACCTGATGAACATGTAAGCAGAAATTGGTACTCAGTTTTTGTGCTCCAAGACGAAATTAAAATAAAAATCTTGTACACAAACAATATTAAACCTTTTCTATACCTGATAAGAAACAGTCTTTCGAAGAACAAACACCTCCTGGTTTCAAATGGTATACGGCAGCTGTAAAATTTAGGAAAAGAGATAAATGGTGAAGATCACTTTCATAATACGTTAAAACTACGACAAACTGATATAATATAATTTAGTAATTGCTCATAAAAATTCATTGGTGGTTACTTTTTACGCGGAAACAAATTTATTTGATGGAACTAATAATGTTTTAAAAGCACATTAGTTCACACGTGACTATGGCTACTGATGCGAGTGACCTGGAACTTTAAAAATGCGTTGCAGGAATAGGTTATAAACAGGAAAATATCAGAATGAATAATACGTAGCGTAATTTAATGTTCTTTATATACACCGAGGGTCTCATTTTTGATATTCTTATATCTATAAATGAGACCCTCAGTGTAAATAAATGTACATGTAACCTTTGCTATTTATCCTAGACACTAATAAAGGACTTTGGTCCCAAATACCATCGCGTTGGCGAATGAATCTCCTAGCCAGAGGCAAAATTAAGCGCCCCCGCCCATTAGCACGCCACACTCGTGGGCTATGGCTGAGAGTTGGGAACTGTCGTTCCTGTTGGGGAAGAAGACCCTTGTCGGTCCCTGGACAGATCCTGTCCGGGTGAAGGACCACTGGATCCTGGCAGGACTGCTCGCGCAACGCCGTCACGATCTAAAATTTTGAGAGAGCTCAACTTATCCCTGCGGAGTCCGCATTTGGACGGAGCAGGTGCAGTCATAGGTTAGCTTATATATATATATATAATACTACAGGTAATATATATACTGATATGACAGTATATTAGGTGCACGTAAATAGTTGCGTGTTGCGCTGCCCTTAGTCTGCAGAACAACCCGAATTCTTTGGAGCATGGAACATACCAGATGCCAGAAATGTCATTCAGGAATGTTTTGCCACGCGGAAATAACCGATTCGCGCGATTGCTGCAAACTTGACCAGGGCGTAGTCTTCCAGCAAACAACCATGTAGCGATATTATTGTAACAGGTTTTTTTATTAATGCAAATCTCGTATCGTGAAAGGTTTAAACTGATGTCGGCGTTCTAGGAAATGCTTTGCTCGACCGGTCCTGTCTGCCTGAAGGCACAACAGCTTTCTCAAAGACGGGGGAAACGGGACTGGGGAATCGAGAGCAGTGGCTTTGGAAGAACGGAGCTGCAGTCATGAATTGGATTTCCGTGTTACTGGACACGAGACAGATATATCCATACAGAGGAGAAACTTTAGATGAAGACGATTGGCCTTGTAAGAATTGAGTAAAGTTGTTTTGTTATGAAACGTGCTATTTATGTTTTAAAATGGATATCTTCCTAACTTTCGCGGTGAACTAGCTTGGCTGATAGCAATTATTAGAAAAACATATTGTGGAGGCAAAACATAAAGGGTGTACGGGTGACCTGGGTAATTAGATCTCCATAAAAGCCCTTTCCACCTCCCCCAGGGATACTCGATGAGGTTGAAATCCGGGATGATGCAAGCCACAGAAGAAAGGAAAACTCATGGAACATCTCCCTGGAATCATTTGGTAAAGATATAAGCCTTGTGAACTGGTGCGCTATCCTTCTGGATATGTCCATCTGATTAAAGATAAACCATAGCTATGAAACGATGAATGTAGTTGAAATGGATGTTCAGATATACCGTTGCGTTCAGATGTGCTTCAATGGGTATGGAGTTGCCTGATTCGTACCAGGAAAATATTTCCCCACACCAGCACACCGCTGCCACAGGACTACGCAGTTGACAGCTCACTGAATAGCTCTATTGGCTCATGTTGCTTGGTCCAAATTCGGATCCTGCCATTAGCACTATGCAGAGAGAAACTTGAATCAGCCGTCTAGGTGACCATTTATCAGTTCTAAACGGTTTATTGTCCATGCTCTTATGCCCACTGGAGGCGCGTTTCTTCGCCGTGCGCTTACAAATTTGGCACTCGAAATGGTCGTCTCCTGTTGTAGCTCAATCGCAACTCTGCCCTATAAGTTCTAAGATGACACACCGCACACCAATGTTAACTTCTGCAGTGATTTCCTGGATTATTGCTCGTCTCTTCGCTTTTACAATTCTCGCTAGTCTCCTTTGACACCTCTGATCCGCCAAGCGGTTTTCGTCCACAGGGTTGCCGCTTATTGGAGGTTTTTTGCATGTCGCGGTATTCAAGGTAGATCGTTGCTACTGGTGAGGGTGAAAATCTTAGAAGGACGGGCCTATGGGATATGCTGGAAACGTTACGCCTGACTCCATCATGACCGTTCAAAGTTGCTTAGATCACTCGCTTTGTCCATTCC
Source organism: Macrothele yani (assembly GCA_039090855.1). Taxonomy (NCBI): domain Eukaryota; kingdom Metazoa; phylum Arthropoda; class Arachnida; order Araneae; family Macrothelidae; genus Macrothele; species Macrothele yani. The sequence continues at coordinate 188,210,790 of CM076995.1, forward strand.
GATCCTCAACCGAACAATATCTGATGCTCGGTGAGCTGATCTGCCTAATTTGTACCTCACACAACGTTCACGTGCCGTCTTATGTGTTGGACTCAGTTTTTCTTGTGTTTTGTGGCAAGGGCAGATGAATCAAATAAACTTGCATCTCAGGGCATGCACATACAAACATATATATAAATATATGAAAAGTCTTAACGCTCCAAAAGCTACCACAAACAATATCAATTCCAGTTATCTTCCTCAATTACACAACCCAACATGATTTTGGGGTTTGTAAAATTTCAAATGTTTTACAGTAATTCAGGTATGGTGATCACGAATATCGCATCCGTTTTTCCCTGTCACCCACAGATTTTTTACAATTCCCCATGTTATTTTTGTTTATATATGACAAAAATGAAAATCATTATGAAGGAATCTGTTATTTTTTCATTCTAAAAATTTAAATTTACTAGCTAAAGCATATCACGGCAGTTGGAAAATGATACAATAGATGGATAATTTTTAATTGGAAAGTAATCAATAGATGGCGTCTTTGTGTCAATGAATGAAACATTGTGTGTTTTTGCCATTTTTAACACTGTGTTTCAAGCGATAAAACCGAAGTGTTTTTCGCTCATTTTAACTATTGTGTTTCTCGTTATTACTACGTTATGGCGCCAAGAGGCTGTGTTAATAGTCCTGATTCATTTTGTTATATATGTGGTAGTTTTGTGGTGAACAAGAAGCTACGCAAAATAATGGTCTTTGTCAAAAAGGCGTATCAGGCTTATTTCGGTATAAAGCTTGGAGACCAGGACAAGAAATGGGCGCAACATCAAGTTTGTCACGCGTGTGTTGAGCAACTGAGAAAATGGACTCAAGGTAAGAAAAAATCTCTTCCATTTGCTATTCTAATGGTGTGGCGGCAGCCAGTGAGTCATGAGGAATGCTATTTTTGCTTAACCTCACCAGTAAAGGGCTACAATTCCAAAAACATAAATAATATTGTCTACCCAATGTGATAGCACAGGGAGGTGCTATCACACCTGTAGCTCATGGTCCTGATTTACCAGTTCCATCACCTCCTACCGACATCATTAGATTTTTTATCAGCTTCAGAAGCTGAGTTAAATTGCAGTGAAACTGAGAACTTGTACAACAATCCTGAAACTAGTAGTGAACCACAGAAGTTTACACAAAGTGAATTAAATGACTTGGTACGGGATTTAAATCTGCCCAAGGATAGTGCACAACTTTTAGGATCAAGACTCAAGAACAAAAATCTACTTGCTCCAGAAACAACATTTTCATGGTACAGAAACCGAGAAAGGACATTTGTCGAATATTTCGTCCAAGAAGAAAATATTTTTCGCTTGTATTTTGCAGAGACATTCCTGAACTTATAATGCATTTGTCTTCCACTGTTCATGACCCATCACAGTGGAGATTGTTCATTGATTCTACATGGTGTCTCATTTGGCATTGGCCCCGGTTTTTCCCGCATAGCTTGCGAAATAAGCCCTGATGGACGTGTAATTAAAGGGGGACTTATGGGATGAATGGTGCTATCAAATGAAGTGCTGGAAGTGGCCGCTGTCGGCATGCAGACATGCTTGAACGCGACACTCCATGTTATTGAAGATTCGCACCAGCTGTTCGGCAGTCACATGTTCCATTTTGCGGCGAATATTGTCTTCCAGTGCCACGAGAGGTCGTGGCTTGTTCCGGTACACCGTACCTTTCAACATGTCCCACAGGAGAAAATCAGGGCGTGAAAGGTCAGGCGACCTCGGTGACCACCGTACCTCCGAGATGACACGGTCAGGGAAAATAGACTCAATTAGAGCCATGCTCGCTTTGGAGGTGTGACACATTTCCCTGCTTATCGGAAGTAGCAGGTAGTGAGCTCCTATAAATATAACTATTAAAGTAATTAATTATGTTTCCTTGTGTTTGATCTTGCTTATTAATTAGGCACATTAATAGTATTCCTAATTCAGAGCTTCTATTATTTTTTCAGCTCTTCATTTTCTTCTATATCTCTCTTCTTTTTGCTTTCCCATCTTCATTCTCCTTGAAATTCCCGTGTGCTCAAATTTCCCTTTGTTTGGCAAGATATATATCCCTGAATGCGTTCCTCCTGCTATTTAGCATAAAGATAAGTTTTCCCCCTCCAAGCAAAGCTTTCCCATCTTCGGTGAGCGACATGTTACCCAGTTAGTTAGAGCATGGAGCTCTGATAAGTTTCTATTTTTTGCCCCTTTTTTTACTATAACTACCCTTTCTTCTACATTGCTTTGCTCAGTTAGGTTTGCTTATTTTCACTGTATTTCACGCTCTTTTGTTTCTGCAACTAAGGCATTGCTACCGCACTTTCATTTCGGAACAGTTGTATTGTACTAGGGATAAATCCGTTTGTGTTTAATTTCCTTTAAGAAAAAGCACCTTTTCATGGTGCAAAGATTTAACAGAGCAATTTCTAATTTGTCCAAATTAAAAGAGTTGCTCCCTAATTTTAATTTTAAAATATGTACTAGTTTTTCCTAACTGCTTAGGAAATGGCCAAAGCTTATGTCGTGGTAGAAATATGAAGAATATTTTGCATTTGTTGCCTTTGGAAAACTATGTTGAATGGCTCTTCTTGTTTCTACTTTTGTAGTGTTTTTTTCGGTTCACATCTCCCCCCCCCTTCCCCTCTCTTTCTCTCTCTCTCTCTCTCTCTCTCTCTCTCTCTCTCTCTCTCTCTCTCTCACCACCAGTCTAGTTTCATACGGTTCTGCTTTTCTCTGCTACTTGTTTAAAGTTTCACTTCCCTTGTCAAAGTTTTTCAGCTCCTATCTTTGTTTTAATTATCACTTTTTTCGGCTAAAATTTGTAGCTTTTATGTTTTTCCTGCTCATTTTATTTGGACCTTGTTCAATCTTTCCTTGATTTTTATATTATTTTTATTTATTTCGTTTATTTATGCTTGTTTGGTTGTATCTTGTATAAATATAGCGTGTTCATAAAAGAATGGTGGAGTTTCACAAATGTGTATCTCCATTAAACGAAATGTAATGTTATCTCCGGTAACGAAATGTAATGCATGCATAGATTCATCACTCAGCCGTCCAAAGTTTCTCTTTATGCCCGCTTCGCGGAGCGGGCTACAAAAATCCCCGCTTGGAGGCGCTGGCGACGGTGACTTTGAAAATGGGGAGCCTGGAGGAAAAGGGTTTCTACGTGCTCCTGTTTGAAGTGTTTAAATCTGTCGTGACAGTACGACGCGAGTTCCGTTTTCGTTTTCAGAAGAACGCACCATATGTGAATAACATTCGCAGGTGGCACAGGTAGTTTGTGTAAAAGTAAGAGTTCGGGCCGTCCAAGAGTGTCTGATGCCGATGTTGTCAGAGTAGTGTCTGATGACGACGTTGTCAGAGTAGTATCTGATGACGACGTTGTCAGAGTAGTGTCTGATGCCGACGTTGTCAGAGTAGTGTCTGATGCCGACGTTCTCAGAGTAGTGTCTGATGCCGACGTTGTCAGAGTAGTGTGTAATGACGACGCTGTCAGAGTAGTGTCTGATGCCGACGTTGTCAGAGTAGTGTCTGATGACGACGTTGTCAGAGTAGTGTCTGATGACGACGTTGTTAGAATATCAGCGGAGCCCGAGAAAGTCAGATGTAGCAAATGCCAAAACCGATGTTGTTGAAGGTGTTGCGTAAGCCGTTAACAATGAAACCGTACAAGTTACAGTTGCTGCACGCGCTAAAATCAGCAGGGAAGGAATTGAGAACTATGTTCACATACGACATGTATGAGGAGATGGATGAAGATTGTTTTCTGGAACGTCTCATTTTCAGTGATGAAGCCACTTTCTTTCTGAGTGGAAAGATCAATAGGCACAGCGTGCGTATCTGGGGGACTGAGCCTCTACATGAAGCGGCTGATTTCGAGCGTGACTCGCAGAGGGTCAACGTCTTTTGTACTGTTTCGCACAGAAAAATGTACGGGCCATTTTTCTTTGCAGAAGGAAGAGTGACTGGCTCCACCTACCACGACATGTTGGAAACCTGGTCTCTTCCGCAATTGGACAGTGATTACAACGACTACATTTTAGAACAGGACGCCCCCCCTCCCATTTCCCTGCTGATGTGAGACGCCTCCTCAATCGTGCTCTTCCACAGGGCTAGATTGGACGTGCTGCAGATGCACACATCACCTCCTCCGGTGGCCATCCCGGTCCCCGGACCTAACGCCATGTGACTTCCTCTAGTGGGTGTATGTGAAAGACAGAGTTTACGAATCCCCAATGCCTCGATCCTTCCGGGATCTCCAGAGAAGTATCAGCCACGCTGTTGAGGCCATCACACCAGACATACTCGATCGGGTCAGGCAGGAATAAGACTACCGCTTGGATGTGTGCCGGGAGACGAAAGGTACGCGCATAGAGGAGTTTTGAGTGACGCACATCAAACTTGGACAGTTGCACTTCCGATTGAGAGATGTCACGACTGTATAAGGTAGGAAATACAGAAAATGCAGGTCTGTGAAATCCTCCATAATTATTTTATGAACACCCAGTATGTATATACACTCTTTTCCAAAAGGCACAGCACTCCAAGAAAGTCGTTCGATTCTGATGAAAGTCCGCATGCAAGCACCTCAGGGTCGAATATGCAAATGACTAAAGAATAACCGCCAATGCCTAAATAGTGGCTCGCCAGAGCGCATGGGAACTGCACATCAAGGAGGGAATTTAACGAACAAAGATCACGCGCAGGGACGATTGTGACAGAGGATTGCTGTTGCATTAACCTCCACGGACTATGATAATATTGCGATGTTGGACCCGAGCACAATACGAGCGCGAGGAGCGAGTTTGAGAAAGGACGTATAATTTGGCTGAGACAGGCCGGTTGATCAAGTCGCCGTCTCCCCAGACATTTGGATCGGAGCGACGCAGTAATCTGACAGTGTTGGCGCCAATGGGTCGAGGAGGGCACATCTCAACTATACTCAGGCAGTAGACGGCCGAAGCAATGATAGGATACGATGATCCAGCGATTGTGACAACCGCACGAACAGAACAGAATTCGTCGAACTCAAACATGCGTGTCCGAGTTGCGTCGTCTAGAGGTACGGAGATGGCGATCCAAGCCTTTGTTAGACGCTTGCGGCACGGGGACAACATTCGAAGAGGCCACTCTACCGCCGACCACTGACCAGCAAGCATCGCCGACACCGGTTACAGTGGCGTCGAGCAGGATCAAGCAGCGCATACGTGTCTGGAAACGAGCCGGCCAGCGCAAGGATCCTGCCTTTACCGTGGAACGGTTCACGGGTTGCACATCGAGAGTGACTGTCTGGAGAGCCATTGTCTACGATTGCCAGACGCACTGGGAGGCTCTCCGTACTACCCTCACGGCTCAGTAGTCGATGACATTCTACGACCTGTTATGTTTCCATTCCTGTCGCAGAATCACCGAGCAATTTTTCAACAGGACAGTTCTCTTCCACACACGGCAAAGTTATCCCAAGCCTTCCACTGATTCCCTTTATGGCCAGCCCGATAGCCCGATGTCTCACCGATCGAACATGTTCGGGACATGATAGCACGCTACCAACGCTATCCCAGAATGTCGGCAAATGGGCCTAATATTTGAACAGCATCTGGCATGCTATTCCTCAGGACAGTATTCTTGAACTGTATGAGTCTATGTCACGCCGGATAAACGCTTGTATACCAGCCAGAGGTAGCGGCACAATGTGCTGGGTAGTTTCATTCGTGTAGCTGTTTGATCCGAATAAATGGCCTAACTGCTCTGGAACTGCAATCATTTCCTTTCTTATGTATATACACTGTATTGACAAAAGTCACCGGACACCCTTCAAAAGCAAATGAACGGTTCCGCTGCTTTGTTAAGACGGAATAAAGCTCAGACGGAATAAAAACGAGCCTGCAGCTAACCACGATCATATCGCAGTGTGAGGTTGAGTGAAAATGTCGCGGCGGGAGAGAACTGACTTTGAGAAAAGAAAGATTGTTGGGTGTTATATTAGTGGGTAGTCCATAAGAAAAACCGAGAGGCGTTTACACATGCCCAAGTCAACTGGTTTGGGTGTACTGAATAAGTTAAAAACACATGGCGTGCCTGAAGCAGCAAAACGTACCAGCAGACCAAAGAAAATCATTGATAAAGGACGTCGAAGCCTCAGGAGAGTCATTACAGCTAATCGACGGAGTACTGCACAAGACCTTAGTGTACAGGTGAGTAAAAATTCTGGAATCTCGGTATGTACACGCACTATTCGCAGAGAACTTCATTCCATGGGTTACCGTGGTCGTCCGGTTCTTCATAAGCCTTTCATCTGCACTCGGAATGCTACTCGTCGTTTAACATGGTGTAAAGAACATTAATCGTGGACCGTAGATCAATGGAAACGGATTCTATGGACGGGTGAATCCTGATACACGATCCATCAGTCTGATGGCCGTGTGTGGGTATGGCCGCAGCCTGGGGAAGCTATTTACTACAGTGTACTGTTGCTACGATCCAGTTTGGAGCTGGTAGTGTACTCGTGTGGGTGTGTGTTTTGTGGTATGGATCCGGCCCATTGGTCATCGTGGACAAACTTGTTAACTAGCACGTCTACCTCGAAATTCTGGAGAATTGTGCCCTAACAACTCTGTGACAATACTATGGAACTGAACCTTGTTGGTACCTGCAGGATAATGCACCGAGCCATAAAGCAAAGGCTGTTACGGCGTGGTTTGACGATAATTCCGTATCGCGTGTGGACTGGCCAGCACAGAGCTCTGATCTTAATCCCATAGAGCACATATTTAATGAATTAGAGCGCCGCATAAGAAGTTTGGAACCAAGGCCTTTTACTAAGCAACAGTTAGCGGCAGCATTATGTACTGAATGGAAACTCATACCTATCGCTGTGTTCCAAAACCTTGTCGAAACCATGTTTCGAAAGGTTAAGGTCAAAGGTGGACCGACACCGCATTAATGTATGTCAATTAATGCTGTGTTGTGCTTCTCTTCTAAGTGTCCTGACAATTTTGTCAATATAGTGTACATTGCACATACCAATTTTCATCTGGATTGGGTGATTCTTTCTTGGTGCTTCGCTTTTCTTTCTTTTTTTCCAAAGATTTTATACACATCCCCACACCTGCATATATATACATAATTCTTACTTACAGAAAAAGTCATATTGTGTGTTAAAACTTTGAGCTCTTATGTCAGCCTCTAGTCTTTGTGGAATACTTTCCACAAGTTTTTGTAAATATCCTGCGCTATGTTTAGCTCTGCGGCCGACGAAGTAGTGACCAAATAAGCTATATTTGTTGACCGATCTCTTCTTCCAGGCATTCGACCATCCAATTCGTTCCAGTTATTCTCTTTTAGGTTCATGTCGGTACTCTGGTTTGGCCAATCAAACGTTTTGAACATTATTTCCTCAAATCAATCTGTAACAAAGCGTGCAGTATGGTATAGTTGCGTTGTCCTGCTGACAGAGGTATGAGCTTTCCCCAAAGACCTGTCGCAAAAATTGTAGTGCATAATTTTCCAGAGCATCTCGGTAGATCTCAGCCTTATTGGTTTTGTTGAAAATAACTGATGGGCCCTCGACGAACCATGAAAAACAGCTTTATATTATGATGTTACCTGTACGAAACTTCGTTGTCGGTACTTTTCTACCTTCTAGACTGCTGATGTATACTGTGAGACGAGTACGCTAGTGGAGTAGGAAGCAGTAATAATGATCTGGCCCAAGAGTGTGCTTTAGTTATATGTATGTAATTTATGACTACTAAACTTGTGGTGTTAAGACAGAATAAAAATAACAAAGTTTCTTACAATAAAATGTTTGCTACACATCGACTATTGTTTCGCAGAGCGTTTTGCTCGACATCATCAGGACGAATGGAGTGTAAACATTTAAATCATTTTGACATCCTCAGAGTTCTGATGGTCTCCGATTTTGGTGAGTTGTTTCCACGCGCTTGAAAAAAATGGAGTCGACGTCATGTCGTTGACAAACCGTGAAGAGTTCCGGTATATATGGAAAGCTTCTAATATATTAAAATCCTGATAATCGAATTAGTTTTAGCAATAAACGTATCGCGTCCGAACAAAAATTAATGGTAAGCAAAAATTAATGTTTGCTTCCGAACAAAAATTAATGCTATTTTTATTCTGTGGTTTAGTGGTTTTGAAATACCTTGCCCTTTGTGGTATAGACCCCAGCATACTGGGATGGCGATCCGAAGATGTGAGCTCTTTCCCATCTACAAGAAGATATCCACTCTTCAAGTTTCATGAGGAGTTGGCGGAATGGTAGTGCCTGAATACTGCCTTTTTATGCCAAACGCGATATGCTTATACACATCACATATACTTGCGACGATATATTATGCATTCATTTCTGAGGAACTAAAATATTTAGTATTTGAAATTAAAAATCGTACGCAACATTACAAGAAAAAAATAGTGTTTTACGATTAAGATATTTTATTTTCTGTGTAAAAATTAATGCATAAGGAAGAGCATTTTAAACATCTTTCGAACTTACAGTCTCTGAAGCAAATGGTATCCAAGCAGAGCATACTGGAGTTAACTTTCAGGAATTTATCCTTGTCACCTGTGAATGAAATCAAACAGAAGTGAATACAATTGCTTGAAAAACACGCACTTCACTTAGTGTAAAAGGGGCTGCATAATCCCAATATTCATTTAATCTGACATCAAACACAAGTCATCGCTCTTTCCATGCTTATAAGTGAGTCACGGAAAAATTCTCATCGGCCACCACCGGGAATTCTAATTCATTCTCATCGGCCGTTCCCGGTGGCACGGCCGATGGGAAAATTATCATCAGCCGCCACCAGAGTAATTCTAAATCATTCTCATCGGCCGTTCCCGGTGGCACGGCCGATGGGAAAATTATCATCGGCCGCCACCAGGAACGGCCGATGGGAAAAATTATCATCGGCCGCCACCAGGAACGGCCGATGATAATTTTTCTGTGCCTCAATATTAAACGTGGAAAGAGCCAAAACTTCTGTTTGATGTTCCTAATCCACGTCAATTGTGTGTTTAATTAATTCTGACATTGTTTTAATCCAGAAACATGCATAGACCAGCAGTTTTGTCAACACTGGCGGAAAGTGAAAAAACAAAACACCAAAAAGAAATTGGCGGACGATCATGAAATTTACATATGTTAATGGGGTCGAGTTTACGTAGGTGTGATGTTAATTTCGGGACCAACCGGTGTGCGCTTACGCCACAGCACGGCATAATATGCAAACTATCGTCGGTGGTATTTAAGGAATACGGCAAAGTGAATGTAATCAGTCGTCGGCGTACGGACACGTGCAAAGACCCTGAAGAAGCTGCAATGCCTGGACATGGAAGACATGTACGATTTCAGAAGTTATCGGACTTTGAGCGAGGTTGTCTAGTCGGACTCCACGAGGCCAGGTGGTCGTATCGTCGTATTGCGGAGCGAATTGGACGTGAAGTATCGGTGGTGGTACGATGGTGGCGTAGATGGTCCGAGGAACATTCCCACACGAGAAGACGTGGAACCGGGAGTCACAGACGGACTGATGAGCGGACCGATCGACGCATAAGAAGAGCGGCGTTGTCAAGCAGAACATAAACTGCGATGCAAATCCGAGCTGTCGTTGCATCTGAGGTGACTGTGCGAACAATCCGCAGCCGTCTACTGGATGCAAAATTACGTGCACGTGTGCCTCTGGCATGTGTACCTCTGACTCCAGCCCACCGTCAGGAACGGCTGCAGTAGTGTCGCCAGCATCTGCACTGGAGAACGCAATGGCGATCTGTCGTATTCAGCGATGAAAGAAGATTCTGCTTGGGTGTCTCCGATGGCCGTATGCGTGTTCGCAGACGCGCAGAGAAGCGTCTCCACCCTTCTTGAATTCGCCAGCGACACACAGGGCCTACAGCTGGTCTCCTGGTGTGGATAACGATCAGCTATCACTCCCGTACACAACTAGTGTTTGTACCGGGTACGTTAAACAGCACCTCCTACATCAACAACATCATTCACCCCGTTGTTGTGCCATTTGTAAGGTCCGTCCATCGTGGTGTTTTCCAGCAAGATAACGCACGCCTACACATGGCACGTGCAACGCAACATGCACTTCAGGGTGTGAGACAACTTCCATGGCCTGCACGTTCACCGGATTTATCCCCCATTGAGCACGTGTGGGATTTTATGACACAATGACTTATCCGGTCTCCACGGCCAGCCACGACCATCCCCGATTTACGCCCCAGGTTGAGGATACTTGGAACTCAATACCCCAAACTTACATCCAACATCTGTACGACAGACTCCATGGCAGAATTGCACAGTGTGACGCAGTTCATGGCGGTTCAACCTCGTACTAACCATGTTACATGGAAATGTTATTTTTCAGTTTACCAGCAAATACAGCTGTATTTTGCCATAATGTTTTGATCACGTTATCCTCTGTAATCCGTTATTATGCTGTATAAATTTCGTTGGTATCAGACGTCTCCTTCTTGGTGTTCTTTTTCACTTTCTGCCAGTGTAATACAAGTTGCTTAGAAAACTTCTTTTGAAGCACGAGTATTTCCTGCTGTTGAAATTCGTGAAAAGGAAAGTGTGAAATCAGAAGTGTTTGTTAAACTATAAGAGAGGTTACGGTATAGACATTGGGGTAACCACTGGGGAATCGGGGGTCAGGACCCCCGGATTTTCAGAGACGGGGGTCCCAATGTAAAGTACCCCCCCCCAAAATTTTTCGAGAAAATAATGATATAATGCTCATTTTTTTTTTATGATGCGTACCAACTAAATTCAGTATTATACGATTGTAGTTTTTCGTCGAATGCAAACACGTATATATATATAATGTGTACTTAATAAAGCAGCAATGTGGATTCCTAATAAGCAAAGTCAGTTCTACAACTTTGCAATTTACATTTCTGCCCTATCTATCATAGCGCGTGTGTGTATGGGGAGGGGTCCCAAACTCTATCTTATACAATATGAATATAATATTGTATATATACGTATGTATACATATAATGTGTGTATGTGTGATCGGACCCACCAGATTTTGAAACATGGTTACGCCACTGAGTATGGACAATAGAGTACCTCATGATAACTCATAGAAACGCACAAAATAAACCACAAAGGCATTTAAGATATCAAATTTTCTGTTTTAATACCCCTTTTGTGTCATGTAAAAGTCAGATAAAGACGAAATAAACAGAAATTTGTTTTTGTGTATTGAAAATAGATAGTGCCGCCATTATGGAATTTTACTTATGAATTTTTTTTTCTGTTTTAAGGAACACGATCCATAGGGAAAACTCACATTCCATAGAACATAATCTAAGGTCTGTCAAAAAGAGGTTTTATTAGCTTGGCCGGAGAAGACGAGTAAATTCCTATAACTGGGAAATAATATCGTAGCAGTCCTTCCAGATATTTATTGGATAAAAATTATATAAATTGCTCAAAAGAATAAGGGAGCAAGAGATACTGTCAAGGAAATCATGTGCGATTGACCTTTGTTGAACGTAAATTATTAATTTTGTATAAGATACAGTAGAATATTCAGTAATAAGGGCAAGAAAAAGCACATTAGCAAATTTTTAGGCAATATTATTATTTAATGGACACTAGCGTATAGTCCTTCTTAGGACGGTTGTTTATAAGCTTTAAATAAATATTAATATATAGGGAATGTTGCCCGTCCTATGACGGAGTGAAATTTTTAATTAAACCAGATTGAAAACAAATCAAATAGACGCAGGATTTCTGTAAGGAAACATAGTAAAAACGTATATAGTAAGAACTCATTCCTGTTAGAACTAAAATTATATGCTATTTATTTCCGTTTTTCAAAAGACTTCGAGATAAATAACATTCTGTGTAAAATATTTGTTGTTTAACAGTTGTGAATTAGAGCGTTTAGATAGATCGATATTTTGCAAAATGTGTAATATAATCAGCACTAAACTCGGAAAGTTGTTTTTGTGTAAACTTACCTTAATAACGTATAACGAAGTAAATTTCTCTGTCATTTTTGTCCACGCCGGGGCTCGAACCCGGGTCTCCTCATTCCGGAATAAGTCACTCTACCAATTGAGCTACGCGGACGTACGTTCTGACTGCAATCTGCCTTTATGTCGTGTGCGTCCTGCTGGCAGGTACGTCACATCCCCCCCCGAAAGAGGGCCTGGGCATGGCCCACGGGTCAGCCGTGACCACGAATCGTTGCAGGCAGCCATCCGCTGTAGAACGTGCACTTGAGAACTCCCAGTCAATCTGGTGTGTGGAATGCAATGTCACACACATTTATTTTTCGAAGCGCTGGAGAAGGGATTCTCTTATTTTTCCTATCTCGCGGTGTGGAATGAACATCACACCATTGCGAGATATTGAACGGCCGGGTCATCCCGAAAGTTCGGGCGCCATTATAACGAAGTAAATTTCTCCGTCATTTTTGTCCACGCCGGGTCTACAACCCGGGTCATTCCGGAATAAGTCACTCTACCAATTGAGCTACGCGGACGTTCGTTTTGACCGCAATCTGCCTTTATGTCGTGTGCGTCCTGCTGACAGGTACGTCCCAAACGTTTACTTTGATTTTTCGCGTTAAATTACTTTTTCTCCGGCTCACTTTCTATTCCCGTCATCACTTGTTTTAGACCGTTCTATTCGACGGTTAGTTTGAAACTTCATACCAAAGCTTTTTCTAAAAAATAATGTGACATCTGGTATTATGAATCGGAACTATCTAAATTCTCGACAATGTGCTATTGGGGCGACATCTGCTTTTAGATGCAAGTTTGCTCACTTTGACATCTCAAGATGTCAGTTTTCATTGTAGGTTAGAGCATTAGATAGATAGATATTTTGCAAAATGTATAATATAATCATCACTGATCTCGGAAAGTTAGTTAAATTAAAAAAGTAAAAAATAATTAAAGCGTACAAATTAATATTCGAATTGTGCTAAATTAAATTAATATACAAATGCAACTCGCCGTGATATTAAGATTTTAGTTCGAATTTTGTAGATCGGGTAAATAGAACTCAAGCCATTGGTAATCCAAGGTTTTTAAATTAGCACGCGATCACCTTGACATCTAAACGTAATCTCGTACTATTATATAGCAGGCAATCATTTAGACAGCGCAAGAGCACGCACGAGTTGGTCGGTGAGTGATGGCGCAACAATGCAGACGTTGCTGTGACATCAAGCGCTGAAGAGAGACAGACAGATAGATCTGGGTGCTTATATATACGTATTAGGATGATGCTACGTGCTGCACAACAATATTTGTAAGTGTACAACAAGACAAAATGACTTTTTAAAGGCGGTAACTGACTTCTATTAGTGCGTGTGTGGTTCCCTCGATTGGCTAAGAACACTGCACACCTATATGGCATGGAATTGATGAGGTTATCGAGAAAGTTTTAGGAGTATTTTCGCCACTCTTCAATGAGTGCAGTCTCCTGTTCACGAAGACTCAGTGGAGGCGGCGGTGGAGCTTCAATGCATCTGGGTTGTTAGGAGATCATGCTGACGCTAATTGTGCGTGGTTCCTTCGAATGGTTAAGAACATTACACACCTGTGTGGCATGGAATTGATGAGGTTATCTAGATTTTCGGAGTATTTTTGCTACTCCTCAATGAGCGCAGTCTCGTGTTCACGAAGACTCAGTGTAGGCAGAGGTCGAGCTGCAATGCATCTGGGTTGTTAGGAGAGCATGCTGGACCTATTTTCATGCTGCATTCCATACGCTCAATTCCCTACTCCTGAAGCATGGTGTCCACTAGCCCAGCTCTATGAGGTCGAGCGTTATCGTCCATGAAAAGGAACGAATCACGGACGGCTGCAGTATGCGGCATGACAATAGGTCTGAGAATTCCGTCTCTATATCTTGGGCCGTGAGACTGCCATTTTGGATGACGTAGAGGTTCGTACGTCCACCGTTACTAACGCCCGTCCAGACTATCAATCTGTATCCGCCGTAATGTGATGTTTCCTGCCCAAACGCTGGATTATTTCGTGAGCCTAAGGACCCCACAAATAAGAGCTCGTCGTTTGTCAGACTCCAGACTGAATCTCGACTCGTCAGAGAAGAGAACTTGACTGCACTCGTCGTGTTCCAAACCACGATGTTCTACAGCACAGTTTCTAAGGACCGGACGGTGTCATGCGGTTAACGGCATACACGCCATTCTTCTAGGTGCATAAAGGCCACCTTATGCAAGGCAATTGCGGATAGTTTGAGTTGATAACCTGCGTCATCTTGACACGAGGAGCTCTCTGTCTGATGCATAGCAGCATTTTGCCGCCTGTTTCTAAGGGTTGTTAGCAGTAGGTAACGATCGTACCATTCTGTGGTACTCGTGAATGGCCTTGACCTTGCCTTTATCGAAAACTTCCCGTATCTTGGTATCGTGCCGGCAGTCGGAAAACGACACTTCGTGACCAGCCTTCCAAAAGAGACCGCCAGGAAAACGCAATATGTAATTTACGCATTTTGACGACAGAGACGCTAATTTGCATACGGATCTTCACGAGGGCTGTCTACGTCACATTCGACTTGCGTTTTCCACTTTTTGGTAACGTATCCCACAATTGGCTTGCACAATATCGCCAGTGTATCCTAATTATTTTCAGCACTGTAATATTGGGTCAGTGCAGAAGTTCTCATCGTTCGGATACACGAAGAAGAAAAAGTGTTTTTTACTAACACGATTTTTTCTATATTAATCTATTGCGTAGTCTTCATTATTAGTGAAGGTCTGCTCCCATCGTTTGGTTAGCTGTTTAATTCCGCTATCAAAGAAAACAGCAGCTTTACAATCAAGAAACTTTTGGATTGTCGTTTCGACGTCTATATGATCTTCCATGGTTTTACCAGCCATATGATTTTACTGTAACCGAAACAGGAGAAAATCTGTTGGTGTTAAGTTCGGTGAATACGGTGGATGAGGCAGAAGTTCGCACCTAAATTCCTGCAATGTGTGCTGTGTTGCCATAGCCACACAAATGTCAAATTTTATCTTAGTGGAAGGCAACACCTTCCCGATTCACCAAACTGGGACGCTTAGACTTCAAGGCTTCGCTTACTCTTACAAATTGCTGAGAGTAAAGAACAGCAGCGATCATTTGGTTATGTGCCAACAGCTTACGATGTATAATGAAAGAGTACTCTTTATAGCTCCATTGACTTTCTAGAATGGGGCGCCATTCCCGCACTGGAACAAAAAAAAAGCCCGGACATTTTGAGGACAGGACTATCCTCAAAGAAAAAACCAGAATTTGAAAAAGGAAACGGTTCAACAATCCGCAGTCCTTCACAAATTCGTCGTAGGTTTCTTTCGGTTTACCCTCACTGGCTACGGGGTGCTTGACGACGAATTGTGTATCAGTACACCACCCAATAAGCAAGTATCATCGCCAGTAGAAGACGGTCTCATTGCGAAGTGTACTGGAGCAATGCTTCCCACATACTCGGTTTTGCCGTCTTCTCTTTTTATTCGCTTTAATTAAATTTATATTAAAAACAAATATCGATTCAAATAAAAAATGTAGAGCACGCATTTAAAAATGTAGTATTTTTTTTAGTTCTTTTCTTTTGGATTAATGCCTGGATGTATTTTGGGGCGATAGAGGCCCTCCCAAAGGTAATAAGGACCGTCCCTCTTTTTCATCAAAGTATATAAAGACGGAAAAAGCCGAGATATTCATGAAGGAAGATATGCAAAATTTATGCACTTTGCTGACATTACCGATGGTGTTTTATTCGTCCGTAAAAATGAGATTACCAAACTTCTGCGCGAATATCTGAAAGGTTTAACAATATGCTGCAAACATCTTATTGGAAGAATATGTCTTTTAATGAACATGAATGTCACAATGTAACACAAAAGCTATATTACAATATCACACCGTATAAAATTACAAAATACTTGAGTACCTCTGGTGACACATTCCATTGCAACACAGGTTTGGTCGATCTCTGAATCATTGAAAGCTGAAAAATAAAAATTATAGTTGCTTGAATTTGTCAGAGTTTTATGAAGGAAAATAAGTAAAAATATTTGAATTGCATTCATCAAAAAACAGCTTACTTCATATTCCTCAAAATGATTACATGTTTATAAATTTATTATTATTATTATTAATTGTTTCCAGCGATCCAAAAGTTTTTTGTAATGTACCATATTTATTCACCTATCAGGTCAAATTCATAATAAGATTTTTGTAAAGGATAGCACAAAATCTTGGAATTAAGTAAATTCTTTTACCTCGAGTACACATTTTGAACATCAGGAAGTGTTTTTTCATGAGCGTAAAGGGTTTTTTAAATACTGGCTTTTTCGACTTAATAGACTCACTTTGAACACTTCTTCCTGGACATTGATGGCTTTCGTTTACATTCCACACCAATCTTCTAAACATATGTCTAAAAACTGTCTCCTTTCAATAAGAGCAACCGTTGGAAATTCACATTTCTTTAGTTGCAGACGGGGAAAACGTGCAATAATTGAGATGGGTTTCCACTCTTTTGTCAGATTCTTTCACACTTTCTGAGGCAAAAAATTTACGATAGTGAAGGTTTGAATCACTGAGCGCGACTCAATTCCAGAAAGCAGGCCGGTAATTATGGAAGAAGCTTTTAGCATCCTTTATCACGGCTAACGTTAACTTTGATCTTCTTTTTTTTTCGTTTTCTCCAATTTGTTCTTGGCACTTTATGGCCACATGTGGCTTTTCCTGAAGCTCAGGCACTCAATCTTTGCTAATTTAGCAAGTACCGTTCGACGTCGTCTGCAGGAGCGGGAACTTGTCGCACGGTGCCCATTGCTCCGATTACCATTGACATCACACCACCGGCGAGTACGGCGGCAGTGGGCCGTTGAACGCCACACCTGGACAACGGAATAACACGACATTTTCTTCTCCAACGAATCCCGCTTCTGCCTGCAACACCACGACAGTCGGATCCGCGTGTGGCGGCACCGAGGCGAGAGACTGTATGACGCCTGCATTATGCATCGCCATATCGGTCCGTCGCCTGGCGTTATGGTTTGGGGCGCAATTGAATATGACACCCGCACCCCTCTGGTACGCATCGCCGGTACACTCAACAGCTACCACTGCATCTCCGACATTTTGGAGCCTGTAGTCCTCCATTACCTGTAGGACCTGCCAGAGGCCACGTTTCAACAGGACAATGCGCGCCCGCACGTAGCACGCATCGTGCAACAATTCTTCACAGCCCACCAGGTGTCACTGCTGCCGTGGGCCGCCTGTTCTCCCGATATGTTGCCCATCGAACACGTCTGGTCCGTGATAGGCAATCGACTGGCCCGGCAAGCACCACCCGCGCCTACGCCTGATGGACTGTGGCAACGTGTGGAAGCAGCCTGGACAGACATACCCCAAGCCCACATATAAAGCCTCTTTCGTTCGATGCCACGGCGTGTAGAGGCCGTTATTGCCAGTCATGGGGGCCACAGGAACTGTTGATGTCTGCGTGTTTCGCAAGTCGCACGGGCCTGTAAGCTCAATCGTTTCATCTTTGTATCTGTTGTTATCTGTCCAGTAAATCTGGCTTTGCTGTCTCGTGTCCTTCTTGGTTTTGCATTTTGGGTGGCCAGCAGTGTATTTGCTGTAGGTATCCCGTCAAAGCTTGTTAAGATGTTAGTACAAACCGAGCATTTCATAAAAAACAGAAAGAGAATCCTAGTTATGGAACTTTCATCTGTGTAAAGATTAGGTTATTTCTCTGCCGGAAAAAGACCAAATTCACATGTTTCTATTCCATGTGCATTCCATAGGTAATTAGAATCTAGATCGATTTCGTCTATTTTTTTAATCGTTATCACCTTATGATTTTTTTAATATTGATTATTATTCCCTGTGTAACTTGCATATTTCGTGGAGCTTCGTTATTAGAGAAATCCCAGATTCCAAACTAAACGATGTTTTGGCAGCAGTTCAACCCATATTTACTCATTTTTTTTTTTCATTACGGATTCTTTTTTTTTCTCTGTGAGAAAGGACACTAAAGTTTCACCAACTCTGTTAAATTACATTTTCAATGGGGGCCAGATCTGGGCTTTATGGGGCCGACGAAGATGGTGGAAGTCGCTACCATGCTCGCTGAACCACTGCTGAACCCATCTTGTGTAATGGACAGTAGCATGGTCGTCCATGAAGCAGCAGTCACCTGCTCGAAAAGGACGGGTGTCTTCCAAGTCTGGTGTCCTTGGAGGACACCCGTCCTTTCGGCAATATCAAAGGAAACGTTTCGTGCCAACAGAACGTACCACACGACATTACACCACTTCCAGAATCTTAAAGGCCAGCCGTTCAACTTCGTCTGCAGGAGCGGGGATTTGTCGCACGGCGCCTATTGCTCCGATTACCATTGACGTTACACCACCGGCGAGTGCGACGGCAGTGGGCAGTTGAACGCCGCACCTGGACTACGGAATGGCACGACATTGTCTTCTCCGATGAATCCCGCTTCTGCCTGCAACACCCGACGTCGGAAGTTGGGATATTCATGTAAACTGTGCATATGGCTACCCCATGCTTTTTGTGACCAGAAAAGGATGCAGCGTTACTCTCTTGCTGATGTTGTGCATGAAAGAGAAAAAAAGGGAGGGGTTTTCGCATCAGTTGGTCACGGGTGACGAAAAAGCACGATATGGGCTTTGGAAACCGACGCCCAACTCGAGTCCCCTTGATGGGTGCACGACATAGAGCTATGCGCCTCGCTTGGGCAGGGTAACACCGCCACTGGACACTTGATGACTGGAAACAAGTAGCCTGGTCTGACAAGTCGCGTTTCCAACTGTATCGGGCTGAGGGAAGGATTCGTGTGTGGCGCAAACCCCATGAAGCCATGGATACCACCTGTCAACAGGGAACTGTACCGGCTGGTGGGGGGTCTGTAATGGTATGGGGTGTGTTTAGCTGGCCTTCACAGAAAACCATTGTTTCATTGGGCTTTCACCGAACACTCTGCCTATTGTCGGTGCAGAACAAGGTGTATCGTGACTCGTCGGAACACATGACCTTTCTCCAGTCTTCCGGTGCCTAGTCAAGTGGGTTACAGACACCACTGTATACAAACTTGCCGGTTCTTAATAGAAATCTCTGAATTTCATATAGGTATGTGATTGCTAATACTGATCTTCTTCAATTCCCCGTGCACAGTTCTCTAAAATATGGTTCGGGAACAGCCTTCATTCAATGATTCGGTCAGTTGCTGCACATGGGAAGTCCGCTTCTCCGTACAAGCCTTCTCAGACGACGTCGGTTTCGTTTCTTTCAGATCTTCGTCGCGCCCGAGTTACGCGTCGACGATCTGAAAGAAACGATAAGCAATGTGGGTTGGTTTTTCCACTGATTAAAGACCCGGGATATCTCACATATAGAGAAACCAGTCACCTTTGCTGTTTTCAAAATCTACGCTCCAGGAAGACGGGGACCCACAATAAACCCCTTGCCGATCTCCGAAAAATCCTGTGTTTTTCTCATAGTGATCAACGCTACTGATGATTCATAACGAGCATCAGTTTTAAATAGTTGCCTAGATAAAGTGGTCACGCATGTGAGCACGTATGCTGCATATACGCTGGGTGGGTACTTGATGTTTGTATACATCTGCATGAAGATTTCTAATATGTAGTTAATGTTACGTTTTTGATGTTTTTAATTCAAGGCCCATTACTGTATTGCTCTTTTTTCATAATCGGGTGTTTCATAAAATTAGAATATTCTCACAAAAATTTAAACAAGAGGTGCAAAATCTTTGAAATTGTGGACGTTAGTGACTGACAGAAGGGCTACTTCATTACAGCAATTGTTTATATTAACTGTATAGCTTCAGCTTTTAACATAATCTACTGCGGATTCCGTCAAACACCCAATATTTTTTCCTTAAGATACCCCGATAAAACTGATTATACGACAACCAAATTAAAAGTGTTAGGTGAAACTCTATTGTGTAGTATGAAGGTTGAAAAGTATTTTATTCAGTTGTATAATAATAACTGAAAATATATAAAACTATTATACTGAGCACAAACCAATTGACGTTAAATATAAATTGTGAATTTTAAATAAATTAATTTTTCTAACTGTAAACACCGATACTTCTAGAATTTTTGCAAATATTTACGAAGAGTTCTGTTTAGAAATCAAACCATTTCAACATCAACTAATAATCAGTTTTCATTAACAAGTTTCTACTTACTTGTAATTACACATTTTTCTGGAGAACAGATAAAATTAGAGTCGCTCTTTCTGTACCCTGGAAAAATCAGGAAAAAGGAACGCTTATATCAGATCACAGTTGTATTTAGTAAAAAAGCACTGAAATTTCAAATTAATAAACTGAAAGGAATTCTACAAAGTTTGAAGATGACAATCCGATTTTTGGTGTAAGAGGTCCACGGGAAGGACCTCTGGTTCGATCCTGGGCAGGTACGAACGCTCTATCCACTAAATATCCGCCGTGCGTCGGATGGGCACGTTAAGCCGTCGGACCCTGGGTACTGGCCCCCGATAATAAATAAGGGCGTATTCCTCCCCCTTTCTACTTCGCTTCCATGTCACTTTACGATCGGGCACTCTTGCCCAAAATCCTAGCTTCCTATTTCTATGGGTTGTTTAAGACCTGCGGCCAGACACTCCCTTCCTAAAATCCTCTACATATGATGATGATCACACGCCAGTCAGGCAGCAGGTGGCTTAGTGATCAACGTTCGTGTCTGCCTCGGGAAAAGCCTCAGGTTCGATCCCAAGCAGGTGCGGACGCTCGAACCACTAAATATCCACCGTGCGTCGGATGGGCACGTTAAGCCGTCGGACTCCGGGTACTGGCCCCCGGTAATAAATAAGGGCGTCTTCCTCCCCTTTCTACCTCTCTTCCGTGTCACTTTCCTATCGGGCACTCTATCCCAAATCTCCTAGCTTCCTATTTCTAAGGGTTGCTTAAGGCCTGGGGTCAGACACTCCCTTCCTAAAATTCTCTACATATGATCTGATCATACGCCAGTTACGATGGGTGCAAGACTTTGTGTGTTTCTGTTTGTTACGCTATCATAGCGTTGCATCGGGAAGCTCTTCCTCTCTGCCAAATTGCTTTAGAAGTGAATGGTCAGCATTCTACAGTGTCCAGGATAATACAACGTCCCCCGCACGGGGATAACTGGTTTTCCAGTTATTTGGGGAGCGGCGCCCCACGGCCCGAGCTGACCTTGTGACGGAACATCTTGCTCTTTCGTCTTGTACGATTACATCACCGAAGGGACAGCTGTTCATCCAGCTGCTGGGGGATGGCGTCCCCACGGCCCGAGCCGACATGTGCTATATGTGATGATTTTCACATTTTTTTATGTTTTTTGTTTTTTTCACTTGACACGCTCCCGCCTCAGTTGTAGGCTGCTGAGGTTGTGATTATGCTCCAGTTCTGGATTATAGTTTCTCATTTTCTTTCCTGTCTTCTCCATTTTATGTTCCTTTTGTTTTTCCGAGCTGGTTAGCTAGACCTACCTGCACGTTTGCCGTGTGCGGTGACCCGTAAGGTGGAAAAGGGGATGCTGGAGGCTGAGGTTTCTGGAGGCCTGGGTGTTGTTGTCGCCAGTTGCCAACACTCCTCTTTGCCCCCTGCTTCACCCTAAATGGGCGGCTAGGAACTAACCCACTCCCTAGTCAATGAGGTCTGTGGCAGAGTGGAGCCCAGACCTCTAACGGCTTGTCGTTTCGCACGACAGGGTGAGTCTGGGGATAGGGTGGGCATGCCAAAGGGGTGTTCCCCAGGCATGGGAAAGTCTGGGTGCACACCGAGCGCATGTCTGCCCTATCAACTTGCTATATCCGCTTCCTGTCCCTAGAGCCATGTCCGGCGTCCACTTGGGCTTGCGGACCTCCGGTTCTCCCTCGTTGGGCTCGATTGTGGGTGGGGAAGTCGGCGGATGAATTCTAAAAAATTTTTCATGGCTCTCAATTATGTTTCCCACGAACCAACAACCAAAAGAGGTATGGAGGAAGGCTCATCCCCTTCCGCAAAAAAACATATTCCTGATTGCTCGAATGCTCGTTTCTTTTTTGTGCACTCATTGGACCCTTCAAAGCCTTTGAGAGCCAAAAGTCCATTTTGGATTAATAAAGCACTTCAATCTATAGCAAGCTCTCCTAAGAGCGTTAAGAAGTTCCAATCTGTAGATCTTCGGGTTGAAATGTCCACTGTGGCCTACAGCTCTACACTTCTTAACACCACCACGCTGCTTGAGACTCGGTCAAAATAACACCTCATGGATACCTAAATTCATCTCGAGGTGTTGTGTCCTCTCAGGACCTCGTTGAGTGTTCTGAGGAGGAACTACTTGAAGAACTGAGGAGTCAACACGTTACGGGTGTGCGGCGTATACTCTTTAGGCGGAATGGGCAGTCCGTCCCATCCCGCAACGTCATTTTAACATTTGACAGCCCTTCCCTGCCTACGTCCATCAAGGCAGGGTATCTTCACCTTGAGATACGTCCGTACATCCCTAACCCCCTGAGATGTTTTAGGTGTCAGTCGTACGGCCATTCTCAGCAGTCGTGCAGGAGCAATCCTAGTTGTGGACGCTGTGGTGCCACAGAGCATCTTTTGTCAGAATGTGTGGCCGAGGCCGAGTTTTGTGTGAACTGTGAGGGTTCACACGCAGCATCAGCCAAAGATTGTTCCATGTTGAAGGAGGAGAAGGAAATCCAAAGGCTCAAAACGGTGGAAAATATTTCCTATCCTGAGGCCAGAAGAAGAGTAGTTCCTGTTACATCTGATCGGCGATCATACGCGTCAGTGGTGGTTGCCAAATCTACGGTTGCCATTCAGACCGACATTCAGATCCCCCTAAATGCCCATACAATGTAGACGAAATCATCGCAGCCGGACTGGAGGCACTCCAGTCTCAAACTAGGGGTCTGAAAGCGCCACCCACCACTTCGCCGAAGCAGACTCATTCCACCACCAGCAAGGGAACTCAGGCCACTTCTTCTAGCAAGAAAACCAAAGCCCAGGATAAGAAAAGCATTTCTTCTTCTCCAAAATCTGAGCAAACGACTCAACGACGTGCGCCTCCCGTTAAGACACTTGGGACAAAGCATGCTCCCATCTTGGCCCCTGGTCACACGCCTCCAGATCTGGGGGAACCCCCATCAGAGGTGATGGAGCCAGACTTCGTTTGATCATTTTCATTTTCATTTCACTTTTAACCATGGCTTCAATCATTCAGTGGAACTGTCGAGGTTTTCGGATGAGTTTTGATGAAGTGAAACATCTGCTTTCGTTGTACTCTCCGGTGTGTTTTTGTTTACAGGAAACAAAGCTTAAACCATCAGACCTGCTTTCAGTTTGAGGCTACAGTGCGTATCGGACAGATAACGCCTGTGGGGGAGTCGCTATTCTTGTCCCTCACAGTGTTTCGGTGTCTTCCGTTGCGATATCCACAACTTTGCAGGCCGTGGCGGTGCGAATATCTGTGCCTGGGCCTCTTACTGTCTACAGTGTCTATCTGCCGCCGGACGAGAACGTAAGCGTCTCTGTTCTGGAGAGATTGGTTGATCAGCTGCCTTCACCCTTTCTTTTACTGGGTGACTTCAATGCTCATAATCATTTGTGGGGTAGTGTCAGCATCAGCAAGACAGGTCGTCGCATAGAGTCTCTTCTGTCCTCGGCCTCTTTGTGCCTTTTTAACACCGGTGCTGACACGTACTTCCATGAGCCGACAAGATCCTTCAGTGCGATCGATTTGACCTTGGGATCACCATCGATTATTGCTGATTGGTCGTGGACGGTGTGTAACGACCTCCACGGGAGCGACCATTTTCCAATTGTCCTCTCGCATCATGCGAACATGCCATCTTCTGCCTCCCTCCCTCCTCGGCGGAGGATGGAGCGTGCGAGATGGGAGGTCTTCACATCGTCCACAGTAATATCTTCTGCAATGGTGACCCAAGAGTCAATCGACGCAGCTGTTCTTGAAGTCACAAATTGCATTCTTCAGGCAGCTGATCTTTCTATACCCAAAAGATCTACGACACTCTCCAGAAGTCCGAAGCCTTGGTGGGATCCTGAATGCGCAGCGGCTAGGAGAGCTCAACATAAGGCTTGGTCTACGTTTCGGCGTTATCCAACCGATGCTAATCTCGTTGCATTCAAACGAGCAAAATCTTATGCTCGGTTGGTGCGTCGACGTAGCAAGAGGAAGTCTTGGATCCAGTATGTTTCATCTCTCACTTCACGTGCCAGTTCGAAACGTGTGTGGGACAAGATTCGTAAGATCCGGGGTAACTACAGCTCTCACCAGATCTCGAGAGTAACGGCTGCACGTATGCTGAAGTCGGGGAGATTGCTGATTGTTTGGGGAGGCTTTTGCCTCCGTGTCGAGTGACCTGGCGTATCCTTCTTCTTTTCAAAGAATAAAATCCACAGCGGAACGCCAGAGAATCTCCTTTGCGCCTTTTTACGACACTGGTTATAACTCCCCCTTCAGCATGATTGAACTCAGGGTGGCTCTGCATCGGTCAGGCGCTACATCTGTCGGTCCCGATGGCATCCACTATGACATGCTCCGTTATCTCTCGCAGTCGTCTCTCGAGAATCTCTTAATCCCGTATAATCGTATTTGGTCGGAGCACAGTTTCCCGGAATCTTGGCGAAAAGCTTTTGTTCTGCCTTTTCCCAAACCTGGCAAGGATCCCAAGTCTCTCTCTAGTTATCGTCCAATTGCTTTTACTAGCTGTCCGTGTAAAGTTCTTGAACGCATGGTTAATTTCCGGTTAGTCCATTTTTTAGAGTATCATCAAATACTTTCACCATCACAAAGCGGATTTCGCCGTCATTCGTTCACCTCACGATCATATCCTGTACCTTGAGACATCTGTGCGCGAGGCGTTCGTGCGTAGGCAGCACCTGGTGTCTGTTTTCTTTGATATTGAAAAAGCCTATGATCGAGCGTGGCGGCACGGTATTATCCGTGACCTCCACGCATGCGGATTGCGAGGAAATCTTCCGACTTTCATCGTTAATTTTCTTCGCAATCGGGTGTTCCAGGTACGCCTGGGTACGACGCTTTCGGCACCGTTCCATCAAGAACAAGGTGTTCCTCAAGGTTGCATTTTATCTGTCACATTGTTCATTCTTCGCATTAACTGTCTCTTCACAAATCTTCCTCCTGCGGTTTCGGCTACTGTTTATGTTGATGATTTACATATTTTCTGCTCGTCATGAAGTATGAATTGTATTGAAAGGCAGTTGCAGTCTGCAATTAACCAGATCTTTAAAGCGGCGAATAGCAATGGTTTCGTTCTTTCTCCCGACAAGACAGCGTGTGTCCATTTCTCCCGGAGGCGCGGTCTCCATCCTGACCCAGAGCAGTTTTTAGACCGTGCAGCCATACCAGTTTTGCCGGAGACCAAGTTCCTTGGACTGACCGTCGACCGTGCGCTTACGTTCCGTGCGCACGTTCGGCGGCTCAAGTTTTCCTGTCTGCGGGCTCTATCTATTCTTAAGATCCTTTCGAGAGTCCCGTGGGGCGCAGACAGGATGTCTTTAATTCGCATTTACCATTCCTTAATACGGTCGAAACTGGATTATAATTGTATCGTGTATGGCTCTGCTCGTCGTTCCGTTCTCCGGCCTTTGGACACTA
Source organism: Macrothele yani (assembly GCA_039090855.1). Lineage (NCBI taxonomy): Eukaryota > Metazoa > Arthropoda > Arachnida > Araneae > Macrothelidae > Macrothele > Macrothele yani. Next base: position 188,236,516 of record CM076995.1, read on the forward strand.
TTCACCATCAAGCACTGCGTCTTTGTTCGGGAGCATTTCGAACATCTCCAATTCCTAGCCTTTACGCTGACGCGAACGAACCATCGCTTGAATTACGCCGTCTGCAGCTGTCTATTCAATTCTACCTGAAACTTAGATCTCTTCCAGACCTTCCTTTATACGATGCAGTTTTTCATCCCCAGCATGCTCGTTTATTCGAGAACCGGCCCTCGTGCATTTCAACCTTCCGTCTTCGTATGGCGGCCGTAGACCGTGATGTAGGGCTCGACTTGTCACTTGTTGGAGAGACCATGGGCTTTGGGGATCCTCCATGGCACCCACACCACCTTTGCATCTTTCGATAAATCCTCAACCCCTGCGTCAGTGTACCAGCAGCTCTTCGCTGAGCACCGTGACCTCAATTCTGACTACACTCCTATTTTTACTGATGGCTCCAAGATGCATTGAGTTGTTGGATCCGCGGCTGTCTGTGTTGATGACGTTTCAGTGGCGCGGATCCCAGCTGAGACCACGGTGTTTTCGGCGGAGATGCATGCTGTGTATCTCGCCCTTCTCCATGTTCAGGCGAGTTCTCATCATTGTGCTATGGTCTATACGGATACTTTAAGTGTCTTGCAGTCCTTATCATCTGCGGATTGCCGTAACCATCCTTTTCTCTTGGATGTGAGATGGTTGCTTCGTCGTTTGCTCGAGGCCGGTTTTCAGGTTCAGTTTTGCTGGATTCCTGGACATGTTGGAATCTCGGGTAACCAGTGTGCTGATACGGCTGCTAGATCTGCTTCCTCTTTGGTCGTCACACCCTTGCCACTGTTTCACCGGGATTTCCGCTTTATCGTTCGCCACTATATCAAGCGAACGTGGCAGGGTCTGTGGGACCAACAGGTGGAAAATAAGCTGCATCGTATTAAACCTAATCTTGAAGTCTGGAAAACCTCATATCGTCCGAACCGTAGGGAGAAAGTGGTGCTTGCGCGTCTCTGCATTGGGCATTGTCGTTTCACTCACCACTTTTTGCTGTGTGGCGACAATGCGCCGATGTGCGAGGCGTGCAATTGCCGACTCATCGTCACTCATCTTCTGTGTACTTGTGTTCGTTTTCGTGATGTACGTTTTTATTTCTTTCATTCTCATTTGTTGAACGAGGACGCCGCTACACTGCAGCGGCTCCTAAATGACCACTGCAATACTGTTGCTGTTTGTTTTTTTTCATTTTTTAAACAAATTGACTATTTTAAACGTATCTAGATTTTAGCCCTATCATCATACCCATTTCTCAGTTTTACTGAATCAGCTAGATTTTAATCATTGTATCATGTTTTTAATACTGTTTGTTTCATTATCTTTTTTAGCCCTTCCATCGTTCTCATTCTTCAGTTTTATTTGATCAGCCATATTTTAAGCTTCATAGCACGTTTTTAATACTGTTTGTTTGTCTGTCTTATGTCTGGCGCTCTTTGGCCAAACATGGCCCTTGCGCCATAAAAATCAAACAACCAACCAATACAACGTCATAAATTAAGATGATCCGTCATTCATGGTAAACTCAGTGGACAGTCACCCCGTTCGTCGGAAAGAGACAATATGCTTAAGAGACTTGGCCATTCAAATCATATGCTGATATCCTCGGAGCGCGCCTTGTACGATCCATAATCGCCGCTCTTTCTTGGTACATTGGTACACAAGGTATCACACATCACTTACAGGTCTGTACTTTGGTCATTTACGTCTCGTATCATAAGTACAACTTTGTAATACACCCTATAAATCACATTTCAATAACTCAGGTCTTTCTAAGTGTTGCATTTTCAACAGATAGTAGTGTAGCTAGTCTAAACATTTTATTTTGAACACCGTATGGTTTCAAAAAATGTCAAGTATCATATTGCTGGAAGCACGTAGCCGCCGTGAACTTTTAATAACAAAAGAATGAGTACTGTATGTTAAAAATGCGCCACATACTTTCCGTGTAAAATGCTTACAATACATTAAGTTATATGGTTAATTAAGTAGAGAAACATTGGAATATAAAATCAGCCTTCAGAAAGTTTTTTGTTTGAAACGACATTTGTAAAAGCCGTTGTTCTAAATAATTACGGAAAGGAAATTACAACACTTCAACTTTTATTTATTTATTGGGAGCGCATACTGATATGAAATTAACTCAGTTAATTAAAGTTAAGTGCGTTTCGACAGTTGTGTCCTTACAAATGATGATTTTAATAAATAAACTGATAGAGATACTTAATAAAGAAACTGATAATGATTTAAATAATGGAAAATGAGTTTTTTCACCAACCTTGAGGCATGCAACGGGTTTTGATGCAAATTTCCGGTTTTTCTCCGTCATCCTCCCAGTATTCTGAAACAAATTTTGTACAATGGTTAAAATATTCGTGTACATAAATATTAATTATTATGAGAAAATCGCTTTTTACGGATTTTTTTTCATTTTGTACAGTGTAAATGCGGAAAAAAGCCATTCTTAAGCTTTTTGCAAAGAGAGTTGCAGCTCAAGTTAAATTATAAAGTTGTGCCCAAATAAATAGCCATAAACACAAGATTTGGGTTTGTCGCAGTTTTCTTTAAGTTTGACAACATTTGTATTACAAAATCCGAAATCCCCGTGTAAAATTCGTACTTAAAAGAAACAACAAGAAAGATGACATCGAATTTTCGGATGTAATGAGCAAGTCTTTTGAATCCGTTCCGACTTTCAAAGCTATTCAAAGTCAATGGAACCGGTACGAAAAACAATAGTAGCTGACGGAAGAAATAAGTTTTTCAATCGCGTTTTTAACCCGCAGATATTACTGTAAATGGAATCGTTAACATACGCCCTCTGGTTGCAGACTTATGCGCTAAGAAAATTTTGAATTTATATGAGAAACATTTCGCAGCGGAAACGTGTTCCTCTGGCATGTGTACCTCTGACTCCAGCCCACCGTCAGGAACGGCTGCAGTGGTGGCGCCAACGTCTGCACTGGAGAACGCAATGGCGATCTGTATGTAGTGTTCAGCGATGAAAGCAGATTAAGCATGGGAGCCTCCGATGGCCGTATGCGTGTTCGCAGACGCACAGGGGAGCGTCTCCACCCTTCTTGCATCCTCCAGCGACACACAGGGCCTATTCCTGGTCTCCTGCTGTGGGGAGCGATCAGCTATCACTCCCGAACACAGCTAGTGTTTGTACCGGGTACGTTAAACAGCACCTCCTACATCAACAACATCATTCAGCCCGTTGTTGTGCCATTTCTAAGGTCGGTCCATCGTGGTGTTTTCCAGCAAGATAGCGCAAGCTCACACACGGCACGTGCAACTCAACATGCACTTCAGGGTGTGAGACAACTTCCATGGCCTGCACGTTCACCGGATTTGTCCCACATTGAGCGCGTGTGTGATGTTATGGGACAACGACTTATCCGGTCTCCACGGCCAGTCACTACCATCCCCGATTTACGCGTCCAGGTTAAGGATGCTTGGAACTCAAAACCCCAAACTTACATCCAACATCTGTATGACAGACTCCATGCCAGAATTGCACAGTGTGACGCAGTTCATAGCGGTTCAACCTCGTACTAACCATGTTACATGGAAATGTTATTTTTCAGTTTACCAGCAAGTACAGCTGTATTTTGCCATAATGTTCTGATCACGTTATCTTCTGTATGCCGTTATTATGCTGTATGAATTTCGTTGGTATCAGACGTCTCCTTCTTGGTGTTCTTTTTTCACTTTTCGCCAGTGTATATGATATGCATCTACGCCCTTTGGCAGGAAAACAATGCATTATTTTAGGAAGAAAATATTCTCAAAAGTTTTTTTGATGTGAGCGGTATCCGTCCAAGAAAAAAATTTTAGTCGGGTTTTCAGGAGCTCAGATTTTGCTGCAAATACATCAGACGCAGAAATGAACACTTTTGACCCCTGGTAGCCAAACCATTCTTTGCCAAATACTAGATATTATATGAAAAACCTTTTTCCATCAGGAGCTGTATGCAACACAGAAAGAACTTTTCAAATCTGAGTTTTAGAAGCAGAAAAAAACGCAGAAAAAGCAATTTACCTTTGCGCACCCTAGCGGAAAGTCTATGATTTATTTGAAAATTTTGAATTTATATGAAAAAATTTTCGCATCGGAAACACTATCCAACAAAGAAGGAGTTCTCAAATCGGACCGCTACAAGTAGAGATATTGACAAAAATAAGATATACATCTACGCACCCTGGCGCAGAAACCATGCATTATTTTAAGATGAAATTATCCCTAAAAGGTTTGTCGACGTAAGTAGTATCGGTTCACAAACGATTTTTTTTCCATTCGAGATTTTAGAAGTTCAGATTTGGTTGCAAATACCTCAGAAGAGGAAATTAAGACCTACGCCGCCGGGTGGCCAAACCATTTTTTTCCAAAATTAGAAATATATGCATAGGATTTCCCATCAGAATTTGTATCCGGTGCAGAAAGAATTTTTCAAATCGGAGTTTCAGAAACAGAGATATGGGGAGGAAACGCAATTTACTGTGTAATTACTTGAAAATTTTGAAAATTTTGAAATTTTTGAAAAATATGTCACACACCGGGAACTGTATCAAATAAAGAAACGATTTTTCAAATCGGATCATTAGAACCAGAGATACTGACAAAAATAAGATATACATCTACAACCCCTGGCGGAGAAACTATGCAATATTTTAAGAAGAAAATATTCCAAAAAGATTTATCAACGTAAGTGGCATCGGTCCAAGAAATAATTTTTTCAGTCGAGGTTTTAGAAGGTCAAATTTTATGGCAAATACATCAGAAGCAAAAATTAACACTTACGCCCCCTGGTGGCTAAAGTATTCTTTACCAAAAATTAGAAATTAAATACTAAAGATTTTCTATCACGAGCTGTATCCGCAGAAGAAAAAAGTTTTCAAATCGGAGGAAGAAGAGATAACGCGGAAAACGTAATTTTCTTTTACGCCCCCTAGCGGAAAATTTATGCGTAACTTGAAAAAGTAACTGTACCTAAAATAGTCTTCGACATAAATGAAATCGAAAGTTAAAAAAAATTTCAATCCGATGTTTAAAAACAAATATATGGAATAAGGGATGTAAGGTCAGGTGATGCGTAACATCACAGCCTCTCCTTGACAAATGTCAAACCCGCCTTCTCGTGGTGCATCCTGTTCCCACTAAAGGGGCTCTGACGACCGCCAATAGCGGTATAACTATACCATCGGGATCAGGGGAAATGCTATCCCACACTCACCAACCCGCTTGGCCAGCGTGGTGAGTTATAGCCAAACACCTCCAAAATGACTCTAAAACTTAAATCTTGGCCCTCAGTCTCCGGCAGCTGGAATGTACCTGGCCAAGGCAGCGGCCAGTGCGACATGAAGGCAGAGGGTGCTAAGAATCCCCGGAGGACCGGACTAGGCTGCCATTTGATGCTGACCTTGGCTACCTACAACGGACGCTCCCTATCTTCTGATTCGAGGCTTCTTGAATTGGAAGAGGAACTACAAAGGATCAAGTGGGACATCGTCGGGCTAAGTGAGCTAAGGAGAAAAGGAGAAGATCTCATTGAACTGAAAAGTGGACATCTCTTCTATTATCGTGGGACAGATACTGGCAGAACTAGTGGTGTTGGATTTATAATAAACAAGAAACTGAAGGATAAAGTGGTAGAAGTTGAAAGTTCCTCTGACAGAGCTGCACGACTCGTTATCCAACTATCGAGAAGATACCAGGCTCAGATTATTCAAACTTATGCACCCACCACAAGTCATCCTGAAGAAGAAATTGAAGAATTTTATGAGGAAATTCGTCATCTAAATAATAAAGGTAAGCAGCATTTGAAGATAATTATGGGAGATTTCAATGCAAAAATAGGACACCGGCAACAGAATGAAACTTCAGTAGGTAAATTCGGTCACGGCAACAGAAACCAGCGTGGAAATACTCTCGTTGAGTTTGCAGAGGCAGAAGGATTTTCATCTTGAATTCCTTTTTCAAGAAAAAAGCCACACAGGAAATGGACATGGAGACATCCAATTGGGACAACAAGTGAAATTGATCTTATTATGTGTAACAAAAAATTCGTCATCGAAGACTGCAGTGTGCTGAACAAGTTCAACACAGGTAGTGACCATAGATTGGTGAGATGTAAGATGCACCTCAACACTAAACTGGAACGTGGCAAGCTCATAAGACAAACAAAATGTATTGACATAACCAACCTTAAAAAACACCATAATACTTTCAAGTTGGAACTGAAGAACAGATTCTCTGCTTTAGAAGGCCTAACATCGGAAGAAGTGGATATTTCGGAAGTTAACAAAAAAGTAACCAAAGCTCTTATGGAAACAGCAACAAAATTAGCTGGGTCTAAGAACAAGTTGCATGTGAACAAATTATCAGGAAAAACCAAAATGTTGATGCAAAAAAGAAGAGAGATGAGGACAACTAAAGAAGATGTGACTTCCAAAGCGGAATATATAGAGCTATGCAAGACAGCACGAAAAAAAGTATCACTGAAGACGTAAGGAAATTCAACTGTGAGCTAGTGAGGAAAGCAATTGAAAACAACCAAAGCCTAAAGATAGCAAAGGGACATCTCAGTAAGGAAGAAAACAGATTATGGCTCTGAGAAAAGAAGATGGTTCTATAACAAGAAATAGAAGCGAACTTTTGACAAGAATGAAAGGTTTCTACTCCAAATTATATGAAAGGGATGATACATGTACTCCAGACATCATGAAAGGTACCAGAGTTCTTCCAGTCCTCCCAGCAGAAGTTGATCATGCAATCAAGAACATGAAGCGGGGAAAGCTCCAGGAGAAGATGGAATTACTATAGACATCATACAAGAAGCAAGTGGAGAAATTGAAACAGTACTCGCCCAAATTTTCACTCGATGCCTTAATGAAGGGAAGATTCCTGAGGATTGGAACAATGCTACAATGATCCTGCTACATAAAAAAGGTGACATTGAGGATCTCAGGAACTACAGACCTATCAGCCTTCTATCAGTGGTTTATAAAATATTCACTAAAGTTCTTTCACACCGCTTGAAGGTAACACTGGACATGGCTCAACCGAGAGAACAAGCTGGATTCAGGAGTAGCTACAGCACAATAGATCATATCCACGTACTGAGAGAACTAATTGAAAGAGCGAGGGAATATGAACTTCCATTGTGCATGACTTTTATCGATTATGAAAAAGCCTTTGATTCGGTGAAACCATCAGCAGTTACCACGGCTCTGAAATCCTGCGGTATTGAAGATGCATACATTAATATTATTAATAACATCTATGAAAATGCAAGTGCAAAGATTCGGCTGTTTGAAAATACAACACACATAAAAATTGGAAAGGAGTGAGACAAGGTGACACCATATCTCCGAAGCTCTTTAATGCCACATTGGAAAATGTCTTTCAAGCACTGAACTGGGAAAACAAAGGGATAAAGATTAATGGAGATTATCTAACCCACCTTCGTTTTGCTGATGACGTAGTCATTTTTGCAACTACCCCATCAGAGCTGCAGAGTATGATCCAGGAACTTGCTGACAAGAGTAAAGAAGTGGGATTAAAAATGAAATTTCAGAAAACAAAAGTGATGTTCAATGCTTTTACAAGAAATGAAGATTTATCGATTGATGGAGAAAAACTGGAGATAACAGATACGTATGTTTATCTTGGACAGCAGATATCAAGTGAGGGTCACATTGATGAAGAAATTAATCGGCGTACAAAACTTGCCCGGAGAGCTTTTGGAAGAAACAGCATAATTTTCAAGAGCAATATGCCATTATGTCTTAAAAGAAAAGTGTTTGATCAATGCATCCTTCCAGTGCTTACGTATGGTGCAGAGACGTGGACCTTAACTAAAAGAGACATACAAAGGCTGCAGACAACTCAAAGTAGCATGGAGAGGTGCATGCTTGGTATAACCAGGAGAGATAAGAAGAGGAACACGTGGATCCGAAAAATGACGAGAGTGGAAGACATCATGATCAGAGTTAAATCCCTGAAATGGCAATGGGCTGGACATACTGCCAGAAGGACAGACCATAGATGGACAGCCGAAATTTTAGATTGGATTCCAAGGGACAGGAAAAGACCCAGAAAAAGACCACATGGGAGATGGGTGGATGAAATTCGTAAATATGCGGGAGTGACATGGAGGAGACTGGCACAAGACCGACCGTTGTGGAGGAAATTGGGGAGACCTTCGTCCAGCAGTGGACTGATAATGGTTGACAATGATGATGATGATATGGAATAAAATGTATTTTGAATTCGACATCATCTATATTTACGCCCTCTCTCGGCTAAATTGTACATCGTAAAAAAGAAACGAAATAAAGGATCATCATTCGCAAACAATTTTTGAAATCGGACTAATAGTTGAAAAGATTTGTCTATAGACGAACGGACGGACAAACCGATAACATAAGCACAATCTTTTTTTACAAAAGACATAAAATATCCAAACGTTCTATTTCTTTTTTGCAGTACTCGAAATTATACTAAAATCTTAATAATTTTGTGTGCAAGATATACATCGATCAGCCAAAACATTAAAAGCACCTCTGAGTTATGTAAATAAGCGGGCGTGCAACCATAGAGCGTCACCTGCAAAGATCGCGAATGATATATACAGGGTGTCTATAAATGAAGTATACAACTTCAGTATGCTATTAAAGAAATACGATAAAAACTTTAAACGTCAAAAGACGTAACAAGTGTTAAAGTTTGTTAATTCAGATGATAGATGGCGCCAGATGTCTCATGTAATGAAAAACCCCATCAAGCATGGAATACAACAGACATGGCTTCCCCAGTGGAGAAAGCAGCGCGTGTGTTTTGGTTTGCGGCGTCAGAATCTCTAACAACAGTTCAGCATAAGTTCAGAATGGAGTACAAGAGGCAGCTAGCTGCCAATACGAAAAAGCATCGAACGATGGGTAAATAAATTCGAAGCAACTGGAAGAGCCTTGAAAGGCAAAAGCACCGGGAGACCTTCCATTTCGGATGAACAGGTGGGAGACGTGCGTAAGGCTTATCTAAGGCGCACGAAAAAGTCCGCCCTTGTTGCCAGTCGTGAACTCGAAATACAGCGAGCAATATTCACAAGGTTCTACATAAACGTCTACGCCTATATGCATATAAAGTGCAGTCAGTACAAAAATTTCTACCAAATGATCAACCACGTTTAAAAGTATTTGCGGGAAACATGCTTAATGGCATTGACGAATACCCCACACTCCTTTCACGAATCCGTTTCAGCGACGAGTCGAGATTCCATGTTTCTGGCAGAGTGAATAAACAGAACTGCCGAATCTTGGGCACGGAAAATCGCCATGTGGTCGTAGCACACGAGAGAGACAGCCCGAAGGTTAATGTCTGGGCTGGCCTAATGGAAATCAGGGTGATAGGTCCCCCCGTTTTCTTCGCTGAACCAATAGTTATTGGCATAACGTACCTGAACATGTTCGAACAATTTGCAATTCCACAACTCCCGGATATTCAAGACATCATCTTGCTGGTAAATTTACCAGCAAGATGGAGCGCCTCCGCACTGGTCTTTGGATGTGCGCAGATCTTTAGATCGCCATTTTCCAGGGCGTTGGATTGGACGTGGGAGTCCGACGGCATGGCTACCCTATTATCCTGATATTACCCCATGCGATTTCTTTCCTTGGGGCTTTAAGGACACTGTGTACAAGAAGAAGGTTACACCTATCACTGAGCGCAAAGAACGCATTGCTGCAGTCTTCCTACTTGTTACACCTGGCATTCTGGCTGGAACTGGACTATTTTTAGACACCCTGCGAGCAACCAACGGAGCACACGTGGAGACCTACTGACATTTAAAAAAACTTTCACAGTTACCATGTGTTTTGACATTAAAAGTAAGTTGTTATTTATGGTAGGTTTTTTTTTCAATTGCATACTGAATTTGTATACTTCATTTATGGACACCCTGCGTCGGAGTCAATATATTTCGTTTCGTCTCAACATGGGAAAAGCAAAGGATTTATCTGATTTTGACAAAGGCCACATAATTAAGGCAAGACGCCTTGGTAAGAACATCTCCGAAACAGCGACGCTGGTAATCTGCTCACAATATGCGGTAGTTACAATAGTACCTATCAAAGATGATCCGAAACAGGTGACACTTCGAACTGTCAACAAGGAGTTAATTGATGGCAGAAATCAAAGCTGACTATTTCGTCTTTTCTGCAGCAACAGGAGGGTTACTGTGGCTGACATTACCCATAATTTCAATAATTGTGTATGGCTCAATGTGTCCCAGCACGCAGTTCTTCGTAAGCTCTTGGACATGGGTCTCCGCGACCGCAGACTCATTCGTGTGCCTTTGCTCAATGTCGTTCACCGTCGTCAACGCTTGTAATGGGCACGTAATAATCGACATTGGACCATAGAAGACTGGAAGAGGGTCTCCTGTTATCTGTTACACCATGTCAACGGACGAGCTCATGTGCGACGTTTACCCAAGGAAGCCTTCTGACCTGGATGCGTTGTGCGAAGGATCCAGGCGGATGATGGGAGTGTGATGGTCTGCGCGATATTTTCTTCGGGAACACTTCTTCAACTCATTGTCCTTGAAGAGCAAACTCTGACAATTGTCACGTACCTGAATATCGTGGCTGACCATATACAGCCCTTTATGGCGACAGTGACTGTATTCCCTGGCGGAGATGGCTTCTTTCAACTGCTCCATGCATCACTGCGAAGAAGGTTTAGAAATGGTTCCAAGGAGATGAAGAGGAATTCCATTTATTACCATGGCCCTCAATTCACTAGACATGAATCCTATCCAGCATTTGTGGTTTGAATTGGAGAAACGGGTACGAGCAGCATCATCCCAATCACGTAATTAACGAAAACTTTAGGATCTTCTGTTGCAGTCATAGTACCAAATATCAAGAGGCATCTACCAGCATCTCGTTGAGTCCATGTCTCATGCCAACGTCCCTTCGGTAATTCGGCTATTTACGGCAATTAGCTATTTCTTTTTTATAAACAAGTTAGTAAAATCATGGAATGCATTGATTATGATACGCTTTCCAACATGCCGGAAATCATTACTCAAGTTCGGAGGATAAAGGCTGTGAAACAAATATCGCTCCTGTGTCCTGACCTTTGACCCTATTTTGATGTTATTATACAGAACCGATTCAGTGTACCTCTGGAACAACATGATAACGTTTTGTCGCAATCGAAGCAGTTTTACCTAAGTTATGACCCATAAGGGCAGTGGAATGGATCCCGCTCCTATGTCCTGATCTTTGACCCGATTTCATTCATTTTCAATAAAATTTGATCCCAGGTGGTCCCCTACCACATGCAAAAATTTCATCGAAATCGAAAGATTTTTACGCCAGTTATAACGCATAAGGGCAATGGAATAGATCCCACTCCTATGTCGTGACCTTTGACCCCATTTTGTCCATTTTCAATAGGGTTCGTCCCCAAGTAGTCCCCTACCACATATTAAAATTTCATCGAAGTCGAACAATTTTTACGCGAGATATCGCGCGGACGGACAGACGGACAAAGCTGGAGCATATACGCTTTTTCAACCTACAGTTGGAAAGCGTAAAAAAGCGACGCACGCATTTTAAAAGAACCAAAAATATTAATTGGCTTTCTTTCGGCTCAATTGCTTGCCGTCATCTTGAAATTATCAAAAGATCAGTTTACTTGTCGAGCTTGTTTTCTGGAGAACAAATGTGCTGTGTCAGTTCGTACGAAGATTGCCTAAAACTTAATTAAAATTAAAAAAAACTGGGTATCAGTGTAAAATAAAAAGAATTCCTAGATGCGCACACGCAAGCGATTATGCGAGTTTATGACAAATATCAAATCTTTACGTTCAGTCATTTTTTTCTGTAGGTAGACGACTCATTTTATTATTAGATATGAAATGTTAAGCTTTGTGCTCAGAGTTATATAATCAGCTTTATGCTCTAGCCGTAACATTCTGGACACATATAAAATCAATACACCCTTCCAGTTCTTATTTACGGATAACATACTTTGATCTTAACTGGAAAAGACATATAGAATCTGTGGACAGTTAAAAAGAGTGTGGAGAAATGTATGCTTCGTGTAACCAGAAAAAAATAGGAAGATGAACTCGTGGATCAGGAAAATGGCAAAAGTGAAAGACATTATAATCTAAATAAAATTCCTCAAGTGAGAATGGGCTGGAAATATTGGTAGAAAAACTAACCACCTTTGTACAACTAAAATATTAGACTAAATGCTAAAAGAAAGAAAAAGACCCAGAGGGAGACGGCGCAGGAGGCAGGTGTATAAATTCAGAAACCTTCTAGAGTATCCTGGAGGAGACTGAGACTGGATCAAGAAACAGTTGTAGGATAAACTTGGGGAGGCCTTCATCCAGAAGTGGATTTATAATGGTTTATAATAATTATGATGATTATGATATTCTATGATTTTCTGCCTTGAGCCAGTCTCCTCCATGTCATTCACACATGCCTTCGACTTTCATACACCCATCTCCTTCATGGTCTTCTTCTGGGTCTTTTCCTATTCCTTAGAATCCAGTCTCGTATTTCAGTTGTACAACGGCGGTCAGTTCTTCTAACAATATGTCCATCCCATTGCTTATTTCAAAGATTTTACCTTGATCATGATGTCATCAGCTCCTGTCAATTTTTTGATCGATGACATCCTCTTCGCATCATTCCTGGTTATACTATGCATGTATCTCTTATAACGAAGTAAATTTCTCCGTCATTTTTGGTCTACGCCGGGATTCGAACCCGGATCCCCTCATTCCGGAATAAGTCACTCTACCAATTGAGCTAAGCGGACGTTTTATTCTGATTCCTATCTGCCTTTATGTCGTGTGCGTCCTTCTGGCAGGTACGTCACATCTCCTGGTACGTTACATCATCTCCCCCTTATTTTTTTTTTTTTTTTTTTTTTTTTTGAAGTGCTGGAGAAAGGATTCTCTTATTTTTCCTATCTCGCGCTATGGAAACAGCGTCACACCATTGCGAGATTTTGAACGGTCGGGTCATCCGGATAGTTCGGGCGCCAATATAACGAAGTAAATTTCTCCGTCATTTTTATCCGCGCCAGGATTCGAACCCGGATTCCCCTCATTCCGGAACAAGTTGCTCTACCAATTGAGCTACGCGGACGTTTGTTATGATTCCTATCTGCCTTTATGTCGTGTGCGTCCTGCTGGCAGGTACGTCACATCCCCCCCGAAAGAGGGCCGGGGACATGGCCCACGGGTCAGCCGTGACCATGAATCGTTGCAGGCAGCCATCCACTGTAGAACGTGCACTTGAGAACTCCCAGTCAATGTGGTGTGTGTGGAATGCAACGTCACACACATTTATTTTTCGAAGCGCTGGAGAAGGGATTATCTAATTTTTCCTATCTCGCGGTGTTTATATAACATCACACCATTGCGAGATTTTGAACGGTCGGGTCATCCGGATAGTTCGGGCGCCATTATAACGAAGTAAATTTCTCCGTCATTTCTTCTGTCCACGCCAGGATTTGAACCCGGATCCCCTCATTCCGGAATAAGTTGCTCTACCAATTGAGCTACGCGGACTTTTATTCTGATTCCTATTTGCCTTTATGTCGTGTGCGTCCTTCTGGCAGGTACGTCACATCTCCTGGTACGTTACATCATCTCCCCCTTATTTATTTTTTTTTTTTTTTTCGTAGTGCTGGAGAAGGGTTTCTCTTATTTTTCCTATCTCGCGGTGTGGAAATAACATCACACCAATGCGAGATTTCGAACGGTCGGGTCATCCGGATAGTTCGGGCGCCATTATAACGAAGTAAATGTCTCCGTCATTTCTGTCCACGCCAGGATTCGAACCCGGATCCCCTCATTCCGGAATAAGTCACTCTACCAATTGAGCTACGTGGACGTTTTATTCTGATTCCTATCTGCCTTTATGTCGTGTGCGTCCTTCTGGCAGGTACGTCACATCTCCTGGTACGTTACACTCTCCATGCTTCTTTCAGTAGTTTGCAGTCTGTGGATGTTTTTTTAAATACGATCCATGTCTCTGATGCATAAGTAAAAACTGGAACAATACATTTATTAAATGCTTTACTTTTAAGACATAATGGCAATTTCTTTTCAAAATCACACTGTTTCTTCCAAATGCTCTCCAACCAAGTTTTATATACTTATTAATTTCTTCACCAATGTGACCTTCCCTTGATATGTGTTGTCCAAGGTAAATGTAGGCATCAGTTACTTCTAGAATTGCTCCATCAGTCACTGAATCTTCAGTTCTTCAAAACGCATTGTACAAAGGGCATAGTAATGCCACGTCCATCAAAAGTTTTCATTTGTAGCAGCAAAAATGTGAAACTTGGTGGCAAAATACTTGGATCTATTGTTAATAATGCTAGCTTATTCAAAGTATTGTCCAGCACTTTCTATGCATTTATGCCGTGTTTGAACCTTTTGGTAAAATCCATTTTGGAAAAATTCCTGATGCTGTCGTTTCACCCATGAGTTGACAGCCATTTTAACGTCTGTCGCATCGTCAAAACGTTCCCCAAGAAGGGCTTTTTTCAAAGGGGCAAACAGGAAAAAGTCCGAGAGAGCCAAGTCAGGACTGTAGGGAGGTTGGGGCATCACCGTCCACCCCATTTTGGCAATAGCATGTGAAGTCTCAATTGAGGTGTGGGGAGGTGCGTTATCATGGTGTAAAACAACACTATGAAGTGGAATATCACGTCTTTTCCTTCTGATAGCTGCCTTTAGCTTCTTCAATATCTGCGCATAGTAAGCACTGTTTATTTTCTCATCCCGTTTAAGAACGTCAGCCAAAATGACACCACGTTTGTCCCTGAAATTTGTCACCATCACTTTCGCTGCGGAAAGAGTTGTTTTTACCTTTGTCTGTCGAGGTGAATATGTGCGGTGACATTCCATTGACGCACCTTTTGTTTCTAGGTCATGAAAGAACGCCCAGGTTTCATCCGCCGTCACAACATTACAGAAAAACGCTTCACCCTCCCTCTGATAATAGTCCAAGGGGCTCCGGCACATGCCCACCCTTTGTTCACATTGTTCATGAGTTAGTTTTCTTGAGATCCACTTTGAACAAATTTTCCTTTAGCCCAGATCCCTAATTAATGTTTCCATAGCACTATGACCACAATAAATTGCATCACACAACTCCTGGATGGTGACACGACGATGAGCTGTGATGAGGTCTTTCACTCGTTGCCTGTTGGCATCTGTCACTGCAGTTGCGGGTCTTCCACTCCGTTGTTTGTCCAACACTGAACTTTCGCCCTCTCAAAACCTCTTCATCCATCTTCGAACATTACTGATATCGATTGTTGCAGCTCCATACACCGCCAGGGGTCTTCTGTGAATTTCTGGAGCCTGACATCCTTCTTTTTCCAGGAATTCAATTGCGGCTCGCTGCTTTTCTCTATCATTCATGATCTTTGTTTCCGATCCTGAAAAAAATCTGTTCCCACCATGGTAACATATCATAGTACATGTCAGTGCAGTTTCATTAAAATCACTTCAAAATGTCAACAGTTATTAAGATGGAGGCGTTACTTTCAGGGTGCCCTTAGTACATTAATTTTGTTTTCCCTTAGTTCATTTTCAACCCCACATCTCTACTTTTGTCAGCAATTTCCTGGATCATACTCCGCAGCTCTGAAGGGATAGTTGCAAAAATGACTATTTCGTCAGCAAAGCGAAGTTGGATTAAATAGCCTCCATTGATTTTTATGCCCTCGTCTTCCCAGTTCAATGACTGAAAAAACCTTCTGCAGTGTGGCACTGGGAGATGTCGTGTCACCCAGGGAGAAAGATAGAGAGATCGTCTTTCACAAACTTGTGTCCATGAATGTTCATCTACTTCTTAATTTTTCTGATTTCCGAGAGGCTCAGTGAAACTAATATTGCCCTACATTATTACGCATTACTGTAAATTCCTTATACACTATATTACCCAGACTATTCGGACACCACAATGTTTTGTAGCTTTATTATCGCAATCATTAGACAGTCGGTCTACCTTTTGCCTTAAGACAACGCCAATACGTCGAGGCATACTAACAACCAATTTCCGGTTCGTCTCGACAGCAATGGCTCGCCATTCGTCCGCGTGCTGCTGAGAGCGAAGACGGTCGCTGTGATCGATTTTGCATGCGTCGCTCCAGTTCATCCCAGTAGTGTTGTATGGAATTAAGATCAGGACTCTTAGCAGGCCAGTTTAACAATTCCACCTCATTTTTAAGAGACCAGTCCTGCACTCGCGGTGTAGGGAGTTCGATCGTGTTGGAAGAGACAACGGTTCATTTCCATAATTCTGTCACATTGTTTGTAGATCAGAATTATCCAGAACGTCGAGGTACACTTCAGAGTTCATGGCTTGTGGTATAATAACCAACGGGTCGAGTTTCGTGCTCGAAAAACAACCCCATACTATAATGGAACCTCCGCCGAACTTAACAGTTGGAACAATACAGTTCGACGAAAATCGCTCCTTGGGCCAGACTGAATGATTGAAAAGCCTGTCTCGTCGTTCCAGGGAACAGTTGTCCAGTCGCCACAGTCCAGGAACGACGGGAAACACACCACTCCAAACTGCGCTTCGCATTCCCGGTAATGGTGTGTAGCTTATGTGCGACTGCTCTACTGTAATCAGGGTTGGCAAGGTAATTTACTCGTTACGTATTTACCGTAAATTACGCGTAATATACAGGTAATTTACTTGGCGTAGAAAACCAGTTTTTTACGCAGACGTAAAAAACCAATTTTCTTTCATGTGTGTGTATAAATAATATAATATAAAAACCACTTTAATTGAATTACATTTTAAACTTAAAATTTCTTGTATATTTCACTACGAAATCATTGTTCTCTTAATGTTCATACAGCTCAGCCACCTATTAACAGATTTCGTTTTAGAAATTGTAATGTATCTGTTCTTTCTGGTATATTAAAAATGGAGAAAATAATCTACCTCTTGCACTATCATCGATAAAAATCACAATGTATATTGAATAGAATTCAAGATTTTATTAACAGCTTCAAATTCATCGAGTGTATTTTCATATTTACGTAATTCTATAAAATAAACAATTTCATGTTCAGTTTGTTCACCAAAGATAATGTTTTGACATGAATGTCTATGGCATGTCTATAATGCAAAATATTTTACATTTTCATTTAATAATATGTGTGTTTGACATGTTATCCAGGTGCACACTTCAAAATCATAATTTTACCCTTTTAGAACTCTAAACGTTTTTCATATTGATTGTGCTATACTTATACCCTTAAAGGAAAAAACTGTAGATTTGACAAAACATTAAACTACTTGTTTTAAATGTAACTCTTTAAATGTTTAAAATTGTCACTCTCAGTTTTCACACACCCTTAATTACACTAATAATCCTCACTGTTATGATCTTGTAACTCAAGAGTATAATATATTTGAACCAATTTCTTCGAACGTTCGAAGCTGAGCCGGTTTCTTGTAGTATTATGGGCAAAAGACCAATTAGAGAAAAGTCTTTTAAGTTGGGCTGAAGATGCTGGGATGTTGATTAACTTCAAAGCAACTGCTTACAACTCCTTATGGTGCCGACTGGCGAAGTACCAGAATGTCCGTGGTGATTTAACACCCTTCTTCATAAGCGCACCAAACTTTCCAGATTTTTCTCGATACTGATAGCAAGCTAATTAACAGCACAAAGATTACATAGACAGTTTATTAACAGCACAAAGCCATGTTGTTGTTTTTTATTTTGTTACCTATTTTACTCGTTTTTACGTTTTCTATGTATTTTACGCGTTTTTACGCGTAATTTACGTGTCACGTAGAAAACCTTTTTTTACACGTAATTGCACAACCCTGACTGTAATAACCCACACTGTAGAACTCTCTGCGGATAGTTATGATACTAACCGAGCCATTTAAAGGATTTCCTACTTCAGCAGCAATGATAACGGCAAAGGAAGAATGGGATTTCGCAGCATTTCTTACCATGGCTCTTTTGAAATGTTCCGTAAGTTTGCGTGGCCTTCCTAAAGGTTTTTTGTTTTTCCTTTATTTGCACCATCCTGCTTCCATCTCTTCACGACATCATTTACAGTCGATTTTGGTGTCTTTAGTTTAGCTGCAATGCTCCATATGGAAACGTTACTCAAATCACTTCCTATGTCCAGCCTACACTGGAACTCGGAAAGTTCACGGCCGCCCCGGTGGCGCAGTGGTCTAAGCGATGGCCTCTGATCATTCGTCCGAACGGGGTCCGGGTTCGAATCCCGGTGAGGCATGGATGTTGTGTTTGTATTACGGCAAAGGCTCTCTCCCTTCCCTGGAACCAGTGACCCTAAATTAGGGACGGGCGACTGCTTATAGCCCATTGAGTTGCTCACGGTGGTCGTTAAACCTCCAACCAAAAAAAAAAAAAAGTTCACGTTCACGGAAGCCAGCTTCAAAGTTACTGATAACACGATAGAACATCTCAGCTTTGTATACGTACCTCCCCACTCACAGCGCACCTTCCTGCCCAACCGTTCTTAGCACTTATGCAAATATTTGGAGTGTCCAAATACTTTTGATAATATAGCGTAAAATCAAAAACCGGTGAATGCATTAAATAAAATGGAGTCTTTAATAAACGCCAACAAACAGCATTATTAACGCAGTTTCGCAAAATCTAATTTGTACACTAACGTCAAAGATTTACGTAGACAAGTACAAAAAGATATCTTTAGTTTTGCGAAAATTCTTCCTCAGAATTCTTTTATTCACATTCTTTCCCCTTTCTTTTCAAGCTGCGCTTTAGCAAGTAACTCACACAGTGGCAGAAAGCGGGACAACACTTTACAAGCATAATTGCTCTTTCGAAGAAGCCAGAAAAGACCTCAAACCTAATTTACATGCGCTTCTTAAAGAATGCGCAAGGCTGTAATTACAAAAAAAAGAAAGAAAGAATGAGGGGAAAAAAGAAATAATAAAGATAAACAGGAAGACATTAGAGGAGAACAAGATGACCCTGGCTACACCGAGAGCATTGCAGGGAACACTGTGACGTTAATCATTCTCTTTCTGGGTCTCTGGATTTTCAGTTTTCGGCTGCGAACTGGAAAACCAAGTATTGTTCATTGATTCAATCTTCCTCTGCATTTCGTGGGCAAGTCCTAGAAACTAACATTCTTGCTGATTCATAGCAAGATACAATTTTGACGAAGTCAACGAATTCAATATCTCCTCAATATCCATTATACTTTTATTTTATTTCATATGAACATTGTGAAAACCAAGTGTTGTGAATTCGCGAAAAATTCCTGAAAATGCACCAAAGTTGACGTTACATCTCCAACTTTTAATGAAATGTCCATTTTAAAAGATTTCCATTACTATAATAAAGAAAACTTCCACGTTTCTGCACAGATTTTCTCTTGTCACTAATTTAATTTTTTTAAACAGAAATGTCAGTTTTGAAAATTGTTTCCGTTTTTATACAGAAATTTCCCGAGTTCCCAAAATTTTTGACCTTGACTTTTAAACTCCTCCGTACAGAAGAAACTTCAGTTCCAGCTTTCTTTTAAGCCTAAATTCATCAGTCGCATTGTGACATGAAGTAATTCTTCACATTACGCGGAGTATGGATGAAGCCCGGAACGACTTTCTCGGCAGTATGGGACGCTAACGACTGAACTAGCAAAACAAATTTAAGATAAAAACGAAGACTGGATTCGCTCAATAATGTAATGTTTTTCGCTACGAATGCGATTAAATTAGTCATTTTATTTTCTGCAGGAGCTTATTATTTTTCTGAATAAGTTTATAATAATTTTATTTTTTCTGCACGAAGGGTAATCACAAATTATGTTTCTTTATCATGATTTTTAAAATCAACTTTGGAAAGCGTGATTTTGCTAACCTAACAATTTTGTCTAGTGTTACAGACACCAGACAAAAAAATTGTCACCTCCAGAAATTTACTTTTAATATTTAGTTACATCACCACGTGCAGAAATCACAGCATTCATTCTTGCTGGAAGAGATTCAACAAGATGATTCAAATAACTTGAATCAATTTTGATCATTCCATAACAGTTTGTCTCGCAATTCACTGAGATTCGTTGGATGCTGAAATGTGTTTTTTATACTTGGTTCGAGATGGTCCCATAAACTCTCCAAGGGATTTAAATCTGGGAATTTAGCTCGGTAGTCGATGTGCCCCAAAGTTTTATCATGCTCTTCACGCTAACCTATAACGGTTTTAGCTCTATGAATCCGAAAGTTGTCATCCTTATAAATCGGATAAGGTACTTGATGACAATCCTGCAAAAGTTGTGCAAAAGGAAACACGATATTGTCCAAAATTTATCTGTAAGCATGCTAATTATTCGTATCCTTCACCTCTACTAAAGGAGATAATTCACAACCATTGAAACAACCCCACAGCATTATAGACCTACCTCGTTTGGCAAGAACTCTTTGAAAACACTCAGGATTGAATGTTTCTTTAGATGTGCGAAAAGAAACACATGATTGTCTAATATTTCTCCTCTGTAAGCATGCTGATTCATAGTATTCTTCACCTCTACTAGCGGGCCTAATTTACAACCATTAAAACAACCCCACAGCATTACAGGATTACCTTCTTTAGCAAGAACTCTTTGAACACACTCAGGATTGAATGTGTTTTTAGAGGATTAAATCTGGGAATTTAGCTGGGCAGTCCATGTGCCCCAAAGTGGCATCATGCTCTTCACACCAATCTACAACGGTTTTAGCCCTATCAATCCGACACTTGTCATCCTCATAAATCGGATGATTTACTTGATGACAATCCTGCAAATGTTGTTCAAAAGGACACACATGGTTGTCTAAACATTTTCTGTAAGCATGCTGATTATAGTATTATTCACCCTTACTAGTGGGAATAATTCACAACAATTAAAACAACCCCACAGCATTACAGACCCACCTCCTTTGGCTAGAACTATTTAAACACACTCAGGATTGAATGTTTCGTTGGACCTCTTGTTGACCCTACGCCTTGTGTCATTTGAGTATGGACAAAATTTGGATTCATCAGACCATATGACAGCCTTCCACTGATGAACAGTCCATGCCCTATGTCATTTGAGTGTAGGCAAAATGTGAATTCATCAGACCATATGACAGCCTTCCACTGATCAACAGTCCATGCACTGTGCTAATTGATTTTAGGAAAAATTTGGATTCATCCGACCATATGACAGCCTTCCACTGATCAACAGTCCATGCCCTGTACTATTTGAGTTTAGGGAAAATTTGGAATCATCAGACCATATGACAGCCTTCCACTGATCAACAATGCATGTCTTGTGTCATTTGAGTATAGGCAAAATTTGGATTCATCAGACCATATGACAGCCTTCCACTGATCAACAGTCCATGCCTTGTGTCATTTTAATATAGGCAGAATTTGGATTCATCAGACCATATGACAGCATTCTTCTGATCAACAGTCCATGTCCTGTGTCATTTGAATATAGGCAGAATTTGGATTCATCAGACCATATGACAGCATTCCTCTGATCAACAGTCCCTGTCCTGTGTCATTTGAGTATAGGCAAAATTTGGATTCATCAGACCATATGACAGCCTTCCGCTGATCAGCAGTCTATGTCCTGCTAGCTTTGGACCAATCTTATCAAGTTTTCTTGTGAGCTGAAGTTAACATTGGTTTCAGTCTTCCAACTCTACTCCAGATATCCACTGGATGAAGATCCCTACGCAATGTTCACTCAAATATATACGGTGGGAAGTCCATTATTAACAGATTGGAGGAGTTAGTGTCTTGTTTGAAATCTGTTTCCATTGAACAGGGGGAAAATTCTGCGCCGGTTACAGCTTGTTAAAATGGTATTTTTCGTCCTAAGTTTTTCCTTTTATTTTCATCGAGTTTAATTTACACCAATGTTTATACACATGTAGAGCTGTTCTTTTGCTAACACCTACAAATTCAGCAACCTTCTTGATGATGTATGCTCTTGACCGGCCGAAAGCTATGACACGTTTTTTGCCAGTCACTTTCATCTGTCTTTTGATATATTGATTTTAATTTTTCAAAAAATGAAGCTTAAAATTTTGACTGTAGAAAGAAGTAACACATATTTTATTATTATATAATCCAGAAATGTTTAAATAAAATTCTAATTATAACTTCAGGATAACAAGTTGATAAGCGCGTGCAGGATTCAGTTAGGGGTGAATACATTGGTTGTCGTTTGTGGATGCTTCAATTTACATCAGCAGATGAACAACGGGGTTAGGAATTTTATTGTTTTAAAATCAACATGTGTGCTCCGACAAAGCAAAAGGCCGCCCTCGTAGCGCCGTGGCTAAGCGATAGCGTCTGGTTACTCGACCGCGATGGATCGAGTTTCCAATCCCGATGAGGTATGGACGTTGTGCTTGTTTTACGGCACTAACTGTTTCCCCCTCCCTGGAACCGGTGGCCCTAAATTAGGGACAAGAGACTGTTTATAACTCACTGGGTTGCTCACGGTGTTCGTTAAAACCCTAATAAGGAGAAAGTCAAGAGCGTATGGCAACTTTAGAAGTTTTGGTTATTTTGCTCAGATGACATATTCAGTAGTTACACTAGGAGCACAAGCAGGAGCAGAATCAGGCTGGTGTGAATTCTTCTTCTTTTGATTCTCGTGCTACTTTCGAAAAGAAACTATTTCTTTTTCAGTTCCACATTTTTTTTCATTTGCAATGCATCTTTCTGAAAAATAAAAGAGAAAACCTCAAATGACCGCACACCATATTCTCACAAGAAAAATATTTTTAAGCATGCGTCCTCCGTGATTTTGTGGTACAAGTGCGTAACAAAGCAAAAGTAAATTTAATCACTTAATGCAAAGTATTACCGTCTTTTGCACCATCTGAAATGGCGATGCATAAATATAAATTAGAGCCAACTTCGATGATCATTTTAAAAGACTATTTATTTCTAACAAACCGTTAAAATATCATGAAATTAAAAACATAAGATCTTTCGGACCCGCATCGGTGTCCATCCTCAGATGCATCTGTGCATTACAAATGTAGAAGCGTAAATGACTACGATATACACTGTACTGACAAATGTCACCGGACTCCCCTTCAAAAGCAAATGAACGGATCCGCTGCGTTGTTACGATGCGCGGTAAAGCTGCAAACGGTATAAAAACAAGCCTGCAGCTGACCGCCATATTATCGCACTGTGAGGTTGAGTGAAAATGTCGCGGTGGGAGAGAACTGACTTTTCGAAAGGAAAGATTGTTGGGTGTTATATTCGTGGGTTGTCCATAAGAGAAACCTAGAGGCGTTTAAACATACCCAAATCAACTGTTTCGGATGTACTGAATAAGTGGACGACACATGACGTGACTGAAGCAGCAAAACGTACCGGCAGACCTAATAAAATCAGCGATAGAGGACGTCGAAGCCTCAGTAGAGACGTTACAGCTAATCAACGGAGTACTGCTCAAGACCTCAGTTTACAGGTGAGTAAAAATGCTGGAACCTCGGTATGTACACGTACCATTCGCAGAGAACTTCATTCCATGGGTTACCGTGGTCGTCCGGCTGCTCATAAGCCTTTCATCTCCACTCGGAATGCTACTTTTCGTTTTGCATGGTGTAACGAACATTTATCGTGGACCGTAGATAAATGGAAACGTGTCCCATGGACTGATGAATCCAGATACACGATCCATCAGTCTGATGACCGTTTGTGGGTATGGAAGCAGCCGGAGGAAGGCTGTTTACCACGTACTGTTCCTACTGTCAAGTTTGGAGCTGGCACTGTACTCGTGTGGGGGTGTTTTTCGTGGTGTGGTCCCGGCCCATCGGTTTTCGTGGACAAACCTGTTAACCAGAAAGTCTACCTCGATATTATGGACAATCATGTACTACCAACTCTGTGGCAATACTATGGAACCGAGCCATGTTGGTACCAGCAGGACAATGCACCGAGCGTTTAAGCAAGGAATGTTACGGCGTGATTTGACGATAATTCCGTATCGTGTGTGGACTGGCTAGCACAGATTCCTGATCTTAATCCCACAGAGTACCTATGGAATGAGTTAGAGTAACACATAAGAAGTTTGGAACCAAGGCCTACTGCTAAGCAACAGTTAGCGGCAGCATTAGGTACTGAATGGAAGCGCATACCTATCGCTGTGTTTCAAAGCCTTGTCCAAACCATGTCTCGAAGGGGCAGTGCATGCATCAAGGCCATAGGTGGACCGACACCGTTCTAATGTATGTCAATAAATATTATGTAGGTTTTCTGTTCTATGTGTCCGGTGACTTTTGTCAATATAGTGTATGTATAAACAGGTTGAGGTTAACAATGGTCGTAACGTTTGTCATTCGTCAATGAACGTGCGCTAAACAGTTCACATTAGTTGGTAATTACCGATTATATTGCATAAATGTCGAATTTAATCTTGTTCGTTTTCAATGTTGGTCGACATGAGTATTTTCCACGGTAAAAGAATGTACCCTGCTGGCCACCCAAAATGCAACACCAAGAAGGAAGCATCCGATTGCCCTGAAATTCGCAGCATGCGTCGCCCGCGAGAGGACATGTAAACGATTAGCATTGCAAGGCATATACAAATCATGTGCGCCCGGCACGCCACCGAGAAGCACTATAAAAAGGGTGCACAGAAGGCGGGGTGTAAGTAGTGGAAGTGTGTTGTGCTGCCGGACCTGTGCGTGGGAAGGTTCCTGATGCCTCGTCGCAGAATACGGCAGTCATTCGAGCACGTTTCGGAGTTCGAAAGAGGACGACCAGTGGCTTATCGCGGCAGTGGTTTATCGTACCGAGACATCGGAGCCCGTGTGGGACAACATCTAGCAACAGTGAGGCGAGTATGGATTCGGTGAGTGCAGAAGGGACGGACGGACCGACGTGAGTGATTGCCGTAGCCGAGGCACACTACCAAACGAGAGGAGTGCATGTTGTGCGGCGGGCATTGACCGCCCGCACCGCCACATCACGAACGTTAGCGCAGGAATTACGGTGTGTTGCGCAACAACCTGTGTCAGCACGTACCGTTCGACGTCGTCTTCAGGAGCGGGGGCTTGTCGCACAGCGCCGATTGCTCCGATTACCATTGACGTTACACCACCGGCCAGTGCGGCGGCAGTGGGCCGTTGAACGCCGCACCTGGACTACGGAATGGTACGACATTGTCATCTCCGACGAATCTCGCTTCTGCCTGCAACACCACAATGGTCGAATCCGCGTGTGGCGGCACCACGGCGAGAGACTGTATGACGCCTGTATTATGCGCTATACCGGTTCGCTGCCTGACGTTATGGTTTGGGGCGCAATTGGATATGACACCCGCACCCCTCTGGTACGCATCGCTGGCACACTCAACAGCCACCGCTACATCTCCTACGTTTTGGAGCCTGTAGTCCTCCCTTACCTGCAGGACCTGCTAGCTGCCACGTTTCAACAAGACAATGCGCGCCCGCACGTGGCACACATCGTGCAACAATTCTTTACGGCCCACCAGGTGTTGCTGCTGCCGTGGCTCGCCTGTTCTCCCGATATGTCGCCCATCGAACACGTCTGGTCGCTGATCGGCAACCGAGTGGCCCAGCAAGCACCACCCGCGGCGACGCCTGATGAACTGTGGCGATGTGAGGAAGCATCCTGGACCGACATAACCCAAGCCCACATCCAAAGCCTCTTTCGTTCGATGCCGCGGCGTGTAGCGGCCGTTATTGCTAGCCATGGGGGCCACACGAACTATTGATGTCTGTGTGTTCCGCAAGTCGCACGGGCCTGTAAGCTCAATCGTTTCATCTTTGTATCTGTTGTTATGTGTCCAGTAAATCTGGCTTTGCTATCTCGTTCGTGTCCTTCTTGGTGTTGCATTTTGGGTGGCTAGCAGTGTAGCTTGGTTGATCATCGTTACAGCATATTTGTTTATGGTTGTCAATATATAGACTTTCTGTAAATAATGTTAAATTTTTTCGTGTTTGCAATCGCTAAGATGGTAACATTATTCCAGTCTGGGCGGTGAGTTCCATTAATAACAATACGTGATAATGATGTGGCTCTTGATCCTGTTGTAAATTTAATGTTGCATTGTTTAATATTTCTAAAATGAAAAGCAAAATATTTCGAGATCATTAAGATTTATTCTTCGTTTTCAGTTTTAGTCATAAATTTTCTCTAAATAGTAATAAAGATAATGTGCTATTGTTTTTTTCTCTGCTTCCATTCTATTTGAGCGCCCCCCCCCATCTGACACAATAGTTCTCTGCCTACACACCTTAGTTGCGCACCTGTACCAACTGTTATTCCAGAAATCAAATCGTTATTATGTTTTTATCATTATTAAGTAAGAAATAATTTTCTCAAAAATGAAATGAGGGCCAGGTGCTGCTTTCTGAAAAAGCCACAGGATAAAATACATGAGAAGAGTAGAATCAGATAGAAAAATGAAAAATTAGAGATGATATACGAAACGTAAAATGTAGGGACAGAGGAAGAGGGACTTAGTTTCTGATGGCCGGGGAAAATGCCGCTTTCATCGATAAAAAGGAAGTCTGAAGAAGGAGAGCAACGCACCGCTGAATGAAATCGCGTTCTGCTAAATGCGTAGCCAAGGAAAAGACACGAGAAGACTTGTAATCATGAATAAAAGCATAGAGACACTTTATGTCTTAAAGCCTGTCTTTGAATGAGTGCTAGGGTTCATCTTCTGCGATAGATGGCGCAAAAAATCACCTCTTGGGCGTAGCTTTTACGTCTTGAGGGACTGCCCCAGTAGCTGGCGTCAGCAAATCACTGTAGACCTCGCCATATTCAGAATGGAAGCAGTCTCTCGTTGGATCCACAATGAAAAAACAAAATAGGCGCTGTTACGTTTTAACCAATGACGTTTTTTGAGGGTGGAGCTTAGTATGTAGGCGGTGTTTCCATTACTCATATTCAGGTATTCTCTGACAATGTACACATTTTCTCTTCAAAAAATGAACGTACAGTAAGATTTAAGATGATTTATGGGAGACAAGATTCCAGTCTCACTTTGGGCCCCATTCAATTATTTCTATTTGGCCTAGATAATTCAAAAAAATCAAACAGAAATGAGAGATTTCGTTTCTTCCAGACAGAAACACTGCTAAGCTAACTTATCGCGCCATCTAGCGCCCAAATTGGAATACTTTCGAGTCAGATAAATTGAATTTAAAAAACAATTCTGACAATTTTTTCGGAAAAATAAGTGTGGCACATATTAGCTATAGGTCGTTTTTATTTGTGCTCAAAATTTCAAACACTATAAAGTAATAGTCTTCGAGAAAATGTGTACAAAATAATTTACATTGCAGATATAGGATAGAATTTCTCTTACACTCATTCAAAAACAGCCTTGGTGGCGCAGTGGTCTAAGCGATGGCCTCTGATCATTCGTCCGAAAGGGGTCCGGGTTCGAATCCCGGTGAGGCATGGACGTTGTGTTAGTCTTACGGCACTGGCTCTCTCCCTTTTCTGGAACCAGTGACCCTAAATTAAGGACAGGCGACTGCTTATAGCCCATTGAGTTGCTCACGGTGGTCGTTGAACCTCCAATCAAAAAAAAAAAAAAAAACAGCCTTAAACAGAAACATATACACGACATAGACCAGTCCTGCCACAACTATGAAAAAAAAACATCCATCTAAGCTAGAAATTTAGCGGAGTTCATTAAATCCTCTAAAAAAATCAAACAAACAAGAAAGATGACACCGAATTTTCTGTTGCAACGAGCACGTCTTTGTTCAAAATCAATGGATCCGGTTAGAGAAACAATCAACTGGTTCTACAATCGATTCAACACCCAAAAATAGAAAACAGCTACTTATATCCACCAGTGGCTAGAAAGCATGTTACGAAGATTAACAAATGGCGCACAAAACGTTTCTCATAGCACTTGGAGGGTATCAGAGAGAGATTTTCAAATCGAACAATTAAAAGAAGAAATATTCGTAGAAGGAAACATTATGTAGGTTTATTGTCTGCCAGTGGAAGACTTTTGCGTAATGGAAAAGCTGACAATTTTAGGCGAAAAATATTCTTCATGGGAAAAGTTATGCCAAGCAAAAAGAACTTTTCATATACGTCACCCAGAAGGAGAGATAACAAAAAAAGGTCAACATCTACGCCCCTAGCGGGAAATGTTTGCATAGTTAAAGAGCATACAGTAAAAATGAAATTTCTCTATACGGTTTTAAGAAGCGGACATACAGCTGCAAGCTGAAGTGCAGAAACACCACCTACTGACAGAACTGTGAACTGCAAAATTCCTCATGCATTAGCCTAAAATGCTCTAAAAAGTAAATGACATCTGGTACCGAAAGAATTTTTTTAATTGCACATGTAGAAGCAGAGATTCTGAGAGAAAAAGATGTAACATTTGTGCCCCCAAGCGGAGAAATTGTGCATTATATTGGGAAGAAAATGCGCACACAGAGTTTGCATAGTTACTAGTATCTCACCGAAGAAAGAAGTTTTTCAATGAGACATTTAGTCCCGCAGGTATTGCTGTAAACGGAAATGTAAACCTACGCCCTCTGGTGGCAGACTTGAGCGTTAAGAAAAATTTGAAATTATGTGAAAAACATTTCGTAGCGGAAACGATTTCCAGCAAAGAGAGATTTTTTCAAATCGGACTCTTAGAAGCAGAGATATTGACAAAAATAAGATATATATCTACGCCCTCTGGCGGAGAAACCATGCATTATTTTAAGAAGAAAATATTCGGAAAACATTTATCGACGTGAGTGGTATCCGTCCATGAAAGAATTCTTTCAATCGACTTTTCAGGATCTCAGATTTCGCTGCAAATATATCAGAAGCACAAATTAACCTTACGTTCCCTTGTGGCCAAACTATTCCTTTCCAAGAATTAGAAATTATATGGGAAGCATTCCCACATGAGGATCTGAATCGGGTGCAGAAAGAATTTTTGAAATCGATGTTTTAGAAGCAGAGATTACGCCTTCTAGCGGAAAATCTGTGCATAACTTGAAAAGTAACTATACCTAAAAACGTCTTCTACATAAATGGAATCGAAAGGTAAAAGAATTTTTTCAATCGGATGTTTAGAAGCAAATATATGGAATAAAATGTATTTTGAATTCTATATCATCTGCATTTACGCCTTCTAGTGGCGAAATTGTGCGTTGTAAAAAAAAAAAAACGAAATAAGGGATCACCATTCACACATTTCAAACTTCCCAATGCAAAACGAATTTTTCAAATCAAACTAACAGTTGCAGAGATATGGTGTCTACAGACGGACGGCCGGACGGACAGACTGGTAACATACTGTAAGCACGATCTTTTTTATAAAATACGTGCTAAAAATTACGAACGCAAAAATTGAAGAAAAGTAAAATCTGAAAATTGCGAAACTGAATTTAGTGATTTAGTGGAGAAAATATATTTGATTGATTTAGTGAAGAAATATATTCAGTGATTTAGTGAAGAAAAGAAGAAATATATTTAGTGATTTAGTGAAGAAATATATTCAGTGATTTAGTGAAGAAAAGAAGAAATATATTTAGTGATTTAGTGAAGAAAAGAAGAAATATATTTAGTGGTTTAGTGAAGAAAATATATTTATAATTCATCTAAACACGCACTCGCGCGTAGAATAATTTTAAAACAAGACTTTGAGGCAGCACACACGCTAGACTAGCCAAATTTGATTAATTCTCTAACTGATAGCAGTTAAGATTTGATGTTCATTCCGATTATGACAAGTAATGACCAAACGTAAAGATTTGTACCTTCAGTTCATACGATATCTTAAGAGAATGTGCATATGATTAACCGCGACATAACTATGCCTTTAAACTTTGTTGCTTCTAAATACGAATTTGCGTAACAAGATTATTGTCTTTGAATTTTCGATTGTAATAGTAAGTCTTTTGCCAAAACGTCTAAGCACAAATTTTGAGTTTTAGTGATCATGTTTTTTTCGACAATTATTTTTGATGTTATGCATGTTTTCCGATAGTAGCAAAATAAATGCCAAGTAAAATTCGATGAAACAAAAATGGGTAACGGAAGTAGTCAAAATAGTTGTTTAAATACGATTTTTGAATGCTGTCCTACGAAGGGACGCAACAATAGTTAATCTCATTGTTAACCAAAAACATGTTTTAATAAAACAACGGCGAATATTATATCATCGCGTTTTTAAAAAAACGTATCAATATCCCATTGCAATCTGCGTAAAATTACAAGAACCTGATGCTAAACATGGTAAAATCCATTACAAAAATGCATTTTGGTGTTATGCATTTTTCCCGACAAGTATGCGTCATAGCGAAATTTGGTTTCCTCTCGACCTTGGAAGGGGGTGGGAATACTTGCTATTGACGAGAGCTTTAAAATGATGTGTAACACGATAGAGTGTAAGAGTTGGAATCGGGTCAGAGTTGGAATCGGGTCAGAAATTTCGGACACGACCCGGATGTCCCCTAACTGGACCCGACACGTAACTGACCCGAACAAATGTGCTTTAAACTATAAATTTGATACTCAATTTATATATATATATATATGCAGTATATATATATCACCATCATCGTTGTCAACGATTATCAATCCACTGCTGGACGAAGGTCTCCCCAAGTTTCCTCCACAACGGTCTCTCTTGTGCCAGTCTCCTCCATGTCACTCCTGCATATTTTCAAATTTCATCCACCCATCTCCCATGTGGTCTTCTTCTGGGTCTTTTCCTGTCCCTTGGAATCCAATCTAAGATTTCGGCTGTCCATCGATGGTCTGTCCTTCTGGCAGTATGTCCAGCCCATTGCCATTTCAGGGATTTAACTCTGATCATGATGTCTGCCACTCTTGTCAATTTTCGGATCCACGAGTTCCTCTTCTTATCTCTCCTGGTTACACCAAGCATGCACCTCTCCATGCTGCTTTGAGTTGTCTGCAGCCTTTGTATGTCTCTTTTAGTTAAGGTCCACGTCTCTCCACCATACGTAAACACAGGAAGGATGCATTGATAAAACACTTTTCTTTTAAGACATAATGGCATATTGCTCTTGAAGATTGTGCTGTTTCTTCCAAAAGCTCTCTAGGCAAGTTTTCTACTCCGATATATATGTGTGTGTGTGTGTGTGTGTGTGTGCATATAAACGCAATATATATATTCATCCCAATAACTGCTTGATATTTAATAACTGAAATCCTTTTTTAATAATAAAATTTGGTTACTTGCTGAATTTTAGTCCCATTTTTAGTGCCACTATTTGGCATAATCCAAAAGTAATGGCTAACTATGACCGTGACACAGAAATGTATTTTTTTAAATATATTTAGATTGCTCATTTTTTCCACGCTTTGATGGAGGTGCACACACTTTCATATGGTCCGTTAGATTTTTGATTCCATAATCTTTTATTACACCGTCGACATCTTTCTTTGTAATTATACACCTTCCACTTTTTAAACAACAAGCAAGATCAAACAACACAAAATTATTTACCGGTTCCTTAATGAGACGAAACAATTTACAACATTCACTCTTCCCCTTGTGGTTTTGAACAAGCACATATCTGTTGGCCTCGACGCCTTTCTCAACCTCCTTATCATTAAATTAATCCATATTAACAAATAAGGAGTTAATTTCGACATGACATGTCATGGGAACGGGATGTTAGCACATCAATTGAAAACCTCTGAAAGCTCAATGTAAAAAATGCGATGTGAAAAGTAACTCTTAGGCATACAGTGAACTTCGCACGGAGAGAGTGAATCAGCTGAGAAGCAGAAGAATGGCGTTTGTCTGTACCTTGCCCTTGACAATCGTACTGTAAAAGAACGCAATGGAAGTATCTTTTTACGATATAGTGTCGGTGTCCGAGGTCGGTCGGTGGAAATCTTCATTGCTTTAAGAAAGAGGCGACAATATTTTTGCATGGCAAATCATTATTCACTCCGTGGGCACCAGTATCGACTACAGAATTCCACAACGCGCATTTTTTTTTTCTTTGGAATATATTCTTCTCTTTTCAAAAATAAAACGGGAATAAAACCGGGTCGAAATCGGGTCAGGAACACCTTGACCCGACCCGTTGGACCCGCAAGAAATTGTCGACCCGTTGACCCGTGACCTGTTTCCATCTCTGGGTGTAACCTGAAGGCATCCTGGAAACTAAAAGTTCCCAATCCTCCTCATTAATACACTTGCGATTGAAGTCAGGTTTTAGCTAGCGCATGCGCAGATGGACTTTGTGCAGCTTTTGTTTATAAATAAATTTTGGACTTTCGTAGTTACATCACATTTCGTCGGTGTCACGGTCGTTTCTTACGTTCGTTTAACACGGAGTAATATATAATAATAAAAATATTGTTTACAAAAAACTGAACAGTCAAAATACTTACTATTGCCGCCGCCATAGTTTAGTAAATATTTACTTTTATGACTGATGCACATATCTTCTTTCATTTGTTTTAAAACAATAACACTCATTAATTCTCTGATCTAAGTACCGCTCAATGTCAGGAATTAGTAAATTTCATTGTTTGTTGCTATGATTTAATTCAGCTTAGCGTGTACCAGACTGTGTCTATGTGTTATTGTGAGTGACGTAAATAAATGTATACTCTCGAATCACTCCTTCTTTGGGGTTGGTGCGAATGAACTGTCAGGCGCCAACGAGCAGTGGAGACAGTCTTCCACCACAGCGGAATGGAAAACCACCCACAGGTGTTGCAGGTATTACGTCACAGAGTTACTATAAATAGCAAACATGTGTGTGAAGAACAAGGTTCAGGCGTGGTTTGTTTGGACGTAACTTGGCTTGCAAAGGAAACATGCAGACGCCGGATTTGAGAGTCATATTCCTGTATGAATTTAAACCGGGCCATTCTGCAGGAATTGCCACTCGAAACGTTAACCAAGCGTTTGGGGAGAATACAGCCAACAAACAAACTATTTAGCGATGGTTTGTGAAGTTTCAAAGCGGAGATATGGATCTGCAAAACGTAGCACGTGATCACCGACTTGTTGTTGTTTCTGACGATGTTCTGTTCTGTGTGGTTGAAGTGGACCTACGAAAAATGTGTCGTGAGATAGTGGCAGAGGCAGGTGTCCATCACACGACAGCTGTTTGGTGTCTGGCTGCACTGGGTAAAGTCGAAAAGCTGGACATGTGGCTGCCACATGAGTTGACAACTGCTAACAAGACTATGTAACGTACCAGGAGATATGACGTACCTGCCAGAAAGACGCACGCGACATAAAAGCAGATAGGAATCAGAATAAAACGTCCGCGTAGCTCAATTGGTAGAGCAACTTATTCCGGAATGAGGGGATCCGAGTTCGAATCCTGGCGCGGATAAAAATGACGGAGAAATTTACTTCGTTATAACTAGGTGTTTGGAAGTCTGCACGTCACTGCTTGCCAGGAATAAACAGGAACCTCTACTGCATCGAATCATCACCTGCGACGAGAAATGGATCATTTATGACAATCGGAAATGATCTTCACAATGGTTGAGCAAGGTATAGTCAGCTGGACGGCATCCTAAGCCACCCCGACACACCAAAAAAATGATGATCCTTGTCTGGTGGTCCACAGCCGAGATAATTCATCGGAGTTTCTTGGCAAGAGGCCAAAACATCACTGCAAACGTTATTGTGCTGAACAACACCAGATGCACCGGAAATTACTGCAGGAACAACCGGCTTTGGTCAACAGACATAGTGTTCTTCTGTTCCAGGACAACGCTTGCCCTCATGTCGCGCAACGAACGATGGTGACACTCAGTGCCTTGGGCTATAAAGCACTGCCTCATTCTGCCCATATCCCCAGACTAGTCTCCGACAGACTATCGTCTGTTTCGTCACCTAGATAACTTCCTGTCCGGGAAACAGTTCACGACAGACAACAAGGTTCAATGTGCTGTTGAATACTTCTTCGAGTCCCTGCCACATGACTTTTTTCGTTCGAGGTTCGTGGCCTTGCCGGACAGATGGCAACTATGTGTCGATGACGAGAGGGATTATTTTACCTAGGTAAGTTGTTCTACTTTTCCATTCTCGCCGTCCACGTGTGCTGGTCCTTTGCCGGACATTTCATTCGCACCAACCCAATATTTCACACGCACAGAGACCTTGGCATGCGAAATATGCATAGCATAAATTATATATCTAGGTACAAAGGCTGCCAGGATATTTTTTTTGTAACGGCCAGCTGTAAATCGCCATGTTTTCAAAATGTAACAATTCTTTGTTCTAATCTTTCGTTTTTAATATTAAATCATCATTAACCAAAGGAGAGAAAACCGATGAGCAAGAATTCTCCCTCTTGAAGATACGTTATTCAAAGGATTTGACTTTAAGAAATGAAGTTAACTGGAATTTTTCCTTTCAAAAACTAAAATTACAGAGGATGAGTCGAAAGTTTTGCGATATTTGGATCACTTTATGTCTTCATATGTACCTTTACGACGAAAGCTGACAAGAATTCAAAGTGTAAGCCATCGTGTTGCACTTTAGCTCACTGTCTGCCAGTTCATCGATTCCGCGGCGGAACCATTTCTTTTTCTCCGAGGCGAATAACTCCTTCACCCCAACTTCCACCTCCTCCTTGTTGTTGAAGTGCCGCTCAAAAAGAAATTAGGCCGTGGACCGGGACAGGTAATAATCTAACGCCCAGATCGCCTTATGACCTCCGAATGCTTTATGCTGTGTGTGGCATCGGGTCGATAACCTCAAGTTCCTGGAGTTTTGCCAGGGTCATTCGCGCAGTATGAGGCGGAGCGTTGTCCCTCTGTAAGAGAGTGCGCTTTCTGTTCACCACTGCCGGGAACTTTCCCCCAAAACGGCATACATCCACTCCAGCTGTTCAGAGTAGAGGTTGGCGTTGATAGTCTAATAGTCTGGAACAAATTCGTAATGGATTATCCCTTTCGAAATTTCCCCAGACGCACAGTATCACCTTGTGCTCGAAGAGTCCACGTTTCGCAACAGGTTTAGGAAGCTGGCTCGGGCTCAACCACTGACTACCGTTGTGCATTAAAATTACGGAAATAGACCCACTTTTCATCGCACGTAACAATTCTCTTGATCAAAAGTACATCGCGAGGGTTTTCTAGGAGTTTCATGCACACTTCCACTCGGCAGTTTGCTTCAGCTGGCGTCAGTTCGTGAGCAACAATGCGGCAGCTCCTGTAGACCTTGCCGAGGTCCTGAAGGTGACGAAACACCGTGGTCTGTGATATGCCCAGCTCGCCTGATAATCTCCGAGTGCTGGTTGTCAGATTTGCCCTACGGCATGGTGCACGGCCTCCGAATGTACGGTTCGCGGCCTACCTGACTTTGGCTGATCGTCGTGATTTCTGTCACCTGAGCGAAATTTCTTGAACCATCTGGTTGCAGTGTTGTGGTACACGGAACCTTTCCCTTTCGCGTGACAAATGTTTCGTGCTGCTTGATCAGCGTTATGTCAGAATTCAAACTCGTAAAGCAAAAGTTCCCTAATTAGCCGGTTCTGGCTGTTCATCTTTTAGGCGTCCCAACCACAGACAGAACGACGACATGCAATGCTATTCACAGCAACGATTACCACTTTATATTCCTTTCGACTGACTACAGTGCAGTGCGCGACTTGAACTAGTCGGAAAACGTGACATACCCGCCGCAGCACATGCGGTTATGCAAATATTGAAACCTTTCTACTCACCCTTTGTAGAGCCGATCTTCTTAGATGACTGACTGAAAACAATGAAACTAAATATACAGTTAGTATGAATAAAACATGATTTAGTCACTTTTGGCATGTATGCGTGATTCCACAGCTTACCTCGAATGATGAAATAAATTCCGACAGCCAAACACGCAAGCACAGCCAGAGAAATCAGCAACGATGTGATGAAAATCTTTTTCTTTATGAAGATCATTTGCTTTCAGCAGAAACGAAACTGACAAACAGTAAATTCTACGAAACCTAGAAAATAGAAATATTATAATAACATCAGCGTTTTCTTTGTTAATATTGAGCCTTAACTTGTAAACACATTGAAAAACTACTAAATGCACATGATGTGATATGCTACACAACAATATGTATATACACTATATTGAACAAAGTCACCGGACACCTAGAAGACACATGATACGGAATAATCGTCTTGCTTTATGGCTCGGTGCATTATTCTGCTGGTACCAACAAGGCTCGATTCCTTAGTATTGCCACAGAGTTGGTAGGGCATAATTGTCCAGAATATCGAGGTAGACGTGCTGGTTAACAGGTTTGTCCACGATAACGAATGGGCCGGGACCATACCACGAAAAACACCCCCACACGAGTACACTGCCAGCTCCACACTTGAGCGTAGGAACATTACACTGTGGTAAATAGCTTTCCCCCGGCTGCCGCCATACCCACACACGGCCATCAGACTGATGGATCGTGTATCTGGATTCATCAGTACACAGGGGGGGGAGGTTGGGGGGGGTTGGAGGTTTAACGACCACCGTGAGCAACTCAATGGGCTATAAGCAGTCGCCCGTCCCTAATTTAGGGTCACTGGTTCCAGGGAAGGGAGAGAGCCAGTGCCGTAAGACAAACACAACATCCATGCCTCACCGGGATTCGAACCCGGACCCCGTTCGGACGAATGATCAGAGGCCATCGCTTAGACCACTGCGCCACCGGGGCGGCCATCAGTACACAGGACCCGTTTCCATTGGTTTGCGGTTCATGATAAATGTTCTTTACACCATGCTAAACGACGAGTAGCATTCCTAGTGGAGATGAAAGGCTTATGAGCAGCCACGACGATGATAACCCATGGAATGATGTTTTCTGCGAATGGTGCTTACACATACCAAGGTTTCAGTATTTTTACTCGCCTGTACAGTAGGTATTGTGCAGTACTCCGTCAATTTGCTGTAACGACTCTCCTGAAGCTTCGACGTCTCCTACACTGATTTTCTTTGGTCTGCCGGTACATTCTGCTGCTTCAGGCACGCCATGTGTCTTGCACTTATTCAGTACATCCAAAACAATTCACTTGGGTTTTGTTTAAACGCCTCTCGGTTTCTCTTATGGACAACCCACTAATATAACACCCAACATTATTTCCTTTCTCAAAGTCAGTTCTCTTCCGCCGTGACATTTTCACTCAACCTCACGGTGCAATATGATTGCGGTCAGCTGCATGCTTGTTTTTACACCGTTTGCAGCTGTTCCGCGCATGTTAACAACGCAGAGGATCCGTTCATTTGCTTTTGAAGTGGTGTCCGATTACTTTTGTCAATATAGTGTATGTACATCAAGAAAAAGTGAGTTTTTGAAGGTGATAACTAATCTGTAGTAGAGTGTATGGCAGTGCTGAACCCGTGGCCGACAGCCCAGAGATGAGGCCAGGACCGAACCTGGCAAGGGCAGTACTCGGGCTCCATAATGTTTACTACGGTTCGGGCTCTGAATTTTCTTCGGTTGTTGTTTTTTTTAATGTGATTTTGATATGATCTAGCGTTTATCATAGACGGCTTTAATTACATTTTCGAGTTGGTAAATGAAATTCTTCTGTAACTGGGTCCGCGTGTGGAGCAAATACTAGGGAGAGCTATTTATTTTGGGGCTTGGGGAGCGAATGCCATAGGTCACGCATTAGTGAATTTCTGCGGCGAAGGTAAAGCTTATTCAAAAAATGTAGATAGTAGATACAAAGCCTTCAAAATTTCACCCTCCCTCCACGCAACACCTCCCGGCTAATTTTATTGAGCAACTTATTTAGATTGCACCACAACCCGATTTTGTCAGACGCCCGGTCGCCGAAACCATTTTAGGAAGAAACGGATGATCAAAGAAACTCCTGCGGCTATACTATAGAACCAGGTAGATGTCCCTTCCCCACTTCCCAGTTGAGAAAGACATTGGTGTATTGAGTGGTTATTGAATGGGGCAAGGGCAGCGGAAAGTGAAGTTCCTTGACCGGGCCCGAAATTTCGAATTGTGGTGCATCCTCCTCCTTCCCCCCCCCCCTGCCTCCCTTCCCGCTTCCCGGAACAAACAGAAGAAAATCAATGCCTAAGGAGCTTTGCTGGGGATTAGGACCACCCGACCACTTACCAAGAGGAAAGTTCTAAGGCACATCACAACAATGCACATATGCCAAAAAAAAAAAATATCAATTAAAATTCTTGACTGAAATTATTAAACTTATTGACCGGACCCGGCCGGTTCCGCCACTACTGGAATGAGAAAGAGAGAATGGAAGTCTGTAAGAAGAGATTTTTTTAAATGATGACCAAACAGATTAATCATAGTTTTCGGGCTCATTCGGGCTCGGGCTTTTTTCTCGATATAAGTACTTTTATTTTTATAGTGCGTACTCACAAACAAGAAACACAGCGTTCTTACACACGATTAAAAACTTTAATATTAAGTACAAGATAACTTTACTATTAAGGGTAAAATACACTTAACTCCATTCGATCTTTCGGGTATACATTATACCCTTGCTCAGATGAAACCTAACCTTTAAAATCGGTAAAATCGTTTAAACCAAGGCTACAATTTGTCAACTAACCAGTATCTATATACACATCATCATCATCATCATTGTCAACCATTATCAATCCACTGCTGGACGAAGGTCTCCCCAAGTTTCCTCCACAACGGTCTGTCTTGTGCCAGTCTCCTCCATGTCACTCCCGCATATTTACGAATTTCATCCACCCATCTCCCATGTGGTCTTTTTCTGGGTCTTTTCCTGTCCCTTGGAATCCAATCTAAAATTTCGGCTGTCCATCTATGGTCTGTCCTTCTGGCACTATGTCCAGCCCATTGCCATTTCAGGGATTTAACTCTGATCATGATGTCTTCCACTCTCGTCATTTTTCGGATCCACGAGTTCCTCTTCTTATCTCTCCTGGTTATACCAAGCATGCACCTGTCCATGCTTCTTTGAGTTGTCTGCAGCCTTTGTATGTCTCTTTTAGTTAAGGTCCACGTCTCTGCACCATACGTAAGCACTGGAAGGATGCATTGATCAAACACTTTTCTTTTAAGACATAACGGCATATTGCTCTTGAAAATTATGCTGTTTCTTCCAAAAGCTCTCCAGGCAAGTTTTGTACGCCGATTAATTTCTTCATCAATGTGACCCTCACTTGATATCTGCTGTCCAAGATAAACATACGTATCTGTTATCTCCAGTTTTTCTCCATCAATCGATAAATCTTCATTTCTTGTAAAAGCATTGAACATCACTTTTGTCTTCTGAAAGTTCATTTTTAATTCCACTTCTTTACTCTTGTCAGGAAGTTCCTGGATCATACTCTGCAGCTCTGATGGGGTAGTTGCAAAAATGACTACGTCATCAGCAAAACGAAGGTGGGTTAGATAATCTCCATTAATCTTTATCCCTTTGTTTTCCCAGTTCAGTGATTGAAAGACATTTTCCAATGTGGCATTAAAGAGCTTCGGAGATATGGTGTCACCTTGTCTCACTCCCTTTCCAATTTTTATGTGTGTTGTATTTTCAAACAGCCGAATCTTTGCACTTGCATTTTCATAGATGTTATTAATAATATTAATGTATGCATCTTCAATACCGCAGGATTTCAGAGCCGTGGTAACTGCTGATGGTTTCACCGAATCAAAGGCTTTTTCATAATCGATAAAAGCCATGCACAATGGAAGTTCATATTCCCTCGCTCTTTCAATTAGTTCTCTCAGTACGTGGATATGATCTATTGTGCTGTAGCCACTCCTGAATCCAGCTTGTTCTCTCGGTTGAGCCATGTCCAGTGTTACCTTCAAGCGGTGTGAAAGAACTTTAGTGAAGATTTTATAAACCACTGATAGGAGGCTGATAGGTCTGTAGTTCCTGAGATCCTCAATGTCACCTTTTTTATGTAGCAGGATCATTGTAGCATTGTTCCAATCCTCAGGAATCTTCCCTTCATTAAGGCATCGAGTGAAAATTTGGGCGAGTACTGTTTCAATTTCTCCACTTGCTTCTTGTATGATGTCTATAGTAATTCCATCTTCTCCTGGAGCTTTCCCCCGCTTCATGTTCTTGATTGCATGAGCAACTTCTGCTGGGAGGACTGGAAGAACTCTGGTACCTTTCATGATGTCTGGAGTACATGTATCATCCCTTTCATATAGTTTGGAGTAGAAATCTTTCACTCTTGTCAAAATTTCGCCTCTATTTCTTGTTATAGAACCATCTTCTTTTCTCAGAGCCATAATCTGTTTTCTTCCCTTACTGAGATGTCCCTTTGCTATCTTTAGGCTTTGGTTGTTTTCAATTGCTTTCCTCACTAGCTCACAGTTGAATTTCCTTACGTCTTCAGTGATACTTTTTCGTGCTGTCTTGCATAGCTCTATATATTCCACTTTGGAAGTCACATCTTCTTTAGTTGTCCTCATCTCTCTTCTTTTTTGCATCAACATTTTGGTTTTTCCTGATAATTTGTTTACATGCAACTTGTTCTTAGACCCAGCTAATTTTGTTGCTGTTTCCATAAGAGCTTTGGTTACTTTTCTGTTAACTTCAGAAATATCCACTTCTTCCGATGTTAGGCCTTCTAAAGCAGAGAATCTGTTCTTCAGTTCCAACTTGAAAGTATTATGGTGTTTTTTAAGGTTGGTTATGTCAATACATTTTGTTTGTCTTATGAGCTTGCCACGTTCCAGTTTAGTGTTGAGGTGCATCTTACATCTCACCAATCTATGGTCACTACCTGTGTTGAACTTGTTTAGCACACTGCAGTCTTCGATGACGAATTTTTTGTTACACATAATAAAATCAATTTCACTTGTCGTCCCAATTGGATGTCTCCATGTCCATTTCCTGTGTGGCTTTTTCTTGAAAAAGGAATTCAAGATGAAAAATCCTTCTGACTCTGCAAACTCAACGAGAGTATTTCCACGCTGGTTTCTGTTGCCGTGACCGAATTTACCTACTGAAGTTTCATTCTGTTGCCGGTGCCCTATTTTTGCATTGAAATCTCCCATAATTATCTTCAAGTGCTGCTTACCTTTATTATTTAGATGACGAATTTCCTCATAAAATTCTTCAATTTCTTCTTCAGGATGACTTGTGGTGGGTGCATAAGTTTGAATAATCTGAGCCTGGTATCTTCTCGATAGTTGGATAACGAGTCGTGCAGCTCTGTCAGAGGAACTTTCAACTTCTACCACTTTATCCTTCAGTTTCTTGTTTATTATAAATCCAACACCACTAGTTCTGCCAGTATCTGTCCCACGATAATAGAAGAGATGTCCACTTTTCAGTTCAATGAGATCTTCTCCTTTTCTCCTTACCTCACTCAGCCCGACGATGTCCCACTTGATCCTTTGTAGTTCCTCTTCCAATTCAAGAAGCCTTGAATCAGAAGATAGGGAGCGTCCGTTGTAGGTAGCCAAGGTCAGCATCAAATGGCAGCCTAGTCCGGTCCTCCGGGGATTCTTAGCACCCTCTGCCTTCATGTCGCACTGGCCGCTGCCTTGGCCAGGTACATTCCAGCTGCCGGAGACTGAGGGCCAAGATTTAAATTGTAGAGTCATTTTGGAGGTGTTTGGCCATAACTCACCACGCTGGCCAAGCGGGTTGGTGAGTGTGGGATAGCATTTCCTTTGATCCCGATGGTATAGTTATACCGCTATTTGCGGTATAACTATACCATATATATACATATACACACCTATATGCCGATGTATTCGTTGTATTATGTACGCATGCGTCAAGCCTCGTCCAATGTTCTCTCGCGCACTTGTGTTCTTTTTTCAATGTCCAGAAGGTGCCTCCAGAGTGCTGCTATTACATATGGAAAATCATCATTACAGGATTTTTGGCCTAATTTATAGATATGCATGCTCTCAGTCAGTAATAATTGCGATTTTGACCTAGGTGTATATAAAATTTTCATTTCGTCCCATTGTGGCACATACATATCGTTCACACAGAGTCTTGATAAAGCCATAGCATTTGAGGCCGAGCGGATACTGTACTTATGTTCGGCCGTTCTAAACCGTACCGATCTAGCCGTTGAACCCACATACACCACTTCCGTCACGGTCTCGTCCCTTAATAGTAAACAATAGACACCAAA
This sequence comes from Macrothele yani, assembly GCA_039090855.1. Taxonomy (NCBI): domain Eukaryota; kingdom Metazoa; phylum Arthropoda; class Arachnida; order Araneae; family Macrothelidae; genus Macrothele; species Macrothele yani. Next base: position 188,278,695 of record CM076995.1, read on the forward strand.
ACGGTTTAATATATCCACTTGGTTCCTATCATTTTTCACCCAGAACAGAACATTCACAGACCTCTACCCAAAGCCTGTATTATATTTGTTACAAACATTCTTCAGTACTTTAAAAATTTCTGGGATATACGGTAACGATCCAACGTACCTAATTGCTTTTCGATCATGCAATAGTGCTGTACTGTTATATAATTGGATTCGTTGCTGTAACTTACCCACGATGTGTCGTGGATATCCGTACTGTGAGGCCAAATTTTTAATGAAGGGAATTTCCTTCTTCATGCCTTCTGGATCCGAGGAGCATGAAATCGCTCACCTAATGAGATAATGTAATGCTGAAACTGAATTAGTTATAGTATCCCTCTGGATTAAAAGGTCCAGGTAGGGTAAAGTATGGTCTCTCTCGTGCTCCAACGTAAGCGTTATGGCTGTATATTTGGATGACAAATATTCTTCAAAGGCTTTAAAAGAGTTAGGTGTAGACGCCCATAAAACTAGGGCGTCATCCACATAGCGGCAAATTGCATTAAGTGTGCTTCAAGAGATTGAAGAAGAATTCCCGTTACCACGGCAGATAATGGGGGCCCTATCGGCGCTTCTTCTGTTTGCCAGTAGGTAATCCCATTGTAACGGAAATAAGTTCGTTTATGAACAAATCGTAGGGCACACAAAATTGCCTGTATCTCCCCTTTGTTAGTAGATTTCTGAAGATTGAAGTTTAGATTCAATGATATCGTGAACTATTGTTACAGGCATATTCGGGAATAGAGAAATTGCGTTGAGGGCTAGGACGTACTCGGGCTCTTAAAATTGAACCCGAACTCAGCATTGATGTATTGTTCCTTCGAGCGGCTAAGACCTCGGCACACCTATGTGGCTTGAAATTGATGAGGTTATCGAGGAGGTTTTCGGGGTATCTCCCAACTCCTCAAGGTGGGCAGTGTCCAGTTCACGAAAAGTCCACGGAGGTGCCGGTCAAGCTGCAATGCGTCTAGGCTGCTCAGTGCGTCCCAAGCATTCTCAATTGGACTTAAGTCAGGGGAGCATCTGGCCACTCAATTCGCTCGATTCCTTCCACTTGAAGCATACTGTCCACTAGCCAAGCTCTATGAGGTGGAGCGTCATGAAAAGGAACGAATAACTCACCGCTGTAGCACACGGCATGACAATAGGTCTAAAAATATCGTCTCTATTTCTCTGACAGGTCAGACTGCCGTTTCGAATGACATACGTATCGGTGGTCCGTACGTCCACCGATACCTATGCCTGCCTAAATCATCAATCCATATCCGCCGTAATGGAATATTTCCTGCACAAAGCTAGGTTATTTCATGTGCTGGGTTTCCTCCAGATAAGAACTCCTCAATTGTCTGACTCCAGACTAAATTTCTACTCGCCAGTGAAGAGAACTTGACTCCATTCCTCGTGTCCCTAACCATGATGTTCCTCGACCCAGTTTCTGCGAGCCGTACGGTGTCGTGAAATAAAAGGTACACACATTGGCCTTCGTGCATAAATGCCACCTTGGTGAAGGCGATTCCGGATAGTTTGAGTTGACATCCTGCATCGTGGTGACAAGAGAAGCTCTAGCTGGAGCTGAGTAGCATTTTGCCGCCTGTTTAGACGGGGCTCTTAAGGCTCTACGAGACCCGCCATCTTGTATTGCTGCCTGCTCTTGTTAACCAACGGGCAAGCGTATTTCACAAATTCTCGGGCAATTTTGCACATTTTGGAACACCGTTTGTGGCTAACGCAAGATATATTATGAATAAAGAGTTCCCTGGTTTCAGAATTTTTATTGACCTTTTCCTTCATTTTTTATCTGCAGGGAAAGTCGTACCAAGGCGTCTTCCATAGTTTTATTAATTAATAAAAAATACTTAAAGAGTCCAAAATGAAAATCTGAAACCAGGGAACTCTTTATTTATCATATATCTTCCGTTAGCCACAAACGGTGTTCCAAAATGTGCAAAATTGCCAGAGCAATTTGTGAAATACGCTTGCCCGTTGGTTAACAAGAGAATGCACAATACAAGATGGCGGGTCTCGTAGAGCCTTAACAAAAGATAACGGTCGCGCTTTCTGTAGTTGCTCGTGGAAAAACTTCATTTTGCTTTTTTCGAACACTTCCCGAAACCTGGAAGCGTGTCCACAGTCGGGAAATGACACTTCGCAACACTCCAATGGCTTCCGCTGCCCCACGCTGTCCCTGGCCTGATTCCAGTCGACCAATATCTCTCTACGCCGTTGATTCCGTTACATCATGCTGTTGAGACATCATTCGAGACTTCAAGAAAGGAAGTGTCATGTTAAATGCAACACAATAAGGAAGCTCCCGGAAAACCCTCGTTTTTATCCCAATCAATGATGTATCCATTCTAACGTAACAAACACTAACTTGCGTAAGGATATGCATAATTCGATTGTCTAGGTCGCACTCATTTCTGCTTTCCATGTTTCGGCAAGATAGCACACTATTGGCTTCAGGAACGGATTGGGACACCAGGATATTTCCCGGTGGTTACTTCAGTGAAAACTTGGCCGTCGGACCAAACACGCGGTTATGAATAATTAAGCTTGGAGCCAAAAGGGGCATAGGTAGGTCTTGCCCTCCTTTTGTAATCTTGAAGAAAGCACTAGTAACAGTTTTGATGGTCCATCATCCCCACACCTTTATCCATGTACAGACATTGAGGACAACATATGTTATGAAATCCTTGTCTCGCCCACATTCATCTTAAAAGAAACAACGATTCACCGGTAATGGTGCATGAATCAAATGGTAGTTCATAAGTCAAAATAGTGGGTAAACTTGAACAAGTTTGTAATATCATGCAATGCACTGATTATGATACACTTTCCAACGAGCTAGAAATCATTGCTCAAGTTATTACTCAAGTTATGAGGATAATGGCTGTAGAATTAATCTCGCTCGTACGCCCTGACCTTTGGCCCCATTTCGATGATATTCAACAGAACCTGTTAAGTATACTTCCGGAACAACATGGTAAAGTTTGTTTCAATCGAACCATTTCTACGTAAGTTATAATACATAAGGGCGATGGAATGGATCCAGCTCCTGTGTCCTGACCTTTGACCCCATTTCGCCATTTTTCAATAGGGTTCGTCCCCAGTTTTCTCCTACTAAAATTTCATCGAAATCGAACCATTTTTTACGCTTTCCAACCGTAGGTTGAATCGAACCATTTTTACGAGAGTGCTGTCTGTCCATCAGCACTCTCGTAAAAATGGTTCGATTTCAATTCAATTTTAGTATGTGGTAGAGGACCACCTGGGGATGAACCCTATTTAAAATGGATGAAATGGGGTCAAAGATCAGAACATAGGAGCGGGATCCATTTCATTGCCTTATGCCTCATGACTTCCGTACAAATGGTTCGATTTCGATAAAATTTTAGTATATGGTAGGACACAACCTGGCAATGAACCCTATTGAAATTCGAAGAAATGGGGTCAAAGTTCAGGACATAGGAGTGTGATCCATTCCATTGCTTTATGCATCATAACTTACGTAAAAATGCTTCGATTGCGACAAAACTTTATCATGTTGTTCCGGAGGTATACTGAACCGGTTCTGTTGAGTATCATCGAAATGGGGTCAAAGGTCATGGCACAGGAGCGAGATTTATTCCACAGCCATTATCCTCATAACTTGAGTAATAACTTGAATATTGATTTCTGGTATCTTGGAAAGCGCGTCATAATCAATGCATTGCATGATTTTACTAACTTGTTATAAAAGTTATGACGCATAAGGGCAATTGAATGGATCCTGCTCCTATGTCCTGACCTTTGACCCCATTTCGCCCATTTTCAATAGGGTTTATCCCCAGGTGGTCCCCTACTACATGCTAAAATTTCATCGAAATCGAACCATTTTTACGCGAGTTATTGTGCGGACTGACAGACAGACGGACAAAGCTGGAGCATATACGCTTCTTCAACCTACGGTTAGAAAGCGTTAAAAAGGCGTCTTTTTTTTTTTTTTTTTTTTTGATTAAGTGTTTAACGACCACCGTGAGCAACTCTGTGAGCTGTAAACAGCCGCTCGTCCCTAATTTAAGGCCACTGACTCCAGGGAAAGGAGAGAGAGCCAGTGTTGTACGACAAACACAGCATCCATGCCTCAGTGGGACTCGAACCCGGGCACAGCTCAGACCAATGATCAGAAGCCATCGCGTAGACCGCTGCGTACCGGTGCGGCAGGCATCTATTCAAGGAAGTGGCACGAATACCGTTGCGCAGTAGACGATAGGCACCAAATAAATATAATTATCTGATGCATTGCATTCTATCATGAGTGGATTTTTAAAATTCTTTCACCCTATTAAATTGCTGTTAAAGTTTGTTTTACCGTGAAATAGTTTTACAGTGCATATTTTAATAGTTGTATTTCATCCATGAGTTAACAAAATTACAGTATTTTCATGAGGAAATTTATGAGGTGTTCCGCTGTGGGTACGTACATACGTTTCTGTAGGAAGACTAAAAAAATATCGACCTGTTTTCCTCGATACAGTCCGCCCCTGATTGGTTTGCGTAATGTCGCTAAAGTCACATGGCCCCCTAATTATTTTGTAGCGTAGAAAAGCAAACTTTAAAAACGTTCAGCTTATCAAGTAAAGAGAACGAGGTATAGTTAATGGTAAATTCGCCAACGAATCAGGAAAATCAGTCAACCGCAAAATTTATATTAAATTATTTTAATGAAAAGCAGAGGATGTTCATCTAAAATTAAAGAAGTGAAATCCTTTGAAATGCAAAGAAACTATAGGGTCTATAACACAAAATGACCCCACCCCAGCAACCTACAGGTTTCTACTCAAGCTGTTTTTGTTAGGTTTTTTTCGTTGTTGTTTTTGTTTTGTTCTGTTTTATTGTTTTATTTATTTTACTTAAAGTAAACAGAAAAGAAGTAGGTTTCGTTTCAAAGGTGTGCAACCAAATATTGTATAATTTTTATCCTATTTTGAAGGCAATTTCTTGGTTTGCTAATTCCTCGCTGTAAACAAGAGACTATATTTGCAGAATCCCACTTATTTACATTAATTATTAAATTTTAACAGTTGTACAGGTCCTATCTACATCAAGACTAAGTAGTACAGTGAAAAATGTAACTCCTGGATTTTGTATCGAGATGCAAAAGACGTAAAAAACACTTTTCTGGGTTGTTCCCGGAATAAAGGAAACGCTTTGAATTACACATTCCTTGTAAAATCCTAAAGAAGGACTCGTTTGTTTCTGCACATCAAAGCATTTTACTTTTTTAATTTCAGATAAATATTATTTGCTTCTCATCAAATAATAATGCGGAATTTATTTAAGCTACTATTTCACAGAATAGATAGGTAAGGAGCACTATAAACTAATTCTTGGGTTATAAAACCAAAGAACACCAAGTTAAAATATTTCTCACAGATATACTATTCAAACTAAATTTCATGTGGATCCAAGAGATAAAATCTCACAATAAGTACTTACAAATTATAACAATATTCTTTCACATTTTTCATTCAGATCTGTCAAAACGTTTTTGCGGGGGCGGGGGCCGGCCTGGGAAAAACCACCCGCAGCAGGTTTAAAACAATTTATTTAGAATCACCCCATCAAGGGGCACTATGAAGAGACTCATATTGAAGTGATCCTTTGAAACTGAGAGAAAAGGAAAAAAAAAAAAAACAATATAGCCACGGGAAGAGAAAAAATGAAAATTTGACTCTGGATCCTACTATGAATTCGTGACTTATTCAATATTATTTTATTCCAATATTTTGTTAAGAATATCATTACCTTTCCCATAAACTGCTGATTTTAATGTTATTAATTTTTTTTACTTTTATTTGCACCATATTTCCTATTCTTAAATTTTAAAACTCTTCGAAAATATCATTTTATTGTTAATTTTATTTGCTCCGAATTTCGATATTTCTCATTAAATGGCATTAAATTTCAATTTTTCCAGAGATTATATTTTGTTATTGCTTAGATAATGAATTGCATTACTTTTAAATTACTATATTTTAAAGGTGCATGATATAAGATTTGTTTACTGCCAAAACCCTCCTTTAAACCTAAGTAATTATTGCTGATTTTTTAGAATTTCTAAAAATCTGCTTTGAAATAAAATTTTCGTGTCTGAAAGGATTCAAAAGACGTGCTCATTCCAACCGAAAATTCGGTGTCAACTTCCTTGCTCTGTAGACGTGCTAAACAACAAACGATGCTGTTTGGCGACAGTAACCATCCCTTCCCGTTTTCTTGCCTTGTACCTTTGTGGCAATACAAACTTCGTTTGATTTTGGTGCATTGCGGAAAAATTTAAAATTTGAGTTCTTTCCCCGATTGATTTTGAAAAGATGTCAAAACACAAATTTACTGGTGGCGGTACTCGAACCCGCATTCTTGCGGCAGAGCCGAATTCTTTCCCAATTAAGCTACACGAACAAGTGCTTATCACTGCTACTTGCCGTTTTGGCATTTACGTCATCTATGCAGTACGTCACAAAGGCAGAGTATGAAAGGAGGAGATTCTAAAAATCACCATGACTTCCGTGGTAAGATAGTTAAGCAATAGTTTGGGATAAATATTTGACTCAAGAAAGCAAGTACGAAAATTGACGTCTTTCACTGACGTCAAAGCTGGAATTTCAGTGGAATTGCAACTCGCCATGAAAATACTAGCTTGCTCCGAGAAAAGTTTTCTCTCTTTTTATAAATATGTTTTCGCCTGGTCTTTTTTCTGGTTTTAATCGAAGGAAGGTCGTATTAAAGCGGTCAATAAACGACTATGATACCCAGACACTCCGAAGACATCACAGAACAGTAGCCACTTCCATCCTATCTCTGACACGTTCGAACAGCCTACATGCTACCAAGCCGCAATTCGAGAAGTCCTTGAATCATGGAGTTCCTTTTTAAGCGCCCATTTCCGCAATTTCTTTTCCTTGTAAACTGCCTGGAGAACTTGGGGTTTACAACTTCGCCTGGATTCGTGTGCGTAGCCACATATAGCATAAACAGTCTTTCTCCCTCCCTCACGCCCAACTAGAATAAAATCAGTGAAGCTGTAATTTTACTCTTGCAATAATATCTGTTTTCATGTGCCAGCATTGCAAAACGTAAAACTTTCGCAACAATAAAAAAGAACCATGAGTCAGCAACTCTTTCTGAAAAGTTACAAAAGCTAAGGACATCACACAGAGAAAGAAAGATACAGTTGGTTAAGAAAAAAAAACTAGAAAGACGACACCTAATATTGGGTTGTAAGCAGCACGTCTTCCGAACCTTTTCCGACACGAAGAATATATTTTAAAACAGATTTTTAAAAAATCTAAAAATTCAGCAAGACACGCAAGAATAAGCAGAGTTATTAAAAAGAAAAAAAGCAGAGTTATTCATAGCAAATGGAGCCAAATATATATCATCATCATCATTGTCAACCATTATCAATCCACTGCTGGACGAAGGTCTCCCCAAGTTTCCTCCACAACGGTCTGTCTTGTGCCAGTCTCCTCCATGTCACCCCTGCATACTTTCGAATTTCATCCACCCATCTCTCATGTGGTCTTCTTCTGGGTCTTTTCATGTCCCTTGGAATCCAACCTAAAATTTCGGCTGTCCATCGATGATCTGTCCTTCTGGCAGTATGTCCAGCCCATTGCCATTTCAGGGATTTAACTCTGATCATGATGTCTGCCACTCTTGTCATTTTCGGATCCACGAGTTCTTCTTCTTATCTCTCCTGGTTACAATAAGATTGCACCTCTCCATGCTGCTTTGAGTTGTCTGCAGCCTTTGTATGTCTTTTTTAGTTAAGGTCCACGTCTCTGCACCATACGTAAGCTCTGGAAGGATGCATTGATCAAACACTTTTCTTTTAAGACATAACGGCATATTGCTCTTGAAAATTATGCTGTTTCTTCCAAAAGCTCTCCTGGCAAGTTTTGTACGCCGATTAATTTCTTCATCAATGTGACCATCACTTGATATCTGCTGTCCAAGATAAACATACGTATCTGTTATCTCCAGTTTTTCTCCATCAATCGATAAATCTTCATTTCTTGTAAAAGCATTGAACATCACTTTTGTCTTCTGAAAGTTCATTTTCAATCCCACTTCTTTACTCTTGTCAGCAAGTTCCTCGATCATACTCTGCAGCTCTGATGGGGTAGTTGCAAAAATGACTACGTCATCAGCAAAACGAAGGTGGGTTAGATAATCTCCATTAATCTTTATCCCCTTGTTTTCCCAGCTCAGCGACTGAAAAACACCCTCCAATGTGGCATTAAAGAGCTTCGGAGATATGGTGTCACCTTGTCTCACTCCTTTTCCAATTTTTACGTGTGTTGTATTTTCAAACAGCCGAATCTTTGCACTTGCATTTTCATAGATGTTATTAATAATGTTAATGTATGCATCTTCAATACCGCAGGTTTTCAGAGCCATTGTAACTGCTGATGGTTTCACCGAATCAAAGGCTTTTTCATAATCGATAAAAGCCATGCACAATGGAAGTTCATATTCCCTCGCTCTTTCAATTAGTTCTCTCAGTACATGGATATGATCTATTGTGCTGTAGCCACTCCTGAATCCAGCTTGTTCTCTCGGTTGAGCCATGTCCAGTGTTACCTTCAAGCGGTGTGAAAGAACTTTAGTGAAGATTTTATAAACTACTGATAGGAGGCTGATAGGTCTGTAGTTTCCGAGATCCTCAATGTCACCTTTCTTATGTAGCAGGATCATTGTAGCGGTGTTCCAATCCTCAGGAATCTTTCCTTCATTAAGGCATCGAGTGAAAATTTGGGCGAGTACTGTTTCGATTTCTCCACTTGCTTCTTGTATGATGTCTACAGTAATTCCATTTTCTCCTGGAGCTTTTCCTCGCTTCATGTTCTTGATTGCATGAGCAACTTCTGCTGGAAGGACTGGAGGAACTCTGGTACTGGTATCTTTCATGATGTCTGGAGTGCATGTATCATCCCTTTCATATAATTTGGAGTAGAAATCTTTCACTCTTCTCAAAATTTCGCCTCTATTTCTTGTTATAGAACCATCTTCTTTTCTCAGTGCCATAATCTGTTTTCTTCCCTTACTGAGATGTCCCTTTGCTATCTTTAGGCTTTGGTTGTTTTCAATTGCTTTCCTTACTAGTTCACAGTTGAATTTCCTTACGTCTTCAGTGATACTTTTTCGTACTGTCTTGCATAGCTCTATATATTCCACTTTGGAAGTCACATCTTCTTTAGTTGTCCTCATCACTCTTCTTTTTTGCATCAACATTTTGGTTTTTCCTGATAATTTGTTCACATGCAATTTGTTCTTAGACCCAGCTAATTTTGTTGCTGTTTCCATAAGAGCTTTGGTTACTTTTCTGTTAACTTCAGAGATGTCCACTTCTTCCGATGTTAGGCCTTCTAAAGCAGAGAACCTGTTCTTCAGTTCCAACTTGAAAGTATTATGGTGTTTTTTAAGGTTGGTTATGTCAATAGATTTTGTTTGTCTTATGAGCTTGCCACGTTCAAGTTTAGTGTTGAGGTGCATCTTACATCTCACCAATCTATGGACACTACCTGTGTTGAACTTGTTTAGCACACTGCAGTCTTCTATGACGAATTTTTTGTTGCACATAATAAAATCAATTTCACTTGTCGTCCCATTTGGATGTCTCCATGTCCATTTCCTGTGTGGCTTTTTCTTGAAGAAGGAGTTCAAGATGAAAAACCCTTCTGCCTCTGCAAACTCAACGAGAGTATTTCCACGCTGGTTTCTGTTGCCGTGACCGAATTTACCTACTGAAGTTTCATTCTGTTGCCGTTGCCCTATTTTTGCATTGAAATCTCCCATAATTATTTTCAAGTGCTGCTTACCTTTATTATTTAGATGACAAATTTCCTCATAAAATTCTTCAATTTCTTCATCAGGATGACTTGTGGTGGGTGCAGAAGTTTGAATGATCTGAGCCTGGTATCTTCTCGAGAGTTGGATAACGAGTCGTGCAGCTCTGTCAGAGGAACTTTCAACTTCTACAACTTTATCCTTCAGTTTCTTGTTTATTATAAATCCAACACCACTAGTTCTGCCAGTATCTGTCCCACGATAGTAGAAGAGATGTCCAATTTTCAGTTCGATGAGATCTTCTCCTTTTCTCCTTACCTCACTTAGCCCCACGATTTCCCACTTGATCCTTTGTAGTTCCTGTTCCAATTCAAGAAGCCTTGAATCAGAAGATAGAGAGCGTCCGTTATACGTTGCCAAAGTCAGCATCAGATGGCAGCCTAGTCCGGTCCTCCGGGGATTCTTAGCACCCTCTGCCTTCATGTCGCACTGGCCGCTGCCTTGGCCAGGTACATTCCAGCTGCCGGAGACTGAGGGCCAAGATTTAAGTTGTGGAGTCATTTTGGAGGGGTTTGGCCATAACTCACCACGCTGGCCAAGCGGGTTGGTGAGTGTGGGATAGCATTTCCTCTAATCCCGATGGTATAGTTATACCGCTATTGGCGGTCGTCAGAGCCCCTTTAGTGGGAACAGGATGTACCACGAGAAGGCGGGGTTGACATTTGTCAAGGAGAGGCTATATATATATATAAGGTCAGGTGATGCGTAACATCATAGCCTCTCCTTGACAAATGTCAACCCCGCCTTCTCGTGGTGCATCCTGTTCCCACTAAAGGGGCTCTGACGACCGCCCATAGCGGTATAACTATACCATCGGGATTAGAGGAAATTCTATCCCACACTCACCAACCCGCTTGGCCAGCGTGGTGAGTTATGGCCAAACCCTCCAAAATGATTCCACAACTTAAATCTTGGCCCTCAGTCTCCGGCAGCTGGAATGTACCTGGCCAAGGCAGCGGCCAGTGCGACATGAAGGCAGAGGGTGCTAAGAATCCCCGGAGAACCGGACTAGGCTGCCATCTGATGCTGACCTTGGCTACTTACAATGTGGACGCTCCCTATCTTCTGATTCAAGGCTTCTTGAATTGGAAGAGGAACTACAAAGGATCAAGTGGGACATCGTGGGGCTAAGTGAGGTAAGGAGAAAAGGAGAAGATCTCATCGAACTGAAAAGTGGACATCTCTTCTACTATCGTGGGACAGATACTGGCAGAACTAGTGGTGTTGGATTTATAATAAACAAGAAACTGAAGGATAAAGTTGTAGAAGTTGAAAGTTCCTCTGACAGAGCTGCACGACTTGTTATCCAACTCTCGAAAAGATACCAGGCTCAGATTATTCAAACTTATGCACCCACCACAAGTCATCCTGAAGAAGAAATTGAAGAATTTTATGAGGAAATTTGTCATCTAAATAATAAAGGTAAGCAGCACTTGAAAATAATTATGGGAGATTTCAATGCAAAAATAGGGCAACAGCAACAGAATGAAACTTCAGTAGGTAAATTCGGTCATGGCAACAGAAACCAGCGTGGAAATACTCTCGTTGAGTTTGCAGAGGCAGAAGGGTTTTTCATCTTGAACTCCTTCTTCAAGAAAAAGCCACACAGGAAATGGACATGGAGACATCCAAATGGGACGACAAGTGAAATTGATTTTATTATGTGTAACAAAAAATTCGTCATAGAAGACTGCAGTGTGCTAAACAAGTTCAACACAGGTAGTGACCATAGATTGGTGAGATGTAAGATGCACCTCAACACTAAACTTGAACGTGGCAAGCTCATAAGACAAACAAAATCTATTGACATAACCAACCTTAAAAACACCATAATACCTTCAAGTTAGAACTGAAGAACAGGTTCTCTGCTTTAGAAGGCCTAACATCGGAAGAAGTGAACATCTCTGAAGTTAACAGAAAAGTAACCAAAGCTCTTATGGAAACAGCAACAAAATTAGCTGGGTCTAAGAACAAGTTGCATGTGAACAAATTATCAGGAAAAACCAAAATGTTGATGCAAAAGAAGAGAGATGAGGACAACTAAAGATGTGACTTCCAAAGTGGAATATATAGAGCTATGCAAGACAGTAAGAAAAAGTATCACTGAAGACGTAAGGAAATTCAACTGTGAACTAGTGAGGAAAGCAATTGAAAACAACCAAAGCCTAAAGATAGCAAAGGGACATCTCAGTAAGGGAAGAAAACAGATTATGGCACTGAGAAAAGAAGATGGTTCTGTAACAAGAAATAGAGGAGAAATTTTGACAAGAGTGAAAGATTTCTACTCCAAATTATATGAAAGGGATGATATATGCACTCCAGACATCATGAAAGATACCAGTACCAGAGTTCCTCCAGTCCTTCCAGCAGAAGTTGCACATGCAATCAAGAACATGAAGAGAGGAAAAGCTCCAGGAGAAGATGGAATTACTGTAGACATCATACAAGAAGCAAGTGGAGAAATCGAAACAGTACTCGCCCAAATTTTCACTCGATGCCTTAATGAAGGAAAGATTCCTGAGGATTGGAACACCGCTACAATGATCCTGCTACATAAGAAAGGTGACAGTGAGGATCTCGGAAACTACAGACCTATCAGCCTCCTATCAGTAGTTTATAAAATCTTCACTAAAGTTCTTTCACACCGCTTGAAGGTAACACTGGACATGGCTCAACCGAGAGAACAAGCTGGATTCAGGAGTGGCTACAGCACAATAGATCATATCCACGTGCTGAGAGAACTAATTGAAAGAGCGAGAATATGAACTTCCATTGTGCATGGCTTTTATCGATTATGAAAAAGCCTTTGATTCGGTGAAACCATCAGCAGTTACAATGGCTCTGAAAACCTGCGGTATTGAAGATGCATACATTAATATTATTAATAACATCTATGAAAATGCAAGTGCAAAGATTAGGCTGTTTGAAAATACAACACACGTAAAAATTGGAAAGGAGTGAGACAAGGTGACACCATATCTCCGAAGCTCTTCAATGCCACATTGGAGGGTGTTTTTCAGTCGCTGAGCTGGGAAAACAAGGGGATAAAGATTAATGGAGATTATCTAACCCACCTTCGTTTTGCAGATGACGTAGTCATTTTTGCAACTACCCCATCAGAGCTGCAGAGTATGATCCAGGAACTTGCGGACAAGAGTAAAGAAGTGGGATTAAAAATGAACTTTCAGAAGACAAAAGTGATGTTCAATGCTTTTACAAGAAATGAAGATTTATCGATTGATGGAAAAAAGCTGGAGATAACAGACACGTTCGTTTATCTTGGACAGCAGATATCAAGTGAGGGTCACATTGATGAAGAAATTAATCGGCGTACAAAACTTGCCTGGAGAGTTTTTGGAAGAAACAGCATAATTTTCAAGAGCAATATGCCATTATGTCTTAAAAGAAAAGTGTTTGATCAATGCATCCTTCCAGTGCTTACGTATGGTGCAGAGACGTGGACCTTAACTAAAAGAGACATACAAAGGCTCCAGACAACTCAAAGAAGCATGGAGAGGTGCATGCTTGGGGTAACCAGGAGAGATAAGAAGAGGAACTCGTGGATCCGAAAAATGACAAGAGTGGAAGACATCATGATCAGAGTTAAATCCCTGAAATGGCAATGGCTGGACATACTGCCAGAAGGACAGATCATCGATGGACAGCCGAAATTTTAGATTGGATTCCAAGGGACAAGAAAAGACCCAGAAGAAGACCACATGGGAGATGGGTGGATGAAATTCGAAAGTATGCAGGGGTGACATGGAGGAGACTGGCACAAGACAGACCGTTGTGGAGGAAACTTGGGGAGAGACCTTCGTCCAGCAGTGGATTGATAATGGTTGACAATGATGATGATGATGATATATATATATATATCACTCCGGCATTCCTTCGATTTTCATCCATCCATCTCCCATGTGGCCTTCTTCTGGGTCTTTTTCTGTCCCTCGGAATCCGGTCTAAAATTTCGGTCATTGAGAGAACTAATTGAAATAACAAGGGAATATGAACTCCCACTATACATGGATTTCATTGATTATGAAAAGGCCTTCGATTCAGTGAAACCATCAGCAGCTACAATGTCTTTGCGATCCTGCGGTATTGAAGATGCATACATTAGCGTTATTAATAACATCTATGAAAATGCAAGTACAATGTTTCGGATATTTGAGGATACAGCACCAATAAAAACTGGAAAGGGAGTAAGACAAGGTGACACCATATTTCCCAAACTCTTTAATGCCTTATTGCAAAATGTCTTTCAATCTTTGAACTGTAAAAACAAAGAGATAAAGATTAATGGTGATTATTTAACTCACCTTCGTTTTGCTGATGATGTACTTACTTTTGCAACTACTCCTTCATAGCTGCAGAGTATGATCCAAGAACTTGCAGACAAGAGTAAAGAAGTGGAATCAAAAATGAACTTTCAGAAGACAAAAGTGATGTACAATGCTTCTACAAGAAACGAAGATTTATCGATTGATGGAGAAAAGCTTGAGACAGCCGATACCTACATTTATCTTGGGCAACAGATAACAAGTGAAGGTCACATTGATGAAGAAATTAATCGGCGTACAAAACTTGGATGGAGAGCTTTTGGAAGAAACAGTACAATTTTTAAGAGCAGTATGCCAATATGTCTTAAAAGAAAAATGTTTAGTCAGTGCATCCTGCCCGTGCTTACGTATGGAGCAGAGACATGGACCTTAACTAAAAAAGACATACAAAGACTACATACAACTCAAAGAAGCATGGAGAGATGCATGCTTGGCGTAACCAGGAAAGATAAAAGAGGAGCTCGTGTATAAAGAACATGACAAGAGTGGACATCATAGCCAGAGTGAAATCACTGAAATGGCAATGGGCTGGACATGTTGCCAGAAGAACGGATCGCCGATGTGTGTGGGGGGGGATATAGATATAGGTTTACGACCCCTAGTGCAAAATCTTTGTGTTACTTAAAGAAAAAAATGGGTTTAAAATACTCTTCATAATCAAGAGTATTGTACCAAAAACAGATATTTCTGAGGCATTCTTAAAATCGCGTTAACTATTTCAATTAGGAACATACACTGGCGCCCATTGGTTGCAGAAAATTCGAATAATAGAAACGTATAATATATGCTAAAAGTATTTTTCACTCCAAAAACTGTGCTAAGGAAAAATAGTTTTTCAAATACGTGTCTTTGAAACAGAGATAGCGAGAAAGAAGTTTTAACATTTACGCCACCAAGCAAGAAAACTCAGAATAACTTAAGGAGGATAATGTTTCCCATCTGTACTATAGTGAAAGGCATTCAGTACAAAAAGAAGTTTTTCAATAGGATTTTTAGAAACGGAGCTACGGTTGCAAACTGAAGTAAAAACTAAAGCCACATAGTGTCCGGAACTGTAAATTAGAAAAAACGCATGAGTGTATGTAGTGTGTTTCACGGGAGGAATGCTACCCGGCGTTAAAAAAAATTTTAAAATCGGACTTTTAGAAGCAGAGATATCGAAAAAAACAGTTAAACATTTGCGTCTTCTAGTGAGGAAACCTTTACAACATTTTGGAAAGGAAATGTACACAAAAAGCTTTCGTCGTTAGTAGTATCTGAGAGAAATATGATTTTTTCAATCGGGTTTTCAGACGCTCAGATGTTGCTGTAAGTATTCTTTAAACGGAAACGGGAGATTATGCTCTCTAGTGCCAAACTTGTAGGTTAAGAAAAATTTGAAATTATATTTCCATTAAAAAACGAATTTTTCAAATCGGACTAATATTTGCAGCGATATGATGATCATAAATGGACGGACGGACTGACAAAGTGATGACAAGGTACGCACCTTTTTTACAAAAAACGTGCTAAAAAGAGGTATACCACCTAACATTCGGGTGTAACGAGCTCATTTTTTGATACAGTAATATAGCAATCACCAAACATTTATTGGCTCATGAAATCTTATAACTAATAATGCTAACTAACAAGGTTGTTTACCCCATGGATGGAAATATGCGTCTATAGTCAATTTTTATGTGCTGATAACGAACGTGACCTTCAAAATGAGCCATTAGGTAACATTTTTTTTAAATGGAAAGTAACTTTACAAAAGCCGAAAATTTACATAACTCGGTTATCGACCTAAAAGCCTCCGCTGGAAATGCTTCTCAGTGAATCGGCAACTTTTCCCCAGGTTCATTTCCACCTTATAATCATTTTTTATAAGGAATTATGAGTCATTCTTCCCTATGCTGCCCGCCCGGGTGCTTTGTATATGTTCAGGATTTTCCCTCCATTGACTTATCGTTTGCAGGCTCCAGGCCGATAGGTGGCAGAGAGGGTTTTATTTTGTGATGAAATGTATTCTATCCGGTTCAGGGGAAGAGATTTTGTGCTTGTGACAGTTTTTTTTTTTTTATTTATTGGAGGTTTAACGACCACTGTGAGCAACTCAATGGACTATAAGCAGTCGCCCGTCCCTAATTTAGGGTCACTGGTTCCAGGGAAGGGAGAGAGCCCGTGCCATAAGACATACACAACATCCATGCCTCACCGGGATTCGAACCCGGGCCCCTTACAGACGAACGATCAGAGGCCATCGCTTAGACCACTGCGCCACCGGGGCGGCCATCTTTCTTACAATGTTGTGCTTGCAATGAACTAAAAGTTTTGCTGTTTGTCAGTTCAAAGTTAAGTTATAGCTATTTACATTCAACATAGTGAATAAATTTGTCGAAAATTCACACCAATGCATGTAGGAATGAGTGTATCTCACCAGTGTTTAGAAACATCACTTAGCTTTTAGTTCACTGCATAGATAATAGTCATGCGCATATGCTGATCAAAAAATGGCATCATATATCTGTAACTTTTTTATTTAGAGTGTTTACCATAAACGACATATTTCCTTAAATTCTTTCACAAATTTCCCAATTTCTTGATAATTTATATTGATATAATTTTTTTCAACGTTTATGTGTGTTTGTGTGTTAGCCTTCCTAAAAACAGTTACCCATTCTTGCATTTTCTCAAAACGAGTGCTCCCAACTTAGGGGGTACCTTAAATTTGATTAGGTAGAGGAATGGAGGCAAACCACGGTGCATGCCTTTTGCATTTCCGATTGTCTGGCGCGAGGCAACTAGCCATGCAGAGGACTGTTATTTATGCCTCACTAAAATCGAGGGAATTTCAAAGAAAACAAAATATAAAGTAGAATACCCTACTAGTCCGTCTGCAATACGTCCTATACCACACGGACCTGAACTGCCTGTTCCTGAGCCACCTTCGCAATTAGAAGAATTCGACCTTCCAAAAGAAGAAATAGGAGTAGACACTGAACTATCAAAGTCCTTTTATCCGTCCTACATTTCCGGACATAACACGACAAAGCAACTGATTAGCAAAGGAAACTAAACTACTTAGTCAGAGACCTTAATCTTAACAAACATAAAGACGAACTTTTAGGGTCCAGGCTGCTGCAGTGGAACTTACTAGCCACAAGCATTAGAATCTCATTGTACAGAAAGAGGCATTTACAATTTTCAGGGTACTTTACAATGCAAAATTCCATGTGTGTGTGTGTGTACAAATATTGACGAATTAATGTCTGAACTGGTTTCGAGCATCTCCCTCAGGAATGGAGGCTTTTCATAGACTCCTCAAATTAAGTCTGAAAGCACTGTTGCTACACAGTTGTAACACCAAACCATCAATTCCAGTGGCACTTTCAGTGGACATGAACGAAACTTACGAGAGCACATCGCTGTTGTTAAGAGCAAACCAATACAACAAGTACTACTGGCAAGTGTGTGGAGATTTGGAAATTATCACCTTGCTACTCGGACTTCCTGGTGGATTTACGAAATAATGTTGTTTTTCTTTGTCTATGGGACAGTAGAGCAACCACAAACACTTTACTGTGAAAGACTAGTCTCACAGAGAGAATTATGTCTCGGGGCAACATACACTGAAGAGCAATTGAATTAGATATACCTGTATAGTAACGTGTAGCACCACCTTTCGCCCTGATGACGGCGGCGATTCGTCTAGGCATGGACTCGACAAGACACTGGAAACGTTGGGAAGCCATACGGATCCACGACCCCTGAACAACCTCCCACAGTTCACGAAGATTTGATGGAGGGGGGGGGGTCAGAGCCTCGAACATCTCTCTCGATGGCATCCAAGATGTGCTCGATGGGATTGAGGTTAGGTGACCTAGCTGGCCAAGGAAGGGAGGTCACGTCAGTGGAGTGTTCATCCAACTATTCGGATACAATTCGGGAGCGATGGCACGGTGCATTGTCTTGTTGCAAGATGAGGTTCCCAGTGGGATGTTGAAGACGCACAAACTGGAGCAAATGGTCGTCCAGGATATCCCGGTAACGTTGACCTGTGAGGGACGATGTCACACGTACAAGGGGTCCCATTTCAGTCCACGTAAACAGTCCCCTGACGAGAATGCCACCCCCACCAGCTTGAAGAGTACCCTGCTGGCAAGAAGGATCCATCGCTTCATGTGGTTTGCGCCGTACTCGTATCCTGCCATCCGCATGTACCAACGTGAATCTCGACTCATCAGTCCAGGCAACATTTTTCCACATGTGTAGGGTCCAGTGGCGATGTTCCCGCGCCCATGCTAATCTTTGCACCCTGTGATGTGCGGTCAGCAGCGGTACCCTCGTGGGACGATGGCTTCTGTACCCCACAGCGAGAAGATGGTTCTGGATGGTGTGACTGCTTACACGTTTTTGTTCACCAGCGTTAAATTGCCGAGTGATTTCTTGAACTGTGGCCCGTCTGTCCGCTCTTACAATGCGAGCTAGCCGACGATGATCCCGCTCATCCACATGCTGTTGTCCACATCAGTTGGCCCTTGCAGGGATGGTTTTACCGGATTCGATGTGCTCACGGTGCACCCGTGACACAGTGGCTAGTGAAAATCTCAGTGCCTGCACGATTTCCGAGATGGAGTGACCCATTCGTCGGGCCCCGACAATTTGCCCACGATCAAATGCGCTTAGATCCTTCGTCTTGCCCATACTGCGTCCGACTCTTACCTATTTTCACCGCATCACTCCTTATATTGTCGGATTGCTGCATACGTCATGTCGTTTCCGTTTACAGCACCGCCCACAGCGCCACATTTGCATAACGCCAGCTGTCTCTAATTCAATTGCTCTTCAGTGTAATGTTAAGTACGCTTCTTTGTTACACCTAAATAAGATATTGCTTCCTTCGGGTCTGGTTCATTTGCCCGACGTTGACTTCACCGAAGGGTCACTTGACCGAAAGGATTGTTTCACCGAAAGATCACTTGATCGAAAAGTTCTTTTCACCGAAAGGTCTCTTTACCTAAAAGTTCATTTCATCGAAAGGTCATTTCACCAAAGGGTCAGTTTATCGAACACTTTGGATTTCATTACAGGATTTGTTGAAGAATGGTGCAAATTCGGCAGACAGACCACCGAAACTTCAAGGGATTATACTCAAATTGCACTTTTGATTTCTCCGTGTCACAGAGAACGCAAAGATTTAGTTTTAAGACACATCTTTTTTTTTAAGACAATAGGCTTTGGCTTAGGCTTTTTTAGCAAATTTTAATCATGTTCTTTTTTTTTTTTTTTTTTTTTTTTTTTTTTGATTGGAGGTTTAACGACCACCGTGAGCAACTCAATGGGCTATAAGCAGTCGCCCGTCCCTAATTTAGGGTCACTGGTTCCAGGGAAGGGAGAGAGCCAGTGCCGTAAGACAAACACAACATCCATGCCTGACCGGGATTCGAACCCGGACCCCTTACGGACGAATGATCAGAGGTCAGCGCCTTAGACCACTGCGCCACCGGGGCGGCATTAATCATGTTCATAAGGTTTACATAAAAGTCATGTTCAGTGCTCATGTTCATAAGGTTTACATAAAAAGTAAAATTAATAATGTTGCAAAATTTTTTCAGGCAAAAAGAATAAATTTTAGGGCTCTATAGGCTTAGGCCTTTTTTGCAAATTTTAACCGTGCGTGCTCATGTTCATAAGGTTTACATAAAAAGTTACTTATATTTTTATATTTTATGTTTTTTGGGCATGAAGTGGGTGTTCGAGCTTTTGTGCATGAAATTTAGTAGGTTTTCAAGCTTTTAGGCTTGAAGTTTAGTGGATGTTCGAGCTTTTGTGCATGAAATTTAGTAGGTTTTCAAGCTTTTAGGCTTGAAGTTTAGTGGATGTTCGAGCTTTTGGGCATGGCGTTTAGTGGATGTTCGAGCTTTGGGCATGAAGTTTAGTGGGTGTTCGAGCTTTTGGGCATAAATTTTAGTGGATGTTCGAACTTTTGGTCATGAAGTTCAGTGGATGTTCGAGCTTTTGGGCATGAAGTTTAGTAGATATTCGAGCTTTTGGGCATGAAGTTTAGTGTGTGTTCGAGCTTTTGGGCATGACGTTTCGTGGGTGCTCGAGCTTTTGGGCATGAAGTTTAGTGGGTGTTCGAGCTTTTGGGCATGACGTTTAGGGTGTGTTCGTGCTTTTGGGCATGAAGTATAGTGGGTGTTCGAGTTTTTAGGCTTGAAGTTTAGTGGGCGTTCGAGCTTCGGGCATGAAGTTTAGTGGGTGTTCGAGCTTTTGGGCATACAATTTAGTGGATGCTCGAACTTTTGGGCATGAAGTTCAGTGGATGCTCGAGCTTTTGGGCACGAAGTTTAATAGATATTCGAGCTTTTGGGCACGACGTTTAATAGATATTCGAGCTTTTGAGCATGAAGTTTAGTGTGTGTCCGAGTTTTGGGCACGAAGTTTAATAGATATTCAAGCTTTTGGGCATGAAGTTTAGTGTGTCCGAGTTTTGGGGCATGACGTTTAGTGGGTGCTTGAGCTTTTGGGCATGAAGTTTAGTGGGTGTTCGAACTTTTGGGCATGAAGTTCAGAGGGTGTTCGAGATTTTGGGCATGAAGATTAGTGGGTATTTGAGCTTTTGGGCATGACGTTTAGTGGGTGTTCGAGCTTTGGCCATGAAATTTAGTGGGTGTCCGAGCTTTGGGCATGAAATTCAATGGGCACTCGCAGTGGCGGATTTAGAGTTACCGGGGCCCTATGCACAGCGTCAGTTTTGGACGCCCCTCACTTTGCCGAGCAACTTTAAAATATAACCCACGCATTTTCCCTTTCTCCTACTAATACACAGGTTGACCACAAAGTCTCCTTGTAGCTTTGCACATTTATTACTGACACTCTGTACTATGTAAGTTCATGGCTGCCAGAAAACTACAAATGTTGTATGATATACTGTAAATGTCAAAGTTTTAATTGGCTTTATCGTTTTTTGTAATAGGTCCCTCGCTGACGTAGCAGGTGCTGTTCTATGAAAATGTGGTTCCCACAAGAGAGCGCAGTGCATCGCTTGGTTCATTGAAACAAAACCTGATACACAAACGCAACGACATTTCCGGACTAAGTATGGGAAAACCCCGCCATCTCGGCTTTGTATCCGCCAATGGCACCAGAAATTCATGGAGACTGGGTCTGTGTTGGATCAAGAACGTAGTGGCTGACACGAACATTGAATGAAGACATCGAACGTGTTACTGATTAATTTTCACGAAGCCCGAAGAAACCCATTCGTTCCGCTGCCAGAGAACTACAAGTCCTTCGGTACACGGTACACAGGGTGCTACATAGATATTTAAGCTTCTATGCATACAAATTGCAACTGTTACAAGAACTTGAGGTGAACGATAGACCACGACGAAAAGAATTCGCAGTAACGATGCTGGATAGACTGAATGAAGATCCCGAGTTTCTCACACATGTTTGTTTTACGGATGAGGCAATTTTTAATGTCTCTGGAAAGTTAAACAGACACAATGTCAGGATTTGGGGGTCTGAAAATCCTCATGCGTTTATGGAACTTGCGAGAGACAATCCTAAAGTGAACGTGTGGTGCGGTGTTATGCATAACCGAATCCTTGGACCATTTTTCTTCAGTGAGAAAACAGTGACGGCAGATGTTTACCTGGATGTTTTGCGTGAGTATGTTGTGCCACAGTTGGAGGACCTTCAATCACGCTTGAAATTCCAACAGGACAGTGCTCCACCACATTGGGAACGGCAGGTTCAGGACTTTATAAACACAAGATTCCCTGGGAGGTGGATTGGAAGGGATGGTCTAATTGCATGGCCACTCCATTACCCCGACGTCACACCTCTAGACTTTTTCATTTTGATATGGCGATATGTGAAGAAAATTGTTTCTCGGAGAAAGTTGCAGAACATCGATGATCAACAATGCCATTTCGACCATTACTGAAGAAATGCTGCAGAGCACATGGTTGGAACTGGAGTTTCGGCTAGATGTTCTACGCGCAACAAATGGTGCTCATATTGAGCTTTTGTAATGAGCTAGAAAAAACTTTAATTTTTCCTTTCATTTCTGTGCTCAACCATATTTGTCTATCTCATACAGTGTATCCGTAATAAATATGCAAAGTTGTAAAGTGACTTTGTGGACACCTTTATACAAAAGTATCGTAATCGCAAAAAAACAAATTGACTTCCCGATTTCAATAGAAGTACCCATTTTGGCATCCCTGAACATAAATTGACTATTTTCATGATGATGATGATGATGATGTGTGTGTGTGTGTGTGTGTGTGTGTGTGTTCACCATAACTCAAAAACTATTATAGCTATCAAGGCGAATTTTAATACTGAGGGCTTTTGTGATACCCTGATGGAGACAAAATGGCTGAAGTTAAAAATGGAAATCCTTTTGTTAGGGAAGAAAAGTCGTAACTTTTATATGACCACTGAACCACAGTACGTTCACATCCTACGAAAGGTTAGTTTATGGTACGGCTTTGATAAACATTTATGATACATGCTGTGTGGGATCTGCTGTCGCATATCATCAGATTCTACCTCACCAGGGTTGTAGCCAGGGTGGGGTTTTGGGGTTTTAAACCCTCCCGGAAATGCAGTACTTAAATAAAAAGAGGGCAGATAGATAGATCCATATACTTGTGTAAGTAGTATAGCATATAAGTCAGTATTTGAAAAATGGGGAGTATTAAACAGAAGAATATCATGTGCAAGTAAAATGTGACAGAGAAAAAAATTAACATATACACTATCTACCAACAAGTAATTGGACACCCTTGCAATCGACGATATCTGCGGTCCGGATCACGCCACGGCCGCTACCGTTAAATATCGTGTGGGAAACAACAACGCAACCAGTCGCATGCAAGATGCCACGCAGTTCGGAGCTCTCTGATTTCGAGAAAGGTGTAATCGTCGGGTATCACAGAAATGACCGATCCATACGTGACATATCAAGTGAGTTGAAATACCCAAAATCGACAGTGGTCTACGTGATTGGCAAGTGGAAGATGAGAGGTGACTGTCGGAATGTGCCCCGACCCGGCAGACCCACAAAACTGGGAGTTAGAGACCGACGGGTGCTGGACAGAGAAATTCGGAAGAACCGCACCAAATCGATGGGCCACATCCGCGAAGAGTTTCAAAAGGCATCCGGGAGTGTTCTTTCGATGAATACCATCCGTAAAGAAGCCCATCTGCTCGGTTATCATGGACGTGCTGCCGCCCACAAGCCTTTGATCACCAAGTCCAATAGCGCTGCTCGGCTAACGTGGTGCAAAGAACTTCGACAGTGGACCGTTGCACGTTGTAAACAGGTTCTCTGGAGCGACGAATCAAGGTTCACCCTCGACCGTTCGGATGGGAGGGCGTCTGCCTGGAGAACGCCTCCTGCCGGACTATATTATGCCAACTGTAAAGTTCGGCGGCGGTGGAATTATGCTATGGGGGTGTTTCTCCTGGTATGGCACGGTACCCTTGGTCGCAATTCCTGGTAAACTCAACGCCGAGACCTACTGCACCATTTTGAATGACCATGCGCTTCCTACGTTGTGGCAGTTTTACGGGGTGGACCCATGTTACTTTCAGGATGACAATGCCACCTGTCATGTTGCGAGGTCCACCATGGCTTGGTATGGTGACAATGGGGTTAATCAAATGGACTGGCCTGCGCACAGCCCGGACCTTAACCCTACGGAGCACCTCTGGGACGAGTTGGAGCGTCGACATAAGGGGTGCCCCCACCGTCCAAAATCAGTGAATGAACTGACCTGTCTTCTCCAAGCCGAGTGGAAGAAAATATCGCTAGCCGACGTACAACGCCTGGTTGAGAGTATGCCTCGGAGGGTCGCAGCTGTCATCGCCGCTCGTGGAGGCCTCACCAACTTTTGAAGGTGAATAAACTTCGTTTTCCTTTGCTATCACAGGTGTCCAATTACTTGTTGGTAGATAGTGTATATATAAACTATCATTTTTGAGGCCCTCAACCATCGCGAAGCCACGTGCCTGTGCTTCCTTGGCTCCCCTGTAAATCCGTCCCTGAGTGATCGAGCTCTGGAAATGAAGCTTGAAGAGTGATCGAGCACTGGATAAGTCCCTTTGTTGCTAGAGCTCAAAGTGTTAATTTAAATGTTCCTCCAACTCTTTAAATAAGCACACATATGCATAACATAAATCTACAGTGTAATGTCGATCGTGTGCGAACTAGGCAAATGATTGATTCAAAGTGAAAATACAAGTAGCTAAGTGAAGTATTCATAACATGCAAAAACACAAAGTTCATAAAATTAAATATGAAGTGGGGCATTTTATTCACAGGAAAGAGGTAAAGATTTGTCACTTATGTCAATAAATACACTGGCGTGCAAAAATTAAGAACGAGACGGTTTTTCGAATGCAACGTCGTGCACAAGTGCTCCACATCGACTCAAATCATACCATAAGATCCCCAAGATGTAAAAATATGGGACAAGTGAGCAAAACCGTCCAAACAAGGAATCCAAAGGATACAAATGCACTTTATTGAAAATGTAGCTTCGAGCACAACTGGACAGAAGACAGAAACGTCCATGTGACAGGCGGCTGCCAAGCAAAATCCAGTCTTTAGTAGGGGATATGATCACCCCTGACTGCGTTGCAGGATTTACAACGTCTGTCCATTATGAGGACGAGGTTGTCAATGAGCTGTTGAGGCATCGCGGCCCATTCCTCTTGTAGCGCCAATTGATGCTGCGGAATCGTTGCTGACGGCTGGTGACGCGCTGCCAAGCGTCTTCCGAGAAGGTCCCACACGTGTTCGATTGGATTTAGGTCAGGGGACTTTTCGGGCCAACCCATGCGTTGAATATCTTCGCTATCCAACAGTACTGCGACATCCACTGTACGATGAGGTGTAGCGTTGTCGTCCATGAAGAGGAACTCAGGACCCACAGCACCTCTAAACAGTCGCACGTGAGGCAGGAGAACCTCGGTACAATACCGGACACCAGTGACTGAACCTCCTTGGAAGATGTAGAGGTCAGTATGGCTACCAAGCATGATACCGCCCGAACGAGAACTCCGCCACTTCCAAACCGGTCCCTTTCGATGATGTTGGAGGTGTGATTGCGTGTTCCCTGCTCTCTCCAGATGTGTATACATCCAGAATCGCTCGTCAGACTAAATCGGCTCTCATCCATAAAGAGAACTCGACCCCATTGCTGATGTGTCTAGTTCATGTGTTCTTGGCACCACAGAAACCGCCGTCTCCGATGAGCAGGCGTTAATGGCACACACTGTGCTGGTCGTCGTGCAAATAGACCACCTTTGTGCAGCCTCCTGGCCACGGTAAAACGCGATAACGGACGTCCAGTTGTCTGTTGCATGTGCCTTGCGATTTCTCCCGCTGTCTGCCGTCTGTCTCTTCTCACCTGTAAGACAATATACCGGTCGTCCGCCGCCGTGGTTGCTCGTGGACGACCACTGCTAAACTTTCGGACAGCTGTTCCTGTCGTTGAAATGCTCTCCAAGCTCGTGAAACGATGCTGTGAGCGATCCCGAACTCCTCGGCCACACTAGTCACACTTCGACCTTCTTCCAACTTCCCAATGCCGCGACCTCGGGTAAAGTTATCCAGATGTCGTCTACTGGATTGCCTGTTGGCCGTATCACACGGTGGCAGCAACTTGACGTCGTTCAAACCGATGTACACCGTGCAATAGCTTTCACCGAATAGCTGAGTGTACACCGCCCGTATGCTTTATACCCTTCCGACCCCCTCTACGTCATGCTGCATATATGCGCATGCCCTACCATACCGGACCCTAGTCTATCTCCTGAGTGGTCTTTCGGTCCGTTCAGCCTTCTCGTTCCCCTGTTATGCTGATTTCTCCTCTTCGTCCTTAATTTTTGCACACAAGTGTACTATTCTACAAATTCTGAAGTTGTAAATCCTGTGATCGATTAGAGAATCCTGTGATGGTTAAATTCAAATTAATCAGAAATTTGAGACTTGGTCGTTCTGGGGGATGTAGTGGTCAGCATACGCTTGCGCTAGTCGAGAGACGCGGTTTTAATTTCCGCTCCAGGACAACAAAATTTTAAAGTTTAAGGATATTATCTGACTTACGAATCATGCCAATAAACGAATTCACAACTTCGAAATTCGTATTTTACAATGTTGTAATCCCGTATTTCATTCATTGAAATACTATTCTGATTTCCGCTGCTATAAAAATATTTCATTATATACTATCCAACCAAATGCTTCTAACAAATGACTGATATTATTTTCCATTTCAGCTGCATTTTTTACAGCATTCCAGAACAGAATATTCCATATGCTGTTGATTTTGTGAATAATACAAATCGATGTTAAAGGCAGATTTTAGTTGAGCATTTAAACAGACAATTTTTTTTAATGAACCTTATTTTGAAAGCATTTGCACATATAATGTGACTTTTTATCCAAACAACGCAACGGTTTGTCGTAGAATACTTTTGCTGTAAAAACATTTCTGAAATTCACGAGCTGTTTTCCGTGATTTCTTTCGTGAACTAACGAAGCATATTTCTGATACATTTTTCGTGAAATGGCAGAAAAAAATTCTAAATGTCACGGATTTTTTTGTACGCTAGAAAAATCCTGAATTTTCAGGAACCTTTCTGCAATTCCTTTCTTATATTGACGATAAATGACCTATTTCAAAATGTGTTAACGGAAAATTCTGAATTTATTTTCAGGAACCTTTCTGCAATTCCTTTCTTATATTGACGATAAAAGACCTTTTTCAAGATGTGTTAACGGAAAATTCTGAATTTATTTTCAGGAACCTTTCTGCAATTCCTTTCTTATATTGACGATAAATGACCTATTTCAAAATGTGTTAACGGAAAATTCTGAATTTATTTTCAGGAACCTTTCTGCAATTCTTTTCTTATATTGACGATAAATAACCTTTTTCAAGATGTGTTAACGGAAAATTCTGAATTTATTTTCAGGAACCTTTCTGCAATTCCTTTCTTATATTGACGATAAATAACCTTTTTCAAGATGTGTTAACGGAAAATTCTGAATTTATTTTCAGGAACCTTTCTGCAATTCCTTTCTTATATTGACGATAAAAGACCTTTTTCAAGATGTGTTAACGGAAAATTCTGAATTTATTTTCAGGAACCTTTCTGCAATTCCTTTCTCATATTGACGATAAATAACCTTTTTCAAGATGTGTTAACGGAAAATTCTGAATTTTCAGGAACCTTTCTGCAATTCCTTTCATATATTGACGATAAATGACCTTTTTCAAGATGTGTTAAAGTAAAATTCTGAATTTTCAGAAACATTTTGGCAATTTCTTTCTTATGTTAACAGAAAAACTCCGTTCCCACTTTTCCCGTATCCGTATAACAAAAAAATTTCCGGTAATAAGAGAGATTCACGGGAATACTTGGAGGTTTAAATAACTATTGAATTTCAATGGTGTGTCGAAGTATTTGATTTTGAAGTTCTGTTGCGAGATCGGATATTGTGGATAGTGTATCGCATGAATTTTTATTATTGTGGTACAGGATATTTTTCTCCTCTTCCCCATTTTGTGCACTAGCTGTCTTATTACTAGCGACAAGTTTATGTTCGGTATTGTGTTACCATAAGAAACCACGTACTTAATTTACTGTACAGGGGATTGTACGATGTCTATGTATCAGTCTGGGGAGTCCTTAATACAAAAGCTATATAGCTCTATCAAAAGCAAATTTCATATTTAGAAATTCTGTGAAATAATTATATAAAACAATACATTGAACCTTCTATTAAAGAAAATTGAAAGTTATTTTCAGTTTAACTAGCAATCATGGCCGTTCTCCGAACAGTGGACACATAAAATATTTTTTCAACATAAAATTAAAGAAAGGGAAAAGTAATTAAGGGAAAGAAAAGTAATTTAAAATCCGTAACTGTTTTAAGATTTAGAACAGCGTCGTGAGGTCAGTGCATGCTGTTTCCCTTAAAACGGAGCAGTCTAACCTCCTTGCTTTGGCGCCCCTTAAACCTTTAACTGGCCAGAACGAATTAACTCGGGGTTAGCAAAATTGGCTGTAACCAGCACGAACGAATATATTCACTGCCTAAAAAGTGTTTCAAACGTGTCTGGAATGAGTGAACATGCTCGTCAGAGAGCGATGCTTTCTCCTTAGCTTCTCAGAGTGGTCGTTTAGGGGGGTGAATGACACTAAATGACCACTCCCAAATGACCACTTTTTTTTCAAAGTAGTCATTTAGGAGGAGGATTGAGACGAACTTTTTCTAACTGATTATCGGCTAGATGGGCTAAAATAATGTCGACTAACCTAAGAAAAGAGAGAGAAAAGATGTTTCAGTCCCTTGTTTCTACCCAGTAGCACGTTGTTCTTGTTCAGGGAAAGCCCTTCTCCATCATGTCAATTTGGAGCAGAGAACGTAGGACTATAGAAGTGAGATCTTATTACCAGCGACAAGTTTATGCTCGGTACTTCTGACGTGGGAGGAGTAAAGGTATTATTTTTACGTAGCTTTCGTAGAATCCAGTCGCTATGTGAACAATTTCTGTTTTGGGAAGCTTAGAAAAGTTTGGGCACCATGTGATTCAGAAACATCAGCCGCTTAAAGGGTTGATTTTAAATCAAAATTTGAAAATTTTAAAGCATTTCAGTAATTCTGACGAAATTATCTTTAAACCTATCAGCATTTTGAAACAGTGAAGCTAACCCACCCTTTTGAATGTTTTGGCTTTTAGACTTTTTTCTAGGTGTAGAAGTGGTAGATAAATTCAAGCAAACTATATTTCAAAGCGCTGTTGTTGTATTTTTCGTGCATTTGCAGGTATCAGAACTTCGAGACCTACCAGCATGCCAATTTTCAGATCTCTAGGTCATTTAGAAGTGGTCAAACAATCCGCGAAAAAATTCAAGCAATGTTCCAAAGCCGATTTTTTTTTGTGGTTTTTTTGTTGTTGTTGTTATTTTCGTACTTTTCTAGGTATACTGACCTTAAGACTTATATGCATGCCAATTTTCAGATCTCTAGGTCATTTACAAGTGGTCAAACAATTTGGGAAAACTTCAAGCAGACAATATGATTTTTTAAAATCCAAAGCCAACATTTTTATGTGGGCTTTTTTTTCTACTTTTCTAAGTCTGGTAGGTCTAGGTATACGGACCTTAGAGCTATCAGCATGTCAATTTTCAGATCTTTAGGTCATTTAGAAGTGTTCGAACAGTTTGCGGACGAACACACTCGTATTTTCCCTCTTTGCTTTTTTATATACGAGGCGAAAGCCGGTATTTACATAGGTTATTTACGTATGCCAGCGGAAAACGCCGAACTTTAAAAGCATCGCTACATCGTTAAGCATTGCATCATTACCAGTTTGATTGAGGTTGTCCTTTCACCCAATGAGAAGAGAGTGCTAAAAATAGCTTCGTCACCATGGCAGCAGGTCACGGGATCAGAACGTTCGTGTGTGATTGACGCTGAAGGCAGAGTAAGGCGCTCGTTTCTTTCCTTTGCGTCTTTAAAAAACGCTTAAAAATCAGAAAATGACTTTTTCTTAAAACATTTTTGTAAAAGAGGGATAATAGTTGTGAGTTTATGCTGCAAAAATAGCAATACGTTATTATTTATAGTTTACCATATATTCGTTTTTTTAAATGAATCCCATCGGGAAATAGAGAATTTTGTGAAATTTAGAAATTGAATTTCTCGTAAACTAAATCGAAATTTAAAAAATGAGCGACGAGGTGCAAACTTTCGGGCATGGCCCTACATGCCTACAAAGTTTCATGGTTCTGTTGCTGTTAGTTTGTCCGGAACGCGACCTGATAGCGCTTTTTTGCTTACCTTAACTTTGAATACAATAGCTCTTGAAGTATCGCCAAAATCAAAAACGGTTTATTTCAGCGTGTTTTCCGCTGAAATAAACCGTTTTTCGATGGCATGGTTGTTTGTGTTTGTCTTTCGGAGGTTTATTCGCTGAGTTCCTTGTTCACCTATGTACATTGCTGTCGCTGAAACTCAGAATGTCTATAGTGTATATATCTATCCACCAAGTTCAGTATGTATGTCAATGTCAAGCAAGTCCAATAAATAATTTTGAAAAAAAAACTCCAATAAAGAAAAAAGACTGCAGACAACTGAATGAAATATGGATAGATGCATGCTTGGTGTCACCAGGAGAGATAAGAAAACGAACTCACATGGATAAGGAACATGACAAGAGTGGAAGACATCATGATCAAAGTAAAATCCCTGAAATGGCAATGGGATGGACTTGTTGCCAGAAGAACGGGCCACCGGTAGACAACCAAAATTCTACTCTGGATTCCAAGGGACGGAAGAAGACCACATGAGAGATGAGTGGATGAAATTCGAGAGCATGTGGGAGTGGCATGGGGGAGACTGGGGCAAGACAGACTGTTGTGGAAGGAACTTGGGGAGACCTTCATCCAGCAGTGGATTGATAATGGTTTACAAGGGTAATGATGATATGTACATATACGCATACATATTTTAAAAATTTCACAGTAATGTTGTTGTTTTTCATCTTTTGACTTTTAAAGATTTTCGTCTTATTCCCGTTTGAAGTTTTTTTTTCCGTGAGGCTTTCACCGATGAAATGAATCCATGGACCCCCCCCCCACTTCGCCCCCTGCCCCCCAAGAAATTTCTGACTACGGCACTGCTTATCGTCGGTTTTGTAATCTATCCGCATGCAAAGAAATCGTTTTTAGATCTCACTTACGAGGAAGATGAAAACACTGAAGAAGACGATGATTCACGTATTCCAGGGCTTCGACGTGGAGCCTAATACTCGTGGCGCGCAGTGTTGGTTGGTTTCCAGTACGAATGAGAAGAACAATATGAACACTACAGCTGGCGCATGTTAGGAGCCTGGGTTGTTCCTCAATGGGATCCTTGACCTTCTGCCATGACATCTCCCGCTCATAGTAATGTCTTACTGTTTATTAATGAACCAATAATCCTCAGCTGCAAGTCCTGCTCCTGTGTTGACGCAGCTTCGCACTTGAAATCAATTCAGTCTCGTTAGAACTGAACCGACGGTTTCTCCTCTTCGCTCTAAGAATCAACCGCAAGAATTTAAATTGCTGTTAGAACTTTTTCTCCTAAATTCTTTACATCAGGTTGCGAAAGTTTACATTTTGCCATTAACGCACAACGTTTTGTGAAAGGAAACATTTTCTTTTTACACTTCAAAAACAAAGAAAAAAAAAACAAGAAAGATGACACCGAATTGTAAGGTGTAATGAGCACGTCTTTTGAATCCTTCGCGAAACAAAAAAATATTTCAAAACAGATTTTCTTAAGACAAAAGATTCAGCAAAAAAGAGAATGTATTTATGCCCCCATAGAAAAAGAGAATACGCATACTTTGAAATACTTAATGTGAGAAGTGTTGTTCACCGTGCATGGAATCGGCTACGGAAAAGAATTCAGCCGCATTTCTCCCATCGGTAAAACATCCACAAGTAGAAATAACAATTTTCGGCCACTAGGAGCAGAAATGTGTACTGAAAAATATCAAAAATTATGCACAAAACGTTTCTCATAGCAGAAGCTAACCGAGGCAAAAGGGAGTTTTAAAATGTAAAAGTGAGAAGAAGAGATATGGAGAAAAAATGTGATATAACTTTATGTCTCTTGGCTGGAAAGTTGTGCGCTACATAAAAGAGAAAAATAGGTGCAAAATTGTCGTCATAATCAAAAGTATCATACAAAGATAGGATTTTTCCAAGGGATTTTTTTAAATCGGATATCTTTCAAACAGGAATATACGCTGATGCCCCTGGCGGCAGAACTGCAAACAACAGATAAAAAGAAAATATGCGTGAAGCATTCTTTATAGGAAAAACTATGCGAAGGAAAAATAATTTTCCAAATACGACTTCAGCTAGGAGAGATAGTGAGAAAAACGGTTTAACATATACACCTTCCTAATGGGAAAATTGTGCATCCTTTAAAGAGGATAATGTTTCCAGTCTTTGCTATAACGAGTGGCTTCCAGTATGAAACGAATTTGTTCGATTGGATGTTTAAAAGCAGAGATACAGTTGCAAACAGAATTACACACTTACGCCATCTAACGACTGAGCTGAGCATAAAAAAAAATCCAGAGGTACAAACTAAATGTTCCTCACAGTAATTGATATCTGATGTTAAACAAATTTTTCAAATCGGACTTTTAGCAGCTGAGATATCGATAAAAATCATTGTGACAGCGCTCGGACTCGAGCGATGCACATTTAGTCGAAAACCGATTCCTTAGTTTATTTATTTATTTAATTATTATTTTATTTATTCATTTATTTATTCATTTATTTATTTATTTATTCATTTTTATTAATTCATGTATTTTTTTGAAGAAAGAGTACGTTTTATTTTGCCATATACTTTCGGGTGAATCTTTTCTTTCTTTTTCTCTCTATTATCGCTCGGGTTCCTAATTGGGTTCACCCGGCGTAATATTGGGAGCCAAGGGGGTGTCGAGTGGATTGTGATTCTGCGATTCCCTGATTTAGGGCTGACGCAGCTTCAGGATCCACTGACACACAGCATATTTTCCTTTGGGAGTCAAAGAGTCCGCTGCGTGCCACAATATTTTTGTAAACGTCTAGTTTTAAACTAAAAAGCATAAATGAACAGATTTACTAAGTTCCGGTTCCAAAAGTTATACATATTCTCCAAATAATCTAGGGTTGAGCACACATATTGTAGTTAACGACACACTCATCATGGAACTGAGACAAAATTAACAACAAAAACAATTTATTGGTTATGATTTGGCATAATAATAAATATGCGCTCATGATACTAGCAAAAAAATGATTTACGACTCTCTGACAGGAACCTGTACTAAATTACTTATTTGCTCATAAAATTATTTACTCTAACGGAAGACTCGTATGGACTGATCTGATAAACATGGTATGAGGGGATACCAAAAAAAAGAATAGGATGGATTTCCTACCTTAACATCCGAATCTGGCCTAGATATCGCGCTGCTGACTACTCCTGAGCCGGGAGAATTCTCGTCCGCAAAACACTGTTATCGTGGTTCCTCCACCTAGGGTACTGGTCTGCGATGTCTGCCCCAGTCCGTCAAACTTGGTGCGGGCTCTCGTCATGCTGCCAGTCTCTAATACATCATGGCTGCGTCCACGTTTTGGACCACCAAAAAAAAACCCAAGTGACAAGTCACCAGTAATAAAAAAAAAGTGCAAGTCAAGCACCTCGACTTAGAAGAACAAGTGAAAAAATGAAAGTGACGAAGTTCTTCTCTTCCCTTGTAAAAACCTTTCGACGACCCCCAAGAAGACCCACACTACCTCAAAATATCCCATCATCCAATCACTAGCTGGCAAACGCAAGCCTCCCTGAATTAAATTCCCCAGTGTAGATCTTACTGGTCGGAAAATTAACACTTTGATCTTCCATTCGTTAGGGAGTCAAGATTCCTACCCGCTCCAGTGAAATTCTGAGAACTGCTGAAGTTACGTTTCCCGCGTGATACTACTCCCGGCCGTAAATCCTTACTCCAATTAAACTGCTAGCTCTGGTTCCAACAAGTCTCCAGTCGGCCCAACACGTATTGTGGATCCTATAGACGGTGGACACTTCTATTGCCCCAATAAAACATACTACAAAGCCAGCTCGCCGATGGCTGTCGCCAGCGTTTACTCCTTACAGTGTCGGTCTGTCCTGTGACGCCTTGGGCTGGGAGAGGAGGGACGAAGAGGAAAAAAAAGAAAAGATTCACCCGAAAGTATATGGCAAAATAAAACGTACTCCTTCTTCAAAAAAATACATGAATTAATAAAAATGAATAAATAAATAAATAAATGAATAAATAAATGAATAAATAAATGAATAAATAAATGAATAAATAAAATAATAATTAAATAAATAAATAAACTAGGTAATGGGTTTTCAACCTAAATGTGCAGCGCTCAGTTTGGGCGCTGTCACATCTCCGTCCCCCTCTCCCAGCACAAGGCGGCACAAGCGGACCGACATTGTAAGAAAACGCTGGCGACAGCCATCGGCGAGCTGGCTTTGTAGTATGTTTTATTGGGGCAATAGAAGTGTCCACCCTGTCTAGAATCCACAATGCGTGTTAGGGCAGACCGGAGACTTGTTGGAACCGGGGCTAACAGTTTAATTGGGTAGAGAATTTACGCCGGGAGTAGTATCACGCGGGAAACGTAACTTCAGCGGTTCTCAGAATTTTCACTGGAGAGGGTAGGAAGCTTTACCCCCTAACGAATGGAAGAACAAAATGTTAATTTTCCGACCAGTAAGATTTACACTGGGGAATTTAATTCAGGGAGGCTTGCGTTTGCCAGCTAGTGATTGGAGGATGGGATATTTTGAGGTAGTGTGGGTCTTCTTGGGGGTCGTCGACAGATTTTACAAGAGAAGAGAAGAACTTCGTCACTTCACTTTGCTGTTACGTTCAACACACTTGAATTTTACTTTTTATTCCTTGTGACTTGTCACTTGGTTTTTTTTTTTTTTTTTTTTGGTGGCCCAAAAGGTGGTCACAGCCATGCGGTATCAGAGACTGGCAACTTGATCGCTGCCAATGTTTCGGCAGGACTGAAGCTACCGTAAGCGGCATGAATATTTTCTAAGCTGCGGATGGGAGATCGCAACCGAGGTTTCCGGATGAACGGACCCCCCACTAAGGACCATTAGGCCCCATACGACGGTCGCAGTTGCGGATGGAATCTATAATAACCACCGGATGAGAATTCTCCCGGATCAGGAGTGGTCAGCAGCGCGATATCTAGGCTAGATTCGGATATTAAGGTAGGAAATCCATCCTATTCTTTCTTTGGTGTGCCCTCATAAAATCTTTATCGGAGCAGTCCACACATAGAGTTAATATTTTTTATAAGCAAATAGTTAATTGAGTACAGGTTCCTGTCAGAGAGTCGTAAATCATTTTTGCTAATATCATGAGCGTATATTTATTATTATGCCAAATCATAACCAATATATTTATTATTATGCCAAATCATAACCAATAAATTGATTTTGTTTGTTAATTTTGTCTAAGTTCTATGATGAGTGTGTCGTTAACTACAATATGCGTGCTCAACCCTAGATTATTTGGAGAATATATATATAACTTTTGGAACCGGAACTTAGCAAATCTGTTCATTTATGCTTTTTAGTTTAAAACTAGACGTTCACAAAAATATTGCGGCACGCAGCGGACCCTTTGACTCCCAAAGGAAAATCTGCTGTGTGAAACACAACGCCACGTCAGTGGATCCTGAAGTTGCGTCAGCCTTAAATCAGGGAATCGCAGAATCACAATCCACTCGATACCCCCTTGGCTCCCAATATTACGCCGGGTGAACCAAATTAGGAACCCGAGCGACAATATCATTGTGCATTTGCAGCACCAAGCGGGAAAATCGTTTGTTAGGGCAGAAAATCAGCATAATTTGCTTTCGCAGTTAGCTAGATATGACCGAAAAAGAATTTTTTATCTGTTTTTTCAACGCACAGATATTGCTGCAAATAAGTAGTAAATGGAAATATGAACTTAACGCCCTCTAGTAACAGAATTGTGCGTTATGAAATATTAGAAATCCTACGTAAAACAATTCACAAGGTATGCTTTCCGACAAAGCAGGAATTTTTTAAAATCGGATTATTGCAAGCAGAAACATAGAGAAACATTTGATATATATCTACGCACCCTCACGAAAAAATTGTGCATTATTATGAGCAGAACATATGCGCAAAAGGGTTTTCCTTGTGAGTGGTATCTGAGAGGAAAGGAATTATTCTTTCTTTACATTTTTCATGAGCGCGGATTTTGCTGAAAATACCTGGGAAACAGAATAACACATTTATGCCCCTAATGATACGAAGCAATGCAAAAAAATTAGGAATTATTTGCAAAGCATTCTTCATAACGAATTTTGTCTGATGCAAAAATAATTTTTCAAGTCGGATTTTCAGAAGCTCATATATCAAGGAAAGCGCAATTTACATTCGCTCCCCCTAGTTGTTTTTTTTTTACATTTCCGTATGAACAGTCCCGTATATGAGGGGGCGCTCCCAAATGCACACTTGTGCGCCATCAACCAAAGAAGAAAAAAAAAACCCGAAAAAATTCACGAATAAAAAAAAAGCGGAAAGAAAAAAAAATCGTGAAGCCAACACAACTATCAAAATAAAAAGTTTTAACAGCTCCTTTTCCAAGAAAAGCTTCTAACGATCGCGGCGGTCCAGTTTTAAAACGATAACTTTTCTACAGTCAAGGACGATGGAACGCGGTGTGCTAGCCTCACGGTCCCCACTCCTTCATGTGTGTTGGCAGTTTGGGGGCTAGCAATCACGATTTTATGTACTCCCACCCTCTCCTCGGACTGCTTATACTCAATAATATTAGATTACTGAATACTTGTTTGACAGTAGGATAGGGTACGAAACGAGGCTCGAGCAGTGAACAGAAAAGCATTTTGTGGCTTTCCAGGAACGGAAGAGCAAAGAGATTAGTCACAGTCAGAGTGTGAGAGTGAGGTGAGCAGAGTTCAGGTTCGTTTTTGTCACTTCTAGTTGTCATTAATTTTGTAACTTCTGAGTTGTAATCTTGTGATATTCCAACAAGTTGAACAAGACAGATGACACCGAATTTCCGGGTGTAATAAGCACGTCTTTTGAATCCGTTCTGACGCAAATTAAATTTATCAAAGCTTATTCAAAGTCAATGGAACCGGTAAGGAAAACAATAGTATCTGACAGAAGAAAGAAGATTTTCAATCGGGTTTTTAATCCCTCAGATATGGCTGCAAACGGGATCGTGAGCTAACGCCCTCTGGTTGCAGACTTGTGCGTTAAGAAAAACATGAATTTATATGAGAAACATTTCTTACCGAGAAGGCTCTCCAACACACAAATAATTTTTCAAATCGGACTCTTAGAAACAGAGATATCGACAAAAATAAGATGTGACTTTACGCCCCCTGGTGGGAAAACTATGCATTATTTTAGGAAGAAAGTATTCGCAAAAGCGTTGTCCATATGAACCATATAGGTCCAAGAAAAAAAATGTATTCGAGTTTTCAGGAGCCCAGATTTTGCTACAAATACATCAGAAGCAGAAATTGACACTTATGCCTCCTGGTGGCCAAACCATTCTTTACCAAACATTAGAAATTATGTGAAAAATATATTCCATCAGGTCTTGTATGCGACACAGGAAGAATTTTTCAAATCTTAGTTTTAAAAGCAGAAATAATGCAGAAAACGCAATTAACTTTGTGCCCCCTAGCGGAAAGTCTATGATTTACTTAAAGATTTTGAATTTATAGGAAAAACATTTCGCATCGGAAACACTATCCAACAAAGAAGGAATCTTTCAGATCGAACTCCTAGAAGAAGAGATATTGACTAAAATAAAATATACATCTTTGTCCCCTGGGTTGGAAACCATTCATTATTTCAAGAAGAAATTTTTCCTAAAAGGTTTGTCGACATGAGTAGTATCGGTCAACAAACGATTGTTTTTTCAATCGAGATTTTAGAAGCTCATACTTTGCTGCAAATACATCAGAAGCAGAAATTAAGACTTACGCCACCTGGTGGCCAAACCATATTTTACAAAAACTAGAAATTATGTGCAAGCGATTTCCCATCAGGAGCTGTATGCGGTGCAGAAAGAATTTTTCAAATCAGAGATTTAGAAGCAGAGATATAGAGGAAAACGCAATTTACATTTACGCCCCTTAGCGAAAAGTCTATGAATTACTTGAAAATTTCTAAATTATATGAAAAACATGCGACACGGAAAACACTATCCAACAAGGAAGGAATTTTTCAAATCGGACTCCTAGAAGTAGAGATATTGACAAAAATAAAATATACATCTACGCCCTCTGGCGTATAAACCATGCATTATTTCAAGAAAAAAATGTTCCTAAAAGGTTTGTCGACATGAGTAGCATCGGTCAACAAACGACTTTTTTTCAATCGAGATTTTAGAAGCTCATATTTTGCTGCAAATACATCAGAAGCGGAAATTAAGACTTACGCCTGCTGGTGGCCAAACCATATTTTTATAAAAATTAGAAATTATGTGCAAACGATTTTCCATCAAGAGCTGTTTCCGGTGCAGAAAGAATTTTTTAAATCGGAGATTTAGAAGCAGAGGTATAGGGGGAAACGTAATTTACCGCTACGACCCCTAGCGGAAACTCTATGAATTACTTGAAAATTGTGAAATTATATGAAAAACATGTCACACGAAACACTATCCAACAAAGAAGGAATTTTTCAAATCGGACTTCTAGAATTATCGATATTGACAAAAATAAGATGTACATCTACGCCCCCTGGCGGAGAAACTGGAATATTTTAGGAAAAAAATATTCCAAAAAGGTTTGTCGATGTGAGTGACATCAGTCCACGAAAGAATTTTTTCAATCGATATTTTAGAAGCTCAGATTTTATGGCAAATTCATCAGAAGCAAAAATTAACACTTACGCCCCCTGGTGGCCAAAGTATTCTTTACCAAAAATTTGAAATTATATGCAAAATATTTTCCATCAGGAGATGTATCTGCTGAAGAAAAAAATTTTCAAATCGGAGATTTAGAAGAAGAGTTATCGGGAAAAATGTAATTTACTTTTACGCCCCCTAGCAGAAAATCTATGTGTAATTTGAAAAAGTAACTATATCTAAAATACTCTTTGACATAAATGGAATCGAAAGATAAAAGAATTTTTTCAATCGGATGTTTAGAAGCAAATATGTGGAATAAAACGGAATAAAACGTATTTTTGAATTCGGTATCATCTGCATTTACGCTCTCTAGCGGCGAAATTGTACATCGTAAAAAACAAAACAAAATAAAGGATCATAATTCGCATATTTCAAGCTTCCCAATGCAGAAAGAATTTTTCAAATCGAACTAATAGTTGCAGAGGTATCGTGGGTACAGGCGGACGGACGGACGGACAGACAAACCGATTACATAAGCACGATATTTTTTTGCAAAAGACGTGCTAAAAATGGATAAATTTCTCATAAAACGTGCATTGTCAGTCAGAGATTCGCAGCTAGTACAACCACAATCACCTTGGATGGACTCACCAAACACCAATATTCCTTCGGTGAAAACTAGGATGGCCGCAGCTTTCGATCCGACTAGCATGTACGTTTTCCTTGGCTAGAGTATTCGGCTGAATGATAAGCAGCCTTTTGTTTTGCTTGTTGGGTCCACTTTCAAACTAACGCAGAAGACCAGTCATTCATAACAGCAGGATTTAGAAGCTAGCAAAGTGCCCTTTCAAAAGGAAAAGGTTTGATCAACCACCCCTAGCGGAAAATCTATGCGTAATTTGAAAAAGTCTCTACATCTAAAATACTCTTTGATATAAATGGAATCGAAAGATAAAATAATTTTTTCAATCGGATGTTTAGAAGCAATTATGTGGAATAAAACGCATTTTTGAATTCGACATCATCTGCATTTACGCCCTGTAAATTGTACATCGTAAAAAAAAAAAAAAAAAATAAAGGATCATCATTCGCATATTTAAAGCTTCCCAATGCAAAAAAGAATTTTTCAAATCGGACTAATAGTTGCAGAGATATCGAGGGTACAAACGGACGGACGGACGGACGGACAAACCGATAACAAAAGCACGATCTTTTTTACAAAAGACGTGCTAAAAATGCGAAATAGTCCCCAAAGGTAAAACAAATCAAACCATGAGAAACAGAGCAACAATGCCTGAAGAATTGCATATAGGTATATACATACGGATTTCGGAATATATTTACGGAAGAATCACTTTGTGTTCTCTGGCAGAATCCGGATAAGGCAGTGAGGGATGATGGGCCATCAAAATGGATCCTAAGTCTCCTTCAAGTTTCCAAAAAAAAAGTAGGGCATACCAATGACCCTGAGCCGCAAGTCCAACTACCTACGTCTAACTGTTGTTATTTCTCGCTTATTTAATTTATAACAGCGTGCTTGTTCCCACTTTTCTCTTATAAGTACAGATAATTTTGCTGTCATTTCAAAGCAAACGTCCAATATATGCACTTAGTAGATAAAACATTAAAGATAGGGGGGGATGCGTAGTTGGCATGAGCATCGCCGCCCAAAGCGAACAGACCCAAACCGAATGCATGCGATAAATAAGCGGACAGCAGGGCTTCTCAACAGTGTATCGCAACTAAAGAACATGAATAAACTTGGTGATCTGTGTGACTTTGATCGTGGTTTATTGTCGGTGCAAGACAGGTTGTTCATTCTATTGCCCAAGTGATAAGAACCTTAGGGTTCCCAGGGGCAACCGTGTCAAAGGTGCACCGCGAGTATACCAGCGGAAGACGTACCACCGCCCAGAGAGAAAATGGTGGCCAAGCACACACCATTAATGACTGGAATCGCCGTAGACTAGAGATGAGCTCGGGCCCGGGCTCGGAATTACACGTCTTGAATTTAATTGTGGATTTGTTACCATGGTGGAAGGATTTTCAATTTCCTAAGCTAGCTGCCATTGCAAGACAAATTTTGCTTAGCAAGACTTGCATTATGCATTGTCCAAAGCTATGGCCCAAGCAAGGATTAGTTTAAAGACGTCTGGTATCGAAAAACTGGGAAAAAATCACATTCCTATTTTTTTTATTTTATTAAAAATCAAGAATCTTATATTTAAAATGATGTATTAACTTCCAAAATTGTGCAGTTAGAAGTATTGTTATTTATTTTTTAATATTTCGTCACTCCCGCGATTTTTGGGGTGACGTTGGTTTTTAGTGCAGCAGGTCGAGTTTTAGAGGAAAGATCAAGTTGAAACGCTGAGGCATTAGATGCAATTATCGCTCTCTCTTTGTTCATGATGAACTTAATCTGGAAACTGCACACACATATGATAATATTGTGATTATTATACTATTAAGCGCAAAGCTTTGTTAATGTTACAAAATGCAGAATAATCTGGTCTGGGACGTGTTTACGTTCTTTTTTTATTATTATTTTAGAAATTGTCCTACATGCTTTCTTTTATATTCTATTACATCACTCTAAACTACCTTTACCAATTAGTATATAGGTAAATTATATTGCAAAGATTAGTTTTCTAGAGTCAAAATTTCAAACACTTGCAACTATCTGTACTGCGTTGTACGTTTTATAATGTAATTTATTCAAAATAAAAGTAAATTTAGAAATCAAAAAGAAATAACGAATGTATTTCTTTGTTTCTAAACGATTTTCTTTTCTTCAGCTTTTACCAAAACTACTGATTCCCCTGATACGGTCGAAGGGCACGTTGATTATTTATTTATTTTCAAATCCACATTTTAGAACATTTGGCTTTATGCGTAGTATTTTTAAAAACATATTAGCATTGTGAAGTGGATTAACTGAAGTAAATTTTTAAACAAATGATTTTTAAACTAATCATTGCTTGGTCCATATCTTTGGCAAGTGTATAATGCAAAAATGCAAGCCTTGATAAGCAAAATTTTCCAAAAATCCGGGCCCGGGATCCTAAAATTGAGCCCGAACTCATCTCTATCGTAGACTACTTGGGAACGTCCGTGCAAATCGCATCCAAGGTAAATGTCGGAGGCCAAGGTAGCGAGTGAAGTGTACGGCGCATATTGCATACCTTGGGTACAGGAGCAAATGCTCTTCTCGTTTGCCACTTGCCACTGCTGACTGCTCGTCATTGGGCATTACGTCTCACCTGGTGCCGGGAACATCAAAACTTTACCTCTGCAAAATGGCGCCGCATTGTATGATCGTATGAACTCCGTTTTCAGCTGCACCGAACTGGATGCAGGTGTGGCGTCAACAGCATGAGACCATGTCCTCGTCGGTCGTTCCAGGTTGGCTCTGTTCTAGGCGATGGTAGCTTAGTGATGGTTTGGGTAACCTTCTCATAGGGCACATTAGAACCCTTGGTGTGTCTGGGGGAGGTCAATAACCGCTGTGCGCTACCAACAAATGTTGACTGACCACCTACACGCTTTCATGGACTTCGTGCATCCTGCGGCCGATGGACTATTTCGGCAAGACAATGTGCCGCCCCACCGGGTCACGACCACCAAACCATGGTTCGAGGATCACTCAACTAAGGCTGGAACCATCCAGTACCAACACCCAAGACACCCGAATTTAAACCCTGTGGAAACACTTTGACATGCCGTGGAGCACAACATGAGATCCGTGGATCCTGGACCGACGTCTCAGGCGGAGCTGTGGATCATGCTGCAGCAGCAATGTCCGGCATCACCTCCGGAAACTCTCCAGCATGTGGTGAAGTCGATGTCTCGGCGTGTACCGGCTGTTATTCGCACTAGAGGAGGACCAACACGCTGTTAGGTAGGCATCTCTAATGTTTTGTCCATTGAGTGTAGATAGAAAAAAATACTTTTCTTTTTGAGGAAATAATCTTTTAGACAGAAATAATGCGCAACTGATGTTAATGACTGATATTCATAAATGCCAGAATCATTATTTGTCCGTTCGAAAAATGCACACAAAGAGAATACGAGAAAGTGTGCCATTTCTCAAATACAAGAAAGTGACCATTTCTCGTATTTCCGATCATTAAATGCCCTGATGAACCAAACCGTTCCTCAGGGCCTGATTTCTTCGCGTGCACAGGGCCTCAGAATTTGGAGGGCCTCCAAACTACCTTAATAATAATATAAATTTTCAGAACCAAAACATATTTTCCGTTATAGCACAAAATTATGATACGGTTAGGTTTGAAAGTTTTGGATGAGATTTTTGAAACCAAATTATTGTTATTTTGTATAATAAAGCTCAAGGGTTGCGCTTAGCTGTGATTGGCCAGTTAATCTCACCCTTATTTGTAACAATCAAAATGCAATGGGAAGAGCCTATATTCGGAGCAATACGGTATATTATACATGAAAAGCATTTCAGCTAACATGTAGAATTTACTAAAAAATATTTTTATCATTAATATTAGTCTTGTGAGATCGAAAATTGTGAATCAGTATTCATAATTACGTAGGGTTTATTTTTACATAAATAAAACTATAAAAAAGTTCATTTGACACTACTTTATTTAAAGACTGTTGTAATAATTTACATGGAGTGTCGCAATAATTTATCCCACAATGTGTGTGGTCAGCTGTAAGACTTTGTGAGGAATTACTTCTTACAACTTAAACTACCATTGGTTTCCATTAAATTTATGGTAAAC
Source organism: Macrothele yani (assembly GCA_039090855.1). Classification (NCBI taxonomy): domain Eukaryota; kingdom Metazoa; phylum Arthropoda; class Arachnida; order Araneae; family Macrothelidae; genus Macrothele; species Macrothele yani. The sequence continues at coordinate 188,322,204 of CM076995.1, forward strand.
GTGTTTTAAATTATATCTCTGGGAGGTTAGTTATTTGTTTCCGTAAATGATACTATAAAACAAACAAAAAAGAATTCCAAAGTAAATAATGTTACAGTTATAAGCTCTGCGAGGAAGTACAAGCGGTGTGAATGCTCGTCTATTACAAGCCACATTGGCTATAAAGTTTACTAGCATGTGGGATGTGTTTTAATATTTTACTACTAGAAAAACTGCTTTGCAAAAAAATATTTACCAGTAAATATTCTTTTCGACTGAAAATTTTAATCGAGGAGGCCCCATACATAGGATGTGCACAGGGTCTCGACTGACCTAAGTCGGGCCCTGCCACTCCTGTCACCAATGTGCAGTCACAGTGGTCCAGTAATCAGTCTCAGGCGTAGCTGTCGATGACAGTTCGTCAATGTGGAAACATGAACAGGTCTCTGCGAACTCCTTAGGTACATCAGCAAGAAGACCTTCTGTTGGATTGTGGGATTAAAAAGTTTCTCTCTGCATCTGCACCCTGCATAGACGGCACGGACAGGGTATGCAATTCGTCAGTAGGAAGCCCGTTCAATGCGAAAAAGGAAAGACTTAGAATTTGAGAGGGGAATAATTATTGGCACGAGGAAGGCTGGCATCTGAGCAACGGCAGGCATTGATTTCTGCGGGAGGACTGCCATTGTGAAGGTGTGGTGAGAATAGTTCCTAAAGGTGGTTAATTTTAGTGCAGGAAAAAAGGATCCACCACTGGTTTAGACTCAAGGTGAACTCCGGTTGGCAAGTGTTGTCCGCATTAACAGAAGACTCACAATCCCTCAGGTAACGACAGAGGACAACCATGCATATTCCGCGCAAAGCACAGTGACGTCACTGCTACCTACTGCATAGCCCACTGGAAAGAAGAGGCCCTGAAACGAAAGGCTGTCAATGAGGTCATGTGACCAACTGAGTCCCAGCTACCGTGTGTGCGTCGTCTCAGCTATAAGTAATGTGCTGATGGGATGAATCGGAAGGGTGACAGAGTAGCGGGAGAATTCGATAAAACGTGCGCTGATGGAAAATTCGAAGGTTGTGTTGCAATATGAATAAAATGTGCTAATATTTAGTTCACATATTACTTTGAAAGTTTTACACAAAATGAAGGAAATGCTAATGTGTAAACGAAACTGAGAAAGTACAGAGGTGTGAAAATTATTAGAATAATTGGGAATTTTGTACAAAAAACAAGCTATATCAATGAAATGCTCCTTTATTTCAACAATAATGACATATTTAGTATTTATGCCCTTGCTCTTTATCAGCGATTCAATGCATCTTGGCATGCTTTCCACAAGTTTTGTACAAGAGTCTTCGATTTCTTCATCATGGTGCCAAATTTCAAGAAGCGCTTCTATGAGGGTGACCTTCGTTGTAATGCTCGTTTTCCGCAGTCTCCTGTTCACAATGGACCAGAGGTTCTCTTATAACGAAGTAAATTTCTCCGTCATTTTTATCCGCGCCAGGATTCGAACCCGGGTCCCCTCATTCCGGAATAAGTTGCTCTACCAATTGAGCTACGCGGACGTTTTATTCTGATTCCTATCTGCCTTTATGTCGTGTGCGTCCTTCTGGCAGGTACGTCACATCTCCTGGTACGTTACAACATCTCCCCCTTATTTTTTTTTATTTTTTTTTTTTTTTTGTCGAAGTGCTGGAGAAGGGATTCTCTTATTTTTCCTATCTCGCGGTGTGGAAATAACATCACACCAATGCGAGATTTTGAACGGTCGGGTCATCTGGAGAGTTCGGGCGCCATTATAACGAAGTAAATTTCTCCGTCATTTTTATCCGCGCCAGGATTCGAACCCGGGTCCCCTCATTCCGGAATAAGTTGCTCTACCAATTGAGCTACGCGGACGTTTTATTCTGATTCCTATCTGCCTTTATGTCGTGTGCGTCCTTCTGGCAGGTACGTCACATCTCCTGGTACGTTACACTCTATGGAGTTCTTTAGCAGAGTTTTATATTATTGTCACTTAAAAACTTGATAACAGACTTTGCCTTATGGCACGGTGCACTATCATGCATAAAGACGAAGTTACCATTTGGGAACCAGTTTTTCAATTTTAGGATTAACCTTTGTTCAAGTACTTTTTTTAAGCTGGTTCATCATACTTTCTTTAATGTATAGACGTCCTGTACCTAGAGCTGACATCACACTCCAGACCATCGCCTGGTAGGATGCTTGACCGTTTGTGCTACGCAGTGGGACGAGAACTCCTTATGGGCGCTTCTCCTCACGAACTGGCTGCTTTCTTCCGCTATAGCAGACATGGATTCATCAGAAAAACCTACATGAAAGATAAAAATAACCAACAGTACAGTACAATTCTACGTACCACGAAATCCCTTCAGCTTTGTGTATGGGGCCGGTACGCTACTCTGTGCATGATTTCGGAGACAAAAATGAAACCTCAAATCAACTGATTAATTACAGGAACTGTACTATTCCTTACCTTGCTCCAGTCGTTTCCGAATTGTTCTTGGACTTCTTTTGTCCAGGCAAGCTTTTTCTTTGCCATAGCAAGTGTGATTTCAGCCTTTTTTCGAGGACGGTGTGCACGGAGTATACAGCATTGATCAGTTTTCCACGGATAGAAGAATCACAAACATTTACCCCATACTTTTTCATACTCATTTTTAAGTCTTTGCTGGTGGTTCTTCTGTTTTTCGTAGCAAGTTCAATAGGTTTCCTTTCCGCTCTTGGGCTGAATTTATTCTTTCGTCCACATTTTCCTACCCGAGTGAGTGAATACGCACAGCCGGTATCCAAAGACTTATTCAATGTACACACAGATGTATGTGAAATTTTTAATCTATCTGCTATTTTTTCTTGTGTATTACGTTTTTCTTTCAAAAGAGACTTTGCCCATAGTCAAAAAATTTTCACCAAGACTCTAACGACGTAACAATCAGTGATGTATTCAGGCATCTTCGCGGGGATGTTTAGCCCCCCCCTCCCCAATTAATGAAAGCCCTCCCTGTAGATTTTTGGATGATCTCCCCTTATATTTAGTATAATTCTTTTCGTTTATAACTGAATAATTGGAGAAATTAATTTTAAAAAAATTAAGAAAATGAGGAAAAATATTATAATAATAATAAAAAGCCATCCACATGGACTTCAATCTTAAATTACTATCACCCTTCAATAAAACATTAAACAGTCACTGCTGAAAGGGCAATTTTTCAAGCACTGACAATTCGGACTACTTCCGCAATAAAAACTCAATTCGACAGAGTAGAGACATTTGCACTGCAACACATCATCATATTTTGGAAGCCGGCATTCAGCTTTATTTCAGTCTTCTAGATGCCGACTTTCCATGTATATGGTTAAGCCTCAGGGTAGCTACCGTGACGTTAGTGCTTCCAATACAACAAAATATTTGTTACCTAATTTTTAACAATGGCAAATTAAAAGAAATCTTTCACATAAACAGTTTTTTTCCTGGCGGTGTGTGGTTTGCACTCTTGTAACAAAGAAACTCGAGGCACCTCAAACTTGCATCCAAACGGTTAGTTAGTTTTTTTGTTTTTTTGTTTGTTTTTGTTACTACTACGTGCTGATCTAAATAATCTAAAGGGGCTGAACCAAGTCGCAAGAGAATGGTTTACACCATATTCTCAGGTAACACTTAATGATACCTTAATAATCAGAAACACGCTTGTAGTAAGGCGAGGACATCTTTAAAACTGCTAATTTTGGGGGGGAGGGGAGGGGAATTTTCTCCTCCACAGCATCATCTTACTAGCATCCTCAATATTTCACACGTTTAAACACACCATTTTTATAATTATATAGGGAGAGAGAGTGAGACAGACAGAGAGAAATAGATCGATATTCCTTGTCAGGTTACAAATTAAAATACAGAAACAGTCTTATAACAGCAAAAACAAAAAAAGGAAGAAAGGAAAAACTACTCAAGTAAGCTAAAAATGCGAAGAAATAGTAACTTGTCATAGAGATTCGTATCCATGGTTCCCATACTACATACGTTGAATAAATACTACGTAGAGTATGCACCTGAAAACTTTTTGACCAGGGATAACATTATCATCGTTGAGTAAAATCCACAAGAACGAAATATTTTGCCAAAATTTCTGCCTAGCACTACAAATTTATGCCCCCCCCCCATCATGCTTAGCGTCCCCTAATAGTCTACCAAGTTCTGAGCGGCTGGCGTCACTACTGTTTGCTAGCGTTTTGTCCCGTATCAGTGGCGATTTCGCGGTAGGGAAATCCAGCTTCCCTCACTCCAAAAATCCTTGCTCGCTCAAAATCTCTCAGGTGTTTTTAATGCGACTTTCTTCAGCGAATGACTGCAACATCAGATCAGATCAGATCAGATGTAGAAGATTTCAGGAAGGGAGTATATGACCCAAGGAGGATAGAATAATACTTCTGGAGACGCCCTGTGTCCTTAACCGTGAAGCCGCCAGGTGTGAGAATTTGGCGTTGTTTACATGACACCTAAATAGAATTTAAACTGTGTTTATTTTGGAATTGCGTGGTTTTGGTAGCAGAAATCGTGTTAATATCAAACCGGAATGAATTATACTTCATACACGAGTGAAGTTTTCAATTTCCACGTGATATTTTGTTTAGAATTTCCACTAACGTTCGGGTATTTCAATCTAAAATAAAAATAGGAAGAGGCCTCAAAATATTTAAGAATTTTATAAATTCAGCATTATCTCAGACATCGGCAACAACTTCCGATGCAAAATTGTAAACATTTGCGACGAAAGAGGGCGATTCAGCCAACACAAAATGCATTGCAATAGCCTTGAAAACTATCAGCTTTACCACACTTTAACGGTTGTCGCTCGCGGTTGTAGGCTTCACGCAAAGTCCTACTGCTCCATTAACCAGATATCATATTCTAACCTCCTTGATCTGACCCCAAGTCTTAAACAATCCTTAGAAATAGGAAGCTAGGAGATTTGGGCTTGATTGCAACATCTTGTTTGTTTTATACCCAAGACCGGACAGTTTTTATTTTTTTTTATTGGAGGTTTAACGACCACCGTGAGCAACTCAATGGGCTATACCGAACAGTTCAGAGGGCGCTGCTCCATAACTGCCAACGCATGTTTACTAACATTTTAATCATTTGAATGTCCCAACCTGTTGTACACATCCTGTAAATTTGAAGCTAATACCAGCAGTCCTTCATGGTGTTGCAGCTTTTACAAACAGTAGTGTATTTCAGCTTTTTACAAACAGTAGTGTATTTCACTATGAAAATTTTCAGCCTCTGAAAAATTTTCTTTCATCCAACACCTGATAAATATTTTAAACAGCTTGCCATCTAAACAAACCTTTTAAGCATTACCCCAAATTGTAATTTCTGGATAAACCCCTGTCCTAATTTAGGTCTACTAGTTGTAAGGAAGGAGGAGAATCAGGGCCATAAAACCAACACATTTTTTCGGGTAGGGGAAAGGGGAAAGGACCACCGTGAGCAACTCAGTGGGCTATAAGCAGCCGCTCGTCCCTATTTTATGGTCACTGGATAAAGAGAAGGAAAAGTGCCAATCCCGTAGACAAGCACAACATCCATGCCTCATTCGAAACCTTCTCGGACGAATGTCCAGAAGCCCAGTCTTAGACCACTGCGCCACCGAGTCTGCAAAGCAACATACCTTCTCATCTGGGACTGAAGCCAGAGCCCATGTCCGACGAACTGTCAGACACCAGTGCTTACAAGGAAACGGACATGTTGTTGTCGCTGATTGCAAAACCAAAGTATGTTCTTTAGATAGAGGATCATAAGATATGTTCATATCCAAATTGAGCTGCTATGGACAACAGGGGGCGCCACTAGAGCCTTGTTCATGAGCATTATATTATGTAATGTACAGTATGTACGTACACTGAAGTGCCAGAAAAACTGGTACACCAGCCTAATACTTGGTAGGTCCCCCACGGGAGCGCAGGACTGCAGAAATTGACGGGCCATGGACTCCACTAGCTTCTGGAAATATGCTGTAGACAATACACACCATACTTCCTGCAGAACGTTCCACAATTCGGGGGTATTCCGAAGTCTCATATTCCTGTGTTTGATAGCGCGTTGCATGGCATCCCAAATGTGTTCTATCACGTTTAGATCTGGGGACTTGGGTGGGATGGCAACACCCCAAACACAGATGAATGCTCCTCTAACCATAATGTAGCGTCCCCACACTTGTGTGGAGGTGCATTGTACTGTTGGAACAGGCCCAACCCATCAGCATGAATGCAGAACATGAAAGGGTGTACCTCGTCAAAAAGGATGCTCACATACCATTGGCCGGTCACACACGTTTGTAGACGTATCAGGGGTTCCAGTGAAGTCCAGCTAAACGCACCCCATACCATTACAGACCCCCACCAGCCAGTACAGTTCCATATTGACAGGCGGCATCCATTGCTTCATGGAGTTTGCGCCACACACGTATCCTTCCATCTTCCCGATTCAGTTGGAAACGCGACTCGTCAGACCAGGCTACTTGTTTCCAGTCATCAAGTGTCCAGTGGCGGTGTTGCCGTGCCCAAGCGAGGCGTATAGCTCTGTGTCGTACACCCATCAAGGGGACTCTAATTGGGCGTCGGCTCCCAAAGCCCATATCGTGCAGGGTATGTTGCACAGTCCGGACGCTGATGCTTGTTGAAGCTCCACCATTGAATTCCGATGATACCTGCGAAAGTGTTGCACGCCTATCGCGTGAAACGATTCTCTACAGCTGATGATGGTCACGTTCACCCAATGTCTTTTTACGGCAGCACTGGTATAGTAGGTTGGAGGTTTTGCCGGAATTCTTGTAGTCACGGTACACCCTTGCAATGGTCGTTCGTGAAAATCCGAACTTCGTTTCTACCTCCGAAATGCTATGGCCCATCTCATGAGCGCAAACAATGACACCGCGTTGAAAATTGCTTACATCGTTATTACTTGTCATTCTCATGCCGAAAATAGCTCTGACAGCTGACAATGATGTCTATCGCTTTAAATACGCACTGGCGGACGCAACCGAGTACGCGAATAGGTGACGTTGCTATGCATTTTGCATAAGCTCGCCTGTACCAGTTTTTCTGGCACTTCAGTGCATATTATGAATGTTATATTATTTTTAGAACTTACAATTATTTTCTATTCCAGGAACTTGCGAGCAAGTGATTAAACATTGATTGACCGTCTCAAAGTGTCTCATTGTTAAGTGTTACTGCAATCAGTGTGAACTATGAATTCGGAAGTTGTAGTGAAGTTGTTGTCGGATTTCTTCGGTTCATCGGAGGTTACACCAAGTGAAATGGATCTCATAGCATTTGAACACATCAAAAAGGAGTTGCTTGAGAAGGACGTCATTATGGAAGAGGTCAATGCACTACTTTTTGATGACGTTTTATCTGACGGAGACGAGGAGGAAACGGGAAGCAACTTTGGTGATGAAACAGATGCTCCGACTTATGACGAGGCACAATCGCCAATTCCAGAAACCAGTGAGTCTTCATACGAACCATCGCCAAAGAAGTCGCAATCCAAATTTCCAGAAGGATTCTTGGGGGTGCGTACAAAATCTAAACCAAGCAACCGAGGGAGAAAGATGTCAACTTCGAACCTCTTTAACTGTGTCTCCAAGCTTGGCCATTGACTCTTCTGCTATAGTAAACTTTAACACTGTTATGGTCCAAAAGAGGAGAATCAGGAACAAGGCCGTTCTTCAAAAGTTTTAAGAACGATTGAAGAAGTCCCGTGCTTGCAATACAAAATCTCTGCAACAACAGCTGAACAGGGAAGTATTTGAATACTTTCTTCAAATGCGTTGTAAGGAATGCGATTATTCACGACAGGACAATTAGGCTATGTGCAATGTAAATAAAGAAACTTATTGACGTTCACAATCAGCTGAACTTTAAAGCATCCAAACGATGGGTCACAAGATTCAAGAAACTTAAAAAGATTGTTTCGCGGAAAGTAACCCACAAAGTGAGCAGATCGTGTTTCCAGGAATCCAGGGATTTGAAGGCGAAGGTGAAAGAATTTGTTAGAAATATGCAAACGTTTATAGAAACGTACAAGATAAATGACGAAAATGTGCTGAACGCTGATCAGTCGCGCTTCGAGAAGGAACTTCGATCTGGAAGAACCGTTTCTGTTCAAGGACAGAAGCGAATCTTTGTGGCAGCAAGTTTCATTTCAGCAACTGCACATTCGTACATGATTATGCTGGTCATCACCATGAGTGGAACACTTTTACCACACATGCATGTTTTAGTGTAGGAAAGAAGTCAGAAATTTCCTGCAAACATGACGATTGATCTTCCAAACATCAAAGATCATCCTGCCAAATCAGCAACCATGTCCAAACAAGACCTAATGGTCTTTTTGGAAGAAGTTTTGTGGCCAGACTTCATAGGAAATGACCACGTGCTGCTGTTAGCAGATTCATGGGCATTTTTTTATTGGATGTTTTACGACCACCGTGAGCAACTCAAAGGGCTATAAGCAGTCGCCCGTCCCTAATTTAGGGCCACTGCTTGCAGCGAAGGGAGAGAGCCAGGGCCGTAAGACAAACACAACATCCATGTCTCACGGGATTCGAACGTGGACCCCTTTCGGACGAATGATCAGAGGCCATCGCTTAGACCACTGCGCCACCGGGGCGGCAGATTCCTGTACATCAAACAAGGATGACGCACTTTACAACTCAACTTTTCCAGACTGAGTCGAATTCTGGTATATACTGATTTTCAGAAAAATGTACCATGTGTAGCCTGCGATGTGTACTTCTTTTGTCCCTATAAAAATATGATTAAGTTCGTAACGGACACTGAGCTGATAACATCAGACATGTCTTTCTCCGTCTTCAGGCTTTTGTTCACTATCAGTTTTCAGCGCCTCGATATCAAAACCTAATCCCCATTGCATTTTATAAGTGTGGCTATGTTACTACTCATCCTGGATACTTCCAAACACCTCTTCAGTATTGTTTTGAATCGGGCGTAATTGAGGAATGTGGTAGAGAAGATTGCGACGAAACAGCATTCATGAAATATGCTCACTGTGAGAACTACTTTTGTTTGGATCATTCCATAATTAAAGATCTTCATATTTTTTGTCGTACATGAAAGGTGAGTGCAATGTAAATCCACTGCTGAATGCGCTATTCATTCATGAATACTTTGTAATGCATACCAATAGCTTAAAACGCCAAAAACCGTTCCGATACGGGCCGCAAGAGTAATAGAGATTCCATGAATATTGTCTTCGCCAGTGTTTTTTGATGTCATATGACTTCATCATTTATATTCTATAGCACCTAAAAGTTTGTCAATATCCGTTACCCTTTCGGTGTTGTCGAATGATATAACAAGCACAGTGCTTCTAGCAACAACGGTGCGGACCATTTCCTTGTTAGACTACTGCACCAACGAGGCGACATTCTGGCAGTTCAGGGACAACAGTTTAACACATGCTGCTCTTTTTTTTTTTTTTATCACGTAGCATGAATCTAATGAATTTTACTGGCAGCAGGGCTTCCACTTCCACTGTCCACTTTTCCTTTTAAAGAGCAAAAATTTCCCTTCTTTCCCTTTTTTCCCCTAAGAATAGGAGAGACTTACTTTTTTTCTCTCGAAAACTGGAGTATATTTCCAAAAATTTTTCTCTCTCTGTTTTTCGTATATGAGAAAAGACATGTGTAATTCAAAAATCAAAACTGAGATTTATATTATATATTGTTGAAAAGCATATTTTGTAGCATTATTATAAGCAAAGAATAACTGCCCTTCTGTGATATGGCTAATGTTCACTTATCTATACTGTACAACACCAATATTTGCCATGCAATCATAGACCTGAAACAAGAAATTATTTAGAATTCAGCGCTATTTCGGTGAAAATTAAAATTGATACCTTGTTGTTGTTGTTTTTTGTCTTATATGAAACAAAGTATAGAAAGAGAATTGCAAAATGAAATGCTGAATATGTTGAATAGATACCTGAATACAATAAGTTCTGATGTACAGTTCCAAATAATTAACTCAGAAAATAAACATATCAAAAACTCAAGAATGTCAGCTTCCTTAAATCGAAGAACAATCTTGAAAGTTGAATGAGTGCTGCCCTTGTGGCGCAGTAGTCTAAGTAATGACTTCTGATCATTCGTCCGAGATCGGTCAGAGTTCGAATCCCAGTGAGGCATGGATGCTGTGTTTGTCCTACGGAGCTGGTTCTCACCCTTTCCTAGAGCCAGTAACCCTAAACTGGGAACAGGCGACTGCTTATAGCTCAATAAGTGGCTCACGGTGGTCGCTAAAACCTACAATAAAAAAAATAATAAAAGAGCAGAATGTCGTATACTTTGCACAGCAGTAGAGAGAGTGAGAAATGAAAATAAATTGATGGTAGGTAAGAGAGGAAACTGGAAAGAGACTGAGGGGAAAAGATTGATGCATACTATTAACACAATAAAAGTGGGGAGGCTTGCTCATCACTTTGTCGGCAATTTCTTTTCTCACATTTGTAAGCTTCCAGTGTTTACTTAATATTTAGTTGAGATTCATGTGTTCCCCAAAATACAACGCTTATCTATTGAAACATATGGGTGTGATGGGACTGACGCTGTACGTTACTACTGTGTACCTGCAATTTGCTTATTGCAGTTTCAAAGGTAATCAGTGCGAGCCCTAAATGGTGTCCCCCATTCGAATCTTTCCTTTCGCTGATGCTTGAACTCTGCCAATTTTCCTAATGGCCGATGATCAGTGGTGGCTCCAGGTACGGGCATACCGGGCAATCGCCCTGGGCCCCACGCTCAGAGGGGCCCCGCATCGCCGCCAATTAATTAGTAGTTTTTGCCTGGCGTTACCTAAAATATTGTAGTTCACGATCATATACAAATAAATGACCAATTTTAATATTTCGTCTGCCGAGAGGAGCTTTTCTAAGCAGAAGCTCATTAAGACCATCTGTAAGGAATACCATGACCTAAGACCGGCTGTCAGCTCTCGCTCTTCTGTCTATAGAAAACGACGTGGTATTTTCTCGGGACTATAGTGATTTGATTGAAAACTTCAGCCACAAGAAAAGTCGTAGAATTCTTCTTTAAATAATAGGCTTACCTTATAATTATACAGCTAACCTTGTTTATTTAGTAACAGGCCATTTTGGAACAGGTAATGTTTTGGATTCCTAATTATATTAATAAACAATGTATTGTATTACATCGTGTTTATTTCATATAAATCAATACAACTCCCGATAAAAAAAATTGCTTTGGTATCACATTCGCGTCAAGTGAGGGTTTGTATAAGAAACAAAAAGTGAGCGACTGGTTTACGGTTAGAGTAAGCAACATGTATTTTTTACGTATAAAAAAGGGTTATTGCTATGGTCCCCGTGAAGAGCCATCGCCCGGGGCATCGCAAGCGCTAGGCCCGCCATTGCCGATGATCACACACCAGCTTGCCCTCCCACTCCGCGCCGGCATCAAGCACAAATAACACATTAACAGAAACCACATGTATTAGTTACTAAGCTTAAGTCGCATTCGAACTCCGCGTCCTCACCCTCAGGAAAAACGTTTTCTATAAAAGGATTCAACTCATGCAGAAAGAACAAACATACGGCTAAATAAACCACAAAATCTGCATGATTGAAGTTACGGTTACAATTTGGTTGAGCGACTTTTAATCCGGTTTATGTTTTTACATATCTTGAACGAAAATTTCCTTTTTCCTCCCCCTTCTACCTTTTTTCCCTGAGGAGCAGGGGCGGATTGGCCCACCGGGATACAGAGACATTTCCCGGTGGACCATTCGAGAAATGGCCCGCTTTCTCCTATTCTTTTTACCTGATTTTTTTACAAAATACGAATATTTATTTAGGTACTTCTGAATAATACAGGGTGTTCCATAAAGGTGTAACCAATTTCAAATGATCACAACAGTTTTAATATAAATGACTTGAATACACAATTTGTGTTAATTCACAAAACAGATTGTGAAGTTTTATAGACATTCGACATGGGCACCATTTGTCACCAAACAATGTCTAAACGGTATTCGGCCGCCCCGGTGGCGCAGTGGTCTAAGGCTCTGGCCTCTGATCATTCGTCCGTAAGGGGTTCGGGTTAGAATCCCGGTCAGGCATGGATGTTGTGTTTGTCTTACGGCACTGGCTCTCTCCCTTCCCTGGAACCAGTGACCCTAAATTAGGGACGGGCGACTGCTTATAGCCCATTGAGTTGCTCACGGTGGTCGTTAAACCTCCAATAAAAAAACAAAACAAAAAAAAAACGGTATTCCAGTTCCAACCATGTTCGTTCAAGAATGTCCGTATTAACTTTTGCAGTGCGTGAGTGATCCTTTTCTTTAGGTCAGCAATATCTAAATGGTATTCCAGTTCCAACCATGTGCGTTCGAGAATGTCCGTATTAACTTTCTGCAGTGCGTGGGTAATCCTCCTCTTTAGGTCAGCAATGTCTAAATGGTATTCCAGTTCCAACCATGTATGTTCGAGAATGTCCGTATTAAATTTCTGTAGTGCGTGAGTAATCCTCCTTTTTAGGTCAGCAATGTCTAAATGGCATTCCAGCTCCAACCATGTTCGTTCGAGAATGTCCGTATTAACTTTTGCTGTGCGTAAGTAATCCTCCTCTTTAGGTCAGGTATGTCTAAATGGTATTCCAGTTCCAACCATGTTCGTTCGAGAATGTCCGTATTAACTTTTGCAGTGCGTAAGTAATCCTCCTCTTTAGGTCAGCAATGTCTAAATGGTGTTCCAGTTCCAACCATGTTCGTTCGGGAATGTCCGTATTAACTTTCTGCAGTGCGTGAGTAATCCTCTTTAGGCCAGCAATGTCTAAATGGTATTCCAGTTCCAACCATGTTAGTTCGAGAATGTCCGTATTAACTTTCTGCAGTGCCTGTGTAATTATCCTCTTTAGGTCAGCAATGTCTGCAACAGGGGTGCTGTAAACCTCCCCCTTGATGAATCCCCATAAAAAAGACACAGGGTGTTGAGTCCGGCGAACGTGGGTGCCATGCAATAGAACCACCACGCCCTATCCATCGTTTGGGAAATTTGGTATCCAAAACCTCCTCACAGTCAAAGACCAATGAGGTGGCGCCCCATCTTGTTAGAAAATGATCAGAGTTACAAGTTCATCTTACTGGGGATACACAAATTGCTCAATCATATCCAGGTAATTATCAGCTCTTGTAGTCGCTTCCTGAAAGAAAAAGGGTTCAATAGCACGGTCGACCATTATGCCACACCAAAATTCATTTTGGGGCTAGTTTATTTATGTTCCATTGTGCAGTGCGGATGATCAGTTCCCCAAATTCTCACATTCTGTTTATTAACCTTTCCAGAAACATGGAAAGTGCACTCATCCGAGAAACATATTTGTCTCAGGAAAGATTCAGCACCTGCAATGTTCTCCAACATCTCTTCAGCAAACTGTTTACGTTTCACGTGATCATCTGGGGTTATGTGATGGGTTATGTACAGTATATACCGGTACATTTCCAATCTCTGAAGTAACACTGTGCACTCACGACGTGGGGAAGGCCAGCTGTCATGCTACTTGTCTGATTGACTTTCAAGGGCTACGAGTGAATGTTTGTCTCACAACCTCCTCCCTTTCTGGAACAAGCGATGGTCGTCCAGGACTTTTCTTTGTAAGGACGCTACCAGTTCCCTTGAATGACTTGCACCACTTTCTGATGCTGTTACGTGAGGGAGGTTTGCTCCCGTATTTTGTTCTGAAATTCCGCTGAACCTGCGTTTCGGATCCTGTTTCAATAAACCACTCCGCAATCTGTGCTTTCGTCGCAAGATCCATTGGTTACACTTCTAGAAAACTTGACGGTCTTCCTCATCACATGCAACAAACATAATGCTGATATTAGTTTTGTATCAAATGTTATCAACATTTTAAGTTGATTACAACTTTTTGGGACACCCTGTATAATGGTAAATTTCATCGAAGCTTTATTTCTATCTGAGAGGTAATTTACATTAAAAAAAGGAGCCTTTCGTTCTATGTATATTGTGCGTTAATTCCAAAATACAATAGCAAAGTTATCTGCATGTCTGTGAGAAAGTGCCTCTTGACCAAGTAAGCTGTTATAAATTAATTAAGCTAAGGCTAGCTACAGTTAGATGCAGGTTGCTGGATTGGAGAGCCCAGCGTCATTGGTGTTCCCTATCCTCATGTGATAAATTAGCGTCCCCACACGCTTATCCCCTGGCTGACACAGAGCATGCTTTTCCGGCAGAGATGTTCGGAAATCTGGGTCCCATACACATGTATTTTAAATGAAACGGAAGTTTACCAGTACTAGCTCAAGGGTCAAAATAATGGGTAGACTTAGAAAAGGCATCTACTCAAGGAGCTACTAATATCTTTGCGCAATAAGCGATCAGTGTGCAAATAAATATAAAATTTTATTGTGTAGGGAAATTGTTATGTTGCATGCGCGCAGTTTAACTTTCCAATGATCTTCACAGTGATTTAATCCGAAATGGGGCCTTCAAGAGACACTGGATTTTCTTTTGTCAATATCAAATTTTTTAAAGGAAAATAAAAACCTGGTACAACACCCTATATTGAGTGTGGCTTGATGCTACATTGAATCACGAAGGGATTTTTTAAATTGTTTTACCATTAAATTGTTGTTAAAAAATTTTCACAATTGAATTCGTTTTGCGATGCATATTTCAACAGTTCTACTTCATACAGGATCTAACAGAATTTTTTCATGAGGGAATTTATGAGGTTATCCCCTGTAGGTATGTTTGTTTTTATAGTGGACTGCAAGTTTAAAATTCCCTGACTGGTTTGATCGTCCCAATCCGCTCCTGGCCGCCCCGGTGGCGCAGTGGTCTAAGGCGCTGGTCTCTGATCATTCGTCCGTAAGGGGTCCGGGTTCGAATCCCGGTCAGGCATGGATGTTGTGTTTGTCTTACGGCACTGGCTCTTTCCCTTCCCTGGAACCAGTGACCCAAAATTAGGGACGGGCGACTGGTTATAGCCCATTTGAGTTGCTCACGGTGGTCGTTAAACCTCCACTCAAAAAAAAAAAAAATCCGCTCCTGCTGAGGAGGCCTGATTTTGATAAAATTTCCCAAAAAAGAGATATTTTTCCTGAAAGTGGAAGCCCTGGCTACTAGTGCCTGACAATGATGCATTTCGTAGAGGTCATGCAAAGGTATTAATTCATTGTTTTTTTTTATTGGGGATTTAACGACGACTGTGAGCAACTCAATGGGCTATAAGCAGTCGCCCGTCCCTAATTTAGGGCCACTGACTCCAGGGAAGGGAGAAAGCCACTTCCATAAGAAAAACACAACATCCATGCCTCACTAGGATTCGAACCCGGACCCATATCGGACGAATTATCAGAAGACATCGCTTAGACCACTGCGCCACTGGGGCGGCTTTCTTTAATCTAATAGAAGACAAGGAAATTTGAACAAAGCTGACCGATATGTGAAAACTGCGATTACCTACATTATATCAGCACCATTTCTCAATCGAAAGATGGCCGCCCCGGTGTCTCAATGGTCTAAGCGCTGGCTTCTGACCATTTATCCTAAATGGGTCCTGGTTCGAATTCTGGTGAGGCATTGATATCGTTTTTATTTTACGGCACTGGCTATCTCCTTTCCCAGGAACGAGAGACCCTAAATTAGGGACGGGCGATTGTTTATATCCATCGAGTTGCTCACGGTGGTCATTAAACCGTCAAACAGAACAAAACAGAGAGAGAGGCATGGATGCACTTTAGCGGGTGGAGATATAAAAAGAAATATTTGTAGTACACTGGAATACATATACGCATGTGCAGTGCGTATCACATAACTACTATTTAGCACAGTGCGATACATAACTACTATTTAGCACAGTGCGATACATAACTACTATTTAGCACAGTGCCGTACATAACAAACATGTTACATGCCTTATAAATTGTTTTCTATCACTGACATGTACATGATATATAAAAATTGCCGCCCCGGTGGCGCAGTGGTCTAAGGCGTTGGCCTCTGATCATTCGTCCGTAAGGGGTCCGGGTTCGAATCCCGGTCAGGCATGGATGTTGTGTTTGTCTTACGGCACTGGCTCTCTCCCTTCCCTGGAACCAGTGACCCTAAATTAGGGACGGGCGACTGCTTATAGCCCATTGAGTTGTTTACGGTGGTCGTTAAACCTCCAATCAAAAAAAATATATATATATATATAAATTGTTTTTAAGAGTAATTTCATGTCTAAAATTGTTTTTAATAATAACATTAACTTGTACCTAATATTTATCTAATTCGCCTTTACTATTGACAAGAATAAAATCATCAGGTCGATGTGGTCCTAAATGTTATAATTCTATACATTTTGGTATAGAAAAAACAATCTGCATTTTTTCTTATAAAATTAAAAATTTTAAATATGGAAAAAATGTTCGTTGATTATAAAAATGAAGGTTTAATACCATGATTGTGTTTACACTTCATTCAACATAATGCTGAAAAAACACGTTTCTATTCATATTTCACGCTTCACGGCAACCTCACACAACCACAAAGAGCCGCCCCAGTGGTGTAGTGGTCTGAGTGCGCTGGCTTCTGACTAATCTTCCGAGATGAGCCCGAGTTCGAATCCCGGTGAGGCATGGATATTGTGTTTGTCTTACGGTACTGGCTCTCTCCCTTTTCTGGAAATCGTGATCTAGATTAGGAACGGGCGACTGCTTATAGCCCTTCGAGGTGTTTTTTTTTTTTTTTTTGATTGGAGGTTTAACGACCACCGTGAGCAACTCAATGGGCTATAAGCAGTCGCCCGTCCCTAATTTAGGGTCACTGGTTCCAGGGAAGGGAAAGAGCCAGTGCCGTAAGACAAACACAACATCCATGCCTGACCGGGATTCGAACCCGGACCCCTTACGGACGAATGATCAGAGGCCAACGCCTTAGACCACTGCGCCACCGGGGCGGCCCTTCGAAGTGTTCAAAATGGTCTTTCTTGTTCTTGTTCTTGATTGAAGGTTTAACGACTACCGTGAGCAACTCAACGGGCTATAAGCAGTCGCCCGTCCCTAATTTAGGGTCACTGGTTCCAGGAAAGGGAGAGAGCCAGTGCCGTAAGACAAACACAACATCCATGCCTCACCGGGATTCGAACCCGAACCCCATTCGGACGAATGATCAGAGGCCATCGCTTAGACCACTGCGCCACCGGGGCGGCATAATGGTCTTTAAATCCCCAATAAAAAAAACTGCCACAAATGAAACAGAAAGGTGGACTGCATGACTAACGCATACCGTGTACAGCTCACATGGAGAAATAAGCAACCCTTCGTCCAAATGCGTCTTCAAACCACTCAAGGTCGAATGACCATGCAGAGATATTTCAGGTTATCCTCAGTGAGGCACTCTAATCATGGGAGCTTACACACACTTTTCGAGAGCTAAGGACCCCTTATTGAGGTACTGCAGACTACGTCTTACGATTCAGAAGATCACTATGAATCCTTCCTTTTTGTAAATTTCCAGGAAGAACCGCGTGGTGTCTGCTGGATTTGACGGAGGACAAGACACAATAATGGTACGAAACAGGGAGAGAGTAAGAGAGAAAGATAAACAAGTCGAAGTATACTTAAGGTGAACAAATATTGGAACACTGATTTGAGGACAAAAGGGCGTGGCGTCCCCAAGTCCGCAGTTCATTTGGGGACATATAGTACTCAAAATAAATATGCAAATCTTTTTGTCACAAAATTGCATTACTTTAATAAGTGTGATATTACGTATGAAAATTTGTGTCTTAAAAGGATATATCTTCTAGAATGTTGGTAATTTGTATTTTTTTTTTTTTGATTGGAGGTTTAACGACCACCGTGAGCAACTCAAATGGGCTATAAGCAGTCGCCCGTCCCTAATTTAGGGTCACTGGTTCCAGGGAAGGGAGAGAGCCAGTGCCGTAAGACAAACACAACATCCATACCTCACCGGGATTCGAACCCGGACCCCTTACGGACGAATGATCAGAGGCCAACGCCTTAGACCACTGCGCCACCGGGGCGGCTAATTTGTATTTTTTTTTTTTTTTTTTTTTTTGATTGGAGGATTAACGACCACCGTGAGCAACTCAATGGGCTATAAGCAGTCGCCCGTCCCTAATTTAGGGTACCTGGTTCCAGGGAAGGGAGAGAGCCAGTGCCGTAAGACAAACACAACATCCATGCCCGACCGGGATTCGAACCCGGACCCCTTGCGGACGAATGATCAGAGGCCAACGCCTTAGACCACTGCGCCACCGGGGCGGCTAATTTGTATTGACAAAGTGGGATTATGATGGCGAGAACATGTTAGCAAAAGTGAAATGCTTTACCTTGTATATGTGCCGAATTAAAATCAAGCTGCACACCAAACTAATTGCATGGCGCCGCCCCGGTGGCGCAGTGGTCTAAGGCTCTGGCCTATGATCATTCGTCCGAACGGGGTCCGGGTTGGAATCCCGGTCAGGCATGGATGTTGTGTTTGTCTTACGGCACTGGCTCTCTCCCTTCCCTGGAACCAGTGACCCTAAATTAGGGACGGGCGACTGCTTATAGCCCATTTAGTTGCTCACGGTGGTCGTTAAACCTCCAATCAAAAAAAAAAATTGCATGGCGAATTTTTCATTTTGCCAAAGTTTTTTGAGAAACTTAGATCAAGTACAGTCGAAATTTGACCGCGCCAGTAGTTCAGTCTCCTAGTGCTGGCCACTGACCATTCGTACAAGTGGGTACGGGTTTGAGTCCCGACTGAGACATGGATGGTGTGTTTGTCTTATAGCACTTGCTCTCTCTCCCTTCCCTAAAACGAATGTCTCCAAATTAGAGACAGGTGACTGCTTATAGTCCTTAGAGTTGCTCGCCGTGGTCGTTAAACTCGGAAAGAAGAAAAAAAAAGTAAAAATTTGTTTTCACAAGAAGCACGTCGGAAAATTAGTACAATGAAAACCACTTTTAAGAACATTTTTCATTAGAAATCTAACGAGCTAATGAGGAAGTGTAAATTCGAGGACATTTGAGGACAAACTAAAAATTTGAGGACAATTTCCGTCCCCAAAGGCATCAGACGTTTTTGGGGGACAGTAAACTAAATTCGAGGACTGTCCTCAAGAATCGGGGACTTCTGGTCAGCTGAGACGCTATAGCTGAAGTATACGTAAACCAGTTATATGTATGGAAAGTTTGCTTATATCACTATTAGATAAAAATAAAAGTTACGACTCTCACTATCGCAAGAAAAAAAGTGTTTGCCTTTTTTTTTTTTTTTTGTAGAATTTTTTTTGTAGGTTTAACGACCACCGTGAGCAACTCAATGGGCTATAAGCAGTCGCCCGTCCCTAATTTAGGGTCACTGGTTCCAGGGAGGGAGAGAGCCAGTGCCGTAAAACAAACACAACATCCATGCCTCACCGGGATTGAACCCGGACCCCGTTCGGACGAATGATCAGAGGCCATCGCTTAGACCACTGCGCCACCTGCGCGGCTTTTGTAGAATTATAGCGACTACCGTGAGCATGGGCTACAAGCAATCATCCGTCCCTAATTTAGGGGCCCCGGTTCTAGGAAAACGAGAGAGCCAGTGCCATAAGACAAGCACAACATCCATGCCTCACGGGATTTGAACCCGGACCTATCTCGGACGAATGATCAGAAGCCAGCGCTTTGTTTTGTCTTTCACACTTCGGGTGAGATGGACCCCACTATGTGCTTGGTAAGAGCGGGGCCGTCGAGATCATGTCAGTCACCGACGGCCCCGGTAAGAGCCGCCACTGCTTATGGCACTAATTTCCTCCCTTCCCTGGAAACAGTGGCTCTAAATTTGGGGCATTTGACTGTTATATAGCCATTGAATTACTCACAGTGGTCGTTAAACCCAAAAAGGCCGCCCCGGTGGCGCAGTGGTCTAAGCAATGGCCTCTGATCATTCGTCCGAAAGGGGTCCGGGTTCGAATCCCGGTCAGGCATGGATGTTGTGTTTGTCTTACGGCACTGGCTCTTTCCCTTCCCTGGAACCAGTGACCCTAAATTAGGGACGGGCGACTACTTATAGCCCATTGAGTTGCTCACGGTGGTCGTTAAACCTCCAATAAAAAAAAACAAAAAAAAACAACCCCGAAAGCGAAAGAAAGAAAAATCGGGAGATGCGATATTTCAACCAATATATCTCTTGACTTGATTAGTCAGTTGTAACACCCTATGGCGTCCACGAGTTGATTCTCCGTATGGTGAAGTGGCAACAGTTTTCATTCTTAATTTCCTACTGCAACGCACCAAGATGGCGTTAAAAGATGTTGTTGGGATGAGTAAGTATCCAATAATCATCCTTTCTAAAGTGTGTTTACCTTTGTTTGTGCTTATACATTTGCAGATTTGCCACCATACATTCAAGTACAGGTCAGCCTTTTCAGCAGTTTTTTGATAAAGCTATTTCATTTTCGATTTTGACGCCAATGTGTTGAAAAGGGGTGTGTTGTTTTGCTGTCAAATTTAAAGGTCTTCGTACTTTTGAAACTTTCAGATCATATGGATGCGTTAAAAGAAGGCATTTGCTTTCATTGTGTTCTAATGAAAATTCCAATTTTTATCATTTTGTGAAAAGCGGTAATATGCGATTCAATCCTCTTTTCACGCAGACACACTCCGGAAAAATTGATGCTATAAAAGCGTGTGTTTTTCTACATAAGGGGGATATTTGTATCGTTTTTCGCTAATTTTTTTGTGTGTGAAACAAATACAGTTTCGGAACAGCTATTATTTAGGGATCAGGCTTCCGATTTATTATTATTGCGTACATAGGCTAACCACTGCCAATGTTGAAAATGTATTTGGTAATTGTGAGGAAGTTGGCCATGAAACCTAACTTCGATGAATTTTAATGTTGGAGACTTGTTGGGATCGATTGTAAAAGATGTATATTTGAGCTTTGGAAATGGATTTAATATTTAGACAATCAGATATGATGGAGCTGCGCAAACTGTGTGATTTCATAGTTTGATAAAAAGAGAATTTTTCTGTAGAATAAAGGATTTAATTTTTTTCTGGCGGAAAGAAGAATTTAGTAGTTTTTCGACGAAACAAATGTATATTAGTGCTATATATGCTGCATTTTGTGTAAACAAACCTGAAAAGAGTAACCCGTTATGGTAAGATATTAATTAGATCCTGGTATTTGCAGTCACATTTTATGTCCCTGGCTAGTGATAACATGATCAAGCATCATACAAGTTTGGGAGCTGTCTTTTTATTATTATTTTTGTTGTTGTCGTTGTGCTGAAAATGAAGCAAAATCTGTGGTTATAAGTCAAAATGGAAAGTCACATTCCATGAAATGTTGAAAATTTCTGCATTCTCTGTGCCATAAAACTTCAACCATTTTCCAAATCTTCATAATTTGTAATTGTCAAAAATAGTAATAAAATTGCTTTATAAATAAATTTGATTAATTAGAATTAAAGAAAATGCTCGTTTTGTCTTCTAGTATTTTTTTTAACCATATGTTCAGTGCTAATCCAGCTCCAGCATAGTTACCCCAAAATGAGAATCTGCTATCTTTGTCTTATTCAGGGTTGTAACAAGCAGGGGCTCATCCCCCCTCCCTAACTTGCAATACATGGCATGTAGCCACCCTAGAAAATAAACATTATAAATTATTTGAACTTTTTGCTTTTACTCACCATTATAATCATAAATACTTTACCTTACATGTTCACATACTGAACTTTTCTTTTAAAAAAATGACTGAAATAACACAGACAGAGCAATGGATGACTCAAAAGAAATTACTTCTCAAAATAGGAGGAAAAGCTATGTCAGTGATTCACTACCATATGGTCACAAGCTTGATGTTAAGGGTCAGGATGTTAAGGATCAGTGAAGAGAAACCCCCCCCCTCCCCTTACACACACACCTTTTTTTTTTTTTTCAGAGAAATGTATATTTGGGAAAGCATAAAAAACAAAATAGAAGTGGGTGAATAGGTATGCAGAAGGCTAAAATATTTCTTACCTGATAAGTGATTGTGACCTGCTGTTAAAAATCTCCAGGGAGTTAATTGCATACAAACAAGTTTGGTGGGGATGCTTTAGCTAAATGTATCTTTCTAGGCACTGGAAAACAGTGTTCCAGAGAAAAAATTCTTGTGTGAGAGAAAGAAAGAGCTTTCAACTTCTTCCTGCTCATCACTTTGTGCTCAGTAGAAGCAGTTTATGATGCTTGTGTGGTAAAAATGAGGTTTGTTGGAGAGAAACTGAGCACTCTTGGTTTTGGAAGGGGAAGTTATGGAACTTTAGTATTGACTGTGGTAAGAAGATGGATACCAACAAAGAAGAATTATGATTGAAGATGGAGGTAGAAGAGGAGTTGAAATATGGCTCCAATAACTCCTTGATGCCATTGCATGGATCCACAAGAAGTGAACCTGAATTACAAACTAAATATATTTTCTGTCTACAGCAATGAGGAACCTAATGTTATTTTAATTACACCAGACTGTGAATACTCAAAAATCACTTATAGTGTAACAAATCCATTTATTTTTGTGGTGTAATATGCATAAAGATTCTCTAAGCATTTGCTCTCCACAGGGAGGCATTTTCAAGACAATGGGAGACATAAAAATTGTATTTTTATACCTATCATTGCCTTGAAAAACCCTTTCAGTGAAGAGCAAAAGCTTGGGGAATCTTATGCATGCAAAACCACATAAATTAATGGATTTACTATGCTGTAAGTGTTTCTTGAGTAATAAAGAACCTGCAATTCAATCACCATCATGCAAGTTCAGAGAACATGATCTATTTTTTAAAATTTAAGAGAGTTTCTTTTTCTCCCATTTTTTTATGTTTTTTTTTTCTCTCTCTTTGGTATGGAAAAAGTATTCTTTATTAAAGTTAATGAAAGAAGTGAGGAAACAAAACAACTTGCGTCTGCATTCAGGGATGTTTCAGCCCTGAATGCAGAATCAAGTCAGGGCTGAAACATCCCTAAATGCAGATGCAAGTTGTTCTTTGTTTCCTCACTTTTTCATTCAGAGAACCTCTGAGGCCCATCGTGAAGCATGCAGAAACATCTAAATCAATTTTATCATCTAAAATTATTGCTTGGAATTTTCTTCTCAAAAAAAATGCAATAAAAATGTTTTCCAGTCAGTGTTTTTAATGTAATACATTTCCATATGCAGTTGATGTATTCTAGAGTGTAAAAGTCTATCACTCAAATAAGGCAGGGGAAAAAAATGAATTATGCAACATTAATCGATCGATAGAATCTAGGAAAGTAAGTAGCAGTACATTGTTCATATCAAAATAAAGTAAAATTCAAGGGAAGGATGCAATATTCTGATATTCAGATCAATCCATATACTAGTAAAATCAATATAAATACTTATTGTAAGTAAAATAATAAGTAAATAAACATATTTTTAAAAATGTACATACTTTTTTCTGAGATTTGGGGGTTAGTGACCATGAGCAACTGTTAGATCTACTGACAGCCATCCATCCTTAATTTCGGTGACTGGTTTCCGGGAAGGGGATAACCACTGCTGTAAAACAAGTGAACCACACATACCTCATTTGGAATCCTAAAAGTTTAGGTTCATCTCAAACAAATGGTCAGAGACTAGCTCTTCAGACCACTGGGGTTATCAAAAATGCATTGAACATTCTCAACCAAAGTATCTGAAAGGGATATGATTAATTAAATCACCCAGACAAAAAAGTTATGATACAAACCATCACAGCCCTATGGACTTCAATCCTATCCATGCTGCCATTTAATTCACGTGCAAAATTGTACATTAGCAATTATAAAAGGCAACTTACCCCTATAGAGCTTCCTTCATT
Organism: Macrothele yani; assembly: GCA_039090855.1. NCBI lineage: Eukaryota > Metazoa > Arthropoda > Arachnida > Araneae > Macrothelidae > Macrothele > Macrothele yani. The sequence goes on from CM076995.1 coordinate 188,346,120, forward strand.
TAATGACATGTTCATCTTGCAGGCTGGGGTCTTGTTCTTCATCCTATGTGCTAGTGTATGCATGTCTGTGCCGGTCAATGATATTGGCACTTTACTTGCTGGTCTACTGTTCGCATTGATATCCTTAGTATCATACTCTTGAGAGAACGTTTATTCGAGAACACTTTCTTAAAAATAACTTCATAAAAAGAAGGCTAAAAACGAACACACTTCATATTCTTCTAAACCATAAAAATACTCTTACACTCATGACAACCACTCCCATACTTTGTGACCTCTCACATACCTATTAACCCTAACAAACATTTAACTACACAATTTCAAAACTCTGAAAGAAAACATAATCTCACTATCAACGTAGAACACATAAAAACTTGATTGACATTAAATGTCCGTCATTACTGTTTCACACGTTATGCAAGTTCTGCACTTGGGAGATTATTAAAGGATGTTAGATACGTATGGGGCATAGTATCGGCAATTAAAATCAAGAAACAATTAATTATATATGTACTTACTATATTCGTAGTGACTGTCGGGGCTTCTTATGTACGCCTGTAACGTGTTTATCCACAAGACATTGCCGTAACTATCCGACTCATTCAAAGAATGTGAACTTTTTTCAATTGTGAAGTTTAAAAAAAAAAAAATCATGATATTGTAAAATCTGCATCAGATAAAATTGAACAAGATGAATTTTTACAATGAAGGTAAAAAAATTCTTTTTAACAACAACGAAATATGAAACTGAATTAAAACCAATTCCTATTAGTAGTTCTAATTCTGAGTATTAGATAGCTCTAATCATTCTACTATTCTCTTTTACGTGCAATATTTCAAAATAACTTGTACAATATTCTGGAGGATAATGCTTACCTTGGCATTCCCTGCTAGCGATGAGAAACATTTCACACACATGTTTTTCGGTCTTTGTTGATGTTATTGTCCTAAAGTCCGTTGTATGTGATGAATCGCTTTACTTCACACACTTTTCGCAGGGTATACTCAGTGGATCTTCGCTTTAGGTTTCAAACACATAAACTTTTACCGTTCTTTATACTCAAGACTGGGCAAAAATTTTTAGTGTAAAGAACGGTAAAAGTTGATGTGTTTGAAACCTAAAGCGAAGATCCACTGAGTATACCCAGCAAAAAGTGTGTGAAGTAAAGCGATTCATCTCATGCAACGGACTTTAGGACAATAACATCAACAAAGGCCATAAAACACGTGTGTGAAATGTTTCTCATCGCTAGCAAGGAATGCCAAGGTAAGCATTATCCTTTAGAATATTGTACAAATGAATTAAAACCTTGCCGAATTTTTTAAAAAACGAGCTATAATCTTGCAGAAGAAATCATCTTGACTGCGAAGTACCACGACCGACAACAACGAAACATGAAAATGAATTACAACTTTGCCGAAATTTTGAAAAATGAAGTCTTGAAAAAGAAATAATCATCTTGATTGCAAAGCATAAAGAAATAAATCTCCCGACTGCGAAACACCAAACTAATTTCTGTTAATATTCATAGCTATCATCTGTGGTAGGTGCACGGACATTGTAATTACCACACTCACTCGCTCAGGTATGCTGCTCAATCCGAATGCATGTTCAGCCCTGTCATGCAGGTATTTGGGCATCATGGCTTGGGTTTTACTGCGCACATCTATGGTGTCGCCATCTGTAGTTAAACAAAACAAACAAGTAGCATTTAGGAGTAGAAATATGCACTTGTATTTTTAGGTAATATTTGATATAAGCTGTTTTACGTTATTGTTTTTCTTCTTGAAATATTTTTTCTCCTGTTCAGTAAGTTACCTCCATGCAAACTGAAGCTCTACTCTACTATTAATGTTACAGTTGTATCTTTTGGTTTTCTCAATGACTACAGCCTCGGTGGTCAACTTCTGGGCATGTGATCTATGTGATGTTATAATTTTCGTGTTAATCCAATCAGGAGTTACATGATTTCTGATACAATGTTGTATTAATGAAGTTTTTTCATCTCTTCTTGTCCAATTCGTAATATGTTCATTTAATCTAGTCAAAAATCTTCTACGCATTCTTCCGATATGTACTTTGTCTTTTTGGTTATCATCTTTAACTGTTGGAATGACATAAATGCCATATTTATTTATAACTGCTCTATTATTAGTAGTAGTAAGTATTCCTCCATTATCAATGACTGTTTCTGCAATGTTAATATTGTGGTTGTAACATTCTTTTTTTAAAATAGTATTAATAGGAGGTAAGTATGGAAATTTTCTTTAAAATTGCTTTTTTCTTTTTCAATATTATTTTCAGAACAATGTATACTGGCTGTAATGTTGCTATATAAAGATTTGACTAATCCTTTATTATATCCAAACTTCTCTGCAGTCTTTTCAGTCCATTTTAGCTCTTTGATCTCTGATATTTTCACACTCATCCAATAAAATATCAGAGTTCAAAGAGCTAACATAAAATCATTTACCTCCATAATACCTTTACAGAAAAGTAACCAAAGCTCTTATGGAAACAGCGGTCTAAGAACAAGTTGCATGTGAATAAATTATCAGGAAAAACCAAAATGTTGATGCAAAAAAGAAGAGAGATGAGGACAACTAAAGAAGATGTGACTTCCAAAGTGGAATATATAGAGCTATGCAAGATAGTACGAAAAAGTATCACTGAAGACGTAAGGAAATTCAACTGTGAACTAGTGAGGAAAGCAATTGAAAATAACCAAAGCGTAAAGATAGCAAAGGGACATCTGAGTAAGAGAAGAAAACAGATTATGGCATTGAGAAAAGAAGATGGTTCTGTAACAAGAAATAGAAATGAAATTTTGACAAGAGTTAAAGATTTCTACTGGAAATTTTATGAAAGGGATGATACATGTACTCCAGACATCATGAAAGGTACCAGTACCAGAGTTCTTCCAGTCCTCCCAGCAGAAGTTGCACATGCAATCAAGAACATAAAGTGGGGAAAAGCTCCAGGAGAAGATGGAATTACTGTAGACATCATACAAGAAGCAAATGGAGAAATTGAAACAGTACTCACCCAAATTTTCACTCGATGCCTTAATAAAAGGAAGATTCCTGAGGATTGGAACAGTGCTACAATAATCTTGCTACATAAAAAAGGTGACGTTGAGGATCTCAGGAACTACAGACCTATCAGCCTCCTATCAGCGGTTTATAAAATCTTCACTAAAGTTCTTTCACACCGTTTGAAGGTAACACTGGACATGGCTCAACCGAGAAAACAAGCTGGATTCAGAAGTGGCTACAGCACTATAGATCATATCCATGTACTGAGAGAACTAATTGAAAGAGCGAGGGAATATGAACTTCCATTGTGCATGGCTTTTATCGATTATGAAAAGGCCTTTGATTCGGTGAAACCATCAGCAGTTACAATGGCTTTGAAATCCTGCAGTATTGAAGATGCATACATTAACATTATTAATAACATCTATGAAAATGCAAGTGCAAAGATTCGGCTGTTTGAAAATACAACCCGCATGAAAATTGGAAAGGGAGTGAGACAAGGTGACACCATATCTCCGAATCTCTTTAATGCTCACATTGGAAAATGTCTTTCAATCACTGAACTGGGAAAACAAAGGGATAAAAATTAATGGAGATTATCTAACTCACCTTCGTTTTGCTGATGACGTAGTCATTTTTGCAACTACCCCATCAGAGCTACAGAGTATGATCCAGGAACTTGCTGACAAGAGTAAAGAAGTGGGATTAAAAATGAACTTTCAGAAGACAAAAGTGAGGTACAATGCTTTTACAAGAAATGAAGATTTATCGATTGATGGAGAAAAGCTGGAGATAACATATACGTACGTTTCTCTTGGAAAGCAGATATCAAGTGAAGGTAACATTGATAAAGAAATTAATCGGCATACAAAACTTGCCTGGAGAGCTTTTGGAAGAAACAGCATAATTTTCAAGAGCAATATGCCATTATGTCTTAAAAGAAAAGTGTTTGACCAATTCATCCTTCCTGTGTTTACGTATGGTGGAGAGACGTGGACCTTAACTAAAAGAGACATACAAAGGCTGCAGACAACTCAAAGAAGCCTGGAGAGGTGCATGCTTGGTGTAACCAGGAGAGATAAGAAGAGTAACTCGTGGATCTGAAAAATGACAAGAGTGGAAGACATCATGATCAGAGTTAAATCCCTGAAATGGCAATGGGCTGGACATACTGCCAGAAGGACAGACCATTGATGGACAGCCAAAATTCTAGATTGGATTCCAAGGGACAGGAAAAGACCCAGAAGAAGACCACATGGGAGATGGGTGGATGAAATTCGAAAGTATGCGGGAGTAACTTGGGGGAGACTGGCACAAGACAGACCATTGTGGAAGAGGATTGGAGAGACTTTCATCCAGCGGTGGATTGATAATGGTTGACAGTGATGATGATGATTATGATATATGTTACAGGCAGAAACCAAAATCGGACAGATTTTGGTGTCAAGCAAACCCCAATTTACTGTTGCATATCGGGATGTGGCTGGGCAAGTTGCAATCTGACCATTTAACGCTGGGCAAATTTTGAGTTATTTATCTTTGCAGAATGTTATGTCTTTCTTTTTTTATGCATTTTATTGCCAGACAAGCAAGAAGTCAGAATCCAAACACCACTCCCTTCGACCAATCTGTCTCAAGGACACATGCTGTATGTGGCATTGTTCGTCCATCACGATTTGCCCAAAGACGATCGGTCAGGTTACAGTTTGCCCGGGTACATCCCTAAAATACCAAGATACATAGAGCTTTGCCTGAAACTGGTAGGCACATCACAATTTACCCGGGCAAATTGCGATCTCTCCGTAATTTGGCATTTGCCTGAAACATATATACAGTATATAATGTAATCATTGTCAACCATTATTATCAGTCCACTGCAGAATGGTCTCGCCAAGTTTCTGTTTATGCCACAACAGCCTGTCTTGAGCCTGTCTCCTCCATGTCACTCCCATATGCTTTCAAATTTCATCTACCATGTAGTCTTCTTAACTGGGTCTTTTTCTGTCCCTTAGTATCCAGTCTAATATTTCAGTTGTTCATCTGTATTCTATTCTCGTAGTAGTATGTTCAACCCATTGCCATTTCAGGAATTTTACTTTGATCATGATGACTTCCACTCTCGTCATTTTCCTGATCCATGAGTTCCTCTTCTTACCTTTCCAGGGTACACCAAGCATGCATCTCCCCATGCTACTTTCAGTTGTCTGCAGCCTTGTATGTTTCTTTTAAGTTAAGTTTCATTTTATGTCTCTGCTCCATACATAAGAACTGGAGGAATGCTTTGATTCAACATCTTTCTTTTAAGACATAATTTGGTGTATCTTCAAAAACTGTACTACTGTTCTCCAGGGCTGTAGCCAGGAACGTATTTTGGGGGTTTTAAACCCTCCCTGAAATGCTGTAATTAAATAAAGAGAGGGTAGATAGATCCATATAGTAAGTACTTCTGTAAGTAGTATAGCATGCAAGTCAATATTTGAAAAATGGGGGTATTAAATAGAAGAATTTCATGTGCAAGTAAAATGTGAGAGTGAAAAAATGTAACATATGTATAACGTACAGTGAAAATTAATTTTCAAATTCAGAAACCCGCCCCAAAAATTCTTTCGGGCTATGGCCCTGGCTGGCTCCCTAGTTTATTATTATTTTTTTTAATAGCTGGATGGTACTTTTAATGACCCTTTTCCCCAATCAAGAAAAAAAAAAAGTTTTGTTTAACATTATTATAGTTATTAAACATCTTTAGTCATGTGGTAGGCATTATTTAACATAACTTGATAAACAATGTTAGAAAATTGTACATAAATGATAAAAAATGAGTACTAGTAAAACATATTCAACACAGATTTCAGTCAGTTTTCACCAATATTTATAGTGTATGTGGGAATAAGTTTTCCACTCTTATTATGTGCATTGTGATAATGTTCATTAAAGGAAATTTAGCTGGGTGGGCCACCTAGTAAAAAGGCTTTAGGGAGAACACTCATTGTTTCTTTTTCCAAAGCTCTCCAACCAAGTTTTATATGGTGATTAATTTCTTCATCAGTGTGACCCTCACTTGATATCTGTTGCCATACATGCATACATATAACTGTTATATAATACCAAAGTCTGTAGTAGCATCTGTGTTATGTTCTGCCTCCTGCACATCCAGTGTTAGAATTGAAAATAAATCTTTTACTGGCCCAGCGGACCACTAGAATTTACAAGCCACTGGTCCGTAAAAAAAAAATAATAAAACTTAGGACATTTACAATATATATAGAAAATAATGTATCGTTTCAATAGAATTATCTCCAATATTTGTTTTTAAAACATCTAATTTGAAAGTGCAACTGACAAAACAAAGAATGTTTCCAGAATAAGATTCCAATAGATTGGTGATATAGCAGAGTAACAGTGCATTCCTGATCTGTTTTTAAACAAGAAGGGAATGAGGAGATTCTGACGGTACAGAAATTCACATACATATGTAGCCTTTTTTTAATATGGTTTATTGTTTAGCTTCAAATGGTGGGGATGGATGTGACAAAAGACTGTTGTTGTCATTACAAGACAAAGACTGGGAAACTGCCTTTCTGTAGTTGTTGTTTCTTCCACTCTTTACAAATCATGAAGGATAAAGAAACAAAAAAAAAAAGACAACAAAAAAAACAGCTGTTATTCAATATAACACAAGGCTTATATGAGTCTAAAATTTCCTTTAATGGTGTAAACACAAACACTCAATATTTGCTGAGCTTTTGCCAACCCCAGCTGAAGTTGAAATGGGAAGCAAACATCTAAATAGTTTCTGTGTCTGTCTATGTGTACCAAATTCTGTATAAATGAGTTCTGCTTTCTGAAATCGATGTATGCTAGCACATAATATAGACTTGTCATAAATGAAAAAAAAAGGTTCAGTTTTGTAAAGAAAAGAATTGTACAACATACTGCAAAATAGTTATTCAAAGGCATTTTATGAACCAATTACTAGTTTGCAGCCTAAAAAGAAAACTGTTCAGCAAGGTAAAAGAAATACAAATTCATTTTTCAACTTGTGACAAATTAGAAAAAAGAAAAAAAAAACTTAATGGCATTCAGGGCCAGTAATATCAGTAGTTGAGCGGTCCAATGGAAATTTTACTGGACAATGGCCAGTGGACCACTAGGTAGTTTGAACGAGCTGACATCTACATTTTGAGGTTACTCACCTTTATTCCAAAAATCTTTCTGGAGGTTTTCGTCTCTACACATTTCTAACACATATTTTTCTTAGTTACATCGTGGTTCAAGCCCCCCCCTCACACACACACACACACACACACACAAAAACCAACAGCTTTTTCAACTCAGGCAAACTTCGTTCCCATCTTTTCTTTTCTCAATGACCAAATGCGGATTCAAAATAATCAACCACAAGTATACATAATTGAACTCCCTAAAACACTAATATCTAATCAAAACTTTTTCAATCAATAAAACTTATATTACACATTTCCTAAAGCGTCAAAGGTAAAAAACTGTAACTTATAATTATTTACAAATGCACACCGGTAACCAATGAAAATAAACCTAAAAACCTCACATAACCACTATACTCGACAATCAAAGACACGGACCTCTCCCCACTTAGAAATAAGCATGCTATCCTAGTACTTTCAGCCTTAGCCCAGGCCATTCTCAAGGAGTGGACGCAACAGATGAGCCACTCGTCACTGCCCTCAAAATGTAGCGAATGTTCCAGTGCTCACGCAGCATCGTCTCATTCCCATTCTTCGCCGTTCAGGCGCAGTGGCATTGCTGTTTTTTTTTTTTTTTTTTTTTGAGGGGGGGGGGGGCTTGAACCACGATGTAACTAAGAAAAATATGTGTTGGAAATGTGTAGAGACGAAAACCTCCTAAAAGATTTTAGGAATAAAGGTGAGTAACCTCAAAATGTAGATTATGTTTAAATAGCATGCGAATAATTAAGCAGCTAGGTGACATTTGACATTTGCAATGCTGTATGAATAGATGAGCTGACATCTATAAATTAATGGAATGTTCTGCATGTGGTTCACGTTGAGCAAACTCATCATGCCCCCTCCCCCCCCTCCTTAATTCTGGTCTATAAATTGGAATAATAACCTGCCGTTCTTGAAGCATTGTCTTATGTTATAACACAAGGCTTATATGAGTCTAAAATTTCCTTTAATGGTGTAAACACAAACACTCAATATTTGCTGAGCTTTTGCCAACCCCAGCTGAAGTTGAAATGGGAAGCAAACATCTAAATAGTTTCTGTGTCTGTCTATGTGTACCAAATTCTGTATAAATGAGTTCTGCTTTCTGAAATCGATGTATGCTAGCACATAATATAGACTTGTCATAAATGAAAAAAAAAAGGTTCAGTTTTGTAAAGAAAAGAATTGTACAACATACTGCAAAATAATAGACTGACTCCCAGCAACCAACAACCACCTTTCTCCCTCTTCCATTTACTTTGCCTGTTTGAAGATATGATATGGGGTCCCATTCCACGTCTGAATTTATTGTGCTGAACAGCTTTGGGCAAGTTTCAATTAGGGATCAAAGCAAAAGTACTTCCTGGTGAAACAAAGGGAAACAGAAGACTGGTGCAAATTAACAGTCTGGCTGAATCACCCACCTTCTGACATTCCCTATCTCTTTGTGAACAAAGTGAGCTGCCTGGCTGCACAGTTTTGTAAATTTTAAAGGGGAAATGGGAGACAAGCATTTTGCTGTGAGTCAGTCGTTCATCATGGGGGAAATAGCGTAACACAGATATCCTGAATGACTCAGTTGAAACAGTGTTTTACAGAGGTCCCTTCACAGCCTGAGGCCTCTTGCGAATGCTAGTTCGCCGATGCAATAAAAGGTTATCATCTGCCCTGGAAAAATAAATTGCGTTGTTGAACATAGCCTCCCACAAATGAATTCTTTAATAGTTGAACTTAATAAAGGCTTGGGGGGGGGGGGGGGGGGTGGGGGTAAAAGGGATAAATACGGGAAGAATTCATTATTTTAAGGTTTTGTCATACCCCTTTATGAGGGTGAATGTAATTGTATATTTCATTGAAATGCATAATTTGTATTCATACAAGAGTGCTTCACTGGTTTGAGTGCTAGCTTTTCAATTTAAGTTTGAGAAAGCATGAGCAGCACATGACTTACTTATGTGGGTTATCAAATTCAGAAAAACAGATAAAGAAAATTACAGTTTATGAATGATTGTCTTATTTTTCCAGTATTAATTACTGCAAACTCTTTGATTTCCTTACATAATTAGGCAAGAATTTATTACACAAAGTACTACACATCTTTTTACATGTACATAAATTTACATAAAAATGCTGAAAAAAATATACTAGTAAACTGTGCTTTCAAAATTTTTTGCAAGTGTAAGTCTTGTCTGCTGCATGGAGTGGGTGGGTGTTTAGTGTACATTGGGCTTTCCTGTTTTTTTTTGGGGGGGGGGGGTTCAGCATTTATGATAATTCCTTACTGATTTACAATGTGCAATGTACAGCTTCAGCTCAAAAGCCCATTGCAAATACTTCGCTAAAAATGTGGTCAGTGTAGTTAAACAAATGCAACCAATGATACTACTTACATATGTAACGTAGCCCATTGTTCTGCTTCTTACATTCATATCTAATTTGAAGCTGCCCATTCCTGTTTTAAATATTCAATTAGTTTAATTCCCTTCACTATTGTATTTCCCATTTCTATGATGTGTGAACGATGATGAAAACTTTGAACATGGTAGAACACACTTTAAATGTAGGCCCTAACCACTTAAGCCTAACTTTATGTGAACGACGAAGAAACATGGTACATACTTCTAATCAAATATAATGAATATTCTACTGACAAATCGAGAAATCATGGATGGATTTGAAAAGGTGAGCCAAATGATTTTATGTTACTTGTTTTTTAACCTATTGAAGCTGTTTACAATACATTATTTTACCGTTATGCATTATGTGTCATCTTGTCAAACTTTCTAAGCAATTTAACGTGAGAAACAGAAGTATTATGAAATATTGGAAGATTATTTCTTATATCTGAAGCAGAATTTGCTTTGACTGGTAAAGTTCAGACACTATTCTGGTTCTTATCACTCAAATACTTGGGACTTCATCATGCTGGGTGGTGTAACATTTAGCATGCTTGATTGGAAATTGGCAGATGCTGGTTAGATTCCCACTCCCGGGCAATGCAATTTTTAAGTTTTCTTTTGTTATTTGTGAAATGTGAGAAACAGTAAAATGCACACAACTCAGAGGTCTCTGATTGCTGTATTAATAATTCAGATCCATAATTGAATTTATACTTACATCCAGTATTTTTTTTAAATGTTTTTTATTGATCTGTATATTTTCAGAAATCTTGAATGATGTTATAAGAGCAGTAAAGAAAAAAGGTGAATGGAAGGTATTGGTTGTGGATAAGCTGGGAATGAGGATGATCTCTGCATGCTGCAAGATGCATGAGATCGCACAAGAAGGCATCACAAGTAAGTTTGCCTCTACCACTTGTTTATGAATAACAGGTACCCTTCTTTTATTGATAAATGCTATGATAGGAAGTGCTTTGTGACCCCGTAGCAGAATCGCGGCGACGGACGACGTACGTCACAGATTTCTTTGGTCCTGCAGGCAAAAACGATATTCCTCAGAACCCTAAAAATCGTCTTGCAGACTCCCCATCATAGATGCAAGTTTTCCGCCTTTCAAAATTTCCGAAAATATAAGTTAAACGGAGTAAATATTTCTCCCGTAATCGTATTTTTTTCTCCTGATGGGTGATGTACATCGCAGATTTATAGCAGAAATCGCGGCAACATATATATATCGCAGATTTATTTTGTACTCGTCCTCAAATTTCGGCGATGGGCGACGTACATCGCAGATATATTTTGTACTCCCTCTGACCCTGCAGCAGATTTGCGGCGACATATATCGCAGATTTATTTTATACTCATCCTCGCAGCAGATTCATGGCGGCGGGCGACGTATATCGCACATTTATTTGGTACTCGTTCCCGTACAGAATTGTGGCGATGTATATCGCAGATATATTTTGTATTCATCCTCGTAGCAAAATCATGGCGATGGCTGACTTACATCAGAGATTCACTTTGTACTCATCCCCGCAGCAGAATCGCTGTGACGGGCGATGTATGTTGCAGATTTATTTTGTACTCATCCTCGTAGCAGAATCGCGGCTATGGGTGACGTACATTGCAGATTTATTTTGGTCCTGCAGACAAAAAACATATCCCCAGATCCCTATTAAATCATCTTGCATACTCCCTATCATAGATACAAATTTTCAGCCATTCAAAATTTCCGAAAACGAAAGTTAGGCGGAGTGACGATTTATTTCTCCAGTAATCGTTTTTTGTTTTTTTTTTCTTTTTCTCTCGCAACATTCCCTCAGTGCTTGAAAAGAGGATTATAGAATATTGTTGTTAAATGTTAAATAACATTTTATTGCACAAATATTTGTATTTGAAAATGAAGGCAACAATTTCCGAAAACTAAAGCTTGACGGAATCCAATAATCTTAAATTATTTTTCTTGTGATGTTCCCACTGCCCTATATGGTCATTAAATATCATTTTATTAGATAAATGTTTACACTTAAGATTGGTTTTCGGAAAATTTTTCTCCAATTTCAAAGTTCTGCAGAGCGAAAATTTCTCTCTCTAATATCCCTCCACCCACTGTGCTTCTGTATTATTGTTTAATTATCATTTAATTACATAAATGTTTGCATTTGAGATGGGAAATGGACAAAATTTTTCCAAAAGTGGAAGTAGAACGGAGCGAAGATGTCTCCTGTTATGACAATTTCTTCCTAGTGATACCTCTGCGCTTTATTGTTGTTAAGTATCATTTGATTTAATAAATCTTTGTGTTTCAGCTTGAAAATAGTGGCAAAATTCCAGACACAGAGGGCCAGAATGTTCTTTATCTCTTAATTAACATTTCAATTGCTGTAGTACCCAGGTTAGACATTTTTTTTTTTTAGGTAGAAAAATACGTCTGTGCAATTTTTATCATTTTTCACATCTAGTAGTTATTTTGCTTGGTGACCACCCGCAGATTATTTTGTGGCACAAGAATATCGGTCGCAGACTGACCAGAAACTTTCTGCTATGGGGCTTTGTCATAATCTGTAAAAATTATTTAGTAATTAAAGTAATTTAAAATATGATTACAAGAAACTGTAATATGGCTTTTTAACTAAAAATTTTGAAATTATTTTTGGCTAACTGTCAAAGTGATTACTACTTCTTTCTTCATTAATACATACATATACTGTATATCACTAAGTTGTTCTCTGAGATTCAGAGGTCAGCTCCTCAAAGAAAGCTCATCTGCCACATTAAGTTTTGAAACTTATGGAACTGGATTTTATTTACTGTTGATGTATCAAATAAAATCCAGTAAATAGTCTCCATTTACAGTGATCTCAATACCCAACTCGAGCTTCACTGACATTTATTGCATGCCTCACACAAAACCTTTGTACTTCATACTCATTATCTAAACTTTCGTGAATCTGGTCCTCCCATTATTTCTTTGACCTGCCTTTCTTTTCTTTTAGTAAGTATCTCACCACTCATTCTTTCAACATGGCCAAACCGTCTAAAAATATTGGGTTGGTGCGAATGAAATGTCTGGCGTGAACGAGCAGTGGACACAGGCCCCCACGACAGCGGAATGGAACCACCCACAGGTGTTGCGGGTATTACATTACAGAGTTACTATAAATAACTAGCGTGTTTGTGAAGAACAAGGTTCAGGTGTGGTTTGTTTGGACGTAATGTGGCTGGCAAAGGAAACATGCAGACGCCAGATTTGAGAGTCATTTTCCTGTATGAATTTAAATTGGGCCATTCTGCAGGAATTGCCACTGAAAACATTAACAAAGCATTTGGGGAGAATACAGCCAATGAACGAACCATTTGGCGATGGTTTGTGAAGTTTTGAAGTGGAGATGCGGACCTGCAAAACGAAGCACTTGGTTACCAACCTGTTGCTGTTTTTGTTGATGTTCTGTTAGGTGCGGTTGAAGTGGACTCCTGAAAAACGTGTCTTGAGATAGCGGCAGAGGTAGGTGTCCACCACCCGACAGTTGCTCGGCTTCTGGCTGTGCTGGTTAAGGTCATAAAGCTGGACATGTGGCTGTGGCATAAGTTGACAACTACCAGCAAGACTAGGCATTTGGAAGTCTGCACGTTTCTGCTCGCCAGGACTTAACAGGAACCTCTACTGCATCGAATCGTCACCTGCGACGAGAAATGGGTTCTTTATGATAATCTGAAATGATCTGCACAGTGGTTAAGCAAGGCACAGCCTGCTGGATGGCATCCTAAGCCACCCCCTTCACACCAAGATGATGACACTCCTTGTCTGGTGGTCCACAGCTGGGATAATTCATCGGAGTTTCTTGGCAAGAGGCCAAACCATTACTGCAGAACGTTATTGTGCTGAATTACACCAGGCGCACCAGAAATTGCTGCAGCAACAACCGGCTTTGGTCAACAGACATGATTTTCTGCTCCAGTACAACACCCACCATCATGTTGCACAACAAACGATGCTGACACTAAGTACCTGAGTGAGCTATGCAGCACAGCCTCATCCTGCCTATTTCCCAGACTTGTCTCTGACAGACTATCATTTGTTTTATCACCTGGATCACTTCCTGTCCGGAAAACAGCCTATGACAGACAACGAGGTTCAACGTGCACTTGATAACTTCTTTGGGTACCAGCCACAAGACTTTTTTCATTCCGGGATCATGGCCTTGCCAGACAGATGGCAACCACGTGTCGATACCAAGGGGAATTGTTTTGCCTAGGTAAGTCGTTCTACTTTTCTGTTCTCACCATTCACGTGTGCTGGTCGTTTGCCAGACATTTCATTCACACCAACCTAATATTTGCCCCCACCTTACTGACAATATTTTGCTTCACATTACAGATCTGCAGTGTATCTTCATTCCTCACGTGTCTTGCCTCCCAAACTCCCATAATTATTGCATTTTGCCAGCACACATGACTCCTATGTCTGTTCTGCAGTACTCAGGTTTCACTGTTGTACATCAGAGTAGGAACATTTACACTGTCATATACACACCCATTCAAGGCTTTTTTGAGAACACATTCCTTTGAAATCCTTGTAAAGCAGCTGTGACTTTCAAAAATGAATTCGCTTGCCTACAAATTTCACCATGTAATTTGCTTTCTCTATCAAACATACTTCCTAAATATACAAACTCATTCATCTGGTCAATCTTTGTACCATTAAAACTTATCTTGCTTTTGGTACTAACAGTTTCTCACTCAAAAACCATAACTTTGGTTTTTTCCATGTTTATACTCAGCTTGAATTTCATACGAACTTTGTACAACCAGGACAACATACTGTTCAACTCACTTTTGCTCTCTGCCAACATGACTATGTCTATGTCATCAGCACACAACAATCTTCACACACAGTTATTAACAAGATATAAACCAGTATTATCTAACATGATGATTAGGCTTTGCATTTTAGATATACATGTGATGTTGTGTTTATGTTTTCCAGTTCTGCATTTTTCAGTTAGTCAAAATGAATAAGAAGTGGTGATGACTTTGACTTTCTCTATGCTGGTGTGGATAAAAAAAAAAAAAGAATGATGTTGAAAATTTTTTCTTAATAGCTCCCGTGTAAGATATGTAAAACAATTCAACACAATAAATAAATGTATGGATAGCCTCTATATGTGGCATAAAGGTATAATTGTAAAGGAGATTTGTATCACTACTTATAATTCTGTTTAACATACACTCTTTGACAAAAAAAAAAAATGATGCGCCGTGAAAAAATTATCCGATAGGAATGAAACTTCACATTCACAAATCTGTCTACTGAATATGCAAATGATCAAAAATTCGTACCCAATGAATGAATAGGCGGAGCTACAATGCATCAGAACTGCGCATTATGATGGTGTATATAAAAGAGTGAATCTCACTCGCAGGAACAAACCCTCCAGTGGATTCAGTTTACGTGTTCCTACCTTGACTGTTATCATGCCTCTCCGGCAAATTCACAATCACTATGACCATATGACGCAGTTTGAAAGAGGACATGCCATCGGACTACACGAGGCTGGATGGAGTAACCAATGAATCGCTCAACATTTGGGTCGGAGTGATGTGGCAATTAAACGATGCTGGCAAGAAAGGGTCCTGAATGGCAGATTTCAGCACCAAGAGGGCAGCGGATGGCCTAGGGCGACGACAACACGGGAAGATAGAGCGATTGTCAGAGCAGATGTTACAGCACCAGAATCATCGCTATCAACCATTTAACGTGTGACCAATACTGCAGTGACCACACTGACCCTTAGTAGAAGACTACAGGAACATAATTTATGCTCACAGCACCCATTATGCCGCCTACCACTGACCAGTACGCACTGTCAAGAGCAATTACAATGCTGCCATGCCAGATCAACATGGAATTGTTCCGATTGGGAACAAATTGTCTTCAGTGTTAAGTCCTGTTTTGACCTGAGCCCCGACAACCAGTGCAGACGTGTCTGAAGACAGGCCAGCCATCGTCAGGATCCTGCTCTTACAGTCTTATGCCACGTAGCCTGCCAACAGGGAGTTATGATCTGGTGCGCCATTTCGTTCAATAGCTGGACCCCCCTTGGTAATCTCCGTGGCACTCTCACAGCACAACGGTACGTTGACAAAACTCTATGACATGTTGTGTTGCCGCTCCTTTTGCAGCACCCCGGGCTTAGTTTGCAGCAAGATAACGCCCAACCATACATGGCACACCTCTCCATGGATTGTCTTCATGCTTGCGACACACTTCGTTGGCTCACCAGATCTCTCTCCTATTGAGCATGTTGGGGATGTGGTGGGGACAGGATTAGCCCTTACCTCCAATTGGCAGGCTAATCTTGTGACCTTTCCAGAATGTCGACGGATTAGCCCACCAATTGGAGGCCATTTGGTGAGACATCCCTCAGAAACCATCCACCAACTTTACGAATTAATGCCATGTCAGGTATCAGCTTGTATCCAGGCCAGAGGTGGCCAACACCATATTTGCTTGCTGACTTTGTGTAGCTCCTGCTGTCCCATAAATCATCCAATTCTGAAATTCTAATCATTTCATTTTTTATACATGTACAATGTACAGTCAAACCTCAATTTAATGAAATTCAAGGGGCCAACAGTCTTGTATGTAAATTTGCGGAATTCACTAAATCGAGGAAGCCTTTCGAAGGAAACATTCAAATTAAGCTATTGTTAATAACAGAAAATGTAAGCAGTTAAGTTCTCTTTCTGTGAAATTTAAATTATGTACAGTACATTTATTTACAAAATTTATTATCAAAACTGATATAATAGGTACACATTTACTTTGAATATTAAATACATATTTTGTATTTGGACTTTAATATGTAGCATCAAAATTTAAGCGTACTTTAAAATAGAAAGAAAAATACAATAGTTGGTCTTTTTCAGAGCATTTAGTTTCTTAAATAACGATTTCAGTTTTATGCATAAACTGCATGAAGCAGAACATCAATTAGTACTAATTAACTTGTAAAAACAGAATATGTGTTGATTACCTTTTTACGCTGTAGAAAAGAAATGCTTTAGAGTACGTATCCGGGGATGGATACGTAAAATGTGTGTCCCGTGACTTCACAGAAAGCTATTGATTGTTCTGTCTATAGCTGAAAACAAGAATCCCCTGGGTACCTTAAATTTCCTCTCCCATATCACCTTTCTTTTCCTTTTCCCCCATCTATGCAAAAAAACATTGCGCTCCCTTGGAACTCTTTGGTCATTTGCTTCTCTTGTAAGAAGCTTACGCTTGATAGTTGGAGGAAAGGCTAACTGATTTATTATTCTGTCAAGCTGTGTCATAGATGGTGTTCTTTGAAATGCTGGTTAACTGCATGCATCGAATTTTTCTGTTACGTGAGGTTTGTTGTAGCTAACTTTTAACTTGAAAGTGGTGGTTAACATAATTTGATGTAGTAAAAGAAATTAAAAAAAATGTTTGCTAAATTGAGGAAATGTGTGTGTTAAATTGGGAAACGCCAAGCATTAATTTCAGTGTGGTTCCGTCTGGACCATAAAAAATATACGTAAAATCGTGGAATTCGTTAAATTGCAGTCCGTTAAATAGGGGTTTGACCGTACGTTAAATGTACCACATTTTGTCTCAATTGGATATCTCCTTGATGCATCGTTTTCTGTTTTTTTTTATTGTCAAAGAGTATATAATAAATAATATAATTGACACAGTGAGCATGGTGCTTAGTATTGCTACATTTAATTGCCATATTTTTTGTTTTTTAATTGTTTCCCTTGTATTTATTATGGCTGTGCACCACACTCACTGTGTATTTTTCTATTACCTGTTGAACAGAATTATAAGTAGTGATACAAATCTTCTTCACATTTACAGTAGAGCACCAATGTTCTGGACCAGTAGAGACCAGGAATGATCTGTATAATCAAAAATTCGAAAAATAGGATATTTTTAAAATAGTATGTAATAACACAAAAACAAACATACAAAAATAGTTACAGTACATATTCAATAAGTTTTTTTTAGAAATTATGTCTGTATATTAAATGATGTACTAACTACATACTATAAAAACATATTGAAATACGTAAGTACATACCGTATGTATGTAACTAATTTTTACTTTGCGTTTTTACTTAAAAAATTCATCTATTGTTTTCTGCTTCAAAGAAGAAAATCGTTTTCATGCCACAAAGTCCTGCATTCTTTTTAAATGTATTAAGTCAGTAAAATTGCATTCTTTCTGCCTGTCCATTGATTTCATCACTTTTTCAAAGCACTCAAATGCCTCGGAATGTGTAGGCCCCTCATCAGCATGTGTATGGGTTAGCCCCTCATCATCGCCCTCTTTTTCTTCATCAGCTCCAAACCCTTCAATGATTTCTTCTTCCATTAAAAGTTGATACCCTGGATCTTCCTCGTCACTCTTCAGCCATTCTTGTACATCACGAGGATCACACACTCGGAGCACCCCGGAATCTGTTTTAAAGTTGGTAACAAACCAATCGTTTCGTCATTTTCGATCTCATCAGCTTTCGGCTTCTGCAGCAAGTTGTTCCATGCTTTGCAAAGAGTGGTGCCTTTTGCAGAATGCCATGCATCAGCCACCATAAGGCAACATTTTTTTAGGTCTAATGCTTTTATAAATTTAACAACCTGTTCATCATCGTCATCTGACATCAAAAGTTCCCGAAGAAGCTTTCTGGTTTGCACCACACTTTGGTCCATAGGCTAATAGGATTGATGCCACATTTGGTGGCAGGAACACGACTTAAAATATGACACCTTTCCTTTCCAAAATACACTCATCATCAAAAAAATAGTTGCACCCAGAAGGACGTGTCGGATTGCAATTCTATTTGGGAGGAAGGTAAAGGTTACCAGGAACAATAAATTATTAAACATTGAGACTGATATGGGGAATATTTATTGAGCTACACGCCAATAAGTAGTGTCTCTTAGTTTGCCGTTGGGCCTCCATGTTGGCTCCCACAGCATGCCAGATGTCTCGGCATGAAGTTGTACAGGTTCCTAATGGTGTCCTGTGATATCCCATGCAGCTTGAATCTTCTCACGCAGTTCTTGCAGATTGTGCAGTAGGGGTGGAGTGTGGATAGCACATTCAATGGGTATGGTACGATTCGTCCAATGGATAATTGGTCCAAAGGAATGATTCGTCCAATTGTATGATTGGTCCAATGCTGATTCGTCCAATGGGACGATTAGTCCAATTCTGTCTGATCTGTCCAAAGTACTACTCATGCTATACAAATCTCATCTGTTCTGATTACATCTTCAATGTTATGTGAAACTACCGATTGTCCAAAGAATGTAAAATAATGTTACATTTCATGCTTAATATTGTGGTTACCGATTTTTTTTTCTTTTCGGAATCGTGTTTTCTTGTTATATTGTCCTTGCTTCCGTATGAAGTTACTGATGCACGAGCCGTTCAACCAACTTCGACATTTTTCTTTTGCATAAAATATATATAAAATATATATATAAAAATTATAAATACTAGTTTTCCGTTTCTGCTTGTAGCATGCAGTGGGATTTCGACCGATGCCTTTTCAACAGTTTTACTCTACTGATGTCATATTCATAACATTTACATATTAAATCAATTTAATTATATTGCACTTTCACTTAAGCAGAAAATATTAATTCATAGGCCCTTGGCCTAGGCCATTTTAACAGTTTTTATTATAACAATGTCATATCCATAATGTTTACATATCAAATCAGTTAATAATATTGCACTTTTACTTAAGCATGAAATATTAATTCATAGGCCCTCTATGCCTAGGCTTTTTTAACAGTTTTATACTAAATATATAAGTTCTAACTTAAAATCTCCTAAAAAGGCCTGCAGCCTAGGTGCCTTGTAAAGAGCTGGAGAATGATCCATTGAGTGCCTTTATTAGGTTTTATAAAACGTTTACAAATGCCAAATATCTAGGACGTAACATAAAATATTCTAAAAAGGACTGCGGCTTAGGTGCCTTGTAAAGAGCTGAGAAATGATCCAAAGAGTGCCTTTTATTAGGTTTTATAACATGTTTACAAATACCAAGTATCTAGATTGTAACTAAAAATCTTCTAAAAAGGCCTGTGGCTTAAGTGCCCTGTAAAGAGCTGAGAAATGATACATTGAGTGCCTTGTATTAGGTGTTATAACATGTTTACAAATACCAAATATGTAGGTTTTAATTTAAAATCTTCTAAAAAGTCCCGTGGCCTAGGTGCCTTGTAAAGAAATAAAAAATTATCCGTTGAGTGCCTTTTTTTAGGCTTTTTAAAATGTTTACAAATACCAAATATCTAAAACAAATATAAAATAATCCGTATTTATTGATGTAGGAAAAAATATAATCTTCGCGCAAGCTTTCCTTGTCAACGGATGGCTTCTTCAGGTGGTTACAGAGGAAAACAGAATCAAACTAATAGATTAATATGCATACACATAAATAAATAAATATGATATGTAGAACACCATGCACGTGCATGCCAAACATACGGGTAACAACAGAAATGCTACAGTATATGATATATGATCAAACCGTGATAAATCATTAATGTATACAGGATCATTGCATCCTATTTGCCAAGCAGATGGTTCCAGGCGACAGGGAGCTCTATTGAGACTTCTGTGTTGCACACATCATGACGTGTTAATATCTCAATAGTTTCTCTAATTGCTGCCGTTCTGGCATCTCTGTATAGAGCTATCTTGCAGATGTTCTGCCATTGTGGTTGCGCTCCCTGAATAGCTACTTTTCTGGCAAGCACTGCGGTAAGTTTATTTTGCTGCACGTCCCTTTTGTGTTCTGCCATTCTTACACTAAATGACCTTTTAGTGAGTCCCACATATTGTTTTGTGGACGAGTCCGGGTACTGTAGTGGAAGGTTATAGATACCTGCGCCTGTAATTCTCGTGGAGTCACTTCTTTCAGTGCTGAGTATGGCCACCATTGATTTAGGTGATTTCAAACCTTCTCGGACCAAAGTAGAATAGCAGAAGTGTCAGCCATGGTAAGTAGGTAGAGACTTGGCTGACACTTCTGCTATTCCACTTTGGTCCGATACAAAATAGTTGGGTCCCTTCCAAAATCGGTATGCTCTGAGGTTTAGAGAAAGTTCGGAAATTTTATTTTCCAAAAATTGTAACTCTGAGCTCCCCATTTTCGTTCCATACATCTGGAAATCTCTCAGTGCATCACGTCATGCGGAGTTACCATTACAAAACTTACCTTTCCAATCTGGAAATGAAACCAATCGTAGTCGCACTGATGAAGGCTATAGTAATGGCTGAAATATATTTGCCTTAAAACTTTTATACATAACTTAGTGTGTTCTACACTACCATCTTCTTAATTTGTTTGTCAGTTACGTGAATTGCCTACCACTCTTTTATGTTTCTTTGTTTTTACTTTCGCAGACCTTTCCTGCAAATGAGAAACAAAATTTAAAATGTTCTCACTGTTTTTCTTTATGTCAGATATTGTTGATGTTTCAACACAATAATCTGCTACTAATTTTGCACCCGATACACCATTCTTCAACTTCTTGATAATCTCTACCTTATCACTCATTGATAGAACCACACATTTTCATTTCGCAGGCATTTCTTTGCAAGTAATAGAAATACGTGTCTGAAGAAGCAGCACGCTTCAGAACGGAATGGTTTAAACTGAAAGAGTAATGAATAGCGGGGTCGCTTTTGATTGGCTTGGCCACCTTCTCTGCTGTAAATAATAGGTGGAAATGTAGTGAGGGGGGGGGGATCTTTCAGAATTCTAGCAATTTGTCACTCTGCTGACTTGGCCACCTTCACCCTTGTGCTCAAGGACACCCATGCGCTCTTTAAGTTGAAAATTGTAGCTGACACGTCGTATGCACCTCGAATTGAACTAGCTTCATTTTTGAAAATATACAGGATGACCAAAAATTCTCTGTGTATATGTACATGTAACACGATCTGGATATTGAATGTCCAGATAATCGGCGTTCTACTGCATATGACTCCTGTTATTTCACTGTGCTAAAACAATAGAACTTACATTTCTCATGGTCACTGCAATCATTGGATTTCAAAGGTTCACAAGATTTTACTACATTGACAGTTTAAACAAGAATGTTTTGAAGAGGTGCAATTCACATGTGGCAGGATCATAAACACATAATAAAGAGCCCTTTTGCTTCTAAAAGAGTTATGTACCTTGCATGCATGAATGAAAAGAATGATTAAAACTGAACTTTGACCCTTCCATCTCTTGTTTGTTAAGCAGTTTGAATAGCATTCTAATAATGATCAATCTCTTTCATGTAGTGTTTGCATTTTTCTTCAAGGTTTTTCTTGTCTGATCCCTAAACATATACCTCATGTGGGAAAAAAGTCTCTGGATACTCCCTGCTGCTACTAGAATGGAACATTCCAATGGATCATGTATGCAATAGATCACATGCCACATATTCCAATAGATCATGTAGGCCAAATTTCCTTTAAAACTGTGGGTAAATTCTTCAGACATTGCATATCATCTGCTTGTGAGACGACATGGCCACGTGTGTTGAGCTTACT
The DNA here is from genome assembly GCA_039090855.1 of Macrothele yani. NCBI lineage: Eukaryota > Metazoa > Arthropoda > Arachnida > Araneae > Macrothelidae > Macrothele > Macrothele yani. The sequence continues at coordinate 188,368,353 of CM076995.1, forward strand.
GACTTCCAGTGAAATGGTTTTATAGGGTGCCATATTAGCAACCTGTCTGTGTGTGAGATTGCAGAACAATTGCAACACCCACATTCATCTGTTCAAGACATTATTAGTAAATGGAAATGTGAAGTACTTATGACTGCCAAGAAATGTTCAGGAAGGCCAAGTAAATTGATGGAAAGGGACAGAGGAACTCTAAAATTTGTTGTCCATGGGTACCATCATTCTTCTGCACAAATCGTCACCAAATAATTTCAGGATTCAACAGGGTTGAGTATGTGTACTAAGACAGTTTGTAAGGAAATGCACAAGTTAAATTTCCATGGTTAAGCTGCTGCATAGAAGCTTTTAATAACTTGTAAGAAGAATGTGAGTAAACAACTTGCTTGGTGCAAAGCACATTGTCCAGACTAGTGGAAGCAAGTGTTAGGAAGTGACGAATCATCCTACACCGTGTTTAAATCAGATGGTCCTTACGGGGTGTGACATATACCAGGTAAACAGCATTTGCCAAAATGTGTCATCCCAACAGTTAAATTTGGTGGTGGCAATGTCATGGTCTGGATGTTTCTCATGGTATTGACTTGGACCGTTGGTAGTTGTGAATGGAAACATGTACGGCATGAATTACAACACCACAGGGCTTACACTTCACCAGTTTTACGAAGATTGGCCATTTTTGTTTCAACAAGACAACGCACAGTGCCATAGAGCATGTTCCATTTCAACATGGTTTAAAGATATGGGTGTGGAGTAGCCAGCTGATAGCCCCGACGACAATCCCACAGAGGCTTTTTGAGATGAATTTTAATGTCGGATTTGGGCTGGAATGACACGTCCAACTTCTGTATCTGAATTGACCACTGCACTGCAGGAGGAATGGAGCAGTATACCTGCGACTACTTACCAGAATCTCATTGGAAGTAGGCCATGGAGAGTGCACAATGTAATTGTAGCTAAAGGTGAGCCAACCCCTTATTGATTTTGCCATAAATGCAGTACTGTATAAAAAATACTGATGTCCGGAGACTTTTTTTTCCACATAGTGTACCATTTTGTTCTGATTTTGTATTTTATTTTCCTATTAATTTGTTGGTACTGTGCATAAGTAAAAGCTGTGTAACATCCTTAGGGATTACTAATTCAAATGATTCAGTGTTCTTGTTCAATTATTTAGGTCTCAGTTGCCCTTTAATTACGACGTTATGAAATTGTTAATATTAAGAACATAGCAGCACAGTATGGTTACCCAGCATACTTAGTAAATTCAGAGCTTAAAAAATTACTTAGAAGATCCTCTACAGCCCTCACATCTGGTCCATCAGAACTTAAGTATATTGGATCCATGGATTATATCCCTAGTCTTACTCCATTATTGCACAACGTTTGCCATAAATACAAATTAAACTTTAGAATAAAAACTACAAACATCATGGCAATGCTTAAAAACAATAGAGACCCAGTGGATATTGCAAACAAAAGTGGTATATGCAGTGTCCCTTTGATCCCCACAGATGAATACGGTGAAATACGCACTTATATCGGATCCATAGTGCGCAACTTGTCAACATGCTTAAAGGAACACAAATACAACATAAAAATGGGTACTCAAAATACCTCATTAGCCATGTTAGTCCATACAGGAAACTTTCACCCAGACATTGAGATAGTGTCACAATCCTTGCATCACCTCCTAATAAGTTTCTGACTTTAATCACCGAAAGTCTGTATATAATTCATCATAAAAAGTCTGCATGCAACGATGATATTCCATACAATATCCCTCACCCCTGGAGACTACTTGTAGGAAACAAACCTAATTTTTAGTTATTGTTGAGTCTATTAAGCTTATTGTATTGTGTCGATTGTATTTTGCAGACTTTGCACTTGCGCTATAACTCCTATGTCACTGAACGTTGTAAATATATACTTCAGTACATGTCAAATTGCTTCAGTATTCACACATGTGATGATGGGTGTCGCTGGTGACCCCGAAAACGCTCATGTGTCATTGTAATTCATATGTGTTTTTAACTTAATAAAGTTTTAAATATCATGTGTTTTGAGACCTGATGTTAAAGATCATGCTATGATGGCTGGTTTTTAAAGAAGTTCCTATCAGCACGAAAACCTTCATTTTATATTCTTGTATTTTGTGCAGTTTGTCTTTTTAATGTAGTATTATGTAGAATTACTTCTGTTTATTCATGCATTAAGTTTCAAAGGAAGCAAAACATTTCAGTAAAACTTCTGAATTTTGTTGATTTAAATGGTGATACAATTATTATAATAGGTTTTTATTTATTTTTTTTTTTTTTTTTCAGTTGTTGAAGACCTTTTTAGGAGAAGAGAACCTCTTCAGTACATGGACTCTATTTATTTGATTACACCAACAATTGCAGTAATTCTTTTACTTATTTTTACACATTAAAAAATATTGCTGTTTACTGTATGTTAATTCCCAACATTTCATTGTACTTCTCAATTTCTGTTCATTTTACTTCTAAATGCTGTATTTCTCTGTTGTGCATGCTTTATGCAGTAGATCTTTCATTACAATGTGCTTGTGTTCAAACTTGAGTTAAGATGACTGATGATGTGTGTACACTCTCTGCTTCAATATTGCTGACCTTCCTAGCTATAAGTGCATTCTCTGTGAATATTTGTGAGCTTGCACTATCTCCAGAAAATGGGCTTAGCACAGATCTCAAACATGTTGTCTATTGGGCTTGGTGGAAAATTTTCAAGAAAAATAATTGCAGAAACTTCCTGCTTAATAACACATTCAATCCAGAGATAGTTGTATGTTATTTTATGAAAGTCTTAGACTTTAAAATGAAGTATTTAAAAGTTTTCCCTAAATGCCATCGTTAACCCTATTATTTTGAACATGTGTAAACAGGCATTATTTGTATCTTTTATAAAATATAGAAATGTACACTTATATAAAAAATAATTTCATCATTCACTTTAACCCTTTAACAACCATGGTCCCAAAATCTTGTATCATTCTAAATATCATAATGTCCGAAACTGTCTGTTTTGGTTCACTTCTTTGTTTAGTAACAACAATAGTGACTGAGAGTGACACCTGCTGATCCCTAATAAATAGGTCATGCAAATTTGAAGAGCAGGTATGGGTAGGAAATTTGACTCACTCTAGACAGGTGTTTCGGGCGGCTGTGGTCATTTGTATGTACGGTCGTTATGGTCGTTAAAGGGTTAAACATTATTCCTGTATGCTTAGTAGACTTCTAACCATTCTGTTTTTCTGTACTTTTTGATTGTCTATGCGTCAAGGATTTGTATTTTCAAAAGTTATTTTCCATATGTACACCTAAAGCATGCAAAAATCCTTTACTAATTGACAACAAAATTATTCCATATAGGTATAAATGAAGCTGTTCTTTCCATGTAACATAACCACAGAAATTTGAAAATTTCATCGTCCTGGAACGGGAATTGAACCCGTGTCTCCCGATTTGTGCTCGGATAATGAAATTCAAACAACTAAGGTATTAATCTGAAATGTCAGACTGATTTCATTGTGCAGTCGAAACAAACATGTTTCATTGTAGTGCCAAGTTAGATCACTAGCAAATGATCATAGCATACTCGAGCGCAAATCAGGAGATGCAGGTTCAATTCCCATTCCAGGACGATTAAATTTAAAAATTTAAAATTTCTGTGGTTATGCTACATGGAAAGAACAGCTTCATTTACATCTATATTAATTATTCCATGTATTTCCAACTTGAAAATTATTCCAACTGCTTTTTTTCAAAACATAACCATTATTGAATTAAATTGTCTGTGTCACAGTCTTAATATTGTAATGCTGAACTTACTAAACTTTCATAGAAAATCTACATGCACACAATATATGTTAAATCTGGTCAATTTTTATTTCACATACTTTTTTTCAGGTCTTTTGTCACACTTTTGATGTCTCCCAAGTGTCTAAGTGATCAAAACCTTGGGCTTCCAGCTAATTATTGGATATAAGATTGCATTCAGGTTTCAGCTTATTTAGGGGAAATGTGTCTTTCTCACTGCACCAGTTCTGTCCTGTCTCTGAAACCAAGGACCCCACATTTTAGATGAACAAGTACTTTTAAACCTTAACCTTAGATGCTCATGGAAGTTGTTAAACCCTGAAACAAGCAAACAAAAGAGAGGGAGAGAAGAAAAGAAAAAAAATTAGCACTTTATGTAAAAATTTGACTGTGAAAAGTAAAATCCAATTGTATTAATCTTAGCTATCTTTCTGTTTTGCTTTTAGAATCTCATCTCTCATCTACCAAAAGCAAAACTGTTGATGCAGTTTTGTACTTATTTTGAAGCACATTTTCTTACAGAGAAGAAATGCTTTTTCTATGTGATGATGTGCAACAATGAATTATATTTTCATCTTTTTGTCTGTGCACAGGGAAAATTGGTTTTCCAGTTATTTAGGGAGTAGTCATGGTCTGAGCTGACCTTGTGACTGATCACCTTGCTGCTTTCTTTGTTTCAAATACTTACACCATAGAGACAGCTGTCCATCCAGCTGATGGGGGTGTTGAGACTCCACGGCTCAAGGCAAATTTTATGGTACAGTGTTTCCCATTTTTAGACTTTTGTTGTTATCTGGACAGCACCTGCCTCAGTTGTAGGCTGCTGATGTTATGATATGCCTCAGCACCGGAGTTTAATTCCTCCTTATGTTTCCATTGTTTTGTGCAACTTGGTGAGTCTGGGGATAGTGTGGTGAAGTCAAAGAAATGTTACTGTGGCACATGGGAAAGTCAAAGTACATGGCAAGCACATGCCTGCACTTTCCATTGACTATCTGCTGCCTATCCCCAGAGTTGTGCCCTGCGTCCTTGTGGGCTAGTGGACCTCCGGTTCTCCTCTGTTGGGCTGTGTGGTGGGTAGGAAGGTCACTGAATGAATTATTTTCCATTCTTAATGGATCATTTAATATCTTCCCAATCTTCAAAGCTGAGTAATACTTTGGGTGAGGAGCCTGGCTCTTCAAATCATACTTTGCCATGTCTCAATGCATGAGTTTTCATCATTCAAGCAAGGGAGGAAACTTAGAAACTTAGTTGAAAGTCTCCACTCCAAATTCAGGAAAGCTCTGCAAGAGCCATTGGATTACCAAAAAGTGTAAAGAAGCTGCAATCAGAAGATCTGTTAGTAGAAATGTCAAATCCATGCCATGGTGAATTGCTGCTGAATGTTGCTATCTTAGGTGGTGTCCTTGTTGTTATCAAATCTCACCAATCCCTGAATTCATCCTGAGGTGTTTTCTCAGAATGTGATCTTATGGATGTTGCAGTGGAGGAACTTCTTATAGAACTTGCTAACTAAGGGGTGACAGCAATGCACCATATCAGGTTTAACCAGAACAGGGACTTGGTGACTCTCGAATACCTTTCTTACCCTTAGTCTCAAAAAAGGTTGTCCCTGCTGCCTAAGGAGATGTACATACATTTCCATCTTGATCTCTAAATGAACTGTTGCTACTCAGATGGATCCAAATGTTCACAATGATTGTTCTTTCACCTTCCAAGAAATTTACAGCACTGGACTGAAGGCCCTAAGAGGTCAGACCACATCTTCTGAGACTAATCACTTGCCTTTGCCATTGTTGACGAATGCTAAGGGATCTCTTGCAACTTCATATAGACAGGTGGTTCTTGGACAGTTGTTTTGTTCTGCAACGTCTAACTCTTTGGGTTGAAAACAAAAAAGGAAGAACAATGAAACAGTCACCCCATCTCCACTAAGGCCCAGGGTGGTACAAATTGGTCTCAGCCCTCAGTTTGGAAGCACCTACTAATATGCCCTCCAGATTGCATGTTGCTAAGGGGCACTGACAAAAACTACGTGTACAACTGGTGGGCACTGAGACCTTTTTGGAGTCCAAGTTTTTCACAGGTTTTCTTCACCTTTTTTTCCTACTTTTATTCATCATAGTTTTTATCATACAGTGGAGTTGCTAAGGCCTCCAAACATGAGTTGATGAATTAAAGTGCTTATTGTATTCACATACTCCAGTGTGCACATGTCTACAAGAGACCTGCAATATGGACATTCTTTTGGTGTAAAGGTACAGTATTTTTCAGAAGATCTTGAGCAAGGAGGTGTCATATGTGAAGGAGTAACCGTGCTTGTACTACATGGTGTTCCTGCAACAGCAGTTGCTTTGCGTACTGATCTGCTGGCAATGAGGCTTTCCATTAATGTTTCACTCATTGTCTGCTCCATCTACTTGCCACTGAATGAAGTTGTAAGCCTTTCTGATTTGGAAGATTCAGTTGACCAGCTTCCGCCTCCATTTTTCCTTTTTGGGAAATTTTAATGCACACAATCCACAGTCTGGGATGATGAGAGTAGATTCCAGGGGCTGTGTTGTCTAGTCCCTGCTATCAAATACGTCACTTTGTCTCCATAACATGGGTCTGAAACCTACTGTCATCAACCCAGTCGCTTGTAGTAAGCCATTGATCTGTCGATGAGTTCACCATCTTCGCATCCTGACTGGAACTGGAGTGTGTCTGGCAATCTTGTTGGTAGTAACCATTTTCTGATCTTTCTGGAGTTTTTCATTTCAGGTGATGGATACTGTCATCCTACCCTCCTTTTTAGATGGAATGTTCACTGGGCAAAGTCTGACACATTCACTGATTTAGCAACTATTGCTCTTGATATGGTTTCTAAAGATACAGTCAGTGAAACTGTAGCCGTTGTAACAGATTATGTCATGCAAGCGGCAGAGCTTTCCATTCCAAAGACGTCCTGTAAGCTTCCAAGTTGTCTGAAGCTTTGGTGGAATCCCGAAGGCAAGGCAACACATCAGGCTCAACATAGGGCTTGGGGTAGGTTTTGTTGCTACCCCACAGATGCCAACTTAATTGCTGTCTAAATGGCCAAGTTCTATGCATGACTAATTTGTTGGCACACTAAACAGGAATCCTGGATCCAGTATGTATAATAATAGATCACCTCTTATCAGCTCCAATATCGTTTGGGATAAGATTTGCAAAATTCAGAGAAAGTACCTGTCTGAGGAAGTCTCCATTCTTGAGAGTAGTGGAGGAATGGTTGAATGGTTACTGACATTCAGGGTATTGTTGACTGTCTTGGTGAAGCGTTTGCTTCAGTGTCTAAAAACAGCAATTATCCTCCTTCATCCCAAGAGCTACAGGCATGGCTTAAGGAGAAAGTGTACCTTTCTGACCATTTTCCTCAGAAGACTTGTAACAGCCCATTGACTGCAGTGGAATTGAAGATCGCTTTGAATCTGTCTGGATGAACACCTGTTGAACCAAATAACATCCAATTATGATATGCTCAAGCAGCTTTCTCCATCATCTCTTGATGGCATGCTAATCCTGTTTAACTGAATTTGGCATGAATATGTTTTTCTTGAATCTTGGCATACAGCTATTGTAATACCGGTTCTCAAACTTCGTAAGGATCTGACTAACCCATTTAACTACAGACCAATTATTATGACCAGCTGCCTATGCAAAGTTTTAGAATGCATCATCACTTTTTATTTGATATTTTGTCTGGAAATTCGGCACTTTTTGTTACCTCATCAGAGCAGATACCATCGTTTCCACTTTACAGCTGATAATAATCATCTTTGCCATGAGACATCCATCACGGAGGAGTTTGTGAGATTTTAGCACCCGCTTTCCATGTTTTTAGCACGTCTCCTGTAAAAAAAGATAGTGCTTATGTTACCGGTTTGTCCCTCCGTCCGTCGCCACAATATCACTGCAACTGTTAGTTGGATTTAAAAAATTCTTTTCGCATTGGAAAGCTTGAAATATGCGAATCATGATCCTTTATTTCTTTTTTTTATGATGTACAATTTTGCTGCTAGAGGGCATAAATGCAGATGATGTCGAATTCAAAAATACGTATTATTCCACATATTTGCTTTTAAACATCCGATTGAAAAAAAATGATTTTATCTTTCGATTCCATTTATGTCGAAGAGTATTTTAGATATAGTTACTTTTTTCCGCTAGGGGGTGTAAAAGTAAATTACATTTTTCCCGATAACTCTTCTTCTAAAACTCTGATTTGAAAAAAACAATTTTCAACGGATACACCTCCTGATGGAAAATCTTTTGCATATAATTTAAAATTTTTGGTAAAGAATACTTTGGCCACCAGGAGCGTAAGTGTTAATTTTGGCTTCTGATGTATTTGCCATAAAATCTGAGCCTCTAAAATATCGATTGAAAAAATTCTTTCGTGGACTGATGCCACTCACATTGATAAACCTTTTTGGAATATTTTCTTCTTAAAATATTCCACAGTTTCTCCGCCAGGGCGTAGATGTATATCTTATTTTTGTCAATATCTCTACTTCTAGGAGTCTGATTTGAAAAATTCCTTCTTTGTTGGATAGTGTTTCCAGTGTGACATGTTTTTCATATAATTTCAAAATTTTCAAGTAATTCATAGACTTTCCGCTAGGGGCGTAAAGGTAAATTGCTTTCTCCCCTATATCTCTGCTTCTAAATCTCCGATTTGAAAAATTATTTCTGCACCGGATACAGCTCCTGATGAGAAATGCTTTGCACATTATTTCTAATTTTTGTAAAAAATGGTTTGGCCACCAGCTTGGCATAAGTCTTAATTTCTGCTTCTGATGTATTTGCAGCAAAATATGAGCTTCTAAAATCTCGATTGAAAAATAAAGTCATTTGTTGACCGATACTACTCATGTCGACAAACCTTTTAGGAACATTTTCTTCTTGAAATAATGCATGGTTTCTACGCCAGGGGGCATAGATGTATATCTTATTTTTGTCAATATCTCTACTTCTAGGAGTCCGATTTGAAAAATTCCTTCTTTGTTGGATAGTGTTTCCGATACGAAATGTTTTTCCTATAAATTCAAAATTTTCAAGTAAAACATTGGCTTTCCGCCAGGGGGCACAAAGATAAATTGCGTTTTCTGCATTATTTCAGCTTCTAAAACTTTGATTTGAAAAATTCTTCCTGTATCACATACAAGATCTGATGGAAAATATTTTTCACATAATTTTTAATGTTTGGTAAAGAATGGCTTGGCCACCAGGGGACATAAGTGCTAATTTCTGCTTCTGATGTATTTGTAGCAAAACCTGGGCTCCTGAAAACTCAACTAATTTTTTATTTTCTTGGACGTGATACCACTTATATGGAAAAACTTTTTGAGAATATTTTCTTCCTAAAATAATCACATACAAGATCTGATGGAAAATATTTTTCACATAATTTTTAATGTTTGGTAAAGAATGGCTTGGCCACCAGGGGACATAAGTGCTAATTTCTGCTTCTGATGTATTTGTAGCAAAACCTGGGCTCCTGAAAACTCAACTAATTTTTTATTTTCTTGGACGTGATACCACTTATATGGAAAAACTTTTTGAGAATATTTTCTTCCTAAAATAATGCATGGTTTTCCCACCAGAGGACGTAAAGTCACATCTTATTTTTTTATATCTCTGTTCCAAAGGTTCTGATTTCAAAAATTCCTTCTGTGTTGGAGAGCGTTTCCAGTGCAAAATGTTTCTCATATAAATTCATGTTTCTCTTAATGCACAAGTTTGCAACCACAGGGCGTAAACTCCTGATTCCATTTACAGCAATATTTGAGGGATTAAAAAACCAGATGGAAAAACTTTCTTCCGTTAGATACTATTGTTTCCCATACTGGTTCCATTGGCCTTGAATAGCGTTGATAAATTTAATTTGCCTCAGAATGGATTCAAAAGACATGCTTATTACACCCGAAAATTCGGTGTCAACTTTCTTGTTTGATATGTGAAAGGCCTATGACTGCATGTGGAGATGCAGCATTCTCCGTGATCTACATGATTGTGGATTACAGGAAAATTTACCAACTTTTAATGCTGTTTTTTTCCAGAACCAGGTGTTCTTGGTGTTTGTTGGTTTGATCCACTATGTATTCAACTCACAAGAGCAGCAGAGTGTTCCTCAAGGCTCCATTTTATCAATTACTCTTTTCATCTTTCCTGTAAATCATATTTTTACTTTACTTCCTCTGATGTTTCATGGCACCATATATGTGGATGATCTTCAGATTTCCTGTGCTTTGTTCAACATGCACATAATTGAAAGGCAGTTGCAGTCAGCCATTAGCAAGATCTCATCCTGGGTCTCTTATAATAATTTTGGCTTTCAAACTTATAAAAGAAAACTGTTTGCATGCATTGTTGCAGCAAATGGGTCTTCATCTGAGGCTCATGTTTATCTAGGAAGCATTTCTATTCCTGTGGTGACAGAGGTAAAGTTAATGGGATTGACTTTTGACCAAGCACTCACCTTCTGACCTCATATTCTGTCCTTGAAGGGGAGGTGAATGAAGGCATTGAGTATCCTTGGGCCCTCTGCAATATGTTTTGGGGAGCTGACAGGTGCTCAATGCTTCATATTTACTGCTCTTGTGTCCAGTCACAGTTAGACTATGGCTGTGTTATGTACAGATCTGAATGAGATTCAATTTTAAAACTTCTTGATCCCATACATCACCAGGTTTCTCATCTTTATATTGGAGCATTCCGTTCATCTCCTATCCATAGTCTATATGCTGAGTCTCGTGAATCACAGCACTGTTACCTTCATCATAAGCAACTGTCTCTCCAGTTCTACACTTAGCTTAAATCTTTGCCTGATCATCCACTATGTGTGCCAGTCTTTCACATTTCGTCTAACTGCACTTCATGTGTCTCCCCACTTTTGGATTCATTTGCCAAACATAGTGCAAGATACTGGCATAGTCTTGTCAATAATTGGTGTAACTAGGGGTTTTGATGATCCACCTTGACAGCCAATTCAGGCTGTGGTTGATCAGTCTCTTTATATGTGGGCCAAGTCTTTCAGCACCTGCAATGGTGTACCTGAAACTTTTTGCTTAGTACCATTCACTCCATCCCAATTTCGTTCCTGTTTTCACTGGTGGCTCAAAAACTGATAATGCAGGCCTAGGAATACTTTCAAGGGTCAAAACTAGTGACAATAGTGACTCCAAAAGCAAAAAAAAAAAAAAAAAAAAAAAAAAATGACGAAGTAGTGACTCAAAGAGCAAGAATAATGACAAAGTAGTGACATAGTTTTTTGTGCATTATTTGAAGTAATATGCTTTATTTCAATCCCAAATAAGGTTCCACTACATTTTTATTATATCAGAATAATTTTGGTTGCAATGCAACCACACACATTTCATGTGATGCATATTTCCTCTGAAGTGCTAAAACACACTGCCGCTAAACACATACACAGATCAACATTAGAACATGTGTTTCAATGAGACAGTGTGTGTATTTCATATAAAAACATTGTTCAGTTTGTTTTACAATCCACTATTATTATTTTGTTCTCATAATTCAATTCTCTTTACAAATCACGTAATTTGTATCTAATTTCTCAATTTCATAGCCTGTGAGAATATCCGTACAGTACTTCACATATTTGGTTGCGCAATTCAACACATTTATCTGGAAAACAATTATACAAAATATTTAAATGCTGAAACAAGCTGGTAAGCAAGTACACTGATGAGAATTTAAATACTAATAATGAATATGTAATGTGTATTATTGATTTTAGTTTTGTGTGTGGGGGGGGGAGTGCATGCACCTATTAATTTCATCTCAGTGAGACACTATGCATAAGAAAAAATCATTCATCTGAACGTAATAGAGTCAACAACACTTAAAATTCTGAAAGTTTAAATTGTGATGAATAGTACACTTGTGCTTTTTTGGCAGATTTTTGAAACACTATAATTTTTTGAGTTACTCTCCTACAATTTATTCCAGTGCAATTACACCAGGGTTTGTACACTTTTCAGGGGAAAAATTCAAGGGGACTTTCCAGGACTTTTTCAGAACACATACAAAAAAATTCCAGGGTGATTATTATGCTTTACAGTATCATTGTCAAATTATTTTTTAAAAGTAATTTTAGTTTTAAGTAATAACAAGTTAGTAAAATCATGCAATGCATTGATTATGATACGCTTTCCAACATACCAGAAATCATTACTCAAGTTATCACTCAAGTTATGAGGATAATGGCAGTGGAATAAATCTCGGTCCTGTGCCCTGTCTTTTGATCCCATTTCGATGATATTCAACAGAACCGGTTCAGTATACCTCCGAAATAACATGATAAAGTTTTGTTTGCAATCGAAGCATTTTTATGTAAGTTATGATGCATAAGGGCTATGGAATAGATCCTGCTCCTGTGTCCTAACCTTTGACCCCATTTCGTCCATTTTCAATAGGATTCGTCCCCAAGCAATCCCCTACAACATACTAACATTTCATCCAAATCGAAGATGTTTTACGTAAGTTATGACGCATAATGGCAATGGAAGTGATTCCGCTCCTATTTCCTGACCTTTGACCCCATTTTGCCCATTTTCTATAGGGTTCATCCCCAGGTGGCTACCTACCACATACTAAAATTGAATCAAAACCGAACCTTTTTACGTTAGTTATCACGCATAAGAGCAGTGGAATGGATCCCGCTCCTATGTCCTGACCTTTGACCCCATTTCGTTCACTTTCAATAGAGTTCCTTTCCAGGTGTTCCCCTTCGACATACTAAAAGTTCATCAAAATCGACTGATTTTTACGCGAGTTATTGTGCGGACAAACATACGCACACAACGATGAGCCAGATGTAAATGAAGCAGATGGGAATTGCCACCATCTGCATGAAAGAGTGCGATGTCATAAAACTTTAATAGGATCCACACAGAACGTGTGACGTAATGAGACAGATAGTGTGACCGCGCGCCAACATCTCAATCGCGAGATTGTGATGTCATAAGATTTCTCAGCATGGGCAACATTAATGGGACGACGTCATGCCACTAAAAACGTGGTAATTCGGGGTGGTTATTTAACCCACTAAATGAATTTTCCTAAAGTTGAAATCAAGCTAAATCGATTTCTGGTACCAGAAAATGGTAGGTTAGCGACTTTCATCAAAATCCTTAGAGCCGTTTTCAAAATAAAATTTACATACATACAAGAATTGCTCCTTTAATAGTATGGGAGAAGGGCGGTGGAATGGATCCCGATCCTATGTTCTGACCTTTGACCCAATTTCGTCCATTTTTAATAGGGTTCGTTCCCAGGTGGTCCCCTACCACATACTAAAATTTCATCAAAATCAAACCATTTTTATGCACATTATGATGCATAAGGGCAGTGGAATGTATCCCGCTCCTATGTCCTGACCTTTGACCCCACTTCACCCATTTTCAATAGGGTTCATTCCCAGGTGGTCCCCTACGATATACTAAAATTTCATCAACATCGAACCATATTTACGCAAGTTATGACGCATGAGGGCAATGGAATGGATCCCACTCCTATGCTGTGACCTTTGACCCCATTTCTTCCAATTTCAATAGGGTTCATCCCCAGGAGGTTCCCACCACATACTAAAATTTCATCGAAATCGAACCATTTTTACGTTAGTTATTGTGCCGACGGACGACAGACGGACGGTAAAGCTAGAGCATATACGCTTCTTCAACCTATGGTTGGAAAGCGTAAAAAATGATGAAAGATGTAAATCAATGAGGGTGCTGTTTTACTCATTACATTTCTTTTTAATGTTTTTAATTGGAGAATTACCCAATGATGCAAAACTGAATCATGATGGTGTAATTACCACAAGGCCTATCAGAAAATCCTTTCCCTCAATGTGAAAATGATTAATACAGTCAGTCATTTTAGCTGCATCACTATTCTGTACTATCTTCCCATGTAATCAGTCTATTATTGATAACAATTGAAATTATTATAAAATAAAGCGAAGGAAGATCCAGAATATAAGAACAGGGAGGGCAGACATCTAATCAGTTAAAAGAAGAAATATAGATGGAAACATGATATAAGTCTACACCTGTTAGCAGAAGAAACGAGAATAATGGAATGTTGGAAATAGGCAAAAAATATTCTTTATGGAAAAAGCTATGCTAAGGAAAGAGAATTTTTGAAATAGTTTCCCAGAAGCAAAGATAGTGAAAAAAAGGTTTCGACCTTTACGCCCTAGGGAAAAATCTTTGCATTATTTAAAGAGGATAATACCCCACATCTCTATTGTAACGAATGGCATACAATAGAGAAGAACTTTTCTATAGAGTTTTTAGATGCAGTGATACAGCTGTAAACTGAAGTACAAAAACACCACCTAGCAACAAAACTGTGAACTGCAAAATTCGTCATGTACAAGCTTAAAGTGTTCTGCAAGATAAATGACATCTGCTGTTGAAAAATTTCTTTAAATTGCACATGTAGAAGCAGAGATATTGAGAAAACAGATTAAAAATTGGCGACCCCTAGTGGCGAAATCATGCATTATTTTGGGAAAAAAATATGCACACAGAGTTCGCATAGTTAGTAGTATCTAACCGAAGAAAAGAGAGCTTTTCAATTGAACTTTAGTCTCGCAGATATTGCTGTAAACAGAAACTTGAGCTTAGGCCCTCTGTTGGCAGACTTGTGCATTAAAAAAATTCTAAATTATGTGAGAATCATTTTGCAACAGAAACGCTGTCCACGAAAGAAAGAATTTTTCAAATCACTCTTAGAAGCAGAGATATTGACAAAAATAATATATGCATCTACGCCCCTGGTGGGAAAACTATGCATTATTTTAAGAAGAAAGTGTTTTCAAAAAGTTTTTTGAGGTTCGGTGTCAGTCCATGAAAGAATTTTTTCAGTCAAGTTTTCAGGAGCTCAGATTTTGCTGCAAATATGTCGAAGCAGAAAAAAACACTTACACCCCCTGGTAGCCAAACCATTTTTTACCAACTATTAGAAATTATATGCAAAACATTTCCCATCAGGAACTGTATCCAGTACAGGAAGGATTTTTCAAATTGGAGTTTTAGAATCGAAGATATCGAGGAAAACACAATTTACACCCCCAATCGGAAAGTCTATGAATTACTTGAAAATTTTGAAAATATATGAAAAACATTTCACACCCAAAACGCTATTCGATGAAGAACGAATTTTTTAAATCAGACTCTTAGAAGCCGAGATATTGACAAATAAAAAAAGAAATACATCTAAGCTCCCTGGCGAAAAGGAATCGTGCATTATTTAAGAAAAAATATTCCAAAACGGTTTATTAGTGTGAGATAAATATGGCTTTTATTGTTTATAAAATTTACCAAGATGGATGATTGATAATGTTATGAATTTTGTTAGTACTTATGTGAATATCCTTTAGTGAGTGGTTATTGCTCACAAAAGTTCACTTCTAGTTCCACAGAAACTAATCCAATGAGTCTTGTGATCATGATGCCCTGTACAATCCCTTTGAAAGCATACTCTTGGAGTATAGATTTCATCTGCTGCAAAAGCATAGAAGTGTAGGCAGTAGTACTGGCCTGTGGTAAAAATAAAATGAAATAAAGTTGTTGAATTTCCCGTTAATCCATCTGTTTACCAAATTCCTGTAGTGTATAATGTTCTTAATGGTACAAACTGATAACAAGGAACAGTACACCAATTAAGTAGTAAATAGTAATACTGTACTAGTGGTCCGATTTATTGGCATAGAAAGTAGACACATTAGCATTTCCAAGCTTTTGCACATCAACCAGATGGCTTTTTCAAGGAAGTTAGACAGTTCTGTCTAACTTCCTTGAAAAAGCCATCTGGTTGATGTGCGAAAGCTTGGAAATGCTAATGTGTCTACTTTCTATGCCAATAAATCTGACCACTAGTACAGTGTTACTATTTAGTTCTTAATGGTAGTTTGATACTTAGAATTTATGGTTTCTTGTTGTTGATGTCACCTCTTGTAGGAATTTATTAATAATTTTTCAGATATTCTATTCATCTCAAAAACTTTTTGAATCCTGTAAAAATAAATTCAAACACTTTCTCCACACCATGACTTCTCATTGCTACATATTAAACACACGCAAAAATGCCAACGTTCATCGTGAGGACCTTCGAGTGAAGTACTAACTAATATATTTTTAAAGACATTTAATTATTGCAAACTACCATTAAGAACATTTTTGTTTGACTCTGAAAATTATTACTATTTAACCTAAATAAAATTAAAATTCTGTCTCAAAGGCTAAGACTTTAGACCATTTACATATATACAGTTCATGCCCTGACCCTTTTTTACTAAAACATTTAACTAATAAAACTCACTAACTATTTAAAACAAGTTACTTAATAAAAAAAAAAAAAGCATGAACACACCTTTTTTGCACTTCACTCCTGGTCCCCAACTCATGTTGGCATAACCTCATTATTGTTTAAGCTTTTCGCCCCTCACTGGGAGCATTCTCAAAACATCTGTACGTTCTAACAGATTCAAGGTCTCAGCTATGTTCACCAGCCGGCATCTGCATTGACAAAATAGAGTTTACCCACTCTCAAATGTAGGGGGTACATCAGCTGATGAATGTGGCTGAGACCTTGAGTCTGTTAGAATGTAAAGGAATTTTAAGGTGTTTCGAATTGGTGTTCTTACCTGTGTTTAATATGTAGCAGTGAGAAGTCATGGTATGGGTAAGTGTTTGAATTTATTTTTACAAGATTTGAAAGATTTTTAATTGTTTGGTTGCATGTTAAATACAAAAATAACTGATTGTGGCATTTAATGTTCTCACAAAGTTAGTTAATATAAATTCTATTCATCATGCTAAGTAAATTTTATGTCAAAAGTTTTATGAAATACATTCTGTAGATTTGTGTGCAACTCCATTTTATTATTGCACTCAGTCACATGATGCTGCAAAGTTAAAGCTATTGTTACCAACTATAAGCCTGTATAGCTCATTTACACATTTTATTTGGAGGTTTTGCTTTTCTTATTAGTACAATTTACTCATGATGAGTACAGTTTCAAACTTGATTCTAACAATATTCATTTCAGAGGTATGATAGTAGAAAAATTGAGTAAATGTGTCAGTTGTTTCCTAATTTTCTGTTTATCCTCCCCTCCTCTTTTTTAAATGATTTCTGTTATATATATATATATATTTCTATTTATGAAGAATCATTTACATTTTGGTACCGTATTTTAACTATGTAAGATATAGAAAAAATGCAGCATAATTTTCACAGAAATTTTACTGCTTGAGATCTGACATTTCCCTTTCTTTTTTCTGACAGTCAATTGAGAAATTAATGCAGGACTTCGATGCTCGCAATATGTATCGTAGCACCCATGTTTTTTACAGAAGGTAAGCAGAATTTTATATACAAGTTTTAAATTCTTATAGGTCCTTAATTTTGTTTTATCTGTGATAACTAAAGCCTTGATGTTCAAGCATTAAAAATCTCCAAAACAAACAAGTATTTATGCACTAAAAGGATCAAGAAATATGTGCTAAGATAGAAGAAATATGCATTCAACATATGTGAAAGTTTTACTGTAGGATTCACATATTTACATGATGTAGATGTACTGTATGTACATTTTACTCCTGAATATTTTCACAATTGCATGTGATAACTAAATGTTTTTTTATATTTTTAAAAGAAAAAGCATGCCTTCTGTCAGTGAAAAAATGCTTATATACAGGAAAAGTTCTTTCCACATCCACATAATACACTGCTGGACAATTGCTAAGGACGGATCATAAACGGCTATATAGCGCATAAAAAAATAAGTGTGGTTGGATGCCAAGTGAAATAAAATAATGTCAGAATGCCAGGGCATTACAAGAAAGACAATTTATTGTGCTCTGAAATCCAGAAGGCTTTGGAACGTGTTCAAGGGACAAACGGGCCATTTTGTGCAGAATACGTAAACGTGAAAAAAATGCAATTACCGTCCGCAGGCGTTCCGGCGTAAGATGTCATTACGGGATATGGCCACCATGGAGGGCGATGCAAGATTCCACACGTCGTGTCATGCTTTGCACAACATTATCAAGCAGCTGTTGGGGTAATTTATCCCATTCCTCTGTCAGTGCACGGATGAGGGTGTCCTTGTTTATTGGAGGGCATTGGCGACCAGCAAGACTCCTCCCCAAAGCATCCCACACATTTTCAATGGGATTCAGCTCTGGAGAACGTGCTGGCCATACGAGGCGTTGAATATCCTCGCTCTGAAGACACTCCTGGACAGCGCCTGTTCGATGACATGTTGCGTTGTCGTCCATGAAAATGAATCTATCACCGACAGCACCACGGAACATGCGAACATGAGGTAGCAGAACATCATTTATGTATCGTTGGCCAGTCATAGTCCCAGTTGGAAGCACATAGAGGGACGTATGGCCATTGATCATGATGCCAGCCCATACCATGACACTACATGTCGGATATCGGTCCCTTTCCTGTATGTTTGCTGGACAATATGCAGTATCACTATCACGCCAGATCAGTTCTCGTCGACAATCAGACGATAGACTGTATCTACTCTCATCTGAGAAGAGGACAGCAGACCAGTCGTTATCAGTCCAATTGGGATGTTGATGGCACCATTGCAAACGGGCGGTACGGTGACGTCTGGACAATGGGATGCACACAACAGGACGGCGGGCGTATAGTCCTCCTTCATGCAAACGTCTGGCGACAGTTTTTCGGGAGATCCGCTTGCCACTAGCAGCCATAAACTGATTTGCTACCTCACTAGCTGTGCTGCGGCGGTGTCTTTTTGTTGATAGCACTATGTACCGATCTTCTGCAGGTGTCGTACTGCGAACACGACCTCCCCGTGACGTTTGCTACACTCTCCATTTGTTTGAAATGATTTCCAAAGCCTTGAAACAACACTGTGGCTGACGTCGAACTCCCTGGCAACATCTGTTATTTTTCGCCCTTCTTCAATCTTACCAATAATACGGCCATGCGTAAAATCATCTAGGTGATGTCGGGAAGACATACTGAAAATTGCAAGTTCGTCAATTGATTCTTTCAATTTCAACTTTGCGTTTGAACAACAACGGTCAATACGCGTCAAATCCTTTATATCTCTTATCAGCGCTATGACGTCACGAACAAGTTCGGCAATCCAAAATTTGCATACGCACAACACGTCTTACAGTATCCCGCACTTATGCTAATTTTCACTCTTTCCTGCCTTCCATTTTATGGTTGCTATCGTTGCTATTGTCATCCGTCCTTAGCAATTGTCCGGCAGTGTAGTTATCGGTGCATTTTTAAAGCAAGCAATGTAAGTAGGAGACATCATTCCAAAGTCAATATTTCTTCTTGAAGAATTTTATAATTTTTTTCAGTTTTTTTCCAAACCAGCATTACTAGAGAGCATCCTCACTTTTGAAACTCTGTGTAATGCAAAAGTCAAACACATTGCTGGTGCAATCAGTTAGTATATATAGACTAAACTTTTCACGCTTGATTGAAAGTGGATTTGTTTGAGTAACAAATTAGTAATATGGGGGAATTTTTTAACAAGTGGTTTTGCCATTGTACCACAGTACTGTTAAGATTTAAGTCTAGAAACAATAATTTCATTTTCAAAAATGCTTATCTGGAAATTTTTCAAGATATATGAATGCAAAGATATGCACCAAATGTAAAAATATGCTTTTATTCCTCAAAATGGCTGAATATGCAAAAATATGCACTGTAGGCATTTTGTTTGAACATTTGGACTTTAATGATAACTAATTACAAAGCTTTTAAATTATATGTACAGTTTTACATGTAAACCATATTGCCCATTAATGGTTTCTAAACTCCCTATTTTCTTTTTGAAGAGTTGCCTTTCATAGCCACCCATAGTTTTCCAATTTATTCTTGTAATTCCTGGCTTTTCACAAATTCTGGTCAAAAATCTGGAAAAATTATTTGTTACCCTATACATTTTGAGTATTTTTTAGTTTGTTTTTGTTTGTTTAATTAGAAAACATGTTACAAATATGTGCAATAAGTTTATTTACTAATACATTCAAAAAGTCCCGGAACTTTTTGAATATTTTGCCAAATGTCAGGAATTACGTCATTCCGGGGTGAGCAAGTGTAGAGCATAATGTGACCAACCAGCCAGAACCGGTTTGATCCAGATCCAACACGTACGGCGTATGTGCGTAGTTCATGATTACTGGCATTTGAGGCTCTCCGTCGCAAGGACAACGATGTCGAATTTTGAACAGCTTTCGAGAGTAAAATTTTGTGTTTTGCTCGGAAAATCTTTCACTGAGACTTTTCAAATGATTAAGTCAGCGTACGGTGAGAGTGCAATGAGTCGAACTAGAGTTTATGAGTGGCATCGACGATTCGAAAACAGGAAATAGAGTATCGAGGATGATGAGAGGTCAGGACGACCTTCAACATCCACAATGGATAAACAAATTGCCATTGTCAAAGAAATTGTGAAAAATGATCGTCAAAAAACTGTTGCAGCGATTGCAGAAGTTGCCATGCCATTTTAACAGAGAAACTGGGCATGGATCACGTGTGCCAACAAATTGTTCCCAAAAACCTGACACAAGAAAAAATGGATGAGCTCATGCAAGTTTGTGGGGATAACATCGATGCAGTGGATTCAGATCCCGATCTCTGGAATCGATTGATCACTGCCGATGAGACTTGATGCTTTCTGCATGACCCCCAATCCAACCGACAGTCAAAAGTGTGGAAATCACCGTCATCACCACGACCAAAAAAGTTCAAGGCTGACTGCTCCAAAGGAAAGGTCTTGTTAACAGTTTTCTTTTATTGCAAGGGGGTTATACACAAGGAATTCCTCCTAAATGGCCGTACAGTCACTAAAGAAGAGTATGTCAAAGTCCTGAAACGTTTCCGAGAATCAGTGAGATGCAGGCGACTCGATCTTTAGAAGACCAATTCATGGGTGCTCCATCACGATGTTGCACCGGCTCACAAATCTCTCCTGGTGTCCAATTACCTGTCCAAACATCACATTCCCGTTCTTTCACAACCAGCTTATTCCCCTGAGCAGAATCGCGGCAACGCCTGACGTACATCGTAGATTTTTTTTTACTCTTCCCCGTAGAAGAATCGCGGCGAAGGATATTGCAGATTTATTTTGTTCTCATCCCTGTAGAAGAATTGCAGCGATAGGGGACGCACATCGCAGGTTTATTTTGTACTCGTCCACATAGCAGAACCGCGGCGACGGCCAACGTACATCGTAGATTCATTTCCTACTCGTCCTCATAGCAAAATCGCGGCGATGGCTGATGCACATCACATATTCATTTTGGCCCTGCAGACAGAAACGATATCCCCAGAACCCTATTAAGCCATCTTGCAGACTTCTATCACAAATGCAAGTTTTCCGCCTTTCAAAATTTCCGAAAATGGAAGTTAGGCTGAGAGACTATTTCTCCTGACGTTCCCTCGATGCTTGAAGAGGGAATTGTCCGATTTTGTAGTTCAATATCATTTTATTGCATAAATATTTGTGGTTTGGCTTGAAAAGGAGGCCAAAAATTTCCGAAAACGAAAGTTTGACAAAACCCAGTAATCTTGAATTCTTTTTCTTGCGATATTCCCTCAGCCCTATATGGTCATTAAATATCATTTTATTAGATAAATGTTTGTATTTAAGATTGAAAGTGGAGAAAAAAATTCTAAAAACCAAAGTTGTAGGGAGCAAAAATTTCTCCCTCTGATAATAGAAAATGGAGGAAAATTTTCTGATAACCAAAGTTGTGTACGGAGCACAAATTTCTCCCACTAATAACCCTCTACTTGCTGTGCTTCTGTATTGTTTAATCATCATTTAATTACATAACTGTTTGCGCTTGAGATGGGAAATTGATAAAATGTTCCGAAAACGGAAGTAGAACGGAGCAAAGATTTCTCCTCTTATGACAATTTTTCCCAGTGATGCCTCTGCGCTTTATTGTTGTTAAATATAATTTTATTCCCTAAATCTTTGTGTTTCAGCTTGAAAATGTTGGTAAAATTCCAGATACAGAGGACCAGAATGTTCTTGATTCTAATTAACATTTCAATTCATGTAGTACTTAGGTTAGACATTTTTTTAGGTAGAAAAACATGTCTGCATAATTTTTATTGTTTTTTACATTTAGTAGTTATCTTGCACAGTGACCACCTGCAGATTATTTTGTGGCACAGTCATATCTGTCGCAGACTGACCAGGAACTTTCTGCTATGGAGTAAACACTCTCATGGATTAAATGTTTTGTATACAGAGTTATTCATATAGCATTTGGTTCTACTGATACTCAGACAACACTGTTTCGGTTTATTTGTGTAATAAGTTCTGTTCACAGCAAAACATGTCAGATGCATATAAAATTATTGTAAGCTTTTTAATGCTGTATATATTATTGTAAGCTTTTTAATGCTGTTTTCTTTTTTATTTTATTTTGATCTTTATTAAGTAATATTAAACTGGTTGCTGCGTTGATGCAGTGTTCAGCAAAATTTATATATATATAATTTTTTTCTAGCTTGTTCAGATGAGTTGTTTAATCAATTGTGCAAGTCACCTTGTGCTAAATATATCAAAACACTGAAAGAAATCAACATTGCTTTCCTACCATATGAATCACAGGTATATTATTTTAATTATGAAATTTTTATCTGATTAGAATTTTTTTCTTCTTTGTGCATTGTGTTAATAACTAAAACTCTCCTATTGAAATTTTAAGAATTATATTGTTTCTGTGTGTATGTGTACATGCATGCATACCTGCCAACTACTACACAATGTTCATAGTTTCTACGGATTAATTTTTCTGACTACGGAGCTACAGAACTCATTGTTGAAACTACAGATTCTACGAATTTGCTATTTAGCACGTCTTTTGTAAAAAAAGATTGTGCTTATGTTACCAGTTTGTCCGTCCGTATCCACATATCTCTGCAACTATTAGTCCGATTTCAAAAATTCTTTTTTCATTGGGAAGCTTGAAATATGCAAATGATGATCCTTCCTTTCGTTTTTTTTTTTTTTTTTAAAGATGTACAATTTCGCTGCTAGAGGGCGTAAATGCAGATGATGTCGAATTCAAAAATACGTTTTATTTCACATATTTGCTTCTAAACATCCAACTGAAAAAAATATTTTATCTTTTGATTACATTTATGCCTAAGAGTATTTTAGATATAGTTACTTTCTCAAATTGTGCATAGAATTTCCGCTAGGGGCGTAAAAATAAATTACATTTCCCCCTATAACTCTTCTTTTAAAACTCCGATTTGGAAACATTTTTCTTCAGTGGATACACCTCCTGATGGAAAATCTTTTGCATATAATTTCAAATTTTTGGTAAATAGTACTTTGGCCACCAGGGGGCACAAGTGTTAATTTTTGCTTCTGATGTATTTGCCATAAAATCTGAGCTTCTAAAATATCAATTGAAGAAATTCTTTCGTAGACTGATGTCACTCACATCGATAAACTTTTTCGGAATATTTTCTTTTTAAATATTCCACAGTTTCTCTGCCAGGGGGCGTAGATGTATATCTTATTTTTGTCAATATCTGTACTTCTAGGAGTCCAATTTGAAAAAGTCATTCTTTGTTGGATAGTGTTTTCGGTGTGACATGTTTTTCATATAATTTCAAAATTTTCAAGTAATTCGAAGACTTTTCCTAGGGGGTGTAGAGGTAAATTGCATTTCCCCCTATATCTCTGCTTCTAAATCTCCGATTTGAAAAATTCTTTCTGCACCGGCGGATACAGCTCCTGATGGAAATCGTTTGCACATAATTTCTAATTTTTGTAAAAAAATGGGTTTGGCCACCAGGTAGCGTAAATCTTAATTTCCACTTCTGATGTATTAGCAGCAAAATATGAGCTTCTAAATTCTCGATTAAAAAAAAACGTCGTTTGTAGACCAATACTACGCATGTCGACAAACCTTTTAGAAACATTTTCTTCTTAAAATAATGCATGGTTTCTACGCCAGGGGGCGTAGATATATATATATTTTTTTTTTTTTTTTTTTTTTGTTCTCTACTTCTAGGAGTCCAATTTGAACAATTCCTTCTTTGTTGGATAGGGTATCCAGAGTGACATGTTTTTCATATAATTTTAAAATTTTCAAGTAGTTCATAGACTTTCCGCTAGGGGGCGTAAAGGTAAATTGCTTTCAATCCTATATCTCTACTTCTAAATCTCCAATTTGAAAAATTCTTTCTGCACCGGATACAGCTCCTGGTGGGAAATCCTTTGCACACAATTTTAAATTTTTGTAAACAATGGTTTGGCCACCAGGTGACGTAAGTCTTGATTTCCGCTTCTGATGTATTTGCAGCAAAATATGAGCTTCTAAATTTCATGTCGACAAATGTTTTAGAAACATTTTCTTCTTAAAATAATGCATGGTTTCTACGCCAGGGGGTGTAGATGTATATCTTATTTTTGTCAATATCTCTACTTCTAGGAGTCCGATTTGAAAAATTCCTTCTTTGTTGGATAGTGTTTCCGATGCAAAATGTTTTTCCTATAAATTCAAAATTTTCAAGTAAAACATGGACTTTCCACTAATTGGCACAAAGGTAAATTGCGTATTTTGCATTATTTCTGCTTCTAAAACTCTGATTTGAAAAATTCTTCCTGTATTGCATACAAGACCTGATGGAAAATATTTTTCACATAATTTCTAGTGTTTGGTAAAGAATGGGTTAGCCACCAGGGGGCATAAGTGTTAATTTCTGCTTCTAATGTGTTTGTAGCAAAATCTGGGCTTCTGAAAACTCGACAAGTTTTTTTTTTCTTGCCGATACCGCTCATATGGAAAAACCTTTTGAGAATACTTTCTTCCTAAAATAATGCATGGTTTTCCCACCAGTGGATGTAAAGTTCACATCTTACTTTAGTCGATATCTCTGTTTCTAAGAGTCCGATTTGAAACATTATTTCTTTGTTGTTGAGCGTTTCCGGTGCGAAATGTTGTTCATATAAATTCATATTTTTCTCTGCAACCAGACGGTGTAAGGTTCACTATTCCGTTTACAGCAATATCTGAGGGATTAAAAACCCGATTGAAAAACTTCTTTCTTCCGTCAGATACTATTGTTTTCCATACCGGTTCCATTGACTTTGAATAGCTTTGATAAATTTAATTTCCATCAGAATGGGTTCAGAAGACGTGCTTATTACACCCAAAACTTCAGTGTGATCTTTTTGGGGTTTTTTTTTTTTTCAAATAAGTGTTTTTGCTATTACTTCATGATATATATATATATAAATGCTATTTATTGTCATGAACTGCAATTTTGGAGGCAGCCTGTGTAATATATGGTTGTGTGACAAGTGGATGTTCGCGTAATACGTGTTCAAATACTTGGAATTCCCGGCAGTCAAGTGTTGGGGAACTAAAGGAACTGACTGATTATTACTGGTTGCAGTTTGAAACTTAAATCTGGCAACGTTACTGCATTGTAACCTTGCCAGATGAATTAATTTCATGTTTCACACATGTTAAGCTCATTTCATTAGTGTCCTTGTTTCAGCGGTGCACCCTGTATTTCTGTACGGGGGTGGCTCAAAATACTGAAGATGGAAAAAAAAAAAAAAATACACACACCAGCAGCAAATAACAAAGAATGAAGGGCTTTGTTACACTTGTGCTTTGTAGTGCATTTCTTTTTCATAAAAAGATAGATTATTTCCTGAAAAAGCATGAGGATGAGAAAGTAGGTTCAGTGCCCCCCCCTCCCCTCCCTCCAAAAAAAAAAAAAAAAAGATTGCCAGAAATTTAAGGAGGAATATTCTAAAAAGTGGCCTGCGGTATTGTGTCGTCTCCTTTTACCACAACATCAAAATTAACCAGATATGCCTATCACCACTAAGCAAATAAAAAAAAACTTTCACTGAACCATTTATGCTGTGTACATTATAAATTCCATTAAATATGAACCTTCACTCAGATGAAAAAGCAGCAGTAAATTAAATTGTAACTGTCAAATATAAGCCATTTATTGGGTGTGTGCGAAAGTTCTACCTGCTTTTGTAATAGATGCAAATTGCGATACGAGTAGTTATGTCACAGGTAACGCTGCAATGTCGAATTTTTGGCCAATAAAGCATGGAGCAATAGAGCATATAAAGACACTTGGTTTGTCCGAGTAAGTAATTCATAATGAAAATCACGAAGAGTGTAACGTGGTATACAATAAAAAGCATATTAGACATTGTTTACTGTACGAGTTCGATGAAGGCAGTACTGCAGCCGCCGCGGCTTACCACAACATCTGTCAAGTATATGGGGAGCATGCAGTTTATGATAGCACATGTCGTCATTGGTTTCAGAAATTCCAAAACGGAGACAACAGCTGTAAAGATCAACCACATCCTGGATGGCCATCCGTAATTTCTGAAGAGGATGTGGACCAAGCCATAACAAATGACCCACATCCAACCGTTCAGGAATTAGCGGAAACGTTGTCGGTACACAGAACAACAGTCGAAAGACGGATGCATGCGCATGCGTTCATCACCAAGTTTGATAACTGGTTCCACACCAGCTTTCTGCAAAGCAACGAGAGGATAGAATCCATACCTGTGTTTCTTTGCTTTCTCCTCACAGAAATGAACCGTTTTTGTGATGAATTGTAACGGGTGATGAGAAATGGGTACTGTACCATAATGTAAAGTGTCGATGGACTGTGTGCCAAGATGCAGAGCCTGCTCCATCGACCTCAAAAGGAGGACTACATCCCAAAAATGTTTTGTTGAGTGTTTGGTGGGATGTCCAGGGAATAATTTACTGGGAGGTGTTGAAACCTAACCGAAAGATAAATGCTGACCTCTACTGTCAACAGTTGGACAGATTGCGAGAACAACTGACATCGAAGAAGACAGCACTTGTCAATTGCAGAGATGTGATCCTTCATCATGATAATACCAGACCTCGTGCTGCTTTAATCACTCAGCAAAAATTACTGGACTTAGGTTGGGAAGTGTTACCTCACCCGACATATTCCCCTGACCTGACACCTACGGACTACCACCTTTTTCGATCGTTACAGAACGTCTTCACTCTCCAAACCTTTGATGATGTGGACGATGTGAAAACGGCATTACGTGACTTTTTTTACTCTAAAACACAGGAGTTTTTCCGGCATGGGATTCACATACTCGTAGACAGATGGCAAGAGGTCATACAGAATTATGGCAATTATGTGAAATCGTCGGTACATTATTTGTTGTGTTTTCCTCCTTTCTTTGTAGCCTACAAAAATGAGTACAACTTATGCACACACCAAATAGAAGCATGTAAGGAATTATTTTATTGGGGTCAAAAGCAGAGCTACATAGGCTACTTAATAGCACTGTTACTACAGACAGGGCTCTAGCCAATGTTGGCCGGTATGATGTATGGTGAATATTTTATTTGTAGTGTGATTATGAATTATGTGCAGTTTGGCAACTGCCAGAAAAGAGGCTTCTGGGATTCAAGTATAATGGCGAATTTATTGCTGTCTTTAACTTCTGTTCATCACATACTAACCAACCCTTGTCACGTGATGAACAGAAGTTAAAGACAGTGATAATTTTGCTGTTATACTCGAATCATTTTTCCCACGTAATATTGAAGTTCAAAAATGATTTTTCTTTTTCATTATGAATGAAAATTGATGCTGTTGGGATATCTGTCTTCTAACCAGCAGCATGTGTGTGTGATAATGGAAATATCTGTACTTCATATACACTGAGTGAGCTTTACATTAGGAACATCCTGTTTTACATATTCGGAGCAATAATGAAGTATCACAGGATATCAACATCTTGTGCAGCTACTATAAATTGCACACACCTATCCTCTCTATGTAATCTGTAAATGTTTGCCAGAAATGGAGAAGCATGGCGACTTCAGCCAATTAGACCGCGGCTTGATAGTTTGGGCCTAGAGAACAGGTGCCAGTATTTCGGACACAGCCGCACTTGTTGGCTGTTTCCATAGTACTGTATCAAGAGTGTATCAGGACTGGATTAACCATGCACTGACATCCAGCAGAAGAGCTCACATGGGTCACCCATGCACACTTTATCCTAGAGGTGAGCATCAGGTGTCACAAAGGTCCACTGCCAACTGTAGCAATGATGTGCTACAGTTGGCAGTGGACCTTTGACAGATGGAAGAAGGTCGGCTGGAGCGATGAGTCCCATTTTCTGCTGCAACGTGCTGATCACTGGATTCACATTTGGTGTAAACAGCATGAAGCCTTATGCTCTGCTTGCACAGTTGGGGTTCAACAGGCCAGTGGAGGCGGTGTTCTGGTCTGGGGAGTTTTTCCTCTGCAAGCCCTAAATCCATTGGTTATTGTCCCACAAACACTAAATGGTGGACACTACAGGGACCCATTAACCAACCATCTCCTTCCTTATCTATAGGAGGTTATCCCAGACCACAGCATCTCCTTTCAAGAGGTGACATCATGTCATTCGCCTTGTATAACTTGTGAGTTGTTGAAGGAACACTACAACAAATTTGCCACGTTGTCTTGCCCCCAAACTCACCTGACTGTAACCCAATTGAACATCTGTGGGACATGCTAAAACAGGATGTGAGAACTGCTGATCTGCTTCCATGGAATGAGCATGAACTGACAGAGCTGCTGCAGTGGACATAGGTCAAGGTACACGTGGAAGTTGTTCAACACCATGTAGAATCTGTTCCTAGGTGTGTGCGAGAGCTGTGATTGCACAGAAAGGTGAACCAATGCATTATTATGTAGGTGTTCCTAATGCAAAAGTAACTCAGTGTAAATGTAAGACATTTAAAAAATGTAAGACAGTGTAAATGTGTGACATTAGGAGGCCCAAAGAGGTTTAAGAAAATAAAATTTGAAGTCCATTGATCAAAAAGAAAGATGAGAAATGTGCGATAAAGGTAAATAAATGCAAACAGCAAACTTGTGAGGTAGAGAAGAGGTCTTTTTTAGTTTGCTCGTCTTCTATGGTGTCAGCTGTGCAGCAAATCTCATTGGCATGATGTCGAACATTGGATTACAGATTTAAAAGAGCCGAAGACTTGCTCGAGGTAAATGAGTTGTACAGAATTTTAGACATATGTATAACACCAGTGAGGGAAAGGTTTATCAGTATGTAAAAATATTGTAAATGATTTCGATTTTGGAGCCTTAGAACTTGCTATCATTAACGGAAAGTGACATGAAACCTATATAATAGGCTACGTCTGTCCCTAACGCTTTGACATCATTCAGTACTTGCAGTGCCATCTGCTTTTATCCGGTGGCTGAAATCAGAACTAAGCTCCACCACTATCACACGATACATAAAATCGAGGAGAAATAAAACCTATATCTGATGTCAACACTTTGACATCATTCAGTACTTGTAGCACCATCTGCTTTTATCCAGTGGCTGAAATCGGAACTGAGCTCACCGCTATTGTGCAATACGTAAAATCAAGGAGAAATACCGTAAAATAAAATAAAGTTAGTAAGACAAAATAAGACAAACGTCTTCATCTGTGGCAACACGCATGTACTCGAACAACTGTCTGCAATGTTTATTCTGTTACGTAAGTGTTATGTCATGTTTTATTTCATTTTTTTCGCATTGCAGAGTAATTTCATAAAAAGGCATCAGTGTTATTTTATTTCATAGAAAGGAATTCATAAAACAGAATCTGAGGTATTTTATTTCGTAAAACGGAAGAAGTAAAATTGTAAGAAAGTAACTTCAGGCATAGTTTTGATTTGCTGTGATGGAAATTTTAAAAAAATATTGATTCCGTGGAATTTTTTTTTGTTTTGGTAGTACAAGATGAAAGAAGATAGCACTGAAAGAAAATGTCACTTAAATAGAGAATGACAATGGCGATGGTGTACAAACCAATCTTCTAATATACAATTCCTGTTATAAAAATTTCAGTCACAGCTTTTTCACCCATGCCTGGTACGGGCTACGAGCTAGCTAGTTTTAAAATATGCAGCCAATTTGCGAAAAATATAAGATAAAAATCTAAGTAAATATTTTTTCATGCAGCTTTTTCAGAGAGTTTCAGGTAGCTTTTTAAAAGAAGAAATGAAATCAATAAATTCAATAAAAGAACTCTGCCACAGAATTGTAAATAATAAAGTTTAACAATTTGTCTTACCAGCTGGCATCTCTTACAGCACTTACTTTGTATCTAACACTACTTGTTACTGTAGCTACTTCTGAAAGATCATTCAGGAAGCTAAAAATATTCAAAAATTGTTTTTGAAATGCAGTGTACCAGGAAAAAATATATTTCACTAATTGCCACTGAAGATCGAGAGGCTGATAAATTAAATACCAAAAATTTAATTTAAGATTTTGCCTGTGTAATAAGTAGGAAGAAAGATTTTTTGAATATCTATAATCAATGTGTATAAAAATATAAGGATTTTTTTAATGAAATAAATGCTTTTACAAGTTTGATTTTCTTTGTTATTGTTTAGAGTAGGGCAGAAGTGGGTGTTTATTTTTTTAAATTTTGCTTAATGGCCAAAAATTGGTCACAGGAATAACTGAGACCAATGTGAGTCATTAATATTTTATTTGCTCTACAAAGTTCAATTAATTTCATTTTTATTTTTCTATTTTTTTCAGTTATACAGGGTGATCGAAAAGTCACGCAACCTGAATTTTGGAAGTCTGAATTTTTGCAAATTGTTGCAAAATTGTTATAATCATTCTTTCCGCCACTAAATGTCCCCACCATGCTATTAAAAGTACCAGAGACGCCAAGTTCACTGTGACATGTACAGGTTGTTCTCAGTGTAGCTTTGTTCCTTGTGGAAGTGAAATGTCTTTTTCCCAGCTGCGACAAGTTTCAATTTTGGAAAGTTTAGCTGATCATTTATGTACATGTGTTGCCAAGAAATTTCGCAAAAATATCCAGGTACTGCTGCCCCTCATAAGTCTACCATAGTGAGGTTAGTGCAGTGCTTTTGGGATACTGGATCTGTTGCAGATAAGAAATGCTACGGGAGACCCTCCATTTTGACTGGCAATAAAGTGGATGAGGTAAAGAGAGTGCAGCAGTTCCCAACAAAAACGATCTCTCAGAAAGCTGTGAGATCATTACACCTTAGTCCATATCATGTTCACTCAGTCCATGAACTGAAGAATGCAGATAAAGGCAAATAGATAAACTTCTGCAGATGCTTATGCTTATCCATTGAAGGGTGTGGAATATAGATCCTTGATGCAATTTTCTTCAGTGACGGGGCCTCGTTTCACCTCGGTAGGTATGTGAATAGTCAGAACAATAAGATTTGGTTGTGAAAATCCATGTTTTTCATGAAAAAGTTTTGCATTCTCAAAAATTTGAATGTGTAATATCATGCCATCACATAGTGGGACCAATTTTATTTGAAACAACAGTGAACAGTTCCGTATACCAAGACATTGTCACACAATTCGTGGCACTCCTTGATGGTAGTGAATGACATTGTTGGTTCTAGCAGGATAGTGTCATGTGCCACATTGTTGGCTAGTATTGTGCATTTTTTGGAAGAATTTTTCGGTGACCATCTTATCTGAAATAAATTGTGGCCTCCACAATCATCCGATTTAGATTTATCACCACCAGATTTTTTCCTTTGTGGCTATCTCAATGGTGTTGTTTATAAGAATAATCCTCACACCCTGAACGAACTCAAAATGAGCATTGCAACAGCAATTGAAAGCATCAGTATGCAGGGGCTTCATAAGGTGGCATCAGACTTGGTGAAAAAGTACATGTTTGCATTCATGAACAAGGTGGCCACTTTCAGCATGTGTTATAATGAGGCTCCTATTCTATTGTTATAAAGGTGAAATTATTATTTGTATTTGTAGATGTTTCATTTTTGATATACTTGTATATAATAATTAACCTTGAAACAGATACGTGTTATGTCTGGGTTGTGCGACTTTTTGATCACCCTACACTTCCATCCCTGGCACGTTCTGCACGATAGAGGAGTTAGGGCTGACGTGCTGCCATCTGTCAGCTGATGTGAAAGCGAAAAACATGTAACTTCTGTATTGATTGCTTTTTGTTACTATTTTGTCTGTGCCCTTAAAAGGATGTTTAGGAATGTTAATTGTGTTCCTACTTCAAAATATTTATTCTGAAGGACAAGTTTTGTTTCTTCATGAATTGAAACCTGCCTGTCTAGCAGAATAAATAAAGTACAGTGATTACCTGCCCAGAAAGAACTGTCTGATGATTTAAATCAACACCTCACAGCAGTGTTCATAGGAAAGATTATTCTGTTGGAATAAAAATCCCAGAATGTGGTCTGCTAAATGATTTTTTTTTAAAATTTCCCACTGTTAGCTTGTGTTTGAGTGAATGCCTATTTCTCTTGACTTCATGACGATACCAAGAGGAATACGAAGATTATGGAACCACGTCTCAGTTGTACGGGAGGACAGATAATCCTTCTTTGCAATGTGCTTCTTCTGATACCTGAATTGTCCAAAACATCGAGACGAATCTACTCAGAGATTCATTTGTGACCTTCAGAACATCTTCGTGACATTGCAAGCCATCTCTGCAGTTCACAAGACGAAATGGGCATATCCTTACCAATTTTGCTAAAAAACCTCTTCCAATTCCATATGTTACAGCCAAAGAACACCTGTAAACTAAGCAGATAAATGCATCAAAACACTTTACAGGCTTCCACAAGAAAACACACAAACTACAAATAAACCAGAGCTAACTGGGTAGGGCCATTTATATTACAAAACACCACAAAAATTAAACCACTTACTTAAGGCTTTACTCAGATTGATGTACTTAATTCTCTTCTATCTTGAAGAACTTTCCTTTATGTCTCTCTTTCCTCTGAGTTCTTTTTTTACAGACGTTTCTCGCCTCTAGATTTCTGTCAAGGCCTGTTCTCAATGTGTAGAAACTTTATATGAAGATTTGTGTATACTGGAAGAATTCAAATATAGTTGCCAGTTTCCTCTTGCTGTTGCCAGTTATTAAATTAAAACCTTTTCATTATGTGTTTAGTACTTCTATTCTTTTTGAATTAGGTTGTTGAAAATCCTGCTTTGTTTTGTAGGTTCATTGATGGAACTGGTTTTTCTTATGCAAAAACTTCCTTTAATTATTCTCTTGTTCTTATGAGATTCATAGTCTAATATTTTAATTTTTTTTTCTTTTCCATAAAGGTTTACATTTGCATAAGTGTATGTGATTTGCCAAAACACTATTTTATTCTTTGTTATTAGTTACATCTGGAAATCTCTCATTGCATTACGTCACCCAGAGTTACCGTTACAAAACTTACCTTTCCAATCTGGCAACAAAACAAATCATAGTCGCACTGGTGAAGGCCATAGTAATGGCTGAAATATATTTGCCTTAAAACTTTTTATATGTAACTTAGCGTGTTCTGAACTACCATCTACTTAACTTGTTTGTTAGTTACGCGAATTGCCTACCACTCTTTTATGTGCCATTTGTCCTATATAACTACTGTTACAGTCCAGTGGAATTTGATATATGACATTTTTTCTTTCCATATTGTCTTGTGTATCACTGTGAGGTTCTTTATTTGCTAAATATGCTACCTTGTTTTGTGCTATAGTTGCTGCTTTTACATTATTCTGTACCAAATGTTTGTTAATTTTGTTATTTAATTTTCCATAATTAAATAACAAAATTACAGAAAAAGAGGTTATGTGCTTATACCATTCACATCGGCCGACAGATGGTAGCACGTCAGCATTAACTGCTCTCTTGCACAGAGTGGGCCAGGGATGGAAGTTTAGCCCCTTTTCCTTAATCACAGTTGTTTGACTCAGTTTCTTATATGCATAACAATTTGCCAATTTTTGCATTTCACTTTGTGATCGATACTGGTTATTTTTTCCTTGGATTGAAGTGTACTTTAGGAAAATTTATTTCACAGTGAGTGGTCTTCCTGCATGTTTCTGAATTAGTGCAGTTAGATAACACATTTTTTAAATAGATGAATGTTTTCTAGTTTCATCTGATGCCATGGATAGTAATTTATGTGATGCATTCATTTTTTATTGTGTACATAAAAGGAAAATTAAATTTTAATGCATGCATCTAACCTAAGCTAATAACTTTAACTTTTTTATTTTTTTTTATTTGCTTAGGTTAAGCAAATGCAATTAAATTAATTTTCTTTTTTGTGTTTTTAATGTAAGTATTTAACTTTTATTTATAACTTTTTTGAAAATGTCTCTTCATATTGTTAGTGAAATCCATATTTTATAGTAATGAATTTCAAATGACTAGCAGTGATGTAGTTCATGCTGTGTAATATATCTGAATGCATTAAGTAAAGACTGTCACTTTCTACAGCTAGGCGGGCTGTAGAAATGTGGTGTCTTCCTAGTTATGTCATTTTAAATTGAAAATGTTAAGCACATGTATGGATTACTATGAATATATAATGTTACCCATATGTATGGATTACTTTGTAACTTGCATATTTTTTGCCCAGATTTTCTCTTTAGACAACAAAGAGATATTTACTTTATACTACAACCCATCAAAAGCAACTAATTCTGGAACAAATCTGGAGCATATTGCAGAACAGGTTGCAACCTTATGTGCAACTTTAGGAGAATACCCAAATCTAAGGTATCGCTGGTGAGTATCCAGTTCATGCAAATTTTGAACTTTTGTAGGTTTTGCTTTTTTTCTTTTTTTTTTTTTTTTTTTTTTTTTTTTTTGAGAAAATACTTTTGTGTAGATGCTTTTAATAATTGAGTCCCATGGTACAAAATATTTGTAATAGTTTGTTGGGCAAACTTTGTGCTTGCATGTAAATGCTTAATTGTGAGCTTCATTAGCATATTTTTGTAACACTTTGGATTTGTACTTGCACACAGTTAGTACCTATAAAAGATTATCTTCTTTGTTTCCAGTTTGCATTTTATACTTAACTTTTTGTTCTTTATGTCACATAATAGGTTTTAGCAACAGATGCTTAACTATGATATTAATCTTATTGCCTATTGACATTGCAGGTCTTAAAAGTAGAGGATGTTTAGTTAGGAATGACATCCCTGGGGGAAAGAGACTGTTAAGCAGGACTTTTTTTTAAATACATTGATTGCTTAAGCAATTCTACTTTCATTTATTGAACTTGCTCACTTTATATTTTGTAGTGTATCAACTTTTGAGATGTTTCGTTAGGTACATAGTGATATTTGACTTACTGCACTATTGTAAAATTGAAATTGCTTCCATTAGCTTACCTTTGTTAAATGCTTCTTCAGTTATGAAAGAATGAAAAAGTTTTTTTATATGTGAACTGTCAGCAGTACATAGTGAACACAATTCACATTCTGATCGTTCATACAATGAGCCTATCGAACCATTACTATGTGGCTTATGTTACTTTATGATAGCTGTCAACAATACAGGCACTATAAAACAAGAACAAGCAGTACATAGTGAATACAATTCACATTCTGATCGTTCATACAATGAGCTTATTGAACCATTACTATGTGGCTTATGTTACTTTATGATAGCTGTCAACAATACAGGGTGATTCATAAAGAAGTATACAGTTTCAATGCACTATAAAACAAGAACAATGTAAGATATTTTATTGTGGAATAACTTTTTTTACGGGTCTTTTAGAGGTTATTTTTAATGAAAGTTGGTTGTCAAATTTTCGAACTAAAGCCTAGTTCGTCATCAGGACTATGTCACTGGAGTAGTTGCTGCCACTCAATTGGAAGAGACCATCCGCAATTATCGTTAATTGTGGTACTTCTTCTTCTTGCTATTTCGATCCCTTCTTCTAGTTTTCTCTTTACTAAGTTTGACTGGTGGGCGATTATTTTCACTGAGTCCCAATTTATGGAGTGTCCACTTGCTTGTACATGTCTGTCTAGCCCTGTTTTGTTCCCAATGTTCCTAATAGCTGCTTGGTGTTCTTTCATTCAGACCTTAATACTTCTCCCTGTTTCTCCTATATAGCTGAGTCCGGTCTCTTCCAATTGAGTGGCAGCAACTACTCCAGTGACATAGTCCTGATGACGAACTAGGCTTTAGTTCGAAAATTTGACAACCAACTTTCATTAAAAATAACCTCTAAAAGACCCGTAAAAAAGTTATTCCACAATCACTATGAATAGAGGTGCCATAAATGCATTTACAACTAAGATATTTTATGTTGCCTGTAACAGAATTGCAGGGGAATGTTTCAAGTTCTTTTAGAGACAGTCACAGATGTTCTATGTGTGCACCCTTAGTCACACGACACACATCAAGCCGGTAATCCATTTCCGCCCAAACATAAGGTAAGGTATCTGAATCAAGTGCAGTGATAGTGGCTGTGATACGTTGTTTCAGCTCCGCTAGATCAACAGGAAGGGAGGGGCAAATACCTTGTCCTTTACGTACCCCCACAGGAAAAAGTCACAAGGTGTTAAGTCAGGACTTCTGGGTGGGTCAGTGGCATGTTGTGGTCCGCGGCTCGTCCAATCCATCGATGAGGAAGATGTTCATCAAGATAATCTCGCACATTGCCCAACCAGTGCAGTGGTCACCATCCAATTGGAGAATAAAGTTGTCACTGTTGTCCTGCAACTGTGGCATCAACCAAAGACTTAACATATCCAGAAAACAGCCTCCCATGACAGTTTTCTCGTGAAAAAAGAAGGGGCCATACACTTTCTTTTTGGACACAGCACAGAACGCATTTATTTTAGGGGAATTTTGCACATGTTGCACTGTAAATCTGGGATTCTCTGTTCCCCAAAAGCAAACGTTGTGCATGTTTACCTGACCACTCACGTGAAATGTAGCTTCATCAGTGAAAAATGAGTGATCACCAAAATCGTCATTTTCAAAATGGTGTGGCATTTCGGCACAAAATTCAAAGCGCTTTGTCTTGTCAAGGTCAGTGAGATTTTGCCGCATCTGCACTTTGCATGGAATCATTTTCAGCTTCTTTCCCAAAATTCTCCAGACAGTAAGCTGTGAAATCTGCACTTCACGACTCGCCCTCCACGTTGATTTTCCCGCGATTCGTTGAATGGTGGTGCAAACACTATCGACATCTTCTTCCGACACACACGGTCGTCCAGGACTTTTAAGGTTGCCCAAACAGCACATAGTTTAAAATTTTTTATGCCAATTGTAGAGAGATTTTTTGGTTGGAGGTTCTTTTCCGAATCGTAATTGAAAATGCCATTGCACAACAGTTACAGATTCTGTTTTGCTCAATTCAAGAACACAAAATGCCTTCTCCACTGCAGACACTGCCATTTTGACTGACTAGTCACGTGACACTCGCGCTATTGCCTATGTCACTTCCCTCTGTAGCGGGACACAAACTTTATGAGTACATCTACCTAACGGTTTGCAGTTGTGGTCCGTGTTTTCGACTGTTTCTGTTTTACAGCATCTGGAAACTGTGTACTTCTTTATGAATCAGGGTGTATAATTGTGACGCACGTAATACTGTTTCACCTGTTATCCATGAACAAGTTGATTATCCGCAGGAGCATGTCATATGTAACATAATATATAAAACATTGTGCATTCGATTATGGAATTAATCAATGTTGATAACATTGATTAATTCCATAACATTGATTAATTCCATAACATTGATTGATTCATTTCATGCATTTGATTATGAAATTAATATCATCATCATCATCATTGTCAACCATTATCAATCCACTGCTGGACGAAGGTCTCCCCAAGTTTCCTCCACAACGGTCTGTCTTGTGCCAGTCTCCTCCATGTCACCCCTGCATACTTTCGAATTTCATCCACCCATCTCCCATGTGGTCTTCTTCTGGGTCTTTTCCTGTCCCTTGGAATCCAATCTAAAATTTCGGCTGTCCATCGATGATCTGTCCTTCTGGCAGTATGTCCAGCCCATTGCCATTTCAGGGATTTAACTCTGATCATGATGTCTTCCACTCTTGTCATTTTTCGGATCCACGAGTTCCTCTTCTTATCTCTCCTGGTTACACCAAGTATGCACCTCTCCATGCTTCTTTGAGTTGTCTGCAGCCTTTGCATGTCTCTTTTAGTTAAAGTCCACGTCTCTGCACCATACGTAAGCACTGGAAGGATGCATTGATCAAACACTTTTCTTTTAAGACATAATGGCATATTGCTCTTGAAAATTATGCTGTTTCTTCCAAAAGCTCTCCAGGCAAGTTTTGTACGCCGATTAATTTCTTCATCAATGTGACCCTCACTTGATATCTGCTGTCCAAGATAAACGTACGTGTCTGTTATCTCCAGCTTTTCCCCATCAATCGATAAATCTTCATTTCTTGTAAAAGCATTGATCACTTTTGTCTTCTGAAAGTTCATTTTTAATCCCACTTCTTTACTCTTGTCAGCAAGTTCCTGGATCATACTCTGCAGCTCTGATGGGGTAGTTGCAAAAATGACTACGTCATCAGCAAAACGAAGGTGGGTTAGATAATCTCCATTAATCTTTATCCCCTTGTTTTCCCAGCTCAGCGACTGAAAAACACCCTCCAATGTGGCATTAAAGAGCTTCGGAGATATGGTGTCACCTTGTCTCACTCCCTTTCCAATTTTTACGTGTGTTGTATTTTTCAAACAGCCTAATCTTTGCACTTGCATTTTCATAGATGTTATTAATAATATTTATGTATGCATCTTCAATACCGCAGGTTTTCAGAGCCATTGTAACTGCTGATGGTTTCACCGAATCAAAGGCTTTTTCATAATCGATAAAAGCCATGCACAATGGAAGTTCATATTCCCTCGCTCTTTCAATTAGTTCTCTCAGCACGTGGATATGATCTATTGTGCTGTAGCCACTCCTGAATCCAGCTTGTTCTCTCGGTTGAGCCATGTCTAGTGTTACCTTCAAGCGGTGTGAAAGAACTTTAGTGAAGATTTTATAAACTACTGATAGGAGGCTGATAGGTCTGTAGTTCTTGAGATCCTCAATGTCACCTTTTTTATGTAGCAAGATCATTGTAGCGTTGTTCCAATCCTCAGGAATTTTCCCTTCATTAAGGCATCGAGTGAAAATTTGGGCGAGTACTGTTTCGATTTCTCCACTTGCTTCTTGTATGATGTCTACAGTAATTCCATCTTCTCCTGGAGCTTTTCCCCGCTTCATGTTCTTGATTGCATGTGCAACTTCTGCTGGAAGGACTGGAGGAACTCTGGTACTGGTATCTTTCATGATGTCTGGAGTGCATGTATCATCCCTTTCATATAATTTGGAGTAGAAATCTTTCACTCTTGTCAAAATTTCGCCTCTATTTCTTGTTACAGAACCATCTTCTTTTCTCAGTGCCATAATCTGTTTTCTTCCCTTACTGAGATGTCCCTTTGCTATCTTTAGGCTTTGGTTGTTTTCAATTGCTTTCCTCACTAGTTCACAGTTGAATTTTCTTAAGTCTTCAGTGATACTTTTTCTTACTGTCTTGCATAGCTCTATATATTCCACTTTGGAAGTCGCATCTTCTTTAGTTGTCCTCATCTCTCTTCTTTTTTGCATCAACATTTTCGTTTTTCCTGATAATTTGTTTACATGCAACTTGTTCTTAGACCCAGCTAATTTTGTTGCTGTTTCCATAAGAGCTTTTGTTACTTTTCTGTTAACTTCAGAGATGTCCACTTCTTCCGATGTTAGGCCTTCTAAAGCAGAGAACCTGTTCTTCAGTTCCAACTTGAAGGTATTATGGTGTTTTTTAAGGTTGGTTATGTCAATAGATTTTGTTTGTCTTATGAGCTTGCCACGTTCAAGTTTAGTGTTGAGGTGCATCTTACATCTCACCAATCTATGGTCACTACCTGTGTTGAACTTGTTTAGCACACTGCAGTCTTCTATGACGAATTTTTTGTTACACATAATAAAATCAATTTCACTTGTCGTCCCATTTGGATGTCTCCAAGTCCATTTCCTGTGTGGCTTTTTCTTGAAGAAGGAGTTCAAGATGAAAAACCCTTCTGCCTCTGCAAACTCAACGAGAGTATTTCCACGCTGGTTTCTGTTGCCATGACCAAATTTACCTACTGAAGTTTCATTCTGTTGCCGTTGCCCTATTTTTGCATTGAAATCTCCCATAATTATCTTTAAGTGCTGCTTACCCTTATTATTGAGATGACGAATTTCCTCATAAAATTCTTCAATTTCTTCTTTAGGATGACTTGTGGTGGGTGCATAAGTTTGAATAATCTGAGCCTGGTATCTTCTCGAGAGTTGGATAACGAGTCGTGCAGCTCTGTCAGAGGAACTTTCAACTTCTACAACTTTATCCTTCAGTTTCTTGTTTATTATAAATCCAACACCACTAGTTCTGCCAGTATCTGTCCCACGATAGTAGAAGAGATGTCCACTTTTCAGTTCGATGAGATCTTCTCCTTTTCTCCTTACCTCACTTAGCCCCACGATGTCCCACTTAATCCTTTGTAGTTCCTCTTCCAATTCAAGAAGCCTTGAATCAGAAGATAGGGAGCGTCCATTGTACGTAGCCAAGGTCAGCATCAGATGGCAGCCTAGTCCGGTCCTCCGGGGATTCTTAGCACCCTCTGCCTTCATGTCGCACTGGCCGCTGCCTTGGCCAGGTACATTCCAGCTGCCGGAGACTGAGGGCCAAGATTTAAGTTGTGGAATCATTTTGGAGGGGTTTGGCCATAACTCACCACGCTGGCCAAGCGGGTTGGTGAGTGTGGGATAGAATTTCCTCTAATCCCGATGGTATAGTTATACCGCTATTGGCGGTCGTCAGAGCCCCTTTAGTGGGAACAGGATGCACCACGAGAAGGCGGGGTTGACATTTGTCAAGGAGAGGCTGTGATGTTACGCATAGAAATTTGAAATTCCAAAGTGCAAAAGGCTGCATAAAAGAAAGATCAAACCATATTATTAAAAAAATGCAAAACTCAAAGAGCAAAATTTTTGAAAAAATGAAAGCAGAACAAAAAATTTCGAGAATGAGCAGAAGAACATTTGCAGCGCCAAAAAAAAAAAAACAAAAATAAAATAAAAAATAAATATATGTATATCAATAATCAATGTTGATAACATTGATTAGTTATATAACATTGATTAATTTCATAAATAATTGAATGCGTAATGTTTTATATATTACGTTACATACGATATGCTCCTGCGGGTAATCGTGTTCATGAATAACGTGTGAAACAGTATTGCGTGCGTCACAATTATATTGTTGACAGCTATCATAAAGTACATAGTGAAGTCGTCTTTCGTACAGTGGGCTGAAGTTTAGGGAAAGGTGAGTCATGCATTCGCTTTAATACATATTGAACAGAATTATATGCGATACTTGTTAACACAAACAGTGATATGAAAAAGTGCATTGGTGTCACACCTGATGCAAATTAAGAAACATTCAGTAAAAGTAAGCTAATGGAAATTATCTTGATTTTACTGTCATTCATTAATTTAAATATAACTGTATCCAGTAGCATCCCCAAGGGGGCAGTGTTACCCCCACCCATTGTCATGGCAACAATGGAGTGTGTTTTCTCCATGAAGATGAGGAAGCAGCAAGGAGCTAAGGACCACGATGTCCAATTGCAATGACTTATTTAAGATTACTCTAAAGCACACTGAAAAGCAAGGAATTTTGATTAAGATGCCAAGAATCACATCAAAATAGAACCAATGCTGTAACATAAACACAGAAGACCCAAAAGACCTTTACAGGATTTCAATTTATGTACCATTTTTAGACATGTTTATTAGTGCTTTGGAAAATAGATTTCTCGCACACAAATTGGTCTTATCAGGATTCCGGTCACTTTTTCCAACATGCTTTCTGCACAGATAAATAGTGAAATATAAGTGGTCAACCATTATATGTGGTAAAAATGTAGGTAATAAGAATATTAATAATAATTTCCAGCAATATTTATTTGAATATTTTTGTGTGAATGTTTCATTGCATACGTTTTAAAATTGGACTCATGACATTTGGTTTATAAAAAAAAAAAATTGTAATCTCACCCTACCAAAAAAAATGCTGGGCACCACTGTGTGTATCTAATCAAACAGCTCAAAAGCTGATGTACCAATAAATGTAGTATAAGGAGCAAAAGTGTGTAAAAGAAAGCAGAAACATTTCACTGTGAATCTTTTAATTCAAAAAGTTATTTTAATCTTTTATACAAATTAGTGTGGAGCTGTAATTCCTTTTCAGCCGACTCACCTACCTTCTTTAGAATGGGGCAGATCCTATTGGTGGGAAGCTAGTCGGTGCAGGCAACCATTGGATGATATATGAAATTTCCACCATGCAAGATGTGTTAAGATTGGCAGTTTTGTCTTTTGGTTCTAATCTAGGTTTTCATTGTGGGTTAGAAGCAGGGTGGGAAATTAGTGGGTGCAAGGCATTAAATGCGATAATAATTTTTTGTTCCATGACAAGTATTTTGTGCATGGGCGCAAATTCGTGACTGCCCAAATTTAGAAGTAACTGAATATTTGGATTACTTCAATTCTCAGGTAATCATCTTCAAAATGTTTGGCATTACAGTTGCAAAATTTAATGCATGCTGACAATTACAAATATTTTCAGATAATTTGGTGGGTATTAGAGAAACATTCATTAACCTTCCTAAGTCCCTCAAATCTTAGGTACACACAGCACCTTTGGGGTCATATAGGACTTCAAGGTAAAATATGTAACACTTAGAGTTACTCAAAACTTACTGTATAATCAGTAAAGGTTTTGTGCTACGTACTAGGTAAATAAAAGTAACGAAAT
The DNA here is from genome assembly GCA_039090855.1 of Macrothele yani. Classification (NCBI taxonomy): domain Eukaryota; kingdom Metazoa; phylum Arthropoda; class Arachnida; order Araneae; family Macrothelidae; genus Macrothele; species Macrothele yani. The sequence goes on from CM076995.1 coordinate 188,411,019, forward strand.
GGAGTTAATAAATACAATGGTCAAAAGAGTTACCAAAGCTCAAAAATCTTCTGGGGTCTTATAAGACCCCAAAGGTCATAGGAAGATTAATGAATCTTTGATTTATGACACATATGCATAGAAAGGTGTCAGGAAAACTTATATAACTTTGGGTAACTATAGCTTAGTTGTAATTTTTAACGTACAGACTATGTTAACTTCTGTGACTCATGTAGTGTAGCTGATGAAAACTGTAAATGACGGCTAAATATTTCTTTCTCCTCTTCATTTTTTTTTTAAACTGACAAATATGTGGAATTTGAGAAATATGTGAATTCATCCATGCAGTTTATTTTAAGTACAAGGAGCTGAATATGGTGGACCCCAATCTCCAAATTATGAAAATACAGCACATTTCAATTTAGTTTAGGTGTTCATGGTATTTATTATACATCTGATGGAGGAAATAAAGATTTTTTACAGTTCAAATAAGAGTTTTAAACTGCAGTTTGCAGTGAGTTTTGATAAAATGTTGTTTAAAAATCTACAAAAATTACCCCCATCTCCACCCCATGCATAGAATTTTCTATTCACATAGGTCAAATTTCAAACAATAAGAGGATTCCCCAAATATCCCATATTTAATTATTTAATTCACAATTTTATTTAAATGCATGTGAACATACCTGTTATATGCTTTTAACTCGAAAAACAGATTCTGCATATGGTACTGAAAGATTTACACCTAGAATTTTAGCTACAGGTGTGATTTTGCACATGCCAAATTTTCCTATTTTCCCACCCTTGTTAGAAGTTTTCCAGGATAATTGTTTTGTTTTAAGATGAGAGGTTTCCAGGAAAGGATGTTAAGTTTGGATTACAGTTGCATTTTTGTTTTTTTCTGTTAATATATCCTTTGCAGCTGTTACACCTTTTTTCAATATATGTGTGAATAGATGTTTTTGCGTAGTGGTATCAGTTTCTTTATTTTGATTAATGCAATGCTGTATCAAATATGTTTCAGATGGTATTTATGCTACTCATTTATATTATTGAATATTTGTTAGGTCATTTTTATTAGGAATACAGTTGTCTTCTGTTTGTATTAATTTTTGAAAGTTATGTTTTGTCTTTGCTTTTTGTTAACAAAGATTTGTTGTTATTGATTGTGATTCCAAAAGCTTAATTTTAGTAATGTATTGTACGAAAGAAAAGGTGTCACAATATTTATTTCTTAAGCAGATTTTAGAAAATAAAACTGAATCAAATTGGGTTATTTGGGTGCTGTAACCAAATTCTTCAGTTGTTTTTAATATCCATATTTCTTTTTCTTGTTACTGTGTGTGTGTGGTTCAAATATAAACATTCTTCACTATTAATATAGGGCTGGTGCTTTATGTCTATCCATTGCCTTGCAAAAAACTCCCAGTGGAGAGCAAAAGCTTGGCAGTTCTATATATTTTTTGTGCCAGCAAATAAAAGGATTTTAATATTCTATAAGCATTTTTTGATTCTGGTATTTCATATATCTATTCTAATGATAGTTGATACTTGAAAGGATTATAGAGGCTCATTAACTTGATGGGCAAATAGGGATGGTGTTCTGAGTAGAATGTCTTCCTGTTGTGAGGGACTGTTTCTAATGAAATTCTGATTTGCAGAATTGAAATGAAAGTGCTTTTTTAAGGTGTTTGGTTCTGAATTTTGGAAACGCCAAATGGGCAGACATATCTACATAGTGGAGGAATGTCTTATTGTGATCTGTGAGACTTTGTTTTTAATATATGCCATAATGAATTGTTGTAATTGGAAGAATTGACATATTGGTTTGCCCATGAAAGTGCTGTTTTAGCATGTCTTTTGTAAAAAGAGTCCATGCTTAAAGAATCACTTTGTTTGTCCATCCATCCGCCCCTGGGCACCATATCTCAGCAACTATTAGTCATTTAAAAAATTGTTTTTCCATTGGAAAGCTTGAAATGTGAGAACAATGATCCTTACTTTCCGGTTTTTCCCGATGCATAACTTCACTGATAAGAAGAGTAAAAGAAGATGCTGTCATTCAAAATACATTTCACTCCATATAATTGCTTTTGAATATCCAATTGAAAAAATTTTTTCTTCCTTTTGCTGACATTTATAGCAAATACTATTTTGGATTAAGTTCCTTTTTCAAGTAATGCATAGATTTTCTCTAGGAAGCATAAAGGTAAAAGTGATTTTCCCGATATCTCTGCTTCTAAAAGTCCTATTTGAAAAACAAATTCTGCTTTCTCGATATCTGCTTCTGAATGTCTGATTAAAAAAAATATTTTGACACGGCATACCATTTATCTTGTGGAACGCTTGTGCTTGTGGAGTTTTTTTTTTTTTTTTTGTAGTTAACAGTTCTATGGCTACATGGTGGTTGTGTACTTTTGTTTACAGCTGTATGTCCACTTGTAAAAGTCATATTGAAAATTTTCGTTTTTTACTTCATGCCTTTCTCTGCGATACAGATGAGAAACATTATCCACTTTAAATAATGCACAACTTTCTTGCTAGGGGGTGTAAATATTAAAGTCTTTTCCTTGCAATTTCTGCTTCCGAGAGACATATTTTAAAAATACTTTTTCCTTAGCTTAACTTTTGGTATGAAGAATACTTTTCACATATTTTCAACTCTTCCTTTATGCAAAATTCTTCTGCTAGGACGTGTAGAGTTATATCATGTTCAGAGTAGCAGAATGTAGACGTACGCTGTATGCGGATAGTTTCCAAATTATTAGCAGTTTTGCAGATAGTTTTTGCTTGTAGATTAAAAAAATAAAAATGTTATTTACAGCAATTAAAATACTTACTCAAGGCTTTACTCATATTAATATACTTAATTCTGTTTTAACTTGAACTTTCAATTATTTTTCACATCTTCTGAGTTCTCTGGTTTTTTGACATTTCTGGCTTCCAGATTTTTATCAAGGCCTGTCCGCAATGTATAGGAACTGAATCAACAGTTTTGTTTGCACAGAAAGAGTGTAATTTTTTTGCCAGGTTCTTTTTGCAGTTTCTATTGGGTTGTCAGAAAAGTCATAACATATTTTGGCACCCGATGGCGATTGGGCAGTTTTAGAAGTACTAAAGGCATACACAGCTCTGTTATCACTATGGCATTCGACAGGTGCTAGTTCTAGCTGCAGTCTAAAAGGAATAGTGAGCGATTTGGTTGATTTTGCGGAGATTTGACATCAAGTTAAAGATGGAAGACCAAACTGTGCATTTTCGCCATATTTTACTGTTTTACTTCCGTAAAGAGAAGAACGCACGTCAAGCTTGTGAAAAGTTGTGTAAAGCATCCAGTGATAATGCTCTACAATAACGTCAGTGCCAGCGGTGGTTCGCAAAATTCCGTGCTGGTGATTTTGACCTCAACGATGCTCCTCGGTCAGGGAGGCCAACCGAGGTTGATGACAACCAAATCAAGGCATTGATCAAGTCAAACCCACGTTACACAACACGAGAGATTGCAGACACATTACATTGCACATCCATCATTCAAGCATTCACGACCACCTGAAGAAGCAGGGATACGTAAGCAAGCTCGACGTGTGGGTTCCTCACGAACTCAAAAGAAGCTCAATTGACGGCGCGCTAAACATCTGCGATATGCTCATTAAATGTGAGGAAAACGATCCTTTTTTGAAGCGACTGATAACTGGTGACGAAAAGTGGATTGTGTACAACAATGTGCTGCACAAACGGTCCTGGTCTCGACGTGCTGCTTTGCCTCAAACGACATCCAAAGCAGACATTCATCAGCGGAAGGTTCTGGTCTCAGTGTGGTGGGATTTTAAAGGTGTCGTGTTTTTTCAGCTCCTACCACAGAACCAAACAATCAATTCGAATGTGTACTGTCAGCAATTGGACAGTTTGAAAGAATCCATCATCCAGAAACGCCCAGAGCTCGTTCATCGTAAAGGTGTTGTGTTCCATCACGACAACGTGAGACCACACACAAGTTTTGATCACCTGCCAAAAATTATTGGAGCTTGGGTGGGATGTGTTGCCACATCCAGCATAATCGCCTGACCTTGCGTTGTCAGAATTCCACTTGTTTTGCTCTCTTCAACAGTCCTTGCATGGTATAACGTTCAATTCAGATGAGGCTGTAAATCAGCACCTTATACAGTTTTTCACCACGAAAGACAGGTCCTTCTATGAACGAGGCATTCTGCAGCTCACTGAAAGATGGTAAAAGGTTATCGAACAAAATGGGCATTATATCATTGATTGATCTTTGTTCTTTCTACCAATAAATGACCTTTGCAAAACATGGCTAAAATACGTCATGACTTTTCCGACAACCCAATAGTTATTAAATTAAAATGATTTCCTTATGAAATTTGTAGGTGTAGTATTTTTGAATTAACTTGTTGAAAATACTATTTAGGGCTTTTGAAGATTCATTGGTGGAAGTGCTTTTCTGGATATAATAAATTTCTTTAGCCTTTTTTTTTTTTTTTTTTTGAGGTTCATATTTTAATATTTGTAATAAAAATCCATTGCACACATGTTGCTGTTGCTGCACATTCAGTTGTAATGTACTTATTCTGTCCTCATTGGAATCTGTATTGTTCTAATAATGATTTATCATTTTCACCAATTCTAATTTTTTTCTCGCCATATTTTGGATTTAGTCACATTTGGTGACTTGGAAAAATGCTTAGTGTGAGCCATGGTAATTGTATAAGGAAAGTTTTTTCTTTTTTTTAATTTAGTGAAACCTACGATATCTGATAAGTAAAGAAAAATTTGTCTGGTATTTGCTCTTTTCTGAACAATACTGAGAATTGATTTAAAAGGAACTGCCATGCCAAATGTAAGAATGACACTCCAAGGATGGGTAACCCTAGATTTATATTAGTGCAAAAGCTATTTAGATGAATGTGTAATATCTAGCATGAATAAGAAAAGATGAGTTTACTTCATATCAAAAGAACTGCATGGTGGAAATGCACTTGTTTCCCATATACTTTTACTCTTTGGAAAAAGAAGAAATAAGTTTTGTGACTATCTCACTGAATGATACTTGCTTGGATTTAGCATTTGTGACTGATGAAGATGAATTCCTAAATTAGGTTTAGAGACCTGATCCCACATCTCGCTGCGCCTATTGGCAGGCAAAAAATGAAGGTATTTGTAGAGGCGGGATCAGAGTGCCCTGATAGAATTGTGTGATGGTAAAAGCTCGCAAAAAAGAGAGTTTTAGGAGTATACGGTTTCCCATTTAGTGAGGAAGTTATAAGCTGCCCTACCTACTTACCTGCAATTCGTGAGTAAAAACCCGGTACAAGCAACCATCCCAGTGTGCCTTATCCCACCGCAGCAAGCGCAGAAGATTTCAGGGAAAGGGGGAACCTGCAAAAGAAATATATATATATATATAGCACACACAGAAAAGCAAACAGAGGCAAACATCCAGCGCACACACCAGTCAACCGTACATTCACTCAGGCAATTGCTAACTTATTGCTTTCAGTCAGTATAACGAAATTTGTAATAGTTATCAGCCATTGAGAAAGTGCTGATTACACTATTATAGCATAGTGTTAAGCACCTGTCCAGCAAGTAGAAAGGGAAAAAAAATATTTTGATTGAGTTAATTGAACATGCTTCAGTTGTATAAAAAAATTTGTCACTTGCTCACAGTCTTCAGTTCGGAGTCGACTATTTAGCTTGCACCAAAGGGGCCGATCAGAGAAGAGATTTAAACCAATTCTCCCATGTATAGCATCTGCTTCCTTAGTTCTTGCTTACACTAATTACACAAGCAAAACGGCCACTTATTTTCACCTTTTTTTTTTCATTTATCTAATTAGGGCCAATCAAATTTTTCTCACTAATTAAGTGTCATACCAGAAACTGTCTCTTAATACTTAATAGCCATTTCGCACTTTGTTAAAATTGTTCAAACTTTGACTGTTCTACAGAGTACTCATTTTAAGAATATCTTATCACAGTAAACCGTTTAGCACAAATGGTAATCCTTTTTGAAAAATTTGATTTAGCCCTTAAAAGAGCCTTTTTTTCCCCCTCTTCTCTTTTTTTCTCTCTCTTTCCTAAAGTCTTGTTTTTATTTGAAGTTTTAGAGGTAGGCGGCCAGCTGCATCCTCTTCCTATCATCCAGCTTCATGGTACCCGAAGGCACCACAGCACCGGAAGAGTTCCCCAACAATTGAAAAGTAGGTGGTTACGGAGCAACCACTTGGGCATATGTTTGCCTACTGTTGGGGTAAGAGGAGGATGGAGCAGATCCTCTACCTCTGCTTCTAAACTTGCCTCTTCCTCAACGCTGTTCTCCTCTTCTGTAGTATCCTGCACCGGAAGTAAAGGGCTTCTGTTGGTCCACAAATTCTTCTAGGCCCATTCTAAATCCCAGCAGTGTGATGTGCCCAACCATTACCTTATGCTCTGCGGAGAAGGTCATTGCGTCTCTTTGTGCTCCGTTTCAGTGTTTGCATCGCTCAAGGTTCCGGGTATTGGTACCCTTCTCCTTGAGCTCTGCAGAAACCTCCTCAATGGAGAGATGACTGGCAACTCCTTTAAGTATGAATTTTGAGGTGTCCCTCTTGAATTTCTTCGTTGCCGACTCCACCTCCTCTGCCACTCTTTTATTTAACTTGTCTACTTCTTTGGCAATGTGATCCTCACAAATATCAAAGAGTCTGCCTTGCACTTCTGGAGAATCCATGAGTGCAAGCAGGAAGTCCTTGATAGTTTTTTGAAGAAGAGAAGAGGCTTTCTTCTTCCTCATGTTGCGCTCCCTCCTTTTGGTTTGGTTGATTGGTTTCCATCCTGTGTTGATTTTTAAGTCTCGGATCGTGGTTGTCATTGCTCATTTTTGAAGGAGTAAAATGGTAAAATTTATTACTGGTAGACAGATAGCAGCTGTTTGCTCAGTTCACTTGCGGAGTCTGCTATTTGACCGAGTAGAAGGAGCCAATTAGAAAAAAGATTTTATCCTATTGATTGCTGCTTGCTATGTCTTCGGTCTGGAGTTGGCTTATTAGTCTGAGCCTGGAGGGCCTATCAGGGACAAAAAAAATTTCTATTGGTTTTTTGGAGATTCTCAACACAACAGCAAATTGTTGTTGGTTGATATAGTGGGCTCTCAATCCATATATAAGAAAAGTTGCTGGGTTTTTCAGTTACTCAGCAATGAAGAAAACAACAGAGAACAATTACACAAAACAAAACAGCCACTTATTTTCACTTTAAATTTCTTTTTGGTTAGCTAAAGCCAATCACCTTTCCTTGCTTAGCCCTCTTTAGAAAACGAGTTTGTGCATAGCAGAATAATTAGTCCCAATTATTCGTTTTCCTGCTGGGATAACTACGTAAAGGGGTTTTTATTCTGGAATTTTCTCCAGTACTGATTTTGTTCTTTTATAATTGTCTGAGGCATTTATAGTATAGTTGAGTGCTTCCTTTACAAGTGGGTTGGGATGCTCCTTCACTCTTTCATAGTACCTTCTTGCAAGCTCATACATCGTATAGTGAATAGAGTTAATATTCATCATACTTCTGATAGCATTGTTTGAGGCTGTTCCATCTAGCCCTACCATCATACGAAGGGTTTTATTTTGAAAAGAAGTGGTGTTTTTTTTTGTTTTTGTTTTTTTCTGAAATTACCCCAAATTGCACAACCATAGGTGATTACTGGGCTGAAGTAGGGTTTCCAAAGCAGTGCTTTATTTTTTTGCTGAGCTTTTTGTTTTTGATAAGAGGTGGGAGACACCCTCTAAGTTTTAGGGCCTTCAGTAGTGTTTCATTGATATGCTTGTTCCAGTTTAAATTATGATCCATAGTTAGACCTAGGTATTTTACATCTTTTACCCATTGTAATTTCTTCCATACAATTCAATTTCAAAGTTTGGTTTAAAGTTCAGGGTTCTATGAGAGAACATGATTGCCTGCCTTTTATCAGTGTTAATTTTTATTTTTATTTCCCAAGCAAGAAAATATTTTTCCAATTTTTTTACATAGTGCTGCAGCATAAAAACAGCCTGATTTTTATTCTTTGACGTGCAGTGCAGTGTCGTCAGCATATAATGCTGTAGTCAGATTTCTTTTATTAAAATTGGGGAAGTAGGTATTTACATCTTTTACCCATGGTATTTTTTTCCATACAGTTCAATTTCAAAGTCTGAAAAATAAAAATTAACACTGAACTCCTTTCTTATTGCTTTTAGCTGGTGTGGTTAACACATTTTTTTTTTATTCGTAAATTCCTCATAGAGGTGTGCACTTAGTACAATTTCTCTGGAATTTGCAATGTCCTCAGCATGCTTGAAATAAATGTCTTTAGCCCTGTGCATTTGTGGGTTACATCATTATCAGGGATATCATTAATTTTAAATTGTTTTTTTTTTGTAGGTTTGCAAAAAGCTGTGCTTTTTCCGTGTCTGTTCTAGTCAGAGTCCCGCCCTCTTTTTGTAGAGGCGGGGTTAGTTAGTATAATATTTTTGTTTTGCAAGCTTGACATAAGGTTCCAGCGTTTTTTTTGCTTTTTTTTTTTTTTTTTTTTCAGAGTAGTCAATATGAGCTTCCTCTAAAACTCCTCCCCAGGAATCGTTTTCGAATTTTCTGATTTCTCTTTTAATTTGCCTATTTAGAGAGCAATATATAAGTCATAGAAGGTTTTATTTCTAGTTCTTTGCCGTTTGCTTCTATATATTTTTTTTTCTTTAATAATATCTATAACTTCCTTAAATAAATAGTACGAATTGTAATTTTCTTTTGCAGGTGCTCGACACTCTTCCATAATTTTGTTAATAGCAAGGTTAAAGATTTAAATAGCTTTGTCCAGTTCCTCTTTATTTTTACATTCACCAATTTCTGGGGAGGCACTAGTTTAGCCTTTTCTTCAAACTGCTTCAAGTTAGTGACCATTCTGGGTGGTACCGTAATTATTTTATCAGAAAATATATTTAAAAGGACAGGATGATGGTCAGAGGAGAGCACTGCTTCAGTGTATATCTCATAGTAGTATTTGTTCTTTTTGAAGAGCACAAAATCAAGTAAATTGCTTGGTTCTTCTTATTGCCGTTCTGGTGGGTTCTGAGGGTGTGCCCAAGTCAATATTTTTATCTAAGAGGTATTTAAAAATAATATTTCTGCTTTTATTGGCTTTGAGGCAGTACCAGTAATGGTGTTTGCTATTAAAATCCCTGGCTATTACCGTAGGAATATCTTCTTCAAATAGTTTATCTAGGGCTTCTCTAGTAATAGTGTGATTTGAATGGTTGTAGATAGCAGTAAATTTAATTGGGTTGTTTTTGGCTTTAATAATTACTGAGTTTGCTTCTATGCCATCCTCAGTATTGCAAGGCGCTTCGCTTTGTTCTAGTCTATCTTAACTGCTATCAAAATTCCACCACTTTTCAGTATGTTGTCTTTTCTATACACAGTGTAGTTGGAAATTTTGAATTTAACTCTGTCAATTAGGCAAGATTCATTAATCAGAGCAATGTCAATTTTTTTTATATTTTAAATATGCAATAAATTCTTTATGTTGCCTTTTGATACCCTGTGCATTCCAGATCAAAATATTTAGCCCATTTTTTTCACTCATTAAAGTGTTCTCAAAATGTAAAATGCCCTTAAAAGGGCCTTTTGTTTTTGCCTCTCTCTCTCTTTTTTTTTTTTTCAACAATTTTAGTTTCAGGTGTGTCAGTAGTACCTGGGACTTGTTGAGGCTTGGAGTTATCAACATTATTATAAGTGATGGCACCAGCAGCAGTACTATTATATTTGGTTTTGTTATCTTTGTCAATCGTGACAGCTATTTCTGCTATTGTGTTGATGGACTGCTGTCCGACATCGCTAACTGTTTTATTTTTAACAGTAGCCCCAACTTTTGGTACTTGCAGACAATTTCCAGCAAGGTTAGTCTCCTTGATTTTTTTAATCAGGAACTCTAGCATGTTTGCTGGGGGCTGGTAGCTTAATTCAGTGGAGCAGCTCTCGTTGTCAATGTTTGCATTATATTGCACCACCTTGTTTTGGCTTGCGGTGTAATGCACCACCTTGTTGTGGTTAGGGGAAAGCAGTTCTAGTAACTTGTTGTTAGCTGTAATGTTATTGATGTCATTTTTCTTTCTGTCTCTTTTATTTCTTTTTTTAACCTTCTAGTAAAGTATTTTACTTTTGTTTCACTATTTTTATTGGTATGTGTGTCTCTAATTTGCTTCCCCTTTTCTTTTCTTTGGTTAACTTTTTCACTTAAATATTTATCTACATCAGCATTAAGTTGTTCCACCATATTTGTGGTTTGAAATTTCATGAGATGCTTTTGTATTCTTTGCTCTAGCACAGAATTTGGTAAATTGCTTTTAATAGCAATTTTTTGTTTTCCTCTTTTAATTGAACTAATATTATGGAGGTATTTTTGTTTATCATTAATTCTGTCTCTATAATTGCATCTTTCATTTTAGAGCTTATGTTGCTCTCCTGCACTACTTGCATTTCTTTATGATATTGCACATTTTTTTGTGCAATGTTAACTATGTTTTTGAATCTCGGAAACATAGTTTCCTTTTCCTGAACTGCCGATATGGTAAGTTCCTTCTTGAATTTTTTTACTTGGCCCCAAAAAGGGCCATTTTTTTTTTCTTCTGTAGGCTGATGCAGATTCACACTATGTTCTCTAAGAACACCACAGGAATAGGCTGGTGCCATAGCAATCTCAGGTCTATTTAAAAAGTCAGGTCCCGGAGGGTTGTCTGATCTATTTATTTCCCAAAAGCCTTCCCTGGAGGGGAATCCGTCAGCAACTCCGCATGACATAAAAATATAGTCAGGTCCCACAGGGTTGTCTGATCTATTTTTTTTTTATCTCCGAAACATCCCCAGAGGGGAATTCATCAGCAACTCCACATGAAATATGAGGATAAGAACTCCTCTTACTTACCATTCCTTTTATTATTTCTCCTTGACCTTTTTTGAACACTGTTGTTCAACTCCGGTAGTAATTTCCTTAACCTCCTGGATCTTTCTAAAAGTCCAGCATCTTTCTTTTCCACATCAGTAGTTTTTCAGATTCCAGTGGGAAGGGGGAAGAAACGGTTTACTTTTTGTTCGGCATCAGGTCCTATTCCTGCATCCTCAGTATCGGCAATCCTTTTGTGCAACAATATTTAACAGTGTGCTGAAAAGCGAACGAAGAGAAGTGGATTCGGAAAAATTTTAATCGAACTTTGAAAAAAGCTTAGCTACTAAAATAGCCCCTAACCAAACTGATTATGATAGACTGGTAACCCAGAAAACTGTCTGTAAATACTCGTTAATTTGTACTTTTTATAAAAAATTTCTTCCTGTGTTAGAAGTTATTGTAAACATGAAATTGTCTTATTTAAAATTTATTTCTGTAATTGGTTGTTCTCCATAGTTACTTGCAACTTATAACATAATTCATAGATATTTAGTACTGTAGAAAGGCAGTGTTTCTTATCATTAAAGGGAGCCTTGAATCTAGTTATTTTTGTTCCCCATTTTATAGTGACTTTGACAAGAATGTTGAGCTTGCCCAACTAATTCAACAGAAATTGGATGCTTATAAAGCTGATGAACCCACGATGGGTGAGGTATGTATGATTACTATACTTAAAAAAATTTTACGCATTGGTCAGATTTATGACAAATGTTATGCTTTTTAATAATTAAAAGTTTATCAGACCATCTGATAAAAAATGATCAGAAGGGTAAACTTTATGCATATTACTTCCTATGTTACCATTATTCCCAGTAAAGGACATAAAAAAATGAATTTATTATGAGAAGAATTTCAAGTTTATAATTGTATTCCAAAAAGAAAATGAAAGGAAATAAACAGGGGTTGAAAATTGTGGTGGCCTAGGGCAACCAAATAATTTGTCCGGGCCACCACGGAAAGCATCACTGAAAAACATGTAATTCAAAAAATGTGCTAGCCCCGGAAAAATATGTGTAAGTACCATTTTTTTTTTCTTTTCCAGGGAGAGATAGTTAATGGCTGAGGGTAAAACATTATTTTTTGGACAGAAGAGTACATGACTTTGATATATACACCTCCCCTCCCGCTGGTCCAATGTTTTGATTCTGGCCCCTAAAAAAGTTAGCTGGCCACCAGATTTCAGAACATGTTTTACCCCTGGGAATTAAAAGTAGTTCAGAAATGCTGTACTTACAAAATCAATAAAGCACACTTATTGATTTTGATTTTCAGAAATGCTGTACTTACAAAATCAATAAAGCAGTGTGATATCACAGCACCAGTTGACATTTTTTTTGTACTGACAGTATTGATTTAAAAAGTCATGCAATAAACATTATCATTTTCAATATGTATAACAGCCATTACATTACTGCAGCAAAAATTACTTAAAAAAAGAAAGGGAAAGTTCCATGAGATAGGTACAGCAGGCGACATCTGCTTTATTATATCTTGTGGAAATCCCATTTCATAGAATAACTTTTTTGCTGCTATTTATACAGTATTACCTTCACCAGAAATATCATCACAGATTCCAAAGAATAGCATGTACAAAGTAATTTCAGATAATTTTTCATCGGATGATCTGATCAAATTTTGATAGCATGTTTATAACGATGTAATTTCGTGAATTACTTGAAACTATTATGCTTTTCATTTTTAAGTGTAATGACAATATCTTCTTTTAAGATTTATAGTGCATGGTTTTTTAAATTTTCCTTCAAATTATATTTTCCAAACAATGTTCTGCCAAAACACCGGTGTTCCACCTGCTGAAACTGAATAAAAAGATCTTTTGTCTGTCTGCTAACAGGAAAAAAATTTATCAGATTTCCTGAATCAAATTTTTTTTAGTAATAACTATTATAAATGTTTCTTATGTTTACAATGCAGCTAGTTCTTGTGTTAGCTAGTGCTAGTTACAAGAGAACTAATATCAGTTGTCAGTGTGTGAGGAGGGAAAGTGTGATAAATGAATGCATGATCTACAGAATGTGAAACCTTACCTATCCAGCTGGTTATAAACTGAACATATAGCTTGAAATGCTTATGAAATATCAGTTACTGTAATTTGCTGATTATCTATTTAAAAAGATATAAATTTAGGCTCTGTGGATTATATGCCAATGCAGATAATATGCCACTTTGAAAGAAAGATGAGTGTTAAAGTAAACATTCTTCAAACTATTGAGATGCTGAGATTGGACCAGGAAAGAGGGAAAGAGGAAGACCAAGGAGAAAGTGGATGGAGGAAATTAAATCAAGTTTAAAAATTAATGGACTGGATGAAGTGATGGCCTTGGATAGGGAGAAGTAGAGGAAGGCCCTGGCTAAACTGTATGGTCAAGGAAATCCACTTGGTAGTGGAAATTCCTGATGATGATAATGATGATGGCATTTAGGCTCTGTGGATTATACGCCAATGTAGATAATACGCCACTTTGAAAGAAAGAAAGAAAAAATGTTTTTGTAGAATAGATCTACACAAGAACTAGCTGCAGTGTTCAGAGGGGTTGGCAGACAGCAAAAAATGGTATTTCAGAGCTTTTTCTTATGAGCTATATATGTTTTCCTATCAAAGCTACAAGTCTCAGCCATAGGATGTTGGAAAGCATATATATATATCATCATCATCATCATCATTGTCAACCATTATCAATCCACTGCTGGATGAAGGTCTCCCCAAGTTTCCTCCACAACGGTCTGTCTTGTGCCAGTCTCCTCCATGTCACTCCCGCATATTTACGAATTTCATCCACCCATCTCCCATGTGGTCTTTTTCTGGGTCTCTTCCTGTCCCTTGGAATCCAATCTAAAATTTCGGCTGTCCATCTATGGTCTGTCCTTCTGGCAGTATGTCCAGCCCATTGCCATTTCAGGGATTTAACTCTGATCATGATGTCTTCCACTCTCGTCATTTTTCGGATCCACGAGTTCCTCTTCTTATCTCTCTTGGTTATACCAAGCATGCACCTCTCCATGCTTCTTTGAGTTGTCTGCAGCCTTTGTATGTCTCTTTTAGTTAAGGTCCACGTCTCTGCACCATACGTAAGCACTGGAAGGATGCATTGATCAAACACTTTTCTTTTAAGACATAATGGCATATTGCTCTTGAAAATTATGCTGTTTCTTCCAAAAGCTCTCCAGGCAAGTTTTGTACGCCGATTAATTTCTTCATCAATGTGACCCTCACTTGATATCTGCTGTCCAAGATAAACGTACGTATCTGTTATCTCCAGTTTTTCTCCATCAATCGATAAATCTTCATTTCTTGTAAAAGCATTGAACATCACTTTTGTCTTCTGAAAGTTCATTTTTAATCCCACTTCTTTACTCTTGTCAGCAAGTTCCTGGATCATACTCTGCAGCTCTGATGGGGTAGTTGCAAAAATGACTATGTCATCAGCAAAACGAAGGTGGGTTAGATAATCTCCATTAATCTTTATCCCTTTGTTTTCCCAGTTCAGTGATTGAAAGACATTTTCCAATGTGGCATTAAAGAGCTTCGGAGATATGGTGTCACCTTGTCTCACTCCCTTTCCAATTTTTATGTGTGTTGTATTTTCAAACAGCCGAATCTTTGCACTTGCATTTTCATAGATGTTATTAATAATATTAATGTATGCATCTTCAATACCGCAGGATTTCAGAGCCGTGGTAACTGCTGATGGTTTCACCGAATCAAAGGCTTTTTCATAATCAATAAAAGCCATGCACAATGGAAGTTCATATTCCCTCGCTCTTTCAATTAGTTCTCTCAGTACGTGGATATGATCTATTGTGCTGTAGCCACTCCTGAATTCAGCTTGTTCTCTCGGTTGAGCCATGTCCAGTGTTACCTTCAAGCGGTGTGAAAGAACTTTAGTGAAGATTTTATAAACCACTGATAGGAGGCTGATAGGTCTGTAGTTCCTGAGATCCTCAATGTCACCTTTTTTATGTAGCAGGATCATTGTAGCATTGTTCCAATCCTCAGGAATCTTCCCTTCATTAAGGCATCGAGTGAAAATTTGGGCGAGTACTGTTTCAATTTCTCCACTTGCTTCTTGTATGATGTCTATAGTAATTCCATCTTCTCCTGGAGCTTTCCCCCGCTTCATGTTCTTGATTGCATGAGCAACTTCTGCTGGGAGGACTGGAAGAACTCTGGTACCTTTCATGATGTCTGGAGTACATGTATCATCCCTTTCATATAATTTGGAGTAGAAATCTTTCACTCTTGTCAAAATTTCGCCTCTATTTCTTGTTATAGAACCATCTTCTTTTCTCAGAGCCATAATCTGTTTTCTTCCCTTACTGAGATGTCCCTTTGCTATCTTAAGGCTTTGGTTGTTTTCAATTGCTTTCCTCACTAGCTCACAGTTGAATTTCCTTACGTCTTCAGTGATACTTTTTCGTGTTGTCTTGCATAGCTCTATATATTCCACTTTGGAAGTCACATCTTCTTTAGTTGTCCTCATCTCTCTTCTTTTTTGCATCAACATTTTGGTTTTTCCTGATAATTTGTTCACATGCAACTTGTTCTTAGACCCAGCTAATTTTGTTGCTGTTTCCATAAGAGCTTTGGTTACTTTTCTGTTAACTTCCGAAATATCCACTTCTTCCGATGTTAGGCCTTCTAAAGCAGAGAATCTGTTCTTCAGTTCCAACTTGAAAGTATTATGGTGTTTTTTAAGGTTGGTTATGTCAATACATTTTGTTTGTCTTATGAGCTTGCCACGTTCCAGTTTAGTGTTGAGGTGCATCTTACATCTCACCAATCTATGGTCACTACCTGTGTTGAACTTGTTCAGCACACTGCAGTCTTCGATGACGAATTTTTTGTTACACATAATAAAATCAATTTCACTTGTCGTCCCAATTGGATGTCTCCATGTCCATTTCCTGTGTGGCTTTTTCTTGAAAAAGGAGTTCAAGATGAAAAATCCTTCTGCCTCTGCAAACTCAACGAGAGTATTTCCACGCTGGTTTCTGTTGCCGTGTCCGAATTTACCTACTGAAGTTTCATTCTGTTGTCGTTGCCCTATTTTTGCATTGAAATCTCCCATAATTATCTTCAAGTGCTGCTTACCTTTATTATTTAGATGATGAATTTCCTCATAAAATTCTTCAATTTCTTCTTCAGGATGACTTGTGGTGGGTGCATAAGATTGAATAATCTGAGCCTGGTATCTTCTCGATAGTTGGATAACGAGTCGTGCAGCTCTGTCAGAGGAACTTTCAACTTCTATCACTTTATCCTTCAGTTTCTTGTTTATTATAAATCCAACACCACTAGTTCTGCCAGTATCTGTCCCACGATAATAGAAGAGATGTCCACTTTTCAGTTCAATGAGATCTTCTCCTTTTCTCCTTACCTCACTTAGCCCAACAATGTCCCACTTGATCCTTTGTAGTTCCTCTTCCAATTCAAGAAGCCTTGAATCAGAAGATAGGGAGCGTCCGTTATAGGTAGCCAAGGTCAGCATCAAATGGCAGCCTAGTCCGGTCCTCCGGGGATTCTTAGCACCCTCTGCCTTCATGTCGCACTGGCCGCTGCCTTGGCCAGGTACATTCCAGGTGCCGGAGACTGAGGGCCAAGATTTAAGTTGTAGAGTCATTTTGGAGGTGTTTGGCCATAACTCACCACGCTGGCCAAGCGGGTTGGTGAGTGTGGGATAGCATTTCCTCTGATCCCGATGGTATAGTTATACCGCTATTGGCGGTCGTCAGAGCCCCTTATATATATATATATATATATATATATATATATTTTTGTAATGTGGTGTGAACAAATTTCAGATTTTAAGCAAAAGCCCGATCAAAGTCCTTCCCAGATGAAAGTTTACTGCATAAAACCAAGTTTTTACCACTTTTGGAAATTAAAAAACCCATGAAGGGCTTGGAATAACAAGTCAACTTTTTTTCTGTCTATGGTAGTCAACTTTTTCAAGTTAACTTTTTTTTCTGTACATGTCTATGGTTACTGTTTGTATGAAAAAAATTGGCCTGTTACTCTGACATCGTCATAAGATACAATCCATAAAATTAGTCACATTTTCTAAAAAAATCCATTTTCCAAGGCTAAAAACAGCATGTGGGGGAGGAGTAAAAATTGTTTTACTTATGTGAGCTAAAGTACTTTTTACCAGTTTTCAAACAAAAGAAAAATGCTTTGTTATTCAAAGGTGTTTGGGGGCTACAGGGGTCTAAATTTTCAAAAAATTGCACTGAGACAGCACAATTTTTGCAATACTTTTAATCCTACCTTTTGATGAAAATAAATTTTATGTGATTATTATAGGTTTTAAATGGTAAAAGTAGCTCAAAAAGACAAAAAAGAGCTATGCAATATGTCCTAACTCCCAAACAATGTCCAGGTGAAATTACTAGGGTTGAGAGGAATATTTCCTCAAAAA
This sequence comes from Macrothele yani, assembly GCA_039090855.1. Taxonomy (NCBI): domain Eukaryota; kingdom Metazoa; phylum Arthropoda; class Arachnida; order Araneae; family Macrothelidae; genus Macrothele; species Macrothele yani. The sequence goes on from CM076995.1 coordinate 188,428,404, forward strand.
GAAAGCCACTTTAACCTTTTAATATTCAAAATTAGGTTGAGTTACCAGAATCTCCGGGATGATTTAAAAACTCTTACTAAATTAGGCCAAAGTAAATAAAAAAGAAATAGTCTCATTGCCATTGAATCCGTCAAAATACCCCATCCTCATTTAAATTACTTTAGTAATTTAAATTTAGTTCACAGTTTTGTGGGAAATTTTAGGGTCCAGAAATTTTTGCAGCCGTACTTTCCAGAAAGTATGTATTACATTTCAAAAGCTTGTGTTAGAAAAAAAGGAAGAATTGGTAAAAATAAAAAAATAACAAAAAACATATCCCTATGGCACTAGCCAGTAACTTCATGAGATTGTTTAGGTCTAATTTAAAAACACATGATAATATGTCTATCATCTTTATCATTTTGTTCAGTGACTTGCTTTCTCATTGAGAAGCATTGACAGATGTTCACTCATTGCTGGTGTGTTGGAGATACAATCTTCAAAACATGTTGAAACTTAAACCAAGTTTGGTTATCATGACTTGATTTTTTTAACAATATTCCAGGTCCCTTAGGATGAAAAAACTGGATCCTATATTCTTCTTCAACATCATATGCTTTCATCTTCAACACTTCCCCTAGCCACTAGTTACCATCATATATGCAGCAAACATAATCTGACAACTTTGGGTGAGTGCTTGGTGTAGATTGTTTAAGGTTCATAGGTTCATCGTTTTTGTTCATCTGGAAAATCCTGAAATCTGATTAGAATGATGCCTGTTTGGCCTGAATGATATTTCTGCTAAGTATTCGTAGCTGGGGAAAGACTGGGTTTGAGGTACTGATAGTGCTATTTTATATCTGCTCTCTTTTCAGCTGCATTGACATCATCACAGGAAACATAGAAAAATGTAACTCCATGAATATGTTCCATACAATATTCAAAGACATCCAATGGATTCAATATTTGATCATTCACAGGCTGCTGCAAACTAGCCTCTTGACCATTCCCCCAATCCCACCACATGGGCCTTTTCCGTGGGATGTGGCAAAAAATGCCACTCTGCTTTTATCCTAAAGTCCTGTTTATGGTGATTTAAGTAGCTGAAGCTTTTCCTATTTTTGTACTATGCTGCCATACCAACTGAGAAATAGGTTAATTTTCAAATCAAAAGGTGGTCTGACTTTTGTTTTTTAATTAAGACCTTTTGAAAAGCATAGAATGTGGTGATGTTGTGATCAAGGTAGTTACTTACAAAACAATAACTTTGAGTTTAGATTTCTCCTTCCTTTTCCCAGTACATAACAAAAAGATGAAGTGTAGATTGTAAACCTGACCAGTGATATGGCTGAACCTCATCCTGGACAACACAAGAAAAATTCTCAGAAAAGTCTCCAAGAACCAAAAATTATCCCTTATCCAGAGCTTCTTTACATGATTTTTGATACTCTGCTTGTTTCCTGGCAATGAAATGGTGGACTTAACTGCCTATGTGAGACTTTCATTTCCTCACTTAAGTCACAGTAATCTTCCAAGCCAACTTGGACCATTCTTAAGACAGCATCCACACCAGGTAGTACATCCAGAAAGCATGCAATTCTCATTTTCAGTGTCACAGAGCACATTCTTCAGCAGATCTTTGTAGCTATGTTGACTTTTAATTGCTGATAGCATGAGTTTTACGTGGTGGTACAAACAAACACACACTGAATGTGTACCAGATGCTCTTGCTAACACCCAAAATTTAGGCCAAAGTTCTGCAAATTTAGAAAATCCAATTTTCAGATCAGAGTAATTTTTTTTAAATGTAGGTAAAGTTCCTTCAAGTAGCAAAAAATGAGCCTTTTCTGCATGTTTGATTTTTCCCCATCCTCCCTTCTAACAGAAATGCAGTACCGGGCATCATGTGCGACTACAATAATCTCTCTGATAAAAATCCTGAGGTGCAGTTTTAACTGTGTTAGTATCAAGGATATTACTTGACCGCTTAGCTTCAACTTTTGGTAAAACTCCATGCTTTTTAACCAGATCTCTGGTTTTTCAAACTAGGTACTGGCTGACTCCAAATTCTGATTGAAATTTTGCATATTTCCAAGTTAAAGGCAACAAACTTGTAATGTTTACTTTTTCCTGAACAAACTCAGCAGTTTTTATTTTCTCTTTGAGATTTCCTATTAATTTTTCATACTTATCACATAACAGGTTGTGGCAAGAACTATCATTTTCTTCATTTGGAGCAATAGAGAGGTCAAACAATTTATTCAGTTTATGAATAACAGATTATATAATCTTTGAAACTTTCTTTCTTAAAGCATATGATTTGGCATCAGATGATAGTTTGGCAACCTTCACAGGTGACCCACCAAGGGCAGTACATGCTTTATTTGCTGCATACATACATACATATCACTAAGCTGTTCTCTGGTATTCAGAGGTTAGCTCCACAAAGAAATACAAACTACCAGATAATTTTTACTTACTGTTGCTGTATCAAACTTCTCCATTTACAGTGATCTTTACATACAACTCAGGTTTCACTGACATCTATCAGACGCCTTACACAAGATCTTTTATAATTCATACTCATAATCTTTTTCTCATGCAGACACTCCTGAATCTGATCCTCGCATGTCTTCCTTGGCCTTTCTCTACCTTTCCTTCCTGCCACTGGGGCTAAAAAGATTTTCTTAGTAAGCATCTCATCACTCATTCTTTCAACATAGCCAAACCACCAAAGCATATTAGTCTCCACCTTGCTAACAACATTTTGCTTCATATTACACAACTGCAACACATCTTCATTCCTCACACAATCAGAATGTGTCTTGCCACAAACCTCTCGTAAGTAACACATTTTTCCAGCACACAAATGACTTCTATGTTTCTTCTGTAGTACCCAGGTTTCATTGCTATACATTAGAGTAGGAACAATTACACTTCCATATGCAGCCATTTGGGACTCTCTTGAGAACCCATCATTCCTGTGAAACCCTCTCAAAGCAGCCATGACTTTCAATGAAGAATTCACTCGCCTATTAATTTCACCATTCAATTTGTTCTCTCTGTCAAACATGCTTCCTAAATACACAAACTCATTCACCTGGTCAATCACTGTGCCATTTAGACATATATTACAGTCTGTGCTACCAGTTCCTCTCTCAAAAACCATAACTTTGGTTTTCCCTTTATTTATACTCTGTTTGAATTTCGTGCAAACTTCCTACATCCGAGACAACATACTCTGCAACTCACTTTTGCTCTCTGCCAACAGGACAGTGTCATCAGCATACAGTAATCTGCACATCCAGATATCACCAAGACATAAACCAGTATTATTTATTTTGGCATCACGCATCCATAAATATATATAGCCACAGTGACATTACACAACCTTGTCTGACTCCTGCACCAGTAGAAAATCATTTTGATAAAACACCATTCACTCGTACACAAGCTCTATTACCAGCATACATGGCTTTTACACTATTAAGTAGATTCCCAGTAACACCATATTATTCAATACCTTCCACAAAAGTATCCTATTTACTTGGTTGTAAGTTCCAAAAACCATTACTAACCTGAACTATATCTGTTGAAGAGACTATATTTTTTTTTTTTTTTTTAAAGATGACAATCCGATTTTTGGCGTAAATGTGACAAGGATGGTAAGTCAGATAATATTTGAAAACTTGAAAATTTTCATCGTCCTGGAGCGGGACTCGAACCCGCGTCTCCCAGAAAACGCCTAGGTATGCTAACCACTACACCACCCAGAACGACCAAGTTTCAAGTTTCCGATCAATTTGAATTTAACCATCACAGGATTCGCTAGTCGAAGCAACCGGCATTCATGTTTAGCGAATCTGGAGGTTAATAATAATATCCCGTGATTGCCCGGAGAAGCAGATAAATCATGTAAGAAATACGGGATTACGCCATATAATACAAATTTTGAAGATGACAATCCGATTTTTGGCGTAAATGTGACAAGGATGGTAAGTCAGATAATATTTGAAAACTTGAAAATTTTCATCGTCCTGGAGCGTTACGCCAAAAATCGGATTGTCATCTTCAAAATTTGTATTATATGGCGTAATCCCGTATTTCTTACGAGACTATATGTTTAACCTGAACTTATATATTCCTCAGGTTCTTTAACATCACTCCTACTTATAAGAATGGTTTGCTGAACTATTATGAAGCCACACTTAGATTTGGACTTTTCTGTGGAACACTTCATAGTTGCCGGGTGGTAAAGATTTGGTTTTGTGTTCTGGAAATTTGTGCATGAGATGCAAATATGATGTTTGTTTTTTGATTCTGGTTCTTTACCATTTCAAAAAAAAAATCAGTAATGTTAAAAATGTGGCACTATTCATGTCCTTGGGTGCTGATGAAGATCATTACAGAAAGAGAAAGAAAGAAACTTTTGCCAGTGGTAGTTGATTTATTGAAATAGAAGTGACTGCTGGCTGATCCTAGAAACTTTTATTTTGGTATGAATTTTTTTGTTTTTCGGCTGTGATGAAATTTCTGCTTTTGAATGTTTCAAACAAACTGTTTAGAGGTTTTGGTTTGGTGTATTGCATCCAGATGTTTTTTTGCAAGGTGTGCTAGATAAAGAAGATTCTTCACTGAATAACAGAATTTCCATCAGGTACTGTTTTTTTTTTTTTTTTGCACCTATCAGATTTGTATGAAAGTACAGTGAGTCATTAGGTTTCAAACCCATAATTTCCTCACATCATCCCGAGAAAGATCATTATATGGGTTGTTCAAATAAATGCATGTAGTGTAAAATGTAAAATGTTTGTTGCCATACAAGTCCACCAACGAAATGGTTGAAAATATTGACATATTTATATTGCTTTTTATATAGGGTCCAGAAAAGGTGAGGTCACAGCTATTGATCCTGGACAGAGGGTTTGACTGTGTATCTCCACTGTTGCACGAGTTAACTTTTCAATCTATGGCATATGATCTGCTTCCAATTGACAATGATGTGTACAAGTTTGAGACAGCTACAGGCCCAGATACTAATACGAAAGAAAAAGAAGTGTTGTTAGATGAAAATGATGAATTGTGGGTTGAATTACGTCATCAGCACATTGCTGTAGTTTCCACGTAAGTACTTATATATTCTTATTGTCCAAAACTTTTTTTAGTTTTTTGCTTTTGTCAGTAAAGCACCATTGTTTGTGTAGACATCTTTTCCCTCCTGATGAACAGAAAATTTATTTGTTGTCAGTTTTTCAGTTCCTTTTTGGCTAGTGAAATGAAACCTCTTTTGTGCTGAAAGTAAGACTAAGTTTATATGTGGCATTTTTTTTTTTTTTTGTACCAATACTATACTTGATGATAAATTTCTTCCATGTTGTTGGAAAAAGAAAGCCACCCTAGTGGCTGAGTGGTCTGAGGTGCTGGCTTCTGTCCATTCATCTAAGATAGGATTGGATTTAAGTCCTAGATGATTGATTGCTGGATGTTGTGATTGTCTGATGGCACTTGCCAGTGCCTTAAAATCAGAGACAAATAACAGCTTAAGGCCCCTAGAGTTGCTAATGGTGGTCGTGAAACCCCAAAATAGAAAAAGAAAGAACGAGAGAGAAAAAATGTGCTTGTAAAGCTATTTCCAGTTACTACACTGCCACAGAAAAATTATCTATTGCATTTCAATACTGCTGCCATGCATTTTATATCATAATTGCATGTTACATTGAAAGAGAAATAGCAACTTCATATCAGCATCTTCCAGATTCTATATTACATTAATTTATTAACCAGATATATATTTGTTAGATTAAGTATATTTCTGTAAATGGATTTTAGAGTATTAATGCTAATTCAACATCATTCTGAATTATTGAAGTGTAGAAACTGCATGTGGTTGTTTTAGACCACACTTCAAAATGAGGAACTTTATTCTCCTAGAACATCATCCAGCTGCTTGAGGATGTTAAAGTTCATTGGTAACATAGTTCGGATGAATAATTTGAAGGTTGAGGAATTTTGTAGCCCAGCTTGTTTAGGTTTTGCATAGTGCTTTGAATAACCAGAGAAATGGCTGCTTTTTTACCAGCTGTGGTAGTTTATCCTACTTTCTTGGGCATAGATGAAAATCTAAGGTGTGACATGGTCCTTTTTTTTTTTTTTTTTTTTTTTTTTTTTTTATTTCCCCCTTCATTTGGTTAAAATATACATAATATCTAAAGTATTTTATCTGATATTGTCAAAGTATTTCGCACGTTGTTTGTTCTGTGCGGCACGTGCTCCTAGCCCGAGAGGTCCCTTCGTTACGGACCTTTGGTTTGTTATAAAAATATTTTTTGCAGAAATAAAACAGTGAGGTTATATATTTTCGGTTCCACATTCATTCATTCGCACAATCAAACGTTTGAAATTTACTATTAATTAAAAGATTTTAGTAAGGAGATGTCTTACAAGGGGTTCGTTGTTACAGCGAGCGCTTTCAGCGGTGTATAACCGCCATCTTCTGGCCACTGCTTCTACACGAGGGTTCCTCGTGTGTGTGTGTAGTTTTGGAGTTGCATGTCGGGAATCGATGGGAAGGTTTGCTGCCTGTATGTGTTAGCTGATTTGTTTCTAATGTGTTGCCATCTATTGGATGAGTTGGTAGGTATCAGTCGTAAGTATAATTCTATTGTGTGTCTGTATGTGTTAGGTGATTTGTTTCTAATGTGTCGCCATCTATTGGATGAGTTGGTAGGTATCAGTCGTAAGTATAATTCTTTTGTGTAGATATTTTGGGGCTATTATTATTTGTTCGTAGAAACAGGTGTATCTTTTTTTTTTTTTTTTGTTCTTTATTTATTTGTGTGAATTTTTGTAATGTTCTTTTTTTCTTTTTTTATAAGTGATTTCCAGGCTGTGTCTAGTGTGGTGGGGTCTTGTAAGTTGCATATTTTATCTTTTTTTTATTCAATTATAACGCTTTCAGAAATCCTTAATTCTTTTTCGTTTGTGTGGGTGGTTAGTAATTTAATATTTTCAAAATCAGGGTATTGTTTATGTTTTAACATCCAACACTGTGTTAAACATAAATAAGATTATTAAATGACGTATCTAACATCATTTAATAATCTCCCGATTGCCGAACTTGCATAACGTGTGAAACAGTAATGACGGAAGTTATATGTTTATTTTAGATTTGCATTATTGAGAAATTTTCAGTGATTTTGTTATAAACTAGAGGGATGCACTCTTTCCAGACTAGTATCTCTAGAATGAAGTTTTGAAACCACCATCAAAATGCCCTTATCCCATGCTTGATTAAAATATATTGTCTCCATGCCACATGCTGCATAGCTCTTGTGTGAGTGTTTGTTTTAACCTTGGGGTGTTGCATTTATCTTTTTATTCCTGAGTATTTGTTTCAGCCATGGGGTGTTCTATTTTTATTCCTGTTTTTTTTATATTTTTTTATTTTAGCGTGAAAGTCCCTTGCTTCCTGTTGCTGTACTATGTAGATATGATGATATTCATTACACAAAATAGCCACATATTATAATTATTTATAGAGTGACAGAATCATTTCTAGAAATCTGGTTGTTACAAAGATTAAATTGCTGTAATTACTTCATTTCCTTATTATGTGTGCTGAGAAAAAAAAATATATATTCTTAGGCACCTGTTTGGTTTTCCAAGGCTTTTAGCTGATTATGGCATAAAGTGAGAATATAGAAAAGTAGAGTTTGGTGATTGTACTGATCCCAAATGCCTGCTACAGTTGGGAAACTTCTGATAAATTCTACTAAGTTGTAAATTGTAGAAGATTGCTACCGATTACAGTTATATTCGAAAGATGATGCACAGTCCAAAGGACTTAAATGAAGAGCAATCTTAGCTAATAATGAATGTTTGACATGAAAATTATACACAAGAGAGAAGTCTCCACACATATACTGTATGTATTATTTAATTTAGCTAGTGCTATTGTTATGTGTTGTCTTTTACTCTTCACATACAAAAAGATTTTTCCTTTTCACTAAATTGTATCCTCATTGTTTTATCTTTGTGTTACAGGAGTGTAACCAAACAACTTAAGACTTTTATTGAGAGTAAAAGAATGGCCTCATCAACTGATAAAGCCAGTTTCAAAGATTTATCTACAATGATTAAAAAAATGCCTCAGTATCAAAAGGAGCTTAGCAAGTATTCCACTTATCTGCACTTGGCTGAAGATTGCATGAAATGCTACCAGGGCAATGTTGATAAATTATGTAAAGTGGAACAGGTAACTCACTCAGATAACTGAGAAGATGTTGTGTGTAGCATAAAAGAAGTGAGCATGTGTATGTATGCTGTCTCTTTGTTTGTGCTTCCACATAATATATATGTCTATGCATGATAGAAAAGTTGTTAATATGGGAGTTGATGTAATGCATATGCAACTTATAGATAATATAGTAAAAGAGAAAATTTTACAGAAAATATGAAGGGGGAAATTGACATTAGATTTTTGCTTTTGTTACCACTTTCTTGCTGATGCCTATCATGTAGATTGCATTGATGTACAACATGATTGCCAGAATGTGCCAATTCAGATGCAAAATAAGTAATGGGGATTATTCAGATTTGTTTTATGCAATTTAAGTTTTAGTTGGATTGCATATTTCTCATCTACTGTCAGTTAACATTTTTTTTTCTGTTACACTTTTGAAACTGGTGTGTAATGTTGTTTTAATTAATGTGAAACCTGAATCTTCACTGAACATACTACTACCTAGAAAAATTGGCATAGTGGATGGAATTTGAGATGTCTGTAGTATTCAAGAACATTCTTTAAAGAATGAATGAGATTATATGAATCTTTTGTCATTGTGTCAATCCATATCCTCTGAATTTTATGTCCAGTGGCACTTTTCACTTTGGGATCATGTTAGGTATATTTATTCATCATTAAATTACCAAAGAAACAGTCACCAGGGTTGGGATCAAAAGAAATTGGTGACCGTGACATAAACACAAAAGGTGAGATAAAGTAAAAACTATTTAATAGTGATTTTCCATTCAGAGACCTTACTCAGAAACTTAATTATGGCACTGGTGTGCATTCTCTGTCAACTTCTTGAAATTAGGTTATGTCATGGCAGTTCTACTATATTCATATCAAGATGTATCAAAATTCACCCTGATTCTTTAACAAGCTCACATAAATAAAGTTGGCAGTGTCTTGACAAAAATAAAAATAAGACAAATTTCTGATGTATAGGATTGTGTACTAGAATATGAATCAGTATTGATGACATCTTCACTACTGCTGAAGAGGTCTGTGGCACCACAATAGTGGGTAACAATACAGATGATGCTTGGTGGAATAGTGAGATTGAAGAGGCAGTAAAGAAAAAGAAGGAAGCATATTTGGGGATGTTGCAAGGTAGTGTTTCTGTGGATGAATATCGCTGTAAGAAGCATGAAGCAGCTAAGCTGGTTCTCCAGAGTAAGGCAAAAGATAGGAAGGAGAAGGTGGAAAGGCATTAATTGTCTTTTTGGAAACATAGAAAAACTTTGTGGAAGTACATGAAACTCAGAAAAAATAGAGGAAACAAAGTTGTAAGTTGTGTGAAGAGTAGGATCAGGGAAATGATATGGGAGCCCAATGTGTTAAGTGAAAAATGGGTTGAATACTTCTGTGAGTTATTAGATCAAGAAAGCAAAGGTGATTCTGAGGCAGAAGCAGATGATGTCACAGTGAAAGACGGAAGCACAGGAGGCATCTCAAGAGAAGACGTGTGTAAAGCTCTAAAATCTCTTTGAAATGGTAAGACTCCGGGAGTTTCATGGCGTAACTGCTGAGATGTTGAAATATGGTGGTGACTCTGTAATTGACTGGTTAATTGAAATTTGCCAGTTGTGCTGGGTGTTAGGAATGGCCCCTCGGAAATGGAAGGATGCTATTATTGTTCGCTTATGTAAGGGAAAAGCTGATCAGACAGACTGCAAGTACTATTGTGGTATTAGCCTACTGAGTGTGCCAGGAAAAGTGTTTGATAAGGTAATTATTGAAAAAGTATGAGGTCTTATACCAGAAAAAGTGTGAGATGTTCAGAGTGGTTTTACGCCTGGTAAAGGCTGCACTAACCACATTTTTGCATTACGCATGATGATTGAAAAGTGTCTAGCTGTTGGTAAGAGTTGATGATTGAAAAGTGTCTGGCTCCGTGTCGAACTATGTTAAAATCTTCGTCAGCAGGTGGTGAATGAACCAACGTTCCTGTTGTGGGTCATCACTGGGGACAAGACTTGGGTCTATGGTTACGACCTGGAGACCAAACAACAGTCGTCACAGTGGAAGAACCAGGCATCTCCAAGACCAAAGAAGGCCCGACAGGTCCGGAGCACAACCAAAAGCATGCTCATCATGTTCTTCGACATTCGTGGGGTTGTGCACTCACATGTGTGATCACTTTCCTTTCTTAACAAGTAGTTTCTACGACATAAATCTCATTGATGCAGCTGCAATTTTTAATGATGTTCTTTTTTCACTTTCCGGCAGTGTATATGAAGTTTTATTGTATGTCTTAAAAGTTGTGTTTTATGAAGATTTCTTCTATAAATGGGTGCTGTTTTACAGTGAATTTTATTCAGTAGCACTGAACAAATGGGGTGAATTCAGTGTCACATCTGTTTGCCAACCAATAAATAAGTTTTAATTTACTTCCGAAATTGGAGGTTATTTTTTTAATGTGCATTAATGCATTTGCATTTTTGAACTTCCCTTTTTTGTTGGTGAAGTTCGATTAACACTTACCGCACATGGGGCTTGGCAGTCATTCTTATATCCATTATGTAAATAAAATAAAAAAAATGGAACACAGAAGTAATAAAGAAAATAAAAAATAATGCTGTAGTAAATAAAAAAGAAATCAAATATCTAAATGGTTTTCCTTACATTAAAGGCACTACTAATGAAATTAATAATATTTGTAAAAAGCATAACATTCAAATTGGAGGAAAAGTAAATACCACCAAAAATATGGTAATCAAAAATAATGAAAAAATAAAAATTTTAGAAAAAGCAGGTATTTACTCAATTCCTATTACTGAAAACCCTCCAATGGTATATATAGGAAGTACCAAAAATAAGCTTGAACACAGGTTGAAACAGCATGTAAAAAATTGGCAGAAAAAAAGAAGAAAAAACAGCACTTATTCAATATTGTCTGGCAAACCAAAAATTTCCTAAATTTGAAAATATAAAAATCATAAAAAAAAAGCTGTAAATCCGAAAAACACCTCAGAATAGCAGAGTCGGTAATGATTGAAATAAATAGAGCAAAAGTATGCAACCATAATGACCCCAATATTTTAAGAAACAGTTGGAAGAATTTAATTAAAATTGAGCAAAAACATGAAAATTTTCAAAAAATGATATCAATGACCAACAAGAGATGGCGCCACAACGCCCAAGAGGAAGCGATAGCCGATAACAGAAGCAGCCCGTGAGAACCACCGAAATGCCCTGCTGACACGGTCAGTGCTAGTCGGAGCAAAACGTCCCCTTGATGACAGTAATGGAATATTACCGAAAGTACTCGGGTAGAAAAAAATTATTGAAGTTCATGAGGAAGCAGCAAAGGAAAAACTCATTTAGTGAAGCGGCCAAGTAAAACCAACGAAAAAAACAAACAAATGAAGTGGACCCGCTACTGAGTGAATTACCCCCATGCCGCATCCACATAACGGATATAAGAATGACTGCCAAGCCCCACGTGCGGTAAGTGTTAATCGAACTTCACCAACAAAAAAGGGAAGTTCAAAAATGCAAATAAATAAGTTGTGTTTTATGAAGACTTCTTCTATAAATGGGTGCTGTTTTACAGTGAATTTTATTCAGTAGCACTGAACAAATGGGGTGAATTCAGTGTCACATCTGTTTGCCAACCAAAAGCTCAAGGCTGTTAATCTTTCACAGCAGCACTGTTATAGATTTGTGAAATTTGAACATATCTCTAAAATTAGATGTGTTGAAATTGAAGTCTTTAAATAAAGAAATCAGAATGCCAGCAGTTACAAATTTTAAAGTCTTATTCAAATAATAAGCACTTTGATATACTCTGAAGACTGGTGTCATTTGAGTTGTGCCAACTTTTTTGAAACTCAGAAATTCCATGTTTTGTATGAGTGATTAATTTACTCACAGAGGGATAAGGTATCATATCACCATATTGCTGTTTCTTAACTATAAAAGAAACTTGAAGTGTTTGACATTATTGACAAATGCAATATGTGTTTCTGGCGTGGTGAATACCTATTCATGCTGCAGATTCATCGTGAAGACAATTCTCAAAATACAGTGTACAATTAAGCTTTCTGAACTTCTTATTTCTTCTAAGTAAAAAGAGAAAGAAAGAATGTATTTTATCATTTTAAAAATAATGTAATAAAATAAACAGAGAAACTTATATTGCTATATCACTTGTGCGACTGCGGTTTTAAGTTTTGGAATTTTAGAAATGGGGACACAGATATGATTTGGAAACAGAGAAATAATACATTGTGTTTGCTGATGTTGTTTATGTGCCTTTCAGTAAATTAGTGCAAATGTTGCCTAGTTTCAGCCAGAACATTGTTCTACTTTATTATTATATTAAAATTGTGCTTTTAATTTTGGATGAAGCCCAATAAAGTATCACATGTGTTCTTCAATTAAAAATGTAGTTGATGTGTATGCTGATGCTATTATTTGTAGCTGTAACAGTTAACTTGCAGAGATACCACATTTGTTAACTTTATAACTTATATAAACACACTGCTACATTTTCTTGATGAAATTCTCTCCATCTCTCAGAATATGGTATTGATTATTGTTGATTGAAGTATTATATGATTTACCTTGCATTGTGAAATTGTTTTTGCTAGGATCTCGCAATGGGTACGGATGCAGAAGGAGAGAAGATCAAAGACCCCATGAGGAATATTGTGCCTATACTTCTAGATGCTGGTGTCTCTACGTTTGACAAAATCCGCATCATCCTTCTCTATATCCTCTCCAAAAATGGTAATTTTTATTTTTGAATTATATGCTGTTGACTTGACTGTGTCAGTACCATACTTGGAGGTTTAGTTCATGGCAGTATAAAGATGGTCACCTATCCTTTGCATATTAACATAGTGCAATCTCCCTGGGTTATGGTCCAGTTGTAATAGGCTACAGGAGTAGCAGTGCTATACAAATTAAGTGTGATTTGAATGAGCTCCATGGACTTCCTTTTGAATTACAGCTCATTAGTGATCGTCTGTGTGTGTAAATTTTTTATAAGAACTGTTCCAGTCAGATATGCTGCAATATACAAAATCCTGGAAATGACTACACCATCTGCTTTGGTTGGTGATTCCTGGCAGAATCAGCTTATTTTAAGCACCACTTTTTATTTTTTATATCTTTGGAAAACAGAACCAGTTTGATGCATAATCAGAAAAGCTCCAAGGGTACAAGGTAGGTTCTGCTTATTCAGGACCTACAATGTATTTTGTACACTTCAGTTTCAGTATTTCTCAGTGTGTAAGACACATTATGATTTAGGAAGAACCAGTTACAACATAGTCCTTTTTTGTATTAATTGAATTTGTTTTATAAATTTAAGCAGTTGAAGCAAGAAACCAGCAGGAAAATGATGCAGAAAAAGGCTTAAAATAGTTTAGAGGAACTATTTAAAAAATTATATAGATTTTCTTTCAATCAAGTGACCCAAGAATCAGATTAGCAACAGCAATTTCATTTAGCAGCGTGACTAAATAATAATGCAGGCAAAGTATATAAACAATAGTTTATTTATTTTTGAAAGTAAAATTGAACCTTACATAATGGAAAGAACAAAATAAAATATCAGTAAATATGTTCCTCAACATAGTTGAAAGAATAGTGTTTAATTGATGCAAAACTCTAAAGATACATAACTATGCATGAGGTCGCTACTACTTTCAGCTATCCTCAATGCCTTCCAAATGATGTTCATAATAGTTGATGAAGTATGATGTATAGCGAGCAGAAGCCACTGTCTCCATTTCCACCTAAGCCAGTGATGGGACTGTGCCACCCATGTAAAAAATTAGAGGGTGGGAATATCGTAACAAAATTGGAAGTAAAAAGAATGCAAACAAATGCAGGAAACATAACATGTTTTTGGATTCATTAAAATGTTTAATTTAAAAGGTGTTATAATTTAATTATTTAGCAACTACATATATTTTGTTAATTTGCAGAGATACCACATCTGTTAATTCTGTAACTTAGATAATGTAATCAATAGAGAACTGCCCTTCAAAGCAGAATCATTGAAGAACAGCTCTTCAAAGTGCATGGTAGGCAGATAAGATCACAATTTTTTTCACGGTGACACAGGTACTAACAATATATGATCAGTGGGAGGATCTCTGTGAATGAGAGGCCTCTATAAATATTTAAATATGATTTAAATATTCAATTGATGTATTATTCGAATTAGCCTTATAATGATGAAAATGATTTGTTTCTTTGAATAAAGCTCATTTTGAGAATTGGCTTCCTAGTTTCTTAATTCATTTACTAATCAAAAACATTTATTATGGGAATTCTTACTAGGAAATTTTTTATTTTAATTGCAAATTTTTGGAGGAAACTCTTCTCCGCCTTCAGGCTGTCTTTTGTTATCACTAAGATAATGACGGAAAAAAGGGACAACAAAAAACAAAATGTCACTAGGATAGTGATGGGGAAATGACAACAAAAGACAGCCTGAAGAAAGAGAAGAGTTTTCTCCGAAAATTTGCAGTTAAAATAAAAAATTTCCTAGTAGGAATTCCCATAATAGAAGTTTTTGATTAGTAAATGATTTTTTTTTTCTTTTTGGCGTGTATCTGTTCAAGTAATGGCAGTGTAAGATATGTTGTATGAGAACGAACAATTTATTCTTACAAACCCACTGCTGGACATTTTGTGAAATTTCTCCTAAGAGATGCCATGTTGCTCAAGCTGGTAAGATAATCATTGTTTGTCAAGTACATGGTGATATTCTGTATGCCTTCTTACATGTTGGAAGGCAGAACCAAAGGGACATTCGTTACGAGGTGTCAACAGTGCTACCCCCAAACGTGGAGGGGCTCGCAGAGAGGGAGATGGACGAGGAGAATTTCGGTTGCTATGAGAAGGAAAAAGAGCTCTTTCTCACAGCCCGAGAGAGGTCTATTTGTTGCGGGGGGGGGGGGGGGGTTGGTTAAATGTTTTTATAAATGAAACAATTAGGTTATATTATTATTAGTTCACATTCATTCAGGTAAATAATACTTTAGATATTATGTATATTTAGGTACTAACTGGTACCATGTTGTCAGCCACTTGGGCCCTCGTCAGCCATCAGAGCTTGTTGAGGATGTTTTTGCATGGGAGTCATCTTCTAATCTCTCAGCATAGTGTTGCTGGGCAGTGTGGCCATCATTGGCTCGATCCTGCCGAAATTTTGGAATATTTAGGTTTGTCATGTTTAGTTTTGTAAAAATGATGCGAGGAAATTTTTTCGGGTATTGTTAATTCTGAAATAAGGATCCTTGTTTTACAAGCTTGATAATTGGTAGAAATTTCAATGGATTCATGGAGGAGAGATAGCTTCCATCCTGCGTAATCATAACAACACACCTCATTCCACAATACACCTCATTCCACACAGGTCCCATTATCAGTAACTGCTTTTACTAGATCTGCAGTTTTTTTTGTGAAAATTTAACATTTTGTTTATGCATGTTCTGTTAGGAGGTTTGGTAATGCTCCTTTGGTAATTTCTATGTATTTTTTGGTAGTGCAGCCTCGTGGTGAATTAAGTGGTGTAAAATAAACACCACTTTGGTTCTCAGGTTTCAGTGGGTCCTTATTGCTTCTTAATTGCTGTGCAATTGAAGGGCCTTGTCTGATACCAATATTGATATTTTTTAAGTTTATTTTATATCCAGTTGGAGATATCTGGTATATATTGAATGGAACCTGTATATTCAATTATATTTTTCATATTAGAAGAACATGATTGGGGTGATTTTGGCAATAATATTGGGGTTAGATCCAGTGCATAAAGCAATTTATTTTAATTTTAGAAGTTCATGATTTTTGAGTTGCTGGTGATATTATTGGCATGGCGTACGTATGATATACGAGGATAGATCCAAAAAAGGTTACAAGCAGCAGCATTGGAAAAGTAATTAGTCTGGAGGGTACGTGTGTTGCCCAGAGTGGAGACAGATGGCGCTAGTTGTCTGACAGCGATTGTTTGGGAAGTTAGTGCAAGTTCGCAGACGCGTGAGAGCGATTGAAATGGCAAGACGTTTAGAAAAGTGGTCCCGCTTGGAGGTGCGAGCTGTAATTCGGTTCTTATGGGCAAAGAATGTGTCCGCATCTGCAATTCACAGTCAAATAGTGGAAGTTTATGGTGAAGAAGCAATCAGCTGACAACATGTAGCGAAATGGTGTCGTTCTTTTCAATCGGGCAGAGAGGATGTGGAAAACCGCAACAGGGCAGCGAGCGGCCGTCCAAGTTCGTCAACGACAAAAATCAACACGGCACGAGTTGACGAAATGATTCAAAATGATCGACGAGTAACTGTGCGTGCAGTGGTGTCAGAGCTGGGACTCATCTATGGTACCGTTCAGCGTATCGTTTCTGATGTTTTGGGATATTCCAAGGATTGTGCTCGCTGGCTACCACGTGCGTTATCCGAGGAGCAGAAAGCCACACGAATTATGTGCAGCCTCACGTTTCTGCAGTGTTACCATGCCAACGGCCTGCAGTTCATTGATCCCATCGTTACTGGGGACGAAACTTGGATTCATCAATTCATCCCCACAACCAAAAGAGCCAGTATGGAGTGGAAACACGCTGGATCACCAACAAAAAAGAAGTTTAAGGTTACACCCTCTGCCGGTAAAGTTATGGCAACCATATTCTGGGATGCATGCGGTGTTATCCTTATCAAGTATCTGGAGCGTGGCCATACCGTTAATGCTGATCGTTATTGTGCCACTTTGACAAGGTTACATGAAGCCATCCGACGCAAACGGCCTGGCATGTTAAGTGATGGTGTCATCTTCCTGCATGACAATGCCAGTCCCCATACTGCACGCAGAACTCAAGAATTGCTGCAAAAGTTCAAGTGGGAAGTCTGGAGCCACCCCCCATACAGCCCAGATTTGGCACCCAGTGACTACTTCCTTTTCCGAAATTGAAGGAACACTTATCTGGAAGAAGGTTCTCTTCTGACAGTGATGTGAAAACAGCTGTCGAGAACTGGATCAATGGGCAGGGACGTGATTTCTACCGAGCCGGGTTAAACAAGTTGGTCATGCGTTTCGATAAATGCCTGAACAGATTTGGTGATTATGTGGAAAAGTGATTGGCAAGTATGCCTCATAATTCCCTTTTGAATTTTCTGTCTATTGTTAATCAATCAGTTTTTATGACCCTTGTAACCTTTTTTTTTGGATCTATCCTCGTACATGCAAAGCTATTTTTTTGTGAGACCATGGTGAGTAAGATTTTGCTGGAGTTATATCAGGAAGCCAATTGTGCTTTCTGAATACTGTGGTGCTTATGCTCTGAATATTTGTAGTGATTTGTATATCCAAGTATGCCATGGTTTGGTTATCCTCTTTTTCTGTAGTGAATTTTATATTTTTGTGTAATTTGTTTAGCATTTGATGCCATTCAAGTATGCGAAGGTTATCCTGAGAAAGGCAAAAACGAGGATATCATTAACATATCTAAACCACAAAATTGGTTTCATATGTAGGTTGTTAATGAAATATATATAATATCTAAGGTATTATTTACCTGATATTGGCAAAGTAGTTCGCACGTTGTTGCTCTGTGAGGCACATGCTCCTAGCCCGAGAAAGGTCAATTTGTTATGGGTTATTTTGGTTAGTTAAATTTTTTATAAATGAACCAATTAGGTTATATTATTATCAGTTCACATTCATTCATTCATTCGCACAGTCAAACATTTTAAATTTACTATTAATTAAAAGATTGTATTAGAAAAAGTTATACTCATTGGGTCGGGAGACATCTCTCAAGACGGCAACTCCGGAGTGCCATCGTCGGGCGTTCTACACCTACACGAGGGTTTTCTCGCGTGTGTGTAGCCGCTGGAGTTGCATTTTGGGAAATGAAGGGAAAGTTTTGCGGCCTGTATGTGTTATGTGATTGTTTCTCATGTGTTGCCATCTATTGGATGAGTTGGTATGTATATCAGTCGTAAGTACAATTTTTTCCCTTTTTGTGTAGATATTTTTGAGCTATTTATAAAAAATTTTTGACTAACCAAGAAAACCCGTAACAAATTGACCTCTCTCGGGCTGGAAGCATGTGCCTCACGGAGCAACAATGTGTGAAATACTTTGCCAATATCTGGTAAATAATACCTTAGATATTATATATATTTAATTTAAAGCACTTTTATAACATAAGACAACCCTTAAGGTTGTCTCATGAATTACATATTTCGTAGTTGTTAATGAAGTTATTTTTCACTGGTCTAATGAAGAATTCAGTGAGAGTTCATGAAAGCAATGATCACATTGGTGCACCTTTGGATTAAATGTAGAATTTGTAATTAAAAAGGAAATAGTTAAATTTTGTAATAAGGTTTAATGCTGCCTGAATTCCATTAATATTATTTTGGGCAACGTTGTTTTGAAAGAGAGTTTGGAGAAAATCTCATTTCCCTAATCAAGGCATATCAAGACCTGTTCTAAATCTGACAAGGAGAGCAGGCCTTGATGAAAATCGGAAGGCCAGAAATGTCTCTAAAAACAAAAGAACTCAGAAGATGGGAAAAATAATTGAAAGTTCAAGTTAAAATATAATTAAGTATATTAACGTGAGTAGCATCATAGCTTTTGTTGTCATTTTTTTTTTTTTTGTTTTTTTTTTCACATTTTGTAAGTTCATTGCATTTTTGCAGGTATCACTGAAGAGAATCTTGCTAAGTTGATTCAGCATGCACAAATTCCTACCCCAGAGAAATCTATTATTACTAATATGGCTATGCTGGGTGTCAACATTGTTACAGATGTAAGTAATTTTATTTAATAAGTTTGTTTTTATAGTTACAGCAGCGCAGTATCATGAAATGTTTCTATAAACACAGATATAAATTTTTGCTAACATTACACTAAATCATATTACCAAGTTGGTGGTCTTAGTGAGAGATAAGTTTGCCCCCTCGGGACACATCACCAGGTAACAATGGCACACACAACAGCAACAAGGGCCTCTATGAATTTTTGAGAGAAACCAGCTAGTTCTGTGTGACATTGGTGAAAAAACCCCAATTCTGGGTTATGTTCCAGGATCCTTAGGTGGAATGACCAACTGAAACTGTTAGCAGTGGGCTGATCACCTACACATGTACTTTTATGATTTCTATGACTCAAAGAAAGATATTTTATGCCTCAAGTGTGGAATATGGTGGACCTACCACACCTGAGATTGATGGTCAACATGGAATCGACCTCGAATTTGTAAATGGCATATGAGAAAGAGATCTCGGCTGAGTGAGTGTAAGATTGGTGTACGGAATACTAGAGGTATAAATGGAAAGACAAATGAGGTGATCCAAGAATGAATAAATATAAATTGGATGTGCTGTGTGTAAGTGAAACCAAAAAGAAGGAAATTGGGATAGAAGTTTTTCACAGGAAAGATGGGTTCTCTAGAGAGTCCTGCATGGCTGTGTATGAAACTGTAATTGTTCCTACTCTGACGTATGGCAGTGAAACCTGGGTACTACAGAAGAAACATAGGAGTTGTTTGTGTGCTGGAAAAATGTGTTACTTATGTGGATTTTGTGGCAAGACATGGTCTGATTGTGTGAGGAATGATGATGTGTTGCAGTTGTGTGATGTGAAGCAAAATGTTGTTAGCAAGGTGGAGACCAATATGCTTCGGTGGTTTGGCCATGTTGAAAGAATGAGTGATGAGATGCTTACTAAGAAAATCTTTTTAGCCCAAGTGGCAGGAAGGAAAAGCAGAGCAAGCCCAAGGAAGACATGGGTGGATCAGATTCAGGAGTGTCTGCATGAGAAAAAGATTATGAGTATGAAGTATAAAAGATTTTGTGTACGGCGTGTAATGGATATCAGTGAAGCCCGAGTTGTATGTCAAGATCACTGTAAATGGAGAAGTTTGATATGACAACAGTAAGTATAAATATCTGGTAGTTTGTATGTATGTATGTATGTATGTATGTATGTATGTATGTATGTATGTATGGATCGATGGATGGCACGGTGAGTGTGTGTTCTGGAGTATTGGATAATCTGAGAGGACAGGCTGGTGTAGGTGTTATTTTAAGTGAAAAGATGAAGAACAACTTCATTCATCACATCTGCATTAGTGAGGGAATTCTCCAGATTCTTTGAAAGTGAAACTTCAGAGAATAGTAATTGTTGTAGTGTATGCTCCTTGTGATTCAGATCCCTCTGATAAGAAGGAAGATTTGTGGAATGAGCTAAAAGCTGTTTTGAGCCAGTTTGGTGCTAAAGAGAAAGTTATTATAGCAGGGGATTTCAGTGCTAAAGTAGGTGTTCAGAATAGGATTTGTGATAATATTCTGGGTAAGTTTAATGATCCTGGTGTGAATGATAATGGTGAAAAGTTAATTGAATTCTGCATTGAAAATGGATTTTGGGTATCTAATATGTTTTACAACCACAAATATATCCATTTGGGGAAATCTTATTCTGTGATTAAAGAGTGTAATAGATTTTATTGTTTATGATTAGCATCTGAAACACTTAGTTGTTGATACCTGTGTGATGAGGGGTGCTGATGTTGGCTGTGATCATCATCTGCTAGTGTCATGGGTGAAACTGAATGTTGGTTGGAGGAAGAGGTATAGGAAAATGCTTGTGATGAAAAGAATAATTGTTGAAAGGCTGTCGGAAGAACATCAGCAGTATTCTGATTTCCTCGGTGAATGTCTGAAAGAGTTGAAGGCATGCGAGAGGGATGTAGAAAGGAAATGGACATGTTTTAAGAACTGTGTTGTCACTTTTGCTGAAGAGATATGTGGCACTGCAACAGTGGGTAACTTTAAAGGTGATGCTTGATGGAATAGTGAGATTAAAGAAACAATAAAGAGAAAGAAGGAAGCCTACTTTGGGATGTTGCAAGGTAGAGTTTCTGAGGGTAAATATCGCTGTAAGAAGCATGCAGCATTAAAGTTGGTTCACCAGAGTAAGGCAAAAGATAAGAAGGAAAAGGAGGAAAGGCATGATTTGACCTTTTGGAAAGATAGAAAAACATTCTGGAGATGCATAAGACATAGAAAAAAGAGGGGAAATAAAATCCTAAGTTGTGTAAAAAATAGGGTTGGAGAAATGATATGGGAGCCCAATGATCTAAGTGAAAGATGGGTGAGTACTTCTGTGATTTGTTTGGTCATGAAAGCAAAGATGATTCTGAGGCAGAAGCAGATGATGCCACAGTGAGAGATGGAAGCACTGGTGGGATCTCAAGAGAAGATGTGTGCAAAGCTCTAAAATCTCTTCAGAATGATAAGGCTTTGGGAGTAGAGGAGACCTTCATCCAGCAGTGGATTGATAATGGTTGTTGTTGATTATGATACATAGATTTAGCAAAGCTGAGCAGGTATTTGTATCATATACTAGACCAGAGGTGGGGAACCTTTTCATGTTGGAAGGCCGCATCAAGTTAGCTGTTATCTAATAAAGCCACATTCAACAAACTTCAATTAGATATACTTTGAAATGTACATTATTTGGGGAAAATCTTACTATGTATGTATGTACAAACTAACTTAAAAAAATGAAACAAAAATGTTAATTCTAAAGTTAACTGACCTTTTAATGACTTCGTTGTGACTGCTTTTTGTTGGAAAGCATTTGAACATTTGGTTGTGACATTGAGATCCGCAGTTTCCGCTGATCCTCTAGATGGGTGTCCGTCATTTGTGAGCTTAAGAGTGTCTTGATTTGGGTTAGGTAGGAGAATGTAGATTTGCAGCAATAAGTGGTTGAAAAGCAAGAAAACATTTTTCGTGCATATTGCCGAAGACATGGGTGTTTTATTGCATTTTTATATATTTCAACTGGATCTTTCGTAGTGTCAAATAAGGACTTTAAAATGTCATCTTCTGAGAGCTCAATCAATTCCATCCGCAGTTCTTTTGGAGCCATCGAATGAAATCATGAGCGTAGGAGTTGTCAAAATAGCCGTTTTGATTTTTAATTCTGGCCACCAGTTGGGGAGCATTATTTTGTTGAATCTTCTTTTATTCTTTGGTATTTTAAGTACGGTCATTGTAAGATTAAAATAAAAATAACAAAAGACGAACAAAAACATATTATTAAAAATAAAAGGATTTGTTCTGCAAAATTTGGATTCACTCAAAAGGCCACACTTAATGGACTTGAAAAAAACATAGAAAGTACCACGTACTCACCATAAAGATCATGGTAACCTCCAATGACAACACACTTCCAACACGTCATTCATCGTGATGTAACTGGGCTTCCAAGGTTTACAGACTTCTTGCTTACGCTTCTTACTTCCGGGTGTGAAACATCGTTTTTTTTTTTTTTTCCTTAGCCTTATGAGATGTTACTCTAAAGCTTGTCAATTCTATAAAAATCACACATACAACTCATTCATACAATTCAAGTAAAAACTATGTACATAACCTTACATTCATAGGTGATTAAACCTTGGTCAACTGTAATTATCAAACTCCTCCTTCTGTTTCACAACCTCTGCTACTCCCACTGCAAGTGTCACACCCATTCAGCCCCTCACATCCAATCCTCTAGTACTTTCAACAGGCCTCTGTCATCTTCAGGAGGCAGGTGTGTCTCACCCGCCCACCACAGCTCAAGTGAACAGAGCCATCGAGGCATGGGCCCCAGTCGCTATCTCTGAATCGTTGTGTCACTGACGCCATCTATTGTCCCTGCTGCTCTTTTTTCCCTCTTTCTTTTTATGCTGCTGTTCAATTTTTATTAGGGCTTTCCATTGTTCGTTTAGGTTACTTGGCTCATTAATGTTGCATAATCTTGATCTGTTTTTTCAATTAACACTGATTCTGCAATTCTTAACTGCTTTTCGTTTTTACAGCTCTTAATATTTTTAATATCTTCAAACCTTGGACATTGTTGATTTTCCATACAGTATTGGGTCAATGCTGTCTTAGCTTCTTTTTTATTCCAATTATTAATATGCTGGTTCAATCTATACTTTAATTTATTCTTGGTGCTGCCTATATATGACACAGGTGGTTGCTGGTTTATTGGGATTTCATAAATTCCTGCTCTATCTAATTGGCTAATTTTTTCATTTTTAATCACTAAATTTTTTACAGTAAGTACCTGATTTCCTACCTGTATGTCATACTTGCCACAAAGTTTATTAATTTCTGCTGAAACATTTTCTATATATGGTATTGCTCCTACATATTTTACAAGTTTTTTTTATCAGTCTTGACCTTATTGTAACCTTGAGTTACTTCATAAATCCATTTTTTAATACCTGTTTAGGGTATCCAAAATCATATGCAATTTTTTCAATATATTCAATTTCTTCATTTCTATACTGTTCAATTGATGAGTGTGTTAAACTTCTTTTAATTAGTGTTTTAACACTATTTCTTTTATGTGTTAATGGATGTGATGACTGAAATGGTATAAGTACTGGGATATATGAAGATTTTCTATGCACTCTGAATTGCATATTCTCCTCTGTTTTAACAATCAAAACGTCCAAAAAGGCCAAAGTATTGTCATGTTCTTGTTCAACTGTCAGTTCAATAGATGGATAAATTTCACTATACTTTTTTGTCAAGTCCTCAAGTTCATCATTTTTTAGCCTGGATAACAGAAAAATGTCATCAACATATCTGCAGTATATCAGTGGTGGATCCTCGAGTTTACTTATTATTTTTTCCTCAATGTCACTCATTATAATTTCAGCAAATAAAGTTGACAATGGTGACCCCATAGGTCCACCATGATTTTGTTTGTACATCTTGTTGTTAAACTTAAAAATGTTATTTTCATATATGTACAATATAATTTCTCTTAACTCCTCTATTTGTATTGCATTCATTGTCTGTAGCACATATAATTTTTCAATAATTATTTCTATTGCCTGAGGTACTAGGTGTGCTAGGAAAAAGAGCTCTCACATCCATACTAGCCATATGATATTCACTTAAATCTTGTTTAATTACTTTAATTTTCTCAATAAATTCGTATGTATTCTTCACAGTGAACCTAGTCTTCATGAACAAAGGTGCCAAAAATTTGTAGATATTCTTTTCCAGTTTTATTAGTGGGGAATTCCTTTTTGATACAATCACTCTCATAGGTGTATCAGGCTTATGAGTTTTTATTTTTGCAAACATTTTTGGTATTCCAGTACCCATTGGTGGGTATGCTTTCTTTATTTCATCAGGCAAGGTGCTGTGATTTCTTATTCTAGCTAAGTACCTTACTTGAGATTCAGTTGGGTCTTTTGTTAGAATGCTGCAATTCAGTTCTTCTATAGCTCTATTCATTTTTAGATCATATTCAGTTGTGTTTAATATTACAATTTGCCCTGTTTTATCAGCCTCACAGAATTTAATTGTTGGGTCATCTCTTAATTTAATCAGTTGTTCTTTCTCATACTGAATTTTATCTATATGATATTTCTTTTTCTTACTTTTTTCATTAAATTCTTTCAAAACAATTCTATACAGTTTACTTCGAAAATTTTCACGTTCTTCTGCTGGTACACTGCGTGCCATTTCTTCTAAGTTGGGTATTAATTCCTCCGTCCCTCGGCAGGCTCCGTGGAAACGCAAATTTTTTACCTCTCTGCAAAACAGCTCTTTGCGTGAAGCTCAAGGTCAAGTTGGAGTTATTCTGATATACCTCATACACATTCTCCCGTTGTTCTTGTACACGTCTGTCAATCATCACGTGCAACTTTTTTCCATGACTGCTCTTGAGCATTTTTTTTTGTATTCCACGATGTCAAAAATTTCCCTGAAGGTTACATCCAAAATCTCATCTTTCCAATTACCGTCAAAATTTCTATACTTTTTATAACATATCAAATCGATTAAATGTAAACATTTCATATTCAAGTTAAAAATCAATTTCCTTTTATTGACAATTTCAGCTCTTAATCTCTTTTTTTGGCACTCCTGGATTATTCTATTATCCTTAGCAGTGACTGGGCAATTCCGTATTTTTAAATACTTTGGTGTTATTTCTAGGTCACGGCACGTCACCAAAAATTCTTCTTGATTTTCTGACTTTACTAATTTAATTTTAGCTTTCTTAAATGCTGTAATATCTCTCATCTCGAAGTTGTGAAATTGATTCCTATAGCGCATAATCCCAGAGTATGATAGCGACTGCAAACCCCACACCTCAACTATCACAGCTCAGAATTTTGCGTGTAATTCTCATTATTATATTTGCACTTTTAAGGTATTAACCTCTTGCAAAGTGCGCATAGTTTACGTGCAATTCATAAATGAAAAAAAACATTAGAAAGTACCACGTACTCACCATAAAGATCATGGTAACCTCCAATGACAACACACTTCCAACACGTCATTCATCGTGATGTAACTGGGCTTCCAAGGTTTACAGACTTCTTGCTTACGCTTCTTACTTCCGGGTGTGAAACATCGTATTTTTTTTTTTTTTCCTTAGCCTTATGAGATGTTACTCTAAAGCTTGTCAATTCTATAAAAATCACACATACAACTCATTCATACAATTCAAGTAAAAACTATGTACATAACCTTACATTCATAGGTGATTAAACCTTGGTCAACTGTAATTATCAAACTCCTCCTTCTGTTTCACAACCTCTGCTACTCCCACTGCAAGTGTCACACCCATTCAGCCCCTCACATCCAATCCTCTAGTACTTTCAACAGGCCTCTGTCATCTTCAGGAGGCAGGTGTGTCTCACCCGCCCACCACAGCTAGACTTATTAGAAGGTTTGCAGGTTCCCCACCCCTGGAATAGACTATATCCCTAAAATTGAAGTTTAACAGAAAATTAAACTCACTTGATTCAAAATATTAGTTAAGTCTGTGTTCTATTTTGCAAGTGAGAGTTAACCGAAAACTAATTCTTTTATGGAAATATTAGAAATGACTGTATCGTAATCTCATGGAAGCACATGGCAAGATAACATCAGTTTGTATGTGCATTTGATATGCTAGGTGTTTCATTTCTTAAAAGTAAGTTAATAAAAGGATTTCCTCGACAAGTGTAAGAAGATATCAAGCTAATAGCTACTTTCAGTTGAGAGAGAATCAGAAAATGATAGAAGATGGAAGAATTTTCAACATGGGGTGTGTGAGATTTAGGTTGACCCAGTTCACATTTTATTGTTGCACAAGTTCTTATTTTTTCTGCGCATAAATTGTTATGTATGGTCTTTGCACCTTATTTTAAATTAAAGTACTTTAAAAAATACTTTTGGTGAAAACTGTTTCTTCTGTTTTCCCAGCATCTGGGGCTTGTTCAGTGTTGTTTATGGTGTTGCACTGTGAAATTGATAAATCATATGATCTGTTTTTAATTTTGTGATCAACTGTAAAATTACAGTTGATCACAAAATTAAACTTTGGGAGAATTAATACTTTTGAAGAGTCATCAGATATACTACAAATATGCATCAAATATTAAAAGTTGACGTAACTTCTGGATTACTAGAGCATACTAGGAAAACATTTATATCTAACATACTGCTGCAGTAAAGATTGTTTCATCACAAATCATGGAAGAAGTTAGAGGAAAATTCTAATGTATCCATTTTCTGTTGAGTTTATGACTAAATGAGAACTGCTTTTGCCAAGGGATATTTAATGTGCCTGGTTATGATACAGTTTTTCTGTAGCTAATATTTTATTTAAATTTTTTTTGCAGGGTGGTAGGAAGAAAGTTTACCAAGTTCCAAGGAAAGAAAGAATCACAGAGCAGACTTATCAGATGTCTAGATGGACACCAATATTAAAAGATGTTATGGAGGTCAGTGCAAGAAAATATAGATCTTGAATTTCTCATATAGGCTGTATTGTGCTCACTCATAATTGTATTTCCATTCATTTGAAAATTGTTTTAATCTTATGTTTAAAGTGGGTTTGTGAACATTATTTTAGCTTTGCAAAGTGCTGTTCATCAGGATGTCTTCAAACATGTATGCAATCATCATGGTGCATCAAGTTGAGTCGTGACTCGTCAGAAAACACGACTTATTACCAATCAGCTTGCCAATGCCTGTGTTCGAGACCCCTTTGCAGCGTGAAGCATCTGTTGTTGAGGGTCAAAGGAATGCTCAGCAACAGGCTGCTAGCGACCAGTCCTCTATTAAGCAGATGAGATCAAACTGTGCTGGAGAACAACACTTGACCTGTGGCAGTGCTCCAGTGCTGAGCTAACACTGTGGCTGTTGCTGTGCAATCATTCACTGCCATGCAGTAGTGGTTTCTGCCATCCCCTACAATCATACGATTTTGTGGTCCATTCTCTAATTTCTGTGTACTGGCTTTTCATCCCATACAAGTGGCTATTTTGCAGTAGGAAAATCTAGCTTCTCTCACCCTAATAATCCTTTCTCGCTCAAAGTCCATCAGCTGTTCATAATGCAACCTTTGGTGATGGGCGTAGCGAGACACAAGAAACATCCTTTTGACTCAATCTCGTCTTCTCACTAATTGCAACATCTCATTTGAGCCAGCTCTTTATACCCAAGACCAGACAGTTCAGAGGGCACTGCTCCAAAACCAGTTCACATTTTCACTGACATTTTAATCATTTACATCTCCCAATCTGTTGTACATATCCTGTAAGTTTCATGCTAATACTAGCAGTCGTTCATGGTGTTGCAATTTTCACAAACAGTGGTGTAGCTGATCGTATTTAAGTATTAGTGGAAGGGCTGGAGGGTCAAATAAAAAAATCTTTTATGGTATTAGGTGTGCAACTTAATTCTCGGCCCCTAACCGTGAGCGATCATAGACTGTCAGCAATTGCAAATAGCTATGTGCAATAATGGCTGATTGCAGTGCCATCTAACAGCTTTCCAGGCAACCGCAACCGCTCACAGCTGTAGTAACAGAAGGGATGAAAGTTGACGGTGAAAGCAATGTCGTTCGAGAAGCAACATTTGAGGCACTGCCTCCTGTTCGCGTTTCAGCTGAAAAAAGAATCATCAATTCCAATTTCCCGGGTACTGACCCCCCAGTAATAAATAAGGGCATCTTCCTCCCTCTTTCTACTTTGCTTCCATGTCACTTTCCTATCGTGCACTCTAGCCAAAGGGATGTCGGGATTCCCGCTGAAAATTTTAAACTCCATTTTGGACCACTCACAAATTTAGGCATTTAAAATTTATCCTTCATAAAAATAGGTGCTTTAGGAACTGCCGCTTCAGGGTTCTGAAAATAGCAATCAAATGCATCGTTTATGTCAGGAATATAATCAGATTATGGATACGTGAATTGGCTTCCATTCATAGCTGCATGAGTAGTTCATTTTGCATATCACCGACTGTTACAAATCAAGCATGAGATTGTTTCTCGGATTCGCAGAATTCCACTTTTTTCGCCATCATTTGGGTTATACTCGATATCAATGAAAAACAGAGGATAATTTTTTATTTTTGGAGGATTAGTGTGTGGGGAGTTTATTTTCCATCTGGAGACGGTATTCCGTTTTTCAAAACTTTCGAAAGCAAAAGTTAAAACAGAGTAAAAAAAGTTTCCCGCAATAGTAATTTCTTTTCCTCTCACAAAGTTGCCTCTGTCCAGTATTGCTGCAAAATATCAATTTATTGCATAAATTTTTGTATTTTAACTTGAAACTGTAGACAACAATTTCCGAAAACGGAAGTTTGACGGAGCAAAAAATTTCTTGTAAATTTTAGGCATGAGTTTCTTCCGCAGATTTGAGGAATTCTGCCTTTGCTGTCATCATTTGCGTCATTCTCGAGAGCAATGGAAAACTGAAGAGAATTCTGGGAGATTAGTGTGGGGAGTATGGGAAGTGGGCATTTACTGGCTGGGCGGAAATCCGTTTTTAAAAACTTTCGAAAATGGAAGTTAGACGGAGGGCAGGTTTAACCCATAATTGATTTTTTTTTCTAGCGATGTTCCTATTGTTCACTTTTATTGTAAAATATCATTTTGATTGATAACTGATTCGGTTTCAGCTTAAAAATGGAGAAAAAGTTTCCGAAAGCGGAAGTCAGACTGAGCAAAGATTTTCCCGTAATCATATTTTTTTTTGGGGGGGGGGGTTCCCTGCATGTACCCACTGTCCTATATTATTATTAAATGTTATTTTTCCCCATAAATAGCTGCAAAGTGGAAAATCTAGACATTTCTCATATCAGAAGAATGGTTGAATCAACCGAGTCTCAATTATGTGAACTGCAAACATCCTGTATTATTCAAGAAGATATGGGCTTTTTTCAGAGCTGAAGGGAAATATGTTCAAAAATAACAAATTAGTTGACCCTTGTAATGCTAAAATTTGCACATGACAATGCCAAATCAAGATTTATTTCATCTTTTGTTAATGAAATGGACTGCAGATTTCCTTGCTCTGCAATGGAACTTTTTTTGAAGTTTGGGTGCGTGGAACCTGAATCTATAAAACAATACAGACAACACAGGTTTTGGTACAGTCTTTTAAAAGCCTTGCAGCATGGGTGTTTCATCCAAGCCAAGACTGAAACTTTTTGAGAGAGTGGGCATCCCCCAAAGAGGTGTGTGGATTTGTATTAGACTTTCACGGGAGAATCTAGTAAACAGTTTCTGGACTGATTGCAGTAAACCTCCCTGCATTTGAATTGAAGTCAATCCATGCATAAAATATAAACAAGAGAAAATATTGTCTTAAATGGGAAAATCAGAGAAGGGAAGAATCAACCAATGCCATCTAAATTAAAAACTGGGAAACAGATAGTTAGTACTTACACAGATTGCCAAAAATGTGCGCATCTTTCAATACTTATGGAAAAAAAATTGTCGAAGTACATAGCAATAGCATCATTTTCTTGCAAAGAAACTTGTGATTTTACTTGGTTGCGTAAATTTGGATTTATGTTCTACAACTGTACTAGTGACAGCTTCAGGTGGACTTATAGATGACTTGACGACAATAACAGTTGTGTTCTTTTTAGATGAATCGGTGGAAAATCTGTTGCCAATTCCAGGAGCACTCTGCTTAGTAGTGTTTAAGTTGCCAATGAAAAATTTTCCTGGCACAGGCGGGGTACTGGCAATTTGCTTGCCCTGTTTCATGGCTTCTGAAATATCCTTGGATGCCACTCTTGAACCCATCTTTTCTTTCAAGAAATCCTGGTAAGCCTGATACAATTTATGGAATGCATTCTGCATTGTTGGATCAGGCTTAAGATCCACAGACCATATCTTTCCATGTCTTAAGTTGTACTTAATTATAGATATGGCTTCGTAATTTTTAACTGTTAGTGTTGGCCTATCGTCCATTATGTTAAAAGTCCAAAAAATACAATTAGTAGGGCTTTAACTAAAGATGCTAAATACTTAAATTCCAAATGCCCGTTAGTGTCTTTCAATTGAAAAATATATGACCACCAGTTGTAATCAGCTCAACCAGCTTCAGTAAAAATATTTAAATTTTATAATTCATCAATGTCGGGATCAGTTATATACCGTCTGCATTCATCAAGCAGACTGCCTCTGTTTGCATGTTCAATAACATTTGGCAACAATCCGGATAGCTTATCAAAAGTAGTAATGGTAGTACTTTTTTTCTTTTTTGTAAAGGGTTTAATACACTCAGATAAGTCAGTATTTTATTTGTAAGTGGCAAGTTTTTCAGCATATAAGTAGCTGTGGATATGTATGCTTCTCTAAGTAATTTGTGAAAGTTTTTTGCCCAAATGCTATTCATAATTTTTTTTCCTTTCAGGATAGGCATACTTGCCAACATTTAAATATTGGCTGGAAAACTGTTTAGAAATATCGCTGACATTTTAATTCTAGCAGGGTTTTTTTTTACATCATTCATATGAATGAATTCAAGTTTTATAAACAAACAAAGAAAGTCTTTACATAGCGAAAACATTTCAGAATGTATTAGGTGTAGCATGGGCTTTTCACTTTGAAAGATTTTTATAAAGCCATTAAATTGTAGCAGCAGTCCACGATAGAAATTGAGATAGAAGTTGTATTTCTCTGCTTGATGAAACAGAGTGCTTGTATTTTCTCGCTTTGTTGACAGAAGCCAAACTCTGTTTTGAAAGGTAAATCTGCAGTTTCTTGATGTCACTCCTTTGTTCCTTGCTAACATTCCTAGAGTTATAAATTTGGTTTAACATAGTGTCATTTTCTATTTGATCTTTTTCATTCAAAAAGCCAAAATAATAAACGACTAGTGCTTCTCAGGTGGCATAAAGTCTTTCGCATACAACAAAAAATTGTCAAAATCTTGATTCAATGTATCTCAATACTTGCTTTGAATGCTCAAAATTTAACAGAAGTTGTATATCTGAAAAAAAGTGACTTTGCTTTAGGGGAATCTTGTATATCATAATATACATTATGCACAAAGTTTTCTATGAAATGACAGAAATAAGAAAATAACTTTTTGGCAGAATTATTCACAATGTGAACGATATTGCCATGTATGTTGAGTAAAATATGAGTTCTGTTTTCAGATCAAAGTTTCAACACCCTTTTTAGTTCCCTGCATAGTTGGGCAATTGTCCATTAAGCAATTAATAACATTAGAATAGCTAAGATTAGGATATAATTAGAATAGCTAAGGTTAGAATATAATTAGAATAGCTAAGAAGGAAATTGGGGCAGAAGAAGTGAATGGCACGGTGAGTGTGTGGTCTGGAGTATTTGATAATATGAGAGGACAGGCTGGTGTAGGTGTGATTTTAAGTGAAAAGATGAAGAATAACTTGATTCACTTATAGTTGCATAAGTGAGAGAATTCTCTGGATTCGTTTGAAAATGAAACTTCAGAGAATTGTAATTGTTGTAGTGTATGCTCCTTGTGACTCGGAACCTTCTGATAAGAAAGACGATTTCTGGAATGAGCTAAAAGCTGTTTTGAGCCAGTTTGGTGCTAAAGAAAAAGTTATAATAGCAGGGGATTTCAATGCTAGAGTAGGTGTGCAGAATGCAATTTCTGACAATGTTATGGGTAAGTTTAATGATCCTTGTGTGAATGATAATGGTGAAAGATTAATTGAACTCTGCATTGAGAATGATTTGTGTGTATCTAATACATTTTTCAACCACAAGTATATACACACATATACTTGGGAAAATCGTACTCTTGGTCAAAAGAGTGTGATAGATTTTGTTGTTTACGATCAGCGTTTGAAACACTTAGTTGTTGACACCCGTGTGATGAGAGGTGCGGATGTTGGTTCTGATCATTACTTGGTAGTGTCACGAGTGAAACTTAATGTTGGTTGAAGGAATAGGAAGAGACCCAGGATAGAAAGAATAAAAGTTGATAGGCTCCTTGAAGATCATCAGCGGTATTCTGACTTACTCAGAGAACGACTGAAGGATCTGAAGTCTTGTGAGAGGGGTTTAGAAAAGAAGTGGAAGTGTTTTAAGAACTGTGTTGTTACTGCTGCTAAAGAGGTCTGTGGCACCACAATAGTGGGCAACAATAGAGGTGATGCTTGGTGGAATAGTGAGATTGATGAGGCAGTAAAGAAAAAGAAGGAAGCCTATTTGGGGATGTTGCAAGGTAGAGTCTCTGTGGATGAATATCGCTGTAAGAAGCGTGAAGCTGCTAAGCTGGTTCGCCACAGTAAGGCAAAAGATAGGAAAGAGAAAGTGGAAAGGCATGAACTGGCTTTTTGGAAAGATAGAAAGTCCTTCTGGAAGTGCATGAGACTCAGGAAAAATAGGGGAAACAGAGTTGTAAGTTGTGTGAAGAATGAGATTGGGGAAATGATATGGGAGCCCAATGAGTTAAGTGACAGATGGGGTGAATACTTCTGTGAGTTATTAGATCAGGAGAGCAAAAATGATTCTGAGACAGATGCAGATGATGTCGCAATGAGGGATGAAAGCACAGGAGGGATCTCAAGAGAAGAAGTGTGTAAAGCTCTAAAATCTCTTCAGAATGGTAAGGCTCCAGGAATTAATTGATGGCATAACTGCAGAGATGTTGAAGTATGGTGGTGACTCTATAATTGACTGGTTAACTGAAATTTGCCAGTTGTGCTGGGAGTTAGGAATGGTCCCTCGAGATTGGAAAGATGCTATCATTGTTCCCTTGTATAAGGGAAAAGGTGATCAGACTGAATGCAAGAACTATCGTGGTATTAGCCTACTGGGTGCGCCAGGGAAAGTGTTTGGTAAGGTTGTTATTCAGAAAGTACGGGGTCTTACATCAGAGAAAGTGTGGGATGTTCAGAGTGGTTTTATGCCTTGTAAAGGCTGCACTAACCAGATTTTTGCATTACGCATGATGATTGAAAAGTATCTGGCTGTTGGGAAGAAAGTTTTTACTGCCTTCATAGATTTAGAGAAAGCTTACGACCGAGTCAATAGGACACTTTTGTGGAAGGTATTGAATGAATATGGTGTTACTGGGAATCTACTTAATAGTGTAAAAGCCATGTATGCTGGTAGTAGAGCTTGTGTACGAGTGAATGGTGTTTTATCAAAATGGTTTTCCATTGGTGCAAGAGTTAGACAAGGTTGTGTAATGTCACCATGGCTGTTTAATATATTTATGGACGCATGTATGCGTGAGGACAAAATAGACAATAGTGGTTTATGTCTTGGTGATATCAGTGTGTGCAGATTGCTGCATGCTGATGACACTGTCCTGTTGGCAGAGAGCAAAAGTGAGTTGCAGAGTATGTTGACTCAGATGCACGAAGTTTGCATGAAATTCAAACTGAGTATAAATAAGGGGAAAACCAAAGTTATGGTGTTTGAGAAAGGAATGGGTAGCACTGAATGTAATGTAAGTATAAATGGCACTGTGATTGACCAGGTGAGTGAGTTTGTGTATTTAGGAAGCATGTTTGACAGAGAGAACAAGTTGGATGGTGAAATCAGTAGGCAAGTGAATTCTTCTTTGAAAGTCATAGCTGCTATGAGAGGTTTTCACAGAAATGATGGGTTCTCTAGAGAGTCCCACATGGCTGTGTATGAAACAGTAATTGTTCCTACTCTGATGTATGGCAGTGAAACCTGGGTACTGCAGAAGAAACATAGGAGTCGTTTGTGTGCTGGAGAAATGCGTTACTTACGTGGGGTTTGTGGCAAGACACGATCTGATTGTGTGAGGAATGAAGATGTATTGCAGTTGTGTGATGTAAAGCAAAATGTTGTTAGCAAGGTGGAGACCAATATGCTTCGGTGGTTTGGCCATTTTGAAAGAATGAGTGATGAAATGCTTACTAAGAAAATATTTTCAGCCCAAGTGGCAGGAAGGAAAGGCAGAGGAAGGCCAAGGAAGACATGGGTGGATCAGATTCAGGAGTGTCTGCATGAGAAAAAGATTATGAGTATGAAGTATAAAAGATCTTGTGTACGGCATGTAATGGATATCAGTGAAGCACGAGTTGTATGTCAAGATCGCTGTAAATGGCGAAGTTTGATACGACAACAATAGGTAAAAATATCTGGAAGTTTGTATTTCTTTTTGGAGCTAACCTCTGAATGTCAGAGAACAGCTTAGTGATATGTATGTATGTATGTATGTAGAATAGCTAAGATTGCAATCACTTATTATCTCAGTAATTTTTGCATACAAATTTTGAGAAGTTGCAAGATGACCCCAGCATATCAGTCACCACCATTTGCTGGTCGTCATCAAAATATCTAACTACAACATTCACAATTTTATATGTTGTGTTATTGGTTGCTTCATCAACATTTAAGGAAAACAAACCATTTCATAGTTTTTCAGTTAGTTCACCCCTCATGCACTTAGCTGTACCATGAATTGTTACATAAGTTGCACTAGCCCTTGACATTTTTAGCTGAGAGAGAGAGAGCACATTTATCTTGAGCTAAAACTTGACAAAAGTCTATAAGCTTTGGGGCGAGCGAAAATGGCAAACAATTTTCACTAAGAAATGCTGTTACAATGGCCTTTTGGTCGGTTACACGATCAGCTAAGGATGTTGGGGCAACAACAGGAGTTGCTCCGGGCAGGCATGCAAGTCAATTGTTGTTCCTTAAAACGCTTCTGATGATTGGGATCATTTGAATGTTTATGCAGTGCTTTTTTTGCCATTGTTTCCGTAATTTATTTTTTGTCCACAAATGATGCAAAAACAAAATCCAGATTCTCTTATCTTGTGGCACCAAACACTAAACAAATGTTTATTTTTGTCCATTTCGTTCAACCACTCCCAGCACCATTTATTTTTGCTTCTATCGCTGAAATTATTTTCCTTTATACTCACAAACTTCATAGCTGCCATGATTAAAAATGTCCACTGCACCTACACATGCTTTGTGTTTCTTTCACTTCACAGCCAGCGCATGTGTTGAAAGGAGATAGCTCTTCTATAACGTATTTTAACTCCTCTCACAGTTGAATAATCAGGAACTAACTTTAAAATAATAATAATTGTTCCACTGAATATTAACAATGCAAAACTCATGCTATAACAGTTAGTTCAACTTTCACACAAACATGAGACAAAAGCTCTTACCATTAGCACCAAACAATGCACCTCCCAGTGAACGACACCATACGAGAAGAGTGCAGAAAGCCTGTTATTACTCCATGCTGATTTAAGGCTTTGGCTCCTCCCACTGTAGCTTAGCGGAGTCTGGAGGATGCCAAAGCCGCTGTGGGCAGAGATGAAGAAACCCTCTGCTTCCAGGATGACCAATGCCGCTGCTGAGGAAAAGTGAATAAACAAGATCAAACGGTTATGTAATATATTTAACAGCCTCGCCAGCAAAGCAGCTTAAAGGCCACCTATTGGCACTTGCTCTGTTGTAGCAGATGACGCAGGCCAGATATGGAAGTATAGCAAAAAGAATTAGATTTTTCGGGGCAGAAAGAAAAACACACAATCGTACATTTTTCTTTCCATCTTGATTTCAGTCTCGTGGATTTCTCAAAGATGGAAATCCATCTTGAGACGGAATGTCTTGCACCCATGCACCAGTTTTGTTCAAAAATTAATGAAGATGCAGTTGTGGAATATTCACTATTCAGATATAGCTGTCTTAGTGAGAGATAGGTTTGCCTTCTCTGGGCACTCCATGCGCAACAATGGCACACAGAACAGCAACAAGGGCCTCTGTGCATTTTGGAGAGGTACCAGCTAGTTCTGTGTGACATTGGCAAAAAAAAAAAACCCCAACTCACTGGGCTATGTTCCAGAATCCTTAGGTGAAACAACTGACTGGAACCATTAGCTGTGGGCTGATCACCCACACTGATGTAACTTTATGAATTTTATGACTCTAAGAAAGAATAAAACTGACTCAAGTGTGAGATATGGCGGATCTACCACACTTGAGAAGGATGGTCTACTACTACAGAATCAACCTGGACCTTCTAAATGGCATATGAAAAAGAAATCTTGGCTGAGTGAGTGTTATGATCAGTGTATGGAATACTAGAGGTATAAATGGAAAGATAAATGAGGTGATTTAAGAAATGAATAAGTATAAATTGGATGTGCTGTGCATAAGTGAAAAAATTAAAAAGAAAGAAATTGGGATAGGAGGAATGGTCTGGATTGTTGGATAATGTGAGAGGACAGGCTGGTGTAGGTGTGATTTTAAGTGAAAAGTTGAAGAACAACTTTATTTATTACAGCTGCATAAGAAAAAGAATTATCTGGATTCATTTGAAAGTGAAACTTCAAAGAATAGTAATTGTTGTAGTGTACACTGCTTGTGATTCAGATCCCTCTGATAAGAAGGAAGATTTTTGGAATGAGCTAGAAGTTGTTTTGAGCCAGCTTGGTGCTAAAGAGAATGTTAATAATAGCAGGGGATTTCAGTGCTAGAGTGGGTGCTCAGAATGGAATTTCTGATAATGTTCTTGGTAAATTTAATGATCCTGGTGTGAATGATAATGGTGAAAGATTAATTGAACTCTGCATTGAAAATGGATTGTGGATATCTAATACGTTTTTGAACCACAAGTATGTCTACACATACACTTGAAAAAACTGTGCTCTCAGATTAAAGGGTGTAATAGATTTTGTTGTTTATGATTAGCGTCTGAAACACTTAGTTGTTGATACTCATCTGATAGATTGCATTTTTGGACTTACCGTTAAATTGGTGAAGTTCCTAGTTGAACACTTCCAGCATGTGGATCTTGGTTTTTTTCCCGTATTTCCATTATGTAGATGTGGCATGGGGGTTTTTCATTCAGTTGCTGGTCCACTTCACTTTTTCCCCGTTGGTTTTTAATTGGCCTCGTTACAAAATGAATTTTTTCCTTTGCTGCTTCCACATATACTTCTATAATAATTCCAGACTGTGTGTGTCTAGAACGTGGAAAGAGCAACATATTTATTTATTAACTGTCGCCACGTATTTGGAATATTTTCACCTTGGTTCTCGCCCTTTGGATTTAACTGCTATAATATATATAGCTAGTGCCGTTAATGCCCACCAGATGGAGACGTCTCAGTAGCTGAGCCCATCTTACGGATTTATGATGTCAGAAGCTGACTTAAAAATACACATAGCACCGTGGATTGTTGTCCCCCGTGGCGTAAAGGTAACGCACTCGGCGCGATACCGAGAGTTCTGTTGGTTCGATTCCACAGCGGGGGCTGAAAAACAATTTTTCGGTTGCTGTGTGTGTCTAGAACGTGGAAAGAGCAATGTATTTATTTATTAACTGTCGCCACGTATTTGGAATATTTTCACCTTGGTTCTCGCCCTTTGGATTTAACTGCTATAATATATATAGCTAGTGCCGTTAATGCCCACCAGATGGAGACGTCTCAGTAGCTGAGCCCATCTTACGGATTTATGATGTCAGAAGCTGACTTAAAAATACACATAGCACCGTGGATTGTTGGCCCCCGTGGCGTAAAGGTAACGCACTCGGCGCGATACCGAGAGTTCTGTTGGTTCGATTCCACAGCAGCGGCTGAAAAACAATTTTTCGGTTGCTGTGTGTGTCTAGAACGTGAAAAGAGCGATTTATTTATTTATTAACTGTCGCCACGTATTTGGAATATTTTCAGCTTTATACTTCTATACGTTTTTTTACCCGAGTACTTTCGGTAACACTCCGTTACCGTCATCTAGGGACGTTTGCTCCAACCAGCACGGACCGTGTCAGTAGAGCTTTTGGGTGGTTCTTGCGGGCTGCATCTGTTAACGGCTATCGCTTCCTCTTGGGCGTTGTGGCCCCATCTCTTGTTAGTCACCGATCTCATTTTTCAAAATTTTTCATTTTTTTGCTCAATTTAATTAAATTCCTCCAACTGTTTCTTAAAATATTAGGGTCATTATGGTTGCAAACTTTTGCTCTATTTTTTTCTGTCATTACCGACACTGCTATTCTGAGGTGTTTTTCGGATTTACAGTTTTTTGTGGTTTTTATATTTTCAAATTTGGGATATTTTTGGTTAGCCAGACAATATTGAATAAGTGCAGTTTTTCTTCTTTTTACTGCCAATTTTTTACATGTTGTTTTAACCTGTGTTTAAGCTTATTTTTGGTACTTCCTATATATGCCATTGGAGGATTTTCTGTAATAGGAATTGAGTAAATACCTGCTTTTTCTAACATTTTTATTTTTTCATTATTTTTTATTGCTATATTTTTGATAGTATTTACTTTTCCTCCAATTTGAATGTTATGCTTTTTACAAATATTATTAATTTCATTAGTAGTACCTTTAAATGTAAGGAAAACCATTCAGATATTTGATTTCATTTTTATTTACTACAGCATTATTTTTTATTTTCTTTAGTACTTCTGAGTTCCATTTTTTATTAAATGGTTTGGATAACCAAAACTACCTGCAATTTTTTTTATGAATTTAATTTCTTCATTAGTGAACTGAATATTTTCTGAGTGCGTATATGCTCTTTTAATTAAGGTTTTCAGACTTGCATTTTTGTCGATAAGGCTGTGCCGAATTGTACGGGATTAGAACAGGAACATATGAGCTTTTTCGATGCACTCTGTATTGCAACTTATTTGTAGATTTTATAACTTGTACGTTTAAAAAGGCTATTGCATTATTTTTTTCCATTTCTACCGTGAGTTCTATTGGTAAAGATGGAAAAAAATAATGCAATAGCCTTTTTGGATGTACAAGTTTATGAAATCCACAAATAAGTTGCAATACAGAGTGCATCGAAAAAGCTCATATGTTCCTGTTCTAATCCCGTACAATTCGGCACGTCGTTATCGACAAAAATGCAATAGTCTGAAAACCTTAATTAAAAGAGCATATACTCACTCAGAAAATATTCAGTTCACTAATGAAGAAATTAAATTCATAAAAAATTGCAGGTAGTTTTGGTTATCCAAACCATTTAATAAAAAAATGGAACTCAGAAGTACTAAAAAAAATAAAAAATAATGCTGTAGTAAATAAAAATGAAATCAAATATCTGAATGATTTTCCTTACATTTAAAGGTACTACTAATGAAATTAATAATATTTGTAAAAAACATAACATTCAAATTGGAGGAAAAGTAAATACTATCAAAAATATAGTAATAAAAAATAATGAAAAAATAAAAATGTTAGAAAAAGCAGGTATTTACTCAATTCCTATTACAGAAAATCCTCCAATGGCATATATAGGAAGTACCAAAAATAAGCTTAAACACAGGTTAAAACAACATGTAAAAAATTGGCAGAAAAAAGAAGAAAAACTGCACTTATTCAATATTGGCCAAAAATATCCCAAATTTGAAAGTATAAAAATCATAAAAAACTGTAAATCCGAAAAACACCTCAGAATAGCAGAGTCGGTAATGATAGAAAAAAATAGAGCAAAAGTTTGCAACCATAATGACCCTAATATTTTAAGAAACAGTTGGAGGAATTTAATTAAAATTGAGCAAAAAAATGAAAAATTTCGAAAAATGAGATTCGGTGACCAACAAGAGATGGCGCCACAACGCCCAAGAGGAAGCGATAGCCGTTAACAGATGCAGCCCGCAAGAACCACCCAAAAGCTCTACTGACACGGTCCGTGCTGGTTGGAGCAAGCGTCCCCTAGATGACGGTAACGGAGTGTTACCGAAAGTACTCGGGTAAAAAAACGTATAGAAGTATATGTGGAAGCAGCAAAGGAAAAAATTCATTTTGTAACGAGGCCAATTAAAAACCAACGGGGGGGGGGGGACTGAAGTGGACCAGCAACTGAATGAAAACCCCCATGCCACATCTACATAATGGAAATACGGGAAAAAAACCAAGATCCACGTGCTAGAAGTGTTCAACTTGGAACTTCACCAATTTAACGGTAAGTCCAAAAATGCAATTGCATTAATGCACGTCAAAAAAATTAACCTTCAATAGCGGACTTTTACTAAAGAAATTCAATATTAGAAGTACTTGAAACATCTGATAGATGTTGGCTCTGACCATCACCTGTTAGTGTCACAGGTGAAACTGAATGTTGGTTGGAGAAGGAGATATAGGAGGATGCCTGTGGCGAAAAGAATAAAGGTTGAAAGGCTTCATGAAGAACAGCATTACTCTAATTTACTCAGTGAATGTCTGAATGAGTTGAAGGCGTGCGAGAGGGATGTGGAGAAGAAGTGGACATGTTTTAAGAACTGTGTTGTCACTGCCGCTGAAGAAGTCTGTGGTACTGCAACAGTAGGTAACTTTAAAGGTGATGTTTGGTGGAAAAATGAGGTTAAAGAAACAGTAAAGAGAAAGAAGCATACTTGGGGATGTTGCAAGGTAGAGTTTCTGAGGATGAATATCGCTATAAGAAGTGTGAGGCAGCAAAACTGGTTTGCCATAGTAAGGCACAAGCTGGAAAGGAAAAGTATGATTTGGCTTTTTAGAAAGATAGAAAAACATTCTGGGATTACATAAGACATAGGAAAAAGGGGAAATAAAATTATAAGTTGTGTAAAGAATAAAGTTGGAGAAATGATATGGGAGCCCAATGAGCTAAGTGAAAGATGGGGTGAGTACTTCTGTGATTTATTAGGTCATGAAAGCAAAGATGATTCTCAGGCAGAAGCAGATGATGTGATAGTGAGAGATGGAAACACTGGTGGGATCCCAAGAGAAGAGGTGTGGAAAGCTCTAAAATCTCTTCGGAATTGTAAGGCTTTGGAAGTAGATGTCATATCTTCTGAGATGCTAAAATATGGTGGTGACTCTGTGATTGACTGCTTAACTGAAATTTGCCAGTTATGTTGAGAGTTAGGAATGATCCCTCAGGATTGGAGGGATGCTATCATTGTTCCTTTGTACAAGGGAACAATGATAGCGTTGCTCCAATCCTGAGAATTATCATGGTATCAGTTTGCTAAGTGTGCCAGGAAAAATGTTTGGGAAGGTCATTATTGATAAAGCATAAGGTCTTACATCAGAGAAAGTGTGGGATATACAGAGTGGTTTTGTGCCTGGTAAGGGCTGCACTAATCAAAGTTTTGCTTTACACATGGTGAAAGTATCTGTCTGTTGGTGAAAAAGTGTTTGCAGCCTTCATAGATTTAGAGAAAGCGTATGACAAAGTAAACAGGACTCTTCTGTGGAAGGTGCTGAATAAATATGGTGTTACTAGGAATCTACTTAATAGTGTGAAAGCCATGTACGCAGGCAGTAGAGCATGTGTACGAGTGAATAGTGTTTTATCGAAATGGTTTCTGTTGGCGCAGGAGTCAGACAATGTTGTGTAATGTCACCCTGGCTGTTTAATATTTTTATGGATGCATGCATGTGTGATGCCAAAATAGATGATACTGGTTTGTGTCTTGATAATATGTGAGTGAGAAAATTGGTCTATGCTGATGACACAGTCCTGTTGGCAGAGTGCAAAAGTGAGTTGCAGAGTATGTTGTCTCGGATGTACAAGGTTTGTATGAAATTCAAACTTGAGTATTAAATAAGGGAAAAACCAAAGTTATGGTTTTTGAGCGAGGAACAATTCATACGGAATGCAAGATAAGTCTTAATGACACAGAGATTGGCCAGGTGAATGAGTCTGTATATTTAGGGAGTATGTTTGATAGAGAGTTCACATTAGATGGCAAAATTAATAGGTGAGTGAATTCTTCATTGAAAGTCATTGCTGCCTTAGGAGGATTTCGCAATAATGATGGGTTCTCAAAGAAGTCCCGAATGGCTGTGTATGAAAGTGTAATTGTTCCTACTCTGATGTACGGCAGTGAAACCTGGGTACTTCAGAAAATACATAGGAATCGTTTGTGTGCTGGGAAGATGCATTACTTTCAGGTGGGGGGGGGAGGTTAAGACACTCACTTGATCATGTGAGGAATGAAGATGTGTTGTGGATGTGTAATGTGAGGCAAAATGTTGTTAGTAATGTGGAAACTAATATTTTTAGATGGTTTGGCCATGTTGAAAGGATGAGTGATGATAAGGTGCTGACCAAGAGAATTTTTTCAGCCCAAGTGGCAGGAAACTGCTCTTAATTCAGGCATTAGCTTAGACGTATGAATTGTTCCTTGCTCAAAAACCATAACTTTGAAGAATGACAACAGGAAGGGCGAGGAAATCGTGGGAGTACCAGATTCAGGGATGTCTGCTTGAGAAAAAGATGGTATGAAGTACAAAAAGGCTTTAGTGTGGTGTGTGATGGTTGTTAATGAAGCTTGAGAAGTGTGCCTATATCATTGTAAATGGAGACACGTGATACACCAACAGTAAGTAAATTCTAATTCTATCAGTCAAATTAATGATAGAATTAGAAGAGTCTTTCTCTGAGGAGCTAACCTCTGAATCTCAGAGATAGCTTAATGATATGTATGTATGTAGATATATTTGTAAAGAATGAAGAGCATATATGTAACTTATGGGTCATTTTATTGATGCTGATGTATTACAGCAAAAAAGTGAGGAGCAAATGGCCTTGCTAAAAATAAAAAAGAAGCAGATAATAAAAAAGAGGATGTTGATGTAGGGAGGAGAACAAGGGAAGCCCTGTCTAAGCTAATGCCTGAATTAAGAGCAGTTTTCTATTTGATGATAGAGAATTTTACATAACTGTTTCCTCATATGTTGTTAAGGAACTGCCTTTAAAAAAACAAGTTACTTATTTGTATGCAAGCATTACATCCTGTTATGCGGAAAGAAAGTGTGAAACATACATTGCTGTTAATCAGATGGCTAAGACAGTAGAAATATTGTTGCCTTGTGTAATACCTACTGCCAGTGTAGACAGACTGACAGATGAGTGGCGACTGTATTCTTGTGGTAATGAGATCCGTGATGAATGGTCATGTGAAATTTGTGACAGTGCAGCAATTTGTTGGAAGCTAGTGGACGAATATTGGGAAAATGTGGTTCTTCTAAAAGACTCCAATATGTCTCGGAGATATCCATATCTTCTAACATTAGTCAATGCGGCACTCACTTTATCTCATGACCAAGCATCAGTCAAACATGGATTTTCCATAAATAAGAAAATGCTGGTTACTGAACATTCGTGCATGGGCCTTGAAACAGTTACTATGCTAATTAAAGATGCAGTACCGAATAAGGCTTGTGATGTGCAAGTGACTCAAGAAGTGATGAAGTTCTATCGTGAAACACATGCCAAGTATAAAGTTCAGAAGGATGCTAAGAAAAATGTTGAAGAATGACAACAGGAAAAACAACTGCACTACCAAAATCTTGTAAGTCAGACTCAGAAAAGGTACTAGAAAATTTAAGAGATGATGTTGCATCAGCACACTCAATGATTGAAGAAGGCAGTCATTGCCTAGAAACATGTCTAAAGCAAAAGTATTTTGAAGGCATTGCAGCAGCTCATGCCTTGATAGTGGCTGGTAATAAGAGACTGAAGCTAGCCGAACAAAAATTAAATGTTATACGTTAACTGTTGTAGCCAATTGGCAAATAATGATAAAAATGGTGTGCAGCAAAATAATTTGTGCGTTAAGAAGTTTATTCATTTATATTTTGATCATTTAGAATTCAAAATATATTTTTTATTTATGTCAGC
The DNA here is from genome assembly GCA_039090855.1 of Macrothele yani. Lineage (NCBI taxonomy): Eukaryota > Metazoa > Arthropoda > Arachnida > Araneae > Macrothelidae > Macrothele > Macrothele yani. Next base: position 188,472,549 of record CM076995.1, read on the forward strand.
TATCAAAAAATTATATATCATCAAGGGACTTTGGAAATGAACAGGTAATTTCTTTTGAACTTTTTGCTGTGTAATTTATTTGAATTTATTTCAGGTATAGAAATAAAATATTGGCATATGAGACTAAAATTGTTTGATAACAACTTGAACTTAATTTGTACCAGTGTTGGCAAGTTTTTGCTAGAGTTGAAAAATTCATATTTATCCTGCAATCAAAAAAGGAATTTTTTTTCTCTCTAGCTTCAGTCAAAAAGAATTTTTTTTTTTTCAAATTTGGCTTTATCGATTCCAAAATAGGAAAGAGTCTTGGTCTGGAAACTATGACGAAATTGTTGTTTTGTTATATCATTCTGCAGTAACAAGAATTGTAAAATATTTAGCACATTTTTAGAAACAACCATTAAGAAAAATAATACATAATCAGTGGTGTAGTGGGGTTGGAACTGAGTTTTGGTACTTTTTTTTTTTTCTAGCCAGTACATGTTCTGGTAGCATAATTTGTTTGTTTTTTAAAATATGAATGTTTTATAATTCTTTTCCAATAAAAAGTGCAACAGAAAAACTGCACAGTCGGAATTAACATCCTGTGTTTGAAGGTAGAGTTAGTGTGTAAATACATGTATTTTCTCATTTAGCAGTCCCTTTAAACTCCTTTTTTTTTTTTTTTTCTGCTGCTGCTGTTAAGAATGTTGAGGTGGGGGGATATTGCAGTGGGAAAATTATTATACTTAGGAATTTTGAATTTAATTAATCTAGTCATGTTTAAATCTGCAAGTCTGATTGTGACCAGTCACTGTACTTTCTTATACTGTAAATATAAGAAATTAAAAAGGGGAGAAGCGGAAATAAGGGACACTGGTAAAAAGTGAAAGGCATTGAAGACGTAAATGCACCATGCGTTCTTGTACCTTTTCAATTAGCACTACACCAGTGCATATAATTTTTTTTTTTTTTTTTTGTTCTTTTAAGTGTTCTTTTCAGTTCTTTCTTAGTTTATAAGTGTTCTTTGTAGTAAGCATATTTAAGTCAATACAATTGCCAGAATTTTTTTCATGTGCTGCATATACTCACATATAGCAGAAAGTTTTTGGATAAGAAATAATTTTTTGTTTTTAAGTGAAGGGTTTGGCTTATAAATGATCTGGCTTGTACACAAGTATATACAGTATTTTTGTCTGAATATGCTTTTTCCCCATTTTACTTTATTTTTATTAATTTTTGCCACTGTCCCAGCAAGAATACATTTTTGCTGGCAAAGACCCAACCCTGACTTCTGCATTTACAAAACAGACAGCTTTACAAAACAAATAGTTTGTCATAATTTTACCTACATGACTAAAAAGGCTGCAAATGTTTGTGCACAGTTTTCATTGATATTTCAGTTAGAATTGGTGGGGTATTTGTTAGAGGTGTAACTGATTTCGTAAATTAGACAAAAAAATAATTGGAAATAAGAAAATTGACCCTCAAGGCTTTGAAATTCCTTTAACTGATAAAATGATAATCCATGTGATTACATATTGAGTGTAAAAGAAAGTATCACTGTACTCCTTCTTTGTATTGATTGCATATCTGTGTCCTATATTTTTATAGGACATGTTGTCCTATATTTTATCAGATGTCTGCTGCTATATCCCTGGAAGTGCTGTTTCTCTGTATAATCCTTCTCAGATGACAACAATCTCATTCCTGACAGATTGTCATTGTGCCACAGTGAAGCTCCAGCCAGACAGCCACCAACAATATACTCTTTATTGAACTCCAAAAGATCCTTTGTTTTCCCCATTGGTATCAACACTACTAATGATTACTGATGAGCAGCAGTCTTAAATAATTTCCTATATCACATGGTGATGCATGTGACAACATATTTTGCATGCACACTGCATGATATTTACATACATCTACATAAATGTTTCTAATTCAGGAGCCAGTTGTGTATGACACTTATACCATCTCAATAAAATGAACTGTATTTATACCTTCTCAAGAAAAATAAATAATCAGTTAAAGGTTTTCCTTTGTTTGAAAAATGACAGGCTAAATCTAACATTACCTTTCGTAATTCATACTAGTAGCCCCTCCTAGCTTTTATGTTCCTGTTGGCCTGATTTTATTTATATACCTTATTTCTTTCTAGACATAATTTTCGACATTATTATGGACAGAGGTCCAAAATTACACTCGTCCATGCCAAGTCAAAAATTATAGCTGATGAGTGGCACTCCAAGGCAAGCATTTTTTAAAATTCCCAACTAAGTTAAACTTACTGGTTTTAATCGTTTCCATGAAATCTTTTTTAAAAATTCCTGCTTTTCTTCCGTAACATGCATCAGAACAAGAACATAATTAGTCATTTCATGTGAGTAATTACATTCTTGTTCTGCATTTTTGATAATAGAGTAGTGTCTTGCTTTAAGGCAAAGAATAAAAGTGTAAGCTCTGTTCCACAAATACTAAACAGCTGTTCCAGGAGGGCCAGTCAGTTGCTCAGCATCCATGAGTGAAATGATGGGACACAGTCCTAGAATATAGAACAAAGAGCATGCACATGAAATGTTAAGGTGGGGAAAGGGGATGTAATGGGAGGATGGGAATTCAAGAAATTGATAAGGAGAACAGTCTTGTTACTGAGGAGGAAAATGCTGAAATCTCTAATGACATTTTCTGCAGACTGGTGGACAAGTATCATATTTTTTACTCCTGTTATGGGTGTATGTATGTGTGTAAAAAATAAGTTGTCTGGGAAATTATCAGTGCCCTCTGCAAGACAGAAGATGCAAGGATTGTGTGTGTTTGTGTTTAAAAGACCACTGGAAAAACTTTTTATTCAAAACCAAAATCACACTGTAGTAGAAGTTAGATATTGTTGGAACAAAATTAGAAAATATCACCTTGGCAATTTAAATAATGAAATCTTTAGTATGTTTTTTAGTTTGTTGTATTTTTGACTAGCAGCTGCAATTAATTGACTCTCTGCACAAAATATATTATGCTGTTGTGTGCTTTGTAGGTGTTGTTAGCTTTCTGTTGGTAGAATTAGGCTTCAGACAGACACTGCTTACCAAATTCAGATATGCTATTGTGAAATTAGCTATCCATTTTATAACTGTAGTTAAATCATGGGCTATATTCGTAAGCAGGCAGTTGTGATACATTGTTATACCGGCATTAAAAAAAAAAAAATTTTACCCAGAATTTTTTCATTCATGATCTCAAGTGGCATGAATTGTGTACCAATAAATTTCTTTCTGACAAAGAGGGATATTTAACATTCACTTTAGATTATTTGTTTGTGAATGTGATGGGGCATTAAGAATAATATTTAATTTTTCTTTTTACTTTACATAATTTTCACCTCAGAATGTAGCTAAAAATACCATTTTTGTTTAATATAAAATAGCAAAAAAGGAATTTTTTTTTTCTGAATTGAAATTATTTAAAACTTTTCATTGATACTATTAGTGGTGTATCTGTTATCAAATATATTTCCCACTTTGTTGTCAACAGGATGCGATTGATGACAAGCTGGATGCTAAGCATTATCCATATTTGGCAGGGCGGGCGGCCCCAAGTACTTATGGGCGGCCAACACCCACCAGGTAAGTTTCAAAAAGGAAAAAAATATTAAAAGTTATATGTTTTATATAATATGGGTATTAGGGTAAGGAAACAGTCAGGTGAAGGAGCTGACTAGTTGGAATCTGGTGTATGTAAAAATCTAGTTCCACAATTGATATGCAGAGGAAGCCAGGTGTTTCTAAAACTGTTTGCTGCTTTATCTAAATCATGGAAAGATAGACCTTTTAGACAAACAGGATGATCAGTTTAGTTATTTTTCTGAGCACCCAATGATGTATGGTGTTAAAGAGAAAACTGTTAAAACAAAAAATTGATTCATTTGAAATATGCTACAAAATCACTGTTGCATTTCTTCTCTGCAGCAGAAAGTAGATGAGTGACATAATTAATAATGGAGTGTTAAACCTGTTTTGAAAATGTGGAGAAATTGAAATTGACTTCTTTTCTCATTTGTGAGAAAATTCCACATAAAAAGCATTTTATTCATAACGTATCACTCTTCCATTTTTAGGGGGACTCAAATTTCCACTTTTTTTTTTATTTTTATTATTTTTTTTTATTTTTTTGCTGCTGTTGACATGAACATGAAAATTATTGGAAAATGGTTGTATTTATTGAAAAATGGTTTAAGTGGTAATCCTCTAGGTGGTTTTAAAATGAGGCTTGACTTCCTGTTGTGAAGCAGAAAACTATAAAACAATTTAGTTTTTTCTTCAGTATGATTTACATTTTGGACTCATTCTATCTAATGCCCTTCTTCCAGTAGGGATTGGCTTTCTAACATTTCTACTGACATTGTTTTTCAGTTGCTTACTGGGTTATTCTTCATTCTCTCCAAAGTTCTGATCCTGCATATTGGTCAGTTCACCTGCAAGCCCATGGCTATCATAATTTTGTTTCTCTTTGCTTTTTCTTTTGCTCTTCTTCTTGTTCATTGAGTTTATTTGATTCATATGGTAATTCAGTTGTGCTGTTGCCACAATTTTTTAAGATGTTGTATGAATAATTACTGACTTTCCCAATCTGATTTTTTACTTGAGAATTGTTTAATATGGATTTTTTTTAATTTTATTTAGACCTGGTGTATGCTTTATTGATTGTTTTTGGAGATATTCAAATAGTCCGATAGTTGTCAAAATCACTCTTGTGTACTGAATATTTTGCATGCTCATTATGGTTTGCAATATTGATTTAGATGTCTAGTAAATTAAATGCTTTTGTTGGATGTTATTTTTTGAATTACATTGCATTAGTATATATTATTGAACATTTCTGTTAAAAGTACTGATGATGTATGTTGACTCCCTGAATCTGAACAGGTTCAATAGTGTTATTGTGCACAATATCATCTTGAAAAGGGGTATAAATTCATGAATTTTACATAACCTAGACACTCCTGGGCTACTAAGCACCACTCAGTGATAACCTAGACACTCCTGGGCTACTAAGCACCACTCAGTGATAACCTAGACACTCCTGGGCTACTAAGCACCACTCAGTGATAACCTAGACACTCCTAAATGATAACCTAGACACTCCTGGGCTACTCAGATGTCAAGACCATATGCAGAAACAACTGTAATGCTTGCACCCAACGTAGTGCATAGGAAATCACCTGCTGGAAATTCTTGCAATCTAGGGATTCTGTTATTTTATAAACAGTATTGTGTGTTAATGTGTTTTTTTTTATTCCAGTTTTAAATGTATGGTTTCAGTTGATACCATAAACAGTTTGGGTATTTTGATGGCATCAAGTATTGTTGGATAACTCTATAGCAAGTTTGTATGCTCTTATTTTTTTTTTTTATATAAGTTTTAACGTGTCTTCTTAAAAAATTGTTTTTGAGGTTTCATTTTTATTTCAACATCTCTACTGTAATAATTGATGTCATAGCTATTAGACTTGATACACTATAAATTTCACTAAATTATGGGTTTTACCCAGGAATAAAAGGATATTACAGTCGAATTTTCTGGTAGCACCCCTACCCTTCCTCAAGACTACAGTATAGTAGGTGTTGCCATTCTTAAGCTCAAATCCAACCTTTCACATCTTTTCCTACTGTGTTTTTTTTTTGGCCATCTTTTTTATATTTCTTTCAAGTTTTTATTTTGTATGTGGGAAATTTAACAATGGGAAAATATTAATTTCTTATATGTACTAGTATATATAATATATATTAATGGAGATCATTTTACTCGCCTTGATTTTGCTGATGAAATAATAATTTTTGTAGCCATACCTTCAGAGTTCCAGGAACTTGTTGACAGGAGTTAAGAAGTGGGATTAAAAATTACCTTTCAGAAGACAAAACTGGTGTACAATGCTTTTACAAGGAATGAAGATTTATTGATTGATGGGGAACATCTGGAGGTAACCAATACCTACATTTACCTTGGGTAACAGATATCAAGCGAGAGTCACATTGTTGAAGAAATTAATAGGCATATAAAACTTGGTTGGAGAGCTTTTGGAAGAAACAGTTCAATTCTCAAGAGCAATATGCCATTGTCTTAAAAGAGAAGTGTTTAAACAATGCATCCTTCCAGTTCTTACCAACAGAGTAGAAACATGGACATTAACTAAAAAAGGCATACAAAGATTGCAGACAAAAGAAGCATGGAAACATGCATGCTTGGTGTAACCAGGAAAGATAAGATGAGGAACTTATGGATAAGGAATGACAAGAGTGGAAGACATCATGATCAAAGTAAAATCCCTGATATGGCAATGGGCTGGACATATTGCCAGGAGAATAGACCACTAAGGACAACCAAAATTTTAGACTGGATTTGAGGGGATAGGAAAAGACCCAAAAGAAGACAGCAGGGGAAATGGGTGGATGAAATTTGAAGGCATGTAGCAGTAACATGGTTGAGACTAGGTCAAGACAGACTGTTGTTGAAAAAACTTGGGGATACCTTCATTCAGCAGTCGATTGATAATGGTTGACAATGAAGATGATGATATATTAGGCATGGTCAAATGAAGCCCATTCAAGTGGCTTTATTAAGACAAACGAAAATGTACATCAGCAGGTGTGGCAGAATTAAACAAAGCAATATATAAGGAAGCAAGAATGCACCAGTGCTCGTTAGAAGAAGTCACTGTAGGCATTCAGACAAGCATCCCACTGAGTGAAGAGATGGCGGATACCATCCGCGTAGAAGGGCTTTGGTTGCTCCTTAAACCATTTGGCCACCGCGGCCACGTCGTCTGCATTGGAGTGGAATTATTGTCCCTTTAGAGTTTTTTTTTTTAAGGGTCTGAACAAATGAAAGTCACATGGTGACAGATCTCGGCTATAGGCTGGATGGTGCTGAACCTCCCACCCTTTCCGTGCTAACGCATCCTTCACAATGTTTGCAACATACAGACGAGCGTTGTCGTGCAACAGAATCGCACCACGTGAAAGCATGCCAGAGCACTTATTCTTGATGATTTTATGCAGCTTGCCCAGTATGTCATTGTAGCGGTTGGCATTGATGTTCATGTGAGGCTCTTTAAAGTCCACCAACAAAAGTCCTTTATGGTCGAAAAATACGGTCAGCATAACCTTACCAGCGGAAGCCTGTGACTTGAATTTTTGTGTTTTGGTGATCCAGGATCCATTGCATGCTCGCTGGTTTGCTGGAGGGCTCAAAGTGGTGGCACCACAATTTGTGGCCTGCCACTATGCATGAAAGAAATGCATCACCCTCCACATCGTAATGCAGCAAGTGGTTCAAACTCCAACCCATGTGTTCTTCCTTATAGTGGTCGGTCAGCATCTGTGGGATCCATTGTGAACACACCTTCCCATACTGCAGTCTTTGTAATTACCATTTGAACTGTCCCAAATGACATAGCGAATATCTCCACTAGCGAATGTAAGCTCCAGTGACGGTCCACCCGTATTGCTGCGTCAATCGTTGTGATGGCTTCGTCTGTCACAACAACATGCGCCTGGCCTGATCGTGGAAGAACTTTCATTTCCTCACATGCTTCCCAGAACATTCACGCCCAGTCCGTCACTGTTGTCTTCAACGCACATTTGTACACCGCCTGAATTCTGCGGTGAATATCGACTGGTCAACATCCTTCCCCTGTTTGGAACTGAATCACTGTGCGCTAATCCATCTTGGACAGATTCAGAATCACACTGGCCATGTTGTCAAGAGTCTACAGCACGAACCACACATGTGAGGAGAATGAACACGTGCTCGCTTGTTCGTTGGTCTGCGCTTATCATGCAAGCTGTGAAATCATCATGCTCCCCATGCGCAGGCCCACATGATGCGGCATGAACAGGTTTCATTTGATCACACCTCATATAATATATACTAGTACATATAATAATACATGGGGAAATATTAATTTCTTTATATATTAATTTTTATATATGTATTAATTATGAAATTAATATTTCTGAAAATGGGAGAAATGTTGACCAGAATTAATAGTTGTGTAAAAACTAAGAAAGGAACTCAGAAAACTATAGCAGTGGTAATAATGTAACAAATACCAGAACAATATAAAAACAAATAAAAAACAAACAAACAAAACAATGTTAGTTGGTGTACCTAATTCACAATGAGCAGATGACGTAATGGTATAACATTTTGAACATCTGGGGTCATGGGTAAGAGAGCTAGCTGAAAATATGGGTTATCCCAAATAAAGGAAACATTTCGCATGATACTTGTTAATAACAAAATATGTGTCAAGTGTTTGCAGAAGTTTTTTCAACTTCTGCCTGTAAAAATTCTGTTTTTCATGTTCATTTATTTATCACATGCTCTTTTACCATCTATGGCTAAATGTACAACACTAAAAAAAATATTTTTGATTCAGTACTAAAATATAAGATCAGAAAATTTCGTAAAATAAAAATAATCGCTTACTGCCAGTCATATCCTCTTATGGAACTTTTGAAGTAACATGCAATTTTTAATGTAATATTAGAAGCGGTGGTCAGTTAAGTCAAAGGATGTCGAACTTAAATGGAAGTGAAAAAATATGAAATAAAATCATTTGTGGATGATTAATTAAAATTGATGAAAGGTGGAAAGATTGAAAAAACACTGTCATTTAAATGTTACATTACAAGCTGATTGTGAAGTTACTTCAAATGTCGCATATGAAGATACGACTGGCAGTAAGCCATTATTTTTATTTTATGAAACTTTCTGATATTATATTTTAGGACTTAATCAAGAATATATATTTTTGATGGTGTACATTTGTCCACGAATAATAAAGCAGCATGTTATAAAATAAATGAACACGCAGAGCAGAATTTGAGAAAACTTCTGCAAACACTTAATATGATCTGCTCCACATATTTCCTTCCAGGCAGAATTAATGCAAACTACAGTAATACCTTACTGCCAAACCAAAATTTGTGAAATATGTGTTTATATGATGCTTTTTAATTATTTGTTATTGAAGGAATGATTTTACTGTAATGATTTTACTTTCTTTCACAAAAACAATAAAAAAGACCTAGTAATTTTTACAGTAAATAGACAATAATGGAAACAAAAAAACATGTGAAAGGCTTTGTCTAAAATGTGTGTAAAACAGTTTTTAAAGATATTTGTTTGAACAGTTTACTTGCAGATTTTTTGTAAACTAGATCAGAATTTTTCAGTTGATTTTATACATTGTCTTTATTTTTCATTTTCTCTGCCACCCATGTCAGTAAATGAAATTAAAGAAATAAGACTTATAAAATACATTGTTTCCAAACCTTTTTTTTTTTTTTTTTTTTTTATGTTTTAGTGTTCGTTATGGTCACTGGCACAAAGATAAAAATACTCCCAATGTAAAGAATGTTCCAAGGCTCATAGTATTTGTTGTAGGGGGAGCAGGCTATTCAGAGATGAGGTGTGCATATGAAGTCACTAAGGAATACAAAAATTGGGAAGTGATCTTGGGTAAGTAGAATTTTCATTGATTTGAAAAATCTTAGGCAGTTCTTTTGAAATAATGCATTCAAGTATTTACATTCAACTTCAGGTGACACTGGTGTGAAAAATAAAATAGCTGTTTTAATTTAAACATACATGTTGATCCATTAATTCAGTTCAGTAGAGTCCCAAAGTTTGTGAATCTTTAAAAAACTTGAAAGCTACACGGTCGAGTCACATTATTGTGACCTCCAGAGTAATCGCTGTGTGCAGCACTGACAGCAGCTAGATGGACAGGGAGTGACCCAATAAGGTGCTGGAAGGTGTTCACAGGTATGTGGAACCATGCTGACTGCAATGCATCTGACAGCTGCTAGAGGGTGCGTGGTGGAGGATCCATATAGTGAACAACATGATCGAGGTGGTCCCACTGATGCTCAATTGGGTTTAAGTCTGGGGAATAAGGGGGCCAGGGAAGTATTTTGAAGTCTTCATCGTGCTCTTCCAACCACTCTTGGATATTTCTAGCTGTGTGACACGTCACATTGTCGTGTGAAAGATCCCATCCGCCGCAGGGAAGACAATCAGAATGTATAGGTGTAGGTGGTCTGCAAGGATGGATCCATAATGAATTCAGTCCATAGTGCCTTCCACAGGTAAGAGTGGACCCAGAGAATGCCACGAAAACATTCCCTAGACCATAACGCTGCTTCCAACAGCTTGTGTTCTTCCAGCAGTGGTTGAAGAGTATTTGTTCTCTGATGTTTCTCACCTTATACGCCAACGTCCATCCGTTCATTGAAGCAGGAAATGTGACTCATCGGAGAAGGTAATCCTTTGCCAATCAGCGGAGATCCAATTCCGATACTGCCGTGCAAATGTAAGCTTTTTCTGCCGATGCACCTTCATTAGTATAGGTGCAGTGACCATCCATCTGCATTAAAGCCCCATGTGTAGCATATATATATTTAAGAACAGAAACAACTGTTTCCAAAAATAAGCAACCAATAACAAAAAATGAAGGACTGAGTAATACCTCATGGAAAGAGCCTCAGCTCCTGGGTCATCATCTCCACTGAGTTTTTTTATGTCATCAGATTACATACAATTCATGAGGACTTTCTAACTTGTAGGCATATTAACTGCAAACAATTGTGTAATAGCCTTGTCTGAAAAGCAGATACATAGCAAGAAGTCATTATTCTCTTCAGTGAGTCCCAAAATGTCATTAGCAAATGATGCTTCATGTTTTTTGATGTCATCAGGTTAAATACAGTTCATGAAGACTTTCTAACTTGTAGGCATATTATATGCAAACAATTGTGTAATACCATGTGCAGTGTAGATTTTGCTATTCGTATTGTAACAATAGGTTTGCCATTGTTGCCATTTACTGTATCTCACGTTATATATAACGCTGTCCTAGTGTCGGATGCATTTGCCAAAAAGTTTTCTATTAAACAGTTATTATCAATTTTAAGATCGATTGCGACTTACTTACTTTTGGGTTAGACTTCGGTAGCTCCAGGTTAGGCCTCAGTATCGTGACACCTATGTTTATGCTATTTGTTATGTCTGTCAGGATTTTTCGTGGAATTCAACGAAATGGCTTTACTGTAGGTTAACGTTGCTTGACGTATCTTGCATAGGTAACCCAGATAAATTAATTAGCCAGGTAACCCATTTCATTGAATTGCACGAAAAATCCTGGGATACCTCTGCAAGATACGTCAAGCAACGTTAAACCTACAGCACAGCCATTTCGTTGAATTGCACGAAAAATCCTGTGGTGCATGTAACAAATTGTGTAAGCAAAGGTGTCACGCTACTGAGGCCTAACCAGGAGCTACCGAAGCCTAATCCGAAAGTAAGTAAGTAGGCAATTGATCTTAAAATTGATAATAACTGTTTAATAGAAAACCTCTTGGCAAATGCATTCGGCACTAGGACAACATTATATGTAATGTGAGATGCAGTAAAATGACAATGGTAAACCTATTGTTACAATACGAATTTATGCCATGTAATATATCTATGGCTAATGGTTACATTTGGCCATAAAGGTATAATTTGCTATTTGTAGTTGGCATGGAGCTTATCTCAACAGTTTCCATGGTGACTGTGTGAAAGCAGTTTGAATGTTTTCCTCTGTTTCATTGGAAACTGATTGGCTACCACCAATGGGAACGATGATTCAACTTTGAATGATGATTCACAGTGATGAGAGCAAACCATTCACTGTGAAGAGTCATTTGTTGTGGACAAATCATCTATCACTAGTCTCTTGAGCTTTGAATAAATAGTCTCTGCCCTCCCCGTTTCAGAAATATTTCATATTTTTCCTTAGTCATCATGTGGTAAAGAAATGTCAATGAGGGAGAACACTGAAAAGATTAATGCAAGTTTCTTGCAAAAAGTTTTGATTTCAAAAATATTCTGTTGATCACATTTTTGTAGATTGATTATATGCTAAAGAACTGTTTGAGAAAAGGCTTCATGCACCAGTTACATACAGTAGATTATGTCTAAAAAGCATATTTTATTTTTATTTTTCTTTGCCACACTACACCATTCACCACACAATCAAATCACAAATACAACTTCTGTTGCCAGAAAAAAAAAACAAAAAAACATGCAAATACAAATATTATACAATAATATTATACATATATTGAAAAGTATAAATGAAGTAATAGAAACTACAAAAACACGTATGATAACATGAATAAATTTGTTTTTAGTTTTAGTTAAGGTAAATTGAAGCACCACTACAGGTTCTTAAACAAATCAGTGCGGTGCACTGTGATTGTGGCAAGGGAACCAGGGGAAAAGGCTAACAGTGGCCTGACAAGCCCCTAGTCCCCCCCCTCCTCCCCTCCAAAAAAAGACTTTCAGTATAAAATGGCCTTTCCAAAATTCTTTGCTTACCTTCAATTTACTTTCCACTGTAGTGTGTATGGTTGGCCAAATAAAAACAGAGAATCCTCATTTGAATCTTCATTGCAATTTTGATTCTTCCAAGAGACAAGGAAGCACAAGTAATCACTTTATTTCGTAGGATTTTAACCAGTGATCATTTTATTTTTTAAATGCTTCTTTTCTGCCATATATATATTTTACTTGGACCAATTTTGGGGTCAATGTTGCCTCATTCCACCTCCTTTTCCATCATACTTTATCTTGCCATCCTACTATTTTTGCCTGAAATTCATCTCTTTGAATCACAGAGGTTTTTAGTGTATTCTTCTATGAGTGATGAGATGCTTACTAAGAAATTTTTTGTAGCCCAAGTGGCAGGAAGGCCAAGGAAGTCGTGGGAGGCTCAGATTCAGGAGTCTCTGCATTAGAAAAAGATTATGAGTATGAAATATAGAAGATCTTGTGTACGACATGTGATGATGGATGTCAGTGAAGCCCGAGTTGTGTGTCAAGATTGCTGTAAATGGAGAAGTTTGATACAGCAACAGTAAGTAAATAATCAGTTAAAAATGTGTGTGGTAGTTTGTATTTCTTTGTGGAGCTAACCTCTGAATCTCAGAGAACACCTTAGTGATATGATGATGATTCTATGAAATTTTCCATTGTTTGCTGGATAGCCACACAACACCAGCAAAATGCAATGAAGACTCAAATGAGGATTCTCTTTTTTTGTATAACAAACCATCTGCTATAGTGGAAAGGAGTAAATCAAAGCTAAGAAAAAAATTCAGACAGGAAAGGGTTTTTTTATACTGTACATGCTTGGGTTTTAGACATAATGTATGATATATAACTGGTGTGTGAAGCCTTTTCTTGAACAGTTCTTGAGCATATAATGAAAAACATGAACAGAATATGTTTTTTGAGCAGAAATCAAAAGTTTTTGCTAGAAACTTGCTTTAATCTGTTTTCTATGTAATTATATCATGGCCAATTTTTGGACAGGCATTATGAAGAAAAATGTGCACCTATTGTACTATTATTGAAAGGATTGTTGCAAACTTTATTATGTGTACCAAGTAGAGATGTTAGCTAGCCAGTTGGGTTGACTTGAGTGGACTGTGGTGTAGCAGTCTTAGGGATTTCAGATTTAAATGTTTTAATTTGATAATTATTAAAAAAAAAAATCCTGAGTGTTGCTATAAGAGTTGATTTATTCTATACGCCAACAAATCTTTGATAGTAGATCCATACTGACCTTTATTTATTGGGCTAATGCAAAAGTTTGTGCCGTTTTATTTCACAAGTGTTTCCCAGGTCAGTAGTGACAGTGCAGATGATCAGTTGTATATCAAAATGTAGCCAGTAATATCATTTATCTAAATCATATTGCGTTGCATGATTGTGACTAATGTTTTTTTTTTTTTTTTTGGTTTTTAGGTCCAGCAGTATGGAGTGTCAAGTAGAAAGAAATGAACATTTCCGACATCTGCTCCTCTACGAGTTTAACAAGAGATCCACAGCCGCCGCGGTTACTCAACAAATTTGTGCTGTGTATGGGGAGGATGCTATTGCTCCGAGGACAGCCCGCAGATGGTTTTAGCAGTTCCAAGGTGGCATTTTTGATCTCGACGACTCTCTACACTCAAGTCGTACGTCCATTTCACTTTGATGAGGATCCTTTGAACCATCTTATCCACTTGGATCCACGTAAAACAACTTGCAAATTGGCCACTGAGATGTCCCTGTGATCAGGCCACCTTGGTGCAACACATGGAACGTATGGGAAAGGTCCAGAAATCGGGGTCTTGGGTGCCTCACATTCTCACTGAGAGCAACAAGAATCAGCCTGTTGCCATATGTGGTTCCTTGCTCACCCGTTATCACGAATGTTCTCAGCAACACAAACCCTTTCTGTCACGTATTGTTACTGGAGATGAAAAGTGGTGCCTGTATGTGAATTTCAGGCATCAGAGGGAATGGTTAAGCCAAAACAAGATGCCCACACCACGTCCAAAATATGACCTTCATCCTGCGAAGATCATGTTGTGTGTCTGGGGGGACGTGGAAGGCATTATTCACTGGAAAATGCTGCTGAGGAATCGGGCCATCAACACTGCACTCTATTGTGAGCAATTTAGCAGAAACAGCCACATCGGCGCCATGGTGCCCTCCAACATGATAATGCATGCCCTCACAGTGCAAGCATGAACAAAATGACCATTCGGGACAGGATCCTTCCACATCCAGCCTATTCCCCAGATGTCACCCCTTCAGACCATCACCTGTTCCAATCTCTGTCGAATGCACTCCTTGGCAGAACGTTCAACAATGATGTTGATCTCCAGAATTTCCTTGATGATTTCTTCGCAGCAAAACAACCGGCATGTTTTTAAGAATGGCATTGCAGACCTATCCAGATGTTGGGACACCACTGTAAACACTGAGGGAAGAATACATAGTTGATTGATTCCATTTTCTCTTCTGATGTAATACATTCCTGTATTGTGGTGAAAAAAATGGCATGAACTTGCACATCAACCCAATACTATCAAGTAGGGCCATGTTCATTACAAATAACAGCAAATATGTGACAGCGTGGATTCTATGAGGTGCTTGAATTCGCTTTAATATAAACATTCTGCAGCAAAATAATGCAACTCTCTGAATGAGAAAGGACATCAATGTTGAACAGTGCATGTCCCACATATTTTCAGTAGGATTGAGATCTGGGAACTGTGGAGATGTCACGGAAATCCTCGTTGTGGTTATCAACCTTTCTTGCACAACTCTAACATGGTATGCTGTCGCACTGTCATCCTTAAGGATGCCATCATGTGCAAGGAAAAATTTAACATTGCAGGGTGGACTTGATCTGCTACAACACTCAGATATTCCCTGGATGTCACCTTACTTTTCACTGGTATCAGTGGACCCAGAACTTATCAACAGAACATCCCCTATAGCATGGTGCCACCTTCAGATGTTTAGATTGTGTTCACAAGGTGTGACAGTTCCTTTGCTTTGTGAGGTTTCTACCACTGTTTGTGCCAAGCATCAATGCAAAACAATGTATAGTATGATTCATGTGACCCCATCACTTTCTTCCATTACTCTGCTGTCCATTCGTGGCACCACTGTAAGTAAATTTGTGGCTTCTGAATGGACAGATTACTTCCAAGATGCATCGGTAGGAAGGCCATTTCACATAATATGAAGAAACTAATGGTGCTGAAAATTTCATGCATGTTTTATTACGTATTAAACATTACAATAGTCAGATTTGTAAGATCTTTTGGCTTAGCCTCACGAGTGCTTGCTTTTAGTGTGAACGAAGCTAATAGCTGACTATTCTAATGTTTAATACATAATAAAACAGGCATGAAATTTTCTGCATTATTGGTTCCAAGATGCAATTTCTTGAACACATTGTGCATTGTTCTGGGCAAAATGGACTGTTCCTGGCCTTGGTTGATTTCAGAAGCTAGTTGCTGCAAACTGGAAGACTTGTTCTTCCATACAAGCCTCTTCGTAGCATGACTGTCATAAGTTAGTTTTCTGGCCACATTTATGCCTTTTGGATATGAAAGATCCACTTGTGCTCCAGTCCCTAAAAACTTTTGAAATGGTTGCTTTTGAGAAACCAGTAATTTCTTTTGTTCTGTTAATTGTGGCTTCCAGTAATAATGCATCTATGATTAGACTTTTTTCGAATTCCAACAGATCCAAGGTTTTTCCAATGTTTGTATATGTGTTATGGAAGCTGAATAATCTGTATCCTTTTCATAAAGAGCAGGGCAAAATACCATCTCGTGGTTCATAAGCTCCTTGGAAAAAAAAAAAGTTCATTTTTCCAAGTCCTTGAAAAAGTTTACGGTTTTGTAAATAGTACTTGAAAAAAATAGTTTTTTTTTTTAAGTAATGATATGAAGGAGCTTGTATGAAATAATTGTTGGTGCTAAAAAGTTGATAGGAGATTCTGTGTAGTTCCGATAAAAACACCAAGCTGATCAAATAGTGCAGAACTTACGTTCAACTCAGGGAAGCATGTGGATAGTTAGTACCTTGCCTACAACATCACTACAGAGTAAAATAAGTGGAATGATGCATTCATGAATGATGATGGGCTTCTGTTGACTGAGGTTGTGAACATGTTCTTGCTGGAGGGTGAATGCAAAAATACTGTACCCTTTCAAAATATTCCACATAATAAAGTGATTTTGTAAAACACCAAATCAGAGGAGCAATTCAAAGTTAATAAAATAAACCAACAGGGGGAAGGGTGGTAACAGGCAAAACATGGAAGGTGTGCCCATCCCAGCTAAGTTTAATGGTTTAAACTTGCTAAAATACCTACCTACCGACCAATCAACAACACAGATACATTTGATAATTTGGTTTTAAAAAGTCCTTGAAAAGTGTTTTATTTTATTTTGCTTGGAAGAATACAACCTTGTCCGACTCCATGTTGGAGTCAGACAGGGTTGTGTAATGTCACCATGGCTGTTTAATATTTTTATGGATGCGTGCATGCTTGATGCCAAAATAGATAATACTGCTTTATATCTTGGTGGTATCCGTATGTGCAGATTGCTGTATGCTGATGACACTGTCCTGTTGGCAGAGAGCAAAAGTAAGTTGCAGAGTATGTTGTCCCAGATGTACGAAGTTTGCATGAAATTTAAACTGAGTATAAATAAGGGAAAGACCAAAGTTATGGTTTTTGAGAGAGGAACTGGTAGTACTGAATGTAATGTAAGTCTAAATGGCACAGTGATTGACTAGGTGAATGGGTGTATGTATTTAGGAAGTATGTTTGACAGAAAGAACAAATTGGATGCTGAAATTAGTAGGCGAGTGAATTCTTCATTGAAAGTCATGGCGGCTGTGGGAAGTTTTCACAATAATGACAGGTTCTCAAGAAAGTTGTGAAAGGCCATACATAAAAGTCTAATTGTTCCTACTCTGACGTATGGCAGTGAAACCTGGGTACTGCAGGAAAGGCATAGGAATTGTTTGTGTGCTGGGGAGATGCATTAATTATGGAGGGGAAAACAATCTGATCATGTGAAGACATGTTGCATATGCATAATGTGAGACAAAATGTTAGTAAAGTGGAGACTAATATTCTTAGGTGGTTTGGCCATGTTGAAAGAATGAGTGATGAGGTGCTGACTAAGAGAGTTTTTTCAGCCCAAGTGGCAGGAAAGAAAGGTAGAGGAAGGCCAAAGAAATCATGGGAACACCAGATTCAGGAATGTGCTTGAGAAAAAGATAATTAGTATGAAGTACAAAAGTGTGTGACGTGTGATGGATGTCAATGAGCTCGAGCTGTGTGCCGAGATTGTTGTAAATGGAGACATTTGATACACCAACAGTAAGTAAATACCAGTTCTGTCAGTTAAACGGTTACTTGGTAGGTGGTCTTTCTTTGAGGAACTAACCTCTGAATTTCAGAGAACAGCTTAATGATATGTATGTATATATATATATATACACTGCTTGACATAGAAATTACCCTGCCCAGAAGGAGTGAGGATGGAGGGATGAAATTAAGCATGCAAATAGGAATGCCTTGATTTTGTTTTCAGCCACATACAGTGTTTATTGGATGAGATAATGTAGCATAATGGGTACGCTTCAGTATGTGGTTACACTGCTGCAAACAGCAATACAGGCAGCAATATGGCATGGCAATGAGTCATACAGTCAACAGACATCGTCCTGAGGAATGAAACACCAAGCACGGTTGACTTGCTCCCATAATTCATCGAGATCATGCGCAGGCCAGTTTGATTGCAGATGACGTCCAATGTGGTCTCGCAGGTTTTTGATTGAAAATAAATCAGGCGATCTTACTGGCCATGGTAGTGTTTTCATGTTGCAAACATTGTTTGGAGACATAAGCAGTGTGTACGCGGGTGTTCTCTTACTGGAAACTTGGGTGCTGTAGGCCATTCAGGAATGCTATCAAAATGGGCTGCAGAACCTCACTCATGTATCATGCAGCTGTCAGTGTGCTGGTGATGCAGACAAGAGATTGCCTTTGCTATCGTGCGCAATAGCACCTCATACCATGATGCCAACAAAACCAGGATTCATCACTGAAGACCACAGTGGTCCATTTGTGACCTTGTTTGCATGACTTCGGCACCAAGCCAGACGAATGCTGCGATGGCTGGCCATCAATGGCAGTCGACATAACGGTTGCCTACTGCGCAGGTTTGCCCCATGTAACATTTGATTTACAGTTCAGGTTGTTATGGTGACAAACGAGCACGTTGGACAATCCTCCAGTCCAGGCTTGCTGATGTCTGTCCACGCACGTACGAACCTTCTTGTAGCCACTGGTGCCAACAGCGTCCAACAGTTCACGCATCCCGTTGCACATGCACAACGATACGTGTAGATCAGCCCACTTCGTACAGGCCTACAATTCTTCATCTCTGAAACGCATCCAAATGGCAATAAACCTGTGAATGGCGTGTACCCGGCATTTGCTGAACAGTTTCCCGGCACGAACAACAAATCTGAAATGTTCATGACACTTCCACCTGTGACCACACATTACCATCCCAGTTTCTGCAGGCACTTTTATTCCACGAACGTGTGATGTCATCGGCTCTGGTTTAACATCATTTGCATATCTCAAGTGGGTACACCCGCCCTGCAATTTGCATATTTGTAGCACACCTCCTGGGTGGGGCAATTTCTATGTCAAGTAGTGTATGTGCCTGTGTGTTACACACCTCCAAATGGTGGGGGTGAGATTCTTATAGAGGGGTGTCTGTGAGGAAATTTGGGGATGTGTTGGAGGGATCATAGGGTTGTGATGAGACAATAGCACCACTGTAAATGTAAGATATCTTGATCAACAGAGTTAACTGATTTCCAGTGCAGATAGATAATATTGTGTCACATTGTGTGTCACTCTGTAGGTGACATTTCAGCAGCATTGAAGATCCGTAAAATTGCAGTTAGTATTGTGATATGAAAATGAAAGTGGACTGGGGCTGAATTGTCCAAGAAATGACCCTGTAAACCTTTGAAGCTAACAGAATGTGACAGGAGAGATCTGTAAAAAAACTGGCTCCCCAGAATGCAAATCAACTCAGTCTCAAATCATGCAAACTCTTTGTGAGACTATTAGGACTGCCATTAGTGCTAGTTCAGCATGCAAAACACTGCATGGCCTGGGTTATGACTAGAGACTGGATTATGTACACTAAAAACAACAGCAAAATATGAACTTGAAATGCACGAAGTATGCAGTTAGAGTGCAAAATATGAAAACTACATTTTCCAAAACACCTAGTTATTCGCAGATCAGACATAATGCCAAGACCTACTGTGTTGATTTGGTGTATTATAGCTAACTAACGTTTGGCATGGCAAGATCATTAGGTTTCAAAATTATTTCACAAAAGTAAATGTCGCATGCTGTGTATGTGCATCTCTGTATAAATTGTGCCTTAACTTTTATGGGAATTCGAAGAAAACTTCAGTCAGGAGGGTTAAACATCAAAGCAAGCCTACCAGCAGAGGGCATTTACTGGTGCTACATGTGGAGGGAGGTAGTTTACTACTTTTTCATTTTCTTGGTCTCAATGGATTGCTTATCCTTTTGACTACTGCCAAGCTGTATTTTTTTTGTTTTTTTTTTAAATTGGGCTATTGCTTACTTTTTCATGTTTCAGGAGATTAAATTTTGCCTCCTTTTTTTTTTAAAGTAAACTTGTGAGGTGTATTTTAAAAGATCAAATAAACTGCAAAATTGTTTTTCTTGAAATATGTATTTTTACCGATAATTTGTGTTTTATGCACTAACATCAAAAATGGTTAAAAGCATGTAGTTGCATATAATCTGGACTAGTTATGACAGTCAAGCAGCAATCCGTAAGCCTTCTGGAACAACATACTCCACTACTAATTTTTGCTCTCTGCCAACAAGACACTAATTTTTAAAAAAATTATTATTTTTTTGCCATGGGAAAGTAATATTTGTGATGTGTGACAAGACTAATATTCATCTGATGTAATGTATTAGCTTGTAAATAAACTGTTGACTGCCTAAGGTTCCATGCATTTTTTGACCAACCTTGAATATGTGTGTAACAATTATTTGCTCAATTTTAATTTTCATCTCTGAAATTTTCTTTGTTGTATTGTTTTTCAGGAAGTGACCAGTTAATCACACCTGAGGGCTTCTTGGCCAATCTTCGTGATCTTACCATTAGCTAAACTTCTAATTGTACCGCTCCTCCTGAATGTTCCCCAGTTTTATGCACATCTTAGATCAACATTGTTGTACAGAATGTTTCTAGTCATAGAACATCATTAGTGTCACATAATTTTTTTCTTGTCGTGATCGACTTTTTTCAAATTGTGAGGGAGAGTTCTCCAATTCCACATAATATGCCATGTGGTGCTTCTGTTCTCGCTAGGGACTGCACCTGGACAAATTCAATGGGAAATTTGGTTTGTCAAGGACAGCTTTTGTGGACCAATCACTCCATTTCTTTCATTCCAGACTTCTGCATGTGCTTTCGTATGATGGATACACATGTGAAATTCCAAATGTGTATCATGATATTCATAAATATATAGTGTGGAAATTTGAAATGTTTGAAGTTATAAGTGGTAATATTGCTCAAACTTCCAAGAATAATATGTGATGTGGAAATTTCTTTAGCATTTTCCATTAAAGCAGTTACATATTTTTATTACCATTACTTCCAGTCATTGTGTTCTAAATTGGTAAATAATTTTGAAGCTCTGTGGTTTGATTAACACAGTTTTTAGTTGTAAGTAATATAATTTTATGAATCAGGAAGATATAATTTTATGAATTTGGAAGATAAAATGTGATTGTAAAGAAACTGTGTGATGACAAGAATAAAGAAGAGATATACACAATTCATGTGGGTTATGTCATAAGCTTTTAATTTTTCAAATTCATTTGTTCTTAGTGTTTGTTGTGTTTTCAGAATGCCTTGAGTTGTAGTGGTAGCTGGACCATGATCAGGTGCCTATTTCCCAAAAATTTGCCCTATACAATATGTTTGTGAGGAGAATTTTTCTTAAAATTAATTGGAAAGCAAACACCTAATTTTGTTCAGATCTTTGAAATTATCAGAAGTCATTAAGAATTATATATATATATATATATATAGGTCGACTGAAAAATTTTATATTCTAATCTTGAACTGATGCTGCAGAAATTTTTAGGGGGTTCAACGAAAATTCTCTGTCTTACTGATTTTAAAAGGTTTATGTTATGCCCTTGCCTACATTTCACAATGCACTCCTTTAACGTACCATTAGGCATATAGATGCTTTAGATAGCAGCATGAAGTTACCCAGAAGATTGAAGTGCAGTTGCTTTACATTGAGTAATAATCTGTCATCATCTTTGGCTTAGTTGGGCTTGACAATAAAATTCTAGCAAACAATTTATTAGAAAGAAATCATAGCATGAAAATGCCTAGAACAACATTGACTTACTATTTTGCGAATGCCTTAGATGACTTTAAAATGCATTTCACGAAGTTGCAAGTGGGCCTACATTTCCTGTTTTCATCAGCAGCAAGATAATGCCTCTTTAAGCTGCTAAAGCAAACTGTTATCCTCATGTGTAAGGTAGTGGTTATTATACTCAGTGACATTTGGAAGATGTTTCAGTTCTGGTTCCATGGAAATATTATTTCCAGTTTTTTTGGGAACCTTACATGCATTGTTATTATTGAAGGCATTCCATTTTTATCAAAAAATTAAATTGTCCATATCTTTGAGTGGCTCCATGCTGCTGAATAAAAAAAAAAAAGACTATTGTTCACAACTGTTCTCTTCAATCACAGTTTAAGAACCAAAGTTTTATAACTGAAAATTCTAAATTATTTTTCTTTAATATTTTCAACTTAAACTGGAATAATTTAAATTTCTAGTGAAATGCTCCTTCCCCCTCAAGAGTACTTAATTCATGTTTTATATTGTGTCATCATCATATTGTGGTATTGTAATTCTCTTCATTTAGTTACTTTCTGGATTAAATGGATTGTGTTATAAAGAGTCATGTAAGATTAATTGTGATAATTAGTGACTGTGTTTTGTCTGACTCTTATTCAGTTGAGTGATTTATGATATGTGTATACAAGTGTCAGAGGTAATATTTTTTTTTGTTCTTTAATTCATGTTACGGGTTATTAGTTGGCATTTCCTTGCGGTTGGGAATTGTATTAAGAGATTTTGTAAAGAGATCTATCTTTCAAAATGTAACAGCAAAAATTGCTTAGTCTGGAGCATATTTTTCTCTAATGTTGAGTGTTACTCCCATATTGTAACATAAATTTAGTAAATATGTATATTTATTGAAAATGTATTGTATGGTTTTTGTTTCATTTGTTCTGTAATGTATCTTTGCAACATGTTTATGTGACATAGTATAAAAATGTGTTATAAGATGTAATGTTATGAAAGCACGTGCAGTTTACTAAGTGTGTTTCCAGTTAAAATTCTACAGAGTTATTTGGCTGTTTCAGAATAAACTTTAACTTTTAAAATATATGAATATTGTACTATCTGTCACTGTGGATATAAATATGTCCTTGATTTTTTTAAAGTGATTGACATCTTTATTTTAAAGTTTCAGTTTCAGAATATGTATTCGTTGTAGTATTACTGCGCATGTATGTTTTCTTTATGGGAGGCAAAGCTTGTTAACAAATTATGTGCATCATTCTTTTCTTCTATGGCATTCAGAATTTCGATCTCATTTGAACTTCATAAGAAACATATTGTTAACAAAACATGTTCTTTTAAGCATTTTCCAGGAAACTTAGAAACATGGAGAGCAATTTTTGTAATTATAATGATTATGAACAAGGAACTTAGATGTAGACACATATATTAGAAATTTTTTAAATGAAAGTATGTGTGTTATATCGGTGCTATTTCCTTCAGATTCAAGTTGCCACCAAAAGTATGTATACCATAATTTCAGAAACAAATTCGTTGTAAGTGCCACACCCCAATATTTTGTAATCTCTTAGCCATCGATTTAAGAGTTTCGACAAGTAATATCATAACACATTTGATCACCTCGTGAACTGTGCATATCTTTAAAGCCATTTTTCCATAATTTCATAAAATATATTAAGTTATTTTTTTGGTAAATTAATGAGCTAATGTAAAAATGAGGTAGATGATGTCATAAAAATCCCAAATTTTCTTTCCTGTACTATCTCATTTTCTATTTATTTGTTTCTTTGAGAGAGAGATACTGACTATAAATTCCAGCTATTAAATGCAGTTTTCATGGCATGAATTACTGGTATCGTTTTTAGTTGAAAAGACCGATTTGTGGTATAAAAAAATATCTGAATGAGAATAAAGTGAGAAGTATTAAATTACCATTTGTTATAGAAGAGTGTTCGGGAAAAAGTATAAAAACAGATGAATGAAGCAGAAATGTGCTAAAGAGTTGGAAATCAATTCTGCTTTTAACTCTGAGTAAAAATGGGAAAATCTGTGGCTATTTGTTGTGAGAGTGATGGTTTTACACAAACCTACAATTGCTATCACTCTGCAGTTGTTTGAAAAAAGGAAATAAAAAACGTTTCTAGGTAAGAGTCACAGGGAGGACAAATCACAGCTTTTTTACCATGAGAGCCATGGCTCTTAACTTAAAAATTATGGTATGTTTTATTTATTTATTTTTTGTAATTGCTACCACAGTTACATCTTGTGACAATGAAATGCTGTCACAGTATAACTTTCAGGAATACAACTGAATAATTTCTAGATCATTTTTAAATCATATTTGATCATTGATTTTTTTTATTATATTTATTAAAATGCCAGTTAAGAAAACGTAAACTGGACCATGGTTTCAGCCGCTAGGGCTCTCGTCAGCCATCAAATTGTGTACGTTATTCCATTCTTGATCACTTTTTGAAATTCTCATCCTAGTGCTGTGGTTTTGTTCTGCCATCTTTTGGCTGTTGAATTTTCGGAAGATTTTAATTGGGGTTGTTTATATTTTGGGAAGACGTGAAAAAATTATTCCATATTTTGTTCATTTTGATGGATGGGCCCTTGTTGCAAGCTCAATAATTGATTGAAATTTTGATAGATTCACAGGGAACAGCTTGTTTCTGAAAGCCTGTGCAATGCAAGATTACTTTTGCTTTTTCCCCAAACTGGTGTAAACCCTTCATATAATGAATAATGTTTGTTATATAATGAATAATTTCTGTAATCCTATCAATAATTTTCAAATATCTGGATTTTTCCCCCAACAAAATTGCATATGTTTTAAGGTTATTGTTTTTAAAATGCTGAATTTTGTAAACCAAAGGTTTTAGCTGCATGTTTTGCAACAAGAATGTATTTTTGCATAAAGCATAGTTTCTCTGATCACATGTGGTTCATCTTTACAGTGTCATTGGCTCAAAATGAAGATTCAGTGATACCGTTCAACCACTTATTATATTGATTTCTGTTTTTGAGGCAGTAGTCATACTACCATAGACATCACACACACTATGGGAAATAAATCACTCTGAAGAAATAATTCTTCACAAATATTTATAGAAGGTAAATACTAATGTCTTTACCAGCACAAAGATACAGTATTTTGACATATGACACATTTGATTTTGCCTTCCATGTATTTATGAAGAGTTATTTCTTCAGGGAGATGTGTTTCCCATTGATGTTTATGAAGCACTGGATAATTATTTCTTTGGGGAGATGTGTTTTCCATTGATGATCTATGAAGCACTGGAGAATTATTAATTCTTCAAGGAGATGTTTTTCCCCATTGATGTTCTATGGAGCACTGGAACTTGTGACCTCTATCCATACCTGGATGAGAAATAGGTCATCAATGCTACAAGAAAGCATCTGTTCCTATGACCAACACAAATCTGAATGGTTTTCAGACTCCTAAGCATAGCTTCAGTTGCTGGGAACTTCATTGTCCTGATTGGTGTAATGGTAGCATGCTCACGCAGATATTGGTAGATGCTGGTTCGATTCCCACTCATGGGCAATATGAGTTTCAAGTTTTCTGTAGGGATGGTTACATGAGAAATGATGAAAGTATGGCACCTGTTGTTTGCTGTTAATGACATTAGTAGTCATACTGTTGAAGAAACAATGGCACAT
Organism: Macrothele yani; assembly: GCA_039090855.1. Lineage (NCBI taxonomy): Eukaryota > Metazoa > Arthropoda > Arachnida > Araneae > Macrothelidae > Macrothele > Macrothele yani. Next base: position 188,498,109 of record CM076995.1, read on the forward strand.
TTAGAGGGGGCAAAGAGCCCCACCTCTCGAAAAAATCTATATATGCCCAAGAAACATATTTTGGCAATAAATACAAATATTTTAGTAACAGTAATGTGATTAAAAATAGATTTTCTAACAGATACACTAGAGATAATTTTAGTAAGTCGTGCATGTGTTTATTATTTTCGTGGAAAGTAAAAAATTACATTTTGTACAGTTCTTAGAATGTGGTACCGTATGGTTTGAAAACTGATTTATGTCAGGAGAAACTTATCAATGATTAGCGCTTGCACTTAATTTACAGAAATCAGTTAACCTGGTACAACAGGAAGAATGGCCAAAGTTCATGAATACATTAAATTTACATAATCTGCTTTGAATAAGTGATGAGGAACGTGTTAACATATAAAATATGTTAAACTTTTTCTTTTGTGTACAAGTAGGATTCTAAAACATACTGGAAAGGTAACTTGTACAGAAAACTAGCGGATAATGCTTACCTTGGCATTCCTTTCTAGCGACGGGGAAACTACTAAGTGGAATTGATACTGGAAAGGGATGTAGTTATATAAAAAATTATCATATCTTACTATATTTTGCAATAAATGTGGATTGGTGTCAATAATGTCCTATGATATTCAAAGCTACATTGGTCCAAAAGCTGGTATCTGCTTAGTGCAGGTGAAAGTGTCAAAGAAAGAACATCTTAAGAAATTAAGTTTATGTACACCATTAAGATATAATATTGTTGACAACACAATTTTTCTTTGAGAGAGAGGGTAGGAAGGCATATATGAAGGAGGTGAAATATAACTTGGGGGGAATGTATATATATATATGCCTTAGAACATTACTAAAAAGAAAGTGTTGCTTGTCGCTGTGCATTCAGATTTGTGACTAACCAACTTTTGTCAGATTTCAGTAATATTTGACCACTGATGGCCTTATTTGCCTGATTATAGTATATTCACTATTCCCATTGCCATGATTATTTTTCATGTGAAAAAAAATGTATTTGCATGCTGTAGTTGTCACTTGGGATCATGTTAATCCCACCACACTTGCCTAAAATTTAGTAATCTCATGTGGCAGCTGCTTAGTCAATAGTGAGTTAGTAGACCATAGAATGTTAATAACAGGAAATACATTTTTATTAATAATATATTTTTATTGGACCATGATGCTAGTAGGCTGTTGGTTGACTTAACTGTAATACATCTGCTAGTTGATTACAGTTTGGTTTCCAAGCAGTCTGGATTTTAGCAGCTACTTAAATGTGACAGAAGTTTAAAGGACAGTAAACTTCAGATTGGAATCTGGTAGGTGTAATTTTCAGTTGATTATTTTGAATATTATTCAGGGTAGTGTATCTAGTTGTGAAGCATTTAATCGGACGTCTTTACTAAGAAGTAATTAAAGTATTAACAAGCCAACATATTAAGCATAGAAGTGATAAATTCAGTGCCTGTTCAACATACACATGACACATTAGGTGAGAATCTTAAAAAGTTAATACCTGGCATTCAAGTAGTAGAGTCTTGTCATTATATGTAATGTGACAGCAAGCAAGAACCAGTTTTATGTCCAAGACAGTCTGGTGGCTTAAAGAGCAAGGTGTGCTGCTAGTTACTAAAAATAAAAAAGCAGCAATATCAGGAATTAACTGAAATGCATAGATTTGGGGTCATTTATTCTTGGCTGAAACTAAAAATTGCCAAGTGACTTGTGCCAGAGGTTTGAGTACAAAGTCTTGAATGATCCCTTCCTCTTCCAATGACTCTGTTTCTCTTCTTTATGAAGAAAGTTAATTATTGCTTTTATTCTTAGATACATGTTTAAAAAAAAAAATTCATCCAATGACAAGAATGTTCAAATTTAGTGCTGTCAAAGTGTTAATTCAGTGAGTGAGTGTTCAGAAGGTAGTGATTTTGAGCATGCATGCCTAAACACAGAACATGAAAAGGAAGTAAGACCAAATGAACTTGTTTTGCTGAAGGCTGCCATAAACTTCTGATGCATTCTGTTCATCAAATATTACAGATAGTATAATTATGCCTGGTGATCACACCTTTGGTGAATATGAAAGGGTAAATACATTATAAAGGTAATTTTTGGTGGTGTCCAATGACTGGGAACATACCAGCAATGTAAAGTAAGCCTCACAAAATGTGGTAGTCATTTCAGTGTGGTGCCTACACAGCTAATAAATTTGATCAAGGTGGAACTCCTCCAAAAATGTCATTTCACATATGAGAAGAGTTACTGACTGCATGACATAAATGTGTAATTGGAAAGGTAACTTTCTATTACAATGTTAACTCACTTTTAGCTCAGGGATGATGATGGCTAGCTCTCATTCAATTTGTTTGGTATTGAACTGGATTTTTACCATTTTTCTATTCAGCCTGCTGTTATACAATATTTTACATACATGTGATATTGTTTATCCAATTTTGCCCCCGCGTACACATACTTCGATCATAAATGTTGTGCAGTAGTCTTTCTACTTATGAAATTTTCTCTATAAAAACATTATAAAACAAATAGGATTAAAATTGTTTTCTCCTTTGGGGACATGATTTTATCACTGCTGTTAGAATTCTTAATTGTGAGACATGTTTTGTTTCATCGTTGAAGTTAAAGAAACCTGGAGTATGTTCCTGTTTACCTTTTATTAATTTTATAGATTTACATGTATATGTGCAATTTAGTAGGCTTCAATCAAGTACTGAACACTGATAAATCATTCCTTCAGTTGTATCTAATAAATATATATAAAACTTGTTTTGATATTAATGCTACGGTGTGCTGTGGAGGTTCCCTTGATTAGCAAAAAAGGAAACTGCTGAATGGAGCACATTTTCCTGTGCTACTGTTTTATGCCTTTATCATTAAAAAATTAACTTGAACTTCATGTTACTACATGTCTGATTTATTAACTGTGGCTTAATCCATCTGCTAGTTTAAATTTGTATTATACCACCTACATGAGCGTGATACCTACATTGCATTTGCAAGAATAATGATCGATCTGTTTGTATGTAAATTTCATGAATGTTTAAACTGTTTTCATAACAGGTAGTATTACATTTGCTTTTGGTACAGAAATCTTGAGTGCCTGGTGTTGTTTATAAAAAGTCGTGGTGAATTCAGCTAGCACCTTTACGTAACATATACCTACCCTTGTGTTACAAGACTGTATGTTAATATCTGGCATTTAATCTAGTTGATGTAACATAATTTGTTCTTGGCGCTGTATAAACTAGTTGTAGAATAAAATTGCAGATATATAATGTATTTTGGTGTGAGTTTTAATTTACTGCTTGTTTACGAAAACAATACTAACTCAACTCAAAGCTCATATATAGGCCAGATATCACTACTATTCGGTTTTTCAAGTGCCTTATTTCAATATACAAGGGTGTCCAAGAATTATTGGACACATTTCAAAATTATATAAAATAAAACATTAAACAGATAGAAAGAAACTGACTGTACTAACTTACAATGTAACTACACAAGTTAATAAATTTCGATGTGAGATCCCTTGGTTGCTTGTAGTACGCCCAAGCGATACTCTATTTCATGCCAAGCATCTGAGGAATTATGGAATCAACAGCAGCTGTGATACGCTGCTTCAGTTCCTGCAAATGAGTACAAGGCATCTGATAGACACGATCCTTCACACAATCCAATGGAGTTAGATCTGGAGAGCGAGGAGGCCATGGAATGGGACCACCATGCCCAATCCACCTGTTGGGGAAATGCTCATTTAGGCACTTACATACACACGTTGACCAATGCGGAGGCGCGCTGTCTTGTTGGAAAACGACGTCATATCTTTTGATCTGGGGTATAGCGAAATTTTCTAGCATATCCAAGTAAATGTCACCATTTATGGTTTTTTCGCAGAAGAAAGGGCCAATCACTTCTCTTTTTGATAGGGCGCAACTCACATTAACTTTTGGATAATCATGTTCCAGTTCAATAGTAGCACGAGGCGGTTCACTACCCCACATCCTACAGTTGTGATGATTCATAATACCTGATACATGAAATGTGGATTCATCACTAAAAATTACAGTACTGAGAAAGTTTTCGTCGTTATCCACAGTGTAATCGTATCACAGAGTGTGATCATGTACATGCATCTTTTGCACTATTTGAATTTTGTAAGCATGAAACTTTAATTTCTTGTGCATTTCGGAATGCACAGTTCTCTGCTTATTTTACGAACGGATTTCCTGGGGCTTTTCATCGGAAACTTTCATTAACTTGGTCAACCGGCTCCTCCATGATGTTCCACATTGCCAGTTTCTTTTAACTATTTCATCCACTGCTTAATTTAATTCGTTGACGGAGGATAACAACCATACTCTAAACGGTACTGTCTTTTAACTTTAATGACAGGCTTTAATTCTGCAAGCGATAACACACATATCGCCTTCTGCTGTACGGATGACATTACTACTGATTGCGCATTTCTCATACATTCATCAGGCCACACCTAGCGCCATCTGTCGGATTCTGGGAATAACAATTCTGCAAAACAAAAATATAGAAACTGTGTTAGTAATACGTGACATAGAAAAACAGACAATGCTCTTAGTTTGTTTGTTTTTTTTTACATAATTTTGTAATGTGTCCAATACTTCTCGGACAAACTGTATATTGGAATACTCCAGGAATACTGCTTACCTTTTAGGTCCACTTCTGGAAAAACATGTCACATTTCACACACATTATTTGGTCCCCGTTGCTGTCCCTGTCCTTCAACTGTGCTTAGTTGTCATGGTCCCAGTTCATTTCCACTATCTTTGTTTACTCGAGTGTTACTACTATTTAAAATCCCATGATGATAGATAAAAACTTCAGTAAAAAAACATATACTGAAAGTTTAAAAGTCAGATACTACTGACGAGTTAGTGTAGGTCAATGAAAAAGGAAGTTCCGAACAAACCAAGCTTCCTTCAGCAGCACTAAGTCTTGGTGGAGCATCGTAAACGCACAACAAAAAGAGCAAACGACCTGGTAAAATGCTAAAACACAAAAGTTGAAGATTCAGACAAAGAACACTGACTAAAAACCTTCATTAAACACGCTCAAAAATTTTCACCCAAAACTTTGGGCATTCTCAGGAGCTTGGCGATATCCCCACAGATGTTCTTGATTCACTTATCACCATTGGAGTGCAACACTCCAAAACTGCCTTTTTTCGGAGACGCTGTCAGAGATATGTCAATTCACGCTGGCGCCAGCTATGGGTCTAACCATTATCAATTTGTTGGCGATCACAGAGATGGTCATTCTCTTCATATTTACTTTTTCCTCTTAATACCTCGTCTTTTATGCTGATGTTTTAAGTGTTCAGTTTCCTGCGGAATTATCCAATATATATTGAAAACAAAACTACAGTAGAGCCCACATATAATGAGCATATATCTAGAGAGATTGCAGATTTAATAAACAAAAACTTTTGTACGGTGTAATGTTAATTCAAAGCTAATTTGATCATTTTTAATTAATGAAATTTAATGAAGTCCCCAGATTTAATAAAGGTTAGAAAAGCTAAGATTATCATTTTTAACATGTCAAGTAAAAAATTAAGTTCCTTATTTAATAAGGCAAAGAAAATCTGTGCATTGTCGTGGAGTGCAAGAGTAAAAACGGCAGCATGCAGGGGAATATTGGTGTGATGGTGGAAGAATGTTGATAGAAAAGCAATGGGGAAGAAGTACATCAAATGCCAAGAAAATGAATTATGCAAGAGACCTCTACCATCCACTCTGAGGGGAAGTATCTTTTCTTTATTTTTAATATTTCTACATGTCTGCTTCAGGATTTGCTTCTACTAATTCAGGGCTGCCAGACCTGCGCCAAAACGTTGTTCTAGCGCCATTCTGCTAAAAAATCGCCATTTCGACGAAATCTGCGCCAAAAGTTACAATTTACCAGTCATCGGTATTTTAGCGTTATCTTACGACATTCGAAATCGATTCAGCGGTAAATTCGTAAGTGAGATTCTTCCGCGGATTCGCGGAATCCCCCTCCGTTTTTTTCTTTTTCTTTTGTCATTTTTGAGATCGATGCAAAAGTGAAGAAATTGTTGAGATATTAGTTTGGGGGACGTTATTTTGTCTTTTTAAACGTTCGGAAACTGAGTTCAAATTTTTCCCTTAATCGTATTTTTTTCTTTCACGATGTTGCTTCTGTTCAGTATTGTTAAATATAATTCCATTACATAATTTCAGCTTGAAATTGTAGGCAACGATTTCCAAAAACATAAGTTAGGCCGCCCGAAAATTTCCCAGTAATCTTCGGCGACGAGATTCTCACGCAGATTCGAGGAATTTCGTCTTTTTTGTTATCATTTGGATCATGTACGAAATCGATGCATAACTGAACTGAAATTTTGGGAGGATGGGGGGGGGGGTCGTTTACTCCGTCGGAGGACGGAATTTCATCCTTCGAAAACGGAAAGTAGACGGAGGTAAGATTTCTCTTGTAATCGTAATTTTTTTTCTCGCGATGTTTCCTCTACCCAGTATTGTTAGATATCATTTTATTCCATAAATATTTGTATATCAGTTTGAAAATGTTGGATAAATTTCTGAAGTCAGGCGGGGCAAAGATTTCTTCCGTAATTGTTTCCCCCGCGATGTTTCCACTCCTATGTAGTTGTTAAATGTCATCACTCTCATAAATGTGAATGCATTTTAGCTTGATAAGGGTGGGGGAAATTTCCAAAAACGGAAGTGACGAAGTTTGGAAATTTGTAAGAATTGATGCATGGTGTTCAAATAAAAGTATTCATTCTCTGAAAATTACACCATTTATCTAAAATTGTGAGAGCTCTGATATCAGAATTCATGTTTCTCAGGCTGAAAGTTCTTTAAGCATGATGGATAAAATTGTCATCTGAGGGAATAAAAAAAGAAAAAGAAAAGTAACAAAAAAAATTCTAAGGGAAAACTATCGACAGAAAAAAAAAGTAAACAGTGGATGCTGTGCAGTGGTAGAGTCAACAAAAGACAAATATGGCTGAGGAACTAGCTGAGAAAAAAGTAGGGTTTGCTCCCAAGAGGAAACCAGAGTTAATGTTCTAGCAAGTACAAGAACAAAACCAGGAAAAAAAGCTGTTTGAAGCTGTCTTTCAAAGCCACCTTATTTTGTTTGGAATCCAGTAATTTTATTATTGTGAATACAGTGGTGTGATCTAATTAAATATTTTCATAAATAAATTACAGTAAACGATTCAGTTTTGTTCATGCTGTGTAATATTCACACTTTCTCACCGCATAGTCTGGTTTTTCACCAAATTAAAAAGTACAGCTTTGGTTGTTTTTTTCTTCGTCAGTCTCATGTATGTTAATTAAAATCACTCACGAGCACTATGGATAAATGAAAGGATTGTTTATATTGCATAACTTGTAATCAATTATTAGGAATACCGATCTTTTGGTTCTTACTTAAAGTCTGAATTTTGCCCCATACATTCAGGGATCAGAATTTTTAGGAGGTTTTCTTTTTCTCATTTTGGCCTACCTTGGGGAACATCTTCACCCTCACACTTTTCTTTTTCCAGGTGGAGGTGTGTTGAACCACTTACTAACTCGCAATTGTCTGTTTAATGCCCATGTTCATACATGCAGGACCCCATGTATGCAAGAGCAGTGGTTCAGACAGCAACAACAAAAAAGTCATACACTGATTCTACTACTGAAGAAGGAGGAGGGGGGGATCTCGTGCCAAAACGTCACCGTGCAAGCATTAAGCGATGGAAGCAGCTTTTATCTAACCAACTTTACTAAATCTCACTATCATCTTATAGTTTTAGTTCCAGTTGTAATTGTTCACAGCAATAACGAAAGTTTGACATTGTTAATTACTAGATGAAAAACATTGTATGAAGAGTATCATGGTGCAACTGCTGAAAGATGATGCATATAGTTTTTGCTGTTATCTTATAGTTGTGGTTCCAATTTGATTATTAAATGTTACATTAGTTTTCCTTTTATATCGAAGGTACACTTTCCTTCAGAAAACCTTAGGAGTTTGTGATGCACACGCAAACCACGTATGCATGGCTTGCCAGTTGATTGGTTTCAGAAATAATGTATTTTAATCTGAAATGCCATGAATCTCAAAAAATATGCTGCTAAAAACCAACCAAACAGTAATTACATATTATTTATTCTTCCTAAGTATATTCGCAAGCATTCAGTATCAATAGCAACAGTTCTTGGACGCGGCAGCATCCCATTTGTGTTACAGCGAAACAAATGCATTCAGAAGAAAATCCCCGATATTAATGTGTTACTCTTAAAATATTGCAGGTCCTGTAGTTTTCAATAAATCGTGGGTAGTATAATTGTTTTCCTATTTATCTCACTGTTGGAACAACAGAAATGCTAATTAACAGTCGTAAGAGAAGCAGTAAAATGTCAACAAACCTGAAATATAACATTTTTTCATAGTTCGTAAAATAATGGTAATTCAGTATATAAATATAACTTAAAGCACAGCATGGACTTAAAACAATTAAAAATACTATCATTAGTTGCTCCAAAACCTGAGTTCTGCTCCAAAATGCAAATTTTTTTGCTCCAAATTGCATATTTCCTCGCTCCAAGAATTGCTCTGAAACATGGTAGAGGCACTAACACCCCTGTACTATGCATTCCGTGTAAGTGCTTATTTTATTTTAATTTGTACTACTGTAATTCTTTAAAGTATATTAATTTCTTACTGATATATAATATATAAACACCATCAGGAATTTCCACTACTAAGCGGATTTCCTCGACCATACAGTTCAGCCAGTGTCTTCCTCCACTTCTTTCTGTCCAGTCCATTATTTTTAAACTTGATTTAATCTCCTCCATCCACTTTCTTCTTGGTCTTCCTCTTTCCCTCTTTCCTGGAGCCTCCCACTCATCAGAATTTTAGGAAGTCTCTCTGATGACATTCTCCTTACATGGCCAAACCATTGCAATCTCCACATCTGAACAGTTTGACAAGACTGTATGTTAATATCTGGCATTTAATCTAGGTGATGTAACATATAACTACCCTTATGTAACATATAACTTTCATTGTGTTACAAGACTGTATGAATATATAAGCATGTAGGCATATTTTTACATGGTGGAATTTAGCAAAGATTTCTATTGGTTCCCAGTTATAAGCCAGTTCTACTGTAATTCAGATATCCTAAATCAACAATTAAACATAGACCTGATGTGGAATTATTTAAACTGGTCTCGCATCAGCATAGCCAAACTGCTTCTGAGATTGCTCCACTTGCTTAGTTATGAGACGCATGGGTTTCTACCAAGTCTAGATGGCCTGGGTTTAAGTCCCAGTCAGACACTGTAGTGCATTTGTGATACAGCACTGGTTATATCCCTTATATGGAATTAGTGGCTCTAAATTAGGGACAATTCTAGAAAAAGAAATAACTAGTTGAGTTACAGAAATAAATTTAAGTCCTGAAATATCTCCTCTGTAAAGTATGCAGAATATTCAGATGCAGTAAAACTCATAATCTTTTGCCATATGGATGTTAATAGTCTTCTCATACGGTCACAAACATTTGCAACAGCAAACTAGATAAAGCACTGTGGGTTTGAAAAGTATACAAAGGATACCACATAAATAATGCTTACGTGGGAAGAATAATGGGTTGATCTCTATTATGGCATACACTCAGAACTCTGTCAAATGATAGAAAATATTGTTTACTATAATTTTTTTTTTTTAAATATCAAGTTACTGTATAAAGTAATGGAAAAGGCATTTTATTTTTTAAATGCCGTTTGGAAAAAAGTACGTGCTTGTAACATCACTCTACACATGAGCCATAACTTACCAAGTATTGTGTAGGGCCGTGATAACCGCTTCCACCCAGTGTGGCATTGACTCCACTAGACTGCAGAAGATGTTACTTACCAGCTGAACTACCCCGGTATTGCAGTGTTCTAATCACTGTCTCCTTACCATAGGTCCGGGTTCAAATCCCAGTGAGGCATGGACGTGGCGTTTGTCTTACAGCACCCGTGGGACCAGTGGTCCTAAATTATGGACAGGTGACTGCTTATATCCCATCAAGTTACTCATGGTAGTCATTAACCCTCACCCCCCCCCCTAAAAAAATGCACTGGACCACCCCAGTGACATGTATGTTCACAAAACCTGCAAACTCTTCAGAGGGTGCTCAATGTTCTGCGATTGGCTTACATAATCACGTGACACGCTATGTAGGAGAAACTAACGGGAAGAAAAGCTGCTTCCGTGATCGGTATTGCGGTATTGATATGAATTACAATGTTACAGTAATAACATCGAGTTTTCCCGCAAATTAGGCCTATAAAGGAAAAATTTAGTTGCTTCCTTTAAGTAAAATTACTGACGAAAGAATCTGTCAAGGTAAGTTTTGACACTAATATTTAGGGTGGGAGTATAATATCTCTAAAGTGGTATTTGCTTTAAGCTTTAGAAAAAGACCATAATATGGATTGAAAGTTCAGAGAAAATAAATAATAAGGATCCCTTTCTTAAAATAAATTGTATTATAAATATTTAAAATTTTATGGGTTTTACTGAGGAATAAAGGAGATTTTTTAAGTCATATTTTCGGTTAGTACTCGTGCCCTTCCTGGCCATACTTCCAACTGCGATCCGCTGTCCCTTAATTATTTTTATTTATTGTGATTACAAATCAGCTGATTGATGGCTGCGCATTCGAAAAACAACTTTGATATTCTTTTTATTTTTTGAAAATTATGTGGTTTACACCCAAATTGTTGAATATATTAAAAATAGTAAGCCATAAAAGAAAATTTAGTTTGCTATTTCGTGAATCAGAACCAAAAACAGGACTTCTAGTGATCCTATATTTCATCCTCAGTCGACATTAAAAATATTACATCTATGTAAAGTAGCAGTCAGTTAGATGCTGCATTTAAATTTAGAAGCATTACCTTGTTTGGTAAGAATACTCGGTACTAAAGGAAATTACAATTGTATAGTAAAGAGTAATAACATTTTATATTTTAAAACCATCCAAATAAACCCTCAGTCAACAATAGCACCATATCAGATCAGATCATATGTAGAGGATTTTAGGAAGGGAGTGCCTGACCCCAGGTCTTAAACAACCCTTAGAAATAGGAAGCTAGGAGATTTGGGCTAGAGTGCCTGATAGGAAAGTCACACAGAAGCGAGGTAGAAAGGGGGAGGAAGACGCCCTTATTTGTTACTGGGGGCCAGTACCCAGGGTCCGACGGCTTAACGTGCCCATCTGACGCACAGTGGATATTTAGTGGTTCGAGCGTTCGTACCTGCCGGGGATCGAACCTAAGGTTATATCCATGGCAGTTATGAACGCTGACCGCTAGGCCACCCGTGGCCCGACAATAGCACCACTGGCAGTGCTGTCACTATGATCATTGATGTTTACGACAGACCTGAACATTAGCGAGAAAGATTAAAACGTCACGGATTTCCAGCCAATCAGCTATCATCTTAAAATCTCCGAAGAATTTATTTGCAGGTTTTGTGAACATGTCAGTGACACAGTGGTCTAAGCACTGGCTTCATCTGAGGTAAAAATCTCTATGGGTTCAAATCTCTATGAGTGCCTTACAGCCCTAGTTATCTCCCTTCTGTGGAACTAGTAGCCCTAAATTAGGGGCATGCTACTGGTCATAACCAACTGTGTTGTTCAAAGTGGTCATTAACCTCTCCCTCCAAAAAAAAAACCAGTTGTACAGAATGATGTCTTGGAGTGGAGCAAGGTACGGTACTGGTGTGGACCGATGAATGGTCCATTCAGCTGCATCCCAAAAATGTTTGATAGGATTCAAATTGGGGGAATTTGGTGGGTAGGGAAGCACATGAAATGCTCGGAGATGATCCAGGAACTTTTCCTACACAAGGCAGGTCTTGTAACAGGGCGTTTGTCTTATTCAGTGAATTGGGTTTAATGCTATCTGGTTACAGTGTCACCATGTAGGGCAACCCATTGTCAGAAGCCAGTGCATATGTAAAATCTGCTGGTGAGGATGGATTCAATGTGGATAAGGGGACACAGTGCTGTAGAGGAAAACTTTTATACCATGATACTGCCACTACTGGCCTATTTTTGTGTAGTCTGGTTCCTCACCCACATGGCATTGAATACAGCCCTACTCGCTGGTATGTTGGAGCTGTAACCAAGACTAGCCAGACCAGGTGACTCTTTTTGGGTTGTCCATCATGGTGCTCACTGCAGGCAAACATAGCTGCATAAAGGTCCTCCACAGACTTTGAGCCTATCCGCAAGAGCGTCCACTGAATTGAGTGCATAGAAAATGTACTCCCTGATTGTCAGCCAATAACTGAGACTGCTTTTTTTGTTGTTGTTGTTGATTGAAGGTTGAACGACTACCTGGAGCAATATTAAACTTTATATATCCATCGGTCCCCGTGCTGGAAGTCATCAGAATGCAGAATGTTGAAAAAGGCTACTTCTAATTCATCACTTTATTCGCAGGAGTTTCACCTCAGAATCTTCAAGTTAATGGACTTGGTCTCGAATTCCAGCTACTTCAGTTTCCAAGGACAATTCTATAAATAGATAAATGGCGCTCTAATGAGATCCTCGCTTTCAGCTGTTTTTGCGGAAGCAATACTTTACCCAATTGAGCAATGTATATTCACCAACATCACCCCAAGGTTTACCACCTAGCTAGAATATCTGGACATATTTTTCATATGGCCTCATGGAAAGGAGACTCTCCCACTTTTCCTCGATGAAGTCGATTACATACGCTCGATGATCAATTTCATTATGGAGCTTGAACACAATGGTACCTAACCTTATCTGGATGTCCTAGTGAGCAAATCGCCTGACAACAGTCTTTGCACGAAAGTCTGTTATAAACCTATGTCTGTTCCCTAATCTGATGCTCCACAGTTTGTTCTGCCCTGATGATTACAAGACAGCTTTCTCCTGTTCTCGAATTAAAACAGCTTTCGTTGTCTCCTCCTATGTTCATTCTAGACAATGTGCGCTGAAAAACATCGAATTGGCTATTGAGTAAGAAATAGACTTCAAACCTGATGCATAACTTTATCAAAACAACAACAAACAAACAAACAAAAAAAACAAAACCAGGTGTGTTAATCTTTCTATGTCACAAAAACACTACCTGAGCTCTATTCCTTACATACCAAATGTTTCCCATCAACTCAAAAATGCTCTCAGGAGGATGAACTTCAGTGTCTGCATAAGGTCTCCAGCATCTTTATATACACTTAAGAGCAACTGGATCAGAGACAACTGGCGTTATGCAAATGTGGCGCTGTGGGCGGCCCTGTAAACGGAAACGACATGACATATGCAGCGATCCGACAATATAAGAGTGATGCGATGGGAATCAGTAGGAGTAGGATGCAGTATGGGTAAGACGAAGGATCTAAGTGCATTTGATCGTGGGCAAATTGTCAGGGCCCGACGAATGGGTCACTCCATCTCGGAAGTCGTGCAGGCACTGGGAATTTTTACGAGCCAGTGTGTCACGGGCGCACCATGAGTACATCGAATCTGGTAAAACCATCCCTGCAAGGGCCAACTGCCGTGGACAACAGCGTGTGGATGAGCGGGGTCATCGTCGACTAGCTCGCATTGTAACAGCGGATAGACGGGCCACAGTGCAAGAAATCACTGGGCAATTTAACGCTGGTGCACAAAAACGTGTAAACAGCCACACCATCCAGAACCATCTCCTTGTTATGGGGTACAGAAGCCATTATCCCACGAGGTTACCGCTGCTGACCGCACATCACAGGGTGTAAAGATTAGCATGGGTGTGGGAACATCGCAACTGAACCCTAGACATGTGGGAAGAATGTTGCCTGGACTGATGAGTCGAAATTCACGTTGGTACATGCGAATGACAGGATACAAGTACGGCACAAACCACATGAAGCGATGGATCCTTCTGGCCAGCAGGGTACTCATCAAGCTGGTGGGGGTGGCATTCTCGTCTGGGGACTGTTTAAGTGGACTGAAATGGGACACCTGGTACGTGTGACATCGTCCCTCACAGGTCAACATTACCGGGATATCCTGGACGACCATTTGCTCCTGTTTGTGCATCTTGAACATCCCCCCACTGGGGACCTCATCTTGCAACAAGACAATGCACCGTGCCATCGCTCCCGAATTTTATCCGAATGGTTGGATGAACACTCCACCGACGTGACCTCGCTTCCTTGGACAGCTAGGTCACCTGACCTCAATCCCATCGAGCACATCTGGGATGCCATCGAAAGAGATGTTCGAGGCTCTGACCCCCCCCCCCCCATCAAATCTTCATGAACTGTGGGAGCTTGTTCAGGGGTCGTGGATCCGTATGGCTTCCCAACACTTTCCGGTGTCTTGTCGAGTCCATGCCTGGACGAATCGCCGCAGTCATCAGGGTGAAAGGTGGTGCTACACATTACTAGGCAGGTATCTCTAATTCAATTGCTCTTCAGTGTACTATGCTTAAGAGAAATATTGACAAGTTCCCTCTTTTCAATGAGGTGGGTGTTTATGCCATCCCACAACAATATCCAGACAGCTCCAAGCAATACTACTTGTACATCGGAATGACTAAGCATTCGTTCAGAAAATTAGTCTTAATGAACATAAGAGACAGAAAAGTACCACTGACCTATACAAAGAAGTCAAGTGTAAGTCTGTGGATCCTACAAGGAATGATATAAAGAAATTAACTTCCTACTCTATGCCTGAATCTACTACCATTTGCTAAACCTAGAGATCACTACCAACAGTGAGGCTTGCAGTGATAGTGTCTCTCTAGGTCTCCCTAGAATTGCCACGAATTAGGAACTAGTTCTTCAAATAATGCTGCATTTTCTCCCGCGGTACAGTGTGCCCAACCAATACAACGCCTCATTTCTTTGAATTAATAATTACATTTGCATCTAAATATACATAATATCAAAGGTATTATTTGCCTGATATTGGCAAAGTATTTCGCACGTTGTTGCTCCGTGAGGCACATGCTCCCAGCCATAGAGGTCAATTATGTTATGGGGTTGGTTTTTTTTTTTGTTAGTTAAAAATTTTTATAAATAAAACAGTTAGGTTATATTATTATCAGTTCAACATTCATTCATTTGCACAATCAAACGTTTCAAATTTACTATTAATTAAAAGATTGTATTAGAGAAAGTTATACTCATCGGGTCGGGAGACGTCTCTCAAGAGGCTCTTCGTCACGTTGTTACGGCGAGCGCTTTCGCCACTTCCTGAGTGCCATTGTCGGGCCTTCTACTATCTACACGAGGTTTTTCTCACGTATGTATAGCCGCTGGAGTTGCATGTATTGATTTATTGTCTAGTCAAGTCAAAGTATGTAATGTATGTATGTATCATGCATGCTTTTAAGCACTATCTTTTCTGACAGTCTGCAACAGTACAGAAGAAAAGTGATTTATAAAAATAATATAAACTCAGCATCAATAAGAGAAAGTGTAGTGCTGTTGCTACAATTTAGTATGTAAGTGGCAGATAGAGCTACAATGTTGAAACAAACGCTAAGTCACATGAAACTGATAATCAATTTTAAGACACTGCATAAACCTGCACAATTGTTATATTTTCTCAGTGTAACATCAATGATAATTAGATCTTAGAATGGAATAATTTAAATGCCAAATTTCAAAAACAAGAGCAGTTCTGAAAAGTTTAGCAGTGCTATTTACGCAAATATCATAGAAACATCTATGCTCTTACGAGCATGCAGTTTGCTAATCAATCTGTTTAAAATTCCTGTTAACTTTATGTTTACTTTTGTGAAGTCACCAAAATCAAACTTACTTGTGAAGAAGTTGCAATTCGCAATCTCAAATCATGAAAGTGTATGATAATAGGAATTCACACACCATCTTACACATCGGATGTATAGAAAAGTTTTAGTACATTGTGAATTATAAAACTTAGAAGCACATAGACTGGAATTGACAGAATGATCCCTAGAATAACATCAACTTAATAAATGGGTGAAAAATGCGGCAAAAGGGAAAATATAAAAGATTATCTGGACTAGCCGAGAGTGAAGAAACAAACCACAAAAATACCAGTGGCAGTGCCAGGAAAAATATATCTCAAAAGATCTGAGGGGCTTTCTGTCATACACAGTGATGAAGAAAAGTGGCCTGATTTCATGAAAGAATCCACATCCTTCTTGAATAGGAAACTGGGTGCTTATTCAGCACTTATGACAACACTATGGGTAGGCTTTGGATGTAATGATCAGACCAGTCTGCCATTTTTAAGAGGAAAACTAAGGTATGTAAACCATCACACACACAACGTAAAAAAAAAAAAAATCTACGAGGGGTGTCTGATAAGCATCTGGATTTTTTTTCGTATTGATACAAAACTGTGTGTTTGATCGTATGTATGCATGAAATTATCATGACTACATTCAGTGAAGTGCCGTAAAAGCAGAGCGGCTTGATACTAATGTTAGATGGAGCTGTCGATCAAAAACAACGGCGGCTATGCTAAGTGTTCAGTTTAAGCAGTGAGAAGTAGTGAAATTTTTAATGAAATAAGGTGTAAAGGCCGTGGGCATCACGAGAAGACTTCAGACGGTGTATGGTGATGCAGCTATGTCTCATTCCAGTGTTTATGAATGGGTTACGAAGTTCAAAGTAGGCCATGAAAGCCTTGAAGATGAGGCACGGTCAGGTAGGCCCAACACGGCGGTGACTGATGAAACAATTAAATGGGTTGACGACTTGATTAAAGGTGACAGACGCATTCGTGTTCGGGATATTACCATTGAATTGGATATCAGTAAAGATTCTGTTGGACGAATTATTCATGAATATCTCAACTATAGGAAGATCTGTGCCAGATGGGTATCCCGAATGCTTACAGCTGTGCCTATATGCCAAAGGCTAGACATTTGCAAAGAACTGGTACAGCACAACGACGAGGAGGGTGACGCATTCCTGGGATGCATAATCACATGCAATGAAACGTGAATTCATCAGTTTGAACCAGAGACAAAATGGCAAAGTATGCAATGGTGTCATCCGAATTTGCCCCCATCACAGAAGTTCAAAGTTGGTTTGTCGGCGTCCAAGGTCATGGCTACTGTCTTCTGGGACAAACACGGTATCCTTCTGGTTGAGTACTTGGCAAGAAATGAAACAATAAATGCGAAGACCTATGTGAAGACATTGAGAAAACTTATGCAGCGTATCCGGATCAAACGGCCAACATTTTTAAACAATCACGTGTAGCTTCAGCATGATAATGCTCACCTGCATATTGCTAAACCAGTGCAAGCAGAAATCGCAAAATAGAGGTGGACCGTTCTTCTGCACCCTGCTTACAGTCCAGACTTGGCACCTTCCAATTTTCATGTTTTCGGTCCCTTGAAGGATAGTCTTCTTGGCCACCACTATGAGAGCATGGACGATCTTTGAGCTGCTGTCCGTAAATGAATTCACAACACCTCTGCTGATTTCTGCACTACCAGAATGAATTGATTTGTTGATTGGTGGAGGAAATGCATTGTGCTGAACGGAGAATACGTGGAAAAGTGACTTTGACTGTTTGTACCACTGTATTACATATGTGAGTATCATATATACAGGGTGCCTAGTAAAGTCCTTTCTCAGCCCCATAATTTTCGAATGCCGACAGCTATAGCCATAAAAACGATGTCTAGGTATAATAAAGTGGCTATGCGCTATTTGATGAGACTGCTTACAGCGCCTCCTAGCAGCAAAGCCAGAAGTTAGCATGCCGATCTTGAAAACTATACGAGATACCGGAAAATAGTCAATTACAAAATTGTAGAGCAGCATCGATTTAGTATGAAAAGACACCTTGCGCACATGAATGCTAAGAATAGAACATGTACAACGCTCGTTTGTTTGTTCGCGATGCTGAACACTGTTACGTCACAAAACACGTCAGAAAGAAGCAATTAGTTGTCAAAAGGCACATTTACTGTTGGTGCTCAATGTGCTCTCCATCAGCCACAATATACATTTGGACTCTAGATTGAATCTCACACTGCACATTTTGCAGCATGTCAAGTGACACGCTGGAACAAGCATCAGTTATACGGCGTCGAAGGTCCTGCAATGTTGTCGGAGGGGTCTGATACACCTGCTCTTTGAGGTAGCCCCACAGGAAGAAGCCCAATGGGGTAAGGTCCGGTGAACGTGCAGGCCACTCTACGCAACCACCATAGCCGATGATTTGTTGCTCGAATGTCTCGACTAGGTACCTTCTTACGTTTCCTGGCTGGTGCAGAGGGGCCCCGTCATGTTGGAACCAAACATTCCACAGTTGAGTCGGGCTAGTGCTTTGCATAAGGCGATATCTCCTTTCCGATGCATTTCGTGGCGTAACAGTGTTCGACATCGCGAACAAACAAACGAGCATTGTACGCGTTCTATTGTTAGCATTCATGTGCGCAAGATATCTTTTCGAAATAAAACGATGATGCTCTACAACTTTGTAAATGACTATTTTTCCGTATCTCATGTAGTTTTCGAGATTGGCACACTAACTCCTGACTTTGCCGCTAGGAGGTGCTGTAAGCAGTCTCATCGAATAGCACATAGCCACTTTACTATACCTAGACACCATTTTTATGGCTATAGCTGTCGACGTTCGAAAGTTACGGGGCTGAGAAAGGACTTTACTGGGCACCCTGTATATGCATCCTGCAATTGATAGGAATGACACTCCTTGTAGATAGCAATCATTTGTTAGGAGTGAGAAATAGGACTTTCAGAAGCATACGTTTACTTCTATTTCAACATTTAGCAAATCATAGCTAAATCATAATCACATTGATGCTTTATTGCGTCTTTTGTACAGTCTGGGTTTCAAACTCAGTGAAAATCTTGACACTGGAGGAGATTTTCCGGTGTTGAAGAGCTCAGAACACACAAACTGAAAAAGTCTGGGACAATATAAGGTTCAAAATTCTGCAGACTTGATGTTCATAGATAATCACCTGTTCCAAACTGATTGTGTCTCAGGATATCATAAATATCTAAATAGTTGTTCTTTTCAAAAATTTAAGTGCAGTTGTGTCAGTTATTATATTGGCATTGTACAGTGAAGCAAAAGGCTCAGTTTTTATAACACATTCCAAATTGTGCATTAGAATGTCATTCCTTTAACATTTTAAGTTGATTTTGTATTAGTATCCACCTAAGCACTGGTAAAAGCAATCACAGTTGTAAATAAACAAGCACCTTCCATTTTAGATTCATAAATGTGAATTCTTAGTCCTGAGCTTTTAGTTTCCTTAAATTATATTTTCTGTACTGAGCAAAATAATGTCCATGATCCTTTGCTTGTTTCCAGTTGAAATGTAGCATAGCTTATCCTTTCTAGGAACTGAACAGAAATAAAATCTTAATCTTTGATCAAAATTTCCACCTAATATTCATTTTTCCTCTTCTAGCTGAAGATTTATAGAAAACAGCCATGAGCTTTTCCTCAGAGGAAACAGCAGATGGGAACACATGCCTGAGCTGACACTAGCAGTTGTAAATGAGTATCGGAAACCCTGTTTTTGGGTGTGTGTTTTTTTTGTTTTTTTATAAGGGGGCCAGGGAGTAAGGAAATGGCACCTAAAAAGACTGTTTTTTTGTTGATTTTTGGATCTGAAGATTTTTTTGTTTTGTTTTGTTTTGTTGCCTGTATTACTGAGCCATTATTTGTTCAGAAGAAAAAAACACTATTTTGTTTCCCACAAATGATAGATAACTTCTGTGTTGGTTAATGAATGTAATTATTACCTCTCATGGAACATAATAATAACATTCATTAAATAATGAATCTGTATATTCATGGAGAATGATGTGAATTAATGCTTTGAGCTAGTGGTCTTACAAGTTTGCAGTTTTTTCTGAAGCAATACTCCTGCAGATGTACTTCCAAGTCCTGTTTGAAAGCTCTGGTAATGAAAGAACGCTCGAAGGAGACCCCCCCCCTAGAAACTCTCAACGAATTGTGTTTCTACACTGCTTTTGTGATTTATTAATTTAGTGGAATAGTTTGTGGTCATATCCGTATGTTTTTGTTGTTGTTTTTTATCATACCTACCAAAGCTGACTATATGCAGCCCTATTAAGAGATGGACAAGACGGATGCAGATATCTGCAAATATCCTGGCCATATCCCCACTGTTAAATTCCCAGTACTTTTTTTTTCTATATACCAAGAATCCAGCATTTGTCCATTGTAGTACAATATTTCTTCCTTCATAATAATTATGAATATGTAGACTATAAAAACATCAGCTGTCACTGTTGTAGGATGGCATCCCAAATAAGAGGCAAATATACTTCATGCTAATGAATCACATACATTAACTGCTGCTATTTCACACTGAACAATGGCATTCCACCACCACAAACAACAAGCAAACAAAAATTTCATTTTGAAAGAAATGGGTAACACTTATTTTAAATCTTCAGTTAGGTGGTAACCAAAAAACACTTCACAAACCAGCAGGACTAAGTTCTGTATGCAGGGATATTTCCGCTCATAAGTTTAGAATCCTTTAAAATGGTTTAATTTTTTATTTACATATTTAGCACATTTAATCACATTAGTAACATAATGCTCGATAGCTTACTCTTTTGCTCCTGGCGCTGGTTGTTGTTGTATGCATACATACACTACACAAAATTAAATTCATGCATATAATTCTATAGAAATTATTTAAATTGAATGTAGGTTACTTACAAGATTTTCCAGAAGAATATTTCATGGACAAATTGATCTTAAATACTTTATTAGGCTGGAAATGTGTTGCCGTGGGTGCATACTGTTTATCATACCAAATCAGAAAACATGAAATTTGATTATACCTTCAAAATTATGAAGTTCTTCATGTTTCCTGAATTTCTAGCATGGTTAACTATTCTTAAATGCTTTGGCTGCTATACCATATATGGTATAAAGAAGACATCTGCTAAATGTCATACACTAATTACATAATTCCTACAACTTTCAACTTATTGAACAATTGCCATTTAGTAAGAAGTTTCACACACCTGTGTGGTCTCACTATATGCCCTGTGTGGAAATAGAAAAGAGTGTGAGAGTCAAGTTGTTTCCCCTAGGAAGATCAGAATGAGAAAAAGAGAATTCATTTTACTGTCGAAACCCTATGCCTTTTTCAAGTTCTCACATTGCAGCAGAAAATATGGAAGAAAACAGTTGGAGCCATATATAGTTGTATGGGCTATGATTAGAGCAGCAGAGAGATTTGTTTCTTTGTACTCATGTAAGTTTGCTCTAAACCTTCTAATTTGCTCATTTCAATTTTGAAATTATTTAAGATTAAGCATTTTTTTTTACGTTTGGAAAAAATGTTATTATACCACACCTATCCCCAACTTGACAACAAATCTCCTTTTACCATTTGTATGTGTAGTGTGGAAGAAATATTCTCATAATACGTGGAAAATACGACGTGATAATTAACACAGCAATCAGACATCTCTGAATTGACTGTATTTACTGCTCTTCACGTAATATCAATCACATTAGAAAACTTGAAAATTCCAGGACAATGAAATGTTCAAGTTTTCTGATGTGATTGATATTACATGAAGAACAGTAAATACAGTCAGTTCAGAGATGTCTGATTGCTGTGCTAATTATCATGATTTTTACCATTTGGTTAGCTTGAGTTTTAACCATTTCTAGTCATAATTCGTACAATTTTCTAAAACATATTTTATCTAAAAATTACCATTAGTTTTTTTGGGTGGAAGGAAGGAACAGGGGACATAATGACTGCCTTGAGCAACTCCAAGTACTATAAGCAGTCACCCATCTCTGAGGGCAGGGTTTGCACAGTACTTGGATACTGAAAATTTTAATTTCCATGCCTGGAAATCCTTGAAAACAGTAGATTTGCCCTTATGGAGTCCTGGAAAATTTTATTTTTTGACGCAAAGTCTTTGAAATTGGGTAACTTTATTTTGAAATGCATATTTTTTTTTCTGATTTTTTTTTTCTGTAAAACTCAATAGATAACTCTTGCCATTGTGGCTACCTTTTCTTTGTGTCATAAACTGGGCAATGGAAGGTCAGATAGCAGGAGCTCGGGCTGTCGTGCCGTAATTCCCGCAGGCTCCACAATGCAAAGTGTCCTTGAAGGGAGGACCATGTAGCAGGCATGCACTCACTGACTGGCTAAAAGAGAATTTGGAGGAGAAAGCAGTGATGCGGGGGAAGGGGGCGTTCTCTGTTAAAACTACATCTCCATTCGCTGAAGCCAAAGCGTCGAGCAGTGGTCATCTGGGCTTAATAACCAATCCTCACCCAGCGCACACTCACGTGTCCTGAGAAACGCTTGTAGGCTACACTGATCATTAGGTACTTCTGTCTTTGCCTGAGCTCCATTTTTTTTATTTGGTCTGTTTATGTTTTCCATTCCATCACTAGCATTTGTTACTTTGTTCATTTAACGAGGAGGTCATGGTTTGTTATTAATCACTGGTTATGGATTATTTTATTCCTTTTTTCAGAGTACGGCTGGAAAATGTGTATTCCAAGAAGTTTGGTTAGAGAATAGTTTATTTTCAGGTTGGCTGTTACCCGATACCAGTAACAAATCTGGATCTTGTTGCAAATTGGGCATGAAAAACTTTGAAATTTCCGACATGGATATATCTGAATAGCATTTTTGAAGAACATACATCGTCGCTCTTCCAATTTTCTGTTTCACACGTTAAATTTGAAGGTTCTGACCATGGAAGGCAGTGTGCCCAATTATATTAGGGTGTGGTACATTAACGATACATTGGGATATCACTTATTCGATGATATTGGTAAACAGACAGAGTGAAGTAAAAGACCATTTAAAAATTGCAATAAATTTTACTTCACTCTGTTTCTTTTACCAATATCATTGAATAAGTGATATCCCGATGTATTGTTAACGTGAACACCAGGCAACCAGCGAGAAGTTAAAGTGGAAAGTGGGTGAGTTGACATTTTGCATAATTATTGTAAAATTTTGTATAATACCACTCCCTAAAATAATTGTGCACACTGCCTCCCATGGTCAGAACCTTTGAATTTAACGTGTGAAACAGAAAATTGGAAGAACAATGTATGTCAATCAAAAATGCTATTAACAATTTACCACGTAGTCTGGCAGAGGGCTTATTTGTAAGCTTGAGCTATATTAGAATGGATATATCTGGATTGAAAAGCCACATGATAAGACATAATACATACATCTAAAGTGTTAACTAAGTCATTCAACATAACTATAATGTTTGTTTGTTTTTCTTTTGTATAATATCTACTAGGTAAAATAAGAATGCAACAATAATAAACTCACTGTGCAGCCAAAAAAGAGTGGGTGATAACGAATCAGTCTGAGCCATTTCACAGTTATGGAGGTAATTTTTTTTTCTATGTTAATTATTTTAGTAAACTAATGTACAGAGTGTCCGAGAATGAATGGACACATTACAAAAATTATGTACAAAAAAAAACTATGAGCTTTGTCTGTTTTTCTGTCACGTATTACTAACACGGTTTCTATATTTTTGTTTTGCAGAATTGTTATTCCCAGAATCCGATAGATGGCACTAGGTGTGGCCTGATGAGGAATGTAAGAGAAATGCGCAATCAGTAGTCATGTCATCCGTACAGCAGAAGGCGATGTGTGTGTTATGGCTTGCGGAATTTAAAGTCTGTCATTAAAGTTAAAAGATGGCACTGTTTAGAATTATGGTTGTAATCCTCCGTCAACAAATTCAATTAAGCGGTGGATGAAACAGTTTAAAGAAGCTGGCAATGTGGAACATCGTGGAGGAGCCAGGAAGGCCTAGCGTCAGGGGTGAGACGGTTGACGAAGTTAATGAAAGTTTCCGCCAAAGCCCCAGGAAATTTGTTTGTAAAACAAGCAGAGAACTCAGATTACCTTATACACTATCTACCAACAAGTAATTGGACACCCCTGCAATCGACGATATCTGCAGTCCTGATACATGTCACGGCCACCGCCGTTAAATATCGTGTGGGAAACAACAACGCAACCAGTCGCATGCAAGATGCCATGCAGTTCGAAGCTCTCTGATTTCGAGAAAGGTGTAATTGACGGGGTATCACAGAAATGGCCGATCCATACGTGACATATCCAGCAAGTTGAAGTACCCAAAATCGACAGTGACCTACATGATTGGCAAGTGGAAGATGAGAGGTGACTGTCGGAATGTGCCCCGACCCGGCAGACCCACAAAACTGGGAGTTAGAGACCGACGGGTGCTGGCCAGAGAAATTCGGAAGAACCGCACCAAGTCGATGGGCCACATCCGCGAGGAGTTTCAACGGGCATCCGGGAGTGTTCTTTCGATGAATACCATCTGTAAATCCGTAAGGAAACCCATCTGCTCGGTTATCATGGGCGTGCTGCCGCCCACAAGCCTTTGATCACCAAGTCCAATAGCGCTGCTCGGGTAACGTGGTGCACAGAACGCCGACAGTGGACCATTGAACAGTGGAAACAGGTTCTCTGGAGCGACGAGTCAAGGTTCACCCTCTACCGCTCGGATGGCAGGGTCTGGGTTTGGCGTCTGCCTGGAGAACGCCTCCTGCCGGTATGTATTGTGCCAACTGTGAAGTTCGGCGGCGGTGGAATTATGTTATGGGGGTGTTTCTCCTGGTATGGCACGGGACCCTTGGTCGCAATTCCTGGTAGACTCAACGCCGAGACCTACTGCACCATTTTGGATGACCATGCGCTTCCTACGTTGTGGAAAGTTTTACTGGGTGGACCCATGTTACTTTCAGGATGACAATGCCACCTGTCATGTTGAGAGGTCCACCATGGCTTGGTATGGAGACAAAGGAGTTAATCGAATGGACTGGCCTGCGCAGAGCCTGGATCTTAACCCTATCAAGCACCTCTGGGATAAGTTGGAGCGTCGACTTAAGGGGTGCCCCCACCGTCCAAAATCGGTGAAGGAACTGACCTGTCTTCTCCAAGCCGAGTGGAAGAAAATACTGCTAGCCGTCGTGCAACGCCTGGTTGAGAGTATGCCCCGGAGGTTCGCAGCTGTAATCGCCACTCATGGAGGCTCCACCAACTATTGAAGGTGAATAAACTTTGTTTTCCTTTGCTATCACAGGTGTCCAATTACTTGTTGGTAGATAGTGTATATTGGACACCTGTCCAACACCCAAGAATCAAGTTAACGTGCAAAACTGTAATAACATATTTAGGGCAACTTACCGTTCTCTGGTTTTTGCTCCATATTTCACATTTCTAGCACGTGAGACAGCCGTGGACATAGTGTCGCATGACTTCAGCTAAAAATTAAAGAGCCCCATGCTACCTCTATGAAACATGCGACACTATGCCCACGGCTGTCTCACGTGCTGGAAATGTGAAATATGGAACAAAAACCAGAGAATGGTAAGTTGCCCTAAATCTGTTAAGCAGAGAACTGTGCATTCCGAAATCGACAGTTCACAATATCTTGCACAAGAAATTAAAGTTTCATGCTTATAAAATTCAAAGTGCATAAGATGCATGTAAATGATCACACTCTGGGATACGATTTCGCTGTGGATATGCTGAATCGAGTGGAAAACGACGAAAACTTTCTCAGTACTGTAATTTTTAGTGATGAATCCACATTTCATGTATCAGGTATTGTGAATTGTCACAAATGTAGGATATGGGGCAGTGAACCACCTCATGCTGATATTGAACTGGAACGTGATTCTCCAAAAGTTAATGTGTGGTGCGCCCTCTCAAAAAGAGAAGTGATTGGCCCTTTCTTCTGCAAAAAAACAAACATAAATGGTGACAGTTACTTGGACATGCTAGAAAATTTTGCTATACCCCAGATCAAAAGATATGACGTCGTTTTCCAACAAGACAGCACACCTCTGCATTGGTCAACGTGTGTACGTAAGTGCCTAAATAAGCATTTTCCCAACAAATGGATTGGGCGTAGTGGTCCCATTCCGTGGCCTCCTCACTCTCCAGATCTAACTCCATTGGATTATTTCATGTGGGGTTATGTAAAGGATCATGTCTATCAGATGCCTAGTACTGATTTGCAGGAACTGAAGCAGCATATCACAGCTGCTATTAATTCCATAACTCCTCAGATGCTTGCCAATACATGGCATGAAATAGAGTATCGCTTGGACGTGCTACAAGCAACCAACGGATCTCACATCGAAATTTATTAACTTGTGTAGTTACATTGTAAGTTAGTACAGCCAGTTTCTTTCTATCTGTTTATTGTTTTGTTTTATATAATTTTGTAATGTGTCCAATAATTCTCGGACACCCTGTATTTATATTACATATGGTGATAAAAAAAATGCAAACCTGGAAAATGATGTATATTAGTCCTGGAAAGTCCTTAAATAGTCATGGAAAAAGTTTTGGACCCTGATGTATGAACTCTGTGTGGGCCACTGGTTCCAGGGAGGGGAGAGAGCCAGTACGGTAAGGCAAATCCATACCTCATCCAGAATTCGGGCCCACTCAGACAAAAGGTCAGAAACCAGTGCTTGACCACTGTGCCACTGGGGTGTCTACTATTAGTTCCAAATCACATTTCTTTTAATAGCTTGAGTATCATTCCAAATAGTCGTCACATTATTGTGACCACCTCCTGCTTTTGACATCAACAGTGCGTAGCCAATGAAAGAAGGCACATGTCATGTCATGAGCTGGCTTGGAGGGTATATAAGGTGTGTTGTAGGAAATCTGAAAACATATCACTTGTTGCTGTTATTGATAAAAGAAGCGATTTATCACATTTGCAAAAAAGGATGATTATCGGCTTTCAGGGCCAAGAGTGGCAGTATTTCTCAAACAGCACAGTTTGTGAAATGTTCACATGCTGTTGTGGTTAAATTGTATCGCGATTGGAGAAATGGCACCATTGCAAATAAGCAACATGGAAACTGTGGAGTACCAGTGCCATTGATGGGAGAGGTGAATGTCGGCTGCAAAGGTGTGTGAGGGCCGATCGACATGCTACAGTGGAGCAACTCGCTGGCCGAATGAACCAGGAGGCTACTGGAAGTGTGTCTAAAGCGACAGTTCAGCAAATCCTGCTGCGTACAGGGATCGGATGCAGACAGATGGTCACTGCACCTATGCTAACAAAGGTGCATCGGCAGAAAAGACTTACATTTGCACGGCAGTATTGGAATTGGATTTCCGCTGATTGGCAAAGAATTGCCTTCTCTGATGAGTCATGTTTTCTGCTTCATCGAACGGATGGAGGTTGGCATATAAGGCGAGAAACATTGGTGAACAAACACTCTTCAACCATTGTTGGAAGAACACAAGCTGTTGGAGGCAGCGTAATGGTCCGGGGAATGTTTTTGTGACATTACCCGAGTCCACTCATACCTGTGGAAGGTACTATGGACCGAATTTGTTATGAATCTATCATTGCAGACCATGTACACCCATACATGCTGATTGTCTTCCCTGGGCCAAATGGGATCTTCCAGCACGACAATGTGGCATGTCACACAGCTAGAAATCTCCAAGAGTGGTTGGAAGAGCAGAATGAAGACTTCAAAGTACTTCTCTGGCCCCCTAATTCCCCAGACTTAAACCCAATTGAGCATCTGTTGGACCGCCTCGATTGTGTTGTTCGCTCTATAGATCCTCCACAACGCACCCTCCAGCAGCTGTCAGATGCACTGCAGTCAGCATGGCTCCACATACCTGTGAACACCTTCTAGCACCTTATTAAGTCACTCCCAGCCCATCTAGCTGCTATCCCTGCTGCACACTATGGTTACTCTGGATATTAGCTGGTGGTCACAATAATGTGACTTGACAGTGTATATGTTTAAGGGATTCAAATTCACATGTTAAAAATAGTGGTTCAGCTTGTGCAACTCTGTAAAAGAACATTTCACAATTGGTGAAGAATGTCGAGATGCAGCAGTCATTAACAGTAATTAGGAATCACTTACATTAAACTGCTGTCTTACAATATCAATCTTGGTTCATCTGTATCCCAAAAGAGCTGAACAAAAGTACTGTTAAACAACTGTTAATGGTGTCACTCATGGAATTTTTTTCTCGTGCCGTGAGCACTAACATTAGCTTTCAGAATTTCTCATTATGTACGTGTATGAAACAGGACACATTTTGAATAAAACGTCTTTGAGTATTAAATATTTTATTACACTCTGTATCACAGGTAAAATCAGGAAAGTAAATTCAAAAGAGAAATATTTTTACTATCAACATAGTTCTTTGGCAAAAGCCCCCTCTTATCACAATTCCCTTTAAGACTTTTATCAGCTTCTAAAAGGATTTTTGCCACTGATAGATGCTGACCTTCTGCAGCCTTAAATAAAAAGAAAAAAATACAAGTCAGAGGAGCAAACAATTTGCAATCTGCTTCACCATAATAGCATTAGATGACATGTGTCAAAATACTGCACAAGTTTGTTGAAATGACTAATTGATTGTAAGAAACAGAGATAACATTGTGCATCCTTCTTCTTGTAATACTACTCATATTCCTAGTTACCAATTCTGTTTATCACATAATTTCATGCAAGTTTAGATATTACAGTTCATACCAATTATTTCAAAGAGAAGTACATGTATTACATTACATTAGCGTCTCATGTCAGTATACATGTATGGTGTCCATGCCCATCTTTGGCACACATCATATGAAGATAATAATAACAATACTAATTCTTCTTCAAAATGTATATCTCTTTCAGTCTAATGAAAGACTTTCCTGCCTCTACCATAGTCCTTCCTAAATCACTAATGTGATATCACTCCTTCAATTCACCTTCTTCCAGGAGTACCTCTTGGTTTGTGCTCTGGTATTGTAGAATTTAACGCATATTGTGCCATTATTTCATCTGCAATTCAATACCGATGTGCATAACTTCCCAATACATTCTTAGTATATAAGATATCAAATGGGAACAAATATCCCTGAAGAAATAATTCATCACATGTATGGGGTAGGATCCAAAAGTTCCCGGACTGTGCCTGTATGGCAGAGTACGTGTATGCCATACCCACAGTGATTATCAGATTATGTAACAACATTATCCACCCTAACACGGAAATTGGTTTCGTCCATCTATGTCACGTGCTCGCTGCAATGTATCCGGGTGTTGTGAGCAACTTATGTAGTGTTTAGTGATTGATGAAAAATGGCCTTTTCTGAGTAGCGTGCTAACGTTCAACTTTTGCATTCTCTTGGGCAAAAGTCTGACAGAAATTTACGAGATGTTGAAGCAGGTTTATGGCGAAAACACCCTGTTGCGGTCACAAACATTCGATTGGCATTGACACTTCAGAGAAGGCAGACAGAAGGTTGAAGACTACGAACAAAGCAGGCAGCCAGTGACAGCTCAGACAGGTGAAAACATTTTGGAGGTTGCAGCCATCATACGCACCAACAGACAACAGATGATCAAGCAAATTGCCGAGGCTGCTACAATATCGGAGACTACATGTCAACGGATACTAACAGATGATCTGAAGATCAGTTGACCATACGGATGGAAATGGCGGGTCATCTCATAACTGATTATAAAAGAAACCTACGAACAATAATCTCATAACCGGTTATACAAGAAACCTACCGATAATAATAAAATGTTAGATCAGTCAAATCATCTGAATTACATAAGAACAAATGTGGCCACACAAGTTTTGGAAAAAAAAAATGTTCTTAAATTCTTCAGAATTGTTAAAACATGCTCAAAAGGAGGAACTGAAAAAAAGTTTTGGAAGATAATAATTACCTTTCTACAGTAGTCAACAAAATTCTTAATAAAAAAGAAAAGAAGCAGAAGTCAAAAACTAAATTGTTTCAGTTAACTAGAAAAGTTACTTTCCATAAAGGACTATTTGAAAAACTTCAGAGGATTAGTGAGAAATTCCTAATCAGACTGGCTCCAGGATTACAAAATAAAATTAGTAACTACCTTCCAAAATTAAATCAAAAAGAAGAAAACATCCTGTTACAGGAAGGAGTGGTCTGCAACATAAAGTGTGAGTGTGGTCTCAGCTGTGTGGGAGAAACGGACAGACAGCTTAAGACCAGATTAGCAGAACATAAAGCTGCACTTAGAAATTTGACAAACAAAACAGGTTTTGGACAGACATGTTCAAAACACAGAACATAAAGTGCTTTGGGAGTCTGTAGAAGTTCTGACATATCAACAGCACTTTTTCAAGAGAAAATTGTCAGAAGGACTGGAAATTGAGAGAAGAAGAGGTACAACATTAAATTATCTGAAAGGTTGGAATTTAACTAATGAATGGCAACACCTACTATAGCATAGTCCTGAGGAAGGGTAGGGGTGCTACCCGAAAATTTGACTGTAATTTCCTTTACTTGTGTGCCCATAATTTAGTGAACCTCATAACCAATGCCAACCAAGACCCATAATTAAGAATCATAACACATAACAAAAGGTGGAAAATGGTGCTTTCTCTTTAACCCGTACACTAAGCGGGTATCAGCTACGTGAAAATCGCCATTGTCTCCACATAAGCAGGAATTCCACTGAGATCGCAGCAAAAGCAATATTATGCTTCTTCAACATCCAGGGTATTGCTCATTTTGAATGTATCTTTGAAGGACACACTGTCAACAAGGAGCTCTATCTGGACATCATGCAATGTCTACGTGAGTTGATCCACAAGAAAAGGCCTCAACTGTGGAGCGATCAATCGTGGGTGGTGTTGCACGTCAATGCACTAGCACACAGGTCACTTCTCGTTTGCAAGTTTCCTGCCAAAACAAGAACTGTTGTCATTCCACACCCACTGTACTCCACCTCTTTCCTCAACTGACATGTCAACTTCAGGGCTGCCAGTTTTTAAGTTCAGAGGAAGTGAAAAATGCATTGAAGGACACTGCAAAGAATTGGTTCCAGAAGTACTTCGACAAACCCTACAGCAGCTGGCAGAAGTGTGTTGTTGCAAGAGGGTCTTATTTTGAAGGAGGATGCGCTTCAGCTTTGTAATTCTGACTATCTACGACTCACGAACCCAAGTCTGGGAACTTTTGGATCCTACCTTGCATATGGATGACAATACAAATATCATTAACAGCATAAATGTGCAGCATTTTCAGTTTTTTCATTGCTTCCATTGTATATATGAAAAATTATATCTTCAGAGAGATTCATTTCCCACTGATATATACAAGATGTTCTCTGATGAACTGGAACTTGTGATCTACATCCACACCTGGATGTGAGTAAAGACAGTGTTGACGCTACAAAGAAACATGGATTGCTTCAACAACTACAAATCTGAACAGTATTTAAATTTCTAAGCTACATCTGCTTGGAACTTCAGTCTCGGGTGGTGTAATGGTAGCATGCTTGAATGGAAATTGGTAGATGCGGGTTAGATTTCTGCTCCAGAGTGATTTAATTTTCAAGTTTTCTGAAGAGACAGAGTTTTCATAGGTAAGAGTGAAAATATGGCACGTTTGTGCTTACATAACGACATATGTTCTTACTAACTTTTCTTCCACAGAAGATGTATCCAGTTCAGTTTTAATGACTGCATCACTAATTCTGTTTTGCAATTGGATCCACCTACGAAATGAAGGAAGTAATATTCTTAAAAATACATGGGAAATTCAAAAGTACATTATTTTTAGTAATCAGACTGTAGTACTGAATCACATTTAATTCACTGTTCTCCATGTAATATCTCCTCAAAAAACTTGATCACATTGCTCTGGAGCAGGACATGAACCTAATAGAGATGACCATAGGTCCATAAAACCCCCGGAAACAGATCCTGCCCCGGGCATAGACGGGCTCTTATATCAAATTCTGAATAAAACCGTGGCTCAAGTTAATTTTCCTTTTCACTTTTTTTATTGTATTTAACACTGCTAACCGAATTAACAAGCACAGTGGGAAACACACAACTGAATTATTAGGATGTCTCTTTTTTTTTTTCTTTGTCTAAAATTCTTAATTACTGTTTATTGCACATTTCATGTGCATTTCATAACTCAGAAACATCTGTGAGTGTTTTAAGTAGCAGCTGTGTGTTATTTCCTACATACAAAGAAAACTGATAGTAGAAAGTTTTCTGGCGACTAAAATTTAAAGTTCTGCTAACTACAATATGAAAAATGGGGATTTTCAGTCATTCGGTAAAATCACGAAGGTGAGCCGAGGTAACTGAATTAACTTGATACATTTGGGGGAAAAAAATGAAGGACATTTTGTTACTTGAATATGATGCACCAAAAAATCATTCTTTATCTGGGGTTTTTTTTTTTGGGGGGGGGGTGAAACTCATTGTCTAAGGGAAATTATTTTATGATATACATTATCTAAGGGAAATTCTTTTATGATATATGTATATATATTATACTAGTATATATTTCAGTCAAAAAACAGAATATTTTATAATAAAAAAATTATTTTAAAATTCCATAAATGATTAACTGGCATGACTCAATTTAGTTGCTTTTTTAGCTAAGTTCACTTCTTCTTTTGTAAACTTTTTCTCATAGCAAAGTTCAGATTTTGTAATGTTCGTGGTTTTCTCATCCATCAACACACTTAATATGTTCCTGTTGACAAGTTGGGTCAGAAACCCATGGCATTTTTCCACACCAAAGAGAATAACTCTTTCATTTGCAGCATTACTATGAGGAACAACTAAAATATTTTTCATCAATTTACTTAAATTTCGTATTTTGTATTTTCATTATCATGTTTCATTACAGAATTCATGCCACACTTTATTCATCCTACTATCTAATTTACCAAAATCAAAAGTTTCATTTTGATAGCAAATTCTACTTCTAACTTATCCATTTCAGTGGAGAAATTAAAGATGGATGATAAAAAAACTGTATTGATGAAAAAGTAACTTCTTTTTGCAAACTGATACCAGCAACTACAGCAAGTGATAAAAACTCATCATCTAAGGAAAATTATTTTATGATATAACAATATGCAGCAGCATAAAATTATCTCACACAATAATAAAATGAGCCAACATTATCTTTGCTCAAAGCAGAACAATTATTAATGTATGCATGAGTTTTCACTCCTATCACCAAATCATTATCAGCTTTCTGGTTTTTAGCCTTGTCATATTTAATAAGTTCAACATTTTTGGTAGTGTCCAAAAGCATGAGGTTTGATAAACCTTGATTTTTTTTTGATTTTTTTGACTGAAGATTTAATGACCATTGTGAGCAACTCAGTGGGCTATAAGCAGTCACCCGTCCCTAATTTAGGGTCACTGGTTCCAGGGAAAGGAGAGAGCCAGTGCCATAAGACAAACACAACACCCATGCCTCATTGAGATTCAAACCCAGACCCTCCTCGGATGAATGGCCATAAGCACGCACTTAGAACACTGCGCCACTGGGCGGCAACCTTTAAATTAAACTCATTAATAAATTGTTCACCTTACCTCTAAGCTTAAATATCAATAGTTTTTCACTCTGCAATTCTTGATTAATAGCAGTAAAAAGTGGAAGTGTTGAAGATGGGAACAAACAGTTCAACTTGGATAATGGGTTCCTTATTGAAGACTGCAAGCTTTTAAACTGCCCATGATCTTCATCAGCATCAAAAAAATTTTCAAGAGCTTCCCATTGTTCTAAAATTCTCTATTAACACTGTCAAGAAGCAATAGCCATCAGGTACTTATGTACAGTTGGACAGCGATTATCCGAGCTATTGTGGACCGGGACTAGCTCGGATACCCAAAAACTCGGATAATACGGACCTTATTGCAATTTGAGGTTATAAATAAATACGCATATGGTACAAGTTACGCTTATTTAAAGGTAACTTGTTACAAACATTTAAACGCAAGATTAAGTACATATAATATAAAACAAAACTTACGTAATTTTGAAAGATTTACTTAGAAAAGTAGTCCTTTAAAGTTCTCTGCTTTAAGACGCTCGCCCTCTTTGTTGCCGCCATTTTACGCCAGAGCTGCAGTAGAAGAAGGTCCGTTGAAGTGGCTTCTGGTTGTTGCTCAATGTACTCCATCGCCTTCTCAATTGCCTTAAGTCTGTTTGAATGGGCTATTTTTTCAGGAACTATACAGTCATTTTCATCGTCACTGCTGTCACTCTCGTCTTGATTTACTACCTCTAAGATCATTTAATCTGTTAATTCTAGCTGTTTGTCTCCATTTACCCACTCGGCTGTATCATTTTCATTTAGTATTGGTTCAGCTGCTGGGATACTTTGGACTAGCTCCGAAATATTGTCCTCGACGTTGTCTTCAGTTGTGTTCTGTGGTTGTTCAGGTGTATCGTGCAGTAGTTTTTTCCACGATTTTTGTAGCGTGGCAGGTTGAATTTCCTCCCATGGCGCTGCTGCCATATAAACCACATCCTTTATGGTGGTTTCTTTTAAACATTTGACAACTCCTCTTCCTTCTTTAATTTCGGCAATGAGATTTTTCAACAGCTTATGCTTGTAGTTTCCCTTGATGTTTTCTAACACCCCTTTGTCCATCAGCTGAAGAAGTGGGGTTACATTGAGGGGTGAAAACATAGCCTTGATTTCACCAGAAACCATTTCCTCAGCATCATGATGGGCAGGACAATTATCAAAGAGTAAAATTGCTTTTCAAGGCAAGTTGGGTTTTTTTAGGCAGACCTGCCAACTTTCAGAAACAGAAATCCGTAAAAAAATTTAATGGATATATTCGATGAAAATTTTAATCCATAAATTCGATAAAATTACTTGTTGCGCATATTGATTAAATGTAACGAACATATCGATTTAAAAACGATGTTACCCAAATGAACCATCAACTTTTAATTGAAGTGTCTACAGATGTTTAAATTTATCGGCACATTCATATAGATTAAAATAAATTTTATACATAATTTCTCATTACTATGCTATCATTATGACCTATAAAGTGATAAAAATTTACTTTTACAGAAGTTTGCATCTAAAGGGAAGGATGTTCTACCCTTTCAATGGGATCGTGTCCCACACCGTCATGAAACATACTAAAATATTTTCAAAAACGAACCATTTTCATGTTAGGTTTTTATTTTACGGAGACACGGACGATGAGACAGTCAAATAAAAAAATTAAATAAGTAAGAGTGACTGAGAGACACTAACTGGTAAATTATGTTCAACTAAAAATGAAGTGAATAAACATTTTGTACGAATCGCATAGAGTTCATTATAACTTTTAACAAAGGAAGTTAATTTCGTTATTTTTTTTCCCACGCAGTCAACGTTATATTTATGCTTGTCACTAGAAATATGATTTGTAATATCATTCCTTCCACCATGCGAAATGTTGAAATTGCATCGGCACATAGCGTGAAATGCATATTTTCCTTTCTTGAAGATTTCGCAATACACAGAAATTCCGCAGAATACGAATCACGGAATATTTTATAGTACTTTTTTCCCCTTTTATGTTGCTGCTCATAGCGAATCACTAATACTAAATTTATTACCACTCGGGAAAAAAATGTAAGTAAAAACTGCTATAGTAGAGGAAAAATACCGATTACAGAGTTATCTGGTTCGAGCTGGTCAGCTAGGAAAGCAGAGAGCAACTGAAAGGTTCTTTCATCTTGAAACGAAGGTTTAGGTTTTAGTTACGAATGTCATTCCCTTGAGTTCGTCCGTTCCCTCCCCATCATTCCTCACAGGCGGATCGATGCCTTGTCTTTTACTAAATCCGATCCCTTTAGCGGCATCCGTTATACTTCCAAATGGCACTGATTTTATAGTTCTGTCTTCTCTTCCTGTCCTCCCCCTCCCTTCATCTTACCGAATAGAGCTTCTCTAGTCATTCCTTTTAAAAACAATCTGGGCCCATCAACGTCTGAACCAACCCCTCTCCTGCAGTAAACTAACACAATTGTTTTGCCGGAACAAAACCAACTGTCTTTTACATCAGGCGTAACTGGAACGATACAGCCACTTCGTCGGTGACATCCTCCCCATCTCGTCCCCTGCTCCCTTTGTGGTGGCGTAACCATGGCATAAAACGTTTGAACTGGGATTTTAACTCTGATCTTATGTCTCTGCAAAAAAAAAAAAAAATGGCCTAACATGACAAACTGTAGGATACACGTACTGTTTTAGAAAATGAAAATATCTAAATATCACACAATTCAATTCGGTTTGATAGAAGTTACAAAGCCAATGGGGCTTTTTTTTTTTTTCAAACAGATAAAAAAAAAATCCACTTCATCTCAAGATTAAACTCGTGCTGTCAAAATCCGGATATTTTAAAATTCAGAGTTGTTTACTAAAAGCCCAAAATTTCATACCTACAAAAAAGTGTGGGTTTGCAAAAGCAACAGTGTTCTCCCCGATACTTTACTGTTTTCTTTACGAATCCCTTAGTATGAATTAATTGATATTTTGCGTGTTTTTGCTTTATTATAGAACATTTTTTGTGTCCGTTAATTTCTAAATTAAAAAGCTGCCACACACGCGTCGTTTTATAATTAAAAATTCTATCCAAATCGGTCAATTTCCACGGAAGATATTGTGCTAAAATTCTGAAACGCGAGCGAACAAATCTCGCGCATGTGCTACTGCACTGTCCCCGTGAATGCTGATTAGCAACTATTTTTTAATATAATAGGTCCACTATGGGTGCTACCCAAACTTCATCACAATCATGCTTTGATTGTGATGAAGATGATGATCATGCTTTGATTATGATGACAGCATACCCAAACTTCATCACAATCATGCTTTGATTTTACGCAAGTCATCACGCAAAAGGGCGGAAGAATGAATCCCGCTCCTACGTCTTGACCTTACCTTTGACCGAGCGATGAACAAAGCACGGTTCGAAAGCGAAAGCGTAGAAAACTTACTGACTAACGGACCAGCAAAAGCAGCACTGGCTCGAATGAACATTGGACTTACTTCTTTTTTTTTTAACTTCCTCTTATAGTAGCATTCTTTCGTTAGGTCAAATTTATTGCCAGAGAAGAAGTTACGAAACCATGCGTGCCCCAATGCATTTTTAATTTCACAAAATTGGCAGTTTTTGCTTAATTTCGTCATGTTGGGTATCGATCTGGGGTTAAAAATTCCACAGATTTAAAATCCGTTGGAATTTTTTTTCTACGATAACTACGTTCTGAGATAGCATTTCGAACTGGGAGGAATAAAGATAAAAGACACCTGCTCCAACGCAGCCACACCCCACGCTGGCCTTCTGAGAAGTTGCGACTCGGGAGATGAACAATGCATATCTGAAAAGAAAAGCGGGGGGAAACAGCGTGCACAAGAGAGGAAGAGAACCAAACGGAAGGTTAAATAAGCCCAGCTGGTTGGTGTTCTAGTGTTTAAAAAAAGGCAAAACAATAACCTAAAACGTGGGAAAACGGCAGCAAAATTTTCCCAAATAAACACATGTAACTAAAAACTTATTCGTAACTTAAATCGGCACTTTACTTTGAATGGATTAAGTTTTAAAAAAAAAAAAAGTTTTAATAGTGGGTGCAAAATAGTCAGAAAAAGAAAAAAAATCTCGGAGAATCGCCAAATCCGTAAAATTAACATTTTGCCCGTAAAACAAGTTACATTTCCGTAAATTTTATGGGTAAACCGTAAAATCTGGCAGGTCTGTTTTAGGTATGAGTCTACATGGGGCACAAAGTGATGGAAGAACCAGTCCTTGAAAATTGTCGAATTCATCCAAGCACTTTTCTGATTTCTATAAAGCACTGGCAAGCTTGGAATTGAAATGCGCTTAAACGCTCTAGGCTTGGCAGATTTTCCAATGAGCACTAACTTCAATTTAGTTTCCAGTAGCATTCGAACAGGCCATGAGGGTGACTCTATCTTTGCTCTTTTTAAAGCCCAGAGCAGATGCCTCTTCCTTAGCAGCAAGTATCGTAGTCGGTAGCATTCTATAGTTGAGGCCTGTTTCGTCACAGTTGAGCACCTGCTCCAAAGAGAAATTTTCTTTTAATTTTTCACTCAGGGATTTCATTTCTTGTTTAAAAGTCACTGCAACCTCATGATCAGACGATAATTTTTTACCGGTAATGTTGAGCTGTCTGATACTGTGCCTAGTTTTCCAACAATGAAACCATCCTTTACTTGCAGTGAATACTGCATCTCCATCTTTAAAAATTTTGTGAAATTCCAGTGCTTTTTTTTTTTTTTTTTGTAACATAGGTCCATTAACTGGACTACCCTTGTTCCTTAACTGGGTGAACCACATAACCAACGCACTCAATGTTTTTTCAAACTCATACGTTTTCATAGTTTTCCTTGCCATTTCATTTTTGTCCTTTGCACCGAAACTTTCTCCACTCCTGCTGGCCTTTTGATAACACCATTTTTCAATTTTATCCCGATTCCTTTTTCAGTCTCCTACGGTAACCTCGCCTACACCTAAATCTAAAGCAACTTTTTTCATTGTTTCCCCTTGATCGATTCTTTAATGACTTTTAACTTGGTCTCTAACGAAACAACAATCTTTTTCCTTTTCGCACTCATGTTGCTTTGAATCGCAAAACAGAACAACACAACTTTACACTAAGGCCTCAAATAAAAACAGAGACATTCACTTTACAAATGAAACACAACACTGCACGGTTAATTGAAGTATGCAAATAGCAGAAGACACCGACTGACACTGACTGACCTACATCCAGTACCCTGCGGAGAGTGCGCGCGACAAGCCGGAGAGTGATACATCAGTGACCTTGGCAAAAGTACGTAATTTCGCTGGTAACTCGGATAACCCGAAACTCAGATGATCGATGCTGAGATAATGCGGTCCTACTGTACTTCAATATCTTGTGTGGTTTTGAATTGCAGATTGCTTGGCTTATTTTTAATGCATTTTTTCTTCTTGAGCTTTTATCTAAGTAGAAAAGTAATTGAACTACAAATAGCTCCACATTATAATTTTTAAGCTTCAAGGAAGCTTTTTTTTGCAGCCAAATAAATAAGATGACAACTGCAAGGGGCTGTGATAATAGAATGCTGAATCTCTTTGATTAGAGTTGCAACACCTTTTATACTGCCCACCATTGTACTCGCATTGTCGCATGAAAATGCTACACAGTTTTTCCAAGATATGTTTTGGTTTTTTTTTCAGTTCACTATCAATGGCAGTGAAAATTCCTTTAGCTGTGTTGTCTGATGTTTCCATCAATGAAAGCATAACTGCTTTATTGCAGTCGCTTATTGCATTGAGGTATGTTATAACAAGTGGATAAATTTTTTCATGATTTGTATCATTAGTTCTGCCAGTTGCTAAAGAAAATGCTTGCTCTTTAATAACAGAAAATAGTTTTTCTTTTGTTGAATCAGCTGAACAATGGATGAGTGATGATGTTTTTGTTCTAGCACACGCATAATTTTTTGCGATTTCTGAATCCGGAAACATCCTACGAAACAGATCTTTGGCATGGTTGGCCGCTGAGATAGGCAAGTTATGTTCAATGATGAACGACATAAACAAGAGCTCTGCTTCAGTAGAATCATTAGTTTTTGCAGAATAAAATTTCTCCAAAGACTGGGATTTCAGCTTCATATAATCTTTATGCTTCTTGCTCTCTGCATGTTGCCTACAATCATCGCAGCCGCCATGAGCTACGCTGAAATCGCAGCTACGTCTTGCAAGGTGATGAAATTATCCAATTTTTTGAGATGTTACATGGTGAAAAACAAACTAAAAGCAATTTAGTACTGATTGCTGAAAATAATGGATACACCTATTTTTCTTACATGTTCATCTTGCCACTCTCATATCTGCAGCGTGTAATATCCTACACAGCCCTTTGTTTTGTACACCACTATCACAAAAGAGGTTGCAGCTCTAAATGCTGCAATATAAAAAAATTAGTTCACTGGTTAACCTCTTTATGTGTAAATATACAGTTGCTAATTGACATTCTTCACTTTGTAAATGATGTTGCGTAGCTCTTTTCTCTCATGAAGTTGTTCATTCTCATCAATAATTACACTCAGATAATTAAAATCTGTTACTGTTCTACAATCTTCCCATGTAGTGCAAGAGTAACAAATTTTGGAATTTAACTATGAACATTGCTTTATCGACATTGATCTTCCTCCCAAAATTTTCCAGCACTAAATCATCAGCATACAGCAAATAAGACCTCAGTAATTGCTGTATACTAAGACCACCTATTCAACATCTGAAATACAGTTCCCAGTTGGTCCACTGGAATCTAATGTTTCAAATTTAAAATCACAAAAATTAAGGGGGAAAGTCTATGTCCTCCCTGTCTTTTGCTCTAGAGCAGCAGTTCTCAAACTTCTGATGCCATGGAGCCTTTTTCACCCAAAGACGAAGCCGCTGAGCCGCAACATTTTTTTGTATGCCCATATTTATATTCAATTCAAAATTCCATTTATACAGACAATGAGGATTTAAGAATTTCGTTTCTGAGAAAGCTGAGAAGTATTGATTTCATTTCTGAGAAGCATTGGATTTGTTTAGCTAACAGCATACCTAACACTTTTAACATTTTTGATATTCTAATACTCTTTCATAATAAAACCAACAGAGATCAAAGAAGAAAGAAAATGCTATTACAAATCACTCCTAAAACAGTGAACTGGCTGCATCACACCGGTTCACTGTTTCAGAAGTGGTATCATTCTTCTGAGAACTAAACCTTTGAGGCATGTTCTATCACAGCTTTGCAGACATTTCAATCAATGGGCCTGACAACATGCAGGTGTGGGAAAAAGATATGGGAGGCAAGGTTGCTGCTGCAATCTCACATTTCCAACAGCGATGACAGTAGGTTGTGCTTTGTT
Organism: Macrothele yani; assembly: GCA_039090855.1. NCBI lineage: Eukaryota > Metazoa > Arthropoda > Arachnida > Araneae > Macrothelidae > Macrothele > Macrothele yani. The sequence continues at coordinate 188,538,958 of CM076995.1, forward strand.
TTCCCTGCCTGTTTCAAAACTACTGCCGTATCGTCCCGAGGATAGAAAACTACACGCTGCTTCTAATATTGGTCACCATATAAGGAAAATTGAGGAAGTACATGGATTTTTCCAATGTATTTTTGTTGTTGAACATGACAGCGCCACGAGGGATTTTTCAGGGAAAGCGTCATGGAGCACACTTTCAGAACCACTGCTCTACAGTTGATTTCAAACTTTTTACCAGTATTTCCTTCCATTCTAATTATTGCACTGCTCTTGGTGAAGAGGTTTCTGATTAATTTCATTAGCATGCACTTCACTTCTCAACTTTTCTAGGTACTTTGTCAAACTCTTCAAATTGAGGAGCTATGAGGAGTAGATTTGCAACTTTTTTCTATCTGTTACTATTATTGTGTAATTATCACTTAGAATTCCTTCAGTTAATACTATAATTCATCACGTAGATGGCCGAGCTCAGATATGCTGACTACCAATGGAGGCTGTGGCACCTGGATGCACTGTTGGGCGGAAACAGGCCGGCGGAGGTGTTATGCATTGGGCGGAAACAGGCAGGCGGAGGTGTTATGCATTGGGCGATATTTTCTTGAGATACTTTAGGCCCCATTACCCCAGTAGCACAATCCCTGACAGCTGTCAGGTATCTGAACATCATTGCAAACCAAGTTCACCCATTCATGGCAACTGTGTTCCTTGATAGTGATGGCCATTACCAACAGGATAATGTGCCATTCCACACTGCCAGAATCATCAAGGAGTGGTTCAAGAAACAAGCTGGTGACTTTCTGTTAATGTCCTGGCCTCCAAATTCACCTGACATGAACCCAATTGAACATTTGCGGTTCGACTTGGAAAAGCGGGTTCGCACTAAATCACCATCACCCTGAAATGTACGGGAACTAGAGGACCTGCTGTTGACATTGTGGTACCAGATGCTCCAGCATACCTCATGGAATCGATGCCTCACCGAGTGGCTGCTGTTTTGCTGCCTAAAGGGGGTCCTACAGCTTGTTAGGTAGGTGGTCATAATGTACTGTCTCGTCGGTGTTGTGCTTTTCATATATTTGTGAAGAATTAATTATTCCAGGAATCCTCTTGCCATTCATTTCTATGATCCACTAATTGGTACATTCTGACACTTTAATAAAAGCTTTGGGAGGTCATTAGAAAAACGAGTTTGCACAAATGTCTAAAGTCCATTCAGTTCCACCATAATGATGTAACTCCAGATACCTCATTCACAACAACCCATGCTATTGTAGAGACAGGTTGGTAAGTGATGCCACATCCACCCAACAGACCTGATCTGACACTGCCTGACTTTTGCCTCTGTGGACTGATGGTATCATAAGACAAAGGTTAGATAACACAGAGGGCATTAAGGCTTTTCTTAAGACAGATGTTTGATAGCATTCTCCAAAATATTTCCAAACTAGATTTCAGTCTTGGGTTCTGAAATGGCAAGTGTATTGAATGTGGGGATTTTTTTTTTTTTTTCTTGAGGAGCAACTTTGAAAAGGGAAATGTCTGATGTATTTGCAACACATTGTGTGCCTTCCATCTATTGTAATAAAAATGTTATTACGTAACAAGTATTACTTTTGGAATTTCCCTAGTATTACTTTAAACATCCTAGACATTTTCCTGTTCAATGTTCACTTGCAAAACAAAAACTGGACTGCTTAATAACACCAACCTGTTTCATTTCATAAGAGAGATGGAATGTATAAATAAATAACTAAAATATTCTATTAAGAAGATACCTAAGCAAAAAAATACATATATAATTTTGACTCACACCAAGCACAACATAGAAAGGGTTATGTATCTACCTGTGAAATTTTGCAGCATCAGTCTCTTTATCCCTATGGTCTTAATTCCACTCTATCTGACAATAAGCATAATCAGCATAAATTTTCAATTCGTGAACTCTTCTTTCTTGTTAATAATAAGAGCTGCACTAGGTTATTTCGCACATCAAGCAAAGTTGATTTTGCTAACTTGCTAATAACTCTGGAAAGCTTTAAAACTGGCACTAATTTTGTTAAAAATACTTACAAAATTCTCAAGTCCTTCAAGCACTCTGTCCTTAAAAGTTTTTTCAAATTCTGGAATGAAACTGCTGACTATGTTGATAAGCATGTTTTTGCTTTGGTTCTGGACATTCTTAAACATATTCTTAAAGATAAAATTTCTCTTAAAGAATTTTCCAGTAATTTTGTAACCATCAGGTTTCTAAATAAAGCCTACGATAATCTCAATGTAAGGAGGCTGTTCTACAATAATGCAATTTTTTTCCCATCCACAGGCACCAGTCTATTGTAAGTTTTAAATATGTTAAGACCTTAGGGTCAATAGTTAAAAACTACAAACTTAACTCTTCGAGCTACATTCCTGTAATTACTACATGTTCTTGTGATGAACATAGAGAAACAGTTCACTATGATAAGAATTACAACCATATTATCACCGGAAACTTGAGTTTTGTTGAAAATGAAAAGCTTAGGAATTTATTAGAGTATGGCTCTAAATTCAGACCTTCCTTCACAATTTCCAAAGAAAAGATTCTTGAGAGCTTCACTCAAGATGTTAATAGGTACATCGTAAAAACCAGTTTAACGTACAATCAGCCTATTGAGGCCTTCGCAGAATGGAAATATAATCTAATCAATAGCTTCACCGGTGAGTTGGCAGGTCTGGACTTTTGTTTCGACAGAAATCTCTTTTTCTCTGGAGAAGCTAAAAGGTCACTCTCCAAACTACAAGACCAATTTATTTTTACCACTACGGATAAGGCTAGCAATAATTTTGCAATTATCTGTAAGAAGTTCTATTTTGAATTGTTAACTATGGAACTCAATAATAGAGTAACATACGAGCCCGTAAGTTATTCTACCAAGCAGTTAGAAAATCGGTTTAAGGCATTCTTCAAGAAACTTAAAATTCCACAAACTAGAAGATATGAGCCTGAATTTCCATTTCTTTTTGCAACGGTTAAGTTTCATAAGGATCCTGTGAAGTTCAGGTTCATAGCTAGTGGAGTAAGGAGTCATAAAAAGAAAATAGATCTTGCTTTTGAAGATGTCTTAAAGAAAGTTTTGAAACACATTAGAAACTGTACTAACTTGATGTACAGAGATTTTTGGATAATTAACAATAATGCAGAAGTAATTTCTACTATACTCAAAGTTTGTCCCCTAGATATTAATAGTTATGATTTTGAAAACCTATATACTAATCTGCCTCTATCAGATATAATCACTACCCTTAAAGAGCTGTATGCAGAATTTAAACTTAACCAATTTGTTAATGTAGGAACTTGGAACTCTTATCTCAATTGCTGCATAAAAAATAACCATATCCTATATAATAATACTCTCTATAAGCAAGTGAACGGTATTCCCATGGGAACATCAACATCCACGAATATCGCTAATCTATTCCTGTTCTTTAAGGAATATAAATTCATTAAAAATCACCCCACCTGCTCAGATAACTACCTTTACACTTTTAGATATATTGATGATCTGCTGTGTATCAATAATTCAGAAGTTATAGAGAGTGATTTTGATAATATCTATCCTAGCTCTCTTAACTTATGTAAAACCAACCACTGTAATCAGGAACTTGAGTTCCTAGACTTAAGCATTAAGCTCAACAGAGGTAACCCATCTATTAGCCTCTTTGATAAAAGAGTTAATTTTCCTTTCAAAGTAATTAAATATCTACACTGGAATAATAACATATCAACCAAAGTAATTGAGAATGTACTAATTTCTCAGGTCCTAAGAATTTCAAGAATTTGCAGCAACAATTTGGACTTCAATTACCACCTTAATATACTATTAGATAGTTTTCTAGAGAACGAAATTCCTTCTTCTTTCATCAAAAGAACTTTAAGAAAAATTATTCTGAATAATAGAGTAAGGTTGGAAGATCTGCTTTAATTTTCTACACAGTTAATAATATGATTCTGACCAATCAAAGCCGTAAGGAAGTTGGCTAGAGGATGCCTATTAACTACATAAAGGAACCTTAGTGCTATGGATATGAAGGTCCTATTAAAACAAAAAATTAAATAATATAAACAAAATCACAAAAAAAAGCTTAAAAATCTGTTTATAAAAGAAAATAAAAACAAATAAAAAAGAAAACTAGTTATTCATCACTAGGATAGCTATACTAAAAATAGTAAAACCAACATTAAAGTTAATAAGATTCTGATTAATCTATAGAAGCTCACTAAGGTGATTTAATACATGCAAAGATTATTAAATACACTACTTGTGTATTTTATAATATTTCTCATGTATTCTGGAGAGTTAATTCTGCTCTTTCTGATCATACAGATCCACAGTCTTAAGTTTATATATATTTTTTTCTCTGGTTAAAATCTCCGCGAGTTGGTTTCTTTCTGTATGAGGAGGCCATCAGCCCCACCCACACTGCCCCCCAGCGACTAGGGAGTGGCGGAAGAGGTCAGCCATGTTTTAATCTTGTTAGGAGAAAGTTTTGTCGCACAAGAGGTAAGCTCTCTTCCTTGTATTTGGGTTTTGGTCTTATAAGTTCAATGTTTGTACTTCATGTACTTTTTCTCTGTTGTTTTTTTGCTTTTCAGCTTTTAGGCACTGGCTTGTCTGTTAACATTTTTGCGGGTTTTAACTCTTTCTTTTCTTTGTAACTTTGCGCGTCTTTTGGGGAACCTAGGAACAGCAGATGGCTAAGCTTATTCCTTTTCTTTGCGCTGTATTTTCAAAGTAGTTAAGTACTTAATAACTAATTAATTATGCACTTAAAACACTGCTGAAATACTTTGTACATATTGCAACTAACTGTTTAAGTCATATAACTTTCACAAAGTTTTCTTTAGTTAATTATTGTCTTTAACTTATTCTCGTTTTCGTGCTGTCATAAGTTGTAGAGTAGGGGGTTTTAGACTCAAGTTTTCTTTCAAAAATCTGTTTTTTAAAAATTAATATTTCCTTTTTTAATTGCAATGAAAAAATTTGGATTTCTTTTGCATTGTTTTTCAGGTTTAAATTCTCTCTCAAACGAACTTGGCATTTCGTTATAGCTGAAAATTATTTCTAATTATTATGTCACTCTCACAGCTTGAGTTCTCTTTAATCTTCTTCTCTCTGTTTAATAGTAACAGATGAAGAGCATGGGTCGGGCCAGGAAGGTTCATGGATGCAAGCGAAATTGTTAACTAGTGCTAGGTCATACAACTCTGCGGAGGACATGATATATATATATTTTTTTAAAACAATTTTAGGTGGGAATGTTACTTGCATCTATGGCCTTGCAGAAACCCATTTCCAACTAGGTCTTTGTGGAAGTGAGAAAATGCAGAGTTTTTGCTGGTCCTTGATAAAGCCAAGGCTCAGTATTCTCGACACCTTCTACATTCAGTTGTTTTATTTTATTTTTTTATCTTTTCTCCTTTTACTCACACAGGTAGATACATAACCCTTTCTATGTTGTGCTTGGTGTGAGTCAAAATTATATATGTATTTTTTTGCTTAGGTATCTTCTTAATAGAATGTGAATTCTGAATTTTCAAAACTGCTGCGTTGCGCGTTTTGATCTTCGGGTTTTTTTGCAACTTTCGTTTTAAATTCTAAAGTTTTTCCTTAGTCTTCAGTGTTGCTCTTCAGTAACTAAAATATTCACATTTAGTGTACACTTAGTGCTCTTAATAAAATTTCAGAATAATATATGCTTTAGAAAAGATTGAGTTTAAAACCACTGGAAAGAAATTTCAAATAGCATATTATATGCAATAAAAGAATACTAAAATGCCACAAATACCTTATGCAATGACGTTTTCCCATCAGTATCCTGAATAGAAGGATCTGCACCATGCTTAAGTAACAAACAAACTATGTCAACATGGCCTTTCAAAGCAGCTCGGTGAAGAGGAGTTGCTCCACCAGGTGTAGTAGCATTCGGATTTGCTTTCATGCTTAAAAGTGTCCTACAGACTTCTAAATGTCCATTCCTTGCAGCATAATGCTGAAAGCATGAACAAATGACAATTAGGTCTTGCAGGATTTGATATTTTCTCTTTGTTGCAGATTACTTTGTTAACAAAGCAATATTTCACATAGGCTGTGCGTAATAAGAGTATGCTTAGTGCTGATGTCTAGATCAGAACACAGAAGGGATAAATAATTCACTGCCTAAAAACTTTTATCATGATAGTTTCAAATGGTCTTCCTACAGAAATCCCTTACAACATTCATGCTTTCTAAACACTGGAATTGCATAGTGAAATGAACTACCAAAGGACAGTTGTCATGGCTTGAACTCTCTTTTAAACAGCATGGATTTGAAAAACATGGCATACACACTCATCTACTAATGAAGCTGAGCATCAATAAAACAGCTACCAGGACTAAATTCCTATTCCTTCCTTAAAAACAATTAAAACAAAAGTACATTATCTTCTTAATGAAAATGATGAATTTAAAGCAATGACAAAGTTTATCTCTTTGCTTATTTATTAAGCTAAGCTGCCTATATAGCAGTTGTATTTGTTTCAAATCTTAGATGATTCTATGAAAATGTCCAACAAAATGATCAGGTTCCGTGAAAAATAGTAATTCAAATTGCACTTTGTTGGAACATTGGCTTAAATATCACAAGAGTAGCATTTAAAAGGTGTGTGTCTTCATTAAAAAACAGATTGAGAATCAAGTGAGAATATATTCATTTTTATTAAGAGTACACAATCAACATTATTCTATGCAACCACTGGTGTGTTTTCATATGCAATATATTTGCAGGCTGATATCAAAGTCCTAAGAACCAAATTCACCATCGTACTCCCTCTGCAATGAAGTGAGAATCTACCTCAGGGTGTCTACAAAAATTTGGGAAATGCAATTTCATGACAAATTAACAATTATCATGACCATTTTTAAAAGCTCTCTCCCTCTCTCTCTGTCTTGATATATACAGCTCTATCCAAAGCAGCAGTATATGTGAGTGCACACATAGGTATGCAGTAAGTATACAGAGTGGAAGAAATATTCTTCTCATCATGATGCAGTAAGTATTGGGTTGGTGCAAATGAAATGTCCGGCAAAGGACCAGCACACGTGGATGGCGAGAACGAAAGAGTAGGACAGCTTACCTAGGCAAAATAATCCCCCTTGGCATCAACACATAGTTGCCATCTGTCCGGCAAGGCCATGATCCTGGAACATAACAAGTCGTGCGGCTGGGACCCAAAGAAGTTATCAACTGCATGTTGAACCTTATTGTCTGTCATGAACTGTTTCCCAGACAGGAAGTGATCCAGGCGACGAAACAGATGATAGTCTGTCGAAGACAAGTCCGGGTAATAGGCAGAATGAGGCTGTGCTGCATAGCCCAAGACAGTTAGTGTCAACATCGTTCATTGTCCTGGAGCAGAAGAACAACATGTCTGTTGTTCAAAGCCGGTTGTTTCTGCAGCAATTTCCAGTGCATCTGGTGTAATTCAGCACAATAACATTCTGCAGTGATGGTTTGGCCTCTTGCCAAAAAACTCCAATGAATTATCCCAGCTGTGGACCACCAGACAAGGAACATCATCTTCTCGGTGTGTAGATGTGGCTTAGGATTCTATCAGGCTGTGCCTTGCTAAACCACTGTGCAGATCGCTTCCGATTATCATAAAGGACCCACTTGTCATTGCAGGTGACGATTCGATGCAGTAGAGGTTGCTGTTTATTCCTGGCAAGCAGCGACGTGCAGACTTCCAAATTGGCAATTGTCAACTCGTACGGCAGCCACATGTCCAGTTTTTTTACCTTATCCAGTGCAGCCAGACACCAAACAACTGTCGTGTGGTGGACACCTACTTCTGCCACTATCTCACAACACATTTTTCGGGGTCCATTTCAACCACACGTAACAGAACATCGTCAGAAACAACAACGGGTCGGTGACCACATGCTTGGTTTTGCAAGTCCCGTCTCCGCTTCGAAACTTCACAAACCATCGCCGAATGATTCGTTCATTGGCTGTATTTTCCCCAAATGCTTTGTTAACGTTTCGAGCGCCATTTCCTGCAGAATGGCCCAGTTTAAATTCATACAGGAATATAAATTTTGAGGTTACTCACCTTTATTCCCTAAATCATTTAGGAGGTTTTCGCCTCTACACATTTCCAACACGTATTTTTCTTATTTACATCGTGGTTCGAGGCCGCAACAAAAAAAAAAAAAAATCATTTTCAACTCACGCAAACATCACTCCCCTTCCTTCTTTTCCCTATGACCAAATTCAGATTCAAAATAATCCTCCTCAAATATACACAATTGAACTCCCTAAAACACTTTAATCAAATTAAAACATCAATCAATAAAAACCTATTTACACATTTCCTAAAACGTCAAAGTTAAAAGCTGTTGCCCAAAATTATTTACAATTGCACATCAGTGCCCAATTAAAATAAACCCAAATGCCTGACACAACCACTATATTCAATGCTGACGGACCTCTCTCCCCTCTCCCCTCAGAAACAAGCATAACAACCAAGCACTTTCAAACCACCGCCCTGGCCATTTTCAAGGAGCGGACGCAACAGATGTACTACCCGTCACCATCCACGAAACGTAGTGCCTGAACGACAGAGAACGTAAAATTGAGACAATGCCGCGCGGGCACTGGAACATTCGCTACGTTTCGTGGATGGTGACGGGTGGTACATCTGTTGCGTCCGCTCCTTGAAAATGGCCAGGGCGGTGGTTTGAAAGTGCTTGGTTGTTATGCTTGTTTCTGAGGAGAGAGAGGTCCATCAGCATTAAATATAGTGGTTGTGTCAGGTATTTGGGTTTATTTTAATTGGGCACATGTGCAATTGTAAATAATTTTGGGCTACAGCTTTTAACTTTGACGTTTTAGGAAATGTGTAAATAGGTTTTTATTGATTGATGTTTTAATTAGATTAAAGTGTTTTAGGAGTTCAATTGTGTATATTTGAGGAGGATTATTTTGAATCTGAATTTGGTCATAGGGAAAAGAAGGAAGGGGAGTGATGTTTGCGTGAGTTGAAAATGACTTTTTTTTTTTTTTTTTTTTTGTGGCCTGGAACCACGATGTAAATAAGAAAATACGTGTTGGAAATGTGTAGAGGCGAAAACCTCCTAAATGATTTAGGGAATAAAGGTGAGTAACCTCAAAATTTATATTGTCTAAATACCACGTGAATAATTAAGCAGCTAGATGACATTTGCAATGCTGTATGAATATATGATTCATACAGGAAGATGACTCTCAAATCCGGCGTCTGAATGTTTCCTTTGCAAGCCACATTACATCCAAACAAACCACACCTGAACCTGGTTCTTCACATATGTGCTAGCTATTTATAGTAACTCTGTGACCTAATACCCACAATACCTTTGGGTGGTTCCATTCCACTGTGGTGGGGGCCTGTCTCCACTGCTCGTTTGCGCCGGATATTTCATTCGCACCAACCCAATATAATTAAAGAGGGTGGGCAATCCCTCACCTTTTTTTCTATGTAACAAGTGATCCCTACTCTTCTGCTAGTAACTCATCATACTTTGACAGTGCCTAAAATAAGTTGAAATACTCACAGTTGTGGTATATGATTTCATAACACACCTTTCTTTAACATTTGTACCTGGAAAATATCACGACTTCATAAGCAGCATAATTTAAATTGCTAAATTGATTTACAAATTGTGTACATATATTTCTATGCTAAAAGGTTTTTTTGCTTTAAGGGTTTTCTTTGTGGAGGAGTGCATATGTGTCCTTTTTTTTTTTTTTTTTTTTTTTTGATACTTGGATCATTAGATGAAAACCAAATTTATGTCTTATGTAGTTGGTATGCATGGAAAATTACTAAGTTTGTCAAATGAACTATTAATAAAAACAAAAAGAAATTCTTGACCCCAAAACAAAATTTGTGACTTTTTCATGACTTTAACAACCCTTTCTGAATTCATGACTTTTTCGTGATTTTCATGATCAGTAGACACCCTGTAACTGTGTATGCTCTGGAAAGGTTCACTCAGCAAAAAGTTAGACTACCATGTGCAAGCAGCTACTTTGCTCCAACTTGAGGAAGATAATTTCTGTGCCAATTGAGCAAGTTTGTGCATAGTGTGATTAGCAATTTAATGAATTAAAATTATTGATATTTTGTGTGCTGAGTGCAATGAGTATGTATCGTATCAAAATAAGTGACATCATCAATGAACTTTTGGAAAAAGTAACCTTTTTTGAGCTTTGATGTGAGAATTAATTTCAAACTACACAGAGTGGAAGACCTCAACAAGTCAACACTTCTGGAACTTAAAACTGAACACAAGGATTTTTAATCAATCCTTGTGTTCAGTCACGCACTGGGTGTTATAATGCAAGCAATTACCAAGAATTTTTATGGCTAACAGGATCAAGTGATTATAGTTTGGATGTGCTAGCTTTTCCCCCGCTTGAAACAGGCCCTTAGAATAAGACCAGAGCTTCTGAAATATAGCTTCCATAGATACCAACCTCTGGAAGTTGTTTTCAGTAATAAACATGTTGTTTTTTTCCCAGTAATTTTCAGTAATACAGCACGCAGTGGCAAATTGGGGTATCTCGTATAGCAAAGCACATGTTCCAGTTTGTCACAACACAATTATTACAGACAAAAAACAAAGGAATAAATACATTAAACAATATTTTACTAGTGCTAGAATTAAAAATGTTGTCTACAGGAAAAATCTAGATTACCTTCAGAAATTATTTAGGTTTTTCTTTTCTCTCTCTTTCTTAATGCCTTCAGATTTTGGCAGAGTTAAAATCAACAGCTTTTCCTAAATACACTCATCGTCATAAAAATCAGCACACCAATGAGAAGGCATCGGATTGAAATGAGATTTTAGTAGTGAGATGGTACATACCAAGGACAGAAGTGATTACATCACAGCAGCAGGACGATTTCCCGTGGACATAGGTACACATTCTGGTCAACATTAGTACCGCGCCAGACCGCCTTGTGCTTAGATACATGCAGTGATATGGTCCGGCATGGAGTCAAAGAGACACTGCATGTTGTCCTGGGACAGATTGGCCTACACTTCTTGCAACCGACAATCTAAATCGCTAACACTGGGACATGAAAAAGCTTGCATCTCATCTGGTACTACGCGTGCTCAATGGGCGAGAGATAAGGCAATCTGGCAGGCCACAGAAGCGTCAAAGCATGACGTAGATAGTCCTGGGAAACACGAGCTGTGTGCGGATGGGTGTTATCTTGTTGGAAAATGGCTCCGGACCACCCCTCCAGGAAAGGCAGCACATGGGGCCGCAGAATCTCCTGTGCATAGCACTGGGCTGTCAACGTCCTTTGGATCACTGCGAGGGAAGTCCGGCTGTCATACGCCATGGCTCCCCAGACCATCACGCCTGCAGTTCAGGATGTGTGCTGCTTGTACAGTGAGGTTGGCATTATATAGTGCTCACCTGCAGTCCTCCACACTCTGACACAGTGGTCGTCCGTTCCCATTCAGAAGAAGGATTCGTTGTTGAACACTATACATCGCCAGTCCGTAGCATTCCAAGTTGCTCACTGCTGACGCCACTGCAATCGACGCTGACAATGGTCCGGTGTTAATGGCAGAAAATGTAAGGGTCATCGAGGGTGCAGATTCGCCTCTGCCAGGCGTCTGGAAATGGTTCTGGGGGAAACAGGAGTCCCTTGTACATCCGCCACATGTCTCTGGGTATTGGGCACGGGCATCATCGCATCTGTGAGTGCCGCTGTCACAATCCCATGGTCCTCTCTGCTGGTGCCGTGTCTGGGTGCCTTCCCGTGTCCATTGCTCCAAACACGATTGCCCCGTACTGCCCGACCGGCCTAAATGGTGGCCAATCCGGTGCTCCCGTCACCCTGCCTCTCTCATCCCGACAACACGGCCTTGTTCAAACTCCGTCAGTTGCCCATAAGCACATCTACGGCAGCTCCTCGGCATGTCTATTGCTCAGGGATCTCACCTCACTGTTACTGTGCACTGCAGCACACACGTGGAGTCACCTGAGCAGTGCCATATAAGCCCCAAAGATAGCAATTGCAGCGCTGGTCTTGGACACCCGGGCATGTGAAATCACACAAAACTTGAATCATTTGATGTCTGCCCTCCCCATAGCTATTCGCCGAGTTTCATGTTAATCACACAGTTTTTTCATGGTGCGCGAAATTTTATGACAATGAGTATAACTCATAATATTGAAGAACTGAACCGTAGACTTACCCTGTGTTTTAATTTTGTAGTTCACAGTTTGTATAGCCAAACAGGTTTCAATGTTCATTCTTCCTGACTTTATAACTATAATTTCAGCCATCATGATGAAAGAAATTTCAGCCTGAGAATCATGAATGCATAATAAAAAATACATATGCACATATCTGTAAGTTGTTCTCTGAGATTCAGAGGTTAGCTCCATAAAGAAATGCAACCACCTGGAGATAAAATTTTAACTGATTATTTACTTACTGTTGCCATATCAAACTTCTCTATTTACAGCGATCTTGACATACAACTTGAGCTTCACTGAGATCTATCACATGAAGTACACGAGACCTTCAATACTTCATGCTCATAATATTTTTCTCATGCAGACACTCCTGAATCTGATCCACCCATGACTTCCTCGGACTTCCTCGGCCTTCCTCTGCCTTTACTTCCTGCCACTTGGGCTAAAAAGATTTTCTTAATAAGCATCACATCATTCATTCTTTCAACATGGACAAACCACTGAAGCATAAAAGTCTCCACCTTGCTAACAATATTTTGCTTCACATCACACAACTGCAACACACTTCATTCCTCACATGATCAGAACGTGTCTCCCACAAACCACACGTAAGTAACGCATTGCTCTAGCACACAAACAACTCCTATGTCTCTTCTGTAGTACCCAGGCTTCACTGCGAGCCATACATCAGTGTAGGAACAATTACACTTTCATACACAGCCATGCGGGACTCTCTTGAGAACCCATCATTCCTGTGAAAACCTCCCAAAGCAGCTATGACTTTCAAAGAAGAATTCACTCGCCTACTAATTTCGCCATGCAATTTTGTTCTCTCTGTCAAACATCTCCCTAAATACACAAACTTATTCACCTGGTCAATCACTGTGCTATTTAGACTTATCTTGCATTCAGTACTAATAATTTCTCACTGAAAAACCATAACTTTGGTTTTTCCCTAATTTATACTTAGTTTGAATTTCATACAAACTTCGTACATCCAGAACAACATACTCTGCAACTCACTTTTGCTCTCTGCCAACAGGACTGCATCGTCAGCACAGGTGTTGTCCGAGCCACCACAGAAAACATCACTGAAAAACATGTACAAAAATTTTCATCGTAGAATTCTTGGATTATCTGCTAACAAAAAAAATTTCAGGTTCTGCGGATTATGTGCTGATGAGGATAAATGCCAATTAAAAAGAAAAGTTTTTGCGGCCCTTTGATTTTTAAAATAATTCGCAGGGTAATTGTGCAAGAGAGGGGGTATAACTGGAAAAGGAACTCTTTCGGAAAAATTCTTTCCTAGTTCAGGAGTTTGTATGGAGTGAAAAGCAGTGGGAAGGGGTGTCATAACAAAAGATCGGGGAAGTTGTACGGAGAGTCGGCGGGAGTCATTTTGTCTTTGTATTGTTGAGAAAGACAAAACCCTGACTGCTTGTGTTCTGTCTCCGTCAACCAGCCAATGAAAATGTATGCATAACGCTTGCTGCATGAACCTACATATGCAGGAGTCGCGCTGTCGATCGCATTCTTTGAAATTTGCGGGGGAACAAATCATTTCAGCAATGGAAAAAAAGTTTTGGCAAAAATTTTGGCAATTACCTTTTTGTACTATCTTAACACTTTAATCAAATATTAATAAAATTGAATTTGGTGAACTTTAAAGAAGCTAAGGCAACTGCTGAATTATGTATGCTTCCTTTCAAAGTTCAATGTTTTCGGGTGCTGTGCCTTGTGTGTTTAGTTCGTCCTTTGCCGTTTTGACCAACGTCTTTGCTGCTGATATTTTCCTTCATTGCCATTTATGATGTCTTCTAAAAGGAAATGTTTCTGTTACACTGCAGAATTTAAACTTACAGTGAAGGCACAGATGAAGATATGATCGTGTCACTATGTGATAGTTTTCAAAAGGTCAGAAAACTAGAGCGCCATGACACGAGAAAAGCAACAGTACAAAATGTAAGCAAACCCAGTGAAAAACTCCGCAGGAGTATTCACGAAAGTCCAGTCCTCTTTTTTTACTGACCTGAGTGTGAGCCAACTCCTGTGCTTTGAAAGCAGGATTTCTTCCAAAAACTTTCGACTTGCACAAGAGTATAAACGTTATTTCTATGAACTGTTCTGTGTCAGCGTTTCTTCATTGGGAATGTGTAATGCAATACTCTACAGCTACATTGTGCATTGGCATGATAAAATTATGTGCTCCATAGATGCGACGCCACTAAGCTTTGTGTCCAGAGATAAAAATATATTAAAAAAAGTTACCTTTAAACATAAATTTCCTATTTAATAAGCTTGTTTTTCTTACTACTTCAGACTCCGTGGTCTTCAATAAACCGACTTTTCTGTCGGAAATTTCGCTTCCGAATCAACATTTGAGATGTGCAGATTATACATTTTTTTTTTCCCTGAATGTCACGGTCTGCGGATTATACAAAGGTAAAAAAAAAAAAAAAAAAAAAAAAAAAAAGTGTGAATTCCAGAGTCAGCAAAACCAAAACTTACAGTAATTCAAGAATTTGCGAGCCCCCGGAAAAAAAAACGAGTACCATTATTTTTTCTTTCCCAGGGAGAGATAAACTAAAGACTGAGGGTAAAGCATTACTTTTTGGACAGAAATGTACATGACTGATATTATCCGCTTCCCCCGATGGTCCAAAAGTCTGGCCACTAAAAAATTTAGCTGGCCACCAGATTTCAGAATATTTTTCTACCCCTGGTATCAGCATACAGCAATCTGTGCACACAGATATTACCAAGACATAAACATAATAAAAAAGCTTTCACTATTTTAAAAAAATGGTGTAACCTTGAGAATATGAATAATTTTGAATACAGTGCATCAATTCTTACCAATTTAACTTTGTCACTTTTTTGTTTTCAGAAAACTTTTCCTCCCTTATCAAGCTTTCTAAAACCTTTCAGAAGACTTTTCCTCCTTCATCAAGCTTTCTAAAACCTTTCACAAAAGTTTCCCTCCCTTATCAAGCTTTCTAAAATCTTTCACAAAACTTTGGCCCCCTTATCAAGCTTTCTCAAACCTTTCAGAAAACTTTCCCTCCCTTATCAAGCTTTCTAAAACCTTTCAGAAAACTTTCCCTTCCTTATCAAGCTTTCTAAAAACTTTTCCTCCCTTATCAATCTTTCTAAAACCTAAAATGCAAACATTTATAGAAAAAATTATACAGTGAAACCACTGAACAACAATTACTGCTCAGATTGGGAAAAAGTGATGGCTGTTAGGAGGTGGCCATTGTTTAGAGGTCAGGCCTAATTTAACATTGCTAAGCCATTGTGTTTCTGCAAAAAGAATAAATGATGAAGCTTATGCACCATAAATCAAATGCTGCAGTGCTTTTTACAGATGCTGTCTGCTGAATAATACTGAATATAATAATTAAATAAATAATTCATGGTGTACAGCAGGGATCCGTAACCTTTCTTGGCTATGACCCAAAATCAACAAGACAATCAACTACGCGATCCATGGGTCTATTTTGAAATTAAAAATGCTAATGTAATAATATGAATAAGTGTACACTTATAGTAATTATTCATTATTACACAGAGTGTAACGAAATTTTTCCTTTTTGAAATTATGGTCAAACCAGTGGTGCAACCAAGTAGCGGGGGGGTTAGGTTTATTTATATAGTGGGAAGGTATGAATAATTAACATATTGTGAGACAAACAATATGAATTGGAAATTAAAACCATTTGTAAAACAGATATCAATTTCTCCAATTTTTTAAATAAGAGAATGCAATTTTTACAGTAACCAAGGCACATCAAAGTAAACTCCCATTTGAAATTTCATCAAAATCCGATAAAAACTTTAGAAGTTAGGCATTTTTTTTTAATTATTAATGAATGTTCGCTGAAAGCCTCCATATAGTGCATATTTTCTCTCTCTCTCCCTCTCTCTGCTGTCTCCCTTCCATGTCGTATTTATTAATCATTTGTCATAGGATTCTAGGGGCAGGCCAGTGTTGCCAAGTTGGGGGATTTCCCATTAAATTTAGGGGGAAATTTTGCAATACTCTGATGTTCTAAAAATGCCCATGATCCCAGTGACCAGAAGAAGCAACGCTAGTGGTCCCCATGATGTCATCTCCAGAAATTCTGGTGCCTTTACACATGTTAAACATAAAGAAGGTTTAAAATTTTAAAAATAATTAACATTTTATTTTTTTTTTTCTAAGAAGCTACAGCGACTTAAGTTTGGGTTACAACCCATAGGTTAAGAACTCCTGGTGTAGATGATTTAAAAAAAACAGTGACTGATGTCAAACAGCCCTTAGAAATAGCAAGCTAGGAGATTAGGCTTCGGGTATGCTATAGGAAAGAAAAATGTTAGATAGTAAAGTGCAACCACACAGTTACCTGGCCGCGCACCATAAAGCAGGAACACTGCCTGCAGTGAACAAACCAAGTAACATCGGCTACAGCACGCAAAATTTCAGGCCCCATCAACCACTCTTGCAACCCCCGAGGTGATTGAAACACACATGGAAGCTGCAGCTCGCCTCACGTAGAAGTAAGCTTTTAACTCTTTTTGTTAAGCATATCTCTGTATCAGCCATATCTCACTCAACGGGGAATGTGAAGAAGATCTACATCGGCGCCACTTTGAAGACATTGAAAGTCAGATTCTCACAACATAAATATGATATTCGTTCAGCACATTCTTCGACTGCTTTAGCCCGGACTGTTGCTGAGGGAGAATTTTATCCAGAATGGAATAAATCCTCCATTCTTGCTGTCGCTTCTGATAATTCTCTCTGTTATTTACAGAAAGCTTGGGCATTCAACGCTACTTGTCCTCCTGTTGCAACGACGAGTTACCGTTATCTGTTCCTTCACCCTGGAGTTTTCTTCTGAAGAACTGCTTTCCTGATGAATCGGACATACCTCATGAATAACTCATAACTATGCCGTCACTTTCTATCTTCTATAATACTGTTTCTTTCAGTTGGCAATGTACTCTCCTCAACTGGGGCATGATGGTATTGCTTGTGAGTGTATTTATACTCGGGACACTTCCATTTCTGCACGCTAGGCCTGAAGATGGAGGTATAGTACCTCTGAAAGATCTCGCTGCAGTTGTTTTTTAAATTACGTGTAGTTTTTAAAATATACTAAATAAAGATGTTATTTATTATAAATAATTAACATCTTTTATTTAGTATCTGGTGGGTTGTTACCATGCTCAGACAGCTATATATTGTTCTTAGTGTACATAATCCAACCCATTATGCCTTTAACAATTAACATTCTTTGTCTCTATCTTATCCTTTTGCTGAAGTACCGAAGGAACTATGTAAAATTCAAGGAAGAGAGTGCCCATTAGTTCTCCTTCAGCGCTGACTGGGGTGTCCATTGACTAATGTTAAGAGGTTTTGTAGTTCAGGTTATCGTTAATGCTAATCTTACAGAAGCTTGCTAAGTAGAAAATTAAATTTTCTGCATATTTACTGTTTCTCACGTTAAAAAATGTCTCAGGAGCACGGTGCCTAGTGCAAGATAAAATATTCATGCATAATATATTACAATATTTTATCTTGCACTAGCCACTGCGCTCCTGAGACATTTTTTAACGTGAGAAACAGTAAATATGCAAAAAATTTCATTTTCTACATAGCAATTCTTTGAATCCATGTAACTGAGCTCTGTGTAACTCATTTAGAGTATTTGAATATACTTACAAAAGCTGTTTGGTAGCAACTAAAACTTGCCATTGCTTGGAGTTTACCAATGTTTGGAGGTGTCAGTTAATGGAGGTTTCATATACTTAACAACAATATAGGAAAGTAGAATCACCATGAAAAAAAATATGATTACTATTATGGGAGAAATTCATGCTCCATCTGACTTCATGTTTTCGGAAATTTTTCCTTCATTTTCAAACTGAATTACGTATACTTATGGAACAAAATCATATTAAACAACAATAGATGGCAGAAGGCACGAGAAACAGAATTTACAAATTATGGGGACATTTTTGCTCAGTCTAACTTTTGCTTTTGGAGATTGCCTATATTTTCTTGCCAAAATACAAACATTTATTATAAATATTGAACGGGAATTATAGAGGATAAATTTTTAAGGTAACAATACTGGGCAGGAACATCTCAAATAAAAAAAAACAGTTATAGGAGAAAATTTCATTCCATGAAACTTTTGAAAGACAAAATTCCGCCCCCTCCCCCAATCCTATTCAGTATAGCATCGATCTCAAGAATAACCCAAATGATAACAAAAAAGCAAAGTTTTACGATTCTGAGGAAGAATCTAATGCCTGCTTTCAAAGCAGAAAAATCAAATGGCGATTTTCTGTAATTTTATCATCATGTCTGTACTTTCGTAATCCCAACCAAAAAATTTTAATATTACAGAAAATCTGTATTGGTGGGCATCCATGAACTTCTGTTAACCAATGGGTGAAATTTCTATAAATAATAGAAAGTATTCACCCAAAAATATTATTTCCATTGCTTAACAACTAAAGAAAATTTGCTACTGTAATTTTTAGAAAGAGAATATTTGCTTGGTAGGAAAATAGCCCAGGTCGCAGACATAGGATATGCCACTGGTTTGTGTGTTTACACAGCATTTTTTTTTCTTTCTGGTAAGTGCCATCTGTTACCACTGATTGTGCATTATTACAATGCTAAATATCATCACTGATTACACATTATTCCAATGCTATATGTTATCACTAATTAAATCGTATACTATAATAGAACACAGAGTTAAAAAT
The DNA here is from genome assembly GCA_039090855.1 of Macrothele yani. Classification (NCBI taxonomy): domain Eukaryota; kingdom Metazoa; phylum Arthropoda; class Arachnida; order Araneae; family Macrothelidae; genus Macrothele; species Macrothele yani. The sequence goes on from CM076995.1 coordinate 188,557,984, forward strand.
CTAATACATCACTGAGATCACATGTATCAAAAACACAAATAAATTACATGACAGACTTCCCAATCTCATTGTATCAAGTAGTTATGCATATCAATTCACTTTGCATAAGGTTTATACACTCCTACAATTATTGAGAATTATAGCTTTGCCACTACATTTCATGTGGAGTATCTGTCAGAATAATAATAATTTGGATGCTGTAATAATTCATTTTTATATGAAAAAAAAAGCTTCCTTTTTATTTGAAAGCAATGTAGAATAATAAAAGCATACTCCAAAAACATTGAGTCGCTTTGGAGAGCTCCAAAACTTTTAAAAGCTGCACAGCTGTACTTTGGTTAACAGGCTTATTCTTCAAGTCTCAATTTTTTCATATTTTATGCATTCAGCATTTTAAATGTACGAGGGCCATCAAGAAATTAAGAACTACTCATGCATCCCTCTCATGTAAGCATTTGCTTCAGAGTCGTGAATGCGCAGTTGCAATGCCTCATTCATTAGCAACTCCCTGATGCCATTTTGTGAATTTCTGCTCATGTTAAAGGTGAATGCTGTGCATTAATATTGTTTAAGTTAATAGGACAGCCCCACTGACTTAAGTGAGGTTTGTAATAAGCTTTCTGAATGCAAGAATGTCAGACCACATGAGATTCAATGGCAAATTTGCAAAATTTACAGGTAAGATGCAATGAGTGCAGTAATGGTGCGGAAGTGGATTCAAATTTTTAATGAAGAACACCACAGCATCGGAAGAGTTAGTGGAAAGTGAAGGAAAACATTACGGAAAACATTGCACCTATGCACCTTCGTTAGCTTTGGTGCAGTGACCATTCGTCTGCGTCAGAGCCCCATACGCAGCAGGGTTCGCTGAACTGTCATTTTAGACACACTTCTGGTAGCCCCCTGGTTTATTCGGCCAGTCAGTTGCACCACTGTAGCGTGTCAATCGGCACTCAAGCACCTTCGCAGTCGAAGTTCACCTCTCACATCAATGGCGGGTGGTGCTCTGAAGTTTCCACATCGCCTATTCACAATGATACCATTTCTCCAATCACGATACACATTAACCACAGCAGAACTCAAACAGTTCACAAACTGCACTGTTTCAGAACCCTGGGCCCGAAAGTTGATAATAATCATTCCTTTTTGCAAATCTAATAAATAGCTCCTTTTATCCATGACAGCAATGAGTGATATGTTTTCAGAATGCCTGCAGTACACCTTATATGCCCTCTAAGCCAGCTCATGACATGTGCCTTCTTTCATTGGCTATGCGCTGTTGACGCCAAAAGTAGGAGGTGGTCACAATAATGTGACTTGACTGTGTATATCCTGGACAATATTATGAAGAAGCCACCATTGCTGCCAATTCTCTCGTTCTTCAAGTGATTTCTATTTACAAAAAAGGTAGAAAAGAAGATCTACCAATCTGTCGTGTTTTCTTTTACGAAGACTTAAAAATTTCATTAGAAAAAGATTACTAGACGATGAAGAAGCTCATTTACCTAAATCGTAAAGATTAAAATTGGCGATTTTTTCAAGTGGCCATTGGCCAGTGGGTGAACAAAATCTAGTGGTCACTTTCCTTACGGCTATTTCATGTTTTATACACATTTTATCACTGCACTGTATACCTTTCATTTATTTAGACATAGTTAAACTTAAAGTTAGTAGTTACAAGGGCCCACTGTCTATTGCCCAGTGCATTTAAATGAATAAATATAATCTTAAAAGTTATATTTTTCTTCAACCACATCAACCAAATTTTCTAGACAGTTTTTATTGGAAAGATAATTTGATCATTTTTATTTGGTCTCTCGCTATGTTTACAAATAAAATCTCTCAATCTTTCCACCATAAATTGATAGCAGTGGATGGGTCAAAATTTTCAAGCAGTACTTACTTTTGTTTACTTTATTTAATTTGCTCTATTTTCTAAAGTTATTTTTCGCATGAATATTGCCTTGTCGTGGAGATCATTGCCCACAATGCTTGCATTCTCTTAACTTTTGCATTTCTTGGCATAACAGTCAGCAGTATTGAGTATTTCAAGAATTTGTGCTATGACCTTCATGTGCTAAAAATTACTTGTTTTTAGTTTCTCTAGCAGTTTTCGGTGAGTTCTTGATGGTCAAAAATGTTCAGACCTACTTCGAAGCTGCTTCCATTCTGCTAAATTTTTCTTTTCATTCCATTTATTTTTGGTTAGGTTCTTCTTGGTGTCAAAATGAAAATTGGCTGTATAGCTTTCAAAAATGAATTTCATATTTTATAGCAGAATCATTTTGTGGTACAGATGAGTTGGGAGAAATGTGATACCAACCTGGTCACTTTATTTAACAGACTCGCAATGATTCCTGACCACTAACAGAAAATATTCAGCAATGTCCTGGGTGTTGTTCTAATAAATATTACATTAAAAACATTGAGAAACCTTCACAGGTGTTGAAAAAATAGTCATGACGAAATAAGAACAATTGCAGAGTATCCTAGTTCCATCAGATTCTGTCTGGTTTTCGAACCCCCAGTATCACGTTTGTTTTTTTTTGTTTTTTTTTTTTCTTCAGAAAACGTTGAGTTTTGGTAGAATCTTAATGATTTGTCATTTTTCCTGTTTACCCACTACAGACCTTCCAAATACTATGGAATTCTCCACAATCACAACGAAAATCGTTGATCTCTGCGGAGTACCGGAAACATCGAATATACTATGGAAATAAAAAAATTAGGTTTTCGGGGGGAGGGGTTCCCCTTCAGAAAACGTTGTTTTGATAGAATTTTAATGATTTGTCATTTTTTTTTCCTGTTGGCCCACCTCAGACCTTCCAAATACTACAAATTCTCCAGAGTCACTACAGAAATCGTCGATCGCTGCGGACTACGGGAAACATCGAATATACTACAGAAATAAAAAAAATCTGGTTGTTGGTTTTTTCCCCCTTCAGAAAACGTTGTTTTAGTAGAATGTTAATGATTTGTCTTTTTTTTCTGTTTGCCCTCTACAGACCTTCCAAATACTATGGAATTCTCCATAGTCACAACGAAAATCATCGATCGCTGCGGAGTACGGGAAACATCGAATATACTACGGAAATAAAAAATCTCTATGAAATAATGTTATTCAGCATTTGTTCACAGTTTATTTTCATGTTTTCAAAATTCTAACATTCATCAAACATTTTTGGGACTGTTTATTGAATGTTTTTAATGTCGCAACATTTGTTCGGTATAATTTAGGCATCTTCATGCCGTTCGTCTCCTGAAATGATTGTTTTAGCACGGATGAAAATGTCCCGTAGTTTTATAAATTTCGAATTTTTCTTACCCCAAGATGCGCTTTTTTTTCATTTTCCGGTTACATTCTTATGTTATAGTTTTTCTGAGTTTGTTTCTCGCTTTTAGTAGCTTCAGTAATAGTGAAAAAGAATAACTTCGTATTTTAAAAGTTTTTTCTAGTGAAGCTCAGTTTTTGTTATTCTAATAGCCTGTTCTTCAAAACTAATCAATACGGAAAGGTTTTTTCTTTTTCGCTTTTTTAAAGCTAAAAAATTTCAAAATCGGTACTTATTTCGCCCGTGATGGAATCGGCCGTTTTCGTGACCCGTAAAATTACTATCACGGCAGAGTGAACAATACAGTATTGGTTTTTGATATTTCATTTTGCTGAAAAACATTTGTTTACCCATTCCTTAGTAACATTTTACTGTATTAAGGGGCAGACAAAAGTTTTTATTTTGTTTAAAGCGAACTTCACATGTTCAAAGGAAACGCGACTCTGCGTGGAATGAAAGACGGCGCGCGGCGGCAGAAAGTGAATTCCCGATTTTCTACCTTTGATTTCTTTTTGTAAACAAAAGGGAAAATGCTTGCCCATTTTGTTTGATGATAAGCAAGTGCCTAAGCAATGGAAAATCGTCCATTTTCAGAGAAACTAAACTTTAAAAAACGAGCTGCTGAAGACGAGTTGTGATGCCATAGTTCCATCTAAAGCCACAGGTGTCCATTCCCGATATGGTTACTTTGTGCACCAACTTAAGTGGAAAAACAAACAGCCGGCCCCGTTCTTGAAGAGTGAATCTATAAATAGATGGTACCCACTGATTTGCGGAGGAAAGCGCTGTTTTTCACCGCGCATGAGTTGGACGATTTGAAAATGCAATTCCTAAAGCAGGAATGTTTTAAAAAATGCAAATAAATTCTTTAGCAATGAAAAAAAGCAAATTTTCGAGCGTGGCGACTAAGGTAACTTTTACTACTGGATGTTTTATTTTATTCAGTTGCCACGTGGCGATTGGCGACCGCTAATTTTAATCTATACTAAATGGGCCAGAATGCAAGATCCAAAACAGTGGCCAGAAGAAACACAAAATCACTTGATATTTAGGGAAGCTGAAATAAGAAATTGTCCAGATGACTTTGCGCTTGAGTGAAAGAGAGATGATACACAGTTTCCGAGAATACTAGGAAGAAAAAAAGAATTCTAGATGGATTACGTCAATTAGTACACACCTTCAATATCATTCCAATCTCTTCAAGTGAATGTGAATGGGGGTGTTTTGCAGATGAACCTTGTAGTAACCCCTTTAAGATCTTTGTTGTTGACTAAGACAATATCGGCAGTGATGTTCATCAAGATTGTTGGGCGCCCTCTACGTCAGTTTGATCCAACAAAATTTGTTGAGTCTTGTTTACTTCACTCAGCCATTGACACAAAAAGCAAAGAAAAAAATTCAGACATTGAACCTTTGTAGGCATGACTCAGATTTGGAATAGCTGGTTGGTTGGTTGGTTGTTGAATAATTATGATGCAAGGGCCATGTGTGGCCAAAGAGTGCCAAACCATAAGATAATCAAACAAACAGTATGAAAAATGTGGTATAATGCTTAAAAAACAGTGATTCAATAAAAGTGAAAAATGAGAATGATGGAAGGGGTAAAAGCTAGAAACGTTTAAAAAAGTCAATCTGTTTTAAAAAAGAAAACACGGCGAATGTATCGCAGTGGTCATCAAGGAGCCACTGCAGCGTAGCGCCGTCCTCGTTCAACAAATGAGAATGAAAGAAGTGAAAACGCACATCACAAAAACGAACACAACTACACAGAAGATGAGTGACAGTGAGTCGGCAATTGCACGTCTCACACATCGGCACAGTGTCACCCCACACAGCAAAAAGTGGTGAGTGAAACGACAATGCTCAATGCGGAGACACGCAAGCACAACTTCCTCCCTACGGTTCCAGCGACATGATGATCTCCAAACTCCAAGAATAGGTTTAATACGATGCAGATTATTTTCCACCTGTTGGTTTTACAGACCCCACCACGTTCTCTTGATATGATCGTGAACAGGAAAGCAGAAATCCCGGTGAAACAGTGGCAAGGGTGTGACAATGACAACCAAAGAGGAAGCAGATCTAGCAGCCGCATCAGCACACTCATTATATAAAATTCCAACATGGCCGGGAATCCAGCAAAATGTTATCTGGAAACCAGCCTAAAGCAAGGTACGCAATAACCGCCTCATGCCAAAAAGGAAAGGATGGTCAGATATGTCGGCAGAAGAGAGGTCCTGCCAGATTTGGAATATGTTATAAATATTTTTGCAATGAAATAAGTATTGTAGTAAATCTTTTTTTTCAAATATCTCCACCTGTAACAGAAACCTACTATATTCTAAAATTAAAAAACAACCACTTGGCTTTGATTCTACCGTTTAAATATTAAATCATTTTGAAGTTAAAAAAACAGCATTAAAATACATACATTTTTAAAAAGAAAACACAATACCCACCTTTTGCTCTAGAAAACAAAGCACTGGTTATCAGTACTTTTTTTTTTTTATTTTACCTTCAAACAGTATTACTTTCTGGATTGCCCTTGTATATTCCACTCAAAAAAAAAAAAAGTCCCAAATTTTATTTTTGGTCTGATATTTTTATCGCCTTTCTTTAGCAGCAGATATAGTTTGTTTGCTCCATGATAGTGAATGACAATGTTTTGTGCCCTTCTGTCAGTTATATCCATATTGGGAAGAACCACTATAGATAATCACTGACATAAATGATTAGTACTCAAAATAAAATTACAGGTAAACCTCATAGTTCAGTTTTATATGCCGCCTGACAGAGAAAATGTCACACCACGAAGATGTGAACCATGCAAATTGCAGGGTGGATGCACACGTACAAGTTATGCAAATGATTGCATTTGCAGGCCAATCGCACAAATGGTGCACGGGACATAAGCAGACGACCAACCCATGAAGCCTTCAGTTAAGACGTCATGGCCACAAGAAATGAATGGTTCTGCTGTAACAGTGTCTGGAGAACGAACAAGGAGTGCCAATGCTGTTAAGACGCCGTCGTACGTGATTTCGTCAATCGGATGAGTTCACGACAGGTGTCATCATAGGCCTTTGCACCACCAGATGGTTCTTGCGTCATATAATGGAAGAAATGCAACACGATGCCACAACCGTCGGTCACATTTGGAGACTGTGGCCCCAGGAAGGATCTGTGCAACGTCATAGTGGATTGGAGCACGGAGACAAACGTCCTAATGCACCGGTCATTGCATCGGACATCATGCCATAACAGACCCACAGGCCACAACGGCCGACATTTTGCGGAATGTACGGGGAAGCTTGGATGATCAGATATTGACACGGACAGTGTAGTGCCGATTGGCTGCATCTGGTTTGCTGTCCAGCCATCTGTTGCGAAGGCTACCCTTAAAAGTGAGCCATCGTCGTCACTGCTTGGTGTGGTGTCGCTCCAGAGCTGTGCGCGGTGCCTAATGGAACAGTGTGTTCAGTGACGAATCACGGTTCTGTCTCACCACAGATGATCGCCGTGCGAGGGTCTGGAGGCGACGTGGCCAAAGGGCGAATGGTGTGGGGTGCGATCGGCACCAACAGCCGCTCACTGCTGGTATGCATTACGGGCACATTCACGGCACGCTGCTATGTTGATGAGGTGCTGCGGCCCGTGGCACTACCGTATCTGCAGGGTATCCTAAATGCTGGTTTTCAACAGGGTAATGCCTGGCCACATATCGCTCGGATCTGCCTGAATGATTTACACGGTGTGCGGATGCTTCCATGGCCAGCACAATCCCCCAAATTCTGACCCATCGAGCATCTGTGGGGCATGATTGGACGTCGGTTGAGTACCCCTCCACCCCCACAAAATGAAAATGAACTGTGGACTCGGATCAACACCACGTGGTCCACGATACCCCAGGACTCTATTCGGACTCTCGCCGCCTCGATGCCATGTCTGATTCAACGCTGTATAGCCCAAAATGGGGGCCACACTCAGAGCCTGATTTACACAAGGACACACGGGGCCCGTGCCCAGGCCTCCCCCCCCATGGACTGAGGGCCCCAATTTGAGCACTAACATTTAATTTTTATCATTATGGGCAGCAAAAACGGCAACAGTGGCGTGCAGCAGTTAATTTTCAACGAGCGTAAATATGCATCAATATGTTGCTTCAAAAAAATCGATTATTAATATCCATTTGAAAGACGGAGATAAAATGTTTACTTTTAATTTGCAATTTTTGAACATTTATTGTTTCTTGCATTTATTAAAGTAGATAGTACTTGTGTATTAATGCAGCACTTCTGCTTTATACAATTATATGTGCAATTATAGAATAATTACGCGAAGTATCAGAGGTGCTGCCTTAATACGTAAGTACCATTGTTAATTTATTAAGAGTACGATTCATGCGGGAGGATGGGGGGGGGGGGGCACTTGTCTTAAGTTGGTCTCTGGCCACACTCCTTATTGATCATCCTGTATATTTAGCCACTGGAGCCTAGTCTGTATGTACAATTAAATCATTTGTTGAGGACCTACTTGGCTATCTGTGTGTGCAGTTTGGTCTGTTTTCAAGCATTCCTTCATGGTGTGGCATTTTCTCTGTCAGGCAGTGTATATACACTGGCGTGCAAAAACTAAGGACGAGACGGTTTTTTTAATGTAACATCGTGCAGAAGTGCTCTACATCGACTCAAATCATACCATAAGATCCCCAAAATGTAAGAATATGGGACAAGTGCGCAAAAGCACCCAAACAAGGAATCTAAAGGATACAAATGCACTTTATTGAAAAAGTAGCTTCGAGCACAACTGGACAGAAGACAGAAATGTCCATGTGACAGGTGGCTGACAAGAAAAATCCAGTCTTTAGTAGGGGATATGATCACCCCTGACTGTGTTGCAGGATTTACAACGCCTGTCCATGCTAAGGACAAAGTTGTCAAGGAGCTGTTGAGGCATCGCGGCCCATTCCTCTTGTAGCGCCAATCACAGCTGCGGAATCGTTGTTGGCAGCTGGTGACGTACTACCAAGCGGCTCCCAAGAAGGTCCCACATGTGTTCGATTGGATTTAGGTTCGGGGACCTTGCGGGCCAATCCATGCATTGAATATCTTCACTCTCCAACAGCTCTGCGACAGCCACTGTACGATGAGGTGTAGTGTTGCCGTCCATGAAGAGGAACTCAGGACCCACAGCACCTCTAAACAGAAGCACGTGAGGCAGGAGAACCTCGGCACAATAGTGGACACCAGTGACTGAAGCTCCTTGAAAGATGTGGAGGTCAGTACTGCTACCAAACATGATACCGCCCCTAACAAGAGCTCCACCACCTCCAAACCAGTCCCTTTCGATGATGTTGGAGGTGTGATTGCGTGTTCCCTGCTCTCTCCAGATGTGTATACCTCCAGAATCGCTCGCCAGACTAAATCGGCTCTCATCCGTAAAGAGAACTCGACCCCATTGCTAATATGTCCAGTTCTTGTGTTCCTGGCACCACAGAAACCGCCGTCTCCAATGAGCAGGCGTTAATGGCACACACCGTACTGGTCGTCGTGCAAATAGACCACCTTTGTGCTGCCTCCTGGCCGTGGTAAAACGCAATAACGGACGTCCAGTTGTCTGTTGCATGTGCCTTGCGATTTCTCCTGCTGTCTGCCGTCGGTCTCTTCTCGCCTGTAGGACAATATACCGGTCGTCCGTCGCCGTGGTTGCTCGTGGACGACCACTGCTAAACTCTCGGACAGCTGTTCCTGTCGTTTGAAATGCTCTCCAAGCTTGTGAAACGATGCTGTGAGCGATCCCGAACTCTTCGGCCACACTTCGGCCTTCTTCCAACTTCCCAATGACGTGACCTCGGGTAAAGTCATCCAGATGTCGCCTCCTGGATTGCCTGTTGGCCATATCACACGGTGGCAGCAACTCGACGTCATTCAAACCGATGTACACCGTGCAATAGCTTTCACCAAATTGCTGAGCGTACACCGCCCGTGTGCTTTATACCCTTCTGACACCCCCACCCCCACCCCCACGTCATGCTGCATATATGCACATGCCCTACCGTACCGGACCCTAGTCTATCTCCTGAGTGGTCTTTCGGTCCGTTCTGCCTGCTCTCGTTCCGCTGTTATGCTCATTTCTCTTCTTCATCCTTAATTTTTACACACCAGTGTATATATATATATATATTTTTTTAATGAGTTCATTTTCATATAGCAAGAGGTAGTGAGAAAAGTTTAACCAAAAAACAAACAAACATGTTCATTCAGTTATTATTCTGAATTTCCTTCCTGTAAAAGAATCCAAATTTTTGTGTACAAAAAAAAAAAACATGGTATTGCAGTGTTGAAATTACTGTCCCCATGAAATGTATGTGAGGCTGGTTGCATTGCCCCATGATGGTGGGTGAGCACATGCTTATGTACACAAAAGCTGACTGATACACAGAACTACACACATTGAGATTTAAAAGTCCAGCCTAATTACATAAGTACAAATACTAGTCTACAAGAAAACAACTTACTAGAGAAGTATAACCTGAAATGTCAGAGACTGAAGGATCTAAACCCTTGTTCAAGAAGGTCTGAACCTTAGCAACATCACCATCCAATGCTAAAAATGAAAATACATAATTGAAAACATGCAAATGATACTTTTTTCACCTATATCTACCAGTAATTGCATTATCTCCTATACATAACAACAGTAGTAGTAGTAGTAGTAGTAATGACAGCAATGGATAAAAATTATTAAAATTTACAAGTGCATGCAAGTTAAAAGCACTGACAGAAACATTTGTGTACTTCAGTGTGTGGTTCCTGTGCACTTAAAAATCTTGCAATGTTTCCTGATGTTGTTATATCATAACCAACATAACCAATTTAGCTTTTATGCATACACTATTTCAATTGTTATAATTGAACTGCATGCTTCTGCATGTTTTTATGATAGTTTATTTGACAAAATATACTTTTCAAATTATTAAGACTTCGACTACTGTTAAAAATGATTTATTATTTACTTTAATTTTACCTGCAACTTATCCCACCCCCTAATTTTGAACTGCACACTTATCTCCACCCTCTCTCTCCCAGAGGAGTAAGCAACTGATGCACATAAAATGGAAATATGCCCTAATAAAACAATTGAAAATGAAGTACAGAAATTCTAGGATTTCACTGTTTCACAATGTAGTAGATTTTCTTATAATATTTTTTAAGAAAAATGTAACTCTCATCCTTTTAGTGCTTCCAAATCTGTATATTTTATGAGTTTAAGATGTTTACCAAGTGGATCTTGCTAACAACTATGTGTGAATATGGAATTTTAGCATTCAATTGCCAAATATTGATTTCAACATTGAAAAAGGTAATTTTTTATAAGTTAAATGCACTTGATATTTTTTTAAAATGCCTTTTTATCATAATAGTCAGTGGTGCAGTCCTGAAAGAAAGAAGTGGCCTGGTACTCCAAAGACCAGCCCAGGCATTATCGATTCCAGCAGGTAAGAGGTGGGGGAGGGGGGACAAACCTTTGAAATCAAATATATATATTGGTACAGTCCTGAAAAATGTGCTCCTGGCAGTCTTCTACATCCAGTACGGAGGAGAGTGAGTTAGTTGGAGAAGGGTCAACCACAATTTGAAATTTCAAACACATTATCATTATTATTATTTATTATTATTGCATTATTATCAGAAACACACAAAGTGACCTCGATCAATAGTAATTCATTGTCTTTGAGAATTATTACTTGCTTTGTGCTGACTGTCAGGTACCACTTTGCTGATTATTTCTGAGGTGGTTTCAGTAAACAAAAGGTTTATGGATTTGTACATAGCCACCATTAAAAAAAATAACAAGAGAGAGGGAGAGAGAGAGAGAAGAAGGAGAAACAAAAACGCTCAGTTAAGATGATTATTTGTGTTTAATAAAAATGTTTATTTTAATGGACAACGATTGAATACATAAATTTAAAAAGTAGATTGGTACTGCCAGACCTTCAGAAAAAGTGGCCTCACGGAACCTAGCACTTCCAGGCCTGAACTGCACCCCTGATAATAATAACTTATTCATTTCTATTTCAGATGGCAGAAATAATATTAGAAAAATTCTTGATGTGTTTTTGCTATTATTTTTTTTTATCAGATGGATTATACATATACAGTGTAACCTTGTTAATACGTTTTTCAAGGGGAAAAGTAATATTAATGTATAATTGAAAAAATGTATAACCAAACAGGTTTAACATAATAGCTGTTCAGAATTTTTGGATCAGTGACATTTTACATATATATGCAAAAAAGGTATAAGTGAGAAACACAGACAAGTTTCTACTGTATCTACAAGCTACAATATCCTCAGCAGGAAAGCCAACATACAGTTTGTTCAAAACTTGTAAGACTAGAAATCACCAGCTATCATAGGAAATAATTATTACCCGTAGCTGCACCTCCTAAGAGGGGAAGGAAGTGAAGGGCAGCTGTGATTTAAGTGGTGAAAGGCCACATGGCTGTCACAGAGTTACCTTTTTGATGGATTTAGACTATTTCTATGACGTGGTAATATACTTTGTAAAACTTCCACACAGTTCCTGGGTATTGGTCTACAAACTATGTGATAGTCTTGTCACCTTTAGCCAATTATATTACGGCTGCACTCCCATTTTCTTTGGGGGAGCGGGGGGTGTTATACAGCTACGGATGACAAGTGTTGTTGCCTGTGAAGAACGATAGTGATTTCAATACTCAAATGAACATAAACTGACTGTTGGCTTTCCTTCTGAAAAAATCATAATTCATCATCAAATGTACAATGCGTTAATGTGATATAAAAATAGCAAAAAAAAATAAAAAAAATACAAAGTATTATTTCTGCTGGGCGTACTTTCGATTATGATTCACTTACATAGCTTCCAACAAGACTTCTATCATTCCACCAAGTTTACATCAGCTCACTCACACCCATCATTAAGAGGCAAAATAGAAAAAAAAACTAGCTCTGCCTCTTAAGACAATTAAAAATATAGGACAAAAAAAGAAATATTTCGATTTGGAGTGTTTTTTTTTTTTGTTTTTGTTATTTATTTGCCTTTTATTTCCTTCTCTATGATAGCAACATTCCAGAACTAAAAATCAAAGATATTTAATTGCCACTAGTTCTGCGATCTTCTGTCAAAGATGTAAAAGAAGAATAAAAAAATAAATAAATGTAGGTTGTAAGTTATAAACACAGAAGTACTTTCAACCCTATTTAGCTCATTTTTTAGAATGTGCTCCTTTGATTATGGCAGAAATTCTGAACTTTGTGATATTAGCAATTTGCCCTTACACAGAAGTTTGTAGCCATGGACCACTGAAAATAAATTGGTCGAAGGGAACAGGCTGATAAAAGAAGAAAAAAAAAAAAAAAAGGTTTGTTGCATTATTGTTCTGCATATTTGCATATTAAAAAATCATGTTACTAGAGTGTCAAAATTAATTTTCTGTAAAAGTACTCTGCACGAAATTTATGCCGAGCTAGTTCCTTTGCCCCTTCATCTGAGTATGAGGAGGCTGTACGTGTGACCACGGCATAGCAATACGCACAAACTTTAGAACTACATAAGTGTGATAATAATAGGAAGTCCACCCTTTCTGACATCTGAAATGAAATAAAATAAAATAATCACCTATCATCAACAAAATGCATTCTCAAGCACAAAAAAAAAATAAATAAAAAAAAAAAATGCATGAAACAAGTGCATTCAGAATTATAAACTCAGCAATCAGACATTCCTGAATTGCCTGTAATTACCAGTCATGACATAACAGCAATCACAGAAAACTAGAAAATTGCATCACCCTGGGTCATAAATTGAACCTGCATCTCCCGATTTCTGTTTAAGCAATCACAGAAAACTGGAAAATTGCATCACCCTAGGTCGGAAATTGAACCTGCATCTCCCGATTTCTGTTTAAGCAATCACAGAAAACTGGAAAATTGCATCACCCTGGGTCAGAAATTGAATCTGCATCTCCCGATTTCCGTTTGAGCAATCGCAGAAAACTGGAAAATTGCATTACCCTGCGTTGGAAATTGAACCTGCGTCTCTTGATTTCCGTTTGGGCAATCACAGAAAGCAGGAAAATTGCATCACCCTTTGACGGAAATTGAACCTACATCTTCCGATTTCCGTTTGTGCATGCTATCCATTACACCACCACCCAGGACAATGAAGTCCCAAGTAACTGAGTATTATCTGAACCTCCTCAGATTTCTGCCAGTCAAAGCTAATTCTGCTTCCTATAATAATGTAAATATATCTTATATACTATAAATATATCTGCATACATAAATGTCAACTATTCAGTTGTTGCATTATTTACTGTTTCTCACGTTGTTGTTGAAGTGCTTTTGAGAAACGTCTTTGTTTGACGAAGGGTTATAATCATATAACATGCCCTAAAGTTTATAATATATATTATAAACTTTAGGGCATGTTATATGATTATAACCCTTCGATCAAACAAAGACGTTTCTCAAAAGCACTTCAACAACAACGTGAGAAACAGTAAATAATGCAACAACTGAATAGTTGACATTTATGTATAATGTGAATTATAGCCACATAAAAAATTCAACACCTTGAGATGTTTGAAGAATTGATAGAATATCTGCATATACGAGTTATAATATATGCAGGTATATTCTCATTTTTTTCTAATTCTGAGGTTAAGTAGCAACTCATGATCACTATCTTAAACAGGCACTAGCCAATGGTATGGCTGGGTATAAGGTGGTCATAAACATTTTTTGAACCTTTCTCATAATTAGACTTTGTCAGCTAACAATTCTTCACTTTTGGCATAAATATGCTTTTTTCTTTTGATTGGAGGTTTAACAACCACCATGACAACTCAATGGGCTATAAGCAGTTGTCCATCCCTAATTTAGGGCAAATGGTTCCAGGGAAGGCTGAGAGCTAGTACTGTAAGACAAACACATCATCAATGCCTCACTGGGATTTGAACCTAGACCCATCTTGGACGAATGATAATAAGCCAGCACTTGGACCACCATGCCACCAAGGCAGCTAATATCTTTTATTCTGAACAAAATCTACATGTGTCTTCACTCTTCAGGAGTTAAAATTTAATCAGTGCATGTCCTGTACAAACTACTTTGCATCACTTCTCAGTCTGTGGTTTCACCAGCTCCATCACAAGAATATTTGCCATGGGCAGAGGCAAAAAATTTCTACACAATCACAATTCCAATATATTATTTGAATGGTGGCACGCACATAGTGATAATTTTTTTTTTTCTTTGAGTGAAAGAATTGAATTTACGTGTTTTATAGAGGTAATTTGTTTACATTTGGTAGTCAAATTCTCGAACTACTATAATTTTTGTTGTATAATCTGCTAAAAAAAGTTGAAAATTTAGGTTCTGTGGATATGCCATCTTAAAAAAAAAGTTTCTGTAGCCCTTTGATTTTTTAAAAAATCTACAGGGTAATTGTGTAGGAGAAAGGGTATAATTGGAAAAGGAACTCTCTTGCAAAAAATTTTCTCAGTTCAAGAATTTGTTCAGAGCAGAGAGGAGGGGAAAGGAGTGTCATAATGAAAGATTGGGGATGTTATAGGGAGGGACAGTGGGAATCATTTTGTATTGTTGGGACAGACAATGCTGACTGCTTGAGATGCCCTCTCTTTGTCAACCAACCAATGAAAATGTATTCACAGCACTTGCTGCATGACCTTACATAATAATTATGCATGCCTCTCTTCAAAGTTCCTTATTCTGGATCTTGGGTGCGCTGTGCCTTGTTTAGTTCATCCTTCGCTGTTTTGACCAACATCTTGCTGCTGATATTTTTCTTCTTTGCTATTTATGATGTCTTCCAAAAGGAAACGTTTCAGTTACACTGCCAAATTTAAACTTAAACAGAGAGAGGTTATGATCATGTCTCATGTCCAGTGGCAAGTTTTTGGACAGGGAGTGAAAAATACTTCTCACATGATTTTTAAGAAGTATGATTTCTAAAAAGCCCCCCACCCTCCTCAGTTTGCTCAGTTTGCAAATGACTGCCTTGGAAATTCTCACTTCTCAAAAACTGCTGTTCTTAATTCCATTAAAAAATATATGCATTACAATAAAAAAAAATTGTGGTACTTCTTCTTCTTGCTATTTCGATCCCTTCTTCTAGTTTTCTCTTTACTAAGTTTGACTGGTGGGCGATTATTTTCACTGAGTCCCAATTTATGGAGTGTCCACTTGCTTGTACATGTCTGTCTAGATCTATGGTACGATAAAAGTTCACAAAGAAGGCCATCCAATAAGACCTATAATAGACACTAGAAATTCGCCACTCTCCAACATTAATTATTATTTGCTTGGTCACCTCAGAGATATTTTCCCTTCTCCTCCCTACCTACTAAAAATTCCATGCAGCTAAAAGGAAAACTGGACAACTTGCCAGAATTAATTCATCCAGTAATGGCAAGCCTGGATATAGTCTCTATGTATACCAACATTAACCTGGACCTCCTACTGGAATTCATTGCAGATGACCTTGCGGAAAAAATAGTATTCCATAATCACAATAGAGAAATACTACTTGGCATATATGAACTGCTCCTATTTTCCTTCAAGAATAATTTCTTCCAGTTTGGAAAGAAATATTACAGGCAAACTTCAGGACTTGCAATGGGTTCTCCACTAGCACCTCTGCTAGCAAATTATTATATAAGTAAACTAGAGGCAAAAATCCTTATACAACCCTCCTTGTTTGCTCTCTATGTAAGGTACATGGATGATGTCCTAATTATAGTAGATACTGTGGACCAATCTCTACCCTCTCAGATTCTGGAAGAATTTAACTTACTAGAGAATACCTTGAAGTACACCCTGGAACAGGAAAAAGACCATAGCATCAATTACCTGGATTTAACCTTGACCTCAAGAGAAGGAAAATATTCACTCAGCTTTTTAGAAAACCCACCAACACAGGGAAGATGTTAGACTTCTGCTCATTCCACCCTGATTATATTAAATCGAATACAGCGAGACAATTTTTGGAAAAAATTGAAATCCTGGTCTCTTCAGCTTCTCAAAAAGATCTTCACAAAGAAGAATTAAAGGAAATGTTGGCAGAAAACAATTACCCCTCCCCATATGTTGAGAAAATATTTAAACAAGTGCCAAAAAAGAAGCAGGAAAAAAACCAACTTCAAATTCAGCAGCAAAATTACGTACCACAAGGGACTTTTCGAGAAACTGAAAAGGATCGGAGCAAAATATAATATCAGGCTAGCTCCAGATCTTAATAACAAAATAAAGAAATTCCTGCCAGCTTTAAAGCAGAAAGAATTGGACATCCAATTGCAGGAAGGAGTAATTTACTGCATCGACTGTAACTGCGGACTCAGCTATATAGGAGAAACAGGGAGAAGTATTAAGGTCCGAATGAAAGAACACCAAGCAGCTATTAGGAACATTGGGAACAAAACAGGGCTAGACAGACATGTACAAGCAAGTGGACACTCCATAAATTGGGACTCAGTGAAAATAATCGCCCACCAGTCAAACTTAGTAAAGAGAAAACTAGAAGAAGGGATCGAAATAGCAAGAAGAAGAAGTACCACAATTAACGATAATTGCGGATGGTCTCTTCCAATTGAGTGGCAGCAACTACTCCAGTGACATAGTCCTGATGACGAACTAGGCTTTAGTTCGAAAATTTGACAACCAACTTTCATTAAAAATAACCTCTAAAAGACCCGTAAAAAAAGTTATTCCACAATCACTATGAATAGAGGTGCCATAAATGCATTTACAACTAGGAATAAAAAAAATGTGTTCTTTGGACATGCAGTTATTTTAATAAATATAGCAAAATTTAAGATAAGAGTAATAATTCCTAAGATTAAAAATATGCATCCTTACATCTGCAGCAAAGGTGAAAATTTTGCGATATACGTATGTACGTGCAATTCTTCCTACACATGCAATTTACTATTCCAACAGGTTGTAATTGAGAATGATATCAGTTTCTCATATTTTTAATATAAAATAGATTATTCTCTATCACAAGTGCAGTTCTGTTTATTTGCCAGAAGTCACTTATCAGTACTCTGAGAATTAAAATTCATGGCGTATTAACATTGTTCTTTTAATGGATGACACAGAATGACATCAGTAGGTTTAGTTTGATTTAAATACAATAAAAAACATTTAAGTTGTAAATAGCAGGAATCTGCCCACCCCCTCTACCGTTTTTTGATGCAGAATGGCTATTACCTTTTCGATAACGCTGTCCACAAACCTTCAGGACTCTCGAAAAAAAATTTGCCTGCCTTCCCACTCAATTCGGGCTTGCATGCACATGTACCCTACAGTCCTTTAGTAGCTGTGTCATTTGTCGGGCACCTCAGCAGAGCTCAATGTCACTGGAATTCCTTCTCCCAAGTTGTGACATAGGTAATGCATTTTTTCCACACATACCTTGGACCTTTGCGGTTGTGTTTTCCCGCAGACCGAGATATGCAAAACGAAAAAGAGAGGCAGAGTGGATGTGGGGAACGAGGGAAGAATTACATTCTTGATGGTGCAACTGTTGTGTTGAACAGTAAGAAAAAAATATATTAGTAACAATAACAATTTTTTCAAAAAAAACCTGGAGGTCGGTTTTTAACTCACAAGGGAAGCTTTTCAACTGTCACTCTCCAAAATTGAAGAAATATGGCCAGGAGATAAGTACTAAGGGCAAAAACTAATGGGTGTATTTCTGTTTTGGCCTAAATGAACTGACAAATGTGAATGAGTGGTCTGAAAATGGCCTTAGAGCACAAGTGGGGAAAATCATCTAACATGCGCTGTGGTGCGTGATATGTAACTCCAAATATCAGCAATGTCCCCATGACTCAAAATAAGCTATCATGTCATACAAAAAGCAACAAAACCCTTTATTACAGGTGTAAATGAACACATGACAGAAGCAAAGTAATTTAGAACAATGAGAACAACGCAAGATCCCAAAGTTATCACGGTACTGACAATTGCCATTGATATCTGAAAAACAAATATGTTGAACATTATCAAAAGCATCATCATCACTTTCACAGTATCCAATTTTTTTTCCATGGATATAACAACATGTTGTTGAATTTTTCTGACTGCAATTGATTGTGTATGAATGAATGCAGAAATATAATGTCATTTCGGTGAAGGAGTACAAAATCATGGACATTGTGAAGTGTTACGTAATCAGATATTTTATGTGCATATATTTTATACTGGTAGAAAAAATAAACATCAAGAGGTTGGATGAAGCCTGTTGTCTTTGGTGGTATGGTGAGCAGAGTACATTTGTCGTCAAAAATTGCAGCAATGACATCAACATCCTTCTGACCATGCCACGAGTCTTGTAAAAGGACAAATAAATTATCGGCAACAGATAGTTTCAACACTTCCGCATAAAATTATTTTACAAGATTCTTTGAAAGCTTGCCTGAACTGCTGCAGTGCACAACAACATTGCTAGGTGTAATCCGTTGTAATTCCTGTTGGATCCGTGGACCAAACACACCTTTTGGCTCTTGTAACAGGATGAAAAATTTGCCGATTAACTGTCCACTCATTGACCACAGCATTTGAATTGTATAGCTATGAGTGGTCGGATGTATTGACTTCGCTTGCAGCAATACTGTTTTGGGTTGTGTGGGTTAATATTCGCAGTTACAGTTCTAGCCATCTTTTTGTAGGTTTTCAAAGTCATTGGAGTATGAGGAAGACACAAGTTTTGTCACTTTGCACGATCGAATGCAGTGTTCTGGTTTAAAGCTGCAAAGCCATGTTTTAGAAGTTACTGATTTATGACAAATTTCACGAGCTTTTTTGAATGCCCAGAGTCGAAGAACGACATCACGAACTGGCAAGTTCCTACGCCTGGAAACCGTAAATTTATTTTTGACACAATTATTAATAATTGCAATCTGCGTATCGCGCTTTCTGCCACTATTTTCAACATACACTTTCCAACGGTAAAGTGCTTTGAAATTTGTCACTTTCTTAAACTGGTGGTGTTATTTGTTTTAATGTTCGACGCTTACCATCTTTTCTATACATGTATGTACACAACAGCATTCTTCATGTAGTTGATATCAGGCACAGATGCACCGACAGACACTGAAGTTAACGAAACATCCATAGCTGATGAACGATTATCACTGTTTTCATGCGATTCTATTTCATTCTCGCTGTCACTTTCATCACATGACAGGTCAAGAAATTCTATTGTTTCAGCAGCGCACTGGCTTGTTATTTGTGACACCAATGTCTCAAATAAAAATTTGGTTGTATCTCGCTCATCAGCGGTAACAACGGAATCTATTTTCGTCCAGCGCTGCTTACAAAGTTTTGTAAATTCTGCAACAACATTATATGGATTCATCTGCGAGTAGACAAAATAAAAGTTGTAAAATAAGCAACACAATCACAATTTCAACCTATCACTAACAGCTGTATGTAATGCCTAAACACTTTCTCACAAGTACACTAACACGGGAAAACAAAGTCTCTACTTCACTGTCAACAGTAAAGCTGATGCAAGTCCACTATCCGTAATCTTGGCAAGAACAGGTTTGGTCTGGAAAGCCTAAAGCAAGTGAGCTGGATAGGCTCCTGTAGCTCCTTTTAAAGTACTTTCCACCAACCAAAGGACACCATATCACAGGTAGGAGCAGTCAACTACATCCAAAGGGGTTTTTTTACGCGCCGACTGGTGGTGTCCTTGATCCCTGAAAACATTCTAAATATCACTGTTTTGTATATTCTCAACCGTTAATGATATTGACTTGATTTTTGCGTAATTCGATTCAGGACTTCGAGATGCACCTACGGACACTCTCTTTTGCGAACTTTTCCTTGTACACTTCCAAAAACACAGATTTTACTTTAGTCATTTCATTTTCATGAGGCAAAAGTTGGCTTCCTAGCAAAGCATTCAATGTTGCACTTTCACACTCGTGGGCTTGCATCATAGAAAAGCCAACAGTACATTAGATGATTTGCACGTTCAATGATTTTCTCCACTTGTGCTCTAAGGCCATTTTCGGACCACTCGTTCACCTTTGTCAGTTCATTTGGGCCAAAATGGAAATACACCCATTGGTTTTTGCCCTTAGTACTACCTTCTGGCCACATTTCTTAAATTTTGGAGAGTGAGAGTTGAAAGGCCACCCTTGTCAGGATGAATAATTTTTGGAGGAGTAAAATTACGTTCCGATTTTCTTTTAGGATGTAATTTTTGTTTGTGATGTGTGAAATATACCTGTTCAAGCATTAACATGACCTCTGATCATATCGCTGTGTAACAGTTTTCAAAAAGTCAGAAAACTACTGTGCAGTGACACACGAAAAGTCGCAGTCAAAAACATAAACAAACTGGTTGGTTAACTCCACAGGAGAACTCACAGAAGTCCAGCCCTCTCTTTTACTGACCCGTGTATAAGCTGATTACCCAACTTTGAAAGTAGGATTTCTTCCAAAAAACTTTTGCCTTACACACAAGTACATGCGGTATTTCTATGAGTTCCTCTGTATCAGCGTTTAGTCATTGGCACAGTGTAATGCATTCTCTAGAGCTGTATTAGAGTGATTAAATTGTGTGCTTCATGGATCCCATGCTACTAAGCTTTATTTATGTCTGGATATAAAAATATAAAAAAGTAACCTTTAAAAATGTATTTCTTCATTTAAAGATTTTTTTTTTCTTAATTCAGATTCCAGGGAGGGAGAGAGGCTCTGTGTGTGTGTGTGTGTGTGTGTGTGTGTGTGTGTGTGTGTGTGTGTGTGTGTGTGTGTGTGTGTGTGTGACCAACTTTTCTGTTGGAAATTCCACTTCCGGATCGACATTTGTGATGTATGGATCAACTGTGATTTTTTTTTCTTTGAATGTCACGGTCTGCAGATTATACAGTGGTGTGGCTTATACAAAGGTAAAAAAAATTTTGTGTGAATTCCAGGGGTCTGCAAATTATAAGCTGGTGCAGGTAATACGACGAAAATTACGGTACCGGGTACACCCTAATTTATCATCAATCCTACATCACTGAATCCATTGTTGCAATTCAGTCATTTTATTAGTTTCATTGCCTTCGCTTGTTCATGTAACAGTACTATGAAAACTTAAAAAAAAAAAATTTTTAATAGTTATTTAAAGCTAGAAAACAGAGGGAATTTTCCCTAATTTTTCATCTGCCATGTTTCCATTTGAATCTCAAAAATTTTGTCATGAAGTGCAATTATACAGCAATTTAAAAAGTGCAAAGTTGAAATTTTTTATCAAGTCCCGAATAATTGGTTCTAAAGCGAGTGAAAAAATAAAAAAGCAACCATGTTTGAACTGCTGTTGGAAATGGAGACAAATTTTAGACCTAAGGTAGTGTGAGCAAATAGTGCTACTTATAAACTGTGTATATACATACATATTTTGCTGGTGACAGTAATTTTTTCAAACTACCCCTCCTGAGCTGCAGGGTATGATCCAGGAACTTGCTGTCAACAATCAAGAAGTGGGATTAAAAATTAACTTAAAAGAAAACAAAATTGATGTAAAATGTTTTTGCATGAAATGAAGATTTAGCAATTGATGAGGAAATTCTAGAGGTAAATGATACCTACATTTACCTTGGGCAACAGATATCAAGCAAGTGCTACACTGATAAAGAAATTAATTGGTGTATAAGACTTGGTTGAAGAGCCATTTGGAAGAAACAGTACAAGTTTCAAATACCATTATGTCTTAAAAGAAAAGTGTTTTTAATGCATCCTTCCAGTTCTCATATTGAAGCAGAGACATGAATCTTAAAAAAAAAAAAAAACCAGAAGCTGCAGACAACTGAAAGAAATATAGGGGAGATGCCTGCTTGGTGCAACCAGTCAAGATTAGAACTCATGGATGAGGAAAGTGATAAGAGTGGGAGACATGGAATATTTAGAGGGAGGCCAAGAGTGCATTGGCCCAATCCGAGAGTGTTTCATTTCTTTGCTAAAATGCAACTTATGTGTATATTAGAAAAGATGCTTTAATTTGATAAAATGCATCAACTTACAATAGAAAATAAAGCTTCAATTTTTTCTTCTATTTTTCATTAACTTTTTTTGTCCTGATGGATTTCAAAAACCTCCATTTTTGCCCCCCTCCAAAAAATATTCTATATACTCCCCTGGTGGGAGACATTATAATCAAATAAAATCCTTAAAATGGCAATGGGCTGGACATAATTTTTGAAACATTATGTGAAGAAATATAACCCTACCACTTCATTTCTGAATTTGTGGGAGAAAATTTTCACATTTCAAGGAGAAGAATTTAAAGAATTTTTGCACCTTGCCGAAATAATTTTAATTCTTCCAATATCAACATCTATCGTCGAAAGAATGTTTAGTGTGATTTAATGGGTAAAAAATAACTGAAGGGCTTCATTAAATGAAGATACACTATGTGCCTTAACGCGAATTAGTGCAGATGGCCCTTCACTTTCTGATTTTAAGGCTGATTGATCAGTTGAAAAATGGTTTTGTCCATGTAATCGCTGACCATGCTCTTAGTCAAAAAAGTAAAAAAATGCATATTCTTATAGTATGATAAAATAAATGTATGTCTGCTCTGCAGTATATTTAGGTGTTTCTTTTTATCTGATCTGCATTTTAGTATTTCATAGAAATTTGTACAGAGTTTGCAAGATAAGGTAAGTTTTTTTCATTACATTATTCATTCACTTATTTTAAAGTTTCGAAAAAGAAGTTCAACTGAAATTTAGAGATATTATCAATGATGATGGTTGCTGTGAGCTTACAAAAACTAACGGCAGCATTTGCCGCAAACTTTAAAATCTTATTTTGAGCCCTAGTCTGAAGTGCGCCAGAAAGCATGTGTTGTATACAAGACACACACACACAAAAAAACCTTCAGAAGCACCTTTAGCTATAACTGTAAGTCAGATAAATCAAGATCTAGAAAAGTTCAAAAGGTATTGTTCTTAATTTCATTCACTATAGCCACAGAAGACTTCTCATTCTGTGACTTCAAAAGAGTGTGCACTCTCCAGAAAAAGATTGAGAGTGCAAGTAGGGGATACCTATATTAATGACAAAGCAGCAAAATTATTTATGCATTACATAGCAAATTGAAAGAAAACTTGCAGAACAGATTAATTGATCTGACGTCTTATCCCTAACGTAAGATGCCTCTACAGACAGAGGCACAACTGAAAGCGAAATAGTATATGTACAATTTATAGATGGTCAAAACCCGAGAATTTGTTTCCTTGGCCATCAACCACTTCTGAAAGCCGATTCTTCTGGCAAAAAGGAGGCGATTGAAATTATGATAAATAAAAAAAAACATTTCACATTGGAAGGAAAAGCTAATAGGCCATTGTTTTGATGGTGCCTCAGTCAACATGGGAAATATAGGTGCAGATTAGCACTCGCCAGATGGCGATTAACTGGCAACTTTGGCGCTTAAATTTATTTTAGTGGTCACCAGTTTGGCCATTTGTCATTTTTAGTGCCAATTTACAAGGGTATTATAATTTAGGAGTAAAAGGATGTGAAACCAGTCCTAACTACGGATGAGCAAAAAGCCTCGATGTGTTTGAACATTGCAGTTTTGCCACCGATAGTCGATGTTTAAATCATGATGTTGCACAAGCCAATACATCGAAAAAACAGAGGTTTCATGAACGATGTTTGAAACTGGTACAGAATATTTTCTGCGTAAAATAAATTAATTTCTTTTTGTTGCATTCTTGTAAAGAGGAAAGGAATGTCATCTTTATATGTTGTGAATTGGCTGTCCTATCGAATGCATTAAGTGAATTAAATACACAAAGATGAATCTTCAGCAGAAAAATTATCATAGACATATTTAATCAAAGAATGGTTGGTGGCTATTATCCTATTTGTTTGCAGAACGAAAGGTCGTTAAAAAATAAATAGACTTCAGTTAAAAGGTCGATGTTTCGTCAGCAAAATTGGCTTCTTTTCCTCAATGCTACAGGAACCAATACATCAAAAAACACCAGTTTCCACCGATGCATGGAGCATTTTAACAAATATTATTGGTTACTCAATTTGAATTGATGAGTAATCACCGTATATTGAGCAGAGATTTTACCCACCAACATGCTTATTTACTGCTGCAGATAGAAAAGTAGGAATTCTTTGGCTTATTACCAAAAATATCGAGGTTTTCACCAATACATCGAAAAGTTTCACTGATACTATTGATGTTTTGGGAATGACTAACCAACAATGTACCCCTCCCTAGTCCTAACTGCCTTGAATTACAAGCACGTAGTAGTGCTAGCAAGCTGTTGTCAAAAATTTTATTTTAGAAAATAAAATAAAATGATTGACAACAGCTTCTGTTGATAATGACATCTGTTTGTCTATCATGTGTTTTTCAAGAGAAAAGAAAAATAAAGATTTACAAAATGGTTTTTATTTTGTGCAGTGAGTGGCTTCTTTTATATTCTGATAAATCCATCCATGTAAATAATAATAGCTGTTGCATTAAAGTTCCTATTACCCTTCTCCCCCTCTTTTTTTATGCAGGAAACTTCTTGGTCAATAAGATTTGTAACGTACATGAGATTCTTCCACGGATTCGCAAAATTCCGCTTTTTTCATCGTCATTTAGGTCATTCTCGAGATCAATGCAAAACTGAAGAGAAATTTTGAGGGGATTAGTTGGGGGAGGGGTTCATTTCCCGTTAGGGAACGATATTTCATTTTTCAAAACTTTCAAAAATGGAGTGAAGACTTTTCCCGTAATCATAATTTCTTTTTCTTGTGATGTTTCTTCCGCCCAGTTTTGTTGATAGTTATCATCTTGTTCCACAAATATTTGTATTTCAACTTGAAAACAGAAGAAAATTTTCCGAAAACGGAAGTTAGACGGCGCTTAGATTTCCTTGTCATCTTTTGGCACGAGGTTCTTCCATTTGTGTGGTTCTCAAGATCGATGCATAACTGAATAGATATTTTAATTAAAATCAGGTTGAAATTTTATTTTATTTTCCGTTATTTTCCGTTGGAATTACGACTTTGGAAGTCAGCGGTTAGACAAAGTGAAGATTTCTCCTGAAATCGTAATTTTTTTTTCTTCCCCTCGCGATATACTTCTGATCAGTATTGTTGTTAAATATCATTTTATTGCATAAATATTTGTATTTCAACTTGAAAATAGGAGCAAAATATTTCCAACAGCGGAAGTCAGGCAGGACAAAAATTTCGCCCATAATCACTATTTTTCTACCCACAATGTTCCGTCTCTCCTGTGTTGTTGTTAACTGTCAGTAATTTTAAATTTTGAATACAGTGATGTGCTACAGTTTGATATTTACATGTATAAATTGAAGCGAACAATTCTGTCGTGCTCGTGCTGCATTTTTTTTTCTTTGGCCACTAACTTTTGTTGACTTACTGGCCACTGGCCACTTAGCTGAAATTCTAGTCTGCACTTTTAATGGGAAGCATAAATGGAGTTGGGAAACAACTTCAAAATGAAAACTTTTCAGTGGGCTCATAGTAGGACACTGTATGAGCCAACGTCTGGAGCTTTTGCTCTCACAGATGCTTGCAAAAATATTACTTATTTAACTACATTTGAAAAGAATGCAGTGAAGGGGCTGTACAGTAAAAACCCAAAAATACTTAGAGGTGTAAGAGAAGTTGCGGAGTTTTTGGACGACAAGTTTGTAAAGTGTCGTACCGTCACGGGAATTAGGTGGGTGTCATCCAAGTACAAAGCAGTATCTGCACTGTGCTGCAACATACATGTAATATACATGCACTAGCAGCAAATTGCACTAGATAAAAGAACATTATACTTAGCTCAGAGAGTAAATGCCAGAAGATTCAATACGGTAATATACAGCTCACGATTTCTAAAACTTTTATTTTTCATGTGGGACCTGAGCAAATTGCTTACAGATAAATGGATGATCTTAATGATGATAATGGTTCTCCAAAAAGATAATCTTAATCCACCGGGCAGTAAAAGAGATAAATGTCTGCAAACTTAGAGTACAAAATCTTTTAAAAACTAAGGAAGACAGAGAAAATGAACTAGAGAATGTCATAAACAATGATAAATTATGTGGGATTAAATTGCAATCAGAATAAAAACATGGTCAAATAGGCTGCTTTGAAGAAGACCAAAGGAAACTTCTGATTGCAATTGAAAAGTTCATTGATGAGAGACTATCAACAGTGGCTGATGGCCCCATAACCCAACTCTCAGCATTGTTGGATTCAGCTCATTCTTCTGTTGGTCTGATCTTGTCGATTATGGAACAAAGGAAATGCCAGATGTTTGCAGAATGTTGTCTCATCTATTAGGTGTGCAACTTAATTCTTGGCCCCTAACCACAAGCGATCATAGAACGTCAGCAAATGCAAATACCCGAGTGTGATAATGGCTGATTGCAGTGCCATCCAACAGCTTTCCAGGCAACCGCAACCGCTCACAGCTGTAGTGACAGAAGGGACAAAAGTTGAAGGTGAAAGCAATGTCATTCGAGAAGCAACATTTGAGGCACTGCCTCCTGTTGGTGTTTCAGCTGAAAAAAGGTGCCATGGAAGCCCAGCAAATAATCTGTGCTGTTTTGGGTGAGGCTGCTGTGTCCTACAGTACGTGTAAGAAGTGGTTCCAGTGGTTTACGCAGGGAAATTTCGATCTCCAAGATGCAGAACGTCCGGGACAGCCACAGAAAGCTGACGATGAGGAACTGGAACAACTGCTGGATGCAGATCCCTGTCGCACGCAGTCAGAGCTCGCCTAGGAACTCGGAGTAACACGGCAAGCCATTGCAAAGCACCTGCACAAGCTCGGACGGATTCACAAGGAGGGTCGTTGGGTGCCCCACCAGCTCACAACTTCGAACAAGTCCAGGCGCTACGATGTTGCTGTGTCCTTGCTCTCCAGATTCAAGAAGGACTTCCTCCACAAGATTTGACCTGTGATGAGAAGCGGATCCTCTACAATAATCCTAAGCAATGCAAATCGTGGATTTATCTAGGTCAGCCTACCACCAATACTGCGAAACCGAATATCCATGCCAGGAAGTTGTTGCTGTGCATATGGTGGGATCAGTGCGGTGTTGTACACTGTGAGCTGCTCAAACCTGGTGAAACGGTCAATGCTGGACATTGTCAGCAACTCATTCGTGTGAGTGATGCAATGGAGGCGAAAAGGCCGTACACCAGCAAGGGCAGAAGATCAGTCCTATTGCTTCAGGATAACGCAAGACCTCACATTGCAAAAATGACTTTAAACACGATCACCGACCTGAGATGAGAGATTTTGTCCCACTCGGCGTATTCTCCTGACTTCGCCCCATCGGATTATCGCCTCTTTCGCTCCCTACATCACCTGGGTGATACGCACTTCACTTCTGTCAAGGAGGTCCACACAAGTATTGATTACCTTATCAACTCGAAACAGCCCTCTTTTTTCTGCAGTGGCATTCGGCAGCTCTCTGACTGATGGCTCAAATGTATCCAACATGACGGGGATTATTTCCCTGATTAGGTACGTATTCAATTTGCTATAATTTGACGTCAATGTGTCGTGCCTGTAGCCAAGAATTAAGTTGCACACCTAATAGAATTACAGGGTGTGGACTCTGTTATGACAGAATATTCAAGATGTAAATTGTATGCACAAAGTATAATGTCGTCTACAGGTAAAAGAATAATTTTGGAATCTCTGTTTAGCCGCATATATGCTGAACAAAAAGAAACAAACTATTACAGCAATGTTTTTAAGATGATGCAGCTGCTACATCTAATGCTGTGTAGTATTGCTCCTTGTGAGTGCGGCTTTTCGTCAATGAACCTCATGAAAACTAGTAATTGGGCATGTCGGAATAGTGACACTTTAAATGACTTACTGATAATTAGATGCAATGGCTCTTCAATTGAAGATTTTGATCCTCAAAATGCTATTCAATTGTGGTTGGCAGATACCTCTGATAGGAAGATCAGACACAGTACATATCAGCAGTAAACTGTATCAACATTATTAGTGCCACTTTATGGACATATATACTAGCTTTTGTCCCTTTGTTTTAAATATTATTAAAGAAATTAGACATCTAACTTCAATGGCTTCTTGAAAATAAATTATGTAAATTAAAATAGCAAGAGTAATGATATTACAGCACTGAAAATAAATCGTCAAAAAATCAATCATTTTGGAACAAAAGCAAGTGCAATATTTGCAGTCAATCCAATGATCTAATAATGTAGTAACTGCTCTGCATCTGTTTTTATTAAGTTAATGGAGGAGGGGTCTCTCATTAAAAAGAAAAAAAAAATCATTCACCCATTTAATTTCATAAAAATGTAAGTTGAGATGTTACTGATTTCATTTTTTTTTTTTTTTTAACTTTGCACGGCCAGTAGATTTTGTTATTTGGCTAATAAATTTTTTATTCCACTAGCCCCACATTGGCTAGTAGAAATTGCAGCTGTTTTCCAAGGGCTGGTGACTACCTAGTGAAGCACACTGTATGTATATAAATATACAGTATATATATATATTGGGTTGATGTATAACTTCATGCCATTTCTTTGACTGCACTACAGGAATGTATTACAGCAGAAGAGAAAATGGAATCAATCAACTATACCCCCCCCCCTTTGTTTATGATTGTGTCCAAACGTCTGGATAGGTCTGCAATGTCATTCTTGTAAAAACGTGCAGGTTTTGCTGCGAAGAAATCATTAAGGAAATTCTAGAGATCAACATCATTGTTGAACGTTCTACCACGGAGTGCATTCGACACAAGATCGGAACAGGTGATAGACTGAAGGGGCGACATCTGGAGAATACGCCGGATGTGGAAGGATCTCCCATTTCATGTCCTGAGTGGCAATTTTGGTCATGTTTGTAGTGTGAGGGCATGCATTATCATGTTGGAGGACACCATGGCACCAATGTGGTAGTTTCTGCTCAATTGCTCCTTCCACATGGCAGAATTGCTCACAACAGAAAGCAGCATTAATGGTCTGACTCCTTGGCAACATTTTCCAGTGAATAATGCCTTCCATGTCCCACCAG
This sequence comes from Macrothele yani, assembly GCA_039090855.1. NCBI lineage: Eukaryota > Metazoa > Arthropoda > Arachnida > Araneae > Macrothelidae > Macrothele > Macrothele yani. The sequence continues at coordinate 188,587,429 of CM076995.1, forward strand.
GCGCACATGATCTTCGCAGGATGAAGGTCATGTTTTGGACGTGGTGTGGGCATCTTGTTTGGGCTTCACCATTCCCTCCGATGCCTAGAATTCACGTACAGGCACCACCTTTCATCTCCAGTAAAAATACATGACAGAAAAGGTTTGTGTTGCTAAGAACATGCGTGATAATGGGTAGCAAGGAAACACATATGGCAACATGCTGATTGTTGTTGTCCTTGGTGAGGCACCCAAGACCCTAATTTCTGGGCCTTTCCCATATGTTCCAGGTGACACACCACAATGGCCTGACCACAGACCAACTCAGTGTCCAATTCGTGTGTGGTTTGATGTGGATCTAAGTGGATGAGATGGTTCAAATAATCCTCATCAAAGTGACAGGGACAACCTGAGCATGGAGAGTTATTGAGATCAAAATTGCCACCTTGGAACTAATCAAACCATTTGCAGGCTGTCTTCGGAGCAATGGCATCCTCCCCATACACAGCACAAATTTGTTGAGTGGCCTCGGTGGCTGTGGATCCCTTGTTAAACTCATAGAGGAGAAGGTGTCAGAAATGTTCATTCCTCTCTACTTGACAACCCATACTTAAGAACCAAAAAACCATTAGCAACAATCACACAACACAATATGATTTAGATACACAATATTACTGGCTACATTTTGATATAAAACTGGCCATCGGCACCATCGCTACTGACCTATGAAACACTTGTGAAATAAAACAGCATGAACTAATAAATTTGCAGACATTTCTTAATATGATTTTTATTTGAATTCTCCAGGCTTCACAGCTAGTTTGAAATATACACCACTGATAACCACTTTTGAATCAAATCATATCAGATGACATGAAATGCACCTCATAGTAATGGAAAGAGAATACCATGAACTAAGATAAAAAATAGAAGAGAAACACTTACTGATAATGTAGGAGAGCTTAGTAAAAGTGGTATTATTTCTATGAGGATGCCATGAGACATAAGAAAGAGAAATAGAATTAGCAACTCTATTAATAATAGATTCCATAATTTCTCTAGTACTTTGGAACATAGGACTTGGCAAAGATTTATTAATGACATTCTTAATAGAGGGTTAATTATTTTTAGGAAAATTTTCAAAGTGCACATCAGTTCAATGTTGTTTATACTTTTAAAATTGTCACATATTTAAGTAACACTAAAAGCCTAAAGATTAAGTGGTACCGTCATGTTACGGGTATTGATAGCGCCGTGAGAGGGAATCTAAAGGAATCGAGATGCTTCCTTGAAGTCCTTCAGTCAATGTCCTGTCATGGGCATTTGCATAATTCTGGAATGTGAGTATCTGAACTCTTCATTCAAATCGTATTTGCATGTTAATTGGAATGCATAACCTTACCTTCTATTGTTCTAAGGGAAGATAAAAGAACACGCACTATAGATTCGATTGGCATTACTCGTTTTTCTCACGTTCTTCTGGAGCATGGCTGGACATTATTATGAGAGTTAATCACTGTCTTTGAATTCCCAGGGCAAGAATTTGAAATGCCTACAGATGGGGATGGAGTTGTGGTGCCATAGTCTACCTTTCCCATTTGTTGACTGGAGGATCCTGGTTAGTTCTTCTGCCTGCTGACGAGACAGTGCAAGGGTGTCTATGCAGAGTCCCTACTGATTGATGCTATGGACCTCCATGCATATTCAACTTCATTCGTGGACCTGGTCGAGCATTGGCTGAATGTTCCTGGTTAGTTCTTCTGCCTGCTGATAAGACAGTGCCGGGGTGTCTATGTCAAGTCCCTACTAATTGATACTACGGACTAATGGGTGATTCGCAAGGAATGTGCCTGTTGGCTTTCTTCGTTACTTTCCTGTTGCATTCATGCAGTGGAAGGGTTTTTCCTTTTGCTCAAGGACTAGTAGGTTAGTCATGATTATGTTGGCATTTGTGAGCATTTTCCTCGTTGACTGCCCATTTCAAGGTAAAGGCATTCTTGACCTTTCATAGAAGTTGTAAAGTTTTGTAACTAATGATTTGGAATTCTATTAAACAGTTAAACTTGATTTGTGTTGTAAAATGTGTGCACTGTCGCTATTTACTTAACGGAATTTTAAAATGTCAACACTCTTATGATAGTTCTCCATGCAAGGGTTTTGAGCTAGCTTGGGCCAAGCAAAGACATAATTGCAGGTTGAACCATTGCAATTTGGCGCCCAACGTGGGATACGAAGAAAATTTAAAAGTAAATGTTGACATTTGACAGTGCCTAGTCAAAATTTTGAATTTAAAAGTTAATGTATATGGAATCTAACTTGGTTATTTTTTATGTGTATAGCTCTCTGCTTGGGAGCTGGTCTTGCAGTATAGGGTTAAACGGTTGCTTGTTGTCTGCTTCTGTGAGATTGAAAAATTGAAAGCATGTGGGAACATTATGTCATTTTGATTTTCAATATTGTGTTTGCTTTCTACTTTCATTTTGCTCTGTGGTATTATAAAGAGCACGTTTATTTCTGGGGTTTTTGAGTTAAGCTGAAGGCTAAATTTTCAGGGCAACCAGAGGGGGACGTGTTTTTTCCTATGCGATGTGGAACAGAAAAACGAGGCATATGGTGTCCTGGATCGAAGTCGTGTAGGGTTAGTTGCTGCACATCTTCAGGGAAACGCACTTGTGTGGTGGAAATATGTGCAAAGTTCTCAAGATTTCTTCTTGGTCCAATTTTCAGAAGGTTGCTAGAGAGAAGCAGTATTCTCCATACTGCACAAAAAGTGCCCTTATACAAGAGCTGAATTCTCTGCAATTTCATGAGGGCAAAAATGTGGAATAGTTTGTGTGGAGATTCCGTGAGCTGTATTTTAGATGGCAGCCTGGTGCTGAGGAGAGGGAAATTGTGACTGCATTGTCGGACCAGGTTCCAGCATAACTTATGGTGTTCTTTGCTTTTCGTGGGTCATATAGTCTGCTAGCGGTGACTGAGATTATTCAACGGCAGCAAGAGGGTTTGTCAAGGACAACAGAGAGAGTATCGACACAATTAGTTGACCCTAAAGTTCCAATGGCAAGGCTTCAGAAAAAGGACTTCTAGTGGTCAGTGTTTCTGATGTGGGAATGTGGGACATTTTCAGGCTTCTTGTCCACTTCATGATTCACATCAGGGAAACTCCCCATTAAGAACTACAGTGTCGTGATAGTTCCTGATTTTTCAGTGGTGTACTTACATTCACAGAGTGCTATGTACCTTAACCCAGAGATCACTTTGGATGGAAAGGAGTTCAGAGGTTATTTGGATACAGGTTCAGCACGTTTAGCGATTAGTTTGCGGACTTATCAAAAGCTATATTTGACCTTCAGTTGTCAGGGAAGCATTAAGGTATCGCCCAATTTGGTGACTGCCAATAGTGACATTTGTAAACCATAGGGCTTTGTCAGATGTGCAGTAGAGATTTCTGGATATTGTTTTCAGCATAATTTTTTAGTTGTGTCTGGATTGACAATTGATGTAATTGTCAGATTGGACATAATGTTCCCGGATTTCTTTGTGTATCGATATAGGTGCCCAGAGGGTGGAGGAAGGTCCTGTGGCCTCCAAGGAAGTGAAGCTGTCGGAGATTAATCTGCTGACAGAAGAGACAAAGATTGGTTCAACTCAAGGGGGTCAGTTGCATAAGGTATATACCAGGCAGGTCAAGGAGGGCACTTGTGAGAAAATCCATGGAAGGGTTAGAAAACGGCAACATAGATGGAAAGACAGCTACGATCAGCACAGTCAGAATGTAAAATTTCAGATTGGTAAAAAAAGTGTTATTAAAAACACATCCATATCCCTGTGCAGATCAGCAGATTTCCACACATTGGGAAGGACCTTTCATTTTCGGTTATATATTGTTTTCCTTGGTATATGAACTTCAGACTTTTGAGAGCAAACCAAAGGAATTGCACAATGTGTGTAATCAGAAAAAACATTTTGTTAAAATGAATTCTGTAGTTGAAGCTCCAGAAGAGCAGTTTTCTCATCGAGACAGGACTAAGTCACTTTCAGTTTCTCCTCCATCAGAGAATCGAATCTCTGTTGAGGGTTCCCTAGGTCATGAAGTTTCATTGAGTTCTGCTCGAAATTTGGTTCCTGGTTCCTTTTCTGTGCGAGGAACATATTCTGGTAGTAGTTTGGGGACTAGTGAGAATGATTGTTTGTTTCAGTTTGTTTCAAGTCTTTAAGTCAAGAAGGTTAGCAGTGTATTTCCCAAGAACCTCGACGACTGAGAGTGAATGGCAGGTCGGCAGGTTTATAACCCGCTTAGTTTAGAACAATACGGGCAATGGTAGTGTTTATTTTCCATGATTTGTACGGCACTCCATTTCATAAAGTCTGATCAGTGTTGTGTTATTCATCATTGTTTCTAGTTTGTTCACCGTTCTTGTTCTGTGTGTGTGTGTGTGTGTGTGTGCGCGGTTTTAAAATAGGGTGGCACTAATGTTGTTTGATTGTGTATGTTATTGAATGGAGTGCTGCAAGGGGTTAGCTGTTTAGTAGTTAGTTATGATAGTTCAAGATATTTGTAAATTAAATAATTAATTGTAAATTCATTTTTATAGGAATTAATCATAATTGAATTAACAGACTAAGAGTTCAACATTTTCTCTCATAAGATGACAATAAGAATTTTTTTTACGACTTTATTTGGGTAAACTCACTTTCATGGGAGGGGGTAAGTCACGTTACGAGTATTTGATAGGAGCATAAGAGGGAATCAAATGGTTTCAAGATGCTTCCTCGGAATTCTTCTTCGGTCAATGTCCTGTCGTGGGCACTTGCATAATTCTGGAACATTAGTCTTTGGACTCTTTGTTCAAATTGTATTTGCATGTTAATTGGAATGCATAACCTTGCCTTCTTTTGTTCTAGCGAAAGATAAAAGAACACGTACTATAGATTCCATTGGCTTTTCTCTCGTTCTTCTGGGGCATTGCTGGACATTATTATGAGAGTTGATCACTGTCTTTGAATTCCTGCGATAAGGATTTGGAATGCTTGCAGAAGGGGATGGAGTTGTGGTGTCGTAGTCTGCATTTCCCATTTGTTGACTGGAGGATCCCGGTTAATTTTTTTGCCTGCTGAAGAGACAGCGCCAGGGTGTCTTTGCAGAGTCCCTACTAATGATGCCATGGACCTCCATGCATATTCAACTTCACTCGTGGACCTGGTCGAGCGTTGGCTGGATGTTCCTGGTTAATTCTTCTGCCTGCTGATGAGACAGCGACGGAGTGTCTATGCCGGGTCTCTACTAATTGATGCCACGGACCTCCACTCATATTCAACTCCACTCGTCGACTTGGACGAGCGTTGGCTGGATGTTCATGGTTAATTCTTCTGCCTGCTGACGAGACAACGCCAGGTAGGGTCTATGCAGAGTCCCTACTAATTGATGCTATGGACTAATGGGTGATTTGCATGGGTTGTGCCTGTGGGCTTTCTTCATTACTTCCCTGTTGTGTTCATGCTGTGGAAGGACTTTTCCTTTTGCTCAAGGTCTAGTAGGTTAGTCATTAGTCATGATTATGGTGGCATTTGTGAGTATTTTCCTCGTTGACTGCCCATTTCAAGGTAAAAGCATTCTTGACTTTTCATAGAAGTTGTAAAATTTTGTAACTAATGATTTGGAATTCTATTAAACAGTTAAACTTGATTTGTGTTGTAAAATGTGTGCACTATCGCTATTTTATTTACTTCACGTAATTTAAGAATATCAACACTTTTAAGACAGTCCTCCCAGCAGGGGTTTTGAGCTAGCTTGGGATGGGCCAAGAGATAGTTGCAGGTTGGACCGTCGCAGTACTCGTTCTACAAATGTATTAAAATAATAAACTCCCTAGGGAAAATGCCACCAAAGAAAACAAACTTCAGGTGAGGACATTCTCTACAATGTGCTTGTCGATTTTGTCAGACGATTTCACTATATTTATACAGTGATCGTGAAATTTACTATTAAGGACTGCTATGTGCCATCCATAAATATTTTGTATGGCAGTAGAGAGCACTTTCCTTTCTTTTACAAAAAAAATTGCTCACTCTTTAGTAGTACAGTTTTTCGTTTAGTTAAAAGATAACAGTTTAACAGGATATAATTATTGACTAACCGATGTTTCTACAAATCTTCCATGATTAAACAAACTCTAGTTATATTTGTAATGGAGAGAATAAGCTGGCTCGATAGAAAAACTAATAAGGTCTTGGAGAGAGTGGGAGAACCCAGGAATCTGATCAACATGTTAAAAGAAGAATGTTATGGATGGGACACACATTGCGCCATGGAGGCCGATTCTGAAAGTTTTGGAAAGTAAAATTCAAGGCAAGAGAGGAAGAGGACGACCAAGGAATGATTTTGTGGCACAATTACTCCAAGACACTAAAACTAGGACATACTATGACTTAAAGAGAACGTCGGAGAATAGAGGAATGGAGAGACAGAGTACAACTACTGAACAACCAGTCCTTGGACTGAGTAACCAAGAAGAACTTTATGTCATTACCTGCTGTCCATATACCTCTCTCAAATTCTAATTCGTCTAAAGTCTGATGCACAGAACTTACAGCTACACTACATCCACATTCACCGTGATCACACATAACTTTTTCCAGCTTAATCTTACCCAAAAGATAAGGAATTCAAAAATGTAACTGTAGCTGACGCTCAGAGAAAATTATCATCATTTCTCCTGCACGTGCTAAAGTAAATTTAAGGATAAACGTTACGCGTAGTGGGGGTATTGTAGTTTCACATAAATTATATACATGTAAATAATAAAACATCTAACAAATAGCTTTACACAATGAATGAATATAAACAATAGTGTTTATGTTGCCAAACTGTTTTCTACCGGCTCGAGGAAAAGCTATAACCTCCTTGGGAAAAGCCACAAATTGTACCAGAGAACGCCCTCTTTTAAATGGACCTTATTCGAGGCTGACGACGGACCAACATGGCTGCTGATTCAATATTTTCGCTATTTGATTATCCCTTACTGTTGGCTAATTTTTACAATCCTAACGTCATGGATTTTGCCCAGGAATTAATAGAGCTATAGGGCAAGGAAGAAGAAATTAATTTCATAAAAGAACAAATCAAGGTTGCAAAAATGTACCAAGACAATTTTGTGTTCGATGTTTATTTCGCATGACGCAGGAGACCATCGCCGTTAGTAATAATGAAATTTTTAATGTAGCATTTCTCGTACACGAGTACACGGTATATTAAATTTTCTTGTTCTTTTTTTTTTTTTTTTTTTTTTTTTTTATGAGGTTTAACGACCACCGTGAGCAACTCAATGGGCTATAAGCAGTCGCCCGTCCCTAATTTAGGGTCACTGGTTCCAGGGAAGGGAGAGAGCCAGTACCGTAAGACAAACACAACATCCATGCCTGACCAGGATTCGAACCCGGACCCCTTACGGATGAATGATCAGAGGCCATTTCATGTTCTTAAGTTCAGACGTTGGCGACATATCTGAAACATAAAATTGAGTACCTTGTTTTGTAAAACAAAAACATTTAGAAGCTCAGACAAATACGTAATGCCACCCCAGTGGCGCAGTGGTCTAAGCGATGGCCTCTGATCATTCGCCCGAAAGGGGTCCGGGTTCGAATCCCGGTGAGGCATGGATGTTGTGTTTGTCTTACGGCACTGGCTCTCCCCTTCCCTGGAACCAGTGACCCTAAATTAGGGACGGGCGACTGCTTATAGCCCCGGTGAGGCATGGATGTTGTGTTTGTCTTACGGCACTGGCTCTCTCCTTTCCCTGGAACCAGTGACCCTAAATTAGGGACGGGCGACTGCTTATAGTCCATTGAGTTGCTCACGGTGGTCGTTAAACCTCCAATCAAAAAAAAAAATACGCAATAAGGAAACAAAATAGGGTTCGCACGCTAGGCAATCTGCTTAAAAATTAAATGAACGCGTAACATTAAATAAAAGGGAAATTATAGATATGTTTGTTTTATTCTTTGAGGAAAGTAGAACTTAACTCGCATTTTACCGATCCAAATATTCCATCAATTTTCTCCTACCCGTTTTTCGTTTCTTTTTGTTTTGTTTTGTTTTCTATTTTGAAATTCGAAGGAATACTACGAGGTTTCAACTGCCTTTGATTCGTAGTATCATAATATCCAAACGTTTTTTTGTTAAAGTCGACAGAACATATTGGAGAGTGCACATCGGATTGGAACTCACTGCGTTTCATTTTGCACAGCCATTTGTTTAATAATTTTGTCTTTTTCAGAGGGTAATTAAGGAATGTTTTCCTTTCGTCTACACAATTTAGGTTGCAGGATTTATTAGCACAACCATACGATGAGCAAAAGTTAGACATGCCGTTAATAAATTTACGAAAATCGCGATTTTCCTAAACCCTTGCAACGTAACGCCATGTTAAGCAATGGGGAACCGCATGTAAACAAGCTGTTGCTGGTCCTCGGCCACGGAAAGACTTTCCCATGATGCAATGCAAGATGAATAAGGTCTATTAGCAACGTAGATTAAGCTCAAGGTTCTTTAACACACAAGGTTGTGCCCGTAAGACCCATGTAATGCTTCCCCTTCGCGACAGTGCGGAGGAGGTGATCTGATGACGTCACTTGTCTTACGAACTAACTACTAGCGTCTGGCGACAGCGATATCTACATGTATCGAGTTATCTCATTGGCAGGCCGTCCCGGTGGCGCAGTGGTCTAAGCGATGGCCTCTGATCATTCGTCCGAAAAGGGTCCGGGTTCGAATCCCGGTGAGGCATGGATGTTGTGTTGGTCTTACGGCACTGGCTCTCTCCCTTCCCTGGAGCCAGTGACCCTAAATTAGGGACGGGCGACTGCTTATAGCCCATTGAGTTGCTCACGGTGGTTGTTAAACTTCCAATCAAAAAAATCATTGGCAGCAATAAAACCCGTACCCACCAATTGGCGACCGGCGCCGAAACAGCATTAGTTTGGCGGATAATGGCTACTGTGAGGCAGGGAAGAGGTAAGTTTAAGAGAATAAGCAAGTAGTTTTCTTTAAAACTTTTATCTGGTTAATATTTATATTTGGATGGTTACTGCGAACAGGTTAAGTTGTTCGATTTATGGTGTTTCATTCGAGCAGAAATACAATTTGAACCAGATATACGTCGTCGAAGTCGTGACACAGGTTGTTTACATCTTAGTTAACATTAGTTTCTTCGTCGGCGGCTGTCGATATTTCTGTACAATTGATATTTTAAGGTGAAATTGCATTTATTTTATGTGCTTTTATGTTTTGCAGCTTACTGTAATCACTAGACTGTGAAAAATCAGTGTTCCTTTTATACAGGACTATCGACAGCCGCCAACGAAGAAACTAATGTTAACTAAGATGAAAACAACCTGTGTCACGACTTCGACGACGTATATCTGGTTCAAATTATATTTCTGCCCAAATGAAATACCACAAATCGAACAACTTAACCTGTTCGCAGTAACCATCCAAATATAAATATTAACCAGATAAAAGTTTTAAAGAAAACTACTTACTTATTTTCTCAAACTTACCTCTTCACTGCCTCGCAGTAGCCATTATCCGCCAAATTAATGCCGTTCCGGCGCCGGTCGCCAATTGGTGGGTACGGGTTTTATTGCTGCCAATGAGATAACTCGATACATGTAGATATCGCTGTCGCCAGACGCTAGTCACAGATACCAGTGCTGCAGAAGTTGTATCCCCACCTTATAAGTTTAAACACACAGATGTTACATACGGGAATTCAGCCTCTCGCCACGCTTTTTAGATAAAGAGCTGCGAATTTTGTAGTCCTGCGCATTGCATATATTGCAGTTGTACAATGTACAGGGAAACTAAGTAAGGTTAGGCCGTCAGGGAACTATGAACGGCAGGAGGGAAAGAAAAAAATTATAGCATGTGCTTCGTAATATCTGGGGGAAGGGGGCTGCAGGTCGCAGCCCCCAGAAGGAGCCGCCCCTGGGGAAAGGAGATGTTTTTAAATTAATGATTGAACTGGTTAGCCAGTTTTCGGGCTCGTTCGGGCCCCGGCTCTATCTTGTAATATAAAATTCGGGCTCGAATGGCCACGGGTTCGTGCTCGAATGGCCACGGGTTCGGACTCCAAAAATTGAGCCCGAACTCAGCTCTACTGCTGGGGCGCAGGTAACGAAAGGGAGTGACTGTCAGTTATAGTTTTATGGAAAAATTCGAACTTGCTCAAAAACAAACAAACAAATAATTAACCCGAAGATTCACATTTTGCTTTAAGATATATTTAGTTTTGCCTAAATAAATACCTAGTTTCCCTTTTAAAACACTGAATGTCCAACAGATTGAAAGTGTTCGGCTCTTTGACTTCGGGTTGTAATCCGATTGCTCTGCAATGGGTTGTAAATAATGCGATCGCTCTCCAATCGCCTTCTCTCTGCGCTGCTGAGGAAAAGCGCGAGGCCACAGTGGGATTCCCCGTGGAGGATGTTTGAAAACAGACAGTTACCTAGGATTACGTGCACGACAGGCGTCAACATTTATTCACAGTACCGCAGATCTGCCATGTGTAAGAGAGTGATTTCTTCAACTGAATTATTTTAGTTTTGTACAAAGCAATTACACGTATTGTCAAATCTATTACTTAAAAATTTAAAACTACTGGGCTTTAGGTACCGCCATTACTTTTGCAGACACTCTCCCTGATTTCCTACCCCCCCCTTCCCGCCACCCAACCAACACTAACACACACCGCAAAAAATGCGTCCTCCCTCGTGTTCGAAATCCTGGGGAAAAATGACTGTGCTTAGGGGTGCTGTAGTAAATATTGCGGGGGTGGGGGGGGGCACGTTGTGCTAGTTACGCTACTGCTAGTAAGGCTATCAAGGATGTTAGAATAAGATGTCTGAAGATGCCCTTGTTAATGAAGCAGTACCACTTTGAGTGAAGCCTATAACCGCGAGCGACGGCCGTTCAAGTGTGGGAAAGCTCACGGTTTTCAAGGCTATTACAATGCATTTTGTGTCGGCCAAATCGCCTTCTTTCGTTGTAAATGTTTCCAATTTGGCATTGTAACTTGTTGCCAATGTGTGAGGAAGTGCTGAATTTATAAAATTAATTTTTTTGAGGTTCCTTCCCCTTTTTATTCCAAATTGAAATGCGCGAACGATAGCGCGAATTCTAAACAACTATAATTGTAAACTTCACTCGTGTAAGTATAATTAATTACGGTTTGATATTAACACGGTTTTTGCAATCAAAAACCGCGCAATTCCAAAGTACCAATAGTTGAAATTACATAGATATCATGTAAACAACGTCAAATTCCCACAGTTTGCGGCTTCACCGTTATTTGCGTCTTGGGCTACTCTCTTCGAAAAGGTTTTTTTTTTTTTTGATTAGAATTTTAACGACCACCGTGAGCAATCAATGGGCTATAAGTATTCGCCCGTCCCTCATTTAGGGTCACTGGTTCTAGGGAAGGGAGAGAGCCAGTGCCGTAAGACAAACACAACATCCATGCCTGACCGGGATTCGAACCCAAACCCCTTACGGACGAATGATCAGAGGCCAGCGCCTTAGACCACTGCGCCACTGGGGCGGCTCGAAAAGGTTACATTAATCATATCAGACTCCATTTTACATTATTTGTAATGTAAAATGTTGTACTTATCTGTAAATACACTTGTGAGTGCATGCATTTTGAGTTGCAGTACATTATTTGTAAATAGAGTAATTTTTAACGTACAAGTGGAGTTGCTTATGTTTAATGATTTGTTGCGATACATTATGTGTAATACAGTTATTTTTCACCTACAGTTAGAGTTGCTTAAATTAATGATTTATTTTGCGGAACAAAACTGGGCCGTTAAGGTGGCTCCACCTAAAATATCTGCCTTATGTTTTCAATGGTAAAACTTCTGTGCATATCTTCTTCACAATTAATGTATTCCCAAGGACGAAAATTTGCACCTCGATAAAACTAGCTCTACGTTATAGCATGGGATACTTAATACTTGCTAAATCATAACCATAATTATATTAAAAAATCAATCATTTTTCTTTCAGTAACGTTCAGACTTGTTAATAGATGATGCGATCTGTACATTAATAACGTCAGTAGACAAAAAAATGTTGGATTGCTCAATGATGGTTATATTTTAATAAACATTAAGTAAAACATCATATTTTAGTAAATATTAAGTAAACATAAAGTTTTATCGATGTGCAAATTTTCATCCTTGGGAATGCACTAATTACGAAGAAAATATGTACAGAAGTTTTATCATTGGAAACATAAGGCAGCGATTTTAGGTGGAACCACCTTAGTGTTAAAATTATTCCTGTTCATACGTGTCCACTTATTCTGTTAGTGAAATGCAAAGTTTACCTACCTCCCACGTAGCACAGGAGCGTGCTTTCGACGTAGAAATTTGGTTCTTGATGTTGATGATTAGTTTATGGTTCATTTGAAGCGTGTCTTTTATGTGGAAAAATAGTTTGTAGAAGTACGTTGAAGCCGTGGAACTTTTGAAGTGTTTTTTGATCGTTAAAAATTGGGCTCTATAAGCAGCACCTTCTACATCTATCAGTAAAAAGAAAAGTTAAAATATTCCGACCGAGACCCATGTAAGAGCATATATATTTTTTAATGTCAGTGAAGTGTTGAACTACTTAAACTATTTTCAGAAAAGCGCCACATAAAATTTTCTGAATACAATTTTCGATGTACACGCCTTTCAAAAATTTTGTAAATTAGAATCCGCCGCCATGCTTGCGCCATGTTGTATTTCGCCTTTAATGGGTACGTTGTTTGTGTATGTGACCAGCACGTAGGCGTGCGATAAAACGTAAGTCGTAAATTATTGCTATTCTTACAATTCAGCTATGTTTCGTGCGATAAATTTTATAGATTACTGTTCGTTTACATGACCGATTTCTGTCCAAAAGTTGTTTAATGTGTTGCGCAAAGTTATTTGTTTCTAAGCGTGTCTTCGTTTTGATGAAAGCTGTAATGTGTGCACAATTCGTGGGTTCGTTGCATTTGAGCAATGGTTTCCTTTGCAAGTGTTTGGATAATATTGTGTTCAGGGTATGCCATTCCTGCACAGAGAGGTCAGAATGTGAACCTTACCTGAAAAATAATTCAGTAACATATCATGCTTTGTAGAGGCCTAAAAGCTTTCTCAGCACCTATTAATAATAATTAGCTAAAATACCTGCACTGATAGGTTAAAATACAAATTATCCTTCCCTTCAAAAACAATTTAATGGCAAAAAGAGATTTACGATTTGTTTTAATATACAGTACATATGAAATTCATTGCTATGTACAATGACATTCTACAAAACTTCTCGTCACAGTTTGTACAATGGACGTTTCCTAAATTTGAGCGTTATTGTACTTTGCTGGAGTCAAGCTGAAAGTAAGTTGGGGCCATGGTATCGTAAACCATGGTTGGGGCTAGTGAATTCTCATTCTATTTAGTCCAGGACTAAATGGGCAACAAAACGACGTTCGACTCCTGTAGTATGTTACTCAGTTACATTGATTATTAAACTTGCATGTGTTAGCTTAACACTTATTGCTATTTTATTGAATTGATGTCAGTTGGTCCAGTAGCTGATTTTTCAGAGTTGTGGGTGTCTTGCTAGCTTTTCTTGCTAGTTGGTTGAGCTGGGCCCATGATTGAATCCATGAGATATGTAGTGTGTTTGTCTTACAGCAGCGCTCGAACTGGTGGCTCCAAATTAAGGACAGGTAACTGCTTGTTGCTCTTGGAGTGGGTCATGGTGGTATTTAAATCCTGGAACAAACAAATGTATATCAATTCAATAAACTAGCAATGGATTTTTGGAACAAACTTGGGCTCTGTCCACAGAAATCTAGCCAAGAATTTGTCACAAATTCCTTTACTAAAAAAAAATGTTGTGAACTACCCAATGTGTGGCAAAGCGTAGTGCTTTACTTTTAAAAAATAAGTTTTATATAATAAATTATATTAATAGGATAATCTTTAAGAAGATTGGATGTGCTTATTCTTAGAATTGTAATAATTTCCTAAATTCGAGCTTTTCTTTAAAAAAATTTATTGGTTTAAAAGAATTAATTTTTCTATTTTTGGTAGTTCTTTATTTCAGTAGGATTTTTATTAATACACACTGCTGTAGTGATATTATTGTCTTCCCATTTTAGCATGACACTCAAGTAATTCAGTGTATCATTTTGCTCTCTTCCAAAGTAAATTTTTGTATTTTATGTAGGGTGTAAAATTCTTCTGAAATCTTGGATGGTAATTTTATAGTTGTTTTTCCAGAATGAGAAGTACATCAGTCATGCAATGAGTATATATGCAGAAAATACACTGCTGGCAACCCAAAATGCAACACCAAGAAGGAAGCATCCGATTGGCCTGAAATTCGCAGCATGCGTCGCCCGCGAGAGGACATGCAGACGATTAGCATATGCAAATCATGTGCGCCCGACATGCCACCGAGAAGCACTTTAAGAAGGGTGCACAGAAGGCGGGGTATAAGTACTGGAAGTGTGTTGTGCTGCCGGACCTGTGCGTGGGAAGCTTCCTGATGCCTTCGCAGAATACGGCAGTCATTCCAGCACGGTTTGGAGTTTGACAGACGACGAATAGTGGCTTATCGCGACGGCGGTTTATCGTACCGGGACATCGGTGCCCGTGTGGGACGGCATCCAGCCACAGTGAAGCGAGTACGGATTCGGTGGGTGCTGGAGGAACGGACGGACAGACGTGAACGATTGCCGCAGCCGCGGCACACCACCGAACGACAGGACCGGCATGTTGTGCGGCGAGCATTGACGGCTCGCACCGTTACATCACGAACGCTAGCGCAGGAATTAGGGTGTGTTGTGCAACAACCTGTGTCAGCACGTACCGTTCGACGTCGTCTGCATGAGCGGGGACTTGTCGCACGACGCCCATTGCTCCGATTACCATTGACGTTATACACCACCGGCGAGTGCGGCGGCAGTGGGCCGTTGAACGCCACACCTGGACTACGGAATGGCACGACATTGTCTTCTCCGACGAATCCCGCTTCTGCCTGCAACACCACGATGGTCGGATCCGCGTGTGGCGGCACCGCGGCGAGAGACTGTATGACACCTGCATTATGCATCGGCATGCCGGTACGTCGCTTGGCGTTATGGTTTGGGGCGCAATTGGATATGACACCCGCACCCCTTTGATACGCATCGCCGGTATATTCAACAGCCACCGCTACATCGTCGTTTTGGAGCCTGTAGTCCTCCCTTACCTACAGTACCTGCCAGCGGCCACGTTTCAACAGGATAATGCGCGCCCGCACGTGGCACGCATCGTGCAACAATTCTTCACGGCCCACCAGGTGTCACTGCTGCCGTGGCCCGCCTGTTCTCCCGATATGTCGCCCATCGAACACGCCTGGTCGCTAATCGGCAACCGAGTGGCCCGGCAAGCACCACCTGTGGTTACGCCTGATGAACTGTGGCAACGTGTGGAAGCAGCCTGGACCGACATACCCCAAGCCCACATTCAAAGCCTCTTTCGTTCGATGCCGCGGCGTGTAGCGGCCGTTATTGCCAGCCATGGGGTCCACACGAACTATTGATGTCTGCCTGTTCCGCAAGTAGCACGGGCCTGTCAGCTCAATCGTTTCATCTTTGTATCTGTTGTTATGTGCCCAGTAAATCTGGCTTTGCTATCTCGTGTACTTCTTGGTGTTGCATTTTGGGTGGCCAGCAGTGTAGAAAGATTAATGAGGAAAGCTTCTATTTTGCTAATGTAATCTGTTACCCAGCTGTAGAGTTAGTGGAAATCCCAATTCTTCTGTGCTTATAAAATTTATTTTGAAGCTAAGAATATATTGAACACAAAAATTAAGCTGATGTAAACCTAACGGTTTTTTATTGTGATGAAATACTACTAGACAAGTCTTCCACTAAGCGTTCAGTGAGATGATCAATGTTCGTGTACATCAGGGGTCGTCAACTTTTTAATACCTACCTCCCACTTTTGTATCTTTGTTGATGGTAAAATTTCCATACCGCCCACCGGTGCCGCAGTAACTTAATTTAGCGCAAGTGCGAAGTAATTTTTAGAGGGGAAGGTTTGCAAAAAATATGTACTTAAATTTTTCTTTTTATTTATATTTTATGCCTATACATAGATAATTTCAATTCAATGAATTTCTGCATCTTCATCGATACAGGGCCTGCTCAAATTGAAGAAAATGGAAGTTAAGTTCGGGAGCTGCTTAAATTGAAGAAAATGAAAGTTAAATGTGAAAACAATAAAGTTATTGAAATTACCTTTAATTGATGATAAATGAGATCCTTGAAGCTGATGCTGCGAAACTAAATATTTGATATCTGGTTTGATTTTTGTAAGGTACAAATGAAGGTCTCCTCTTTCGGTGATATTCAGACGGTTTCTCTGTTTGGTGATAATATGATTAACAGCAATAAAGCCTAATTCTACAAGATATGAGGTAGTGAAAGGTATCAATAAATTAAATAAAATTTTCCACATATCTGGATATAATGCAGGCATTTTTTATTTATTTTGGCAGAGTTTTTGGTATCCCTACTATCGAAATTATATTTACTCTCTTCATCATGTTTAAGTTCTAATAGTTGTTCATGGCAAGTTATATCAACCTCAGCAAAATTTGCAGTAAAAGGATTTATTGTCTAGTCATACACCTTCAAGTTCAAAATATCTTTAAATTGTTTTTCCATATCCAATTTAAGTTCGTTGAGGTGCCTACTGAACCTTTCAATATCCTCTGGTGTTTACATAATCTTTTATAGATGACAATTCGGGAAACTAATGAAATTCTCTCTTCAGAAGGGTATGACAGAGAAGATCAAGTTTCCCCATAAATAATGACACAATATTTTTGCAACTGATAAGAGTTATATTTACTCCTTGAAGCTGCAAATTAATTTCATTAAATTTGTTGAAAATGCCTGCCAAATAAAAGGCATCATTCTTTACTGTTTTTAATTGTTGACAGAGACCAGCCTCATTATTACTTTAAAAAAACTGTATGACACTATCATATAACGTTACAAAACGAGACAAGCATGTACCCTTTGAGAGTCATGGAACTTCTGTATGTAAAAGTAACCTAATAAATTACTCATTATTGTTCTGGCACAACTGTCAAAACATTCTATCATCTTCGGTATTAGTTTTGATCTTATTTACAGCTCTAATTATACTTAATGATGAATGGAGACTTGTACTTAAATATTTTTCTACAAGATGTCTGTGCACCACACAATGAATACACTAAACCTTTGGCACTTCTTCCTTCAAATAAGCAACAAATCCACGATAGTATTAATGGATTACCTTGTTTTAATTATTTTCTATATTCAAAGTTTAGAGATGGAATTCAAAAGTAAATTGCAAAAGCATATCTTAAAAAGTCAAACTCGGGAAGTTGTTAGAAATGTATTCGATATATGGTGGAAGAACAAAATTTATAACAACGGACAAAACCCCCACCGCCCACCATGAAAGCTTGAATAGACCACTAGTGGGCGGTAGGGACCAGGTTGACGACCACTAGTGTACATTGTCACTACATCAAAGGCTAGTTTGGTGGGATTATCTAGTATTGGTAGATTATCAAATTTTAAAAGGAGTCCAGTGTTCTAAGAAGTGTCTAGATTTAAGAAGTAACTTGGCTAAATGAAAATGTTTGTAATAATAAAATTTGGAAAGAGGACAATTCTCGGTGTCCACAATTTGGCCTAATAGGTTGGCCTCCTTTACATGGGTGCCAATATAGGGAGGCAAGATGGGGCATTTGCCCTCCCCTGAAATTGGACCCTGCCCTTTCCATTCATGAATGGTACTACAGAGATTTTCGAGTTAATACTAATTCTCATTGTGAATTGTTCTGTTGAACTTCTGGTTCTGTGGGTATGCAGTAAAAACAGAAAAGCCGCCGCCGCCCCGGTGGTGCAGTTGTCTAAGCGATGGCCTCTGATCATTCGTCCGAACGGGGTCCTGGTGCGAATCCCGGTGAAGGCATGGATGTTGTGTTTGTCTTACGGCACTGGCTCTCTCCCTTCCCTAGAACCAGTGACCCTAAATTAGGGACGGGCGACTGCTTATAGCCCATTGAGTTGCTCACGGTGGTCGTTAAACCTCCAATCAAAAAAAAAAAAAAAAACACAGAAAAAACGTTGGGTATTTTCAGTCAAAAAGCCGAAATTTACAGTACAGAGTAGTAATGAAATTTCGCCACCCCAGTGGCGCAGTGGTCTAAGCGATGGCCTCTGATCATTCGTCCGAACGGGGTTCGGGTTCGAATCCCGGTGAGGCATGGATGTTGTGTTTGTCTTACGGCACTGGCTCTCTCCCTTCCCTGGAACCAGTGGCCCTAAATTAGGGGCGGGCGACTGCTTTTTTTTTTTTTTTGATTTCTCACGGTGGTCGTTAAACCTCCAATAAAAAAAAAAAAAAGATATACATCTACGCCCCCTGGCGTAGAAACCATGTATTATTTCAAGACGAAAATTTTCCTAAAAGGTTTGTCGACATGAGTAGTATCGGTCAGCAAACGACTTTTTTTTGCAATTGAAATTTTAGAAGCTCATATTTTGCTGCAAATACATCAGAAGCGGAAATTAAGACTTACGCCACCTGGTGGCCAAACTATTTTTTACAAAAATTAGAAATTACGTGCAAAGGATTTCCCATCAGGAGCTGTATCCGGTGCAGGAAGAATTTTTCAAATCAGAGATTTAGAAGCAGAGATATAGGGGGAAAAAACCAATTTACCTTTACGCCCCCTAGCGGAAAGTCTACGAATCACTTGAAAATTTTGAAATTATATGAAAAACTTGTCACACTGGAAACAATATCCAACAATGAAGGAATTTTTCAAATCGGACTCCTAGAAGTGTATATAGATATTGACCAAAATAAGATATTGTTAACAAGTTCGTTGCTGTCTTTTTTTTTTTTTTTTTTGATTGGAGGTTTAACGACCACCGTGAGCAACTCAATGGGCTATAAGCAGTCGCCCGTCCCTAATTTAGGGTCACTGGTTCCAGGGAAGGGAGAGAGCCAGTGCTGTAAGACAAACACAACATCCATGCCTCACCGGGACTCGAACCCGGACCCCTTTCGGACGAATGATCAGAGGCCAACGCCTTAGACCACTGCGCCACCGGGGCGGCGTTGCTGTCTTTGTAGCCTGTTGTTAACATGTTCATATTAACTTAATAAATATTGCGTGGTTGAGTTGCTAAGTCTTGTATGGCTGAAGATGATAGTAATTAACACGTAATAACCAAATGATAATAATTGTATGCAGATAATTCTTGCGAACCGTAAATATGTCTAAGAAGCTTTTATTATTCTCTTCATTTAATTCCCTGCAAAGGTTATCCGTTAGCTGTGATATGTTTCCTAACTCTTCCGCTAAAAACCCCAATTCCTTTTTATTTCTGTCCTGCTTTCGACCATCCCTCACGCTGTCGAGAAATCATCTAACCTGCCGGTCCACCTAAGACCTCCCAGCCTACCCTGGGGCAATTCCTTCGTCCTGCTATGTGCGCCCGTTCGCTGTCCAAGACCAGAGACAACTGTCTTCTCGCCTCGTTCTCCCCTGTCTCCCCAAAATACCCTTAAGCATATCCGAAAGTTCCCCGTGAAAAAGAACTACGCCGCCCTCGGTAAATCTCAAGACTCAAAGTAAAATAAGAGGGGCTAATGCATCAGTCGGCAGCATTGAAATTGAAATCTATTAAGCATCAAAAGAGGCGCGATAGAGTTAATCTCCATTCAACATACAAAGTGCAAATACTAAGCATAGACAAATTTTCGTCTTAGTAAAAAACCGTGCATACGGTGTCTAATGGGGAACTGACTCTGAGAAATTTCTCTCACGCTTTGTGGAAAACAAAGGAAGTGGAGCACGAGATGGAAAAAAGTTACATTTTGAGAGTTTATATGAAATCCTAAAACCCCGTATAAAATCTTTGTAACAATATACATCTACGCCCCCTGGCGTAGAAACCATGCATTATTTTAAGAAGAAAATGTTTCTCAAAGGTTTGTCGATATGGAATAGTATCGGTCTACAAAATACGTTTTTTTTCAATCGAGAATTTAGAAGCTCTTATTTTGCTGCAAATACATCAGAAGCGAAAATTAAGATTTACGCCCCCTGGCGGCCAAACCATTTTTTTACAAAAATTAGAAATTATGTGCAAACGATTTCCCATCAGGATCTGTATCCGGTGCAGCAGAAAAAAAATCAAATCGGAGATTTAGAAGCACAGATATAGGGGGAAACGGAATTTACCTCTACGTCCCCTAGCGGAAAGTCTATGAATTACTTGGAAAATTTTGAAATTATATGAGAAACATGTCACACTGAAAACACTATCCAACAAAGAAGGAATTTTTCAAATCGGATTCCTAGAAGTAGAGATATTGACAAAAATAAGATATACATCTACGCCCCCTGGCGGAGAAACTGCGGAATATTTTAAGAAGAAAATATTCCGAAAAGGTTTATCGATGTGAGTGGCATCAGCCCACGGAAGAATTTTTTCAATCGATGTTTTAGAAGCTCAGATTTGATGGCAAAAACAACAGAAGCGAAAATTAACACGTACGCCCCCTGGTGGCCAAAGCATTCTTTACCAAAAATTTGAAATTACATGCAAAAGATTTTCCATCAGGAGGGGTAACCGCTGAAGAAATTTTTTTTCAAATCGGTGTTTCAGAAGAAGAGTTATCGGGAAAAATATAATTTTCTTTTATAACCCCTAGCGGAAAATCTATGCGTAATTTGAAAAAGTAACTATATCTAAAATACTTTTCGACACAATTGGAATCGAAAGATAAGATAATTTTTTCAATCGGATGTTTAGAAGCAAATATGTGGAATAAAACGTATTTTTGAATTCGACGTTATCTATATTTACGCCCTCTAGCGGCGAAATTGTACATTGTAACAAAAAAAAAACCGAAATGAAGGATCATCATTCGCATATTTCAAGCTCCCCAATTCAAAAATAATTTTTCAAATCGGACTAATAGTTGCAGATATATCGTGGGTACAGACGGACGGACAAACCGGTAACATAAGCACGATCTTTTTTTACAAAAGACGTGCTAAAAATGAATAAGTAAAAGTAATAATTCAAATTCAATTTTGCAAGCAATTAGATAATATTGTTTTAATTCGGTTGGGTTCAGCAAAAAAAAAAAAAAAAAAAAAAAAAATGCTATGGCGACAAAGATTTGGCGTGCCAACTTTGACGAGAGAAGTTTTTGTAGATCACGTGAGTGCAGTGCGTAAGCCTTCTTTCTCTAGATGTCTCGCTCTTCGAGCAGTGAGGGTTCGGGAACTCAGTAGTGAATTTTTTTATCCTCTGTCATGTTTGTTCTTTCTGTGTAACATCAAGTACTCAATGCAGTATGTATAGAAAGTGAAATTTTGTGTTAGTAAACTTCATCATGTGAAAATGCTGTCAGCAGTCAGCTATTTATCTGTGTTCAAAGCAGCATGCTTAAGCTCGATGACCGTGAGCTTCAAACAAGTACACAGACATAATGGTACTACGATGGTCGACCTGCAATTTTTGGTTTGTGAATCAGTGTCATCTCAAGAAGATTTACAGTAAGAGTGATCTAGCTTACAAGTAATCTGGTCATTAAAAGCAACAATTGAAAATGCACTGTTGACAGGCCTCTTTTTAACTTTCTCATTCATTAGTATGAGGAACTATTCATCGTGCAAAAATTCGACTTCGAGATTTAAACGGAAATACACGTTCTGGGGACTGCGCCGAATACGATTTCAGTATTTTGGCCGTGGTGTCTGTGTGTCTGTCTGTTTTGTGTCCATCCTAAATTCTTTCGTGGACCGATACTACTGACTTCGAGAAACCTTTTCGAAACATTTTCTTCTTAAAATAATGCATGGTTTCTCCGATAGAGGGCGTAGACGTATATCTTATTTTTGTCAATATCTCTACTTCTAACGGTCCGATTTGAAAAATTTCTTCTTTATTGGATAGAGTTTCCAGTGCGACATGTTTTTCATATAACTATAAAAATTTCAAGTCATTCATTGACTTTCTTCTTGGGGGAAGTAAAGGTAAATTTCGCTTTCCCCGATATCTCTGCGTCTAAAACTACGATTTGAAAAACTCTTCCTGCAGCGGATACAACTCTTGGTGGAAAATGTTTTGATTGTAATTTCTAATTTTTCATAAAGTATGGTTTGGCCACCAGGGTGCGTAAGCGTTAATTTCTGCTGCGTAGGTATTTGCAGCAAAATCTGAGCTTCTAAAAGCTTGACTGAAAAAATTCTTTCATGGACCGATATCGCTCATGTCGATAAACATTTGAGAATCTTATCTTAAAATAATGCATGGTTGCTCCGCCAGGTGGCATAGATGTATATCTTATTTCTGTCAATATCTTTGCTTTTAAGAGAAAGTTGAAAAGTCAGCGGAACAGATTTTTAAGTATAAATGAAATTTTTCTTAATGATAATAATGCAGAATATGCAAATTTAAATACTAACAACATATTTTATTACAAAACGTAATAAACTAAAATATGTGATAATTTAAAATAAATTCACCAGTTATTGCTCACCTGGGTATCCTCAAAATAAGTAGGGCCGCGGTGGCCCCGGTATAGCAGCATTCTCGCCTCGAGTTCTGGATCACCAAAGATCCGCCGAGGTTTGGAAGTCTCATTAAGCCGTTGGTGCGCTGTGCCGGGGTAAAGAGACTCCTCGTTATGAACAATTTTAGTCCCCCGCCTCATGAGATTCGGCCCGGGCCATTTTGCACTCCGTCTCCGTGTAGCACACAGGGTTTCTTTCAGAACTTTTTCGCCGGGGGGCGGGGGGGGCGAATGAAATTTTAGAGGGGGCAAACTCCAAAGAGTCAAATTTTTATTTTTTTGTATATATCATCATCATCATTGTCAACCATTATCAATGCACTGCTGGACGAAGGTCTCCCCAAGTTTCCTCCACAACGGTCTGTCTTGTGCCAGTCTCCTCCATGTCACTCCCGCATACTTTCGAATTTCATCCACCCATCTCCCATGTGGTCTTCTTCTGGGTCTCTTCCTGTCCCTTGGAATCCAATCTAAAATTTCGGCTGTCCATCGATGGTCTGTCCTTCTGGCAGTATGCCCAGCCCATTGCCATTTCAGGGATTTAACTCTGATCATGATGTCTTCCACTCTTGTCATTTTTCGAATCCACGAGTTCCTCTTCTTAACTCTCCTGGTTACACCAAGCATGTACCTCTCCATGCTTCTTTGAGTTGTCTGCAGCCTTTGTATGTCTCTTTTAGTTAAGGTCCACGTCTCTGCACCATACGTAAGCACTGGAAGGATGCATTGATCAAACACTTTTCTTTTAAGACATAATGGCATATTGCTCTTGAAAATTATGCTGCTTCTTCCTAAAGCTCTCCAGGCAAGTTTTATACGCAGATTAATTTCTTCATCAATGTGACCCTCACTTGATATCTGCTGTCCAAGATGAACGTACGTGTCTGTTATCTCCAGCTTTCCTCCATCAATCGATAAATCTTCATTTCGTGTAAAAGCATTGAACATCACTTTTGTCTTCTGAAAGTTCATTTTTAATCCCACTTCTTTACTCTTGTCAGCAAGTTCTTGGATCATACTCTGCAGCTCTGATGGGATAGTTGCAAAAATGACTACGTCGTCAGCAAAACGAAGGTGGGTTAGATAATCTCCATTAATCTTTATCCCTTTGTTTTCCCAGTTCAGTGATTGAAAGACATTTTCCAATGTGGCGTTAAAGAGCTTCGGAGATATGATGTCACCTTGTCTCACTCCCTTTCGAATTTTTATGTGTGTTGTATTTTCAAATAGCCGAATCTTTGCACTTGCATTTTCATAGATGTTATTAATTATATTAATGTATGCAACTTCGGTACCGCAGGATTTCAGAGCCATTGTAAATGCTGATGGTTTCACCGAATCAAAGGCTTTTTCATAATCGATAAAAGCCATGCACAATGGAAGTTTATATTCCCTCGCTCTTTCAATTAGTTCTCTCAGTACGTGGATATGATCTATTGTGCTGTAGCCACTCCTGAATCCAGCTTGTTCTCTCGGTTGAGCCATGTCCATTGTTACCTTCAAACGGTGTGAAAGAACTTTAGTGAAAATTTTATAAACCACTGATAGGTCTGTAGTTCCTGAGATCCTCAATGTCACCTTTTTTATGTAGCAGGATCATTATAGCATTGTTCCAATCCTCAGGAATCTTCCCTTCATTAAGGCATCGAGTGAAAATTTGGGCGAGTACTGTTTCGATTTCTCCACTTGCTTCTCGTATGATGTCTACAGTAATTCCATCTTCTCCTGGAGCTTTTCCCCGCTTCATGTTCTTGATTGCATGTGCAACTTATATTGTCGGATCGCTGCACACACACACACACACACACACACATATATATATAAATGTTGTCAGAAGAACGGACTGCCGATGGACAACCGAAATTTTTGACTGGATTCTCTCTCACACACACACACACACACGCATATATATATATATAACTTAAATCACCTTAATACTGAAAATTGGAATGATAGACCCGGAGAAACTAAAAGAAGAGAACTATTATATACAACCGAAATTTTATATATACACTGAAGAGCAATTGAATTAGAGACAGCTGGCGTTATGCAAATGTGGCGCTCTGGGCGGCCCTGTAAACGGAAACGGCATGACGTATGAAGCGATCTGACAATATAAGGAATGATGCGACGGCAATCAGTAACAGTCGGACGCAGTATGGGTAAGACGAAGGATCTAAGCGCATTTGATCGTGGGAAAATTGTCGGGGCCCGACGAATGGGTCACTCCATCTCGGAAGTCGTGCAGGCACTGGGATTTTCACGCGCCACTGTGCCACGGGTGCACCGTGAGTACATCGAATCCAGTAAAACCATCCCTGCAAGGGCCAACTGCCGTGGACAACAGCGTGTGGATGAGCGGGGTCATCGTCGGCTAGCTCGCATTGTAACAGCAGATAGACTGGCCACAGTGCAAGAAATCACTCGGCAATTGAACGCTGGTGCACAAAAACGTGTAAGAAGCCACACCATCCAGAACCATCTCCTCGCTATGGGATACAGAAGGAATCGCCCCACGAGGGTACCGCTGCGGACCGCACATCACTTGGTGCAAAGATTAGCATGGGCGCGGGAACATCACCATTGGACCCTAGACATATGGGAAAATGTGGCCTGGACTGATGAGTCGAGATTCACGTTGGTACATGCGGATGGCAGGATACGAGTACGGCGCAAGCCACATGAAGCGATGGATCCTTCTTGCCAGCAGGGTACTCTTCAAGCTGGTTGTGGTGGCATTCTCGTCTGGAGACTGTTTACGTGGACTGAAATGGGACCCCTGGTACGTGTGACATCGTCCCTCACAGGTCAACGTTACCGGGATATCCTGGACGACCATTTGCACCCGTTTGTGCGTGTTCAACATCCCACTGGGGACCTCATCCTGCAACAAGACAATGAACCGTGCCATCGCTCCCGAATTGTATCCGAATTGTTGGATGAACACTCCACCGACGTGACCTCGCTTCCTTGGCCAGATAGGTCACCTGACCTCAATCTCATCGAACACATCTGGGATGCCATCGAGAGAGATGTTCGAGGCTCTGACCCCCGTCCATCAAATCTTCGTGAAATGTGGGAGCTTGGTCAGGGGTCGTGGATCCGTATGGCTTCCCAACGCTTCCGGTGTCTTGCCGAGTTCATGCCGAGACGAATCGCCGCCATCATCAGGGCGAAAGGTGGTGCTACACGTTACTAGACAGGTATCCCTAATTCAATTGCTCTTCAGTGTATATAATCGGCGTATAAAACTTGGCTGGAGAGCTTTTAAAAGAAACGGTACAATTTTCAAGAGCAACATGCCTTTATGTCCTAAAAGAAAAATGTTTAATCAGTGCATCCTTCCAGTTCTTACGTATGGAGCAGAGACATTGACCTTAACTGAAAAAGACATACAAAGGTTGCATACAACTGAAAGAAGCCTGGAGAGATGCATACTTGGTGTAACCAGGGAAGTTAAGAAGAGGAACTCGTGAATAAGGTAAATGACAAGAATGGAAGACATCATCATGAGAGTAAAATCCCTGAAATGGCAATAAGCTGGACATGTTGCCAGAAGAACGGACCACAGATGGACAAGTGAATTTTTAGACTGGATTCCAAGGGACAGAAAAAGACCCAGAAGAAGACCACACGGGTAATGAATGAAATTCGAAAGCATGCCGGAGTAACATGGAGGAGAGTGGCTCAAGACAGTCAGTTGTGGAAGAAACTTGTATATATATATATAACCGAAATTTTAGATTGGATTCCGAGGGACAGGAAAAGACCTAGAGAAGACCGCATGGGAAATGGATGGATGAAATTCGAAAGTATGCTGGAGTGACATGGAGGAGAAGGCTCAAGACATACAATTGTAGAAGAAACTTGGGGAGACTTTCATCCAGCAGTTGACAATGATGATGATATAGCCTATATAAAGAAAAAAACTTTGAATGTTTATTTGAGGTAATCTCGAAAACTACTGAACCGATTTGGATAATTTTTTCACCGTTGGGAAGCTTATTTATTTCCAGTGGACATAGGTTACTTCGTTTATTTTTTATTATTTTTGGCTGTACTGCCGAATCAGAACGCTTTCAATTATAGTTCTCGATTTCCCGTGTATCGTTCCACTTTGTTTACATACAACCTAATCACAACCAACTTCAAAGAAAGTACTTCACGATAGTGTACGGACTTTTTTTTTTACTAATCTCAAAAAGTACCGAACCGATTTGGATAATTCTTTCACTGTTGGGAAGCTTACTTCTTTCCCGTGGACATAGGCTATTTCGTTTTTTTTTTTTTATTCTTTAACTTTGCCAGTAATTGTGAAAGGAACACGAGCAGACATTGTTAAGGCGTGTTTAAAATCATCGCCAATGTGGAATAATATTGAAACGCCTCATTTACGAACAAATATGAGAGCTCATGTAGGAGGTGGAGATATCCAATTTTCTACTCTGTTACTACGTATCGGTGATGGCAAAGTACCTAAACAGAACAGTTTGATTCCAGTACATAGTGAACTGGGAAGCATTGTAAGATCTATTAATGAATTAGTTCACGAAGCTTATCCTAATGTAAGTAATTTGCTCCAAAGAAATCACTACTGGATGTGTGAACGAGCTATCGTGTCTCCAAGGAATGCATCCATTGATGAAATAAACGATGCTATTTTGCAAAAACTGCCCGGCGAATACAAAATTTACACATCGATCGATACTGCCCTGAACTTGGAAGATACAGAGCATTATCCACATGAATTTTTAAATTCTCTAAATCCCTTAGGACTTTCACCGCATTGTCTTAAATTAAAAGTTGGCATTCCTATAACATTATTACGAAACCTGAATCATCCAAACCAGTGCAATGGTACAAGATTACAGGTCAAAGCGCAGCATAATAATATTATTGAAGCCATTATACTAAATGGGCCAGCAGCTGGATAAATGGCACATATACCTAGGATCCCATGAATTCGAGGGACTTGCCTTTCATGTTCAAAAGATTACAATTTCCTATTAAACTATCCTTCGCTAAAACGATCAATAAATCAAAAGGCCAAACTTAGAAACATGTGGGATTGGATTTGCGTCAAGAAAGTTTCTTGCACGGACAGTTATACGTCTGCTTATCGAGAATCGGCAGTTCAGATAATCAATTTATTTTGATAACGGGTATATACAGAGGCATTATGAATTATTTTCAAAAATAAAATAAAAATTATGTATTTAAATTTATGTAAAAATTAATTACAATTTTACTTCACGTGAAAAACTTACTGCCGACATTTAATCTTTCGGCCAATTTTCTCCATAGGTTACTGGGTGCTATGAAATTCAACTACAGTTCTTACGGATGGATATGATTACACGTGTTATCATAGCCCTATTTTTCAGTGATATCTTCCACGCGATTGAAGCCGTGGGCACAGCTGGTATACTATACATCAAGGAGGATGACTCTGACAGTTGTATAGAAAAAGTGAAAAAATATATATTGAATATAGAACGTCGACTTCCTAAATCCCATCGGGTTTCACAAATCACGCAAAAAATAACAAGCACAATAAAGAAGAGAATTTCATCGACTGTTAATCCAGTAATGTTAATTGGAGCATCCCGTAAACCAGGAATGGTAACTAGCGAAAAAAAAAATCAATATTGGCTCTTAAAGCTATTTGTTCTGTGACAATCAAAGGTGGAGGTGCAGCTGAAAATGTGTAATTTCTCTATACTACATATTTAATTAGGTTTATTTTATATTTCTGCGTCAATATGTCAAGACTAAGAATATTATTCACCATAATTGGAATTTTCACAGGTTTCGATGAATTAGACATTTCAAAAGAGTGAACTTCGATGATGGACGGAAAAGTCCCCCACAAGAAAATTAAATTATCCCTCTCAGGAAAAGTACCCCACATTGGAAAAGTTCCCCATAGGACCCCCCCCCCCCCCCGTAAGGAAAGATACCCCATATTTTTCAGTCAGGGACCGAGGCTGTCAAACATTTAAAAAAGGTTTCGTCTATTTTAGTGTTAAAAATTAATCAAATATTTGGCTATATTAACGGCGGGGGGCTCTCCACCCCATGGGCGCCCTTGGTGCTATGTAAACATGAATAGGATGAAATCTATATTCATGATTATGAGCTATGTAATCCCGATTCAGGACGACGAAATTGTCAAGTTTTCGGATATTATGCTTGTCATATTTACGGCCTGAGGAAAGAATGCCCACAGAAAAAACGCCCACGGAAAAATCCCCCATATTTACACCTAAAAAAACGTATTGTCATCATCAAAATGTGTGCATTGTAATATTTTTTTAAATTCAATTATAATTGTCGTTTGTCTTTCAGGAAACGTTTTCTCCATTCAATTCCCCTCACAACGCCAAGAAACAGCAATTTTTGTACGGCCCCTAAAGATTTGTGCCAAAATGTCCGTGTGCCCAAATGTCAGGTGACCAAAAGTCCGGTGCCAAAATGTCTAAAAATAGACTGTACAGCATGAAATCAGGTATTTATAGCGCCAGACTTATTACCTTGTTAAAATATCCATATTATAAAATTGCTATCTCAAATTTTGCTATCAAATATCAGGGAAAGCAGTAATTTAATAGTTCTTTGAAAAAAAATACGAGTTGTCTGAACGTACAGTTTATTACTGAGACGAAGATGAAGGAACATAGGAAATAACTCTTAAACAAATTCTTTCGTCGTCGACAATTTCAGTCTCTTCTAGAAGCATTGTCTCAGAAAGAGAGCCAAGGAGAAATTAAACGTTTTGAGCATAATCTAGTAAAAACCATGACGATGAAATAAAAATCAACGAAACCAACACATTAACAGGCAATTTTTCCAAGACAGAAGTGTAACCGGCTAAGATGCATTTTTTTCTTTTCTGCGTCCACTTAACTACGCGTTCTCCATAATCCAAACATTTACGGTAAAGTCAGATTACAAATCAATCCATTTATAGTTCACATTGATCACTAGTTAACTAGTAGTTAATGATCAATGAGAAATATGAATCGACTTTTGGTGAACTAAACACCGAAGAACCCATCCTGACGGTAACTCCGACTATAGTGGATTGAAATTTCCTGCAAATGATTTCTTACTGATCCCGACAATTTTTAATTTCACAGTCACCAGCTTGTCAACTCCGACCTTTCCTCAGCAAGTTAATCGGCTCTTCAATTCAATACTCGTTTGGAAAGGTTGACGCGGCACTGTTAATCGTTTATCGTGTACCGACTATACAGCATGAAATCAGATATTTAGAGCGCCAGACTTATTACCCTGTTGAAATATCCATATTATAAAATTGCTATCTCAAATTTTGCTATCAAATATAAGGGAAAGCAGTAATTTAATAGTTCTTTGAAAAAACCATGAATTGTCTGAACGTACAGTTTATTACTGAGACGAAGATGAAGGAACATAGGAAATAATTCTTAAACAAATTCTTTCGTCGTCGACAATTTCAGTCTCTTCTAGAAGCATTGTCTCAGAAAGAGAGCCAAGGAGAAATTAAACGTTTTGAGCATAATCTAGTAAAAACCATGACGATGAAATAAAAATCAACGAAACCAACACATTAACAAGCAATTTTTCCAAGACAGAAGTGTAACCGGCTAAGATGCATTTTTTCTTTTCTGCGTCAACTTAACTACGCGTTCTCCATAATCCAAACATTTACGGTAAAGTCAGATTACAAATCAATCCATTTATAGTTCACATTGATCACTAGTTAACTAGTAGTTAATGATCAATGAGAAATATGAATCGACTTTTGGTGAACTAAACACCGAAGAACCCATCCTGACGGTAACTCCGACTATAGTGGATTGAAATTTCCTGCAAATGATTTCTTACTGATCCCGACAATTTTTATTTTCACGGTCACCAGCTTGTCAACTCGGACCTTTTCTGCGCAAGTTAATCGGCTCTTCAACTCAATACTCGTTTGGAAAGGTTGACGCGGCACTGTTAATCGTTTATCGTGTACGACTATACAGCATGAAATCAGATATTTAGAGCGCCAGACTTATTACCCTGTTGAAATATCCATATTATAAAATTGCTATCTCAAATTTTGCTATCAAATATAAAGGAAAGCAGTAATTTAATAGTTCTTTGAAAAAAATACGAGTTGTCTGAACGTACAGTTTATTACTGAGACGAAGATGAAGGAACATAGGAAATAATTCTTAAACAAATTCTTTCGTCGTCGACAATTTCAGTCTCTTCTAGCAGCATTGTCTCAGAAAGTGAGCCAAAGAGAAATTGAACGTATTGAGAATAATCTAGTAAAAACCATGACGATGAAATAAAAATCAACGAAACCAACACAGTAACAGGCAATTTTTCCAAGACAGAAGTGTAACCGGCTAAGATGCATTTTTTTCTTTTCTGCGTCAACTTAACTACGCGTTCTCCATAATCCAAACATTTACGGTAAGGTCAGATTACAAATCAATCCATTTATAGTTCACATTAGTCACTAGTTAACTAGTAGTTAATGATCAATGAGAAATATGAATCGACTTTTGGTGAACTAAACACCGAAGAACCCATCCTGACGGTAACTCCGACTATAGTGGATTGAAATTTCCTGCAAATGATTTCTTACTGATCCCGACAATTTTTAATTTCACGGTCACCAGCTTGTCAACTCCGACCTTTCCTCAGCAAGTTAATCGGCTCTTCAATTCAATACTCGTTTGGAAAGGTTGACGCGGCACTGTTAATCGTTTATCGTGTACCGACTATACAGCATGAAATCAGATATTTAGAGCGCCAGACTTATTACCCTGTTGAAATATCCATATTATAAAATTGCTATCTCAAATTTTGCTATCAAATATAAGGGAAAGCAGTAATTTAATAGTCCTTTGAAAAAAACCATGAGTTTTCTGAACGTACAGTTTATTACTGAGACGAAGATGAAGGAACATAGGAAATAACTCTTAAACAAATTCTTTCGTCGTCGACAATTTCAGTCTCTTCTAGAAGCATTGTCTCAGAAAGTGAGCCAAGGAGAAATTGAACGTATTGAGCATAATCTAGTAAAAACCATGACGATGAAATAAAAATCAACGAAACCAACACATTAACAGGCAATTTTTCCAAGACAGAAGTGTAACCGGCTAAGATGCATTTTTTTCTTTTCTGCGTCAACTTAACTACGCGTTCTCCATAATCCAAACATTTACGGTAAAGTCAGATTACAAATCAATCCATTTATAGTTCACATTGATCACTAGTTAACTAGTAGTTAATGATCAATGAGAAATATGAATCGACTTTTGGTGAACTAAACACCGAAGAACCCATCCTGACGGTAACTCCGACTATAGTGGATTGAAATTTCCTGCAAATGATTTCTTACTGATCCCGACAATTTTTAATTTCACGGTCACCAGCTTGTCAACTCCGACCTTTCCTCAGCAAGTTAATCGGCTCTTCAATTCAATACTCGTTTGGAAAGGTTGACGCGGCACTGTTAATCGTTTATCGTGTACCGACTATACAGCATGAAATCAGATATTTAGAGCGCCAGACTTATTACCCTGTTGAAATATCCATATTATAAAATTGCTATCTCAAATTTTGCTATCAAATATAAAGGAAAGCAGTAATTTAATAGTCCTTTGAAAAAAATCATGAGTTTTCTGAACGTACAGTTTATTACTGAGACGAAGATGAAGGAACATAGGAAACAATTCTTAAACAAATTCTTTCGTCGTCGACAATTTCAGTCTCTTCTAGAAGCATTGTCTCAGAAAGTGAGCCAAAGAGAAATTGAACGTATTGAGAATAATCTAGTAAAAACCATGACGATGAAATAAAAATCAACGAAACCAACACAGTAACAGGCAATTTTTCCAAGACAGAAGTGTAACCGGCTAAGATGCATTTTTTTCTTTTCTGCGTCAACTTAACTACGCGTTCTCCATAATCCAAACATTTACGGTAAGGTCAGATTACAAATCAATCCATTTATAGTTCACATTAGTCACTAGTTAACTAGTAGTTAATGATCAATGAGAAATATGAATCGACTTTTGGTGAACTAAACACCGAAGAACCCATCCTGACGGTAACTCCGACTATAGTGGATTGAAATTTCCTGCAAATGATTTCTTACTGATCCCGACAATTTTTAATTTCGCGGTCACCAGCTTGTCAACTCCGACCTTTCCTCAGCAAGTTAATCGGCTCTTCAATTCAATACTCGTTTGGAAAGGTTGACGCGGCACTGTTAATCGTTTATCGTGTACCGACTATACAGCATGAAATCAGATATTTAGAGCGCCAGACTTATTACCCTGTTGAAATATCCATATTATAAAATTGCTATCTCAAATTTTGCTATCAAATATAAGGGAAAGCAGTAATTTAATAGTCCTTTGAAAAAATCATGAGTTTTCTGAACGTACAGTTTATTACTGAGACGAAGATGAAGGAACATAGGAAATAACTCTTAAACAAATTCTTTCGTCGTCGACAATTTCAGTCTCTTCTAGAAGCATTGTCTCAGAAAGTGAGCCAAGGAGAAATTGAACGTATTGAGCATAATCTAGTAAAAACCATGACGATGAAATAAAAATCAACGAAACCAACACATTAACAGGCAATTTTTCCAAGACAGAAGTGTAACCGGCTAAGATGCATTTTTTTCTTTTCTGCGTCAACTTAACTACGCGTTCTCCATAATCCAAACATTTACGGTAAAGTCAGATTACAAATCAATCCATTTATAGTTCACATTGATCACTAGTTAACTAGTAGTTAATGATCAATGAGAAATATGAATCGACTTTTGGTGAACTAAACACCGAAGAACCCATCCTGACGGTAACTCCGACTATAGTGGATTGAAATTTCCTGCAAATGA
Source organism: Macrothele yani (assembly GCA_039090855.1). Taxonomy (NCBI): domain Eukaryota; kingdom Metazoa; phylum Arthropoda; class Arachnida; order Araneae; family Macrothelidae; genus Macrothele; species Macrothele yani. Next base: position 188,620,985 of record CM076995.1, read on the forward strand.
TTTCTTACTGGTCCCGACAATTTTTAATTTCACGGTCACCAGCTTGTCAACTCCGACCTTTCCTCAGCAAGTTAATCGGCTCTTCAATTCAATACTCGTTTGGAAAGGTTGACGCGGCACTGTTAATCGTTTATCGTGTACCGACTATACAGCATGAAATCAGATATTTAGAGCGCCAGACTTATTACCCTGTTGAAATATCCATATTATAAAATTGCTATCTCAAATTTTGCTATCAAATATAAGGGAAAGCAGTAATTTAATAGTCCTTTGAAAAAAACCATGAGTTTTCTGAACGTACAGTTTATTACTGAGACGAAGATGAAGGAACATAGGAAATAACTCTTAAACAAATTCTTTCGTCGTCGACAATTTCAGTCTCTTCTAGAAGCATTGTCTCAGAAAGAGAGCCAAGGAGAAATTAAACGTTTTGAGCATAATCTAGTAAAAACCATGACGATGAAATAAAAATCAACGAAACCAACACATTAACAGGCAATTTTTCCAAGACAGAAGTGTAACCGGCTAAGATGCATTTTTTTCTTTTCTGCGTCAACTTAACTACGCGTTCTCCATAATCCAAACATTTACGGTAAAGTCAGATTACAAATCAATCCATTTATAGTTCACATTGATCACTAGTTAACTAGTAGTTAATGATCAATGAGAAATATGAATCGACTTTTGGTGAACTAAACACCGAAGAACCCATCCTGACGGTAACTCCGACTATAGTGGATTGAAATTTCCTGCAAATGATTTCTTACTGATCCCGACAATTTTTAATTTCACAGTCACCAGCTTGTCAACTCCGACCTTTCCTCAGCAAGTTAATCGGCTCTTCAATTCAATACTCGTTTGGAAAGGTTGACGCGGCACTGTTAATCGTTTATCGTGTACGACTATACAGCATGAAATCAGATATTTAGAGCGCCAGACTTATTACCCTGTTGAAATATCCATATTATAAAATTGCTATCTCAAATTTTGCTATCAAATATAAAGGAAAGCAGTAATTTAATAGTTCTTTGAAAAAAAATACGAGTTGTCTGAACGTACAGTTTATTACTGAGACGAAGATGAAGGAACATAGGAAACAATTCTTAAACAAATTCTTTCGTCGTCGACAATTTCAGTCTCTTCTAGAAGCATTGTCTCAGAAAGTGAGCCAAAGAGAAATTGAACGTATTGAGAATAATCTAGTAAAAACCATGACGATGAAATAAAAATCAACGAAACCAACACAGTAACAGGCAATTTTTCCAAGACAGAAGTGTAACCGGCTAAGATGCATTTTTTCTTTTCTGCGTCAACTTAACTACGCGTTCTCCATAATCCAAACATTTACGGTAAGGTCAGATTACAAATCAATCCATTTATAGTTCACATTAGTCACTAGTTAACTAGTAGTTAATGATCAATGAGAAATATGAATCGACTTTTGGTGAACTAAACACCGAAGAACCCATCCTGACGGTAACTCCGACTATAGTGGATTGAAATTTCCTGCAAATGATTTCTTACTGATCCCGACAATTTTTAATTTCACGGTCACCAGCTTGTCAACTCCGACCTTTCCTCAGCAAGTTAATCGGCTCTTCAATTCAATACTCGTTTGGAAAGGTTGACGCGGCACTGTTAATCGTTTATCGTGTACCGACTATACAGCATGAAATCAGATATTTAGAGCGCCAGACTTATTACCCTGTTGAAATATCCATATTATAAAATTGCTATCTCTAATTTTGCTATCAAATATAAGGGAAAGCAGTAATTTAATAGTCCTTTGAAAAAAACCATGAGTTTTTAGAACGTACAGTTTATTACTGAGACGAAGATGAAGGAACATAGGAAATAACTCTTAAACAAATTCTTTCGTCGTCGACAATTTCAGTCTCTTCTAGAAGCATTGTCTCAGAAAGAGAGCCAAGGAGAAATTAAACGTTTTGAGCATAATCTAGTAAAAACCATGACGATGAAATAAAAATCAACGAAACCAACACATTAACAGGCAATTTTTCCAAGACAGAAGTGTAACCGGCTAAGATGCATTTTTTCTTTTCTGCGTCAACTTAACTACGCGTTCTCCATAATCCAAACATTTACGGTAAAGTCAGATTACAAATCAATCCATTTATAGTTCACATTGATCACTAGTTAACTAGTAGTTAATGATCAATGAGAAATATGAATCGACTTTTGGTGAACTAAACACCGAAGAACCCATCCTGACGGTAACTCCGACTATAGTGGATTGAAATTTCCTGCAAATGATTTCTTACTGGTCCCGACAATTTTTAATTTCACGGTCACCAGCTTGTCAACTCCGACCTTTCCTCAGCAAGTTAATCGGCTCTTCAATTCAATACTCGTTTGGAAAGGTTGACGCGGCACTGTTAATCGTTTATCGTGTACCGACTATACATCATGAAATCAGATATTTAGAGCGCCAGACTTTTTACCCTGTTGAAATATCCATATTATAAAATTGCTATCTCAAATTTTGCTATCAAATATAAGGGAAAGCAGTAATTTAATAGTCCTTTGAAAAAAACCATGAGTTGTCTGAACGTACAGTTTATTACTGAGACGAAGATGAAGGAACATAGGAAATGATTCTGAAACAAATTCTTTCGTCGTCGACAATTTCAGTCTCTTCTAGAAGCATTGTGTCAGAAAGTGAGCCAAGGAGAAATTAAACGTTTTGAGCATAATCTAGTAAAAACCATCACCATGAAATAAAAATCAACCAAACCAACACATTAACAGTCAATTTTTCCAAGACAGAAGTGTAACCGGCTAAGATGCATTTTTTTCTTTTCTGCGTCAACTTAACAACGCGTTCTTAATAATCCAAACATTTACGGTAATGTCAGATTACAAATCAATCCATTTATAGTTCACATTGATCACTAGTTAACTAGTAGTTAATGATCAATGAGAAATATGAATTGACCTTTGGTGAACTAAATACCGAAGAACCCATCCTGACGGTAACAGCGACTATAGTGGATTGAAATTTCCTGCAAATGATTGTTTTCTGATCTGGAAAGTTTTGATTTCACTGTCACCAGCTTGTCAAAACCGACCTTTCCTCAGCAAGGGAATCGGCTCTTCAATCCAATACTTGTTTGGAAAGGTTGACGCGACGCTATTAATCTTTCATCATGTACAGTCTGTATAGCATGAAATCAGGTATTTATAGTGCCAGATTTATTATTAACTTGTGGAAATATCCATATTATAAAATTGTTATGTCAAATTTTGCCATCAAATATCAGGGAAAGCAGTAATTTAATAGTTCTTTGAAAAAATATCCGGAAAAATTAAAATGTAACTCTGCGTTTGCATAGAATCTGTTGAACTACTTTTAATTATCTAAGTGATTAGGCAACGAATCAAATATTTTATGGGAAAGTGTCATATATCAAAATGATGTATATTGGATCGAATTCGGAAATCCTTCCTATGAAGAAGTGGTTTGAAAAGCTTTTGCAAAGCAATTCTTCTGTCTGACAGAAGGTTTTAGAAGACATGTATGTCAACAGTTTATGCTAGGTCATGAGTTGTATTCCGAAGAAAGAAAGTCGGTTTTAATCTATTAATTTCTGTATTTAAGACATCATTATTCATTTCATTATAGTTTCTTTCTCCTGAAAGGTTACATAATCTTTTTATCCACCTGATTATTTTGTTCGATCCGTTAGAATATTATGCTAAAAATTTTACTTCCCAAATAATCCCATGCTTGGCCATCAAAAGTTTCCTATGAAATGAAAAACACCACGTTCAGCTATATATAATTCGTAAATATCACCATTTAGTACATACCACTGCTTCATTACTTTCTCGGAAGGTTACGGTTCTTCGCAGTAGAATGACTGCCACGTTTTCAGCCTTGTTTCTTTTATCATCATCATGGTCAACCATTATCAATCCACTGCTGGACGAAGGTCTCTCCAAGGCTCTTCCACAATGGTCTGTTTCGTGCCAGTCTCCTCCATGTTACTCCTGCATACTTTCGAATTTCGTCCATCCATCTCCCATGTGGTATTCTTCTGGGTCTTTTCCTGTCCCTTCGATTCCAATCTAAAATTTCTTTATATATATGTGTGTATATATATACTTTCGTGAACAATAAACGAGTTTGAACAATGAAATTCTTCGCCAATTGTGGACAAAAAAGAAACAAAAAATATTCTTTGATGATACAGTTGCTCATGTTTATGTTTCTCATAGTTTGATATTTTGTTTGTTTCGTCATTCTGGGCATTGTTTCGCCTTGTTAATTTCAGGCGATTGTTGTTTGTGACAGCGGGCAATATTTTTGGAGTTCTGTTATGGAGGTATTTTTTTTTCTCAGAACAGTTCAGATGCCGCTTCAAAACAAAAGGGTTTCTATATTAGTTTTGTATCAATTCGTGAGTACGCAGTCGAAACTGTGGTGAATTGAGATTATGGTTTGTTTAATTATCAGCGTTTCAAATGTTGACATTTTTATCGTTTCGTGAAACAGAAAAAATATTATGCAGAAGTTGTACATTCACGATTGGAATGTTTGGAGTGAAAAGGAGCCTTGAGCATAGTTCACATGTATTCGCTTACGATTTTCATGGAAGCTGTAGATTAGCACCTCATTTCCTTGGTGGAATAGCTCTGTTTTTGAAAAATATACTGAGCATTCAGTTTTCATGTAGAACTACGTCTTCCTCCACGCTGGGTAAGGGTTAACATCGGGAGCATCAGTGCAACGAAAACATGTCACACTTCAAACGATTCTATCTTCGAAACTAATATATATAGAGTAATAAATAATACATCGTTAGATAGTTCATAGAGTCCCAGTTTTAACAGAATGAGTTTCAACCTTCCACTCCTTAACCCTTCTATGCAGTAGCGTTAGAAAATTAAACTAAATTTTGCGTGATTTTGTTTCGTCGCACGCCGTTTTAAGGTTGATAACTAGTTAACAGATAATGATAACGATGATCTCAGCCCCACATTGAGTAGCTGACTGTCAGAGCTAACGTACGTATGTGATAAACCGAAATGAAGTGGATTTAAAATTTATTTATTCTTTAGATAAAAAAATGGTGATAAAATTTAGAAACGCCGCAAAAGTCCAGGGAAAATTACTATAAGAACCGACGAAGTTGAAGAAACAGCTTAAGGAGAACGAGAGGAATCCGAAAAGGCCCACTAAGTCATCAGCCGAAAAGTCATGGCAATTTAGGGAGCGTCAAAAGTCCACGCGCCAGGATGTGTTTCTCCAGAGTTCGACTCTAGAGCCACAACCTTCCACTTCAACTGCAAAAATTAAGCTTGAACAGCAAGAACAGATGGAGATGGATGTCATCTGTCCAAATTTAAAAATTTTCACACAGAGCATGGAAATAATGGAATACCAATGTACATCTCCAGACTTACACAACTTTGCTGGATAATGACGGAAGGTTTACCGAATGTATTACATCTGAAACCTTTACACCGCGGATGCGTTCTGAATCTAGACAAGAACAGGAGCAACAACAAGAAGAGTACATTAGGCCCGAGACGTATGACCAAATTTATAAAAAGGCAACTAAGGAATTTGGAAAATTGTTTTTGAAGAACGATTTTGGACACGCGTGCGATGTCTGTGAATGGTTATGTAATACACAAGATTTATCTAAAGCCTTACAGAGACATATAGACGTTCTCGAACGAGAGTTTATCGATGAGCGTGATCGTGTAAATTACTTTCAAATGTGTTCCATGTGTAGACAATCAGTGTCACGTGGTAAAATTCCATCGAATTCTTGGTTGAGTACTTTAATGACGCAGAACTAGTGAGACTGTGCCATGAAATAGTGACAATTTTCATAGTTCTACGTTGTAGGTAGCGGCACAGTTGCTACTTTGCCCTTTGATTTTTTCCAGAAACCTTTTTTCCCGACTTCAGGGACCACAATGAGCAATTCCAAGGGTTATAAGAAATCAAACGTCCCAAATTTGGGTCAATGATTTAAGGGACGAACCAGAGCCAGAGACGGGGCATGGGCGTGCCACCTATGCCTGTTCCTTAACTTCAGCCCGGAACCCGCTAATCGGAAACTTAGCCTCCTGATCACTCGCCCACCGGGGAAGTGACAGAAGCTTTAGTAATTGTCAGCTATGAGTTATACGTATTTTACAAAGAACATAAGAAAGCATTTTCCTTACGAGATGTTTTCAATTCACTTGGAAACTTTAGAACGCCCCTTGAAAATGTATTGGGGAGGAACAGTCCCTTCCAGTAAGTTTCACTGTATCATTACTTATAACTGACGGATTTTCTATTATTTGTTTATGTGTTTGCTTATTTTGGGCACTTAATGACCACAATGAGCAACTCTAAGGACTATAAGCAGTAGCTTGTACATAATCCGGGGACACTGGTTCCAAAGAAAGGACATACACCAATGAACCATTACATTATGACCACCTACCTAATAAGCTGTAGGACCTCCTTTAGCCCTCAAAACAGAGACCACCAGGCGAGGCATCGATTCGATGAGGCGATGGGTATCCTGGGGTGCCATAATGTCAACAGCAGGTTCTCCAATTCCCGTACATTTCGTGTTGGTGGTGGTGATTTAGCGAGAACCCACGCTTTTCCAAGTCAAACCACAAATGTTTGATTGGATTCATGTCAGGTGAATTTGGGCTTCACGGCATTAACAGAAAGTCATCAGCATGTTCCTTGAACTACTCCTTGACGGTTTTGGCAGTGTGGCATGGCGCATTATCGTGTTGGTAATGGCCATTACCAACAGGGAACACAGTTGTCATGAATGGGAGAACTTGGTCCGCAACGACGTTCAGATACCTGCCAGCTGTCAGGGATTGTACAATTAGGATAATGGGGCCTAAGTGTTCCAGGAAAACATTTCCCACTGCATAACAACACCGCCGCAGGCCTGTTTCCGCCAAACAGTGCATCCAAGTGCCATAGCCTTCGTTGGTAATCCGCGTATCCGCGCTCAGCCGTTTACGTGATGCACCAGAAATCTTGATTAGTCAGAACAGGCCACTTCCTTCGAATCATTCACGGTCCAATCTCGATGATCTTGGGCACATTTCATGCATTGTTAGCGGTGACGTGCAGTGAGCATGCGGACACTATTTGGTCTTCGGCTATGCAGGCCCATGCGCAGAAGGCTGCGATGAACTGTGGGATGTGACACATTGCCCTGATCACCACTGTTTTAGTTCGGGTGATTTGTCGCACTCTGGACCTGCGGTTGCTGTAAACAATGCGCGACCGTCTCCGCTCCCCTCTGTCACCAATGAGCTGCAAACGACACACAGCTCGACGACGGTTCGTCGTTTGGCCATCTGTACCCCACGTTTGATACATACTCACCACAGCGGAACGTGAACATCCCATAAACCACACCATTTACGAAATCGTGGGTCCGAGGCGCTTGCCATCACAATTTGTCCTTTATCAAACTCCGATAAATCAGCAGCTTTTCCCATTCTGACTCCGAACACTCTACTAACCGAAAGCTGGTCCTCGGGTTGTACATATATATACTGCTCGGTGGAAATCTTCTGCGCTACCGTTCGGTCTCCATGTGCGCTCATTTCTCCATGTTGCGGGATCATAATATAACGGCTGATCGGTGTACGTGAAATAGGAGTCACTCAAATAAAATTCAAGAAATAGTTATTTACAGTTCTTCCCTTTATTCCCTCAACATGTCAAAAGCACTATTCGTGCAGAACTTGATTTACAACAGCGCCAGTATTTTGAAGCTAATTAATGTACGTCAGTAAACAGCAAGTTTTAACTCCAAACACTAACTATACGTATAACAACACCACGCGAGTACACAGACGTCAAGTAAACACAATTTCAGTGTAACGTACCTTCCACGATTATAACATCACACCACCACTGAACACGTTTGGCTGCCGCTTCAGCATTATATATTTATAATTATACACGGTCGCGTCACATTATTGTGACCACCAGCTAATATCTAGAGCAACCGCTGTGTGCAGCGCGGACAGCAGCTAGATGGGCAGAGAGTGTCTCAATAAGGTTCTGGAAGGTGTTTACAGGTATGTGGAGCCATGCTGACTTCAGTGCATCTGATAGCTGCTGGAGTATCCATATAGCGAACAACACGATCGAGGTGGTCCCACAGATGCTCAATTGGGTTTAAGTCTGGGTCTGGGGAATTAGAGGGAAGTAACTGGAAGTCTTCATCGTGCTCTTCCAACCACTTTCGGAGATTTCTAGCTGTGTGACATCTCACATTATCGTGCTGGAAGATCTCATCCGCCCCATGGAAGACAATCAGCATGTCTTCCATGGGGCGGATGGGTGTACGTGGTCTGAAAGGATGGATTCGTTACGAATTTGGTCCGTAGTGCCTTCCGCAGGTATGAGTGGACTCAGAGAATGCCACGAAAACTTTCCCCAGACCATAACGCTACCCGCACCAATTTGTATTCTTCCAGCACTGGTTGAAGGGTGTTTGTTCTCTGATATTTCTCGCCTTATTCGCCAACGTCCAAACGTTTGATGAAGCAGAGGACGTGGCTCATCGGAGAAGGCAATCCTTTGCCAATCAGCGGAGGTCCAATTCCGTTACTTCCGTGCAAATGTAAGCCTTTTCTGCCTATGCACCTTCGTTAGCATAGGTGCAGTGTCTGCATCGGAACCCCATACACAGCAGGGTTCGCTGAACTGTCGTTTTAGACACACTTTCGGTAGCCTCCTGATTCATTCGGTCAGTGAGGTGCTCCACTGTAGACTGTTGATCGGCCCTCACGCACCTTCGTAGCCGACTTTCACTTTTCATAACAATTGCACGTGGTGCTCCGCAGTTTTCGCATAGCTTATTCGCAATGGTGCCATTTCTCCAATCACGACACACTTTAACTACAGCAGCATCCGAAGAGTTCACAAACTGCGCTATTTCAGAAATACTGCCAATCGCTCCTTTTATCCATGACAGCAGCGATTGATATGTTTTCAGATTGCCTACAGCACACCTTATACACCATCAAAGCCAGCTCACGATACGTGCTTTCTTTCATTGGTTACGCGCTGTTGACGTCAAAAGTAGGAGGTGGTCACAATAATGTGATTCGACTGTGTATATGCATACGTCACGCTCTCTAACCAACGGGTTGTTGCCAACCTCATTCTTTGAGAGAGAAGATATAATGTTAAGGTTGAAAAGCTAAAGGAGAATGAGCTCAAATTTACATAGAAAAGGCAACTAAAAATGAAAGTTAAAATGAAAGTCACTGACTCTGATTTCCTCTAGTTTATTGTTCACTATGTAGCATCACATGAGAAAACTTGAAAATTACATGATCCTGGAGCGGGAATCGAACACGTATTTCCCAATTTATGTTTCAGCATGCTGCTTGATTAATTATATGATATTCCTATGCATTTACAAGGAATATTTCTCCTTTAATTTCCGTGTCTGAGGTATTGGTGATCTTGTACGCTATGTTGAGAGATCGGACTGCTTCGATTAGCAAAACTCTGAAGTTGTTCAGATTCCTAAGCGGTAATTGATTTGAATTAGAATGGAACTTTGTTGTCTTAGGTAGTATGACGGATAGCAGACTTGAACGGAAATCAGGAGATGCTGGTTCGATTCCTGCTCCAGGGCAATGCAATTTCCCCGTTTTCTGACATAATGTTACATGTTAAGCAGTAAACTGAGAGAAATTAGTCATAATCTGGTTGTTGCGTGAATAATTTTGTTAGAATATGCTGGGAAACTTTAAATAATGCAGGAGAAGTTATGATAGCTACTTCACAAAATACTTCCATTTGTAAATAGATTGTCATCCACAAACCTGAAGTAGAGCTTGTGTTTTCTTTAGTGCTTATAAGGGGATTTTTAACTGTTACTAATGAAAATTATTGTGTTTCCTAAATATAAAAGTACTTAATAGTATGTTATTATAGATCCGGAAATAGTTCAGAAATGATTTCGTTCGAGATACCGTAAAGAAAGGTATCTTATATTTATTTCATTCCGGTCAAAAGCTCAATTCCAGAGTATGTTTTGCCTGCTCTACAAAGACATAACTGATGAATATTGAATGAATAATGGGTATGGCTTGATAGCCAACCTTTTTCATGAATCTCAATACATTAAATGTTCCTTTGCAACTAGAAAAATTCATTTAGAACAAATGAGTTACATGAATCCTTATCTTCATAAATGGCAGTTGCTAATGGAAATAGTGTATCGGAAACAACAGCATTCTTACACATATCGCAAGGTACTTTATTCAGGTTTTAACCATGAGGAATGCAAGAAAACGCGTTTTTCCCATTTTCATGACATAGTCTGCCATTGACAATTTTTGTTATTAATTGCAGATATAGTATCTGTGGAACTGACTGAAGGTACGCTACGGCGGTCCTAACAAAAGTTTTGCACACTGTCCATTTTTGAGAAAAGTGTGAAGTAACGGAGAAAACTTACCTTATTGCCGTTCAATGTACACCCATCTGCTGCTAATGACAGCTTGCCAGCGGTGAGGTAGGTCCTGAATGTCCGTAGTATGCCATCTTTGTTCAGCTGTCGTATTATTCGGACCACGTCCAATAACAGTTCGTCCAGAAATTCATAGCGAATGACACGGAGCCTATTTTTTAAATTTGGGAAAAAATAACAGTCGGGTGGACCGAGATCAGGGCTGTATGCTGGGAGGGATAAAGTTTCCTAGCCATATTTTGACAAACGTCACCGTACCGACGCTGCACCATGACACGATGCGTGGTCATGCAGGATGAACGCTCCCGCTTCCAACAAGTTGGGACGATTTTGACGAATTTTCGATTTAAAATTTTTTTGTCTCAACTTTGTCCTCAGAAAGCCACGATAATATTGTGCGCTGACATTTGCCCTACCGGCACTCGATAGGAGACCACAACACCCTGGGCATCGTACACAAAAATCATCATGCGCTTCACTTTGGATTGCTGCCGACGACACTTTGAGGGCGTGGAGACCTTAGATGCCTCCATTCTGCTGATTGTGACTTCAGTTCCCGCTCAAAATCACTGGTCCGAGTCTCATCCATTGCGACATTTCTGTTCAGAAAGATGTCGCGCTCCCTTTCGAACCTGCGAAAGTGATCCTGTGCGATGCTCACTCTGGCTGCCTTCTGTTCAGGACAGGTGACTGAACATTACGAATATACACCGAAGAGCAATTGAACTGACTGAACATTAACACAGGTGACTGAACATTAATGAATATACACTGAAGAGCAATTGAATTAGAGACAGCTGGCGTTATGCAAATGTGGCTCTGTGGGCGGCCCTGTAAATGCAAACGACATGACATATGCAGCGATCCGACAATATAAGGAGTGTTGCGACGTGAATCAGTAATAGTGGGACGCAGTATGGGTAAGACGAAGGATCTAAGCGCATTTGACCGTGGGCAAATTGTCGGGGCACGACGAATGGGTCACTCCATCTCGGAAGTCGTGCAGGCACTGGGATTTTCACGAGCCCCTGTGTCACAGGTGCACCGTAAGTACATCGAATCAGGTAAAACCATCCATGCAAGGACCGACTGCCGTGGACAACAGCGTGTGTATGAGCGGGGTCATCGTCGGCTAGCTAGCATTGTAACAGCGGATAGACGGGCCAAAGTGCAAGAAATCACTGGGCAATTTAACGCTGGTGCACAAAAACGTGTAAGCAGGAATACCATCCAGAACCATCTCCTCGCTATGGGGTATAGAAGCCATCGTCCCACGAGGGTACCGCTACTGACCACACATCACAGGGTGCACAGATTAGCATAGACCCGGGAATATCGTCACTAGAACCTAGACATGTGGAAAAATATTGCCTGGACTGATGCGTCGAGATTCACGTTGGTACATGAGGATGACATGATACGAGTACGGCGCAAATCACATGAAGCAATGTATCCTTCTTGTCAGCAGGGTACTTTTCAAGCTGGTGGGGGTGACATTCTCGTCTGGAGACTGTTTACGTGGACTGAAATGGGACCCCTGTTACGTGTGACATCGTCCCTCACAGGTCAATGTTACCGGGATATCCTGGAAGACCATTTGCTCCCGTCTGTGCGTCTTCAACATCCCACTGGAGACCTCATCCTGCAACAAGACAATGCACCGTGCCATCGCTCCCAAATTGTATCCGAATGGTTGGACACCAACCATTCGGATACAATTGACCTCGCTTCCTTGGCCAGCTAGGTCACCTGACCTCAATACCATCTAGCACATCTGTGATGCCATCGAGAGAGATGACCCCCTCCATCAAATCTTCGTGAATTGTGGGAGCTTGTTCAGGGGTCATGGATCCGTATTGCTTCCCAACGCTTCCGGTGTCTTGTCGAGTCCATGTCGAGACGAATCGCCGCCGTCATCAGGTTGAAATGTGGTGCTACACGTTACTAGACAGGCATCTCTAATTCAATTGCTCTTCAGTGTATATATATATATATAAGATTTTTGGAAGTGAGTGTATGACCCCAGATGGAAACAAGGAGGTAGGAGATTTGGCTAAACCGCCCGATAGAAAAGAAACAGATGTAAAATAGCCAGAAAAGTTTATTTCATCTGAGCGCTGCTCGTCATGGAAAGAGGGAATAAAAAGACCATACTGAGGCCCCATCTGGACCCACACTACTAGCATCCATCGTATCATCAGCAACGCAGAGGGTGTTTGCGGTTAAGAGGCGAAAGGGTAGACAGATTAATTATATTTCTAATACCCATTTGGTCGTAAAATGGCATGCCATTTACCCAGTGTCAACATAACAGTTTGACTGGTATACCTAACACCTTCCCAGGACATTTGCCTGAACATGTCGTCTGATCCATGTCAGAAACAACTGTAGAGCAACTGTCTGTAATCATTTGGCAGTACGGCGAGCTGTACTTTCCATCTCATTAGGGAAGTAGGGCTCAGTTTACAGTCATTCGGCATGAAATGAACTGCTTCTCCAATCAATCTTTTCGTGTTGCTTTCCAAACTGGTGAAGAAATTCTTTGAGTCGATAGGGTAACTCTTATTCTCGCGATGGAGTTGGCTCATCAGATCAAGAGAGTGAATTTATCTAGGAGTTCTAGCCGAGAACCTTTAAGGAGACAGGGGGCTCGGGAGCTGGACAATATTTTGAAGCCCCAGTATTAGTGGAACATCTAGGATTTCACTATAGGTGGACGAATAAAAATACCCAGGAGAAAACATTCCCAAAATGTGAGGAGGAAGCCATAAAAATGTTCCCTTCGTATTGAAGTGTGTACCCATCCCATGATTCATGTAAGAATCAGTGGTAGCCAGAAAATGTAAAAATGCATCGCTGAAAAATGGATACCAGTACAGTTCTGCTTTAACCACCTCCCCAGGGTTCAGCTTGTTGAAATTGTGTCGAAGTAGTGGGTAAAATAATATGATCCAAATATCATTATTCAAATGCATTCTTAACGTATGAAAATTTCCTCCAATTACAGATGTGTACAAAAAACATCTGCAAATGCTTCAGATGATTTGAGGATAGACTGACTATACTTTTCGCGGACTCCTCCTAAGAAAAGAGGAAAGAAACAGAAAATCTTCTCACAAGGCAGTTTCTTATAGTTTTTGCAGTACTCTCTGAAATAAAACAACAAAAACTGTAGAACTCTGTCAATTATTCGAGCATCCTGCATAATTTTGGGGCCCCTTGAAAATGCGGGGCCCGGAGCAGCAGCTCCCTTAGAACCCTCTTAAAGGGACTCTGAGTTCTAGTGATCATTCTAAAAGTTCTTTTTTGCATTTTCTCTATTATATTTTATTGGTAATTATTGACGCAGCTCCACACCATGGCTGCATATGATGAAAACTCGAAGGATAGTGATAATTTTGTGATAAGTTGTACCGCAACTCCTCTTAGAGAGCAGAAAAGTCAATGCCACTTCGTTTCCTCTGACCTTTTTCGTGAGGTAGAAAATGTTGGCTACCACGAAAGCTGGCTATCTATTTGCAGCTCCAGGTATTTTGCCATAGTGACTTAGGCAGAGCCACAGCTACCGGTAGGGCAGGGGATTTCTCTCCCAGAATGGTAATCCTAGGGGCGTAAATTCATGATCTGAAAGATGTTGTGACGTACTACAGACGTGAAAACATGTGTCAAGACGACAAATCTATAGCGAGATATTCTGTATGTGTAGCTCATTTGGAAGAACGACTTACTCCGGAGTGAATACACACGGATTGGATTACCGTCGCGGACAAGCTTGTGTTTTCACAACACAAAAAGCAGACCTACACAACGTGTGAATAAATTTACGGCAATTTTCAACTGAAAAGGAAAGTTATACTCTTTAATATTTCCTTTTTCGAAGATTTTAGTTAGCTATGCACACTATTCGCATAGTTAACCAGGGTACAAAGTAACCTATCCCCGGGGCAGACTTAACCTGACTACGGAGTGGAAGCTCAGAAGGCCCATTCACTGAAAAGACCACATGGGTTCCCATTATTTCTCCGCAGTAATGAGGTGCAGTGTACCATTATGATGGGTGGCAGAACAACAACAACAACAACAACAGAGACTTCGCGCTCATTGCACCATCAGAGATTTTCTCCTCTGGAAGAAAAGAGTAACCTTTAACCCCCAGACACACTTGGCTGTCGGCTGACTTCCCACCAACAGTAAATTTTCTCCGAGTATAGCCTCTCTAACTCACATGGAAAACAGACAGAAGTGAAAAAAATAGAGCAAAATGGTAAATGTCCTGGACTAGTTAATACAGACACTTGACGTGGATTAGGAACTTCAAACAGAAGTCATCGCTCTTTCCACGTTTATAAGTGAGTCACTGGAAAATTATCACTTATAAACGTGGAAAGTGCGATGACTTCTGTTTGATGTTCCTAATCTATGTCAAGTGCCTGTATTAATTATTATTAATTTCGCCTTCTAGTTATTTGTTCAGCTGCTGCTTACCATCTTTGTTGAATCCCCAGCATTGTGCTGGGCTCCAAGAAGCAACCTGCCAAGTGGCTTGGCAGTTAGTCGTACGTGAGTCTGAAGGAATTCGAGGCCGCTGTGGTGCAGTGGAAGCATGTCCGGAGGGTAACTTGAAAACCCTGGGTTCGGTTCCCGGTGGCTGCCAATGAGAATTTTTCCATGACTCACTTATAAACGTGGAAAGAGCGATGACTTCTATTTGATGTCTTGGACTAGTTTATTTAGGCTGCCAATTTGTTCAGCCATCACGGCAGCGCCATCGTATAATTTGTACGTCTGGGCAACCAATTTTGGTTTCACACTTAAAATCCAATAAACTTTTGTTCACATGCTGCAATAAACCTGCAAACCAATAAAAGTTTCTTTTATCTCTCCACTTAAACCTAAATAACGTAAAACTGTGGGAGGTTGTGATTTGTTTGGGTGTCGTTCATATCACCGAAAGATCATTTCACCGAAGGTCATTTTACAGAAAATCACTTCACCGAAAAGTTCATTTCACCGAAGGGTCATTTCACCGAAAAGTTCATTTCACCGAAAGGTCGTTTTACCGAAAGATCACTTCACTGAAACATCACATCCCCATTGTAGCTTGTTTTCTATGTGATGTCTGGAATTTTTAGATGTTTAATCGGGAAGCCCACAATGTCCAGAATTTATCATTTACATTAATTGTTATCAGTTCATGATTCCAGCACAGCAGAGAGGAAAAGAAAATACAAAAATATACTGCTGTTAATAGAAATTGCAACACCATGAAGAAATGCTCGGATTTGCACGAAATGGGAGATAAAAATGATTACAATTGCAGCGCACATGCAAATGTGTGGCACACACAACGCCATTGAAAACGTCACACCAGACGATATTAAAGAAGGCGTACAGAGAGCAGGTCCTTAAACTTGTTAACGCTAAATTCGATCGTACGCAGTTGTTAACATGTAAACATGTCGCGTAGGAGGACGATACAACCATACGAACACTTGCCGGAGTTTGAAAGAAGTAGAATCGTTGGACTCAGAGATGGTGGTTTATCTCACCGTAATATTGCTGCACACGTTAGGCATAACGCAACTACCGTTATGCGTACATGGCGCCAATGAACAGCAGAAGGTTCTACGCATCGTCGAACATGGTATGGAGCTGGAAATCGCACGACCTAGCTGGAAGACAGGCACTTGCACCGCATGACAGTGACGTCCCGCACACCATCAACGACACTTGCGCAGCAATGGAGGATGGTCACACATCGTCCGATGTCTGCAAGGACTGTTCGTCACCGATTGCTCTAGAGAGGCCTCTTTGCTCGCCGTCCATTGCTGCGACTTCCCTTGACTCTGAACTAAAGGAGCCAGCGAATGCAGTGGTGACGCGAACGTCGAAACTCGAGTGCTGAATGGGAGCATATTGTGTTTCCGAACGAGTCCAAGTTCAATCTAATGCATAACGACGAGCGAATCTTTGTTCTCAGATACCGTGGTGAACGGTATCTGGAAAGCTGCATTGTGCAGAGCCATACCGGTCATACTCCCAGCGTGATGGTCTGGGCGCTATTGGGCTTCATTCACGCACTCGCCTACTGCGCATCACAGGCACATTGAACAACCAGCACTACATCACGGAAGTGTTGGAAACTGAACTTCTACCTTTCCTTCAGACGATCGCGGGAGCCGTCTTCCAACAAGACAATGCCCAACCCTATGTTGCTCGTACTGTTCAAGACGTACTCTGTGCGCATTAAGTCTCTCGTCTTCACTGGCCTGCTCACTCGCCAGATTTGTTGGCTATAGAGAACGTCTTGGGTGTCATCGTGCAACGACAGGCTCGCATGGCCTCGCCGCCCGCCACAAACAACGAACTGGAGATGCGTGTAGAAGCAGAATGGAGTGTAATACCGCAGACGACCATCCAAACTCTGTTCCATTCGATCCCACGGGGTGAGGGTCGGTTATCACCGCCCATGGTGGATTTACTTATTAGTAATTTTTTGGTCTTCCTCATCACGAACCGGTATGTAATTTAGATCATTTGCAGCTTGTACCATAACCAATCAATCCCCTAAAGTTATCTGTGATTGCTTGTTTTTTTCTTAGTGCTGACACTTTCGGGAGGCGAGGGAGAATTCAATGTGTCTGAAACACTTTCCGGCTGCGAGGGAGAATTCAATGTGTCTGAAACACTTACGGGAGGCGAGGGAGAATTCAATATGTCTGAAACACTTTTGGGCGGCGAGGGAGCATTCAATGTGTTTGAAACACTTTCGGAGGCGAGGAAGAATTAAATATGCCTGAAACACTTTCGGGCAGTGAGGGAGAATTCAATGTGTCTGAAACACGTTCGGGCGACGAGGAAGAATTCAATGTGTGTGAAACACTTTCGGGAGGCGAGGGAGAATTCAATGTGTCTGAAACACTTTTCGGCGGCGAGGGAGAATTCAAAGTGTGTGAAACACTTTCGGGCTGCGAGGTAGAATTCAAGGTGTCTGAAACACTTTCAGGAGGCGAGGAAGAATTCAATGTGTCTGGAACACTTTCGGGCGGCGAGGGAGAATTCAATGTGTCTGAAACACTTTCAGGAGGCGAGGGAGAATTCAATGTGTCTGAAACACTTTCGGGAGGCGAGGAAGAATTCAATGTGTCTGAAACACTTTTGGGCGGCGAGGGAGCATTCAATGTGTTTGAAACACTTTCGGAGGCGAGGAAGAATTAAATATGCCTGAAACACTTTCGGGCAGTGAGGGAGAATTCAATGTGTCTGAAACACGTTCGGGCGACGAGGAAGAATTCAATGTGTGTGAAACACTTTCGGGAGGCGAGGGAGAATTCAATGTGTCTGAAACACTTTTCGGCGGCGAGGGAGAATTCAAAGTGTGTGAAACACTTTCGGGCGGCGAGGTAGAATTCAAGGTGTCTGAAACACTTTCAGGAGGCGAGGGAGAATTCAATGTGTCTGGAACACTTTCGGGCGGCGAGGGAGAATTCAATGTGTCTGAAACACTTTCAGGAGGCGAGGGAGAATTCAATGTGTCTGAAACACTTTCGGGAGGCGAGGAAGAATTCAATGTGTCTGAAACACGTTCGGGCGGCGAGGGAGAATTCATTGTGTGTGTGAAACACTTTCGGGAGGCGAGGGAAAATTCAATGTGTCTGAAACACTTTTCGGCGGCGAGGGAGAATTCAAAGTGTGTGAAACACTTTCGGGCGGCGAGGTAGAATTCAATGTGTCTGAAACACGTTCGGGCGGCGAGGGAGAATTCATTGTGTGTGAAACACTTTCGAGAGGCGAGGGAGAATTCAATGTGTCTGAAACACTTTCCTGCGGCGAGGGAGAATTCAATGTGTGTGAAACACTTTCGGACGGCGAGGGAGAATTCAACGTGTCTGAAACACTTTCAGAAGGCGAGGGAGAATTAAATATGTCTGAAACACTCTCGGGCGGCGAGGGAGAATTCAACGTGTCTGAAACACTTTCAGAAGGCGAGGAGAATTCAATATGTCTGAAACACTCTCGGGCGGCGAGGGAGAATTCAATTTGTCTGAAACAGTTTCCGGCTGCGAGGAAGAATTCAATGTGTGTGAAACACTTACGGGAGGCTAGGGAGAATTCAATATGTCTGAAACACTTTTGGGCGGCGAGGGAGTATTCAATGTGTTTTAAACACTTTCGGAGGCGAGGAAGAATTAAATATGCCTGAAACACTTTCGGGCGGCGAGGGAGAATTCAACGTGTCTGAAACACTTTCAGAAGGCGAGGGAGAATTCAATATGTCTGAAACACTTTCGGGCGGTGAGGGAGAATTCAATTTGTCTGAAACAATTTCCGGCTGCGAGGGAGAATTCAATGTGTCTGGAACACTTTCGGGCGGCGAGGGAGAATTCAATGTGTCTGAAACACTTTCAGGAGGCGAGGGAGAATTCAATGTGTCTGAAACACTTTCGGGAGGCGAGGAAGAATTCAATGTGTCTGAAACACGTTCGGGCGGCGAGGAGAATTCATTGTGTGTGTGAAACACTTTCGGGAGGCGAGGGAAAATTCAATGTGTCTGAAACACTTTCCTGCGGCGAGGGAGAATTCAATGTGTGTGAAACCCTTTCGGGCGGCGAGGGAGAATTCAACGTGTCTGAAACACTTTCAGAAGGCGAGGGAGAATTCAACATATCTGAAACACTCTCGGGCGGCGAGGGAGAATTCAACGTGTCTGAAACACTTTCAGAAGGCGAGGGAGAATTCAATTTGTCTGAAACAATTTCCGGCTGCGAGGAAGAATTCAATGTGTGTCAAACACTTTCGGGAGGCGAGGGAGAATTCAATGTGTCTGAAACACTTTCTGGAGGCGAGGGAGAATTCAATGTGTCTGAAACACTTTACTGCGGCGAGGGAAATTCAATGTGTGTGAAACAATTTCGGGCGGTGAGGGAAAATTCAATGCGTCTGAAACACTTTCGGGAGGCGAGGAAGAATTAAATATGCCTGAAACACTTTCGGGCGGTAAGGGAGAATTCAATGTGTCTGAAACACGTTCAGGCGGCGAGGAAGATTTCAATGTGTATGAAACACTTTCTGGAGGCGAGGGAGAATTCAATATGCCTGAAACATTTTCGGGCGGTGAGGGAGAATTCAATGTGTGTGAAACACTTTCGGGCGGCGAGGGAGAATTCAATGTGTCTGAAACACTTTCGCACTCGACTGGATGAATGCCATTCATTTGTTAACCGTCCTGAATTTCGATATTTGCGGTTTCTCCAAAAACTCTTAATGTGTGGTTTAAATAACAAGGGAGGATATTACAAAGTTCAAGGGTTCTATAAAATCTTCAGTTCATGTTCATATGGAACTTCGTATGATTGGAGCTCTTTATAAGCGGGCTAGATTGTGTTTTACCATTCAATGATATAGAAATGTACGGGGATCAACGGGAAAATATATATAAATATGAAACATACAAAGTTTGCTCCATGCTAGTTACCCTTTTTCCTACACGACCGTGGAAGTTGCAACGCCCTTGGCTTCGCGAGCACGATTGTTGTGCCAAGCTACGTATTTTGTTGGTAACTTGTTAAACATTCGCTACCAGTAAAAGTTATTATGAAAGAAAACTGAACGCAATATTGGGAAAAACAACAAGACAGACGCATTTTAAATATTTTATTTCAAGCAAAATGAAAACTTTTTCTATACATGAATAAATTTTTCATTTATGTATTTACAAAGCATACAAAATACCTATATCTAAGACTTAACTGTTAAGTACAAATACCGTAGTCTTAAAAAAAATAAATTTTATTCAGTCTTTGACATAGAGCAGCTATAACAAGCGCAAACACCTATGTCTACAAATACTTCATAGAAAATTTGGTAATTGATATAATAATGTGAACACAAGTGATGTAGTTCTCAGACGAAATGTGTCTTAGCGGTGAACGGGTTAGGTGAAACAAACTCAGGAAGAAGACCCTTAAAATTTCAAAACCAATTAAAAATTTGATTTGCTGTTTACATCGGTTATTATTTTTGTTAAAAATTTATTTATAATTAATTTTATCTACTTTTATTAAAATTGCTCAGTTGGAGAAAACATTTTTAAATGAAAGTTACGTGTGAGTCAGGTGCTAAAATATTAAGTCTCTATTTGATTATTGTTATGTCATTCTGCATGGTTCCAAATGTTCAGTGTGAATAATAGGAATCAGTCACAGTGAATACATGAACCTTATATGCAGCTCTTGTTAAGATTATAAGGTGGGAGTAGCAAATATTTTTTGCGTTGTTCTATGTTCCAACCCGGATATATTGGCCACCGTGATCAACTAGGGTCATAGCTTCCGGTCTCTGATTTGGAACCATAGGTCCCGGGAGAGCCAGCGCCGAGGGGCATGCGCACTGCCCGGTGATCGGGGCCACCTCGAGCGATCGACTAGAAGGCACTGCCTCTGACCACCGGGATCCCGGAGCGTTACTCTTGTGTTACTCATAAGGAATCCCAGAATGGGCTGTTACGTACTACAGAGGTAAAGCACGTGTCAAGGCGAGAAATATGCAGAGATGCATTATGTCCGGGTAGCTAATTGGGAAAAGCAACTTACTCCGGAGTGAAGGGGCGCGACTTCGATTTTCGTCATGGACAAACTTGTGTTTTCACAGGGCTCGGGGACTACTTTTGTTGCAGACGGTGACGAATTTAGCAGAAATGCTCTTCTCAACGATAAACCACTTGTCACCCTTTTTTGGAGTGAAACTGTAATTATGTCCGGGTAGCTAATTGTTCGTCCTTAATTTAGGGCGACGGGTTCCAAGAAAAGGACAGAGCCAGCTCTATCAGTCAGGCACACCACCCATACCTCTCCCTGACTCGACTTCAGGCTCACCCAGACGAACGGTGATAAGCCTACTCCACCGGAGCAGCGACATGTCACTGTCTACATGCATGTTTAATACCACAACGCCTTACTGCGTGATCTGAAATTTTAGTCTCGTCCTTTCAATACGAACATTCTGTTAAAATATGAACATGCTTTCGAACAAATCAGTGTGTTTTTTATTACATGATCATCTAAAAAAATCCTGCTCTGCTTTTCTTCGCAACTAACCACGAAAGCACCTAAGCGCCTCTATTATTAAGTCTCTTCTACACCACTTTTTTTTTGATTGGAGGTTTAACGACCACCGTGAGCAACTCAATGGGCTATAAGCAGTCGCCCGTCCCTAATTTAGGGTCACTGGTTCCAGGAAAGGAGAGAGCCAGTGCCGTAAGACAAACACAACATCCATGCATCACCGGGATTCGAACCCGGACCCCGTTCGAACGAATGATCAGAGGCCATCGCTTAGACCACTGCGCCACCGGGGCGGCGCTATACACCAATGGTGGACACGAATTAAATCCTTGGATTTTACAGTTCATAACTTTTTTGAAATTTTGTATTGGGAGTTTAACGACCACCGTGAGCAACGCAATGGGCCTTAAGCAGTCGCCCTTCCCCAATTTAGGACCACTGACACCAGGGAAGGCAGAGAGCTAGTGCCGTAAGAGAAACACCATGCCTCGCAGGGATTCGAACCCAGACCTCATCTCGGACCAATGATCAGAAGCCATCGCTTAGACCACTCTGCCACCGGTTCGTAAATTGCAAAACACAAAACAGAAAGCTTTTTTTTTTTTTGTAATTCTGTCAACGTTCTGAGAAATGTGCATCAACAGTTTACTCGCGTCAGTTTCGTGCAATTAGGGCGAACGACTGCTTATGGCCCACGGAGTTGCTAACGTGGTCGTCAAACTTCCACCTGACGAAAAAAAAATCCAAAAAAGCAAAAAAACGTACAGTTCTGAAGTTATCATTTTAGCTGTTTTCTGTTAATGAACATTGCCAATCAGTTTGACACAAAGCAAGTAATATATAATTGCATTTTTTTTTTGATTGGAAGTTTAACGACCACCATGAGCAACTCAGTGGGCTATAAGCAGTCGCCCGTCCCTAATTTAGGGTCACTGGTTCCAGGGAAGGGAGAGAGCCAGCGCCGTAAGACAAACACAACATCCATGCCCGACCGGGATTCGAACCCGGACCCCTTACGGACGAATGATCAGAGGCCAGCGCCTTAGACCACTGCGCCACCGGGGCGGCGAAGAGCATTCGGGGCACGTGCCCAGGGGCCCGACCTTTGATGGGGGCTCCAAAATGCAATTAGCCGCCCCGGTGGCGCAGTGGTCTAAGGCGCTGGCCTCTGATCATTCGTCCGTAAGGGGTCCGGGTTCGAATCCCGGTCAGGCATGGATGTTGTGTTTGTCTTACGGCGCTGGCTCTCTCCCTTCCCTGGAACCAGTGACCCTAAATTAGGGACGGGCGACTGCTTATAGCCCATTGAGTTGCTCACGGTGGTCGTTAAACCTCCAACCAAAAAAAAAAAAAAAAAAAAAAAAAAAAAAAATGCTCTTCCGTAAATCAGGCCCTGGTTATACCAAAGAACAACAAAAATTGTGTGAGCATAATATTGCTATCTCTAATTAAGATAACTCTCATTCGTATATTATCATATTGCAACCATTGAAACTTTCCAGTTAAGTTACCGTTAAGGGCAAGAATTAAGTTACATAAAATGTTGCTTCAATAATTTAAATATACAGTATATATATATATAATTAAAAAAGCAGAATTTACATCAATTATGTGGTTACAAGTGATAAACACTTAAATCTCGAACAAAACCACTAGTGATGTCGCAAGAAGTACAGAGTCAACATATATTATTAATATTCCGCAAAATACGGAGTAACAAATTTTAATTTTTCAATGACGAAAATTGTAGAAAGAAGAGAAATTTATATCTGCATCAAAAAATTGTCCTAAATTTTTAAATAACAAAGTGGGAAAGACAACTGAAAATTCAGCACTTTTTTCCTTGAGTTCAATAGCCTGCTTTGTGAGAAAACGTGCTCCTTTTTCTTTTATTGGGGGTTTAACGACCACTGTGAGCAACTCAATGTGCTATCAGCAGTCGCCCGTCCCTAATTTAGGGCCACTGGTTCCAGCGAATGGAAAGAGCCAGCTCCGTAAGACAAACACAGCATACATGCCTCACCGGGATTCGAACCCGGACTCCGCTCGGACGAATGATCTGAAGCCATCGTTTAGACCACAGCGCCACCGGGCTTTTTTAGTATCAGGTCTGGATGGAATCTTTCAAAATAAATTTAAGTTCCTCTATTTGAGAGGATTAATTTAAGCGGAAATTTTGTAGCTTGAATTATCAGATTATTCCTCAGCAGTGTGACCGGTAGTACCTCTTAAAATCACAGTCAACCCTCGAATACCACCCTATGATTTACCCACGGCCGGAACAAGCTTCACTTATCTGGCAGGGCGAGATTTGAAATACCACCCTTCGAGATCAAAAGTATCTAATTTCCACTCAAATAATACGTAGTTTTTATTTTCTCACAACTCCATTTGAGGAAAGTATTATGATCCTTCAAAGATCTCACTTCCGGTTATTGACATAATTTTGCTAAAAATGTAAGAACTAGGTAAATTAAATACCCAAGCCATGGGATGTAAGTGTTAAGTAAAATGTAAAGGTTATGTTAGCACCGACAACACAGCACGCCGCAAAAATCTTAACTATAAAACAGGAAATCCTTGTGTTTGTCTAAAGCAGCAAAAACTCACGAACCCCAAACTCTGGCATCATAAAATTTGCACAGCTTATTAATGCTGGAATTTCTAGGTCAACGCAACTATGTTTAACTATACCTACGTTGTTCCCTTCTCGAGTTATGACTTAATTAAGTTTTGAGGTGATTAGACACCACATAAATGTATGGAAGGCACAACGTGCTTCACATCACGTATTTCACATCAGTACTATTAACGAATTTTGTTCAGTCAGAGATCATATAATTGGAAAAGTGTTCTCACGTTCTGTATCCTCAACGCATGTTAAATAACTCTCGAACGCCGAACTCTGGCATCATGAAATTTGCACAGCTTATTAATGCTGGAATTTCTAGGACAAGCATTATTGCTGAGCCAAATCAACATAGAGCAAAAAATTGAATGCTTGCTTGATAACGTTTTTGGTCCGTTTGATTCCACGGATTCCACACATTCTGTACATTTTGTTGCTTTAACTCGACAAATATTTTTGACAGCAATGCCTAAAAAGGAAGAGACCAATTTTTAATCAAACACGAATCAACACAAAACGCCAAAAGCTATCACGAACCAAGCAGTCGGAAGAGAAAATATCACAAGCACGTGAAGCGGACAAAACTTAATAAGATGTTCGACGAAACAACGCAACTGCTGAGGAAACAGAGGCGCGACTTGCTGAACAACGATTGCGAACTGTTACAAGACAAAGCAACGAGACTGCTGAACAAGCGCCTAACATTCTATCGCCTACGAGCTTCAAACTCGAGAGCTACTGAAAGCGAGGAGAAGCAACAGCAACGAATTGAAAGTAATGCAATTGCTCACCAGAACCGAATTTCGGCTGAAACTGTTCACACTCGCAGAAATCGACTCCAGCAGAAGATAATTCCACAAGGCACCACACGGGCAAACAAGTGATTATATTTGAAGTACGAAGAATTCAATTATGATCCTGAATTGGATTATTCAAACTTTTCTTGTCATTGGTAGCATGTCTTTGAAGTGCACATTTTGCGATGCGCTGAAGTTTGAAGGCGAGACACCAGGATTGTGCTGAATATATATATACACAAGAATCTAAATTCCGGGCAAAGCCGAGTAGTAAAGCTAGTGTATTAACGAAATCAAAAGCTAACCGACACAAAACGAATGAGTACCAGATAGTGAACGTAACAATAAGGAAGCCACCTTCAAAGTAAGGTTTGGAAAAAATCCTTTCAATGTTGAACTCACGAGCTCCTGTAAACAAAACACAGATGACTAATTAGCTCCTGTAAACACAGCACAGATGACTCATGAGCTCCTGTGAACAAAGCACAAATGACTCATGAGCTCCTGTAAACAAAACACAAATGACTCATGAGCTACTGTAAACAAAACACAGATGACTCATTAGCTCCTGTGAACAAAACACAAATGACTCATGAGCTCCTGTAAACAAAACACAGATGACTCATTAGCTCCTTACGGTGTTATAGGAAAGGTCACGGAGGTTAGGCAAATCCGCATATTGCTTTATATTGCTCCATCCTTTGCTTCAGACAATTACTTTCATGCATGTGAGAGGTTCACACCTCACAGTGTATGGTTACTCTGTACTCCAGTTAGCTGCGCGGGATGCTGTATGTGGCTAACTAAAGTCTTTAAAAAGAAAATACTGATGTGTATAACTTTCCTTTTCTGTTAGAGTTTTCAGTAAATTTATTCATACTTAATGCCTTTCTATTTTTTAACCCCTCTCGGAGCAAGCATTTACCCCCTTGATATAAGCATTCTGGAAGGGCAACCGCCTTTACTGTAACTACGGCCGTGGATTTACCACCACCCTTGCTCTTGGGTCTGAACAAATGTGCTATATATAAAACATTCCTTGAGATACCACCATATCTTTGTCATGTACCAACCGCCACTATATATTGCTGAGCAAACTTGCCTTCAACAACACAAAACATATTTGATGTACGGCAACGTGTACGTTGTGTGAGAATTCAATTCCTCTTTTTTTCGGAGCATGATTCAATTGTGGAGAACCTTTTCGGCGGAGAAAAGGGCAAGTGGTGCCAAATGCCGAAGCCAGTTGTTCCCTTTGAGAACATACCACAGTGAATGAGACTCTTTGGAATTATTCCGCTTTCGTTGAGTGGAACACGGATCAGAAGCAGAGGAATTAGAATTAGAGATACATCTTTGGAATACCATTAAGGCCAGGATTTATTGCAAATTTTGAGGAGCTAATCCATTTTGGAGGGTTTCTATCTTACCCCATATCAATATCCTCCATTTACATATAGAGTAGCATGAGCGAAGAGTGCCTGTTGTGGGCCTGGTTACCTTTGAGTCCAACAGCTGTCTTGTGAGTTGGGTTCTGTCTTCTTCTAACTCTTCTCTTAGGCAGAAGGGAAGTGGTGCGTTCTTTATTCTCTACCAAATGTCAATAAAGATATGACAAATGAGTTGACACCTTTACCGCTGCTTTTGCTTCACATAGAATACTTAGAAATAATTTGCAAATTTTATATTACACCACCCTTAATAAAACATCATAATGCAATAAAAACAAACGGTTGGGGGTACATCAAGGGTTGATTGTATATTCGTTCATAATGTAACAAAACAAACGGTGGCGGTACATAAGTGTTGACTGTATATTCGTTCATAATGTAATAAAACAAACGGTTGGGGGTACATCAAGGGTTGACTGTATATTCGTTCATAATGTAACAAAACAAACAGTGGTGGTACATCAAGGGTTGACTATATTCGTTCATACTTTCGTATTGTATGATTCCCACGTCTTTTGAAAGGGACTTTCATTTACTTCATTTCATCAAGTCATTCCTATACCATTCATTGTCTTACTGGCGATTTTCTCTCGGAAGTTTGGGAAATATTAAATAAAGTACATACACGCATTGCTTTTTATGGTCAGCCCAAATCTCTTTTCCTTCGGCTTTCAGCTTTCTCTGTTTCTGAAATTTTAGTTTTTTTATTTTCTGTTCTCTACCTTTCTGTATGAAGCTAGAACATAATACTAAATCACAAAATTCATAAAAATTTTAATCGTTATATAAACTTTTATGAAAATCTGCATTTATTACCATAATTTTACAAAAATAAATGCATTAATTGTTTACGATCTCGGTCATTTAAAAAAACGAAAGTCTGTTTGGGGGTGTAATCTGCCCAGTACCTCCAGCTAGATCAGCTTCTGTACAGAATACCATTTGATTGGATCGCACGCATTTCTTTTTTCTATTTTTATTTTTCTTGGCGTCGTTTAATTCCAAAAACCTTTTTGTGTATTAGTAGATTTGTGTATGTTGATACTGAGCTGTTACTTTTGCATGCTGACATGCAGGGTCTTTTGATAATTTCTAACAATATTTCAATACCCTATTGAAATATTTTTTTATCATTTTCACTGTCCATTATTGAAATATTTTTTAATATTTCAATAGTGGACAGTGAATACCAGATGCGTGGCTAGACTAAAAACTTTGAGGGGTGGAGAGAGGTTAATTGATTTCCTCCCTCTACCGTAACATATAAAAAAATAAACTACACAATTTCGAAACTGATAGTTGTCACTCTTTATTTAATCGTGTTTTGAATTTAAAATAATTAGATTAAATAATTAATTCAATTTCACTTTCAGCCAATGTAAACCCGAAGATTTTCAATTTTAGTACAATAAGTTTAGTGCGGCATTAATATCATTTAATAATATTAATATCATTTGGAAAAAATCTTCAATTTCCGTGGAATTTTGAAGACTATGCAGATGACCGCCAGTTGCTTTGCTGCGGTGAGGAGTATTGAGCGGTGCTGTAGAGGGCTCGCCTTTCTTTTGTTGAGGAGGATTTTGTGTGTGTGTGTGTGTGTGTGTGTGTGTGTGTGTGTGTGTCGTGGCTTTTGTTAGGCGAACAACAGATTCCATATGCATACAGTATGGAAACCAAATTCTTAGTTTTATAATAATTTAAACAAGGGACAGAATGAATAGTGGGTCCTGTGGGCTCTTCGCGTGTTGGCTTGGTGGACTTGTTTATTGGAGTGGAGATGCCATGGGGTCTCAGGATTGGAGACGGAGCATCCCAAGTTAAGGACAATTAAGAGCAATAAAGCGAGAGATCCCACGTCCCCCAGATTATCAACTGCTGAAAAAAAAACCTACAGCTAAAAAAGAACAAGAAAAAAAAAAAAAACCAACAAAAACGAATCGCATTCCACAACGTCTTGCTTAAGAAGGCGAGTTCTTAAGCAAGACGTTGTTCCTTACGCATCATTCAGTAGCGTACAATGGATTCTGTCAAATTAGTCATTGCATTTTTTGTCTTCTAAATTTATTCTTTGATGCTTGATCATTGATTAAAAATTAATAATAATGATATTTCGAACTTAAAAATTCTATTTTTTAACTTACACGAGATTATTGTAACATTATTGTGCGGGAGGCTTCAGATACAATTGATGGGGCTTTAGCACACTGAAATTGTCCTGCGACTACCCTGTTGGATACTGTGCACGTTCTTTAATAGATGCTGGTGTCAAAAGTAAACGGAGATATTTTACTGAAATATTAATAGCGTGTTCACGGCTGGAATTAATTTTGGTATTCATACGAATTAAAAAAACATTTTACAAAAAATAAAAAAGAAAGAAAAGGAAACAGAAGATTAATATAACTGTAATTTCTCTATTATTTTATCATAGTTTTTAAAATTTAACCTTCTTATCGTTAGTTAATATCTCACCATGATTTGAAATTAAATTAAAAAAACATATGAGAGCTTCAGCTGTATTCGACCATCACAACAGGGTTTTCCTTGGTTTCAAATCAAACTCAAACATGAAATACAAAACACACACACACACACAAAGCAATTTGCTTCTGCACAGAGCATCACTAAAAAGTTTAAAAGATTCAGTTGGGAAAAGATAAAAAAGAGATCAGAGAAAATTTTGTTAGCCTCGATTATCATTTACTTTGTGGAACTCATGCATTCATTTTGCAAGTTTATGACCAAATTCTTCAAAGCACCAGAAATTAATTCAATAATAAAGTTAGTGAACACAGAATAACACCTTCGAAGCAAACGAATGTCTCAAATCGACGGTGTTAATTGGATAAGTTCAATTCCGAACTTCTATTTACGCGAGGTGTGTAATACTAGTGGGCTTCGATGTTTAGTTTGCAAGATAATTACTTGCGACTGATTTGTATGCTTCATGCATAGTTATTTTCAAATGTGCTTTTTCTTTTTATATATCTTATATCATGGATCTTTTCAAGTTATTAAAGTAAATTTTCTTTGAAAATGCAATTGCAGTAATATTTTATCGCCCATTCAAAAAACTCTCTACAGCGCAGGTAATAGTGATTTCTATTTCCCTTCTTGTCCCGTTAATAAAATATTGATTTCCTGAGACAACATGCGGATTCGTACGAATGTGACATTATTTCTCTACTCTCTACTAAACCGGTGTAATATTACGTGTAATAAATGGTAATAAAATCTAAAAATGAAAATGTGATGGATTCTCATTCGGAAAACATAATTTCGATTTATTTCTTGGCAACGCAGCATTTGGTATCTAAAAGCTAGAAGCGAAATTCTGTGCACTATTAAAATGAAAATGCGACAAGAAAAGATTTCTACTTCACAGGAAATTCAAGTTGTGCTTTGGAAGATATAGTTGTCAACCTCATGAGACAGTTGAAGAACATTGGTCAAGGTTCTAATAAAACCTATCGGAACAGCAGGACCTATTTCTGAGTTTCTAGGCTGCGCTTAGAAAGTTATGCTTATTTCTTTGCCTTTATACATAAAAGGCTTCTAAGATAGCATTGGAAAGCAGATGTAACAAGAAACAGATCCATGAAATTTATGACATTTTTCTTTTTTGCCTTCACGATGAAGCAGCATGTATCAAAGGAGGTATCTGATAAATTGCGTTGCAGTTTGCTGCACATATGGTCTGAGTAAACGCTATGAAGAGTGGAAGTTAGCATGACTTTCTTTTTCCTTTTTTTTTCAAGGAATAAGATGGTGGTAGGCTATATCTACCAGTACCTATACCCGAAATAGTAACTTTCAATGTTCGCTCTTTAGTTTTGCCGTTGCAGTTAATAAAAAGATAAATAAACTCTGTAAACCAATGTCATTGCACTTACATTTTTATTCAACGTATTAGATTCATTAAAATCAAACAGTAAGAACTACTTCATTCACTAAACCTCGAATCCCTATAGCATTTGATGTATCTCCAAGCAAACGGTTCTGAAACTTCGTTAGCTTCCTAAATTTTATATCTCTAGGCTTAGTCACTGACCTGTGGTTGGTTCCAAAGCTCCGATTAGACGAACCTGAAACCCAACTGCTTACTCCACTATTTGATGTGGGTAGTCTTTCACAGCTTCCACTGCGATCTACAACTTTAGTTTTAAAATCACTGTTAATCGTGGTTGCGCCGGAATACGCATTTTCGTTGGAGTTGCGAGAATGTTCGTAGATTCCTGATGGTGGTAAAGATGAGTACTCCGGAGGAGCTCTAAAACTCAAGCTGTTATGTTCCTCCATGCTGAAAAATTTCCTTGGCGAACTAGCTGAGGTGCAAGAGCCTTTTAAATTTGTAGAAGAATTAAGCAAAGCAGCCCCAGTGCAGTTTTTTAAGCCGTCGTTAAAACTTGGCGACAAAGAGGAAGAGCAGTCACCTGAAATCTTCTCGTAACCTCCATGAGTCTGAAATGATTTTGAAGAGGGTCTCGAACAATTGCTACCGAAGCTCTGTTCGTTCGAGTCTCCCAGACAGGTGCTATGAACCGAAATTCCCGAGTCTAATGAATCCGACTGATCTGAAGATCCAAGACTCTCCGAGTCCAGGCCGGAAGCATCAACAGTGGTCACAAACGATGCGTGGGTTCCCAGACAACACTGATCGGGTGGAGGTTTATACCATGGTATTTTAATAATGGAATTGCTTCCCTGTAACAAGAGATTAGGGTAAGAAGGAAGTCTACTTGGCATGTTGTTTCTTTCAGGTACTTCAACAGAGCAGAAGTCAGATTCCTCATTTCCTGAGCGACCTTTACTTAGATCTGGAAGGCTGAGAGCTTCGTGTTTCTTAAGTGGAAAGAAACCAACAGAACTCGATGATCTCACATGCCTGATGAGATTATTTGAAGGATTTGCTTCCATAATCATGTCATTTTTCACCCCAGAATTATCTAAATGTTTGAGACCAATATTTGCTTCGTGGTTAACTTCTCGTTTGATGTTATGGTATGAAGGAAATTTTCGTGGTAATAAATTTCCTTCGGCTCTTTCAGTCTGTTCAGTAGAAGAGACACTTCGGGCGAACGGGTTTATCTCGCCGTCGTTGTTCAAAAATATCGGTGAGGCTCGAGACACAGTAGTACAGTCCCTAATGTATTCATCCAGAGCTATAGAGAATCTCCTAGAGAGCGCAGCATTGCGTACTTTGGACCACGGTTTCTTTAAGGAGTCGGAAGGAACCGGTGGCATGGCATCACGCGAGTCCTTGAGTATTTGTAGTTCACGTCCTTGCTGTTCAATAATTCGGTCCTTTTCCTCAAGAAGAGTTTCGATGTGCTTCTGTTCCCGTCTCAACTCTGCTTCGACGAGTAGGAGTCGAGATGTGAGGTCTCTCATCAGCCTGTCTCTTTCGGCCTTCAAGCTCCTGATGACTTCTTCTTGCCATTGCAGCCTTCGGCGCATGTCGAGAACAACTTGGTTGTTTTGTATTCTCTGTACGTGAAGTCGTTCCTGAACTTCGCGAAGAGACGATTCAGATTGGCCGATCTTCATTCTCAGATCAATGATTTCTTTAGCTAACTGAAAGATAGAGGAAATAAATTAAATTAGTATACACGTATATGACTCATTTCTACAAGCATATAAAATGTTTGTCTCATTTTTTCAACCACAAAACCGATAAAAAAAAGTTAATGAGGTATCTTAAGCAATCATTCACTAATTCCAGTTTCGTACCTACAAATAAAAAATGGGGTGTCTCAAGCAACCGTTCACTGTTTCAATTTTAGCACAATGAAAGAACAAAGAAAAATTGAAATTAATGAGGTATTTCAAGGAACTGTTCACTATTTCAGTCTTCATACCAGAACAGAAGAAACGAATTAAGATAACGGAGATATTTCAAACAGCGGTTCAGAATTTTCATTTTCATTTAAGAACAGAAAAGTTTAAATTGTTGACGTATGATTACTATAACATCATTTCGTGCTATGCGTAACGTATAAAAACATAGACCTAAGTCATTGCACGATCCAATTTCATGTAAAAATATCCTCAAGTGC
Organism: Macrothele yani; assembly: GCA_039090855.1. Taxonomy (NCBI): domain Eukaryota; kingdom Metazoa; phylum Arthropoda; class Arachnida; order Araneae; family Macrothelidae; genus Macrothele; species Macrothele yani. Next base: position 188,653,483 of record CM076995.1, read on the forward strand.
TATACTGAACTATATTTATTTACATGAGGTTAAAATCTATATACAATAGATTGAAAACACAAGACCTTTCGCAGTAGCAGCTACCGCATCATCGGGTGACACATAGCATATGGAACCAGAGTTCTTAATTAAACTGTTTAAGAACTCTGGTTCCATATGCTATGTATCACCCGATGATGCGGTAGCTGCTACTGCTAAAGATCTTGTGTTTTTAATCTATTGTATATAGCTTTTAACCTCATGTAAATAAATATAGTTCAGTATAGCACTTGAGGATATTTTTACATGAAATTGGATCGTGCCATAATGACTTAGGTCTATGTTTTTATACGTTGCTGACGTATCTCAAATAACTGTTCATTATCCTAATTTTCATGCTATGAAAGAATAAATAGTTTGAAATAATGCAGTACATTTCAATTTTAACACCATGAAAGAATAAAAAAATAAGCTATCACAAGCGACTGTTCACTATCTGAGTTTTCATAGAATGAAAGAATAATGAAGTACTTCAAGTAACCGTTCACTATTTCAGTTTTCATACAGTGAAGGAATAGAAAAATGAAAATTTACGAGGTATCTCAAGCAACCGTTTACTACTTAAATTTTCAAGCCTTGAAAGAGAAGAAATATTCAAACATTCTAATTTCTGTTATCCAAAGCGTAAAATGAACTTTGATCAATGAATGCTCCATGAAAGGGTGAAATGTTAGCCTTCACACTTCGCGCTTTGATAGAAAAAAAAATACTCGTCTACCTTCTGCTAGACACTTGTAAACGTGCAAAGATTTCTTGCAGAAATAAAACAGTCTAATTCTTTTTCCGCATTATGAATTTTTATATTAAATGTACATGTAATTTGCTTTATTAATTGTAGTATTTCATTCTACGTCCAAGTTATAATACATTCGGTCTTGCGGGAATGCATTGAAATCGCTACAGCATACAGTGGGCAAAAAAGTATTTGCACACATACATTATTTTGCATAAATAAACCTGGAAAACAATATATATATATATATCATCGTCATCATCATTGTCAACCATTATCAATCCACTGCTGGACGAAGGTCTCCCCAAGTTTCCTCCACAACGGTCTGTCTTGTGCCAGTCTCCTCCATGTCACCCCTGCATACTTTCGAATTTCATCCACCCATCTCCCATGTGGTCTTCTTCTGGGTCTTTTCCTGTCACTTGGAATCCAATCTAAAATTTTGGCTGTCCATCGATGATCTGTCTTTCTGGCAGTATGTCCAGCCCATTGCCATTTCAGGGATTTAACTCTGATCATGATGTCTTCCACTCTTGTCATTTTTCGGATCCACGAGTTTCTCTTATCTCTCCTGGTTACACGAAGCATGCACCTCTCCATGCTTCTTTGAGTTGTCTGCAGTCTTTGTATATCTCTTTTAGTTAAGGTCCACGTCTCTGCACCATACGTAAGCACTGGAAGGATGCATTGATCAAACACTTTTCTTTTAAGACATAATGGCATATTGCTCTTGAAAATTATGCTGTTTCTTCCAAAAGCTCTCCAGGCAAGTTTTGTACGTCGATTAATTTCTTCATCAATGTGACCCTCACTTGATATCTGCTGTCCAAGATAAACGTACGTGTCTGTTATCTCCAGCTTTTCTCCATCAATCAATAAATCTTCATTTCTTGTAAAAACATTGAACATCACTTTTGTCTTCTGAAAGTTCATTTTTAATCCCACTTCTTTACTCTTGTCAGCAAGTTTCTGGATCATACTCTGCAGCTCTGATGGGGTAGTTGCAAAAATGACTACGTCATCAGCAAAACGAAGGTGGGTTAGATAATCTCCATTAATATATATATATATATATATATATATATACATGGGATGTAAGGTCAGGTGATGCGTAACAACACAGCCTCTCCTTGACAAATGTCAACCCCGCCTTCTCGTGGTGCATCCTGTTCACACTAAAGGGGCTCTGACGACCGCCCATAGCGGTATAACTATACCATCGGGATTAGAGGAAATTCTATCCCACACTCACCAACCTGCTTGGCCAGCGTGGTGAGTTATGGCCAAACCCCTCCAAAATGACTCCACAACTTAAATCTTGGCCCTCAGTCTCCGGCAGCTGGAATGTACCTGGCCAAGGCAGCGGCCAGTGCGACATGAAGGCAGAGGGTGCTAAGAATCCCCGGAGGACCGGACTAGGCTGCCATCTGATGCTGACCTTGGCAACGTACAATGGACGCTCCCTATCTTCTGATTCAAGGCTTCTTGAATTGGAAGAGGAACTACAAAGGATCAAGTGGGACATCGTGGGGCTAAGTGAGGTAAGGAGAAAAGGAGAAGATCTCATCGAACTGAAAAGTGGACATCTCTTCTACTATCGTGGGACAGATACTGGCAGAACTAGTGGTGTTGGATTTATAATAAACAAGAAACTGAAGGATAAAGTGGTAGAAGTTGAAAGTTCCTCTGACAGAGCTGCACGACTCGTTATCCAACTCTCTAGAAGATACCAGGCTCAGATTATTCAAACTTATGCACCCACCACAAGTCATCCTGAAGAAGAAATTGAAGAATTTTATGAGGAAATTTGTCATCTAAATAATAAAGGTAAGCAGCACTTGAAAATAATTATGGGAGATTTCAATGCAAAAATAGGGCAACGGCAACAGAATGAAACTTCAGTAGGTAAATTCGGTCACGGCAACAGAAACCAGCGTGGAAATACTCTCGTTGAGTTTGCAGAGGCAGAAGGGTTTTTTATCTTGAACTCCTTCTTCAAGAAAAAGCCACACAGGAAATGGACATGGAGACATCCAAATGGGACGACAAGTGAAATTGATTTTATTATGTGTAACAAAAAATTCGTCATAGAAGACTGCACTGTGCTAAACAAGTTCAACACAGGTAGTGACCATAGATTGGTGAGATGTAAGATGCACCTCAACACTAAACTTGAACGTGGCAGGCTCATAAGACAAACAAAATCTATTGACATAACCAACCTTAAAAAACACCATAATACCTTCAAGTTGGAACTGAAGAACAGGTTCTCTGCTTTAGAAGGCCTAACATCGGAAGAAGTGGACATCTCTGAAGTTAACAGAAAAGTAACCAAAGCTCTTATGGAAACAGCAACAAAATTAGCTGTGTCTAAGAACAAGTTGCATGTAAATAAATTATCAGGAAAAACGAAAATGTTGATGCAAAAAAGAAGAGAGATGAGGACAACTAAAGAAGATGTGACTTCCAAAGTGGAATATATAGAGCTATGCAAGACAGTACGAAAAAGTATCACTGAAGACGTAAGAAAATTCAACTGTGAACTAGTGAGGAAAGCAATTGAAAACAACCAAAGCCTAAAGATAGCAAAGGGACATCTCAGTAAGGGAAGAAAACAGATTATGGCACTGAGAAAAGAAGATGGTTCTGTAACAAGAAATAGAGGCGAAATTTTGACAAGAGTGAAAGATTTCTACTCCAAATTATATGAAAGTGATGATACATTCACTCCAGACATCATGAAAGATACCAGTACCAGAGTTCCTCCAGTCCTTCCAGCAGAAGTTGCACATGCAATCAAGAACATGAAGCGGGGAAAAGCTCCAGGAGAAGATGGAATTACTGTAGACATCATACAAGAAGCAAGTGGAGAAATCGAAACAGTACTCGCCCAAATTTTCACTCGATGCCTTAATGAAGGAAAGATTCCTGAGGATTGGAACACCGCTACAATGATCCTGCTACATAAGAAAGGTGACATTGAGGATCTCGGAAACTACAGACCTATCAGCTTCCTATCAGTAGTTTATAAAATCTTCACTAAAGTTCTTTCACACCGCTTGAAGGTAACACTGGACATGGCTCAACCGAGAGAACAAGCTGGATTCAGGAGTGGCTACAGCACAATAGATCATATCCACGTGCTGAAAGAACTAATTGAAAGAGCGAGGGAATATGAACTTCCATTGTGCATGGCTTTTATCGATTATGAAAAAGCCTTTGATTCGGTGAAACCATCAGCAGTTACAATGGCTCTGAAAACCTGCGGTATTGAAGATGCATACATTAATATTATTAATAACATCTATGAAAATGCAAGTGCAAAGATTCGGCTGTTTGAAAATACAACACACATAAAAATTGGAAAGGGAGTGAGACAAGGTGACACCATATCTCCGAAGCTCTTTAATGCCACATTGGAGGGTGTTTTTCAGTCACTGAGCTGGGAAAACAAGGGGATAAAGATTAATGGAGATTATCTAACCCACCTTCGTTTTGCTGATGACGTAGTCATTTTTGCAACTACCCCATCAGAGCTGCAGAGTATGATCCAGGAACTTGCTGACAAGAGTAAAGAAGTGGGATTAAAAATGAACTTTCAGAAGACAAAAGTGATGTTCAATGCTTTTACAAGAAATGAAGATTTATCGATTGATGGAGAAAAGCTGGAGATAACAGACACGTACGTTTATCTTGGACAGCAGATATCAAGTGAGGGTCACATTGATGAAGAAATTAATCGGCGTACAAAACTTGCCTGGAGAGCTTTTGGAAGAAACAGCATAATTTTCAAGAGCAATATGCCATTATGTCTTAAAAGAAAAGTGTTTGATCAATGCATCCTTCCAGTGCTTACGTATGGTGCAGAGACGTGGACCTTAACTAAAAGAAACATACAAAGGCTGCAGACAACTCAAAGAAGCATGGAGAGGTGCATACTTGGTGTAACCAGGAGAGATAAGAAGAGGAACTCGTGGATCCGAAAAATGACAAGAGTGGAAGACATCATGATCAGAGTTAAATCCCTGAAATGGCAATGGGCTGGACATACTGCCAGAAGGACAGATCATCGATGGACAGCCGAAATTTTAGATTGGATTCCAAGGGACAGGAAAAGACCCAGGAGAAGACCACATGGGAGATGGGTGGATGAAATTCGAAAGTATGCAGGGGTGACATGGAGGAGACTGGCACAAGACAGACCGTTGTGGAGGAAACTTGGGGAGACCTTCGTCCAGCAGTGGATTGATAATGGTTGACAATGATGATGATGATATATACATATATTCAATCATCATTATCAACCATTATTAATCTACTGCTGGATGAAGGTCTCCCCAAGCTTCTTCCACAATTGTTTGTCTTGAGCCTGTCTCCTCCATGTCACCCCAGAATTCTTTCAAATTTCATCCATCCATCTCCCATGGGGTCTTCTTCTGGGTCTTTTCCTATCCCTCGGAATCCAGTCTAAAATTTCGGTTGTCCATCGGTGGTCCGTTCTTCTGGCAACATGTCCAGCCGATTGTCATTTCAATGATTTCACTCTGGTCATGATGTCGTCCACTCCTGTCATATTCTTTTCTGCAAGTTCCTCTTCTTAACTTTCCCGGTTACACCAAGCATGCATCTATCCATGCCTCTTTGAGTTGTCTGCAGTCTTTGTATGTTTTTTTTAGTTAAGGTCCACGTCTCTGCTCCATATGTAAGCCCTGGCAGGATGCATTTATTAAACACTTTTCTTTTAAGACATAATGGCAGACTGCTCTTAAACGTTGTACTATATACACTGAGTGGTCACTTTATCATGACCACCCGACAGTTTTAAGCAAATGAGCTATAGCTGCACGCTGTTGCCGCCAGAGGGCAAGGCTAGTATTAAAAGGAAAAGCTTAGTGCTTGCGACAGTAATAGCAGTGATTTTTGGATGACCAGATGTGTAAAAATGCGATTTGACGGACTTTCAACGTGGGATGATTGTAGAACTCGGAACCATGGAGCGAGTATCACCGAAACCGCCGCATTCGTGAAATGTTCCAGAGCAGCTGTTGTTAAAGTGTTTAAAGATCGGACTGTCAGCCAAAAAACTGGGTCTCTACGTGCAACATGTGGTCGTCATCGACTAGTGAATGCTCGGGCGGAACGGAGAGTGTCCATACTGGTCACAGACAACAGAAGGGCAACAGTGCAGCAAATTACAGACCATCTTAATCAAGGATCCCCTCAAATGATCTCTGCGCGCACTGTTCGCCGTACACTGCATCGGATTGGATATGGCAACCGAAGGCCTGTTCCAACACCTTTCCTGTCTGCAGTTAACAAGAGAAAACGTCTCCAGTTCGCACAGGAGCACAAGGATTGGACAGTCGATAATTGGAAACAAATTATGTGGTCCGATGAATCATGTTTTCAGTTGCACCATGCCGATGGCCGAGTGACAATTTGGCGGAAATAGCATGAAAGCAGGGACCCTAAAAGCATTGCTACAACCCTTCAAGCTGGTGGAGGCAACGTTATGGTTTGGGGAATGTTTTCCTGGCATGCTTTGGGCCCTTTAATTCGTGTTGATCAGCGTCTGACTGGCACATCATATCTAAACATCGTTGCGGACCAAGTGCATCCTGTCATGTGGATGGTTTATCCCAATGGCGATAGGTACTTTCAACAAGATAATGCGTCCTGCCATAGTGCTCGTATTGTACAGGATTGGTTTCAGGAACAGGCCGGTGAGTTTATTTTGCTTAGGTGGCCCCACAATCTCCAGATCTCACCCCATTGAGAATTTGTGGGATGAAGTTGAACGAGCCATCAGACAGCTGGATCCACAACCCTGCAATCTCACACTCCTGGAAAGTGCTATTCATCAAGCATGGTCTCAGATTCCACAAACCACCTATCAACATCTCGTGGAGTCCATGCCACGAAGAATCGACGCAGTATTAAAGGCAAAAGGTGGCCCAACGAAGTACTGACGGGGTGGTCATAATAAAGTGGCCACTCAGTGTATATATATACACTATATTGACACAAGTCACCGGCCACCTAGAAGAGAAACACAGCATAGAATTTATTGACATACATTAGTACGGTGTCGGTCCACCTTTGGCCTTAATGCATGCACTGACCTTTGAGATATGCTTTCGACAAGGTTTTGGAACACAGCCATAGGTATGCGCTTACCTTCAGTACATAATTCTGTCGCTGACTGTTGCTTAGTAGTAGGCCTTGGTTTCAAACATCCTCTGAAGCGCTCTGATTCACCCCATAGGTACTCTATGGGTATAAGATCAGGGCTGTGTTCTGGCCAATCCACACACAATACGGAATTATGGTCAAACGACTCAGTAACAATCCTTACTTTATGACTTGGTGCATTATCCTGCTGGTACCAACAAAGCTGGGTTCCATAGTATTGCCACTGAGTTGGTAGGACATAATTGTGCAGAATATCGAGGTATACGTGCTGGTTAACAGGTTTGTTCACTATAACCAATGGGCCGGGACCACACCACGAAAAACACCCCCACACGAGTACACTGCCAGCTCCAAACTTGACATTAGGAACAGTACACTGTGGTAAACAGCATTTCCCCTGCTGCCTCCATAGCCACACCCACAAACGGCCATCAGACTAATGGATCATGTATCTCGATTCATCAGTTAATAGGACCCCTTATCATTGATCTACGGTCCACAACAAATGTTCTTTACACCATGCCAAACAAGGAGTAGCATTCCGAGTGGAGATGAAGCGCTTATGAGCAGCCGCACGACCACATTAACACATGGAATGAAGCTCTCCGCGAATGGTACGTGTACATACCGAGGTTCCAGCATTTTTACTCAACTGTACACTGAGGTCTTGTGCAGTACTCCTTCGATTAGCTGTAACGACTCTCCTGAGGCTACGATGTCCTCTATCACTGAATTTCTTTGGTCTGCCGGTACGTTTTGCTACTTCAGGCACGCCATGAATCTTCCACTTATTCAGTACATCCAAAACAGTGGACTTGGGTATGTTTAAACGCCTATCGGTTTCTCTTATGGACAACCGATTAATATAACACCCAACAATCTTTCTTTTCTCAAAGTCAGTTCTCTCCAGCTGCGACATTTTCACTCAACCTCACAGTGCGATATGATCGCGGTCAGCTGCTGGCGTGATTTTATACCGTTTGCAGATGTACCGCGCATCTTAACAACGCAGCGGATCCGTTTATGTGCTTTTGAAGGGGATTCCGGTGACTTTTGTCAATATAGTGTATATCAGTGCTGAGACGGACTGACCCCGAGCCCGAAAGTCTGAAGTCGAGCACCAGCCCGGCTTGGGCTTGGGCTGCGTAATACGTACTGGAGCTTTGGCACTGAGAGAGATAATTTTCTTCGTTATTTTAATGTGATTTTGTACGATTTAGCACACAGGGCCTTTTTTTTTTTACAGTTTCCACTGGTAGTTGTTAAATCGAATTCTCCGGCAACTAAGTCTATATGGGGAGTGGGAACTCGACAGGGTAATTCATTCCAAGCTTTGGTAACAAATATCATAGGCCATGAATTATTGAATTTCTACGAAGGAAAAGTTTCTTTAAGAACTACGGATAGTAGATAGCAAGCTAACGAAATTTTGCTCCATACCTCAACGGGGCAGCTTTCTGCTAGTTCTATGAGCAACGTATAGGACGTAGATTGTTGTGCCTCCGATTTTTCCTGCAGCCTGACCCTCCCAAACATATCAGGAAATAATGGTCAAATAAACTATAGAAATACTCTGGTGTGCAAAAATTAAGGACGAGGAGGAGAAATTAGCATAACAGCGGAACGAGCAGGTAGAACGGACCGGAAGACCACTCAGGAGATAGACTAGGGTCCGGTACGGTAGGGCATGCGCATATATGCAGCATGACGTGGGGGGGGGTGTCGGAAGGGTATAAAGCCCACGGGCGGTGTACGCTCAGTAATTCAAGCCGCGGATGGCTTAGTGGTTAGTGTTTCAGACTATCGATGCTGGGTCCTCCCCAGGTTCTAGCCTGGGCTGATCTTTCAGAGATGGTGTGATTTACTAACAATCGCTGAATATCCGCCGTGCATCGGACGAGCACGTAAAGTGACGGCCCCCAGGCTGGACCCACTGGTTAAATGGGTATCCTTTCCTGTGTCCTCCCTGAAATTCTCTCAACCATCTATGTGCAATATCGTACTTGTACGGTGGCGCCATCGACTGTACTCTAATATCACTACAAACTGTTCTGTCAAAAGTCGCTAGACCTGCTTTCATTCCTTCCGTTTCTGTGTCCTGCCCAAAAGGCGATCTCGCTGTAGGTGGCTGGGACCTAAACTCTACTCCCTGTGGACGGAAGTCCTACATGAAAATGACAAATTCGATAGGGGTGTCCGCTCAGTAATTCGGTGAAAGCTATTGCACGGTGTACATCGGTTTTAACGACGTCGAGTTGCTGTCACCGTGTGATATGGCCAACAGGCAATCCAGTAGATGATATGTGACTTGTTGACCGGCATAGACACGGTCAACAAGTGTCTGAGAACTCACTTTGTTTACTAAGAGAATCGAATGTCTCTCTCAACTCTCATCAACGCGTGAGCTCGATCATCTCGTACGCGCTGTTTTCTTAGACCGTCTGAGACTTCCCTATATATATCATGCAGTAAAAAAGATAAAATGTAAGTCAAGCTAGGTGAGTGAGCATTCAGCCCCTGTTTCGGCCAATTGTGTTTCAGGCGATCAGGAAATGTTACGGGATTTGAAGAATTTAATTTTTGTTAAATTTTTATTTTTATTTTAAAGTAGCACGATGTGCAGCGTTATTTCCCGCTATACGAGCTACATTATTTTGTAGCATGCCACTGCTATAACTACATTTCAGTATTTGAAGCGATGCTACACGACATGCTCCTGCAATTGAAGCGCGCTACTTCCAATCGCTGTGTATATATACATATATAGAAGTCATATAAATTATTCCGTTCCCTTGCAGTATACTCTTGCAACTCTAATATTTCTCTTTTCCCTTTCAAACATTGTCGAAACTCCCTCGCCTGCAAGGCCGGCTGGATCATAGGGGGCAACCGTGGCGGTCGCTCCCGGAGCCCGTAGATTAGGAAGAAAAAAAAATCGGTTGAATTTTTTACAGTTATTATTTTGTGTGTGTAAGTTTTGGGATGCGAGACCCTTAAAAAGATTTTATTTTAAAGCTTCTTTGTTTTTGTTTCCAATCCCCCCCCCCTTTCAGATAGGATATCGCCCTCCGCCGTACAAATACTGAGATCTGCAGATTTCAAGTAAGAACTGTAACTACCTTAATATTTTCCGAATTCATGAAATAAGAAATTCAATTTTATTACACTCATCGTCAAAAAAAATAGTTGCCCCCAGAAGGAAGCAACCGACAGGAATGAAACTTGGTGGGTAGGTTTGACATCGTGAGACTTGCAAATGATTCAAGAATCACGCTCGGCCGCGCATGTGACGCAAGCAAGAAGGGGTCGTAGCGCTGTACCTGACCGGCTATAAAATATCATCACGTTGCGCTCGCTTGCCATTCTGACTCGTGGTGTTGTGTTGGTTGCATCATTTTTAAGTGACGTATGCCTCGGAGAAAAATTCGGAAGGAATTCGAGCAATTGAAGGAGTTCGAGAGGAACCGCGTCGTCGAGCTCCGATAAGCGGAATGGTCTTATCGCCGTATTGCGCGCCATACCGGTCGTGCGGATATCACCATAGTACGCTGTTGGGGGCAGTGGATAGAACAAGACACCCAGCAGCGACAGGTAGGATCTGGGAGACCTAGACTAACCATGGAGAGACAGGACCGACGGATTGTTCGACATTCACGGAGTGGCCCAACAGCCACGATTGCGGATATTAAGCGAGCACTGAGGACCCTCCATACATCGTTCGATTAGTGCCAGCACCATTGGCAGACGGCTGCATGACGTAGGACTACAAACACGCAGACTGTTATGACGACTGCCCTTAACACCATTGCATCGTCGCCAAAGACTGCAATGGTGTCGTGCCAAACTGTCAAGAAGCCACTCAGAATGGCAGCGGGTGTTCTTCAGTGATGAGTCCTGCTTTTGTCTTGGTGGAGACGACCACCGAATCCGTGTGTGGAGGCACCGTGGTCAGCGCCGAGATGAACGGTTTGTTGTCGAGCGTCACACGTCCAGAAGGCCCGGTGTCATGTGGTATGGTGCAATTGGTTACGATGCCAGATCACTGTTGGCGTGCATTACAGGCACTTTGACAGCCCATTGTTACGTTAATGAGGTCCTGCAACCAGTGGCCCTACCTTTTATATACACTCACCCCGGTGCGATTATCTAACAGGACAACGCTCGTCCGCATACTGCTGCTGTCTCGAGAGCTTGCCTTCAAAGCACAGACACTCTGCCATGGCCAGCCGCATCGCCAGACCTATAGCCGATTGAAAATGTGTGAGATGCTATTTGACGCGCTACCCACACTCCACCCCTACCGCACAATCTGCAGGAACTGCGTGAGAAGATTCAAGCTGCATGGGATGGCTTATCGCAGGACACCATTAGGAACTTGTACAACTCCATACCGAGACGTCTGACATGTTGTGTGAGCAAACATGGCGGTCTGACGCCATAATGAGAGACACTACTTATTGGCGTGTAGCTCAATAAATATTGCTCATATCAGTCTCAATGTTTAATCATTTATTGTTCCCGGTAATCCTTACCTTCTTCCTGAATAGCCAGAGATGTCTGGCATGTTGTGTGAGCAAACATGGCGGTCTGTCGCCATAATGAGAGACACTACTTATTGGCGTGTAGCTCAATAAATATTGCTCATATCAGTCTCAATGTTTAATCATTTATTGTTCCCGGTAATAATTACCTTCTTCCTGAATAGCCAGAGACGTCTGGCATGTTGTGTGAGCAAACATGGCGGTCTGACGCCATAATGAGAGACACTACTTATTGGCGTATAGCTCAATAAATCTTGCTCATATCAGTCTCAATGTTTAATCATTTATTGTTCCTGGTAATCCTTACCTTCTTCCTGAATAGCATTGCAATCCAACACGTCCTTCTGGGTGCAACTATTTTTTTGACGATGAGTGTATTTTGTGGCCCTTATTTTTATATATTTAATAGTTTGCGTGCAAACCAGATACTTAAATTAAAAATATTTAAAAACGAACAATTTCGGGTTACATATGGAGGCCATTTATTCAGTGACTTTAAAAACATTACTAGAAATTAAAAAAAATATCATATATGAGCGCGTATAAAAATTTTAGAAGTCACTAATTTTTCAGTTACTCCATTTTGTATTAAAAATCAAACTATTTATATGAATTTATTATTATTCCTGCACTAAAATATTCGCAATCCACAAATTTTTGCTACGCAGGTAGCTTTTGTCATTTTGCGAGGAAGTTTTTATAAGTCATAATACAACCTCAACCCCATCTCCCCGGAAAGAAAATGGTAGATTTTAAGAGTTTTCTCTCTCTCTCTCTCTCTCTCTCTCTGAACTTTCAATCCATATTGCGGTATTTTTGTTAAACTTAAAGCAAATACTTCTTTAAAATAATCATTTTGTCTTTATGGTAGTTTTCGTTATGATATACTACAGAGGTGAAGCACATGTCAAAACAGAAAAGTTACAGTGATAAATTCCGTCGGTGTACCTTACTTGGTAAAGTAGAGGGATGCGAGTTCGTCACCGGCAAATTTGTAGATTTCACATCCTGTGTGTTCTTCACTGACATTTTTCACGTAACAACTTTATTGAAAATTGAGATTTATTGTGAGATTTATTTCCTAGTGCAAGGAACGAAATTTTGCTCCGGGGCTGCCGCAATAAAATTTCGCCCCTGGGCCTGCGAAAGCTCCATCCGGCCCTACTCGCCTGCTTCTTAAATATTTCATCCTTAAAATCATAAAACGGTAGGAGAATTGGCTTCTAAACCTACTGGATATTTTTCGTTTTTTTTACATTATATATTTTCTGAAGCCATTCTTTTATCAAAATCCTGGTAATCATTTGTCAGTGATAATTTAAAGATACTTAGCTTGATATCTATCCGCTAACATTGGTATACATTTTTTCGGTGTGTTCTTCAGTGAATGAGTTTGACGTATTGTGGTGCCATCTGGTTTCGGCTCTTCTTATTTTTTGCAACTCTGCTATTATTTATGTAAAAGTTTATGATGTTGTAGTCCTTGATTTTTTTTTTATGGTAAGAAATTCTGCCCAGCCCTTATTATTTAATTTTGTACGTAATAAATACTCTTATGACTTGCAATTTTCTTATTGTAGTGTTTTCAGTTGCCCAAGCGACACTGAATTAAGGCAATTTTTTGTTTTTGACTTTAGCCTTTTTTTATAATTTTCTTATTTTTATCCATAAAGGTCTTTTTGTACCTTCTATGAAATGGGAAATGTTCCTGTTATCATTTCCTCTAAGTGGAACTTGATATAGTAGTGGTTTAGAAAAAGAAAAAAAAAATCTGTTCTTCGTGGACTTTTCATTTTATCTCTTTTCCCACCTATATCTGTATCCTCTTCACATCTTAAGTATTATAGATTCGCTTTTATATTTGATATCATGCCATAACCACTTTTCTTGCTGTTTTTATTTCTTGCGCTCTTACTGCATCCCGTGTAAATTCCTGCATTAATTTCTCACAAACCTAGTTTTGTACTTTGTAGTTACTATCTGTAGCTTACTGCGTATCCACATATATCCTTCACATCAGAAGCGTACTGTACAGCTGAGTTCGAGCTCAGTGTTCAGAGTCCGAGCCCGCGGCATATCAGCTCGAGCCCACAAAAGCCCGAATGGTATATTGCAAGATTGAGCCAGGACCCGAACGAGCCCGAAAACTGGCTAACCTGTTCAGCCATTAATAAACAAGTTAGTAAAATCATGCAATGCATTGATTATGATACGCTTTCCAACATACCAGAAATTATTACTCAAGTTATGAGGATAATGGCTGTGGAACAAATCTCGCTCCTGTTTCCTGACCTTTGACCCCATTTCGATGATATTCAACAGAACCGGTTCAGTATACTTCAAGAATAACATACTAAAGTTTTGTCGCAATAAAACCAGTTTTACGCAAGTTATAAGAATAATGGCTGTGGAATAAATCTTGCTTTTGTGCAAAGACCTTTGACCCCATTTCCTTGATATTCAACAGAACCGGTTCACTCTACCTCAGGAACAACATGATAACGTTTTGTTGCAATCGAAACATTTTTAGGTAAGTTATGATGCACAAGAGCAATGAATGGTTCCCACTCCAGTGTCCTGACCTTTGACCCCATTTCGCCCAATTTCAATAGGGTTCGTCCCCAGTGCCTCCCTACCACATACTAAAATTTCATCGAAATCGAACCATTTTTACGCAAGTTATGACGCATAAAGGCAATGGAATGGATCCCGCTCTTATGTCCTGCCTGACCTTTGACCCCATTTCGCCCATTTTCAATACGGTTTGTGCCCAGGTGGTTCCCTACCACATACTAAATTTTCATCGAAATCGAACCATATTTACGCATGTTATGACGCATAAAGGCAATGGAATGGATCCCGATTTTATGTCCTGACCTTTGACCCCATTACGCCCATTTTCAACAGGGTTCGTTCCCAAGTGGTTCCTTACCACATACTAAAATTCCATCGAAATCGAACCATTTTTACGCAAGTTATGACGCATAAGAGCAATGGAATGGATCCCGCTCCTATGCCCTGACCTTTGACCCTGTTTCGCCCATTTTCAATAGGCTTCGTTCCCAGGTGGTCCGCTACCACATACTAAAATTTCGTCGAAATCGAACCATTTTGACGTGAGTTATCGTGCGGACGGACGGACAAAGCTGGAGCATATACGCTTTTTCAACCTACGGTTGGAAAGCGTAAAAAACATCTTTATCACACTTCCACTCTCTCCTCCTGTAATTAACCAGTGTATTTTTCAAATGGGGAGTGGGGGAGGAACCTCTATCTATTCTTACAGTGTAACTGTACGATTTTCTTTGACCGTTCGTTTCCACCTGAAGTGCTTCGGGCGGCCGGATCCAAAATTATCGGGCGGTGCTGCAATTGTATGTTGCGACAATAATGCTAACATTATCGCACCATAATGCCCTGCAATATGTACGTTGCTAAATAGAACTAGCAGGGAGTTATTGCGTGGAGATAGGGGGTAAATTAACGTTGGCATGCTATAAACTATCCAATATCTATAGTTCTTGAAAAAGCTTTTTCTTCTCCGCAGAAACACACTAATGCGCGGCCTATGGCATTTTATACCCAAGCCCGGAATAAATAATCATCTCGAATGCCCGCACCCCAACCAGAACCAGTTGCCGAAGAATTCCCTTTACCAACTGTAAAGTGTTTCGTTTGCTAAATCATATAAAATCACATTTATATATAAACAAAATTCTCTCGCTCTTCCTCTCTCTAAGAGACCGAGCCCGAACCGCAGTAAAAATTCTACAGCTCGAGCCCGATTCGGGCCCGTGCTGTGCTTCGGGCTTTCGGCCTCGCGCTTAACCCGTCTCGATCCCGTCTCAGCTCTGGCGTACTGATAGCCCCCGCGATTCCCGCAGTGAGATGATGCCTCACGTTTGAGAAGGCCTCTGGCCGCAGCAAAGAGATTTTATTGTTTTGATGGAAACCGTATGAAACTGGTTAAAGAAATAGCGAAGAATTTTGACGACAGCTTTTTGAGGAATATTAAAAGAAAAGCAATTTTTCTTTCAGTAAATAAGTTTCGCCGTTTTAGTTTAAACCAACTGGATGATGCGAAAGCAGCTATTCCAGTGGACCTCAACCCCTCTTTTTACAGCCAGAGCAATAGTTACAATGCATGTACACTATAGTGACAAAAGTCACCGGACACCTCTTCAAAAGCAAATGAATGGACGCGCTGCTCTGTTAAGATGCGCAGTACAGCTGCAAACGGTATAGAAACAAGCCCGCAGCTGACCGCGATCACATCGTGCTGTGAGGTTGAGTGAAAATTTCGCGGTGGGAGAGAACTGACTTAGAGAAAGAAAATATTGTTGGGCGTTATATTAGTGGGTTGCCCATAAGAGAAACCGAGAAGAGTTTAAACATACCCAAGTCAACTGTTTTGGATGTACTGAATAAGTGGAAGACACATGAGGTGCCTGAAGCAGCAAAACGTACCAGCAGACCAAAGAAAATCAGTGATAGAGGACGTCGAAGCCTCAGGAGAGTCATTACAGCTAATCGACGGAGTACTGCACAAGACCTCAGTGTAAAAATGCTGGAACCTCGATATGTACACGTACCATTCGCAGATAACTTCATTCCATGGGTTACCGTGGTCGTGCGGCTGCCCATAAGCCTTTAATCTCCACTGGGAATTCTACTCGTCGTTTAGCATGGTGTAAAGGACATTTATCGTGGACCATAGATCAATAGAAACGGGTCCTACGGACTGATGAATCCAGATACATGATCCATCAGTCTCTATGGCCGTGTGTGGATATGGCGGCAGCCGGGGGAACGCTACTTACCACAGTGTACTGTTCTTACGGTCAAATTTGGAGCTGGCAGTGTACTCGCGTGGAGGTGGTTTTCGTGGTATGGTCCCGGCCCATTGGTTATCGCGGACACACCTGTTAACCAGCATATCTGGACAATTGTGCACTACCTACTGTGTGGCAATACTATGGAACCGGGCCTTGTTGGTACCAGCAGGATAATGCACCGAGCCGTAAAGCAAGGGCTGTTCCGGCGATGTTTGATGATAATTCCGTATCGCGTGTAGACTGGCCAACACAGAGCCCTGATCTTAATCCCATAGAGCACCTATGGGATGAATTAGAGCGCCGCATAAGAAGTTTGGTACCAACGCCTACTACTAAGCAACATTAGGCGGCATCGTTATGTACTGAACGGAAGCGCATACCTATCGCTGTGTTCCAAAACCTTGTTGTAAGCATGTCTGGAAAGGTCAGTGCGTGCATTAAGGCCAAAGGTGGACCGACACCGTGCTAATGTATGCCAATAAATGCTATGTTGTGTTTCTCTTGTAGGTGTCCGGTGACGTTTGTCAATATAGTGTATATTAAACAGAGAATGTGAAAAAAATATCAGTTCAGTGAATGAAATTTTTATACCAACGAGGATGAAGTGTCATATCTTACAGTTGTTTGCATATCCATAAGAATATAATGAACTAAAGAGTGTTCTTCGAAGACGACGAAGAAACAGATCCATCGTTATAAGCAGTTTCCCTTTTTTGAGCCACAATTATTAATTGTTACTTATTTATTTGCTGACTTTAGTATTTTCGTATAAATCAGTAGACACTGTCACATGGCAGCTGTGTGTTTTGTGTCTGTGGTGGTGAAGAATTTCAAAGAGGTTGGCCTTAGTTCTCTAAAAGAATAAAATTTGCATGATACGATTAACTTTGGTGTAAGTGTTTTGGAGTACTTTTTATTGGCATAAAACTAGGGCAATCATTTTAATTACAGCGTGCAGATTTGTGTTATACACAATCGTTTTAGTTTTCAGAAAAATACCTGTAGGTTCCAAAGAATTTGAATTATTAAAACGCCCACAAACCTGGTTAATAATGTGGAATTTAACAATTTTAGTAATTGAAAGCTAATAGGCTTTCATGAAAGGGCTTCGAATATATTTCTGCGGGAGGGCCCTGAATTTTTGTGGTAGGCCACTGTTTTACATATATATAATTTTAGAATTATAAATTTGGAAAAATAAAGAAGTATGGTAATAAACACTCTTATGAGGACACCTTTATTTTTACGTGGAATCACTCGGGAAGTTGCAGCACGAATTCAAAGCCTGCCTTTAGCAGAGGCGTGAAAAGTGGTTGAAGACATTTTTAATATGTCGATGTTTGATCATCATCAAATTTTTAATCTGTATTGTCTCCGTAAATAAAAAAAAAAAAAAAGAGAAGCGCCAAAAGATAAAATGACGTCAAATGTATTGAAGCTTCTAAATTTTTTTGTCGAAATGACGTCAAGTGTGGCGAAGCTTCTTAATTTTTTTGTCGAAATGACGCCAAGTGTGGCGAAGCTTCTAAATTTTTTTGTTGAAATGACGTCAAGTGTGGCGAAGCTTCTAAATTTTTTTGTCGAAATGACGTCAAGTGTGGCGAAGCTTCTCAGAATGCACGAATATATGATCGATAATGACTAACTAAAGAACGACAAGTTGAACTATCTTCGATATTATTTGAAAAGGAAACCTTCTTGGTGTGGACGATGGATTTTCTTAGTAGGTTAGCTATCGTTGACTACGGCAAGTGTTCCTTGGATCATATGTGATATAGTTGAAACTCACGTTCAACTAAGTCTTTGTGGAAATGAGTAAATGGGGAGCTGTGTTGGTCCTTGAAAAAGCCACAGGTAAATATTTACAATATTTTTCCTTATCTTTCCAACTTGTTCCCAACTTTACATTGTAGTGGCACAAACTCTGCAACATTGCCAAAGATCTTTCAATTATTGAATCGGGAAAACAAGAGGATAAAGATTAATGGAAATCATTTAACTCACCTTCCTCTTGCTGATGATCTAGTCATTTTAGCACCTACCCTTTCCGAGCTTCAGATTGTCATCCAGGAACTTGCTGACAAGAGCAAGAAAGTGGTATTAAAAATGAACTTTCAGAAGACAAAACGGATGTACAATGCTTTTACAAGGAATGAAGATTTATCGATTCATGGGAAATATCTGGTGGAAACCGATACCTACATTTACCTTAAGTAACAGATATCAAGCGAAAGTCACACTGATGAAGTAATTAATCGGCATATAAAGCTTGGCTGAAGAGCTTTCGAAGAAACAGTTCAATTCTCAAGAGCAATATGCAATTATGTCTTAAAAGAAAAGTGTTTAATCAATGCATCCTTCCAGTTCTTACCTACCGAGCAGAAACATGGACCTTAACTGAAAAAAACATCAGAAGCAGAAGAGAAATGAAAGCAGCATAGAGAGATGTATGTTTGGTGTAACCAGTAAAGATAAGAAGAGGAACTCGTTGATCAGGAAAATGGCAATAGTGGAAGACATCATGATCGGAGTAAAATCCCTGAAATGTTGTTGAGCTGGACATGTTGCCAGAAGAACGGACAACCGAAGGACAACCGAAATTTTAGACTGGATTCCAAGGAACAGGAAAAGATCCAAAAAGGTGACCACATGGGAAATGGGTGGATCGAATTCGAAAGCATGCCGGAGTAACATGGTGGAGGCTGGCGCAAGACAGACCGTGGTGGAAGAAACTTGTTGAGATCTTCATGCAGGAATGGATTGATAATGGTTTACAATGATAATGATGACAATATCTTCTGCGGCATGTAACTCCAGATTGATTATTTCTCTGAATTTGAAAAATAATGTCTACAATTTCAGAAATTTTAGCATAATTTAGATAGGCAGTGACAGATTCAAGTGTTTTTGTTACAGATATGTTGCAATATTACTATAAAAAAAAACGATTTAACTTTTCCGAATATTTATGTTGCAAGGATTTTCCTACGCGTACCCATCAGTAACGTCTCTGGAAAAGGAAGTTCTTCTCTTTTGACAATCATCTAAAATTACTTGAGCACATCTAATTCTCCGGAAAGAATGAGTGTATTTGCAACTTTGTTATTTAACTCAAACATTGCAGAAACATTGGCATTTTGATGACAGAATAAAAGACTTTGCTACAAAGAAACCGAAAAAAAATTTAGTTGTAAGTAATTTAACAATAATAAATCAATCATTACGTGCGCCAGTGTATCCAGAGGAATTAAGATGTCTTTACACGTTAATTAAAATTACAAGGATGGCATTTGATGAAAGCTTTAATAAAAGATGATGACGTATTAAAAAGTTAAAATATTTAACATAAGACCTTTCAGGACTCACTGCTCCCATCATGAGATGTAGAATGAACACTTGGCGGACTGTAGGTGCATTCTACATCTCATGACGGGGACCAGTGTGAGTCCTGAAAGGTCTTATGTTAAATATTTTAACTTTTTAATACGTCATCATCTTTTATTAAAACTTTCATCAATTGCCATCCCTGTAATTTTAATTAACGTGTAAAGACTGCTTAATTCCTCTAGAGTAATTTAACAAATTTTTGTTTATTAATTTTTCTTTCTCTCTGTCATTCAGTTGGTTTACAATGAACTTTAGAAGCAGTTAAATATTATGCTAAAATAAGTATTACTTACGTTGAAGATTTAAATGCAAAATTTGTTGGCAACTCTTTTGTTAAATACACTACTTTTATGAAAATTGCAACACCATGAAGGATTGCTGGTATACGCTTGAAACAAACAGGGCATGTACAACAGGTAGGGACATGCAAATGATTAAAATGTCAGTGAAAATGCGCATACGCTTTCGGAGCAGCACCCTCTGAACTGTCTGGTCTTGGGTCTAAAGAGTTGGCTCAAACGAGATGTTGCGATCAATGAAGAGCCGACATTGAGTCGAAAGGGTGTTTTTTGTGTCTCACTTATAAAACTCAAGCTATAAACTAACAAAAATAAGAGTAAGGAGGGAGCTAAAACTATTCATTTATGAGGTATGAGCCCATCATCTTAGTGTTAGCTTACCTATATAATAAATTAATTATTAGCAATTCCGCGTATATTGAGTTATAGCATTCAAATGGAATTGCTCAGCCTACTACACTTCACATCACGCTTATCAGCATATGAGGCACCAACCTTTGAAAAGTTATTAGCAAAAAACACACTTTCCACGCTAGCCCCCTCGTAACCCCGGGAAACCAAAAATAAAAAGGACCCCCACCCACCTTCAACGCCAACGTCACTATTACGCTACCGCCAGAGTATAATATACCTTAAAATAGAGGAAGGTCGCATTATGAACACCTGACGGACTTTGGGCGAGGAACGATTCTTGGGATGAGAGAAGCTGGATTTTCCTCCCGTGAAATTGCCACTCCTATAGGAAGAAACACCAGTACGATACGAACGTAGCGTCTGTGGGCAGATGAGGCTCGAAGGCACAGAAATCCTGGAAAGCGACCGCAAAATCGCACGACTGCACGGGATGGTAAACACTTCAACCGCATGGCAGTGACCGATTGCACAGTGATTTCCACGACATCCAGGGTGTTAGCGCAGCAGTGGAGCACTGTCACAGGTCAGCATTTCCCCTCCAGCACAGTTTGGCATCGTCTGCTTAACAGAGGACTGGTCGCTAGCAGACCATTGCTGCGCATTCCTTTGATCCTCAAACACAGACGCCTCAGGTTGCTGTGGGGTCTCAAACACAGACACTGGCGCACTGATTGACAACAGGTCGTGCTTTCTGACGAGTCACGATTCAACTTGACGCACCATGACGATCGCATACGTGTTCGAAGACATCGTGGCGAACGGCACCTTGCAGCATCATACCGGCATAACGTCATGTTTTGGGGCGCATGGTTTGTGAACGGCACCTTGCATCGTCATGCCGACAAAACGTCATGGTTTGGGGCGCATAGTTTGTAAACGGCACCTTGCAGCGTCATACCGGCACAACGTCATGGCTTGGGACGCATGGTTTGAGAACGGCACCTTGCAGCGTCATTTCGGCACAGCGTCATGGTTTGGGGCGCATGGTTTGTGAACGGCACCTTGCAGCGTCATGCCGACACAACGTCATGGTTTGGGGCGTCATTGGCTCAAAAAATGAATTGAGGGAACCCTCAACAGCCAGCGATGCATCAAAGATGTTTTAGAGGTAGTGGTGACACCATTCCTTCAGAGTTAGCCTAGCGCTATATTCCAACAGGACAGTGCTCGGGCACATGTGACCCGAAATGTCTAAGGCCTCTTCCATGCACTCTAGATACTGCTTCTGCCCTGGCCTGCACGTTCCCCGGATATGTTACCGATTGAACATATATGGGACATGGTAGCTAGGCGACTAGCCCGTTAATCGCCTCCGCCAGTTATCGCAAATGATATCTGGTCTCGCATAGAAGCAGCCTGGTAGTCTATTTCCCCAGATAATATACCTCTTCCATTCAAAAAAATCCCTTCCATTCAATGCCACGTCGTGTAGAGACTGCTATTGTTGCTTGAAATGGCTTCACACGATACTGATTTTTGAATCGAAAAAAAAATCTTGTATAGCTGTATAAATGTAATCAGTTACTTCCAGTAACATGAGGAATCTGTAATATCAATTTCATTTGAATAGAGTGATTAATTTTTGGTGTTGCAGTTTTCTCAGTCCCCGTCCTCCCGAAATGTTTAAATATGCATCTTATCTGTAGACATTTTATTGCAATACAACAAACATTACTCCTGAATGTCCTCCTATGTGGCACAGTGGTATAAGCACTGGCTTCTGACCATTCGTCCGAAATGGGTCTGGGTTCGAATCCCAGTGAGGCATGCATATGTTGTGTTTGTCTCACGGCATTGGCTCTTTCCCTTTCCTGGAACCGGTGGGCTTAAATGTGAAACAGGCGACTGCTTGTTACTCACAGTAGTCGTTAAACTGCAATCAAAGAAAAAGAAAAGTACTCCCGAATAATTACAAAACCAATGCATTAAAATATGAATGAGCTTTGCCAAAATATTAAATCGATGCAAATATCTATGGTTTGAAGTCAGCACTGATCAGGCTGAGTTTGAGTACGAAGAAAGTGAAGCATAATGAACCGGGGTGGAAAATGAGAAGTACACTGGTGTGCAAAAATTAAGGACGAAGAGGAGAAATTAGCATAACAGCGGAACGAGCAGGCAGAACAGACCGAAAGACCACTCAGGAGATAGACTAGGGTCCGGTATGGTAGGGCATGCGCATATATGCAGCATGACGTAGTAGGGGAGTGCCGGAAGGGTATAAAGCCCACGGGCGGTGTACGCTCAGCGATTCGGTGAAAGCTATTGCACGGTGTACATCGGTTTAAAAAACCTCGAGTTGCTGCCACCGTGTGATATGGCCAACAGGCAATCCAGTAGACGACATCTGGATGACTTTACCCGAGGTCGCGTCATTGGGAAGTTGCAAGAAGGTCGAAGTGTGACTAGTGTGGCCGAGGAGTTCGGGATCGCTCACAACATCGATTCACGAGCTTGGAGAGCATTTCAAACGACAGGAACAGCTGTCTGAGGTTTTAGCAGTGGTCGTCCACGAGCAACCATGGCGGCGAACGACCGGTATATTGTCCTACAGGCGAGAAGAGAGAGACGGCAGACAGCGGGAGAAATCACAAGGCACATGCAACAGACAACTGGACGTCCGTTATCGCGTTTTACCGTGGCCAGGAGGCTGCACAAGTGTGGTCTATTTGCACGACGACCAGTACGGTGGGGGCCATTAACGCCTGCTCATCGGAGACGACGGTTTCTGTGTTGCCAGGAACACAAGAACTGGACACATCAGCGGGTCCAGTTCTCTTAACGGATGAGAGTCGATTTAGTCTGACGAGCAATTCTGGACTATACACAACTGGAGAGAGCAGGGAACACGCAATCACCCCTCCAACATCATCGAAAATAACCGGTGTGGAGGTGGCGGAGTTCTCGTTTGGGGCGGTATCATGCTTGCTAGCCGTACTGACCTCCACATCTTCCAAGGAGGTTCAGTCACTGGTGTCTGCCATTGTACCGAGGTTCTCCTGCCTCACGTGCGTCTGTTTAGCAGTGCTGTGGGTCCTGAGTTGCTCTTCATGGACGACAACGCTATACCTCATCGAACAGTGGATGTCACAGAGCTGTTGGAGAGTGAAGGTATTCAACGCATGGATTGGCTCGCAAGGTCCCCGGACCTAAATCCAATCGAACACGTGTGGGACTATCTCTGGAGATACTTGGCAGCACGTCACCAGCCGCCAGCAACGATTCCGCTGCTGCGATTGGCGCTACAAGAGGAATCGGCGGCGATCCCTTAACAGCTCCTTGACAACCTCGCCCTCAGCATGGACAGACGTAAATCCCGCAACGCAGTCAGGGGTGATCATATCCCTTACTAAAGACTGGATTTTTCTTGGCAGCCGCCTGTCACATGCACGGTTCTGTCTTCTGTCCAGTTGTGCTCGAAGCTACATTTTCAATAAAGTGTCTTTGTATCCCTTGGATTCCTTTTTTGGACGGTTTTGCTCACTTGTCCCATATTCTTACATCTTGGGGATCTTATGGTATGATTTGAGTCGATGTGGAACACTTCTGAACGACGTTACATTCGAAAAACCGTCTCGTTCTTAATTTTTGCACGCCAGTGTAGTTTAATGGACCATCTTTTAAACTATGTTATGCTAAAAACCGCGCCTTAACAGTTAGTTTTTAAAATCTCACAGTGGTTCTGTGTTGTTTTTTGTTTTTCTCAATGTCCAGTTATTTTTTCAGTAGCCTGACGCGCGCGAGATAATAATGGTAATAATTTCAAGACGAAACAACTTACAAAGGAGACAAGCACATCAAAAGACCTCCTAGTAATGACCAACATGGCCGTTCAAACCTCCCACCAGCCTGGAAGCTCCCTCTGGTGCTTGGTGCTTGACGATTGCTGAGGCCTGTCATGTCGTCTACAGTCCTCAAATGAAGTGCCTTCGTTCTCGGCACCGGCGGGAGCTTCCCGGATGGTGGGAGGTTTGAACGGCCATGTTGGTCATTACTAGAAGGTCTTTTGATGTGCTTGTCTCCTTCATAAGTTGTTTCGTCTTGGAATTTCCCTTTGATCCTTTTTGGTGTTTTTTTCACGTTTTTGTCATTGCGGACGTACGTTTCGCGTTCTTTGCTCTTATTTCAACACATTGGTGCAGTGTTTAAATTTAAAAAGGCTTGGTTTTCTTTCTTTGGCTTTTGTTTCCTTGTTGACTTTGTTCTGGAAGCATGCCTCTCGTTAAGGGCCTCGTGGCTCTACTGCCTTGTAGTTTGTGAGTTGGAAAGAATTTTTTTTTTTTAATTTGTACTTTCAAGTAATGCATTTTTACAATATTTTGCGGAAATTGCAACTTTTCTTTATTATTTAAGTAATTTCTCTTATTATTATTTAAGTAATTTCACAGAACTTGTTTCGCGTTTATTACATATAAAGTCGCAGCGTGTCTCCTGGCAATGTTAAACATGATTCTGCAAATTGGTTCCGTATGAGGTTTTTCTGGATTTGTTGACGAAGGGTCGTTGTGAGTTGGGCCGAGTATGTCATGTATGTATTGTTAAATTTAATATTTGCATTTTTTTGGTTTTTAGAAGGTGTTTTTAATTTTGTGGAGCAGAAACCCATGTTCAACTGTAATCAACATCAACTCGTCTCTACAGAGACTTAGGTCTTTATAGAGATGAGTTAATGTTGTGCTTTGTCGGTCCTCGATAAAGCCAAATCTCACCATTTTCAAAATTTTGAGCATTTTTTACTTGTTTTCCTTGCTTCAATGCATTGCAATTCCCCCCCCCTGTGTTTTGGTACTGATTAAAGATGTGCCGTGTTATTTTGGTTATACACTATCTACCAGCAAGTAATTGGACACCTGTGATAGCAAAGAAAAATGAAGTTTATTCACCTTCAATAGTTGGTGGAGCCTCCACGAGCGGCGATTACAGCTGTGACCCTCCGGGGCATACTCTCAAATAGGCGTTGTACGACGGCTCGCGGTATTTTCTTCCACTCGGCTTGGAGAAGGCAGGCCAGTTCCTTCACCGATTTCGGACGGTGGGGGCACCCCTTAAGTCGACGCTCCAATTCGTCCCAGAGGTGCTCGATAGGGTTAAGATCCGGGCTCTGCGCAGACCAGTCCATTCGATTAACCCCATTGTCACCATACCAAGCCATGGTGGACCTCGCAACATGACAGGTGGCATTGTCATCCTGAAAGTAACATGAGTCCACCCCGTAAAACTGCCACAACGTAGGAAGCGCATGGTCATCCAAAATGGTGCAGTAGGTCTCGGCGTTGAGTCTACCAGGAATTGCGACCAAGGGTCCCGTGCCATAGCAGGAGAAACACCCCCATAGCATAATTCCACCGCCGCCGAACTTCACAGTTGGCACAATAAATTCCGGCAGGAGGCGTTCTCCAGGCAGACGCCAAACCCAAACCCTCCCATCCGAACGGTAGATGGTGAACCTTGATTCGTCGCTCCAGAGAACCTGTTTCCACTGTTCAACGGTCCACTGACGACGTTTTGTGCACCACGTTAGCCAAGCAGCGCTATTGGACTTGGTGATCAAAGGCTTGTGGGCGGCAGCACGTCCATGATAACCGAGCAGATGGGCTTCCTTACGGATGCTATTCATCGACAAAACACTCCCGGATGTGGCCCATCGGTTTGGTACGGCTCTTCCGAATTTTTCTGGCCAGCACCCGTCGGTCTCTAACTCCTAGTTTTGTGGGTCTGCCGGGTCGGTGCACATTCCAACAGTCACCTCTCATCTTCCACTTGCCAATCACGTAGGCCACTGTCGATTTTGGGTACTTTAACTCGCTGGATATGCTACGTATGGATCGGCCATTTCTGTGACACCCGACGATTACACCTTTCTCGAAATCAGAGAGCTCCGAACTGCGTGGCATCTTGCATGCGACTGGTTGCGTTGTTATTTCCCACACGATATTTAACGGCGGCGGCCGTGACGTGTATCAGGACCGCAGATATCGTCGATTGCAGGTGTGTCCAATAACTTGTTGGTAGATAGTGTACATATACATCTATAAATTTTTTCTTGGCGCCTCGTAACCCCAATATCTGCTGCATTTGATAGCGCCCGTAGGACGGCCTTCGGGGGCGCCAGGCCTCGATGGAGAGATAGGTTATTGGAAGGCGAGACATATTTTTGGTGAGGAACTGCTTTACGAAACACCTGTTTTAGTGTCCAAGAGACCATCGCTCAGGAAGTCGTTTTGTAAAATTTTAAACAACGCTTAAAAGCCGTGAAGAAATAGCAAAAACAAACAAACAAACAAATAATGACTTGTACACGCATACACCTATCGAATAATTTTATTCGGGACAGTCTAGCACACAAACATGTAATGTGTATATACGTATATAGACGTATATGCAATTTTTCTGGACCGACCCCGTAGTCAGAAATCCAGGATACGTGCCTGAAAAACTTTCTATCGTGCAGTGTTAACGATGATGATAACGATTTATGCACTTTTATATTGACGTGATTAATAGTTCGCTAGCTAGGTGGTGTAAACGCGATTTTATATTTGGCATTATATATATATCTACATTTCTAAAAGTCGGATTGGAAATATTGTTTTTGCATCAGCCAATTGGAGCTTTAGATCCGATTCCATGCATTTCTTGCTTTAACCAAAGTACGGATTTAGCGAGAAATGGAGGAAGTGTATGTTTTGTGTGAAATGGTCGGTACAAGCAAAATGTCCACTAACTTTTGGACTGCATTGTATTTCACTTAACTGAATGCAAAAACTGGAACACTTCCAAACAGCGTTTTATAAGCACGAATGAGAAATCACCAAAGCATTCAAGTAATTTTGATGAATGAGTTTGTTTCCGAACATTCATAAACTATTGTCTTCATGCAATAAGTAACAATTCCGAAAAACGGAGTTTTATTTTATCGACCAATATAAGGCCGTTGTTCGTATTAATATGTCGTTAGCAGAAGAAACAATAAGAACAGATAAAAAGAAAAAAACGTACAACAGGAGCGTGAAGGTCAGACTTGGATGTTAAAAACTAATTAAAAACGTTTTCCTTTATTCATGGCCAAAACTGCGATTGTCCGTAGGAGGTTCCAGTATTCGTCGAGCGTAAAATTGCGTGACCATTTTTCGAATACCATGTATGTTTGCCTTGGGCGAAACAACTGTTTCCTGCTCCGAACCGGTCGCGATCCGTGTTCAACCTATTCGCCCCACCTTTTAGACAGAAGATCGTGGTTGCCACGAACTCCCTACGGGCTGTTCATCATGAAATATAAGCACAAATCTCGACCTCTGGGACAACCGGGATCGTTGATGACTCATAACAGCAGTAATAAAAACCGTCCTGCTACCTTACTGACCTCCTTATCTAACTTTGGGCAAAATACAAACAGTCCCATAAATATATAACGCTACGCATAATTGGGACGAGCTGTGGTATTTGTTTCATGCACTGTTGTAGAGCAAAAGTGCACATTAATTAATTTATTTCCCTATTATAAGCAGAGGCGGATTGGGTCGACGAAACCATGCCGGTAATTTTAGTTTCGTAGTCCACTACAGAAATTCGTGCACTCACATGGTAACACCTTATAAATTCCCTCATAAAAAAAAATTCTGTTAACTCCTGGATAAAAGAGAACTGTTGAAATATGCATTGTAAAACTAATTTTTATTGAGGGTTTAATGACCACCGTGAGAAACTCAATGAGTTATAAGCAGTCGCCCGTCCCTAATTTAGGGCCACTGACTCCAGAGAAGGGAGAGAGCCAGTGCCGTATGACAAACACATCACCCATGCCTCACGGGATTAGAACCCGGACCCACCTAGGACAAATGATCAGACGCCATCGTTTAGACCAATACGCCAGCTGGCGGCGAAAAGTGATTCAGTCGTGAACAAAGTTTAGCAGCAATTTAAGGGTGAAAGAGCTTTAAAAATCCGCTAATGACTGAATATAGCATATTTTTTTTTTTTTTTTTTTTTTTTTTTTTTGATTGGAGGTTTAACGACCACCGTGAGCAACTCAATGGGCTATAAGCAGTCGCCCGTCCCTAATTTAGGGTCACTGGTTCCAGGGAAGGAGAGAACCAGTGCCGTAAGACAAGCACAACATCCATGCCTCACCGGGATTCGAACCCGGACCCCGTTCGGACGAATGATCAGAGGCCATCGCTTAGACCACTGCGCCACCGGGGCGGCGAATATAGCATATTAAATCATGCATAAAACGGGGTGTTGTACCAGATAATTATATTTATCTGATTACTGTTCGTCTATTGCTTAGCGGTATTAGTACCACCTTCTTGAATAGACGCCTTTTTTACGCTTTCCAACCGTAGGTTGAAGAAGCCTATATGCTCCAGCGTTGTCCGTCTGTCTGTCTATCCGTCGGCACGATAACTTGCGTATTTCCATGAAATTTTACTATGTGGTAGGGGACCACCAGGGGACGAATCCTATTGAAAATAGACAAAATGGGGTCGAAGGTCACGACATAGGAGCGGGATCCATTCCATTGCCTTTATGCATCATAACTTGCGTAAAAATGGTTCGATGCCGATGAAAATTTAGTATGTAGTAGGGAAAAATCTGGGGACAAATTCTATTGAAAATGGGGGAAATGGGTCAAATGTCAGGGCATAGGAGCGGGATCCATTCCATCGACCTTATGCGTCATAACTTACGTAAAAATGCTTCTATTGAGACAAAACTTTAGTATGTTGTTCCGGAGGTATACTGAACCAATTCTGTTGGATATCAACGACATGGAGTCAAAGGGCAGGGCACAGGAGCGAGATTTATTCCACAGCCATTATCCTCATGACTTGAGTAATGATTTCTGGTATGTTGGAAAGCGTATCATAATCAATGTATTGCATGATTTTACTGACTTGTTAAATTCTACTTTGTCTTATGAACTACCATTTTGATCCATGAAGCAGTACCGGTAAATCGTTTCTTTTAAGAAAAATGTGGGTTAGACACGGATTTCGGAATTTGCGGAGAATCGCTCTGTGCTCTTTGATTCTACGTAGATAAGGGTGTGGGGATGATGGACCATCAATACTGTTATTTGTGCTTCCTTCAAAATTACAAAATGAGGTTAGGGCCCACCAATGACCCTTTGGCTCCAAGACTTACGCTTAGCGGTAGTTAGCTTAATTTATATAGAACAGCTTGCTTGGTCCAGCGACAAATTTTTCACTGGTTGAGAGAATTTTGCTTTGTCATTTTAGAGCAAGGCCCAACACATCTAATATACCTAATTGTAAAGTTGAATGTTTGTTTGTTTGTCCGCTACGCAAATCTACAGTGCCGCACTGGTGGCTCAGTGGTCTAAGCGATGGCTTCTGACCATTCTTTCGCGATGGGTCCGGGTTCGAATCCCTGTGAGGCATGGATGTTGTGTTTGTTTTACGGCCCTGGCTGTCTCCCTTCTCTAGAGTCAAGTGGCCCTAAATTAGGGACGGGTGACTGCTTACAGCCCATTGAGTTGCTCACGGTGGTCGTTGAACTTCCAATAAAAAAAAATCTACCGTTTTCAATTTAGAACCACAAAATTTGGTTTATTATCTCATAGTACTCTAACTTAGACCGTAGACGGTTTTTAGAAGGGGTCGGAGCCCAGGGTTAAGTTGTCTCCATGCAAAAAGTTCCATTTTTTCCTTTTTTATTATGAATTCGAATTTAATGTTTGTTTGTTTGTCTCCTATGCAAATCTACAGTTTTCAATTTAAAACCACCAAATTTGGTATACTATCTCATGGTACTCTAACTTAGACCGTAGATGGTTTTTGGAAGGGGTCGGAGCCCTGGGTCAAGGGGACCCCATGAAAAATTTTCATGAAAAGTTTTATTTTTTACTTTTTTATTTTGAATTCGAATTTAACACTTTTTATTGTTATAAGTGCAAGAATTGATATTTTTGTGACAAGTGCTTTTCAGTGATAAACTTCAACACAATTCAGCATCGAAACTGAAGGTAAGCAAAAAACAAACAAAATATCTAACGAAGAAACTAAAAATAATGTGTGCCTAAAGACTGTACAGAGAATAAAATTCAAATTCAATGGAGAAATGAAATACAGTATTAGGTACGGTTAATGCCGTAAAAAATTAATCGTTTCCATTTGATTTGTAAAAAAATTAGATAGTTAATTATTACCAAATTCTCCTCAACAACGCCGGGAAATTCAGATAGTAGTATATATAGACAGAATGAAACGCCAATTTAAAAAAACAAAACTAACAATAATAACGTTTTTGGCAGATAACATAAAGCTCAAATAAAGTTAACTGTTGTTATTCATAGATGCCAAAATAATTATTCGTTCTTTTCAAACAATTCAGACAAAGAGGATACAAGAAATAGTGGACCATTTCTCGAGTGGTCCACCGGGGAATATCCCGGTGTCCCGGTGGGCCAATTTGTTCCTCATTATGAGATTTAGAACAAGAAGCAGGGAGAGACGGGAGGTGAAATTCGTTGTCCGAGTCCGAAATTTTGCATCGTAATAAAAGACGTAGTAGCAACGAAGTTGAATTTTTTAACGTTTTATTTTTATTTCATTGCAGGAATTGTTTTTCCTTAAAGTGAAGTTTCATCTATTAGCGGTATGCAAAAGTTTCCGCCGTTTTAAGGAGAAAGGAGACAGGAACAATCAGGAAACCAGTACACATTTATTCAACGAAATATTGGCCGTTAGCATCAATGACCTTTTGCCATTATTCAGGCAGCAAATGAATGCCCCTGTGGTAGGACTCGGGTTTTGTGCTGAAGAACGCAGTGACGAAATTTTCCACCTCTGGAAATGTGCTGAACCGCTATTTGGCTAGGTATTGTTGCATAGAGCGGAACAGATGAAAGTCTGAGGGTCAATGTCCGGGGAGGAAGCCGGGTGCGGTAAAACCTCCCAGTGTACCTGTTCAAGGGCTGATTTTGTGGTGGCACCGATATGTGGTCTGGCATTATCGTGTAACAGGATGACTGGGCGGCGTCGTTTACCTGTCCATGGGCGTATTTGCTCGGTTGTGGCGTTCAGTTTCATCAACTGATCACTATATCGTTGTGCAGTGATTGTTTAGCCCGGTTTCAACAGTCCAAAGTACAGTACTCCATACAGCACTCCACGCCACAGCACCTTTTCCCTGTGGATATCCTGCTTTGCAGTGGATATTGATGGCTTGTCTGGGTCGACCCAGGATAGGTTGCGTAACGGGTTGTCGCAATAGACCCATTTTTCATCTTCGGTGACAACCTTCCACAAGAAATGCTTCCCTTGAAACCTCTTCAGCAACGACATGCAGATGTCCAATCGTTGACCAATATCACGCTCCGTTAAATTATGCGGAAACCACTTACCAATCTCCTGGATCTTTCCCAAGGCCTGTAGATGCCATACCACCGTCGATTGAGCCACTTTCAAACGTTTCGCCAGTTGCGTGGTCGATTGTGTGGCATCCTCTTACAAGAGCGATTCCAGCTCCTTGTCTGCGAGTTCCTGCAGTCTACCTGCACGTGGCTTGTCTTCCAAGCGTAGATCACCTTTGTTAAACCTGGCAAACCATTCTCGACACGTTCGTTCCCCCATAACCGTTTTCTAACATGTTGAACCTTTGCTTCATTCGCACTTTTCCCTAAATTAAACATGAATAACAAACAGTGCCGCAAATGAACTTTATCGACCGCCATGCTTGGCTTCATGTACAAACTGACAGCACGGGTCACCGACCGGTTAGACCCCTACAGCGGCCTCTAGCGGGGGCGGCGGAAACTTTTGCATATCCCTAATCATTCTGAGGGTCGATGCGACGTATTGTGCTCGTACGGGTTTGGCTTAGTGAGTGATAGCAAGCAGAGAGTGGACG
The DNA here is from genome assembly GCA_039090855.1 of Macrothele yani. Lineage (NCBI taxonomy): Eukaryota > Metazoa > Arthropoda > Arachnida > Araneae > Macrothelidae > Macrothele > Macrothele yani. The sequence continues at coordinate 188,685,797 of CM076995.1, forward strand.
GACTCCATTGTTTAGAAAAATAAAAAATAAGTAAATAACAAAAAATATGACACCGAATTTTCCGTTGTAATAAGCATGTCTTTTGAATCCCTTTTATTGTGGGTTTAACGACCACCGTGTATAACTAAGTGGGCTATAAGCAGTCGCCCTTCCCTAATTTAGGGCCATTGATTCCAGGGAAGGGAGAGAACTAGTGGTATAAGATAAACACAACATCCATGCCTCACCGGGACCCGAACCCGCACCCATCTTGGGCAAATGGCCAAAAAGCTATCATTTAGACCACTGCGTCACCGGAGCTGACTTTTGAGGCCTTTCCGACAATAATAAAATATTTCGAAGTTATTAATAGTCAGTGGAACTTATTACAGAAAATACGAATGCAAAAAATCAGCCGCAATCGATAAAACATCTAGAAACAGAAACAGTTACTTTTCCCCATTAATGGTTGAAAAGTCTGTTAAAAAATTAACGAATTGTGCTCAGAGATTTTCTCTTAGATGAAGGAGCGTATTAGAGACAAAGCGATTTTTATATGAAACAGTTAAAAGAATAGATGAAGAAAACATGATCTAAATTTACACCTCCCAGCGGAAAAACTTTGAATAACGGAAAAGTAGAAAATACTTGAAGGGTATTCTTCACAGCAAAAGCCATATTAAGGAAACAGAATTTTTCAAATACGTCTCCTGAAAGCAGAGATAACAAGAAACAAGTTAGTAAAATCATGCAATGCATTGATTATGATACGCTTTCCAACATACCAGAAATCATTACTCAAGTTATGAGGATAATGGCTGTGAAATAAATCTCGCTCCTGTGTCCTGACCTTTGACCCCATTTCGAGGATATTAAACAGAACCGGTAAAGTATACTTCCGGAACAACATGATAAAGTTTTGTCTCAATCGAAGCATTTTTACGTAAGTTATAACGCATAAGGGAGATGGAATGGATCCCGCTCCTATGTCCTGACCTTTGACCTCATTTCGTCCATTTTCAATAGGGTTCGTCCCCCCCCCAGGGTGTCCCCTACCACACACTAAAATTTCATTGAAATCGAACCATATTTACGCAAGTTATAACGCATAAGGGCAATGGAATGGATCCCGCTTCTATGTCGTGACCTTTGACTCCATTTCGTCCATTTTCAATAAGCGTCGTCCCCAGGTGATCCCCTAATACATACTAAAATTTCATCGAAATCGAACAATTTTTACGCGAGTTATTGTGCGGACGGACGGGCGGACGGACAGACGGACAAAGCTGGAGCATATACGCTTTTTCAACCTACGGTCGGAAAACGTAAAAAAAGGTTTTAACATTTAAATTTCTGCCCCTAGCTGGTAAACTGTGCACTATTTCAAAAAGGTAATATTCTCCATCTTTACTGTAACGAGGTCAACAGTAAAAAAAAGAAGTTTTTCAAAAGGATTTTTAGGAGCGGAGATACGCCATCTAACAGAAGTACACACTAACACCCTTTAGTGCCTGAAGTGTGAATTATAAAACCACACGAGTAGAAGCAAAGTGTTCCACAAATTAAACAGTATACGGCGCTCAAAGAAATTTTTTTAAATCGGACTTTTAAAAGCAGAGATATAAACAAAACTCGGTATGACATTTGCGCCAATAGCGGGAAAATGTTGCAAAATATTTGGTAGTAAGTGTACATAAAATGCTTTGGCAGTTATTAGTGTTGCCTGCTTCCGTACTACTGTATCAAGGGTGCACCAGGACTGTATTAACCATGCACGGTCATCCAGCAGAAGGGCTCACATTGGTCAGCCACACACGGTTGATCCTAGAGATGAACTTCGGGTGTCACGACTGGTTTCTCAGCAACAACGTGCAGCAGTCACCCAGCTCGCCCACAAATACAACAGCGGTACAGTTCGATTTATTTCCACATGAGCTATGTTCCGTATCTTGCCTCGCCCGGGTTCTACAGCCCCGGAGACCAACGAGAGTACCCATGATGACTCCCAGTTATCGCAGAAAACACTTCACATGGGCCAAGGAACATAGAAAATGGTTCCTCGACAGATGGAAGGTCGTCTGCAGTGATGAGTACCGTTTCCTGCTGTACAATGCTGATGACCAGGTTCCCATATGGTGAAAACAGCATGAAGCTCTATCCTCTGGTTGCACAGTTGGTGTCCAACAGGCCGATTAAGGTTGTGTTCTGGTCTGGGGAGCTTTTTGCTGGCAAGCTCTAGGTCTGTTGGTTATCGTCCCACAAACATTCAATGATGGACGCTACAGGGAATTGAAAGATGGATGCTACTGTTAGCAGATCAACTCCATCCACATCTGCAGGAGTTTACCCGAACCAGAGTGTCATCCTTCAACATGACAACGTACCATGTTTTCCGGCTCGTATAACTACTGAATGGTTGGAGGAACACGATATCAAATTCGCCACATTGCCTAGGTTCCCAAACTCCCCTGACTGTAACCCAATTGAACATTTGTGGTATATGCTAGAACGGGGTGTGAGAACTGCTAATCCTCCTTCAGGAATGAGCATGAACTGGGGAGGCTGCTGCAGCAGACATGGGTCAAGTTACGCATGGAGGATGTTCGACACCTTCTAGAATCTGTACCTAAGCGTCCCCAAGCCGTGGTTGCAGAGAAAGGGGGAAGAATGCGTTATTAGGTAGCTGTTCCTTAAGTCAAGCTAACTCAATGTATATCGTTGCAACTGGGTGTAATTGTTTAGATTGATACAGTTTATTTTACATAGTATTTTGAGTGTTTGAAGTTTCCATCAATATTCCGACAATTCATCTGCCACAACCTAATAGTAGGCTTAACGACCGATACGCTGAAGTTTGCAGGAAGCAATCGACTTGTGGGGAATTTCTTTAAGAAATAAAACAGTATTGTCAGTGTGAAGGAAACCGATCTGATAGCTTGTGTGAAACACTAAACTGAATGCGTCCTTTTGACAACATCAGAGGACAAAGTTTTTTTGAAAGTACTAGGGGCTGGGCCTCTAGGCTCGCTACGCTCGTTTCCAGAGTAGCGCTCGGGCCCTGCAGCCCGATCTCCAAGTATATCACATGAAATAAAAACTGGAAAATTCATATAAATTTCAATGTCTAAGCAAAGAAGGCTTGTTATTCCGAAATTTCAGATTTTTTTTTACTGTCGTTAATTTTTGGAAGATCGGACTTTTATCGTTTGAACTTATAGCACTTACTAAATTTTCCACTAAGGAAAACAAAAGCGGTCCAAAAAACATTTCCGTAAACCGTAAACCTTTATGCTAAACCGTTAAGGTGGACGTCAAGTAATTTTGCTTCCTATACTTCCAATGGAAAAACTTTTGTACACATTTCCTTCACAATTAGTGTGTTCCCAAGGATGAAAATTTGAACATCGATTAAAATTGCTTCCTATTATTACTTGGAATACTTAATATTTCTAAAACATAACCATAATCATATAAGAAATCAATAACTTTTACTTTGGTGGTGTTGGAACCAGAAAAAAGATGGCGCGACCTGTACTTTGATGACGTCAGTAGACAAACAAATGTTGGATTACATAATTATGGTTATGTTTTAGAAAATATTAAGTATTCCAAGTTATAAAATGAAGCTATTTTAATCGGTGTTCAAATTTTCATCCTTGGAACGCATTAATTGTCCAGAAAAAAGATGGTGCGACTTGTACTTTGATGACGTCCGTAGACAAACAAATGTTGGATTGCATAATTATGGTTTATGTTTTAGAAAATATTAAGTATTCCAAGTTATAAAATGAAGATATTTTAATCGATGTTCAAATTTTCATCCTTGGGAACGCATTAATTGTGAAGAAAATGTGTACAGAAGTTTTTCCATTGGAAGTATAGGAAGCAAAATTACTTGACGTCCACCTTAAACAACTGAGATAGCTTTTCCAAGGCTGAACTGGATCCTTTTTCATCTAGTTCAGCCTTGGCTTTACCAACAAAACATATGCATAACAAATTCTCTGCGTCACCATGGCAGCAGGTCACGGGACCAGAACGTTCCTCTGTTTTTTTCGCGTAGACAGACAAGTCGTTCGTTTCTTTCCTTTGCGTCCTTAAAAAATGCTTAAAAATCAGAAAATTACTTTTTCTTAATTTTTTTTTTGTAAAAAAGGGGTGATAGTTGTAAGTTTATGCTGTAAAAATTGCAAAGCGTTATGATTTATAGTTTGCCATATATCCGTTTCTTTAAATGGATCCCATCGCGAAATACAAAATTTTCTGAAATGAAATTTAGAAATTTAATTTCTCGTAAACTAAATCGAGATTCAAAAAAGGGCGACGAGGTGCAAAAATTCGGTCATGGCACTACATGCCTACAAGGTTTCGTGGTTCTGTTGCTGTTAGTGTGTCCGGAACGCCACCTGATAGAACATTTTTGCCTACCTTAACTTTGAAATGCAATAGCTCTTGAAGTATTGCTAAAATCGAAAAACGGTTTATTTCAGCGTGTTCTCCAAACAATTATCTACAAACGATGTAAATTTCATATTTTTGTGTTCAATACGTTTTGCGCTGCGAGGTAGGAAAGCAAGAGTGTCGCGAAATTTCTAAAACAGCGGCAGCAGCGGCGGTAGTTAGTTTTTGTTAGAATAGCGATATAGCATAGTGCTAATACTTCTGTTATAGGATCAGTGCTCGCTGAAGGTATGGCACCTAACCGGACTACGCAATCAAGTCAGAGCAAAATTTAAGATGAATTCATAAGATTAGAAAACTTTATACAATTAAATGAAGCATAAATTTGGTGACGCAACCACTGATGTGTGAGCAGCTAGCTCCCTTCAGGAACGAAGTTGGTGTGGCTGTTACCTGGCGTTTTATTGATAACGATTTCTCTTGGAGAAGAGTATTGTTAAAAGTTATGAATTTTCCATGTGTAAGAAAGACAAAGGGAAACATGTGTTCTAAACTTCTGCAATCCATTGAAAATCTGGGATTTGAGTGCTTTAGACGCAAGAGACGCAAATGATATTTGTTGGTGATAAAGGTGCAGGTATAATTTCCGTATTGAGATTTTAGCTTGTGCATGCCACCCATATAAAATGTATTGAGACACACTTTTACGGGAAACCGGAGTTCAAAACAACCGCACTATTATCTATTGGAGCTGTGTTGCAGTTGAAAAATAATATTAATCCCGAAACTCGTTGAAATAGTTTCCTTCTTTCGGGGAAGACGCCCGTCCCTAATTTAGAGTAACTAGTTCCGAAGAAGTTATTTGACCTCGGACGACTATCTACCAACCTATGTTTCTGACCGAGGTGGCCGCCCCTGGAATGCTTTGCTTGCTATCCATCTTAGAATCCGTGAATGATCAGATAGTGATATTAGGAATATTTTTACCGTCAAAACCGAAACCTTTTATACCGAAGAATTAAATTCTGACATTTTGCCTGCTTTGAAAAGTTTTCTAATACGCTCTGAAGAAGCCAGTGCCATTTTGTGGTAGATTTTCATTCATCTTTGCATTCAGTATTCCTTTGGTATCACTTGCTCCAGAAGAAATCCAGAAAGAAGCGCCTACCAGTCTCAGATTTATGGTCGGTACTGCTCAGATGTGAGGAAGTAAGAAATTATTTTGCCGTAGATTTCGTAAGACCCGGGGGCTATGTGTACATTTCTGTTTGGGGAACGCAGAAAAATGTGGGGTCTATTTGGTCCAGGTTCATCGGCCTCTTAGAGGGTTAAAAGAAAAAACCCCGAGCCAATTCAGATTTACAAAGTTTACCTCTATAAGGCCAATTCAAGTCTTTCAACTTACAACCCTACCCATTTCGGATTTGCTAAAGTATACATCGCCTGGACCATTCAAACTTTCAACTCACGGCCCAGCCCACTTCAGATTCAAAAAGTGTAGCCCGGCAATGCCCATTCAAGACTTTCAACATATAATCCGGCCTATTGAAGACTTTCAACATATAATCCGGCCAATTCCAGACTTTCAACATATAATCCGGCCCATTTCGGATATACTAAAGTATAGACCAGCCTGGTTCATTCAAGACTTTCAACTTATAGCCCTGCCCAACTCAGATTCACAAAGTGTAGCCCGGTCAGGCCCATTCAACACTTTCACCTTTTAGCCCGGCCCCTTTCAGATTTACTAAAGTATAGCCAGGTCTGGTTCATTCAAGACTTTCAACTTATAGTCTTGTGCATGCCATATTTACTTAAGTATAGTCCCTGCTAGGCCCACTCAAAACCTTCAACTTATAGCCCATTTCAATTCAGATTTACAAAGTGTAGTCCGGCCAGGCACATTAAATACCTTTAGCTTATAAACCAGCCAGGCTCATCATAGAATTTTAACTTACAGCCCGACCTATTTCAGATTTACTAAAATATATCACGGTCCGGCCCATTCAAGACTTTCAACTTACAGCCCGGCCCATTTCAGATTTACTAAAGTTTATAGCCCGGCCTGGTCGATTCAAGACTTTCAACTTACAGTCCTGCCCATTTCAAATTTACTAACGTATAATCCCTGCCAGGCCCATTCAGGACTTTCAACTTACAGTCCTGCCCATTTCAAATTTACTAACGTATAATCCCTGCCAGGCCCATTCAGGACTTTTAACTTATAGCCCGATTCAATTCAGATTCACAAAGTGTGTACCAGCCAGTCACATTAACGACTTTCAACTAATAACCCGGCCAGGCCCGTTAAAGACTTTCATCTTATAACCCTGCCCGTTGATTTCAGTTGTAATTAATGATTGCTTTGTGTTGCATTTCCACGTATAACGTTTGATCATGTGATTTTGCCTCCGCTACACCTTCTTAAGGGCAGTTAAAGCCAACAGAGTAAAAACAAATTTTCGTATCAACGTTTCGGAGTTCAGTTTTTTCAACTGGATGAGGACAGGAATAAGCGAAGTGGTGGTGAAGAAGAGATAGGCTGTAAGACGATAGCACATTTTTATTAAAAAATCTAACTGACATTTTTCCTAAAATGCATATATATCGTGGAAATCAACTTTCGATTTGCAAAATAAATGCATTTTTTTTCAAAATAATATTTGACTTCATGCAGTATGCTCATTGGAATTAATAACCACGTATGAAGGAAAAGAAATAAATTGATAATGGTTACAGTTCAGGTGGTGTCCCGGTGGCCGTGTTGTGAGAGGCGAATAGTTTTGGCTAGTCATCGGATTTGTGCCCAGGTACGAGCACAGGGTGAGGAATAGGCTTTGTGCTCGCTCTTCTGGATTTTGGCATGGTTCTCACTTTTCTTTGTAATCAGTGGCTCTAAATTAGGGACGAGCGACCCCTCATATCTTTTGATGCTGGTGCGGATTATTACGTGAAAAAAAGTGAAGAAAAATTGAAAAAAAACACACAATAAAATGAAAAAAGAAAATAAAATATAAATAAGAAACGCACTGGAAACTAAGCAATAAAAACTGAGCATGTGGTAGATGAACGGATGAATATGTGCTAGAGCAAAACGGTTAAACACCGCTCCCAATAAAAAGATTCGAGGAGACTCCGAAAGGATTTTGACTAGTCGTGAGCCAAAAAACACTTTGATAATTATTCATAGCTCAGAAGGAACGTATGTACATTAAGAAATGTCTAGAGAAAATCATCTTGCCACGTTCTTAACCTTGCACCAAGAGATCGCAAAGACCCAGAAAATGGAATTGTGCTTTATTAGGATGTACCCATATAGACTACAAAGATTTCATAAACAGCGTGAAGAGATGTATGTTTGGAACTGGCAGAAATGATAGGGGAGGGATGGAATCAGAAGGAAAATAAGAGTTTGAGACGTTACCATCAAGTGAAAACTAGATGAGTGTATCGCTAGAAAAATGACTCACCGTTGCGCAGCAGAAATCTTTACCTGGATATATGAAAAAGCAAGAAACCTAGGAAATGGCCGTGATACGGTTAGATAGAATTTGGAAGCAAGCTGAAAAAACATGATAACCGATCAATCCTCAACGTCGTGGAAGGGACTTCAGGATGACCTTCATGCAGCAATGAGTCGATAATATCTTTTGCTAATGATCAGATGTATTGTGAAGGCTTGAATTACCACCTGAAGTCGATTTTTCAACTGGACCGTAGCTGTCAAACGCTCCCATCCTTTCATCTCAGAGCTGTAAATAATATTTAACTATTTCATTGAAGTCGCCGGGCAGCTGTTCTGGCAGAAAGCCATCTCCTTACGTCACGATCTTTGGCTCAGATTCCAGGGGAGACGTTTTCTTTTTGCTTCGGAGTTTAACGACCACCATAAGCATCATAGGTTAAAAGCAGTCGTCCGTCCGGAATTTAAGGCAGTGTCTCTAGTGAAGGGAAAGATTCAGAGGCGAAAGACAGGCACACCACTCATGCCTCGAATAATTATTTTGGTACTTATGAATAAGAATCCTAAACTTCATTGGAGCTTCATGCTATCTGTCCAAACTTTTATTGTTTTAAAAAAATTGCCATTTCCTTCTATTTTATATGTTAGGCGTTTGCTCTAAAATGACAAAGCTAAATTCTTTCTACTTCAGTGAAAAATTTGCGGCCGGCAAAGCACGCTATTATAAATAAAGTTAACTATTCTAAATAATTAAGCTCGGAGGCAAAGGGACATTGGTAGGCTCTAACCTCCTTTTGTAATCTTGAAGAGGCACTAGTAACAATATTGATGGTCCATCATCCCAACACCCTTATCTACGTACAGACATAGAGCACAAAGCAATTCTCCGGAAGTTCCGAAATCCGGGTCCAACCCACATTTATCTTAAAAGAAACAACCATTTACCGGTACTGGTGCATGGATCAAAATGGTAGTTCATGAGTCAAAGTAGAATTTAACAAGTTAGTAAAATCATGCAATGCATTGATTATGATACGCTTTCCAACATAACATAAATCATTACGCAAATTATGAGGACAATGGCTGTTGAATAAATCTCGCGAGATTGCTCCTGTGTCCTGAACTTTGACCCCATTTGGATGATATTCAACAGAACCGGTTCAGTATTCCTTCGGAAGTACATGCTAAAGGTTTGTCGCAATAGAAGCATTTTTAGTCAAGTTTTGAGGATAATGGCTGTTTAATAAATCTCGCTCCGGTGTCCTGATCTTTGACCCAATTTCGATTATATTCAACAGAACCGGTTCAGTATATCTCCGGAACAACATAGTAAAGTTTTGTCGCAATAGAAGCATTTTTAGTCAAGTTATAAGGATACCCAGCAAAAACAGTCTTGTTGACCCAGCAACTATGTTGCCGCTGCCGGACCGTCAATAAAATGTCCGGGCAATCAACAGTTGGCACCCCACAGTTGTCATATGCCACATCAGGGCCATCAGTTGTCCATCACAGGCAGTAGCTGCCATAAGTGACCCTTCAGCGGCCCTGCAAGCACGTGCCAGAAATGATGGCTAGCCTAATACGGTCCGCTAGTTTGCTGGTAGTGGCAGCCGGCAACCACGTGACGTAACTGGTCGCTTGCTGAATCTTGTCCGCCAATTTTCCAGTAGTAGCCATAAAAAAATGATAATCAACGACACCGCAGTTTCTACCTTTCCGAAACTTGTGAATTATAGCACTGCGGTGGGGAAATTTTCTCAACAGATCGGAGAAACGCTCATTTGGATCTGGGTGGATTCGAACCAGGACCGTCGACGCAGGAGCTGAGCCCTCTACCAACCGGACTAATTTACCACACACGAGCGTGTGCTTGAAGCTGTCTGTTTCGTGCGGAATGTGTAATCGAATGGTTCCCTCTTTCATTTTACAATATTGCGAGGTATTTTTCATAAAAGTCAGTTTCATACAATTCATAAATTTATTTTTTCAACGTAACGATAGTTTTTTTTTTTACCTTAAGGGAACTTCATTCATTTTCAAGGAGTGTACATACTTAGAGTCACTTTCCAAAGTTTTGTACTGTCCTTGTCCTCTTGAAAGGAGATTGTTGAATTAATATATATTTACCTGGGTTCACGTCACATTCTGTTACATTTTTAACGTTGTATCTTTCCTTTCCGTTGTCCGAAGCTACATTTGTTTTAAAGAGGAAAAATATTTTATTTTACTTTTCGTTACTTTTAGAAGCGAATTCCTCCCAGTCTTGTGTATTGAACCCATGGATGAATACATTATATCCACATAGCGTTGCTTTTTTTTTCAAATAATTAATAAATTTTGTACGTGTATAATTATTTTTTTTTCCAACAAACTTTTTTTAATGGTTTTCCAGGACATTTGTTTCAATCGGTTTCAAATTTTTTTGTTACTCACCCACTCCATTCCATGAATTGTTATTCATGGGAATGGAGTAGGTGTATTTCATGGCTTAATCTGATATCTTCGTCGACGTGGAATTTCATTAGGAAATTAATTCGCCTCTCAAGATATGGATTGTTTTTCTTAACATCCACTAAAATAACACGATGGCGATAGCGTCGTCTTCAACTAACTAGTACCATGAGAGACACAGCAAGAGTTGCTTCTGCCCATGGGCAGTCTCGTTGCTTCCACCTGCTGTTGGGGTTGCATTGGCTGCCAGCAACGGGCTTCTAGTGGCACTTGCTTGCAGGCCCACAATTCACGGGAATGCTGCAGGGCCATCAATGGCTCGACAACTGATAGCGCTGCCACCAACGGACTGCTACCTGGCCGTGAGCGGCAGATTTCAGCCAGCAGTGACCCATCACTGCCAGATGGTGGCCAGCAGTTTCCCAACACTTGTGTTTTTGCTGGGTAATGGCTGTAGAATAAATCACGCTCCTGTGTCCTGACCTTTGACTCCATTTTGATGATATCACACAGAATTGGTTCACTGTACCTCCGGAACAACATGCTAAAGCTTTTTCGCAGTAGAAGCATTTTTTGTCAAGTTATGAGGATAATGGGTGCTTAATAAATCTTGCTCCGGTGTCCTGACCTTTGACCCCATTTTGATGATACTCAACAGAACCGGTTCAGTATACCTCCGGAACAACATACTAATGTTTTGTCGCAATAGAAGCATTTTCAGTCAAGTTATACGGATAATGGCTGTGGAATAAATCTCGCTCCTGTGTCCTGACTTTTTGCTCCATTTCATTGTTATCAAACAGAATTGGTTCAGTATACCTCCGGAAAAACATGCTAAAGTGTTGTCGCAATAGAAGCATTTTTTTGTCAAGTTAAGAGGATAATGGCTGTTTAATAAATCTCGCTCCGGTGTCCTGATCTTTGACCCCATTTCGATGATATTTAACAGAATCGGTTCAGCGTATCTTCGAAACAACATGTTAAAGTTTTGTCGGAATCGAGGTATTTTTACGCAAGTTATGACGCATACTGACCTTTGAGCCCATTTCGCCCAATTTCAATAGGGTTCCTCTCCAGGCTGTCCCCTACAACATGTTAAAATTTCATCGAAATCGAACAATTTTTATGTGAGTTATCGTGCGGACGGGCAGAAAGACAAACAGACAGACGGAGAAAGCTGGATCATATACGCTTCTTAAATCTACGATTGGAAAGCGTAAAAAAGGCGTCTATTCAAGGAGGTGGCAGGAATACTGTTGCGTAATAAATGATTGCTGATCAAATAAATATAATTATCTGGTACAACACTCCATTTAGGGAATGATTACATTTTTTTTTTTTTTTTTTTGATTGGAGGTTTAACGACCACCGTGAGCAACTCAATGGGCTATAAGCAGTCGCCCGTCCCTAATTTAGGGTCACTGACGCCATGGAAAGGAGAGAGCCAGTGCCGTAAGACAAACACAACATCAATGCCTGACCGGGATTCGAACCCGCACCTCTTACGGACGAATGATCAGAGGCCAGCGCCTTAGACCACTGCGCCACCGGGGCGGCAAATGATTATATTCAAACATGATTGGATTTTTAAAATTCTTTCACCCTTAAATTGCTGTTAAAATTTGTTCATGAGTGTATTAGTTTTACAAGGGTTATTTGAACAGCTTTTATTAATTTAGGAGTTAACTGAATGTTTTTCATGAGGGAATTTATGAAGTGTTCCCCTGTAGTTACGCGTGTTTTTGTAGTGGACCACAAGATTAAAATTCCCTGCTTGGTTCCGTCGACCTAATCAGCCCCTGTTTCTGTGTAGCCAGAAATTTTGATTAAAAAGCAGGTTACTCACCAGAGACTTTGGTACATATGTAAGCCATCGGAAAACTTAAACAGAGTTTTAGAAGATACAACCACGGTATAAATTTTAATTCAGTATACTCTGAAATAGATCTTACAATCAGAAGAGGGATTCATGCCCTGAGCGAGATAAAACGTCAAATATTTTCGTAAACATCAGCGAAATAATATATATTAATTCTGACATGGCAAGCACATGTCAAACCATAAAGCTTGAACATTCTGCAAGTCTACACGCTCGTCTTAGCAAGAGAAACCAAAAAAGATTTTATTCCTCTGCGAGGGTTATAGAGTTTTCCAAGTGGAACAAATAACGATAAGAGCAGATGTTCTTTTGTCTCTGAAAATGCCCAAACCGCCAAGCATCTTGGGGCGTTTTTACACAAAAGAAGCAGGGCTGTTTTATCTGTTAGGCCGAGAAGGCACAGTGCCTATGAATCTTTTAGAGCGTACAATATTTGACTTGAAAAAATAAATACATAAAAAAAAAAAAAAAAAAGAATAAAAAATACAGAACAAGAAACTTGCAAATTTTAATTAAAAATATTTATTTAGATATTTGAATGACGAAAACAATAAAAACATTTTAAGTCCTCGCCTTTTTCAACAGCCTCACTGGTACGTTCACAGGCACGACTTATACAGTTTGGAGCCCTGGGCAGGAGGCCTGCAGGGACTCCAACGGCATCCCGTGTCAGTGCATGTGTGATTGAAGATGGTCTCAGGAGTCTTAGTCTGAGCTTTTTGCGGTTTCATTCCGAACCGGTTGGATGATCGGCAGAAAGTATAAATTCCATACGGAGCAATTTTGCAGAACTGTTAGGCTCGATTTACACCTGAGCGTCAAGTGACGCGATACAAAGCAAAGAGACGATTCACCAATCACGACCAGAGCCAGTTACTTCATGATTAGTTATTTCTCTCTCGCCGTGTCGCTTGATGCTGAGGTGTAAATCCAGCATTAATTTCAGTTTCTTCTCAATTCGGAATCAGTTTGATTCAAAGCAAATAATGTATGTAACTAAATTTTGGGGGCCCCATCAAAGGTCGGGGCCCTGGACACGTGCTCCGTATGCCCTCCCGTAAATCAGGCCCTGAGTAGTGTAGTAGATATTTTCAGTTTAATGTTTAAAAGTTCACTTTGAGACATTTTTAAATTGCAGATTCAGATATTATGTCGTCGAATGTCATTTGAGGCAAAACAACACTATCAACTGAAAGTAGTGAAAGTGACTACATTCGCTGCGGCTCAGTTGGTGATCAGAGATAATTTTTTTATCAGTTTCATCTTTGAGAAGCTCCTTTGTCCTTCACCACTGGTTTCGAAAATGGAGAAATAAATTCTGAATGCTATTTTTACATTCCCTTTCTTTATGAATGACTTCATCGTTAGTCAGCTGTCCAGTAAGAAACTAAACCTTTCGCAGAGAATTTTATAAGCTTCGCTTTTTTCGTCGTCTGAGTTATAAGTAAGTCTGTCGATTGTTGGATAAAATATTTGTGCGCGGAATTTGTCTCTGGTACTCAGACTTAAACTTGGAACTGCGTTATCCAAAATTTCGTCTGAAAAGCGAGTTGTTGTTCGTTACATTCCTTGTAGACGGAAGATGTAAGTTTTCTTGCCGCGTTATTTGAAAATGCGCTAACGGACTGTCATAAAATTTCACAGTAGTACGCAATTCAATGCCAGGTTCCTGTAAAGCAGTGGCGATGCCAGCCGCTCTAAACTAGGTGGGCTATTGGGGGGTGGGGGTGTTAAGCATGACGGGGGCATAAATTTCGAAGTGCTACGCAGAAATTTTAGCAAAAAAATTCCATACATGAGGATTTTATCCCAACCTGATAATGTTATCCCTAGTCACAAAAAAGTTTTCAAATGCATATACTGTACGTAAACGTGTATTTATTCTACGTATGTATAATAGTAAGGGAACCATGAATTTGTATTACTATGGCAAGTTACTATTTCTTCGCAATTTTAGCTTACTTACGTAGTTTGTTTCTTTCTTTCTTTACCTTTTTTCTTCCGTCATAAGGCTGTTTATGAATTTTAGTTCGTAACCTAACAAGAAACATCTTTCTCTCTCTCTCTCTCTCTCTCTCTCTCTCTCTCTGTCTCATCTTTTAAATTGTAATTATAAAAAGGTGTGTTTCTACTAATCTTTTAGATATTCATTCAGAGGACTCCCTCCATTTTCCAGAAGCACAAACGCTAAATTTCACAAAAACTTACTTTATATTACAAAATTTCTCAAAATTTGAAAAGTTCAGGTACATTTATCCAGGTTTCCTATAATCTTAGACGGCTGCCATATGTTCTAACAGCTTAAACATGGGGGGGGACTAAAGGGGGACTCAAGGAAAAGTTGAATGAGCCCGTAGTGTCCCGTCTGCCGTAGAGCGTTATTGACATTATCAATATTTTGCAGTAAATCTTTCCAAATTACGCCACATCAACGTTGTCTCGAAATGATCAACCTTTTTTCATTATGAACGATTATGTTGTTATGCATACAACCTTATGCGTAGTTGCACGTATCGCGAACCAGTGGCGGACCCAAGATTTTGCGTCAGCAGGAGTTTAGAGGCGTTCACGGTGCATTGCAATTTACGAGTACTTTTGAAATTAATAAAAAAAATGTGCAATACGTGCCCACAAACCATAAAATTAGCATAAAAATAAGCAAAAATTTTGGCATAAGCCTTTAGAAATGCAAGTGCCTAGGGCCTACGAAGGTCTTAAAACGGCCCATATTGACAAAAGTTACCAGACACCCCTCCAAAAGCAAATGAACGGATCCGCTGCGTTGTTAAGATGCGCGGTACAGCTGTAAACGGTATGAAAACAAGCCTACAGTTGACCGGGATCATATCGCACTGCGAGGTTGAGTGAAAATGTCGCGGCGGGAGAGAACTGACTTTGAGAAAGGAAAGATTGCTGGGTGTTATATTCGTGGGTTATCCATAAGAGAAACCGAGAAACGTTTGAACATACTCAAGTCAACTCTTTTGGATGTACTGAATAAGTGGAAGACTCATGGCGAACCTGAAGCAGCAAAACGTACCGGAAGACCAAAGAAAATCAATGATAGAGGACGTCGAAGCTTCAGGAGAGTTGTTACAGCTAATCGACGGAGTACTGCACAAGACCACAGTGTACAGGTGAGTAAAAATGCTGGAATCACGGTATGAATACGTACCATTCACAGAGAACTTCATTCCATGGTTTACCGTAGTTGTACGGCTGCTCATAGGCCTTTCATCTCCGCTCGAAATGCTACTCGTCATTTTGCATGGCATAAAGAACATTTTTATCGAGGACCGTAGATCAATGGAAACTGGTCATATGGACAGATGTCTCCAGATACATGATCCATCAGCCTGATAGTCGTGTGTGAGTATGTCGGCAGCCGGGGAAACGTTATTTACCACAATGTACTATTCCCATGGTCAAGTTTGGAGCTGGCAGTGTACTCTTGTGGGGGTGTTTTTCGTGGTATGGTCCCGGCCCATCGGTTATCGTGGAAAAACCTGTTAACCAGCACGTCTACCTCGATATTCTGGACAATTATGCCCTACGAACTCTGTGGCAATACTATGGAACCGAGCCTTGTTGGTACCAGCAGGATAATGCACCGAGCCATACAGAAAGTACTGTTACGGCGTGGTTTGACGATGATTACGTATCGTGTGTGGAGTGGCCATCACAGAGCCCTGATCTTAATCCCATAGAGCACCTATGGGATGAGTTAGAGCGCCACATAAGAATTTTGGAACCAAGGCCTACTACTAAGCAACAGTTAGCGGCAGCATTATGTACTGAATGGAAGCGCATACCTATCGCTGTGTTCCAAAACCTTGTGGAAAGCATGTCTCGAAGGATCAGTGCATGCATTAAGGCCAAAGGTGGACCGACACTGTACTAATGTATGTCAATAAATGCTATGTTGTGTTTCTCTTCTAGGTGTCCGTTGACGTTTGTCACTATAATGTATTTCAAAAGGGAAGAGTTACACGAAATCCTTTGCGAGGTCTTAGATTTTCATGAGAATGTCAGTTTAAACGTATCTCAGGAGCAACATAAGCAAAACAATACGAAACCAATATAATCCGTATTTATTGGTGTCTAGTAGGAAAATAGAAACTTCATCGCAATGTTTTTCTTGAAAAAAAAAACCCCCAGGAAAATAAAACTTCATGGCATTGTTTTTTTGTAACCACCTGGAGAAGCCGTCAACGGACGGCTTCTCCAGGCGGTTACAAAAAACAAACAAAAAACAAACAGAATCAAATGACAATCTAATTAGAAATAAATTAATAAGCATACAACCACGTTCGCACAAGCTACAATCTAAACACGCGGGTAATATATAATTTGTGACTTAGTTCGCGGGTAATAATTGACATGTTATATGATATATGATCAAAGCACGCGAAGTCGTTAAGGTATACAGAGTTATTGAATCCTATTTGTGATGCCAAGCAGATAGTTCCGGGCCACATTGAGACCTTTTTGTTGCACACATTATGGCGCGTTAAGATTTCAACAGTTTCTCTAATGGCTGTCGTTCTGGTACCTTTGTATGGAGCAATTTTGCGGATGCTCTGTCATTGAGGTTGTGCTCCTTGGATAGCTACCTCCTTGGCAAGCGCTGTAGAAAGTTTCTTTTGCTTCACGTCCCTTTTGTGCTCTGATATTCTCGCACTAAAGGGCCTTTTAGTGAGGCCCACGCAATGCCTAGTGGACAAGTCCGGGTACAGTAGGGAAAGGCTATATACACTGCTGACCACCCAAAATGCAACACCAAGAAGGAAGCATCCGATTGGCCTGAAATTCGCAGCATGCGTCGCCCGCGAGAGGGCATGCGAACGATTAGCATTTCAGGGCATATGCAAATTATGTGCGTCCAGCACTCCACCGAGAAGCACTATAAGAAGGCTGCACAGATGGCGGGATGTTAGTAGTGGAAGTGTGTTGTGCTGCCGGACCTGTGCGTGGAAATCTTCCTGATGCCTCGTCGCAGAATACGGAAGTCATCCCAGCACGTTTCGGAGTTCCACAGAGGACGAGACGGACGGACCGACGTGAGTGATTGCCGCAGCAGCGGCACACCACCGAACGAGAGGACCGGCATGTTGTGCGGCGGGCATTGACGGCTCGCACCGCCACATCACGAACGTTAGCGCAGGAATTAGGGTGTGTTGCGCAACAACCTGTGTCAGAACGTACCGTTCGACGTCGTCGGAGCGGGGACTTGTCACACGGCGCCCATTGCTACGATTATTATTGACGTTACACAACCCGGGGAGTGCGGCGGCAGTGGGCCGTTGAACGCCGCACCTGGACTACGGAATGGCAGGACATTGTCTTCTCCGACGAATCCCGCTTCTACCCGCAACTCCACGACGGTCGGATCCGCGTGTGGCGGCACCGTGGCGAGAGAATGTATGACGCCTGCATTATGCATCGCCATACCGGTCCGTCGCCTGGCGTTATGGTTTGTTGCGCAATTGAATATGACACCCGCATCCCTCTGGTACGCATCGCCGGTACACTCAACAGCCACCGCTACATCTCCGACGTTTATGGAGCCTGGAGTCCTCCTTTACCTGCAGGACCTGCCAGCGGCCCTGTTTCAACAGAAAAATGCGCGCCCGCACGTGACACGCATCGTGCACCAATTTATCACGGATTATTAGGGGTCCCTGCTACCGTGGCCCGCCTGTTCTCCCAATATGTCGCCCATCGAACACGTTTGGTAGCTGATCGGCAACCGAGTGGCCCGGCAAGCACCACCCGCGGCTACGCCTGATGAACTGTGGCAACGCGTGGAAGCAGCCTGGACCGACATACCCCAAGCCCACATCCAAAGCCTCTTTCGTTCGATACCGCGGCGTGTAGCGGCCGTTATTGCCAGCCATGGGGGGCCAGACGAGCTATTGATGTCTGCGTGTTCCGCAAGTCGCACGGGCCTATAAGCTAAATCGTTTCATCTTTGTATCTGTTGTTATGTGTCCGGTAAATCTGGCTTTGCTATCTCGTGTCCTTCTTAGTGTTGCATTTTGGGTGGCCAGCAGTGTATAAACCTGCGTCCGTAAGGCACGTGGAGCCACTTCTTCGTTCCGTGCTTTGAATGGTCGCCATTGATTTAGGTGATTTCAAACCAACGTCCAGACCTCTCTTTCGGAAATGATTCTTGATGAAGTATGAAACTCTGGGGATGTAGGAAATAGCACCCACAAATTTCAGTGTTTTTTTCCATTTATCTTAGTCCGTTTGTTTGCTTCCGTTTTCGCCATGATTTCTTTCACTCGGGAGGTGTCAAATCCTTCAGCGATGCCGAAATCTGACAGAGCTCCGATTTCGGCTTCATAGTATACTTTCTCAGTGCATAGTTCTATGGCCCTTTTAGCTCTGTATTTGAAGAATGCGTATTTATGGGCTGTTAGTTTGGCTGAGATTGGCAGAATGGGGTTATTCACGTGCGTGGGTTATTGTACACTTTGGTACTAATTGCACACCATGCCGATCCTTTCATATCTTTAAGAGATGCGAGGGATATTTTAGAGACTGGTTTTAAATCGTAAACATAGCGGAAGAACAAATTACGCATAATTGCATGTAAGTATCCTGATCTTTCGAGTTTGTTTAGCAATTAGACAACTGAAATGTCCTGCGTACTGTAAGAAGAGCTAAAGCAAAACTCTTGTGCAGATTTTGGTCTTATAATTTTAATAATTTGGTATCCAAAAAATAAAGACCATATACTGGATTAACTACATATCGGGACTTTTCTGATAACTTAATTTTACACACCTCCGTGATTACATGATTTCTTTGGTGAATGCGAGTAAAAATAAACCTTGAACATCCCTATTGATTGGCATCTACATGATATTCTCACGACTGCTACCGCCAGCCTGCAATCAAGATTTGGCCAACTAGCCGGAGGCAGTCTGAAGTTCAGTGTTTCTCATGGAATTGCCCATTCACTACATGGGCGTCGTCGGGAATTTTGCCAGGAAAGGTCAAGAATATAAAATGGCTCAAAGGGCATGGGGGAAATCCCCCCCCCCTAGTTGTTCCTTTGGAACTGAGTTTTTTTTTAATATTAATGTAACAGAAGTAATCTAGCGTGCTGCGATTTTTTTCATCTTATTTTGAGCACGGAGGTCTATCAAAAAAGATATTCAATGGGTGCTCACACACTACGCAGTTAATATATTCAAAGAAATGTACTCTCCACGCACGTAAAGTGTGGTCTTGATTATTCCTATCAATTAATTTTACATTTTTTACAGTTTTCTTCTCACACTGTGTTACAAATTATTATTACTTAAAGCTACATCTACTATCTTTATTCCAGTAGAGTCCGTATTACTTGTTTGTTAGCGCATATTGCTTAGCCGTATTAGACCTTCATGGAATTTACATCTGTGAGCCATTACATTATAACCACCTCCAGCGTAGGGAAATGAGCGCGCCTGGAGACCAAACGGTGTCACAGGTGAAGTTCATAAAGCAGTAAACATATAACCGAAAGAGCGGCTTTCGGTTAGTAGAGTGTTCGGAGTCAGAATGGGAAAAGCTGCCGATTTATCGGAGTTTGGTAAAGGACAAATTGTGATGGCACGGCGCCTCAGAACTACGGTCTCGGAACCGGCGTGTCTTGTGGGTTGTTCACGTGCCACTGTAGTGAGTACGTATCAAAAGTGGTGCACAGATGACCAAGCGACGGACCGTCGTCCAGCTGTGTGACGTCCGCAGCTTATTGATGCCAGAGGGGAGCGGAGACTGTCGCGCATTGTTCACAGCGACCGACAAATCACCCGCAGCTGCAACAGTGGTTATCAGGGCAATGTGTCACAACACACAGTTCGTCGCTGCCTTCTGCGCATGGGCCTGCGCAGACGAAGACCCAGTCGTGTCCGCATGCTCACTGCACTTCATCGCAAACAACGCATGGAATGGGGCCCCAAGATCATCGAGATTGGACCTTGTATGATTAGAAAAAAGTGACCTGGTCTGACGAATCAAGGTTCCTAGTGCATCATGTAGATGGCCGAGCGCGGATACGCCGATTACCAACGGAGGCTATGGCACCTGGATGCACTGTTGGGCGGAAATAGGCCTGTGGCAACGGTGTTATGCTGTGGGTTATGTTTTCTTGGGACACTTTAGGCCCCATTATCCCAATAGCTGTCAGGTATCTGAACATCGTTGCGGACCAAGTTCGCCCATTCATGGCAACTGTGTTTCCTGCTGGTGATGGCCATTACCAATACGATAATGCGCCACGCCACACTGCCAGAATCGTCAAGGAAAGGTTCGGGGAACATGCTGGTGACTTTCTGTTAATGCTCTGTCCTCCAAATCCCAACTGAAAGCAAATGTTAATTTTTCTGTACTTCAATATACTATAGGGAGTGCTTTCAAAAAGATATTATTTCCAAAATGGCCCGTGAAGACTTCATGCAAATTGATTATTTCTTTGTGCATTCAAATTCCAATTCAGCGCAGATGTGACATTGTTAGTACTGAAATGCAACCTATACAGAAGCTTTCTAAACGATGTTATTTTAAAATATGCCCCAGGAGCCCGTTGAGTAAATGTTTATTTCTTTAATTGTATGTATGAAAGACCCGAAAACAAAAAGTTGAATTTTATGGAAGGAAAAGGAGATTTTTTGATGAAGGAAAATGAACAAAATCTTTTTCTTAAAAGCAAGAAAAGAAACAAAATAAAGTTTCCGGGGCCCTTTTGGAAATATCTCTTAGGCCCTTTCTACAGGTTGCAGTTGAAACACAAACAATTTTATGCATGTGTAATATTTATCTTTGAATGTACAAAGAGGCAATTTCAGAAAAGGGCTCCGCAGAATTTTTGGGAAAAAACATCTTTTAGAAAGCCTTCTACATAGATTTCATTTAGAGTACAAAAGATGATACGTCTAATTTCAGTTGGGTTTATTGGAATACACAAAGAAATACTGAATTTAAAGAAAGGGCCCTGGGGCCTTTTTGGAAATACATCGTTTAGAAAGTCTTCTGTTTGGATTTCACTTACAGTACAAAAGATGACACGTCTCATTTCAGTTGGGATTATTTGAATACACAAAGACATACCGAATTCACTGAAAGAGCCCATGTGATCATGTGATCATATGTGGAGGATTTTAGGAAGGGAGTATCTGACCCCAGGTCTTAAACAACCCTTAGAAAAGGAAGCTAGGAGATTTGGGCTAAAGTGCCCGATAGGAAAGTGACACAGAAGCGAACTAGAAAGGGGGAGAAAGACGCCCTTATTTATTACCGGGGGCCCAGTACCCGGGGTCCGACGGCTTAACGTGCCCATCCGACGCACGGCGGATATTTAGTGGATCGAGCGTTCATACCTGTCTGGGATCGAACCTGAGGTCCTTTCCGTGGTAGTCACGAACGTTGCCCACTAGGCCACCCGCGGCCCATTGAAAGGGCCCAACCGCCTTTTTGGAAATAACACCGTTTAGAAAGCCTTCTATATAGGATGAGACGTCTGATTTCAATTAGGATTTGAATACACAAAGAAATATTTAATTTGCTCAAGGTGCCATTTTTGGAAATAATGTCTTTTAGAAATCTTGCAGTTGAAGAAAAAAAATATCAAGCCCGTGGGTTCTCCCTTTTGTCGTGACGCCTTGTTTTCCCTTCGCCCTTTCGTCGTGCGCCCTTTTACGTATCGCCCTTTTGTTTCATCGCCTTTTTGGTGTGCGCCCTTCTGTCGCATCGCTTTTTAGTCTTGCGCCCTTTTGACGTGTCACCCTTTTGTCGTTCGCCCTTTTGTCGTTCACCCTTTTGACGTTCGCCTTTTTGTAGTGCGCTCTTTTGTCGTGCGCCCTTTTGTCGTGATACGGTTTAGTTCTATTATTACCCGAAAACTGGTGTGTAAACTGCGTCTGCGACGATTTCCAAACGCGTCACACGACGTCGCGTGTTCTCGCAACCGCCCTGGATGACGCCATACTGGAGTGAGAAGTCTCCTGTAAACAATTTTCAGTGCTTTCGCAAGGAGCGCTGTCAAAAGAGAACGTCATAATTCCTCCTGGTACGAGGTAGAGGTGATCGGGCATGCTACCATGGACGTTGAACCCAACGCTCTTCGCGTGTCCACTTATGTCCCTTCGAGTTATGGCCAGGGAGAATCCTTTTGCGTTCCTTTGACAAACCCAGCTAAATGTTATCTTCTCGATGTCTGCTTAGAAGCCCTCTTTTGAAGCACTTCACTCCGAAGGTTAAGCTGAAACCGATCCCCTTTCTCATCCCTTATTGAAATTCTTGAAGCTATTCCGACATTCAAAATTTGAAAATATCCCTTTGTAGCAGTTACTTCATTTGGCAGTAATAATAATCATTATATACATAATAAGCGTCTTGTTTGAAGAATCCAGGAGGGCGTGCCAACAAAGATTTTTGGGGTCTTACGTTAGGCACTTGTGCCATAAGTTCGCGGCCCTTGTATTAGACCATTATCGAACATATTTAGGGGCAACAATCATACGAGCAGAACGATATCAGTACCTCACTGAAGCCATGCCACATCGAATAGAAGCTGTATTGAAAACCAAGGGTGACCCAACACTTTTTTAGGTGGATGTTTAATAATTTGCTTTTCCGGTGTATATTACGATACTGTTTTCTCCTTGAGATATAGGCCGTTTGGCGCATAAGTGAAAGCATTTAATCTCGACGTCAGTCATGGAATGAACGGTAACAATATAATCCGGAGTATTCTGTATTTGAAACAAGTACATACATTGTGTATGTGTATACTCGTGTTACGGTGCTAATCGCCGTTATAGTTAAGATGCTTGCCCTATCTTATACAAAAAGTGTTAAGTTAAAGCTTTGAGTCAAATGAGAACTGATCAGATTAATATGTAAAGGATTTTAGGGAGTGTCTGTCCCCAGGTATTAAACAACCCTTAGAAATAGGAAGCTAGGAGATTTGGGGTAGAGTACCCTATAGGAAAGTGACACGGAAGCGAGGTAGAAGGAGTCAGGAATATATCCTTGTTTATTACCGGGGCCAGTACCCGGAGTCCGACGGCTTAACGTGTCCATCCGACGCACGGCAGATATTTAGTGGTCAGAGCGTTCGTACCTGCTGGGATCGAACCTGACGTTTCTCAGTGGCAGTCACGAACGTTGACCACTAGGCCATCCGCTGGCCCCAAATGAGAACTAACGGGATCAGATGTTTAAATAAGAAACGGGTGTCCGCATCACGATTTCCTATTTATATATCTTTTCAACATGAGTCTACGAATTATTGCCGTTTTTGTATCGAGGCAATAGTTTATTGACAACATTTTGCCCATATTCCTAGTTCCACAAAATATAACATAGGAAAATTGCTTCCGTTGCTGTAAAGCAATAGGCAAGGTACATTCTCTGAGAGAGACTATCGAAGATTTTATTCCACTGCTGTAAATTTTGTTGCGCTAGTTGAATTCACATTTTTGAAAGTGTTTCTGCCTTTAGTCGAAAGAGAAACGGAAAGGTGCAAAAAATCAACTTTATTTTTCAAGACACCTGTCATAAACAAAATAATTATGGAAAAATATCTGGAAAACAAACTGAAAATGTCCAGACTTGCAAGAATTTTAGCGCAAATTTATAAAGCGTTTTTGCTCTAGTTGAAACAGATTTTTCGGAGCAACAGTTCAAGAATTCGTGTAAGGAACAAAAAGTTACAAATCAGATGCACGATTCGTTCAAAAAAAATGTAATAAAAAATGAAGCAGGTACATTTATATAAAGCAAGCCCAAAATTTAACCGTAGGTGAACCTGACACGCTATTAAGAGTCGTCAAAATGACTCTTAATAACAATCGCATGTACACAATCGAGTCAAATTATTGTGACCACCTCCTACTTTTGACGTGAACAGCGCGTAGGCAAGGAAAGAATGCACACGTCGTGAGCTAGCTTGGAGGGTATGTAAGGTGTGCTGTAGGCATTCTGAAAACACATTCACTCCTTGCTGTCATGGAAAAAAGGAGCGATTTATCAGATTTGCAAAAAAGAATGATTATTGGCTTTCAGGCCAAGGAATGCCAAGGTTCCAGCATTGTTACTCACCTGTACACTGATGTAGTGTGCAGTACTCCGTCGATTAGTTGTAACGACTCTCTTGAGGCTTCGACGTTCTCTATCGCTGTTTTTCTTTGGTGTGCCGGTACGTTTTGCTGCTTCAGGCACGCCATGTGCCTTGCAGTTATTCAGTACATCCAAAAGAGTTGACTTGGGTATGTTTAAACGCTTCTAGATTTCTCTTATGGACAACACACTAATATAACACCCAACAATCTTTCCTTTCTAAAAGTCAGTTCTCTGCCGCCGCGACGTTTTCACTCAACCTCACAGTGCGATATGATCACGGTCAGCTGCGGGCTTGTTTTTATACCGTTTGCAGCTGTACCGCGCATCTTAACAACGCAGCGGATCCGTTCATTTGCTTTTGAAGGGGTGTCCGGTGACTTTTGTCAATATAGTGTATATAGTACATGTATATGCACATAGTGTATACATTAGATTGACAGATTTGCGTAAAGTGTCCTTGGGGCTTTGGGGTGGCTTAAGACCCCAAAGCTCCCCCACCCACCGTGGGTGCGCCAACGGTTACTGCAATATTCCATTTAACTCATATCACATTCAACGTAACCTATTTTTTTCCCTTCTGACTCACAGTCAGCGTTGCCAAAAAGTACAAGGTGTACAGGGACATAATGTGCCCTTCAGTGAGAAAATCCTTAACCGGAAAGTAGCGAAATCTTCATAAGAAAACAAAAATTCAAAGGGGGGATAAATTTGAGGTATACGGCGCAACAGGCGAAGGAGCGATAAAAGCACGTCTTAACATGCATACTAAAAGAGATGGTACCAAGCAAGATTCATGGAAACTGCTGTTATCTGTCATTCCAATTATCGATCAAATTTCTTATGAAAAACCCCGAAGATAACTTTTCCGTATCTGCTTCTGGAAATTGTTAGCAGTCGCTGGAAAATCTGAGGCTACTGACTGCTTATAGTCATATAGTCCTTGTAATCAACTAGCAGACGTCATAATTTGCGCTCATGACGTCTGCTCAGAAGCAAAATGTTGAGGATTGCAATTTAAGTTTGAGGATTGCAATTTAAGTGAACAACAGACATCGCCAGTTTTTGTTAAAAAATGAAGAACGACCTTCTTTACAAAGCATAATACCGAACATTGAGCATCAACATGATACGTGAGTTAGAAAACAGATAGAAAGAGAAATGTGGCACGTCTGTTTGATACAGCTAAATCAAGAGTACATTAACGTCTGAAGCAACATAAACACAAAATCATTTCTGAATTGTAGCATACGAAGCATTGTTATTCATGGCGATGATCAACGTCTGTACGGCCTCACTAAATTTGAACAATATTATCAGCCCATTCAGGCGAAATGCTTTTCCCAAATAACCATCGTTATCTCAATAGAAATTCAAGGCACCATGAAAAGAAAAATGATCAAGGCTTTTGAGATCGACGGAGGAAAACGAAGGTCAAGATAGGTCCGTAAAAGCAATGCACTCACGAGCAAGCTCAGACCGAACAATAGAGCATTGTCTGCAACAATAGCTTACCCTATTTCTGACACTTTCAACTAATAAGCAAAAGAAAAATTATTATGCATGCACGGAGGGAGGCTAAATAACAAAGAACGCGTGCAGTCATTGTTGTTTGGGAAGAAGAGAAAGCATCTTGCGGAAAAGAAAAGTTTTCAATACATGGATCTATGTCCCATGGAAGCCAAATCCCTTATTCACGACTTGTAAGGCAGCTCTTTGGAGATATGACACCTGAGTTTCCAAAAGCGTTCCAAAGAGCTATGAATAGACGTTTCCATTTCATATCTCTGTGAACGCATTGTTAACGCCATGTAAGACAATCTTAGTTGTGGCCTTACATCTAGTTACTTAAAGCTCTTCAAAGACAGAGAGTACAGAGAGAGAGTAAGACAAATCAGGAAAGTTGCCACCAAATTCTTAGGTACAATGAGCTGTACGCATTTTAATAAAAGGACGCTGTTTAACCCTTTAACGACCATTATTCTAAAATCTGGTATCACTCTGAATACCATAACGCCCGAAAACTGTATATTCTTTCACTTCTTTGTTTAGTAACAACGATGGTGACTGACGGTAATTCCTGCCGATCCCTCATAGGTCGTGAAAATTTCAAAGAACAGGTAAAGGTAGGAAATCTGACTTACTCTAGACAGGCGTTTCGGATGGCTATGGTCGTTTGTATGTACGGGCGTTTTAGGGCGTTATGGTCATTAAAGGATTAAAAAATACCATAATATTGTAAAACTTGTTGGACCCTTCAAAAAAGTTTAAGGTCATGTAAACATCGTTTTTGTAGATATAGTGTAGGCTGTAGCAGAAAATTTTAACTCAAACCCAGAAGAAATTAGTAACTTTTTGAAACTTGGAGGATCATATGTAGAGAATTTTAGGAAGGGAGTGTCTGACCCCAGGTCTTAAACAACCCTTAGAAATAGGAAGCTAGGAGATTTGGGCTAGAGTGCCCGATAGGAAAGTGACACGGAAGCGAAGTAGAAAGACACCCTTATTTATTACCGGGGGGCCAGTACCCAGGGTCCGACTGCTTAACGTGCCCATCAGAGGCACGACGGATATTTAGTGGATCGAGCGTTCGTACCTGCCTGGGATCGAACCTAATGTCATTTCTGTGGCAGTCCCGAACGTTGCCCACTAGGCCACCTGCGGCCCCGAAACTTGGAGAATAACTTCCCATTACCCTATATAGTCGCACCTTAAAAGTCCCCGCAAAGGAGGTTATATTACTAGAGACACCACTCCTATCTACGCAGCATTGGCCGCCATAAGTCACCGTCGGTGCTGCAAATTACGTCATGAGCAGGCACGACGCAGCCGCAGAAGAGAAACTCCTTTGAAACCAATGGAACAAAAGCTTCTAAGCGTATAAACAGATAAAATGAGTAATTCAATAATCTTTATCAATGATACACAAGCTTACTGTTTTATCAACGATATAATTTAGTTCACTTTTGCCTGCTTGTGACGTCACACCACAGATTAGCTGTGACCTATGGCGGCAGAGCCAGTGGTGTCTCCAATAATATTACCTCCTTGATCACCGCATGTCCGGCTTTCGCGTCATCCAATATGGCCGCCGCCATCTGTGTGCCAATTATGTTTTTCATTCTTTCTCAGCATAACTATGTGTTATGTTGTCAGTATTTATTTTTTATATTTCTGTACAGTACCACTGTATTTGTACAGAAATCTTCAATATCTCAGCATAATTGTGTGCTATGTTGTCAGTATTTATTTTTGCATATTTCTGTACAGTACCACTGTATTTGTACAGAAATCTTCAATATCTCAGCATTAATTGTGTGCTATGTTGTCAGTATTTATTTTTGCATATTTCTGTACAGTACCACTGTATTTGTACAGAATTCTTCAATATCTCAGCATAATTGTGTGCTATGTTGTCAGTATTTATTTTTGCATATTTCTGTACAGTACCACTGTATTTGTACAGAATTCTTCAATATCTCAGCATAATTGCGTGCTATGTTGTCAGTATTTATTTTTGCATATTTCTGTACAGTACCACTGTATTTGCACAGAAATCTTCAATATCTCAGCATAATTGAGTGCTATGTTGTCAGTATTTATTTTTGCGTTATTTCTGTACAGTATCTAGATCTGAAGGTACTGTTTGTGTGCTTACAGTTAACTGATGATTGGCATGGACTCATTAAGGCATCAGTGTGTATGACAGCATCGCCAAATTCACAACTTAGAAGAAAAGGGCAATTGCATACTGTGCGCGTAGCTCCTGAAGGTATAAGAATTGCTAAAGCAGACAGAGATCTTCAGACATTCATTGATGCAAGTATTATCTTCCGAGTTTCAAAAAGTTACTTATATTTTCCGGCTTCCGACCCCCTACAGACTGGACAAATAGTAAATATCATGATCATTGTTTAACTGTACTGTAGGCTTTGACCACTTAGCGACTAACAACTGGGCAATAAAATAAAAAAACTACATTTTTTTTTACCTTTAGATGCGTAAGGTGTTTCATCAAGAAACAGGGCTGTTGTGAAGAAATACAAACACACATTCCCACTTCCTTAAACAAATCTGTACATTATTGGAAGTGGGACACCGAAGACTTTAAATACCTGGCGGTTCAAAAGTCCGTTTAAATTTAAAAACTTCACAAAAAAAAAAAAAAATGCGTGTGATACAGCCAGGTTTGCAGGAAAATCACCAGCTAGTGCAGGGATTTTGTTTGGCAACGGAAATGCTTTTAGTTCGAAAATGCAACGATAGGGGACGCTTTATACGCATTCAAACATGAAAGGTACGCGAATGTGATTCCTTTAAAACCACTAAGCTGCAGCTATTGGTCGTGTGTGAATTGCCTTCATCCCTCTTATTATTGAAAATCATGTTCAAGAGGAATGTTTTGCTGGATAAAGCCTTGTTAATGAAGATTTTTTACGCTTTCCAACCGTAGGTTGAAGAAGCGTATATGCTCCAGCTTTGTCCGTCCGTCCGTCCGTCCGCACGATAACTGGCGTAAAAATGGTTCGATTTCGATGAAATTTTAGTATGCGGTAGGGGACCACTTCGGGGACGAACCCTATTGAAAATGGGACAAATCGGGTCAAAGGTCACGACGTAGGAGCGGAATCATTCCATTGCCCTTATGCGTAATAACTTGCGTAAATATGGTTCGATTTCAATGAAATTTTACTATGTGGTAGGAGACCGCCTGGGGACAAACCCTATTCAAAATGGATGAAGTGGGGTCAAAGTTCAGGACATATGAGCGGAATGCATTCCATTGCCCTTATGCGTCATAACTTGCGTAAAAATGGTTCGATTTCAATGAAATTTCAGTATGTAATAGAGGACCACCTGGGGACGAACCCTATTGAAAATGGTTGAAATGTAGTCAAAGGTCATGACATAGGATTGCGATCCATTCCATTCACCTTATCCCATATTATTAAGGTGGACGTCAAGTAATTTTGCTTCCTATACTTCCAATGGAAAAACTTTTGTACACATTTCCTTCACAATTAATGTGTTCCCAAGGATGAACATTTGAACATCGATTAAAATAACTTCATATTATAACTTGGAAAACTTAATATTTTGTAAAACATAACCATAATTATATTAAAAATCAATAACTTTTCCTTTGGTGGTGTTGAAACCAGAAAAAAGATGGTGCGACCTGTACTTTGATGACGTCAGTGGACAAATAAATGTTGGATTGTATAATTACGGTTATGGTTTAGAAAATATTAAGTATTCCAAGTTATGAAATGAAGCTATTTTAATCGATGTTCAAATTTTCATCCTTGGGAACGCATTAATTGTGAAGAAAATGTGTACAGAAGTTTTTCCATTGGAAGTATAGGAAGCAAAATTACTTGACGTCCACCTTAAAGTAGCAATTCTTGTATGTATGTATATACATTTTATTTTGAAAACAGCTCCAAGAATTTTGATGAAAGTCGCTAACCTACCGTTTTCTGGTACTAGAAATCGATTTAGCTTGATCTCGACTTTAGGAGAATTCGTTTAGTGGGTTAAATAACCACCCCGAATGATAACGTTTTCAGTGCCATGGCGTTGTTCCATTAATGTTACCAATGCTTAGAAATCTTATGACATCACAATCTCGCGTTTGAGAATGTTGGCGCGCTGTCAAGCCATCTGTCTCATTACGTCACGCGCTGTGTGTGGATCCTATTCAAGTTTTATGACGTCACACTCTTGCGAGCTGATGTTCGCGATTCTCATCTGCCTCATTACGTCACGCGTTGTGTGCGTATGTCCGTCCGCACGATAACTCGCGTAACAATCGTTCGATTTCAATGAAATTTTAGCATCTGGTAGGGGATCACCTGGGAAGGAACCCTATTTAAAGTAAACGAAATGGGGTCAAAGGTCAGTACATAGGAGCGGGATCCATTCCACTGCTATTATGCGTCATAACTAAAGTAAAAAAGGTTCGATTTGGATGAAATGTTAGTATGTTGTAGGGGCTTGCCTGGGGACAAATTGTATTGAAAATGGGCGAAATGGGGTCAAAGGTTAGGACACAGGAGCAGGATCTATTCCATAGCCCTTATGCATCATAACTTACGTAAAAATGCTTCGATTGCGACAAAACTTTATCATGTTATTTCGGAGGTATACTGAACCGGTTCCGTTGAATATCATCGAAATGGGATCAAAGGTCAGGGCACAGGACCGAGATTTATTCCACAGCAAATATTCTCATAACTTAAGTAATGATTTCTGGTATGTTGGAAAGCTTATTATAATCAATGCATTGCATGATTTTACAAATTTGTTTATGTAAGCGGAGAATAGGCAACAGATGCTTTGCGAAAGTTCAAAACACAGAAAGGACTAAAGCAGGGCCAAGATACTATCACATGTGCTAGTCTGCTGTGTTTGGGGAGAAGATTTGAGGAAACAGAAAGTTTGCCAAATTGTCCCCGACGCGGGAGATCAGGATTAAGAAAGTCCCGTTCGAATGCTGTGGCATTCCAAATGAACAAACTGGCATCTCAAACGACAAGTAGAACAAACAGTGCTCGTAAAGCGGCCAGATGTTCTGTCATACCGAAAGCATCGGTAAATCGTATCCTTCACAGTGTGTTAAATCTTTGCCCATACATACTGCGAACTTTACACCAGCTGTTATTAACGGACACCACACAGAGAGAGGAATTTTCGAAATGGTTTCTGCCAAAGATCACTGATGTTCCCCAGTGGTTGTTAGCTGTGTTGCAAACATACGAAGCTCATTTTTTGTTACACGGATCTGTCAACACGTGTAATTGTCGAATATGGACACAGGACAATCCACATGCGTGCACAGAGGAACCACTACATTCACCACGAGTTATGGTGTGGTGTGGATTCATTACATCCGTCATTCTTGGACATTTTTTACGTTAGGGAATTGCGCCATAGAAGCTGCTGGAAGATTTCTCCAGTAATGTCGAACTCTACCTAAAATTTTGCATGAAAACATTTGCAAAAAAAAAAAACCTTTTGCGCAAGGTTACTTTTATGCAGGATGGTGCACAAGCTCCCGTCGCATCTCCAGTAAAGAGCTTTATTGTCACCCCATTTGATGAAGAAAGACTAATAAGCAGGCACTGCAGTATTCCGTGGCCACCTCGATTTCCAGATCTGACATCAGCGGATTTCTAGTTGTGGGGCTATTCAAAGTCTTGAGTGCACCTGATAAGTTCCTCCACTCTACCTCAGCTGAAGAAAGCCATTCGTTGCGAAGTCTGTTGCATTCACCCGGACAGGCTACGTTCTGCAGTCACTGGAATTACCACATACTTGAATGTTATAATAATAGCTTCTGGTGGAGGACATGTTGAACAATTACTGTTGTGATAGTGTTACCAAATTAATGCAACATATGTATTTTCATTGATTATCCCTGTATTCACAAGTTTTTCAACCGTTATCGCCCACTGTCGGTGACTATTTGAACTAAAAGTTTTTCTTTGCCAAATAAAATCTTCCTACTTCTAGTAGCTAACGCGTTTCGGGCAAACCCCACTGTAATACAAGCTTTTGTTCTTTTGTTCTCATGGTTTGAAATTTAAGCGTACTTTTAAGCAACATCGTATATATTTTTTATAGTTTGACATCTGGTTATTTACAGTATATAACATCATCATCATCGTCACCGCCAATTATTCTCAATCTACTGCTGGATGAATGTCTCCCCAAATTCATTTTACTACTCTGTCTTGAGCAATTCTTTTCCATATCACTCCTGCATGCCTTAGAATTTCATCTACCCCCTAGGTTCCCAACCAGTGAGGCGCGCCTCCTTCGGAAGCGCGAGTCGACGCAACTCAATGGGCTATAAGCTACAGTGGCAAGATACCTGTGTGAAGCTGGATTTTCAGCAGTGGCTGCAGTTAAAAACGGAGTACAGAAATCGACTTGAAAGGTACACACGAAAATGGAGAGCGAACTGCGTGTGGGACTGACACAGTTATTAATAGAATGAAATATCGATCGTTTGTGCAATTCAAAACAAGCTCAAGTTTCACATTGATGTGTACAGTTTGTGAAAATATGAAAAGCGTTTTTTTAATTTACATTATTATAACTTGTTTCAGGAGGAATATACTCCTGGCTGTATACTATGAACAGATATTACCCACTTTATTTGTGCAAAGGGCTGTAGGTAGGTATATTTATATCTGTAATAGTGCAGTTCTATTTTTGCTTAATATTTCTAATCAAGCCTTGCTGGTACGTGTATCACTGAATTTATAATAAAAGAATATAAATACTGATTATAGAGCAATGAATACCTGTGCGTATGCCGGGGAAGGGAGAGGTGCCAGAGCAAGCTAGCCCCAATGGGGAGTAATAGTGTAGAAAAGCTTGGAAACTGCTGATCTACCCAACATGGTCTTCTGGAACCTCGATACGTAGTTTCCCTGTCCCTTGGTATGCAGTAGTATTTCAATTGTTCAAAAGAGGTCAGCAATATGTCCAGACCATTGCCACGTGACGGTCTTTACTTCGCCCATGATGCCTTCCACTCTTGTGGCTTTCCTTATCCACCAGTTCCTTTTCCTATCTGGATCGAGAAAGTGACAAGAATGGATGGCATCACGATAAAAGTAAGGACCTGAGGTGGCAATGGGCTAGAAATATTTCAAGAAAAAATTACCAGGATACCAAGGAAACGTAGAGACCCACAAGAAAACCACGTGACAGATGAATAGATGAGATTCGAAAGCATGCCGGAGTGGCGTGGAGGAGACTGCCTCAAATAACAAAGACTTGGGAAGACCTCCGTCCAGCAGTGGCTGATGTTGATGATGATGATGTATACGTATATACACTACCCTATCATTAATAACCGGGCATCTGCATTTCTAGAACTAATCATTATTTACAGAAAATTTCATTTTGTATTCTAAAACCTTTGGTCCTAATGACGACCTCTAGTCTTCCATTGTAGTATTGAACAACGCTTTGAGGTCAGGCTTCGTGCATTATCTCAGATCCTCTGTTCCTCCTTCATCAGGTTCGAACCGTACTCGTCAACCATGTCGTCGCACCGATGCCTTTGCGC
Source organism: Macrothele yani (assembly GCA_039090855.1). Taxonomy (NCBI): domain Eukaryota; kingdom Metazoa; phylum Arthropoda; class Arachnida; order Araneae; family Macrothelidae; genus Macrothele; species Macrothele yani. Next base: position 188,719,169 of record CM076995.1, read on the forward strand.
ATCAGCCAAGTCCTTTCTAGCCTTCTAAATTTCTGACCACAGTGCAAAACTTTTTCTACAGCTTTCTATGGAACTCTGTCCACTGTCTCCCAGTTGTCACGCTTTTTCTTCCTATAAGTCACGGAAGTCAAGCTCTGATGTCGCTAAACTCCATGCCTTCCTCATCAATGTTCGAATCCGAAGTATCAGTCATCCGACTGCCGATGCATTGGCGCTGTTAGATGCCATTAACTTCTATTGCTCTCATTTCATGACCATTTCTTTCTTCCTGAAGATGTCATTTTTTGCAACCATTCCTACCCACGTTGATTCTTCTCACGATGCATGTATTTTGTAAAAGTGTTGCTATACCAACTACACCATTTTTTTAGAAAAGATACGCCATTCTGTGGTGCAAAATAAATCCAACAACATGGTGCAACCTTGTACCATAACGTACTGAAAAGTTAAACCACGTCGTCGGGTTTTGTATGCAAAATTCGTTGGCGTATCTTTTCTCAGAAAGTGGCGCAGCTCGAGCAGCACTACTTTTTGGTGCAATCTAATACAAAATTTTTAACATTGTAAAAGTGCAGATATATTGCCAAATGCAAACACAGTAGAACCCATGTATATAACGAAGTTGAAGGGAGAGTCGAAAACATTCGATATATGCAAACTTCGTTGCAACCGGACAGATTAAAAACGGCTACTTTTGGTATACGTATAACATTATGTCAGGTTAAAGCTATACATAATTCATGACCACTAAGTTTACGGTGTTAAGATAGAATAAAAATAACAACGTTTCTCACGCTCTGCGAAACTATAATCGATGTACAATAAACATTGTATCGTGAGAAACGTTGCTATTTTTATTCTAGGTTAAGGCTAGTCAATCATAAACGATTTAACAATTAATCGAATGCAAATAATACTTGCTAACTGGAAAATATAGCCAGCCAAATAATATGAGCGGGATCTGCATAAGCAGAATATTTAACGAATCTAACGAAAGGTGGCGAATGAAGGAGATGAAAGATAGCACTTGCTCAGGAGATATGCACTGAAGAGCCAGAAAAACTGGTACAGACGAGCCTATGAAAAATACATAGCAGGGTCACCTATGTGCGTACTCAGTTGCATCCGCCAGTGCGTATATAAAGCGACAGACATCCTTGCCAGCTGTCAGAGCTGTTTTTGGCATGAGAATGACAAGTAATAACGATTTAAGCGATTTTCAACGCGGTGTCATAGTTGGCTCTCGTGAGATGGGCCATAGTAATTCGGAGGTAGAAACAAAATTCGGATTTTCACGAACGACCATTGCAAAGGTGTACCGTGACTACAAGAATTCCGGCAAAACATCCAACTTACGATACCAGTGTGGCCGTAAAAAGATATTGGGTGAACGTGACCATCGTCGGCTGTCAAGAATCGTTTCACGCGACACTCTCGCAGGTATCATCGGAATTCAACGCTGGAGCCTCAACAAGCATCAGCGTCCAGACTGTGCAACGTAGCCTGCATGATATGGGTTTCGGGAGCCGACGCCCAACTCGAGTCCCCTTGATGGCTGCACGACACAGAGCTATGCGCCTCGCTTGGGCACTGCAACACCGCCACTGGACACTTGATGACTGGAAACAAGTAGTCTGGTCTGACGAGTCGCGTTTCCAACTGTATCGGGCAGATGGAAGGATTCGTGTGTGGTGCAAATCCTATGAAGCGATGGATCCCGCCTGTCAACAGGAAACTGTACCGGCTGGTGGGGTGTCCGTAATGGCATGGGGTGTGTTTAGCTGGACTTCACTGGGATCCATGGTACGTCTACAGAAGTCTGTGACCCGCCAACGCCATGTGCGTATCCTTTCTAACGTGGTACATCCGTTCATGTCCTGCATTCATGCTGATTGGTTGGGCCTGTTCCAGCAGATCAATGCACCTCCACACAAGTGTCGTGACGCCACTTTATGTTTAGAGGAGCATTCATCTGAGTTTGGGGTGTTGCCATTCACACCCAAGTCCCCAGATCTGAACGTTATGGAACACATTTGGGATGCCATGCAACGCGCTATCGAACACAGGAATCCGAGACCTCGAAATGCACCCGAATTGCGGAACGCTCTGCAGGAAGTATGGTGTGCATTACCTACAGCATATTTCCAGAAGCTAGTGGAGTCCATGCCCATTCGTATTTCTGCAGTCCCGTGCTCCCGTGGGGAACCTACCAAGTATTAGACTGGTGTACCAGTTTTTCTGGCACTTCAGTGTATGTTTGGCAAGCGTGTGTATGGAGGCAAAGCGGAGAAGGAGGTGGTAAAAAAGCGACTGAAACTTTCATGTCTTCATGCAAGCTGACCTTTATGTAAGGGGAACCATGGGGTGTCGTCAACTGCAGGTAATCTCTTGTTTTGTAGTGAAAGAGAAAAATTTAAAACCTAGATGAGTGCCACTTATTTTGTTTGCTGATAACTACGAACTTCGAGACATGCGGTTTCTCCAAAGATTTTGTTGGTAATATGCTGTCACAACAACAAGGTAGAATATTACGAAGTTCAAGACATCAATAAAAACATTGAGCGGAACTTCGTATTATGCGAGTTATTTATATGTGAATTCGCCTGTATACATTTACGTAATTTCTCAGAAATAAATGCGAGGAAGATCTTGGTTGTAAGAATCGAATAATTTTCAATGGGACTTTTAGAAGCTGAGTTTTAGTGACAAATCGAAACTTATTTTAAGACGTCGTGCTCCCAGAAGTAAAAATATACTACACAAAAATTCACTATCGAATGCAAAAGAAGAGTTTTAGGATTCCTTATACACGCAAAAATATGGAGTTTAGGGGCAGACGGCTAAAATGCTGTTGCCCGTTTTTCTTTTGTGTTTCAAAATCTTTGTAAAAAACGTCATAACGTATTTTCTCGTAGGCTGTCAGGTGAAAGCAATATTTTGGCGCTGTAAGGTAAACACCATCTGCATCTATATTATATTCCGGTATACACAGAGGCGTAACGAAGATGACTTGTTTCGGGGGATAAGACGTATAATTAGCCCCTCCCTCTGTGAAAACAAAAAGACTGTTTTGTTTTGGGAGGACTTCAACGAACTTAAAACGTTAATTTAATTTCTAGAAGGAGTCGCTCGCCCTAATTTAGGGGCATTGTTTCCAAGATGAAACCAGTACCACAAGGACAAACACAACATCCAGGAAAAAAACATGATGGGTTAGAGGTCACGCCCCAGACCACTCGACCACTGGGTCACACACAGAGGATTTTATTTGAATTCCCCTCTAGGAGTTTATTCGAATGAAATGATTGAAAGATGGGGCAATTCTTGAAAAATTAACATAAAAAATAAATAAATAAAAAAATAAAAAGCATCCTAAACAGCCGGTACTTCCTCTTATCATGAGTGTACTGAAAACAACTACTACCTCTCGAACCCACGGCAGGGGGATTTCAGCACTAGCTTGTTCTAATCCTATTTTTTTTGCAGGAAATGATATCACCCTTGATACAGAGAGTGTCATTCTGTTCTCTTTAAACATCGTTTTAAGTAAAGAGGGTGACTGTTATTCCTTAACATCTTTTGAAGTACTTGAATATTATTCATATACTACACGCACATGTAGAAATAATTTCTGGAAAATAAATTGTTTTGTTCCAGAATAAGCACACAAGCACACACACACACACACACACACACACACACACACACACACACACAATTTCAAGAAATAGTTTTGAGGGCATCAACTTTAGCTCATATTAAGCAGGAAATGCGTTGATATTATTAATAACATCTGTTAAAATGGAAGTGCAGTGATTCGACTGTTCGAGGAAACAGCACATATAACAGTTGGAAAGGGGATGAGACAAGGCGACCACAGATGGAAACGGGTCGACAATTTCTTGCGGGTCCAACGGGTCAGGTCAAGGTATTCCAGACCCGAATTTGACCCGGTTTTATTCCCGTTTTATCTCTGAAAAGAGAAAAATATGTTCCAAAGAAGAATGCGCGTTGTGGAATTCTGTAGTCAATACTGGGGCCCACGGAGTGAATAATGATTTGCCATGTAAAAATATTGTCGCCTCTTTCTTAAAGCAAAGTTTTCCACCGACCGACGTCAGGCACACCGACACCATATCGTAAAAAGATACTTCCTTTGCATTGTTTTACAGTGCGATTCTCCAGGGCAACGTACAGGCCAACGCCATTCGCCTGCTTCTCAGCTGATTCACTCTCTCCGTGCGATCACTGTATAACTAAGAGTCACTTTTCACATCGCATCTTTTACATTGAGCATTCAGAGGTTTTCGATTGATGTGCTGTCATCCCGTTCCCATGACATGTCGCGTCGAAAGTAACTCCTTATTTGTTAATATGGACGGATTTAATATTGAGGAATTTGAGAAAGGCGTCGAGGCCAACAAATACGTGCTTGTTGGAAACCTCAAGGGGAAGAGTGAATGCTGGAAATTGATTCTTCTCATTAAGGAACCGGTGAATAATTCTGTGTTGTTTGGTTTCGCTTGTTGTTCAAAATGTGGAAAGTGTATAATTACAAAGAAAGTTGTCGACGGTGTAATAAAAGATTATGGAACCAAAAATCTAACGCACCATATGAAAGTATGCATACGTCCATCAAAGCATGGAAAGAGTGAACAATCTAAATACATTTAAAAACATACATTTGTGTAATCGTAAATAATGATTCCCATTTGTAATATACTTCATGGTCAGGATCATAGTCAGCCATTACTTCTGGATTACGCAAAATAGTGGCACTAAAAATGGCACTAAAATTAAGCAAGTGACCAAATTTTATTATTAAAAAGGGTATTTCAGGTATTAAATATCAAGAAGTTATTGGGATGAATATGTATATTACGTTTATAAGTATATATACATAAACTGAGTTTCAAATTTGTAGTTCGAAGCAGATTTGTCAGGGTCAGTTACGGGTCCGGATCGGGTCGGGTCTGGGTCGGGTCCAGTTATGGGACATCCGGGTCCGAAAGTTTTGATCCGTTTTCAACTCTGAAGGCGACACCATATCACTCAAGCTCATCCGTGCTACATCGCAGAATATTTTTCAATCATTGAACTGAGAAGACTAGGGGTTAAAGTTTAAGGAGATTATTTAAACCACCTTGGTTTTGCTTATGACATAGTCATTTTTACAGATATCTCCGCCGCCCCGGTGGCGCAGTGGTCTAAGCGATGGCCTCTGATCATTCGTCCTAAAGGGCTCCGGGTTCGAATCCCGGTGAGGCATGGATGTTGTGTTTGTCTTACGGCACTGGCTCTCTCCCTTCCCTGGAACCAGTGACCCTAAATTAGAGACGGGAGACTGCTTATAGCCCATTGAGTTGCTCACGGTGGTCGTTAAAATTCCAATAAAAAAAAAAATATATATCTCCTTAGACTTTCCGAGTATGATCCAGGAACATGCTGACAAGAGTAAAAACGTAAGATTAAAAATGAACTCTGTGCCGTACTACAGGGGTGACGCACATGCCAAGACGACAAACAGCAGTGATAGGCACTTGTCGGCGTAGCTTAATTGGGACATCATTCGGATCCGGAGCAGAAAGATGCGTGTCCAAGTATCGCCACCGGAAAATTTGTGTTTTCATATTCGCGCCATAGAGAAACGTTGATCTACTGGCCATTCAGTTCTTCAAAAAACATGTAATGTTCCTTCCACACATCGTCTGGAATTAATTAGAATTCCTTCTTCTACAGGGAAGAAATTCTAATTAATTCCAGAGAATGTATCCTTCTTCTGCAGAGAACGTCCTTCTTCTACAGAGAAGAAATACTAATCAATTCCAGACAATGTATGGAAGGGACATTACATGTTTTTCGAAGAACTGAACGGCCAGTAGATCAATGTTTCTCTATGGCGCGAATATGAAAACACAACCTCAAGCATGGTGAGCGGCGTATCCGAAACTTGCGATTTCGTGTCTCCACCTTTCTAAGGGGGGGGGGGGAAGGATACATGTGATGTACTACAGAGGTGACGCACATGACAAGCAGAGAAGGAAACGGGTCACGGGTCAACGAGTCGACAATTTCTTGCGGGTCAAACGGGTTGGGTCAAGGTGTTTCGACCCATTTTTATTTCAGTTTTACTTTTAAAAACTAAAAAAAAAAATTTTTTTTTTCAAGGAAAAATGCACACTGGAATTTTGTGCTACATACTAGTGCCCGCCTAATGAAAAATGATTTATCATGCAATATGAAAAAAGAATGCCCGCAGATGGAAGAGTGTCCCTTCCTTCTGATGGGCAATGATGAAGACAACATCCACATTTTGGGAACTTTCAACTAATCATAAGCTTGTGAAAACTGTTGTTGCTGTGAAACATTTTCTGAAGCTTGATATGTTTCCAAGAAAACAGCAAAAACTGAAATTAAACATACAACAATTTACTTAATTAAAAATTTTTGACTTTAGCGCCATCAAAATTAGGTGGAACAGGTACATCATAATTTTGATGGCGCTACAGTCAACATTTTTTAATTAAGTAAATTGTAAATCACTGCGGCGGGACTTTTCGGCTCTCACAGATGTGTCTGAAAACATCTGTAAAACAGTTAATTTATGTCTTGTAAATGAAGGATGATAGTTTCAATACTTCCTGTTAGTAAATGGGTAAATTATACATACATTCCCATAATACATTTGTTTAATTTTTATATAACCTTAAATATATGAGTACGAATGGGTACGAGTACGAGTAAGAATACGAAAAGATCAACTTTCCCCAAAGTTGATCTCCAGAGAAACAATAATGCAAGATTGTTTGTGAAGTCTGGTAAAAAATGAAATAGGCAACCAGTTTTTATGATCACATGGATTTGGATAATAATGACACATTTATTTACATATAACAAATTTCATTTATTCGCGTCACTCACACGACCTTACTGAGAAACAGTCCGGTACATACTAAGTGGAATTAAATGATAACAACAAAAATAAGGTTTACTAATTCCTGACATTAAGCGGTACTTAGGTAGATTGATAAATGAATATTATTGTCGTAAAACCAATGAAACAAGATATGCGAATAATAAAATTAAATATTTGCTAAACTATGGCAGTGGCAATAGTAGTGTTCCGACTGTTTAACTTTTTAAAAATAGTATTTATTATTATTATTATTATATAATATTCAGATTCAGATGATTATAAGAAACGACCCTGACGCCGATGAAACGTGATGTACCTACCGAAGTACATCTGCGCATGCACAAGCTAAAATCTGACCTAAAGTTCAAAGCAGATTTGTCCGGGTCTGGTCCATTTGTGTGACGTGTGGGTCCGGGGCCAAAACTAAAACTTTTGACCCGTTCCCAACTTTGACGCCAAAACGAGAAGTAGCAGTGATAAGCATTTGTCGAGGTAGCTTACTTGGGAAAGCGTTCGACTCCGGAGCAGAAGGATACGGTTCTGAGTCTCGCCACCGGAAAATCTGTGTCTTCTCATTGGCGCCCGAAATTAAAAATGGATTTATGGCCGTTAAGTTCTTCAAAAAATGTAATGTCCCTTCCACACATCGTCTGAAATTAATGAGAATTCCTTCTTCATCTCGAAAAATGTGTGATGCCGCATCCACACCTCATCTGGAATAAGTGAGAATTCCTTCTTCTATAGTGAGATATTTTAAGCATGGTTTGCGGCGAACCCGAAACCTACGATTTCGTGCACCAGTCTTTCTCAAGAAGGAGGGGGGAGGAGATATATGTGCGGTAATACACAGGTGTCGTACATGTCAAGATGGCAAATAGCAGTGATAAAAACTAACCAAGGATGACCTTGGAATGTTTCAACTGCGCAGCAAAAAGCCCACAAAGTGAGGATAAATCCTTGTCGGTGTAAATTTGGATTTCACAACTCACAAGAGACAAAAGTGATGTACAATACTCTTAAAAAATCTGAAGATTTAAAGGTTGATGGGATAAGTCTAGAGAGAACAGTTGCGTAGCAGACATCAAGAAAGAGCCGCAATGAAGAAAAAATAAATAGGCGTATGAAACTTGGCTGGAGAGCATTTGGAAGAGACAGTATGATTTTCTAGAGCAATTTACCAATACAGTCATACCTTGATAACGCGAATGTTCTTGCCGCGAATTAATTAACAGTTTCTTAATTACCAACCATTTTCATACTTATTGAATTACATGTCAAAAACACGAACTACGTACTTATGTACACAGATATATTACATGAACCGTAACTATGTACACAAATAAATTACATGAACCGTTCGATATTCGTGTTAACAACGTTCGGCTGTACTTCTTAAAAGAAAAGTGTTTAATCCACAAGAACTAGAAGGTAACCTTCCAGATGGACCTTAAATAAAAACGACATTCAGTAGGCTGCAGACAACTGGAAAAAAACATAGAGAGGTGCATGCTTGGCTTAACTGGGAATGATAGGGAAAAATAACTCATAGTTCAGGAAACAACAAGAGTGGATGATATGGTGATCAAAGTAAAATCCCTGAAACGGTAATGAGCTTGACATATTGCATGAAGAATTGACCACTGTTGGACAACTGAAGTAATAGAATTGATACCAAGGGACAGAAAGAGACCACGTGGAAGATGGGTGGATAAATGCTGGAGTAACATGGAGGAGACTGGCTCAAGACAGAAAATTCTGGGAGAAACTTTAAAAAAACCTTCATCCAGCAGTGGATTGATGATAATGGTTTTTGATGCTTCCACTGATGATGATGATTAAACAGATAAAATAGGGAAGGAAGCATCAATAAGTGCCATGAGGGAAAAATATAGAGCACAAAAAAAAAAAAAAAAAAAAAAACAGAACGACAACCACGTGGTGACTGATAAAAGTGGAAAGACAAGAATAAATCTAAGTTAAAAAACAATGCCGTCCTATGCACGATTTAAAAATTTAATGTTAAAAACATATATACAAGTTAAAATATGTACATATTATACCTTTCGAGTTTACAATAAACTCATCCTCAGATGTAACACAATGCCAAACACAAGCGACAAGGTGTTACTTATATATACACATTTTAGTCGTGTAACAAGTGACGTACGTCCAATGAAGTTTTACCGCATGTGGGGAAATAATCGGTTGAACTCGATTTCTGGAGACTCTGGATGTTTTTCCCGGTCCATTAACTGTTTCCAAGGGAGGGGTATAGTACAAGGAGAGTCATCATTGCAGCATAAATGACTGTATTTACAAATCAGTAAACTTTCTGTGAAAAGGATAGAAGAACGATATCTAGGAGTATTCAGTATAATTGCTGCCTCCGAAATTGTAGTATGCGTAATCGTTAAATAGGACCTGGAGAGAGCTGTAGAAGTTGAAGAGGTTTTAATGTTATATTTGTGTTCCGAAACTCTACATTTCAAGGAACGAGAGATCGAACCCACATAAATCATGTTCTGCCCTTCTTCCAGCGAAGCCTTCAGTGGTATGGCATAAATGCCATGTTGATTGTCCAGTTCAACCCTGTCTCTGGCAATTTTTATAATTACTGAGATGTTATTAGTCTTGATCCCGAATCCGATGTTATATGTTTTACAAATACCTTTCAAGGGGCTGGTAACTCCAGGTATAAAAGGAACGGATCCAACATATTTGATGGATTGGTGATCTCTAGTTAAGGATGAAACAGAGTTTAAATAAATTCGTGGAACTTGTTTATCCACAGTGAAAGCTAGGTATCCATAGTCATTGGTCAACTTCTTAATATTTGTCAACTCCAAGTTGCGTAGGGCAATGTCCGATGAATGCGATATTACTCGTCGCAGCAAAAAATGTAAGGAAGATAACTTTTGACAAAGCGGATGAAAAGAGTTATAAGGGATCAAAGTTGTATTAGTACCTGGTTTTCTGTAGACGGAATATGAAATTTTCTTTCAACTCAAGTGTAAACTTAATAGAGGGGAATTTAGAAGACATTAACGTGGCAAAGGTACTGAGATCATCTAGAGTTGAAGGCTAAAACATTAAAACATCATCTACGAATCGTAAATACAATAAGGGTTTAATTGGTGCCAAAGGAATCATAACTTCTTCTAAATGTCGAAGTAAAATCTCCGCAAGAATAAGATTATTTCAGAATAAAATTTATTTCATTTATTTCATAAAATTTATTTCATTTATTTCATAAAATTTATTTCATTTATTTCATAAAATTTATTTCATTTATTTCATAAAATTTATTTTACATAGGAATAAAATTTATTTCAGTGATACGTGTTTTATTTTTTTATTTTAGGCATCTTTTCGGCAGTAGTAAAGTAAATGCAAGTAAAAAATAGCGATGTAACGAAAATGGATAACGGAAGTAATCAAAATCATTGTTCAAATCTAATTTTTGAATGTTGTCCCATGAACGCAACAATAGTTAATTTCATTGTTACTCAACAATATATTTTACTAAACTACCGCCGAACATTATTTTTTCACGCTTAACATAAACCTAACAATATATCATTGCACTCAGCGTAAATTAGGAGACCTGATGCTAAATGTGATAAAAGCCATTAAAAAATACATTTTTGATGCCATGAAAACGGTGAGTCTTAGCAAACAAACCGGCTTCCTTCCGACCACCTCAAGCGGAGAGGGTGATACCTGCTATTCACAAGAGCTTTAAAATAATGTATAACACGATGAGGTGTAATCTATAGATATCCTAGACTAAAAGTTACCAATCCTCCACACTGAAACACTTGCGATTAAGCTTTTCTTTCTATCTTGAGGTCAGATTTTAGCTTGGGCATGCGCAGATGTACTTCGGTAGCTACATCCCATTTCATCTGCGTCAGGGTCGTTTCTTATGAATATCTAAATCAGAACAACATATAATAATAATAATAATAATAACTGCTTTTAAAAAACTAAACAGTCGGAACACCTACTATTGTCACTTCCATAGTTTAGCAAATATTTAATTTTATGTCTCACATATCTTGTTTCATTGGTTTTACGACAATAACATTCATTAATCAACTACCCAAATATCGCTTAATTTCAGGAATTAGTAAACCTTATTGTTTGTAGTTATGATTTAATTCCACTTAGTATGTACCGGACTGTTTCTCAGTAACATGGGCGCCGACAGGAATGGGGTTCACAGGGGTCACTTGACCCCTCCTGTAGAATTATTTTTCCCTTTATTTTATTTTATTTTATTTTATATATTACTTTTTTTTACACTCACAGAACTGGACCACAAGGAAAGATGGAGTGTGGGGCGTTTAATTTAATATACAAATTTTATTAGAAATTTGGAATTGGAAAACGATAATGTGAAAGTGGAAAACCTAGCAAACCGTAAGGTAGTACGCCCAAACAAGGTTCCGCTCAGGGTGGTGTGTGCTGAACTGAAAAGGCCTGGCGTGGACTTGCCCGACACTGTTCATTATTTTGAAAACAGTTACCAATGCACATCATGATAATACATGACTATTACTAACATACACATTCTTCAAGAGCAGCTTCAGTTAATAATAATAATAATATTATTAGTAGTAGTGTTCTAAGTAAGTAGTCGTAATAGTAATAATATTAATCGTTCATTTTCACGAATTACTGTTTTCTACATATTAGCCAAACCTTAATTAATTACACTTGACCCCCCTTGAAAAATTTCCTGCAGGCGCCCATGCTCAGTAAGGTCGTGTGAGTGACACGAATAAATGAAATGTGTTGTACGTAAGTAAATGTGTCATTATTATCCAAATCCATGTGATCATAAAAACTGGTTCCTTTTTTTTATTTTCTACCAGACTTCTTTTTTTTTTGTTTGTTTTTTTTGTTTGGAGGTTTAACGACCACCGTAAGCAACTCAATGGGCTATAAGCAGTCGCCCGTCCCTAATTTAAGGTCACTGGTTCCAGGGAAGGGAGAGAGCCAGTGCCGTAAGACAAGCACAACATCCATGCCTCACCGGGATTCGAACCCGGACCCCTTTCGGACGAATCATCAGAGGCCATTGCCTTAGACCACTGCGCCACCGGGGCGACTTACCAGACTTCACAAACATTCTTGCATTATTATTTCTCTGGAAATCAACTTTGGGGAAAGTTGATGTTTGCCGCCCCGGTGGCGGAGCGGTCGTTTTTGAGAAAAGTTAATGTTTGCCGCCTCGATGGCTTCTAATCATTCGTCCGGAAGAGGTCTGGGTTCGAATCCAGTGAGACATGGATGTTGTGTTTGTCTTATGGCACTGATTATCTCCCTTCCCTGGAACCAGTGGCCCTAAATTAGGAACGGACGACTGCTTATAGCCCATTGAGTTGCTCACGGTGGTCGTTATACCTCCAATCAAAAAAAAAAAAAAAAAAAGAAAGAAAGTTGATGTTTTCGTATTCTTAAATCACTTGCAACAACGGTAATTATCGGAACATTATTCTAATCGTTTCTGCTTTCCAACCAAAGTCTTCTGTGCCGACCATCCTGGGAAGTACGCCCAAAGGAGAGATACGTTACGATTTGTTTCATGCATGTGTTTTAGAATCTACTGCCTCTGCTATTTATAGTTCTTACTGCTTTCCTCGAAATAAGGAAACGCGGTTGACAAGAGCTCTCCACATTTGGACTGTTCAAACTTCTGTAAATAGGTCGAAGATGTTTAGTGACGTACTTCCCAAAGCACCCTTATACACAACATACACCCTAACGCTAATACAAAATGTTCTTCTTGAACGCATCACTTACCTAAAACTCCTTCCTGGGTTGCTTCCTCGAAATCTTCTGTCTAATGAGACAAACGTCGCTTAGATTTTTGTTTTACACAATCATTTTACATACGAACTGCAGCATCGAATCAACACAGCGTGTATTACATAATACGTATTTCATCCACATCTAAACATTTGGACATTTGCCTAATGGAACGTTCTATAAGCGGAAAATGTCGCAACGCTAATTGCTTGCAGCATGTCTCCGTGATCCAATAAAAACTAAAAACAAAAAATGTAACGGTCAAAGAAACAATGACAGTGTCAAAGTCGTTAGAGAGGCTATCGCGACAAGCGAAAAACTCATCGTGGCCATTATTTACTTCAAAAATACCTCACGAGTCTTCATTAATTGCCTCACCACAATGGAAGAAGTATAGCTTCAGTATCATTACCACAGTAAAACAATCATTCTTGACCTGGAGATTTCGAGATAGGATTATCCCAGCTTTTGAGAAGATGAAACACATACGTAACATGATCTGTGAGTTTCGTTGAGTGAACTTCTACTGCAGGTACCTCATTTTCGGTGATTGATGGCTCGCTAGACGTGTAAGTTTTGACAAAAGATTGGCTATGAATAGAATGCTTTGCAGCCCCCTCCCCCTCAACATTTTACAGTATTCTTTGTCAGGTAAAAATAGAAGAAGACTAGCAGCCTCCAAAGATTTAATCCTAATTGACGCATGATACAAACAGAAAACGAAATGCAGGCTTCCTACTTCACAATAGAAGCTGAATTTTCAGTGGCGCGCTAGATAACATCAGACTTCTGAAAAATGACGGCATTTTGAAGCAACTGTGTTCTTTACTTTAAGCCTTCCTCCATTATGTGAGTGACACTGAATTATTTCAGGGCTTAAATGAGTGACATATCAGTTGTTAATCACGTATATTTTTGGAACGAACCATACAAGCCTACAACTGTCGGCTGTAAGGTGGTAAGCCAACAAGTGCCAGTTTTGACATGCATTACCACGATGATGATAACCAAGGTGTTTATTTATCGCTTTTATCAAGTACTGCTTTCGACTGCCATTCTGTTTATAACACATGGAAGTAACTTAAAGCCCTAATTATGACTGATTAGCATTTCTATTTGAATAATATTGGTATGATTAGCGATTATTATTCAAATAGAAATTAGAATGGAAAGGTATGATTAGCGATGCTAATCATACCTTTCCATTCTAATTACAACAGAAGAAAAAAGGAAAGAAACGCGTTCTATACTTTCAGAAACAAAAGTACTGAAGAATAATCAAATTTTCGCTGAACTGCAAGATTAAACTGAAATACTCATGAACCGCATATACCTTATTAAATCCGTTTATTTTTGTGGCGCAGTAAGTACAAAGATTCGCCAAGATTTCGCACTCCACTGGGAGGCTTTCTCAAAGCAATGGCAGACATAAAAATGCAGGGAATCGGAACACGTAAGGAACAAAGATGATTTTTGAAAATAGCGTGGTTGACATCACGAGCGTGTTACACAAATTTTTATTACGCAATTATACGGTGTGTCGCGATGTGCTTCCATCTTTTAATAACGCATGCCAAGCTCTTGGTAGTTCAGTAGAAACTATATATGAAGAAGGCCAATCTTTATGTACCTTTAAGATGGTTCTGCCTACCAAAAACTCTGCCTTATGTTACCGATGGTGAAAATTTCTGTAGACATTTTCTTTACAATTAATGTATTCCCAAAGATGAAAATTTGCACATGGATAAACATAACTTTAAATTATAGCATGGGATACTTAATATTTGCTAAAATTTAATCATAATTACATTAACAATCAATAATTTTTCCTTGGGTAATGTTAATACCTGTTAATAGATGACGCGACCTGTACAATGACGACGTCGTGGGCAAACAAATGTTTCTGAATTTGAATTCAGCAGTACCTACAGATCTGTTGACATTTTTTCAATAACTTTGTTAATTTTCGGAATGGAATCAAAATTTGAGTCTATCCATGCGATTTTTTTTTTTTTTTTTTTGATTGGAGGTTTAACGACCACCGTGAGCAACTCAATGGGCTATAAGCAGTCGCCCGTCCCTAATTTAGGGTCACTGGTTCCAGGGAAGGAGAGAGTTAGTGCCGTAAGACAAACACAACATCCATGCCTCACCGGGATTCGAACCCGGACCCCTTACGGACGAACAATCAGAGGCCAGCGCCTTAGACCACTGCGCCACCGGGGCGGCAAATCCATGCGATAGTATGGAATGTTCAGAATAATTTGAGCCGCATAGAGTAAATGTCCTGAGAATATTGTAGCTGAAAATGCGAAACAGAACTGTAGGCACTGCTGATTTCTAATCGCAAACAACGTAATTTCTTTTGCCTGAACATTTGAACGTTTAGATCACTTTGGTGGCGCGGTGGAAAGAGTGCTTGCCTGTTTTAACTGTCAAACCCCTGTTTCAACCAATATACTTTTTTTATTGTTGTAATCTTTGAGAAACATACTTTCACATTTGGACATCACAAACAAAAAGAATACCTGGTTATTAAAAAATTACTCTACATATCTTATTTTCCCCCGTCGTTACTGACGGACTTTCACCTAGTTCCGAAATAACTCATCAAACATTTGTTCGCCGCCCCGGTGGCGCAGTGATCTAAGAAATGGCTTCTGATCATTCGTCCGAAAGGGGTCCGGGTTCGAATCCCGATGAGGCATGGCAGTTGTTTGTCTTACGGCACTGGCTCTCTCCCTTCTCTGGAACCAGTGGTCCTAAATTAGAGACGGGAGACTGTTTTATAACTCATCGAGTGGCTCACGGCGGTCGTTAAACCCCCAAAACCAACAAAAGTGTGCGTGCTCATCAATCATTCGCGATTAATGATTTGGGCATACCGTTCAAATTAAATTAATGATATTCTCGTGTCTTTTCCAGTATTTCCTATTTGACTGTTGATCGCTTACTCACATAACGTTCGACATGCATTCATTCTCGACATTACTTTTCTTATCGGAAATTCGTTTCTGAACTCATGCGATCGGAAGAAACGACTTCGGCATGTGTCGCACTAATGGCTAATTGAATGAACATTCACAGAGTCTTGAGCAAACCATTCACCTTGAAGAGTCATTCGATGTGAAAGAATCGTTCACGAATGATGAATCACTAGAGTGTATGTCCCAAGAACTGATTATAAAATTATTTTTATTTTGTGTTTTGGCATGAATAGTTCAGGAAACACAAGAGGTGTTAGCCACCGCAAGTAACCGGGTTTCCAGCAGCGTGTGTTTCTTACAATTTGCTCGATCTACGTTCCGAGTTCCGGATAACGAGTTGGTGCTGCGCCTATCTTCTGGAGCTGTGTCTTTGCCTTCCTCAAGAACCATTCGCCCTAAGTTAGGAACAGGCTACTGCTGTTAGACCTCAGAGTTGAGCTTGGTGGTCGTTGAAACTCCAAGTAAAAAAAAAAAAAAAAGATGGGTTCCGTCCTTAGAAAGAATGACATTTTTAAACATCCTAAAATTTAACCTGACATCAAGAGTCTCTTCGACATAATCTGAATCCGACCTTTATAGAAAGGCTAAGGTGGAAGTCGAACACATCTGTCAGTTATTTTTCCTGGATATTGGAGTAGCGTCAGGTAAAATATTTTTTGTACATATTAAAATTGGCCAACTACAACTTTTTAAAACAACAAATTTATTTCGCAGTCCCGGTGACGCAGTGGTCTAAGCGCTGGCTTATGATCATTCGTCCGTGAGGGGTCCGGGTTCGAATCCCGGTCAGGCATGGATGTTGTGTTTGTCTTACGGCACTGGCTCTCTCCCTTCCCTGGAACCAGTGACCCTAAATTAAGGACGGGCGACTGCCTTATAGCCCATTGAGTTGTTCACGGTGGTCGTTAAACCTTCAATTAAAAAAAAAAATTCCGTGATGTTGGTTAAGCGGTTGATTTCACGCTCAAGGGAATGCTTTTTTGGGTGGCTACTGCGATGACCTCTTAACCAGCGGAGAGGTATTTTTTTCGTGTGTGGCAGTATCCCAAGTTCCTGTTTGTCTACGGAAAATTTCCTTATATACCGGTTAAAGGGTTAACCGGATGTTATTTATCATATTCGGCTGCACAAGTGAAAAGTTAAACAGATAGTTAAAAGGAAAGGAAAGGCTTCCTAGCACAGCGTTGCGCAAATGTCATGTAACAACTGATCAGATGGGCTTCGTCTTTGTTTAGACAGAAGCAATTGTTTCTGTGTGCCTTCTAAGAGCAAACAATGCGGTTTCTTTTACAAATAAGGTATGCAGCATCTTTTCGCAACCACTCTTGGCGACAGCGATGTCTCCATCGGGTCCATGGCGGAAGTGGCCTAATGAGGTTTGTTGCCGCCTGTGTGGGACGTAGCAAGGGCAGGTGAAGGTGTGGGTAGCCTCTGGGAGTAAGTTGGAAAGGCCAAAGGGATCATGGCCGTTTCCAGCAATTATTTGTCGTCGCTGATTTAAAGACTGCACAGAGGCAAGGTTCCCTTTTCGTCCACCCGAGCATGACAACGAGCCATAGAACAACGCACAAGTCAGCGTAGACTCTGATGATAAACAGTTACCTAAGCGTACATTGTAATGAAGCATTACCGGTTTTTCTAATAGAGATCCTCAGAAAGCGTAGCGGATAAAAAACTAAAGTTAAAAAATAAATAAGCGCAGTCCAGCTTCTGTAGCGACCACACTAACCATTTTAAGACCGCCAACTTTTAAATTACAATTATAAAACGCTTTGTTTTGGGTCATGTTACAAACGCACTAAAAGGTTTAAAAAACCTCATACAAGAATTTAACAGTTAAATTTAACTTTAAAAAATGCTGAAATTAAAGGCTACTTAGAAAAATAAGAAGAAAATTCAAAATAAAAGGATGCTTAAAAAATAAGAACATTCTAGAGTACAGAGATCATGTGAATTGGAAAAAGTCAAAAACCCAACAAGGTAAAGGAATTTTAATGTTTTTTAAGCGTGCAGTTAGTAGCTTTCTAAAAAACAAAAAAAGTATGTATTTTCATCATTCATTAGTAAAACTGTACGTCGTGCTAAGCAGGGCCTGACTAAGACACCTGGTGCCTTTGGTTCGGAAAAATAGGACGAGGCCCCCATAAAAACAAACCTTTGATCAATATTTAATAAAAAAGTACTTAATCCTAAAAACAACAAATCAAATTTTAAATTGCTTTTCAAAATTTTGAGGGGCTCCTTTGGGAGTTGTTTTTAACTCACCCGTTAGAAAAAAGTGTCTAATATATAGCGGACTATATTATAGACACTTTTTTCTTAGAACTACACTGTCAGGTCCGTAGCTAGCAGGGGAGGTTAGCCTCCTCAGCAAGGCAGGCAAACTTCCCCACTCCTGGAAAATGCACGTTTTTGTAAATTATCTGTTATTTTTCTTGGTCAACAAATATTACTTTTCTATATCTCTATAAGCGCAAATACTTTACTTTATTTATTTTAGTACTACATTTAAAAAAAAAAAAAAGAGGCAAAATTGAAAGTATGCAGCTCAAATGATGGATAGCTCAAAAGTAAATACACTCACTTCCAAAAGTTAATCACGCAGAGGGAGAAGTTAATTTCCGGAAGCCAATCGGAATTGGAGAGGCTGCAATTCGCCGCAGCGGTAGATGGAAGTATGCAAATGTGGTAGGTAACAGCGAATCACGGTGTCTTGCCGAGAAATATGCAAAACAAGCAGTCGTATAAGAAGCCAGCACTCTGAATGGGTACAGGAGTTGCATGCAAATGCTGCTACAAGGTGTTGAGAACTGTCGGTGGATTTGTTTTGAAGACAGACTTGATTTTATGGTTTCCAGAAGACGATTGGAAGATTCTGAGCGCTGGCTTGCCGTCGGACGCATTGAAGCAGGACAGTCAATCACAGATGTTGCTGGTTTCTTCGGCGTGAATCATTCCGTCATTTCACGTTTATGGAAACAATTTCTAACCAGCCAAACAGTTGTCCGCAGACCTGTGGCCAGTCGCACAAGGGTTATGACCCCCGCGGAAGACCGATATATTGCTGTTGTAGCCAAGCGGAATCGAAGAGCGACGTCCACACGTGTGACATTTACGGTTACGGCGGCCATTGGTAAGACCATACCAGCCACTACTGTGCGTTGAAGGCTACACACGAAGGGACTGTACGTCCGGGTACCACGGGTTTGTGTTCCTCTATCCGTCCAATCCAGAAGGGCACGATTAAAGTGGTGTCGCCAACATGTCAATTGGACTGTGTCTGATTGGGGCAACGTTATGTTCACGGATGAGTCCAGATTTGCCCTGCAACCCGATGACAAGCGTGTACGGGTGTCGAGGGAAGAAGGCACACGCAATCAACCCCAGAACATCACCGAACATCATGCATTCCGAGGTGGAAGCATCATGATCTGGGCAGTAATTTTGTTGGGATATCGCACCGACCTCCACATCTACAGACGTGGTTCTGTGATGGCTGTACGGTATCGGGTTGATGTCCTAGACCCTACTGTGCGATTGTACGCTGCAGCAGTTGGTCCTGCCGTCGTTTTAATGGACGATAATGCGCGTCCCCATAGAGCTGCCATCGTCGACGACTACCTGGAGAGTGAGGGGATTGCGCGTATGGAGTGGCCGGCGTACTCGCCCGACTTTAATCCCATTGAAAATCTTTGGGATGCCCTCGGCCGTGCTGTGTGTTCACGTCTCCCACCCCCAACCACTCTCACAGCTTTGGAAACTGCTCTACAGGAGGAATGGCGATTACTGGATTCTGCGGTGATTGATCACCTCATAAAAAGCATGGTCAGACGTTGTAAACTTTGTATGCAGATGAGTGGTGCTCACATACCCTATTAATGTCGGGTTTTTTTTGTTTGTTGCGACTTTATTACTCACTTTGTAAATGACTCCAATTTGACGTCATCTTATAATTTCTGAAAATTCAATATTATTTTCATCTCTGTCTGTATTTCTTTTTTTTTGATTCATTAATAAACATATTTCCTACGTTCTTGCCGCATTTCGTGTCAATCCAAGCAGTACTTCTCCATTTTTTCACATCTTACTGCTCCGTGCTTCACTTTTGGAAGTGAGTGAACTTCTCGAGATGAATCAGTAGGAAGAACTACGCGTATGATTCTCTACGGCACGAGCCCAAAGCTTGTTGGTGCCAAGGGACAGGAAAGACAGAAATCTTATTTTTTGCTTCTCCTTTTTTGTGGAGAAATGTAAAATTTGGAAGAGAGCTGAAAAAAAAAATATGAAAGAGAGAACAGCTGACATAAAGGTGTAGCACGGATTCACGGAAGCGCACCAAAATGGTAAACTTATAAAATAAATAATTTTTCCATGTCAACTGGGAGTTATTTTGCCTCCATCGAAAAGAAACTCAACTCAACCACCGTAAGACAAATTCAAATATAGGCTAGCTGTACGTGTAATCAATGCACTACACACACAGTTTAGTTTTCTAGATGCACTACTTTCCGTTAGTAGGAGTTGCGGTACTTTAGCATTCGGAACGCTACCTACACCTTTAAAAGTCCGATTTGGAAAGTTCCTTTTGCGTTTGATATATACTTCATGACTACAATTTCCCATACTTTGTTTTGCACCCCCCTCCCATTTTTTTTTATTCCTCGAAATTGGAGTTTCTACAAATCGGATTGGAAAACTTCTTTGAGCACTGGCTACTTCCAACGGAAATCGGCGCTACCTATTTTCATGCACTTTACCACTAGAGTGATGCCAGTGTATTTCTATTTGCTGTTCCCTATTTCTGAAAGCCAATTTAAAAAAAAAATATTTTTGGACTGTTCCATGACCACGAATTTTCAGATTTTCTGATGGGAATTTCCCCCTCCAATTCCCTTTTTTTACATAGAATCTCACTGACGGCACAGTTTAGAATAAAAGAAAAAAACACATTGAAAAACTTATGCATACTAGGTTTGAGATTATTTTAAAGATATTCTCTAGTTTTGGGTACATCGGTATATTAGAAATTCCGTATCGAGGAACTAAAGAACTATGTGCTCATTTACGTTACTGCATATGAAAAGCCGAAAGATGATAAGAACTGTGTTTTCTATTAAGCAAAATCTGATATTATTCGGAGATGTAGACCTTCTTCAAAGAGGTGTTTTTGAAGGGAAAAAATAAACTCAGGTCATTAGACAAACGACAAATTTCTTCCAGGATATTGTAGTAAAGTGATCGTTTATCAGGAGGGAAGTGGTTTGGAAAACGTGTTCTTGATGTCCCACCAAAGGAAGCTGACTTCAGCTGAAATAGAGTCAAAGACGTCGGCTCATTAGTGAGAACACACACACACACACACACACACAGACAAAAAAAAGGTCAAGCATTTATGCATGGTAAGTGCATGGTCTCACGGGACTAACTTCTTCTGAAACCATTACCTTCTTATTTATTTATTCATTTACTTATTTTTCTACTTGAAATGCTCTCTTCTCTTACCTGATTTCGGGGCTTCTTTGACAGATTGATTCCGTCTGTCATGGGACGCTGCTCTAGTTGAAATGGGCTGCACGGCATTTCAGGTGCGTCGAGCGCTGTTTTCCATGCGTCTCACAGTTAGTTGCACACCTATTTAAGAACCACACATCAAAATCGAATCACAGGACGAAGATCCCACATAACATTCTCGTGAAATAAAATAAAAATCACTGAGTTTCACTCTGAAAGGAATTCATTGCGTGAAATAAAGAGCGAGGGCATGCGTGGTGCACTGATGTGGAATCCCTACCAACCACGGCTGGCGGAAACATGTTCGTCCCTTTCTGATAAAAATCGAATTTTTGTTATCGTCACGGCTTAATTCTTGCAAATGCAATTATCTTTCAAACTAATGCTGGGCACTTAACACGAATGTACTCATAACGGAAATTAAAACCCGTGTTTACAATATCGAAGCGCATTTAGATTCCAATGGAGTGGACTTTTTTTCCGGGGGGGGGGGATTACTCAAAAGTATCGTTATGGATTTTCAAAACAAGAATAAAATACAAGAAACATGAAACCGAACTCTCGGGTATAAATGAGCACACGTTTTGAATCCCTTCTGACGCAAAAAAGACATTGCAGCTATTCACAGTCCATAGAACCCATTACGAAATATATATAAAAAAAAAATCGCAACCGCATCTCAACAATCAATAAATCAACTAGAAACAGAAATAGTTACTTTTCCCCACTACCGGTTGAAAAAAGTGTGTTCTAAAAATTAACAAATTGTGTTCAGAAAATATCTCTTATCTGAATTCAGGAAATATCAGTGAAAAAGCAAATGTTTATATCAAATATTTAAAAGAAAAGGAATACAGGAAAACACAGTCTGGCTTTACGCCCCCTATCGGAAGAATTTTGAATAATGGAAAAGTAGAAAATATGTGAAAGGCATACTTCACAACAAAAACTATATTAAGAATTTTTTTTTTCTAATATGTCTATTGAAAGCAGAGACGGCGAAAAAAAGGTTTTGACATTTCTGTCCCCTAGCGGGTAAACTGTGCACTATTTTAAAATATAATATTCCCCATCTTTGCAGTAACGAACGTACACAGTAAGAAAAAGACATTTTTTTCAAAAGGTTTTTTAAAAGTGGAGATAGAGCATCAAACAGAAGTACACACTAACACCATCTAGCACCAGAACAAAGAGCTACAAAACCCCACAAGTAGAAGCAACGTATTTCACAAAGTATGTAGTATACAGCGTTCAAAGAAATTTTTTTAATCGGACTTAAAAGCAAAGATATTAACAAAACCCGATATGACATTTCAGCCCCTAACGGGAAAACTGTGCAATATTTTTGGCAACAAATGTAAACAAAATGTTTTGTCAGTTAAGCATTGATTCAATAGTATCTGACCGACAGATAATTTTTTCAACCAGGTTTTTAGATGCCCAGACGTTGCTGCTAGTATGCTGCAAACTGGAATACGCACTTATGCATCCGTAGTGGCACCTGTACGTTAAGAAAATTTTGAAGTTATATGCAAAATATTTCGTGCCCGAAACACTCTTCGGCAAAGAAACCTTTTTTTAGACCTGACTGTTAGAAGCAGAGATATCGAGAAAAATAAGGTATACATCTACGCCCCTGACGGAAAAATTATGCACTATTTTCAGCACAAGGTGTTCTCGGGAAGCTTGTTGGGGTGAGTGGTATCTGACCGCGAAATAATTTTTTAAATCGAGCTTTCAAAAGCTCAGATATTGCTGCAAATGCATCAGAAATAGAAATATATACCTACGCCTCCTAGCGGCCAAACAATTATTAAACAAAATGAAATTATATGCAGAAAATTTTGCACCCGCATCTCCACTCAATGCAATAGAGATTTTTTAAGTCGGCTATTTAGAAGCACAGATATCGGGGAAATCGCAATTAAACTTTACGTCTCAAGTGGAAAAGCTCTGCATTACGTGAAAAGAAACTGCCCAGCAAAAACAGTCTTGCTAGCCCAGCACTATGTTGCCGCTGCCTAACCGTCAATAAAATGTCCGGGAAGCCAACAGAAGGGCCAGCAGTTAAGGCCAACAGCTGGCCAACAGTTGGCACCCCATCAGTTCTCATATCTCACAACAGGGCCATCAGTTATCCATTACAGGCAGTAGCTGCCACAAGTGGCCCTTCAGCGGCCCTGCAAGCACGTGCCAGAAATGATGGCTAGCCTAATGTGGTCCGCTAGTGTGCCCGTAGTGGCAGCAGGCAACCACGTGACGTAACTGGTGGCTTGCCGAATCTTGTCCGCCAATTACTTAGTAGTATAGCCATAATAATAAAAAAAAATCAAGGACAACCGCAGTTTCCCAAAGCTACAATTTCTGTTTTCTACCCTTACGAAACTTGTGAATTATAGCACTGCGGTAGGGAAATTTTCTCAACAGACCGGAAAAACGCCAACTTGCATCTGAGTGAATTTGAACCAGGGCCGTTGGTGGGGTAGCTAAGCTCTCTACCGACCGGACTAATTTGCTGCGATCGAGCGTATGCTTAAAACTGTCTGTTTTGTATGTAATGTGTAATCGAATGCTTCCCTCTTTCATTTTACAATATTGCGAGGTATTTTTCATAAAAGTCAGTTTCATATAATTCTTAAATTGATTTTTTCAACGTAACGATAGTTTTTTTTTTTTTTACCTTAAGGGAACTTCACTCATTTTCAAGGAGGGTACATACTTAGAGTCGCTTTCCAAAATTGTGTACTGTCCTTGTCGTCTTGAAAAGAAATTGTTGAATAAATATATATTTACCCGGGTTCATGTCACATTATGTTACATTTTTAACGTTGTGTCTTTTCTTTCCGTTGTCCGAAGCTACATTTGTTTTAAAGAGTAAAGATATTTTATTTTACTTCTCGTTATTTTTAGAAGCGAATTCTTCCCAGTCTTGTGTATTCAACCCATGGATGAGTACACCACATAGCGTTGCTTTTTTTCTTTCAAATAATTAGTAAATTTTGTACGCGTATAATTCTTTTTTTTATTTTCCAACAAACGTTGTTTTAATGGTTTTCCAGGACATTTGTTTCAAGCGGTTTCAAATGTTTTCTTGTTATTCCTCCACTCCATTCCATGAATTGTTATCCATGGGAACGGAGTGGGTGTATTTCATGGCTGTAATCTAGTATTTCACGGTTTAATCTGATATCTTCGTCGACGAAAATTTCATTAGGAAATTAATTCGCCTCTCTACATACAGATTTTTTTTCTTAACATCCACTAAAATAACACGATGGCGATAGCATCGTCTTCAACTAACTGGTACCATGAGAGACACAGCAAGTGTTGCTTCTGCGCATGCGCAGTCCCGTTGCTTCCACTTTGTGTAGGGGTTGCATTGGTTGCCAGCAACGGGCCACTAGTGGCACGTGCTTGGAGGCCCACAATTCACGGCAATGCTGCAAGGCCATCAATGGCTCGCCAACTGATAGCGCTGCCACCAATGGACCACTACCGGGCCGTGAGCGGCAGATTTTAGCCAGCAGTGACCCATCACTGCCAGCTGGTGGCCAGCAGTTCCCCAGCACTTGTGTTTTTGCTGGGTGTATTCAAAATAGTCTTCGTTATAGATGGTATCGAATGGAAGAAAGAACGTTTTAGTCAGATTTTCAGAAACAAATATACTGAATAAAATGTATTTTGAAGTTGATAGCATCTGCATGTACTCCCTCTGATGGCGAAGTTATGCATCGTAGGGAAACGAGGAAAGCAAGTATCATCATTCTCTTAATTCAAGCTTCCCAACGCAAAAAATTAATTTTTCAAATCGAACTAATAATAGTTGAAGAGAACATGGTGTCCACAAACTGGCGGACAAAGTGATAACATAAGCTCGATTTTTTTTTTTGCAAAAGACATTCTAAAAACAAGAAAGATGGCACAGAATTCTCGGGTATAATCAGCACTCATTTGAATCCCCCCCACACACACACATACACAAAATACAACACACAACACGCAACACACACACAAACATTTCGAAGCAGACTTATAGGAGAAAATATTCAGCAAAAACGAGAATGCGTTTATGCTTTCTAGAGAAGATCTGCGCATAACTTAAATCGAGCAGTGTAAACAATATTCTTAATGGCGTTTTGAACTGATAAAAGAAAAAAGAAATATCAACCGGATTCTACACAATCAGTAAAACATTAAAAATAGAATTAGCTGTTCTTGACCACTAGCTGCTGTGCACCAAACTGTGCACAAAGAATTTCAAATAACGGAAGATATTTAATAAGGAGGGAATATTTTAAATCGGGTTCTTAGAAACGAAGATACGGTTCTAAGTATGGTGCAAATCGAAATGAACCCCCAGTGATCAAGCTGTTCGATACAAAAATTGGCCAATACACTATATTATCAAATGTATTCCGATACCACAATGTTTTGGGACAAATGGCTTTATTATCGCAAATGTTTGTTAGTCGGCCCATCTTTTGCTTGTGTGAAAACGGCAACATAACCAGGCATACTATCAACCAAATTCCTTTGGGTCTCGACAGGAATGGCTCGCCATTAGTCTTGCTAAGCTACTGCCAGATTGGAGAGCAAAGACGGTCGTTGTGGTCGATTTTGTATCCGTCTCTGCGGTTTATCCCAGAGGTGTTCTGTGGGATTAAGATTAGGACTGAGCAGGCCGGTCTAACAATTCCTCCACATTTGAAAGAAATCAGTCCTACATACGCCGTGCAGTGTGTTCCATCGTGTTGGAAGATGCAACGGTCATTACCATAATACTGCCACATTATTGGTAGGGGAGAACGTCAAAGTACACATCAGAGTTCATATTTTGTGGTATAATAACCAACTAGACGAAACCCGTCGGAATCGAAGGAGTTTTTTTTTTTTTTTTTGAAAAGAATAAACTCATATGAAACAAGAAATGTAAACTTTATTTGATTGACAAATTCATTCAACCACTTCAGTAAAGACAATAATAGTTAAGGTTCGCGATTTTTTTGGCTGAAGGTTTGACAACCACCGTGAGCAACTTAATGAGCTATAAGCAGTCGCCCGTAATGTTTTCACTAACAATGGTCAACGTAATGTTTACTTACATCTTTACATAAAGGGAAAAGTCTTACCTACGTGAATAACCTGGATCGAATGAATATTAAATTGTATACATACATCACACAATCCAACGGCATAACGCAATCAGTTCTTCGAGAGTGTTCGCTGTTCCGATTAGAAGAACTTTGATAGGAATGCCTGCTAGGCTTTGCGCAACGGTTCGCTCAGAAAAGATAAGAGTTTGGACTATCTCAGTCCACCCATGCTTCCACCTTCAACAGCGCGGGAGTCAACCGCACGCTTGTCCATAGATTTTATATGGGAACTTTGCCACCCCACAACGCCCGAACTGTTGCCCCAATCTCATGTTTCTCTTCGACTGGCACATGTACATGGTAAGACCTTTATTTTGACACCTCAACCATACCTTTACGTTCAGCCGTTCTCTCAAAATAGGACTCACAGTAAAAAAACTTATAGAATTAATATATAGTTAGGCCAAGTTCCATCCACCAAAAACAACTCCATACCATGATGAAGACTTTACCGAACTTAACAGTCGGAAGAACACAGTCCGACGAAAATCATTCTCCTAGCTGTCGCCAAATCCAAACACGCCCATCATATTGGAAGAGTGAAAAGCGTGATTCATTACTCTAAAGAACAGCTCTCCAGTCGCTCACAGTCCACAAACGAAAGGAGACACAACGTCCCTTCGTACTCACGGTAATGATGTGCGGCTTGTGTGTCGCTGTTCTATCTTTATAACCCACAATGTGCAACTCTCTGATGATAGTTATGGTACTAATCAAGTCATTATAAACATTTTCTATTTCAGCAGCGATGGAAACGGCAGGTGAACGGAATTTCTTAACATTTCTTACCATGGCTGTCCTGTCACGTTCCGTTAGTTTGCGCGGCTTTCATGAACTTTTTTTTTTTTTATTATTTTTGACGTAGGACTACCTCTAACTTCGCGGAGAGTATGGGGCGACTTACGTCGAACCGCCTGTGACAAAAATAGGTCCCAATTGAAATCTATAATGATTTCGCGACTAGTGTGCGCCACATATTTTTAACGCTATAATTCGTTAAAAATATGTGGCGCACACTAGTCGTGCTAGCATATTCCTAAACAGCATGGAGTCCAATTCGCGTACTGCGCAATACATCGTGCGCGCGACGCTGCTCTCGCTCCATGTGTGCAGGGGAGAATGATGAAATGTTTCTGGGTGTGCCGCAGCGTTTGACTCAGTCTATCTCGGCAACCCTGAGCTCAATACGACTGAGCTAGGTATCGTTTTAAAGCTCTTGATGAGATCTATTCTAATACATGGATAATATTTCGAAGTGGTTTGAACTGAACATTTAAAAAAAATTGTTTTCTTTTGAACCGGTGAACAACACTTTTGACAATATCGCGGTTTATTTGGACAACCGTCAGGGCAAAACGACTGTGTGTGGTGTCGTTTAAAAGCTCTCGAGACCTATTAACATATCGCGATGGTTTAAACTAAAAATTTTAAAAATTGTTTTCGTGTGAACGAGTTAACATTTTCGGCAATGGCGCGGAATTCGCAGAATGAACGCTAGCAAAAGTGAAGAAAATCAAAACGAGAGACAAGAGCAAGGGATAGGGAATTTAAGAAACCCAACAAGACAGAGTACCACGTTGGGTAATTCGTGTATCGATTTGCTTTGTGTTCGCAATGTCATCGTCATCATTGTCAACCATTATCAATCCACTGCTGGACAAATGTCTCTCCTAGCCTCTTCCACAACGGTCTGTCTTGTGCCAGTCTCCTCCATGTTACTCCCGCATACTTTCGAATTTCATCCACCCATCTTCCATGTGGTCTTCTTCTGGGTCTTTTCCTATCCCTTGGAATCCAATCTAAAATTGCGGCTGTCCATCGATGGTTTGTCCTTCTGGCAGTATGTCCAGCCCATTGCCTTTTCAGGGATTTTACTCTGATCATGATGTCTTCCACTCTTGTCATTTTTCTGATCCACGAGTTCCTCTTCTTATCTCTCCTGGTTACACCAAGCTTGCACCTCTCCATGCTGCTTTGAGTTGTCTGCAGCCTTTGTATGTCTCTTTTAGTTAAGGTCCACGTCTCTGCACCATACGTAAGCACTGGAAGGATGCATTGATCAAACATTTTTCCTTTAAGACATAATGGCGTATTGGTCTTGAAAATTATGCTGTTTCTTCCAAAAGCTCTCCAGGTAAGTTTTATACACCGATTAATTTCTTCATCAATGTGACCCTCACTTGATATCTGCTGTCCAAGATAAACGTACACATCTGTTATCTCCAGCTTTTCTCCATCAATCGATAAATCTTCATTTCTTGTAAAAGCATTGTACATCACTTTTGTCTTCTGAAAGTTCATTTTCAACCCCACTTCTTTACTCTTGTCAGCAAGTTCCTGGATCATACTCAGCAGCTCTGATGGGGTAGTTGCAAAAATGACTACGCCATCAGCAATGCATCCAGCAGTATTTGTAAAAATTATGTAAGCTGCGTTTCATATCATAGACCTGTGTTGGTTATAACAAATTAAATAAACGCTTTGAAACCATTCTCTACTAGCTCATTTCAACTCTCCGATCTGCAAATCGTAATCCTACGATCCAAAAATCAGAACTGAGTCTACATAGTTGCACTGTCCTGCTTCCGTCTCTTCAGGACATCATTTACAGTCGAGTTTGGTATGTTTGGTTTAGCTGCCGTGCACCGTACGAAAACGTTACTCAAAGGACATCCTATGACCATCCCATGCTAGAACTCGGAAAGCACACGTCCACATGGCATATCCGCTTTAAAGTTACTGATAACACGGCAGAACATCTTAGCTTGATATACTTACCTCCCTATTCATACCGCACATTCCTGTGCATCGTTCTTTGTACTTATGCAATATTTGGCTGTGTCCGAATACTTTTCATAATATAGTGCATATGAAAAGTATGAAAACTATTCCTCGCCAAAAATGCTATCAGTAACAAAAATAATTTTTTAAGTCGGACTTTTAGACTCAGAGATATCATCATTACAGAGATTTACATTAACGGTCCTTAGCAGGAAAGCTAAACATTATTTCCAGAAAAAAAAAAAAAACAACTTGCAGTTATGCTTTCTGCCACGAGTGAAGTCTGACTGAAAAAGTTCTTCAGCTAAATTTTTAGAAGCGAATATACAATCGCAAACATGTAAAAAATAGAAATGTGCACTGACTTCCCCTAACGGCATAACATTTTGCCACAAAATAGTATAAAATGTATGCAAAATATTCTTTAAAATCCCATTTCTAGAAGCAGAGATTTCGGGGAAAATATAATATACGTTTACGCCTCCTAGCGGAGACACTCTGCATTATTTCAAATAGAAACCATACGAAAAAAGGCTTTCTATGGAAAACGAATCTTCCGGTGAAAATAGTTTTCTGAATCTTTTTTTTTTTTTTCTGAAGCAACTGCATTACGTAAAATACATTTCGAATTTAATCGCTTCAACATTTTTGTACCGTAGCGGTATGTTCATGCCTCGGAAAAAGAATAAAACGTGTAGAACGTTGTTTTCACAGTTTAGGCTTTTGGCTGCAAAAAGAGTTTTTCAAATCGAACCAACAGTTTCTGAGATACCGGGTTCACAGACGGACGAAATATGGTGATACTAATGAGCACCTACATTTTATTCAACAGACGTGCTAAAATTAACGCAGGGTAAGAAGTAGATCTCGGAAATGGCTTGAGGATGCAATTTTATAGGGCATGAGCTGCAGAACGTCTAGGATATACAGTACTGTTAATAGAAATTGCAACACCAAGAAACAAACAAGCAATCACAATGAAATCTATGGGAGTGATTAGTTATGGTACAAGCTACAAATGATCAGAATTACAACCGGTTAGTAAGGCCAAAAAATTTAGAAATAAGTGAATCCATCATGGGCAGTGATAATCGACCCCATACGCCGTGGGATCGAATGAAAGTTTGGATGGTCGTCTATGGTATTGCATTCCATTTTTTTTAATTGAAGGTTTAACGACCACCGTGAGCAACTCAATGGGCTATAAGCAGTCGCCCGTCCCTAATTTAGGGCCACTGGTTGCAGGGAAGGGAGAGAGCCAGTGCCGTAAGACAAACACAACATCCATGCCTCACCGGGATTCGAACCCGGACCCCTACTGGACGAATAATCAGAAGCCATCGCTTAGACCACTGCGCCACCGGGGCGGCCATTCCATTCTGCATTTGCACGCATCCACAATTCGTTAGTTGTGACAGACAGCGAGGCCATGTGAGCCAGTCGTTGCAGGATGACACCCGAGACGTTCTCTATAGCCAACAAATCTGGCGAGCGAGTAGGCCAGAACAGACGAGAGACTTAATGGGCACAGAGTACGTCTTCAACAGTACGATCAACATGGGTTTGGGCATTGTCTTGTTGGAAAACGGCTCCCGGGATTGTATGAAAGAAGGTTAGAAGTTCAGCTTCCGACACTTCCGTGATGTAGCGTTTTCTGTTCAATGTGCCTGTGATGCGTAGTAGGCGAGTGAGTGAAGGAAGCGGATTTGCGCCGAGACCATCACGCTGGGAATAGGACTGGTATGGCTCTACACAGTGTAGCATTCCAGATACCTTTCACCACGGTATCTGAGAACAAAGATTCGTTCGTCGTGATGCATTAGATTGAATTTGGACTCGTCCGAAAACACAACATGCTCCCATTCAGCACTGCAATTGCTGGCGCCTATTGTTCAGAATCAAGGGAAGTCGCAACAATGGGCAGCGAGCAAAGAGGCCTCTCTCCAGCAATCGGTGACGAACAGTCCTTGCAAATATCGGACGATGTGTGACCATCCTCCATTGCTGCGCAAGTGTCGTGAATGGTGTGCGTTATTCCACTGTCATGCGGTGTAAGTGCCTGTCTTCCAGCTCGGTCGTGAGATTTCGTGCTCCAGACCTTTTACGACGATGCGTAGAACTTTCTGCTGTCCATTGACGACATGTACGCATAACGGTAATTGCGTTACGCCTAACGTGTGCAGCAATACCACGGTATGATAAACCACCTTCTCTGAGTTCAATGATTCTACCTCTTTCAAACTCCGTCAAGTGTTCTTATGATTGTCTCGTCCTCCTACGCGGCATGTTTACATGTTAACAACTGCGTACGGTCGAGTTTAACGATAGCAAGTTTAAAAACCTGCTCTCTGTACGCCTTATTGTAAACCCCCTGATGAGACGTTTCCGATGGCGTTGCGCGCGCCTCACATTTGCATGTACGCTGTAATTGCAATCGTTTGCATCTCTCATGGTGCCCTATACACCCTGCAAATTTCGTGCAGTTCCGAGCATTGCTTCATGGTGTTGCAATTTCTATTAACAGCAGTATATTTAGTACGAATAAAATCATGTGTCGCGTCAG
This sequence comes from Macrothele yani, assembly GCA_039090855.1. Classification (NCBI taxonomy): domain Eukaryota; kingdom Metazoa; phylum Arthropoda; class Arachnida; order Araneae; family Macrothelidae; genus Macrothele; species Macrothele yani. Next base: position 188,750,894 of record CM076995.1, read on the forward strand.
CTTTGGACATACCCGTAGATAGGCTCCGGCGTCTATGCAAGGAAAGGAATTCTCACAGATTGTACAATTCTATATCGAGATTCGCAATGTCACAGAAATCGAAAAACTGCACTGAATCTACTTAAATACAGTAAAACCTCCGAATAACGGTCACTGCTCGGACCGGGAGAACGTGATCGTTGTTGGATGTGGTCGTTGTTCGTAGGTTAGGCCTCAGTTAACGTTACTAGGCCGTTGCGTTTCTGTGAAAGCAGCATAAAGACATGAAGCAAATGCACAATAATGATATAAAGGCAAATGCATAATAAAAATAACAGAGGGCTTGAAAAATATCTAAAAAGTTACATGTCCAGGTGGGCATGGCAGAATTATTTACCTGCCCAGGTGGTAAAAGCTCGATAGCCGGAAAAATTGATCTTTTAAAATAACAAATCAGAACCCTCATTTTTTTTAAGTTAAACAACAGGAACCTTTTCACAAGTTTTGCAATTCTGTTTTAAGGGTCTGTATTCAAAATGTTCAATGCCCGAAAGAATGTATCTCAAGTTTTGAAATGAAGATGCTGAAATTGGTATGAAATACGAGGGTCATTTCAAAAGTTTTGCACACTGTGGTTTATCTCGTAAAAAAGAATTTATTTCACAACATATCTTTACAGTCTTTGAAATAATATCCATGTTTCTTTATGACAGCGGCCCAAAGTTTGGGCAAGTCATGTATTCCAGTCAGGACACCTGCATTGCTCCGGCGTCGGATTATTCGGGCCACATCATTAGAAAAATACTGAATCGTTTCCCGCGGTGTGGGTTCTTCAGTTTTGGGAACAAGTCTTAGTCTGGTTGGGAACAAATCATGGTCTTCACACAAAGCTGTATGAATTTCGGTAGGTAATTTTCCTCGCAAAGTTTCAATTTTAATTTTAATGTAGGATCACTGGTCGCTATGCGAGATGTGACCTGACTCACTTTCTTCCTCCACTTTCAGGCAGAATTTTTCGGAACAGGAAGAAATTAGCCAGCAAATGTAGATACAACTTTATATACTAAAGTCTACCTCACAACAGGCGCAACGATTGGTGAGATTGCATCATCCTACTAGCAGTGCCTGCGTAGTGTGCAAAACTTTTGAAATGGCCTATATATATATACGTAGTATGATGATGATGAAATTGGTATTTGAGAAATTTAGTGATTCTGCCATGTTCCTTTCGTTAAAGTTTTCGCCCTTTGTCACTGAGGCATGCATCCCGTCGCTGACTATAAACAACATTTGGATCAAAACTACATATGGTTCCAATTTCTGCACCTACAGCATAACACAATTAAAGAAGTGATATTCCCGTGTCTTTGGCACTCCATAACAATAATACAAGTTCCTGATTAGTAGTGAAATGAAACATGATATGCGATGCGATGACTGTCTCTTTTCTTGTGTAGTAGGAAATTCTGTTCCAAACTTTTTTTTTTTAAATTTAGTTGCCGGGACCGGGCAAATAGATTTTGTATTTACTTGCCCAGGGCAATAATTTACATGCCCCGGGCATCTCGAGCCGGGGCATGTAATTATTTTTCAAGTCCTGTAATAATTAAGTAAATAATTCGCTGTGCAGAGGATTTTAAGAAGGCAGTGTCTGACGTCTTGTATTAAACAACCCTTAGAAATATCCAGCTAGGAGATTAGGCTTAGGGTACGCTATAGGAAAGAAAAAGAGGAAAATGTTAGATAGTAAAGTGTAACTGCACAGTTAGCTGCCCGCGCGGCGTAAAACAGGAACAGATCCTACAGGGACCAAACCAAGAAACATCACCCGCAACAGGCAAAATTCCAGACTCTCTCAACCATCCTCGCAGCTCCCGGGGGCGATTTAAACATACATGGAAGCTGAAGCTCGTCTCATGTCGAACTAAACTTTTAACTCATTCCTTTTCACTCCTTTTCACTTAATCATAAAACTGTACAGCCGTAATCCAACCAATTATGCTGTCAGCAATAAAGAATCTTTGTCCCTATCTTAGCCTCTTGCTGACGTACCGAAGAAACTACGTAAAATCCAATGGACAGTGTGTCCGTTGGATCTACTTCAGGGCAGGTGTTCCGTTGACCGCTGTTAAGAGGTTTCGTTCCTCGGAGATTATTGCTAATGTTCATCCTGCAGAAACTGTTCGGTATCAATCAAAACTTGCCGTTGTTCGGAGGTGCCCGTTAATGGAGGTTTCACTGTATATCTAAAATTTTGCGATGCAGCAAAGGGCGAACGGGCTGCATCAAAACGCTTAAAAGCAGCTTATGGGACATTTATGGCACGTGCTTGCAGGACCGCTTAAGGTCAGCTTGTGGCAACCACTGCCTGTGATGGATAACTGATGGCCCTGTTGTGGCATGTGACAACTGATGGGGGTGCCAGCTGTCGGCCCGCTGCTGGGCCCAACTGTTGGCCCATGTGATGGCCGGCGGGACATGTTATTGATTTTTGGGCACCACAGTGCTGAGCCGCTACTGGCTGCCAACGCTGAAATGAGTCCTGCCCCAGCAACACTGCTTTTGCTGGGAAGTGTATAAAATCATTAGCTTTCACGAAGCCACTACCAAGGGGTTATGGACACTAAATGCATTTTTAAAATAAATCATAGTACGAAATAAAATTTCATGGATGTACTTATTTACGGACATACAGACGGGAAAACATATTTTTTCCCTTTCAATATAAACAAAAATGGCATCTTGAAGAAGAGATGCGGATATGGATAGACAGACTCATACGCAGACAAACGAGTTGATAGAGACAAAGCAAAATTGCTCGGGCGTGTTTACCTTTATGCGATATAACAAAGTTTCTTGCAACGGGACTTCTACAAATGAAGATCCGTTCTCACAGGAAAGCCGACAAATGGATGAAGCAAGCCATAACTCCATGTTCAAATACCTGAAACATCAGATTCGACTCTAAATGATATGTGATTCGTGGTGACCGACTGGTATTAGTTGCTTGCCAATTGTTTATTCACCTGCTTCCTATGATTAAACCATAAACCATCTGATGCAGCCGACGAAGACGTTTCCCACGGCCTGAAGGTGGTTAGTTTTTTCCTCATACTGACACACACACATATGCACACAGCTTTGCAAATAAGACCTGGAAAACTCACGCCTACAAGCGTTCAAACCTGTGTGCGCAGGCGTTTTCTACCAGCCATTCTCGAGCGATGCATCAATCACATGACAGGCATTCCGAAAATTAATTTATATCAGTTTTTCGATGGCAAAAATACGATATCGTGCAACTATTTCCGATATTAACGCAGGTCACGAACGAACAAGTCGCAGATTCTCCGCAGAGGGCGTTTTCTTTCTGTTGGCGCTATAGCAAAATTATTTGATACAAAGCCATACAAATTTGGCAGTTGGGTTCCTGATAGAAACAGCTACCTAACAAATGATTAGCATCTTTTCCTTTATTTGCCGTAGAGGCGTAGCAAAGGGTAGGGAGCACACTTGCATATGGGCGGCTGTCCAGGGAAGCGCCGGAAAGGTTGGAGGGATGTTGCTTCTAGTCTAATGCTAAAATAAGTCACGGCAAACAGTTTATATAGTGTGAAAACATAAAATTTTTACATGTGGAATGTTCTTGCAAATGAATGTTCACCTTCTTTTTTTCTTTCAAGGGTAGTGGAACCTAATAATTTCAGAGGAGGTCCACCTTCTTCAAGAGCTAAAACAGAATAGAAAGAAACGAAAAGGAGACAGAAAGAGAGAAAGAGAAAAAAATTCGTAGGACATATACAGGGTGCATGGGAAAGTCCCTTTAGCCTGGAATAACTTGCAAACGGAGAGAGGTACAGCTATGCAAGTGAGATAACGGTACAGCAAAACGAATACGCCCAATCGAATGCAACCAATAGCAGCGCCCCTAGTGGCGAAATGCGAAAGTTAGCCATTGCAAATCGAAAACGAAAAGAGATAGAGCAAAATTTCCAAAGTTGTAGGGCATCAATTAATTAGTTCAATAAAGCATTTTTTTTACACGGATAAGATAAATTGTATCCTGAATACCCTAAAATGTCCGAAATCGATGCGCGACGATTCGAATCTACATATTTACATTTCGCAAATGTAGCCGCATGCAAATGCAGATTGTGACGTTGTACCGTACCTACGATATAAAAACCAGTAGCAGGATGTACCTTGATTAGAAGCTTAGGTCTACGTACGCTCTGTGAGAATGTCGAGCTTCGGTTTCTGGGGTTACGTAAAAAATTAGGTGTATGCAACAGCGCCTTCAAGTCTGCTGGATCTACGTCGTCCTGTTACAGATGCTTGCAATAGTGTGACACCTTCCATGCTGAGGAATGTGCATGCAGAGTTACTCTCACGAATACAAATGTGTATCGTGAGCAATGGCGAACTCTTCGAACATACTCGACATTAACTTTTTATCACTGGGCGCCAGTTTGCCTTTTTTGTTTTTGTTTTGTCTGACGTCATCAAACTTTATTGACATAAGTACGCATTTATGCAATAAATTGTGTGTATTTGCTCATACCTATGCCTGTTCCCTTCAAACGTTCACACAAAAGGTCGCGCATCGATTTCGGATATTTTATGGTATTGAGCCGACAATTTATCTTATCCGTGTGAAACCAATGTCGTTTTGTGCTAATTCATTGATGCTCTACAACTTTGTAATTGGAAATATTGCTGTATGTCTTTCTATTTTCGATTTGCAATGGCCAACTTCCGCATTTCGCCACTAGAGGAGTTGCTATTGGTTTCATTCGATCGTGCATAGTCGCTTTACTATACCGTTATCTCACTTGCATAACTGTACCTCTCTCCGTTCGCAAGTTATTCCAGGCTAAAGGGAATTTCCTATGCACCCTGTATATACTAGTGGATATCACCCAGATTACTCAAGGGGTTGCGCCCCAAGTGTTTCATTTTTTTTGTTAAAACGCGACTTACATAAGAAAAAGTGCTTTATTTTAATTTAATTTGAAAACAATACTTTAATTTTTCCTTCTATTTTTCATTAACTTTTATTTTATCCTGATGGATTTCAAAAACTTCCAATTTTTGTCGCCCCCCCGCCAAATTCTATACACGCGCCTAAATTATCATCAATCATTAAAAATCTACTGCTGGACGATCTCCTCATGTGCCTTCCATAACTTTCTGTCTTGAGCTTGCTACTCCAGCAATTCGAATTTCATCCACCCATTTCCAACGTGATCTTCTTCTGGATCACTGTCCCTTGGTGTCCAGTCTAAAATTTCAGTTGTTCAACAATGGTCAGTTCTTCTTGCAATAAGTTCAGCTTATTGCCGTTTGAGGGCCTCGCAGCAAAAGCACACATACATTCTCCCAGGTTCATTTATCTTCTTTGCGACAAAACTCCAAGAAAGATCAGTGTACCAGAAGTAGCAGTATACTTACCGCATAATTTGAGTTTGAATTATTTTTTGTTCAGTTAGTTTTTTGGCAGATGTATTGGATTTTTCGATCTCGACTCAGACACATTCGGAGATGGAAAAAAAAAAAAAAAGAAAAGACTCTCCCTGGTTATTTCTTTTAAATAATCTGAAGAATTCTTGAATGATCTTTTTTAAATAGAAAAGCACAACATTGGTTAACCTTTTTTGTGCAAAATCAATTTCTTTCAATTTTATAATACTTGAAGCGTTTTCTAGAAAACTACATAGCGTGGTGGCCGGCTCCAGGTAATCATACTGAAAAAACAATAACTTGTGAAAACACAAATTTGTCCGTGACGGCGATCGGACAACACTCCGGAGTAAGTTGTTCCCCCAACTAGGTTATGCGGACGGAATGTATCGCTGCAGATTTGTCGTCTTGACACGTGCTTTACCTCTGTAGTACGTCTATCATCTCCCTCTTAATTTTTTTGCAAGCGAGGAACGAACTTTTATTAATTCTAGACGACGTGTGGAGCAAACATCACACAATTTTTCGAAGAGTTTTACGTTCGAGCGCCAAGGTGAAAACGCAAATTTGTCCGTGACTGGGATCGAACAGGCGCGAAAAAAAATTTAAAGAATACGGTTTTCAAAAAATATACCCATACTTATTAAGAAGATACAAATGAAATTTATAATTTACGTTTACTAAATGAAGTACATAACTCTTGAGTTTGAGGTTCCTTTCCATTTTGTAAACCTAATTTGACAAAATAATATCTGAGCAACAATTTAAACTTTCGATATTTTTCTTTAACAACAAAAGTTCCAAAACCCTTTTAAATTAAAGCAAGTGTTGAGGTAGGGAGGATTATTTCAAGAGTTAATGTAGATAAACACTAAACATGCTGGAACACTAAATTGAGTAAATTCTTTCAAGGAAATTAAGAAAAATGAAAACATGTTTGTTTTAAGAGTTAATAAAAACACTAAACACTGAACTCTTTCAGGGAATGTAAAAAAATCAGAAACCTTTAATGGAGATTTTTATTTAAAAACACTAGCATTCGAACTCGCTCTGGGTCTAGCCTAGTTTGTTTTTTATCAGCTATGACACCTGATGTGCTGAATAGAGTTTCAGACGATGGTGGTGTGATTAAGAACTTTTTAAAGAGTTTCCTCAAATTTTAGAAGTAACGAGCTATTTCAAATAGCTATGTACACACTGTTGACGATCTTCTTCGATCGTTTTCTAATGTTAGAACTCGTCATGCTGACAAAAATTCGAACAAATATAGCTCTACAACAAGCACCAAACGCCAAGTTTTTTAGGTTAAGGTTCGAAAGATTCGAATAACGAAAAGACAGCGAAGATTCGAGTTCTCGAAACCCGAATCGTTTTCAAGATTCGAGGGATTCGAGAATACGAAAATTGGAATGTCTCATCCCTACTATAAACGATTGCTAGTCTCTTATTTGGGACAACCGGTCCTAGGAAAGGCAGAAAGCCAAAGCCGTAAGTCAGACACACCATCAAACCCTTCTCCGGAATCAGCTTAGTCTAGACAGAGGCCTACACATCTGACCACTGAGGCATCGAGGCAACGGTTACCATTTGAATGTTTAATACTACACTGTTAAAAATGTTGTGGTTGGTTGCTCCAAAAAGTGGTGCTACTACAGTTGCACCACTTTCTGAGAAAAGATACACCATCGTATTTTGCAAACAAAGTCCAACAACGTAGCTTTACTTTTCATCACGGTATGATACAAGGTTGCACCATGTTTTTGGGTTTATTTTGCACCGCAGAATAGTGTATCTTTTCTAAAAGAAGTGGTGCAGCTGGTGTAGCACCATTTTTTGGTGGAACCTAACACAAAATTTTTAAGAGTGTATTTATGATGTGTTCACACTGTTGACTATTTTCGTGACACCAAATTTTTCGTGACTATAAAACAAACAAGAAAGATGACACCGAATTTTCGGGTGTAATAAGCACGTCTTTTGAATCCGTTCTGACGCAAATTAAATTTATCAAAGCTATTCAAAGTCAATGGAACCGGTATGGAAAACAATAGTATCTGAAGAAGAAAGAAGTTTTTCAATCGGGTTTTTAATTTCTCAGATATTGCTGTAAACGGAATCGTGAGCTTACGCCCTCTGGTTGCAGACTTGTGCATTAAAAAAACATGAATTTATATGAGAAACATTTCACACCGGAAACGCTCTCCAACACAGAAATAATTTTTCAAATCGGACTCTTCGAAACAGAGATATCGACAAAAATAAGGTGTGACTTTACGTCCCCTGGTGGGAAAACCGTGTATTATTTTAGGAACAAAGTATTCCAAAAGGTTTTCTCATACGAGTGGTATCGGTCCAAGAAAAAAATTTAGTCGAGCTTTCAGGAGCCCAGATTTTGCTACAAATACATCTGAAGCAGAAATTAACACTTATGCCCCCTGGTGGCCAAACCATTCTTTACCAAACATTAGAAATTATGTGAAAAATATTTTCCATCAGGTCTTGTATGCGATGCAGGAAGAATTTTTCTAATCGGAGTTTTAGAAGCAGAAATAACGCAGAAAACGCATTTTACCTTTGTGTCCTCTAGCGGAAAGTCTATGATTTACTTGAAAATTTTGAATTTATAAGGAAAACATTTCGCATCGGAAACACTATCCAACAAAGAAGGAATTTTTCAAATCGGCCTCCTAGAAGTAGAGATATTGACAAAAATATGATATACATCTACGCCCCTGGCGTAGAAACCATGCATTATTTCAAGAAGAAAATGTTACTAAAACGTTTGTCGACATGAATAGTATCAGTCAACAAACGACTTTTTTTTCAATCGAGATTTTGGAAGCTCATATTTTGCTGCAAATACATCAGAAGTGGAAATTAAGACTTACGCCACCTGGCGGCCAAACCATTTTTTACAAAAATTGTAAATCATGTGCAAAGGATCTCATCAAGAGCTGTATCCGGTGCAGAAAGAATTTTTCAAATAGGAGATTTAGAAGCAGAGATGTAGAGGGGAAAGCAATCTACTTTTACGCCCCCTAGCGGAAAGTCTACGAATTACTTGAAAATTCTGAAATTATATGAAAAACATGTCACACTGGAAACACTATCCATCAAAGAAGGAATTTTTCAAATCGGACTCCTAGAAGTAGAGATATTGACAAGAATAAGATATACATTACGCCCCCTGGCGTGGAAACCATGCTTTATTTAACGAAGAAAACGTTTCTAAAAGTTTTTTTGACATGAGTACCATCGGTCTACAAACGACGTTTTTTTCAATCGAAAATTTAAAAGCTCATATTTTGCTGCAAATACATCAGAAGCGGAAATTAAGGTCTACGCCCCCTGGCGGCCAAACTATTTTTTTTACAAAACTTAGAAATTACGTGCAAACGATTTCCCATCAGGAGCTGTATCCGGTGCAGAAAGAATTTTTCAAATCGGAGATTTAGAAGCAGAGATATAGGGGAAAACCAAATTTACCACTACGCCCCCTAGCGGAAAGTCTATGAATCACTTGAAAATTTCAAAATTATATGAATAACATGTCACACTGGAAACACTATCCAACAAAGAAGGAATTTTTCAAATCGGACTCCTAGAAGTAGAGATATTGGCAAAAATAAAATATACATCTACGCCCCCTGGCGGAGAAACTGTGAAATATTTTACGAAGAAAATATTCCAAAAAGGTTTACCGATGTGAGTGGCATCGGTCCACGAAAGAATTTTTTCAATCGATATTTTAGAAGCTCAGATTTTATGGCAAATACATCAGAAGCAAAAATTAACACTTACGCCCCCTGGTGGCTAAAGTATTCTTTACCAAAAATTTGAAATTATATGCAAAAGAGTTTCCATCACGAGGTGGATCTGCTGAAGCAAAAATTTTTTCAAATCGGAGTTTTTAGAAAAAGAGTTATCGGTGAAAATGTAATTTACTTTTACGCCCTGTAGCGGAAAATCTATGCGTAATTTGAAAAAGTAACTACATCTAAAATACTCTTCGTCATAAATGGAATCGAAAGATAAAAGAATTTTTTCAATCGGATGTTTAGAAGCAAATATGTGGAATAAAACGCATTTTTGAATTCGACATCATCTGCATTTACGCCCTCTAGCGGCGAAATTGTACATCGTAAAACAAAACAAAATAAAGGGTCATCATTCGCATATTTCAAGCTTCCCAATGCAAAAAGAATTTTTCAAATCGCACTAGTAGTTGCAGAGATAGCGTGGGTACAGACGGACGGACGGACGGACGGACAGACAAACCGGTAACATAAGCACGATCTTTTTTTACAAAAGACGTGCTAATAAAAACCAAAAGTAACATTCATTTAGCAAGCAGCGACAAAAATTCATCCTGTAATCACAATCGCTACTGTCTTTCGCTATTACAGTCATTTATAAATATTCAATATAACAAATAACAGAGATAAAAATTCATAATTACAGGTGACAACTGCTCTTAGGGGCTCACTCCGTCCGTGTGCAAAATCTTTGTTTTGTAGGACATAAATGCCCTGGTATTCAGAATTTAAAAGCGAAATGTAAAACCCGAAGACACTGTGGTCGAATTTTCGTATATAAATAAATCAAAAGCTATGTATATTATTATACAGGGCTTTTCATTAGGCAGTATCCACCGGCACGCATACCAGTAAACTGTTTCAAGGAAGGCACGAAAAATTCTGAAAATTTAGCAAGGCCAGATTTAAGCGGCTGAAAGTTAGCACGACACGCAATCCCACGCCAACTGAGCCAATCATTGCGTCGTACGTTTCTGGCATCGCGTCATCATATTGTCCTAGCTAGTGTAAATCTCTCTCTTGAACCTACAAAGTTTTATGATAGCCTAAAACAACGCATGTAAACCGTCTTCTGTTAAACAATGACACACAAATACCTGAATGTTAACCACACAACGTCGAGGAAAATGTAACATTCAGTGAGATAGAAGTAACGAATTTATGTAAGCGACTTAGGCTTCCAGAAAGACAGATCCTAAGAAATTACCGTGACTACTTAGTCGACAAGAAATTACCGCCTTCCCTGTTACCTCTTATAAACATAATAGACAGCATATCAATTTTTACCGGAGAGTGTGAAGGGGTTTCTCGCAAATGAAGTCCTTGATTGTAACAACAACAATGGCGGGCATCAATTCACCTGAAGTTCACCTTTACCATACGTAAATTCCTGGTTTCCGAAAAGCAGACATCTAGCATCTGACACTAAGAGTAAGGCACGGACACATGAAAACGGCAGTAACAATGCATTGATGGCTATTTGGAATCTGCTTTGATATAAGGTACTCATATTGGTGTTGTTATTATCATTATTATTATTATTAAATAATTTAAATTTATTATTATCATATTTTATTCGAGAATTACTGCTTCTTGGATTTTGGGGCTTAAGTGTTGTAGACTAAAAGCATCAAGGTGAGTAATAAGAGTCTGAGAAATTATACCAGTTGCAGAGATAATCAGTGGACGTATGTGAACTGTTTTCAGCTTCCTCATCTGTTTAATCTCGGCAGCCAGTTCCACATATATGTTGATTTTTGTTGTATGGGTATTCTGAATATTTCGGTCCAACGGTACCGATGTGTCGATAATGACTGCATTCTTCTGCCTTTTGTCATACAGCAAGCACTATGTCTGGACGATTGGCCGAGATGGTTAAGTCTGTTTTAATCTCATGATCTCATTATTATTATTATTATTTTATTTTTATCTTTTAACCGTTTACATTGTACCGGTGGAAACAAAAGAGCTGCGTAAGGGGACGGGATGAGAGAGTACAGGAAAACTTTATTTTCGAAAAAAAAAAAAAAAAGCACTGGTACTATACATAATGTGCCGCCCCAGTGGACGGGTGGTCAGAGAAGAGAAATATTATATGTATTCCGATCGAAAAGGCATAAAAAAGCTTCAGAATGACCGCTCATTAGTACGCAACGCGAATCTGAAACAGGCAGTACCCAAACAATGTTTTGTTTTGTTTTTTGATTGGAGGTTTAACGACCACCGTGAGCAAATTCATGGGCTATAAGCAGTCACCCGTCCCTAATTTAGGGTCACTGGTTCCAGGGAAGGGAGAGAGCCAGTGACGCAAGACAAACACAACATCCATGCCTGACCGGGATTCAAACCCGGACCCATCTGGGATGAATGATCACAGGCCAACGCCTTAGACCACTGCGCCACCGGGGCGGCCAAAACAATGTTAAGGAGAAATTGTTTAGAAAATGGCTTCAGATATGAAATAATAGAGATGATGCAAGCAGACCATAATTAACGCTGCGATCGGACTGTGTATTGCTCTGAACGGATTTGGACAACTTTCGTCCGAGATGTCAAAGCAAGAATAAAGTGAAGCAGAAGACAGATGCAATATTTTAACAGGCTTTCTGAATTGCTCACGCACATGAATCCGATATTACTTTATGAATAAAAAGGACTGTCTTAATCCATGATTAAGCAAATATTAAAGGGGAAATGAAAAAACAAAACAACGACAACAACAACAACAAAAAAAAAAACGCTCTTTGCTGTGAGTCCACGTGGGCAATATAGGAGCCCCAAGCTTTGGAAGTCCTCCGTCAAACACGTCTCCCCCCCCGCCCCCTAAGCCAGAGACTCCGGCGAACGTCGGGTTCACCAGTGCGATAAAACATTACTGTGCGTGCACAAGTACAAAAAAATAAATTAATTTTTTTGAGAGGCTCTTAAGATATACGGAGATACACGAAAGGCCCATACATATAAATATCAAATGAAAAACAAGATGCCAATATTATTTCAAAACAATAACTCTTTCTATTTATGTTCCTTAAAACTGCAGAAGCAACTTTATGTTCTCAACAATATTTATGAAAATATTAGTAGTGTCATCTAACTCACATAAATATATCACGGCACATGCCTACCTGACTTACAACACCACACGTTTTAAAGGACCAGATCTGCTTGTTTCTATAATTTAAGTTGGCTAAGCAATTGTGATTACATCATTTTATCACATAGGCTTTCCGCACTATCCTCAGGCCTCGTCTGCATCAGAAGACAAACGCCTATCTTAAATACGAAATTGTAAAATACAAAATAATAATACTTACAGCGTCATTTTGGTAGGTACATTTTGCAGAAACATTTTATTTCGTCCTTCAGACGATTAAGGAAGAATTCCACATCTGTTGTCACCATGTGGTTTGTCACACCTGGAGCCGTGTTTTCCAAGGAGAGAAACCTTCCTGTTTCTTTATTTGGTAGTACAGACAAAGAGAGAAATATCCTAAGCGTAACTGTTCCACTAAGTGGATCATGCCGCACTTCCGTTTCCAAAGTTCAATGGCGGCTATGCGAAGTAAAAAAAGAACACTATCTCCAGATAAACGTCCTTTTCCTGGTGTGAATCATTCTAAGAAAACAAAGGGTACTCGACAGGTGACAGCTCGAAGGCGAACGGAATCCTCACCCATCTCTCCTGTTGTCCAGAGCAGTTAGATAACGTAATGCAACGAACTGAAAAGATTCCTGTCAAATTTTAATAAACCAGAAACAAATCAATCGTAAACCCAATAAATTTTATTTTACGGAGGATAGGATCATATATGTCTACGTGCAATATGCACATGCATATATATACTCTTATAACGACAGAATGAAGTGTTATGCTTGAAGGAACCAAAATTGCCTCCCAGGGATGTTCCGGAAGATGCTGTAAGAGGGAAACTAGTTCAACGAGCATATACACTACCTGACAGAAAAAATGCCACGCCATGAAGGAATGCTCGAAAACAGACCAAACTGCAATCACAGATAGCAAAGTAGGTCCTGAACAAATGATTTTAATTGTCACATACAAACTAGGCTCCAGTGGCCAGGATGATCATTAAGGAGTGTGGCCCCCATTTTGGGCAACACAGCGTTGAATCCGATGTGGTATCGAGACAATGAGAGTCCGAATAGAGTCCTGGGATATCATGGACCATGTGGTGTTGATCCCAGTCCACAGTTCATCTTCATTTCGCGGGGGTGGGAGGGTACTCAACCGATGCCCAATTGTGTCCCACTGATACTCAATGGGCGAGAGATCGGGGGACCGTGCTGGTCACGGAATAATCCGCACGCCGTATAAAGCATTCAGACAGATCCGAGAGGTGTGCGGCCGGGCGTTATCTTGTTGAAAAATGACGTTTGGGGTGCCCTGCAGATACGATAGTGCCTCGGGACGCAGCACCTCGTCAACATAGCGGCGTACCGTCAATGTACCCGTAATGCGTACCAGCGGTGAACGGCTGTTGGCGTTGATAGCACCCCATACCATGATTCCACGTTGCCAGACCATGTTGCGCTCCACAATGGTGAAGGAAACCACTCATTTGCAACGTCGCCACCAGACTCTCACACGGCGATCATCCGTGGTGAAACAGAACCGCGAATCGTCGCTGAACACCACACTGTTCCATTCGGCACCCCTGGCAGCTCTGGAGCGACACCACGACAAGCGGTGACGACGATGGCTCGCTGTTAAGGGTAGCCTTCGCAACGGACGGCTGGACAGAAAACCAGATGCAGCCAATCAGCGCAACATTGTCGGCGTCGATATCGGGGCATCCAAGCCTTCCCGCACACTCCGCAAAGTGTCGCCCGTTGTGGTCTGTGGGTCCGCTACAGCATGACGTCGGATGAGATGATCGGTGCGCTCGGACGTCCGTCTCCGTGCTCCGGTCCCCCTATGACGTTTTACAGATCATTCCTGGGACCACTATCTCCAAATGCAACCGACGGTTATGGCATCACGTTGTGTTTCTTCCGCAATACGACGCAAGGACCATCAGGCGGTACGAAGCCCTACGATTATACCTCTCATGAAATCCGTTTGACGAAATCGCGTACGACGGCGTCTTAACGGCATTGGCACCCCTTGTTCGTTCTCCAGACACGGTTACAGTAGAACCACTCACTTCTCGCGGCCGTGACGACGTCTCGACTGATGGCCTCAAGGGCTGGTAGTCCGCTTATATCCTGCGCACCGTTCGTACGATTCACCTGCAAATACAGTCATTTGCATAACGTGTACGTGTGCACCAACCCTGCAATTTGCATGGCGCTGTGTTCATGTCTTTGTGGTGTGGCACTTTCTTTGTCAGGCACTGTATATAAATATATCATCATTATCATCATTATCAACAATTATCAATCCACTGCTGGATGAAGGTCTCCCCAAGTTTCTTCCACAACTGTATGTTTTGAGCCTGTCTCCTCCATGTTACTCCTGTATGCTTTCGAATTTCGTCCATCCATCTCCCATATGGTCTCCTTTTGGGACTTTATCTGTCCTTTGGAATCCAGTCTAAAATTTCGGTTGTCCATCGATGGTCAGTTCTTCTGCCAACGTGTCTAGCCCATTGCCATTTCAGGGATTTCACTCTGATCATGATATCTTCCACTCTTGTCATATTCCTTACCCACTAGTTCCTCTTCTTATCTTTCCTGGTTACACTAAGCATGCATCTCTCCAGACTTATTTTCTTTTTTATGCACTTGCAACTGCAATTATTCTTGCATCTTTTTGTGCAGAAGGTAAATGAATTTCATCTTTATTTGTGTGTCTGCGCGCGCGCATGCTTTCGTTGTTGTATAGGAGTTTAACGAGCAACGTGAATGTCTCAGGCTGTGAGGAATCGCCATCCCTAATTTAGAAACACTGGTTCCAAGGAAGGGAAGAAAATAGCATTTGGAGTACAAACACAACATCAGTGTGTATCCATGTGTCACTTCCGGGCTCGAGCGTGGATGCAACAGTACGAGACTTAAAGTGCTCGTCCATTGGATGACATATTTTCTCTTTAACAGAAATAATATTTTTGCTTCTGTATCTCATTCTGTTTCTATACCCGGGCTCTGTCTCTCATATGTCTCTCTCATGTAGATGTTCTTCTTTGTTGGATTTTCACGAAAAAGTAATTTAGTTCCCTTCTATAACAATCAAATAACACTGTCTGTCTGTCAGTCGTCAGCAGAAGAGATTACTGAATGTAGAGGTTTGAAATTTGGCAAAAATCTGCCGAGGCACATAAGTGGGTGCACCTCTGAGACCATTTCTTGAAACTGAAATTTAAAAAAGAAATTAAGTAATTTTTAAAGCTTTGACCATTGCTGAAATTCGATTTTGCTGTATACTGTGTTATACTCTCACGGAACAATATTTCATTACACTTTTTTAACAATATTTCAACGCCGGGTCCCTTTGCTAGTTCTTTAATAATTACACTCCGGTTTGCCCTAACTTTCTGTCAGGCAGAAAATGACCTTTCTGTATTTTTCTTCGTACCTTAATTGTAAATTTAGTTACGCTATTTTTCATCTGTCTAGCTTAATCTCCGTATTTCTTCCTCACTTAAATAGCTATTCTATGCAACATTTTCTTAGGAAGAAAGACAAAGCATAATCCCTTTTTGATAACGTTACTTTCCATTTCTGCAGCTCTCTCTCTCTCTCTCTCTCTCTCTCTTTCCTCTTAACTCATTCTCTTTTTGACTCTCTTTGTCTCTCACACTGCTGTTTTTATCTTTCTTTTTCTGTAACATAAAAAAGTAATTTCAGGAACAATGTCATGAAAAAGTCACCGAATTCAGTTTTTCAATTTGTTTTCTGGATAAGTGCGACGAAGAAAATTGCCGTAATGCAAACGTTAAAACCATTTCAAAGGTCTGAAGTTGAACATCGTTTTTCAGGCCCAAAACATTCAAAACAAAATTCTCTTAGTCAAGATCTATATAACACTACTGATTTATTAGTTCATCCTGCATAATGGAGTGATTTCAAATAGACGAACGTCTTGACGAATTATCAAACATTCTCTCTTCTCTTCTTTGTCAAATACATTTGATGGAGTTGTTGAACAATTAAACTTTACATGTTTATACCATCACTTTGCTTGATGTTCTCTGGCATAGTCATGTATCAAAGCTTTTGTATGAACAAATTTTGAAGATCACAATTCTTTTTTGGTGTAAATATGACAAGGATGGTAAGTCAGATAATATCCGAAAACTTGAAAATTTCGTTGTCCTTAAGCGGGAATCGAATCCGTGTCTCCCAGATAGCGCTCGGGTATGGTAACCACGGCACCACCCAGAACGACCAAGTCTCAAGTTTCCGATTAGTTTGAATATAGGATTCGCTAGTGGAAGGTACCGGCATTCACAGGATTCGTTAGTGGAAGGTACCGGCATTCACAGGATTCGCTAGTGGAAGGTACCGGCATTCATGTTTAGCGAATCTGGAGGTAAAAAATCCTATTCCGTGATTGACCGGACGAGCAGATAAATCATCATGAATGGAATACGGGATTACACCATGCAAAGTTTGAAGATGACAATCCATTGTATTGCATTGTATGGTGCAATCCCGTATTCCATTCATGATTTTGCATGTATTTGAAAAATCCTTTTTGTGTCGACGAAATACAAACAAAACAATAAGACTCACATTTTACTTGCGCATAATTTTCTAGATCAATGACACCGTAACTTTCATTTTATTTACAATCAGAAGATGTATTGAAAAACAAAAACACCTTTGTGGATTGTCTAGTGGTAAGAATGTTCAATATCTGCCAAAGGTTTTCTTCGTGAAGAAATTTGTCTCTATGTAACACAGTGTAATGTTAATAAGAAAATGTTAAGAATCTCGTCTATAATGCCTTGACAGTGCCGATTTACAGTCTTCAGTGATGTTTCGTCAGTTACGAGAGACCAAAAGGGAGAAAAAACGTGTCTGAAATAGGCCTATCTGGGCACTTCAACAATCTGCAACAGGAGTTAAAAATTCTTGAGTATTGTTGTTTCAGCTCTCCTGAGTGGTAGAGCAACGCACCGAAATACAAATTACACAGAGAGAGGGAGGTAAATAGATAGATAGATAGATAGACATTTTGGAAGAATTGGAAATGCAAGAATTTGAGCAGTGAAAATGCACACAGAGGCAAAGGGGTCCCAAAGGAGGCCTCCCCTGCTCCAGAAAGTAACGCGCGAAAAGTGGTCTAGTGAAAAGCATTCAAACTTAAACAGCCTCGTATAGCAATGTGAAGAGTTGGTGTCTCACAGGCGTCTCTTTTGGAAGACAAAGGATGTTATGAATTGCAGGGTGACAATGAAAGAGATTCGAACGCACAAAAAAAAAAAAACCCGGCCAAGTTCGTTTCTTGAATGTAATACAACTGGACCTAAAGTAAGGGAAGCTAGAAAGTTGACGGTGACGTTCCTTGCCTAATACACGCGAAAGAGAAAGGCTTTCCGTTGTAGGAGCACGAAGCTTTCCTGAGCGTACTACTGAACGTGTTAAGGAGGAGTATCGGAGCACTAGAGGTTTCTCCAACAGGTCCAATAATGGAGCTGAATGCAGAAGAGTATGAACTGGACTCTGGAAGGGAATCAACGGTCCCCCGAGACCGTAGGAAATATTTTGGAAATTAATTGCAGCGGGACAGTTTCAGACCTATGCCTGGAAACTGAGTGTTGAAAAGGAGATCTTGAGGACGTAGTTTGCATCGGAAAGCCCCGTAAGAAGGTGAGCCTCGGATGCCGTCTGGAGATTGCGCTGCAGTCCTGCCACTCTGAGCCACGAAGCAAAACTTCTGCCACTCCGAGCCACGGGCCAACAATCGTCTATTCTGAGAAAGAGAACACCATACTTTTATCAGTGAGCGCCATGGAAAACCTCCGACAATGCTATTTTACTCCCTTTTGTGGGCGTCTATTTACACCGTCTCCTCGTTGACCTGCGGGCGCGACTCTGACGGATTTATCTACAGCGTTCATGCAAAAAAAAAAAAAAAGAAAAAAGTATGTTCGTGTGTGTAGGCCTTCTGTCGTGCCAATCATCAGCGTGTGAGCGATCTGCTATCACTTGTAGATAAATTGCAGAGTCTGTTCCGTAAGTACTGAAGTTTCGAATGGTTTTCACTAGGTTTTTCCCCTACCAGGGACGATTTAGCAAACTACTCAGCTTGTCATGACTTTAATGCATAAAAATAGTGTTACTTGATAGAAGAGCCATCTAATTGATCAAATCTACTTAGATGAAGTGCTCAGTGAAAGGAATTCGACGCACTAAGCTTAAATTTGGAGGACTGTATTCCAATAGCCGATTTTACTTCTTTTAACCAATAATTTTTTTAATGTTCATGTGGCATTATTAATCATGTAATTCAATATACAGTAGGCGCTTGTGTGTTAAAATTCTTTGCAACTTTGTAACAAGTTCTGTCTGCTGCGTGTCATTTCACGGCGATAACATTACATCGATCATAATCCCTTTAGTGTATACACTAACTTACAATGTAAGGTTGCTTCACATAAAACACCCAAAAATAAAATTCATCTTTTCGTGCCTTCAAAGTTGTTCGTGTGTCACAGCAACCTGAAACAACAACGTGCCGTAGGCTTCCGACTATTGCCCTAGACTTCTTATCACGGGGTGGTTGCTGTTGTTCCATTTCATTTTATTTGAAGATTTCTGTTATTTCATTTTAGGATCGTTGTTATTTTATTTGAATATTGCTATTTTTGTTATTTAATATGAAGGTTGTTATTCATTTTCATTTCAACTGAAGACTAATGTTCCATTTTATTCTATTTTATTTGAAAACTGAGGTTGTTCTATTTTACCCTATAGGAAGATTGCTTTTGTTTGTTATTTTTTGAAGACTGCTGTTTTTCACTTTTAGTTTAATTGAAGAATCTTGTTGTTCAATTCAACTTAATTTTTTATTTAAAGATCATTCTTGTTCAACTCAATTTTATTTTATTTGAAAATTGCTGTTGTTCAATTCAATTTCATTTTATTTGAAGTTTGCTGTTGTTCAATTCACCTTTATTTTATTTGAAGATTGCTATTGCTCAATTCAGTTATATTTTATTTAAAAGTTGCTTTTCGATTCAATTTTATCTTATTTGAAGATTGCTGTTGTTCATTTTAATCGATTTTATTTGAAGACTCCTGTTCTTCAATTTAATTTTATTTAAAGATTGTTCTTGCTCACTTCAATTTTATTTGGAAATTGCTCTTGTTCAATTCAATTTTATTTTACATTTAAGATTTTTGTTGTTCAATTCAATTTTATTTCATTCGAAGATTGTTGTTCCGCAGTTTAATTTTATTTTATTTGAAGATTGCTGTTCGGTTTAATTTAAATTTTTTGAGGATTGCCATTCCGTTTTATTTTATATTATTTGAAGATTGCTGTTGTAGAATTCCATTTTATTTTATTTGAAAATTGATGTTCTTCCATTCATTTTTGTTTTATTTGAAGATTGATGTTCTTTCATTCATTCATTTTTATTTTATTTGAAGATTAATGTTGCTCTATTTTATTTTATTTAAATACTTAAACATGAAGCAAAAATATTTCACAACTCCGAAGTCAGTAACCATGAGCTAAAACAAATCAAAAGAATCTTTGCTATTTTTGGCAATCTCAGCTGTCCGCTCTCCCTCTAGCGGCAAAAGGAAGAAGTATTGTAGTACGGGTAATGTTTTTGGCTCAATGCTTGGCTGTTGGTAGATCGCTCATTACGTTCAGTTGTCGCAGTTTGGTGTATTTTTGCATTCATTCTGGAATTAGAGAGTTGTATAATGGAGAATTCCGTGAAAAAGAACAAATCATATTGTTGTGTCCCGCAATGTCGTTCCTAAGGTTTCGGCTATGTTTTTCACAAGTTAGTATAAACGTTTGTGCCCTGCGTTTGAAATCCTTCCAGTGAAATGCTACTAACTTAGTAACGTCTTTGAATGAATAATAAACAAGGCAGCATGTTTTTATTGCATAGTAGTAATTAAAAAATCCGCATTTCTACATAATCTTGAAAACAAATAATTACTGTTATCTATATAAATTTAAACTTCATTATGGAACAAGATTTGCAATGTTCTGTCAACAGTCATCGGTTCAAAAACGCAGAACCCAATGATGATCAACAATTACCAATTCACAAACACTTTTAGGAACAGAATGTTCAAAAATTACAAATGTTATTGTTGACAGTATTGAAAATGGGTCCTGGGAAACGTCAAGTGAAACGAAATGTCAGCTTTCAATAGTGATCCGGATTAGAACACCACTGTCGGTATTACTATATCACTTGCCTGAAAATGTAAAAATAAAAATTACCTGTTACAGTAAAGCATTACTGCTACACAGTGCTTAAACGTTCCACTTCTGCCCGCTTTACAAGAGCACTCAAATGACTTTATAGAAATTTCACTGTTACTTGTATCTAAAACACCGTTGATGGAGTGAGGCGACGACGTTATTGCCGTGGACTGAATGCAGTGCGAAACTATGAGAATTTCTCTTCCATCTTCCTTCTTAATTCCACAAGAAATTATATATCCTACATTAACAATCACTTCCCCTTCTTTAATGCCTCTTGAATTTTTGGAAGAGTCCGCAAATTTCATTATTTCAAGGATTGAAAGCGACAAACCAGCCATTCTAACATTCGACTTTATGGAAACACGTGCGACGTTACCCGTACTAGAGAAGTTTGTTTACGTTTGCGCAGCGCCCCCTATAGTTCGTTGAGGTTCCCAATAATGTTTTATATGGCTTACTGTTATGAAGATTTCACATTAATCAAATAAGTTGATGAATCTGTACGGTGTTGTCAATAGTTTTTTTCGAAAATGATGTGAAAGCAACTGCAGATTTTATAAATTTTCACTATACTTGTGACGGAATTTCAAACATGGCGCCTCTGTTCCCTGCTCACGCGCAAGAAATAATGCGATGCCCTGTCGATGTGAAAATATAAAAAACATTTCACTGAAAAACAAATAAAAGTTGCACACATAATGAAGAACACTTTGACTGAATCTTTCACACTTTGATCGTCAGAGGATGAAAGCTTCGCTGCGAGTTTAGTTTCAGAGATTTCATAACAAATTGTTTTTCATATTTTGTGAATTTTAAGGAAAAAAAATTACTCGCAACCTTGTTCCTTACTACAGGTTGTCCAACACCACGGAAGCTCACGCGTTTCGAGTTGCTGCTTTAGCGCGGACATAGGCACGTAATAGGGTACCCAGATTTAAAATGCCACCTTCTGACAAAAAATTATTCACTTTCGCATTTGAAATGCCTACAACAATGCACTTTGCCTATTGGAAAAATAATGGCAAAGTCTTTTTGATTTATTCTCGTGTAAACACGTGGCGGAAGTCCGCTGCGAAAATCGCTTACAAAGAGAAACATAGGAAAAAGCCTGGACAGTAGACAATATTCCGTCTCACGGAACTGTTTAATGGAAGACGCAATAGCCCCAGGGAAGATGCACCATGATCAAAAATGGCGCGTGGGCTTGTGGACGAAACCGTGACCGGCAAGGTAATGGCCTAGATTTCTTCAGTATGTGCTCTAGGGATGGCGGTGCAGATTGAGCAAAGACAAAAAGCTACACCGGGGGATAAGGGAGGAAGAGGATAGAGATTGAATAAACGCAAAGAGTTGGCTCCTATCCAGAAGATCTGTATTTAATACGACGAACAACTGATTTAAAAAATTATCTCTTTGCCTTTGGTTCCTCATCCGAGTCAAACAACCGCATTCGCTATGAATAGTACTCATCTACGTTTATTCCTTTGTGGAGACTAACAGCTCAATCACAGCATCGAGTCTAATTCTGTTTTCGCTGTTTTTTTTATTGTGCTAATGAACGCAGTCAACCATGCAGTGTGGTTTCCCTGGCCTTGTAGTTGTCTCTCATCTAACAGACAACGGTGGGAATTTATGCACGCTGATATCACAGAAAACACATTTGTGAGTCACTCACGGGCCCAAGAAGACGCACATAGTTTCCGACATATGGCTTCAGGCGAGACGAAATGGGAACACATTAACCTGAGAACACAATATTTTTGTGGAACGATGCTGCAGGAAACAAAAAATATTGACTTTCATCGAAATTTCTTCGATTTACGTTAAATGCACTACGACAGAAAAAAGTGTTCCACTACGGTAAAGTGAGTCACGATTTACCAGCTGATTTCGTTGACATAATAAGCAGAAATATTCAAAGGACACTTCTCGCAGACTGATACCTAAGGAGTATAAAACGTTTTTTTACTGCTATTGGAACTAAAAATAAGCTAAGAAGATAGTTCAGTTAGAGAAACGAGATGTGAAACATGAAATGAAACATATTAGTAGGCACTACAATGTTGTAGAAAAACATTTGCAAGTGTAAGGCAATGATAAGAAATATGCAAATATTCTAAGGGTCAAAAAAAGTTTTTCTTATCTGTGAGGAAAGACATAAAATTACGCCCCATTCGAGTTCAAAAACTCGCTATTTCTACTCAAATATTACACAGCAGTGGTGCATAGATGAGAAGGGTTGGCCCTATCCGGACCCCTCTCCTTCACAAAGAATGCCCTTGTTCTTCATTCATCAGATGAAGGAAAAATGTTCCTTTAAAATTCATTATTTCGACTACGGCAAAATAAAAAAAAAGTCTGCAGATCGTTTTATAAATTTAATACTTTTCTTATGATCAATTACTTTTCTGTATGTCTTGTGCTTGTTTTCCTAAACGGTTATTTTTCCTGTACGTCTTACTAAAAATGATTATCAAATTTGTATCACCTATTCAAAATAGTTTTTCCACATCGGTCTGTCTTGAGCCAGTCTCCTCCATGTCACTTCGGCATGCTTTCGAATTTCATGCATCCACTTCCCACGTGATCTTCGTCTGGGTATTTTCGTGTCCCCTTGGAAAACAATCTAAAATTTCGGTTGTCCATTGGTGGTTCGTTCTTCTGGTAATATATCCAGCCCACTGCCATTTCAGGGATTTTATTTGGATCATGATGTCTTCCACTCTTGTCAGTTTTCTTATCGATGAGTTCCTCTTCTTATCTTTCCTGGTTACACCAATGATACATCCCTCCATGCTTCTTTCAGTTGTCTGCTGCCTTTGCATATCTTTTTAGTTAAAATCCATGTCTCTGCGCAGTACGTAAGAACTTAAAGGTTGCACTGTTTAAACACCTTTCTTTTAAGACATAACGATTATTAAATTTGTATTATTTATTCAAAAGAGTTTTTGCACAACGATCTGTCTTGTGCCAGTCTCCTCCATGTCACTCCCGCATGCTTTCGAATTTTATACACTCATTTCCCACATGATCTTCTTCTGGGTCTTTTCCTGTCCCTTGGTGTCCAGTCTAAAATTTCGGTTGTCCATCGGTGGTCCGTCCTTCTGGCAACATGTCCAGTCTACTGCCATTTCAGGGATTTTATTTTGATCATGAAATCTTCCACTGTTTTCAGTATCTTGACTCACGAATTCCTCTTCTTATCTTTCCTGGTTACACCAATCATGCATCTCTCCATGCTGTTTTCAGTTGTCTGCAGCCTTTGCCTGCCTTTTAAGTTAAAATTGATATCTCTGCTCCAAATGTAAGAACTGCAATGATGCACTGATTGAACAATTTTCTTTCAAGACATAATGGTATATTGCTCTTGAAAATTGTATTGTTTCTTTTAAAAGCTCTCCAACAAAGCTAACTCATTTATTTCAATACTTCACGTACAACTCTTTTCTGGACAAACGCTATTTTCCTTCCATCATTCGTCCTTCTGGATAGTAGACAGTATATTGACAATGTTCTTTCCTTCAAGAGTGCCCCTATTTTTAAGCTTTTTGAATAGATTACGTAATCTTTACAATTTCGGGAACAAAAGAAATTATTCATAAAAAACGTCGTTACTATTTAAATGTTTTACAAGAGACATGTACATTACAATCATTAAATAAGAAAGATATTTTCCTTGCCCGGGGAAAAATGAAATTTGGGCCATTACGTTTGGAAGAAAGAGTTGCTCTACCAACATGTGCGATTTGAACGACCTCTGTTAGTTAATAAAAATGTTATGCCCACTTTTGTATTACTTTTGGTACAACCCTCGTATATATGCAGTTGAGCTTCTTCGTACGAATTCGTTGCGAATTGGGTAAGGGGAAATTTCTGTTCATACGATTTTACACTTTGAAACCATTGTTGGAACGTTAAATTCTAAATATCACTTCTTGCATATTTAAATCACGCATCATTCTCTCTATAAAAATTCAGATTTGCATAGCATTTGTTGTTTTGCCGTTATCTCTGTTTTATTTACAATAACTGACACTGGCTAGATTTATTCACAACACAACTTTTGTGTTAGTTTAATGCTTTTGCAAATTTGAATGCTCCTGTTTCCAGTTAAGTTTTTTATCTACACATAGAAAAAGGCGTGTCATCTTGCGTGTCTTATTTATGTCTGTATTAGACGTAAGCATTTCGAATCTCAGAATGAAAACTGACTTATGGCATAATCAGTTGAATCTTACTTTTCCATTCCAATAGTTTAAATCGGGAACTTAAATTAAATGAAATTTTAATTTATAAAAGAAAGTAATTTCCACTGGAAAAGTGAGTCATCTCAGTCTGATTTGTTAGCAGAACAATTAGAGCCCTTCATTTCTCCATCACTGTCACCTATGCCCTTATTTTTAATCAGTTGAAACACTGAACGTTGATATAAAATTTCATTTTCGTTGTATGAACTTTTCTGCTTTCTTGAAGAAGATGTAGGAGTGATAAAAATCCCAAACCGAAAGGGAAGGGTTTTTTTTTTTTTATTGGAGGGTTAACGACCACCGTGAGCAACTCAATGGGGTAAAAACAGTCGCCCGTCCCTAATTTAGGGTAACTGGTTCCAGAGAAGGGAGAGAGCCAGTGCCGTAAGACAAACACAACATCCATGCCTTACCGGGAGTCGAACCCGGACCCATTACAGACGAAAGGTCAGAGCCATCGCTTAGACCACTGCGCCACCATGTCGGCAAGGGGAAGTTATTGAAATGCAATACGATATCTTTCCTTTATGGACTCTCTTTCATTAATTTCAGCTGAAATCAATTCACGGTACTTTATGTTTAGTGTGAAACAGACTGGAACGCATTAGGCTTTGAACGTTCCAGCCTAGATCGGGTCGAGCTGTAAGTTGGGAAGTTTAAAGCTGGCCCGGAAATAAGTTGGAAAGTCTCAAACGGGCACGGGCTGTGAGTTGGGAAGTTTAAAACTGGTCAGGCAATAAGATGGGAAGTCAAAAACAGGGCCGGGCAATAAGTTGGGAAGTTTCAAACGAGCCGGGCTATAAGATGAAAGGTATAAAACAGGCCGGGCAATAAGATGGGAAGTCTAGGGTCCGCGGGTGACCTAGTGGGCAACGTTTGTCACTGCCGGGGAAAGGGCCTCAGGTTCGATCCCAGGCAGGCACGAACGCTCGATCCACTAAATACCCGCCGTGCGTCGGATGGGCACGTTAAGCCGTCGGACCCCGGGTACTGGATCCCTGGTAATAAATAAGGGTGTCTTCCTCCCCTTTTCTACTTCGCTTCCGGTCACTTTCCTATCTGGCGCTCTAGCCCAAATCTCCTAGTTTCCTGTTTCTAAGAGTTGTTTAAGACCTGGGGTCAGACACTCCCTTCCTAAAATCCTCTACATATGATCATTTGATGGGAAGTCTAAAACAGGCCGGGCAATATGTTGAGAAGTCACAAATGGGCAGGGCTATAAGTTGGGAAGTCTCGAACTATTCGCGCAATAAGATAGGAAGTTTAAAACGGGGCAGGAAATAAGTTGAGAACTGGTAGGGCTATAAGTCGGAATGTCTAAAACGGGGCGACGTAAAAGTTGGAAAGTATAATTAATACACATAATTGACGTGGATTAGGAACATCAAATAGAAGTCATTGCTCTTTCCACGTTTATAAGTGAATCACGGAAAAAAAAAAAAAACGTGGAAAGAGCGATGCCTTCATTGATGGTCCTAATCTACGTCAATTATGCGTATCTTCACCTCCTTGTTATTTGCTCTGTTGCTGCTTTCAATGTTTGGTGAATCCCCAGCATTGTGCGGGGCTCAAAGAAGCAACCTGCCATGTGGTTTGGCAGTAAGGCGTATGTGAGTCTGGAGAAATTCGAGGCCTCTGTGGTGCAGTAGTAGCATGTCCGGCGTGTAACTGGAAGACCCTGGGTTCGTTTCCCAGTGGCGGCCGATGATAATTTTTCCGTGACTCACTTATAAACGTGGGAAGAGCGATGACTTCTATTTGATAGGAAGTCTAAAATGGGCCTGGTGTTGAACTTTTGAGTTTGGGCTATGCCAAGCTTTCCAAATGAGAGTTTGTAAAGATTTCTAGTTGGGGCTACGGATTCTTAAAATACTGTATGTATCAAAAGAAAGAAAAAAAAAAAGAATTAATACCTTTCGCACTGAATGTAGTAAGAAGTGAAAGCAGAACAAGGTAATTTAAATAACTTCATGTGACACAATAAAAAAGAAGGAAGAGAGTGAGAGAGAAGACGGGGGAGCAGAATAGCAACAAGAAATTTAAAAACGAAATTACAATATTTCTTGATGATGATATGCGTTTACCATCTGTGGTGAGAAACAACCGAAATTGCCAGTGCCTACGCGCGATGGTAACAGCAAACAAACGTGGAATATAACAACACTATACTAGGAATGAGTTCTGGGCTGGCTTAATCTTTTAGATTATACTAAACATCAGAATACTAAGAATGGTAAAAGAAAAAAAACATTTATTCCGTGAAACTACCTTCCAGTCGCCAGTGGGCCCAGATCAAAGAGCGGTGGCCAGTATCTCATGGAAGTGAACGAATGGTTTCAGTAAGAAAAAGTAACAAGTCACATTTTAAGGACGGATATGAGAAAGCAAGCTATTCCTGTTCCTCGAAGAGAAGTTTCAACAGAACACATATGGCCCCCACACATAACAGACCCATCAAAATTAGATTTTCCTATAAGTCTGTTATCACAGCCATTTCTTATAAGAGTAATTCATGCATTCCGGATAACTGAAAACCAATCGTTCCAACCTCACTGCTTACATTTCATCCAAGATGCACTTTGTAGGAAGCATTTACGAGCATGTTAAAGCATAACAAACTGTTGTGTGACATGACAGTGCTCGTTTTTAATATCTTTTGTGACAGTGAGGAAGTAATTTCTCAAATTTCACACTCTCAAACTCATTTTGTATCGACATTTTCTTGGATTCTCATTTTAAAAAGAATCATGTCCTTGGAATAAATCCAAGGATTTTCACTCATTATGTAACGTACCTGCCAGAAGGACGCACACGACATAAAGGCAGATAGGAATCAGAATACATGTCCGCGTAGCTTAATTGGTAGAGCAACTTGTTCCGGAATAAGCGGCCTCGGGTTCGAATCCCGGCGTAGACCAAAAATGACGGAGAAATTTACTTCGTTATAATGGCGCCCGAACTATCCGGATGACCCGACCGTTCAAAATCTCGCATTGGTGTGATGTTATTTCCACACCGCGAGATAGGAAAAATATGAGCAGCACTTCGAAAAAAAGAAAAATAAGGGGGAGATGATGTAACGTACCTGCCAGAAGGACGCACACGACGTAAAGGCAGATAGGAATCAGAATACATGTCCGCGTAGCTTAATTGGTAGAGCAACTTATTCCGGAATGAGTGGACCCGGGTTCGAACCCCGGCGCGGATAAAAATGACGGAGAAATTCACTTCGTTATAATTACCTCAATAATAGAACAGACGTAGCCAGTTTGTAATGCTCGTGTTTTTCATAGCTGAGTGAACATCACATAAATCAGTTCTCAATAAGCTTCGCCTACAATGGAACAGGATTCATTCAAGAAAACGTCGAGAAAAAGTTACTTACGACTAGTTTTAATCAGCCACCAATCATTTGGCACTTCAACAAGGCGTAACTACAACTCTTTTTATTATTACTATCTTAATCGAGCGAATGTGAGTTAATAATAATAACACTTGGTTAAGAAAACAACAACACTAGAACATAACTCGCAGCCTTCAAATAGCTTAAACTTCAATAAGACAACGTCTGTTCCACAATTAACATTATAATTCCCACCATCTCCACGCTTTTGCTGCTGCTCAAACATTATATAACGTTCAGCTCACACCGGACACATACATACGTCATACTCAAGGCGTTGCTAACTATACTCTTGTGAAAGGAAAGATATTACATGAAGCTTGAGAAACATTAAAGGAGAATGAACTCAAATTTTCATAGAAAAAGTAACTGAAAATGAAAGTTAGAGTGTACGTCACAGGTTTCTATAACAATTAAAGTAGATCGCTTCATACCTGAACATAAGTTCATAACTAAAGTGGCATATCACGTCCTGAATAATCATAGCAATTGGGAGCGTCATTTATTCGTCAGATCTTTGCGTCCACGTACAGTAAAGAATAAGTTGGACTTTATTTAGTGGCATCGATAGGTGTCTCCTATTTTTCTCAATGAGATCAGTTTAGAAACACGGATAGGTTATAACCAGAGCATCACCTATCAACTTCTGTTTCCTAATGACTAAAATATATAATTTTGATGGATCGTCTTCTTAACACCATTTGCTATAGAACTGAAGCATGCATTTCGTATGGCTCATATCATTTGAGTAGAAATTATGAAGAGGAAAGAAGAGAATTTATTTTCGAATCTTATAAGGGTAGACATCTATCTATCTAATCTTTATATATGCCGCCCCGGTGGCGCAGTGGTCTAAGCGATGGCCTCTGATCATTCGTCCGAACGGGGTTCGAACCCCGGTGAGGCATGGATGCTGTGTTTGTCTTACGGCACTGGCTCTCTCCCTTCCCTGGAACCAGTGACCCTAAATTACGGACGGGAGACTGCTTATAGCCCATTGAGTTGCTCACGGTGGTCGTTAAACCTCCAATCAAAAGAAAAAAATCTTTATATTTGTCGGCGCATGTCTTCATTGTAAATTTAAGAAAACCAGCATTTATTTTGCTTCTTCCTGAGTAATTTACATGCGTATAAAACTTAAAAGTGAACTCAAATAATTAATTCAGCCTTTACTGCCTCATACACTTGGCACGCAAGTAGATTTCGCTGTTAAATCAATGAAAACTTCGAATCATGTTTTATGACATATTTGGTTATTCAGAGAATTCAAGAATCCGTTGATGCGAAACCACGTTTGAACCGTAGAGAATATATTATTCAAAACGTCGGTTCTGTTGCGGATGAAGCGTATCAATGATATACAAAATCATAATCGCTTATTCAAATGGTCATGCACAGGTTCATGTCTTGCAGGTATTTGTAGAGATAGGCTCTGGGAAGTTGTCGAACTACTTTGTACGACTCACCGTATGAGAAACGAACTCTTCGGACTTCAAAAAAGCAAACCACAGGGGTTCAGAACAAGAAATTTGATGGCTGTAAAAAGTCCTGAAGTCATTTGATAGTTCCTACTCTTCTGAAGCAATGAAAATATTTTCGCTTTACCCTTCTGCGCAATTTCTCAATTATGTCTACGACAGTGGACATCTCAACAGTTTCCTTGTCAGTAATATTTCCCAAAAGCATGTCTGTGTGAAAATGGTGAAAATCTTCCAAATACGTGGATACAATGTAAATAGACAAAGTCATCGTTCCTTCCACGTTTTTCATTAATTAACCTACATCAACCGAAAAATTGTATTTCGGCACCGCTGGGATCGAATCCCAGATTTCTCGATAACTAGCCGAGTGTGTTCACCTTACGCTACGGAGACAATAATCCACAGCGCTATGTGTGTTTATCTGTCAGCATCTGACTTCACAAATCTGTAGGGATGGGCCTCAGCAACTGAGACGTCTCCATCATGTGGGGCTTAACGGCACAAGCTATTTAATTATAGCTAATAAATCCAAAGGGCGAGAGAAATGGTGAAAGTCTTCCAAATACGTGAAGACAATGTAAAAAGACAAAGTCATCGTTCCTTCCACGTTTTTCATTAATTAACCCACATCAACTGAAAAATTGTATTTCGACACCGCGGAGATCGAATCCCTGATCTCTTGATAACTAGCAGAGTCTTTGATGCTATGAAAACGGTGCATCGTAGCGAAATTTGGCTTCATGATATCTCCAATTCCAAAATGATGCATAACACGATGGAATGTAACCTGCAGATATCCTAGACCAAAAGTTAGGAATCCTTCTCACTAACACACTTGCAATTCAGCTTTTC
This sequence comes from Macrothele yani, assembly GCA_039090855.1. Lineage (NCBI taxonomy): Eukaryota > Metazoa > Arthropoda > Arachnida > Araneae > Macrothelidae > Macrothele > Macrothele yani. The sequence goes on from CM076995.1 coordinate 188,781,493, forward strand.
TTTTTATCTTGAGGCCAGACGCTCTCTTGCGCATGCGCAGATGGACTTTCGTAGATACATCACATTTAATCGGTGTCAGGGTCGTTTCTTACGTTAAATCTGAATAATAATAATAATAATAATAATAATAATAATAATAATAAATTATATTGTTTTTGAGAAGTTTAAACAGTCGATACACTATTGCCGCAGCCATAGTGCAGTAAATATTTACTTTTATGGCTCTCATAAAATCTTTCATTGGTTTTACGACAGTAACATTCATTAATCCACCTACCTAACTAAGTACAGTTCAATGTTAGGAATCAGTAAACCGTATTGTTTATTGATATGATTTAATTCCACTTACAATGGACCGGACTGTGGCTCGGTGTGTGTCGCGAGTGACGCGAATAAATGAAATGTGTTGTACATAAATAAATGTGTAGTGTCGAAAAACTCGTTTTATCTCACATCCACGAAGATACTTGTATGCGAAAGATGCGTAGTACAAATTATTTATAAAGAGTTCCAGAGTTCTATCTGGATTTTTTTTTAAACTTTACTTTGAGACGGGGCATCTTCTTTTTTTTTTCGTGATTAGAGGTTTAACGGCCACCGTGAGCAACTCAGTGGGTTATAAGCAGTCGTCTGTCCCTAATTTAGGGCCACTAGTTCCAGGGAAGGGAAGAAGCTAGTGCCGTAAGACAAACACAACATCATGCCTCATCGAGATTCGAACCCTGACCCATCGCGACGAATGGTCATAAGCCATTGCTTAGACTACTGCGTCACCGATGGGGTCGGGGGCTTTGTTTAGAAAAGTTATTTTGGCACAAAAAACATGTTCGCAAAGTGTCAGGGGGATCCGTGCTTGGAAATAAACTTTCTAAAATCTGGGTCCACCTGTCAACAAATTCTGGATCCCCCACTGCTTGAACTCGCTGAATTTAGCTATTTCCAAGAGCACTCCTTTTGCAACTCGAAGAAACTGAGAAACATGTGTCACAAAGTACTACTTGGAGTTGAAAGCATGTCATGAATTGGTTTTGAGTGGTTCTGTCACTTTAAAATAAAAGGAATGTCAGCCAAATGCCAAGAACATTAATTAAAGCCGTCACACAGTGCAAAGAATGAATAGGCATCTGAAGTGCGTACTTTAAATGTAAAACAATGGACTAACTTTGGACTCATTCCAGATTTGAATGAAATTCTGAAGGTAAATCTTGCCTCAAGGAATATTGCTCCATGACTTATAAAGAAGTTGCCCACTGAGACACATCAAATTCTAGCTAAACACAATATTCCACAAGCTGCGGAATTTCTCCCGCCATGAACTTGTGACATTTACGCGGTTTAAAATTAAAAAATAAATTAATTAAAAGGCCAAGGACATAGGGTGGTAACAATTATGCTCATAAGATATATCTTCTCATCCTGACCTTCTTTCGAGGACACCTTGGCTCGAGCAGTCCTCCCCTCTGTTTCCTGTTCGGTATTATCATCACCCTCACAAGAGATAGCATGGCCTGCAAATTCTAATCTTCGGTTTAATACGGTTAATCGATAATATAACGACACGGTCAAATCGATGCACAAACAATTACATAAAACGCGAACGGTGTAGATTTTGCCGATTCTAAAAACTGAATTTGAAAGACACTTCCGGTGCTTACAGAAACAATAGAATGGACCCATGTCCTACCGCAATCGCCTGTTTTTAAAGAATTAATCTCTCATCTCAGAAAATAAAAGGTCTCAGGTTTTAGAGATTTATTTCAGATATTTTTCAGTCAGCTCTCGTGTACGTGAGCTTAAACAGAAACCATTTATCCCATCTTCCCTTGCATGGTTACAATGCTGTGCTTTCTGACAGCGTGAGCCATGAAACGACGAGGAATATAGCGATCTTAAAAGCGCAGATTCCATGCATAAGTCATCCATCTATAGCTACAGAACAAATGAGGAATTGTCGCTCTGATACGCCTGAAGGACCCCGAAGTCTCAGAGCCAGCGTTACAGACGATCAGTCAGCATCAGTCAGAAACCCCAGCCCTTGCTTGATCCCCATTGTTTACCGATAATGAGATCGATACCTCATCGCGACCACATTAAGCAGTCAAGCAGCCTCCCATTAAGTATTTGCAAGGCTAAAAGTTTACGTACGTACAAATGATTCGGAGATGCAATTATAGTGTTATTTCTCTTGGTGCTTTGCAATTAAGTTGTTTCATCAATACATGATGAAAAACTTATTATTCTAACATGACGTTGGAGAAGGAGAAAAGGTCTTAAAATAAAAAGGGTAGTATATATACGGGACGGTGATGTGTATCTCTATTTTAATCTTCCTTTTTTAGTTCATTTCTGTTACGTGAATTATGTTACTCCTCATTTGCATTTCCTCTGTTACAGGGATCTTTCTCTCTCCCCTTGGGTCCAGTTTCTTTGCAACTCATTATACAAAAAAGACAAAGTACACACTTGTGACTTTCCTTTGGATAAGACTTACTGTCAGGCGATCAGGTGTTGTCTTAAGATTACCTGTTACGTAATTAGTTTGCAACTATTTTATTTTCCATTTTCAATCGATTAGTCCTTCATGATTTACTCCTTTCGGCAATTCTGATATTTTCACACAACATACCACGGGAGCCCTGAAATTCTCCTTCCCTTCTCTCTGTCTGTCTGTCTGTCTGCTTGTTGGTCCGTCTATTGTTCTCTTTCTCTCTCTCTGTGTGTCTCTCGTAACTTATCTGTGTCTCCTGGGTTCTTTCTTCAGAACATATCGTTGTCCCCTTGCTCTAAAGGAAACTATTGGTGACGCCGATATGATTAAAACGATATGATCAACACTTTCAATTGCCGTGCTGCTGTGGATACAGGCACAGTTAAAATTTTTGCAGATTACTGGTACAGTTAGTATACTCAGCATGCCCTAATTTCTGCAGGATGAACAAAAATATTTTCTATAACAATTCATATATTGAAATTAGAACTTATGCAGTAAGATGTTTATGTCAGCTTAACATCAACCGTAGAGACGGAATAAGTTGTTTCTCTCAGTGTAACATCAGTCGTAGATATGGAATAAGTTATTTATGTCAGCTTAACATCAACCGTAGAGACGGAATAAGAAGTTTCAATCAGTCTAACATCAGTCGTAGATATGGAATAAGATGTTTCTAACAGTGTAACATGTCGTAGATATGAAATAAAATGTTCGTATCAGTTTAACATCAGCCGTAGATATGGAATTAGATGTTTGTATCAGTCGTATGTATGGAATAAGATGTAGGTATCAGTCGTAGATATGGAATAAGACGTTTGTATCAGTCGTGGATATGGAAAAAGATGTTTGAATCAGTTTAACATCAGCCGTAGATATGGAATAAGATGTTTCTATCGGTTCAACCATCAACCGTAGATATGGAATAATATGTTTGTATCAGTTTAACATCAGCTGTATATATGGAATAAGATGTTTGTATCAGTTTACCATAGGTAGTAGATACGAAATAAGATGTTTGTATCAGTTTAACATCAGTCGTAGATATGAAATAAGATGTTTCTATCAGTGTAACATTATCCGTACATATGGAATAAGATGTGTCTATCAGTTTAACATCAACCATAGATTACTAAAAATTAAAATTAATATATTCAAGATAGTTTTGAAATAGTGAATGTTGAATATATTATTTTAGTGGGCAAAGAATAAATTATAATTTCATTCTGAATTCAATACAGCGAGCACATTTCTGATCTATTGAGAAATGAAACATTTATTAAGAAAAATGTGAAGGAAACCAAGAAGTCGTATGGGTGGCCAAGTAATACGAGGCGCTGGCTACCAATCAATCTTCCCAGATGGGTCCTGGCCTGAATCCCGGGTGAGGTATGGATCGTATGCCTGTCTTACGGCGCTGGTCCTCTCCCTTCCCTGGAACAGTGGCCCCAAATTAGGAAAGAATGAGCTTATATATCTTAATAAGTTGCTCGCTATAGTCGCGAAACTTCCCAACAAAAAGGAAAGAAAATCTTTTTGCCCGCAATACATTCAGATTTACTTACAAGTATGAGGACAATGAAAAACGGACACTATTTCGAAAATGCTCAAAAGTTTAACACTCGATGACGATTAATTAATATTAACACATTTTTAATTATTTTAAAGAAAATTAATGTACAAACGCTATTGTTTTTTCGAGCATGCCCTGAAATTTATAAAACTCTACCCCTGTAGTACAGTGAATAACAGTCACCGCTCTGACCGGGAAACAGTGACCGTTTTTCAGAGTTCATGCATAAATTAATATCATTTGTCAGTTGCGTTTGGGCTGAGAGAATCCTGGTAGTTGCCGCCTGGGTGACGGAGCGCTGGCATTCGTCCGAGAATTGTCTCGGTTCGAATTTCTGTGAGGCAGGGATGCTGTGTCTGTATTACGGCACCGGCTCTCTCCCTTCCCTGGAACCAATGACTCTAAATTTCGGACGGGCGATTGCATGTAGCCCATCGAGTTGTCTCATGGTGGTCGTTAAACCTCCAAACAAAATAAAATTCCTGGTAGTCAATGTAGAATTACGGTCAGTGATTGTAGTGATTCAAAAATCAGAATGTAGATTGCATAGGGTTAGTTTACAGAAACCTGAGTTGATCTCAGATTTGGGACCGTAAATATAGCTGATAGTTTGAAGCTGAATTTTTTGAACATGCAAAAGCAGTTTCATTGCATTTTTCCCTCGTGATCTCCAACAGATTTTTTTTTTTTGATTGGAGATTTAACGACTACCGTGAGAAATTCAATGTGCTATAAAAAAGTCGCCCGTCCCTAATTTAGGGTCACTGGTTCCAGGGAAGGGAGAGAACCAGTACCGTAAGACAAACACAACATCCATGTCTCATCGGGATTCGAACCCGGACCCATCTCAGACGAATGATCAGAGGCCATCTCTTAAACCACTGCGCCACCGTAGCGTCAACCCATTGTTCACTAGAATTGCATAACTCAACATTGCCGCCCCGGTGGCGCAGTGGTCTAAGGCGTTGGCCTCTGATCGTTCCTCCGTAAGGGGTCCGGGTTCGAATCCCGGTGAGGCATGGATGTTGTGTTTGTCTTACGGCACTGGCTCTCTCCCTTCCCTGGAACCAGTGCCCCTAAATTAGAGACGGGCGACTGCTTATAGCCCATTGAGTTGCTCACGGTGGTTGTTAAACCTCCAATCAAAAAAAAAAAAAAAAAAAAAAAACCAAAAAAAAACTCAACATTACACTTATGAGAATTATTCCTACTGTAGGGATTTTTGGAAGGCAGTGTCTGACCCCTGATCTTCATCAGCCCTTAGAAATGGCAAGCTAAGTTATTAGGGTTAGGCAGGGCAATTGTCAAGGAGATGTTTTGGAGGTTTTAACTCTCCCCAAAATGCCATACTTAAATAAAGAGAAGGTAGATAGATCCATATACTTCTGTACGTAGTATATCACGTAAGTCAGTATTTGAATAATGGGGAATATTAAATAGAAGAATTTCATGTGTAAGTAAAATGTGACGGAGAAAAGATTTCACGTATGCATAACATACGGTGAAAATTAATTTTCAAATTCAGAAACCTTCCCCGAAAATTCTTTCTGGATACGGTCCTGGGGTTAGGGTACCCTATTGGGAAGAAAAACAGAACAATTTTAAAGGCAGAGATGTGTAACTGCACAGTTAGGCGGCGATGCGCCACGATATTCCAGCAACCTGCACCCACCTCAGCTGGCCTAGGCGGGGGAATGACACATGCACGAGCGCTGGAGCTCGCCTCAAGTAATTACTGTCACACGTCGAACTAAGCTTCAGCTCCTTTCTTTCCACTTAAGCACGCCATCGCACCCGCTCTAATCCAACCTATCCTGACCGAGACACAGTTTCTTCAGAAACATTATTTTTCCCTATTTTACTTACCCATCGAAGTATCGAAGGCCCTAAGTAAAATCCTAAGGAATAAGGTATCCATTAGTCCTCCATCCGAATTGACTGGGGTGCCCGTTGACCACTGTTTGGGGGCTACGTTGTTTGGATATTACCGCCAATGTTAATCGTACAGGAGCTGTTCTTTACAAACAAAAACTTGTCCTTCTGTAGGTTACCATTCTTCGGAGAGATTTCACTGTACTATAAACTCTTAGCTGATAGAGCACCTCTAAACGTACAATAATCGATTACTCTGAAAAATGCTTTTGAAAGGTTACGGATGATTATTAGCGTTGCTGACGTGTTGTTAATGACAGTCGTAAACTTGCCTTCTTGCTGACTATATGATGGCAAAAAAGAGACCTGGTATTGTATTATAATACCAGTATAGAGTACAAACCAGTAACAATGTAACATTTCATTTTGAAAGGTCCATCGGTACCTTTCTCCGTACATTTTGGCAAAAACTGACAGCTAGTCAGATTGTAAATAAATCAAAATGAGGGAGGCAGCGATTAGATAATCATGGACGACGACTGCATTACAAGTTAGACTATAAAAGAGTTGATAAACAAATATTTATCGCGATTCGATGATACGTGTTACCTCGATGATTTGTTATTCGATGAGTGTTTTTAAGGGAAGTGCGTTTCATGACGTTGTGTTTCGTCGAGGCTGACTAAAATCACAGATACCAGGGAAGTTCAGCAAGTGTAGATTATTTTTCAGTATCACGAACACTGTTCGTTAATGTTATTTCCAGCTTTAGTATGCAAGAGGAGTATTCCAGTGATTGTTTAAAAGCAACAAACGATCACACACAAAAAAATATTAAAACATTGTAGTTCTAAAAGTGATACAGCCGCAACATACTTGTGTGAGGGTAACATTTATATACACTCACGGACAATGAAATTTCCGCGGCTAGAAGAAAAGATGCTACAAGCGCGAAACCTTACAAATAGCTAGAGTGCATGCTGGTATGCAAATGATTCACGCTTGGTGCGAGTGCACATGACTGCACACACATTGTGGTGGCACTGCAAGCACGAACTGGCTGCTTTATAAACAGGCGTGTAGTCGATGCCCCATGAAAGCGAAAAGCACCGGCCGACGCAAGCAAGAGCACAGAGGGACAAGAATATAGGGTAGACGCCAGAGACGTCGATTTACGCAACTTACGGACTTTGATAGAGGCCGAATCACCGGACTGAAAACCGCAGGGTAGTCGGTGCGCCGTGTAGCCCGCCACGTGGATCGTTCTGACCGTACCGTTGGACTGTGTTGGGAGCAGTGGAAATGTGACAGCACTGCCGCACGGCGGAGCGGCTCACCAGGAGGACCACCGGTAGAGGAGATCGACGGATCGTGAGCCAGGCGTGAACGGATTCCACAGGGATGACCCGTTTCACTATACAGGCAGATGTAGCGGCCCCTGTGTGCCCACGAACCATTTCTCGACGCTTCGTGAAAGCGAATCTGCAATCCCAGAGTCCCTTACGTGTGCTACTATTAACACCGAAACATAGCCGGCTCTGTGTGCAGTGATGCCAGGCCAGAGCTACGTGGAATGCCACAGACTGCCGACGTGTGGTGTTTAGCGATGAGTGCCGCTTCGTTTTGGGGACAAATGCTCATTGTGTGGATGTCCCCGGGCTAACGGTATAATCCCAACCCCGCAATCCACTGTAAGTATTATGGTCTGGGGAGCCATTGCCTACGATAGCCGATCAACTCTAGCAGTGGTACGTGGATTATTGACGGGCCAGAGGTATGTGGATGAGATCCTACAACCCCATGTGCTCTCATTCCTGGCCGGGATTCCAGGTGCACTATACCAGTAGGATAATGCCCGTCTGCACTGCCCAGGAGTGCCTACGTCATGTCCAGGCACTTCCATGACCTGTCCGCTCCCCGGACATGTCCCCTATTGAGCATGTGTGGGACCAGTTGAAACGCCAGATGCCGCCGTGCTGCACTATCCGGGATTTGGAGCACACCGTCCAACACGTGTGGATCATTCTGCCACAGGACAACATCAGGCGTCTGTTCGCCTCCATACTTGACCGTATTGCAGCATGTATCTCCGCACGAGGCGGTACGACGGGCTATTGTAGATGACCGGACTGCGTGCCACAAATCCCTTTGTAATTGCCCTGCAGCTCTGTTTTTGCCATCATGTGCATCATTCATCTGTATCATTACGTCCATAAAATTTCGGTTCAATCCGATGCTTCCTTCTCGGTGCGCAAATTTCATTGTCCGTGATTGTATTTGTTTCTGTTGAAGTCTTCATAAAAACAAATTATAAAAAACACCGTCCCTAAAGGGAAGTTCCAGGAAGTATCGCAAAACAACATTTAGAAAGTTATAGCGTATTGTTTACGTAGCTTCACAACTGTACAAATAATATGCTATGATCTTGTACAAAAATTTTAAACATACGTCTCACGACAGTAGCAGGAACGCATTTCCGAAAGGGATCACGGATACGACGTGACTTGGCATCAGACGTTCTGTAACAGTTTCAGTTACATGTCCCACGCAACTGATTAAACCAAATCTCATTTTCACTGAGCGATCAAAGACCTGAGGTTGGGACAGTTGTTCGAGTTGAGTTCAGGCTTGAGTCCAATACGAGGAATAGGTTGAGAACTTATCCCTTAGCTTTTGCTCTACCGTTTCTTTCCTGGAGTGGCCGTAATAAATTAGAGACGTGGTACTCTTTCTAGCCTTAGATGCTCATGGGCTGTTAAAACTCCCAAAACAACGATAGAAAAATCAAGAGGTACTCTTGTAGATAATTTATGCTACGCATCTTTTGCATGCCAAGAAATCTGTGGGTGTGAAATAAACGAGTGATTCGAGATCATTTATTTACGCACAACACATTGCATTTATTCCCGGCACTTAGGACCACACCGAGTTACAGTGCGGTATATGATAAGTGGAATTACACAATCACAACGAACAATAAGGTTTACTAATTCCTGACATTGAGCGGTACTTAGGTAGGTGGATTAATGAATGTTATTATCGTAAAACCAATGAAAAAAGATACATGAGTTACAAAGGTAAGTATTTACTGAACTATGACGGTGGCAATTGAGCGAAGCGAGACCGAAGGCCGAGCGGAGTTCTCTTTACGAGACTCGAGACAATTAGTTGTTCGGGCACAGGCACGAGATGACACATCCGATCACCGTGATTTTTTGCATGCGATTGGACATCGTCCATGGTCAGGTATTGACGCTTTCAGATTCCCCAAATTCCTTGTCATTGAAGAATAATCGTCCAAAAACATGCATGGGGTGGGGTGGGGGGTTTGTCCGGGTTTTGAGAAGGGGTCGTTTGTTACCTATTTCCAAAGTTCTTCAGCCGATCGCGGTGACACTTGTCTCAGAGAAAGGGAAGGACATGGTGAGTGACATGGGGTTGGTATCATGGTAATTGGTTGTGCCGTATAAAAATAATGACCATTAAAAACTGACCAATTTTAATAATAATTGAAAAAATCCGCTCTCTATACGAGACTCTGGGCAATTAGTTGTTCGGGCATAACACTTCCGATCACCGTGACTTTTGGCATGCGATCGGACATCGTCCATGGTCAGGTTTTGACGCCTTCCGATTCCCGAAATTCCGTGTCATTGAGGAATTTCAATTAAAACTAGATGGCTTTTTAGTTGTACCGTTTCAGGAAAGTAGGCTCACTAACATTAATTTAAAAAAAAAATATTTGAATTGAGAAACGAAGAAATGGAAAGACTCCGTCTGTTAGCTCAACACTTGCTTAATCTATAATAATAAAAGAAAGTTTGTTGTGTGTGTGTGTCTGTCTGTCTTTCACGATACAAAATGAAAAACACGTGTTTCCCGATCTGAGTATGTCTTTCCGCTTTGTTTACATGCAATCTGATCACAATCAACATAAAGGCGTGAAGGAAAGTAGTTTATGATAAATTTTAGGCATTTCATTTTTAGAATGTTTCGTACTTTTGTTCTGGAAGTCATGCATTTTACGCGTTCACTTTTTAGAATTTGTTATAATAGACGCCTTAATGAGCTTAGATTTTGCAATAGCTTCGCTCAAAATTTGCCAACTGTATCCGAGTTATCGGTTACCGTTGGCGGCTTGTCCTAGTAGTAAGTATTTTGACTGTTTAGTTTTTCAAAACAATATTTATTTATTTATTTATTATTATATATTTTTCAGATTTAGAAGAACGTAAGAAATGACCCTGATGGAGATGAAATGTGATGCGTCTACGAAAGTCCATATGCGCATGCGCAAGCTAAAACATGACCTTAAGATAGAAAGAAAAGCTAAATCGCAAGCGTGTTAGCGAGAAGAAATGGTAAATTTTGTTCTAGGTTTATCTAGTTATCTACAGGTAACATCCCATCTTTTAGCAGTACTTTTTCATCATTTTAAAGCTCTCCTGAATAGCGGATAACCCCGCAAGGGGTGGGTGGGGGTCGACAGGTAGACAAATTTCGCTACTTCGCACCGTTTTCATAGCATTAAAAATGCGTCTGGTTTTTTTTTTTTCGCAGTTAGCTGTGTACTTTCCTTGAAAAGGCCATCTGGTAAAAGCTTGGAAATTTTGAGTTCTATTCTACGCCAAGAAATTCGGATTACTGGTATAGTTATACAATTTCAAGCAGAATTAGGGTATAGTTCCTCATTATTATTTAAAAATTGGTTTTTATAACGGCTTTTATCCCATTTAGTATAAAGTTCTCGTAATTTAGCAGATTGCAATGTGATATTCTTACATTTACATAAAACGTGATGAAATAATGTTGTTTAGTAAAACATATTGTTGAGTAACAATGAAATTAACTGTTGTTGCGTCACTTCATGAGACGGCATTCAAAAAATCAGATTTCGTCAATGGTTTTGACTACTTCCGTTACCCATATTCATTATACCGAGAAATTATGCATGGGATTTATTTTGCTGCTGTGGGGAAAGACGCACAGCATCAAAGCTTCTTACTTAGCTAAATCAGTGTATAGAATCGTTTGGTCATCCGTTTTCCAAATGTGTGATTTATCAATCCTACTGCTCTCAAACTGGCATCTGCTTGCAGCTAGGACCAAAGTAACAGATAGTTGTATTTGTTTCTCGATTGTGGCTCCCTCTCTTCTCTGAGAGGACTCACCTTAAATCAGAAGTAAACATTACTTTTAATTGAAGGCTAATAAAAACAAAATAAAAATAAAATTGTCGATCAATGAAAACGCTAATCAGAATTACAAATATAAAAGAAATAGCTAAATCACTTTTCCTTTGAATTAGTTCTACGTGTGTAAAGGATAATCAGAAAATATTGCATAATTTCGTAGAAACGCGGGAGAAAAACCATTCCTCTGGTGAAAATCACCTTTTTAGCATTAATTAATTTTCGCTTTAGCCAAATTCTGCAAGTTCTACGACTTTTTTTCCCTTGCATTACTTAACGAAGTCAGTAGAGCAGACACTTATCTATGAATTTAAGTTCACCGTAGGAGAAAAGGAGCTTTCAAGTCTACGCATAAGAGGAGCTCCAATTACTGGGTGGCACGTGAGCATTTCTTCTTGGGTCACAAACCCTGAGTCAATATTGTATGGAAACTCAGATGCATACTGATGTCATTTATATATATATAAAGGAGACACTGGAAAAATGTCTACAGCGTTTCCTTTTTATACACTGACTTCAGGAGAACCAGTGAACAAAAGGTAAAATAATTATTCTTTTAGAAATGAGTTTGCAGAAGCCTCTGATAAACAAGTTGTACATAATCATTTCCGAAATTCACCTCGGAAAGGAACAGAAACTTTTCAGAAATCACTTTCATTAAGAAAACAAAAAATCTTAGCATTTTTGACGTTATGTAGCTTTTGGACGATTCCTCATCCACTATTCTCAATCCATGGCTGGATGAAAGTCTTCCTCAATCTCTTCCACAACTCTGGCTTGAGCCACAATTTTCCATGTCACTTCGGCATGCTTTCTAATTTCATCCATTCACCTCCCATGTAGCTTTCTTTTAGGTATTTATTTGTGCCGTGGTATCTAGTCTAAGTTTTACTTTATCCAACGGTGGGCAGTTCTTCAAGCAACGTGTCCTGACCATTACCACTTGAGGCTCCAAGAGTTCCTCTTCCTATCTTTTCCGTTTACACCAAACATGCACTTCCCCGTGTGCTTCTTTCAGTTGCCTACATACATCTTTTTGTTCTAATCCGTAAGTAAGATTTGGTAGAACGTGTACATTAAACACTCCTTTAAGACACAATGGTAAAGTGTTCTTGAGAATTAAGTTGTTTCTTCGACGTGCTCTCCAGCCAAGCCTCATACGCCTTCTAACTTCTTTTATGGTGCGAGTTACTCTTGGTATATGTTTTCCAAGGGTCTTTTATATTTGCCCTATCCACTGTTAAACCTCCTATTTTTGTACATCACTATCATCAAAATTGATGTACACCAGTTTTGTTTTCTGCAAGTTCATTTTTAATCCATCTCATTTACTCGTTTCAGCAAGTTCCTGAATCATATTCTGAAGTTGTGAGAATGTACTTGCAAAAATGACTATGCCGTCAGCAAAATGTAGGTGGTTAAATACTATCTATTAGTTTTTATCGTCTTGTCATTACAGTTCAATGAATAAAAGGCATTCTGCAGTGTGGCACTGTAGAGTTTGGGAGATATAGTGTGATATTGTCTCACACCCTTTCCAGTTTTTAGAGAAAACGGAGTGATAAAATATGTCCTCAATATATCCCCAAACTCTTCAATGCCAAATTTGCATTTTCACTCATGTCATATTTAATATCAATGTATTTACCATGGTAATGCTGCATAGCTTGTAATAAACACTGGAAATGTATAGCGAACATGCTCTTCCTTCTCTGCAGTCGGATGTTCTGCCAACTGAACTACGCCGGCAAGCCTTATCGCTGCTGTTTTTATTTATGCGTCAACTCAGTAGTACGTCACATGTTGCAGGTTTCGGGTCAGCCGACAAACCGTGCTTGAAGGAGATCACTGTTAGAAGAGGGAATTCCTGTTAATTCCAGATGATGTGTGAAAAAATCCTCACATATTTTGTTTCGAACCTCAGGGCTAGGCGATTCATATTTACGTTAGGGCGCAAATATAGAAAATGTGCTGGCTTTTGTCAGAAGTGCTTTCGAACCCACGTCTTCCTTCTGCGGAGTCGAATATTCTCCTAACTGAAATATATATCGGCAAGGCTTATCGCTGCAATTTGCCGTTTTGACTAATACGTCACACTGGGTTCAACCAAGAAAACAAGCTTGATTCACAAGCGACTAGAGCACTAATTACCTTATCCATGTACTGAAAGAACTCATTTTTACGGTTATTCCGTCCCATTTCAACTACGTTTTGAGGAACTTGATGCAATGCATGAAAATTTTGGTTGAAATATGGTACCATGGCGATCACCTCTGTGGTAACGGAGTACTTTTCGCAGCGCGTGAGATCTTTGAACAGTGTATATAAGATACCAAAATACTTCCGCTACCTTAGAACATTTTCCAGTGACATCTGGATTGCAGAATACTTTCGAATGTGTGGGACAACTATACATCATGTGGGTCCCCGGGTATCTTAGCATAAGCACTGCTTTTGATATTATACTATTGATAGAAGACAACCGTTATATATAGGAATAAATCAGTTTAATTCATTCGAATGTATGTATTTGCTATTTGCCTTCCAATAATACCAATATTCGAAGAGATTTTCGTATAATATGTTATTGCAGGAAACCATATTGATGATGTAAAACAAGTCTGAATAACGTGTGGCTACTGAAGTACTTTTAGTATATAACGAAGTAAATTTCTCCGCCATTTTTGGTCTACGCCGGGATTCGAACCCGGATCCCCTCATTCCGGAATAAGTCACTCTACCAATTGAGTTACGCGGACGTTTTATTCTGATTCCTATCTGCCTTTATGTCGTGTGCGTCCTTCTGGCAGGTAGGATTCAGAATAAAACGTCCGCGTAGCTCAATTGGTAGAGTGACTTATTCCGGAATGAGGGGATCCGGGTTCGAATCCCGGCGTAGACCAAAAATGACGGATAAATTTACTTCGTTACAATGGCGCCCGAACTATCCGGATGACCCGACCGTTCAAAATATCGCATTGGTGTGATGTAATTTCCACACCGCGACATAGGAAAAATCAGAGAATCCCTTCTCCAGCGCTTCGAAAAGTAAATGTGTGTGACGTTGCATTCCACACACCAGATTGACTGGGAGTTCTCACGTGCACGTTCTACAGTGGATGGCTGCCTGCAACGATTCATGGTCACGGCTGACCCGTGGGCCATGCCCCCGGCCCTCTTTCGGGGGGGGGGGGGGAGATGTGACGTACCTGCCAGCAAGACGCACACGACATAAAGGCAGATAGGATTCAGAACAAACGTCCGCGTAGCTCAATTGGTAGAGTGACTTATTCCGGAATGAGGGGACCCGGGTTCGAATCCTGGCGTGGACAGAAATGACGGAGACACTTACTTCGTTATAAGTACACTGTTAAAAATGTAGCACCAAATGTGGTGCTACACCACTTTCTGAGAAAAGACACACCATTATGTGTTGCAAACAAAACCCAAAAACATCGTGTAACTTTGCGCCATGTTATGGTACAATGTTGCGCCACATTGAGGTGCAAGGTTTCACCATGTCGTTGGGTTTTGTTTTCTCACCACACAATGGTGCGTCTTTTGTCAGGAATTGGTGCAGTAGCACCATTTTTTGGTGCAACCTATCACAAAATTTTAAACAGTATGGTGTAAAACAGCTTCGTGTAACACATGGTAACACAGGGCATCTTCTACATAACGAACAGGAGTCCAATAATGTTTGGTACTACATCAGTAATCCAAATGACGCTTGAGATACTAACACTTTCGGTAATATAAAACTTTCAGCAATATTTGAATATTACATGGGCGGCATCAAGCGGGGAGGAGGCAAACTTTGACAACTAATTTTTCTGGACAAATGACTTTCAGCTTTGACCTTAGTTCTAAAACAGGATGGAAATCAGAAATGAAATATTAAAAATGTCGATATTTCTAAAATACGAAAACAACTGAAGAGCCATCGTAGTAAGCTAGACGTTCCCTAACCAAATCTTGAGTACAGTGTTCTCCAGTACTTTTTTTGGTATAACACAAGTGAGAATAATATTTGGATAAACACTTCGGGAAGGGGGTCTGATTATTTTGATTACAAGCAATGCCGGCCGCGCAGCGACTTAACTTCCTCCGCGCAGTAAGAATTTTAGATTAAAATTCCCAAATCCCCAATTAATTTTCATAAATCGGAAATCAATTACCTGCAAAACTAAAAATAAATAATGTGACGTACTACAGAGGTGAAAACATGTGTCTAGACAACAAACGTGCTGTTCGCGTAGCTCAGTTGGGAGAGCGACTTACTCCGGGAGTGAGGGGGGGGCACGGATTCGATGACCGTTGCGGACAAACTTGTGCTTTCACAATAAATAAAAATCGGGCTCTCAAACGTCAAAACAACATTTTTCTTAAGTGTCGTTCGGCTCCTTCTAAGTTCGTCTAATTGTCCTCTTCATTCTCGAAGGTTTCTCTCCCTTCCCTGGAGCAGATAGTGAACGCGAGAATGCTGATTAGTGATTTTCCGACGCCGAGAAGGAGGCAAAAATTGAGTCTTTTCTCAAAACAACACAACAGCGCCAGCCAATCACAGCAAAATGAACAGCATGAAAACTAAATTACGTAACGGACTAAAAGTGAGCCATCTGGATATGCTGATGGGAATAAAATACTATCCCGTAAGTGGACAACATATCGATCTTGAGACAGTCCACAAGTTTTGGAAAAACTTGTGGACTGTCTCAAGATCGATATGTTGTCCACAGCCATCTCTCAAAGAAAAGAGCGATGGCTTCTGTTTGATGACTCTCAAAGATGATCGTGGAAAGAGCGATGACTTCTGTTTGATGAATCTCAAAGATGGTCGAGTCCAAAACTCCCACTGTCGAGCCTTCGGTTTGGGGGAAAAATTGAGAGGCGATTTATTCCTTGAAAGGACTGTCAGGTCAGAACGATTTTGAACTCATTATTTTTCATTTAGTTGATACTTTGTTTCTTATTCTCCCTGGTATTTTGATATGCAAAGGAAGTGTGTATCATGGGTAAACAAGCTTTTCCTAATTTCCAGGGATTTATTCCAGAAGTAAGTTTGAGCTTTCACTTTTTATAAAATAAAAATTTTAATTAATGAAATGTTTTTAACAATTTTTTATTTAAAATTAATTGCGGAAAGAACGGTGATAAAAATGGGGGAGGGGCTCCCCGGTGGCGCAGAGGTCTAAGCGATAACCTCTGATCATTCGTCTGAAAGGGATCCAGGTTCGAATCCCGGTGAGGCATGGATGTTGTGTTTGTCTTACGGCACTGGTCCTCTCCCTTCTCTGGAACCAATTACCCTAAATTAGGGACGGGCGACTACTTATAGCCCATTGAGTTGCTCACGGTGGTCGTAAAACCTCCAATCAAAAAAAAAAAAAAAAAGTTCAAAATTCTACTGCATTAGTAAGAAAAGCATAAAAAATAAAAAATTTTGCCCAAGCGTTTTTGATGCTTGCCCAGCTCATTGGGTTAGGCTATGTCCATGGTCGCTTAGATGGAATATTGGTTACAAGCCCTGAATAAATAACACTTGGGCTCCTTATAATTTGGTTACAAGCCCTGAATAAACACTTGGGGGTCTTATAATTTGATTACAAACCCTGAATAAACACTTGGGTGTCTTATAATTGGTTACAAGCCCTGAATAAACACTTGGGGGCCTTATAATTTGGTTACAAGCCCTGAATAAACACTTGGGGGTCTTATAATTTGGTTACAAGCCCTGAATAAACACTTGGGGGGGGGGGGGTATAATTTGGTTACAAGCCCTGAATAAACACTTGGGGGCTTATAATTTGGTTACAAGCCTTGAATAAACACTTGGGGGATATAATTTGGTTACAAGCCCTGAATAAACACTGGGGGTCTTATAATTTGGTTACAAGCCCTGAATAAACACTTGGGGGTATGATTACTTTGGTTACAAGCCTTGAATACACATTTAGGGGTCTGATTACTGTAATCACAAGCCCTGAATACACATTTGGGGGTGTGATTACGATTAGTAATACAAGTGAATTTAAATACGTGCATTCCCATATATACTCACCAGCGTAGGAGACATTCAAATAACGCGTGGGAGTCGCAATACTTCCGGAAGTTCAAATAAAGTAATAATGGGCGGATGTCCGAGTGTTTTCTGAAGTGTAGGTCAGTTTCGAATCAAAAAGACATAGTCTTTCAACACTTTGATACGTCTGTGTATGGTCGGTATGTCAGGTATTATGGGACACTCGACATAGGATTACACGAAATTTCCAGTTCACAAGGTGACGGACGTAAGATAAACGATCGCCAGACAATAGTGTTAAACGCTCAAATGGCACTTCAGCAGATGGACCGTCGAGACAAAGGGGGAATTTAGCCAAACAAGAGGCTGATCACATCATTAGCTGGTAAGAGAGGTACACCAGTTTAAGACCAGCATAAGAGTCAGGTCACGTAGGTGTGCCATGTGAGATAGAGTGCATTCTTTTAGTTCGGTAAAGAATTTCCACCAGTGACCTCGAGAGCCACATGATCCACTTTTCGAAACGAAAACCGACTGCTGACGTGCTGGAATCGGGGCTACTAGTTCTGCTAGATTTATGATGATGCGTTCGCACCTTCTAATGAACGCTGTAAACAAGCGACTCGCTGTGTCCCGTAACAAGGTCGGCCAGTCACGGAAACAAATGGTTTCCCCAGATTCATCGATGCACTTCATTTAAGAGGGATTTCGTTCTTTTTAATCTCTTAACAGCTGTCAGATTCTGTTTGCTGAGAACTAGTCCTGTCAAACAGGAAAACACCGAAAGGAAATATTTTTCCAAGCTGGGATCGTTGTTGCCTTCAGGTCTTAAATAAGATTATTTTGCCAGATATTTCCGTAAAGTTACACATGTTGTTGAGACCTCTGTACGACGAGGAAGAAACAAGCACAGCATTTTGTTAAGTCCTTTTTGTTTGTATTACTTTCGTTCGATCCTATTTCTTACGGATAAAAAGATCATTTTTTTTGCTATCATCTTGAGTAATCTAGAACAAAATGCAATTTTTTCCTGTTCTCGGTGTAAATCAGATATGAGCAATTTTATTCATCCATTGGTCAATATTTGACTTCGTGAACTCTTCAAGAGTCGGTTGGTTAACTTCTCCCGTATATGACATGTTTATAATTAACTCTCCCACCCTCTTTCCTTCTCGTGATATTGTCTGATAAAGAGGTTAATGAACAACAGCACGGTGCGATTGTTCTATCGTAGATGTTTTCTGTTAAGAGCGAATTAATAATATGAAAATCTGCGACTTATAACGATAAATATTTTTTTAAAAATTCGCAGTGGATCGAATGAAGGTATCGCAAACCAGGAGAAACTTAGAAGCAGTGACGTGCATTGCGAACACCCGGGAAACAAACAGATCAGATCATATGTAGAGATTTTAGGAAGGGAGTGTCTGACCCTAGGTCTTAACAACCTTAGAAATAGGAAGCTAGGAGATTTGGGCTAGAGTGCCCGATAGGAAAGTGACACGGAAGCTAGATAAAAAGGGGGAGGAAGACGTCTTTATTTATTACCGGGGTGCCAGCACCCGGGGTCCGACGGCTTAACGTGCCCATCCGACGCACGGCGGATATTTAGTGGTTCGAGCGTTCGTACCTGCCTGGGATCGAACCTGAGATTATCTCCGTGGAACGTTGCCTACTAGGCCACTTGCGGCCCTGAGAAACAAAGAGCCTACTCAGTTTGTTTCGTATATATTTGCTGCTCTTCTACACATGCGTATTAAGTATGCACTTCTTCTCAGAACACAGCAGAAAACCCTTGTTTACGTTTTCTGGTCAGAGTGGGGACCATTTTATCTGCTTCATCTCGGAAAGAAGAGTTTTTATATAGCGTGTGATTCATCAATACGGTGCGGTGTCGCAATACCACATCTTAACTTCAAGATGGCAGATTTCGTAGCTTAAACTCTAAAGGTAAATCATTTTACAATATTGTTGGATTCCAAAGTCACACTCAGTCACCATTGTTGGCGCTTAAATAATGAGCAAAGCAGGCATATAATGTAGAAGAAACATTCCTCTTACAATACGTGTAAAATTCGTCATGACATTAACACAGCAATCACACATCTCCGAATTGGCTGTATTTGCTGTTCTTCACGTAATATCAGTCACATCAGAAAACTTGAAAATTTCATCGCACTGTAGTGGGAATCGAACCCGCATCTACCGATTACCGTTTGAGTATGCTACCTAGCATACTAATGCTAGGTAGCATACTTTGTTAATTATCACAAGTAAAGCAGGCGTTGGTACCTCCCGGGGGAAATATTATTAATCTCATGACACCGCATGCCTTCCCCCTAGAAGATTGTAGTGATCGCTCCCGAGGACAATAGACATCAAGATTACAAATCGGAAGTTTCGTGTGGTGACTGCGCAATAATTCTTCTTTTTTTAACTTGTAAAGGGGGAGAGGAGAAATAATGAAAGGTGCAACAGATAGTTTCGGACGTTACGTTATTCTGAGCTACAGAGGATTTCGGGACTCCTGTCTTTAATGCGCTATCTCTATTATACATACACTATATTGACAAAAGTCACCGGACAACCCTTCAAAAGCAAATGAACGGATGCGCTGCGTTGTTAAGATGCGCGGTACAGCTGCAAACGGTATACAAAACAAGCCTTCAACTGACCGTGATCATATCGTACTGTGAGGTTGAGTGAAAATGTCGCCGCGGGAGAGAACTGACTTTGAGAATGGAAAGATTGTTGGGTGTTTTATCAGTGGGTTGTCCGTAAGAGAAACCGAGAGGCGTTTAAACATACCCAAGTCAACTGCTCTGGATGTACTGAATAAGTGGAAGACACATGGCGTGCCTCAAGCAGCAAAACATACCGGCAGACCAAAGAAAATCAGCGACAGAGGACGTCGAAGCCTCAGGAGAGTCGTTACAGCTAATCGATGGAGTGCTGCACAAGACCTCAGTGTTCAGGGGAGTAAAAATTCTGGAACCTCGATATGTACACGTACCATCCTCAGAGAACTTCATTTAATTGGTTACCGTGGTCGTGCGGCTGCTCATAAGCCTTTCATTTCCACTCGGAATGCTACTCGTTGTTTAGCATGGTGAAAAGAACATTTATCGTAGACCGTAGATAAATGGAAACGGGTACTATGGACTGATGAATCCAGATACACGATCCATCAGTCTGGTAGCCATGTGTGGGTATGGCGGCAGGTGGGGGAATGCTATTTACCACAGTGTACTGTTCCTGCGGTCAAGTTTGGAGCTGACAGTGTACTCGTGTTGGGGTGTTTTTAGTGGTATGGTCCCGGTCCTTTGCTTATCGTGGACAAAACTGTTAACCAGCACGTCTACCTCGATATTCTGGACAATTATGCTCTACCAACTCTGTGGCAATACTATCGAGCCGTACCTTGTTGGTACCAGCAGGATAATGCAACAAGCCATTAAGCAAGGACTGTTATGGCGTGTAATTCCGTATCGTGTGTGGACTGGCCAGCACAGAGCCCTGATCTGAATCCCATAGAACACCTATGGGATGAATTAGAGTGCTGCATAAGAAGTTTAGAACCAAGGCCTACTACAAAGCAACAGCCGCTACACGCCGCGGCATCGAACGAAAGAAGCTTTGGATGTGGGCTTGGGGTATGTCGGTCCAGGCTGCTTCCACACGTTGCCACAGTTCATCAGGCGTAGCCGCGGGTGGTGCTTGCCGTGCCACTCGGTTGCCGATCAGCGACCAGACGTGTTCGACGGGCGACATATCGGGAGAACAGGCGGGCCACGGCAGCAGTGACACCTTGTGGACCGTGAAGAATTGTTGCACGATGCGTGCCACGTGCGGGCGCGCATTGTCCTGTTGAAACGAGGCCGCTGGCAGGTCCTACAGGTAAGGGAGGACTACAGGCTCCAAAACGTCAGAGATGTAGTGGTAGCTGTTGAGTGTACCGGCGATGCGTACCAGAGGGGTGTGGGTGTCATATCCAATTGCGCCCCAAATCATAACGCCAGGCTACGTACCGGTATCGCGATGCATAATGCAGGCGTCATACAGTCTCTTGCCGCGGTTTCGCCACACGCGGATCCAACCATCGTGGTGTTGCAGGCAGAAGCAGGATTCGCCGGAGAAGACAATGTCGTGCCATACCGTAGTCCAGGTTCGGCGTTCAACGGCCCACTTCCGCCGCACTCGCCGGTGGTGTAACGTCAATGATAATCTGAGCAATGGGCGCCGTGCGATAAGTCCCCGCTCCTGCAGACGACGTCGAACGGTACGTGCTAATAACACTAGTTGTTGCGCAACACACCCTAATTGCTGTGCTAACGTTCGTGATGTGGCGGTGCGAGCCGTCAATGCCCGTCGCACAACATGCCGGTCCTCTCCTTCGGTGGTGTGCCGCGGCTGCGGCAATCGCTCACGTCGGTCTGTCCGTCCCTCCTGCACCCACCGAATCCATACTCGCCTCACTGCGGCTGGATGTCGTCCCACACGGGCGCCGATGTCTCGGTACGATAAACCGCTGTCACGATAAGCCACTATTCATCCTCTGTCGAACTCCGAAACGTGCTGGAATGACTGCCGTATTCTGCGACGAGGCATCAGGAAGCTTCCCACGCACAGGTCCGGCAGCACAACACACTTCCACTACTTACACCCCGCCTTCTGTGCACCCTTCTTATAGTGCTTCTCGGTGGCGTGCCGGGCTCACATGATTTGTATGTGCCCTGCAATGCTAATGATTTGCATGTCCTCTCGCGGGTGACGCATGCGGCGAATTCAGGCCAATCGGATGCTTCCTTCTTGGTGTTGGATTTTGGGTGGCCAGCAGTGTAATTATGAATCCCAACATGCAGGTTTCATTAATATTAAAATAGAATCTTAAAGATACAAGATTTACACACGGACGTTCTGAAAGAGGAAAGTTTGGTGTTCAAACATTCCAAATACTTCGCAAAATATAACTTTTTGTGTTATAAGCACATCTTGGGTTTTCATTTTCACATAATTCTCTAGGATAGGTTATTATTATGACTTGGTTTGAGAGTTGAAACCGCCAGTTACGTTTGCATCTCAATTAATTCAGAAAACACTCCCATTTTCCAGGCTAATATAGAAAAATAAAGAATTTACTTAAAATATATAATTATCAGCATAATTACTATGGATTTAATATTATAATTCCCATGTGTTTAAAAAAGAGAGCAAATATTTTTTAAATAGTCCCATTTTTGACGGTCTCAAAGAACAGGGTTTTGGCATTACAGAGTAGAAAATACTGCAGACTAACATTGCCTCGAACTTATTACAAAAATATTTACAGGATGGTGCCGAAATACAATAGCAGCAAGGTGAACTGTATCGAAAAGATTGCATCCTGTTGCCTTTACACGAAGGACACTTTGGAAGACGCCTCATAGTTTGCGGTTCCGCTGACTGCGCTTCATTGGAAGAAGCACATCAACCGCGAAACGTACGATATTATAACTGGAATTCAGAGTGAAATGGGCAATTTCATCCACTGAGGAGTCACGTTTTGCTATACAGTTTAATACTCAGCATGTTTTTATTTGATGAATCAGAATGGTTTCACGAAAGCGAACATGCAGAATTCAACTCATGGTTAATTTCATATTCATGACTTCACAGAAAAAGGAATATTTAACATAGAGCTAAGAGTCGTAGAGCAACGATGCAGAATACTCTTCGTAACCAGTCACAATATAATTGGAAACGAGATGATAAGGAATCTGTTAGCCCACGACAATGTAAGAGACTCGGCATTCCTTTCCATTATATACTGAGTGGCCACTTTATTATGACCACCTCCTCAGTACTTCGTTGGGCCACCTTTTGCCTTTAATATTGCGTCGATTCTTCGTGGCATGGACTCCACGAGATGTTGATAGGCGGTTTGTGGAATCTGAAACCATGCTTGATGAATAGCATTTTCCAGGAGTGTGAGATTGCAGGGTTGTGGATCCAGCTGTCTGATGGCACTCGTTCAACTTCATCCCACAAATTCACAATGGAGTTGAGATCTGGAGATTGTGGGGTCCACCTAAGCAAAATAAACTCACCGGCATGTTCCTGAAACCAATCCTGTACAATACGAGCACTATGGCAGGATGTATTATCTTGTTGAAAGTAGCCATCGCCATTGATATAAACCATCCACATGACAGGATGCACTTGTTCCGCAACGATGTTTAGATATGATGTGCCAGTCAGACGTTGATCAACACGAATTAAAGGGCCCAAAGCATGCCAGGAAAACATTCTCCAAACCATAAGGTTGCCTCCACCATCTTGAAAGGTTGTAGCAATGCATTTGGGGTCCATGCTTTCGTGCTGTTTTTCGCCAAATTCTCACTCGGCCATCGGTATGGTGCAACTGAAAACGTGATTCATCAGACCACTTATTTTGTTTCCAATTATCGACTGTCCAATCCTTTTGCTCTTGTTCGAACCGGAGACCGTTTCCTCTTGTTAACTGCAGACAGCAAAGGTGTTCTAACATGCCTTCGGCTGCCATATCTCATCCGATGCAGTGTACGGCGAAACATTGCGTGCAGAGATCATTTGAGGGGATCCTTGATTAAGATGGTCTGTAATTTGCTGCACTGTTGGCCTTCTGTTGTCTGTTACTAGTCTGGAGACTCTCCGTTCCGCCCGAGCAGTCACTAGTCGATGACAACCACACGTTGCACGTAGAGATTCAGTTATTTGGCTGACAGTCCAGTCTTTAAACATTTTAACAAAAGCTGTTCTGGAACATTTCACGAATGCGGTGGTTTCGGTGATACTCGCTCCATGGCACCGAGCTCCTACAATCATCCCACGTTGAAAGTCCCGTCAAATCGCATTTTGTACCCTTCTCGTCATCCAAAAAATCACTTCTACTACTGTCGCAATTTCCCTTTTTGTACTAGCCTCGCCCTCTGGCGGCAACAGCGTGCAGGACATAGCTTATTTGCTTAATAAAACTGTCAGGTGGTCATAATAAAGTGGCCACTCAGTGTATACTTAACAGGTGAGCAGTATGCTACGATACACTTGATAGTAAAACAATTTGAACGTGTATGCATGTGCGTGCGCGTAGAATTTAATTAGCTGGCTATTAAGGGTAGTAGGGATCTCCGGAAAAGATATAGAAGTGAGCTCTCAATCCTCGTAGGAAAGAACAGAATGAGAACAAGGAGTACTTTTTGAAAATCTGAATGCGTTTGTTGCACACGAGTTATTAAATTACTTTTTAAATACAAATTCCGTAGTTCTTGCACTCGCTGCTTTTGTAATAATAAAAGCAGTTTTGAAAAGTATGCCTAAAGACGGATGTTACATAAAGTTTTGGCAATAAAGTTCGGTGAATGCTGTCGTAACGCGTGAAAGGAAACGTTATGAACCGCGTTGTAGCTTGCACAACACAGTCAGGTACATGATTGAACATGTTTGTAACTGTCACGTAGCTGTGACAAAGGGTGTGGCACAGAGACCGTGAGCGGTAGCTGACGTAGGTGCGTGTTCTTTACGGTCAAAAATGGAGAACGAATAAATATCGAATTCTGCCTCAAATTGGGGAAATCCGCATTGGAAACACGTGCAATACTGAAAGCAGTTTACAAGTATACGAAGCAGTAGCCTTGAAGTGTGTTTTTAACCGATTCAAGCGTTTCGCGAAGGAAAGTGACTAGTATTGAAGACGCCTGCAGAGTGGAAGGCTCTCGACCTCCGAAGATCCAGAAAACATTGAAACATCGAGAGAGTACCGTGGCACTCTTGGTAAATAATGTATGCTATACATCTTTCGCATAACAAGTTCTTCATGGGTGTGAAAGAAAACGAGTGATTCCAGAGTATAAATTTATTTACGTACATCACATTGCATTTATTCGTGTCACTCGCACAACCACACCGAGCCACAGTCCGGTGTGGATTATGTGTGCAACTTAATATTCGGTCCCTAACCACGAGCGATCATAGAACGTCGGTAAATGCAAATAGCTGTGTGCGATTATGGGTGATTGCAGCGCCATCCAACAGCTTTCCAGGCTGTTGGATGGCGGTGGTGTTAACCGCTCACAGCTGTAGTGACAGAAGGAACGAAAGTTGACGGTGAAAGCAATGTCGTCCGAGGAGCAACATTTGAGGCACTTCCTCCTGTTAGCGTTTCAGATGAAAATAAAGTGCTGCGGAAGCCCAGCAACTCATCTGTGCTGCTTTGGGTGAGGCTGCTGTGTCCTACAGTACGTGTAAGAAGCGGTTCCAGCGGTTTAAGCAGGGAAATTTCGATCTCCGTGTTAAAGAACGTCCGGGACAGCCACATAAAGTTGACGATGGACGCGAATCCTTGTCAGAGCTCGCCCAGGAACTCGGAGTAACACGGCAAGCCAAAGCGCCTTCACAAGCTTGGACGGATTCACAAGGAAGGCCGTTGGGTGTCCCACCAACTCACAGCAGAGAACAAGTCTAGGCGCTACGATGTTGTTGTGTCCTTGCTTTCCAGATGCAAGAAGAAGGATTTCCACCACAAGATTTTGACCTGAGATGAGAAGTGGATCCCCCACGATAATCCTAAGCGGCGCAAATAGTGGGTTTATCCAGGTCAGCCTACCACCAGTACCGCCAAACCGAATATCCACGCCAGGAAGTTGTTGCTCTGCATACGGTGGGATCAGCGCAGTGTCGAACGCTATGAGTTGCTCAATCCTGGTGAAACGGTTAATGCTGAGCGTTATTGTCAGCAACTCATTCGTGTGAGGGACGCAATGGAGGCGAAAAGGCCATACACCCGCAAGGGCAGAAGGTCGCTCCTGTTGCTTCAGGATAACCGCGAAAACGACTTTAAACACGATCACCGACCTGGGATGGAAGATTTTGTCCCACCCGGCGTATTCTCCAGACTTCGCCCCGTCGGATTATCACCTCTTTCGCTCCCTGAAACATCACCTGAGAGATACGCACTTCACTTCTGTCGAGAGGGTCCACACAAGTATTGATGGCTTTATCAACTCAAAACAGCCCTCTTTTTTCCGCAGTGGCATTCAGCACCTCCCTGACCGATGGCTCAAATGTATCCAACACGACGGGGATTATTTCCCTGATTAGGTACGTATTCGATTTGCTATAATTTGCTGTCAACGTGTCGTGCCTGTGGCCGAGAATTAAGTTGCACACCTAATACTAAACGGAATCAAATGATACGAACAAACAATAAGGTTACTAATTCCTTACATTGAGCAGCACTTAGGTAGGGGATTAATGAATGTTATTTTCGTAAAACTAATGAAAGAAGATATGTGAGTCATAAAAGTAAATATTTACTAAACAATTGCTACCGCAATAGTAAGTATAACGACTGTTTAGGTTTTCAAAACAGTATTTATTATTATTATACTATATTATTCAAATTTGGACGAACGTAAGAAACGACACTGATATCAATGAAATTTGATGTAGGTACGGAAGTCCATTTGCTCAACCGCAAGCTAAAAAGCTCTCAAGATAAGAAGAAAAGCTGAGTCAAAAGTATGTTAGTGAAGCGGATTGGTAACATTTGGTCTAAGAGATCTATAGGCTACATTACACCTCATTGCGTTATACATCATTTTAAAATCCTCGTAAATAGCAGGTAAACCTTTCTTCGTGGATGGGATCAAAATGGAGCCAAATTTTGCTAGGACGCACCGATTTCGTAGCATAAAAATACATTTTTGTAATGGGTTTTATCACATTTAGTATCAGGTTCTCAAAATGTACGCCAATTGCAATGAGATACTGCTATGTGTTATGTAAAACGTGATAAAATAATGTTCGGCGATAGTTTAGTAAAATATATTGATGAGTGATAATGAAATTAATTATTGTTGCGCCACTTCATGGAGCAGCATACGGCAATATCAGATTTCAACATCGGTTTTGACAATAATGCACCGTCATCCATTTCCGTTACCGAAAATATTTTACTCGGGATTTATTTTACTATAGTCGGGAAAGATGCATAAGATCAACCTCATAAATCGTCAATTGACTGTGAGAACGATTGTCGAAGAACTGGGTATTAGTCTTGATATAGCCGGTACGATTTCAAAAGAAGTTTTGAAGAAGCGTAACATCTCTTGAAGATTTGCTACGCCTTCTAACCACACAGCAAAAATCTCAGCAGATTCGAGGCATAATAAATAATTTTTTAGCTGAGAGAGCCGTTGCTCCGTTGAATTACTCACTGTATACGCCTGATCTGGCACCGTCTGATTATTTTCCTCCCTCCGACTGAAATTAATGCTGAATGGGAAGAGATTAACTGACATTTTGGACATCCAAGCGAACGTGATGAGCCAGCTGCAGGTGACAACAAAGGAGGACTTTCCCCACAACTTCAGAATTTCTACGAAGAATGCCAAAAGTATATTGTATTCGGGGAGGTAGGGGCATTTTGAAGATAAGCAAGTTTTCTTAAATATTACCTATTGTTTATTTTTACCGTGCATTTACCAAGCTTCATATATACTGTGAACTTAACTCGTGCCGATAACTACATACATGAAAAACTACCGAATTGTTTGTTCTATACCGAACTGTTTGTTCTATTGTTTGTTCCTATAATACCAAGCTTCATTGATGCATTTTGTATGTAATGTGTGTGGCTTTTTAGTACTGCTTTTCTTTTATCTTTCATTTTGAGTACGATTTGAGAGAATTTGCATTTTATTTCTTCATCATGAAAACATCAAAAGATCTACCCTAAGTGAAAGAGCTGAATTGCGCTTACTCTAAAACCCCATTGCAAGAACTTTGCATTCATAAATGCCAGCATCTGTTTTCATGTAAGATTTCTGAAAATATTTTTATTTTTCGAAATTGAAGCATTTACAAATTTCCTGAACCAAGAATTACGTGCCTGAGGATGCTTATTTACTTTATTTCCTTTAAACTGTTGAAACCTGAACAAAACACAACCCGACGCCGTCTGGTTTGTGTTTTATTCAGGTTTGAAAAATCGACGTTTAAATGGATTTAAGCAATTTATTCCAGTCTTCACCTATATCATGCGTTTGACGTCTTATCTCCTTGTATCTCTAAACAGCACGCACTGACCAACCGTAAAACAAGCGTGTTTTGTTTTTAAGAACTCAAACGTAATGAAAACTTTTTAAACAAGCGTGTTCTTTGGTAAAAGCGAGAAATATCTGGTAAAACATGAACTAGAATAACGTATCTGAATTACAACACAATTAAATTTTTTCTTCAGCCGTTCCTTATTCATTTTTTATTCACTAGAATATCTTGTTTGCCATCTTTCTTTTCTGCGCTACATATTTTGCTTCTGTGTTAAAATCCCGAAAAATTAATTGAGTTATTAAAAATCCACAAACTATTCAACCAGCTAACTTATCTGATGGGTGCGCCCATTTCTGGAACAAACAATTTAACGGTTTCAGTTTCCAACTTGAAGGACATAACACTTTGATACAAAACGGGAACCGAGAAATTAAAATACGTAAAAGAAGGCCAAGCTGTGAAATAGAAACCAATTCCAAACAAAACGGGAAACACAAAGTTTTGCGCAACCAAACATGGCACAGCTATTTCATATGATTACCTTTTTTTCCTGTCACGCGACAGCAAAGAAAGTAAGGAAATAATGAAATCGTTAGCTTTCTGTGTCCGATACGAGTGCCAAGTGTCGACCTAATTATTTCAGCTTTAATTACGCAGACCTTTAACAACACTAGATACAAATCTAGCTCGCGTGCACCGTACAGCTCATCGGCATACGCTAATTATTTGAGCAGAATCGTAGTCTCTATACAAATGACGACCTCCAGGTGAGACGGTTTCAATACGCAGTTTTATTTCACCACAAATGAGGAACATAGTGAGCTGAATGCGAAAGTATCGTTGCTATTCATGAGAAGCAATGACCCATTGCGTGACGTTATACAACGGCACCTACTCAACTGATGTGAGATAGATATTAAGGCAACATTCCAGCTGGTTTGCAATAAGAATTCAGTACTTACAAAGTTTTAGCCGAAAGTTTTCTGATTCCAATAGGAAAATAGCGTGTAACTGTGCAAAAATATAGCAGCAGTTACATATCACCTTCCTCCCCAAAACGTAAAAAATCGAGAGAGTGCTCTTTGGGTCGTTCAAATAGCACACGTTGGTGAAGTAACTCTTCCTTTATAGTAACCCTTCTTTATTGCAGGTAAATAACGGATTCCAAGCAGAAGCAACGTGCCGTCATTAAGTTCTTGGCGAAGGAAGCGTGCAGGCTGTACGATATCCATGGAAGGCTACAGAATGATTACGGAGGTGACACTATTGACAAGAGCAATGTGCACAGATGGATGAAGAAGTTCAAAGAAGGGCATTAAAGACAAACCACGCAGTGGGAGACTATCATCCGCGACCACTGACACGAATTGTCAGCGAGGGTGTGAATTGATTAGCCCTGAGAGATGTGTCTGAATCCGTGAGTTTGTTGCACAACTAGACTGTGGTCACAATACCATATGGTGGAAGACTTAGGGAACCGGAAAGTGTGTGGTGTGTAAAGTGGGTACCTCGGCAGTTGACACTCTGTTTGAAGAAGAGAAGGGTGGAAGTCTGCTCTGACTTCCTGAAAGCGTTTCAAGCCAATGAATACACGGCTTTTTTTTTCGATATTGCGACAGGAAATGAAACGTGGGCGTATCTTTACGATTCGGAAACGAAGAATCAATCCATGGAATTGCAAGACCTAAAATGTCCAAGAGCCAGCCATCCACCCAGAAAGTCATGGTGATTGCTGTTTTGGGATGACATGGATGTCATTCTGCTTGATTATTTGAAACGTGGCTGTATCGTGACCAGCGAGTGGAACTTTGAGAAGATCCATAAGGAGGAAGAGACCGAACAAGAATCTGAAAAGGATCCACATTCACCATGACAATGCGAAACCACACAAATCTTTGGCAACAAATGTGGCAATCAGCAAATTAGGCTGGTCGGTGGTCCCCCATCCACCGTACAACCAAGATCTGGCGCCCTTCGACTTTCACCTGTTCGGTCCAATGAAGGACAGTCTCCGGGGACAACGATTTGATGACACAGACAAGGTGAAAGTGGCTGTGAAGAAGTGTGTGCAACAGTCCACACCTGAATGTTTTCAAAGAGGATTCGAGAGTTGGGTTCAACGATGGCGCAAATGCATCGCTTGTGGTGGATACTCTGTTGAGTAGTACCTCTGTATAGAAAAGGACTTACTCTACCAACATGTGCAATTTGAATGAGCTCTGTCAATTAATAAAAACGTTATGCCAACTTTTGCATTACTTTCGGTACAACCCTCGTATTAATATACAATATTATTCAGATTTAGATGAACAAAAGAAACGACCTGACACCAATGAAATGTGATGCAGCTGGGAAAGTCCATCTGCGCATGCGCAAGCTAAAATCTAATCTCAAGGTAGAAAGAAAAGCTGAATTCCAGGTGTGTTGGTGAGGGGATTGGCAACGTTTGGTCTAGGATATCCACAGGTTACAAACCATCGTGTTATGCATTACTTTAAAGCTTTGGCTAATAGCAGGAGTCGAGAGGAAGCCAAATTTCGCTACGACGCACTGTTTTCATAGCATCAAAAATGCATTTTTGTCATGGCTTTTACCATATTTAGCATCACATTGCAATGAGATGATATTGTTACGTTTATGTAAAATGCGATTAAATAATCTTCGGCGATACTTTAGTAAAATACACTGCTGGCCACCCAAAATGCAACACAAAAAAGGACACGAGATAGCAAAGCCAAATTTACTGGACTCATAACAACAGATACAAAGATGAAACGATTGAGCTTATAGACCAGTGCGGCTTGAGGAACAGGCAGACATCAATAGTTCGTGTGGACCTCATGGCTGGCAATAACGGCTGCTACATGCCGCGGCATTGAACGAAAGAGGCTTTGGATGTGGGCTTGGGGTATGTCGGTCCAGGCTGCTTCTACACGTTGCCACAGTTCATCAGGCGTAGCCGCTGGTCGTGCTTGCCGGGCCACTCGGTTGCCGATCAGCGACCAGACGTGTTCGATGGGCGACATATCGGGAGAACAAGCGGGCCACGGCAGCAGTGACACCTAGTGGGCCGTGAAAAATTGTTGCACGATGCGTTCCACGTGCGGGAGCGCATTGTCCACTAGAAACGTGGCCGCTGGCAGGTCCTGCACGTAAAGGAGGACTACAGGCTCCAAAACGTCGGAGATGTAGCGGTGGCTGTTGAGTGTACCGGCGATGCCTACCAGAGGGGTGCGGGTGTCATATCCAATTGCGCTCCAAACTATAGCGCCAAGCGACGGACCGGTATGGCGATGCATAATGCAGGCGTCATACAGTCTCTCGCCGTGGTGCAGCCACACGCGAATCCGACCATCGTGGTGTTGCAGGCAGAAGCGGGATTCGTCGGAGAAGACAATGTAGTGCCATTCCGTAGTCCAGGTGCGGCGTTCAACGGCGCACTGCCGCCGCACTCGCCGGTGGTGTAACGTCAATGGTAATCGGAGCACTGGGTGCCGTGCGACAAGTCCCCGCTCGTGCGGACGACGTCGAACGGTACGCTCTGACACAGGTTTTTGCGCAACACATCCTAATTCCTGCGCTTACGTTCGTGATGTGGCGGTGCGAGCCGTCAATGCCCTCAGCACAACATGCCGGTCCTCTCGTTCGGTGGTGTGCTGCGGCTGCGGCAATTGCTCACGTCGGTCCGTCCTTCCCTTCTGCGCCCACCGAATCCATACTCGCCTCACTGTGGCGGATGTCGTCCCACACGGGCGCCGATGTCTCAATACGATAAACCGCTGTCGCGATAAGCCACTATTTGTCCTCTGTCGAACTCCGAAACGTGCTGGAATGACTGCCGTATTCTGCGACGAGGCATCAGGAAGCTTCCCACGCACAGGTCCGGCAGCACGACACACTTCCACTACTTAAACCCCGCCTTCTGTGCACCCTTCTTATAGTGCTTCTCGGTGGCGTGCCGGGCGCACATGATTTGCATATACCCTGCAATGCTAATTGTTTGCATGTCCTCTCGCGGGCGACGCGTGCTGCGAATTTCAGGCCAATCGGATGCTTCCTTCTTGGTGTTGCATTTTGGGTGGCCAGCTGTGTATATTGTTGAGCACAATGAAATTAACTATTGTTGCGTCACTTCATGGAACAGCATTCAAAAATGAGATTTCAACAATGGTTCTGACTACTTCCGTTACTCATTTCGGTTACGTCGAAATTTTTCTCACGGGATTTACTTTACTGCTGTCGGGAAAGATTCATAGCACCTAAAGTTTCGTTCTCTTCAAAAGTGAATTCTCTGTCAAATACTTTAAAAAGGATTGCAATTCTTGTGCTGCTGTAGCGTTGAAAAATTACTGAATGGTTCCAACGTAACTCGATCTATGAAACGTTATTGTGAATTACATGATCTCAAAAGTGTCATAACACTCTGACGTTCTGTAATTTGTGAAGAATAGTGGCCGCGCAGAAATGCCTGCGCTCCAGGAACCCAAATATAGGTTATAATAAAATTATACACAAGGGGCTTATAAATAGTTCTTGACACGTGCGTGTAGATATGCATTCATCCCACAGAAGTTAGCGAAATACACTGCCGGACAATTGCTAAGGACGGACCATAAACGGCTATATAGCGCATGAAAAAGTAAGTGTGGTTGGATGCCAAGTGAAATAAAATAATGTCAGAATGCCAGGACATTACAAGAAAGACAATTTATTGTGCTATGAAATCCAGAAGGCTTTGGAACGTGTTCAAGGGACAAACAGGCCATTTTGTGCAGAATACGTAAACGTGAAAAAAATGCAATTACCGTCCGCAGGCGTTCCGGCGTAAGATGTCAATACGGGATATGGCCACCGTGGAAGGGCGATGCAAGATTCTACACGTCGTGGCATGCTTTGCACAACATTATGAAGCAGCTGTTGGTGTAATTTATCCCATTCTTCTGACAGTGCACGGATGAGGGTGTCTTTGTTTATTGGAGGGCATTGGCGACCAGCAAGACTCCTCCCCAAAGCATCCCACACATTTTCAATGGGATTCAGATCTGGAGAACGTGCTGGCCATACGAGGCGTTGAATATCCTCGCTCTCAAGACACTCCTGGACAGCGACTGTTTGATGACATGTTGCGTTGTCGTCCATGAAAATGAATCTATCACCGGCAGCACCGCGGAACATGCGAACATGAGGTAGCAGAACATCATTAATGTATCGTTGAACAGTCATAGTCCCAGTTGGAAGCACATAGAGGGACGTACGGCCATTGATCATGATGCCAGCCCATACCATTACACTACATGTCGGATATCGGTCCCTTTCTTGTATGTTTTCTGGACAATATGCAGTACCACTATCACGCCAGATCAGTTGTCGTCGACAATCAGACGATAGACTGTATCTACTCTCATCTGAGAAGAGGACAGCAGACCAGTCGTTATCAGTCCAACTGGGATGTTGATGGCATCATTGCAAACGGGCGGTACGGTGACGTCTGGACAATGGGATGCACACAACTGGACGGCGGGCGTATAGTCCTTCTTCATGCAAACGTCTGGTGACAGTTTTTCGGGAGATCCGATTGCCAGTAGCAGCCATAAACTGATTTGCTACCTCACTAGCTGTGATGCGCCGGTGTCTTTTTGTTGATAGCACTATGTACCGATCTTCTGCAGGTGTCGTACTGCAAACACGACCTCCCCGTGACGTTTGCTACACTCTCCATTTATTTGAAGAAATGATTTCCAAAGCCTTGAAACAACACTGTGGCTGACGTCGAACTCCCTGGCAACATCTGCTATTTTTCGCCCTTCTTCAATCTTGCCAATAATACGGCCACGCGTAAAATCATCTAGGTGATGTCGGGAAGACATACTGAAAATTGCAAGTTCGTCAATTGATTCTTTCACTTTCAACTTTGCGTTTGAACAACAACGGTCAATACGCGTCAAATCCTTTATATCTCTTATCAGCGCTATGACGTCACGAACAAGTTCGGCAATCCAAAATTTGCATACGCACAACACGTCTTACTGTATCCCGCACTTATGCTAATTTCCACATTTTCCTGCCTTATATTATATGGTTGCTATCGTTGCTATTGTCATTCGTCCCACACGGCCGCCGATGTCTCAATACGATAAACCGCTGTCGCGATAAGCCACTATTTGTCCTCTGTCGAACTCCGAAACGTGCTGGAATGACTGCCGCATTCTGCGACGAGGCATCAGGAAGCTTCCCATGCACAGGTCCGGCAGCACCACACTTCCACTACTTAAACCCCGCCTTCTGTGCACCCTTCTTACAGTGCTTCTCGGTGGTGTGCCGGGCGCACATGATTTGCATATACCCTGCAATGCTAATCGTTTGCATGTCCTCTCGCGGGCGACGCATGCTGCGAATTTCAGGCCAATCCGCAGTGTATAAAGTTCCTGTTGAGGTACTTTGTTTATTTCATTTTGATACCTTATTTCCCAGCTGGTTCTATATGTTATCATTTTTGTAGGAATGAAGTGCTACTTACGAGGTGTTTTAGGGTCTTTTTCTAATGTAGGATATGGTACAGATTTATAGGACTGAAGTGCTTCTTACGAGGCGTTTAAGGTGTTTCTCTAAGGTAGGAAATGGTATATATTTATAGGACTGAAGTGCTTCTTACGAGGCGTTTAAGGTCTTTCTCTAATGTAGGATATGGTGTATATTTATAGGACTGAAGTGCTTCTTACGAGGCGTTTAAGGTCTTTTTCTAATGTAGGATATGGTATATATTTATAGGACTGAAGTGCTTCTTACGAAGCGTTTAAAGTCTTTTTCTAATGTAGGATATGGTATATATTTATAGGACTGAAGTGCTTCTTACGAGGCGTTTAAGGTCTTTCTCTAATGTAGGATATGGTATATATTTATAGGACTGAAGTGCTTCTTACGAGGCGTTTAAGGTCTTTTTCTAATGTAGGATATGGTATATATTTATAGGACTGAAGTGCTTCTTACGAGGCGTTTAAAATCTTTTTCTAATGTAGGATATGGTATATATTTATAGGACTGAAGTGCTTCTTACGAGGCGTTTAAGGTCTTTTTCTAATGTAGGATATGGTATATATTTATAGGACTGAAGTGCTTCTTACGAAGCGTTTAAAGTCTTTTTCTAATGTAGGATATGGTATATATTTATAGGACTGAAGTGCTTCTTACGAAGCGTTTAAAGTCTTTTTCTAATGTAGGATATGGTATATATTTATAGGACTGAAGTGCTTCTTACGAAGCGTTTAAAGTCTTTTTCTAATGTAGGATATGGTATATATTTATAGGACTGAAGTGCTTCTTACGAAGCGTTTAAAGTCTTTTTCTAATGTAGGATATGGTATATATTTATAGGACTGAAGTGCTTCTTACGAGGCGTTTAAGGTCTTTTTCTAATGTAGGATATGGTATATATTTATAGGACTGAAGTGCTTCTTACGAAGCGTTTAAAGGTCTTTTTCTAATGTAGGATATGGTATATATTTATAGGACTGAAGTGCTTCTTACGAGGCATTTTAGGGTCTTTCTCCAATGTAAGATATGATTTTCACCGAATTTCATAACTTGCTTGGAGTGAATATTGCGTTTCGGTGTCGAAGTCGTTGCTACACCGATGTCTACCCAGTGTTTTTTTGCGTTTGGGATTGTTGTACCATATCCACTGTTCATCACCCGTAACGAGTCTACTGGAAAGACAACACATTCAAACACTTCATGACACGCTCATCCTTGTTCCTCTGGCTCAGGTCATGTGTCACCCATTTTCCTTCCTTCTAAATCTTTCCCATTGCGCGTAAACGACTAGAAATGGTTTGTTGGGTTACCCCCGTTTTTCAGCTAGTTCTTTAAGCATTTGAGAGGAATATTCATCCAGCAATGCTTGCAGTTCATCATGTGCAACCTTCTTCGGGGCGCCGCTACGTTCTCGAACGCTAACATCAAAATCACCTGCTTTAAACCGTCTAAACCGAAACTCACACGTGCTTTTCGACACAGTATTCTCCCCTAGAACAGAACAGATCGGTGCACATGCTTTTGCAGAATTTTTTCCTTGATGAAATTCGTAACGAATGCAGTGTCGAATAAATGCATTATCGTTTGTCATCTTTCACCTACCGATATGCAAGTGCGTTTGACTATTGGGCAAACTTCTGTGTCACAGTTTACACTCTGGACCAGTTACGGTCACATGACAACAACGCGGAGGAATGTCGGCTATGTAAATTAGCAGTATACGTCACACAAAAAACGCTTAAAACTTATTTGTACACCTAATATATAAACATGGAGGCATTACTTTCTGAACACCCTGTGTGTAACAATTGCGATGTATTCAAGCGACGTAAGCATCTGACAATTTTTATACAGCATGCGAGGAATTTTAAAGTAAGCTATGAATAATTACATTACACTGCTTTTGTGTTTCATACAGTCTGCAAAAAAATTACAACATTGTTTTCAGTTGCTGAGTGGTTAGGCGGTTAACACATCATGCAGCGGATGTACATTTCAGTCGATGGATATGTCTCAGATGCAATATTCGATAAATGACACTGGTTTCCTGAATTCCCAAAATAGGGTAGTCCCAAATCTGAGATGGGTGACTTTCATGTTGATTACCATGGAAATAAAAAAAAATGATACAAATTACAGAAAGAAAGGAGAAAATATCTGGGAAATGTGTAGTACGTGAGTGAATTTTTATTTTTGTTATTTTATCTTTTCGTTGTAAAATATCCTCTTCACTTTAGAAATGATGTTCAAGACTCTAGTATTTTTTCCGTGGTTTGCATGTCACTGGCCTCATTACGAAACGTACTGACATCGTCTTCACTAACAACAAAGCTGCGGGACCGTTAGAAATTGAGAACATAAATTCCTAGTTATGGATAGCTACCCACCATACTTAACGATGCTTTTGTTTGAACAGGTTACAATGTGGGATGATGCACAAAATGGGGCAGGCAGACAAAAGAGTCATGACTTTCTTCGATTTTTTTTATGGTATTTAAATTCAGCAGCTACGTATCCTGTCATCACCTTTGTTGCACATTTAAATAAATTTGCAAATGTTCCATACAAAAAATATAAATATCATTATGTGGCAAATCTTCCATACTGTCATTAGATTCACAAACGCCGTTTTTGTAACTGGATGCAATTGAAATGTTAAAATATATTTGATCAAAAACACCTACGACTAAAAAGTCCCTGCATGAGATCTCTAGTTATGCAAAAAAGATTAAGAAGGAAAACCTACAATTTGCTTATTAAAGTACACTGCCCGACAGAGAAAATGCTACACCATGAAGGAATGCTTGGGAACAGACCAAACTGCACACACAAATATTCAAGTAGGTCCGGAACAAATGATTTAATTATCACATACAGACTATAGGCTCCAGTGGCCGAATATACAAGCTGATCAATAGTGTGGTCCCCATTTTAGGTGATAGAGCGTTGAATCCGACGTGACATCAAGGCAATGAGAGTCCGAATAGAGTCCTGGTGCATCGTGGACCATGCGGTGTTGATCCGAGTCCACAGTTCATCTTCATTTTGGTGGGGTGGGAGAGTACTCAACCGACGTCCAATCGTGTCTCATAGATGCTCTACGGGCGGGAGATCGGGTGATCGTGCTGCCCACGGAAGCATCATCACGCTCGTGTAAAGCATTTAGACTGATGCGAGAGGTATGCGGCCGGGCGTTATCCTGTTGAAAAACGGCGTTTGGGATGCCCTAAAGATACGGTAATGCCTCGGGCTTCAGCACCTCGTCAACATAGCGGCGTGCCATAATGTGCCCGTAATGCGCACCAGCGGTGAGCGGTTGTTGGCTCTGATAACACCCCACATTATGGTTCCACGTTGCCGGGCCGTGTGGCGCTCCACAATGGCGGAGGAATCCGCCTGTTAGCAACGTTACCTCAAGACTCTCACAAGGAGATCATTGGTGGGGAGACAGAACCGCGATTCGTCGCCGAACACCACACTGTTCCATTCGGCAGCTCTGGAGCGACACCACGCCAAGTGGTGACGACGAGGGCTCGCTATTAAGGGGAGCCTTCGCAACGGACGGCTGGACAGCAGACCATACGCAACCAATCAGCGCGACACTGTCCGCGTCGATATCAGAGCATCCATGCCTTCCCGTACACTCAGCAAAATGTCGCCCGTTGTGGCCTGTGGGTCCGCTACGGCATGACGTCGGATGCGACGATCGGTGCGCTCGAACGTCCGTCTCCGTGCTCCGGTCCCCCTACGAAGTTTCACATATCCTTCCTGGGACCACTGTTTCTCAATGCGACCGACGACTTGCGTTTCTTCCGCAATACGACGCAAGGACCATCCGGTGGTACGAAGGCCTGCGATGACACCTCTCGTGAACTCATCCGTTTGACGAAATCGCGTAAGACGGCATCTTAACGGCATTGGCACCCTCTGTTCGTTCTCCAGACACGTTTACAGCAGAACCACTCATTTCTTGCTGCCGTGACGTCGTCTCGACTGATTTCCTCACGGGCTGGTGGTCCGCTTATATCTCGTACGCCGTTCGTGCGATTGGCATGCAAATGCAATCATTTGCACAACTTATACGTGTGCATCCACCGTGCAATTTCCATGGCGCTGAGTTCATGTCTTCGTTGTGTGACATTTTTTCTGTTAGGCAGTGTATCTCCAGCAACAGATAATCCGAAACGTACAAAACCGTTGCTATTATAAATGCAGTTACAAGCACAAAGATGTCACATTTCTCGTGTAGCCATTTCTTCAGGAGACTTGCATCCCCATGCAGCGGGAATCGATCCCTCATCCCCCGATTTCAGTTCTAGCATGCTACTATTACACCATTCTGGACAACAAGGTCCCACACAACTCATTTGTAGCACGAAGGAATCATAATACCCTTCAGATTTACGCAAGTTGAAGAAATCCGATGCTTCCTTGTAGCGCCGACGACGTTCTTCTAATCCAGGTAGGGATATTGGTCCTAGAATATAATTTTTCTTCGGGGGAAAGGGTCTCGTTTACTATTAAAAATCTGTGCCGTTACTGTTATACTACACGAAGCAATATTTTTCTTCTTCCTTCTTCTTGCCAAAGGGAAAAATCATTCCGCATTACAGCAAAATCTTCCCTTATTCTGAAAAAGACTGTTGCCACAGTTCGAGCTGACTCCGTAATTGTCTATCAGATATTTCCACACGTTCGCGAGTTCTACCATGCTTGGAGCACATAGTCATATTGGATTCTTGTGCAATAAAATTCCACTCATCAGGTGAAGTTCTATAGAGCTCTTCGTGCAAAAACGTAACTAAAAAGAACATACATGTATTCGGGATCCCGTTCTCGAAATAAAAACAAATTACCGATAGAGGTCCCAATGAGGTCGTACGGCGGACGTCTGCCCTTTCCTGCAAATATGAATATGCTATAAGAATCTCTTGGAAGGGATTCCAAAGTACGTTCTGCGACGTACCTACCAGCAGGACGCACACGACATAAAGGCAGATAGTAGTCAGAACAAACGTCCCCGTAGATCAATTGGTAGAGTGACTCATTCCGGAATGAGGGGATCCGGGTTCGAATCCTGGCGTGGACAGAAATGACGGAGAAATTTACTTCGTTATAATGGCGCCCGAACTATCCGGATGACCCGACCGTTCATAATCTCGCAATGGTGTGATGTTATTTCCACACCGCGAGATAGGAAAAATCAGCGAATCCCTTCTCCAGCGCTTTGAAAAATAAATGTGTGTGACGTTGCATTCCACACACCAGATTGACAGGGAGTTCTCAAGTGCACGTTCTACAGTGGATGGCTGCCTGCAACGATTCATGGCCACGGCTGACCCGTGGGCCATGCCCCCGGCCCTCCTTTCGGGGGGGAGATGTGACGTACCTGCCAGCAGGACGCACACGACATAAAGGCAGATAGTAGTCAGAACAAACGTCCGCGTAGCTCAATTGGTAGAGTGACTTATTCCGAAATGAGGGGATCCGGGTTCGAATCCTGGCGTGACAGAAATGACGGAGAAATTTACTTCGTTATAGTTCCCGATAGAAATAATACAAGAGATACTGAAGCCATTCAATCATATCCTTTTGGGCATCTGCAGAAAAAATATATGCGAAAGATATTTTGAGAGAATGAATAAAGTGAGAGAGATTTGAAAGAACATTACAAAAAAATTCAGCGAGAGAAAATTTTCGAAATGCACGAAATTTCGTTTACTGGGTACAGCGTTTTTTCTGTTTGTTTGGAGGTTTAACGACTACCGTGAGCAAATCGGTGAACTATGAGCAGTCGTCTGTCCCAAATTTGAGGACACTGATTCCAAAGAAGCCGCCCCTCTGGCGCTGTGGTCTAAGTGCAGGATTCTTATCCTTCGTCCGAAATGAATCCGGGCTCTAATTCCCAGTGAGGCATGGATGCTATGTTGGTCTCACGGCGCTGGCGTTCTCCTTCCCGGAACCAGTGACCCTAAATTAGGAGCGGGTGACTGGTTAGGTCCCATCGAGTTGCTCAAAGCGGTCTTTAAACCTCCAATCAAAAAAAAAAAAAAAAAAAAAAAAAAAGAAGAAGAAATATATGGAAGTTAGAGAAGCATTACCGTGAGACAAAAGTAATACATTCATGCCTCACCGGGATTCGAACTATACCTATCTCAGATGAATGGCCTGCCGCCCCGTTGGCGCAGTGGTCTAAGCGATGGCCTCTGATCATTCGTCCGAACGGGGTCCGGGTTCGAATCCCGGTGAGGCATGGATGTTGTGTTTGTCTTATGGCACTGGCTCTCTCCCGTTCCTGGAACCAGTGACCCTAAATTAGGGACGGTCGACTGCTTATAGCCCATTGAGTTGCTCACGGTGGTCGTTAAACCTCCAATCAAAAAAAAAAAAAAAAAAAAAAAAAAAAAGATGAATGGCCAGAAGTGAGCCGGCGCTTGGATCACAACGCCCCCGGGCCGGTATACCTGTTTTTATTTATGTACTTTCTGTATATACGAGGGTAAATCAAAAAGATAAAAGAGATTTCGTTTTGTTTGCAAAAAACAAAATGAAATTGGTGTAACTGTACCATTATTTTCCCATGTAGTCTGCCAGTAGTTGTACACACTTTCTATAATGGTCCACAAACCTCTTGTTCCAATCAGAGAAGGTTTCGGCTGTTCCTGAAACCATGCATACACCGCTTCCTTCACATCTTCATCACTACCGAACATCGAAAACGTAATGCACCTTCAAGCCGTCAAAAGGGATGAAAATCGCTTGGTGAGAGATCCGGGCTGTAAGGTTAGCCTGTAGTTGTACACACTTTTTGTAACGGTCCACACCTTTTGATCCAATCAGAGAAGGTTTTGACTGTTCCTGAAACCATGCATACACCGCTTCCTTCACTTCTTCATCACTACCAAACATCGAAAACGTCCATCATGCAGTCAGAAGAGATGAAAATTGCTTGGTGAAAGCTCCGGACTGTAAGGTGGTTGTAAACGAGTCTCAAACTTGGGGTTCTGAACGGTCGCCATGGTTGCAGCTGCCGTGCATTGTCGCGCTGCAAAATAACAGTTTTTGACAAATATTTATCTTTTGTTGCGCATTGAAGGTTTCGGCTTATCTTTAAGCACTGCTGAATATGTTTTACTTTTCATAGTTCGTTAGTGTTCCAAAATATGTCCATGCTTGCCCTAAACAGGGTTAAATAGATTTTTTTTTGATAGAAGGGACACTTTTGGATTTCTCTCTTTTTTCATTTTTTCTGTGTTTTTAATTCATACGTTCAAGTCTCATCCCCAGAAACAAACCTTTCCATTAAACCAATATTTTCTTCATAACGCTCTAAAACTACTAGATGGAAATTATTATACGTTGCTGTTCATTGTTTAGCTGTTTCCTGACCTACGCAGAGCACACTTTCCGGTATCATAAGTCGTCAGGCACCATTTCATAGGCACAACCATAACTTATGTCTAATATATCAGCCATAGTGCACACAATAAGCTGTCGGTATTCATTAGCGTGAGAGTAATAATAATAAGCTGCCGGTATTCATTAGCGTGAGAGTATTAATAATAAGCTGTCGGTATTCATTAGCGTGAGAGTAATAATAATAAGCTGTTGGTATTCATTAGCGTGAGAGTAATAATAATAAGCTGTCGGTATTCATTAGCGTGAGAGTAATAATAATAAGCTGTCGGTATTCATTAGCGTGAGAGTATTAATAATAAGCTGTCGGTATTCATTAGCGTGAGAGTAATAATAATAAGCTGTTGGTATTCATTAGCGTGAGAGTAATAATAATAAGCTGTCGGTATTCATTAGCGTGAGAGTAATAATAATAAGCTGTCGGTATTCATTAGCGTGAGAGTATTAATAATAAGCTGTCGGTATTCATTAGCGTGAGAGTAATAATAATAAGCTGTCGGTATTCATTAGCGTGAGAGTAATAATAATAAGCTGTCGGTATTCATTAGCGTGAGAGTTCACATAATTCGCATGGTCGCCGTGTTGACGGGCGCCCTGATCGAATTCCGTCAGTCGCTTTTATTCCGCCAGATTCAAACCTTTCTGGCCACCCCGGTGGCGCAGTGGTCTAAGCGATGGCTTCTGATCATTCGTCCATGATTGTTCCGGGTTCGAATCCCAGTGAGGTATGGATGTTGTTGTGTTTGTCTTACGGCACTGGCTCTCTCCCTTCCCTGGAGTCAGTGGTCCTAAATTAACGACGGCCGACTGCTTATAGCCCGCTGAGTTGCTCACGGTGGTCGTTAAACCGCCAATCAAACAAAACAAAAATTCTCATTCGTAAACCTTTTCTGGCCCATACACCTATTAGCTTACTTTGTCATCATTTTTCTGTAAATGTCGGCTGACTTAATCCCTTGTGCCCCAAGATACCTCATTACGGCGAGCTGTTGAACAGAGATTAAACCGGGAGGAAGAATTTTCGTGTTTACACATTCAGCACCGGAGCCAGACTGGCATGTGTCTTTGCACGATGTATTGCGAAAACAGGAATTTGTCGGTGACGTCAATCGAAGTCGCGTCTCTTCGCTCCGGAGTGAGTTGTTCTAACCGACTAACCTACACCGACGAATGTATCGCTGCATATGTGTCGTCTTGACACGTGCTTCACCAACTGTAG
Organism: Macrothele yani; assembly: GCA_039090855.1. Classification (NCBI taxonomy): domain Eukaryota; kingdom Metazoa; phylum Arthropoda; class Arachnida; order Araneae; family Macrothelidae; genus Macrothele; species Macrothele yani. The sequence continues at coordinate 188,824,873 of CM076995.1, forward strand.
TACATCACATCATCTACTTCTTAATTTTATTTTATTTTTTATTTTTTTGTAGTGAAGAAGGTACCTTTTATTAATTTCAGACAATGTGTGGTAGGAATATCACACATTTTTCAAAGAACGTTGGATTCATTTACGCCCGAACGTAAATGAATCTACTGGACGTTGGGGCCAGTAGATTCATTTTACGTTCGGGCGGCCATGTGAAAACAGGAATTTGTCGGTGACGAAGATCGAACCTGCATTTCCTTGCTCCGGAGTGAGCTGCTATAACCGTCTAAACTACACCGACGGAATGTATCGCCGCACATTTTGTCGTCTTGACACGTGCTTCACCTCCGCAGTACGTCATAGTATGTGCCGACTTCTCTAACTGCCACTATGCCGTGTTAACGTTGATTGGTTGCCGTAGCTTGAGGCAACAGTTTGATTCCCAAAATTACCCTCGTATATACGAGGCCTCCGTATAAAGGCAATTTCAATTCAAACCAACAATAGGATAACCCTCGGAGTGGGAAGGCATATGACGTACTAAGTGACATAATCTAGATGACGTGCTAACGGGGTGATGCATGAGTTAGGTCGACAATAAAACAGTAAAAAGTCTACCGGGGTAGTTCAGTTGGGTGAATAGCCGCTCCGGAGTAGGACAAAGTGGGTTTGAATTCAGTATCGGCAAAAGAAAGGTTATGTGCCATATGCAATAATTATCACCGCAGATGAATAAGAGCTGTATTGAGGTCTCGGATGGTTTGAGAAAGGGGTTTGGAGATCGGTATGCCCACCCAGACTAGTACAGACACGATCTGGGATGGATTTTAGTGTCCGTGCTGGCGGTTATAACGTTTCACGTAGATGTGTTAGGACGCCAAATTTTGTTCGGACATAAACGTCTGCATGCACTTTTCGCGACAATTTTTGAACATCCGATGAAGTCAGGCATTGATATACCAGAAGGTGTCGCTTATAGACACAAGTAATGCTATCGCGCAGTAAGAGGAATTCATGGCATCAGGTTAAAATAGTTTGACAAGCTTTTCCGGTTTAACCTTAAGAAACCAGGAACTCTGACCCCGTTTGTGTGCTATAACCGTTATTGTCAAAAAGTGGAAAATTAGCTGGAAGACAGTAAAGAAGAATACAAGGCTTCATGAGTTTTTCGAAGAAAATAATCATCAAACTGTCCGTCCGTGTTTTTCTTCGGGGAGAATAATTCCCTCCCATAAACAACAAAGGCCGGAAGGAGTTGCTCGATTTTAAGTACGAGATAATAACTACAAGGAAAAGAGAAGATGACAAAAATAAGACCTCACGTTCTACGAGTGACCCCGTTTGTATGCTATAACCGTTATTGTCAAAAAAGATATTTCAGAATTAATCAGTCAGAAAAAAGAGGAAGTGCCACATCTTTCATTTGCCACTGGCATACTAAATCACAGATTAATATTATTACCGCTGTTATTATTAGTTTGCGATTATCATGAAAATCAAAATTAGAAGTTACGCCAAATTTGGGGGTTTGGTTCCTGACAAGGTAATGAATCAGAATGGGCCTTTCTGATGGCAGAGTGGTCAGAAGCACTTGTTTTTGGCCAATGGTCCGAGCTGGGACCGGGCTTAGGTCTCGGGCAAAGCATGGGGGGGGGGGGGGTGCATTTCCAACGGCATGGATGGGACCCTCTCTCCTTCCAGGAACCAGCGACTGCTTTCAGAAGCAGTCGCTGGTCCCTAATTCTAGATAAATTTAGATCTGCTTACGCCCAAATCTTAATTTAGAATCCATCCCAGATCGTGTCACAGGGGTCATTAAATCCCCACCCCCTCCCCCTTCCGACCTCCATTTAAAAGAAAAGTTAGATACGTAGGACAAATGAAAACTTTACGTATCATATGGGACCGGCTCTTCAGTCTGACATTTTAGCATGGAGCCATTATGAGCAGACGTAATTAAAAAACATCGCAATTTTTACTGAGCCAGTGGAAATATGAGTAATATTTTTAGCACGTCTTTTGTAAAAAAGATCCTGCTTATGTTACCGGTTTGTTCGTCCGTTCGTCTGTGAACGTCATATCTCTGAAACTATTAGTCCGATTTGAAAAAATTCTCTTTGCATTGGGAAGATTGAAATGTCCGAATGCTGATCCCTGTGTTTCGTTTTTTTATGATGCACAATTTTGCCGCCAGAGGGCGTAAATACAGATCATATCGAATTCAAAATGCATTTTATTCCATATATTTGCTTCTAAACATCCGATTGAAAAAGATTTTTCACCTTTAGGTTCCATTTATGTCAAAGACTATTTTAGGTATAGTCACTTTTTCAAGTTACGCACAGATTTTCCGCTAAGGGGCGTTACAGACAATTGCGTTTCCCTGATATCTCTGTTTCTAGAACTCCGATTTGAAAAATTCTTTCTGCAGCGGATATAGCTCCTGATGGAAAATAATTTTTTGCAAATAATTTCTAATTTTTGGTAAAAAATGGTTTCGCCAAAGGGGGCGTAAGCGTTAATTTCTGCTTCTGATGTATTTGCAGCAAAATCTGAACTTCTAAAATCTCGACTGAGAAAACTCGCTCGTGGACCGATGTTATTCACGTCGATAAACCCTTTCGGAAAATTTTCTTCTTAAAGTATTGCATAGTCTCTTCGCCAGGGGCGTAGTAATGTATCTTATTTTTGTCACTATCTCTGCCGCTAATGGTCCGTATTGAAATATTCCTTCTTTGTTTGATAGAATTTCCGGTGCGACATGTTTTCATGTAATTTCAAAATTTTCAAGTAATTCATAGACTTCCCGATGGGGGCGTAAAGGTAAACTGCGTTTCCTCCGATATCTCTGTTTCTGAAACTCCAATTTTAAAAATTCTTTCTGCGCCGGTAAAATCTCCTGATGGGAAATCTTTTACATATAATTTCTAATTTTTGAAAAAAAAATGGTTTGGCCACCTGGGGCGTAAGTCTTAAATTCCGCTTCTGATGTATTTGCAGCAAAATCTGAGCTTCTAAAATATCGATTGAAAATTATTTGTTCGTGGGCCGATACTACTCACTTCGATAAACCTTTTCGGATTATTTTCTTTTTAAAATAATGCCTAGTTTTCTTACCAGGGGGCGTAGATACACATTATATATTTGTCGATATCTTTGCTTCTAAGAGTTCGATTAAAAAATTGCTTTCTTTGTTGCAGAGCGTTTCCCCTGCTAAATGTTTCTCATAAATTTACAAATTTTTTAACACAAAAGTCTACCAACAGAGGGCGTAAGTTCACGTTTCCGTTTACAGCAATATCTGCTGGATTAAAAACCCGATTAAAAAACTTTTTCTTTGGTCAGATACTTTTGTTTTCCGTAACGGTTCAATTGAATTTGAATAGCTTTGATAAATTGAATTCGCGTGAGATAGGATTCAAAAGACGTGCTCATTACAACCGAAAATTCGGTGTCATCTTTCTTGTTTTTGTTTTGCAAAATTTCCTAATTTTATTATATCATATCACTTTTCCAAAACTGTAATCCCTAAAAGTTTTCTAAGTGAAAAACGAACGCGTCAGGAACAAATGCTTTATATGTCAATAAATTTTGCTCGTCGCTATTGGTGCAATTGTTTCAGCATGAAATTAGTAAAATGATAACCTATTCATTAAATACAGATTAAATGGCTAACTTTAACTAGATTACTAAATCTGTGGCTATGCGCAGCACCATTACGCGGACTTGCTTCCTTTCATGGGGAGGTTTCTTAGGGAACCAAGAATCGCATGGGACTGAAATACATGAAAATGGTGAAAATTGATCAGGACTGAAACTCGTGAATCTTTTCAAAGGTACTCGTACAATAACATTTTTGCAGAGCTGATCGAACTGTATGAAAGCTACCTGGATTGTTCGAATTGAAAGAGTTCCACTCTTTAGGAAAAGTGATTCTGATATAAGATACTGCCTTCCTTGATCAATCCTTTAAAAATTGTTGGCCGCCCCGGTGGCGCAGTGGTCTAAGCGATGGCCTCTGATCATTCGTCCGAACGGGGTCCGGGTTCGAATCCCGGTGAGGCATGGATGTTGTGTTTGTCTTACGGCACTGGCTCTCTCCCTTCCCTGGAACCAGTGACCCTAAATTAGGGACGGGAGACTGCTTATAGCCCATTGAGTTGCTCACGGTGGTCGTTAAACCTACAAAAAAATAAAAAAAAAATAAAACTCCAATAAAAAAAAATATTGGATCAAATTATGGTTAAAAGACAAAGGAACTGAATTATACTGAAAACAAATGCAGTACTACTGAGAAAAATACGTATAATAGACATATGTTTCCTCTTAACGCAGTTCAAATTGAATCATCTTCTGTGCATTTTAACATAACAATTAGTATAAACACAAGATTGGTGTTCGAACGATCTCCGCAGTTTTTGCTTGTTGCGCACTCGAATCTGGAGCTTCAATGTATTTGGTAAGCTGACATGCGTGACAGAAAAATTGTCATCAGAGGATTACGTTTCAGATGTGCGTGCTCTCTTGTTATTTATGCTGGCAGTCTTGTTATTCTTTTGACTGAATCTGAAAGTGAATTGCAACTTCCTTCTTGTATGATGTTAGGGAAGGTAAGAACGTCTTTACCTTAAATGAGAAAACAATAAAGCTAATGTAAATAACTTTAACCGTTCCTCAAAGACAGACCGAAAACTTTTGAATCACACTACACAATGCACGACGTTTTTTATATTTTTCACTTTATTACAAAATTAGGCACCAAAGTTTTTATGCATAAAGTTATAAGCGCTTTAAACTACAAAGACGTGAATAAAAGCAGTCTGGCAGTGGGTTTTCATTTTTTCAGTGTTGGAATAGAAGTGATTTTTACTTTTTCATTTCGTTCCTGACTTCATTACCAAACCATTTACAACCAAACAAGAAATCCGATTATAATGGATTGTGCCTGCTGCATTTCTTAGAATTATGCGGTAGAAGGGTGCTAATCTACAGAAATTGTGGGAACTGGGGAACTTGTGAGTTTTAACTTCTGATATGCTGTCGTTTTATTGATTAACTAAGTGTCGTCGTAATGATTAAGTAAGTGTAGTTTAATGATCAACTAAGTTCATTTCAATGATTAATCATGTGTCATTTAATGGTAAACTAAGAGCAGTCGAAAAGATTAGTTAAATGCCATTTTAATCATTCACCATGTGTCTTTTAATGATAAAACTATAAAGAGCAGTTGTAAAGATTAATTAAGTGACATTTTATTGATTCACTAAATGTCGTTTTAATACTTCATTGCCATTTTCATGATTAACTAAATGTTGTTTGAATGATTTACCAAGTGTTGTTTTAATGATTAACCAAATATATTTTAATGACTGAGTGTCGTTTTAAATTTCAACTGTCACTTTAATGATTAACGAAGTGTGGTTTTGATTAATTAAGGGTCGTGTTAATGGTTAACTAAGTGGCTGGCTAATGTTCGTAGATACCTTTGCAGAACATATATTCAGACCTTGAGTAATACTAACGACCAGAGAAAGAATCAGCAAAGAGACTTACGTATAATGGTAACTCTTTCCTTTATATTTGTTCCACTCACAGGAAGTTCAAAGGAGTATAAATACATATAATCCACTGATACAACCTGTTTGATGGTATCAATATGGATCTCAATCGTAGGACACCCGTACTTATTCTGCAATCACATGCATATCAAATAGGCTTTAATGGTTTCCTCAGCAACAAGGCTTCCTAAACTATTCGCAATTTTCTGCATCCACAAAACTCCACTTCATTCTCTATGTCTACTTTTACGCGTCCAATACGACACGAATGTTTGAAACATTTTCACGTTTAGCTGTTTTAGAGAAAATAAATGCATAAATATTTGAATCGATGACCCAGATTTATCTTAGGTTCGAATGCATATATTCTCACGTATAATCTTCGTTCCCTTTTGTCGTTTCATTTTTTGGTTTTTATCTGGAATCCAATGGCACGACAACGTTTCAGTAAAAGATTAGATACATATACAGCTGACGTCGAGTTAAAATTGATGTTTCGTATTTCTGTTTTCAACCGCAAAACATTTTTTTCTCCATGGTTTGAACAAAAAGCCTCAGTGTTATTGTTTCCCTTCGTGACAAGTTGTCCTCATTTCTTCGAACAAGTTTTGAACTTTGTGTTGTTGTGAGTGCATCCGGTCTTCAATGCCAAGTTTTATGATAAATCAACTGATCTTCTGGGCAGAATTCTACAAAACATGATCCTTTTTCTTGTGGTGGCGATAATCTTTTAAAATTAAATGGAAAAGCTCGAGTGATGTGCAAATTCTACGGAAGTTATTGGGGTAACAATCATAGAACTTGGAATTCTCGTACTAGAAGTTTAGAAACAGCGGAAAATCTAGGAATTTTCAGCAGACCCAGGAGATACGGTTTAAACACATTTTTGTTACTGGGACACGTAACACAAACAACTTGAAGTTAACTTTAATGAAGAAAATGTATGTTTTATATTTGAATAAGAACAGAAAATAATCATTGATATGATTATATCACGATGTAATTGCAACAGAAAACTTAGATGAGTCAAAACGTTTTTCATTTAATGGGCGTTTTTTTTTTTTTTGATTGGAAGTTTAACGACCACCGGGAGCAACTCAATGGGCTATAAGCAGTCGCCCGTCCCTAATTTAGGGTCACTGGTTCCAGGGAAGGGAGAAAGCCAGTGCCGTAAGACAAACACAACATCCATGCCTCACCGGGATGCGAACCCGGACCCCTTACGGACGAATGATCAGAGGCCAACGCCTTAGACCACTGCGCCACCGGGGAGGCATTTAATGGGCGTAATCCCAAATATTCAATATTCACCGAGCCATCGTTTAAAATTCTTTCAGCTTTGTACATAACTGTTCCAAGCTCTGGAAAATAAGCCTAGTCAAATCCTCCCATCGCAGTGTCGAAGCTGGGCAAATATTGACGGCGTATAAAACTTGGCTGGAGAGCTTTTGGAAGAAACAGTATAATTTTCAAAAGCATTTTTTATTGGAGGTTTAACGACCACTGTGAGCAACTCAATGGGCTATAAGCAGTCGCCAGTCCCTAATCTGGGGCCACTGATTCCAGAGAAGGGAGGGATCCAGTGTCGTAAGACAAACACAACATCCATGCCTCACTGGGACTCGAAGCCGGACCCCTGTCGGACGAATGATCACCAGCCATCGCTTAGACCACTGCGCCACCGGGGCAGCCATTTTCAAGAGCAATAGGCCATTATGTCTTAAAATAAAAGTGTTTAATTAATGTATCCTTCCACTGCTTACGTACGGAGCAGAGACGTGGACTGTTGATTTTATAAAGACATATAAAGACATACAAAGACTGCTGAAAGCAGAATGGAAAGATGCATGCTTGGTGTAACCAGGAGAGATAAGAAGAAGAATTCATTGATAAGGAAAATTACAAGAGTGGAAAACATCATAATCAGAGTAAAATCACTGAAATAGCATTGAGCTGGACATGTTGCCAGAAGAACGGACCACCATGGTCAACCGAAATTTTAGACTGAATTCTAAAGGATAGAAAAAGACCCAAAAGAAGACCATATGCGAGATGAATGGATAAAATTCGAAAGCATGCCGAGGTAACATGAAGGAGACAGGCTCAAGACAGACAGTTATAAAAGAAACTTCAGGATACCTTCATCCAGCAGTGGATTGATAATGGTTGACAATGATCATGATGAACTTCAGCAATTAACGATATAATTACTTATTTGAGTTCGAACCACGACTACATTTATAAAATTTCCATAACGTAATTCTGAGTGCTGTATTTTGATTAAACCAAGCATTTTCTTTTCTTAAAAGTAGCTGTTCTTACTACCTTTTTTACAGCAATAACAAACTATCACTTCAATATCAATAAAGCACTTGGTTTTTAAGATCCAATTATATGGTGAAACAACCATTCTTTGTAAATTTTTTCAGTTATTTTCGTGATGTAGTTTTTGCTTTTCTGCATAAGAACAAAAATCAAGAAAAAACTTGTGAATAAACAATATAGGGCAAAATACCTTCACAGACTTTTAGCCCACGTGCATTTTTTTTCTCTTGGGGTGTGGGTGTGGGGGGGGGAAGAGAAATTTTCCTTACAGTTCTGAATAAATAATTTTGAACCTATGCATAGAACTAAATGTGAGAAATGTTTGTACAGTAGTTAAAGTGAAAATGTTTAAGATAATAATGAGATTTTTAGTGCTCAATATAAATATCCTTGAGTTTATGATCCTACTACCTTTACGCCTTTATCTCTGAACTGAGTAACTGCTTTAAAATCATTTCAAAACATGTACGTGGGCATTGAAGATCTAGATCAAAAATACTAAATTTAATTAATTATTTATGACAGAGCTGCTTATTTCTTTGGTTGAAGTAATTTTTTATACTGTGACTTATGTCTAATTTTACGTTTCTTTTGAGTTCCTGTATTCTCATGTAGATTTGCCTTATTATCGTTTAACGTTTTTCTAATCTCGTAGCCACACTTTTCTCTCCCGACGAATTTGAGTTTGGCAGCTCTGGCAAACGATCAGTCAATGATGCATGCTCAAGTTAGAGATAAGAGCCGCTGTTTGGAATGCATCGCTCTCACTATGTTACTTCGTCTACTATGCTTTTGGAGTTATAAATATTAACAAGTTTAATTATTTTGCTACCTACAATTATAACGCGAATGTAGAGTTGTTACGCTGATTGTTGAGGGAATTGTGCCCATTTGAATAATTGTTGTGAAGTGATCTAGCATTGAGTGGCGTGCAAAAAGTAACGTACTTCTTTCTTAGAGCCAATAAGGAATTGGATTGGTAAGTAATACCTTCTGTTTCTGCTGGACCTTATTATTCTTAGAGCGTCGAGTTAGCTGTTTTTATATTTAATATTAAGACAAAGTTGTAGGAAAGCTGGACCTTATTATTCTTAGAGCGTCGAGTTAGCTGTTTTTATATTTAATATTAAGACAAAGTTGTAGGAAAGGTGAAGCTATCAGGGTTCAACAAATATTGCAGTGAGGTTAAAGCGAGTGTAATATGGATTATACCTTGCAGACACAAACAAACACAAATATATATATATATATATATATATATATATAATCGTGGCCAAAAGTCCCGCACCAGTAGACTGAAAGTCCAAATTTTTGATAGTGGAAATAAACTTATACCTCGTATTGTTAAAGTCAGGAATACATATTATACATCATTTTGAAGGAAATTTTATGCTGAATTTAAATATCGTTACAGAATGTAATCACCAGTAACAGAAGTGAAGTTACATGCAAAAGTACAGCGTCTAGTGATAAAAAACAACAAATAGTGAATTTGGGAAATTAGTATGCAATGCATTTAACGTAAAATTACTGTACAATACATTATTGAAACTTGTAGGACACTTGAAATAACTTACCAACAAGCAAAATACGATTTAACATTTAATTGCATAACCACGGTTACTTAGTAACAAAGTGCGCCTTCTTTGCATGGAACTAATGAGCTTCTCTAGTTGTCCATTGGTGATACAACGGTGCCATACGGCCCTTACAGACTCAATTAAAGACTTTAATTGAGTCTGTAAAAGACTTTAATATACGGCCCTTACAGTTAATTGAGTCAGTAAGGGCCGTATGGCACGATGTTATCACCAATGGACAACTAGAGAAGCTCATTAGTTCCGTTCCAAGAAGGTGCACTTTGTTACTTAGAAACCGTGGTTATCCAATTAAATATTAAAGCGTATTTTGCTTGTTGGTCAGTTATTTCAAGTGCCATGCAAGTTTCAATAATGTACGGTACAGTAATTTTACGTTAGATGCATTGTACACTAATTTCACAAATTCCACTATTTGTTGCTTTTTATGACTAGACGCTGTACTTTTGCTTGTAACTACACTTTTATTACTGGTAATAACATCTGTAAAAATATTTGAATTCAGCATAATATTTCCTTTAAAATGATGTTATAATATGTATTCCTGACTTTACCATTACGCTATATAATTTGACTTCAAAAATCAAATATCGGACTTTCGGTCTACTGGTGCAAGACTTTTGGCCACCATTGTGTATATGTATTTGCAAGAACCCCATTAAAGCTGCGAAGTGCGGAGCACGAACTTGCTGACAAAAGTAAAGAAGTGGGTTTAAAAATGAAATTTACAGAAAACAGATTTGATGCACAATGCTTTCTCAAAAACTAATGATTTAGCGATTGATGAAGTAATCTTATATAAGCAACCCATGCCTATATTTATCTTGGACACAGATATCAAACAAGGGCCGCATTGAAATAGAAATTAATAGGAGTGTAAAACTTGGTTCGAGAGCATTTGGAAGAAACAGTAAATTTTCAAGAGCAATTTATTCTCACGTCTTTAAAGTGTTTAATCAATGCATCCTTCCAGTTCTTGCTAATGGATCAGAGATATGAACAGTAACTAACAAGAATATACAGAGGCTGAGAACAACTCAAACGAGCGTGGAGGGAGTTGCACAGTAAAAAATAAGAGATGCGAATTCACAGAAAGTCCCTGAAATCCAGCGAAGTTGCCAGTAGGTGTCCGCCTTTCAACGAAATTTCCATTTTGAAAAGTTTTTGTTTCTTTTAATTTCAGTACTTTTCCGTAGTCAGTAATTACGTTTATTTCAGAAAATTCCGTTTCTGTTTTTTTCGTATTATTACAGGAATTTTGCAAAAACTTTTATTTTGAATTTTCAACCCTTTTACCAGAAATTCTTCTACCCTGATGTACGAAGTTAACGAATCTTGGTTTTCGAACCTGGCTCGTCTTCAACAGCAGCCACGCGTGCTACCGTTGAGCCAGAAAGACACGTAACGCACCATAACGTATAAGGTAGAGCTCTAATCGCGAGAATGACATTTTTTTTTTTTTTTTTGCTATTAATGCTGGTGAATGTCAGATCATTTTCTGTTGGAGCTTATTATTTTTCTGAATAGGTTTGCAACAATTTTATTTGTGCTGCGGAAAGATTTATTACAAATTGCGTAGTTTTTCATCATGAATTTTCGAAGCAGCATAACGCTTTGGAACTTGTGATTTTTTAAACTGACAATGATTTTTATATATATTTAAGAAAACTTGAAATATGCTGCTTTATATTATTATTTCACAAAACTCCTAAATATAAAATTTACTCTAAATAGCTATAATAGCTTTTGTGTTAAGAGGTCAACAAACTGATTCATAAATAGCATACAATCACATGTACAATGATTTAAGTACCCTGTTTCTTACGATACACAATATAAAATAAGCTGGTGCACAAGTAGGCCAGAAGGTAAAGAATATCCGGTGCCACAATATTCAAAATTACATGCTATATGCTATCCACAATATCCGAACTCGCTACAAAACTTCAAATTCAGATCCTTCAACAGACGATTGATATTCAAAAGTTGATCAGATCTCAATTACATTCTCATGAATCACTCCTATTACCGGAAATGTTCCGTCGTATAGGTATGGGAAGAGTAGGAACAGAATGTTTTAGTTAATATATGAAGGGAACTGCGGAAAGGTTTCTGAAAATTAGGAATTTTCCGTTAACACCTTTTAAAAATGATATTTTATCATTAATTTGCAAAAAGAATAGTGCAGAGGTTTCTGAAAATTCAGAATTTTCCTGGTGTACGAAAAATCCGTGAAATTCAGGTCTTTTCCCGTCATTTCACGAAAAAGGTTGTTTCGGGATTTTACTTCGGTAATTCACGAGAGGAATAACGGAAAATGGCTTGCAAATTTCAGAACATGTTTTCAATAGTGGGACCTTGGTGTAATCCGGAAAGATGTGAAGAGAAACCCATGACGGCAGTTGATGACTTCATGATCGAGGTAGAATCACTGAAATAGCACTGGGCTGGACACATTGCTAGAAGAACTGACCACCTTTAGACAACTGAAGTACTAGACTGGATTCCAAGGCACAGGAAAAAAATCAGATCATGTGGGAAATGGCTGGATGAGATTCGGAAGAATGTCGGAGTGACATGAAAGAGACTGGCGCAAGACAGAAAGTTGTGGAGGAAATTTGCTGGACCTTCATCCAACAGTGGATTAATAATGATTGATGATGATATATAAACTATATTGACAAAAGTCACCGGACACGCCTTCGAAAGCAAATGAACGGATCCGCTGCGTTGTTAAGATGCGCGGTACAGCTGCAAACGGTATAAAAACAAGCCTGCAGCTGACCGCGATCATATCGCAATGTGAGGTTGAGTGAAAATGTCGCAGAACTGACTTTGAGAAAAGAAAGATTGTTGGGCGTTAGATTAGTGGGTTATCCATAAGAGAAACCAAGAGGCGTTTAAACATACCCCAGTCAACTGTTTTGGATGTACTGAATAAGTGGATGACACATGGCGTGCCTGAAGCAGCAAAATGTACCGGCAGACCAAAGAAAATCAATGATAGAGGACGTCGAAGCCTCAGGAGAGTCGTTTCAGCTAATCGACGGAGTACTGCACAAGACCTCAGTGTAAAAATGCTGGAACCTCGATATGTACACGTACCATTCGCATAGAACTTCATTCCATGGGTTACCGTGGTCGTGCAGCTGCTCATATGCCTTTGATCTCCACTCGGAATGCTACACAGCGTTTAGCATGGTGTAAAGAATATTTATTGTGGACCGTAGATCAATGGAAACTGGTCCTATGGACTGATGAATCCAGATACACGATCCATCAGTCTGATGGCGTGTGTGGGTATGGCGGCAGCAGGGGAACGCTATTTCCCACATTGTACTGTTCCTACGGTCAAGTTTGGAGCTGGCAATGTACTCGTGTGGGGATATTTTTCGTGGTATGGTCCCGGCCCATTGGTTATCGTGGACAAACCTGTTAACCAGCATGTCTGCTTCGATATTCTTGACAATTATGCCCTACCAACTCTGTGGCAATACTATGGAACCGAGTCTTGTTGGTACCAGCAGGATAATGCACCGAGCCATAAAGCAAGGACTGTTAAGGCGTGGTTTGACAGTAATTCCGTATCGTGTGTGAACTGGCCAGCACAGAGCCCTGATCTTAATCCCATAGAGCACCTATGGGATGAATTAGAGCGCCGCATAAGAAGTTTGGAACCAAGGTCTACTGCTAAGCAACAGTTAGCGGTGGCATTATGTACTGAATGGAAGCGCATACCTATCGCTGTGTTCCAAAACCTTGTCGAAAGCATGTCTCGAAGGGTCAATGCATGCATTAACGCCAAAAGTGGACTGACACCGTACCAAGGTATGTCAATAAATGCATTGTTGTGTTTCTCTTCTAGATGTCTGGTGACCTTTGTCAATATAGTGTATATACAATTTGGTTTCATCATAACAACCATTTCCGTCCCCCACCCCCAACCTTCGGGGCAAATCTACTTCTATGATCGAAAACATGCAGTAGTCTCCCGCCCCTCCTTAAGCCAGGATTATGGCTCCACTAAAGCAAGGGAACCAGAACTAGCAAACAAACACAATAGTCATGATTCACTGGAAACTCGAACGAAGGCCTGTCATGCTGACTTCAAGAGAATGTTTAAACGGAAATCATGGTGATCTTGGAACCGATGGTAAACATTCGCACAACTACGCCGGGAGTAATATTGGCCTATTCGTAATATAGGAACTATTTTATGTCCCGGTTAACCACCAATTTTCCACGAATTTTCATAATTTCCGGGTTTTTTTTCGTCTTCAAAGACTGTCACAAACGAAAAATTCGGAGATTTCCATGCTTTTAAAAATGTTCCTTAAAATAACGTATCGAAGAAAAAGCCGGAAAAGACAGTATTTATTGTTCGTTTTCTGAAATATTTTTAATACAATTTATAATTTTTAAAAGGTTGTTTTATTTAAAAAAATGTGCACCATAGAAACTTTCATATAAGTTCTCTTCGTTATGGACTCTCAGAATTTCATCTGTCAAGAAATTCTATTATGGATCTACAACGCGATCCTTATCATTCTACTACAATTCTAGAAGCTTTCCAGTTTAAAATTAGAAAGCAACAATATTTCTGAAAAATTTCAGGTTAGATATTCGGAAAACAAGTCTACTTCCAAAAGCTCTTCGTTCTGAAATGTTTTGCTATCATTCATGAATTGAGTTCATGCGATGGTGTTAAACAGTAGTCTGCCTAAATTTGCAGACTTTGTTTATCCGGACTCGTTTTAAGCAATTTATCAATAAATGACAATATTTCAATCTCTCAGCATTCAAGAACCACATACTCGATATTGTTGTTCGCAAATGTCTGAAAACGTGAAGCAATGCGATTTCTTGATGAAAAAAATATTTTTTTAAATGTAAATTTATCATTTCTTATATCTAAAAGTGCACAATGCTTTAACAAATTTACTGAAATGAACATTTTATAGTTTAAGCGTAACTTTTAATACACAAATCATCTCTGAAGCTATTATTGATTAAAATAAAATCAACAAATGACATTCTTATTTAGTAGTTGTAAGCTAAAAAAAATTCCCCGGGGGGAATACCTTTCTCACAGTTTTAGTATCGCTTTATCAACATCAATGTACAACAGTAACAAGACTTCAAATTTGATATTTTCGTAGACTGTGGCATATTAGAATGATTTGTGTTTTAAATCTATTAATCAAATAGTTTTTATGCTAGTCTTTTCCACAGTGTTAATATTTATGCTATATCGCACCTTTAAAGAACTCCAAATAAATAAATAATGAAACAACGCTCATTCATTTATTAGGAGTGTATATATGTCGTATTGTTAAAATGGTTTAAAAAAAATATTCTGGCAAATATAGTAAGATCTACAAAACAACCCTCCCCACTATGAGTATTAAAACAAACGCAAAAAAAATGTTTTGATTTTTTAAGTAAAGAAGCATTCTAAATTTAATGAATTAACTGGGATGAAAGTTGATAATTTAGATCTAACCTCTGAACTAGAATTGAAATTAAACTCTCAGTGCAGAAAAAAAAATAATGTGGGTTTCTTATTATCTCGGCAGTTTATCTCATGCATTTCAGCTGTGTAATGAAGAAACCGCAACTGTTTTAAAGCAAAGCTACTATTCACGGTGTAGCAACCATTCACAGCGTCTTAAAATCGCATTCTTATAGAAATTATCGCAGCAAAAAAGCACTTACGTTCAGTTGCGCAATAGATCCACCGATGAAAAAACCAGCACCTGATTTTCTCTACCGCTTGTTTCTTCGCAGAGAAATGATTAGATCCATTAGAGTGGCTAATAGCGCGTTTTGACTCAAGCGGTGAAGAATGGAGCAACAGAACACTAAGCAGACGACATCTTCTAACAAAGCCTCTCGTCCCATTAAACAACGCCATGAACTTGCATGAGCGTACCTGTGCAGCAGGTGCGTGACGTCACTGTTTTGTTTCCAATCAGAGAAGACCGCTGAATGACGCTCTTCCAGAGACAACTGAAGAAAAGGGGAAGGGAAGAGAACTCGGGGAATAACCGAAGCATTAAAATGACCTGCTTCAAACTCAAACTGCCTGCACCGAAACTGGGTCAGCTAACCCACTGACTCGGAAGCTAGTTGCCTGGAAGACAAGAAAGAAAATGAGTAAAATATCAAGTTGCGGTGCGGCCAGTGTTTTCCCTGAACCTTGTGAAGTACTGCGTGACAACGCCTAAAATATCTGCCCCCTAAATACTTGAATAAATTATTTGAAGGTCTCGGAACCTGTCAACAATATCGAGTGCAAGAAACATATTATCACTTTGGTATTAGGTTATCTTGTGGGATTATCCGGTATTGTTTTTTGTTGTCGTTATTCTGCTTTGTTTTCGGTTATTCGCACTAACTTTTGAAACTGCTATTGAAATACCTCCTCATATTTGCTCATGCGCCCCATCTCGTTCCTTCTGCTAAAATTAATTTTATCTTCTCATTTAATCGTATATAAATTACATATACCCAGACACAAGTTCTAAACTTTTCAAAACTATAGGAAACAGATTAGCGATATTTAAGTTCAACTTCAGAGCTTCCTGAATTTTTGATTTTTTTTTCTTTTAGACTCACATCAAATTTTAGAATGTATTCGGCGTGATCAAATGAAACTCGTTCTAGTGGCTTTATTAAGACGAACGAAAAGGTACATCCACAGGTGTGATAGAATTAAACAAAGCAATATATAAGGAAGCAAGAATGAACCAGTGTTCGTTAGAAGAAGTCGTCGTAGGCATTCAGACGCGCATCCCACTGCTTGGGGAGATGCGGATATCGTCCGCGAAGAAAGACTTCGGGTTAGTTGCTGCTTGAACCATTTGGTCATCGCTGCCATGACGTCTGCATCGGAGTGGAATCGTTGTCCCTTTAGAGCTTTTTTTAAGGGTCCGAACAAAAGAAAGTCACATGGTGATAGATCGGGGTTATAGAATCGGTGATGCAGAACCTCCCACACTTTCCCTGCTGACGCATCCTGCACAATGTTCGCAACATGCAGACGAGCATTGTCGTGCGACATAATCCCACAACGAGAAAGCCTGCCTTATTCTTGATGGCTTTATGCAAGTTGTCCAGTGTATCTTTCTAGAGGTTAGCATTGATGTTTACGTGAGGCTCTTTAAAGTCCCCCAAATAAAGCCCTTCATTGTCAAAAAAAAAAAAAAAAAAAAGCGTTCAGCATAACCGTACCGGTGGAAGCCTCTGACTTGATTTTTGTCTTTGTTTTGGTGATCCGGGATGTTTCCATTGCATACTCGATGGATTGCTGGGCGGCTCAAAGTGATGACACCACGATTCGTCGCCTGCCACCATGCTCGATAGAAATGCATCACCCTCCGCTTCGTAACGCAGCAAGTCGTTCAAACTCCAACCCACGCGTGCTTCTTCACGGTGGTCCGTTAGCATCCGTGGGATCCATTGTTAACACACCTCCCTACCTGCAGTGTCTTCGTAACCACCGTTTGAACTGTCCTAAATGACAAAGCGAAATTCCTCGGCTAGCGAACGTATGCTCCGACGACGGCCCACCCGTATTACTGCATCAATCTTGGCGATGGCTTCGTCTGTCGCAACAACATGCGTCTAACCCGGCCGTGGAAGATATTTCGTTTCCTCAAGTCCCTCCCGAAACATTCGCGCCCAGTCCCTCACTGTTGTCTTCGAAACACATTTGTCACCATACACCGCCTGCATTCTGTGATGAATGTCGACTAGTTGACATCTTCCTCTGTTTGGAACTGAATCATCGCTCGCTGATCCAGCTTGGACGGATTCGGAATCACACCGGCCATGTTGTCAACGATCTGCAGTACAAACCACACATACGAGGAGAATGAACGCGAGCTCGCTTGTCCATTGGTTTGCGCTTATCACGCCAGCTGTGACGTCATCATGTTCCCCGTGTGCTGGTCCACGTGACGCGGCACGAATGGGTTTCATTTGATCACGCCTCGTAATAAACAAGTTGTGAAGTACCTACTTCAAAGGTGACGCCGCCGCCCCTGGTGGTGTAGCAGTTTAAGCTCTGGCTTATGACCATTCGTCAGAGAAGGGTTCTGGCTCGAATGCTGGTGAGGCGTGCATGTTGTGTTTGTCTTACGGCACAGGGTGTCTCTCCTCCCTGGAACCAGTGGCCTTAAATTAGGAATAGGAGACGTGTCATGACAGCCATTAGCAATCAAAAGCCCGTGCCGGTGTAGCTTAAATAGGAAAGCGTTTGGATCCGGAGCTGAAGGATGGGGCTTTGAGTTTCGCCACCGCAACAAATTTGGGTTTTCACGTTGGCACCCGAGCGTAATTTACAGGCCGTTAGGTTCTTCGAAAACTGTGATGATGTTTCTTCAAACGCATTATCTAGAATTAATGAGAATTCCTTCTTCGCTTCGCAAACATGGGTGATGGTTTGTTTTTCCACATATCGTCTGGAATTAGTCAAAATTCTTTCTCCTACGGTTAGCTACTTCAACAGTTGTTTGCCGGATGACCCGGGAACTCACGATTCCGTTCCATCCCTTTCTCAAGAGAGGGGGTGGGGGAGGCATATGTGACGCACCTACCTCAGAGCTGTCGCACATGTCAAGACGGAATTGAGCAACGAAAAGCCCTTGCTAGCGCAGTTTAAATGGGAAAGCATGCCGCTGCTGAGCAGAATGAGGGGGCTACGAGATACGCCACCAACAAATTTGGGTTTTCACAAAGTCAAGGCATTTTTTGACACCAAACAGAATTCATCGCTCTATCCCGTTTATAAGTGAGTCACGGAAAAATTCTCATTGGCCGCCACTGGGAATCGAACCCAGGGTCTTCCAGGTACGCGCCGGACATGCTAACACTGCACCACAGCGGCCTCGAATTCCCCCAGACTCACATACGACTAACTGCCAAGCCACTTGGTAGGCTGCTTTTTGGAGCCCCGCACAATACTGGGGATTCACCAAAGATGGTAAGCAGCAACTGAACAAATAACTAGGAGGCGAAGGAATAATTAATACAGACAATTGACGTGGATTAGGAACATCAAGCAGAAGGAGAAGCGATGATTTCTGTTTGATGTTCTTAATCCACGTCAATTGTCTGTATTAATTAAATTTTTTGACTCTAAGGAAAGCGGTAATGTAGAACATCATCATATATAAAGTACACAGTCATATCAGAATAATGTGACCACCCCGGAATCACAGTATACCCGCCCAGGCGCGTCACACAGTGCACGTGACAAGGTCGACCACACGGAGATATAAGCGGTCAGCCAGGACAGTTGAGCCATAGTGCGTCACGGGAGCACAATGAGCAGACGTAGTGATTTGACGGACGTTCAGAAAGGAACGATTATCGGCTACCTCGCCAAGGGTGGAAGCATCTCTGAAACAGCAGAATTCGTGGGCTGTTCGCGAGGTGCTGTAGTAAGGGTGTACCAAGAATGGACCGTTGGCACCCCGAGTACCTCCCGACGTAGTAAGGGTGTACCAAGAATGGACCGTTGGCACCCAGAGTACCTCCCGACGTCGTAACTGTAGAGCTCCAAAAACCATCCATTTCTGCTTCTGCTCTATTTTCCACAAAATCTGAGCTTCCGAAACCTCAATTGGAAAAATTCGTTCTTGCACCGATGCCACTCACGTCAATAAATCTTTTCGGAATTATTTTCTTTCCAAAATGATTCATGGTTGCTGCGCCAGGGGGCGTAGACGTGTATCTTATGTTTGTCAATATCTCTGCTTCTAATTGTCCGATTTCAAAAATTTCTTCTTCATTGGATAGTTTGCGGTGCGACATGTTTTTCATATAATTTCCAAATTTTCAAGTAATTCATAGACTTTCCGCTAGGGACCGGTAAGGTGAATTACGTCTCCCCCCCCTCCCCTCGATATCTCTGCTTGTAACACTCCGATTTGAAAAATTCTGCCTGTATCACATACAGTTCCTGGGCGGAAATGTTTTTCATATATCTAATAATCTCTAATATTTGGGAAAGAACGGTTTGGCCACCCGGGGACATAAGTTTTAATTTCTGCGTCTGATGTATTTGCAGCAAAATCTGAGCTCCTGAAAACTCGATTGAAAAAATTCTTTCCTGGACCGATACCGCTCACATCGAAAACCTTTTGGGAATATCTTCTTAAAATAGTATGTTTTCTCGCCAGGGGGAGTAGATGCATATCTTATACTTGTCGATATCTCTGCTTCTAAAAGTCCAATTTGAAACATTCTTTCTTTGTTAGAGAGCGTTTCTGCTACAAAATGTTTCTCACAGAATTTCAAATTTTCTCAACGCACAAGTCTGCCACCAGAGGGCGTAAGTTCATAATTCCGTTTACAGCAATATCTACTAGATTAAAAACCCGATTGAAAACTTTTCTTCGGTCAGATATTACTGTTTTCCATGCCGGTTCCATTGACTTTGAATAACTTTGATAAATTTTATTCGCGTAAGAACGGATTCAAAAGACGTGCTCATTACATCAGAAAATTCGGTGTCATCTTTCTTGTTTCATTTGTAAACCACTATTTTTATGGTATTGGGAGCACGGCAGAGCGCATTATCTTGGAAATTCCAACTGTTTCCAGCTAGTAGGTGTCCAAATGGAATTAAATGTTCGTACAGCATATTCTGGATGCTATACGGTGATCAATAATGGCAACATCCGATTAACCAACCGCTATAGCCAAACACCCCCACATCATCACACCACGTCCTCCCATTTGTCTGCCAAAACATTCTTTGGGTTTCTTACGTAAATCATGCCAATAACATTTATTTTCATTGGGGTTTGCAAAATATATTTATCGGAAACGAAAAATATGCTCTTGCCCTCCCTGTTGACAGAATTGTTGTAGAAATTATGTGCGAAGTATTTTTTACCACGAACTCTACCCCCTACCCCCCCCCCCCCCCAAAATCAAGTCAGACTTCTAGTAGGGCAGATATAGAGGAAATGTCATTTGTGGGAACTGTACATTATTTGAATAAGGAACGGTATGCAAAATATTCTTCATTGTAAAAATGCATCGAAAAAATGATGAGATTGTTTCAACCTGATTTTTAGAAACAATAATATGAAAAAAAGATACAGTATTTTGAATTCGATGACATCTGCACTCTGGCGCCCTAAAGAAGAGTTGTGACTCCCTTTTGAATCTAAAGAATACCAAAAAGCAAGTACCATAGTTCCCACAGTTGACTTTCTAATGCAAAACTAGCTCTTCAGATCGTACTAATAGATGCAAAGAAGCCATGAGGTCCACCAACATAGTGATGATATAAGTACGTCTGTTTTTCTTTTTCTTTGTAACGTACTAAAGACAGTTTTTTTTGTTGTTTTATTTTGGACTTAAACAACCACAATGAGCAACTTAAATGTCTGTAAGCAGTCTGCTGGCACTAATTTGGGGCTAATAGTTCCAGAGGGGAGAGACAACTTGGTGCGTAAGACAAGCACCAACCATACCTTACCGAGAGTTGAACGAAAGACCAGATACCAGCGATTAGACTAATGCTCCACCAGGATAGCGAAGAAC
Source organism: Macrothele yani (assembly GCA_039090855.1). Taxonomy (NCBI): domain Eukaryota; kingdom Metazoa; phylum Arthropoda; class Arachnida; order Araneae; family Macrothelidae; genus Macrothele; species Macrothele yani. Next base: position 188,845,904 of record CM076995.1, read on the forward strand.
TACGAGGAAGGATCGAAAAGTAACGCACACCAATTTCTTTCTCTTTGCAGGTTGCAAGTAGCAGGTTGCAGGTTGGCAGACAACGAGTTTCAATATCACGCTACAAACCGGTTTGGCTAGATCAGGTGTCGCCGTGGTGGGAGACAGTGTGAATGACGTCACAAAAATGCTGCGTGTGTTAGCGTCGTCTATGAATGAAGAGCAACGCGGTAATGAAGAGCGTCCGATTTTTGTGGGCTAAACCGAAACTCCGACGGAAATTCCCAAAGAAATGGTCGAAATGTACTGTGATGATTGCTTGGACTGCAGCAACATCTCCAGATGGTACAGTTTCTTTGCAGGGGGTCGTGGTAACCTTACCGATTCTTCACGTTCCGGTTGCTCTGTAACCGCGTCATCACCTGCCACTGAGAGGCATTGAACAAGCAATTCTGAGTGACTGGCGGATCTATCTGTGCACACTGGCACAGACGTTCAACATTTCGCACGGTATAGTGTGCGATATTGTGCATGGCAAATCGCAATTTTGCAAAGTCAGTGCGCGATGGGTGCTCAAGAACTTGACAGACCACCAGAAGGGACACAGAATGATGTCATCCTTCAACTACTTGATGCGTTACGCAGAAGAAGAACATGAATTTCTGGCAGGTGTAGTGACAGGCGATGAGTCCTGAGCGTACCACTACACTTCCGAAACAAAGAAGGCTAGTATGCTGTGGAAGCATTACGACTCCCCGCCACCAAAAAAAAAAAAAAAAAAAAATTCAGAGTAACCCTGCCTGCGCAAAAAATCCTCATGACGGTGTTCTGGGACATGCATGGCGTTCTTTCATCCAACGGGAACCACTGTGAATACCAAAACTTACGCTAACACATTGATAAAGTTGCGTCGTGCCCTTCGTGATAAAAGATTCAACAGAGACGCTGCAAATGTCAGACTGTTTTATGAGAACACTCGCTTACATGTTGCACAACACGTTCGTGACAAAATTGCGCAATTTGGCTAGGAAGTGTTCCAGCACCCACCGTATAGTTCGGACTTGGCTCCTTCAGACTTTCATCTGTTTGGTCTCTTGAAGAAATTCATGGGTGGCACTCGATTCGGCTGACGAAGTTAAATCGGTTGCCCGCAGGTGGCTATAGATCATATCAGCTCTGATCAGATCATATGTAGAGGTTTTTAGGAAGGGAGTGTCTGACCCCAGGTCTTAAACAACCCTTAGAAATAGGAAGCCAGGAGATTTGGGCTACAGTGACCGATAAGAAAGTGACACGGAAGTGAGGGGAAAACGTACTTATTTATTACCGGGAAGCCAGTACCCGGGGTCCGACGGCTTAACGTGCCCATCCGACGCACGGCGGATATTTAGCGTTTCGAGCGTTCGTACCTGCTTAGATCGAACCCATGGTCTTCTCCGTGGCAGTCACGAACGTTGACCACTAGGCTACCCGCGGCTCATACAGGTGGCTATAGGCCCAGAAAACGGACTTTTATGAACATGGTATTCCAAAACTGGTACTACGCTGGGGTAAATGTTTCGGCTCTTACGTTGAAAAATAGCTAAGAAATGTAATTCGCTGTGTATATGTTTTGTTTCGTCTATCTATTACACTGTTGCCAAAAACAAATGCGCGTTACTTTTCGATCCACCCTAGTACTAAGGAACCTAACGATGTGAATTTAGCGTCAAAGAATGCATCGAAAAAAGAAACAAAAAGTGTGGACCATCGCCAGGGTCGTCTAGACCATTCCAGGGAAGAGAGAGGGGATGAAACTACACCAAAAGTGTCTGAAGCCTCCCAAATAATATCACAATAATCTTCAAATAAGGTTTTCGTTTAAGGTAAAAAATTACATTTCTAAACATTTATTAAGTTCTGAATATTACTATCATTATTTTAAATCACGATCAATCATCAAAAAATAGATAAGGAACACAAAAAGGCAAATTTATGTTTGACCATTATACGCGAAAGAAGGTCGTGTACAGAGCTGCTCCTAGTTTAGAGAACACGTCCAGCGGATTGTTGAGTGTGTAATACTGCTCGTATCTTTTTATTACATTTTAGCCTAGGTTCTTTTCAGGATTGGCAACACAGTAGGTGCTTGGTGGACGTGATCATCAATTGGACGTTCAGGGATTTTTGGCCTCGTACACTGAGTTTCATGTTACAGGGCTAGACCTGTTTCCTTTCCCTGTAGAGGATCTGTCTGTCCGTCTGTCTGTCTCTGTCTTGCTCTTAATTGTTCTTAAGTTCAGTGAAACGCTGCTCAATACTACTCATCGCAGGAACCCTTTGTCACCAAAAGCCTAGAACTCCATTGCGTCGCCACCTCAATAACCAGACGACCAAGCTAGCGTGTAGAGAGCACTATAATGAATAAAGCTTTCTTCTAAATTATAACGAATATAGCTTTCACTAATATTATAATGAATTCAGCTTCTTCTAAGCTAATGCTTCTTCTAATGCTTGTTGTTTGTTAATTATATCATGAATAAACTTTCCTGCTAGTAGTGTAGTAATAATAATGAACAAGCTTTTAACTGCTAGTAATGTTGTAGTAGTAATTAAGATGAATAAAGTCTTATGCTGGTTGTTAATAATAATCAACTAATGAAATAAACCTAACAGCCAGACAGAGATCTGACAAAACTATGAACTGAGAAAGACGTACTTACTAAGACAATCTTTTATTTAGTAAACTTCTGGCTCTCACATAAACGAAGATCTCTTTACACACGAAACAAAGCTCTCACGCACATAAACAACCGCTCTCTTTATACAACAACAGCTCTCTGACACATAAACAACAGCTCACCCTACGCACATCAACAAAAAGCTCTCCCTACGTATCGTTGAACGCGCCTATTTATAGTGGCTACCACCACGTCATGACTTACACTCATTGCCAGATCTCATTCAGCGGGTGAAATAACATCTCGTTCAGTAAGAAGATAATTTACATAGTAAAATAAAATAACCAGAGATAGTAAAAATCAAAAGGAAAGTGAATCGAAAGTATACGTCACAGCACATAGGATCCATTATTGACTCTGTCCTTTGAAAATGAATCCACTGCTCAATTCTCCTCACCACAGCAAAGTTCTGTCTCCGAAAGTCTTGCATTCCGCGGCGTTGACGCTCCAATAAACCAGACCACTCAGCCAGCACGCGGAGAACACATAGGATCAATTCACTGCTCAGTACTTCACACCGCAGCAAAGTTCTGTCTCCGAAAGCCTGACACGAAAGGCTTTCCACTAACCGTCACCATTCCAATAACCACACCACCCAGTCAGTATGCACAGAATACATAGGATCCACTATTCACTCTGTCCCTTGAAAGCGGACTCACTGCAGCACTGTTCTATACTCTCATCTCAGCAAAACTTTGTTTTTGAAAGCGTGACATTCTATGGCGTCGCCACATCAGTAAACTAGAACATATAAACTATAGCGGATTTTTAGTTTTTTCTTATTTACATATTTATTTTAAAAGTTTGCAAAAAAATTACAAAAAAATAACCAATATAATCACTCTCTTAAATTTTAAACTGAATCCCTTGAACATTTACAAATCATATATTTACTTAAGAGATGAAGGTACGGTCAGAAACATAACAAATATTGATTACGCTCATTACCAACCCTTGGCTCCGTCCCACTGGTATCACATACTATTATTTTATACAGCAGTAATTTGTATAATGAGGATATTTACATATAATCATCACGTACAAGTGCCTGTTCGAACTTCGTATATACATTGCTGTTAATAAAAATTGCAACACCATGAAGAAATGCTCCGATATGCACGAAATTTGCAGAGTATAGGGCACCATGGGATATGCAAATGATTACAATTTCAGCGCACATGCAAATGTGAGGCCCGCTCAACGCCATCGAAACGTCACACCAAGGGGTATAAAAGAAGGCGTGCTGAAAGCAAGTTTTTAAGCTTACTATCGCTAAACTCGACCGTACGCAGTTGTTAACATGTAAACATGCCGCGTAGGAGGACGAAACAACCATACGAACACTTGAAGGAGTTTGAAAGAGGTAGAATCGTCGGACTCAGCGAAGGTGGTTTATCATACCGTAATATTGCTGCACGCGTTAGGGGTAACTCAACTACCGCTATGCGTACATGGCGTCAATGGTGTTTGAAAGAGGTAGAATCGTCGGACTCAGCGAAGGTAGTTTATCATACCGTGATATTGCTGCACGCGTTAGGCGTAACCCAACTACCGTTATGCGTACATGGCATCAATGGACAGCAAAAGGTTCTACGTATCATCGTGCAGGGTCTGGAGCTCTAAATCGTACGACTGAGCTGGAAGACAGGCACTTGCACTGTATGGCATTGACGTCGCGCACAACACTATCCACGACTCTTGCGCAGCAATGGAGGATGATCACATATTCGTCCGATGTCTGCAAGCACTGTTCGTCGCCAATTGCTGCAGAGAGGTCTCGTTGCTCGCCGTCCATTGTTGCGACTTCCCTTGACTCTGAACCATAGGCGCCAGCGATTGCAGTGGTGCCTCGAACGTCGAAACTACCGTGCTGAATGGGAGTAAGTTGTGTTTTCGGACGAGTCCAGATTCAATCTAATGCATCACGACAGGCGAATCCTTGTTCTCAGATACCGTGATGAACAGCATCTAGAAACCTGCATTATGCAGCGCCATACCGGTTCCACGCTGAGCGTGATAGTCTTAAGCGCTATTGCGTTTCGTTCATGCACTCGCCACTACGCATCACAGGCACATTGAACAGAAGTGTTCGAAGCTGAACTTCTACCCTTTCATCAGACGAAGTCGATGCGAGTGGAAGCAGAATAGAATGTAATACCGCAGATGACCACCCTAACTGTGTTTCGTTCGATCCCACGGCGTGTGGGTCGATTATAACCGCCCATGGTGGATTTACTTATTACTAATTTTTTGGCCTTCCTCATCACGAACCAGTACGTAATTGTGATCGTTTGATGCTTATACGATAACTAATTACTCCTACAAATTTCATTGTGACTGCTTGTTTCTTTCTTGGTGTTGCAATTTCTATTAGCAGCAGTGTATAACTCAAGCATCATTTGGTTTACAAAAAGTCGGCGCTTATGCTGTGACGTTGTTTCTTCACTCTGTTATACATGGAGGAAAATGAGTTCTGTAATGGGTTGAACTGTGTGACTTCGATTTCCTTAACATTCCTCCCCTTTCCCCCAGAGATCCTATGTTTACTGGTCACGATTTGTCAGCCGCAAGGGTTTTCAGGAACAGAATCCCAGCTGTTAGCAAAGGCAAATATCTTGAAAAAAGGTGTTAAAAACTTTAATAGGTTATGAAGAGCAGAAATAGAAAGATAGAAATAATTCTCACGACGCTATAAGCTGGAAGTGTATATGTTATCGTTAAAGTATGAAATCCGTTATTTCATAAAATACCTAGTTATTTCATGAAATAACTGATCAAGTCAGTTAAAGCGTAAAACTCACTTGTATTCTATGGTTTAACTAGCTATTTCGTAGAATAACGATCCCGGTAAAGTGTAAAATAACCGAGTAAATAAATCCCAAATTCAAAAGGCTGTAAAGTGAGAACCACTGGTCAGAAATAGCACACCATTTTCAACCCACTATAAAGTGTTATATAATAATAATGATATTAACTTTTATGTTTCTTTTAAGAATACGGAAAGTATTACTTTCATTTACATGCAATATTTCTGTAATTAATGATAATTTGCTGAACTTAATATATAGAGATTACTGTAGCCGAATATTTTTTTGCGCAAGACTCTCAGAACATCAACGAGAAACACATTTACCTTTCCACCCCTACTGAATTTATGAACTCTTCCAGACCGTAGGGTGGACTTGTTCATAAATCTCATTCTGAAGCCTCTGTGGGGCTTACAGTTCGTATCACAGTACCTGAAGTTGACAGACAGACGAAGGGGTGACGCCAGATCTATTTTAGCTGTTATCATGAAAATAACCGAAGAAGGATTTTTTCAATTGGAAACAAGAAACGGCCGCATAAAACAGCTATATTCCCATCAATCCCAGTTCAGCGTCTGTGAACAAAAACTAATTCAGATCGAAGAAGTGCCGGATATAGAGAAATCGCTCCTGTCGGCTGCTACAGCACAACGTTTAGGTACCGGTCGGGGATTCAAAATATTTTCATGTAAAACGCAGTGTGTCAACAAAATATGTATTTATTTTAGAAATAATGTTCTATGCAATTCCAAATGCTATTTTAGTAATCCCTGTTGTAAAAAATGATTTTATTGTGTCTTTTTTTTTTTTTGATTGGAGGTTTAACGACCACCGTGAGCAACTCAATGGGCTATAAGCAGTCGCCCGTCCCTAATTTAGGGTCACTGGTTCCAGGGAAGGGAGAGAGCCAGTGCCGTAAGACAAACACAACATCCATGCCTCACCGGGATTCGAACCCGGACCCCTTCGGGCGAATGATCAGAGGCCAACGCCTTAGACCACTGCGCCACCGGGGCGGCTATTGTGTCTTTATATAAATAACATTTTGTATGCTGTATAATTCAGTGAAATTTGGTTATTTTACACTTTAATTGTCCATCATTAGTTAATTTATAGAATACCTAGTTATTTCATAGAATAACTAGTTAAAGTGTGGAATTATTAATTTATTATACGCTTTAACTAACTTGATCAGTTATTTCATGAAATAACTAGGTATTTTATGAAATAACTGAATTATACACTTTAACGGTAACATATATATTAATTAAAGTTACAGAAGTTCACAATTTCTGTTTAACTTCTTTTATGTAATGCTCAGAGTAATTAACTAGGAAACGTTAGCTACAATGTAGAATATCAAGGCGTGGGGAGATTGTGGAACGTGCAGTTGAATATGATTGCCAAAAGAAAAAAAAGAAGTATGAGTTAAATTATGGATGCATAACCGATGTGATGTCAGGCAGCATGCTGTCGGCAGCTCGGACAAATGGAGGAGGATTCTCTGACGTCATATATTGCAGCTGCACAAACCTACGGGTTGACCTTAACATTGCTACCGATATTACGACGAAAATGAGTGAGCGCACTGTTCTCGGAACAGATCTTATTGGTTGCGAAATAATGCACGTACTTGTTTCCTTTCGTTGATATGTGCCTTAAAACGAATCATAAATAAAAAAGAAAAATTCCTAAATGATGAAGGTGATGTTCACATATTTCTTTGCTGCGTCAACTTCATTGTGTTTTATTCTTATGAGTAAAATAATGAATACCTTCGTCAGTGTGCCATGTTTAACAGTCCCAGTGTTCCTACTTATTCCTTTTTCTGCACTTTGGGAAGACAAAGCTGGTAATGCGCAACGAAAAAAAAAAAAAATTAAGGTAATTTATGTTCACCGAGGCCGAATTTTCTTTGACTCTAAAAAACATTCTCGTTCGTCATTTCACTTGTGAGACTCAACGTAAGCGAAATGTGAAAAACGCTGCCTGGTTATATATCTGAAATCACAGTTTGTAACGAAAAAATGCGAATTATGCACGTATGGCAACATTTCTTCAAACCCAAGACACCTAGAGATTTGATATTGCTACGCCCCAGGGCGTCAGAAAAAAATAGCATTAAGAATTTAAATGTCAGGCTTTGGATGACAACCCGGCAGTAAACATTAGAAGCCGCCCGGGTGGTGCAGTGGTCTAGGCGATATCTTCTGATCATTCGTCCGAAAGAGGTCCGGGTTCGAATCGCGGTGAGGCATGGATGTTGTGTTTGTCTTCCGGCACTGGATTTCTCCCTTCCCTGGTACCAGTGGCCCTAAATTAGGGACGGGCGACTGCTTATATCCCATTGAGTTGCTCACAGTTTTCGTTAAAGCTGCAATAAAAAAGCAAACAAACATTAGAATTACGAATAATTACTTGTGAGATCTTTATCGCCGAAACCTTAGGTACTGGTGAAAAGAATTTTGTCTGTAATTTCGCCAATCAAAACCAAGAAATTCTGACACTCATAAATTATTCATGCAACTTCAGTACTGGCACGAGACAACAGACATTTAATCAATTAAAAATAAAACAAAGATAATGATGAAGACGTCTATATACAGAGGATGAAGGAGGGGCGTTGCCTAGACTCGCCCCTTTTTGAGATAGATCATGGGCTGATTTTATCATCAAAGTTCAATGATTATTCATTGGCATATACAGTCCGACTTTAAACAGTTCTCAGCCGACGAAAGTCTATTGGCGGATCGGAGCCAATTTATTAACATCTAGCATGCACAAATAAATACAGTACTTACAGATTTTCCACGTGTATCCATATTTGATGCACTCACTTATATATTTGATGCACTCACTTATATATTTGATGCACTCACTTATATATTTGATGCACTCACTTATATATTTGATGCACTCGGTTATCTTGGCTCTGCAGCGCACCTGTGTGGCGCTTGGAAGCGCGCACTATGACCGACGGAGAGAGGAGTCGAACCCCATTTCCCAATTACTCTCTTGCACAGCATTCACTTGTATGGAGCTACGTACGCATCCATGCGCACTAATGTCGAGGTCGAAAGAGCCCGCTGACTTGATAGCAGGATCCGTCCGTTTGTTCGTCCCACCCGATCCGTCCGTCTGTCCCAAGGTGATTCGCCTTACACTACCGGTCGTCCACCTCAGCATACTCGGGGCTGCAATTGCATCCTTTCGTCTGACCTCCGGGATGCTGCTTGCTTTCTCGGTAGAAAACTACGTCCAGGACTTGCGTGCAATCTAGCACCAGGAAAAGAGGTATCTTCCCTCCTCCTATTTCCTGGCGGTAACGTCAACCGCCCGGCCGCTTCTAGCTTAGCAGGCCAACTTCTCCGGACAAGAGCTTTTCTTCCGCCGCAAACACCAAGTCTTGGGATCTCGATGGCCCTGCTATCCGAGTCCAGTGCATTTACTTCATGGATTTGTACCAGACTAATCTTTTTCGGTCATTCACATTTTGCCTAAGAGAATTCTTTGCTCAGTTGCCACGAATCTGCTTTAAGTCTCTTGTCAATTTGATTGCTTTCTAAACGCATTCGGCACGATGAAGAGGTTAAGAAATGCAAGTCTCTGCATTCGGAATATGTGGGCAAACACATAACTTAACTAACACTTCTTTGTCCTGCCACGATTCGGATTAGAGAAGGCTATAACTTTCCCGATCTGTTGACACCAACTGCTTACCAAACACCGAACCATTTTCACACTTAACGGATCTCCCTACTTGCCGTGGGGGAGACGCATTGCCTTCCCCATACCAGGCGACCCATACTTCGCTTCAGATTTCTCTCTTCCAAGAAAAGGGGCTCTTATCTCTTTTCTGCTTCCTCAATGGGGAAACCACTATAGCTGTTAAATTTTCAACCAACAATTAATGCTGTACCCGTCTCTTGCAAAACCAGCTAATCGAATTAATTACCGCACCCCAAAGTCGTAACAATATTTATTTCACACACACAAACAATAAACTGATTTTGTATATGGCACGTTCAAACTAAAAATTTGATTACTTTGGAATAGAGTATGGTATATAAAATCTAGTCCCTCCATTTTTATTTCAACCAACAAGATGTAGTGACTTATAAATAAGGGTGTAGCTAGGCATTTCAGGAAGGGTAAGGGGTGAAGTCCCACCAATCGTATCCACCCTCCCCCTTCCTCCAATGATTTTGCAATAACCTCCAAATTAGAACCTACGTCCGAAAAGTTCCAGGACTGACCGCATAGGTGACGTAAAAGTAGTGGGATAAAAATATCACGTGTATGTAACAAGACAGCAGTCCTTGGCCAATCAGCGAGCAGATGGAAACCGGTTCATACCGGTACCGACAGACGGGCATTAAGGAATTCATAGCAAGCATTCACATCCCATTTCATCTTACCCATGGTAGAACAGGGAGTAAAGACCCGTTTTTGTTGGAAACTTAGTGAATCAGTTACTGAAACTTACAGAATGTTAAAAGAAGCGTATGGAGAGACAGCATTATCATGCAGAAGAGTTTTCGAATGGTATACACGGTTTCGTGATGGGTGGAAATCATTTGATGATGATCTGAGATCTGGGTGGCCCTCCAGTGAGTGAAGAGCAGAAAAAGTCTAAGAGGTGCGGAATCAGTTAAAGAAAGATCGCCGAATTGCAGAGAGACTTTTGGCTCAGTCGGGGCATCAGTAAGTCTATCTATCATGAGATTCTACACGAGGATCTGGGAAAATGAAAACTTAATGCCAGATTAGTGCCCTGCACATTGGAGGGACGCCCAAATCTCGAATCATCATCAAAGGATTCCTGCCTGTCATGAAACCGTGCATACCACTCGAAAACTCTACTGCGGGGTAATGCTAAGTCTCCATACGTTTCTTTTAAAATTCTGTAAGTTAGAGTGACTCATATACTAAGTTTCCAACCCAAACGGATGTTTACTCTCTGCTCTTCCACGACTAAAATGAAATTGGACGAGAACGCTTGTTGCGACTCCCTTAATGCTAGTCTGCCGCTTGTCGGTGCCGGTATAAACCGGTTTTCAGCTGTTCGCTGATTGGCCAAGGAGTGTTGTCTTCTGGCATGCACGTGGTATTTTTATCCCACTACTGTTACGTCAGTTATGCGGTTAGTCCTGGAACTTTTCGGACATAGGTTGAAGTTTTTCGTGTAAGTTAAAAACACAAATTTCTAAACCTTTACTAAGTTCGGATTATTGTTATCATCATAAGTGGTAACAGATAACTTTGTCCGTGTTCATTTCGTGTACGTTTATGAACCAGTTCATTTCATCCACCGTTCACTTGGTCCGCTGTTCAACCACTGTTCATTTAGTCCACCGTTCACTTCGTCCACATTCATTTCGTCCTCAGAATGGATGGAATACCGTGGAAATTTTCTGTTTTCATGGAATATTTATTACTAGGCAGAAAAAAAAAGGTTAGAAGACATTGCTTACATGAGATATTTTTTAACCTGCTTACGTTTTTCGGTTAAAATATAACGATTTTAAATGTTCTTTAAAGTAAAATGAAGAACTGAACTTTGAAGAGCTTTCTAACTCTTTTGTGTGCTACGATGTAAATTCCTATGACATAAATCAAAGTTGGCAAAAATCTCTTAACGTTTTGAAATACATCTTGTACATTGTTTTCATATAGTTCTTAGTTTTAATGGATTTTTCATTACGTTAAATAGGTATAACACGTGCAGTGATCATTATAGTTCATGGTGAAAATCCTCCAAATATGTGGCGTCAGTAAATAAATAAATACATCGCTCTTTCCACGTTCCGTGGCGGCCGAAAAACAATTTTTTGGATGCTATGTGTTTCTGGAACGTGGAAAGAGCGATGCATTTATTTATTTATTTATTATAGTTCATTCTTATAAAAATGAATAATACGGAAATTATAAACAATTAATAATCAAAATAAAAAATAAATATACTGTCTCTGGAATTGTAATCGTGTAGAACTTACTTTCTGAATAAATAACCCAACTGCTCTGGAATGCAATCGTCTGCAACGTACTCTCTGAATAAATGGCCCAACTGCTTTGAAATTTCAATCGTGTACAATGTACTATCTGAATGCAAATTCCAGATTAGGCCCAACTGCTCTGGAATTGCAATCGTGTACAACTTACTCTCTTAATAAATGGCCCAACTTCTCTGGAATTGCAATCGTTTCCTTTCCTTACACTTACATTGCACGTACCAATTTTCATCTTGATTAGATGATTCCTTCTGGGTGCTTCTATTCTATTTATTTATTTATTTATTATTTTGGCAAATAGTGTACATCTATGTGGCCTTGTAGCTAATTTAATTAACGTATCTCACATGTTAAAGCAATATGATAAAACTAAGAAAATGAAAAATTAAATTAAAGATTCTGCTCTTTTGGAAGATTTTGATACTTGCATATACTGTAGAAGATATGAATTGATTGAGCATCTCCTTATACATATATTTATCCATTTTTATCTAGTCTGATACTGTGTTTATCAGATAAATACATTATCAATGAACGAAAGACAGATTCAGTAAATTATAATCTAGAAAAAGTGTTGGTCTCTTCGTTTCAGACCAATCTGACTTTGTATGAAAATACTAAAGAATTAAATGATCATAAAAGGAAATGCTAAATTATAAAAACGAAGTAACAACTAGAAAACAAGCTGGCATAGATACCAAACAAGATCCCAAAACTTACACTCACGGACAACGAATTTTTCGCACCGAGAAGAAAACATACTACACCGCGAAACGTTGCAAATATCAAGAATGTGTGCTAGTATGCAAATGATCCACGTTTGGTGCGAGTGCGCATGACCGCACACCCTGTGGTGGCGCTGCAAGCACGAACCGGCAACCTTATAAACCGGCGTGTAGTCGATGCCCCATGAAAGCGAAACGCACCGGCCGACGCAAGCAAGAATACAGAGTGACACGAATGCCAGGTAGACGCCAGAGACGTCGATTTACGCAACTTATATACTTTGAGAGAGACCTGATCATCAGACTGAAAACCGCAGGGTGGTCGGCGTGCCGTATAGTCCGCCACGTAGATCGTTCTGACCATATCGTCGGGACTGTGTTGGGAGCAGTGGACACGTGACTGCCCTACCGCACGGCGGAGCAGCTGACCAGGAGGAACACCGGTAGAGAGGATCGACGGATTGTGAGCCAGGCACGAACGGATAGCACGGGGACGCGGTTCACTATACAGGCAGATGTAGCGATTCCTGTGTGCCCACGAACCATTTCCCGACACCTCGCGGAAGTAAATCAGTGATCCCAGCGCCTCCTTACGTGTGCTGCCATTAACACCGGAACATCGCCGGCTCCGTGTGCAGTGGTGCCACGTCAGAGTGACGTGTGGTGTTTAGCGATGAGTGCCGCTTCTATTTGGGGACAGATGATCATCGGGTCCGGGTGTGGAGGTCCCCGGGTCATTGGCACAATCCCAACCACGCTATCGAGCGCCGCACCTCCCCCACTGCAGGCATTATGGTCTGGAAAGCCATTGCCTACGATAGCCGATCAACTCTAGTAGTGGTACGTGGATTATTGACGGGCCAGCGGTATGTGGATGAGATTCTACGGCCGCATGTGCTCCCATTCCTGGCTGGGATTCCAGGTGCGATATACCGGTAGGGTATTGCCCGTCCGCACACGGGCCGGATTGCCCAGGGACTGCGTTCGTCATGTTCAGACACTTCCATGGCCTGCCGGCTCCCCGGACATGTCCCCTATCGAGCATGTGTGGGACCAGTTGAAACGCCTGCTGCCGCCGTGCCGCACTATCCGGGATTTGGAGCACACCATCCAACACGTGTGGGCCAGTCTGCCGCATGACAACATCAGGCGTCTGTTCGCCTTCATGCCGGATCGTATTGCAGCATGTATCGCCGCACGAGGTGGTGCGACGCGCTATTAAAGATGATCAGATTGAGTGCCACAGATCCCTCTGTAAATGTCCTGCAGCTCTGTTTTTGCCGCCACATGTATCATTCATCTGTATCATTACGTCCATAAAATTTCGGTTCCGTCCGACGCTTCCTTCTTGGTACGCAAATTTCTTTGTCTGTGAGTGTATTTATAAGTAAGTGGGAGTGACTAAAATGTTAATAAAATTTATTTTGAATTTCAGAAGTAAGAACAAAGCGAGAAATCGATTAGAATAACAAACAAAGTAAGAATTTTAAATAAATGAGAGGCAATATTAGCTGCATCCGAAATAGAAGTGTTCACATTTCCAAAAAGTGTGATTAACTGTCTTGGAAGCGTTATGTGTAGGAGTAGGAAGAAAAATGCAAATTTGGTCATTCTCCTCCAGATTCTTATACAAATTCTGCAAAACACTATAGTTAAAATACGAGTATTATACAGGGTAATGGTAATTAAAATACCTCTATTCAACGCTGTCTAGAGAATTATTTAGCCGTCCAAAGGCAACCAAATTTGGTACGGTGATATTTCAAGGCATGAGAAAAACATTTCCTTAAACAAAATAAAACAAAAAGTGCCAAAACTCACCACTGTGGTACTTGTGGCACAGCAAGCAACAACTGTATCTTATTTGTACAAGACACTCATGCTATACAGAGATACTGACCTTCGATGCAAGAGTTAAGAGGGAATCCTCATAAGTTCTCGTCCTCACCAAGAAGGAAATGGGCTAGAGCCATGAAACTTAAAGACAATTCTACATATTCATCCAGAAGTTCAACACACTTGGCACAGTGTTTATGGAGTTTCTTTAACCCTTGCAAAATAATTCTGAAGTCTGATCACTCAAATACTGCTCTGCTGCTGATTTCACCTCCAAATCATTCGAAAAATGCTTCCCTTTCAAACTTTTTTTAAGGTTTGGGAACAGAAAATAGTCCGATGGAGCAAGGTCTAGTGAGCAGGGTGGATGGTCTATGCGTTTAAACCTCAAATCCCTCAAAATTGTCTTGCCAGTCTTGTGAGCCGCCGCATTGTGCTGCAAAAAGAGAACACCTTTCCGCAGTTTCCCTTGCCTTTTCCCCTTCAACACCTCCTTTAATCGGCACAGCAAGTGGGAATAGCATTCAACGTTTATTGTTTTGCCCTTCGAGAGATAGTCGAACATTAAAACGCGTTGCCATGACCTTTTCTGCATACCTTTGAGTTTTGAATTCCTTTGGCCGTGGAGAACCCGAGTACCGCCACTGCAGGGACTTGTTTCATCTCTGGATTGCGTTGATGAAGCCACGTTTCATCAACAGTGACAAGTCACTGCAAAACATTATCACCAGATCGCTCAAAATGCTACAAAACCGATTTGGAAATGTCCACTCGTTTTTGTTTCTCATCGGCGTTCAAACATTTGAGCACCCTCTTCGCTGACATCTCCTGCATATCCAAGTGCTCATGAATTATGAACCCAACACGTTCCCTGGATATTTCCACTGTCTCAGCTATTGGTTTAGCCGAGATTCGCCGATCTGATAAAATCAAGTCATGAACACGATCAACAATTTCGGGTGTTGTCACTGTCGAAGGCCTCACAGATCTTGCTGAACTTTCGGTCTGAAAGTCTCCACGATGACAGTTGACACACCATTTCTTCACAGTGGAATATGAAGGGAACTTATCCCTTAATGCTTGCGTCATACACTCATAGATTCCCTTTGCAGTTTTCTTCTGCAGGAACAGAAATTGCATAACAGCCCGGAGTTCCACATTCGAAATTCAGCACTTTGCAATCACATGAGGACGTCAAACATCTGCAAAAAGAACTATTTGTCTGAAAATTGGCACTTTACAATACAAGAGAACACTCTTTCGAGCTGCAGTGACAAAATAATGCTACAATTAGAGGAAGTGGGTTAGTCCGAGAACTTTTCAGCATCCCCTCGTACTGCTCAAATTGGTCTCCATTCTGATGTTGTAAAACCTGAAGGCGATGAACACTGTGTTCAACGGACAAGGATGGTAAGTCAGATAATATCCGAAAACTTGAAAATTTTCATCGTCCTGGAGCGGAACTCGAACCCACATCTCCCAGAAAGCGCCCTGGTATGCTAACCACTACACCACCCAGAACGACCAAGTTTCAAGTTTCCGATCAATTTGAATGTAACCATTACAGGATTCGCTAGTCGAAGCAACCGGCATTCATGTTTAGCTAATCTGGAGGTTAAGAATCCTATCCCGTGATTTTTTTTTTGATTGGAAGTTTAACGACCACCGTGAGCAACTCAATGGGCTATAAGCAGTCGCCCGTCCCTAATTTAGGGTCACTGGTTCCAGGGAAGGGAGAGAGCCAGTGCCGTAAGACAAACACAACATCCATGCCTCACCGGGATTCGAACCCGGACCCCTTCGGACGAATGATCAGAGGCCAACGCCTTAGACCACTGCGCCACCGGGGCGGCATCCCGTGATTGCCCGGAGAAGCAGGTAAATCATGAAAGAAATACGGGATTACGCCATATAATACAAATTTTGAAGATGACAATCCGATTTTTGGCGTAAATGTGACAAGGATTTTTCGGCGTTCTGGGTGGTGTAGTGGTTATCATACCCGGGCGCTTTCTGGGAGACGCGGTTTCGAGTCCCGCTCCAGAACGATGAAAATTTTCAAGTTTTCGGATATTATCTGACTTACCATCCTTGTCACATTTACGCCAAATATCGGATTGTCATCTTTTTTTTTTTTTTTTTTTTTTTTTTTTTGATTGGAGGTTTAACGACCACCGTGAGCAACTCAATGGGCTATAAGCAGTCGCCCGTCCCTAATTTAGGGTCACTGGTTCCAGGGAAGGGAGAGAGCCAGTGCCGTAAGACAAACACAACATCCATGCCTGAGCGGGATTCGAACCCGGACCCCTTACGGACGAATGATCAGAGGCCAGCGCCTTAGACCACTGCGCCACCGGGGGCGGCAGGATTGTCATCTTCAAAATTTGTATTATATGGCGTAATCCCGTATTTCTTTCAGCATTATTACTGTTGGACGATAACGATACCAACAGTGAATGAAGGCCGTGAAAAACGCAGAGAAACGGCGAAGCGTAAAAGATGTGATAACGACGTTGCAGCATGCAAAAGGAGAAAAAAATGTAACTTAACGTAACGTACCTTCATTGAAGTATCCACGTGGGATCTAATCCTTTTGATCTAAAGAAAAACAAACAGAAGTTAAGAAAAAATAGAAACATATATGTGGCCCAAATGAAGATATTTAGCATTGAATTCATTTCGAGTGGCGCTCTCAAAAGCAAAAAGCTTCTTTACTGGAAAAGAGCATTTGGCAGGCAAACTGAATAGAAAAGCTTTGTCCTAAAACATCCGAAAGTTTTGTGTTTTGAACAATCAACTTTAAAAGGGTACCACTTGTCTACTGATTTATAATATTAAACAATGCGCCCGCTCCGCAGAACATAGCAAAGTCAATGACCCCTTTTAACGCATCAGTCTTTAACACCAGCAACCGCCAGTGTTCCGCAATTCGAAGCATCACGGTTAAGAATTACAACATGCTTACTACTGTTAGGTTTTTTCGCCATGCTCATACGTACATTAAGTTCATTACAATAAGTGTCTAATATCTAGGTATTTAATTTAATTGCACGTTGTACAAAAGGAAGAATGTTTACTTATCAAACGTTTATCGAATGTTTACCCTTCAGTTGAGTAGCGTAGGGATGACCTTTGGGTTGGTGATTCGAATCCAGACCAAGACTTGAATGCTATATTTATCCTTCTGGTGCTGATTCTCTCCCTTCCCTGGTACTAGTGGCCTTTATTCAAGATGGGTATTCATTGTAATCTTAACCCTTTAACGACCATGACCTGAAAATCTTGTGTCCCTCTAAATATCATAGCGCCCGAAACAGTCTATTAGTTAACTTGTTTGTTTAATAACTACAATATTGACTGAGAGCGACTCCTACTTGCCCCTCATAGGTCGAAAAATTTGTAAAACAAGCGAGGGTAGGAAATCTGACTTACTCTAGACAGGCGTTTCGGGTGGCTATGGCAGTTTGTACGTGCGGACGTTTTGGGTGTTATGGTCATTAATGAGTTAAATGTTCATAGAATTCGTTAAACTTTAAAATATGAATAATTCGTAGAATGCTAGCCAAGTGGCCATTTTGTTTGGCTCCAACCTTAATTACGTCTTTGGAAACTGACGCTCGCCACATCTGTACTTGGGTTGTCTGAGGCGTGGGCTTCGGATCAGTTAGTCTAGGTGGGCCACTGCTCTGAATCCCGGACGAGGCATTTGCGTTGTGACAGACGGATGGCTCTGCTTCCATCCCTTTCCTAGAATCAGTGGCCCTAAACAAGGGACGGGCCATTACTTACAACATTTGGAGTTGTTAACGCTGGTGGTTAAACACCGAAAAAAATACTCACAAGCGCGATGTACCTACTGAGGTTACACTTTCATGTAAGAACTGTGCTTAAAAAAAATGTTAGAAGAGATAAAATCTACGTAAATCAAACTTATCATCGCTTTCACATTTTATTTGTGGAGTACGGGGAAACTTAAAAAGGATCTGTCTCACATGTACTCTTCCCCAATTTCTTTATAATCGGGAAAAGGCAATGAAAACATGTCTTGCATAAATTCAGTATACATGAGAACATAGATGATTTTATCCAGAAACAGTGGGGAATATTCCTATCTTAGAAAAATGGTCGAAATGGTTTGAGCTACGATATTCGTGAAATTTAACGCAGTTTTAGTGCATTTTTAATACAGGGTGATTTTCTTTGGACATAACACTTGTTATATATATGGAATATGTGAGATGGGAAATATACGATGGGCGTGAAACCCGAACGGAGTGGTTCTTTATTCCCTGACGAAGCAATCGATATACATTACCTGTGATAAAATATCACCCCGTCAGCTGGGTGGCGCCGTACTGACGCGCCATCTGTCTAGTAGTGGTGGGGGGAATAGCGTGTCTCCGCAGAGAGTTTAAGCGAGGAAGTCGAAGGAAGATGATGTACTCAATTGAAGAGCGTGTGTTCATTGTGTGTCAATAGTGGGTAACCGGTTCCTTCAAACAATGTCAGAAGGAGTTTCTGAAGATATTTGGTGGGCGTAAACCACTCATTACAGCCACCATTTCAAAATTGGTGAAGAAGCTGGAGAGAACGCCAAGCTTGGTGGATCCGCACACGGGCAGACAAACTCAGATGGCGGAGGACACAATGATTGATGTGAAGCTGCGGTTATTGCCACGAAAATCTATTCTGCGGCTATCCCAAGAGACTGGGCGATCGTATTCGACATGTCAAAGAGCAGCCAAACATGTCAAAGAGCAGCCATATCTATTCGGCGGCTATCCCAAGAGACTGGGCGATCGTATTCGACATGTCAAAGAGCAGCCAAATCTATTCCGCGGCTATCCAAAGAGACTGTGCGATCGTATTCGATACGTTAAAGAGCAGCCAAATCTATTCCGCGGCTATCCCAAGAGACCGGGCGATCGTATTCGACATGTCAAAGAGCAGCCAAACATGTCAAAGAGCAGCCAAATCTATTCTGCGGCTATCCCTAGAGACTGGGCGATCGTATTCGACATGTCAAAGAGCAGCCATATCTATGCCGCGGCTATCCCAAGAGACTGGGCGATCGTATTCGACATGTCAAAGAGCAGCCAAATCTATTCCGCGGCTATCCAAAGAGACTGTGCGATCGTATTCGATATGTTAAAGAGCCAGCCAAATCTATTCCGCGGCTATCCCAAGAGACTGGGTGATCGTATTCGACATGTTAAAGAGCAGGCGAAGATTAAGCCGTACCGTATCACGGCTGCGAACGAGTTACAGCCACCGGATTTTGCAAAGCGATTGGCATATTGTCAATGGGTAGCCAAATTTTTCGCCGAAGACCCCGCCCTGTTAGACATAACATGGTTTACTGACGAAGCATGGTTCTATTTATCCGGCTATGTAAACTCGCAAAATACACGGGTGTGGGTCATTGATAATCCCCAAGCCATCCACGAAGAGTCATTGCATCCAGTGAAAAACAGTGTCGATTGTGCGGTCTCCCGACGCCGTATCATTGGGCCAATCATTGTTAAAGAATCAATGTATATTTTACATGGATCAATGTATGATTTACATTAATTTCATTGAATTGTGCTTTTTGCAATCGCGAGTTAATTAAAAAAAAGGTGTTCAGTCCCGATTGAATCACCCTGTAGCATCTTTTGAACTGCTACTTAAAATGCGTAACGTATAGTGCAGGACATGACATAGATGACATACTACTGAGGTGACGCATGACTGAAAAGGACAATGAAGCAGTGATAAGCCTACCGGCGTGATTCAGTTGGGAGAACAGCCGCACCGGAATAAGGACAAAAGGTTTTACCTTATATTGGCGCCCGAAAGAAAGTGAATCTTGGTTTAAAAAAATTGTGTGATGAGTCATCCACACAATGTCTGTAATTAATGAAATTAATTCTACAGTGAGATTATCCTTCGAACATGTTTTTCGGCTGACCCGAAGCTGGCGATTTCATGCCTCTCTTCCTTACTCAAGGGGGATGATGCAACGCACTATGTGGCGTAAGGTGACGCATGAGTCAAATGTACAATGAAACAGCGATAAACCTTCCGGCGTAGTTTTGTTGGGAGAACAGCCGCTTCGGAATAGGAAGATGGGTTCGAATCCAACCACCGGCAAACACGTTATATGTCATAAATGCTACACTTTTGGGTTTCTAGCTTTTGTTATGTTTTCTGTCTCGAGAAGGATGTTTACCTACGACTGGGTTTTAGAGAGGTTTTTTTCTATCCTTGGTTGATATTGTTCGGCTTGTGCGGGCATCTCGGTGACAGGTTCGTCGTTTTGTCTCTATTGTAACACGTGTACTACATATGTGTATGAATCTAAATTCTCATCTCCTTAGTCAGTTTAAAATTGACAATTTTATTTGATTCGACATTTTATCACTTTTCAATATCTTTCATGTTCGTAATTATGGCGAATTTTACATGTTATAACGAAGTAAATTTCTCCGTCATTTTTGTCCACGCCGGGGCTTGAACCCGTGTCCCCTCATTCCGGAATAAGTCACTCTACCAATTGAGGAGCTACGCGGACGTTCGTATTGCTGCTATCTGCCTTTATGTCGTGTGCGTTCTGCTGGGCAGGCACGTTACAATGTATATACTCTTCAGTGAGGTCCCGGACGAGGCATGGTACGTGTAGCCAGCGTACGAGTTTGTCATAATTTTTTTCTGCTTTGAATGTATATTCTGCTCTCGTAGTTGATGGTTCCGTATCTCACTGTTGCCTGATCGTTTCTGTTTTTTTCTTTATTGTTTGTCGTTGCTTTACCACCGCTGATGTGTTGCGTTGTAACTAACCGTTGTTCATGGGTGTATTTGTTCTGGTTATGTGCTGAACCACAGTGCTATGTAATTTATTTCGTCATTATGATTTGTTTTATGATCACATGCAACGCTATTCTGTGGGTTTTGTTTTTACCCTCCACTTGTTACCGATATCATTTATCTTTCTAATTGGTTTTGTTCATGGGATAAGTTTCCCTTTTATGTTCTCTGACTCGTTATGTCAGGGCCAGTAGCTATTTAAGCTTGGATTCTGCCGGTGTTTGTCATGTTTCATTTCATCGTATAAGGTGTAACTTTTGCATTGTTCGTTTTTATTAAAACAGGTGTGCTTTTTCTATATATCTACAGTTTTATCACACTGAGTATGAGTTCATCTTCTTGCACGTATTCTTTTTTTTACGGAGTTTAACGACAACCATGAGCAAATCTTAGGGCTCGTCTCTAATTTAGAGCCACAGGTTCCGGATAATAGACCAATGACATCAGACAAACACACGCTTTATTCAGGATCCAAGCCCGAGCCAACCTCGAACGAATGATGAAAATCTAGCCTTTGCTTTGAGAACACACGGACTGTATTCATATGCGTAGGACGTATAACGTAGTATTTCATTATACACCAAGCAGTATAAAAACTAGTTGTGTTTTCGTTGTTCTAAGCTAAATTATAAATCGTTTGAGAATGAGTGGGCTGAGATTATGTGAATTTACACTAATTTTAAAGGAAATCTAATTTTCCTATTCCCCGTATGATAGTCGCACGCATTTCCCCCTCGAAATTGTATTCCGTAAAAGCGCTTGAATTCGTGTTTTCTCTTCCCTTTCATTGTTAAATCTGTCTGTGACAAGAGCAGCTGGTTCCAGGGGCTTTCTCTTCTTCGAAAGAGCACCAACTGACCCGAAAAACGTTGGGAAACAATTCCTTGGTGCAATACCGTCGACTTATTCAACTTTCAGAGCGTGCTAAATCTCCACATTTACTCGACCCAACAAACTACGCCCTCACAACAACAATTCCTTGGCATGAGAAAGGAGAGAAACAAATTATACTGACATAATCCTTCTGAGAAGGAGAGTCCGGAATCGGCTGAGCAGCTTCTGTGTTACAAAGGCCCGTGGACTCCACCTAAGATATCACCATTTCTACGCACAATTGAGATGCATTATTTACCTTCATTGAACTATTAAGCTGACAGTAAAGGTTTCACTTTTTGTAACAGACTCACGACGGAAAGGATAAGGGAGTGTTCTTACCCTAGATTCTTCCGAGTTTAGGAGCTCAGAATTTCGAATAACACAACTTTATCTTAAGATGTGTCTTGTCGTATGTATTGTTGTAGTAGAATAAATGTATCATCGAAAATTTGAAAGTGGTGTCTCTAGATAGAGCAATTACTTCTAAAGCGAGATGTGAACTAAAAAATGAAAGAAACCTATGTCTCTGGGTATTACGAGAAAGCCTTAAGATAAACAGGATTTAGACCAATAGCGTCTATTCGTAGAGCTCTCAACAGGGAGCTTTAAATGCGGAACAGAGAAATGAATCAACTTCAAATTTCTTATACAATGTATACTGCTAGATCTTAGTAAGTGTGCAGAATTTCTTTCTAAGCGCTCTAGTGGGATTTATGATGCAAATACCCTGTTTTGCTACCTCTTTGTGGGAAACATAAAGACGGAAGGGGAAGGGGGTTAAGAAACTGGCTACGAACGAAGAGCGGCAGCTATTGTTTGCGCCCATTGGAAAAAAACTTGTCGAGGTCAGGGCAACTTTATTGCCAAAAATTAAAAATTCGTAAAATTTTGAATATTGTAGCAGACAAAGTGATTCTACTTTAGCCTTTTACCGTCTTTTTTTCAGCAATAAATTGGAGTCAAATTTAGCCTAATGATTGTCGACCTTTCCATTAACTCTTTAAGCGGCCGGTTTACTTGAACAAAATGTTGCTAAAAAAAATGTCTGCTCCCCAAACAAAATGTTTATATAATGGGCGGATTTCATGAAAATTACTGCAAAACAATTCCTTTGCACCTTTTAAATCAGCAGTACTGACCATAAACCTGTTACTAATTATAAACTCTCGCATGTAGTCCGTTATTCCCTTTTCAATGATGAGGAAGGGTTAGTTTCCCTGACAGGAACATCATACCACTGGGTAGAAACAAGTGCCTTTACCATCTGCTCTCGCCTTTCTTAGGTTCGTCGCCATTGTTATAGCCATTTTAGCAAGTAATCTATCAGAAATTATTTGTGTCAATCCTCCTCGTAAATGATCACTTTGAATAACGAAACTAAGGAGAAAGTAACGCATTCAAAGGCGCAGGTTTACTCGTTCGGCCCGTATCTCAGACAGTGAATATATTCGATCGAGCGGGTTTCAGCACATTCTGCGAACCCCGAGTATATTCGTTCCAGCCGGTAAAAGGAATAATAAGTATGCAAAATCGCAAGGCAAAAGCTTTCAAATTAGCTGGGTTATAATAATATCAAACACGGAAATTCGATCTTTAATAAGTTTGGAACTGATACACGAAACAACATAAATTTCTGAACTCGAAGTGTTCAGGTTAATTTTGGTAAGTAATTGAAATTAAAATTTAAACGCTCTTGAGGGTTTTGAGATACAGATACCTCATTTTGTCACTTTCTCAGTGTGATATTTTTGATGGATACTGTACTCATGACATAAAAATGTGACTTTCAGTCACATACGTAAAAATTGTTTTCATAGCAGCGAAGCTATGTTTCCCTCAGTAATGTTACATGATACCAAGGCTCAAAGCAATCTAATTCTGTCATGCTCAGATGAGTCATTTAAACACCTGCTAAGAAACACGGAAAGGAAAACGTGACTTCAGAGCTCTTCAACTGCTCAGTTTTGAATAATAATAAAGAACCTTTTGGGAAAAATATAAATGGATTTATAAATGATTAAAGGAGGTATCTCCGTTTACTTTTTGTGTGGCTATGCACACTGGTGGGTGGAAAGAATAAATACGCAGAATTACGTTACATTCATGGTTTTGGTAATCTCACAGTGGGACCCGTTTGTACGTTTTACAAGGGACCAAGTAAAATTAACGTATAAATGAAAAACCGTATAAACGAAACTAGGAACTTTTCGTATCTAAATGACAGCATATTATTCTGTTTTAACATTAGGAGTAGCCGTTAGAATAATTTTACTAGGAACTGCGTAGTATTTGTTTAAATTCTACTGTACCAGTATTTATAGTTATTATTTCCTTTCACAACTTTTTTTTTGTTTTTGACTTTATTGATTTCAATAAAGTTGAAAACAAATAAAAGCACTAATGCCTTGAATACTATGTACACATACACATGTGTATACTGTGTGTACACACAAGGCATTAGTACTAATTCATTTACGTTTGATATTTTTATACATTGGAATACCATGTAGCATATGATAATATATATGTATATATTAACATGATTAAAACAGACATTATTTTTTTTTGCTGTTTATTTTTAAGTTGAAACATTGCATTTTCAAGGCTATTGAGAGCCTACATTATTTTCTGATCTGCATTATGGCCATAAAAGCAGTCTCTACAGACAAGAAACTATTTAACGCTAAATTTAGATGCAGATACATTTACCTCTGGAAATCATAAATCTTGTCACTGGAAACATTCTCATTGATTTTTTTTGTTCTCAAATATTTGTTCTAGAGTAATATTTGTTGCAGAGTCATATTGCCAAATCTGCGTAGCAAGGGACATGAAGCTAAACTCACCTTCCTCTTCAATTATAGCATTCCAGTCAGATGCGAAACAATATCTTTTTGCGGTGTAGATTCGTTTAGAAAGCAAAAGCAAACGAAGGTCTTAAGGAAAGAGTCCCATGTGATAACGTCAAAGAAGAGCAGGGGTGTACTGCAGATGCCAACTGAGAGGACTAATGCTAGCTGAGGAAGAACGCGCGCATTCCGCAGAATGAGTCATAAAACGGTGGATGGCAGGAAATAGGGAGAGCGAAAGTTTGGGGGTGGGTCTGAAAATGGAAAACTGAATTTACGGAGAAGAGGGAGAGAATTTGCGGAGAAGAGTGTTAAGAGAGTTTGGTACACGGAATTTGCATGGTTTGAATTTTTAATTCACGACACCACAATTGAACGTGTAAATGAGAAGAAAGCTAATTCGATTAACATGAAATTGATGGAATTTAACATTGAGGGCAGTTCAAAATTTTTTGACTGGAGATATTTAACGTATAAATGAGAAAAACAGGGTTCTTCTGTATTTCTTTTGTTAGTTAGTTTTATAATACAGTAGTTACAGTTAAGTTATAGTGCAGCTAACTGGCTCACTCACTCCAAAACTGTCATGTAAACGTTAATTGAAACACTCAAACAAATAGTTTTTCCTATTCTCTGTTTGCCTATTTATCTGTGTATTATTCATTAGAGAACAGCCGAAATTCTTGAGCAAGAAAATACTGCAAAAGACTAAGTCATTTTTCGCACCAATCTCGGACGACGCTTCCAGTATCTGGTATGTTCCATGCACTAACGAACTCGGGCTGTTATGCAGGCCAGGGGCATCCCATCATGTTGCTATAGTAAGTAGATGCACTTCATAAACTACATACGTATAACTATTGTGTTGGTGCAAATGAAATGTACTGCAAATGACCAGCACACGTGGTCGGCGAGAACGGAAAAGTAGGACAACTTACCTAGGCAAAATAATTCCTCTCGGCATCGACACATAGTTGCCATCTGTCCGGCATGGCCATGATCCCGGAACGAGAAATGTCTTGTGGCTGGGACCCGTAGAAGTCATCAACTGCACGTTGAACCTCGTTGTCTGTCGTGAACGATTTCCCGTACAGGATGTAATCCAGGCGACAAAACAGACGATATTCTGTCGGAGACAAATCCGGGCAATAGACGCAGTGCTATTGCCCACTTAATCCGGGCGATGACGCAGTGCTTCATAGTCCAAGGCACTTAGTGTCAGCATCGTTCGTTGTGCGGCATGAGGCCGCGAGTTGTTCTGGAGCAGAAGAACACCATATCTGTTGACCAAAGCCGGTTGTTCTTGCAGCAATTTCCTGTGCATCTAGTGGAATTCAGCACAATAGCGTTCTGCAGTGATGGTTTGGCCTCTTGCCAAGAAACTCCGATGAATTATCTCGGCTGTGGACCACCAGACGAGGAGCATCATCTTCTTGGTGTGTAGGGGTGGCATAGGATGCCCTCCAGCAAGATGTGCTCTACTTAACCATTGTGCTGATCTTTTCCGATTATCATAAAGGACCCGCTTCTCGTCGCAGGTGACGATTCGATGCAGCAGAGGTTCCTGTTTATTTCTGGCAAGCAGCGACGTCTTGTTGGTAGTACTCAACTCATGCGGCAGTCACATGTCCAGCTTTTTGACCTTACCCAGCGTAGCCAGACGCCAAGCAACAGTCGTGTGGTAGACACTTACCTCTGCAGCCATCTCACGACACGTTTTTTTGGGGAGGGGGGGGGTCTGGTTCAACCACACGTAACAGAACATCGTCAGAAACAGCAAAAAGTCGGTGACCACGTGCTACGTTTTGCAGGTCCGCATCTCCGCTTCGGAACTTCCCAAACCATAACCGAATGGTTCGTTGGTTGGCTTTATTCTCTCCAAACGCTTTGTTAACGATTCGAGCGGCAATTCCTGCAGAATGGCCCATTTTAAATTCATACAGGAAGATCACTCTCAAATCCGGCGTCTGCATGTTTCCTTTGCAAGCCGCATTGCGTCCAAACAAATCACGCTTGAACCTTGTTTTTCACACACCTGCTAGCTATTTATAGTGACTCTGTGACGTAATACCCGCAACACCTGTGGGTGGTTCCATTCCGCTGTGTGGGGGCCTGGCTCCACTGCTCATACGCGCCGGACATTTCATTCTCACCAACCCAGTATATATATATACTATATATACTGAAGAGCAAAACTGAAAACTAAGGAAAAACTTTAGAATTTAAATCGAAAGTTGCAAAATATATACTATATATATATATATATATATATATATGACTATATCATGATCATTGTGAACCATTATTAATCCACTGCTGGATGAAGGTTTCCCCAGGTTTCTTCCACAACGTTCTGTCTTGAGCCAGTCTCATCCATGTCCCTCCCGCATGCTTTCGAATTACATTCACCTGTCTCCCACGTGGTCACCTTTTTGGATCTTTTCTTGTCCCTTGGAATCCAATCTAAAATTTTGGTTGTCTATCAGTGGCCGTTCTTCTGGCAACATGTCCAGCACATTGCCATTTCAGGGATTTTGCACTCATCATAATGTCTTCCACTCATGTCATTTTCTTCATCCACGAGTTCCTCTTTTTATCTTTTTTGGTTACACCAAGCATGCATCTCTCCATACATTTGTAGTTATCTGTAGTCATTGTAAGTCTCTTTTAGTTAAGGTCCACGTCTCTGCTCTGTACGTAAGCATTGGAAGGATGCATTGATTAACACTATTCTTTCAAGACGTAATATTTTCTCCCAAAAAGCTCTCCAACGAAGTTTTATGCGGCGTTTAATTTCTTCTTCAATGTGACCTTTGCTTGATATCTCTGCCCAAGGTAAACGTAGGAATCTGTTATCTGCAGCTTTTCCCCATCAGTTGATAAATCTTCATTTCTTGAAATAGCATTGAACATCAGTTTTGTCTTCTGAAAATTCATTTTTAATCCCATTCATCTTTAGTCTTGTCAGAAAGTTCCTGGATCATACACTGCAGCTCTGAAGGGGACGTTGAACAACTCCATTAATCTTTACCCCCTTGTTTTCGCAGTTCAGTGATTGAAAGGCATTTTACAATAAGGCTTCCACTCAGTTTAGGAGATACGGCGTCACCTTGTCTCACTCCCTTTCCAATTTTTATTAGTGCTGTATCATCAAATAACCGAACCTTTGCACTTGCATTTTCGTAGATATTACTAATAATATTGTTGCAAACCAACCCCCTCTATTAATTATGGAATTAATCGTGGTGGACGTATCAAATTAATTAGGTATTAATTAATTAAGTTCGAGGCTGTATTGGAGTTAAAAAGGGTAAACAGCAGAGAAAGTTTTATCTCGGGGTTTGGAAAGAAAAGAAACGAAGAATTCTCACTCTGGCTGGGTGGCCGGAGTTAGCATTTTGAAGTCGTAAATCGCTGGTCGCAGCTGACGTCCCGTCAAAACAACCATGGGAAAGAAGAAAAGTTCGACGCGAGACCAGAGGGCCACTTGTAGAAATGAATGAAGATAGGAGACAATAGGGTGAGCGAATAATCGTAAATTCGTCGATTGTTTAGGGCATTTGCGAGAACAATTGCTCTCTTTTTGTGTGGTCCGATCGGAAAGAAAGAGTGCACACTTCGCGTGG
Organism: Macrothele yani; assembly: GCA_039090855.1. Taxonomy (NCBI): domain Eukaryota; kingdom Metazoa; phylum Arthropoda; class Arachnida; order Araneae; family Macrothelidae; genus Macrothele; species Macrothele yani. The sequence goes on from CM076995.1 coordinate 188,874,179, forward strand.
AAAATAAGAAAGAAATTTCAGTTGTCTGTACGCTCTCCGATGTGAAAGCCGAGATGTCTTGGAGTTTCTATGAGATTTAAGAAAAATGAAGCAGCAAACCTCCCGCATTTTTAAGGAAAAGGAGAACAGCAACTCGAGGATCTAGATAGGCTAGATAGCCATTTGGACGGCGGGAGGCTTATATCCGAGCGATAAAGCAGCAAATCCTGTGCTGCTAAACCATACAGTAATTGAGACTGGTTGGCCCAGTGAAAAGCGAAGCTTCCGGGAAATTAAGAACTCGGCGATTTGACATCGGTCGCTCCAAGGAGAAGCGACACCAAGATACGGAACTCGGGCTGGAAACGCTAAGAACAGCTATAACGAAGTAAATTTCTCCGTCATTTTTGTCCACGCCGGGGCTCGAACCCGGGTCCCCTCATTCCGGAATAAGACTCTCTACCAATTGAGGAGCTACGCGGACGTTCGTTATCGCTGCTATCTGCCTATATGTCGTGTAAGTCCTGCTGGGCAGGTACGTCACCCCCCCCCCCCCGAAAGAGGGCCGGGGGCATGGCCCACGGGTCAGCCGTGACCATGAATCATCGTAGGCAGCCATCCTCTGTAGAACGTGTACTTGAGAACTCCCAATCAATCTGGTGTGTGGAATGCAACGTCACACACATTTGTTTTTCGAAGCGCTGAAGAAGGTATTCTCTTATATTTCCTATCTCGCGGTGTGGAAAAAACATCACACCATTGCGAGATCTTGAACGGCCGGGTCATCAGGGAAGTTCGGGCGGCATTATAACGAAGTAAATTTCTCAGTCAGTTCCACGTCCACGCCGGGGCTCGAACCCGGGTCCCCTCATTCCGGAATAAGTCGCTCTACCAATTGAGCTACGCGGACGTTTCTTATCGCTGCTATCTGCCTTTATGTGGTGTGCGTCCTGCTGGGCAGGTACGTCGCACAGCGCTGTGAATCGTCAGCTCGGTCATCCCCTAACAGATGCCGCAAAGGAGGTGAGTCGAAGATGCGACAACAACAACATGTGTGTGTGAAACAACGATAACAGTGCAACCCGTCCGAGAGGAAGCGAAGTGGAAGCCCGCGCTAAAGATATCGGCAGCATATGAGCAGTGGCTTGGATACCTAACAAATAAACAGGTGAATCATTAATTACGTATTGGATTAGATTATGATAGCCCCATCCATGTAAGTAGAAACATTTTGCTATTGTTATTACATCTGCTACGCTATTGGTAGAGGAACTGAACTGGTAAATTGTAAGAACTGAACTGTGGATTAAGATCATTAAAACATTCTCACGGAAAGAAATTTCGGTCAAAGTTGACCTAACACTTTTTACCAGCCGACAAGTAATGTTTATACGTATTTGTGCCATTGTAATTTTTATCGCCAAATTGAATGTTTCTTTAGTGCAGTCAGCGCAGTCATAGAAAACATTATTTGTGTGTACGAATGTGATTGGCTTGCATTGTTTAAGTGTATGCCCATATAATACAGTCTTCGCACCAAGAACAACGTCGAATGACCGTGGAAAAGAAATATAATAATTGCTTGGCCACGGTTGTTACATTAGTTGCCCGTGATGAGATAGCCGTCGCGACCGTTAGGTTGGCGGCAGCGGCCGAGATCGTTACATTGATGGTCAGCCGTGGGATAGTGACCCACTATCGTTACAATACTAATGTGTGCATCTTCAGTACCGCAGGATTCAAAGCCATTGTAACTGTTTATGATTTAACGGAATCAAAGACATTTTTATTATCAATAAAAGCCATACATAATGGGAGTTCTGCAAGGTATCCACAATGTCTTGTTACCCCCCCCCCCGTAATAAGAAATGTAAGTGAGCTATGTATCTATTGTATGATGTATATGTTGAGTTATGGTCTGTATTGTGTTTATTTACAGATTAGGTACCGCAACCATGTGTGATACCAGCGAATACACCCTGGAACAGCGGATTGTTGTCAGTGTCTGGGTACACGAACGTCCACACACAAGGAAAACAATACGTGCCGTGCGTGCCGATTTCCAACAACGACTCGACAAAGAGGCCCCTCCAAAACAGATTTCTGCGGTGGGAACATAAACTCTTCGAAGCAGGCAACATCAAGGATAAACCATGAACGGGAAGACCATCAACCAGAGTGCAACAGTGTCAAGCGGTCGAGGAATCAGTTATCAGGTCACCGACGAAGTCGCTCCGGAAACGATCAGCGGAGTTTCGAATACCACGATCGGCACTGCATAAGCACATAAAGAATAATCTGAATATGCACGCATATCTCCCGATGTTCGTTCAGGAGTTATCAGACATCGATTTAAACCGCAGATGGGATGCATGTGCAATGATGCTTCAGACATTAGCCACAATCCCAAAACGTGGAAAGGTCATTTTCAGTGATGAATGTGCGATATACCGCAGCTGTCGATCACGGAACGTTGTGTTCTGGTCTAAGAAAAACCCACATTATAAAGAATTGGAACATCATCCTCCGCATGTCATGATCTGGGCTGCAATAAATAGTCGGCATCTGTTTGGACCATATTTCATTAATGGTCCAGTGAATCAGACAACTTATCTGGACATGCTGCAAACCCGGTATGTGCCGCAACTTGGAAACTTGGCATTCTGAATGACGTATGGTTCCAACAGGATGGGGCACCCGCCCATTACGCAATCGCTGTTCGGGAATACCTTGGTGAAGTCTTTCGGGATCGTTAGATCGGCCGAGGTTCGGCAGTGCTGCCCGCTCCACTTGAATGGCCACCTCGAAGCCCATATCTCTCAACGTGTGATAATGCCCTTTGGGGTTTCATAAAGGAGGTTGTTGCACAGCAGCGCTACCAATCCACTGATGAACTTAAACAAGCAGTGAGACGTACTTTATTTCGTATCACCCAGCAACTGCTTCGGAAAATGTCCCACAGAACATGGCGTAAAATTGTTCTGTGTCACGAGAATGACGGAGGCCAAACGGATCCACTGGATGTTTAAGGATGCCTCAACATACAACTCAACATATACATCATACAGCAGATACATAGCTCACTTACATTTCTTGTTACGGGGGGGGAGTAACAAGACATTGTGGACACCCTGTATATATATATACAAAGGAGAGTCAAATAGAAACCTTAAGTAATTTTTTCTCACAATTTGTAAAACTAAAGTGGTACACACCTGCATCATTTTTCAATGTAACATCCGTTTTGTGCAATGCAAGTCCTCCAGCGTTTACAAAGTGCATAGATTCCTGTAAAAAAAATTATTTCGGTCGCGTGTGCAGTCACTGATGCACCACCAGCTGCACCTCTTCATCGGACCCGACAGTCTTTTATTCCATCGCAACCTTGAATGGTCCAAAGATGTGGTAGTCACTTGGGGCAATGTCTCGTGAATACGGTGGGTGTGGAAGACACTCGAAATTCAGGTGTTTTATGGTTCCAATCGATGCACGGACAGCAGCCCGTGCATCGAGGCTAAGCGTCGGCATGTTGCAACGAGACACCAGTGCGCAAAATGCCCTCGTCGTTTGGATTTGATGAGAGGTCGGATATGATTCTTGACAAGATACGTGTCATTGGTTGCAGTCTTCCACCTAAGCATATAATGCTCCAAAATTACACTTCGTTCATCCCAAAAAAGAGTCAGCATAACCTTTCCTGCAACTGGCTGCATGCGGAAATTCTTCGGTTTTAGTGAGACAAGATGGCACCATTCCTTGCTCGCTCTCTTGGTTCCTAGCTGATGATAGTGAACCCAGGTTTCATCTCCAGCAACAATTCTTTGCATGAAGGCATTAACTTCTGCGTCAAAGCGCAGCAAAGGTTCTTGACAGGCATCAACATGTCGTTGTTTCAATTCTGGAGTCAGCTGGCATGGTACCAACCTTGCAGACACTTTGTTGAACTGCAGCACATCATGGATAATGTGGTGCACTGAACCATGACTGATGTTCAAAAGTGCAGCTATTTCATCCACCATCACTTGGCGATTTCCCATCACAATACCTACAAATGCTGTAATGAACTCTGGTGTCACTACTATGTGTGCCTGATCCAGTCAAGGAGAATCTCTCACAGAACTCATGCCGTTTCGGAACTTACTAGTACATTTGTACACTTGCTGGAGTGACAAACATGCATCATCATATTGTAACTTCATTCGATGATGAATTTCAATAGGTTTCATACCTTCACTATTCAAAAGACGTATAACAGAATGTTGCTTCTCTTTGGTGCATGTCTCAAGTTGGGCGCAAATGTACATACAATAACATTTGGGCGGCCAAATCATTCACTCATCTCCAATTTGGTGTTCTTCTGGATCTTTTAACTTTTCATCGAGTTAAATGCTAATATACGCTTTCGCTACGCAGTGGGAAACTTTTCTTTTCGTAAATCATTTGTAGGAATTTTGCTCATATATCATAAAAAATAATTTCTTCAGTCTCTGCTCTAGATAACATGTTAAATGCAAATGCGCTATGTAACGGAAAGGCTCATCTGAAACTACTCAATCCTAGGATAATACTTGTAATTCCATCCTGGTCCTAGGCGACGAAATGTCATATATTAATAAAAAGGAAGGGAAAAATTGAAAACATAATTGTTATTTCTGATTCATGATTGTTTGTTAAAACACTGTACGTATTAATGAATACCGTAAAACCAGAAAAAAAATTTCAGATTCTCTGTCAATGTGTTTCCTAAACTTGAGGAAATCCCAGAAATAATACCTACGTTTCCGAACCAACATTCACGGATGGATGATGCCATCCCTCCGTTACCAATAATTTTTAAAACCAGAAAAGAAAGAAAAACAGAAAGGCCGAACGAACACAAAGCCTGCATTTCAGTGGATTTCGAACATACACACATTCTCCTCGTTCTCGGTAAGGAATTCAACTCTCTAACTTTTCCATCACGAAAGCTTAGGCAACACATACGACAGCGAGCTTAAATGGAACCCTACGTTATAGGTCTGCATGTCCTTTTGTCCTTTCTCATGGCTATCCTTCCGTAAGTCTCACTGGAAAAATTTCTTTTGCATCGCACAGAATTACGTAGACTAAAGTTCTGTATAAGTATAGTTTTCCTCCTAGATGCCGTAGATACACTCATGAGCCAACTATGTCCATGTGCCAAAGATTTGTTGGCTGACATAACGGTCTGAATCTGGCGTAGGATTGACTCTAGTGGACCTGGAAAAGTACCTTTAGGTACACTGTGGACAGAGTAAAGTCCTGAGGTTTTGCAATGGAGTGAGGCGTTGGAGTAGAGCAGTGAATGTTGCATTTCCCTGCCTCCCACAAATGTTGGATGTGATTGAATAAGGGGAATTCTGCTGCCAGCCAGAGGAGTATACGAAATGCTTTAACATGATCCTGGAAACATTCCTGCACAATGTTGACCTGAAAGATTCCAGTACCATCCAGTTACACGGACTCTGGTCGGTGACGTCACATCACTTGATCCAGAGCAATGCTCAGATATATTCTGGTGGTGAGAGTGTGTTATTTGTAGGTGAGGAGGGTCAAGCGATGTCCGTGAGAACGCCATGATATTGGGTCCTCCGTCGTGTTTTCGTCCAACCGTGCAATTCATTTGTTCACGCATGGGGCTTCGAATATGGACCTGTCCAGAAGCATGTTGGAACTCGATCCTGGACTCGTTGGACCAGGGGGCTCTTTTCCAGTCGTCCAAAGTTCCGTCACGGTGCTCCCGTGCGTACTGCAGGCCAAATAGCCAGTCACGGTCAGTGAACATGGATATATGAGACATGACTAGCTGCCGTCCCTAAGACCAATTCCGAAGAACCTCCGATGGATTAAGATCTCGGAAATGTTCTTCTGTGCGTCCTGGTTATAGTTTGATGTTAAGTGGGGGAACCATAATGTTTTCTCTGGCAGTATATGACAATCGGCGTTCATCTTGATGATAAACTACTGGTGGTCTTGTTGGTTGGTTGTGTGTTCTTTTTGGGATCATTTCCTCCACACAAGGACTACGGTGGATCTCTTAGATCCAACAATAGCGAGGTGCTATCCCATACTTTTCCCGCTCGTATAATCAATTCTCGTTCAAATTAGGAGAAGTCCTTCTCATCCCCTATTGTACTGGCTCCGTACTGCAAAACTGAAACGTACTGCCTGGCCCGTGTGTATGTACAGGGTGTTTTACGAAGAGTGTCCAAAAGGAATAGGAAAGTAACGGCCCGTCGTAGCAGTAAAGTGAAAAATGCAAAATACGCAGCAGAGGACAATTCAGCTGTGCTAGTTGAATTGCCCTCTGCTGCGCAAGTTGAATTGTCCTCTCTCTCAAAATGAATAATTTCCAGAAAATGCGAAAATGAAATATTTATACTGCCCCTTCCCCATGAAAATCGGCGCTGATGTTCTTTCGGATACTGTTCGTGAAACACCCTGTATATTCCGCGCTGATCGGTGATGTTACTGCTACGTGCTGTGAAACACGCTTCTACTCGAGAAGTATTGGTGCTAATGATGTAGCCCAGGGGTGGAGAACTTGCGGCCGTTTGAGCGAATCAAAATTTGGCAGATCAAAAACTTTTATTTTTATTAATATGTTTTTGTTCGCCTTTTAATAATTCTTTTTAGTCTTAAAATAACCGTATTTAAAATACTAATGAGGTGTTCAGTGTGGAAATGCCGTATCATTCTAAAGTGCGATGGCTACCGCAGTGACAGGTGTTATAGTAAAAAAGTTATTTTTAGGAGAAAAAATAGTTAACCAAACAGAAGCCATCGCTCTTTCCACGTTCATAAGTGAGTCGCGGAAAAAGTTTCATTAGCCGCCACCGGAAAACGAACCCATGGTCTTCCAGTTACCCGCCGGACGTGCTGCCCCTGGACCGCGACTCACTTATATCGAATTCTTCCGCGACTCACTTATTAACGTGGAAATAGCGATGACATCTGTTTGGTGCTCCTGATCCACGTCGAGTGCATGAATTGAAAATAGTTAAATTTTATGAACAGAATCAGCAATGTGAATTATTGGAAAAAATTTCTATAGAAGTGCAGCATTCATGTCTGATATCATTTAAAAGCTAAATGACTTGAGATTTTTTTTGCAAAGTAAAACTAAGTCTACAACGGCCGTTCCATAAAAATTGAGAGTAAAATCACACAAAATGAAGAAATATAGGTACAGCAAATATATGTTATTCTTTCTAAAAGTATCTTCCTTCGGATGATATGCAACGGTACCATCGTTCAGTTCACTTTTCAAAGCATGTGGCGAAAGTATTTTGTGGAAGCTGCTTCAGCAACCCCTGTACAGCTTGAATAATGTCAGTCGCCCCGGTGGTGCAGTGGTCTAAAGCGATGGCCTCTGAAGATTCGTCCGTAAGGGGTCCGGGTTCAAATCCCGGTGAGGCATGGATGTTATGTTTGTCTTACGGCACTGGCTCTCTTCCTTCCCTGGAACCAGTGACCCTAAATTAGGGACGGGCGATTGTTTATAGCCCATTGAGTTGCTCACGGTGGTCGTTAAACCTCCAATCAAAAAAAAAAAATAATAATGTCAGCATCTGTGTTGAATGTTGCGCCACGGAACTTCTTCATTGTTGAAAACAACGAGAAATCGCACGGGGCGAGGTCAGGACTGTAGGCAGGCAGGCTGTGGCATGATTTCAATACCGCAGTTCGTAAGAAACTGTGGAACACAAGCATCCACATGTGGGCGGGCGTTATCATGGTGTAGGGCTCACTTGCCCACCAGTTTCGGTCGCTTAATCGATATGTGTCGTCGCAGAACCCTCAAGACTGAAATGTAATACTCAGTATTGACAGTAATTTGTGGAGGAACGGAATGCTGGTAGACTACACCTTTATGATAAAAAATTATCATCATCACCTTCCCAGCTGATTTGGTCTAGCGGACTTTTTCGGAGACACTCGTTGACGCTTCGTGAGGGGATGGAAATGTGGACCCATGTTTCACCGGCAGTTGTTACTGTGTTTAGAAAGTTTGGATCCTTTGCAATCATTTGTTTCCACTCATGATACACCCGAACTCTGTCTGACAATTGTTCTCTCGTCAGGTGATGGGGTACCTATCTCGAACACACACGATGCAGCAGTAATTTGTCGTGTAGAATGCGGAATGCCAATGTTTTTGAAATATTAGTTGACACCGCTGTGTCTTCACACGTCATTCGTCGACCTTTTTGCAGCATTGGCCAAACAATGTCAAAAATACGCTTCGTAACATCTCTTTCAGGTTGACAAAGCCTGGGAGCGAGTTCTGCCGACAAACGCTCTTTTTTAGCACGTTTTTTGTAAAAAAGATCGTGCTTATGTTAGCGGTTTGTCCGTCCGTCCGTCTGTACCCACGGTATCTCTCCAACTATTAATCCGATTTGAAAAATTCTTTTTGCATTGGGAAGCTTGAAATATGCGAACGATGATCCTTTTTTTTTTTTTTTTTTACGATGTACAAATTCGCCGCTAGAGGGCGTAAATGCAGATGATGTCGAATTCAAAAATACGTTTTAATCCATATATTTGCTTCTAAACATCCGATTAGAAAAATCTTTTATCTTTCGATTCCATTTATGTCGAAGAGTATTTTAGATATAGTTACTTTTTCAAGTTACGCATAGATTTTCCGCTAGGGGGCGTAAAAGTAAATCACCTTTTTCCCGATAACTCTTCTTCTAAAACTACAATTTGAAAATTTTTTCTTCAGCGGATACACCTCCTGATGAAAAATCTTTTGCATATAACTTCAAATTTTTGGAAAAGAATACTTTTTTCACCAGGGGGCGTAAGTGTTAATTTTTGCTTCTGATATTTTCGCGGACTGATGCCACTCACATCGATAAACCTTTTCGGAATATTTTCTTCTTAAAATATTACACAGTTTCTCCGCCAGGGGGCGTAAGGTATATCTTATTTTCGTCAATATCTCTACGTCTAGAAATCCGATTTGAAAATTTTTTTCTTTGCTCGATAGTGTTTTCAGTGTGACATGTTTTTCATATAATTTCAAAATTTTCAAGTAATTCATAGATTTTCCGCTAGGGGGCGTAGAGGTAAATTGCGTTTCCCCCTATATATCTGCTTCAAAATTTCCGATTTGAAAAATTCTTTTGCACTGGATACAGCTCCTCATAGGAATCCGTTTGCACATAATTTCTAATTTTTGTGAAAAATAGTTTGGCCACCAGGGGCGTAAATCTTAATTTCCGCTTCTGATGCATTTGAAGCAAAATATGAGCTTCTAAAATCTTGATTGAAAAAAACTTCGTTTGTAGACCGATAGTACTCATGTCGACAAACCGTTTAGAAACATTTTCTTCATAAAATAACGCACGGTTTCTACGCCAGGGGGCGTAGATGTTTATCCTATTTTTGACAATATCTCTACTTCTAGGAGTCCGATTTGGAAAATTCCTTTTTTGTTGGACAGTGCTTCTAGTGTGACATGTTTTTCATATAATTTGAAAATTTTCAAGTAATTCATAGATTTTCCGCTAGAGGGCGTAAAAGTAAATTGCGTCCCCCCCCCATATCTCTGCTTCTAAATCTCCGATTTGAAAAATTCTTTCTGCACCGTATACAGCTAATGATAGGAAATCATTTGCACATAATTTCAAATTTTTGTAAAAAATGGTTTGGCCACCAGGTGGCGTAAGTCTTAATTTCCGCTTCTGATGTATTTGCAGCAAAATATGAACTTCTAAAATCTCGATGGAAAAAACAGTCATTTGTTGACCATACTACTCATGTCGACAAACCTTTTAGGAGCATTTTTTCTTGAAATAATGCATGGTTTCTACGCCAGGGGCGTAGATGTATATCTTATTTTTGTCAATATCTCTACTTCTAGGAGTCCGATTTGGAAAATTCGTTCTTTGTTGGATAGTGTTTCCGATGCGAAATGTTTTTCCTAAAAATTCAAAACTTTCAAGTAAATCCTCAACTTTTCGCTAGGGGGCACAAAGGCAAATTGCGTTTTCCGTGTTATTTCTGCTTCTAAAACTCCGATTTGAAAAAATAATTCTGTATCGCACACAAGACCTGATAGAAAATATTTTTCACTTAATTTCTGTTTGGTAAAGAATAGTTTGGCCACCAGGGGCATAAGTGTTAATTTCTGCTTCTGATGTATTTGTAGCAAAATCTGGGCTCCTGAAAACTCGACTAAATTTTTTTTTTCTTGGACCGATACCGCTCATATTGAAAATGCATTTGAGAATACTTTCTTCCTAACATAATGCATGGTTTTTGCACCATGGGACGTAAAGTCATATCTTATTTTTGTCGATATCTCTCTTTCTATGAGTCCGATTTGAAAAATTATTTCTGTGTTGGAGAGCGTTTCCGGTGCTAAATGTTTCTCATATAAATTCATGTTTTTTCTAACACACAAGTCTGCAACCAGAGGGCGTAAGCTCACGATTCTGTTTACAGCAATATCTGAGGGATAAAAAACCCGATTGAAAAACTTCTATTTTCCGTCAGGTACTATTGTTTTCCATACCGGCTCCATTGACTTTGAATAGCTTTGTTAATATTAATTTTCGTCAGAACGGATTCACCCGAAAATTCGGTGTCATCTTTCTTGTTAAAATCATGGTGCCATCTAAAACCCGTTGACTCACCCGAACATTTATCTTTGTAAAATTTTTTCATTAAATCAACTGTTTCTTTAGCTGTTTTGCCCAAACAACAGCAAAATTGTATGGCACAACGCATTTCACTTCTTACCTCTAAATCATTCATCTCCATACCTGTATGGTGAAATGCAGACGTATCTTAAACAACTGCTCGATAACAAAACCAGAATCGTCTGCCATGGCTAATAACTGTGGCCATAGACACATCCGTAATTCAGTTAGTCCTCTGCGTTGTTATGTTTCCCCTTCGCACTGTTGCCAATTCCAAAAAAAAAAAAAAAAAAAAAAAAATTACTCTCAGTTTTTATGGAATGGCCTTTGTATATTGACGGTAAATCGCTGATTTTAAGGAAACTTCTGAAACTTCAGAAACCTCTCCGCAGTTATTTTTGAATATTAAGGGGGAAACTCCGTTCTTGCTTTTCCCGTATCCATACGACGAAAACATTCTGCTAATAGGAGACATTCGGGAGAAGAGTTGAGGTTTGAATAACTGTTAAATTTCAATCGCCTGTCAAAGGAACTGAATTTGAAGTTCTATAGCGAGATTGGATATTGTGGAAAGTATATTTCATGCATTTTGGTTATTGTGGCCCAAGGTATTTCTTCTTCTCTTCCCCATTTTGTGCACCAGCTATTTAATACTGTGCTGCCAAAAGAAACCGGGTATTTAAAATATTGTACATGTGATTGTACGTTGCCTATGTATCATTCCGTGGAGTGCTTAAGATAAATACTATTATAGCCATCAAGAGTAAAATTCATATTTAGAAGTTTTGTGATATAATACTATTAAACAATAAATTTCACCGTTTCTTAAAGATAATTAAAAGTTATTGTCAGTTAATGAAAAACGACTTTCAGTTCCAAAGCATTGTGTTGCTTCGAAATATCACGTTGAAAAAAATACTTAATTTTTGATAAGTCCTCCTACAGAAAAAATGAAATTTTTACAAACGTATTCAGACAAATAATAAGCTCCAACAGAAAACAAAATCACTAAATCACTCGCATTAATTATTAAAAAAATCATCATCGCAAAATTAGTTTTACCTTGAGTCTGAGTGCAGTTCCTAAGACTTTCTGGCTCAGCGGTTAAGACACGTGGCTAGTATAGACCTGAACCGAGTTCGAACACGGCCAACGGCGCTAAAGAATTTTCTGCCGTAAGGGCTGAAAAATTCAGCGTCTTCGATCTTCCCAAATTTTTGTATAAATACGGAAAAATTTGAAACCGGCTTTTCTGAAATAAGCGGAAATTTGTGACTATGGAAAATCTATGAAAATACGAAAGTTAAAAAAAAATCGGGCACTTTTCAAAACGGGGATTTCGTTGAAAGTCGGAAACTTACCGGCAACTTTACTGCACGTCATTTTCAGAAATTTTCCGTGAATTCACACCACTTATTTTTTACACTGAAGGAGAGATGTTGGGTTGATGCATAAGCTCATGCCGTTTTTTTCACCGCACTACAGGAATGTACAGTATTACATCAGAAGGGAAAATGGAATCAATCAACTATGTATTCCCCCACCTCATTGCTTACGATGGTGTTCTAACGTTTGGATGGGTCTGCAATGCCATTCTTGAAAAACCGTGCAGGTTTTGCTCCAAAGAAATCATCAAGGAAATTCTGGAGATCAACATCATTGTTGAACGTTCTGTTACAATGTACATTCGACAGAGATCGGAACAGGTGATAGTCTGAAGGGGCTACGTCTGGAGAATAGGCCAGATATAGAAGGATCATTCATTTCATGTCCTGAATGGCTATTTTGGGCATGTTTGCACTGTGAGGGAGTGAGTTATCATGTTGGAGAAGGACACCACGACGCAGATGTGGCCGTTTCTGATGAATTGCTCCCTCTACGCGGCGGAGTTGCTCACAATAGAGTGCAGCGTTGATGGTCCGATTCCTCAACATGATCTTTACAGGATTAAATTCATGTTTCGGACTAGGTGTGGGCGTCTTGTTTGAGCTTAACCATTACCTTCGATGCCTGAAATTCGCATACAGGCACCACTTTTCATCTCCAGTAACAATACGTGACAAAAAAGGGTTTGTTTTGCTGAGAACATTCCCGATAACGGGCGAGCAAAGAACCACATATGGCAATGCGCTTCTTCTTGTCCTCGAATCATCAGAGAGTGTGGGGCCCTAAAGACCCCGATTTCTTTCCCATACGTTCCAGGTGTCACACCAGTGAGGCCTGATCACAGTCCATCTCAGTGGCCTATTCACGTAAGGTTTGACGCGGATCTCAGTGGATGAGATGGTTCAAAACGATCCTCACAAAAGTGAGATGGAAGATCTAAGCGTGGAGAGTTGTTGGGGTCAAAATTGCCACCTCGGAACCGCTCAAACCATTGGCGGGCTGTCCTCGAAGAAGTAGCATTCTCCCTATACACAGCACAAATTTTTCGATCGGCCTCGGCGGCTGTGGATCCCTTGTTAAACTCGTAGAGGAGCAGATGTTGGAAATGTTCATTCCTTTCTACTTGACAACACTTAAAACTTCCGGACTTGAAACAAAAAAACAAAACAAAAACACATTAGCCGTAAGTACACAACGCAATATGATTTAGATACAAGATATTACTGGCAACATTTTGATATACAACTGGCCATCTGCACCGTCACTACTGACCAGGGAAACTCCCGTGAAATAAAATGGCGTGAACTTATGCATCAACCCAATACATAATTCAGCACTTAAACTTGCAGCAATTTAAAGCAGAATCATCGTATGCTCTTGTTTGGAAATGGGAGGAATGATCGAAAGATATTAAGTCAGATTGACGTGTGTTGTTTCTCAAAATAAATAATTACACGTGTGTGTCAAATCATGGCAAATAAGCTATCGATTTCGCGGTTACCTAGCGTGAATGACTTATATCGGATCTGTGTTGATTGATGCACGTCCGGTAATATGCGATCGCACACACGTATGAACACAGAATACTTTCTAGGTAAATCAGTGTTACTAAACACGTATTCCAAAATTTCAGTGGAATTTTGACTTTTAAGGTTCAGTAGCAGAGATGGTGTTTCATCGTTTGTTCGTTCTGCTAAGGTGAAAGCATCCCATGAAAAGACTTCCTGTCGAACACAAGATGCGTGCGCGAGGTGAGCTACGGCTACGAAACTCGCGCTAAATTTACGCCAATTTAAATTTTGCGTATGTAAAGTTTCCTATCAGAATTTCGGCTACAGTCACTGACACTCAGCGAAGCGCGAAATAATAACGTTTTTGTTTCCTCAGTACAAAATGTTGTCACGGATAAGGTGTCAGCAATAGCTTTCACCTGCGGAGCAATTCAGCCGACGACATGATCAAGATTTCGAGAGAATAAGAGGATTAGAATTTCCAGGTTCGAAATTATCTGTTGCATGACTGAAAGCGGTTGCAAATCTTTACTTTTCTAAGAGAAAGTAAAAAAAGGGAGCACAAAATTCTTCGAAAAGGAAGCTAGCCATAAAGCTGGTATCTTAACGTGTTTTGAGATTAAAAATGTCACAAAGCTTCTTTGACAACGGTGATATCAGTAGCGGATATACAGGGAACTGACTTTTCTGAAATAAAAGTAACTATTGTTTTTCTTCCATTCGGCTTCTCCAAGAAAAATAATCAAGAGAGTACGCTGGTACTTTTAGTAGATAATTTATGCTATGTATCTTCATATGCCAAGACATTTGAGGGTGTGAAATAAAACGAGTGATTGGAGAATACCATTAATTTACATGCAACACATTGCATTTATTCGCGGACAGCCCCCAACTATGGGAGGGATAACGGGGACAGATTACCCGGGCGCGGGCTCCCAGGGGACGCGCAATCTAGCCCTAGAAGACAAACGAGAATTTTTTTTTTTTTTGATTGGAGGTTTAACGACCACCGTGAGCAACTCAACGGGCTATAAGCAGTCGCCCGTCCCTAATTTAAGGCCACTGGTTCCAGGGAAGGGAGAGAGCCAGTGCTGTAAGACAAACACAACATCCATGCCTCACCGGGATTCGAACCCGGACCCCGTTCGGACGAATGATCAGAGGCCATCGGTTAGACCACTGCGCCACCGGGGCGGCAAACAAACGAGAATTTAAATCATAAACAGCAAATACAGGGTGATTGTAAACTCCTTCAATAAAACAAGAGGGGTGATAGTACACATGAAGACGAGCAATTTTTGCAATGGAACCTAGGGTCGCATTCCACTCCTAGTGCCAGAAAAGGGTTAAGTTACACATCCACGTTGAGCCTTCAACAGTGAAATCAAAGAGACATACCTAATTTATGAGTTGAACAATTCCAATCGCATCAGAGAAAGACTCAAAGGAGCTGCTCGAACTGGCGTACAAGGGCGTCGTTGCACAGTCCACACCGGCGAATGAAGGACTGTCAAACCCTCTCGTAGATTCCCGCTGTGGTGCTGATCTTGTCCGCAGCAACAGCGATTCGCGCGATGAGATCTTCAAGGATTCCACAGGTGTCTCGTACACCTATGTTTTCATGTGCCCCTAAAAGAAGAAGTCCAGTGGATTAAGGTCAGGGAAGCGTGGAGGCCAAGCCACAGGTCCACCGGGTGCAATCCACTGCCCGGGATATGTCGCATTTAGGAATTATCGGACCTCTGTGGCAAAGTGTGCTATGGCCCCATCATGCATAAACCACATGTCCCTCCGTGTGGTGAGCGGAACATCCTGCAACAGACCGGGAAGTACTTGCTCCAGGGACACACTGTACGCTGCGCCGGTCAGACGTATACGTCAATTCTCACGTGATGTTCGCACGGTAATATCGCTGAACGGGTTCTGCTGCGTTTTTAAATGTTTGCTCCTCATCGTATACGCACGTGTTCAGCGCATTTGCATCTTGTGCTCCTCATGCACTGGTGGGAACTCCGTGTGCCTGTTGGACGTTTTTCGAACGTACTCTTTTCTGGCACTAGGAGTGGAATGCGGCCCTAGGTTCCATTGTAAGTATTGTTCGTCTTGATGTGTACTATCACCCCTCTTGTTTTGTTGAAGGAGTTTAGAATCACCCTGTATGAGCATGAAACTGAAAACACACCGTAGTGAACTGCAAACTTTATGTGAAACAGTATACTAAGCGTAAAAAGACTTTGGGAATAAAAATATTGGGGGGAATAAGTGCAAAAGGTACCAACAAGACATACAGGCCAAATCATTAAATGTTAGAAGAAAGTCTCATCCAGTCTCTCTTCCACATCCCTACATCCACTATGTTTGAGAAATGAATGTTTTCGGGAAGTCTAATGCCCTGATAAAATGTTTAGTTTAATGATGCTTGCAAAGAAATATTCTTACACTATCGCCCCAATTCCTGAAATAAAGCTTAGATTCCGCTACTGCAAATCAGTTTAAATATATTGCTACGCCCCGGGGCGCCAGACTATCGAATAAAAATAGCTATAAGAATTTAGATGTCAGGATGTCAGGCAATGCCTGACGACCCAGAGGTAGGCATTGGAATTTTGAATAAATATTTGTGAGCTCTTTTATCGCCGAACTCTTATGTACAGGTGAAAAGAATTTAGCCTGCAATTTATCCAATTAAAACCAATAAATTATTCTTTCACTCATTAATTATTCATGCAACTTGAGGATTGGCACGAGACAACAGACATTTAATCAATTAAAAATAAGACATGAAGATAATGATGAAGGCGTCTATATACAGAGGATGGTGAAGGAGGGGCTGAATTATTCATTAAAGTTCAGTTATTACTCGCCCCTTTCGGGATAGCTCTGAGGCTGAATTTATCATTAAAGTTCAATTATTACTCATTGGCCTATACACAGCCCAGCTTTAAAAACAGTTATCAGCTGACGAAAGTCTATTGGCTGACCGGAGCCAATTATTTCACAACTGGCATGCATACATAAATTCAGTTCTTACAGATATGCAGCTTTTCCTCGAGTATCCATATGGGGTGCACTCACTTATGTTTGATGCACTCACTATTTTGGCTTTGGAAGCGCACCTGTGTGACGACACGCCCATTTCAGAGCGCACAGTATGACCGATGGAGAAGAGAGTCGAACCCCATCTCCCATTTACTCTCGTACACACACCTTTGCTCATTCACCTGCATGAAGCCAGATACGCATCTATGCGCACCAATGTCGAGGTGGGACAAAGCTGCTGACGTGATACTAGGTTCCGTCCGTCTGTCCCACGGTGATTCTCCTTACATCACCGGTCGTGCATCTCAGTCACTCGGGGCTGCAATTCTATCAATTCGTGTGACCTCCAAGATGCTGCTGGCTTTCTCGGCATCTAGGACTTGCGTGCAGTCTAGCACCAGGAAAAGAGGTATCTTCCTCCCTTCTATTTCCTCGCGGTAACATCAACCGCCCTGCCGCTCTTTGTATAGCTGGCCGTCTTCGGGTAGAAGCATTTCTTCCGCCGCAAAAATACTGCGTTGCGGAATCTCCTTGGTCCCGCACGAGTCCAGCTCCCTTCACGAGTTTGTTCCGGACTAATCTTTTTCGCTTGTTCACATTTCGTCAACAAATTCCTTGCTTTGTCGTTAGGGTCTGTTTTAACTTTCCTGTCAGTCTTATTGTTTTCTAAAAGCATTTGGCGCGATAAAGAGGTAAGAAATGCATGTCTCTGCATTTGGAATATGTGGTGGGTGGGTCCGCTTACCGATAAGTACAGAAACACATAACTTAACTAATACTTCTTTGTTCTGCCAAGTTTCGGATTAGCAAACGCTATAAGTTTTCCAATCTGTTGACATTCTAACGGTTTCTCCAAACATCCTACCATCTGACACTTACACGGCCATCGAAATTGACCGACACGCACTTAGAGGGCGACGCATCGCGTTCTCCACACCAGACTAAGATTTCTCCCTTCCAAGAAAAGGGACACTTATCTCTTCTCCTCTTTTGCAATGCTGGAAACCACTAGCTGTTAATTTTCAACCAATAATAATTAATGCTGTTCCTGCCTTTTGCAAAACCTACTAATGGAATTAATTACCGTACCCTAAAGTCGTAACAATATCATAAGCATGGGAAAAGCTAGTAGAAATGTATTTCGGGAAGAAATGCAGGAGGCAAGTAGGTATATAGCCATAAAAAATGCTCGGCAGTTGCGTTTTTAGCTGCCGTTACTGCATGGTATCCAGATTTTTTTTCTTTGTTATTTTAACGGCAAAAAATATCTTAATGCTTTTATTTATCTTTTACGCTTGCATGAAACCACAGTGAAGCAGAAACCATCGTCATGTAACTTTTTCCTTTTTTTTTTTTTTTTCATTTCACAGAATATTTTATTTTCATAGTAGGGGGTTTAAATTTCAAGAGAAGATTTGAGGGCCCGCACTTGTGCTTATACTGGGGCCCCTAAATAAATGGTTGGGCACTGTTGGCCTCACTCACAATCACACTAAGCCGCAGATCGGTGCATCCTAAGTGGAATTAAATCATAACAACAAACAATCAAGATTACTAATTTCTGACATTGGGCGGTACTTAGGTAGGTGGATTAATGAATGTTATTATCGTAAAACTAATGAAGAAGATAGGTAAGTCATAAAAGTAAATGTTCACTAAACTACGGCGGCAGCAATAGTAAGTATTTAGACCGTTTAGTTTTTCAAAAACAATATTTGTTATTACTATTATTTAGATTTAGACGAACGTAAGAAACAACCCTGACACCGATGAAATGCGACGTTGCCTCGAAAGTCCGTCTGCGCATGCGCAAGATAAAGTCTGACCTCAAGAAAGAAAGCAAAAGCTGAATCCCAAGTGTTTTAGTGACGGAGATCGGAAACTTTTGGTCTAGGATGTCCCCATCGTGTCATACATTATTTTAAAGCTCGCCTTATTTCGCTACGACGGGCCCTTTTGCATATTGTTTTATTGAAGGTTTAACGACTACCGTGAGAAATTCAATGGGCTATTAGCAGTCGCCCGTCCCTAATTTAGGGTCACTGATTCCAGGGAAGGGAGAGAGCCAGTACCGTAAGACACACACAACATCTATGCCTCACCGGGATTCGAACCCGGACTCCTTTCGAACGAATGATCAGAGGCCATCGCTTAGACCATTGCGCCCCTGAGGCTGCGAAACGAATCGATTTAACTTTCTGTGTGTGATTGTGTGATTGAAAGTTTAACGACCACCGTGAGTAATTCAATGGGCTATAAGCAGGTCGCCCGTCCCAAATTTAGGGTCACTGGTTCCAGGGAAGGGAGAGAGCCAGTGCCGTAAGACAAACACAACATCCATGCCTCACCGGGATTCGAACCCGGACAAAACGTCTGACATAAGGGTCTTGGATATCGTCCTTATAGCGCTCATTATTCACATTGCCTCCTGCGAATGCGTGGAATGTTGTGCAGCCGTTGAACATAATACCACTCCACAAGAACAGACCACCGACTCCAAATGAGTCTTGTTCGTGGACTTTAGCAATATTATTACGGGTTCCCTGTTCCCTACAAATGAAGTGACGACGAGAATCCGTTTGTAGATTGAATCCCGACTCAAATAGAACGCCGTCTTAATTCTCTGGGCTCCAGGGACAATGTTGCCTGCACCAATACAAGCGAGAACTCATGTGAGATGCGGTTAGCAGGACACAACCTATGGGTCCTACTAACAATAGGCTTCAGGCAATTGGCATAGAAGCCAATTGCCTTAAGCCCTTCCATGTATCGTTTGCCTTGATACCGTTAACCCAGTGGCAGCAGAGATCTCAGAAGACAGTTACCGAGCTGTATAGAACCTATGACGCTGTGTGGTTAAAGCGACATAACGATCCTCACGTGGTGTCGTAAGCCTTGGACAACCTAAGCCAGGCCTTCGTAATACCCCACCGGTGTTGTTGAATTACTGCCATAACCGTGAAACTACTCTGTGGTGGATATTCAAGTCCCTTGCGACCTTGGTTTGAGAGTGTCCTGCTCATGTTCGTCGTACCGCTCGGCACAGTACATCGTCGGATAAAAGTATATGAGGCATAAGGAAAGCATTTGAAGCGACCGGAAAGTTCTTACACTAGCTGTTAACCGGAAACGCCACCGGAACGTTCTTACACTAGCTGTTAACAGGAAACGCCACCGCCGTTCCCCTTTAGCTTCAATTATGCAACTCAATTTACATATTGGACAACAATTACACTAGCTGTTAACAGGAAACGCCACCGCCGTTTCCCTTTAGCTTCAATTATGCAACTCAATTTACATATTGGACAACAATTTGTTCACTGATGTGCAAATGCCGCCCCGGTGGCGCAGTGGTCTAAGCGATGTCTTCTGATTATTCGTCAGAGGTGGCTACGGGTTCGAATCCCGGTGAGGCATGGATGTTGTGTTTGTCTTACGGCACTGGCTCTCTCCTTCCCTGGAGTCAGTAGCCCTAAATTAGGGACGGGCGACTGCTTATAGCCCATTGAATTGCTCACGGTGGTCGTTAAACCCCCAATTAAAAACAAAATGTGCAAATGCCACGGCAAACATTTGCTTCTCATGTCCATTTGCATATGTTCTGTGAACATTGTAACATTTCATTTGGCACTTTAAATTATTTGCCCTCTATTGCCTTCTGATCTTTAACTTTGGACATCATTGTATTTCTTATATCACACCATTTCGAGTCGTTTTTAAATGCGGCCGCCCTGTTAACATTAAACGAACTGAAAAGAATAAAAAAATGAATTTTTTTTTTGGTTTAACAGGTTTGAAAATTCAAAGAATTCCTGTAGGTCAATAAATCGGTACAAAGCATTAGGAGGAAAACAGTCTTATAAAAGCAAATTCCTCCGCAACTTTTGAGGTCAAGTTTACCTCGACGGAACCATTCTAGTGTTTAAAGCACGTTCATCCGTCGAGTTTGTAGAGTAATGCAGTTTTCAATTCACTCGGTGTTCCAGCTTTAAAATTATGCGAATTTTGAAGAATTCCTAGGATTCGCATTGATTTCAAATTTCGAGCACAAAGCGAGACTATTAATGTTACTTATATCGCAGTATTTCAAGTCCTCGTGAAAGCCAGCCGGGCTGTACGCTTAAGCGAACTAAAGAAAACTTATGAAGTGTTTTTGTTTTCCTTTAAACTTTTGCAGGTTTAAATATTCAAAGAATTTCTATGGATGAATAAATCAGTAGAAAACATTAGGATGCAAGCAGTCTTATAAAAAGAACTGTTCCGCAACTTTTGAGGTCAAGTTTATCTCGACGAAAATACGCCAGTGTCACTTTTTTTTCAAAAGCCTATTATAAGAGCAACACTAGGACTTGAATAATCCGGATATGATGGTTCATCCGCTTTTGTGAAGTTTTGCAACCTCAAAAAGAGAAGACCTTCACAGCTGACATCCCGTCAATCTCAATGTGAAAAGAAATTAAATGGAAGAAATACCCGCTGACAAAATATTCCTTGTGTTGTCATCACAAAAACATTTATGTTCTTTCAAACGCAATGGCTATTCTTTCCAGTAATATCAAAAGCACAGGAAAGCATAAATTTTGAAGAACTTTATTTTGTCAACTACATTCAGAAATTTTAATTTCATGCATGAGTTGAATCTATAATATCCCCCCCCCCACACACACAAATTTTTCTGTACAAGAAAAAATGTCGCGTAGAATAACACATGTGCAGTTCCACGGCGAACTTTTGACTTTTAACTATCGAGCTTATTTCCAAAGTGTTCAGAAAGATTAAGCGCACATATTGATTGATTTCAATAATATAACAAAATTGCTTACTAATCATTTTAAAATAAACTAAAAGGAACAGATGCTTTCTAATATAACAAAAGAATTTGTCAGCAATTTACTGTTTAAGTGAATATGTCGTGCAAATTTTGTTCTTGTCAGTATAACAAAATTAATTTTTATAATTATTAATTAGGTGAGTGAAACAGCACACTAAAAATTTGGGGCACGGTGCACAAAAATTGGTGATGTACCATTTTTTCCCGCAAAGTGTGATTCATGAAACACATAAAAAAACATGGAACCTGTGACGTACCAGGAGATGTGACGTACCTGCCAGAAGGACGCACACTACATAAAGGCAGATAGGAATCAGAATAAAATGTCCGCGTAGCTCAATTGGTAGAGTGACTTATTCCGGAATGAGGGGATCCGGGTTTGAATCCTGGCGTGGACAGAAATGACGGAGAAATTCACTTCGTTATAATGGCGCCCGAACTATCCGGATGACCCGACCGTTCACAATCTCGCAAAGGTGAGATGTTATTTCCACACCGCGATATAGGAAAAATAAAAGCAGCACTTCGAAAAAAAAATAATAAGGGGGAGATGATGTAACGTACCAGGAGATGTGACGTACCTGCCAGAAGGACGCACACGACATAAAGGCAGATAGGAATCAGAATAAAATGTCCGCGTAGCTCAATTGGTAGAGCAACTTATTCCGGAATGAGTGGACCCGGGTTCGAATCCTGGCGCGGATAAAAATGACGAAGAAATTCAATTCGTTATAAACCCTTAAGTGATTTTGCATGAAACAGATTGGTACCATAACACGGTATAAAACTGCCTCATGTTGGTGTGTGTTATGTGCACAATGTAACGGAGTGTCTGCAGCGGTGCAGCATCACTTATTGGTGCAACATATCACAAAAAATCTTAAGAGTGTAGTAATCCTCATTGAGACCTGAACATAAGAAATGTTTTGAAATATATATGCATAATTAATTACTTCATGTCCATACGGATTAGGAAGTGTTGCTTGATTTATGAGTCCTTTGTTCTTCCTTCGGTGTGTCATTTGTATTAGGTATGTAACTTAATTCTCGGCCACAGGCACCACACATTGACAGCAAATTATAGCAAGTCGAATACGTACCTAATCAGGGAAATAATCCCCGCCGTGTTGAATACATTTGTGCCATCGATCAGGGAGCTGCCGAATGTCACCGCAGAAAAAAGAGGACTGTTTCGAGTTGATAAAGTCATCAATACTTGTGTGGACCTACTCGACAGAAGTAAAGTGCGTATCACTCAGGTGATGTTGCAGGGAGCGAAAGAGGTGATAATCCGACAGGGTGGGACAAAATCTCCCATCCCAGGTCGATGATCGTGTTTAAAATAGTTTTCGCGGTGTGAGAACGCCCGTTATTCTGAAGCAACAGGACCGACCTTCTGTCCTTTCCGGTGTATGGCCTTTTCGCCTCCATTGCGTCACTCACACGAATGAGTTGCTGACAATAACGCTCAGCATTGACCGTTTCACCGGGTTTGAGCGACTCATAGTGTACCACACCGCACTGATCCCACTATATGCACAGCAACAACTTCCTGGCATGGATATTCGGTTTGGTGGTACTGGTGGTAGGCTGACCTGGATAAACCCATGATTTGCGCCGCTTAGGATTATTACGGAGGATCCACTTCTCATCACGGGTCAAATTCTTGTGGAGGAAACCCTTCTTCTTGAATCTGGAGAGCAAGGACACGGCGACATCGTAGCGCCTAGACTTGTTCGCAGCTGTGAGTTTGGTGGGGCACCCAACGGCCCTCCTTGTGAATCCGTCGAAGCTTGTGCAGGCGCTTTGCAATGGCTTGTCGTGTTACTCCGAGTTCCTGGGCTAGCTCTGACTGTGTGCAACAGGGATCCGCATCCAACAGTTATTCCAGTTCCTCATCGTCAAATTTTTGTGACTGTCCCGGACGTTCTGCATCACAGAGATCAAAATTTCCCTACTTAAACCGCTGGAACCACTTCTTGCACGTACTGTAGGACACAGAAGCCTCACCCAAAGCAGCACTGATCATTTGCTGGGCTTTCGCGGCACTTTTTTTGCAGCTGAAACGCGAACAGGAGGCAGTGCCTCAAATACTGCTTCTCGAACGACATTGCTTTCACCGTCAACTTTCGTCCCTTCTGTCACTACAGCTGTGAGTGGTTACGGTTGCCTGGAAAGCTCTTGGATGGCGCTGCAATCAGCCATGATCGTACACAGCTATTTGCATTTGCCGACGTTCTATGATCGCTTGCGGTTAGGCGTCGAGAATTAAGTTGCACATCTAATAGAAGAGAAGCCGTGTTTAAAATGATGTTACAGCAAGAAAATGAATGCCATATGTCATTTTGAGGCTTTGCAAATCTCACTTGGACTGTTCTTCTGGACCGGCAGTCATTTCAGGTAGCATAAAAACTGTTAAAACTGCCTAGGTCCGAACCCCGTCCAGTTTTCCAGTGGCCACTTAGCCAAACCCCACTGCATGCTACAAACAGAAAGGGGAAACTAGTCTTTTCTATAATTTAATGCAAGAGAGAAAGATTGAAGTTGATTGAACGGCTCGCATGTGAGTAACTTCATACGGCAGCAAAAACAGTATAATAGGAAAAAAAGCGATTCCGAAAAAAATCGATAACCACAATATTACGCATGAAATGTAACATTATTTTACATTCTCGAGACTACTGGCACTTGCATACAACGTCGAAGAAGAATCAGAACGGATGAGATTTGTTTCGCACAAGTAGCACTTCAAACAGATCAGATGGAATTAGACTAATCGTACCATTAGACCAATTGTTCCACTGGACGAATCGGCATTGAACCAATCGTACCTTTGGACCAATTGTCCATTGGATGTTGGACTAATCGGCATTGGACCAATCGTCGTTGGACGAATCATACCAGATCCCTGCCATACTGATGTTCTGCGGATGTAGGAACGTTACTAGGTGAGTGGAAATGTGGACAACAGACAAACGTCAGGTCGGCCTCGAAAAACAACGCCGAACGACGACCAGGTATCTTCGTCTTACAGCGATCAGGAATGGCACAATAACAACACCCGAGCTCCACCTAGCATCAACCACCGGAACTGTCGTGTCAATGCAGACCGTGCGAAATAGGCTGGGTGATGCACATCTGCGCCCAAATCGCCCATGGCGTGGATCACCACTGACAACACACCACAGGGGTGCACGGCGTCGCGCCGACGAACAAACGCCCACCTGACATGAACTCCGGCGGACTGGCACAATATGCTGTTTACGGATGAACCCCGATCTGTCTGACCTCCGAAAATAATCGTGTACGAATCTAGCGTGAACCTGGTAACGCGTCATGCCATCGACACGACATTCCTCGCGTGCAGCATGGTGGTGGTTCCACCATGTTTTGAACCGGAATCACGCACGGCCGCAGAATGCCCCTCCTTTGCATTGACGGCAGCATCGTACATGGACATCATTCTGGCACCTGTTGTTCAACCTCTACATGTCGTGGTCGGCGCGGATTTCGTTCTTCAAGTTGATAACGCCCAAGTACACCGAACACGTCTGGTCAACACGTACTTGCGAAACATTGTGATCACTCTGATGGACTGGCCGGCACTTTCGCCGGATATGAACCCTATAAACCACACGTGCGGGTGTGTGAAAGACACTCTTCGACGCAGAAGACCGCAACCAAGGACCATAGCGTAGCTTCGGACAAGCCTCTGCTTTAAGAATGGGCCTTACTGGACCAGGAGTTGTTGGATAAACTTATCGATAGTATGCCTCGACGGATCCAAGCTTGTTATACGTCTCGCGGGTCACTCACATTATACCAATAGTGTATTGGCTGTGTTTTGCAATGCATGTTCTGTCATCAATAGCCTGCTGTCGACAGTTTGGGCTCTGTTAAATGTTTTTCCGTTTGTTGCAATGAATACCTGCTGAAATCTCTGTTCTGTGTTCTTTGCATACTGTGCACTTCACATCTGTATGCAGGGATAAAAAATATACTTGTCCACCAGGCAGGAGAATACGTCACTAGTCAGAGATTTCGTCATTTCTCTCTTCAGTAACAAGACTGCTTCATGTGGTTTGCGCCGTACTCGTATCCTGCCATCCGCATGTACCAACGTGAATCTCGACTCAACAGTCCAGGCAACATTTTCCCACATGTCTAGAGTCCAGTGGCGATGTTCCCGCGCCCATGCTAATCTTTGCACCCTATGATGTGTGGTCAGCAGCGGTACGCTCGTGGGACGATGGCTTCTGTACCCCATAGCGAGGAGATGGTTCTGAATGGTGCGGCTGCTTACACGTTTTTGTGCACCAGCGTTAAATTGCCCAGTGATTTCTTGCACTGTGGCCTGTCTATCACCTGCTACAATGCGAGCTAGCCGAAGATGACCCCGCTCATCCACACGCTGTTGTCCACGGCAGTTGGCCCTTGCAGGGATGGCTTTATCGGATTCGATGTACTCACAGTGCACCCGTGACACAGTGGCTCGTGAAAATCCCAGTGCCTGCACGACTTCCGAGATGGAGTGACCCATTCGTCGGGCTCCGACAATTTTCCCACGATCAAATGCGCTTAGATCCTTCGTCTTACCCATACTGCTTCCGACTCTTACTGATTGCCGTCGCATCATTCCTTATATTGTCGGATCGCTGCATACGTCATGAAGTTTCCGTTTACAGGGCCGCCCACAGCGCAACATTTGCATAACGCCAGCTGTCTCTAATTCAATCAGCTGTCTCTAATTCAATTGCTCTTCAGTGTATATGGTATATCGCTTCTCTTTTTCAGACATGTATATGGTGCAAAACTTGTTACACCATAACTAGAGAAGTGATAGTTTCTTAAAGGTTTGCTGAAATGCGGAACTTGAAACCTATCAACAGTAATTCATTTCGTTCACCGTTCAGCAGATTATCTTGTACAGTCTCTACACGATAAAGAATTTTAAATCTAGATATTCAAAACCTAATAATGATCTTAAACTACATTAAACCTGTATTAAAACCTTAATTTGATTATTTACACACACTACTAGATCTTTCAAAACGTCAAACGGTTCAGTATCAGGTAATAGGTGATCAACAAAGAATTAGGAACAGGATGTTGCAGCAGTTTGATCACACATTACCTGATGATGAAACGCATGGCGTTTTGAAAGAGATCTAGTAGTGTGTGTAAATAAACAAATTAAGGTTTTAATACAGATGTGAAGTAGTTTAAGATCATTATTAGGTTTTGAATATCTAGATTCAAAAATTTTCATCGTGTAGAAACGGTTCAATATAACCTGTTGAAACCTATCAATGAACTTTTCCAACTCTGTTACAATAAAATCCATTTAAAAGAACAGTAGAACCACTGAGGGAAAAAATGAGTTTATCTCTGTAAACGCACATATTTATACCCTGAACCTACTGCCTTAGAAAATTCTGGAAAACCCAAGAATACAAAAGCACACATACTATTCATCGTTATGCAGCTGCTGGAAAACACCACTGTATACACTCATAAAAACAAATAAAAACAATGAGTTTGAAGAAGGTAAATAACATCTTAGTAATATAATGAAAATAGTTTTGGTCACGCTGACCACCTAAAAGCTTCTCCGGGGTCCCCAGGGGTCCGCGGAACACACACTAAGAACCGCTGCGTTAAAGTGTAGCACATCCCTAATTCTGGACCAATTGTTCTAGGAAGGAGTCGAAACTAGTGCTGTACAACCCCTGGGCTTCATTACGAATCGAACTTGAGACGAAATCAGATGATTAGCGAAACGTTGGCTTCCTTGACCACACTCCCACCGCGAAGACGGGGATCTTTTTGTTTCTGCAAACTTCTGGACATTTTTCAGCACTCCAAGGTGGAATAATTACTGTACCGTGGTGCTGTCTAAATTTATCGCTTAAAATGCTTCCTAAATTTTATCTTATTGGGAAGTGTTACCTGAACCTTATTCTTAAGAACACGTTTATGGAATTTGCTTTACCAGTGAGATCTTTGTAGCATCAGACGGAAGAACCGGCGCTGTAAAAAAAAAAAAAAAAAAAAGAGAATGAGTGAAATGATAGCGTACAAAAAAGTAGGAAGTTTGTCTTAGCATGTTATTAAATTTTGATTTCATTTTATTTATGCTTTTTTTATCCTATTTCAAATCTTTGCAGTACTGCCTAGAACTGGAAACTCTGAAATACGTATTTCTGGAACACTGCCTTGAGCTCTGTTGAATTTCAGCATTTAGAAAATTACAGGCCTACGAACTCTGGGGAGGATAACAGTGGTTAGCTTGGGGCATTTTTACCTACCAGAAATTCCGTTGAAAGAAAAAAAAATGAAGCGGAAAACGGGGGAAAATGTGAGCCACGTAATTTGCTTGAAGTCTATAGCACAACTTAGTTCTCTTAGGAGTGATTTTTACTTGCTTATATCAGTTTATACTCAGTTATACCGAACATTTCTTCCGACGTGTGAGTATGAGGTCACTGGAGTGATATTCGAAGAGGTGGATATCTTTGTGAACTTTGACCAAGTGATATCTGGTGGATATAACATCAGGAAAAAACAACAGATGTTGAAAACTGAGAAATTACGTTCCAGCGCATTTGGAAGAAAGACTGCTATTTCACTGAACCAGACAAAATTATGACTCGAACAATAAGCTTTAAAGTAGCACGTTCGATTATGAATTGAACAATAAGCTTTAAAGTAACACGTTCGATTATGAATTGAACAATAAGCTTTAAAGTAGCTCGTTCGATTATGAATTGAACAATAAGCTTAAAGCAGCATCGTTCTAACTGTTCAACCTTCTGCGCATCCATACGTGTAACCTTTTTTCAGAAACACTGATTTTAAATGAAAAAAGATTTGCGATTATAATTAATTCAAAGAACGTACATATCTGAGTGATTGTATATAGTCCCTTACCATGACGGGGGAAAGGGGGAAGATTCCCGGGGCCCAGGCTTCCAGGGTCACCCGCAATCCGGCAATGCAAGACGAACGACAGTTTCAATTATATGCAGAAAAAACGTAGATAAGACTGAAAAAGTACGATAGTGTACTGTGAGATTTATGTGAAACGGTGTACACTCATTGAAAAATTTCTTTGCCTGGATAAAAATGCCAAATATACCTCTTCAAAAACGAAGCCAATTCTTTTTCTGAAAAAGGAAAAACCCTCATCCAGTCTCTCCCACCACACACACAAACAGCATTAGTGAAACGTATGTTTCAGGGAAGTTTGAGGTACTGAAAAAAATGGTTTCTGTCAAAAACATTTGCAAAGCAACATTTTTATAATGCTACCTGAAAGTTTATTCTGATTTCTCCATTACAAATCAGTTTTATCTGATTTGTAATGGTACTCATATCCTCATCATCAACCATTATTAGTCCACTGTTGGATGAAGGTCTGTCCAAGTTTCTTTCACAACAGTCTATCTTGCGCCAGTCTACTCCATGTCACTCCTGTACGATTTTGAATTTCATCCACCCACCTCCCACGTGGTCTTCTTCTGAGTCTTTTCCTGTCCCTTGGAATCCAGTTTAGAATTTCGGTTGTCCATTCTGCTGGCATCATGTCCTGCCCATTGTCATTTCGGGGATTTTACTCTGATCATGACATCTTCTCTACTCTTGTCATTTCCCTTATCCACGAGTTCCTCTTTTTATCTCTCTCGGTTACTCCAAGCATGCATCTTTCCAGGTTCCTTGCAGTGCAGGTGTGTATGGATGACTTTTCAGCACTAGATGGTTTCTTCTTTTTGTTTAAGTGGTTTGAGTGCTTAACCTACTTTCGCGCTGCTGACGCGTTTTAAGGGAACCTTTTGTTCATAGCTGCACAAAACGTTTATCTTTATAGTAAGTGGCAGATAATGTTTTAACGGACTTAATTCCTCAGCTGATATAAATTAAGATTTTATCTTTTCATGCCTTCATGTACTACCATTTATTTAATCTTTTCAGCTGTCAATGCTTTATATATATTTTAACTCATTAGCATAATAAAGCATTATGACTTCAGTTATTTGCAGCCTTTGTATGTCTTTTTTAGTTAAGGTCGACGTCTCTGCTCCATGCGTAAGCACTGGAAGGATGCACTGATTAAACTATTTCAAGACATAATGGCATATTGCTTTTAAAAATTGTACTGTTTCTTCCAAAAGCCCTCCAACCAAGTTTTATACGTCGATTAATTTTTTCATCAATGTGACCTTTGCTTGATATCTGCTGTGCAAGGTAAGTGTAGGTATCGGTCATCACCAGATTTTCCTCATCAATCGATAAATCTTCATTTCTTGTAATAGTTCATCAGTTTTGTCTTCTAAAAGTTCATTTTTAATCCCACTGTTCTCAGCAAGTTCCTGGATTGTACTCTGCAGCTCTGAACGAGCAATTGCAAAAATAAGTACATCATTAGCAAAACGAATGTGAGTTTAATAATCTCCATTAATCTTTATCCTTTTGTTTTCCCAGTTCAATGAGTGAAAGACATTTTGCAATTTGGCATTAAAGAGTTTGAGAGATATCGTGTCGTCGTGTCTCACTCCCTTCCCAAATTTTATGGGTGCTATATCCTCAAATAGCTGAATCTTTGCACTTGCATTTTCATATATGTTACTAATAATGCTAATGTATGCATTTTTAATGCCGCAGGATTTCAAAGCCATTGTAAATTTTGAGGGTTTCACGGAATCAAAGACATTTTCATAATCGATGAAAGTCATACATAATGGGTGTTCATATTCCCTCGTTCTTTCAATTAGTTCTCTCAGGACATGAATATGATCTATAGTGCTGTAGTTACTCCTGAATCCAGCTTGTTCTCTCGATTGAGCCATGTCCAATGTTAACTTCAAGCGATGTGAAAGAACCTTAGTGAAGATTTTATAAACCACTGATAGAAGGCTGGTCGGCCTGTAGTTCCTGAGATCTTCAATGTCACCTTTTTTATGTAGAAGGATAGTTATAGCATTGCTCCAATCCTCAGGAATCATTCCTTCATTGGAACATCTAGTGAAAACTTGGGAGAGTCTAGTTTCAATTTCTCCACTTCTTTTCTGTATATTTTTCACGGTAATTGCGTCTTCTCCTGGAGCTTTTCCTCGTTCCGTGTTCTTAACTGCGTGTTTAACTTCTTCCAGGGAGGACTGGAGGCACTGTGGTATCGTTACCTTTTGTAATATCTAGAGTACATGTATCATCTCTTTCATATAGTTTTGAGCAGAAACCTTTCACTCTTATCAAAATTCCGCCTCTATTTCTTGTAACAGTGCCATCTTCTTTTCTCAGTGCCATAATCCCTAACTCATATGAGTTACACAAAATAGACAAGCGGTACTCTTGTAACTTTAATTATTTTTATGTCTTAGTAGGATACGCGTATTTCCAATTGTTCTGTAGTGTGTGATAACAACACACATTTGTAAACTTCATAAATACATAGAAATTTAGCATTCTCTCACATAAGAGTTTTTGATCTCTTGGAGTCACGACCATCTCAAAATGTTCATCATAAGTCTTTTTTGTTTCCTTTGCTATATCTTATTAACGAATACAATTATTGTGGAAGCACATGAAAGGAATTAACAGAATTTGTAAGTGTTTTCCATCCCAAAGCTAAAGCGTCACCCCACCTGTAAGCTAGGATGACAGCTAGACCTAAGTTATTTCAGTTATGTAGGAATTGGTTTTGGCATTTTTGCATATTTTCGAGATTTGGGCATTTTTGCCTATTTTCGAGATTTGGGCATTTTTGCATATTTTCGAGATTTGGGCATTTTTGCATATTTTCGAGATTTGGGGATTTTTGCATATTTTCGAGATTTGGGATTTTTGCATATTTTCGAGATTTGGGCATTTTTGCATATTTTCGAGATTTGGGCATTTTTGCATATTTTCGAGATTTGGGCATTTTTGCATATTTTCGAGATTTGGGCATTTTTTTCTGTGGGCGTTTATTCCGTAAGCGTTTATTTCAGAGATCCCCAAAATGTTTGGCAAGGAACCGGTAAAATGATTTTCGTTTTTAATAAGTATCAGTATTCTCTTAAAATTTTACAGCGTATCCGCAGTTAAAATTTCTGTAGTACAAAAAACAAGCTAAGTAGAGACTACTATGTGCTGGAGGGGGCAACGTAATTGCCATTTATTGCAAAGGTTCTCAATTTTTTTTTCTTGGGAAATAGACATTTTTATTACTTTTGAACTTTTCCTCTGCTTTGCTACTGAGTAAGATTTCTTTAAACTGATGTAACGTTGAGCTTTAGTTTTTTTGTATTTGTTCTGCAACCCTTTTAAACCATGAGCAAAAGGATTTCAAATTGTACGCTGCAGCTCACACGCAGCTTAGATAGAACAGTTAACAATACGTATTCTGATCCATTAAATTTAATTTATTGCGTACTGATACAATTACCCTGATCACCGGCGAATTCATTAAAAATGTTAAACTTAGTATCCGGTAAAAAAAAATGAGGGGAAAAGTATGTCTCAAACTGAAGGGAATATTTGCTAGCTAATGGACTTAGTCTCCACTGCTACATGGTATCCAGGTTTTTTGCTCCATGATTGCAACTATGCAAAGAATATCTGAACTCTTATTTACCTTTTATGTTATGCATAAATCCATAGTGAAGAAGTAACTATGGTTATAAACTGAAGTGCCAAAAGTCATTGGATACGTACCTAGTATCGTGTAGGACCTCCTCTATCTCGGCGAGTGCAGCAGCTCGAATTGGCATTGATTCTACAACTGGCCGGAAGACTTCTGGAGTGATGTTGAGCCATGCTGTCTGAACAGCCGCCCACAGTTTCCTGGTGCAGGATCTTGGGTGCGAATGGACCTTTCCATCACGTCCACAAGTGCTCTATTGGGTTCATGTCGGACGAATGTGATGACCACACCATCCGTCGGAAATCTCCATAATGCTCCTCGAACCAATTTTGGACAACTTGGGCCCGATGATATGGTGCATAGTCCGCCTGGAAAAATCCCATCGTTGTTGGGGTACATGAAATCCATGACAGGCTGCAAATGATCACCCAGTAGAGCAACAAAGAGATTACCGGTCAATGACGTGTTTACGAGGACCAGAGGACCCAAACCGTGCCACGTAAAGACATCCCACACATGCATGGAACCACCACCAGCTTGCACAGTGCCTTGTTGACAGCTTGGGTCCATGGCCTTATGGGGTCTGCACTCCACCTGAACCCTACTATCAGCTTGTAATAACTAGCAGCGTGACTCATCCGACCATGCCACATGTTGCCATTCTTCCAGGGTGTAAATACCGTGTTCACGAGCCCAAGTGAGTCACTGTATCCGATGTCGTGGTGTTTACATAGACACTCTGGTAGGTCTTCTGCTCCCATACTCCATAAATGCTAAATTACGCTGCACTGACCTGATGGATATTTCTCTGGTACCTCCTGCATTGAATGTGGATGTTATTTGAGCCAGTGTCACTTGTCTGTTAGGATGGACAATCCTGGCCCAACGCCGCTGGTCACGGTCATTCAGTACCCGTCGTCGGCCACTGAGCTGTCCACGGTGGGTCGTAATGCTTTCCATGAGGTATTCTCGGTACACGCGTGACACCCGGGATCGAGGAATGTTGAATGTTTGCACCACTTCGGAAATTCAATGTCCCATTCGTGTGGCTTCCACTACCATGCTTCGTTCAAACTCCGATAATTCACATCGGATTGTTCATAATCCTACTGACTGTTGTTCAGCTTGACTCACGATATTACATCTCTCAACTGATAATAATCGTGGCTTGTGTCGAAGTCTTTATACGACGCAGCGCCAGTTAAATACAGTCAACTCTGGATATAGCGAACTCTGTTATAGTAAACATTCGGCTATAGTGAACCTAAATCATTGGTCCCGACCCGCAAGATTGAAAATGTACATTAAAATTTTCGTTTATAGTGAACCCTCAACTTCGGTTATAGTGAACCTAAAAATAAAAATCCAAAGAAAACAATGTACTTGTAACATGAAATTGCAACTTATTTCAAAACAAGCCTTCTTGTAAAAACTTGAAAGAATGTGTTGAGAACAATATTGTAGGCCTCCTAGTTCTTAAGTGCATTGAAGGACAAAGTTAGGATTAAAAACCTCAGCATCATCAAACTGGTGTTCCTGCCTACCAACACCACGTCATCCGTCAACCCATGGATCAAGGTGTGATTCGTAGCTTTAAAACATATTACAGAAGGTAAGTAACGCTTCATTTAATCCAAGCCTTGGAATCAAAGCAGAACACATCAATAATTGTTCTAAATGCTGTACATTTTGGAAACAAAGCGTGGAGGGTGTGTCAACTGCCACTATACAGAACTGTTTCCGGAGGTCTGGAAACAGTTCGGCGAATACTACGGAATTGTGGGACGTTCTTCAGGACACGTGGTGTGCACTGTCTCATCAGTACTACCAGTGGTGTAGTGGGGCCGGAACTTTCCGGAACGGCGCTCCGGTACTTTTTTTTTTTTTAGCCGGCACCCGTTCCGGTAAATTCTATACATCATAATTTGTTTTGTTTTTTTACAATGCGAATGTCCTATAATTCTTTTCCAAAAAGAAAAAAATGCAACGGAAAAGTTGCTCAGTAAGTAGAATTAACGTCCCATGGTTGTTTGAAGGTATAGTTAGTCTCTAAGTTCATTTTCACTTAGCAATCACTTGAAACTCCCTTTTCTACTCTTGTTAAGTACGTTGGGTTGGAGATACGGAGTACTATCAAAATGTTCCGAGACTAGGTACATAGCGCGCCAACAAACGGCAGTAGGTGGATGCGCGAGCAGTGGTCGAGGGCAGCGACCTTCATGAGTCATTACGCCAAGTGGTGTCGTTCTGTGAACATCGGAATCTGTGCTACACGATATTTGGTGACCACGTGCAGAACACAGCTGCGATTTCGGTATGGACTGCAAACTGGAGCAACGAGCAAACAAATAATTTACTTTTACGACCCTAGCGGAAAATGTATGTTTAACTTGAAAAAGTGACTATACCTAAAATACTCTTCGACATAAATGGAATCGAAAGGTAAAAGAATTTTTGCAATCGTATGTTTAAAAGCAAATATATGGAATAAAACTTATTTTGAATTCGATGTCATCTGCATTTACGCCCTCTAGAGGCAAAACTTTACATCGTAAAAAAAGGGGGAAATGAAAGAGCGTCATTCGCATATTTTAAGCTTCCCAATACAAAAAGAATTTTTCAAATCGGACTAATATTTGCAGAGATATGGTGTCCAAAGGCGGACGGACAAACCGATAACATAAGCACGATCTTTTTTTAGTAAAGACGTGCTAAAAAAGAAATAAGCTCGTGCAACATTAATCCCACGAAAATTTATTTCTAGACTTGATTTGAGAGAGCGCGTGGAATACTCCTACGCCTTGTGCAAATATGAGAACTATCTAGCTGCAGTTAAGATAATTCGTGGGAACACTTTCATCATCAAAATAATAGTCGAAAGAATGTGTGTGTGTGTGTGACTTATGAGTGTTCTTTCCTATAAAAAACTCCCACGATGACCGATTCTGAAATCCAAAAACTGTTTGCACTTTCGTTTCTTCCTCGTGCAATGGAACACTTTGCTTTCAGTGAATAGTTCCTGTTCCGCAAACGGTAAGCTTCTCAACGAGCATTTACTTCCGTCTGTGTTTTATCTCAGTCTGAATCTTTACGGAGAACACATCATGACTTCAAAAACAGTTGGATAACCTTTCTGAAACTAGTTTTTCATTTCGCTGGTGACAGATCAATAGTTATATTTGCAAAGTTTTCCTCCACGAGGAAGCAGCATCTCCCTTACGTGTGATGTGAGTTATCCTCTTCTTCCATCTGAACTCCTGAAGTGAATGATTTTTATTCTCCGATGAAACAACGGACGGCCTTGACGAAGTAAATTAGCATATAATACTTTTGTTTCGGTTCGTTCCTTTTTTTTCAATTTATTTCAACTGCCCGTCTGCTCTGCGGCACAATGACCAGTTTTAAAATATGTG
The DNA here is from genome assembly GCA_039090855.1 of Macrothele yani. Taxonomy (NCBI): domain Eukaryota; kingdom Metazoa; phylum Arthropoda; class Arachnida; order Araneae; family Macrothelidae; genus Macrothele; species Macrothele yani. Next base: position 188,909,632 of record CM076995.1, read on the forward strand.
GTATCAGAATGTTTATTATCAGTAGAACGTGACAAAAAAACATGCTGAGTTTTACAGAACACATTTTTCTTTCTTATTTCGGGAAAAATGAAAATGAAATGGAATGATGATGAGCTGCAAAATTTTTCTAGCGTGGGAAATTTCCAAAAAACACCATATGCTATGTGAATTAATGATCGCTTATGAAGAAATAAATATTTGGTAATTTTATTCGTAGATTAGCAAGAACGCATTTTATTTCATGATTCCTGACCGTTACGTGGACTAGTTTCCTTTTTAATTTGTAGTACAGCACATTTAAAGAGGCAGCCAATACGTTTTGGATGTAATGCATCTTTCCAGACAACAGTAAAGTAAATACAAGGGGCATCCTGAAAGTAATGCCTTTTCCTCAATAACTTTCGAAATTTTGAAGTGATTTTAATGAAACTGCACTTACATGTAGTATGTTACCAATGTGGGAACACATTGTTTTCAGAATCGGAAATAAAGATTATGCATGACAGAGAAAAGCAGTGAGCCGTAATTGAATTCCTGGAAAAAGAGGGATGGTTCCAGAAACCCACCGAAGACTCCTGGCGGTGTATGGAGCTACTACAATCAACATCAGTAGTGTCCGAAGATGGATGAAGAGTTTTCGACCGGGAGAAATTTCAGTGTCGGGCAAACAACGGAGTAGAAGACCCGCAACGGCAGTGACATATGCCAACAGGCAACGAGTGAAAAATCTCATCACAGCTGATCGTCATGTGACCATCCAGGAATTGCAACAATAAACAGTGCTCACTATGTGCAGACATTGAAGAAGCTAAAGGAATCTATCAGGAGGAAAAGACGTGACATTCCACTTCATAGTGTTGTTTTACATCATGATAACGCACGTCTCCACTCCTCAATGGAGACAACACAAGCTATTGCCAAAATGGGGTGGACTGTGATGTCCAAGCATCCCTACAGTCCTGATTTGGCTCCCTTAGACTTTTTCCTGTTTGCCCCTTTGAAAAACACCCTTCGCGGGGAACGTTTCGACGATGTGACAGACGTTAAACTGACTGTGAATTCATGGATGAAACGACAGCCTCAGAAATTTTTCCAAAATGGATTTTATCAATGGTTCAAAAATGGCGGAAATGTATAGAAAGGGGCGGACAATACTTTGAATAGACTAACATTATTAACAATATGTCCAAGTATTTTGTCACCAAGTTTCACATTTTTGGTGCTACAAATAAACATCTTACGATGGACGAGGATTTACTTTCACGATGCCCTTGTAACATGCAAAATATTTCGATGTAACGTAAATGGGGCCACCCCGGTGGCGCAGTGGTCTAAGCGATGGCCTCTGATCATTCGTCCGAACGGGGTCCGGGTTCGAATCCCGGTGAGGCATGGATGTTGTGTTTGTCTTACGGCACTGGCCCTCTCTCTTCCCTGGAACCAGTGACCCTAAATTAGGGACGGGCGACTGCTTATAGTCCATTGAGTTGCTCACGGCGGTCGTTAAACCTTCAATAAAAAAAAAAAAAAAAACGTAAATGGGTAACGGAGGTAGTCAAAACCATTGTCGAAATCTGTTTTTTGAATGCTGTCTGTTGAAGTGAGGCAAAAATAGTAAATTTCTTTGTCATTGAACAATATATTTTACTAAACTATCGCCAAGCATTATTTCATTACGTTTTACATAAACGTAAAACTGTTTCATCGCAATCAGCGTAAATTACGACAACCACATGCTAAATGTGATAAAAGCCGTTACAAAAATGCAGTTTGATGCTATGAAAACGATCGTAATAAGATATGGCTTCCTCTCGATCTCTTCAAGAAGGGGGGTTACCTACTATTAACGAGAGCTTTAAAATTATTTTTTTCTTTTCACTGGGGATTTAACGACTACCGTGAGCAACTCAATGGGCTATGAGCAGTCGTCCGTCCCTAATTTAGGGCTAGTTCTAGGGAAGGGGGAGAACCAGTGCCGTAAGAAAAACACAAGTCACTGGGATCCTAACCCGAACCCATCGCTGACGAATGACCATTAGCCAGCGCTTATAACAGTGCCGTTAAAAGGATGTTTAACACGAAAGAATGCAACCTATAAATAGACTAAAAGTTATCAATCCCCCTCACCAACATACTTGCGATTCAGCTTTTCTTTCTATGTTGAGGTCGGATTTTAGCTTGCGCATGCGCAGATGGGCTTTTGTAGCTACATCACATTTCATCGGTGTCGGGGTTGTTTCTTACGTTCGTTTAAATCTGAATAACATAGTACCATAATAAAAATTAAATGTTGTTTTTGAGAAATTAAACAGTCGAAGTGCTTACTAGTGCCGCCGCAATAGTTTAGTAAATATTAAATTTTAGGAATCACATATCTTATTTTATTGGTTTCACGACAATAACATTCGTAAATCTACCTATGTGCCGCTCAGTATCAGGAATTAGTAAACCTTATTCTTTGTTGTTGTGATTTAATTCCACTTAGTATGTACCGGACTGTGGTCGGTCTAGTTGTGAGTGACGGAAATAAATGCAATGTGTTGTACGTAAAAAATGTATACTCTCGAATTACTCGTTTTATTTCACACCAACAAAGATCTTGGCATGCAAAAGATGCATAGTATTAATTATCTACAAAGAGTACCAGGGTACTCCTTCGATTGTTTTCATAATGGAATGGTTTATTCTTATTAGAAAAGAAATTACCTATGCAAGTTTGCCAATGTTTCATGCGCGCCGCCATTTTCAGTAGAAAAACGCAAGCATCTTACACAGTTATACACTGAAGAGCAATTGAATTAGAGATAACTGTCTAGGAACGTGTAGCACCACCTTTCGCCCTGATGACGGTGGCGATTCGTCTCGGAATGGACTCGACAAGACACCGGAAGCGTTGGGAAGCCATACGGATCCACGACCCCTGAACAAGCTCCCACAGTTCACGAAGATTTGATGGAGGGTCGAACATCTCTCTCGATCGCATCCCAGATATGCTCGATGGGATTGAGGTCGATCAGGTGACCTAGCTGGGCAAGGAAGCGAGGTCACATCAGTGGAGTGTTCATCCAACCATTCGGATACAATTCGGGAGCGATGGCACGGTCCATTGTCTTGTTGCAGGATGAGGTCCCCAGTGGGATGTTGAAGACACACAAACGGGAGCAAACGATCATCCAGGATATCCTTGTAACGTTGACCTGTGAGGGACGATGTCACACGTACCAGGTGTCCCATTTCAGTCCACGTAAACAGTCCCAAGATGAGAATGCTACCCCCACCAGCTTGAAGAGTACCCTGCTGGCAAGAAGGATCCATCGCTTCATGTGGTTGGAGCCGTACTCGTATCCTGCCATACACATGCACCAACGTGAATCTCGACTCATCAGTCCAAGCAACATTTTCCCACATGTCTGGGGTCCAGTGGCGATGTTCCCGCGCCCATGCTAATCTTTGCACCCTGTGATGTGCGGTCAGCAGCGGTACCCTCGTGGGACGATGGCTTCTGTACCCCGTAGCGAGGTGATGATTTTGGATGGTGTGGCTGCTTACACGTTTTTGTGCACCAGCGTTAAATTGCCGCGTTATTTCTTGCACTGTGGCCTGTCTATCCTCTGTTACAATGTGAGCTCATCCACACGCTGTTGTCCATGGCAGTCGGCTCTTGCAGGGATGGTTTTACCGAATTCGATGTACTCACGGTACACTCCTGACACAGTGGCTCTTGAAAATCCTAGTGCCTGCACGATTTCCGAGATAGAGTGAGCTATTCGTCGGGCCCCGACAATTTGCCCACGATCAAATGCGCTTAGATCCTTCGTCTTACCCATACTGCTTCCGACTCTTGCTGATTCCCGTCGTATCACTCCTTATATTTTCGGATCGCTGCATACTTCATGTCGTTTCCGTTTACAGGGCTGCCCACAGCGCCACATTTGCATAACGCCAGCTGTCTTTAATTCAATTGCTCTTCAGTGTAATTCTGTACATAATGTAAAATTCCACTGTAGTAAACGTTGTCAACAGAAAACGCTTACAGATAACAGATCCCACATTCAGTAATATTTTATCTTTGGCAAAAATCACAAATTATGCACAGAATTGTCCTCCCAGAGTAAGACCTCCGAGGCAAAAGGAGGTTTTCAAATCTAACAATTTGAAGAACAGATGTAAAGGAAACGTAATATAACCTTATGCTCCCCTAGCGAAAAAGCTGTGCGTTGAACACATGTGTTAACCAACTATACTGTTTAAGCACGATTCAAAAAACCTTTAAGCCCTAGTTCAGAAGTAAACTAAAAATGAATTTATTTACACTCCAAAAGCCTAAAAACGTTAAAAGGCAAGATCTTTTGCATGCTACATTAGCCGTATCATCAGGCCTAACACTCTGTCAAAAGTACAGTTTGCCTGAAGTTTCCCGTTACTTCTGTACTTTTGGCAAACTGTTAGGCCTAATGATGCGGCTAATGTGCCCTGCGAAAGATCTTGCCTTTTAACGGTTTTAGGCTTTTAGAGTGTAAATAAATTCATTTTTAGTTTACTTCTGAAATAGGGCTCAAATGTTTTCTGAATCGTGCTTCAAGGGTATAATTGGTTAATACATGTGTTCATCGTATTAGCACGAAAATGTAGTCATTATGGTTCTTTTAGCTGTGCGTTATTGGATAAAGCAAATGGGTGTGAAATATTCTTCATAGCGAGAGGTATCCTACCAAGAAAGGATTTTCCAAAAATACCTTTCTTGGTAAAGAAATACGACAAGGTATTTTTAGTCAGATACACCCTTTAAAATTGGAATGTTTTATGCCTTGGCTACAGAATTTCAAATCACGAAGAAGTAGAAAATGCGTGTAAATATTCTTCACAGCCAATGATACGGATTGGAAAAGAATTTTCTTTCAGATATGTCTTACAGAAGCAGATATCTCAAGAAAATAATTTTTACATGTGCTCTCTCTAGAAAGGAAACTCTGCGCTTATTTAAAGAGTAAATTATTCACGATCTTTAACATACACAAATGGGATATAATCCAACAAAAAATTTTAATCGGATATGTGGAAGCTTAAGTAGATATTCAAACCGAAATTTATACCTATACTACCTAGCGGCAGAACTATATATTATAATAAATCCAAAATTGAATGTAAAGTTTTCTCCGCACTGAATAGTATTTGGTGTAAAAGGAATGTTTATAATCGGGCTTTTAGAAGTAGAGATATCGAGAAAAATAGAATATACATATTTGCGATCCCTTGCCTGTACATTTGCATTGTTTTAGGTAAGAAATACGCATTAAATATTCTTGTGGTGAGATACATCTAAACGGATAAGAGTTTTTTTCAGTCAGCCTTTTAGGCATGCAAGTGCGGAGACAAATATGATGCAAACAGAAATATGCAGATGAGTTCTACAACGCGCAATTTAGTGGCAAAATCACCCGTTAAGTAAAACTACAAATAGCATGCAAAATATTTTTCACCACGAACGATGTCTGACTCAAAAAGAATTTCTAAAAATAGTATAAGATACAAATTTATTGCCCCCTAGCGGAGAAGCTGTGCATTATTTGAAGAAGAAATTTGTGCACAAAATGTTTTTTGGTCGCAAAACGTATCGAAGAAAAGAAAAGTTTGTTTTAAAGGTATTTTTAGAAGTAATGATATGGAATGTAATTCACTATATTGACAAAAGTCACCGGACACCCGTTCAAAAGCAAATAATCGAATCCGCTGTGTTGCTAAGACGCGCGGTATAGCTGCAAACGGTATAAAAATAAGCCTGTAGCTGACCGCGATCATATCGCACTGTGAGGTTGAGTGAAACTTTCGCAGCGGAAGAGAAGTGATTTTGAAAAAGAAAGATTGTTGGGTGTTATATTAGTGGGTTGTCCACAAAAGAAACCGAGATGCGTTTAAACATACTCAAGTCAACTGTTTTCGATGTACTGAATAAGTGGAAGGCACATGGCGTGCCTGAAGCAGCAAAACGTACCGGCAGACCAAAGAAATCAGGGATAGAGGACGTCGAAGCCTCAGGAGAGTCGTTACAGCTAATCGACGAAGTATTGCACAAGACCTCAGTGTACAGGTGAGTAAAAATGCTGGAACCTCTGTATGTACACGTACCATTCACAGAGAACTTCATTTCATGGGTAACTGTGGTCGTGCGGCTTCTCATAAGCCTTTCACCTCCTCTCGGAATGCTATTCATCGTTTAGCATGGTGTAAAGAACATTTATCATGGACCGCAGATCAATGGAAACGAGTCCTATGAACTGATGAATCCCGATACGATCCATCAGTCTGATGGCAGTGTGTGGGTATTGCTGCAGCCGGGCGAACCCTATTTGCCACAGGGTACTGTTCCTACGGTAAAGTTTGAAACTGGCAGTGTACTCGTGTGAGGGTGTTTTTCGTGGTATGGTCCAGGCCCATTAGTTATCCTGATCAAACCTGTTAATCAACACATCTTCCTCGATATTCTGGACAATTATGCCCTACAAACTCTGTGGCAATACTATGGAACCGAGTCTTGTTGGTACCAGCAGGATAATGCACCGTGCCATAAAGCAAGGACTGTTATGGCGTGGTTTGACGATAATTCCGTATCGCGTGTGAACTGGCCAGCCAAGAGCCCTGACCTTAATCCCATACAGCACCTATGGAATTAATTAGAGCGCTGCATTAGAAGTTTGGAACCAAGTCCTACCACTAAGCAACAGTTAGCGGCAGCATTATGTACCGAATGGAAGCGCATACCTATCGCGGTGTTCCAAAACCTTGTCGAAAGCATGTCTCGAAAGGTTAGTGCATGCATTAAGGCCAAAGGTGAACCGACACCGTACTAATGTATGTCAATATATGCGATGTTGTGTTTCTCTTCTAGGTGTCCGGTGACTTTTGTCAATATAGCGTATATTATTAATTCTACACGATCTGCTTTTACGCTCACTAGATGGAAAGTTATGCATCGGTAATGAAACTCAAAGGCAATGGCCATCGCTCTCACCGTTCACGCTTTTTAATAGAGAAACACCTTTCCAAATCGGAATAACAGGAGCAGAGATGTCGCAGCGGAGTGATAAAGTCAAGCCTTGTAGAAAGGTGTTTTAAAAAATGTAGCAGATTGGAAGATATCATCATCATAAAACGACATTTGTTGTCGTAATGGGGAAGTCATGTCACAGAACTTGCAAGAACGCAAAACAAATCTCCCTTCATAAAGCAGTAATGACCACTATTGCACAGAAGCCTATCTTCCCACTTAGCAGATCCGGAACTCTATTCCGCAAGTTGAAAATTGCGGAGGATGAGGCACTCACGCTCTTCTTAAATAGGTGTCAGCTTCAATTTTATTTTTATGCCAGGAAAGCACTTTAGTGATGACATTCGTAAACGCCAAATGATTAGGTCCGCCGGTTGTCAGTATGTCTGTCATGCAAAGGAGTGGGCGGTACACCTTTCAGCGACTTCCCTTCTGAAACCTTACCGGAACTGAATGGCCTTGTCATATGCTACAGAAAGGGATTATTATGATTTATTTTTCAAATTTCTGTTTTACTTAACAACGATTCAGACATCTTGTTAGGCGTGATTTGTGAAAAGCTTTTAAAGATGAGGAAGCTGAAATTTAGATTCCTTTTTACGTTTTAATGAAATGAGATTTCTTGATGCAAGTATAACCCCGTGAAAGCTGCATAATCTGTGGCCTAGTACAAACGAAATTAATGAAGAATTTATCACCACAAAAGCGTGGCACGTATTCAATCTCATCATGTTGGGCAAAGATATACCGTAACTAACAGTTCTCCGTGTAACCAACTCCTCAGAAAACTCACGGACAATGAAATTTGCGCACCAAGAAGAAAACATGCTACAACCTCGAGACTTTGTAAATAGCTAGAATGCGTGCTGGTGTGCAAATGATCCACGTTTCGTGCGAGTGCGCATGACCGCACACCCTGTGGTGGCGCTGCAAGCACGGACCGGCAGCCTTATATACCGGCGTGTAGTCGATGCCCCATGAAAGCGAAAAATACCGGCCGACGCAAGCAAGAGTACAGAGTGACAAGAATGCTGGGTAGACGCCAGGGACGTCGATTTGCGCAACTTACGGATTTTGAGAGGGGCCGGATCATCGGGCTGAAAACCGAAGGGTGGTATGCGCGCCGTATCGCCCGCGACGTGGATCATTCTGACCATACCGTCCGACTGTGTTGGCAGCAGTGACACGTGATGGCCCTGCCGGACGCCGGAGCGGTTCTGGACGGACCAAGAAGACCACCGATAGAGATGATCAACGGATCGTGATCCCGGCACGAACGGATCCCACGAGGACCCGGACCACTATACAGGCAGATGTAGCGGCTCCTGTGTGCCCACGAATCATTTCCCGACGCATCGCGGAAGCGAATCTGCGATCTCAGCGTCCCTTACGTGTGCTGCCATTAACACCGGAACATCGCCGGCTCCATGTGCAGTGGTGCCAGGCCAGAGCAACGTTGAACGCCACAGGTTGGCGACGTGTGGTGTTTAGCGATGAATGCCGCTTCGTTTTATGATCAGATGATCATCGTGTCTGGGTGTGGAGGTCTCCGGGTCAACGGCACAATCCCAACCTCGCGTCACATCTCCTCCACTGTAGGTATTATGGTCTGGGGAGCCATTGCCTACGATAGCCGATCAACTCACTCTAGTAGTGGTACGTGGATCATTGTCGGGCCAGCGGTATACGGATGAGGTCCTTCGGCCCCATGTGCTCCCATTCCCGGCCGGGATTCCAGTTGCGCTATACCAGCAGGATAATCCCCGCCCACACACGCCCAGGACTGCCTACGTCATGCCCAGGCACTTCCATGGCTTGCCCGCTCCTCCTATCAAGCATGAGTTGGACCAGTTAAAACGCCTGCTGCTCCATGGAGCACACCGTCTAACACGTGTGGGCCAGTCTGCCGCGAGACAACATCAGGCGTCTGTTCGCCTCCAGGCCGGACCTATTGCAGCATGTATCGCTGCACGAGGCGGTACGACACGCTATTGAAGATGACCGGACTGCGTGCCACAGATCCCTCTGTATTTGTCCTGCAGCTCTGTTTTTGCCATAATGTTCATCATTCATCTGTATCATTACGTCCATAAAATTTCAGTTCAATCTGATGCTTCCTTCTTGGTATGCAAATTTCATTGTCCGTGAGTGTATAATTAAACCCCATTTCTTCCCGCTTTATGTCCAAGCACACATGCTACTGCTTCATCACACAGAAAAGTTCAGGCAGCACATAAACAGTGACCTAACAGCTCAACGTAACATAAGGAGTGATTCGTTGGCTGAACGTAAGCATCGTTCTTTCCTTTAGCTAACCTCCAACTAACGATTTGACAACGAAGATTTGTTTCCGATGTGATTGTTATTTTGCTATTAATATATTTTTGCTGAATTTGCTGTGTTAAAAGCACTGAAGTTCTAATGAAGAGGATTTAAGGTGTCAGTTTTCCCAAAGTATTTCAAAGCCATGCCAGAAAGCTGGCAGTAGAATAGTCTTGGTCGTTCACCTGCAGCGTTCTATCTACCGCTGGCAAGAATTTTGTCACCAAACATCCCGACGTTGGGCCAAATCTCGAATGCGTTAGGCTAATACAATTTTGATTTCTGGGCCGGAGTATGAAGTGTAGGAATTTGAATAAACATCAGTTTGTGGTTTTAGAGACATTTCTTGCCAACAAACGCATCCGTTCATTCGCAATAAATCTAAATGCATAGATAGTTTTCTGGCTTATGGTATTGAAAAAGAAATTGTTGCGAGCTGAATGGAAACTAAAAGCACGGGGAATGTGGACGTATGGCGACTACACCACATAAAAACAGATATCTTCATCTTACAGCAAGTGAGCACAGCTTAACACCTCCCGAAATGAATTCTGACCTAAAAGCAGAGCAGAGGACGTCTGTTTCTTCGTAAACCATAAGAAGGAGGTTGCACGGGGATGAAGAGCATGCTAGACGTCCAGTGTTGTGTGTGTGAACCAGTGTTGTGTGTGTGAACCAGTGTTGCCAGAGACTTTTACCTGAAATCAGTAGACCAGAGCTCAAAAATCAGTAGAATACAGTAGATCGGATTTTGTTTTGCTTGAGATATGCACCACCTTACAAAAGTATTGGATGTAATCTCAATGCAGAGGAACACTTAAATCTACTGGTATTTCAAATAATGAAAGTACTCTGGAATAAAATTCAAACCAATATAATTCTGAGTGCTTTTTTGTAAGATATTACTGATGATGAGCTTTATGAAACATTGCTCATCATCAAAATTAATGTTGGTATAAATAATCATGGTATTTATCTTTTAATGTACACACAGTTTGGAACAGTCCCACTTGTTGTGTTCCTGAAGACAAAGAGTTATGCACTGAAGTGCCAAAAGGCATGGGATAGCAGTATGCAAATTTTTAACTGGTGCTGCAGCTGTATTAAGGCTACGACGAACGCCTTGATTTTTATCAGTTGCGAGGTGTAATCTCGTGAGTCAAGTCCAGAGGGATTATGGCAAGCCGACGTGTAATGTCGGAGTTTAAACGAGGCATGGTGGTGGAAGCCAGACGGATGGGACATTCAATTTCCAAAGTTGTGCGAACATTCAACATTCCTCGATCAACGGTATCACGTGTGTACCGAGAATACTTCATAAAAGGCATTACCACCCACCGTGGACAGCGCAGTGGCCGACCACGGGTGCTGAATGACCGTGACCAGCAGCGTCTGACCATGATTGTCCATGATGACAGACAAGCGACACTGGCTCAAATAACATCCACATTCAATGTAAGAGGTAACAGAGACATGTCCATCAGGTCAATGCAGCGTAATTTTGCGTTCATGAGTTATAGAAGCAGAAAACGTACCAGAGTGCCTTTGTTAACACCACGACATCGGACACAGCACCACACCTGGGCTCGTGAACACGGTAACTGGACCCTGGAAGACTGGAAACACGTGGTGTTGTCCGATGAGTCACTCTACCTGTTATTACGAGCTTCTGGTAGGGTTCGGGTGTGGAGCAGACCCCATGAGACCATGGACTCAAGCTGTCAACAAGACTCTATGTAAGCTGGTGGTGGTTCCATACATATGTGGGATGTCTTTACGTGTCACAGTTTAGGTCCTCTGGTCCTCGTAAACACGTCATTAACCGGTAATCGCTTTGTTACTCTGCTGGGTGACCATATGCAGCCCTTCATGGACTTCATGCATCCCCAACAACGTTGGAATTTTCCAGACAGACATTGCACTATGTCATCAGGCCTTTGTCCAAAATTGGTTCGAGGAGCATTCTGGTCAGTTTCGGCAGATGGTGTGGCCACCATGTTCGCCCGACATGAACCCAATAGAGCACTTATGGAATGCGGTGGAAAAGTCCACTCGTACCCAAGATCCTGCACCTAAAAATACCAGGGAACTGTGGGCGGCTATTCAGACGGCACGGGTCAACATCTCTTCATAAGTTTTCCGGCCATTTGTGGAAATGATGCCACGTCGAGTTGCTGTACTTCGCTAGGCTACAGAAGGTCCTACACGATACTACGTACGCATCCCATGGCTTTTAGCACTTCAGTGAAGACAAAGAGTTATGCACTGAACACTTCTTACTAAACGATATCCAGACACTGAACACTTCTCACTAAACGATATCCAGATGCTACTTACACTTCTTACTAAACGATATCCAGATTTTCCCAAAGTCCGTGAAATAAGTGCTATACGCAAAAAAATACCATGAACACAAATACGGTATTATAGCCGTTTTCCTAAAATTCTGCGTTCTAACAAAACTTGGAAAAATCTTTGTGTAACACACTAATTAATTAAATAAAAGAATATTTCATGTCAATCAGTGTGAATTAAAAGAAAAATAATAGGTGTTGAATAATTTTAGTCTTCGTCAGAATTTTCTCTGGAGACAAGATCTGAGGTGAGTCTTGTCGATTGGATCAGTAGATGATGAGAACTGAAAGAATGCAGATATTCTTAGAGAGCATGTCTGTGAGTGTGTAGGTGGTCTTAAAACACAGAAAAATCAGTAGATTACGAAAATCTATCAATAAACTGGAGTCAAAATCAGTCGACCTACTGATAAATCAGTAAAATAACAATACTGGTGTGAACCTCTGATCCCACATCCTAGGAGAGCGTAGACTAACTGGTGATGAGATCATGTGACCAGGAGTGAAGACCAATGGAGATGTGCATTGGTCAATAATTTGTCGCAATTTTCTCTATCGAGTGACTGACTGCCTGTACTCATCTGGAGAACCTGGATCACGCCGTCACCCCTTTAACAATTTCAAGTGACCTCTGTGGTAGATACCCTCTAACATCATTGCAAGAGACTTCTGCGGAAGAGGACCTTTGACGTCATTGCAAGAGAATCCTGTGGTAGAGAGAGTGCCACGGTTTGGGTCACGATCTCATTGGCTTTCCCAGGGACACACCAGGGAGTCTTCTGTTTGGGGCACTTTGAACTAACAGCAAAAAGGTATTTTTCTCGTCAAATTTTTTTAATATGTTTCCTTAATTGTAAATGTAAAAAGAACCACGTTGAAAGCATTTCGTTTGAATGCTAATCGCATGGAAGAAAACTGTTTTAACTTCACTACTAACACCGAGAAGATGCGTTAGACAGCTACTTATGTTGACTTAAGACCAGTATGGACGAGGAACAGAAAAGAAAGTGCATTAGATAGGGGTGGACGTGTAGGACCAGATATTTCTGATTGCTAGTGCAACCAAAAAGTAGAAACTAAGAAAGATTGACCTGAGGACAAAAGATACAGCCGTGGAATACCTTAGGAGGACAATTAAGCTATTTCAAGAGGTCAGAAGAAACATTTGGAACAGCAAGCAGCCATTTCTGCAGATTTCTTTTGGTGCTTGTTTTTGTATCCAGCAGGTATTAGAACGAACAGTTGCAAGCCTTTCTTTTCAGTAGACCTGTGCGATTCGGTGCTTATTTACTTGCTTCATTCAGCTAGATTTTATATGCCTATACACTTCATAATAGAGAAGAAAACGAGCAGGATGTACACGAGGAAATAAAGAAAAATTTAAAAAAAAAAGAGTTTTCAGAAGTATTAGAAAAAAATGGTCAGAATGTTTTGCTTCAGCTTCAATAAAAATTTATGTTACAAAATTTTTACTTCAGTGGAAATTAATGAATTATCAACTTACATGCAGAGGTGGTGATGAAAATGCATTAATGAATCAACTTTCATCACTAGTGATGATAATTCAAGACAAATTCAATCTGTAAGAAATGTTAGACCGGAAAAGGGAAAGTTTGTCCTAGAAGCAGTACTGGTTAGCGATGATGACACTAGCACATTCTTAAAAAATGAAAGGATATCCATGATTATTCAAATTTTTCAAAAAAATTAAAAAGCGATAAGAAGAAAATTATATTATCAGTTGGATCGTGTCTTCCAAAGGGTTCTTTTCATAGGAATGACAAAAACCGATCTTTCTCCTTTTCACATTATAAGCCACAATCGAAATCTAAGCTTAGAATTGAATCGAATCCAATATACCACTATATGGAAGTAGAACCCATTATAAATGATTTTTCTGCTGCAAAATCAAGAAGAAATCGGTTTTTATTTGTCTCATGCACAATTTAGGAGTAGCCTGTGGACTTTTCAAGTCATGTGAAAATGTGATATATGTATTTTCTTTAAAAGCAATATTAATTAATTCTACTTTATTTTTTGTATATTTTTTGTTACATGGACTAAGCAGAGATACATTACGAGCTCTAACACTGCAATAAGGAATTTTAGTTTCGCCTAATAACAACATTAAGGGAAAAAGACAAACCTGAACTACTTTAGTTTACAATGCTTTTGCCAGTTGCGAGCGTCACTATCATATTTCATTTTTACCACATCAGCCTGTTTTTAACTTTGTGTACGTTTTTTATTGATTTTGTTTTGTTTTGATGTCTTTTGTTTGGCACTCTTTGGCCAACCATGGCCATTGCGCCATTAAAATCAATTCACCAACCAACCAACCAACCAGTTGCGAGCGTCATCTAACGTGCTGTACGGCGTACCTGATTCGAGAAAGTAGGACTTGAGGTTGCGATTAAATTCAGCTCCTGTGAAATTTTACAGCAAGTTAGTAAAATCAAGCAATGCATTGATACGCTTTCCAACATACCAGAGATCATTACTCAAGTTATGAGGATAATGGCTGTGGAATAAATCTCGCCCCTGCGTCCTGACCTTCGATCCCATTTCGATGATGTTCAACAGAACCTGTTAAGTATACTTCCGGAACAACATGATAAAGTTTTGTCTCAATCAAAGCATTTTTAGCCAAATTATGACGCATAAGGGCAATGGAATGGATCCCGCTCCTATGTCCTGACCTTTGTCTTCATTTCGCCCATTTGCAAGAGGATTTGTTCCCAAACGGTTCCCTACCACATACTAAAATTTCATCGAAATCGAACCATTTTTACGCAAGTTATGATGCATAAGAGCAATTAAATGAAATGGATTACTCTCCTATGTTCTGAACTTTGACCCCATTTCGCCCATTTTAAAAATAGCAAGTTATGACTCATAAGGGAAATGAAATGGATCTCTCTCCTATGTCCTGGCCCCAATTCGCCGATTTTCAATAAGGTTTGTCCCCAGAAGGTCCCTACCATATACTAAAATTTCATCGAAATCGACCAATTTTTACGCGAATTATCGTGCGGACAGACAGACGGACAAAGCTGGAGTATATGCGCTTCTTCAACCTACGGCGGTTGGAAAGCGTAAATAACTTGGAAAGCATAAAATGCTTCATAGCAGAAAAAATTAACCAAATACGCTAGGAATAACTGAGACTTCATTTGGTTTTGATACTTTTTGATGAGTGAAACGTACTGAGTATTAGTTATTATTTTGGAAAAAAAGGTGAGAGCGAAGATGATTGATACGCCTAGCACACAGCCATCCAGTGGTGTGCCCAGAACTTTTTTTCGCGGGGGGGCGGGGGATTACGAAATTTATTTATTTTGTACAACTTAATGTGTTATAAGTGCATTTTTAAAATATATGCTACATCCGCGCAAAAATATTCAAATAAATATTGTTGGAAATTAATATGAATGTTCTCAACTTAATATATAAAAGGCTAAGCCCTTTCTTTCTGGCCTTAGTTATGGACTTCTAACGGACCTATTTTGATGATTTTTTAATGAAAACTGTGGCTATGTAGATGCGCACAAAAATCTGAAAAGTCGCGATTATCAATTCTGTCTACTTTTTATTTGCCCTCAAAAGTTATAATGTTTTTTTGCTTCCCACACTCTTTTTGGGGCATATGCTTCGAGTTCGTGTACCGTATACGTCGTCGAATTCGTGACGTCACAACATGGCGACTAAACACACATTGCTAACATGTTAGCTTACGTTAGTTTTAGTTCCATGCTGTGACGTCACACTTTGATGACGTGTTGCATATCATTGGAAAGATGAACCAGCACTATGTTGTGACGTCACCCTTCGATCTGTCACGAACCACAACGGAGCACGTACACGAGTCACTCAAACTCACACAAGTCTTAGTTTCGAATTCGAAAACAGTAGGTGTGCCTTATCATGTTGTGAAAAATGTCAGTACACAACAGTAATTTTAGAAGGATTCCAATTTCTCCTGATGGTAATTGTTTATTTCGTTCAATTTCTTTTTGTCTTATGAACACTCAAGAGAATCATCGTCAAATCCGTTTGTAAGCTGTTGACAGAATTATAAATAATTGGGATTTATTTTCCCATTTTGTTATTGGAGATCCATCATATAGACTGCTGATTCTCGTGGCTGACGATTATAAACGTTTAATGTTACTTAATGAAGAATATGCGGGGCATGTTGAATTAACTGTTGCGGACCCTGCTACATACGGGGCTCCGATGCAGACGGATGGTCACTGCACCTATGCTAACGAAGGTGCATCGGCAGAAAAGGCTTACATTTCCACTGCGGTATCGGAATTGGACCTCCGCTGATTGGCAAAGGATTGCCTCCTCCGATGAGTCACGTTTTCTGCTTCATCGAACGGATGGACGTTGACGTATAAGGCGAGAAACAGCGGAGAACAAACACTGAAGGGGGCAGCGTTATGGTCTGGGGAATATTTTCGTGGCATTCTCTGAGTCCACTCATACCTGTGGAAGGAACTATGGACCGAATTCGTTATGAATCCATCTTTGCAGACCACGTACACCCATGCATGCTGATTGTCTTCCCTGGGGCGGATGGGATATTCCAGCACGACAATGCGACGTGTCACACAGCTAGAAATGTCCGAGAGTGGTTGGAAAAGCACGATGAAGATTTCAAAATACTTTCTTCGCCCCCTAAGTTCCCACACTTAAACCCAATTGAGCATCTGTGGGACCACCTCGATCGTGTTGTTCGCTCTGTGGATCCTCCACCATGCATCCTCCAGCAGCTGTCAGATGCACTGCAGTCAGCATGGCTCCACATACCTGTGAATACCTTCCAGCACTTCATTGAGTAACTCCCAGCCCCTCTAGCTGCTGTCTGTGCTGCACCCGGCGGTTACTCTGGATATTATCTATGTGGTCACAATAATGTGACTCTACCGTGTATTTAGGAAGCATGTTTGACAGGGAAAATAGGTTAATGAAATTAGTAGGCGAATGAATTCACCTTTGAAAGTCACAGCTGCTTCTGGTGGACTTCATAGGAATGATGATTCTCAAAAATGTCCCAAATGGCTGTGTACGAAAGTGCAATTATTCCTGCTCTGACTGACGGCAGTCCAACCTGCGTGCTGCAGAAAGGACATAGAATTCGTTTGTGCGTTGGAGAGCTGCGTTACTTACGGGGATTTTTCGGCAAGACACATTCTGGTGACGTGAGGAAGACAAATGTGTTGCAGATGTGTAATGCGAAGCAAAATGCCGTTAGCAAGCTGGAGGCAAATATTCTTAGGTGGTTTGACCATATTGAAAGAATGAGTGGTGAGATGCTTACTAAGAGAATTTTTACAGCCCAAGTGACAGAAAGAGAGGCAGAGGAAGGCCAAGGAAATAATGGGAGGATCAGGTCCAGGAATGTTTTCTTGCGAAAAAGGTAATGAGTATGAAGTACAAGAAAGGTCTTGTGTGAGACATTTGACAAATGTCAGTGAAGCTCGAGTTGTGTGCCAAGATCGCTGTAATACATGCACAGTAACTAAAATCTGGTTCAGTTAGTTTTTAACTTTAATCTGACAGATGAGCTTTCTTTGAGAAGCTAGCCTCTAAATCTCAGAGAACAGCTTAGTAATATGTATTAATATGATATTCTAGTTTTGTTCTCATTTTATTACACGCGCACGCCATGCGTGTTCGGATATGGGAAGCTACAGACTGCTTCAGGTCACATCATCATCATCAACAACAACAACCATTGTTATCAATCCACTGCTGGATGAAGGTCTCCCCAAATTTCTTCCACAATTGTCTGTCTTAGGCCTGTCTCCTCCATGTCACTACAGCATACTTTTGAATTTCATACTTCTATCTCCCATGGGATCTTCTTCTGGGTCTTTCCTTGTCCCTCGGAATCCAGTATAAAATTTCGGTTGCCCTTCGGTGGTCCGTTCTTCTGGCAACATGTCCAGCCCATTGCCATTTCAGGGATTTCACTCTGGTCATGATGTCGTCCAATTCTGTCATATTCCTTTCCGCAAGTTCCTCTTCTTAACTTTCCCGGTTACACCAAGCATTTCCGAGGCAACTGCCCCGAGACAGATGCAAGGTGCGGCAATTGTGGTGATGTTGGGCACCAGCACCACCAGTGTGCCGCCGCACCGAACTGCAGCAACTGCACCGCTGCGAATGCCAAGTTCCGCCTGAAACTGGACGTCTCACACTCCAGCTTCAGTAAGACATGCCCTAGTCTTATTAGGGAACTTGAGCAAAGGAAGAGTCGGGTCAACTATCGTTGACGGACGGGAGTACCCTTGGAGGTACGCAGCTCTCGATAAAGAGTTTTTCGGTCTATTGACCAAGGTGTTTGAGTTGACCCTGGCCCGGGGTCATCACCACAGCACTGGCCCTAGAGCTGTGAACAATGTGAATATTTCAATGTGTGTGATTTTTGTTTTAGTGTCTAAGTATTATGAGAGGGGTGCATGAGACCCTCATAGTGAACGTGTTTGTAATTTGCTGAGTATTGAAATAAAGGACAGTAGTCCCAAAAAAAAACTCGCGTTGGCGGGCGATCTCCCGGCCACGAGATGATATTTTTCGAAAAAGTTGCTTGCCCCAACTGCCCATAGCACGTCGCACACACGGGTTGTGACAGAGGGGTGTAAGGTACCGATCCCGTGGGGAGGCAGATCCCCACAGGTCTCTAGACCGAATCTGTCCGAGTAGAAGACCGTGGTTTCCGGTGACTGACAGGCTGGCTGTCGGAACGCCGTCAAGGGATCCTATCTATCCCAAACTATTCGAGAGATTTCACTCTGGTCATGATGTCGTCCAATTCTGTCATATTCCTTTCCGCAAGTTTCTCTTCTTAACTTTCCCGGTTACACCAAGCATGCATCTATCCATGCCTCTTTGAGTTGTCTGCAGTCTTTGTAGGCATTAGGATCTAAAAGGTAAAAAAGATAAATTGTGCAGAAAGTAATATTTTTTATTTTAATTTTTGCATTGCCTATTTGTGATCGAAACGCTGCCTAAAAATACACCAGTTGAAATCAAAAGTTGCTAAATTTGTATGAACATCTTCGCTGTCCGACATACTGCGTAAAAATGCTTCACCGTGACCCCTAACAAAAATGAGCCGATGCGTCATAAAGCGTAAAATCAAAAATAAACCAGAAGTGTATGTACACATGCACACGCACATATAAATCAAAAGCGTGACCCTTCGACAGATATATATGCTGCAACGTTACGCGCACTTTTCACGCTATTGTTCAAGCAACAAGTGTAACGAATCCATTTTTCGCTTTCTAAATGTACATAGGGGATTAAGAAGAGCATCACTTCACGGGATTTGCGCATGCCCATGCCAAGTCAGCGAACAAGGCAGGTGGAATGGAATTGCATTGCTTGATTGACGATGTGATAGTGCAAGTATATCATAAGCAACGAAGAAAATCTTCAGAAATATATTTGTTTTTGTTTAGCACAAAAGATTAATCGAACCGTCAGACAATGGACGATAAGCTTATTTTAATGCTTCGGGATGTCGGTCTTATTTTCCAAAGCAAACAAACAAACAGATAAACAAAGCAGCATGTTGTGTTCTCCGTGATCACACAAAGGAAAGCGGCCATCTTTAAGAGAGATAAAGGATGAAAGTATCTTTGATACAAACCTTCTAGATGTTTAAGTGTTTAGGGTTGCTTGCGCTTATTATTAGTTGCTATGATGAGTCACACTCAGACAGTGTCCGCCTGAAACAGTGATGATAAAAACGAAAAAAAAAAAGAAAAGAAAAAGAAAAATAGAAAATTGCCTCAGTACAAAAAAACCCTGCAGCTATTCATAGACTTGTGTTGGAAAGATGTTTAAAGTTTAAACAGTAAGCGGTAATTCTGATGTACAGTTTTTTTAGGGATGGGAGACATCGATAACTTCCCCCAAAAGAGGGCCGCACAAAAGAGTTTTTCAGGGCCGTTTCTCGTTTATATATCGCCAGTCTGCCACTGTGTGTGTGTGTGTGTGTGTAGTCAAACCTGTTCATATCGATTACGGACATACCAAATTATTCCTTTTTCAAACTTCAGAAATTTACCCTGAAAATTACACTGAAAAATAACATTGGAACAAAAAATGCTATATAGAACAGTTAGATGTTACAGGCTGGTACACAGCAAATTGCTGTGGTTGCTGTTTTAGAAGTTTCGCAAAGTGTAGTAAGTCAGCTACACGCAAGATTTCTACGGCATAGAAATGTTGCAGATTGACACAGGAGCGGTCATCCGAGAATAACCACCTGCAAGCAAGATCACTACTTCACAGTAAGTGCTCAGAGAAGGCCTATAATCACCAGTAGCCAACTCCGAGAATCACTTCGAACTGCTTCTGGTGACACAGTATCAATTCAAACGGTATGAAACAGTCTTCACAAATGCAGACTTAGATCAAGGAATCCGCCGAGAAGCATAACATTGACATCAGCTCACCGTCGTCAAAGGTGTGCCTGGTTCCAACAGTACATGTCATGAAAAACAGAGTGGCACCACGTACTTTCACAGACGTATCCCATTTCGTTCTTTATCCTTATACTCGACGAGGACACGTGTGGAGGAGATCACACACACAATTGCAACCGCATTATGCTCAGTTCGTCCACCCTTACCAGCGGAAGTCACTTCTGGTCTGAGCAGGAGTGTGTTTTAATAACCGTACTTCGTTGTATGTCCGTCAAGGCAACATGAATGCCTCACTGTACCGAAACGAGATCATTATACCCATTGTTATACTATTGCACGCTGCTAGTGGACATGCGTTCCATTTTCTCAATTACATTCACAATCAATTATCTTCAAGAGCTGGAAAATATTGGGATCGAATCACTACAGCTGCCCCAGAGGTCTTCTGACTTTTATCCTATTGAGAACATTATGGACGCTACACAGCGACGTCTGGATCGCCAGGTATCCTACCCAGTACACTGCGTGCAATATGGGACAAGCTGCCCCAGAAACTTATCAATAATGTGATTGCAAGTACGCCTCGTAGTTATCAAGACGTTCTTCTTCACAGAGGTTGGGTTACTGGGTACTGAAAGCCAGAGGTATGGACATTCTCGGAATTTACCATTTGTCTATATTGCAGTAGTATACACTCAAGAAGCGCCTATAGCGTAGTAAATGCGTTTATTTAGCGGTGTATTATGCATAAAGATTTGCCAAGCTTTCGTTTTCCACTGGGAGGCTTAATTTTATATCTACCGTTGCCTTGAAAAAGCCTCCCAGTGCGTGCGAAAGCTTGGCAAATCTTTATGCGCATTACACCCGAAAATAAACGGATTTACTAAGCTATAACGTTTCTTGTATGTACACGGTCTGGTGTACTTTGAAATAACGTTGCAGTGGTATTTTGTTATGTGCAGAAATTGCACAATAAACTGTTTTTGTAAACAACCTCTTTATCGTTTGTTTTACGTAGTCTCACCGTTGTTATTTCAATGCGCGTTACTAGAGTCAGATACTGTACACACATCGTTCGTTTCATGCAATATCTTAACTTTTTGTAACAAGTGTATACACTGAAGACCAATTAAATTAGAGACAGCTGGCGTTATGCAAATATGGCGCTGTGGGCGGCCCTGTGAACGGAAACGACATGACATATGCAGTGATCCGACATTATAAGGAGTGATGTGACGGGAATCAGTAAGAGTCAAGACGAAAGATCTAAGCGCATTTGATCGTGGACAAATTGCCGGGGCCCGGCGAATGGGTTACTCTATCTCGGAAGTCGTGCAGGCACTGGGATTTTCATGAGCCACTGTGTCACGTGTGCACCGTGAGTACATCGAATCCGGTAAAACCATCCCTGCAAGGGCCAACTACCGTGGATACACAGCGCGTGAATGAGCGGGGTCATCGTCGGCTAGCTTGCGACACAGTGCAAGAAATCACTCGGAAATTTAACGCTGGTGCACAAAAACGTGTAAGCAGCCACACCATCCAGAACCATCTACTCGCTATGGGGTACAGAAGCCATCGTCCCACGAGGGTACCGCTGCTGACCGCACATCACAGGGTGCAAAGATTAGCATGGGCGCGGGAAAATCGCCATCGGACCCTAGACATGTGGGAAAATGCTGCCTGCACTGATGAGTCGAGATTCACATTGGTACATGCAGATGGCAGGATACGAGTATGGCGCAAACCACATGAAGCGATGGATCCTTCTTGCCAGCAGGGTACTCTTCAAGCTGGTGGGGATGGCATTCTAGTCTGGGGACTGTTTACGTGGACTGAAATGGGACCCCTGGTACGTGAGGCATCGTCCCTCACATGTCAACGTTACCGGGACATCCTGGATGATCATTTGCTCCCGTTTGTGCGTCTTCAACATCCCACTGGGGACCTCTTCGTGCAACAACACAATGCACCGTGCTATTGTTGCTCCCGAATTGTATCCGAATGGTTGGATGAACACTCCACCGACGTGGCCTCGCTTCCTTGGCCAGCTAACTCACCTGACCTCAATCCCATCGAGCACATCTGGGATGCCATCAAGATAGATGTTCGAACACCCCTCCATCAAATCTTCGTGAACTGTGGGAACTTGTTCAGGGGTCGTGGATCCGTATTTCTTCCCAACGCTTCCGGTGTTTTGTCGAGTCCATGCCGAGACAAATCGCCACCGTCATCAGGGCGAAAGGTGGTGCTACACGTTACTAGACAGGTATCTCTAATTCAATTGCTCTTCAGTGTATATACATGTATATCGAGAGAGAGAGATTTTCTTCCTTTTTTCAAAACCACTGCTTTGTGTTAACGATTGTCTCCTCTTTGGTAATAAAATTTGAAAAGTGGGACTTTCGATTTCAAACGCAAATCATTTCCACTACACTGAAAAAGATACGATATCATATTTGTCCTATTTAATGGAAACCCGTGGAGCCATGCCGTCTGTAGAGAACACACCCAAGATCACCAGACGTTCGCACCAGGCATCGCAACCAATGCTTTAACCAGATAAATAATATCGTGCGTGTATCTTGATTTATATAAAAGCTAAGGTTTAGTAGCTTAACCTGTTGCACGAACATCCACTAATGTGTATGATTTCACGCACGAACTCCAAAAGTAAATCCATCAACGATTTATCTTATTTTTACCTTTTTATTTATTTAAAAAATAAATAAAAAGGTAAAAATAAGATGATGATGAAAAGAGAGAGAGAGAGAGAGAGAGAGAGAGAGGGAAACAGAGTGAGGTGAGGATACTTGAGTCATGAATTAAAGATCTTGAATTCTGATAATGACAACTGATAATTTCGTGACTCATTTCCATTTTTCAGCTTAAAACCCCATCACGTGCTGATCGACAAATTGTTCCTTACGCTTATTGTAACTTTAAATAAAAAACTAAAGGCAAAACATACTCTAGGCGGCACCATGAATATTTTTAATGCGTGCAAGTGTGCAATGGCTAGTTATTTATTCCGGTGTCGAATAATTTTTTTTTTTGATTGAAGGTTTAACGACCACCGTGAGCAACTCAATGGGCTATAAGCTGCCGCCCGTCCCTAATTTAGGGTCGTGTGGTTCCAGGGAAGGGAGAGAGCCAGTGCCGTAAGACAAACACAACATCCATGCCTCACCGGGATTCGAACCAGAGCCCCTTTTGAACGAATTATCAGAGACCATCGCTTAGACCACTACGCCACCGGGTGAACCGTCGAATATTTGCAATTTTTAACTCAAAAATAAACAAGATTTCAATATTCCAGACTTTGTATCTGCACAACTTCACAAAGTTTTAGGATTTAACTTGAGTTCCACGTAACCCATGATATCTCGGATTGGCAGATGGATTGAAAAACTTCTTTTTCATCAGGTTCCTTCAACTATGATTAAACTTTTCCTTATATTTTTCAGTTTTTTTTTTCCATTGCAAAATTTTACTGCCGGGTAAGGCAGATACAAATTTTTCCTGCAATATCACACTAAGAATGAAATACTATTTTTATATCGGATAGTTGTGAACATTACCAAATGTGTCCACACGTTGCCCACCCTGCAAATTATAATTTTCTTGATACGTGGAGTATAAGTATATTCATACTTGAAAAACCATTTCCCCTTCTAATAGTCGAACTGAATAAATTCTCTCTCTCTTTCATAGTTGTTGCAACCTGGCATCAGATTATCCGCATATTTTCTGATTTTCCTCACGTACAATTTTTTTCGTAAGTGCATTTAGTTTGTATTTGCCAAGAGTAAGTTTCCGAATGCGAATTAAAGAAGGACCTTCAAGATCTTTTATTTATGGGTAATCATTGGTTATACAGCTTAAAATATCTTAAGCATGCTAAGTTTGATATTGTTCGTCCAAAAACTGCTTTCAATACTCTCTAGAATTCCTTGACTTTCGTCTAGCTATTGTTTGTCACCATTCCCGAAAGAGAAACCGTAACTAGGCTGCAGCAATATTTACTCGATTCATTGCTTGAAAATATACGCAACAGATTGTTGTGCGGTTGGTTTACTTCCTTTTTATTGTTGCAAACCTATTTATAAAGGGAAACTGTAACCAGAATGCAACACTTGTGTCATGGCATGGACGTCACTGACATCTGAATAGTTATGTTCCTTACGTTCAACCATTTAAACTTCATATTACACAAACTTGCAATGAAGTCTCAATTTCTTGAACTACTGTTTTGCGGTTTAAACGTGAATGCATACATAAATATTGTTTGCTTTATCAAAATTAAACTTTCCTCAACAGGATGTGATGCTTTATTATGGGCGACCATGATAAAGCATCACATTCGGGGTGGGGAGAGTAATTTTGAATCTTTGTTAGTTGCGAATAGAGCAAAAGCTGGCGAAGCCTCTTTTATACACTGCTGGCCACCCAAAATGCAACACCAAGAAGGAAGCATCCGATTGGCCTGAAATTCGGAGCATGCGTCGCCCGCGAGAGGACATGCAAACGATTAGCATTGCAGGGCATATGCAAATCATGCGCGCCCGGCACGCCACCGAGAAGCACTATAAGAAGGGTGCACAGAAGGCTGTGTGTAGGTAGTGAAAGTGTGGTGTGCTGCCGGACCTGTGCGTGGGAAGCTTCCTGATGCCTCGTCGCAGAATGCGGCAGTCATTCCAGCATGTTTCGGAGTTCCACAGAGGACGAATAGTGGCTTATCGCGACAGCGGTTTATCGTACTGAGACATCGGCGCCCGTGTGGGACGACATCCAGCCACAGTGAGGCGAGTATGCATTCGGTGGGTGCAAGAAGGACGGACGGACAGACGTGGGCGATTGCCGCTGCCGCGGCACACCACCGAACGACAGGACCGGCATGTTGTGCGGCGGGCATTGAGGGCTCGCACCGCCACATCACGAACGTCAGCGCAGGAATTAGGGTGTGTTGCGCAACAACCTGTGTCAGCTCGTAGCGTTCGACGTCGTCTGAAGGAGCGGGGACTTGTCGCACGGTGCCCATTACTCCGATTACCATTGACGTTACACCACTGGCGAGTGCGGTGGCAGTGGGCCATTGAACGCCGCACCTGGACTACGGAATGGCACGACATTGTCTTCTCCGACGAATCCCGCTTCTGTCTGCAACACCACGATGGTCAGATCCGCGTGTGGCGGCACCGCGGCGAGAGACTGTATGACGCCTGCATTATGCATCGCCATACCGGTCCGTTACCTGACGTTATGGTTTGGGGCGCAATTGGATATGACACCCACACCACTCTGGTACGCATTGCGGCACACTCAACAGCCACCGCTACATCTCCGACGTTTTGAAACCTGCAGTCCTTCCTCATCTGCAGGACCTGCCAGCGGCCGCGTTTCAACAGGACAATGCGCGCCCGCACATGGCACGCATCGTGCAACAGTTCTTCACGGACCACCAGGTGTCACTGCTGCTGTGGCCCGCCTGTTCTCCCGATATGTCGCCCATCGAACACGTCTGGTCGCTGATCGGCAACCGAGTGGCACGGCAAGCACCACCCGCGGCTACGCCTGATGAACTGTGGCAACGTGAGGAAGCATCCTGGACCGACATACCCCAAGCCCACATCGAAAGCCTTTTTCGTTCGATGCCGCGGCGTGTAGCGGCCGTTATTGCCAGCCACAGGGGGCCGCACGAACTATTGATGTATGCGTGTTCCGCAAGTCGCACGGGCCTGTAAGCTCAATCGTTTCATCTTTGTATCTGTTGTTATGTGTCCAGTAAATCTGGCTTTGCTATCTTGTGTCCTTCTTGGTGTTGCATTTTGGGTGGCCAGCAGTGTAATTTTGCTTAATGATAGGACATTTGTAGTTACACTTCTGGTTAAGCAGTGAGGCATCGTAACTGCAATTCACTTTTCTCAGTACAGTAGCGTTTCAGACTTGAATGTAAATAACCTTCCTTTATTACTACAAGTAAAATTCACAGTTTTACTGACTATAAAACTCGAATGACCTGCATCATATGGCGCTATTTTTGTATGATAGGGCACTGTATAGGTTTCATAGAAGGCTAAGAACATTTCCCTCCAACCTAGCTGTTCTTGTCCTGAGTTTAATCTAGTGGTGTAGAACAGACTTAGAGACGCTAAAGTACTGTTTATACACTGACGGAAAAAATCCCAACACCACGAAAAAATAGTTGTAGAGGAATGAAATGGCTGCAATACATTTGTATACGTAACATATTTAATCGATTAAGGTTTCAAGATCACAGCTTAATGTAAGCGCGAGAACAGCCATTTTAAATGTGAAATGCTGGTACATTAATAACCGGTGTAACCGCCAGAATGTTGAATGCAAGCACGGAAACGTTCGTGCATTGTGTCGTACAGGTGCTGGATGTCAGTCTGTGGGATGGAGTTCCATTGCCTGTTGCACTTGGTCGATCAATACAGGTATGGTTAATGCTGGTTGGGGGTGACGCTGGAGTTGTCGTCCAATGATGTCCCGTACGTGCTCGATTGGTGAAAGATCTGGTGATCTAACAGGCCACGACAACATGTCGGCACTATGTAGAGCATGTTGGGTTACAACAGTGGTATGCGGGCGAGCGTTATCCTGTTGGAAAACACCCCCTGGAATGCTGTTCATGAATGGCAGCACAACAGGTTGAATCACCAGACCGACGTACAACTGTGCCGTTAGGGTGCGTGGGATAACCACGAGAGTTCTCCTGCTGTCATAGGAAATTGCTCCCCAGACCATAACTCCAGGTGCAGGTTCAGTGTGTCTCGGCCGCCGACAGGTTGGTTGCAGGCGCTCACCTGGCCTCCTTCTAACCAACACACGGTCGTCACTGGCACCCAGGCAGAACCGGCTTTCATCAGAAAACACAACAGATCTCCACTCCGTCCTCCAATGAGTTCTAGCTTGACACCACTGACGTCGCAAACGCAGTGGTTTGGAGTAAGTGGAATGCACGCTACAGGGCGTCTGGCTCGGAGCTGTCCTTCAAGTAACCGATTTGTAACAGTTCGTTGTGTCACTGTGGTGGCAACTGCAGCTCGAATTGCTATCACAGACGCGGTACGATGCGCCACGGCCATACGCCGTACACGGCGGTCTTACCTCTCAGTAGTGCCACGTGGCCGGCCGGAACCCGGTCTTCTTGAGGCAGTACCTTCCCTTGACCACCGCTGCCAACAATCATGCACAGTGGATACATTCCTGCCAAGTCGTTCTGCAATATTGCGGAAAGAAAATCCACCTTCTCGTAGCCCTATTACACGACCTCGTTCAAACTCCGTGAGCTGTTGATAATGGCTTCTTCGTCTTCTTAAAGGCATTCTTGACTAACATCAACACACTACGTCGAATTTCAACGATAATTAACGCTCACGAACGTTACAGCGCGTATTTACAGCAAACCTGCTTTGCATGTTCCTAAGGGCGCTACTAGCGCCACACGTATGCGCCAAGCGCGAAATTTGCATAGACGTCATCTTACAGATGTACTCTCACCACCTACCAACTATCGTTTATCTGACACAAACCATTCTTGGTGTTGGGATTTTTTTTTCCGTCAGTGTATATAAGGCTCAGTGGCACTAAGGGAATTGTCGTGGTTAGATAGACGGTTGCAGAAGTTGAACAAAGGAATACTTTGATATGATCAGGTACAGGGGCGTCCCTAGATTAAGTATTTTGAGGGGCTGGGTAGATCTTAATTGCTTTCACTACCTCATTCTCACCTCATACCCCTTCTTCTATAATGAATAAAAAAATAAAACTGAGGATTTTAAAATTGATAGCTATCACTTATAATTTAATTGACTTTTTAATTTAATTAAATTAATTTGATTCAGTCAAAGTAACTCCTAGATCTTCAGTTTTAAAATAACAATTTTAAGGCAACATTAATATTATTCATATATTAATAGCACTTATATATCAATATGATTTATAATTTATATTATTTGAAAAAAAAAAGTGTTGATCTTTTCTCCATCTTCGGTGGGTGTTTGAAAATATGGAGATGACCCCCAATTGCTTTTGCTGCAGTGAGGAATATTGAGCAGTGGTTTCGCTTTTGTTCTGTTTAGGATTTTTATTTGTGGCCTGTGTTAGGACAAGCAACAGATTCCATATGCAGACAAACATGGAAGCCAAACTTTTAATTTTTATAACAATTTAAACAAGGGGCAGAGTGAATAATGTATTCTATGTGTTGTCTGTATGCTGGCTGGGTGATTTGGTTTATTGAAGTGACGACGCCATGAAGTGCCATGCATAGGAGATACAGCTTCATAAGTTAGGGGAATTATGAGCAATAAAGAGAGAGAATCGCAGCTGTGCAAGAAAGCTAGCCATCTAACACCAAATTCAGCGTACAAGACCCAAAATGTCACAGCGTACAATTGATGTTCGCGTCCACCAGGTGTAAACAGTGTTGCCAATTGTTGAAAAGATCCTGTCGTGAAAAAGTGAAAAAAACAAACGAAATACATGTGCATTGAACACCCGACAATCCTTGTTGCATGTCTTTAAGCAAGAGGTGGTTCCGTACGCGTCCTTCGGTGTCGTAATGTAAATTAATCATATTGGCTTCTTTGTCTCTATTTATTTTTTTGATGATTATTTATGTTAAAATAAATAATATTACGAACTTAGTAAGTGTTTAGAAATTAATATTTAAACGAAAAACTTATTTCGAGATCATTGTTGGGGAACTTCGCATACAAATTATGGGGCTTCATTCCCTCCCAAAATAATCTAAAGACGCTCCTGATCAGCGGTGTGACTAGCAAAATGTGAGCTACTTCAGCCCCCTAAGAACAGTAATTTTCCCGGGATTTCAAGAACGAGGGAGGATGCGATGCGTCTTTCGCGGGGGTGGGGTGTGGGGGTGGGGAATGGATAGGAGGGGAGTCAGGAAGAGTGTCTGGAAAAGGAATGCTGGTACCTAGAGCTCTGTAGTTTTAACTTTTTAAGTAATACATTTAACAATACAGGTAATTGTTTCGTACAAAACTAAAATAAATTACTTGAAGAAATCACCCTCTTGTACATCGCAGATCTGCGGGTGCTGTGAATAAACATTGTCGCCTGTCGTGTACATAACCCTAGGTGACTGACTGACTGTTTCCCCACATCCTCCATGGGGAATCCCCGTATGGTCTCGCGCTTTTCCTTAGTAGCGCAGAGAGAGAGGGCGATTGGAGAGCGATCGTATGACAACCTGGAGCCAAAAAGCCGAATAACTTCAATCTGTAGGACATCCAGTGCTTTAAAAGGGAAACTTGACATTTATCTAGGCAAACCTAAATGTACCTTAAAAGAAAATGCGAATCTTTGGGTTAATTATTTGTTTGTTTGTCTTTGTGCGTGTTTGAGTTTTTTCAAAAAACTCTAACTGGAAGCTCCAGTACGCCCTTTTATTACCCCCTCCGCAGCTGCGGGGGTGGTAGATACGCCACTGCTCCTGATCAGATATTAGAAAAAAAAAGAATGCTGTGCTTTATGTGTAAGCATACTCCTATCATAACCCAATGTTTGCATGGCCGTGATGAGACTGAAGAGCTGGATCACACAGTACGACTTCACATGAATTAAAGTGTTCTGGAATAATGTCAACTTCTTTGAATAGACTATGGTTCTCAGAATTAAGTTATCGGAGATAGCTGCTCAGTTTGGTAAGATTACAACTCCCAGAAAGAAAACAGAAGGGAAAGATTACACGAAGGATGAGCGATAAGAGTTTCATAGTTTCAAGGGTATTTATGCTAAACAACTCGCCATCGGCTCCAATGAAAGCAATTCCCAGCTCGTTCTTTGAATCCTATGGACAACACAAAAGAAATTTCCTACAGCCAGTTCATATTCTTAAGGTAAGCAATATAGTCACTAGATATGAATATGCAGTAGCGGATCCAGTGAGAGGGGAGGGAGCGACTGGGGTAAACCCCCACTCCCAAAAAAACAGGCTTTTCCTTTTTTTTAAATGGCCAAAATCGTAAATAGTTAACGTATTTATTTTTGTAAAATAATAGTAATAAATGCAGATTTTCCTAAAAGTTTTTGTACCGATTAAAATTAGCTGTGAATTTGGAGATTAAATGTTCTGCTCTAGTTTCAGAGAGGGCAAAAGGAGATAGCACTACAATGTCAGAAACAGAGGAAGCTGAGATCGGAAAACAAAAGAGATTTAGAGTGAGCATGAAAAGCAATGGGTGTGCTTTATTTAATGTAATATTTTTACAAACTTTCAGGAAAAAATCGCCAATGAGACAAGGAATAGCGCACGAATGACTTGATGAAGTGAAGTAAATGGAAGTTTCTTTCAAAGGAGGTGGGAATCATACATTGCGAAAGAATAAACGAAAATTTTAATGTGGAATTATTGGTCATATTCCTCTCGAATGATTCGATGATTCAAGCTGGAAATATTAAATTAATCTGCCCGAAGAGAGGTGTAACTAGGGAGGGGCAGAGGAGGAGGCTGCCCTGGGCGCAGCTGAAGAGAAGACGCAAAACGCACTGCTTACAATTTGATTAAAATTGGAATTGACATTTTTGCGCCAGTTTTCGGTACAGATTTTTCGGGCCGTATTTTGTCATTTGTCCATTTGGGACGTACTACAGAGGTAAAGCACGTGTCAAGACGACATATCTGCAACGATACATTCCGTCCATGTAGCTTAGTTGGAAGAGCAACTTACTCCGGAGTGAGAGGGCGTGGATTCGATCCACGTCACGGACAAACTTGTTTTTTCACACATTCACAGAATTTTCTCATATATTTCGCCCGTTTCGGTTGCCTTGTCATCTTAAAATTCTCATGTCTTGTAAATGTTCAGTGGATGTTAATTGCTCACATTCAAAAATGAAAGCGCGGTTGTACCTACGTTGCAAGATAAAGATGTCGTTCACAGTGTTGAAGATTTTCTGTGGGCCATTTCAATCATTACTGCAGCTGCGAGTCACGACTATCAACTGTATTCGGTCGGTTTCAGAGTAATGCAATTGGTAGTAAAGGAAAAGAAACGGCGCTAATGATCATGTGCTAGCAGTGATCCGAACTACGAGACAGTTAAGAAAAGCTGCACAAACAGTCATAGTTTGATTGTTTCGTTTCGGAGGTATAGGAACCACCATAAGAAACTCAATGGCCTATACGCAGTCTCCTTCCTTAATTTACGGACACTGACTCCAGTAAAAGGAGAGAGCCAGTGCCGTAAGAGAAGCACACAATCCATATTTGACCCTGAATTCGAACCCGGACTAGCACCACGTACCACTTGGCCACACAAACGCCACAGTTTGATTCTACCTCTCGCTTAGAGATAACATTGGGGTATGTCGTTAATTTGTTTAGTCGTTCCGTTCGTCGGAGTGGGTCCTGGTTCGAGACCCGATGATGCATGCGTGGTGTATTTATTTCACGACACTAGCTCCTTCTTTTTCCTTTCCTGGAACCAGCGGCT
This sequence comes from Macrothele yani, assembly GCA_039090855.1. Lineage (NCBI taxonomy): Eukaryota > Metazoa > Arthropoda > Arachnida > Araneae > Macrothelidae > Macrothele > Macrothele yani. The sequence goes on from CM076995.1 coordinate 188,941,289, forward strand.
CTAAATTAGATGACTGCGACTGCTCGTAGCCCTTAGAATTGCTCACTGCAGTCGTTAAATCCCTAAATCTTCTTCTTTTCAGCCATTCGTAGTCCACTGGTGGACGAAGATCTCATCCAGTTCTTTCCATAAATTCGGAAATAGTAATAATAAAAAAAGATTCCGAAATAGTAATAATAATAAAAAAATTCGGAAAGAGTAATAATAAAAATATCCCGAAATAGTAATAATAAAACAAATCCCGAAATAGTAATAATAAAAAATCCCGAAATAGTAATAATAAAACAAATCCCGACATAGTAATAATAAAAAAATCCCGAAATAGTAATAATGAAAAAAATTCCGAAATAGCAACAATGAAAAAAAATTCCGAAATAGCAATAATAAAAAAAAAAAAAAAATCCCGAGATAGTAATAATAAAAGAAGCAGTGGGGGCACAATATTTTGTGGTTTGTCCCGGGCGCAGAAATACCTAGTTACCCCTTTGCGTTCCAATAGAAGGGCTTAAATTTATTTTGAAAGATCCTATCCAGACTTTCTTCATATTTAAAAAGCATGGAGCTTGTTTTCCCATAAAGCAGGCAATTGAGCACCAGGAAAACAGTACGGATTTTTCAGTTGTTTTTCTCACTTTGTGCTTTAAAAAATTAGCATAATTTTTTGGTTGGAATTAAAAAAAAAAAAGCCGTGCGATGCCAGGGAGCGAAAGCTCTGCTAGTTTGTTCGACTACGCGTGCGCGCGCGCTTGTGTCTGTGTGTGGGTGTGTGTTACTAGTCCACAAAGTCTATCAACCTTTTTTGTTAGACCAGAGCAACCGCCCCCCCCCCAGATAAGCTTCTGGATTTACCCCTGTGAATATATTAGTTACGTACATCCAATGTGTGATGAATACGTATTGTTTCGCTCTGAATATTTGGAAACATGAAGTATGTGTGAGAGAGCAATATTTGAAGTAAAACTTTATATTCTTAGCCAGGGCCGGGATAGGACTATATTGGGCCTCTAGGCTAAAATATTTGAGTGGGATTGTAAGCTAAGACATATGAGTGAGCTCCCAAAGAACTTATGATGGAGAATCATTATGAAGTTCGTTAACACGCAAGCAATATGCTTGTGGTAATTAATGCGTAGTGCATTCTTCAAACTAATAAATTACCTGCAGAGTTTCTAAAAGAACTCACCGTATTTTCCATTGTTCTCACAAGAACATGAGTTAAAAGCTTAAGATTCCTGAATTTTGGTGTTGGACTTTTTAAAGATTAAGCATTGTATACTTTTCTTGGTGCACCTTTTTTTTTTTTTTGTTATGCAATATAAAGCCACAGGGAAATTCGTCCATTAAGGGTCCCAAGTGCAAGTTGGGCTGTGTGGGTGGATGGTAATGAAAAAGCTAAAACTGTCACGGCGACCTCGCTATGCACAGCAACATGAAAATTTACCTTCAGTGAGTCACTACGTTGAAATCTGCTCGTCTTTCAGCTTCTATTTGTAATCAAGTGGAAATCATACGAGACAAAACTAAAACTATTTTATAAGCATCTATCTATCTATCTATCTCTATTTATCTCTGTCTAATGTGTTATTATTTGTGGTGCAGCGGCATGCCACTTGGGCCCTTGGTTAAGGGTGGGCCCCTAGCCTGCAGTCCCTTTAGATCCTTCTTAAGGGTCCTCCATACCTCGTGAAAAATAGCTCAAAACATGCATTTGCAAAACGAAATTATATATATAAAAAATCAATTTAGAAATTCGGTTTTTTTTTTCACGTGTGGAATAAACACTGAACCATCTTTCTGCGTTTCTATATTAGCGTCACTTTGGGGAGTAATATTTTCATTATTATCCCAAAATTGTAAAATAATGGGCAGACTGACAATTATTTTTAAAAAGTTCCGATTTTGATATCTGCTAGGTTAAAAAGCAGAAAAATGCTTTGATATTTTCTCTCGAAATATAAAAATTTCGAAACACATGCCAGTGATATGATATATTGATTTTTCCATCTGCATGATGCTATATTTGTTTCAATTTCGCATTGGAACAATACGGGGTATCTTAATCCGGACCTGTTCTTAGCACGTAACACCCCCGTAGCATTCTTGCATTTAAAATTATTCAAAGTAACTGCTTTTAACTAAAATTGACGGAAGTAATCAGTAATAAATATTTAACTTAAAATATTAAATAACGGAGCAACAAATCACATTTTACAAAGCTTTTAAAAATTTTGAGGGACTTCCTTCCGGGTTGTCCTTACCTAATTCTTTCACCGCTGCTAAGGCACTTTTTCATGTAGAACCGCATCGCTGGTTTGATCAAACCTACAAAGCATGTAACCATTCTCAAATCTGAAGTAACTGATCAGGAGAGGAAATGTAATGCAGTTACAATCTGGATGCGATTTTTTAAGAGATTTAATCAAATTCCCAAGAAAGAGATAAAAACAATCCCCAGTTTAGAAAACGAGCAGTTTTATTCATTTTTAACCATATTTCCATGAATCATAAACCGATCTCACATACTTGATCAGAAACTCAGTAAACACGCCCGTTTGTTTCGAAACAATCTACATTCATACGACCTCCTGCTAAAGGGAAAACGAACACAAAAACGAAACTTAAATGTCTTCACACACACATAACAGTACGGGACGGTCGCAGGCTCCGGCGTAACAGAAAGGGTCGCGCTCTTCAGCCAATTTCATCATCGCAGACAAAACCATTTGTCGTGCAGATGACTCGAGCAAGGAATATTTCTTGATTCAGATAACGTTCCTGATCGGATGACTTACCATAATCGTCATACGAATGCACGGTAGAGTGCGTAATGTTGTGATGTCACGGAGGAAGTCAAACGCAGTGAAAAGAGAAGACTCGCTCGTCTGAGTTCCCCAGAGACTGCTCCGTTGAACAACACCTGCACCAACCGTTTCAATCTACTTCCTGTAGCTTTGGGGGTCATTTGTGGGCACGCTTCGCTTGCTGCGACGAGGATCGGTTCGACAAACTTAAAGAGCAGGTTGCAAACACCTTCTTAAAATACCGCCTTCTTTTTTAAACACCTTAAGGCTTCTAGTGTGCGAAGCTACGGGCATACCGTTTTTCGCTGTGGAATACCAGGTCCTAAATTTAGCCAACACTTTGCGGATTTTCTCTCCGGGTGTGTTGAATATGTAGCTTTAGCTGTCAAGACTGTATTCACCGGGGGATTAACAGCTCTAGACGGATGAACAAAGAAATTAGATTTTTTCTTCTTGAAAGGTGTTTCATTAAGTTCGAGGAGACGTATCATTTAACGCGCAGCTGTAAGAGCTGTTCTAAAAACGTACGGTTGCGGTTCTAATCCGCGGATTTTTCCGTAGCGAAATTGCCTGAAATTACTGTGTGTTTAACATATGCGAGTGAGTGTAAATCTGCATTCACTAGTAGGCTTACTGTTTGTTACTGTGCTAGATTAGAAACAAGTGACTACGACCGCGAAATTTTCTTTGGAAAATTATGCATCCCCAAACTGCTTTGAAAGTCAGATTTTTTTTTTTTCTTAAAATGTGATAAATCTTTTAACAAAATTGACCTGTTTTGACTGGATATTTGCAAAGCATCTGTTCACGGTGTCTTTCTTATTTGATGAACATGCTTGTTCTAGTAGCTATTTTAAAACACTATCTAACTTTTATTTTTTTTTAAAAGAAAGAAAAATTCATTTAAACCATTCATCCTCAACGTACACGTCACTCAGTAGTTAATTGTTAGAAAGCGCAAGTGGAACGTAATTGGTTTAAAAATAATCAAGAGACGTGCAATAATTCTTTTTAATTTCTCCCTAATGGAATTATTCCAACATTTCAGACATTTTTTTTTTTACTATTTGTATGGTGAAACCGTGTTTTTCAGAAGAAATAATGGGAATTAAACGGCATAAAGTTTCAGTTAGATTTTTAATCGGTAAACGTTTTAGTTAGTTAGATGAAATAATGTGAATTAAACAGGTATAAAGTTTTAGTGGTAGTAAGGTTTAAGTCTTACGTGCTTAACAATGCTTAACTGCATCGTGATTGCAGTAGTTCGTACCGAATTTTGTCAATAAAAATATACGAGTATATAACTTTTCAGCATAAAAATCAAAGCAGCAAAGAAATGTCCCCGCACGGGGATGACTGGTTTTCCAGTTATTTGGGGAGCGGCGCCCCCACGGCCCGAGCTGACCTTGTGACTGGTCAACATCTGGTGTCATGCCACCGCTTATTTTTTTTCGGTGCTATTGGAGTTTGCAGGGACGGCTGTTCATCCAGCTGTTGGGGAGTCGCGCTCCCACGATCCCGAGCTGGTCTTGTGCCTCGCTTTTTCGTTTTTTTTTTATTTTCTGCACTGGCCAGTTGCCCGTGTTGTACACTCTACCTAATCACTACCACGCTATGTACTAACACCCCGGTCTTGTGGTTTTCTTACCCTCCACTACTAACTGTTTATATTAACCGCTCAGTTCGCAGGTTGCTGAGATTCCGTTTAGGTTCCACTCCAGGGTTTTGTCTTCCTTGGATTACTTTTTCCCTTTTAGCTGGTTTGGGTGCTAGACCTACCTGCATGTTTGCAGCGCGCGGAGACCCGTGAGGCGGAAATGGGATGTCTGGCTGCTCAGGTCGCAGGAGACCGAAGAAGTGCCTCCTGTGTACCAACACTCCTCTTCGACCCCAGCTTCGCTGTAAACGGGAGGCTTGAGACTAACCCACCTCTAGTCAGAAGTCTTGTACCAAGTTGTATACAGGGTTTTAGCGGCTTTATTGTCGTATAGCACGGCAGGGTAAGCCCGGGGGCTATGGGATCATGCCAAAGGCGTTGGCATGACGGTCGGTACCCGGAGGCCGAAGTGTCCGCCGAGTGCGTGTGATCACAGCCAACGGACTATATCTGCAGCGTATAAGCTCCAGAACTCTGTCCAGCGTCATTTTCTTGGCTTGCAGACCTCCAGTTCTCTCTTGTAGGGCTCGGTGGTGGGTGGAGTAGTCTGCAGACGAATCCTCCTCCTTTTTTCCATGGGTAAAAACAAAAACTCCAAACTCAAGTCACCCGAGAAAATGATAGTTGACAACGACTCCCCTTCGTCTTCTCAACCTACCAAGACTCATAACCTTAAACGGTCTTTAGATCATGACCTGGACCAAGAACGTGGAACCTCTTTTTTCGGCAACTGTACCAGTCGTTCTGAAGCGTCGTCTCCCCTCGATTGCTGTTAATACGCATGCTACACACTTAGTTGTAGAATCCATCGATCCGAATGAGAGACTGTCCACCAGATCTCCCTTTTTCATTTCTAAAGCTTTGGACGCTGCGGTTAGCTCCTTGAAGTCTGTGAGGAAGCTTCGCTCTGGGGACCTGCTTGTCCAAACTTGCAGAGTTTCTCAGAGTAACACTCTTCTGCACCTCACTAGTCTTCAAGGCATTCCTGTCAAAGTGACATCTCACCCGTTTCTTAACACCTCTCGGGGTGTTATTTCGGAGTTTGATCTCTTGGCATGCAGTGAGGACGAATTGGTGAGTGAACTAGCAGATCAGTGTGTTATTGCTGCGCGTCGTATGATGTTCCTGCGCGATGGTTCTTTGATTAAGTCTAAAAATGTAATCTTGACTTTTAACTCCCCGAAAGTTCCGACCGAAATCAAGGCTGGCTACTTGGTCTGTGGAGTTCGCCCGTACATTACCAGTCCTCTGCGCTGTTTCAGGTGCCAGAGGTACGGGCATTCACAACGTTCATGTAACAGTTCCGCTCGTTGCGCAAATTGTGGCTTCAGTGAACATGATGGGGAAGGTTGCACTTCTGCGGCCTGCTGTGTTAACTGTGGTGAGGCCCATGCAGCTTACTCCCGCAACTGTATGAAATGGAAGGACGAGATGGCGATCCAGCGCCTCAAGACCCTGGAAGGCCTCTCGTACCCTGCTGCCAAGGCCAAGTTGGGTATTCCCAACAACCGAGAGCGTACTTTTGCCGCAGTAGTTCAGTCTCTGCCACAACCTGTGCAGCCCTTTGTTCCGCGCCCTGTAGCTCTCGCTGGACTTGCCAAAAGATCAACAGCTGAACAAGAGACACAGGTGGATTTCTTCGAGCTCCAGCTTATTCGACCAGCTGACTCTGCGCCTTCTCTTTCGAAGACGACCGACTCTTCCAGTTCCCAGCAGAAAGCTTGCACGTGTGGAAGAGCCGGCTCTAAATCCACAAAGGTGTGCAGTGTCCATCCAACCCATCCAACTGTCGCAGTCCAACTGACCAACATTGCAACTGTCCCAGACTCAGCGAGGTCCCCACCCTCAACCAACATTATGGGGGAACATAAGGGGGAGGAGAGTGACAGTTCGTCCCTCTCCTGTGACTCATCTTTTGTGTAGTTGTGTTCGTTTTCGTGATGTGTGTTTTCATTTTTTTTTTCATTCTCATTTGTTGATCGGGGACGCTGCTGCATTGCAGCGGCTCCTAAATGACCACTGCGATACTGCTGCCGTGTTTTCATTTTTTAAACAAATTGACTTTTGTAAACGTATCTGGATTTTGGCCCTATCATCATTCTCATTCCTCAGTTTTACTTAATCAGCTAGTTTCTAACCATTGTACCATGTTTTTAATACTGTTTGTTTCATTGTCTTTTTTGGCCCTTCCATCATTCTCATGGTTCGGTTTTATTTGGTCAGCCAGATTTTGGGATTTATGCCACGTTTTTTAATACTGTTTGTTTGTCTTGTGTCTGGCGCTCTTTGGCCAAACATGGCCCTTGCGCCATAAAAATCAATCAACCAACCAACCAAAGAAATGCATCAGCGAAACAAATTATGTTTGTCCACTCTTTATTAGCTTGTCACTTGCATTTTAGAACAGGAAGATCAACTACCGCCAGAATGTGAACTAGCTGGCCTTAATTAATACAACAACCACAATACCTCCACACATACACTCACATGTTCACAAAAACAGAACACCTAAAAGGAATCAAGCTACGACTTTGATTTACAGGATATATTCATTAGGCAATACAGAACAAATGATTAGCATCTCGGTATCGTACGTACCAGGGCCGTTGATGTAGCTAATAATCGGCGTGGCCACCTCTGTCTTGCATCACCTGCTGTATATGTTCATTAGGCAATACAGAACAAATGATTAGCATCTCGGTGTCATACGTACCAGGTACGTCGATGTAACTCATAATCGGTGTGGCCACCTCTGGCTTGTATCACCTGCTGAACGCGCTGACTCATCGAATCAAATAATGTGTAAATGGTGTCCTGTGGAATAGCCATCCAGGCTGAAATGACCGGCGTCCGAAGTTCATCAAGAGTTTCTGGAGGACGGTCGTACCGCTGGACATGTTATTTGAGCATGTCCCAGAGATTTTCTATGTGTCATAAAATCCGACTATCTAGCCGGCTACGGTAGTAGTGGAACGTTATTACCTTTGACAAAGGCACGTGTTGCCTCTGCAACATACGATCTAGCATTGCCCTGCTGAAATATCGTCCCCGAGACATCTTGCAGGTACGGAAGGGCGACCAGGCTTTGAATGTCATTGACTAACGGGCACTCGTTATGCTGGTACGGACTCTCACGAGAGGGGATCTGCTTTTGCACTTCTTTTCACTAAAAGGTTTAAACATTGTCAGTATCTCCTTGAACTTTATTTTCACTACTAGGTTCAAACATTGTCAGAATCACCTGACGTATAGTAGTGGGCAAAATTGTGGAAAACTTTTGGAAAAAGTGTATTTTTGAGGTTTCATGGCTCATAACACCCCTTTTGTTTAGAGTAATATCATAAAATTATATATCAATGGAAAGATAATTTCATTAAGAATGTAATGCAATAAAGTTTGTTCAATTATCTGTATTCTGTGAAAAGTTATAGCCAAATAACCAAAAAAAGGAAGCACAACTCGCTTAAGTTGATATGAAGTAGCTTTCCTTCATTTGAATGTAGCCAATCAGCATGAGTGTTTAGAAAGCCAATCAGGTGTCATCTTGTTTCAGCAATGAGCCAATCAGGTCACAGTAGGATTCAGCTATTGATGTCATGTATTGGAGCTGAGAGGAGGACATTTGTCGGTGTGTTATGTGATTGCTATTAAGTTGGGTTGTGTGTGTGTGTGTGTGTGTGTGTGTGTGTGTGTGTGTGTGTGTGTGTGTGTGTGTGTGTGTGTGTGTGTGTGTGTGTGTGTGTGTGTGTGTGTGTGTGTGTGTGTGTGTTCTTTCATTTAGTGAGCTTGTAAAACGTAATAAAATAAAAGAAATGGAGCAAAGAGTTCACTGGTCACCCAGAAAGCGATGTAAAATAGGTCTGTTAAGTGAACAAGGCTTCAGTTATGAACAAATTAGAAGAAAAAAGAGGAATAAGGAGACTCAGTCACTACAAAACCAGACTGGTAAAGGCAGGAAAAGATGCACAACAGCACGTGACGATAGAAATAATAAGAGACTGTGCCTAGGTGATAGGAAAAAAATCTTCTGGGTGTATACAAGATAAAAGGGCGCAATGAAATGTGAACTTGAGTGCAAAGACTGTTCGGCGCAGACTGCAGGAATTTGGTCTAAAAGCTAGAATTCCACGAAAAAAATTTGTTCTCTCAAACAAAGGTTGAAAAGATTAAACTGGACTAAAACCCATGTTAACTGAACAGCGGAACAATGGGACAGTGTTATTTGGAGTGATGATACCAAAATCTCCCTGTTTGGTAGTGATGGCATAAAATATGTAAGGAGAAGAGTCGGATAAGATTTGCATCCTGATTGCATTACATGTACCATGTAACACCCAGTTAGTGTTGTGATCTGGGGTTGTATGACATCAAAAGGTGTGGGCAGAATTTTCGTGATTAATGGGAATATAAATGGCCAAAAATACATTAATGAAATACTTGAGCCCAAACTCAAGCCTTCCGCACGTGATCTTTTCCAAGAAAATGAAGCATTTATATTTCAACAGGATTCAGCTCCATGTCATGCTGCTGCTGTGTGCAAAAGGTGGCTTCAAGATAATCATATTTCACTGCTGGAATGGCCTGGGAATAGCCCAGACCTTAACCCCATCGAAAATCTATGGGGCCGACTAAAGAAACTTGTTAGTCAGAAGCAACCCAGCAATAAAACCCAATTAATAGAAGCAATAATTCAATCTTGGTTTTACATTATAACAGCTGCAGAACTAAAAAACTTGGTTCACTCCATGGGAAGGAGTTGTAAGGCCGTAATTAATGCTAATGGTTATCCAACTAAGTATTAACTGACATGGTGAGAATTTTTGTATATCTCATTTTTTCTATGTGTTTCACTTTTCTTCTTTATAATTGCTGTTCTGATACAAAATCCTGCATAAAAGTTATTGCATTACATTCTTGATGAAATTATCTTTCCATTGATATATAATTTAATGGTACATATTACTCCAAAAAAAGTGGTGTTATGAGCCATCAAACTTCAAAAATTCACTATTTCCAAACAGTTTCCACAATTTTGGCCACTACTGCATATGCAATAAACCTTTTTTCACAGCTAGGTTCAAACATTGTCAGAATCTCCTAGAAAAAAAAATTTCTACAAGGTTCAAACATTGTCAGTATCTCCTTGAACCTTTTTTCACAGCTAGGTTCAAACATTTTCAGTATCTGCTTGAACCTTATTTTCATTATTAGGTTCAAACATTGTCAGTACGTCCTTAAACCTCATTTTCATTACTAGATTCAAACATTGTGAGTATCTTCTTCAACTTTATTTTCACTACTAGTATCAAACGTTGTCAGTATCTCCTTGAAACTTATTCACACTACTAGGTTCAAACATTGACAGTATCTTCTTGAACCCTGTTTCACTACTAAGTTCAAACATTGTCAGTATCTCCTTGAACCTTTTTTTCACAACTAGATTCAAACATTATCAGTACCTCCTTGAACCTTATTTTCACTGCTAGGTTCAAACATTATCAGTATCTCCTTGAACCTCATTTTCATTACTAGGTTCAAACATTGTCAGTATCTTTTTAAACTTATTTTCGCGACTAGGTTCGAACATTGCCAGTATCTCCGTGAACCTTATTTTTGCTACTAGATTCAAACATTGTCAGTATATCCTTGAACCTTATTTTCACTTCTAAGTTCAAATTTTGTCAGTATCTCCTTGAATCTTATTTTTACTACTTGGTTCAAACATTGTCAGTGTTTCTTTGAACCCTTTTTTCACTACTAGGTACAAACATTGTATCTCCTCGAAGCTTTTTATCACTGCTGTGTGAGCTTATGGGGGTTACTTCTCTGTGAGTTAAGCTTTTTATCACTGCTCTGTGAGTTACTCATTTAGAAGAGATCTTGCGTAGCTTTAACCCTTTAACCGCACGCGAGTAGAACGAATTAACATGGGGTTTGCAAAATAGGCGGAAATCAGTTCGAACGCATATATTCGTTGTCTAAGAAGTGGGCAGAACGCGCAGATGGTAGGTGAACATACGCATCAGAAAGTGTTGCTTTCTCCTTAACTTTGTGGTTATTTGGGGGGATGATTGACACTAATATTTTCTGACTAATCACGTGTAAAAACGCGCTATAATAATGGAGACTAAGATAGTAGAGGAAATACATTAGGACCATGTGTCTTTATCCAGTGGCATGATATCCATGTCAGGGCGACTAGCCATTACCGTCATATGCCTGACATAACAGGTCGGCATCAGCGAGAGCTCTTGCTTTAGAGCTGTCTGCTGCTGGTGCAACAGCGGTTTTAAGACAGACAGTATACAAATGGCTCAATGAACAAGCATGATATGCGAGAAAACCTGCCGTTTACATCCCCCTCATTCGGTCAGCAAGAAATGCCACGGTAATGTGGTGCCGACAACATTGAGACTGGGACGAAAATCCATGGGACAATATCTTCTTTATGGCTCAATGGACAAGGACTGTACGCGAGAAGGCCTGCAGTTTACATTTCACTCATTCCGTCAGCAAGAAATGCCAGGGTACTGTGCTGCAGACAACATCGAGACTGGGACGAAAATCAATGGACCAATGTCCTCTTTATGACTCAACGGACGAGGACTATGCGCAAGAAGACCTACAGTTTGCATCCCACTCACTCCATCAGCAAGAAATACAAGGGTACTGTGCTGTAGACATCAAGACTGGGGCGAAAATCAATGAGCCAATGTCCTCTTTATGACTCAACGGACAAGGACTATGAGAAGAAGACCTACAGTTTGCATTCCACTCACTCCGTCAGCAACAAATGCCAGGGTACAGTGGTGAAGACAACATCTTTATGACTCAACGGACAAGGACTATGCGCAAGAAGATCTACAGTTTGCATCCCACTCACTCCATCAGCAAAAAATGCCAGGGTACAGTGGTGCAGACAACATCAAGACTGGGACGAAAATCAATGGGTCAATGTCCTATTTATACTAACGGGCAAGGATTATGCGAAGAAGACCTACAGTTTGCGTTCCACTCACTCCGTCAGCAAGAAATGCCAGGATACAGTGGTGAAGACAACATCAAGACTGGGACGAAAATCAGTGGGCCAATGTCCTCTTCTCTGATGAATCCAGGTTCAGTCTCGAAAGTGACAGTCGTCGTGTTCTCACCTAGAAAAATTCTGAAACCCGTTATTACCCCACAAAAGTCTGAGAAATGCACCATTACAGAGGTGAAGGTGTACTTGCCCGTGGTGGAGGTGTACTTGTCATAGGTGGAGGTGTACTTGTCCTGGGTCCAACGGGCGGAAATCTGGGCTATTCTGGTCGAACTTTAACAGATCGGGATACAGAGACGAAATCCTTGATCCCTACGTGAGGCTTTTTCTGGCTGCTGTTGGCCCAGATTTTCCGTTCATGGACGATAAAGGGAGACCTCACAGTGCTGCTGTTGTCAATGATTATTTGGGAAGTGAAGATATCCATGGTATGCCATGGTGAGCATATGCATTGCAGGTCATCAACATCCTGTCAGAACTATCGAGGAACTTTGATCTGCGCTTGTTCAGAAGTGGGATTTGCTGCCACACAGTCTTCCTGTTTCCCTTGTCAACAGCATGAGACATCGGTGTGATATTTGTATCGTTGCAGGAGTTTATCATACGCTCTACTAGATCGTTTTGTCAACTCAGAAACGCCACCGGAAAATTCCTGCTTTTTTTCACCATTTTGGACTATTGGTACGTATTTGTGATTCATCATTTTTCATGCGATTTGTACTGCGTATTTGGTTCCTCACTAAGATATCTATGTAGTAAACACCCTATTTCATAAATATAAATAGTCTATTTTATTGTGCCTTCTCGTTTTTGTAATTTAACACTTTTTGTTGCTTATGCTTAATTTTAGACACCAGAGTACTTGTGATAAATCGGCATGAATGTTTCTCGAGTTGATCCTGAGTTGCATCCATGTGGCAATGCAAAGTCTTTCCCTGTGTAAGTTTGACAGCTACACGCACAAATTTCGCAGACAGAAATTCGTGCGGTGCCAGAGAAGGGAGGAACGATGACATGGCGTTTGCTTTTAACACGTGATGACAAGTTTAAACAAGCTTTCAAACAAGTCGTAACTCGTTGACTTCGGAGGAACTAGTGCAAATCTACAGACATTTGTCAAGAACATTTTAAAGAGCCCTCGTATTTCTACAGAAGTCAACTTTACGTAACCAATTATTTTGTGATATCGATACCAACCCTGCAGAAATATGCAGTGTAATAAAAATTCGCTATAAACATTTCCAAATATAGGGAAGATTTTGAATTTGTGTTGAAATTCTTTCAATGGAAACATTTCTTTTGCGTGAAACAATGAAACAAAAAAAATCGCCATCGGTAGATATTCTCCACCATTTTTAATAAAACAGAGTTATCCAAGAATTCGTAAATTCAGCTTCGGTAAAAATAAAAAAAAAAACCTCAGGTAAATACAAAAGTACCCCTAATGAAGACACGCATCTTCAGTTCTGCAGAAACATGTCAAGGTTTTTTAATGAACTCCTTTGATTTGTTTTTTGCATTTTTGTGTGAAGATAAACAAGCATCTTCAAAGAAGGTAGCGTTGTGGTTTGATGCATATTATTGCTGTTGTTTTTTTCGAAATGAAAAATACTTTATTTTAACCTTTTGTCTCTTTGAAAGCAGAAACTTTATCTTTGGTTCTTATGAGAACTCAAGGATAGCATTTTTTTAAAATTCCGAATCAACCGAACACATTAACTTTCCTTACTTCCAGAGAACCATTTTCTTTTTTCTTTAGTTGGGTTTCTTCGTGAGAGCAGCATTCTCATAAGGCTTTTTTTCACCGTTCTTTTTTCTAAGAATAGATATCAAGTTTCCATGTTCAAATTCTGTGTTATTCATGAAAGGTGATGCAATTTTAAGTTCACTAAAAAATTTCAACATCGATTATAGCTTCCTCAAAAGCGCTGATAATGTATTTCAAAGTAAGAATTTGAGTTGTAATCGAAATCAGCGTCATAATTCAGATGAGAAAACTGATAAAATAAAACACGTAAAGTGCAGTATTTTGTTACCGATTACGTATGCAAGTGTTTCCCTGACATAATATCCTTCATTTTAGACACACAGTTAGCAGGATGACTCTTCAAGGAAAAAAGTTTATTAGATGTACGATTTAATCTGAAAAAAATTCAAAAATGCTCGAAATTTTTGAAGTATTCCAATATTTCACGTAACGTGTGTATATACATATTAATGTTCTTAAAATTATGCATTTAAAAAAAAGTTCAGTATTAAATACATAACTTTTCTTAAAAATGTTCAAAATGAGTGCTATACGTTAATAATACAACTCCAGTGGCGGTGGAAAGTGAATTTTCGTTGACCGGGCCCGAAATTTCGGATCGTTGTGCACCCTCCCTTCCCGCAACAAACAGAAGAAAAACAATGCCTAAGGAGCTTTGTTGGGGATTAAAACCACCTGACCACTCACCTAGAGGAACTTTCTAAAGTGCGTCACAACAATCGCACATTTTTCAAATAAAAAAAAATAAAAAAAAACCTTGGCTGAAATAATTGACCGGGCGGTGGCCCGGGTGGTTCCGCCACCACTGTACAAAGTAGTTTAAAGAAGTAATTTTTGTGAACATCATGAAAACATTTCGCCCTTGTGTTTTGTTTATTCCCTCACTGTTTTTCACATCTGTGTACCACAGCGGTGTACACAGGCATGTATTTGGTAGAAGCAACTATGTAAACGAATCTAAGAAAAAAAAAATATTTTCAGCAATCTTGAGGCCCTCCTGTTGTTTGACGGAGGGACCGGCACCACTTGAGATTCGGTGTCCCAACTCTTCTCCGTTGCATAATACCATTGCAGCACTCGGAATGAGAAAGTCATTCCTTTATTCCTTACTGTACTTTATTAAACTTTTGGGAATGGGACATTTTCAAAATACACAGTTGAGTCACATTATTGTGACCACCAGCTAATATCAAGAGTAACCGCCGTGTGCAGCACAGAAAGTTGCTAGACGGGCTGGGAGTGACTCAATAAAGTGCTTCAAGGTATTCACAGGTATGTGGAGCCATGTTGATTGCAGTGCACCTGAAAGCTGCTGGAGGATGCGTGGTGGAGGATCCATACAGCGAACAACACGATCGAGGTGGTCTCACAGATTCTCAATTTGGTTCAAGTATGGGAAATTAGGGGGCGAAGAAAGTACTTTGAAATCTTCATCGGCCTCTTTTCAACCACTCTCGGACATTTCTAGCTACGTGACACGTCGCATTGTCGTGCTGGAAGATCCCATCCGCCAAAGGGAAGACAATCAGCATGTATGGGTATACGTGGTCTGCAAGGATGGAATCATAACGAATTCGGTCCATAGTGCCTTCCAAAGGTGTGAGTGAACCAAGAGAATGCCACGAAAATATTCCCCAGACCATAACACTGTCCCCACCAGCTTGTGTTCTGCCAGCAATGGTTGAAGAGTGTTTGTTCTCCGATGTTTCTCGCCTTATACGGCAACATCCATTCGTTCGATGAAGCAGAAACCGTAACTCATCGGAGAAGGCAATTTTTGCCAATCAGCGGAGGTCTACTTCCGATACTGCCGTGCAAATGTAAGCCTTTTCTACTGATGCACTATCGTTAGCATAGGTGCAGTGATCATCCATCTGCATCGGAGCCCCATACGCAGCAGGGTTCGCTGAACTGTCGTTTTAGACACACTTCCGTTTCCCCTGGTGCATTCGGCCAGTGAGTTGCTTTGCTGCAGCGTGTCGATCGGCCCTCACGCACCTTCGCAGCCGACGTTCACCTCTCACATAAATGGCACGTGGTGCTCCGCAGTTTCTACGTCGCTTATTCGCAATGATGCCATTTCTCCAATCACGATACACTTTCACCACAGCAGCACACGAACAGTTCACAAATTGCGCTGTTTCAATAATACTGGCACCCTTGCCCCGAAAACCGATAATCATCTCTTTTTGCAAATCTCATAAATCACTCCTTTTATTCATGACAACAACGAGGGATATGTTTTCAGAATGCATGATATAATATAATATAATATAATATAACATAATATAATATAATATAATATAATATAACATAATATAATATAATATAATATAATATAATATAATATAATATAATATAATATAATATAATACTTTTGATTCAAATATCATCATCATCATCATTCTCAACCGTTATCAGTCCATTGCTGGATGAATGCCTCCCCAAATTTCTTCCACAGTTGTTTGTCTTGAGTCTGTCTCCTTCATGTCATTCAAATATATGTAATGCTATATAATTCTAATACTTTTGGGAATGGGACATTTTCTGAATTATTAGCTCAGATAAAGCTGTTACTTCGTGATAATATGCTGCTCAATCAGAGTAAGATACGTTACTAGTACAAGATGTAGGCCCAGGCATTGCATAGCACCCAGAAAGTGTATTACGTTACAATTCCAATGAATTTGCTTCGGAATATGGGATCTCCTTTGGACAACTGGCTTGAAATATTTCCAGTATCGCACAAAGACAGGAAACTTTCACAACGACCATATCATTGATTAAATCGTTTTTTCTTTATTTTGATTGGGTGTTTCACGACCGCAGTGAGCAACTATATAGGATATATGCAGTCTCCGGTCTCTAATTTAGGGCCAGTGCCATAAAACAAACAAAACATCCATGTCTCACCGGGATTCGAAGCCGGACTTATCTCGGACGAATGGTCAGAAACCAGCGCTTGGACCAATGTACCAACGGGGTGGCAATCTGTTTTCAATGCAAATCACAGCTGCGTCTAAAATACAACAGAAACATTTAACTTTACCGCTAAACTTTTCTTTTCGAGTGAGAGTAAAGTCATCATAAGGTTCAAAACAAAACTGTCTTCTCTCTCTCTCTCTTTTAGGACGAATGAACTACTAAGTATTGAGGGGCAAACATCAGATTAAAATCATCTTCAAATGCTACTTTTGCAGAGGATTTTGATGCTTTTTTGACAATTTCTTCAAATTCTTCACGTGAATGGTAATTTTTAAAAATATTCCACCGTTTTATTTAATCAGTGTACTTTGAAAATGTATATGATCATGTTTTGCAGTGATGTAGTTCTAAGAAAAAGCACCTCATGACTGGATGATTTAAAATAAACACGGATAGAAGGCTCTTAAAATTTTGAAGGTAATTTAAAAGTTGGTTTGTTTTTTTTCAATCTTTAGTACTTTTTATTGCTAATTTTTGTCAATTTCCATCAAAGTTGCTAATTTTGGCAATTTTAAATTAAATAATGTTACATGGGAATCATATGTTAAGATTATTGAGTATTTCTTTTAAATACTGCTCGTTATTCCACACGATTTCAAATATTCAGTGTGAATAATTAAACTTATTTTTTTTTTGATTGGAGGTTTAACGACCATCGTGAGCTACTCAATAGGCTATAAGCAGTCGCCCGTCCCTAATTTAGGGTCACTGGTTCCAGGGAAGGGATAGAGCCAGTCCCGTAAGGCAAACACAACATCCATGCCTCACCGGTATTCGAACCCGGACCCCTTACGGACGAACGATCAGAGGCCTGCGCCACCGGGGCGGCAAACTTATTTACACTGAATGCATGCAACTTGTACGCCGCTTTTGCGAAGACTATGTGGTGGCAGTTAAACATTTCTTCTGCGACACTTTCTATGCAATGCATCTTTTCCGATAGCAGTAAAATGAATTACATGCATAAAATTTCGATGCAACGGAAATTGGTAACGGAAGTAGTCAAACCAATATTGAAATCTGACTTTTGAATTCTTCTCCGTGAAGTGACACAACAGTAGCTAAGTTTCATTGCTACGCAACAATATGTTTTACTAAACAACATGATTTCATCATGTCTTACATAAACGTAACAATATTCATTGCAATCTGCGTAAATTACAGAACCTGATGGTAAATATGATGAAAGTCATTGCAAAGATACATTTTTGGTGCTATGAAAACGGTGCATCGGAGAAAAATTTGGCTCCCTCTAACCCCCTTTGGGGATTTAGAGGAAGCCAGGGGGAGGGGGAACACCTATTATTAACGAAAGCTTGGAAATTTTATGTAACACGACGGGGTGTAACCTGTAGATATCCTACAGCAAAGGTTCCCAATCCCCCTTAACTAACACACTTTCGATTCATCTTTTCTTTCTATCTTGAGGTCAGATTTTAGCTTGGGCATGCGTAGATGGACTTTCGTTGCTACATCGCATTTCATCGGTGTCAGGGTCGTTTTTTACGTTCATTTAAATCTTAATAATATATAATTATAATATTAAAATTAAATATTGTTCTTGAAAAACTAAACAGTCGAAATACTTACTATTGCCGCCGCCATGTTTTATAAAATATATATTTATGATTTTATAAAAGTACAAACATAAATATTTACTTTTATTATCTTCTTTCTTTGGTTTTATGACAATAACGCCCATTAAAACACCTGCCTAATTGCCGTTCAATGTCAGGAATTAGTAAACCTGATTTGTTGTTGTTATGATTTAATTCCAATTAGTATGGTACCGGACTGAGGCTCGGTGTGGTCGTGAGTGAAGCGAACAAATGTGCATAAATAAATGTAAACAGTCGAATCACTCATTTTATTTTACACCCACAAAGATCTTGGCATGTGAGATTCATAGCATAAATTATCGACAGAGAGTGCCAGGATACTCTCTTTCAAAGTCCCGGTGGAGCAGTGGCCTAAGCCCTCCCTTCTGACCATTCGTCCAAGATGGATCCGAGTTCGAATCCCGCGCGTTAAGGCATGGGCATTGTGCTTGTCTTACGGCCCTGGTTCTCTCCCTTCCTCAGATCCAGTTGCCCTAAATTAGGGACGGGAGACTTCTTATAGCCCATCGAGTTGCTCACGGTGGTTGCTAAACCCCCAATAAAAAAAGGATACTCTATTGATTCTTTGTTTGTTGCGGGGTGTTTTAACAACCACCATGAGCACGATTCATTCAGGACCACTGGCTCTGGGAAGAACGGCGACCAGTTCCTGTGGGGACTGTTCGTCGTAAAACACCATCCATGGCAATTCCAGAGTTTGGGCCCTGCTCGAGGGAAAGGGATTATCTTTGTTGGAGTTGGTGGAATGCTTAGTAAAAATGTCCTTTCCAACTTTAAAGAGCTAGACACTCAGCTGAAATCTTGTTTAATTTTTCAGAGTTCATTTTGATTACAGCGGCGTAGTAAAGAAAAAGCCACCTCCTATAACTTTATTTGAAGGACTGTCGTCTTGGCAAAAGAATTCCCATTCCCTTTACACTGGAACCTGTGTGCTCATGAGACGCCCAGCTGAGTGATCCGATTGTTTCATTTCACTCTAGGAATATCTACATTAGGTTAAGAAAAGAGTATGCTTGATGTAAAACACAATATAACTTATTTTCTCAAACATGAACATCTCAAACAATTCCTTTGTCCTGCTTTTCTTCTCAGCTGGCCACGTGCCTTAGCACCGCTAAGCCTCGCTAAGGCGCTTCTGCTCCACTGATGTTCTGAACAACGTTGCTAGTCAAATTAATTTGTTTCAGAATATCATGCAAATAACTGCACAGTAGAAGAACCTAAACTGCGTCATTTTCTGAGCCAACGTCTCAGCTTTGATTTTATAAAAGTACAAACAGAAGCAAAATATTCAGTATTACATGTCGTGAATAGTGAGCTCACACAGATAACTCATATACAGATTACAAACATGATGCACTCGTAACAACCGTAACTCGGAACGTAACTAATTGACACATCTGATAAGTTCGTCGCTCCTTTCTACTTGCGTTGTGCACACCTTTAAGAAAAAAATAATGAAACTGGCCACACAGCTGCTAACGTAATCACTGCACTGGCATCAACGCTACACAAGCACTGGCGCTGATAGGGAGGCAAAATACACATAAATAATCGTACTTTATTAATAAAGAATATTTACGCATGTTAATATTCACATATACCGTCGATGCGACACGATATTTTTCGAACTTAATGCCATTTTGTTATTTTGTTATTTTTTATTTGTTTTTTGTTTTCCTCGTAGACTGGTGCATTTTGATTTTTTAGAAAAAATTAAAAGTACTGTGGGAATTGCGTTGCAGTTGTCTTGACTCGCTATTCGACACCGTATACGAATCCGTATTCACTTCAAGACACTTTTTAGAAAGTTGTATAAGTAAAGGTGAGTTTCCCTGGCATCCTCTAACTTTCCTCAAGCCCCACTGTCCACCCTGGTGGCGCAGTGGTCTAAGCAATGGCTTCTGATCATTCGTCCATAGAGGGCATTTCTTACTTTATGATCACTTATGGCTTTCCAACCTTCTGGGCTATCATCATTAATATCGCTGCCCTCATTAGTTACGTGTCCTGTGACTGGATATCCATTCCAAATATCTTCAAAATATTTAATCCCTCAGTTCATCTCATCCTACGGTGATGTAAAACGCTACCAATCTTTGTTCAACTAAATCTTAGGTAACAGATTTTTTCTGGATACCCTCTAATATACAGTTGCTTTCATATTCACATCCTTAACATATCACTTTTCTTGTCGACATGCTGTTTTGCAGGCCTTCTGGTTTATCCTAAGACAAACAGATCAACTACTTTTCTTCATCGCAGCTTTACTCCCTTCTGAAGCTCGCGTAAAAGTCCTGACTTTCCTATCCTTACATAATGTACCTTTTTGCAGCCGCAATAACCCAGCTTTTATGTTTGTTTCACTGAACCTCAAAGCGTTCGATCGGCGAGGCTTCAATTGTCCTATTACCTTCGCATTTCTTTCCTAGAAATCGAACCTCACTGCTGAATTATTCACTCTACCAACTGCTTGTTTCTATTAAAATGACTAACACAAAGGATCACTTTTATTTTCAAAACCTTTGAAAGCTCTATTATTCTTGATTGTTCCTAAATTACCTTTCTACTGTGATGTAATCAAATGTACTTTATATTTTTCTAGCTCTCTCTCTCACCTAATTAATTTCTAGATGCTTTTGCGCTTAAATATAGTATAAGCGATTAGTATTCATTGCTTAAACATTATTGTAGCTTTACTCATTTGCATTTACCATGCACTTCTAACTAAATTAGCCGGTTACACTTCAGTTCTCCGGCTGTCATTTGCAACACTTCCATTGAAACCCACAAAATCACAGTCCTTTCCCATTGTCTGATTTTAATTACAACATCTAAATCCTCTAAAACAAAATCCACTGATGTACAATCCTCCATGTCACTCCCGCATGCTTTCGAATTTCATCCACAGTTCTACAACTTTCAAGTACATTCTATCCATTTTCAAAACAACCTACACATTACGCTCCCGTGAGGCTCCCACCTAATCAGTTTGGTAGCCGTTACACTGAAAGCATAATTATATATACCATCATCATCATTATCAACAATTTTCAATCCACTGCTGGATGAAGGTCTTCCCAAGTTTCTTCCACAACTGTCTGCCTTGAGCCAGTCTCCTCCATATCACTCCCGCATGCTTTCGAGTTGCATCCACCCATCTTCCATGTGGCCTTCTTCTGGGCTTTTTTCTGTCCCGTGGAATCCAGTCTAAAAATTCGGTTGCCAGTTGGTGGTCCGTCCTTCTGGTATGTCAAGCCCATTGCCATTTCAGGGATTTTACTCTGCTCATGATGTCTTCCACTCCTGTCGTTTCCCTTATCCACGAGTTCCTCGTCTTATCTCTTCTGGTTACACCAAGCATGCATCTCTCCAGGCTACTTTCAGTTTTCTGCAATCTTTGTGTGTCCCTTTTAGTTAAGGTCCTTGTCTCCGCTCCGTATGCAAGCACAGCTTTTTTATTTAAAGGAGTTACTTAGGGGGAAGGCACACTAATCCTTTCCAATTACCTGCCAAAAGGACTATAACAATGCTGACGAACCTGAGAAAGGAGAAAGAAAATGTTTGAGCCCCTTGTTTCTAACCAGTAACATGATGTTTGTTTCGGGGGAAGGACTAACCTTTTCCAAACATGCCTTGTGTCACTGATTAGAGAATACAGGCGGAAAAGCGAGGGCTTGTCATCTGCGACAGGCTAATTATCGATACTGCTGAGATGCGCTAATGGGTACGGATATCTGTAGCTTTCATTTAACCCGGACGTTATGTGCACATTTCTGTTTTGGAAACGCACAAAATTTTTTGCACTATTTGGTTCAGGTACGTCAGCCGCTTATAGGATTAAATCTTTTTCCGCTTAACAGAGTTTGCAATCCTCACAACGACGAGATTGGTATAACACAGGGTTCCACACGTCGTTCCAGTAGTTACGAGAGGTAACTTTCTAATTTGAGAACTTTTCTCACTTTTACGGAGTTCCATTTCTTGTAACTAAAAATATACTTACAACGAAATGAAATGGAATAATCAAGCTTTCTCCCCCAAGTTTTCATAAAAGTTATTCTTCAACTGAAGTTAGAGAAAACAAATCTATAGCGATATTTGTACGGTTTTTCATCAAAAATTCCATTGATTCCTCATGAGCAGTGCATCTGCATTTCTATAACACTTCAATATATAGCTACATGGGGACTGGTATGGTGGAAAAAATCAGTGAACAATTAGAATTACATTTGATCTTATAACTATCGGAGTCGCCACTACAAACATGATAATTCTCTTAATTTTTTTTTCGTTTTTGTTTTACCGACCACATGATAATAAGAGGTAAAAGCCTCACCTCTTTTTGATATTTAGAGCCTTCAATAATATAGTTCCAAAAAATTCAGAAAAAGGACAGAAACCATCGACGAAGAACATATGGAAATTGAATGTCTCGATGGAACCTCTCGCCGTTGAAAAATATTGCCATGAAGAAAAGAATTATCGTGCAAATATTTTTAAATTTTTTCTACCACTTTCTGGCGCAAGGAAAAGAATTACTATTGTAATAACCCTATTGATTTCATTAGTTGTGCGTTTTAATTTTCCTATTTTTATCAACTGCTATCAGTGTTCAAAGTGGGCCGGTAATGGGACAGTATGGCATACCGGTAGTTAACAAAAATGGAAGTAAGCATACCGGCAGTTAAAAAACATTATTTACCATCCCGGTATGAAATAAATTATAAACCCGTCCCAAACTACGTAAAGAAATTAGGATGAAAGTACAAATTTTAACGCAAAAATCGTCAAATGACATTTTTATCGGATGAAATTGGTATATGATTAGCAGCTGGGACTGACAGAGACCACAAACCCTTCGATGAAAGTTTTTTTTTTGCCGCCCCGGTGGTGCAGTGGTCTAAGGCGTTGGCCTCTGATCATTCGACCGTAAGGAGTCCGGGTTCAAATCCCGGTCAGGCATGGATCTTGTGTTTGTCTTTTTTTTTATTGGAGGTTTAACGACCACCGTGAGCAACTCAATGGGCTATAAGCAGTCGCCCGTCCCTAATTTAGGTCACTGGTTCCAGGGAAGGGAGAGAGCCAGTGCCGTAAGACAAACACAACATCCATGCCTGACCGGGATTCGAACCCGGACCCCGTTCGGAGGAATGATCAGAGGCCATCGCTTAGACCACTGTGCCACCGGGGCGGCTGTGTTTGTCTTACGGCACTGGCTCTCTCCCTTCCCTGGAACCAGTGACCCTAAATTAGGGACGGGTGACTGCTTATAGCCCATTGAGTTGCTCACGGCGGTCGTTAAACCTCCAATCGGCCGCCCCGGTTGCGCAGTGGTCTAAGGCGTTGGCCTCTGATCATTCGTCCGTAAGGGGTCCGGGTTCGAATCCCGGTCAGGCATGGATGTTGTGTTTGTCTTACGGCACTGGCTCTCTCCCTTCCCTGGAACCAGTGACCCTAAATTAGGGACGGGCGACTGCTTATAGCCCATTGAGTTGCTCACGGCGGTCGTTAAACCTCCAATCAAAAAAAAAAAAAAAAAAAAACCTCCAATCAAAAAAAAAAAAGAAAGTTTTCTTTTAATTATTACATTATTTTTTAATATTATATACATTAATTTTTTAATATTATATACATTAATTTTTTAATATTATATACATTAATTTTTTAATAAAAAAACAGTTATGTGGAATGGTATGTATTTCTTTCGAAGCCTCCTTTTTATACTATGTGGATCTATGATCGACACCAACCGGCATTAGCTTTGTGCCACTTCGACCTCTGACTGCTATTCCAATATACAGCAATATATCAACAGATGCCAATTTCATAGGAGTAACGTTTTTTTGCTAACTTCATCTCACTAAATCTCTGTTCTTACCAATTATGTATTTCTAATGATAAATCTTCGCTCATCATTGAGAATGCGAGCTATTTCTGGTATTCATCTCAAAGGATCGGAGTAAAGATATTGCAGAAAGCTATTTGTTGTTGACCATTGATGGAAAGAAAACAATAAGAACAGAAGTTCCCATAAAAATACATGTTCAGCCGTGAGCGTTAAATATACTGTATGAAACAACTTTCCAACATAATCCTTAAAACTCAGAAGAAGAAAAAAAAAGAGTATTTGTAGTGAACATTTCTGTCACTGTCACGAATACGCTTGATCAACGTCAGGGCTATTCAACCTTTTGGGGTTTGGGATCCAGATTTCAAAGGTAGAGTTTTTATTGTTCTTTCACATGAAGAAACCAAAAATGCGTTAGGAATGTAACAGACGAAAAGTGAAAATAAAATGTGCCGTATTATGAAAAATTCTGGATTTCTTAAAACTTCTATCAAAAATGTTAAAATTTTATTTCAGGGTGTTTTATATTACCGTATTACAATAACTCTTTCAACAAGGAATACTTCAGTTGCAGGCTTGACTGTTTGAGGGTGCTTTTTGGACCACTAATTCCATTGAATTTCAATAAACAATGAAGATGATCATTGATCACCTAATACTATTTGTATGTAAGTCCAAATTTGCTGTATTTCTTTAAGAAAAAGGTTTTTCTCCGATTTATTTCACGCCATTTCCATTGCGAGGTATTTCATGTATGGAAAATCATCTGCAACCAAATCATTTAATGCGAACTGCTTGCTTTTATTATACGATCCGGATGATCATTACTTTACGGCATGATTTGCTATAAGATCCACTTAGATGCATAAAAACTTGCAAGAAAAGCAATTGAAATACCAGTAGGCAGTGGACAGGGGAACGTTTTGCACTTTCTTTTGTGAGTGTTAAACTGTTAATAGCAAAAATTCCATGACTACGGATACTAAAATGCGGCTGTTTGTCCTTATGTCTTCTCTAGTTGAACTAAATTGGGGTGTTATTTGTTAAATATTCATGATACGCTGTTGCAACCAAGGAGGTTTTTTCGTTTATGGAGGTTTAACGACCACCATGAGAAAGTCAGTGGGCTATAAGCAGTCGAATGTCCCTAATTCAGAGCCACTGGCTTTAGGGAAGGGAGAGAGTCAGCGCCGCAAGGCAAACACAACATCTGTGCTTCACAGCGATACGAACCCTTCTCGGACGAAAGGACGATTGATCAGAAGTCACCGCTAAGACCACTGTGCCACCGGGGTGGCCACCAAGGAGTTTAGAATAAGACTTCTGGGGCTACGCTGGATCTCTTAAGCGTGAAACCACCTTTAAAGTGTAAGATTTGATGCTGTTTACGCGGTACCCTAAGGAGTTTCATGCATTTTTGTCTGCGGAAAATTTTTCTAGTTGTGCAACTGTGGCTTTAAAATGCGTGGTTTTTAGTGCAGAAATCATGTTGATACCAAAAGTAAAGTGAATTACACTTCGCAGACTTTGAACTTGGACTAACGTTTCATGTACTTCATTTTAAAATGGAAATGGGAAGATGCCTCAAAATAATTAATAATTTCGGAAACCCAGCATTTTCTTACACATTGGTAAGAAGTTACTATGCGAAAATAAAAACATTTACAACGAAAGAATGAGATTCAGCCAACACAAAATGCATTGTGATTGCATTGAAAACAACCAGCTTTTCCACACTTTAAAAGCCGCTGGTTCACGCAAAGTGACAGTGCTTCATAGACGAGGGCATTTCCAGATATATTTTTCTAACCTCTTTGGTTGTGACCCAGAATAGCAACAATGACAGGTGGAATAGATTAGACATTTGCTTCAGAAAAGTCATTCGTTATCTAAGAGTTAACCTTATTAACTATCGCTGTGTGTAGATAGCTTGGGGTTGGGACTTTGGTGCAACACATTTGTTGTGTTTGTTCTTTGATTTTATTTTCTCCCTACCTGCCCAGAATTAACGAGACGTGAACCCAGTAATACTGAGCTATTGATTGAATTATTTCTTCACTCCGATATCACAGAAGGTCTTAAAAGAAGTAAAACAACAACAGGAAAATGATTGTCGTGTGTAACTGATCATTAAATACACTTAGTATGTTCATTTCTTCCCGTTATAAAAGCGCCGTATTCTTGTAAGCGGATTACTAGTTTTCAGAATAAAATTTAATTTGTATCTTTCATGAAAGCAACCGTATCTGCTCCGTAAGTTTTGAACCGTAACTGCTTGACCAATTTGTTGCTCCTTAAAAGTCCTTATCTGTAAATAAAAGTTTCTGCTACATTTAAACTTTCAAGATCAAGATTTTTTTCCTTTTCTGTTTGACCCAATGCTTTTCGTTGCGTCACACTTATCATTTTTGAGATTTGCTCATGTGATCGCTACTTGTGTAGCTACATGATTACGACGTGCGATATTGTAGCGTAACACAAATTTCTCTCTCTTTCTTCCTTGCCGTTTCTCATCTTTCAGGTTCGGCATCGTACGACTTCGTAGATTTCATTTGTTTCTCGAAGTTTCTTTTCGTGCATGTGTGTGTGTTTTGTTATATATGAAAACTTTTCTCAGCTCTTCATTTTAGTTATTCAGTATCTAAAATCCAGATAGACTGGGAATCGAAAAAAGTCTGGTATTGGATTGACAAGGCTAGGAGAGACTGCAGATTTCATTCAGAGGGAAATTCTCGGAGGTTGTAACTTGTGATTGTAATATAATGCTTGATGAATTACAGTGTACCCGGAAAATTAAAAAGCAAATGTATTTACATTTTAACTTATTAGAAGAAATGTGGAATGCATTTTTTTTCCAGATAATCTTTTGTTGGGGGGGGGGGGTCTGTCATTTATACCTTTTTGCTGGCCAAAATGATTTTCGGTGTATAGTCAGTAATGTCGCAGGTAACGTGCTTTTCACAGTTAAATGTGTTTTCAGTTAATACATATAAAGGTATACTGTGATAATTTCACCTTATGATTTAGATATCTGCCACAAATAGATTATATATATATACTAGCTTACAACATAACTACATTCATAAACTGCAGCAAATTTAAGTAGGTAATGCATATTACTTTTTTTTGCTCATGATAGCTGTAAATCAGCTGGTAAAGGATTCTATCGCTACATGAGTGTTGCAAACATTAAATGATTACAGGAAACTTTATTATGGGTTTTTACTCTTTAAAAAAATCTACCGATTTTCAAAGCCAACAATTACCTCTTTATGAAGTTGTTGGGATGTTTATAGGAGTGACATCACTAAAGAGCAGATGAAGTGGTATTCACTTTGAAAATTTAGTCTAGAATATTTAAAAGAAACAACTACAAAAGCATAAACTAGTGAAACCATGATCAGGGTTTTTTTAGCAGTTTTCCTTGATCTTAAACTGCAGTCAATTAAGTTTTTTTGGGCTTATGTACATGTTTTGTAAAGATTACTTCATAATTCAATTTGATATATTCTAGGCATCATGGTTGGACTAATAAGGATTTTTTTTTGTTTTGTTTGAGTGATAACATTTTGTTTAGAAAGTAATGGTGTTGAGAAGATTAACATATTTTGTCCTGTTGTGTAACGAAAAATTGTGATGTGTAAATTTTTTTTTAAATTTGATAAAATATAGAATTTTTTTTAATTTACACTGTTATCCAATTGTCCAAAATTATTCATAATTTGTTTAGAGCAATTACAGGATTTTGAACAAGTTTTTCTCTTCTTGTCCTAACTATTGATGTTACAGCATGTCATTCCCCATATATTTGTTATTTAACTGTTAAGCATTTTTCTCTCTAGCAATTTGAACTCTTATACATTTTCCATCAGGGAATTTCCACTCATTCAGAATTTATCTGTGATGTGCAAATATAAGCATTTTGTTTAAGGGTTAGCTTTAAAATGGTAAATATGTGTGACTTATTTCCATAAAATTTATCATCCAAAGTCAGTTTCGATTAACTAATGCAGAATTTTACCTCAAAACATAAGCAAAATGAGAAATTTCCTTTGGTGGGCCATTGCTTCATTTTGTAGTGAACTTTATTTCCACAAAGTTATTGTTGCACCCATACCTTACTTTACCCGAATAGTTTCCACAGCTAGAATGGCCAGCTGTTAGATTTATTTATTTATTTAGCAAACTACCCATTTTCAGGAATTAAAGGTTGAAATGTATGAACATTAAATTACCCATAGTAAGATTGTGTGATATCTCAAAAGAAAGCTCATGCAATAAGCTTTATAATAGGCCCAATACAAGCTGTGTTGTGTTGACCAATTAGCTCTAGTGCTATTGCCATTTGCGGTAGCCTTAGTAGAAATAAAAATGCCTTTTTTTTTTTTTTTTCGTAAATTTCAAAATCCTATATTTACAGAAGTACTGTATGCATGAAGCTGAAATTTTGCACTAAGTAGTTTCTCTATAAAGCCTGCAAGCTCACCAAGTTTCATGAACATCAAAAGGGTTTAGGTCAAAAATGTTACTTTTTTTTTTTTTTTTTATGCTGATTTGATATGGAATGACCCATAGGTGAGTTTATATTTCACTGCACAAGGGATGAAATGCAGCAAAATATAGGTGAGTTTCATTGCTGGGGGGCAATTTTTGACATGCAGTAAAAGTGTTTTGTTTCTTATATTGATACTGAAATGTGTAGAAAGAAATAGTACAGTATGTTCATGATGTATGCGTTTGTATTCCTGCATGTACAATTTTGTTTTGGGCATGTGTTTTTTTTTTTGGACATGCCAGAGTGGGTATGTTCAAAATTTTTTCTGACTTGCTAGTTGCTTATGATTCATTAAACCCTGAAAAAACAAAACAAAAAAATCCCCAGCAACCACATGTAGTCCTCTGTTGGGTGAAGGTCTCCTAAATCTCTTCCATAGTTCCATATCATGAGCAATTCTCTTGTAACTCCGGCATAATTTCTAATTTAATCCAACCATCCTCCATATGGATTTCTGGGTCTTTTCCTGTTCCTTGGTATCCATTGTAATATTTCAGTTGTACAAAGCTGGCAAGTTCTAGCAATATTTCTAGCCCATTGCCCTTTCAGAGTTTTCACTTTAATTATAATGTCATCAGCTCTTGCCTTTTACCTTGTCCAAGAGTTCCTTTTCCTGTCTTTCTTGGTGACATCAAGCATGCACATCTCTAGGATTGGTTTAGTTGTCCATAGCGTCTGTATGTTTTCTTTTCTTTCTTTCTTTTTTTTTTTAAGTTAAGGTCCATTCCATGTCTTTGATCCACAAGTTAAAACTAAAAGATGATTAAACACTGTCCCTTTAAGACATGGAAAATTGCTTTTGAAAATTGTATTATTTCTTCCAAATGCAACTCCAGTCAAGTTTTACATGCCTATTAATTTCTTCGTGCATGGCGCTTGCTTCATATCTGTTCTCCAAGTTAGATGTAAACATCAGTTATTTCTAAATTGGCTCCAATAACCTCAAATTCTCCAGTTCTTACAAAAGCACTGCACATCTGTTTTGTTTTCTGTAAGCACTCTTCTCCCCCCCCCTTTTTTTTTATTTAAGAGCAGGAAAAGCTGCAAACCCATGGAGGTTCTGGATGAGCCCATATGTGCTTTATTTTTGGAAGAAAAATAGCACAATAGAGGTGAAAATGTTTTGTGTGGCAAGGTATTTCCATGAAACTAATGGTTATCAGAGGAATCTAATCCCCCTCCCCTCCCCCGCACGGGGATAACTGGTTTTCCAGTTATTTGGGGAGCGTGCGCCCCCACGGCCCGAGCTGACCTTGTGACTGGTCAACATCTGATGTCATGCCACAGCTTGTTTTTTTTCTTCTTTTTGGTGCTGTTGGTGTTTGCAGGGACGGCTGTTCATCCAGCTGTTGGGGAGTCGCGGCCCCACGATCCCGAGCTGGTCTTGTGTCTCGCTTTTTCGTTTTTATTGATTTTCTCCACTGGCTAGTTGCCCGTGTTGTATACTTTACCTAATCGCTACCACGTTATGTACTAACACCCCGGTCTTGTGGTTTTGTTACCCTCCACCACTAACTGATTTATATTAACCGCTCAGTTCGTAGGTTGCTGAGATTCAGTTTAGGTTCCCTGCCAGGATTTGTCTTCTTTAGATTTCTTTTTTCCTTTTAGTTGGCTTGGGTACTAGACCTACCTGCATGTTTGCCGTTGCGGGAGACCCGTGAGGCGTGAAATGGGATGTCTGGCGGCTGAGGTCGCAGGAGACCGGATAAAGTGCCTCCTGTGTACCAACACTCCTCTTCGACCCCGGCTTCGCTGTAAACGGGAGGCTAGAGACTAACCCACCTCTAGTCAGAAGTCATGTACCAAGTTGTGTACCGGGCTTTAGCGGCTTTTTGTCGTATGGCACGGCAGGGTGAGCCCGGGGGCTGTGGGATCATGCCAAAGGCGTTGGCATGACGGTACCAGGAGGTCGAAGTGTCCGCCGAGTGCGTGTGATCACAGCCAACGGACTATATCTGCAACGTATAAGCTCCAGAACTGTGTCTAGCGTCATTTTCTTGGCTTGCGGACCTCCAGTTCTCCCTTGTAGGGCTCGGTGGTGGGTGGAGTAGTCTGCAGACGAATCTTCCTTCTTTTTCCATGGGTAGAAACAAAAAACAAAACTCCAAATTTAGGACACCTGTGAATATGATGGTTGACAACGACTCTCCTTCGTCTTCTCAACCTACCAAGTCTCATACCCTTAAACGATCTTTAGACCATGACCTGGACCAAGAATGTGGAACCTCTTCTTCGGCAGCTGTACCAGTCGCTCCGAAGCGTCGTCTCCCATCGATTGCTGTGACTACGCATGCTACACACTTACTTGTAGAATCCATCGATCCGACTGAGAGACTGTCCACCAGATCTCCATTTTTTATTTCTAAAGCTTTGGACGCTGCGGTTGGCCCCTTGAAGTCTGTGAGGAAGCTTCGCTCTGGGGACCTGCTTGTTCAAACTTGCAGTGTTTCTCAGAGTAACACTCTTTGCTCCTTACTAGTCTTCAAGGCATTCCTGTCAAAGTGGCACCTCACCCGTTTCTTAACACCTCTCGGGGTGTTATTTCGGAATTTGATCTCTTGCCATGCAGTGAAGAGGAATTGGTGACTGAACTTGCAGATCAAGGTGTTATTGCTGCGCGCCGTATGATGTTTCGGCGCGATGGTTCTTTAATTAAGTCTAAAAATGTTATCTTGACTTTTAACTCCCCGAAGGTTCCGACCGAAATCAAGGCTGGCTACTTGGTCTGTGGAGTTCGCCCGTACATTCCCAGTCCTCTGCGCTGTTTCAGGTGCCAGAGGTACGGGCATTCACAACGTTTTTGTAAGAGTTCCGCTCGTTGCGCAAATTGTGGCTCCAGTGAACATGACGGGGAAGGTTGCACTTCTGCGGCCTCCTGTGTTAACTGTGGTGAGGCCCATGCGGCTTACTCCCGCACCTGTATGAAATGGAAGGACGAGATGGCAATCCAGCGCCTCAAGACCCTGGACGGCCTCTCGTACCCTGCTGCCAAAGCCAAGTTGGGTATTCCCAACACCCGACAGCGTAGTTTTGCCGCAGTTGTTCAGTCTCAGCCACCACCCGTGCAGCCCTTTGTTCCGCGCCCTGTAGCTCTCGCCGCACTTGCCAAGCGATCTACAGTTGAACAAGCGACACAGGTGGATTTCACCGAGCTCCAGCTTATTCGACCAGCTGAGTCTGCGCCTTCTCTTTTGAAGACGACCGACTCTTCCAGTTCCCAGCGGAAGGCCTGCACGTGCTGGAGAGCCGGCCCTCAATCCTCTAAGGTGTGCAGTGTCCATCCACATGTCGCGGCCATCATGGCCGACTTTGCAGCTGCCTCGGACTCAGCGCGGTCCCCACCCTCACCCAACATTATAGAGGAACATAGGGGGAGGAGAGTGACAGTTCGTCCCCAGCCTCAAACAACATTGCAGAGGACCATGGGGGGAAGAGAGTGACAGTTCGTCCCCGCCCTCTGCCAGCATTGCAGAGGAGTGTGGGGGAGGAGAGTGACGGTTCGTCCCCCTCCTGGTGAATCATCCTTTGTGTAGTTGTGTTTACCGCTGATCATTATATTAGTTAATTATTACATACCTAAATTTTTATATAAACCTAATTCACTGACGTGTCTTCACAGCTTTCTTCATCCTCTTTTCCAACTTTTACCAAGCCTGTTTTCTCTTAATCCTTTTCCCGCTTTTAAACATCTGTCGCTGATAGTCCTTTGTCTGGCGCTCTTTGGCCAAACCTGGCCCTTTGCGCCATTAAAATTCATCAACCAACCAACCAACCCCCCTCCCCTCATCATTTGCATATTAGGAATATCAATTGACAAGATATGGATTTCTTGTCAATTGGTAGCACAAAGTGCTGCTCAGTGTGTTCAGTTTCTTGATTTTGAGGAAAGAAAGAAAACCATTTTTTTTTTTTTTTTTGAAGTTTTCATAAAACCTGCCACTGATGCTCTTTCTGCTGACTAACTTAAACTGTAGAAATACCTTTGCAGTAGTTGACATCATTCTTCATTGTTGAAAGTGGTACTTATGCATCAGATTTGGAATTAAGGCTTTTGGGTAACTTTTGTTTTGTAAATTGTACTATGTAAAATCAAAATTAGCTGACAGGAAAAAAATATATAACATTTGTTTTTTAATTATATTAATAGCTGCTTTGGTAGATCTTCATTAATGATTATATAATCGATATGGTTCTTTTTAAAGGAGGTGGTTCCAAATAGAATTCGTTACTGAAGATACAAAATGGCAACCAGATGGGGCATAGTTAGTGCTGGAAAAATAAGCCATGATTTTGCATCAGCTGTGCGAAGTCTGCATGAAGAAGAGCATCAGGTATGTGAATTTGTCCTGCTTTTTTATTGTTTAATTTCTTAAACTTCATCTGTAGATAGTTAGAGACTGCATAAAATTAGTGTTTTTAATGTATTGAGTTGGCATATAATAAGTCGAAAGTCACTACACCTACTAGATTTTGTTTATTTCTTGGATTAAAAAAATTTTAAATGTTTGAAGATATACCTAAGTAGTAAAAATGTATACTAAAAAGCAAAGTGAAGAAAACATTTAAAATTCACACATATGCCACTTAGATTAAACATGTATCGTCATGATTGATAATATTATATCTAAAGTGACTAACTTCTGTTGATTGTTTTATATGGAACGGGTTAAAGGAAGGGCTGATTTGAGAATAATGTAATCTTGGCTCAATAAAGGCAGGGCCTTTCTTTACTGTAGGGTGTAGGTGTGATATATATCACTATGTTAAGGAGGTAACACAAAACAAGCCTTTTTATTTCAATATGTTTTATGTGCCTGATTTGAAATTGAAATGTTTTATGTTTTTATTTTACACATGAAATGTGTTTTTGCAGTTCAGTGTTTTCAGCTTTGAGGTGCACACTTATAATAAAAAATGACACTTATTTTTATTTCCTTGTATTTTACATCAACCATGTAAAAATAGTGGTGTATTTGTGCATACACTATATCATCAAAAGTATTTGGACACCACTAAATATTTGGATAAGCACAAAGAATGGTGGTGCAGGAAGGTGTGCTGTGAGTGGGGAGGTACATTTATAAAGCTGAGATGTTTTGTCGAGAGTTGGAAAATGGTAAAACATTTTGGACATGGACCAAGATGTCACATAATTTGACCTGACCCAGACAAATTTGCTTTGAACTATAAGTTCCAAGCTCGCATAAATGTAATATGGAAACATAATTTACTCACCCATAGAAAGTGTTTAAACTGTCATTCTTCACATAACCTAACTATTTTACATCTTTTCAAACTGAGTGTCAAAAAGTCCCTCCGTAGCAATGTTAAGGCTGTTCCACTTAATTTTGATAGTGCTACAGTCAACATTTTTGAATTAGGTACTTGTATGTTTAATTTCAGTTTTTGCTGTTTTCTTGTTAATCTACCAAGCTTCAGAATGTGTTTCACAGTGGCACCAATTTTCACCAGCTTCTGACGAGTTGAAAGTTTTCGAAATGTGGATGTTGGTTTCATTATTGCCCTTCAGATGGAAGGAACACTCATAAAATCAACATTAACATTTTGGAAACTTCTTTGTGAAAATTGGTGTTGCTGGGAAACATATTCTGGTTTCTTAATGAGATGAAACAATATCCGGAATTCACTCTTCCCCTTTTTGTTTTCAACAAGAAAATATATGTCAGCCTCGACACCTTTTTACAATTTCCTGAATATTAAATTCATCCATTTTAACAAATAACATATTAATTCCAACACTACATGCAATGGAATGGGAAGTTAGCACATCAACCGAAAACCTCTGAATGTTCAATGCAAAAGATGTGATGTGAAAAGTAATTCTCAGTCTTACAATGTAACACGCGGGGTGTGAGGGGGGGGGTTGAGAGAGAATGAATCTCCAGAGAATCACCAGAGAAACAGGCAACATAACATGCATTTGCCTGTATCTTGTTCTGGACAATGCACTGAAAATAAATGCAAAGGAAGTTCTGTTTTATGATATAGTATTGTCGGTCTGTGGAAATCTTTTTTCCTTTAAGAAAAGAAGGCAGTATTTTCCCATGACAAATCATTTTTCACTCTGCTAGCACTAGCATCAAGCTCAAAATTACACAGTACACATTTTTCTTTAAAATAATTTTTCTCTTCAAAAATAAAACAGAAATAAAACTGGGTCAAAATCGGGTCAGGAACACCTTGACCCAACCCATTTGCCCCGCAAGAAATTGTCAACCTACTGACCCATGACCCGTTTCCATCTCTGGTTCTATCATGTTATCAGTAATTTTGAAGCGGATATGTCACGTGGACGTGAACTTCCTGAGTTCTAGCTTGGGCTGGTCATAGGATGTCATTTGAGTAACGTTTCCATACGGAGCATTGCAGCCAAACTAAACATACCAAAAGTTGACTGTAAGTGATGTTGTGAAGAGATGGAAGCAGTATGGTGCAACTACAGCAAAAAAATATTCAGAAGGCTGCACAAACTGACAGAACACGATAAAAGACCTATGTTAATAATAGTTAATAAATTTTTAGAAATCTTGTGTCCATCGGTGCTGAAGTAGGAAATGCTTGTGATGTCTTGGTTAGTATCATAACTATCTGCAGAGAGTTGCTGTGAGTTTTTATCATACGAGGTCCGATCAAAAAGTTCTAAGACTAGGCCGATATACAACAAAGTACAGTAGACTCTTGGCTATCTGACCTAATGTGGCGGTCGGCCAGGTCGGATAGCAAAAATGTCGAATACGCCGAAGCCATAGGCATATCAGCCCCTGCAAGATTAATGACCGCCACCCTATTGCGTTAAACATAATGTACAGTGTGTACTTGTTGCTATTTGGAGACTTACGTCATATTAATTTGTCCTTATGAATGACGTACAGTAACTAAATTAGAAGGAAATGAAATAAAAATGTGTAAGTACCTTTCACGAAACATTTATTTGAAGAATGAAATGAAATGTGTAATGAACAATAAGTTGAATAAATTTTACCATGAGTTTTCATTTAAAAGAAAGTTTTCAGTCAGATCAGCTGTTAATATAAACCAAAATATTATAACCTAAAACTACATTGCCTAAGGCTTGAAAAAGTCTGTAATCCAGATCTGCTTCTTTCCTCACATTAATTTCCTTGCTGATATGTCCTTCCACTTAAGTAAACATGATATCTGCTGGTGTTGCCTCTTGTTGTTGGCCAATATATTCCAACGCTGTCTCGATCGTTTTTTGGCAGGTCAAATAGGCCGGAGGTCGAGTAGTCAGGAGTTGGATAGCTGAGAGTCTACTGTACTTACATTACTTAAGTCTGGCTATGATCTCCCTCAAAGTAGTCTCCTTGGGCAGCGATACACAACTGCAAGCGTTTTTGCCACTGTTGGAACACTCCCTGGAAGTCCTGCTCGCGAATTATGTTGTGCACCGTCTGCACTATTCGCGCTGGATCTCATCCACGGTTTCAAAACGGCTACCCTTGAGCTTCAGCTTTGGGAACAGAAAGAAGTTGCAAGGGGCCAAATCCGGCAAGTACTGCGGGTGAGGAAGGGTAGTTGTGCTGTTGCAGTTGCAAAACTGGCGTGTTGCTAACGCTCTGTGAGCTGCTGCAGTGTCGTGATGTAGCAGGAAATCGCCCCGGTGCCACATTTCAGGTCGTTTGCACTGAATGTCCTCCCTAAGGGGGCGCATAACATCACAGTAAAAAAGGGCGGTGACAGTCTGGCCCTGGGGAACAAATTCATGTTGCACAACCCCACGAATGTTGAAGAACACGATGAGCATGCTTTTGGTTGTGCTCCGGACCTGTCGGACCTTCTTCGGTCATGGAGATGCCGGGCTCTTTCACTGAAACAACTGTTTTTCGGTCTCCAGGTTGTAACCGTAGACCCAAGTCTCATCCCCAGTGATGACCTCAGACAGGAACGTTGGTTCATTCACCACCTGTTTACGAAGATTTTCACAGAGTTCGACACAGAGTGCCTTCTGTTCGGGGTTCAGAATCAAACTTTGCAGCTATGTGGTGCATGTTCAAAACCAACATCAGACTTTCTTGCACTGTTCCGTATGACACATTGACGGTGGTAGCAATGTCTTGAATGGTTCTCTGACGATCCTCATGCACCAGTTCCCTGATTTTGTCCACATTTTTGGGGGTTTTGTGCATGGACCGTCGCCCTGTACCGTTCTTGAAGTGCAAGTGCCACTCAAAACACCTCACAAGACTCATTGCCGTAAGCCTGCTGCAACATTTCATGCGTCTTCATTCCCGATTTGCCAAGTTTGACACAGTATTTAATGTTTGCTCACTGCTCTAGTTTGCAGTCCATACCGAAATCACAGCTGTGTTTTGCACGTGGTCACCAAATATCGTGTAGCACAGCTCCCGATGTTCGCAGGACAACGCCACTTGGCACAATGACCCGTGAAGGTCACTGCCCTCGACCGCTGCTCACCTATCCATGTACTGCCATCTGTTGGTGTGCTACACACCTAGTCTCGGAACTTTTTGATCGCACTACGTACAGCAGCAGCAGATGAGCCACACATCACTATGGTGAACGCGAAGCACCATTTGGAGTGGTATGTCTCCCTTCATTTCTGGACTGTGAGCGACTAGAAATCTGTTCTTTAGAGTGATGTGCCATGCTTTTCACTCTTCCGATCTGATGGGTTTGTTTCGATTTGGCAACTGCCTCTTGAACGATTTTTGTTAGACTGCATTATTTCAACTGTTAAGTTTGGCGGAGGCTCCATCATGGTATGGAGTTGTTTTTAGTGGATGGGACTCTGCATTGGTTACTATACCACAAACCATGAACTCTGAAGTGTACCTCAATGTTCTGGATAATTCTACCCTACCCACAATCTGGCAGTATTATGGAAATTACCGTTGTCTTTTCCAAGGTGTTGAGGTCCCTGTCACACTGCACAGTGTGTGCAGCACTGGTTCTTGAAAATGAGGTGGAATTGTTAGACTGGCCTCTTCAGAGTCCTGATCTTAATCACATAGAACACCTTTGGGATGAACTGGAGCAACGGATACGAAATCGACCAGAACGACCATCTTCGTTCTCCATTCTGGCAACAACTTTGCAAGATAAATGAAGAGCCATTCCTGTTGAGATGTAACGGAAATTGGTCAGTCTTATGCCTCAACGAGCTGCTGCTGTCATACAAGTAAAAGGTGGACCGACTAACTACTAATCGCTATAATAAAGCTATTTGTTCCAAAACATTATGGTGTACAAATACTTTTGATAATATAGTGTACTGGCATGTACAGAACCATCAATTTTAGTAGACCCCAAAATTCAAGAAAAAAATTATTTTAAATGTCAAAATTTTATGACTGCATTTACATGCAGTCAATAAAAACCATCTGGAGGAATTAAAACAAGAATGAAAGTTGTGTAATACATACACTATATTGACAAAAGTCACCAGACACCCCTTCAACAGCAAATGAACGGATCCGCTGTTTTGTTAAGATGCGCGGTTCAGTTGCAAATGGTATAAAAAACAAGTTTCCAGCTGACTGCAATCATATCACACTGTGAGGTTGAGTGAAAATGTTACGGTGGGAGAGAACTGACTTTGAGAAAGGAAAGATTGTTGGGTGTTATATTAGTGGGTTGTCCATAAGAGAAACCGAGAAGCGTTTAAACATAACCAAGTCAACTGTTTTAGATGTACTGAATAAGTGGAAGACACATGTCGTGCTTGAAGCAGCAAAACATACCGGCAGACGAAAGAAATTCTGTGGTAGAGGACGTCAAAGCCTCAGGAGAGTAGTTACATCTAATTGACGGAGTAGTGCACAAGACCTTAGTGTACAGGAGAGTGAAAATGCTTTAACCTCGGTATGTACACGTACCATTTGCAGAGAACTTCATTCCATGGGCTACCGTGGTCGTGCGGCTGCTCATAAGCCTTTCATCTCTACTCGGAATGCTACTCATTGTTTAGCATGGTGTGAAGAACATTTATCGTGGACCATAGATCAATGGAAACGTGTCCTATGGACCGATGAATCCAGATACACGATCCAGCAGTCTGATGGTTGTGTGTGGGTATGGCTGCAGCCAGGGGAACGCTGTTTACCACAGTGTACTGTTCCTATGGTCAAGTTTGGAGCTGGCAGTGTACTTGTGTGGGAGTGTTTTTCGTGGTATGGTCCTGGCCCATTGGTTATCATGGACAAACCTGTTAACCAGCACGTGTACCTCAATATTCTGGACAATTATGCCCTACCAACTCTGTGGTAATACTATGAAACAGAGCTTGGTTGGTACCAGCAGGATAATGCACCGAGCCATAAAGCAAGAATGTTATGACGTGGTTTGATGATATTTCTATATCGTGTGTGGACTGGCCAGCATCGAGCCCTGATCTGAATCCCATAGAGCACCTATGGGATGAATTAGAGCGCTGCATAAGAAGTTTGGAACCAAGGCCTACTACTAAGCAACAGTTAGCGGCAGCATTATGTACTGAATGGAAGCTCATACCTATCGCTATGTTCCGAAACCTTGTTGAAAGCATGTCTCAAGGTGTCAGTGTATGCATTAAGGCCAAAGGTGGACTGACACCATAATATATGTCAATAAATGCTATGTTGTGTTTCTCTTCTAGGTGTCTGGTGACTTTTGTTAATATAGTGTATATTAATTGCAAGAAATTCCGTATCAGTACATAGAACATAAGTGAATGAGTTACCCCCTTGTAACAGAGTGTAGGCTTTCATCTGGTATGCATAAGGCAAGGCCAGTCAAAAGGGTTGTTAAATAAAGTAGTTGAAACCTACTTTATTATATAAAGAAAGAGCTCAAAAACAGAAGCAACATTAAATTTATTTTCAATAAATCTAGATAAGGTTTTGTCCTCACAAACAAAAAACATCAAGGAAGAGCAAAAATCATCAGGGGTCCATTTATCCATTTAAAGATGATACCCATTTTATAGATCATACCCATTTTTGTGAAATTTGTGTATTTCAATGTTTAAAGCAATTTTACCAAAAATGTAAAAAAAAAAAAAAAAAAAGAAGAAAATGAAATCTGTAGGTTACACAAAGATACAAATTGGTGTGGATTCATAGGCAGAATTATCATTTTCAGATCAGGACTTTCACAAAATGCTATTGCCTGGAGACAATAGGAATCAAAATGATTGGTTTGGGCATGCACAGGTAGAATTTGATTTACACCAGGTTTAGGTTTCTAAGAATTCCGGTATAAAATGAAGCAAAAATGTAATGGGAATATACTGTATATGTAAATGCATTCTGTTCTGTTCCAAGATTTTCAGTAATCAACACAGAATACCTGATAATTGTTTTATTTTATGAAATTTACATATTGAAAATTGTGTACTCTTTAAGATAATAATGTTAAAGAAAAAGAAAGAAAATTTACTTCTTTAAAAATGATGGAATAGATGTCTGTTTGGTTTTCTTCTTGTCTGATAATAAATTATAATATGGCTATAGAACTGTCTCAATTCCTCTCATATTGGTTGAGCTCCACTCTGAGTTCTAGTTTTTGCTACAGAAGAACTCACATCCCTTATTAATGAAAGCAATAGCCTCTTGTGTTGATTTCAATATTAGTGTCCTGGCTGGCATTGCAGACTCAGCTTCACTTTCTTCCATGTCTTCTTTGTGCACAGTTGTTTAGCTAGCTCTTCTAAATCTGCCATTGAAAGCTCTTCACCATGACTATGAAGGAGATAATTTATCTTACCACTTTCTACATCATCTAGTCCTATTTCCTTTGCTATTTCTGTCACTTTCTCTGTTATTGATGCAATTGTAGTGTTATGCTCTTACGAATCGGTAATTCCATCAGGCCAAAGCTTACACCATTTATACGTGATTTTAACACTTCTCTCCATGCTGCTGAAATGTTGGAGGTCCCTTTTGTGATGATGTAAGACTTTCAGTAGTCTCTCAATGTGACATTATTTGTTTAATTATTTAAATTTTAGGCTATAGTTCAATCATTTAGTTTATTATGATGTTGGGACCATCTCTATCTAGGAAGTGAATCAGAGTCATGACTTATCACCACCTCCAAACATGACCCATGCGAGGTGCAAAAATGAAGCTGGCATGAACGGAGTCCTATCTGTAAATAAGAAATCTAGTTGCTGACTGAGTATGAAAAAAATGGAAATAAAAATATTGTGGTACTAACTCCCCTGTTTTGCTTTCAGAGCAAAATAAAGAGTCTGAATGTAAAAAAAAAATAAAAAAAAATCATGTTAGTTAAACATTACAATATCAAGATGCCTCTAATGCTAAAATAATACTGAGAATATTTTTTGAAGTTGCCATTGAGTTCAAAATATTTTTGTGAAGATACTGTTACAGCTCAAAATATTTTTGTGAAGATACTGTTACAGCTCAAAATATTTTTGTAATGATGCTGTTTAGGCTAAAAATATTTTTGTGAAACTACAGCCTTATAACATCAAATGCTGCCTGTATCAGCACCTGGCTATAGTTAATCAAAAGACCATTTCTGGTGCACAAAGATGCCGTACTGTACCAGAGATTAAAATTCAAGCTGTGGAAGAATCATTATGCTTAGTAATTATATATGTTGGCTGTCAGTGGTAGAAATGCTATCAACCTCAAGAAATATGCACAATAGCTGAAGTTGCATGTGGTTGAAACTCCAACTTGACTTGAGATAAGGTGCTTCAGTGTTTGAAATTTATAGAACAAGGGGTATACACCCCCCTACCCCCTTGTGTTATGAG
Organism: Macrothele yani; assembly: GCA_039090855.1. Lineage (NCBI taxonomy): Eukaryota > Metazoa > Arthropoda > Arachnida > Araneae > Macrothelidae > Macrothele > Macrothele yani. The sequence goes on from CM076995.1 coordinate 188,982,333, forward strand.
GTTTGTAATTCAAATCTCTCAATATCAAGACATTTTTATGCATTCACCTAACTATGCCCATCAGTAAGTCTTCAGCACTTGAAAAAAGAAAAAAAAATCCCACAAATTTCATGCAACAGGAATAATTTAGAAATTGGGTTATTCTCTTTATTGAATCAACCAAGATGAAATAGTATCTTCTTAGTTTGCAGATTGATATGCATTGAAACCTCCATTAATGGTCACCTCCGAGCAATGATAACCTCCAAACAATGGCAAGTTTTGACATTTACAGAACAGCTGCAGTAGGATTAACATTAACAATAACCTTCAAACAGTGGAAACTTGTAACAGCGGTCAACATGCATGCCAATCTGTCTGGAAGGAAGTCTAACACACACCTTCTCCCTTAGGATTTTATTTAGCTCATTCAGTACTTCAGCAAGTGAGTAAGAAGGGATAAAGATTTCCAGGGATTCCTCTAATATCCGGGATAATTGCGTGGGATTGATGTTTGATCACTTTTAAGGAGTCCCAGTCCATTTTGTGGCCAGTTTTAGACAGACACATACAACAAACTGGCCACAAAATAGACTGGAACTCCTTGCAAGTAATCAAACTTCAATCCCACGCAATTATCCCGGAAATTATAGGAATCCCTGGAAATTTACAAGACAGAAGGTGGCAACATCAACGACCATGCTGGATGGAAAATCCACCAGGCTAAGTCGTCAGACCTGTGGAAGTAGTAAGACGCAATAACTCCTGAAGATGATCTAGTGTATAGATCAAAAATTTGAGAGGTAGTGTACTTTAATAAATTTATCCTCTATAATTCCCGTTAAATATTTATAATACTGAAAATTGTTCTGTTTTCCTTTCATATAGGGTACACCAACCCTAATCTCCTAGCTTGCTATTTCCAAGGTCTCTTTAAGACCAGGGCTCAGACATTGCCTTCCTAAAATCCTCTACAGTATGATTACTTGTTGAAGTTTAGCTGTAGATCATCCAATTTTAGTTAACAATAGGTGGAGATAATGAGAAAAACACTTTTACACATTTAAGTTGCTATTGCTGGTTCGAAAATTCAGCTGCGATCAGTCAGTTTTATCTACTGTTATGAATCTGGACATTTTTGCTTTTGAACTAAGATCAGTTTTTTATAGGATAACATTATGAAGCCTGTAGTCTGATCTTTGTATTGCTGCAATTGCTGACAACATGTGTCTCCAATTATGCAGTGACTTTTAGGATTTTCTTTGCCTGAACTCACCTGTTAAACAATGTTAATTTATGCCTAACCTCCAGACAATGACTATCTCTTAACAGTGGTCACTTTTTTCTGGTCTGAGCAGTGGCCATTATTCAGAGGTTTCACTGTGTTCGGCACATCCTTATCACAAAAAACAAAAACAAAACAAAGGTTCTGATGATAAACAATAATAAGTAGTATCCATAATTTGTGTTACTAATATGATTGGCATATTCTTATACAACATACATAATTGGAATTTATCGTTTTTTATATAAAGTTATCTAGCACTGAGGGTCCCAAAATTCTCCTGTGCATAGAGACCTCAACTGATAAATATCATAGTTTTTTTATTGAATTCTTCTGTTGTTGAGTGTGTCATCTTTTATTTGCTGGTTTATTTTATTAATTTTGGCATATTTCTTGACATTATGTTATCTTAACAAAAGCAGAAACTACCATGTGTGATTTCCCATAAATTCTGTCTTAAGGAAATGATGATTTGTCTTTGTTGTGCTGCCAAATATTTTGGTTATTCTATTGACCATGGCCTGCTTTGCCTGATATAGTGATAGCAAATCAACTGACAGATGGCAGTATGTCAGCTGTCTAGCAATCACATTTTGTTCTGTTATTTGAAGTGCCTGTAAAGGAACTGTATGATTTTGGCTGTGCCCTAAAAGGAACTTCAGGAATGCTAATTGTCTTCCTAGTCCAAAATATTTTTTCTAATGGAAAACTTTTGTTTCTTCATGTATGTGAAGCTGTCTATCTAGCAGAATAAATTAATGAAGATATGGTTATAGTGGTGAAATATAATAATGTATCATATAATAGTATAATGATATATAATTTATTATGGTATTATATCATTATATTAAATCATAATTATATTATAATGATATAATATAAAAATCATAATATAATAATACAATGATATATTACAATATCATATTATGATTTATATTTTTAACCTTTTTAAGATTAAAAAAATGGTTAAAAATATAATTGATAACATATATTTTTTGTATGAGGCTCTAAATCGTAGGCTTTTTTAATAATTTTTAATTTGCTGTGTTCATAACTTTTACACCACAAAATGCAGATATCCTCATCCCTATCAATTTTATCTGAAAACCTCTTCCAGTTCCTTTTCTTACAGCAAAAAGAACACGTGAGAACCAAGAAAAACAAAACAGGAAAGAACAACACATCAAAACAACTTAGTTTCCTGATACAAAACACAAGAGAAGAGAAGAGTGAGCATTAGCATGCTGCCATCTGTTGGCCTATTTAGAACTATTTCTGGGCTGTGGTCAAAAGAAGACCCAATATTTTTTCTTGCACATTTGAAATGAAGTATGTAATATTTAGGTACACTTCATTTTAATAATGGTTTTGTGCAGCTTATTTATTTTGTACTAATAGTTTATTGCAGTTGCTGCACGCAACTTAGGAAAAGCTCAAGAATTTGCAGCCACTCATAATATTCCAAAAGCCTATGGTAGCTATGAAGAACTAGCACAAGATGCTAATGTTGGTAAGACTTTGTTTTCAGTTCAACTTCTGGATGTGCTGTAATGCCCAATATTTTAATACATGTATCACTGGTTTGAGATATTTCCATAGAAAACAGTGTAAGAAAATGTTTTAAGTGTGGTATGACTAGTATTTCTAGTTTTGCACAATAGTTTTTGTAAGAAATGTTTTATGCTGTCATTTAACTGTTAAATGAACTTCTAGTCTTATACACTGCATATTGTCTAAAAGTGACATGTTCAGGGAACATTTGTGAGCTTATGTTCGGTTTTGACTCTTTAACATTGTTTCCATGTTTGATAAATTCAGTGACTAGAAAGCTACTGATAAAACTACATTCTTAAAAAGAGTAGGTTGCTACAGATACAACTACTATTTCTGAAAAGACACTAGACATCCTACGTTTTGTTAAAAGTAGCACAAGTAGCTATTTTTTTTTTTATTTTACTTTTAGGCCTAAGCTAAGAGGATGATATTGTAACGACCTCATATTTAGAAAGATTCTAGATTCAGCAAGCAAAACAGGAACTACTGTTTAGTATAATGTGAATTCAAAGCTAATTCAATCATTTATAATGAACAAATTTTAATGAAATCCCTGGATTTAACAAGGGCAAGAAAAGCTAAGATGGTCAATTTTAACAAGCAAAGTAACAAAATTTAATGATATTCCATATTTAACAGGACAAGGGAAACATGCTGTGCACTGTCCTAGAATGGAAGAATGCAAATAGTGGCATACAGGACAAAATTGAGACAGCGCAGTGGAATCTTGGTGTGCTAATGGAAGAATGTTGGTAGAAAAGCAATTGGAATGGACTACAGCAAATGCCCAAGAAGCAAGTTATGCAACATAATCTCTGTCATCAACTCCAAGTTGGTTATGCCTTGGGAGTATCCCGTCAGCAGAGTTGAAAACCCGCGCTCTTCTCTTAGGCAGAAACAGGATGGGTGAAGTTCATGCACGTTTATTAAGTGGATTTCTGGGAGACAATTGCAGAGAGGAATGGGAAAGTAATGGAATAGGGATGTGAGCTGAAGGAGAAATAACAGATAAGAATTCCTAGAATTATGTTCATTGCCCCTTTCACTCTCCAAGTGACAGTTGTTTAGGGGGAAATGTTCCTGCTTTTGCTTCATGTGTGTCATTAATCAGCAATCAACTCACGTAGTCATCATGTAAAAAATCCTGAACTTTCACAAGTGACAAAGTGTCTAAAACTGTTATCAGTATTATGATATACACTGAGTTAGCTTTGCATTAGGAATACCCTCTGTTTTGCATATTCGGAGCAATAACGAAATACCATGTGATATCGACATCATGTGCAGCTACTATAAATTGTGCGCACCTATCCTTTGTAGGTAATCAGTAAATGTTGGCCAGTAATGGGGCAATGTAGCAACATAAGCCAATTTTACCATGGCCAGATAGTTGAGGCCTAGAGGGCAGGAGCCAGTACTTCAGAAACAGCTGCACATGTGGGCTGCTCCTGTACTACTGTATCAAGGGTGTGCCAGGACTGGATTAACCATGCACAGACATCCAGCAGAAGGACTCACATTGGTCAGCCACACTTGTTGGCTGCTTCCATACTACTGTATCAAGGGTGTGCCAGGACTGGATTAACCATGCACAGACATCCAGCAGGACAACTCACATTGGTCAGCCACACTTGTTGGCTGCTTCCATACTACTGTATCAAGGGTGTGCCAGGACTGGATTAACTATGCATAGCCATCCAGCAGAAGGGCTCACATTGGTCAGCCACACTTGTTGGCTGCTCCTGTACTACTGTATCAAGGGTGTACCAGGACTGGATTAACCATGCACAGACATCCAGCAGAAGGGCTCACGTTGGTCAGCCACACTTGTTGGCTGCTCCCGTACCACTGTATCAAGGGTGTACTAGGACTGGATTAACCATGCACATACATCCAGTAGAAGGGCTCACATTGGTCAGCCACACTTGTTGGCTGCTCCCATACTACTGTATCAAGGGTGTAGCAGGACTGGATTAACCATGCACAGACATCCAGTAGAAGGGCTCACATTGGTCAGCCACACTTATTAGCTGCTCCCGTACTACTGTATCAGGGATGTACCAGGACTGGATTAACCATGCACAGACATCCAGCAGAAGGGCTCACATTGGTCAGCCACACTTGTTGGCTGCTCCCGTACTACTATATCAAGGGTGTACCAGGACTGGATTAACCATGCACAAACATTCAGCAGAAGGGCTCACTTTGGTTCGCCACGCGTAATTGATCCTAGAGGTGACTGTGGGGTATCACGACTGGTATCTCAGCAACAATATGCAGAAGTCACCCAGATCAACCACCAGTGCAACAGCAGTGCAGTTCGACCTATTTCCACATGCACCATGTGCCATACCTGACTTCGCCTGGGGTTCCACCACTGGACACCAACGAGGGTACCCATGATGATGCCTAGTCATCACAAACACCACCTTGCATGAGCCAAGGACCATCAGCAATGGACCCTCTACAGATGGAAGAAGGTCATTTGGTGTGGTGTGTTCCGTTTCCTGGTGCACCATGCTGATGGCCAAGTTCCCATATGGTGAAAACAGCATAAAGCCCTATCTCCTGGTTGCACATTTGAGGTTTAACAGGCCAGTGGAGGTAGTGTTCCTTGTCTAGGAAGGATTTTCCTTGCAAGCCCTAAGTATGTTGGTTATCGTCCTACAAACACTGGATCATGGACCCTGCAGGGACCTCTTAGCAGACCACCTCCATCCATATTTGCAGAAGGCTTACCTGGACCACAGTGCCATCTTTCAACAAGACAACACACTGTGTTATTGGGCTCGTATAACTACTGAGTGGTTGGAAGAACACAACAATGAATTTGCCTCATTTCTTTAGCCTCCAAACTTCACTGTAACCCAGTTGAACATTTGTGGGATATGCTAGAATGGGGTGTTAGAACTGCTGATCCTCCTCCGCTGAATGAGTGTGAACTGACGAAGCTGCTGCAGCAGACATGGATTAAGTTACAAATGGAGGATGTTTGACACTTTGTAGAATCTGTTCCTAGGTGTCTGCATTCCGTGATTGGACAGAAAGGTTATTTGGTAGGTGTTCCTAATGCAAAACTAATTCAGTGTACATATATGGATGTATAATATTAACGTATATGCATAGTTTCACATGTGCATATTTTTACATGGTGGGAATTTTCACTCCAAAACAGATTTAGTGAGCACCTGGATTTAACGAGGATTTCTGTTGGTCCCGAGCTCCTTGTTGTAAGTGGGATTTACCGGACTACGTTGCATTCTCTTTCATATGGCATCCAGAGTTAAGTACCAAGGTAAATGACACAAATAATTTATCATTGTATTCATCTCAGCTCTGTTCATCATATGTAACACATTTTAATACATTCAGAGGTGTGTATTCCAGACTAGCAGGGCTATCTACAAAACCCCAGGAAATTAAAACAATAAAAAATATATGGAAATAAAACAATATCATGATGAAATATATGCAAATTCACTCTTCTTGAGGAAGAAAATGAAGTCTTGCCATCAACAGTTCGTTACAAAATCCCTAGCACAACTGTTGCATACTGTGTTTTTGTAGCCTGACTGAGAAGACTTTTCAGTTAACAGTTTGACTAACTTTCACTGGGTAATTCAAGTCAGGTATGTGATTGTAGGCAGGGCATATTCAGCCCTGTCTCAGCCAATTAGTGCTTCTCAAAATCTGAAAATGTCTGGTGATTTGAAAAACATTTTTTTTTCATTTTTTTGTTGCAGGAATTGTTGCACAATTTTCTGTCACGTGCTACTTTAATTTGTCATGTTCGACTGCTACAGCAGTATTTTAAATCTGGAAATGTCTCATTATTTGAAGAATAATTTTTTTCTCTCTTTTTTTTTTTAAGTAGCAGGAATTGTTGCATGATTTTCTGCCACATGCTACTTTATTTTGTCACGTTCCTCTGCTACAGCTGTATTTTTAAATCTGAAAATGTCTCTTTATTTGAAGAATAATTTTTTTCACTTTTTTTTATCTGGCAGGAATTGTTGCATGATTTTCTGCCACATGCTACTTTATTTTGTTATGCTCCACACTGCTACAGCTGTGTTTTAAATCTGGAAATGTCTCATTATTTGAAGAATATTTTTTTTTCCTTTTTTTTTTTTTTTTTTTTTTTAAGTAGCAGGAATTGTTGCATGATTTTCTGCCACATGCTACTTTATTTTGTCACGTTCCTCTGCTACAGCTGTATTTTTAAATCTGAAAATGTCTCTTTATTTGAAGAAAATTTTTTTCTCTTTTTTTTTTTTTTTTTTTTTTTTTTTTTTGTGGCAGGAATTGTTGCATGATTTTCTGCCACATGCTACTTTATTTTGTTATTCTCCACTGCTACAGCTGTATTTTAAATCTGGAAATGTCTCATTATTTGAAGAATATTTTTCTCCCCCTTTTTTTTTAAGTAGCAGGAATTGTTGCATGATTTTCTGCCACATGCTACTTTATTTTGTCACGTTCCTCTGCTACAGCTGCATTTTTAAATCTAAAAATGTCTCTTTATTTAAAGAATAATTGTTTTCTCTTGTTTTTTTTTTTTTTGTGGCAGGAATTGTTGCATGATTTTCTGCCACATGCTACTTTATTTTGTCATGCTCCACTGCTACAGCTGTGTTTTAAATCTGGATATGTCTCATTATTTGAAGAATATCCCCACCTCCCCTTTTTTTTAAGTAGCAGGAATTGTTGCATGATTTTCTGCCACATGCTACTTTATTTTGTCATGTTCCACTGCTACAGCAGTATTTTGATTTGTAGTGCTGCTACACATCCTACTACTGTAAAAGTAGCGTATTACAGTAGCAGTGCTGCTTCTGATCATTGGGTAAATTCATGGTACAGCTCAACCCCAATGAAAGTGCACCCTGTACACAAACTTAGTTTAATGCTCTCATGAAATGAACTTCTCTCCATTGTTATTATCAGAAGATTTTTTTCTCAGCTCAGTTCAATCCTAACTCTCACTAATTTCAGCTGTGTTAGCTTCTAGTGTTGGGCTCCCTTCTTTGTTATCAAACATTTTTCTTATTAGCTGATAGAAAATATTAAACCTGGATGTACAACTAGTGATAAAGTTACAGAATACTAATATTGTGCCCACGTGAGTAAGTATCAGTGTGGGTATTGTGCCTATTCATTATGCATGCTGCACTAAAACTTAGATATTCATTATCAAAACAGGTGAGTTTTTCTTCAAACAATTACAAACTTTCAATTATTTCAGTCATTAAGGGAAAACTACACATGTAGAATTTCCCACCAACAGATTAGTTTTCTGCATGTTGGATTTTTCTGTCTAATGTTCAGCTCTCATTATGAGAAAAATATTTGCAAAAAATCAGGAAAACAATCTTAATTCAGAAAGTGTGAGTACACTGTGCCTGCTATTGCATCATCATTCCTTTCAAGTTTTCAAGATTAGGTTGTACAATTTCTGATTAAGATTCTAAAGCAAATCTTATATCTTCCGAGGAAGAAATGCCTGGTCCAATGAGCATATGGAGTAAGTGAGCAGTGGTACTTAAATACTAATCACTATAATTAACACAGGAATCAGACATCTCCGAATAGCCTGTATTTACTGTTTCTCACATAACATCAGTCACATCAGAAAACTTGAAAATTTCATTGCCTCGCAGTGGGAATTGAACCCGCATCCCCGATTACCATTCAAGCATGTTATCCGTTGCACCACCTAGGATGACAAAGTCCCAACTATCTGAGTGTTAAGAGCATTGGGATATTCTCTGACTGTCTGCAAATTGAAGTAAATTCTGCTTCCATGTAGCTTCAGTCACTCAGGTATATCTCTGACTGTCTGCAAATTGAAGTAAATTCTGCTTCCATGTAGTCAGTCACTCAGGTATATCGTGTGGAAAAAATATTCTTCTTATAATACATGGAAAATATGTCACTATGATTAACACAGGAATCGGACGTCTCTAAATAGCCTGTATTTACTGTTTCTGCATCTCATGATTTTGATGTAACGGATAGCATGCTCGAACCTGCATCTCCTGATTTCCATTCGAGCATGCTATCCATTACATCACCCAGGATAATAAAGTCCCAAGTATGTTGTATCTTATATCCCTCCAGCACAATTTTCCATTAATAATGTTACATCATTGGTGGCCTTCTACACCGAATCAGATTCAAGACATCACACACAGGATAAAACCAGAATGGTCGGGTTCAACCTCCGGATCAGAGAGCAGTACTTGATACAGTGCGAACATAAAATTAATCAATTAAGTTACTTAACAATAACACTGTTCAGTGAATTTTAAACTTTTGCATTTCGTTTGTGACAGTGAATAATACCTACAGTTTTCCATTCTGACTGCAAATGTTCTTTTAATTTTTTTTTTTTTTTCATTAACGTTTTGGGGAAAAGGCTTATAAAGCAAACACAGTTAAGAAAAACTTCATAGCTAAATTTACGTTAAATAGAATTTTTTTTTTTGCAATGATTTCCATGTGTAGGATTGTCCTGGTGTTCCTCTTATCAAATGCAAACAATAATCAACTAACATTGCTAGATTCTGCTTCCCCATATATCTTTTTTTCCATCTTTGAAATCTCTTGGTAGATTTTACTATGTTTGCCTCTCACAGACCCAATTTTTTTTTTTGGGGGGGGGGGAGTCTAGATCTGTATTCAAGAAGTATAGTTTGAGGGACACATTACATCTTATTTCATGATATGCCTCCACCATAGATACGTACGTACATACATACATATCACTAAGCTGTTCTTTGAGATTCAGAGGTTACCTCCACAAAGAAAGGCAACCCACCACATAAATTTTTAACTGAATATTTACTTCCTGTTACAGTATCAAATGTCTCCATTTACAGTGATCTTGGCACACAGCTTGAGCTTCACTGATATTCATTACACATCGCACACAAGATCTTCTGTACTTCATACTCATAATCTTTTTCTCATGCAAACACTCCTGAATCTGGTCCTCCCATGACTTCCTTGGCCTTCCTATACCTCTCTTTCTCTTCCACTTGGGCTGAAATTTTTTTCTTAGTAAGCATCTTATAACTCATTCTTTCAACATGGCCAAACCACCTAAGATTGTTAGTCTCCACCTTACTGAGAACTTTTTGCCTCACATTACACAACTGCAACACATCTTCATTCCTCACGTGATCAGAGAGTGTCTTGCCCCCCCCCCCATTAGTAATGCATCTCTCCAGCACACAAACGACTCCTATGTCTCTTCTGCAGTACCAAGGTTTCATTGGCATACATCAGAGTAGGAACGATTACACTTTCAGATGCAGCCATTTGGGACTTTCTTGAGAACCCATCATTCCTGTGAAATCCTCCTAAAGGAACTGTGATTTTCAATGAATAATTCACTTGCCTACTAATTTCACCTTCTAATTTGTTCTGTCTGTTAAACATACTACCTAAATATACAAACTCATTCACCTGGTCAATCACTGTGCCATTTAGACTTATCTTGCGTTCAGTACTAGCAGTTCCTCGCTCAAAAACCACAACTTTGGTTTTTCCTTATTTATACTCAATTTGAATTTTATGCAAACTTCGTACATCCGGGACAACATACTCTGTAACTCACTTTTGCTCTCTGCCAACAGGCTATGTCATCAGCATACAGTAATCAGCACATAAGAATATTACCAGGACATAAACCAGTATTGTCTATTTTGGCATCATGCATGCATAAGTATATTAAACTTGCCTACTACAGCTATGGTGACATTACACAACCTCCACCTTAGATGCCACGCATTTTTGTGAAATGGAGATTTTTCATTTCCTAAAAATTGCTTTGTCACCAGTTTAAATCGTTTCCATGCAGTGAATTTCTTTTGTTTGAGATTTGTTTCAAATGAAAACAGTGCATTATTTTTTTTAACTTAAGGTCCATTGAAATGTCTTCTTTTAGTTTAGTATGACTTATTTTCTGAAATTTCTACTGCAAATATTGAAATCCAGATTGCTCAAACCAAAGTTTTTCATTAACTCGAGTTTTATATGGAATGATAGCAAATATATTTCTATCTCTACAAGTGGTTCCTTTTTCAGTAGGTGTTGAAATTTTACCAAAGGCTGCTGTTTTACCACATAATGATTTTTCTTCACTGTGCTATCACATTCACACATGAAGCAACAGCATTTAGTGTATCCAGTATGCAATCCAAACAAAATCGTTATCACTTTAGGATCACCACTTTTGGCCACACAAGTTTCATATTCTGGTTCATTTTCCCCATAATAACTGAATGTGCTATTGAGGTAGATGTATATCAGTGCCCAATGTGAAAGAGGACAGTTTTTGTCTGACTTTTGGTGAATAAATAAAATGTCTCTATTGGGATAGTATGTGCTCAAATCCAAAGGTTTTAACCCATCTATGTCATTGCAGGAGGTCAAGCCATCACATTCAGAGTAAAATTTTACATACTAACTTTGATGGCTTCTGAATAAATTAACTGTAGTTACTGTAAATATAGTGTGGAAGAAATATTCTTATAATTCATGGCCAACATGTCATGATAATTAACACAGTAATTAGTCATTGCTGGATTGACCGTAATTACTGCTTCTCACGTAATATCAATCACATCAGAAAATTTGAAAATTTCATCGTCCTGGACCAGGAATTGAACCTGCATCTCCTGATTACCGTTTGAGCACGTTATCCGTTACACCACCGAGGACGACAAAGTCACAAGTATCTGAGTGTTAAGAGCCGCAGAATATTCTCCAACCACATTTTTAATCAAAGCAAATTGTGCTGCCATTGAAGCAAATCATGCTATTAACACTTAGATACTTGTGTCTTTGTCGTCCTGAGTGGTGTAATGGATAGGATGATCGAGGGGAAATCAGGAGATTCGGGTTTGATTCCCACTCCAGGGTGATGAAATTTTCAAGTTTTCTGATGTGATTGATATTAAGTGTGGAACAGTAATTGCAGTCAATTCAGTGATGTCTGATTGTTGTGTTAATTATCATAACTCTAGTTCCTTTGGCAAGGAAATTCCATTTATGGAGTCATGACGTTAAAAGTTCAACATGAACTTTTGAAAGGTTAAGACCTCTTACAATATCATTCAGCTTTTCTTCAGTGATAAAATGTAGGTCTGATGAGTGTTCAGCTGCAAAATTGTGATCCCTGCAAGGTGTTTATTCTGGCTTTTCGCCACTGCTCTCCATCTATGCAGGTGTTGGGTGTTATAGTCCTAGTAAATCAGTAGAGTTAGGCTCTGGTCAGATTTAGGTGCACAATGGTTTTCTTATTTTTTGATAAAAATCTGGTAACATTTGCCAGACAAAACTAGTAATTTGTAACATTGTGTGCTGTCTCTCTCCAAATCATGGGAATAGTAAATGGCATATAGTGTCCAGTTCCTTTAAGCAGTGATTGAAGACACAACTAGTAATTTGTAACATTGTGTGCTGTCTCTCTCCAAATCATGGGAACAGTAAATGGCATATAGTGTCCAGTTCCTTTAAGCAGTGATTGAAGAATTAACATGCAACTTGTTCAATGTTTGTGACTCCCAGCTCTTACCCTTGCCACCCAATGTACAATGAAAATAAAGTTCACATGCTTTCTGGATTAAACTTGTAAATGTTCACTGGACTTCTGTTTGGAATAAATTCACCACAAACGCACAACAAAAAACATTAGGAGAATTTAAACATTTATGAGGTATCTTTCAATGACAAGGACTACAACATGCACTAAAACTGTGACTGATGAATTCTATGTTCCATGCAAGTTGTCTTTGCAGGAGGATGATGCAATCACCACTGAAAACATGTACTAGTAATTTCATCAACATCATCATCTGCAACTGTTCAAATAAGTATTGCATCATATTGAACCCACTCACACTAAAATGTGATGTGATTGCATCATAGCCTTCTGTATCTTACACGCTGATATTCTCGGGAATAATAGGTGATCAAAATATTTGAAAAACAGATTTGGAATCAGTGTGTAAAACTATAAGAAATATCCATTGGCTCAGAGGAAACAAGCAGTGTCACAAACAGCGTAATTGAACATGAGTAAATTATACTTAAAAATTAATCATGGGTGTACTTTGATATGGTGTTGTCTCTGCCTAATGTTTTGGTTTATTTTTCTCACTGGAACCTGTGATCATAAATGAAACCTGGATGTCTTTTTTTGGATTCTGATTCTTATGAATATCATATTCATACTCTTAGTAACATAATTTTAAGTTTTAGGCAGCCCTAAAATTATGTCTGTGATAGTAAATATTTTGTATCATGTGTGGATTCTGTGTTTAGACTCCATATGAAACTGCACTGTAATTATATCATGTGTTGATTCTGGTTTTTAGATTCAACTTAAAAAACTGCCCACAATTTAACTGTTTTGGATCTTTATAAATCTTTTGTAGAAGTTGTTTATATTGGCACCATAAACACTCAGCACTTTCCTGTTGGAAAAATGATGTTAGAAGCCAAGAAACATGTACTGATGGAAAAGCCTATGACATTGAATTTGAAGCAGACCAAGGAACTGATTCAAACTGCCAGACAGAACAACTGTTTTCTTATGGAGGTAACATGACTAGTATCTACATTGTTTTGTATAAAAACTGAAGTGAAAGTGTTTCATGCTGGTCAGTAGATTATAGTGTTTCTATATACTAATCATTAATGATGTGTCAAAAATAAGACAATCTAAATGTTGTATGTAGTTAAAATAGTACTAGCAGTTGGAATTTCTTGGTGTAAAATATAAATCAAAGTTTACAAGCTTTTGCACATCAACTAGATGGCTTTTTCAAGGAAGATCCTTTTTCTGGCTGATTACCTGGCCTAAATGATTGGTTATTAAAATTTGTGTAACCTTCCTAAAATGATAGGTAAATCTGTTTGATTTCATTGGTATTAAGGTGGGGCCAAAATTAAATATTGCGCGATAGTTGGAATTTTAATAGTGGCAAACACATCTGTAGAATCGAAGTGGAACACAACGAGTTTATGCTGCTTATGCCACATGTTGGTTGGATACCTAGCACACCTCATTGTGAAATGGACTCTCCCTCCCAATTGCATGAGCCTGCTCAGTAACAAGAAGAAGAACTTGAGCTGTTGCTACCCGTTGGTCTAGTCACGACATTTTTTTAATTAGAGCAGCGATGTTGGATACAAATTCAAAATGCCAGAGGTCGTACTACACAACAGCATCATCAATGACTTTTAGAGGCTTGGGGGAATCTGCGTTACCATGCAGAACAGTTGCAAGATGGGTAAAAGCCTTTAATGATGGACGCCAAAATGTGAAAGATGAGCCTCGGTCAGGTCGTCACAGTGCAAGTGAAGAACAAGTGAGTGCTGTTTCTGCGTTACTGGGGACAGATCAGTGCTTTATGATTTGTCAGTTAGCCAATCGTACAGGAGTGTTGCATAAAATTGTGCTACATATTATGAAGGAATGCCTGGAAATGAGAAAAAAATGCATCATGATGGGTTCTGCATGCTCTGACTGAGATCCAGAAATGGCAACGATATGAAGATGCTTGTATCTACTTGGAACGCTATGAGCATGAAGGGAAAAGCTTTCCTTCGCTGTATCATGCTGTATGAGACATGGGCTAGATCACATGAGCCAGAAATTAAACGCCAATCAAATGAGTGACGTCATTACAGGTCACCGCACCAATCCAAGTTTCGTCGGAACCCTAGTAGTGTGAAGGCTATGGTTTTTCTCATGTATGACTGCAATGATGTTATCCTGAGACATTCCATACCCCAATGCCAGACCATCATTCCGCAGTATTACTCTACATTTTTGGAACAAAATCTTTGACCAGCTTTGAGAAAAAGGGGATACACTTTCTTTATGCAGAACCCACCCATCATTTTGCATGATAGTGATCGAGCACATGTTGCATATGCTGTGGATCAGTTGTTCACTTGATGGGACCGATAAGCGCCCTACCACCTGAGTACTCTCTTGATTTAAGCCTCTGCGACTTCGACTTGATCCCTAAAATGAAGGCATTCGATTCGGAACTATCCCAGACATTCTTCATGCAGTAGACCACTCTATATGAACAATCAACTAAACAGACACTACCAGCGGCATCCCACGACTTCCACGTTGCTGGCAACAGGTGTTACACAATGTTGGTGACTACATTGAAGGACTGTAAAAAATTTAAAACAGGTATGCATTTTGTATCTTCATTTTGTATCTGTAGTAATTATACACTTGCCACTATTAAAATTTCAGTCCTTGTATTTTTCATTGTATAATCCACAGACTATGAAATTCAGGAAAAGAACAAAATTTCGTTCTTATAATCCTGAAACAACCCTTGTACCTTGCTGATAATGCTTTCCAAACACTTTTCGTGGCACACTCAGCAGGCTGATGCCGCAATAGTTCTTGCATTCAGTCTGATCACCTTTTCCCATATGTCAGTACAAAGGAATAATAGTAACATCCCTCCAATCCTGAGGGACCATTACTAACTCAGAGTGTATGTGGCAAATTTGAGTTAACTGATCAATTATAGTGTCACCGCCATATTTTAATGTCACAACAGTTATGCCTTCTACTTCTAGAGCACTGCAATTTTGAAGAGATTTTATAGCAGGGCTATAGTTAGGTCCAGAACCGAAGGGACAGAAAAGTCATCTAAGAGGCTCTGTGCTTAACTACAAACTATTTTTTTCCATGAATGCAGATGCATGTTCCACTTTTTTTCTCTCCTTTTGTTAGTTTACTTTACTAATTAATAATTTCTCCTGGCTGAAATGGAAAAAAGCAATAAAATAAAATATAAAATATGAATAAAAGGAAAGAAAAGAAAACCTGAACTTTCATGAAATATAAAAAAATAAATCACATTCTCTGAATTTGCTTGATGGTGGTCAGTTCATGGTTCCTCTTTGTTGGAGACAAAATAACTCAACTAAAATATAAAAACTATTTAGTGTTTTAGTTTAATATTCTTGTCATTTCTAATGAATCCACGCAATGTCATTTAAGAGTTGATGTATTTCTACTCTTCTTCTTGGGGTTCCACTTTTTTCTCCATCTTTAATTGCACATTCTCTTTTGCTTGTGGTCATAGGTAGCCTATTCTCATTGTGGTCAACAGCCAAACCCTCTCCACTTACCACTCAAAAAATCAAGAGACCTTAGCTTCTCCCTAGCAAACTCCTTTTAACCAGAAAATGGATCGTAATACCACTCATAGCAAAGCAATGTACAGGAAAACGTTGAGGGCTTTTTCTCATACATTTGCACCAATATTTCTCTCCAGTACTATTTTCCAAAGCCTAGATGGATACATTTAGGTAAAACCTCCCCACTACATTTCTTTGTAGGTAATTAACTACAAAGAAAGCCTAGATGAATGGATTTAGGTAAAGCCTCCCCACTACATTTTCTTTGTAGGTAATTAACTACAAGGAAGTTTTTTTAACATCAGCTTAGCATTTCATAGCCCCTTACCCAGTGATGAACAACGTTTTAGTTTTCAGCACAATTACTTCTCCACTTTCGCTCCTTTTTTTTTTTTTAATAAAGTTCTTTCAAATTTTAAGTTTCTTCATAAAAAAAAAAGAAAAAGAAAAAGGCATTTCTCTCTTCTCTGACCCTTGACATTAGAAAGTCTTGTGTCAATGTGATGTAGGGAATTACTGGTACAGTTGTTCCTACTGATTCACATTGAGAAGTCATTTCATTTTAGATACCAGTCACTTGTGCTGTAGTATCTGTCCCCCCCCCGATCAAAAGTGCAATATGTGGATAAATAACAGTAACACATTCATGCTTATAATGAAATGTAAAGGTTGTTTTCATAAATCACCAATCACAGAGTTTACAGCAACAACTATTTTCTGGGGGGAGGGGGATTGCTTGCTCTGCAGGGGGCTAAGCCCCTTTTAGCCTCTTGCTAGCTACTGCCTTATTTTATAGGTTTACAAGCCTCTTCCCTTAAAAATCCCTGTTTTGCTTTATTCCTCACACAACTGTTTCTACATTTTGCATACTCTTCAGAATGTTTCCCTACCTTTCCAAAAGCTAACTTGTGACTTTTCACCTTATCCTTCCTACCTTTTTGCTTAATTATTGGCTTATACAATCCCTTCATGTTAAAAGAGGTGTCTGATGTTGCTCATTTTTCAAAAATCACAAAATTTGAAACTCTGTATCTAAAAAGGGAAAGGTATAAGAAATCTGAAACTTTCACAAAATACTTTTCTGGGTGTCTGCAGAGTGGTGTAAAAATCCCTACTTGTTTTTTTCTAGTACTTTGTTAGTTAGAGAGAGTCAAAGTTCCAAAAATTTGCAAATCGTAATTCACTTAAAAGAAGAGAATTATACGTTTTCAATTAAAAACCAAGAATTATGATACATTAAATAAATAAAATCAGATTAAAATAACAAAATGGATGACAAATGTAATATTTTCATGTTAAAATTACTGAAAATTTAATTTGTGCAGAAATTTCATTTCAACAACTGAAGTGCAAATGCTTTGACAAGATCTGGATAAAGTGGAAAATCAATATGTATTTCTGATATTTTATACCAATATAACATTTGCAATATATCATAAAGTAGTGCTGAATGCAATATATGTTCAAAGGTAGTAAAATCAGTAAAAATACCACGAAGTTGGAAATATATGGTCTGCAATCTTGTACTTCTTATTTAATCTCATTCTACTACTCTCATATATAATTCTTGGTTATTTAATTGAAAAACGTATTATCACTACCCCTCTTTTTAGTGAATTATGATTTGCAAATTTGACTCACTCTAACTAACAAAGTGCTTGGGAAAACAAGTAGGGATTTATACACCTTGATGTAGACACACAGAAGAGTATTTTGTGAGTTTCAGATTTCTTGTACCTTCCCTGTTTTTGATACAGTTTCAAATTTTGTGATTTTTGAAGAATGAGCAACTTCATACCCCTTTTCTAACATGAAGGTATTGTATAAGCCAATAGTTATTTATTTCAGCTTAAAGTACTCCTTGTAGGTTAAAAACAAGCCAGGTACCATTTTGTTTTTTGATTCTCTATAAGAACTGTAATGAATGAAAAACTAATAAAAAAAATTTCAATCTTAAATTTGAGTAAAGAATTTCTCCTCATTATATTAACTTTTAGTAAATACTTATATATTCCCTTTATAGATGGATCTAAGCTCTTTATTTAGAGACCAATTAGAACTCTCTGCCATTTATGGTTTTTGTACAGTTAAAAAAAAAAGCAAAACGCTGCCTGGGTGTGATTTTCACACTCTGTGGTGGCCATTTGGCTTGTTAATCTAAAATGGTGGATGTTAAAAAAAACAGAATAAACCCCAGATTTGAACTCTGAAAATATGATATTTCTCTTGTCATATTATTTGACTTACCACTCTTGTCATAATTTACGCCAATAAACAGAATCACTACTTCAGATTTGCATTTGATACTGGTGTAATCCTGTATTTCACGGTTCTGAAAATATGACTTTCCAAATGGACAAAGAATGAAATAAAAAATGTCAGCTATCACTTTTTTTGTAAATTGGGTGATTTTTCACAGAAGATCCTAACAGCTTGATTGCAGATCCCCAAGCTACTGTACAGACACCCTGTTGAGTCAGTGCTAAGCTGGGTGGTGGCTGTTCTGCAGGTGAAAGTAGGGCTCCTGAAGTATGTATTAAGTAGGTGTTCATAATTCATTGAGAACTCTGTGTGTGTGTGTGTTTTCTTATGAATCAACATATTCATAGTGAACAGTTATTATTTTTCACAATACTCTCATAAATTCATGCCTAACTTTTGCCATGCATGTCAGAAGGAAGATTTAAAAGCTTTGGAACCTTCCAGACTTTTTTCTTAATGTAACCTGCCAGCTTCAGGAATTAGTTTCCTGTTTTTTTCATTTTTGTTATTTCAAACAACTAGATCTTCGGAGTGCTTGTGAATCTGTATAAACGTATCACACATATACATATACATACAGAGTTTCCAAATTTAAATGCCACACACACCTCAGAAAATGTAATTTCTTCAAGTGTAAAGTGTCTCCAGGTGGATTTGTTAATATATTCGTTATGTATAGTTGCAGACTTTTATCCACTAGCAAAATCATTTAGTCATTGGTCTCTGTCATTAAGAGCTTGAGTGATATATTTGTTCTTTTTCTGTGATGACAGTAATCCTAAGTTAGGTATTCCTGTTTAAAAAAAAAAAAAAAAGGGAAAAGTTGATGACAGAAGAATGAAGAATTCCATTCCTATTTCTGGACAATCAAGTGTTTTCTTGACATTTTCTTGAAAGTCAATATTATGTAATGATAAATTATTGCACTTACGTTTTTTTAAACTACATTCAGTATTTATTTCAAAGCCTGCAAAGTTTGCTTTTGAAAATTTTATCCTTTCTTACACCAAATTTTTGTTGTATTTCTACACTGATTAATTTTTTTTCAGTGATTCCCCACTATTAGAAACTTACCAGAGTTTTCTGTTTTATTGTGATAAAGTGTTTGCTTAGAGGTCTGTATGGATGGGCCTTAATTTGGAAGGCCCGGCCCGGCCCGCCCCGCCCCAGAATTTCCAGTTTGTGGCCTGGCCCAGCCTGACCCATTTCAGACTTTCATCAAGTGTTCTCTGCCACTTACTGCAAAACAAAGCCAGTGGTGGCTTGTGGTTGAAAAAATAGGTGAAGAGCTACAAGAGCAATATGAAAAGATATCTACTGTATTCAATGAAAATCACTATATGAGGACTGACCTATTTTTTGTATATTAGATCAATTCTTCTTTCTTTTAAAGCTGCAAATTTGTCGATTATGTCGTCCTAGAATGGTTGTTTGTTCGTAAGCATCAATGAAATATCTTTCTGAATAGAAATATTTGCCAAAGAAGCAAGTGTGTCTTGAGAAATGGTGTTTCTTGAGTAAGTTTGTATTCTTTTAAGGCAAGAAAAACTTCTTTCCACTGGCACACTTGTAGATGGAATGGTTAAAATGAGGGCAACCAATTTATAAGCTTCTGTAAAAATTTCTTTATCTTCATGAAGCACTCGAAGAAGTTCTTGAGTCGATATATTCCTTAATTTTTCGTTGGCATATACAAGACTCAGTTCATTTTTAAGGCGCTGGAGTTTAGTAAATATTTTTCCGTAAAAATGTTGTAGATTTTCAAAAGCGTGAGAGGGAAAGCTTGAATTAAATTGTTCGAATTTGGTTGTGTCAGCAAGACAAACAAATTGAAGTTTTTCACAGTCTTGAAATCTTATATCCATTTCCTTAAGAATGTGGTCTAAAATTTGAAAATACAATTGTTTTTAATTTTTAAAAATTGTTTCTTGTGTAAGAGCAGCATATCCCCATTTAGATCTGCTTATTTCTGTGATTTTGCTAGCTTTTCCAAACAGTGTTTCAAATACTTCATCGTTCCTTTTATGACTCACAATTTCACGAGTGTTTTTAATTTGAGTTTCACAGTAGTTTATGTCTAGTGATTTTTTCTGCAAAATTTTGAATAATAGATTGGTGGGGCCAAAAATTTCATTAAATACTATTGCCAAAAATGTAAATTCAAAAGTGTTCATATCATTTAAAAATCCCTTGGCAAGTTGAATTGATTTTTTGTCTGATTGCTCACTATTTGTCAGAAATTCGAATACTTCCTTCAATTTATCCCAATCTTCAACAATTACATTTACTAACTTCGAAGTGGAGGAGCATTGAGTTTCTGCTATGGTTGGTATGCGTCTTGCGGTTGTAGATGTGAGTGTATAAGATCACTTCACTGAGTGGTGAAAAAATGAAGGAATTCCATTGAGGCTTGCGTAAAATATAGGACACTTTGAAATTTTAGAAAAACTCTGCTGTAGTACAAGGTTCAAACAATGTGCTAAGCAATGAACAAAAACAGCTTGAGAAGCTTTATCCTTGATTTTTTCTGGAGCCCATTCAAGTGTCCAGACATTACACTTGCCCTGTAATGTGTCGCCGTTCAAATCAATCAGGAATGCACAGTATTGAAGAAAAAGTACTTCTTACCTTACATTCAATTTTTTGAACGACGGTTCTTGGGTGCCGTGTGTTGAGGTCGTTAAATCAATTAACAATAGCAAATTAATCCACATTCCTCCGAAGTTGACACGAATCACTCAAGAGGCAGTAATAAACATCGAACCTACATTTAATACATGACACAGATGGCCTACCGCACACATACTAAAGATACATAACATAAAACACCGGCGTTTTTTTCATCGTGAGTTCCATCGTGTTCAAAACACTCGAGTTCTCTTTTCCCACGGGGTGACAGCGCCCTCTATCAGAAACAGTTTTGACAGCTGCTTGGATTATATTTATTTTTTCTCTTCGGGAGCTGTTCCTCTTCCGACATCCTCCCACCTTTGAGCTTCGGGATCAGTCACGAAACTCAAACACATAAATCGTTATAAGTTCATTCGCCGCACTGGCTTTAAGATCCGTCCATAACTGAATCGCACATCTCCACTACCCGTCGCTTCTTCTTGCTTTTCTGACAACACTGGGTCATGTAAAATGTCTCTGGAAGTAGGTCCCCTTTCGACGTCTCTCGATACTCCAGGAGGCTCAGGGACTTGAAGGGACGAGCGCTCGCTCTCTCGAGTCTCAAGAGGATAAAGTCTCTTCACTGGTCGCAATAAGGATCCTGTTTTTGTCTTAACTTCCGCAACACGGACTTCACTGTCCTTGCCCGGAATAAGTTCTTGCACCTTGGCCAAAAGCCAATCGAGTCTCTTAGTCTTGTCGTCACCCACTAAGACCACGTCCCCTTCCGCAATGTTGGATCTCCTTTGAGCCTTTGAAAATTCTCTGAAATGCCCCAGATATTCGACTCTGAAGCATTTTCTGAGATCCTGCCAAATCCTCTGCCTAAAGCTAAATCGCTTGTTCAGTCTTTCGGTGTCAATCAAATCCAGATCGGGGACTCCTATCTCTTTGATCTCTTGCAAAAACATAGCCGGTGTGAGGGCAACGAGATCACCACTGTCCTCAGAAAGGTATGTTAGCGGTCTCGAATTAATCACACCTTCCGCATCGCAGAGAACCGTTTACAGTTCTTCGTACTGTAGACTGGCTTTACCCAGTACCTTTCTGAGCGCAGTCTTCACCATGCCTATCATCCTTTCCCAGAATCCTTCCCACCAAGGGGCAGAGGGTGGATTGAACTTCCATTGATTTTTTTCCGCCGTAGCAATCCTTTGTACTCTATCCCAATGAATGGATTTCAAGTTCTTAGCTGCTCCCACTAAGTTTGTTCCATTGTCGGAATAAATGGTTGTTGGACGTGGTAAGTTTGTTCCATTGTCGGAATAAATGGTTGTTGGATGTGGTAAAAAATGCTCAGTTTTCACATTCTCCTCAGGAAATTTGACTTCTTCTATAATGTCCTCCTTTAGCCACTCCCGGAAAACATCTTCATAAGCATCTAACTTCTCAGTCCGTTCTAAGGATTTAACACAGCTCTTCAATCTCTTAACTGCTATCTCCCTGCAGTCCGACAGAGGAGGGTGATCTTGAATCCATGGCAAACAAACCATATATCTTCCTTCTTGGTCTCTTGAAACATTACGAATAAAATGGTCTTTCGCAGCGTCTTCGAGCTCCTTTCTCGCGATCTTTTGGCCTGGATCGAAAATCCCCAAAGTATCAAATCTCCACAAATCAGAAAGGTTTAATTTGCCAACATGGAGAGAGATAAGGACATTAGATTTACTGGCTTCTTTTTCTTCTGTTTTTCCCATAAACGTCCATCCCAGACGTGTGTTTACTGCCACCAATCCATTGGAAAGGTGCTAAATTTCACCTGTAAATAACTTCCCCGCGAAGTCAGCTCCTATCAGAAAATGAATTTCCTTCGGATCTTTCTCATACAGACAGTCATGTTCATTTATGGAAATATCGCTAATGAAAACTCCACGATTTGTCAGTTCTTTTATGCATTTAGAGTCCTCTAACTTCGGAATGAAAGCACAGATTCTTTTTTGATCCATCACCTCTAATTCGCAAATATAATCGCCGTCAAGATTGCTTAATTGAATCGAATATCTTTTGTGCTTTTCACTTTTTCTATTCCTCCCAAAAGTCCATGAACGACTTTTTTTCCCCCTTTGCATTTCAACTTCAGTGCTTTAGCGACAAATTCACTTACATATGATCTTGAGCTACCTGTATCAATAATCCCTCGTACATAATGACTGATGTCATTCTCCTTAATACAAACAATTAAAGTCTGTAAATACACCTCCTTGGAACAGGAATTGTTAGTCAAAACACTGGCTTCCAGAGCTCTAGCATTTTCTTTATTAATTTCTGGTTTCTTATCTTTCTCTTCGTGTTTATGAAAACACATAATAGATAGATGTCTATTACCACAGTCTGAGCAGGTAATTTTTACCTTACAAGAACGTGAAACGTGTCCTGGTTTAAGACACCTAAAACAGCATCCCCTTTTTAACAGAATAGATTTTCTTTCCTCCAGAGACAGATTTCGAATTTCTTTGCACTCAGAGTTTGCGTGAGGCTTGTCACAAAAAACAAACTAGTTTTTTCTCTTCTTTCAGTTCAGTACTAAATAGCTCAGCTGCTGTCGGTGTATTTCCCTTTTCTCTCGAGTAACGTGAGAGCTTCCTGCCACAGCCACCTGACCGAGGAGCAAAAGTGGCTGGAAAACTGTTGTGCCAGTCTCTGGTGACCGAAACACTAGCAGAAGTGCGCTCCCTGGAGGTCAGTTCCTTCCTCAAAAATTCAATCAAATCTTTGATGTCATAACTGACATTGGTACTTTGTTTATTGAATTCTAAGATCAGATCAGCGGGGAGCACTTTCAACAGCATCGGACACATAAGATTTCCATACGTGCCTGACAAAACTCCCAGCGACTCTAAACTTCTTATTTGCGTTTGAACATCATCAAACAACTTTCAAAATGTTCCGATATCACTGGAATTCTTGAGAGGGGAAAGATCAAGCAAGTTACTCATATGTGCATTTATTAACAAATCCTTTCTCCCAAATCGCTCTTCTAACATGTTTACACCAATGTCGTAATTTTCCGGTGTGATAGCAAGTCCTTGTACAGCGTTTATAGCAGTACCCCGCCGCCCGGTGGCGCAGTGGTCTAAGGCGTTGGCCTCTGATCATTCGTCCGTAAGGGGTCCGGGTTCGAATCCCGGTCAGGCATGGATGTTGTGTTTGTCTTACGGCACTGGCTCTCTCCCTTCCCTGGAACCAGTGACCCTAAATTAGGGACGGGCGACTGCTTATAGCCCATTGAGTTGCTCACGGCGGTCGTTAAACCTCCAATCAAAAAAAAAAAAAAAAATAGCAGTACCCCCTAAGTGAGCTTTAAGATAATTAAATTTATCTACTTTGTTTAAAGAATCATTCTTATGAATTGCCGATTCAAAAGAATTCCAAAATGTAAGCCATTGACTCACATCCCCATAAAACTTGGAAATAGATAGCTTCGGCAATTTTATAGTCACAGAGTCCCTCACTCGTTCTTCTTTCGATTCATGTAGCTCAGTGCTCTGACCAAGAGACACGCCATTATTCACAACATTTTGCTTTAATATATGAACTCATTTGGACGCTCTATATCTCCATGTAGTTATTTTCTCACGATATTCTTCAGCACTTTCTAACTCAGACTGCAAGTCCCCTGGGTCTAAAACATTTTCCAGCTCAAAATCAATTAATTTTAGTTCTGTTGATTTTTCATTAAGATGTTCTAAAAGTTCTTCAAGATTATCTATATCCACATCAGTTAGTTTAAGTTCCGCTTCCAATCGCTTAATAATTTTAGTAATGGAAGTTTTCATCACGCCGCGTTTCTGTCTCAATCTAGCTCTAATTTCTTCGGCCATCTTTTCGTTCGAAACAATATATCAGAATGTCAACAAACGAAAGAATTCTCTCGGTTACGAATTCTGTGCTATGTTCAAAATACCTCAACTCAAAACCCCGGCAGGGATGCCATTATGTAACGTGTCACCGTTCAAATCAATCAGGAATGCACAGTATTGAAAAAAAGTACTTCTTACCTTACATTCAATTTTTGAACGACGGTTCTTGGGTGCCGTGTGTTGAGATCGTTAAATCAATTAACCATAGCAAATTAATCCACATTCCTCCGAAGTTGACACGAATCACTCAAGAGGCAGTAATAAACATCAAACCTACATTTAATACATGACACAGATGGCCTACCGCACACATACTAAAGATACATAACATAAAACACCTGCGTTTTTTTCATCGTGAGTTCCATCGTGTTCAAAACACTCGAGTTCTCTTTTCCCATGGGGCGACAGCGCCCTCTATCAGAAACAGTTTTGACAGCTGCTTGGATTATATTTATTTTTTCTCTTCGGGAGCTGTTCCTCTTCCGACATGCTCCATCGTAACATTATCCTATTAATTTGTGTTGATAATCGAATTGTTCCAAAATTTTGTCTAACATTTTGTATAAAGCTTCTGACGTTTGATCTCCACTCACGTCGTGGAAACCCTAAAATCGCTCAGCCAATACACCTTCCGAATCAACAAATCTTATTATTAAAGAGCACTGGGAAGTTTGATTTATGTCTGTGGTGTCATCTACTTGAATAGAAAAGCATTGAACTTCATTTATTTCATTTTTAATGTGATCGTTTATATGTTCAGAAATACATTCAATTAATTCATTTTGAATAGTTTTTGAGTCCCCTGTGAAGACATTTTTTATCTTTTCGTATTGATTTTGAATTTCTAAAGGACTTCTTGATATCAACAATGAAAGTAATTCCTTAAAATTTCCACGATTTATCGAGTCCATGCTTTCGTCATGGCCATGGAATGCTAGTTCTTGTTTGCTCAAATATAATACTGCATCAATCACTGTCTGCAGGAAAAGTCTATTTAAACGAACGTTTTCATTGAAATGCATTTTCAAAAGCCTAGCATTCTCCCTCAGGGCATCGGCAATGGTGTTCTGATTTTTTCAAAATTCCTTAGCATTAACTTGCATTTCAGGTGTTCGCTAGAATCACCATGTTTATGAAGTGAGCGTGTTATATTTAATAAATCTGAGAATCCGTCTTTATTCCACGCCGAATGTTTATTACTAAAAAGTAAGCAGGGCCAACAAAATAATTTTTGTAACACAGAACTACTACAAAGCCATTTATATTCAGTAAACCAACAATTTTTAAAATTAATATTGTAGGATTTACTGCTCTTCTTGATTTCTTTTTTGGCAACAATTTTCAGTGAATCCATCGGTCGTCCTTGAAGTAAAATGTCTCTTTTATCTTTCCACCGATTAAATGGAGTTTGTAATAAATTACAAACAATGTCGTTCACAGGATACATACTTTAATTAAAACTATCACTAACTGTTAAACTGTACACGAAACTACAGTAACAGCTAAACTTTTTGACAAATAATCACAAAGCACGAAAAAACAAATCCCTTTCGGAAAGCATGTATCACAACACTGCAAGATGCCCTGGGTAAAACATAACGTTTCACCGTGATCTCTTTCGAAGGTCACGATTCCATCTGCAGAGCTTTGGAGCCGAAAGATAAAACACTTCACTTGCGCGCCAGATAGGGGAGGTTGACGTCACGGTTACCATAGCAACTTGGTCGATAGCTGCAGACTTCCAAGGGTTTTCATTTCGGCTCTTCACTTGCACTGTTTTGCGTATGAGGACTTGTTTTCCGTCTTGAACGTGCTATGTGAATTGATATCTAATCAAAATTTTGAGTATTTTGTAACACAATAGAGACAGAAAATAATATATTATACAAATTACTGAATAAAACTTTATTTTAAGTAAAATAGGTGAAGAGGCACTTCACCTACTTCACCTGAAAAGCCGTCACTGAACAAAGCTTCCTCTAGAGTAGGGGGGGGGGCTTCAACCTGTGGCCTGCAGAGCACTTTTTAATGACATGCAAGATGTAGTCCACAAAGGAAATTCTAAAATGGAAAAAAAACAACATGAATATTCAAGTACCTTGGGTACATGAACTTTGAATTCCTAAATCTGCTATGAGCTAGGCTGCAATAAATTCTATACTTGAAATTTTTAAAGAGTGCTACAACATGTAATCATATCAGCTACCTACTTCAGACTTCATTGTAAGATAAATAACATGTTAACTGCTTTGTTTCATTTTCCAGAAGTTTAGTGTAAGGAGTAAAGGTCTCTCTGAAATAATCAATATTCAAAATAAACATTAGCATTTTTACTCTTCCTGTGGCTCACCAGTCCTGTTTCATTTTGTCTTGTTGTCTGCAATTTGAAAAGGATTGAAGACCCTTGCTGTTGAGAAACAAATCTGCTATATACTGGACTAAACATCCTTAGTAGTAAAGAAAATGTAACACAGAGAGGCATGCCATTCCTCCCACAGATTAGGTTTGGACCAGTTTACATACTTCTGTTACAAATGTAAACACTTTTCCTCTTCTACAATTAAGAGTAAACAAGTTAGCCCTCGATCCCCAAATATATAAACAAATATTTTAAACTTCCTTGTCTTGTAGCACTTCTCATCTCCATTATAGCAACAAATCATGCGAGAAGCTTGTTTCGGTTTCAGGAAGCTGAAATATGTCTATATAAGTATTTCTCGAAAAAGAAAAAAGCCAGGTGTTTTAGTTGTTGAAGCCAACGAAGTGAAAACATATTTTGATTTCAACCTTTAAAGAAATAAAATGTCCCATTTCAGACACTCATCTTACAGCTCAGTTTGTTGGTTTCAGCTGTAATTAGTCAATGCATCCAGTGGTGGATGAGGTATTTCATTTCATCCAGTAAATGTTGCTATCTGATTATTAAACAAACAAGTCTTTGTTTTGTGAGGTGAAAACTTTTTCTTCAGTCCAGTAGCAGGATGCTAAACATTCCAGTAGAGGCCTGGTCCAGGGCCCATGCCCCAAAATGTTTACCTAACTGATTAAAAAGAAAGCCCAGCCCCTGCATACCTCTATGTAAGCTTCCTCATTGTTCATATTGACCATGGCTTTCTGTGCTGTAAATTGTTGATACCTACCTATTCATGCACTGAAAGAATTCATTTATAGCAATTATTTGAAAAAATGAATGTGAATGGAATTGAAAAACAAGTGTTTACCTTTTTTCTTTTAGTATTTTTGCTTCAGAGCAGTACAGTATACGATATGTTTGTTTACAGGCAGTCTGGAGCAGATTTTTGCCATCTTACAGGCAGCTGTCCAAAGAGCTTTCGAAGAAAACCATTGGTGATGTTATACATGTCAATGCAACTTTTGGAATTCCCATTTTGGATTTGGAACGTATTTCGAAAAAAGCTTTGGGCGGAGGAACCATTTTAGATCTTGGTATTTATACCATTAATGCTGTAAGTGTGGTATATCAAGGGGAAAAGCCTAAAAAGGTTGCTGCTGTTGGACACTGTAATGAAGATGGTAAGCTCTTTTTCATTTCAGCTACCCTTAAAGTTTTATGCCTTTTTCTTTCTTTTTTTTTTTACCAGTACATATATAAATGTTTTGTATCTTAGATATACACTGGCGGAAAGTGAAAAAAGAACACCAAGAACAAATTGGCAGATGATCATGAAATTTACATATGTTAATGGGGTTGAGTTTACGTAGGTGTGATGTTAATTTCAGGACCAACCGGTGAGCGCTTACGCCACAGCACAGCATAATATGCAAATGATTGTCGGTGGTATTTAAGGAGTACGGCAAAGTGAATGTAATCAGTCGTCGGCGTACGGACACGTGCGAAGACCCTGAAGAAGGTGCAATGACTGGACATGGAAGACTTGTACGATTTCAGCAGTTATCGGACTTTGAGCAAGGTCGTCTAGTCGGACTCAGCGAGGCCGGGTGGTCGTATTGCGGAGCGAATTGGACGGGAAGTATCGGTGGTGGCGTAGATGGTCCGAGAAACATTTCCACACGAGAAGACGTGGAACCGGGAGTCACAGACGGACTGACGAGCGGATCGATTGGCGCATAAGAAGAGCGGCATTGTCAAGCAGAATATCGACTGCGACGCAAATCCGAGCTGCTGTTGCACCTGAGGTGACTGTGCGAACAATCCGCAACCGTGTACTGGATGCAGGACTACGTGCACGTATGCCTCTGACTCCAGCTCACCGTCAGGAACGGCTGCAGTGGTGTTGCCAACGTCTGTACTGGAGAACACAATGGCAATCTGTCGTGTTCAGCTATGAAAGCAGATTCTGCTTGGGAGCCTCCGATGCCCGTATGCGTGTTCGCAGACTCACAGGGGAGCATCTCCACCCTTCTTGCATCCACCAGCAACACACAGGGCCTACACTTGGTCTCCTGGTGTGGGGAGCGATCAGCTATCACTCCCGTACACAACTAGTGTTTGTACCGGGTACTTTAAACAGCACCTCCTACATCAACAACATCATTCAGCCCGTTGTTGTGCCATTTGTAAGGTCGGTCCATCATGGTGTTTTCCAGCAAGATAATGCATGCCCACACACGGCACGTGCAACGCAACATGCTCTTCTGGGTGTGAGACAACTCCCATGGCCTGCACGCTCACCGGATTTGTCCCCCATTGAGCACGTGTGGGATTTTATGGGACGACGACTTATCCAGTCTCCACGGCCAGCCACGACCATCCCGATTTACGCGTCCAGGTTGAGGATGCTTGGAAACTCAATACCCTAAACTTACATCCAACATCTGTACGACAGACTCCATGACAGAATTCCCCAGTGTGACGCAGTTCATGGTGGTTCAACCTCGTACTAACCATGTTGCATGAAAATGTTATTTTTCAGTTTACCAGCAAACACAGCTGTATTTGGCCATAATGTTTTGATCATCTTATCCTCTGTATTCCGTTATTATGCTGTATGAATTTCGTTGGTATCAGACGTCTCCTTCTTGGTGTATTTTGTTTGTCCTGCTAAGATTTCCCTTGAAGAGTTGGAGATACATTTGGTTTGTTCCCCAAACAGTTGTGTGCCAATGTTGATAAGATCTGAAATTTTAGCTTCTTTGCAAAGCATTTTCATTTTTCACACATTGTCCAGCTTCCTTTACTATTTGTCTAAAGCTATTATACATAGCTTGTCCCAAAACAACTGAGAATAATAACAACAGACACAACCTGAGAATACATATTCCCAAAAATTGTTCTTATATCTTATGTGCAAATTGTAATTAACTTTGTTAATAGAAACTCACCCAAAGGTTGTTGCTTCTTGGCACATTTACTGCACATATCTTTCGGCCGACTTGTCATAATGCTTGACTTGCTCTGCGGCTGCAGAGAAGAACGGTTGTAATTCGACAAGCCTCCTGAAGACAGCCAGGGACTGGCAGAAAATACTTGAGGCAGACGAAGTCATGGATGTGGAGTGGGCGGTGTCAGTGGTTAGGCGTATCATGTTTCCCATCAAAAACTAAGTTGTGTAAGGAGGAGAGGGTTGAGCCGGTGAGGAAATGAATTGAGTGGATAAAATAGGGGTGCTGTAAATAATGTATGTAAAATTCTGTTTTTAATATGAATGTATGTATTGATATGTATGGCAGTTGTAAATGATAAGACGTGGACGGTATTTAACAACCAAGAGAGTTAGGGTTAAAGTTTTCGATGAATGACGAGGTGTTTCTGTATAATGTTTTAGAATTTTTAATATACGTTGAAGTTAATTAAAGGTGCCCATGTGTGGATAATGATTGAATATAGCTGTAAAAAGTTAGCTCAAAAACAAAAGCAAACAAACAAACAAACAAACAAACAAAAAAAAAACCGCAGGCAAGAGTATATGTGAAGACACAGGGAAGAGATAGGACCACAAAAGGCCTATCACGCATTATGACAAGTTGGCCAAAAGATACGTGCAGTAAATGTGCCAAGAAGCAACAACCTTTAGGTGAGTTTCTACTAACGAAGTTAATAACTGAGAATGTTTTTCTAAAAAATGCGCAATACTACATTCGACCTTGGCATGAGTCTCAAAAAACAAACAGTAGTCATTGTAGTAACCATAGCAACCGGCCACAGTTTAATAAGTGTTTTTTTTGTGAACCCCTAATAATTTCGTGCTGTAATTTTTTGAAAAAATGGCTGCGAAAGAGGAACAAAGATGCACCATTAATTTTTACTGTCAACTTAAGTAGTCTGGCGGAGAGACTTTCTATCTTATGCAAGAAGCTTATAAAGATGAATGTCTAGGAAAACCAATAATTTACAGATGGCATAAAAGATTTATGGATGGTCGTGAGTCAGCAGCTTTTAATCGCACATGGTAGAAAACCTTCAATGAGTGTTACAAAGGTCAACATCAATACAATAGGTGTTTATTACATGGAAAGACAGAGGCCTATCAATTAGAGATATTAAAGATATGGTTTACATTTTAAAATCATCAATTCACAGAATTTTAACCGAGCATTTGGGCATGAAACAAGTCTGTTCAACTTGCATTCCCCATTTCTTTTCATGTGCCGTCCAATGCAAGGCCACACATCGCCAGTTCTGTCATTTCTTATTTGGAGAAAATGAATATTAAGTTGATGCCTCAACCTACATATGTCCAGACTTGTCACCACGTGACTTCTAGTTGTTCCCCATTTTAAATAAGGCATTACGGGTATGACAATTTGAGACTGATCAACAACTTATTACAGCTGTGCAGGGGTGCTTCAACAACATTTCAGAAGAAGAATTCCAAAAGACATTCAAAATGTGGGAGGAACGTGGACACCCGTATTTGATGCAATAAACAGTATTTCAAAAAAGATTACCACTTCCTTGATAATTAAGATACACTTAATTCTTTTATAAAAACATCCTCAGTTATTTTGTGACAACTCTTGTAACTCTTTTTCTCTGTGACTTAGTGCATGAAGTTCATTGGTGATCCTGACAATTGCATTTCATTTTGCACTTCATTAATGATTGTGTGGATATTGTTATGATTTACTATTTATATGTGATGAGTGCTTAAAATGCTGTAGTTGCTATACATTTAGTTCATGATATTTTTTATTGTTGGGCTTTTTAGGCATGTGTTGGTGTAATAACGTGAAGTATTTTTGACATTGATGCTCCTGTGTGCAAATGTGTTAAATTGTGACATTGTGCTATGCCTTCTCATGTGGTTTGTATAACTGTTGAAATTGCACAGATCATAGACTCGTATGCTTGTAAATGAGCATAAAAAAATAGGCTAAAACTTATAATAACTTTGGTCTCTGCATGACTTACCTTACTGTTTAGACAGTACTATTTTCGATTAAGGGCTTCATGTAATTTACCAAAGTTTCTTCATGAAACCCATGTTTTCCAGTTATTTGTGATCTTATGACACCATAGTAGTCAAGGAAACATACACGTTTACAGTTTAAATTTGTCAAAATGAAATTTGAAAATCGGTGCCTACCCACTGTAAAGTATCGATAACCACCATTTGCAATAGCGTGTAAAGTTGTCTTCACAGAAGAGGTGTCATCTGTTACATGGATCTTCTAGTTGTGTGACTGTCGGCTCAACTTTACAAATAGATCTTGCAAACATTACGATATGAATAAAGCTTTTTATGCAGTGGATTCATTTTATTATAAATTCTTTTTTGAACTGCATAGCGAAAGTACTGTGACTTCACTTATCACTATTGTAATTAGTTTGAACCAGACTCACAAATGGAAAACAAACACCTGCCTCAAGTTAACTGAGAGGTTTAATATCCTTAACATTTATTACTGCACGGAGAGGAAGAAACATGGTGCACACAGAGCATCTCACCAGACACACACACACGCACGCACGCACGCACGCCTTCTCTCAGCTTCCCAGCCCAAGCGAAAAAACCGGTTTTTCTACTATGTTAATAGAGTTGGGAATTCCTTCTCTCAAGGACACCATAGAAAGTGTGCCATAGAAAAACAGTAGTCAAAAATGCACAAAAAATTAGTTTGAAAACACATATAACTTTGACTTTTTATTAACAGCATGCTTAGAAATTTAGTAAAATGTAATGAAATCTTCATTAAGGGGGAAGTATTCCTTAAACTTTGATAATCCAAATATATTTTCATACAAAATATTTAGTAGAGCTAACGTCCCCTCTGCCCAACATGTAGCAGATGAAATCTCTGTGAAAACAATTTTACATGCTGTTGCAAATGGTGGTTACTGAAGCATCGCAGTGGGTAAGTACTGATTTTCAAATTTCATTTTGACAAATTTAAATGGCAAAAGTGCTTGCTCTCTCAACTGATATGGTATCATAAGACCATAAATAACTGGAAAACATGGGTTTCATGAAGAAACTCCGTTAAATTATACGAAGCCCTTAAAACTAGTATCATTTAGAATGAATAAGCTGTGTCTACTTAAAACACAAATGCAGTTGTGTTGTACTGTTCATACAGGTATTAAAAATTAAGATAGTTACAATTCTGTCCTCATGTGATGTGTGAATCTCATAAAATCAGTTCTGGAGGTGTCAAATCAACATTATAATGCCTTTCTTAACAGGTGTCCTCTTCTTGTATGAGATTGACTGCTGCAGTTTCAAAATCTTCCCTATTATGTAATGTCCTCTGCCATTCTTCATATATCAGCTCAATTCATTCTGTGATGTTTCCAATGCAGAATTTGCCCTGTCTTTATGTAACTTTTCTGTTTTCCCCTTCACTCTCTCTCGTTTTTGTTGATATGTTTGATGTCTGATTAAGAATTCAAAGTATTTTTGTGCTTTGAAGAAGTTTAAAAGGGATCTTTATGTCATTTGTCATTTCAAGAGCCTTTTCATATGTTATTTTACTACAATAGTTTCAACATACTTGTGCACAGATGGTTTTGAATACCTCCAGCATTTTTGTGGAATTTTTAGTGTCCATGTTTTTGAATTGTATGAAGAGTTACATGCAGAGCTTTCTAAGAGACATTTCCTGATATTTTATTCATGTTTTTTTTTAAATAATTTTTCCATACAGTGTAATAGTTCTGAGATAGTTTTTATTACTTGTGCCAAATATTAAAATTATTGCAATATAATGACATTAATTAGGAAAAATTGTTAAATAAACAAAATTCTGTTCATTTATTATTGCTTGTGTTAAACAATTAACATCTGTGCTTTGCAATTGTATTATTCAGTGCATTAAAAAACTTTTGTGTCAAGAATGTAATCTTTTATTCATAAATTTAGTTTCTGAAATTAAGGCATTCATATCAGTCATGATGCTTTTATTTATTTGGTGTAGGTGTAGATGTAGGCGTTTCTGCATCTTTGCTGTATAATGATGGTCGTACAGCTAGCATTGCCACATCATCTCAAGGACAATACCCTTGTGAAGTCATCATCAGTGGTACAAAAGGACAGATAAAAGTAAAACACTTTTCATTCAATTAGAAAAAAGAATCTGGAATAGATATGCAATTTTTTACTTTTAGCTAATGTGTAATGAGTAAGAGATGTCTCGTACAACCTCTGCAATTTTAATACAGGTGGTCTTTAAGGACTTTGACAAAATGGGATACTGGGAATGATTTACTGTTAGATATTCTGCTGATACTAATTGTGGCAATGTTATTCATGAACCTGTTATGCACAAATCTTGAGCTTTTCTGAGATTTATGTAAAACCTTTTAACAGATTTTGGGATATCTTAAAAATATAACTTAGTATTACAGGGATTACTTGGATGATACTTATTTGCCATTGTTGTCAAATTTTTGGGATGTATACCAACCCATCCTCAGGACTGGCTCAAGAGAGTTAGGTATTGTTAGTTCTGTGGAAATACCCAGCCTTTCTGCTCATTATTTGTGGCATGTCTTCTTCTTTCAGTTTGTAGACTGTTCCAACTTCCTTCTCACAAAGTGCTGTTGGTGTGAAATAATTTTTGTAGAGTCGTAGTTAATTGAATATCAGGTGCTTTGGATGTGTCTGTCAAGTCTTGTTTTGTTGGTAATATTTCTTACAGCAACTTTGTTCTGCTACAAGGATTCAAAGTTGTCTTCCAGAGTCTCCTACATAAATATTCCCACAATTGTAGTTTACAGTGTAGACCACTCCATCTAGTTGCAGAACATTGTTGTAAACAAATAATATTATTTTAAGCAATGTCATGCTAGAAGATGGAGTGGTCTTCACTGTAAACTACAATTGTGGGAACACTTATGTAGAAGAAACTGGAAAACAAATTCGAATCTGTGTAGCAGAACATAAGCCACAATAAAAAACATTATCAACAAAACAGGACTTGTCAGACACATCCAAAGCACTGGGCATTCAATTAACTAAGACTCCATAAAAATTCTTTCGCACCAACAGCTCTTTGTGAAAAAGAAGTTGGGAGACAGTCTACAAACTGAAAGAAGATGATGTGCCACAAATAATGAACAGAAAGGCTGGGTATTGCCACATGAGTGGCAACACTTACTCTCTTTATAGTCAGTCCTGATGATTGGTTGGTGTGCAGCCCTAAAATTTGACAACAGAACATTAGCTTTATCATGGTAGTCTCCATAATATAAAGTTAAATTTTAAAGATACTTCATCACCAGAATTTGCCATGGCTTCATTTAATACACAAGATTTTGGGATTGCACATTGAATTTAGTGCTACTAAGTTTACCTATAGCTGGCAATTAGCGTGGAGTCAGGATACAAAAAGTATTTGTTATCTTCCTCAAGTTTATTTATATTAATTACTGTAGTTAGGGAACTAGAATAGTAGTGGAAATGCCCCCCTCCCCCTCTTCCCTTTTAATCACCCAGTTTTTCACTCTTCCCTCTGAACTTTAGGGCGAGATTTGTTGTTGTTTCTCCACCACTCCCTAGCCCTGTAAGCTGTTGGAACTGGAGCAAGAACAATTAGAATATGGAAAGATGGGAAGTTGAGGAAAGTGATGGGGAAGAGGGAGATGCCAAGTAAGGTATTACAAGCAGCCCTCTTGTTTGTCTACTTACAGCCACGTGAGCCAGGTTGAAGTGAGGTGATGCTCCGAAAGTCTAGGAACGTGTAAAAATGGAATTTATGGTTCACATTGAGAATTGAGAAGAATTTTAGAGACTGTTTTGGACAATTGAATCATCATCTGGGAACAAACAAGGCATTTTTATGATATGCAAAATTAGTATCATTATAAAACTTGAGAGTGTGATGCTAAATTTAACGGATACGCAACTATAAAAGAGGTTAACATTCCTTACTGAAACCACACCCACCCACACGCAGTTTTTGCAATATTACTAGCAGGAACATCTATTGAATCAAAAGATGAATATTATGCTAGTTATAAGAATGTTGGTTGGAATTTGGAAACATTTTTTTATTTTATACACACATATAAGGCTTATTAAATGTTTCAACATAACTACAGTTATGCCTTCCTCAGAAGCAGGTCTAACTATATGTTCGGTTAGAGAAAAGGCAGTTTAAAAGGAAATGGTAGAAATAGACTTGTAGTGATGTAATTTTAAACAAGTGTGTTCATCATCCTGGTGTTTCAAGAACGGGTTCCTAGAAGTTCATAATGTTTTCAGCAGGACCTAAATCTCTGTTTAAAACCTGCTTTTTGTTCTTGAAGATCTCCAAAGACTCCCTTATGTTGAGATGAGGAAGTTGTGATGTATTGGGTTGTTGGAAAAGTCATGACTTATTTTGGCACCCAATGGCGGTTGGGTGGTTTCGGAAGTACTAGAGGCATGCGCAGCTCTGTTATCGCTATGGCATTCGACAGGTGCCAGTTCTAGCTGCAGTCTAAAAGGAATAGTGAGCGATTTGGTTGCGGAGATTTGACATCAAGTTGAAGATGGAAGACCAAACTGTGCATTTTCTCCATATTTTACTGTTTTACTTCCGTAAAGAAAGTGTATGGTGATAATGCTCTACAAGAACGTCAGTGCCAGCGGTGGTGTGCAAAATTTCGTGCTAGTGATTTTGACTTCAATGATGCTCCTCGGTCCGGGAGGCCAACCGAGGTTGATGACTACCAAATCAAGGCATTGATCGAGTCAAACCCACGTTACATGACAAGAGAGATTGCAGACACATTGCACATCATCCATCATTCAAGCGTTCACGACCACCTGAAGAAGCTGGGATACGTAAGCACGCTCGATGTGTGGGTTCCTCATGAACCAAAAGAAGCTCAATTGATGGCGCATATAAACATATGCGATATGCTCATTAAACGTGAGGAAAACGATCCTTTTTTGAAGCGGCTGATAACTGGTGACGAAAAGTGGATTGTGTACAACAATGTGCTGTGCAAACGGTCTTGGTCCCAACGTGCTGCTTCGCCTGGGGTCTTCCCAAGGATAAATGTGACCGGGGTTGAAATGGTAGTAAATGCGACTCGCTTAATGCAGAGGAATGGGGAAAGAAAGATCAGATAAAAGATGGAGCAGTCAGAATTTCGGACTACGAAAAGACTGCACCTTTAGGCGTCTTGCATTTCAAACAGTTTCGGCCAATAACAAACTTGGTTACAAACAATTTATGCACTCTTTAATTTTTCTCACTTTATATATGAATTAAAATCGAAATTCTTGCAGTTACAGAAATTAAATTATTTTTCATCGATGTTTGATGCTTTCGTAATTACTTCGTTTTTCATAGTCTTGAAAACAAAATTTTTTTGAACGTTTGGATTTCCTTTCTTACTAAAAGCGAAGAAACTTACATTTAATTCTGAATGCAGCTGTCGCAATAAAATTTGCACACGAGTGGAATAAAATCTTCGACAGTTTGTCGTAGGGAACGTACTTATGGCTATTGCTTGGGAAAAGGGTTTTATTTTTTATAAATAGATCAAATTTTACTAGGGATAACTTCAGCTGCAGTCCAGAAACATGAGTAAAATGCTAATTTCTGAATACAAACATAGCAATAATTATTAGACTTCTGCTAAAAGGACTCTTATAAACAGGAAATGGTGATATTGACCTACCCTAATTTTAAGTTTGGGGCACTTTGACAATTTTTGGAAACAGTGAGCTGCAAAAAAATTTGCTTCCAGGGCTGTTTATGGATTGCGTGTCCTATACTGAGCATTGGTATAAAGATCTGAAATTTATAATAGCTATTTCTGTAGAATTTTTAGAAATAATAATTCCGGATATGTGTGAAAAAATCTGTGAGGAATTAAAAAGAGTAAGACATGAAGGTAGGAAATGTTTTGTGGAATAATATTTTCTACATTTTCTAACCAGTTGTTATATGCGTGGTTGTAATAAAGTTTAGCATAAATAAGCTATTCTTAAAAATGACAGATAAATCAAAACCATATTATTTTTTAATATTTCCTGGAGATTTAAAATTCGACATTATACTTGACCCACAGTTAAGGAATCGCACAAAAAATTGAAAAGTTACGCTGAAAATATTTCATTGAAATGTATTAGTGTGACACACTTGCTGTTATGAAGTTTTTCATTTAGGTTCTTTATTCATGTAAAAATAGTATGGTATTTATGGTAACAGCTGCATTTAAACTTTATTTATGTGACTAATAATGTAATTGAAGGTGAAAGACATTCAATCCTTCCTATTTGATACCATATGTGAGAAAATGCCCTGTGAGTCCACAGACTCGCATTCAAAACTAAAGTTCTGTCGGTATCAAGATGGCTGTGTGTGGGCCCTGTGACGTACTTTGGTACAAAGCAACTTCTTTCATTGTACAGAGAAAACGCATTTCCGTAGTTCATGTGGTGGTCGCAAATACTACCCGTTACATCACACCGCATCGTCAGCAACTCACTCTCTTCTCCTATCCCCCATCTGACCTCCCTCCCTTCTTTCTTTCCCATCCCTCTGCATTAAGCCGGTCGCTTTTGCTATCATTTCACCCCCGGTCACTTTTGCAACGACACCACAAAGTTGACTAGACTAGGAGTGATGGGCGTGTCTGGAGGGATTACTGAGTTCCAGGAAGGTGGGCTTGCAATGTGAAATGCACAAGAAGCAGAGAAGTTGAACAAAGGCAGAGGAAAACAACAGACTTCACGGACTCCGATAGTAATGAAGAAGGTGCCATCATTACTGCACAGGCAGTGTCAACTGCTAGTGCAATTTCTTCTAGAAAATGTTGCACATTTCTTAATGTCACGTGGCATTTATACGGAAGAAACAGCAACAAAATCAGACTTTCTTGAGAGTTTAATAATGAGAAAATGCTCCGCAAAAAAAGCAATGTAGTTTGGGCACCTGGTTAATAAAGAAGTAAAGTTTGAAATGTGAATTTTCATGGTAAAAATTTCCTATTCAATACATATTTCTTTTAACGAATTTACTGATATAACAAAATTTTTTCATAGTCCCTTCAAGTTCATTATAAATGGGTACGACTGTGTGTCTGTGTGTAGTTATGGGTTAGGGTGTCTCAAAGAGAGCAATGTAACAATATTGCTTGTATTTCCTTCTATTTAAGTTTTCATCAAATGAGGAAGCTATTTCGTCCTTTATAGCAAATTTGATTGTGCAATTGCTGAAAACTCATAGAATTTGGTTAACATTCTACGAATCTGCAATAATATTTGAAAATCTTAGAATTTGCATTAAATTCTAAAAAAATTTGATTGTGATCTTGAAGTGAGGCAGCGGTTTCAGAGAAGAGTAACAGAAGGTTTTTGTGAAAATTGAAACTACTCCTTTAATGAAAGCATTGGAGACTGACCAATAAGAATGTACAAGAAAATCTCACATGACATATTACTTATACAACATTAATAACAGTAATGCTGATGATAATAATAATAATAATTAGATGAAACCCGTCGGAATGGACTTATTTTTTTAATTTTTTATTATTTTTGAAAAAGAATGAACTCATATGAAACAACAAATGTAAACTTTATTTGATTGACAAATTCATTCAACCTTTTCAGTAAAAACAATAGTCCAGGTTCGTGATTCTTTTTTTGACTGAAGGTTTAATGACCGCCGTGAGCAACTCAATGGGCTATAAGCAGTCTCCCATCCCTAATTTAGGGTCACTAGTTCCAGGGAAGGGAGAGAGCCAGCGCCATAAGACAAACACAACATCCATGCCTTACCGGAATTCAAACCCCAACCACTGACCAGTCTCCTCTCTTTACGAACAGCGTCTCCTCTCTTCACGAACGAATCATCATAAGCCAGCGCTTAGACCACTGCGCCACCGGGGCGTCCAGGTTTGTGATGACCATCACGACTGCACCCTTTTTCAGTTGTAAAACGTGAGGCAGAAGTCCACTCATGTCGATTGTGTGCAAAAATTCAACTGGATAGCGCACCCTTTCACTCTCATCTTCAGTCACAACTGTGTTTGTAAATGTAGTTGGAATGAGATTCACGTTGCGAATACTATTCACCCTTCGAAATCAACGATTACTTCTTTTTTTTTCTTTTTCTTTTAAAAAGAATAAACTTGTATGAAACAACAAATGTAAACTTTATTTGATTGACAAATTCATTCAACCACTTCAGTAAAGACAATAGTCCAGGTTCGTGATTTTTTTTTTTTTTTTTTTGAATGAAGGTTTAACGACCACCATGAGCAACTCAATGGGCTATAAGCAGTCGCACGTAATATTTTCACTAACAATGGTAAACAGAATGCTTATTTACATATTTACATAATGGGAAACGTCTTACCTACGTGAGTAAACTAAATCGAATGAATATTAAATTGTATATATACATCACACAATCCAACGGCATAATGCAATCAGGTCTTCGAGAGTGTTCACTGTTCCGATGAGAAGAACTTTGATACAAATGCCTGCTAGCGTCTCCTCCAAAATCTTTGGATAGTGTTGCTTTGCGCAATGGTTCGCTCAGAGAAGGGACTTTGGTCTATCTCAGTGCCTCTATGCTTCCACCTTCAACAGCGCGTGAGTCAACCACAGACAATTGAATGTCAACTGCACACTTCTCTCGTAGACTTTACATGGGAATTTTGCTGCCCCACAACCCAAACCGTTTGTCCCAATCTCATTTTTCTCTTCGACTGGCACATCTACATGGCAAGACGTTTATTTTGATACCTCAACCATATCTTTACGTTCAGCCGTTCTCTCAAAATAGGACTCACAGTGAAAAGCCTTATAGAATTAATATATAGATAATAATAATCAAAAGAAGTTCAACAATGCTTGGGTCATTTCTAGAAACAATTTTTTAAAAAGTGAGCCCCGTTAGCAAGGTGCCCAAGGCCAATACCATGTGGTAATTAGGCCCTGCTTGGAAGTGGATTTCAAGCTCAAATACATTGCTGAGATGCTCAGTTGGGTTCAAATCCATTGAGTGAGATGTCCATTCTAAGGATACAGTCTTGCTGGCATGCTTCTTCAAACAGTTCTTTGCCAAACAAGAGCAATGAGATAAGGCATTTGAGTATGTCAGCAAAGCCTTGTGTGGTGATGGTGGTCTTAGTACATACAAGGGGTCCCAGTGTCACCCACATAAACACACTCCAAAATATTACACTACTGCCACCGGCTTACAACACCCCGATTTGACATGTGGGCTCCATGGCCTTCTGTGGTCTGTGACACACATGCATCCTCCCATTGGTGTGTTTTATTTGTAACATTGGTTTTACTTCAGTGGCTTAGGGTGACCTAAACTTGATCTGAGGCTAAATATTTTAAAAATTGCTCTCAACCTTCTTCCATACTGTGAAATATAATTTCAGTGGATTGTAAGGTTTCCAAATGCCACCTGCTGAAATCATGCTTAACTGCATACTGTGAAGTGGAAATTTTATTTATATATATGCAGTTCTGCATAACTTAAAAAAACAACAACAGCATGAACTAAGCAGTAGAAACACAATAAAGTATGTTTACTTTCACTTCCAGTTAACCAGGATATTATGCTGTAACTCCACATTAAAAGTTCTAGACTGATTCTTATGTTTTTGCACCAAGCAAATACACTATCTACCAGCAAGTAATTGGACACCCCTGCAATCGACGATATATGCGGTCCTGACACACGTCACGGCCGCTACCGTTAAATATCATGTGGGAAACAACAACGCAACCAGTTGTATGCAAGATACCACGCAGTTCGGAGCTCTCCGATTTCAAGAAAGGTGTAATCGTCGGGTATCACAGAAATGGCCGATCCATACGGGACATTCC
This sequence comes from Macrothele yani, assembly GCA_039090855.1. Classification (NCBI taxonomy): domain Eukaryota; kingdom Metazoa; phylum Arthropoda; class Arachnida; order Araneae; family Macrothelidae; genus Macrothele; species Macrothele yani. Next base: position 189,024,347 of record CM076995.1, read on the forward strand.
GCGAGTTGAAGTACCCAAAATCGGCAGTGGCCTACGTGATTGGCAAATGGAAGATGAGAGGTGACTGTTGGAATGTGCCCCGACCCGGCAGACCCACAAAACTGGGAGTTAGAGACCGACGGGTGCTGGCCAGAGAAATTCGGAAGAACCGTACCAAATCGACGGGCCACATCCGCGAGGAGTTTCAACAGGTATCCGGGAGTGTTTTTACGAAGAATACCATCCGTAAGGAAGCCCATCTGCTCGGTTACCATGGACGTGCTGCCGCCCACAAGCCTTTGATCACCAAGTCCAATAGCGCTGCTTGGCTAATGTGGTGCAAAGAACGTCGACAGTGGACCGTTGAACAGTGGAAACAGGTTCTCTGGAGCGACTAATCAAGGTTCACCCTCTACCGTTCGGATGGCAGGGTCTGGGTTTGGCGTCTGTCTGGAGAACGCCTCCTGCGGGAATGTTTTGTGCCAACTGTGAAGTTTGGCGGTGGTGGAATTATGCTATGGGGGTGTTTCTCCTGGTATGGCACGGGACCCTTGGTCGCAATTTCTGGTAGGCTCAACACTGAGACCTACTGCACCATTTTGGATGACCATGCGCTTCCTATGTTGTGGCAGTTTTACGTGGTCGACCCATGTTACTTTCAGGATGACGATACCACCTGTCATGTTGCGAGGTCCACCATGGCTTGGTATGGTGACAATGGGGTTAATCGAATAGACTGGCCTGCGCAGAGCCCGGACCTTAACCCTATCGAGCACCTGTGGGACGAGTTGGAGCGTCGACTTAAAGGGTGCCCCCACCTTCTGAAATCGGTGAAGGAACTGACCTGTCTTCTCCAAGCCGAGTGGAAGAAAATACTGCTAGCCGTCGTACAACGTCTGGTTGAGAGTATGCCCCAGAGGGTTGCAGCTGTAATCGCTGCTCGTGGAGGCTCCACCAACTATTGAAGGTGAATAAACTTCATTTTCCTTTGCTATCACAGGTGTCCAATTACTTGTTGGTAGATAGTGTATTTGGTCAATGTGGGCCCAACTCTTTAATGGTTTTTCCTTCATCCCTTAATAAAATAAAAGGGTGTTCCAATAAAAAGTCTGTTTGTTCATTTTACTAACAGGATCGAACCTTGCAGCTCGCTTAACTGAACAAACGAAAATCAGCCACTCACTGTCCGACGACACGGAAGCAAAATTTCTGCTGTTGAACAGAAAGGCGACCAGCCCTGAAAGGCAGTTTTACACATGCACAGTTCAGCACGCACATCTGCTCATTCATTACTGTTCTCCGAAGCTTCATCAATTCAGCTAAGGTGACAAGCTGATGGGTTGTCGCCTCTACCACCACGTGGTATTCATTGCACTCTAGTAAACGGATATGGAAAGCTGTAATGTGTTACCCAGTTACTCAACTATTGTAATGGCTCACATTTGCCATCAGAAAATCTGGGAATTGGTTACTAATACGGATTTTCTCTTGGAAGATTTTCAGTTAAAAGGAAAACCACTTTTTTTCTCATTTTCATGCGGGGCTTAGCCCCAAATGCCCATAATGACTTGATGCCACTGTTGCCAAGTTACTCATTTTCAGTCTTGGTGGTCAAATGGTGATGTACCTGAGCCCACTGCAGCCTCATAGCCTGGTGACATTCTGTCAAAATGAGTGCTCAATGTGGGTATATGCTGTTTTAGTCCAGTCATGCCATCAAGTGTCAATAAATTTTGCACCATTGTTAAATGTCAATGATATCCTCTTCACTGTTGCCCTTTTTGGCATTACAATAGCAGAGAGGCAGGACTCTGACCTCAAATACCAATGGCCCAATAATCTCATTATGGTTATTATTGGACCAACAACCATAAGCATTACATGGTACTGTTATCTTATTTGATCAATAGGTTATTGTTGCTATTATTACTGTTTCACACATTGTATATGATAATGTTTTTTGGTGCAGGATTCCATGCAATTAAATGTCAAACAAGATATTATCAATCATAGTAGCAAACTAAAACACCTTAAAAACAAAGCAAACTCCTCCCAGTGCTGTCTGAGGTTGTTATATCTTATTTGCCGAATAGTACTCGTATTCATGCCCTTGGTCTATCTATTCAGTACCCTTCAGTGGCGTAGCCAGGGGGAGAGTTTGGGGTTTGAACCTCCCCACTCCCCCTGAGAGGAGACTAAGCACGAATTTAAAGCAATATATATGTGTATACGAGGCTTTCACCAATGAACCAAACCCATGGACCCACCCCGTTAAGAAATTTCTGGCTACGCCACTGGTACCCTTTCCTGCCATTTCTACAAAAAACCTGACTGGTTGGTGTTATCCTGTTTGTTGTCTTAACAACAACCCTTGATGAGCTTGACAAGCCAACGTTAAGAATTGTGAATTTGAAATCAATTCTTCAAGACCAAAGGTTCAAAAGAGTAGCCGCTAGTTCAAAGCGAAAAGTAGACAATTTACTAAAATAATTGAATTGAATTTACAATACGAAGTCACATCGTAGAATCATGGAACACAAACAAAGCAATGGAAATATTAAAAACCAATAAAATCTTGAAAACGTCTATAAACGTTGAAAAACGCAGACTTTGCATCCATCCCTCAAATGCAACCAGACTACTTTCGACAGCATATCCTTCGCTGTCTTCATCAGTGGTCATACATGCCGACGTTATGGCCGGTTCTACTTCATGCAATGTCGGTCTTCTTCACATATCTCCCTGAAACATGTTGGCACACATAGTCACTTCTCCTTGCCCAGCCTGAAATTTATCCATGGCTCCATCTAGTGACAGTCCCAGGATTGTTAGAAATATCTTGCAACAGTTGTTCATTTATGCATTATTATTATTATTATTATTATTATTATTATTATTATTATTATTGTTTTCTGTCATTTTCTTTTGTTTATTATTGCTCTGTTCTATTAAGTACTTCCATGGATGAGGTAGGTCATGTGGTGTAGAGGTGCTACAATTTTTGTCCTTAGTCTTTTCAATGACCATAGATTCTGGCAGCAGGATTTGATTATGCTTTTTATGTGAAGTTGATATTTTAGAGTTTTCCCAGTCGGGAGCCACCTGATGTTGATTGCGGTATTGTATCAGGGATGTTTTTTCTTCTTTCTTGAGCCAGTTTTTATGGTGTTCTTGTGATCTCGCAGAAATGTTTTTAAGGCTTTTCAGTTTTTCTACTGTGATTGGTAATAATATTATGTTCAACATTTAATTGCATGGCATTCAGCACCAGAAAACATTATTGTATACACATTGTGAAACAGTAATAATAGCAACAATAACATTGTTCAAATAAGATCAGTGGCCCATTTGTAGTCACATTTCCCCGAGCTGCTGCTGGTTTTTATGCAGTCATGTTACACATATGAGAAGGTAACATGAGGAAATCTCAGACACTCTGCAGTCACTGCAATAGCGCCATATTTTCCTTTCTGACAGGGCTGCTACTTGGTTACTTTTTCAACTAAAAGTTACTTTTTTTTTAAAGTCACTATTTGGTAACCTTTTTAATTCAAAGTTACTTTAAGTTACTTTTTTAGGAATAAACAGCAAGAAACATCAACCACAATGTAATGTACGGGTACCTAGAGCAATCACCTGTTTACCTAAGGTCATCATTTTTATTCTAATTGAAATAAATTATAGGCCTTATTTAAATTTCACTGATTGAACTCTGATGATGAGAATAAGCAAATATATCTATCCTTAAGGATATATGATCTAAAGAGTTATATCTTTTTATTTTATCTAAAGAGTTAAGCTTACCAATTAAACAGAAAGACGTAAAAGTTAATTACATGCCGAATTCAACTATAAGTGTTTTTCTGTTCTTTCTCAGAGCTCTATACTGAGGCTTTTTTTTTTTCTTTTTTTTTTTTAGATTGATTCTGGATACAGAAAATAACATGGGAAAGTGCAAGTTTCAGACTTCATGGCTATCAAAAACAGATTGCCTCGGTGTTAAAATATCTGAGTGGTTAAAAAAGGGAAACTCTGAAGATCAAGGATATTGTGCTGTTTGTGAGTGCAACTTTACAGTGACTAAAGGGCTGCAGTCTGTGAAACACAAGAATAATGTTTCAACAAAGATGACTCCTCTTCAACTGCATTTGTCAGCAAGAAGTGGACCACCCGCAGCTCAAATACGTGATAACCATCAGTCTGGATCATCCTTATCTGTATCAGAGCCAGTCTACAGGTGCAGTGCTTTTATACAGTTCAAAAGACAGCGCAATTAGAGGAGAATTAATTTGGGCGCTGAAAACTGTTGTTGGCAATTATTCAACTGCTTCATGCGATGGAATAAGTCATATATTTCAGTCCATGTTTCCACAGTGTGTACCTGAAGGGTTTCCCTGGTTGAAAACTAAAGTGAGTTATCTTATTACAGAAGCATTAGGTCCTTATTTTTATAACCAAATGATCAAGGATGCTCAGGGTTCATATCACAGTATTCAGTTTGATGAGACAACAAATGCAGAAAATGAAAAAGAACTTCAAATATTAATAAGATATTGGTCAAAAAATAAGGGGAAAATACAGGTTATGCACCTTGAATCTTTCTTCTTAGGTCATGCGACTGCAGAAGAACTATCAAAGCATATATTGCTGGCCTTAGAAAAATCAGATTTGTCCTTAAATCACATGTTGTTGTTAGGAAGCGATGGACCCAATATCAATATAAAAGTGCACAGACTAGTTAATGAAGAAGTATTGTCTGTTAGAGGTAGTGGCCTCATTAACATTGGCACATGCAACATACATGTGGTTCATAATGCTTTCCTGAAGGGTCTTAATGAATTAGGAGAGGAATGTTCAGACATTGTTATTACAGTTTTCCATTTCTTTGATGGTTTTCCAAGTACATGAGAAGATTACACCAAAGTACAGCAAGAAATGAATGTGCCAAGGAAGAAATTATGTGCCATCAAGGTGGCTAACCTTGAGAGATTCTTGTGAATGACTGCTTGAACAAAGTCCTGCTCTGGAGAAATATTTCTTGAATTTTATCCCTAAAAAATGTGCAGCCTTAAAGTCAACTTGAAAGTTCAAAGTTATCAGCTCATTTGTCAAAAAAAAACAACATACAAAGCTGAACTGACTTTTGTCATGTCAAGTGCTGATGATTTGTTTACAGGATTCACTAAGAGGTTTCAAAAGCAAGAACCGCTCATCCATATTTTGTATGATGAACTGAAAATCTCTGCTGCTCTCTTATTGGTCGGGTTTGCAAGACTGACGTATTAAAGAAACTGAACACATCATGTTCATGGGATCAGGAACAAATCTTTCAGTCAGGCAACCTTCTTCCATTAAAAGCTGTTGTGGTTAACTACATAGAGGAAGCTTACATGAAAGACTTGCCAGAAAAAGAAGTCATTCTGTTTCTAAGGGATGTACAGCAACATTATATTGCCAGTTGTAAACATCTTCTACAGAAAACATCGCTATCTGTATCTACGTCTGCATCTTTTCTTAAACACAGGCGTTTTCTGCAGCCTAAGGAGAAAAATTCAAATCACAGCGTTACGGATATTGTAAAGGTTGCTAAGGCTGTTTCCATAGATATTCCCACTGACATCCTTCAAGATGAGTGGAAAATGCCACAGTTAGAAAAAGTTGAAGCAAATAAAAAGTCTCCAATTGATGAGTACTGAAAAACATACATTAATTTCAAACTCCCTAGTTGCATGCTGAAGTATCCAAATGTTGCAGAAGTTATAAAGGTCTCATGGCAGTGGAGATGTTGAGAGAGGTTTCTCTCAATCTGGTAGAATTTTGACTCATGATAAAGCATCCATGTCAGTGCGTATGTTAAATGAACAAATTGATATTCAATGTGCTTTAAAAAAACTATGGAAACAAACCAGGATTAATCCGAATCACCAGGGAACTACTGGCTTTGGCAAGATCTGCCCACTCTTCCTACATGACACATCTAGAGAATAAAAAAATGGAGCAGCAGTTGAATTTAAAGAAGAAGGAAGAAGAAGAGAAGTATGCCAAGATCATAGAAAAAAGTGAATTAGAAATTAAAAAGAGAAAACAGTGTATTGAAAAACTACAAGAAGATCTGAAGATAATTAAAAAGAGAAAACAGTGTATTGAAAAACTACAAGAAGATCTGAAGATAATTAAAAAAGATCGTAATGAGAAAAAAACAACCAGTGACAAGCTTTTTGAGGAAGCGCATTCGAAGTTAAAGAAAGCTTTGGACAGAAATGATCTTGGGGAAGCAAATATTGCCCAAGCAATGCTTGAAGGAATGATAGTTGTAAAAGAACAGGAAAATCTCGTTTATAAAGAAGCAGAACTTATGCAGAATAATTTAGGTAAGCAAAGGACATGTTTTATTAAAAAATTTTCCAGAAAAAATAAATATTTTTAGTACATTGTTACTAATTAAATAAACTACATTTGTCACTAATAATGTTCATTCCATTATTTTTTGCAATTATATTACTTTTTCTATTCATGTTATTATTAAGGAAAATCTAAAGTATAACAAAGCAGAACTTATGCAAAATAATTTACATAATTATTACCAACTTTTTCCATAAGTAATAAATAATTTTAGTGTTTTTTTTATAAACAAAACTACATTTGTCACATGTTTGCTCCATATTTTTATAACTAAATTACTTTCCTATCCATGTATAAGTATATAAAGTAGTTTAAAAAATAAAATAGAAATAAAGTGGGTGGATCAGATGGCTATAAGGGGTGATGAGGAGGCTATTTATATATGTATACTTTCACAATAGATAGGTTACTTTTTAAATAATGTTGGTTACTTTTTCAACTTTTTTTACTGCTTGAACTGAGTGGCAGCCCTGTTTTCACTGTCTATCTGCCCACAATTGAACTCACTCAGGTCTCAGTGTATACCCATCATCACAGTTGCAGATTCATTGTACAGAAGGTAGGTGCCTCACCTGTTTATAGTGTGTAAGGGTTTCAGCTGGCTATATTATTGTGGCAGTTATGAATGGGTGCAGTGTGTACAATCAATTGTACAAGTTTATATAGCCATTATGAACTCAGTTTTTTTTGTTTTATTGTAGATTCCAAGTCCGTTTTGGTGTTCCACAAAAGTCATAACTCCAAACAAGACGTATGATTTTCCATTACCAGATACTGTGTTGCCGTGCAATTTCACCAATAGTTCTGGTTTGAGATATGAAGCAATAGAAGTGAGAGAATGTATTAAAAAAGGTAAATGCTGTTAAATCATGATTTATTGAAATATTGTATATATATTCATTCATTATCTGCAGATTAGCATTGTGGAGATTTTACGTGTGTTTTTAATTGTGCAGCAAAGGAATGGATTTAAAGAAATAACCTGGTGTGAAATTTCATGTCAGTAATGTGTTACATGTGTAGTGTTATATTTTGTTTGTTTTGCATTATGTTGTAGAACTTAGTTAGCTTCTGTATTTTTTGCATGTCTTTTTGTAGGACACAAAAGACTGAGGAATAACTTTCTGGAATAAATTTATTAAAATGTACTTTTTCAGCTTGAAAAATGTAATAAATAGCATGGATATCATGTATGAAAAGTTATATTTACATTTAGACATTCCATGTGGTGAGAAAACTTAGGAAAAACTTGAATATGGCATCATCTTCGAGCAGGAATTCAGCCAGCAGCTCTTGATTTCTGTCTTAGTACAACAACAATTTCTGTTTACAAGCACCTGAAGTATTGTAAGTTTAATCTTGATGTTGAATGCACTAATAAAGAAGATGCCAGGGTTCTCTGGCATGTTAGGGAGATATATGTTTTATTAGCCCTTCAAAAGAGCAACCTTACATTGTTGAGATCTATGAGGATCCTATGTGCAAGACAGCTCTTTTTGTGTTCCTTTTCCACATCCATTGCAGCGTACCTGGGATTTTATGTACAACTTTTTACTTTCTACAATGCAATAACAAATTTAGGTTACAACAGTTTTTTTTTAATTATTATTATTGTTAATGCAATGAGGTGGTTTTGACATAAGCGTTGTGTGGGAAATGCAAGATTTCATAGACAGATGTAACCTTCCTATACCTAGCCACAAAGCAAGGATGCTAATCTAGAGCAATGTGGACTAACGATATCAAATCAACAATAAATTAAAAAGAGAAAATAAAAGTTGACATACTGAGTAAATCCATTGTATTTTTTTTTTTTTTGAGAATGACCTGAACTCTTAAGAGAACAAACCAGCAAAATTTTCATTTTTTCATACTCTAGATATGTAGATTTATTTTTAATTGTTAAAGCCCTGATATTCTTCATCATTAACATTATACCCTTTAAGCCTGTGGTTCCCAACCTTTTTGCGTATGCAGAACGACGAAATGTTGAGGAAACTTTTGTGAACCAGCAATGCTGAAACGAAAACTTTTGGCTGTTTCAGAGCATTTAATTTTCTAATATTCTGTATTGTAATGATCACTGTGTACAATCCATAATTTCTATACCAGATTATTCCATGTCACCTACTTACAGCTAATATAATTTAATCTGTTAATATTCTTTAATGATTAATAAGCACAATCCATAATCAGTATACCACAATATTCTCCTTACCATTAATATAACTTTTTCTGGGGTCAGTATGACATCTATTGCTGCTGCATCATGATAATCTTCCCGAGCCATGGTTCCAGTGTCGTTTCTGCAAGGCACAGTGCAGCATTCTTGTCCATTATATATTCTTGTGCTTTATTTTGATTCCGAAACAGCTGAAAAAGTTTTCTCGCAATAAATACATAGTTGAAAAAGTTACTAATAATTTTAGAGCTTTGTCACTTAGACTTGGATATTCTTTCTCCATATTACCCCAAAACTGAATCAGAGATTTGAATCTGAATATTTATACCAGACCGGCATCAGAAGGAAGTTCAACAAAGCTTTTCTTTTCCTGGTGAGTTAGCCTGGAAGAGTTAAGATCTTCTATGAAGAGATTAGCGATCCAAGTTTCCTTTAGTCTTCTGCGACAGGTGTTCAGAAAAATTTAGTTCTAGATTTCCTCTTTGACACCATTTCAATTCAAAACAAAAATAAATGAGTTCACTCATTCCTCGCAGATCGGCAGAAAAAACTGGTCCGCAGACTGGAAGTTGGCAAACACTGCTTTAAGCCGTTCATTTTGATTCAGGTGCAAAAAATTAGATCCAAGTGTGCCTGTATGTAAACACATAACCATAAGTGCATTCACTATGCATAATGAATGTGCTTATGATTAAAATGAAAACCATTCTTTATTTCAGAGAGATTTAGTTTTAAACCAGTCTTTATGGACTAGTAAGCTTTTCAAGCATTCTAAGACTGTCAAGTGAATACAGCAGCTCTACCAAACACAAAGTATCTGGAATGGCATCATTGTTGAAAATGAGATTTTTCATTAAACAATGCACATTCTAATGAGTAAATGACCCATTTTGATTATTGGGAATGTTTTGCAAATGGTATATGAGAGCTTTAGATGTAATCCTTAATGCAAATTATGTCATAAAATTATGAAAATCTTGGTTCCAACATATTAGTACAGTATTCTTGGTAAATAGGTACCTATATTCTAATATGTCATTTATAAACATCATTAGTGTTTTCGTAAGATTAAAATAGTCAACTGAAGGCACTTTTGAGTATGCTTAAGTAGCAACCAATGTCTACCTACTAAGCATTTTTAAGGTCACATACTTTTTGTTTATTAAACTGTAAAATGATAAGCAATTTTCTAGTCACATATTTAATGTAAAGCATGCATTTATGTTTAGCAAATCATTTGCTTAAAGAGCAAAAACCCTTTAAGAAGAACACATTTGTTGGCTCTTTCAAACTCTTCCAGTTTTATATGCTGCTACTTACAGTGCTTTATACATGTAAGGAATATAAATATATCGTTCCCTCACTTAATTCAGGTAATATTTATTGTGTGTAGCAACAAAGTCTGCATTCATTTGTTCAAATGATTATATGGTAGTTTTGTGTAAATATTCATCAATTTACAAATCTGTTCTCTGAAGGAGGAATAAGATGGTAGCCAATGGGATGGTTCTACGGGTCTGGACAAAAACCCCTGGTGAGCAAACCCCAGTTCCTGAATTGTGAAGGGGTGTGGCATCACGGTCAGAGGGCCATCACAATCGCTCTCTCCAGAGGGGTCAAAGGGCAAACGTAAGGTAAGGGGAGTGCCGATATTAGCTTCGTGTTCATGCAGCATTGGTCAGTGTTGAGCTTTCGGTTGTGGTGCACGTGAATTGGCGTTTTTATACAACATTCCTGTAAAATATTGGGTACTTTTATGTAGATCTAAATGCAAAGCACGGCCAAAAGCTATTGTTTTCAGCTTTCCTAAAGATGAAAGCCTGCGAAGAAGATGGATTTCTCCCGTACCAATAAAGGATTTTGAACCCACCGTGAATTCAAAGGTTAGTAAAGCCTAATTGCTCTCACGACAGCATGTTCTGCGTACAATTTAATTTAAAGTAAGTTGTGGTAGAAATTGCGGTTCGGATTAGAGAACTATGAACTTGAATTGTCTACTTTGAACTTTTCTACAAAGTAACACTTTAATTCCTAGTTGCATTTGTAGTCACTTGTATAAGGATAGCTTTAGAAATATAGGCAGTGAAACGTTTCTCTCTGGAAGCACATCGTGCAGAAAAGAAAGTACTTATACATAATGAAGGAACACATTTGTTGATGCTTCTGTTTTCCGGTTTTTTTGGGGGAGTCTGTTAATGTGTTAATTGACATTTTCAATATCTGTTTCAGTTGAAAAATGAAAAAAAAAGTTTGCTTTACAATGAATATAATGCTTAAGAAAATTAATAGCTTTTGTGTAAAATATGTTTTCACAAAGTTGGAAAAAAATGTGACATTGTGGTTTCCCAGCATAAAACTTGCAATGTTATGTGCATAAATTCAAAGATATCCAAATTAATACCTTCCCTGTTCATCTGGCAAAGAACTTTTTCCTGAGTGATTTTAATTTATAGATTTTTTTACTTTCTAGAAGTAGTTGCAAAACTTGAGCATACATCTATCTATCTTACCGTATTTTCAGGAAATGTAGTCACTAAATCAGAAATTTTGCTTTGGCGTTCGTTACATAATTAGAGAACGGCCGTTTTTTCTTTTTTTTTTTTTTTTTTTTTAATAAATTGAACGCGAAGGGAATTTCTAAAAGTTTTAAGTGAAATGTAAATGTTCATAAAGTCCTACCAATTTGCCATTAATTAAAAAAAATCATAGTCGCAAAAGTGCTTAATTTAAAATGTTGGGCTTTTCATGTTATGCGCGAAAAAACTATTATGGTGAATATATTTCAATTATTTAAAAAGCTATTATGTTTAAAAAAATTATTTTAAATTTTTTTTAATTTATTTAAAAAACTATTATGTTTGTGTTACATAAATGATATCATAAATTCAATACCTATGCGTGAAAAAACTGTTATGCTTGTGTTCCTTTTAGCCAAATTGTAGACTAAAGGAAAAATTTCCTGAAATATTTATTTTTAAGACCCTTACATGAAATTATTTCCCAACACACAAGCAAAATTTTGGAATTCCCCGATTCACAGATATCATTGCAGGAAACTGAGAAAATACATGAAAACTAAGGATGTAATCTTTTGATGTTACCTAAGGACAAAAAATACAGAGAAAAAAAACCATGGTCAGTTTATTGCTGTGTGCTCGACTGGTCTAGTATCGCACTCGAGAAACTACGTATTTCTCTGCATAAACCCCGCGGTACTTCGTCAGCATTTTCAAGAGCGGCGACATCGAGGCTCGAGTTGGTCGGCCCGCTAGCTCTGATGTCACAGATTAGTTCGGAGGCTTCCTTAATCTTTAGGGGGTTTTGGTCTGGATCCCTTCCAAAAATGTTCATCTTTTTTTCATTGTTTTCATACAATCATTTCAGAATATGTACTACGTATATATACAGACCGTTGTGGAGGAAACTTGGGGAGACCTTCGTCCAGCAGTGGATTGATAATGGTTGACAATGATGATGATGATGATATATATATATATATATGTGTGTGTGTGTGTACTTTCAAAAACATTAATAAACACAAAGAATCGAAAATAAAAAAATAGAAATTCCTTCCGAACTATTGACATTCCGTAATGAGACATACTAATTGAGAACTTTATGTAATTGAACATGAGAACTGAAAAAACAGAAAGAACATTAAGCTGAGAGTAAAATTTGGTAATACAAAAACTCTGAATATGAACCCAAGTAACAATGGAAGTGAGTTGACCAATCCCAATAGGCTGCTGTGCACTATTCTCATCAGGGGGATACTAGTGCACAGGGTGACCTTTCCAACCGAGCAAAGACCTGTAAATAACTAAAGTCGCTCAAGTATCTCCTAGGTCACCATGCCCATGAAAGAGGTAAAACAAACTTGTAACACGCCACTTCCTACAAGGTAGTCCAGTGGAATTGCACAACGACTAAACAAGTAATAATGTTTAACCAAACTAATATCAGAGATAAAAAAAACTTATAAAATATTAACTCACCTTCGATAAAGAAAATCCCAGGAATCACAAATCGACTCTGCGAGCATTAACTTGCATTCAACAGAAAAGCAGAGTCGATTTGTGATTCCTGGGATTTTCTCTATCAAAGGTAAGTTAATGTTTTATAAGTTTTTTTATCTCTGATATTAGTTTGGTTAAACATTATTGCTTGTTCAGGAAGATGCTTTGACGTCTAAGTTCTGTTTTACACGTTCTGAAAGTGGATACAGTCTGTGGTGGTGCATTAACTTATTCAGTTAAAATATAAATCGGTTAAAAGTCCTAAAAATGTTACTCACGGAAGTGCGTGTTCAGTCTGACGTCAGTAGTTATTGAGAGTTTCTTTGTCCAAAGTTGTATCTTGCTTCAATATGGTCAGTTGTTAGGTTTGCTCGAGAGCCATTTCGTCATAAGTTGTACTCTACTTCAGTTATGTCCAGATGTTAGGGTTAACTCCGTTCTGGCTGTGTCGACATCATATTGAATGGGTAAAGGTTTCCAGATAATAATTAAAGATTCTTGAGTTAAGAGTTACTATTTACATACCACTTGAAGTTCCACGTCATACTTGGCCATTAGGGCTATGTCGTCAATGCTGCACTCTCGTAGAATTGCTGAGGAAGTCTTCAAGTTAGGTCAGGTTCATAAAAAAATTAAAAGCTTTAAAAGATTCCAGTTAAAATCGTTATATACACCACCCCATATCATCCACAGTCTCAATCGCCGGACGTGCGTTTCTCCTAGGCTCTACCCTGGCGTTTTCAACGGAGACTTCACACCCTCTGTCGAAGTCTATCTGAAAGTCTCGAGTCCACAGTGCGCATGTTCCTCATGTAATCCATTGCCAATGCCATCTAGTGTCAGGTCACATCAACTTTATCTTCATCTATGCCATTCTCACCCTTCCCTTTCCATTCTCACCCTTCCCTTTTCTCTTCCTCTCTCTCCTCTCCCTATTCAATTTCTTCTCAGTTTCAATCAGGTTCCTCCAAGTGTATGAAACGTTGTATGGACTGTTATTATTGCAGTGAAATGGTTTGGTCTTATTTATTAATACTGCTTCTGCTACTTGTATTGTTCTCATATCATTCTGCTGGTTTAATATTGCAATTCCTTCCCAATAGGGTATACATTGATTATCCAAACAGAAGTCAATAAGTGCTGTTTTATTCTCTCTTCTGCTCCAGTTCTTCATGTGTTCAGTCAATCTGATTTTAATATTTCTTTTTGTACTGCCTATATATTAGTTGACAATTTTATTTTGATTATTTATTATTGGTGTAGAGTAGACACCCGCTTTTTGTAAGATTGGGGTCTTCCTGTGATAGTTACTAAGAGATTTCGTTATCTCTCGTTCGTACACCAAAATCTAGGTCAAATTTTTACATGTTTTCTTCATAATAGTTGTGATCTCCGGTATATATGGTAATGATCCACAAAATTTTATTACCTGTTTAGTCTGTGTACTCCTCTGTTTTTTATTTCTAGGGTTGCATCTATTAATAAGGTTATTTATTTTCTTCACATTATATCCGAAGTTTATTGCCGTGTTCTTTAACCAATCCAATTCAATTCAATTTTTAGTAGTTGGGCATTAGAACCTGACCTAACTTGAAGACTTCCTCAGCAATTCTACGAGAGTGCAGCATTGACGACATAGCCCTAATGGCCAAGTACGACGTGGAACTTCAAGTGGTATGTAAATAGTAACTCTTAACTCAAGAATCTTTAATTGTTATCTGGAAACCTTTACCCATTCAATATGATGTCGACACAGCCAGAACGGAGTTAACCCTAACATCTGGACATAACCGAAGTAGAGTACAACTTATGACGAAATGGCTCTCGAGCAAACCCTAACAACTGACCATATTGAAGCAAGATACAACTTTGGACAAAGAAACTCTCAATAACTACTGACGTCGGACTGAACACGCACTACCTTGAGTAACATTTTTAGGGTTTTTAACCGATTTATATTTTAATTGAATAAGTTAATGCACCACCACAGACTGTATCCACTTTACAGAATGTGTAAAACAGAACTTGCAGACGTCAAAGCTTCTTCCTGAAGAACCTTGTGGTCACGTAATGGTATGTGAACTTTATGATAGAATCACATGAGATATAATGATTATTGCTTGTTTAGTCGTTGTGCAATTCCACTGGACTACCTTATAGGAAGTGGCGTGTTACAAGTTTGTTTTACCTCTTTCATTGGCATGGTGACCTAGGGGATACTTAAGCGACTTTAGTGATTTACAGGTCTTTGCTCAGTTCGAAAGGTCATCCTATGCACTAGTATCCCCCTGATGAGAATAGTGCAGATCAGCCTATTGGGATAGGTCAGTGCACTTCCATTGTTTACATGTGTTCGTATTCAGAGTTTTAGTATTACCAAATTTTACATTTAGCTTAATGTTCTTTCTGTTTTTTCAGTTCTCATGTTCATTTTCTTAAAGTTCTCAATTAGTATGTCTCATTACGGAATGTCAATATTTTGGAAGGATTTTTTATTTGTCACTCCTTTCATATATTAGGTGCTTAAATTAATTCCCGCTGTTTTTTGCCACACAAACACCTGTGTGTTGCCACAGAACGGTACAGGATAGTCTATTCAAAGTAGTGTCCGTTGGCAGGTACGACACTTTCCCACCGTCGGGGTAACAAATGTATTCCGCAGTAGAAAGATGCAGGTTCTTTCGAGGCGAACCATTCATTGAGCCATTTTTGGATATTCTCGACAGAAAGGAAATGCTGCTATGGCAGGCCGTGTTGTAGCGACCGGAACAAATGGAAGTCCGAGTGAGCAATGTCCGGGGAATAAGGCGGGTGGGGTAAGAAGTCCCAGCCAAGTGCCTCCAAGAGTTCCTTCACAGATTTGGCGACATGAGCTCTAGCGTTGTCGTGGAGAAGAATAACCTTGTCATGTGGGATCCAGTTTCCGAGCTTCTGGATCATTCCCATTGCCTCATTTGCTATCTGTTGATTCCCGTAGTGTTTCAGACAACTAGCGGAGCATCTGACATGAATCCTCGTCCAATAAGGCCTCCAATGCGCCATCTTCGAACTTTTCGGCTGCCCAGGGCGCTCTTTGTCCTTCACGTCGTATTCGTTGGCTTTGAAGCATCGGAACCACTCTCTGCATGCTGTTTCTGATAGGGCATGTTCCCCATAGGCCTGCACTAGCAAACGATGACTTTCCGCTGCAGATTTCTTGAGATGAAAGCAGAAGAGTAATGCTTCCCCGCAAATGCTCCATTTTTGGTACGAAACTCGACATCGTGAATGCGATCCAAACTCGTGTTCTGTGCCCTCCAGTCGCGTGTCACACACTGCTTCGCCCAGACTACGGACGGTACATGCGCGCACGAGGAAGGTCACAGCGCACCACTGCTGCGATTTATTGGGCAACAGAGGGAATTAATTCAAGCACCTAACACTATATATATATTTATAACAAAATAATAAACCTTAAAAAACAAAACCCCCACTCTAAGCTAAGCAACTCTGAGGGCACTGCTGTAACTCTATGCAGTATTTATATTTTCTTCCCCTAGTGTTTGCAGCTTTGCGCAGCATTGAGTTTGATTACATATATTTTGGTGATATATTCTCTATTTTTATCATACTTATATATGCATATATATATGTGTGTGTGTGTATCTTGTGTGGTGTGAGAAATGGAAACAGACACCAGAAAAATTAATACCCACCGACGTTACTACAACTCTTGTTGCCTGTGAACAGGAATTGTACCTAAGTATTTGGTGCTTATTAAAAGTTCTAGGTTAGCTTCCACTCTCAACAGAAAAAATATATGATTCTTTTTGATGATGAAGAGTGGTTAATTCCATTTTAAGGAACAAAACTGGACAGCAATGACTGAATAGTTTAACTCTTTTGTCAATGCATTCAGATGTTCCTCTTAGGGTAGACAAATACTTTGATACTTAGATGAAATGCCTCTCAACCTAGTTGTATCCCTTTTGATGTCCAATAAAATACTGTCATAGTGCTGAAAAGTTTTCAAGTGCTTATTACAAAATAAAACATGAAATGCAAACATGTAATGGAACGAAAAACAACCCTATAAAACTTTAGTTTAATATATCCTTAAAATGGAATATATATATATATATGGGGATGTAAGGTCAGGTGATGCGTAACATCACAGCCTCTCCTTGACAAATGTCAACCCCGCCTTCTCGTGGTGCATCCTGTTCCCACTAAAGGGGCTCTGACGACCGCCAATAGCGGTATAACTATACCATCGGGATCAGAGGAAATGCTATCCCACACTCACCAACCCGCTTGGCCAGCGTGGTGAGTTATGGCCAAACCCCTCCAAAATGACTCCACAACTTAAATCTTGGCCCTCAGTCTCCGGCAGCTGGAATGTACCTGGCCAAGGCAGCGGCCAGTGCGACATGAAGGCAGAGGGTGCTAAGAATCCCCGGAGGACCGGACTAGGCTGCCATCTGATGCTGACCTTGGCAACGTACAATGGACGCTCCCTATCTTCTGATTCAAGGCTTCTTGAATTGGAAGAGGAACTACAAAGGATCAAGTGGGACATTGTGGGGCTAAGTGAGGTAAGGAGAAAAGGAGAAGATCTCATCGAACTAAAAAGTGGACATCTCTTCTACTATCGTGGGACAGATACTGGCAGAACTAGTGGTGTTGGATTTATAATAAACAAGAAACTGAAGGATAAAGTGGTAGAAGTTGAAAGTTCCTCTGACAGAGCTGCACGACTCGTTATCCAACTATCGAGAAGATACCAGGCTCAGATTATTCAAACTTATGCACCCACCACAAGTCATCCTGAAGAAGAAATTGAAGAATTTTATGAGGAAATTTGTCATCTAAATAATAAAGGTAAGCAGCACTTCAAAATAATTATGGGAGATTTCAATGCAAAAATAGGGCAACGGCAACAGAATGAAACTTCAGTAGGTAAATTCGGTCACGGCAACAGAAACCAGCGTGGAAATACTCTCGTTGAGTTTGCAGAGGCAGAAGGGTTTTTCATCTTGAACTCCTTCTTCAAGAAAAAGCCACACAGGAAATGGACATGGAGACATCCAAATGGGATGACAAGTGAAATTGATTTTATTATGTGTAACAAAAAATTCGTCATAGAAGACTGCAATGTGCTAAACAAGTTCAACACAGGTAGTGACCATAGATTGGTGAGATGTAAGATGCACCTCAACACTAAACTTGAACGTGGCAAGCTCATAAGACAAACAAAATCTATTGACATAACCAACCTTAAAAAACACCATAATACCTTCAAGTTGGAACTGAAGAACAGGTTCTCTGCTTTAGAAGGCCTAACATTGGAAGAAGTGGACATCTCTGAAGTTAACAGAAAAGTAACCAAAGCTCTTATGGAAACAGCAACAAAATTAGCTGGGTCTAAGAACAAGTTGCATGTAAATAAATTATCAGGAAAAACGAAAATGTTGATGCAAAAAAGAAGAGAGATGAGGACAACTAAAGAAGATGTGACTTCCAAAGTGGAATATATAGAGCTATGCAAGACAGTACGAAAAGTATCACTGAAGACGTAAGAAAATTCAACTGTGAACTAGTGAGGAAAGCAATTGAAAACAACCAAAGCCTAAAGATAGCAAAGGGATATCTCAGTAAGGGAAGAAAACAGATTATGGCACTGAGAAAAGAAGATGGTTCTGTAACAAGAAATAGAGGCGAAATTTTGACAAGAGTGAAAGATTTCTACTCCAAATTATATGAAAGGGATGATACATGCACTCCAGACATCATGAAAGATACCAGTACCAGAGTTCCTCCAATCCTTCCAGCAGAAGTTGCACATGCAATCAAGAACATGAAGCGGGGAAAAGCTCCAGGAGAAGATGGAATTACTGTAGACATCATACAAGAAGCAAGTGGAGAAATCGAAACAGTACTCGCCCAAATTTTCACTCGATGCCTTAATGAAGGAAAGATTCCTGAAGATTGGAACACCGCTACAATGATCTTGCTACATAAGAAAGGTGACATTGAGGATCTCGGAAACTACAGACCTATCAGCCTCCTATCAGTAGTTTATAAAATCTTCACTAAAGTTCTTTCACACCGCTTGAAGGTAACACTGGACATGGCTCAACCGAGAGAACAAGCTGGATTCAGGAGTGGCTACAGCACAATAGATCATATCCATGTGCTGAGAGAACTAATTGAAAGAGCAAAAGAATATGAACTTCCATTGTGCATGGCTTTTATCGATTATGAAAAAGCCTTTGATTCGGTGAAACCATCAGCAGTTACAATGGCTCTGAAAACCTGCGGTATTGAAGATGCATACATTAATATTATTTATAATATCTATGAAAATGCAAGTGCAAAGATTAGGCTGTTTGAAAATACAACACACATAAAAATTGGAAAGGGAGTGAGACAAGGTGACACCATATCTCCGAAGCTCTTTAATGCCACATTGGAGGGTGTTTTTCATTCGCTGAGCTGGGAAAACAAGGGGATAAAGATTAATGGAGATTATCTAACCCACCTTCGTTTTGCTGATGACGTAGTCATTTTTGCAACTAGCCCATCAGAGCTGCAGAGTATGATCCAGGAACTTGCTGACAAGAGTAAAGAAGTGGGATTAAAAATGAACTTTCAGAAGACAAAAGTGATGTTCAATGCTTTTACAAGAAATGAAGATTTATCGATTGATGGAGAAAAGCTGGAGATAACAGACACGTACGTTTATCTTGGACAGCAGATATCAAGTGAGGGTCACATTGATGAAGAAATTAATCGGCGTACAAAACTTGCCTGGAGAGCTTTTGGAAGAAACAGCATAATTTTCAAGAGCAATATGCCATTATGTCTTAAAGAAAAGTGTTTGATCAATGCATCCTTCCAGTGCTTACGTATGGTGCAGAGACGTGGACCTTAACTAAAAGAGACATACAAAGGCTGCAGACAACTCAAAGAAGCATGGAGAGGTGCATACTTGGTGTAACCAGGAGAGATAAGAAGAGGAACTCGTGGATCCGAAAAATGACAAGAGTGGAAGACATCATGATCAGAGTTAAATCCCTGAAATGGCAATGGGCTGGACATACTGCCAGAAGGACAGATCATCGATGGACAGCCGAAATTTTAGATTGGATTCCAAGGGACAGGAAAAGACCCAGAAGAAGACCACATGGGAGATGGGTGGATGAAATTCGAAAGTATGCAGGGGTGACATGGAGGAGACTGGCACAAGACAGACCGTTGTGGAGGAAACTTGGGGAGACCTTCGTCCAGCAGTGGATTGATAATGGTTGACAATGATGATGATGATGATATATATATATATATATATATGAAAGATGACTTCAGCTGTAAAATAGAAATTCAAACCACATGAATTTCATTTACCAAACTGTCTTCCCGCCCTACCCCTTTGCCAGCGAATTCCATTTTTCAGCCTTACCACCTTTTGCTCTTACAATTTCCTTTAATCCATCTGCTTTATGACTCACTCTGCAGAATGCATGTGCTCCTCCTCAGCTACCAGTGGCCACACCAGTTGGCACCTGCAGTAGATCCCTGCTCATGCTAGATGTTGTCATATTGGATTCTTTCCTTGAATCCATTTGCATTCATGTTTGAAATGAATCTACACCCCAAGAAGATAGTATCTTGCAATCTGATTGGAGTGTTATAATTGAAGAGAAAGATTACTTCGGCTTCCAAGATTATATCAGCTGTGACATGGATTTGGCAATGCTATCACTTTATGACTCTAGATGAAGTTATTGAAAACAAAAAGTGCAATGAGAACATTCCCAGTGATGAGAGTCATGATGATTCCCAGGTAAATGCATCAGCACCCAAATTTAATGATGCACTGAAATCATTCAGCTTCCTTTTAAGGACATCTTTTATAGCCATAATGTAAATGAGAAAGTTATGCAGGCTCCCAATAGCTTTGAAAATGCAATATTTCAACTTAAAAGTAAACATAAAAATATCAGTCACAAATGAATTAACAGTATTGTTTTGTATGCTCTGTACATACAGTATATGTACTACATATTGTATTTACAAGAAGTGCTGTAACTATGCAGAGTGACTGAAATCAATAAAGTTAAAACAAAGAAGCTGTAAAAACGGGTAACTGGAAATATTTGATAACTTGGTACCTTAATTAAATACTAGTACACTGGAACAAAAAAAAAATACTACCTACTATTGGGTATATAGTACACTGGAGTGCAACAATTAAGGACGAAGAGGAGAAATTAGCATAACAGCGGTACGAGCAGGCAGAACGGACCGAAAGACCACTCAGGAGATAGACTAGGGTCCGGTACTGTAGGGTATGCGCATATTTGCAGCATATGGGGGGAGGGGGCAAAGGGTATAAAGCACACGGGTGGTGTACGCTCAGCAGTTCGGTGAAAGCTATTGCACGGTGTACATCGGTTTGAACGACGTCGAGTTGCTGCCACCGTGCGATATGGCCAACAGACAATCCAGTAGACGACATCTGGATGACTTTACCCGAGGTTGCATCATTGGGAAGTTGGAGGAAGGTCGAAGTGTGACTAGTGTGGCCGAGGAGTTCGGGATCATCATCATTGTCAACCATTATCAATCCACTGCTGGACGAAGGTCTCCCCAAGTTTCCTCCACAACGGTCTGTCTTGTGCCAGTCTCCTCCATGTCACTCCCGCATACTTTCGAATTTCATCCACCCATCTTCCATGTGGTCTTCTTCTGGGTCTTTTCCTGTCCCTTGGAATCCAATCTAAAAATTCGGCTGTCCATTGATGGTCTGTCCTTCTAGCAGTATGTCCAGCCCATTGCCATTTCAGGGATTTAACTCTGATCATGATGTCTTCCACTCTTGTCATTTTTCGGATCCACGAGTTCCTCTTCTTATCTCTCCTGGTTACACCAAGCATGCACCTCTCCATGCTGCTTTGAGTTGTCTGCAGCCTTTGTATGTCTCTTTTAGTTAAGATCCACGTCTCTGCACCATACATAAGCACTGGAAGGATGCATTGATCAAACACTTTTCTTTTAAGACATAATGACATATTGCTCTTGAAAATTATGCTGTTTCTTCCAAAAGCTCTCCAGGCAAGTTTTGTACGCTGATTAATTTCTTCATCAATGTAACCCTCACTTGATATCTGCTGTCCAAGATAAACGTACGTGTCTGTTATCTCCAGTTTTTCTCCATCAATCGATAAATCTTCATTTCTTGTAAAAGTATTGAACATCACTTTTGTCTTCTGAAAGTTCATTTTTAATCCCACTTCTTTACTCTTGTCAGCAAGTTCCTGGATCATACTCTGCAGCTCTGATGTGGTAGTCGCAAAAATGACTGTCATCAGCAAAACGAAGGTGGGTTAGATAATCTCCATTAATCTTTATCCCTTTGTTTTCCCAGTTCAGTGATTGAAAGACATTTTCCAATGTGGCATTAAAGAGCTTTGGAGATATGGTGTCACCTTGTCTCACTCCTCTTCCAATTTTTATGTGTGTTGTATTTTCAAACAGCCGAATCTTTGCACTTGCATTTTCATAAATATTATTAATAATATTAATGTACGCATCTTCAATACCACAGGATTTCAGGGCCATTGTAACTACTGATGGTTTCACCGAATCAAAGGCTTTTTCATAATCGATAAAAGCCATGCACAATGGAAGTTCATATTCCCTCGCTCTTTCAATTAGTTCTCTCAGTACATGGATATGATCTATTGTGCTGTAGCCAATCCTGAATCCAGCTTGTTCTCTCGGTTGAGCCATGTCCAGTGTTACCTTCAAACGGTGTGAAAGAACTTTAGTGAAGATTTTATAAACCACTGATAGGAGGCTGATAGGTCTGTAGTTCCTGAGATCCTCAATGTCACCTTTTTTATATAGCAGGATCATTGTAGCGTTGTTCCAATCCTCAGGAATCTTCCCTTCATTAAGGCATCGAGTGAAAATTTGGGCGAGTACTGTTTCGATTTCTCCACTTGCTTCTTGTATGATGTCTACAGTAATTCCATCTTCTCCTGGAGCTTTCCCCCGCTTCATGTTCTTGATTGCATGTGCAACTTCTGCTGGGAGGACTGGAAGAACTCTGGTACTGGTACCTTTCATGATGTCTGGAGTACATGTATCATCCCTTTCATATAATTTGGAGTAGAAATCTTTCACTCTTGTCAAAATTTCGCCTCTATTTCTTGTTACAGAACCATTTTCTTTTCTCAGTGTCATAATCTGTTTTTTTCCCTTACTGAGATGTCCCTTTCCTATCTTTAGGCTTTGGTTGTTTTCAATTGCTTTCCTTACTAGTTCACAGTTGAATTTCCTTACGTCTTCAGTGATACTTTTTCGTACTGTCTTACATAGCTCTATATATTCCAGTTTGGAAGTCACATCTTCTTTAGTTGTCCTCATCTCTCTTCTTTTTTGAATCAACATTTTGGTTTTTCCTGATAAATTGTTCACATGCAACTTGTTCTTAGACCCAGCTAATTTTGTTGCTGTTTCCATAAGAGCTTTGGTTACTTTTCTGTTAACTTCAGAAATATCCACTTCTTCCGATGTTAGGTCTTCTAAAGCAGATAATCTGTTCTTCAGTTCCAACTTGAAGGTATTATGGTGTTTTTTAAGGTTGGTTATGTAATACATTTTGTTTGTCTTATGAGCTTGCCACGTTCGAGTTTAGTTTTGGGGTGCATCTTACATCTCACCAATCTATGGTCACTACCCTGTGTTGAACTTGTTTAGCACACTGCAGTCTTCCATGACGAATTTTTTTGTTACACATAATAAAATCAATTTCACTTGTCGTCCCATTTGGATGTCTCCATGTCCATTTCCTGTGTGGCTTTTTCTTGAAAAAGGAGTTCAAGATGAAAAACCCTTCTGCCTCTGCAAACTCTACAAGAGTATTTCCACGCTGGTTTCTGTTGCCGTGACCAAATTTATCTACTGAAGTTTCATTCTGTTGCCGTTGCCCTATTTTTGCATTGAAATCTTCCATAATTATCTTCAAGTGCTGCTTACCTTTATTATTTAGATGACGAATTTCCTCATAAAATTCTTCAATTTCTTCTTCAGGATGACTTGTGGTGGGTGCATAAGTTTGAATAATCTGAGCCTGGTATCTTCTCGAGGGTTGGATAACGAGTCGTGCAGCTCTGTCAGAGCAACTTTCAACTTCTACAACTTTATCCTTCAGTTTCTTGTTTATTATAAATCCAACACCACTAGTTCTGCCAGTATCAGTCCCACGATAGTAGAAGAGATGTCCACTTTTCAGTTCAATAAGATCTTCTCCTTTTCTCCTTACCTCATTTAGCCCGACGATGTCCCACTTGATCCTTTGTAGTTCCTCTTCCAATTCAAGAAGCCTTGAATCAGAAGATAGGGAGAGTCCATTATACGTAGCCAAGGTCAGCATCAGATGGCAGCCTAGTCCGGCCCTCCGGGGATTCTTAGCACCCTCTGCCTTCATGTCGCACTGGCCGCTGCCTTGGCCAGGTACATTCCAGCTGCCGGAGACTGAGGGCCAAGATTTAAGTTGTGGAGTCATTTTGGAGGGGTTTGGCGATAATTCACCACGCTGGCCAAGCGGGTTGGTGAGTGTGGGATAGTATTTCCTCTAATCCCGATGGTATAGTTATATCGTCAGAGCCCCTTTAGTGGGAACAGGATGTACCACGAGAAGGCGTGGTTGACATTTGTCAAGGAGAGGCTGTGATGTTACGCATCACCTGACCTTACATCCTTATATATATATATATATATATATTTTTTTTTGTTTATTCGCATAATTTGATTTTGCTAATCAAATTATGCGAATAAACAAAAACCTTTGAACAGATTTGAAATACCATAGCGCCAGTGGCTGCATAATAGAAAGATAAAAAAACAAAAGTGCAAAACAAAGCAAAATTTTGACCAAGAGAAACAAAAAAATAATAAAAAGATCAGCAATCACCAAATACATCATCCGAACCAGGCTAGCTTCAAACGATGAAAAGTACCGAATATAAGAATGCAGGGAAGCATATTAATGACTGATCCCTTGTCGGCTCTGTCAAGGGCATGCAACAAGAAAGTCACTCACTAATCTACTGAGACCAGAGAATTGTGGGTTTCTGCTATTTTAGTTTGCTTAAAGGACCAATTAAATTATATATTAATAAATTATACACTACTACCTTACTTACCCTAGCTTTGAAAATCTAATGTGCTAAGAGCTGCAAAACAGAATTTTCAAAAAAGCATAGAACTACAGGAAAACTATATTACAGAAACACCAGAGATCGTGCTAGGATTTTTCAAAAGAGTAAAAATACTCCTTCAAATTTTTTGAAGCAGTATTTTTCTTTCCAAAGGAGTAATTTTAGAGAACGAACAATTAGCGCATTAAATTTTTAGCTAAATAAATTTAATATAAAAAGCTAATTATATCTATATATAAATATGTCAACATGAATTAGCATGTAATTGAATAAGATTCTTTTATATAAAATAAGTAAATCATAATTTACCAAAATCTTATTTACTTGTCTTGTCTTGTTTTATCCATATAGCTTCAAAAAATTTTGTTTTGCATTTGAAAGACTGTACCAAAACTTGTGTGTGTGTTGCTTCAGATTCTACACACTCAAATTTCAAAAAGAGTTCTATTGTGGAGAAAGGAAATCTAGAGTCTATCTCAATCACATAAGATAAACTAAACCTTCATTGGACATTCTGATGTGCAAGTTTAGTATTACAAAGTCAACTAATTTATTATTTTTGGGCATGTTTTCCTTCAGTTCTGAAAAAAATTATATATTCTTGAATAACATGTATGAAATGTTTACAGTTCACATAATTGAGGCTTGGTTGATTCAACCATTCTTCTGATATGAGGAATGTCTAGTTTCTCCCTTTGCAACTATTTATAGAGGGAAAAATAACATTTAATAATAATTTAGGACAGTGGAACCATCACGAAAAAAAAAATTAAGATTACGAAAAAATCTTCGCTCTGTCTGACTTTCGTTTTCGGAAATGTTTCCTCCATTTTAAAGCTGAAACAGTTATCAAACAAAATTATATTTTACACTAAAAATGAGCAGAGGAAATATTGCGAGGGGGGGGGGATAATTACGATTACAGATTAAATCTGCAGTTCGTCTAACTTCCGTTTTTGAAAGTTTTGAAAGACGAAATTCCGCTTCCGCCACCACAATGCAGGCACGCAAGTGCACGCGTGCACTCTCTCAACCCCCCCCCCCCCCAATTATCTTTAGTTTTGATGACAATAAAGTCAAAGTTACTCTTCGAATCCATGACTGAAAGAAATTAGTGCCTAAAGTTTACAAGGAAATTTTTACTCCGTCGAACTTCTGTTATCGGAAACTATTGTCTACACTTTCAAGCTGAAATGTAAATATTTATGCAATAAATTGATATTTAATAACAATACCGGACAGAGGAAATATCATGAGAAAAAGAAATTATGATCGCAGGAAAAATTTTCACTTCGTTTAGCTTTCATTTTCGGAAGTTCAGAAAAACGGAATACTGTTCCCCAGAGGGAAAACGAGTCCCCCCCCCCCCACACACACTAATCCTCCAAAAATAAAACATTATCTTCAGTTGTTGTTTTTTCATCGCTCTCAAGTATAACAGAAATGTGGAATTCCGCAAATCTGAAGAACAATCTCATGCCTGATTCGCAACTGTCCACGATATGCAAAATGAACTGCTCATACGCCGCCCCGGTGGCTCAGTGGTCTAAGGCGTTGGCCTCTGATCATTCGTCCGTAAGGGGTCCGGGTTCGAATCCCGGTCAGGCATGGATGTTGTGTTTGTCTTACGGCACTGGCTCTCTCCCTTCCCTGGAACCAGTGACCCTAAATTAGGGACGGGCGACTGCTTATAGCCCATTGAGTTGCTCACGGCGGTCGTTAAACCTCCAATCAAAAAAAAAAAAAAAAAAAAAAACTGCTCATACGGCTACGCATGGAAGCCAATTCACGGGTCCATAAATTGATTATGTTCCCGACATGAACGATGCATCCGATTGCAATTTTGTTAAACTCTGAACGGTCCGTTTCTAAAGCACCTATTTTTTACAAAGGGATACGTTTTTAATGCCCAAATTTTGCGAGCGATTGAAAAACGGACCCAAGATTTTATATTTATATATATATATATTTTTTAAATTTCGTAAGGCGGAGACTCCCGCTTAACAGCTTGGTTTCAGCGGGAATCCCGCCATCTCACCCTGAAATTTAACCCCTGATGACAGTTAAACGAACTTCAAAACACGTCGCTTTTTACTTCCTCCACGCCAAGGCTTAACTGCACCACGCTGCACTGATACACCAGCGTCTCAATCCCGACGATTCTGAATCGTTACCTCTGACACGGTTGAATCCTCCTTCCCTGCAATACGCATGCCCATTGGTTGAGCTGCTCTCCAGTCCCACTCGGCCCTGAAGGTACTTCCGAATGATTGCCGAAAGCCGATCCCTAGCTGACTAGCTCAGCAATGGGAAACAAATCGTGATTTTTCATAAACTGCGTCATAAAAGTTAACATATAATTTCTTGATAAAAACAAATGGTAATTTTTATGATAAAATCCCGGGGTAATCGCCGATTATAAAAGGAAATTTCATATGGAAAAACAATGCATAAAAATACGCATTTCTAAATTTGAAAGCGCATTTGGCGTTTTTAAGGCGTGAAATACGCGTGTAGAGGTGATATCTGAGAAACACAATATACCCTATTTTGAATTTCACAAAATCTGCAAAACTGGTGCCACCATCTGGAGAAAAAAGGAAAATTGTAAAACATATTGACAGCTGTCACCTATGGCTTCATCAGGGGCCGACATAGATCACAACTCTCTCATTTCTACACAGACTAGAAAGTGTGGGTTTCTGCATTATTCAGTTTGCAAGAACACAAACTCAAACCTAAGAAAAATTTAGGAAAATAAATATGTGCTCTAAAACTAAAAAAAAAACAACAACCTTAAAATGCAACTTAGCGCACCCAAAAAACATAAGCAAAAAAAACTTTATTAGGAAAATAAATAAATACAAAACTACAAATTCTAAAAAAACAATTTAAAAAACAATTAAGCAAAAAAGGTGCAATTAAACAAAAAAAAACCTAAATAATTAAAAAAATGAAATAAAAAAAATAAATAATAAAATTACAGTGTGAATCCATTAAAAAGGAAAAAATAATAAAAAATAACAAAATTATGATGAATCCATTACAACAGTAAAACATGCCAACAATTTTCTTGGTTGAGTGTGTATTGGGCTCGATTCAGTTTGCAATGGAGTTTTGTAATTTTTATTATTTTTTCATTTTATTATTTTTTAATTATTTAGGTTTTTGTTTAATTGCTCCTTTTTTGTTTAATTGTTTTTTTTTATTTGTTTTTCAAAATGTGTAACTTTATGTTTATTTATTTTCCTAGTTAAGTTTCTTTGCTTATGTTTTTTAGTTAAGTTGCTTTTGGTTTTTTAGTGTTAAGGCATATATTTATTTTTCTAAGTTTTTCTTAGGTTTGAGTTTTGTTCTTGCAAACTGAATAATGTAGAAACCCACACTTTCTGATCTGTGTAGAAATGAGAGAGTTGTGATCTGTGTCGGCCCCTGATGAAGCCATAGGTAACAGCTGCCAATATATTCTACAATCCTTTTTCTCCAGGTGGAGGCACCAGTTTTGCAGGTTTTGTGAAATTCAAAATAGGGTATATTATGTTTCTGTAATATAGATTTCCTGCTGTTCTGTGTGTATATATATATTTTAATTGAACTTAAATAAATGAAAGAAATATATATATATATATATATATATATATATATATATATATATATACTTAAGAGCAAAACTGAAGACTAAGGAAAAAATTTTAGAATTTAAATGAGGAGGCCATCAGCCCCACCCTCACTGCCCCCCAGCGTCTAGGGAGTGGCGGAAGAGGTCAGCCATGTTCTCCTCTTGTGAGGAGAAAAGTTTTTGTAACACAAGAGGTAAGCTCTCTTCCTTGTTTTTGGGTTCTAGGTTTTATAAGTTCAATGTTTGTACTTCATGTACCTTTTCTCTGTCGTTTTTTAGCTTTTCAGCTTTTAAGCATTGGTTTGTCTGTTAACATTTATGCGGGTTTTAACTCTTACTTTTCTTTGTAACTTTGAGCGTCTTTTGGGGTACCTAGGAACAGAAGATGGCTAAGCTTGCTCCTTTTCTATGCGCTGTCTATGCGCTGTTTTTTCAAAGTAGTTGAGTTCTTAATAACTAATTAATTATGCACTTAAAGCACTGCTGAAATACTTTGTACATATTGCAACTAACTGTTTAAGGTATATAACTTTCACAAAGTTTTCTTTAGTTAATTATTATCTTTAACTTATTCTCGTTTTCGTGCTGTCATAAGTTGTAGAGTAGGGGGTTTTAGACTCAAGTTTTCTTTCAAAAATCTGTTCGTTATAAATTAACATTTCCTTTTTTAATTGCAATGTAAAATTTGTTTTTCAGGTTTAAATTCTCTCTCAAACGAACTTGGAATTTCGTTATAGCTGAAAATCATTTCTATTTATTATGTCACTCTCACAGCTTGAGTTCTCTTTAATCTTCTTCTCTCTGTTTAATAGTAACAGATGAAGAGCATGGGTCGGGCCATGAAGGTTAATGGATGCAAGCGAAATTGTTAACTAGTGCTAGGTCATGCTACTCTACGGAGGACATGACTTATATATATATTTTTTAAACTATTTTAGGAGGGAATGTTACTTGCATCTATGGCCTTGCAGAAACCCATTTCCAACTAGGTCTTTGTGGAAGTGAGAAAATGCAGAGTTTTTGCTGGTCCTTGATAAAGCCAAGGCTCAGTATTCTCGACACCTTCTACATTCAGTTGTTTTATTTTATTTTTTTCTTTTCTCCTTTTACTCACACAGGTAGATACATAACCTTTTCTATGTTGTACTAGGTGTGAGTCAAAATTATATATGTATTTTTTTGCTTAGGTATCTTTATAGAATATATATATATATATATATATATATAACACATATGCTGAGAATATGAGATAGGATCCTAGACTCCCCTCCCCAAAATGAAATCCTGGCTATATCACTGCTTACTGCCTGAGATGTTTTCCAGTAAAGCCACTGAGATTGTACGTGAAAAGATTATATCCTACTTTTTCTTTAGAACAACTTCTGTTTCTTAGCAAAGCTGAAAGTAAGCGGATTCTGTATTCAAAGATCATATTCAGTTAAATAATTCTTATTATTGTCTTTCTTTAAATTAAAGAATCTCTATTCTCCTCTTTCTTGACAGTCAAATCCCCTACTCAATGCTTTTAATTCAGATCATAAGTTTTGTTGGCATTTAATGCATGTTTTCTTTTTTGAGGTAATTATTTATTAATTTCTTAAATGTTCATTGATTGAAAGGTATGTTTGCAGTTTATGATCACACTGTCTTAAGTGCTGTTTTAAATTTCATGTAAATACTTTTCACATTACCATTGCTGATAATGTGGTTTCTCAATGTCTTGTGTTTTATATAGGCTTGTTAGAAAGCCCCATCATGAAACACAGTGATTCTGAGCTCTTTGCCTCAATTATGGATGAAATTCGCCATCAAGTTGGTGTTGTCTTTCCAGAAGATGAGTAATAGTTCTTAGTTCTCACATTGTATATATAAAATGTGTATACTCAGGTACTGATCATGCAGATGGTTACATTCTACATATAGACAAAGAAAAATTTATTAATTGTATCACATTTTGTGCCATTTTTCAGATGTGAATAATGAAATACCAGCTGTTTCATAAATTAAGGAATTTGATAAAATAAATATATCTAAAATGTTATTGTACAATTAATATTTCTTGATATTAAAATTATTTTTCCATATTTGATTGAATCTTCTGTTCTTCTTTAAAGTGTGATGTCCTTATTCTTTGTATTGTTATGTGAATCCATGGAGAGCTGTGGCTGTTACAGAATACTTACTACTGTCATAAATTTGTGCAAGAGTTTAGTGACTTATTCTGTCACAAACCAATCATCTAATGTGGCTTATCTGAAACTTTATAATAAAAGAATGATTTATTCCATCTTTCCACCTTGGCAATTGGTCTTTAGGTGAAAACAAAGCTGATGAGTATTAAACTAAAATGTTCATCCACCCCACCCCACTCCTTCCTCAAAAATATATTGAATGAGCAGGCAAAGAAATCATTGCTGCAACCAGTGCACAAAAATGTTATTGATAGTTGTTATGGACTATTAAGATCTTCTTTTGATTGAATTTCAGGAGGGTGGTAACATGATCAACTTTCTACAATGGTAAAGAAATCCAAAACACTCCTGCCAGGCAGTGAAGTTGGAAACATATTAAGGACATGTGAGCAAAGAGATCATTTGCTTAGAAGATGTTACCTCTCTTCTTTCTGACTAGTAAACTGTAATATCTGAAACAACTTCCTTCCATGCACTGAACCCTCTCCATGTGATTTTAACATTTTCAGATCTATAATGTAAATATTAAAAGGAAAATTACTCCAGCCCATAAGGGAGAAGCTGTGCTTAGTTATTGACAATTCATATTTTCAGCCATCCTGTGATGAGCATATTCCATAGCATTATGACTCACATTATAAATTAAAAAAAAATCGTGTAATCCCATTTTCAGTTTGACATAGTGAATGTTGTGAGACACAGTTATCCCAAAACATTAAAAATTAGTTACACTAGATCTCCAGAGAAATTAACACAAAGTAAATATGTATTATGACCTCAAATATATAGGTATGGTCTAGAAACATGCTGTCATGCATTACGTAAATTATATTGGTGATCTTAACTAAAAAAAAAAAAAAAAATAGATCACTATTCTAACTTTTAGCATGTTGTAACTCAGGAAGTAGAAAGTTGCTTTCTAGCAGAACTCAGTAAAATAATTAAAATGTAGAAAATGGGAACACACACAACTCAAATTACAAAGGGGAAGGAAACAGTTAAAAGAAAGAAATAGTTCATATGGTATTTAATATTTGGTATGAATAAAATTGCATATATTTTCTTCTTGGCAGTCCAAGCTTTGCTGTATTTTCTTGTCCACCATTAATGTAACGATGAAAAATGAGGTTGTAGACAGAAAACTACTACTGAAACTTTTAACAACATATGCACTGAATACAAAATTCAAAGATCATTAAAAAAGAGGGATGAAGTTAAAAAATAATTCTTGAACAATGAAAACAAAGTCTAGAAACTGAACAACAACAAAAATAATAAATAAAACAGAGGACTCAACATCTATTTCCAGAATATGAAAGAATTGAGCTCATTGTGTGTGTTCTCTCCCTTGTATTTTGACCTCCACATCTGAGGTCATCTTTTGGAACAGTATCACTAGTCTGTTGACTGGTGTTATGTCACTACTGTGTTTCTAGCTGAGTCACCATATCCATTCACATGATTGGTCGCATGCCATGATGTTGAAGTCAGTGATGTACTCGGGCATCTTTTCGGGGGTGCTTAGCCTCCAAAAATCCATGAACGCCCCCTCCCATAGGTTTTTGGGTAATCTTCCCTTAAATATTTAGTTTAATTATTTTCATTTTTAGCTGAATATTTGGAAAAATTAATTAAAAAAAGAACTTAAAACAAGTTAGTAAAATCATGCAATGCATTGATTATGATACGCTTTCAAACGTACCAGAAATCATTATTTAAGTTATGAGGATAATGGCTGTGGAATAAATCTTGCTCCTGTGCCCTGACGTTTGACCCCATTTCAATAATATTCAACAGAATTGGTTTAGTATACCTCCGGAACAACATGATAAAGTTTTGTCACAATCGAAGCATTTTTACATAAGTTATGATGCACAAGGGTGATGCAATGGATCCTGCTCCTATGTCCGGATCTTTGACCCCATTTCACCCATTTTCAATAGGGTTCATCCGTAGGTGGTCCCCTACCACATACTAAAATTTAATCGAAATCGAACCATTTTTATGCGAGTTAGCATACGGACGGACGGACAAAACTAGAGCATATACACTGAAGTGCCAGAAAAACTGGTAGACCAGTCTAATACTTGGTAGGTCCCCCACGGGAGTGCAGGACTGCAGAAATATGAAAGGGCATGGACTCCAATAGCTTCTGGAAATATGCTGTGGGCAATGCACACCATACTTCCTGCAGAGTGTTCCAGAATTCAGGTGTATTCCGAGGTCTTGGATTCCTGTGTTCGATAGCGCGTTGCATGGCATCCCAAATGTGTTCTATCATGTTCAGTTCTGGGGGCTTGGGTGGGAATGGCAACACCCCAAACTTAGATGAATGCTTCTCTAACCATAATGGGGCATCCCGACACTTGTGTGGAGGTGCATTGTTCTGTTGGAACAGGCCCAACCCATCAGCATGAATGCAGGACATGAACGGGTGTACCTCTTAAGAAAGGATGCGCACGTAGCATTGGCCGGTCACAGACGTTTGTAGACGTACCAGGGGTCCCAGTGAAGTCCAGCTAAACACACCCCATACCATTATGGACCCCCACCAGCCAGTACACTTCCCTGTTGAAAGGCGGGATCCGTGGCTTCATGGGGTTTGTGCCACACACGAATCCTTCCATCTGCCCGATACAGTTGGAAACGCGACTCGTTAGACCAGGCTACTTGTTTATAGTCGTCAAGTGTCTAGTGGTGGTGTTGCAATGCCCAAGCGAGGCGCATAGCTTTGTGTCGTGCACCCCTCAAGGGGACTCAAGTTGAGCGTCGGCTCCCAAAGCCCATATCGTGCAGGGTACGTTGCACAGTCTGGACGCTGATGCATGTTGAGGCTCCATCATTGAATTTGACTTACACATAGAATTAAAACTCATAAATTTTCTTCATTATTGCTTGATTTTTTTTTTATTTTTCCTTACGAAAGCGATTAATAATAAAAAGTTGGCTTTAGTGACGAAGCAACATACAACATTTTAGGAAAGGTGAACAGGCATAACGTTGGAATTTAGGGCACTGGAAATCCCATGCAATCTTGCAGCATGAGCGTGCTTCCCCAAAAGTCAGTGTAATCTGTGCAATTACTCATCGAAAGGCGTATGGGCCCTTCTTCGCTGAAGCCACTGTGACATGAATTATCTATCTCGACATGCTTGAACAGCGGCTTTCTCCCACAGCTGGAAGAAGATATTGATGACTTCATTTTTCAACTCGATGGTGCTCCACCGCATTTCCATAACGAGGTTCGGAGCCACCTCAATGACAGGTTGCCAAAACGATAGTTTGGCCATTCAACTGATTGAGACGAACTGTTGCGTTGGCCACCGCGATCCGCAGACCTCACCCTGTGTGATTTTTCTTGTGGGGTTTCATAAAGGATCGTGTCTATGTACCACCACTTGCAACGACGCTGGTTGCATTGAAAGCTCGCATCACAGCAGCCATCACAGAAATTGACACCGATATGCTACGAAGAGTTTGGCAGGAACTTGATGTGTGCCGTGTTACGCGTGGAGCGCACGTTGAACATTTATAAGTAAATTGAACAAATGAAATGTGCTTTTCAATAGTACTAGTTGTGTGTTTCTGCTTTACATTAAACATGAGTACCAAATCATTTAAATCGGGAGCATCATTTTGACTTACCCTGTATTTTTAAAGATTAAACCGCGAAAACGTAAATGAAGGCCGAAAAAAGCGGCTTTTCCTCTAAACTGCCCAACGCCTACGTGGAGTTCATTAGTGCTTTGGAGTTTGTTAGTGCGACAGTTCCCGGAACAGGTTACTCATTGTCTCGTTTTTTTTTTTTTTTTTTTTTTTGATTGGAGGTTTAACGACCACCGTGTGCAACTCAATGGGCTATAAGCAGTCGCCCGTCCCTAATTTAGGGTAACTGGTTCCAGGGAAGGGAGAGAACCAGTGCCGTAAGACAAACACAACATCCATGCCTCACCGGGATTCGAACCCGGACCCCTTACGGACGAATGATCAGAGGCCAGCGCCTTAGACCACTGCGCCACCGGGGCGGCTCACCGGGATTCGAACCCCTTCCGTGCGAATGATCAGAAGCCATCGCTTAGACCACTGCGCCACCGGGGCGGCTTTGTTGTTTTAACTACGAACCGTCTCCACGTGAAACGAGGTGAACCTGAATGGAGAATATAATTATTACACTCCATTACTTTTATAATAGAGGATGGTTTTATCGACGAAAATTTTTCTGATATAGCGGGATTACTGTCCGCGGATTACATTTTGAGAAATAGTGCACTTGCTTCTTTGGGTGGTCCTATCCGCACGGGGAGGGTTAGACTTGGGTTGGAAATTACGTCACTAGCATTTTGTCACTGTTACTGAAAAATCGCTATCACCGTTACTACCAATGAGAAAAAGTAACGATTCCAAATTCACTGAGAAGAATGTCACCGTTAGCCATGTCCGACCAACGCTTGGGGTCCGAAATCACTATTGCGTCGTAGTTTCGGTTACCATGTCACCGTATCTGAACAATTTAACTCCTTTTCTGTTGAAACATCTTAGAGGTCGCTAGTGATGTGGTTTGCCTCCTCCTTTTCTCACCAGGCGCGGACTGGGCCGCCGGGATAACTCGAGAATTCCCGGTGGGCCACGATATTCTGGGCCGGCAGACCTCATATGCTAACGGGGAAAAAAAAAAAAAAAAAGTCCAGTAGAACTCCAATCATCCGGACTCCAGATATCCGGATCGCTTGTTCTTTCAAGGCCAAGTAAAATTTAGATGTTTGTCAATTTATTTACGTGTTTTTAGTTTTTTCGTTCATTTAAATAATATAAAATGATAATGCAGTACAGTAGATATTTATATTTAAACTGTATAACATTTGTTATTATAAAATGTGATAAACGAAAAAATTAAATTTCCTCACTTCAATTAAAAAATACGTATTTGGCCTACAGAAAAAAGACACCCCAATTATCCGGATTTTCCGAATATCCGGATAGGCTGTGGTCCGAGTTAATCCGGAAAATTGGAGTTCTACTGTATATATTGGGTTGGTGCGAATGAAATATCCGGCAAAGTACCAGCACACGTGAATGGCGAGAACAGGAATTAGGATAACTTACCTAGGCAAAATAATCCCCCTCGGCATCAACACATAGTTGCCATCTGTCCGGCAAGGCCATGATCCCAGAACGTAAAATGTCTTGTGGATGGGACCCGAAGAAGTCATCAACTGCACGTTGAACCTGGTTGTCTGGTGAACTGTTTCCCGGACAGGAAGTGGTCCAGTCGACGAAGCAGATAATAGTCTGTGGGGGACAAGTCCGGGGAATAGGCAGCCCAAGATACTTAGTGTCAGCATCGTTCGTTGTGCGACATGAGGGCGGCCGTTGTCCTTGAGCAGAAGAACACCATGTTTGTTGACCAAAGTCGGTTGTTTCTGCAGCAATTTCCGGTGCATCTGGTGTAATTCAGCGCAACAACGTTCTGTAGTGAGGGTCTGGCCTCTTGCCAAGAAACTACGATGAATTATCCCGGCTGTGGACCACCAGACAAGGAGCATCATCTTCTTGGTGTGTAGGGGCGGCTTTAGAGGCCTTCCGGCAGGTCGTGCCTTGCTTAACAATCCGGTTATCACAAAGGACTCACTTCTCGTCGCAGGTGACGATTCGATGTAGTAGAGGTTCTGCAGCGACGTGTAGACTTCCAAACGCAGTAGTCAACTCATGCGGTGGCCACGTGCCCAGCTCTTTGACCTTACCCAGCGCAGCCAGACACCGAACAACTCTCGTGTGGTTGACATCTACCTCTGCCGCTATCTCAGGACACGTTTCTCGGATGTCCGATTCAAACACATGCAACACAACATCGTCAGAAACAACAACAGGTTGATGACCACGTGCTTCTTTTTGCAGGTCCGTATCTCCGCTTCGAAACTTCACAAACTATCGCCGAATGGTTCGTTCGTTGGCTGTGTTCTCCCCCAAGCGCTTTGTTAATGTTTCGAGCGCAATTCCTGCAGAATGAACCAGTTTAAATTCATACAGGAAGATGACTGTCGAATCCGGCGTCTGCATGTTTCCTTTGCCAGTTACGTTACGTCCAAACAAACCACGCTTCAACCTTGTTCTTCACACACGTGCTAGCTATGTATAGTAACTCTGTGTCGTAATACCCGCAACACCTGTGGGTGGTTCCATTTTGCTGGGGGGGGCTGTCTCCACTGCTCGTTCGCGCAGTACATTTCATTCGCACAAAGTTATATTAAAACCGCAAAGTTTGTTTACCGCTTTAACGGTTTCGGAAAACAACAAATAAAAGCCTACATAGCAAAAGTTCTATTAAATGAAACACTGTTTTTGATACACCTCTTTCACCGTTCTCGACTTTCACATTCAAGCCTCGTCGCATTGGGCTGATATCCTGTCTCAGTCCATTGCATCTGCTGTTTAATAATAATCAAATATGCTATCAATAGTCTAGGTTAGAGACTCGAAATTCATTGTATACGTTAATGCGTTGAGGTTCATCTACGGTAAAAATAAAATTTTGGGTTCCTGCTTTTTATATGTACACTTACATCTGATTTAGTACTTTTCTTGTTTTACAGTTACCCGAATTCTTGAACCAATTCTGGAAAGTGTTTCAGCTACAAATACTTTTTCAATTTGAAATTAAATAAAAATTAATTTTCGCATTTTTAATTTCTCTGAATTCATAAATTGGCTTTGATTTCTTGCAATTCTGGACATTCAGTTTTTTCAAGGGATTTTTTCGTATTTATTTTATTAATGACAGATAAGTCTCAAAACAGAAATAAATTTTCGGCATGATTGGAGTTCCTTTCTCAAAGTTCGTAAGAATGGAACAGCCTTCAACAGTCTCTCAGAGAACGTATCTTGTCTCAGGGACGTCGTCAAGGGCAAAGCGAGACGTAACTAGCGCCATTATATTATGCGGCAAAGAATTACTACACAGAAGCCAACATTACAGGCTGATGCCGCAGGATGCCGAGCAGACTGAGTTAGACTGAGCATGCGTGTTTGTGTTCAAAGAATATAAACGCTTGTTTGTG
The DNA here is from genome assembly GCA_039090855.1 of Macrothele yani. Taxonomy (NCBI): domain Eukaryota; kingdom Metazoa; phylum Arthropoda; class Arachnida; order Araneae; family Macrothelidae; genus Macrothele; species Macrothele yani. The sequence goes on from CM076995.1 coordinate 189,061,998, forward strand.
TTGGCGTTTTGTTCAAAGGTTTTGTTGTTCTCATCTAGATCTGCGTTTATATTACAGCCATGAAATACACCCACTCCATTCCGATGAATAACAATTCATGGAATGGAGTGGATGAATAACAAGAACAAATTTGAAACCGTTTGAAACAAATATCCTGGAAAACCATTAAAACAACGTTTGCTGAAAAAAAAAAAGCTATCGTTACGTTGAAAAAATTAATTTATCAATTATATGAAACTGACTTTTATGAAAAATACCTCGTAATATTGGAAAATGAAAGAGGGAAGCATTCGATTACACAATGCATACCAAACAGACAGCTTTAAGCATACACTCAATCGTGGCGAGTTAGTCCGGTCGGTAGAGAGCTCAGCTATCACGCCAGCGGCCGAGGTTCGCAGATACGAACGGATGTTTTTCCGATCTGTTGAGAAAATTTCTCCAGCGCAGTGCGTTTAATTTACAAACTTCGGAAGGGTAGAAAAAAAAAATTGTAGCTTTGGGAAACTGCGGTTGTCTTTGTTTTTTTTTTTTTTATTATTATGGCTGCTACTGGGAAACCAGCCTCAGCATTTTTGACATTTAAGGTATATTGTAAATATGAAATTCATGCCAAGCAACCTGGTATTACTACGGTGCTTAAAGTGAGAATAAAACTGCTAAAATTTCCTTAAAATAATATTAATTGCTAATGTATATATTTGTTTCACCAAAAGAAGGGACAGGAGGGATACTCAGAAAAGAACAACAAAAAAAAAAAAATGCTTTAGTAGACCCAATGAGACCGAAGGAAACAGTCGCAGATCAAAGCTTAGCTTCCTTTCCGTGAAATAGGCTTCCCGTCCCGTGTCTCCTACGCTTTTTGCGCCTGAATGTTAACTTTCCCGCAGAGCATCTGCTGCCGCATTACATGGTGGTGCTGCTGTCGCCTGTTTTACATTATCTCTACGAGAGTTGAGCTTCTTCACGCGAAGCGTTTATATTCTTTGTCAAGGGTGTGCGAGGCCCACCCTGAAATTTGTCTTGCCCACCGTGCCGCCCACCCAGTTCAAAACGCGCCATTTTTCAATATATGTAACTTTAAACTATAAACTTGACTCGCCAAGTAATAATAAGTCTTGTGTTTTATTTCATGTAGCCTACGTATTCTCCCCTAAGAAATGCGTTATTTCTTCGTAGAGAGGTTAACAAAATAACATTCGAAGGGTCATGAAAGTTTAGTTGTTCTTCATTCATCAATTCCTTAGTTTAAGCCTATTTTTCATGTTTGTATGGTCAGGGGGCGAATGAGGAGAGTGAATAGGAATTCACTGAGTGATAAAACAAACAGCAAAGCAGTTTTTTTTTACTTGAAAAAACTGCTTTGCTGTTTGTTTTCTTTACAAAATTGGGGATTCAAACACGGAAAGTGGACTCTAAAGCTGCACCCCGTGTGGCACAAATTGGTTGTTTCAACGCTCATACATGCTTAACGGGTTGGTTGCCCAAACGTTAAAAAGAATACATTTAAAAAACACCAGGGTGTCTGGTTGATAAACGGTTATATCGACCATTCTAAAAACCCATTTTTTATTTTTATGAAACATTGTAAAAGCTGTTTTCTAACGTATTTAAAGTTACTCCGAAAGGTAGATTTTTGGTTAAAGAGGGGTTGAAATAGCGTTTTCATTGTACCTTTCGGCTTCTGCATTCATACAGCATTTAACAAAGAAAAAATTCTGCAATTTAAAGTGATCATTGCATACGCTTCTATATGGCAGATCGTCAATAAAGTCCCTCGGTATACTACCTGCTATCCTTTAAATATGCCAAGACTTAGTTTGGAGAAGATTCAAGCCTCTTCGTCAATCTCTGCAAGAAGACGAAGTTTTCAAGTAGCGGAAACCCAAACAATTTAGAACTGTCGTTTCGTCCTAGAGAGAAATAATTAATAACATTTCTCGTAAAAAACACCGCTCAGGTACAAGGCTATTTAAGCAAGACTACCTTTTGAACAATGCAAAAGGCAGTACAAAATCTTGTGCCAATTTGAAGTTCTGCCACGTGGTTTCCGCTAAATGGTTTTTCATGTAGACCAAAAGAGGGCGTTGGATTATGCTTTATGAAAGGAACTGGAACTGCTCCGGGACAGTGAGAGTGCAGGAAGTGACTCACGATTGCTTTGTAGAGGAGGGAGGAGGAGTGCGAGGCAAAGTCGCTGGCTTGAAGGAAGGGAATTAAGGGGGGGGGATTGTGTCTCCGTGGAATATAATTTAGATAAACAAAAACGACATTTTCCTTTGTCCAAGTACAGTACCATTCTCGTAAGCAAAAACGCAAAATTTTGAAAAGCAATTCAGACAATGGAATCAGAGCAAGCAAAAAGTTGAAGGCGACGTTCTCGTAACACTTGCATTTACACCAATGGCGTAACTAGTCAGATCAGTGTATGTGTGTTTCCAGGTTAAGGGGTGGGAATTTCACGAATTCCTTCGTAGCCGGTCGGGAAAAGCATTAGAAATTATTTCTGTGTTTCGTAAATATAGTTGCTATCAAACTGACCCCACCAAAAATAATGCTCGCCCATCCGTACGTAGCCCATTCTGATTTCGAAGTCTAGCGACGTCCTTGTCTTGTCTTTTGCTTCTCAGCAACGGAAGTAATTTTGTTTTTACATTACATTTTACTGGAGATCTGAGGTATCCAGGAAAATAGGTGAAATGTTAATTATTGCCCCAGTACAAAAAACTACAATTATTTTTAGAGTTGTGTTGAAAAATGTTTAAACGATAAACTGTGATGCTAGCAAACGCTTTTTTAGAAATATGATACCTCAATAATTTTTTCCAAAAGTGGGCCGCACAAATAGCTTCTAGGAGTGTTTAATGCATCGCCAGTCCACCACTGTTTCCCACCTTCAATATAGTTTTCGCTTTGCGTTCGGTCGTAAACAAAGAATTCAAAGCGAGCAGATTTACAAGCGAGACTGTAACTCACCGTTCTGTTACTGCTCCGTCGACCGTCATCTATGTCGTTAACAGTGATTTTGCCACTGCAACAACTAAGCCCGGCTTTTTTACAGCTCCATGACCGCTGTCGTAAATAATGATTTTGTCACCCTTTAAAGTCACCGTTCCTTCTGTGGAACTGTCACGGTGACAGGAAAATCACTGTTAAGCCCACTTTTACTTCCTTTGACCTGCACTGCTTTATGAACAATATTGGTATGCTAATAATAATAATCATAATAGCATTATTGTTAGTGTTACCCAAGAAAATTCCTGCGTATAAAACATTCCGCATACATTTATGGTATCTATTATTATATGTTAATGTGAATATCGAAATAGTTACGTACGTGTTACGCAAATTTCGTGCCTGCAAATTTGCGGTTGAGAGTGAGAAATAATGAAATTGCTCCATATGAATTTTATACCATACAATTTTGTTATTCGAGTTTTTCTGCCGTAAATTTATACGGAAGAAATAATAATATCAATAAAGTTGAGAACTCAGTTCGACTGAAAAAAAATATATGTATAAAAAAATCGCAGAACATGACATTCGAATATGAAGGTGTTCTAATGAAAATCTCAGTACGGACGTGTCGCCATCTAACAACATCTCCGGTAAGCAAAAACCCCTGGATCTGATCATTTCCAGAAGGTGACAGCACTTTATGTAGTTTCTAAATCACATCTGTCTGTTCATTCTCACCAAAGGTACAATGAAATTTTCTGTGATTAAATAAATAAAGTGTCGTCTGAGAACGTAACACCATGTGATATATTATTAATCACACAAACTAAGTGGTGCAGTCCTTAAAAGAGAAGTCTCAACCACTCTGAATACCAAGAAGGTTGCTGAATACCTGCCCAGGCGTTATCGATACCTTAAAAATATATTGGTACTTCCTAAAATAAGTATACCTCTCTGAATATGCCCAGGCGTTATGGATTCCAGCAAGGAAGGAGGTATTTTCAATGCCTGGCGGCAGTCGGACTTTTTTGAATTTATTTATTCAATCATCGGCCATTGAAGTCGACATTTTTAAACACAAATAATCATAACCGAATTTTTTCTCTTTCTTCTTCGCACTTCCTTTCTCTCTCTCTCGCTATTTATTTATTTCAATGGTGGCTATGCACAAATCCGTAGACCTTTTGGCAGCGGCGGTTCTAGGCCGCGGCCCCCTAAATATAACCGAACTTTTTTGGAATTATTTATTAATTTGAATTAAAACCGGTACATGCAGGAACTTGTGCCTCCCCCCCATTTTTTTTGTCCGGAATCACCACTGCTTTTTGATTACCGAAACCACCACAGAAAAATAGCGAGAGAAATGGGTACCAGACAGAATATACATAAACTACTTTTTGTGAAAATTGCTACACCATGAAAGAATGATGGTAATCACGTGAAACTTAGAGGTTATGCAGAGCAAAGAAAGACATGCAAATGATTAGAAGTGCAGAGTTATGGCGCATGTCTGGGCCCGGCAGCGCCCTCTGGGCAGTCGAGTGAGGGGCTATAAAAAGAGGGCTGTTTAGGATGCACACCAGTAGTGCATCGTGGACAGCGAGTTGTAAAAGGGGCTTCAGGATTCAATAATGCCCATACGACAGAGATTGAACTTGAATGAATGATTGGTCTGTGTGAAGGTGCATTTTTGTACCGGGACATTGCGGCTCGGACGGGACAAAACGCCACGACAGTGATGCGCATGTGGCGTCAGTGGACCGAGAAATGGGACGACATTGCGGGATGACCGACACCTCATCTGCATGGTAGTGACTAACCATTTCGCATCCTCGCAAGTGTTAGCACAACAGTGGAGCACTGCAACAAATTTGGCATTGTCTACCTCCACAGTTCGATGCCATCTGCTGCACAGAGGACTTATTGCACGCATCCCTTTGCTGCGAATTCCTTTGACCCTAAACCATGGACGCCTCAGGCTGGAATGGGATTTTCAATACAGACAATGGCGTGCTGATTGGGAACATGTCGCGTTTTCGGACGAGTCCCGATTCAACTTGGACTACCATGATGGCCGCATACGCATTAGATGGTACTGTGGTGAGCACCTTCTTCCAGCATGTATTGTCAATCGTAATATGGGCCGAACGCCAAGATGTGGGGTACCATTGGGTACCATTTACATTCTCCGCTTTTACGACTTGAGGGCAATCTCAACAGCGACCGCTACATCACGGAAGCTGTGCAGGCAGAAGTCATACCATTCCTTCAGAGCACTCTTGGTGCTATATTACAGCAGTACAATGCCCGACCACATGTTGCCAGGGATGTTTAAGCTCTCTTCGCAGCACAGCAGATACCGCTTCTTTCCTGGCCTGCACGTTCGACAGACATGTCGCCTATTGAACATGTGTGGGGTATGGTCACTAGGCAAATGGCCCATCAAAGTCCTCCAGCGGTCAGTACTAATGATCTGTGGACTCGTATACATGCCGCCTGGCCAGCAATTACCCAGGACACCGTCCAACGCCTTTTCGATTCAATGCTACTCCGTCGAGAAGCTCTTATTGCAGCTCGTGGAGACTTCACAAAATACTGATTTTTGCAGGTAAAAATTGTTGTATTGTTCTGAAAATTAAATCACTTATGTACAGTCATATCAGTAATGTTTGGTACGAATTTTATTCAAATCGCATGGTTCCTTCTTGGTGTTGCAATTTTCACAAAGAGTAGTGTATATTCAGTTTCAAAGGTTTCTTGTGCCTCACCCCTTCCCATATTATCTGGCGTCGGTAAGGCTTGAGCCGGTATTCGGAGCGCCATGCCGCTTTTTTTTTTTTTTTTGAACTGCACCGGGGAGGGATGTGATAGGGCGCCATCAAACCTTAAAAAATACATATACTCGGCCGAGTCACATTATTGTGACCACCTGCTTATATACAAAGTAACCGTTCTTATTGAAGTACAGCTTATTCCCAACCTGCTACTGAGTTGAATAGTCACGCGAGTTTAACTTTTTTTAAATAATTCCTCATTTGGAGAAGTAAGTACACAAAAAAATCAAATGTCCTTTCCGCGCTTGCGCTGCGAGTTTTACGCTTTCCAAGCGTAGGTTGAAGAAGAGTATATACTCCAGCTGCTTCCTTCTGTCTGTCTGTCTGTCCGTCCGCAAGATAACTAGCGTAAAAATGGTTCGATTTCGATGAAATTTTAGTATGTGGTAGGGAACAACTTGGGAAGAAACCCAATTGAAAATGGGCGAAATTGGGTCAAAGGTCAAGACATAGGAGAGGAGCGGGATACATTCTATCGCCCTTATGCGTCATAACGTACGTAAAAATGCTTCGATTGCGACAAAACGTCATCATGTTGTTCCGGAGATGTACTGAACCGGTTCTGTTTAATATCATCGAAATGTGGTCAAACGTCAGGGCACAGGAGCAAAATTTATTCCACAGCCATTATCCTCATAACTTGAGTAATGAATTCTGGTATGTTGGAAAGCGTTTCATAAATAATGCATACCATCATTTTACCAACTTGTCTGAAATTAGTTTCTTGTTCATCGAGGCAATGAATTCCCACACGTTTAAAAAATAAGGTAAAATTAAATGGCTGAGAAAAGCATGTCACACCGAAAAAAAAAAAAAAAAACATTTCTTCAGGAACATTCGATGTAAAATAAAATCGCTGACGAGAAACCATCACCGATACAGAACCATAGATAAGCAACGGTGCGCTGACCAGAAAAGTTGTGTTCGTCGTGGACTTACAAATACAATCATAGTTATCCAGAACCGATAATTTTTGCTTTTTGAAGAATTGTGGGGATAACGCAATGAAAAGTTCCGCCGATGATACCTGACAAATCTTTCTAGAAATCTGTAGGTTTTATCGCTAAACATATTGATTGAAACTAGCGTTTTTGATGTCAATGCGTTAAAACTAGACTAGTTCTTTATTTATTTAAGGGAGGGTATCCAGAAACGTTTTGAAGAACAGCATCGTCTTAACTGTCAGTTCGATTTTCATCTTTGCCTAGACTTTGAGTTGTATCGAAAAGAACTGAAACGCGTATAATGTAAATCAAATGCCCCTAACACGCACGCCGCAACTTGTTTTTATTTTACATTTTGTTTTCATAAGTAAGACAAATTGCAAAGATTTTTCATTTTAGGATATACACTATATTGACAAAAGTCACCGGACACCCCTTCAAAAGCAAATGAACGGATCCACTGCGTTGTTAAGGTGCGCGGTACAGCTGCAAACGGTATGTAAACAAGCCTGCAGCTGTCCGCGAACATATCGCACTGTGAGGTTCAGTGAAAATGTCGCAGCGGGAGAGAACTGACTTTGAGAAAGGAAAGATTATTGGGTGTTATATTAGTGGGTTGTTCATAAGAGAAACCGAGAGGCGTTTAAACATACCCAAGTCAACTGTTTTGGATGTACCGAAAAAGTGAAAGACACATGGCGTGCCTGAAGCAGCAAAACGTACAGGGCAGAAAAAAAAACAAAACAAAAAAAAACAGTGATAGCGCAAACATCGAAGCCTCAGGTGAGTCGTTTCACCTAATCGACGGAGTACTGCACAAGATCTCAGTGTACAGGTCTGAGTAAAAATTCTGGATCCTCGTTATGTACACGTACCATTCGCAGAGAACTTCATTCCATGGGATACCGTGGTCGTGCGGCTGCTCATAAGCCTTTCATCTCCACTCGTCGTTTAGCATGGTGCAAAGAACATTTATCGCGGACCGTAGATCAATGGAAACGGGTCCTATTAACTGATGAATCCAGACACACGATCCATCAGTCTGATGGCCGTGTGTGGGTATGGCGGCAGCCGGAGGAACGCTATTTATCACAGTGTATACTGTTCCTACGGTCAAGTTTGGAGCTGGCAGTGTACTCGTGCGGGGTTGTTTTTCGCGGTATGGTCCTGGCTTATTGGTTATCGTGAACAAACCTGTTAACCAGCACGTCTACCTTGATATTCTGGACAATTATGCCCCACCAACTCTATGGCAATACTATGGAACCGAGCCTTGTTTGTACCAGCAGGATAATCCACCGTGTCATTAAACAAGGAGCGTTACGGCGTGGTTTGGCTATAATTCCGTAACATGTGTGGACTTGCCAGCACAGAGCCCTGATATTAATTCCATAAAGCACCTATGGGACGAATTGGAGCTCTGCATAAGAAGTTTGGAACCAAGGCCTAGTACTGAGCAACAGTTAGCGGCAGCATTATGTACTGAACGGAAGCGCATACCTATCGCTGTGTTTCAGAACCTTGTCGAAAGCATGTCTGGAAGGATCAGTGCATGCATTAATACCAAAGGTGGACCAACACCGTATAATGTATGTCAATAAATGCTATGTTGTGTTTCTTTTCTAAGTGTCCGGTGACTTTTGTCAATAGAGTGAATATATAAGCAAAAAGTGAACAATTAAGAGTTTTTTAATTCTGTAGATAGTTACGTTGTGCATTTGTTATTACCACATTCCAAACTTTGGGTCTTTCCTGTAATAAACTTTCACCAGCGTCTCTATTTAATAGCCACTTAATGCTTAGCTGCTTCCATATATAGGGAAATGAAGCACTTTCTCTCAGAATTCATCCTTTTGTAGCATAATTTCCAAAACAATACTGTCCAACCTCTTAAAGATGTTTCTCACTCTAGCACGTATCTTCTGAGTTTGTGCAAACGGAAAATGTTTTCGGAATTCTTTATTTTTACATGATATATAGTGAAGTTCAAAATATTGTCTCAACACTCACACACAGCCTTGTCAACAGAGGTAGTTGTATCTCTTACTGATGTGCTTTATTTTTCAGGTAATAAAATTGCCCATTAGCTTCGGAAATTTAATCATGTCGTTCTTCTTACCTCTCATGCTGCTTTATCCGTGCATATCAGTTGAATTTTCGAACAGCTTTTGGACGGTGAAATTTCAGTGTTACAGAGTGTACTTAAATTTTTCTGAGCGCCACCCAGATCATCCAGAAAGATAAATAACCCAAGAAATGCCCATAACTACAGCCAGTTTTCGTGGTTTCTTGAGTTCTTTTATCGCATGTTTGTTCTTCATTGTTCTTTCTCAGTTTGATCGTCAAAAGTTTCGTGCTGTTGCGAAGTTGGTACGCCAAAAATTTATACCTATAGCCATGTAGGCTTCCACTTTCTTAGTCTAGGTATGTACGTAGTATAAGTTTAGCTGTCTATAAAGGCTTCAGTTTTGCTTTCATATAGGTAGCCGTTGCCTATGAACGATTAGACTTCGGACTACCCTTTCAACTCAGGTACGTGATTACGTTTTTGCTAAGAAATAGCAACACAAGGAAAACAACCCAGCGATTAAGTGCAGATCCAACACTACATATACAAAACATTTGTGAAAGATAATTCACGAATAGTTCCTAGACGTTGGTAATGAAATCATAGGTTACATCGAGATATCTTTTTTTGTTGTTGTTGAGACTTTAACGACCACCGTGAGCAACTCAATAGGATATAAGCGGTCGCTCGTCCTTAATTTAAGGCCACTGGTTCCCGAGGAGGGAGAGAGCCAGTACCGTAAGACAAACACAGCATCCGTGCCTCACCGGGATTCGAACCCAGACCAAGTTGGACGAAAGGTCATAAGCCAGCGCTTAGACCACGTGATATCAGCTGAAAGCTTTGTGACGTGCCTGCCCCGCAGGACGCACACGAGATAAAGGCAGATAGCAGTGAGAGCACATGTCCGCGTAGCTCAGTTGGAAGAGTGACTTACACCGGATTAAGAGGACCCGGCTTCGATGCCTGGCGTGGACAAGACTTGTGTTTTCACGTTGGCGTCCGAACTTCCAGGATGACCCAGTTGTTACGTTTCTCGCAATGATGTGATGTTCTTTAAACACGGCGAGATAGGAAAAGTGAGAATCCCTTCTTCAGTGCTTCGAAAAAATAAATCAGTGTGATGTTACGTTCCGCACACCAAATTGTCTGGGATCTGTCAAATGCACGTTTTTCATGGGATGACTGCCTACAGCGTCATATGGTCCTGGCTGACCCGTGGACCATGTCTCCGACCCTCTTTCGGGGGGGCGGGGGTATGTGACGAGCCTGCCCCGCAGGACGCACACGAGATAAAGGCAGATAGCAGGAGAGTACATGTCCGTGTAGCTCAGTTGGGAGAGCGACTTACTCCGGCGCGGACGAACTTGTACGTTATAGCTTATACGGACTTATAAAAATTGAGATTAAAATCATCTGAAGATGAAGATTTTCAAAGGACATCGAACATCATTCAAAGTAAAGGAAAAACTGTGATTAAAAGCTTTTGAAAATGAAGATTTTTTAAATGACAGCGAACGTCATTCAAAGTAAAGAAAAACAACAAGGATAAAAGTAGAAAAACACGGAAAATCACAGGAAAATTATACCCCTCATACATAGTTTGACAATAAAGCTAAACGGACTGAGACTGAAGTGACATAGGTGAAAGAGCGTTTTTAGGTTAAAACAGAAAGCAAATAATAAGTTAACCTTGAACGTCAATAGATTCCGTTGAAACCATTCACACGACAATGGTAGAAGCTCTTACAGGGTTTCGAACCGTTATTATTACACCGTAGAAGTGTTTCCAGGGGGACTGGAGCAGTACAATGAAGACCAGAGCGAGGTCGACCAACATCAGCAATAGCACAGGATGTCCGGTATTTGAGTTTGCTGGCTCTTAGCAGCCTCTGACGAAATGCAACTTGACTGAAACTCCTATTTATTGCGGCCACAGGAAGACTCGTATCTACGTAGATCGTACACAATCGACTCCTCCAAAGAGTATCTGGTGTTGGTTGGTGAGAGTGCTTCTCTCTGCACATCACTTAAAAGCCCACGAAGAGTGGGATGAAGACTATTGCAGTTCGGACTATGAAGAGTGGATAACCGTTATTTTCGCGGATGACTCTCTGTTTAGCTAGCAGTTTGATAACATTCGCGTCTTTCGATAGCGTAGCCAAGGAACTCAGAATCATCCAGCCTTCACGCAGGAAAACGATGCCTTATCGGTAGAGCAATCCTTGTGTGGGAGGGCATTAGTGTTGGCGGCCGTTCATGACTGACATGACTGATGAATATCATCCTGTATCAGATAGGCGGCATAACAGGGATTTTGTGAACTCTTTCTTGATGCAAAGAGAAGAGTGTCGCCACGCAAGCACTCTTTTCTTTGCATCTTAATTTGTTCTTTTGACAAGTGTAGTTACAAAGATATTTGGTTTTCTTAAAATGATGGCTTAGATATTAGATGCACACAGTACATAGATTTTAAGCACTCTGCATGTTTATATTTTGTTTAGAGGAACAGTAGCTTTTTCCATGTTATACACTTTTAAGTCAATGTTTTGTTTGTCTTGAAAGCATGGACACTGTACAAGTCCTTTCTCCAAGCAATCGTGGGGTGCAAGAGTCTTTTTGTTATTGCACATTTAAGTCTTTTGAAAGATTGTGGAGTATAAAAAGGGGAAACATAAGTAAAGGTGACAAATACACAAATATTTACAATTATAGATACAATTGGAGCTGGACGAGGTGACAAATAAAAAGGAGGTGACATGTTTTCAAATATTTACAGAAGTAGATGCAACTGTTTCTAGTCGTAAAGATAAGTATCTTTTAGAAACGTGGAGCATGTATTTGTGTGACATACATTTACAAAACTAGATGCAACAATTTTTGGACATGTCCCGTGAGTCTTTGTAATAAGTGTAAAAAGTAAATTGATGACAGTACTGAACTAAAAGTTCACCCTGTGATTGGAAAGTACAGAGAGTCAGTGGTTCTTGAGCCTCTGGGTGCTGTCCAGAACACGTCTTTTTTAGCAGGTAGGTGGGTGGAGGCAACTGGAAGATGCGGAAGTCTTTGAAGGACTGGAGTCTCTAAGGCGAGAAGCTGACAGGGTCGGAGCACTGGAGGAGTGGTAGCTTGTTTGCTAGATAGGCAAGAATCCTCGACATCACTGGACTCGGATGACAAAGAGTTGGAAACATCGCCCATTTCTGGATCCTTGACGTGATCTTGGTCCCTTGGGATGACCCCTGCGTTATCTAAAATGAACCACAAACAGCGATCATATACCGAGATGAGGTCCTTAAATCTATAATTGTGCCACAAGTTGCAGCAGTAGGGCATTGTGTTTCCCCTTCATGGATGATATCGTCTGCCTGCTTCGAGCCCAGATGGTGAAATGCATATTTTAGTAAAAGGACGTAGAGCATATGGATTAACGCTTTCTAGACTTTAACCCCATTGAAAATGATTGGAGTCAATGAGAAGATGTATTGAAGCTCACCCGTGTGCTCTCATGACGCTTCAGGAAGCGGGAGCATACCCTCAACAAGGAGGGCCGGATAATTCTACCAGAACTGTTGGAAAATATTTATTCTTTTGGTGCTTTATCGATGTGTAAGCGTCATAGTGGTCGCTGGTAACCATACACCCTACCAGAGGTCAGCACCGCTTTCTTATGTGTGTGTCTTCACCCCGCGTGTTGCGCGTTGCCACAAAATCACTGCCAGTGTGCTCAAAGAGCTTGTGTGTTTTGTTTTGTCATATTTCATGTTCCACGTATTTCATATTCATGTTTTTGATATCAATCTATCGTTTATCTGTACATGCATGGATGCTACCACAACGTTCCCTAAGGGTTTTGGGTGGTATATTTACAGAAAACAGCTAGCAGATAAAATCTGTAGTTATGGGAATATATAGCTCAACTCAAAGGGAAAAAACCTCAAAGTAGAAGTGAACGATAGCTTTTTATGCTTCTGATACATGGAAATAAGTGAGAGAATGAGGAAAATTACTGAAAAAAGGTGTGGTATTTTGATCACCCACGGTTGGTGAAGATGTAACTGGCGCTGATAATTTTTACAAATTTTAAGAAACAGAAGGAAAGCAAATGTTCAAATAAAAATGGTGGGAAGAAAAATTGTTTGACAAAGAAAATCATCATATAAAAAAAGAAAGTCAATGAACTTTTTAGAAGAATGTCACTGTCAGGTTGTAAGAAAGGGAAAAACTATAACATTTCACAAAAGGCTAATTTACAGAAAGTAGATATGAATTAAAGATAGCGTTAGGATATAAAGATGTCTGGGAATCATGAATTCGTTTACTACATGTGCTAAAGCAGGAATGTATTTTTAAGTTCCTCGGATGATTATGCAGAAATGCTTATAACAATATGAAATGCGGAAAAATGTTCTTATTAAAGTACAGCTTATTTCTTTTCTCTGTTTCTTTGCCTGTCAGACCTCCTTCCATCTTAGTATTATATTGTCACCTGCGATTTCATTGGAGAGAAAGTGTTTGCGTATTCTGGTGGGTGTCTCACCACCTTCGGAGGCAGAATAGACGGAACATACTGGCAATGGATTTCTTTGAAAAGTGGTCGGGGTCCTAAATTTTTGTTTTAAATCTCCATATTATTATGGGTATGCAAAAGTATCCGCCGCCCCGTTAGCGGGCGATGTAGCGGTCTAACCGGCCGGCGACACGTGCTGTCAGTTCGTACATGAAGCCAAGCATGGTGGTCGATAAAGTTAATTTGCGGCACTGTTTGTTATTCACGTTTACTTTATGGAAAACTGCGAGTGAAGCATATGATTCAATATGTCCGGCGTATGGCCAAACGGTTATAGGTGAGCGGACTTGTCCAGAATGGTTTGCCAGGTTCAAGAAAGGTGATCTAAGCTTGGAAGACAAGCCACATGCAGGTAGACTTCGGGAACTCGCAGACGATGAGCTGGAATCGCTGTTGCAAGAGGATGCCACACAATCGACTACGCAACTGGCAAAACGTTTGAAAGTGGCTCAATCGACGGTGGTACGTGGTCTACAGGCCTTGGGGATGATCCAGAAGATTGGTAAGTGGGTTCCGCATACTTTAACGGGGCGTAATATTGGTCAACGATTGGGCATCTGCATGTCGTTGCTGAAGAGGTTTCAAGGGAAGAATTTCTTGTGAAAGGCTGTCACCGGGGATGAAAAATGGGTCTATTGCGACAACTCCGTACGCAAGCGAACCTGGGTCGACCCGGGCCAGTCATCAACATCCACTACAAAACAGAATATCCACGGGGAAAAGGTGATGTTGTATGTGTGGTTGGATATACATGGAGTGCTGTACTTCGAACTACTGAAACCAGGTGAAACAATCACTGCACAACGATATAGCGATCAGTTGATGAAACTGAACGCCGCAATCGAGCAAAAACGCCCATGGACAGGTAAAGAACGCCGTCCAGTCATCCTGGTACACGATAATGCTAGACCACGTGTTGGTGCCACCACGAAATCAACACCCGAACAGTAACACTGGGAGGTTTTACCTCACACGGCTTACTCCCCGGATATTGCACCTTCAGACTTTCATCTGTTTCGCTCTATGCAACATGCCCTTGTCCAACAGCGGTTGACCACAGTTTCAGAGGTGGAAAATTTCGTCACTGCGTTCCTTTATCACAGGGGTCCATAAAACCCGACTCCTTTTTATCACAGGGGGATTCATTTGTTGCCTGAAAAATGCCAAAAGATCATTGATGCTAACGTCCATTATTTCGTTGAATAAATGTGTACTGGCTTCCTGATTGTCCCTGTCTCCTTTCTCCTTAAAACGGCGGAAACTTTTGCATACTCCTAATACAAGGGTAGTTCATAAATGACTGGGCTCACCTGGAGTATAAAACTCTAGATGATGATGAATGTCACACAATAACACATTCCATGTGCTGGTGTAACACATTCCAGTCATCCCGGCACACGATTATGCTAGCACCTAGGTCATTGCACCATTGCCATCTTTCTGGTAACTTCCTGATGGTGGCAGCATACCAGCCTTTCAGCAGAGCTCACACAGACTCGCGCTCTGCAAGCCATCATCGACGAGGACTTTCGTCATGTTTTCATTACATGCCTTGCTATTTCTTTTTAGGAGTGTGGTAGTGAAAGACAGCCTTCTTTGTCAGGTTGAGCTCTTCGTCTGTGTGCAGCCTTACAAAGAAACCTTCGGGGTCCTGATTGTGAAACGCGAACAGTTCGCGACATGTTTGAATCCCTGTCTTATTTTTCTGAGGCGTAAGTTCGCGTGCCATCCATTTTGCACACACTTTCTTCATTTCCAATTTTTTTGGTGTTTAACCCTTTAAGCGACGGAACCCAATTAACTCGGGATTAGCCAAAACGGGCAGATAACATCTCTAACGAATTAATTTGCTTTCTCAGAAGGGGCCCCGAACGTTACTGGAAGAGTGAACCTGGCCATCAGAAAGCGTTGCTTTCCGCTTAGCTTTGTTGTTCAAAGTGTTTTTTTCGGGGTGTCTAATTACCTGCTAAAAAAGCTCTAACAATAGCTACAAATCTCGGAAAGGAGAGAAAGAAGATACTTGAGTTACTTGTTTCTACCCAGTTGCATGATGTCTGTGTCAAGACGGACTAGCCTTTCCCCTAGTATCAGGATTATGGTCGGTACTGCTGAGATGAGAGGCAGAAAGGAGAATAGTTTTGATGTAGTTTTTGTAAAACCACTCCGCTATGTGAATATTTCTGTTTGGGGAGCCCAGAAAATTTGGGCACCAATTGGTTCTGGTACATCGGCCATAAATGGTTAACGCCATCATGAGCAACTCTAAGAACTATAAACCATCGCCCGTCCCAACTTTAGGTCCACTTGTTTCAGGGAAGGGAGGGAGCCAGTGCCCAAGGCAAGCGCACCACCTATTCTTTATTATGAAATCGAACCCTGGTCTGTTCGAAAGAACGGTCAGAAGCAAGCGCTTATACCACTGCGCCATCGGAGCGTCCCACTTTCAGTTGCTTATCGATTATTGCATGGAGTGTTACACGGCGCAGACGTGTTGCATACAGCAAATGCTCAACTGTTATCGTCTGTTGTCCATGAAGGTCTCAGAAACGCGTTGCACATTTGCTGGTGTGTGGTTTTTGGCGATCAACCTGGGCTGACTTCTTTCGTTACAATTTCAATCCCATGGTTGATGGCTCCCATCCATTGGAAAACAGTGCTGCGCCACACCCTGCATCACCATATACCTCGATCAGACAACGGTAAATGTCAGCATTTCACACGCCTTCCTTCTAGAAGAACACTGCGATCCAACGCTGTCCCTGATAATCTTCAGTGTTGCTGTCAGTCGTATCGCATGCCCAATCCGGAAAATGTGTGTGCTGTACGATACTTAATCGATTCTCAGCAGCATCTTGTGGGTTAATGCTGTACCAGGGCCGCAGCTAGCACGGAGATGGCTCAGCCCCCAACTGGCAAGGCAAGCAAGCCCCTTCTGGAAGATGGACGTGATTGTAAATTCTCTGAACTTATTTTTCGGTAGTTTATGAAGATTACTCTTGTATTTCATTATAAGCATAAACGCCCTATTTATTTTGTATTGACATTTTTGTTTTGAAAAGGGAGATTGTAATGATACAGCACGAGCAATGATAAATTAAAAAGAAATTACTTCTTTATATGAATAAACAAATACATCGCTCTTTCCACGTTTTACCAACACACAGCAACCGAAAAATTTGTTATTTGGTCACCGCCTGGGAATTGAATCCCCGGATCTCTCGATATTTAGCCGAGCGCGTTAGCCTTATACTACGGTGGCCAACAATCCACGGCGCTATGTGCGTTTTTCAGCCAGCTTCTGACATTATAAATCCGTGGTGTAAGGCTAACGCTTTCAGCTATAGATATCGAGAGATCCGGGGATTCAATTCTCCGGCGGTGACAGAATAACAATTTTTCGGTTGCTGTGTGCTTTTAAAACGTGGAAAGAGCGTTGTATTTGTTTATTCACTGACGCCACGTATTTGGAAGATTTTCACTTCTTTGGATGAATCGGTATTAGTGGTTTTAGTGGTTTTATGGTACATGTATGTGCAATAAAAGGAGTTTGTTGCCGTGAATATATGAGAGCTGTTGGTTTTTGAGTGGGAAGAGAGGGGGTTTGGTTATTGACCACGCTAAGAATAGACTACCGCCCAGCACCAGCAAGGCAGAATGCATAATTAAAGATGGAGAAAGAGTGGAATTAAAATGTTTGTGCAGTAGAAGTTCAAAAAACTTCAACAATAACTCTTCGGTGATGTTCCGTGGATCCACAAAAAATAAGCAGAATAGTACATTCCGTGGATCCACAAAAATAAGCAGAATAGTTTATCCATCAATAAGGTACCCCAACTCAACCATAATCAAGCCAATTCAGAGAACGTCATTCTTCAAAGAGTTCAGATAAAGAGTTCGTATACTTCAAAGCGTTCAGTTTCCTCTAACCTCCCCCCCCCCCTTGATTTATATATTTTGTATTTTGACTGTTTTTTCGTTTTGCCATGAAGAAATGATTCTCTAATGAAGTAAATCAACAAAGGAAGCGAAAAAATGAATAAAAACTTCCATTTGTATTCGCGAAAAACGTTAGTTTGTAGTTGAACATCGAGTCCTCCCCCCCCTCATCCCAAATAACCTTCAGCCGGGTCTGGGACTTAGCTACGGGCCTGTGCTGTACTAACCCAAAACTGTCAGGGTGAAAATAGCAGCTGCCTAGATGATAACTATCATGCAGCATTGCCAATAGTCTATTTATTTATGAACGAACCTCGTATTTGGAAAAGTGGTTTTTTAGCTTCGAAGGTTTACAGGGTCGTTTCTTGGCAGATTCTGACGCAGTCGTCTTCTGTTTAAATGTCATATCACCAGCCGTCGATTTAGGGACCAAATGAGATCAGATCATAGGCAGAGGATTTTAGGAAGGGAGTGTCTGACCCCAGGTCTTGAACAACCCTTAGAAATAGGAAGCTAGGAGATTTGGGCTAGAGTGCCCGATAGGAAAGGGACATGGAAGCAAGGTAGAAAGTGGAGGGGGACGCCCTTATTTATTACCGGGGGGCCAGTACCCGGGGTACGACGGCTTAACGTGCCCATCCGACGCACGGCGGGTATATTTAGTGGTTCGCCCAGGATCGAACCTAAGGTTATCTCCATGGCAGCCACGAACGCTGACTACTAGGCCACCAACGGCTCTGACTTACGGACCTTCAATGCCGCTAAAATGACACATACGGAGCGATTACTTATGCGGCACCCAATTATCAATCCGCGCAGTCAAGTCTGTCGATCTAGGCGTCTTGCATTCAGTCTTCTTCTCATATCATAGCTGCACGAGCATACTTATAGCTGTGTCTATGAGGTGGCGCATGCGTAGAACCAAATAAAATCTGGAGGAGTATCTTGATTTTAATGATAACTTAGTATATAGATTGGATTTAGAATAACCCCGAATATGACAGAAAACAGTGACACTAAAATAGAAATAAATATCAGTGCTAGTGGGTTCAACCGCAGAAAACGCTGCTCAGAATGTACCAGTCGTTCCTCTTCCTCGCCCTCATGCATGCGCTTGTTTTCGAAAGTAAAAAATTGCTTAGAGCGAAATAAATTTGTTCTGTGCTTACCTGGGTTTTCTTCTCGTAATTTGTCCAAGATGATGCTAGGGAGTTTATATTTCAGTCCGACGCAGAATCATATCTAAATGCATTTTTACGAGTAGATTTGGGTACTTTTGTGCATTTTCATAATACCTATTCACACATACACCGATGAGATATTACATTATGACCACCTACTTAATAAGCTGTAGCACCACCTTTAGCCCGCAAAACAGCGGCCACTCGGCGAGACATCGTTTCGATGAACTAGCGATAGGTATTCTGGGGTATCTGGTACCACAATGTTAATAGTAGGTCCTCCAGTTCCCGTACATTTCGGGGTGGTGGTGATTTAGCGCGAACCCGCTTTTCGAAGTCGAACCATAAATCGTCGATTGGGTTCATGTCAGGTGAATTTGGAGGCTCATGGCATTAACAGAAGGTCACCAGCATGTTCCTCGAACCACTCCTTCACGATTCTAGCAGAATGGCATGGCGCATTATCCTGTTGGTAATGGCCATCACCAGCAGGGAGCGCAGTTGTCATGAATGGGTGAACTTGGTTCCCGTACATTTCGGGGTGGTCTGCAAAGGTGTTCAAATACCTGACAGTTGTCAGAGATTGTGCTATTGGGATAATGGAGCCTAAAGTGTCCCAAGAAAGCATCGCCCACAATATAACACCACCGCTGCCAGCGTGGTTCGGCCCAACAGTGCATTCAGGTGCCATAGCCTCCGTTGGTAATCGGCGTATCCGCGCTCGGCCGTCTACGTGATGCACCAGGAATCTTGATTCGTCAGGCCAGGCCACGTTCTTCCAATCATCCACCATCCAATCTCGATGATCCCATTTCATGCGTTGTTGGCGATGACATGCAATGAACATGGGGATCCGGCTGGGTCTTTAGCTACGCAGGCCCATGCGCAGAAGGCTGCGATGAACCGTGTGCTGTGACACATTGCCCTGATCACCATTGTTGTTGCTGCGGGTGATTTGTCGCACTGTGGCCCTGAGGTCGCTGTGAACAATATGCGACAGTCTCCGTTCCTCTCTGGCATCAATGAGCTGCGGACGACACACGGCTAGACCATGATTCGTCGTTTGACCACCTGTACACCACATTTTATACGTACTCACTACAGCGGCACGTGAGAAACCCACAACCGCTCCATTTTCGAGATCGTAGTTCCGAGGCGCCATGTCACCACAATTTGTCTTTTATCAAACTCTGATCAATCGGCAGCTTTTCCCATTCTCCCCGAACACTCTACTAACCGAAATTAGGTCCTCGGGTTGTATTTATACTACTCTGTAAACTTCACCTGCGCCACCGTTCTGTCTCCGGATGGACTCATTTCTCTACGCTGGGGGTGGTCATAATGTAATGGCTCATCGCTGTAGTTTAGTCAGTTGAAGTGACATTTAATAAATTCATTATTTCGCTTTCTTTTCGGGCTGTTCCATCTTTAGCAGTAATTTTTCTGGTAGCACCATTTGGAATGGGATATTTCCTCATGTGCATTACATTTGGTTAGGTGTAATGTGGGAGCTAAGAACACCAAGAGATCACCATTTGTCGTTTGTATCGTTCTTACGATGAAATTACGAGTAGGTGGTGTGGATGTATGTAGAAGGATTTTCACTTTTCGAGACACGGTCTACTGGTAGCTGCTGCTGAAATTCTTATTCCCGCTATTATTTAAGTGTTCTGGATAACATTGCTTCACTAACTCTGTGGAAATGTTTTTGGAACAGATCAATAACTCCCCCGCCCTGAACAGTATAAGCCACAAAGCGTGGAGATTTTTCTTTAGTTTCCAGGTTTAACGACTCGAGTAAGTATCAAGGAAACTTTCCATAGCGGGTTTGCAGACACTGGTATGCAGAGAAAGCCAATGCTGAAAACACAAATACAACACTTATATTTTGCCCCAAAGATTCTAATCCATATCCAGCAGAACGAAGTGTATAATATATACCCAAACAGAATGGAATACACTGCATAAACAAAAGTATTCGGACACCAAGGTCTAACGGAAACAAGAGCTTCTATTAGCCGAAATCAGTAAATAGTCCGCACACTTTGACGGTTATGACTGCAGCGACTATTCTAGATATGTCGGTAGGACTGTATCGGAATCTTCCTCCATTTCTCCTGCACACGGCCTGCCAGACTTCCGCACAGTAAAGTTTTACCGGCCGAGATATGATTCAACTTCCTAGTTCAAACAACAGAAGTTCTGTTGGATTCAGATTTATTCTTTGGTCCAGCCAATCCAACACCTATACTTCCTGCTGGTCAGACTGGTGTGAACAGATCTTGTAATGCGGCAAGGCGCTTGATCTTGCTGAAAAAGGCAAAAATCTGTGTCGAAGTATTACCACAGCGTAGGTAGTGGGAAATTGTTCAGAACATATTCGTACAAGGCCCCGTCAGGTTGGAGGACACCACAACTAAAGAACCGAGTTTTTTCTAGAAGAAATAGTCTCACACATTACCGATCTACCTCCAAAGTTGACTGTAGGGAAAGCTCGGCCTCTTGACTGTGTTCCCTGGGAGAATGTCACATAATAATATCTTAAAGAGCAAGGGAGTAGCATGGTTCGTCACTCAACGCGTTTTTCTTCCATTCACATGTTACCCACGAACGGCAATTAATTCATCACTTGCGGTCATCGTCTGGAATAGACTGGAGTGATGTAGGGTTTGTATAAAGCCTAGTTAGCATGGCAAACGTGCGCATCCAGTTCCCGACGGGCTATTCTGGTGCAAATAGCTATTCCAGTGGATTGCACGACGTCGTCGGCCAGGTCTGTGGCAGAGGAAGTTCTTCACACTCTGCATTAAGTTTCGTTTGGTACAGTAACAGTTCGTGCGGCTTCGCTATAGTTGCAACATCTGCTTTCCATTGATGAAGAACATCAACGACAGTGGAGTTGGAGAATTCCAGAAGAGCGGCGAAGCCACTCACTGATTGCATACTCGGGTTACTTCCAACAGCAGTACCCTTTTCAAAGTCATTTTAGCCGCACCTCGGTATAGTCGCTTCCAATGCCGCCTGACACGTACGTGTACAGACGTTTCCGGTGCTGCAAATTGCATTTGTGGAGGTGTCCTAGTACTTATGATCACTATAAAATCATTTCGTGCTATGCGTAACGTATAAAAACATAGACCTAAGTCATTGCACGATCCAATTTCATGTAAAAATATCCTAAAGTACTATACTGAACTATATTTATTTACATGAGGTTAAAAGCAATACACAATAGATTCAAAACACAAAATTTTTCACAGCAGCAACTACCGCATCATCGGGTGACACATAGCATATGGAACCAGAGTTCTTAAATAGTTTAAATATGATGGTATTGAAGAAACTACAAAGCGCCGCCTGACGGTACAGTAATGACATAATCACTGAAATACATTCGTAACGCCCTCTGTAAAAATAGAATAGCTTATTTTTACATGAAATTGGATCGTACAATGACTTAGGTCTATGTTTTTATACCTGGTACTTATGTTTATATGAAAAGTGTATATCTAATGCATACAATACTAAATACACTGGCGGAAAGTGAAAAAAGAACACCAAGAAGGAGACGTCTGATACCAACGAAATTTATACAGCAAAATAACGGAATACAGAGGATAACGTGATCAAAACTTTATGGCAAAATACAGCTGTATTTGCTGGTAAACTGAAAAATAACATTTCCATGTAATATGGTTAGTACGAGGTTGAACCACAATGAACTGCATCACACTGTGCAATTCTGGCATGGAGTCTGTCGTACAGATGTTGGATGTAAGTTTGGGGTATTGAGTTCCAAGCATCCTCAACCTGGACGCGTAAATCGGGGATGGTCGTGGCTGGCCGTGGAGACCGGATAAGTCGTTGTCCCATAAAATCCCACACGCGCTCAATGGGGGACAAATCCGGTGAACGTGCAGGCCATGGAAGTTGTCTCACACCCTGAAGTGCATGTTTCTTTGCACGTGCCATGTGTGGCCATGCGTTATCTTGCTGGAAAACACCACGATGGACCGACCTTACAAATGGCACAACAACGGGCTGAATGATGTTGTTGATGTAGGAGGTGCTGTTTAACGTACCCGCTTCAAACAATAGTTGTGTACGAGAGTGATATCTGATCGCTCCCCACACCAGGAGACCAGGTGTAGGCCCTGTGTGTCACTGGCGGATGCAAGAAGGGTGGAGACGCTCCCCTGTGCGTCTGCGAACACGCATACGGCCATCGGAGGCTCCCAAGCAGAATCTGCTTTCATCGCTGAACACGATAGATCGCCATTGCGTTCTCCAGTGCAGACGCTGGCGACACCACTGCAGCCGTTCCTGACGGTGGGCTGGAGTCAGAGGTACACATGCCAGAGGCACACGTGCACATAGTCCTGCATCCAGTAGACGGTTGCGGATTGTTCGCACAGTCACCTCAGGTGCAACGGCAGCTCGGATTTGCGTCGCAGTGGATGTTCTGCTTGACAACGCCTTTCTTCTTATGCGTCGATCGGTCCGCTCATCAGTCCGTCTGTGACTCCTGGTTCCACGTCTTCTCGTGTGGGAATGTTCCTCGGACCATCTACGCCACCATCGTACCACCACCGATACTTCCCGTCCAATTCGCTCCGCAATACGACGACACGACCACCCGGCCTCGCGGAGTCCGACTAGACGACCTCGCTCAAAGTCCGATAACTGCTGAAATCGTACACGTCTTCCATGTCCAGGCATTGCAGCTTCTTCAGGGTCTTCGCACGTGTTCGTACGCCGACGACTGATTACATTCACTTCGCCGTATTACTTAAATACCACCGACGATAATTTGCATATTATGCCGTGCTGTGGCGTTAACGCTCACCGGTTGGTCCCGAAATTAACATCACACCTACGTAAACTCCACCCCATTAACATATGTAAATTTCATGATCGTCCGCCAATTCCTTCTTGGTTTTCTTCTTTCACTTTCCGCCAGTGTATATAAAAAAGGCGTACACACAATAGACTACGATACATGGATTGTTTTGAAGTATACGCAGTAGCGCTTCAAATGTAAAACACTTCAATTTGTGTATTTATGTATTAAATGTTTCCCTTTCACCGCTTTCCTGCGCACAATCCAGGTGACATGCGCAGGAATCACACTTAGACGATTCACAAAGACTACTAGGAGGAAAAGCAAAACCGACTAATCGCCGCAGCTGCTTGACCACATGTTCAATGCATTCACACTGTGGGTCTAGATGATGGTAAACAAAACGTATTGTTAAAAAAATGTACGGGAAACAAATCTCCTAAGCTAGTAATAACAAGTGGCACTGCTGGTGGTACTGTAGCTGAAGATGTAACTGGTACAGGGAATATTACAAATCAGGTTTCAAGTCAGCTCTATGAAAGCCATGGTATAAACTTTGAAGACGTAGTGTACAAAGAAGCAACTGTTAATGCTAATGGCTATATTTCAAGTTGGAAGTCTGAAATAACCTCACAGTCACCAGAATTCTTTGCTATGATGTTAACTATAAAATCAAATCTGTTGAAAACCATAAACTATTTCTGATGGACCAAATTTTCAGGTGTTTACTTATTTTGATCTCTGACCTCCCAAAAAATTGTGATGGACTGTGGAAATGGGGAAAAATATTTCGCCCTTCAGAAACACTCCACCTAAAGGAAGAGAAGAAAAAGAAAAACGTCCTATTGCCTAAAAATAAGTTCGTAGAGATAAATGCAGTGCCGAAATCATTGCTGTCGTTATTAAACTAATCATCATTTACCTTATTAAACTTCTTCGGGAGGGGACAGAGAACGATCAGATCGTATCTCTTCTGTGACATACATAACTTGCGACGACTTTACAATATACTGAGTGTTTACTGAACTACGACCACCAACCTAGTAATTCATGGGCCGTCTTTTCGCCCAGTGACATCGATTCCTCGAGGGTTCTTCACAGTTGTGTGGAGATCTGAAACCAAGTTGTTTCTATTGCAGTCCACAGCTCCGATATTGATCGAGGTGGTGGACCCAATTTCCTCATCTTGCTTTCCACATATGTTCCATTGGGTTGGGATCAGGCGAGTTTGGAGGCCATCGACACTGTGTTCGTCTAACCCTTCCTGCACCAGGTGGATCCGATGACATGGGACACTATCGGCCTGCATTCTGGGTGGAGGTGCAAAATTGTTGTGTGTTTGTTGTCCGCAAGCAGTCCCTTGTAACCTCCGGCGTCCATACATTTATCCATACACTCCAGGAGTCTCAGATCATGCCAACTGAACATCCTCTATATCATACAGCTGCCTGCATCGACCTGGATAGGCAATTCCACGCATGAGGGATCCACAACTTCATGCAGCTGACTCCAAATACGGATTCGATCATCGGCGCAATGGCGTACATATCGTGCATCATCAGATCAGCAAACCTGCTTTCAATCTTCTATCGTTCAGTCCGCATGCTGTTGGCACCAGGAGATTAGTTTACGCTGAAGGAATTTTGTTGTTAGCAGAGAGTTGTTTAAAAGAGAGCAACATCACGTCGGAGACGCAAAGTCGCGCGGTATGTTGTTCTGGTTGGTCTATATTGTACAGGGCCGTCAACTGCGAAACTGTGGTGTGTCGATTGCCCTGAACAAGGCGAGCACCCGTCGTTCAACTATGGAACCCATTTGCTGCTACCCTTTACAGTTCTGTCGCCTGTTGATTATTTCGCCATTTTAACACTACTCCTGGAGCACTTTAACCACAGAGGCCCTCGAACAACCCACAAGTTTTGCCCTTACCGAAATGGAAGCACCAAGTCACCGCGCGCCTACAATTTAGCCGATAAAATCCTTGGTTTTAACCACAACATCCATAACTTCTCGCTCAACTGTACCACCAAATTCATATGTACTCCCCTTTGGTATATAGAACACGACCTTCTCGCCGTTACGCCAGTGTATAATATAATTCAGTGAGACCCCAGTGTATATCGTGCTTTCCGAAAGAGACGAACCAAGCCTTCGTGCGGCCACAATTTAGCCGATAAATCCTTGTTTTTATCAACTACATCCGTAACTTCGCTCTCAACTGTACCAACGACCTCGTATACACACCCGTCTGATCTATAGGCCACGACCTGCTCGTCGTGATTCTGGTATATAATATAATTCATTGATACTCCAGTGTATATCGTGCTTTCCGAAAGAGACGAACCAAGCCTTCGTGCGGCCACAATTTAGCCGATAAATCTTTGTTTTTATCAACTACATCCGTAACTTCGCTCTCAACTGTACCAACGACCTCGTATATACACCCGTCTGATCTATAGGCCACGACCTGCTCGTCGTGATTCTGGTATATAATATAATTCATTGATACTCCAGTGTATATCGTGCTTTCCGAAAGAGACGAACCAAGCCTTCGTGCGGCCACAATTTAGCCAATAAATCTTTGTTTTTATCAACTACATCCGTAACTTCGCTCTCAACTGTACCAACGACCTCGTATATACACCCGTCTGATCTATAGGCCACGACCTGCTCGTCGTTACTCTGGTATATAATATAATTCATTGATACTCCAGTGTATATCGTGCTTTCCGAAAGAGACGAACCAAGCATTCGTGCGGCCACAATTTAGCCAATAAATCTTTGTTTTTATCAACTACATCCGTAACTTCGCTCTCAACTGTACCAACGACCTCGTATATACACCCGTCTGATCTATAGGACACGACCTGCTCTTCGTTACTCTGGTATAGAATATAATTAATTGGTACTCCAGTGTATATCGTGCTTTCCGAAATGGGCACACGAAGTCTTCGCGCGCCCGTAATTTAGCCGGTAAATCCTTGATAATAAGTTACTACATCCGTAAGTTCGCTCTCAACTGTACCACTGACCTCATCAGATATACACTTCTCTGGTCTATAGGCCACGACCTTTTAGTCGTCACGCCAGTATAGAATATAATTCAGTGTGACTCCAGTGTATATTGTACTTTCCGAAATAGATGCACCAAGCCTTCATGCCTCCACAATTTAGCCAATCAATCCTTGGTTTTCTCCACTACATCCGTAACTTCTCTCTCTCAGCTGTACCACCGACCTCGTATATACACCCATTTGTTATATAGGCCACGACCTTTTAGTCGTTATGCCTGTATAGAATATAATTTAGTGATAACCCAGTGTTTATGGTACTTTCCGAAACAGACGCACCAAGCCTTCGTGCGCCCACATTTTAACCGGTGAATCTTTTGTTTTATCCACTACGTCCGTAACTTTGCTCTGAACCACCGACCTCGCATATACACCCGTTTGGTCTACAGGACAGAACGTTCTCGCCGTTACGCCTGTGTGGAATATAATTCAGTGACACCAGTGTAACATGCGTTTATGAAATAATTTTGCAATTTAAAACAACAGGAGAGGCCATCACGGGCTAACTTTTCCCCACACGCCTCCAGATTTTAAGTTCGTTCTCATTCAGGGCCTTTCTTCATGTTTGGTCTACTAACCCACACACACACACAAAAAGCACTTTACATTGAATTCAAAATTCTTAGGCTATAATACGCAGTTTACGCACTGAAAGTGAAAATTTCTGTAATAGCACATGTTAGAACTAATGCATTTAAGTATTTTGTTTCTTGGCACGGAAAGAAAGTGTTTTTTATTTTGTTTCGCGCAGAAAGCGCTTTGTTTCTTTTCTTTGTAAGCTCCTTAGGAAAAAATTTGCATATTCTTTTAACTCCTGTTTCTTTCTAGGAGAGCAAGAGATATGTTTGCGCATTTGAGAATATGAGCATTTTACGAAATAAGCCACAACTCATCTACTTGAATAGAAGATCTATCCATTCAGCCGTAAGTAAAGTATAAATTAAAAAAACATGAGCGTTCTCTTGCCAAACTGCATCTTCTTAAAATACATTGTAATTCACAGCAGCATGTTTTCTGCGGGAAGCCAAACTATAGCAAGCGACCGTAGCTCTACACACATTCATAAAAAAAAAAAAAAAAAAAAAAAAAAATGGAGACTGAATTCGTTTCGTATGTTCTGTCCTACTTTGTGAATAATGCGAAAACGCAGAAAGCCAGAAAAAAAGCGCTTCGGAGGCAGTCGTATTACAAAATAAATATTTTTTTCTCTCCATTTGGAAGGGAAAAATGTGAGGATAAGTTATAAAATAAGCCATCTGCTGAGCAAATAGATATACGCAATATCTCTATTTGCGCAATCTTTTGTCAAAGAAATTCTATGAGAAACCATATTCACATAAGCATTTGCATTTTATATTCAGCCAATCGCAAAGAAAAAAAAAAGAAACAGAACAAGAAAAACAAGCAGGAACCATAATAGGCAAAGTTTTCTTCTGAAGAGACAACTGTAAGTCTTAAAGCTTGCTTAATCCGCTGATTTAAATACTTTACAATACTTTCAAAAGGGGAGTAACTTTTCTCAATGTTGTATTTCTAACAGGCTAATAACATTGTTATTCAATTTATTTTCCGTAAACAAAGAGGAATTTTTCTTATTTTTGTATTAAGTAGGATTTTTATAACTTAAACATTTTAGTGACTTTTGAAATAAGATTATCATAAGAAAACAGATTTAAGAGCGAATGTTTATCAAATAATTTGAATAGCAAACGCAAATATATGGAATTATTTCGTCTAAAGGGATTTCAACACAGATTCTGAGTAAATCCGAAAAGTCGCTCGTCTGAAACACAATTATCCTCTTTTTCCTCTTTTTTAACTAAACTTAGAAATGCGATATGGGAGATAGAAACTAATTTTGTAAATCTGAGATCCGATTTTTATTGCAATATTATGTTAACCCGGTGATAAAGTATTTTGCCTTAAATAGATCCTATTAAGTTTGTCTCAAATAGATCCTATTAAGTTTGTCTTACGACTCGCACAGTCAAATAACAACGCTATGCGAGAGTAGTAGGGGAAATAAAAGGGGAGCCAAGGACCCCCACCCCTGGTGGTCGGAGAAACTAAAAGCTCTAAGGGCGAGAGCTAGGCGGAGTAGGAAAGCTCTGCAAAGAGCAAAAGCTACTCCGCAAGACAGGGAGTGCACAGAAGTGCATAAAAAGGCTCGTTCAGCATACAGGAGAGAACTGAATCTCTCGAAAATCTCCTACTGGAGAAAACTGTGTGAGTTTCAAACTCCGGCTGACCCTTTCGGGATCCCCTATAAGATCTCGAGGGGATCCATAACCGAACCGCTAAAACTAGCAGCGGTAGAAAGGGCAGACGGTAGCCTATCAAAGACTCTTGATAGTACCGTAGAAAGTCTCTTGGATTACCACTTCCAAGGAGACGAGGGAGAAGGGGACTCCCCTCAACAAAAAGAAATAAGGGAAGAAAGTCGGATCCCGCAGGACACTGGTGAGGACCCCCCTTCACGAGAGACGAAGTGGAGAATGCCCTCTCCAGTCTAAATACGGGCAAAGCACCAGGCAAGGATGGGTTCGACCTCAGCATAGTCAGAGAAATCTACTATGCAAATCCCGGGTATTTTGTGGCGCTCCTAAACGAATGCCTCGGGAGGGGAATCTTCCCAGACTTGTGGAAAACAGCGGTGCTAGTTCTTTTCAACAAGACCGGAAAGAACAAAAATGACCCCGCAGCCTATAGGCCCATCTGCCTCCTCTCGGCGTGGAGCAAGGTGCTGGACAAGCTCATAACGAACAGAGCGCTTGGCTTCCTCATGGAGCAGGGAAAGCTAAACAGGAACCAATTTGGTTTCCTTCCGGGGCGTTGCGCAACGCAGGCAATTCGCAGCCTCCGAGAGAGGGCAGAGAGGAACAAAGCGGAGGGGCTCCATACCTGCTTCATCTCACTAGACGTGAGGGGGGCATTCAACAGTGTCTGGTGGCCAATGGTTTTAACCAGACTTAAAGAACTTGGCTGTCCAAGGAACCTGTTCAAACTGATCAGCAGCTACCTGTCTGATAGAAGAGTCGAGTTCGAAGCGGGGAATGGGCAATCCTCGCGTTCGTACCATAGAGGGTGTCCGCAAGGATCCAACTCCGGGCCGCTCTGGTGGAATATAGTTGCTGATTCAGCACTGAACCTAGACCTGGGGCCCGCAGTGGAGATTCAAGCCTATGCGGACGATTTCGTTCTCGTGGTCTCCGCCTCAGGGAGACACGTGATCGAAAGAGAAGCACATAGGGCCTTGGATGTGCTAGAAAATTGGAGCAGAGAAAGCAAACTGTGCTTCGCTCCTGAGAAGACCACTCTGCTAGCAATAGCTAAGAGAGGAGTAATGAAAACACCACCCCAGTGCAGATTCCAAGGGTGCACTATCAAGGCGGTGCGTGAAATGAAATACTTGGGTGTGGTCCTGGATCAGAGTCTATCAGGGCTGCCACACCTGAGGCACCTTAGAACAAGGTGCACGATGATTCTCAATAGATTGAATGGCATGAGGTTAACGGGCAAAACCAAGAAGGCCATCTATCAGAGAGGAATTGAAAGAATTCTGACGTATGCAAGTGGGGCATGGTGGAACCCCACAGTCAGAATGAAGAAGGGGATAAACCAAATCCAAAGGTTGGCCCTACTGGGGATAACCGGTTGTTTTCGCACAACGTCAACCCTAGCACTCCAAGTGCTGGCGGGGTGCGAGCCGGCAGACCTAGTAGTGGAAAGGGAGGCAGCAATGCACTGCCTAAGGTCAGGCGAGGACGCCTACCTTCTCGGTGCGCCGCATCGAGCCTCCGACATGGAGATGGAAAGTGTGGACTGGCAGATCCACCCTGCCGAGGAAATTTGCCCACCGTGGGACAAGGAGAAACCCACGGGAGTTGGGCATGAGCTGTTCACGGACGGCTCAAAGTTGAAGGGACAAGTGGGGGCAGGCTTCTGTGCGTTCTCGGACGGGAACGAAGCCACTGCAGGAAGCGTGAAATTATCGCAGAACGCTTCTGTCTTCCAGGCAGAACTTCTGGCGATAGAGATGGCACTCACCTGGGCACTCCCCAGGCGTAGTGAAGAAAGAATAAAACTCTACTCGGACAGTGAGGCAGCACTGCAGGCTCTGAGTAGATTCAGGGGAAGAAACCCCATCGTCCAGAGGATCAAAACCCTCTTGAGGGCAGAGGGAGATGGGGCAGTTAGTTTCCACTGGGTACGAAGCCATGTCGGAACCCTAGGAAACGAAAGGGCAGATCAGCTGGCGAAGGCAGCCACGCTGAAAGAGACGGTCGACGTGCAATGCAGAACGCCGCGAAGGTGCATTCGCGCAGCACTAGCACGTCGGACCATGACCGAATGGCAGGTCAGATGGGACACGGGAGAGACAGGGCGGAAGACACACAGAGTGTTTCCGAAAGTCTCGACCAAACGAGCACAGACAAATAAGTTCCTGAATCAAGTACTCAGTGGCCATGGCATCAGCCCTGAATACCTAGGCAGATTTGCCATCAGGAACTGCACTTGTCCCTGTGGAAAGAGAACGGCAAGCATAGAACACTGCGTACTTGAATGCAGTGGCTTCGCCGAATGGAGAAACACACTGATCCCAGGTGTGCAAAGAACGCGAAGATTGGATCTGCTCATCCAATCTTCCGTTAACAGGAGGGGGATAATAGCCTTGGTTGAAAGGCTAACCCTCCAGCAACATACCATCTTCCCCAATCAAACGGGGACCGAAACGCAGGAGGTGAACGTGCACACCGAAAGCGAATCGGAAGATGAATGAGGGTAGAAGTCTGTGGGAAAGCAGACGAAGAAACCACCAATGTAAATATTCTGTAAATAAATTTTGCTATCTCTTGATGTTGTAAGTCCTAAGCATGAGGACAGTGTATACATGTGTGTAGGTGTTTGAAAAAAGAAAATAAAGGGAAATTATTCCCCAAAAAAAGTTCGAGGGCAAGGAATCTTCCAGTCAGCGAAAAAGTAAGAAACGACCTATCCCGCCAGACAGAGCGGGAACCCAGACAAGGTATTCTAGGTCGCCTGCCAGCACGTCACCGCGGGCTGGTCTCTGGGCCATTGGGGTGGCCAGGGTCCGAACCGCGTCTCAAGGCAGGATAATTGTCGCAACATTTCAAAATAACATCCAAGGTGCTCAACAAGTCCCCGTGGAGCCAAGACAGATTGGCGGAACGGGACAATGAAATCAGTATATTACGACTCGCACTGCATTTTCCTTAAGACATTTTTTAATCTAAGGTTACCAGACATTGTGTACGTAACAGTTATAATGATAAGAGAGAAATTATTACATTTTGACGATCGACTGAATTTGGAAATCCCACCTTTACAAATCGCAAATGAATTTATTTTTAAGATCAGTCGAGGTTTTTACTTCGGATGCTTATTTGCTTCCGAAAGCGAAATTCTTTCGCAAATCCATGAATTTTTTTTTTCTTTCGATCGGAGGTTTAACGATCACCGTGCGCAGCTCAATGGGCTGTAAGCAGTCGCTCGTCCCTAATTTAGGGTCACTGGTTACAGAGAAGGCAGAGAGCCAGTGCCGTAAGACAAACACAACATCCATGCCTCACGGGATTCGAACCCGGACTCCTTTCGGACGAATGATCAGAAGCCATCGCTTAGACCACTGCGCCATCGAGGCGGCAATCCATGAGTATAAACTTAACAACCAATTTATTCGTATCAGTACATCATTTCATGCAAATGAATCAAATGAATAAGTAGTCAACCCGTCCCTAATTTAGGGACGGGTGACTTCTTGGAGTAAATACGCCACCTAACAAACACAATGCGACATTTCCGAACACAATACTTTGAGCGTGAGTTTTTTATTTGGGTTGGGATGGCTAATGACGCCCGACGGGCAACTCTATTCAGTACAAGCAATTCTCCACCACTAATTTAGGGACAGGTGACTACTTATAGTGAATTCGCTACCTGACGTACACAAACCGACGTTTCCGAATACAGTACCTTGAGCGTGGGTTTTTTACTGAGGGGTAGGGAGAGCTAACGACGCCAGATGAGCAACTCTATTTCCTACAAGCAGTCCTCCGTCTTTAATTTAGGGACTGGTGACTGCTTATAGTAAATACGCCACCTGACAAACGCAAAGCGACATTTCCGAACACAGTACTTTGAGCATGGGATATTTATTGGGGGTAGGGAGGTCTAACGACGCCCGATGGGCAACTCTATTTAGTACTAGCAATCCTATGTCCCTAATTTAGGGACTGGTGACGACTTATAGTAAATACGCCACCTGACAAACACAATGCCACATTTCCGAACACAATACTTTAAGCGTGAGATTTTTATTTTGTTAGGGATGGCCAATGACGCCCGACGGGCAACTCTATTCAGTACAAGCAGTCCTCCATCCCTAATTTAGGGATGGGTGACTGCTTATAGTAAATTAGCTACCTGACATACACAAACCGACGTTTCCGAATACAGTACCTTGAGCATGGGATTTTTATTGGGGATAGGGAGAGCTAACGACCTTTACGGACAATTCTGTTTAGTACAAGTAGTCCCCCGTCCCTAATTTAGGGACTGCTGACTGCTTATAGTAGATATACCACCTGACAAACACACCATCCATACCTCAGCGGTATCCGCACCCAAGTGGTACCGGGAGACAAGTGATACGAGGTGATAGCTTATAATCGCTTATCCAAGATGTGTCCTGGTTCGAAATTTGGGTGAAGCATGAAGCAGACTTCATGGTGTACCATTATTGAATCAACGGAATAAAAGGTTACTTGGGGGAGTTTTTTGCAAACCGACTTTATTTTTGATACCATTCTTTTTCTTAAACTGTGGACCTTCGGACATTGAAGAAAAATTCTTATTTTACTCTGTATCAGAACGTTGTATTTTCACCTAGGAACTGTTCGCATTGAAGTATCATACCTAACTAATAATTTCAACGCAGTATAGTAGTTAGAAATAAGTACGGGTTCATTTGAAAGTTCATGAATGATCGAAACTCGAACGTCCAAGGTCTGGTACGTTCAATCAGTCATCCCAGTGATTTTGCGAACATCGAGTATTACGTATACAGGGTGATTGTAAACTCCTTCAACAAAACAGGAGTGATTATAGTACACATCAAGACCTAGGGACCTAGGGCTGCATTCCATTCCTAGTGCCAGAAAAGAGCCCGTTCTAAAAACGTCCAGCAGGCACACGGAATTCTAATCAGTGCATGAGAAGCACAAGATGCAAATCAAGTGCGCTGAACATGTGCGCAGATGCTGAGGAGCAAACATTTAAAAACGCAGCAGAACCCGTTTAGCGATATAACTGTGCGAACATCATGAGAATTGACGTATACGTCTGACCGACGCAGCGTACCGTGTGTTCCTGGAGCAAGTGCTTCCCGGTCTGTTGCAAGATGTTCCAGTCACCACACGAAGGGGCTTTATGCATGATGGGGTCCTAGCACACTTTGCCACCGAGGTCCGATACTTCCTAAATGCGACATATCCCCGGTGGTGGATTGGACGCAGTGGACCTGTGGCTTGGCCTCCACGTTCCGCGGACCTTAATCCACTGGACTTTTTCTTCTGGAGGTACATGAAAATATTAGTGTACGAGACACCTGTGGACTCTCTGGAAGATCTCGTCGCGCGAATCGCTGTTGATGCGGACAAGATCAACACCACACCGTGAGTCATAAAAGTAAATATTTATTAAGGGTGCAACAGTCCTTCATTCGCCTGTGTGGGCTGCGCAACGACATTCTTAGACGCCAGTTTGAGAAGCTCCTTAGGGTCTTTCTCTGATGCAAGCAACTCATAAATTAGGTATGGCTCAACGTAGATATGTAACTTTACTCTTTTCTGGCACTAGAAATGGAATGTGGCCCTAGGTTCCATTGCAATTATTGTTCGCCTTGATGTTTACTATCATCTCTCTTGTTTTGTTGAAGGAGTTTACAATCACCCTGTATACGCTCTGTTACGGAAAACATTGGGAGACCTGATTGTATATGCAAATTCTGCGTTCACTTCATCGCATGCACTTTTGTTTTGCTTGTGGGAAGTTCTGCGGTAAAACCGTGAATCTGCTGGAGAGATCGCAGTGCATTGGAAGTTCATCTACCATGAATATTGGAACTTCAAGACTAAACGTACGATGTGGTTGGATGCCACATTTAGGTAACCATCTTTCGGTACGCAACATCGCAAATTGTTTTAATATGCCAATGTCTATTGCAGCTGATGCAATTCGAAGATCGAAGACACATGGTGCTCCTAGAGCGAAATAATGCACTAGGAGCTCCCGCAATATAACGCACTGGGAGATAGCGCAAACTATGCCCAAAGATCCATGAGGACTGTGAGGAATGTCTGAGAATCATGCATGCCGTCTGTGACAGTCGTCCTTTCCAACCTTGAAGACATTGTTGAAACACCCGTCAGCACTTGAATCATCCGTGGAATTATATTTCCTAGATCTCCATGTAAGGGCAGCTGCGCATAGGCCTAACATCACTCCTGTAAACGCAAAAAGACGTTCATACGGGTGTCTTGCCAGCCGTTTTCAAACCGTAGAACACTGAAAAAGGTTTTTTTTCAGTGTTCGTTTCACAGTACAACAACGAGCTATTACATTATGACCACCTACCTAATAAGTTGTAGCACCCCATTTAGCTTTCACAACAGCGGTCACACGGAGCGACATCGATTCGATGAGGTGGCGATAGGTATCCTCGGGTATCTGGTACCATAATGTCAACAGCAGGTCTTCCAGTTCCCGTACACTTCGGGGTGGTGGTGATTTAGTGCGAACCCACTTTTGATGTGTCGCCATTTTACAGAACCACAAATGTTTGATTGGGTTCATGTCAGGGGAATTTGGAGGCCAGAGCATTAACAGAAAGTCACCAGCATGCTCTTCGAACCACTTTTTGACGATTCTGACAGTGTGGCAGGGCTCATGATCCTGTTGGTAATGGCCACCACCAGCAAAGGAACACAGTTGCCATGAATGGGTGAACTTGGTCAGCAACGATGTTCAGATACCTGCCAGGTGTCAGGGATTATGCTATTGGGATAATGGAGCCTAAACTTTTACAAGAAAATATCTCCAACAGCATAACACCGCCGCCGTCGGCCTGTTTCCGTCCAACAGTGTATTCAGGTGCCATATCCTCCGTTGGTAATCGGCGTATCCGCGCTCGACCGTCTACGTGATGCATCAGGAATCTTGATTCGTCAGACCAGAACACTTTCTTCCAATCGTCCACCGTCCGATCTCGATGATCTTGAGCCCATTTCATGTATTGTTGGCTATTATGAGGTGCAGTGTGCATGAGGACCCAGCTGGGTCTTCGGCTACGCAGGCCCATGCACAGAAATTTACGATGAACTGTGTGCTGTGATACATTACTCTGATCACCACTGTTGCAGCTGCTGGTGATTTGTTGCACTGTGGCCCTGCGGTCGCTGTGAACAATGTGCGACAGTCTCTACTCCCCTCTGGCGTCAATGAGCTGTGGACGACGGTTCGTCGTTTGGTCATCTGTGCACCACTTTTGATACGTACTTACTACAGCGACACGCGAACAACCCACAAACCGTGATCGTAGTTTCCGAGATCGTAGGTCCGAGGCGTCGTGCCATCGCAGTTTGTCCTTTATCAGACTCCAATAAATCGGCAGCTTTTCACATTCTGATTCCGAACACTATTTCCTCGGGTTGTATACATTCGACTCGAACACTTCTGTCCTCGGGTTGTATATAAACTGCTCTTTGAACTTCACCTACGCCACCGTTCGGTCCCCAGGCGGGTTCATTTCTCTGGGCTGGGGGTGGTCATAACATAACGGCTCATCGGTGTGTTTCATTTCGATAGACGCATTTGAGTCTGGCGATTTCCGAAAGAACAGTTGTTTCAAGACTGCTTAGTTACAGTTCTAGTTTGGTCGATGCTTTGCAGTGCTTTTTTGGCTGTTTCATATGAATGGAACATTGGTTGTTTTACCTGAAAGCCATGAAATCCTACTTTTATGTTCTGTTTATATTCGTGCTTTCAGCAGTATGGCAGCCCTTCGATATGGACTGTTGTTTGATTCAGCAGTTTTATGATCCATACCCCACTGTGTGATGTGCACAATACTTGTTTGTGGAGAACAACGTTTAAATGTTGGATTGACGAGATAAAAATTCGGACTGAAACCCAGTAGAAAGCTTTCAGAAAGCATCGAGACGCCAAATCTGATTTTGATGACAGCGATCTTTCTCCAGATCAGCGTCAGCAATGGTTTTGCAAGAACAGTGGAGGAATATTCCGGAGGAGACTTACCGAAAAACATTATTCACGGCAA
Source organism: Macrothele yani (assembly GCA_039090855.1). Classification (NCBI taxonomy): domain Eukaryota; kingdom Metazoa; phylum Arthropoda; class Arachnida; order Araneae; family Macrothelidae; genus Macrothele; species Macrothele yani. Next base: position 189,098,757 of record CM076995.1, read on the forward strand.
TCAGATGATTACATTGATTTGCGCAATTCAATTTTTCACCATGTAACCTCATATCAGAAAACCTGCATCATCTCGGATCGGGAATCGCACTTGCATTGCCCGATTTCCGATCGAGCATGCCGCCGTTACACCACCCAAGATAACGAAGCTGCGATTAATGCAGCTTCACAATTATATCTTACGAATCTGAACAACTCCAGGTTTCACTGGTCGAAGTAATGATTTGAAGTAATGCTTCCTCGTAGCTTTATAAATCACTATACCGTAACTGCACAGCAGTTGGAACTTCGTTGTCCAGGGTGATGTATCATAATCGAACGGAAATCACGAGATGCGGGTTCGCTTCCATTCCTAGGGCGATGCAATTGTTAAGTTTTCCGGCATGATGTTACATGATGAACAGTCAACTTGTGCAATTCGATGTCATAATCTGATTGACGTGAATGATCTTGCGATTTTCCCATATATTTATGAGGAATATATCTTAATTTCTACATTCGAAACGTAACAAAATATAGTATAAAGCATGCCCAAAAAATTTGGAGCTGTCATTGAAACCGGAATTTGCCCTTTTGCGAGCTAAGAATTTGAACTAAAAACACTTATTGCAACTACAAGTAGCCGTGGAATACTTTTGACAACATAGTGTTCATATGTATACATTTGAATCCTGCAGGACGCAATAACTTTCCCCATGGAATTTATGGTTAACTAAAAACTTTTAGTATTTCTCTATAGACCGTAGTGGCCAATGAAATCCACACCTGTCAAGCAAATTTTACTTTCCCCCAATATGTAAGATACTGGTTTCGTTCTGTTGTCAGTAGCCTTAAGGAAATCAGAGTGTATTCCGAGTTGACTTTGGAACATATAATAAGATCCATTTGTCCATTAACGATATGTGTTTCTCATTAAAATTAAAGGAACACATTTAGGTATTTCGAAGAAACAGGACGTAAAGCTTTTGAATTTTTATTTCATACTGCATGTTGTACTGACTGACCGTTTGGTTTGGAAGCTAAAGCTCCAAAAGCTTTACTCTCTGATAATTTTATGTGTCAGGTGATGAATTTCGAGAGAAAAACAAACGGAGGAAGTTTCTTATTTGATCATTCGTGGAGCACTTTCCAGTGCTTATGAACAATTCAAAAATAATCATATGAGAAAGAGGAGTTCTGGACAGGGATTCCCCTTTTTTACGCTTTCCAAACGTAGGTTGAAGAAGCGTATATGCACCAGCTTTGTCCGTCTGTCCGTCGGCACGATAACTCGCGTAAAAAATGGTTCGATTTCGATGAAATTTTAGTATGTGGTTAGGGACCACCTGGGGATGAACTCTATTGAAAATGGGCAAAGTGGGGTCAAAGGTCAGAACATAGGAGCGGGATGCATTCCATTGCCCTTATGCGTCATCACTTGCGTAAAAATGGTTCGATTTCGATGAAATGTTAGTATGAGGTAAGGGACCACCTGGGGACAAACCCTATTTAAAATGGAGGAAATCAGTGTCAAAGTTCAGGATATGGGAGTGGGATCCAATCCATTGCCTTTATGCGTCATAACTGGCGTAAAAATGCTTCGATTGAGACAGAACTTTATCATGTTATTTCCGGAACTATACTTTACCGGTTCTGTTGAATATAATCGAAATGGGGTCAAAGGTCAGGTCATAGGAGAGAAATGTATTCTACAGCCTATATCCTCATAACTTGAGTAATAACTTGAGTAATGATTTCTGTTATGTTGGAAAGCGTATCATAATCAATACATTGCATGACTTAAATAACTTGTTTGATATGCTATGTATCTTTCCCGAAAGCAGTAAATAAAAAATAAATCACATGTTTGCAATTTCTATGTAACGGAAATGGGTAACGGAAGTAGTCAAAACCATTGTTGAAATCTGAATTTTTAATGCTGTTGCATGAAATGATGCAACAATAGTTAATTTCATTGTTACTCAACAATATATTTTACTAAACTATCGCCGAACATTACATTACGTTTTACATAAACGGAACAATATCCCATTGCAGTCTGAGTAAATTGCGAGAACCTCGTGAGAAATGTGATAAAGGCCATTACAAAAATGCATTTTTGATGCTATAAAAACGGTGCACCGTAGCGAAATTTGGCTTCTTCTCGACCCCAAGGGGGAAGGGGATTACCTGCTATTGAGACAGCTTTAAAATGATGTTATAACACGATGTAGATATCCTAGACCAAAAGTTACCAATTCTCTTCACTATCACATTTGTCACTGAGATTTTCTTCGTATCCCGAGATCAGAGTTTATCTTGCACATGCGCAGATGGACTTTCGTAGCTACATCACGTTCCATCGGTGTCAGGTTTCTTACGTTCGTCTAAATGTTAACAATAATAATAATAATAACTATAATATTGCAACTGAGCCTGTCCCCTACTACAAGTATGAGCCAACAACTCTTCTAGAGAACAACACCCACAAGATGTATTGGGACAGATCGATCATAACCGATAAGACCATCCCCCACAATCGGCCCGACATAGTCCTGGTCGACAAGTAGAAGAAGTCAACATACCTCATTGACATAACCGTACACAACACGTGCAACATCCAGAAGACGCACGGAGAGAAGCTGTCAAAGTATAACGACCTACGATACGAAGTCAAGGAAATGTGGCATATGGAGAACGTCACCACCGCCCCCATAGTGTTGTCAGCCACAGGAGTTGTACCTAAGACCATTCACAGCTCTATACAGGCACCAGAACTTCAAGCTAAGATCTACATGGAACTACAGAAGGCAGCTATCCTGAACACTTGTAGTATAGTAAGGAAGTTCCTGGATATCTGACAGAAAGAAATACCACTTCCCACTCTTGGTGCGCCGTACCCTTCCCGGAAAGAAGAGAAGGAAACGCTCAGGAAGAGGTGAAATCTCTGTAATTTTATAATAATAAAATTGAGCTTGTCTCCTACTACATATAAGTATTACAACTGAGCCAGTCGCCTACTACAAGTATTACAACTGAGCCTGTCCCCTACTACAAATATGAGCCAACAACTCTTCTAGAGAACAATACCTACAAGTTGTATTGGGACAGATCGATCAGAACAGAAAAGACCATCCCCCACAATCGGCCCGACATAGTCCTGGTCGACAAGGAGAAGAAGTCAACACACCTCATTGACATAACCGTGCCCAACACGTGCAACATCCAGAAGACGTACGGAGAGAAGCTGTCAAAGTATAACGACCTACGATACGAAGTCAAGGAAATGTGGCATATGGAGAACGTCACCACCGCCCCCATAGTGTTGTCAGCCACAGGAGTTGTACCTAAGACCATTCACAGCTCTACACAGACACTAGAACTTCAACCTAACACCTACATGGAAGTACAGAAGGCAGCTATCCTGAACACTTGTAGGAGAGTAAGGAAATTTCTGGACAACTGAGAGAAAGAAATACCCCTTCCCAGTCTTGGTACGTCGTAACCCGTCCCAGAAGGAAGAGAAAAACCTCAGCAAGAGGTGGAATCATCTTTATCTTTAAAATAAAATAATAAATATGCTTTTGATGAACTGAACAGTCGAAATATTTACTATTGCCGTACATAGTTTAATAAATATTTACTTTTATGACTCACATATCTTTTTTCATTGGTTTTACGATAACAGCATTCATTAATCCATCTAGCCAAATACCAGTCAATATCAGGAATCAGTAAATCTTATTGTTTGTTGATATGATCTAATTCCGTTTAGTATGTACCGGATTGTAACTCGATGTGGTCGTCAGTGACGGGAATAAATGCATGTAAAGAAATGTATACTAGCAAATCACCCGTTTTATTTCCCACCCACCAAGATCTTGGCATTGGAAAGATGCATAGCATAAATTATCTACAAAAAGTACCAGGATACTCTCTCGAAGTTTTTTTGTTTATTTATCAATTGATGATAAACAGATTGCTGATAATTTCTGATGAAAACGCTTGTCCTGCTCCATGAGCAGGGTGATGCTTGCTTTTGCGGGCAGGTAATGCTTGCTTTAGCCGGGTAATGCTTGCAATAGCAATTGCACACAATTGATATTGGAATACCACGTATAATTAATCCTCTTTAATGCATTTCGCAATTAGTCGAACAACTCCTTTTAAAATGTTTTGTAAAAACACTTTTTGTACTCGATTACTTCACTGTATGCCTTACCGCAGCTAAAAGTAAAGTGTTCTGTTCTATAGAAATCCCTGTATTTTGTCATCTTCAGGTTTTCCTGATGCAATGGAAGATGTAGTGGTGGGAATAGTGGAGTTTCTATGTACAAAGTAAATGTCCATAAAAGTTCTAGAATAGAGCTATGACAGTGACAAAGACGAAAAGTTTCCTTTTTCCTCCAGTGAGTGGTACATTAGAGCGGATGCGTGAGAGGAATTTGTCCCACAGAACAGAAACATTTCCTCTCCTCCGAAGCAACTTTTCAGTTTCCTTTTATTACAAGAGCTTTCTCTTTCTGCGGATGCGTCTTCTGTGCACTTGTATTCCTCCCTTTTCTTCTTTTTCCTCCCCGTCGGTTGATCACCAGAGAAGGTAATAGAAGAGCGCCCAGAGGAAAGGAAATTAACGCCCCAAGCAAGGGAATGGTCAGCATCACTTTCACGCCTTGTCAAGCACAGCAAGTTCCCCTCGTACAATCCGCTGAAACAACTGTTGCTTTGCCAAGAACCAACAACTCCCAAAATGTGCACTTACGCAGCGTTGCAAAAAGATTAATTCGCACAATGGACCGCAACAGACTCAAAACACCAAACCCTAGGGCATTAACTTTACATGGGGTAATTCACAAACTGTACTTTTGTAACTAACTCCGTACTTTACGCCAAAAACCAAAACTTAATTGACCGAAACACGCGCTAAGGAACATTTAATATTCGAATGAACTTTGGGATCCTTAAGCCATCTTGCACTGCGATCCAGTTACGGTATTTCAGATGCTTTCTTTCCTTTTCCTCGAAACTCTTCTTCCTTGCCTTTTAAAAGCAGTTTCCTTTCTCCAAAAAGCTGCATTCCATATTTTTAAGCATTATTATCCCTTTCCTCTTAAGCCGTCCAAGTTATTTGAAAACCAATCTCGAAAAGTGCCTTTAAAGTATTCTAACCAGTTAGAGTTTATTCTATCCATGAGAACTATATTCTTCGCTGTTACTCAGTCTCTTTAAAGTACATTGTATCTGTGAAATCTGTCCGTCTCTACAATTTAAACATATATTTCGCTATTGATTAAAAATATTCTTGCCTGTCTCATTTACGATAATTTAAAAATATGCTTCTTTTACAGGAAATCATTCTTGCTCTCAAAGATGTTCTTTACAATACTTAAAAACATATCTTTTTCTTAGAATTCAAATTTTTTTAACGTAATCTACTTCAGGTTATTCACAGTAATCAGGACGGTGTACTGAATTTCTTGTAGTTTACTGGTCGCAGCACCTGCGCGGCTACACATTTTTTAGCATCGACAAATATACACTATATTGACAAAATCACAGAACACCTAGAAGAGAAACACAATATAGCATTTATTGACATACATTAGTACGGTGTCTGTCCACCTTTGGCCTTAATGCATGAACTGACCCTTCGAGACATGCTTTCGACAAGGTTTTGGAACACAGCGATAGGTATGCGCTTCCATTCAGTACATAATGCTTCCGCTAACTGTTGCTTAGTAGTAGGCCTTGGTTCCAAACTTCTTATGCGGCTCTCTAATTCATCTCATAGGTGCTCTATGGAAATAAGATCAGCGTTCTTTGCTGGCCAGTCCACAAACAATACGGAATTATCGTCAAACCACGCCGTAGCAGTCCTTGCTTTATGGCTCGGTGCATTATCCTGCTGGTAACAGCAAGGCTCGGTTCCATAGTATTGCCACAGAGTTGGTAGGGCATAATTGTCCAGAATATCGAGGCAGAAGTACTGTTTTACAGGTTTGTCCAGGATAACCAATGGGCCGGGACCATACCACGAAAAACACCCCCACACGAGTACACTGACAGCTCTAAACTTTACCGTAGAAGCAGTAAACTGTGGCAAATTGCGTTCCCTCGGCTGCCGTCATACCCAAACACGGCCATCAGACTGATAGATCGTGTATCTGGATTCATGAGTCAATACGACCCGTTTCCATTGATCTACGGTCCACGATAAATGTTCTTTACACCATGCTGAACGACGAGTAGCATTCCGAGTGGAGATGAAAGGCTTATGAGCAGCCGCACGACCACGGCAACCCATGGAATGAAGATCTCTGCGAATGGTACGTGTACATACCGAGGTTCCATCATTTTTACTCACCTGTACACTAAGGTCTTGTGCAGTATTCCCTCGATTAGCTGTAACGACTCTCCTGAGGCTTCGACGTCCTCTATCACTGATTTTCTTTGGTCTGCAGGCAAGCCATGGGTCTTCCACTTATTCAGTACATCCAAAACAGTTGACTTGGGTATGTTTAAACGCCTCTCGGTTTCTCTTATGGAACAACCCACTAATATAACACCCAACAATCTTTCCTTTCTCAAAGTCATTTCTCTCCCGCCGCGACATTTTCACTCAACCTCACAGTGCGATATGATCGCGGTCAGCTGCAGGTTTGTTTTTATGCCGTTTGCAGCTGTACCGCGCATCTTAAAAGCGGATTCGTTCATTTGCTTTTGAAGAGGTGTACGGTGACGTTTGTGAATATAGTGTACGTTGTGCCAATACTTTATTTACAGCCACGCATTTTGAGGAAGTTCGTGGCATTTCCGCAAATTTTTTTAAAGAAAGATGAGAGGTTCCCAAAACACACCGATCAGCCAAAACATTAATACCTCCTACATACTAAGATGTTGGTCTTCCTTTCACCGCCAGAAGAGCTCTCACTCGACGAGGCATAGAATCGACGAGATATTGGTAGGTGTCTCTTGATATTTAGTACTATGACTGCAACAGAAGATACCGCAGTTTCCGTAAATTCCGTGGTTGGGGTGATGCTTCTCGTACCCGTTTCCCCAACTCAGACCACAAATTCTCGATAGGATTTGTGTCCGACGAATTTGGGGGCAATGGTAGTAAATGAAATTCTCCTTCATGTTCTCGGAACCATTCCTTAACCTTGTTCGCAATGTGGTATGGAACATTCCCTCATTGAAAGATGCCGTCGTCAGAGAATACAGCCGCCATGAACGTCTGTACTTGGTCAGCCACGATGTTCAGGCTCTTAACGGATGCCAGTGTTCACTGTACAGGGATAACGGGTCAGAGTGTTCCCCAAGAAAACATTGCCCAGACAATTACCACCCCTCCAGACGCCTGGATCCGTCCCGCAGTGCATGCAGGTGAGAAGACTTCCTTAGGCAAGCGTTGCACACGAGCTCGTCCGTCGACATGGTGCAACAGAAAATGGGATTAGTCTGACCTTGAGACCCTCTTTCAGTCTTCTATGATCCAATGTCGATGCTTACGTGCCCCCTGCAGGCTTTGACCGCGGTGAACGGATGTGAGCATAGGCACCACAAATGAGTCTGCGGCTGAAGGAATACATATACAAGACTGTAAGATGAACTGTGTGTTCGGACACATAGGGCTTATCACCACAGTTGAAATTATGGGTAATAGCAGCAACAGTAGCCCCCTTGTTGCTTCGGACAAAACGAGATACCCTGTGCTGACATTTAGCATCAATGAGGCGTGGCCAGCCCACGCATTGTCGTCGGCTCGAAGTGTAACATGTTTCGGACCATCTTTGATAAGCCCGAACTACTGCAAAGCGTGAGCAGCTTACCAGCGTCGCTGTTTTGGAGATGCTCTTACCAAGGTGTCTTGCTATAACGATCTGTCCTCTATCGAAATCTCATAAACCCTTTGATTTTGCAATGTTGAGGCGATACGAAATACTGACTAACAGAGCTCCGACCCAGGTGTTATATATTAGGTGTACAAATAAGTTTCAAAGCGTTTTTTGTGTGACGTATACCGTTAATTTACATATCCGACATTCTCCCGTGTTGTTGTCATGTGACTGTAACTGGCCCAGAATATAAAATGTGACACAGAAGTTTCCCAAGAGTCAAACGCACTTGCATATCGGTAGGTGAAATCTGGCAAGCTATACTGCATTTATTCGACACTGCATTCGTTACGAATTTCATCAAGGAAAACGTGCTGCAAAAGCATGTGTGTATCTATCTTTTCTGTTCGAGGGGAAAATATTGTATCGAAGAGCACGTGTGACTTTTGGTTAAGACGGTTTAAAGCAGGTGATTTTGATGTTAGCAATCGAGAACGTAGCAGAATCCCGCAGAAGGTAACGCATGAGGAACTGCAAGCATTGCTGGATGAAGATTCGTCTCAAACGCAGAAAGCACTAGCTGAACAACAGGGGTAACTCAACAAACCATTTCCAATGGTTTACGCGCAATGGGAAAGAATCAGGAGGAAGGAAAATGGGTGCCTCATGACTTGATCCAGAGTAACAAGGATGAGCGTGTCGTGAAGTGTTTGAATCTGTTGAACAAACAAAACAGAAAGTCTTTCCTGGGGAAAATCGTTTCGGGTGATGAACATTGGATATGGTACGACAATCTCAAACGCAAAAATTACTGAGTAGACCCCGGTGAAGCAAAGACTTCGACACCGAAACGCAATGTTCACTCCTTCTACTGCACATCTGGTGGGATATGCAGGGTGTGCTCTACTCTGAACTATTTAAACAGGGTAAAACTGTTACTGCTGATGGCTACAAGGAACAATTGCTGCGATTGAACTAGGAAATCTGTCGAAAACGTCCATTCACAGGCAAAGAATTGCGTCCCGTGAAATTACTGGATGACAACGCTAGGCCGCGTGCCGCGAAATCGGTCAAGGAAACGTTATTGAACCTTGGCTGGGAAGTTTTCGAGCTTTCGGCGTATGGTCCCAATATAGCCCCTTCAGACTATCATTCGTTCCAATCGATGCAACATGGTTTGTCTGCTGTACGGTTCCGGACATGTGACGAAGTGCAAAAATAGGTTGTGAACTTCATCGCGTCACACGACGAAGTATTCTTCTTGGCTGGAATTCGTCAGCTGCCCGAACCATGGCGGAAGGTGATAGGTAAGGTCGGCGCATATTTTGATTCCTCAAGTTATTGTTGTTTTCTCTCAAATGTTGTGTTGTCTTAAAACGCTTTAAAACTTATTTGCATGCCCATTACATCATTCCGACCATTGGCACGTGACGCTGATTGACAGCACGCGCTCTTGTTTGCACAACGCAGAGTTGGTTTTGAAGTTTTGGCTGATCAGCATACACTGAAGAGCAATTGAATTAGAGACAGCTGGCGTTATGCAAATGTGACGCTGTGGGCGGCCCTGCAAACAGAAACGACATTACGTATACAGCGATCCGACAACATAAGGAGTGATGCGACGGGAATCAGTAAGAGTCGGACGCAGTATGGTTAAGACGAAGGATCTAAGCGCATTTGATCGTGAGCAAATTGTTGGGGCCAGACGAATGGGTCACTCCATCTCGGAAGTCGTGCAGGCACTGAGATTTTCACGAGCCGCTGTATCACGGGTGCACCGTGAGTACATCGAATCCGGTAAAACCATCCCTGCAAGGGCCAACTGCCGTGGACAAGAGCGTGTGGATGAGCGGGTTCATCGTCGGCTAGCGCGCATTGTAACAGCGGATAGACGGGCCACAGTGCAAGAAATCACTCGGCAATTTAATGCTGGTGAACAAAAACGTGTAAGCAGCCACACCATCCAGAACCATCTCCTCGCTATGGGGTACACATCTGAGATGCCATCGAGAGAGATGTTCGAGGCTCTGATCCCCCTCCATCAAATCTTCGTGAACTGAACTCACCGGGGTCTACTCAGTAATTTTTGCGTTTGAGATTGTCGTACCAGGAGCTTGTTGAGGGGTCGTTAATCCGAATGGCTTCCCAACGCTTCCGGTGTCATGTCGAGTCCATGCCGAGACGAATCCCCGCCGTCATAATGGCGAAAGGTGGTGCTACACGTTACTAGACAGGTATCTCTAATTCAATTGCTCTCCAGTGTACATTGAAGACGCTTTACATCTTATTATGACACGGCACATTATCATCGACAATTTGACAGTATAGAATACAACACCTTCTTAGACGCAATAGACACTAACGTGAGTGAGGTGCCGAATCATTCAGACACTTTATCTGCATAATTCCGTATTTTACACTGCCCTACAAACAATCTTCATTTACAGAAAATTCAATAATGCGGGCCGGAACATTTGACCTTTATGATAATCTTTAGTCCTCGTGGAAGAATACATTCTACCAATTTTTTGTAAATGCCCACCCATATGTTCCGCATGAGTTGAATTGATCACTTCAAAGGACTGACCGGTTCAGCTTTTTTGTTGGGATGTCTTTTCTTTCTCGCACCGGATGATCCAATTCATTACAGAGGATTCAGGTCTGTAGGATTCAGGCTAGAACTCTGGACTGGTCAGCCCAACATTTCGACGCTCATGTCCTTAAACCAATCTGTAACAACTCAAGCAGTATGACATGGTGTGTTGCCCTTCTGACAGCGGTAAAGATATTCTTCAAAGAACTGCCACAATGTTTGAATTTGAATTTAATTTTGCCATATTACACCATCCTCCACCCAATCAAATCGCACATACAATTTCTGTACCAAAAAAATTGACCAAATACAAATCGCAACATATGCAAACACAAAAGAAATACGGTACATATATGTAAGAAAAGCATTAATACAACATATACACTGCCGGACAGTTGCTAAGGACGGATGACAATAGCAACAATAGCAACAATAGCAACCATAAAATAGAAGGCAGGAAAATGTGGAAATTAGCATGAGTGCGGGATACAGTAAGACGTGTTGTGCGTATGCAAATTTTGGATTGCCGAACTTGTTCGTGACGTCATAGCGATGATAAGAGATATAAAGGATTTGACGCGTATTGACCGTTGTTGTTCAAACGCAAAGTTGAAAGGGAAAGAATAAATTGACGAACTTGCAATTTTCAGTATGTCTTCCAGACATCAACTCGATGATTTTACGCGTGGCCGTATTATTGGCAAGATTGAAGAAGGGCGAAAAATAACAGATGTTGCCAGGGAGTTCGACGTCAGCCACAGTGTTGTTTCAAGGCTTTGGAAATCATTTCAAACAAATGGAGAGTGTAGCAAACGTCACGGGGGAGGTCGTGTTCGCAGTACGACACCTGCAGAAGATCGGTACATAGTGCTATCAACAAAAAGACACCGGCGCAGCACAGCTAGTGAGGTAGCAAATCAGTTTATGGCTGCTACTGGCAAGCGGATCTCCCGAAAAACTGTCGCCAGACGTTTGCATGAAGGAGGACTATACGCCCGCCGTCCTGTTTGTGCATCCCATTGTCCAGACGTCACCGTACCGCCCGTTTGCAATGGTGCCATCAACATCGTAATTGGACTGATAACGAATGGTCTGCTGTCCTCTTCTCAGATGAGAGTAGATACAGTCTATCGTCTAATTGTCGACGACAACTGATCTGGCGTGATAGTGGTACTGCATATATTTTCCAGCAGGCATACAGGAAAGCGACCGTTATCCGACATGTAGTGTCATGGTATGGGCTGGCATCATGATCACTGGCCGTACGTCCCTCCATGTGCTTCCAACTGGGACTATGACTGGCCAACGATACATTAATGATGTTCTGCTACCTCATGTTCGCCTGTTCCATGGTGCTGTCGGTGATAGATTCATTTTCATGGACGACAACGCAACATGTCATCGAACAGTCGCTGTCCAGGAGTGTCTTGAGAGCGAGGATATTCAACGCCTCGTATGGCCAGCACGTTCTCCAGATCTGAATCCCATTGAAAATGTGTGGGATGCTTTGGGGTGGAGTATTGCTGGTCGCCAATGCCCTCCAATAAACAAGGACACCCTCATCCGTGCACTGACAGAGGAATGGGATAAATTACCCCAACAGCTGCTTGATAATGTTGTGCAAAGCATGACACGACGTGTGGAATCTTGCATCGCCCTCCATGGTGGCCATATCCCGTTTTGACATCTTACGCCGGAATGCCTGCGGACGGTAATTGCATTTTTTTCACGTTTACGTATTCTGCACAAAATGGTCTGTTTGTCCCTTGAACACGTTCCAAAGCCTTCTGGATTTCAGAGCACAATAAATTGTCTTTCTTGTAATGTCCTGGCATTCTGACATTATTTTATTTCACTTGGTATCCAACCACACTTACTTTTTTATGCGCTATATAGCCGTTTATGATCCGTCCTTAGCAATTGTCCAGCAGTGTAAATGCAAGAATTTGAATAATAATACAACTAATACAAACACATAAACCATCAAACATGCAAATATGAATATTATACAATAATAATATGCATATAATGCAAAGCACAAATATAGTAATACAAAATCACGTATGATAATATATAAATAGTTTAGTTTTTAGTTTTAGTTTAATTAATTTGAAGCACTGCAACAGATTCTTTAAAACAAATCGTTGCGATGCAATGCGGCAAGGGAACCAGGGAGAGAAAGGCTAACAGATAGCCTGACGAGCCCCTAGTCCCCCCCTCTTTCCCCCCCCAAAAAGAATCTAAATCGTCAAGTCAAGGAACAATTTAACCGTAATACAGTAAATTAAAGTAATAATAGATAATATATGACCAACCGATAATCAACCATTAATTAAAAAAGTCTTAAGCTCTCTTTTAAATACCGAATAGTGTGTAATCGTTTTGATTCGAAGCGGCAACCCATTCCAGGACCTAGGGCAGGTCACGTTAATATTATTAAATAATAAATTAGTACACGCTCTATGTATTACAAAACTAGTATTACCACGAGTGTCATGATAATTAGAACTCAAATGTAAGGTAATTAGATCTGAATATTTATTAGCATATATATACGTTCATGCATAAACAGTAATAATCGAAAACTGTATAGTTTATCAAATATCATTATCTGATAACTAAGGAAAAGAGAATGTACCTTTAAAGACGGATTCATCAAACGTAAAATTTCTTTTTTTGCAAAACATAAATTCTATTAACATTCCCAATAGTTGTGCGATTCCAAGCCAAGAGACAACAAGATAGAAATGGATAAATAAATGAAAAATTCAATAGCAACTTAACTGTGGCAGGCAACAAACTTGAAATCCTATAAATGATACCAATGCGGTATCTGAGCCCAACCGCAATTTCACTAACATGTGCATCCCATCTCAAATTATCTTGTAAATATACACCCAAGAACTTTACAACAGCCTGAAAGTCAAGGGGTACTACATTAAATAATACCCCATTTGCAATATCCACTCGTCGCCTACATCGCGGAGAAAGTACACTAGTAGTTTGGGAAAAATTTGTGATTAAGGAATTACAGCAAAACCAACGATATGTTGGTTGTGAAAAACTGTTCAAGACATCTAGGTAAATCTCAGCATTAATTGTGTTCTCCAAAACGACTGATAGACCCAATCGGAACCGCGAAAAACTGCTCCATACCATCATTCTGTCTCCACCAAACTTCACTGTCGTGTAGATACAGCACGGAAGGTACTTTTATCCCAGCATCGACCACACCCAGAAACAACCATCATATTGGTAGGCTGTAGCGTGATCCTCAGTCTCAAACACAGTTTTTCATTGGTCTGCATTTCAAGAACGACGTTCGTTACATGCTCGAGATGTAGAATTAGTCGGCCGCCCCGGTGGCGCAGTGGTCTAAGCGATGGCCTCTGATCATTCGTCCGAAAGGGGTCCGGGTTCGAATCCAGATCAGGCATGGATGTTGTGTTTGTCCTACGGCACTGGCTCTCTCCCTTCCCTGGAACCAGTGACCCTAAATTAGGGACGGGCGAATGCTTATAGCCCATTGAGTTGCTCACGGTGGTCGTTAAGCCTCCAATAAAAAAAAAAAAAAGAATTAGTCGAAGTGATTAGCCGCTTGTAGATAGCGGCCCAACCGTGGTAACCCATGCCGTTTAGCGTCCTGCGAACTGTACTTGTGCTAACTTCAGTCCTAATAGTCTTACATAGAGTTTGACCGTGGTAACCATTGTGACGTGCCTGCCCCGCAGGACGCGCATGAGATAAAGGCAAATAGCAGTGAGAGCACTTGCCAGTGTGGTATAGTGGACAGCACTTGGAGCTCCGAGGCCGAAAGTTGCTGGTTCGAATCCTGCTCCTGGCATAAAAATGACGGAGAAATTTACTTCGTCATTAATTCAAACACTCGACGTAGATCAGGAACACTAAACAGAAGTCATCGCCCTTTCCACGTTAAAAAGTGAGTCCCGGAAAAATCCTCATCGACCGCCACCGGGAATCAATGATAATTTTTCCGAGACTCACTTATAAACGTGGAAAGAGCGATGACTTCTGTTTGGTGTTCCTGATCCACGGTGAGTGTATGAATTAATTATCCATTCGCCACCTAGTTATTTGCTCAGTTGTTGCTTTCCATCTTTGGTTAATCCCCAGCATTGTTCGGGGGTCCATGAAGCAATCTGCCATGTAGTTTGGCAGCTAATCACTTGTGAGTCTGGAGAATTCGAGGCCGCTGTGGCGCGGTGGTAGCATGTCCGGCGCGTAAGTGGAAGACCTTGGGTTCGATTCCCGGTGGCAGCCGATGAGAATCACTTATTAACGTGGAAAGAGCGATGATTCCTGTTTGGTGTTTACTTCGTCATATTTGCGCCCGAACTTCCAGGATTACCTGGCTTTTAGATTTCTCGCAATGATGTGATGTTCTTTCCACACAGCGAGACAGGAAAAATGAAAATCCCTTCTTCAGTGCTTCGTAAATGCACGTTCTTCATAGGATGACTGCCTACAGCAACACATTGTCCCTGCTGACCCGTGGGCCATTGCCCCCGGCCCTCTTTCGGGGAGAGGGAAGATGTGACGTGCGTGCCCGGCAGGACACACATGAGATAAAGGCAGATAGCAGTGAGATCACATGCCAGTGTAGTATAGTGGATAGCACTCAGAGCTCCAGAGCCGAGAGTTGCAGGTTCGAATCCCGTCGCTGGCATAAAAATGGTGGAGAAATTTACTTCGTCATACCATGTCGTGCAGCGTCCTGAGCTCTGTACTGGTGTGCTAACTTCAGTCCGAATCGTCACATATTGGGTTTGGCCATGTACTGGTGCCAATATCAGTCCCAAAAGTCTCACAAAGGGTTTGACCATGGTAACCCATGTCGTGTAGTGTCTTTAGCAGTGCACTGGGGCTAACTTCAGTCTCGATGGTCTCACATAGGGTTTGACCGTGGTAACCCATGTCGCAGAGCGTCCTGAGTACTGTACTGGTGCCAACTTCACTCCCAATAGCCTCTTATAGGATTTGACCGTGGTAACTCACGTCGCGTAGCATCCTGAACACCGTAATGGTGCCAACGTCACTCAGAATAGTCTCACATAGGGTTTGTCTGATTTGAGATAATGTTGATTTTCGTTCTCCGCGACCGTCGTTTGCTGAGCTTTTCTGTCACGTTTTTTCAGCTTTACTGATTCGTTTTTGGGCATCAGCTCCAGTTCCTTTTTATTTACATATCGCTTCAGCAACCGCTGATCCGGCGATCTTCAACGCAGCTGAGAAGTCATGTACGGAGCGATTGCTTATGTGGTACCCTGTTATGAGTTCATGCTGGAAATCGCGGCATTTAGCTTTCACAGTCGTGTAATTTTCTCATCGTTGACCTACGAGCATATTTATAGTTGGGCCTGTGACATGGTGCTTGAGTTGTACCGACTTCACTGTCAATGGAGATATCATCATCATCATCATTGTCAACCATTATCAATCCACTGCTGGACGAAGGTCTCCCCAAGTTTCCTCCACAACGGTCTGTCTTGTGCCAGAAAAAATGGAGATATATTCCGATATTAATGGTGATTCAGTGAATATAAGCACGCATGAGTTAGCTTAGTGCCAGTTATAGTCCAAATGCGGAAAAAAATCCATATGAGTTCACACGTGACGTTCAGCATTGAAAACATAACAAGAAGGCACCAAATTTACGTAAGAGAAAATCCAACGAAAGCGGAATGTTAAAAAAGTCAAAATTAGTAACATCATTCTCCTATAATGTTTTAAAATCATTGCCTGAAAATTTCTCTTTCTGTACAAGGCATTTAGCTCATGAAAACGTGCTTTTTTGGTTTTCTTAAAATACAAAATTTACTCTCAAAAACCGCTGTTACCTATTTTTGAAAAATATTCTCCCCATCCTTCACGGTTTTAAAATATTTGTGCGTCCCTAATTTGAAGAGAGTTCTTTGTTTTACTAAATTAAAAATATTCCCTTTGAATTCTTCCAAATGTTCGTTATTCTTTTCTTCCTAATTTCGAAAACCTTTCTGCTTTTAAAATGAGCTTTTTAAAAATCACACTTCCCTGGATTTTTTCTTTTTTATAAAATTATATTACCTTTATTTAATTTTACCAGGATGAGTCATAAGTTCGCTGCGTTTTGAGGTACAATTTTCAGTCCGGTACCACATGTTGACCACATATGGGTAATTTGCAAAATACAGTCCATCAGAGTTTGTAGTCCTTCGCTAACGTTCAGCCAAAGATGCAAAGCCGTTGCGATACCAAGCGGCTGGCTTGGATGCAAAAACTCAGTGATGCCATCTTTCACAGCCTCCAAGGAATGGAACTGTATGCCAGCCAAGAAGTGCGCCATGGAACGAAACAGATGAAAACACGAAGGGGCAAGAGCTGGGCTATAGACTGGTTGTGGTACGATTTCGGCGCCATCCAAATCCTGAATTTTCTGGCGGACAATCCGTGACCAATGACATGGGGCGTTGTTAAATCGCAGATGGACCTTATGTCGGCTCACCACTGAGGAGTAGCACTGGCGTAGAACGTCGTATACGTGTTACAGCTGGCCGGCATACAGGTTCCCATCGACGGCTTTACCATGTGGAACAAGCTCGCAGTGGATAGGATCCTCGAAATTCTACGATACATGCAGTACTGTCTTCACTTCAAAATGCCTTCTTTGAACACTGCTTGAGCCTCATCCCCTGGCTGTAGCCATTGTTTCTAGTATCAGGATAACGCAAGAAGACTCACTTCTCATCATTCGTTACGATTCTTCACCAAAACCGGTCGTCACGATGATTTTGCAGCAATTCTCGACATAGACGTACACGCTCCTCAGCTTGCTTTGGTCTCAACTCATGGGGAACCATTCCTGGACGTCTGGAGTGAAAACCGAGCTAGTGCAGGTTGCAAAGGATGGTGATTTGTGATGCATGGACCTCCTCTGCTAATCGTCGGGTGTTGGTTCCTGGGTGCTGTTCAACAGCCAGAAGCAGGGCTTCGGTGTTTGTGGTGACTGGTCTCCCACGCGTTGATTTGTCAACGAGCTCTGTGTCTCCGGAACAGAAGTGTTGGAACCATTTTCTTGCTGCTGCAAGGTGCACTCTCCTCTCACCTTCTACACTACAAATTTCCTTCGCAGCAGCTGTCGCGCTCAACCCTTTTTTACAAAAATGGCGTAGGAGCACACGAACAAGTTTCTCCTCCGACATTCTCGTCTTGTATGAGCGGCACACACATATTGGGGCACAGCGCATGCCTACCTGTCTGAGCAGCGGCGAGTGTCACCCAATCAGGCGTGAAACACATCCCACCTTACTGCGCATATCCCACTTGTTAGGCGGAGCTTCTCTATCTGTACCGCGAAACTCTGCGAATTTATGACTCACACTGGTAAAATTATTCTTCGCTGCTTTTGGTTTTATGACTCTAGAAAAGTTGTTCCTTCTCTCTTTGAAGTAGTTGCCTTTGTCTATAATGTCTTCACTGAGAAAAAAAGGTTTGTTTGAAACAACAAAATAGTTTTGTTGAGCTGTTTTGTCGATTTATTTTGTTGCTTTAGCAAAACTCCATCGGAATTGTTTTGTTGGCAACACAAAATTATTTCGTTGGCTATATTTTGTTAATTCAACTATATGGAGGTGGCATCGACCTTACGACAAAGCGCACGTGATTACTAGGTACTCCATCGGGCACTACCAGACTACCACTGACCAGAAGAATCTCGTTTTGCGCTTAAGATTTCGCTTGGAATTATTGCTGACTACGAAGTGAGTGCATTGTTAGAAGACTGGAAACTGTCAACTCTGATAGAGCCATTCAGAGGTAAGAATTTCTAATATATCTTAATAATTCTGAGGTATTTTTATCTTAGTGTTTATTGTGTTATTATGGTTGGATTCTGTGAATTTCAGTGATAATTTGGCCTCGCTTTGTAGACTCATAATTCAAATGAACACGATAGAATCCGCATCTTATTCGATGCACAGGGGCACGTATTAAATTTAAACCCAGATTTCTGATAAAGCAATAATGCATATCTTATAACGGCTTGCGGTTCCTGATCGCAAATAGAAATTTCCACATGAGGTAATACTGTATAAGAGTTGTAATTTATGTATAGAGCTTGATTTCATGTATAGGCTACATATACAGGGTGTTTCAAAATTCGTGCGGCAACCAAAGATTACATGGTGATAGTTCCCTAGAACATATAGATCGTTAAAAAAATTACGATTTCTTTGTCTAATGAAAAACGTCAATAATTTGTTTCATCAAAAAACTAAGGAAAACACTTAAAAAGAAATCGGATTTAAAAACATGTTACACACGCACCAAAATAGTGTCAATACATCGTTTTGTCAAGTATAAATCGTCCATAAACATTCCACAAGGTAATAAACCCACCTTCAAATGCTGAATTCGCAGATAAGAATTTGGTTGAAGGGCAGGTATAGCCGAGTGGTTAGAACTCCTAACCTTTAGGTCTCAGGTTTGAATCCACACGGTGCGAAGTTTTTCGATGGCTCTGAATACATTTCCTCGTGACATAACACCGTCCAAATGCATTTAAACACCACTAGAAAGTAAATACGGCGGGGAAAAAAAGATGGTGGGGAAAAAAATGGCGGACACCCACGGTCGAAGGGCACCACCTAAAATTATTGCACCGGCAAAGTGTTGCCATCGGAAAAAAGTTTAGGAACAAACAGCCTCAGCTACATAACTCTAAATTTTGTTGGAGAAATAAATTACTGTGCCACGATAACAATATATTTGGTTGCAGCAGCAAAACGTTTTATCACGATAACAATACATTTTGTTGGATATAAGAAATTCCAAAATATCGACAAAATGATTTTGTTAAATGAACAAAACGTTTTGTCATGATAATAAGTTTTGTAGAATCAACAATAATTTTCAACAAAATAAATTTGTAAGTTTTGTTGACTGTATATCGACAAAATGTTTTGGTTGATTCAACAATTTTTTTGCTGAATTAACAAAACGTTTTTCTCAGTGTTGGTGGTGTGTGATTTTTAACATAACCCCGATCTCAACCCAATGCAACACTTTTGGGGTGAATTGGAACACCGACTGGATGCCAAGCCGAATCACCCGATAACCGTGAGCACCTGACTAAAGCTCTTGTGGCGGAATGGAAGGCATAGCAGAAATCCATCATCAAGAAAAATGACGATCTTAACAGTCTGTGTCTTTGTAAAATTGAATGCAGTTTTCTGAAGAATCGACAGTACAGGTGAGCTTTTGGTGTGTTTTGTGAAGTTGCAAAAGCTGAAGTGGAATGAAAAAAATTGTATGGTTCTAATGTTCATTGACATTTTACATATGCATGTTAATTCTTCTGGGGTGTTTCGTATCGAAGAATTCCTAAAAAGGTTTGCAGTTTACTCACCTACAGCACGCCGCACTGGAGGGAAAAAGAAAATTATTTAGAAGCGGGAACAAGATGCCCTGACAGTAGAGTAAAATATAGTGTAGTGCGGGAAAAATTGGAGTTAAAGAAATATACAGTTTCCCGTTAAGTGAGGAAGTTGTAAGCTGCCCTACATACTTACCTCTGCAGGGGTCAACCACAAACAGCAAAGCCAAGTAGAGGGAAGGGTAGAAAGGGTCAAGGAAAAAAAGGAGCCTGTAATGAAAGCACAGAAACAAAACACAAGACACTATTTTCACTATTTATTAGCTCAAAAAAGTTTCTTGCAAAATTTCAAAGTTACTTCTGTCGTCTTTGCTCACGTAGTTTAGTTGAAAGGCACCCTTGATTACATACACTTAACGTCCAAAAATTAGTTGCACCTAGAAGGAAGCAACCGACTGAAATCAAACTTTGTAGGTAAGTTTGACATCGTGAGACATGAAAATGATTCAAGTATGACTCTCGGCCGTGCATGTGAATCAGGCAAGAGGTGGTCGTAGGGCTGTGCCTGACCGGCTGTAAAAGGTCGTCACGTTGCGCTTTCTTACCATTCTAACTCATGTTGTTGTGTTGGTTGCATCCTTTGCAAGTGAAATATGCCTCAGAGAACAGTTCGGAAGCAATTCGAGCAGTTGGAGAAGTTCGAGAAGTGCCGCATCGTCGGGCTCTGGGAAGCGGGATGGTCTTATCGCAGTATTGCGAGCCATACCGGTCGTGCGGATATCATCATAGCACACTGTTGGCGGCAATGGATAGGACAAGGCCGGCAGCAGCGACAGGAAGAGTCTGGGAGACCTAGACGAACCACGGAAAGAGAGAGAGGACCGACGAGTTGTCTGACATGCGCAGAGTGACCCAACAGCCATGACTGCGGATATTCAGTGAGCAGTGGTGCCCTCCATGCATCGTCCGATTAGTGCCAGCACCATTGGCAGACCGATTCACGACGTAGGACTACACGCATGCAGACCGTTACTATGACTCCCCTTAACACCAATGCATCGTCGCCAAAGACTGCAATGCTGTCGTGCCAGACTGTCATGGAGCCACTCAGAATGGCAGCGGGTAATCTTCAGTCACGAGTCCCATTTTTGTCTTGGAGGAGACGACCACCGAATCCGTGTGTAGAGGCACCGTGGTCAGCGCCAAGATGAACGGTTTGCTGTCGAGCGTCACACGTCCAGAAAGCCTGGTGTCATGGTGTGGGGTGCAATTGCACACAATGCCAGATCACCTTTAATGTTCATTAGAGGCACTTTGACAGCCCAACGTTACGTTAATGAGGTCCTGCAACCAGTGGCCCTACGTTTTCTGAACGCGCACTCCAGTAGGATTTTCCAGGCAGGACAACGCTCGTCCGCATACTGCTGCTGTCTCGAGAGCTTGCCTTCAAGGCACTGACACTCTACCATAGCCAGCCGTATCGCCAGACCTATCACCGATTGAAAATGTGTGGGATGCTGTTGGACGCGCTATCCACACTCCACCCCGTTGGACGCGCTATCCACACTCCACCCCTACCGCACAATCTGCAGGAACTGCGGGAGAAGATTCAAGCTGCATAGGATGGCTTACCGCAGGACACCATTAGGAATCTGAACAACTCCATGTCGAGACGTCTGGCATGCTGTGTGAGCAAACATTATGGCCCGACGCCTTACTTACTGAGAGACACTACTTATTGGCGTGCATCTCAATAATAATTGCCCATATCAGTCTCAATGTTTAATCATTTAGTGTTCCTGGTAACCTTTACCTTCCTCCCGAATAGCATTGCAGGCCACACGTCCTTCTGGATTCAACTATTTTTTTGACGATGGGTGTATATATACATACTGTATATGTATATATATCATCATCATCATCATCATTGTCAACCATTATCAATCCACTGCTGGACGAAGGTCTCCCCAAGTTTCCTCCACAACGGTCTGTCTTGTGCCAGTCTCCTCCATGTCACTCCCGCATACTTTCGAATTTCATCCAACCATCTTCCATGTGGTCTTCTTCTGGGTCTTTTCCTGTCCCTTGGAATCCAATCTAAAATTTCGGCTGTCCATCGATGGTCTGTCCTTCTGGCAGTATGTCAAGCCCATTGCCATTTCAGGGATTTAACTCTGATCATGATGTCTTCCACTCTTGTCATTTTTCGGATCCACGTGTTCCTCTTCTTATCTCTCCTGGTTACACCAAGCATGCACCTCTCCATGCTGCTTTGAGTTGTCTGCAGCCTCTGTATGTCTCTTTTAGCTAAGGTCCACGTCTCTGCACCATACGTAAGCACTGGAAGGATGCATTGATCAAACACTTTTCTTTTAAGACATAATGGCATATTACTCTTGCAAATTATGCTGTTTCTTCCAAAAGCTCTCCAGGCAAGTTTTGTACGCCGATTAATTTCTTCACCAATGTGACCCTCACTTGATATCTGCTGTCCAAGATAAACGTACGTGTCTGTTATCTCCAGCTTTTCTCCATCAATCGATAAATCTTCATTTCTTGTAAAAGCATTGTACATCACTTTTGTCTTCTGAAAGTTCATTTTTAATCCCACTTCTTTACTCTTGTCAGCAAGTTCCTGGATCATACTCTGTAGCTCTGATGGGGTATTTGCAAAAATGACTATGTCATCAGCAAAACGAAAGTGGGTTAGATAATCTCCATTAATCTTTATCCCTTTGTTTTCCCAGTTCAGTGATTGAAAGACATTTTCCAATGTGGCATTAAAGAGCTTCGGAGATATGGTGTCACCTTGTCTCACTCCTTTTCCAATTTTTATGTGTGTTGTATTTTCAAACAGCCGAATCTTTGCACTTGCATTTTCATAGATGTTATTAATAATATTAATGTATGCATCTTCAATACCGCAGGATTTCAGAGCCATTGCAACTGCTGATGGTTTCACCGAATCAAAGGCTTTTTCATAATCGATAAAAGCCATGCACAATGGAAGTTCATATTCCCTCGCTCTTTCAATTAGTTCTCTCAGTACGTGGATATGATCTATTGTGCTGTAGCCACTCCTGAATCCAGCTTGTTCTCTCGGTTGAGCCATGTCCAGTGTCACCTTCAAGCGGTATGAAAGAACTTTAGTGAAGATTTTATAAACCACTGATAGGAGGCTGATAGGTCTGTAGTTCCTGAGATCCTTAATGTCACCTTTTTTATGTAGCAAGATCATTGTAGCATTGTTCCAATCCTCAGGAATTTTCCCTTCATTAAGGCATCGAGTGAAAATTTGGGCGAGTACTGTTTCGATTTCTCCACTTGCTTCTTGTATGATGTCTACAGTAATTCCATCTTCTCCTGGAGCTTTTCCCCGCTTCATGTTCTTGATTGCATGTGCAACTTCTGCTGGAAGGACTGGAAGAACTCTGGTACTGGTACCTTTCATGATGTCTGGAGTACATGTATCATCCCTTTCATATAATTTGGAGTAGAAATCTTTCACTCTTGTCAAAATTTCGCCTCTATTTCTTGTTATAGAACCATCTTCTTTTCTCAGTGCCATAATCTGTTTTTTCCCCTTACTGAGATGTCCCTTTGCTATCTTTAGGCTTTGGTTGTTTTCAATTGCTTTCCTTACCAGTTCACAGTTGAATTTCCTTACGTCTTCAATTATACTTTTTCGTACTGTCTTTCATAGCTCTATATATTCCACTTTGGAAGTCACATCTTCTTTAGTTGTCCTCATCACTCTTCTTTTTTGCATCAACATTTTGGTTTTTCCTGATAATTTGTTCACATGCAATTTGTTCTTAGACCCAGCTAATTTTGTTGCTGTTTCCATAAGAGCTTTGGTTACTTTTCTGTTAACTTCAGAAATATCCACTTCTTCCGACGTTAGGCCTTCTAAAGCAGAGAATCTGTTCTTCAGTTCCAATTTGAAGGTATTATGGTGTTTTTTAAGGTTGGTTATGTCAATACATTTTGTTTGTCTTATGAGCTTGCTACGTTCGAGTTTAGTGTTGAGGTGCATCTTACATCTCACCAATCTATGGTCACTGCCTGTTTTGAACGTGTTTAGCACACTGCAGTCTTCTATGACAAATTTTTTGTTACACATAATAAAATCAATTTCACTTGTCGTCCCATTTGGATGTCTCCATGTCCATTTCCTGTGTGGCTTTTTCTTGAAAAAGGAGTTCAAGATGAAAAACCCTTCTGCCTCTGCAAACTCTACGAGAGTATTTCCACGCTGGTTTCTGTTGCCGTGACCAAATTTACCTACTGAAGTTTCATTCTGTTGCCGTTGCCCTATTTTTGCGATGAAATCTTCCATAAGTATCTTCAAGTGCTGCTTACCTTTATTATTTAGATCACGAATTTCCTCATAAAATTCTTCAATTTCTTCTTCAGGATGACTTGTGGTGGGTGCATAAGTTTGAATAATATGAGCCTGGTATCTTCTCGAGAGTTGGATAACGAGTCGTGCAGCTCTGTCAGAGGAACTTTCAACTTCTACAACTTTATCCTTCAGTTTCTTGTTTATTATAAATCCAACACAACTAGTTCTGCCAGTATCTGTCCCACGATAGTAGAAGAGATGTCCACTTTTCAGTTCAATGAGATCTTCTCCTTTTCTCCTTACCTCACTTAGCCCGACGATGTCCCACTTGATCCTTTGTAGTTCCTCTTCCAATTCAAGAAGCCTTGAATCAGAAAATAGGGAGCGTCCGTTATACGTCGCCAAGGTCAGCATCAGATGGCAGCCTAGTCCGATCCTCCGGGGATTCTTAGCACCCTCTGCCTTCATGTCGCACTGGCCGCTGCCTTGGCCAGGTACATTCCAGCTGCCGGAGACTGAGGGCCAAGATTTAAGTTGTGGAATCATTTTGGAGGGGTTTGGCCATAACTCACCACGCTGGCCAAGCGGGTTGGTGAGTGTGGGATAGCATTTCCTCTAATCCCGATGGTATAGTTATACCGCTATTGGCGGTCGTCAGAGCCCCTTTAGTGGGAACAGGATGTACCACGAGAAGGCGGGGTTGACATTTGTCAAGGAGAGGCTGTGATGTTACGCATCACCTGATATAAAGTATATATATATATATATATATATATATATATATCATCATCATCATCATCAACCATTATCAATCCACTGCTAGATGAAGATCTCCCCAAATTTCTCCCACGATTGTCTCTCTTGGGCCTGTCTCCTCCACGTCTCTCCAGCATACTTTCGAATTTCATCCTTCCATCTCCCATGGGGTATTCCTCTGGGTCTTTTCCTGTCCCACGGAATCCAGTCTAAAATTTCGGTTGTCCATCGGTGGTCCGTTCTTCTGGCAACATGTCCAGCCCATTGCCATTTCAATGATTTCATTCTGGTCATGATGTCGTCCACTCCTGTCATTTTCCTTATCCAGAAATTCCTCTTCTTATCTTTCCTAGTTACAACGAGCATGCACCTCTCCATGCTTCTTTGAGTTGTCTGCAGCCTTTGTATGTCTCTTTTAGTTAAGGTCCACGTCTCTGCCCCATACGTAAGCACTGGCAGGATCCATTGATCAAACACTTTTCTTTTAAGACATAATGGCATATTGCTCTTGAAAATTATGCTGTTTCTTCCAAAAGCTCTCCAGGCAAGTTTTGTACGCCGATTAATTTCTTCATCAATGTGACCCTCACTTGATATCTGCTGTCCAAGATAAACGTACGTGTCTGTTATCTCCAGCTTTTCTCCATCAATCGATAAATCTTCATTTCTTGTAAAAGCATTGAACATCACTTTTGTCTTCTGAAAGTTCATTTTTAATCCCACTTCTTTACTCTTCTCAGCAAGTTCTTGGATCATTCTTTGCAGCTCTGAAGGGGTAGTTGCAAAGATGACTGAGTCATCAGCAAAACGAAGGTAAGTTAAGTAATCTCCATTAATCTTTATCCCTTTCTTTTCCCAGTTCAATGATTGAAAAACATTTTGTAATCTGGCATTAAAGAGTTTGGGAGATATGGTGTCATCTTGTCTCACTCCCTTTCCAATTCTTATTTGTGCTATATCCTCAAATATCCGAACCTTTGCACTTGCATTTTCATAGATTATATTAATAATGTTAATGTATGCATCTTCAATACCGCAGGATTTCAAAGCTATTGTTACTGCTGATGATTTCACGGAAACGAAGGCCTTTTCATAGTCAATAAAAGCTATGCATAATGGGAGTTCATATTCTCTTGTTCCTTCAATTAGTTCTGTCAGTACATGGATATGATCTATAGTGCTGTAGCCACTCCTGAATCCAGCTTGTTCTCTTGGTTGGGCTATGTCTAGTGTTACCTTCAAGCGATGCGAAAGAACCTTAGTGAAGATTTTATAAAACACTGAAAGGAGGCTGATGGGCCTGTAGTTCCTGAGATCCTCAATGTCACTTTTTTATGGAGCAAGATCATTGTAGCATTGTTCCAATCCTCAGGAATCTTCCCTTCAGTAAGACATCTGGGGAAAACTTGGGCGAGTGTAGTTTCAATTTCTCCACTTCCTTTTTGTATAATGTCCACAGTAATTCAATCTCCTGGAGCTCTACTCCGTTTCATGTTCTGTAACGTACCAGGAGATGTGACGTACCTGCCAGAAGGACGCACACGACATAAAGGCAGATAGGAATCAGAATAAAACGTCCGCGTAGCTTAATTGGTAGAGCAACTTATTCCGGAATGAGTGGACCCGGGTTCGAACCCCGGCGCGTATAAAAATGACGGAGAAATTTACTTCGTTATAATGGCGCCCGAACTATCCGGATGACCCGACCGTTCAAAATCTCGCATTGGTGTGATGTTATTTCCACACCGCGAGATAGGAAAAATAAGAGAATCCTTTCTCCAGCACTTCAAAAAAATAAATAAATAAATAAAATAAAATAAAATAAGGGGGAGATGATGTAACGTACCAGGAGATGTGACGTACCTGCCAGAAGGACGCACACGACATAAAGGCAGATAGGAATCAGAATAAAACGTCCGCGTAGCTTAATTGGTAGAGCAACTTATTCCGGAATGAGTGGACCCGGGTTCGAACCCCGGCGCGTATAAAAATGACGGAGAAATTTACTTCGTTATAGTTCTTAATTGCATATGTAACTTCTGCAGGGAGAATTGGAGGGACTTTGGCACTAGTACCTGGCGTAATATTTGGAATAGATATATCATCATTTTCACATAGTTTTGAATAGAAATCTTTCACCCTTGCCAAAATTTTGCTTCTATTTCTTGTTACAGTACCATCTTTTTTTCTCAGAGCCATAATCTGTTTTCTTCCCTTACTAAGATGTCCTTTTGCTGTCTTCAGGCTCTGGTTGTTTTCAATTGCTTTCCTCACTAGTTCACAATTAAATTTCCTTATGTCTTCAGTGATACCTTTTCATACTGTCTTGCATAGCTCTATATATTCCAGTTTAGAAATTACGTCTTTATTTGTCCTCATCTCCCTTCTATTTTGCATCAACAATTTTGTTTTTCCTGAAATTTTCTTCATATGTAACGTGTTCTTAGTACCACCTATTTTTGTTGCTGTTTCCATAAGAGCCTTGGTGAGTTCTCTGTTAACTTCAGAAACATCCACTTCTTCCGATGTTAGGCCTTCTAAAGCATAGAATCTGTTCCTCAGTTCCAACTTGAAGGTATTTGGTGTTTTTTATGGTTGGATATGCCAATACATTTTGTTTGCCTTATTAGCTTGCCACGATCGAGTTTAGCGTTGAGGTGCATCTTACATCTCACCAATCTATGGTAACTACCTGTGTTGAACTTGTTTAGCACACTGCAGTGTACGATGACGAATTTTTTGTTACACATAATAAAATCAAATTCACTTGTCGTCCCATTCGAATATCTCCGTGTCCATTTCCTGTGTGGCTTTTTCTTGAAAAAAGAGTTCATGATGAAAAACCTTTCTGCTTCTGCAAATTCTACGAGATTATTTCCACGTTTATTTCTGTTCCCGTAACCGAATTTACCAATCGAAGTTTCATTCTGTTGCTGTTGCCCTACTTTTGCATTGAAATCACCCATAATGATCTTCAAGTGCTGTTTGCCTTTGTTATTTAGATTCCGAATTTCCTCGTAAAATTCTTCAATTTCTTCTTCAGGGTGACTTGTGGTGGGTGCATAAGCTTGAATAATCTGGGCCTGGTATCTTCTCGAGAGTTGGATAACGAGTCGTGCAGCTCTGTCAGAGGAACTTTCAGCTTCTACAACTTTATCCTTTAGTTTCTTGTTTATTATAAATCCAACACTACTTGTTCTGCCAGTATCTGTCCCACGATAATAGAAGAGATGTCCACTTTTAAGTTCAATGAGATCTTCTCCTTTTCTAATTACCTCACTTAGCCCGACGATGTCCCACTTGATCCATTGTAGTTCCTCTTCCAATTCAAGAAGCCTTGAATCAGAAGATAGGTAGCGTCCTTTTTAAGTAGCCAATGTCAGCATCAAATGAAAGCCTAGTCCGGTCCTCCGGTGATTCTTAGCACCCTCTGCCTTCATGTCGCACTGGCCGCTGCCTTGGGCAGGTACATTCCAGCTGTCGGAGACTGAGTGCCAATATTTAAGTTGTGGGGTCATTTTATAGGGGTTTGGCCATAACTCACCACGCTGGCCAAGCGGGTTGTTGAGTCTGTGATAGCATTTTCTCTGATCCCGATGGTATAGTTATACCGCTACTGGCGGTCGTCAGAGCCCCTTCAGTGGGAACAGGATGCACCACGAGAAGGCGGGGTTGACATTTGTCAAGGAGAGGCGATATATTGCGCATCACCTGACCTTGCATATATATATACTATTACAATTCACTTTTGGCTGTCAAATCAAAGTCAACCCACTGTTGGATTGTAATAACCAAAAGCCCAGAAGCCAATAGGAAGTTTTCTCAACCCTGATTGGTCTCTGTGACTGTAGCTATTTAGTAGACTCCGGGACGAAGACAGAAGAACCGTCTCTTAGCAGTTTTTTGCTGAGAAATTGATCATGATCAAATGATCATATGTAGAGGATTTTAGGAAGGAAGTGTCAGACCACAGGTCTTAAACAACCCTTAGAAATAGGAAGCTAGGAGATTTGGGCTAGAGTGCCCGATAGGAAAGTGACACGGAAGCGAAGTAGGAAGGAGAAGGAAGACGCCCTTTCTGGTTACCGGGGAGGGGGTATCCGGTGGCTGAGAAATTAACACATCCCAGAATTTTAGTGGATTTATTTTCCAAGTTTTTATTGGGTGTTTTTCTGGGGTATTTTCTATGATGGTTTTGGGCCTTTTATATTTTACGTAATCCTTGCTATCATAATTAAGGGCCTTCCTGACTAGGGGGTTGGGGTGATCTTTGGCTTTTTCATAATATCTTTTTTGCTAATTCATACATAGTGTAGTGAATTGAATTAACATTATGCATATTTCTAATTTTGTGATAGAGGTATTACCGTCCAGTCCTGTCATCATTCTCAGAGTTTTATTTTGGAATGATTTGATTTTTTTTTGCTGTTTATTGCACTTAAGTGTTTTAAATTGCTCATTCAATGCATTAGAAATTTATCTAAGAGGGCATTCATGGTGTGGGTGCTGAAAGAAGGAAGAAACTCGTGAAGTCTATGGGAAACTTGGAACATGACTTCCTGACAAAGCAACATTTGAACGCCAGGAAAATAATGCTGAGTGTTTAGTTGTTTTTTCCACTTTGCTGTTTAATACTTTAACACAATTTTGTTTCACGAAAAACTTTTAAAAAGCAGAGAAATGTCAGGGAGTGGCACTCTGCCAGTTTGTGAGTGTGTCAAAGTTTCTCCAGTAATCTTTTTTTCCTACTAGACCACAACAACACCCCCACCTACCGAAGAAGCGATTTTGGATTTGCACCTACACAGGAATGCCCGAAGGAGAAGAAGAGAATTATTATGATGTGCAAAATCTCTTGAAAGCCGCATGAGCATATTAGTGGCGCTCAAGTTGCGTGCCAAAATTGCTGTAAATGATGCTTTTGATCCATAAAAAAGGTCTAACACTATCAGTAGTACTAACTTTGCAGATAACCTTGCCTTGGGAGCTAACCTTAAAAGAACAGCTTAATGGTATACATATATATACCTTTAAGTCACCGGACACCTAGAAGAAAAATACAACATAGCATTTATTGACACACATTAGTACGGCATTAGTCCCCTTTGGCCTTAATGCATGCACTGACCCTTCGAGACATACTTTCGACAAGGTTTTGGAACACAGCAATAGGTATGCGCTTCCATTCCGTACCTATTGCTGCCGCTAACTGTTGCTTAGTAGTATGTCTTGGTTCCAAACTTTTATGCAGCGCTCTAATTCATCCCATAGGTGCTCTATGGAATTAAAATCAGGGCTCTGGTACCAACAAGGCTCGGTTCCATAGTATTGCCACAGAGTTGGTAGGGCATAATTGTCCAGAATATCGAGGTAGACGTGCTGGTTAACAGGTTTGTCCACGATAACCAATGGGCAGGGATCATAGCACGAGAAACATCCATACACGAGTACACTGCCAGCTCCAAACTTGACCGTAGGAAGAGCACACTGTGGTAAATAGCGTTCTTCAGGCTGCCGCCATTACCACACACGGCCACCAGACTGATGGTTCGTGTATCTGGATTCATCAGTCCGTAAGATTCGTTTGCATTGATCTACGGTCTACGATAAATGTTCTTTACACCATGCTAATGACGTGTAGCATTCCGAGTGGAGATGAAAGGCTTATGAGAAGCCTCACGACCATGGTAACTCATGGAATGAAGTTCTCTGCGAATGGTACGTGTACATACCTAGGTTCCAGCATGTTTACTCAAATGTACATTAAGGTCCTCCTTCGCTTAGCTATGACGACTCTCCTGAGCCTTAGACGCCCTCTGTCACTAATTTTGTTTGGTGCGTTTCACTGCTTCAGGCACGCATTGTGTCTTTTACCTATTCAGTACATCTAAAACAGTTGAATTGGGTATGTTTAAACGCCTCTCAGTTTATCTTATGGACAACCCACTAATATAACATCCAACAATCTTTCCTTTCCCAAAGTCAGTTCTCTCCCGCCGCGACATTTTCACTCAACCTCACAGTGCGGTATGATCTCTGTCAGCTGTAGGCTTATTTTTGAACCGTTTGCAGCTAGCTGTACGAGCTCATCTTAACAAAGCAGCGGATCCGTTCATTAGCTTTTGAAGGGATGTCCGGTGATTTTTGTCAATATAGTGTATATGTATTAGTTCTAATTCATCTAATACGACATCAGTACTAAATGAAACATGTAAGCAGTACTAAAATCGTTCATCCTTAGCAGATTACTTCAAGCTCGACAGATGACCTAGATGTGTTTCTGTAACTTTGTGAAAGTTGTCTCACACGTGAAGTAGCAAAAAAACTGGAGAAATTTCGTTGGATTATATCAATATTTTCATCACCAAACACCAAAAATCGATTGGAATGAAATCTGTGTTGCATGCTTCCTGTATTGCTTGACCGCTTCGGCAGATGGGATATGATAGCTTGGTTCCAATAGTTGGTTGGAGTCCCATGTGCAACATGCATAATATATTTCCTTCTTCGGTTTTGTGTGTCTTCTTCCCTTCCTCTGGAGTCAACAATTCTAAACTAGGAACAACGATTCCTCCTGTGAGATTGAAAAGTCGGCAGAGATTGGTCTGAGAAAACACACAAGTCTTCAGGGGGAATATAAAACGAATGATAACATATTTTGGGCAACCATTTTTGGAATCTACAGCAAAACATTTCCAAAGGAATATTTACTAAATTTACTTTGACACGGTAAAGTATTTTTTATTGCACAAATAAAAACGAAATTACTCTTCTCAACTGAAACAAGTGCATGATTTCTAAATAAGATTTCTTCGAGGTTTGACGACCACCGTGAGCAAGTCAATGGGCTACGGCAGTCGCCCGTCCTTAATTTAGGGTCACTGGTTCCAGTGAAGGAGAGAGCCAGTGCCGTAAGACAAACACAACATCAATGCCTCACCGGGATTCGAACCCAGACCCCTTTCGGACGAATGATCAGAGGCCATCGCTTAGCCCACTGCGCCACGGGGGGGGGGGGGGGGGGTAGGTGTTGTTTAGCGAATCTATTGAATATCTTTTTCTTATTCTTACTTCCATTGTTCCTTGTTTGAAATAATGAAAGCGAATAACAGTGAATGTAAGAAAGAACACATGACATCTCTGCATGTTTCTTGAAATCAGAGACTACGGTCTTGTGAAGATTATATATACCCTGGCGGAAAGTGAAAAAAGAACACCAAGAAGGAATTGGCGGACGATCATGAAATTTACATATGTTATTTGGGTCGAGTTGACGTAGGTGTGATGTTAATTTCGGGACCAACCGGTTAGCGCTTACGCCACAGCACGGCATAATATGCAAATTATCGTCGGTGGTATTTAAGGAGTACGGCGAAGTGAATGTAATCAGTCATCGGCGTACGGACCCGCGCGAAGACCCATAAGAAGCTGCAATGCCTGGACATGGAAGACCTGTACTATTTCAGCAGTTATCGGACTTTGAGCGAGGTCGCCTAGTCGGACTCCGTGAGGCCGGATGGTCGTATCGTCGTATTGCGGAGCGAACTGGACGGGAAGTATCGGTGGTGGTACGATGGGGGCGTAGATGGTCCGAGGAACATTCCCACACGAGAAGACGTGGAACCGGGAGTCACAGACGGGGTGATGAGCGAACCGATCGACGCGTAAGAAGAGCGGGGTTGTCAAGCAGAACATCCACTGCGACGCAAATCCGAGCTGCCGTTGCACCTGAGGTGACTCTGCGAACAATCCTCAACCGTCTACTGGATGCAAGACTACGTGCACGTGTGCCTATGACTCCATCCCACCGTCAGGAACGGCTGCAGTGGTGTCGCCAACGTCTGCACTGGAGAACATAATGACGATCTGTCGTGTTCAGAGATGAAAGCAGATTCCCATTGGGAGCCTCCGATGGCCGTATGCGTGTTCGCAGACGCACACGGGAGCGTCTCCACCCTTCTTGCATCCGCCAGCGACACACAGGGCCTACACATGGTCTCCTGGTGTGGGGAGCGATCAGCTATCACTCCCGTACACAACTAGTGTTTGTACCGGGTACGTTAAACAGCACCTCCTACATCAACAACATCATTCAGCCCGTTGTTGTGCCATTTGTAAGGTCGGTCCATCGTGGTGTTTTCCAGCAAGATAACGCACTGCCACACACGGCACGTTCAAGGCAACATGCACTTCAGGGTGTGAGACAACTGCCATGGCCTGCACGTTCACCGGATTTTTCCCCCATTGAGCACGTGTGGGATTTTATGGGACAACGACTTATCCGGTCTCCACGGCCAGCCACGACCATCCCCGATTTACGCGTCCGGGTTGAGGATGCTTGGAACTCAATATCCCAAACTTACATCCAACATCTGTACGACAGACTCCATGGCAGAATTGCACAGTGTGACGCAGTTCATGGCGGTTCAACCTCGTACTAACCATGTTACATGGAAATGTTATTTTTCAGTTTACCAGCAAATACAGCTGTATTTTGCCATAATGTTTTGATCACGTTATCCTCTGTATTCCGTTATTAAGCTGTATAAATTTCGTTGGTATCAGACGTCTCCTTCTTTGTGTTCTTTTTTCACTTTCCGCCAGTGTATATTAAGAAAATATTGTACAACGTTTGTCACAAATATTTAATTTTTTCAAGTCGTCTAAGGTTTCGTTGGGTTCTGGCCTAGCTTCATCAGGACGAATGGCACGTAACAATTCAAATTGTACATGATATCATAAATGGTGTTTACAGTTACTGGTTTTGGTTAGTTGCTTCCATGTGCTTGATAGAAATGGTGTGGATGCCATGTCATTAACAAGTTGTGAAGAATTCTGATATATGTGG
The DNA here is from genome assembly GCA_039090855.1 of Macrothele yani. NCBI lineage: Eukaryota > Metazoa > Arthropoda > Arachnida > Araneae > Macrothelidae > Macrothele > Macrothele yani. Next base: position 189,132,485 of record CM076995.1, read on the forward strand.
AAATCTTCCAAAATATCAAGTTTTGTGGTTGAATATGGTTTGCCAATTAGTTTTGCTACTTCAAAGAGAAATTTGTGGTCCTTTTCGGAACAGTGTTTAGCCGTAGACGACGTCTTTAGGTCACAGTTCCGAATACGATCTTTCAATCGAGAATGCAAGGCTATACGGGTCTGTATTATCTTAATATATATATCTGTTTGTTTCCGAAATTTCTTGATGTTTTGAGATATAGCGAATTACTAAAAAAGCAAGGTTCTCTGAGAAAAAGTTTAGTCACGTTATTGAAATCTTTGCAGCATTGATAGTACTTCGTTAGAAAATAATTAACCACAATATTAAATACACTATCTACCAACAAGTAATTGGACACCTGTGATAGCAAAGGAAAACGAAGTTTATTCACCTTCAATAGTTGGTGGGGCCTCCACGAGCGGCCATTAGAGCTGCGACCCACCGGGGCATACTCTCAACCAGGCGTTGTACGACGGCTAGCGGTGTGTTTTCGTTCACTCGGCTTGGAGAAGACAGGTCAGTTCCTTCACCGATTTCGGACGGTGGGTGCACCCCTTAAGTCGACGCTGTAACTCGTCCCAGAGGTGATCGACAGGGTTAAGGTCCGGGCTCTGCGCAGGCCAGTCCATTAGATTAACCCCATTGTCACCATACCAAGCCATGGTGGACCTCGCAACATGACAGGTGGCATTGTCATCCCTGAAAGTAACATGTGTCCACCCCGTAAAACTTCCACAACGTAGGAAGCGCATGATCATTCAAAATGGTGCAGTAGGTGTCGGCGTTGAGTCTACCAGGAATTGCGACCAAGGGTCCCGTGCCATACCAGGAGAAACACCCCATAGCATAATTCCACCACCGCCAAACTTCACAGTTGGCATAATATATTCCGGCAGGAGGCGTTCTCCAGGCAGACGCCAAACCCAGGCCCTGCCATCCGAACCGTAGAGGGTGAACCTTGATTCGTCGCTCCAGAGAACCTGTTTCCACTGTTCAACGGTCCACCTTCGACGTTCTTTGCACCACGTTAGCCGAGCAGCGCTATTGGACTTGGTGATCAAAGGCTTGTGGGCGGCAACACGTCCATGATAACCGAGCAGATGGGCTTCCTTATGGATGGTATTGATCGAAAGAACACTTCCGGATGCCTGTTGAAACTCCTCGCGCATGTGGCCCATCGATTTGGTGCGGTTCTTCCGAATTTCTGTGGCCAGCACCCGTCGGTCTGTAACTCCCAGTTTTGTGGGTCTGCCGGGTCGGGGCACATTCCGACAGTCACCTCTCATCCTCCACTTGCCAATCACGTAGGCCACTGTCGATTTTGGGTACTTCAACTCGCTGGATATGTCACGTATGGATAGGCCATTTCTGTGATACCCGACGATTACACCTTTCTCGAAATCAGAGAGCTCCGAAATGCGTGGCATCTTGCATGCGACTGGTTGCGTTGTTGTTTCCCACACGATATTTAACTCCAGCGGCCGTGACGTGTATCAGTACCGCAGATATCGTCGATTGCAGGGGTGTCCAGTTACTTGTTGGTAGATAGTGTACAAACTGTTTCGTTTTCTCGGCAAATATGTGCGTGTGGGTGTACTAAGCCGCATTATTAAACAAAGTATTTCTGTGACAGCAACTTCTGCTATATTGGAGTATTTTCTTTTGTTTTGAAACGTTTCTCACCAATTTTTAGTTATTAGATTAACTATGTTAGAAAAGAATACATTGTCTGCCAATGATAAATTAATATTTATATATTTTTTTATGTTTTTCATTTTGCTGAATTTTCATTCCGCTGAAATAAATGTATTGAATACAGGCACTGCATTACAATATATAGTACGCAATTTCAACGGAAACGTCGAATATAATGCAATCTGCGCATTTTACTGACTTAATTGAGTAGTATATCTAAATAGCTAAATATTTAATATATAACGTGAATTAAAATAGCACATATATATACACGTATATACTGTATATACATATACATATACATATATATATATATACAGACGAGATTGGCCCTTTATTTCATTTCTTTTCACTCTTTGTATTATTTACTTATTGATTTCTTTATATTTCATTTTGAGTTAGGCATTCTGCTACTACGCATGTGAGTAGCTATGATTCTGTCAGTGTTTCTTGTTTCTTTCAAGATGTTCCTTAATCATTCTGGAACTTTTTTTAATATCTACTTGCCTTAATACAGAATATACGGTATATATACATATAACATTATATATCAAATGTTTCTTTCACGGTATGCATAAGCATACATTTAAAATGCATACTATAAACTGCAAATCAACTCGTCTCGGATATAAACAGCAAGCAGTAGAGAAAACAATATTTTAATACTCAGTTGATTTTCTGTCTAAATATCTCGGTGACTTTGTCTTGAGAGAATTTATCATGCTCGTTTTATCGGATAGTCATTCATCGTGAGTGAACTTTTCGTTGTTCATGGCCTTACATTAATCGAAACCTTAGCTCCTTCCTGAACCTTCTAAAGTTAAACTTATCGCGTTAGTTATAGTTATATAGTTAGTTAGTACTAACTATAAAAAATTTCCACTTAAACAGAACTTACTCAACCGGTGGAGGGGTTACGATTTTTATAAAAGATATTTATAAAGATTTTACAATTATTCCAAATTTCACAGTATCGAATCAAAACGCCGAAATCGTAACTATTCGTAATCAATTTTATATAAATATTGTTTGTTATAGGCCACCCAACTCAGACCTTACAGCTTTGCTATCATTACTTACTGAATTATTTAACTACTCCTACCTTTCAAAGAAAAAAAAAACGTTATTTATGGGGGATATGTATGTCGATTTATTACAAAATACCAATCACTCTTTTCAACTTTTACAATCACTGAATGAGTTTGAACACAAAAACTTGATTTCAGTCCCAACTCGTATAGCCTCTACCTCACAGACATTGATTGATCTCTCTATCACAAATGTATTAATTCAGACTACTATTTCAGGGGCCTTAGTGTATGATTTTAGTGATCACCTCCCTATATTTACAATTTACCCTCTTAAACAACAAACTACTACACCTGAAGACTACTACATTTTTAGACAAATTAATGTTACAAATATGGAAATTTTTAAAATTCAATTAGCTAACATTACCTGGAGCACTATTTTGGTTCATAGCCCTGCAAACAAAAAATTACGAGTCGTTCATTACAACTATTACACAACTTTATAATCAATCTTTTCCAAAAATTCTAAAACAAAATAAACTGAAAATGTTTTTCGTATATTGTAAGCCATGGACTACCAATGCTCTATTAAACAGAATAAACAAAAAAAGAATAACCTCTTTTCGAAATTTATAAAACATAAACTACCACAGGACATCCAAAATTTAAAAAAATTCGTAATAAACTTAACAGTGATATTCGGTACACTGTACACTAAAACTACTATCTCGCCATTTTTTCATATAACTCTCCAAAACTGGATCTACGTCAATTCGTCGCGTGCGTCAATTCGTCGACTACGTCAATTCGTCGACTGCGTCAATTCGTCGCCTGCGTCAATTCGTCGACTGCGTCAATTCGTCGCGCGTCAATTCGTCGACCACGACGATAAGTCGAGCGTCAATTCGTCGCGGACAAATTCGTCGACTACGTCGATTCGTCGCGTTTACAGATTTCGTTACATACAAAACGAATGCAGGAAAACGTACGATTTCGAACGTCTTCCTCCCTGATCAAATTTATAAAGTTTGGTTTTCAATTCAGAACCACCAAATCTGGTATACTATCTCATGGTACTTTAACTTAGATGCTAGACGATTTTTTGAAGGGGTTGCAGCCCGGGGGTAAGGTCCCCCCTCATAAAAATAATTCGCAATTCGCAAAATCTACAGTTTTTAATTTAGAACCACCGAATTTGGTATACTATCTCATGGTACTCTAACTTAGACGGCAGACCGTTTTTGGAACGGGTCAAGGCCCGGGGGCTAGAGCCCCCCGCATACAAAATTTTCTTAAAAACTACAGTTTTCAATTCAGAACCACCTAATCTGGTGTACTATCTCATGTTACTCTAACTTAGACAGTAGACCCTTTTGGAACGTGTCAAGGCCCGGGGGCCAGAGCCCCCCACATACAAAATTTTCTTAAAAACTACAGTTTTCAATTAAGAACCACCTAATCTGGTGTACTATCTCATGTTACTCTAACTTAGACAGTAGACCCATTTGGAACGTGTCAAGGCCCGGGGGCCAGAGCCCCCACATACAAAATTTTCTTAAAAACTACAGTTTTCAATTCAGAACCACCAAATCTGGTATACTATCTCATGGTACACTAACTTAGACGCTAGATGGTTTTTGGAAGGGGTTGGAGCCCGGGGGTAAGAGCCCCCCCCCATGAAAATGCCGTAAAATCTACAGTTTCAATTTAGAACCACCAAATTTGGTATACTATCTCATGGTACTCTAACTTAGACGGTAGACCGTTTTTGGAACGGGTCAAGGCCCGGAGGTCAGAACCATCCCCCCCATAATTTTTTTTGTAAAATCTACATTTCAAAATTGCCTTTATTCTTCTGTAAAATAACATTTCTATGTACATGACAATGGAATTCTGCCAATAAATACAGCGGTATATACATCAGCTGGAAAGTTCCAGTGAAACGTAAAACAAAATATTGTTAAAATCATAAAAACTTATTTCGCCACGTAGGGCGAAGGAGAGGCAGACAATAAAGCACGAGCGATACAAACGAAAATGTTTACCTACAGTATTGTAGACAGGGCAAGACATGATTCTATACTATGCACAAATTCCAATTAAGCATTACTACCATACTAAAGATTAAACATTAGGTACTAATTCACAGAAATGCAACAGTGATGCTACATTCAAAATTTACAACATATATACAGAAGTATTCAGTGACAAGGGGAAATAACGCTAAATGTACTCAGAAGGGCATCTTGTTACATTAAATTATACACACAGTGACTAAAATTTAAAAAAAAATATTCAACAAAATGAAGGGGACATTGTGTGGGCAGTAAACTGTGCAGAAGGATGAATTATATACAACAACATAAAACCCAACATTATCGAAGAGAACATGGGAAACATGGTGAGCTATCTTCAATGGCACATTAAAACAGAAAAATCACAAATAGCGAAGCACCAAAATTAATACGTAAAAACATGATTTGTTACAGTGAACGTGGGCGACAACAAAAATCCCACTTATAGGTTGAGATGTAACTGCAAATTGTGGATATGGAACCACCCAGCCGATTGGGCCCAAGTGGATTGAAAAACGCTATCGGTGTTTGTTGAGGCAGCACGAGAGTGCTCCATTTGGAGGCGAGTGGTTAACCGTGCTAGGAAGCGTCTCCGAATGATAGCACTTGCCTCCTGAGGAGGTGGAATAAGAGCAGGGAAGCGTTGTTGAAGATGGAAAGCATAGACAGTGAACTTCACAAGAAGAAAAATGTAACGGCACACAGGAGGCAAGTGAGTAGGTGGATGCTTTGTTTGGAGTAGCCAAGCATATGCAAGAAATGGTAACGATCGAGCACAAATTCGATCAGCAAGACGAAATGCTGTGTTTAGGACTGGCAGGAGAACGGGGCAGAATAGGTATTGATGTTGGACGTCGCTGACTTCAGGGCAAAAGGAGCACTGCGGAGAGGTGAGAAGGGTCATGCGAAACAGTACTGATGGGGCGGGGAGACGAAGGTGAAGAAATTGCCAATGGACATTGAGTTCAAGAGGGGAGGAAAGGGCAGAGGTAGATGCTGTCCAGATGGCGGGGAGAAGAGAAGGAGGAGCAGAATGAACAGAAAGTGGAAGTGCGGGAGGGGAAAGAAGAAGCCAATAAAGAGAAGAGGAGGAGAGAGAAGTAACTAGAACCGGGGAGCTACGAATGAGGAGAAAGAACGGTAGGGAAAGAGGAGCAGAGGGGACCGAGAAGAGACCATCAGGTGAAGCGAGGAGTGGAAAGAGGCTCCAAAGCGCTGTGCGAAGAAGAAGATATTCGTTAGCAAGAGTAATGGTTGGAGATAGAAACAGGGAAGAAAGAGGTCTCCAGGTTAGATCAGAAGTTACGAGAGAACGGACAGTTATCACACCAGAGCGGATCCAATGAGGAAAGTAAAAGTAAGGGAGGTTAGGAGGGTGAATAAGAGAAGAGAAGAAGAGAGGTTCATCTAGGAGATCAAGAGTTGAAGAAGGAAATGAACGGAGAAGAGGAAGCGAACGAAAGAGAGAAAGGCCCTCTCGCAGGACAGGAGGGAGGTGGGACGGGAGAAGAGAGTATGCATCCATCTTCAGAAACAGTAGGAAGGTGAAAGATGGGTCACGGGAAGAAGCTAGAACATTCAAGGTAGTGGTAAGGGACGGAACAGTTGAAGTGGCAAGGCGAATGAAATGAATAATGCGATGTGTTTTATAAAGGAAAGCTGGATCAGGAAGCTGGATGCCACCCAAAGAGGCTGGCAGATGAAGCGTGGCAGGTTTAACCCAGTGATGTGAAGACCAGATGACGGAAGTTGAGAGGCGAGTGATGGTCATCATTTGTGACACGGGCACAACCGTCGACATCCAAGAGTATTCGCATAGAGAGATAAGTTGACGACGAACAACGGCTGCTCGTTGACGGAACGATGTGAAAGGGCGGGCCTTACTCCAGTAGGCAGCAGTCCGTTGTATCCGGGGAAGAAGAGCAGTCCAGGTGGCAGATGCAGAAGCCAAGGGCAATCCGACATACGCACCGAGGATCTTCTGTGTAGTGGCTGTCCACTGCGCACTCCAAGGAGCATCGGTGCGGGCAGCCCATGCCCCGCACCATAAGCCAGTACTTTTAGTGGCATTCAGCGCTGCTCCAGATAATGCAACATACTGTTGATATACAGAATACAGGCGATCAAATTGAGATTCATCCCGGACGCAAAAGGTCACATCATCAGCATAGGCGGTGAAAATTATTCGATGATGACGAGTACTAGCCACTGTCGGCGGTAGGACATCCAGGAGTGATCTTCGGGCTGCTAACAGGAAAGGCTCAAAAGCGAGAGCGAATAGCTGGCCGGAGAGCGGACATCCTTGCCGGATGCCTCGCTTAAACGGAATTGGAGCGGTTAGAAATGTGGCCGCTCGAACATGGAAACTGGCGCCCTGATAAAGGGCCAAGAGTGCGGAAGAAAAGGTAGGAGGAAAGCCAAATTGTGAAAGGACAGCAGAGAGATAAAAATGAGAAACGTTATCAAAAGCGGACTTTTGATCCAGATTGAGAAAGGCAAGAGGTTCAGAAAAAGAGCGAGCGAGGAAGTGAAGATGAAGGAGAAGAGAAACGTTAGTGGAAATAGTCCGACCAGGCACAGTGTATGTCTGGTCAGGAGAAATAACGAAAGAGAGAACAGAATTAAGACGACGGGATAAGAGTTTTGTATAGAACTTATAGTCAGTGTTTAGGATGGAGATAGGGCGCCAGTTTCCAAGATCCAAGAGGTCACCCTTCTTAGGAAGGAGGATGATGTTTGCCAAAGTAAAGTCGGGCGGTAACGCAGGAGAGGAAAAAGCAGACGAGAAACACGCAGACAGAAAAGGCAGAAGGCACGGTAGAAAAGCACGATAAAAGGACAGAGGAAGGCCGTCAGGTCCAGGAGCGGCATGAGGATTGAGAGTAGCGAACGCCTCGCGGAGTTCGCGAAGAGAAAAAGGAGAGAGTAAAGAAGTGGATAAAGTAGAGGGGACCTGAGGAAGAGAGGAGAGAAGAGGAGAAGCTAATGAGGATGAAGACTGCGTTACCGCACTGTACTTGGCGATGAAATACTGTCTGGTGAAAGTGCATAGCTTCGATGGGTTCGAAGTGATGGAACCATCCTGGAGGCGAAGATGACGCAAAGATGTAGCAGAACGATGTTGAGATTCCAAGGCGGTTAAGTAATCGTGAGAATCAGCTGTAGGGGAGAGATGCAAGAAATGCATCCTGCAGGCTGCATCGGATGCGCGAGGAAGAAGCAAAGCGTGGAGATCTGCCAGATAGCCGGGGTATTGCGGATCATCAAGAGAGAGCATCGACAATAGAGCACGTAGATTCGCAATTTTCATATCGCTCTCATTCCGAGAGGCATGGGAGTAGCGCCGTACAAAAAGGACCAAGTCATGTTTGACACTGAGCCACAGTTGCATCGCGTCGGACGTAGTATCAAGAAGGAGCTGACGACTTCGGAGGAACTCACGCACAGCAACACAAAATTGTTGATCATCCAGGAGCGAGTCCGGAAAAGTCCATACTCGTTGAGTCCTTGAAGGTGAAGGCGAAACACACACCGACAGACTGACAATACTGTGGTCTGAAGCGGCGGAAGGATGATGGGCAGCAGCTGCGATCGACGGGAGAAGAGCAGTCGAAACATAAAATTTATCCAACCGTGCTGCCGTAGTGCTGCCATGGATGGAAGAGCGCCAGGTAAAAGAGATTTCCGACGGGTGTAGATGCCGGAACGCATCAACCAATTGAAAATCATCAACTAGCTGGGAAATCTGTAATACACGTTGTCTGCGGTATTCTCCAACGGTTGAATTGCGGTCAAGGGCCGGCAACAACGTACAATTGAAATCTCCGCCGATGAGAATATATTCAGACGGTGGGATGCATGACAGCTCTGTACGGAGTGTGGAGAGAAGATCAGGTAACAGACGTTCATCACAGGGGACATATATGTTAAAAACATGATAGGTCACGTTTTCAATGCAAAAGACAACGACCTGGAGGTTGTCCACATGTAAGGCACGAATCACTGGCGTCGAAATCAGAGGGAGTAGGCGGTGATGGATCCCAAGTGCAAGGCCACCATTCCGTCCAACTCGATAAGCATGGTGAAAATCGTAGGGCCAAGCCCGCCAACGAGAGAACAAAGTGGTAGCAGAGCAATTGGTCTCTTGGAGCAAGAGAAGATCTGCGTGTAGAGGCGCCAAGTCCTCATACACTAGAGCATTTCTAGGAGAAGCAGAGAACCCTCTGCAGTTAAGTGTGATCACCTTGAATCGGTAGGTCCTTCCCAGGTCGACACGCACGTGCGCTGGAATCTGTTATTTTCTTCGCTTGCTTCTTCATTCTGTCAACACTAAATTTGAGATCGGGATAGGAAAGCACAAGATTTCGATACACAGATATCACACTAGAAACTTGGGTTAGAACAGTAGGAAGATCAAGCAAATGACGTGCAACAAACTGATTAAAGAATCTAGGATGTTTATGAGAGCATAATACTTCATATATTTTATGAAGAGAAAGCGGACCTACCGGTATATCCGCCTTCGCTTCAGCTAGGTATCGGAGAAAAGAATCTAGGGAAAGCACTGGGGGTGGAGTCTTAGAACCTGGAATCACAGCAGGGTGTCGACTTGTTCGTGGCGAAGTACGACGTTGAGAGGAGGAGCGGGAAGATGAGTCAACAGAACGACCTCTTGCAGCACCGGTGCGAGGAGAGAGCGGAGTCTGCGGAGCACTCCAGGACTCCCGTAGAGCAGGCTTGCTGGTAGTTGTAGGGTCAGAGTGATTGCCAGAAGAGTCACTAGCAGTAGGGCAGTCCATGTCAGTAACTGTACTTGGAGTGTCTTCATCCGATGGAGGATGAAGGTCAGCAGTCAGGTCAGCTGGAGCTGCAAGGAACGTGGGCGGAGCTGTCGGTACCAGATGAGGAAAGTCCTCTGTCAACAATTGTGGGGCAGGACCCCGTGGAGGAAGGCCCGATGGCAGAGCAGGTTGATGAAGTTCTGAAGACACCTCCTTAGAAACGGTAGGGGTGGACGACACAGGGCTGTCACGAGTGACTTTTGGTCCCGAAAACTGAGGTACAGCAGGGCGGCGGAAGCACTCACTACGTTGATGGCCATACGCCTTACAAGTCTGACAATGAAAGGAGGTTAAAACGTCGATGCGTCGGACTTGATCTCCGCATTTTACAGTGAAGAGAGTAGGAAAAGACTTGATATGTTCATCCGAAGAGAATACTACTCGCGCAACTCGTCGGGCACTTTCAATCGAACGATCATTCTCGTCCTTTGGAGCAGCGGAGTGTGTGGTAATGTTACCCACAACACGACCGGATTGCATAAGAAAAGCACAAAGCATAGCATCTGTGACTTCAGGATGTACTGGGTACATCGAGACCGTTACTGGTCTCTGGGCGACAGGCTCAGGAAATAATTGGTGATCACCAACAACCAGCCCAGTCTGTAAGACAGAGGTAGCATCTGCCGCATGAAAAAAATAAACAATGACACTCGGCCCTCTGCGCGACATATGACGTATCGCTGACGGAGAGAACTTTTGTTTTAGAGCAGTTGAGTACATTTTGAGTGGTGTGTCTGGCAGCGCCTCAAAGCACACACCCAACTCAGTAGCCGTGGTGAAAGAAGTACCTGCTGGAGAATCCACTGGAATTTCGAGCACAACCTCATTACCAGAGCGACGGACATGAGGTTTTAAAGCTGCGGCTTCCGCTCGCATGGAATTAGACTTGGGCTGAAGCCTTTGGGAAGTTACCGCTGAAGAATAGGAACGAGGAGCAGTAGAAGTGGAGGTTGAAGGCAGAGGAGCACCGCCATCCATTGAAGGCAGAGGAGCATCGCCATCCATTGAAGGCAGAGGAGCACCGTCATCCATAGTGTCCATGACGTCATCTGTCACTATATGAGAAGCAGCTGGGGCAAGAGCTGTAATAGTGACGTCAGGGGAGGAAAACGATACGCCGCCAACGGCTGACGTCGACCCGGTGGGCAACGTGACAACGCCACCGCTGGGCAAAGTGCCGTGATCACCGGAAGTGATGTCAGGGTTGACAACACCACCGGATGACGCCATTTTAATGGCGCCGAGATAACTAGGCTTCTACCAGCTCGGTAGGAATTTTAAACACGACGATAAGAAATGAAAAAAGGCACTCACCACTTCGGGAGATGTCCGAAACGAATCACCAAACCTTTATAGTGGAGGTAAGCACAAACCTAGTAAAATCTACAGTTTTCAATTTAGAACCATTAAGTATGTTATCATGAAACTCAAACTTAGACGCCAGACCGTTTTTGCAAGGGGTTGCAGCCCGGGGGTAGGGCCCTTCATAAAAAAAATCGCAAAATCTAGTTTTCAATTTAGAACCACCAAATTTGGTATACTATCTCATGGTACTTACTCTAACTAAGACGGTCGACGGTCTTTGAAACATGTCAAGGCCCGGGGGGTCGGAGCTTTTCCCCTCCACATACATTCAAAATTTTCGTAAAATCTAATTATTATTTCAGAACCATCAAATTTGATGGTTCTGAAACGATAGACGGTTTTTGGAAGGGGTTGAAACCCGGGGGGGGGGGGGGGTCAGTGCCACCCTCATAAAAATTTCGTAAAATCTACAGTTTTCAATTTAGAGCCATCAAATTTGGTATACTATCTCATGGCACTCTAACTTAGACGGTAGACCGTTTTCGGAACGGGTTAAGGCCCGGGGGGTCACAGCCCTCCTCACAAAAAATTTCGTAAAGTCTACAGTTTTCAATTTAGAGCCACCAAATTTGGTATACTATCTCATGGTACTCTAACTTAGACGCTAGACGATTTTGGAAGGGGTTGCAGATTTTTTTATGAAGGGGTAAGGACCCTTTCACAAAAAAATCGCAAAATCTACGTTTCAAATTAGAACCACTAAATTTGCTATACTATCTCATGGTACTTTAACTTAGACGGTCGACGGTTTTTGGAACGGGTCAAGGCCCGGGGGTCAGAGCCGTCCCCCGCACACACACACACATACAACGTTTTCTTAAAAACTACAGTTTTCAATTCAGAACCACCAAATTTAGTATAATGAAACTCTAACTTGGAAGGGGTTGGAGAGCCCACCCACCTCCTCATAAAAATTTCGTGAAATCTACAGTTTTCCATTTAGAACAACCAAATTTGGTATACTACTCATGGTTATCTAACTTAGACGGTAGACTGTTCTTGGAAGGGGTCGGGGCCCGGGTCAAGGGAGCCCCATGCAAAATTTTCGTAAAAAGTTCCGTTTTTACTCTTAAGAATACCCTATCTACGTTCTAAGGCGTTCTTTGGCCCTTTGAGGGCCTTGCACCATAAACCATCAACCAACCAACTAACCAACCTACGGTCTAAGTTAAGGCCTGTAGATAACAATAAAGTGCAAAAATATGCGTTTAATGGTGTATTAAAAACACAAATCAATATAGTTTAGCTTTCACTACCAACGAGCGACTTATCAGGAAGAAATATAATGTAATGTAAATAGAGAGTTCCAGATATTCAAAATTCAAAACGGTAAGAAAAAGATGATCAATGCCAATGTGAAGTCGAACGCAATCGATATCACATAGGTACATTGCATTTCTTTGTTGCGGGATTCACAGAAGCACACGCCAGATGTGCTGCAGTCCTATAGATGTCTCCTAGAAGATAAGTATTCCCATTCCTTTTCGATTCTTTTTTGTTTCGCAAAATTAAATTAACTAAATCAAAAAATTTAAAATAAGTTTACTGGAAAATTGCAGGAATATATTTTTCATTCATTAACTTTCACCCGCTGAACTTAGTAATTCCACAAATAGTAATATGTACATGGAAAATAACTGGTATCCCTGCTAGTACAAATTATATTAATGATTTATTTGGGTCCAGTTCAATCTAGTATATCCATAGAGCGTTTGGGGCCGTATGAAAAATGCATTTCAACGTGTGCCGCTACGGCGACGGAGTGATCTAGGGGCTGGCTTCTGACCACTTGTCAAGAAGAATTTTGTATGTGGAGGCACTTAACCCCCGGGCCTTGACCCGTTCCAAAAAACCGTCTACCGTTTAAGTTAGAGCACCATGAGATAGTATACCAAATTTGGTGGTTCTAAATTGAAAACTTTTTTTTAAGAGGTGGGCTCTGACCCCGTGCCCGTCCCGTTCCAAACACCGTCTGCGGTCTAAGTTAGACTACCATGAGATAGTATACCAAATTTGGTGGTTCTAAATTGAAAATTGTAGATTTCACGAAAATTGTTTTTGGGGGGATGAAACCCCCGTGCCCCGACCCGTTTCGAAAACCGTCTAAGTTAGATTACCATGATATAGTATACCAAATTTGGTGGTTTTTAATTGAAAACTGTAGATTTCACGAAAAGGGGGGGCTGAAACCCCTCGTGCCCCGACCCGTTCCGAAAACCGTCTAAGTTAAATTACCATGATATAGTATACCAAATTTGGTGGTTCTAAATTGAAAACTATAGATTTTACGAAATTTGTGTGTGTGTGTGCGTGGGGGGGGGGGGGGGCTCTGAACCCCGAGCTCCAACCCTTTCCAAGAAACCATCTATAGTCGAAGTTAAAATAAAATCAGATAGTATACCAAGTTTGGTGGTTCTAAATTGAAAACGGCATATTCTAAGAAAATTTTGTACGGTGGGAGGGCTCTGACCCCCGGGCCCCGACCCGTTCCAAAAACCGGCTCCTGTCTAAGTTAGAGTTTAATGATACCAAATTTGGTGGTTCTGAATTGAAAACTATAGATGTTACGAAAATTTTGTATGTAGGGGGCCCTTACCCCCCGCTGCTTGACCTATTCCACAAACCGTCTACCGTCAAAGTTAGAGTACCATGAGATAGTATACCAAATTTGGTGGTTCTAAATTGAAAACTGTAGATTTTACGATAATTTTGTACCGGGGGGGGGGAGTTCTGACCTCCTGGCCCCCGATTCGTTCCAAAAACGGTCTTCCGCTAAGTTAGAGTTTCATGACACCAAATTTGGTGGCTCTAAATTGAAAACTAGATTTTACGGCAATTTTGATGGGGGGGGGGGCTCTAACCTTCCGGGCTCCAACCGCTTCCAAAAACCGTCTACAGTCTAAGGTAGAATACCACGAGATAGTATACCAGATTTGGTGGTTCTGAATTGAAAACTAGATTTTGCGATTTTTTTATGAAGGGGGCCCTTACCCACCGGGCTGCAACCCCTTCCAAAAACGGTCTGCCGTAAAAGTTAGAGTACCATGAGATAGTTTACCAAATTTGGTGGTTCTAAATTGAAAACTGTAGATTTTAAGAAATTTTTATGAGGGGGGCTTTGACCCCCGGGCTCTAACCCCTTCCAAAAAGCGTCTAGCGTCTAAGTTAGAGTTTCATGATACCATACTTAATGGTTCTGAATTGAAAACTGTAGATTTTACAAAAAAATTATGGGGGGTGGGGCTCTTACCCCCGGGCCTTGACCCCTTCTAAAAACGGTCTAGCGTCTAAGTTAGAGTACCATGAGATAGTATACCAAATTAGGTGGTTCTAAATTGAAAACTGTAGATTTTGCGAATTTTTTTATGAGGGGGGCTTCCCCCGGGCTGCAACCCCTTCAAAAATTGTCTAGCGTCTAAGTTAGAGAACCATGAGATAGTATACCAGATTTGGTGGTTCTGAATTGAAAACTGTAGTTTTTAAGAAAATTTCGTATGTAGGGGGCTCTAACCCCCGAGCCTTGACCCGTTCCAAAAACGGTCTACTGTCTAAGTTAGAGTACCATGAGATAGTATACCAAATTTGGTGGTTCTAAATTGATTACTGTAGATTTTACGGCATTTTTTATGACGGGGAGGCTCTTACCCCCGGGCTCCAACCCCTTCTAAAAACGGTCTAGTGTCTAAGTTAGAGTACCATGAGATAGTATACCAAATTAGGTGGTTCTAAATTGAAAACTGTAGGTTTTGCAAATTTTTAATAAGGGGGGCCTTACCCCCCGGGCTGCAACCCCTTCAAAAAATCGTCTAGCGTCTAAGTTACAGTACCACGAGATAGTATACCAGATTTGGTGGTTCTGAATTGAAAACTGTAGTTTTTAAGACAGTTTCGTATGTGGGGGCTCTGACCCCCGGGCCTTGACCCGTTCCAAAAACGGTCTACCGTCTAAGTTAGAGTACCATGAGATAGTATACCAAATTTGGCGGTTCGAAATTGATTACTGTAGATTTTACGGCATTTTTTATGGCGGGGGGCTCTTACCGCCCGGGCTCCAACCCCTTCCAAAAACCGTCTAGCGTCTAAGTTCGAGTACCATGAGATAGTATACCAAATTAGGTGGTTCTAAATTGAAAACTTTGCGAATTGTTTTTATGAGGGGGGCCCTTACCTCCCGGGCTGCAACCTCTTCAAAAATCGTGTAGCGTCTAAGTTATAGTACCATGAGATAGTATACCAGAATTGGTGGTTTTGAATTGAAAACTGTAGTTTTTAATTCAATTTTTTTTTTTTTTTTTTTTTATGATTTTAACAATATTTTGTTTTACGTTTCACTGGAACTTTCCAGCTGATGTATATACCGCTGTATTTATTGGCAGAATTCCATTGTCATGTACATAGAAATGTTATTTTACTGAAGAATAAAGGCAATTTTGAAATGTAGTTTTTAAGAAAATTTTGTATGTGGGGGCTCTGACCCCCGGGCCTTGACCCGTTCCAAAAACGGTGTACCCTCTAAGTTAGAGTACGATGAGATAGTATACCAAATTTTGTGGTTCTAAAATGAAAACTGTAGATTTTACGAAATTTTTTATGAGGGGGGGGGGGGCCCTAAACCCCCGGGCTCGAAACCCTTCCAAAAGCCGTCTAGCGTCCAAGTTAGAGTTTCATGATACCAAATTTGATGGTTCTGAAATGAAAACTAGATTTCACGAAAATTTTAAATCGTACGTTTTCCTGCATTTGTTTTGTATGTAACCAAAATCTGTAAGCGCGACGAATTGACGTAGTCGACGAATTGAGGTAGTCGACGAATTTTTCCTCGACGAATTGACGCGCGACGAACTGACGCAGGCGACGAATTGACACGCTACGAGTTGTCGTAGTCGACGAATTGACGCGCGACGAATTGACGTGACACCTCCAAAACTAACATGGAAACATTTAAACTTGCTAATGGTTAAAAATACAGATCTATCGGTTCTTCAGTACTTAACAGATTCTAATAACTTTAAGCTTACAGACAAACAGACATTACAAATGCATTAAATGAACATTTTACCTTATTTCCACAAACACTAAAAAATAATTTAATTACCTTAAAAATTATATTCACTAATTCCTAGGGAGTACACACAGGTCTAATAATTTTTATCTTACTGAAATTACCAAAACGGAACTATTAGAAGAACTTAACCACATAAGTTCCAGGTCTGGCCCTGGACATGATGATTTTCAACATTTATTGTAAAAAAAATGTCGCTTATCTCATTCTTGATCCTCTATTGTTTACAAGGTTTGTCCGGAAAGTAATGAGACCACTTTTCCTGGTCCAATCATAAGGGACGGGTCCACGGGCGTGACGAGTGGCGGGGTATGTTGGGTAAACGATCGATGTCTCGTCAGTTGCCTCTGAGCTTTTATAGAGTGAGGATCGCTTGCGATGTGGACAGCCGTGTGAGCGTCGCGTAACGTTAAAAATGCTGAAGAGTGTCGAACTGCGATACGCGGTTAAGTTTTCCGTTAAACATGAAGAATCCGTAACAGAGACGCTAGCTATGATACAGAAAGCCTACGGGAAGGACGCCTTATTGAAAGCACACGTGTTCCGGTGGCACAAAACGTTCCCAGAGGGAAGAGAGAGCGTCAGGGATGAGCCACGCCCAAGGCGACCTTCAACGTCTCACACTTCGGACAATGTGCAAAAGGTGAAAGCGGTTTTGGACTCTGACCGACGTCTGAGTGTTAGATTGGTAACAGAGCACGTGGGACTCGCGAAATCCATTGTGCATGAAATCATCACGCAAGAATTGCAGATGCGGAAAGTTTGCGGCAAATGAGTTGCTAAGGTTTTGACCGATAAGCAGAGGAAAAACCGTGTGTCGATTTCTCGTGAGGTTGTGGACCGTGTGAGGAGTGAACATTTTTTTTTTGTTTGTTTTGGAGAAAGTGATAACAGGTGATGAAACGTGGGTCTTTGAGAACAATCCGGAGAAGAAAAGACAGATCTCAGAGTGGCACACTCCCGAGTCTCCTCGACCAAAGAAGGCTCGAATGTGCCAATTGAAGATGAAATCGATGCTCATTGTCTTCTTTGACTGTAAAGGTGTTGTTCATAAGGAGTTCATACCACCCGGACAAACGGTCAACGCCACATTTTACATGGAAGTGCTTCAACGGCTGAAGAACAGAGTTGCGCGTGTCCGCCCGGAGATCACCAACACTTGGTTTCTTCACCACGATAATGCACCGAGCCATGCGTCGCGGAGAATGAGAGAGTTTCTGGCGAAACACAACATGGCAACGCTGCCCCAACCTCCCTACAGCCCGGACTTGGCCCCGGCTGACTTCTTTTGTTTCCACGGTTCAAATCCAGCCTGAAATGACACCATTTTAGGACTGTTACAAACGTGCAAACAACTGCCGCGACGAGTGCTTTGAAAGCGATCCCTGTTCTTGACTTCCAGGAAAGCTACTCGGGATGGAACCAACATGTGGACTCTCTTCTTCTCAAACTCTCTAAAACATTGGAGTTATCAGCTCGGTATTTACAAAGCTTACCTATAAAATATTAATTCATTTATACTATACCATGTTTTAGACTCATATTAATTATGCTATCTTATCGTGGGGACAGACGACTAAATATAATTTCAAAAAACTTCAAATTCTTCAAAACAAATATATAAGATTAATTGACCTAAAATTTGATAAAATACACAACTAACACTATATAATAACACAAGAGTTTTCCCAAACAAATACAACATTCTTACGATTAACCAATTATATTACTTCAATATAGAAAAAATTATGTTCAGACGCATTAAGAATAATTTGCACACTGACATCATACAAATCATACCTCAAATACACACACATGACTCACGCACTAAATCACGTATTCGGCCTATTCATCCGAAGACGGAGACCATGAAGCAAAGTATAAATTACATTGGCCCACACTACTGGAACTCATTACCGACGGAACTGACTTCTTTAAATAATTTTAACCTTTTTTAAAAAAAATTAAAAATTTCACAATGAATCGCAGCTCCTCAAATTAATGATTACAGTGGAGGGGCACTATGACTTGTAAATCGCGATGTAAATTGCTTTTTCAATGGTTTTATCTGTAATGATTATTATATTCTCATATATCATTACCTTTTTTTTATTTTGTCACTATGAAACACTGCTCTGTTTGTAATTGTAACTACAACTACTGACCTCATTGTAAAACTAGCCAAGGGAGCATGGGACCGTGTCAGGCCTGGCTGGTCCTTTCCCCCTGCTTTCTTGCTGTGCATTGTTTCAATTGATATTTTTGTAACACTGGTTTTTGGCTCAGCAAAATAAATGAATTGAATTATTCACAAAGTCTTGGTTCCTCTCAATACGTTGTAAGAGCAACAGCTAAGTGAAAACAGAAATACTGATGTTTCCCAGAAATTTTCCCTGTCTCACAATTGATTACTCTTCCTTTATTGAGACTAAGTTTCCAAAGACATGAGTAGATTTTATCGTCCATGTAACAGACTTCAAATACTTCAGTCTTGTTATACACCAAAGAGCCAATGACTACTTTTCTAATATGATGTTGGTGCTCCATGTGGCTCCAAAACAGCTCTTATTCTGCAAAAGATGGACGCTACAAGATTTCTAAAGGTGTCTTGTGGTATCTAGAACCAACACGTTACCAGCAGATTCTTTAACTCCTGTAACCCAAGTAGTACACTGACATTGGTCAACGGTTGGCCCAATGATATTTTTGCGTTTGCAGCGTTGGGCGAAGGTTGCGTTGTTTATCGAAGATTGGCCAACGGTTTTTCTAACCACACATGACCAATCAGTTATCAACAAATGACCACTTAACGGTTGTCCGATGGTTGTCCAACAACACATGACGAACCATGGTTGTCCAACAGCACATGACCAACCATGGTTGTCTAACAACACACGACCAACCATGGTTGTCCAACAGCACATGACCAACCATGGTTGTCCAACAACACATAACCAACCATGGTTGTCCAACAACACATAACCAACCATGGTTGTCCAACAACACATAACCAACCATGGTTGTCCAACAACACAGGCTCACATTGGAAAACTGTTTGCAACAGTTTTCCAATGTGGGTCCAACCGTTGAACCAACACATATCCAAGTGTTGGCTGCCGAGTCTCCTCGTCGTTGGGCCGACCGTTGAAAGCCCACGGTTGGTCCAACATAATATTGCTACCTGGAAAGGTACGTGGTTGAGCCGCCTTAGATAGAATTTACTGTTCCAACACAACCCACAGACACTTGATTGGATTGATATCTGGAAAATTTGGAAGTCAGGGCAATACCTGAAAGTATTCGTCATGTTTCGCGAACCATTCTCGAACAGTTCAGGCAACATTACTATGTTGAAAAAAGGCACTACTAGAGGTGAGTACTGTTGCCATGAAATAATGTACCTGGTATGCAGTGATGTTTAGGTAAGTGGTAGACGCCACAGCGTTCTGCGTACGAATGACTAGAACCACGGTTTTCCAGCAGAACATTATCAAAACCTTACACTTCTATCACAGGCGTGCTTTCGTTCCACGGTGCATCCTGGTGTCAACACTTCCTCAGGTAAATGACGCACACGCACCCGGTCGTACATATGATGCAACAGGAAACGATATTCGTCGGACCAGACGACGTTCTTGCAATCATTTAAGGTCCAGTTTCGATGCTCGCATACGCATTGTTGGAGCTAACCGAGGTTACGCTGTCCCATTTTCATCAGGGTTCTATGCACTGTGTTTTATGACCAAAGACATTGGAGAGAGATAGACAGTCAAACGCAATGCTAGCGCTTCAGAGGGGACGGGAATCAATCGAGATAGCAGCGACATCTATGATTGGGAGAGTTGGTGGAAAATGCATAGATATTTGAAAGGTTCAGTGTTTGATTCAACAAAGAGGTTAGAATAATACTTCCGGAGATGCCCTGAGTCTCTTAACCGTGAAACCACAAAGTGTGGGAATCTGATATTGTTTACATGATATCCATTTAGTTTCAACTGTGAGTATTTTGAAATTGCCAGGTTTTGGGTTGCAGAAATCGTGTTAATATCAAACCGGAATGAATTTTACTTCACACATGAGGGAAATTTTCAAGTTTAGCTTTATGTTTGTTTTGAATTCGCACTACCGTTCATGTAATTCAATTTAAAATAAAAATGGTAAGAACTCTCAAAATAATTAAGAATTTTTTAAATCCAGTATTTTCTCACACATCGGCAGAAAGTTACGATGAAAACATAGAAACATTTGAGATGAAAGAATGCGATTCGGCTAATACAAAATGCATTGCTATATCCTCGAAAACAACCAGCTTCCCCACACTTTAACGGCCGTCGCTGGCGGTAATAGACTTCACGCAAAGTGGTACTGCTCCATTAACAATCAATCTCCAGATATCTTATCGTAACCTCCTTGGATTGAAAGCATAATATACCGTATAAGTAGCGCAGAAGGAATGTTCGCGTGCGAACCAACAAATTTCTAGATCAAAAGTTTATTAGCAAGTTCTCAATTTCGATGAAAATCATCTATGAAACAGAAATTACGCCGTTGCATATAGCGAACACGAATACCTGATACATTAAGTTACACAATGCGAGTTTGAATACATCGCATTGTCTTTCCTTCATATTACCCTTAACCACTCCATTCTGTTCCCCAAATTGTTTTATTTGAAAACAGTTTTACCCAAAGAATTAATGCAAAACCAATATCGCACAAAATAAAAGAAATGAAGAAAAAAAGGAGGTATATAGATTTCATGTTTACAAAATCATCACTGCTTTTTTAACACAGTATTTGTCATTTTCTTGTAGGACTTCCGTCCACAGTGAGTAGAGTTTAGGTCCCAGCCACCTACAGCGAGATCGCCTTTTAGGCAGGACACAGAAACAGAAGGAACGAGAGCAAGTCTAGCGACTTTGACAGAACAGTTTGTAGTGAGATTAGAGTACAGTAGATGGCGCCACCGTACAAGTACGATGTTGCACACAGAGGGGTGAGAATTTCAGGGGGGGGGCATAGGAAAGGATACCCATTTAACCAGTGGGTCCGGGTCCAACCTGGGGGCCGTTACTTAACGTGCTCGTCCGATGTACGGTATTCAGCGATTGTTAGTAAATCACACCATCTCGGAAAGATCAGCCCAGGGTCGAACCTGAGGACCTTGCATCGAAAGTCTGACTGGCTAACCACTAAGCCATCCGCGGCCCCACTGCTTTTCTTCAGACATGCAGTGCTTTTTATACCTAATATTAATTGCAGTGTGCATTCGTACTCAATGAACTAATTTTAAAAGCTACCCGTACATATGGCTTGAAAGGACAAAACAACATTTCACCTCATCTAATTTTTTAAATAAGCACTTCTTTGCTTCAATAAATACTGTATGTTCTTATGAAATAAATGAACAATTAATACATCACTCCCTCTAACTGATACGCAAACAGAAATCCTTTTCTTACCTTATGTTTTTCACAGACTAAAGCCCTGTGTGAACTGTTTTTCTTTTGCTAAGGAAAGATGATTATATACACATTTTTTCAAATTATGTTTTAAAAGATCAAAAAGGAAAACACAGCACAGGATAGGCCCTGAAGGATTGAAATAGTGGTAAGCAAGTTTTGTTTTTATTCCTGCAATTATGATAAAGTAAAATGCTAGTTTTAATATGAACTGAAAGTCAACAAATTGACAAATTGAGTTCAGGGCAGTTGGATCAAAATAGTAGAAAGGACGCTTTTTTTTCTTCTTATAAATGTAGTTTAATAACAAGGTCTGTAGAAAATTCATTTGCAGATACGTGATTGACAATAACCATTATTATAAACAGCAGCTTCACTGAATGCAGAAATACGTCGCCTTGGTATCTCTTTAATATTTTCTGTTTTATTTTTTCAATGGTGAAATTCCCTTATTCTAAAATATTTAAGCATTGTAACTTCTACTAAATTTGTATAATAGCTTAAATATTCATCAAAACGTTGTTTGAAATTTAGAAACAAGATTTTGTGTGAAAATTCTTCACATGCTGCTTTGAGGAGTTTTGTTTCTATATTCTGCTCTTGTGGCCTATCGTGTCTATGGAATTTATTAAAAATCTTCTGATCTTCTGTGTGTCTTCATGATCAGATAAACACTGCCTGTTGGGATGGTTGAAATATCTTACTATTATTAAAAAAACTTGCTGCAGTCTTTTTGCAAAGCATATTGCAGAGGATGATCTGTAATTTGGAACAGACTGCATCTATAGTCATTGCAGACCATGTTTTTATTTTTATTTTGAATAAAATATAACTGAACAGTTTTCTTGATATAATGAAATATAACTAAACAGTTTTATGTAAACTAAACAGTTTTCTCGATATAATGAATGTTTAAAAACATCTTAATTATTATTGCAATACAAATCTTTCGGAAGTGAATTAATCTGCTTTTCGAAAAATTCTTGTAGGTTAAACACATCTTTTGTATTTGTGTTCCAAGAAGCTTCACATTTCTTCCTAGTTGGAGTGATGCAAAGGAAGTGAGACAAATCAATTATTATAGTGGCGATCCTCTGAATAAATGAAAATTGCAAGTTTAAGAACATGGAATCACTGCTGAAACATACTTTAGGGGAAGTGAAGAATGAAATTCTAAGAAAGTGTCAAAAAAAGAAGCTGATTCCTCACCACATGTTATTCCAAATGCGAACAAAGATTGTTGGGAGTATGAAATACGCTTCCAAAAATTCAGAGAAGTTTCCAGTATTGAAAAACATTTTCAACAAGTAATAAATCTTTCCAGTGTGAAGTGTGTTTCAAGAAATTCACGCCCAAAAAAATTTTAAGTCATGGAAAGGTCCACACTGATGAGCAATCATGACAATGTGATATTGTTCCAAAACATTCATCCGAATTCTAATATCTCAAGACATATGCTCCTTCATATTGATAACAAATATCATTATCTATGCAATTAAAAATGAAAAAGAAGTTAAAGTGAAAAAAAAAGCTGATTCACTACCACCCATAATTCCAAATGCAAGTGAAGAATCTAGAGTTGTAAAATATGCTACCAAAAGTTCAGAGAAGATTCCAGTATTGAAAGACATTTGCAACTTATACAAATAAAAAATCTTACCAGTGTGATGTGTGTTTCAAGAAACTCACACACACAAAAAATCTTTTAAGCCATGTAAAGGTCACACAGGTGAACAATCTTATCCGTGTGATATTTGTGCTCCAAATCATTTGCCCAAATTCTAATATCTCAAGACATATGCTCTTCATATTAGTAAGAAGCATAATATATGCATTTATGATTCAAAAAATTTACTCAGAAAGCTTCTCTTTCAAGAAATATGCTTCTTCCACAACTACAGTATATCATGTGCTACTTCACGTCAATTAAATAAAACCTCACATGAATATGAGTAATAAATATAATGAAACGCATATAGCGTATTAAATCCGTTTATGTTCATGGTGTAGTCAGCACAAAGATTCGCCAAGCTTTTACATTCCACTGGGAGGCTTTTTTAAGGCAATGGTGGACATAAAATGCATATTTATGTCTACCATTACCTTGAAAAATCCTCCCAGTGGAGTGCGAAAGCTTGGCGAATCTTTGTGCTGACACAGAAATAAACGAATTTAACACGCTATATGCGTTTCATTATTATTCATGTCTGATGTATGTAATATAAATGAGTAATAAATGCCTGCTTAATTTTGCATTTCTTGTCTTAGAAGAATTATGTTCATCAATCCTCATATTCTTTCGTCGATTACATCTATTTCAATGACAGCGCTTAATAATATACTCTCATACATAATCTCATCCCATATAAGTCGTTATACCTCTATCGTACATCAACCAATGTTCACATCTCCATCTCTATCGTGCTCTCAACCAATGTTCACATCCTTATGCTGCTCTGTTGTTGCGAATTGTAAAAGCTCTTCGGGGAAATAATGTGTTTTTCAATGAGAAAACTTTAAAGTAGAAGAAACTAAATTTACATGAGAGAACAGAAACTCAGAAGGGAGGTTATTTAAAGATACATGTCGCAGAAATTAGATCCGATTGGGAAAACGTAAATGACTATTCAAATCAAATTTCAAGATACAATTGGACAGTTCTAACAATTATCAGAATTTGATTGGATGACTGTTTGGAAATTGACCAGTCACTTATGACCCCTCCTCGATTTAGACAAAGTTTCATTGCAGTCACCCAGATGGCTTGGCTTTCATAGGAGTAAATCAAATCGTCGTAAGACTTTCTTATATTTTCAGTCATTGAATAGTGAAAATAATAAGGTGTTAGATGCCTTATTAGAAGCCGGGTTTCCGTATCTGAAGCATAATATATTTTTCTTCTGTCTTGCTACTTCAAAGGTTGTTTAATGGAAGTTTGAAACACAGGACTGGGATTTCATGTTAGTTCATCACCATTGATCGCTGTGCTGCACCAGAGACCAAGCACGGAGCTCAAAGCAGCCTGAGTACCCGGAAGCCATTCCTTTAATCACTAACAGTGAAACAATTGTATAATTTTCGACTTGATTCACCGAATGTTATGAAGCTGCAAGCGATGGAGTTTCTCTCCACTTTAAAGAAAATATTTAAATTAGCCAATCATGAAAATGAGTCATCAGGAGAGCTCCAGCTTTATTTTGGGAATCTCGAGTTCCATTTCGATTAAGACGATGAGACTACCTTCTCCAGTACTTGGAGATAACAGAACGTTTTGCCGACAGCAAAATTATTCAGGATAGTCCTTCACTGCTCTGCGATTAACGATAAAGATAGGTTTAGATTTCGTCTGTTCTGTTGGATGTGAACTTAATGTCGGCATGTGATCTGAAATGACAGTTCGTTAACGCAATGGTGTCTATGATAAAAAGTAAGAAACACCTTAGAAACACGTTTTTCAGATCTTTGGAAAGTTTTGGAAGCGGAAACTAACAAAAGAAAAATGGGTAACTTATCAGGGTAATTTTGATGATGGAGTAAAAGCTACGAAAGAAATGCTGAACGCTTGTGTTTCTTATTCGTAAAATTTTACAGGGGTACCCTCGTTTAGAGACAGTGGATTTTTTTAACTAATTTAAAATATAATTATCCTTTCCATGATAATGCGATTCTCTTTTCTTTACTTGCTCCAATTTAACTGTTAAGTAAGCTACAGCAAGGGTTGTGAGTAAGTTAAATTCCACTTACAATGTAGCAGCAAAGGAATCGCTTTTCGTTTAGGAATTTCTTATTTTTCTTGATATCCCGAAAAGCAGCTTCTCCACAAAAATTAAGGAAAAAGTAAAAATTAGAACTGTGGGTCTTTCATTGGCAAATTTAGTACCGAAGGAAGCTTGTAGCTTCTACACAGCAGGCTCAGAACATGTCAACCGCCCGGGTGGCGCAGTTGTCTAAGCGATGGCTTCTAATCATTCGTCCGAAAGTGGTCCGGGTTCGAATCCCGGTGAGGCATGGATGTTGTGTTTGTCTTACGGCACTAGCTTTCTCTCTTCCCTGGAACCAGTGGCCCTAAATTAGGGACAGGCGACTGCTTATAGCCCGTTGAGTTGCTCACGGTGGTCGTGAAACCTCCAATAAAAAAACAACAACATGTCAGGCATTTCTACTTGATTAGTGCAAAGCTTTATGGGTGCGCCATAGAGTGACAATGGCGAACATGTTGAACAAATTTCATTGCATTATTTGGTATTCCGTTTAAGGCATGCATTAATGGTGCACTACACAGTCTAACCTTCAGTATTTGTGCAGACTTTTTTTTTTTTAATTGGTGGTTTAACGATTACCGTGAGCAACTCAATGGGCTATAAGCAGTCGCCCATCCCTAATTTAGGGTCACTGGTTCCAGGGAAGGGAGAGAGCCAGTGTCGTAAGACAAACACAACATCCATGCCTCACGGGATTCGAACCCAGACCCCTTTCGGACGAATGATCAGAGGCTATCGCTTAGACCACTGCGCCACCGGGGCGGCCTGCGGACTTCAGCTTTTATCAAGAAACTGGACTTACATTTCTTTAATTTACATACACCAAGTAGACCAAAAACGATGTTTCCTATTCCAGAAATGTTGGACATGTAATGATCTCATTAAAAGTACACTTGCACCATTCAAAATCAAAGGGATAAAGTTGACGCAACACTTTATGAAAGTTTACTGAATGCTCCAGGTGTTTCTAGATAGCAGACAACCTCACAATTGCTTTGCTATGAAGTATACAACTTTGAAATTCAGTTTCGCAAAGTTTCTGGTGTTGGCGGAATAGTCGCAATCTACGCTTGATACTTGACAAATTCTCATGGAAAGAACTCAAAGGAAGGGAGGCCTGAGCATTGCGATACCTGGGTACTGTATAACCAAAGGTTAATTCAAAGCTCAACAGCCACCCTGGTGGCGCAGTGGTCTAAGCGATTGCTTCTGGTCATTGGTCCGAGATGGGCCCGGGTTCGAATCCCGTGAGGCATGGATGTTGTGTTTGTCTTACGGCATTCTCTCTCTTTCCTGGGACCAGTGGTCCTAAATTAGGGACGGGCAACTGCTGATAGCCTATTAAGTTGTTCACGGTGATTGTTAAATCCCAAGTCAAAATATAAAAAAGCTCAGAGACACTATTTCATATTCAAAAATGTTACCAGATTGCTGATGTGCGAGGGTTCCTTATTTTGTTGTGAAACAATATTGGGTTTGTTTACAAGCAGCTAGACTTCGACCACGATTTCAACATGTCATGGCCAGACATTTCCGTTTATTGCTATTTTTCTGCAAATAGCAGTGATGCATAAACACGTCGTGTGTCATTGGAGGCCAAGCAGTCAAAGGCTCTAATCTCGAGTCCATGAAATCTTTCCCAAAACATGGTGACATTTAATGTCGTACAAAAGGTTTAATTTTGGGTAATATTTTAGGTGTTTGACGATGACATGAGAGCCTCCTCACTGCAGTTGGTTTGCTATTTGGCGTTCCACGAAAGGTGAAATGGTGCTTTATCACTGAGAAAGATCATAAAGAAAATCTCATTTTTCTTAGAACAACACACCATGCCAAAATTGCAGTGTAACACCTTGTCGTTTGTTGAACCCTTCCTAAACAACTGTAATCGGTTAATAGTGGAGAATGAGTCGTTTTTTAGAATTATACAAACAACATTATATGATACATTCAGTTGTATGGAGACTACACCGATATACATACATACATACATACATACATACATATTGATTCTCACAAATTTTGCAGAAACAATTTAAGACCTCTTTGCATGTAAGCGACCAGCAGTCTCTGTACCAGTAAGCGACCAGTAGTATCTTTACAAGTAAGCGACACCTATATCTCTTCTCGTCATAGAAGTTGCCGATTTGTATTAACTTGAGATATCATTTTAAACTTTGTTGTTAGTACCGTCTTTGATATTTTTTTCTAAACTGTTGCTGCGCAGTTGTCATAAATTGCATTGAATCAAAGTCTAACACACAGCAACATCTATGAAATCGCCATTTTATTCTTGGAGTCAGTTTCAGTGGCAAGGGCTAAAATTATTTTAAGCACATTTCCGCAAAAACATTTCTGCAAATGTCTTCGTAAAGGGTGTGAGCTGAATATATCTCTGAATGATTCTTTAATATCCGTAAATTTGCTCAATAGGAGACATCATTCATGAACAAAGAGAAGTAGAAAACGGAGAAACTTAGGTTTCAAACAAAACTCTAGAATATGAGAATTCTTTTAAATGACATGGAAGTCCAAAAACTCTCATGCTCTAAGGTATGCAACTGCAGCAAATGTAGATTTAAACTTTTCTGTATCAGTATTTTCTTGCGGTGTGCACAGAAATAGCCACGTTGGTGGTCATTAATTCCAGACGATGTGTGGAAGAAGCATCACACATTTTTTCGAAGCATTGAAAAAGAAATTCTCATTAATTCCAGGCGAAGTGTGGGAGAAGCATTGAAGAAGGCATTTTCATTAATTCCAGACGATGTGTGGAAGAAGCATTACACATTTTTTCGAAGCATTGCAGAATGATTTCTCTTTAATTCCAGACGATGGGTGGAAGAAGTATTAAACATTTTTTCAAAGCATTGAAGAAAGAATTCTCATTAATTGCAGACAGTGTGTGGAAGAAACATTGAAAAAGGAATTCTCATTAATTCCAGATAATGTGTGGAAGAAGCATCACCCATTTTTTCGAAACATTGAAAAAGGAATTCTCATTAATTCAGACTATGTGTGGAAGAAGCATCATACATTTTTTCGAAGCACTGAAAAAGGAATTCTCATTAATTTTAGACGATGTGTGGAAGAAGCATCACACATTGTTTCGATTAACTGAAGGAGGAATTCTCATTAATTCCAGACGATGTGTGGGGAAGAAGTGTCACACATTTTTTCGAAGCACCGAAAAAGAAATTCTCGTTAATTCCAGACGATGTGTAGAAGAAGCATTGACTCGTTAATTCCAGGCGATGTGTGGAAGAATCATTACACATTTTTTCGAAGCATTGAAGAAGGAATTCTCATTAATTCCAGTTAATCTGTGGAAGAAGCATCAAAACTTTTTCGAACAATTGAAGAAGGAATTCTTATTATTTCCAGATGATGTGTAGAACAAGCATTACACATTTTTCGAAGCATTGAAGAAGGAATGCTCATTAATTCAGACTACGTGTGGAAGAAGCGTCACACATTTTTTCGAAGCACTAAAAAGGAATTATCGTTAATTGCAGACGATGTGCGGCAACACACATTTTTCTCGAATCTCATGGCCAGGAGATTCATTTCCATGTTCCGGTGCCATAATAGCGTGAAATCCCAAATTTGCCGGTGGTGAGATTTGAAATCACGTCTTCCAGCTCCGGAGCCGATTATTCTCCTGAGTGAACTACACCGACCTTGACATATCGCTGCAACGTATCATTTTGACTCTTGCGTCCCCTCAGTGGTACGCCACCAGTTGCTCATGGTGGTCTTTAAATCCAGAAAACAAAAGAAATAAAATGTGAGAAACTGCATGGAATGATAAAATCTGGGTTGACACTATAAAACTGCAACAAATTTCAAAGCGTATTTATATTTTGGGCATAGCGTTTTTGCTGTATGAATAAAAATAAAGTGAAATGAAATTTCTGATTTCGAGCCAACGAGTAGTAAATAACAAAGTTAAGAATTTAAGTTTCGCTTAGTTTTATTTTGTTGTGTTCAGCCAAATTAAAATAAAGAACAATTTAATTTTCAGTTAACAAAAAAAAATTTATTTTAAAACAAATTTATGAATTTATGGAGAGTTATGTTGTGCATTTGTAACTTCAAGTCTACAAATACAGAAATGTCGAAGAACTTTATGTATTTTTTTAATTTATATTTACATATAATTTTATACCTGATGCATGCTTACCTTATACGCGCACATGTAATTATTCGCAAATTTAATACTTCTAAGTGAACAGCTGCAGCGAAATCAGAATGTTCATATAAACGGTTACACGGGTGTTCGTAGATCTTGGAGTGAACAAAGTTGACCTCACTAGCGGCGATACGTGTCCAAATGGAAGACTTAACGGTTACTATCATAGTAAGGTACTGTGACTACGCCTGTGCGCTAATTTAGTAGTTGCGCCAATAGAACAAATTGGTGAAAGGTACCCTAAAAGATGCTTCTAGATACTGCAGTTTCGTCAAGACCCACAGATTGAAAGAAGAGGTGCCTGTGCATTTGCTCTGCCAGCTGGAAACATTTTTCACATACAAAAACAAGTATAGTAAACTCAGGTGAATTGTATTGAAAGATGTTATTCAGACGAGTTCTCAATTGCTGCTGTTTAATATTGGGAAATTCTTCGCAAATGATTCTTGGTGTCCTCCTCACGATTCTGCATTCGTCACGATCAGAAAGAAGAAAAAGTTGCTTGTCAAACGGCAAAGATCGAATTACGGGTCGAATGTGCAGAATCAAATGTTTCCTGACCCAAATTAGACCGTTTTTCTTTTCTTTTTCTTTTTGACACTTTATTTTAAAATGGAATTGAAAACCCCAGCGAAAAAAAAATAAAAAATGACAAAACGTAATTTCTTATATAATTATGTTGCATGCTTTCTCTTCTCAAGTTCCCTTACGATGGGGCATTTGATGAAAGACTAAATTCTTCACTAATCGACGACGTCAAAGAAGCACATGTTTTACAGATGACACGCTCGCTTCTTTTTCCCTTAAAGCTTAATTGCTTTTACTACCTCGTACTTACCACATCCCTCTTCTTCCGTAGTGAAAAAAACAAAATTGAGGAATTCTAAAATTGATGGTTTTCATTTTTAGTTTATTTGCCTTTTAAATTTAAAATAATTAAGTTAATTAATTTAATTTCACGTTTACCCAACGTAACTTGAAGATCTTCAGATTTTAGCAAAATACCGGATTCAACAAGCAAAACAAGAACTTTTGCTTCGTACAATGTTAACTCAAAGCTAATTTGATCGTTTTTAAAGAGCAAAATTTAATGAAATCTCAAATTTAACGAGGAAGAGATGAGCTAAGATGATCACTTTTAACAAAGCAACAAAATTTAATGAAATCCCGGATTTAAAGGGGGAGAGAAAAGCTAAGATGATCATTTTTGACAAAGTAACAAAATTTAACGAAATAATGGATTTAACGAGGGAGAAAAAAGCTAAGACTTTTTACAAAGTAACAAAATTTAATGAAATACCGGATTTAAAGAGGAAGAGAAAAGCTGAGATGATCACGTTTTACAAAGTTATAAAATTTAATGATATCTCGAATGTAACAAGGGAGAGGAAAGTGAAGGTGATCACTTTTAACAAAGTAACAAAATTTAATGAAATCCGGGATTTAAGGAGGGAGAGAAATGCTAAGATGATCCCTTTTAGCAGAGTAACAAAATTTAATGAAATCCCGGATTTAAGGAGAAAGAGAAATGCTAAGATGATCACTTTTAACAAAATAACAAGATTTAATGAAATCCCGGATTTAAGAGGGATAGAAAAGCTAAGATGATAATTTTTAAGCAAGTAACAGAATTCAATGAA
Organism: Macrothele yani; assembly: GCA_039090855.1. Classification (NCBI taxonomy): domain Eukaryota; kingdom Metazoa; phylum Arthropoda; class Arachnida; order Araneae; family Macrothelidae; genus Macrothele; species Macrothele yani. Next base: position 189,163,621 of record CM076995.1, read on the forward strand.
ATTCAATATTTAACGAGGCAGAAGAAACCTGTGCACTCTCCGGGAATGGAGGAATGGAAATGGTGCCACACAGGACGAAACTGCAACAAGGCTTGTTGTGCCAGAGGATGGATATTGATAGAAAAGCAATGGGAAGGGAGTACATCAAATGATCAACAAGCGAGTTATGCCCAATATTTTTCTAGTAAGCCACCCATTCCAAGTGGGAGTATCGCTTTAGCATAGTTGAAAACAGACAGCCTACTCCTAGGCAAAAAGAATATGGGTGGTGTTTACGCACATGTATTCAGTGAATTTCTCGACGACGACTGCATAGATGAATAGGGACGTAATGGAATGGGGATATGACATGAGGGAAAACAGCTGTGATAACACTTCCTGCAATTGTGTCCATTTTCCGTTTCACCCTCCAAATGAGCGTCGTATAGGGAAGATCGATGATGCTTTTCCTTCATGTGTGTCGTTAATCAGACGACAGTCGTACGTAGGGGTCAAACAAGAAATCCTAAATCTTTATTAGTGGCAAAATGTCTAAAGGAAGAGTGTTATCAGTAAACTACAAAGTAGCCCTCCTTAGAGCTAAAGAAGTTACCATATAATAATAATAACAATAATTGTCAACCATAACATTCCACCGCTGGATAAAGGTTTCCCTAAGTTTCTTCCACAACTGTCTGTTGCGCGCTTGTCTCCTCCATGTTAATCCAGCATGCTTTCGAATTTCATCCATCCATCTCTCATGTGGTCTTCTTCTGGGTCTTTTTCTGTCCCTTAGAGTTCAGTCTAAAATTTCGGTTGTCCATCGAAAGTTATATTTTAACTTAAACGAAAAACTATTTTCGAGATTATTGGATGATTAGGTGGACTTCATATTAGATTGGTGTGGCTTCAGCACCCCTGAAATAGTCTAGTGACGCTTTTTGGTAGACGACTCTCTTTCTAAACCACAACATACACTAAGCCAAATTTCTCCTGTATCCAATCACTGCAAAGCACAACACGCAACTTAGTGTTTTCTCGAGAAGACTAATTACTGTCATATCCTGTGCTGCCATCTAAAGGTCAAGAAAGAAGACTCTTTCTGATACTGTAAACGGCATATGAATGTTTCCAACACACAATTTTCGAGAATGTTCCATGATTTCGAAACGCTTCGTATAATTCTGGCTATAATATCCCTTTCTGGAGCTCTTAAATTTCAATTACCGATGGGTACCTGCTTCTGGACTTGACGCTTATATGAAAATTACAATACAAGAAAACGGAATTAAACAAAGGAACTGCGTTATTTCTCATCGTAAAATGCCACATTATTTAAAAGATTTCCAAGCAAAAATAATCCTGAATAAAATTTTGTTTAACTTCTGAATAAATCTACCGTATCTCCAGATGTTTTTGACTTTCTCCGTTTTTCAGCTCATTATATCAAAATTTCTGGGTCACGTGGAACTCCAATAAAGATACTAACTCAATTTAATTCGTGTTTTGTTTTCACTCATAAGTGCGTGATGTTCGTGCCACATCTAAATTCCCAAGCTTCTCTTGCTGAATTATTATGAACAAAGAGTGTCGTTTGAATTAACACGTTTGCGGAAGGTTCAAATGAACTTCATGAAATTTTGAGATCGTATCTAAAACTTCTCGCATTCTTTTGTTGATAAACTTTAATTGCGTGCACAGCCTACTCATCTCGAACGCAAATAATGCACTCTACATAGAATGTTACTTTAGAAAGAGAGTGAGTTAAAGCTCATTTTATCTCGAAGCGACGAAATGGAAGCGTAACATAAATTGGCTTGCACTTCGTGTTAAGACGACATTTATAGAGCCTCTATGTAGATATCATGCAAGAATAAGAAATGAACTACACTCATTTTGAGCTTGAGATGGGGAGTCAAACTGGATATTTTGAGAAATTGTGGAAGTTTATTTGTGGTATTAATGACTGAAGAATCTGCAAACTTTGTGATTAATATTTGACATTAAAAATTTAAGATAATATAAATAAAATAATATTCCTTCATTTGCTTATAAATATGCGACTGTTAGGTCATACAAGCACTTAAGAAACGTAGTTCAACCGGAAAATAATCAGGTTCATCTGTTTAAGAATGTACTTCGATGGGTATGCACCCGTGCGTGTGTATAACCTTGACAGAGAAAAAAATGATAAAATGCTATTAACTCAGCTCAGAACCGGACAACTTTCGCCGCAATAACTTTCGAACTCAGCTTGACACAGATGCCAGTTTATTAGATACATCTGCCAAGGCAGAGCCGGATGGAGATTTTGCGGAGCCCTGGGCGAAACTTCATTGCGGGAGCCAGGGCAAAATTTCATCGTGGGCCCCTTGAAAATAAATCTCATATTTTCATAGTCGTTACGTGAAAAATATCGCCCGTAAAGAACACACACGGAAACTGTCATAAAGCAAAATAATTATCTCAAAGAAGTATTTGCCTTAATCTTAAGAAAAGGGCCATAATACGGATTGAAAGTTCAGAGAGAGAGAGAGGGAGCGAAGGAGAGAGAGACAAAGGGAGCGAGAGAAGAGAGAGAGCGAGGGAGAGGGTGCGGGAGAAAGAGCACGAGAGAGAGCGAGGGAGAGGGTGCGGGAGAAAGAGCACGAAAGAGAGAGAGAAAGAGAGAGAGAGACCGCGCGCGCGCGGGAGAGAGAGAGAGTGAGAGTAAAAGGTGTTAAAATTTTCTGCTTTTTTTATTCCCGACGAGACGAGGTTTAGGTTGTGTTGTGATTCTTGTAAAAACATCCTTACAAAATGATAAACTTACATATTATTTCTTACACAAAAATGTTCGCTACCTGAGTAGCGAACATTTTTGTGTAAGAAATAATAAGGATCTCTCTAAAATAAATTCGTATAAATAATTTTTCCCCTTGATACACATGTTTTAGTGATTGATTTTAATGTAACTGACAAATTAGTTATTTTTTAAAGTTTTATACTCGCTCATACATCAAAATTGCTTTTTCCCAAATTTTTAGTGATGTTTTTAAAGTCATTGTATAATTGGCCTCCATATGTAGTCCAAAACGCATCTTTGATATATTTTTTTCTAATTTAGGTATCTGATTTGCACACAAATTCTTGAATATATAAAAGTGGGGCCACAAAATGATGAAATTTAATTTATTTCACGAATCTGAAAAATATTAAGGTGGTTACAATAATCATTTGAAATCTGAAAATCTCAGTATCTGTACGACGAAGGGCGATAAGCTATTCAAAAGTGGGAGCGATTGGAAACTAAAAAAAAATGTATTTTAAGAGTCTCGCGCTCCAAAATTTACAAAAAAAAATGATTATTGTAACCACTTTAATATTTTTCAGATTCGTGAAATAAATTAATCAATAATCAATTTAATTTATTTCACGAATCTGAAAAAAATTAAGGTGGTTACAATAATCATTTGAAATCTGAAAATCTCAGTATCTGTACGACGAAGGGCGATAAGCTATTCAAAAGTGGGAGCGATTGGAAACTAAAAAAAAATGTATTTTAAGAGTCTCGCGCTCCAAAATTTACAAAAAAAAATGATTATTGCAACCACTTTAATATTTTTCAGATTCGTGAAATAAATTAATCAATAATCAATTTAATTTATTTCACGAATCTGAAAAAAATTAAGGTGGTTACAATAATCATTTGAAATCTGAAAATCTCAGTATCTGTACGACGAAGGGCGATAAGCTATTCAAAAGTGGGAGCGATTGGAAACTAAAAAAAAATGTATTTTAAGAGTCTCGCGCTCCAAAATTTACAAAAAAATGATTATTGTAACCACTTTAATATTTTTCAGATTCGTGAAATAAATTAATCAATAATCAATTTAATTTATTTCACGAATCTGAAAAAAATTAAGGTGGTTACAATAATCATTTGAAATCTGAAAATCTCAGTATCTGTACGACGAAGGGCGATAAGCTATTCAAAAGTGGGAGCGATTGGAAACTAAAAAAAAATGTATTTTAAGAGTCTCGCGCTCCAAAATTTACAAAAAAAAAATGATTATTGCAACCACTTTAATATTTTTCAGATTCGTGAAATAAATTAATCAATAATCAATTTAATTTATTTCACGAATCTGAAAAAAATTAAGGTGGTTACAATAATCATTTGAAATCTGAAAATCTCAGTATCTGTACGACGAAGGGCGATAAGCTATTCAAAAGTGGGAGCGATTGGAAACTAAAAAAAATGTATTTTAAGAGTCTCGCGCTCCAAAATTTACAAAAAAAAATGATTATTGTAACCACTTTAATATTTTTCAGATTCGTGAAATAAATTAATCAATAATCAATTTAATTTATTTCACGAATCTGAAAAAAATTAAGGTGGTTACAATAATCATTTGAAATCTGAAAATCTCAGTATCTGTACGACGAAGGGCGATAAGCTATTCAAAAGTGGGAGCGAATGGAAACTAAAAAAAATGTATTTTAAGAGTCTCGCGCTCCAAAATTTACAAAAAAAAATGATTATTGTAACCACTTTAATATTTTTCAGATTCGTGAAATAAATTAATCAATAATCAATTTAATTTATTTCACGAATCTGAAAAAAATTAAGGTGGTTACAATAATCATTTGAAATCTGAAAATCTCAGTATCTGTACGACGAAGGGCGATAAGCTATTCAAAAGTGGGAGCGATTGGAAACTAAAAAAATGTATTTTAAGAGTCTCGCGCTCCAAAATTTACAAAAAAAAAAATGATTATTGTAACCACTTTAATATTTTTCAGATTCGTGAAATAAATTAATCAATAATCAATTTAATTTATTTCACGAATCTGAAAAAAATTAAGGTGGTTACAATAATCATTTGAAATCTGAAAATCTCAGTATCTGTACGACGAAGGGCGATAAGCTATTCAAAAGTGGAAGCGATTGGAAACTAAAAAAAAATGTATTTTAAGAGTCTCGCGCTCCAAAATTTACAAAAAAAAATGATTATTGTAACCACTTTAATATTTTTCAGATTCGTGAAATAAATTAATCAATAATCAATTTAATTTATTTCACGAATCTGAAAAATATTAAGGTGGTTACATTAATCATTTGAAATCTGAAAATCTCAGTATCTGTACGACGAAGGGCGATAAGCTATTCAAAAGTGGGAGCGATTGGAAACTAAAAAAATGTATTTTAAGAGTCTCGCGCTCCAAAATTTACAAAAAAAAAAATGATTATTGTAACCACTTTAATATTTTTCAGATTCGTGAAATAAATTAATCAATAATCAATTTAATTTATTTCACGAATCTGAAAAAAATTAAGGTGGTTACAATAATCATTTGAAATCTGAAAATCTCAGTATCTGTACGACGAAGGGCGATAAGCTATTCAAAAGTGGGAGCGATTGGAAACTAAAAAAAAATGTATTTTAAGAGTCTCGCGCTCCAAAATTTACAAAAAAAAAATGATTATTGTAACCACTTTAATATTTTTCAGATTCGTGAAATAAATTAATCAATAATCAATTTAATTTATTTCACGAATCTGAAAAAAATTAAGGTGGTTACAATAATCATTTGAAATCTGAAAATCTCAGTATCTGTACGACGAAGGGCGATAAGCTATTCAAAAACGGGATCGATTGGAAACTAAAAAAAAATGTATTTTAAGTCTCGCGCTCCAAAATTTACAAAAAAAAAATGATTATTGTAAACACTTTAATATTTTTCAGATTCGTGAAATAAATTAATCAATAATCAATTTAATTTATTTCACGAATCTGAAAAAAATTAAGGTGGTTACAATAATCATTTGAAATCTGAAAATCTCAGTATCTGTACGACGAAGGGCGATAAGCTATTCAAAAGTGGGAGCGATTGGAAACTAAAAAAAAATGTATTTTAAGAGTCTCGCGCTCCAAAATTTACAAAAAAAAATGATTATTGTAACCACTTTAATATTTTTCAGATTCGTGAAATAAATTAATCAATAATCAATTTAATTTATTTCACGAATCTGAAAAAATTAAGGTGGTTACAATAATCATTTGAAATCTGAAAATCTCAGTATCTGTACGACGAAGGGCGATAAGCTATTCAAAAGTGGGAGCGATTGGAAACTAAAAAAAATGTATTTTAAGAGTCTCGCGCTCCAAAATTTCCAAAAAAAAATGATTATTGTAACCACTTTAATATTTTTCAGATTCGTGAAATAAATTAATCAATAATCAATTTAATTTATTTCACGAATCTGAAAAAAATTAAGGTGGTTACAATAATCATTTGAAATCTGAAAATCTCAGTATCTGTACGACGAAGGGCGATAAGCTATTCAAAAGTGGGAGCGATTGGAAACTAAAAAATGTATTTTAAGAGTCTCGCGCTCCAAAATTTACAAAAAAAAAATGATTATTGTAACCACTTTAATATTTTTCAGATTCGTGAAATAAATTAATCAATAATCAATTTAATTTATTTCACGAATCTGAAAAATATTAAGGTGGTTACATTAATCATTTGAAATCTGAAAATCTCAGTATCTGTACGACGAAGGGCGATAAGCTATTCAAAAGTGGGAGCGATTGGAAACTAAAAAAAATGTATTTTAAGAGTCTCGCGCTCCAAAATTTACAAAAAAAAAAATGATTATTGTAACCACTTTAATATTTTTCAGATTCGTGAAATAAATTAATCAATAATCAATTTAATTTATTTCACGAATCTGAAAAAAATTAAGGTGGTTACAATAATCATTTGAAATCTGAAAATCTCAGTATCTGTACGACGAAGGGCGATAAGCTATTCAAAAGTGGGAGCGATTGGAAACTAAAAAAAATGTATTTTAAGAGTCTCGCGCTCCAAAATTTACAAAAAAAAAAAATGATTATTGTAACCACTTTAATATTTTTCAGATTCGTGAAATAAATTAATCAATAATCAATTTAATTTATTTCACGAATCTGAAAAAAATTAAGGTGGTTACAATAATCATTTGAAATCTGAAAATCTCAGTATCTGTACGACGAAGGGCGATAAGCTATTCAAAAACGGGAGCGATTGGAAACTAAAAAAAAATGTATTTTAAGTCTCGCGCTCCAAAATTTACAAAAAAAAAATGATTATTGTAAACACTTTAATATTTTTCAGATTCGTGAAATAAATTAATCAATAATCAATTTAATTTATTTCACGAATCTGAAAAAAATTAAGGTGGTTACAATAATCATTTGAAATCTGAAAATCTCAGTATCTGTACGACGAAGGGCGATAAGCTATTCAAAAGTGGGAGCGATTGGAAACTAAAAAAATGTATTTTAAGAGTCTCGCGCTCCAAAATTTACAAAAAAAAATGATTATTGTAACCACTTTAATATTTTTCAGATTCGTGAAATAAATTAATCAATAATCAATTTAATTTATTTCACGAATCTGAAAAAAATTAAGGTGGTTACAATAATCATTTGAAATCTGAAAATCTCAGTATCTGTACGACGAAGGGCGATAAGCTATTCAAAAGTGGGAGCGATTGGAAACTAAAAAAAAATGTATTTTAAGAGTCTCGCGCTCCAAAATTTACAAAAAAAATGATTATTGTAACCACTTTAATATTTTTCAGATTCGTGAAATAAATTAATCAATAATCAATTTAATTTATTTCACGAATCTGAAAAAAATTAAGGTGGTTACAATAATCATTTGAAATCTGAAAATCTCAGTATCTGTACGACGAAGGGCGATAAGCTATTCAAAAGTGGGAGCGATTGGAAACTAAAAAAAATGTATTTTAAGAGTCTCGCGCTCCAAAATTTACAAAAAAATGATTATTGTAACCACTTTAATATTTTTCAGATTCGTGAAATAAATTAATCAATAATCAATTTAATTTATTTCACGAATCTGAAAAAAATTAAGGTGGTTACAATAATCATTTGAAATCTGAAAATCTCAGTATCTGTACGACGAAGGGCGATAAGCTATTCAAAAACGGGAGCGATTGGAAACTAAAAAAAAATGTATTTTAAGAGTCTCGCGCTCCAAAATTTACAAAAAAAAATGATTATTGTAAACACTTTAATATTTTTCAGATTCGTGAAATAAATTAATCAATAATCAATTTAATTTATTTCACGAATCTGAAAAAAATTAAGGTGGTTACAATAATCATTTGAAATCTGAAAATCTCAGTATCTGTACGACGAAGGGCGATAAGCTATTCAAAAGTGGGAGCGATTGGAAACTAAAAAAATGTATTTTAAGAGTCTCGCGCTCCAAAATTTACAAAAAAAAATGATTATTGTAACCACTTTAATATTTTTCAGATTCGTGAAATAAATTAATCAATAATCAATTTAATTTATTTCACGAATCTGAAAAAAATTAAGGTGGTTACAATAATCATTTGAAATCTGAAAATCTCAGTATCTGTACGACGAAGGGCGATAAGCTATTCAAAAGTGGGAGCGATTGGAAACTAAAAAAAAATGTATTTTAAGAGTCTCGCGCTCCAAAATTTACAAAAAAATGATTATTGTAACCACTTTAATATTTTTCAGATTCGTGAAATAAATTAATCAATAATCAATTTAATTTATTTCACGAATCTGAAAAAAATTAAGGTGGTTACAATAATCATTTGAAATCTGAAAATCTCAGTATCTGTACGACGAAGGGCGATAAGCTATTCAAAAGTGGGAGCGATTGGAAACTAAAAAAAATGTATTTTAAGAGTCTCGCGCTCCAAAATTTACAAAAAAAAATGATTATTGTAACCACTTTAATATTTTTCAGATTCGTGAAATAAATTAATCAATAATCAATTTAATTTATTTCACGAATCTGAAAAAAATTAAGGTGGTTACAATAATCATTTGAAATCTGAAAATCTAGGTATCTGTACGACGAAGGGCGATAAGCTATTCAAAAACGGGAGCGATTGGAAACTAAAAAAAAATGTATTTTAAGAGTCTCGCGCTCCAAAATTTACAAAAAAAAAATGATTATTGTAAACACTTTAATATTTTTCAGATTCGTGAAATAAATTAATCAATAATCAATTTAATTTATTTCACGAATCTGAAAAAAATTAAGGTGGTTACAATAATCATTTGAAATCTGAAAATCTCAGTATCTGTACGACGAAGGGCGATAAGCTATTCAAAAGTGGGAGCGATTGGAAACTAAAAAAAAATGTATTTTAAGAGTCTCGCGCTCCAAAATTTACAAAAAAAATGATTATTGTAACCACTTTAATATTTTTCAGATTCGTGAAATAAATTAATCAATAATCAATTTAATTTATTTCACGAATCTGAAAAAAATTAAGGTGGTTACAATAATCATTTGAAATCTGAAAATCTCAGTATCTGTACGACGAAGGGCGATAAGCTATTCAAAAGTGGGAGCGATTGGAAACTAAAAAAATGTATTTTAAGAGTCTCGCGCTCCAAAATTTACAAAAAAAAATGATTATTGTAACCACTTTAATATTTTTCAGATTCGTGAAATAAATTAATCAATAATCAATTTAATTTATTTCACGAATCTGAAAAATATTAAGGTGGTTACATTAATCATTTGAAATCTGAAAATCTCAGTATCTGTACGACGAAGGGCGATAAGCTATTCAAAAGTGGGAGCGATTGGAAACTAAAAAAAATGTATTTTAAGAGTCTCGCGCTCCAAAATTTACAAAAAAAAATGATTATTGTAACCACTTTAATATTTTTCAGATTCGTGAAATAAATTAATCAATAATCAATTTAATTTATTTCACGAATCTGAAAAAAATTAAGGTGGTTACAATAATCATTTGAAATCTGAAAATCTCAGTATCTGTACGACGAAGGGCGATAAGCTATTCAAAAGTGGGAGCGATTGGAAACTAAAAAAAAATGTATTTTAAGAGTCTCGCGCTCCAAAATTTACAAAAAAAAATGATTATTGTAACCACTTTAATATTTTTCAGATTCGTGAAATAAATTAATCAATAATCAATTTAATTTATTTCACGAATCTGAAAAAAATTAAGGTGGTTACAATAATCATTTGAAATCTGAAAATCTCAGTATCTGTACGACGAAGGGCGATAAGCTATTCAAAAACGGGAGCGATTGGAAACTAAAAAAATGTATTTTAAGAGTCTCGCGCTCCAAAATTTACAAAAAAATGATTATTGTAAACACTTTAATATTTTTCAGATTCGTGAAATAAATTAATCAATAATCAATTTAATTTATTTCACGAATCTGAAAAAAATTAAGGTGGTTACAATAATCATTTGAAATCTGAAAATCTCAGTATCTGTACGACGAAGGGCGATAAGCTATTCAAAAGTGGGAGCGATTGGAAACTAAAAAAAAATGTATTTTAAGAGTCTCGCGCTCCAAAATTTACAAAAAAAAATGATTATTGTAACCACTTTAATATTTTTCAGATTCGTGAAATAAATTAATCAATAATCAATTTAATTTATTTCACGAATCTGAAAAAAATTAAGGTGGTTACAATAATCATTTGAAATCTGAAAATCTCAGTATCTGTACGACGAAGGGCGATAAGCTATTCAAAAGTGGGAGCGATTGGAAACTAAAAAAAAAATGTATTTTAAGAGTCTCGCGCTCCAAAATTTACAAAAAAAAATGATTATTGTAACCACTTTAATATTTTTCAGATTCGTGAAATAAATTAATCAATAATCAATTTAATTTATTTCACGAATCTGAAAAAAATTAAGGTGGTTACAATAATCATTTGAAATCTGAAAATCTCAGTATCTGTACGACGAAGGGCGATAAGCTATTCAAAAGTGGGAGCGATTGGAAACTAAAAAAATGTATTTTAAGAGTCTCGCGCTCCAAAATTTACAAAAAAAAATGATTATTGTAACCACTTTAATATTTTTCAGATTCGTGAAATAAATTAATCAATAATCAATTTAATTTATTTCACGAATCTGAAAAAAATTAAGGTGGTTACAATAATCATTTGAAATCTGAAAATCTCAGTATCTGTACGACGAAGGGCGATAAGCTATTCAAAAGTGGGAGCGATTGGAAACTAAAAAAAAATGTATTTTAAGAGTCTCGCGCTCCAAAATTTACAAAAAAACAAAAAAAAAAAACATTTTACTCAAAATTATTTTGTGTATTTATTTCCCAAAGTGCGGGGCGCCGTGAAAGCGCGGGGCCCAAGGTCACCGCCGCGGTTGCCCCCGTAGTCCAGACGGCCCTGTTTCCACTTCTCATATTTAGCTCACAAATAGCACGTGGGTATATATGCATTAATGTATAAGGGTGTCCCGAAAAATAAGATGGTTTGAGTACAACAGTTTCACTCACCCAAAACCCCAGAAGAATCCAAGCTAAATTTCAGAGCACATGCCATCACGTTCATTAGTTTGAACCCATCTGTTTGCCAGTTGTTCAATTCCTGCACGGTACCAAGTTTGCGATTTAGAGGCAAAGAACTCGTGGCACTAGCTTTTGACATCGTCCAAAGTAATGAACTGCTTGCCAGGGAGAAAATGCGCCATCCGCCGAAACAAGTGGTAGTTTAAAGCGGCAAGGTCAGGACTGTATATGCAGGATGAGAGAGTAGTTCGATTCCGTGCAATTCTTGAAGTTTAATTTGGGTCGATTAGCGGCATGTGGTTTTGCATTGGCTTGTCGCAGCAATGCTCGCTTGCAGTTGACTAAGGCAGGATGCATCCTGTCCAATTGCTGAGAATACAGTTAGGCACTGATAGATATAATGATCGGAATGAGCTGAAACTGGATTACCCCTTCATAATTCTACCAAACACATAGCGTGAATTCTTTCTCGAAACGTCAGCGTTTGGGTGTAGGTAAAGCTGGCTCACCTCCATTCAACCGCTGTTGTAAAAAATCTAGATTATTCAGATATGTATACACTTTTCATCCCCAGTAACTATTCGTTTTATAAATCGAGTATCGCGTGGATTTCTGGGCAGTTACTAGCATACCTCGACACGTTGTTGAAGTTGAGCTAGAGCTCATGAGGGACCTTTTTAGACGGCATCGTCAGTAAACCTTTCCGATCGTGTGCAGGTGCTCAGCGATGGTAGATTTAGAAAATCCCAGTTCTACCAATTTGCAAGTGCTTGTTCATGACTTGTCTTTCACAGCCGCTTTACGGGAGTCCGAAATAACAGTAGAGGCCCTAACAGAACCCTCCTTTCTTTTTAAGATCAAGTCACCATTAGCACTCTACCGCGCTACTTGCGACGGATCATCCTTTCTTCTCGTCTTTGTGCGATTTCACCTCTGCAAGGACAGCTGATAGGGAGTTGCTGATATTTTCTCTATGATCATCTCATTTTTAGTATTCTGTTGTAATCTTGACACACACGCGCCTCAGTTGTAGTCTACTGAGGTCATGATTGTACGTCAGCGCCGGAGTTTTTTTTCTCGTTCTATTTCCTTTATTCTTTCTTTTTATGTTTCTTCTGCATTTTTTCGAACTTCGTTAGCTAGACCTACATGCACGTTTGACGTGTGTGGTGAACCGCAAGGTAGAAACGGGGAGGCTGAGATTCTATTTACAGCTACAAACACTTCACTTAAACCATGCTTCATCCTAAAACGGCAGCTGGGAACTAACCACTATTAGTCAACGAAGTCACTGGCCGAGTGGAGTCCAGGCTTCTAACGGCTTTCCGTTACGTACGACTGAGTGTGCCTGGGGATAGTTTGGTCACACCGAAGATGTATTACCTTGCCACGGGAACAGTCGAGGTACGCGCCAAGCATATCTGCACTCTAAACGGACTAAAACTGCTTCTCAACCCTAGAGACATGTCTTGCATCTGTAGGGGCTTGCCGACCTCAAGCTCTCCCTTGTCGGGCCCGATGTTGGCAGGGAAGTCAAAACACGATTTGTTTCTTTTCGTATGGATTCCGTAAGTGTTTCCCAGGGAGCGAAACCTAAGCTGCGTATTGAGGAATGGTTAATCCCTTCCACCAAAATGTATATCCCTGATACGTCTAACGTTTGGGTTTTCTTTCTTCATTCCTCTCAACCTTTGAGTGTCAAGAGTTCTTTTCGGATTAATAAAGCTCTTCAAGCAGTTGCAAGCTTTTCGAAGAGCATAAAAAACTTCGACTGGAGATTTTCTTGTGGATACATCGAGCCCGAGTCATGTTATTGTACTTCCTAACACGACACTGCTGTTGTATACACCTGCTGAAGGAGTGATACCCATGGATATCTCAGTTTATCTCGAGGTGTTGTCTCCCCTCATGACCTGATTGAATATAGCGAACATGAACTTCTCGAGGAACTTAAGTGTAAACATGTTATTGGTGTACGGCGTATTCTCTTCGGGCGGAATTGGCAGTATTTCCCATCTCGCAATCACATTCTGAACTTTGATACCCTGTCCCAATTTACGTCCATCAAGGCAAGATATCTTCCTCTTGAGGTGGGACCGTACATTCCAGATCCTCTGAAATATTTCAAGTGCCAAACCTATGATCTATCCCAGCAGTTCTTCAAGACTACTGCTCTGTTTGGGAACAGTGGCTCCAACTCTGCAAGGTTGTGATGCCAACACTGAGCACTGTGTAAGTTGCAACGGGGCACACGCTGTATACGCGGACGACTGTCCTAAGTGGGTAGAAAAAAAAGAAATTCAATACCTCAAGACAGTTGCGAGTACCTCCTACCCCGTGGCAAGAGGAAAGCTCGTTCCAGTTCAGTCTGATCGGCTATATTCTGCATCAGTTGTGGTCTCAGAGACAACAGTCGCTTTCTAAACAGAGGTTTACATACCAACGAAATGCCCTTACCATTTTGAGGAAATCATTGCTACTGGATTTAAAGCACAAAATGCCAGCTGTGGATTATCAAGCTACACCCACTACGCCAAAACGTGCCAGCACTGGAGCTCAGGTACGAGTTCTAGAACAAAGTCCAAAAATAAGCAGTAAAAGAGCACAGCTCCTCCATAATATCCTCCTAAAATCCAGGGTCGGACGAGTGTCCTAGACTTTGTCACGCAAAGTCTTGGGCGCTCATCCAACCCTGGATTTTGGAGGATGACCCATCCTTCTACCAGATAGCACACCTCCTCTTCTAGTGGAGTAGTTACCTGAAGAACTAATAGACTCTAAGTGCTTTTAAATGATTAGTTTCCCTCATTTCTCTCCTCCTTAAGCTTTTCACTTCATCTCAACCACCGGTTCAATCATATAGTGGAACTGTCTTGGATGAGAACGAGATTTAATGATAAGAAACACCTGCTCTGGTCTTACTTTCCGGTGTGCCTCTGTCAGCAGGATAAAAACGTAGAGCATCCGAACTGATTTCACTTTGAGACTACAGCGCTTCTCGTAATGATAACGTTTCTAGTGATATTGCCTGTGAGAGAATTGCTGTACTTGCTTCACAGTGTTCTGGTCGCCAACCAGTTAAGGCGGTGACGGTTCGTCTTTTCGTATCTGTGCGTCTGATTGTCTGAAGAGTCTATCTGCCGTCGGATGAGGACGTGAGTATTTAATATTTTGAGAGCCTAGTCGATCAGCTTCTTTCACTTGTTCTTCTCTCTCACGGATGACTTCAACGCTCACAACCCTTTGTGGAGAAGTGCCAGTCTTAATACACGAGGACGTAAGATTGCGTCATTATTGCCCTAACTTTTTTTGTGTTTTTTTTTAATACCAGTGCTAACACTTACTTCCACGGGCTTATACGAAGTTTCAGTGCAATCGATTTGACCTTGGGTTGGCCATCGGTTTGTGCCGACTGGTCTTGAACGGTGTGTCACGACCTTCATGACAATGACAATTTTCCAGTTATTCTTTCATTTATTGAGAGTGTGCCATAATATGCATAATCTTCTTCTTTTCTTCCTTGATGAAAGAAAGATAGAACCGGATGGGGATGGGGGCCTTCACATTCTCCGCAGTAATATCTTCTACCGTGGTGACCCAGAAGTCCATCGATGCGGCTGTTGCGATGTTACCGTGCATATTATGGAGGCAGCTGATCTTGCTATTCTAAAGACATCCACGCAGCTCCCAAGATGCACAAAACCTTCATGGACCTCTGAATACACAGCTGCTAGGAGAGCACAACGTAAGATCTAGCACAAGTTCAGGCGTTACTCTACCGATGCGTACCTCGCTGCTTTTAAAAGTGCTAAACCTTATAATCGGTTGGTGAATCGACAAAGCAAGAGAAAATCTTGAGTTCAGTACGTTTCTTTATTCAGTTCACATGCCACGCCCAAAGCTATATGAGAAAAGATTCGTAAGATCCGGGGAAACCATAGTTCACTTCCATGCTTGAGAGTGATGGGTGCACAGCGCTGATGTCGGGGATATTGCAATTTGTTTGGGTGCAGCTTTTGCCACTGTTGCTAGCGTTCGAGCATCTCTTATTTCTTTTCACCAAGTGAAGCCGCTAGCGGAAAGCCAGAAAATATCTTTTAAGCCGTTTCAAAATATTGATTAAAACTTCCACTTCATATGATGGAATTGCGGGTGTCTCTGCATCGATCTGGCGCGACGTCAGTCAGGGCTAATGGCATCCACTATGACATGTTGCGTCAGCTGTCACAGTCGTCTCTGGACAATGTTCTTCTCCTTTTCAATCGCATTTGGTTAGAGCATAGTTTTCCGGACTTTTGGCGAAAAGTTTTTGTAATACTTTCCCCAAGCCTGTCAAAGATCACAAGTTTCCCTCCAGTTATCGTTCGATTGCGCTCACTAGCTGTCTGTGCCAAGGGCTTGAGCGCATGTTAAATTCCCATTTAATTTATTATGTGGAAAGCTTCCAAATACTTTCATTATCTCAAAGGGGTTTTCACCGACATCGTTAATCTCACGATCATCTCCTGCGTTTTGAGTCATCCGTTCGTTAGGTGTTTGTGCGCAGGCAGCATTTAGTTTCTATCTTTTTCGAATTTAAGAAAGCTTATGAGCGAGAATGGCTGCACGCTATTCTCTGTGACCTCCTAGAATGTGGTTTGTGGGGGAAATCTCCCTACTTTAATCGCAAATCTCTTTCGCAATCGGGTGTTCCAGGTGCGCTGGGTACGACGCATTCTGTACCGTTCCAACAAGACCAAGGCGTCCCTCAAGGCTGTGTTTCATTTGGAACATTTTTCATCCTTCGAATCAATTGTCACTTAGACAGTCTTCGTCTTGTGGTTTTGGCGATCGTCTATGCTAATGACTTACACATCTTCTGTTCATCCTCCAATCATGCATTTCACTAAACGGCAGTTGCAATCTGCGATTAAGCTAATCTGTAAAACGGTGACAAACTACAGTTTTATTCTTTCTCCTTACAAGACATCATGTGTCCATTTTTGTCGGAGGCGTGGCCTACATTATCACCCAGAGTTCCATTTGGGACCCACAGTCATTCCAGTTTTGCCCGAGATCAGGATTCTTGGTTTAACGGTGAACCATGCGCTCAGTTTTATCGTGTACGTTCGATGGTCTAAGAATTCCTGTCTGAGGGCTATATCTGTTCTGAAGATATTTTTTATCGTGGGTTATATACAGGATTTCTTTATTCCGAATCCGCAGCTCCTTGTTTCAATATAAACTGGGTTATAGTTGTGTAAAGAGATCTGCACGGGCCGCCCAAGCCCGTGCGTTTAAGGCCCAGCCCAGCTTGGCCCGGCCCGTGATGTGCCATTCGGTATTATTTTGTCTTTCTATTGCATTTTATTAAAATGTGAAAATTAAATAATGAAATGAGATATTATTGAAAATATTTAGTTGAATGTAAGCCTAAAAATATTAACTAAACTTTGACAATTATCGAAAAATATATTCTTTAAAAAGAAAGCAAAAGGAAGACTAAGCGCGTTCAGAATCTCCCTTTCCTCTGAATTAGTAACACGTAACACTACAAAAGTCAATCCCTATACAGATTAAGGATAGGAGAAACAAATTCATGTTGTCCCACTCTCTCAAACACACACACACACACACACTCGCTCGGGGTCGAATCTTTTTTGTTGTCAACAAGCTCCAAAATGGGTTTACCATCTTAATACCTACAGAATGGTAAAACCACTGTGAGTGCCTCTACGAACAGTTAGATAAACAGTTAATAGGAACAGTTAAACACACCAGGAAATTGGGGAACACGACTTTTTCCGTTCTTTACCATTGCGATAAAAAAATGGGTCGTCTTGGCCCTGCCCGGTCCGGTCGTAAGTGTCTGAAAAAAATCCTGGCCCGTTTCTTTTTTCTCTAAACTAAAAAAAAGGCCCCACCCGGGATCAGGCTTGGCGGGCCAACCCGGCCCGTGCAGACCTCTAGTTATGTAGTGTATGGCGTTGTGTGCGTCATTCAGTTGTCCGGCCTTTGGACACCCGTTCATCGTCATGCGTTACTTCTGTGTACGGAAGCTTTTAGCCCGTCACCGATTCCTAGACTTTATGAGAACACCAACGATCCATCGCTTGATTTGCGCCATCTTCAGCTGTCTCTGCAATATCCATCGCTTGATTTGCGCCATCTGCAGCTGTATCTGCAGTATCAGCTGAGACATCGATCTCTTCTAGAACATTCTTTATATGGTGTGGCTTTTTATTCTCAGCATACCCTATATTCACTCTTTGCCAACCTCCCCCTTCCGAATCACACAGAGAAAGTCGTTTGATCCTGATGAAACTCCGCATGGAAATACCTCAGAGCCTCATATGCAAATGATTAAAAACTAACGACCAATGACCAAATAGTGGCCCGCCACAGCGCATGGGAACCGCGCATCGAGGAGGGCATATCAAGAGCAAAGCTCACCCGCAGGGACAATTGTGACAGCGGATCGCGGTTGCATTAACCTCCTCGGTCTGTGAACGTCAGATCTTTGCACAATACCAGAAGTTGCGAGAGTTTGAGAGAAGACGTATAATTGGGCTGAGAGAGGCTGGTTGGTCAAGTCGCCCTATCGCCCGACTTTGTACCGTTCGAACCCGTTTGGGACATACATTTGAGCCGGCGTGACGCGGCAATCGCACGATGTTGGCGCCAATTGGTCGAGGAGGGCACAACTCAGTGACAAGCGGGCAGAGGATGGCCGAGGGCAACGACAGAACGCCTGGATAGAGCGATCCTAAGAGCCGCACGAACAGAACCGAATTAGTCGGTCTCAATCATCCGTGGCCATGCTGTGTTGTCTACAGGTACAGAAGTGACCATCCGGACAGTTGCAAGCCACTCCACCTCCTGCCACTGACCATCGCGCATCACTGGCACTGGTTGCAGTGGTGTCGGGCCAGATCAACGTGGAATAGTTTCCAGTGGCGTCGTTTTGTCTTAAGAGATGAGTCACGGTTTGCACGTGGCGTCGATAACCAGCACATACGTGTCTGAAGAGGAACCGGCCAGCCCACGGATCCTGCCTTTACCGCGAAACGACACACGGCTCACACATCGGGAGTGACTGTCTGGGGAGCCATTTCCTACGATATCTGGACAACCTTTGTAGTCCTCAGTACCACCCTCACGGCTCAACGGTATGTCGACGACATTCTACGACCTGTTGTGTTGCCATTCCTGTTGCAGCCCCACCGAGCTATTCTTTTTATCAGGATAACGCCGGTCCACACACGACACGTTTTCCCCAGACCTACCTCCGTAGTGTCAACACCTTTGAATGACCAGGCCGGTCTCCCGACTTTTCACCGATCGAACGCGCTTCAGACATGATGCGACGACACCTGCGTCCATTTCGGAATGTTGGCCTGCAATTTGGACACCATCTGGCATGCTATATCTTAGGACAGTATCCGTGAACTGTATGCGTTGTGACGTGCCTGCACCGCAGGACGCACATGAGATAAAGGAAGATAGCTGTGAGAGCACATGTCCGCGTAGCTCACTTGGGAGAGCGACTTACTCCGGTGTGAGGGGGACACGGATTCGATGTCCGGCGTGGACAAACCTGTATTTTCACATTGGCGCCGGAACTTCCATGACTCGGCTGTTAAGTTTCTCGCAATGATGTGATGTTCTTTCCACACGGCGATACAGGAAAAATGAGAATCCCTTCTTCAGTGCTTCGAAAAAATAAATCAGTGTGATGTTACGTTCCACACACCAAATTGTCTGGGATTTCTCAAATGCACGTTCTTCATGGGATGACTGCCAACAGCTACACATGGTCCCAGCTGACCCGTGGGCCATGCCCCCGGCCCTCTTTCGGGGTGGGGGGGTGGATATGTGACGTACCTGCACCGCAGGACGCACACGAGATAAACGCAGATAGCTCAGTTGGGAGAGCGACTTACTTCGCATTGAGGAGACCTGAGCGGACAAACTTGTACGTTAAAGCGTCTATGGCACGCCGCCCAACTTCTCTGGAATTACAATAACTTCCTTTCCTATATGTAAATAATGCACATACCAGTTTTCATCTCGATTGGGTGATTTCCTCTGGGTGCTTATTTTTATTTATTTATTTTTTGGCAGAGAGTGTATATGCTCGTATATTCCAACATTCGGACTGCTTATGGCGGTCATAGGGCGGGATGCAGGGCTCGTTATGTCATTAGAGAAACTATGGGCTTTGAGGGAAACTTTCTGGCGCCCTCTATGTACCATAGCTGATTCCTGTTTTAACTCTTGTGATAAACCCTCTATACTTGCATCAGTATAACAGCAGCTCTTCGCTGAGCATCGTTTCTTTCATTCTGATTGTGTTCCCATTTTCACCGATGGATCTAAAATTGGTGGAATTGTCGGAGCCGTGTCTGTCTGGTTTGATAAAGTTTCTGTAGCGCGGATCCAAGCCGATGGCACGCTGTTTCCAGCGGAAATGCATGCTGTGTATCTTGCACTTCTTCACTTTCATTCGAACTCTCGCCGCCATGCTATTATCTATTTGGATTCTTTGAGTGTCTTTCATTTTCTCCTCTGCCGGTTGTGGTCCCTCTCCTTTTCTTCCTAACGCGAGAAGTTTAAAATTGCTTTCTTTATTCGAGTCCGGTTTCCAGATTTGATTTTGTTGAATTCCCTGTAATGTGGGGACCCCTGCTAATAAGCCAGCTGATTCTGCTGCCAGGTGACTTTCCTTTTTGAGGGTAACACCATTGCCACTGTTTTACCCAGATTTGTGTTTTCTGATTTGGAAACATATCAAGTGAATTGGACATATCTTGTCGCTGGTACCATACGGAGGAGGTTGTGCTGGCAGTTCTTTGCATTGAGCATTGTCGTTTCACTCACCGCTCTTTGCTGTGTGGGAACACTGCTCCTATGTATGAGACGTGTAATGTATCTTCCACATGTGTTATGTTTGTGTCGTCGTTTTTTTCAGTACTTGTTCGTTTCGTGCTTTTACCTATTCTACCAGACGACTCAGTGACCCTTAGTTGCCTTTTAAATGATCATTGTGACATGTCTTCCGTGGGTTCTTTTTCTTCCTTGTATCGGTGTTTTTAGTTATGTGTAGTCCGCAGTCTGATTGTAGGTCATGTACATAATTTCTTGTCATGCTTCTCTTTTGTAACTTACATTTCGTTAAAGTTTTGATGTTGGCTTTTGTTTCTGACGCAACCATGGGAAATGACGTTATATTTGGCCCTTTGAGGCCCATGAGCTAATAATCTCCAACTAGCCAACCTACCAGTTGTCAGAGAAGATGAAGATGCGGAACTCATCATTGCTTTAATAGGATAGTAAAGAGCTGGTAATATGTCTTCCTGAATGTTGAAGCAGCCGGCTCTATGTCTTCTTGAATGTTGAAACAGCTTGTTCTATATCTTTCTGAATGTCGAAGCAGCCGGCTCTATGTTTTTCTGAATGTTGAAGTAACAGGTTTTATGTTCTCCTGAATGTTGTCCGGCTCTATGTCTTCGTGAATGGTGAAGCAGCCGACTCTATGTTTTACTGAATGTTGAAGTAGCCCGCTCTATGTTCTCCTGAATGTTGTCCTGCTCTATGCTATTCTTAACGTTGAAGCAGCCGGCTCTATCTCTTCCTGAATGTTGAAGCATCATGTTCTATGTCTTCCTGAATGTTGAAGCAGATGACTCTATGTCTTTCTGAATGTTGAAGCAGCCAGCTCTATGTCTTCTTGAATGTTGAAGCAGCAGGCTCTACGTCTTCCGGAATGTTGAAGCAGCCATCTCTATGTCTTCCTGAATGTTGAAGCAGCCGGCTCTATGTCTTCTTGAATGTTGAAACAGCTTGTTCTATATCTTTCTGAATGTCGAAGCAGCCGGCTCTATGTTTTTCTGAATGTTGAAGTAACCGGTTTTATGTTCTCCTGAATGTTGTCCAGCTCCATGTCTTCGTGAATGTTGAAGCAGCCGGCTCTATGGTTTTCTGAATGTTGAAGTAGCCCGCTCTATGTTCTCCTGAATGTTGTCCGGCTCTACGTTTTACTGAATGTTGAAGTAGCCCGCTCTATGTTCTCCTGAATGTTGTCCGGCTCTATGCCTTTCTGAACGTTGAAGCAGCCGGCTCTATCTCTTCCCGAATGTTGAAGCATCATGTTCTATGTCTTCCTGAATGTTGAAGCAGATGACTCTATGTCTTTCTGAATGTTGAAGCAGCCAGCTCTATGTCTTCTTGAATGTTGAAGCAGCAGGCTCTACGTCTTCCGGAATGTTGAAGCAGCCACCTCTATGTCTTTCTGAATGTTGAAGCAGTCGGCTCTATGTCTTCCTGAATGTTGAAGCAGCCGGCTCTATGTCTTTCTGAATGTTTAAGCAACAGGCTCTGTGTTTTTCTGAACGTTGAAGTAACCGTTTCTATGTGCTCCTGAATGTTGTCCGGCTCTATGTCTTCCTGAATGTTGAAGCAGCCGGCTCTATCTCTTCCTGAATGTTGAAGCAGCATGGCCTATGTCTTCTTGAATTTTGAAGCAACCGGCTCTATGTCTTCCTGAATGTTGAAGCAACCGGCTCTATGTCTTCCTGAATGTTGAAGCAGCCGGCTCTATGTCTTCCTGAATGTTACTACATCCGCGAAGAGCTCCATTCAACATTCCGCTACAAGGCCGTAGAGAGAGAGAGAAAGAATGTGATTGTCAGGTACATATCGTCGGGTCCCTTATCTTAAATAGGTCTGCTATGTTTCAGAGGAAATTAAACGTACTGCAATGGTAAGCTTTGGAAGAAAGTTTCCATACTGCAGTAGCAGGCTAGGCGCCCAGGAGGCGCAGTGGTCTAATAGGTAACTTCTGACCATTCGTCCGAGATGGGACTGGTTCGAACCCTAGTGAGGCATGGACGGTGTGTTTGTCTTACAACACTAGCTCTCTCCCTTCCCTGGAACCAGTGACCCTAAATTAGGGAAGGACGACTGCTTGTATTACATAGAGTTATTCATGGTCGTCGTTAAGCGCCAAATTACAAAAAATAATCTCTGAAATTTTTAAAATTGTCCTACACAACGTGAAAGCTACGAAACTGATAACTCCAAATTCAGAAAAGTTAGTGAGCGTTGAACTTTTTCCTACAAATCAATTTACTTTTCATTTGAAAAAAAAATAATCAGTACTACATCGGCGTATTTCACTTCAGGTCTGATAAATTTTCAGATAGAAGGTTGGGGCAGAAACTTAATGCACTCTAGGTATTAAGATTTTCCTGTAGCAGCTACAAAAAAGAAATTTGGCAGAGATGACAAGACATCCCTTTTCTATGTATAGATGGCATTAAATGCACCCACATTCGAATTACATACATTTTTGCTGCGTTTTTCCTAGTCCAAGAAAGCACGTTCGTAAAATGGAGGTTCCCTCCCATTAAACCAGTGCTTGACCACCTTTGTCAAGTGTTTATCAGAACGAAATGTTTTCTCACGCAAAAATATCTTCAATGTATAAAAAACAAAATCCGAGAGCGCCAGGCTAGGAGTATGCGCAGAATTGGACACTAAAGTCGAATCGCATCTTGCAGTTGTCGAAAGAGTCAGATGCGTCGTGGGGAGTTTTGCGTTATCCTGATTAAACTTAATCATGTGACGTGTACTCTAAATTAACTTTGATTTTTAGTTGCTTTCTCAATGTAAATTTGAATTCATTCTCTTTTAGCGTTTTCAACCTTAACGTCATATCTTCTGCCTCGCGGAATGATGTTGGAAACAATTCTGAGGTCAGAGAGGATGATGTATGCATGATGACAGATAAGAACTAGAGATATACACGGTCGAGTCACATTATTATGACCACCAGTTAATATCCAGAGTAACCGCCATGTGCAGCGCGGACAGCAGCTAGACGGGCTGGGAGTGACTCAATAAGGTGCTGGAAGATGTTCACAGGTATGTAGAGCCATGCTAACTGCAGTGCATCTGGCAGCTGCTGGAGGGTGCGTGGTGGAGGATCCATAGAGCGAACAACACGATGGAGGTGGTCCCACAGATGCTCAATTGGGTTTAAGTCTGGGGAATTAGGGGGCCAGGGAAGTACTTTGAAGTCTTTGTCGTGCTCTTCCAATCACTCTCGGACCTTTCTAGTTGTGTGACACGTTGCAATATCGTGCTGGAAGATCCCATCCACCCCAAGGAAGACAATCATCATTTAGGGGTGTACGTGGTCTGCAAGACTGGATTCATATCGCATTCGGTCCATAGTGCCTTCCACAGGTATGAGTGGACCCAGGGAATGCCACGAAAACATTTCCCATACCATAACGCTGCCCCCACTATCTTGTGTTCTGCCTGCAATGGTTGACGAGTGTTTGTCCTCTGATGTTTCTCTCCTTATACGCTAACGTCCATCCGTTCGATGAAGCAGAAAACGTGACCCATCGGAGGAGATCTTTTGCCAATCAGCGGAGGTCCAATTCCGATACTGCAGTGCAAATGTAAGCCTTTTCTGCCGATGTACCTCCGTTATGATAGGTGGAGTGACCATCCGTCGACATCGAAGCCCCATACGCAGCAGGGTTCGCTGAAGTGTTGTTTAGACACATTTCTGGTAGCTTCCTGGCTCATTTGGCAGGTGAGTTGCTCCACTGTAGCGTATCGATCGGCACTCACGCACCTTCGCAGCCGACGTTCACCTCTTACATCAATGGCAGGTGAGTAAAACTGCTGGACCCTCGATATGTACTAGTACCATTCGCAGAGAACTTCATTCCATGGGTTACCGTGGTCGTGCGTCTGCTCATAAGCCTTTCATCTCCATTAGGAATGCTACTCGTCATTTAGCATGGTGTAAAGAACATTTATCGTGGACCGTAGATAAATGGAAACTGGTCCTACGGACTGATGAATCCAGACACACGATCCGTCAGTCTGATGGCCGTGTGTGTAAGGCGGCAGCCAGGGGAACACTATTTACCACGATGTACTGTACCTACGGTCAAGTTTGGAGCTGGCAGTGTACTCGTGTGGGGGTATTTTTCGCGGTATGGTACCGACTCATTGGTTGTCGTGAACAAACCTGTCAACCAGCATGTCTACCTCAATATTCTGGACAATTATGCCCTACCAACTCTGTGGCAATACTATGGAACCGAGTCTTGTTGGTATCAGGAGGATAATGCACCGAGCCATAAAGCATAGACTGTTACGGCTTAGTTTGACGATAATTCCGCATCGTGTGTGGACTGGCCAGCACAGAGCCCGGATCTTAATTCCATAGAGCATTTATGGGATCAGAGCGCCGCAGAAGAAGTTCGGAACCAAGGCCTACTACTACTAATCAACAGTTAGCGGCAGCATTATGTGCTGAATGGAAGCGCATACCTTCGCAGTGTTCCAAAACCTTGTAGAAAGCATGTCTCGAAGGGTCAGTGCATGCATTAGGGCAAAAGGTGGGACCGACACCGTACTAATGTATGCCAATCAATTCTATGTTGTGTTTCTCTTCTAGGTGTCCGGTGACTTTTTTGTCAATATAGTGTATATACTCGAATTTCAGACTTTCCCCCTATTTTTTCTGAATTTTAATTATAACGTTTAGATTAATTTTCAAATTTCAATACTCTTTTCATTAGAATCCACGGGAAAATATACCGCGAAGTAATTCTATTCCTAAACCCAAACCATTACTTTAAACATTGAATTGCCCCTCAAGATGGTTCGTTACCAAGAAACTCTTATCGAACAAGCATGAAGGGTAATTCCAGGTCACTGCTGAAGAATACACGTGCAATCTCTCGTGATTTCCACCCAGCAGCTGTTGAATGACCTTGGCGACTTGCCGCACTAGTAAATCGTAAACCTTAAGTGGTTAATTGTATGTTTTAACTGGGAAAAGCAGCTCACAGAAAAGAGTGTTTGAATTTCGCAGACGATTGTCTTAAAAAGTTTTTGTACTTTCGTGTGAGTATTTATTTTATAATTTTTTTAGATATTGTTTGTTAACTTTGAGGATGAACCACGTGAGTGAAGTGAGTGCACCTGAAATCTGCAAGCAATACAGGAATGGAGGATTTCATGTGAACAAAAATCTGTTGTTCTGTTCGTGTTACAAAATACCAGTGGATTTTTCAAGATAGGGATGTTGTGAAAAGCATTTAGCAAGCAAGATATATAAAATAAACAACTGTGTCTGAACAGTGAACCGAAAAAAATGCCGAAATGTGTTGAATTAATTGAAAAAAGAACTAAACAACAACAGCATCGCTTAACTGAACTTTCAAAATGAACTGGCACCTTTTGTGCAGGTAAGATGCCACTTTCTAAACTGGATAACCCTACATTAAAAATTCTTGAAAACTTCGTTTGGCCGCCCCGGTGGCGCAGTGGTCTAAGCGATGGCCTCTGATCATTCGTCCGAACTGGGTCCGGGTTCGAATCCCGGTGAGGCATGGATGTTGTGTTTGTCTTACGGCACTGGCTCTCTCCCTTCACTGGAACCAGTGACCCTAAATTAGGGACGGGCGACTGCTTATAGCCCATTGAGTTGCTCACGGTGGTCGTTAAGCCTCCAATAAAGAAAGAAAAAACTTCGTTTGAAAGATACGCTGTTATTCCAAATGTAAATTGGATACAGAAATGTTATTTTCCGAAAATATATAATATTCACAAGCAACAAGTGAAAGATTTTTTTAAAAATCAGTATCCGGTGTGAGCATCGTAGCAGTCGAAACAACTGATTCAGAAGATAGGTAGTTTTTGAATATTCTTGTTGTTCCATCAGCCGAAACGAATGTTGAAATCTGTAACGATGAAACCTTTTCGAGAGAAATCTTCCTCGGGTGCATCATTTTGGAATCTGTAAATTTTAAAGCAGTCAGCAAGACAATACTTCAGTGTATAACATACAAGTTTGTCCGTGCTGGCCCCTCCCCTCACTCCGGAGTAAGTCACTCTCCCAACTGAGCTACACGGACATGTGCTCTCACTGCTATCTGCCTTTATCTCATGTGCGTCCAGCGGTGCAGGCACGATAAGAGGGCCGGGGGCATGTCCCAAGGGTCAGCCGGGATCATGTGTCGCTGTAGGCAGCAATCCCATTAAGAACGTACATTTAAGAAATCCCAGACAATTCGGTGTGTGGAACGCAACATCACACTGATTTATTTTTTCGAAGCACTGAAGAAGGGACTCTCACTTTTCCTGTCTCGCCGTGTTTAAAGAACATCACATAATTGCGAGAAACGTAACAGCTGGGTCATCCTGGAAGTTCGGGCGCCAATGTGAAAACACAAGTCTTGTTCACGCCAGGCATCGAAGCCGGGTCCTCTTAATCCGGTGTAAGTCACTCTTCCAACTGAGCTACGCGGACACGTGCTCTCACTGCTATCTGCCTTTATCTTATGTGTGTCCTGCGGGGCAGGCACGTCACAAGTGCGTTAATAAGTATGAAATACCTTTTGCGAATGCAACCACTTTTGTGATAGGCAGCGCATCTAAGCGTGGTGGAAAAGCCTGAAAGCCGAATACTTGAGAAAATACGGTATTTCGCGAAATTTCGGGATTAACACCGAAATTTCGCGATTTCCCTTGCGAATTTTGCCTTTTTTCCCGCGAAAAAAATACTACCCTGTCGATAATTACTCCACAACAGCTGTTTCACTTGCGATTTGGCAATCCTACCTAATATTCGACAACGTATTACACCCGTTTATGTACCTCAGATCGAGGGTGACGCCGTCTCTGTGATTTGGATACTGTGTACTCCAGTCGCCGTTGGTGCTTCCTTTATTTTGATAAACCCCTGTTTATTTAAGAAGATATTAATAGAGAATACACAGTAAAAAAATTCCGTGAATGGTCAGTATCTCACCCGGATTAACACAGTTTACAGATCATAAGCACGCCATTTTGCGATCAACCAAAAATTTTCGGTAGATGAACTACATGTTCACGGTGTTTAAACTGTTCGAAATATTTCTGTATTTTAACCTTGGCAATCTGGCAACGTTCTTCTTAAAGTAGTTATATACTTGTTTTTTCACGTGCAATCAGTCGACTGGCAACACCTCTGTGGCCAGAAGGTTTTTTTTCCCTGTCAGTAGATATATTATTTAATCCCCGTCATTAGACATGTTAATTAATATTACGGTATTAGACGTTTTTATTTCCCATTAGACATGTTATAAACATAGCATGTACTATGTATTTGTCATTAGGCATGTTAATGAGCATTATGGTCATTAGACGTTTTTATTTCCCGGTCATTAGACATGTTAATTAACATTACGGCATTAGACGTTTTTATTTCCCATTCGACATGTTAATGAACATGTATTATTTATTTATCATTAGGCATGTTAATGAATACTACGGTCATTAGACGTTTTTATTTCTCGGTCAAATGACATGTTAATGGACATTAGGGTATGGTACTGTAAAATTACGGTTTATTGACTGGCCAGTCAGCTCCCGGTGCATCTACCGTAATTTCACAATGCAATGTTTTACAGTGTAGGTAAATCGGAAATTATGCTAATCCTCTACTTATATTTTTGTGACTGATTGTGCATAGCGTTTTGACCAAACTCTTTGCATCTCTTCTTAAAAATTCTTCAGTTCTCCATGATTTTGGGTTTCACCACCTATTTCTATGCTTGGTAAGCCTCTTTTGTCATCTCAATTCTTTTACTTGCTCAGAACTTCTTGATTTATTTCTTCTTGCACTCAGTGTTGTTACGTTTAGTAATGATCATTATTTCAGTCTTCAGGCATCCATTTTAATATAACAACTCTTTTGTATTAGCTATTTTGTCTCAGCGCTTTGATCTTCCTTCTTCAACGTCATTAGCATACCTTATCGTGTTAAAATCAAACCTACTTATGATTTAGTAATTTATTCTAAACTTTTAAATTTTATCGGATTGACGTTAAATATTAAATATAACTTTTTCTTGCACTTGCTGCGAGTACGTAGTTTTCAATGCGATACAACGCAAACACAGGCTTCTTGTTGATTGATATTTTCATGAAGTACGAAACGCTATTTCCGCATTAATAGCTTAGCAAAAATATTAGAATCGACGGAATGATGTACAAGAGTTTTTAAAAATATTTATGATTTTCTAATTATCTTCTTACGAATTCATATTTATTAACAACCACTCGAGAGAATAAGTTGTTGAAAAATGAAATACTTGTCCTAATCAATGCTTTGAAGTTTCGTAATTATTTATTATTCACCTATCGCGTGTACCTGATGCAAAATAAAACAATTTTCTGCACAACATATTATCCATCCTATGAAAAGGGAATTGCTTTGTCGTAAGCACCAAGATCTTAAGCTTTGATATATGATTATATCGGATGCATGTGTTCTTTGACTCATTCTCGAACCCAGTACTTTCTGCTTTAATTATCCTAGGACCCAGTGCTGTCGTAGTTAATCGGATTTGAAATTTATCTCGCATCAAACGCGCTCAGGATGCTTATTGTTTTTTATCTTTTAAATTAAAAAGAGGAAGTGTGTTTTCCAAGACAGGCAACTTTTCCCAGGTAAGAGTGTCGCCGAATTATTAATTTAAAATGGAACTCTCACATCGCTGGCATTAATGAAAATAAACCGTTTGCTTCATTAGACATAGAGAAGGCTTAAGATTTTTTTTGCCAGGGTAATTATGAAACAGGCGATTGGAAAACTGATACTCTGCTACAAAAGGGCATAAATCTTCTCTTTAAATAATTAGAAAAGCTACTGAGCGATTTGAAATTTCTGTTGGAAACATTTATATTTGTCTTAATTCAGTATGATGGAAAATTTATTTTTCTGTAAGGAAAATAAATGCAAAAATTTAATCCCTGATAATTTAGTTGGTAAATTATAGGATGCACGATCCTAAGTTAATACGCAGTTGTGAAATGCAATAGAGAGTTTCTGTTCGCGTTGATAGAGAAACGAATCAGGTGATTCTACTACCGAATATCCGCATGCTATTCCGGGTTCAGTAACTGTATTTCAAATATATGTGCTCTAACTTCATTCAGTTTCTGTGTCCTTTCGGGCATGGCACAGATAAGCGAAACTGGCGATTCTGACAGGATAGTTTGTAAGTGAGAGAGAGCGCACTACATGTCACCATCATTCAAACGTACGATTTTGCACATAGAGGGCAGAGAGAAATTAGGGGGGGGGGCTTAGGAATGAACACTTTTATATATAACTAGGGATTCCTACCCGTGGACCGTCACTTAACGTGCTGGTCCGATATGCTAGAAATTCACACCACGCCTATCAGGCTAGGTTTGAACCTGGGGGTCCCTCTATCAGCAGTCTGAATCTCTAACCACTAGGCCATCCACTGCTCAATTTCAAATTTGGAATAATACTCCATACATACTCATTTATTCATAGAATCAACTGGAAGTATATTATTCGATGGGACATCTGGAATAATAGATATACTCGATGTCACATGCTGGGCAAATTGACCGCACAATTTTATGACAAATATGGTGATGAAGTGACAATATATTATTAATGAAATTGACACAAATAGAGTTAATATAAAAACGTACTGAAAGATACTTTATACATAATTAAATTACTTGTAATCAGTGACTTTGTTGTACTAATTATTCATTTGTGTCGCTTTACACATTTATTAAACAATTTCTCTTGAAATCTCTAATACCTAAAATGAAGTAATACGAGATTGTATTTATATTCATTGACGCAGTTATTTGTAAGTACGTATGGTTACTTAAATTTGAGCACGTCATGTACTCGTTTACGATACGATTGTACTTAAAAAAACCCGAGTAGGTTAAGGTTCTCATTTTTAAGCAGATTTTTTTAACAGTGTATTTACCATCCGCGTTTGGTTTTGTTTTGTTCCACGCGGCGTGGGGGATGCCCATGTCAACTGCCAATCACCCCTCTTTCTAATTTTTGTGTACTGAATGCATATGACAAAAATTATGATCTTGGGCAAGTTGCCCCCTAAGATCATAGTTGTAAATGTAAAAATAAAAATAATGAGATCTGGGCTTTTTCTATTTCCAATGTTTTTCAAGCACACTTGATTTCGACTTTCGTTTCCAAAAGACAGAGTTATTCCGATTTGTTTTTACCGTTCACACCTTTTGTTCTCTCGTAGTACTGATTTTAAAATTTCGTTTTACCATTGACGTTCTCACTCTCTTCGTCTAAGATTCCGTATGTTTTCCACTTCCATTTATTCCCTCAGGGATCTGTTTGCAAATCATTTTTGGCAATGAATCTTCATTCACACGCCCATACGATCTCAGTTGTTTCTCCTCATTAATTTCAATAAATGTTTTGTCACTTTTACATGAATGTCAAACTCTCAATCTCAGAAGATTTCCCTAACAAGGGGTGGGATTACTCCTAGTAGCAAAGCACCTCACGGTTCCTCCACATGCTTCTTGAATTGTTTAAACAACTTCTGAAGTTAGTTTAATCCGCTCTTGCTAAAGTGCTGTCATAAAATCAGACAGGATTTTGAGAGGTTGGTTTAGTCTTTCATTTTTTTCTTCCAGATATCACAGACAAGCAAAGTAAAATAGAATAGAAGAAAATAACCCTTCAAAGCCTGGTAGAAAGTTTAATAACTTCTGTCATTCCTTTAAGTCAGTTCCTTCCACGCAAGGATTATCTACAAATGGAATTCGACACTTGAAATTTAGAGAACATAAGATTTTTGTATCTTATCGCGATAACATGCACACAACAATCCTACATTGAAAACGTAAAGATAGTTGATGCGTCTATTTCTATCGATGATGACGTGCTTAGGTGATAAAAACACTGCGTTAAATTCTATGCTTGAGAACATACACTGGTGTGCAAAAATTAAGGACGAAGAGGAGAAATTAGCATAACAGCGGAACGAGAAGGCAGAACGGACCGAAAGACCACT
Organism: Macrothele yani; assembly: GCA_039090855.1. Classification (NCBI taxonomy): domain Eukaryota; kingdom Metazoa; phylum Arthropoda; class Arachnida; order Araneae; family Macrothelidae; genus Macrothele; species Macrothele yani. Next base: position 189,194,834 of record CM076995.1, read on the forward strand.
CAGGAGATAGACTAGGGTCCGGTACGGTAGGGCATGCGCATATATGCAGCATGACATAGGGGATGGGGGCGTGTCGGAAGGGTATAAAGCACAGGGGCGGTGTACGCTCAGCAATTCGGTGAAAGCTATTGCCCGGTGTACATCGGTTTGAACGACGTCGAGTTGCTGCCACCGTGTGATATGGCCAACAGGCAACCCAGTAGATGACATCTGGGTGACTTTACCCGAGGTCGTGTCATTGGGAAGTTGGAAGAAGGTCGACGTGTGACTAGTGTGGCCGAGGAGTTCGGGATCGCTCACAGCATCGTTTGACGAGCTTGGGGAGCATTTCAAACGACAGGAACAGCTGTCCGAGAGTTTAACAGTGGTCGCCCACGAGCAACAAGGCTGCGGACGACAGGTATATTGTCCTGCAGGCGAGAAGAGACTGATGGCAGACAGCGGGAGAAATTGCAATGCACATGCAATAGACAACTGGAAGTCCGTTATCGCGTTTTATCGTGGCCAGGAGGCTGCAAAAAGGTAGTCTATTTGCCCGATGACCAGTAAGGTGTGTGCCATTAATGCCTGCTCATCGGAGACGGCGGTTTCTGTGGTGCTAGGAACACAAGAACGGAACACATCAGCAATGGGGTCGAGTTCTTTTTACGGATGAGAGCCGCTTTAGTCTTACGAGCGATTCTGGACCTATACACATCTGGAGAGAGCATGGAACACGCAATCATACCTCCAACATCACCGGGAGGGACCGGTTTGGAAGTGGCGGAGTTCTCGTTTGGGGCGGAATCATGCTTGGCAGCCATACTGACCTCCACATCTTCCAAGGAGGTTCAGTCACTGGTGTCCGCTATTGTACCGAGGTTCTCCTGCCTCACGTGCGTCTGTTTAGAGGTGGTGTGGGTCCTGAGTTCCTCTTCATGGACGACAACGCTACACCTCATCGTACAGTGGCTCTTGCAGATCTGTTGGAGAGAGAAGATATTATATGCATGGATTGGCCCGCAAGGTCCCCGGACCTAAATCCAATCGAACATGTGTGGGACCTTCTCGGGGGACACTTGGCAGCACGTCACCAGCCACCAGCAACAATTCCGCAGCTGCGATTGGCGCTACAAGAGGAATGGGCGGCGATGCCTCAACAGCTCCTTGACAACTTCGTCCTCAGCATGGACAGACGTTGTAAATCCTGCAACGCCGTCAGGGGTGATCATATCCCCTACTAAAGACTGGATTTTGCTTGGCAGCTGCCTGTCACATGGACGTTTCTGTCTTATGTCCAGTTGTGCTCGAAGCTACCTTTTCAATAAAGTGCCTTTGTGTACTTTGGATTCCTTGTTTGGACGGTTTTTCTCATTTGTCCCATATTGTTACATCTTGGGGATCTTATGGTATGATTTGAGTCGATGTGCAGCACTTCTGCACGACGTTACATTCAAAAAGCAGTCTCGTCCTTAATTTTTGCACTCCAGTGTAGTTCTCAAGCATGGAATTAGGATGGAAGGCATAATTTCATTTAAATCTTGTTGACCGAATGAATTGTCTAAATTAAAACTATCTTTAGAGGTTTAGATAATGATGTGGTCAACTATCAATTAAAGAACCTATAATACACTATTCTATCCCTCTCCTTTGGTTCACACAAAAAAAAGGTTATATTAAAAATTTACCAAAAAACCATACAAATCTTAAGAAAAAAATCCTAAAAAATATTTTTAAAAATAAAAGCAAGAAAAATTAGTAATATATCAAAGGTTTGAGAAGAATACTGCTAATTAGGTTATGTAATACTTTTTGAACTCTTGGGAGCAGACATACATATTCCCTACTCTCAGGAAGAGCATTCAAGTATTTAGGTTTGCTCTGAAAAGTCGTAGCAGTTTTTTCAGAACATTAAGTCTGGTGTTTGAGGTTTCCTCTGAGAAACTTCACTGTTTTGCATCCCAGGAAGGTTCTAAAGTTGGCCGCTAGATGGCGCTGCGATGGACATGGTCCTGCAGTTAGTTTTGTCTCCCCAGAGGAGAGAGAACAACATGCCCTTCCCAGGACTGGTAATTCGTTTTTCTGTTTTCTGTATGTTTCTTTTTTTAATTTCAATTTTATTATTTTTTTTGAGTTGTTTTACACTCTTTGAAAGTAGGTTGTTCGTCTTGGCCGCGTTTAAATTTTTTCCGCGGAACTTTGGTCAGCGTTTAGTGTCCCTTTGTTGCTTTTAACAGAGGTTTGTTTCAAGTTCATTTTTCGTAGGTTTTGAGTCTTCCTGTGGACTTAATGATTAGAACAATATTTTGTAAATAATTTAACTTGTACCAGCAAAGCACAGCATCACATGTAATTTCTTTTTTTATTTTATATGTAGGTTGTTTGAACTTTTTTAGGTATGGAGTGATATTTCGTTTATTATAGATGTGAAATGATTTCTTGTGTGTCTAGGGCATATAATTTGCTTCTCTGTGACTTGCAACCTAGCACTTTGGATTTAAACTTTACCTTTTTTAAATAATTTTGCTGTGGGTATAGGGCATTTACCATGCTTTTCTAATACATGCAACTCGGTTATTTGGGTTCACTCTCGGATACTGCATCTGTACATTGTTCCTTGTGCACCTTTCGCTAATAATTTTCTTAAAATTGTTGCTTTAAATTTGCCTTTTTCAGAATTTCAAATTTTCTCTTCTTTTTGTTTAAATTTATTTTTTATTTCTCTGCTTTTCTTCTTCTGTGACAGGATAAAATTTATCAATTTCACTGTGGCAAGATTAAAGTTATCCTTTCTGAACCTTTCTTTGGTTAGGAATTTCACCATATCTTAGTACTAATTTTGCCCTGGTTTTGCTATATTTTAGGGTGCTCGGTTCCCTTCCATTTCGTATTAAGTTGTGCTTATCATGGTTGTTGTGCGGTCGGGCAATGTTATTTAGTTTGCTGGGTTGGTTTTAAAAATCACTTTTTAATTTGACAAGTTTAACCTTTAATTTAATCTGTCCTTATTGCAAACTAAATTGGCAGAAACCCACAGTTCACTGGTCTGAGTAGATAAATGAGTGATTTCCTTTATGCTTGCCCTTGACGAAGCCATCGGAGAATCAGTCATTGATCTGCTTCCCTGCGTTCTTTTGTTTGTTTGATTTCCATCGTTCAGAGCTTGCCTGCTTCGGACAGTTGGGGATTGGTGGTTGTTATACTGCTCGTTCTAGAAATATTTGTTTGTTTTCGTTTTTTCAAAATTTTGCTCTTGAGTTTTGCATTTTTAAATACATATATATATATGGTGTACTGTATATACAGGATAGTATACAGGGTGCAAATTGATCGACGTATAAATAAATATATATATATTTATACGTCGATCAATTTGCACCCTGGGTGGATAGCTTTTGGAAGAACAGTGGAATTTTTAAGAACAATATGCCATTATGTCTTAAAAGAAAAGTGTTTAATCAACGGATCCTTTCAGTTCTTACGTACAGAGCAGAGACGTGGACCTTAGCTAAAAAGATATAGAAAGACTGCAGACAACTGAAAACAGCATAGAGAGATGCATGCTTGATGTAACCAACAGTGATCAGAAGAGGAACTCATGGATAAGGGAAATGACAAGAGTTGAAGAGTAAAATCCCTGAAATGGCAACATATATTACCAGAAGAACGGACCTGCAATGGACAACCGAAGTTCTAGATTGGAGTCCAAGGAACAGGGAAAGAACTATAAGAAGACCACTGGGAGATAGGTGAATGAAATTCGAAAGCATGCGGGAGTGACATATAGGATATTGCCACAAGATTAACGGTTGTGGAAGGAACTTGGGTAGACCTTCATCCAAGATTGGATTGATAATGGTTGATAACGATTATGACAATACAGTATACTGTTTCGTGTATACTGCCCCACGAGCAGCATACTCACATGACCCTTGTCAGCCACAAATTTATGCACCCAGCAGCACACCTTCTAAATATTCATGAAACACTTCTGACATTTTTCATGACACATTCATGGCAGATCCTGACATTTTTGGCGACATATTCATGTCTTGTTTACATTTCCGATGGCATGTTCATAGCAAATTTGCAAACTTTCCTACGTCGCATTTATTGCATTGTCCTAACATTTCATTTGACGCATTGGTGATAGACTTCCGATACACTTTCTAAGGAATAATCAAGGCATGTCTCCAACATTTCCCATAAACGGTCATGGTGCGTTACCGATATTTCCCATGGCACATTTATAGCCCATTTCCAACATTTTTCATGGCATATTTGTGACATTTTTCCGTGGACCATTTCTGATGTTTTCCACGGCACAACTACAATATTCTCCTCGGGGCTTTCATAGCATATTTCCAATATCTTCGAATGAATTTCGATTGTTTTTCCTATAAGGTGTAAGTATCAGATAAGCATACGTGATTAAACGATTGCTTAACGATTATTACGACCGATGTAATATGATGTTGATCCTCCATGTGAAGCCAAAGCAGCTCTTATTAGGGGAGGAATAAACCTACGAGATTTGTATATAGGTGTACTGTGGTTTAAGGTACCTGCACGTTACCAACAGATCTCTTAAGTCTTGTAAGTTACGTGGCTGAACCACCACAGATCGGATTTGCTGTTCCAAAACAAATCACAGATACTCGATTGGATTAATGTCGGAGGAATATGGAAGCTAGAGGAATACCTCGAGGTATTTCTCCTGCCTCCAATACCTCGAGGTATTTCTCTTGCCTCCAATACCTCGAGGTATTTCTCTTGCCTCCAATACCTCGAGGTATTTCTCTTACCTCTAAATTGGCACTTCTCCATTTACCTGGACAAGAGCCAACACTTCTCTAGGTATACGACGCACATGCGCTCGGCTGTCCATATCGTCCCACAGCAAACGAGATTCATCCGACCAGACGACCTTCTTCCCATCATTTAAGGTCCAGTTCTGACAATCGCGTGACCATTACAGACGCTTTCGGCGGTAAATCGAGTTTAACATAGGCACTCCTAGTTGCCTGTGTCTACGCAGCTCCATTTTTATCAGCGGTTGATGTATTATGTACTGTGACACATTACTCTCGTCATTAGCATTAAAATTATTGGTGAGATGTGCAGCAGCATTAATTCTGTTGGCTCATACCACACGGAATAACCTTAGCTCACCTCTAGCATAGATGGGCCTTGGTCAGGAAACACCTTACCAGCGGTTCGTGGGTTTTCCCTCCTGGTACCACTTTTTCGTAGGTACTAACCACGGTTGAACGTCAGCACCCCACGAGCCTTGTCGTCTCGCAAAGGCTCCGTCCAGTCATTTGGCCTTTGTCAAAGTCCCTCAAGTCCGCTGCCTTTTCCATCTGAAGAACAAGAATACCACTGACAAACAGAACTCATTAGGCGTTATTTATGCCGTTTAATGACCTTTAGACAGGCCATTGTTTATCTGCAGTTACTTCGATTAGCATAAAGACACACTGGCCATAATGGTTTGGCTCTGTGGTGTTTGCAATGTTTAACAGAGGAGAAATTACAATATGTACAATCATTTCACAGAAGAACACAAATTATATTTCCTGCAAATACTCCCAGTGAAACAGCAGGGAAAATTACCATATGTTCTAATTTTCCGAATGCAATATTACTTTCTCTCTATTTCTCGAAGACCACTATTCGCCCCCTGAGGATTACTGGCAAATTAATGCAGTCGGCTTGCCATTCCTCTGCTGCATACGGGTAAGGGACAAGTGCCCCCTGAGGATAACTGGCAAATTAATGCAGTCGGATTGCCATTCTTCTGCTGCATACGGTAAGGGACAAGTGCCCCCTGAGGATTACTGGCAAATTAATGCAGTCGGCTTGTCATTCCTCTGCTGCATACGGGTAAGGGACAAGTGCTCCCTGAGGATTACTGGCAAATTAATGCAGTCGGCTTGCCATTCATCTGCTGCATACGGGTAAGGGACAAGTGCCCACTGAGGATTACTGGCAAATTAATGCAGTCGGCTTGTCATTCCTCTGCTGCATACGGGTAAGGGACAAGTCCTCCCTGAGGATTACTGGCAAATTAATGCAGTCGGCTTGCCATTCATCTGCTGCATACGGGTAAGGGACAAGTGCCCCTGAGGATTACTGGCAAATTAATGCAGTCGGCTTGTCATTCCTCTGCTGCATACGGGTAAGGGACAAGTCCTCCCTGAGGATTACTGGCAAATTAATGCAGTCGGCTTGCCATTCCTCTGCTGCATACGGCTAAGGGACAAGTGCCCCCTGAGGATTACTGGCAAATTAATGCAGTCGGCTTGTCATTCCTCTTCTGCATACGGCTAAGGGACAAGTGCCCCCTGAGAATTACTGGCAAATTAATTCAGTCGGCTTGTCATTCCTCTTCTGCATACGGGTAAGGGACAAGTGCCTCCTGAGGATTACTGGCAAATTAATGCAGCCGGTTTGCCATTCCTCCCCTGCATATGGGTAAGGGACAAAGTGCTTCCGCTGCCGATTTCACAGGGAATCACGGACTCATTCGCGTCCCAAACACAAGGAGTCGGCGGGAAACCCCGGAAAAACTGCAGACTAGAAGACCTGCAGGACCAGGATTCGAACACCCTTTTGAAACGCCCGCCTCCCAATTAGAGAATAGCGACGCAACCAACTGCGCTCTGCCGGAGGTAATAATACTTTAAGACATAATTTTTTATTTGCTCACGAAATCTTGTAAGTAAAGCATAATTCAGTTTTTTGAGCCTAAACAAAGAAAAACTGATCGTGTATTTTATTAATGCACTGTTCCAGTTGGCTTGTAAACGTATTAAAAAGTTCTCCCATCATTTAACGCAAGTGTAATATCTCTCCATACTTTAAGTTTCAAATGACTTTTAATTTAAAGACCAAATGGCATCGATTAAACTACTACGCTGAAAAAATTCCTTTCTCTTGCCGAAGCTATTCATCCTTTTCTTTAAGAATAAAAGAAATGAAAGAAGAAGAAAAAACTAGATAATGAGACTATGAATAAAAGGGAAGTTTCGTCCTGGTTTGCGAGTTTGAATTAACACATTGTATAAATCGCTCTCTGCCGAAGGAACCATCTGCCTCTAAGATCCAACAAAGCGCTGTCGGACTTCAGCAAGATGCTGCCGATAGTTTTAAACAAAATTATCCATCGAGACACGGCTGCCATTAATGATCCTTCTTTTCTTGTCTCCTGCGGGAGATCCTATGAACAGAGCGATGTTGTTTCTGATTCCCTTCTCCCTTCTTCTCTCGCCCCACAATTGATGTGAAACGACGAAAAACAGCAGATTGCCTCGCATCTGGCTCTTTGAAGTTGCTCCCATTTTCTTCAAGAAAAGTTTTTTGCATTTTGCTCTTTATCATTTCTGCTCTTCCTTACGTCCCTTTTCCTTTCATTCCTAAATCCACTTCCTCTGCATTAGGACTTAATTGTACTGAAGAAAGGAAACTCCAAATGCATACTGTTCTTTTCTTTTTTCTCAGCCATGTAATATTTTTGACAAAGGAAGTAAAAGAGTATGCTCAGCGTTATATCGTAGAGACCTTCTGTCAGATTTTATGCGCACCGATAAAAATAAATGAGAAAATTCTATTAGTTTGTTAGAGGAACCCTGTAATAAGATTAAAGGCTTTTTTTCTTTCTATCTCTTTTCTCATTGTTTGCTACGAACGAAGGTAGATACAAAAGAAAAGTTTTGCGCTTAAGTTATGGCGCGCATTGAGCAAACACGATTTTTAAAATTTTTATTTGCATTAAAAAACAGAAAATAAATAGAAGCAGGTTAAATATGCAAATTGTCAGGACTTAATACTCACTTCATTTACTACAACTCTCTTTCCGTCTCTCGCTTTAAGAATAGAATACCCACTGTGGTCTGTGATACGGACGATTTTGTAAACTTAAAGCAACCTAAGTTTTGCATACAATTGCGAACCGGGTTTTATAAATTGATAACACTTTATTTTATGATGCACAAAATTATTTAAAAAATTTTATTCGAAAGTAAAAAAACCCTGCATAGTTCATGAGCGCATGTAGAGTTAAATATTAAATTCAGTTGTGTGATTCCCTGACAAAATGTGTGAGCTTCATAGAATAAAATTTTTACTTACTGAATAAAGACAAAATGAAATTTTTAAAAACATGGCTATCACGGTTTATAACATACAGATACTCACAGTTTTGGAGTGAACATTAATTTTGAATTTGTCACGATCAGTACATCAATATACGCTTAAGAGCCAGAATATTATGGCCACCGATGTAATATGATCTCCGCAATCTGGCATTCAACGAGTGTGAAAATGCTCTGCTTATCTCTCTCTATATATAAAACAGACTGTGTGTGTGTGTCTGTTGGTCGGATTTCACATAGAGTTAGGCGACACAGAGCGACGAAATTTGTTATGAAGGTACCTGTAGACAACTTCTGGTGCACCTCGAAGCTATTATTTTCTAATATGAATTTGATTTTTAGTTATTTAATGTAACGCGTTTCTACCCGATCTGAGTGTGTCTTTCCGCTTTGTTGAGATCAACCTGATCACACCACCGAACTTTAAGGCGTGCAGAAAAGTAGTTCACCATAAATTTTAGGCGTTTCTTTTTTAGAATTCCGTTACGATTATTTTCATTCGTAAATACATTTATTGCACCCTTTTTTGTAAGCGTTGTTTGCTGATTGTGTTATGACGTTGAGGGCGGAGAAGAAAGAAAAGAAAACAGAACTTAGTTTTTCAATCTGCGTTATTAATTCAAAAGTGTCATACGTCAGAAGGTCATCATACTGTGACGACGTTGTGAGCTAGAAAATAGAACGTTGTTTTAACGTAATTCTAAAAAAGAAATAGCTCAAATTTGTCGTGAACTACTTATCTTCGCGCCTTAGCGTTGGGTCTGATAAGGTTGCATGTAAAGAAAGCGGAAAGACACATGTTTTTTTGTTAAGCGTAGATTGCTAACTGTATTATGACCTTGAGGGCGGAGAAGGAAAAACAGAAAATAGATCATTTTTTGTTTTCAATCTCCGTTGTTAATTCAAAAGTGTCTTACGTCAGAAGGTCATCATACTATGCCTCAAATTCCCAAAAAGAAACAATGTGTAAGAAGAACACAAAGAATGGATAAAGAAAATCAAAGAAAAAGAAGAGAACAAGAAACAGCTGAAGAACGAGAAGGAGGCTGGAAGAAGATAGGATTTCCAGAGCACAATCAAGGGCACAGGAATCATTCCAGCAGCGAGAAAGAAGACTGGAACGCAATAGGACTTCTACAGCGCAATCGAGGGCACAGGAAACACTCCAACAACGAGACACCTGACTTCAGCATGATCGACTCACTACGGCTAATGCTCGGTTGAACATCTGGAGAGAAAAAGAAAATGCAGCATTCGTCTACAACCCGTCCGTGGATTACGCCTCTGATCCATCATGTGTCATTGGATTAATGCCATTAACGTGTCAATACTGTGCAACCATCAAATGGAAAGGTGAAGCCCCACGTGTGTGTTGTAATGGTGGGAAGGTTCAGCTGCCATTATTGCATGATCCTCAGGATATATTACGTATGTTTTTGACTGGCAACTCATCAGATGCAAAACGTTTTCAAAACAACTTACGCCGTTATAATTCCTGTTTTCAGATGCCATCATTTGGCACAACTAAAAAATTTAGACAGTCTGGTTACATGCCCACATTTAAGGTACAAGGACAAGTGTATCATAGAATCGGTAGTCTACATCATTTACCCAATGAACAGCCAAAATGTTTGCAGATCCATTGCGATGATACACAGCAAGCCGACCAACGTTGCAGGAATGTGTCGCAGACAAGACGAGAATTAGCATTGAAGCTGCAAGAAATGCTTCATCGAGAAAATGCTTATGTCAAGAGCTTTAAAACGTCTCTAGAAACGATTACTCCTGAATTAAAATTGGTTATTTTAGCAGACAGAACTCCACCAGGTGAACACGAGGGACGATTCAATGCACCGACGACATCAGAAGTGGCAGCAATCATGTTGGGAGAACAACATGGAACGAGAGACATAGTCTTAGAATTGAAAAACAGCACCATCAAGAGAATTGCCGATACTCACAGGTCCTACAATGCCCTACAGTATCCATTAATGTTTTGGCAAGGAGAAGATGGATACCATTTCCAACTGTTTCAAACAAACACATCTACTGGAATATTGTCATCTAAGAAGATATCTGTTATGGATTTTTATGCCTTTGAGATTATGGTACGTTCTTCAAGTTTCAACATCATACTGTGAAGCAAACACCTTTTGCACCAATTTATTTTGGATACGTATGCCAAAATTGAGTCTGAAAGGCTGAGGTACATTCAACGTAATCAAAGGGCACTGAGAGTGGAACAATATGTTCATCTCAGAAACGCTGTCAACAATGATGGAAATGTTGCTGACATTGGTCTGTTGGTCATCTTGCCATCCAGCTTCACTGGAAGTCCTAGGTATATGCATGAACGTACTCAAGATGCTATGAGTTATGTGCGGATGTATGGTTGACCTGATGTCTTCATTACTTTCACATGTAATCCAGCTTGGGATGAAATCAAGAATGAACTGTTTCCAGGGCAAAAACCACAAGATCGTCGCGATTTGTTGGCAAGAGTCTTCCATGAAAAGCACAAGGCACTCATCAATCTCATAAGCAAGACCAAAATTTTTGGCAGTGTACAATGTTACATTTATACAATAGAGTGGCAGAAACGAATACTTCCTCATTCCCACATTCTGGTGTGGCTTAAAGATAGGATATACGTACAGAGAGTTGCTGATTTCATCAGTGCCGAAATACCAAGTCCAGAAGAAGACCCACATTTGTTTCGTTGTATAACAACGCAGATGATACATGGTCCCTGTGGGAACATTAATCCGAATTCTCCATGCATGAAGGATGGAAAATGTACTAAAAGATACCCACGTGGTTTTTTGAAAGAAACATAAACAAGGCAAGATGGATACGCAATTTATCGTCGGAGAAGTCTAGAAGACGGGGGAATTGTATCAAACATCCTTATTCAAGGATCTGAGGTGTTAGTAGGCAATAGATGGATTTTTCCATATTGTCCTCTGTTATCAAAAATCTTCAATGCTCATAAAATATAGAATACTGCAATTCAATCAAATCAATAAAGGATGTATGCAAATACGTTAACAAAGGATCTGACATGATTGTGTTTGATCTGACCACATCTGAAAGTGATGTGAATGAAGTTCATCGATATGAAATGGGAAGATACATCAGCAGCAATGAAGCTGGCTGGAGAATACTAAACTTTCAAATCCATGAACGTTATCCCACAGTAACTCAATTAAGCGTCCACCTTGAGAATGGACAGAGAGTTTACTTCACCACAGAAAATGCAATTGAACGAGCCCATGTTCCCCAAGAAACGACATTGATATCTTTCTTCCGACTCTGTGTTGAAGATGAATTTGCCTGGACCCTATTGTATCAATAAGTCCCAAAGTACTACATGTGGAACAGTGGGAATAAGAAATGGGACCAACGTAAAATGGGATTAAATGTACCTCACCACCCAGGAATCAGGTCCAGTGATGCACTCGGTCGAGTGTATACTGTCCATCCAAACAACTCGTAATGCTTCCACCTCAGACTGCTTCTGTAGCATTTCTAGGGGTTCAGGAAAGGCAAAGGTTCTGCAAGATTGTAAGCTAATTGTCAGGGATGAGTGTACTATGTCGCACAAAGCTGCATTTAAAGCCCTTGATGTCACTTTACAAGACCTCAGACATAACAACAAAAGAATGGCAGGGATTACTCTGGTGTTAGGCTGCGACTTTCGACAAACACTGCCAGTCATTCCACGTGGAACGAGAGCTGATGAAATGCAATCATGCTTAAAATCTTCATATATTTGGAATGAAATACAAAGACTTAACCTCAAAACTAACGTTCGAGTTCATATTACTGGCGATACTTCTGCACAAGGGTTTGCCGAGAAACTACTGAAACTAGGAAACGAATATATGACACCTGATAAGGAAGATGGATGTATATCAATGGCAGATGTTGGAAAAATTGTTAAAACACATCAAGATTTGTTAGACGCAGTTTTTCCAAACATTGGAGAGCATTTTAACAATCATGACTGGCTGCGCCAAAGAGCCATTCTTGCACCGAAAAACGACAGTGTTAGAGTCACCAATAATCAGCTTTTAGCTCACTTGCCCAGCATTCGTCTAATTTACAAGTCAGTTGATACCGTTTGTAATACAGACGATGCAGTCAACAACCCAACGGAGTTTCGTAACTCTTTGGAGACACCTAGAGTTCCTTCACATATTTTAGATTTGAAGAATGGTGCACCTATTATGCTTCCGAGAAATTTGGATCCGCCTTCACTTTGCAACGACACGAGATTATCTGTCAAGAAACTAATGAAGAATGTTATTGAAGCTACTATAATGACTGGACATGCCGCAGGCAAAAACGTTTTTATTCCAAGGATCCCGATCATCCCATCTGATGTTCCGTTTCAATTTAAACGTCTTCAATTCCCGATTCGTTTGAGTTTCGCCATGATCATCAATAAGGCACAAAGGCAGTCTCTAAAAGTTGTTGGACTGAATCTACAAAGTCCATGTTTTTCCCATGGTCAACTGTACGTTGGTTGTTCCAGAGTCGGAAATGGGGAAAATCTTTACATCTTTGCTCCGAATGGAAGGACTATCAATATTATTTATCCCGAGGCTCTACAAGAATAAGGTACTTTTCATCTTAATCAATTTCATTGCATAAGCATTCTGCTTTCAAACTTTTGAATTATTTACATTGGACGTGACAACTACTAAATAATTCAAATACATTTTTTTATCCTAATATTCTATTCCGGGATGTTGTACTACAAAGTTGTATAAACCTTGATTTACCAGTCTTAATTTAATTGCCGATATAGCGTTTACTTTATACTATCACTAGCCTGTCAACGACGGGTACAACAGGCTAGTAACAATAAAAAAATCGCAGCTTTATACTTGTGTGGATGGTAAGAGTTATATGGGATGATCACAGTAGAGCTGGTTGGCTTACGATACACATAAAACTGAATTGAGTCGGCGATCATGCTCCGTCTGATGCTCAAGTCAAGGTAGGGGAGAAATACTTTGTTCTCCAATTTTATGATAAATTTAATGGTGGAATTTACCGACGACAAGCTTAATCTGAATTCTTCAAGATCCCCAACGGAAAACGGCCAAAGTATTAATATATCGTCGATATATCTCGTACACAGCAATGGGTCGTGGGTATAATTTGTTAAGATATTATTTTCTATATATTGCATAAGAATTTCAGCCATCAAAGCAGACAGTGATGACCCCATGGCTGTGCCACCGTCTTGTGTATAAATAGTATCTTCAAAGCGAAAAAAGAACGTTTAGCACCTGGCGCCAAGGCATCTAGAACGCTCTGTACCTCGACCTGAGATAGGTGACCTTGGGTGATCAGTAGGTGGTAAATAAGATTATGTACTTCTTCATACTACTCTCATTACTACTTGTTATGCACGCTTAGACCACTGAGCCAGTGGGACGGCCCGACTACGGTTCAACGATGCATTTTTTCTGTTTCCTTGTTAAATACGGGATTGCCTCACTAATCTCTAGCATCATTGAACCTTGATCAGGGCCGTCCCGCTATCTCAGTGGTCTAAGCGTTGGCTTTTGAGCATTCGTCCGAAACGGGTCTAGGTTCGAAACCCGTTGAGGCATGGATGTTGTGTTTGTCTAACGGCACTGGCTCTCTCCCCCTTCCCTGGGGGCAGTGACCCTAAACTAGGAACGGGCGATTGCTCATACCCCATTGACTTGCTCACGGTGGTAGTTAAACCTCTAAAAGAAAAAAAAAAAGAACCGTGGTCGGTGAACATCTCACTGGCGGTTCATGGTTTCTTCTTTCTGTGGCCACTTTTCGAAAGTACTACAAATCAGGGCAGATCGTGAGCATCCCACAAGACTTCCCGTCTCAGAAATGTTGTGATCCAGTAGTCTGGTAGTTGCAATTTGGCTTTTGTCAAACTCGCTTAAGTCCGCTGTCTTCACCTTTGGAAGAACAAGAAGAACAGTACTGATTGACAGAGCTCAGTATCAGATGTTATTTATTCCGTTTCATGACCTTCACACGCGTCGTTGTTTACCTGCAGTTGCTTCGATTTGCATAAAGATGGGCAGGTCATAATGTTTTGGCTCTTTGATGTGGTATCATGATTAAGATAAATTATCTGACTAAGCGTTTCCAGCCACCCCTGTGGACAAATATCACAGGGGAAGGCAATCGTCCGATCCCACCGTAGCAGAATCGTGGCTGCGGGTGACGGAATCAGCAGATCTTCTTTGGTCTTGCAGACAAAAAAGGCATCACCGTAATCTTTATTTTCGTCTTTCAGAAAAAAGAATACATTCTGAGAAGAACCATTTGTGATTTTTCTTGAAGACTCCCGATCATGGTCAGAGGTTTTTCATCTGGGAAAAAATTCTGTCTTTCAGAACTTTCCGAAAATGGAAGTTAAAAGGAGTAAAGATTTCTCACATAATTGTAGTTTCCTTTTTCTAGCAATAAATCGTATTTCTAGCGTGAATGCTCTTTCCTTTACCAAAACAACAATATTCCTTCCACAAAACGAAGTCCATGTAGAAAAAAAGAAAAGGTTTGATGAGATGGATGTGAAAGAATTGAATTGGCCTGCACAGATCCCCGATGGCACATCTTAGGGATAAATTGGAACGCCAACTGCAAGCCAAGCTGAATCGACCAACATTGGTAACCAACCTGACAAATGCTTTTGCGGCAGAATGAAAGGCCGGAAATCTAGTGGAAAAGTCTTCCCAGCAAAATGGAGGCTGTGATAGTAGCAACTTGATATTATTTCTTTTTCTATTACAGGGAGTTTGTGGATAACCATGTGTCCGGATACCTTTGTTCAAATACTGTACAGCACACACTTTTCTCGAAATGTATGAAAATATTTGTCGTGTTTCTTTGACGTCCCTGATTTGCCATTGTTCGAGTAACCTTTCATTACTAATCTAGTCTTCTGTGTTTTTCTTGCTTCTTCTTCGACGGAAAGAAAAAAAATTCAATGGAAGCACCAGTTGCAAAATGGAATTGTTTAGAGGTTCACGCTGCAGTTTACGTAGAAGAAATAAATAAAACTTTATTTTTCTTTAGATATTTAATGAGGAAATGCCTCAATTTTTTTCTTGAGGGCTGTAAAGCCCAAGGTTCCCAGTTCCGGACCCACTGTTTGTAATCGAGCTTGAAACCTCTTCTCAGCAAATAAATGTACGTATAGGCAACTGTGAATACCTATTGTTCTCTAATGTATTTTGCTATGTTACCGATTGGAAAGGATCATTTCGCGTTTGCTTAAAATAAACTACTTCTTCTTCCAACCCTTTTTATAGCCAATTGGGGTTTTCCTCATCTCTCTCCAAATGTTCTTGTCTGGGGCTTGTTTATTACACAGCTTTCCTGCAGTTCTGTTTATATCATCCATCCATCTTCTTACTGGTCTGGTGGAGTATACTCTGTTTCTACCAACCTCTCATTATGCTGAAACTATAATTGCCCTAAAAGTATTATACAGTTAGCTATAATATTACAATACTTTTCGGAACATTTCCACAGCAATCGCATTTCTTATAATTATATTTTGTAGAGCTTCCATGCTCTTTTAATTTTCCTGCAAGACATCACCCCAGTTTTAAAGCAAGTAACATCATTCTTCTTCTTCCAATCCATTTTTACAGCCAATTGAGGCTATAGATTTCCTTCATCTCTTTCCAAATGTTCCTGTCTTAGGCTTGTCCGTTCCACAGATTTCTTACAGTTTTGTTTATATCATCCATCCATTTTCCCTCTAGTCTTCCTACTCCTCTCTGTCCCTTATATAGTCTCCATTCTGTTATTATTTTCCATTCTATATATATATATTTAAATAGGCCCCCTCATCTCTTTCCAAATGTTCCTGGGCTCGTCTATTCCACAACTTTCCTACAGTTTTGTTTATATCTTTCATCCAGCTTCCCTCTGGTTTTCCTACTCCTCTCTTTCCCTTATATGGTCTCCATTCTGTTATTATTTTCCATTCTATCTATATATATAGGTCTCCCTCATCTCTTTCCAAATGTTCCTGTCCTGGGCTTGTCTATTCCACAGCTTTCCTGGAGTTTTGTTTATATCTTCCATCGATCTTCCCTCTGGTCTTCCTACTCCTCTCTGTCCCTTATATAGTCTCCATTCTGTTATTATGTTGTCTATTCCACAGCTTTCCTGCAGTTTTGTTTATATCATCCATCCATCTTCCCTCTGGTCTTCCTACTCCTCTCTTTCCTTTGTATGGTCTCCATTCCGTTATTATTTTAGTTGATCTATTATTTTCCATTCTTGCTATATGGCCAGCTTATTTCCATTTTAATTGTATGTGTTTTCACCTGTGTCTAAATTTTTTCTGAATCTTATACCTGTATTCTTTACTTTATCTTTCTTGAAGTCATATTTAGAGAGATCTTTCCATATTAAGTTGTGTTTTTTGCTATTTGTCTAAGATGTTTTTCATGATAGGCCAGGTTTCAGCGCCATATGTCGTAGTGGTATTATACATTGATTGAAAAGTTTTGCTCTGTTTCTTGGAATTTTACTACATAGAATCTTCTTTAACATCCCAAAAGCTATCCACTCGATTTTGATTCTTCTGTCAATGTCTTCCATAATTCCCTGTGGTAATTAGTTTTCCTAGGTATATGTATTATTCCACACATTCAATTTCTTTATCTTTTATTCTAATATTTTCTTGTGCTTCGCTATTATTAAGTTGGTTTGACATTATTTTTGTTTTATAAATTTCGATTTCTAATCCATTTTCTTTTGATGTATCTGTTAGTTCTATCATTTCTTTTAATTATTTTTTATTTTCTGAAATGAGGAGTATAAAATATTAATATATCAGCAAAATTTCAGCAAGTAAAATCATTTGGTATCTTAGAAAGTCCAGATTACACTAGGGAAAGAACATTATTTGTCACTGCAATGGTTTACTACGGGAAGGTGAAGTAGCAACGGAACTTTGTGGGGAATCAAATTAAAAAAAAAAAAAAAAGATACGAAATAGATCTTATGTAAAATCCAAGTCCCCTAGGTATAAAGATACACCACATACTGAATCAAACTACATCATTACGCAGTTAAACGGACATTTTGCTATTTTGAAATTAGCATCGCATCGCGCATTTCGAAATTATATATCAAACGACTGTGCTGCGATGCAAAATGGAAGGGCGTATACGTTCAAATAATTAATTGAAATGCGATTGATGGAATTAATTGCATCATCAAAAATACATTGAAATCAACTGAGAAGATAATATGATGAAGCTAAAGGAATAGATCTGAAAATTAAGAGAAACAAGTAAACGAATACCATGTTAATGGAAACGGGGAACAGTTTGGAAAGAAACATAAATACTTAAAATCAGTAAATTACCCATTATTAAGTTTTCATTATAGCAGCTATATATTATGAATCACTTATAAACTAATCAAATAAAAATGAATAATTGAACAACGAAGCAGCCATACGCGATGTAAAAAATCAAGAAAATCAGGCTATTTCCACATAACAGAATTAATTTGGATCTAGATGAAATATACAGTCTTACTAATAGAAACAAAGATTGCGTGAAATACCGTAGAGAGTTGTAGGACAACGAAGAGATCTTACATACACACAAAGAGCATCGTACGTTTCCCCCAAAGAACACTGTGAGTTTCTTAAATTAGCGTAGAAGAACAGTTTCTAAAAAGAAACAAAAAGCTGAAAATTCTTGACAATACTTGCATTTGTATGACTTCAAACGAAAACAAGGGTATTTATTATCAAAATTCAGAACATAGGCGGACAACCTTTAAAGTTTATGACTGCAGCGACCCTTCTTGGCATGCTTTCCAGCAGATGACAGTGGGTTTGTACGGAAAAGTTTCCTCCATTCCTCTTTCAAAGTTTCTGATAGAGGAAAGTCTAACCTGCCGAGAGACAAGGTTCGACGCTCCAATTCGCGCCACAGATATACTGGATGGATTTAGACCAGGACCTTGAGCCGGCCAATCCAACACTTGTTCACCCTGATCCTAAAACCCGGCCTTCACAAACTTTGCCGTGACGAAAGGAGCTCCATCTTGGTGAAGCAGGCATTTACACATGCTGAAGTACTTCCGCGCGTAAGTAGTGCGGAATTGTTCAGAATGTCTTCGTACCTGACGGTCGTCAGACTGGACGGCACCACAACCAAAGAAGAGAGGTCTTATCAGCAGAAATATCCCCACACCATCATAAGTCCTTCACGATCTGTGATTGTGTGGGGAGTGAGTAGCATGATTCGTCAATCTACACAACTCTCTTTCACTTTTCCGTTGTCTACGTACGGCTAGCGGACGCTGTCTGGCATTGCCTGCAATGACGTAGTGCGAAGCATGCGGTTTGTGATGGGCTGTTATAAGGCCTCGTGTGAGGTTGCTGGCCAGGTCTGCGGCAGAGGACGTACGTGTCTTCTTCCCATTTCGCAGTAAGCTTTGTTTGGCATGTTCCTTTAGTCAGTGATGCGTCTCAGCGCGCGGATTCCCTGGAGTTGCAACATCTTACTTTCCATTGATGAAGAACATCAGCGGCAGTGGATTTTAGGAATCCCAGAAATGAGGCGAGAATACTGCAGACGAATAATCTCTGGGTTCGTCATAAAAGAAGTCAACATTTATCGGGCCATGTGACTGTTATATTTTGTCTAATTTGGCTTTCATTGTCTGTGACTGTCGTACCACAGAGTTCGCAATTCTTTTAACAACCGGGTATATACTGTTGAAAACACAAGGAAACATAAAGTGCGCTTCACAGCAGTTGCAAGAGTAAGAGTCCGCCAGCGCAAGTGAGGAAAATATTGTTTAGAAATTCCCCTCGCGTTGATCACATGACACATCACGTGAACTCACACACGCTTAGTGGCGACTGTGCTAAGAAGGTGTCAGCTTTAAGAGCTGCAATGTTATGCAAGCTACAAGTGAACCTCTACTAAATCAATGCGAATCTTCGTTTATTCAACATGTTCTGTGTATAATAATCATTTTGATTAAACGACTTCTTCTTCAATGAATATCCTTATTCAAGGTGAGTTTATTCAAATGCATGCAATAATTCTTCTTTTCCGAAGTTTTAAGTCCGCCATTGGAGCATTGCGCTTCTAGTATTCTGAAGGCATTGCGCCGCCAGTGCGTATATAAAACGATAAGCTGTCAGAGCTGTTTTTGGCATGAGAATGACAAGTAATAACGATTTAAGCCATTTTCAACACGGTGTCATAGTTGACGCTCGTGAGATGGGCCATAGTATTTCGGAGGTAGAAACGAAGTTCGGGTTTTCACGGACGATCATTGCAAGGGTGTACCGTGACTACAAGAATTTCGGCAAAACCTCTAACCTACGATACCAATTTGGCCGTAAAAAGACACTGGGTGAACTTGAGCATCGTCGGCTGTCAAGAATCGTTTCACGCGATAGGCGTGCAACACTCTCGCAGGCATCATCGGAATTCAATGCTGGAGCCTCAACAAGCACCATCGTGCGGACTGTGCAACGTACCCTGCACGATATGGTCTTTGGGAGCCGACACCCAACTCGAGTCCCCTTGATGAATGCACGACACAGAGCTATGCTCCTCGCTTGGGCACGGCAACACCGCCACTGGACACTTAATGACTGGAAACAAGTGGCCTGGTCTGACGAGTCGCGTTTCCAACTGTATCGGGCAGATAGAAAGATTCGTGTGTGGCGCAAACCCCATGAAGCCATGGATGCTGCCTGTCAACAGGGAACTGTACCGGCTGGTGGATTGTCCATAATGGTATGGGGTGTGGTTAGCTGGACTTCACTGAGACCCCTGGTACGTCTACAAATGTCTGTGACCGGCCAACGCTATGTGCGCATCCTTTCTGACGAGGTACATCCGTTCATGTCCTGCATTCATGCTGATGGATTGGGCCTGTTCCAACAGAACAATGCACCTCCACACAAGTGTCGGGACGCCACATTATGGTTAGAGGAGCATTCATCTGAGTTTGGGGTTTTGCCATTCCCACCGAAGTCCCCAGATCTGAACGTGATAGAACACATTTGGGATGCCATGCAACGCGGTATAGAACACAGGAAACCGAGACCTCGGACTACACCCGAATTGTAGAAATCTCTGCAGGAAGTGTGGTGTGCATTGCCTACAGAATATTTCCAGAAGCTAGTGGATTCCATGCCTCGTCGTATTTCTGCAGTCCTGCCCTCCCGTGGGGGACCTACCAAGTATTAGACTGGTGTACCAGTTTTTCTGGAACTTCAGTGCACTGTATACTTGAAAATGTAGCCTTTATTTCAGAATATTACGGGCGTTTAAATTTGACTCGAACTTTTGTTTCTAATACATTAGTTTGAAAAATTGTGCGTATTATTATTGTGCGTTTGGCAACACTGGTATCTCACGCTACCAGAACGCCGCTTGTTTCGTTAAATTTCGTTGCCGTGACAACTGCCACACTGCAAAAAGAGAAATAGCGAGTGAAGGGTTTCGACTTTGGTGCAGCTGAGAATAATTATCAAATTTCTTTGCAATGAAGGTGCGAGTGGCAGTGAAATTCACTAGAGCCTTAAAGCACTGTTTGGTAATTCGTGTTTGTCCCGTTGACCCGTCTTCGAATGATGTAAAGCGTTCAAGGAAGGCAGACAAAGCTTCGGCAACGAACCGCACAAGATACGATCGGCAACTCCTGATAACGACGCCATGACTGTGCGCGTAAATGCGCTCATACGGAACAACAGGAAGGTTACTGTAAGGGATCTGAGCTCTGTACTGAAGATCAGCACCGGCAGGGTGCATGCTATCATCCACGATAAGCTACACTTCAGCAAAGTGCGTGCCGGATGGGTACCGAGGCAGCTGTCCGACGAGCAGAAAGCCAGCAGGTTGCAAATTCCGAACATGCTGTTCCGAAGACATCAGAGAGAAGGAGACAACTTTCTCAGATGTGTGGTAACAGTGGACGAGACATGGATTCATCACCATACGCTGGAAAGCAAACGTGCAAGCATGGAGTGGAGACAGTGATTCGCACCGGCAGGGTGCATGCTATCATCCACGATAAGCTACACTTCAGCAAAGTGCGTGCCGGATGGGTACCGAGGCAGCTGTCCGACGAGCAGAAAGCCAGCAGGTTGCAAATTCCGAACATGCTGTTCCGAAGACATCAGAGAGAAGGAGACAACTTTCTCAGATG
Source organism: Macrothele yani (assembly GCA_039090855.1). NCBI lineage: Eukaryota > Metazoa > Arthropoda > Arachnida > Araneae > Macrothelidae > Macrothele > Macrothele yani. The sequence continues at coordinate 189,216,190 of CM076995.1, forward strand.
TGTGGTAACAGTGGACGAGACATGGATTCATCACCATACGCTGGAAAGCAAACGTGCAAGCATGGAGTGGAGACAGTGATTCGCCTCCCCCCCCCAAAAAAAAATTCAAGATCAGGGCATGTGCCAAGAAGGTAAAGGCTACAGTGTTTTGGAACATTAACAGCATTACTCTTACCGATTTCCTGGAAGATCGTCAAACAATCATTGCCTCATTGCCACCTAATACAGCGATCTCCTCAAGAACTCCCTTAAGGCAGCACTGAAACAGAAGAGACCAGAACTCCTCAACAGTGGAGTATGCGTTCTCAAAGACAATGCCAGGCCCCACATAGCTAAAGTGACTATGGAAACATTGGAGAAATTGGGATGAGATGTTGTACCACACACTCTGTACATCCCATATACACTGAAGAGCAATTGAATTAGAGGCAGCTGGCGTTATGCAAATGAGGCGCTGTGGGTGGCCTTGTAAACGGAAACGACATGACGTATGCAGCGATCCGACAATATAAGGAGTAATGCGAGGAGAATCAGTAAGAGTCGGACGCAGTATGGGTAAGACGAAGGGTCTAAGCGCATTTGATCGTGGGCAAATTGTTGAGGCCCGACGAATGGGTCACTCCATCTTGGAAGTCGTGCAGGCACTGGGATTTTCACGAGCCACTGTGTCATTGGTGCACCGTGATTACATCGAATCCGGTAAAACCATCACTGCAAGGGTCAACTGCCGTCGACAACAGCGTGTGGATGAACGGGGTCATCGTCGGCTACCTCGCATTGTAACAGCGGATAGACGGGCCACAGAGTGCAAGAAATCCCTCGGCAATTTAACGCTGGTGCACAAAAACCTGCAAGCAGCCACATCATCCAGAACCATCTCCTCGCTATGGAGTACAGAAGCCATCGACCCACGAGGGAACCGCTGCAGACCGCACATCACAGGATGCAAAGATTAGGATGGGCGCGGGAACATCGCCACTGGACCCTAGACATGTGGGAAACTGTTGCCTGGACTGATGAGTCGAGATTCACGTTGGTACATGCGGATGGCAGGATACGAGAACAGCGCAAACCACATGAAGCGATGAATCCTTCTTGCCAGCAGGTTACTCTTCAAGCTGGTGGAGGTGGCATTCTCGTCTGGGGACTGTTTACGTGGACTGAAATGGGACCCCTGGTATGTGTGACATTGCCCCTCACAGATCAACGCTGCCGGGATATCCTGGACGACCATTTGCTCCCGTTTGTGCGTCTTCTACATCCCACTGGGGACCTCATCCCCTCATCCTGCAACAAGACAATGTACCGTGCCATCGCTCCCGAATTACATCGGAATGGTTGGATGAACACTCAACCGACGTGTCCTCACTTCCTTCGCCAGCTAGGTCACCTGACCTAAATCCCATCGAGCACATCTGGGATGCCATCGAGAGAGATGTTCGAGGATCTGACTCCCTCCATCAAATCTTCGTGAACTGTGGGAGCTTGTTCAGGGGTCGTGGATCCGTATGGCTTCCCAACGCTTCCGGTGTCTTGTCGAGTCCATACCGAGACGAATCGCCGCCGTCATCAGGACGAAAGGTGGTGCTACACGTTACTAGACAGGTATCTTTAATTCAATTGCTCTTCAGTGTATGTCACCATGTGTAACGTACCAGGAGATGTGACGTACCTGCCAGAAGGACGCACACGACATAAAGGCAGATAGGAATCAGAATAAAACGTCCGCGTAGCTCAATTGGTAGAGCAACTTATTCCGGAATGAGGGGACCCGGGTTCGAATCCTGGCGTGGACAGAAATGACGGAGAAATTCACTTCGTTATACATGTGACTACCACCTGTTCGTCCATTAAAGGAATTTTTGGGAGTGCAGAAGTTCAGATCAAATGAAGAGGTGAAAAGTGTCGTCCTGAGATGGTTTAAACAACAGAGTAAAGAATTCTATGAAACTGGATCTGGAAACTTTCAGACCGCTGGAAAAAATGTATGGACTACGACGGGGATTACTTCGAAAGGTAAGTGATGTAACATCAGCTGTATGGTAAATAAATATCTGATTAAGAAAAAAGTCCAGGTCAAGTTTGAATCACCTAGTACTTGCACATCACCCATCAGAAGTCTATGTAATCTTTTTTGTTAATCCGATGATTTCACGATGTCAGTTTTTTTGGTATTTCCATTTTCATTGAGAGAGAGAGAGAGAGAGAGAGAGAGAGAGAGAGAGAGAGAGAGAGAGAGAGAGAGAGAGAGAGAGAGAGAGTACTTCTCTTGAGGAAAGACTACCTCTCACTACCACCGGCTCCTTACAGATTAAAATTTTAAGTTAATACTTTCTATATAGAAGTGTAATGTAGATAATGTAAGCGAATTACACGTTAAGTTAGAGAACAAATCTTTGAAAAGTCTTAACTGAACAAATGAAAGTGCGTTTGTTTTTGGTGCTGGAATGGAAGAGTAACTATTTGTTCGCGTTCTTTTCGTCAGTCTGTGCAATTAGCAGTTTTTCTTGTACTAAGGGATGCTTACCTGACGAAACAGCAACGTCTCTTGTTTTCCGGTGCCAAATAAATACATGACGAATTTCCGCACAAGTACATTATGTGCTAGTCTCATCGGAAAATCACTCATTGGCGCTTTTCTCACATCGGAGAAAGAGAAAACAACCAAGCCGACACTGTCTTCAGACGAAGGCGTCCAAAAGTGGAAGAGTACAAATATTTACAGAGAAGTTTCCATTTCGCTCTTGAGATGGAGTGCACTCACTTTTCCTAGGCCTTATTTTCATGGGCTTCAGAGCAAATATCGGCCGCGTCTAAAAGAGCTTGTACCGGTCTTGACACCGCTCAAACAAATGCCATGGAAAACGGGCGAGAGAGAGGGGAAGGAGAAACATGATGAAACCTGCGCTGAAACCTAGAATCAATAACGTTCCCGACCTGAGCTTTGTTTCCGGCACTGCATTTAGAAACTTTGTTGTGCGTTCGTTCATGTCCTTCACTAGACTCAAGGGCCGAAATTCCATTCGGAAATAAGTTTTTGTAATTACTGCGGAAGCCATCGTATCATTTCTTTCACTGATTAATTTTGTGGTTAAAAAATAAATATCATCATATATGGATTTAAATACTAAATAAACGTACCTTACAATTCATAATTGACATAAGACACATTAAAGGTGTGACAATTTATTTTGTGGATGCATTGATGAATCTCAACCATGCCGCGATTCCTCGAAGCACAACTCCATTGGTAGGTGAATATCTTGCCTTTATTCTCCAATTCATGCACAAATATACGCATTGGTTCCAACTGTCCAAAGTGTAAAAACATATATTGTACACGCTGGTAACAATTCTTATTTAATCGATGTCTACATGCATTAATTCATACACTCGACGCTGATCAGGGACACCAAAGAGAAGTCATCGCTCTCTCCACGTTGATAAGTGAGTCACGGAAAAATTATCATCGGCCGCCACAGGAACCGAACCCAGGGTCTTCCAGTTACGCGCCGGACATGCAACCACTGCACCACAGCGGCCTCGAATTCTCCAGACTCACAAGTAATTAACTGCCAAACCACATGGTAGGTTGCTTCATGGAGCCCCGCACAATGCTGATGATTCACCAAAGATGGAAAGCAGCAACTGAACAAATAACTAGGACGCGATTGAATAATTAATTCATACACTCGACGTGGATGAGGACACCAAACAGAAGTCACTTCTCTTTCCACGTTGATAAGTGAGTCACGGAAAAATTATCATCGGCAGCCACCAGGAATTGAACCCAGGGCCTTCCAGTTACGCGCCGGACATACTGCCACTGCACCACATTATTTTCATGAGAATTTTTCCGTGACTCAATTATCAACGTGGAAAGAGCGATGACTTCTGTTTGGTGTTCCTGATCCACGTCGAGTGTATGAATTAATTATTCAATCGCGTCCTAGTTATTTGTTCAGTTGCTGCTTTTGATCTTTGGTGAATCCCCAGCATTGTGCGGCGCGCCATGGAACAATCTGCCATGTGGTTTGACAGTTAACCACTTGTGAGTCTGGAGAATTCGAGGCCGCTGTGGTGCAGTGGTAGCATGTCCTGAGCGTAACTGGAAGACCCTGGGTTCGATTCCCGGTGGCGGCCGATTATAATTTTTCCGTGACTCACTTATGAGCGTGGAAAGAGCGATGACTTCTGTTTGGTGTCTACATGCAATAGTTGCACCACCAATTAAAACTTGCAGTCTAAAAACATTTCACATTTATTGAAATCCAGTAAGCGACAGACTAAAATCTCGCCAATGTTCAAGAACACCAATCATTCCATTATCGAATTCCTGTTAAAGCTTTTCAGCCACCCCGGTGGCGCAGTGGTCTAAGCGATGGCTTCTGATCATTCGTCCGAAATGAGTCCGGGTTCGAATCCCGTGAGGCATGGATGTTGTGTTTGTCTTACGGCTCTGGCTCTCTCTCTCTTCCCTGGAACCAGTGACCCTAAATTAGGGATGGGAGACTGTTTATAGCCCGCTGAGTTGCTCACGGTGGTCGTTAAACCTCCAATCAAAAAAATGAAAATAAAAGCTTTACAACTTCTTCGAAGCCATCATCAGAACTGTGATCTGGTGAATGATGTTTAGATTGACCATGTGTGTTAGATGACTCTCTATGGGGTTCCACTATGTGTGCGAAAGGGCTGTACGATTACGTGCTTCTTCTCTCTACATTCTTAAGTTTTTAACTTTTATGATGCTGTGCTGCAATCTACACTCTTATTCTCTGTTTAATTCTCCTGCATTTCCTTCGTTCCTTTACCTCCTAGTTTTCTTTTTTCCATTGTTGTTCTTTATATTCTCTTCCTCTGTTTAATTAGTGCTTTCCAAGGTTCTTCTATGATATTGATTGATTTTGTGTACGTATTGATTTTTTATCGCTACACAATAGGTATGTACTCAGGTTGTTCAATAATTAAAATCACAAGGCGCATATACTGTATTTTGAAACAGTATATTTAGTGCTTTAAAGGGAGGCACAAACAAATTAAGAAGTAAAACAGCCTTTGTACACTACTTTTCATCACCCACTGAATTACTATCTTCATTCTGCAGGAGAGCTACCGTCACCTGGCATGTCCTCGACTCCACGAGGTGCCTGCATAACAGTATGGGAATATATTTTTTTAATAATAGTAATAATAATTTTGTTGTTTTAGCTGTTACATCATACCTTACATCAAGTTTATACTTACATTTCAGTGTAAAAAAAGTAAGTATTATAACAGCCAGGGAAATCAGGGAAAACGTCTTTGATGACCTGACTAAAGCCTTGATCTCCCTACTTGATAGATACAAGTTATGTAAAAGTTGTCAAAAAGTTAAGGTAAATAGCAGGCAAGTCATGCAGCAGATCAGTAGTTGTTAGTAGATATTACTAGCAATGAGAAAGGGATTGAAATGTTATATAATAGTTTGAGGGTTTTTTTTATAAATTAAGCGAGTATGTCTTTAGTCTTTTTTTAAACAAGTTATAATTACACTCACCTACAATGAAATTTGCACACCAAGAAGGAAGCATCGGACTGAAGTGAAATTTTATGGACGTAATGTTACAGATGAATGACACACATAATGGAAAAAACAGAACTGTAGGACAATTACAGAGGGTTCTGTGGCACGCAGTCGTGTTACCTTCAATAGCGCGTCGCAATGCCTCGTGCGGCGATACATGCTGCAATACGGTCCGTCATGGAGGCGAACAGACGACTGATGTTGTCGTGTGGTATACTGGCCCACACGAGTTGGACGGTGTGCTCCAAATCTCGGATATTACAGCACGGCGGCAGCTGGCGTTTCAACAGGTCCCACACATGCTCGATAGGGGACATGTCTGTGGAGCGGGCAGGCCATGGAAGTGTCTGGAGATGATGTAGGCAGTCCTGGGCACCCGAGCCGTGTGCTGGCGGGCATTTTCTTGTTGGTTTAGTGCACCTGGTACCCAGGCCAGGAATGGGAGCACATGGGGAAGTAGGATCTCATCCGCATAGCGCTGGCCCGTTAATGATCCACGTACCACTACTAAGCTGATCGGCTATCTTAGGCAATGGCTCCCCAAACCATAATGCCTGCAGTGGGGAAGGTGTGGGGCTCGATAGCGAGGTTGGGATTGTGCTGTTAACCAGGGGACCTCCACACCCGGACATGATGATCATCTGTCCCCACAATGAAGCGACACTCATCGCTAAACACCACACGTTAGCAGTCTGTGGCGTTCCACGTCTCTCAGCCCTGGAACCACCGCACATGGAGCCGGCGATGTTCCGGTGTTAATGGTAGCCGACGCAAGGGGCGCTGGGATCACAGATTCGCTTCCGCGAGGCTTCGGAAAATGGTTCGTGGGCACACAGGAACTGTTATACCTGCCTGTGTAGTAGACCGGGTCCCCATGGGATCCATTCATACCTGGCGCACAATCCGTCGATCCTCTCTAACTGTGGTCCTCCCGGTCTGTCCGGAGCCGCTCCGCCGTGTGGCAGTGCCGTCACGTGTCCACTGCTCTCAACACAGTCGGACGGTATGGTTAGAACGATCCACGAGGCGGGCTATACGGAGTCCCGATCACTCTGCGGTTTTCAGCCCGATTTTTTTTTTCCTTTTTTTTTATTGGAGGTTTAACGACCACCGTGAGCAACTCAATGGGCTATAAGCAGTCGCCCGTCTCTAATTTAGAGCCACTGACTCCAGGAAAGAGAGAGAGAGAGAGAGAGAGAGAGAGAGCCAGTGCATAAGACAAACACAACATCCATGCCTCACCGGAACTTGAACCCGGACCCTTCTTGGGCGAATGATCAGAAGCCGTCGCTTAGACTACTGCGCCACCGGGGCGGCTTTCAGCCCGATGATCAGGCCTCTCTCAAAGTCCGTAAGTAGCGTAAATCGACGTCTCTGGCATCTACCCGGCATTCTTGTCACCCTGCAGTCTTGCTTGCGTAGGCCAGTGCTTTTCGCTTACATGGGACATCGACTACACGCCGGTTTATAAAGCTGCCGGTTCATGCTTGCAGCGCCACCACAGGGTGTGCGGTCATGCGCAATCGCACTAAACGTGGATCATTTGCATACCAGCACGCACTCTAGCTATTTGCAAAGTTTCGCGGTTGTAGCATGTTTTCTTCTAGGTGCGCAAATTTCATTGTCCGTTAGTGTAATAATGTTTTTCGTGTAAAAGATTCCAAAAATTTGGTCCCTGATAATTGATATTTTGTTTCATTTGTTGTGTTCTAGGCATGCATGCTTTATCTGAAATCTATTTTTTTCATAATTATGGATCCTTTTAAACATATTTAATTCCAAAGCATATTGATATAATTGTTTTATATTCAAAATGTTACGTTTATTAACATCTACTCGCATGTAATTATAAATATTTAAATAAGGTGTAGTATTAGTATGTAGTTTAAGGTCTAATAATCTAATACATTGTAAATTAATTCTGGAGTACTTGGAGTTTCTTAATGTTAGTGTCTGTTGCTTTCCCCCATAGGATAAAAAATAGTTAAAGTGTATATGCACAAGAGTGTAGTATAACAATTTATGGGTTTTATAAATAAGGTTTTAAGTACTCGGCGAACTACTCCTGTATTTCTAGAGACTTTATTAATTGTTTGTTCTATATGTCCATCACATTTTAAGTTATGTTGTAGTGTTACTTCTAAATAGGTGAAATAATTCACTACGACAATTTTATTATTATTATAGTAAATAGTTATATCTTAATATTGGTTTGGATTTTGTATTGTAAAAAAGCCTTAGTTTTAACTTTTTTAAAATAAGTTCTTCAAATCTACAACGGAACTGTTTGCATTGCGGTCCATAATTCCGGTATGGTGTGTCCAATACACCTGGAGTTCTCCAACATCCCACAGATGCTCAACTGCATTGAGATCAGATGAGTTTGAGTGCCATTCAAGATGTCTCACATTAACACTGTGTTCGGCAAACTATTTCGTCAAAAGAAAGGACGGTTGAGATGAGGCATTATTGTTCAGGAAGAACACATTTTCTTCTTAGTGGCGATGTAACATTGGGAAGCTTACATGTGTGACTTACCTACCTCAGAGGTGACATACATGTCAAAACGTCAAGTTGCAGCGATAAGCCAAGGTCGGTGTAGTTCAGTCGGGAGAATAACCGGCTCCGGAGCGGAAAGACGTGAGGTCGAATCTCACCAGCGGCAAAAAGGTGTCGTTCGCTCTTGCTCAATTCAAAAGTCCCACCCTGTGACGGGGATAAAGCGCCCGCAAAGTGTAGGTCGCTTAGCATAAATACCTCTTTTGTTAAACCTTCAGCGCCGAGTGGAAGCAGTTGCCACCGTTCCTGTAGCCCCAGCAAAGGTAAATCGCAGCTGTGTCTGGGCGGCATTTCTATTCCTCCGCGCAATTAATCGGAGATATACAGTGCTCCACAGAAGTATAAGGTCCACCATAATGCACCTCAAACTGGGCACACGGAGAACGTTTTTTATGTAATTACCAGTTTTGTCCTTCACACACACACGCACATAAACTGCAACGAAATGTAACAACTGCAATAAACAATACTGTTTTATTATTTTATGAACGCTTATGCAAAAAGGACCATATGTGGCCTTACACATAAATGTAAGTCCATGCACACTAATAATTAATGGGACCACAATTTTTTTGAATGAGACTGAAAATTCTGTGTTTCATACCGTTAGCAAGGTTTTTGAGGGTGTAAGGTCGAATTAGTCCATGCATTATGAGTAGCTCGCTGTAATTCTGCAACAGAACCGTAAGTCACGTTATTCGTAAAGATCTCGCAAACATTTCCCATAGGGTTACAGTAGGACGAACAAGCTGGCCAATCCAGAACCTCCACGTTCTGAGCCACTAACCATTATTTAGTGCTGCTGCTGACGTGGATCGCTGCGTTGTCTTGCTGATACATGGGACAATTTCAGTGAAACCCATATAACGAAGTAAATTTCTCCGTCATTTTTGTCCACGCCGGGCATCGAACCCGGGTCCCCTCCTTCCAGAATAACTCGCTCTCCCAACTGAGTTACGCGGACGTATGCTATCGCTGCTATCTGCTTTTATCTCATGTGCGTCCTGTGGTGTAGGCACGACATTCCCCCCCTCCCCCGAAAGAAAGAGGGCCTGGAGCATGGACTACGGGTCAGCCGGGACCATGTGTCGCTGTAGGCAGTCATCCGCTGAATAACGTACATTGGAGAAATCCCAGTCAATTTGGTGTGTGGAACGTAACATCACACACATTTGTTTTCCAAAGCGCTGAAGAAGGGATTCTCCTATTTTTTCCTGTGTGGAAAGAACATCACGCCATTGCGAGAACTTTAACGGCCAGGTCATTCTTGAAGTTCGAGCGCCAATATAACGAAGTAAATTTCTCCATCATTTTTGACCACGCCGGGCATCGAACCCGGGTCCTCTCATTCCGGAATAAGTAGTTCTCCCAGCTGAGCTGCGCGGACGTATGCTCTCGCTGCTATCTGCCTTTATATCGTGTGCGTCCTGCGGTGCAGGCACGTCACACCTACGTAAGTACTGCAAAATGTTTTTTTTTTTTTTTTTTTTGAAGAATAACTTTATGTGAAGCGCTGTTCATTTTGGTTGACACAAACTCCAATGAAACAGTTCCACGAGGACTGAAGACTCCCCAAACTATGCAATTTCCCCCTCCAAAATTTCTCTTAGACAAGAACTTCGGCTCTTTTCGCAAATCGTGCCAATAGGAATTAAATCCACCCTTGACCGTCTAGTTTGAACTTTTTCTCATCAGTGAGCACATCCTAGAGATATATATATATAGCAATAATTAGTCACTGGGATCCGCAAAAACAAACCAAATTAATTTAATGAAAACAAGAGAAAACTGTCTTACTTTGCTCCAATTCCTGTCCATGTCTGTACGAGCAAATTCCAGTCGTCTCTGTTTGTGAATGGGTTTCAAATAAGATACTTTCTGCAGTTTTGCTCGAATAATGTGAGGGTTTGACTTTATAACCCGCCGAACGGTATCCGAGGAGACTTTGAGGTTGCACCTTCCGCCGTATCTTCGTCGTTGATAGTGAAGAACTCCATGCTGCTCTGACAATGTTGCGCTTATCCCTTGCAGATAAAATTGTATGACGTCCCATATGTTGCTCTATTACGCAGGAAATTGCCAACAACATTATCAGATCTCCCAATCACTCGTGTAATTTCCCGTACACCTTTTTCACACCGATGATAAGCTTCGATTAAATCTTTTTCGCCTTCAGCCAATTGCACACCGCGCGGCTAGTTCAACTTCAAAGGAAAACTGACATTGGAATGTAAGCAGTGCCATTCTAACAGCTACCTGACATCTGGAACTATATTTATGTGGTGGTTGAGGCTCGTGGTGTTCAATGGTAGTCAACACGTATGACGTCCAACAGGTCGATTTGCATAGTCTGGTGCTTCTAGCAATGAGCGTTCTTACATATGCAAATATCTTTCATAGGTGATTATTGTTCTATTTCACATATCGACAAAATATGGTGGACCTATATTTCTGTGAAGCATTGTAGGTCATCCACGGAAACTTATGCCTTCCTAATTTTTATCTTTTGTGAAAACAGGAATTCAACCTCCGTGACGAACATCGGATCGCGCCCCCTCACTCCGGAGTAAGTTGCTCTCCCAACTAAGCTACACGGACAAAATGTATCGCTGTAGATTTGTCGCCTTGACGCGTGGTTTAGCTCTGTAGTACGTCACACTTATGGAAGCTGATTGCGTATTTTGAAATTGGTTCCTAAGTCTGTGGACCACAGAAGGACTCGTATGAAGCCATCTTGCAACTTCTACCTGATATTGGCCGGCATCGAGTCTCTTGAAATTGGTTCCTAAGTCTGTAGACCACAGAAGGACTCCTATGAAGCTATCTTGCAACTTCTACCTGACATTGGCAGGCATCGAGTCTCTTGAAATTGGTTCCTAAGTCTGTGGACCACAGAAGGACTCGTATGAAGCCATCTTGCAACTTCTACCTGATGTTGGCCGGCATCGAGTCTCTTGAAATTGGTTCCTAAGTCTGTAGACCACAGAAGGACTCGTATGAAGCTATATCTTGCAACTTCTACCTGACATTGGCCGGCATCGAGTCTCTTGAAATTGGTTCCTAAGTCTGTGGACCACAGAAGGACTCGTATGAAGCCATCTTGCAACTTCTACCTGACATTGGCCGGTATCGAGTCTTCTGATGGCTCTTTACATCAGTTTATCGGCAAAATGATGTCTTGCAGCCATTACAACAAACCTACCATCCTTTCCTTACACTCCTCAAACGATGTGACGCACACCTCTTCAACTGCCAATTTTATGCTGCGGTCTATTTTTTTTTTTTTTGGTTGGAGGTTTAACGACCACCGTGAGCAACTCAATGGGTTATAAGCAGTCGCCCGTCCCTAATTTAGGGTCACTGGTTCCAGGGAAGGGAGAGAACCAGTGCCGTAAGACAAACACAACATCCATGCCTCACCGGGATTCGAACCCGGACCCCGTTCGGACGAATGATCAGAGGCCATCGCTTAGACCACTGCGCCACCGGGGCGGCGCGGTCTATTTTCATACGATATCACATGTGATTTTACGTCATATACCCAAGTTTTGTGCCTTTTGCATTCTTCTTTTAGAAATTGAGGCTTTTCTGTTTTTTCCTTAATTTTGCATAAAGCAGTGCAATTACTCCGTGCTGATTCTGTTACATTAGAGTTGCGAACAATCTTCCTAATGAGGAAATCGTACGGTACAGTCATTCTGTTTGTCATTAAGTCGTTCTAGCTGCGGCTTCAATGTAGTACAAGCTTTAATTTAGGTTTCTCATTTAAGAGACTCTGTTATGGATGACTTCGTACGTATGTGCAAACAGCGGCTTTGTCTATGCATTCATGCATGCATGTCTTTCACGTACTCTTTTCTGCATGGAAAGAATGATTTTGTTGTGATGTAGTTACAACTTTGGGACAGAAGTCCTAATTTGATGAGAAGATTAAAATTGAAAAATATTTAGAATACATTTTCTTAGTCTTGAGTACAAAAGATAAGTCATCTTGACAATCTTAGGAATTTCAAAACTACGAGTACATCCTCGTGGCACATTAATAAGAGCAATTTTTTTCTTCTTTAGAGCGCAACACATGATTTCCAATCCCGTCAACGCTATTTTTCACGGAAACGTTGTTTCACCGCTTGCGTCTACATGCTGATGAACGGCTGCCTCTCTCTCTCTCTCTACTTTTTTTCTTTTCTTCTAATATCCGTAGCAGCTACTTACGAAGACGGAGTTCTCTTTCATCAATTCAAGTTGATTAATGCGAAATGTATCCTTTTGAAGTGTACAATCAACACAAACAGAATCTCTCAAAATGGGAACTTCTTCAGAATTTCCCCCTTGAAGTGGAAAACGGCTTTGCATCAATGGATTTTGGTGATTCTCCTTGAAAAGTCAAAAGTAAAAAACAAAAAAAGGGGAAGCAATTACTCAAAGCTTAGTTTGAGTAAAAATCTCAGTTCCCCCATTCCGAAAGTTACTCTGTTTTGGAATTTTCAATTGACTTGCGTGCGTTTCTTCCTCCCCCTCGACGTCGGTCTCTCTCTTTCCAGTTTACAATCAATAACCTCAGCAGTCACAAAGACACAACAAGGACTAAAATGCGAGACTTCTTCTGGAGAAAACGAAGCAAAGGGAGTTCAAAGACTTAATTAAACGTTTCGATTCCAAATTCGTTATTCTTGTCCGATCGTCTGAGTGGCGTTCGATGCAATTAAAAGTTTTGAGATAATCCTGCCACTTTAAAGTTTCCCAATGAAGATTTTGCCATCTTTTTTTTTTTTTTTTATTTGCATACTGTCATTTATTCCTGCAACTTAAGATCCGGAATTGTAAGTTCATTAAAGGATGAAAAGCTCAAAATGAAGACAAAAAAAAAAAAAATGTAAGACGTTAAAATCTCCGTCGCGTTTGAGCAATTTGCATGTACACTTTAGATGCATTAAATTTCCGTAATCCATAACATTGTTCTCGTTGTTTGTAAAAATTTCTGGAAATTAACTTTCGGACAGGGAGTGGTGGGAGGAATGCTTAAGCACGTGATTACAAATTCAGAGGAGATGAAATTATTTTTGTGTCGATCAATGATGATGGGTCGGGTTCAGATAGGTAGAAAAAGCGGAAAACAGACATACCGCCAATGTTTAGGATATACATTAAAATCTCTATTATTTAAAAAATACCAGACTATAAGAAACGCATACAGCGTATTAAATCCCTCCACTTTTGTGGAGTATTAAGCGCCCAAAAATTCGCCAAGCTTTTACACTCCAATGGGAGGCTTTTTCAGGGCAATGGTAGACATAAAAATGCAGGGATTTGGAGCACGTAAGGAACAAAATAACGTGGGTGACATCCCCAGCATATTACATGAATTTTGATCACGTAATTATACGGCGCGCTGCGATGTGTTTCCATCTTTTAACACTTTAACGACCATAACCCCCAAACCGCCCGTACATTCAAACGGCCATTGGCGCCCAAAACGGCTGTCTAGAGTGAGTCAGATTTCCTACCCTTAACTGTTCTTCAAATTTTCTCGACCTATGAGGTATCAGCAAGAGTCACCCTCAGTCACTATTGTTGTTATTAAATAAAGAAGTGAACCAACAGACAGCTTTGGGCGTTATGGTATTTGGAGTGATAACCTATGAGGGATCAGCAGGAGTCACCCTCAGTCACTATTGTTGTTATTAAACAAAGAAGTGAACCAACAGACAGCTTTGGGCGTTATGGTATTTGGAGTGATAACCTATGAGGGATCAGCAGGAGTCACCCTCAGTCACTATTGTTGTTATAAAACAAAGAAGTGAACCAACAGACAGCTTTGGGCGTTATGGTATTTGGAGTGATAACCTATGAGGGATCAGCAGGAGTCACCCTCAGTCACTATTGTTGTTATTAAACAAAGAAGTGAACCAACAGACAGCTTTGGGCGTTATGGTATTTGGAGTGATAACCTATGAGGGATCAGCAGGAGTCACCCTCAGTCACTATTGTTGTTATAAAACAAAGAAGTGAACCAACAGACAGCTTTGGGCGTTATGGTATTTGGAGTGATAACCTATGAAGGATCAGCAGGAGTCACCCTCAGTCACTATTGTTGTTATTAAACAAAGAAGTGAACCAACAGACAGCTTTAGGCGTTATGGTATTTCGAGTGATAACCTATGAGGGATCAGCAGGAGTCACCCTCAGTCACTATTGTTGTTATAAAACAAAGAAGTGAACCAAAAGACAGCTTTGGGCGTTATGGTATTTGGAGTGATAACCTATGAGGGATCAGCAGGAGTCACCCTCAGTCACTATTGCTATTAAACAAAGAAGTTAACCAACAGACAGTTTCGGGCGTTATGGTATTTGGAGTGATAAGAAGGAGTCACCCTCGGTCACTATTGTTGTTATTAAACAAAGAAGGGAACCAACAGACAGCTTCGGGCGTTATGGTATTTGGAGTGATAACCTATGAGGGATCAGCAGAAGTCACCCTCGGTCACTATTGTTGTTATTAAACGAAGAAGTGAAAAAACAGACAGTTTCGGGCGTTATGGTATTCGGAGTGATAAAATGTTTTTTGGGCCATGGTCGTTAAAAGGTTAATAACGCATTCCAAACCATTGGTAGTTCAGTAGAGACCATACCGTTGCATGCTAGTTTGCGTATGAGGATTTCGACTGTTTTCCTAATGGCTGTCTTTTTAAAGTTCATGTAGGGTCAATTATTCTAATATATATTCCATACTGGAGCGGCCGACGAATGCATGACTTCTCTGGCAAGGGCTATATTCTGAATGTCCTGGCTGACACTTCGCACGTGTTATTTACATCTAGTGTTCAATGATCGCTTTGTCATTCCAACATATATCTTTTCCGTGTTGTCAGGATATACCAACGGTATAGCGTACACTCCCGCCTTTTCTTTCTCAAACTATCTTGCCTTGTAGCTTGATATTATATGTTAACGGGGTCGGAGACTTCATTGTTATTAATATGTTTTATTTACGTAATACATTCTCTAACCAATATGTAAAGCCTGGGATTTACACTGACGGAAAAAAATCCCAACACCAAGAAGGAGTTGTGTTAGATAAACGACAGTTGGTAGGCTGGGAGAGTACATCTGTAAGATGAAGTCTATGGAAATTTCGCGCTTGGCGCATACGTGTGGCGCTAGTAGCGCCCTTCGGAACATGCAAAGCAAGTTTGCTGTAAATACGCGCTACAACGTTCGTGAGCGTTAGTTATCGTTGAGATTCGCCGTAGTGTGTTGATATTAGTCAAGAATGCCTTTAAGAAGACGAAGAAGCCATTATCAACAGCTCACGGAGTTTGAACGAGGTCGTGTAATAGGGCTACGAGAAGGTGGATTTTCGTTCCGCAATATTGCAGAACGACTTGGCAGGAATGTAGCCACTATGCATGATTGTTGGCAGCGGTGGTCAAGGGAAGGTACTGCCTCAAGAAGACCGGGTTCCAGCAGGCCACGTGGCACTACTGAGAGGTAAGACCGCCGTGTACGGCGTATGGCAGTGACGCATCGTAATGCGTCTGCGGCAGCAATTCGAGCGGCAGTTGCCACCACAGTAACACAACGAACTGTTACAAATCGGTTACTTGAAGGACAGCTCCGAGCCAGACGCCCAGTATCGTGCATTCCACTTACTCCAAACCACTGCCGTTTGCGACGTCAGTGGTGTCAAGCTAGAGCTCATTGGAGGACGGAGTGGAGATCTGTTGTGTTTTCTGATGAAAGCCGGTTCTGCCTTGGGTTCCAGTGATGGCCGTGTGTTGGTTAGAAGGAGGCCAGGTGAGCGCCTGCAACCAACCTGTCTGAGGCCGAGGCACACTGGACCTACACCTGGAGTTATGGTCTGGGGAGCAATTTCCTATGACAGCAGGAGCACTCTCGTGGTTATCCCACGCACCCTGACGGCACAGTTGTACGTCGGTCTGGTGATTCAACCTGTTGTGCTGCCATTCATGAACAGCATTCCAGGGGGTGTTTTCCAACATGATAACGCTCGCCCGCATACCGCTGTTGTAACCCAACATGCTCTACAGAGTGCTGACATGTTACCGTGGCCTGCTAGATCACCAGATCTTTCTCCAATCGAGCACGTATGGGACATCATTGGACGACAACTCCAGCGTCACCCCCAACCAGCATTAACCGTCCCTGTATTGACCGACCAAGTGCAAGAGGCATGGAACTCCAACCCACCAACTGACATCCAGCACCTGTACGACACAATGCATGAACGTTTGCATGCTTACATTCAACATTCTGGCGGTTACACCGGTTATTAATGTACCAGCATTTCACATTTAAAATGGCTTTTCTCGCGCTTACATTAAGCTGTGATCTTGAAACCTTTATCGATTAAATATGTTACCTATACAAATGTATTGCCGCCATTTCATTCCTCTACAACTATGTTTTCGTGGTGTTGAGATTTTTTTCTCGTTAGTGTATGTGATGGATCCTGTGTATCTCATAGTCTTACTAGGTGATTTTGTTATTCCCAAACCATGAAACCCGCTGTCTAAGCACGATACTAATGAAAATCAAAGTGTTACTAAATAGAAGATGACATTTATTTACAGATTAAAAACACACTAAAGAGTTAAAATTACTATGACAAGATCTTTCAAGGCTTCCAAAGCCCCATCTTCAGGTCAACTGCACAAAATGATTACGAACATGAGCACATATACAGTCAAATTTAACCACAATTCTTTGCGGCCTTGGACACTTGTTGCAACCTAAGACCGCGTACGAGATGAAAAATTAAAAACAAAGGAACATCTCACACAAGCGATACGTCATGATCCCTGTGAAAAAAAGTCATTCATTAGCGCTAGCCAAAGTTGTTGAATACAGGAAATTCATCATTGCAATGCGTTGAAAAGTATCTGTTAATGCATAAACTCTCTGCAAATAACAATGCGTATTTATTGGCTGCGGAAGTAATGATTGAAGATTGACTCCAATTGGTGTTGTGTTCACCCTTAGCAATAGTTCGACGCAGGGCAGTAGAGTTTAATTCTTTGCGTATTGCATATTTGTTCTCCGATAATTTCAGTCCGAGGCAGCGCATGGTAGAGGCAATGTAACACGTATCAGCGACACCTTGAACACTGGAGGAAAGAGGCACTCGATAAACGCCAAATTATTTTATGTGGGATTTTTGCGAACCAATGCAAAATTATTAACTGTAAGCACACCAAAGTCTAGTCCATGTTTTCCACATAAATTCTTTGAAAAATTCACAACAGGTGTAAGAAACCTAAATTGCACCCACAAAGCGGGTAATAGGTACTTCATGTTGTAAAAGCAAGTCGATTGAAGTCACGAACCAAACCACGGACGATATTCATAGAGTAGCCAAACATTCGGGCTATATCCAAAATCTTGGCAAGTTCCGAACTTTGAAGATGACTAGATGAGGAATGAGTATAAGAGGGCCTTACTAAATAGCGTAAAGCAGCATGTTTTTGAGTCGAAGGATGAGCGGAATCATCTGGTATAATTAAAGGGCAAAAAGTACGCTTCTGGTAAACGGAATACCTGAGACAACCAGACCCTGGGACGTGGGTTAGCAAAAAATCCAGGAAAGGAAGGATCCCCGTTTCTCCAGTTCCACCGTAAATTTAATTGTCCGAAATTGAGAAGACATCAAATCAGCAAAGATATAAAGTTGTTCAATAATAATGACCAAAATAATAAGATGTCATCTACATAACGAATGAAAAAAAGAAGGTTTAAATGAATAAACTGAAAGAACACGCTCCTCTAATTCCTGTAAAATAAGTTCTACGAGGACAGCGGTGCACACAGAATTTCATGAAGGGTGGGGTCCAACAAGAAATTTACTGGACAAGCAAAATGTGCTATATTTCTTATATAGATGCATGTAAATCTCATTCTGACTGCCGCTAAGTTAAATATATATATATATATATATGTACATGTATATATATACATCAATGTACACTATATTATCAAAAGTATTCGGGCACCACAATGTTTTGGGACAAATGGCATTATTATCGCAATTAGTAGTTAATCTGTCCGCCTTTGCTTGTATGACATCGGCAGCACGTCGAGGCATACTATCAACGAATTTCCGGTTGGCATCGACAGGACTAGCTTGCCATTCTTCTTGTAAATCTGCTGCCCGAGTGGAGAGCGAAGACGATCGTTGTGGTCTATTTAGTATCCGTCACTCCAGTTCATCCCAGTGGTGTTCTATGTGATTAAGATCAAGACTCTCAGCAGGCCAGTCTAACAATATCACCTCCTCTTCAAGAAACCAGTCGTTTACACGCCGTGCAGTGTGGTAGGAAGCCAGATCGTGTTGGAAAAGACAACGGTCATTTCCATAATATTGCCGTATTGTTGGTAGCGAAGAATTATCCTGAATGTCGAGGTACACTTCAGAGTTCATGGTTGGTGGTATAATAACCAACGGGCCCAATCCCATCCACGAAAAACAACTTCATACCTTGACGGAACCTCCGCCGAACTTAACAGTTGGGTGAACAGTCCGACGAAAATAATTCGCCGGGCTATCGCCAAATCTAAGCGCGTCGACCAGATTGGAAGAATTAAAAACTTGATTCATCACACCAAAGAACTGCTTTACAGTCGCCAGCGGTCCAGGTACGACCGGAGACACACCGCTCTACACGGCACTTCGCATTCATAGTAGTGATGTGCCGCTTGTGTGCCGCTGCTAGAGAATAATAACCCACACTGTGCAACTGTCTGCAGATAGTTATGGTACTAACCGAGCCGTTACAAGCATTTCCTACTTCAGCAGCGATGGAGAAGAACAGGCTTTCGTAGTATTTCTTACCATGGCTTTTCTATCACGTTCCATCAGTTTGCACGGCTTTCGTGAACGTCTTGTTACTCTCGTTGCACCGTCCTGCTTCCAGCTTTTCACGACATCACTTACAATTAATTTTGGTGTCTTTATTTTAGCTGAAATGCTCCGTTTGGAAACGTTACCCGAATAACATCCTAAGACCAGCCCACGCTGGAGCTCGGAAAGTTCACGTCCACGCAGCATATCTATTCATAACATAATTTACATGCAGTCCAAAGGGGTTTCCATGGGCTCACCGCTATCGGCTGTACTAGCTGAGGCCATCCTTAGACCGCTGGAATCAAAAATTCTTAATGAGGCTAAGCTCGCTCCTTTTATTTGGCTGAGATACGCCGACGATGTATTTTTTATCTGGCAGCATGGAGCTGATGAACTGAGCACTTTTTTTGCTTTTATCAATTCCCTCCACCGGAACATATGTTTCACCATGGAGTGTGAGGACAACGGCAGTCTCCCGTTTTTGGACGTCCTAGTCAAGAAATCTCGTTCTGGATCCCTCCAAACCAAGGTTTATTACAAGACAACATATGTCCCTGATGTAATACTACCCACATCTATGGGACCAGTTACCCACAAATTAGCCATTTTCAGACATAGGGCTAAACGTGCCTTTATTCTCTCCTCGGACACTGCATCCAGACTTGAAGAAGTCGACAACCTAAGAGATCTGGCCTCTTCCTCCGGCTACAGTGTGCAAGTGATCGAGGACATTATCAAGAACGCCGACACTGTTTTCTCCAACCCGGGTAACCGCCATACCATGCATTCGCTGAAATACATTGGGGCTTGCCCTTATGTACCCGGCCTTACCTACTTCTTGCAGAACACCTTAAAGAAACTCGGGCTTAGCTTTGGAATACGCTCGCCGAGATCGATATCACACCACCTGCTATCATCCCGGAACACCCATACCTCTCTGACTGATGCAGGAGTGTACTCCATCCCATTGGAATACATGGATGGTACCACCAAGTACTACATTGGAATGACAAAACGCTCTTTTGCTCTTCGACTAATCGAACACAAGCGGGACGTCTCGCACGTAAGACTGACAACCGCCTTATCCAGGGAAGTGGTTACCCATTCCGCCATCCCGAAATGGGACCAGATAAAGCGAATCCCTCCTTCTACTTCCGCCGGGGGCACTGCCGTCAGGGAAACCATGGAAATTTTGGGTAACCCTGTGGTTTGCAACGATGACGTCTCACTTGAGCTTCCCCAAATATGGCGCACATTTCTTCACGCTTAGCACGTTCCTGTTGACATCTCTCGTTGTCGCATGCTCCCGACGCAACATATCACGTTCTCAAATTCTGTTCATGTTTATTTTTTTTTATTTTTCTTTTCTTTGTTCCTTTTATCTTGCCTAACCACGAACAAGTCTGAAGAAGGCACCCGTTGGTGTTGAAAGCTTACGCTTTATTCATAACATTTGTACGTCAATAAACGGTTATCTTATTTCCTTTGCATACTGATTCTTTGACGTAATCAACCCGAACTTTAGTTTTACGTCTTCAAAGTTACTAATAACACGACAAATCATCTGAGCTTTATACGTAGTATATGTACCTCCACACTCACACAGCGCGCACCTTCTTGCGCAACCGTTCTTTGCACTTATACAAATATTTGGTAGCGTCAGAATACTCTTGATAATATAGTGTATGTATGTACGTTCTTAATTAATGCTAGCATAAATCAACACAGATGAACACACAGATTAAAAAACTTTCCTGAAGAAGTAAGATAAATTCAGTAATCATTGAGCATAAGACGTTCATAAATATAATGATCATTACGAAAACTAAAATTAAGACGGACAGAAAAATAATTGATCATAACGAAAATACTAAATTTATAAAGCCACGCGCAGAATATATTTTTTCTAATTTAGCCATAGTCGGAATGTATTTTAAAAAAAATAATTTGTTTTAAAGACTCCGGCTTTCTTGGGAGGGTTCCGGACCCGGCGGAACCTCCCCGTGTGTGCGCCACTAGGCGAGGATAGGAGAAAGGGCTTGGACGCCCATGGGCGTCCAAGCCCTTTGTTGGTAGATGACACCATCAACCAAAAAATAAGTGCTTGAGGACACAAGCTTTTAAGCTGACATAATGGCCTAAGATTTCAATGGGGCTATACTAGGGATCGTGGAAAGCTTGGAATCAATAATATCGTAAACCAGTGGAATGGGTACACTGGGGAACAGGGACACCACGTCCAATAAAGCCATAAGAAAAGGTCCATCAGGTCTGAAAGATTTAATTTTACTCAAGGCCTCAGTGGAATTTTACTCAATCCTCAGTTCTTTCAGTTCATAGTTCCACTGAGGCCTTGAGTAAAATTAAATCTTTCAGACCTGATGGACTTTTTCTTATGGCTTCATCGGACGTGGTGTCCCCGTTCTTCAGTGTACCCATTCCACTGCTTCACGATATTATCCATTCCAAGCTTTCCACGATCCCTAGTATAGCCCCATTGGAATCTGAGGCCATTATGTCGGCTTAAACGCTTGTGTCCTCACGCACGTATGTATTTTTCGTTTGATTGTGTCATCTACCAACAAAGAGCTGGAACTCCCATGGGCTCCTCCCTTTCCCCCATCCTCGCAGAACTTATTTTACAGGAGTTAGAGGAGAGGGCTCTTTCAGTTTGTCCATTTGCACCTTATTCATTCGTTATGTAGATGACATCTTATTATTCTGGTCATTCTCTATTGAACAACTTCATATTTTAGCTGATTTGATGTCATCTCAATTTCCGACAATTATATTTACGGTGGAACTGGAGGAACAGGGATCCCTTCCTTTCTCGGCAGAGCTCGGATATTACTAATGGAGGCTATGGCACCTGAACGCACTGTTGGGGCGAAACAGGCAGGCAGCAGTGGTGTTATACTGTGGGCAACGCTTTCTTTGAATATGTTAGGCCCCATTATCCTAATAGCACAATCTCTGACAGCTGTCATGTATATGAACATCGTTGCTGACCAAGTTCACCAATTCATGGCAACTGTGTTCCCTCCTGGTGATGGGCATTACCGGCAGGATAATGCGTCATGCACGCTGCCAGAATTGTCAAGGAGTGGTTCGAGGAACATGCTTGTGACTTTCTGTTAATGCCCTGGCTTCGAAATTCACCTGACATGAACCCAATCGAACATTTGTGGTTCGACTTGGAAAAGTAGGTTCGCGCTAAATCCCCACCACCCCGAAATGTACGGGAACTGGAGGAGGTACCAGATACCCCAGGATACCTATCGCCACCTCATCGAATCGATGCCTCGCCGAGTGGCAGGCTAAAGGGGGTCCTACAGGTTATTAGGTAAGTGGTCTCATCGGTGTAAATCTTACAATAGTATTTAACATTTTGAAATTTCTATTTATATGTTTTTTTTAAGACCATCCCCTAGGAACACGTACAACTGAGGTTTCACTGTAATTGGGACATTTCCTCACACAAAAAATAGCTATTTTACAGGCCGTTGGTACAAACCTTCGTATTATTATGTAATAACGTTTTGGATGTTCTTTTTTTCTTTTTGTTTCTCCCTTTCCCTGCCCCTTTACCTTTTCTCATCTTCCCAATGTGTTGATTGGAGGCCAGTAACTTCCTGGGTAAGTACGTAGGGCAGCTCATAAGTTCCCCCTAAACGGTACACCGTATACTTCTAAATCTAAACCTGTAATGTAATGTTTCTTTACTTTTTGTACAAGATATTTGCCATCAAGGGACTCTGCTCATGCTTCTATTCCATCTTTGCTTTTCTCCTTTTAAAAGCCTCATTGAGTCACAGATTATAATTATTAGGACTAAATCTCGTTAGGTTCTACGAATCGAATTACGACAATCGCCTGCCGGCTAAGGTACACTCAGGCCAAAAGTCGGTGCGTTTGGCCATATGACGTAATTACCTAACACCTAAAACTGCCCAAGAAACTGAAAACAATTTATTTTATTGAGGTTTAACGACCACCATGAGCAACTCAATTGGCTATAAGCATTCGCCTGTCCCTAATTTGGGGCCATTGACTTCAGGGAAGGGGGTGAGTCAATGCCGCAAGACAAACACAACATACATGGCTCAGGGAATTTCAACCCGGACCCTTCTCGGACGAATGATCAGAAGCCATAGCTTAGACTACTGCACCATCGGGGCGGCTGAAAAACATTTTCATCGCTATCGTGTTCATTGCAGGAACCAAGAAATAATGTTATAATTCTTCAATATGCCGATGTATCTAAACCAAATGGTGCCCAAACTTTGCAGCCTGCCCGAAAAGAAATGTTCACATAGCAGTCGGATTAAAGCTACGGTTGAACAATTCCCTTCCCTCTCTTATCTCAGCAGCAACAACAAAAACCTCTCACAAGTGATAAGCGCTTGCTTGTAGTCCATTTCGTCTCTGCACCACGACCCAAGTCATAATAGGGAAGGTCTAGTCCACTTGGCGCGGTCCTCATGACACTGGACAGAAACAAGTGACTCAAACATCTATCCTTTCTTAGGTTCGTCAGCATTGTTATAGCCCGTTTAGTAGATAACCAGTCAGGAAGGGTGAGTGCCAATCACCGTCCTAAATGACCACTTTCGATAACAAAACTAAGAGGAAAGTAATGCTTACTGACGCGTGAGTTCACTCATTCAGACGCTATCAGACAGCGAATATATTCGTTCAAGCTTATTTTAGCCTATTTAGCCAACCCCGAGTTAATCGTTACCGCCAGCTAAAGGGTAAATGTAAGAAAATCCTGCAAATCTCAAACATAAGTTGCTTTGTCTGTTTAAATTGAAATTTTCTTGTAAGCATTTTGGGGGAAAAATCGGATAGGCTGTGACGGAGCACAGCCGCAAGGCTTTACGTGAATACGTCTAGTTAGTGCATGGTATTTATTTCGGTATAGTAAATGAAAGAAAGACAAATTGAGTAGTCAATTACAAGTTTATTAATCATTGGTCTATGGTAAGAGAAGTAGGATACAAACCGGCTCCATGAATTCGATCGGACGCTCATTATCCATCTGCTCCCTGTCGTCGAATGCATCCCAATTGATCTGGATGTTGTAATACTTATACAACGGTTGGTCTACAAAGAATCTTAGCCAAGCCTTCCCCACCGACTTCTGAACGAAACCACTCAAGTACGCCGACTTGTGGATCAAGTTCTTGATATTGACGTTGAAAGCGTGATCATCGTCGAGACGCCGTGGCAACTGCTCCACCATTGTGTTAACATCCACTGGAACGTTTATCACTTGGCCAAAGATTCCATAGTTGCCCTCGTGGCGAAGTCGACGGATCTACATGAATGGAAACCATGCACGGAGAAATCAATCTGGTACTTATCGGATCCAACGGTGGCAAACCGATCGGTTTCGGTGTACAGTTGAAACCGTTCGATCGCGACAACTTCGGAATCTTTTTGCTGTCCAATGATTTACGACTCGTACTGCACAACTTGAACTCTGCTACGTTCTCGCCGCCAGGAAACGTGTTTTCGAGCAATTCCACATATTTTAGCTTCAATGGCTTCAAATCCTTCAGAAACCACACACAGTCTGTCGCAAACCCAGCATGAATGAGCGAACGGATTGCTCACAAACGTGTTATCGAAACGTTCACTCGCCGATCTGCAACACCTTTCAAACAGCGCCGATCTCTCAAAATCCACTTTCATTTCGTCGTTTCCATGTTCCGAAACATGGGCCGAATCGTTTTCATGCTCCACGTGCATGGGCTCGAGCGTCGCTGCCGCCGAAGTGCTAGCACCGTCGCTCGCGCGCTGCGCCACTTTTCTTTCTCTTCTGGTACTTTCTGATGCGTTCTGCCGCGGACATTGCGGTGTTTGTTGAAAGCTGACGAGTGGCTCTTCCGCGTAGACTACGTTCGATGTATTTCTGCTTGGTTTTGCAACAAGTATATATGCCGACATTGTGAAATTTTTAAACTTTTTCAAATGCGATTCAAAGTTTCACAACCAAAACTCTATTCGATTTCACTTCTAATGTCTTTAATCGACAGATCCCGACGTTAGGTTTTGTTTGAGACCAATGTCGACGTCGTAGTGCTTTGTAGTCCCGAGTTACACAGATTTGAAGATTGCTCGGCGCAGCGGAAAGACGCCCCCTATCGCGGCGCGCGAAATCATGGCCACTAACAAGTCTTTGTTCACTCAGCTGTCGAGTGACACTAGGTTGGTTTGTTTCGCATTGACAATATAGAAATATTATACCGAACTCGATGCCTATTTTTTCGTAACGCTCAACTTACCGTATTGCCCACCTAGTACTGGTCTGATTTTAAAGACGTATTCACGTCAAAAACCCACCTCTGGCAAATATTTACATTTACAGGTACACGTAAGTGTACAAATCACCCATCTAGAAACAAACTGTACATCTGAAAACACAGGTATACTCTGCAGCACTGGAATTGCAACATTCTGAAGGAATGATCGGAAGCACGTGGAAGTCAGTTTTCCGCTAAGCCGGGATATGCTCACGATTAGAATAAGGAACAAATCCGATTGCAGGATTTTCTGGAATAAGCGAAAATATCTTTGCTGTAATGTCGCAACTAAGAATGGTTTCCTCGTGTGAAGAGTCTTCTGGCTTTCATTTGCGACGTCTAAGACGAAGCAAACTTCGTAAAGGCACAAATTTTCCGAACTTATCGCTAGCTGAGTTCATTTGAGAGGGAATTCATTAATAGTCCATGACAGGATGGGCGGTCAGTTTGCCGCATCGTTTCTTTTTCCGAAAGTTAAGTTTTAGGATTAAAAAACTTCTTCGAAATAATCGATGTTCGTAATAAACACGTGCATGCTTACTCTTCTACTTCATATGGCCCACGAGTTCTATTGCATTTTGTCATATAGTCCACGATTCTGAAAAAGTTGAAAACACCTTACTCTAGATAAACAAAGCTGCTCTACTGAAATGAACTACCTTAGCAATAAAGGGAATGCAACTCTAAGAGACGTGCCATTTATCTTAAGAATTCTTAGGCTACACACGGTTTTTACAAATGTAAACGTGTTTCCTCTTTTACACTTTAATATAAACATGGTAGCCCTAGATCCCCAAATATGTAAACAAATACTTCGAACTTTGCGATCTCCGCTGTTGTAACGAAGGTCGCCAGAAGCTCGTTTTGGTTTCGGTTTCGTCAACCTGTAAACTCTGTGCATGTAAACATTTCTCGGGAACTGAAAAAAAGTGTCTTTGGCGCTAACGCCAAGGAAGTGGAAAGGAAATTTGATTTAAACCTTTAAAGAAATAAACCATTCCATTTCAGACTCTCAACTTGCATCCCAGCTGTACTTAATCAACGCGTTGGGAAAATACAAAGTTTTTGCAACGGAGATCGAAACCGCGGCTCCTCGCTCCGGAGCCGGTTGTTTCAACCGACTAAATTACACAGACGGAATATATCGCTGCAGATTTGCCGTCTTGACACTTGTTTCACCTCTGTACTATGTCACAGCGTCAGTGGCGGATTTACCTCTGTCTTTCGTTTCACTCAATGATCTGCGCCGCCCGATTACGTCTGATTATTTGACAATTCAATCTTCGTCTTATGAGTAGTAATGTTATACTTTAATCCGGGAGCAAAATGCTAAACAGGGCCGCCCCTGCCCACGGGCCACGTCCGGTGGTTGGGCAGTGCAGACCTCTAGTCGGCTATCTGTTGTCATGGCGAAAATTTTAACCTCTGGTGAATTTCAGAGAGACCTGATCAATCTTTCTGTTGGTTTATCAGAGATTAATTAATGCAAAAATTTTCTTCCATGACATACGTTAGAAGAAAATTCCTGGTTGAAAGGCAGGGGAATTCATGCGCAAAATTCGCTTGTCTTAATCACAACCAGGAAAACAAAATTTCATGTTGGTGAAAAAAAAAAAAAAAAAAAGAAAGAATAATATTTGATTTGACTGACTTTGGGGTTTTGAAAATAATTATTTTATCGGTTCTTTTATCGCGATAGGAAAAGGCGAGTAGGTGTGCAGCTCAGAGAATCAAAATTAATTTTACTTTCTGCATCACGGAACGAGAGAAAAAGAAAATTAAAATTAGTGATTTTCTGCAAAGCAAGAATTCGCCATTTTTGCGTTCGTTTCCAAACGTCGAGAAAGTCGCCCAAAAGTAACATCTTTCGTCCTTTGGGGTAGGGGATTTCAGCAACGAAATCTATTTTTAGACCCCAGGGTCAAGGAGAGCTTGGTCTGCACGTGTGAAGGTCAGAGGTCACTCGAGCGAGGCGTGGGAGTGAGTTGCTAGGCTGAAGTTTCGACCAATGAGAGGGGTCAGTGATTTCAAGCACTCCAGAGTTTTTTCCGTTGAGAGACACTTTTGTTCTGGTACCTTTGCTGACCGGAGAGAAAGAGGGGACAGCGGAGTCTCTCCTCGCCCTTTGGTGGGGAGAGCATTTTTGCTGACCGCCATGATTTGACATCGAGTGTAAAAAGCTTAAAGGAGCCTAGTAGCGACGGTCTTCTAGCATGGGGACCTGTCCGGCTCATGGTGGTTACATGAAGAAGAAAATTTTTGAAAGGAACTCAGGGCTGGCGCTAAATTTCTCGCGGATTCCACCAAATAAGAAATGAAAGAAATTAAGAAGAAAGGACAGGACCACCGTAGGACGAGACCTCCTCGGGGCGCAGCGAAAAGATGATCACCGATGCACTCCTAGGCATTCTCGTGAGAGCTGATGGATAAAGAAAGGGGAACCTCCGCGCCTTTGCCGTCCACCTTCCAATGCAGCCGACCAAATTCCCACCAGGGATGAGCATCGAAAAGGACAAGGGAGAATTACTCCCTCTGAGAGGGTCCGTCATCACCAGCTTCGGAATGTCTTTTGTTTTCCCTGTGTTCAGGTGAAGTGCTCGGGCACATTGAAAGAGAAAGACATTATTGGAGGCGAAGAGATTATCAACAGTGACGAAGATTTTTTTTTATTTGAAACAAGTTGTTCCTGCCCAGCCCAGAAGGTAAATTCTTTCTCGATTTTTTTTTTGTATAATGCTGTGACCGCTGCGAAATTGTTGAACGAGTGGGTCAGCAGTGTGAGATCAAAATTATAGTTCTGCGGAAAAAAAAAGAAGAAACTTTGTTTTTTTTTGAGGTTAGCTGGATGTGGGACAGATGTCCCCATATTGTTATCGATCAGCTTTCAAAAGTAAAAGTTATTAGTTACTCAGGTATGAATTCAGGAAAAGGAAAGAAAAAGAGAGGGGAATTGAAAATGTTTTCATTTATGTTTTTTTTTGTGCTGTCATGTCTGGTATTTTAGCAACTTCCCAGGCCAGTAAATTTTAATGTATCGGAAAAATTTGGTTTATTGAAAAATTTGGTTTTATTGTTTGAGCACAGTAAATTTTGGTGCATCGATAATAGTTTAGTTGGGCATGTGATATTTAAAAAGCAGTGTTATTGTGATGTCGTGGGTGATAAAATAATTGTAAACATTTCTCTCTAGTCTTTTACAGCGTTGAGTTATTTTTTTTTATGAGTGAAGATAAATTATGGGATGATTTATATTGGAATTTTGGGAACATATTATAGTGTGATGAAATTGGAAACCTAAAGTGTTGTTTACCTTCTTGGAGTGTTGAGTGTCGAAATTAAGATGGTAGGTGTGTTATTTGAGGACCAGTATTTTACATGCTCCAGATGAGTGTTAATCTCCCATTGGAAAGGGGTGATCTTAGGGCAAGCAGGGATCTTGTCCTAGGGCAGAGGGCTCTGAGTAGGGAATTTTCACCAGGATGCGATATGTGCAAAATAAAAGTTGAGGTATTTCTTGTTCTCAAGTTTAGTATTTCACAAAAAGAATGAACATCATGGGTTGAGAAGACACACTTTTGCTCACCAGTTCCAGGATTAATTGTTCTTTTCTTTGGCCTAAATTTTCTTGTTTTACTATAAGGTTAAAAGTCTAAATGTCATTTTAATTTTCAATAAGGTGAAAATATTTAGTGGGTTATGTAAATGGTCAGTGTTATTGTCTGAAGTGGACCTGCGCATTGCCATGGTGCAGAAGAATTTCCTTGCTAGTGAATTTTCCTGGGACATATGTGGATATAGAGATAAGTGAATTTTCCTGGGACATATGTGGATATAGAGATAAGTGAATTTTCCTGGGACATATGTGGATATAGAGATAAGTGAATTTTCCTGGGACATATGTGGATATAGAGATAAGTGAATTTTCCTGGGACATATGTGGATATAGAGATAAGTGATTTTTCCTGGGATACATGTGGATATTGTGATTTAGGATTTCTTGGGATATATATAGAGAGAGATAAGTGAATTTTTCCTGGGACATATGTGGATATAGAGATAAGTGGATTTTCCTGGGATATATGTGGATATTGTGATTTAGAATTTCTTGGGATATATACAGAGAATAGTGATTTTTCCTGGGATATAGTTGTGTTAGTTCTGGGCCAGATGTGCCTGGAGTATTTAGGGTTGAAGTACGACAGGCTCTTGCAGGCGTGGTTGATCAAGGTGAGATCATGCATTGGTTCGAAAAGGGGAGATCCTTGAAGACGTGGTTTTTGGGGGAAAACTTGTCTTCAAACCCCCCAGTAGTTTCGCTGCTCACGGAAATATGTACTGCCAGCGAGGGTCGGTCGAGCGTTGCTTCAAGAAATGTGGTGAGATCATGTTAGAGGAAATTCTGTGTCTGATGATGATGTGTAACACTTGAGGATTTTTCCTTTCCCTTTGCATAGGCTGAAAGTGGATTCACGACCCAATTTCACGCCTTCAGCCTGACTTGGTGTTTTCTTCCTGTGTTGGTTCTCAAAACCCAGGGTAGTGTCTGAACTGAGAGTATTTGCCTCACCGCTACCTCAGTAATTCACTGCAGGTGTTAAATTCAAATTTGTTTGGTGATTTAAAGTATCTAAATTTATTTGTTTATGATTTGCTGTAGTGCTAGGGATGTAAATTCTAAATTCTGGTTGTTGGTGTTAGTGAACTTGATATTTAGTTTGGAAATTCAGTTAATTGGTATTTTGAGCTTTTGTTTACAGTGTAGAGTTATTAAGTATCCTGAGCTATTATGTGAAGTGCAGAGTGAGGTGATTTTTATGAGCAAGCTAGTGCAAGAAGATTGTTTGAATTTCTGAATTATGTTGATGTTATGAATAGTGATAATTTTTAAGATTAGTTAGTGAGGTTTCTTTATAAGTGAAGTAGGTTCATTCAGGGTAGTTCTATAGGCTATGTAATGTTAATTAATGCTTGTGCTCAGTGTAAATTCTGTTTTGAGGATAATTTACTTGGTTTGTTTACTTGCTGATAGTAGATTTGTTAAAGTATAATTTGTGGCTCTTAAAATAACTGTAAATTTAATTGAAGTCTTTGAATCTGGTCTGGGAGATTGCGGAGTTTGCTAAGATTGTTTAAATTTAAATCAATAAGTGTAAAGTTGTAAATTGGTCATTGAGCTAACTGGGTGAGAGAGAAGAGAGTACGTTTCAAAAGAACAGAACTTGTCCACCTTGTGGAATTAAAAATAATCCAGTATCTTTTTCTTGTGTAAACCATGCGAATCATAGTATGATTTTGAAGGCATAAATTAAAAGCCTAGTGTTCAAACTAACTGTGTTGACATATGTAAAGTTGTGCTGTTCATAAGGCCAGTGGCCAAAGAGAAATAGAAGGTAAATTGAGATTCTGTTTTATACTGCTGTGTTTAAGCAAACAAGAAAAAAGGAAATACCATCTGTTTGTCCACTAAATTAACTCATTAAGTTTTTAAAGAAAAATAATAAATACAGGCAGTAGCCTTTCAAAAAAAGTTCAAAATGAGTGCAGTGTGGAAAGTTTTTGTGTGCTGTTGTCTTCCATGACTTGGTCCCATGTACTCCCCCTTAGCTTGACTAAGGCTATCGATCCGAATCCTGGTTTTCTAAGGTATTTCATAACTGCAATTTTTGTCCTATCCATTTTAGATTGACTTTCACCGCCTCCACAAGTTGTTGTTGAACGAGTACATTTTATCATATGTCTTATAGTGACACATTTTTATACACATGCAACAATATTCACTTATTCTTGCACTTTCAGGTGACTCAACTCTGCTTGAACACAAACAACGCAAACTTTACAATAACTTCTTGTGGAATGTAAATTTTCAGATGCATTTTGTTTAGGATGTTCATGGCCTTTTCTAGTACTTAGAAAATATTTTTGTTTCGAAATGCATCCACCCATCTCCCAAATTTAAATTTTCTATAATTTCCATATTTTAAATTTTAATACCAGCATAAATATAACGCCTTTTAATAAATAACAACCAATTCAATAGTCTCAAAATAAACAAATTAAATTTAAATTATTTTTTTCCACCAAAACATTTGGTGCCGTGACCAGGATACATGCCTTGTCATGGAATTCAACCTGTACTGCACAGTAGGTACGAAAAATCTTGAGTATGGTTTCATATGTGAATTATTTTCTCGTAGTGATAAGTTCTGGTAGTCTCTCTCTCTCAGTGACCAAAGTAGCGAAAGTGCATATTTTTTTATTTTAGCTGAATTTCTGTGTATAAGTATTATAATATTTCAGTAGCAGTGTTTGTAATAATTGAATAATTTTGGGCTTGACATAAGGGCCAGTTAGGGCTTGACACACATAAAAAGATTTTTTTTTTTGTGTTACTGTAATATTTTCAGTGATATATGAGTAATTTCAGTAATTTTGTGCTTGACACACATACAATTTTTTTTGGATGTTTACCTACATGAGTTTTCACACAAATAATTTCTCAAGCGTACCTGCATAATGTATAATTTGGTATTTCGAATATAACTAGTGCTAAGTAATAGTTTGCAGTGGGTCACATATATATATATGCAATTTCACATTTTTCCAAATATTGAATTTTTAAGTGTATTTTTCATGTGTTGCAAAATTTTTTTTACCTCTACAGTCCGAATGTGGAATTAAGTGTAATTTTAATGTGTTGCATTCAGGCAATTTATCATATTCTGTTGAACTAAGCGAAGAAAGAGTATTTGTAATGTAGTGTTGTCATTCGAAAATGCCTGTTGTTGGTGATGTCAAATTGGTGAAAGCATAATGCAAAAAATTGTAAGAGGCGTAACTTCTCTTCTCTCCTCACGCTGGTTAATTTAGTGCCCAGGTGCACTGGTTAGTTATTTTAAGTTAGGTTGTTTACTATTGGAGTGAAGTGTAGGTTCAGTGTTGGGTAGGATTAGTATTACTGTAGTAATAGCCAGTGAGTTAGGAATTTAATAATCAGTTAAATTTCTTTTAATTTAATTTTCTCAGTGTAGTTAAAAGGTTAGTATTTGAGCCGGTGCAGAATTTTTTTTTCTTCGTTCCGTGAAAATTTTTTGGCTTAAAAAAATTCTTTCACCTCTGTAATTAAGGTCAGGTGATAAGTAGCTTCGCTTCGGAACATTTGTTTTCCTAGTTCAGTGGTAGCCATGTTGGAACGGAAGTCAGCTCACCGGAAGTAGGTGGCGCTGCAGGTTTGTTTACATTCATCGGTTTGTTGACATGGTCGGAGCACGTGTGTGTTGAGTAGTAGGTAGAAGCGAATTTTCTGAGATTTTATTTTATGTTTCGACTCGCTTTGCTCGTCTTTTTTCGCAGGGGGAATGTATTTTGTCATGGCGAAAATTTTAACCTCTGGTGAATTTCAGAGAGACCTGATCAATCTTTCTGTTGGTTTATCAGAGATTAATTAATGCAAAAATTTTCTTCCATGACATACGTTAGAAGAAAATTCCTGGTTGAAAGGCAGGGGAATTCATGCGCAAAATTCGCTTGTCTTAATCACAACCAGGAAAACAAAATTTCATGTTGGTGAAAAAAAAAAAAAAAAAAAAAAAGAAAGAATAATATTTGATTTGACTGACTTTGGGGTTTTGAAAATAATTATTTTATCGGTTCTTTTATCGCGATAGGAAAAGGCGAGTAGGTGTGCAGCTCAGAGAATCAAAATTAATTTTACTTTCACATCACGGAACGAGAGAAAAAGAAAATTAAAATTAGTGATTTTCTGCAAAGCAAGAATTCGCCATTTTTGCGTTCGTTTCCAAACGTCGAGAAAGTCGCCCAAAAGTAACATCTTTTCGTCCTTTGGGGTAGGGATTTCAGCAACGAAATCTATTTTTAGACCCCAGGGTCAAGGAGAGCTTGGTCTGCACGTGTGAAGGTCAGAGGTCACTCGAGCGAGGCGTGGGAGTGAGTTGCTAGGCTGAAGTTTCGACCAATGAGAGGGGTCAGTGATTTCAAGCACTCCAGAGTTTTTTCCGTTGAGAGACACTTTTGTTCTGGTACCTTTGCTGACCGGAGAGAAAGAGGGGACAGCGGAGTCTCTCCTCGCCCTTTGGTGGGGAGAGCATTTTTGCTGACCGCCATGATTTGACATCGAGTGTAAAAGCTTAAAGGAGCCTAGTAGCGACGGTCTTCTAGCATGGGGACCTGTCCGGCTCATGGTGGTTACATGAAGAAGAAAATTTTTGAAAGGAACTCAGGGCTGGCGCTAAATTTCTCGCGGATTCCACCAAATAAGAAATGAAAGAAATTAAGAAGAAAGGACAGGACCACCGTAGGACGAGACCTCCTCGGGGCGCAGCGAAAAGATGATCACCGATGCACTCCTAGGCATTCTCGTGAGAGCTGATGGATAAAGAAAGGGGAACCTCCGCGCCTTTGCCGTCCACCTTCCAATGCAGCCGACCAAATTCCCACCAGGGATGAGCATCGAAAAGGACAAGGGAGAATTACTCCCTCTGAGAGGGTCCGTCATCACCAGCTTCGGAATGTCTTTTGTTTTCCCTGTGTTCAGGTGAAGTGCTCGGGCACATTGAAAGAGAAAGACATTATTGGAGGCGAAGAGATTATCAACAGTGACGAAGATTTTTTTTTATTTGAAACAAGTTGTTCCTGCCCAGCCCAGAAGGTAAATTCTTTCTCGATTTTTTTTGTATAATGCTGTGACCGCTGCGAAATTGTTGAACGAGTGGGTCAGCAGTGTGAGATCAAAATTATAGTTCTGCGGAAAAAAAAAAGAAGAAACTTTGTTTTTTTTTTGAGGTTAGCTGGATGTGGGACAGATGTCCCCATATTGTTATCGATCAGCTTTCAAAAGTAAAAGTTATTAGTTACTCAGGTATGAATTCAGGAAAAGGAAAGAAAAAAGAGAGGGAATTGAAAATGTTTTCATTTATGTTTTTTTTTTGTGCTGTCATGTCTGGTATTTTAGCAACTTCCCAGGCCAGTAAATTTTAATGTATCGGAAAAATTTGGTTTATTGAAAAATTTGGTTTTATTGTTTGAGCACAGTAAATTTTGGTGCATCGATAATAGTTTAGTTGGGCATGTGATATTTAAAAAGCAGTGTTATTGTGATGTCGTGGGTGATAAAATAATTGTAAACATTTCTCTCTAGTCTTTTACAGCGTTGAGTTATTTTTTTTTATGAGTGAAGATAAATTATGGGATGATTTATATTGGAATTTTGGGAACATATTATAGTGTGATGAAATTGGAAACCTAAAGTGTTGTTTACCTTCTTGGAGTGTTGAGTGTCGAAATTAAGATGGTAGGTGTGTTATTTGAGGACCAGTATTTTACATGCTCCAGATGAGTGTTAATCTCCCATTGGAAAGGGGTGATCTTAGGGCAAGCAGGGATCTTGTCCTAGGGCAGAGGGCTCTGAGTAGGGAATTTTCACCAGGATGCGATATGTGCAAAATAAAAGTTGAGGTATTTCTTGTTCTCAAGTTTAGTATTTCACAAAAGAATGAACATCATGGGTTGAGAAGACACACTTTTGCTCACCAGTTCCAGGATTAATTGTTCTTTTCTTTGGCCTAAATTTTCTTGTTTTACTATAAGGTTAAAAGTCTAAATGTCATTTTAATTTTCAATAAGGTGAAAATATTTAGTGGGTTATGTAAATGGTCAGTGTTATTGTCTGAAGTGGACCTGCGCATTGCCATGGTGCAGAAGAATTTCCTTGCTAGTGAATTTTCCTGGGACATATGTGGATATAGAGATAAGTGAATTTTCCTGGGACATATGTGGATATAGAGATAAGTGAATTTTCCTGGGACATATGTGGATATAGAGATAAGTGAATTTTCCTGGGACATATGTGGATATAGAGATAAGTGAATTTTCCTGGGACATATGTGGATATAGAGATAAGTGATTTTTCCTGGGATACATGTGGATATTGTGATTTAGGATTTCTTGGGATATATATAGAGAGAGATAAGTGAATTTTTCCTGGGACATATGTGGATATAGAGATAAGTGGATTTTCCTGGGATATATGTGGATATTGTGATTTAGAATTTCTTGGGATATATACAGAGAATAGTGATTTTTCCTGGGATATAGTTGTGTTAGTTCTGGGCCAGATGTGCCTGGAGTATTTAGGGTTGAAGTACGACAGGCTCTTGCAGGCGTGGTTGATCAAGGTGAGATCATGCATTGGTTCGAAAAGGGGGAGATCCTTGAAGACGTGGTTTTTGGGGGAAAACTTGTCTTCAAACCCCCCAGTAGTTTCGCTGCTCACGGAAATATGTACTGCCAGCGAGGGTCGGTCGAGCGTTGCTTCAAGAAATGTGGTGAGATCATGTTAGAGGAAATTCTGTGTCTGATGATGATGTGTAACACTTGAGGATTTTTTCCTTTCCCTTTGCATAGGCTGAAAGTGGATTCACGACCCAATTTCACGCCTTCAGCCTGACTTGGTGTTTTCTTCCTGTGTTGGTTCTCAAAACCCAGGGTAGTGTCTGAACTGAGAGTATTTGCCTCACCGCTACCTCAGTAATTCACTGCAGGTGTTAAATTCAAATTTGTTTGGTGATTTAAAGTATCTAAATTTATTTGTTTATGATTTGCTGTAGTGCTAGGGATGTAAATTCTAAATTCTGGTTGTTGGTGTTAGTGAACTTGATATTTAGTTTGGAAATTCAGTTAATTGGTATTTTGAGCTTTTGTTTACAGTGTAGAGTTATTAAGTATCCTGAGCTATTATGTGAAGTGCAGAGTGAGGTGATTTTTATGAGCAAGCTAGTGCAAGAAGATTGTTTGAATTTCTGAATTATGTTGATGTTATGAATAGTGATAATTTTTAAGATTAGTTAGTGAGGTTTCTTTATAAGTGAAGTAGGTTCATTCAGGGTAGTTCTATAGGCTATGTAATGTTAATTAATGCTTGTGCTCAGTGTAAATTCTGTTTTGAGGATAATTTACTTGGTTTGTTTACTTGCTGATAGTAGATTTGTTAAAGTATAATTTGTGGCTCTTAAAATAACTGTAAATTTAATTGAAGTCTTTGAATCTGGTCTGGGAGATTGCGGAGTTTGCTAAGATTGTTTAAATTTAAATCAATAAGTGTAAAGTTGTAAATTGGTCATTGAGCTAACTGGGTGAGAGAGAAGAGAGTACGTTTCAAAAGAACAGAACTTGTCCACCTTGTGGAATTAAAAATAATCCAGTATCTTTTTCTTGTGTAAACCATGCGAATCATAGTATGATTTTGAAGGCATAAATTAAAAGCCTAGTGTTCAAACTAACTGTGTTGACATATGTAAAGTTGTGCTGTTCATAAGGCCAGTGGCCAAAGAGAAATAGAAGGTAAATTGAGATTCTGTTTTATACTGCTGTGTTTAAGCAAACAAGAAAAAAGGAAATACCATCTGTTTGTCCACTAAATTAACTCATTAAGTTTTTAAAGAAAAATAATAAATACAGGCAGTAGCCTTTCAAAAAAAGTTCAAAATGAGTGCAGTGTGGAAAGTTTTTGTGTGCTGTTGTCTTCCATGACTTGGTCCCATGTACTCCCCCTTAGCTTGACTAAGGCTATCGATCCGAATCCTGGTTTTCTAAGGTATTTCATAACTGCAATTTTTGTCCTATCCATTTTAGATTGACTTTCACCGCCTCCACAAGTTGTTGTTGAACGAGTACATTTTATCATATGTCTTATAGTGACACATTTTTATACACATGCAACAATATTCACTTATTCTTGCACTTTCAGGTGACTCAACTCTGCTTGAACACAAACAACGCAAACTTTACAATAACTTCTTGTGGAATGTAAATTTTCAGATGCATTTTTGTTTAGGATGTTCATGGCCTTTTCTAGTACTTAGAAAATATTTTTGTTTCGAAATGCATCCACCCATCTCCCAAATTTAAATTTTCTATAATTTCCATATTTTAAATTTTAATACCAGCATAAATATAACGCCTTTTAATAAATAACAACCAATTCAATAGTCTCAAAATAAACAAATTAAATTTAAATTATTTTTTTCCACCAAAACACTGTTCATGTACCAGCGTTCACTGGCCATCATCGTCAACTCCTCCTGCAGGGAAACGGGAGCACCCTGACTGGGCATTGGTCATAAAGCCACCCAACACGCTATTAGGTGGGTGTTTATAATGTTATGGCTCATGAGTTTATACAGGAGAACTTTGATATATGCTGTTTCATATGGATCAGAAACTTGGACGATCTTTGAAAAAGGAGATGAATAACTGGAAAGAGAATAATTGAAGATGGTTATATGCGTGGAAGTAATGTCAAGAGAAAAACACTACAGAAGATATTACGACATAATAAAAAATCCACAAGTAAAAAAAAAATTTGGTGAAGAATTAAGAGACCGTCGTCTAATATGGACAGCACATGTATGGAGAAAGGAGGAAGAATATTCAATTCATGATGTAATGAAAATGGGAGGTAGGGTAGGAAGACCAAGAAAAAGATGGATGGAATAAATAATGGGTGACATGAAAGGACAAGTTAGCGTAAACGAGTTGGATTTACTGGATTGTAAAAAAAGGAAAGCTTCCTTTGAGGGTGCTAAAACTGTCGTAAAGGAAAAGAGAAAAGAGGAAGAACAACTTATAGACATGCCAATATAAATTTGTGACACAAGGACGGAAAATTCGCCCACCGAAAGAAAGAGGAAAATATTAATAAGAAACGTTGATAAGACTTATGCTTATAAAAATGTTTTCTAATTCATATTTCAGGCGGAAGGAAAACAATCACAGAAATTGCGGATATGCACTCACGATAAAATTGTGCTCAAGGAAAGTTAGATGACTTATAAAAACTTTGTCATGTGGTCCGCGTAAAATAAACCCACCTCTATTTTATTGAACTAGAACTTTTCTGAAGTGATCATCATCATCATTAGCAAGAACCAATCGCAATCCTCTATTGGATGAAGATCTCCGTAAGTTTTTCCCACAGATTTCTCTGTCTTGACCGATTCGCTTTCATGCAACTCTGGATTTCTTCCACAAATCTTTCTTTCTTGAGCGCTTCTATTCCATGCAACTCTGGATTTCTTCCACAAATCTTTCTGTTTCGACCGCTTCTATTCCATGTTTTTCTGGCTTTTTCTCACAAATCTCTCTGTTTCGACCGATTCTTTTCCATGTTACTCTGACTTTCTTGTACAAATCTCTCTGTCTTGAACGATTCTCTTCCATGTTACTATGGCTTTCTTCCACAAATCTTTCTGTCTTGACCGCTTCTATTCCATGCTACTCTGGCTTTTTTCACAAATATCTCTGTCTTGACCGATTCTCTTCTATATTGCTCTGGCTTTCTTTCGAATTCCGTCCACTCTTGTCCAGCGTGGTCTTCATCTGAGTCTTTTCCTGTCCCTTGGAATTCAATCTAGCATATCAGTTGTCTAACGGTGTGGTCAGTGTTCCTAGCAGTATGTTTTGCGCATTACTACTTGAGGATTTTTATTTTAATCTTGATGTCAACAACTCTGTTGCCCTTCCTATCGCTCTTTGTTACACCATGCTTCTTTATCTCTCCATGCTCTTTTGAGTTGTGAGAAGGCTCTGTTGATCGCGTTTAGTTGAGGTCTATGGTCCTGATCCATAAGTTAGAACTAAAAGAATGCATTTTGATGAAACACCTTTTCCTTTAAGACATAATGGTAAATTGCTCATGTAAACTATACTGTTTCTTACAAATGCACTCCATCCAAGTTTTACACACCTATTAATTTCTTCTTCGATGTGGTCCTCGCTTGATATCTGTTGCTTAAAGTAGATATTGGCATCAGTTACTTGTCTATGTGCGCTAGCAACGGCTAATTCTTGAGTTCTTGTAAAAGCGTTGCACATCAATTTTGCTTTATGTAAGTACATGCTTGATATCATTTCTTTACTCCTGCTCGCATGTTCCTGTATCATATTCTGCATCTCTGAGGGGGTATTTGGTGAAAATAATTACGAAAGCATGTTAAACTATCTTCATTAAACTTTATCCCCTTGTCTTTTCAAAATGATTGGAAGAAATTCTGCAAAGTGGCATTGAAGAGCTATGGTGTATTTTTTCTCAATCCCTTTACTGCCACATTTCGGAATGTCTCTCAAACGTCGAACCGGGAAGGCAGTGAGGTAAAGACTAATGGTACTGTTTAAAACACCTTCGTTTTGCAGAAAATATAATCATTTTTGACATTTTAGAAGCAGAGGTTTGACGATAAACAGAGGAGAGGCACAGTGTGAACCAGAAAAAAATTTAAATTACGTAGATAATCTATTACCTTTATTTATAAGTCGCTTAGGGAAAAAGTAACCCGACCTATAAGAGAAGAGGCATTTTGATAAAATAGACCGATGGAATATAGACAAATTACCAGAATGAACAGGTAGACATACAGTACAACCCATGCTGAGCTATTTTGGGTAACTCAATTTTACCTACTAAAACCACCTGAAATTCAAAGTAAAAAATACATATGTTTTACATTTGTAATGCTGAGCTTCAATTTCTCCCTCTTTCTCCGTTTACCACACGATTGCCATAAACTACTGTATCTTCATATACTTCGCTCAATAGAAGAAGAATTACGTTTCGCACTGCGTAAGCTAAAATTAGGAAGAAAACAAAAAAGGAAAGTGCACATTAATTTATAAGCACGCTTATTGCATTATAGTAATAAAAGCGAGCTGACGTATAAACGTAAATCTTCCCATTTCATAAAATTGTTCCCCCAGGGAATTGTTTTTGGGAAATGATTGGATAAGTGCTCTCACCACGTGACTGAATTATGATGTAATCCACGCATTGCTCGTTTCCTGGCTCTCCAGGATATCAGTTAAGAGACATGGAGCTTTGTATAAAGGTCGTTTGCCCTAAGCTCAGAAGAATGCGCGCTGTGGGCATCTTTCCCTCAGCGTCGAAAGGGTCGCACAGCGTCATTTTTCATGTCAGGTGCTCGTTTGAATGAAGAATTATGGCGTTTGCGAAGGCATGTGGTGAGAGACATCTGAACAGAGCAACAGCCTCTTCGCGCACTTAGCGTACAGCTCATTCACATCACGTGAATTGACGAATTTATAAACCAGGATGATATTACCTAACGCAATATTTCTGCAAAACTTGTCTTTATTGAAGCATATAACGGCGGTTTCCTCAGAAGCTGTGACCACAATTTCTCTACAAGGAACTCTTTGAATGATATATATTTCCAATTACGCTCCGAGACAAGCGCCGATATACATTGCTGGCCATTAAAAATGCAACACCACGAAAGACAAGAGATATCAAATTTATTGTGCAAAAAGGAGATGATACAAGAGTGAATCGATTACAAATACAGCACTGTGAGACGAGGGGAACACATAACAGTCAATATCTGATGTAGACACCATTGGCGGTAATTGCAGCTGCTACATGACCCCGTTTCGAGAAGAGGCGTTGGATGTGTGTTTGGGGAATGTCCGTCCACGCAGCTTCGATACGATGCCACAGTTTCTCTGTTGTAGCCGAGAGTGGTCGCTGGCGTGCCTGTCGTCCGGCGATCCTGGACCACACGTGTCCAATAGGCGACATATCAGGTGACGGCGAGGGCCAAGGAAGACGTGGCCCATGGTGGCGATCCAGGGTTCCTTGGACGTTGCGTGCCACATGCAATCGTGCATTATCCTGCAGGTAAATGGCACCAGACGGTCCCTGAATATATGGTGCAACAATAGGCTTAAACATCTCAGTGATTTAACAATGGCTACAAGCAATTGAACAAAGTGCGTGCGGAAGTGAAATCCAATGGCACCCCATACCATGCCGACGAGTGCCGGTCCGGTATGGCGCAGCACAATTGTGACGTACTACAGAGGTGTAAACATGTGTCAAGACAACAAATCTGCAGCGAGATATTCTGTCCGTGTAGCTCAGTTAGGAGAGCGACTTACTCCGGAGTGACGGGACCCGGCACGGACAAACTTGTGTTTTCCCATTGTCGCCCGATAGTGGAAAATGGATCCACTGGCGGTTGGGTTCTTCGAAAAATGTGTGATGTTTGTTCCACACATTGTTTGGAATTGATCTAAAATTCCTACTTCACTTCAAAAAATAAAAAAATAAAAAAATAAAAAAAAAAATAAGTGGGAGATGATGTGACGTATTACAGAAGTGTAAGCATGAGTCAAGACGACAAATATGCAGCGAGATATTCTGTCCGAGTAGATCAGTTGGGAGAGCGACTTACTCCGGAGTGATGGGATCCGGCTTCGAAGTCCGGCGCGGACAAGCTTGTGTTTTCACACAATGCAAAAGTCACTCAACCGGACGCCGCGGTACCGCCAGATACGGATTCGTCCATCATAGTCATGCAAACGGAAGTGGGATTCGTCGGAAAACACGATGCCTTACCATTCGTTCGTTCATGGGCGACGTTCGTGGCACCATTGCAGTCGCAGACGTTGTGCAGTCAAAGGTAGCCGAAGCAATGAATGCCGTACAAAATCGCCCCGCTGCTGCAGACTACGTCGAAGAGTCCGTGCGGAGACTGGGGGTTGTACCACACATCCGAATTGTTAAGCTACCGTAGTTGATGTGGCTGTGCGATCCGTCAGAGCCACGCGCACCACAAGTCGGTCCTCTCGTACGGTGGTGTGGCGTGGCCATTGAGATCCCGCACGTCGATGAGTTCGTTCCTCCGCTACCCATATGACCCTATATCAACCCCACCGTGGCCGCAGGTTATCCCAATCGAGCAACAATAACTCGGAGCGATAATCCGCTGTCCCGACATGCTACATTTATTCCGTGATCGAAGTCGGAAACCTGCTGGTAGGGCTACCGTTGTCTTCGATGGAGCATGCTACAACTGTCCGTGGCCAGGAACGTCGAGCAAAAACTCTTCGAGTGTTCAGCGCCAGTTCCTTGTTCAGCTCTCTTATACGACTTCCAGGGGGCTTAACTGTCCCACATGATTTCCGTATATACTGCACTGTTAATCATTTACATGTGCGCCCGTGTTCTTGCCTTCTGCCAACTTCCGAGCCCCTGAGATGCGATCTACCTGGTGTTGCACTCTTAATGGCCTGCAGTGTATTTATGAGCTTTTTATTTTCCCGACGTATTCATGGTTTCTAACGAGACACGACCACATATCCTTAACTGCATATATACTATCTGATGAAAAGTATTCCGACACTTGCATATCCACAAACTCCCTGTAACCGGAAAATGATTAACATCGAGTTGGTCCACGCTTTGCTACTATCACAGCCTCCACTCTACTGGGAAGGATTTCCACTAGAATTTGCTACGTTGCTGCGGGCCTTCCATTCTGCCAAAAGAGCATTAATCAGATTAATCGCCGATGTCCGGCGGTTCAGCCTCGCTTGCAGTTGCCGCTCCAAATTCATCCCAAAGGTGTTCTATGGGGTTGACAGCGAGGCTCTGGTTACACAGACCAAGTTCTTCCGCCCCCATCTAATCAAAATATTTTGTGCACGGACCTCGATTTGTGCTCCAGACATTGTGCTGTTGGTTAAGAAAAAAGCCTTCAGCAAATTGTTGCCATAACGTTGGACGCCCAGAACTGTCAAAAATGTCATTATAGGCAACATCGTTCGGAATCCTGGGCACTGTAATTAGACTGCCCCAGCTTAAACACAACCCCCAGAGCATGACGCCTCCTCCACCAAACTTCACAGCTGGCACAAGGCATTAGATCAGGTAGCGTTCACCTGGCATCTTCCATGCACAAACTCGTCAGTCGGATTTCCGGACGATAAATAGTGACTCATCACGAAAGAGAACGCGTTTCCACTATTCCAGATCCACTAGCAACGAGTTTGACACCACTCCAT
Organism: Macrothele yani; assembly: GCA_039090855.1. NCBI lineage: Eukaryota > Metazoa > Arthropoda > Arachnida > Araneae > Macrothelidae > Macrothele > Macrothele yani. Next base: position 189,259,352 of record CM076995.1, read on the forward strand.
CCCAGGTATGGCGTTGATGTTGCTAATGTCAGGTTTGTGTGAGGCTGCTCGGACGTGGAAATCCATTCCTTTCAGCTCTTGACGAAACGCTATGGTGCTGGAGTTGCTTCCAGAGGCATTCGGTGGTGAATGGTGCAATCGAGGACATGCGATTATGTCGCACCATCTGCTTCATCACTCGACAGTCTCCTCTCTGTCATTTTACGTGGTTTAGAAGGTCGCAATTGCGCTGGAGTTCCACTTTGAAGCTTCCACTTCACAATAACATCACTTGCAGTTGATGAGGGCAGTTGTAGTCGGGCAGAAATTTCCCTAAGTAACTTGTTCTTAAGATGACATCCTATGACTGTGCCACGTAGAAAGCCACTGAGCTCTGCTGTACGGCCTATACTTCTCTTTGTGTTTATTTATGATTTTTTCAAGACTATGTGCGTCTTTTGATGCTATGCATCTTTCCCGACAGTAGTAAAGTAAATCCCAAATAAAAATATTCTACACTGCTGAGAACAATTAGGGGATATCGTGGCTTCGATGTGAATTACTGACATCAAATGTTTGTATGCTAGGAAAAATTGAAGTGATTAGAATGAAACCTTTGCACACTTATAAACATCTGAGTATGCAACATTTTTTGTGTGACGTTAAAAAGGGGGTGTTTCCGTCTGCGAATTGAAAGTGACATGTATCGTACGACCGTTTAGTCCAGGATAAAAAACGACTCATACGCTTTAAATGTGTGTTATTGACGAATGTGATGTCCGAACAACGTGATTTACTTGAATCTGTAGCCTGGAGGGCTATCGGTTGCTTAGAAGCGGGTCAAATCCAATCGCAAGCAGCGGAAGCCATTGGAGTGTCTCAAAGCGTGATTTCCAGTCATTGGAATCGGGTTTCAGTTACCGGAAATGTAAGGCGAAGACCAGGGCAAGGTCGTAGGAGAGCAACATCAAGAAATGAGGATCAGTTTTTAATACTGACTGCCAGGAGAAACCGGAGTATTAACGCCACTTTTCTGCAACGCGAACTCCGTACGGATACTGGCACAATTGTTTCAACTCAAACTGTTCGGAACCGAATTCACAGTGTTGGTCTGTATGTTCAACAACCTTTGGTATGTCTTTCTTTGGTATGTCTTTCGTGCTGCCCGCAGTGGACCATGCCGATTGGAGAAGAAATGAATGGCACAGGACCATGCAGATTGGAGAAGAAATGAATGGAGCAATGTTCATTTCTCAGACGAGTCTCGCTTTACTGTGTATACTGACAGCAGACGACGCATCATTTAGAGGAACGAGGACTCGTAACAACCCGTTATTTGTTCAAGAAAGTGTTCGATTTGGAGGATCCGGAGTGATGGTCTGGGCCGGTATCTCTATCAATGGTCGAACTTGTACATCATCAGAAACGGAACACTTACTGCTCAGCGGTATAGGGAATAGATCCTCAGATCCTTAGTCGTACCTTATGCTGCAGCAATCGGAGATGAATTCACTTTCGTGGACAATAATTGTAGGCCACATAGCGTTCGATGTGTGGACGACTTCCTGTTTGACGAGGGAATCATCCGAATGGACTGACCAGCATGTTCCCTACAAATGAACCGCATCGAGCATGTCTGGAACGTTTTGGGGAGAAGGGTTCATACTCGATTAACCCCTCCACAAACAGTCCAGCAATTGGAAAGTTTTCTTCTGCAAGGAGTTGGATGGAATTCCCCAATCCTTCATTAATACTCTGATTGACTGCATGCCTCATAGGTGAGCAACATTGCTTTTTGTCAGGGGAAACCATAACCCCTATTAAATCCAATTTTCTGGCAAAAATTTAATCTTTAATTTAATTTTTAGGATATGTTCATAATTATGCATTTTTAAGTTCGGCTCCTCAAATATTATTAAATTTAAATTAATAATTGGCATATTTTTCTTCTCACATAGCGTACTATGTCTGTAGTTCCGATTCCAATCCCCTAAGTTTTCCGTCACTCACAGTTTTCATACAAAACTACGATATCCCCTCATTGTTTTGAGCAGTGTACAGTATATAACAAAATGAGCAACCGTGCGTCATTGTGAAATCCATTGTTGAAATTTGATCGTGCCGCATGCTGTCCCTTGAAGTGACGCAACAATAATTATTTCTATTATTACTCAACAATATATTTTACTGAACTATCGCGGAACATTATTTTATCAAGCTTTACATAAACATAACAATATCTCATTGCAATATGCATAAATTACCAGAATCAGACACTAAATGTGATAAAAGCCATTACAAAAATGTATTTCGATGCTATGCATCTTTACTAACAGTATGCGTCATAAAGAAAATTAGTTTCATCTACACCACACGGAGGAGATTACCTACTATTGACGACAGCTTTAAAATGATGTTTTACACGATTTTTGAAAATGATGTATTACACGATAGGGTTGTAACCTGCACATATGCTAGACCAAAATTTTCCAATCACCCTAATCATCTCCCTCACTCTTTCGATGCAGCTATTCTTTCTATCTTAAGATCAGATTTCAGCTTGCGCATAAGATTTTGTTGTCCCATCGCATTTCATCGGTGTTGGGGTCATTTCTTACGTTTGTCCAAATCTGAACAATACTATATTGACAGATGTCACTGGACATCCCTTCAAAAGCAAATGAACGGATCCACTGCGCTGTTAAGATGCGCGGAACAGCAGCAAACGGTATAAAAACAAGCCTGCAGCTGACCGCGATCATATCGCTCTGTGAGGTTGAGCAAAAACGTCGCGGCGAGAGAGAACTGACTTTGAGAAAGGAAAGATTCTTGGGTGTTATATTAGTGGGTTGTCCATAACAAGAACAGAGAGGCGTTTAAACATACCCAAGTCAAATGTTTTGGATGTACTGAATAAGTGAAAGACACATGACGTGCCTGAAGGAGCAAAACGTACCGGCAGACAAAAGATAATCAGTGATAGAAGACGTCGAAGCCTCAGGAGAGTCGTTACAGCTAATCGACAGAGTACTGCACAAGACCTCAGTGTACAGTTGAGTAAAAATGCTGGACCCTCGGTATGTACACGTACCGTTCGCAGAGAACTTCATTCCGTGGTCGTGCATCTGCTCGTAAGCCTTCCATCTCCACTCGGAATGCTACTCGTCGTTTAGCATACTGTAAAGAACATTTATCGTGGACCGGAGATCAATGGAAACGGGTCTTATGGACTGAGGAATCCAGATACACGATCCATCAGTCGGTTGGCCGTGCATGGATATGGCGGCAGCCTGGGAAACGCTACTTATCACAGTGTACTGTTCCTACGGTCAAGTTTGGAGCTGGCAGTGTACTCGCGTGGGGGTGTTTTTCGTGGCATGCTCCCGGCCCATTGGTTATCCTGGACAAGCCTGTTAATCAGCACGTCGAACTCGATATTGAGCACAATTATGCCCTACCAACTCTGTACGGAACCAAGCCTTGTTGGTACCAGCAGGATAAAGCATCGAGCCATAAAGCAAGGACTGTTACGTCCGGCGTGGTTTGACGATAATTCCGTATCGTGTGTGGACTGACCAGCACAGAGCCTTGATCTTAATCCCATTGAGCACCTATGGGTTGAATTAGAGCGCCACATCAGAAGTTTGGAACCAAGGCCTACTACTAAGCAACATTTAGCGGCAGCATTATGTACTGAATGGAAGCGCATACCTATCGCTGGGTTCCAAAACCTTGTCGAAAGCATGTTTCGAAGGGTCAGTGCATGCATTAAGGCCAAAGATGGACCAACACCGTACTAATGTATGTCAATAAACGCTATGTTGTGTTTCTCTTCTTGGTGTCCGGTGACCTTTGTCAATATAGTGTTTAACGATAATAATAAAATAAATACTGTTTTTGAAAAACTGAGCACGCGAAATACTTTCTTTTGCGCATCCACAGTTTAGTAGATATTTACTTTTATGACTCACGTATCTTCTTTCATTGGATTTACGACAGTGACATTCATGAATCCACCTACCTAAGTACCGCGCAATGTCAGAAATTAATAAACTTTATTTTCTGTTACTATGATGGCACTTAGTACACTGGTGTGCAAAAATTAAGGACGAAGAGGAGAAATTAGCATAACAGCGGACCGAACAGGCAGAACGGACCGAAAGACCACTCAGGAGATAGACTAGGGTTCGGTATGGTAGGGCATGCGCATATATGTAGTATGACGTGGGGGAGGGAGTGTCGGAAGGGTATAAAGCACACGGGTGGTGTACTCTCAGTAATTCGGAGAAAGTTATTGCACGGTGTACATCGGTTTGAACGACGTCGAGTTGCTGTCACCGTGTGATATGGCCAACACGCAATCCAGTAGACGACATCTGAATGACTTTACCCGAGGTTGCGTCATTGGGAAGTTGGAAGAAGGTCGAAGTGGGACTAGTGTGGCCGAGGAGTTTGGAATCGCTCACAGCATCGTTTGACGAGCTTGGAGAGCATTTCAAACGACAGGAACAGCTGTCCGAGAGTTTAGCAGTGGTCATTTACGAGCAACCACGGCAGCGGACGACCGGTATATTGTACTATAGGCGAGAAGAGACAGCGGGAGAAATCGCAAGGCACATGCAACACAAAACTGGACGTCCGTTATCGCGTTTTAATATGGCCAGGACTCTGCACAAAGGTGGTCTACTTGCATGACTACCCGTACGGTGTGTGCCATTAACGCCTGCTCCTCGGAGACGGCGGTCTCTGTGGTGCCAGAGACATAAGAACTGGACGCATCAGCAATGGGGTCGAGTTCTCTTTACGGATGAGAGGCGAGTTAGTCTAACGAGCGATTCTGGACGTATACACATCTGGAGAGAGCATGGAACACGCAATCACACCTCCAAAATCATCGAAAAGGACCGGTTTGGAGGCGACGGAGTTCTCGTTTGGGGCAGTATCATGCTTGGTAGCCGTACTGACCTCCACATCTTCCAAGGAGGTTCAGTCACTGGTGTTTGCTATTGTACCGAAGTTCTCCTGCCTCACGTGCGTCTGTTTAGAGGTGCTGTGAGTCCTGAGTTCCTCTTCATGCACGACAACGCTACACCTCATCGTACAGTGGCTGTCGCAGAGCTGTTGGAGAGTGAAAATATTCAACGCATGGATTGGCCCGCAAGGTCCCCGGACCTAAATCCAATCGAACACGTGTGGCACCTTCTCGGGAGATGCTTGGCAGCACGTCGCCAGCCGCCAGCAACGATTCCGCAGCTGCGATTAGCGCTACAAGAGGAATGGGCCGCGATGCCTCAACAGCTCTTTGACAACCTCGTCCTCAGCGAGGACAGACGTGGTAAATCCTGCAACGCAGTCAGGGGAGATCATATCCCCTACTAAAGACTGGATTTTTCTTGGCAGCCGCCTATCACATGGACGAGTCTGTCTTCTGTCCAGTTGTGCTCGAAGTTACCTTTTCGATAAAGTGCCTTTTTATCCTTTGGATTCCTTGTTTGGACGATTTGCTCACTTGTTCCATATTCTTACATCTTGGGGATCTTATGGTATGATTTGAGTCGATGTAACGTTTGCACGACGTTACATTCGAAAAACCGTCTGGTCCTTAATTTTTGCACGCCAGTGTATACATATATAACGTTGTGAGAAGAACGGTCCACCGATGAACAACTGAAATTTTAGACTAGATTTCAAGGACAGAAAAAGACCCAAAGGAAGGCCACTTGGAAGATGGATGGATGAAATTTGAAATAAATAAATTCATCTGTATCATTACGTCCATAAAATTTCAGTTCAAAATTAATATATATTTATATATCACGAGACTTAAAAAAATCAGTAGAAAGCATATGTAACACGATCACTGCAAAACCGCGCCTAGCTGCAGGTTTCAGACGTAATCAGTATAGGAATAGAATCAACCACAAGTAATTTACAATCCCAATACAATACTATCGAAATAACACCCTAAAAATCCTGGAAAGAGAACTAAAATAGTTTTTCTTAATGATTGGAGGTTTAACGACCACCGTGAGCAACTCAGTTGGCTATAAGCAGTCGCCCGTCCCTAATTTAGGGTCACTGGTTCCAGGGAAGGGAAAGAGCCAGTGCCGTAAGACAAACAAAACATCCATATCTCACGAGTTTCGAACCTGGACACTTTTTCGACGAATGATCAGAGGCCATCACTTAGATCACTGCGCCACTGGGACGGCATTAAAATAGTTAAACACAAAGAGATAGAAATTAGAAAAATCCATACACTTCAAGGGAAAGACAGAGTGCTAAGGAAGTAGTTGATACTAAATTAGTTAAGATGTCTTTCCTTTGGCTACGGAAAATTCAGCAATCTTACGAAACCTGAACCTGAGCCCACGAGGCTCTGGACGTCTTTCCCTGATGAGTGGTTTAGTGCTCCGGTGTGCTTTAACTTTAAAATGTATGAATTTTTCTAATTTGTATCTTTTTCTATTTAATTATTTTAATTCTTTTTGCAGGAGTTTTAGGGTGTTATTTCGATAGTATTGTATTGGGAATGTAAAAAATTACGTGTAGTTGACTCTATTGCTACATTATCATCATCATTGTCAACCATTATCAATCCACTGCTGGACGAAGGTCTCTCGAAGCCTCTTCCACAACGGTCTGTCTTGTGCCAGTCTCCTCCATGTCACTCCTGCATACTTTCGAATTTCATCCACCCATCTCCCATGTGGTCTTCTTCTGGGTCTTTTCCTCCTCCTTGGAATCCAATCCAAAATTTCGACTGTCCATCAATGGTCTGTCCTTCTGACAGTATGTCCAGCTCATTGCTATTTCAGAGATTTAACTCTGATCACGATGTCCTCCACTCTTGTCATTTTTCTGATCCACGAGTTCCTCTTCTTATCTCTTCTGGTTACACCAAGCATGCACCTTTCCATGCTACTTTGAGTTGTTTGCAGCCTTTGTATGTGTCTTTTAGTTAAGGTCCACGTCTCTGCACCATACGTAAGCACTGGAAGGATGCATTGATTAAACACTTTTCTTTTAAGACATAATGGCATATTGCTCTTGAAAATTATGCATTGCTACACATATATATATATATATATATATATACACTGCTGGCCACCCAAAATACAACACGAAGAAGGAAGCATCTAATTGGCCTGAAATTCGCAGCATGAGTCGCCCGCGAGAGGACATGCAAACGATTAGCATTGCAGAGCATATGCAAATCATGTGCGCCCGGCACGCCATCGAGAAGCACTATAAGAAGGGTGCGCAGAAGGCGTGGTGTAAGTAATGGAAGTGTGCTGCACTGCCGGACCTGTACGTGGGAAGCTTCCTGATGCCTCGTCGCAGAATACGGCAGTCATTGCAGCACGTTTCGGAGTTCGACATAGGACGAATAGTGGCTTATCGCGACAGCGGTTTATCGTACCGAGACATCAGCGCCCGTGGGGGATGACATCCAGCCACAGGAAGGCGAGTGTGGATTCAGTGAATGCAGGAGGGACGGACGGACCGACGTGAGCGATTGCCGCAGCTGCAGCACACCACCGAACGAGGGGACCGGCATGTTGTGAGGCGGGCATTGACGGCTCGCACTACCAGATCACGAGCGTTAGCGCAGGAATTATGGTGTGTTGCGCAAACACCTGTACCAGCGCGTACCGTTCGACGTCGTCTGCAGGAGCGGACGACGTCGCACGGCGCCCAGCTTGTCGCACGGCGCCCATTCCTCCGATTACATTGACGTTACACCACCGGCGAGTGCGGCGGCAGTGGGCCGTTGAACGCCGCATCTAGACTACGGAATGGCACGACATTGTCTTCTCCGACGAATCTTGCTTCTGACTGCAACACCATGATGGTCGAATCAGCGTGCCACACGCTGTGGCGGCACCGCGGCGAGAAACTGTATGACGCCGGAATTATGCATCGCCATACCTGTCCGTCGCCTGGCGTTATGGTTTAGGGGAGCAATTGGATATGACACCCGCACCCCTCTGGTACGCATGGTCGGTACACTCAACAGCCACCGCTACATCTCCGACGTTTTGGAGGCTGTAGTCCTCCCTTACCTGCAGGACCTACCAGCGTCTACAATTCTTCTCGGCCAACTAGGTATCACTGCTGCCGTGACCCGCCTGTTCTCTCGATACGTCGCCCATCGAACACGTCTGGTTGCTTATCGGCAACCGGGTGGCCCGGCAAGCACCACCCGCGGCTACGCCTGATGAACTGTGGCAACGTGTGGAAGCATCCTGGACCGACACACCCCAAGCCCACAACCAAAGCCTCTTTCGTTCGATGCCGCGGCGTGTAGCGGCCGGTATTGCCAGCCATGAGGGCCACACGAACTATTGATGTCTGCGTGTTCCCCAAGTCGCACGGGCCTGTAAGCTCAATCGTTTCATCTTTGTATCTGTTGTTATGTGTCCAGTAAATCTGGCTTTGCTATCTCGTGTCCTTCTTGGTGTTGCATTTTGGGTGGTCAGCAGTGTATATATAGCACTTTTAACCTTACGTTACAGAGGTTCAGTTTGTTGCATTTTTTTTCAAAGTGTGGTGCTGTTAATACAGTTGAAGTTGTTTGAAGCGTAGTTTTGATGTGCTTTAAAGAACAATAAAGATGATTTTGTGCAAGTAAAGACTGCTGTCTTCTGGTATTCGGAAAACCTAATATTGTTCATTGTACAGTCGTGGCCAGAAGACCTGCACCAGTAGACCGAAAGTCAACTTATACAGCGTAATGGTAAAGTCAAGAATACATATTATACATAATTTTAAAGGACATTTTATGCTGAATTAAAATATTTTAACAGAATGTTATTACCAGTAATAGAAGTAAAGTTACAAGCACAAACGTGCAAGTGAGGAAACACAAATCCAGTTCTGAAAAATCGTTCGCGCCCCTCTAATCTACTATAGCTTTCTCCGATGTCCGCTAGTGAGATCTAAAAGGATGTAGAATGGTCTGCCGACTTGGAACGCAGCTGCTTGAAGTCATTGACGAAAGTGTATGCAGAATTCCTGGTGATATTTGAATTTCAGAATGTCAAAAACCCGAAAATTAGTCCTGCCTCTTCAAACCAAGGCAATAAATTATAACTTTTCATGAACTTGGATTCTGTAGTCCTCGTAAAACTTATGTTAAATGTGGCTGTGACCCTTTCACTGTCTTGCGCACCATTAAAAGAGTTGCAGAAACTGGATGAGGGGGAAACAGAAAAAGAACAGGTCGACCAAGGCTGTGTACTGAACGTGATGATCGCATGTTGATTCGTCGTTCCTTAAAATCAAATTTTAAAATAGCCACTGACTTTAAGAAATGAGTAGGAGAATTAAGTAGGCATGATTGCATCTGCACGTTCAGGTCTTCGTAGGCTACAAGAAAATGGACTGACTATACGAAAAGCTGCACGAAAACCTTTCCTTACTGAACAACAACGGCTTAAAAGAATTGCTTGGGCCAAGGCACAAAAGCTGTTGATGAATGAGAAAATGTTATTTTCAGTGATGAAACAACTGTTACTATTTCCGCTAATAATGGAAATAATTATATACATCGTCGGGCTGGTGAAAGATATAAGGCATGCTGCACCCAGCCAACAATCAAGCAGCTACATTCGGTGGACCTGTATTTCAGCCAGTGTTGTTGTCCGTCTGCACATTGTTGATGGCAAATTGAATGGATCGAAATATGTGGATATTTTCGAGTCCAAGCTTCTACCAGCTGCACAAGACATGGGTTTCCGGAATTTTATCTTTCAGAAAGATAACGCGCCATGTCATCGGTCAAAGTTGGTTGACGATTGTGTGATGTATATTCTAGATTAACTTTCCTTTTTTAGTTTCTTTCCCTATGTAAATCTTGAGTTTATTCTCAGTATTCTTCACGCTTAACGAAATATCTTTTCCTTCAAACGAATACGTTTGGCAACACAATTGAGGTTGAATGCACGCGACGTATGCATGTAATAAGATAAGAAGAAGAGATAAAAAGGTGGACTGATCTGTTGAGAGAGAGGTGTTGATAAGAACGATTATTGAGAGCGATTACTACGAGCGTTGTACCGTCGAGAGAGTTGTATTATGAAATGAAGAATACTAAAAAGAGTGGTGTGATAAATATGTGGAGAGTGTAGTGCTTTCCATCGTGAATAAAGGACATTTTCCGTAAGTTGACTTCTGTTTATATGTTTTGTCTGGCCGTTAAGGTTTGTTTAATTTAGGAACGATTTATTAGAGTATTGACGTGTTAAAACAGCGTAGAAGTCGAAGAGACTTTTACGCCACATTGGCGCCCAAATTTTTCCTCGAACAGATTAACAGAAGTCTCGAAAATGGCAAATTTAAGGAATTCTATCGGTCTCTTTTATGACCGCTGTAGCAATGATGAGGCTCATAATTCTACAGCTGACAATATATGTACTCAGCGGTATAGAGTTCCTCATAACTCACCAAGTGCTCTGTACGAGGACTGCGGTTCTGACCTACCAGACAGTGAATACGCGAGCTTAGTACCGCGTACTTCGACCGCAGTGCCTCAACAAATATTTACTTCACCACCCCCCATGAGAAGGAGCAAAATTCTTGCTCATTACTTACCCCATGCGAGTTCTATTATATTTAGGGGAAACGGCGGTTCGCTTAGGTTTTTGGAGGATCTGGATGATCATTTTGACCTTTATAATGTTCCTGAAGACTGTCAGATATCTATTGCTGGCACATGTTTGCAAGACACGGCAAAAGTCTGGTACAGACAGTGGCGTCGAATGAACCCAGAGGGTTCCTATCAGCAATTTCGAGCTGACTTTTTGGATGTCTTTCCTTTTGGAGCCAACAAGGCCGGCCTTGCACAACAACTGTTTTCCAGGCGACAGCGAACGTGAGATAACCCAGTCTCGTTCGCCCTGGAAACAGTCCGTCTTTACAAATTATGGGATCCCGCTGCAGCCGAGTCAGAGCTTTGTGACACGTTGTTACAACAGCTGGATCCCTTCCTGCAGGATTATCTTGAAGTTCGACGTCCTGTCTCCATTCAAGAGTGCTTAAAACTCGTTCGAGTCTATGAAGACCGCCACAGCAAAGGGCAATCTTCACAGGTTCACGAGCACCGCCAACCTACGCAGTACCATGAGCCTCATATTCAAAACAACAGGTATCAACAGCCAAAACAGAACAAACGTCCGCGTAGCTCAGTTGGTAGAGCGACTTGTTCCGGAATAAGCGGACTCGGGTTCGAATCCCGGCGTAGACCAAAAATGACGGAGAAATTTACTTCTTTATAATTGGTTTAATCGAAAAGTTATCAGAAAACTTTAGTGGCCGGCAGAGTCACTGGATTGCAATCCCATAGGGAATCTGTGGGTGAGATTGAAGCAAAAGATCCGTCAACAAAGACCCCCATCTAAAACAGCATTTATTGATTGTGTAAGGGCCGTATGGTACCGTGTTATACCAATGGACAACTAGAGAGCTAATTAGTTCCATGCCAAGAAGGTGCACTTTGCTACTTCGAAACCATGGTTATCCAATTAAATATTAAAACGTACTTTGCTTATTGGTAAGTTATTTCAAGTACCCTACAAGTTTCAATAATGTACTGTACAGTAATTACGCTAAATATTGTACACCAATTTCAAAAATTCCACATTTTTTTGCTTTTTATGACTAGACGCTGTACTTTTGCGTGTAACTTAACTTCTATTACCGGTAATGACATTCTGTAATAATATTTGAATTGAGCATAAAATTCCCTTTAAAATGATGTGTAATAGTATTCCTGACTTTATCATTACGCTGTATAAATTGACTTCATACATCAAAAATTGACTTTCGGTCTACTGGTACAAGACTTTTGGCCACGATTGTATAATTAAGGATATTGTGTGATAATTTTCTGGAGCATAACCTTAAGAAACTCCAGTGTTACAAGTATCATAGATGAACGAGAATAAATATTTTAAGAGGATAGCAAATTTAAAAACATCACAAGAATTCAGTGAGAATATAATATTGTAGCTCTGACTACGAAATGTAAGTTCTGAAGATTTTAGGATGACCACAGTGTATGTCCGACAGGTCAGGAATTTTGACGTGTCTTTCACCCACTCTTCATTTTAGAGCAAAAAAAATTGCTAATTTCGTTTTTTCGTTGTTGTTTTTTTTTTTTGTGCGAAATGATGAGATTCTCAACATATTTATTAAAAATAACTTTTTGTGGGAAATCAGAATTTTAGGAAAAATTATTTCGTTCATTTTAGTAGAAAGGAAAACATTTTGGAAAAACTATTTTTTCCTATTTTGTAGGAGAGAGGATTCTATAGGTGTCCTATGTTTCAAAATGTGCTTGCAAAAACAGAAAGTTTGCGCTTTTTTAGCACGTCTTTTGTGAAAAAAGATCGTGGTTATGTTATCGGTTTGTCCGTCCGTCCGTCTGTACCCACGATATCTCTGTAACTAACTATTAGTTCGATTTGAAAAATTCTTTTTGCGTTTTGAAGCTTAAAATATGCGAATGATGATCCTTCATTTCGTTTTTTTATACGATGTACAATTTCGCCGTAGAGGGCGTAAATGCAGATGATGTCGAATTCAAAAATACGTTTTATTACACATATTTGCGTCTAAACATCCGATTAAAAAAATTCTTTTATCTTTGAATTTCATTTATGTCGAAGAGTAATTTAGATATAATTACTTTTTCAAATTACCCATGTATTTTCCGCTAGGGGGCGTAAAAGTAAAAAACATTTTTTCTAATAACTCTTCTTCTAAAACTCTGATTTGAAATTTTTTTTCTTCAGCGGATACACTTCCTGATGGAAAATCGTTTGCATATAATTTCAAATTTTTTGGTAAAGAATACTTTGGCCACCATGGGCGTAAGTGTTAATTTTTGCTTCTGATGTACTTGCCATAACGTCTGAGCTTCTAAAATATCGATTAAAAGTTCTTTCGTAGACTGATGCCACTCACATCAATAAACCATTTCGGAATATTTTCTTCTTAAAATATTCCACAGTTTCTCCGCCAGGGGGCGTAGATGCATATCTTATTTTTGTCAATATCTCTACTTCTAGGAGTCCGATTTGAAAAATTCCTTCTTTGTTGGATATTGTTTCCAGTGTGACATGTTCTCCATTTAATTTCAAAAATTTCAAGTAATTCATAGAATTTCCTCTAGGGAGCGTATGGGTAAATTACTTTTCCCCTATATCTCTGCTTCTAAATCTCCGATTTTAAAATTTCTTTCTCCATCGCATACAGCTCCTGATGGGAAATCGTTTGCACATAATTTCTAATTTTTGTAAAAAATGGTTTAGCTACCAGGTGGCGTAAGTCTTAATTTCCGCTTCTGATGTATTTGCAGCAAAATATGAGCTTCTAAAATCTCGATTGAAAAAAAAACTCGTTTGTAGACCGATACTACTCATGTCGACAAACCTTTTAGAAAAATTTTCTTCTTGAAATAATACATGGTTTCTACGCCAGGGGCGTAGATGTATTTCTTATTTTTCTCAATATCTCTACTTCTAAGAGTCCGATTAAAAACATTCCTTCATTGTTGGATAGTGTTTCCGATGCGAAATGTTTTTCATATAAATTCCAAAATTTTCGAGTAAACCAGAGACTTTCCGCTAGGGGGCACAAAGATAAATTGCTTTTTCTGCGTTATTTCTGCTCCTAAAACTTCGATTTGATAATTTTTTTTCTGTATCGCATACAAGAGCTGATGGAAAATATTTTTCACATAATATTTATAATGTTTGGTAAAGAATGGTTTGGCCACCAGGGGTCATAAATGTTAATTTTTGCTTCTGATGTATTTGTAGCAAAATCTGAGTTCTTGAAAATTCGACTAAATTTTTTTTTCTTGGACCGATACCGCTCATATGGATAAACCTTTTGAGAATACCTTCTTCCTAAAATAATGCATGGTTTTCCCACCAGGGGACGTAAAGTCACATCTCATTTTTGTCGATATCTCTGTTTCTAAGAGTCCGATTTGAAAAATTATTTCTGTGTTGGAGGGTGTTTTCGGTGCGAAATGTTTCTCATTTAAATTCATGTTTTTCTTAACACACAAGTCTGCAACCAGAGGGCATAAGCTCACGATTCCGTTTACAGCAATATCTGAGGGATTAAAAACCTGATTGAAAAACTTTTTTCTTCCGTCAGATACCATTGTTTTCCTTACCGGTTCCATTGACTTTGAATAGCTTTGATAAATTTAATTTGCGTCAGAACGGATTCAAATGACGTGCTTATAACACCAGAAAAATCGGTGTCATCTTTCTTGTTCTGTCTTTTTCTTATGATTGCACGTTCCGTGGCATCTAGTAACGTTTCCTAACTACTAACGAAAATTTCAAATGCCAGGGACGAACTTTTTTTAAGGTTTACTCTGAAAGCTAAAAAACAAATTATGTGTCAAAACGCTGAGCGTAAAAAAATTCACTAGTTAACTTACCTGAGAATTTACGAATGCATAATTGTCGCATAAAATCTTTCCTTTTTCATTCTAATGCATGTGCTTTAGTTTTAAAAGGTACTTTGAAGAGACCTGTAGCACGTTCATGGAAAGGGAAAGAAATAGCTGCCACAAAAAAATGGAACACACCAACTCTCTTTTGATAAATCTAAAAATGTCGAGTGAAAAAGCGACATGAAGTTCTTTTGCCTCTTCCGGAGCATTTTAATGAGAGTCTCGGGAAAGGGACCTCAAACCGGTATGAAATTTGTCTCCAGGAATTTTCTTTCAATGGCACTTCAGATATTAGGTTCGTGACTACGCAGCGCTGCAAAGAACCAAGTGAGTGTTTATTCAGGGACTTTTCTCGTGTTAAAAAGGAACTATGCTATGCATTCATTTACTGAAAGGATATTTTATTGCGTAGAGCTGCGAATCATGATTTACGAAAGCACACGAGAGAGAAAAAAGAATAAGCACTAAAAAAAAATCTTAACTGCTTCTGTGCACACTCATTTTTCATCGTTCCATCATCGTTAGGGTCACGAACGTGTTTTTATTTCGTATTTCTTGTTTGCATAACGCACTAAATCCTCTTTGTTTGCATCTTCGTGATAAGAAACGCAAAACAGAGGATTTCATTTAATTTTGGATTGTTTTTATGGAAGACATTTCCTCTGAGCTAAAAGGTATCAAAAATATGGTGCTTCTTTTTTTAAGTTTGTGTCATAAATGCGCAGTTTCGAACACAGTAATTGCAATATTCTTAACATAAGGCGTTAAATGCGTAATTTTCGTAGCTAAGGTAAAGCGAACTGTTCTGGGTAGCTTGCTGTGTGGCTGATAAAACGCATTTAGGCAGGACGTGCAGAGATTAAGATGAATGCCAGTTGCGCACGTTTCAAGTTTTTGCGAAGCCATCAGGCACAATGTTACTCTTTTTGTTCCGCAGTAAAAAAATTGTAATGTGTATCAAATAAGGATGAGAGAATAAAACATTTTTCCTGTATCTTTATTTTATGTCTCATGCCTAGCTAGCCGTGAGGGTTTAATAAAGATTCGTTACGGAACTATAATTTTTTTCCACATTTATTCAAACCATTTTTAACATTTTCACACTATTTGCAAAATTTACAAGTACATTTAAATGCAAAGAAATCATTTTTAATTTTGAGTAACAATTCTGCACACATTTATATAAAGATTAGGATATATATATTTCAGTAAAACTTAAAATCAACAAAGTTCAGAGCTTTTATCGTAATAAATGCTCCCATCGGAGTTTCCCCGTTTCAAAAACGAAACGCAGGACGTGAAGTGAAAGGCGTTTGCAGATCGCCTCCATGATATAATTACCGGAACATTACTCAACGGAAAACGCTCACCTTTCAATAAAAAGTTTAGTTCCAGGAAGAGCCAAAATTTTCAAGGAGCTAGTTCTGGACTGTAAGAACAATATAGATCCACTTCGCTTCTAAAATGTTGTGAGGTATACTCTATTTAACCTTCCATCTTAGTTCCTGTCTTATGCAAATTCGATTTATTCTCGTTTAACCCTTTAACGCCCAAAACGCACTCTACTACGACAGCCTGAAAACGCCCTCTACTACGACAGCCTGAAAACGCCCTCTACTACGACAGCCTGAAAACGCCCTCTACTACGACAGACTGAAAACGCCCTCTACTACGACAGACTGAAAACGCCCGTCTGGAGCGAGTAGGATTTCCTAAATCACCTGTTCTTTAATTTTATTCTGCCTCTACGAGTTTAACAACAGTCACACTCAGTCAGCACTGTTGTCGCTAAACAAATAGGAAAAGCATTCTTTGGTAACTCCCGGGGCAATATTATTTACTCTCATGACATCGCATACCTTCTCCGTGAAAGAATGTAATGATGACTCCCGAGAAACGTCTCAAAGTCAATGCACATCAAGACTGCAGATCTGAAGTTTCGTGTAGTGATTGAGCACTAATTCTTTTTCAGTTAACTCGTGAAGGGGAAAGGGCGAAACTCTTAAAGGTGGTGCAACAGCCAGTTTCGGGCGTTACGGTATTCTGAGCGACAGAATAATTTATTGCCCTGGTCGTTAAGAGGTTAAACGTTTTTATCTGAACGCCACATTTTTCTCTCTAGATGAATATGTGTTTGTCAACCTGACAGCAATTCAATTACGTAGTCAAAAGCTGTAGATAAGAACGAATGTGTTGAGTCGTTAAGAGGGAATATGATTATCAGTCTACGAGCAGCTATCTTTTCAAAGTCTGTGTTGCTTGAGTTAACGGAGGCATTCTGATTTAGCCAACGTTATAAAAGTGTAGTCTTTTTTACTGTAGTTAGCATTCTCTTCTTAAAGTAGTATTCTATCCTTGAAGAACATTATTGTTTACGACAGCGTGCAACCTCCTTATTTCAACTGTGCAAAATTGTAGTGACGACTACGTGTGAGGACGTGCTTACTGGATATAAATAAAAAGAGGTTCTGTACGACTTTTTTCTCAACTCGGCCATTATCCAGAAGCGCATGGTTATCTCTTTCACGTCTAGTAAAAACTTTTCAGCTACATCTAATGTTTCAAGTTGTCTGGGTTCAACGTGTATTACAGTGAAGCTAAAACGAACGTAAGCTCATCATTTGTGTCTTACACAGAGACTACGGTGGCATTAAGGTAAAAGTTGCTACAAACCATAAACGTATTCCTTAATTACGAAACGCATATAGCGTATGAAATCCGTTTATTTTCATGGTGTAGTCAGCAATACGCACGTATGCTGACTACACCACGAAAATAAACGGATTTCATACGCTATATGCGTTTCGTAATTATTCAACTCTGGTGTATTTAAAAACTAACGTATTCCTTAAGATAACTATTGTTCTACAAAGTTCATTAAGACACAAGAAGCATGCTGACTCGCGCTATAGCGATGCTTCAGTGGCTCATTGATCTTTTATTATGGACACTTTTCTCGAAAATCTGCAGCATTGCGATTTTAATTGTGCTTCAATATGCACCAGCAACTTTTGCATGTGACGATACGACGTGTTAGACGAATCTTTCGTGATTAAATAAGATAACCATCATGACTTACCTACACTCGTCACAACTTTAGCTTTTTTTGTAAATAGTTTGTGACTTTCACTGGGGACTGTTTCGGTGTGGAAGTGGAACATACAACACTCATCATTGCCAAAGTATTATGAAGAAAGCAATTGGTTTCAGTTTGAACCCGTCTTTACACCCTTTGGCAAAAATTTGCACGGTACTGAACTTGATACTGAGACAAGAGACGTGGGATGCGCTTAAAAGACTTATGTTTCATTCCTAAGTCGTGCGGCAGAATTGCAGGCTATCATGCCAAACAATCGACCTTGTTCCACCTCGTAAGTTACAATACAGAACTCGTAAATACACTAGTGGGCAAAAAACAAAAAAAAAAAAACGGACGAAGAGGAGAAATTAGCATAACAGCGGAACAAGCAGGCAGAACGGACCGAAAGACCACTCAGGAGATAGACTAGGATCCCGTACGGTAGGGCACACGCATATATTCAGCATGACATGGGGGGGGGCGAGTGTCGGAAGGGTATAAAGCACACGGGTGGTGTACGCTCAGCAATTCGGTGAAAGCTATTGCACGGTGTACATCGGTTTGAACGACGTCGAGTTGCTGCCACCGTGTGATATGGCCAACACGCAATCCAGTAGACGACTTCTGGATGACTTTTCCCGAGGTCGCGTCATTGGGAAAGCTCGAAGAAGGTCGAAGTGTGACTAATGTGGCCGAGGAGTTCGGGATCGCTCACAGCATCGTTTCACGAGTTTGGAGAGCATTTCAAGCGACAGGAACAGCTGTCTGAGAGTTTGGCAGTGGTCATCCACGAGCAACCACGGCGGCGGACGACCGATATATTGTTCTACAGGCGAGAAGAGACAGCAGGAGAAATCGCAAGGCACATGCAACAGACAACTAGACGTCCGTTACCGCGTTTTACCGTGGCCACGAGGCTGCACAAAGGTGATCTATTTGCACGACGACCAGTACTGTGTGTGCCATTAACGCCTGCATATCAGATACGGCGGTTTATGTGGTTCCAGGAACACAAGAACTGGACACATCAGCAATAGGGTCGAGTTCTCTTTACGGATGAGAGCCGATTTAGTCTGACAAGCGATTCTGGACGTATACACATCTGGAGAGAGCAGGGAACACGCAATCACATCTCCAACATCAATCGAAAGGGACCGGTTTGGAGGCGACGGAGATCTCGTTTGGGGCAGTAGCCGTAATGACCTCCACATCTTCCAAGGAGGTTCAGTCATCGGGGTTCGCTATTGTACTGAGGTTCTCCTGCCTCATGTGCGTCTGTTTAGAGGTGCTGTGGGTCCTGAGTTCCTCTTCATGGACGACAACGCTATACCTCATCGTACAGTGGCGGTCGCAGAGCTGTTGGAGAGTGAAGATACTCAACGCATGGATTGTCCCGCAAGGTCCCCTGACCTAAATCTAATCGAACACGTGTGGGACCTTTTCGGGAGACGCTTGGCAGCACGATTCCGCAGCTATGATTGGCGCTACAAGGGGAATAGGCCGCGATGCCTCAACAGCTCCTTGACAACCTCGTCCTCAGCATGAACAGACGTTGTAAATCAGACTGGATTTTTCTTGGCAGCCGCCTGTCACATGGACCTTTCTGTCTTCTGTCCAGTTGTGCTCGAAGCTACCTTTTCAATAAAGTGATTTTGTATCCTTTGGATTCCTTGTTTGGACGGTTTTGCTCACTTGTCCCATATTCGTACATCTTGGGGATCTTATGGTATGATTTGAGTCGATGTGGAGCACTTCTGCAAGACGTGACATTCAAAAAACCGTCTGTTCCTTAATTTTTGCACGCCAGTGTAGAAGGTGCTTTGTTCACCATCACTTCCTTAGGCTAAGTGAAAGGAGTCCCAGTTCTCGTCTCGGCGACTACCCTTTCTTTCTTTCTTTCTTTCTGGAATGCTTTTACTATCACTACCCACTAGTATATAACATACGCTCTTCACTAAACGCTTGTGTGTTTTATAGTAAGTGAACGTTTCAATTGCAAGTTTTCTTTAAACAAAACAATCGCGTACCGTTGCTCTAAATCACGTTCCATTCATGGCCTGTAGGTCTTAAAAATCTGTTATCTGTATCTATTTTTTAGGTGGAGTACAACTGAACTGCTATGGAGCCACTCTTGTGGCCCAGTGGTCAGAGGTCAGAGGTATAGGTTCTGAACTATACAAACGATTTGTAATAATATCAATGTCTACTGTTTAGCAACCCTGAGGAAGCATGTGTGGTGCGCTGGCCCTCTATCATCACCGACACTAGTGAATTTTATATTTGGGGGATGTGTAAAATGTTTATGTAATTGATGGTGTTAAATTTTGATGAAAGTAAATTTTTCGAAGGCTGAAATTTTCTACAGCGAAATTTTTATGCATCTAACTTGGGATTGAAAACGAGGAAAATTTCAAAGAATGGAGAACCATTGAAATTTCGTAAACAAAGCTAAAACAAAAGGAGTTTTAACTTGGGTTGTTAAAACAGTAGATTTTCACAAATCGTGTGTATGCTGAAATGATTCATATGTACATATATGCAAAATCTGTAACAGATTAAAATGAGAAGATGCATACATATGTTTTGCGGTTGCAATGACTGACGGTAAACACATGCTCTAAACAAGAGAAAAGAACTTAAAAAGAGTGCTATTTACATAGACTTCTAATTAGAAAAAAAAATAAAAAAAAAATTATGCCGTTATTCACACTTGCAGACTTACAAAAATGTAAGTGGAGACAGCGTATGAACGGGGATTTATGCCGGAGTAAGTTAGGGTATATAAACCGATGGATACACCTGTACCTGCAGGCAGCCAATAACAAATTTTCTCTTGTGCTATTGGCTATTTTACTAGAAAAGTGAATGTACGCTCACTAGTTGTCGATTTTCCTTTAATCTTTTACTTTTTGAAGAAATCTCAGCTTTTTATGGAAATATCTTGAATTTATTTTACAAATCTTTTTAAAAAATGTGTTTGATTAGATACATTTTTTGAAATTTGTGTACAAAATCTTGAATCTTGTTAGTTCCTTAACAACTTTTTGTTTGGCCGGAGTACTTATTGTATATACTCCCACTCACTGTTGCAACATGTAAAGGTTTTCTTGGGACTGTTGGATCCCCGTGTTTGCTGTTATATACACTCCGTTCTTCAAAGCCTCTTCTTTCCCTTCGGAAGACATTTGCTAATAATTTCATGAATTTCCTTATGTTCTCATGATGAAAATTCCTCATTTTTAGACTCACACTACACATAAACTCCTTTTACAATGGAACCTAGCTCTCTTTACGCATCAACATTTTCATGTGACAATCTGACCTGATCTGAAACCTTAGGGTTTTATTGTTCTACTGATCTTAAATGGCATTTTTTCTCCTCAATCTCAGAGGATTTTGTTTCTCCGCTTGACTTCAATTTTAAGCTCGTTTTCCAGCTTATTAATTACTTTCCTTTCTCGCAACACGTCGGGCTTGCCATGCTTTTTGGAACCTAGGTGCTGCTACCTTCCTGGTGCTGGTAAATACGGGAGCCACGATCTTCTCCATTGGTTTTTCTTTCCTTCGTTGATATTTTTTTCTATCTCTGCAAAATTGGTTAGGTTAAAATTCTTAGGTAGGTTTCTAGTAATTTAGTTTGCGTTTTTCTTAGGCCTTTTTAACTTTTATTTTTTGGGGAAATCTGTGCTCACTTTTTTATTGTTTTTTTTTTGGTACACAGAGCGTTTCAGCTAACTCCTATTTGAAACCACTCAAATTAATTTTATTATTATTTTAACTTTTTATGGGATTTTGAGGAGTGCTTTTAACGGGAGAGGGGACAGTTTATTTCCTCTATTTTAATTAAAGTCTGATAATTATTATTATGAATGATGATTTGAAGGGGTGTAAAAATAGACTACAACTGATCTGTAGACGGGGTAAGAAAGATACATCTCCGAATTTTCGGCGAGGTGAAGAAAAAATGCACAGAAGTGAACGAAAGTTTTAAGGAGAGCAAGAGAAAGGGTTTCTTTCTCTCTCTGAAATCGAGGGAAAAGGAAAAGACAATTTTGATACCGGATTGCGAATGGGAGGTCGAAGTAGAAATAAGTCAGCCTCCTGGGAATAATGAAAACAAATAGTTTTGTTGCTGAAATATAAAGATAAATAAATGGAAGGATAACCGAGGAAGTAGCGAGTACAATAAGATTTAATAAGAATTTCAGACAAACAGACTGTTACCACTTTCTATGTAATAAATAAATTAAAACTTTTGGGAAATAAGATTTAATAAGTATTTCAGACAAACAGACTGTTGCCACTTTCTATGTAATAAATAAATTAAAACTTTTGGGAAATAAGATTTAATAAGTATTTCAGACAAACAGACTGTTACCACTTTCTATGTAATAAATAGATTAAAACTTTTGTGAAATAAGATTTAATAAGAATTTCAGACAAACAGACTGTTACCACTTTCTATGTAATAAATAAATTAAAACTTTTGGGAAATAAGATTTAATAAGTATTTCAGACAAACAGACTGTTACCACTTTCTATGTAATAAATAAATTAAAACTTTTGTGAAATAAGATTTAATAAGTATTTCAGACAAACAGACTGTTACCACTTTCTATGTAATAAATAAATTAAAACTTTTGGGAAATAAGATTTAATAAGTATTTCAGACAAACAGACTGTTACCACTTTCTATGTAATAAATAAATTAAAACTTTTGTGAAATAAGATTTAATAAGTATTTCAGACAAACAGACTGTTACCACTTTCTATGTAATAAATAGATTAAACCTTTTGGGAAAAACATGTTATGATCCTGCTTAGTTACCTTACAGCGAAGGCTTGATGAACCAAGTACCGGGGTAGGAAAGAAGTTTTCGAAAGCCATGCAAAACAAGTGCGAAGATCGCGAGCTTAAGAAATACTCCTGACACCAACTACCTTCATTGAGCCGCAAAACAGACCAGTTATTTTAAAATTTGATTATGGGTTTTGAAACACATATTCATTACAATCTATTGTCCGATGTATAATTGTATGTGAACGTGTATTGCTCTGCTACAAAGTATGCTCACAGGAGGAGTATAATCCGTGTGAGAATAACCTGGAGCAAACAAACTCAGCAAATTACTGGAACGATTTTCTCCGGTAGCATATGGATGAGTTTCTCTCCTTTTCATTTTCCTTTTATTTTATTCTTTTTGGAAGATTTAATCAATTTTCCAAAGAAAAAGGAAAAAAAAAGAATTGAAGGAAATCAGAGATGGAGAGAGGAAGGAATAAAATCCCTGATTACATTGGAAACGTAACTTTTCTCTGTCCATGGCCAAGTTAAATTGGGAGAAACTACTGTCAATTTTTTTACTATTCGTAATTAATCTTTAAAATTGTTTCATATTTCTTATGATTTTCCACTAGCTTTTTAAATATATTTTCTCGAAGTAATAAATAGACACAGATGTTAATTCTGAGGAAATGTATTTACTACTCTATTAATTTAAGCGAAAAAAAATTCGATTCACCATGTTTGGAACGTGAGGACGAGGTCCTGACCATCATCTGGTCATTTCGTATATATCCTGGAATTGCTTTCCAAAGGAACTATTATTCCTATAATCTCCAACAGCACAAACCTCTTACAAATAAATTGCTTCTGAAAATCTAAACCTCTTCATCCTATGCTGGTAAGACGACTCCGCAGTCCAAGAACGACTTAATGAATTATCTATAAGAAAAAAAAATCACAAAAGGAAAAACGGATTGTATTTCCCTGTTTTGTTCATTTTTTTCTTTCATGAAAGAATTGCCGAAGAAAAGCTGTTCAATTTATATCTTGAAATACATGAAGGGAATGCCAGCTTTCGTTCGCTGCTCGTGTTGCAACGCAATCTGAAACAAAATTCGAAGAATATTCACTTAGAGAATACTTTATTGGATCGGAAAGTCCTGTAACGAACTCAATTTTATTTTAACAGAGCGTAACGCGATACTTTAGGAAAATGTTGTCTTAGATTAAAAAACCCCCACTATTTTATGATAAATTTTATACTTCGAAGATTTTTAATGATACTATATTTTTACCGTGAGGGAAACAATTCGTAAAAGTGTATTTTTTATTAACACAAGATTTTTTTCGATGAAAAACGTTTCAGAGACTGCAAAATAACTTATTCATATTAGAAGACCATGTCTGAGCATAAATGTTAATGCAATACCGGCCACTGAATTAGAAACTTTTATTCAATACATGGTTGGACCCCGTTTATCCCGAATTACAGCACGTATGCAATTTGCCATAGATTCTACAAGGTGTTGAAAGGCGTCTATGTAGCATACTAGACAGGCACTGTCCTTCAACTCACGGGGTGGCAAACACGCATATACACTGAAGTGCCATAAAAACTGGTACAGACGAGCTTACGCAAAATACATAGCAAAGTCACCTATGCGCATATTCGGTTGCGTCCGCCAGTGCGTATATAAAGCGATAGACATCCTTGCTGGCTGTAAGATCTGTTTTCGGCAGGAGAATGACAAGTAATAACGCGGTGTCATAGTTGGCGCTCGTGAGATGGGCCATAGTATTTCGGAGGTAGAAACAAAGTTCGGATTTTCACGGACAACCATTGCAAGGGTATACCGTGGCTACAAGAATTCCGGCAAAACCTCCAACCTACGATAGCACTGTGGCCGTAAAAAGACAATGGATGAACGTGACCATCGTCGGCTGTCAAGAATCGTTTCACGCGATAGGCGTGCAACACTCTCGCAGGTATCATCGGAATTCAATGCTGGAACCTCAACAAGCATCAGCGTCCGGACTGTGCAACGTACCCTGCACGATATGGGCTTTGGGAGCCGACGCCCGACTCGAGTCCCCTTAACGGGTGCACGACACAGAGCCATGCGCCTCGCTTGGGCACGGAAACACCGCCACTGGACACTTGATGACTGGAAACAAGTAGCCTGGTCTGACGAGTCGCATTTCCAACTGTATCGGGCAAATGGAAGGATTCGTGTATAGCGCAAACCCCATGAAGCCACGGATATCGCCTGTCAACAGGGAAGTGTACCGGCTGGTGGGGGTCCGTAATGGTAACGGGTGTGTTTAGATGGACTTCACTGGGACCTCTGGCACGTCTATAAACGTCTGTGACCGGCCAACGCTATGTGCGCATCCTTTCTGACGAGGTACACCCGTTCATGTCCTGCATTCATGCTGATGAGTTGGGCCTGTTCCAACAAACCAATGAACCTCCACACAAGTGTCGGGACACAATATTATGGTTAGAAGAGCATTCATCTGAGTTTGGGGTGTTGCTATTCCCACTCAAGTCCCCAGATCTGAACGTGATATAATACATTTGGGATGCCATGCAACACGCTATCGAACACAGGAATCCGAGACCTCGGAATACACCCGAATTGTGGAATGCTCTACAGGAAGTATGGTGTGCATTACCTAGAGCATATTTCCAGAAGCTAGTGGAGTCCATGCGCATTCCTGCGCTCCCCAAGTAGTCGTATTTCTGCAGTCCTGCGCTCCTGTGGGGGATCTACCAAGTATTAGACTGGTGTATCTGTTTCTCTAGCACTTCAGTGTATACGTTCGGAGGTTTCTGTGCCCAAAGCGGCGACGACGCAGTAATACGTTAATCGAAAACCTGTTCAAATGCCACAAGAACGCAATATCGCGTTAAAATTTTTTTCAGACTAATAGGGGCGAGAATGCATAGTTTCCCATGTTAAAGACGACGAATACTACAGAAAGGGAAGTCTTCTGTTGCATATGTGTGAAAATGTCGCATTGCCTCTTCCAAAGCTCCTGCCACCTGGAGAATTAACTGGCTCAGATTTGAAGAAAGAGGACTTTGCTTCCGGATCTGTTTTTCTGACATACCCTATAAATTCATAATGCAGTTCATATCCAGAGAAGATGACTGAAGTTGCTGCCATGCTCTCTGAGCCACAGCTGAATCCATCTTGAGCGATGCACAGTAGCATCGTCGTCCATGAAACATCCATTAGCAGCTAAACAAAAAGTCAACATTGCAGAATGGACTAGATATCCAACAATGTCCTTATAATCCTTGGAGGACACCCGACCTTTCAGCAATATCAGGGGACCCGATACATACCAACAGACACCACGTCCAGAACCTTGCACTACACCATGACACCATCTGTAGAAGCTTGAGTTGTGTTTACAAAGCAAGCTAGGTCTATTGCTTCATGGGGCTCTCGCCAAACTGCCTGCCTACCATGGGTGCAGAACAAAGTGCACAGCCACTCGTCGGACCACATAACTTTTCGCCAGTCTTTCAGTGTCCAATCACGGTGTTCCTAACACGACTATAGACGAACTTTTGCAGAAATCAGTGGTTCCGTATACGCATGCGACTGACAGCACCGATGTTCTTCAATTCCCTGCGCATAGTTCGCCGAGATGTGAATCAGGAACAGCCTTCATGCAGTGCTTCGGTCAATTGCTGCACAGAGGAAACTTCAATTCCTTGCGCATAGTTC
This sequence comes from Macrothele yani, assembly GCA_039090855.1. Taxonomy (NCBI): domain Eukaryota; kingdom Metazoa; phylum Arthropoda; class Arachnida; order Araneae; family Macrothelidae; genus Macrothele; species Macrothele yani. The sequence goes on from CM076995.1 coordinate 189,285,415, forward strand.
GCGAAGATGTAGGTCGGGAACAGCCTTCATTGGGTGCTCCGGTCAATTGCTGCACACAGGAAACTTCAATTCCTTACGCATAGTTTGCCAAGTTGTAGGTCGGCAACAGCCTTCAATGAGTGCTTCGATCAATTGCTGCACACAGGAAACTTCAATTCCCTGAGCGTAGTTCACCAAGATTTAGTTAGGGAACAGCTTTCAATGAGTGCTTCGGTCAATTGCTGCACACAGGAAACTTCAATTCCTTGCGCATAGTTCGCGAAGATGTAGGTCGGGAACAGCCTTCATGGAGTGCTTCGGTCAGTTGCTGCACACAGGAAACTTCAATTCCTTGCGCATAGTTCGCCGAGATTTTAGCAATTGTCCGAAGCACTCAGTGAAGGATGTCGGGAGCATCCTTCACTGAGTGCTTCGGTCAATTGCTAAAATTTCAATTCCGTGCGCATATTTCGCCGAGATGTAGGTCGGGAACAGCCTTCATTAAGTGCTTCGGTCAATTGCTGCACACTGGAAACTTCAATTCCCAGCGCATAGTTCGCCGAGATGTAGTTCGTGCTTCGGTCAACTGCTGCACAGAGGAAATTTCAATTCCTTGCGCATAGTTCGCGAAGATGTAGGTCGGGAACAGCCTTCATTGGGTGCTTCGGTCAATTGCTGCACACAGGAAACTTTGACTTCCTGCGCATAGTTCGCCGAGATGTATGTCGGGAGCATCCTTCACTGAGTGCTTCGGTAAATTGCTAAAATTTCAATTCCGTGCGCATATTTCGCCGAGATGTAGGTCGGGAACAGCCTTCATTAATAAGTGCTTCGATCAATTGCTGCACACAGGAAACTTCAATTCCCAGCGCATAGTTCGCCGAGATGTAGGTCGGAAACAGCATTCATTAAGTGCTTCGGTCAATTGCTGCACACTGGAAACTTCAATTCCCAGCGCATAGTTCGCCGAGATGTAAGTGGGGAACAGCCTTAATTGAGTGCTTCGGTCAATTGCTGCACACAGGAAACACACATTATAGTGATTGTTCTTGTGTAATCGTGACAGTAATATACACACAAATCTTCATTAAGTGTACATTCCAAATATAGTTATTTTATTGGGAAAGCGCAAAAGTTCTCGCTTGAAAACCAAAACTGCTTTTTTACTGTCACAATTGTTTACTTTGTGAGAGTAGAAAAAGCTTCCCAAGATCTTTGTGGGTGTGAAATAAAACGAATGATTTGAGAGTACATACATATTTATGTACAGCATATTTAATATATTCGCGTCACTCACGACCACTCAGAGCCACGGTCAGGTACAAAAAACAAACGATAAGGTTTACTAATTCCTGACACTGAGGGGTACTTAGGTAGGTGGATTAAGGAATGTTATCGTCGTAAAACCAATGGAAGAAGATATGAGAGTCATAAATGCAAATACGAGGGTTGTACCAAAAGTAATAAAAAAGTGGGCATAACGTTTTCATTGACGGGCAGAGGTCGTTCAAATTGCATATGTTGGTAGAGTAACTCTTCGTTTACAGTAACCCTTTTTCTTCATTGCAGGTAAATAATGAATTCCAAGCAGAAGCAAACGTGCCGTCATTGAGTTCTTGAAGGAACAGGGCAGGCTGTCCGACATCTAAAGAAGGCTACAGAATGTTTTCTGGAGATGACACCATACACAGATGGATGAAGAAGTTTAAAGAAGGGGAAACCAGCATTGAAGACAAACGACGCAGTGGGAGACCGTCATCTGCAACCACTGACACGAATCGCGGACGAATTGATTCGCGCGGAGAGACGAGTCACTATTCGTGAGTTTGTTGCACAACTGGACTGTGGTCACAATGCCATACAGAAGATGGTAGGAGTTTTAGGGTATCGGAAAGTGTGTGCAAAGTGGGTACAGTACCTACTTAAAAAAGGTGGAAGTCTGCTCTGATCTGCAGAAAGCGTTCAGAGCAACCTAAAGAAGACACATTTGTTTTTCGATCTAATGACAGGGATGAAACGTGGGCGTCCTTTTATGTTTCGGAAACGAAGAATCAATCCATGGAATGGCGTCACACCACTTCACTAAGGCCTAAGAAGTTCAAGAGCCAGCGATCAGCACAGAAAGTCATGGTGACTGTTTTTTGGGATGACAGGGGTGTCATTCTTAATTTTCTGAAAAACGACGGTACCGTGACCAGCGAGCGGTACATTGAGACGCTCAAGAAGATTAGAGAACCAACAGCCGAACAAGAATCTGTAAAGAATCCCTATTCACCATGACAATGTGAGACAACACACATCTTTGGCAACAAATCAGGGGATCAGCAAATTAGGTTGGTCGATGGTCCACCATCCACCATACAGCCCAGATGTGGCACCCTCCGATTTCCACCTGTTCCATCCAGTGAGAGAAAGTCTCCGGGGACAAAGATTTGTTAACACAGACGTGGTGAAAGTGGCTGTGAAGAAGTTTGTACAAGAGTCGACACCTGAATTTTTTCAAAGTGGATTAGGGAGCTGGGTTCAACGATGGCACAAATGCATCACTTCTGATGGAGACTATGTTGAGTAGTACATTTGTATAGAGCAAGAGTTACTCTAGCAACATGTGCAATTTGAACTACCTCTGTCAGTTGAAAAAAGTTCATGCCCAATTTTGCATTACTTTCGGTACAACCCTAGTGTTATGCGAATCAGAAATTGTAATGGAGACTACACTGAAGAGCAATTGAATTAGAGACAGCTGGCGTTATGCAAATGTAGAGCTGTGGGGAGTCCTGCAAATGGAAACGACATGACGTATGCAGCGATCCTACAATATAAGAAGGGATGCGACGGGAATCAGTAAGAGTCGGAAGTAGTATGGGTAAGACGAAGGATCTAAGCGCATTTGATAGTGGTCAAATTGTCGGGGCCCGACGAATGGGTCACTCCATCTCGGAAGTCGTGCAGGCACTGGGATTTTCACGAGCCACTGTGTCATGGGGGCACCGTGAGTACATAGCATTCGGTAAAGCCATCCATGCAAAGGGCCAACTGCCGTGGACAACAGCGTGCGGATGAGCGGGGTCGTGGTCGGCTAGCTCGCATTGTAACAGCGGATAGACGGGACACAGTGCAAGAAATCACACGGCAATTTAACGCTGCTGCACAAAAACGTGTAAGCAGCCACACCATCCAGAACCATCTCCTCGCTATGGGGTACAGAAGCCGTCGTCCCACGAAGGTACTGCTGCTGACCGCACATCACATGGTGCAAAGATTAGCATGGGAGCGGGAACATCGCCACTGGACCCTAGACATGTGGGAAAATGCTGCCTGGACTGATGAGTCAAGATTCACATTGGTACATGTGGATGGCAGAATACGAGTATGGCGCAAACCACATGAAGCGATGGATCCTTCTTGCCAGCAGGGTAGTCTTCAAGCTGGTGGGGGTAGCATTCTCGTCTGAGGACTGTTTACGTGAAATGAAATGGGACCCCTGGTACGTGTGACATCGTCCCTCACAGGTCAACGTTACCGGGATATCCTTGACGATCATTTGCTCCCGTTTGTGCGTCTTTAACATCCCACTGGGAACCTCATCCTGCAACAAGACAATGCACCGTGCCATCGCTCCCGAACTGTACCCGAATGGTTGGATGAACGAACACTCCACCGACGTAACATTGCTTCCTTAGCCAGCTAGGTCACCTGGCCTCAATCCCATTGAGCACATCTGGAATGCCATCGAGAGAGATGTTCGAGACTTTGATTATCCTCCATCAAATCTTTGTGAACTGTGGAAACTTGTTCAGGGGTCGTGGATCCGTATGGCTTCCCAACGCTTCCGGTGTCTTGTTGAGTCCATGCCGAGACGAATCGCCGCCGTCATCAGGACGAAAGGTGGTGCTACACGTTACTAGACGGGTATCTCTAATTCAATTGCTTTTCAGTGTATGTTGAGTAGGACCTTTGAATAGAAAAAGAGTTACTCTACCAAGATGTGCAATTTGAACTACCTTTGTCAATTAAAAAGTTTATGCCCACTTGTGCATTACTTTCGGTACAACCCTCGTATACTAAACTATAGCGGTGGCAATAATAAGTATTTTGATTGTTTAGTTTTTCAAAAACAGTGTTTAATATTAATATTACATATTATTCAGATTTAGACGAAGTTAACAAACGATCCGGACACCGATGAAATGTTTCGTAGCTAAGGAAGTTTATAACGAAGTAAATTTCTCCGTCATTTCTGTCCACGCCAGGATTCGAACCCGGATTCCCTCATTCCGGTGAAAGTCACTCTACCAATTGAGCTACTCGGACGTTTTATTCTGATTCTTATCAGCCTTTATGTCGTGTGCGTCCTTCGGGCAGGAACGTCACATCTCCTGGTACGTTACATCATCTCCCCCTTATTATTATTTTTGTTATTCGAAGTGCTGGAGAAGGGATTCTCTTATTTTCCTATCTCGCGGTGTGGAAATAACATCACACCATTGCGAGATTTTGAACGGTCGGGTCATCCGGATAGTTCGGGCGCCATTATAACGAAGTAAATTTCTCCGTCATTTCTGTCCACGCCAGGATTCGAACCCGGATCCCCTCATTCCGAAATAAGTCACTCTACCAATTGAGCTACGCGGACGTTTTATTCTGATTCCTATCTGCCTTTATGTCGTGTGCGTCATTCTGGCAGGTACGTCACATCTCCTGGTACGTTACAAGTTCATCTACGCATACGTAATCTAAAATGTGACTTCAAGGTAGAAAAGAAAAGATGAATAGCCAGTGGTTTAGTGTTGGGTATTAGTCATTTTTGATCTAAGATATCTGTAGCTTACACCTCACTGTCTTATACGCCATTTTAAAATTTTCGTTTATAGCGGGTAATGCTCCCTTGGGGGAAAGGTTGTCGAGGGAAAGCCAAATTTCACTACGACGCACCGTTTTCCAGACATTTGAGAAAATCAACTTAAGTGGCTGACCACTGCTTCTGTTATATCGAAATTTTTTTCTTGGGATTTGCTTCGTTACTGTCAGGAAACATGCGTTGCATCAAAAGATATGGTGAGAGTATTCCATAATAGCGCCAAAAGTTGCGGTACCCAACGCCCAACGTTGTATTTTCTGTAAATAAAAGTAATTTGTAGACACGCAGTTGTCCGAATATTAATGATAGGGCAGTGCATTAATGAGGCTGTGAACGACAGTCAACCATTGCCCAGAGGGAAACAACCAGAAAAATAATTTCCCATTCATAATTGAAAAAATATTCTCCCAAAATCCCTTATATTTTCTTCCTGAACTCTTTGTTATACACTATATTGACAAAAGTCACCGGACATCTAGAAGACAAACACAACATAGCTTTTATTGACATGAATTAGTATGGTGTCGGTCCACCTTTGGCCTTAAACGATGCCCTGACCCTTCGAGACAGACTTTCAAAAAGGCTTTGGAACACAACGATAGGTATGCACTTCCATTTTGTACATAATTGCCCAGAAGGAAACAACCAGAAATTGTTCAGCATATCGAGATAGACATGCTGAGTAACAGGTGTGTCCACGATAACCAATGGGTCGGGACCATGCCACGGAAAACACCCTCACACGAGTACCCTGCCAGCTCCAAATTTGACAGTAGGAACAGTACACTGTGGTAAATAGCGTTCCTCCGGTTGCCGCCATACCCACACACACGGCCTGATGTATCGTGTATCTGGATTCATAAGTAAATAGGACCCGTTTCCATTGATCTACGGTCCACGATAAATGTTCGTTACACAATGCTAAACGACGAGTAGTATTCCGAGTGGAGATGAAAGGCTTATGAGCAGCCGCACGACCATGGTAACCCATGGAATGAAGTTCTATGCGAATGGTACGTGTACATACCGAGGTTCCAGCATTTTTACTCACCTGTACATTGAGATCTTCTGCAGTACTCCGTCGATTAGCTGTAACGACTCTCCTGAGGCTTCCACGTCCTCTATCACTGATTTTCCTTGGTCTGCAGGTACGTTTTGCTGCTTCAGGTACGCCATGTGTCTTCCACGTATTCAGTACATCAAAAACAGTTGACTTGAGTACGTACAAACGCCTCTCTGTTTCTCTTATGAACAACCCACTAATATAACACCCACCAATCTTTCTTTTCTCAAAGTAAATTCTTTCCAGCCGCGACAGTTTCACTCAACCTCACAGTGCGATATGATCGCGATCAGCTGCAGGCTTGTTTTAATACCGTTTGCTGCTGTACCGCGCACCTTAATAACGCAGCTTATCCGTTCATTTGCTTTTGAAGGGTGTCCGGTGACTTGTCAATATAGTATATACGTGTTACCGTAAAAACCCGAAATCCGTTATTTAGCGAAATTACTAGTAAGAACACGAAGTGTTCACAAGCACTGATAACTTCGGGTTTTTACTAGTAACATCTGGAAATGACTAACATCCTCAGTAAAATGCAAAATAAAAAGCTTACATCTACTTAATTTTTTAGTCAAAACCCGTTCTCATTAGACGCGGAACAATAAAAATTCGAACTGCTGTGTTCTACACTAAAGAGCAATTGAATTAGAGATACCTGTCTAGTAACGTGTAGCACCACCTTTCGCTCTGATGACGGCGGCGATTCGTCTCGGCATGGACTCGAAAGACACCGGAAGCGTTGGGAAGCCATACGGATCCACAACCCCTGAACAAGCTCCCGCAGTTCACGAAGATTTGATGGAAGGAGGTGAGAGCCTCGAACATCTCTCTCGATGGCATCCCAGATGTGCTCGATGGGATTGAGTTCAGGGGACCTAGCTGGCCAAGAAAGCGAGGTCACGTCAGTGGAGTGTTCATCCAACCATTCGGATACAATTCGGGAGCGATGGCACGGTGCATTGGCTTGTTGCAGGATGAGGTTCCCAGTGGGATGTTGAAGACGCACAAACGGGAGCAAATGGTCGTCCAGGATATCCCGGTAACGTTGAGCTGTGAGGGACGATGTCACACGTACCAGCGGTCCCATTTCAATGCACGTAAACAGTCCCCAGACCAGAATGCCACGCCCATCAGCTTGAAGAGTACCCTGCTGGCAAGAAGGATCCATCGCTTCATGTGGTTTGCGCCGAATACTCGTATCCTGCCATCCGCATGTACCAACGTGAATCTCGACTCATAAGTCCAAGCAACATTTTTCCACATGTCTAGTGCCCAGTGGCGATGTTCCCGCGCCTATGCTAATTTTTCCACCCTGTGATGTGCGGTCAGCAGCGGTACCCTCGTGGGACGATGGCTTCTGTACCCCATAGCGAGGAGATGGTTCTGGATGGTGTGGCTGCTTACACGTTTTTGTTCACCAGCGTTTAATTGCCGAGTGATTTCTTGCACTGTGGCCCGTCTATCCGCTGTTACAATGCGAGCTAGCCGACGATGACCCTGCTCATCCACACGCCCTTGTCCACGGCAGTTGGCCCTTGCATGGATGGTTTTACCAGATTCGATGAACTCACGGTGCACCCGTGACACAGTGGCTCGTGAAAATCCCAGTGCCTGCACGACTTCCGAAATGGAGTGGCCCATTCGTCGGGCCCCGACAATTTTCCCACGATCAAATGCGCTTAGATCCTTCGTCTTACCCATACTGCGTCCGACTCTTACTGATTCCCGTCGCATCACTCCTTATATTGTCGGATCGCTGCATACGTCATGTCGTTTCCGTTTACAGGACCGCCCATAGCGCCACATTTGCATAACGCCAGCTTTCTCTAATTCAATTGCTCTTCAATGTATATACAAAAGGCGGTCTCCAATTGGTTATTGCGATTATGTGGCTTCGATCATACTGTAATTGACCAAGCTAAAAAGATGAAATCTATATCTGATAAAATGCGCAATTCAGCCAATGTCGGAGATAATCTAACTGTACCTATTTCTGATGTCGATAAACCGAAAGGTTCATTACGAAATATTATAGCTGTTGTTTTGATGAAAACTGACGACCACATGTATCAATTAGGTACTGAAGAAGGTGTCACAAATAATTTGTATGCAGGATCAGAATTTAATATTTGTAAACAAAAATTGATTGATATCACTGAAGTGAAAACAGATAAGCAATTGTATTTGCGTCACACAGCTTCTTTTTCTGTAACAGGTTCCAGCCAAGGTTTTCCAATGAGCAATCGTACAAAGAAATGTACAACAAAGTTATGCCGAATGTAAAAAGAATAATGTTTCATGTAACTCCAAATGGCACAATAGTGCGCCATGTAATAACAAGTAAATTGTAATGTTCTTATTTTATGATTTTATAACAAAGACTTTTTCTCTATTTTATTGAGTGATCATATTTTGTTGTTTTCAAATAAATAATTTTCTGTATTTTATTCAGTGTACTTTATTTTTACCATACGAGTTCATATTTATTGTAACCATTTCGGACCTTTACTGTTCCGCGTCTAGTGAGAACGGGTTTTGACTAAAAAATTAAATAAATACCAGCTGTAAAATTTTTATTCTGCAAATTTTGAAGATGACAACCCGATTTTTGGTGTAAATGTGACAAGGATGGTAAGTCAGATAATATCCAAAAACTTGAAAATTTCATCGCCCTGGAGTGGTACTCAAACCCGCGGCCCCCAGATAACGCCCGGGTATGCTAACTACTACACCACCCAGAATGACCTAGTCTCAAGTTTCCGATTTATTTGAATACAACCATAACAGGATTCGCTAGTCGAAGCAACCGGCATTCATGTTTAGATTCATGACCTTCAGATTCGCTAAACATCAATGCCGATTGCTTCGACTAGCGAATCCTGTGATGGCTATATTTAAATTAATCGGAATCTTGAGACTCGGTTGTTCTGGGTGGTGTAGTGGTTAGCATACTCGGGCGTTATCCAGGAGACGCGGCTTCGAGTCCCGCTCCAGGAAGATGAAATTTTCAAGTTTTCGGATATTATCTGACTTACCGTCCTTGTCATATTTACACCAAAAATCGGATTGTCATCTTCAAAATTTGTATTATATGGTGTAATCCCGTATTTCTTTGATGATTTTTATTCTGCATTTAATTGAGGATTTTGGCCATATCTACACTGCTGGCCACCCAAAATGCAACACCAAGAATTACACGAGATAGCAAATTCCTATTTACTGGACACATAACAACAGATACAAAGATGAAACGATTGAGCTTACAGGCCCGTGCGACTTGCGGAACACGCAGACATCAATAGTTCGTGTCGTCCCCATGGCTGGCAATAACGGCCGCTACACGCCGCGGCATCGAACGAAAGAGACTTTGGATGTGGGCTTGGGGTATGTCTGTCCAGGCTGCTTCCACACGTTGTCACAGTTCATCAGGCATAGAAGCGGGTGGTGCTTGCCGGGCCACAAGGTTGCCAATCAGCGACCAGACGTGTTCGATGGGCAACATATCGGGAGAACAGACAGGCCACGGCAGCAGTGTCACCTGGTGGTCCGTGAAGAATTGTTGCACGATGCGTGCCACGTGTGGGTGCGCATTGTCCTGTTGAAACGTAGACGCTGGCAGGTCCTGCAGGTAAGGGAGGACTACAGGCTCTAAAATGTCAGGCATTTAGCTGTGGCTATTGAGTGTACCGGCGATGCATACCAGAGAGGTGCGGGTGTCATATCCAATTGCGTCCCAAACCATAACGCCAGGCGACGGACCGGTATGGCGATGCATAATGCAGGCGTCATACAGTCTCTCGCCGCGGTGCGGCCACACGCGGACCCAACCATCGTGGTGTTGCAGGCTGAAGTGGGATTCGTCGGAGAAGACAATGTCGTGCCATTCCGTAGTCCAGTTGCGGCGTTCAACGGCCCACTGCCGCAGCACTCACCTGTGGTATGACGTCAATGGTAATCGGAGCAATGGGCGTCATGCGACAAGTCCACGCTCCTGCAGACCACGTCGAACAGTACGTGCTGACACAGGTTGTTGCGCAATACACCCTTAATTCTTGTGCTAACGTTCGTGATGTGGCGGTGCGAGCCGTCAATGCCCACTGCACAACATGCCGGACTTCTCGTTCGGTGGTGTGCCGCGGCTGCGGCAATTGCTCACGTCGGTCCGTTCGTCCTGCACCCACCGAATCCATACTCGCCTCACTGTGGCTAGATGTCGTTCCAGACGGGCGCCGATGTCTCGGTATGATAAACCGCGGTCGCGATAAGCCACTATTCGTCCTCTGTCGAACTCCGAAACGTGCTGGAATGACTGCCGTATTGTGCGATGAGGCATCAAGAAGCTTCCGACGCACAGGTCCGGCAGCACAACACACTTCCACTACTTACACCCTGCCGTCTGTGCACCCTTCATATAGTGCTTCTGAGTGGCATGCCGGGCGCACAGGATTTGCATATGCCCTGCAATGGTAATCGTTTCTATGTCCTCTCGCGGGCGACGCATGCTGCGAATTTCAGGCCAATCGGATGCGTCCTTCTTGGTGTTGCATTTTGGGTGGCCAGCAGTGTAGATGCCACTAGTAAAAACCCGAAGTTACCAATGCTCGCCGACACTTCGTGTTCTTACTAGTAATTTCGCGAAATAAAAGTATTTCGGGTTTGATCGGTAATATACGCATTACTCGTTTTCAATCTTTTTAATTGTAAGAATAGTATGTTACTCCTGGTTCATGTTGTGAAGAACAGTACCGAATCAACATATTCAGCTGTTGTAGAATGTACAAATGAAGTATATGTTAATTATATTCACCCTCCTAAATTATATTTAGGTGTTAGTTGAAAGCCGCAAAATGCTGCTTCGGAATAATTCTCTTCATTACCTAATCCAACGTAAACGTGTATTTATTAAACTTTTTCTTCGACCTGCATAGCTAGTAATAGTATCCGTAAATTTACAAGAGAGATAGAAATGCAGAATTGTGCTGCATGCGAAATTAATGCAATGGTACCCCTGAAGCCAAAGACCAATGAGAAAATAGCGTTGCGATCAGCTCTTCATATATATTTAATGCATTCCCGGTGCTCGCGGAAGGAAATAAGAGCTTTGAAATAGGGGAAAATCCGGGATTTCCGTCTCTTGTGCGTTTCTCCAGTGACCTCCCATAGTGCTCTTACGCATAAACCCACAAGCTTCAAATAATAGAACGCGTCTTCAAAATGTAAATGCTCTTATAAACGTGTTGAAATACCAAAATATTTTAGAACCCTTGTGATGGTTATAGTTAAGCTGTCTGCGAGTTTCTATCAAGGGAATAAGGAAAGAGTGCCTCATCGCAAGTGCTTTCGCTCTGTTTCCCGTAGTACTTTAAAATTAATCTAATGGGTATTAGTTTCAGAATTTAGTTCTACTTAGCTTTTCTTTCCTCCAAGGCTTCTTTACGTGCCAAACTACCGACGTACAGTCATATTCTGGATGTCTTGCGTGTGTATTCTTGCACACGCACACAAATGACTCAGATTAGAGCTGTTATATATGTTTCAATCGTCCTTTAGATTTGAAAAAGTCTAGTAGTTAGATAACTGCGTCGTTAACACTTTTAAAAGAAGAGCATGAGTATGCGTGCATGCATGCTAAATTAAATCCGGTAAATTAAGTTTTTGGTTAATGCAAACTGAAAAGAAACATGAGAGAAATGAAACTGTTGAATGATTCAAATTGCAGGGTAATTCACTTGGGATTGAACACTTATTTGTTAGTTAACTCAGAAATGCAAAAGCACATGTGAATAAAATTAATGTAAAACATACCTTGATCCATGACAAAAGAGAATGTCTCATAGAAGATGATGGAAGTGCCCACCGCCAACGTCCAGGCCCATATCCACCCGACGCTCCATATTGCCGAATGTGAGATGTATAGCGCATTCGCCAATATGTGCCTATATGATGTCTATGACAGCAAATTCGCGTGTGATGTCTTCCAGTTCCTCAATCGACCTTGCTTTGTTGGTATAAACCTTGCTTTTAAAAAGTCCCCAGAGAAAGAAATCTGGAGTGTCATGTCGAGCACGGTCCTGTTGAAAGTAGCTATCTACAAGTTCCTGATCATCCAGCTGGTTCACAAACTCATTAAAGGTCCACCACCTTCGTTCGACCTTCTCGTTTAAACCCTTTGTGGAGACACACTATTCCCACACCACTACAAGACAGATGGCGCGACAGTGCGAAGCTACCTAGCTCCCAGGGAGAGATTTTATTCACAGGTAATGCATGTCGACTGTTTCGTCAGGGAATAAAGAACCGATCCGTTCGGGTTTCACGCTCATCGTATATTCCCCATCTCATGTATAACACATAATAAGTATTCAGTCCCGAGTGAATCACCCACCCAGCTGCTGGAGAGACATTTTATTCACAGGTAATACATGTCGACTGCTTCGTCAGGGAATAAAGAACCGCTCCGTTCGGGTTTCACGCTCATCGTATAATACCCATCTAATATATTCCACATAATAAGTGTTCAGTCCCGAGTGAATCACCCACCCAGCTGCCGGGGAGACATTTTATTCACAGGTAATACATGTCGACTGCTTCGTCAGGGAATAAAAAACCGCTCCGTTCGGGTTTCACGCTCATCGTATATTCCCCATCTAATACACTGCTGGACAGTTGCTAAGGACGGATCATAAACGGCTATATAGCGCATAAAAAAGTAAGTGTGGTTGGATGCCAAGTGAAATAAAATAATGTCAGAGTGCCAGGACATTACAAGAAAGACAATTTATTGTGCTCTGAAATCCAGAAGGCTTTGGAACGTGTTCAAGGGACAAACAGGCCATTTTGTGCAGAATACGTAAACGTGAAAAAATGCAATTACCGTCCACAGGCGTTCCGTCGTAAGATGTCAATACGGGATATGGCCACCATGGAGGGCGATGCAAGATTCCACACGTCGTGTCATGCTTTGCACAACATTATCAAGCAGCTGTTGGGGTAATTTATCCCATTATTCTGTCAGTGCACGGATGAGGGTGTTCTTGTTTATTGGAGGGCATTGGCGACCAGCAAGACTCCTCCACAAAGCATCCCACACATTTTCAATGGGATTCAGATCTGGATAATGTGCTGGCCATACGAGGCGTTCAATATCCTTGCTCTCAAGGCACTCCTGGACAGCAACTGTTCGATGACATGTTGCGTTGTCGTCCATGAAAATGAATCTATCACCGACAGCACCACGGAACATGCGAACATGAGGTAGCAGAACATCATTAATGTGTCGTTGGCCAGTCATAGTCCCAGTTGGAAGCACATAGAGGGACGTACGGCCATTGATCATGATGCCAGCCCGTACCATGACACTACATGTCGGATATCGGCCCCTTTCCTGTATGTTTGCTGGACAATATGCAGTACCACTATCACGCCAGATCAGTTGTCTTCGACAATCAGACGATAGACCGTATCTACTCTCATCTGAGAAGAGGACAGCAGACCAGTCGTTATCAGTTCAATTGCGATGTTGATGGCACCATTGCAAATGGGCGGTACGATGACGTCTGGACAATGGGATTCACAGAACAGGACGGCGGGCGTATAGTCCTCCTTCATGCAAACGTCTGGCGACAGTTTTTCGGGAGATCCGCTTGCCAGTAGCAGCCATAAACTGATTTGCTACCTCGCTAGCTGTGCTGCGCCGGTGTCTTTTTGTTGATAGCACTATGTACCGATCTTCTGCAGGTGTCGTACTGCGAACACGACCTCCCCGTGACGTTTGCTACACTCTCCATTTGTTTGAAATGATTTCCAAAGCCTTGAAACAACACTGTGGCTGACGCCGAACTCCCTGGCAACATCTGTTATTTTTCGCCCTTCTTCAATCTTGCCAATAATACGGCCACGCGTAAAATCATCTAGGTGATGTCGGGAAAACATACCGAAAATTGCAAGTTCGTCAATTGATTCTTTCCCTTTCAACTTTGCTTTTGAACAACAACGATCAATACGCTTCAAATCCTTTATATCTCTTATCAGCGCTATGACGTCACGAACAAGTTCGGCAATTCAAAATTTGCATACGCACAACACGTCTTACTGTATCCCGCACTTATGCTAATTTCCACATTTTCCTGCCTTCCATTTTATGGTTGCTATCGTTGCGCTATTGTCATCCGTCCTTAGCAATTGTCCGGCAGTGTATATACCACATAATAAGTGCTCAGTCCCGAGTGAATCACCCACCCAGCTGCTGGAGAGACATTTTATTCACAGGTAATACATGTCGATTACTTCGTCAGGGAAAAAAGAACCGCTCAGTTCGGGTTTCACGCTCATCGTATATTCCCCATCTAATATATTCCACATAATAGGTGTTCAGTCCCGAGTGAATCACCCACCCAGCTGCCGCGGAGACATTTTATTCACAGGTAATACATGTCGACTGCTTCGTCAGGGAATAAAGAACCGCTCCGTTCGGGTTTCACGCTCATCGTATATTCCCCATCTCATATATTCCACATAATAAGTGTTCAGTCCCGAGTGAATCACCCACCCAGCTGCTGGAGAGACATTTTATTCACAGGTAATACATGTCGACTACTTCGTCAGGGAATAAAGAACCGCTCCGTTCGGGTTTCACGCTCATCGTATATTCCCCATCTAATATATTCCACATAATAAGTGTTCAGTCCCGAGTGAATCACCCACCCAGCTGCTGGAGAGACATTTTATTCACAGGTAATACATGTCGATTACTTCGTCAGGGAAAAAAGAACCGCTCAGTTCTGGTTTCACGCTCATCGTATATTCCCCATCTAATATATTCCACATAATAAGTGTTCAGTCCCGAGTGAATCACCCACCCAGCTGCCGCGGAGACATTTTATTCACAGGTAATACATGTCGACTGCTTCGTCAGGGAATAAAGAACCGCTCCGTTCGGGTTTCACGCTCATCGTATATTCCCCATCTAATATATTCCACATAATAAGTGTTCAGTCCCGAGTGAATCACCCACCCAGCTGCCGCGGAGACATTTTATTCACAGGTAATACATGTCGATTACTTCGTCAGAGAAAAAAGAACCGCTCCGTTCGGGTTTCACGCTCATCGTATATTCCCCATCTAATATATTCCACATAATAGGTGTTCAGTCCCGAGTGAATCACCCACCCAGCTGCCGCGGAGACATTTTATTCACAGGTAATACATGTCGACTGCTTCGTCAGGGAATAAAGAACCGCTCCGTTCGGGTTTCACGCTCATCGTATATTCCCCATCTAATATATTCCACATAATAAGTATTCAGTCCCGAGTGAATCACCCACCCAGCTGCTGGAGAGACATTTTATTCACAGGTAATACATGTCGACTGCTTCGTCAGGAAATAAAGAACCGCTCACTTCGGGTTTCTCGCTCATCGTATATTCCCCATCTAATATATTCCACATAATAAGTGTTCAGTCCCGAGTGAATCACCCACCCAGCTGCTGGAGAGACATTTTATTCACAGGTAATACATGTCGACTACTTCGTCAGGGAAAAAAGAACCGCTCAGTTCGGGTTTCACGCTCATCGTACATTCACCATCTAATATATTCCACATAATAAGTGTTCAGTCCCGAGTGAATCACCCACCCAGCAGCCGGAGAGACATTTTATTCACAGGTAATACATGTCGACTGCTTCGTCAGGGAAAAAAGAACCGCTCAGTTCGGGTTTCACGCTCATCGTACATTTCCCATCTAATATATTCCACATAATAAGTGTTCAGTCCCGAGTGAATGACCCACCCAGCTGCCGGGGAGACATTTTATTCACAGGTAAAACATGTCGACTACTTCGTCAGGGAAAAATGAACCGCTCCGTTCGGGTTTCACGCTCATCGTATATTCCCCATCTCATATACACTCTCTACCAACAAGTAATTGAACATCCATGCAATCTACGATATCTGCGGTCCTAATACACGTCATGGCCGCCGCCGTTAAAAATCGTGTGGGGGTACAACAACGCAATCAGTCGCATGCAAGATGCCACGCAGTTCGGAGTTCTCTGATTTCGAGAAAGGTGTAATCGTCGGGTATCACAGAAATGGCCGATCCATACGTGGCATATCCAGCGAGCTGAAATACCTAAGATCGACAGTGGTCTACGTGATTGGCAAGTGGAAGATGAGAGGTGACTGTTAGTATGTGCCCCAACTCGGCAGACCCACAAACCTGGGAGTTAGAGACCGACGGGTGCTGGCCAGAGAAATTCGGAAGAACCGCAGCAAATCGATGAGTCACATCCGCGAAAAGTTTCAACAGGCATTCGGAAATGCTCTTTCGATGAATACCATTCGTAAGGAAGCCCATCTGCTCGGTTATCATGGACGTGATGCGGCCCACAAGCCTTTGATCACCAAGTCCAATAGCGCTGCTTGGCTAATGTGGTGCAAAGAACGTCGACAGTGGACCGTTGAACAGTGGATACAGGTTCTCTGGAGCGACGAATCAAGGTTCACCCTCTCCCGTTCGGATGGCAGGGCCTGGGTTTGGCGTCTTGCTGGAGAACGCCTTCTGCCGGATGTGTTGTGGCAACTGTGAAGTTCGGCGGCGGTGGAATTATGCTATGGCGGTGTTTCTCCTGGTATAGCACGAAGAAACCACAGTTCTATCGCTTGGTGGTGTTTTTGTAGCTGTATCTCTCTTCTAAAATCCCTATTGGATTTTTTTATTGTGCGCCATTTACTACAATAAGGTTGGGGAACATTATCCGCTTTAAATAACGTACAGACTGCTTGCTAGATGGCGTAAATATCAAAACTTTTTCTCGCTGTACATCTTCTTTCATGTGACATATTTGAAAAATTATTTTTCCTTCGCATAGCTTTTGCTATGAAGAATAGTTTTTACATATTTTTAACTTTTCCGTTATGCAAAATTCTGCCGCTAGAGGATGCAGAATTATACCAAGTTTCCTTTTGTATTTCTCCTGCTAACTGTTCGAATTGAAAATTCCTTTGTTTCTAATATCTTCCTTCTACTATGAGAAACTTGTTCTACGCCATTTGTTAAATTTTGTAACATACTTTTCATCTGCGAGTGTGAGTAAATACCTCTTGCTATTTCTGGATGTTTTATCGATTGTAGAAATCCGGTTGAATTTTTTCTCTAAGCGGTTCCATTGACTATGAATAAATATAAAATTTTTATTCACGTCGGAAAGGATTCAAATGGCGTTCGCATTTCGGAATGTTTTATCGATGGTAGAAATCGGTTGATATTTTTTCTAACCGGTTCCATTGATTTTTAACAGATTAATTTTTTTTAATTATTCAAAAAATGTGCTCATTACAACCAAAAATTTGGTGTCATCTTTCTTGTTAATCATTTAACCAGCTGGTACCGATTAACTTGGTATCAGCTAAAACGAATATATACGCTGTCTGAGAAGTGGTGCGACTGCGGCTGTAATGAGTCAACCTGCGCAATTAGACAGCTTTCTTTTCACCTTACCTTGTGAAAACACAAATTTGTCCTTGGCGAAGATCGAAACCACGCCCCTTCCCTCCGGAGTAAGTTGCTCTCCCAACTGAACTACACGGACGGAATGTATCGCTGCAGATTTATCGTCTTACCTCTGTAGTAGGTCACAACCTTTGTTATTCATAGTTGTCTTTTAAGGGGGATGATTGGCGCTAATCCTTTCTGACTGATTTTCTGCTAAAAGGGCTATAATGATGTCAACGAGCCTGAGAAAGAAGTGAGAAGATGTTGGAGTCACTTGTTTTTACCTCGGGGCATGATGTCTATGTTAGGAGACTAGCCTATCCTCATCACGCCCTGGATCATGGAGAACAGCATAAAAAAACTGGAAACGCCTGCTTATCACCCATGTTAGGTTTATGGGCGAAACGTCTGATATGAGACGGGAAAGAAAATGTTTTTATCGAAACTTTCGTAAAGCCCTGCCACTATGTGAACCGCTTAAATGGTTAATAAAACATAAGAAAGTCGAGATATTGCATAAATAAATACGAAATGCGACACCGAATTCTCGAACGTTATGGCAACATATTTTTATAGAAACAGCGAAACGGTTATCATAAAGGTACAACCTCAATGATGTGACAACAACGGATGATGTTACAAATAATTGCTAAAATTGCTCTACTAGTCCTAATATGGACATTGCCCACTTAGGGTATGTTGCTGTGACGTGACATAAATGTACAATCAATAGACAAAACATTTGAGATACTAATGTATTGGTCCTTCTCTGGCGCGAATACCAGCCTGCACATGCACAAGCATCGACTCCACTAGGGTTTCCAGAGGAAATGCCAGGCATGCCTCTTGCAGTATTGTCCACAACTCAAAGCAAGACATCGATCCAGGATCCATGGATCTGATGTTCTGCTCTACGGCATCCCAGAGATCTTCAACAGGGTTTAAATCCGGGGACCTTGGGGGCCACTGGATGTTTCCAAAATCAGGTTAGAGTTCCTCGAGCCACGCCTGGGTAGTTGCTACCCGGTGGGGAGGCGCATTGTCCTTCTGAAACAGACAATTGGCCGCAGGATGCGCAAAAGCCATGAAAGCGTGTTGGTTATCAGCTAGGTCATGCTGGTAGCGCGCAGCGTTTCAGAACCTCTCCAGACACACTAAGGGACCTATTGTAACACACAAGAAGGCTCCGAAAACCATTACAGAGCCACCACCACCATCGTCCTGTCAGCTCGGTACATCTGAAAACGGGATTCATCTGACCACATGACGTAGCGCCACTCTTCAGAGGTCCATTTATGACGTTCCCGGCACCAGGCGAGAGGCAATATCCGTTGACGAGTAGTCAAATTTGGCCCTCGAGTAAGGCGTCAACTCTAGTAGCTCATGGTATGCAGATTTGGTCCTCGAGTAAGACGTCAGCTCTCGTAGCTCAGGTATGCAAATTTGGCTCTCGAGTAAGGCGTCACCTCTCGTAGCTTATGGTACGCAGATTTAGCTCTCGTAGCTCATGGTATGCAGATTTGGCCCTCGAGTAAGGCGCCAGCTCTCGTAGCTCATGGTATACAGATTTGGACTACGAGTAAGGCGTCAGCTGTCGTAGCTCATGGTAAGGAGATTTGGCCCTCGAGTAAGGAGTCAGCTCTCGTAGCTCACTGACGCTGCTAGAGCCTCCGATATGTAATCCTTTAACGATCAGTCTCCCGAAATATGGTGTCAACGTTTACATTATACCAACGATTGCTTTACCTATTTGTTCAGGGACAACAATGGTGACTGAATGTTACTTGATTCGATTGATTGGAGGTTTAAAATGACCACCGTGATCAACTTAATGGGCTGTAAGCAGTCGCCCGTCCCTATTTTAGGGTCACTGGTTCCAGGGAAGGGAGAGAGCCAGTGCCGTAAGACAAACACAACATAAATGTCTCACCGGGATTCGAACCCGGACCCAACTCTGACGAATGATCGGAAGCCATCGCTTAGACCACTGCGCCACCGGGGCGGCTGAATGTTACTTTTGTGAAACCCGTAAATTCAATGAACAGGTGGGGATAGGAAATCCTACTCATTGTAGACGGGCGTTTCGGGCGGTCGTGGTAGTTTAGGTATAAGGGCGTTTCGGGCTTTATGGTCGTGAAATGGTTAATTAACTATAACGTAGCCCTTTTTAAGTTATGTAAGATTTCCGGCTGAATAAATGTTAAACGAAGGGTAAAAGCGACGTAACTAATTGTACCTGATAGCTCAAATTAAGGTTTTACGGCCAGGTGAAACATATACAGAAGTCCAACGGACGTCAACTTTTATTGGTCCAGCTACATTAGACTAAATCCAAAATTTAGCACGGAGAGCTGTACATACTCTTCACATACCTTAATTATTTGTCGTATAATTTAGCTTAACAACGATCGAACATCTCCACACACACACACACACACACACCAAAGCAACTGCTGCATCGTCTTTTTATTTAACGTTCTTATCACATACATACGTCCCTCTTGTTCCGACCTCGGATTGTTGCCAACATTATTCTCGTTTGAGGGAAAAGACATAACGTTAAGGTTTGAAAATGTCTAAGAGAACAAACTCAAATTTATATAAAAAAAGAAACTGAAAAGGAAAGTTAAAATAGAATATACGTTACATAACCGATATGTGACTTGCGTTGCCGTTGCCAATCTGTCAGTCTGAACGACCCTGTTTATTCTTCGTCAACCCAGGTCATCAGTGGCGTGTGGTCGGTCACCGCTTCCTCTCTGGGCGCTGGTACGTCCGTCGATGGTATACTCGTGGCACAATCTTGATACGGTTACCCTCTTCTAAGGGTTGTTTAAGACCTGGGGTCAGACACTGCCTTTCTAATGTCCTCTTCATAAATATCCAAATCTCTCTCTTTCGAGGGAGGGGATTTCAATGTCGAGAAGTGTACATCGTGAGATATAGTACAGGATATTGTGACACTTCGCAAAGAAAAACAATGAAAAAATTTCCAATATACCCTCGTAAAAAAGCCATAGAACCCTTTATGAGCTAAATCAGCCAAGCAGAGATACATTAGATATCCATCGGTACTTCCTGGAAGGCAAGGAATGAAAATGCTTCCAGAGAACACCTGACATGCCAACATTTGATTCCCCATAAAAAAAACTCAAGCGATCACGCAGTTATCTCAAATGTAAGCTTCTATTTACCTACCTGATAAAAAGAAAAAGTTAAAGATTTATAACACATTACCATCCTTTTTTTACATCTGTTCCTTAGAGAACCCTTTTTTTACACCCTTTCTATTCTGCTTTTCAGAGACACATGAGGGGCGTTTTTACCCCCAATACTAACAATGCCGTTCCACAAATGGCAGCCCTAAATCATTACATGGGCTGTTATTGTATTTCGTATGTACGTCTTTACGAACATAAATGATACTCAGTGGAATCCCATCGCGTTCGGATGCGTATCTTTTTTTTACCCACGAACTCGCTTTTAGTGACGCCGACTACAGAAATTATAGCACAGAAAAACCGTTAGGTGGTCAACACAACAAAGTAATAAAAAGAAGCATTGCACTTTTCCAAGTATCAAATAAATGCGCTTATTTTCCAAACAAACTGCAGGAAAAGGACAGAGAAAAAAAAGACCGCAGCCTGTGTTTTGCGTCTGACAGCGCCTGTCTCCACTAAATAGTAAGAAGACAGAAAAAAACAATACTTTCACAAAAACCAAGCTCGATAAGTAACTTATCTCAGGCGATATTTCGCTATCAAATAACTGCATTTTCCACAAGAAAAGCTTTTCTCACTGTTCTTGCTATGAATAGGATTTTGCGTAGTTACATTTCTTTCGTTGTTAAGGCTCTACGAGACCCGCCATCTTGTATTGCTGCCTTCTCTTATTAACCAACGGGCAAGCGTATTTCACAAATTGCTCTGGCAATTTTGCACATTTTGGAACATCGTTTGTAGCTAACGCAAGATATATGATAAATAAAGAGTGTTCTGGTTTCAGAATTTTTATTGACCTTTCCCTTCATTTTTTATTTGCAGCGAAAGTCATACCAAGGCGTCTTCCATAGTTTTATTAATTAATAAAAAATACTTAAAGGGTATTTTTTATACCCTTAAGTATTTATTTATCATATATCTTGCGTTAACAAAAGAATGGGCAAAATTCGAGCAATTAGCGAACGCTTGCCCGTTCGCTAATAAGAGAAGGCAGCAATACAAGATGGCGGGTCTCGTAGAGCCTTAAGTTTCCTGCAGTTATTAATCCAAATCCTAATTTCTTAAAGTTTCTTTTACGTTTTTTAAACCTTTTGACACTGTGCATATTGTAATCAATAAGTCAATATTAAGTCACAATAAATTTTAATTTTTCGATGACAGTTTTCTCTGTCCCTGTTTCACTAAGGCAAATAGCATGAAAATTTCCAAACTATTGCAACATCATCAGCAACGTTAACATTCACCGATTACATTTAGTTACTTCCACTCGCTTCATAAAAATGGAGTGGATGCCATTTCGTTGACACATCTTTAAGAATTTTAATACTATGGAAAACTTCCAAAATATCAAGTTCGATTGCTGAACCTTTGGATCAGTCTTGAAGCCTGTTATTTCCTGAAATACACCCATGAGCCATAACATTATGACCACCCACAGCCTAGAGAATTGAGCGCGCCTGGAGAACGAGCGGCGGCGCAGGTGAAGTTTACAGAGGAGTATATATTTCATTTCATTTGTTTTTTCATTTATTCATTTTTTCAGTTGCCACATATTACAGTTCAAAATACAAACAATACAATCAATTGCAAAAAATGTAGCAACCAGGAGGAGGAGGAGGGAAAAGGCCGCAAGGCCTGACATAGCCCTTCCACCCCTAGTACTAAAAAGACACAAAGAACAATACAAAAGACAAGTCAAAGGCATATTGAATATAACTGAAAGATTAAATAAATACATAAGTGCATATATATACAAGGTCTATCCATAAGCCGTGAAATCAATTCAGCGACCAGCTCAGCTCAATTTCATACTAATTGAGAGACTTGTTCATAAGATGGTGTTTGAATTTTTTTTAAATAGGTCAAAATTGTTAGTAGATGTTATGTCACAAGGCAAAGAGTTCCAAAGTTTTGGACCCGAATAATTTATATTCATTTTAATTGCTTCTGTCCGAGGGAAATTAGGTATAAGTGTTGATCGATTCCTGGTTTCATAACTATGTGTACGAATTTTGAAGATGACAATTCGATTTTTGGCGTAAATGTGACACGGATGGTAAGTCAGATAACATCCGAAAACTTGAAAATTTTCATCGTCCTGGAGAGGGACTTGAACCCGCGTCTCCCAGAAAACGCCGGGGTATGCTAACCACTACACCACCCAGAACGACCAAGTTTCCGATCAATTTGAATATAACTATCACAGGATTCGCTAGTCGAAGCAACCGGCATTCATGTTTAGCTAATCTGGAGGTTAAGAATCTTATCCCGTGTTTGCCCGGAGAAGCAGATAAATCATGAAAAAACATAGGATTACGCCATATAATGCAAATTTTGAAGATGACAATCCGATTTTTGGCGGAAATGTGACACGGATGGCAATTCAGACAATATCCGAAAACTTGAAAATTTTCATCGTCCTGGAGCGGGACTCGAATCCGCGTCTCCCAGAAAACGCCCGGCTATTCTAACCATTACACCACCCAGAACGGCCAAGTTTCAAGTTTCCGATCAATTTGAATATAATATCATCATCATCATTGTCAATCCACTGCTGGACGAAGGTCTCCTTAAGTTTCCTCCACAACGGTCTGTCTTGTGCCAGTCTCCTCCATGTCACCCCTGCATACTTTCGAATTTCACCCACCCATCTCCCATGTGGTCTTCTTCTGGGTCTTTTCCTGTCCCTTGGAATCCAATCTAAAATTTCGGCTGTCCATCGATGATCTGTTCTTCTGGCAGT
The DNA here is from genome assembly GCA_039090855.1 of Macrothele yani. Classification (NCBI taxonomy): domain Eukaryota; kingdom Metazoa; phylum Arthropoda; class Arachnida; order Araneae; family Macrothelidae; genus Macrothele; species Macrothele yani. Next base: position 189,308,774 of record CM076995.1, read on the forward strand.
ATGTCCAGCCCTTTGCCATTTCAGGGATTTAACTCTGATCATGATGTCTTCCACTCTTGTCATTTTTCGGATCCACGAGTTCCTCTTCTTATCTCTCCTGGTTAAACCAAGCTTGCAGCTCTCCATGCTACTTTGAGTTGTCTGCAGCCTCTGTATGTCTCTTTTAGTTAAGGTCCACGTCTCTGCACCATACGTAAGCACTGGAAGGATGCATTGATCAAACACTTTTCTTTTAAGACATAATGACATATTGCTCTTGAAAATTATGCTGTTTCTTCCAAAAGCTCTCCAGGCAAGTTTTGTACGCAGATTAATTTCTTCATCAATGTGACCCTCACTTGATATCTGCTGTCCAAGATAAATGTACGTGTCTGTTATCTCCAGCTTTTCTCCATCAATCGATAAATCTTCATTTCTTGTAAAAGCATTGAACATCACTTTTGTCTTCTGAAAGTTCATTTTTAATCCCACTTCTTTACTCTTGTCAGCAAGTTCCTGGATCATACTCTGCAGCTCTGATGGGGTAGTTGCAAAAATGACTACGTCATCAGCAAAACGAAGGTGGGTTAGATAATCTCCATTAATCTTTATCACTTTGTTTTCCCAGCTCAGCGACTGAAAAACCCTCCGATGTGGCATTAAAGAGCTTTGGAGATATGGTGTCACCTTGTCTCACTCCCTTTCCAATTTTTATGTGTGTTGTATTTTCAAACAGCCGAATCTTTGCACTTGCGTTTTCATAGATGTTATTAATAATATTAATGTATGCATCTTCAATACCGCAGGTTTTCAGAGCCATTGTAACTGCTGATGGTTTCACCGAATCAAAGGCTCTTTCATAATCGATAAAAGCCATGCACAATGGAAGTTCATATTCCCTCGCTCTTTCAATTAGTTCTCTCAGTACGTGGATATGATCTATTGTGCTGTAGCCACTCCTGAATCCAGCTTGTTCTCTCGGTTGATCCATGTCCAGGGTTACCTTCAAGCGGTGTGAAAGAACTTTAGTGAAGATTTTATAAACTACTGATAGGAGGCTGATAGGTCTGTAGTTACCAAGATCCTCAATGTCACCTTTCTTATGTAGCAGGATCATTGTAGCGGTGTTCCAATCCTCAGGAATCTTTCCTTCATTAAGGCATCGAGTGAAAATTTGGGCGAGTACTGTTTCGATTTCTCCACTTGCTTCTTGTATGATGTCTACAGTAATTCCATCTTCTCCTGGAGCTTTTCCCCGCTTCATGTTCTTGATTGCATGTGCAACTTCTGCTGGAAGGACTGGAGGAACTCTGGTACTGGTATCTTTGATGATGTCTGGAGTGCATGTATCATCCCTTTCATATAATTTGGAGTAGAAATCTTTCACTCTTGTCAAAATTTCGCCTCTATTTCTTGTTACAGAACCATCTTCTTTTCTCAGTGCCATAATCTGTTTTCTTCCCTTACTGAGATGTCCCTTTGCTATCTTTAGGCTTTGGTTGTTTTCAATTGGTTTCCTCACTAGTTCACAGTTGAATTTTCTTACGTCTTCAGTGATACTTTTTCGTACTGTCTTGCATAGCTCTATATATTCCACTTTGGAAGTCACATCTTCTTTAGTTGTCCTCATCTCTCTTCTTTTTTGCATCAACATTTTCGTTTTTCCTGATAATTTGTTTACATGCAACTTGTTCTTAGACCCAGCTTATTTTGTTGCTGTTTCCATAAGAGCTTTGGTTACCATTCTGTTAACTTCAGAGATGTCCACTTCTTCCGATGTTAGGCCTTCTAAGGCAGAGAACCTGTTCTTCAGTTCCAACTTGAAGGTATTACGGTGTTTTTTAAGGTTGGTTATGTCAATAGATTTTGTTTGTCTTATGAGCTTGCCACGTTCAAGTTTAGTGATGAGGTGCATCTTACATCTCACCAATCTATGGTCACTACCTGTGTTGAACTTGTTTAGCACACTGCAGTCTTCTATGACGAATTTTTTGTTACACATAATAAAATCAATTTCACTTGTCGTCCCATTTGGATGTCTCCATGTCCATTTCCTGTGTGGCTTTTTCTTGAAGAAGGAGTTCAAGATGAAAAACCCTTCTGCCTCTGCAAACTCAACGAGAGTATTTCCACGCTGGTTTCTGTTGCCGTGACCGAATTTACCTTCTGAAGTTTCATTCTGTTGCCGTTGCCCTATTTTTGCATTGAAATCTCCCATAATTATTTTCAAGTGCTGCTTACCTTTATTATTTAGATGACAAATTTCCTCATAAAATTCTTCAATTTCTTCTTCAGGATGACTTGTGGTGGGTGCGTAAGTTTGAATAATCTGAGCCTGGTATCTTCTCGATAGTTGGATAACGAGTCGTGCAGCTCTGTCAGAGGAACTTTCAACTTCTACCACTTTATCCTTCAGTTTCTTGTTTATTATAAATCCAACACCACTAGTTCTGCCAGTATCTGTCCCACGATAGTAGAAGAGATGTCCACTTTTCAGTTCGATGAGATCTTCTCCTTTTCTCCTTACTTCACTTAGCCCCACGATGTCCCACTTGATCCTTTGTAGTTCCTCTTCCAATTCAAGAAGCCTTGAATCAGAAGATAGGGAGCGTCCATTGTACGTTGCCAAGGTCAGCATCAGATGGCAGCCTAGTCCGGTCCTCCGGGGATTCTTAGCACCCTCTGCCTTCATGTCGCACTGGCCGCTGCCTTGGCCAGGTACATTCCAGCTGCCGGAGACTGAGGGCCAAGATTTAAGTTGTGGAGTCATTTTGGAGGGGTTTGGCCATAACTCACCACGCTGGCCAAGCGGGTTGGTGAGTGTGGGATAGAATTTCCTCTGATCCCGATGGTATAGTTATACCGCTATTGGCGGTCGTCAGAGCCCCTTTAGTGGGAACAGGATGCACCACGAGAAGGCGGGGTTGACATTTGTCAAGGAGAGGCTGTGATGTTACGCATCACCTGACCTTACATCCCATTACGCCATATATATATATATATATATATATATAGGGATGTAAGGTCAGGTGATGCGTAACATCACAGCCTCTCCTTGACAAATGTCAACCCCGCCTTCTCGTGGTGCATCCTGTTCCCACTAAAGGGGCTCTGACGACCGCTCATAGCGGTATAACTATACCATCGGGATTAGAGGAAATTCTATCCCACACTCACCAACCCGCTTGGCCAGCGTGGTGAGTTATGGCCAAACCCCTCCAAAATGACTCCACAACTTAAATCTTGGCCCTCAGTCTCCGGCAGCTGGAATGTACCTGGCCAAGGCAGCGGCCAGTGCGACATGAAGGCAGAGGGTGCTAAGAATCCCCGGAGGACTGACTATTGCCATCTGATGCTGACCTTGGCAACGTACAATGGACGCTCCCTATCTTCTGATTCAAGGCTTCTTGAATTGGAAGAGGAACTACAAAGGATCAAGTGGGACATCGTGGGGCTAAGTGAGGTAAGGAGAAAAGGAGAAGATCTCATCGAACTGAAAAGTGGACATCTCTTCTACTATCGTGGGACAGATACTGGCAGAACTAGTGGTGTTGGATTTATAATAAACAAGAAACTGAAGGATAAAGTTGTAGAAGTTGAAAGTTCCTCTGACAGAGCTGCACGGCTTGTTATCCAACTCGAAAAGATACCAGGCTCAGATTATTCAAACTTATGCACCCACCACAAGTCATCCTGAAGAAGAAATTGAAGAATTTTATGAGGAAATTTGTCATCTAAATAATAAAGGTAAGCAGCACTTGAAAATAATTATGGGAGATTTCAATGCAAAAATAGGGCAACGGCAACAAAATGAAACTTCAGTAGGTAAATTCGGTCACGGCAAACAGAAACCAGCGTGGAAATACTCTCGTTGAGTTTGCAGGACAGAAGTGGTTTTTCATCTTGAACTCCTTCTTCAAGAAAAAAACACACAGGAAATGGACATGGAGACATCCAAATGGGACGACAAGTGAAATTGATTTTATTATGTGTAACAAAAAATTCGTCATAGAAGACTGCAGTGTGCTAAACAAGTTCAACACAGGTAGTGACCATAGATTGGTGAGATGTAAGATGCACCTCAACACTAAACTTGAACGTGGCAAGCTCATAAGACAAACAAAATCTATTGACATAACCAACCTTAAAAAACACCATAATACCTTCAAGTTGGAACTGAAGAACAGGTTCTCTGCTTTAGAAGGCCTAACATCGGAAGAAGTGGACATCTCTGAAGTTAACAGAAAAGTAACCAAAGTTTTATGGAAACAGCAACAAAATTAGCTGGGATCTAAGAACAAGTTGCATGTAAATAAATTATCAGAAAAACGAAAATGTTGATGCAAAAAAGAAGAGAGATGAGGACAACTAAAGAAGATGTGACTTCCAAAGTGGAATATATAGAGCTATGCAAGACAGTACGAAAAAAAGTATCACTGAAGACGTAAGAAAATTCAACTGTGAACTAGTGAGGAAAGCAATTGAAACAACCAAAGCCTAAAGATAGCAAAGGGACATCTCAGTAAGGGAAGAAAACAAATTATGGCACTGAGAAAAAGAAGATGGTTCTGTAACAAGAAATAGAGGCGAAATTTTGACAAGAGTGAAAGATTTCTACTCCAAATTATATGAAAGGGATGATACATGCACTCCAGACATCATGAAAGATACCAGTACCAGAGTTCCTCCAGTCCTTCCAGCAGAAGTTGCACATGCAATCAAGAACATGAAGCGGGGAAAAGCTCCAGGAGAAGATGGAATTACTGTAGACATCATACAAGAAGCAAGTGGAGAAATCGAAACAGTACTCGCCCAAATTTTCACTCGATGCCTTAATGAAGGAAAGATTCCTGAGGATTGGAACAACGCTACAATGATCCTGCTACATAAGAAAGGTGACATTGAGGATCTCGGAAACTACAGACCTATGAGCCTCCTATCAGTAGTCTATAAAATCTTCACTAAAGTTCTTTCACACCGCTTGAAGGTAACACTGGACATGGCTCAACCGAGAGAACAAGCTGGATTCAGGAGTGGCTACAGCACAATAGATCATATCCATGTGCTGAGAGAACTAATTGAAAGAGCGAGGGAATATGAACTTCCATTGTGCATGGCTTTTATCGATTATGAAAAAGCCTTTGATTCGGTGAAACCATCAGCAGTTACAATGGCTCTGAAACCTGCGGTATTGAAGATGCATACATTAATATTATTAATAACATCTATGAAAATGCAAGTGCAAAGATTAGGCTGTTTGAAAATACAACACACATAAAAATTGGAAAGGGAGTGAGACAAGGTGACACCATATCTCCGAAGCTCTTTAATGCCACATTGGAGGGTGTTTTTCAGTCACTGAGCTGGGAAAACAAGGGGATAAAGATTAATGGAGATTATCTAACCCACCTTCGTTTTGCTGATGACGTAGTCATTTTTGCAACTAGCCCATCAGAGCTGCAGAGTATGATCCAGGAACTTGCTGACAAGAGTAAAGAAGTGGGATTAAAAATGAACTTTCAGAAAACAAAAGTGATGTTCAATGCTTTTACAAGAAATGAAGATTTATCGATTGATGGAGAAAAGCTGAGATAACAGACACGTACGTTTATCTTGGACAGCAGATATCAAGTGAGGGTCACATTGATGAAGAAATTAATCGGCGTACAAAACTTGCCTGGAGAGCTTTTGGAAGAAACAGCATAATTTTCAAGAGCAATATGCCATTATGTCTTAAAAGAAAAGTGTTTGATCAATGCATCCTTCCAGTGCTTACGTATGGTGCAGAGACGTGGACCTTAACTAAAAGAGACATACAAAGGCTGCAGACAACTCAAAGCAGCATGGAGAGTGCATACTTGAACCAGGAGAGATAAGAAGAGGAACTCGTGGATCCGAAAATGACAAGAGTGGAAGACATCATGATCAGAGTTAAATCCCTGAAATGGCAATGGGCTGGACATACTGCCAGAAGGACAGATCATCGATGGACAGCCGAAATTTTAGATTGGATTCCAAGGGACAGGAAAAGACCCAGAAGAAGACCACATGGGAGATGGGTGGATGATGAAATTCGAAAGTATGCAGGGGTGACATGGAGGAGACTGGCACAAGACAGACCGTTGTGGAGAAACTTGGGGAGACCTTCGTCCAGCAGTGGATTGATAATGGTTGACAATGATGATGATGATGATGATATATATATATGGCGTAATCCTGTATTTTTTCATGATTTATGAGAACGAATATTTAATGATATTAAGTGATGGTATAAATCATTTTTAATTCTTCTGAACATTATATTACCAAGATTATAGTCAAATAATTGTTTTATTGTAAGTATATTATATTTATTGGGATATACTTCTGACCTAAAGATAAGATTAGGTATAAAATTATTAAGAGTTGGATCGTGGATGACTGAAAGAAGTTCTTATATATTTATTCTGTAATACCTGTATTTTTTTTTAAGTTATATTGTGTTGTTTCCCCCATGTCAGTATACAGTAATTTTATATGCGTTTGTATAAGTGTGTAGTGTAACAATATCATTATTTTAGGTGACAAATTTATCATAATCTTACTAACAATACCAATGTTTCTAGATAATATATTAGTCAGGTTGTCAACATGCATATTTCATTTCAAATCACTTCGAATCAATACTCCCAAGTAAGAATGACTATTCACAAAATCAATTTTAGCTCCATTCCAGACCACCTAGTCACTCACAGATTGTAGTATTTGTAGTTTCAAAAAGATCATAGCCTTGGTCTTGTTTACATTAATAATCAATTCATTGCTATTTAACCAATTTGTCACCAACACAAGTTCTGCATTTATTCTAGATGTAAGATCTAAAGTATTATTACCCTTGAATAAGATCGATGCATCATCAGCAAGTAAAATTAAATCATTATCTTTTGCCACTGTAAAGAGATCATTAATATACAAATTAAATAATATAGGCCCAAGAACTGAACCTTGCGGCACTCCAGAAGTTATATTTCCCATTGTGGATTGGGTCATATCAATCACAGTATATTGCTTCCTAGCTGATAAATAACTTTTGAATAAGCTTTATGTAGAACCCCTAATTCCAATAGCAAATAATTTGGTTAGTAAAATATTATGGTTTAGCGTATCAAAAGCGTCAGAACAACCCGAGAACCGGATTTTGGTTAGTAGAGTGCTCGGAGTCAAAATGGTAAAAGCTGCCGATTTATCGGAGTTTGATAAACGACAAATTGCGATCGCGCGACGTCTGGACACCACGTCCTCGGAATTGGCGCGGCTTGCTCACGTGCCGCTGTAGTGAGTACGTATAAAAAGTGGTGCATAGATGGCCAAACGACGAAACGTCGTCCAGCCGCGTGTACTCCGTAGCTCATTGATGCCAGAGGGGAGCGCAAGTTGTCGCGCATTGTTCAAAGCCAACGCAGGGCGACAGTGCGACAAATCACCAGCAGCTATAACAGTCATGATCAGGGCAATGAGTCACAGCACACAGTTCATCGCAGCCTTCTGCGCATGGGCCTGGGTAGCCGGTCATCCAGCCATGCTCATTGCACGTCATCGCCAACAACGCATGAAGTGGGCACAAGATAATCGAGATTAGACCGTGGATGATTGAAAGAAAGTGGCCTGGTCTGACGAATCAAGATTCCCGATGCATCACGTAGACAGGCAAGTGCGGATATGCCGATTACCAACGGCGGCTTGGCACCTGGATGCCAGCGGCGGAGGTGTTATGCTGTGGGTGATACTTTCTTGGAACACTTTAGGCCCCATTATCCCAATAGCACAATCCCCGACAGATGTCAGGTATCTGAACATCGCTGCGAACCAAGTTCACCCATTCATGGCAAATGTGCTCCCGGCTGGTGATGGCCATTACCAACTGGATAATGCGGCATGCTACACTACCAAAATTGTCAAGGAGTGGTTCAAGGAACATTCTGGTGACTTATTGTTAATGCCCTGGCTTCCAAATTCACCTGACATGAACCCAATCAAACATTTGTGGTTCCACTTAGAAAAGTAGATTAGCGTTAAATCACCACCATCGTGAAATGTACGATAACTGGAGGACCTGCTGTTGACATTATGGTGCCAGATACCCCAGGATCGCCACCATATTGAACCAATGCCTCTCCGAGTGGCCGCTGTTTTGCGGACTAAAGGGGTCCTACAGCTTATTAGGTAGGTGGTCATAGTGTAAGTGCTCATCGGTGTGTTTCCAACACATTCTATGCGCTGTACTATTTTTTCTAGTAGGTATTCCAGTAGGGAAGTGAGTCTTAATACTATTTTAATGGACTCTATAAACAGCATTCATGTTTGCAGCTGTAAAACAAATGAGAAAATTATTTGACAAATGCATTCCAGGCAATTCTTTATGAACCATAAGTAAAATAATTTACATAATGCGTGGATATGTGTGAAAGCCCTGTAAGAAAGCACTGTATCGTGTAGGGGACGAAGATCTGTTGCCACAGCTTCAATAAGAAATTCTAAAAACGGATGTTGCTTTGACTCTACTGGTGTACATTTGACAAGAACATTTTTGCCCAATTGAAGCTCACGCACATATATGGCTTCAATGCCCTATATGCTTTCACAAGATATAGCGTGAAAGCCATTTGCCAGTGGCGAAATCGAAGCCACATCCTTCTGCTCCGGAGCCGAATGCTTTCCCAGCTCGGCTACACCGACCAAGTTCGTAGTTGCAACTTTGTTTGTTGACTTGACATATGCGTCACCTCTGAGGGAGGTGCGTCACATATATCCTCCCCACCCCCACCCCCACCCCACCTCTTGAAAATAAGCTGAGACCGATTCGTAGGTCTCCAGGTCAGCCGGCAAACCACGCTTAAAAAAAGAACTCACTGAAACAAGGAGTTCTGAATACTTCCAGACGAGGTAGAAGACGAACATCACACATTTTTCGAAGAACCCAACCACCTGGAGATTCATTTTACGTTCCCGCGCCTACATAGCGTAAAAGCCATCAGCTAGTAGTGGCAATTGGATCAATTTGCTCCGGAACCGAATGCTTTCCAAAGTATGCTACACCAACGAAATTTGTCGGTGCAACTTTTCCGTCTTGACTGGTGCGTCACCACTGAGATAAGTACGTCACAAAGTGTCTTGCTCATAACTTCTTCTTCTCCGTAGAAGAAGCGTGGGAGGCCACCCGGTGGCCCAGTTCTCAGAGGCGAAGGTTTCTGTGCATTCATCCGAGTTGGCTACAGGTTCAAAGTCCCGTATAATGCATAACTGGTTAGTTTGTCTTACTGCAGTGGATCTTCCCTTTTCCATGGAACCATTGGCTGGAATGAGGGACGACTGCACGTGTTGCTCAGTGGTTTAAGCTCTGGTTTCTCGCGGTTCATCTGAGATGAGTCTGATTTCGAGTCCCGGATGAGGCATAGATGGTGTGTTTGTCTTATGGCGCTGACTTGTTTTCTTCTCTAGAACCACTGACCGTAAAGGAGGGACTGCTTCTCCGGTGTGTTTTTTGATTGGAGGTTTAACGACCACCGTGATCAACTCAATGGGCTATAAGCAGTCGCCCGTCCCTAATTTAGGGTCCCTGGCTCCAGGGAAGGGAGAGAGCCAGTGCCGTAAGACAAACACAACATCCATGCCTGACGGGATTCGAACCCGGACCCCTTACGGACGAATGATCAGAGGCCAGCGCCTTAGACCACTGCGCCACCGAGGCGGCGCTGCTCCGGTTGAGCAATGATCTAAGCGCTGGCATCTCTCTGTTCGTCCGTGTTGATGTGGAATTCACAATATGACGGTCGGTTTCCAATTAAGCTACACCGACGGAATTTATCCCTGCAACTTTGTCGTCTTGACGAGTGCTTCACCTTTGTAGTACGTCACAATGGGTCTTTGTTCGAGTTCCGGATCAGGTATGAGTGCTGCGTTTGTCTTACGTCATTGGCTTCCCACCTTACTCTGGTATCAGTGGTCCCAAATAAAGACGGTGGTACTGGTAGCACAGTGGTATAAGCGCTGTCTTCTGATGGTTTGCCAGAGAAGTGTCGGGACACCGAATGAGGTGTAGGCGCTGTGTTTGCTTTACTGTATTGGCTCTGTCCCTTCGCTGGAACCAGTGGCCCCAAATACGAACGGCTGCCCAGGTTGCTCAGTGGTCTAAACACTGGCGACTGACGATTTTTCAGATATGTGTTGGAGTCCCGTATGAAGCATGGGGGCTGAAGTTTTCTTATATCACTGGCTTTCTCTCTACCTGGAACCAGTCGGCCCAAATGAGGACGGCTGCCCAGGTTACCCAGTGGTCTAAGCACTGGCGTCTGACGATTTGTCAGATATGGGTCGGGGTCCCGTATGAAGCATGGGTGCTGCGTTTGTCTTACGTCACTGGCTTTCTCTCTACCTGGAACCAGTCGGCCCAAATGAGAACGGCTGCCCAGATTGCGCAGTGGTCTAAGCGCTGGTTTTTGACGGTTTGTCAGAGATAGGTTACAGTCCGTTATGAGGTATGAGTGCTGCGTTTGTCTTGCGCCACTGGCTTTCACTCGTTCCGAAAACCAGCGGCTTCAAATTAGGGACGGAATTACTTGCTCACAATGTCCGGTTAAACCCCGAAATTAAAAGAAAATGAGAACGAAGTGCCTGCTTCTAGCCCTTAGATTTGTTTATAGTGGTGGTTAAGCCTCGAACACAAACGAAATTGTATGGTAAATACGGTGTTTAGGTTCCTAACAGATTATCAAGTCACGGAATTTCGACATGAAACCGGTTACTGCAACTCTGGCAATAACGAAAGACAATCTCCTAAAAGTTTGTACTGTCAGCCATGCTTTTTTGATGAAATATGGCTGCCACAAACACATATACATATTCAGTTTTACTATTATAAATTGCTTTACATGTTCGAGTCTTGTGGATTATTATGGTCTCATAATAAACGTGGATCATAGTTACGCACTCATAAATTTTTGTTTTCCGCTGACTTTCATTTTATTTCCACTGTCGTAATTTTCCGTGGAACCCATAAAGAGACCATTAATTGTCGACCAAAGCGTGAATATATGCATTATTTTATTTATGGACGCTTTTGGGACTCCTAAACGTTTTTCAAGATTTTTGCAGATTTAATTCTTTAAAGCCTGCTTTGACGACAAAATCATAATTACATTCACAACGTCTGAGGCCCACAATAACCATAAAAATGTTGAAAGTCGGAGGAACTATACTTCGCTCGCGCATAAAAATAACCGTTCTCAAGTGATGACGACTCTTATACAAAGCAGCTTTCGGAAAAGGCCCATTAGTTAATGAGGAATTTCAAAGCTTCTGAAGTACGATATGATTTAAACAACATGCGTTACCGACTTCTAAATATTAATTTTTCTTCCGCACTACAGGAACGGGACTATTTAGACATATCAAGGAGATTTACTTTGAAGCCGAAGCAAAAGATATTTTCCGGAATTGTGGAATTATCACCGGGCAACGGAAATGGAAGAATGCCAAAACTGAACTGGAGAACATCTGCTTTTGTATGCAGCTTCGAGTCAAAGCTCTTTTGAGAAAGGGATCCAGCTTTATTTATTATTTAAAACTTAACTGCGCTCCAACTCGTATTTGTACATCTCAGGGAATAAACTGGTAAGCGCGTTAAAGGTATTTTACTCTCGAACGACGCACTCGACGAATGTTATTCAAAAATCATTCCTCAAGGCACGTAGCTGCTCACATGTTTAAAAACTTGTTACTAACGTCTTTATGAATACCATGGGGTTGTTTGCTCTAGGAACTGGTGAAATGAATACCGCTCAGACAGCATAAAATATTCACCACTTACTCGCATGAAAATGAAAATTCGTAACTGTAAATACAAGTCACAGCATCCCTGTAGGGAATAAAATATTGACATGAGAGGAGCAATAATTATATTCGTTTAGGCTTTTTATTTTCGCTACTAACTTCCTTTTCCCGTCAGGTTTCGGGCGAAATATGAAGATATGCGGAAATCAGCGACAAGAAAGCAGAATATACAATTCAATTTTGCCTAAATTCCTGCTACGTTTTTTTTTCGGTCTTATATATTCATGCAGAAATTTAGTTTTTTGCAGCCTTTCGTGTTGCATAAATGAAATTAAAGTGCCGGCTGCCATTTGCTACGAATTTATTCCTAATTTTTCTCTCATAATCTTGATCTGATTAACGCAATGCCCCCTGGAATCATATCCAAGTACTTCGGTGACATACGTAATATCATTAAATTAAGAGAGTGAAACGGAAGTGGTCGTCCCGGTGGTGCAGTAATCTAAGCGACGGCTTATGATCATTCGCCCGAGAGGGGGTCTGAGTTCGAATCTCCGGTGGTCATGGATGCTGTATTTGTTTTATAGCTTATAGCAGTGGCCCTCTTACATTCCATGGAACCAGTAGCCCTAAATTAGGGACAAGCTACTGCATATAGCCTACTCAGTTGTTCACAGTGGCCGTTAAACTTCCAATAAAAAAACGGAATTGAAGCAGTTCATAAACAGTGAATTACTCTACTGCTTGAAATCAATCATAAACCGAATACATACCAGGTCGTTCGGAAAATAAAGGCCGATTTGGAGGGTAGAAATGAAAGAAACATACCTCATAGCACACAACCTTGTGTTATTCGAAATAGGAGCCTTCACCAGCTACACACCTCTGCCAGCGAGTGACATGTGCTTCAGTGCCAGTCAGTAAGAAATCTGGCTCCCTGAATGCAGGAAAGTCCCGGAACGCAATTTCGGCCTCGTCCCGATTACCGAAGGTCATGTTCTTCAGCTGAATGCTAAAATGCATGAACAATCGATAAATGCCAAGTCAGGCTATATAGTAGGGTGGATGTGAGAGGGTTGCGAACTTTAGTTTCCGTCTCGTCTTTTGTGTCACGTGTGGTCTCGCGTTATTAAGAAGGAGAATAAGACTTTTCCAATTCACCAAACACGGCTGAATGGAAACTTACGGTGCATTCGGTCAATTTTTTCACAGTATATGACTGAGGTAATGCTTTGACTAGTATTCAAGAACTTGTAGTGTGCGACACCGTGAAGAGTCCACCACACTGTCAACAAAACTTTCTTTGACGTTAACCTTGGTTTAGGATGTTATTTTAACATCCTAAACCAAGGTTGACGTCAAAGAAGGTTTTCAACACCCTGGTTCAGCTGCTGTCCAAATCGCTTACGGTTGTCTTATAGAACCCACATTTCATCACACGCCATTAAATAACGGCTCCTTTTCGTCCGAAAAAGAAGGTTATTGCACATCTGGAACCGTTTTTGTTCCTGACGCTCCGTTAGTTAGTGAGGGACCCACGAATCGAGATTTTTGACCTTACCAATTTGGTGGAGATGTTCGGAAATGGTTTACACCGACACATCGTGCCGCCCCGGGGGCGCAGTGGTCTAAGCGATGGCCTCTGATCATTCACCCGTAAGGGGTCCGGGTTCGAATCCTGGTGAGGCATGGATGTTGTGTTTGTCTTACGGCACTGGCTCTCTCCCTTCCCTGGAACCAGTGGCCCTAAATTAGGGACGGGCGACTGCTTATAGCCCATTGAGTTGCTCACGGTGGTCGTTAAAGCTACAATCAATCAATCAATCAACCCGACACATCGTAGTGTTTGGCGTGTTCTCTGACTGTGACACGAGGATTTGACTTCGCATTTGCCCTCAGATCATCGTTATCAATGATCGAATGTCGTCCTCAGCTCTCTTTATCTTGTAGGCTCGTGTCAGCGGAACGATTTTTTTCCGATTGAAGTTTTAACGACCACCGTGAGCAACTTAAAGGGCTATAAGTAGTCGCCCGTCCCTAATTTAGGGTCACTGGTTCCAGGGAAGAGAGAGAGCCAGTGACGTAAAACAAACACAACATTCATGACTCACCGTGCTTCAAAACCGGACCCTTCTCGGACGAATGGTCATACGCCAGCGCTTAGACCACTGCGCCAACGGGACGGCCGAAACTTTTCAAACCAGCGACGAACAGTAAGATGTTGCCTCCTCGCCCCATGCCTCGACAGATGTTGCAACCTCACCCCATGCCTCAACAGACGTAGCCTCCTCGCTCCATGGCTCTATAGATGTTACCTCCTCGCCCCATGGTTTGGCAGATGTTGCCTCCTCGCCCCATGGTTTGGCAGATGTTGCCTCCTCGCCCCATGCCTCGACAGATGCTACCTCCTCGCCCCATGCTTCGACAGATGTTGCCACATCGCCCCATGCCTCGACAGATGTTGCCTCCTTGCCCCATCAGACGTTGCCTCCTCGCATCATGGCTCTATAGATGTTACCTCCTCGCCCCATGGTTCGGCAGATGTTGCCCCCTCGCTCCATGCCTCGACATAGGTTGAATCCTCTCCCCATGCCCTGACAGGTGTTGTCTCCTCGCCCCATGCCCCGACAGATGTTGCCTCCTTGGCCCATGCCTCGACAGATGTTGCCTTCTCGCCCCATGCCTCGACAGATGTTACCTCCACGTTCCATGCCTTGGACAGACGTTGCTTCCTCTCCCCATGCCTTGACAGATGTTGCCTCCACGCCCCATGCCTCGACAGTGTTGCCTCCTCGCCTTATGCCTCGACAGATGTTGCCTCCTCGCCTTATGCCTCGACAGATGTTGCCTCCTCGCCTTATGACTCGACAGATGTTGCTTCCTCGCCCCATGCCTCGAAGATGTAGTCTTCTCGCCCCATGCCTCCACAGATGTTGTCTCTTCGCCCCATGCCTCTACGGATGTTTCCTCTTTACTTCATGCCTTGACAGATATTGCCTCCTCGTCCCATGCCTCGACCACATTACGGTAGATTTGTGCAGCATTACGACTGGATTTGAACTCATGAAGCAGAATCCACGGCAACTCACTCCTTCCTAACATACTCTACAGACCACTCTCATACGAGTAGCAACCACTGCTAAGCCGATTATTGCGTGTATGTGACGTCTGAGTCGCCCTTTAACTTATACCAATGGCGCTGGGAGCTGGTTGGTCTGCAAGCATTGTCGGCGAGTTGAATGTGGCTCCTCATAAAATCGGCCATCATTTTCCGAACATCCTAATACGTATATGATACTTACATTTATCCATGCCGATTCCCTGAGTTTGTGTTAAAAATTTTCACTCCAGTATACCAAATTCATTATGACAGCAGAGACAGTATTTGACGTTTAAAAGTTTCTCAGAAGAAAAGTAAATCAATGAAGGAGGAAATATTCTTCACAATACATGGAAAATTCACAGAATATTCATGCAAAGCAAACTGAATTTGCTTGTACCCCTTACTGGTCATCCATGTAACACTTCTCAGAAAACTTGAAGATTTAATCGTCCTTGGGGGCGGGAGTCGTCAAACCCCGCATCTCCCAGCTACTGGTCGAATATTCTAAGGAGAATATTTGTTCCTTCATTGATTTATCTGTTGTACTGGTGACCTCCGACCTACACCCGTTGGGATGGGAATTGGGTCAAAGCGCTATGAGGAAGCATGGATGCTTCGACTAGCAAAAATCTGAGGACTTTCACTCCACTGTCCTGGGTGGTGTAATAATTAGCATGCTCGACCGGGAGATGCGGAGTTCGATTGCAGACGATGACATTTTCAAATTATCTGAGAAGTGCTACATAGATGAAAAGTTAATCATGGGATTTAATTTTTTTTAATTCCACAGATCATGATAATGTGAACATTATTTTTGTCCAAATCTAGGTTGCGCTTGATGTCATCATTCCTTTGACATCTTGGTTTGCACACGTGGAGTGATCCCGCGTCAATAATTAAATTTTCCCGATGGGAATTTTTCAGTTAATCTTTTATTTCGATAGCCCCCGTGTTCAGCAGAAAAATTTTCTAAAATGAAAGATTCGCACTTTAGGCCTTTTTTGTTTTTGCCTTTTATTTTGGAGGTGTTTGATTAAACAGGTACAGTTTTTTATAAGTGTACAAGAAATGTTATTTCATCATTTGTAATGATACTGTGCATCTTTTTCGATACAACTGAAGTACATCCGAAGTTAAAACGTTCGATGTAACGAAAATGGGGAACGGTGCGTCTTTGTCAAAGCCATTGTCGAAATCCTACAGTGCCGCATGCTGTCCCATGAAGTTACGCAAAAATAGTTAATTTACTTATTACTCAACGATATACACTGAAGTGCCAAAACAACTGGTACAGACGAGCTTATGTAAAATAAATAGCAACGTAACCTATGCGTGTACTCGGTTGAGTCCGTCAGTGCGTATATAAAGCGATAGACATCCTTGCCAGCTGTCACAGCTGTTTTCGGCATGAGAGGGACAAGTAATAACGATTTAAGCGATTTTCAACGTAGTGTCAGAGTTGGCGCTCGTGAGATGGGCCATAGTATTTCGGAGGTAGAAACAAAGTTCAGATTTTCACTGACGACCATTGCAAGGGTGTACCGTGACTACAAGAATTCCGGTAAAACCTCCAACCTACGATACCAGTGTGGCCGTAAAAAGACATTGGGTGAACATGACCATCGTCGGCTGTCCAGAATCGTTTCACGCGATAGGCGTGAAACACTCTCGCAGGTATCATCGGAATTCAGTGCTGCAGCCTCAACAAGCATCAGCGTCCGGACTGTGCAACGTATCCTGCACGATATGTGCTTTGGGAGCCGGCGGCCAACTCGAGTCTCCTTGATGGGTGCACGACACAAGCTATGCGCCTCACTTGTGCACGGCAACACCGCCACTTGACACTTGATGACTGGAAACAAGTAGCCTGGTCAGATTAGTCACGTTTCCAACTGTATCGGGCAGATGGAAGGATTCGTGTGTGGCGCAAACCCCATGAAGCCATGTATAACGCCTCTCAACAGGGAACTGTACCGGCCGGTGGGGGTCCTTAATGGTATGGGGCGTGTTTAGCTGGACTTCACTGCGATCTCTGGTATGTCTACAAATATCTATAACCGGCCAACACTATGTGCGCATCCTTTCTGACGCGGTACACCTGTTCATGTGCCGCATTCATGCTGATGGGTTGGGCTTGTTCCAACAGGACAACACAAGTGTCGGGACGCCACATTTTGGTTAGAGGATCATTCATCTGAGTTTGGGCTTTTGCCACTCCCACCCAAGTCCCCAGATCTGAACGTGATGGAACACATTTGGGATCCCATGCAACGTGCTATCAAACACAGGAATCCGAGACCTCGGAATACACCCGAATTGTGGAACCCTCTGCAGGAAGTATGGTGTGCATTACCTACAGCAGATTTCCAGAAGCTAGTGGATTCCATGCTCCGTCGTATTTCTGCAGTCCCGTGCTCCCGTGGGGCACATGTCAAGTGTTAGACTGGTGGTGTACCAGTTTTTCTGGCACTTCAGCGTATTTCATTAAACTATCGCGGAACATTATTTCATCACGTCTTACATATACGTAACAATATCTCATTGACATTAGCCTAAATTACGAGAACCTGAGGATAAATGTGATTTACAAAATTTCGTTTTAATGCTGCAGTCGATGAGCCACCTAGGTTAATGTTCTCAAATATCTGGAAAACGATGCGTCGTAGCGAAATTTGGCTTCTTCTTGACTTCTCCAGGGGAGAGGAGGCTACCTGCTATTGAGGAGAACTTTAAAATGATGTATAACGCGATGGGATTTTGTTACCTGTAGATGCCCTACACCAAAAGTTACTAATCCCTCTCACTAACAGCCTTGCGATTCAGCCTTGCTTTCTATCTTGAGATCAGATTTTAGCTTGCGCATGCGCACATGGACATTCGTAGCTACATCACATTTAATGGGTGTCAGGATAGTTTCTTACGTCCGTCTAAATCTGAATAATATACAAGGTCTGTCCGGAAAGTAATGAGACTCATTCAATGACAGACGTTTAACTAAAAGTTATACTTACATAACATTAAATTTCCTCGAAATAACATCCTTAAACATCAATACACCGCTGCCAGATGTTCTGCCATGCCTCGCAGCTTGCCTGGAAGTCGGGAACAGGGATCGCTTTCAAAGCACTCGTCGCGGCAGTTGTTTGCACGTTTGTAACAGTCCTAAAATGGTGTCCTTTCAGGCTGGATTTGAGCCGGGGAAACGGAAGTCATCCGGGGCCAAGTCCGGGCTGAAGGGAAGTTAGGGCAGCGTTGCCACGTTGTGTTTCGCCAGAAACTCTATCACTCTCAGCGACGCATGGCTCGGCGCATTATCGTGGTGAAGAACCCAAGTGTTGGTGATCTCCGGGTGGACGCGCGCTACTCTGTTCTTCAGCCGTTGAAGCACTTCCACGTAGAATGCAGCGTTGACCGTTTGTCCGGGTGGTACGAACTCCTTATGGACAACACCTTTACAGACAAAGAAGACAATGAGTATCGATTTCATCTTCGATTTGCACATTTGAGCCTTCTTTGGTCGAGCAGACTCGGGAGTGTGCCACTCTCAGCTCTGTCTTTTCGTCTCCGGATCGTACTCAAAGACCCACGTTTCACCACCCGTTATCACTTTCTCCATAAAACCAAGTTCACTCCTCACACGGTCCACAAACTCACGAGAAATTGACACACGGTTGTTCCTCTGTTCATCGGTCAAAACCTTAGCAACCAATTTGGCGCAAACTTTCCGCATCTGGAATTCTTGCATGAGGATTTCATGCACAATGGATTTCGCGAGTGAGTCCCACGTGGTCTGCTACCAATCTAACACTCAGACTTCGGTCAGAGTCCAAAACCGCTTTCACCTTTTCCACATTGCCCGAAGTGGGAGATGTTGAAGGGCGCCCTGGGCGTGGCTCATCCTCGATGCTCTCTCTCTTCCTTCTGTGAACGTTTTGTGCCACCGAAACACTTGCGCTTTCGATAAAGCATCCTTCCCGTAGGCTTTCTGTATCGTAGCAAGCGTCTCTGTCACGGATTTTTCAAGTTTAACACAAAACCTTACCGCGTATAGCTGTTCGACACTCTTCTGCATTTTGACCGTTACGCGACGCTCACACGGCTATCCACTTCGCAAGCGATCCTCACTCTGTAAGAGCTCAGAGCCAACTGACGTGACATGGATCGTTTACCTGACATACGCCGCCACCCGTCACGCCCGGAGACTCCGCTCCGCGGCCCTTCTGATTGGCCCAGGAAAACTGGTCTCATTACTTTCCGGACAAACCTTGTATAACTAGCCTATAGCCCGTCATAGGACGGCTGTTTTTAAGCTTTAAATAAACATTAATATATAGGGAATGTTGCTCGTCCTAAGACGGTGAAATTCTTAATTGAAGCAGATTGAAAACGAATCAAATAGACGCCAGCTTTTTTGTGAGGAAGTATAGTAAAAACTAATATATTAAGAACTCATTCATGTTAGAACTGAAATTCATATGCTATTTATTTCCGTTTTTCAAAACACCACGCTATAAATAAACATTCTGTGCGAAATATTTGTTGTTGTTCAACAATTTTCCTTGTAGTCCAGTTCTTTTCTTGTGAACTTACCTTAATAACCTTTGCTTTGATTTTTCGCGTTAAATAACTTTTTCTCCGGCACACAAGTTATTCGCCGCCCCGGTGGCGCAGTGGTCTAAGGCGTTGGCCGCTGATCATTCGTCCGTAAGGGGTCCGGGTTCGAATCCCGATCAGGCATGGATGTTGTGTTTGTCTTACGGCACTGGCTCTCTCCCTTCCCTGGAACCAGTGACCATAAATTACGGACGGGCGACTGCTTATAGCCCATTGAGTTGCTTACGGTGGTCGTTAAACCTCCAATTTAAAAAAAAAAAAAAAAAAAAACACAAGTTATTCCGCTCACGCTTTGTTTTAGACTGTTCTATCCGAAGTTTAGTTTGAAACTTCATACCGAAGCTTTTTCCACAAAAGAATGCGACATATGGCATTTCAAATCGGAACTATCTAAATTATCGGCAATGTGCTGTTGGGGGCAACATCTGTTTTTTGATGCAATTTTCCTCACTTTGACATCTCAAGATTTCAGTTTTTCTTGTAGGTCAGAGCGTTCAGATAGACCAATATTTTGCAAAATGTACAACATAATCAGCACTACACTTGGAAAGTTAGTTAAATTAAAAAAGTAAAAAATAATTAAAGCGTACAAATTAATGTTTGAATGATGCTAAATTAAATTAATATACGAACTCAACTTGTCGTGATATTAGCATTTTAATTCGGATTTTGTAAATCGGATAATCAAATCTCGAGTCATTGATAATCCAATGTTATTAAATTAGCACGCGATCACCTTGAGATCTCAATGTGATCGCGTGCTATTATATAGCAAGAAATACTTTTGACATCGCGAGAGCACACACGAATTGATCGATAAGTGATGCCGCAACAATGCAAGCGTTACTGTGACTCAAGCGTTCCAGAGAGACAGATAGATCTGGGTGTTTATAATAAAAATAAAAATTAATATTTTTTTTCCATAACTAAACAGTCGAAATATTTACTATAACCGCCATTATGAGTAGCCAATATTTACTCTTATGACTCCCATACCTTATTTCATTGGTTTTATGGCAATAAAATTCATTAATCCACCTACCTATGTACCGCTCAATTTCAAAGTAAACCTTATTGTTTGTTGTTATGATTCATGCACCGGACTGTGGCTCACAGTGGTCTTGAGTGGCGCGAATAAGTGCAATGCGTTGTACACAAATAAATGCATACTCTCGGGTAATTCGTTTTATTTCACAGCCACAATGGCCTTAGCATTCGAATGACGCATAGCATTAATTATCTACAAAACGTACCAGGATATTCACTTGATTTTTTTCAGGCATAGAGAAGAGACTTACATTCGGGAACGTGTTTATGTTTCTTAACGAATTTTTTACTCAACTTTTTTATTCCTGAAATCATTTTGCAAATGTTATCTTCTCCAACGAGGTTTATGATGTCAATTCAGGACATTTGTTGTTAATGGACTTTTCTATAAGTGCACTTTCACATTTGATATCATTTTTTTCTATTAGATCTTCTTGTTTTTCTTCAAATCTAAAGAAATTCTGGTTCATTTGCTTTTCCATTTATCTAACAAACATCCCTTCAAGGAATAATTTCTTTCACTTCTTCCAATCGTTTTAATTTCTTACATATTTTTGTGCACGTACTTTTTGTATATATGAGAGAATTTTTACTGTTTTGAGGACATCTTTATTTTCCATTATGAATTAAAAAAAATATGCTTAATTTTACATCAATTACTTCTGATGAATTTATTTTTCTGATTCATTTTCGTAACGAATTTTTCGATACTTTAGTTCTACGTGTTTTTCTTAATGAAAGTCGTTTATTTAAATAATTCATTTTTTTCCTGTTTTCCGATGATCCACATTATTTGAATGTAAGTTCAGCTTTTACCTTTTGCTCAAGCATCGGATCAAAATTTTCACTAGGGGAATATCTTTCGTCTTCAGGAAATCGAAGAAATAATATTCTTCATAAATACATGTAAAATCCATAATTATTCACGCACCACTCAGAACATGTTACAACGCAAGAATTATATGACTCTTAAATTTCCTTTATTGGGATAAACACAAACATTCAATTTTTACCGAGCTTTTGCATTCCGCTATGATGCTTCGTGATGGCTTACCTTTTAGAGCTTTGAACAATAACAGACGACGCCGAAACGAAACAAATATTATGATGCTTTGGAATAATCAGTCGTTCCGTTCACATGTTGCCTAAAGTATCGTAATCTTTGAATCGTCAAACTAATTACAAACAATACCGTCTGAGCACGATTTATTAAAAGATGAATAATATGTACAAATTAAACCATTAGTATTTTCAAGGCGACGATCACCTCATCTTCAGATGTATGAGATACGCCAACATAACATCTTATACACTGAGTGGCCACTTTATTATGACAACCTGACAGTTTTATGCAAATAATTTATGGCTGCACGCTGTTGCCGCCAAAGGGCGAGGCTAGTATAAAAGGGAAAGCTTAGCGATTGCGACAGTAGTAGAAGTGATTTTTGGGTGATGAGATGGGTAAAAAATTTGATTTGACGGACTTTCAACGAGGAATGATTGTAGGAGCTCTAAGCCATGGAGCGAGTATCACCGAAACCGCCGCATTCGTGAAATGTTCGAGAGCAGCTGTTGTTAAAGTATTTAAAGACTGGACTGTCAGCCAAAAAACATGGTCTTTACGTGCAACGCGTGGTCGTCATCGACTAGTGACTGCTCGCGCGGAACGAATAGTGTCCATACTAGTAACAGACAACAGAGAGGCGACAGTGCAGCAAATTACAGACCATCTTAATCAAGGATCCCCTCAAATGATCTCTGCATGCACTGTTCGCCGTACACTGCATCGGATGGGATATGGCAGCCGAAGGCATGTTCGAACACCTTTGCTGTCTGCAGTTAACAACAGAAAACGTCTCCAGTTCGCACAGGAGCACAAGGATTGGACAGTCAATAATTGGAAACAAATTATGTGGTCCGATGAATCACGTTTTCAGTTGCACCCTGCCGATGGCAGAGTGAGAATTTGGCGGAAACAGCACGAAAGCATGGACCCCAAATGCATTTCTACAACCCCTTAAGCTGGTGGAGGCAACGTTATGGTTTGGGGAACGTTTTCCTGGCACGCTTTGGGCCCTTTAATTCGTGTCGATCAAAGTCTGACTGGCATATCATATCTAAACATCACTGCTGACCAAGTGCATCCTGTCATGTGGATTAAGTGTATCGCAACGGCGATGGCTACTTTCAACAAGATAATGCGTCCTGCCATAGTGCTCGTATTGTACAGGATTGGTTTCAGGAACAAGCCGATGAGTTTAGTTTGCTTGGGTGGCCCCCACAATCTCCAGATCTCAACCCCATTGAGAATTTGTGGGATGAAGTTAAACGAGCCATCAGACAGCTGGATCCACAACACTGCAATCTCACACTCCTGAAAAGTGCTATTCATCAAGCACGATCTCAGATTCCACAAACCACCTATCAACATCTCGTGGAGTCCATGCCACGAAGAATCGACGTAGTATTAAAGGCAAAAGGTGGCCCAACGAAGTACTGAGGGGGTGGTCATAATAAAGTGGCCACTCAGTGTATACACTGTCCGTGTGCACCATGGATACCTTACTCCAGAAACACGTGACAAAACAGGATTTTTTGGTAAACAACTTATGCAAATCATGGTGAAGAAGGTAAGTTGTAAGAACAAGTTATTCCAAATTAAACACATTATGCCACTTGAAACAACAGTTTGTTACGAAACGTTTTAAAGAGGTGCTCTCAAGTTCCAGATAGTTCATAAGGGCTGTAATCGTTGCAACAGTGGTCACAAAAAGCTGTAAAATAAATACTCTCCATGCACATTAGTGCGTGGGCAGAGGCGGGGGTTGCTAATAATTTAGTGTTCTGCCAGTCTGGGTACATAATTCCAGAATTGACATTCCTTGCTAGGGCTGTGCTATTTAGGTTTGCTTTTAAGCTATATTTGAGCTCCTGTAAGCGCAAACCTATCTGTCGCCTAGTAGATCCTATGTAGTTGCTGATAATCTCACCTGAGCATGGGTCCAGCATAGGGATATTGTAAACATCCCATTTTTGCAATATGTAAGCTTTATTACAATCTTTTCTAGCATATGTTGACAAATTTCTAGTGCTAATGCCCACACGCAATTCATGTCTGGAGCACAGGCGAAATAGCACATTACTAATGCACGGCATGTGTTCAACCGTACCTACGAATTTCCAACTATCATTCGTTGTATGTCTCGCCAGAGTAGTAGAACGACTCGCCCTAACACTAGTATAAATGCGTTTAGTCATGTAGGTAGGGTAGCCGAAACTACTTGCAAGATTAAAGATGTAATTAATCTCCTGATCAAAGAAGGTCCTAGTGGTGGTATGCGTGTAAGCCCTGCGAAAAAGAAAATTAATAGCGGAAGTCTTATACTGAAAAGGATGCGAGGAATTCAATGGAATTAATGAACCAATAGCTGAGTGTTTACAGTAAACTGAAAAACTTAAGGAATTAGAATGGGGGTTCCTATGAATACAAAAATCTAAGTAAGGCAACTTAAAAGTCAGATTCCTGCTCCAAAGTGAGCCTGATAGTAGGAAAGACTGAATCGTTTCAGCTTTATCTGTTACTGTTCTAAGCTCTGCAGATTAAGACCAGATAAAACCATCTAGCGTAGTGCGAAAGCTCGGCAAATATTGAGTATTTGTATTTACGCCATTAACCCTTTGTACGGCTGGAACGAATTAACTTGGGTTAGGCAAATGGTTTGAAATCCACTCGGACGAATATATATATTCGCCGTCTAACAAGTGGACAGAACTCGACAGGAACGAAAGGACCTGCACATCAGAAAGTGTTGGGTTTCCCTTAGTTTGTCATTCAAAGTGGTCATTTACGGAGAATTATTTGTTTTAACCCTGCGTTTAATATTATCTTTCCTTCCTAAAACACTACAAAAATGGGAAGAACCTAAGAAAGGAGAGAAAAAATATTTCAGTAAGTTGCCTCTACCCAGTGGCATGAAGTCCGTGTCAGGGGGACAACACCCATACCAATCCTTCCTTTGTTCAGGCAGCAGAGAATAAAGCACCATAAAGGAATTAGACTATAAGACAAAGGATCATAAGGAAGCCCTTACTAACAGCGAGAGATATACACTGAAGAGCAATTGAATTAGAGACAGCAGGCGTTATGCAAATGTGGCGCTATGGGCGGCTCTCTAAACGGAAACGACATGACGTATGCAGCGATCCGACAATATAAGGAGTGATGCGACGGGAATATGTAAGAGTCGGACGCAGTATGGGTAAGACGAAGGATCTAAGCGCATTTGATCGTGGGCAAATTGTCGGGGCCCGACGAATGGGCCACTCCATCTCGGAAGTCGTGCAGGCACTGGGATTTTCACGAGCCACTGTGTCAGAGGTGCACCGTGAGTACATAGAATCCTGTAAAACCATCCCTGCAAGGGCCAACTACCGTAGAGAACAGAGTGTGGATGAGCGGGGTCATCGTCGGCTAGCTCGCATTGTAACAGCTGATAGACGGGCCACAGGGCAAGAAATCACTCGACAATTTAACGCTGGTGCACAAAAACGTGTAAGCAGCCACACCATCCAGAACCATCTCCTGGCTATGGGGTACAGAAGTCATCGTCCCACGAGGGTACCGCTGCTAACAGCACATCACAGTGTGCAAAGATTAGCATGGGCGCGGGAACATCGCCACTGGACCTTAGACATGTGGGAAAATGTTGCCTGGACTTATGAGTCGAGATTCACGTTGGTGCATGCGGATGGCAGGATACGAGTACGGCGCAAACCACATGAACCGATGGATCCTTCTTGCCAGTAGGGTACTCTTCAAGCTGGTGGGTGTGGCATTCTCGTCTGGGGACTGTTTACGTGGACTGAAATGGGACCCCTGGTACGTGTGACATCGTCCCTCAGAGGTCAACGTTACCGGGATATCCTGGACGACCATTTGCTCCCGTTTGTGCGTCTTCAACATCCCACTGGAGACCTCATACTCCATCAAGACATGGCACCGCGCCATCGCTCTCGAATTGTAGCCGAATGGTTGGATGAGCACTCCACCGACGTCACCTCGCTTCCTTGGCCAGCTAAGTCACCTGACCTGAATCCCATCGAGCACATCTGCGATGCCATCGAGAGAGTTGTTCGAATCTCTGACCCCACTCCATCAAATCTTCGTGAGCCGTGGGAGCTTGTTCATTGGTCGTGGATTCGTATGGCTTCCCAACGCTTCCGGTGTCTTGTTGAGTCCATGCCGAGACGAATCGCCGCCGTCATCAGGGCGAAAGGTGGTGCTACACGTTACTAGACAGGTCTCTCTAATTCAATTGCTCTTCAGTGTATAGTTTATTCTGCTGAAATGATAGAGGGAAAGGAATAGTTTTACCATAGCTTTCGTAAAACCCGGCCACTATGTCAACAGTTCTGTTTGAGGAGGGCAGAAAATGTTGGGCACCATTTGGTTCAGATACGTCGGCCACTTAAAGGGTTAAAAGAAATTTTAGATTCATATATATCGAATAGGCAAAACATTATTACCACCTGCCTAATATAACGTCAGTCCTCCACATGCCGCCAGAACAGTTCTTACCCGTCCAGGTATGTACCCAACAAGATTTCTAAATCTGTCTTGTGATATCGAGTGCCACCACGTTACTAGCATATCCTTTTATTCAAGTAAGTTACGCGGTTGAGCCTCTGAGGATCGGATTTTCTGTTCCAACAAGAACCACAGATGTTAGATTGTTCTGATGTCTTGGGAATTTAGAGACCACACCTTGAAATCTTCTTCATGTTCCGCGAGCCATTCTCGAAAAATTCAGTATGCCATGAAGCATTATCCTGCTGAAAGGAAGCACTGCCAGAAGGGAATACCGCTGCTATGAAAGGATGTACCTGGTCTGTAATGATGCTTAGATAGGTGGTAGACGTTATAATTTTCCTGCACATGAATAACTGGACCCAGGGTTTCCCAGAAGATCATAGCCCAAATAATTGCACTTCCTCCATCTTCTTGTTTCGTGCATGATTGCTGTGTAGATTGCCAGTAACTCTCGATCATATGCTGACCATTTACTTTGACTGGCACTTAGTTTGACTGACATGAAAGCTATGGGTTGCCAACATTTTCTACAAACTGCATTAAGGAACTTCCCTATGCTACTTCTGACGCATCAACAAAGATACTCAAGTTAGCACCGGGTATTGGGCGGTGTAGCAGAGGGACTTGAGCTAGTACTTCTTTGGCATCAGTGAAAGATTTCTCAAGCTTATCAGACCACTGTAGAGTGTCTTTCGGCTGACCAGATGTAACACGACAAGATTTGTTTTTTATTCTTGCATCCTTCAAGAAGTTTCCCTAACGGTGCAAGGATATCAGCTGCTCTGAGAATGTAGCGTCTGTAGAAGTTGAATAGACCTAGAAAACGTCTAAGTTGAGTAATAGTGGTTGGTCGTGGAAAGTCTGTGATGACTTTGATGCGATCTGGAAGTGGTTCAGTGTCAGCTTTAGAAATTTTGAATGCCAAGAATTCAATGGAGGGAACTCCAAAGATACATTTGGAAGGTTTCAAGCTAAGACCATACTGATGGAGGCGTTCGAACAATGTTCTCAAATGCGCCAAGTGTTTTTCCGGTGAATTGGATGCCACTAGGATGTCATCCGCGAAGGCGTATACAAAGAGAATACCACGAATAACTTCATCTATGAAGTGTTGAAAGGCAGAGGAGACATTGCATAATCCAAACTGCATTCGGGTGCTTTCAAGCACATCAAATGGTGTAGTGATTGCTGATTTATGTATGTCAGCAGGATTAATGGGAGTCTGGTGATAAGCCTTGACAAGATTTATATGCGAAAATATTTTTTCCATGAAGATCGGAAGTGAAATCCAAAATTTTGGGTACTCGATACCGATCCTTAACTGTTTGTGCATTTAGTGCACCATAGTCTCCGACTGGCCTCCAATAGGTACAGTTTTTCTTTGGAAACATATGAAGCGGTGGTGCATAATTGCTTTTGGATGGACGAATGTGTTCAAGTTCTAACATGTGTTCAAATTCAGTTTTAGCAATGCGAAGTCGATCTGAGTCAATCTTCGTGGATTTGCTGCTACTGGCGGACCAGTGGTCTCTATATGATGTAGAACACTACGTTTGACTTGTTGATCATGGAGAGGTGGTTCTGTTACACCTGGAAATTCTCATAGCAATTTATGAAAAATGCTATCACCTGTTACCAGTTTCACTGAATGTATTTTCGCTGGTAGCAACTTCCCATGCAAAATTATTTTGGTTTTCGTATCTACTAGACATTGCCTCCGTAAATCGCGAACTAAACCGAAATGGTAAAGAAAATCGGCACCAATTATTGGCGTAGAAACATTACCTACAAGAAATGACCGCTTAAATATCCGACGGAGATTAAAATCAAGAGTGAGTAGCTTTTGAGCACACACCCTTATCTCTGAAGCATTATCAGTAGATTATGTCATCATAGGCTCCTTTTACCTGTGCAAGGAAGAAATAGGCAAAATAGAAACGTCGGAACCAGTATCTACTAGGAAACTAGTGTTTGAGGTTTTGTCGCTAACAAAAAGACAACTAGATTTAGTTAGCAAGGCGTACGTCGCCTTTACGCATTGCCTTTTTCGTTTTTTTTTTTAAATTGCATGGCTGTTTACATTTTTGTGCCTTTTCTCCTTATTGGTTATGATACCAGAAAATGCTGTCATTCTGAGTTCGTGATACGCCACGAGTGCGATGCCTATGGCCACGGTTTCGATTCGGATACGACTAAGAACCGAATCATCAGGTCGTGTGTTCAATCTTTTAATTTCTTCAAGTAGTCGTGTTTCCACGTCGCTATTTACAAGTGATGGGGAAGAAACTGCACTAACTCGTGGTGGAGCTACTTCTATAGCACGGTCAGCTATTTCTACCGCCTTGTCCAGAGTTAGGGGAGTTATTGCTCCCAATATAGTTTGGAAAGAAGTAGGTAACTGCTGAATGAAAAGTTCCAACATGAGCTTATCAGGAATTTTGTAAGCTTCGGCTCGCCTTTTCATTACGCGAAGTAATTCACTGAGCTTTCTATCATCCAATAGCTCGCCTGAGACAAGTTTACGAATTTCTTGCTGCGATGATTCACCTGAGCGTTTGATCAATTCCGTTTTGATAGGGATCAGTGGCATCAGAAATAGAAATCACATCACGAACTATTGAGGCTGCTTCAAGTGGGTGTGATACAATGTAGTTATATTTAGTAACACTTTCTGTCACAGGTTTTGGAACACCTAGTGTAAATGTTGCCTCACACATCAAAAACCACAAAGAAGAATCGGAAAAGTTATACTGCGGAATTTTAACAGCAGATATTTCAGAGATGGCGATAATTCTAATTCAACGACCCCTCAAATAATGCCGAAGATTTTTATCCGGAAATGGAGCTTACTTTTTGTTCAATTTGCAGGAGACTTTGTTAGGGCAACGTGGCGAATCCGCGCCGGAAGATCATGTTTCCCTAGGCCTAACGTGGCTCTTGCGTTGCAGCCAAGGAGGTTATATTACTGGAGACACCACTGGCTCTGCCGCCATCTAATCTGTAGTGTGACGTCACAAGCAGGCAAAATGAACTAAATTATACCGTTGATGAAACAGTAAGCTTGTGTATCACTGATAAAGATTATTGAATTACTCATTTTATCTGTTTATACGCTTAGAAGCTTTTGTTCCATTGGTTTCCAAGCAGCTTTTCTTCTGCGGCTGCGTCGTACCTGCTCATGACGTCATTTGCAGCACAGACAGTGACTTATGACGGCCAATGCTGCGTAGATAGGAGTGGTGTCTCCAGTGATATAACCTCCTTGGTTGCAGCTAAATGTCGTGATAATTCGTGTTGCGTCGTTATGAAAAAATCACATGCACACACACGTCACGTTCGAGTCACCATTTTGGCGTGTCGAGGGATTAAACAAACACTGCATGATTATTGAAGAAGCAGATAATTAATATTTACAAGGGAACATTTATTTCCTTCACATTCACATATTACACACAACAACACACGATAACTCACTACGAACCACAGATATCGTATAAGGGACTAGATTGGCAGCTGCTCTGTTGAGCCTGGGCTAACGCTGTGAGAAGCATGGAGCCACATTGAGCGGGTCAAGATGGCGGCGGAGCATGGCACGTTACGCAGGATAGTTTGGACTTGGTTATTGTATAAATCATGGTGAAAGCCTCCTCATATAAAAATCTTACGCAGAGAGACAAAAATATAATTGCTGTTACTTATTTGCCTCTTACCCAATGCTGAAAACAATATATATATTTTAAAATTTAAAGCTGGTATTGTATGCAAGTATAGAAAATTATTGGAAAACATTTTTAAGAAAGTAATGCGGCAACGATTTAACATAATGTAAACGCAAATAATAATTTATTTAAAATCAATAAGTAGCTATTAAATCCAGCAAACTATTGATTTGAACCCGAAAAAAGGCTTCCACATGCTTTACATAGAAAAGCTGAAATAATGTGAATCTTTATCCTTGTTGCTATTACCTCTGTCATTCTGATTTATTTATTATGTTTGCTCAAAAAGTTTTGAATTTCACCAAAAATTTTGATATTTCGTCTTGTCATGCGCTAAGGAAATTTCAGTTTTTAACATTTCCCATTTATTTGGGCAATATAGCAACGATATGGTGTATTAAATGTAAGCATTCATTAACAAGGAACGTCAAAATCATATCTCACAACAAATTAAAACCATCGTGATATTGTTTTTATATCGCAGATACCGGAATGTCTTCTGTGGAATTTAAGACCTGGCCGAATCTGAAATAACTCAATATTTTGCAAGACCCTTGGCATTCTAGTTAGCACTATGGAATATTACTGTTTTTTACTTAAATTTTATAACTTCCGCCGCTAAATGGGTACTGACTGCTTTGAATCTCAATATAAATAGAAAATCACAGTACCAAACTCGTATTTCTTTGACTTAATGCAAAGTAGCCTTGCTTAAATGGATCGTGATGACCCGCTGAAAATGGCGCCTACCTTCTCACGCCTCATGGGCTGGGTGTCCAATCTAGCTTCTTGTATATGATATCTGTGCTACGAACACACTCCCGATGGCATGAGGTCAGTGTTGCCAACCAGTTCAAATGAGAGAGTAATTCTTCAGCACCTGCATTGTGGCGCCCTCTCATGACGCTGAGAGAAGACGCAGTCCGATATACCACAGATACTTCTTTTTTTTTTTTTTTTTTTTTTTTGATTGGAGGTTTAACGACCACCGTGAGCAACTCAATGGGCTATAAGCAGTAGCCCGTCCCTAATTTAGGGTCACTGGTTCCAGGGAAGGGAGAGAGCCAGTGCCGTAAGACAAACACAACATCCATGCCTCACCGGGATTCGAACCCGGACCCCTTACAGACGAATGATCAGAGACCAGCGCCTTAGACCACTGCGCCACCGGGGCGGCCACAGATACTTCAGGTTTACTGTTCTGAGAGACATCGGGAAGATAGCCACTTGTCACCTTGATCGGGGAAAACTCCGCTAGACACTGGAGCTGATCCGTCTTCATAATTCAAAAGGGGCAGTATGCGCTGTATCAACTCTTGTGGTTTATCCATAGCATATCCTCGTAGTTGCGTCATTAATTCTTTCCAACTCCAACGATATCAGACTTTGTCGACATCTGACTCGGACTCTCCAGGTCGTACATCGAGATATACTCCTGGCTATCCGAAGACGGCTCGTCTTTATAGCGGCTTGATTACGGTTTGTGACGTGATACGTCAAGGTCGCTGCTTTGCATGGTTGTGAATGCTATGTTTTTCTTTTCTTTTTCTTTTTTTTTTTTTGGAGCGAGCTGTGAAGCACTGCGGAAATTCACTATATCCAGCAATGACGTCACTGAAAACGGGCGCCATGCTCTATTATTACGCGTGTACTGTTGCTCCTGTTATCAGACACAATCCTGAGTTAATTTTTTGTTTGGGTGCCGCCACTATTTACGGTGATACTTTTACTTTTCCCACTCCGTTCTTAAGTTTTGTACACCAGTGTACTTATAAGAAACCATAAGAAAGTACATTTTTCGACGTAGTAACAATTGCACTTCACGTGGAACGCATTATAAAAAAACGTAAGTTGCACCACAATTCACTTTTCGATTGCGACTGACGCTGAAATTCTTCGAAAAGCGAATTACGTTCGGAGCAGCTTTATTCTGCTCATCAAGTTTGTACTTGAGCATGAACAAAAAGCGAAAAGGGGTTGTGATGGAAGACGCTCAGAAGAAGCGACGTGAAATTTCAATCCTCAATGTTTTACTTTCTGATTTGATATGACAACATTTAATGTTAAAAAGCTCAAATTTGATTCCTCGCTGTGAAAAGGGAGAGGGGAAGGGGTTCTCATGTTCCTAATGGCTCGCACTTGGGGTGTCTCACTTTCTCCCCCTTCCGCAGGCAAGCAGGGTTTTGTTTCGACTGCCATTTCTGGTTTGCTCTTACATCTCGCAATTTTCCATTGTGTCAAACGTCGTTTTTCTTCCTGCTGTCAAATTCCTTCTTTTATTGAATTTGCCAACATGTTTCAGTGCGTTGATGTTTTCCGGCCATTTTCCAATATTCTTTCGCCGTTTTTTCCCTCCCTCTTTCATTTTATCTTTGACGCGCAAGTTTCTTTGTTTTCTCAGAAACTCTAAGTTGATAATCGCAGGTCCTGAACGGCTCGTGCTGTTTTATTGATCTTGAACAGTCGATGTTTTTTGTCTAGTACATGAATAGCATTCTATTTGACATGAAAATTGAAACTAAGTGAAAAGCCTGGTAGTGTACTGTTTCCTCTCCGAAGCGCCGATTAAGTGTTATTATAGCACGTGCTTTGACTAATATTGATCCCATTGAAATACCTATCACAAAAGAAACTAGGTCGGTAGCTAACTACAGTGCAAATGTTAGGTACATTTTTCTTTCACCGTACGTCGTACAGCTTTGAAACGCGCACTGTTGAAACGTTTCCGAACATTAAAATTTTCTGGTTAAGCTGAAAATATTCAAAGTACACAGTCGAGTCATATTATTTTGACCACCTCCTACTTTTGACGTCAACAGCGCGTAGCCAATGAAAGAAGGAACGTGTCGTGAGCTGGCTTGGAGGGTATATAAGGTGTGTTGAAAACATAACATTCGTTTCTGTCATGGATAAAAGGAGCGATTTATGAGATTTCCGAAAAGGGATGATTATCGGCTTTCGGGCCAAGGAGGGCAGTATTTCTGAAACAGTGTAGTTTGTGAACTGTTCGCGTGCTGCTGTGTTTCAAGTATATCGTGATTGGAGAAATGGCACCGTTGCGAATAAGCGATGTGGAAACTGCGGAGCACCACCTGCCATTGATGTGAGAGCTAAACGTCTGCTTCGAAGGTGCGTGAGGGCCGATCGTCACACTACAGTGGAGCAACTCACTGGGCGAATGAACCAGGGGGCAAACGGAAGTGTGTCGAATACGACAGTTCAGCAAACCTTGCTGCGTATGAGGCTCCGATGCCGACTGATGTTCACTGCACCTATGCTAACGATGGTGAATCGGTAGAAAAAGCTTACATTTGCACGGCGGAATTGGACCTCCGCTGATTGCAAAGAATGCCTTCCCCGATGAGTCACGTTTTCTGCTTCATCGAGCGGATGGACTTTGGCGTATAAAGCGAGAAACATCGGAGAATAAACACTCTTCAACCATTGCAGGGAGAACACAAGCTGGTGGAGGCAGCGTTATTATCTGGGGAATGTTTTCGTGGCATTTTCTAAGTCCACTGATACCTGTGGAAGGCACTATGGACCGAATTCGTTATGAATCCATCCTTGTAGACCACGTACACCCATACAGGCTGATTGTCTTCCCTGGGGTGGAGGGGATCTTCCATCATTACAATGCGACGTGTCACACAGTTAGAAATAATCGAGAGTGGTTGGAAGAGCACGATGAAGACTTCAAAGTACTTCCCTGGCCCCCTAATTCTCCACACTTAAACCAAATTGAGCATCTGTAGGGCCACCTCGATCGTATTGTTCGCTCTATGAATCCTACACAACGCACCCTCCAGCAGCTGTCAGATGCACTTCAGTCAGCCTCGCTCCAGATACATGTGAACACCTTCCAGCACAGTTTTGAGTCAGTCCCATCCCGTCTAGCTGCTGTCCGCGCTGCACATGGCGGTTACTCTGGATATTAGTTGGTGGTCACAATAATGTGACGGAAGCTTGAAACGCCCCCTAGCGGAGAAATCATGCACTATTTTAAGAAAGAAAATATTCTCAAATGTTTATCCACATGAGCGGTATCGGTCCACGAAAATGTTTTTCAATCGAGCTTTTAGAAGTTCAGATTTTGCTAGAAATACCTACGAAGGAGAAATTAAGGCTTACGCCCCCTGGTGGCCAAACCATATTTAATAAAAAAATCAGAAGTTATAATCAAGACTTTTCCCACTGGCAGCTGTATCCGGTGCAGGAAGAATTTTTCAAATCGCAGTTTTAGAAGCAGAGATATCGGGGAAAGCGCAATTTACCTTCACTCCCTCTAACGGAAAGTCAATGAATTGCTTGAAAATTTTAAAATTATGTGAAAAACATGTCTCACTGGAAACTCTATCCAAAAAAGAAGAATTTTTTCAAATCCGAATATTAAAAGCAGAGATATTAACAAAAATTAGATGTATATCTACGCCCACTGGCGGAGAAACCATGCATTGTTTTAAGAAGAAAATATTCGGAAAAGGTTTGTCGACGTGAATATTATCAGTCCAGGAAAGACGTTTTTCAATCGAGAGTATAGAAGCTCATATTTTGCGGCAAATACATTAGAAGTGGAAATTAACAATTACGCTCGCTGGTGGCCAAACCGTTTTATACTAAAATCAGAAATTATATGCAAAATATTTCCTACCAGGAGTTGTATCCGCCTCAGAAATAATTTTTCAAAGCGGAGTTTTAGAAGAAGAGATATCGGGGAAAACGCAATTTATTTTTACTCCCCCTAGCGGAGAATATATGCGTAACTCGAAAAAGTGACTATACCTAAAATAATCTTAGCGATGAGTGGAATCGAAACGCAAAAGAATTTTTTTATTGGATGCTTAGAAGCAAATATGAGGAATAAAATGTATTTTGAATTCGACATCATCTGCGTTTACTCCCTCTAGCGGTGAAACTGTTCATCGTAAAAAATAAAAGAAATAAAGAGTCATCATTCGCACATTGCAAGCTTCCTAATGCAAACAGGAGTTTTCAGATCGGACAATTAGTTGCAAAGATACCGTGTCCACAGACGGACGGACAAACCGATAACATAAGCCCGATCTTTCTTCACAAAAGACATGCTAAAAATCGATTTACTATCGCAGAAGAGCAGGAAATGACTTACAAACTTGATTCTAAGGATACGTTTATACTGCAGCCTCGCTGCTGGCACATGGCCGAGCTGTGCACATGGATGCCTGGCGATGATGAAACAAAACCATAAATCTTTACAGGCTCATTTATCATGGAGCAGCAATGCTATCTGCGCTGCTCGCTGCGATCAGCGATCATCGCCACAGCGAAGACATCAAACTGAGGCTTGATGACATCAGCGATGACATCAAACATCAAATATAATGAAGCAAAGTGATAAAATGCCTAATTTTTTTTTTTTTTGATTGTAGGTTTAACGACCACCGTGAGCAACTCAATGGGCTATAAGCAGTCGCCCGTCTCTAATTTAGGGTCACTGGTTCCAGGGAAGGGAGAGAGCCAGTGCCGTAAGACAAACACAACATCCATGCCTCACCGCGATTCGAACCCGGACCCCTTTCGGACGAATGATCAGAGGCCATCGCTTAGACCACTGCGCTACCGGGGCGGCTGGTTTGTTTTTCGAGTCTCGACCATCGCCTGGCATCCTCAAACTTACGCTGTGATTGGTTCCTTCAAGGCCACTCTTCCCGTCCATTGACCCACTTTCACAACCGAGTGTGAAACTACGCAGTCATTTCTCTCGCATCTTTAAACACCGTGTTTTGTTTTTACAGAAGCAAGTTTAATTTGTGGAGTTTTCTTGTGATTTGAACTTTTATTTTTTTATGATTTCTCTTTGGACTGATCAAGAGTTTTCCTAGCATAAGGCTTCATCATGTGTCTGAGTAAGGGATAGGCTTCATCACCTATGAACACAAAGGGGGCTTGGGTGTAAGTACTTGGTAGGAAGTTATCTTCAGGAATGTTAAGCACACCCTTTTTCATTCTGTCAAACAAGGGAGGCCGACCCGGTGGCGCAGTGGTCTAAGCGATGGCCTCTGATCATTCGTCCGAACGGGGTCCGGGTTCGAATCCCGGTGAGGCATGGATGTTGTGTTTGTCTTACGGCACTGGTTCTCTCCCTTCCCTGGAACCAGTGACCCTAAATTAGGGACGGGCGACTGCTTATAGCCCATTGAGTTGCTCACGGTGGTCGTTAAACCTCCAATCAAAAAAAAAAAAAAAAAACAAGGGAGACTTGCTAAAAGTGCCCCCATCACTTTGTTTTCCATAAGCTCCGACCTCAAAATAGTTATGGAATCCCCATTTCTTGTAAAACATATCAGCGATTTCTTTGAGTTCTTCTGAGTTGGTGGCTTCATATGCAGTGGTTGTGAAACTTGCCATAACACTGGTAAAGTCTGTTTGACAATAAGAGATACAGTCGTGATTCCTATAATAATAAAAGCAATGTGAACAGCTGCAGGGTAAATGCTCCATGGCGAGCATCGCAGCTACATGCAAGCAGCGAGGTGGCTGAGCGAGGCTGCAGCATAAACGTACACTTAGAATCCGAAGAAAGTGCCAGTAAAGAATTCATGCTTATTGCCGGTTCCTCGTACAATGGAAAACTAATGTTAAGAAATGTTGTTGAAAAGAATGTCAAAATCAATTACTATTAAATGATTAAATGATGAGCACGGACCTTTGTTACGATCTTACGGAACCGTGGGTCAGCTTCCACGATATTCTTCAGGTGCTAGTCTGTTACAGCTACTGGTGACACATTTGCAAGAGACATGCCTCCCACTTGGAATGCCTCTTGCAAATGTGTAAAACATACGCCAATGTTGGAACCATTGGCGTATCGTGGGTATATTTGCCCAAACGCCGCATTAATATTTCTGACTACCATACCAGCGAAGTATCCGATTTTGATCTCATACAGAAAAATCACGCGTGACTGGCCTGTCTCCATGGTTCATTTTGACAGAAGCCTGGGGCACTCGTGGTTGAAAATTGTCACGAAATGAGGAACACAACGCATACAGCAAGTACAGCTCAACCTTGCAATGTATGTCACACGAAGTTACTTGACGACACCATTTCGTTGGAGAAATCGAACCTGTATTTCATCTGCAACAATCCAGTACATTTAATTTGCTTATCGAATCTGTTAATTTCCCGTAGTTGTAATCGTTTGCACTGGCAAAAAGCATCAAAATCTAATAATTTCACTGATAACAAAATTTCCAACGAAGTCGCACTTCTTTTGATTTTCTTGGGTGAAGGGGGATGGAGAGAGGAATTTTACGAGAGTATAAGGTTATAATGTTCCACTCAACCCTTAAATTGGTTCCTTGGAAGTGAAAAGAACCATCTACTGACAGATTGCCACAGCAGAAAAGTTTTGTTACATCTAGCGACAGAATTTTTGGAGAATTCGTAACCCATGCCCTATACCACCCAACAACAGCCAGTACTGTAGCTCCTTCAAAAAATAAAATTGAAAAAGAAACATTCAAAATGAATGCTGCAGTCAAATAAAGGCATCTCGCGTTTACTAGGTTGTTTATTGAACAAAGTTTAATTGAATACAAAACGTGTTTAGCTCTTTTTATTTCGTATCAACAATACGTTCAAATCTATAAAGAGCGAGTACATTTCGTTAGACATTTCAATGAGTATTAATGTAATAACGTTCACCGGCGATTGCCACGAAGAAAATACTTTAAGATCAAGTTTTAGAAGATGGAGTCGTTTGGTATGAAGTTTATTACACACATTACTTATTTATTGGGTACTAATATACTGGGTTTTATTTTGGGTATGAAGAATAATTCCTAAAGAATTATGTCGATGATATTTTAACAATTATTTATCAAAGCGGCAGGAAGATTGTAACCGGATCTTACAATTTAGTATAGGAAAATATAATTTAATACTGGTAGCTTTAGTCTATTCTACCCAAATAGTTTAAATTGGAGCTCTGCCTCCGATCCATTCGAAATAGAACAAAACTTTGGTATAGTGTGAGTCTAACCGAAATTGGCTAATTTCAAAACTTGTTCTAACACTTATACGCGCGGCGAAGTAGATTTAACAAGACCTTATCTCTTTAATACAAAATTCCAGGAAAAGAAAATTTAACATTTGCAGATTTTTGATCATTTCTTGAGTCTGTTCTACCAAACAGCGTTTCAGTGCGATTCTGCCTCCACTACGTCCGAAATGACACCAGACTTTGGTAGGACTTGTAAAATGAAAACAGAAGATTGAGGTACAGAATTTGACAAAAAGTCAAATTCCCTTTAATATAAACTCCCTTTTTTCTTTAGATGAAAAAACTACGAGTAAGAGTTTTGATTAGTTTAAATATCAACTCATGGTCCATGAAACTATTTTTTTCAAAAAAGGCCAATTAACTAAACAGTTCTGACTACATTTTTACGGTGAATCGCAAGAGAAGGCTTTCTCAACGAAGTTCCAAGGACTGTAGTTACTAATTTGGGTACTTTTCTAACGATCTTAACAAAACACTTATATAAATCTTTGTTTTTTTTTATTTTATTTCAAAACTTATACCACTGTTTACTTTCATACTACAAGCAAACCAGCTTCTTAGCGTGCAAAATACATCATTAAGCTGTGGAGTTAATTTTATTTCCATCATAAAACATAATGAAACGTAATTCACTTTCAACTGGGAAAAATGGATTTCCAGTTTGACTTTGTTTCTTCTGACCAAACAAGGCAATTATTTAAGGTACCCAACGAATGGAATGTGTTTACTTGAAAGAACATGTCTGAAACAAGAAAGGTAGCACTCATTGCTGAGAATATAGTATTAGAGTATTTCTCAAAAAAATGGGGTAGTCTCAAAATATTAATTGCATCTAATCCTTTGAGAAATTTTCAATCATGCGTGCAGTTTCTAGCCTCAGAGCCACAAGGAATTATCAAGATTATCAAGAATTTCAAGTGTGCGAAACCATTTCCCAGCAAAAACAGTCTTGCTGGGCCAGCACTGGGCTATTACTGGCAGCCATCACTGCCAGCAATGGCCCAGCACTATGTTGCCGCTGCCGAACCGTCAATAAAATGTCCGGGCGGACAACAGAAGGGCCAGCAGTTCAGGCCAACAGGTGGCCAACAGTTAGCACCCCATCAGTTGTCACATGCCACAACAAGGCCATCAGTTGTCCATCACAGGCAGTAGTTGCCATAAGTGGCCCTTCAAGCACGTGTCAGAAATAATGGCTAGCCTAATGTGGTCAGCTAGTTTGCCGGTAGTGGTAGTCAGCAACCACGTGGCGTAACTGGTGGCTTGCCGAATCTTGTCCGCCAATTTCCCAGTAGTAGCCATAAAAAAATAACAACCCGCAGTTTCCCAAAGCTACCTTTTTTTTTTTTCCTACCCTTACGAAACTTGTGAACTACAACACCGCGCAGGGGAAGTTTTCTCAAGAGACCGGAAAAACGCCTGTTTGAACTGCGTGGAGACAAACCCGGGCAGTTGGCGTGGGAGTTAAACTCTCTACCGACTGGACTAATCTGCAACGCCCGAGCATGTGCTGGAAGCTGTCTGTTTCGTATGGAATGTGTAATCGAATGGTTCCCGCTTTCATTTTACAATATTGCGAGGTATTTTTCATAAAAGTCAGTTTTATAAATTAATTTTTCAACGTAATGATAGTTTTTTTTTTTTACCTTAAGGAAACTTCACTCATTTTCAAGGAGTGTACATACTTAGAGTCGCTTTCCATAAGTTTTGTACT
This sequence comes from Macrothele yani, assembly GCA_039090855.1. NCBI lineage: Eukaryota > Metazoa > Arthropoda > Arachnida > Araneae > Macrothelidae > Macrothele > Macrothele yani. The sequence goes on from CM076995.1 coordinate 189,348,392, forward strand.
GTCCTTGTCGTCTTGAAAGGAGATTGTTGAATTAATATATATTTACCCGGGTTCATGTCACATTCTGTTACAATTCACGGCGATGAATTGTGGGCCTCCAAGCAAGTGCGACTAGCTTGGAGGCTTACAATTCAATGTGGCAGCGCTATCAGTTGGCGAGTCATCAATGGCTCACCAACTGATAGCGCTGCCACCAACGAACGCCTACCGGGCCGTGAGCGGCAGGTTTCCGCCAGCAGTGACCCATCACTGCCAGCTGGTGGCCAGCAGTTTCCCAGCACTTGTGTTTTTGCTGGGTTGCAGTATGTTTCCCCTAAACGAAAGTTTCTTGGTTTTCATGAAATACGAGTTCCCAGGAAGTTTAATACTGTCTTTCAATAATAAATCGACTTGTATTGCTGTAGACAGTCTCTACCTCTTTTAGTTGGTTGCCTGGACATCAGGTAAATTTTCTATCATGAAGAGACCAGGCGGAATTCCTGTGGTATTTCATTTTTGTTGACCTCTGAATTAAACATATATTTCTTCCTGCAGGAATATATTAACTAAAACATAAAGTGTAGTATACAGAGAGTGAGTCGAAATTTTTGCAATATTTGGATCACTTTATGTCTTCATACGTACCTTAACGACAACAGCTGACAAGCATTTATTAGTAGATATGGGCCAAGCAGGAAATCGTTAACAATACCCGCCCACGCATTCACAGAGAATCGTTCTTGGTTCGCATGTGGACGTGTAGCGTGTTGGTTACAGGTTACCCACACATGACAATTGTGCATATTGAAATCACTTTCGTGTGTAAAAATCACCTCATCTGTGAATAGCACTTGAGTTGGGAATTTCTTGTGTTTGTGCCTCAACGCGTCATAGCGCCCATACATTCCTATAAAAAAACGTTTTGTTGCAGTGTGCTCTACCACCCGTTAAAGTTTCTCCCATGAGCTCTGAATATCACTCTCTCTCTCTCTCTCTCCCTCCCTCTCTCTCTCTCTCTCTCTCTCTCTCTCTATATATATATATATATATATATATATATCATCATCATCAACAACAAAAACCAATATCAGTCCACTGCTGGACGAAGGTCTCCCCAAGTTTCCTCCACAACGGTCTGTCTTGTGCCAGTCTCCTCCATGTCACCCCTGCATACTTTCGAATTTCATCCACCCATCTCCCATGTGGTCTTCTTCTGGGTCTTTTCCTGTCCCTTGGAATCCAATCTAAAATTTCAGCTGTCCATCGATGGTCTGTCCTTCTGGCAGTATGTCCAGCCCATTGCCATTTCAGGGATTTAACTCTGATCATGATGTCTTCCACTCTTGTCATTTTTCGGATCCACGAGTTCCTCTTCTTATCTCTCCTGGTTACACCAAGCATGCACCTCTCCATGCTGCTTTGAGTTGTCTGCAGCCTTTGTATGTCTCTTTTAGTTAAGATCCACGTCTCTGCACTATACGTAAGCACTGGAAGGATGCATTGATCAAACACTTTTCTTTTAAGACATAATGGCATATTGCTCTTGAAAGTTATGCTGTTTCTTCCAAAAGCTCTCCAGGCAAGTTTTGAACGCCGATTAATTTCTTCATCAATGTGACCCTCACCTGATATCTGCTGTCCAAGATAAACGTACGTGTCTGTTATCTCCAGCTTTTCTCCATCAATCGATAAATCTTCATTTCTTGTAAAAGCATTGAACATCACTTTTGTCTTCTGAAAGTTCATTTTTAATCCCACTTCTTTACTCTTGTCAGCAAGTTCCTGGATCATACTCTGCAGCTCTAATGGGTAGTTGCAAAAATGACTATGTGATCAGCAAAACGAAGGTGCGTTAGATAATCTCCATTAAACTTTATCCCTTTGTTTTCCCAGTTCAGTGATTGAAAGACATTTTCCAATGTGGCATTAAAGAGCTTCGGAGATATGGTGTCACCTTGTCTCACTCCCTTTCCAATTTTTATGTGTGTTGCATTTTCAAACAGCCGAATCTTTGCACTTGCATTTTCATAGATGTTATTAATAATATTAATGTACGCATCTTCAATACCGCAGGACTTTAGAGCCATTATAACTGCTGATGGTTTCACCGAATCAAAGGCTTTTTGATAATCGATAAAAGCCATGCACAATGGAAGTTCATATTCCCTCGCTCTTTCAATTAGTTCTCTCAATACGTGGATATGATCTATTGTGCTGTAGCCACTCCTGAATCCAGCTTGTTCTCTTGGTTGAGCCATGTCCAGTGTTACCTTCAAGCGGTGTGAAAGAACTTTAGTGAAGATTTTATAAACCACTGATAGTAGGCTGATAGGTCTGTAGTTCCTGAGATCCTCAATGTCACCTTTTTTATGTAGCTGGATCATTGTAGCGTTGTTAAAATCCTCAGGAATCTTCCCTTCATTAAGGCATCGAGTGAAAATTTGGGCGAGTACTGTTTCGATTTCTCCACTTGCTTCTTGTATGATGTCTACAGTAATTCTATCTTCTCCTGGAGCTTTTCCCCGCTTCATGTTCTTGATGGCATGTGCAACTTCTGCTGGGAGGACTGGAAGAACTCTGGTACTGGTACCTTTCATGATGTCTGGAGTACATGTATCATCCCTTTCATATAATTTGGAGTAGAAAACTTTCACTCTTGTCAAAATTTCGCCTCTATTTCTTGTTACAGAACCATCTTTATTTCTCAGTGCCATAATCTGTTTTCTTCCCTTATTGAGATGTCCCTTTGCTATCTTTAGGCTTTGGTTGTTTTCAACTGTTTTCCTCACTAGTTCACAGTTGAATTTCCTTACGTCTTCAGAGATACTTTTTCGTACTGTCTTGCATAGCTCTATATATTCCACTTTGGAAGTCACACCTTCTTTAGTTGTCCTCATCTCTCTTCTTTTTTGCATCAACATTTTGTTATTCCTAATAATTTGTTCACATGGAACTTGTTCTTAGACCCAGCTAATTTTATAGCTGTTTCCATAAGATCTTTGGTTACTTTTCTGTTAACTTCAGAAATATCCACTTCTTACGATGTTAGGCCTTCTAAAGCAGAGAGTTTGTTCTTCAGTTCCAACTTGAAGGTATTATGGTGTTTTTTAAGGTTGGTTATGTCAATACATTCTGTTTGTCTTATGAGCTTGCCACGTTCGAGTTTAGAGTTGAGGTGCATCTTACATCTCACCAATCTATGGTCACTACCTGTGTTGAACTTGTTTAGCACACTGCAGTCTTCTATGCCTTTTTTTGTTACACATAATAAAATCAATTTCATTTGTCGTCCCATTTGGATGTCTCCATGTCCATTTCCTGTGTGGCTTTTTCCTGATAAAGGAGTTCAAGATGAAAAACCCTTCTGCCTCTGCAAACTCAACGAGATTATTTCCACGCTGGTTTCTGTTGCCGTGACCGAATTTACCTACTGAAATTTCATTCTGTTGCCGTTGCCCTATTTTTGCATTGAAATCTCCCATAATTATCTTTAAGTGCTGCATACCTTTATTATTTAGATGACGAATTTCCTCATAAAATTCTTCAATTTCTTCTTCAGGATGACTTGTGGTGGGTGCATAAGTTTGAATAATCTGAGCCTGGTATCTTCTCGATAGTTGGATAACGAGTCGTGCAGCTCTGTCAGAGGAACTTTCAACTTCTACAACTTTATCCTTCAGCTTCTTGTTTATTATAAATCCAACACCACTAGTTCTGCCAGTATTTGTCCCACGATAATAGAAGAGATGTCCACTTTTCAGTTCAATGAGATCTTCTCCTTTTCTCCTTACCTCACTTAGCCCGATGATGTCCCACTTGAACCTTTGTAGTTCCTCTTCCAATTCAAGAAACCTTGAATCAGAAGATAGGGAGCGTCCGTTGTACGTAGCCAAGGTCAGCATCAGATGGCAGCCTAGTCCGGTCTTTCGGGGATTCTTAGCACCCTCTGCCTTCATGTCGCACTGGCCGCTGCCTTGGCCAGGTACATTCCAGCTGCCGGAGACTGAGGGCCAAGATTTAAGTTGTGGAGTCATTTTGAAGGGGTTTGGCCATAACTCATCACGCCGGCCAAGCGGGTTGGTGAGTGTGGGATAGCATTTCCTCTAATCCCAATGGTATAGTTATACTGCTATTGGCGGTCGGCAGAGCCCATTTATTGGGAACAGGATGCACCACGAGAAGGCGGGGTTGACATTTGTCAAGCAGAGGCTGTGATGTTACGCATCACCTGACCTTACATCCTACATATATATATATACACTGCCGGACAGTTGCTAAGGACGGATGACAATAGCTACGATAGCAACCATAAAATGGAAGGCAGGAAATTGTGGAAATTAGCATAAGTGCAGGATACAGTAAGACGTGTTGTGCGTATGCAAATTTTGGATTACCGAACTTGTTCGTGACGTTATAGCACTGATAAGAGATATAAAGGATTTGACGCGTATTAACCGTTGTTGTTCAAACGCAAAGTTGAAAGTGAAAGAATCAATTGACGAACTTGCAATTTTCAGTATGTCTTCCCGACATCACCTAGATGATTTTACGCGTGGCCGTATTATTGGCAAGATTGAAGAACGGCGAAAAATAACAGATGTTGCCAGGGAGTTCGACGTCGGCCACAGTGTTGTTTCAAGGCTTTGGAAATCATTTCAAACAAATGGAGAGTGTAGCAAACGTCACGGGGGAGGTCGTGTTCGCAGTACGACACCTGCAGAAGATCGGTACATAGTGCTATCAACAAAAAGACATCGGCGCAGCTTAGCTAGTGAGGTAGCAAATCAGTTTATGGCTGCTACTGGCAAGCGGATCTCCCAAAAAACTGTCGCCGGACATTGGCATGAAGGAGGACTATACGCCCGCCGTCCTGTTGTGTGCATCCCATTGTCCAGACGTCACCGTACCGCCCGTTTGTAATGGTGCCATCAACATTGCAATTGCACTGATAACGACTGGTCTGTTGTACTCTTCTCAGATGAGAGTAGATACAGTCTATCGTCTGATTGTCAACGACAACTGATCTGGCGTGAGAGTGGTACTGCATATTGTCCAGCAAACATAAAGGAAAGGGACCGATATCCAACATGTAGTGTCATGGTATGGGCTGGCATCATGATCAATGGCCGTACGTCCCTCTATGTGCTTCCAACTGGGACTATGACTGGCCAACGATACATTAATGATGTTCTGCTACCTCATGTTCGCATGTTCCGTGGTGCTGTCGGTAATAGATTCATTTTCATGGACGACAACGCAACATGTCATTGAACAGTCGCTGTCCAGGAGTGTCTTTAGAGCGAGGATATTCAACGCCTCGTATGGCCAGCACGTTCTCCAGATCTGAATCTCATTGAACATGTGTGGGATACTTTGGGGAGGCGTCTCGATGGTCGCCAACGCTCTCCAATAAACAAGGACACCCTCTTCCGTGCACTGACAGAGAAATGGGATAAATTACCCAAACAGCTGCTTGATAATGTTGTGCAAAGCATGACACGACGTGTGGAATCTTGCATCGCCCTCCATGGTGGCCATATCCCGTATTGACATCTTACGCCGGAACGCCTGCGGACGGTAATTGCATTTTTTTCACGTTTACGTATTCTGCACAAAATGGCCTGTTTGTCCCTTGAACACGTTCCAAAGCTTTTTGGATTTCAGAGCACAATAAATTGTCTTTTTTGTAATGTCCTGGCATTCTGACATTATTTTATTTCACTTGGCATCCAACCACACTTACTTTTTTATGCCCTATACAGCCGTTTATGATCCGTCCTGAGCAATTGTCCAGCAGTGTATACATATACACTATATTTTCAAAAGTTACCGGACACCTAGAAGAGAAACACAAGATTTATTATTATTACATTTATAGAAAAACACAACATTAATTGACATGCATTAGCTCGGTGATTGACCATCTTTGGCCTTAATGCACGCACTGACCCTTCGAGACATGTTTTCGGGATTACGTTTAGGGCTCTGTTCTGGGTAATCCACACATGATACGGAATTATCGGTAAACCACGCTGTAACAGTTCTTGCTTTACGGATCGGCGTATTATCTTGCTGGTACCAAGAAGGCACGGTTCCGTTGTATTGCCACAAAGTTGGTAGGGCATAATTGTCCATATCACCGAGATAGACGTGCTGGTTAACAGGTTTGTTCACGATAACCAATGGGCCGGCACCGTACCACAACCCCCCCCCCGAGCACACTGCCAGCTCCAAAGGTAACCGTTGGAACAGTATACAGCCGTACCCACACACTGCCATCAGACTGATGGTTCGTGTATCTGGGCTCATCAGTCCATAGAACCCGTTTCCATTGCTATACGGTCCACGATAAATGCTCTTTAAACCATGCTAGGCGACGAGTAGCATTTCAAATGGAGATGAAAGGCTTTTGAGCAGCCGCACGACCACGGTAACTCATGGAATGAAATTCTCTGCGAATGGTACGTGTACATACCGAGGGTCCAGCATTTTTACTCACCTGTACACTGAGGTGTTGTGCTGTACTCCGTCTATTAGCTGTAACGGCTCTCCTGAGGCTTCGACGTCCTCTATCACTGATTTTCTTTGGTCTGGCGGTACGTTTTGCTACTTCAGGCACACCATGCTTCTTCCACTTATTCAGTACATCCGAAACTGTTGACTTGGGTATGTTTAAACGCATCTCGGTTTCTCTTATGGACAACCCACTAATATAACACCCAACAATCGTTCCTTTCTCAAAGTCAGTTCTCTCCCGCTGCGACATTTTCACTCAACCTCACAGTGTGATATGATCACGGTCAGCTGCAGGCTAGTTTTTATAACGTTTGCAGCTGAACCGCACATCTTAACAACGCATTAATTTGCTTTTGAAAGCGTGTCCGGTTAATTTTATCAATATAGTGTATTAACTATATATACTCGCACATACGCTATATTATCAAAAGTGCTAGACGCCACAATTTTCACAACGTTTTGGAACAAATGGCATTATTATGGCAATTAATAGTTCGTCGGACCACCTCTGGCTTGTATGACAGGAGCAACACATCGTGGCACACTATCAATCAATTTCCGGTAGGTCTCGGCAGGAATGGCTCTCCATTCGTCCTCCGAAACTGCTGCCAGGGTAAAGAGCGAAGGCGGTGTTTCTGGTCGATTTCGCATCCGTCGCCCCAGTTCATCCCAGAGGTATTCTACGGGATTAAGATCAGGACCCTGAACAGGGCAATCTAACAATTCCGCCTTATTTTCAAGAAAACAGTCCTTCACACACCGCGCAGTGATCCAGGGATATAGATCTTAATGGAAGACACAACGGTCATACTGCCACATTGTTGGTGTGGTAGAATTATCCAGAACGTCGAGACACACTTCAGTGTTCATGGTTTGTGCTTTAATACGCAACAGGCCGAGTCCCATTCACGAAAACCATCTCCATACTGTGATCGAGCCACTGCCGACTTGACGTTTGGAAGAACACTGTCCGACGAAAATCGTTCGCAGGACTGTTGCCAAATCCGAACACGCCCATGAGATTGGAAGAGCGAAAAGCGCGACTCATCATTCTATCTACTATAGTGTGCAAATTAATTGGGACAAAGTAAAAATCTCTTTTTTTCCCAAAACTATGCCTTTATATCATTCTATGCCTTGATATACACGGAAAAATACCTGTATTAGTATGAAGAATGTCCTCCTTTAGCAGAAATTACCTATTGAATTCGTTTTGGCATTGACTTCACTAATTGAGTGCACATAGTTTTGACTTCCTAATCGTGGAACCACACTTTATAGAATTCGTTATCATGCGTTCTTTGGTTGTACAGTCCATTTTACATAAACGTCTCTTCAAAATATTCCACAAGTTTTCTATGGGATTTAAGTCTGGTGAATTTCCAGGCCAATCAAGCAAATGAATTTGATTTTCCAGCATGAAATTCTTGACCAATTTTGAATTGTGACATGGAGCCAAGTCATGTTGAAATGTCCCGTCAAACGTTTGCAAGAATGAAACAATTCTACGTTGTAATATTTCTACGTACTTGGCTGAATTCATCATACCTTGAACAGGAACTAAGCTTCCAGTGCCATTTGATGTGAAAAAACTCCAAAACATCTGCTTCAGAGGGTGTTTTACAGTTTGTTTGACATGCTCAGGTCTTAAGGGTTTACAGCTGCTTCGTCTAACGATATTTGCTTGATAACCCTGCACAAATAAATGAGTTTCATCACTGAAAATTACCTTTTTCTAGTCGTCAGCGGTCCATGATTTATATTTTTTGCCCCATGCTTAACGTTTTATCTTCATTTTCGCATCCAAATATTGTTTTTTCGTTGGTCTTCTTGCCTTCCGGCCAACTTCCAGAAGCCTACGGAGTAAAGTTGAATCACTAACATCACAACCACTAGCCAATAAATCCCTTTGAAGGTCGGTGCTTGTTTTTTTTTATTCATTTTACTATTTCTGATTAGGTATTTATCGATTCATGGAGTTGTGTTTCGTTTTCTTCCACATTTACCTCTCCTTTTTGGAGACGATGATCCAGATGCATTGTATCGCGTAAGCAGTCTTGATATACTAGATTTACCTACACCAACTGCAGAAGCGATATCTCTCACAGTCATAGAAGTTTGATGCTTCAGAGAAATAATGTTTGCACACTTCCTTGGGAAAATATCCATTTTTCAATACACGAAAGCAACACCTACTCACAGAGAGCAAAAACTAACATCCACCTGTCACACACGAAAGCTCACAACTGAAGCAGAAGTGCCTATTTCCTGTTTAAAACCGGTCAAACCACATTCTTACTATCAAGTTCTAACAGTCACACCACCTCACTGCTGATAAAACTGGTTTACGTATGTTTCCGACATCAACTGGCGATCACATTACAATTCTGAGAATAAAATAGCTTGTCCCAATTAATTTGCACGGTATAGTTGTCGCCCACAGTCCAGAAACGACGGGAGACACACTACTTTAAACGCCGCTTAATATTCAAGGTAATAATGTGTGGCTTGTGTGCCGCTGCTGAACCATAACAACCCACATTGTGCAGCTCTCTGAGGATAGTTATGGTACTAACCGAGCCATTACAAGCATTTCTTACTTTAGATGGGATGGTAACGGCAGAGGAAGAACGGGATTTCTTACACGTGCGATCTTCTGTCACGTCCCGTCAGTTTGTCTGACTTTCCTGAACGTTTTTTTTTCCTGTAATTGCACCGTTGTGCTTCCGTCTCTTCACGACATTACTTTCAGTTGATTTTGATATGTTTAGTTTCGCTGCAATTCTTCATATGGAAACGTTACTCAAATGACATCCTATGACCAGCCCACTCTGGATCTCGGAAAGTTCAGGTCCACGCGGTATATCCGCTTCAAAGTTACTGATAACACGACAGAACATCTCAGCTATGTATACAAGACAGACTCACAGCGCACTTTCCTGCGCAACCGTTCTTTGCACTTGTGCAAATATTTGGTAGTGTCCGAATACCTTTGATAATATAGGTTAAATTGAAATGACAAGGAGAGATACATAAAATCTTATGGTTCTGCTTAAAGGGACATAAGGACTATGGTGTAACTAAAACCCCAACATAACTTGGCTGTATAGCACTCTTCTTACTAAAACGTAAAACACTGTAGTAATTGACTTCACTGTAAAGCTTACTGAAACCTCCATGACAGATTAACGTCGTATTCCGGATAGCTCAATTACACATGCAAGAGCTAATTAGGCACTGAACAAAAATGTCCAAGTGGATTGAAAAGGCTTACTTACGATGCCTATTATTTCTTTATTGGACCTTTGTTGGCGAACATATACAGAACGTAGCTGCAATTCTTAATCAATCACCTATTTCTTCAACATCAGAATAACTCAAGTACTTGTGACACAGAACGATCGGGAATTCTCGCTAACTCTCGACAAGCAGTTGAGGCTTATCGAACAAGGAAGTGTACCATTCAGTGTGAGTGACTCAAATTAAAGTGCGTACAAATCAATTGTCACCAATGCAGATCATGAAGCCAACAGATCTTCCACAGACTAGCATTTTCATAAAAATAATGGCGAACTTCGAAAAAACTAAATTGATTGAAATCGTCGGCACAGTCAAAACCTTTGGCTCCTCGGTGTTTCATATTCGTCAGAATTTCTCTCACCTCGTCGCGGAGACGTATTCTACGCCATACTTGGTAGTATATTTTACTTAAAAAACGTAACCTCTAGAAATAAAGAAAACAAGAAAAATTACACCGAATTTTGGGTTTTAATCAGCACGTCTTTTGAATCCATTCCGATGCCAATAAAATTTATCATAGTTAGGATTTTTCATTATTCTTATTACGATTTTTCATTATTCTTATTACGATTTTTCATTATTCTTATTACGATTTGTCATTCTTCTTATAGCGGAATAATAACGAAAAATCCGAATGGAAAAAGTTGAAAACAGGCAAAAAATATTCCTCAAGGAAAAAAGTTACGCTAAGAAAAAAGAACTTTTGAAATACGTCTCCCGGAAGCAGAGATAGCGAGATAAAGGTTTTGACCTTTACCCTCTAGCGGGAAATCTGTGCATTATTTAAAGACGATAATGCCCCACATTGTATCAAATGGTATAAGAAAAACAGAAGAAATTTCTCAATCGGATTTTAGAAGCGGAGATACATCTGCAAACATAACTACAAAACCACCACCTAGCGACAGAACTATAAATTATAAATCTTTTCAAATACAAATCCAAAGTGCTGCACATGGCACGTGGCATCCGGTGATGATAGAAAAGTTTTAAATCAAACATTTAGAAGCTGAGATAGTGAGAAAAACAGATTAAATATTGGAGCCCCTGGTGCCGAGATTGTGCATTATTTTCGGTAGAAAATACACAGAAAATAGTTGTCTTAGTTAGTAGTATCTGTCTGACCGAAGAATAATTTTTCAATCGAACTTTTAGCCTCGCAGGTATTGCTGTAAACGGAAAAGTGAGCTCACGTCCTCTAGTGGCACAGCTGTGCGTTAAGGAAAATTTGAAATATATGAGAAACATTTCGCATCAGAAACGCCCTCCAACAAAGAAATAATTTTTCAAATCAGACTCTTAGAAGCAAAGATATCGACAGAAATATTATATTCATCTACGCCTCCTGATGGAAAAACTATACATTATTTCAAGAGGAAAGTAATTTGAAAAAGTTTCCGGAGGTGAACGGTATGGGTCCATGAAAGATATTTTTCATTCGAGTTTTCAGAAGCTCAGATTTTCCTGCAAATGCATCAGAAGCAGAAATAAACATTTAACACCCACAGGTGGCCAAACCAATTCTTCATGAAAAATTACATGCAAAAAATTTCCCATCAGCAGCTGTATCTCATGCAGGAAGCATTTTTCAAGTCAGAGTTTTTGAAGCAGAGATGTCGGGGGAAAAGCAAGTTACCTTTACGCCCCCTAGCTAAAGATCTATAATTTATTTGAAATTTTTGAAATTATATAAGGACCATTTCGTACCAGAAACGATCTCAACAAAAATAATTTTACAAATTCGACTCTTAGAAGCAGAAATATCGCTAAAAATAAGATATACATCTGCGCCCCCTGGCAGAAAAACTATGAATCATTTTAAGAAGAAAGAATTTTGAAAGGTTTTCAGAGGTGAGCGTATCAATCAACGAAACAATTTTTTGTAACTGATTTTTCAGAAACTCAGGCTTTGTTGCAAATTCATGAGATGCAGGAAAAAAAAACTTACGAACCCTGGAGTTAAAGCATTCTTTACCAAAACTTAGGAATTATATGCAAAACATTTCCTATCAGGAGCTGTATGCCATGCAGGAGGAATTTTTCGAATCGGACTTTTAGAAGCAGAAATATAGGGGGAAACGTAATTTACTATTACGCCGTAAGCGGAAAATCTGCGCATTACTTGAAAAACAGACGGAAAAAAAGACTATTTTAATAGTCTTCAATATAAATGGCATCCAAAGGTAAAATAATTTTCTCAATCGGATATTTAGAACCATTATGAATATTTTTTGAATTCGATATCATCAGCTTTTTCGCTCTCTGGCGGCGAAGTTGAGCATCGGAAATAAAACGGAATACAAGGATCATCATTCTTACATTTCAAGCTTTCCAATTAAAAAAAAAATTCGGACGATTAGTTGCAGAGATATGGTGTCAACTGACGGAAGGACGGACAACCAAGTAACATAAGCACGATTTTTTTTTGGCACCTCTTTGGAAAAAAATATTATGTTACTGGTTTGTCCGTCAGTCCGCCTGTGGACACCATATCTTTGCAACTATTAGTCCGATTTGAAAAATTCCTTCTTTGTTGGATACAGTTTCCCGTGCGAAACGTTTTCCATATAATTTCAAAAATTTCAAGTAAATCAGAATTTCCGCTAGAGGGCGTAAAAGAAATTGCGTTTTCCCCGATATCTATGCTTCTAAAACACCGATCTGAAAAACTCTTTCTGAACCGGATACAGCTCCTGATGGGAAACGCTTTGCGTATACAGGGGATGTACAAAAATATGGAAACAAGTAAAAAGTATGGGAAAAACGACAAAAGTTTTCCACGTGAAAATGTAGATGGCGTCGGAGGTCTTGATAGTGAATGTGTGCTACGAAACGTGGCAAACCAGCAGGTTGACACAGTTGCTGCCTAGACATTGATCTGTAGCCACGGTTGCTGTCTAGACATTGATCTGTAGCCACAGTTGCTGTCTAGACATTGATCTGTAGCCACAGTTGCTGTCTAGACATTGATCTGTAGCCACCGTTGCTGTCTAGACATTGTCTGTAGCCACAGTTGCTGTCTAGACATTGATCTGTAGCCACAGGTGCTGTCTAGACATTGATCTGTAGCCACAGTTGCTGTCTAGACATTGATCTGTAGCCACAGTTGCTATCTAGACATTGATCTGTAGCCACGGTTGCCGTCTAGACATTGATCTGTAGCCACAGTTGCTGTCTAGACATTGATCTGTAGCCACCGTTGCTGTCTAGACATTGATCTGTAGCCACCGTTGCTGTCTAGACATTGATCTGTAGCCACACTTGCTGTCTAGACATTGATCTGTAGCCACAGGTGCTGTCTAGACATTGATCTGTAGCCACAGTTGCTGTCTAGACATTGATCTGTAGCCACAGTTGCTATCTAGACATTGATCTGTAGCCACGGTTGCCGTCTAGACATTGATCTGTTTCCACAGTGGCTGTCTAGACATTGATCTGTAGCCACGGTTGCTGTCTAGACATCTATCTGTAGCCACGGTTGCTGTCTAGACATTGATCTGTAGCCACGGTTGCTGTCTAGACATTGATCTGTAGCCACAGTTGCTGTCTAGACATTGATCTGTAGCCACAGTGGCTGTCTAGACATTGATCTGTAGCCACAGTGGCTGTCTAGACATTGATCTGTAGCCACAGTGGCTGTCTAGACATTGATCTGTAGCCACAGTTGCTGTCTAGACATTGATCTGTAGCCACAGTGGCTGTCTAGACATTGATCTGTAGCCACGGTTGCTGTCTAGACATTGATCTGTAGCCACAGTTGCTGTCTAGACATTGATCTGTAGTCACAGTTGCTGTCTAGACATTGTCTGTAGCCACAGTTGCTGTCTAGACATTGATCTGTGCGTTTCAAGTGAAATTATGTCAGAGCTTACAGATTTTCAAAGAGGGCATATTGTTGGGGCCCGTAAGGTAGATGCTTCCGTGACCAAAGTAGCAAGTTTCTTTGGTGTATCGCGGGGTACTGTATCGAAAGTTATGACTGCACATTGTGCTTCTGAAGAAACATCATCCGATAAACACCAGTGTGGACGAAAGTGTGCGTTGAATGACAGAGAGAAAAGGACATTGCGGAGGATTGTGACCACAAATAAGAAGACAACAGCTGCAAAAGTTACGGCTGAGCTGAATAACGTGATTTCAAACACTCTCTGTACAAAAACAATTCGAAGATAATTCCATAGGCAGGGGATTTATGGCCGAGCTGCAATCGCTAAACCATTGGTTAATAACGTGAATGCAGCACGCAGGAGAGAGTGGTACAACACTCATAAAACGTGTACTGCTGAGCAATGGAAGACTGTAATCTGGTTCGATGAAACGACCTTTACACTGTTTCCAACCTGTTGGGGAGTTTACGTGAGGCGAACACTAGTCCAAGTTTACGATCCGGCTTGCCTTTTGCCGACAGTGAACCATGGAGGCGGGTCCGTCATGGTTTGGGCAGCCATATCATGGTATTCTGCCTGCTCCATCATTACCTTGCAAAATCGTGTCACCGCCAAGGACTATTTGAGCATTTTGAGCGACCAAGCCTATCCCATGGTACAAACAATGTTTCCTGCAGGCGATGCCATTTATCAAGACGATAAGGCCCCAGCTCATACAGCTCATATCGTTCACTGATGGTTTGCTGAGCATGCTGATGAAGTTTCCGATCTTTCCTATAGCCCTCTCAGTCGCCAGACCTATGGGCTGTTTTAGAGAACAATGTTCGAGCACACTATCCGCCTCCAGCATCTTTACAGAAATTTGAACGCGTGTTTAGGGTCGTAGCTAGGACCCTAGGACCTGAACATGTTTCCAGAAGGACGGACCACCGATGGACAACTGAAATTTTAGACTGGACCGGAAAAAAACCCAGAAGAAGACCACATGGGAGATGGATGGATGAAATTCAAAAGCTTGAGGGGGTCACATGGAGGAGACTAGCTCAAGATAGACCGTGTGGAAGAAACTTGGGGAGACCTTCATCCAGCAGTGGATGGATAATAATGATTGATGATGACGATATATTCAAATTTCTAGTTCAAAGCAAAATTGTCCCAGTCGAGCCAGTTTTGTGACGGCCGGGTCAGGGTCCAAAATGTTTGACACGTATCCAACTCTGAAAGGGACGCCCGAAGCGATTAAAGTCAGCTTTGAGTTTTTGAATTTAATCCATCGGCGATACAATGGTATAGGTTGGAGCAAACGGGGTTATTTCCTAGGGGGGGGGGGGGGCAGGAGGACAATTAGCGGTGAAGAAGAGGAAAAAGTGGTCGGATGGAAGGACCACGGGTAGGGTTTTCCGGGCACGATGCTTTAGGCTGGCTGAGGAAAAAGGTTTTTCCCGAGCGCCGGAGAGAAACGAGCAAAGAGTGTCCGAAAGGGTACCGTAGAGAGAGGACATAAATTCTGTGCAAACTAAAATAAGGAGAAGTTTAAGCACTTAGCGTGTGCACAAACATACTTCAGCAGATAAGAAAATAAATTGTTTTTAAGCGATAAAGCCATCTCGTGAAATACACTATCTACCAACAAGTAATTGGACACCTGTGATAACAAAGGAAAACGAAGTTTATTCACCTTCAATAGTTAGTGGAGCCTCCACGAGCGGCGATTACAGCTGCGACACTCCGGGGCATACTGTCAACCAGGCATTGTACGACGACTAGCGGTATTTTCTTCCACTCGGCTTGGAGAAGACAGGTCAGTTCCTTCAACGATTTCGGACGGTGGGGGCACCCCTAAGTCGACGCTCCAACTCGTTTCAGAGGTGCTCGATAGGGTTAAGGTCCGGGCTCTGCGCAGGCCAGTCCATTCGATTAACCCCATTGTCACCATACCAAGCCATGGTGGACCTCGCAAACATGACAGGTGGCATTGTCATCCTGAAAGTAACATGGGTCCACCCCGTAAAACTGCCACAACGTAGGAAGCCCATGGTCATCTAAAATGGTGCAGTAGATCTCGGCGTTGAGTCTACTAGGAATTGCGACCAAGGGTCCCGTGCCATACCAGGAGAAACATCCCCATAGCATATTTCCACCGAAGCCGAACTTCACAGTTGGCACAATACATTCCACCAGGAGGTGTTCTCCAGGCAGACGCCAAACCCAGACCTTGGCATCCGAACGGTAGAGTGTGAACCTTGATTCGTCGCTCCAGAGAACCTGTTTCCACTGTTCAACGGTCCGCTGTCAACGTTTTTTGCACCACGTTAGCCGAGCAGCGCTATTGGACTTGGTGATCAAAGGCTTGTGGGCGGCAGCACGTCCATGGTAACCAAGCAGATGTGCTTCCTTACGGATGGTATTCATCGAAAGAACACTCCCGGATGCCTGTTGAAACTCCTCGCGGATGTGGCCCATCGATGTGGTGCGGTTCTTCCGAATTTCTCTGGCCAGCACCCGTCGGTCTCTAACTCCCAGTTTTTGGGTCTGCCGAGTCGGGGCACATTCCGACAGTCACCTCTCACCTTCCACTTGCCAATCACGTAGGCCACTGTCGATTTTGGGTATTTCAACTGGCCGGATATGTCACGTATGGATCGGCCATTTCCGTGATACCCGACGATTACACCTTTCTCGAAATCAGAAAGCTCCGAACTGCATGGCATCTTGCATGCGACTGGTTGCGTTGTTGTTTCCAAGACGATATTTAACGGTGGCGACCGTGACGTTTATCAAGACCGCAGATATCGTCGATTGCAGGGGTGTCCAATTACTTGTTGGTAGATAGTGTATTTAACGTACTGTTTATTATTATCAGTTTTTCCATTGTTTTTTCACGTTGGTGGCTGCGGGCCGAACTTTAACTACTGACCCTGAGACGAAGGAGTCTATTATTATTATTATTACAAAGAGTTACATTTCACAGTGAAATTGATTCATCATAATACCACCATATAATTCGGGGTTGCTTATCCAGTAGACACGAAAGATTGTGCTAACATTTATAGTGTTGGTCATTCAGGGGGTGGGGGCCCTCCTGCTCCCTTCTAGCTACGGCCGTGGTGTAGGACCGTCTTTTGCAGTCAAGACGGTCTGGATTCTCCTGGGGATGGACAAATATAAGTCTTGGATGGTGGATAATGGAATGTTATACCATTCTTCCTGCAACACGCATTCGCCATATTAGGTGTGGAATTCATTCTTTTACCAGGTCTTTCCGTATTTTTGTCCATCTCCTGTAATTTCTAATATTTGGTATAGAATGGTTTGTCTACGAGGGGGTTAAGTGTTCATTTTTGCTTCTGATGTATTTGCATCAAAATCTGAGATTCTAAAATCTCGATTGAAAAAATTCTTTCGTGGACCGATACTGCTCACCTCCAAAAAGCTTTTCTTATTTCTTAAAATAGTGCATAGTTCTTCCGCCAGGGGTGTAGTAGATGCATATCTTATTTTTGTCGATGACTTTCCGATTTGAAAATTTCTTCCTTTGCAGAAGAGCGTTTCCGATGCCAAATGTTTCTCACATAATTTAAAATTTTTATTAACGCACAAATCTGCCATGCGGGACTAAAAAAACAACTGAGAAACTTCTTTCTTTGGTCAGGTATTACTAATTATGAAAACTCTGTGTGCATATTTCTCTCCGAAAATATTACATAATTTCGCCGCAAGGAGCGCAAATGTTTTTCTCAATATCTCTGCTTTTACATGTGTGATTTAAAAGATTTCGGATTCCAGTTACCTTCTAGAACACTTTAAGTTAATATATGAGGAAGTTTGTAGTTCACAGTTCTGTCGGTAGGTGGTGTTTGTTTACTTCACTTTGCAGCTGTATCGCCGCTTCTAAAAACCGTATTTAGAAATTAGTTTTTTTGTACTGTATGCCGTTAGCTACAATAGAGATGTGGAGAAACTTTTTGTGCGCGATTTATTAATCCTCTTTAAATAATGCAGAATTTTTCCGTTAGGGGGCGTAAAGGTCCAAACCTTTTTTCTCTATTTCGGCTTCCGGAAGACGTATTTGAAAATTTATTTTTCCATGAAGAATATTTTTCACCTATTTTCAACTCTTTCATTATGCAAAATTCTACAGCTAGAGGGATCATGTTCCTTTGTACATGTATATTTCTTCCTTTAACTCTTCGATTTGAAATCGCTTCGCCTCTGATACCTTCCTTGGGCTATGAGAAACATTTTGTGCACGACTTTTTAATTTTCGTAACATCCTTTTTAGCCGCTGGTGGAACTAAGAAGCTATTTCTATATTTACCGATTGTAGAAACCTGGTTGAAAGTTTTCCTAACCGGTTCCATTAACTTTGAATAATTTTGATAAATTTAATTCGCGTCAGAAAGAATTCAAAAGACGTATTCATTACAACCGAAGATTCGGTGTCATCTTTCTTGTTTCAACTTTCGTTGTTTTGCTGAGAAGCCTTTTCGATATTGTAGTGAAATATTTTTGTTGTTTTTGCTATTTTGTAAGAATTACCTATGTATTTTAATAACAATAAATCATTGAAATAACTGTTTCCGATTTATAATGAGGATGTAGAAAATTCACTGTGTTTAAATTTCTTTTGATTCTTTTTTTTATCGAAGACAGAGTATTAACCTTGCGTTCAGATTCTTTACAAGATTCAGCACTTCCACAGTTGAGCAGCACTAACAATTCAGCGCCTCTATTCTTAATTCTCAGGTCATGAAGGAGTTGCCGGTAGAATTCTTAAGAATAAATATCGAAGGCAATGAGTCCCGACAGCCTACGGTTTCCTTATCTCATTTATATCGCCTAGGCTGTTTTCGGTTTGTCAAAGTAAATAGCATGAGAATGCGCCTAACGACATTTTCCTCTCCTAGAAAAGAGCCATTAAGCAGTTTATTCA
This sequence comes from Macrothele yani, assembly GCA_039090855.1. NCBI lineage: Eukaryota > Metazoa > Arthropoda > Arachnida > Araneae > Macrothelidae > Macrothele > Macrothele yani. The sequence goes on from CM076995.1 coordinate 189,367,007, forward strand.
ATAGCCTTTGCGACTCGGGTAACAGTTCTTCTCCCGCGACGAAATTTAATTTCAGAATTGTTCCCCGTTTCGGTGGCTGACTTATTGGCAATCAGAAGTAGTGATCGAATGACACAAAACAGCAACTCAGGATAACAAAACTGGACGCTACTACTTTAGTTCCACAAGAGAAAGCTTCTGTTGTTGTTGTTTTTTTTCCTTTCGGTCCTTCTTTCATCTTTTCCTACATTTTTATTTCCCCTTTTTTAGCATCCTCCCCATGGACCCATCTCTTCAAGCTATCGAGGTCCAATGGGCAGGAGAAGATCCTAAGACTCACTCCCAAGGTGTCTCATGCCGCTTTTCCCATTCTTATTTTCCCCAACTCTGAGGTCTTCCGCGTAGTCATCTTTTTACGGGGAGAAGCAAGAAAAATCGAAATGAAATTTCTCTTGCACACATTTCTCAAAGTCCCAGCGGTCGGTCCCTGAAGAAAGCTCAGTCGGGACATAAAGAGAGAGAATGGATTTCTTCTTTATTTCTTGGGTTCTCGCCGAATAAGATGGGAATAAAGTTTAGGAGAGCACTCAGTCGGTCAGTTGAATAAACTCCATTTTCCAGGGGGACTTTTCTCGAAAAGGGTTTCAGTGCTCACCCTTAAAAACTTAGAAGAAGTAAATACATTTGAGTATGATGTAGAGTGAACGGCCGCTTTATTAGGAACATCAGCATTACGTAATGTACTTAATTATCATATGAGTTGGGATCAGAACACCATTTTTGCGAAATTATCACTGATTGTGTCAGGGAAAATGTGATGTATGAAAACGAAAGGTCTTTGATAACTTGAAAATCTGTAACATATACTCTAATTTAACCTCCCTTTTTGAATCCTGTTTTCTTATGTAAATTTTAGTTTATTATTTTCAAGTATTTTCCAGTCTAAATGTTACATTTTCTCTCTCAGCGGATTTGTGTTTTGGCAACCTGACACCATGTCACGTATGCAAACCACAGGAATGAGAGAGCTTCTTGAATTACATCGGCGGCATTGGTGAGAGCTGATTTGTACGCATTTTAATTTGAGTCACGCAAACTGAATGATATACTTCATTCTTCGATTAGCCTCAACCGCTTGTCGAGTGTTCGCGAGAATTTGCAATCATTCTGTGTCACTTTACGATCATTTTGTGTCAAGAGTACTTGATTTATTCTGATGTTGAAGAAATAGGTGATTGATTAAGAATTGGAGCTACGTTCTGTATATGTTCGCCAACAAAGGCCCGATAAAGAAATAATGGGCATCGTAAGTAAGCCTTTTCAATCCACTTGGATATTTTTATTCAGTGCGTAATTAGCTCTTGCATGTGTAATTAAGCTATCCGGAATACGACGTCAATCTGTCATGGGCATTTCAGTAATCTTTACAGTGAAGTCAATTACTACAGCGTGTTACGCTTTAGTAAGAAGAGTGCTATACAGTGAAGTTATGTTGGAGATGAAGCTGCAGCAGAGATAGTCAGGATAGGTTGGTTCGAGCAATGACCTGTTGCGAAGGTACAAGTCCTGTGTGTTTTTGAGATGCGAGAGTATAAGAAAATTATGTTTACTAATTCATTAATGTGCGGCGTTTTTATGTCAAAGATTAGTGCATTATCAGCCATTTTTATTGACGGTTTAACGACCATCGTGAGCAACTCAATGGGTTGTTGGCAGTAGTCCGTCCCTAATTTAGAGCCACTGCTTTCAGGGAAGGGAGAAAGAGCAAGTGCCATAATACAAATGCAACGTCCATGCTTCGACGAATGATAATAAGCCAGATCTTAGACCACCTATGGTCATTAGCCAGATCTTAGACCACCTATGGTCATAAGCCAGATCTTAGACCACCTATGGTCATAAGTCAGATCTTAGACCACTTATGGTCATAAGCCGGATCTTAGACCACCTATGGTCATAAGTCAGATCTTAGACCACTTATGGTCATAAGTCGGAGCTTAGACCACCTATGGTCATAAGTCGGAGCTTAGACCACTTATGGTCATAAGCCAGAGCTTAGACCACTGCGCTCCGGGGCGACACAGCCATTAGAGCAAAGGCTCAAGTGGCATCATCTGCAAGCCAAAAGCAACTCCATTTATCTGAAAACTGATGTATCGCAGAGGAGGGTTTATTGCGAAATTTTCTTAAAGTACGAAGAAGCAACTTCGACAGATAGTAAGAACAATGTCGCCAATAAAAAGTAGGAGGGTCATTTCTCTTATTGTCGCAAGTCGTACTTACTACATATTGAAAGAGAACGTACCAATGGGAGTCATAGTTCCTGGATATATTTATTTTACATCTTACGGGACAATCCGTTGACAATTGCCTGGAAGAGAGCATCGGCAGTTTCGTTTTGAGCCAATATGTCCACAAAGAACGCCCTAATGATGACCTCGATAATCGGGAAGCTTGCCTCTATGGGGTCGTTTCATTTTCCGGAACAGGTCAAAATCGTCCCACTATGTCCACTGAATATAAATTATGTCCAGTGAATATAGTGAGGCTCTCAAATTTTCCACTTCCATTTCACTAACAATGAATTTACTGATGATGGTTCGTCAAAATGCTGTCCCAAAGTCTTTGACAACATAGCGTACATAGTCACTGGTGCAATGTTGACTTCGAAACTCAGTTCCCGGCACATCCCTTGACGACCATGCTTCAGTAACACCCCCAGTGCTTCCTCGTGTTGTTCATCTGTCCCAGTTACAGGATGTCCACTACCGTGCTCAAGTGTAGTGTTTCCACTTCCATGTAGAAATGCATCCACTCATCTAGGAACAGTACAATATTGCAACTCATCATCACCAGATGCTTCTCGTATCCTTTGTGACCCAAGCGAGCAGTGAGAGATAGAAAGAACGAAGCCACCCGGACATCGGAGGGCGTACGGTAATTAATGTACCTGGTTTATGTTCAAATAATTTAATACTAATGACACACTGGGCATCTTAATTCAATTTTTCTCTTGTTGGTTGCTTTTGAGACTCCTGTAATCATTCGAGAAGTCCCCTGCCCTCAATTTAGAGTGGCTATTTCCATGGAAGCGATACAGCACTCGTACAAAAAAAAAAAAATAACACGTCATCTGTATTCCCGAACCAAACTCAGATGGTTAATCAGACGTTCAAGCTTCTGAATACTTTGCCCCTGACCATTACCTGACATTCACAGCGAATTTAATGCATATGATGTATGTAAATGCATCTACATTATATCAAAAATCACTTCTACTGAGAATTTTCAGAGCTAGCAAGTGCGGCAAGTAACAGAGAAAAACATTCAAGCACTGCAGGGGAAAAAAAAATGTGTTGCATTTTTTTCTAATTTGGTTCACGTAAAAACGACCATAGCAAGGTTTTCTTATCTGGAAGGGCGAGACTTGAAATTACGCTCCTTCTACTTCAAAATTACGCCGCTTCGCGTTCCATCAAATAATACGTGTTTTCCTTACTTTCTCACACACCGCCATTTTAGGAAAGTATTTGATCGTTCAAAAATCGCACTTCAGGTTTTTGATATATTGTAATTTTATTAAAAATGTAGAAACTAGGTAAATACCTATGAACCAAAGACAGCAGATACCAAGTAAGGCGTAAACGTTATGTGAAAGCCGACAACGCAACACTCCACAGAAATGCAGAACGAAAAACAAACCAGCGCAGAACGAATGAGTATCGGATAGTGAATGTAACAATAGGAAGAAGCTTTAGGGCTTGCAAAAATTCCGTTCAAGGTTGAACGCTTTAAGAACTTTCTGCGACAGAGAACACGTGATTAATTAGCTCAACCTTCCTACGACATTCACACTATTAATAACAAACGTTCCACAAACTTCTATTCTTCACGTTATTAAGGACTTTAATTGTTGAGAGGAGCTCAATTATACAGTTATACTTAATATTATTTTACAAATTAAAACTGAATAATAGATATTTCAAGAGTTCTGCATGTTCAAAGTTCCTACCTTGTTGGTATGTTGTCCCGAAAGATTGTACTGCTGTTATCCTTTCACCCAGCGATATTACGGCTCGACTTTGAGTGCACTTACACTAGGGTTCATCCACATACGAATATGTTGGCCAGCTCTGCTTGCATGTTAAAATCTTCTCAGAACAGTTTTGAACGTAATGCCGACACAATCTTGAAGGTATGCTTCATTAGACTTTAAGTTATAAGGATTGCTCATTAAATAATAAGAATAAAAAATATCAAACTCAAAGTTAGCTATGATGAGCATATTGCAATGATGAGTCACCAAGTACGACACCAAAAGATCCACCGGGTGACACTTGAGCTCGCCCCACTTATATTCCAGACCGAGATCTCAAACTCTGTACGCGTTTCACACGGGGAAATAGCCGGGCATCCTCAGCAGAAGAAATACAACTGAAATAACATCGACGTAATCTCATCTCAGTCGGTGTGTTTGTGCACATTAGAGGTACGAGTACATGTCATCAGCTTCAATCTGGCGGCATCTATCGGATGTAATTTTATTCTCTTAGGTCAAGTGTTCCTGGATATTTTCTGGTTTTCTCCCTTTTCGCTTATTTGACAGTACTTTCAATTTTATTCAGGCTCTTCCAATCAAAAGGCAAAATAGTTGGGCTGTTATTGTTACAGTTTAGATTGCACGTTTTTTTATCATAATTTCTTCACATAGTAGAATTGTCTTCCAAGTTTTTTTGCTGAATTAATAGTACTGCATCTTCCCACACTGGGGAAGCTTGGTTTTTGAGGCAAATGTCAATTAGAGACTTCTGCATTTAGAGACTTCTTGTTTTCTCTTTTAAGCCAGTTAGCTTTTGTTCCCGTAATCTAATTTTAAGACTTCTTTTTAATCTAATTTAAGGCTTCAAAAGGGCAAGTTGAGAAAAACAAACAAGTACCATTTCTGGATGTACTTTTTACAAATAATCATGATGCACCTATTTCCTACCAAGTGTATCGTAAACCCGGATACACAGCAAATATAATACCGGAAGATTCTGCACCCCCTAATAATTATAGAAGATCATCATTATTAGCATATACAAGACGAGCATACACCCACTCTTCAGATACAGAAGCCTTTCAGAAATAAATAAAATGAATACGGGACAGGCTATACAATTTGAGTACAGACCCAAAACTATTAATAGCATAATCATGCAAGCAAACCCTAATAGAAAGATAATAAAAAGGAAACCCAACACTTAAGTTGACACCTCAAGTTATATATCACGAAAGTTTAATACATATCCCAGAAATATGTAACATCTTAAAAAAAGTTTGCTTAAAAAACTGCATAAACTTTGGGATTAAAATACAGGGTATCAGAACTTTCATATCAAAGAATATACATCCACCCATGCAAAGGCAGGAGTGTATAGCATAACCATCAAGAAAATGACATCATCTCTCGATATATAGGCAGCACAAAAAGGAAGCCTTAAAATGAGATTACGGGAACACAAGGCCAACTGGCTTGAAAGAGAAAAAAGTCGTATCTAATTGACTTTTGCCTCAAAAACCAAGCTTCCCCATAGTGGGAAGATGCAGTAATATTAATTCAGGAAAAAACTTGGAAGACAATTCTACTATGTGAATCAATTATGATCGAAAAACGTGCAATCGAAACTATAACAATAACAGCTCAGCTATTTTGCCTTTTGCTTGGAAAGAGCCTGATTAAAATCGAAAGTACTTTCAAAAAGCGAAAAAGGAGAAAACGAGAAAATCCAGCAGGTTACTATCTGATTCGCTTATTTTTCTCTAGCCTATTCTTCGTACGTCGAAAGTTAATGGGTTCCTCCATTTTAGGCGAGGAAATAATTCTTGATTCGCCTATTCCTGTCTTGCCTAAAACTTTCACCTGCTAGAAGGGAGAGATTCACCTGGAGCAAAATTCATGATTCGCCTATTTCTTCTACGTCGAAAGTTAATGGGGCGAGAAAATGCTATTACATTATTTCGTTTAAGCTTTGACGGAGTGATTTAAAAAAAAAAGATACATCTTTACCTCTCGTGAATTTTTTTATCGAAACGCTAAATCTGTTGTGTGTTAAAAAAAAAGGACAATCTTTCCCGTTAAAAAGAACTAGTTTTATCCCTAGAGTTTGAAACTAGTTCTGTTTCTTTAATCGAAAAACAAAAAAATGCCAAGTAGAAAACAAAGTTGTGCAAAACATTTGTAATTTAAAAAAAGGGAGGGGGAATGCTGTTACATTATTTCGCATAAGCTTTGACGGTGTGATTTAAAAAAAGATTCATCTTTACCTCCCGTGATTTTTGTTTTCATCGAAACACTAAATCTTTCGCGCGTTAATGTAGGAGATATCAAATGATGAGTAAAAACTAAAAAACAGATGGTAGTCGTCACAGGTAGTCGTCAGCGTGATTTAGGTATTAAATGTGTCGTCCAATCAAAATCGTGAGAAACTATAGTGAGGGATGGGGGAAGGGTTATGTGGGTGTAAGGTAGAATTCAAGAAAGCGCTGATATTGAATAGGTAAAGAAAAGTAAAGGGTTGAAGGATGTTGATGCGGGGTCCGGACTATAAAGCCCACTGGACACTTGCCCACTATGGATGATTTGTATATAACACGTAACGTCGTAGGTCGTTTCCGGTCTATTCTAGGAAAACTGATCACATAAATATTTACCGACCGTATAAAAATTGCACTTTGTTTTAGAAATGTTGAAATTTAAGAGGGTTACCTCCAAACTTAAACTAACATATATTACCTTTGTTATGGGTTCAAAACGCTCAAACTTAAATCACAAGACAACGGTGTCAATAGACGAACAACGCACTTTAAAATTTGGAAAAGTTTAAATTTAGGAGGCAAATTACTATCACGCAGGAGGTCATAGAAGTACCCCCATATGCGAACTAACATACTGTATATAATTTTTTTCATGGGCTCTAAAAAGCTCAAAATTACATCATTGGACAACGCTGTCAATAGATGAACAACGCACTTGAAAATTTGGAAAAGTTTAAATTTAAGGGGTGTTAACCCCCCAAATGCAAACTAATATAAATAATCCTTTTCATGGGCTCTAAAAAATTCAAACTTAAATCGTCTACTAGATGGGCTGCCATCGAACAGGTGAAACAAGTCTATTCTATGGGCTACCATAAATGCAGGCGGTGATTTCTGTACTCCGGATTTGTTATTGTATAGTATTATGCATACGAATAACAGGAGTTTTATAAGAGCGGGGGGCAGGGAGAAAGTAGGAATAGTAAACGTCTATTTTCTATACCCTAGAGGTATATTAAACTGAACTTGTTTTCACGTCAGGAAGAGAAATTTCAATTTCGATGCCACGAGGAAGTCAAATGATTTTTCCCAGAGAATTTCATACCAGCTGTTTTTATTTTTTAGTTCAGAGAACTGGTAATCAATAAATTCTAATTCATTACTGATCATATAGTGTACCAGGAGCCTGAGGAAAATGCCTTGCTTTGAGCGTGGTGGCAGGTTTGACTGGGCAGACGGTATAATGGCCGATGTAGATGAAGATCGGAATCATATCTGTTTGTTCGCTACTTATTTGTAACATAAACTACCTCCATTATGAATAAAAAAAATTCTTTCAAAATCGGAAAATTTTTACTGAAGTTATAGCGCGAAAGTGCTGGCGAACAAATCTCGCGCATTCGCACTTGTTCTAAGTACCGATTTAGAACATTTTCAACAGAAAGGATCCACTGTTGTTCCGAAAGTACATACTAAAATTCCGCAGCAATTAAACTATTTCTTCGCAACTTATCACGTCGGAGGTCAGAGAAGTATCACCGCTCTTGGTTGAGTGGATGTTAAATGAGGACACGAGCCCAACTTCATTGACCTACTACGACATGAGCCCACAGGACATCAGCCACCACTTCCGAAAGTGGTCTGATTTTATTGCTATTGAATGTTCACATGTGTAAATCCGAGTAGCAGAAATTTTTGGTAATAAAAATTCCCCATGTTGGAAAGATCCCTATCCGTTTGTAAGAAAACAAAATTGTTACAAACGAAAGTAAGATATGGAGAAACTCTCGACTCGGTAGCATTTTCCAGCCTTAACACTGGTGGTCCATTTTTGAAACCACAGATGAAAATAAAAGGCAGCACGTTATGCCCTATTGCTTTCAAGGCACCTAGGCTGAAGAGTACTTTTGCAAACTATAAGCTATAAATTTTAAGTTAGACACATTAAGTATGTATATAATTTAAAAATAAGTTGAGACAATTAAAAATAAAATGAGACAGAATTAGACACAACATATTGATTCTGAGCAGCTTACAAAGGACATAAGCTTAGGTCTTATTTGTAGGTTTTAAGTGGTAAGCATAATATTTGGTATGTGCACATAGGAAATAATATTTGTTACAATCTGAGGGTACATCAGTTGCATTATTATATTCCCCTCAGGTTACTGAGAATCTACTAGCATCATAATAATAGTAAAAACTCGTTAGCGTTGGACTCACCTTTGTACACGGTGTCGCTGTTTTGACTTAACATGAAGTGGTAAAAAGCATTTAAGTCGCCATAAATTAAACTGTGGCTGTCATACATCGGCTTATTTAGTGATTTCTGAATTCTGTTATGAGTGTCACAGAAAGTTTAGCTATCCACCCACCCTCCGAACCAGAGCTGGACAAGTACCTGGCAAATTAGGCTCAGATAATATTAAAGATGTAGAGCCACAACTTTACTAGTTTCTTTCCCAGACAGTTCTGTACTCTTGGCCTTTGAACCGAAGAGGTAAACAATTATGTCATGGTCTCTTTTGCTTTTTACTTTTTGCTCAGCATTTGATATCTCCGACATTAACGCACGGAAGATTTAGTGTTTCGATAAAAAAATATAGGTATACCACGGGAGGTAAAGATGAATCTTTTTTAAAATCACTCCGTCATAGCTTATGCAAAATAATGTAATAGCATATCCCCTCCCTTTTTCAAAGTTATAAATGTTTTGCACAACTTTGTTTTCTACTTGGCTTTTTCTTCGGTTAAAGAAATAAAACTAGTTTCAAACCCTAGGAAGAAAACTAGGTGTGTTTTTTCTCACAGAAAAAATTGTCTTTTTTATTTAACACACACGACAAATTTAGTGTTTCGATAAAAAAAAAATCACGGGAGGTAAAGATGTATCTTTTTTTTTAAATCACTCCGTCAAAGCTTAAGCGAAATAATGTAATAGCATTTTCTCGCCCCATTAACTTTCGACGTGGAAGGAATAAAAGAATCAAGAAGTTTGCTCCAGGTGAATCCCTTCCCTCTAGCAGGTGAAAGTTTTAGGCGAAGCAGGAATAGGCGAATCGAGAATTCGTTCCTCGCCTAAAATGGCGGAACCTAATAACTTTCGACGTACGAAGAATAGGCGAATCAAGAAGACACGCACTTGACTTAAGGGAATGAAATTACATCCGATAGATGCCGCCAGATTGAAGCTGAGGATATGTACACGTAACTCTAATGTATACAAGCACACCGACTGAGATGAGATTACGTCGATGTTATTTCAGTTTTATTTCTTCTGCTGAGGATGCCGGGCTATTTCCCAACTCGTATAGAGTTTGAGACCTCGGACTGGAATATAAGTGGGGCGAGCTCAATGTGTCACCCGATGGATCTTTTGGTGTCGTACTTGGTGACTCATCATAGCTAACTCTGAGTTTGATATTTTTTATAATTATTATTTAATAAGCAATCCTTATAACTTAAAATCTAATGAAGTATACCTTCAAGATTGTGTCGGCATTACGTTCAAAACTGTTCTAAGAAGATTTTAACATGCAAGCAGAGCTGGCCAACACATTCATATGTGGATTAAACCTAGTGCAAGTGCACTCAAAGTCGCTGGGTGAAAGGATAACGGCAGTATAATCTTCCGGGACAACATACCAACAAGGTAGAAACTTTGAACATGCAGAACTCTTGAAATATCTGATATTCAGTTTTAATTTGTAAAATAGTATTTTAGTATGACTGTATAATTGAGCTCCTCTCAACAATTAAAGTCCTTAGTAACGTGAAGAACAGAAGTTTGCGTAACGTTTGTTACTAATAGCGTGAACATTGTACCTACGTAAAACTTGCATTTCGTCGAGAAATGAATTATTGGCAAATGCATTTATGTTCCTACACCATGTTCGGAAAGGTCTCGGAGGTCACGCACATTAGCATATTGTTTTCTATGCCTCCATTTACTGTTTCAGAAAATTCCCTTTATGGATGTAAGATGTTAACGTCTCATAGCGCATGTTACTCTGTACCCTGGTTAGCTGCATGGAATACTATTGGGTATTCAGTAATACCATTATAGTTAATCAATTAAATCTTTCAATTATTGGGTCGTTTCATAATTATTGGCAGATGCGGACAAGGCGAATTTGCATAGCCGGTTACGAGGAACGCCTCGTAGAAGGAACTACCAAACGCCGATGCAAATTGAATCGGTTCAGTGTACGTGTATAAAGCGGTATTTCAGACAGATCTCAGCACTTGGGGACGTGATGGAGCAACGCGACGTGAGATCAGTGATTTTGCACGAATTCGAACTTGGCCGGAATGTGTTCGAAACGGTCGCAAATGTCAATAGATCGTATGTTGTCAGAACGACGAGTGACAGAACTGTCCGTAGACTGTTTTCCAAGTTCCATGCCGGTGATGTTGCCATCGACCATAAGACAGGAGCCGGTCGTCTGGATCTGTGTGACACTGTACATTTAAGGCGGAAAGTGAAAGAAAAACCAACGTCCACAGTACATGAGCTCAGAGCCGAACTTGTCGTATCATCAGCGACAGTTTCGAGACACCTGGCAGCTATGGGCAAGGTTAAAAACTGGATACCAGGGTTCCACATGAACTCACCGAACAGCAGCAGATACGGCGTCTGGAAACATGCATTGCGCTCCAAAAACGCGAGACTAGTGCTCACTTTCTGCATCGGATCCTTACGGTTGATGAAAAATAGGTTCTTTATGATAAAAGTAAGCGAGCAGCACCATGGCTCGATGAAGGGGAACCACCCAAACACATGTCCAAACCCGAGTTGCACCCACAGAAAGTTCTGATCTCTGCGTGGTGGACAGCCAAGACTGTGGTTCATCGTGAGTTTTTGCCGCGAGACCAAACAATCACATCGGACGTGTGCTGCCGTCAGCAACCATCGCTGACAGCAAGCAACCATCGCTGACAGCAAGCAACCATCGCAGCAAGCAACCATCGCTGACAGCAAGCAACCATCGCAGCAAGCAACCATCGCTCGCCAATCGTTTGGGTCCCATACTGCTTCAGGATGGCGCACAAACGCATGTGTCTATTAGAAGCATGCGAAAAATCAACGCTTTAGGGTACGTGGTCCTCTCTCATCCTGTTTATTTATCTGACTTGGCCCCCTCAGACATTCACATGTTTCGCTATTTGGACTATTTCTTGAGGGACAAACGGTTCGCTAACAAGGATGCTGTGATATCCGCCGTTAGCAATTCCTCGGACCACTGTGATGCCAGTTTCTGCCTCCGTGGCATTTTTGCATTGTAAACACGTTGGGCACAGTGTATTGCTGGCGAGGGCAGACATTTTTCGGAATAAAATGCATTTCGTCGTCTGTTACTGCTGTTTGTTTCTTTGTGTCCGAAACGGCCAATAATTATAAAACGACACAATATATGAGACTAACTAAAGTATTTAAAAAGAAAATACTGAAAGCTCTTACCTTTCTTTCTTAGTTACAATTTCTACTTTTAACACCCCGCAGAGCATGAATTTATGCCCCTTGAAATGACCATTCTGGGAGAGCGGCTGCCCTCCCGGTAGCTACGGCCTTGTTCACGAAAGATTCCTGCACTATAACGCACCAAGTGCCTACTCACTGCGTCATGGGGTACGTTTCGAGGAAGAAGAATTTTCTTAAAGCAACAGTCATTCAACAGGCTTGCGTCATAGTTGTGGTACTAAGTCTGAATTCATTTTAGCTCTTATGTTTGTAGAAAATATTGTTATTCCACCCCAAAGCAGGAGGCTGAATTCATTTGCTTTCTAGATGAACACAATTTCTTATTGCGAGCAAAATGGACTGTTTCAAAGTGACTCTTACTTTTCTGTTGTTATCCACGGAGCAGATCTGTGAATTTATCTTTGGTACGCATAACGAAGGATTTCCTCCAGTCGAAATTCGTTGCTCTGTTCTTTCTGTATCTGGAGAGAATGCCGCGAAAGCCTAAAGACTCAACAACTGGTGTCAAGAATTCGAATTTGATTGGACGAGTCACAGATGCTGCTTGTTTATGGAATACTGTTACTCTGAGATTCTTAGTTTTAGTTTCGGAAAAAGTTAGCATTCATATCGTTGTTCTTGTATCATCATCTTATAAGTTAAATTCATCTCTTCTTTGTTTTGATTTTCCTTCAAATAGAACTTGGTCACGTGGTCGTTTTTTGCTGTTAAAGAGAATGTCTGAGTGATCACTAATTCTGAGAAAGCATTTCTCACAGGCTTTTTATGAACTACGTTGAACTGATTTAGAAATGCCTCTACACCCTATCACTTTCTAAGGAAGAATTCTGAGACGGAGTCTGAGATTTTTATGAGTGGATTCCCAGGAAGTGCAATTCTAATCATACAGCTCACATGTAGGACAAAACCTCAAAATTTATATAACGGAGGAGTATACAGGGAAGAAAGAGGATATAAAGTTACTTGATGGTGGGTGGAACTGAGAATGGTAATGGAAAAAGAAAATCCGTGTGACCTTTCTCTGCCCGTGCATTAGAACCCCGCGCATTTCTTTCAGAAGGAAAAGAAAGAGGGAATGTGGTATATTTACTGCTGGTAGAAGAAGTAGGAATCTCTCGATCCATGTGGAGGAAGGAAAGAATTTGATGCAAAAATTAAACATAAATCGAGATAAAAGAGAAAATAGGGAAAAGAGCAATCCAGAAATCCGAGTGTTGAGCAACATAAAATAAAATCTTACTAGGGTAATGTAAACTGTAACCGACCTCAAGCGCATGACAAACGCATACACCCGCACCGGATGCGCAGTGGTCTGAGCTCTGGCTTCTGACAATTCGTTCTAGATGGGTCTGGGTTCGAATCCCGGTGATGCATGGATGTTGTGTTTGTCTTACAGCACTGGCTTTTCCCCTTCCCTGTAACCAGTGGCCCTAATTAGAAACGGACGACTGCTGGTAGCCCATGAAGTTGCTCACGGTGGTAGTTAAACCGCCAAATAAAAAGAAGAATAACCTTCCGAGAGAGAGTGTTGCCATACTTGCTAGTAATTTATTTGTTTCACCATCGAGGAGTCTCCAGTGCCGAGACGAGTGTAACGGGGTGTTAATGTGATCAGTGGCTCTGTTCAGTCGACTATCTTGACAGATCCACCGTAGTCGAACAACTTAATCGATAACAGAGTTCTTTTATATTGGCAAAACCAAAGCTGGTAAACAGATCAGGTGAATGCTGATGCACAAGATATTAGGTCGAAAATTATTTATAGAATAGACGACAGTCAAGAAAGTAACAGATGTGAAGAGCACTAGGATGTGAAGAACACTAGGTTGTTCAAGACTGGTGAGAAGTTTGCTGTTCATGAGAGTCTGCGTATTTGCTGCATCAAGTAGGTTGCAGTCTCCGCATTTTGAGAAAGGATGACGATACTGTGGATCTCGCTTTTCTAGACCTTATCTTCCAAGAAAGTGACATCACACTGTGGTAGGATGCATCTTCAGTTGGACTCTTGAGCGTCAGTATCCACTATCATCTCTCGATAACTTTTAGAATTAAAGAACCACTGCATCGATGGCTGTTTAATTCTAAGTTCTAATTATTTCTTGAGTTGCCGCTTACCATCTTTGGTGAATCCCCAGCATTGTGCGGGGCTCCAAGAAGCAACCTGCCAAATTGACTTGGCAGTTAGCATGCGTGAGTGTGGAGGAATTCGAGGCCGCTGTGGTGTAACGGAAGCATATCCGGCGCGTAACTGAAAGACCCTGGGTTCGACTCCCGGTGGCGGCCAATGAGAATTTTTCCGTGGCTCACTTATAAACGTGGAAAGAGCGAAGATCTTTGTTTGGTGTTTCTGGTCCACGTTGGGTGTCTATATTAATTCTAAGTTATCTAGAGATGATAGTGGATATTTTTTCTGTAAGAGCCGCTGTGTTTCAAGAATTCAATGCTCTCTTCCACCGTGTGAAGTTGTAGCCAGGTATGCCAGCAATACGATCATTTTCTTGATCTTTTAACTGCTGAGCTCTTTGGGCTCAAATACTGAAAAATCTTCGGGAAAACTTGGAACGAACATCTTTGGCGCCGCGACCCATCGTCCACCAATGCTGCATTATGGGATGTTCCGAAGTGTGGTCACCACTCTGTTCTGGCAAATCATCGAGTGTATTCAAATCTGTTCTAACAAATCATCGAGTGTATTCAAATCTGTTCTAACAAGTCATCGAGTGCATTCAAATCTGTTCTAACAAGTCATCGAGTGTATTCAAATCTGTTCGAACAAGTCATCGAGTGTATTCAAATCTGTTCTAACAAGTCATCGAGTGTATTCAAATCTGTTCTAACAAGTCATCGAGTGTATTCAAATCTGTTCTAACAAGTCATCGAGTGCATTCAAATCTGTTCTAACAAGTCATCGAGTGTATTCAAATCTGTTCTAACAAGTCATCGAGTGTATTCAAATCTGTTCGAACAAGTCATCGAGTGTATTCAAATCTGTTCTAACAAGTCATCGAGTGTATTCAAATCTGTTCGAACAAGTCATCGAGTGTATTCAAATCTGTTCTAACAAGTCATCGAGTGTATTCAAATCTGTTCTAACAAGTCATCGAGTGTATTCAAATCTTTTCTAACAAGTCATCGAGTGTATTCAAATCTGTTCTAACAAGTCATCGAGTGTATTCAAATCTGTTCTAACAAGTCATAGAGTGTATTCAAATCTGTTCTAACAAGTCATAGAGTGTATTCAAATCTGTTCTAACAAGTCATCGAGTGTATTCAAATCTGTTCTAACAAGTCATCGAGTGTATTCAAATCTGTTCTAACAAGTCATCGAGTGTATTCAACTTTGCTCTGACAAGTCACCGAGTGTATTCAAATCTACCCTGACAAGTCATAGGATGCATTCAAATCAGCACTGACAAGTCGTCCAATGTATTCAAAGAAAATCGGCCCTGACAAGTCGTTCAATGTATTCAAAGAAAATCAGCCCTGACAAGTCGTCCAATGTATTCAAAGAAAATCGGCCCTGACAAGTCGTTCAATGTATTCAAAGAAAATCAGCCCTGACAAGTCGTCCAACGTATTCAAAGAACATCTGTGCTGGTTATCTGTGCCAAATGCACTCTCACGCGTAAGATTAATAGATATAATTTTTTCTAATTCAGTGCAAAGTGGTAACAAGCCTTTAGTAACTCCAAGTAATTCATCCTGTGCGCAGACACACTTACACATCCCACTTTGTCATTCTGAAAATAATGTTCGATACCATTCTTTTGTAGCTGAAGTATTCACTCCGTTATCGTCTACTGGATAACGTCTGATTTATTTGCTGTCATCTTCCTACTACGTAGCGGTTGTTCTCCCAATTGAACTACACCGGCAAGCTGTTCGCTACTTCATTGTCCATTTGACTCAAACATTGTTCGTGTTGGTAGCGGTTTTACCTCAAGGCGTCGTACAAATCAATAGCACAGTAAGTTTTTGCTCTAGGAAAGAATTACAGTTTCCATGCATTTTTGTACGGACGCGAAAGTATGATAACAAATGCAATTGCAGAAGTTATTTCTGAGGTAATAAAATGCTGTGAAATTTTAAGGAATTCAATAGTTGAGAGATCGACGCACTGACACCAGTCTATGCTCTGTTTTATAAATACCACCTAGATTAAAAATATATTTATAAAACCTATTATCAGGCAACATAAAAAATATTCAGAAACATAATCTAAATTAAAAAAAAAACTAAGCCCTTTATATTTATATTATGTATGGTTCACATTTTTAGGACACTTTAATTACCACAGTTAGATCAATAAACACAATTCCATTAACGAAAACAGAAGTTGTTTTTTTCATAGTGTAGAATGAAATGACGAATATGCAACCTCCAACGTTTCATAACGATGATAGATTTAAATGAAATGGTTGATGATTACTAATAAAGATTGCAAGAGTAATAGTACTCGGTGAATTACACGTTCGGAATATATTGCTGCAATTTGCATTTCATTATTTAAATTTCATTAAGTTGTTGAAGCAGCTGTCCTTAATTTCGCTTCCTAAAAAATGGAATGGAAATAAGTTTATGACGTGTTTCTGAAACTTCACGCATATATATCATCTTAAATAGATGAAGCACCACTTTATGAGAAGCAAACTGATATCTGAAGCTCCCAAATTTTCTGGATGTGTCAAATTAATATGCAAAGGAATGATTAACAGTCCAGACGAACCGTAATTTCTTAAGTTTTATTTAACGTTCGCTGTGTGTAAACCAAACGCTTTCAATGCATATTTTAAAGTATGCACATCTGTTGATTAACTGTAAAATCAAAGAAAAAATGTAATTCATTGCTTTGTGGCTTTCGATGAAGTATTGTAAGGAGAGACGGTAAGAGGGCTTTTATAAAGTTCGAGAAGAACGGTATAATGCATTTCATATTAACTGGATACTCATTATATAAACGCAAAACTTTTTTTAATTCTTTCTAGCCCTTTCTGAGTCATGTCTATAATTAAGCTTATGAAAGCAATACGCGAGCTATATGGAAAAATGAATGAAGTCAGATGTAATATCAGCATGCCTTGTTGCAGAAGTCTCATGCCTAGTATGCTTAAATACGGGTATATTAAAAATACTTTCGTTTGCTTTGTAAAAATAAAAAACCCAAGAAAGGTGACACCGAATTTTCCATGTAAAGATCACGTTTTTTTTTGGATAATTTCCGATAAAAAATATTTCAGATAAAATTTGTGAAAAATCTAAAAATTCAGAAAAAAATGGATCCCCGAAATACGTAGAATCAGTGGGGGCTATTCATGGTGATAAAAAAATCAACCAGATTTTTATAATCAATGAAACATCTACAAACAGAAGTACTTATTTAATCCCACAAGCGGCTGAAAAGTTTATTACCAAAATTAATTGAATAAATTGTGCCAAAAAAGTTTCTCATAGCCGAAGATATTAGAGGCAAAAAAGATTTTCAAATCGAATACTTACAAGAAGAGATATTGGGGAACACATGATATAACTTAAAGAAAATTAGTGCAAAATACTTTCATATATACTGACTATTTTAATGTTGTAAACGTGAAGCATACTCTACACAGCTATGCTACGAAAAAAGAAATTTTTCAAACTCGTCTCCTGGAAGGAGAGAATGGGAGAAACAACTTTTGACCTTACGCCCTAGCTGGGAAACTATGCTTTATTTAAACAGGACAATGCTCCCAATATTTACTATAGAGATTGACATACACTAAAAAATAAAATTTTCAATGGGATTTTTAGAAGCAGAGATACAGTTGGAAGCAGAAATACACACTTGTACTTCCAAGCACTAGAAATGTGAACTATATGAACTCCACGAGTACATGCGAAATGTTTCACAAAGTATATCGTATATGTTTCACAAAGTATAGTATATCGTGTTAAAAGATGTTTTGCAACTGGACATTTAGAAGCAGATATATCAAGAAAAAAAGATAAATATTTGAACCCCTAGCGGGAAAATTGTGTGATATTTTGGGCAGGAAATGCACATAAAATGTTTTCGTAGTAGCATCTGACCGAAAAAGAATTTTTCAATCAGGTTTTTTAGCAGCGCAGATATTGCCGCAAATGTAACGTAAACGTGAGCTTATACAATCGAGTGGCAAATTGGTGCGTTCAGAATATTTTGAAATTATATGGATAATATTTCGCACAAGAAACGCTGTCCTAGAAAGAAAGAATTTTTCAAATCCCACCACTAGAAGAGGAAATATAAAAAATAATAAGATGTATCTATGTCCCTAGCTGAAAAGTTGTGCTTTAATTTATGTAGAAAACATGCGCAAAAGTATCTTCGTGGTGAGCGGTATCTGACAGCAAAGGAATTATTCAAATCGAGTTTTCAGAAGGACAGATTTTGGTACAAATATGTCGGAAACAGAAATATAAACTTAACGTCTCTTAGTGGCAATGTTTTTTTGTTTTTTGTTTTTTACGAAAAATTTGAAATTAAATGCAGAAAATTTCCCACGAGGAAGACTGCTCGATGCAAAAGGAAGTTTTTATATCGGACATTTAGAAGCAGAGATATCGTGGAAATTCAAATTTGCGTTTTACACTCTTTAGCAGAAAAACTGCCACTACTTGAAACATAAACTGTATCCCAAATAACATTCGCTACAAGTGATAACGAAGAGAAGAACGAATTTGGATATATAGAAGAAATGCCATGGAATAATATGTATTTTGAATTCGATAGCATCTGCATTTAAAGCTTAAAGGACCGGAAAGCAATGATTATCGTTTCTAATTTTGGGCTTCTCAATGCGACAAGAATTCTTGAAATCGGTTTAATCATTGCAGTGACATGATTTCCAAAGTCAGACTGATGAGCAAGTACTCTAAGCATGTATTTATTTTCATAAGACGTGCTAAGAAGAGATTCGAATTAATCAAAAAATTGGGATATCCATGGAAAATTGTTATCATGGCTGCAACAATCGGGAAAAGGTACAAGTTTTCAAACAGAACTTTTATAAACCCACATATATTGTGCTACTCTCACGGAAAAATATTCCACTTGGAAAATTCTAAACGACTGAATATGAAAAGAATTTTTGCAGTCCAATCTGGCGAAGTTCAGGTATTATGAAATAAAATTGTTTAAATTACGTCAGTTAATGAGATAATTTTATAGCATTAAACCAGGGAAATTCAAATATACTTCTATTATTAGATGCAGGGATAATTTTAAAAATCAGATGTTCTTTTTCCTATGCCTGAGCGAAATCGACAAAAGATAAGTCAACCGCCGTTGTTCAGTTGATAGAAAAGTCCCACCAGAGTAGGAAGACGTGGTGGGACTTTTCTATCAACCATATTAAAGAAACATCTAACTTAAAGTAAGATCCATACAAAGTCGCTATCCATCTAAAAACTTTAATTCCAGTCAGAACAGCAATTACCATAGTCGCAGCAGTAAAATGACTTTGACCTCACTACCGGGAAAAGAGTTATATGTTATACCAGTGGCGTATCTCGGGTCCGAGACCTGGGCTATCTCTCCCCCCCTCCCCACACACACACACCGTACTGGTTTTTTTTAAAATTGCGAAGTTTGTTTTTTAATTATTAAGTAATAGAAGTGATTTTTTTTTCTAAATTTTAGGTACATGCTATTGCTAACATGATACCAAATAATTATGAGGATTAGGATTTGAACACTTATTTGTAGATGAACTCCATTGTTCTTTCCTTTTGTGTAAAGTTGAGTGTTACGTTATCACAAAAATGTTTCTTCCGAGTACTTTTTCTTATTTAAAAAGAATGTTTTTCTCTATTAACAAACCAGCCAAGTTGCTCGAATGTGCATGTCCTTGTGTGGTTCTTAAATATATCTTGATTCTTTTTAATATGGAAAAACTTCTTTCGGCAGTTGCAGTTGTTGATGAACAGTTTAATATTAAATCTGCTAATTTGTACACCTCAATGAACACTATGTCCAATTATTCAACTTTATGTAACAAGTAATGTCTCTTACTGATTTGTTTTGTATTCATCAAGGGAATTAAACACCGTAAGTTCATTTTTTAATCGAGCTGTATCAACATTTAAAGCATAGAATTCTTTAAGCTCTGATAGTAGATGTTCAGGGAAGCTTTCACAAAATTTATCAAAAGAGTTCGAATCTATCAAAGCCACGAATTTAAGATATAACATCACTGATTTTAATTCATTGACACTTCACACAAACTGAAACAACTCTGCGAAACACGCGCTGGAAGTATGAAGGGACTGAGGTAGTCTGAAGTCTTCTTTTTTCGGAGTGAACCTTTGCCCAAATCAATGGCCACCCACGAGCTCCGTAGCTCATTAATGTTGTCATGGAAACGCTAGCAGGAGATAGTATTGAAGTTCTTCGAATCAGAACAGCGAAGTCTCTCGAAGACCTATGTTCGTTACGTTGATGCCGTTGCTCATCGCTCGCCAGACTGATTCTCATAATCGAAAGAAGCGAATCCGCTCGTGTTTTTTTCACACCGAAAGCATTGACATAATACGCCACTGTGCTATACTGGCTGAAGAACGAAAGTAAATATCCTGCTAGTCGGTTTTGAAAAATTTGTGTGATGAGTCTGTCACACAACATACGTAATTAATGAAATTAATTCTTGTACAATGAGATTGCCCTTAGAGCCTTGTTGTCGTCTTACCCTAAACCTGCGATTTCATGACCCTTCCTTCCTCAAGGATGGGATGTTCTGCTGAGCTAACGCATAAGTCAGATCGACAATAGTGCAGAAATAAACCTGTCGGCGTAGTTAGTTTAGGAGAACATTTGCTACAGACTATAAAGACGTGAATTCGAGTTCCACTACCTATCGGCGAAAGAAAGGCTATATGTTGAAAGACAGCCACCAGCAACTCAAAAAGCTATGAGTGGCTCCTTTTTCTAATTATGGGCTGCTGGTTCTACGTAGGGGGTCCGGCGCAGTGAGGTGGACCACATTACTTATGTTTCTTCGAGGAACGAGTCCGGTTCCGTCTGAGGCGACTAGATAAAAACCTACGCCTCTAATCACTCGACCACAGGGGCCTTAATCAAGCGTTCAAGCACAGAAATACATTAAGTGGTCAATTTATTAGGACAAGTAGAACACTTCATGCAAATTAGCTGAAACCTCACCTGTTCTCTTCAAGATACTACGACTATATAATCAAGTGAATAGAAATACCCCAAGTACTAGTTCGGAATACCTTACTGTAGATCTAACTAGAGAGTCACGTGTTCGAATGGTCGTTGAGCACGAAATAGCACTGGGTTCTCGGAGGAGTGGAGCGAGTAACAGCACACCTTCCGCCCTCCTGCAACGTAGAAGCCATGACAGTAAGAATATACAGAACCAAACTAAATGAAACTCAAGGGTAGGTTTAGGCGCTAATACATATTCAGCTCCATATCGAGAAGGATAGAAATATGACGAATTCTAGGAGATAGGGCATCCCGACTGTAGATGTTTACAGCAAATGGGGAAGGAGAGACGAAAGTTGTAGGGTTGGGCTGCCAAACCGAACACCGCAGTTAGGCCTGCACAGCAAGGAAAACGCCAGGGTATAGCGTAAAAGCCCGATTTCCTGATGACGAGTTTCGAACCCACATTTTCTTTCTCCGGAGTCGGATATTCTACAGAATGAACTATATCGACGAAGGCTTAGCGCTCAACTTACCGTTTCGACATGTGCGTCGCTTCGGAAGTAGGTACGTCACAAAGGGAGGAAACAAGAGTCATCAGCTACGAGTAAAGGGATCGAAATTTTTTTTTTGGAAAGGTGGGTTTAAGAGAACATGTTAGCATTTAAAGGATATGACAATTTTGAAACGGAAGATAATGGAGAGTAGTAGCAGGGACGGAAATAAATCGAAATTACGAGGAGATTCGTGCTGGTCCGCTAAAGAGATGCCGATGACAGTGATGGATGAGCACAGATCTCAGCTTCCTGAAGGGTCCTGGTAATTCCTAGTACGATTTGCATTTCTTGGATGCAGAGCCTGAGAGGAGTTAGTAGTGAGTAAAATATTAGGGAAATGTTAAGGCCCTTATAAAGGTTCTCCTTTACACTTCACTAGTAAAAGCGGCATAATCGCAGGTATTTTCTCTACAAAAATTAAAAAAGACGTCCCTTGAGCTTTGTGCAAAAAAAGGGGATTATTTCTGTTTACTGGATAAGTTTCGGAGGACTTTTAAAGCAAACGTAAGAATTTAAGGATAGATTGAGAGAGGTGTCGACAGACCGGCACTTTCCCATTTTCTTCTTTCAGGGTCATGTTGGACTTCTTTGGTCTGAAAGGAAACGCAGATTTGAAAGACTGATAGCATTTTTAGAAATTTGAGATGCTTGACACCAAAATTGCCTCACTCAGAGAGAGAGAGAGAGAGAGAGTGAGTTAAATAAGCAGAAATTCACCAGAGATATTGAATATGAAGCGGATAATGCACACACATGCTAAAAACTGCAGGCGACAGTCAGGTGTTGAAAAATCTTGAGTAATTAAAGCATTTTACATGAAAACGTTCTAGCAGCCAAACTGACAGCTGCCGTAGATCTAGGCATAAGTGGCCATAATTGGGTTTCCTTTCCAAACATAAATTAAAAAAAAAAAAATCCCAGAAAATCGTGAAATAACTGTTGTAAACACACCGTGACGGATGTGAATAGCGGCAGTTGTCAAGTAACGCGCCATGTTCTACCAAACTCGAGGACATAAAACGATTCAGGACCGCGCGTTCACGAGATGACTACGTCAGGCTTCTTCTTCGCCGACAACGAAACATCCAGTGATGCGCGTGTAATGGAGAATAATGGTCGTGAATTTTGGATTGTGTCCGCCATTATAGAACAAGTGCAACATACAGTATAAACTATTTTTATGTTTCGTGTTATCCCTCGATAAAATCTGTTTTATGTATACCTATAGCATATGGATCGTCCTTTTTAAAGTTTATGAAGTTCATCGACGTTTTGCTTCTGCAGAGTGGGACAATTAAGTAATGCGACTGAATTTTTTAATCTTAGTAAAACACGCTGGTCAGGAAGGCATGGTTTCTCGATAAGTCATTTATGAGCTATCTGTTTGCAACAGCGCTCCTCATTAAATCCCAACGTTATCTGCCCCGCGGTAGACGTTTCCGCATTAAATCACAACGGGATCTGCCCCGCGGTAGCCGTGATATTATTAAATCCCAAAGTCATCTGCCCCGCGGTAGCCGTGATATTATTAAATCCCAAAGTCATCTGCCCCGCGGTAGCCTCATGGTAGTCGTGCCCTCATTAAATCCCAAAGATTTGTTCCATGCGTTAGCTGTGCTCTCATTAAATCCCAACATTATCTGCCCTGCGGTAGCCGTGCCCTCCTTAAATCCCAAAGTTTTCTGCCCTGCCTTAGCCGTGTCCTCAATAAATCCTAACGTTATCTGCCCCGCAGTAGACGTGTCCTCATAAAATCCCAACGTTATCTGCCCCGCGGTAGCCGTGCCCTCCTTAAATCCCAAAGTTTTCTGCCCTGCCTTAGCCGTGTCCTCAATAAATCCTAACGTTATCTGCCCCGCAGTAGACGTGTCCTCATAAAATCCCAACGTTATCTGCCCCGCGGTAGCCGTGCCCTCATTAAATCCCAAAGTTTTCTGCCTTGCAATAGCCGTGCCCTATTTAAATTCCGAGATTATCTGTCCCGGGGTAGCCATGCTATTCCTTGTAACGATGCGAGACAGTCTGCGCTGACCTACAGAATCAATTACACTTTTACGGCCACATTTCTTCCGTTGGTTGGAGCTATTTCCACGTCACATGCTTCTACTGAAAAACGCTCGTGCGGACTTTCGTGATTTCCACTCCCGCCCCACTACTGTTGAATGACCTTGGGGATTTACCGCACTAGTAAACCATAAACCGGATGTCGTCAATTGTATTAATAGTTTTAGCTGGAAAAAGCAGCTCACAAAAAAGATTGTTTTAGTTTCGCAGACGCTTAGCTTAGAAATTGTTTTTTTGCTTTCGTGTGAATATTTAGTTTATAAAGTTTCTAGATATCTATATATTAATTCTATAAGGTTTTTCCCTGTGAGTCCTATTTTGAGAGAACGGCTGAACTTAAAAATATGGTTGAGGTATCAAAATAAAGGTCTTACTATGTAGATGTGCCAGTCGAAGAAAAAAATGAGATTGGGGCAACGGTTCGGGCATTTTTTGGAGGCAAAGTTCCCATGTTAAGTCTATGGGAGAAGCGTGAGGTTGACATTCAATCGCCCGCGGTTGACTCACGCGCTGTTGAAGGCAGAGCATGGAGGGACTGAGGTAGTCCAAAGTCCGAAGCTTTCTCTTTTCTGAGCAAACCGTTGCGCAAAGCAACGCTAGCAGGCATTCGTATCAAAGTTCTTCTCATCGGAACAGCGAACACTCTCGAAGACCTGACTGCGTTTTGCCGTTGGACTGTGTGATGTATATATACAATTTAATATTCATTCGATCCAGTTTATTCACGTAGGTAAGACATTTCCCATCATGTAAAGATCTAAATAATCATTCCGTTGACCATTGTTAGTGAAAATATTACGGGAGACTGCTTATAGCCCATTGAATTGCTCACGGTGGTCGAAACCTTCAGTCAAAAAAAGACACGAACCTGGTCTATTGTCTTTACTAAAGTGGGTGAATGAATTTTTCAATCAAATAAACTTTACATTTGTTGTTTCATATGAGTTTACTCTTTTCAAAAAAAAAAAAAAAAAAAAAAAACTAACCGTAGAATCCAACGGGTTTCGTCTAGTTGTTTGTTAATTTTGAGAATGAGTCACGTGAGTAAAATGAGTTCATCTGAAAGATGCAAGCAGTACAGCAAAAGAAAGTTTCGTCTGAACAAAAATCTATTGTTCTGTTCGTGTTGCAAGATATCAGGGGATTTTTCAAGAAAGGACAGTTTTGAAAAGCATTTAGTATGCAAGCTGCATAAAAAACATTGGTTCCGAACAGTCAACCGGAAATAACGCAGCAATGTGTTGATGAATTAATTGAGAAAATAACTAAACAAGAACAGCATCGCTGAACGGAACTTTCGAAATTAACTGGTGCATTTGCGCAGCTAATATCCACTTCCTAAACAGGATAATCCTAGATTAAAACATTACTTGGAAGTATCGTTCAAAGGTATTGGTGTTAATCCAAATGCAAAATGGATACGGAAATGTCATTTGCCGAAATTATAACGTCTGATATTCACAAGCAACAAGTGAAAGATTTTTTTAAAATCAGTATAAAGTGTAATCATCGTAGCAAACGCAGCAACCGATTCAGATGATATTGTAGGTACATTTTGAATATTCTTGCTGTTCCATCTGCTGAAACGAACATTGAAAGCTGTAATGCTGGAATCCCTTTGTATGCAATTTTCCTTGAGTGCATCACTTCGGAATCCGTAAATTTTAAACCAGTCAGCGAGGCAATATTTCAGTACGTTAATAAATATGCAATAACTTTTGCAATTATAACCGCTTTTGTAACAGACAGCGCATCTTACGTATCAAAAGCGTGGGGAAAGAGTCTGAAAGCTGAACTTTTGAGGAAATACGGTATTTCGGAAAATTTCGGGGGATAATTCCAAAATTTCGCGAAAACCCACGAAATTTTTGGGAGATTTCGCAATTTACCCCCGAATTTTGCCTTTTTTTTCCGCATAAAATTACTATCGTACCCTTGGTTACCTTTATGTGAATAACTTCCAAAGCGTAGAAACCTGCTCTATTTATATGTTCTGCCAGTTTCAGAGTGCCACGCGTCTGGATGCGATATTTCTGCTTTGCGTATTATTATCGGGGTGTATCTACACGAGGGTGATACCGAAAGTAATGAAAAAGCGGGTATAACGTTTTTATTAACTGACAGAGGTCATTCAAATTGCACATGCTGGTAGAGTAACTCTTCCCTTCTTCTTCATTGTAGGTAAATAATGGATTCCAAGCAGAAGCTGCAACGTGCCGTCATTGAGTTCTTGACGAAGGAAGGGTGCAAGCTGTCCAACATCCACATAATGTTTACAGAGATGACACCATTGACAAGAACAATGTGCACAGATGGATGAAGAAGTTTAAAGAAGAGGAAATCAGCATTGAAAACAAACCACGCAGTGGGAGACCATCATCTTCGACCACTGACACAAATCGTGGGTGAATCAATCCGCGCTGAGAGACAAGTTACAATTCGTGAGCATGTTGCAAAGTAATGCCATACAGAAGATGGTGGAAGACTTAGGGTATCGGAAAGTATGTGAAAAGTGGGTACCTCGGCAGCTCACACCCGATTTGAAGAAGAAAAGGGTGGAAGTCTGCTCTGATCTGCTGAAAGCCTTTGAAGCCAATGAAGGGACGTTTTTTTTTTCGATCGCGTGACAGAGGATGGAACGTGGGCGTATCTTTATGATCCGGAAACGAAGAATCAATCCATGGAATGGCGTCACACCTCTTCACCAATGCCTAAGAAGTACAAGAGCCAGCTATCAGCGCAGAAAGTCATGGCGACTACTTTGGGGGGGATGACAGGGGTGTCATTCTCCTTGTTTTTTGGAACGTGGCCGTACCGTGATCAGCGAGCGGTACATTGAGACACTCAAGAAGCTTAGAGAAGCCATAAGGAGGAAGAGAGCGAACAAGAATCTGAAATGGATCGGCATTTACCATGACAATGCGAGACCACACACATCTTTAGCGACAAATCAGGCAATCAGAAAATTAGGCTGGTCGGTGGTCCCCTATCCACCGTACAGCCCAGTTCTGGCGCCTTCCGACTTCCATCTGTTCGGTCCAATGAAGGAGTGTCTGGGGTTTAACGATTTCATTACACAGTCGAGGTGAAAGTGGCTGTGAAGGAGTGGATACAAAAGTCCACACCCGATTTTTTCAAAGAGGATTCGAGAGTTGGGTAGACTATGTTGAGTAGTACCTTTATATAGGGGAAGAGTTACTCTAACAACACGTGCAATTTGAACGACCTCTGTCTATTAATAAAACAGGTATGCACACTTTTGCATTACTTTCGGTATTTAATGTGTATGTAATTGCCCATTCAGTATGTTAATTTGCCCATTCAGTTTAAGTTGGCTCGTGTGAACAAATTTTGAAATTCCTCTCAACAAAGAGGAATTTCATACAACAATAGTAATTCGGAAGTTAATAAAATCTTGATTTTCGTGCAAGGAACAAAATTCTCTGAGAATTATGATGAAAATATCGTTTTTTTTTTCGGAACAAAATAGGCATCTTATGTTTTGAGGAAAATTTAAGAAATGAAATGAAATAACATTTTAAAGATTTTTATTAAGAATTAAGTTAAAATGCTATGCGTAAAACCTGGAGTTTATGAATCATGGAATCCTTGCGACTCGCAAAATTAGTAATGTGCGATACCGCTGATGAAAAGAAAGTAGCTAAACGCCACTCAGTCTATCAGCCAATAGCGTACGTGTGCTGCAGGAATTGTCCATGACGTCACGCCTTCATGCAGCCAATGGCCTTTGTTATTGGTTCGGATCGTCACCCTAGCCGCAGCTGATAGGTCGAAGTAAGATGACCTTGATTGAAGTCTATCTTCATTCTGAGGCAAGTACACAATTTCTGGGAAGGGGATTTTTTTTTCAATCTAAAGTTTGTCAAGAACCATTTCAAATAAAAGATATCGTCAAAGAAGCTTACTTTGCACATTATTGGTGAACAGTAACGAAGTGAGACTGTGAGATGCGGCAACATCTTCCGTGGTAAAGTGCAAATAAAAGTACGTTGCCCAGTTAAATTTCACACAAAATTTGCATGTAAATGGATTCTTTGAAGATTACGACTCCATAGTATTTATGTTACTGCGAGTGAATAAGATGTTTGCATTTTGTCCACCCAAGTTCTGCGTAAACCGAAAAATTTGCAGCGACAATAATGCAGCGGGCACTAATGCGTTTGCAGTCCCAGTCCGCTGATGCCTGTTTATGATGTTTCGAGCTCAGATTCTGTTCTTTTCTTTTTTTTTTATTGTCACTTTGTTTTTTTAAAAGAAATATAGTCTTTTTATGTCTGTTTCGGATCGCTATGTACAACGTATGAGGTATGTAATTAAAGTGTACGCCAAGGTATGTACACGGGCACAAATACACGTGTCTAGCACGATAGCAGTCCCGGATCATAATTTAAATTACACACGCGCAGTTAATTAATAATAAATATGTTAATAATGCACCAAAAAAGGCTTCAGAATAAAATGATTAAATGAGAAATAGAGGCAATCTTAATCGATATAATCGTATTGTGTTCGGCAAAATAAATTCTTGTCAATAATAAAAAAAGTATGAAACATTAAGAAAGTTTGACGGATTTAAAATCAATTTAATGATATAAGAAAACTTTGCTTATGCTTGTACAGGGTGCCTCACTAGGTAATCACCCCAAAGAACCAACTCTTGTTTTCTTCTCTACATAGAAACACGACGTTTCGTTTACAAGTGACCTTGATCCTTGAAAAACGCTCGGGAGAGGTTTTCCTGGTAAGGCGATGACTCATTGTAACGTCACCCACCAGATGGCGGGCATGTTAATTCTGTCCGGAGGCAGTCTCACATGTTTCACTGTGTCGTTGAACGTCGTTCAGGATGGCTGTGTATACCGTCCGTTGCGGAGCAGATGTTTATTGTGAAAAGTTATTGGATAACAAAGTCTATAAACGCAACACAGCGTGAATTTCTGAAGAAGTTTTTCTTTTGGGGGGGGGGAGAAGGGGGGATAACCAGAGCACCAGGTTAAAGACAAAACTTGAAACCAGGGGCAGAGTTTTGAACGAATGCAGTTACGTACGTCTCCTTTAGCGAAAGAAAAAATCGAAGAGGTCAAGCACAGGTTGCTGACATCACCGAAGAAGTCACTACGACGTTTGTCACTACAAACTGGTTGGAAGACTTAGAAAGCAGAGTCAGTGTAGCAATCCAGACTACTGCGGAGGACCTTTGATAATATAGAGTACAGTGTTCGATTGTGTTTGGAAGTCGGTGGAGGACATTTCCAGCATTTATTGTGAATGGTGATACATGCCCACGAACTAAGGTACATTGTAAACCGGATGTCATGTTTTAAGTAGAGTGTATTGCAAAACATGACTGATTCTTTGGGAAGGGCGGGATGGGAGGGGGACAACATAGTGAAACATCCTGTAGTATATACAAGAATTCACGATGCATTGCCATTGTAGAAAAAGTTCAGAATCATATCATTTGCTGAACCTAAGATAAATTGATAAGGTTTTTAACTCATTTAGCAGTCTTTATCACAGCATATACACAGAAGTGACAAAACTGGGAGGGATGCTGCCATTTCTATTACATGCCACCATACTCATGCGATGAATGACATCGTCCGTAAACGATGTATATAGAGAATCAGATATCTCCGCAAGCTCAAGCAGTAGCATTCGCAGTTCAGATGGCACCTTATCAGAATTTAAGCGAAATCGAACGTGGTATTATAGTCGGCGCTTGGGAGACGGGTAGTAAGTTTTATCTCGGAAATTACCACGAAATTTAGATTTACACGGTGAACAATTTCAAGGGTGGACCTGGACTACACAAACTCATTGGAAATAATCCAGCATGTGCAACCGGTGTGGCTTTAGAAAAGCCCAGTATGATAATTTACATCGGCGTCTGGCACGCACAGTAAGATTCGCCCGACGTACAACATTGCCGCAAATCACAGCGCAATTCAAACCAGGGCCAGTAGTAGCATCGACGTTTGGACAGTGCAACGTTCCCAGTGTTCTGTGGTATTCAAGGGCCAACTGCCTTCCCAGGTGCCATTGCTGACCCAACGACACAAGGCTGTGCTCATCGCCTGGGCTCTAGATCACCGGCATTGGACGCAAGATGACTGGGAACGTGTTGCCTGGTCCGACTAATCGCAGTACCAACTATTTCGGGCAGATGGCCAACTCCGGGTCTGGCAACAACTCCAAGAGGCAATGGATCCCTCATGCCTATAAGTAACAATGCAAGCCGGCTGTGGCTCTTTTATGGTGTTGGATGCTTTTAGCTAGCACGCATTAAGACCTCTCATATGTCTGCAAACAGCTCTCACCGGTGAAGGCTACGTAACCATGCTTGGGGATCATTTGTACCCGTCCATGTCATGGAACCACTCCGACGCGTGTGACATCGAAAACACAACAATACGCCACCACACACGTGTACAGTCACCCGATTATGGTTGGAAGAACAATCTACGGAGTTTGGCGTCCTGACTTGCTTCCCTCGTTTGACGGATTTAAACCCCATCGGACACACTTTGGATGCTGTTCAACGCGCCGTCAATACCAGGAATCTTCTACCGGCAAATATTATGGAATTGGGGGACGCTCTTCAGGGAGCATGGTGTGGACTGGCTCCACAGTACTACAAAGAGCAAGTGTAGTCCATGCCCCGTCGCGTTGCTACCGTTATCCGATCGCGAGGAGGACCAACGCGATATCAGAGAGGTAACGCAGGTTGGTTTTTTTAGGTTTTTGTTTTGGCACTTCAGTGTACATTCATATTTTACATTCATGGCGATAATGATGATTTTCGGTGCATACGACGCAGGGTGTTGTTCTTACCATTTTTCGAGGGGGTAGCGTCTTATATTTCGAAAAATACGGTAGTTTCATTTTGTCAGTGTGATCTTTAGGCTAATATCAGCAAAATGTCCAGGTATATTTTAACAAAAGTTTGATTCTGGTCACAAAAGAATCATCATGATGACTCAAAGAATTACTTGAGCTACTCTAAACTAAATGCTCTGTTACGTGGCGAGAAAATTCATAAAGATGTCAACGAAATACTATTATACCTAGCATTAAAAAAGCATGTGAATGTATCAAAAATATCTATATGCTGGTGTCGGTAAAAATGTTCCTGCTCCCATCAAAACAATACCGAAACGCATTTCAACAAATTCGTTACGCTCTTGTGAACAAAAACTTCTGGTTATCTCATCATTCTGGTTATCTCATCAAAATGCTGAGGCTCATGTCAAATAGACCATTTTGTCTACGAAGAAAGAAAGGAATTTCACATATAAACAGCAGCAACAAAAGAACACATAATAGGTAATGGGGCATCTTTCTTCTGAAATACTTTTGGGTTTTTACTTGTTATAACATTCGGTCCATACGAATCATTACTCCTCACAAAACTCCGAAATTCTTTCAAAAAGCACGAACAAAAGAAAAACCATAAAACCAAAAGTAAATAACGAAGAATGGGAAAAAATTGATATAACAAATATAAAAAAAATGATTCCAAGTATTCTTCAAATAAACAAAAGTAATGCCCCAAAAAAAGCTTTAGAATAAAATGAAAAACACGGACAGCCTTAATCGTTATAATCGTTTTGTATTATAGCAAAATAAATTGTGGTCAATAATAAAAAATATACGAAACATTAAGCGAGTTCACTGGATTTGAAATCAATTTAATTATGTAAGTAGGTTTTTATTTCGTTTTAGAAAAAATGCTAAATAAATATCAGTTATGTCAGAACTTAATCTTTCAATAAAAATGTGCTAAAATAATTTAATTCCAAATAATTGAAGCGGCCTCAACTTTCCTATTAAATTTTTGATAAAATGCGATGTCTGTTAAATCTACACAATTATTTCAACAACTGTGACTTTGAATGATACCAAAAATCACATAACTGGAAGGTATAACAAAGAACATTAACATATATTTGAGGAATACCAAAATAAACTAACAAGATTTTGTGAATAATAAAAAACAAACAAAAAAACATAGCATACCTTGAGAAAGCACCAAAAAGTGGCTACAGTTCACGGTAGTATAGATTTATTGCGCTGAAGATCTATGTCCACACTTAGGAAAGACATGAACGAAGAGAAATGGTATGTAGTTTGTTTTTGTTTTATTCCTAAATATGCACTACTGCTTGTTCTCCAAAAATGAGCTACTGTTTATTTGCATACAAATTTGCTTCCTTCTTGAAAATGTTTTGTATACACATACATTAAATATTTAAAGATGTGAAGTAAAGTATTATTCAGCAAGTAACAGTACCAAATGATTAACACGAAAAACATAGAAAATGACTAACTAAAAATTAAAGCTAAAATTTTGTGCAAATCATTAACTCCCAACATTTTGCTCATGACTCTATAATACGTTATCCACAATTTCGATTTATATTTCCCCGTGAATTCTTTGGAATTCTGATCCTGAAATCATCGTAAAGTGCAATTTTGCAAACATATGAATTTTTAAATTAATATGTGGATTTGTTTAAGGATAGTTCGTAGTTTGGTGAAGTTTGGAAGTCATTTGCAGGTAGAAAACGATTGGGAACATCTGGTATAAATTCTTTCTGTTTGTGTAAGGAAGTTACATTCTTAGGGATTTACATTCTTACTGTTACTCATATAATATTAATAATTCGTCTCTTTTGTTTCAAAGAACCGGAAATAATAATTATTTATATGTGATCAGAATGATCAATTTGATTAATCAAATGTATTTTCATTACAACTGATGATTTCACATGTAAATCGTTAATTTAGCTCACACGCTTTCATCTTTAAGTGAAAACCTACGGGTATAAATAGAACGTTGGTCAATTTGATATTAAAGGTGGCATAGGCAGTATTGTGAGGGTACTTCATATCGTTCATATTTTCCCTCAAAAAGTTTTCTCTTTCTTTTCTGTAATATCCAGCGATGTGTGTCATCAGCTAGTTAATTTTTCATTCTGTGAATTTACTCTCTTCAAATGATCTAGAACAAAAAAGAAACAACCTTCACTTTGTGATTAAATAAAAAGTAAATTCCTCCAAAGTTCAGCTGTGCTTGACCTCTTTCTGATATCATCTCAAATATTAATGAAAAGTTATTGTTACAGAGAATTTAGGAACAATTCGTTTCCAAGAAAAGAATATCAACTGAAATAGCAGCAGATCTTTTTTTCTCATCATTGTAACAGTCAGCATATGAATACTTCAAGTCGCCATTTCAAGATGCTATCAGCGAGGCAATAATAATTAGTAGGGTTTCAAACAGCATTTACCAAACCGGTTCGCCTTTGTATGTTATGAATGTTTTTCAGTAAACATTTATTATTTCATTGCACTCATTTTAACTTTCCTTTAGCCTTCAGCGTTTGTAAAACCCTTAGTAAAAGCCAATTCAATGTGCATAACTACTGTAGTTTATTTTACTTTAAACGCGTCGCAGTGCGGTTCTTCAAAGGGAAAGTGGGCGAGAGAATGAAAAGAAGGAATGAGAAAGATTTTAGATACAGAGGACGTGTTTTAGAAGCAAGCGTGCTTTCTGGCCTGCGGTCGTCTAGATACGAAAGGAATGAAAAAAACTTACGTAGAACCGTAAAGGTACATTAAAAAAAATGAATAAACGGCAAGATGGGCGAAAGCTTTAACAAATATCTTAGATAATTTCAGGACAAACCGATAATAAGGTTTAGATAGCAATAAAGGATGGCTTTAGTACAGCAAATGCATATACTGTTTTCTTCATAATTATCTTTTGCATGTTTACACCTGAAATTTGGCAATACGTAATATCGAACCAAGGAGGAGAAATAAACCCCGTAAGAATATTTGAACTAAAGCTGTAAAACAAAAACAAAAAAAAAAACGTTATTTTACGACCATGAAATGTTAGTTCTCTTCGATACTCACTTACTAGTTGTATTTCTGAAATTTCGTGGTTAATATGCATCAAATACGTGGAAATAATGTAAATGGGCGATTTCATCGCTCTGTCCACGTTATTTTACAAACAACGCATAGCGACTGAAAAATTGTTTTCCGACACCGCTGAGAGCGAACCCCAGATCTCTCGATAACTAGTCGAGTGCGTTCGCATTTACGCTACGGCGTCAACAATTCTCAGCGCCATGCGTGGTTTATCAGTCAGCATCTGACTACACGAATCCGTATTGATGGTCTCAGCAACTGAGATGTCGTCATCTGGTGGCATTTAACGGAACAGCTATTTAATTGTAGCTGATAAATTCAAAGGGCGATAGAAATGGTTAATAAACTGCTGGACAATTGCTAAGGACGGATCGTAAACGGCTATATAGCGCATAAAAAAGTAAGTGTGGTTGGATGCCAAGTGAAATAAAATAATGTCAGAATGCCAGGACATTATAAGAAAGACAATTTATTGTGCTCTGAAATCCAGAAGGCTTTGGAACGTGTTCAAGGGACAAACAGGCCATTTTGTGCAGAATGCGTAAACGTGAAAAAAATGCAATTACCGTCCACAGGCGTTCCGACGTAAGATGTCACTACAGGATATGGCCACCATGGAGGGCGATGCAAGATTCCACACGTCATATCATGCTTTGCACAACATTATCAAGCAGCTGTTGGGGTAATTTATCCCATTCCTCTGTCAGTGCACGGATGAGGGTGTCCTTGTTTATTGGAAGGCATTGGTGACCAGAAGGACTCCTCCCCAAAGCATCCCACACATTTTCAATGGGATTCAGATCTGGAGAACGTGCTGGCCATACGAGGCGCTGAATATCCTTGCTCTCAAGACACTCCTGGACAGCGACTGTTCGATGACATGTTGCGTTGTCGTCCATGAAAATGAATCTATCACCGACAGCACCACGGAACATGCGAACATGAGGTAGCAGAACATCATTAATGTATCGTTGGCCAGTCATAGTCCCAGTTGGAAGCACATAGAGGGACGTAGGCCATTGATCATGATGCCAGCCCTTACCATTACACTACATGTCGGATATCGGTCCCTTTCCTCTATGTTTGCTGGACAATATGCAGTACCACTATCACGCCAGATCAGTTGTCGTCGACAATCCGACGATAGATTCTATCTACTCTCATCTGAGAAGAGGACAGCAGACCAGTCGTTATCAGTCCAATTGCGATGTTGATGGCACCATTGCAAACGGGCGGTATGGTGACGTCTGGACAATGGGATGCACACAACAGGACGGCGGGCGTATAGTCCTCTTTCATGCAAACGTCTGGCGACAGTTGTTCGGGAGATCCGCTTGCCAGTAGCAGCCATAAACTGATTTGCTACCTCACTAGCTGTGCTGCGCCGGTGTCTTTTTGTTGTAAGCACTATGTACCGATCTTCTGCAGGTGTCGTACTGTGAACACGACCTCCCCCGTGACGTTTGCTACACTCTCCATTTGTTTGAAATGATTTCCAAAGCCTTGAAACAACACTGTGGCTGACGTCGAACTCCCTGGCAACATCTGTTATTTTTCGCCCTTCTTCAATCTTGCCAATAATACGACCACGCGTAAAATCATCTAGGTAATGTCGGGAAGACATACTGAAAATTGCAAGTTCGGCAATTGATTCTTTCCCTTTCAACTTTGCGTTTGAACAACAATGGTCAATACGCGTCAAATCCTTTTATATGTCTTATCAGCGCTATGACGTCACGAACAAGTTCGGCAATCCAAAATTTGCATACGCACAACACGTCTTACTGTATCCCGCACTTATGCTAATTTCCACATTTTCCTGCCTTCCATTTTATGGTTGCTATCGTAGCTATTGTCATCCGTCCTTAGCAATTGTCCGGCAGTGTATGTATCAAATACGTGAAGATAATGTAAATGGGCGATTTCATCGCTCTGTCTACGTTATTTCATAAACAACGCATAGCGACTGAAAAATTGTGTTCCGACACCGCTTGAAATTTCGTGTTTGGGTAAAAATAATTTGTCATCTTGGAGGAGAGCGTATACGGTAGTCGATACTGGTATGGGTAGCTGCCCAGGAGACAGAATATTTTGCCTTTTCATGCAAGTGGTTTTTTTAGATTTCCGCTTCACAAACCTAATGGGCACCGCTTAAGCACGTACAGATTATTCGATGCAATTTTGCAGCGTTATCCTAAATGCACGCTTGTCCAGGGGTTGAACAAAAAATTGTGAACACCACCCTCAGAGACGTGACTTTTAATGCAGCTGTGTACTTCGCAATTCGCAAAGGTATCCACCACTTTTTGGTTTTAATAGCTTTGTTTAGAACCTCAAGTTCCTGTTTAAGTGCGTTTAAAGTGTCTTATTGCAAAATTTATCTCAAGGTGACGACGAAATGAGCGACATAACGGACTTCAAAAGAGGGCTAATTGTTGGTGACCGGGTAGTTGGTGCCTCCTTGAAAACAGGCGGCAGGGTATGGGGGTTACCGATAGCTTCTGTGTCTAGCGTCATGACAGCATATCGTGTTCGTGTTAAAACCTCGTCTGCGAAACACAAAAGCGGCCGGAAAACGATCCTGACTAATAGAGACAGGAGAGCATTAAAGATGGTTGTTACCCGTAATAAAAAGACCACTGCGCCGAAAATTAGTGCGGAACCCAATCTGCATTTCCAGACCCCAGCATCAACGAAAACAATATGCAGGGAGCTGCATTAACAAGATATTAATGGCAGAGCTGCTATTGCAAAACCTCTGGTGACCCGGGTGAATGCACAACGGCGACGGCACTTATGTCAGGATCACACAACGTGGACTACCGATGCATGAAATTGTGTAATGTGGTCGGATGAATCCACATTCGCAATAGTCTCCGCCGCAGGACGTGTTTACGTGTGCAGAACACCGTCAGAAGCGTACATCCTAGACTATCTGCTCCGAATAGTGCAGCATGGTGATGGTTCTGTCATGCTCTGGGGTGTCATATCGTGGTTTTCAGCAGATACCCTGATCACCGTGAAAGGGCGAATTCCTGGCAGGGTGTATGAAACCATTTTGGCCAACCAAGTCCATCCAATGGCTTAGGCATTTTTACCTGCAAGGGATGCCATCTATCAAGATGATAACACCTCAATTCACAGAGGTCCGAATGTCCAATCATGGTCTGAGAAACATGGGGTAGAAGTTTCACACTTTCTTTAACCTCCCCAATCACCAGACTTAAACATCATCGAGCCACTGTGGTCTGTGTTGAAAAACAGATATCCTCTTCCTGAATCTCTCAAGGACCCGGAGCAGTTTCTCTATGTAGCAGTTATGCATCCCATTAATCGCAAGAGCAGTTTCTGCATCCCACTAACCGCCACTCAGGATTTGTATGCGTCGATTCCAAAGGGAATTCGGGCGGTTTTGAATGACAAAGATGGTCCGACACCCTATTAGGTACGTAAAACCTTCTTTTCTTAAGTGTTCTCATTATTCTGTCCACCACCTGTATACACTGAGTGGCCACTTTATTATGACCACCCCTCAGTACTTCGTTGGGCCACCTTTTGCCTTTAATACTGCGTCAATTCTTCGTGGCATGGACTCCACGAGATGTTGATAGGTGGTTTGTGGAATCTGAGACCATGCTTGATGAATAACACTTTCCAGGAGTGTGAGATTGCAGGGTTGTGGATTCAGCTGTCTGATGGTTCGTTCAACTTCATCCCCCAAATTCTCAATTGGGTTGAGATCTGGAGATTGTGGGGGCCACCTAAGCAAAGTAAACTCACCGGCATGTTCCTGGAACCAATCCAGTACAATACGAGCACTATGGTAGGACGCATTATCTTGTTGAAAGTAGCCATCGCCATTGGGATAAACCATCCACATGACATGATGCACTTGGTCCGCAATGATGTTTAGATATGATGTGCCAGCCAGACGTTGATCAACACGAATAAAAGGGCCCAAAGCATGCAAGGAAAACATTCCCCAAACCATAACGTTGCCTCAACCAGCTTGAAGGGTTGTAACAATGCATTTGGGGTCCATGCTTTCGTGATTCATCGGACCACATAATTTTTTTCTAATTATCGACTGTCCAATCCTTGTGCGCCTGTGCGAACTGGAGACGTTCTCTCTTGTTAACTGCAGACAGCAAAGGTGTTAGAACAGGCCTTCGGCTGCCATATCCCATCCGATGCAGTGTACGGCGAACAGTGCGTGCAGAGATCATTTGAGGTGATCCTTGATTAAGATGGTCTGTAATTCGCTGCACTGTTGCCCTTCTGGTGTCTGTTACCAGTCTGGACACTCTCCATACTGCCCGAGCAGTCATTAGTCGATGACGACCACACGTTGCACGTAGAGACCCAGTTTTTTGGCTGACAGTCCAGTCTTTAAACACTTTAACAACAGCTGCTCTGAAACATTTCACGAATGCGGAGGTCTCGGTGATACTCGCTCCATGGTATAATGAATAAACTTTTTCTCTACCAGCTAAGCTAATTATAATGAATAAGCTTTTAACTACTGAATTATATGCTTGTACTAAGCTTCTAATAGTGAATTCAAATGGTTGTGGTTACTAGTTAATTAAGATCATGAATAAAGTC
This sequence comes from Macrothele yani, assembly GCA_039090855.1. Lineage (NCBI taxonomy): Eukaryota > Metazoa > Arthropoda > Arachnida > Araneae > Macrothelidae > Macrothele > Macrothele yani. Next base: position 189,405,135 of record CM076995.1, read on the forward strand.
TCCTGCTAGTCGTGTAGTAATAGTATTGAACAAACTTATAACTGGTAGTAATGTTGTAGCAGTAATTAGGATGAATAAAATCTTAACTCTGGTTGTTAATAATAATAAACTAATGACATAAACCTAACAGCCAGACAGAGATCTGACAAGAACTATGAATTGAGAAAGACGTACTTACGAAAAGCTCTTTTATTATATAACTCTGGAATCATCCAACGCACACACACAACTCGTTTCACAATAATGAAGAATCAAACTAATCACATAGAACGAAGCTCTCAATACAACAACAACAACAAACTCTCTCCTTCACATAAACCAACGCTCTCCGTACAACAACAACAACAAACTCTCTCCTTCACATAAACCAACGCTCTCCGTACAACAACAAACGCTCTCCGTACAACAACAAACGCTCTCCGTACAACAACAAACGCTCTCTGTACAACAACAAACGCTCTCTCTAGGTATCGCTGAACGCGCCTATTTATACTGGTTACCACCACGTCATGACTTACACTCATTGCCAGATCTCATTCAGCGGGTGAAATAACATCTCGTTCAGTAAAAAGATAATTTACATAGTAAAATAAAATAACCAGAGATAGTAAAATCAAAAGGAAAGTGAATATAGAGTATACGTTACAATGGCTCTGAGCTCCTACAATCATCCCACGTTGAAAGTCCGTCAAATCGCATTTTGTACCCATCTCGTCACCCAGAAATCACTTCTACTAATGTCGCAAGCACTAAGCTTTCCCTTTTTATACCAGCCTCGCCCTCTGGCGGCAACAGCGTGCAGCCATAGCTCATTTGCTTAAAACTGTAAGGTGGTCATAATGAAGTGGTCACTCAGTGTATACGCACTGCTGTCGCTGCGTGATTTTAACGTATAATTAACAGTATATTGAGTTCCCCTTTTTAATACAAACGGAAAATATTTTAATTTTAAAAACAAAGGGAAGATATTTAATTTTTCCTGAAATGAAATATTTTCCCTTACAGAGCCATGGGATTCTTATACGTACATACATTAACACTGGGATTATTTTTTGTATGCGTAGTACGTTATCAAAATGAAAAATTTTGCATTCGTGTCGAAGATCATTAAAAATAAGACATAATAACGGTTCTCTGAATTTGTCTTCTTTCTAAAAGTTTTTGCTGCAAAAACAATTAATATACAGGGTGTCCGAAAAGCAACTGTGCACTGAAAGTAACACTTACCATGCAGAACTGGTTCCTACAGGATGTGTTGGAAATGGGCCTCACCGTCATCCAGATATGTCTGCACACGCTTCTGCATGTTGGTGAAGATCTTTCTCAGGGTATGTGGTGTGATTTGTTGGATGTGGAACACTATTGCAGCCTGTAGCTGTTGAAGTGCATGTGGATTATGTGCGTACACCTCCCCCTTCAGTGCCCCCCCCCACAGAAAAAAGTCAGGCGGTGTAAGATCCGGGGACCGGGCAGGACCCAGTACCCGGGAGATGATGCGATTTCCGAAGAATTCCTCCAGAAGCCGTATTGATGCCCCAGCGGTGTGAGCAGTTGCGCTGTCTTGCTGGAACCATCCGTCATTGATTTCCCGTTCGGTGAGTTCGGATATGAATGGTTGGATAATGGGTGCTCGGTACCGTTCTGAGTTAAGGGTTTCACTGAAGAAAATGGGCCCAATAATGCGCGTACGAGTCATGGCGCACCAAACACCGACCTTCTGATTGTGAAGAGGCACTTCCTTAAATTCTTGGGGATTTTCAGTACCCCACAGACGAGTGTTTTGGCTGTTGATGAACCCGGACAGGTGAAACCCTGCCTCATCTGTAGAGTCACGTCCAGAATGTCCTCACCTTCTTCAGACAGGAACTCATGGAACCACTTGCAGTACCGAACACGGGTCACGTGGTCTGTTTCTTTCAGCTGATGCACGACAGACACTTTGTACGGGTGGAAAGGCAACTTCCTTTTCAGAATATCGTGGGATGTACTCTTTAGCACATTAGCTTGTTGTGGAGCCGCCTTACGGACTTGTGTGGACTCCTCTGTATCCTGTCCTGGATGCACGACAGACACTTTGTACGGGTGGAAAAAGCAACTTCCTTTTCAGAATATCGTGGGCTGTACACTTTGGCACATTAGCCTGTTGTGACAGCCGCCTCACGGACTTGTGTGGACTCCTCTGTATCCTGTCCTGGATGAACGACAGACACTTTGTACGGGCGGAAACGCAACTTCCTTTTCAGAATATCGTGGGCTGTACTCTTTGGCACATTAACTTGTTGTGACAGCCGCCTCACGGACTTGTGTGGACACCTCTGTATCCTGTCCTGGATATCCTGTACGGTCTCGTATGCCGGTGGATGGCCTACCGGGGCGGGGTGTATCCAGAACACTGCCAGTTTCTCGAAACTTTGCTATCAGCTGACATTACGGTGGGGAACGTCTGCATCACGAAATTTTCTAGAGAACTGTGTTTGCTCCTTGTCAGTATACTTGTCGTCATGGCGAGAGACATGTTCCTCCCAAAATACTCTCTGTTCAAACGACAACATCACTCTCCTTGTGCTGAGCCGAGTGATCAATCGACATGTCTGCCTCCGTCGACCAGGCGCTCGGAAGGAATGACAGATGCGCTCGCCTCGGTGTGGGAAGATATGAAGATAACCAGACACAGAGCATGATGAAGTACCGGTTAATATTCCACAGCCTTGGAAACAAGTTCTAAAAGAACTGAAAAGAACTGAAGCTGATGAACCTGAATAACTGTTCGGGTGCTAATTGTAATGAGGTGTTTAAGTGAGATGTAATTGTTGTGCCCCTCATTTATTTATATTTAAGCTTTTTTTTTTGTATATACCTGTAATTTTATGTAACAACTTCAACTCATGCAGATTACAGTTATGACGTCATTTATTATGGCTGTATAAACGATAATGTAACCCGGAGCTTCTTCCATTGTAATCACGTCTGAGGATGAGCCCAGTCAGCTCGAAAGATCTCACGTGGTTTAGTGTTAACTATATTTTTAACTATGCTAAGTATGTAATTAAAGGTTTTAATTGAGCTTAACTGTTAGTGATTTTATGATTTTAATATGGTGCGTCAACGGACTTTTTAATCTTCTTCAATATCTTACATTTGCACGACAATTAGACGCATTGATGACAGAGCACTTCCACGTGGCGGGTTACTTCTACTGTTAATTCCACTCAAAATTTCTTTATTATTACATTACTACAATTCATACATTCAGTGTACAGTCATTATTCGGTCACCCCGTAGTAATCATAAATTTATAAATACTTAGAAAAGTGATAAATATCTAGGAATAGAGCAGAAGCGAATGGTACTTTACAGGATACTGAAAAGGGATTTAAATCAAAATGCACAGACGCCTTAAAAGAAATTCTAAACAATGAATTATGCTTTAAAAGTTAAATAATTGCTATGAACTGGGCTATATCTAAATTAACGTACTTCTAAAATGGACCAATGCGGATCTACGGGAACTTGACTGACTCCCAAAAAAACCTCTATCAGCATGCAGACGTCATCATCGTTATTCATCGGGTGAAAGATTGTACCTGAAAAGAAAGGAAGGTGTAAGAGTACATTTTAAACCATTCCCGGAAACAACAAATGCAACCCAAACAATACTTCTTAGAGAAAACGTACACCGTCACTACTGTCGTCGATGTAGATGACAATGGTTACACCCCACTAAATAGAAATAACTCTCAGATTCTTTCTCGGTAAAAAAGAAAAAACAGAAAAGAGCTGAACAATTGAAAAGCTGCAAACGCAAAATTCTGCACAAAAAAAAAATTCAACTCCTTAGCTGGAATGCTAAAGTTGGAATGAAATAGGAAACAACGACGAAAATTCGACTGAAAAATCGCTGCTATACTTATTAGTTCTAACTGTGATGAATATTATCAACCTGCATTCCGGTTTTTTTATGTATGCTCTTCTCCCACTAAGGGCATTGTTAGAGGATCGTTCATTGAACCTGTTTCAGTGGCCTGTAAATTGGGTTTTTCGGACCTTCGCTTGTAAGGAATTTAGAAGTTCCGGTGTTTTAATTATGATTTCCCCCGATGATGAAATAATTAAAATACCAGCTAAAGTGAAGATTGGATTTTTCTAGTGAAGGGTAGGATTATTTAGTAAAGTATATGAGGAAGTGGGTGATCTCTCAAGCTTTGTTCTGATTCCTTTACATTTCTCTATGCTGCTAACATGTTGATCTGTTTTTGCTTACTATTCAATTAGCAGTCGTTCTTCTCACAAGGAACAGCCCCGGAGTCCAACAAACAAAACCGCACCAAACTTCCATTATAAGTCATTTACGTACCTCTGAATACAATGCTAATATTCGTTATTCTGTAAAACTCCGCAGTTCACCAGTAGAGGTCTCTAAAGACAGGTGCCACGTCGAAGCGTAAAGAGCGGATCTGCACGAATATAATTATCACGCACATAGAACTGTTGACTTCCGTAACTTCATAGCGAAGGGTCAGGGTATGCAAGTGCCAAAAGATTAATTCATGTGACGGCTGTCTATAAAATGATCAAAGCAATAATCATTGCCGTAAAGCGCGCAACAATTAATAAATGCAACATCGGTACACCCACAGAATGCACACGTACGAAAAACATAAGTGTTGAAAGCCACGTCGATGACACTTTTGAAATTCTGCACAGGTTCACCACAACGGTAGCCAACTTTCTGCCATGCGAACGAAGCATCGGTCTATAGATCTCCGCAGATAGTTGATTGTAGATCACAGAATGCATCTTCGGAAGGAGTATTGTGTCATGTAATTTTGGCTGCGGCATGTTGGATCGTAGTTTCATGTAGTCTGTAATCCTCTTTGCGTTAATTTTATATTTTCTGAAAAAATGAACATCGAGGGGTTGTTCATATTTCGCAGTTTTTAGTGGAATGATTTTGAAATGAACTTGTTTCCCCCGTAGGTCTCCTGAAGTATTCGTTCATTCTTGTGTCCAGACCAGGTATCACAAAGTACGAGTGACTTGTCAAACAGATGTATATTCAAAACTGGCACAAAAAAGGTCGAACCAATTTGTCGTCTCACTACGTACACAGACAAACAAGGCATGTGATACATGCACCTGCACACTCTCGACTGGCGCAGCAGCCGGCGAGCGACGGGTGACTCAACGGAGACTTCTAGTGAGCAACTGCGGAGTTTTACAGAAAAACAAATATCCCCTTTCAATTAGGAGGTACGTAAATGACTCATAACGGAAGTTTGGTGCGTTTTTTGTTTTTTTTGTTCGAACCCGGGGGTGTTCTTTGACAGTATACCTCATTGATAAGTTTGTTTTTTTTCGACTTTACTTCTCTTTCAAATCTCCCATCTTGGCAGGAAAAGAAAGTCTGCGCCTGTCTCACAGAGTACGAAGAATTTTTCTCCACGCGGGTTACTTTATTGCTTCATCTCTAGGATAGCTCGGTCTGCTCGGTGCCAACCTTGTTCTCTCATACATCTAGTTAACACCGAGTCGACTCCTCTTTTACACCCCTTCGTTAACAATTTACTTCCGAGTGTGCGTTTTCTGTTGTAGACCCTTTAACATCAACACTGAGAGAATCGCCAACCCACTGAGAGAATCGCCCTCATTAAACTAGAGATGTAAGAATTGCTTGATACTCTCTCTTAGAAAAGATAATTGTCTACATTTCAATAAAACAGATAGTCGTACAGCCATTTGCTTTTGGAAACGGCCAGAAATAGTGTTGGGAAAGCGAAAAGGAGTGCTTACTTTCCTGAATCATTAACACCGTTGTATATAAAACAAGGAAAGGGGCTGTCTCCTGAAGAAAAAAAGCCTAAATGTGTTACAAGATATTCAAAGTAATTATGCTTGATACTCTCTCTTAGAAAAGATAATTGTCTACATTTCAATAAAACAGATAGTCGTACAGCCATTTGCTTTGGAAACTGCCAGAAATAGTGTTGGGAAAGCGAAAAGGAGTGGTTACTTTCCTGAATCATTAACACCGCTGTATATAAAACAAGGAAAGGGGCTGTCTCCTGAAGAAAAAAGCCTAAATATGTTACAAGATATTCAAAGTAATTATTGAAGTTCGCTTTTGTTAAAACCTATGATGTCAGGGTTACAACTTAACGCCTCCTCTGATGGCAGAGTGGTCAGAGGAACTGGTTTCTGGCGAGTATTCCGAGTGAGGCCTAGGCCCAGAGCCTAATGGGCCCATACCTCATTAGATCCTAAAAAGGCATGTACAATGTATTTTTCTTATGTTGCTGGCTCTCTCCTCTCCGTGGAGCCAATAATCTCTAGTTAGGGACGGGTGACCTATTATAGACCTTAGAGTTGCTCACGGTGGTCGTTAAACCTCGAAAAAAAAATCAACGGGGTACAGTAGCAACTGTGCCGCAAGCTACAACGTAAGACTATGTCAACTGTCACTGTTTCAGGGCACTGTCTCACTAGTTCTACGCCCTTAAAGTTTTCAGCAAAGGACAGTTGACGTAGCCCTATGTTGTCGATTGCGGCACAATTGCTCCTATGCCCCCTTTGATTTTTTTATCTAAAAAATAAATAATTCAATTTATTTCGGTTTATCACATACGTCCGTTAGCTCTGGCCGTCAGCTACGGAATGCGGGGCTGCGGTCATCTCTATCATTACCTATTAACTACTTATCAACCTTAAACCGGCGTGCGGCGAAACAAAATCATCCGAAATTCAGCTTAACTTTCTAACGCTACTGTATCGAATGGTTAAGGGATGAAGGTTGAAACTTGTTTTATTATATATGGGACTTTATAAACTATCTAATGATGTATTATTTATTACTTTACGATTATTAGTTTCGATTATATAAGCTTTCAAAGTCCGACATGTTTTCGTTGCATCCGTGCTGCCGATGTTACCCAGCGCGGGGAAAGACGTATCTCTACGTTAAAATAGAGGCGTAATAATATGTCTTCATTTTTCACAGTATCTGCTTTTCTAAATACCCTGTTTACGGAATACTTTTTATCATTTGATTTTTGCGACCGCTACAGTGATTTCGGTTCCATTTTTCCAGATTTTCTAGTTAAATATTGTTCGGCTAGGTATTGCAAAATTTGGGTTCATTGTTAAGAAACTGGTTTTCGCATAAGCAGTCGCCCGTCCCTAATTTAAAGCCACTGGTTCCAGGGAAGGGAGAGAGCCAGTGCCGTAAGACAAACACAACATCCACGCCTCACCGGGATACGAAACCGGACCCATCTCGCATGAATGATCAGAAGCCATCGCTTAGACCACTGCGCCACCGGGGCAGCTAAAATAAAGTTACTTGAGTTAAGCATATGTGGTCCTTTCATCAAGAATGCGTGCTCATTGCTAATTTGCTGTGGTTTTTGTTTTTCCAGATTCCCATAGATGTCGTTATATCTTCCACAAATTCGGTTTTTTTTCCAAAATCAGTCCCGTCTGGTAGAAACACGAATAGAGAAGAACGTGGCCTCGAGTTCTTTTAACTGCGGCCGACAACTTTGAGCATATCGCCACCACCTATTTTGATTGCTGCAGACAACTTCGAGGCAAGGTAGCGCTTTCGAAGCAAATGTGATAGCATATTTTTCTGCTTACATAAGCCTGAGGCACGCGCTCTGTTTCTTCCAGTATGCTTCAGGAACTAATAACTGCGAGTGTTTGGATAATGCATAACCAAAGGAATCCCTAGGAGAAGAGCGTGTTTTCGGGGAAAGTTAGGAATTACTTCGTAATGAGAGGGGATTCTGTTTGTTTCTCTTTCTTTTTCTCTCTTCCCTTACACATTTTACGAGCATACATCTTCTTTATCGGAGTGTTCTGGGTAGCGGCATCGACGTAGCAAATCCATTTATCACTTTTCCTGCGTACAGCTGAAGCCTTTGAAGTTCTCGCAGACGGAAGATTAATGTATTGTTGTTCATGAATTGTTTATCCTCGCGGCGCAAGCTGCTTTAAGCTTAACAATCAACAACTTGAGCCTTCCTGCCCGACTCGACAACTGTTTCAACAGTCTACTCGATCGTGACTATATCCCCGGAAAAAAAGAAGAGCACTAAATTTCAGAGCGAGTTTTTCCGCCGTCATCTGCGACTGCCTAGTGAGGAGTGATTTCCGGTTTAAAATTGCATGCTTACCCGCATAAGACGAAAGTATGGGAGCTTAAATATACATATACTCTAGTGCAGTAAAAGAAAGATTACATTGTCACTATGAATATGAGATATAATACCTTCGGGAATTTTCGTTTTATGAGGCACCAGTAATCGTGATGACCCCTATCCTGCATTATACAAGGTCTAGGGAAAAGTAGAAGTTCTTGTGGCAAGCAAGTTTTATTTAGTACTTTAAGACATTGTATATTATCATCAGTAATAAAATCATAATTATTCCCTACCGTATGTTAGACAATCTGTTCCCCTTCCGCAACTCACTTTAGCTGTTTCTAAATTGTTTCACTGTGTTTCCTAATTTCATTCACTTGTCTTCCATGTTGTTATCTGGCTGATGTGTAATACCTATCTCATTTGAAGTTTTAAGTTATCCTTCACGCTTAGCGCCCTTCTTTCAAAAAGCGATATGTGCGATCCACTGCTACTCAAGATCCTTTACACCAATTAATGTAAAAGTGACACATTCAAGATCTATTGATGATACTCATTCAGTACATCTCAACTGACTTCAAAAACACATATAGCAAATGAGTATATTTAAACCAGTAGTGACTTGTCCCTGAAATTTGAACGAAGACGGCGCTGATTAGCACGGGATTTTGCTTTCGAAACTTATGAACTCTCCACCTCCGGATATATCCCCATCGGACTGATTTTAAACTCTGGAAAGTTTCTGAAGATTTATTTATCTGTTATGAAGGTTTGTATGGCATTACAGAATATTAATATAGTAGAACCCTATTATGACGATCCTGTATTTAGCGATATCTCGAATTAAAAACGCAAAACAGGAACTTTTGTTTGGTCTAATTTCAATTCAAAGCTAATTTGATCGTTTTTAAGAAACAAAATTTAGTGAAATCCCCGGATGTAATGAGGGAGAGGAAACCTGAAATGATCACTTTTAACAAGCAAAGTAACAAAATTTAATGGAATTCCAGAAAAAGTCTCTTCCATGGGATGGAGAAAGAGAAATAGTGTCATATAGAGAAACATTATAATATCTCAGGGGAATCATGGTGTGCTAGTGCAAGTATGTTGATATAAAAGCTGTCACGTTGGTTTTAGGAGGAGATTTTAAAGCAATTTATTATTAATTAATTTTCACGTAAAGTCAGCCGGCATAATTGTGTTCAGGAACGCTTTCAAAGCCGGTAACAGTAATTAGAATTTGTAAAACAGTGTTTCAGGCACCTTCTTTGTACTGAAGAACCGTTTCAGAAAACCTTAGATGCTTTTATCGTTTTATTGGCCTACGCTGCAATCACGTATACTGTCATCAGAAAAGAGCAATCGGGTCGGGCTATGTAGCTTATTGCTTTGGAGGCGTACGACGCTCTACCCTTAGAGCTATGGCGGACACAGGGGGTCAAGCAGAGAAGACATTTAGGGAAGAGACAATTTCTCAAAACTAGCTGGAAAAGTGTTAAGGAGGGTGGTAGCCGAACTGGGGAGCGTGATTGATAGGAGAATGAAACAGAAGGTGAATTAACGAGATTTAGAGAGTAATAAAGAACATATTTACTATCGCAACTGCATTCAATATTATCGGTGAGATACTATTTTTTCGCAACATCCACAACGAGGGCCATAAACATCGAACCCGAAAAGACCACATACACTGCTCGAAAGAGAAATTGCCCCACCCAGAAGGTGTGAGGATAGAGAGGTGAAATTGAGAATGCAAATAAGAATACATAAGAGTTTACCTTGATGTTATTTTCAGCCACGTACAGTTGTTTATTAGATTGGACAATGCAGCACAATGGGTGCGCTTCAGTTAGTGATTGCACCGCAGCGAAGAGCAATAAGGCAGCAAGGAGTCATGCAGTCGACAGATATTGTTCTGAGGAATGGGAAACCCCAGCACGGTGGACTTGCTCCTATAACTCATCAAAATCGGCTCTGGCCGATTCAATTGCAAATGACGTCCAATGTGGTCAAACAGCTTTCTAACTGGGGATAAATCGGGCGATCTTTCTGCTAATGGCAGTTTTTGATCATGTTGCAAACATTGGCTGGAGACCCGAGCGGTGTGTACACGGGCGATATCTTGCTGGGAAATGGGGTGCTGTAGGCCATTCAGGAACGGTATCGAAATGGGTTGCAGAATTACGCTCACGTATCGTGCAGCTGTCAGTGTGCCCATGATACGGACAAGAGGTGACTTGCTGTCATGCGCAATAGCACCCCATACCATGATGCCTGGCTGACGGGCGGTGTGGTGGCCGAGAACGAAACCGGGATCCGTCTGCTCACCAGGGTGTCGCTAAGCACGGATCCGTCTGCTCACCAGGGTGTCGCTAAGCACGGATCCGTCTGCTCACCAGGGTGTCGCTAAGCACGGATCCGTCTGCTCACCAGGGTGTCGCGTGGATCCGTCTGCTCACCAGGGTGTCGCTAAGCACAGATCCGTTTGCTCACCAGGGTGTAGCTAAGCACCGATCCGTCGATCGTCAGCACCCAAACAGATACGGAATTCATCACTGAAGACTATAGTGATCCATTCGCGACCCCATTTTGCATGACTTCGGCACCATGCCAGACGAGCGCTGTAATGGTTGGCCGTCAATGGCAGTCGACGTAACGGTTGCCTACTGCGCAGGTTTGTCACATGTAACCTTGAGTTTACAGTTCGGGTCGTTATGGCGACGTCCATGGTCGATGACACAGCACTTCGAATATCGGCTTCAGTGCTTTCTCGTGATGAACGAGGGTGTCGAACAATCCGCCGGTACAGGCGTGCTGACGTCAGTCTGACTGCATCACTGCCGCTCCGACGCACTTACGAACCTTCCTCTAGCCACTGGTATCAACAGCGTCCAACATTTTGTGCATTCTGCTGCACATGCGTAGCGATAGGACGTATAGATCAGCTCGATTCACACAGGATTACAATTATTTGTTTCTGAAGCGCATCCAAATGGCAATAAACCTGCCGACGGCGTTTATTAGGCATTTTCGGCCTTCGCTGAACAGTTTTCCAGCACAAACAACAAATCTGAAACGTCCGCGGAACTTCCACTAGCGACCACACATTACCATCCATGTTGCTGATGGCACCTTTATCTCACGAAAGTGTGACGTCATCGGCTCCGATCTAACACGCAGAGATGGAAACGTGTCACGGGTAAACGGGTCGATAATTTCTATCGGGTCAAACGGGTCCAAGGTACTTAAAAGAGAGAGGTAGGGCAAAGATTGTAAACGAACAGCAGGAGGTCCCACCCTCCGTGGACGATGTGACGTCAGCTGGTTCCTTCTGTGGCTCAGCGTGCTTCACAACGGATGTTAAAAGGGAACTAGCAAAAATTCGTTTTACAGTTGTTTTTTCTTGTTTTTTTTTTGTTTTGTTTGTTTTAGATACGAAAATGTTTTGAACAAACTTAAAATCGTGATAATATAATTATTTCTTATGTTTTCTGAAAATAAACAGATGCAACATTGCTTTCGTTACGGCTAATTTTAAATTCCTTGCGCATGCTGTGCGAAGCAAAAAAATTTTTACTATGTGGAATATTTCCACTTTGTGTTGCAGACGTAAAATGAATTATACTAGAAGATTTAAGTCATGAAATTTACATTTCAAATTTTAAGTATGTTAAACTGTTGACAATGCAAAAAAAAAAAAAAAAAAAAAAAAAAAGAAAAAGAATCTCACCTTATTCATATTATTGCTAGTTTTGGAAACTTTGATTCCATTCTTTTATTTTATTTTCCTCTCCTGGTCAGTAATCTTTCGATCTGACCAGGAGTAAAAACTTGATATAGAAGCTCTGAAATTTTATTTCCAACATTTTTTTCCATTTTACTTTCTAAAGAATGGAATGTTTCACCCATTTCTTTTAGTTTCTCATTTAAGCTTGAATTTTCTTTTTGCAAATTTCTATTGCATGTCTTCAGATTTTCATTTTCTCTTTCTATTACAGTGAGATTTTCTTCCAGCAGTTTCACTTCAGCAGAAAAATGTTAATAACCTGAACATATTGCACAAATGTTGGAGGAAACAACTTCTGTTGTGGTATCTCCTAAAATTATTCTTGATTTGGCAAGCCCATTTAAATTTTCAGCATTTTCATTTCCTGTATGACTTAACAGTTCTGCAATACTTTTCTTGGCAAGTCGTTTTTCTAGACGAGTATTTCTTTCGCTGTCCGTAGCACATAATGTAGAATGACTACTGGTATTTGGTAGAAACAATTCTCGTAGAGCATCGGTCTTTAAACGTTGCTTTACTGAAAATTTTAAAAGTTCAGCTTTTAAATCTCTTACATATGATTCTTTTTTGAAACGCACGGAACAAATTCGTGCATTTTCAGCAGACCATCTATCCTTCATACGACATCTTGAAATCCACTGTTTACGAAGCTCTCTGTCTTTAGGAAACCTATGAAGCATAATCTCATTGCTTGTTTCACTGCTATTACAAGTTGCGACGTTCAACGAACCATATTTGCACAATACGGATTCAAATATAGATATAAATCCTATATGTATATGTGACAACAAATCAGATAATTAAGAAAACCTGATCAGTCAACAAACAGATAGGGTTACAATGCAAAGAAAGCACTAAAAGTGGATACCTGATAGTAGGTGGAGGGGTTGACCTTTTATTACAGCATCCCTCCTCAAAAGGGCACTCGGAACCAGCCGACGTCACGATTCCTAGAAGCAGCGAGGGGAAGATCGCACAAAACCTTTGACCTACCTGTCTCTTCTAAGTATCTTGAAACGGGTCAGGCAAAGGTATTCCTGACACGGTTTTATTTCCGTTTTATTTTTGAAAATCAAAAAAAAATTCCAAGAAAAATGTGGACAGTGGAATTTTATGCTAGATACTGGTGTCCGCGGACTGAAAAATGATTTGTTATGTAATGTGAAGGAAGAGTGTTCTCAAAAGGAAAACCGTCCCTCCCTTCTGAGGGGCAATGATGAAAATGTCATCCACATTTTAGAAACTTTCACCTCATCATAAACTTGTGATATTGGTCTTACCATGAAACATATTCTGAAGGTTGATATGTTGTCAAGAAAACAGCAAAAACTGAAATTCAGCATACAACAGGTTGCTTAATTCAAAACAATTGACTGTAGCACCGTCAAATTTAGGTGGAACAGCTTCAACATTACTGCGCAGGGACTTTCCGAGTATTCCAGATGTGTTTGAAAACATGTGTAAAACAGTTAGGTTATGTTTTGCAAACGAAGGTCAACAGTTTCGGAACTTCTTCTAAGTGAGTAAATTATACGTTCCTATAAAACATTTGTTTGAGTTTCATATAACCTAAGATACCCACGGCGGAGAGTCTGTTTGAACGCCCTGTATATACATATATTATAGTTCAAAGCAGATATGTCCGCTATCACGAAGTAAATTTCTCCATTTTTATGCCAGGGGAGGGATTTGAACCCACAACTCTGGGCTCCGGAGCTCCGAGTGCTATCCACTATACTACACCGGCATGTGCTCTAACTGCTATCTGCCTTTATCTCCTGTGCATCCAGCAGCGCAGGCACTCACCCACCCCCTCCCACCACCCCCGAAAGAGGGACGGGACGGGTCAGCTGGGACCAAGTGTCTCTGTAGGCAGTCATCCCATGAAGAACGTGCATTTGAGAAATCCCAGACAATTTGGTGTGTGGAAGGTAACACCACACTGATTTATTTTTTCGAAGCACTGAAGAAGGGATTCTCATTTTTCCTGTCTTGCAGTGTGGAAAAAACATCACACCATTGCGAGAAACCTAACAGCCAGGTCATCCTTGAAGTTCGGGCGCCAATATGACGAAGTAAATTTCTCCATAATTTTTACGCCAAGGGAAGGATTCGAACCCACAGCTCTCAGCCCCCGCAGCTCCGAGTGCTATCCACTATACTACACTGACATGTGATCTCACTGCTATCTGCCTTTATCTCATGTGCGTCCTGCGGGGCAGGCACGTCATACGGGTCGGGTCTAATTATGTGGCGTCTGGGTCCAGGTCCAAAATTTTTGACCCGTTTTCAACTATGTTAAGCCGCCCTGGTGGCGCAGTGGTCTAAGCGATGGCCTCTGATCATTTGTCCGAACGGGATCCGGGTTCGGATCCCTGTGAGGCATGGATGTTGTGTTTGTCTTACGGCACTAGTTCCCTCCCTTCCCTGGAACCAGTGACCCTAAATTAGGGACGGGCGACTGCTTATAGCCCATTGAGTTGCTCACGGTGGTTGTTAAACCTCCAATCAAAAAAAAAAACTATGTTAACATCATTCGCATATCTCGAGTGTGTAAACCCGGCCTGCGATTTGCATGTTTGTAGCACATCTCCTTCTGGGTGGGGTAATTTCTATGTCGAGCATGCTACCTCATTGCAAAGCAATGAAGAGAGAGTTCATGATATGCTCAACAAGAGAGTTGTGCAAAGATACTCTCTCTGCCACCCATTTCAAGGCAGTACAGCGCGCCTTTTCTGGACGACAATATCTGAGAGGGATAGGCAAGTAATACGTAGAATGGGGATGTCGCCGAAGAGGAAACGGAAAATATCAATTCCTGGAATTGTGTCCGTTACCTCTTTCACTCTTCAAGTGAGCGTTGTATTTTGAGATCCGTGCAGCTTTTCCTTAATGCATGTTGCGTGCTTGAGCAGCGGCCAGTTTCACGTGGCGGTAAAGTTGAATATATTGGGTCGTTTCATAATTATTTACCGATTCGGACACAAAGAAACAAACATCAGTAACAGAAGGCAAAATACATTTTATTCCGAAAAATATCTGCCCTCGGCAGCAATACACTGTGCCCGACGTATTTTCATTGCAAAAATGCCGCGGTGGCAGAAACTGGCATCACAGTGGTCCAAGAAATCGCTAACGGGATGAATCACAGCATCCTTGTTAGCGAACCGTTTGCCCCTCAAGATGTGGTCCAAATGGCGAAAAATGTGAATGTCTGAGGGGGCCAAGTCAGATAAATAAACAGGGTGAGAGAGGACCACGTACCCTAAAGCGTTGATTTTTCGCATGCTTCCAATAGACACATGCGGTCGTGCGCCATCCTGAAGCAGTATGGGATCCAAACGATTGGGGAGCGATGGGTGTTTGTTGCATAATTTCTGGTGACATTCGTCCAGCTGATGGCAGTACACGTCCGTTGTGATTGTTTGACCTCGCAGCAAAAAATCATAATGAACCACAATCTTGGCAGTCCATCACACAGGGATCAGAACCTTCTGTGGGTGCAACTCGGTTTTGGACATGGGTTTGGGTGGTTCCCCTTTATCGAGCCACTGTTCTGTTCGCTTTCTGTTATCCTAAAGCACCCATTTTACATCAACCGTAAGGATACGATGCAGAAAGGGAGCGCTAGCCTCACGTTTTTGGAGGGCAATGCATGTTTCCAGACGCCGTATCTGCTGCTGTTCAGTGAGCTCGTGTGGAACCCAGGTATCCAGTTTTTAACCTTGCCCATAGCTGCCAGGTGTCTGAAAACTGTCGCTGATGATACGACAAGTTCGGCACTAAGCTCATGTACTGTGGACGTTGGTTTTTCTTCCACTTTCCGCCTTAAATGTACAGTGTCACACAGAACCGGACGACCGGCTCCTGTCTTATGGTCGATGGCAACATCACCGGCATGGAACTTGGAAAACAGTCTACGGACAGTTCTCTCACTCGTCGTACCGACACTCCACGCTCTATTGATATTTGCCACCGTTTTGGACACATTCCTGCTAAGTTTGTATTTGCGCAAAATCACTACTCTCACGTCGCGTTGCTCCATCACGTCCGCACCTGCTGAAATCTGTCTGAAATACCGTTTTATACACGTGGACTGAACCGATTCACTTTGCAGGGGCGTTTGGTAGTTTCTTCTACGAGGCGTCCCTCGTAACCGGCTATGCAAATTCACCTAGCCGGCATCGACCAATATTTATGAAATGACCCAATAATTGAAAGATTTAATTGATTAACTATAATGGTATTACTGTAGTTAATTACTTAAATCTTTTAAGTATGTCTTATTGTTATGGATACAGAATATAAACGTATATGCATACTATCACGTATGCATATTTTTACACTGCTGGAATTGTCACCCAAAAATGAATTCATGAATTATGGATTTATGGAAGCACCCAGGTATAACGAGGATTTCCGTCGGTCCTGACCTTTTCGTTTTAAGCGGGTTGTATTGTATATAATACGGGCAGGGTCTGCGTGCTAGGAAATCTCTCCGAAGCAATCGGATATTTTGTCACCCTACGGAGGTGCACTCGACGAGTTTTTTAGTTTTCCTCCCTGTCTTCAACCTGCATTCTCCTGTTCATTTCGGTATCGAAATCTAAGACTCTCACATCTCCATCCCTCTATAATTAGAAATCTTTGCAATCTGCGTACCCCATCACGAATCTGAATGTATCGATCGTTTTGTCTACTTAACTGCATGAGATTTATTCCCTAAACCTACCCGTTGATTCATTTCGACGTGTCGATTTCCCAGTACGAGCCCGTGCAACGAGGACAGGATATGACATGTTTGAATGGAAATGATTGTAGAGAGAGTACTCCGGTACTCTCTGTAGATAATAAGTTACGCCATGTGTCATTCATATGCCAAGATCTTTGTGGGTGTAAAATAAAAAAATTGACTAGAGAGTATACATTTATTTACGTACAACACTTTGCGTCAGTCACGACCACACCGAGCCACAGTCCGGTTCATATGAAGTGGAGTTAAATCATAGCAGCAAACAATGAGGTTTACTAATTTCTGACATTAAGAGCCACGTAGGTAGGTGGATTAATGAATTTTATTCTCGTAAAATCAATGAAAGAAGACATATGAGTCATAAAACTAAATGTTTACTAAACTATGACCGTGTCAATAGTATTTCGATTTTTAGTTTTTTTTAAATAATATTTGGTACTATTATAAAGATGATTCCATCTCTTCCTCAGGCTTTTCTCTACCTCCCGGGAGAGGCAAGACGTACCAAGTCTAGGAAATGGTATTTCTTTTTCTCAGTTGTCCAGGAATTTTCTTACTATCCAACAAGTGTCCAGGATATGTGCCTTCTGTAGTTCCATGTAGCTGTTCGCTTAAAGGTCTAGTGTATTAAGCTTTGAATGGTCTTAGATACAACTCATCTGGCTGATATGACTATGGGGACAGTGATGACGTTCTCCATATGCCACGTTTCCTTGACTTCGTATCGTAGGTCGTTATCTTTTGACAGCCTCTCTCCGTGTGTCTTCTGCATGCTGCACGCGTTGGGCACGGCTATGTCAATGAAGTATCTTGACTTCTCCTTGTCGACCAGGACGATGGCGGGCCCATTGTGGGGGATGATCGTATGTGTTCTGATCGATCTGTCCCTGTACATCTTGTGGGTATTGTTCTCTAGAAGCATTGTTGGCTCATATTTGTAGTAGGGGACAGGCTCAGCTGTATTATTATTATTATTATTATTATTATTATGGTTTTTTAGAGATTCCACCTCTTCCTGAGGTTTTTCTTCTCCTCCTTCCGGGACGGGTACGACGTACCTAGTCTGGGAAGTGGCATTCCTTTCTCTTCAGTTGTCCAGCAACTTCCTTACTATCCTATAAGTGTTCAAGATAGCTGCCTTCTGTAGTTCTATGTAGGTGTTAGGTTGAAGGTCTAGTGTCTGTATAGAGCTGTGGATGGTCTTAGGTTCAACTCCTTTTTTCTGATATTACTATGGGGACGGTGGTGACGTTCTCCGTATGCCACATATCCTTTTCTTCGTATCGTAGTTCGTGATACTTTGACAGCTTCTCTCCGTGCGTCTTTTGGATGTTGCACGTGTTGGGCACTGCTATGTCAATGAGGTATTCTTCTTCTTGTCGACCAGGACGGAACTATCCACCCCGCAGCCCCCGCAGCTGCAAAGGACGGGGGGGGGCGCAGGTAACGAAGGGACGTACTGCAGCTGCCAGTTATAGTTTTATGAAAAAATTCGAACACGCACAATAATTAACCCAAAGATTCATATTTTGCTTTAAGATATATTTAGCTTTGCCTAAATAAATGGCCAGTTTCACTTTTAAAACACTGAATGTCCTACAGATTGAAAGTGTTCGGCTCTTTGACTTCGGGTTGTAATTCAATTGCTCTGCAATGTTGTTTTTTTGATGAAGGTTTAACGACCACTGTGAGCAACTCAATGGGCTATAAGCAGTCGCCCGTCCCCCTGATTTAGGGCCAATGGTTCCAGGGAAGGGAGAGAGCCAGTGCCGTAAGACAAACATAACTTCCATGCCTCACCGGAATTCGAACCCAAAACCCTCCCGAACAAATTATCATAAAACATCGCTTAGACCACTCAGCCACCGGTGCGACCAATGGGTTGTAAAAAATAATACTATCGCCCTCCAATCGTCCTCACTCTGCGCTGCTGAGGAAAAGCGAGAGGCCACGGTGGGATTCCCCGTGGAGGATGTAAGAAAACAGTCAGTACCGCCCCGGTGGCGCAGTGGTCTAAGCGATGGCTTCTGATCATTCGTACGGAAGGGGTCCTGGTTCAAATCCCGGTGAGGCATGGATGTTGTTTTTGTGTTACGCACTGGCTCTTTTCCTTCCCTGGAACCAGGTGCCCTAAATTAGTGACGGGCGACTGCTTATAGCCCATTAAGGTACTCACGTTGGTCGTTAAACCTCAAAAAAAAAAAATTCAGTTACCTAGGGTTACATGCACGATAGGCGTTAACATTTATTCACAGCAGTAGCAGATTTGCCATGTGTAAGAGGGTGATTTCTTCAAGCGATTTATTTTAGTTTTGGACAAAGCAATTACGCGTATTGTCAAATCTATTACTTAAAAAGTTAAAACTACTGGGCTCTAGGTACCACTATTAATTTTGCAGACACTCTCCACGACTTCCTAACACCTCCCTCCCCCCAACCACCACACCCACACACAGCGCGAAAAATCCACCCTCCCTCGTGTTCGAAATCCTGGGAAAATTACTGCGCATAGGAGTGCTGAAGTAAATCTTCCGGGAGCGCGCACGTTGTGCTAGTTACGCCACTGGTTCGTGCGCCAATGTGAAAACACAAAGTTGTCCGTGACGCGAATCGAACCTACCCAACTAAGCTACACGGATGGAATGTACCTCTGCAGATTTGTTGCCTTGACACGTGATTCCCCTCTGTAATATGTCGCATTCATTACTGAACGTTCAAAAACCGAGTTTGTTTTGATGTAGGATACTGTTTTTGAGTAATATGAAAAATCAGCTGATATCTTCAATCAATTACACTAAAAACAGTACACCATTCTCGGGGCATGGACATCGGAGGGTCATTCTGATGCCTGATAACGCACGATCAGATTTCGCTGAAGCGAACTATGGAACCATAATGCAAGAAGGGACGTTAGGTTCTCCTTCTTCCTAGGTTTAGCCCCGTCAGATATCCACTTTGTTATGAAAATATAGTTGTTTTGTGATTTTACTTCTTTATTCAATCAATCACACTGAAAACAGTACACCATTTTCGGGTCATTGGCATCGGTGGGTCATTCTGATGCATGATAATGCACGACCACATTTCGCTGAAGCGACGGATGAAACTATCATGCAGGATAGGACGTGAAGTTTTTGGAAAACCTTCTTGGATTTCCAAAACAGGATATACAAGAATGCATGGGCAACTTCGCATCGAAACCAGCTCGTCCTTTTGTTTATTCGCAACGTTATTGCTCCTGGAGGCACATGCTTCCATGACGACAAAATGCAAGACCTTCTTGTGTAATTGCGACATCTATTTGACCATAAAACGGTAGAAACGTATACAGAGACCTTGTGACGTATATTCTAAATTAATTTTCCTTTTTAGTTTCTTTCCCTATGTAAATCTTGAGTTTATTCTGTTATTATTCACTCTTAACGTGATATCTTTCTCTCAAACGAATACGTTTGGCAACACAATTGAGGTTGAATGAACTTGACGTATGCCTGAGTTTTGATAAGAACAAGAGATAAAACCGACGACTATCTATTGCTTATGAGCGTTGGGTTGTAAACTGATTATATTGATAGGAGTGTTGTGATAATGTGTGGCGTGTTGAGAGTTTAGTGCAATATGCCATGCTACGATATGTTTTCTACATCCTGAATAAAGCGCATTTTCCGTAAGTTTGACTTCTGTTGTTTACATGTTTCGTCTGGACGTTAAGGTGTCTTTCATTTAGGAACTATTTCTTAGTATGTTGATGTTTTAAGTTAACGTAGAAGTAAGACAAGACTTCTTCGTCGTTATAACCTAATAAATCACTTCGAAGGCAAGTAAAAATGTGAAAATATGTTTGCTTTGCGATCTCTAATAATAAAAGAAGATTTTTCTTCTTTTATTAACTTAGAGTGTGCGAATGATTACGATTTTCTCATGGCAAATACAGCTCACTCCAAAACCAAACTATTATCATGGTATGATTGCTTGACTCCACGGAAGAAAGTAATACATGTACGAAAAGGAAAGAATTGCAAAGCAGTAGTGTTAAATAAACATGTCTTATTGTGGGAAGTGGTTCTGTTATTCGGTTAGCAACATTGCAGAAAGCTAATTCACTCTGGCACTATGAATAAATAAATATAGGAACTATTTTAAGTTCAGAAAAGCTCTTGCAGAATTTCGACTTGTGAAGTTTTTATATATTCGTGTAGATTGTTTCATCATCCCAACAAGAGATTACCTTATTCCATTTAGATATATGTACCTCCTAATCAATTATTTGTGGAACACGATAATTTAAATTTCTGTACACCATACAGTGAGACAGTTTTGCATTTTCATGTCTGGAGCGAAATGAAATAATGTCTAAAACGAAATTATACGCCGAGGAAACAAAGTTAGTTTCAGCATGGTTAATGAATCCTTCTGCCACGGACTTTCCTTTTCAAAATTTCATATCAATTGTGATTAATGTTTAATAAAACACGAGATTAATTTCAGGTAAACATGATATCATATTCATCCAATTTTTGATTTAAGTAATTTTGTTCTTTATAGTGTTTCATCTAACCCAAGTCTCGAATGAAGTATCCCAAACGACTTGCGGTAGTCTCTTAGGAATTTGAAGGGTCTATGCTAAACCTTTGTGTAAGATGCTTTTCTGCAGGATGAAGAAGGAAGCATAACAGCAGAATAAGCATAATATAACATTTTATTTTCTATGATGTTACTGAACCAGTGTCTTTGGCAAAAGTAGAAACTGCTTAGGCAAAAGTAAGGATCTGCTAAGTTAAAGGTTTCTGCTTATCTAAAGTTCTATTAATACACTACTGTTTGTGAAAACTGCAACACCAAGAAAGTATCACGCTATTCAAATGGAATTTATACAGTGTAACTTGGATAATTCGAAGCTGAAGGGACCACAAAAATAATTCGAATTATCGACAAATTCGAATTAGGCAAGTTTGAATATGGGCACATTCAAGTACTGTAAAAAACAACACATCTATTCATAACATACAAAAAAAAGTACAGTAAAGTAAATTTACACTTTTTTTGTAAAAAATTGTGAAATTTTGGACTGCTTCTGCTTGGAATTTTTTTTATGGGTAAGTGAAAATTCCTCAAGTTTATCGAGTGAATGAAATAGAGAGTCATTACATTCTGCTGTTCCTCAACAAACTTCCTTAAGTGTTGGAGGTGAGCCAAGGCCTCTATTGAATTTGGAAGGCGCTCTTTAGGAATTTCTGGACGTTCCAGTTCTTCATCTGAAAATACACACCAGGTCTTTTTATTCACAACATCAACCAAGATTTCATCATCTGTGAGCTCACCACAAACAGCTAAATTGTCATCAAGTCCCACAAAAGCCTCATACGGTACATCACGGCCTACGTCTTCCCAGTACTCCAGTGGGTATGATCTCCTCGCCACCATTACCTTGATGTAGTTGAGACTCATCATCGGTGTGCTGGAAGCAGTTAGCTATAGTTTCAGGTTTAACTTATTGCTTCATCCAGAACAGAACGCAGCTACATGTATTTTAAAAGGTAATTGTTGAAAATACGAGATTACGAAAATGGGGTTTTTCGAATTAAAGAAAAAAGTTCGAATTAAAGGGTTTTCTTTTAACATTATTTGTATAGAAAATTCAAGGGACCAAATGAAAAATTCGAACTAACCAAGAATTCGAATTAAAAACGTTCGAATTAGACAAGTTACACTGTATCATAAATTCCTGATGCTACAAGAGATAACTGATCAGATTTGTAGAGTTATACAAGAATTTT
Source organism: Macrothele yani (assembly GCA_039090855.1). Lineage (NCBI taxonomy): Eukaryota > Metazoa > Arthropoda > Arachnida > Araneae > Macrothelidae > Macrothele > Macrothele yani. The sequence continues at coordinate 189,427,590 of CM076995.1, forward strand.
TCGCTTCAACATTCAGTATCTTGTGAAGCCACCGTGAGCAAAAATAAGCCTCTACAGAGCGCGGCATTGAATGGAAGAGGTTTTCGATATCGTCCTGGGAAATAACCTGCTAGGCTGCTTCTATGAGAGATCAGAGTACATTTGTAATGAAATTCTGTAGCGTTTGACTGGACAGTCGCTTAGCTGCCATGTCCCAGACATGTTCGATCGAGGACATGTCTGGCGAACGGCCATGGAAGAAAAGGTATCTGTCATACATGGAAGAGGTCTTGAACATTACCTGTCCAAACATTGTCCTGCTGGAATATGCCACCAGGACAACTCTGAAGTATGGGTATCACCTCTTCCTCTAAGACATTCCTGACGTATCGGTGGATGTTGAGGGTTCCCTCAATTCGTATCACGCGAGATCACGAATTGAAGCCAATGGTGTCATAAACCATATAACGCTTGGCGTTGGGCCGTTATGACGCTGGGAAGTGGCGATCACCACGATATCTTTGAACAAGAACGCCACCATCATGATGCATGAAGTTAAAGCTTGACAAGTCAGAAAACACGACCTGTTTTCAATCAGCGCTTCAATGTCTGTGTTCAAGAATCCATTGTAGACTGAGGCATATGTGATTGAGGGAAAAAGGAGCAAGCAGCAATGGGCTGTTAAAGACTTGCCCTCTGTTAAGCAGACGATGTCAAACAGAGCTTGATGTTAAAGCCCGGTCTGTGACAGTACTCCATTACTACGCTAATATCTGGAATGTCGCTGTGCCATCTGTCACTGTCATGCAGTAGAGGTGTTTGTCATCCCGTGCAGTCGTACGATTTTGCGGTCCATTTTCCGGATTTCCGAACGTCATCTGTCCACAGACGTCACGTTCGTATCACCGTACTGGCGTTCCGTTCCGTACGAGTGGAAATTTCGCGATAAGAAAATCAAGCTTCTCGCATCCTCACGATCCTACTGGTTGAGTAAGTTCCGAATCGAGCGAAACAGCAGACAAAGGTTTGGCACACGTTGACCTTGGAACCTACTACGCATGTGTCGCGAGTCACATGCATGCACCCTGCTCGTTTAATTTTTTTATTTACAGGAGTGCTTTGTTCTTACGCGTGTGACGCTGTTCGTCGCATTTGCCATGACGGAAAAAAATGATCAACGAATTTGCGCGAGATTTTGTCAACACTTGGAGAAACTTGCGAAGGCACATACTTAAAGTTACAGAAAGCCTATGGAGAGGATTGTATGAGTCTTGCACAAGTGTTTGAGAGGCGTAAACGTTTTAAAAAAATCATGAAACTGTTGAGAGTTGTGAACGGTCTGAGAGGCCCACAACTAGCAGAAGTGAAAATAAAGTCGAACTTGGTTTTTTTTATATATATATTTTTTATTTTGGTTGAGCATTTAACGACCACCGTGAGCAACTCAATGGACTATAAGCAGTCGCTCGTCCTTAATTTAGAGCCACTGGTTTCAGGGAAGGGAGAGTATCAGTGCCATAAAACAAACCCAACATCCATGCCTCACCAGAATTCGAACCCAGACCCTTCACGGACGAATAGTCATTAGCCAGAGCTTAGACCAGTGCACCACTGGGGCGGCATATCAAACTTGTACGCACAGCTGTGCGGCAAAATCGCCAAATCACTATTCGTGAGTCATCTGAAGACGTTTCAACATTAGTTTTGGTTCAGTTTAGTCGATTCTTTCGGGCGATTTGAGTATGTGACGCGTCTCAGCCAAATTTGTGCCAAAATTGCTCTCAGCTGAGCAAAAACAGGTAGGCCCGTGCTTCAGCTGCTAGTGACCTGCTTCAGTGCGCCGAAAACGACGAAATGTTTTTTTAAAACTCTCATAACTGGTGATGAATAGTGGGTTTGCAGGTATAACCCCGAAACTAACGTCCAGTTTTCTCAGTGAAAGACTTATTGATGACACCTTGTACACTAGCATGAGATGCAAACCTTGTATCCTTTGTTGTTGTTTTTTATCAACCTAGGCGCATGTGATATAAATAAGCAAGTTCAATTTCCAAATAATTTGAAAGAATATTTCCAAACTTCTACGGTGCATGAAATTGTTAGGCATTTCTGCTTATACGATTCTTTTTCCTTTCGGGTCTATAAAAGATAACAAGCGCCGCACTTGTTGTTTAGACAATCCTCTTAAAGATCGGTAAGACGACACAATGGGAGAAATCGAAATCCTTCCTGTTGCGGTCGCTTTCTTTCCTCTTCTTAATCCGATAAATCTTCTAACGGAAATCCTGCTTTCCAATGCTTTAAGTACTAATTCAATGCTATTGAACTGTTACAAATGTTTGAGGCATTTGTAAGAAGCTTGAGAAAAACTAGCAGGTATATACACTGAAGTTCCAGAAAAACTGGCACAGACGAGCTTATGCAAAATACATAGCAACGTCACCTATGCGCGTGTTGCGTCCTCCAGTGCGTATATAAAGCGATAGACATCCTTGCCAGCTGTTAGAGCTGTTTTCGGCATGAGAATAACAAGTAATAAAAATTTAAGCGATTTTCAATGCGGTTTCATAGTTGGCGCTCGTGAGGTGGGCCACAGCATTTCGGAGGTAGAAAGGAAGTTAGGATTTTTACGGACGACCATTGCAAGGGTGTACCGTGACTACAAGAATTCCGGCAAAACCTCCAACCTACGATGTAGTGTGGCCGTAAAAAGACATTGGGTGAACGTGACCATCGTCGGCTGTCAAAAATCGTTTCACGCAATATGCGTGCAACACTCTCGCAGGTATCATCGGAATTCAATGCTGGAGCCTCAACAAGCATCTGTGTTTGGACTGCGCCACGTACCTTGCACGATATGGGCTTTGGGAGCCGACGCCCAACTGGAGTCCCCTTGATGGGTGCACGACACAGAGCTGTGCGCCTCGCTTGGACACGGCAACACCGCCACTGGGCACTTGATGGCTGGAAACAAGTAGCCTGGTCTTACGAGTTGCGTTTTTAACTGTATCGGGCAGATGGAGGGATTCGTGTGGGGCGCGAATGAAGCCATGGATCCCGCCTGTCAACATGGAACTGTACCGGCTGGTGGGGGATCCGTACTGGTATGAGGTGTGTTTAGCCGGATTTCATTGGGACCCCTAGTACGTCTACAAACGTCTGTGACCGGCCAACGCTATGTGCGCATCCTTTCTGACGAGGTTTACCCTTTCATGTCCTGCAATCATGCTGATGGGTTGGGCCTGTTCCAACAGGACAATTCACATCCACACAAGTGTCGGGACGCCATATTATGGTTAGAGGAGCATTCATCTGAGTTTGGGGTGTTGCCATTCCCACCCAAGTCCCCAGATCTGAACGTGATAAAACACATTTGGGATGCCATGCAACGCGCTATTGAACACGGGAATCCAAGACCTTGGAATACACCCGAATTGTGGAACACTCTGCAGGAAGTATGGTGTGCGTAGCCTACAGCATATTTCCAGAAGCTAGTGTAGTCCATGCCCCGTCGTATTTCTGCAGTCCTACGCTCCCATGGAGGACCTACGAAGTATTAAACTGGTATACCAGTTTTTCTGGCACTTCAGTGTATACTTATAGAAGTTGTATTTAAATTAAAAAAAAACTTCTATAAGCACATACAATTTCTGTCAATGAAATTCGGCGAATGTACCATAAGAATGAACAGGTAATATTTGGGAAAACGTACCTTTCTGGCCTTCACAATAGTCCCCTTTCCCAGGCTATAAACTTACTTTTCTGGCCTTCAAAATAGGTTCGTTACGCAGCATATAAGCTTACCTTTCTGACCTTCAGAATAGTCCACTTTACCAGGATATAAACGTCCTTTTCTGGCTTTAAATGGTCGCTTTTCCCAGGATATCAACTTACTTTTCTGTCCTTCAAAATAGTTCCCTTTTCCAATACATAAACGTACATGTCTGGCCTTCAAAATAGTCCCCTTTCGCAGCATATAAGCTTACCTTTCGGACCTTCAGAAGAGTCCCCTATCCCAGGATATAAACTTACTTTTCTGGCCTTCAAATTAGTCGCCTTTTCCCAGCATAAAAGCTTACCTTTCTGACCTTCAGAATAGTCCACTTTCCCAGGATATAAACGTACTTTTCTGGCCTTAAATAGTCCTCTTTCCCAGGATATAAAATTCCTTCTCTGGAGGTCAAATAGTCCCCTTTCCCAGGATATCAACTTACTTTTCTAGCCTTCAAATAGCTCTCTTCCCCAGGATATAAATCCTTTTCTGGCTTTCAAAATAGTCCCCTTTCCCAGGATACAACGTGCTTATGGCAATGTTTGTTTAACTGCTGAAAGCTATGGGGAAATTCCTCCTTTGCTATCATCTGCAGCTGAGTCATCACCTGCGCTTGAATGTCCGAAATGGCAGAAACCCTCTTCCTTTTCGGCGCTGATTTCAGTCGGGGAAACAAGAAGCAGTCAGTAAATGCCAGATGAGACGAATAAGATCAATGAATGATTCAACGGAGCAACAACTTGTGGCTAGAAGGTGCAAGACAGATCTTGAATAGATATTGCGCTTCCACAAATTATCTTTTAAAATCGTACGGACTCCTTCACGATTATTTCTCAATTCCTCAGTGATCATTGACACGGTCAGTCGACGATCACTTGTTATGAGCTCACATACGTTTTCAACTTCGGAGAGTGAGTTCCGCCGATCTTTGAAAGAGTAGGAAACACACTTCAAGGTTATTGCTTTATTCCTGTAAACTTCATTCAGGATTGCACGTGTTCTCGATGCGGATTTTCCCAATTTGAATCAGAATTTGATATTGGTTTTTTGCTTGGTTTTTATTCGCTAACAGTGCGCCCACATCAGCTGCCGTGACACTCTCACTGAGCCATACCCTTTCTCACAGCACAGCGACGGTCACGGACATGTTAGCTCATGCACTTGAGTGCGTCGTGGTCAATATAGCGAAAGAAGCCCTCTTTCTCTTTCTCTCTCTCTCTCTCTCTCTTCCCATGGCCAAACTTGAATCCACATACTTCGGCTCCGGAGCCGAAGGTTCTCGCAATTAAGCAACGCCAGCAAGGGAACATCACTGCCGGTTGCCGTCTTGACGTCACACATGTGCTGTTTAGTTGAATACTTTGCACTGAAAAGTGTGCTTCGAAAATTAACATAGTGTTACTGGTGTAACAAGTGTAAAAACAAGCGGAAATCAGCTGGTGTGAAACTCCACACAGTAAGGAATACTTAAAAGTCTCCTGTTCCTAAACCAATGGAGCAAATGTTCTGTCGTGGTAAAAGTTCTGTGAAATGACAGTGCTTATCTTATTTTAAAATGTTGATTTAATATTTTTCTTTAAAAAATTCAGTCTTAAACTATTTATCTCTCAGCTATAGACTGTTATAAACAAGTCTGATGACAATTTTAAGCAATATAATAGACTCAAACCAAGCACATGTCAATTCAACAATTCAGGATTGTTAGCATTGGAAATTCAAAAATCGAATTATGTGAACTTCAAGCAGAATAATTTTTCGAAGTTCGACCAGAAACTCGAATGGAATTGTTTAAAACATTTTTTTACCGAGAAATACCCCAAAATAAGAGATTTGGTACTAAAAATCTTTTCAGTGTATGGAAGTACTTACATACGCGAGAGGGCATTTTTTGATATGGAAAAAATTTAGTCAAACTACTGGAACAGTACGAATGACTTTTTTCTAACAGTTACTTCGACTTCCAACGACAAGCATTGAAGTGGGCATGCAACAACTATTAGTGAAGTTTAACCGTCCACAATGCTCTCATTCAATGCAAGCTGTTTTTGTTTTGTTTCAATTTTTCAATTGCAACTGTTCTAATATTAATTGAAAGATCTTAAAAGTTTAATAAATTAAGCAAGGTATTATTGTCTTTACATCATCTTATACATATATATGAAATGTGGCCAGCCATCTAATCCTTTTAGAATCTTGGCCCGCGTCTCTTTAGAAGTTGGACTGCATTGATATGGTGTATAATGCAGTTATTAGGTGTGCAACTTAATTCTCGGCCACAGGCACGACACGTTGACAGCAAATTATAGCAAATCGAATACGTACCTAATCAGGGAAATAATCCCCGTCGTGTTGGATACATTTAAGCCATTGGTCAGGGAGCTGCCGATTGCCACTGCGGAAAAAAGAGGGATGTTTCGAGTTGATAAAGTCATCAATACTTGTGTGGACCTCTTCGACAGAAGTGAAATGCGAATCACTCAGGTGATGTTTCAGGGAGCGAAACAGGTGATAATCCGACGGGACGAAGTCTGGAGAATACGCCGGGTCGGATAATTATCCCATCCCAGGTCGTTGATCGTGTTTAAAGTCGTTTTCGCGGTGTGAGGACGCGCGTTGTCCTGAAGAAACAGGAATGACCTTCTGCCCTTGCCGGTGTATAGCCTTTTCGCCTCCAGTGCGTCACTCACACGAATGAGTTGCTGACAATAACACTCAGCATTGACCGTTTCACCAGGTTTGAGCAACTCATAATGTACGACACCGCGCTGATCCCATCATATGCACAGCAACAACTACCTGGCATGGATATTCGGTTTGGCGGTACTGGTGGTAAGCTGACCTGTATAAACCTACGATTTGCGCCGCTTAGGATTATAGTAGAGGATCCACTTCTCATCACAGGTCAAAATGTTGTGGAGGAAATCCTTCTTCTTGAATCTGGAGAGCAAGGACACCGCAACATCGTAGCACCTAGACTTATTCGGAGCTGTGAGTTGGTGGGGCACCCAACGACCCTCCTTGTGAATCCGTCCAAGCTTGTGCAGGCGCTTTGCAATGGCTTGCCGTGTTACTCCGAGTTCCTGGGCGAGTTCTGACTGTATGCGACAGGGATCCGCTTCCAACAGTTGTTCCAGTTCCTCATCGTCGGCTTTCTATGGCGGTCCCGGACGTTCTGCATCACGGAGATCGAAATTTCCCCGCTTAAATCTCTGGAACCACTTCTTACACGTACTTTAGGACACAGCAGCCTCACCCAAAGCAGCACAGATCATTTGCTGGGCTTCCGCGGCACTTTGTTTCCGCTGAAACGCGAAAAGGAGGCAGTGCCTCAAATGTTGCTTCTCGAACTACATTGCTTTTGCCGTCAACATTCGTACCTTCTGTCACTTCAGCTGTGAGCGGTTTCAGTTGCCTGGAAAGCTGTTGGATGGCGCTGCAATCAGTCATTATCGCTCACAGCTTTTTGCATTTGCCGACGTTCTGTGAGCGCTTGCGGTTGGGAGCCGAGAAATAAGTTGCACACCTAATAAAAAAAGACAAGCAATACAGGGTGTCTATAAAGTTTTTCCTACATTAAAAATATTAATATAAAAATCTATGTAAGTTAAAAATGGTTGACAAAATAATATAGCAGCACTCATGAAGTTTTTTTTCTGTTCTTTAGGTTAGCGCTACTGCTGAATAAGGGGAGCATTTCATCAATAATGGCTTCCATGCAAGAAAAAGCGGCGTGAGTGTTGTGGTTCTATGAAACCAAATCAGCGGTTACTGTCCAGCCTCATTTCAGAAAAGAGTATAGACGATCACCCCGGACCAAAAAAGCACAAAAGCTTGGCATGAAAAGTTTAAAGTGACGGGTAGTGTTGGCGATCTCCCCCGAGCGGACCGACCACCGGTTACACAAGAGACAGCTGCAGCTGTTCAGGTGACATTTCTGCGAAGCCCCAGGAAATCCATTCGTCGTGCGTCACTGGGAACTGGGATTCCCCATCTACGGTTCAAACAATTTTGCACAAACGTCTTCATCTGTATGCTTATAAGTTACAGATCGTTCAAGCTCTTCAGCCTTATGACCGGGCTCGTCGTGCTGCATTTGCTTCGGAGATGTTGACAGTGATTATCTGCACCGTGTCTGTTTCTCAGATGAAGCCACATTCCATGTCTCTAGTACAGTAAATAGGCACAACGTGCGAATCTGAGGATCAGAAAATCCTTATTATGTCATCAAACAACAGAGAGATAGCCCGAAAGTGAACGTATGGTACGAGCTAATACATGACAGAACTATCGGACCCTTCTTTTTTACAGAGTATAACATGTAACGCGTACCTGGACATGCTGGAACTTTTTGTAGCACCTCAGCTGCATGCACTCAAACCTTTGATTATTTTCCAACAAGATGGTGCCGCACACACATAGGTCAGTAATGGTTTTTGAGTTCCTGAATGCCGCATTTCCGGACAGATGGATTGGCCGTGACGTCCCATGACAAGGCCACCTCGATCGCGGGACATAACCCATCTAAACTTTCTCCTGTGGGGACCAAATATACTCTAGCAGTGTTCCGGATGTCGAGATGTTGAAGAGCAAACTAACGGACGTCGTTGGTTCTGTCTCTGCTGAGATTTTAAACAATACATGGCGTGAAATCGAATATCGCTTTGATGTCCTCCGGGCTACAAATGGCGCCCATGTGGAAGTGTACCGACACTGGGGAAAAAAGCTTTACTTGTGCACCATCATTTTCGAGCAATCCTTTTCTTGCACCTGCAATATATTTTTACATTAATTTTTGTAATGTGGGAAAGACTTTATGGACACCCAGTATTTCCTGTCTCTGAACGCAACATGTCCGTTTCACTGAATTTCCTAGAATTTTTTCAGATTTTTTTGTAATATTGCAGAGTTGCTTTTTTCGTAAGTTTACCGAGAGAAATGTTTGTTGTATCTTAACCTTGACGACAGCTCCCTTTTTTTATTCTATTGTGAAGGAAAAGTACTTCAGCAAAATATAAGGTGACATTACGGACACCCTGTATATAAATCTAATGGGCTGCGGAATAGGAAATGCCATTACAGAAACATTTTCCGAGATAGCTAACGATTTTTTTCTCTCTAGACCACATTAATCTCATCTTCTGGGCCTCATGCATTAACCCTAGAATGTTGCCAATAAAGGACAGTACGTCATTTCCGCCAGCGAGTAGTTTAATAACAACACTGACCGGAAGCAAAGGATTCTTCCGCTTGGAATGGTTCAGTGATCTTCTCCGAAGATTCTCATTTCTTCCTCCACTTCGCTGCCGCCTCCCTATTGGTCACCCCGAGTTCTCTATTGACCGTCGCAGCGTTGACGAGACATCTGACCTTGCAGGTCGTTTATTACATCACTGCGATCGGTTCTTTTACGTATGAAGCGTAATGCTGTCGTCATCGTTCTATCCCTCACGTTGTCACGAAATAAAAGCCTTTCCCCAGTACGGCTGAACGCGCCGAATAAAACCAGAAATTACAGGACCAAGCTTTAGCAACGTGGTTCGCACTCAAGTAAGCTGACTTACAGTCACAATTCAAGAAAAAGCACAAGCTCGACACTTTTTTTTTTCATACTTTTCCATTTTTGCACTCGATAGAAGATGAACGAAAGAATTACTTAAGAAATATTCGCCTTTACTCATCTTAAAGCATTTCTTTTGAAAAAACAAAATACGAAATGGCGTACCAGAAAATCTCCCCCCCCGCAAAGATTTCTTTGAGGCTCTTTTGCGATAATCTGTAAGCATTCAATTAGTTAAATTCCATGTTATTAACTACAGTAGTGTGCAAAAGTATTACATCACCTGCAAAATCCGAGAATTTTTAAGTTTAACTAACTAATTTTCATAATTATTTCACCATTTATATGTTAATAGATGCAAAATTTAATGGAGATTTCAAAAATGTCTTAGTCTTTTCTGTAGCTACTCCTGTTTTTGAGATACATTACAAAACCCATGACCAAGTCGAAATCATTATGAAAAAGATTATTTATCCAATACTTAGGTTTACTGCAATAAATCGTTTTTGTATTTCATAAGGAATGAAATAACATTTAAATACAGAAATATAATGAAGCAAAGTGATAAAATGCCTAATGTTTTTTTTTTTTTTTTTTGATTGGAGGTTTAACGACCACCGTGAGCAACTCAATGGGCTATAAGCAGTCGCCCGTCCCTAATTTAGGGTCACTGGTTCCAGGGAAGGGAGAGAGCTAGTGCCGTAAGACAAACACAACATCCATGCCTCACCGGGATTCGAGCCCGGACCCCTTTCGGACGAATGATCAGAGGCCATCGCTTAGACCACTGCATCACCGGGGCGGCCTAATGTTTTGTTGCCCAGCCTTTAGCTATAATCATGGCTTTGCATCTTGCTGGCATACTGTCAGCAAAATTTTGTCAAAGATTGGGTTGAAAAATACGGTTCCAAATTTTAATTACATCTTCAATCAGTTGAATTGTGGTTGTTGGCTTCTTTTTTTTTTTTTGGTAGTTCATTCTACACTTTGAACCACAAATTTTCGATCGGGTTTAAGTCCGGTGACTGTGGTGGCCAATCAAAATGCTGACTATTTTTTTCCTGAAACAAACCACTTTTCTCACTACTTTAGTACAATGACAGGGAACATTGTCATCTTGAAAAATATAATTGCCATCATAAAGTCTTCTAGATGATGGTAGCATCTTGATTTCAAATATCCAGATGTATTTCTGGGCATTTACCATACCATCGACAGTGTGGACGTTCCCAACATCATGTGCACACATGCAGCTCCAAACCATGATCTTCACCGTATGCTTAAGAGTAGTCACTAAGCAACTTGGATGGAATTCTTCACGCTTGAATCTCCTTACATAGGCACTGTTCTGATTCCCATTAAAGCAAAATTCTGATTCATCACTGAAAAGAACATTTTCGCATTTCCTGGTTATCCATGAGACATGCTGTTTTGCCCAGTGAAGTCTACGCTGTCTTTGTTTTGCAGTTAACAGTGATTTACGCCTACTTTTGCAGCCACGTCAGTCATAGTGAAGCAGCCTCCTCCTAACAGTAGATGTAGTAACAGTAACATCAATCACTTCAGACCATCTTTGAACCAGTTCAAGTGAACTGAGCCTCCTGTCTTCCAAGTTTAGCTTTCTGAGCACTCTGTCCTACCTGGTATTAGTGGATATGGTTCTTCCACTGCGACGCATATCTTTGATATCAGCAGTATCAATTACTTTCTTCAGTAGCGTAATACCGGTAGATTGATTACAGTAGCGTAATACCGGTAGATTGATTACAGTAGCTCTGCTTCATTTCTTAGAAAGTGTGGAGTAGGATTGGGAAGCAGCCAACCAGGTAAAAGAATGCCTATGATTGGCTTAACAACTGATACGCAGCTAACGTAAATTTCAAGGTGTTTGTCAAACCCCATATTTCATGTCATATCTTAAGAACAGAAGAAGTTACAGGAAAAACTAAGACCTTTTTCGTAATCTCCATTAAATTTCGCATCTAATCTTATATATTGTTACGACTACGGGCCCCGGATAATCAGGATACCAAAATATTTCCGGACTGCGATCCGGTCGCTGGATCCGCAAATATACCTCGTTAGCCAATTAGCCTGCACAGTACACCAATCAATCGAAGGAGGCACAGTATAACAGCTAAAACAGAGATTTAATGGATACAGGCATAATTTACACTGGATACTTCGTGGAATAGTAAAAGCTGTAACTTCCGTCCCTAACTTTGGGTCCTCTTCGGTGTTTCCAAATGTCTTAACGAAAAGTCTGTTCGTTCACAATGGGCAGCAAAGAAAAATACTGATAAAGTACTTACGTATAATTTCGAGTATCCAAAGTACGGATGACACCAACAAACACAAATTCACTCACATGCACACGGGTTGTTTGATCTTAACTTCCATCACTTCTCTTTCCATGCTTTGGCCAAAACTGCATGGTTCCTCGGCTGCTAGTAGTGCGCACTCAGACTCACGCACGAGATTTCTCCCCTACTCGAACACGAAGAGGAGGCGATTAACTTCAGATTCTCTCTCTCTCTCTCTCTTTCTGCAGGGAGGGGGGCTCCTTATTTCCTGAAGCCAGGCGTTCCCCTCTCTCTCTCTGGATTATCAGCGAGGTGATTCCGTGTTTCTTTTTCTCTCTGCCGGTCACCTGAAATGGCTCCTTTACGGAAGGTATCGGTGGTCCGGCTGGTGTGGATGAAAGTTCCAAGACGAAACTAGTGCTGGTTATTAATCAGCTTATGTTTTTAGTTTGCTTTTCTTGTGCTCAGATTTTCTAGAGCGGCAGCAGACGGCAACCAATTTCTAGCGCGAGAAAGTTCCTCTTCCTATTTCTCGCGGCTGTCAAACGGATTCTGCTACTCAACAACAATCTCCCGTCTCCAAGAGTTGGTAAGCGGTGAATTCCACCACTTGAAACCGCGGCATATTTATTACGAAATGCTTCAAGTTCAAAAACTATCCTATTGTTTCGTGCGCGGCACAGACAAAACCTTCAAAAGCGCTTGCCGTTTAAACAATTTTTGAGCTATGGGAAAAAGCTTTTAAACTCTGACCTGTCCCATTTCACTTTATGGGCTCTTTGTTCTCGTGGCAAACACCTGCAACTTGCCACTTGAATTCAAAATGTTAGAAAATCTTTTCTTTATATACCGCCCCTCGCAAGTGTTTAAACTATAACTCTGTTAATTAAACCCCCAATCAAGTTTCAATTGCTGTTAATTAGCCACGCCTCTCACCAATTAATTATGCGATGGGGGGGGGGGTCGTCACAATATAAAACACTAAACGTCTGTTTGTCTGAAGCAGGAAAGACTCTCGAACGCCGAACTGTGGCATCGTGAAATTTGCATAGCTTATTAATACTGGAATTTCTAGGTCAACGCAACTATTTTAAGATCTCTACGTTGTTCCGTTTGCGAGTTATGAATTAATTAATAAGCTAATAAATAAAGTCAGTGTCGTTTGCTACGTCATCATCATTACCCTGTTCCAAGTCTGAAAGCACGTGACTGCATTCATCGCCGCGGCACATCCACAGGTGTTTCTATTCTTTGAGAACTGTGTATAAAAATGCAAAAACGAACTTTGTGAAATCTTAACGAAACGGGCTAAAAATTTTATCGACACCATGAATTGGTAACAAGAGGAGTCCCTCAAAATTTCACCGGATTCCGGTCAAAATGTTTTTAAATAAGCATGGAATCTTTAATTCATCGGTAAACAGAAATATATACGCAGAAACGGTTAATAAAATTTTGACGGCTAATTTAAAAACTTATTTACCGGTTCAAGCGAAATTAGGAAATCATGTTCCTATTAACGATTTATGGCGCTGATTAAAATTTCAGCCAGTTTCATAAAATATTCGCAAAGTTACGTTTTTAACTTTTTTAACCTAGAGACTCGCCCCTCAAAGACGTCTGAAACTGAAAGCACGTGATGCATTTGATCGTCGATAACAAATTGTTAACGAATTTTGTTCCGTCAGTGTTCTAATGCTGTGTCTCCTGGACGCGTGTTGAATAATTCGTAACGCTTTTGGTCCGTTTGATTCTACAGTTTCCAAATTCTTTTTAATGGGCAAAGCCGGGCAGTAAAGCTAGTAACATAAACACGATGAAATAACTATAAAAATTAGTTAAAAGAAAGATTTAAACTTTAAAATTCACGTTTTTTTCAGGTGATGCAATAAGTTTGCACACCACTGTAGGATTTATGGGCATTTTAATAAATCAAATTTTTCAGAGCCCACTAGTATTTTTTGTAGGACCAAAATCATTGCACTTCGTTGCGTGTAACGCAAATGCGCACGTTGTAATTAAAATAATAACCCTAGTTTTACACTAATACAGAGAACTAGATAAGAGTTACGCCGAAGCTGAACACATCATGCAAATTTTATTCTTTTGGAGGCCAGCTGTGATGTACAACAGAGGTGAAAACATGTGTCAAGATGACAAAACTTGCATCGAGACATTCTGTCCGCTTAGTCAGTTGGGAGAGCGACTTACTCCGGAGTGAGAGAACACGGATTCGATATCCGTCGCGGAAAATTTTGGGTTTTCACACTGGCCCCCGATTGTGGAAAATGAATCCACTGGCCTTTGGGTTCTTCGAGAAATGAGTGATATTTATTCCACACATTGTTTGGAATTCATAAAAATTCCTACTTCGCTTCAAAGAAAAAAAATTAAGAGAAAGATGGTGTGACGCACTACAGAGGTGAAAACATGTGTCAAGACGACAAATCTGCAGCAAGACATTCTGTCCCCGTAGCTCAGTTGGGAGAGCGACTTACCCTGGAGTGAGGAAACACGGTTTCGATACCCTTCGCGGAGAAGCTTGTGTTTTCACACAGCCTCTTTGCAATGCCTCACGATCATACACGTAACTACCGCGTAACAGTATCTAATGACCTTTTCTGATGTATATAAAATACAGGTAAGCAAATAATACCCAGAAATTAAGAATTGGGGTGCAAAAATGTAAAACTATTCAAATTATTTACTCTTGAATATAAAAGAACACTCTAAATGCAACAATGTTTTTCACATAGCAAAAAAATGCTCTCTTGACTCTGTTATAAAAAATGACACAGGCCTCTGCTTCTCCGTCGCAACATGGAAACAACTGTAATACACACCTTATCCTCAATTGTATAAAAACTCCATTCATTGAACTGATTTTCCTTTCACATTCTCTTGTTAATATACATATATAGGAACTATTGCTATGACTGTGAAAAGGAACCTCAGGTTCTGTAGAATAATTGCTTTCCTGTGATCCAGTTTTTATAAATTTAAACCGCGAAAAAAAAGAACAAAAAAAAACAAACAAAAATTGCTTTTCTTTTCAATACTTTTTTCAAAGCTGCAGTAAAAAATTCCTAGCTATTTCTTTATTCATATGAAGTTTCCGCAAAAGATTTTGTAAAATCTTTTCATTTATTTTGTAAAACATCCTTCCATTTTTATTGTTAAAAGATTTTGTTTGTACATCTTTTTTCCATAGGCTAGAAGCCCTCTAAACCGTGAACCCCCCCCTCTTGGAATGCGGGGGCTATCAGTATGCCCCTGAAAATATGTGATTTTAATATAACTATGCCCATTTGTCTGTCTTTGAACACGATGTTTCTGAACCTTTCAGTCCGATATAAAAAAATTCTTATGAACCGGGTGCTGTAAGAACGAAAATATTTACCATTTGTTATCCCTCCCTAGGGATGTAAGTTCAGGTGTTGCGTAACGTCACAGCCTCTCCTTGACAAATGTCAACCCCGCCTTCTCGTGGTGCATCCTGTTCCCACTAAAGGGGCTCTGACGACCGCCAATAGCGGTATAACTATAACATCGGGATTAGAGGAAATTCTATCCCACACTCACCAACCCGCTTGGCCAGCGTGGTGAGTTATGGCCAAACCCTCCAAAATGATTCCACAACTTAAATCTTGGCCCTCAGTCTGCGGCAGCTGGAATGTACCTGGCCAAGGCAGCGGCCAGTGCGACATGAAGGCAGAGGGTGCTAAGAATCCTCGGAGGACCGGACTAGGCTGCCATCTGATGCTGACATTGGCTACTTACAATGGACGCTCCCTATCTTCTGATTCAAGGCTTCTTGAATTGGAAGAGGAACTACAAAGGATCAAGTGGGACATCGTGGGGCTAAGTGAGGTAAGGAGAAAAGGAGAAGATCTCATCGAACTGAAAAGTAGACATCTCTTCTACTATCGTGGGACAGATACTGGCAGAACTAGTGGTGTTGGATTTATAATAAACAAGAAACTGAAGGATAAAGTTGTAGAAGTTGAAGTTCCTCTGACAGAGCTGCACGACTTGTTATCCAACTCTCGAAAAGATACCAGGCTCAGATTATTCAAACTTATGCACCCACCACAAGTCATTCTGAAGAAGAAATTGAAGAATTTTATGAGGAAATTTGTCATCTAAATAATAAAGGTAAGCAGCACTTGAAAATAATTATGGAAGATTTCAATGCAAAAATAGGGCAACGGCAACAGAATGAAACTTCAGTAGGTAAATTCGGTCACGGCAACAGAAACCAGCGTGGAAATACTCTCGTTGAGTTTGCAGAGGCAGAAGGGTTTTTCATCTTGAACTCCTTCTTCAAGAAAAAGACACACAGGAAATGGACATGGAGACATCCAAATGGGACGACAAGTGAAATTGATTTTATTATGTGTAACAAAAAATTCGTCATAGAAGACTGCAGTGTGCTGAACAAGTTCAACACAGGTAGTGACCATAGATTGGTGAGATGTAAGATGCACCTCAACACTAAACTTGAACGTGGCAAGCTCATAAGACAAACAAAATCTATTGACATAACCAACCTTAAAAAACACCATAATACCTTCAAGTTAGAACTGAAGAACAGGTTCTCTGCTTTAGAAGGCCTAACATGGGAAGACGTGGACATCTCTGAAGTTAACAGAAAAGTAACCAAAGCTCTTATGGAAACAGCAACAAAATTAGCTGGGTCTAAGAACAAGTTGCATGTAAACAAATTATCAGGAAAAACCAAAATGTTGATGTAAAAAGAAGAGAGATGAGGACAACTAAAGAAGATGTGACTTCCAAATTGGAATATATAGAGCTATGCAAGACAGTAAGAAAAAGTATCACTGAAGACGTAAGAAAATTCAACTGTGAACTAGTGAGGAAAGCAATTGAAAACAACCAAAGCCTAAAGATAGCAAAGGGACATCTCAGTAAGGAAAGAAAACAGATTATGGCACTGAGAAAAGAAGATGGTTCTGTAACAAGAAATAGAGGCGAAATTTTGACAAGAGTGAAAGATTTCTACTCCAAATTATATGAAAGGGATGATATATGCACTCCAGACATCATGAAAGATACCAGTACCAGAGTTCCTCCAGTCCTTCCAGCAGAAGTTGCACATGCAATCAAGAACATGAAGCGAGGAAAAGCTCCAGGAGAAGATGGAATTACTGTAGACATCATACAAGAAGCAAGTGGAGAAATCGAAACAGTACTCGCCCAAATTTTCACTCGATGCCTTAATGAAGGAAAGATTCCTGAGGATTGGAACACCGCTACAATGATCCTGCTACATAAGAAAGGTGACATTGAGGATCTCGGAAACTACAGACCTATCAGCCTCCTATCAGTGGTTTATAAAATCTTCACTAAAGTTCTTTCACACCGCTTGAAGGTAACACTGGACATGGCTCAACCGAGAGAACAAGCTGGATTCAGGAGTGGCTACAGCACAATAGATCATATCCACGTGCTGAGAGAACTAATTGAAAGAGCGAGGGAATATGAACTTCCATTGTGCATGGCTTTTATCGATTATGAAAAAGCCTTTGATTCGGTGAAAACCATCAGCACTTACAATGGCTTTGAAATCCTGCGGTATTGAAGATGCATACATTAATATTATTAATAACATCTATGAAAATGCAAGTGCAAAGATTAGACTGTTTGAAAATACAACACACGTAAAAATTGGAAAGGGAGTGAGACAAGGTGACACAATATCTCCGAAGCTCTTTAATGCCACATTGGAGGGTGTTTTTCAGTCGCTGAGCTGGGAAAACAAGGGGATAAAGATTAATGGAGATTATCTAACCCACCTTCGTTTTGCTGATGACGTAGTCATTTTTGCAACTACCCCATCAGAGCTGCAGAGTATGATCTAGGAACTTGCTGAAAAGAGTAAAGAAGTGGGATTAAAAATGAACTTTCAGAAGACAAAAGTGATGTTCAATGCTTTTACAAGAAATGAAGATTTATCGATTGATGGAGAAAAGCTGGAGATAACAGACACGTATGTTTATCTTGGACAGCAGATATCAAGTGAGGGTCACATTGATGAAGAAATTAATCGGCGTACAAAACTTGCCTGGAGAGCTCTTGGAAGAAACAGCATAATTTTCAAGAGCAATATGCCATTATGTCTTAAAAGAAAAGTGTTTGATCAATGCATCCTTCCAGTGCTTACGTATGGTGCAGAGACGTGGACCTTAACTAAAAGAGACATACAAAGGCTGCAGACGACTCAAAGCAGCATGAAGAGGTGCATGCTTGGTGTAACCAGGAGAGATAAGAAGAGGAACTCGTGGATCCGAAAAATGACAAGAGTGGAAGACATCATGATCAGAGTTAAATCCCTGAAATGGCAATGGGCTGGACATACTGCCAGAAGGACAGATCATCGATGGACAGCCGAAATTTTAGATTGGATTCCAAGGGACAGGAAAAGACCCAGAAGAAGACCACATGGGAGATGGGTGGATGAAATTCGAAAGTATGCAGGGGTGACATGGAGGAGACTGGCACAAGACAGACCGTTGTGGAGGAAACTTGGGGAGACCTTCGTCCAGCAGTGGATTGATAATGGTTGACAATGATGATGATGATGATGATCCCTCCCTATGCTCAAACTTGCCGCTAGGGAGCGTTAGAGAAGATGTTATCGACCGCAGAATGAGTTTTATTCTGTATCATTGCTTCAAAACGTCCTATTGAAACAATTATTTTTACCTTCAGATAGCCTTTTCTATGAAGAACATTTTCCGCCCACATTCTGCTTCAAAAAATGTACAATTTTCAAAATAACGGCATAAATATCATTCCATTTTTAGCACGTCTTTTGTAAAAAAATATCGTGCTTATGTTATCGGTTTGTCCATCTGTCTGTCAGTCAGTCCGTCCTTCTGTACCCACGATATCTCTGCAACTATTATTTCTATTTGAAAAACATGTTTTGCATTAGGGAAGCTTGAAATATGCGAATGATGATCCTTCATTTCGCTTTTTTTTTACGATGTACAAGTTCGCCGCTAGAGGGCGTAGGTGCAGATGATATCGAATTCAAAAATACGTTTTATTCCACATATTTGCTTCTAAACATCCGATTGTAGAAATTCTTTTATATTTCGATTCCATTTATGTCGAAGAGTATTTTAGATATAGTTACTTTTTCAAATTACGCATAGATTTTCCGCTAGGGGGCGTAAAAGTAAATTACATTTTTCCCGATAACTCTTCTTCTAAAACTCCGATTTGAAAAACATTTTCTTCAGCGGATACACTTCCTGATGGAAAATCTTTTGCATACAATTTCAAATTTTTGGTAAAGAATACTTTGGCTACCAGTGGGCGTAAGTGTTCATTTTTGCTTCTGATGTATTTGCCATAAAATCTGAGCTTCTAAATTATCGATTGAAAAAATTCTTTCGTGGACTGATGCCACTCGCATCGATAAACTATTTTGGAATATTTTTTTCCTAAAGTATTCCACAGCTTCTCCGCCAGGGGCCGTAGATGAACATCTTATTTTTGTCAATATCTCTACTTCTAGGAGTCCAATTTGAAAAATTCCTTCTTTGTTGGATAGTGTTTTCCGTGTGACATGTTCTTCATATAATTTCAAAATTTTCAAGTAATTCATAGAGTTTCTGCCAGGGGGCGTAAATGTAAATTGCGTTTCCCCCTATATCTCTGTTTCTAAATCTCCAATTTGAAAAACTCTTGCTGCACCGCATACAGCTCCTGATGGGAAATCGTTTGCAAATAATTTCTAATTTTTGTAAAAAAATGGTTTGTCCACCAGGGGGTGTAAATCTTAATTTCCGCTTCTGATGTATTTGCAGCAAAATATGAGCTTCTAAAATCTCGATTGAAAAAAAGTCGTTTGTTGACCGATACTACTCATGTCGACAAACCTTTTAGGAACATTTTCTTCTTGAAATAATGCATGGTTTCTACGCCAGGGTTCGTAAATGTATATCTTATTTTTGTCAATATCTCTGCTTTTAGAAGTACAAATTGAAAAATTCCTTCTTTGCTGGATAGTGTTTCTAGTGTGGCATGATTTTCATATAATTTCAAATTTTTCAAGTAATTATAACCTTCCACTAGGAGGTGTAGAGGTAAATTGCGTTTCCCCCTATATCTCTGCTTCTAAATCTCCGATTTGAAAAATTCTTTCTGCACCGTATACAGCTCCTGATGGGTAATCGTTTGCACATAATTTCTAATTATCGTAAGAAATGGTTTGGCCACCAGGTGGCGTAAGCCTTAATTTCCGCTTCTGATGTATTTGCTGCACAATATCAGCTTCTAAATTATCGATTGAAAAAGAAGTCGTTTGTTGACAGATACTACTCATGTCGACAAACCTTTTAGGAACATTTTCTTCTTGAAATAATGCATGGTTTCTACGTCACGGGGCGTAGATGTATATCTTATTTTTGTCAATATCACTGCTTTTAAGAGTCCGATTTCAATAATTTCTTCTTTGTTGGATAGTGTTTCCGATGCGAAAGGTTTTTCCTATAAATTCAAAATTTACAAGTAAATCATAGATTTTCCGCTAGGGGGCAAAAAGGTAAATTGCGTTTTCTGCGTTATTTCTGCTCCTAAAGCTTCGATCTGAAAAATTCTTCTTGTATCTCATACAAGACCTGATGGAGAATATTTTTCACATGATTTCTAATGTTTGGTAAAGAATGGTTTGGCCACCAGGGGTCATAAGTGTTAATTTCTGATCCTGATGTATTTGTAGGACAATCTGGGCTCCTGAAAACACGACTATTTTTTTTTCTTGGACCGATACCGCTTATAAGGGATAAACCTTTTGAGAATACTTTCTCCCTAAAATAATGCATGGTTTTCCCACCGGGGGACGTAAAGTCACATCTTATTTTTGTCGATATCTTTGTTTCTAAGAGTTCGTAAGCTCACGATTCCGTTTACAGCAATATCTGAGGGATTAAAAACCCGATTGAAAATCTTCTTTCTTTCGTCAGATCTATTGTTTTCCATACCGGTTCCAATGAATTTGAATAGCTTTGATAAATTTAATTTGCGTCAGAACGGATTCAAAAGACGTGCTTATTACACCCGAAAATTCGGTGTCATCTTTCTTGTTATTGTTATCCCTTGTCCGAAAACTCCGTTTTAAAAATACCATTTGTGTCTGATAGTGTCGATTGCGAAAAAAAATCGCTCGTATTTCTTACCCTTCCCCATGAAGATCATTTAGATACCTTCCCCATGATGATCATTTTTCGCCCACATTCTGCTTCAAATAATGCACAATTTTCAAAATAACGGCATAAATATCATTCCAGTTTTAGCATGTCTTTTGTAAAAAAAGATCGTGTTTCTGTTATCGGTTTGCCCGTTCGTCCGTCCGTCTGTACCCACGATATATCTGCAACTATTAGTCCGATTTGAAAAATTCTTTTTGCATTCGGAAGCTTGAAATATGCAAATGACGATCCTTCATTTCGTTCTTTCTTTTTTATGATGTACAATTTCGCCAGTAGAGGGCGTAAATGCAGATGATGTCGAATTCAAAAATACGTTTTATTCCACATATTTGCTTCTAAACATCCGATTGGATTTTTTAGCTTTCGATTCCAAATGCGAGAAAATAGTGGGGTCAAAAAAGATCTGTTACAAACACTGAATACATTCATGACAGAAAATAATCCATTTGTGGAAGCATGTATAATGCTTTATGAAGTCGAGCATGAGTATATTTAAAATGCGCATATGAATAATGCAGCTCTTTGTCTTGTTTCAATGGCTATTCGTAGAAAGACCGTAGAAATGATCAAAGGCGTTATAATGCTGTAAGATCTAATGAAGTTGCTATTATACTATAGACCATACTTAAACTCTGATTCAATTGATGCGACGGCGAAGAAAATACTGAATGGTATTATCCTGTAGAGTTTTTAAATGAGCAAACTCCATCAGGAATGCCACTTCACAGACTGAAGTTAAAGACTGGAGCAATTATCATGCTCCTGAGAAACCTCAATACACAGCGAGGTTTATGCAATGGAACAAGACTGGTAATTAAAGAACTAAAACCCAATTTGGTCATTGCAGAAGTACTCACAGGCTCAGCATGGGGTAAAACTGTTTTTCTTCCGCGAATAGACCCCGCACCTGCTGTTATAGACCTACCATTCACATTAAGACGACGATAATTTCCTATAAAACTCGCCTATGCTATGAGTATTAATAAATCTCAAGGTCAAACACTGGTGAAAGTAGCTATCTACCTTCCTGAACCAGTGCTTAGCCATGGAAAACTTTATGTTGCATTGTCACGAGTTCGACGGTTTGATGATGTTACAGTTAAAGTAGTCCATGGGCCAGAACAAGGAAAACTACTTCCAGATTCCGAAAAGATGTTTACAAAAAAACATCTTGCACAAAGATATTTTCCAACGTCGTTAACAAACGTTTGAATAGCAATAAGTGATTTCTAGAACCCGTTGTATTCTTATCTCAACGGGCTTTACAGCTAGTTAAAGAATAATAACAGATTAGATGATATTAGCTGTAAGTACGTGACATGGAATAATGTGGTATATAAATTATGGATTGTACGCAGTGATCATTAAACCACAGAACATTACGAGATGAAATGCTCGAAAAGAGCCTAAAGGTTTTGTTTCGGAATAGCCGGGGAGCGAAAGCCCCAACGTTTTGCGCGTCTGCGAATGTAAAAAGGTTGGGAACCACTGATGTAGGCATTTCAATCGGCAATGTCGACTTACTCCTGGCGAATTCTTCGAAGGTAGAAATATGCTGTGGATTAACGAAATATGACAGATGAGCAAATGGTATGTCGCAAAGGAATGCGCCTCACTAACGTGAACGCCCTTCTAGTGGATTCAATATCTAATCCCATATTGTTATGATGAATGAAACATAGGAAATCGATTTAACTCAGGGACTAATAGGCAAAATCTAATATGAAAGCACCCATTTTCTTTGCTTCCCAAGAAGCTCCGTGTTACTCAAATGATGCAATCAGTTTTTGAGGAAATTCAGAAGGCGTCACCATGATTGGCTTCCTGGAGAAGGGTACCATTCTCACTGGTGCATACCACTCCAGCCTCGTGAGGCAACTTCACGCAGTTATCAAAAGACATGTGTCCTGCGAATAGGTATCCTCCTCCTTTACGGCGATGCATCGTCTCACCTCCCAGATTGCAAAGACTGCCATGTATACAGCAGGATTTGAGTTAATTTATCATCCACCCTATTTGTCTGACCTAGCCCTTAAGTAACATTTATTTATTTCCTCAAGATGAAGAAGATGTAAAGTGATTGCAGCTGTGGCACGTGAATGGAAGACTAAGATAAAGACTTTTTATTTTATTACATGGATCTGTTGGAGATTTAATTGAATACGTCTCGCTGTATTCACATGCAGAGAAAACGTGCAGAGTAGAAGTTTTCAGATTTTGGAATCAGCGATAAGAGCGGACACGGGACGGGATACGTGATAGTAACTTTCACGACGTGTGACAAGGAAGAAATCCGTCAGTTTGTGTGTGTGTGTGTGTGTGTTTGTTCCATTTTGTAACTTCAATCTGTCATGTAGTGCGCATCATTTGCGATTAAAAGTCTTCATTTCGGACAACCGAAATTAAGGTGAGTAAATTTCTTACTTCCTACTTTCAGGAACAGTTTAAAACTTGTTATAGAACTACAATAATAACAAAACATATTTAAATGCTACACAGTCATTTACAACAAAGGATCAATATATTAGATCATCCGTGGGAGAAATGCGTTGCAGAATGGCTGAGGACTATGCCGAAAACTGAAAAAAGGAATCATAATGGCATAGCTTTCGTATACTCTTTGTGATGAAATACGAACTTTCTTAACTTTGCTGGTATAGCCAAATAGACATACGTCACCCAGCAGAAGCACTTAGAAGTACATTTTGGCGCTGTGCAAATCAAAAAATGTATATGAAGTCATTTATCTTAATATTTATCTTTGTAAGCTTTTTTCATTAAATCAACTGTTCCTGAAGCCGTTTTTCACAGACGATAGCAACATTTATCGCACAATGCATTTCACTTCTTTACTCTGAATCACTCACCTGCATAGCTGTATGGCGAAATGCAGACGTGCCTTAAACAACTGCGCAATAACAAAACCAGAATCGTCTGCCACGGTTAATGACTGTTGCCATAGATACTTCCTTAATTCAGTAAGTCGTCTGCGTCGTTATTTCCCCCCTTCGCACTGTTGCGGACTCAACAAAAAAATATCTCAGTTTTTATGGAAAGGCCTTTGTAAAAATTCGAGAAGAGTTACCGAGAGCGATGACTACCCCATTCCACCAATATCTACTGTATTGTTCGACTCTAAAGAACGCCCTAGTTGTTGAAAAAGATCCAAAAATTGAGAAAAGCTTGTTAATTGAAATACTATTTAAAGAAATAGTTGACGGAACAATCATTCTTGTAGAATGAAGTATTCGGTATGATTGCAAGAAGAAAACAAATTCTCGATTAACAAGGGGTTACGACATCTTTAAAACTAAAAGAAAAAGTAATGTGCGAATTTCCGAGAGCGTTGTAACCGATTTTCGCAGAAATCTGATTCATTTTTGCAGCACCCTACAGGAAATGCATGTAAGTTAGGAGAAAATTCGGTTATACACAGAGCACTCTCACACATTTTTAGAACGATTTTCAAGCAATACAATTAATGTCTAAAATAAAATTATTTATTTCTTGAATGTTCTATCGGACAGCCCTTTCTCTGAACTATGAACCTACATCTAGATTTCCGAGATAGCAGGGCATTTTTTAAAATTCGTAGTGATGTTTTATTCCACTGCTCTTCCACTGCGTTCCATTGTTCAATCATTGTTTGGTCTGCGTTGAGAAAACGCTCTTTTTTAGTAGTCCGAAGGCACAATAGTCCATTGGTGACACATAAGGGAACTTTGAAGGGATATATGCAAGAGGTATAGACTTGATACCTGTCTCCTTTTTCATTTTTTCTAGAAACAGAATGATAGATTTGGATGTATGACTGGTAGCCTTATCCTGATGGAGTTCTATTCTTTGAAGACTCTGCGGATAAAAACATGGTATTTTCTCTTTAATTATAGGAGTTAAAACATTATTTTGGTAATTTGTACAGTAGTTTTGTGCACCACCTGCCGGCCGTGGGGAAGGTGAAAAAGTTGCATGTGTGAGCGCCAAGGGAGTTGGCAGCAGCTAGAAAGACACGTCGAGTCGTATGCATTTTTCTCCTTCCCAGTGAGAGACGGGAGGGATTTCTGTATCAGATGATAACCTGCGATGAATAATGGGTTCTCTACAATAATTGCAAGTGATCTACACAGTGATTGATTACCCCGGTGCCTCGTAGACACTGTTCAAAACTACCCCTACAAACGCGGGAATTACTGGTTCTCATATTATGGTATGCTACCAGCTTGATCCAGTGGCCGAATATACAGGATGATCAATAAGAAATGTGGCTCCCACTTTGGACGATACAGTGTTGAATCAGACGTAGCATCGAGGCAATGAGAGATCGAATAGAATCCTGGACGATCGTGGACCACGTGGTGTTGGTCCGAGCCAACAGTTCATCTTCATATTGCGGGGGTGGCAGAGTACTCAACCGACGTCCAGTCGTGTCACACAGATGCTCGATGGGGGAGAGGTCGAGGGATCGTGCTGGCCACAGAAGCATCCTCATACCGTGTAAAACATTCAGGTTGATTCGAGCGGTATGAGGCCGGGCGTTATCCTGTTAAAAAACGACGTTGTAGATTACATGCCTACATGGCAAAGGAATGTTTTTACAAGGTTTTGGTAACCCCTTTACCTTAAGGTATATTAGTTTACGCTAATAATTACAATGGTAATGCACACATTTTCTCAAATGAAGAATAGCTGATGTTACAGTAAGTCTATTGGGACAAGGTAGCTGTTAAAAATTAAAACAAAATAATAATAATAACAAAAAAATATTATTTCATTGGCCTCCTCCCTGTCCACTCATGGCTGTCTCTTGTAGCAACTGCAACCCATTCCCGTGGTAAACAAAATAAAGTCATTACCTTGTTGCTGATCTTGCAGGTGAAAACTATAGATGATATTTTTGATTGAATGTTGCCTTGTATTAGTCACAAAAAAAATCAATTTTTATATAAAAAGTATTAGTGAATGGATCAAAATTTATAAGCTTTGGCACCAAAACAAAATCTTAAAGCAAAAAAACATTCGAACAACATCACTCAGTAAAATTTGGCACGTGATCAAATTAGCGGAAGAACACTGATGAAATGACTAACAAAAATTTACCCAACGAACGTTTCCTGTGGAAAAAGCCCTGCCAGTTGCAGGGGATATTTTGCTCACTTGGCACTATCAAAGACTTATATAATACAGGACACAAAACATGTACTGACTCATGTGCAAGTTTGAAAAGCCGACTTCGGCTGCATTTAAACTAACAACAAAATTCACACTTATCACGCAGAAAAAAGAAATTTAATTCATGACGACAAGTTAATACATTTTCACAAGAATTCACGAAGAATCAAGAGAAACGATACTTTGTTGGGATAAGAATGCGTAGATATTTGATGGTTTCGACTGTTGGAATTTAAGGAAAGTCGGGCCCTGACTTCTCGAAAATTCACCCGGAGAAAGCAGCGAAATATCACGTTTAGGTCTTCGTGGTGTGGCATTTTCTCTGTCAGACAGTGTATATACACCGACGAGCCATTACGCTATGACCACCCCCAGCCTAGAGAAATGGGCGCGCCTGGAGACCGAACGATAGCACAGGTGAAGTTGACAGAGCAGTATACACTGAGTGGTCACTTTATTATGACCACCTGACAGTTTTTAGCAAATGCGCTATGGCTGCACGCTGTTGCCGCCAGAGGGCGAGGCTAGTATAAAGAGGGAAAGCTTAGTGCTTGCGATAGTAGTAGAAATGATTTTTGGGTGACGAGATTTGTAAAAAATGCGATTTGACGGACTTTCAACGTGGGATGATTATAGGAGCTCGGAGCCATGGAGCGAGTATCACCGAAACCGCCGCATTCGTAAAGTGTTCCAGAGCAGCTGTTGTTAAAGCGTTTAAAGACTGGACTGTCAGCAAAAAAGCTGGGTCACTACGTGCAACGTGTGGTCCTCATCGACTAGTGACTTCTTGGGCGGAACGGAGAGTGCTCAGACTGGTAACAAACAACAGAAGGACAACATTGCAGCAAATTACAGACCATCTTAATCAAGCATCCCCTCAAATGATCTCTGCACGCACTGTTCGCCGTACACTGCATCGGATGGGATATGGCAGCCGAAGGCATGTTCGAACACATTTGCTGTCTGCTGTTAACAAGAGAAAATGTCTCCAGTTCTCACAGGAGCACAAGGATTGGACAGTAGTGGAAACAAATTATGTGGTCCGACGAATCACGTTTTCAGTTGCACCATGCTGATGGCCGAGTGAGAATTAGGCGGAAACAGCACGAAAGCATGGACCCCAAATGCATTGCTACAACCCTTCAAGCTCGTGGAGGCAACGTTGTGGCTTGGGGAATGTTTTCCTGGCATGCGTTGGGCTCTTTAATTCGTGTAAATCAACGTCTGACTGGAACATCATATCTAAACATCGATGCGGACCAAGTTCACCCTGTCGTGTGGATGGTTTATCCCAATGGCGATGGCTACTTTCAACAAGATAATGCGTCCTGTCATAGTGCTCGTATTGTACAGGATAGGTTTCAGGAACATGCCGGTGAGTTTACTTTGCTTAGGTGGCCCCCACAATCTCCAGATCTCAACCCCGTTGAGAAATTGTGGGATGAAGTTGAACGAAACATCAGACAGCAGGATCCACAACCCTGCCATCTCACACTCCTGGAAAGTGCTATTCATCAAGCATGGTCTCAGATTCCACAAACCACCTATCAACATCTCGTGGAGTCCATGCCACGAAGAATCGACGCAGTATTAAAAGAAAAAGGTGGCTCAACGAAGTACTGAGCTGGTGGTCATAATAAAGTGGCCACTGAGTGTATATATAACCCGAGGACCGGGTTTCGGTTAGTAGAGTGTTCGGAGTCAGAATAGGAAAAGCTGCAGATTTATCGGAGTTTGATAAAGGACAAATTGCGATGGCACGTCGCCTCGGAAATACGATCTCCAAAATGACGCGGCTTGTGGGTTGTTCACGCGCTGCTTTAATGCGTATGTATCAAAAGTGGTGCACAGATGGCCAAAGGACGAGCCGTCGTCCAGCTGTGTGTCGTCCGCAGCTCATTGATGCCACAAGGGAGCGGAGACTGTCTCGCATTTTTCACTGCGATCGCAGGGCCACAGTGCAACAGATTACTCGCAGCTACAGCAGTGGTGATCAGGACAATGTGTCACAGCACACAATTCATTGCGGCCTTCTGCGCATGGGCCTGCGTGGCTGAAAACCCAGCCAGATCCTCATGCTGACTGCACGTCATCACCCACAACTCATGAAATGGGCCCAAGATCATCGAGATTGGACCGTGGATGAACGGAAGAAAGTGGCTTAGTCTGACCAATCAATATTCTTGGTGCGTCACGTAGACGGTCGAGCGCGGATAGGCCGACTGCCAACGAGGGCTATGGCACCTGGATGCACTGTTGGGCGGAAACGGGACGACAGCGGCGGTGTTATGCTGTGGGCGATGCTTTTGGGACACTTTAGACCCTGTTTTCTCATTGGCACAATCCCTAACAGCTGTCAGGGATTGTGCCAATGTTGCGGACCAAGTTCGCCCATTCATAGCAACTGTGCTCCCTGCTAGTGATGGCCATTATATGATAATGCGCCATGCCTCACTGCCAGAATCGTCAAGAAGGGGTTCGAGGAACATGCTGGTGACTTTCTGCTAATGCCCTGGCCTCCTAATTCCCCTGACATGAACCCAATAGAACATTTGTGGTTCGACTTGGAAAAGCAGGTTCGCGCTAAATCACCAGCATCTCGAAATGTACGGAAACTGGACGACCTGCTGTTGCCTTTATGGTACCAGATACACTAAGATGCCTGACGCTACATCATTGAATCGATGCCTCGTCGTCGCCGCTGCATTTTCGGGCTAAATGAGGTCATACAGCTTATTAGGTATACCTAATATATACATATATATATACTAAAGGGGCTCTGACGACCGCCAATACCATCGGGATTAGAGGAAATGCTATCGCACACTCACCAACCCGCTTGGCAAACGTGGTGAGTTATGGCCAAACCCCACCAAAATGACTCCACAATTTAAATCTTGGCCCTCAGTCTCCGGCAGCTGGAATGTACCTGGCCAAAGCAGCGGCAAGAGCGACATGAAGGCAGAGGGTGCTAAGAATCCCCGCCCGGAGGACCGGACTAGGCTGTCATCTGATGCTGACCTTGGCTACGTATAATGGACGCTCCCTATCTTCTGATTCAAGGCTTCTTGATTTGGAAGAGGAACTACAAATAATCAAGTGGAACATCGTGGTGCTAAGTGAGGTAAGGAGAAAAGGAGAAGATCTCATCGAACTGAAAAGTGGACATCTCTTCTACTATCGTGGGACAGATACTGGCAGAACTAGTGGTGTTGGATTTATAATAAACAAGAAACTGAAGGATAAAGTTGTAGAAGTTGAAAGTTCCTCTGACAGAACTGCACGACTCGTAATCCAACTCTCCAGAAGATACCAGGCTCAGATTATTCAAACTTATGCACCCACCACAAGTCATCCTGAAGAAGAAATTGAAGAATTTTATGAAGAAATTCGTCATCTAAATAATAAAGGTAAGCAGCACTTAAAGATAATTATGGGAGATTTCAATGAAAAAATAGGGCAACAGCAACAGAATGAAACTTCAGTAGGTAAATTTGGTCACGGCTACAGAAACCAGCGTGGAAATACTCTCGTTGAGTTTGCAGAGGCAGAAGGGTTTTTCATCTTGAACTCCTTTTTCAAGAAAAAGCCGCACAGGAAATGGACATGGAGACATCCAAATGGGACGACAAGTGAAATTGATTTTATCATGTGTAACAAAAATTCGTCATAGAAGACTGCAGTGTGCTAAACAAGTTCAACACAGGTAGTGACCATAGATTGGTGAGATGTAAGATGCACTTCAACTCTAAACTCGAACGTGGCAAGCTCATAAGACAAACAGAATGTATTGACATAACCAACCTGAAAAAACACCATAATACCTTCAAGTCGGAACTGAAGAACAGATTCTCTGCTTTAGAAGGCCTAACATCGGAAGAAGTGGATATTTCTGAAGTTAACAGAAAAGTAACCAAAACTCTTATGGAAACAGCAACAAAATTAGCTGGGTCTAAGAACAAGTTGCATGTGAACAAATTATCAGGAAAAACCAAAATGTTGATGCAAAAAAGAAGAGAGATGAGGACAACTAAAGAAGATGTGACTTCCAAAGTGGAATACATAGAGCTATGCAAGACAGTACGAAAAAGTATCACGGAAGACGTAAGGGAATTCAACTGTGAACTAGTGAGGAAACCAATTGAAAACAATCAAAGCCTAAAGATAGCAAAGGGACATCTCAGTAAGGGAAGAAAACAGATTATGGCACTGAGAAAAGAAGATGGTTCTGTAACAAGAAATAGAGGCGAAATTTTGACAAGAGTGAAAGATTTCTACTCCAAGTTATATGAAAGGAATGATGCGTGTACTCCAGACATCATGGAAGGTACCAGTACCAGAGTTCTTCCAGTCCTCCCAGAAGAAGTTGCACACGCAATGAAGAACATGAAGCGGGGAACAGCTCAAGGAGAAGATGGAATTACTGTAGACATCATACAAGAAGCAAGTGGAGAAATCGAAACAGTACTCGCCCAAATTTTCACTCGATGCCTTAATGAAGGGAAGATTCCTGAGTATTGGAACAACGCTATAATGATCCTGCTACATAAAAAAGGTGACATTGAGGATCTCAGGAACTACAGACCTATCAGCCTCCTATCAGTGGTTTATAAAATCTTCACTAAAGTTCTTTCATACCGTTTGAAGGTAACACTGGACATGGCTCAACCGAGAGAACAAGCTGGATTCAGGAGTGGCTACAGCACAATAGATCATATCCACGTACTGAGAGAACTAATTGAAAGAGCGAGGGAATATGAACTTCCATTATGCATGGCTTTTATCGATTATGAAAAAGCCTTTGATTCCGTGAAACCATCAGCAGTTACAATGGCTCTGAAATCCTGCGGTATTGAAGATGCACACATTAATATTATTAATGACATCTATGAAAATGCAAGTTCAAAGATTCGGCTGTTTGAAGATACAACACACATAAAAATTGGAAAGGGAGTGAGACAAGGTCACACCATATCTCCGAAGCTCTTTAAAGCCACATTGGAAAATGTCTTTCAATCACTGAACTTGGAAAACAAAGGGATAAAGATTAATGGAGATTATCTAACACACCTTCGTTTTGCTGATGACATAGTCATTTTTGCAACTACCCCATCAGAGCTGCAGAGTATGATCCAAGAACTTGCTGACAAGAGTAAAGAAATGGGATTAAAAATGAACTTTCAGAAGACAAAAGTGATGTACAGTGCTTTTACAAGAAATGAAGATTTATCGATTGATGGAGAAAGGCTAGAAATAACAGACGCGTACCTTTATCTTGGACAGCAGATATCAAGTGAGGGTCACATTGATGAAGAAATTAATCGGCGTACAAAACTTGCCTGGAGAGCCTTTGGAAGAAACAGCATAATTTTCAAGAGCAATATGCCATTATGTCTTAAAAGAAAAGTGTTTGATCAATGCATCCTTCCAGCGCTTACGTATGTTGCAGAGACGTGGACCTTAACTAAAAGAGACATACAAAGGCTGCAGACAACTCAAAGCAGCATGGACAGGTGCATGCTTGGTGTAACCTGGAGAGATAAGATCATGATCAGAGTTAAATCCCTGAAATGGCAATGGGCTGGACATACTGCCAGAAGAACAGACCATCGATGGACAGCAGAAATTTTAGATTGGATTCCAAAGGAACAGGAAAAGACCCAGAAAAAGACCACATGGGAGATGGGTGGATGAAATTCGAAAGTATGCTGGAGTGACATGGAGGAAACCGGCACAAGACAGACTGTTGTGGAGGAAACTTGGGAGACCTTCGTCCAGCAGTGGATTGATAATGGTTGACAATGATGATGATGATGATGATGATATACATATATCATCTTCAACCATTATCAATCAATCATCTGCTGGATGAAGGTCTTCCCAAGTTTCTTCCACAATAGTCTGTTTTGAGGCACTCTTCACCCTGTTACTCAGGTAGGCTTTCGAATTTCAAACATCCATCTTCCATGTGGTCGTCTTCTTCTGGTTTTTTTTTGTCCCTTGTAATGCAGTCTAAAATTTCGGTTGCACATCTCTAGTTCGTTTTTCTGGCAATATGTCCCGCCTATTGCCATTTCAGGAATTTTACTCTCATCAGGATGTCATCCACTCTTGTCATTTTCCATATCCACGAGTTCCTCTTCTTATCTTTCCTGGTTACACTAAACATGCATCTCTCCATGTTTATTCCACTTGTTTGCAGCCATTGTATGTTTTTTTTTCTAGTTAAAGTCCAGGTCTCTGCTCCATACGTAAAACCAGAAAGGATGCACTGATTAAACACTTTATGACATAATTACATATTGTTCTTGAACATTATGTTGTTTCTTCCAAAAGCTTTACATCCAAGTTTTACACATATATTCATTTCCTAATCAATGTGACCCTCGCTTGATGTCTGCTGTCCATGGTTAATGTAGGTATCGGCTATCTCCAGCTTTTCCTCATCAGTCAATAAATCTGCCTTTCTTGTAAAAGCATTGTGCAACAGTTTTGTCTCCCGAAACTTCATTTTTAATTCCACTTCCTTACTCTTGTCAGCAAGTTCCTGGATCATACTGTGCAGCGCTGAAGGTTTAGCTGCAAAAATGATGACGTCATCAGCAAAAGGAAAGTGAGTTAAATAATCTCCATCAGTCTTTATCCTTTTGTTTTCCCAGTTCAATGATTGAAAGGCACTTTGCAATGTGGCATTAAAGAGTTTGGAAAATATGGTGTCACCTTGTCTCGCTCTCTTTTCACACACACACACACACACACACACACACATATATAAATATACAGGTATATATAATTCAAAAGTACGCCGGTATGACAGACTGGCTCAAGACAGAACGTTGCGTCAGAAACTTTGTTGGGGGGTAGACCTTAATTCAGCAGTGTTTTAATTATGGTTGACAATGATGATGATGATATATATATATATTAGATCAGAGATTATCAGTGCGTTTGATTGGTCAAACACTATATCAATCCCCGAATATTTTGCGTTATGTAACCTACAGTTGTTTTTGGAAGTAACTCTCATCTTAAAATTGTTCTTTGTCTTCAAACACAGTTTCAACTGTTTAGCCTGGAGTCATGATATTAGGTAAATACAAGAAGAAAATGGCATCTTTCATTAGCAGCTGCTTCAGCGAAACATTAGTAGAATGTAGGAAATACTTTTTTTTAAATAATAAGGGATCTGTGTTTTTCAAAAACAGAGGAGAAAAGAAAAAATGTAGATTCATTATCAGAGTTGAAAAGTGTCGAACTGCCTTGTGTATAAATAGCTAGATATACGGAACAAAAATGTTTTTTGATAAAAATGCGACGGTATCAAAGCATGATTCCATGCAAGAGTTTAAGGATGCGAACGAAAAATACGAGAACACAGTAATAGTAACTGAAACTAAAAGAAAAAGATGAAATCAAGATCACACACATGCATTAAACCAATATTCCAGGAGCGCTAGCGTTTTTAAAACACAGGTGCATCTTGAAGCTTTGTTTTATTGTGCATACAGTAAATAACGCGTTTCTAAACAACGATTCAAACACTTCGCCGAAATGTTGCTCTGAAATATTTTTCTGTTTAGTGCCATCCAGATGGGAATAAAAATTGAAGAATAAATATCAGCAAGTAAATGTTAGCATGGCATGCAACTCGTTTAAAACGTTTTCGTTTGTTTAGAGGCAAGAGGGTAAAACATTTTTTAAAAGAATTATACGAGGAAGTTGCATTGTCGTAAACAAATCTGAGCTTCTCTGTAGTTTATTTTTAATGTGAAACATAAAGGAAGAATAATCATTATTGTACAGCTTCCATGCTTTTTGTTCCATTAGAGAGAAATTTTAGATGTATTTTTTTCACAGCACAAACGAGTAATATGTAATGAG
Organism: Macrothele yani; assembly: GCA_039090855.1. Classification (NCBI taxonomy): domain Eukaryota; kingdom Metazoa; phylum Arthropoda; class Arachnida; order Araneae; family Macrothelidae; genus Macrothele; species Macrothele yani. The sequence continues at coordinate 189,461,493 of CM076995.1, forward strand.
TATTACACTTTCAAGCCGCCAGTGAGATATCGGATGAAACAAGTATTTCTCCGGTTCTGTTTTTCTTCTGAACCTGGAGTCAATAACCTTAAATCACGGGTGAGTGACTTTTCTCTTAGACTTTGATGCCCGTGGTGGTGTTAAAATTCACAAATTAATTACGCATTACGATTCGATTACTGCAGTATTGCATTGAAACCTCTTACCATGACAGACCGCGTTATCCGCAATGATCAAATAGCTACACGCTTTTATGCAAGTTTCTCTACTTTCAGCTTTAACGTAATTTGGTATGTTGCTTGCTCAATATGTGGAAACCCAAATTCTGCCGGTGGTGAAACTCAAAGCCGTATCCTTCTGCTCCGAAACCGATGCTTTCCCAATTAAGCTACGCTGTTACTTGCCGTTTGTTGAGATGTGCATTATCTCTCTAGTACGTCACATATACCCCCTCCCCCTCACGGAGAAATGCGGAAGCACGAAATCGCCGGTACCGAGTCCACCGCAAACCATGCTTATAGTGACTAACTGTAGAAGAAAGAATTTTCACTAATTCCAGAAGATGTGTGGAAGAAGTACCACACATTTTTCGAAACGAAGAAGGAATTATAATTAATTCGAGACGATGTATGGAAGGAACATCATACATTTTTCGAAGAGCCTATGGCCACTGGATCCAGTTTTACGTTCAAGCGCAAATGTGAAACCGAAATTTGCCGGTGGAGATTCTCCAAGCCATATTCCTTTTCTCCGGAGCCGAATGCTTTCCCAATTAAGCCACGCCGGCAAGGGCTTATCACTGTTACTTGCCGTTTTGTCACGTGAGTCACCTCCGTAATACGTTCCACTTATTAGATTTAGGTATAAACGTTGGTAGAGGTCGGTTTTACTGCAATATAAGTTCAAGGCTTAAGCTTTAAGCGTAAGCTGTAGGATTAGCTTTGCTTGAATGTCAATGCTACTTAAGATAAAAAGTGCGCACATAATTTTGACACTTCCAGTTATAGAAAACACGCTAAAGGCCAAGAGTACTGAATGAATCCACTGTGCCGTTTCCGGTCCTGCCATAGCCCACTAGAAAGAACAGGCCCTGAATGAAAGGTCATGTGACCAACTTAGTCCCAGTTTTTAGCTCATTATTTGTAATTATTTATTATTTTTTACTACTGCAAGCAAATAATATTTATAAGTGCCACAGATACAGTAATCTAAACCCTACACACATTTTATATTACACTCACATTTTTTTCACAAAAGTAGCACAAGAATAAAGCAGTTTTGACTGGAAAACATAATGCAATAAGGGTTTTTCAGACTTTTTTCACAAAAGTAATAACTGTATTATCTTCCAGTAAAAACTTGGAGAAATTTCACGAAACTGAGAACATTGTGGTCACATGACAACCGTTCGTTTTAGGGCCTCCTCTTTCCAGTGGGCTATGCAGTCCTGCATAGTGACGTCAGAACTTACGTGAGAGCGTTGAGTTCGAGACAGCAGACGCGAGGGTGCGGATTGGAATGTTGGAGGGTCTGGAGAGAGAGAGTTTGTTTTGATTTGTAGGAAGGTCGACAGAGCATAAAGAAGTGTATTTTGATGTGTATTTAATTATATGTTATGTGTTGTTCAGTTGAAATTGCTCATAAATGAGTCTTGGTTATGATTAGTTAAAACGTCACACCACACTGACTTATGACAAATCTAACTGGTTTCATTTGATGCTATCGTCGTCATAGGTTGAGCCTGAAAACATTTGTTGGCTTCAGATCATATCAAAATATCAAATCGTTCATTCCAAAATGCACAAATCGTTAGCAGGACGTCATCTCGCTTTGTCCTTAACAAATCGCGACCTCAATTCCTCCTTTCGTTCACATATCGACTCTGAACATTTATCGTTAACAAGGATTCTCTGCCCTCAGCGAAAAACAATCAACCTCTGAACTTTGCACACTTCCTACATCTACTCATCATATTTTATTTACCTCTGACTCACGGCCAGTGACGACAAATCAAAAACCTGTAGGGGAAAATAATGTGTCTACAAGTGGGAAAACGTTCAGCAAGAAGCAACGAAATTTGCATAAAAGTTTTAATGGGACAGAGATTGGCCAGGTGAAGGAGTTTGTATGTTTAGGAAGTATGTTTGACAGAGAGAACAAATTAGATGGCGAAATTAGTAGTCGAGTGATTTCCTCAATGAAAGTCATAGGAATGATAGGTCCTCAAGGAAGTCTCGAATGGCTGTGCATGAAAGTGTAATTGTTCCTACTCTGATGCACGGCAGTGAAATCTGGTTACTACAGAAAAGACATAGGAGTATCGTGTGTGTGCTAGGGAGACTCTTTACTTACCGGGGGTTTGTGGTAAGACAAAATCTGATCATGTGAGGAATGAACAAAATCTTGTAAGTACACTGTTAAAAACTTTGCGGTAGGTTGTACCAAAAAGTGGTGCTACACCAGCTCCACCCCATTCTGAGAAAAGATACACCATTGTGTAGTGAAAACGAAACCCAAAAACATGGTGCAACTTTGTACCACGTTACAGTATAAGGTTGTACCACATTATGGTGCCCGGTAACACCATGTTATTTGCACCACACAATGGTGTATCTTTTTTTCAGAAAATGGAAGAGCTGGTGTAGAACCACTTTTTGGTGCAATGTACCACACAAATTTTAACAGTGTAAGATGGAGACTAATGTTCTAAGGTAGTTTGACAATTTTGAAAGAATGATCATGAGGTGCTGACAAAGATATTTTTTACAGCTCAAGTGGCAGGAAAGAAAGAAGAGGAATGCCGAGGAAATCATGAGAGGACCAGATTCAGGAATGTCTACTTGAGAAAATTATTATGAGTATGAAGTACAAAAGGTCTTGCGTGCGGCGTGTAATGGATGTTAATGAAGCTCTAGATGCCTGCCGAGATCATAGTAAATAGAGACATTTGATACACCAACAGTAAGTAAATAATAGTTCTATCAATTAAATGTGTACTTCACACATAGTGTTTCTTTGAGGAGCTAACCACTAAATCTCAAGAAACAGCTTAATGATATGTATGTATGTATGCACACAAACTCAAAAGGAAGGTCAAATTAGACGCATACACTGAAGAGCAATGAATTAGAGACAGCTGGCGTTATGCAAATGTGGCGCTGTGGGCGGCATTGTAAACGGAAACGACATGACGTATGCAGCGAAACGACAATGTAAGGAGTGATGCGACGGGAATCAGTAAGAGTCGGATGCAGTATGGGCAAGACGAAGGATCTAAGCGCATTTGATCGTGGGCAAATTGCCGAGGCCCAAAGAATGGGTCACTCCATCTCGGAAGTCGTGCAGGCACTGAGATTTTCACGAGCCACTGTGTCACGGGTGCACCGTGAGTACAACGAATCCGGTAAAACCCCCCTGCAAGGGCCAACTACCCTGGACAACAGCGTGTGGATGAACGGGGTCATCGTCGGCTAGCTCGCATTGTAACGGCGGATAGACGAGACACAGTGCAAGAAATCACTCGGCAATTTAATGCTGGTGCACAAAAACGTGTAAGTAGCCACACCATCCAGAACCACCTCCTCGCTATGGGGTACAGAAGCCATCGTTCCACGAGGGTACCGCTGCTGACCGCACATCACAGGGTGCAAAGATTAGCATGGGCGCGGGAACATCGCCACTGGACCCTAGACATGTGGGAAAATGTTGCCTGGACTGATGAGTGCAGATTCACGTTGGTGCATGCGGATGGCAGTATACAAGTACGGCGCAAACCACATGGAGCGATGGATCCTTCTTGCCAGCAGGGTACTCTTCAAGCTGGTGGGGGTGGCATTCTCGTCTGGGGACTGTTTACGTGGACTGAAATAGGACCACTGGTACGTGTGACATCGTCCCTCACAGGTCACCGTTACCGGAATATACTGGACGACAATTTGCACCCGTTTGTGCGTCTTCAACATCTCACTGGGGACCTCATCCTGCAACAAGACAATGCACCTGCCATCGCTCCCGAATTGTATCCGAATGGTTGGATGAACACTTCACCAACGTGACCTCGCTTCCTTGGCCATCTAGATCACCTGACCTCAATCCCATTGAGCACATCTGGGATGCCACTGAGAGAGATGACCCCCTCCATCGAATTTTCGTGAACTGTGGGAGCTCTTTCAGGGGTTGTTGATCCGTATGGCTTCCCAACGCATCCAATGTCTTGTCGAGTCCATGCTGAGACGAATCGCCGCCGTCATCAGGGCGAAAGGTGTTGATACATGTTTCTAGACAGGTATCTCAAATTCAATTGCTCTTCAGTGTATGTCGCAGTCTCTACGAGTCGTTAAACCATTAAATGCTTAACGAAAAGAAACTAATTATACCTAAGAACAGAGGAACTCAAAAGGACGATTAATTTAGAGATATACGTCACAGGTTTTATGTATCGTTAAATCAGATAATATTTAACAAGATGAAACGAAATTTACATAAGAACACATAAACCCCAAAGGAAGGTTAAATTAAATGTATACATCACAGTTTCTGTTGCACAGTTTACAGTTTCAGTTTTAATGATTGTAGCTTACATACATACACTGCCGGAAAGTGAAAAAAGAATACCAAGAAGGAATTGGCGGACGATCATGAAATTTACATGTGTTAATGGGGCCGAGTTTACGTAAGTGTGATGTTAATTTCGGGACCAACCGGTGAGCGCTTACGCCACAGCACGGCATAATATGCAAATTATCGTCGGTGGTATTTAAGGAGTACGGGAAAGTGAATTTAATCAGTCGTCGGCGTACGGACACGTGCGAAAACCCTGAAGAAGCTGCAATGCCTGGACATGGAAGACGTGTACGAATTCAGCAGTTATCGGACTTTGAGCGAGGTCGTCTAATCGGACTCCGCGAGGCCGGGTGGTCGTATCGTCGTAGTGCGGAGCGAATTGGACGGGAAGTATCGATGGTGGTACGATGGTAGCGTAGATGGTCCAAAGAACATTCCCACACGAGAAGACGTGGAACCGGGAGTCACAGACGGACTGATGAGCGGACCGATCGACGCGTAAGAAGAGTGGCGTTGTCAAGCAGAACATCCACTGCCACGCAAATCCGAGCTCCCGTTGCACCTGAGGTGACTGTGCAAACAATCCGCAACCATCTACTGGATGCAGGACTACGTGCGCGTGTGCCTCTGGCATGTGCACCTCTGACTCCAGCCCACCGTCAGGAAAGGCTGCAGTGCTTTCGCCAACGTCTGCACTGGAGAGCGCAATGGCGATCTGTCGTGTTCAGCGATGAAAGCAGATTCTGCTTGGGAGCCTCCGATGGCCGTATGCGTGTTCGCAGACGCACAGGGGAGCGTCTTCATCCTTCTTGCATCCGCCAGCGACACACAGGGCCTACGCCTGGTCTCCTGGTGTGGGGAGCGATCAGCTATCACTCCCGTACACAACAAGTGTTTGTACCGGGTACGTTAAACAGCATCTCCTACATCAACAACATCATTCAGCCCGTTGTTGTGCCATTTGTAAGGTCGGTCCATCGTGGTGTTTTCCAGCAAGATAACGCACGCCCACACACGGTACGTGCAACGCGACATGCACTTCAGGGTGTGAGACAACTTCCATGGCCTGCACGTTCACCGGATTTGTCCCCCATTGTGTACGTGTGGGATTTTATGGGACAACGACTTATCCGGTCTCCACTGCCAGCCACGACCATCCCCGATTTACGCGTCCAGATTGAGGATGCTTGGAACTCCATACATTAAACTTACATTCAACATCTGTACGACAGACTCCATGCCAGAATTGCACAGTGTGACGCAGTTCATGGCGGTTCAACCTCGTACTAACCATGTTACATGGAAATGTTATTTTTCAGTTTACCAGCAGATACAGCTGTATTTTGCCATAATGCTTTGATCACGTTTTCCTCTGCATTCCGCTATTATGCTGTATAAATTTCGTTGGTATCAGATGTCTCCTTCTTGGTGTTCTTTTTTCACTTACCGCCAGTGTATATCTCGTATTTATTTAGTTTCTCAATAAAAGTTTATGGTTGGTGCGCACATTTTAGCCTACAGAGGCTTTTGCGCCTGTAATCCAAAAAACTCAAACCGAACTATACGCATTTCTGCTCATTATCGAGAGAAATAGAGAATTTTAAATGCGAAGTTTTTTATTTTTTGTTAAAATAACGTCTGCTTATGACGTTTCGGCTGTCCTAGGCCTTTTTTTCCCATGTGCGGATATAACAGAAATCGATATCCCTTCAAGGAATTTGAAACCTTAGTTGGCACGTCAAGCCTCTTTTATCTATGATTAGCAATTTAAGTGCCAAATATGCAAAATATTACTTCAGGACATCTATTTGTATGTGTGTATGTATAGGTTTGAGGTTGTCTGTCGCACCTTCATTTCCACAATTTGCGACAGATAACTTACTTGTGACGTCATTAAATGTAAAACGGTACTGGCATTTCAAACTTCTGCGATATTTTTAGCCACATGTGACACGCAAGCATTAGCTTCTAAGCAACAAACGTATACTTTACAACAAAGAACGTTTTTGTTACGTAAGCTTTTTGTATATTACTTAACAGGAATAGTCTGACACTAAAGAAATATCGAAGTCAATTACGCAAATGATTTATTTGACTATCCAAGGTCACCAAGGTCACACACAGGTTATTAGCCGTCTTGTCAGTGTTTTTACAGCACCAGCTGAAGAGAGAAAGTTCGCGGACTTTACGTTCAGACCTTTCATGCGAGAAGTATGAATACATAGAGATGTATAGAACGTAGGTGATGAGATCTCTTTTAGGAGAACTAGATTATTGGAAACGTTGCGCGCGCGCAAGCACACACACACACACACACACACACATACAGAGGGGCGGAGCGTGCTAGTATCCAGCATTGCCAATGGAAACAGTATTAAATAAGTAAATACAATTTATTCAAATAAGGAACGGTAAGGCAATGCAAGTTGCGTATACATCGCTCACTCCACACTTGCTGTGGAAAAATAATTGCGGGCATACCTATCACGTGAAAGAGCACACAGCATTTTCAATTGCCAACACTACCCGTCACCACTCCTTGTACTGGTAACAGCGCACTGAGACGCTCTGTGGGCTGCGCCTGAGCACAAAGCAGAACGAAAACCCGAAGCACAAAGAACTATAACCCACACTGCATACTTTGAATGTAACATGTCGAGAGTTCGGAAGCGCGGCATTTTATTGAATTGTAAATCTTTTTTCTCTATTTCATTTCAATGTTTTCCTCGCGTTTCTTCTGCGGTCTAGCTACCACATTTGGAGAAATGTTTTATTGCAATTTGTTGGATTATTTTTATGTGTTCCTATCTTCAGACTGTGTTACACAAGTAGATGGAAAGGACCGAAGTGCAGCAAGGAGCTGCTCTTTCTAGCAGAAAGAGCAGGGGTGAGGACGGGCAGTCTCCCTCCTGTAGGTGGCGCTAGTTAGCTTGGTCGAGGCTTATGTGCTGCCCCCTGGCGGTGCTTCTTGGAATTTTATTATTTAGATTGATCTTTGATTTTGAGGGATGGCAATGACCGAGTGAGGGATTTGTGTTTATATAGGTGTTGGATGTGTTGATGCTTATGTGCTGCCCCTAGCGGTGCTTTTTGGAACTTTATTATTTCGATGGATGACAAAGACGGAGTGGGGGAAGGGGGTTGCATAGGTGTTCGTTATGTTGATGCTTATGTGCTTATGTGCAGCCCCAAGCGATACTTCTTGAAACTTTATTATTTTCATGGACCTTTGATTTTGAGTGATGACAACGACTGAATAAGAGCAGGGGGTTGCATAGGTGTTGGATATGCTTATGTGCTGCACTTTGGTGGCAGTCTGAGGAATTTTTTATTTCCTCGGGATATTTATTGGACTTTGACAAATATTTGGAGAAAAGGAAGTAGAAATGCTAAGTCTTTCGCCCTTCCAATATTTTGCCCCTCGAATTTATTTATTTTATAAAACTTATTTTTTTATAAATTTCCTGAAGTATTAGGAATTTTTATAGGCGTTGTATATCATATGAGGAATTTTTTTCCCGCCAGAATGCATAAAAATGCTCTGATAGTCCCAGCGAGATTTGAACTCAAAACCTTTCGTTCAGAAAGCGGACGTTGTAACCATCGAACCATTGGGAAAAGGGAAGATGTATGTTTTCTTTTTTTTTTTTTTTTTTTTCTTGTGTTAAAATGTTTTGGGGGACTTTCCTTGAAATTTAATTATAAAATGGAGGTTAAGGGGGGAATTGATGTTATTTGGGTAGCGAACGAGATGGTGTGAACATGAATTTTTCTGTTACGGTGGAACACCTCTCGTTGAACTGCTGTAAAGGAGGATGTAATGAAACTGGTGTACCTTACAGACATAAAAGAGAGAAATTTCGGTGGAGTGAATGCATGCTGTCAAGAAAGAAGGCGTCAAAAAGGACGTCGAAAAATGGCTGAAGGGGGACAAAACGTATACCATCCACAAACCGACGAGAGGTCATTTTCCAAAAAAAGAGTTATCTATGTATATATCATCATCATCAACATTGTCAACCATTATCAATCCACTGCTGGACGAAAGTCTCCCCAAGTTTCCTCCACAACGGTCTGTCTTGTGCCAGTCTCCTCCATGTCACTCCCGCATACTTAGAAATTTCATCCACCCATCTCCCACGTGGTCTTCTTCTGGGTCTTTTCCTGTCCCTTGGAATCCAATCTAAAATTTCGGCTATCCATCGATGGTCTGTCCTTCAGGCAGTATGTCCAGCCCATTGCCATTTCAGGGATTTAACTCTGATCATGATATCTTCCACTCTCGTCATTTTTCGGATCCACGAGTTCCTCTTCTTATCTCTCCTGGTTACAATAAGCATGCACCTGTCCATGCTTCTTTGAATTGTCTGCAGCCTTTGTATGTCTATTTTAGTTAAGGTCCACGTCTCTGCACCATACGTAAGCACGGGAAGGATGCATTGATCAAACACTTTTCTTTTAAGACATAATGGCATATTGCTCTTGAAAATTATGCTGTTTCTTCCAAAAGCTCTCCAGGCAAGTTTTGTACACCGATTAATTTCTTCATCAATGTGACCCGCACTTGATATCTGCTGTCCAAGATAAACGTACGTGTCTGTTATCTCTAGCTTTTCTCCATCAATCGATAAATCTTCATTTCTTGTAAAAGCATTGAACATCACTTTTGTCTTCTGAAAGTTCATTTTTAATCCCCCTTTTTTACTGTTGTCAGCAAGTTCGTGGATCATACTCTGCAGCTCTGATAGGGTAGTTGCAAAAATGACTGCGTCATCAGCAAAACGAAGGTGGGTTAGATAATCTCCATTAATCTTTATCCCTTTGTTTTCCCAGTTCAGTGATTGAAAGACATTTTCCAATGCGGCATTAAAGAGCTTCGAAGATATTGTGTCACCTTGTCTCACTCCCTTTCCAATTTTTATGAGTGTTGTATTTTCAAACAACCGAATCTTTGCACTTGCATTTTCATAGATGTTATTAATAATATTAATGTATGCATCTTCAATACCGCAGGATTTCAGAGCCATTGTAACTGCTGATGGTTTCACCGAATCAAAGGCCTTTTCATAATCGACAAAAGCCAAGCACAATGGAAGTTCATATTCCCTAGCTCTTTCAATCAGTTCTATCAGTACGTGGATATGATCTATTGTGCTGTAGCCACTCCTGAATCCAGCTTGTTCTCTCGGTTGAGCTTTGTCCAGTGTTACCTTCAAGCGGTGTGAAAGAACTTTAGTGAAGATTTTATAAACCACTGATAGGAGGCTGATAGGTCTGTAGTTCCTGAGATCCTCAATGTCACCTTTTTTATGTAGCAGGATCATTATAGCGTTGTTCCAATCCTCAGGAATCTTCCCTTCATTAAGGCATCGAGTGAAAATTTGGGCGAGTACTGTTTCGATTTCTCCACTTGCTTCTTGTATGATGTCTACAGTAATTCCATCTTCTCCTGGAGCTTTTTCCCGCTTCATGTTTTTGTTTGCATGTGCAACTTCTGATGGGAGAACTGGAAGAACTCTGGAACTGGTACCTTTCATGATGTCTGGCGTACATGTATCATCCCTTTCATATAATTTGGAGTAGAAATCTTTCACTCTTGTCAAAATTTCGCCTCTATTTCTTGTTACACAACCATCTTCTTTTCTCAGTGCCATAATCTGTTTTCTTCCCTAACTGAGATGTCCCCTTGCTATCTTTAGGCTTTGGTTGTTCTCAATTGCTTTCCTCACTAGTTCACAGCTGAAGTTCCTTACGTCTTTAGTGATACTTTTTCGAACTGTCTTGCATAGCTCTATATATTCCACTTTAGAAGTCACATCTTCTTTAGTTGTCCTCATCTCTCTACTTTTTTGCATCAACATTCTGATTTTTCCTGATAATTTGTTCACATGCAACTTGTTCTTAGACCCAGCTAATTTTGTTGCTGTTTCCATAAGAGCTTTGGTTACTTTTCTGTTAACTTCAGAAATATCCACTTCCGATGTTAGGCCTTCTAAAGCAGAGATATGGTGTTTTTTAAGGTTGGTTATGTCAATACGTTTTGTTTGTCTTGTGATCTTGCCACGTTCGAGTTTAGTGTTGAGGTGCATCTTACATCTCACCAATCTATGGTCACTACCTGTGTTGAACTTGTTTAGCACACTGCAGTCTTCTATGACAAATGTTTTGTTACACATAATAAAATCAATTCCACTTGTCGTCCCATTTGGATGTCTCCATGTCCATTTCCTGTGTGGCGTTTTCTTGAAAAAGGCGTTCAAGATGAAAAACCCTTCTGCCCCTGCAAACTCTACGAGAGTATTTCCACGCTGGTTTCTGTTGCCGTGACCGAATTTACCTACTGAAGTTTCATTCCGTTGCCGTTGCCTTATTTTTGCATTGAAATCTCCCATAATTATCTTGAAGTGCTGATTACCTTTATTATTTAAATGACGAATTTCCTCATAAAATTCTTTAATTTCTTCTTCAGGATGACTTGTGGTGGGTGCATAAGTTTGAATAATCTGAGCCTGGTATCTTCTCGAGAGTTGGATAACGAGTCGTGCAGCTCTGTCAGAGGAACTTTCAACTTCTACAACTTTATCCTTCAGTTTCTTGTTTATTATAAATCCAACACCACTAGTTCTGCCAATATCAGTCCCACGATAGTAGAAGAGATGTCCACTTTTCAGTTCATTGAGATCTCCTTTTCTCCTTACCTCACTTAGCCCCACGATGTCCCACTTGATCCTTTGTAGTTCCTCTTCCAATTCAAGAAGCCTTGAATCAAGAGATAAGGAGCGTCCATTATACGTAGCCAAGGTCAGCATCAGATGGCAGCCTAGTCCAGTCCTCCGGAGATTCTTAGCACACTCGGCCTCCATGTCGCACTGGCCGCTGCCTTGGCCAGGTACATTCCAGCTGCCGGAGACTGTCTCATTGTACTCTGACGTAGACAGTAGATGGTTTTGGGAAGGGGTCGGAGCCCGGTGATCAAATGGCTGGGGGTTAAAGGGCCCCCATACAAAATTTTCGTAAAAAGTTCTACAGTTTTGAATTTACAACCTGTGACGTACCTGCCAGTAGGACGCACACGACATAAAGGCAGATAGCAATCAGAATGAACGTCTGCGTAGCTCAGTTGCTAGAGCAACTTGTTCCGGAATAAGCGGACACGGGTTCGAATCCCGGCGTAGACCAAAAATGACGGAGAAATTTACTTCGTTATAATGGCGCCCGAACTATCCGGATGGCCCGATCGTTCAAAATCTCGCAATGGTGTGATGTTATTACCACACCGCGAGATTGGAAAAATAAGAGAATCCCTTGTCCAGCGCTTCGAAAAATAAAAAAAATGTGTGATGTTGCATTCCACCCACTAGATTGACTGGGAGTTCTCAAGTGCACGTTCCACAGCGGATGGCTGCCTACGACGATTCATGGTCACGGCTGACCCGTGGGAGATGTGACGTACCTGCCAGCAGGACGCACACGACATAAAGGCAGATAGCAATCAGAATGAACGTCGGCGTAGCTCAGTTGGTAGAGCGACTTGTTCCGGAATAAGCGGACTCGGGTTCGAATCCCAGCGTAGACCAAAAATGACGGAGAAATTTACTTCGTTATGAACCACCAAATTTGGTATATTATCTCATGATACTCTGACTTACAACCTAAACAGTTTTTGGAAGGGGGCGGAGACAGGGGGTCAAAGGACTCCCATACAAAATTTTCGTAAAAAGTTCTACAGTTTTAAATTTAGAACAACCAAATTGGGTATATTATCTCACGGTACTCTAACGTAGACCGTACAGGGATTTTGGAAGGAGTTCGGAGCTCGGGAAGGTCAAGGGGCCCACATACAAAATGTTCGAGAAAATTTCTGCAGTTTTCGATTTAGAACGACCAAATTCGGTATACTATCTCATGGTACTGTAACGTATTCCGTAGACGGTTTTTAGAAGGCGTCGGAGCCCGGGGTCAAGAGGTCCCCACGCAAAATTTTCATAAAATCTACAGTTTTCATTTTAGAACCACCAAATTTGTTATCCTATGTCATGGTACTTTGACCGTAGATGGTTTTTGGAAGGTATCGGAGCCCAGGGTCAATGGGGCCCCAAACAAAATTTTCATTAAAATTTCAATTTTTTACTTTTACGCTAGATTTTACCACTAACAGGCTGCTCCATTAGGAAGAAATATAATGTTATGTATACAGAGAATTTCAGATATTCAAAATTCAAAACGATAAACAAAAGGATGATCAATGGCCTTTTGATTATCGTTTTGTCATGTCGCATGCATGCGACATGACATAAGTACATTGCAATTCAGTGACGCAGGATTCTTAGAAGCGCCCGCCAGATGTACGGCAGTTCTATAGATGTCTCCTCGAAGGTAAGCATTTCCATTCCTGTTCCTTTCTTTTTTGTTTCGTTAAAGTAAATTAACTAAGTCGGAATTTTTTTCTTTGCATTTAACATTTATTATTTTTTTTTCGTGTGTGTGGGGGGAGGGGGGCAGAAATATTACTGTATCATGATATTCTGCGTCGGCAGTGACGGTTAGTCTTTTTACATTCCATTTTGTTTTAATTAAATTAAACGATTTATAAATGTTTTTTTTTTAATATTTCAAATTATGCCTTCCAAAAAAAGAAGTTCGATTGGGAAAATTTCGACTGATGCGAAGCGAAAAACGACCATGAGGGAAACTGAGACACATGCATAAACGGAGGCAAGACTTGCCGGAGTCAGAATAAGGGCCTCCACCTCCAGAGCTAATGAGACGCCTGATAAAAGCCAAGAAATACTTGCCGGTTTTCGCATAAGGGCCTCTACGTGTAGGGCTAATGAGACGCCTGAGCAAACCCAAGAAAAAACTCAACTCAAAAGAGTGACACTTTTTTTCGTTCCAACTAAACTTTTAATAGGGAATCAAACGAACAGAGTGAAAACTTTTAAATTTTCTTAGAATTTGTCTTTTTTCGTTTAGAAGTAACAACATAATGTCCTTTTTGTATAGGAACTTTCAACATTTATTTATTCTTAATGTATTTTGTGGGCAAATTAATGTCTTTTAAGCCTTTTACAAATTGTGGAGGTATTTTCAGCTTAGATCCCTTGCTTTGAAACATAGAGTCCACGAAATCAATAATATTCTTGTTTTTCACAAAGCGTCCTCGTACCTGAAGTTCCGCTTTGGGGCTCTACCCAATAATATCAGAGTTCATTTTAAAGACTCCAACACATTTCTTGCATAACGTTTCAAGTTAGTAGGAACGGACTGAACGATAAGGTCTTCCACATAACCTTTTTCTTTCTCGTCTTTGACAAGTTTTTCTTTCGCTGGTTCTTCCGTTTTCGATGGGGTTTGATGAGATCTAACTGGAGAATAAAAGCTGGAAACATGATTGCTTTTATTCAAGACTTGATTATATAATTTCACTTCGCCATACTCTTTGCTTAGTAGAATTTGTTTTCGTTTCTTTGTCTAAGTCCGTTAACGTTTCATCTGTTATCATATGACGGGAAATTCGTTCTTCAGGAATCAGAACCATTTTCTTGGCAAATTCCATTGTTTCGTAAGCAGAGTCGTTAGCACACTGAGAGCAGCAGGACTTAGCACTCCTAAAATGCCCCTTTTTGAATTAGGAGTTTCCTCTTTTTATACAGAGGCGTCTTTTTCGAGAAAGAGCTCGCAAGGTGCTTATGCCGTTGCAATGAATGTTTCTACGCGGGAGTAAGCGGAACATTTCCTTTTAACGTATTCATACAAATTTCGCATATAGCTATAATTCCATTTGTCCTACATTTTGAAAATAGGTTTTTTAATACTTTTTTGGACAGTGTTGAATCATACATAAAAGTCGGACCTGTTACATAGACAGCGTCATGATGAAAACTGAGACATATTTCATTTCACCGAGATTAATATATTACTTGAATGTCTCCCGGAAGTATTTGGGAGCGTAATCTTAATTCTTCCTTTGTCTCAGGTTCTAGATAAATCAATAAATAGCTGTAAGGGGATTTCGTGGCATCAATATACACTTCTTGAAAAAATTTAAGTTTGCTAGGGTACAACTGCCTCCCTAAATGAGTGATTTGATTCACATCTTTTCGTGTTTTATACAGAAACAAGTAATGAGCATTCAGAGAAATTTCTCACATTTTTTTGCCTTTATGAAAAATATTTTGTGTAATGAATATGACGGACAAATTGAAATGGTGACTCCCTCTAGTGAACAGGTGAGGTAATTTTTTATCGCTTCCGCATTCAGTCATGAGATCGTCAATGACAAACAGCGTTCTTCTCTTCACGTAGTCACGGAAATTAGAGGGGAGGCCTTCCACAAATGTCACGTTTTCTATTTATTTCATCGTACAGTGTTTGGTGAACCCCATTGTACCACATCACGTGTTTGGGAGGGGGAGTGATGACTTCCCCTTGATGCTGAAGTAAGCGTTTTACAAACTGGGTCTTTCCACATCCCGTAGGACCTCTATCAGAGCTATGAAAGGATGTTGTAGTCTGAGCACTTCCATGTTGTCAACTGAGGTCATTCAAAAATTTACAAAATAATTTAAAGACAAGGCGCATAAAATAGAGCTCAAATCGATTTTTATTTTAAATTCTAAATTTTGTTACAATTCCAAATTTATTTCGAACAAAATGATAGACACGCACGTCGTTTGTTTCAGATTTTCATCGAGCATTTCTTACAATGGAGTACAAGCTTTTTCCACGAAATGTAGAATAAAGGAAGAAAATACAAAATTGACCACATACGGCCGTAAACGAACTTTGAAGAGGTACATCATTAAAATTCACAATGTCAAGCTTGGAGACAAATCGTGCAATAGGTCGTTGAAAATATTCTGGAGAATGTCCAAAAGAAACAAAAATTCCATTGTTTTTGGGTTTGACATATACGTACATAACCAACCAGTGTTTCCCAGGATTTCCATGCCTATCCGTATTACAACAAGGCATGCTGGGAACTTGGCAATTCTCTTGGGAAGTCGGTCACAGGCAAACAATCCGAGGAAGGAACGTCGGGTCACATGATTTTGCTTTAGGGACTTGGTTATTTCATAACTGTTAATTTTTTTCAATTGGAGAAATCGCAATGAATGTTTCTGGACTTGGAAAGTTCAATAATGTTCTGGAACTCTGCATAGATTAGCACAGAAATGGTTTTTGCCAAAGCTTTTAAAAACTTGATTTCCAATCTTAAATTTCCTTGCTGGATCAGGCTCATATGTACTCTATCGCACAGGTCCGGACTGAGATCGAACGAATAAAAAGTGTATCCCTTGGAAAATTCGTCTCGATCGATATACACTACATTGACAAAAGTCACCGGACACCCCCAAAAGCAAATGAACGGATCCGCTGCACTTTTTAGATGCGCCGTACAGCTGCAAACGGCATAAAAACAAACCTGCAGCTGACCACAATCATATCGCACTGTAAGGTTGGGTGAAAATGTCGCGGCGCGATACAACTGACTTTGAGAAAGGAAATTTGGGTGTTATATTAGTGGGTTGAACATAAGAGAAATCGAGACACATTTAAACATATCCAAGAGAAACCGAGACACGTTTAAACATATCCAAGAGAAACCGAGACACGTTTAAACATATCCAAGTCAACTGTTTTGGATGTACTGAATACGTGGAAGACACATGGCGTGCCTGAAGCAAAACGTACCGGCAGACCAAAGAAATTCAGTGATAGAGGACGTCGAAGCCTCAAGAGAGTAGCTACAGCTTATCGTCGGAGTACTGCAGAAGACCTCAGTGTACAGATGAGTAAAAATGCTGGAACTTCGGTATGTACACGTACCATTCGCAGCGAACTTCATTGCATGGGCTACCGTGGTCGTGCGGCTGCTCATAAGACTTTCATCTCCACTCGGAATGCTTCTAGTCATTTAGCATGGTGTAAAGAATATTTATCGTGGACCTAATGAATCCAGATACACGATTCATCAGTCTCATGGCCGTGTGTGTATATATGGTAGCAGCCAGGGAAACTCCTATTTATCACAGTGTACTGTTCCTACGGTCAAGTTTGGAGCTGGCATTGTACTCGTATGGGGGTGTTTTTCGTAGTATGGTCCCGGCCCATTGGTTATTGTAGGCAAACCTGTTAACCAGCACGTCTACCTTGATATTCTGGGCAATTATGCCATGCCAACTCTGTGGCAATACTACGGAACCGTGCCTTCTTGGTACCAGCAGGAAAATGCACCGAGCCATAAAGCGATGACAGTTACGGCGTGGTTTGACGATAATTCCGTATCGTGTGTGGACTGGCCAGCACAGAGCCCTGATCTTAATCCGATAGAGCACCTATTTGATGAAATGGAGCGCCGCATAAGAAGTTTGGAACCAACACCTACTACTAAGCAACAGTTAGCGGCAGCATTATGTACTGAATGGAAAAGCATACCTATCGCTGTGTTCCAAAAACTTGTCGAAAGCATGTCTCGAATGGTTAGTGCGTGAATTAAGGCCAAAGGTGGTTTCAGAATCGCTTTACTGTAACAAAACAGAAGAGGCGAGCAACATGGAATCGTCTCAAAGAAAAAAAAAAAGAACAGGAGTGATACAAACTGATAAAAGCGATGATATGTACATTGAATGAGTAATGACAAATTTACAACGTGATGCAAATAAAGCAATGCTTGAGGAAGAACAAAATGATCACAGGCGGCGCGCCGCAGTGCGAAAGAACAACAAAACGTTAATGCAGAGTCTTAACTCACCGTGAGATGTAATGGACTTGGTGTATGAGCGAACCACGGGGTCACTGGTGACCACGTATCATAGGAGCTTTCACGGCATGCGGCGATGGCAGACTGATACTCCTGCTGTACCACCGTGCACAGAGTAACGGAAGGCATGGTGAAAGGTGAAGTCCCAAGTGCGCCATCTATGAGAAAATGTCGAGGAGTGACAGTTCATCTCTTGTAGAAGGAGTAAGTCGGCCCCAAGAGGCGAGAGATCTTCCAGAACGAGAGAGTTAGCGTGGGGGTTAGTAAGCCCCTTACAATTCAGAGTGGCGACCTGGAATGGGTAAGTCCGACGTCGGATGAAGGGCAGCTATGCCAGCTTTCTGAAATATGTCGAGGCGATTGATGATAACCACGACACCACAAGACGTAGTCGGGTTGCTTGGCATTATGCCGGAGGAATTTCAGGATGGAGGTTGCTTGGTCAAAGACCTCGGGAAGAATTACTTTAAACTGCTGTAAAAAGATAAGAGAAGCCTCCCGATTTGTTTTATGAGTGAGAAACTCGTAAAGATCTTCAAAGGAGACAGGTTCTGAAAGAAGAGAGGCATTGGTAAGCTGAGTCGAGAAATCTTCAAACGTCGGCAGAGGGCCCTTGGACTTTGAAGAGGAAGAGCTAGAATTTGACAGGGGAGACTTGGATCTTGCTAGACGGTACTGGTAGTAGAGCGACGTTTGCCGTGTATCGATGACACACGAGATATGGAATCAAAGGAAAGGTCCACCTCATCGGCGAATGAAGCTTGAAGATCTGCCGTGTTGTTCTCTGATGGAGAGAGAACACGGGAAGGCAAGGAGGATTCAAGCGGAGGAAAATCCGACAGAGTGGAGAAAGCAACAACAGAACACGCGTGTTGATCGAAAGCTTTAATCATATGTTCGGCAGAACTGGGTCCAGGAGGTGCAGAAGCAGGAGGAAGCATGGCAGCAGAAACGGAGGAAGAGGTAGAATGCTGCCTTGGAGCTCCAGGATTCAGTGGCTCTGCATGGGGGCAAAGAGCCTGCTGATAGCCTTAAGCCTTGCAGCGTGAGCAATGAGCAGAAGTGAGGAGCTCAATCCGGCGGCGCTCGTTACCGCAAGAAACACCGAGGAACCGTGGAAACTTTATCAGATGCTCTTCCGACGGGAAGATGATGCGAGCAGTTCTACGGAAGCCACAGATATGTTTAACATCGGGGTCAGAGGGGAAAGAGGAGAGAGTCTTCAATGGGCCGACTACTCTGCCGCATCGACTAAGTGCAGCACACATCATATCATCAGAGATCTCCGGGGGTACCGGACGTAGAGAGACCAGAACAGGATACTGGGCGATGGATTCGGCTAAGAGGTGACGATAGCCAATTGATAGGCCCCGAGACAAGACAAGCTCGTCATATTCTTTCTTTGAAAAATAAACAATCACAGTTCGTGTCTTTCGGGTGAGGTGGGTGATGGCACCAGAAGGAGGCATCTTCTTGAGAGCAGAGATGTACTGCTTCAAAAGAGTGGTGAGCAGCGCATAAAAACAAACCCCCATCTCGAAAGTCGAATGAAGACGTTGACCCGTTGTAGAGTTCTCGGGAATGTCTAATAAGGTGGTGTCACCATTGAGAACTATAACGTAAGAATTCATAGAGGGCAGACGAGACGAGGAAGAAGCCGGTGGAATACCAGAGGCAGCCGCAGAATACATGCGTGCAGAAGCGCCTCCTCTGGAAGGCATTGACGCAGCATGAGACAATGTACTGGAAGCAGAGGCAGTAGAAAATGTAGAGGGCAGATTAGCGACGACATCAGATACGTCCATGAATTCATCATCGCCAGCAGAAGCCAGGGACGTCACATCCACGTTCTCAAAGGCAGCGTCGGAGACCTGAGCAGGAGAAGACGTGCAAATAACAGGAGGGAAATTAAGAGGCTCTCCACTAACAAGCGAAGATGATTGATCGGCTGCGTCTGTCGTTGAAGAGGCGACGCGAGGAAAAACTATGCACTGTTTTAAAGAGAAAGTATTCTCGAAAACATTTTCGTAGTAAGGGATTTCGGTAGGAATTTTTTTTTTAAATCGAGTGTTCAGAAGCACAGATCCTGCAGCAAATGCATCAGAAACAGAAATACACATTTACGCTCCCTGGTAGTCAAAGCATTCTTTACCAAAAGTTAGTAATTTTATGCAGAACATTTTCCACCAGGAGCTGTATACAATGAAAAGAAAATGACTTTTGAAATGGATCGTTCAGAAACGGAGATATAGGGGGAACCGCAATTTAACTTTATGCCCCTAGCGGAAAATCTATGCATTACTTGAAAAAGAAACTATGAATGGCATAGAAAGGAATAACAATTTTTTTACAATCGGGTAATTAAAGGCAAATATTGTATGGGATGGGCTGGACATGTTACGAGGTGAACAGATCACTGATGGACAAGCGAAATTCTATACTGGATTTCGAGAAACAGGGAAAGACCAAGAAGAAGACCATATGGGAGAGTGGTGGATGAAATTCAAAAATATACAGAAGTGACATGAAAGAGATTGGCGCAAGATAGACCGTTGTGAAAGAAACTTGGGTAGACTTTCATCCTGCAGTTGGTTATGGAATAAAATTTATTTTGAATTCGATATCATCTGTATTCACGCCCTCAAGCTGCGAAGTTATGAATCGCAAAAAAATGGACTAGCATCATCGTTCTCACATTTCAAGCTTTCCAGTGCAAAAGGAATGCTACAAATCGGACTAATAGTTACAGAGACATCGTGTCCACAAAAAGGACGGACGGATGGGCAAAGTGATATTAAAATCACGTACTTTTTTTTAAAAAAGCTGTGCTAAAAAGGTAGACCCATTTCTCAACTAAAATCATTTAAAAATATCTAAAAGTGATGTACGTTATTTTTCACGGATCTTGGTACTTGAATACTCGGTTGTGTAGTTGAAAAAAACAAAGGACTACTGTAGGCCCTATGTTGCTCCAGAAATAAACGTTTAGGTTAAAATTTGTGTGCATAACTTAAACATTTTCCAGATCTTTAAGATTCATCATGAAATATCTACTGGAGTTAGTAGTTCCATATCCAATATTATTCGGTTTGAAACAAAAATAGACTGATAAAATGTCATTTGATCTCAGCGTTTAAGAAAAACATTGAGAATGGAGATTTGTGTTGAAAAGCGAAGAAAAACAAGGAAACGAAATCAACAGCCGGCCAAATAAAAAAAAACCCGTTGAGAATGGAGATTTGTGCTCAAAAAGCCAAGAAAAACAAGGAAACGAAATCAGCGACCGGCAAAAAAAAAAAAAAAAAAAAACACATTGAGAATGGAGGTTTGTGTTCAAAAAGCGAAGAAAAAGAAGGAAACGAAATCAACAGCCGGCCAAATAAAAAAAAACCCGTTGAGAATGGAGATTTGTGCTCAAAAAGCCAAGAAAAACAAGGAAACGAAATCAGCGACCGGCAAAAAAAAAAAAAAAAACACATTGAGAATGGAGGTTTGTGTTCAAAAAGCAAAGAAAAACAAGGAAACGAAATCAACAGCCGGCCAAATAAAAAAAACCCATTGAGAATGTAGATTTGTGTTCAAAAAGCGAAGAAAAACAAGGAAACGAAATCAGCGACCGGACAATAAAAAATACACATTGAGAATGGAGATTTGTGTTCAAAAAGCAAAGAAAAACAAGGAAACGAAATCAGCGATCGGCCAAAAAAAAAAAAAAAGAAAAGAAAAAAACATTGAGAATGGGGATTTGTGTTCAAAAAGCGAAGAAAAACAAGGAAACGAAATCGACAGCCGGCCAAATAAAAAAACCCATTGAGAATGTAGATTTGTGTTCAAAAAGCGAAGAAAAACAAGGAAACGAAATCAGCGACCGGCCAATAAAAAAACACATTGACAATAGAGATTTGTGTTCAAAAAGCGAAGAAAAACAAGGAAACGAAATCAACAGCCGGCCAAATAAAAAAAACCCATTGAGAATGTAGATTTGTATTCAAAAAGCGAAGAAAAACAAGGAAACGAAATCAGCGACCGGCCAATGAAAAAAACACACACACATTGAGAATGGAGATTGGAGATTTGTGTTCAAAAAGTGAAGAAAAGCAAGGAAACGAAATCAACAGCCGGCCAAATAAAAAAACCCTTTGAGAATGGAGATTTGTGTTCAAAAAGCGAAGAAAAACAAGGAAACGAAATCAGCGACCGTCCAATAAAAAAAAAAAAGACACACACACATTGAGAATGGAGATTTGTGTTCAAAAAGCGAAAAAAAAACAAAAAGACGAAATAAACGGCAGGCAAAAAAAAAAAAAAAAAACTGCGAGAGAAGCGAAGAAAATTCCCAGAGAAGGGAATTTCAACCAATGAAGTAGCACGATAGCAGAATATCATTTCAATGGCACTTTATAAATATGCGTTTCCTCATATGCTTCCCATTGTATTAGGATTATGGTGACACTGTTTCAGTGACCTGAGAATTTTAATCCGCTATTCGGAAAACTTAATTGCTATTTGTGCTTTTAACGGTGAAATGAAAAAAAAAAAAATTAAGGAAGGCAAAAGAAAGAAAAATGCGAAAATAGCGGAAGTAAGAAGCAGCTCAGTGTGACTACCAATAAGTGAGAAACAAGAGGTACAATATTTCTCTCGAAAGGCAGTCGGACGTATAAATTTGGCTCTTTGAGTAGTTTATGGCAAGTCCCATGAAATATCGCTGAAACCTCAGACGCATAGATTCAGCATACACACCAAATGCTTCACGTTGCATCAGCGATATCGCTTTCCCCACAACGCGGCAACCGCAACGCTGTACCACACGAGGAATGAATACTGAAGGTATTTTGCGCTCTCCCGTTTCCCAAAGAAAGTGAAGGAGTCCGTCGTAGGAAACTCCAGACAGAACGCACTAGACAGACGGAGGGAAGAAAGTAAAATCACAAAAAGAAAGGAAAAGAAGAAGAAAACAGGCTACTTCGAAAATTTCCCAGACGCGAGAGAAAGAGACAAAAGAATGTATTGAAAAGACACAAGAGAGTTGAAATCTGGCTGGGAGGAGCAAAAGACGCTTCTGAGAAACGTCCATTAGGAGATGGAAAACCATCGACGACCTTTAGAACGTCCATTCGACCAGGCCGTAGATTGGACCCTTTATCAAAACCTCGGCCGACGTATCCACGCGCTCTGCAATGACGAAGGAGCATCCTAATATACACTGCTGTCCACCCAAAATGCAGCATCAAGAAGGAAGCACCCGATTGGCCTGAAATTCCCAGCATGCGTCGCCCACGAGAGGACATGCAAACGATCAGCATTGCATGGCAAATGCAAATCATGTGCGCCCGGCACGCCACCTAGAAGCACTGTAAGAAGGGTGCACAGGAGGCGGGGTGTAAGTAGTGGAAGTGTGTTGTGCTGCCGGACCTGTGCGTGGGAAGCTTCCTGATGCCTCGTCGCAGAATACGGCAGTCATTCCAGCACGTTTCGGAGTTCGACAGAGGACGAATAGTGGCTTTTCGCGACAGCAGTTTATCGTACCGAGACATTGGCGCCCGTGTGGGACGATATCCAGCGACAGTTGGGCGAGTATGGATTCGGTGGGTGCAGAAGGGACGACCGGACCGACGTGAGCGATTGCCGCAGTCGCGGCACACCACCGAACGAGAGGACCGGCATGTGGTGCGACAGGCATTGACGGCTGGCACGCCACATCACGAACGTTAGCGCAGGAATAAAGGTGTGTTGCGCAACAACCTGTGTCAGCACGTACCATTTGACGTCGTCTGCAGGAGCGGGGACTTGTTGAACGGTGCCCATTGCACCGATTACCATTGAAGTTACACCACCTGCGAGTGCGGCGGCAGTGGGCCGTTGACCGCCGCACCTGGATAACGGAAAGGCACGATATTTTGTTCTCCGACGAATCTCGCTTGTGCCTGCAACACCACGATGGCCGGATCCGTGTGTGGCGGCACCGTGGCAAGGGACTGTATGACGCCTGCATTATGCATTGCCATAGCGGTCCGTCGCCTGGCGTTATGGTTTGGGGTGCAATTGGATATGACACCCGCACTCCTCTGGTACGCATCGTAACAGCCGCCGGACCGTCTCACACTCAACAGCCGCCGAACCATCTCCGACGTTTTGGAGCCTGTAGTCCTCCCTTACCTGCAGGACCTGCCACAGCCACGTTTCAACAGGACAATGCGCGCCCGCACGTAGCACGTATCGTGCAACAATTCTTCATGGCCCACCAGGTGTCACTGCTGCCGTGGCCCGCTTGTTCTCCCGATATGTCGCCCATCAAACGCGTCTGGTCGCTGATCGGCAACGGAATGGCCCGGCAAGCACCACCCGCGGCTACGCCTGATGAACTGTGGCAACGTGTGGAAGCAGCCTGGACTGACATACCCCAAGACCACATCCAAAGCTTCTTTCGTTCGATGCCGCGGCGTGTAGCGGCTGTTATTGCCAGCCATGGGGGCCACACGAACTACTGATGTCTGCGTGCTCCGCAAGTCGCACGAGCCTGTAAGCTCAATCGTTTCATCTTTGTATCTGTTGTTATGTGTCCAGTAAATCTGGCTTTGCTATCTCGTGTCCTTCTTGGTGTTGCATTTTGGGTGGCCAGCAATGTATTTTCACCAGGAATATCATCAAGAAAAGATATTCAACAAAGTGCTACAAATCGAATTATCAGCCTTAATGTGTTGGCGTTACACAGTGTTTACCAGTGAGCGCTGAGATGGATCATCAACTCGAAGAAACGGCGTGAGTTTAAAATCAGAATAAGTGCTACCACACGCGGATATTGAATAATTTCATGCACTCGTTCATTGAAAAGTGCATCATTAACTAAAGGGTAATGCCAACACACAAAACATACTTAAAAAATAACGATCCCTATTTCAACCTTGCCAGATTTCAAACTTTGCTCAAAATATTGCACAGATTCCATCCTTTACGAAACAAGGGTATAGAATGTTCGGTAAGGTGTGTATGTAGAGTGTAGGAGTGGAGAGCACAGATGGAAACGGGTCACGGGTCGACAATTTCTTGTGGGTCTAACGGGTCATGTCAAGGTGTTCTAGACCCGATTTTGACCCGGTTTTATTCCCGTTTTATCTCTGAAAAGAGAAAAAAATATTTTCCAAAGAAAAATGCGCGTTGTGAAATTCTGTAGTCGATACTGGAGCCCACGGAGTGAATAATGATTTTCCATGCAAAAATATTGTCGTCTCTTTCTTTAAGCAACGAAGATTTCCACCGACCGACGTCAGACACATCGACACCATTTCGCAAAAAGTTACTTCCTTTGCGTTCTTTTACAGTTCGATTGTCCAGGGCAACGTACAGGCAAACGCCATTCGCCTGCTTCTCAGCTGATTCACTCTCTCCGTGCGAAGTTCACTGTATGACTAAGAGTTACTTTTCACAGGGCATCTTTTACATTGAGCATTCAGAGGTTTTCGATTGATATGTTAACATCCCGTTCCCATGACATGTCATGTCGAAATTAACTCCTTATTTTTTAATATGGACGGATTTAATATTAAGGAGGTTGAGAAAGGCGTCGAGGCCAACACATGCGTGCTTGTTGAAAACCACAAGGGGAAGAGTGAATGCTGGAAATTGTTTCGTCTCATTAAGGAACCGGTCAATAATTCTGTGTTTTTTTATCTTGCTTGTTGTTCAATATGTGTAAAGTGTATAATTACATAGAAAGATGTCGACGGTGTAATAAATGATTATGGAGCCAAAGATCTAACGGACCATATAAAAGTATGCGCACCTCCATCAAAGCGTGAAAAGAGTGAACAACATAAATACATTTAAAAAATACATTTGTGTAATTGTAAATAATGATTTCCATTTGTAATATACTCCATGGTCACAGTCATAGTCAGCAAATACTTCTGGATTACGCAAAATAGTGGCACTAAAAATGGCACTAAAATTTAGCAAGTAACCACATTTTATTATTAAACAAGTTTGTAAAATCATGCAAAGCATTGATCATGATACGCTTTCTATTGTAACATACCAGAATGCATTACTCAAGTTATGAGAGTAATGGCTGTGGAATAAATATCGCTCATGTGCCTTGGCCTTTGACCCCATTTCGATGATATTAAACAGAATTGGTTCAGTACATCTCCGGAACAACGTGATGAAGGTTTGTCGCAATAGAAGCATTTTTACGTAAGTTATGACGCATAAAGGCGGTGGAATGAATCCCTCTCGTATGTCCTGATTTTTGACCCCATTTCGTCCATTTTCAATAGTATTCCTTCCCAGCTTGACATACTAAAATTTCATCGAAATCGAACCATTTTTACGCGAGTTATCGTGCGGACGGACGGTCAGACAGACAGACGGACAAAGCTGGAGCATATACGCTTCTTCAACCTACCGTTGGAAAGCGTAGAAAAGCATTTCAGTTATTAAATATCAAGCAGTTATTGGCATGAATATGTAAATTATTGTTATATGTATACGTGAATAAATTGAGTTTCGAATTTATAGTTCAAAACAGATTCGTCCGGGTCGGTTACGTCACCCTGGCTCGCCACCTCCACTGGCTTGGTTTCTACTTGACTCCATCTAATAGTTCCACATGAATAGACACTCCCAACACGTGGAAAAACGTGTCACTCTCTATCGCATATTGCAGTTGTAACGTATACTCTAGATTCACTTTCCTTTTGATTTTTACTATCTCTGGTTATTTTATTTTACTATGTAAATTATCTTCTTACTGAACGAGATGTTGTTTCTCCCGCTGAATGAGATCTGGCAATGAGTGTAAGTCATGAAGTGGTGGTAGCCAGTATAAATAGGCGCGTTCAACGATACGTAGGGAGAGCTTTTTGTTGATGCGCGTAGAGAGAGCGTTTGTTTATGTAGAGAGAGAGCTGTTGTTGTACGAAGTGAGCTGTTGTTTGTGTGTCAGAGAGCTGTTGTTGTATAGAGAGAGCGGTTGTTTATGTGCGTGAGAGCTTTGTTTCGTGTGTAAAGAGATCTTCGTTTATGTGAGAGCCAGAAGTTTACCAAATAAAAGATTGTCTTAGTAAGTACGTCTTTCTCAGTTCATAGTTTTGTCAGATCTCTGTCTGGCTGTTAGGTTAATTTCATTAGTTGATTATTATTAACAACCAGCATAAGACTTTATTCATCTTAATTACTACTACAACATTACTAGCAGTTAAAAGCTTGTTCATTATTATTACTACACTACTAGCAGGAAAGTTTATTCATGATATAATTAACAAACAACAAGCATTAGAAGAAGCATTAGCTTAGAAGAAGCTGAATTCATTATAATTTAGAAGGAAGTTGAATTCATTATAATTGGCGCCCGAACTTTTCTCGAACACGAGGTCTTGACAATTATTACCCATGTCTTCACTAACTGAGACAACTTCAATGTTTCACCCTAAGACAAGTTTCGGTGGTGATGGGATTAATCTCGACCATCTGCAAGACGCCTGTGGGGCTCACTTTGATATAAGTGATCTACATGTACCCAGGCATTCTTCACAATTTCGTAATTCACCAGCTTCCTGTTACTCTGAGTCGCGGGTCGTACCTGAGGGAGTTCAATCCTCTCAGCGAAGCAGAATGCTTGCCCATTTCGTTCCGCATGCAGGAACAATTCATTTCAATGGGTTGGAGGGATCCTTAAAATTCCTCGAAGATTTGGAAGATCATTTTGATTTCTATAATATTCCTCAAGACTGCAAAGTACAAATAGCACGCACTTGCTTGAAGGATACCGCTAAGACCTGGTATCGGCAGTGGAGAGTGTCGAACCCGGATTCTCATTATGAGAATTTCCGTGCAGAATTTTTGGAAGTCTTTCCTTTCGGCCTCAGTCGAGCAAGCCTTGCACAACAACTTTTTTCTCGTCAGCAAGGACCCAACGATAGCCCTGTTGCATTTGCGTTGGAAACAACACGCTTATATAACTTATGGGATCCACATGCCAGTCATGTCGACATGTTGGACACCCTATTGCAACAGCTCGACCCATTTTTACAAGATTTTCTTGAGGTTCGACACCCTGCTACAATTCATGAATGCCTTCGCCTCATACGAACGTATGAAGAGCGACACGGCAAACATGGTTCAACTCACCATGCTCGGGCACCCCGCGAGGCTTATTATGAAAACCCTCAGCGGCATAATAGGCCTAATAACTTTCAGCGCGAGCATACACAAGTGCACGCCCAAGCTTCATACGGTCCACCACACAGAAGAGTGGCAAACCAACCGCGAGTTTCTGAACAATCTTCGGGATATCGTACAAATGCACAGTATGCTCGACCCCGTTCCAATCCGCAGCATTCGGAACGTTTTCATGCTCAGGGCAATGATGATTTTTCTGCCCGTGCTGAGTGAAGAAGTAATAGATATGAAAATGTCAACAGACACGCGGAGTTCCCGACGCAGGTTTCACGCAGTTTTCCTCATCGTGAAAATTTTCCCGATACCCGGCAATGTCGAGGTTTCAGACCGCATGATAATCCAACCAGGAATCCTTTAAACTTCCACAGGAAGTAGACCAAGGGTCAGTCCTGCTTCCTGATACCAAGCATTCTGACCCTAAAACAGTATTAGTGACTGTTCAAACTCCTCAGTTGCCTGATGTGTTCTTGACAATTGAAGATATTATTGTCGAGACAAAGTTCGACACTGGTTCTGAAATATCAGCCCTAAATACGAAGTTTTGCACTGACAATTTTCCTGCAATACTCGTTCAGCCTGCGACGCAGTATTTGCGAGGTGCAAATAACGAAATCTTCAGTATCACAGGAACTGTCACATTATCTCTAGGGCTGGGAAAGGCTCGTTTTACGCATTCTTTCCTGCTTATAGACGAACTACCTGTTAAATGTCTAATGGGAACGGACTTTATCAATACTTTTCAAGTTACTCTGAATTTCGTACAACATATGATTTCCTTTCCGGAACCTGTCGAAGTGATTCCTACGGTCCCTATGGATGTAACGAGTTTGTTATTGAGTAACCAATTGAATGAGAGGCAACGAAACCAGCTTTCTCTACTTTTGCAGGAAAGCCCTGGTTTATTTTCTGATCAACCTGGTTTCACACAGGTGGTTTATCATGTCATTGACACTGATGGTTCGAAACCGATAGCGACGAAACCTTACCCTTGTGCTCCCCATAAGAAACAGGAAATGCAACGTCAAATTTCTGAGATGATTAAACAGGGCATAATCAGGGAATCAACAAGCGCCTGGGCTGCTCCTGCCTTTTTGGTTCCAAAGAAACAACCCAATGAATTTCGTTTCGTGACAGATTTCCGCAAGCTCAACCAAGTCACAAAAACGATCAATTATCCACTACCTCTCATGTCGCATATTTTGCATGGCCTGTCATCAACTAAATGGATGTCAACCTTGGATTTGGCGAGTAGATATTGGCAGGTGGCGGTACATCCGGACTCTGTCGATAAAACAGGCTTTGTGACTCCTTTTGGGGCTTATGAATACCTACGTATGCCCTTTGGATTAGCTTCTGCACCTGCTACTTTCCAAAAGCTTATGGATACGGTTCTCAGACCTGTTCTGGGTCCCCATGTGCATGTATATTTGGATGACATTATTATTACATCCGAGACTTTTGACGAGCACCTTTCTCTGCTCAAACAGGTGTTCCAACTCATATACAATGCTGGCTTGGCGTTAAAACCTAGTAAATGCCAGATAGCGAGGGACGAGATTGTATATCTGGGGTTGAAAATCACTCCCCACGGCTTATTTACGGATAATGAAAAAATTAGACCTATTGTTGACTTTCCTCGGCCTAAAACAGCAAAAGAACTATCACGATTTCTGGGAATGACCGGATGGTATCAGCAGTTCGTCCCCGCTTATGCTACAATCTGTGAGCCATTGTATGCTTTGAAACGTAAATACAAGAAGTTTGTTTGGACACCTAAGGCTAACGCTGCGTTTGAAACACTGAAGTCTGCGATGACTCAGCCTCCTGTGTTGGCTTTCCCGGATCATACTAAGGAATTTGATATTTATACTGATGCATCCGGAGTTGGTCTTGGTTGCGTTTTGTCACAAGCTGGGCATCCAATAGCTTTTGCGTCTCGTACTTTAGCCAAAGCTGAACGCAATTATTCAGCTACGGAACGTGAATTGTCTTGCTCTTGTGTATGCTCTTGACAAATTTCAACGTTATCTTAACGAATTGACAGTTAACATAATTACGGATCATTCTGCCCTTCAGTATTTGAATTCTGCTAAGCACCTATCTCAAAGACTTATGAAGTGGACTCTGAAGTTACAAGAGAGCAATATCAAAATTTCGTATCAGCCAGGTCATAAGAATCAATTACCGGACGCATTGTCTCGCGTTCCGATTAGTGGGGTCCCCACAGAAACTACTCCTGGATGTCAGCCTTTACTTCTAATAGCTGATATAACATCCAGAGAGCAGATAATGGCAGAATTAATAAATGATCCAGATTTTGGGGATATCTATAATTTTTTGCTTGCGGGTTCGCCCCTACAAAGTGATCCTTCTCTGGCTGGGAGGTCACAGCATTTTGAAGTCATAGAGGGTCTGCTTTACTATACGAAATCTAGGACTACTAGGGCAGAGTTTCGCCCATGTATTCCGCGAACCCTTAGAATGGCTCTTTTAAACGAATTTCATGACAAACCTCTTGCAGGCCATTTAGGTATCCGCAAGACTCGTTGTAAATTGCGGGATGTTGCCTATTGGCCTGGTATGTACCAAAGTGTGCTCGCATACGTTCAATCATGTCACTTGTGTCAGATTAATAATTACCGTAATGTAAGACAGGCCAGTCACTTGAAATCTAGTTCAAGTTCTCATGTTTTTGATATTATTTCAATAGATTTATTGGGACCTTTTCCTTTATCTGTTAAAAACAAAGCTCGTTACGTGTTAGTATTAACTGATAATTTTTCTAAATGGGTTGAAGTTTTTCCCATTAAAGCCGCTACGGCAGAAGTTATTTGTAATGCATTAATTAATGAAGTATTCTCTAGATATGGTGCACCTAATAAAGTAGTTTGGGATAATGGTCCACAATTTATTTCTGACATTTTTGAAAGAATGTGTGCGAGACTACACATTAAGCATACATTCATTTCCCCTTATCATCCCCAGAGTAATCCTGCTGAACGAGTAAACCGCACGCTAGTCAAAATGATTGTTACATTTGTCATGGATCATTATGAGCGATGGGATGAACATCTTGAGCTCTTTTCGTTCGCCCTCCGCTCGTCTGTTCACGAATCTACTAAAATTACTCCTGCAGAGCTTTTTCTGGGTCGCAAAATTAAAACCCCTTTTGAAAATTTAACGGGTATTATCGACGAACTAAACCAGCGACCAACTCCGCAATCAGTACGAATCATGGCAGAAACAGCTCGTGTTGCAATGCTAGGAGCACAAGCGGCTCAAGCAAGATACTATAATACTAGGCGTAGGGAACCAGATCTTGTCGTTGGCGATCTCACTCTCGTGGAAACGCACTTCCAGTCTTCTGTTTCTCATACTTTAGTGAAGAAATTTGCACCCAGCTACGAAGGACCATATCGGGTGGCAAATGTGTTTGAAAATAACATTGTTCTTGAAAAACCTGACAATCAATTTCAATACGTACACGTTGCTCAGTGTCGCAAGTATCATGAACGAAATATCGATTTTATAATCAACCCTACTCAACCTTCTGTTCCACAGACTCAAGAGTCTATATCTCACGATCAACCTCCAGAAATTTTGGACGAACCAACAAACATTTTTAAAGAATCTCCAATGATTTTTTCTTCACCCTTCCCTCCTCAAGACGGGTTTAAAAACACGCAACCTGATTCTCCCATGAGACGAAGGCTCGAATCAAGTTTTTCAAATACTAGTATCGTTCCTTTCCCTCCAACAATTGCCAAGACTATTGCTGCACCGTTTCCTGATAACTCTGCACCAACACAAGCTCCTACTTCCTTGAATACCTCGTCAGAGAGTATTCCTATAGGCAGAAATAAACATCGCCCTGCACGACCACTAAATTACAGCAGCGACTCAGAGGCTTCAGATATTTCTGATTTATCAGTTATGAACAATAATTTGACTATTCCTAAACGTCAAACACCAATTACAAACCGTCCAGTAACACCAAAAGCTGGGCGAAAACGTAACTTGTCTCCCAATCTGCTTCGCCGCAACAGCGACGAAGGCAGAGATCCTTGCATCCGCCCGGGTTTCGCCCCTGGAACCTACGCTCAGGGCAAACAGGGAGGATGCCTGCTTCTACTCTCATGCCACGAGGGAGAAAGAGAAAACAAACGATGTGGCCGGAGCCGCGTCCGTCCAAAAGAATGCTGGAAGGACAACACGGGCCCCAGCACAAAGGGACTACATATCAAAAGCCTGGGGGAGCCCGTTCCTGTCAGCCGCAGGGATTTCCGGACCGACGGACTTCAGCCGTTCCTGACCGTTCCTGTCAGCCGCAGGGATTTCCGGACCGACGGACTTCAGCCGTTCCTGACCGTTCCTGTCAGCCGCAGGGATTTCCGGACCGACGGACTTCTGCCGTTCCTGTCAGCCGCAGGGATTACCGGACCGACAGACTTCAGCCGTTCCTGACCGTTCCTGTCAGCCGCAGGGATTTCCGGACCGACGGACTTCAGCCGTTCCTGACCGTTCCTATCAGCCGCAGGGATTTCCGGACCGACAGACTTCAGCCGTTCCTTACCGACGGACGTCAGCCGTTCCTGACCGTTCCTGTCAGCCTCCGGGATTTCTTGACCGACAGACTACCGATGATCCAGTCACGTCCTTAAAAAGATCTACGCCACCTGAATTTACCAGTCCGATTAGGCCTGGAAAACGTTATCGTACTAGAGTTTTTTATGCGTCCTCGAGATAAGTAAGTTCTCGTGGACAGGTTCTTTTCTCCATTTGTTGTTTTTCCTGCACGACCAGTTGGCGTGTCAGAATTTCTTTTTTTCGTGTGGGCCTATGCATTCTTTTTTATGTATATATGTGTTTTTTTTTATATTTCTTCTATGTCCATCTACTAATCCAAATTTTTTATATATATATATATGTGCTTAGGGGTAAAATAACAAGAATTGTTACTGTTAGGCAGCTCCAGGCAATCTTCGCTGCTGATACAGTTGGTGTGTATTCAACGAATAATGAGAACGTAATTTGAAATTAAAAAAGTGATTCCTGCTAGGCAGAATAAAAGGAAGGTATGCCCATGCAGGTTTGTTTTGTTCAAGTATACAAAGTGTTTCACAGACGAATACAGATTTCTTGATTTTGTCATGCCAAGTTTGATATTGTACATACTGCTGCCACCAAATCTACAAAACAAAAAAGAGGTCGATAAACGTCAATCAACGAAGTGTAAGACTTACACTCCAAAATTGATAGGTTTTTCGAAAAAAAAAAAATTAAGGGGGAGATGATGTAACGTATACTTTAGATTCACTTTCCTTTTGATTTTTACTATCTCTGGTTATTTTATTTTACTATGTAAATTATCTTCTTACTGAACGAGATGTTATTTCACCCGCTGAATGAGATCTGGCAATGAGTGTAAGTCATGACGTGGTGGTAGCCAGTATAAATAGGCGCGTTCAACGATACGTAGGGAGAGCTTTTTGTTGATGTGCGTAGAGAGAGCGTTTGTTTATGTAGAGAGAGAGCTGTTGTTGTACGAAGTGAGCTGTTGTTTATGTGTCAGAGAGCTGTTGTTGTATAGAGAGAGCGGTTGTTTATGTGCGTCGGAGCTTTGTTTCGTGTGTAAAGAGATCTTCGTTTATGTGAGAGCCAGAAGTTTACCAAATAAAAGATTGTCTTAGTAAGTACGTCTTTCTCAGTTCATAGTTTTGTCAGATCTCCGTCTGGCTGTTAGGTTAATTTCATTAGTTGATTATTATTAACAACCAGCATAAGACTTTATTCATCTCAATTACTACTACAACATTACTAGCAGTTAAAAGCTTGTTCATTACTATTACTACACTACTAGCAGGAAAGTTTATTCATGATATAATTAACAAACAACAAGCATTAGAAGAAGCATTAGCTTAGAAGAAGCTGAATTCATTATAATTCAGTAGCAGAAGCGATATATTCATTATACAGCCAAGTCAACTGCACGATTGGCTCTGTCGCAGTATAGATACAGATGGTAAAAATTGGATGTTCCAAAGCTGTCCTACCACTGGAATCCGGTGTTTGAGGCTACGCCAAGAAATCAGTCGTGCAAAAAGAACGATCTGAGAGTAAAGTTATGCCGTGCATTTGGAAGAATTCTAAGGGTCGTGTGCCCTTAAAACTCGTGTCAGATGATCAGGCTGCGAAAGGGAATCTCTCCGCCGAGCAACTGCAGCCAATCAAAGACGCTCCGCGCTAATCTTACCCAGCGCTCATCAATAATGTTCCAGTAGCATATCTACGGCAGTCCTCCTCAAAACTACACTGCTGGCCACCAAACTGCAACACCAAGAAGGACACGAGAGAAGCAAAGCCAGATTTACTGGACACATAGCAACTCATACAAAGATGAAACGATTGAGCTTACAGGCCCATGCGACTTGCGGAACACGCAGATATCAATAGTTCGTGTGGCCCCCATGGCTGGCAATAACGGCCCCTACAAGCCGCGGCATCGAACGAAAGAGGCTTTGGATGTGGGCTTGGGGTATGTCGGTCCAGGCTGCTTCCACACGTTGCCACAGTTCATAAGGCGTAGCCGCGTGTGGTGCTTGCCGGGCCACTCGGTTGCCGATCAGCGACCAGACGTGTTCGATGGGCGACATATCGGGAGAACAGGCGGGCCACGGCAGCATTGCCACCTGGTGGGCCGTGAAGAATTGTTGCACGATGCGTGCCACGTGCGGGCGTGCATTGTCCTGTTGAAACGTGGCCGCTGGCAGGTCCTGAAGCTAAGGGAGGACTACAGGCTCCAAAACGTCGGAGATGTAGCGGTGGCTGTTGAGTGTAGCTTGCGATGCGTGCCAGAGGAGCGCGGGTGTCATATCCAATTGCGCCGCAAACCATAACGCCAGGCGACGGACCGGTATGGCTATGCATAATGCAGGCGTCCTACAGTCTCTCGCCGCGGTGCCGCCACACGCGGATCCGACCATCGCGGTGTTGCAGGCAGAAGCGAGATTCGTCGGAGAAGACAATGTCGTGCCATTCCGTAGTCCAAATGCGGCGTTCAACGGCCCACTACCGCCGCACTCGCCGGTGGTGTAACGTCAATGGTAGTCGGAGTAACGGGCGCCGTGCGACAAGTCCCCGCTTCTGCAGACGACGTTGAACGGTACGTGCTGACACATGTTGTTGCGCAACGCACCCTAATTCCTGCGCTAACGTTCGTGATGTGGCGGTGCGAGCCGTCACATCACGAACGTTGTGAGGACCGCATTGTGAGGACCGCACAATGTGCCGGTCCTCTTGTTCGGTGGTGTGCCGCGGCTGCGGCAATCGCTCACGTTGGTCAGTCCGTCCCTCCTGCACCCACCGAATCCATACTCGCTTCACTGTTGCTGGATGTCGTCCCACACGGGCGCCGATGTCTCGGTACGATAAACCGCTGTTGCGATAAGCCACTATTCATCCTCTGTCGAACTCCAGAACGTGCTGGAATGACTGCGGTATTCTGCGACGAGGCATCAGGAAGCTTCCCACTCACAGGTCCGGCAGCACAACACACTTCTACTACTTACACCCCGCTTTCTGTGCACCCTTCTTATAGTGCTTCTCGGTGGCGTGCCGGGCGCACATGATTTGCATATGCCCTGTAATGCTAATCGTTTGCATGTCCTCTCGTGGGCGACGCATGCTACGAATTTCAGGCTAATCGGATGCTTCCTTCTTGGTGTTGCATTTTGGGTGGTCAGCAGTGTACATGATTTTCTTTATTGTACGTTTAAATTAAATAATTTATTAGACTTGTTGGATAGAAACATTGACATATACACGAATACATATACAGTAGAGACATTTTGTGTTTCCACGTTAGCAATATACATGGTGGAAATGGAAATACAGTACGCCGTGCGAACAAGTAGCACAGCGAATTAACCCCGGAATGAGAAACACAAATAACCCTGCCTTAACCAGGAATCGAACCCAGACCCCTCCGTTGGGTGAATGATGATCAGAAGCCATCGCTTAGAGCACTGCGCCACTGGAGCGGCCTACGTGAATTGAAAGGGGTTAAGGTACAATCCCAGCCTCCACACAGTCAGAAACTTACCTCATCCATTTACTACCTGTTTCGCTGCATTGCCCGTTTCCTACAAAAACGGTATTTAGCTTTCGTGGTGCATCTGGTAATACAGAGTTTCTGTCCTTGAAACAGACTCAGTGGTACCGCCGTGGGCAGAGTTGGAATCGGGTTAAAAATTTTAGGCACAGACCCGGCTGTCATATAATTAGACCCGACCTAGACCTGGCCCGGACAAATATGCTTTCAGCTATAAATTCGAATAAATAACCATCATCATCATCATCATCATCATTGTCATTCCACTGCTGGATGAAGGTCTCCCACAATTTCTTCCACAAAGCACTGTTTTGGGCCAGTCTCCTTCATGTCGTTCCGGCATGCTTACGAATTTCATCCACGTATCTCCCATGTGGTATTCTTTTAGGTCTTTTCTTGTCCCTTAGAATCCAGTCTAACATTTCGGTTGTTCATGGGTGGTCCGTTCTCCTGGCAATATGTCCAGCCCATTGCCATTTCAAGAATTTTACTATGACCATGATCTCTTCTACTCTTGCCATGCCAGTTTCCTTATTAAAGAGTTCCTCGCTTTATTTTTCTAGACTACACCAAGATTGTATCTCTCCCTTCAAGGCACAGACATTCTGCCATGGCCAACCGCATCGCCAGACTTATCGCCGATTGAAAATGTGTGGAATGATATTGGAAGCGCTATCCACATTCCACAGCTACAGCACAATCTTCAGGGACTGCGAGAAAAGATTCAAGCTGCATGGGATGGCTTATCGCAGGACATCATTAGGAACCCGTACAACTCCATGCCAAAATGTCTGACACGCTGTGTGAACAAACATTGCGGCCCGTTCCCATATTGAGAGACACTACTTATTGGCGTGTAGCTCAACAGATAGTGTCCATATCAGTCTCAATGTTTAATCATTTATTGTTCTTGGTAATCTTTACCTTCCTGCCGAATAGCATTGCAGCCTGACACGTCCTTCTTGGTGCAACTATTCTTTTGGCGATGAGTTTGTGTGTGTGTGTGTGTGTGTGTGTGTGTGTGTGTGTGTGTGTGTGTGTGTGTGTGTGTGTGTGTGTGTGTGTGTGTAAAGCCTTTCGCATGTTTCGGAGTTCGGAGAGTTCAGATCTTCAGTATCACATCAAATGGATCAAATGCAGACTCTCCGCCCCAGTAATGATAGAATAGCTCCCAGAGAATCTTAAACAAAGTGAGAGACATCCTTATCTTATCTATCCAGCTAAAGAAAAGCGACATCCTTGTATACAGGGTGTCCCGGAACTTCGTGTACAAACTTGGAGGAGGTAGAGAACAGCGTTAGGAACCAGAATTAAATAGGAAAGCATGGGCGGAAACGTCACTCTCACGTGAGAAAGAGACACAAAGACACAGTAAGGCCACATTACAGAAAGCAGTGTAAAACGCTTTATTACACAACAAAAGATTACAATGTAGGACTTACAAGCATCACAGGAAGTGTTCGAAATTGCGCCCGTTGGCCTAGATGCACACATGACACCTACGCCACATGGATTGGCGAACATTGTCGAAGATACCTGGCGTTTCGCGGATCGTAGCAGCAGCGATGGAGATTCGTGCCACCAGGTCCATTTCAGAATTTACTGGCGTGTCGTGCACAATGCTCTTCAAGGCACCCCAGAGATAATAATCAAGAGGAGATAAATCAGTTGATCTGGTGGCCATTCGACGGGACCGCCACGTTCAATCCACTTGGTTCCAAATGTCCGGTCCAAATGGTCACGTACGCACCTTGCGTAATGAGATGGCGCCCCATCATGTTGCAACCATATTCCGCGTCGAACATGTGCGGGGACATCGTGCAGCATTTCCGGAAGAACCTCCTGAAGAAAGACGAGATACTTGCGAGCGTCCAGTCGAGGTGGTAAGATGTTTGGCCCGACCAAACTGTCCGCCACGACACCCGCCCACACATTAACAGCCGCCCCGGTGGCGCAGTGGTCTAAGGCGCTGGTCTCTGATCATTCGTCTGTAAGGGGTCCGGGTTCGAATCCCGGTGAGGCATGGATGTTGTGTTTGTCTTACGGCACTGGCTCTCTCCCTTCCCTGGAACCAGTGACCCTAAATTAGGGACGGGCGACTGCTTATAGCCCATTGAGTTGCTCACGGTGGTTGTTAAAACTCCAATAAAAAAAAAAAAACACATTAACAGTGAAGCATTGTTGTGCGGCTCGTGGTCGGCCCACATGTGCGCGTTGTGCATATTGAACACCTCGTCACGTGAAAAGGTTGCTTCATCACTGCTTTCTGTATTGTGGCCTTACTGTGTATTTGCGTCTCTTTCTCACGTAAGGGTGACGTTTCCGCCCATGCTTTCCTATTTAATTCTGGTTCCTAACGCTGTTCTCTACCTCCCCTCCAAGTTTGTACACGAAGTTCCGGGACACCCTGTATATCGAACTAAAGAAATATCCTTATGTTATCCATCCAACTAAAGAAAAATTGCGGGCTCCAGTGTTGTGCACAAAGGCTGCGATTCATTTTTAGTTGGACGGACTATACAACTGCGTCTTCATTTCTGAATGAAAGCAGCCAGCATCCCCTGAACATGTTGAGGAAGAAATGTGAGCATTAAGTGGTGTGCCGGAAACTGGTATAAAAGTTTCAGTTCCAATTTCAAGAAGACTGCAAGCAGTGATTTTTGCCCCCTCTCTTGAGCCGCGCCCGGGGAAGGTCTGCTCTGCCCTAGTTACGTGTCTTATGTTGAGTGCCCGTTAAGGGTAGTTCTACTTTACTGATAAAATGTCCTCTCAGTGTATACTCTAATTTCTTCCTGTTGAACAGGTTTTAATGAAAAGAATTTTATTTCTGCGATGACTCATCCAACGAAGTCCATGAGCCCCTTACGGATGGGCGGAATTTAATGACAAGCAGTGTATTTCTGCCAAATTTTATGGGGCTTGCCATAGACTACTCAGCAATTCGATGCGAGTGGAAATTAAAGTACATTTATGGCTATATATTCGCTGTGCGAAATCTGTCTTCGAGTATGTGATGCATAGCTATTCGTCCAGTTTTTATGGCTCTGAGTTCATGGAATCCTAGCAACGGGGCCCAGAAATACTTTTATGGAGTGCGTTTATCCAGTGCACTAAATATAGGGAGAGGTCTTCATTTCAATTCCGAGTGCTTCGCGCAGGCCATAAACATGATCGTCCAATTCAGTCATTGATAAACCGTTAACTGTGAGGGAAGACTTTGATACCCAACTGAAATGTTATATCGTTAAAGCGAAAAAGTCATTATATTAAATCTTTCTAAGCAAGAAAAAAAAATGTAAACGAAATAAAGCCGAGCCGAAATCACGAATCAGGATTTACGCGAAAATTTGTGACGGAACTTGCTCTGCAGAGAAAGACAGGAAAGCTAGGCTTGGATTTAGTGCATGTAAAACATTTATGAGCTTTGCCGAAATAAGTGAAAGGATTATGATATCTCTGCCAGTTTTCCTCGGAGCCACATACAGAGTGAGGAATAAATACGGAATTGGAAATTTATAACTCCTCTTACGGTTGATCGCATAAGTAAGGTGCGAAAAGAAGTTTCATCGTAGCTTCTTAATTTTATTTTTGCGATTATGGTGTTAAGGGAATTTATTTTAGAATACCGACTGGATCATTCATTTCCAAAAACAAAATCAGTTAATTTCCCATTTTTATCAAAACGTACTTTTTGTTCGATCTCAACCTTCAGAAAGAACCAGAGATTCTGCAATTGTTCATCTTTGTTAATATGCATACTGTGGAACATAGATTGCACGTTTTTCTGGGGGATGTCCTGAAGAAACTTGTAAATGTAAAGGACGTACAAAAGAAACTCCAAAACGTTAAATACTATTGTAAACTTTCGAATGCCTCAGAAAAGGAAAGGGAAGGGGGGCTCGTAATTTTAGATTACGCTACCATGATATATTTGCACATGTTCTTGCAGTTTCTGGGACAACTGGACTATGTGTGACTTACGAAAGTTTAATTCCAGCAAGATGGTGCAGCATGCCACAGTTAAGAGTATCTAGAGTGAAAATCCTCCAGATACGTGGCATCACGTATTTGGAGGATTTTCACTGATTTCCAAATATGTGGCGATATCGAGGGATCTGGGGTTCGATTCCCCAGATCCCTCGATATATAGCCAAGCGCGTTAGCCTTACATCACGGTGGCCAACAATCCACGGCGCTATGTATGTTTTTCTGTCAGCTTCTGACATCATAAATCCGTACGATGGGCTCAGCTACTGAGATGTCTCCATCTGGTGGGCATTAACGGCACTGGTTACATATTAATTATAGCAGTTATTTCAAAATATACTTTATTGGCAAAAACATAGGGAATACAGGCGTACCACATATGGCAAAATAAAAAACAAAACAATGAGCGATACTGATGAAATATTACAGGTGAATGTGATACGGCAGTCAACTAAGGATGACAAAATGTTAAAATCGATAATAAGGAACAATATATGCTTGAGGAAGATGATGCACAAGCAAAAGTAATGATTAATTAATAAAGCATGTGATGACGTGCAGAGTGAAAGCAGAGCACAAAACAACAGGTAAATATATTTACAAGAACATGGCTGTACAACGTAGTGCACAAAAAGAATGGAACATATAAAACACAACAAAAGCATATACTACGATAAAGGTACAGAAGTTCCCACAATCGAGGAAACCACACGATATGTGACAAAAACATGATAAGTATTACAGAACATAGTGGAAACTTGGGCAAACTCCCCAAGTGAAACACAAGGATACACAAAATACAAACAGCAAGCCGTGCAGTATTGCATCGGTCCAAAAAAACAATGACATGGGACGAGCAAAAAATACATGACGTCAAAGAATGTGAAAATGCAAGACAGAAATAAGGTATAAATTAAAAGATACAACACAATGCAGCAAGAAAAAACAGAAAGAACAAAGTATCGCAGGGCAATACCTCTCGTATTGCTCATAGAGAACAAATACACGGTGCGCAACTCAATGAAGGTACAGGCAGCAAAAGCAGACACATGAGTGAAGAATAAGTATTAAGGACAGGTGCAACGAAGAAACAAATACAACACGGTACATGCACACGAATTACACAAAAATTGCAGAAAACCCCTACAATACAAATCATAAGCAGTTACATGAAAAACACTTAGTAGACGCTGTGACGAAGCACCAGGAAGAGAGAACACAAAATCTCGACTGATGCATTCAGATCTTCAAAGCTGGAAAAAAACAAAAAATCAGAAAGAAAGATGAATGGAAGATCCAGGGATTTCGAACCAATCGGTCCCCTGCGCCCAGGTAGACCGGAAAGAAGCTTGAGATTGAGGGGTGGAAGCAGCGAAGTTCTCCAGGCGTAGTCGAGACACGATGCGATTCCTAAAAATCGACCGTAAGGCCGCGCCAGCAGAGAGGATACTAGGTGCGGTAACAGGAGAGCGGAGAGATTGATGATAAAGAAAAACGACATGTTTCACAAGTACGAAGAGATAGGCACAGGCATCCGGCAAAATAGCCGGGGGATGTTTGCTAAGCAATAGCCACTCGTACGCTTGAAAAGTGATGTCTCTGGAGCAAATGATGCCTGCAAGACGAAAGGCAGTATTGAGAAGTGGAAGGAGAACGGGACAGTGACAGTAGACATGAGGAACATCACCTTCAACAGAGAGCAGTAGAAGAAATAGACATGTGAAAGAGAGAAGAAGGAACAGGAAGGCGGCGGTGAAGAAACCGCCAGTGGATGTTTCGCTCTAACGGGGTAGAAAGGGGAGAGAAAGAGGCAGGCCAGATAGGCAGCAGAAGAGAAGGAGAAGCATTAGGAAGACCATGCGGAGAAGTGAGGGGCGCACGAAGGATCGCATAGATAGAGGCAGTGGAAAAAGAAGAAATGGGAGCAACAGAGTCCCGAAAGGGAAGGAAGAAAGGAAGAGAGAGGCTCGGTCCAGAGACAGAAATAAGGCCAGTGTCAGAAACCAGAAGTGGGAAGAGGGTACGGAGAGCGGAGCGAAGAAGGTCATACTCCTCTTCCAAGGTGGAAGAAAGGTCAGGGAAAGAGAAGAGAGGTTTTTCCAGGTCAAATCGGAAGTTAATAAAGCTTCGACAGTGAGAATTCCTGAGCGGAACCAGGGGGGGGGGCGAAGAAAGTATGGTTGATCGGGTGGATGAATCTGAGTGGAAAAGAAAAGAGGTTCTGCAAGCAGGTCCAGGGTGGTAGAGGGAGGAGCGCGGAGTAGCGGGAGAGAATGAAATACCGCTACAGCGTCGATAAGAAGTGGTGGGAGGCGTTTAGAAGTAGAAGGAGATGAATCCATCCGAAGAAAAAGGAGGAAAGTGAAGGATGGATCATGAAGAGAAATAAGGGTATTCAGGGTAGAAGAAAGTGCAGGGGAGGGCGAAAGGAGAAGACGAATGAAGGAGCCGATTCGGTGAGCTCGATAATATGTTCTGACTTCCGGGAAATGAAGACCACCAAATGATGTTGGCAGAGAAGGCGTTGCAGCAGAAATCCAATGTCTAGATGACCACATCACTGAAGTGAAAATACTATTGATGGCAGAGAAATGATGCGATTTAATCACACAGGAATCCCAGGGATAGAAGCATTGTGAGAGAAGATATCGATGAACAATTTGAGCACGTTGAAAGTAAGAGGAAAAGGAAAACGTAAATCGCCAAAAACCAACCGTGCGATGAAGTCGTGGGCGAAGAGCTTGCCAAGTGACGTTGCTTGCGGTAAAAGAGTGTCCAAAATGAGCTCCAAGAAATTTTTGGGTCGAGGAGGACTACACTGCTCCCCACGGCGAGTCAGTGCGGCCTCTCCGAGAACCACACCACAGGCCAGCACTTTTCTGAATATTCAGGGCAGCACCAGAGAGAGCAGCATACTGTTCATAAGTGGCAAGAAGAGTATCAAATTGGTCATCGAGGCGAAGACAAAAGGTAACATCATCTGCGTAAGCAGAGACAAGAAAA
This sequence comes from Macrothele yani, assembly GCA_039090855.1. Lineage (NCBI taxonomy): Eukaryota > Metazoa > Arthropoda > Arachnida > Araneae > Macrothelidae > Macrothele > Macrothele yani. Next base: position 189,504,098 of record CM076995.1, read on the forward strand.
CGGTGATGCCGAGTACTAGAGACAATCGGTCCTACCGCAGGTAAGAGAGACGCCCGACTTGCAATCAAAAATGGCTCAAAGGCGAGAGCAAAGAGTTGTCCTGATAATGGACAACCTTGTCTGATGCCAGATCGATAAGGAATCGGGGCCGTCAAAAATGTGGCCGTCCGAACGTGCAAATGGGCGCCCCGGTAGAGGCTAAGGATGAGAGATACAAAAGCGGGAGGAAAACCATAGTGAGTTAATACGGCAGAAAGGTAAGCGTGAGAGACGTTATCAAAAGCGGATTTCTGGTCAAGATTAAACAAAGCAAGGGGTTCGGAATGTTTTAGTGCAAGAAAGGAAAGGTTATGAAGAAAGGAGATATTGTTAGAAATAGAACGACCAGGCACGGTATATGTCTGGTCGGGGGATATGAAGAACGGAAGAACAGAATTTAGGCGGCGAGAAAGGAGTTTAGTGAAGAATTTGTAGTCCAGGTTGAGAATGGAGAAGGGGCACCAATTCGACAAGTCCAGAAGGTCACCCTTCTTCGGCAGGAGGATGACATATGCAACTGTAAATTCCGGCGGAAGCGCAGGAGAAGAAAGAGCACATGAAAAAGCGGCAGAGAGAAATGGCAGGAGTGACGGAAGAAAGGCCCAATAGAACGAGAGCGGGAGGCCATCAGGTCCCGGGGAAGAGTGAAGATTGAGGGAGGCAAAAGCCTCTCTCGATTCAGGCAAAGAAAAATCAGCAATGAGAGGGGCGCAGAGAGAAGACGGGACCTGAGGGAGAGAAGAAAGAAAAGAGGAGGAAGAAAAAGAAGAACCTTGCGCAACCGCTCGGAACTTCTCCTGAAAGAACTGACGGACATGAGAGCAGATGAGAGTTGTATTGCCAGTAACAGTGCCATCAGGCAATCGGAGATGTTTGATGGAAGATGACGTGCGTCGCATGGATTCCATCTTCGAAAGGACTTCGAAAGAATGCGTCGATGGTGAAATACGTAGGAGCCGAAGACGACGAACTGCTTGCTGAGCAAACGGTTCGAGGCAGGCATGAAGTTCATCACGGACGGAGGAATAGTGCGGGTCAGACATTGGCGTCGCGGAGAGGAGTCCTCGTAGGTTACTCACCTCCATTGAGCGAGTGGTGGAAATAGTAAAGGAGAGTTGACGAACGAGCAAGAGAAGATCCCGTTTGACATCAAGTCACAAACGCAAGGCGCTTGGGGACGTTGTGAGCAGCAGCTTTCGATCAGAAAGGAACTTCTCAACTTCCTCACAAAAGGAACGGTCTTGCAAGAGAGTGTCATCAAACGTCCAATGACGACGCGTAGATGAAGGTGCAGGAGAGACGCAAATTGATAGTGAAACGGCAGAATGGTCGGAAGAAACAGTAGGTGAATGTCGAGCAGCAGTGATAGCAGGGAGTAAGGAAGCAGAAACATATATTCGGTCCAACAGCGCAGCAGTAGAACCGAACGTCGGAGGATTACACCACGTAAAGGAAATGGAATCAGGATTTAGCCGTCTGAAGGAATCGACAACATGAAATTCATCAAGGAGCTGAGTCAGCTGTGAAACTAACTTCATGCGGTATTCGCCAAAAGACGAATTTCTGTCAAGAGAAGGCTGCAGCGTGCAGTCAAAATCCCCCCAAGAACGAAATAATCCCCGGGAGGAATCGCTGCACGAATATTACTGAAAAGATGAACAACATATATTTCATCAGTGGGAATATATACATTAAAGATATGAAAAGTAACATTATGCACACAAAAGGTAAAACACTGAAGAAAATCAAGGTGTAAATTTGTCACAGAAATAGAAGTAAGCTGAGTCAAAAACCGCTGGCGCACACCTACAGCTATACTACCATACCGCGAGAGGCGATACGAGTGGTAAAAGGTGTACGGCCAGCGTCTCCATAGGTGAGTGGGAGTGTCAGCAGAGCAGTGAGTTTCCTGGAGAAGGAGAGCATCTCCACCAGCGGCAGAAATGTCCTCATAAACGAGGGAGTTCAACACTAGTGTCGCGAACCCGCGACAATTCAAGGAAGTCACAGTGAAAGTGTCATGTCTCTAGTGGCAGTGACAATCTTTTCCAAATGGGAACGGAAATTGTTGTACCGCCGTTGGATGCACTTCTGAGTGGCAGCATCCTCGGCAGATGGACTCTTGATAGTATTGTAAAGACTTAACAGTTGTGCCAGTTGATTCTCAACTGCTGGGTAGCGACCTTCAAATCGGTTGACATAGGTGGGTAAATTAGGAAGAAGAGTCTTGGCACAAGCAAAGTCGTGCAATTCGTTATAAGGGAGAGGAGTGTCCGGAAACACATTCATGTGTAGGCGTGCGGAAAATTCCTCAAGAGGTAGGAGGTAGATAACTGGCTTGGAAGACTTGACAGGGCGACCCGAAGCAGGTGATCCAGCAGGCTTAGTCGGAGAGGTTTGAGTAGAGTGGCCAGATTGTCGCCGTCGTTTCGTAGAGCCGCGAAGAGGTTTGGCATCCCTTTTGTCAGAACGGGTCCGGAGATAGCCCTCCGTCCCATCACTCATCGCTTATTTGCTGACGCTTTGATAAGCAGTGTCATCAGCAGTCGAGGTCTCGGTATCAGACTGGTCAGTCGCAACGGACTCAGCAACTGCTGTAGGGTCCGCAGGAACACGAAAAGATGCTGAAGATTGTAAAACTGGGTAGTGTTCCTCGGAGAGAGAAGTGGGACAACAATTGGCGTAGAGGTTGCTACCGAAGGTAGGTTGTTCGCAGGAACCACCGTCGGTAACGGAGCGCTACTAGGATCTTGATGAGAAGACGTCGGATCTTGATAGACGGGCGGAACAGACTTTGGTGGAGCAGCTGGACACTGCTTATAGTAGTGACCAACCTGGTGACATTGACTACAATGGAATGCCGTCAGGAAGTTTATTTGCCTGACCTGATCCTCGCACCGAACAGTGAAGTGTGTTGGAAGCCGTTCGATTGCTTCTTGTGATGGAAATATGACCCTCGCAACACGGCGAGCACCTTGGATCGACGCATGTCGTGGATCACGTTATGGGTCGTTTCGGGCAGCAAGATGCGTTTGTATGCCTCCAACTACCCAACCAACCGAAGATAAGACAGCATACAGCATGAGATCTGTCACTTCCAACGGGACCGGGTAGAAAGAAACGTTAATGGGTCTTTGGCCCACTGGTTCTGCAGAAAAATGTCTATCATCAATGGTGAGACCAGATGTTAAGAGAGATTTCGCCATTTCAGCCGTGGCCAGATAAACAACCACAAGTCGTCCTCTACGATACATTTGCGGAATAGATTCAGATGGGAACCGCTGTGCAATGGCATCTGCATATACTCGCAAAGGAGTGTCCGGAAGGGCTTCGAAATGAACGCCTTTTGCAAGATTCTCAGTAAAAGCTGTGCCAGCTGGAGAGCTGGCTGGGATATTAAGCACGATATTATTGCCAGCTTGGGAAATGAAAGATTTCAGCTTTTCAGGGCCAACATAATTATTCTTGGATGCTGGACGAGAGACTTTGGAGGCTGCAACAGAAGAAAATGAAGGTAATGACACGTTGAGCTCGGCAGTGCTAGACAGGCTGCATTTCCAGTGATGTCCATTGCGTCATCATCGATAGCGGCAGCCAGGAGATATGACGTAGCTAGAGAAGGCAAATTGGCAACGCCACGAGCGGACGCTTGCGTGGCAACATCCCCATCTGGGGCATCAGAAAAGGAAGAGAGATTAGGGCTATCACTATCCCTACCGGAAGTCGCCATCTTTAATGGCAGCGCCCAGTAGCGAGCTCGGCAGCTCGGCCAAACGTAAATAAGATGAAATACAACAAAATAGGCACTCACCGCGCTCGAAACGAAGCAAAATGAAAGACGATACCTTTATACTTAAGGTGAACGTGAAATTAAGGAGCGAAGAGTCCAATAACACACCCAAATCACAAGAAAATCGCGGAGCAACAACACGCTGTGCAGTTAAATCCAAAGGGCGAGATCCAAAGTAAAAATCCCCTAAATACGTGGCGTCAGTGAATAAACAAAGACATCGATCGCTCTTTCCAAGTTTTAGCAAAACACAGCAACCGAAAAATTGCTATTCGGTCACTGCTTGAGAATCGAATCCCATATCTCTCGATATCTAGCCGAGCGCGTTAGTCTTAAACCACGGAGCACGTTAGCCACACATTGCGCCGTGGATTGTTGGCCACCGTGGTGTAAGGCTAACGCGCTCGGCTAGATATCGAGAGATCCGGGATTCGATTCTCCAGCAGTGACCGAATAACAATTTTTCGTTTGCTGTGTGTTGCTAAAACGTGGAAAGAGCGATGTATTTGTTTATTTAAGGGTATCCATGGTGAAAACCTTCCAAATATTCGACATCCTGGGATCGAACACCAGATCTCTCGATAACTAGCCGATTATTATATTTTATGTGTGTGCCGATTTGCATTGTTTCCACGTATTTGGAAGATTTTCACCATTTCTCTCGCCCTTTGGATTTATTAGCTATAATTAAATGGCTTGTGACGTTAAGCACAAAGGTTAATAGACAGCAAGGTTTGGTCATCCCGCCTTCTTCACAGACGAATATTCGTGTCGTCACCGAGGTACATCACCGTCCTAATATGTGAATCGTAGAAAGAACTGCAGCTATGGAGGAAGATGCCATCATTATTAATAACTGGAACGTAGAACAAAAGCTTATGCAGAAGCACATTTACATTAAATACAAGAAATTCACAGTCATGTGAATATCTTAGTAACAGAGATTTCAAAATGTACCTCCCGCGCATTTTTGTTACGTAAAGGGCGGGAAAACGGTTATACTTGTAACTGCTAATTTAGTTACAAGGGGAAGTTTTGCTGTTTTTATAAAAATTTAGAAGCGAAAACGCACAGCAGGACATATTGTTGTCATATAATAAAGAATTTTTTTTATGAAGAATAGGAAAAGCATCTCGGCAACATTCCCCAATTTTTTTAAATTAAAAATTCGAAACATTATGTATTAAAAAATCTGATAGAAATTTTGAAGATTATTCCAGCTGGCTTACGAATACTAATTCGGACACACAGCTATGGTGCAGATAGAAAAAAACATGGCCATTAGGTAGCCTTACTATGGCGATTTGGACAGTGACGTCACAAAGCAATCACATGAAGTGCAGGATAAGCATAACCTTGCAATCTACTAACCTTGGTTAAGCACCACCAGATGGAGACGTCTCAGTTGCTGAGCCCATCCCTACTGATTTGTGATGTCAGATGGTGACAGATAAACACAGGTAGCTCCGTGGATTGTAAGGCGAACGCACTCGGCTAGTTATCGGGAGAACTGGGGTTCGTTCCCAGTGAAGTCGAAATGCAATTTTTCAGTTGCTGTGTGTTTATTAAAGAGAAATGTGGAAAGAGCGATGACTTCGTTAAGGGTATCTATGATGACGATCCACAGTTTCTTCGAGGACGAGTTCTTTCTAAAAAAATTTTAGCCACCACAATTCCCCGAATTAGTCTCTCCTGATTTCTTTTTATGGCTTATTTTAAAAATCGAGCATTTCGTAGCTTTGCCACAACTAAGCATTCAAAGAAAGCATAGTAAAAGTAGTTGCCCAAATCAAACAGCGGATTTTGAGAAAATTACACCACTGAAAGAAAACAAAGAACAAGTAGTTGGAAAAATTGACAGCGGGCTTTTAAGAAAATGAAAGCATTAAAAGAAAACATAGGAAAAGTAGTTGGACAAATTGACAGCGGGATTTTGGGACAATTACAGCATTGAAAGAAAACATAGGAAAAGCAGTTGGACAAATTGACAGCTGGATTTTGAGACAATTAAAACATTGAAAAAAAAACCATAGGAAAAGTAGTTGAACAAATTGACAGCGTGATTTTAAGAAAATTAGAGCATTAAAAGCAAACATAGGAAAAGTAGTTGGACAAATTGACAGCGGGATTTTGAGACAATTAAAACATTGAAAGAAAACATAGGAAAAGTAGTTGGACAAATTGACAGCTGGATTTTGAGACAATTAAAACATTGAAAAAAACATAGGAAAAGTAGTTGGACAAATTGACAGCGGGATTTTGAGACAATTAAAACATTGAAAAAAACATAAGAAAATTAGTTGGACAAATTGTCAGCGGGATTTTGTGACAATTAAAGCATTGAAAGAAAACACAGGAAAAGCAGTTGGACAAATTGACAGCTGGATTTTGAGACAATTAAAACATTGAAAGAAAACGTAGGAAAAGTAGTTGGACAAATTGATAGCGGGATTTTGAGGAGCACCACTGATAATACGTACCACGGCATAAAGGTGTGCTTGACAGAACACAGTAGTTACTTCCTACTTATAATGCGACGTCAGTTTTTTCGCATGATAAAAGGTATGTGTGTATTAACTACTATTACATTTCATGCACCGCTCTTGATTTACCAAATTAATGAAAGTGCGTTTGATTCTGAAAAAAACCTTTAAGAGTTTTTAGATATGCCGAATGCCAAAAAACATTCTTTATATTTTATTAATTTGAAATGCCGAGCTAACATCTTAACATTTTTTGGAAACTGAAATATGGTGTTTTTGAAATTTCTTCTGAAGTAAAGTAAAATAAAAAAGCTACAAGTGTTAGACGGAATAATGTGAACACCTAGGAAAAGAAGATTTACGTACCTAATAAGGTGTGGGACCACCTTTCGCGTTCTAAACCGCCTTAATCTTACTTGGAATGAACGCACACAAATTCTGGATGGTGGTTTGTGGGACGTTACACCGTTTTTGATGCAGAAATTGCTTCAGGTCCTTGAGAGATGCAGGAGGAGGATAACGGGATCTCACTCTGTTTTCCAACACAGATCAGAGTGCCTCGATGATGTTTAAGTCTGGTGATTGGGGAGGCAAAGGAAGGTGCAAAAGTTCGTCCTCATGTTCGTTAAACCCTGATTGGACATTCCGAGCTCTATGAATTGGAGCGTTATCATCCTGATAGACGGCATCACCTGCAGGAAACAATGATTGAGCCATTGGATGGACTTGGTAGGCCAAATTTGTTTTATACGCACAGCTAATCTTCCGTCCTTTCAAGGTGATCAGGGGACTTGCTGAAAACCACGATATGACCGCCCTCAGCATGACAGAACCACCACCATGCTGCACTTTGGGGAGCAGACAGTCTGGGTTGTGCCCTTCTGATGGTGTTCTTCACAGGTAAGCACGTCCTGAGGTGAGACATAGTGTGAATGTAGATTCATCCGACCACATTACACGTTTTCATGCATCAGCCGTCCACTTTGTATGCTCCTGGCACAACTGCCGTCGCCGTCGCGCTTTCATTCAGGTCTGCTTCTAGAACTCCGATTTGAAAAATAAATTCTTTCTGTGTCGCATACAGCTCCTAATGGAAAATGTTTTTCATATAATTTATAATATTTGGTAAAGAATGGTTTGTCCACCAGGGGGCATAAGTGTTAATTTCTGCTTTTGATGTATTTGCAGTAAACGCTGAGCTCCTGAAAACTTGACAATTTTTTTTTCTTGGTCTGATACCTCTCACATAGAAAAACCTTTGGAGAATACTTTCTCCTTAAAATAATGCATGGTTTTCCCGCTAGTGGGCGTAGATGCATATCTTATACTTGTCTATATCTGTGCTTCAAAGAGCCCGATTTGAAAAGTTCTTTCTTTATTGGAGAGCGTTTCCGCTGCGAAATGGTTCTCATATAAATTCAAATTTTTCTTAACGCACAAGTCAAATAAAGGGCGTCTCGCGATTCTGTTTACAGCAATATCCGCGATATTACAAACCTGATTGAAAAACTTCTTTCTTCCATAAGATACTATCGTTTTCCATAACGGCTCCATTGACTTTGAATAGCTGTGATAAATTTAATTTGCGTCAGAACGGATTCAAAAGACGTGCTCATTACACCCGAAAATTCGGTGTCATCTTTCTTGTTCACTATGCTGCCGTTTCCACTTTCATTTGAACGACCCTAATAGAATACAAAGGAAGTGCAACTTATGAAGACGTGTTTATGCTAATTCCTGCATTTCGGCATTTTTTCAAGATCGAGCAATCAACTTTTCAATGATCATCACGAAATCGGCGGAAGAACATGTTGTATTAGCACAGTACTAAACACGTCAGTAGTTCTCTATCGCACGCTCTTGAAAAGATACTTTAATGCATTATTAAGATTATTAAGTCTTCAGTACAGAAAGATGTAAATGTAGTAACAATTAATTTTCTGATTCAGTGTTTCACCAATCAGTTCAGAATGAAATTTCTTCGTAACCAGTGATTGATTAACCTCCATATAAATTATATCGTCGACATCACCATGCAAGTGGAAGGCTGAAACATAATTTCATCTATTACTCATCAAGAAAACATGTGAATTCCAGTAAAATAATGACCTGCGTTTGAAGCAAGTCTACGGACCGCCGACCAACGATTTATTGTCATTTAACCATGATTCTCAGGCAAGTCACATGACGTGTTGAATCACCACTTGTAGCGGCACGGCACTTAATTGTGAGACTCCGGACTCGTGCTGCATGTCGACAAACTGAAGCCAAACAGATGCGGTAAAACTTCCGAGGGAGCAGTCTGGACATTAATATCCCGCCAGACAAAGTAATCCTGGATTTATAGTCATTTTGTGGTAGAAATCAGTCATCGTTTTGTAGTTATGGTAGACAAGTCTCGTCATTTTCTAATGGTGGTACATATCAGAACAGTAGCTGTTTTGCAGTCGTGGTATAACAGAGTTTGAAAGGCTAGTAGTAATCCTGGTCAATCAGAGTAGTTCTGGTAGACCAGGATGGCCATCAGTATGAAGTCAGAATATATTGCAGTGTAACCGTGCTTCGGAGTCATAGTGCATAGGAGCTCGATGATTTGGTTATATAATAGTATACCGAAGTTTAAATGGATTTCTAGTCGTAGACTGTCGTTATATTCACGAATATGGAGTCATGGCAACCCATAGCAGTCACAGTCATAGAGCCTTGTGCGACCAGAGTCCGAATGAAAAATTTGTCGTGGGAGGACAGATTATTCATAGCTGTGCAGATCAGAGTTCGAATGAAATTTTGTCGTGGGAGGACATATTATCTATAGCTGGGCAGGCCAGAGCCCGAATGAAAGCTTTATCGTGGGGTGTCAGATTATAATCCATAGTTGTGCATCTAGAATAGAGTCCGAATGAAGTTTTGTGGTGGGAGGACAGATTATCCGTAGCTGTGCAGACCAGATTCCGAGTGAAAACTTTGTCGTGGGGGAACAGGTTATTTATAGCTGTGCAGACCAGAGTCCGCGCTGTTTTTGCAATCGCGGTCGGTCAGAATGGTCATAGTTGTAGAGTCCTGGTAGGCCAGGCATCAGTGTGGAGGTATATGTAGAGTCGATGGGTGAAGGCATCAGTGTGGAGAAATTATGTCGAAGTGTAATCATGAATAGGAAGTCGTCGTACTTATGAGCTCGATTCTTCTATCGTACACTGGTGTGCAAAAACTAAGAACGAAGAGGAGAAATTAGCATAACAGCGGAGCGAGCAGGCAGAACGGACCGAAAGACCACTCTGGAGATAGACTAGGATCCGGTACGGTAGGGCATGCGCATATATGCAGCATGACGTAGGGGGGAGTGTCGGAAGGGTATAAAGCACACGGGCGGTGTACGCTCAGCAATTCGGTGAAAGCTATTGCACGGTGTACATCGGTTTGAACGACGTCGAGTTGCTTTCACCGTATGATATGGCCAACAGGCAATCCAGTAGACGAAATCTGGATGATTTTACCCGAGGTCGCGTCATTGGGATGTTGGAAGAATTAGTGTGGCCGAGGAGTTCGGGATCGTTCACATCATCGTTTCACGAGCTTGGAGAGCATTTCAAACGACAGGAACAGCTGTCCGAGAGTTTAGAAGTGGTCGTCCACGAGCAACCACGGCGGCGGACGACCGGTATATTGTCCTACAGGCGAGAAGAGAACAGGTGACAGACAGCGGGAGAAATCGCAAGGCACATGCAACAGACAACTGGACGTCCGTTGTCGCGTTTTACCGTGGCCAGGAGGCTGCACAAACGTGGTCTATTTGCACGACGACCAGTACGGTGTGTGCCATTAACGCCTGCTCATCGGAGATGGCGGTTTCTGTGGTACCAGGAGCACAAGAACTGGACACATTAGCAATGGGTTCGAGTTCTCTTTACGGATGAGAGCCGATTTAGTGTGACGAGCGATTCTGGACGTATACACATCTGGAGAGAGTAGGGAACACGCTATCATACCTCCAACATCATCGAAAGGGACCGGTTTGGAGGTGGCGGCGTTCTCGTTTGGGGCGGTATCATGCTTGGTAGCCATACTGACCTACACATCTTCCAAGGAGGTTCAGTCCCTGGTGTCCGCTATTGTACCGAGGTTCTCCTGCCTCACGTGTGTCTGTTTAGAGGTGCTGTGGGTCCTGAGTTCTTCATGGACGACAAAGCTACACCTCATCGTACAGTGGCTGTTGGAGAGCTGTTGGAGAGTGAAGATATTCAACGCATGGATTGGCCCGCAAGGTCCCCGAACCTAAATCCAATAGAACACGTGTGGGACCTTCTCGGGAGACGCTTGGCAGCACGTCCTAAGCCGCCAGCAACAATTCCGCAGCTGCGATTGGCGCTACAAGAGGAATGGGCCGCGATGCCTCAACAGCTCTTTGATAAACTCGTCCTCAGCATGGACAACCGTTGCAAATCCTGCAACGCAGTCAGGGTTGATCATATCCCCTAAAAAGACTGGATTTTTCTTGGCAGCCGACTGTCACATGGACATTTTTGTCTTCTGTCCAGTTGTGCTGGAAGCTACCTTTTCAATAAAGTGCCTTTGTATCCTTTGGATTCCTTGTTTGGACGGTTTTGCTCACTTGTCCCATATTCTTAAATCTTGGGGATCTTATGGTATGATTTGAGTCGATGTGGAGCACTTCTGCGCGACGTTACATTCGAAAAACTGTCTCGTCCTTAATATTTGCACGCCAGTGTATTACACCAAACTTCTAGTAGTAATTCAGACATGGCCATCCGCAATAACAGATATGACTATGGAGACCTAATAGACCAGAGTAGATATGGTCTACCAGTATAGTCCCAGTTACAGAGCAGCGAAAAGCAAGGGTCCAAACGTTTGTGCAGTCTTACTATAATCATAGTGTGTAGTTTTTGTCGATCAGAGTTTGAATTAATTTTCAGTAGAGGAAGGAGAGAGAATTCATAGCTGTGTGCGCGGACCAGATTTCTCACTGTTTTTGTAGTAGTGATCAGCCAGAATACTCATTGTTGTAGACTTCTAAAGGCCTAGGTTAGACATGAGTGTGCAGTCATAATGAATGAGGTCATGCATACTGAGTCTTTGCTGACCAGCGTTCAAACGAATGTGCAGTCGTAGACGATCAGAGTCGGAAAGTTTTTTCCTTCGAAGTCATTCAGATCAATCACGGTTTGATGTTCTGTAGATCAGAGATTGAACTTTTATAGTTGTGTTAAAACCGATTTTGGAGAGCTATGTACTGAATTTACACAATTAATTCTGTTTCAATCGGTGCTTCACCAGAGTATTGTGGATGAGATAGGTTAGATTTTGAATGGTTCTTCGAAAAAGGTTTTAATCACACTAAAACCATCTTATATGGGATACAAACAGTTTTGCAGGACCTGGGAAAAACAGAAAATTCAAACAGTGACTTGAAACCAGACGTGTTCAAGCACCACTAATACACTGCTCGAAATAGGAAATACCACACCGTGAAGGAATGCACGAAATGAGACGAAACATACACCACATGTAGAACAGTAGGTGGAAAAGAAGAGATTTAGTATCTGACGGATGGTATGAACGCGATGGGTGAAGGCACAGTACAATGGCTTCAGAGTCAGTAGGTCGTACGACCTCCATGCTGGCCTATACATTCAGCGACACTTCATGGCATCGAGTGGTAGTGACCTCAGATGGTGTCCTGAGTTATCGCTGACAATACTTCGTTCACCTGTGTCTACAATTCATCAACACTGCAAGCTGGACACGAAGAGGCGTTACGTTGTCTTGCAATGACAGCCCACACGTTCTCCATCGGAGATAAGTCTGAAGATAGTGCTGGGAAGCGCAGTATATGGGTACCTTGTAGGCACTGGCTTTTAATGTTGTTAGTGTGTGAGCGGGCGTTATCTTGTTGAAACTGGGTATTAGGTATACCACGGAGATACGCAACAAAACGAGGTTAATCATCTCGTCAACGTAACGTGTGACGTACTAGGGAGATAAAGCATGCGTCAATACGACAAATCTGCAGCGATACATTCCGTCCGCGTAGCTTAGTTGGGAGAGCAACTTACTGCGGAGTGAGGAACCCCGTCACGGACAACCGCCTGTTTTCACATTAGTGCCCGAACGTAATAAATGGATGTGATGGCCGTTGGGTTCTTCGAAAAATGTGTGTTGTTCGTTCCACATATCGTCTGGAATTAACGAACATTAGGAGGGAGATGATGTGGTCTACTACAGAGGTAAAGACGTGTCAAGACAACAAATCTACAGTGATACATTCCGTCCGTGTAGCTTAGTTGAGAGAGCAACATACTCCGGAGTGAGGTGGCGCGAATGCGATTCCTTCACGGACAAATATGTGTTTTCACGAAAGTTGTTCTGTCATTGTACTCACTGTGAGTACGCGCGGTGAACAGCTGTTAAAATTTATCGCTCCCCAAGCAGGACACTTGACTGGGAGCTATATTGCGCACATAAATGGCAAAAAAACTAGCCCAGTGACCACGTGATTTCTATACTCTAAATCGACGATCTTCGGCGCTGAGAAAGCAGCGAGACTCGTCGCTCAGTACGACATGGTTTCATTCGTTCCGCCATGCACGTCTGGTACGGCAGCACTGCTATCTAGCGCGACGAGGTGCCGCGGTGAGACTGCAGACCTGCCTCGGCCAATCTGAGGTTCACAGTCCGTGTCGGTACGAGGATATCCATAGCGGCCGATATACCTCATTCAGTGTGTATTGTGGGGCTCTTATGGCTTATCGTCGAATCAAGGCCTTCGGACGTCGCTTACGTGCGCACCAGTCCCATTACGGTGGCGCACGTTGCCTTCCTCCAACCCCTATCGCTATACTGGGAAGACAGTTGCTGCATTCTGTTGCGTTGTCACCTCGATGTGATTCATTGGTCGTCAATGGTATTGGGTGTATGAGTATGATAATTTGGGTACTAAAGTATTTGAATCGTACGTGTTTCCTAGATACCAACCGGCAACAGGTAAGCCTGAGATGAAGCTTCGGATAAAGGCGTTCGTGGTAGGATCCACGATGACGTCGCCCAAGCATTCTCGCTCCTTACACATGCTTTCGCCCCGTGATCACTGCCATGTAATTGTTGGGAACAAACCGTGACCAAAGACGATTAGCGGCAGGCGCCAAGCAACCTGCGACGTTCTGAAAACACGAAGATGTGGCATACGCTGTACGAGCCCAAGTAAGATAACGAGCAGCGAAACTTTTATCCAAAATTGGGAATCCAATGTATGTAAACAGTCGTTGATTTTGATTGTCCGGACATGATTGCAATGGAAGATAATAATAAGCGTATACAAGTTAAAAAAGGGATGAAATATATAAATTATTACTATTGCATCAGTCATCTGTAGTCATCGCAGTCTACACTTATGCTAATAAACATCGTTTTATAATACACTGGCGGAAAGTGAAAAAAGAACACCAAGAAGGAATTGGTGGACGATCATGAAATTTACATATGTTAATAGGGTTGAGTTCACGTAGGTGTGATGTTAATTTCGGGACCAACCGGTGAGCGCTTACGCCATAGCACGGCATAATATGCAAATAATCGTCGGTGGTATTAAAGAAGTACGGCGAAGTGAATGTAATCAGTCGTCGACGTACGGACACGTGCGAAGACCCTGAAAAAACTGCAATGCCTGAACATGGAAGACGTGTACGATTTCAGCAGTTATCGGACTTTGAGCGAGGTCGTCTAGTCGGACTCCGCGAGGCCGGGTGGTCGTATCGTTGTATTGCGGAGCGAATTAGGCGGGAAGTATCGGTGGTGGTACGATGGTGGCGTAGATGGTCCGAGGAACATTCCCACACGAGAAGACGTGGAACCGGGAGTCACAGACGGACTGATAAGCGGACCGATCGACGCATAAGAAGAAAGGCCTTGTCAAGCAGAACATCCACAGCGACGCAAATCCGAGTTGCCGTTGCACCTGAGGTGACTGTGCGAACAATCCGCAACCGTCACTGGATGCAGGACTACGTGCACGTGTGCCTCTGGCATGTGTACCTCTGACTCCAGCCCACCGTCAGGAACGGCTGCAGTGGTGACGCCAACGTCTGCACTGGAGAACGCAATGGCGATCTGCCGTGTTCAGCGATGAAAGCAGATTCTGCTTGGGAGCCTCCGATGCCCGTATGCGTGTTCGCAGACGCACAGGGGAGCGTCTCCACCCTTCTTGCATCCGCCAGCGACACACAGGGCCTACACCTGGTCTCCTGGTGTGAGGAGCGATCAGCTATCACTCCCGTACACAACTAGTGTTTGTACCGGGTACGTTAAACAGCACCTCCTACATCAACAACATCATTCAGCCCGTTGTTGTGCCATTTGTAAGGTCGGTGCGTCGTGGTGTTTTCCAGCAAGATAACGCACGCCCACACACGGCACGTGCAACGCAACATGCAGTTCAGGGTGTGAGACAACTTCCATGGCCTGCACGTTCACCGGATTTGTTCCCCATTGAGCACGTGTGGGATTTTATGGGACAACGACTTATCCGGTCTCCACGGCAAGCCACCACCATCCCCGATTTACGCGTCCAGGTTGAGGATGCTTGGAACTCAATACCCCAAACTTACATCCAACATCTGTACGACAGACTCCATCCCAGAATTGCACAGTGTGACGCAGTTCATGGCGGTTCAACCTCGTGCTAACCATGTTACACGGAAATGTTATTTTTCAGTTTACCAGCAAATACAGCTGTACTTTGTCATAATGTTTTGATGACGTTATCCTCTGTATTCCGTTATTATGCTGTATAAATTTCGTTGGTATCAGACGTCTCCTTCTTGGTGTTCTTTTTTCACTTTCCGCCAGTGTATACTGGCATAAGGTGAGTAATTTTCGAATCTTCTTATTTACATTCCATTCTGGATTACTGCGTTAACATTCGATACCGAAGAATTACGTTACTAACAGTAATATTTACACATCCAGATAAAGAAGATCAAATTTAGCTAAGCCGAGCCATTTTGCTCATATATCTCTCTCATTTATCGTGTGATTGATTCATAACTGCAATCGTTTACATAACCCAACTGCCGTCGCATAACTATCGATTTGCATTGCACTCCGAGAAGTAATTCCTCGTGTGGTATTTTCTATGTCCAGCATTGTATTAAAGATTAAAGCAGCCGATGTACTTGAATAAATGGTGCGCAAAATTTTATGCTCTTTCCAAATCGAAATATTAACATAGCAGTGATAACAACACCCTTCTAATTCTTTATTCCCTTCCCCATGACCCAAAACATGATGGAAAAGGAGAATTAGTCCTCAGACACAAACACCGTGCCACTGTGCAGAAACATGTGACTCAAACATTTTCTCTCTCTTCTTTTTTAGGTTTGTCGCCAATGTTATATGTCTTTAGTCGGAAAGAATAAGTGCCAATCATTCCCTAAGTGACCACGTTGAATAACATATCTAACGGGAATTTCTTGTTTCTTTATTTTTTTTTCTCATGTCCGACTTTATTGAAAGCCGACCATGAGGGATTAATATAGAATTGGAAAGGTTTTATGGATCTTTTTCCTATTTCACATTTATACACAGCTTTTACACTCTTTTATAACATTTACTCATTTAGTAATTTAAACCACTTATTTATTTAGGTAAAACTATCGTAGGTATTTAAAGATAAAAGGTTTCAGGTAAAAAAAAAAAGAAGTAGAAGAGGTAGAACACAAACTCAAATCTATTTCTCATCCACTACAAAATCTAACTCCTTATGGATCCAGTAAAAATTTACATAAAATTTGTAATAATTATTTTAGATTATTCATACAACTTTGTGGGAGGTAGCCTGACGAGGAAGAATCATCCGGAGAAGGTTTTGTACAGTTAATTTAGAATCACTTCTTTAAGGAGCATTAAAAAGAGTCCAATAATGAAGTAATTTAAAAAAAGGGGAAAAACTAATTTAGAAAGGTAATAAACATTTGAAGACAAAGTTGCCATAGGAAAATGAAAGATTCACAGCATAAAAGTTTGTTTTTGAATCTTCTTTTGAAATTCAAGTTTTATGTTATTTTTTATTATTTGTATTATCTTATTCCAGTATTTTATTGAGATCATTATTTTTTTTTCTGTAAACTATTGGTTTTGATTATATCCATTTCTTAAAGGTCTTATTTACTCCATATTTTCTAGTTTCGAATTTTAATACTAGTCGAAAATCACATTTAATTTCTAGTTCTATTTGTTCTGCATTTCGATATTTTTGCTTGTAAGACATTAAGTTTCTATTTTTCCAAAGATTGTATTTTGTTATGGCTGTTAAACAGCGTGTAGCATTATTTTTTAAATTATTGTAACTTAATGGTACATGATATAGAATTCGATTATTGTTTAAACCTTCTGTTAAATTTAAGTAATGTTTTAACCATATTTTGCGAAGTTGCGTTCTACAAAAATGTGTTCAGTGGTTCGCAGGTTCACTCTTTGCAATTCCTTTCGGCCCAGTTATCAGACAGCGAATATATTCGTCACAGCTGATTCGAACCCAATTTTCTAACGACGAGTTAATTCGTTTCAGTAAGTTAAAGGTAGTTAATGTCGAATTTCAGAAGAAACATGTTTAGCGTTACAAGAGACAAAATCTCATTTTTCGATTTCATTAAAATATGAGATTTTGTAAAAAAGACTTCTTTAAGATGCCAAAACGTCAAAGAAAAAAATACTTTACATGCAGTAGTCATGCTGAAGGGCATTATAGGAAAGCAGGAAAATTGGTCTGTATATCTATGTATATGTTCAATGCTTGTTTAATTTGTTTTCTCATTTTTTTCTGGAATTCGTGTTTCATAGTTCTTATTCTCTATTTTCTTCCGCTTCTGTAAAATGCTTTTTATGACAACATTCTAAGTTAATGTTAACAGTATTCCCTTGGATTCAAAAAAAAATTAAATTATGTAAAAACATTCATTCCCAGCAAATGAGCAATCAACTTCACAAATTTATTTCTTACATTTATCAAGCAAATGCAAAAGAGAATACAACTAAAAACCAAATATGAGAATGTCAGACTGTTTTTCTATCCTTAGGTTTCAACCGCTTTATGCAATTTTTTCATTGCTGAAAGAAAGACAATGTATAAATAACTTAAAATAGTAGAGTGACATTAATTTACGTACTTCAGCGAATGAATCTTAAATTAATGCTATCTATAGGAAACGTGTTTTCGTAGGACTTTCAGAAAGGTCATTTGCTGAGAATTCCCTTGAAATCCCAGAATTCACTCTAATACGAGGATAAAACGTCTTTATTTATTTTGCTCCGGAATTTGAGTGTTGCTTTACTTGTTGTACTGCAAAGTAGCATGTTTTTAATCATGTTGCGAATCATATACAGTATATCAAATACGCTTAACAAGAGTTTTGAAAGTTAAATCCCAAATCATTGAATTTGACGTTACATCAAAAGAGCTCGAAAATACTCGTAAAAATTGTGTCTCCAAAGAGGATTTGTCTCCTTTTTATGCTACCCATTTTTAAATTACATTTGCATAAGATCTGCATGTATATTTATTTTTGTTCTCAAAAAGCATCTTTTAAAATGAAGTTCACTGATGCGAAATCAAACTTAACGAAATGTAAAATGACACTTTTTGTAAGATGTGCTGCGATGAAATACATTTGTGATCTCAAATGAACTTAAGCAAAACCAAATAAACGTGTTTCCCCGAAATGGATAACTTCAATTTGTTTTCGAGGAAGGTCTTTAATAACATATCTGGCGTGCGTTTGACACGTGAAGTCATATATGAATACATGCCTACGTGATGCGCAAATGTGTACGCGATAACGGACTGTAACATATACTTCAATTTCCTTTTCTTTTCTTTTTCGTTTCTGTTACCTTACGTAAACTTTGGTTCGTAATCTTTAAGTGGTTTCTAATCTTAACCCTGCATTTTCTCTCTCTCGGTGAATGTTGCTTTGGCAACCTGAAGGTAGGTCAAGAGTTGATGACGCATGTCAACGAGTATGATACGAGTACTATAACAGTGTGCGCAGTGGTCTATGCGCTGACGTATGACCATTCGACTGAGAAGGGTCCGGGTTCGAATCCCGGTGAGGCATAGATGTTGTGTCTGTCTTATACAGCACTGGCTCTCTCTCTCTCTCTTCCCTGAAACTAATGGCCCTAAATTAGAGACCGGTGACCGCTATAGCCCGTTGAATAGCTCACGGTGGTCGTTAAACCTTGAATCAAAAAAAGGTTATGCCAAATGATGACATACCGGTATCATACAACTTAAAGTAACTGATAAAGCACATATGAATGTGTGATTAAGCTACGTCTATGAATGTGTTCTACACAGCGCGTCAAAGAATATTTAAGACTGGCGCTAGATTTCAGCCTGCGGTGGCGCCACCAGTGTATTCGCGAATGCGTTATAAACCGTGACCATCTGCTTGCTTTCTTCCAAAAGTACTGCGCAGTTGTTAAAGTAACTCAAACGAAACGGGCGTTCATTAGAGAAGTAACATTTGTTTCATGTTGAATTATTAAGATGGAACAAAGGGCTGTTATTAAATTTAACGCAAAACTTGGCAAAAGTGCCTCGGAAGCGTACCAAATGATGAAACAAGTTTACGGTGAGTTTTGTTTAAGTAGATCAAATGTTTTCCTGTGGCACAAACGTTTTTTGAACAGAAGAGATACGCTAGAAGATGATAAGCATACCGGAAAACCAAGTTCATCTAGGACAGCTGAGATTTTTGAAAAAGTGCGTGATTTTGTGGCAAACAATCGATGTGCGTCACTAAGAATGATGGAAGAGTCTTTAAATATCAACAAAGAAACGATTCGAACGATCCTTCATGAAGATTTGGGCAAAACAAAAGTCTGTGCTAAATTTGTTCCACACACGTTAACCAATGAACAAAAATCAAGGAGAAGTGCACATTGCAGAGACATCATTTCAGCCGCTGAAAATGATCCAAACTTCTTAAAATCGATTGTTACAGGTGATGAAACATGGTGTTTTCAATATGATCCTAAAACAAAGCGACAAAATGCGGAATGGAAGTAAAAAAACTCACCACAAGCCAAAAAAAACAAGAAAAGTTCCATCGAAAATCAAAACAATGCTAATTACATTTTTCGATAGTAAGGGTATTATCCACAAAGAATTTGTTCCAAGTAGACAAACAATTACTGGTGAGTTTTATTTAAATGGTTTGAGGCGTTTGATGGTAAGAAGTCGTCGCATTCGTCCAGAATATCGGGATGAAAACAGTTGGTGTTTGTTGCACGATAATGCACCCAGTCACACCTTACTTCTTGTTCGTAGATTTTTGGCGAAAAATAACGTCTGTGTGTTGAATCATCCACCGTATTCGCCTAATTTAGCACCCTGCAACTTTTCTTTATTCCCAAAACTTAAAATGACGTTAAAAGGGTGTTATTTTGATGATAGTTCGACCATACAAACAGCTTCGACGCGTGCTTTGGAGGCAATTCCGCAAAGTGAACTGGAACAGGCATTCGAATCATTATTAAATCGCTGAAACAAGTGTATTGAAGCCGGGGGACTTATTTTGAATAACAAAATAAAACAAATTATAATTTCTTGTTTCTATTTGATTTTACAGACCCAGTTTTAAAAATTATTTGCCACACTGTGTATTATATGCTGTTAAACATACGGTTCTAGTGGTGTTAAAACTTCGACGGTTCTACTCAGAGAATAGATCCATTCTCCAAGGATTTGGTGTTAAGTGAAATTATTTACTGTCTGTTCTGTTAGCATACTCCTGAGACCTACATCATAGTATTTCATTAAAATATGAATAGTACTCTATTAATTATGTAAATGCCGATCATTTCGTATGTTTGTATCATTATTTCTTCCATATTCATATCACATACTGCCGAATTTTGCATTGTATAACCGTGCAGAAAATGAGTGAAATTTTGGTAGCCACAATAACGCGTAAAACAGAGTTTTGTGATGGTGAGATTTTAGAAAAAAAAACAACAGCCTTCCTGAAAATTTAGACACTTATTCGAACATTTGGAAAATCGGTCAAATTAAGAAAACTAACCCATCGATCAACATCTGGCAAATGTAAAAGCGTTAGGCTGATGTTTACTAAAAACACAAGTAGATAGCTTCCAAGAAACAAAAAAGGAGCAATGCCTAAAATTTATAGCAATTTCAATACACTTATCAACACCACTGAACATTTTAGCAACAAATACCAGTTTTGTAATGTTCACGGCACTGTGCGTATTTACCTTGTATGAGTTGTTCACATTTTGGAACTTCCTAAAAGAACAGCACGAAAATCAAAACTCAAGACAACATGTGCAGATGTTTTCAAATAACTCTCGGTTTCAGGTCCCGGAATGAATATTTATGTATTATATCTTCACATGACACCCATTAATAGAAAGCGACTGTTGCTTCCAAATTCCAAACGAACAAAAAACCTTGGAGTAATAATTATCCACAATTTTCCATGAACTGGAACATAAGTTAGGTTGTGCATCTGCAGCCAGAAGGGGCGAAACGTGTAAGATTTATATCTTGTTGAATGAATTAGATTCATTAATGGTTTAAAATGTGATCGAATGTATGAAAATACATATGGATGGAATCACTTGGCTCTTCGGAGAAATAGCATTGATCTCAACAAGCACAGCATATAGGGCAATATAAACAGTTGTTATGAATAAGGAAGAAAAGAAAACACTCACCTATTATAGGCACACTATTAAAATCCCTCAAAACTTATTATAAATAAGTTTTGAGGGATTTCCGCTTGGTGTCGTACTTATTACTGCTCGCATGTATTTTAAGGTGGCAACACTGCGATATCCCAGTACGAGACGCCAGCTGTCAGAGTCAGTATACGACGTTCGATTGAGTTGCGAAGACGTATTTGTTTTACTCGATGGAAAATGGCAACTTTCGTCCCGACAAAACAGCATTTGCGGGAAGTGTTAGTGCATTGCTTTATTGTCAAGAAAAGTGCTGCCGACAGCTATCGCTTAATGTCGGAAATTTATGGTGAACATTCCCCATCCATAAAAACATGTGAGTATTGGTTTAGACGATTCAAAAGGAACGATTTCGATGTCAGTGATAAAGAACGTTCTGGACCACCCAAAAAAATTGCTGATGCCGAATTGGAAGCTTTATTCGACGAGGATCCGTGCCAGACCCATAATGAACTTGCAGCAGCAATAATGTTAGTCAACCATGCATTTCATAACGTTTAGCTGTCCATGGGAATGGTGCAAAAAGAAGTGATTTGGGTTCCACATGCTTTGCCGGTAAGAGACCTTGAACGTCGAAAAACCATTTGCAAATTGCATCTTCAAAGGCAAAAAAGAAAGGGTTTTTGCATCGTATTATTACTGCCGATGAGAAATGGATATGGTACGATAACCCTAAACGGCAGAAAGCATGGGTGAAGCCAGGTGAAACAAGTCCATCAACGCCAAAACGCAATATCCATGGTTCAAAGGTAATGCTGTGTATCTGGTAGGATCAGAAGGGTGTGATCCACTATGAACTGCTGAAATCGTCAGAAACTATAACTGGTGGTCGGTATCGAACCCAATCAATGCGTTTAAAACGAGCTCTCACGCAAAAACGGCCGGAATGGTGGAATAGACAAAACAAAGTCATCTTACAGCATGATAACGCAAGACCACATGTTTCTCGACCTGTGAAAAAGTACTTAGAAGGATCCGACTGGGAGGTTCTACCCCACCCGCCATATTCTCCAGATATTGCGCCATCGGATTACCATTTGTTCCGGTCGATGCAGTCAGCACTTTCTGGAGAATGGTTTAGTTCTTATGAAGACATCAAAAATTGGCTGGACAACTGGATCTCTTCCAAGGAACTGGAATTCTTCCTTCGGGACATACGTTCACTACCCGAAAGATGGCGTAAAGTTGCAGCTTCAGAGGGAGCATACTTCGATTAATATTAAAATATTGTTTTTGTTCTCCAACAACGTGTTTTGTTCACCTCAAATCCATCAAAACTTATTTATATACCCAATATATTTACAAAATTTTATCCTCCCTCGTAAGCCTAATAGCATACATATTAACGCACATTAAAACACATGACTGAAAGATAACAGTATTTTCTGAAACAAGGCAGATTTTTCGAATGATGTGTATTCTGCACAAACATTTAAAAGCACAAATCACAAGGTTATTTGTGCGAACTATCTCAGAATTTCTCTGAAGCGCCTAAGATGTGTAACATATTTCCATGACTGACAGAATTATAACAAGAAAAAGGGTGAGCACGAGGTGACACGCAAGTACTGCGTGACGAGTATCGTCTGCTGTTAGTTGGAATATCCACCTTCTACTTTTTTAGTCCGTTGATTGCGTGACAATATTAAGATCCGTGTCAACAATAGCTGCGCTGCCAATTTTCACTCAGACGTGAGATAATGGAGTAGGTGTACTTTTCCAGGCGCATAGTAGAATCAACGAATACACTCTGCTCTCAACAGATTTTGTCTCACCATAGAATATTTCCTATCAAGGTATGCCGTGAACATGATCACATGAAATATTTTTCTTTTTCATTCATTGTATGCTCTCAAGCAAGGGAAATCTTACAATACACATTCTTTTTTATTTTTGTTTGGGAATTTGACGACCACCGTGAGCGACTCAGTTGGCTGTAAAATTATTCTCTCGTCTCCAATTTAAGGCCACTGGTTCTAAGGAAGGGAGAGAGCCAGTGCCGTAAAACAACAACACTGCCCATGCCTCACCAGGGATTGGAACCCAAAGCCATTTCAGATGAATGATCTGAAGCCAAATTTTCATACTACTTGGTCACCGAGGTGTCACACTCTTTATGAGCAAATACTGAGCAAGGGTAACATTGTAACCTGGGCATCCGTATTCGTCAGGAGTGAAATTAAGGAACCATTTTAAGGATAGTGGATTGTAATAATTTTTCCGCCACTTTTTCGATGCACTGGGCAATGGCCAAAGTACTTTCTTCCTCACGCGTCCCTTCAGAGGGAAGTTTAAATTTATGGGTTTTTCACTTTCCTGCAAGGGAGTAAGAAGAGGGGACAGAGAAGCCAATTAAGGAACTTCTGCGTCTTCTAAGAAAAAGGGTATCTGGACAGTATGGCTTTTTAGCCGTCCCAGGAGAGGGGAAGGAGCTGTTGCATGGACACTTTCCTGCAAGGAGAGAAAATGTAAGCAGCAGAAGGAAGAAAGGTCCAGCAGAGGATTCGGTGGTAAGGAGTGGAGAGAGCGAGGAGTGAAGAAGTAAGAAGCAAATACTGGCCGTAACGGGATGGCGATCAACGAGTGACTGATAATAGAGTGTTTAACGTACTACAAAGGTAAAACGTACTATAGAGGTGAAAACATGTGTCAAGACGACAAATCCGCAGCGAGACATTCTGTCTGCGTAGCTCAGTTGGGAGAGCAACTTACTCCGGAGTGAGGGGACATGGACAAACTTGTGTTTTTACAAGTGCAGTAAAGAAAATCAGGACAGTGCTTTGAGACGTTCCCCCATAACATCTGAATAAACACCTTCCTCACTGCAAGAGCGAACTAATACTTGGGTTGATATTTTATTCACATTTTATAATATTTATCTGCTTCAATCGGGTATAATATGGGTTAAGGTCTAGAAGCAAAACTATTTGGAAGCAAAGCATCAAACAAACCCTTCACACAGGATACTGAAATACAGTATAACTCAGCTCCAAGCCCTGTAACAGAGTACGACAGAGTACGAGTACGCCAGCTCAGAGCCCTGTAATAGAGTACGCTCCAAGCAAGCTCAAAGCCCCTGTAACAAAATTTGAGTGCATGAATAAATGATACTGTACAGCTTTTTTCAGCTGATTGTACTGCTGTACAACCAGCTGAAAATCTCACATAGCACAGTTAGCAGCAGACGTGAAATATAGATAATCCATGCTTCGAAGACGGTCTCAAAACGTAAAACCAATCCTAATGCTCTCACATATGCTAGTTCAACCAGCCCGTTGTTATTAATAGTAAATAAAATATTACTTTTGTTCACAAAATAACTATAATTATTAAAAAATCAGGTATCCTGCTGTGCAGAATCATCCCTTCCCACTTCCAACCATACGTTCGCTATTTTCGTATTCTCATTATAGGCCGTAATTTCTGCAAAAGAAAAAAGCCAATGCGATTTTGCTGCCTACAACTGCAGAAAGTCAGAAATGTCAGACGAAAACAAAAAGTGAACTGCCTTTCCTTCCAATAGATGTAATTTGTTTCTCTTCGCGAACACGAGTAGAGGATTTCCAAATATATATATTTTCGAGTTTCCGACATTTCCCCATCTCTCAGAATTTTTATAATGAAAGACGACTTTGCATGTGAGCTGGTTTCAAAACGTGAAGTTTAAGAATTCGATTGGATTTCAAAGAAAGCTAATTTGGAATGGAAAGAAGCGGTAGTTCTCACCTTCGCATAAAACAAAAATCCCGAAGTCAGCCGATGATCAGAAAGTAGCTAGCTTCTTTCAAAAGAAATAAAGTTTCGCGTTCAAGTCCTCGTGTCCGGCTTAATTTGTTTAAGAAAAACACAAGAAAGTGACATTTCACACACAGAAAAAAAGAAGAAAGAAAAAGATGGGAAGGTTCCTTTTCAACTGAAATTTCTTCCGTATTCCAATTCTATCTTCAAAGTTTGCCCTCTTTTTCATTTTCTCTCTCTTTTTTGTTTTTTTTATTTTTTCTTAGCGTACGTGTTATTGTTTCTCTTAGCAGAGAGTGTCTATTTTAATTTGGATTCAAAGTTTACGGCGTATTGGGTTCCTTGGTGTGGAACTTTCTTCTTACTCCTTTTCTTTTTTCTTTTTAATTTAATTTTTTTCCTCCTCCGTTATTTTTTCTCTCTTAAGGCGTCTTCCTGTGAAACTCAATGCAAACGAAAGCATTCACTTCGGAATTCAATTAACCAATGACAAAAACTAAATAACTTCCTCTGTGTCACACAGTAAACCGAGTTTGATAATTTCCATTTCTTATGTGGAAAGCCGGACAGGAAAAAAAAAAAAGAAGTTGGAGTTTCATTTGCCCAAGAACGAAAAACATTAGGGAAACCAAACATTAGGAAAGGGCGGGTTTTCTCGTTTCCTTGCGTACACTCAAGGATGACAAAATCAAACTAAGCTGAAACATGTCAAGTACTATCAAATTAATGTCATTTCCTGAGAGGAAATCAACGATTTATTGGGCTCTACTAGATTAATCTTCAAACCACATTTCTACGGAAACAAAAAGTTTTACGATTTTCTTTTTTTAGTGTTTCAAAACTTAGTGATGCAGAATCACGGAACAAATTATGTTCAAGTGCGCTGTAATGCTTTACACTCTTCAGGCGATGAAATAAATATTTGGAGAGGAAAGATAAAAAAAAAGAAATTCGGCGAATGAATTTCTCGAGTGATTTCAGAAAGCAGATTTTCCTTCCCACTCTTTTCTTCAAATACAAAGTGGATCTCTTATTGTTTCGAAATATGAATTTTTATCACTTAAGCGGCCAACGTACCTAAACCAACTCGTTGCCAAAATTTTCTGAGCTCCCTAAACAGAAATGTCCACATAGTGGCGAGATTTTATCAAAACTATGAAAAAGCAATGCCTTTTCCCGTTTCATCTCAGCAGTATCAACCATAAACCTGTGAAAAAAAAATACAAGTATGCTCAGTTGTGATTAAGCCGTCAGTTTGGAACGTAGGACTACAACTTGTAGATCAGAGAAAAAAAATTAATAATATTAACTTGATCAGCCCTAGGTCCTGGAATGGCTTGCCGCTTCGAATCAAGACGATTACACACTTTTCGTTATTCAAAAAACAACTAAAGACCTTCAAAATTAATATTTGATAAAGGATTTGTTGTATATTACGTATTATATATTTAATTTACTGCATAATGGTTAAATTGTTCTTTGGCTTGACTATTTAGACTCTTCTTTGGGGGGGGCAGGGGGACTAGGGGCCCGTCAGGCTATTGTTAGCCTTTTCCCCCGGTTCCCTTGCCACAATCACAGTGCGCCACACTGATTTGTTTAAGAACCTGTAGTGGTGCTTCAATTTACTCAAACTAAAAACAAAATTATTCATGTTATCATACGTGTTTTTGTATTTCCTATTACTTAATTTATACTTTTCAATATATGTATAATATTTGTATTTGCATGTTTTTTTGTACAGAAATTGTATCTGTGATTTGATTGTGTGGTCAATGGTGTAGTGTGGCAAAAAAAAAGAGTATGGTTTCAAAGCGTTTATTTAACCCGTCAATGATTTCGTTGTTTCTGTTTTGGGGAGTTAATCAACCACTGTGAGTAACCCGATGACCTATGAGCAGTTGCACGTCCCTGGTTTAGGGACACTGCTTCCAGCACAGGGAGAGAGCCAGTGTAATAAGACAAACACAACATTCATGCCTCACCGGGATTCGAACCCAAACCAATTCCGGCCGATTAATCAGAATCCAGCACTTAGACCACTGTGCCACCGCTGCGGTTTATTCTCTCTTCCACGACTGAAGGCATGATGGCGAAGATCTAGTCCCCTTGACACGGACATCACATGCCACTGGACAGAAACAAGTGGCTCAAACATCTTCTCTCTGCTTTTTTAAGTTCGTCGTCATGGCATTTTTTTCGCAGGTAATGAATTGAAACGGATTTAGTGTCATCTAGCTAAATCATCACTTTGAATGACAAAGCTAAGGAAGAAAGCAACGCCTTCTGATGCGAACGTTCATTTGTTCAATCTGCATTTGGCGGACTTCTTAAACAACGAATACAGTCGTTGGAGCTGATTTCAGCCTATTTTGCTAACCTCGAGTTAATTTCTTTCAGTCGGTTAAAGGGTTAATTTGTTATAGCCAATACAGGTCTATAATATAAAAAGTAGCTTACTTAATATTTACAAATAATGCGAACACAAAATAGAGTTTCAGATGGGCCTACATTTTTACTACATTGCGAACACAAAATAGAGTTCCTGTACGGGTTCAACCGGTGTGTTGGATATTTGTTTGACGGCGGGACCTTTCAGGCGTCCTCGATACTCTCTAGTTCGTATTACGAGAATTCAAATTCGTGCAGAAATAGTCAAAAGTAATCGAGGTAGTTGCCTTCAATGCACAATCTTGATATCAAGATCGTGCATTGAAGGCGACTACCCCGATTACTTTTGACTTTCTAGTTCGTTGGGCTGCAGTCTTCTTGGGCTTCATACATTCCGCATCACTTGTTCTTGCCTCTCGTTTTGATTTTCTCCATGCTTGTGTTCATTCTGCGAATTCCGCGGCATTGTTGAAAAGGTTAACCCGTTCACATCGAAATAATTTTTTTTAATTTTAGTTTAAACCACTGCGATATCATCTTTATATGCACTGCTAGCCACCCAAAATGCAACACTAAGAAGGACACGAAATAGCAAAGCCAGATTTACTGGACACATAACAACAGATACAAAGATGAAACGATTGAGCTTACAGGCCCGTGCGACTTGGGAACACGCAGGCATCAATAGTTCGTGTGGCTCCCATGGCTGGCAATAACGGCCGCTACAGGCCGCGGCATCGAACTGTCCAGGCTGCTTCCACACGTTGCCACAGTTCATCAGGCGTAGCCGCGGGTGATGCTTGGCGGGCCCACTCGGTTGCCGATCAGCGACCAGACGTGTTCGATGAGCGGCATATCGGGAGAACAGACGGTCCACGGCAGCAGTGACACCTGGTGGGCCGTAAAGAATTGTTGCACGATGCGTGCCACGTGTGGGGGCGCATTGTCCTGTTGAAACGTGGCAGCTGGCAGGTTCTGCAGTTAAGGGAGGACTACAGGCTCCAAAACGTCGGAGATGGTGCGGTGGCTGTTGAGTGTACCGGCGATGCGTACCAGAGTGGTGCGGGTGTCATATCCAATTGCGCCCCAAACCATAACGCCAATCGACGTACCGGTATGGCGATGCATAATGCAGACGTCATACAGTCTCTCGCCGCGGTGCCGCCACACGCAAATCCGACCATCGTGGTGTTGAAGGCAGAAGCGGGATTTGTCGGAGAAGACAATGTCGTGCCTTTCGGTAGTCCAGGTGCGGCGTTCAACGGCCCAAGGCCGCCGCACTCGCTGGTGGCGCAACGTCAATGGTAATCGGAGCAATGGGCGCCCTGCGAGAAGCCCCCGCTGCTGCAAACGACGTCGAATGGTACGTGCTGACACAGGTTATTGCGCAACACACCCTAATTCCTGCGCTAACATTCGTGATGTGGCGGTGCGAGCCGTCAATGCCCGCCACACAACATGCCGGTCTTATCGTTCGGTGGTGTGCCACGGCTACGGCAATCACTCACGTTGGTCCGCCCGTCCCTCCTGTACCCACCGAATCCATACTCACCTCACTGTGTCTGGATGTCGTCCCACACGGGCGCCGATGTCTCGGTACGATAAACCGCTGTCGCGATAAGCCACTATTCGTCCTTTGCCGAACTCCGAAATGTGCTGGAATGACTGTCGTATTCTGCGACGAGGCATCATGAAGCTTCCCACGCACAGGTCCGGCAGCACAACACACTTCCGCTACTTACACCCCGCCTTCTGTGCAGCCTTCTTACCGTGTTTCTTGGTGGAGTGCCGGGCGCACATGATTTACATTTGCCCTGCAATGCTAATCATTTGCATGTCCTCTCGCGGGCGACGCATGCTGCGAATTTCAGGCCAATCGGATGCTTCCTTCTTGGTGTTGCATTTTGGGTGGCCAGCAGTGTATTTGAATAGATCTTATCCAGGGCTTTAAAACGATACCACGCACAGCCGTTTGGCGCTCACGGTTGTCAAGATAAACCGCGGTATTGTTAAAAGTGTTCATCAGCTCACAAGAAAACAATTTTTAAAATATTTAGTTCAAACCACTGCGACATGTTCTTTACATATTTGAATAGAACTCGTCGAGAGCTTTGAAACGATACCACGCACAGTCGTGTTGCGCTCACGGTTGTCGAGATAGACTAAATCAAACACGGCGTCACAACCAGAAATATTGTATCATCTCCCTCGGGCACAGGGAGCGAGGGGAGCGTCGCGCCCACGATGTATCGCGCAGTACGCGAATTGGACTCCATGGTGTTTACGTATATGCTAACACGATTAGTGTGTGGCACGTATTTTTAACGCTATAGTGATTTCAATCGGGACCTATTTTTGTCACAAGCGCTCGCCCATAAGTACCCCCTTACTATCCGCGGAGTTAAACAAAAACGAGTTAAGACATGTTCCACGAGATAAGACATGACGAGGAAGGGCTACTCCCCATGACACCGATATTATGCTACTAAGCAGAAACAAGTGGCTCGAACATTTGCTCGCTCAATTCTTGGGTTGTTTTTTAAATCCCATTTAGCAGTAATCAACAAAAGTCAAGCAGACCAGAAACATTTTAACCAGGACTAGAAGGTCA
This sequence comes from Macrothele yani, assembly GCA_039090855.1. Taxonomy (NCBI): domain Eukaryota; kingdom Metazoa; phylum Arthropoda; class Arachnida; order Araneae; family Macrothelidae; genus Macrothele; species Macrothele yani. The sequence goes on from CM076995.1 coordinate 189,533,928, forward strand.
ATAAGACAAGCGACACGTGGTCGTACAAGAATCCTGATGACGTGCCCATGCGCACAAAATTTCATGGAACCGTGTCATAATCCTCGGGGTCATCTCCAGCGAGGCCGCCCTGGTGGCGCAGTGGTCTAAGGCGCTGGCCTCTGATCATTCGTCCGTAAGGGTCCGCGTTCGAATCCCGGTCAGGCATGGATGTTGTGTTTGTCTTACGGCACTGGCTCTCTCCCTTCCCTGGAACCAGTGACCCTAAATTAGGGACGGGCGACTGCTTATAGCCCATTGAGTTGCTCACGGTGGTCGTTAAACCTCCAATCAAAAAAAAAAAAAAAATCTCCAGCGAGGAAATTATCATGATTCCTCACTTCTTTGAAAAGGGTTTAATGGTCAACGTAGATAAGTACATAAAGGAGTGAGAAATGTAGTGAAGCCCCGGATGGGTTCCATTGCTGACGGGAGGCATTTTTATCTTCCAACAGGATTCTGTCCCAGCCCACAAAACCAAAGCGGCATGGAAACGGGTTGAAGAGAACGTGTTCTACAACTGGTCTCCAGATGTTTACCCGCACCCAGCTCCCCCGACTTGAGTCCTTTGGACTACATTAATGTTCTTTTTTTTTTGATTGGAGGTTTAACGACCACCGTGAGCAACTCAATGGGCTATAAGCAGTCGCCCGTCCCTAATTTAGTGTCACTGGTTCCAGGGAAGGGAGAGAGCCAGTGCCGTAAGACAAACACAACATCCATGCCTCACCGGGATTCGAACCCGGACCCCTTACGGACGAATGATCAGAGGCCAGCGCCTTAGACCACTGCGCTACCGCGGCGGCGGACTACATTATATGTATGGTGTAGTTCATAGAGAGGCCAACAAGCATCCCCCGTCACACCGCTGAGTCCGTTAGGCATGCCATCGCCAATATCATGACCCTCATGAACAAGGCCCAGGTCGCCAAGGCCTGCAACCGATTCCGCTCAAAGATCGAGGCTGTCATCACCTCCAACGGCGGGTGTATTGAACAATTAAGAAGTGTGTTAGTGGAATCAACTATTGTGCAAGATTTTGCTTCAGTGAAACATACATTCATTTTTGCAATTAATTATTTTATTATGTACATAAATTTTATTATATACGAAATTTTCCATAAATATTTACACCGATGAGCAATTACAGTATGATCACCTACCTAATAAGCTGTAGGACATCTTTCAGCCCGCAAAACAGCAACCATTCGGCGAGGCTTCGATTCGATGAGGTGGCAAGAGGTATCATGGGGTTTCTGGTACCATGATGTCTGAGCATGTTCTCCAGTTCCCGTACATTTCGGGGTTTTGGTGATTTAGCGCGAACCCGAATTTCCAAGTCAAACCACAAATGTTCGATCGGGTTCATGTCAAGTGAACGTGGAGGCCTGGGCGGGCATTAACAGAAAGTCACCAGCATGTTCCTATTATCCTGTTGGTAATGACCATCCCAAGCAGGGAAAACAGTTGCCATGAATGGGTGAACTTGGTTCGCAACGATGTTTAGATGCCTGACAGCTGTCAGGGTTTGTGCTGTTGAGATAATGGGGTGTAAAGTGTCCCAAGAAAACATCGCCTACAGCATAATACCAACGCAGCCGGCCTGGTTTCGCCCAACAGTGCATCCAGGTGCCATAGCCTCCGTTGGTAATTGGGATATCCGCGCTTGGTCGTCTACGTGATGCACCAAGAATCTTGATTCGTCAGACCAGGCCACTTTCTTCCAATCATCCACGGTCCAATCTGAATAACCACGGGCCCATTTCATGCGTTGTTGGCGATGACGTGCAGTGATCATGGGAACCCAGCTGGGTCTTCTGCTACGTGAAGACTGAGATGAACTGTGTGCTGTGACACATTGCCCTGATCACCACTGTTGTAGCTGTGGGTGATTTGTCGCACTGTGGCTTTGCGGTCCCAGTGAATAATGCGCGACAGTTCTCTGGCATCAATGAGCTGCGAACAATACATGGCTGGACGACGGTTCGTCGTTTGGCCACATGTGCACCACCTTTGATACGTACTCACTACAGCGGCACGTGAACAACCCACAAGCCTCCCCGTTTCCGAGGCCGTAGTTCCGAAGCTCCGTGCCATCACAATTTGTCCTTTATCAAACTCCGATAAATCGGTAGATTTTCCTATTCTGACTAGGAACACTCGACTAACCGAAAGCCGGTGCTCGGGTTGAATAGATATACTGCTCTTTGAACTTCACCTGCGCCACCGTTCGGTCTCCGGGCGTGTTCATTTCTCTAGGATGAGGATGGTAATAATGTAATGGCTCATGGGTGTATAATATATGCAGTATATATATATGACAATAATTAATTAATTATCTTTTTTTGTATTGTTAATGCTTCTTGTTTGGCGTATTTTGCACACACACACATATACAATATACATATAGTGTGTGTGTGTGTGTGTGTGTGTGTGTGTGTGTGTGTGTGTGTGTGTGTGTGTCCGGACCTTGTAAATGTTTATATCGTAGCTGTTATACCATCTGAGATTTTCTGATTCCTTCCTTAAATGAATTCAATCGTATTAACTGAATGTAAATACACTGACGGAAAAAAATCCCAACACCAAGAAGGGGTTGTGTTAGATAAACGACAGTTGGTAGGCGGTGAGAGTACATCTGTAAGATGACGTCTATGCAAATTTCGCGCTCGGCGCATACGTGTGGCGCTAGTAACTCCCTCGGAACATGCAAAGCAGGTTTGCTGTAAATACGCGCTGTAACGTTCGTGAGCGTTAGTTATCGTTGAGATTCGACGTAGGGTGTTGATGTTATCAACAGCTTACGGAGTTTGAACCAGGTCGTGTAATAGGGCTACGAGAAGGTGGATTTTCTTTCCGCAATATTGCAGAACGACTTGGCAGGAATGTAGCCACTGCGCATGATTGTTGGCAGCGGTGGTCAAGGGAAGATACTACCTCAAGAAGACCGGGTTCCGGCCGCCCACGTGGCGCTACTGAGAGGTAAGGCCGCCGTGTACGGCGTATGGCTGTGGCGCATCGTACCACGTCTGGGGCAGCAATGAGAGCTGCAGTTGCCACCACAGTGACACAACGAACTGTTACAAATCGGTTACTTGAAGGACAGCTCCGAGCCAGACGCCCTGTAGCGTGCATTCCACTTAATCCAAACCACTGCTGTTTGCGACGTCAGTGGTGTCAAGCTAGAGCTCATTGGAGGACGGAGTGGAGATCTGTTGTGTTTTCTGATGAAAGCCGGTTCTGCCTGGGTTCCAGTGATGGCCGTGTGTTGGTTAAAAGAAGGCGAGGTGAGCGCCTGCAACGAACCTGTCTGCGGCCGAGACACACTGGACCTACACCTGGAGTTATGGTCTGGGGAGCAATTTCTTATGACAGCAGAAAACTCTCGTGGTTATCCCACGCACCCTGACGGCACAGTTGTACGTCGGTCTGGTGATTTAACCTGTTGTGCTGCCATTCATGAACAGCATTCCAGGGGGTGTTTTCCAACATGATAACGCTCGCCCGCATACCGCTGTTGTAACCCAACATGCTCTACAGAGTGTCGACATGTTGCCGTGGCCTGCTAGATCAGCAGATCTTTCACCAATCGAGCACGTATGGGACATCATTGGGCGACAACTCCAGCGTCACCCCCAACAAGCATTAACCGTCCCTGTATTGACCGACCAGGTGCAACAGGCATGGAACTCCATCCCACAAACTGACATCCAGCACCTCTACGACACAATGCATGAACGTTTGCGTGCTTGCATTCAACATTCTGGCGGTTACACCGGTTATTAATGTACCAGCATTTCACATTTAAAATGGCTCTTCTCGCGCTTACAATAAGCTGTGATCTTGAAACCTTAATCGATTAAATATGTTACCTATACAAATGTATTATCGCCATTTCATTCCTCTACAACTATTTTTTCGTGGTGTTGGGAATTTTTTTTCCGTCAGTGTATTTCAGATGGGATGCACTGCCGAGGTCATCTAGCAATATGCAAACCTGTTGGAGACTCAGATTCAAATTAAATTATATATTCGCAGAACTAACTATACAATTCTATGGTTGGATAGCTATAGATGAGAAAGCTTATGGTTCAAGAAGCTTTTTGGAAGTTTTAATAAAGTGAGAACGTGTTATAACATGTTCATTACATCTGCGGCTTTGTATTTTTTCAGATTTTATCTCCTTCCGTATTATTTTAAGGATCCGGATATGTGTCCTTTTCATCTGTTCAAGAAACGTGTCATAAGCAGAAAGAATAATGTTAAATAAAAAAAATATTAAAGTTGCCATTTATATAGAGTGGATATGTCATGTCTAAAAGTGACGACTCCTACTGCTTCAATTTTGGAACAGTGGAAACGAGAATCTGTGGAAAATTTGACGAGATAGATTCTTTTGTCTGGGAACATTCTCTATTAATTTCGTAAAAGAAATCTCTATTCTGGCACCTGATAAAATCCCTTTTTCCGTGAAGTCGGAAGACCTTCTCAGTCCCTGGCATTGGTTATTTTAAAAGATCAGTGTTCTTTCTTATGAGCCAGGGCGCCTGTCAATATCCAGATAATGTGCAAGGCGATATTTGACGGGAGAAAAAGAAATGAATTGTTAGATGGAGTCATCCCTTAAATCGAAAAACGTCACACGTGGACAGGACATGTCGAGAAACAGAGTGTTGTTTCCTGCGTGGAGATAATGGACTGAAAAACTTCGTCTTGATGTTCCGATTTCTATACTTCGCAATAAGCCAGATGCATTTTGGGAAGGATCAAGTGATTCCTCCTGAAAACACCGCGTTTCAGAAAGCACACATCCTTGTATCTTTACTTTATGTGAGAAAGAGAAAATGTTTCTTCTTAGAAATGAGACAGGTAAATAAAAGACTAGAATCTGTGCTCACGAATGAAGAATCAGTAGTTTATATCTTTGGAATAAATAAGGAATCAGTCTCCACAATACCTGACGATACTGCGAACTTTTTACTTTTGGAATTGAAATGCTATAATTGACTTATGCATCCAACTTATCATGCAATTTAAGAAGTTAGTAAAATCATGCAATGCATTGATTATGATACGCTTTCGAACTTACCAGAAATCCTGACTCAAATTATTACTCAAGTCATGAGGATAATGGCTGTGAAATAAATCTCACTCCTGTGCCCTGACCTTTGACCCCATTTCGATGATATTAAGCAGAACCGGTTCAGCATACTCCGGAACAACATACTAAAATTTTGTCGCAATAGAAGCAGTTTTAGTCAAGTTATGAGGATAATAGCTGAGGAATAAATCTTCCTACTGTGCCCTGACCTTTGACTCCATTTCGATCATATTAAACAGAATTGGTTGAGTATACCTCCGGAATAACATACTAAAGTTTTGTCGTACAATATCGCTTTATTAGACAGCTAATAGTGTACAATAAAACGGGGGAAAATAACATGGGCAAAAGGCCAAAAAGACGTGGACAAAAACACAGGCTTACACGTGAGGCATTGAGGAGAACAAAACATAAGAAAAAGAACTATAAGCGCGCAGGCCACTCTCTCAAACAGAGATATACACTGCCGGACAATTGATAAGGACGGATGACAATAGCAACGATAGCAACCATAAAATGGAAGGCAGGAAAATGTGGAAATTAGCATAAGTACGGGATACAGTAAGACGTGTTGTTCGTATGCAAATTTTGGATTGCCGAACTTGTTCGTGACGTCATAGCGCTGATAAGAGATATAAAGGATTTGACGCGTATTGACCGTTGTTGTTCAAACGCAAAGTTGAAAGGGAAAGAATCAATTGACGAACTTGCAATTTTCAATATGTCTTCCCGACATCACCTAGATGATTTTACGCGTGGCCGTATTATTGGCGAAATTGAAGAAGGGCGAAAAATAACAGATGTTTCCAGGGAGTTCGACGTCAGCCACAGTGCTGTTTCAAGGCTTTGGATATAATTTCAAACAAATGGAGAGAGTAGCAGACGTCACGGGGAGGTCGTGTTCGCAGTACGACACCTGCAGAAGATCGGTACATAGTGCTATCAACAAAACGACACCGGCGCGGCACAGCTAGTGAGGTAACAAATCAGTTTATGGCTGCTACTGGCAAGCGGATCTCCCGAAAAACTGTCGCCAGACGTTTGCATGAAGCAGGACTATACGCCCGCCGTCCTGTTATGTGCATCCCATTGTCCAGACGTCACCGTACCGCCCGTTTGCAATGGTGCCATCAACATCGCAATTGGACTGATAACGACTGGTCTGCTGTCCTCTTCTCAGATGAGACTAGATACAGTCTATCGTCTGATTGTCGACGACAACTGATCTGGCGTGATAGTGGTACTGCATATTGTACAGCAAACATACAGGAAAGGGACCGATATCCGACATGTAGTGTCATGGTATGGGCTGGCATCATGATCAATGGCCGTACGTCCCTCTATGTGCTTCCAACTGGGACTATGACTGGCCAACGATACATTAATGATATTCTGCTACCTCATGTTTGCATGTTCCGTGGTGCTGTCGGTGATAGATTCATTTTCATGGACGACAACGCAACATGTCATCGAACAGTCGCTGTCCAGGAGTGTCTTGAGAGGGAGGATATTCAACGCTTCGTATGGCCAGCACGTTCTCCAGATCTTAATCCCATTGAAAATGTGTGGGATGCTTTGGGGAGGAGTCTTGCTAGTCGCCAATGCCCTCCAATAAACAAGGACACCCTCATCCGTGCACTGACAGAGGAATGGGATAAATTACCCCAACAGCTGCTTCATAATGTTGTGCAAAGCATGACACGACGTGTGGAATCTTGCATCGCCCTCCATGGTGGCCATATCCCGTATTGACATCTTACGCCGGAACGCCTGCGGACGGTAATTGCTTTTTTCACGTTTACGTATTCAGCACAAAATGGCCTGTTTGTCCCTTGAACACGTTCCAAAGCCTTCTGTATTTCAGAGCACAATAAATTGTCTTTCTTGTAATGTCCTGGCATTCTGACATTCTTTTATTTCACTTTGCATCCTACCACACTTACTTTTTGATGCGCTATATAGCCGTTTAGCAATTGTCCAGCAGTGTATATTGAAGAACATGAAATACACAGAACATTAAGCATGGCAGAAGTCAAGCAGGAGTCTAAGGGCTCACACTCTGGAAGATACTAGAATAATAAGGAACTGGTGTTAGCGGATAAGGGAAGGAGCAGTCTGGATATTTATACGTAGCACGTTTCACCCAACGCTCATAAGCGCGGTAATAATCACCATAAGAAGCAAAGTCTTGTTGTGAAGGAGGATCTGGAGCAGGAGGCTTACGCCGCCGTCGGGAACGTCGAGCCGTAGAAGATGTACAAGTAAGGGAAGTACTATCAGCAGAAGTCGAGGAAGGCAACAATGGAGCATGATGAAGCATAAGTGAAGGAGCACTAGCATGAACAATCGATGAGACAGAAACAGTGGCTGAAGCTGATGGAAGGACGACAGGAACGGCTGTAGAGGAAGATGACACGTCAGAAGGCAAATGAGCACACTGTGAGTCGGAGGATGCAGGTTCAATGGACATGACAAGAGTTTCTGGGAGTGAAGAACTCACAGAGACGATCGGCATGAGATAGCTGAGAAGAGGCAGAGTAGGATCTTCGTCCGGCGACTCAGGAGTTGTCAAAGCAGAAGTGTCTAGAGAAAAAGGCCGAATAAAGACATCAACAGAAGACAAGTGCAACCCAGAAGAAACTACAGGCTGTCAGCTGAGGGCCCTGTAGAAAATAGACTTCCTTGAAGGGAGCACGGTGGTGAACATGAAGTTGCAACAGGAACATTTAGGAGTGAGGACTGGAGGTGACGAGCAGGAGATAAAGCAACATCAGCCGTCGGTAAAGGAAAATGAGACGACGTAGAATCTGGAGGCACAGAAACAGATAAGCTGCACTGGGGCGGTGAGGAAGCAGGAGATATAAGGGAACTGGTAGACGCTGGCTCCGTGGAAACGAAGAGCGGAACCATAGAGGTAGAGACCGCAGTCGAACATGGAGACGATGGACTGACAGGAGCTGAAGATGAAGGCGGAGAGGGTGACTGAGGGCATTTCAACGAGATCCAGACAGATGACGGGCTCGATTGAGGCGTGCAAAGTGGTGTAGTAGTAACAGAAGGCAGAACAGCCAGGAGAGCTGTTGGTAGTAGATGATCCGGAAAAATATTCTCCGGAGAAACACGTGAAGTAGTAGAATCAGGGGCCGGGAACAAACCACTCGAAACCGGACACTGCGAATATGTAGAAGGAAAAGTTGACAAACATGTGGATGATAAAGAAAAGTCACACGATTCTGGCAAGGCAGAAGGGCGAATGGGAGTCGAAAAATTCCGAGTTGGACAAGAAGAGCCATGGTGACCGGGCAATTTGCAATAAAAACAATGATGGGCGGTAAAAACGTTGACAGTGCGAGTGTGTGGACCGCAGATAACGTGGAAAGCTGTCGGACAGGAAACAATGGACTGTTCGTCAGGAAAAACGACGAGAGCTTGACATCGAAAACTATAATAGGGACGATTCCCTTGATCGTCTGAAGCAGCAGGCAAAGTCTTAATAGGGCCAATAACTAAACCACATTGAGAAAGGAAAGCATGCAATAAATCGTTGGTGAGTTCAGGAGGAACTGGAGATAAACTAACGAGAGTAGGGCAATGAGCAAGAGGAATTACGAACCAACTTTGGTCGCCGACTGAAATTGGAAAAGAAAGAACCAACTCAACTTGAGCGGGATTAAAAAATAAACCAACACCGAGCGAGGCTTTCGTGCGATGTGCGTGATGGCATGAGGTGGAACAATCTGATGGAGTTCTGAAATGTAAGCTGTAAGTTTAGTATGTGGAAGCGCGGAATATTTTACTCCGAGAGCTAAAGAAGCGAAGAAAGACTTCCCCGGTGACGAAGACTCTAATAAATGGGCTGTTAAAATGGAGCCGGTACGAGAAAGCCGGAAGCCCAAGGCAGTTGAAAGAGGATCAAAAGGGAAGGCAGTGACTGCGGGCGTAGAGAGATGAGTTGGACTGTCAAGTAGTACATCCGGAGGAGGCGTCAGTGGTCGAAGAAAAGCAGTAGATATAGTACAAATCAAAAACTGGAAAGCAAAGCAGCACAATCGCGAGAGCGTATAAGACGATGGAGATGGCAAAAGGCACGTAAAGAAGGCGGACGATGGGAAGATGCGAGGTAATGACGTCACTGGAAGAACGGCGAGAGACAGATGGAGCACAGTAACGATGCCGTCACCCAAGGACCACTATCAGAAGGTGACGTGAACGTGAAGGCGTGTAGATAACAGGAAGATAAGCACAAAAAGCAACTGGAAAGAATGCTGCTGAGAAGACAGAAGGAAGTCAAGGCAAGTCACGATGGGCAGATGTAAACATATCCACCGAGATAAAAAATGAAGGCCGCCCCGGTGGCGCAGTGGTCTAAGGCACTGGACTCTGATCATTCGTCCGTAAGGGGTCCGGGTTCGTATCCCGGTCAGGCATGGATGTTGCGTTTGTCTTACGGCACTGGCTCTCTCCCTTCCCTGGAACTAGTGACCCTAAATTAGGGACGGGCGACTGCTTATAGCCCATTGAGTTGCTCACGGTGGTCGTTAAACCTCCAATCAAAAAAAAATGAAGGATTATCGGTACGAAATTCACTTACTGTGCTGAAAAGTAGCTGGGAAGATTGCTGGCAGCCTATTACTTGAACAGGGTATGCAGGAAAGGAAGACCAGGCACTGGAACATGTACTGAGGCGCACACTTCAGAAACGCAGTAGGGTGTAGGCGGCAGGTAATATTATAATAAAATTCGAAGTAAATATGTACTTTCTGACTCGGAAAAGTAGCAGCAAAGGTAGCACATACCCTTATATACACAGGGAACACAGGAGTCGGGAGGAATGGGCTCTTGGACCCAGCAAATAGGGCGAAAATTGAGGAGCTCGAGAGGGCACGTCCAACGACAGTTTTGTCGCAATAGATGCATTTTTAGTAAATTTATGAAAATAATGGTTGTGGAATAAATGTCGCCCCTGTGTCGTGACATTTGACCCGATTTCGATGATATTCAACAGAACAAGTTCAGTATACCTCCAGAACAACATGATGAAGTTTTGCCGCAATCGAAGCATTTTTACATTACGTTATGACGCATAAGAGCGGTGGAATGGATCCCGCTCCTGTGTCCTGACCTTTGATCCCATTTCGTCCATTTTCAATAGGGTTTGTCCCCAGTTGTCCCTTACTACATACTAAAATTTCATTGAAATCGAACCATTTTTACGCGAGTTGTACGGGCAGACAGACAGACAGACGGACAAAACTGGGGCATGCACGCTTCTTCTGCCTACGATTGGGGAGCGTAGAAAACTGTGTTGTGTTGAACAAGCATATTCCAATATTCGTTATAAAAGGATAAGCTTTGGATTTTTCTGTGCGTCGCTAAGTCGTGCCGAAGGACGTCTCTTGCACTGCTATGTATCCAGACCCTGGATGGTTACTCCCAGTGCAATTGCACCTCGGCAAAAATGTCGCTATAAAACACAGAAAGGAATAAAGTGTACGAAAACGATTAAAACGATTACGATTACGTGACCTAGGAATGATGCTGAAAATGAACACATTACGGACAAAATAAACATTTAAAAATATGACATAATATATTAGTAGTTCTGGAAAGAATTGATAAAAATGAATTATATACTGTACAATGTATTCCACCATTTCTTCAGTCAAAGTCCATGCCTCGCTTCCATAAGTCATCTGAGAAAATTTATACTGAATATTTATTTCATTTCCCAGCAAAGTGTAACTCGTTTTCTCAAAGCTATTCCCTTCTCTTTATGTCACCGGTATTTCACCATAATTTTTAATTTCATTTGTCACAAAATATGTGTAAGAATGTTTGATTTAAATCTTTTTTCCATCCAGCATGAGGATTCTTGACATTATTATCATGTCGATAATACAGTATAGGTGACTGTTCTCCTTTCACGTCATTATTATCATGTCGATAATACAGTATAGGTGACTGTTCTCCTTTCACGTCAAAGAAGGGCCGTGGGTGGCCTAGTGGGCATAGTTCGTGACTGTCACGGAAAGGATCTCAGGTTCGATCCCAGCAGGTACGAACGCTCGATCCACTAAATGTGCGTCGGATGGGCACGTTAAGCCGAAGGACCCCGGGTACTGGCCCTCCGGTAATAAATAAGGGCGTCTTCCTCCCCCTTTCTACTTCGCTTCCGTGTCACTTTCCTATCGGGCATTCTAGTCCAAATCTCCTAGCTTCCTATTTCTAAGGGTTGTTTAAGACCTGGGGTCAGACACTCCCTTTGTATAATCATCTATATATGATCACGTCAAAAAAATACCAGAAAATACACGACTGAAATTATTTTAGATTTCCATCGCAGCCGTTTCATATGGCATAATGCAAGGATGTCTACTTTATTACACTACCAATAAACGCCTGTTTTTAAACACCAGAATCGTATCTCATCTGGGACAGACTGTCAAAACAGATAAAACTTTTAACAATACAATGGAAGTGACATTATATTTCTGGATGAAGTACTGAAGAATATATTGCACAATTAATTGATGTGAACGTATGCATCAGTCACCTCTTAAATTACTTCATCAACTTCTAAATCTGCTCGCCTTGAATAAGCGCTGTTTGTCAGTTTTATTTTCTGAAAGTTCATCTTCAATCCCATTTCTTTACTGTTATCAGAAATTTTCTGGATCATGCTCTGCAGCTCTGAGGGTGTGCTTTCAAAAATTACAACTCAATACGAAGATGGGTAAAATAATCTCCATATTTGTATAATACGTGCTCGTACATATCCTTGTGAACATTGTAGGTCCATTAGATAGGCTCGCTTGTGCTTTTACAGCTGTATAAGACACTTCATGAAAGTTTAACTAAACTGACGATTTTGGAAACTAGCATTTCATTCTTAGGTGAACACGAAAACCTGCTTTTTTTTTTTTTTAGGTTTAACCACTACTCTGAACGACTCTTAAGGCTGAAAGCAGTCTACCGTTCCTAATTTGCGGCTACTGGTTGCTGGTTGGTTGATTGGTCAATTTGTATGGCACAAGGGCCATGTTTGGACAAAGAGCACCAAACACAAGACAGTCAAAGACTGGCTACTGGAAAATTAGTGGCCGCCCCGGTAGCGCAGTGGTCTAACCGATGGCCTCTGATCATTCGTCCGAAAGGGGTCCGGGTTCGAATCCTGGTGAGGCATGGATGTTTTGTTTGTCTTACGGCATTGGCTCTCTCCCATCCCTGGAACCAGTGATCTTAAATTAGGGAAGGGCGACAGCTTATAGCCCATTGAGTTGCTCACGGTGGTCGTTAAACCTCCAACAAAAAAAAAAAAAAAAAAAAGAGAACGCACGACCCATTCCTCACCACCAGAGACTCAAGCCTGTGCCCACGTCGTACGAATGATATCAGAAGACACATCCTCAGAGCACTCGGCCACCAGGGTGGCTCAGGGAAATTTCATGCTTATCTGTGTTACCATGTATTTTCAAGTATTGTATAGGTCTGCCTAGACTCATGCTCTGTCTCCATACATCACATGTATTTCTTAAAAGGTTATTTGTCATTAACTGCAGCGCAAAGCAGAGTTGTTTTTCTAAACTTTGCTTGCATTGCGGTTAATGACACACACCTTATAAGAAATACATGAGGACTGAAAGACAATATCGAAGAAGGGAATCTTGTTGAAGTCTCCACACATTATTTCTCCTTTCTCTCAAGTGCTTACTCACTGTCATTCCGCATTTCATTATGCGTAGCATGTAGTTTCAGCACTCTTTTCCTAATTACCTGAATCACATCTTTGAGACTCACATGCAACACGGAAAAGCTGTACATTGTATTTGAATTAGGTCCGATTTGATTGAAATAGATGCCTGCCTCGACCAACTTTCACAGAAGCAGTAGTGTGTGTGACGGATACCTCTAATTTAACCTTCCGTTTGAGTTCAATATTCTCCAACTTAACGGCACAGAATTTCTTCCGACAAGCTTGTAAAAGATGACAACCTGACAGTGGGTCAAAGGGCAATCAAAAAGTAAATAGAACTGTATTCAGAGTTAGAGCTGTGTGAATATTCAGTTTGGCACATTCGTGGAGCAGATAAAGAGCTATATTCACTGAGAGAGAGAGAGAGAGAGAGAGAAAGAGAGAGAGAGCTATTTTCATGTTGAGCGCGATATTGTAAAAGCAATGGTCTCATTACGTGACGATATATGTTATTTTGAAAAGAAGTGAAGTGATTGTCAAACGTATTTTGTACGAAACAGTTGTTATTCATCTTATTCAGAACCATAAATACCACCGGTGACCTACGAAAGCATATCATTTTTTGTATGTCTCATACCGTTTGCATATGTTTTTTGATTAAGCAACTCTCTTGTTCTGCATATATAACTCCCCAATACCAACCCATTTAATAAAATATGGCGCTTTGGGTCGCAAACATATTCCTTCTGAAAGATAGGAGCAGCTTGTTGCATTCAGGAAACCGCGTCCTTCTTCTAATCACATGATCTGATTCTGTACTCGCTTGTTCGATAGACTATACAGCTGCTGAAGCACACACTATGCAACTGATGAAGCACACACTATGCAACTGATGAAGCACACACTATGCAGCAAACCAAATAATCAGATGAAGAAGTTTCTTCCCAGACATGGGCTTGATGCGCTCATCAGTTCACCAGTCAAGTGATGGAACTCAGAACGGTCACATAATACGACAAAGTGTGCAACTGTTCCACGGTAGTGGGAAGAATGGCATACTTATCAATAAGCACAAATTCTGTCCTCATGTCGTCATTCTTGAATTTAATAGTTTTCCATTTTCATTTCGACTAAAGAGACATGACTGGTAATTAAAGACATAAACTTTAATGCTGCTGACTGCTTTTTATAGAAATTATAATACAAAGATAGAGACTAGATAACGAAATGGAATTTATAGCAGTACATATGTCAGGTGAAGCAAGAAATGAACAGTCAAGCGTACAGTACTGTAAATGCAGCAAAAGAAACAATATTCGGTGTTTTTGTGTGCCGCGTGGCATTGAACTGAAGATATCGTGAATGCCTATTTGTGGAATATCTTGATATTGGGCCCATATTCGGACCTAAAGGTCACGCTCCGTAAAAACCGGCCTGACCGGACATTCGCCGATTGACCATATCCCTTAAGTGTTTAATGGGCTATAAATCTGGCGAGTATGTAGATCGAGGAAGTTAGAGCACGTGTCGGGTTTTCGAGAGATCTAACACATTTCGCGCAACATGTGGGCGGACGTTTCCTTTTTGAAATATTGAGCCAGTATCCTTCTGCAGATATTGCAGAGCTTCAGATCCTAAAATGTTCTCTATGTATCACTGAATATTCAGTGTCCCGGCAAGGCGCATGATGCGGAAATGTGAACGAGAAAGACACCCAGTCGCATCCCCGATCTTACCTCTCCGTTTGGCGTCGGAATGATCCTCCGAAACGCACGTCTCCAACAGCCGCTCGCCCGAGTGTCTTCGCACAAGGCTTCATTCGTCATAGTGTATCAAGTTAAACCGCGACTCGTCTGTACACACTATATGATGACATTATTCACGATAGTACCTCCGTTCTTGGCACCATTTCACACTCTGTTGGTATAGGGTAAGTGGCAGACGCCGCAACGGACAGCGAGCGGTGACTTCTCTCTGCGGCAAACTGCGTCTGACAGAACTTGCAGACATCTCTTGCCGCTTGAAAAGCCTCCTATGTTGCTCTAATGTTTGAGACTTCGCTTTGTGGTCCGCCAACACACTACGGAAAAAGTGCCGATCTACCCTTTCATTCGTACGCTGTTGCTCAAGCACTAAATATTATTTCATAGGTCCTAGGCCTAAGCTTAGGCTTTTTTTGCAGTTTTTGTTCTACGGATGGCATATTCATAATGTTTGCGTATCAACTCAAGCTAAGAGTATTGCGCTTTTGCTCAGGCACTAAATATTGTTTCATAAGCCCTACGCTTTAGCCTTTTTTGCAGCGGTTTTTGTACGGATGTCATATTCATAACGTTTACGTATCAAAACAGTCTAATGGTATATACGCTGTTGCTCAGGCACTAAATAATAGTTATATTGATACGTAAACGTTATAAATATGACATACGTACAATAAAAACTGTAAAAAAGGCCTAGGTCTAGGTTCTATGAAATAATATTTCGTGCCTAAGGAAAATCGCAATATTATTAGCCTGACTTTGTACGTAAACATTATGAATATGACATCTGTAGACTAAATACGGTAAAAAAGGCCTAGGCGTAGGTCCTATGAAATATTATTTAGTGCCTGTAGAAAAGCGCAATACTATTTACTACCTTGACTTGATACGTAAACGTTATGAATATGCCATCGGTAGAATAAATACTGCAAAAAGGCCTAGGCCTAAGGACTATGAAATAATATTTAGTGCCTGATTAAAAGCGCAATATTAGTAGCTTGAATTTATACGTAAACATTATGAATATGACATCTGCAAACTAAATACGGTAAAAAAAGCCCTAGCCATAGGGCCTATGAAATATTTAGTGCTTGAGCAAAAGCGCATTATTATTGCCTTATCTTGATACGTAAACGTTATAAATATGACATGCGTAGAATAAAAACTGTGAAAAAGGCTTAGGTCATATAAAATAATCTTTAGTGCCTAGGTAAAAGCGCATTATTTTTACCTTGTCTTCATGCGTAAACATTATGAATATGACATCCGTACAATGAAAACTTCAAGAAAGGCCGATGCCTAGGGCCTATGAAATAACATTAGTGCCTGATTAAAAGCGCAATATTTTTAGTTTGGGTTGATACGCAAACATTATGAATATGCCATCCGTAGAATAAAAATGGTAAAAAAAAGCCTAGGTTTAGGCCTAGGGCCTATGAAATAATATTTAGTGCTTGAGCAAAAGCGCAATGTTATTACCTTTTCTTGGTACGTAAACGTCATAAAATATGACATACGTACAATAAAAACTGTAAAAAAGGCCTAGGCCCTATGAGATAATATTTCGTGCCTAAGGAAAAGTGCAGTATTATTAAGTTGAGCTGATGTGTAAACATTATGAATATGTCATCCGTAGAGTAAAAACTGTGAAAAAGGCCTAATCCTAAGAACTGTGAATTAATATTTCGTGCCTCAGTAAAAGCACAATCCTATTTCTATTACATTACCTTGATAGGTAAGCATTATGAATATGACCGGCAAAAAAAAAACTGTCAAAACGGATTACGCATGAGGCATAGTAATTAATATTTAGTGTTTAAGTAAATAAACTGGAATATTAATAACTTAACATCGTATGTAAATACTTAGTACCTAAGTAAAAGTACAGCGTTATTAAAAAAATCCCACCTCATAGTCCTTTACCGAACATAGCGTGAGTCATGCTGTAGTGATTGACATCGTACACACAAAAAGAGTTAAAAATCTTTTCAAAGTTCAGTTCTCGTTTAGCTTTAAATAACATTTAAAATCGATACATTTTAATCGAACAAACTTAGACAGGAAAAAGTCGCATGCAAGCAATGTCCGCTGAAGTTCTCTTCTGCCTATAACGAAAATTCCATCGAAAAAGAAAATGTCCACGGTATTCCATTCATTCTGAGGACGAAATGAATGTGGACAAAGTGAACGGTGGACGAAATGAACAGTGGACGAAGTGAACATTGGACTAAGTGAACAGCGGACAAAGTGAAAGTTGGACGAAACGAACAGGACGAAGTGAGCGTGGACGAAATGAACACGGACGAAGTGATAGGGAACCCAAGCTGGCCGTCCCACTTGAGACACCACCAAAGAGGAGCAACCTTCTGTCATGCATTTTTTGAGTAGTGAAGGCGTGAAACCTATTGATAATCATCGTCAAATGAAGTTGCAGTATGGAGATGCATGTCTGCCATTCCAGCAAGTGCACGAATGGACTAGGAAGTACCTAAACGGCATGAGTTATGTGACAGATTTTCCTCGACTGGGTTAGGCACTCAGAGTAGTGACACCAGAGTCCTGTACAGCAGTTGAAAGCATTGCGATAGAAAATCTCCGAATGACCTGGTCGATCTGGTCAGGCACACAGAGTAATGACACCAGAGTCCATTGCGTACTTTTTACACGTCACGTAGAAAATAATTTTTACGCGTAATTTCCGATGCCTGGTAACGGTAAGTATGCAAGAACGGAAATCGGCAGATGCGGGTTCGATTCCAAGGAAATTTAATTTTGCAGTTTTCTGATGTGATTAATATTCGTGAAGAACAGAAAATACTGACAATTGAGAGATGTCTAACTGCTGTGCTAACAATTCTGATTATATACACGGTTGAGCCACATTATTGTGACCACCCGCTAATATCCAGAGTAACCGCCGTGTGCAAGGCGGACACCAGCTAGACGGGCTGGGAGTGATTAAAAAAGGTGCTGGAAGGTGTTCACAGGTATGTGGAGCCATGCTGACTACAGTGCATCTGACAGCTGCTGGAGGGTGCGTGGTGGAGGATCCATACAGCGAACAAGATGAACAAGGTGGTCCCACAGATGCTCAATTGGGTTTAAGTCTGGAAAATTAGGGGGCCAGGTAAGTACATTCAAGCTTCATTGTGCTATTCTAACCACTCTCGGACATTTCTAGCTGGGTGACACGTCGCATTGTCGTGCTGGAAGATCCCATCAGCCACAGGGAAGACAATCAGCATGTATGAGTGAATGCGATCTGCAAGGATGGATTCATAAGGAATTCGGTCCATAGTGCCTCCCAGAGGTATGAATGAACCCAGATAATGCCACAAAAACATTCCCCAGACCATAACGCTGCCCCCACCAGCTAGTTGTCTTCCAGTAATGGTTGAAGAACGTTTGTCCTTCGATGTTTCTCACCTTATACGCCAAAGTCCATCGGTTCGATGAAGCAGAAAACATGACTCAACGGAGAAGGAAATTCATTCCCAATCAGTGCATGTCTAATTCCGGTACTACCGTGAAAATATAGGCCTTTTCTGCCGATGCACCTTCGTTAGCATAGGTGCAGTGACCTTCCGTCTGCATCGGAGCCCCATAGGCAGCAGAGTTTGCTGAACTATCGTTTTAGACACATTTCTGGTAGTCCCCTGGTTCATTCGGCCAGTGAGTTGCTCCACTATAGCGTGTCGATCGGCCCTCACGCACCTTCGCAGCCGATGTTCACCTCTCACATCAATGGCACGTGGTGCTCCGCTGTCTCCACGTCGCTTGTTCGCAATGGTTCCATTTCTCCAATCACGATACACTTTAACCGCAGCAGCACGCGAACAGTTCACAAACTGCGCTGTTTCAGAAATACTGCCCAACCTGGACCCCAAAGCTGATAATCATCCCTTTTTGCAAATCTGATAAATCGCTCCTTTTATCCCTGAGAGCAGCAAGTGATGTGTTTTCAGAATGCCTACAGCACACCATGTATGCCTACAGCACACAGGTGCCTTCTTTCATTGGCTACTCGCTGTTGACGTCAAAAGTAGGAGATGGTCACAATAATGTGACTCGACTGGGTATATATATCGTTCGCGGGTTTGGCACGTGGCGTTGATTAGCCGCTTGCGTGCGTATTTGCATAACGCAGAGCTAGTTTTAATATCTTAGCTAATCTATGTATATAGCTGTGACTATACATAGGAGTGCTGCAGTATGACACTAAACTTCTGTCGCCGTCAGAGAAGCAGCTTTTAGTTTCGTTGTTCTAGTGTGACGTTTCAACATGTGTTGTGAAGTACACTGAATTTTTGACTTTCCGTTTTCGTTGGATTTTCATTTACGTAAATTTTGATTGCTTCTCATTAGGCTTTTCGCACTGAAAGTTACGTCTGAACTGTCATAAGTTTTTATTTGTTAGGGTTATGACTGGCAGTCATTCAAGTCATGCATACTGATATCAATACAGGGACCATGCAAATAAAAGTCCTGACTGATCAGACTTCCTCCTGACGTCAGTGTTTACTACGTCTATGAATGTGAAGTAGCATATGATTTTACGACTTCTATTGTAGTGTGCTACTTAACCCTATTCCCAGGGTTAAGCCAAACGTCCGGAATTAAGTGAATGCAGGAGATGCTAAATAAGGGCTGCGTTCCCAGAACCATAAGTCAGAGACCTCGTTTAGTGAGTTTCATGGCATGTATTTCGTGCTTGATCTGTAGTTGGAATCTGTTGCGTGATTTTTACATCACCATTTGCATTTATTTACACGCACGCGAGTTTGAGAATCCTTTTACGTATGGCACAATTTATTCTTTCAAACGATATTAAAATAACACGGGGGAAATTTAAGTATTTCGTGAGAGATCTCTACACTCAGAAACTTACTGTTCATCTAACAAGGGGACATTACAACTGACCACCCGCGGATTTCGGTGAATTTTTTTTTTAATGAAAGTAGAGGAAAAATGAATATATACATGTCCTGGCATTTGATCTAATGCCTATTATTTTCGGAATAAAAAATCATAACGATCCGAGGATATCATAACGAAATTCGTGATTTCCTGTAAATGATACTTTAGTGTAATGGCACGAGATCCTACAACAGTACGTTATAGCATACATTTCCTATTATGGTGACTAATGTCGAAGAGCGGGGAATGAACAGTAGCAGCAAAGAATGGAATGCCTGCATTTTCCCATCCTCCCTTAAAGCTCACTCGTTCTTACTTTTCAGAATTCTGTAATAAGTTACAACAACATTGTGTGATATAGGTAGATATTGAATGAAACATATGTATTTCTGTGCAATATTTGCATGAGCTACGTGGTGAGCTGCAGACCTTGTAGTGATGTGGACCTTGTACATTAGCATTGTGTTGTGTCATTGTCCATGGCAATTTGGTGTAGTTTCACTAACAAATAATAAAGAACTTGTTGAAGTAATCGTTGCGTAATGGAGTTTAATAATAAATAGCACATATGGGGACAAACGAATTGTTAGGAGAATCGAATTATCACATTTTAGCTTATAAAGTATAATTACGTACTTTTATTTGAAGACCTAATATGCACTGACGGAAAAAAATCCCAACACCACGAAAAAATAGTTGTAGATGAATGAAATGGCGGCAATACATTTGTATAGGTAACATATTTAATCGATTAAGGTTTCAAGATCACAGCTTATTGTAAGCGCGAGAAGAGCCATTTTAAATGTGAAATGCTAGTACATTAATAACCGGTGTAACCGCCAGAATGTTGAATGCAAGCACGCAAACGTTCATGCATTGTGTCGTAGAGGTGCTGGATGTCAGTTTGTGGGATGGAGTTCCATGCCTGTTGCACTTGGTCGGTCAATACAGGGACGGATAATGCTGGTTCGAGGTGACGCTGGAGTTGTCCTCCAATGATGTCCCATACATGCTCGGTGAGAGCATGTTGGGTTACAACAGCGGTATGCGGGCGAGCGTTATCCTGTTGGAAAACACTCCCTGGAATGCTGTTCATGAATGGCAGCACAACAGGTTGAATCACCAGACCGACGTACAACTGTGCCGTCAGGGTGCGTGGGAAAACCACTAGAGTGCTCCTGCTGTCATAGGAAATTGCTCCCCAGACCATAACTCCAGGTGTAGGTCCAGTGTGTCTCGGCCGCAGACAGGTTGGTTGCAGGCGCTCACCTGGCCTCCTTCTAACCAACACACGGCCATCACTGGCACCCAGGCAGAACCGGCTTTCATCAGAAAACACAACAGATCTCTACTCCGTCCTCCAATGAGCTCTAGCTTGACACCTCTGACGTCGCAAACGTTAGTAGTTTGGAGTAAGTGGAATGCACGCTACAGGGCGTCTGGCTCGGAGCTGTCCTTCAAGTAACCGATTTGTAACAGTTCGTTGTGTCACTGTGGTGGCAACTGCAGCTCTAATTGCTGCCGCAGACGCGGTACGATGCGCCACGGCCATACGCCGTACACGGCGGTCTTTCCTCTCAGTAGTGCCACGTAGCTGGCCGGAACCCGGTCTTCTTGGGGCAGTACCTTCCCTTGACCACCGCTGCCAACAATCATGCACAGTGGATACATTCCTGCCAAGTCGTTCTGCAATATTGCGGAAAGAAAATCCACCTTCTCGTAGCCCTATTACACGACCTCGTTCAAACTCCGTGAGCTGTTGATAATGGCTTCTTCGTCTTCTTAAAGGCATTCTTGACTAACATCAACACCCTACGTCGAATCTCAACGATAACTAACGCTCATGAACGTTACAGCGCGTATTTACAGCAAACCTGCTTTGCATGTTCCGAGGGGCGCTACTAGCGCCACACGTATGCGCCGAGGGCGAAATTTGCATAGACGTCATCTTACAGATGTACTCTCAGCGCCTACCAACTGTCGTTTGTCTAACACAACCCCTTCTTGGTGTTGGGATTTTTTTCCGTCAGTGTATATGTTGTTAGGTATATACACTGACGGAAAAAAATATTCGGAGGTTTCACTATCGTTTATTGGTATACAAAGTTGCGGATGATTATTATCATAAAAATGATGAAAACATAACTCTTCTCTACAACGCGAGCATTTGATAAAAGAACTGTTCGAGCACTTACATTTCGTTTGTCGAACGTCGTCCGGAAAACACATTTCGTTCACATTTCCAAAAATCTTTCTTTCATTTATTAATTTTGCAACAAACTAAGCGTGCTGCAACATATTCTTGAAAATAGGCGCATGAAGTTGATGATGTATAAGTGAATGGATCTTCACGACATTTTCCCGCTTGTTCAAATGCCTATTTTCTTTCAAACGTTCGACAGAGGTTTGTAATTTTTTAATAATATTGTTTACTTGACGGAAAAGGAACACATCACAAGGTTAACAGTATAGGGTACAATAAGGGGGAATGATTACATCAGTAGAATAAGTGCCGTCGTCCTTTGTGAAGACACTATTAAAGTGTGCTGGATCTGTTTGACCTCCCCATGAATCCAAGGTCAATTGAAACTTCTGTTTTTCGCAAAATGGTCAGATAATGTTTTTTACAAAACTGCTGAAATGTTCTTTCGTTAATTTCCCTGATTTCGACGATGTCACGAATACATTTCCATATTCCGCCGTTAGTCCTTCCACAATCTTGGAAACAAGAGGTCCAAATTGTCCCAGAGGCTCTTTCATACATAGAAAAACTTTTGGAAGTAATGCTCTAAAAGCTGTCAATACATACTGTGCAGTGTAACTATGCGTTACTTTGTTAAAATCTCCCGAGAATACCTCTGTTGTTTTTTCTCCACGCACAGAAAGTGTCCTGTTCACAACGATTCTATACTCACATCTTGTTTGATCAGTGTTAAGGACGTAATACAATGAAAACTATTTGATCAGTCGTGAAAGATATTTTTGGAATTTCTCTGCTTCCTCGATAATAGTTGACAAATTCAATTCTTTTTGTGACCTGATGTAGCGCGTCACTTTTCGCTTGCGGGTGGCATGAACCAGTTTGAATTTTTCAACCTACCCTTGTGATGCCGTACAACGAAAATCGTTCCGATTGATGCTGCACCGACATTTCGTTCTTTGCTGCTACTGATAGTTCACTGTTCATTCCCCGCTTTTCAACATTATAGCCACCATAACATGAAATGTATGTTATAATGCACTGCTGCAGGACCTCGTGACATTACAGTAAAGTATCATTTACAGGAAATCACGAATTTCGTTATGATATCCTCGGATCGTTATGATTTTTTATTCCGAAAATAAGAGGCATTAGATCAAATGCCAGGACACATATATCCTCATTTTGCCTCTACTTTCATTAAAAAAAATTTACCGAAATCCGAGGGTGGTCGGCTCTAAGGTCCCCTTGTAAGTCTTCGACTCAAAATGTTTTATTAGGAGTTGTGACGTTCTTGTACCATTCGAAACGTTACAGAACACTACTTAAGATATCTCTCGAAGTGAACCAAAATCGCTCTAAATAAAGTTGAATAAAGACTTACTTTTACAGTTGATTTACTTAAACAGAAAAAATAAGTAACACTTATTTACTTTTACTTTTCAACATTGTATGAACATTTTTACTTGACTGATTCCAAACTACCTGAGGAACTAATCACAATAGTAAGCTAGCTGATGACTGCAACTGCTCAATACAAATGCGGACTCCGTAGGGACAAGCTGATCCATCTCAAAATTTTAGATAGTGACGGCGTGGCGCGAGCAATCCTGCCAGAATCGGTCCATGGACCGGCTTGGGTCTGCTGCCCCCACGGGAATGACACTTTCCGCCCCTCAGCCATATCTCGCGAGTGAAATGGGCAAGAGCGCTTAATTTTGGGTCTGACCAGGGTATTCATTCGCCAACGCGATGGTATTTGGGACCAAAGTCTTTTATTAGTGTCAAGGATAAATAGCAAATGTTGCATGCACATTTAATTTCTCCGAGGGTCTCATTTAATGGGAAATTAATCTTTAAATTCAGGATCTCTTGCGCAAAGATAAACAGTAAAATCTACAATGTAATTTACAGGGTCCGCCGCACTAGGACCTATGCTGCGGTGACGACTCTGGGTCTGAGTCGTCTTGCTCCTCTTCATTGCTGCCTTCCGTTTTCTATCATCGCTAGGCTTCATTCTTCGATCATAAGCTCATCGTACCTCACAAGGAAGACTTTGACTAGTTCGATAAGTCCCTGTCTCGCTCGAAGGTGGCCGAGCAGGATTGAGAGGCCCTTCGTCCTTTCCAGCTCAGGCGCGAGGACTCTTCTCCTACCTGAAAGAGAAGCACATTCGAGAATCATAAGGGCGACGTCTACGGACTGGGTTCCGCATCCACGCGCCCGTTTCTTTACCGCTTATCGGCGGAAGTACTCCGCGACACGCCATGGCTGCTGAGCACCTGGTCCAGGAACCCATCAGATTCTGTTGTCTTGATGGAGACTCTGTGAAAGATACGGTGCGTTCTCCTTCCCGTATCCCCTTCATCCCATCTCTCTTGCCATTCCACCAGCGTGGCTTTTTTCAGCTGAGTCGGCAAGCTTTGCAGCGGCGTCCTCAGATGAAAATCAGCAACCGCTTCCCAAGCCGCTTCCTTTGCTATCTGCTCTTCTCTCTCGTCTCCAGTGGTTCCGACATGGCTTCGGACCCAGTAAAAAGAAACCTCCGTATTTCAAACAAATGGAGAGTGTAGCAAACGTCACGGGGGAGGTCGTGTTCGCAGTACGACACCTGCAGAAGATCGGTACATAGTGCTATCAACAAAAAGACACCGGCGCAGCACAGCTAGTGAGGTAGCAAATCAATTTATGGCTGCTACTGGCAAGCGGATCTCCCGAACAACTGTCGCCAGACGTTTGCATGAAGGAGGACTATACGCCCGCCGTCCTGTTGTGTGGATCCCATTGTTCAGACGTCCCTCTCGATCTGAAAAAGCCAAAAATTATACCTGTTTTTAAGAAAGGCAGCCGAGACTTTATTGAGAATTAACCACTTATTACAATTATTTCTGTCCTAGCGAAAATAGGACAGAAATAATTGTAATAAGGAGTAGGTCAGGTGAATGGGTATGTAGTAGGTATCACTTCAAACGTGTCCTCAACTCTGCACAGCAAAGTTTTCTGCAGAAACGCTCAACGCTTACCAACCTATTCCACATTATGCAGGATATTTTGCCATCTCTTCACAGAGGAACACAAGTTAATGTTATCTGCAATGACTTTGCTAAAGCTTTTGGCAAAATTCATCATGGCATGTTATTCAAGAAATTAAACTGTCTTGGCCTCAGTGGTAATCTATTGTGCTTGTTTAAGTGTTATCTGTTTAACCGATCCCAGTCTGTTATTTATAACAACCATGTTTCTGATCCCTAAGTTGTTACGCTTGGAATAACCCAAGACTCTGATTTAGGACCAATTTTGTTCTCCATATACACTCATTGTCATAAAAATTCGCACACCTAGAAAAAACCGTGCGATTAACGCGACACTGGGCGAATAGCTACTGGGAGGGAAGACATGCAAATGATTAAAGTTCCGTGCGATTCCGCATGCCCGCGCGTGCAAGACCGGCAATCTTTGGGGCTTATAAGGCGCTGCGTAGGGGACTCCACGTTCGTGCCGAAGTGTACGGTAAGAGTCAGGTGAGATTTCTGAGCTATAGACATGACGAGGAGCTAGATATGCGTACAAACAACTGACAGAGTTTGAACGAGCCCGTATCTTCCGGATGAGATAGGCACGGTTGCCGGTCGGACAGTACGGTGCGATCGTGTTGGGAGCAATGGACACG
Source organism: Macrothele yani (assembly GCA_039090855.1). Classification (NCBI taxonomy): domain Eukaryota; kingdom Metazoa; phylum Arthropoda; class Arachnida; order Araneae; family Macrothelidae; genus Macrothele; species Macrothele yani. The sequence goes on from CM076995.1 coordinate 189,559,287, forward strand.
GGAAGGCACCCAGACACGGCGGACTGGCTCCGGAAGACCGAGACACACCACCAGCAGTGAGGACCGTGAGATTGTGAGAGTGGCACGCACGTATGAAACGACGTTCTTGTCCAATATCCAGAGACATGCGGCGGCTGCACAAGGGACCCCTGTGTCCGCCAGGACCATTTCCAGACGCCTGGCAGAGGCTAATCTGCACTCTCGACGGCCCTTACGCTTTCTGCATTAACACCTGACCATCGTTGGCTTCGAGTGTAGCGGTGTCAGCAGCGAGCTACGTAAAATGCTACGGATTGGCGACGTAAAGTGTTCAGCGACAAATCCTGCTTCTGTATGGGAACGGACGACCACCGTGACAGAGTGTGGAGCCCCGCAGGTGAGCGCTACAGTCCCAACCTTACTGTACAGCGGTACACGTCTCGAACTGCAGGCGTGAAGGTCTGGGGAGCCAACGCGTATGGAATTCGGACTGCCCTCGCAGTGATCCGAGGGACGTTGACAACCCAGCGCTACATACAGGAGATCCTGCGACCTTATGTGCTGCCTTTTCTGGCGGGGCTTCCCAGAGCCATTTTCCAACAAGATAACGCCCGTCCGCACGCTGCGGCTCGGGCATTCCAGGACTGTCTACGGCATACTTCGACGCTTTTGTGTCCTACTAGATCGCCTAAACTCTCGCCCATCGAGCACGTGTGGGACCAGATGGGACGTCAGCTTTCTCCATGTCCCAGTGTTCGTGATTTAGAGCGTCAGTTGCGTGAAGTGTAAGCCAATATGTCCCATGATAACATACGGCATCTCTTTGACTCCATGCCGGACCGTATCACAGCATATATCCTTGCACTAGGCGGTCCGACGCGGTACCAACACTGACCAGAATGTGTATCGTATATCCGCCGGAAATCGACCTGCTGCTGTAATATTGTTATCACTTCTGTCCTTGGTATGTACCATCTCACTACTAAAATCTCATTTCAATCCGACGCCTCCTTCTTGGTGCGCGGATTTTCATGACAATGGGTATACATTAATGACCTTCCTTTTTACATTGATGACCTTGTCTCTTGTTCGCTGATGATCTCAAGCTTTATCGCGATATACAGACTACCGATAACTGTCGTGTTCTTCAAACTGACGTCAATAACTTGCTTTAGTGCTGTACGTGAAAACATCTCCACCTCAAAGTCTCTAAGTCTTTTCCTTTTAGCGGAAAAGAAACCCAATTTTTTTTGACAGCAAAGCTGGAGACAATTCTCTTAGGTGGATAAACAATGTCCTGGACTTGGGAGTCACATTTGATTCCAACTTGAACTTTTGAAGTCATGTCAAAAGAATTGTGCGTACAGCGTATATAAATCTAGGATTTATCATGCGACTTTCCAAGTATTTTTCGAATCCTCAGACACTTATTCGTGTTTTTAGCAAGTCTTTTGTAAAAAAGATCGTGCTTATATTACCGGTTTGTCCGTCAGTCTGTACCCACGACATCTCTGCAACTATTAGTCCAATTTGAAAAATTCTTTTGCATTGGGAAGCTTGAAATATGTAAATGATGATCTTCATTTCGTTTCTTTTTTTTTTTTTTTTTAACGATGTAGAATTTCGCCGCTAGAAGGCCTAAATGCAGATGATGTCAAACTCAAAAATACGTTTTATTCCACATATTTGCTTCTAAACATCCGAGTGAAAAAATTCTATTAAATTTCGATTCCATTTCTGTCGAAGAGTATTTTTGATATAGCCACTTTTTCAAATTACGCATAGACTTTCCGCTAGGGGCGTACAAGTAAATTACATTTTTTCCGATAACTCTTCTTCTGAAACTCCGATTTGAATTTTTTTCTTCAGCGGATACATCTCCTGACGGAAAATCTTTTGCATACAATCTCAAATTCTTGGTAAAGAATATTTTGGCTACCAGGGGGCGTAAATGTCAATTTTTGTTTCAAAAGTATTTGCCATAAAATCTGAGCTTCTAAAATATCGATCGAAAAAATTATTTCGTGGACTGATGCCACTCACATCGATGAACAGTTTCGGAATATTTTCTTCTTAAAATATTTCACAATTTCTCCGCCACGTGGCGTAGATGTATATCTTATTTTTGTTCCTACTTCTAGAAGTTCGATTTGAAAAATTCCTTCTTTGTTGGATAGTGTTTTCAGTGTGACATGTTTTCATATAATTTCAAAATTTTCAAGTAATTCGTAGACTTCCCGCTAGGGGGCGTACAGGTAAATTGCTTTTCCCCCTATATCTCTGCTTCTAAATCTCCGATTTGAAAAATTCTTTCTGCACCGGATACAGCTCCTGATGAGAAATCCTTTGCACATAATTTCTAATTTTTGTAAAAAATGGTTAGGCCACCTGGTGGCGTAAGCCTTAATTTCTGCTTCTGATGTATTTGCAGCAAAACATAAGCTTAAAAAATCTTGATTGATAAAAAAGTCCTTTATTGACCGATATCACTCATGTCGACAAACCTTTTACGAACATTTTCTTTTTGAAATAATGAATGGTTTCTACGGCAGAGGGCGTAGATGTATATCTTATTTTTGTCAATATCTCTACTTCTAGGAGTCTGATTTGAAAAGTTCAGTCTTTGCTGGATTGTGTTTCCGGTGCGAAATGTTTTTCCTATCAATTCAAAATTTTCGAGTAAATCATAAACTTTCTGCAAGGGGCACAATGTTAAAGTGCGTTTTCTGCGTTATTTCTGCTTCTAAAATTCCGATTTGAAAAATTCTTCCTGTATGGTAAACAAGACCTGATGAAAATAGTTTACACATAATGTCTAATGTTTGGTAAAGAATGGTTAGGCCACCAGGGCCCACAAGTGTTCATTTCTGCTTCTGATGTATTTGTAGCAAAATCTGGGCTCCTGAAAACTTCTAAATTTTTTTATATTATATTTCAAAACTATTATCCTTACAACTTGACGAAAAATACTTCTATTGCGACAAAACTTTAACGTGTTGTTCGGAAATTATACTAAACTAATGCTGTTGGATATCATCGAAATGGGGTCAAAGGTCAAGGCACAGGAGCGAGATTTATTTCACAGCCATTATCCTCATAACTTGAGTAATGATTTCTGGTATGTTTTAAAGCGTATCATAATCAATGCATTGCATGATTTTACTAACTTGTTTTTTTTTACAAATCGTCTGGTGTTTATATCGCAGATATCCTGACGGCCGATCTGTCATTCTTCAAGATGACCTCTCTACAATCGAGAAGAAAGGCTCTACACCTCAGGGTTCTGTACTCATTAATAGAGATATAGATGATATTCAAATTATAAACCAATTAAGTTTCCGTGTGCTGCGTTTACCAAGGATAAAATGTGTACAATTTGCATAATTCTGCAGTACTGATGCTTGAAAAATTTTTCCGTTAGACAAGAATTGTCCGTTAAAACTTCACAATTCACTTGCACAATGTCCGGATATTTTTCAAGTAAGCTATAATTTTTTTTTTTTTTTGTAAAGCATGTTTGCAAGAATGTAATTATCACTTTTTAATGCACTATGATATAACGCACAATGGTGTTATAGCAATTCCTGTAATTAGATCTACCATCTGTAGGAATATGCTTACAAATACAGAGGGCGAGCTGAAAGTTCCTTCAAGGCGAAGAACACCTTCACCCCAGCTGCCACCTCTTCCTGGTTGTTGAAATGCTGCCCGCGAAGGAAATGCTCCATGGACCGGAGCAAGTAATAATCCGACGGGGCAAGATCCGGGTTATATGCTGGGTGTGGCATCAGTTCAATGCCCTTAGGTTCATAGAGTTTTGCCGGGTCGTTCGCGCGGTATGAGGACAAAGGTTGTCATGCTGTAAAAGAGCGCGCTTTCTATTCTCAAGTGCCGGATACTTATCCTCCAAAATGGCATACATTCGCTCCAGCTGTTCAGATTAGAGGTTGGCGTTGATGGTCCAACCGTCTGGAACAAATTTTTCTAGAAGTTTCTTTCACGCTTCCACCCGGCAGTTTGCTTCAGCTGGCGTCAATTCGTGAGAGAAAAAGCGGCAGCTTCTTTAGACCTTGCCGAGGTCCTAAAAGTGCCGGACTACGGTGGTCTGTGATATGTCCAGCTCGCCTGATAATCTCCGAGTGCTGGTTGTCGGATTTGCCTCTACGGCCTGGCGCACGGCCTCGGAATCCACGGTTCGCGGTCTACCTGACCTTGGCTGATCGCCGAGGTTTCTGTCACCTGAGAGAAATTTCTTGAACCATCTGCTTGTGGTGCTGTGGTCCACGGAACCTTCCCGTTTCGCATTAAAAATGTTTCGTGTTGCTTGAGCAGCGTTATGGCAGACTTCAAACTCGTAAAGCAAAAATTCCCTAATTAGCCTGTTGTGGGTGTTGAACCACAGACAGAACGACTACATGCAATGCACAGACAGAATGACTACATCCAACCACAGACAGAACGACTACATGCAAGGCTGTTCACAGCAACGACTACCACTTTATATCGCTTTCGACGGACTGCAGTGTGCGACTTGAACTAGTTTAAACACGTGACGTAGCCGCCACAGCAAATGCGCTTATGCCAATATTGCAAAACTTTTAACTCACCCTGTTCAAATATTAGTTGTGCAAATAAGTTTTAAAGATTTTTAAGACAAAGTAACACGTAATTTGAGGAAAAACAACAATGCCTTTACGAATCAAAATATCCGCCGTCATTATGTATCAGCTTCCGCCATCGGTCGGGCAGCTGACTGATTCCAGCCATGAAGAATACTTCGTCGTCTGACGCGATGAAGTCATCAACCCACTTATGGCACTTCGTCAGATATCCGGAACCGTACAACTGACAAACCATGCTGCATCGATCGAAACAAATGATTGTCTGAAGGGCACTATACGCCGGGTGCTCCAAAACTTCCCAGCCAAGCGTCAGTAACGTTTCCTTGACCGGTTTCGCGAAATGAGGTTACTGCATGGCAACGCTAGCGTTGCCATGCAGTAATTTCATGGGACGCAATCCTTTGCCTATGAATGAACGTTTCTGACAGATTTCCGGGTTCAATCGCAGCAATTGTTGCTTGTAGCCATTAGCAGTAACAGTTTGACCCTCTTCTAATAGTTCATAATAGAGCACACCTTTCATATCCCATCAGATGCACAGCAAAACTTTCTTGGAGTGAATATGGCGTTTCGGTGTTGAAGTCTTTGCTTCAGCGTGGTCTACGCACTGTTTTTTTTTTTTTTTTTTTTTTTTTTTTGCGTTTGGGATTGTCGTACCATATCCATTTTTCATCACCCGTAACGATTTTCTACAAGAAGGATTTTCTGTGTTGCTTATTCAACAGTTTGAAACACTTCGTGACACGCTCAGGTCATATGGCATCCATTTTCTTTCCTCCTATATCTTTCCTATTGCGCGTAAACGATTAGAAATGGTTTGTTGAGTTACCCCGAGTTGTTCAGCTAGTTCTTTTTGCGTTTGAGACGAATCTTCATCCAGAAATGCTTGCAGTTCCTCATGTGAAACCTTCCTCTACGTTCTCGATTGCTAACATCAAAATCACCTGCTTTAAACCGCCTAAACCAAAACTAACACGTACTTTTCGATGCAATATTCACCCCAGAACAGAACAGATTGATGCACATGCTTTTGCAGTACTTTTTTCTTGATGAAATTAGTAACGAATGCAGTGTCGAATAAATGCAGTATCGCTTGCCATCTTTCACCTACCGATGTGCAAGTGCGTTTAACTGTTGGGCAAACTTCGGTGTCACATTTTATACTCTGCACCAGTTACGGTCACATAACAACAACGCGGGGGAATATATCGGATTTGCAAATTAGCAGTATACGTCACACAAAAAAACGTTTTAAAACTTATTTGTACACCTAATAAATAAATAAATTTCGTATTCCAATTCCACCATACTCGCATCTACAAAGCGAGTTCCGTGTTGTCCTGCACAGAGCTCCGATCTTAATACCATGGAACGCCTTTTGCGACGAATTCCAACTCCGATCCGTGAGACAATCTCAACCGCTCGTCATCGGTGGCAGACCTGACTAATGCTCTGAATGGAAGACAACTGCCGAAGCAAAGTACGAAAACCTAGTGAAAAACCATTCCAGCAGAGCGGAGTCTGTAATAGCAAAGAAGGGTGGGAGAACTCGATATTCATTCCATTCCTATTGCAGTGAGTTTGCGGATTGGCAAGTGTCCGGATACTTTTGATCAGATAATGTAGCAGATATATTGAAAATGCTGAAACACTAGATGAAATATCAACTTTTAAAGTTTCCGAGTTTCTCCTATCCATCCGTCATGAGTTGTACAGAACGTTTGTGACACATAATGGAATTTTCAGCCACCGAATTCAGATATCTCGATCGATATTTGCCCTTTAGTACTGAGGAAGAAATAAGTTCGTTGATGCCGTCGTTCGCGGACGAGTAGTCATGCAGCATCGTCGTCTTTATCCCTTCAAGATTACGAGTAGTCGATCTCTTTTATTTCTGCCTCTCGTTTCATCTGCGGATATTTCATTTCGATCATTCAGATCGGTTTGTCTTCTTTCGCTGATATGTCATTTGCTCCCCGAGATGATTCCCAATAATGAGAACGAATTCCTCGGAGATCACTCCCACGGCAATAAAAACAATCTCATCTATTCTTTACGGAGGCAATCATATCTGTCTTCGTATTTGACAAAGTTAACAGTCGAATCAAAAAAAGAGCAAAAAAGAAATAATCGTTATGGAGCTCCGAACATAGCATTTATGGCTCTTTCCAACTGCTCGTAATTGCGAGTTCCTGAATTTCATCTATAAAAACTTAAACGCTCGCTTAATGATTAAATTGACTAAGTACAGAGGCAATCCAATCATGAACTATACAACCCTCTACTTAAAGTTTTGAAACGCATATAACCTTTGTTCACAAAAGAAACTCTAAAACTTGTCATTAGATTTATTTATACAAAAGCCGTTCCATAAAAACTGAGAATAATTATTTTTAGCACGTCTTTTGTAAAAAAACATCGTGCTTATGTTATCGGTTTGTCCGTCCGTCCGTGCCCACGATATCTCTGCAACTACTAGTCGGATTTGAAAAATTATTTTTGCATTGGGAAGCTTGAAATATGCGAATGATGATCCTTCATTTCGTTTTTTTTTTACGATGAACAATTTCGCCGCTAGAGAGCGCAAATGCAGTTGATGTCGAATTCAAAAATATGTTTTATTCCACATATTTGCTTCTAAACATCCGATTCAAAAAAATTCTTTTATCTTTCAATTCCATTTATGCCGAAGAGTATTATAGACATAGTTACTTTTTCAAATTACGCATAGATTTAACGCTAGGGGGCGTAAAAGTAAATTGCATTTTTCCAGATAACTCTTCTTCTAAAACTCCGATTTGAAAAAAAAAATCTTTTAGCGGATACACTTCTTCATGGAAAATTTTTTGCATATAATTTCTAATTTTTGGTAAATCATACTTTGGCCACCAGTGGGCGTAAGTACTAATTTTTGCTTCTGATGTATTTGCCATAAAATCTCAACTTCTAAAATATCGATTGAAAAAATTATTTCGTGAACTGATGCCACTCATATCGATAAACATTTTCGGAATATTTTCTTCTTAAAATATTTCACAGTTTCGCCACCAGGGGGTGTAGATTTATATCTTATTTTTGTCAATATCTCTACTTCCAGGAGTCCGATTTGAAAAAGTCCTTCTTTGTTGGATAGTGTTTTCCATGTGACATGTTTTTCATATAATTTCAAAATTTTCAAGTAATTCATAGACTTTCCGCAAGGGGGCGGAGAAGTAAATTGCGTTTCCCCCTATATCTATGTTTCTAAGTCTCCGATTTGAAAACTTCTTTCTCCATCGGATACAGCTCCTGATGGGAAATCGTTTGTACATAATTTCTAATTTTTGTAAAAAAAAAATGGTTTGGCCACCAGGGGGCGTAAATCTTAATTTCCGCTTCTGATATATTTGCAGCAAAATATGAGCTTCTAAATTCTCGATTAAAAAAAACGTCGTTTGTAGACCGATACTACTCATGTCGACGAACCTTTTAGAAACCTTTTCTTCTTGAAATAATGCATGGTTTCTACGCCAGGGGGCGTTGATGTATATCTTATTTTTGTCAATATCTCTATTTCTAAAAGTCCGATTTGAAAAATTATTTCTTTGTTGGATAGTGTTTCCGATTCGAAATGTTTTTCCTATAAAGTCAAAATTTTCAAGTAAATCATAAGCTTTTTTCTAGGGGGCACAAAGGTGAATTGCGTTTTCTGCGGTATTTCTGCTCCTAAAATTCCGATTTGAAAAATTCTTCCTGTGTCGCATGCAAGACCTGATGGAAAATGTTTTTCACATAATTTTTAATGTTTGGTAAAGAATGGTTTGGCTACCAGGGAGCATAAGTATTAATTTTCTGCTTCTGATGTATTTGTAGCAAAATCTGGGCTCCTGAAATTCGACTATTTTTTTTTTCTTGGGCTGATACCGTTCATAAGAAAAAAACTTTTGAGAATACTTTCTTTCTAAGATAACACATGGTTTCCCACCAGAGGTGAAAAAGTCACATCTTATTTTTATCGATATCTCTATTTCTAAGAGTCCGATTTGAAAAATTATTTCTGTGTTGGAGAGCGTTTCCGGTGCGAAACGTTTCTCATATAAATTCATGTTTTTCTTAACGCCCAAGTCTGCAACCAGAGGGCGTAAGCTAATGATTCCTTTTACAGCAATATCTAAAGGATTAAAAACCCAATTAAAAAACTTCTTTCTTCCGTCAAATACTATTGTTTTCCATACCGGTTCCATTGACTTTGAATAGCTTTGATAGATTTAATTTGCGTCAGAACGGATTCAAAGACGTGCTTATTACACCCGAATATTCGGTGTCATCTTTCTTGTTTGAGTTGGAGATGCAGACGATTCTGGTTTTGTTATTGCGCAGTTGTTTAAGGCACGTCAGCATTTCGGAATGCAACTATGGAGGTGAGTAATTCAGAGATAAGAAGTCAAATTCGTTGTGCGATAAAATTTTGCTATGTTTTGGGTAAAACGGCTCCAGAAACACTTAATTTAATGTAAAATGCTTACAAAGATTCATGCCTTGGTGAGTCAACGATTTAAAGGTGGCACCATGATTTCAAGAAAGGACGTTTGTCGGCAGAACTCGCTCCTACGCCTGGTCGACCAGAGCGTACTGTTAATACTGTTTAGACAATACTGCAAGAAGATCGACGAATGACGTGTGAAGACATAGCTGCGTCAATTAATATTTCAAAACGTCGGCATTTCGCATTCTACGCCACAAATTACTGCCACATCGTGTGTGTGTGTTTCAGATGGCTCATCACCTGATGAGAGAACAAGTGTTAGCCAGAATTCAGGTGTGTCATGAGTGGAAACAAATGATTAAAAAGACTCCAAACTTTCAAAACACAGGAATATCTGCTGATGAACCATGGGTCCACTATTTCGTTCTCCTCACGAAGCCTCCTCCGAGAAAAAATGCTGATAATTTTCTTCGATCATAAAGGTGTAGTCAGGTGTAATCTTCAGCATGCTGTTCCTCCAGAAATTGATGTCAATGCTGAGTATTTCATTTCAGTCTTGAAGCGTCTGCGACGACACATATCGATTAAGCGACCGTAACTGGTGAGCAAGAGGACCATACACCATAACGCCCGCTCACATGCGGCTGCATGTGTTCAATAGTTTCTTAAGAAATCCAGTATTGGAACCATGCCACAACCTGCCTACAGTCCTGATCTCGCCCCGTGCGATTTCTCGTTGTTTCCAACAATGAAGGAGAAGTTCCGTGACGCAACATTCAACACAGATGCTGACGTTATTCACGCTATACAGGGGTTGCTAAAGCAGCTTCCATAAAATGCCTTCGCCGCATGCTATGAAAAGTGGACGGAAGAATGGGACCGTTGCATATCATCCGAGGGAAGATACTTTGAGAAAGTATAACATATACATGGCCGAGTCACATTATTGTGACTCGGCTAATATCCAGAGTAACCGCTGTTTGCAGCTCGGACAGTAGCTAGACGGGCTGGGAGTGACTCAATAAGGTGCTGGCAGGTGTTTACAGGTATGTGGAGCCATGCTGACTGCAGCGCATTTGACAGCTGCTGGAGGATGCAAGGTGGAGGATCCACAGAGCGAACAACACGGCCAAGGTTGTCCCACAAACGCTCAATTGGGTTTCAGTCTGGGGAATTAGGGGGCCAGGGAAGTACTTTGAGGTCTTCATCGTTCACGTCCAACCACTCTTGGACATTTCAAGCTGTGTGACATGTCACACTGTCGTTCTGCAAGATTCCATTAGCCCCAGGGAAGACAATCAGCATTATGAGTGTACCTGATCTACAAGTATGGATTCATAACGAATTCAGTCCATAGTGCCTCCCACAGGTATGGGTGGACCCAGAGAATGCCACGAAAACATTCTCCAGAAGATAACGCTGTTCCAACCAGCTTGTGTTCTTCTAGCAATGGTTGAAGAGTGTTTGTTCTCCAATGTTTCTCGCCTTATACTCCGACGTCCATCCGTTCGATGAAGCAAAAAAGGTGACTCATCGCAGGAGGTAATCCTTTGCCAGTCAGCGGAAGTCCAATTCCGATACTGCCGTGCAAATGTAAGTCTTTTCTGCCAATGCATCTTTGTTAGCATAGCTGCAATGACCATCCGTCTGCATCGGAACCCCATAGGCAGCAGAGGTCGCTGAACGGTCTTTTTAGACACACATTCTGTTGCTCCCTGGTTCATTCGGCCCGTGACTTCCTCCATTGTATTGTGTCGATCGGCACTCACGCAACTTCGAAGCCGACGTTCACCTCTCACATCAATGGCACGTGGTGCTCCTCGGTTTCCACGTCGCTTAATCGCAATGGTTCTATTTCTCCAATCGCGATACACTTTAACCACAGAAACACTCGCACAGTTAACAAACTGCGCTGTTTCAGAAATATTGCCACCCTTGACCCGAAAGCCGATAATCATCCCATTTTACAAATCTGATAAATCGCTCCTTTTCTCCATGACAGCAACGAGTGATATGGTTTCAGAATGCACAGCGCACCTTATATACCCTCCACGCCAGCTCACGGCACGTGCCTTCTTTCATTGGCTACGCGCCGTTGAAGTCAAAAATAAGAGGTGGTCACAATAAAGGGACTCGACTGTGTATTTTCTCTATCTGTATTTCTTCATTTTGTGTGATTTTGTTCTCAGTTTTTATGGAATGGCCGTAGTCAAATACAGTACAGTTTATTTTTCTCCCACTTTTTTAAATGTGATGCTCTTAGATTTTAAGAGTGTGACTATGAGGGGATGTCAATAACTAAAACACATGCTAAGAGCTATACGAATTGGTAAAACATTTAAAATTACCTATACATCTCCTCTTATTTCTCAAACTGATTACCACCAATACTGATACACTTATCCCATCGCTTTATCAATGCATGGAAACCTACAGCATAGAAGTTTTCGGTGTGCTGTCTCAGCCAAATTCGCACTTCACGTTCAACCTCTTCATCATCTGCGAAATGCTTATCCGCAAGGTGAAGTTTAGCGGATCAAACAGATGAAAATCGTTGGGAGCTAAATCGCGGTTGTAAGGCGGATGTTGAAGAAGTTCTCTCGTTGTTCAATTTTCTGCTGGGTTAATCGAGCCCTAGAAGGATCAAATTTCTGAGTACGTGTATCTAAAACGGAAGTGGACAATGCAATCGGGAAAATCATTCTGTCATGTCAAGCTCAGACTCCCAGCAACGCAGTGGTGTCAGAACCACGCGCTATCATTTGCTGTGTGTACGTAGGAGGGTGTGTAAATGGAAGCATGCAGCTCCTCAGGTCGAGTCACAGCGTTAGACCAGCGGTAGTACGTGAAAATGGAAACTCTGCGGAGGAAAACCCCGACACACATCCACACTGCCTTCCAAGAAGTTTGTAGGGAAGAAACTCTTGATAGAAGCATGTACATTGGCGCTTTCGGGAGGGCCGCAGCAGCATCGAAGATGATCACCGCTCCATCCGACCTCAAGCGGCCATAGACAAAACATCTGCCACCACTGTTGCAACGCTTCTCGAAGAGAATCGCCGTTTGGCAGTTGAGTAGATTGCTCATCCGGCAAATCTGTCCACCATGTCTGTTGACTGAAATTTGACTAACTCACTGGAAAAAAGAAAAATCGATGTGTTCCCCATCAAGTCACCCCCAAGTAGAAGGAAGCCAGAGTGTGCATGGCATAGGATCACCTCCACAGGTTCGAAAGTGAGGGCGACACCTTCCTTATGCAACTGATGAGACTTGGACCCGTGATTATGAGCCAGAATCAGCGGAATGGAGGCATCCAAGTTCCACACGACCCTGACAGTGTCGTTAGCAATAATCCAAATTGAAGGAAATGATGATTTTTTGCGTATGATGACCAATGTGCTGTGGTCTCTGATCGACTGCCGGTAGGGCAAACTGTCAACTCACAATATTATCGTCACTTTCTGAGGACAAATTCGAGACCGAAAATTCGTTAAAATCGCCCCTACATTTTGGGAACGGGAGCGATCTTGTTGCATGACAACGCATTGTGTCATGGTGCAGCGACGGTGCGGGGACTTTTGTCAAAATATGACTGGGAAACTTTATCCCATCCACCATACGGCCCTGATCTCAGTCCACTCGACTTTGATCTTTACCCAAAGTAAAAAAATCGGCTGCATGGCACCCGCTACGAACCGCTGGACGAACTGTCATTGGACGTGACCCGTGTAATACGACAGCTGAACAAAGATGGCGTACGACGGGGCATCCAGCACATACGTCATAGCTGGCAAGCTGTCATTAGCAGCGGAGGGGAGTACACTGAACGTAAGTTTTCTCCGTTACTTCACACTTTTCTCAAAAATGGACAGCGTGCAGAACTTTATTTAGAACCTATGTATGAGGTCTGGCGTTGTCGTGATGGAGCAATACCCGTCTAGTCAGTTGGCCTGGGCGGTTTTTTTTTTCGAATTGCATCCCAAAGCAAAGAATCAACAAAATTTTACACTCTGGTGCAGCGTTCACATTTTCGCCTCGCTTCTGGAAATGGGCTAACAGCACTCATAAGGAATCCTAAATTACTGTAAGCATAATATTTCCCGATGAAAGCGAAGTTCGAAATTTCTTGGTTGAAGGTAAAAAGGGAGGTTTCCATTGCGATGGAGCACGCTTTCTTTCAGGTTGGTACTGAAGCATCTATGATTCGAACCCAGTAACAATCCTATTGCGCATTTCTTCTGCTGCACATGCACACCGGGAGAGGTGATGCAAGGACAGGCCCATTCCGTTTCTGAGTCAGTTCTCTGCGCACCCACTGTGCGCACACTTTCGGGAAATTCAAACGATCATCCATTATGCTGTAGACTAAACCATAAGAACACCGTATTGCAGTTGCTACACTATCCATTGTTACTCGCCAGACAGCTCGAATCATCTCCTCCACTGGCCTCACAGTTGCGTTTGTTACAATCTGAACAGCACTACTAGGTCAGTCTTCAACAGCAACATTTGAGCGTCCAGGATAAAGCGTATCGACTCTGCTACGTACCGCTTTACACGACAAATATTTGCCATCATAAACAGAAAGGATTTACGTATGAATATCCTTTACAGGAAGTGCTTTTTCATAAAGAAAACGCACCGCATCACGCTGTTCTTCGGTCGTACACACCTGGAGCGCGGTCTATATTTGCGATCTATGCTGGACATCATGCGATTCCTTGCGTCTGCTACAATGAACAAGTAAGCTGGGTTTTGCTGCCACCTCACGACGCCTTGAGGAACTAATAACTACCATTATCAGCAATCTAGTAACTGTTTGTGACTTATTTGCTGACTTCCTCTCGTATATGTGCAAATGCCAGATTATGTGTTTTTGTTTTTGGTTGAAGGTTTGACGACCACCGTGAGCAGCTCAATGGGCTATAAGCAGTCGCCGTCCCTAATTTAGAGTCACCGACTCCAGGAAAGAAAAAGAGCCAGTGCCGAAAGACGAACACAACGTGAATGCCTCACGAAATTCGAACCCGGACCCATCTTGGACGAATCATCAGAAGCCATCGCCTAGGCCACTGTTCCACCGGGGTGGCTAAAAATGTCAAATTAATCCAAAAATTTAAAAAAGCTTGATTCGCTTTTATTGAAACCCTGGGTAGGCTAAAAATTAATGTCCTTCACTGAAAAAAGCAATGTCCCTTCAAGAAATCTTCAAGAAATAGTTATTTATAGCTAACCGATTATTTACATCAGCACATCAGAAGTCACTTCAACTATTACTTCAGTAGCAGAATAAATGACAGATCATAGCACCCAATAATATTCACATCCCGCTGACAAGCAATGCCGCTTCAATAATAACAAAACACGTTTTAATATACACTAAAGAACAATTGAATTAGAGACAGCTAGCGTTAGGCAAATGTGGCGCTGTGGGCTGCCTTGTAAACGGAAACGACATGACGTATGCAGCGATCCGTCAATACAGGGAGTGATGCGACGGGAATATGTAAGGGTCGGACGCAGTATGGGTAAGACGAAGGATCTAAGCGCATTTAATCGTGGGCAAATTGTCGGGGCCCGACGAATGGGTCACTCCATCTCGGAAGTCGTGCAGGCATTGGGATTTTCACGAGCCACTGTGTCACGGGTGCACCGTGAGTACATCGAATCCGGTAAAACCATCCCTGCAAGAGCCAACTGCCGTGGACAACAGCGTGTGGATGAGCGGGATCATCGTAAGCTAGCTCGCATTGTAACAGAGGATAGACGAGCCACGGCGCAAGAAATCACTTGGCAATTCAACGCTGGTGCACAAAAACGTGTAAGCAGCCACACCATCCAGAACCATCTCCTCGCTATGGGGTACAGAACTCATCGTCCCACTAGGGTACCGCGGCTGACCGCCCATCACACGGTACAAAGATTAGCATGGACGCGGAAAATTCGCCACTGGTCCCTAGACATGTGGTAAAATGTTGCCTGGAGTGATGAGTCGAGATTCACGTTGGTACATGCGGATGGCAGGATACGAGTACGGCGCAAACCACATGAAGCGATGGATCCTTCTTGCCAGCAGGTTACTCTTCAAGCTGGTGGGAGTGGCATTCTCTTCTGGAGACTGTTTACGTTGACTGAAATGGGACCCCTGGTACGTGTGACATCGTCCCTCACAGGTCAACGTTACCTGGATATCTTGGACAACCATTTGCTCCCGTCTGTGCGTCTTCAACATCCCACTGGGAAGCTCATCCTGCAACAAGACAAAGCACCGTGCCATCGCTCCCGAATTGTATCCGAATAGTTGGATGAACACTCCTCTTACGTGACCTCGCTTTCTTGGCAAGCTAAGTCACCTGACCTCAATCCCATCGAGCACATCTGGGATACCATCGAGACAGATGTTCGAGACTCTGACCCCCTCCATCAAATCTATGTGAACTGTGGGAGCTTGTTCAGGGGTCGTGGATCCGTAAGGCTTCCCAACGCTTCCGGTGTCTTGTCGAGTCCATGCCGAGACGAATCGTCGCCGTCATCAGGGTGAAAGGTGGTGCTACATGTTACTAGACAGGTATCTCTAATTCAATTGCTCTTCAGTGTACGTTTCAATCAAGCTCATAGCATCAGACTTGGAACTTATAACATCGACGGTAATCAACTTCACACTGTGACGTACTGTAGAGGGGAAACACGTGTCAAAACGATAAACCTTCAACAATACATTCCGTCGGTGTAATTTAATAGGTTAAAAAAACTGCCTTCAGAGCGAGCAGGGCCGGATTAAGGCCTTAGTGGGCCCCCAAGGCTAAGACATTTAAGTGGGCCCCAAGGCTAAGACATCTGAGTGGGCCCCCCAAAGAACTTATGCCGGGAATCATTATGAAGTCCGTTAAAACACGAAACTGTAGCAATATGCTAGTGATAATACGTGTAGGACATTCTTCAAACTAATAAATTATCTGCAGAATTTTCATAATAAGTCATTGTATTTTTCATTGTTCTCATTAGAACACGAGTTAAAAGCTTAAGGTCCCTAGATTTTGTCATAAATTGTTTAATGATTTATATTTGTATACCTTTCTTAGTTCATCCTTTTTGTTAAATGCAATGTGAAGCCACAGGGGACTTTTACCATTAACGGTTCCAGTGCAAATTGGGAGGTGCGGTAGTGAAAAAGTTGAAACTGTCTCACCAAGCCCGCTGAACATAGCAGCATGCAACCTTTTCTCTTGGATAGTCACTGCCTTGGAATCTGTCCCTCCAGCCTATGTTTTTGGCCAAGTGAAAATCATACAAAACAAAAAGTAAAACTATTTTATAAACCTCTCTCTCTAATGATTTGTCCAGGCATGTCTCCTGGGCCCTTTGTCATGGTGGGCCCCAAAGCTATAGCCCCTATAGACCCCCCCTTAATCCGGCCCTGGGAGCGAGGAGGCGCATTTTCGATATCGTCACCGACAAAAATGTATTTTCACAACATCTCGTGAACCAGCTTCACAGCTCATAAGCCAGTCAGCCAGTCAACATTAATTCAAAGCAACCTTTGTATCGCATCTTTTTACATACGTCACTTAACCTCCGATCTCATTTGTCGTTGCCAAAAGAACCAAGAGAAAAAAAATGTTAGAAACTGCTTAAGCAGAATGACCCAGATTTACATATGATAGATACAGAAACTAAAAAGGAAAGTTGTATTAGAGTGTACAGGGTGTGCCTAAAGTCTTTCCCTGATTACGATAAATCTTATAAAATAAACCGGGCCAGTTAGACGTGCGCGGCTTGCTGTAATGATTGGGTCATATTCTCAATTTTTTTTTTTTTGTACTTTGGGAACAATAAGTGGCGCTGCACGGCAGAAGCATAATTTGTTGTTAAAAGCGTCAGTCGGCGAAATGGCGTCTATGCAGGAGAAGCCTAATTGTTTTCTCTATTTTCATAAAACCAAATCTGCAATTTCCGTATAGCGGGAGTTTACGCCTGAATATGATAGAGCTCCGCCTGATGAGAAGAGCATTAGGAACTGTTATCAAAAAATTAAACAGATGGGCAGTGTCGGTGACAGTGTGCCTTTAAGGACTTTTTGGCCGGGGGGGGCAAGTTTTCCTTTATTTATATATATGGCTTTTATCGATTATGAAAAAGCCTCTGATTCGGTGAAACCATCAGCAGTTACAATGGCCGTGAAATCCTGCGGTATTGAAGATGCATACATTAATATTATTAATAACATCTATGAAAATGCAAGTGCAAAGATTCGGCTGTTTGAAAATACAACACACATAAAAATTGGAAAGGGAGTGAGACAAGGTGACACCATATCTCCGAAGCTCTTTAATGCCACATTGGAAAATGTCTTTCAATCACTGAACTGGGAAAACAAAGGGATAAAGATTAATGGAGATTATCTAACCCACCTTCGTTTTGCTGATGACGTAGTCATTTTTGCAACTACCCCATCAGAGCTGCAGAGTATGATCCAGGAACTTGCTGACAAGAGTAAAGAAGTGGGATTAAAAATGAATTTTCAGAAGACAAAAGTGATGTTCAATGCTTTTAAAGAAATGAAGATTTATCGATTGATGGAGAAAAACTGGAGATAACAGATACGTATGTTTATCTTGGACAGCAGATATCAAATGAGGGTCACATTGATGAAGAAATTAATCGGCAGCAAAACTTGCCTGGAGAGCTTTTGGAAGAAACAGCATAATTTTCAAGAGCAATATGCCATTATGTCTTAAAAAGAAAAGTGTTTGATCAATGCATCCTTCCAGTGCTTACGTATGGTGCAGAGACGTGGACCTTAACTAAAAGAGACATACAAAGGCTGCAGACAACTCAAAGCAGCATGGAGAGGTGCATGCTTGGTATAACCAGGAGAGAGAAGAGGAACTCGTGGATCCGAAAAATGACGAGAGTGGAAGACATCATGATCAGAGTTAAATCCCTGAAATGGCAATGGGCTGGACATACTGCCAGAAGGACAGACCATCGATGGACAGCCGAAATTTTAGATTGGATTCCAAGGGACAGGAAAAGACCCAGAAGAAGACCACATGGGAGATGGGTGAATGAAATTCGAAAGTATGCGGGAGTAACAAGGAGGAGACTGGCACAGACAGACCGTTGTGGAAGAAACTTGGGGAGACCTTCGTCCAGTAGTGGATTGATAATGGTTGACAACGAGGATGAGGATGATGATATATATCATCATCATCATCATTGTCAACCATTATCAATCCACTGCTGGACGAAGGTCTCCCCAAGTTTCCTCCACAACGGTCTGTCTTGTGCCAGTCTCCTCCATGTCACTCCCGCATATTTACGAATTTCATCCACCCATATCCCATGTGGTCTTTTTCTGGGTCTTTTCCTGTCCCTTGGAATCCAATCTAAAATTCCGGCTGTCCATCTATGGTCTGTCCTTCTGGCAGTATGTCCAGCCCATTGCCATTTCAGGGATTTAACTCTGATCATGATGTCTTCCACTCGTCATTTTTCGGATCCACGAGTTCCTCTTCTTATCTCTCCTGGTTATACCAAGCATGCACCTCTCCATGCTTCTTTGAGTTGTCTGCAGCCTTTGTATGTCTCTTAGTTAAGGTCCACGTCTCTGCACCATACGTAAGCACTGGAAGGATGCATTGATCAAACACTTTTCTTTTAAGACATAATGGCATATTGCTCTTGAAAATTATGCTGTTTCTTCCAAAAGCTCTCCAGGCAAGTTTTGTACGCCGATTAATTTCTTCATCAATGTGACCCTCATTTGATATCTGCTGTCCAAGATAAACATACGTATCTGTTATCTCCAGTTTTTCTCCATCAATCGATAAATCTTCATTTCTTGTAAAAGCATTGAACATCACTTTTGTCTTCTGAAAGTTCATTTTTAATCCCACTTCTTTACTCTTGTCAGCAAGTTCCTGGATCATACTCTGCAGCTCTGATGGGGTAGTTGCAAAAATGACTACGTCATCAGCAAAACGAAGGTGGAAGTTAGATAATCTCCATTAATCTTTATCCCTTTGTTTTCCCAGTTCAGTGATTGAAAGACATTTTCCAATGTGGCATTAAAGAGCTTCGGAGATATGGTGTCACCTTGTCTCACTCCCTTTCCAATTTTTATGTGTGTTGTATTTTCAAACAGCCGAATCTTTGCACTTGCATTTTCATAGATGTTATTAATAATATTAATGTATGCATCTTCAATACCGCAGGATTTCAGAGCCGTGGTAACTGCTGATGGTTTCACCGAATCAAAGGCTTTTTCATAATCGATAAAAGCCATGCACAATGGAAGTTCATATTCCCTCGTTCTTTCAATTAGTTCTCTCAGTACGTGGATATGATCTATTGTGCTGTAGCCACTCCTGAATCCAGCTTGTTCTCTCGGTTGAGCCATGTCCAGTGTTACCTTCAAGCGGTGTGAAAGAACTTTAGTGAAGATTTTATAAACCACTGATAGGAGGCTGATAGGGTCTGTAGTTCCTGAGATCCTCAATGTCACCTTTTTTATGTAGCAGGATCATTGTAGCATTGTTCCAATCCTCAGGAATCTTCCCTTCATTAAGGCATCGAGTGAAAATTTGGGCGAGTACTGTTTCAATTTCTCCACTTGCTTCTTGTATGATGTCTATAGTAATTCCATCTTCTCCTGGAGCTTTCCCCCGCTTCATGTTCTTGATTGCATGAGCAACTTCTGCTGGGAGGACTGGAAGAACTCTGGTACCTTTCATGATGTCTGGAGTACATGTATCATCCCTTTCATATAATTTGGAGTAGAAATCTTTCACTCTTGTCAAAATTTCGCCTCTATTTCTTGTTATAGAACCATCTTCTTTTCTCAGAGCCATAATCTGTTTTCTTCCCTTACTGAGATGTCCCTTTGCTATCTTTAGGCTTTGGTTGTTTTCAATTGCTTTCCTCACTAGCTTACAGTTGAATTTCCTTACGTCTTCAGTGATACTTTTTCGTGTTGTCTTGCATAGCTCTATATATTCCACTTTGGAAGTCACATCTTCTTTAGTTGTCCTCATCTCTCTTCTTTTTTGCATCAACATTTTGGTTTTTCCTGATAATTTGTTCACATGCAACTTGTTCTTAGACCCAGCTAATTTTGTTGCTGTTTCCATTAGAGCTTTGGTTACTTTTCTGTTAACTTCCGAAATATCCACTTCTTCCGATGTTAGGCCTTCTAAAGCAGAGAATCTGTTCTTCAGTTCCAACTTGAAAGTATTATGGTGTTTTTTAAGGTTGGTTATGTCAATACATTTTGTTTGTCTTATGAGCTTGCCACGTTCCAGTTTAGTGTTGAGGTGCATCTTACATCTCACCAATCTATGGTCACTACCTGTGTTGAACTTGTTCAGCACACTGCAGTCTTCGATGACGAATTTTTTGTTACACATAACAAAATCAATTTCACTTGTCGTCCCAATTGGATGTCTCCATGTCCATTTCCTGTGTGCCTTTTTCTTGAAAAAGGAGTTCAAGATGAAAAATCCTTCTGCCTCTGCAAACTCAACGAGAGTATTTCCACGCTGGTTTCTGTTGCCGTGACCGAATTTACCTACTGAAGTTTCATTCTGTTGCCGTTGCCCTATTTTTGCATTGAAATCTCCCATAATTATCTTCAAGTGCTGCTTACCTTTATTATTTAGATGACGAATTTCCTCATAAAATTCTTCAATTTCTTCTTCAGGATGACTTGTGGTGGGTGCATAAGTTTGAATAATCTGAGCCTGGTATCTTCTCGATAGTTGGATAACGAGTCGTGCAGCTCTGTCAGAGGAACTTTCAACTTCTACCACTTTATCCTTCAGTTTCTTGTTTATTATAAATCCAACACCACTAGTTCTGCCAGTATCTGTCCCACGATAATAGAAGAGATGTCCACTTTTCAGTTCAATGAGATCTTCTCCTTTTCTCCTTACCTCACTTAGCCCGACGATGTCCCACTTGATCCTTTGTAGTTCCTCTTCCAATTCAAGAAGCCTTGAATCAGAAGATAGGGAGCGTCCGTTATAGGTAGCCAAGGTCAGCATCAAATGGCAGCCTAGTCCGGTCCTCCGGGGATTCTTAGCACCCTCTGCCTTCATGTCGCACTGGCCGCTGCCTTGGCCAGGTACATTCCAGCTGCCGGAGACTGAGGGCCAAGATTTAAGTTGTAGAGTCATTTTGGAGGTGTTTGGCCATAACTCACCACGCTGGCCAAGCGGGTTGGTGAGTGTGGGATAGCATTTCCTCTGATCCCGATGGTATAGTTATACCGCTATTGGCGGTCGTCAGAGCCCCTTTAGTGGGAACAGGATGCACCACGGGTAGGCGGGGTTGACATTTGTCAAGGAGAGGCTGTGATGTTACGCATCACCTGACCTTACATCCCGATGATATATATATATATATATATATATATAATTTTAACTACTATATTTATATATATAGAAGTAATTACAACAATATATCTAACACAGGGGCGCATTTAAGAGGGCCTTGCCCCCCCCCCCCGGAAAATGTGTCTTTTTTTGTTTTTTGGTTAAAATGCGACTTATATTAGAAAAAAATGCCTTAATTTAATAAAAACGTATTGAAAAACAAAATGCTTTAATGTTTATCAGATTTTCATTAACTTTGATTTTGTTCCAGATGGTAGATTTCAAAAACTTCCTATTTTCGTCCCCCCCCCTCCCCGAAGAAAAATTCTACATGCATCTCTGATATAGTTATTACTTCTTCAAACATTTCAGGAATAACAAACTTTCTTCAGCTAAATGAGGGAGTCTGCAGGCTTGAAATTTTCATCCATTAAATGCATTCAACGCAGTCTTGATCCTGAATCACGATTCCCAGACAATTAGGTATGATTAGTCTACTTATTATATTTTGAAGAATACCATGCATCGTAATACACTTTTTAACAAAATATACTATAACTAGTACCATTTGAACAAATATTGAAAAAAATATAATTGGAGAAATATTTGTAGCATAAAAAGAAACAAACTTCCATTTTCATCATAGCCTGAATTTATTAAAATTTGTCTCGGTATCCTAAAATGTCTCCGGGGAGGGGGGTTGTTCGTTTCCTGAAGGGCTTCGCCTCTCTGGATGTATGCCTGAAAGAAACACTGGTCGGTGACCGTGCAAGAAGTGGAACAGCTTCCAGTAGTGAGGTAACTGTCGCCGCCTTGTTTGATGCATTAGTACGAAGCCCGAGGAAATCAATTCGTCATGCTCCTAGTCAACTGAGAATAATTATAAAGGCAGTGCAGCGCATTTTAGGAAAGCGGCTTCGTTTTTTTTTTTTTTTTTTTTTTGTATACAAATTGCAAATTATTCAAGCCTTGAAACCTAATGATGGGCTCAGACGTGTTACATTCGTTATGGATATTCTTGAACGAATTGACGAAGATAATGATTACCTGAAGCGGATTTGTTTTTCACAAAAATCAACTTCTTATACTTCAGGTAAAGTGAACAAACCTAATGCTTGTATCTGGGGTTCAGGGAACCCATATGTAGTTAGGGAGAAACAGAGGGATAGCCCTAAAGTCAATGTTTGGTGCGGACTAATGCACAACAAAGTAATTCGACTGTCCTTCTTTATTGAGCCCACCATTACATCGGGTACTTACTTCGACATGATGTAGAATGTTGCACCTCAATTGGAAGAGCTGTAACCATGGGTAATGTTCCAGCAGGGCGGTGCGCCCCGCACTGGGGTGTACCTGTCGTTTAGTTCTTAGATGACAAATTCCCTAACACATGGATAGGCAGAGATGGTTCCATGCCCTGGCCACCATGATCCCCAGACATTGTACCCCTTGACTTCTTTTTATGGGGCTACATTAAGAATCAAGTTTATGCAACACGAGTTGTAGATATTAGCATTTTGAACGGAAGAATAACTGAAGCGTTTGCGACCATCACAGATGACATGTTGCAGCAGACATGGAAACAGATAGAGTACCGACTGGATGTTCTCCGTATAACAAAAGGATCCCACGTTAAGGTATACTGATGACCCGGAAAGAAAACTTTGAATTTCTGGTAAGCTATATTGGAAAACCGTATGTATAACGAGCGTGTTTCATTTTATACGATTTATCGTAACCAGAGAAATACTTTAGACACAGCCTATATATTGCAAGTACAGTAGAATACATGTCCTTCGAGGAAGATAAACAGTTGAAGAACTTAGTAAAGAACAAATCATGAAATGAGAAGAATATTAAAGAATATACAGGAATAAACACCGTCGATTAAGTTTGACAGCATAGGCGTAGAGCAAAATATTAGAGCACCCTGCCAAAATTATTTAAGGTTCTAATAAAAACTAGTTTTGAGCATTTTCAGTGATTTGGAAAATATATTGAATGTACTAATTTGAATATGAATGCCGGGTGCTTCGACTTGTGAATCCTGTGATGATTATATGAATCAAAACTAAGCCTGTAGTTACTTTCTTATAATTTTACTTGCTCTTTTTATGAAATAAAATAATGCTGATTCCTTTTCATGAAATAAAATAACGCTGATTCATTTTCATGAAATTACTCTGCATTGCAAAGAAAATGAAATAAAACACGACATAACACCTACGTAATAGAACAAACATCGCAGACAATTGTTCGAGCCCGTGCGTGTTGCCACAGATGAAGTCGTTTGTCTAACTTTATTTTATTTTCCGGTATTTTTCTTTGATTTTACGTATCGTGCGATAGCGGTAAGCTTAGTTCCGATTTCTGCTATAGGATAAAAGCAGATGGCACTGCAAGTACTGAATGGCCTTAGGGACAGATGTAGCCTATTATATAAGTTTGATATTGTTTGAGGCAGAGATTCAACAATTAAAAAGGACAAGCACAAGGAGGCGCCAACAAAATGGGACAGACTTTCAAACTTTCAGACAAGGGAAATTATATATGTTCAGATAGATGGTATTTTCGGATTTTAAAGGTCTGGCTATGCGTACTTATTTTTTATAGTCATTCACTTTTTATTTTCTGTGTGAAGATATGTTTGCAATAACAAAGCATAACTCTTGAGAACTTTTAAAGCACTTAGAATATTCGTCATCATGGTAGCTTCAAAGCACCGAAACTCATATTTCCCGGCGAAATATTACGTGCCTAAAATAATGACGAACTTTTCAAATCACTTCGAAGGAAGTTGCTCACGAGCAGCTGAGATTTGTTCTTATAGTAGGCTGCAATAAATGTGGTGAGAACGGAAAAAATAAATTATTTGGCGAAACTGTCGGAAGTGAAGTGACACATTTTGATGGACGAGCAATAACCTTAGGTTCATATCTGGGAACAACGAACGATGCAACAATCGATCATGAACTGTCATTGCAAAGACAATACACGAGCAATTCTTTTTCACTCTGATGTAATGTAACTTCCTGTGCAAAATGAAGGCATTTACGCAATAAAAAAGAATAGCATTAAGCTTTGTCTCGTTGCATAAGAAAGGCATTTTTCTCTTGCAGCTGATTGATGACGGTCACTGTGAGATTTTCTTTTTTGGGTACCACGTCCGTTATGAAGTTTTTCTTCACGTCTACAAACTGTTCGATGAAGCCGATGTTGTGAGGACGGCGGAAAGAGCAACAGGCAGTTAGAATGATGGTCGACTGATCGAAATTTTGCCATGTAGACGACATTCTGTATTTTGAGGACGTAGTGCTGTGCGACACGTTTAGAACCATCATCCAACTTGTCATATGATATTTTTTTGTGTTACAGAAAACAGGAATTTTGGGGGTAATTTAATGACCACCATGATAAAATCTAAAGGCTAAGAGCAGCCGCCCGTCTGAAATTTAGAGCCACTAGCATTAGAGAATGTAGAGAGCCATCGCTGTAGTAAAAACATACTCTCATGTCTGGTCTGGGAGACAAATCCTGGTATAGTTAAAATGACTTGCCACGAAACCAGTGTCTCTGGTTTAGTTACGGTACAAACCAGTTATGGCATACTTAAAACGACTAGCCACGGTATAGTTATGGTATAGTTATGGTATAGTTAAGATCACTAGCCACGGTATAGTTACGGTATAGCTAAGATGACTAGCACGGTATAGTTATAGTATAATTAAGATGACTGGCACGGTATAGGTTTTTTTTCGTGAGTAGTCATCTTAACTATACCAGACATGGTATAGTTAAGATGACTAGTTACGCTAGTTATCTTCATTATACCAGTTATGGTATATTTAAGATGACTAGCCACGGAGTAGTTATGGTGTAGTTAAGATGACTAGCCACGAAACAAGTGTCTCTGGTTTATGTATGGTTCAAACCAGTTATGGTGCACTTAGGATGACTAGCCACGAAACGAATGTCTCTGGTTTAGTTATGGTTCAAACCAGTTACGGTATACTTGAGATGACTAGCCACGGTATGGTATTGTTAAGATGACTGCCACGGTATAGTTATGGTATTGTTAAAATGACTAGCAAGGTGTAGGTATAGTATAGTTAAGATGACTAACAAGGTACAGTTAAGATGACTAGCACGGCATAGTTTTTTTTTCGTGGCTAGTCATCTTAACCATACCAGTTATGGTATAGTTGCCAGTGATGTATAGTTACCGTATTACAGTTGTGGTATAGTTTCTACGCCCTCTCACTCCGGAGTAAGTTGCTCTGCCAATTAAGCTACACGGACGGCGTGTATAGCTGCAGATTGCAGAAACTATACCAGTTATGGTATAGTTAAGATGACTAGCCAGTTTGCAGAAACTATACCAATTATGGTATAGTTAAGATGACTAGCCAGTTTGCAGAAACTATACCAATTATGGTATAGTTAAGATGACTAGCCACGAAACCAGTGATTCTGGTCTCCAGTGCATGTGAAAACACAAATGTGTCCGTGACAAAGATCGAAGTCGCTCTCCTCCCTCCGGAGTAAGTTGTTCTCCCAACTGAGCTACACGGATGGAATGTATCGCTGCGCATTTGTCGTCTTGACACGTGTTTTACCTCTATATTGCGTCACATCATTTCCCTCTTAATTTTTTTTTTTTTTTTTTTTTTGGAACGCAGAACAATTTTCATTAATTCTAGACGATGTGTGGAACAAACATCACACATTTTTCGAAGAACCCAACGGACAGTACATCCATTTGCACGTAAGGGCGCCAATGTAAAACACAAGTTTGTCCGTGACGAGTGAAGGGGCAAACTTCTGTAAAACACAAGTTTGTCCCTTAACTCCGGAGTAAGTTGCTCTCCCAACTAAGCTACACGGACGGAGTGCATCGCTGCAGATTTGTCGTCTTGACTTATGCTTTACCTCTGTAGTACGTCTCATGCGGCAATGGAGAATTAAAAGTGTCTCTGATAGTCCGTTACAAACTTGATTCAGTAACGCTATAACATCACGTGATACACCCCTGTATCTTTTCAAACAGGAATTTTAGTTAACTTAAAACTAAAGAAGCCGATCAGACGAACGTCTTGGTATGCACCATGTGATTACCGTAATTCCTCGCATAATCATCGCAGGTATTACGCTTTACTTTGAAAGGTGAAAAAAAAGTATGGATTCGGTAAAATTTACCAATTAAACAAGTGTGATGCACAGAATTTAATCGATAGCCTTATATCATATATAAAATACCTTGGCCAATTTATATCATATATAAAATACCTTGGGCAATTAATAGCATATATAAAATACTTTGGGCAATTTTTATCATATATAAAATACCTTGGGCAATTAATATCATATATAAAATACCTTGGGCAATATAAGAAGCCTGTTCAAGAAACACTTGCGCATTTTTTTTTCTAAGTAGCATATTGGAGCCAAACCATCCCCACAGCCTACACCCGACTCCGCTCCGTGTGAATGAAACTTTCCGAGCAGTTGCGTTGCACGTGACCTTGAATAGAACGCTGTGAAGAAGAGTCTTTTTGCGCCCACCTCTCAGTCGATTCATGGATATCACAGTGGAACAGCTTGTAGGTTTGAAGTTTTGTGTTCGTTTAGGGAAAACGAATTCGGAAGCATACGAAATGTTGGTGCAGGCATATGATGACAGTGTGATGCCACATCGTACAGCACAGTGGTGGTTAAAAGAAATTCGCGAAGGCCGCGAATGGTTTCAGAAACAAAGTGGACCTGGGGTGTCTCCAACAGTCATTATTGATCAGATGTTAGGCACTGTAGCCGCAATTTTTCCTAAGGGTCATCGGAATGGCAGAACGTTTACAAATTTCAATTGGAAGTGTCCACACTACACTCAGTGAAAAACTACACATGACGCGAGTCGGTGCAAGATGGATTCTTCGGTTACTGGCGCCTGAACAAAAACTAGTGCGTGTTGAGGGGTGGGAATTCTTGAAGCAAGAAATCGCTTCAAACAAGTACAACCTTAAATAACTTATTGCAGGCGATGAAACTTTTCCTTATCACTATGATCCAGAGGTCAAAGAGGCATGGAGAGATGCATATTTAATGTAATAAAGAAAGAGAGAAAGAGTAAATCATGGATCTGGAAAATGACATGCGTGCACGACATCATGATCGAAGTATAATCCCTGAAATTGCAATTGGCTGAACATACATAGAAGAACAAAACTTTTATAGCCCCTTGCTGAATATGATGTTGGTCCATGTGCTGCTTATCTGGCAAAAGAAAGACTCCACAAGATTTCTAAAGATGTCTCGTGGTATCTGGTAGCAACACTTCATCAGCAGATCCTTTAACTCTTGTAAGTTATGTAGTTGAGCCGACACAGATTGAATTTTCTGTTTCAAAACCAAACCACAGGCACTCAATCGCATTGATGTCTTGAGAAGTTGGAGGTCGAGACAATACCTGGAAGTCCTCTCATTTTCTGCTACCCATTCTCGAACAATACGGGAATTCTAGAATGACACATTTTTCTGCTCAAAGAAACCCTTCTAGAGGGAAATGTCACTCCTATAAAAAGATGTACCTCGGCCGCAATGATGCTTAAGTAGCTGGCCATGGTTTCCTGCACATCAATGACTAGGGTTTCCCAGCAAAATATTGCGCAAAGCATTACACTTCCTCCAGATGCTTGTTTTTGTCCCACGGTGCCTTTTGGTACCAAACCTTCTCCCAGATAAACAGAGAATGTATACCCGATTGTCCATATGATACCAAAACACCTATTGTACCCGATTTGTCCACATAGTACCATGGGAATGATTGGAAGAAGGTTGTCTGACCAGACGACCTTCCTCCAA
This sequence comes from Macrothele yani, assembly GCA_039090855.1. Classification (NCBI taxonomy): domain Eukaryota; kingdom Metazoa; phylum Arthropoda; class Arachnida; order Araneae; family Macrothelidae; genus Macrothele; species Macrothele yani. Next base: position 189,587,582 of record CM076995.1, read on the forward strand.
TCATTCAAGGTCCAGTTTTGATGCTTGCGTCCCCATTATGGGCGCTTTCGACCGTGAACATAGGTTAGCATGGACACTCGGAGCGTCGTGCGACTACGCAGCCATTTTCAACAGGGTTCGATGTACTACTGTATGTTGTGGCATATTAATCCCATCACCAGCACTCACACTACCTGCGAATTACGCCATTGTATCCTTTCTGTACACTCCTACCACATGGGGTAGCTTTCGTTCAGGTCTAACATTTAAGAGCCGTGGTGGGTACACACCTTGCCGGCGGTTTATGGTTTCCTCCACTTCTCGGTTCACTTCTACGGCTGACAGTGAGCATCAGGTCTCGCCGACTAGGAAATTCTATGACCAAGTGATCTGACCATTGCAATTTGGCCTTTGTCAAACTCGCTTAAGCCCGCTGCATTTTCCCTCTGAAGAACAAATGTAGCACTGACTAACAAAACTATGGTATGTTAGTCCCTTAGTATCCAGTCTAATATTTCAGTTGTTCATTCGTGATCATCGGGTGTTATCTATGCCTTTTCATGACCTTCACACGCGCCGTCGCTTAGCTGTTTCTTCGATTTGCAAAAAGACGAGCTGGTCACAATAGTTTGACTTTTAGGTGTATTGTTATAAGAACTTATAACAGATGAACAACTGAGACATTAGACTGGATAGCTAAATACAGGAAAAGACGCAAAAGAAAACCGCGTAAGAGATGAGTGGACAAAATTCAACAGCATGCTGAACAGTGACATGGAGCAGACTTTTTCAAGACAGTCTGTTGTGTAAGAAACTCAGACAGACATTCATCCAGCAATTGATTGATAATGGTTGATGATAATGACGTTATAAAATACTGAATGTTCTCGTGCAGTATAGTGCAAGTTGTTGACTTTCTTTGTGTATTTCGGGGTTTAAAGACCACCATGAACATCTAAAGGCTAATATTTATCTTTTTTCTTGCACTATACGAAATTCGTAAAGAAACCGTTTTTATTTTTTTTTTTGTTATCTTTCGCACATTTTCTTCAAATTTAGGACAACAGCCTGAGAGGCTTAGAACTGAGATAGAGAAAGAGACAGAAAGAGAGACAGAGAGAGTGAGAGAGATAGACGGAGAGAGACAGAGACAGAAAGAGGGAGAGTGAGAGAGAGAGAGAGAGAGAGAGAGAGAGAGACGGAGAAAGACAGACAAAGAGATGCAGACAGAGAGAGATAGACGGAAAGAGACAGAGAGAGGGATAGTGAGAGAGAGAGAGAGAGAGACGGAGAAAGACAGACAAAGAGATACAGACACAGAGAGAGAAAGACGCTGAATATAAATTTCCGCGTTCGGGCGTTTTACGTAATTTTGTCATATTCAACTTATTTTATGCACACTTTTCAGCTACAATAGTTATTTCCCATTTTTATAGTACCTACAGGAGTTTCTTTCCAAGTAAAAAAATATTACAAGTGCTATATACAGTATATATTTCCTTTATTCAAATTTCACAATACTTTAGTGAAATTTATTTAAACTGATTTTAAAAAGAAAAGCATTATACATCACGATATTTGATGAATATCGTGATTTATAAAGCTTCTCTTTTCAAAATCTGTTAAGAGTAATTGTTATGTTCGCTTCATATATTTAGTAATTATAATGTTCAGTTCATGTTCTACCTATTATAACTTAACTAAACTTCAGAGATTACAAAATAGATTGTTGAGGATGTTGCAATTCAGACTTTCAGGTTCCTCCTTTTCAAATTCTAATTTGATCTCCATATTACGTCCTAATGATTCAGTTATTAAATATTGCTCCATTATAGCGGTTTAACTTAACAAAACTCATGTTTAAAATGGTAAAGAATGATTTATTCTCTTCTTTAATTTCTTTAATTTTCCCTAGCCATTCTTATTCAACTAGACATAAAACTTCAGTCATCACTTGTTTCCCTTCACATGAACGTCCTAGAGCTTTAATTAACTATGCTGGCCCGCAGATTTGGAATTAGCTCCCACCACAATTGTCGGCTATTAAAAATTATAATTTGTTTAAAAGAAAACATAAACAACACTTACTATCCTGAAATCAGTTTCGTAATGCCCTTATCACTTTTCACCTCCTGAACGGGTTATACGGTGTATCTGACTTGATTTGCTTTTGCACATTTTTTATGTGTTCAGTGGTCAGGATGAGAGGGCTCGTCATGATTCGTGGAGACCTTTTCTTTATGTGTTCAGTCGTCAGGATGAGAGGGCTCGTCATGATTAGTGGAGGCCTTTTCTTTATGTGTTCAGTCGCCAGGATGAGAGGGGCTTGTCATGATTCATGGAGGCCTTTTCTTTATGTGTTCAGTCTTCAGGATGAGAGGGCTCTTCGTGATTTGTGGAGACCCTTTCTTTATGTGTTCAGTCGTCAGGAGGAGAGGGCTTGTCATGATTAGTGGAGGCCTTTTCTTTGTGTGTTCAGTCGTCAGGATGAGAGGGCTCGTCAGGCCTTCTGGAGGTTTTTTCCTTCTTATTTCCTAGTTGTTGGTGTATTAATTTGCTTTGCATTAGAATGTCAACTGCGTATTTATAACAACCGAAATACTAAATAAATGAAAATGAAATGAAATGAAATATTGTCACAGTAAAGTTTTTGCAATCTTTAATTTAGATTTAGATATTTTTATACATCTTTACTTCTTTACTTGAGCATAGTTGTTTTGCAGAGTGCTGGTAGCAAAATCTTTGACATTAATGCATGTTAGAAAATGTAGTTTTTCTTGTAATTTTTGGTCCATCCCTGTGTGAAATTTATAGTTGCACTGCAGGTGACGCTTGACGTGTCACACTGCCCACTCGGTGTTGCCTTTCTTTTGATCTGCTGGATTTAACATGTGATCTCATGGATATAGTCTATGGACTATATCTATGCATCTATACATATCTATGTATATATATCTGCACTTTGACTTCCGAATTTATTCCCGATAATGCGAAATTTTCTTACCGTCGCACCTTAGCTTGTGCTACCCCATTTTTACAGATAAAGAAATGGAGATTCTTATTATTATTGCCGTCTTTTCTCTACGTACGTAGTTTCCAGAGTGCTGCAACTTCCTTTTTGATCGACTATCATGTTTCTACATTTCAGTCGGAACTACCGCTACATGGAAGTTTTTACCCAAGTTCTCCTCTATCATATTTCTGGACAGGTATTCAAGCTGCCACAAAGAGAATGTGACATGTCCACCTAATCCTAATAGACCAGCGTAACACTTAGGTGTCTCGTACGATTCGTCCAATGACAACTGGTCCAATACCGATTCTTCCAAAAAGGACATTTCGTTTTATGAGCAATTGGTTAAAAGTTACGATTCGACAAATGGTGCGAGTAGGCAATGTCGATTCGCAAAATGGTGCGATTCGTCCAATGCCGATTAATCAAACTCAATACCATTTCATCCAGTGGTACGATTAGTCCAATACTGAATTGTCATTGGACCAGTCGTGCCATTGAACGAATTATACCCTTTCAACGAATCAGCATTTAACCAGTCGTATTATTGGACGAATTATCCCCTTTTAACGAACGGAATTGGACCAGTACTACCATTGGACGAATTGTCCCCTTTCAACGAATCAGCATTGGATTAGTCGTACTATTAGACGAATGGTCTCTTTTCAACGAATCAGCATTGGACCAGTCATACCATTGGACGAATTGCCCCCTTTTGACGAATCGTCATTGGACCAATCGTCTGGAACAGAACACTGACTTGTTCCCAGTTTTTGATCGCGATGTTTTCTCTAAGAAATGTTATAACGAAGTAAATTTCTCCGTCATTTCTGTCCACGCCAGGATTCGAACCCGGATCCCTTCATTCCGGAATAACTCACTCTACCAATTGAGCTACGCGGACGTTTTATTCTGATTCCTATCTGCCTTTATGTCGTGTGCGTCCTTCTGGCAGGTACGTCACATCTCCTGGTACGTTACAATGTGTCACAAGCTCTTCCATGCTGTATTAGTGAGATCCCCAGTAACACGTGACTCATTATCCAACGTATGCGAAACCACATTTAGCTAGCTTTCAAATATGAATGGCCAATGTCTTGCCGGCGGGCAAGGGAGAGTTATAGCCAACGAACATGCAAATTTTAACACCAATGTTCTTCTATGGGTTTTAAATGCAGTGTTTCGGATTGACTGACATCTTCCAAAATCATTCTCCGAAAGTACTTTAGAGCATTCTTCACTGCTCATTCACGAATAATGTACGAACAGTAATTAATCTAAGATGGCTAATCGTCGTCTGGAAGTTGGCTAGCCAACGCATAACTCCTTACGTTGCGTTGATCACGGTTTATGTGTTCCACCCTCGTCCCAGAAACCCAAGCAGCTGCGAAGATTTGAAATGTTTAGACAGCTTTGTTCTAAAGCATGTGAGGCACACACCGTTGAATTTATAGCGACGTATGGATAGTGTTTCCATAAATAAATGCCAGCGTGAAAAAACACAAAGTGATGAAAAGCCAGAAATGATCATTGGGCGTGCTACACTTTTATTTCTGAGCGGGAAGAATCGTTCTTAGGCCGACCTAATGACGTTGAAATCATTTCTTATCCTCGCGAGGACAGCTGATTGTGTTCTCACGTGCACTGTCCGCTCATGCAGGGCGGAAATGAGGCTCCAGGTTCTCGCCCCGTTCCGTTTCCACCTCATAATCAGCAGCACACTGCGGGATGATGGATGCTCCTCCGGAGACGAATCCCGCATCATGGAAACCCTTAAATCATCAACGACTGCTCTCGGCCAACAACAATGGAAACCCTAGTATCACTGACGCAAAAAGATTCCCGCCAATAATGACTCTAGCTCGGAAACCTTGATTGTTTGTCATTGTTCGTTCGCGTCTGGTCTCCGGCGCAATGATTAAAACTCTCCGTTTGAAAGTCATTGTTGGTTCCGATGGCTTTCCTATTAAGAGCGCGTTGTGATTTTCCTTAATGATTCTTTATAATGGAGGCATAAGATAGGCGGAGCCTGTTGATTGAAGAGCATTCACAGCTATGCCGATGCTTGCCACTCAATTTCACTCGAACATCCAGAAAATGGGAAGAGATTAGAATGGATTAAGATTCAACGACCGTAGCAGGAGCAGACAAATTAAGTCTCCATTTATTTCATGAGGAATGAAACTCGTGATAATATGAGCCTCTTAATTAGCTTTCGGTTTCATACATACTTGCCATATCGTAAATGTCTCGAATATAACTCATTGAAGCCCATAAATATATCAAAACGTACCATTCTGTGAAATGCATTTCGAACATCGGGTTTACGTAACTGGAGCATGATATCGCAGTTTCTGAGGCAGCTGTCCATATGTTTGCAAGCAGGTAAGTTTCAATACGAACTGTATTTCACATCACGCTCTCGCTAAATTCCTATAGAGAAAAAAAAAATTAGAAGGAAAATATTTTTTGCAATTCGACCAAAGTACAATGTTAATGTGTCTTCGGGAAAAGAAAAGAGCGTGTTTGGGTATTTTCCTCCTGTCTCTAAGAATATTACTAGAAAGTAGGAGTGCATATATTCCTTCTGATTGAGTAGTGTTAAGCTTTAACAAGACGAGAAATTTAGCACATCTTTCTGGTGTAAAAACGATTCTGTTAGCACCATGAATATTATGATATTTTATCAAATGGCGGAGTAACTAAAATTGCAGAATTAAAAAAAGACACATTACCTGAATTGTTTAATCGTATTTAAACGGAATGTACATGTACGCTTTATAAGAGATGTACCTGAAACACATGTACGCTTTATAAGTGATGTACCTGTAGGTTTTGTACAAACCGTTACGTACTCAAATTTCAAAGATTTATCGAAGCTTAATGCTTTGGATAAGTAATGAGAGAGTATCCATTGAATTACGAACCAGATCGGGGAATTTTGAAACCTACACTTCACTGTTTTGGTATCACTGAGTAGCTTTTAACACGAAAAAAAAAAAAGATCGTCTAAAACTGGAATTGAATTTAAGTTCGTAGGAAAAAATCTAACGTCTGTAACGTAATTTGTCTTTCCGCTGTAACTTAGTCCTTACGTTAGTAACTACGTTATCTGTTCTAATGTAATATCAGAAAGTAATCATACGCATTACAAGAAAGAGGACAATTATAGTACTTACAAATACGTTTATTTTGCTTGCATGGTTTGTACTCCACACTCACATCCGGTTTATGGGCGTTTTCAATACAGTATCAGTGATTTAACATCCAATCGCAGTATAACAGCACGTCTAGCATCACTAACATCAATCCCCTTAAACTGATCAGATCATATGTAGAGGATTTTAAGAAGGGAGTGTCTGACCCCACGTCTTAAACAACCCTTAGAAATAGGAAGCTAGGAGATTTTGGGCTAGAGTGCCCGATAGGAAAGTGACACGGAAGCGCGCATAAAGAGGAGGAAGACGCCCTTGTTTATTACCGGGGGGCCAGTACATGGGGTCCTTCGGCTTAACGTGCCCATCCGACGCACGGCGAACATTTAGTGGTTCGAGAGTTCGTACCTGCCTGGGATCGAACCCGAGGTCTTCTCCGTGGCAGTCACGAACTCTGACCACTAGGCCACCGGCGGCCCGTCCCCTTAAACAACCGCTGCATTGCCTTTTTATCTATCGTTCTTATTAGGTCACACATACGTCACTTGTTCCGACTTCAGTGTGTTGCCAACATCATTCTCGTTTGAGGGAAAACACATAACGTTATAAGGTTTGAAAATGTCTAAGAGAACGAACTAAATTTTACATAGGAAAAAGAAACTCAAAAGGAAAGTTAAAATAGAATATACGTTACACGTCATCCTTCAGAGCCACAGGTACTACCAATCTGCCAAGTGATCTGAAATGAAAACGCTGTTTCTTCACAAAATTATTTTCTTCCGCTTGGTCGCACTTCATAAAGTGCCAGGTAGATTTTCGTTTAAGAAAACAACTTGAATTTTTCACTATATCCACTGTGTATCTGATGTTAGACAACAGTTTGATAAGACGACCAGAGTAACCCCCCCCCCCCCTGTCTCTCATGTATTTTCCGGTCTTTCCATTTAAAGTTTTCCTTGAAACTGTCTTACTCAATAAGAATTTACGTTAATTGTGATATCGGTTTGCTAATAGAAGAGTTGAAAAAAATTATAATGCTTTGGATTGCACAATAGTTATATATATATACACTGCTGGCCACCCAAAATGCAACACCAAGAAGGACACGAGATAGCAAAGCCAGATTTACTGGACACATAACAACAGATACAAAGCTGAAACGATTGAGCTTACAGGCCCGTGCGACTTTACGGAACATGCAGACATCAATAGTTCGTGTGGCCCCCATGGCTGGCAATAACGGCCGCTACACGCCGCGGCATCGAACAAAAGAGGCTTTGGATGTGGGCTTGGGGTATGTCGGTCCAGGCTGCTTCCACACGCTGCCACAATTCACCAGGCGTAGCCGCGGGTGGTGCTTGCAGGACCACTCGGTTGCCGATCAGCGACCAGACGTGTTCGATGGGCGACATATCGGGAGAACACGCTGGCCACGACAGCAGTGACACCTGGTGGGTCGTGAAGAATTGTTGCATGATGTGTGTCACGTGCGGGCGCGCATTGTCCTGTTGAACCGTGGCCGATGGCAGGTCCTGCAGGTAAGGGAGGACTACAGGCTCCAAAACGTCGGATATTTAGCGGTGGCTGTTGAGTGTACCGGCGATGCGTACCAGAGGGATGCGGGTGTCATATCCAATTGCGTCCCAAACCATAACGAAATGCGACGGGCCGGTATGGCGATGCATAACGCAGGCGTCATACAGTCTCTCGCCGCAGTGCCGTCACACTCGGATCCGACCATCGTGGTGTTGCAGGCAGAAGCGGGATTCGTCGCAGAAGACAATGTCGTGCCATTCCGTAGTCCAGGTCCAGCGTTCAACGGCCCACTGCCGCCGCACTCGCCGGTGGTGTAACGTCAATTGTAACAGGAGCAATGGGCGCCGTGCTACAAATCCCCGCTCCTACACACGACGTCGAACGGTACGGCGCTGGCACAGGTTGTTGCGCAACAAACCCTAATTCCTGCGCTAACGGTCCTCTCGTTTGGTGGTGTGCCGCGGCTACAACCATCCCTCACGTCGGTCCGTCCGTCTCTCCTGCAACCACCGAATCCATACTCGCCTCACTGTATCTGGATTTCGTCCCACATGGGTGCCGGTGTCTCGGTACGATAAACTGCTGTCGCGATAAGCCACTATTCGTTTTCTGTCGAACTCCGAAACGTGCTGGAATGACTGCCGTATTCTGCGACGAGGCATCAGGAAGCTTCCCACGCTCAGGTATAGCAGCACAACAGACTTACACTACTTACACCCCGCCTTCTGGGCACCCTTCTTATAGTCCTCTCGCGGGCGACGCATGCTGCGAATTTTAGGCCAATCGGATGCTTCCTTTTTGGTGTTGCATATTGGGTGGCCAGCAGTGTGTGTATATATATAGAATGATTGACACAGTGAGTCTATGAAATAGGAGACCAACGCGCAGCTGCGCAATTGCAGCACACCAGAACATATCTCAAAATAGACACATATATGTGTAGTATACACTAAAGTAGCGTAAGCCTTCTGATTTTCACACAGCCACACCTAACCGTGACCATGCACGACTTCCAAATCTTAGTTTGTCTTTATCACCTTCTGTCGTGGCTTAGTGATTGTCTTTTACAGCCTTCTGTTTATGTTTCGTATTGCTTTTGGTGGCCTAGGGAACACTACGTCGGTTTCTGGTTTGTTCTAGCTCTTGTCGTAACTAGAAAGGCCACACGCTATTTGGTGTTCCCCTGATGCGAACGGACGGATTCATAACTTTTGGGTTTGGTATTCTAATACGTTGTCCTCTTTTACTTCTGTTAGGTTAGGGCTAGGTATTTCTTTCATACTACGATTTTCGAAATTTCTGATTTTTCGTGTTTCATGTTTTGCATTTACGGGGTTACGGGAATATGTCTTTTCAATTTAATGCTGCCTTTGGGTTGTTTTTTTTGACATTTTCTTCGGCCCTGAAGTTAATTACCGTGCTTTAATCTGGGATTTAAGGGGTTTTTTTTTTCGTGGTGATCTGTTTGAATTTTTCTTTCTGTGTTTCATGTTTTGCATTTATGGGGTTTCGGGAACATGTCTTTTATGACTTTTAATGCTGCTTTTAAGTTGTTTTGACATGTATGTTCTGCTGGTAAGAAGTTAATTACTTGGTTTTAAGTGAGTGTGTGTGTGTGAGTGTGTGTGTGTGTGTGTGTGTGTGTGTGTGTGTGTGTGTGTAGAATGGGCTGTCCATCATTTTGATGATCTGTTTGTATCTTTCTTTCTGTGCTCATAGTTAGCATGGCTTGGTTAATCTTTCGTATTTTAGGCTTATGCTAGTTTAGTGTATACTACATATTTCTCTCTCTCTCTCTCTATATATATATATATATCATCATCATCATAATCGTCAACCATTATCAAACCACTGCTGGACGAAAGTCTCCCCAAGTTTCCTCCACAACAGTCTGTCTTGTGCCAGTCTCCTCCACGTCCCTCCTGCATACTTTCGAATTTCATCCACCCATCTCCCATGTGGTCTTCTTCTGGGTTTTTTCCTGTCCCTTGGAATCCAATCTAAAATTTCGGCTGTCCATCGAAGATCTGTCCTTCTGGCAGTATGTCCAGCCCATTGCCATTTCAGGGATTTAACTATGATCATGATGTCTTCAACTCTTGTGATTTTTCGGATCCACGAGTTCCTCTTCTTATCTCTCCTGGTTACACCAAGCATGCACCTCTCCATGCTGCTTTGAGTTGTCTGCAGCCTTTGTACGTCTCTTTTAGTTAAGGTCCACGTCTCTGCACCATACGTAAGCACTGGAAGGAAGCATTAATCAAACACTTTTCTTTTAAGACACAATGGCATATTGCTCTTGAAAATTATGCTGTTTCTTCCAAAAGCTTTCCAGGCAAGTTTTATACGCCGATTAATTTCTTCATCCATGTGACCCTCACTTGATATCTGTTGTCCAAGAAAACGTACGTGCCTGTTATCTCCAGCTTTTCTCCATCACTCGATAAATCTTCGTTTCTTGTAAAAGCATTTTACATCACTTTTGTCTTCTGAAAGTTCATTTTTAATCCCACTTCTTTACACTTGTCAGCAAGTTCCTGTATCGTACTCTGCAGCTCTGATGGGGTAGTTGCAAAAATGACTATATCATCAGCAAAACGAAGGTGAGTTAGATAATCTCCATTAATCTTTATCCCTTTGTTTTCCCAGTTCAGTGATTGAAAGACATTTACCAATGTAGCATTAAAGAGCTTGGGAGATATGGTGTCACCTCGTCTCATTCCCTTTCCAATTTTCTACAGTAATTCCATCTTCTCGTGCAACTTTTCCCCGCTTCATGTTCTTGATTGCATGTGCAACTTCTGCTGAGATGAGTGGAAGAACTCTGGTACTGGTACCTTTCATGATGTCTGGAGTACATGTATCATCCCTTTCATATAATTTAGAGTAAAAATCTTTCACTCTTGTCAAACTTTCGCCGTTATATATATCATCATCATCATCATTGTCAACCATTATCAATCCACTGCTGGACGAAGGTCTCCCCAAGTTTCCTCCACAACGGTCTGTCTTGTGCCAGTCTCCTCCATGTCACCCCTGCATACTTTCGAATTTCATCCACCCATCTCCCATGTGGTCTTCTTCTGGGTCTTTTCCTGTCCCTTGGAATCCAATCTAAAATTTCGGCTGTCCATCGATGATCTGTCCTTCTGGCAGTTATGTCCAGCCCATTGCCATTTCAGGGATTTAACTCTGATCATGATGTCTTCCACTCTTGTCATTTTTCGGATCCACGAGTTCCTCTTCTTATCTCTCCTGGTTACACCAAGTATGCACCTCTCCATGCTGCTTTGAGTTGTCTGCAGCCTTTGTATGTCTCTTTTAGTTAAGGTCCACGTCTCTGCACCATACGTAAGCACTGGAAGGATGCATTGATCAAACACTTTTCTTTTAAGACATAATGGCATATTGCTCTTGAAAATTATGCTGTTTCTTCCAAAAGCTCTCCAGGCAAGTTTTGTACGCCGATTAATTTCTTCATCAATGTGACCCTCACTTGATATCTGCTGTCCAAGATAAACGTACGTGTCTGTTATCTCCAGCTTTTCTCCATCAATCGATAAATCTTCATTTCTTGTAAAAGCATTGAACATCACTTTTGTCTTCTGAAAGTTCATTTTTAATCCCACTTCTTTACTCTTGTCAGCAAGTTCCTGGATCATACTCTGCAGCTCTGATGGGCTAGTTGCAAAAATGACTACGTCATCAGCAAAACGAAGGTGGGTTAGATAATCTCCATTAATCTTTATCCCCTTGTTTTCCCAGCTCAGTGACTGAAAAACACCCTCCAATGTGGCATTAAAGAGCTTCGGAGATATGGTGTCACCTTGTCTCACTCCCTTTCCAATTTTTATGTGTGTTGTATTTTCAAACAGCCTAATCTTTGCACTTGCATTTTCATAGATGTTATTAATAATATTAATGTATGCATCTTCAATACCGCAGGTTTTCAGAGCCATTGTAACTGCTGATGGTTTCACCGAATCAAAGGCTTTTTCATAATCGATAAAAGCCATGCACAATGGAAGTTCATATTCCCTCGCTCTTCCAATTAGTTCTCTCAGCACATGGATATGATCTATTGTGCTGTAGCCACTCCTGAATCCAGCTTGTTCTCTCGGTTGAGCCATGTCCAGTGTTACCTTCAAGCGGTGTGAAAGAACTTTAGTGAAGATTTTATAAACTACTGATAGGAAGCTGATAGGTCTGTAGTTTCCGGGATCCTCAATATCACCTTTCTTATGTAGCAGGATCATTGTAGCGGTGTTCCAATCCTCAGGAATCTTTCCTTCATTAAGGCATCGAGTGAAAATTTGGGCGAGTACTGTTTCGATTTCTCCACTTGCTTCTTGTATGATGTCTACAGTAATTCCATCTTCTCCTGGAGCTTTTCCCCGCTTCATGTTCTTGATTGCATGTGCAACTTCTGCTGGAAGGACTGGAGGAACTCTAGTACTGGTATCTTTCATGATGTCTGGAGTGCATGTATCATCCCTTTCATATGATTTGGAGTAGAAATCTTTCACTCTTGTCAAAATTTCGCCTCTATTTCTTGTTACAGAACCATCTTCTTTTCTCAGTGCCATAATCTGTTTTCTTCCCTTACTGAGATGTCCCTTTGCTATCTTTAGGCTTTGGTTGTTTTCAATTGCTTTCCTCACTAGTTCACAGTTGAATTTTCTTACGTCTTCAGTGATACTTTTTCGTACTGTCTTGCATAGCTCTATATATTCCACTTTGGAAGTCACATCTTCTTTAGTTGTCCTCATCTCTCTTCTTTTTTGCATCAACATTTTCGTTTTTCCTGATAATTTATTTACATGCAACTTGTTCTTAGACCCAGCTAATTTTGTTGCTGTTTCCATAAGAGCTTTGGTTACTTTTCTGTTAACTTCAGAGATGTCCACTTCTTCCGATGTTAGGCCTTCTAAAGCAGAGAACCTGTTCTTCAGTTCCAACTTGAAGGTATTATGGTGTTTTTTAAGGTTGGTTATGTCAATAGATTTTGTTTGTCTTATGAGCTTGCCACGTTCAAGTTTAGTGTTGAGGTGCATCTTACATCTCACCAATCTATGGTCACTACCAGTGTTGAACTTGTTTAGCACACTGCAGTCTTCTATGACGAATTTTTTGTTACACATAATAAAATCAATTTCACTTGTCGTCCCATTTGGATGTCTCCATGTCCATTTCCTGTGTGGCTGTTTCTTGAAGAAGGAGTTCAAGATGAAAAACCCTTCTGCCTCTGCAAACTCAACGAGAGTATTTCCACGCTGGTTTCTGTTGCCGTGACCGAATTTACCTACTGAAGTTTCATTCTGTTGCCGTTGCCCTATTTTTGCATTGAAATCTCCCATAATTATTTTCAAGTGCTGCTTACCTTTGTTATTTAGATGACAAATTTCCTCATAAAATTCTTCAATTTCTTCTTCAGGATGACTTGTGGTGGGTGCATAAGTTTGAATAATCTGAGCCTGGTATCTTTTCGAGAGTTGGATAACAAGTCGTGCAGCTCTGTCAGAGGAACTTTCAACTTCTACAACTTTATCCTTCAGTTTCTTGTTTATTTTAAATCCAACACCACTAGTTCTGCCAGTATCTGTCCCACGATAGTAGAAGAGATGTCCACTTTTCAGTTCGATGAGATCTTCTCCTTTTCTCCTTACCTCACTTAGCCCCACGATGTCCCACTTGATCCTTTGTAGTTCCTCTTCCAATTCAAGAAGTCTTGAATCAGAAGATAGGGAGCGTCCATATATATATATATATATATATCCACTCAATATTTCCCAAATCTTCCTTGTATACAGTTTTCCCATAGTGATATGTTACTATGTAACTGCTCACGTTCTGCATGCTATCTCTGTACAAAAAGTGGATTGGAAAAGTTATTTTTTGAGGTTCCTATACGTTTCTGGACCTTCCGAGAGCAGTCTTCCGCTAGATGGCTAAAAAACACATATTTGCCACGTTTTATTCCTAGAAAAAGGGCTTGATAAATTCAGTTTGACCAGATAAAAAAATTCATGACCAAGAACTTCCAGACAACAATTCTTCCGAAAGGCGGCAGTAATGTACTCTATGAAATATGTTTCTATAGCTCTGGAGTTTTTAAAATCTGCAGTTGATTCCAGAATGCTGTGGATCATGTCAATATACAATCTTGTCTTTACTCAAAAACTTTGAGGAGCAGATGGACAAACTACAACTTGTTTTTCTACATAAGTTAATAACGTACACATGTTATTAACTTATGCATAATTTTAATTTGCTACAACTGACAGTTACTGATGCTGAAGTTCTAATCGGGTTCCATCTGAATTAGAATTCAACTCGGTTAGGAATTTTGGATAAATCTGCACTTGAGCCACGGCCAACAGCAGCTGTGTTAATCGTAAAGGCATCTGGGCTTCATTTTCTTTGCCTTTTTGTAATCAGTGATCTTGCAAAGGTTGAATGCGTACGTAGGGCAAAAGAAACTTAAAACCGTCATGCGAAATCATCGTATTGCAGGGTAGTGCAGCTTTGAGACTGGTAAGGATTGCCAGGAGTTCGAGAGGATGCCGATTTGTAAGCGCGATTATTAATTCGTTGGCAGGGTTACCAAATTTACAACAGGGTTGTTTAACGCTGCATGACGATTGTATAGACGCCAAGTGGTCGTACGAAGATTGCAGTTTTTTATTTCATTGGAAAAGGAAAGAAACGAAACTATTTAAATTTAATTTAAAACCTTTATATTTCTTATTTGGGGAAAACATATATACTTGATATCACTTCCAGCGAGTAGTGAAACTTTTAGGACGTTCTTGCTTCCCCGTAAGTTTCGCGCTCTCATATTTACATCCCAGCGTCTTTCTCCGACCATAACTCTCCAGTTTTTCCCTCTGGACTTTTGGTGGAATGGATCCATTGCATGATCTGCGATGAAAGAAGTTCGTTAACTGGCTATCTTTGCATCTTTTGCTGGTGTATTCTCACGTGGACATCTACCATTGAAGTCGTACATGAGCCGCTGCGGTGGCGCATTGGTCTAAGCGCTGGTTTCTGACCATACGTCCGAGATGTGACCAAGTTTAAATCCCGGTGGGGCATGAATGTAACGTCTGTCTTTCGGCACTGTCTCTCTCCCTTCATTGTATCTTACGGCCTTAAATTAGGGATCGGAGACTGCTTATAGCCCATCGAGTTACTAACGGTGGTTGTTCAACCCACAAAAAAAAAAAAAAAAAAAGTCGTGACTGATCGTAAACAGGTAAATATTTTCTTGAAGTTGACAATCCGTTTTTTGGGGTAAACATGACAAGGATGATAAGTCACATAATATCCAAAAACTTGTCTCCCAGATATGCTAACCACTACACCACTCAGAACGACCAAGTCTCAAGTTTCCGATTAATTTGAATGTAAACATAACAGAATTCGCTAGTCGAAGCAACCGGCATTCATGTTTAGCGAATCTGGAAGTTAAAAATCCTATTCCGTGATTGCCCGGAGGAGCAGATAAATCATGAATGTAATACGGGATTACACCACACAACACGAATTTTCAAGGGAAAGATGATGAAAACTGGCATTTTCAATCCACTTTTTATTGATAAAGGAAGACATACAAGGTGAGTCAAAAGTCGTAGGACACCCTTGTATTTCAGAAACGGAAAGAAAAATGAAGTATCTGAATACCCCAGCAAAGAATTTGTGAGGGGGCCTGTCTTTTAGATTATTTCTGGGACATGGTCGCCATCTTGAAATCCACCATATTGGATCAAGGTCAATTTTTATCAAATGGTAAGTGCGTCATGCTGCATATCAAAAAAGACCAGAATTTTCTCAGAAATGGATTACCATAATCAGATTTGACATATGTGTTGTGGTTCACAAGTTATCAACACAGAAAGTTGAAAAACAATCTCTAGAGTACGCTGTGATGCGCAACTATTTAATGCGTTAAATGTGTTGTCCCTGTTGTGGAACACAGAGTTGAAAGCGCTTGATCCAGTCATTGTACACCCGCACGAGAATATCGGGTGAAATGCGGTAACGGGCCTCCAGGATGCGTTCCCAAAATGGGCGTTTGTCGCGGATTTTATCTGCATATACCAGGCGTTTCAGATGACCCCACCGGTAAAAGTCGAGTGGTGAGAGATCGGGGGATCTAGGTGGCCATTCCACAGGGACCACGCAGGCCAATCCAAAGACCAGGGAATTGAACATCTAGCCATTGACCAACAGTTGCTCCGTAGAGCCCCATTGTGTTTAGAAATAATAGAGAAAACTGCCATCTTCATTTAGAAACGAAGAGGACACTGTTTCCTGTAGCTTTTACAGGTAGCCCTGAGCATTTTGGTTATTGTCGATGAAAATGGGTTCGATTACACGATTGTCCCATATTCCACAATACACCATAACCTTTACATTACCAACGACGTTGGATGGTTCCGCCCAGTGAGGGTACCTGTCACTCCAGTACTTGTGGTTGTGACGGTCAACCTCACCACTAACATAAAAATTGGTCTCGTCACTGAACGAAATGCACTGTGAGAATGAGGGTTCCCTTTGATGTTGGTCGGAAGCCCATGTGGAGAACTTGACACGTGTATCATTGTCATCTTCCGATAGTTGCTGCTGCATTTGGATCTCGAACGGATGCCAATGAGCGGTGTGAAGAATCCGTACAATGGCTGACTGGATGATACCACATTCTGCTGCGAGACGTAGTATGCTGCTTTGTGGACTCTTTGCAAAGGATGCCAAGATCATTGTTCAGGGCCGGTAGCAGTTTTCGGCCGACTTCTACACGGCTGGTCGTTCACATTCCCAGTTTCTCGGAATTTGGATATCAGGTATGCGACAATGCCGTGTAAAATTGGTGGTCTTTCTGGGTGTCAATTTTTGAAGCCTGCTGCTATGATACGGCAGCTGCGTTCTCCAGACATTAGGATCACCTCAATCCTCTCCTCATTCGTCAATGCCATCTTCAGTTACCTGCAACAAACAATGGTTATTTTGTTTGAAAATTTTGTCCTTGATCCAGTACAGCGGATTTCAAGATGGCGGCCATGTTCCGGAAATAGCCTAAAAGTTAGGCCTTTCACCGATTCTTTTCTGTGGTCTTCAGATATTCCGTTTTTCCTCCCGTTTCTGAAATACAAGGGTGTCCTGCGACTTTTGACTTACCCTGTATACATAACACCGAGGTTTCGCTCGTCGAGTGAACGGCTTTGTCAAAGCAACAAATTTAACTACACCTTAAAGGATGCAGAAAACAACTAAACAGAAAATTATTTTCATATTCACTTTAAAATATACTCGTTTTATCTAAAGTAGGTGCCATCTCTTTCAGTTGGCACTGCGTATCAAGGAGCGAGCTTGCGCAATAATGAAATGGCGTATTAGAAACACTAGTCCCTAACCCGTGTCTTGCACGGTTGAAAAAGCTCCGAAAATTTTTTCTTGTCATATAACACGAATCGTAATAAATGTATAACTGTGTATAATATGGGTCACCAACGACAAAATTTTCGTAATAATCCAATTCACTTTTA
The DNA here is from genome assembly GCA_039090855.1 of Macrothele yani. Taxonomy (NCBI): domain Eukaryota; kingdom Metazoa; phylum Arthropoda; class Arachnida; order Araneae; family Macrothelidae; genus Macrothele; species Macrothele yani. Next base: position 189,604,810 of record CM076995.1, read on the forward strand.
ATATTTCCAACTACTCGTATACGAATTTTACGATGACGTTCCTCATTATTGTACAGTATAAACATGTGCTTACCCGTCGTTGACGGGCTTGCATTGGAATATTGAAGCATTCTTTCAGTGACCCGAAATGTTATCGTGTCTAGATAACTACACAATGGTGTTAAAAATGCGTTTTATTGTGCCAATTTGGTTTTAACAATTTTTGTTTTTGTTTTGGTATCATTATAAATATTTAACTACATCAATATGAAAACGTATTGTAGCTATGAGTTTCTATTATTATACGTTGCATTGTGTCCTTTAAACATAACCACTTACTCTTTCAAATCTTGATCTTCAAAAAGGGTTAGTTTTCTTTCGTCATGGTACATACATGCATACAGAGACACATAGATTCACACATGCATATATACATGCTTACAGACATATGGATGCATGCATACATTCATAAAAATAGAAAGATTGTAGTTTAACTTCAGTCGACAAAAATTGCAACACTTTTCTTTCTACGTAATAGTGGGTCAAATTTCAGTCTTCCAAAACGTGACTGAAAGACTAATGAAATGTTTTAAGCATTTTTTGGTCATTAAAATCCATCAACAATTTCCCTGTATTTTGTTCACTTCTTGTTCTTTCTTTCACAACAGAACCTGGCGTTGTTTTACACATAGTTCCTTTCTGTTGCAAAAGAGCTTGCCGTTGCCTCTCACATATAGTTTCTTCCTTTCGGAAAAGTGCCTGGTGTTGTTTCTCACGTAGTTTCTTTCTTTGCAAAAAAGTTTGGCATTATCACATAGTTTCTTTCCTGGCGTTGTTTCTCACATAGTTTCTTTTTCCTTTGCAAAAGAGCCAGGCGTTGTTTCTCATATGGTTTCCTTCTTTCACAACAGAGTCTGGCATTGTTTCTCACATATTTTCTTTCTTTTGTAACAAAGCCCAGAGTTGTTTCTCGCATATTTTCTCTCTTTTGCAAAAGAGCCTAGTATTGTTTTACGTCAAAACGTAAGACTTCTTCTCTCTCTCTGTTATTCCTTCAGCTTGATTGTTACTAAGCTACGCTGAGGATTTATAAACAACATACCCTTATCCTACGAACTACACTGTTGGAAGCAGAATGCTCATTGGTCAAAACCATTTTTCTAACGTTGTTTTCCGCCGAAGCACATATGACACTTTTTAACTTATAAAACGATCCTCTCTCTCCCTGTGTGTGGGGGAGATGATGCAATATTTCTGGGTGTGTCACCCCGTTTGACTCAGTCTATGTTGGCAACCGTGAGTGCAAAACGACTGTGCGTGGTATCGTTTTAAAGCTCTCGACGAGATCTATTCAAATATACGAAGAACATTTTGCAGTGGTTTGAACTGAACATTTTAAAAATTATTTTCTTGTGAACCGGTGAACACTTTTGAAAATATCGTGGTCTTTCTGAACATCCGTGAGTGCAAAACGACTGTGTGTGGCATCGTTTTAAAGCTCTCGCCGAGATCTATTCAAATATATAAAGAGCATATTGCAGTGGTTTAAACTAAAATTTTTAAAAATTGTTTTCGTGGGACATTTTTGACAATGCCGCGGAATTCGCAGAATGAACGCAAGCAAAAGTGGAAAAAATCAAAACGAAAGGCAAGAGCAAGTGATGAGGAATGTAAGCAGCCCAAGAAGACAGAGCACCACGTTGGGTAATTCGTGTACCGATCTGCTTTGCGTTCGCAATGTATCCAGCATTATTTGAAAAGATTATGATGTAAATTATTTTTCATATTATAGACCTGTGTTGGCTATAACAAATTAAATAAAAGTTTTGAAACCATACTCGACTAGATCACTTCAACTCTCCGATTAACAAGTCGTAGTACTACGTTCTAAACTGACGGCTCAATCAGAACTGAGCCTACCTGTATCTTTTTTCCAAATGTTTGTGAAACAGGACACTAACCTTTAAAATCAAGGCGTGCAGTAGCGTGGAAAAACGGCGATTGTCATCCAGGATTACAAGATCGATTTTGAAGGGCACTTCTTAATCACTGACAGGAATTGTAATTTGGTATCACTAATTTTTATGCTTGCGCACTGAGAAAAAATTGTGTTTGAAAGAACAAAATAGTTTTGTTGAGCTGTTTTGTCGATTTATTTTGCTGCTTTAGCCAAACTCCATCGGAATTGTTTTGTTGGCAACACAGAATTATTTCGTTGACTATATTTTGTTAATTCAACTAAACATTTCACACGACAACAATACATATCGTTGAATGAATCGACTTAGGCATTTTGTTCAATGAATGAAACGTTTTGTCATGATAACAATAAATTTTGTTGAATCAACAATAGTTTTCAGCAAAATACATTTGTAAATTCAACAAACATTTTGTTGATTGCATATCGACAAATTTGTTCCGTTGATTCAACACTGAATTAACAAAATGTTTTTCTCAGTGCGTTATGAGTTAAATTGACTATGCATTACATGCCCTTTTACTTATCAATGAATTTCATGCAGATGGGTCTATTTTCCGTATTTAAGTCAGAAAAGGCTAATTTTTTTTTACAGTCGATTAATGTTAACGATTTTCAGGCAGAGTTATATGATTTTCAGTCCTTACAAAGATCTTACAAAATAGTTTAGCTATATCACCTTTTATCTCCCTATAGCTAAATCCAAAGGAACAATTATCTTCTCCAGCGCAATACTGACTTACGATGCACGAATATGTTTGGGGTTAATTTTTGTTCTGTACAAGAAAACCAATGCTCCTTCGGCTTCACACTGCGGAGTTATAAAAAAGACGTCGCAAACATGAGGAAAGGAGACGGAGAGAATCTCATCATGTTGTAATTGCTATCTAGGGTGCGTCTTCTAATTAAGTTTCCGAGACGTGTACAGCATCGCATAATGTTTGTGTTCTGCGTGTGTGTGTGTGTGCGTGTGTGTTGTTCCTCTTGCTATTCATAATTTAGATCACTTCCTTCCCCCGGTGGAAATTTCTTAATTAACGAGGTTGTCTCGTAATTAACAGTTTGAACTTTTTTTTTTCAATTTCACCCCAAAATTTTACTTAACCGCTAGACGACTGCATCGCGTCGTACAACGCAAGAAGGAAAAAAAGTTGCCATCATCACTACGTTTTTTTTAATCATCTTCTTGGTGAAAGTAAAAACCAAATCTTCTAAGAAAAGCAACAAGGATATCTGTATCTTCATTTTGCATTATTTTTTCTCTTTCCTCAAATGACGTAAGACTCTGTGGACTTGTGAAAAAAATTTCAGTATCTGCAAATACGAAACTTCTAACACTCTTAGGCACTTCTCCCACTTCCTAACAACTAGAGAAAGCAACACAGAAGTAAAATGCTTTGCACTCTCTATGTCATTAATGAAATACGTTTTCCTTCGGATTTAACTTCTAACCGCAAGTTAATCAAAATATTGCCCAAGAGATATTGGCATAAAATGAATGAATCTTCTTGGGATCAGTAAGAGGAGGAGATGGATGTCAGGAAATTTCAGAAGCAACTTCAGTAAAAGTAGGATAAACTGAAGAATTAAGTGGGTTTTGTGATTGCATATGAAACTGAGAAGTTTTGAAATCTACAGTACAGCTACTACTGCTGCATTGCGGTTGTATGTCGAAGAATTTAAACGTTGCAGAAATGAACACGCTTATTTCGGCATATGCACTATAAAACAAGTTCTGAAATTCACGGGCAAGTTTCCGTCATTCCTTTCGTGAATTAACGAAGCACATTTCTAATAAAACCTTTTGCGTTAAATGACGGAAAGAAACCTGAATTTTACGGATTTTTCGTACCACGGGAAAATTCTGAATTTTCAGAAACCTTTCCGCAGTTCCTTTCTTATATTGAAGGTAAATTACCGTTTTTAGACATGTGTTAACAAAAAATTCTGAATTTTCAGAAACCTTTCCGCAGTTCCTTTCTTATATTGAAGGTAAATTACCGTTTTTAGACATGTGTTAACAAAAAATTCTGAATTTTCAGAAACCTTTCCGCAGTTCCTTTCTTATATTGAAGGTAAATTACCGTTTTTAGACATGTGTTAACAAAAAATTCTGAATTTTCAGAAACCTTTCCGCAGTTCCTTTCTTATATTGAAGGTAAATTACCGTTTTTAGACATGTGTTAACAAAAAATTCTGAATTTTCAGAAACCTTTCCGCAATTCCTTTCGTTTATTAACGGAAAATCTCCGTATGACGAAAAATTACCATTAACAGGAAAGATTGGTGAGGATGCTTGAGGTTTCATTAACTTTTAAATTTCAATCGTCCGTCAAATTTTGAAGTTCCGTAGCGAGATCGGATATTGTGGATAGCATGTCGCATGGATTTTGTTTATTGTGGCACAGAATATTTCTTCTCCTTTCCCCTATTTGGTGCACTAGCTACTTATTATGTATTGCGCTACTATAAAAAACCGGGTACTTATTGTACAGATGATTATACGATGTCTGTGTATCAGATTTTGGACAACTTAAGACAAAAGCTATTATTATTATCAAGAGTAAATTTTGTATTTAGTTTTTTTTTTGTGAAATAATACTATAAAAAATACATTTCACCTTTTTTTTAAAGTTAACTGAAAGTCATTATCAGTTTAAAAAAATCAAGTTGGAAAGCATTTTGTTGTTTCGAAAAAACATCATTAAAAATGCTGCATCTGTGAAAAGTAAGCCTCCCTTAAATGTGGAACCTTTCGATATTTTAAAAACCAGATTTTAAAAGACAAAGTTTTAATAGTATTTGAAATTGTTTTTTTGTCTCATGGCAATAATTGAACGTGTTTTCTACATGAAGACGAGAAAGCGGCAAGGAGCCAAGGACCAAATTTAAGCTCCATGACTTATTTCAGATTACTCTCTGGAGAGCAAGGAGTTTTGATTAAAATACCAAGAATCACATCAAAATAAAACCAACGATGTGACATAAACACAGTAAATCCAGAAGACTAATACAGGATTTCAATTTATGCACCATTTTTAGACATGTTTATTAGCGCTCTGGAAAGTAGATTTCAGGCACACAAATCAGTCTTATCAAATCAGTTTTATCAAGATTCCAGCCACTTTACCGAACTTGTTTTCTACACAGATAAATAGCAAAATATAAGTGGTCAGCTATTATGCATTATGTGGTGATAATAATGTAGGTAATAAGAAAATTAATAATGGTTTCCAGCAATATATATTTGAATAGTTTTGCGCTGATGTTGCACACATTTTTAAAATGCACTCAAAACACATTAATATGTACAAAAAAATAAATTTCGTACCACCCTCCTCCCCTATGAAAAAAAATTGTGGGCTCGCCAGTGGAGTAGAAGGAGAAATGGTGAATAAAATAAAAGTGATCCGTCACCGATAACGAGTTACTTAGTGGAAGGAAAATCTGCCCAAGTCTGTTCAGAATATCAAGAACACTGTTACATAGAGTGCGATGATTGTAACGCTGACAATTATTTCACAGGCAGAGTTGTTGGAGATCAAAGAAGCGTTGTTGTTGGTTCTGCCCTTCAACACAGCAGAAGTAATTAAGGTGTGCTCTGACAGCCAAGCGCCCTTAAAGGCGCTTAACAAGTTCAGGTGCAAAATAGTCCTAGTGAGAAATAAAAGCGGCCCCGGTGACGCAATGGTCTGAGCGGTGGCTTCTGATCATTCGTCCGAAAGGGGTCCGGGTTCGAATCCCGTGAGAAATGGATGTTATGTTTGTCTTACGACACTGGCTCTCTCTCATCTGTGGAACCAGTGGCCTTAAATTAGGGACAGGCGGCTGCTTATAACCCATTGAGTTGCTCACGGTGGTCGTTAAACCTCCAATAAAATAAAAAATAAAAAAGAAATAAAGTATCTGGTGGAGATGGCAGGTGCAACGGAAATTTCTTTCCATTGGGTCTGAAGCCATTTTTTGGACCAGTGGAAATAGAAGGGAAGAATCCGATAGTTTCCTTAACCAAGTACTAACCGGGCATGGCATGTCGTCGGAGTACTTCAGCAGGCTAGCTATTAAGGAAAGGGCGTGCAGATGCGGAAGTTAGTCCGCGGAAGTATCCCATGTGATTACTGAGTGCAGTTCTCTTTCAGATAGAAAAAGTCCTCGCTCCAGAAATGGAGAAGACGAGAGTCATCTCGATCTTGCTCGGCTTTCCCAGAGCGAGACAGGGACTCATCGAGATGACCAAAGAACTCGTCGCGAGGCAAGAAGAGTACATGGAAGTTCCAGAAGACCGGAAGAGGAAGATGACTTTGCCCCAGAGTCATCACGGTAGAACCCGCACATTGCTACAGGTTTGTAGCATGCTCGTATCGATGTAATTACCATTTTCATATCATTTTCTCAGTTCATCTTTGTGAGAAGTCTCGTGAAAATAAAGGATTATTTCCCAGTACCATGAGAACCACACTGTGATTTAATATGCCTCTATCATTAGCCTATACACAATTAAGGGCGTGTGGTCCACATCGCTTTCGCGATGGCGAATAAGTCTCCTAGCCAGCCGCATTTTAGATTCCTTGCCCATCAACACGTCGCACGTACAGGCAATGGTAAGGGGACGCGAAGTTGTGGTCCTGCGGGAGCAATGAAGAGTGACCAGCCTCCCGACGGATCCTGTTCATTTCAATACGTTGCGAAAACAATTCGGATCATGACAGGGTTGCGCTCACAACGCCTTCACTTTAATACGTTTCTTTCTCTGCAGAGCCATCGCAGCATATTGGCGGTGCAGACTAAGTCATCAGATGGTTCATTCACCAGATCTTTTATGACATATTCATCCTCTGTACAAAGACTGCCGATTTTTTTCTCTGTGTTCTCTGCAGATTGAAATTCTGCAAGGAATTTAAAGCCTCGGCCATACTGTATTAATTCCATCCTTCTCCTACAGCACTGTTAGTCCTCCAGTAGAGTAGAGTCACATCCATTCAAGACCCACAACTTGAGATGGTTCCCAGGAGCATTTAGTGGATATGATCGGGGTCCCCACTACCCGGTAGAGCAGTGGTCTAAACGCTGGCTCCTTGCCATTCTGTGATAGATCCCAGTTCGAAACCCGGTGAAGCATAGATGCTGTGTTTGTCTCATGTCACTGGCTTTCTCCCTTCCCTGGAACCAGGAACTTTAAATTAGAGACGAGCGACTGCTTATAGTTCATCAAGTAGCTCACGGTGGTCGTTAAACCCCAAACAAACAAACAAAAACCCAGTAAAGATGACACCGAACTTTCGAGTGTAATTAGCACATCTTTTGAATCCGTTCTGACGCGAATTAAATTTATCAAAGCTATTCAAAGTCAATGGAACCGGTATGGAAACAAATAGTATCTGACCGAAGAAAGAAGTTTTCCAATAGGGTTTTTAATCCCGTAGATTATGCTGTAAACTGAACCATGAACTTACGCCATCTGGTCGCAGACTTGTGCGGTAAGAAAAATTTGAAATTACATGAGAAACATTTCACAGCGGAAACGCTCTCCTACAAAGAAGAATTTTTCAAGTCGGACTCTTAGAAGCAGAGATATCGACAAATATAGGAGATGCACATACGCCCCCTGGCGGAACAAACATGCGTTATTTCAAAAAGAAAATATTCTCAAAAAGCTTTTCGACGTGACCGGTACCGGTCCAGAAAATAATTTTGTTCAGTGAGTTTCCAGGAGCTCAGTTTTTGCTGCAAACACATCAGAAGCAGAAATTAACACCTATGCCTCCTGGTGGCAAAACCATTCTTAACCAAATATTAGAAATTACATGAAAAATATTCCCCAGCAGGAGCTGGATGCGATACAGAAAAAATCAAATCAAAGTCTTAGAAGCAGAAATATCGAAGAAAACGGAATTTACCTTAACGCCCCTTAGCGGAAAGTCTATGAATTACTTGAAAATTTTGAAATTAATTGAAAAACATTTCGCACCGGAAACACTACCCAACAAAGAAGGAATGTTTCGAATCGTACTCTTGGAAGAAGAGATATTGGCGAAAATAAGATATAAATCTACGTCCCCTGACGGAAAAGCCATGCATTATTTTAGGAAGAAAATATTCCAAAAAAGTTTATCAACGTGAGTAGTATCGGTCCAAAAACGAATTTTTTCAATCGAGATTTTAGAATCTCAGATTGTGCTGCATATGCATCAGAAGCGGAATTGAGACTTACGCCCCCTGGCGCCCAAACCATTTTTTTTTTTTTGCCAAAAATTAGAAATTATATGCAAAAGATTTCCCATCGGGAGCTGTATCCCGTGCAGAACGAATTTTTCAAATTAGAGTTTTAGAAGCAGCAATATCGTGGGAAATGTAATTTACCGTTACGTCCCCTAGCGGAAAGTCTTTGAATTACTTGAGAATTTTGAGATTATATGAAAACCATGTCGTACCGGAAACTATCCAATAAAGAAGGAATTTTTCAAATCGAGCCATTAGAAGCAGAAATATTGACAAACATATGATATACATTTACGCACCCTGGCGGAAAATCATTGCAATATTTTAAGAAGAAAGTATTTTGAAAAGGTTTATCAACGTGAGTGGCATTGGTCCACGAACGAATTTTTTCCATCGAGATTTTAGAAGCTCAGATTTTGTGGCAAATGCATCAGGAATAGAAATTAAATCTTTCTCCCCCTGGCGGCCAAACCATTCTTTGCCCAAAATTAAAAATAACATAGAAAAGATTTTCCAGCAAGAGCTGTATCCGCTGAAAATTTTTCAAATCGAAGTATTAGAAGTAGAGATATAGGGGAAAAGGCACTTTAATTTTACGCTTCCTAGTGGATAATCTATGCATAACTTGAAAAAGTGACTATACCTAACATACTCTTCGACATAAATGGAATCGAAAGGTAAAAAAAGTTTTTCAATCGGATGCTTAGAAGTAAATACATGGTATAAAATGTATTTTGAATTCGATATCACCTGCATTTACGCCCTCTAGCGGCGAAATTGTACATCTTAAAAAAAAAAAAAAAGGAACGAAATGAAGGATTGTCGTTTGTATATTTCAAGCTTCCCAATGCAAAAATATTTTTTCAAATCGGACTAATTGTTACAGAGATGTGGTGTCCACAGAAGGACGGCCAAACCGATAACATAAACACGATCTCTTTTTACAAAAGGCGTGCTAAAAATAGTTGGAGATGCAGAAAAGGTTTGGTGTGTTTCAATTTCTTCGTACATATAAAATATCTCTTTTAGGAACAGAAGCAAGTAATCTTCCTCAAAAACCCAAAACATGCTTATATAGACCAATAAAAATTCACTCGGTAACATTGAAATTGCACCGTCCAGAAGCGGTGCGAAAATTCATCTAATGGTGACGGATTGAGCAATATGGAAGACCAAAGACATGAGGAAGCTTTTAAAACTAATGGACGATTTTATTACCTGAAAATAAGGAACGTCGGTAAGAGGTACAACCACCTCTGTTGGCAATGCATTAAGTAAAGCGTTGTGGCACTGAGCTACAGAGATATCTGGTGACCTTCTACGATAATGTCCACTGCGACCGCTGTCTGCGCAGATTCGGGACGAATGCTGAGATACCGTCGAACAGTGTCACGTACATGTCCTATTAGAAACAGATGAAGAATTTTCCGGGCTTTTACAGGATATTGACAGGAGGTGTTTGCCGTACGTGGGCAGTGGGCAAGTCTTAACATGAAATATGCTGCCAAGGGTGCGAAAGTGATCGCAACAGCATCCAGGATATTCTCCACGTAACCCGGAGCTATCAAATCCATGTAAGAAGTTATTATATGGATACTTTGGAATATCAGCAATTACCATAAAATAGTGACTCGAATTATACAACAAGAAGAGCAGTTAGAATTCCCGTCTTTAGGAAAAGTACTTTAAGTATTCTTTCGGAGAACAGAGGTGAATTTGGTGACTACCCCCTACCATTAGATAAAAACGATGCATATCCACATATTGCCAACGCCGTGAAGAAGCTATAAATCAGTTAACAGTCACTTGCTACTGCAGTGACCTGTCCACGTGAGAGAATTTCCCTGAACTGCGTGAAACCTAACCATACCCCCACGCTAAGCAAGCTACTTAATACAATCTTGTGTTGTGGAACACAAAATGCAGGCATTTTCGTCTAAAGTGAAGAGAAAAGGTAATTCAGGCTTGTGTAGTTTGCGTTACCTCATCCGTCTATTTTACCCGATTTGTCCCATACGGACAGTTGCTTGTTAAAGTACCTGGGCTCCATTCTACGGGGTAAATCGCGTATCAATCAAAAATCGGATGAAACCGTATTCCACGAGCTCGTCGCATCTCGAAGCCCGACATTTTTTCACCACTGCATACGAAAGCTTGCTTCTCGTTGGCAAAAGTGTGTTGCCACTGGCAGTGATTATTTTGATTAATACTTGCACCGTATTTCAGGTTTTTGAAGTTTTCATCAGTATTCTGGTATAATATTTCATCTGCAGCAACGTAATATAATACGTTAAGCCTAGTTTTTAAAAAAGTTAGACGATTCTGCCTTAAAATATTTACGGATCACCTTTACACGAGTCAGTCTTTCCTTTTTAGAATTTCAGCACACGATGTTTCTTCATATTAAGTGTCACGTCTATTAATATAACAAAAAATATCTTCTTTGTCGTTATCAATGAACTGGAGCCCAATTTGGTTAACTGAAATGCTTTGGTCACGTAATCTCTAAGTGGTTTTAATTCAGGTTTGCAAACTTCACCTTCAGAGTCTGTAACAGCAAACTCAACACTTTTTTGAAAGCTCTGTAGAATATCGTTGTCAGTAAGCTGATTATTAATAGCAGCATCCTTCTCAATTTCTTGTAAAGCAAAGTAGTAAACAAATTGAAAGAAACTTCTGTGAAAGACTTCATTAAACAGAAAATGAGTTCGCTGAATGGAAGTATTTTTTCAATGCATTTTAGCTCAAGTTTCAAGGTTTCCTCATAGAATTCATTAAATTGAGAAATTCGCTAAAGAGATGTTCGTTAAGCACAGGTTCTGCAATAATTTAAAACAAGAAAGGAGACATCAAACTTTCTATTTTAATCAACTGTCTTTTGAATCTTTTCCGACGCGAATATAATTTTTCAAAGTTATACAAAGTCAATGGATTTGGTTTGAAAAAAATCAGCAGGATTTCTACAATTGATAAAACATCCACAAATAGAAGCAGCTACTTACTTACACCAGCTGCTAAAAGATATGTTACGAAAATTAAGAAATGGCGCACAAATGTTTCTCATAACAGAAGGAAGGTATCAGAGAAAAAACGATTTTCAAATCGAAGAGTTAAAAGAAATATAAAAGAAAACATGATGTGACTCGACACCTCCTAGCCGAAGAATTTTGCATAATGGAAAAGTTGAAAACCTGCGAAAAGTAGTCTTCATAGCAAAAGTTATGGAAAGGAAAAATAACTTTTCAAATACGTCTCCCGGAAGCAGAGATAACGAGAAAAAGGTTTTGACATTTACGCCCCCTAACGGGAAAGCTGTGAAATATTTTAAAAGGAAAATGATCCCCATCTTTCTTGTAGGGAACGACATACACATGTGTACAGTAAAAAAAAAATTCTCAATAGGGTCTTTAGAAGCGGAGATGCAGCTGCAAACAGAAGTACACAAACACCATTTAACGACAGAACTGTAAGCTAGAAATCTCCTGAAATGCAAACCTAAATGTTGCGCAATGTGAAAGGTATATGGTGCTAAACAATTTTTTTAAATCTCACATTTAGTAGCAGAAATATTGAGCAAAACAGATAAATTACCTTATTCCCCACATAGTTTCACAGCTAAATTTATTTGATAAATTTAGCTGTGAAATTATGCATTTTTTGAGAAAGAAATGTGCACAAAGAGTTTTCATAGTTAGTTGTATCTGACGGGAGAATAAATAATAAAATTATGAAAACATTACCGGAAGAGTATGTGCAAACCCTTACTAAAATTTGCAATTGTGCCATTAAATTACATTATTTCCCTGATGTTTGGAAGACAGGAATTGCCGGGTTTTTACCCAAGCCATGTAAAAACCCGGCAATTCCTGACAATCACAGTCCGATTTCGTTGCTCCCAACCATGGGTAAAATATTTGAAAAAATAATTCTTATTAGAATGCAACAATTCTGTGAGGAATTCCCAGTAATTCCATTTATTTAAGGAGGTTTTAGAGATAAACACTCCACGGTGCACCAATTCTCTAGAATAACTGAAAAATGTGCTGAAGGAATAATAAAAAAAGAACACACAGCAGCCATATTTCTGGATGTGGCAAAAGCATTCGATAAATGCCCACATGAGGCAATTATCTACAAGCTAATAGCACATGATTTCCCACCCTGGATTATACATATAATCAAATCATACCTCACTAACAGAACATTCTGTGTAAAAATCAATGGAAAAAAATCGTTAAAAAAAAATCGAAGCTGGTGTACCGCAAGGCAGTGTACTCGCACCAACGCTGTACTCTATCTTTACGTCAGACTTTCCCAACTATAATAACAGGAATCTAACTACAGCTCTCTATGCTGATGACACCGCACTCGCTCATACTTCCAAAAATAAAAATCAAGCAACTTTCATGTTGCAACATTATGTTGAACAACTTGAGAAATATTTCTTAGATTGGAAAATCAAAATCAATACTGAAAAAACTCAAGCAATTCTATTTTCTAGGATTAAATGCAATCACAATCCAGACTTTGAAATAGAAATGTATAAAAAAAATACCTTGGGTAAATGATGTTAAATATTTAGGACTTTTTATGGACCACAACCTAAACTGGAACAAGCATATTAAAGAAACTCTGTCCAAATCTCTTAAGATCAGAGGAAGTCTCCAGCCAATAATAAAAAATAAAAGGCTTAGCAGGAAAAACAAAAATGCATCAGCCCTGTTATGACTTATGCCTGTCCTATCTGGGGTAACTGCAACAAACAGCAGAAAAATAAGATTACCTCATTTCAAAATAAAACCCTACGTTATATGGTTGGACTTGATGGAAGAACTTCAAACTATGCTATCCGAAGCATGCTAAATATTAATTCTATCCATTACACGATGTATGACTTAGCTAAAAGATACTATGAAAAAGCTAAGATTCATCCAAATCCTCTAGCCAGATAGGCCATTAACTATACTGTCAATGAAACTGACAGTTATAAAAGGCCAAAAGCTATCTTGAATAAAGTTCCAGAAATGAACCCAATTCACAGCTACCCCAGCAAAAAAAAAAATAACAATAATTAGGACTAGTGTTCGGAGGGTATTCTTCACATAAGAATAATTTTTGTTAAAAAAAAAATGGGCTCTTTTAAGGGCCGTACTATGCTTTGCAAAAATACTTCACACATGTGAAGAATTCTTGTTTAATTAAAAGAAAAGGGCTCTTTTAAGGGCCGTACTCTGTTTTACAAAAATACTTCACACATGTGAAGAAATCTTGTTAAAAAAAAGGGCTCTTTTAGGGGCCGAACTTGTTTTGCAAAGAGCAATATTGCAGTCCACATATATGAAACTGGCCCAGAGACACGGTACTATGGTTTAAAAAAATAAATAAAGTACCAAACTCCCCTCCAGCCAGTGAAAACAAAAACAAAAACAAAAGAAAACCGAAAAATTCCTGAGAAGCGAGGTGAAAAGCCGACTCCTACACGGGAACTGAGCAAACGACAGCTGTGTGAGTTAAGGTGCCTTGAAACACAGGGTTTTGTGAGAAAACTGGGTGTTTATCAGTAGGATTTTTCTTGAGTGGTTCTTTTCTTTTTTTAGGCACCCCTTTTCCCTGTCCTTTCCCCGATTCCCTGCGGCCTGGCGTTGTCTGCGGGATGACTTGCTCTGACTGATTTGTTGCAGGTAAGTATGTAGGGTAGCTTACAACTTCAATACTTAACGGGAAACCGTATACTCCTTTTGCTCTAATATTTCTGTAATTTTCTTTCATGCTGTTCCATCAGGGAAACCTGTTCCCAAATATTTTATCTTCTTCTTTTTCACCTGACAAAAGGCGCATAGCGCTGAGGATTCGGGTCTCTCAACCTCAGATAGGAAATCTCTCTCTCTCTCTCTCTCGACGGGAAAAGAATTTTTTCAATAGGGATTTTAGTCACGCAGATATTGCTGAAAATGGAAACGTGAACTTACGCCTTCTAGTGGCGCACTTGTGCCTTAAGACAAATTTGAAATTATGTGAGAAACATTTCGCACTGGAAACGCTCTCCAACACAGAAATAATATTTTGAAATAGGACTTTTAGAAGCAGAAGTATAGACAAAAATTAGATATACTTTGATGGTTGTTTGGTTGCGCAGTGGTACGTTGAAGGGACGGTTCGGTTGATTAAATTCATGCATTATTTCTTACTTTGCTGTGATATAAACCGAAGCACTACTCCACCTTGAATACTTATTACAATCACATTAACAAACACAACAATTTATTAATGACATAACATGAGGACATGATGAGCTCTTCACTACACATTTTGCCGCACATTTTATCACAACTTCTCTCTACCTATACGTCATGCACAAAGTCTGCAGTGGGGTGCGCATATGACTCCATCTGTTAATCAAAATTGCCTGTAAAAAAGATTGAGAATTACAAAAATTGTACAACATATATCTATCTCCCCTGTCGGATATTATAAAAAGTTTTCTCGAGGTGAGCGGTATCGGTTCATGAATGAATTTTTACAATCGAGCTTTCAGAAGCTCAGATTTGCTCCAAATACGTCAGAAGTGGAAATAAACACTTAACGCTTCCTAGTGGGCAAACCATTCTTCACCAAAAATTAGAGATTATATGCAAAAGATTTCCCATTGGGAATTGTATCTGATACAGAAAGAAGTTTTCAGATCAGACTTTTAGAAAAAAACATATCGCGGAAAACGCAATTTACCTTTACCTGCGAAAATATATAAAATACTTGAAAAAGTAACTACTCCTAAAAAAAGCTTCGATAGAAGTAGCATCGAAAGAGAAAATAATTTTTTCAGTCGGATATTTAGGAGCAAATACATGGCAGAAAATGTATTTTGAATTCGATATCATCTGCATTTACGCCCTCCAGCGGCGAACTTGAGAATCAGAAAAAAAAAACCGTAATGCAAGGAAACATCATTCTCGCATTTCAGGCTTTCCAATGCAAAAATATTTTTTTAAATCGGACTAAAAGTTGCAGAGATATGATGTCTATAGACAGGCGGACGGACAGAAGGACAAAGTGATACCATGAGCACGATTTGTTTTCACAAAAGACGTCCTAATGATGATCGAAAAGTACAGGATTTGGGCTTTTTTTGTTTTTGGAGGTTTAACGACTACCGTGAGCAACTCAGTGGGCTACAAGCTGTCGCTCGTCCTTAATTTAGGGTCACTGGTTCCAGGGAAGAGAGAGAGCCAATACCGTAAGGCAAACACAACATCCATGCCTCATCAGGATTCGAACCCGGACACCTCCCGGGCGAATGCTCATAAGACTGCGCCACTGGGGCGGCCCAGGAATTTTCAACAAAAAGTAGTTGAAAGCTTCGAATAACACATCAAATACACTCGTCACAAAAAAGTTAAGGATATTGCAGTTGTGAAGGGCAAACGTGGTGATATGAAATTTTATCGACCACTGGAGATCCGTTATCAGTGTAGGTTGCTACGTCATATGTAAATTAGCATCATGACAACACAGCACGTGACGGGTGAGTTCCGATAAATACCGTGCGAGAAGTAGAAAACGGGTCGTTTCACCGCTTGGTCGAGAACTTAGCTGAATGTATTGCCTTCAGTGTGGGGTTAACCTGAAATGATGTCCAGACGATGTTTAAGCATTGAAAACAGACATAAGGCTGTTGGCATGTTACAGGCAAGTGTACGGCAGATCGATGTATCTTCTGCTTTAGGAATTTCGCAAAGTGTAGTAAGTCGATTACCCACAAGATGTCTACGGTATCAAAATGTTGCAGGTCGAACCAGGAGTTGCCGCTCTAGGATAACCACTTGAAGGCAAGACCACTACCGGAAAACAAGTGCTCGGAGAAGGCCTAGTATCTCCAGTATCGAACTCCGGGAATCATTTTGCGCTCATTCTGGTGTTACAGTATGTACTCAAGTGGTACGAAACCGTCTTCACGAGTAC
Source organism: Macrothele yani (assembly GCA_039090855.1). NCBI lineage: Eukaryota > Metazoa > Arthropoda > Arachnida > Araneae > Macrothelidae > Macrothele > Macrothele yani. The sequence goes on from CM076995.1 coordinate 189,620,945, forward strand.
GGACTCGGAGCAAGGAGGTCGATGAGGTGTGGTATTGACATCAGCTCACCGTCGTAAAGGTTGTACCTGGGGCCAACAGTGCATGTCACGGAGCACTGAGTGGCGACATGTACTTTTCACAGGCGAATTACATTTTTCTCTTTATCCTGATACTCGACGAGGACACGTGTGAAGGAGATACGGCTCACGAATGAAAACACACTATGTGCAGTCCGTCGACCCATACCACCGATAGTCAGTTCTGACCTGTATAGGAGTGTGTTTTAATGGCAGTGCTTTCTTGTATGTTTGTCAAGGAAAACCAAATGCCTCAGTGTACCGAAACGAGATCATTGTGCCCATCATGACTCTGCTTCATGATGCTATTCGACATGCATTCCATTTTCTCGATGACAATGCAACCTTTCGCCGTGCCTGGAGCGTGCTTTAGGAGATAGAAAATCATGGACTTGAATCGCTGCAGCTGCCTCCGAGGTCTCCTGACCTTAATCCTATTGAGAACATTTGGGACGATGTACAGCGATGTCTGAATAACCACGTTCCATACCTCAGTACACTGGCAGACCTCCGTAAGATACTGCCTATTTTACGGGACGAGCTTCCACAGACAGTCATAGAAATGTATTTGTAGGTATGCGTCGTAGGTGTCAAGACGTCCAATTTGTGATCTTTTCTGATACAGACTTTGGGATCTCTCAATAAACAGCGGTATATCAGGGAAGTTTTTAGAGGAAGGGTGATACCCTTCCTTCATAGTTATCCTGGAGCTTTATTACAGCAGGAGAATACTCACCCACATCTGGCCCAGAATGTCGAAGACCTCTTCCATGCACGGAAGATACAGCTTCTGCCCTGGCCTGCACATTTGCCTAATATATGTCCCATCGAATATGTCTGAGAATGGCAGCTAGACGACTGGTCCGTCAAGCACCTCCACTAGTCACCACACATAAACTTCAGTCTCGCCTAAATGCAGTCTGGCAGGTTATTCCCCAGGACTATATCAAATCATCATCTATTTAATGCCACGCCGTGTAGATGCTCTCATTGTTGCTCGAGGCTGCTTCACACGATACTGAGTTTTGAAGGAGAAAAGAAACTAGTATAACTCTACAAATGTAATCAGTTATCTCCTGTAAGATGAATAATCATTGATATAAATTTCATTTGAACAGCGCGATTATCTCTTGGTGTTGCAATTTTCACAAACAGTAGTATATGTGTGTATATTCTCCATGAAAAAATATATATTAAAATACCTGCATAATAGCGTGTTGGTCCTACTCTAGCGCGAATAACAGCCTGTAAATGACGGGACATCCACTCCACCAGATGCCGGAAGGTTTACGGAGGTAATTCCAGGCATGCCTGTTGCAGCATTGTCCACAGTTGGTCATATGAGACGTCGGTCATATATGCCCATTGTCCCAAGACGTTGGTCTGGGATTTATGGATCTGATGTTCTGCTCCACGACATCCTATAGAGCTTCCACGGGGTTTAAATCCGGGCTCCCTGGAGGCAACTTTTAAACTCAGACGAGTGTTCCTCGAGCCATGCGAGGGTACATCATACGTTGCCCGGTCAGCTGAGATGGCGAATTGCTCTGCTGAAACAGACCATCGGCTGCAGGATACGTAGAGGCCATGAAGACGTGTAAGTGAACATCCAGCATATTCTCGTAGCGCACAGCGGTAAAGAACATCTCCAGAAGCATTAAAGGAACATAATGTGTCCCATGAGAAGGCTCACCAAGTAATCATAAAGCCATCACCGCCTTCAATACAGCCGACCGGGTGCGGTGCGCCATAGCCTCATGCTGTCGACGCCACACGCACACTGTCCTGTCAGCTACGTGCACCTGAAAACGTGATTCGTCTGACCACATGACGCGGTGCCACTCTACCAAGGTCCACTTCTGATGTTCACGGCACCGGAAAGGGCGTAATTAGTCCTATGACGAGCAATAAACAGTGTCACACCAGTAGCGCGTGAGTTGTCTTAGCGCATGGTAAGCAGCGTGCGCCATACCGTTCATTCTGTGCAGCTGCCTGGGCTTCCGACATTTACCCTGGATGTGATTTTCTCCGCCGTTGACAAGCGGTTGGTCTGTACGAGCCGGGATAGTCTCCGTCGACCCTGGTCATTAATGGCGCGTGGTCGGCCATTGTTCGCTGTCTGGGAACTGGCACGTCCGTAGATGGAATATTCCTTCTACAGCCTTGATACGGTTGCTCTCGGCAACCATAGGTTTCTTACCATTGATACGGTTGCTCTCGGCAACCGTAGTTTTACCTTTGATACGATAGCCCTCGGGAACCATAGGGTTCTTTCCTCTTGATACGGTTACTGTCGGAATCCCCAGGGTTCTTACTACTTGATATGGCTGCCCTCTGGAACCCTACGGTTCTTCAATACCAAGAATTTTGTGCTATGAGTTACACATAGGATTATTCCGCCGTCTGAGTACGATTAACACAAATTAAAATTGTATCACGAATTAAAAGCATTTAATATATATACAGGTTAAAAAATACCTTAAAAACATTAGTACTTTCAGACCCACTATGAGTCGATCATCAGATGTTAGTACACTGTGGAACGTAGTTCGAAGCTCATGTATATAAGCATTAGAGTTCAAACACTGTGACGTAAAAGCGCAAAGTGTGGAGGAAACGATATTCTGCGCATCTGTCGCGGACCAAAGTCATTATTTTTGTTCGTCGATTTTATACATTTGGTGGTGAGTTATTTGTCTCATCGTTTTCAGTTTTATCCAATAGGCGTTTCCAAGCTTGTGGTATATATAGAGGTGTGGAGTCATTGCAGCATAAATGTCCTAGGCTATGTATGATGAGGCTTTCTGTAAATAGCAAGGATGATTTTTTACAGGGTGTGACTAAGATTGAGGTCTCGTTCCAGTTGGGGAAATATTCACCTCCATTCGATAATCGTGAGAGGGCTGTTGCCTCTGATATAGTTCTAACATTATATCGATGTTCATTAATTCTAGTTTCAAGGGAACGAGAAGTCGATCCTATGTACACCTTATCGGCTGCTGGAGATGACTCTGCGTTCAAAGGAATTTTATATATGCCTAGGGTTCTTACCTTTGATATGGTTGCTCTCGCGAACCCTAGGATTCCTATCTTTGATACGGTTACCCTCAGGAACCTCAGGGTTCTTACCACTTGATACGGTTGCCCTCGGGAACAATAGGGTTCTTACCTTTGATACGGTTGCCGTCGGAATCTCTAGGGTTCTTACCACTGGATATGGTTGCCCTTGGGAGTCGTAGGGTTCTTACCTTTGATATGGTTGCCCTCGGAAACCCTAGGGTTCCTACCTTTGATACGGCTGCCCTCGGGAACCCTACCCAGCAAAAACACAAGTGTTGGGAAACTTCTGGCTGAAATCTGCCTTTCACGGAACGGTAGCGGTCCGTTGGTGGCAGCTCCATCAGTTGGCAGTCATTGATGGCCCTGCAGCATTGCCGTGAATTGCGGGCCTCCAAGCAAGTGCCACTAGTGGCCCGTAGCTGGAAACCCATGCAACCCCATCACGAGGTGGAAGCAACGGAACTGGGCATGCGTAGAAGCAACATGTGCTGTTTCTCTCGTGGTAGCAGTTAGTTGAAGACGACACTATCGCCATCGTGTTATTTTAGTGGATGTTAAGAAAAAAGAAAGCATATGTAGAGAGGCGAATTAATTTCCTATAATGAAATGCCACGTCGACGAAGATATCAGATCAACCCATGAAATACACCCACTCCATTCCCATTAATAACAAGAAATAATTTCTGTGTAATCTTTTGTTTAAACATACACTAAACCGCTTGAAAGAAATGTCCTGGAAAAACATTAGAAAAAAACCCCATTATCTTGGGGGAAAAAGAAGAATTATACGCGTACAAAATTCATCAATTATTTGAAACAAAAAAAAAAAAAAAAAAAAAAAAAAAGCAACGCTGTGTGGATATAGTACACTCTCTCATGGGTTGAATACACAAGACTGGAGCAATTCGCTTCTAAAGATAACGAGAAGTAAAATAAAATATGTTTCCTCTTTAAAACAAAAAGTAGCTTCGGATAGCGGGAAGGAAAGATACAATGTTAAAAATGTAACAGAATGTGACATGAACGGGTAAATATATCAATTCAACAATCGCCTTTCAAGACGACCAGGACAGCACAAAACTTTGGAAAGCGCCTTTAAGTTGGTACACTCGTTGAAAATGAGTGAAGTTCCCATAAGGTAAAAAATAAAAACAATCGTTATGTTGATACAATAAATTTATGAATTATATAAAACTGACATTTATGAAAAATACCTCACAATATTGTAAAACTAAAAAGAGAACCATTCGTTACACATTCCGCAGGAAAGAGGCTCAGCTTCAAGCAAACGCTTGAGCGCGGCAAATTAGTCCAGTTGGTAGAGCGTCCGCTTCCCACACCGACAGTCCTTGGTTCGCTTCCAGCCTGAACCAAACGGGCGTTTTTCAGTACCTGTTGAGAAAATTTCCCCAGCGCAGTACTGTAAAGCCAAAAAAATTGTTGCAGCTTTGGGAAACAACGGTTGTCTTTTATTTTTATGGCTACTACTGGGAAATTGGCGGACAAGATTCCGCAAGCCATCAGTTACGCCACGTGATTACCGGCTGCCACTGCCGCGAAAGTAACGGACCACATTGGGCTAGCCATCATTTATGGCACGTGCTTGCAGGGCCGCTGAAGGGTCACTTGTGGCAGCTGCTGCCTGTGATGGATAACTAGTGGCTCTGTTCTGGCATATGACAACTGATGGGGCGCTACTGTTGGCCTGCTGCTGACCCGAAATGCTGGCCAATGTGGTGGCCACCGGGACATTTTATTAACGGTTGGGCGGCGGCAACATAGTGCTGAGTCACCGCTGGTAGTATTGGCAGCCAGCAGTGGCCCAGTGCTGGCCCAGCAAGACTGTTTTTGCTGGGTAAGGTTCTTACCCTTGATGCGGTTGCCCTCGGAAGGCCTAGGGTTTTTACTACTGGATATGGTTATCCTCGGGGACCCAAGGGTTGTCACCTTTGATATGGTTGCCCTCTTGATCCTTAGGATTCTTACCTTTGATTCAGTAGCCCTCAGGAACCTTAGGGTTCTTACCCTTGATGCGGTTGCCCTCAGGAACCTTAGGGTTCTTACCCTCGGCACCTTTGTTCTCGGGAACCCTAGGGTCTTTACCACTTGATATGGTTGCCGCCGGAATCCTTACGGTTCTTACCCTTGATGCGGTTGCCCTAGGGAACCGTAGGGTTATTACTACTTGATACGGTTGCCCCCGGAAACCCTAGGCTTCTAACCACGTGATACGGCTGCCATCGAAATCCCTAGGGTTCTTACCACTGGATATGGTTGCCCTCGGGAGTGCTAAGGTTCTTACCTTTGATATAGTTGCCGTCGGAAACCTTAGGTTTTTTACCCTTGATGCGGTTGCCCTCGGGGGCCCTAGGGTTCTTACCTTTGATGTGGTTGCTCTCGGGAATCCTAGGGTTCCTACCTTTAGTACGATTGCCCTCGGTAACCCTAGGGTTCTTACCCTTGATGCGGTTGCCCTCGGGAACCCTAGGATTGTTTCCCTTGATACAGCTGACCTCGGGAACTCTAGGGTTCTTACAATTTGATACGGTTGCCGTCGGAATCCCTAGGGTTCTTGCCACTGCATATCGTTGCCCTCGTGAGCAATAGGATTCTTACCATTAGTATGGTTGCCCTCGGGAACCCTAGGGTCCTTGCCTTTGATACATTTGTCCTCAAGAATCCTAGGGTTCTTACCACTTGATACATTTGCCCTCAAGAATCCTAGGGTTCTTTTCCTTGTTACAACTGACCTCGGCAACTCTAGGGTTCTTTACCATTTGATACGGTTGCCGTCGGAATCCCTAGGGTCCTTGTCACTGGATATGGTTGCCCTCGGGAGCCCTAGGAGTCTTACCATTGATATGGTTGCCCTCAGGAACCCTAGGGTTCCTACCTTTGATACGGTTGCCCTCGGGAACCCTAAAACGTACCACTTGATACGGTTGCCTTCGGGAACCCTATGGTTCTTTCCTTTGATACAGCTGCGCTCGGGAACCCTAGGGTACTTACCACTTATACGATGGAACCAGTAATCTGTTTTGCGCTGACAATGCGTCCACGATCAAATTCGCTTAGACTTTTCTTGTATTTCCATTGAGTTGCTCACCAAAGCATTCGCCAATCCTTATTTCATGTGCACCTGTTCCAGGTAATGGAGGAAGCTAGCGCAGTTACACAAACGCGCAATTCATATGTCACTCGGAATTCGGACCTGAACTCGCCTTCAGCGAATGATTTTAAACCTGCGCCTCGTATCACTCGAACAGCGAGGTGACCAAATTTTTTTTAAAATGCTGCAATGTTATTAATATGGCTAGGATTTTTATGACCTAAAAATTTATAGAAAATGCCCTATAAAAATGCATTTATGACCCAGAAACCGAAAAAATTGCCCTATAAAACGATAAAAGTGACCTAGCAAATGTACATTTAATTTTTATTTCTTTGCAAAACTAATTATATAATTAAAAAAAAAGAGGTGCATCAAACAAAACAAAAAGAATCTGAAAAATATGTTTTAATTTGTTGACTGTTGCTGTGTGAACTGAAATTCTTTATTTTTTTTTTTTTTTTTTTTTTGATTGGAGGTTTAACGACCACCGTGAGCAACTCAATGGGCTATAAGCAGTCGCCCGTCCCTAATTTAGGGTCACTGGTTCCAGGGAAGGGAGAGAGGCAGTGCCGTAAGACAGACACAACATCCATGCCTCACCGGGATTCGAACCCGGACCCCTTCGGACGAATGATCAGGGGCCAACGCCTTAGACCACTGCGCCACCGGGGCGGCAAATTCTTTATTTTACCAACGAACACATGATCTATAAAATAAAACAAAGAATAAACAAGAAATACAAATTAATTGTTTTACAGTTTCTGTGCTAAACTAAAAATTTATTGCTCGGAAACATGTCCTATAAGGCAAAAAACCAGTTAAAAATGCAATTTGATTTTTACAGTTTCTGCGCCAAGCTGAGTCATTTTTTGTTAACAAAAAATACCTTAAAAAAGAAAACAAGAAGAAGAATAAAAACACAACTTACATTTTCTGACCAGTCCCTGTGCCAAACTGAAAGTTGGAATTTCACTAAAAGAATTACTTGAATATTTTTACATCAAACAGAAGTCATCGCACTTTCCACGTTTATAAGTAAGTCACGGAAAAATTCTCACCGGCCGCCACCGGGAAAAAACTATTTTTAGTTTGCCATGTCAAACTGAAAATTTTTATTTCATCAGTTCAGAACTGCAATAAACATCAAATATCATGTGCATATTTCCAAAAGAAAATGATTTTCTATTGTTAATGTAATGTGCAGGTTTTCAAAAGAAGATGATTTTCTATTGTTTGGCAGCAAAGCTTTAAACAATAAAAATCTCCTTTTCATTTCTACTGAGACCACAGTAGCATGCATAGAATAAAGTGTCACTTCGTTCAAAGTCTTCTGAAATTTCACCAACAGAATAGTTTCTCCCAGATAGCACATCTGCAATTAAGCACAGCTTTTCATATCAAAACTTTTTTTTAAACTTGCTCAATTTTTTTTAATTTTTGCACAGCCTTTTTCACTTTTTCAGTCGAATATCTAGGTCATTCCCAATTTTTTTCATCAAATCTATTTGAAGCACTAATAGCACTGCTGACGTCTCCAAGAAAGTACTGGTACCAGGCAGAAATCCAAAATTCGATTTGATGTTGGAAAATTTACCTGATCAGAAAGTAATCTCTGCGCAACTTTAATTGAAGCCGCTTTATTGCTGTCAAACGAGTTGATCTTCATCCAATAGAAATGCATCTAAAAAATGCTCTTTTTATTGAAAATACCAAAGTATGCGAAATAATGACTCAAAAATAACAAAAACTGCCTCAAAATGACCGAAAAACCTGGAAAAATGCCATATTCCTTAACAATCATTAAAAATAAAAAATGCCTTTACCAAAAGTACTTAAATCAGCTTATTTTTGTATGAAACATATCTGTATACACTTGAATAATGTTTTAGTATTGGCAAAACAAAAATATGCAAAATCATAAAAGCCCTAGTAATTAAATTTTAGTTCATCAATTCTCGGCCACTGTCTCCTCCAATTTGTTAGAGACGATTTTAGCTTATTGTGTCATGTATGTGTTTATCTTGATCCAAACTTCCTAAGAAAACCCATTTAGTTAGAATAAAAAGAAGGTATCATGGGAAAAGTTTTTTAACATGAAATTCCTTGGAAACACTAGCATCTTCTTTTTGTTCCATTGCACCGGAGTATTCCTCTTACAGATCGTTGTTTTCACTGGACTAGTTATACCTTGCAACAGAATTCTTGTTTTTGTAATCGTTCTTCTCGAAACGAGTGCTCTGAAGGCTCAAGTGTCTTCCATATAAAATATAAAAATATCTAGACGAACAAGAGTTCGAAATGTACCACGAGGGATTTCTAACAAGAGTCGTATGTTTTACGGGCGATGACGTTTTGTGTTCAAGCCTGGAAGGTAAGTGACTTCTAAAATATTTTTTCATCTCCGTTTCATTGTATTAAATAAAATACTTCCAGAAAAATAAAGAAAGGAAATTGCTTTGCTGCATCTCACGTGTTTGTGAAATTCAAAATAAGAAGTGTGCTGTTATGATGAGAGTGAGCTCGAAATAATATCTGCAGAAAGAGCGGAGCGATAAAATTGTTTCACAAGGTCTCTCGATGTTCCACAAGAGCTAAATAACAATCCATGATATGAGAAGCTTCGCAAAACAATTAATGTAATGAGACGCGGTTTTTAGAGAGTAACATATTTATGATGAAAACAACTGCAAAAATACCGAAATTATAAATGTCCTGAGGCCAGGCTATTTTTATGAAAAACAAAATATTTCAAGAGTCATGAGTTCGATAACAACCATTATAGCTGAATACTGCGATAGGAAAAATGGTGTTTGACATTTTATAGAAATGGTGTAATGGTGTAAAATGGTGTTTTACAAGAAATTTCCCAGAGTTCATCGTTTCAGGATTGTAGCTGCTCTGCAACAAATGTGTAATGAATGACTGTTTCTAAAGATTTTATTCTTTTGCATGCAATCAGTCAATCGAATGAAAACAGCTTGAAATATAACTTTTTTAATGAATTATTCGCCAAATACCTCTCCTGATTTACGTAATTGAAAAATTAAATTTGCAATAAATTGTTTGTTCGGCATGCAATTTTTGATTTACACTTGAATAATATCTTCGTGAATGGAATACGGGATTACACCATACAACACAAATTTTGAAGATGAAAATCTGTTTTTGGTCATACTTACACCAAAAAACGGATTGTCATCTTCAAAATATCTTCGTTTTATTTCATAAATTTTCTTGCTCAACACGTTTCTTAATGTACGTATAAAAAGAAATCCGTTTCCAAATGGATATCTTCACTGGCGCGTTTTTTCATTCATGTGTATAACAAGAAAGATGACACTGAATTTTCGGTTGTAAAGAGCACGTCTTTTAAATCCGTACTGACGCGGATTAAATTTATCAACACTATGCGAAGTCAATGGAACCTGTGTGGAAAACAGTAGTATCTGACCGAAGAAAGAAGTTTTTCAATCGGGTTTTTAATCCTGCAGATATTGCTGTAAACGGACATGGAAACTTATGCTCTTTTGTGGCAGACATCTGCTTTAAGAAAATTTTGAAATTACATAAGAACGTTTCGCAGCTGAAACGCTCGCCAACAAAAAAAGATTATTTTAAATCGGACTCTTAGAAACAGAGATATCAACAAATACGAGATATGCATCGACGCTCTCTGGCGAAAAAAACATCCATTATTTTAAGAAGAAAGTATTCTCAGACGGTTTTTCGATGTCAGCGGTATAGGTCCACGAAATAATTTTTTCATTTGAATTTTCAGGAGCTCAGATTTTGCTTCAAAAACATCAGAATCAGAAATTATCACTTACGCCCCCTGGTGACCAAACCGTCTTTTACCAAATATTAAAAATTATATGCAAAACAATTTTCCTTCAGGAGCTGTATGTGATACAGGAAGAATTTTTCAAATTGGAAATTTGGAAGCAGAGATATCGAGTTAAACGCAATTTACCTTTACGCCCCCTAGAGGAACGTCTATCAATTACTTGAAAATTTTTAAATTATCAAGTAATTCATAGACTTTCCGCAAAAACATGTCGCACGGGAAACTCTGTCAACAAAGAAAGAATTTTTCAAATCAAAACATTAGAAACAGAGATATTGACAAAAATAAGATATACATCTACGCCCCTGGCGGAGAAAATATGCAATATTTTAAGAAGAAAATATTCCGAAAATGTTTACCGACGTGATTGGCAACGAACGGTCTTCGAACGAATTTTTTCAATCTAGATTTTAGAAGCTCTGATTTTGTTTGAAATACATCAGAAGCAGAAATTAGCACTTACAGCCCCTGGTGGACAAATCATTCTTTACAAAAAGTTAGAAATTACATGCAAAAGATTTCCCATCAGGTGCTGTACCCGCTGCAGAAATAAGTTTTTCAAATCGGAGTTATAAGAAACATATATATCGGGGGAAACGCAATTTACTTTCACTCCCGGTAGCGAAAAATCTATGCGTAACTTGAAAAAGTGACTATACCTAAAATATGTCTTCAACGTAAATGGAGTCAAAAGGTAAAAAAAATTGAATCGGATGTTTAGAAGCAAATTTATAGAATAAAATGCATTTTGAATTCGATATCATGTGCACTTACGCCTTCTAGCGGCGAATTTATGCGTCGTTAAAAAAAGGAAATGAAGGATCATTCATGAATGGAACACGAGATTGCATTATGCAACACAAATTTTGAAGATGGCAATCCATTTTGTGGTGTAAATATGACAAAGATGGTAAGTCAGATAATTTCCGAAAATTTGGTAGTTCTGGCGCGGGTAATCCGCGTCTCCCAGATAGCGCTCGGGTATGCTAACCACTACACCAACAAGAACGACCAAGTCTCAAATTTCCAATTAATTCGAATATAACCATCACAGGATTCGTTAGTCGAAAAACCGGCATTCATGTTCAGCGGTGATGTAGTGGTTAGAATACCCGGGCGCTATCTGGGAGACGCGGAATCGATTCCCGCTCCAGAAAGACGAAATTTTCAAGTTTTCGGATATTAACTGACTTACCATCCTTGTCATATTTACACCAAAAAACGGATTGTCATCTTTAAAATTTGTATTGTACGGTGTAATCCCGTATTCCATCTATGATTTATTTGCTCCTCCGGGCAATCACGGGATAGGATTCTTAACCTCCAGATTAGCTAAACATGAATGCCGGTTGCTTCGACTAACGGATCCTGTGATGGTTATATTCAGATTAATTGGATACTTCAGACTCGGCTGTTCTGAGTGGTCTAGTGGTTAGCATACCCGGGCGATATAAGGGAGACACGGGTTCCACTCCCTCTTCAGGACGACGAAATTTTCAAGTTTTCGGATATTAACTGACTTACCATCCTTGTCATATTTACACCAAAAAACGGATTGTCATCTTCAAAATTTGTATTGTACGGTGTAATCCCGTATTTCATCTATGATTTATTTGTTCCTCCGGGCAATCACGGGATAGGATTCTTAACCTCCAGATTAGCTAAACATGAATGCTGGTTGCTTCGACTAACGGATCCTGTGATGGTTATATTCAGATTAATTGGATACTTCAGACTCGGCTGTTCTGAGTGGTCTAGTGGTTAGCATACCCGGGCGATATAGGGGAGACACGGGTTCCACTCCCTCTTCAGGACGACGAAATTTTCAAGTTTTCGGATATTATCTGACTTACCATCCTTGTCATATTTACACCAAAAACGGATTGTCGTCTTCAAAATTTGAAGGATCATTATTCACACATTTCAAGTTTCCCAATGCGAAAATAATTTTTCAAATAGGACTAATAGTTGCAGAGATATGATGTCCACAGACAAACAAATGGACGGACGGACGGAGGGGGAAACCGGTAACAAAATCATGATCGTTTTTAGAAAGCGTGTGCTAAAAATTCTTCTTTTAATGAACCTCGTTCTTCACGCGCTTTGACTAAAGCACAGAAAACTTTTTCTTTTCAGCGAAATAACTACTTAGCATATCTTAAAGCACAGAAAACGTTTTTTTTTTCAGCGAAATAACTACTTAGCATATATTTAACAGTATCAATTTTTTTTTAATTTTTCGTTTAATGGCTCTCACGTTTAGCACGTCTTCACTTTTTTTATTTATTCAGACATATACAAGAAATTTGGGAGAGATAAACAGGAACTTTATGCGCAAATTTCTTGCTTATCTCGTACTTTCATTTCTGTACGTCAAAAGAAAACCTTTTTTACTAAATTTCATACTTTCTGCGTCATCAGCTTATGTAAAACGTTTTGTAATACATTTCTTGTTCAGCACATTTTTTATTTCCCTATGTAAAACGTTTCTTTAGTATAAATTAACATTTCCTTTTTTAATTGCAATGTAAAATTTGGATTTCTTTTGCATTGTTTTTCAGGTTTAAATTCTCTCTCAAACGAACTTGGAATTTCGTTATAGCTGAAAATCATTTCTATTTGTTATGTCACTCTCACAGCTTGAGTTCTCTTTAATCTTCTTCTCTCTGTTTAATAGTAACAGATGAAGAGCATGGGTCGGGCCATGAAGGTTAATGGATGCAAGCGAAATTGTTAACTAGTGCTAGGTCATGCTACTCTACGGAGGACATGACTTATATATATATTTTTTAAACTATTTTAGGTGGGAATGTTACTTGCATCTATGGCCTTGCAGAAACCCATTTCCAACTAGGTCTTTGTAGAAGTGAGAAAATGCAGAGTTTTTGCTGGTCCTTGATAAAGCCAAGGCTCAGTATTCTCGACACCTTCTACATTCAGTTGTTTTATTTTATTTTTTTATCTTTTCTCCTTTTACTCACACAGGTAGATACATAACCTTTTCTATGTTGTACTAGGTGTGAGTCAAAATTATATATATGTATTTTTTTGCTTAGGTATCTTCTTTATAGAATTTCTTTAGTTGGTTTATATATGCATGTTTCTGAAAATGACGTTCTTATGCTGCCATTAGAATGTGGAATGACGTTCTTATGCTACCAATGGAATGTGAAATGACGTACTTATGCTACCAATGGAATGTAAAATGGCGTACTTATGCTACCAATGGAATGTGAAATGACGTTCTTATGCTACCAATGGAATGTGAAATGACGTACTTATGCTACCTATGGAATGTGAAATGACGTTCTTATGCTACCTATGGAATGTGAAATGACGTTCTTATGCTACCTATGGAATGTGAAATGACGTACTTATGCTACCAATGGAATGTGAAATGACGTACTTATGCTACCTATGGAATGTGAAATGACGTACTTATGCTACCTATGGAATGTGAAATGACGTTCTTATGCGGCCTATGGAATGTGAAATGACGTTCTTATGCTACCAATGGAATGTGAAATGACGTTCTTGTGCTACCAATGGAATGTGAAATGACGTTCTTGTGCTACCAATGGAATGTGAAATGACGTACTTATGCTACCTATAGAATGTGAAATGACGTACTTATGCTACCTATGGAATGTGAAATGACGTACTTATGCTACCTATGGAATGTGAAATGACGTACTTATGCTACCTATGGAATGTGAAATGACGTTCTTATGCTGCCAATGGAATGTGAAATGACTTACTTATGCTACCAATGGAATGTGAAATGACGTTCTTGTGCTACCAATGGAATGTGAAATGACGTTCTTGTGCTACCAATGGAATGTGAAATGGCGTACTTATGATACCAATGGAATGTGAAATGACGTACTTATGATACCAATGGAATGTGAAATGACGTACGTATGCTACCTATGGAATGTAAAATGACGTATTTATGCTACCAATGGAATGTGAAATGACGTTCTTATGCTACCAATAAAATGTGAAATGACGTACTTATGCTACCAATGGAATGTTAAATGACGTTCTTGTGCTACCAATGAAATGTGAAATGTACTTATGCTACCAATGTAATGTGAAATGACGTTCTTATGCTACCAATGGAGTGTGAAATGACGTTCTTATGCTACCAATCAATTCTTCTGTGGATCCAGATAGGCATATGATAACAGTGCTTTCAGAACCCATACGGGGAAGAATTTTTTATTTTATAGTCTTCAATACATGATTAAAGTTTTCAACACATTTTGCATTTTTTCCGATGCCTAAATATCAAAGTGAGCAGAATAAATAATCCCCTGAGTATCTAGAACGGCCGTTCAATAAAAATTGTTAATAAAATCGCACAACATGAAGAAGTATAAGTACAGCAAAATATATGTTATTCTTTCTCAAAGTATCTTCTCTCGGATGATATGCAACGGTCCCACCGTTCAGTCCACTTTTCAAAGCATGTGGCGAAGGCATTTTGTGGAAGCTACTTTAGCAACTCCTGTACAGCTTGAATAACGTCAGCACCTGTGTTGAATGTTGCGCCACGGAGCTTTTCCTTCATTGTTGGAAACAGCCAGAAATCTCACGGGGCGTGATCAGGACTGTAGCCAGGCTGTGGAAGGATTTCAATATTGTATATCGTCAGAAATTGTTGAACACAAGCAGCCACATGTGGACGGGCGTTATCATGGCGTATGGTCCACTTGCCCACCAGTTCTGGGCGCTTAATTTACATGTGTCGTCGCAGACGCTTCAAGACTGAAACGTAATATTCAGCATTGACAGTAAGTTGTGGAGGAACGGCATGCTGCTAGACTACACCTTGATGATCAAAGAAAATTGTATTTATCACCTTCACCGCTGATTTGGTTTGGCGGGCTTTTTTCGGAGGAGGCGAACCAGTGTTTTAGAAAGTTAGGAATCATTTGTTTTCTCTCATGACATACTTGAACTCTGACTAACAATTGTTCTCTCGTCAGGTAATGAGGTACCCATCTGGAACACACACGATGCAGCAGTAATTTAATTTAGCGTAGAATGCGGAATGCCGACGTTTTTGAGATATTAGTTGACGCAGCTATGTCTTCACACGTTATTCGTCGATCTTCTTGCAGAATTGCCCAAACAGTGTTAACAATACGCTCCGTAACAACACTTCCAGGTCGACCAGGCCTAGGAGCGAATTCTGCCGACAAACGCTCTTGTTTTTGAAATCATGGTTCCATCTAAAAATCTTTGACTCACCCAAACATTTATCATTGTAAGCTTTTTTAATTAAATCAACTGTTTCTTTAGCCGTTTTACCCAAAGGATAGCAAAGTTTTATCGCACAACGCATTTCGCTTCTTAACTCTGAATCACTCACCTCCATAGCTGTATGGGGAAATGCAGACGTTCCTTAAATAATTTCGCAATAACAAAACCAGAATCGTCTGCACGGCTAATAACTGTTGCCACAGATACTTCCTTAATTTAGTTAGTCGTCTGCATGGTTATTTTCCCCCTTTGCACTGTTGCCAAATCAAAAAATATTACTCTCTGTTTTTATGGAACGTCCTTTGTATATCTCTATACAATACATCTGCATGTTTCGAAGACGGAACAGCAAAACTCCAGATTTTCTTCGAGCGTCTGTTTTTTGTATAGAATATATAGTCCACCGATGAAATGGAGTAAAAGTCTGTGTGGTACCGAAGCCATTTTGTGCTTCATCCAGTGTTATGTGGAAATAATTGAAATATCATTACATAGTGATTTGGGTTTATACAAGGAGAATAGCTGATAGAATTCGCCTTCCGAGAAAAGAAAAAGCATTCAACAGATCCTTCGGGGCAACGATTCCTTTGTGGACCCAGACAACCCATGGAACAAAAGCAGCAACTCCTCCCGACCCTTTATGCCCGCTGTAGGAAAGATAAACTTTTGCGGTGATGACCCGCGTGAGAATTGGCCCCAGCAATTAGCATTCTCTTACGTCATGGGCAACATCTTCCTATAAGTTGCTGACAGAAAGAATAGGAAGCAAAAATACGCGGTGGTTGTAAAACAAAGTCTTACTTGGGACTTCGGAGGCAGTAGGAAGATTTTCCCCAGCATGTAGCTATAAAGGAAAAAGAACAGATTTTGGCTGGAAAATATAATCGGAAATCCAAAATTCCCAACTCCCCGCTGGAAGTAACATATATTTTGACAGACTAATATTTTCCTACCCCCCCCTTTAATCAGGGGAATAAAGATATTACAGGGGCGTTCGATAAGTTCCAAGCCTCACCTTGAAAGTAAGGGATGTCGGCTGACGCAAGTACAGCAAAGCATTGCATCATCCTTCAGTTGCAAAACAGCCGTGCCACGTCGCTGTGTCTGCATTTGAGACGGCGCCACAGTGCATTGAATATAAGGTGACAATGGAGAGCGACAGATGAAATTGTGGTACCGATGATTTAATATGATTTAATTTTTGACGAAGACAGCTCAAATGCCACGTAGTATTCATGAACGGATGATCCGTGTGTATGTCGATGGTGCATCTTCATATGCGATAGTCAAAAGATGAGCTGCACTCTTTAAACAGGGAAGAGTCTCATTGGAAGCGATTCACCCGAGGGACGCTCACTGGGGGTGACCGCAGATGAAATGTGCCAGAAAGTGAAGTGCCTGGGGATGTTAATCTGGCGAATCCGCGTCGCCGCCCCGTTGGCGCAGTGGTCTAAGGCGCTGGCCTCTGTTCATTCGTCCGTAAGGGGTCTGGGTTCGAATCCCGGTCAGGCATGGATGTTGTGTTTGTCTTACGGCACTGGCTCTCTCCCTTCCCTGGAACCAGTGACCCTAAATTAGGGACGGGCGACTGCTTATAGCCCATTGAGTTGCTCACGGTGGTCGTTAAACCTCCAATCAAAAAAAAAAAAAAAAAAAAAAAAAAAAGAATCCGCGTCGTAGATGTATGATGTATTACTCTAAATTAAGTTTCATTTTTAGTTGCTCTCTCTATGTAAATTTGAGTTCGTTCTCCTTTAGCGTTTTCCTCCGTAACGTTATATTCTTGCTCCCGGAATGACGTTGGCAGCAATTCTGAGGCCAGAGAGCGTGACGTATGCATGTGACAGATACGAACGAGAGATATATAACGTTGAAATAGCAGCCAAAAAGTGTGTGTTGGCGGAAGCTGTGCTACGCCGAAGCTGTGTTTATTTGAAGTTTGCGTATTGGAGCTGTTATATTGTATAGGGTGTCCACAAAGTCTCTCTACAACTTTGCACATTTATTACGGACATCCTGTACTATGTAAGTTCATGGTATTTGTTGTATAATATACTGTAAATATCAACGTTTTAATTGAAATTATCGTTTTTTGTTATAGGTCCCGCATTGACGTAGTAGGTGCTGTTTTATGAAAATGTGGTCCTCACAAAAAGAGCGCAGTGCGTCGCTTTGTTCATCGAAACAAAATCTGATACACAAACGCAACGACATTTCCGGATTAAGTATGGGAAAACCCCGCCATCTGGTCTTAGTATCCGCGAATGACACCAGAAATTCATGGAGACTGGGTCCGTGTTGGATCAAGAACGTAGTGGCCGCCCACGAACATCGAATGATGACATCGAACGTGTTCGGGATTCATTTTCACAAAACCCGAAGAAGTCCATTTGTTCCGCTGCCAGAGAACTACAAACGCCCCGGTCCATGATACACAGGGTGCTACATAGACATCTACACTTATAAGCATACAAAGTGCAACTGTTACAAGCACTTGAGGCGAGCGATAGACCATGACGGAAAAAATTCGCAGTAACGATGCTGGATAGACGGAGTGAAGATCTCGAGTTTCTCGCACATGTTTGTTTTACGGATGAGGCAATTTTTCATGTCTCTGGGCAGTTAAACAGACACAATGTCAGGATTTGGGGTCTGAAACTCCTCATGCGTTTATGGAACTTGCGAGAAACAGTTCTAAAGTGAACGTGTGGTGCGGTGTTTTGCATAACCGTGTCTTTGGACCATTTTTCTTCACTGAGAAAACAGTGACGGCAGATGCTTACCTGGATGTTTTGCGTGAGTATGTTGTGCCACAGCATTTGGAGGACCTTCAACCAAGCGTGATATTCCAACAGGACGGTGCTCCACCACATTGGGGACAGCACGTTCGGGACGTTTTGAACACAACGTTCCCTGGGAGGTGGATTGCACGGGATGGTCCAATTGCATAGCCACCCCGTTCCCGCGACGTCACATCTCTGGACTTTTTGTATGGGGATATGTGAAGGATATCGTGTATCGGACAAATGTGCAGGACATCGATGACCTGAATTCGAGGATCAACAATGCCATTTCGACCATTACTGGGGACATGCTGCAGCGCACATGGTTGGAACTGGAGTTTCGGCTAGATGTTCTACGCGCAACTAACGATGCGCATCTTGAGCTTTTGCACTGAGGTAGAAAAAACTTTAGTCTTTGTTCTGACTTATGTGCTCAACCACATATCCATCTCATACAGTGTATCCGTAATAAATATGAAAATTTGTAAAGTGACTTTGTGGACATCCTGTATATTGAGTGTTTGCAGTAATCAAGTTTTCTACTTACTAACTCACGTTAATCAATGTTGAAAGATTAATAGTATTGTGATTAGCTCCTCGCGTACTTTGGAATGTTCGAGCAAAGTGCTCACACGATTATGATGGAATAAAAAAGAGTGAACAGTAAGTAAGTCTTTTTGTAACTTTATTTGAGTGACTTTGTTTCACTTTGAGAAAGAGAGATTAAATCAAAAGAGGCAGTATTCTCAAAATCTTCTCTCCAGGATACAAATAGTAAAGAATGCTACACAGATAGTTGAGGAACTGAAGTTAAGTACCGGTTGTTTTTAGACGATTTGTATGAGAACTTAAATAGTAAATAATGCTACATAGATTGCTTGCTGAGGAACTGAAATTAAGTACCGGCTCTTTTTAGACCATTTTGTATGAGAGGTTAAATAGTAAATAATGCTACATAGATTGCTTGCTGAGGAACTGAAATTAAGTACCGGCTCTTTTTAGACCATTTTGTATGAGAGGTTAAATAGTAAATAATGCTACGCAGATTGCTGAGGAACTGAAGTTAAGTGCCGGCTGTTTTTAGACCATTTTGTATGAGAGGTTAACTAGTAAAGAATGCTACACAGATAGCTGAGGAACTGAAGTTCAGTACCGGCTGTTTTTAGACCATTTTGTATGAGAGGTTAAATAGTAAAGAATGCTACACAGATAGCTGAGGAACTGAAGTTAAGAACCGGCTGTTTTTAGACCATTTTGTATGAGACGTTAAATAGTAAATAATGCTACACAGATTGCTGAGGAACTGAAGTTAAGTACCGGCTGTTTTTAGACCATTTTGTATGAGAGGTTAAATAGTAAAGAATGCTACACAGATAGCTGAGGAACTGAAGTTAAGTACTGGCTGTTTTTAGACCATTTTGTATGAGAGGTTAAATAGTAAAGAATGCTACACAGATAGCTGAGGAACTGAAGTTAAGTACCGGCTGTTTTAGACCATTTTGTATGAGAGGTTAAATAGTAAAGAATACTACACAGATGGCTGAGGAACTGAAGTTAAGTACAGGCTGTTTTTAAACCATTTTGTATGAGAGGTTAAATAGTAAAGAATGCTACACAGATAGCTGAGGAACTGAAGTTAAGTACCGGCTGTTTTTAGACCATTTTGTATGATAGGTTGGGGTTGTCAAAAGTCTGGGTAAGACGGGTTCCTCGAATGTTGACACCTAAGATGAAGAACTATCGTGTTAAAGCAAGTAGGTTTAACTTGACCACATTAACCCAATCCAAATGACATCTGTTCCTGCATTGTAACTTGTGATGAGACGTGGCTTCATCATTGAGACACTGATAATAAACAAGAGAGCACTGCACATTCACAGTGGAAACATCACGGACCATCCCCACCAAAACAGTTCAAAACACAAGGATCTCCAGGGAACATATGGTCACCATTTTGGGGGGATTCAGAAGGGTTGCTCTTAATGTATTACTTGCCTCATAAAAGGACTATGAATAGTACCCATTATGCCGAGTTATTGCGATAATTGCGTGAAGCCATCAAGATCAAACCGCGAGGAAAATTGCGGCAGGGTGTTCTGTTTGTCCAGGACAATACTTCAATCCATACCATCGTTTTCCCATGCACGCTGTGAGAGAATGTGACTTCCAACTGTTTCCCCACCCACCGTACTCACCTGACCTCGCCCCTAGTGACTTCTGCCTCTTCAAATATCTTAAAATATGCTGAGGGTATGCGTTTTATTAATGATTCTAAACTGAGAGAGGCGACGTAGTGTTGGTTTGAAAAGAAACATAAAACGTTTTTCGCAGCGCACATTAGCCAACGCTATGAAGTGTGTCCAAGTCAGGAGAGACGATGTGAAAAATCAAAGGGGCATAGTAGCAACTTTGTCGCAAACTACAACGTAGAACTATGTCAACTGTCGCTATTACATGTCACTGTCTCACTAGTTCTACGTCCTTAAAATATTTTTAATGATTTATTGGACCTGGTGGTATAGAGACATGACAAACAGGCAGACATTAATAGGATACAGATATTTCACATCAACAAGTTCATATGAAACATGGTTTTTACAGTATGATAAATGGGCCTCTGTACACAAAGAGCCAATGTTGGACAAATAACACACTGGGAGCCAATGCCGAAAGATAAACACCCATGCCTCACCGGGATTCGAACCCGGACCCAACTAGGACGAATGGTCATAAGCCTGCGCCCTTAAAGTATTCAGCGAAGGACAGTTGACGCAGCCCTATGTTGTAGGTTGAGACACAGTTGCTAATGTTCCCCTTTGATTTTTTTCAGATATAAAATTTTTAAGAAAGAAACGAAAAAAATGTTTTGCTTTACTTAAAAGCATATTATACTATGTACAATTGAATCAGCAGTTTGAAGAAGGGAACAAGCGCAAAAAAATCGAAGTTCGTTTTTTAGTGCCAAACATGTCTTATTATACCGACGTCAGCTAGAAGAAAGAATAAAAAACCACTCTCTTATTGGTAGAAATGGCCTTTGATAATATTTGTGAGTTTGAAGAAGGGACCAAGTCCAGATTTGTTCCGCTCTTCAAACTGATACCGAACGCTCCGCCTAGATGGCGTTGTGTACGTGTGCAGTAACAACATCGAAGACGGTGATTCGCAGTTTTTGATTCCGTCATTTCTCAGTAGTTTTGTGTTGGTCATGGCTGCTTCTTCGTCTTCAGAATGAGCACTGAGCCTGCTTCAATAAAAAAGAAAAAACGCGTTCGTCGTCCTGAAACTTACAGTTACGAAGTGCAGAAGAAGCCTCCACTTCGTGGAGAAGAGTATGTAAGTACTAGAACAGGTTTTACAATACCGTTCAAGTCAGACACCGAAGTCTTTTACTCTTGTAAACATAAATGTACTGAGCATTTCAGTTCAGCTGAGAAGGAAATTTGTTTATAAACTCTGCGTGATGTTCGTTCTAAAAACGAACGCGATACATTTTTGATTGGGTTGATTGATTGTAAACCTCTCTCACGTAGGCGTTCCAAAAGTGACACACCACTCAAATGTCATAATATTTGTGTTTACCAAGTGATGAAAGGTACTGAACGTGTGACTGTGTGTAAAAAATCATTTTGTATTTGTACTACATAAAACTCAAAGCGTTCTTTCCGTTGACAACGCTGCTGAAAACTGGTCAAGCACACATTGATAACAGAGGAAAGCAAGGACACCGTGGGAATGCAATCCCTGATCACGTTCGTGCCTTTATTAATGAAGATATTAAGGAATTCCCTTTCAAAGGATCACACTACAGTACACAAAACGTACAATACTTGAGTGCTGAACTCAACATTAACACTTTGTAGAAACGTTTTTGCCATAAACATCCTGATCTTGCCACCCAAGTGAAATATGTCTTTTACAGGAAGTACTACAATGGAAATCACGGTTACAGATTTGCAAGTCCCCAATAGACTTTATTTTCGCATCTTGCGAGGGGCCTGATGCGAAAATAAAGTCCCCGCATCTTAATGAAAATACGAAATGGGTGGCTGTTGCAGAGAAAATTGTCCATGTTCGCTGGGCCAACAAGTTTTATAAAAAAAACAGCAAGAGGTAAAAGCTCTTTGAGCTAATAATCCTGAAATCTGAGCAATAGTCTTCGATTACATGCAGAATCTCCCATTACCTAAAATACTCGTCCAAGACATGTTTTACCTCCGAAAATTCTGGTTGTGCGTATTCGGCAAACATGATATTAAAACCGACTCTGCCAATTTGTACGTGTATCCGAAAGGAGAATCTAAACGTGGTCCCAATGAAGTCTGTATCTTGTTATGGTTGAAAATTCAAATGCAAAATAACTTCATGTTTTTAGTGACGCCTGCGAAAGGCAAAATCGAAACAATACCTTAGCGCGGTATTTTCTTACGTTCGTTGCCACTGGAGGATTTCGGTAGTTTCATCAGTACTTTCCAGTGCGAAGACACTCCTTTCTGCAATGTAATTATTTGATCGTAATTTTGGGACTGCCAAGCGGAAGATCAGACGAATGAACAGGATTTAGGTACCACAACAATATATCGAATTGATTCAAACAGCCCAAAACACAAGACTCAACGTTGTTCACAATGCTGCAGAAACTGTTTTGGATTTTAAGAGCTGGTGGCCTAAATTTTATAAAACAAACCGCGGTCTCAAGCAAATCGACATCATTTTCGATTTCCAAGTACAGACACTTGGAATATTCATTGCCAAAAGGTGACTTAACCGCATCTGAGTTCATAGATGGGGTGATAAAGCACATATTCTCACTAAAGAAGCCAAACACGGGAGCCCGGTTCCCAACAGAAATAACCTACAATGACAAAATTCCAATAAACCACAAGAAGTTCAAGGATGTAACCAAGATTATTACATACATTCCAGATGAGTATAAGCCGTTTCATGAAGCGGTGTAACGAGGCCAGCCACTGCATTAGCGGGCGATGGAGGAAGTGATGGGAACTAACTTTTTCTAAAGACATTTTCACATTTCATTGTTGATATTTTTGCTTTATTGTTGAATTATTCAAGCTTCTTGCCCTTTTACTTACTTCATATTGCATGCTTTATGAAAAACAGAAATTCAGGGTTTTTAAATAATCAAGTTTTTATGCCTTATTCCTAAATCCAACTCATCTGTTTGAAGAAGGGAACGAATCAACGATTTAATTAGCGTAATTACTATGTTTCTGCCAACTTGATAGGCATAATAAGCACCGAAATACGTGTGCTATAATATGAAGAAACTATCATAAAAATTCCATCAAGAAAGAATTGGAGATAAGGAAGCTAAGAAGTTTTTTCTGATTTCCCAATATGCAAATTTTTGGATTCGCTCCCTTCTTCAAACTAGCGATTCAATTCATAGTAACTTATGCTGATTATAAATTAATTTTAGTAGAAGTAGAAAGTGTAGTATCATCGTTGTCAGTAATTATTGCTAAAATTGCTTTTGAAGAAATCGTTCTTCAGAAACAATTTTTGAAACTCCTTAGTTGCCATGTGATAAATTTGGCAATATGTCTCGAGCCTAATGTACTCTACTTCTTGTTGCTCTTGTTCTTGTCTAGATTCAGAATGCATCGGCGCTGTAAAGGTTTCAGATGTAATACATCCATTATCCATCGAAGTTGTGAAGACTGGCGATTTACATTGGTATTTCATGCTCGGTGTAAATGTTTGGAAATTTAGATCAATGACATCAATCTCTATCTGTTCTTGCTGTTCAGGCTCAATTTGTGCAGCTGAAGTGTAAGTTTGTGGCTCTAGAGTCGAACTCGGGTGAAACTCATTCTGGCACGCGAACTTTTGACGCTCCCTACATTTCCATGACTTTTCGATTGATGACTTAGCGGACTTTTTGGATTCCTCTCGCTCTCTTCTAGCCGTTTCTTCAACTTTCGTCGGTTCTTATAGTAATTTTCCCTGGATTTCTCCGCACATTTTCGTCACCATTTTTTTTTAATCTATAAAGTAAATAAATTTTAAATCCACTTTATTTCAGTTTGTCACATACGGCCGTTGGTTCTGAACGTCAGCTACGGAATGCGGGGCTTAGGTAATCGCTATCATTATTTATTCACTATAGTTATCAACCTTAAAACGGAGTGAGGCGAAACAAAATCACACGAAATTTAGCTTAATTTTGTAACGCTGCTGTATCAAAGACTTAAAGGTGGAGGGTTGAAATTTGTTAGGGTATAAAAGGGACAATATAAACTATGTGATGATGTATGATTTATTACTGAACGATTATTAGTTTCAAAGATATAACCGTTCAAAGTGTGTCATGTTTTCGTTGCGCCCGTTCTCCCGATGTTACCCCCTATCAAGCGCGGAGAAAGACGTAGTTCTACGTCAAAAAGAAATGTACGTTTTTGAAAAAAAAATATTGTATGTTTTTCCGGATTGAAGGTCTAACGGCCACCGTGATCAACTCAATGGGCTATAAGCAGTCGCCCGTCCCTAATTTAGGGCCACTGGTTCCAGGGAAGTGAGAGAGCCGGTGCCGTAAGACAAACGCAAAATACCACGATTCGATCCCGGACCACTCCCAGACGAGTGGTCATAAACCATCGCTAAGACGACTGCGGCAGTATTGCTTTGTTATGTTACGCTTAGAATTTATTGAAATTCTATGTAAGTGCGACTAAATTCCCTTGTTTCTATCCTCAATTTATTTTCTTATTTATTGGCTTCCCTGCTCCAATCACATAGGAACCAGCAAACAATAATTATTTCTGATATTAATTTGGCGTCCGCTTTTAAACCAGGCCAACACCTGAACCGACTTGAACAGATTGTGCGAAACTACGTTTTCGTAAAGTTTAATTATGATTTAAGTCAAAGAACAGGCGAAGAACTTTTGAACAGTTTCATGTATTACGAAAACAAAAATTTTCACTGTTGTAAGTTTTGCATCTTATGTTTGATCAGTTTTCAGGAAAATGTTATACGTAACTCTGTGGTGGTTACCAAAGTGGGATCTCTAACATAATGATTTTGCTCTTATACGAAATGTATTTCAGTGTTGGCTATATTTAAATTGCGCATGCTTCTGTGCTGAATTAGAAACTTTTATTATATTTGGACCTCATTTATGCTCCAATTACAGCATCCCAGAAAAAAACACAAGTGTTGGGAAACTGCTGGCCCCCAGCTGGCAGTGATGGGTCACTGCTGGTTCACATATGCCACTCACGGTACGGTACGGTAGCGGTCCGTTGCTGGCAGCTATTGATGGCCCTGCCCTGCGCCATCGCCGTGTATTACGGGCCTTCAAGTAAACACAACGAGTGGCCAGTAGCTGGCAACCGAAACAACCCCAACAAGAGAGAGAAGCAGCTGGACTGCGCATGCGCAGAAGCAACACGTGAGCAGTTTATGGTGGTAACAGTTAGTTGAAGACGACGCCATCGCCATCGTGTTATTTTAGTTAATGTTAAAAAAACCACGCGTAGAGAAGCGAATTAATTTCCTAATGAAATGGCACGTTGATGAAGATTACCGTCGGGGTAAAATCATATAAATAATTAATGAACTGTAAGAAATAGTCAATTGCAATTAATACATACACTTGACGAGGACCAGGAACATTAAACAGAAGCCATCGCTTCCTCCACGTCTACAAGTGAGTCACGCAAAGACCCCCACAGGCCTCCGTGCAGTGGGGGCATGTCCGGGGCGTGGTTCGACTACCGGTGGCGGCCTGTGGGGATCTTTCCGGGACTCACTTGTACTACACAAGACCTCAAGTGATCGACAACTCATGGCCCTGTTCTGCCATATGACAAATGATGGGGGTGTCAACTGTTGGCCAGCTGCTTGCTTGAACTGCTGGCCCATGTGGTGGTCCACCTTTGGTCTTAATGCATGCACTGACCCTTCGACACATGCTTTCCACAAGGTTTTGGAACACAGTGATAGGTATGCTCTTCCATTCAGTACATAATGCTGCCGCTAACTGTTGCTTAGTAGTAGGGCTTGCTTCCAAACTTCTTATGCTGCGCTCTAATTCATCCCATAAGGGCTCTATTAGATTACGATCAGCGCTCTGTGCTGGCCAGTCCACACACGATACGGCATTATCGTCAAACCCCGCCGTAACAGTCCTTGCTTTATGGCTCGGTGTATTATCCTCCTGATACCAACAAGGCTCGGTTCCATAGTAGTGCCAAAGAGTTGGTACCGCATAGTTGTCCAGAAAATCGTGGTAGACGTGCTGGTTAACAGGTTTGTCCACGATAACCAATGGGCTGGGATCATACTACGAAAAACATCCCACACGAGTGCACTGCCAGCTCCAAACTTGACCGTAGGAATAGTACACTGTGGTAAATATCGTTTCCCCAGCTTCCGCCATACCCACACTCTGCCATCAGACTGATGGATCGTGTATCTGGATTCATCAGTCCATAAGACCCGTTTTCATTGATTTACGGTCCACGATAAATGTTCTTTACACCCTGCTAAACGGCGAGTAGCATTTCGAGTGGTGATGAAAGGCTTATAAGCAGCCGCACGACCACGGTAACTCATGGAATGAAGTTCTCTGCGAATGGTACGTGTTCATACCGAGGTTCCAGCACTTTTACTCACCTGAACACTTAGGTTTTGTGCAGTACTCCGCCAATTAGCTGTAACGACCCTTCTGAGGCTTCGACGTCCCCTATCACTGATTTTTATGGTCTGCCGGCACGTTTTGCTACTTCAGGTACGCCCTGAGTCTTCCACTTATACAATATATCCAAAGCAGTTCACTTGGGTATGTTCAAACGCCTGTCGGTTTCTCTTATTGGCAACCAACTAATATAACAACATTAAACAATCTTTCCTTTCTCAAAGTCAGTTCTCTCCCGCAGCGATATTTTCACTTAACCTCACAGTGCAATTTGATCGCGGTCAGCTGCAGGCTTCTTTTAATACCGTTTGCAGCTGTACCGCGCATCTTAATAACGCAGCGGATCCGTTCATTTGCTTTTGAAGGGGTGTCCGGTGCCTTTTGCCAATAGGGTGTATATATATATATGGGTGGGATGTAAGGTCAGGTGATGCGTAACATCACAGCCTCTCCTTGACAAATGTCAACCCCGCCTTCTCGTGGTGCATCCTGTTCCCACTAAAGGGGCTCTGACGACCGCCAATAGCTGTATAACTATGCCATCGGGATTAGAGGAAATGCTATCCCACACTCACCAACCCGCTTGGCCAGCGTGGTGAGTTATGGCCAAACCCCTCCAAAATGACTCCACAGCTTAAATCTTGCCCCTCAGTTTCCGGCAGCTGGAATGTACCTGGCCAAGGCAGCGGCCAGTGCGACATGAAGGCACAGGGTGCTAAGAATCCCCGGAGGACCGGACTAGGCTGCCATCTCATGCTGACCTTGGCTACGTATAATGGACGCTCCCTATCTTCTGATTCAAGGCTTCTTGAATTGGAAGAGGAACTACAAAGGATCAAGTGGGACATCATCGGGCTAAGTGAGGTAAGGAGAAAAGGAGAAAATCTCATTGAACTGAAAAGTGGACATCTCTTCTAGTATCGTGGGACAGATACTGGAAGAACTAGTGGTGTTGGATTTATAATAAATAAGAAACTGAAGCATAAAGTTGTAGAAGTTGAAAGTTCCTCTGACAGAGTTGCACGACTCGTTATCCAACTCTCGAAAAGATACCAGGCTCAGATAATTCAAATTTATGCACCCACCACAAGTCATCCTGAAGAAGAAATTGAAGAATTTTATGAGGAAATTCGTCATCTAAATAATAAAAGTAAGCAGCATTTGAAGATAATTATGGGAGATTTCAATGCAAAAATAGGGCAACGGCAACAGAATGAAACTTCAGTAGGTAAATTCGGTCACGACAACAGAAACCAGCGTGGAAATACTCTCGTTTAGTTTGCAGAAGCAGAAGGGTTTTTCATCTTTAACTCCTTTTTCAAGACAAAGCCACAGAGGAAATGGACATGGAGACATCCGAATGGAACGACAAGTGAAATTGATTTTATTATGTGTAACAAAAAATTCGTCATAGAAGACTGCAGTGTGCTAAACAAGTTCAACACAGGTAGTGACCATAGATTGGTGAGATGTAAGATGCACCTGAACACTAAACTCGAACGTGGCAAGCTCATAAGACAAACAAAATGTATTACATAACCAACCTTAAAAAATACCATAATACCTTCAAGTTGGAACTGAAGAACAGATTCTCTTCTTTAGAAGGCCTAACATCGGAAGAAGTGGATATTTCTGAAGTTAACAGAAAAGTAACCAAAACTCTTATGGAAACAGCAACAAAATTAGCTGGGTCTAAGAACAAGTTGCATATGAACAAATTATCAGGAAAAACCAAAATGTTAATGAAAAAAAGAAGAGAGATGAGGACAACTAAAGAACATGTGACTTCCAAAGTGGATTATATAGAGCTATGCAAGACAGTACGAGAAAGTATCACTGAAGACGTGAGGAAATTCAACTGTGAAATAGTGAGGAAAGCAATTGAAAACAACCAAAGCCTAAAGATAGCAAAGGGACATCTCAGTAAGGGAAGAAAATAGATTATGGCACTGAGAAAAGAAGATGGTTCTGTAACAAGAAATAGAGGTGAAATTTTGACAAGAGTGAAATATTTCTACTCCAAATTATATGAAAGGGATGATACATGTGCTCCAGACATCATGAAAGGTACCAGAGTTCTTCCAGTCCTCCTAGCAGAAGTTGCCCATGCAATCAAGAACATGAAGCGGGGAAAAGCTCCAGGAGAAGATGGAATTACTGTAGACATCATACAAGAAGTAAGTGGAGAAATCGAAACAGTACTCACCCAAATTTTCACTCGATGCCTTAATGAAGGGAAGATTCCTGAGGATTGGAACAACGCTACAATGATTCTGCTACATAAAAAAGGTGATATTGAGGATCACAGGAACTACAGACCTATCAGCCTCCTATCAGTGGTTTATAAAATCTTCACTAAAGTTCTTTCACACAGCTTGAAGGTAACACTGGACATGGCTCAACCGAGAGAACAAGCTGGATTCAGGAGTGGCTACAGCACAATAGATCATATCCACGTACTCAGAGAACTAATTGAAAGAGCGAGGGAATATGAACTTCCATTGTGCATGGCTTTTATCGATTATGAAAAAGCCTTTGATTCGGTGAAACCATCAGCAGTTACAATGGCTCTGAAATCCTGCGGTATTGAAGATGCATACATTAATATTATTAATAACATCTATGAAAGTGCAAGTGCAGAGATTCAGCTGTTTGAGAATACAGCACACATAAAAGTAGGAAAGGGAGTGAGACAAGGTGACACCATATCTCCAAAGCTCTTTAATGCTACCTTGGAGGGTGTCTTTCAGTCGCTGAGCTGGGAAAACAAGGGAATAAAGATTAAAGGAGATTATCTAACTCACCTTCGTTTTGCTGATGACGTAGTCATTTTTGCAACTACCCCATCAGAACTGCAGAGTATGATCCAGGAACTTCCTAACAAGAGTAAGGAAGTGGGATTAAAAATGAGCTTTCAGAAGATAAAAGTGATGTTCAATACTTTTTCAAGAAATGAAGATTTATCGATTGATGGAGAAAAGCTGGAGATAACAGGCACGTATGTTTATCTTGGACAGCAGATATCAAGTGAGGGTCACATTGATGATGAAATTAATCGGCGTACAAAACTTGCCTGGAGAGCTTTTGGAAGAAACAGCATAATTTTCAAGAGCAATATGCCATTATGTCTTAAAAGAAAAGTGTTTGATCAATGCATCCTTCCAGTGCTTACGTATGGTGCAGAGACGTGGACCTTAACTAAAAGAGACATACAAAGGCTGCAGACAACTCAAAGCTGCATGGAGAGGTGCATACTTGGTGTAACCAGGAGAGATAAGAAGAGGAACTCGTGGATCCGAAAAATGACAAGAGTGGAAGACATCATGATCAGAGTTAAATCCCTGAAATGGCAATGGGCTGGACATACTGCCAGACGGACAAACCATCGATGGACAGCCGAAATTTTAGATTGGATTCTAAGGGACAGGAAAAGACCCAGAAGAAGACCACATGGGAGATGGGTGGATGAAATTCGAAAGTATGCGGGAGTGACATGGAGGAGACTGGCACAAGACAGACCGTTGTGGAGTAAACTTGTGGAGACCTTCGTCCAGCATTGGATTGATAATGGTTGACAATGATGATGATGATGATGATGATGATATTCAGGGTGCATAGGAAAGTCCCTTTAACCTGAAAAAACGTGCGAACGGAGAGAGGTACAGTTATGCAAGTGAGATAACGGTTAAGTAAAGCGACTACGCCCTATCGAATGCATCCAATAGCAGAGCCCCTAATGGCGAAATGCGGAAGATAGCAATTGCAAATCGAAAACGAAAAGAGATAGAGCAAAATTTCCAAAATTGTAGAGCAACAATTAATTAGTACAAAACGACATTTGTTTAACACGGATAAGATAAAGTGTTGCCTGAATACCCTAAAATGTCCGAAATCGATGCGCGACGATTCGAATCTGCATATTCACATTTCGCAAATGTAGCCGTATGCAAATGCAGATTGTGACGCTGTACCGTACCTACGATAAAAAATCCAGTAGCAGGATGTACCCTGATCAGAAGTTTAGGTCTGCGTACGCTGTGCGAGAATGGCGAGCTTGGATTTCTGGGGTTACGTAAAAAATCAGGTGTATGCAACACCGCCTACATGTCTGCTGAATCTATGTTATCATGTTACAGATGCTTGCAATAGTGTGACACCTTCCATGCTGAGGAGTGTGCATGCAGAGTTACTTTCACGAATACAAATGTGTATCGTGGGCAATGGCGAACTCTTCGAACATACTCGACATTAACTTTTTATCACTGTGTGCCAGTTTGCCTTTTTTGTTTTCGTTTTGTCTGACGTCATCAAACTGTATTGAAATAAGTACGCATTTATGCAGTAAACTGTGTGTACTGGCTCATACCTATACCTGTTCCCTTCAAACGTTCACACAAAAAGTTGCGCATCGATTTCGGACATTTTAGGGTATTCAGGCGACAATTTATCTTATCCGTGTGAAACAAATGTCGTTTTGTACTAATTAACTGATGCTCTACAACTTTGTTACTGTACATTTTGCTCTATCTCTTTTCGTTTTCGATTTGTAATGGCTAACTTCCGCATTTAGCCACTAGGAGCGCTGCTATTTGATGCATTCGATCGGGCGTAGTCGCTTTACTATACCGTTATCTCACTTGCATAACTGTACCTCTTTCCGTTCGCAAGTTATTCCAGGTTAACACGGTTTCTATATTTTTGTTTTGCAGAATTGGTAT
Organism: Macrothele yani; assembly: GCA_039090855.1. NCBI lineage: Eukaryota > Metazoa > Arthropoda > Arachnida > Araneae > Macrothelidae > Macrothele > Macrothele yani. Next base: position 189,652,449 of record CM076995.1, read on the forward strand.
TCCCCGAATCCGATAGATGGCGCTAGGTGTGGCCTGATGATTAATGTGTGAGAAACGCGCAATCAGTAGTCATGTCAACCGTACAGCAGAAGGCGATGTGTGTGTTATGGCTTGCGGAATTAAAGTCTGTCATTAAAGTTAAAAGACGGTACCATTTAGAGTATGATTGTAATCCGCCGTCAACGAATTCAATTAATCGGTGGATAAAACAGTTTAAAGAAATTGGCAATGTGGAACATCGTGGAGGGGCCGGTAGGCCTAGCGTCAGCGGTGAGACGGTTGACCAAGTTAATGAAAGTTCCCGACGAAGCCCCAGGAAATCCGTTCGTAAAACAAGCATAGAACTGTGCATTCCGAAATCGACAGTTCACGATATCTTGCACAAGAAATTAAAGTTTCATGCTTATAAAATCCAAACAGTGCAAAAGATGCATATAAATGATCACACTCTGCGATACGATTTCGCTGTGGATATGCTGAATCGAGTGGAAAACTACGAAAACTTCCTCAGTACTGTAATTTTTAGTGATGAATCCACATTTCATGTATCAGGTATTGTGAATCGTCACAACTGTAGGATATGGGGCAGTGAACCGCCTCACGCTGCTATTGAACTGGAACGTGTTTCTCCAAATGTTAATGTGTGGTGCGACCTATCAAAAGGAGAAGTGATTGGCCCTTTCTTCTTCTGCGAAAAAAACATAAAAGGTGACATTTACTTGGATATGCTAAAAAATTTCGCTATACCCCTGATCAAAAAATATGACATCGTCGTTTTACAACAAGACGGCGCGCCTCCGCATTGGTCAACGTGTATACGTAAGTGCCTAAATGAACATTTCTTCAACAGATGGATTGGGCGTGGTGGTCCCATTGCTTGGCCTCCTCGCTCTCCAGATCTGACTCCATTGGATTATTTCATGCGGAATTATTTGAAGGATCGTGTCTAATTGTATTGATTTGCAGGAACTGAAGCAGCGTATCACATTTGGTATTAACTCCATAACTCCTCAGATGCTTGCCAATACATGGCATGATATCGAGTATCGCTTGGACATACTACGAGCAACCAAGGGATCTCACATCGAAATTTATTAACTTGTGTAGTTACATTGTAAGTTAGTACAGTCAGTTTCTTTCTATCTGTTAAATGTTTTGTTTTATAAAATTTTGTAATGTGTCCAATAATTCTCGGATACCCTGTATATATATACTGCTACTCACCGAATGAAAAATGATTTGTGATGCAATATGAATGAAGAGAAGGAAAAATTCCCTTCTTTCTGAGGGCCAATGATGAAAACAACATCCACATTTTGGAAACTTTCAACTTTAAGTTTTTGGCGCGGCATCATCATTCGTCCTGATGATGCCGAGCCAAAACAGCAAACACTGAAATGAAACATACAAGTCGCTTAATTCAAAAATTTTGGCTGCCAACAAAATTCGGTTGAGCAGCCTTAACATTACTGCGGAGGGACTTTTTGGCTCTCGCAGATGTGTTCGAAAACATGTGTAAAACAGCTAATTTATGCCTTGCAAAAGGAGGACGACAGTTTCAATATTTCCTGTAAGTAAGTGAGTAAATTATACGTTCCTATAATACATTCGTTTGATTTCTATATAACCAAAGATACCAACTGCGGAGAGACTTTTTGAACGCCCTATATATATTACAATTTAAAGCAGATTTGTCCGGGTCTGGGCCGGGTCCAATTATACGACGTCCTGGTCCGGGTCCAAATTTTTGACCCGTTTCCAACTCTGGTGTTCAATAGCTGTTCGGCGAGAATGACAGCGACTTTCACCATCTTCTCTAGCCACCACGAAGCCCGGATTTGAACTCCTTCGAGAATGTATGGGATACGTTAGAAAAGCAGACCAAGGAGCAAAGAACTTTTCTGTCAAATCTGAGCCAGCTCAAGTTTTATCTGGTGAACGCCCGGTATGTTCTAGGCGCAGATGTCCTCTAACACGTTGTAAAATCTGTGCCAAACCGAATACGTGTAGTCTGGCACAGATTTCACAACGTGCCGAACTGCACGTATGGTTAATGGAGGTCCAAATTTAGGGCCGATTTAAACAACGGACCCATTGGGCCAGGTCCCAGGGCGCCAGATTTATGGGAGCGCCAAGCTGGAAGAGTTTTTTTATGGTAGACACTATGATTCGTGCATAAATACTAGTATTAAAAGAAATCCGTCTTGTTGCACGATGATATTTATTCAGCTAAAAACGAAATCTATGTACAGTTTAAAAAATATACATGAGCACTTTCGGTGTCACATTGACACCTTCATCAGATGTGATTTCACCATGTGGTTACATGCTGATCTTAAGTACGTGGAGTAGATGCATCATGGTAAAGGTAATGTTAATGTCACATGATATACCAGATAACAAGACAGTCAAAATAAGAGCATAATTAGCCAATGAAAATTATTTAACAGAAGCAATTTTTATTGTGCTGTCCTTGCAAATATTTAGAAATTTTCGTGGAAAACTTTCAAGGGAATCGGCACATTTGTCATTTTTACTAAATTGCAGAGATTTAAATGTCATTCCACGGCATCTGCGTATCTTCAATTCTCCATTTACCAGACGAGACGCCAGGATTATAAGGACTGCCGAAAGGAAGAGACTACTTCAACAGATCAGAAGTAAGCGGGGTAGTATTGACTTTTTAAATAGGAAATGCTATACCTCTTACTCATTCCTAGCTGATTCCTTACACCCAATTATTTTGGACCGTACATTATTCATAATCACAGCAATAATTGAAAATAAAATGGTTTTATTTAACACCCATGTGAAAAAACTAAGATTTTTGGTGGATTCTGAAGTTCGTAGTAGAACGCATAAGCTGTTCGGATTTCAACAAGACGGCCTTTCTGAACAAGGATCATTACATGGATCACCTGATGTGGGTAATGGATTGGATTTGCATGAACTGGACCATGACAGCTATAACTCTGATTCAGATAATGGAGTCAGAAATCTTAGTGATAAGGTTCTGAATCCCATTCAACTAAGAGCTTTGCAACGAGGTTACAAGTTCGCTTACCCTAATCAACGTAAAGTGGACTTATTCAAAACGATTCCGCAAATTGAGAAAATTCTATATTCACTTCCAATAGAAGATAGGAATTTCGCAAGAATGAAAATTGCAAGGTCTCTTAGCAAAAACAATCCAAGACGGTGTAAAACCGCCGAAGAATGCCAGCTTCATGAAATAATGCAGCAGCTGATTGAACTGAAAAAGGACCCAGATATTGCCATTCTTTTAGCTGATAAAACTAATCAAGTTGTGATTTTAAATCAAAATAATTTTATTCAAAAAATGCTCAATGCCATTTCTAGTATCCCTCATGCAATAGTGGAACGAGACCCTACCAGGGCTACAGTTAGTGCTTTAAGCCGCCTTAAGAATTCTTCAGCTCTTTCGGACTCCTTTTCAGAAGCCTTCAATCCACCCCCCGGCTGCCATGTATCTGATTTATTTGGTAGATTAAAACTACACAAGGAAGGGTACCCTATTCGCCCTCTTGTGTCAGGTTACATTGCCCCCACCCGACCTTTGGAAAAAGCTTTGGCAAGTTATCTCACCAAATTTACTGTGAATTCTTCCTACTCAATAAAGAGCACCACACTAGCCATTGATAAGTTAAAGTTAATTCAGCCACTACCAACTTCCTATTTTTTGGCGTCCCTAGATGTAGTTTCGTTATACACGAATGCACCTATGGAAGCTACATTTCAGTTGATTCAGGCTTTGCTCATTGATTCTAACATTTCTGCCAATGATATTGCTTTCATATGAATGCTCTTCATCTCATTAAAAGACATTCATTTTTCAAAATTCAGAACATTTTTACCAACAAACCGACGGGACAGCCATGGGTTCACCTTTATCTGCAGAAATTCTTCTTCAGCATATAGAAAATAAAGTCATACAAGAATTTCCGCAAAAACCTATTCTATATTCGTTACGTTGATGACATCTTGGTAATTTGGCCATTTACCATAAATCAGTTACATCAGTTTGTCAACGCTATGTCTGCTCAATACTCCTCCATCAAACTCACGATAGAACTTGAAAATAATTTTGTTTTACCTTATCTTGATTTTCAAATTACTCGTAACCCTTCTGACAATTCCCTGACTTTTGCCGTTTATCGAAAACCTACTTCCACACCCACTCTAATTCCGTACAATTCTGCTCACATTTTTCAGCATAAAGTTTCTGCTCTGCACTTCCTATTAAGAAGAGCATGTTCACATTCTTCTAGCCATTTCGCCAGAGCTCAAGAAATACAATGGATATCATCCCTTGCTAAAAACCATGGTTATCCGGGTGACGTTGTTAAAGGAGTGCACAATAAAGTACGGTTTTCTATGTCAACTGCTTTAATTAGTGAGCAAGTGCCTAAAAAGTATGTTGGATCTGTTGATTTTAATCCACATATTGTAAACCTTCTTACCAACATATGTTCCCGTCATAAAATACAATTTGGAATACGATCATGCAATCTATATACCATTATCGGCAACGATCGTGACAAAATTAACAAAGGGAAAAAATGGGGTGTGTATGTTATTCCTATGTTCGACACTATCTCTGGTGAACTAAATAATCATTATGTAGGTTCAACGAAAAGAAATTTGGATTTGAGATTGAATGAACACAGATATGATTTAAAAATGAATCACCAAAGCACCTCTTTTGCAAGAACCGTAAGTGCTGGAAATTCCATCCCTGACTGGGACAACGCTAAGATTATAAACACACCTAACTCTGTTTATTCCTTGTTATTTGCAGAAAGCCTCTATATTTCGGCTTATAATACACGTTGCTGTAATGACTATTATCCTTGTGTCTTACCTGAACCCTGGAGCAATCTTGTTGGGAAGGACAGCACAATAACAATTGCTTCTGTTAAATAATTTTCATTGGCTAATTATGCTCTTATTTTGACTGTCTTGTTATCTGGTATATCATGTGACATTAACATTACCTTTCCCATGATGCATCTACTAAACGTACTTAAGACCAGCATGTAACCACATTGTGAAATCACATCTGATGAAGGTGTCAATGTGACACCGAAAGTGCTCATGTGTATTTTTTAAACTGTACATAGATTTCGTTTTTAGCTGAATAAATATCATCGTACAACAAGACGGATTTCTTTTAATACTAGTTTTTTTATGAATATTTCATCACCACTACGCAAGAAAAAAAATTCTAAATAATTTTACAAAATTTATTAATTTTTAAAACTTATGTTATTTTTATTCGCCACTTCACATGCGTGGACGGAGAGAGAGATTCGATTGCTGGCTGTATTGGGGTTAGCCAAAATGTTACAATAATTAATTGTATGGAGCAGCCTTACATTGAAACTTGTTATGTGCTGATTTGGAGGGGAAGGGAGAGAGCTCGAGGGGTGGCCCTCTTACTTTGACATCTAATAATATGCTAATTTAAAATAATATGTAGAAGAAATTAGAATTATTGTTTAGGTAGGGCGCGTTCTTCCCCTCCAAAACTACTTCAGAAGGCCTGAGCGTCACGTATTGTTTTTATTTCTGAGATTAATAAAGCTATTCAGTCTGTTCTTCACGAACTCGACCATAAACAAACACAATGAATTATATAGAGAAATAATTCATCACAGGTCGTGTAGAATAAATTTTATAATACCATCTAGAAATTAACATTTATAATTTATTAACACAATAAAGTAATCCTTTATAAAAAGTGGTGTGGTTAGAGAATAAAAAGAGAACAGTAAGGTATTTTACAATAAAGGTCAAACTACACTAACGGAAAAAAAAATCCCAACACCACGAAAAAAAAGTTGTAGAGGAATGAAATGGCGGCAATACATTTGTATAGGTAACATATTTAATCGATTAAGGTTTCAAGATCACAGCTTATTGTAAGCGCGAGAAGAGCCATTTTAAATGTGAAATGCTAGTACATTAATAACCGGCATAACCGCCAGAATGTTGAATGCAAGCACGCAAACGTTCATGCATTGTGTCGTACAGGTGCTGGATGTCAGTTTGTGGGATGGAGCTCCATGCCTGTTGCACTTGGTCGGTCAATACAGGGACGGTAAATGCTGGTTGGGGGTGACGCTGGAGTTGTTGTCCAATGATGTCCCATACGTGCTCGATTGGTGAAAGATCTGGTGATCTAGCAGGCCACGACAACATGTCGACACTCTGTAGAACATGTTGGGTTACAACAGCGGTATGCGGGCGAGCGTTATCCTGTTGGAAAACACCCCCTGGAATGCTGTTCATGAATGGCAGCACAACAGGTTGAATCACCAGATCGACGTACAACTGTGCCGTCAGGGTGCGCGGGATAACCACGAGAGTGCTCCTGCTGTCATAGGAAATTGTTCCCCAGACCATAACTCCAGGTGTAGGTCCAGTGTGTCTCGGCCGCAGACAGGTTGGTTGCAGCCGCTCACCTGGCCTCCTTCTAACCAACACACGGCCATCACTGGCACCCAGGCAGAACCGGCTTTCATCAGAAAACACAACAGATCTCCACTCCGTCCTCCAATGAGCTCTAGCTTGACACCACTGATGTCGCAAACGGCAGTGGTTTAGAGTAACTGGAATGCACGCTACAGGGCGTCTGGCTCGGAGCTGTCATTCAAGTAACCGATTTGTAACAGTTCGTTGTGTCACTGTGGTGGCAACTGCAGCTCGAATTGCTGCCACAGACGCGGTACGATGCGCCACGGCCATACGCCGTGCACGGCGGTCTTCCATCCGGTCTTCTTGAGGCAGTACCTTCCCTTGACCACCGCTGCCAACAATCATGCACAGTGGCTACATTCCTGCCAAGTCGTTCTGCATTATTGCGGAAAGAAAATCCACCTTCTCGTAGCCCTATTACACGACCTCGTTCAAACTCCGTGAGCTGTTGATAATGGCTTCCTTGTCTTCTTAAAGGCCTTCTTGACTAACATCAACACACTACGTTGAATCTCAACGATAACTAACGCTCACGAACGTCACAGCGCGTATTTACAGCAAACCTGCTTTGCATGTTCCGAGGGGCGCTACTAGCGCCTCACGTATGCGCCGAGTGCGAAATTTGCATAGACGTCATCTTACAGATGTACTCTCACCGCCTACCAACTGTCGTTTATCTAACACAACCCCTTCTTGGTGTTGGGATTTTTTTCCGTCAGTGTTAATTCGTAACTGCAGTAATATGAAATAATAAACAACTGTGTGAGTAGCCACCCCAATGGGTATTATTATACGTGGAACGTGGCTTTGAAAACTTTCTCAGCAACAAATGTCTACATTTCCAGTAATATATGAATGCCGAAGACTTTACGGATATATACACTTTCATCATTGATAACAATTTTCAAAACGTATTTTCAAACTTAGAAATAGCTTTGAGAATGTTTTTAATCTTACCAGGAACGAATTGTTCTGCTGAAAGATCATTTTCAACAGTCTCAAGAGTAAATGTTCATTAAGATTGTTTTAATATTTGCTTCTTTTCCCCATTATTGTGTCTTTTCTGGTACATTATATTGCTTTATAACAATAAATATTATTATCATAACGTATTTATTTTTTCATAAAATGCTGAAGGTCAATAATTTGAAACGTACACTGGTACACTATGAAATAGACGTATTATATTCTTCATTAATAATAAATGTCATTGCAAAATTGGTTAACATAACGCAATTGTGGACAAAGTTCAGTATCTTGGCGTTTGGTTTAACGAATTCTTTAACTGGAATGCGCATGTTTAGTTTGTTTTTAAAATATTTCATTACAGGTTGGCCTGCTTAGTAAAATTAAGCATCTCTTCCCTATCAATGTCCTAAAAACATTTTACTATGCTTTTATTTATACCCATCTCTCCTATTGTCTGGAATCTTGGTATTCAAATATAAGTGCAAACAAAAAGTTATGCTTGCTCAAATTACAGAAGAAATCTGTTCGCTATATGCTGAACACAGATTACATGTCTCATTCAAAACCATTACTTCTAAAACTAAATATTCTAAAAATTCATGAAATTTTTACCTTGAAATTAGGTATCATGTTTTTTAAAAATAATGCATCTTAAACTAACTGCCTATTTTTCAATCTGACATCAAATATCTGGATTATGCTGTCTTCACCAGATCTGTTGCTAAGTAATACAGACATTTGACGTGAACCAGGTATATCGAGAATTTTTTCGTGACTCACTTATAAATGTCAAAAGAGCGATGACCTCTGTTTGAAGATCTGTTGCTAACAAGAAATTATGTCTACCGTCTGTTAGACTTAATTATGGTTTAAATAGCATATTGTACAAAGCCATTATCCTATGGAATAATCTCCCAGAGAGCATCATATCTCGGGAAAATATCAAAAGGTTTTCCTGGTCTCTGCGAAAATCATCCTGATCGGGCATGTAACGATTGGTCGACATAACGATTGGCTGACACACGATTGGTCAACGTAACGATTGGCTGACACACGATTGGTCAACATAACGATTGGCTGACACACGATTGGTCAACATAACGATTGGCTGACACACGATTGGTCGACACAACGATTGGCTGACACACGATTGGTCAACATAACGATTGGCTGACACACGATTGGTCAACATAACGATTGGCCGACAGAAATGATTAGTCAACATTGGTTGACATAAAATGGTCAACGGAACTTGGGGGAAAAAAATTTGAATAAGTGCAAACAGTTTGGCGGTAATTTGCCCCACCGGAAGATTGCCACACATCTTTCAGCAACCTGGAAAGTTGCCACACACAGAAAAATTGTCCCACCAGAAAATTTCCACATGATTTTCATTAAGGGGACGAGCACAAATCGCCGTTCGTCCGAGAAACGCTTTGAATGTGTGGCAATTTTCCGAGTTTTCGAATTATGTGTGGCAGTTTCCCCAAGGTGCCTATACCTAAAGTGCCCCGGGGCCCTTTCGGAAATAACATCGTTCAGAAGGCTCTCTATATAGATTTCACTTAGAGTACAAAAGATGACACGGGGGCCTATTTGGAAATAATATGCTATAATGCTGTATGTTCTGAGGACTACATTCTAAAAGATATTTTTTCCAAAAAGGAACGTCACGTTTTGAGAGGTGAGTACGTTCTGAGAGGTACCGCTGCGAATGTAAACCATAATCCTCTGATCCAATGGTTATCTCTACTAATCGTGCTGTCGACCAGTCGTTAATGTAGACTGGTCGTTATGTCGACCAATCGTGCTGCCGACTAATCGTTACTGTCAACCAATCGGGTGTCGACCAATCGTTACTCGACCAATCGTGCGACACCGTCCTGATCTCCATAATGAATCTCAATGCTATCATTAAATTGTAGTTCCAAGCTATGCTGCTAACAGTGGCGTTTCTGTTATAACCATCTTATACTTGCCTTCATATATTTTTTATATTTTATTCGTTTTCTTACATCTGGTAGGGGGAATCACCTTACAACCAATATGTAAAGATTCCTCGTGGTGTATTGCATTTTCACTACCTGTAAGTTTTAAATGCGTGCAATAAAATGATTGTTATTGTAAATTGTTATTAAACACGCTCCAGACAAACAGACACATACACATCATGAGCCCGCGCCGTTTATCAAAAGAACAAATTTAGGTGGGCGGTACCATCTTGCCTTGTTGCCCTGTCATCAGAGACCCTTACTTCGTCTCTGTCCAACTTGGTGTTGAATAAAAATTACCAATTCGGTGGCCAGTACGTGTAGAAACACGTATTTAAAATAAATATAAAGCACATTCAGAATGCCATAGAAGAAATAAAAGGAAAAGTTCGAAGATCACTGTGCTAAATCACAGAAGTATAAAGAACCGAAAACAAAATGTCATAAAAAAAAAGATAGAATAATCACCTATAAACCTAACAGCAAAAGTTAGAGAAACGATATTTTGATAGTGAACGTTTTCTTTTCAAATCTTCTGCGTAATTTCTTCTTGCAAATCAAGCACGAAATACTAAATCAAGAGAGTTTTTTGTTCATCCAGCCTTGTGTTCGAATAAAAAAAATGGTAAGTAACAACAGCAAAGACAAATCACTGAATCCGAAGAAAAAAAAATTGTGTTAAAGATGTAGACAGCAGAAAGTAGAAAAAGAAAAGGCGAGAAGCATAAATTATTAAATCAAGAATGTACGAAAAACCTCTGATCGGAAATGAAAAACGGAAAATGAGAACAAAGAACCGAGATAAAAGGAAATAACACAAAAAGCAAGCGCATCCAGAGAGACACTGAGAGGGGTAAAAAAAAATGGAGGAACTCAAAATAGTAAATCAAGAGAGAATGAAAAGACATCTCAGTTGAACGAAGCAGTGAAGAAATGTGAAAAGTTTCGAGGAAAAAATATTAAGAATGAATATAAGGGTTTCCAGAAGATATTCTTTTGTAAATAACTTTTTTTTTATTTTTCGATGAAAAGTATTGAGATAGGATGAAAAAGGAGAATAACGCAGATGATTTTTTCCCCCTTTCAGCGCATTTCTCTGAGAACCGTCGGTAGTTTCCAACATCACGTAGTAGCAAGGCTTTCCGTGACGGTTGATTTGGGTGAGGCGTGTTCCGCAGAAATGTCGATTTGATAACACGGTCACGTGAGAGATATGACAAGCTTTGTTATTGTGCTTTTAGATAAATAGTTAAGATAAGAGTCTTAGAAACACAGCATTTCGCAGCTCCGTAAAAAGAAGCTTGATCATGTAAGATTAATGGGAACCATTTTCTACTCGTGGAAGACACGTCACTGTGTATACCAGCGCACTTTATGAATTGTTCGAAAATAGCTGCTGCCTCCCTTTTATATTCCTCCTGAATACTTGCCAGATTTAAAAGAATTATTAATATCCGAATAAATTCCATTACAGAATATTACTTTTCTCTTTATAACAGTAGTGCGCCTTGCTCACGCAGTGAGAGAGCTTAGGTAGCTTATGCTTCATGCTTTTTATTACTGTCGCGGGAGAGAGTGCCTTATACGTACATATTCGAACTTTTGTTATTTTTTTAAGAAATCTCATTTCAAAATAAATGCTTTTAAAGCACGTTTCTTAATGAACCTAAAGAGTTTTAAATGGATTTACTTTTCGAAACAAAATTAAACATTCAGATCTTTGCATTCCAAAAGAGCAAAGCGAGCGTGGGAGGTGCAGAAATATGCTCCAGAGATGAACGGAAAATTTTCATTAGCCCAGTTTCTAAAAATACGAGTTAAAAGAAACCACATATGCGACAGCCAGAGAAAATTGCGATGAATATCTCCAATAAACTGTTTTCTCATTTAAATACGATACGTCATGCTAGCAAAAAATACTGGGCATTGGGGTCGCAGTATCGGGTTGCTTTGCTATTCGAATACAAACAAACCAATTCATTAAAAATCAGTATGATTTATTTTTGCAAATTAATGCTTTTCTAAAGAGTAAGTTAATACTTCATTCAATACCAATAAGAAAACTGCTCGAAATAATGACATTTTATTAGATAAATGTACACTGAGTTAGCTTAGAAACGCCTGCTTAATAACGCGTTGGTCCAACTATGTGTGCAATCAAGGCTCGCAGGCGCCTTGGAATAGATTCTGCAAAGTGTCTAACATCCGCCCTGTGTAACTTGACTCATGTCCGCTAGAGCAGCTCCGTCAGTTGGCACTCAATCCGAGCAGGAAAATCAGCAGCTTTCACACCCTGTTCAAGCATATCCTAAAAATGCCCAATTGTGTTACATTCAGGAAAGTTTAGGGCCAAGGCAATGTGGCGAATTTGATGTTGTCTTCTTTCAACCATTCAGTAGTTATACGAGCCCAATGGCACGTTGCATTTTCTTTAGGAAAGATGACAATATGTTCTGGGAAACCTCCTGCAGATATGGAGAGAGATTGTCAACAAACAGGTCCATTCGGTGTTTGTAGGATGTCAAACAACGGACATAGGGCTTCCTTCAGGAATTCAGCAGTTATAGCATAATAGAATCCAGTGTTATCGTTTATTTGGAGATTAACTATAACACTGAAGATTAACTATAAAGTATTTGGAGATTAAAAGTATTAACTATAGTATTAAAAAGGTATTGATATTTCATATACAGTATTTGGAGATTACATTAAAGTATTGGAGATCATATTTGATATAAAGCATTAGGAGATTAAGTATTTTGATATGGAGTATTTGGAGATTTTATATTATTGATATAAAGTACTTGAGGATTAAAGTATTAAATATAGTTTATTTGGAGATTAACTATAACACTGAAGATTAACTATAACACTGAAGATTAACTATAAAGTATTTGGAGATTAAAAGTATTAACTATAGTATTAAAAAGGCAATGATATTTCATATACAGTATTTGGAGATTACATTAAAGTATTGGAGATCAAATTTGATATAAAGCATTAGGAGATTAAGTATTTTGATATGGAGTATTTGGAGATTTTATATTATTGATATAAAGTACTTGAGGATTAAAGTATTAAATATAGTTTATTTGGAGATTAACTATAACACTGAAGATTAACTATAACACTGAAGATTAACTATAAAGTATTTGGAGATTAAAAGTATTAACTATAGTATTAAAAAGGCAATGATATTTCATATACAGTATTTGGAGATTACATTAAAGTATTGGAGATCATATTTGATATAAAGTATTTGGAGATTAAGTATTTTGATATGAAGTATTTGGGGATTTTATATTATTGATATAAAGTACTTGAGGATTAAAGTATTAAATATAGTTTATTTGAAGATTAAGTATTTTTACATGAAGTATTTGGAGATTTCATATTATTGATATAAAGAACTTGAGGATTAAAGCATTAACTATAGTTTATTTCGAGATTAATTATAACACTAGTTTATTTGGAGATTAAATATAACACTGTGTTATGCACAGTCGCGTCACATTATTGTGACCACATCCTACTTTCGACGTCAACAGCGCGTGGCCAATGAAAGAAGGCACGTGTCGTGAGCTGGCTTGGAGGGTATATAAGGTGTGCTATAGGCATTCTGAAAACATATCACTCGTTGCTGTCATGGAAAAAAGCAGAGATTTATCAGATTTGCAAAAAGGTATAATTATCGGCTTTCGGGCCAAGGGTGGTAGTATTTCTGAAACAGCGCAGTTTGTGAACTGTTCGTGTGCTGCTGTGATTAAAGTGTATAGTGATTGGAGAAATGGAACCATTGCGAAAAAGCGACGTGGAAACTGCGAAGGACCACGTGCCATTGATGTGAGAGGTGAAGATAGGCTTCGTAGGGTCGTGAGGGCCGATCGACAGGTTACAGTGGAGCAACTCACTGGCCGAATGAACCAGGGGGGGGCTGCCGGAAGTGTGTCTAAAAGGACAGTTCAGCAAACCTTGATGCGTATGGGGCTCAGATGCAGACGGAAGGTCACTGCTCCTATGCTAACGAAGGTACATCGGCAGAAAAGGCTTACATTTGCACGAAAATGTCGGAATTGGACCTCAGCTGATTGGCAAGGGATTGCCTTCTCCGATGAGTCAAGTTTTCTGCTTCATGGAATTGATGGACGTCGGCGTATAAGGCTAGAAACATTGGAGAACAAACACTCTTCAACTGTTGCTGGCAGAACACAAGCTGGTGGGGGCAGCGTTATGATCTGGGAAATATTTTTTAAATGCCAGTTGGTCTGTATCCACTCATACCTGTGGAAGGCACTACGGTCCGAATTCGTTATGAATCCATCCTTGCAGACTACGTACACCTATACATGCTGATTATCTTTCCTGGGGCGGATGGGGTCTTCCAGCACGACGATGCGACATGTCACTGCTAGAAATGTCTGAGAGTGGTTGGAAAAGTACGATGAAGACTTCAAAGTTCCCCCTTTGCCTCCTAATTCCCAAGACGTAAACACAATTGAGCATGTGTAGGACCACCTCGATCGTGTTGTTCTCTCAATGGATCCTGCACCACGCACCCTCCAGAAGCTGTCAGATGCACTGTAGTCAGCATGACTCCTGTGAACACCTTCCAGCACCTTATTGAGTCACTCCCAGCTCGTCTATCTGCTGTCTGCGCTGCACACGGCGATTACACTGTATATTAGCTGGTGGTCACAATAATGTGACTCTAACGTGATGTTTTTATAGAGATTCAAGACTAACAGGTCCATTCAGTGTTTGTATGATGGTAATCAATGAACCTAGGGCTTCCTTCAGCCATTCAGTAGTTTATCAGTAGTTATTTCTTCCCTTTTCCTTCATATTCTTCCAGACATTCAGTAGTTATACGAGCCCGATGACACGCTGCATTGTCTTTAGGAAAGATGGCACTGTGGTCCAAGCAAACCTCCTGCAGATATGGATGGAGATTGTCGGCTAACAGGTCCATTCAGTGTTTGTAGGATGGTAACCAACGGACCTAGGGCTCCTCTGACCAGAACACCACCTCCAGCGGACTGTCGAACCCCAACTTTGCAACCAGGGGGATAAGGCTTCATGCTATTTACGCCATGTGCGAACCCGGCCATCAGCACGGTGCAGCAGGAAATGTGAATCATCACTCCAGATGACCTCCTTTCACCTGTCAAGCGTCCATTGCCGAGGATCGTTAGCCCATGCAAGGCACTGTTTGCGATGATTGGACATAATCATTTGTACCCCCGTTGGTCTTCGGCTGTGGAACTCTAGGCGAATCAAGGTTCGGAGTATGGTGCACGTTAAAATAGGTCGAACTGCACCGCTGTTGTACTGGTGGATGAGCTGAGTGACAGTCCCACGTCGTTTATGAGATATCATTCTTGACACCTGTCGCTCACCTCTAGGATAAACCGCGCATGGCTGACCATTGTGAGCCCTTCTGCTGGACGTCACCAGCAGAAGGGATCACACTTCAAACACGTTATTGCAACTGCCGGAAATTACGGAACTCAATACCATACATTTCTGATGATCCCAGAGATAAAAACTGTTGGTCCAAGCTTTGTACACTTCTAAATCGTTTGCAGTAAGATGTTTAGATGTTTATAAAGGCATCAGAACATCATAGTTGCATAACTAAGTGAGGACAGCCGTGTATGATTGTTATCGGACATCCTTAATAATTTATTAGCTACTTCATTGTAGATTACTACATTTATGTCTTTGTAAATTCCTGCATTGACGTTTTCATTTGCAGATTGTTGCGTTTTTCCAAACTGTGTATATCTGTGTAGACTGTTTTAGAAAGCATATCAACATGCAGTCACAATCATCCTTAAATTAGTATTCCAAATTGGTAGCTCGAGTACTCCCCTGAAACAAGCAGAGTGAAAGTTACGACAGTATCTACCAATGCTCTGTTCGGGCTTAACTTTAATAGCCTGAGTCCGTCCAAGCCCAAAGTTTAGATTGTAAAACAGAGATCAGGCTTCAAACAGTGACTTACCTGTTTAGGATTTTTAAAACAATCTCCTCTTTCAGACCTACGCTCTCTCTTCCTCCTGTAATTATCGGTTTTCTTTTTTAACTGGAGAGTGAGGAAGGGAACTTTATGTTTTTATATAGAATAGCGACACTTTTTTTTTGACCATTCATTTTCTCCTCAAAAGCTTCGGACGGACGGAAGCCCGTAAAAATAAAGCGGAGCTGCAATCTGCACAAGTTTTTCAATAAAATTAGCAGTGAACTGCCTCACGGGATAGGCTGCAACATTTCGATGGAGTTGTATCTACTAATTAGAATCTACAGTTCTTGAAGAACCTAATTCTCCTACGCAAAAATCCACTAACGCCTGCTGTATAGCGTTAGCTCTCCAAGCTCAGAATGCCGCCCCGGTGGCGCAGTGGTCTAAGGCGCTGGCCTCTGATCATTTGTCCGTAAGGGGTCCGGGTTCGAATCCCGTTGAGGCATGGATGTTGTGTTTGTCTTACGGCACTGGCTCTCTCCCTTCCCTGGAACCAGTGACCCTAAATTAGGGACGGGTGACTGCTTATAGCCCATTGAGTTGCTCACGGTGGTCGTTAAACCTCCAATCAAAAAAAAAAAAAAAAAAAAAAAGCTCAGAATCAGTACCCTCTTCAGTCTCCACTCTCGGCCGAGTTATCTAAGAATTATATATCTTTACCAACTAGAAAGTGTAATAAAAGTGCCACATAATACAAAACCACAGTCAAAAGAACATAAAACGGAGAAGAAGAAATTTCAGAGCTCGTGACTGAACTGTAGTAAATATTATGCAGTCCGAGCCTGGTATGTCTCCAGGGTTTCGGGCTCTCTGAGTCTCAGCACTGGTTTCTACCCACACCACGTCCTGCTACAGAAAATAATAAAAATCGAAGAAACACAAAGACCAGTTAAATAGAATAAAATCCAAAGAAAGACGAAGACCAGGTGAACAGTACTTGGGTCTAAAAGAACATTCTCCGTTTTCTAATGGTCATAAAGATATCTGAAATTCATGTAAGAGAGAAGAAACACTAATTTTTAGGAGTGTTGGGCCAAACATGGCTTCTTTTTTCTCAGTAGTCGATTAATCAACACTAAGAATATCTAACTGACTTGTTAAGGACTCAGGAAAAATGCATTTGTATTTTCGTTTCCATTGGATTTACACCGGGTCCCCGAAAAAGAAACAAACTATTACCGAGTAAATTTATTTTATGAGAACCTATGCAAGAATTGTAGCAGCCACAAATCAAAAGCGCTTACCAGAGACATTTTATAAGATAATGTACACGTTCTGTGAAATGGAGAATCGAAAACAAAGCCGAAATGTGTTGCAGAATTTACGCACTCCAGAAATCTATCCCATTACTTTGTTTTTGTATCTCATTATAATTTTGTTGCATGACAAATATTACTCTAAAATTCAAAGCTGTAAGAATGGTTATTGATGATCGTCTTCTTCTCTAACGCAAATTACTTAAACACTTGAGTGACTCCGAAAGCAAAGGCAAAACGTACATTGAACAAACGGGTATGTTCTGACTCTTCAAGGGGCAGAAAATAGGTCGAGCAGAAGACGGAAGAGTACATGGATGGGGTGGGGTAAGTAGAGCAAGCTGAAAATTAACTTCCAGTATAGAAACGGCCAGAGTTCAAAGAAAGTGTGTAATGAAAGAGAATGCGTACAGATGAAATCTAATCGAGAGGTCCAAGAACTGGAAAAGAGCGTAAATAGAAGATGCCAAAAAGTAATATGGATATGTATCAAAAATGTTAATGTAACTTGAACTTTTAAAGTGTGGTTTCCCTGAAAAAGGAACGGAAGTGAATGAGACGATTTAGCAATACTTGACTCCAAGAAGTGAATAATATATAGCACAGGAAAGCATTGTTCTCTTATGGTATGCAACGGTACAATTTTCAGGCGTGTGTTTTGGAACGAAAGCAGTTCTTCCTGGCAATGAACTGTCGACATATCTTCCTGCACATTGTACGCTACCTTTTTCTTTTTTAATTGGTTGGTGGTTTAAATCTTGATTTGTCCTGGTTAACACACACAGATACTCTTGATACACAGTACATACATATACACGGTCGAGTCACATTATTGTGACCACCAGCTAATACCCAGAGTAGCAGCCGTGTGCAGCGCGGACAGCAGCTAGACGGGATGGGAGTGACTCAATAAAATGCTGGAAGGTGTTCGCAGGTATGTGGAGCTACACTGACTGCAGTGCATCTAACAGCTGCTGTAGAGTACATGATGGTAGATCCATAGAGCGAACAATACGATCGAGGTGGTCCCACAGATGCTTAATTGGGTTTACGTCTGGAGAATTATGGGGCCAAAGAAGTACTTTGAAGTTTTCATCGTGCTCTTTCAACCACTCTCGGACATGTCCAGCTGTGTGACATGTCGCATTGTCGTGGTGGAAGATCTCATCTGCCACAGGGAAGACAATCAGGATGTATGGGTGTACGTGATCTGCAAAATGGATTCATAACGAATTCGGTCCATAGTGCCTTCCACAGGTATGAGTGGACCCAGAGAATTCCACGAAAACATTCCCCGTACCATAACGCTGCCGCCACGGGCTTTTATTCTGCCAGCAATGGTTGAAGACTGTTTGTTCTCCAATGTTTCTCGGCTTATACGCCGACGTCCATCCGTTCGATGAAGCAAAAAACGTGACTCATCGGAGAAGGCAATCCTTTGCCGTTCAGCGGAGGTCCAATTCCAATACTGCCGTGCAAATGTAAGCCTTTTCTACCGACGCACCTTCGTTAGCATAGGTGCAATCACCATCCGTCTGCAACGGAGCTCCGTACGTATCAGGGTTCGCTGAACTGTCGTTTTAGGCACACTTCCGGTAGCCCCGCCGGGTTCATTCGGCCAGTGAGTTGCTCCACTATAGCATGTCGATCGGCCCTCATGCACCTTCAAAGCCGACGTTCAGCTCTCATATCAATGGCACGTGGTGCTTCGCGGTTTCCACTTCGCTTATTTGCAATGGTGACATTTCTCCAATCACGATACACTTTAACTACAGCAGCACGCGAACAGTTCACAAACTGCGCTGTTTCATAAATACTGCCACCCGAAAGCCGATAATCATCCCTTTTTGCAAATCTGATAAATCGCTCTTTTCATTTATGACAGCAACGAGTGATATGTTTTCAGAATGCCTACAGCACACCTTATATACCCTCCAATCTAGCTAACGACACGTGCCTTCTTTCATTGAATACGCGCTGTTGACGTCGAAAGTAGGAGATGGTCAAAATAATGTGACTGGACTGTGTATTTCATGGTGTGACACATTGTATAACAAATAAGCATTTCATACATATCCTATTGTTTAATACAGGATCCCAGTTTATCAGCACAACAGAGAAAACCAGCGCCTAAAGTCAAACACAGCAGCCATGCCTTAATCGGGACTCGAACCTTAACCCCTCTGTAGGCGTATGGTCATAAGCCATCGCTTGGACCACTGCGCCACCGGGGCTGCAATGATCTTGGACTCCTAAGAGGAATTTTGCATTCTTGCTCATCAATGGCTGGTCTCAGGCCTATTCATATTGTTCTAGAACTACCGCTTGGTCTTAAACATCTGCCTAGATAAACTTTTATCGCTCATTCGACCTCTCATTATATTTCAGCCAACACTTTTTTCCACATTACTGCATGCATTATTAATTAAGCTTTGCTACTAAAATCACCTGTTTTCCCAACGCGTTCTGCTTGCCACTCTCATGTCTACAACTTCAATACCTCGTACACATATCTTATGTATAAAACATAAAACGTTTGTTTATTTGAAGCAGCAAAAACTCTCGAACGCCGAACTGTGGCATCGTGAAATTTGCATAGCTGATTAATACTGGAATTTCTAGGTCAACGCGGCTATTTTAAGATCTCTACGTTGTCCCGTTCGCGAGTTATGAATTAACTAATAAACTAATAAATTAAGTCAGCGTTGTTTGCTACGTCATCGTTATCTGAAGCACGTGACTGCATTCATCGCCCCGGCACATCCACAGGTGTATCTATTCTTTGAGAACTGTGCATAGAAATATGCAAAACGAACTTTGCGAAATCTTAACGAAACGGATTGAAATTTTTATCAACCCCATGAATTGGTAATAAGAGGAGTCCCTCAAAATTTCACCGGAATCCGGTTAAAACTTTTTAAAATAGACATGGAATTTTTAATTCATCGGTAAAGAGAAATATATACGCAGAAACTGTTAATAAAATTTTGACGGCCAATTTAAAAACTTATTTATCCATTCAGGCGAAATTTGGAGGTCATGTTCCTATTAACGATTCATTGTGTTCATTAAAATTTCAGCCAGTTTCATAAAAATATTCGCAAAGATACGTTTCTAACTTTTTTATCCCAGAGGTTTGCCCCTCAAAGACGTCTGAAACTGAAAGCACGTGATGCATTTGATGCTTCTCACATGAACAGCTGTATGCTGGAATGTCAAGAGCATTGTCGCCGATGAAGGAGAAACCAAAAATATTGTGTACGGCCAGGTGCTGAAATAATCACACCATGAATAAATAATATGTAATGACCGATTTTGTGAAATCAGCTTATTTCTTTCTTGCAAGCATCAATTTTTCCCAATTTTTTCAGTGACATATAGGGGAGTATGAAGTCAATAAGCCTAAATCCCGGGCAAAGCCGGGTAGTAAAGCTAGTTAACCTATAAAACAGGTATTTTTTGTAAAGACTACATACATCTCACACAGCCATTTTAGTTCCCTGACGAACGTCTTTCTTGGGGAAAGTGTTCTTATACAAACGATAAGATACTTTCTCTGTTTTACTGATTCCCTTAACTATTATAAATTAATCGTTACGCTTTTCAATTTCGCCAGTGATCGCATCCAAATACTTAAAACATATCACCTGTTTTGAAACAAAACAAAAAATTGAATCTCTGCTGAAAACTACTGATTTACATTTACTTGTAATATCACTAATTTTCAACCAAAAGTTTCCGACGTTTACTTTCAGCAGATAGAGTTTGTACTGTACCAGGGAGAGTCAGAAGTGAGTCTTGTTTTTAGCTGCGCGTAATGTTTGATGTACTCCTTTCCTGTGCGACATGCACACCAGAATTGACTGAGTATCGCGATGATGTAGATCATACGATGCTGATGACGTGCATTTGGCAAGAAGTCCAGTTCGATTTCGTTGGCAGTCGAGCAGAGGATGGAGTTCAATAAACGTGCTATTCAAGTGCTACGCCGTTACGGGAAAACACGATTACACACGGAAGCAGCGAGAGAAATCTGTGCAGTTGAAAGCGACGATAGAGTCGCTACATTCGGAAGAATATGGGTTCCCACGGATGGTTCTTCTTCAGCTTGGGGAACAGGTAAAGGTCACTAGGGGCAAGGTCCAAGCGGAGGTGTGACTAGGTGCAATGTTACGAACAAGGAAGATTGCTCTCTCTCTCTCTCTCTCTCTCTGCTTCTGTCTCTCTCTTTCTCGTTGTCTCTCTCTTCTCTCGTTGTCTCTCTCTCTCTCTCTCTCTTCTTTCGCAGTTATCCACACTATTTGATAGATACACGAATTCGGCTTACAACGTTGGAGAAGTTTGCTATAGTGAAATGCGTTTTTGTAAGGTAGTAAAACGTGTTGATGATTTCGTCATCTCAATAAAGTATTACCATCACTTTGGAGGCTGAGGAAACAGCAAAGACCTTTCCGGGAGAAGTAGAAGATACATGCTTCCTCTTTGAACTCTGGTTTTTTTAGTCTCTGGATCAAGCTAATGAATCTATGTTCTTTCCATTGCACCAATCCGAAAGGAAAAACTTTATTAAGCATGTTCAAGTTGGTGAGGAATGTTTCTTTACGGCATGCCATTTTTTTTTTCTGCTGTCAACATTCGTTGGACTCACTGCTTTCTAACCTATTTCATCTTTAAAGGGTTAGTCAGGATTAAACTAACTCTATCGATTGAAAGGCACGCAGACTCAGCTATACATCAAACGGTTGTTCGTCTGTCCTTTTTCAGGAGGCCATCTACGCGGTTGATATTTCCCTCAGAGGTGACGTGGATGTTCTTGTACCACGGTTTACTGTACATCATTGCAAGATTGGCCGCGGTCAGTCTTTTTCACTCGCTCTGAGTTAAAGCTCTAGTTCTACATGAGATATGACATGGTGGTGCGATTATCCTGCAGCACTTGCTCACTTTCTTTGTTTCCTTCATGCAACCAGTAGTTCCAAATAAGGGACGGGCGATTCCATTCGTTGTTTACGGGGTTCCTTAAACACCGAAAAGAAGAAAAACTAAAACAAGGTTCGTTGCCGCTGCCTTTGCTGCTACCTTCTGCTTAATGCAGAAGGCAATAAGCAGTCTCCCATTCCTAATTTCGTATCTCTGGTTTGAGGAAAGGTACATTGCAATCAAGCAAGCGAACTACCGGACTCGAACCCGGGCAGATCCTCGATGAATAGTTAAGAGCCAGAGACTCAAATCACTTGATCACGGGATGGCGGAGTGAATTTGCTGACAAAAAGATAAAATGAACTGTGTGCCTACAAATTTCAAGAAATAAAATTTGTAGAAATACACTGTATAAAATTGCCGTGAATAGTCAGCGTTTCACCCAGATTAAGACGGTTAACAGATCGTAAGCACGCCACCTGGCGGTCAACCATAAAGTTTTTGTAGATAAACTACATGTTCATGTTGTTTAAACTGCTTGAACTGTTAGTGTATTTTAACCTTGACAATCTGGCAACGTTCTTCTTAAACTGGTTATATACCTGTTTTTTCATGTACAATCAGTCGACTGGCAACACTTCTATGGCCAACACGTTTTTATTTCCCGGTAAGTAGACATTTATTTATTCCCGGTCATTAGACATGTTAATGAACATTACGGCATTCGATGTTAATTTCCCATTAGACATGTTAATAAACATAATATGTATTACTATTTATTTGTCATTAAACATGTTAATGAACATTATGGTCATTAGAGGTTTTTATTTTCCCGTCATTAGACATGTTGATGAACATTTCATTGGTCAGGTTTTTATTTTCCCGTCATTAGACATGTTGATGAACATTTCATTGGTCAGGTTTTTATTTTCCCGTCATTAGACATGTTGATGAACATTTCATTGTTCCTGGGGTTCTCATGGTCATTAGCCGTTTTTATATGTACTGTAAAATTACAGTTTATTGACTGGCCACTCAGCTGCCGGTGTATTACCGTAATTTGACCCTGTAATTTTTTACAGTGTACTCTGAACAATCCAAAGCACGGGTTATACTATTTTTCAGTATCGTTCTTCCCATAAATTTTAACCAGAGGCTTTAAATTATTTTCAGCTTTTGAAACTTTTCAGCAAATATTATATTTCCAAGGAGGGGTGTTTCTTTCATATTGCTAAAACAATAACAGAAATACTTAATAAATGACACTGTACTCACCATCGGAAAAATATTTTGCTCACTCAATAAACGTTTGTAGGTGTGGAGAAGATTGAGTGAATGATTTCTTGGAAATAAAATATTTACTTACGAGTTTCAAAATTATGATTTACGGCAACATTGAGAATAATTGTGAGCTTGCGGCGATTACGGTGGTATGTTTATATGCAAGCCAAATTATTCGACTTTTGGCGAGAGTTACGCAGGTAACGTATTGGGTTGAAGCATAAGTTCATGCCGTTTTATTTCGCGAGTGTTTCCCAGGTCAGTAGTGACGGTGCAGGTGGCCAGTTGTATATCAAAATGTAGCCAGTAATATCGTGTATCTTTATCATATTGCGTTGTGTGATTGTGGCTAATGGATTTTTGGTTTTCAGGTCCGGAAGTATGGGGTGTCAAGTAGAGAGGAATGAACATTTACGACATCTGCTCCTGTACCAGTTTAACAAGGGATCCACAGCTGCCGAGGCTGCTCGAGAAATTTGTGCTGTGTATGGGGAGGATGCTGTTGTTCCGACGACCGCCAGCAAATATTTTCAGCGGTTCCGAGGTGGCAATTTTGACCTCAACGACTCTCCACGCTCAGGTCGTCCATCGGACTTTGATGAGAATCGTTTGAACCATCTCATCCACTTGGATTCGCGTCAAACCACACGGAAATTGGCCATTGAGATGTACTGTGATTAGGCCGCAGTGCTACTACACCTGGAACGTCTGGGAAAAAACAGAAATTAGGGTCTTGAGTGCCTCACACTTTCACCGAGGAAAACAAGAATCAGCGTGTTGCCATATGTGGTTCCTTGCTCACCCGTTAACGCGAATGTTCTCAGCAACACAAACCCTTTCTGTCACGTATTGTTACTGGAGATGAAAAGTGGTACCTGTACATGAATTTCAGGCATCGGAGGAAATGTTTAAGCCCAAACAAGATGTCCACACCATGTCCGAAACATTACCTTCATCCTGCAAAGATTATGTTGTGTGTCTGGTGGAACATGGAAGGCATTATTCCTTGGGAAACGCTGCCAAGGAATCGAACCACCAACGCTGAACTCTGAGGTGGGAAACTCCTCCACGTGGAGGGAGAAATTCAGCAGAAACTGCTACATCGGTGCCATGGTGTCCTTCTTCACATGATAACGCACGCTCTCACAGTGCAAACATGACCAAAATGGCCATTCAGGACATGAAGTGGGAGATCCTTCCACATCCGGCCTATTCCTCAAATGTCCCCCCTTCAGATTATCACCTGTTCCGATATCTGTCGAATGCATCCGTGGCAGAACGTTCAACAATGATGTTGATCTCCAGAATTTTCTTGATGTTTTCTTCGCAGCAAAACCTGCACGTTTCTTCAAGAATGGCATTGGAGACCTATCTGGACATTAGGACACCATCGTAAACAGTGGAGGGGGGATACATAGTTGATTGATTCCGTAATCCCTTCTGATGTAATACATTCCTATAGTGAGGTGAAAAAAACGGCATGAACTTATGCATCAACCAAATACTACAGCTGCTCGACTGACCAGCCAGAGAAAATTACCCTCTATAACAGCCTTCAAAGGCTCGAGTTGGCGTAACTAAATCTCACCAATAATTATGGACACATTTGGTGATCGAAACTGGACTGAAAAATGTCTTTAATGTTCCACCAAACACCTAATATGCGCGCAGACCTACACCAGTTACCATGAAAGTAGAATTTCTCGGTCAATCTACAAATGTTAATTCTAAATGCTGTCTTGTACGACCTACTTGTCGTCACCGAATCGTGTGACACTGAAACGATTAGTTCCTTTGACTGCCTTGTAAAGAAAGACAGATGTTGACAGTTCATGTAATATTGCGAATATACAGTAGTTCATGTGAAATCTATTAGTTGAACTTATCTTCCTACCAAAATAGTGTATAAATATGAACACTTCAATAAATCGACATTAATAGAACGGCTGTTGTTTCCACTGATTACCTGAAATTAATTTGACACGTGTTCTTCAACATGTCTTTATACGTACAATGCTTATGGCCTACCTAAACACTTCTCGTTTGAGAAGTGTTTAGGTGTGCAACTTAATTCTCGGCCACAAGCTCGACACTTTGACAGCAAATTATAGCAAGTCGAATACGTACCTAATCAGGGAAATAATCCCCGTTTGTGATGCGCAGTTATTTTATGTGTTCGGTGTGTTGTCTCTTGCTGAACACAGAGCTGAAGGCGCTTGATCAAGTCGTTATGCACCCACACGAGAATATCGGGTGAAATGCGGTTACAGGTCTCCAGGATGCGCTGCTGAAGGTGGTGCTGAATCGCGGATTTTTTCAGCATACACCAGGTGTTTCAGATGACCCACAGATAAATGTCGAGTGGTATGAGATTGGTGGATCTGGGTGGCCATTCCACAGGACCACGCCGGACAATACAACGACAAGGGAATTGAACATCTAGCCACTGACGAACAGTTGCTCTGTAGTGGGGTCTTTATGTGTGAAGTTGGTAGTCTTTCTGGGTGTCGGTTGTTGAAGTCTGCGGTTATGATACGGCAGCTGCATTCCTCAGACATTAGGATCACCTCAATCCTTTCCTCTTTCGTCAATGGCATCTTCAGTTATCTGCAACAAACAATGGTTATTTCAAATTTCTGTGCTCATAACTTGTGAACCACAACACATAAGTCAAAACTCATTACGGCAATCGATTTCTGAGAAAATTATGGTCTTGTTTGATATGCAACATGACCCCCTTATCATTTGAAAGTTTGACCTTGATCCAATATGGCAGATTTCAAGATGGCGGCCATGTTCCTTGAAGTCTAGAAAATGTTAACTTCTTTGTCCTTCCTTAAGAATGCATACAGAGTAAACGGGAAATCGAATATATTTATAGCATCTCCAGTATTAACGGATACCCGGAGTAATTCGTCAACAAAATACATTCGCAGATTAGACAATCCATCTTAATAACATTAAATAGTGATCGACATCAAAAACAATACGTATCTTCTCTGGATTACCATCCCGCCATCACCGTCCCCCTGGGGAATATCTGTAATCGATTCCAATTGGGCTTCGGGATGCGCTCCATCACACTGTTTGCATTCTTAAGGAAGGACAAAGAAAAGCCGCCTAGGGAACAAAAATGGGGCGTATATCGTATCCCCCTCCTGGACGCCAATGGACAATGCACCTCCAGTTACATCGGACCCACGACCAGGAACTTAGGATGCAGACTGCGTGAACATAAATACAATGTGCAAAATGCGCAGCAAAACACTGCCCTAGCCCGAAACATCTATAACGGAACATATAGTCCTGATTGGGATAATGCGAAAATCATTATAGCCCCAAGAAATAAGGCCACGCTGTTAATGACTGAAAGTTTGCTAATAATTCAACACCGCGTAACATGCTGTAATGACTATGTCCCCTGCGATATACCCCCCGTCTGGAGGGATACAATACTAAGGCAGCAGCTCTCTGTACGGGACCATGCCACGGTGACCCCGCCTCCTTCCCCATGATCCTTTGCGCTGCCTTCCTATGTATGTATATATGTGCTGTACTAACCAAAAGATCTGACTTGCATCTGAGGATGGGCTATAGTAGCCCGAAAGTGCTAATGCTTTTAAAGTGTATATATTTTATTTTAATTAAAGTCTTGTGAATTGGGACTAACGTTGTTTGAACGCACAGAGACGGTTTTTTAATCATTTTATCATACTTTCTAGTGCTTCTTGTAGAAATATATTTTAGTTGACATACTCATGTACAAAAATTGGTAGTTTCGTAGTTTGTATAATTTCCACAATAACGCATGTTGATATTAAGTGGCACCTGAGAAATTTAGAGGGATTGTGAAATTTTATATCACAATGCTCATAGATGCATGGTGTGAGCAAAAACAAAATTTAGTAAAATTTGATAAGAGAGAAAAAAAGGCCCAAATCATCTGAAAATCTATCTGAAAGTGGTTACACAGCATTTTATGCCATTTTGAGGAGAAATGTATCTGATGTTGCTATCTTAAAATAGCGTGCTGCAATCGATTGCGAAAACTCTGATTTTCTTTTACATCGACATTTTACGGTTTTCAGTGCTGTTACGGCAAATTACATGCCAAGGAACAGCGATAATATCGCTATGCATAATATGCAGTTAGTTTAATTACTTAAGTCTTCCTGTCGCTGCTATGAACAAAATTTACAGCAAGCTCTTTTGGAAAACGTGACTCCCATGTAGATACTTGAAAATGTCGACGTTCGCGAATGTTGATGAAGTGTCTCCGTCCGAGACATTATTCTTGCTTGATGGAGAAGGAAATTCACTCTAGTGTTTGCGGAAGCCGACATAAGAGCCTAAGTGGACAATTTTCTGGCTCCACCCAACAGCGGGAGTTGTTTCTTGGCTATAATAAGAGTTCCATACAAGATTTCAACATGAAGCACACTTTTCCGACGGATCCCAATTCTTTGCTAAAGTCGTTAATTTGTATTCAATTTAATTACAGTGGATCTCAAACTTGGGATGTGGAACGAAAAATTGTTAACAATTCAATATCATGACGATAGCGATAAAAACGTTACTTTGACGTAACTCCACTAACGAAGCAAATAATGGCCTCACGTTAAAAGCAACTGAGAGTTTATTGAGATTGGAGCTCGTTATATTCTCAAGACTATGTGGATCCTTTGTTGTGGCAGTTGAATGCTCTAGAATTAACGACTAAGAGGATAAAACTTAGTAATAAACACAGTGTAAAGTGAAAATTGAAGAGCTTCAATGGATTTCATCAAAGAAAAATGGTTTATGGGAGGATTTCATTAATAGAAGACCTGCTTTTCTTCAAATGAAATTTAATCATGTTCATATTTCGTAAATCTTCAACAGATAAAAATATACACAAGCATTGCTCGAATTTACCAGAATGTGTTTGTCGGAGCTTCATGCAAATTACGAGGAACAGTATGTGGTTTTATAAGTGCATACGGGTCAAAAACTGTGGGCAATGATGTCATACAATTGTACCAGATTCGGACCCGTAACTGACCTTGACATGATCCGGAGAAATCTGATTTGAACTATAAATTCGAAACTCAGTTTATAATTATACATAATCATATATACATGTATATATACACTGTATTGACAAAAGTCACCGGACACCTAGAAGAGAAACACAACATAGCATTTACTGACATACATTAGCACGCTGTTGGTCCCTCTTTGGCCTTAATGCATGTACTAACCCTTCGAAACATACTTTCAACAAGGTTTTAGAACACAGCGATAGGTATGCCCTTCCATTCAGTACATAATGCTACCGCTAACTGTTGCTTAGTAGTAGGCCTTGTTCCCAAACTTCATACGCGGCGCTCTAATTCATTCCATAGGTGCTCTCTGGGATTCAGATCAGAGCTCTGTGCTGGCCAGTCCACACACGATACGGCATAATCGTCAAACCACGCCGTAACAGTCCTTGTTTTATGGCTTGATGCATTATCCTGCTGGTACCAACAAGGCTCGGTTCCATAGTATTGCCACAGAGTTAGTACAGCATAATTGTCCAGAACATCGAGGTAACCGTGCTGGTTAACAGGTTTGTGCACGATAACCAATGGGCCGGGACCATGCCACAAAAAACACTCCCACACGAGTACACTGCCAGCTCCAAACGTGACCGTAGGAACAGTACAATGTGGTAAATAGTGTTCTCCCGGCTGCCGCCATACTCAAAAACGGCCATCAGACTGATAGATCGTGTATCTTTATTCATCAGGAATGGTGCCAAGATATTGAATTCCAACGTCGGTTCCATTTATCTAAGGGCCACGATAAATGTTCTTTACACCATGCTAAACGACAAGCAGCATTACACTACGTCGAATCTCAAAGATTACTAATCTCACGAACGTTACAGCGCGTATTTACAGCAAACCTGCTTTGCATGTTCCGAGGGGCGCTACTAGCGCCATACGTATGCGCCGAGCGTGACATTTGCATAGACGTCATCTTACAGATGTACTCTCACCGCCTACCAACTGTCGTTTATCTAACACAACCCCTTCTTGGTGTTGGGATTTTTTTCCGTCAGTGTAGATAACTGTGAAATTGTCAAAACAATACCTAATCGTCCAATATGACGTTTGTTTCCGGCCATGCTTCAGTTACATCTTTTCACGCATGGGCACTGACTGCGTGGATTAGCGTATTAGCCGTCACCGGCGAATTGTAACTAATGTGTGTATATACACTGCTGGC
The DNA here is from genome assembly GCA_039090855.1 of Macrothele yani. Lineage (NCBI taxonomy): Eukaryota > Metazoa > Arthropoda > Arachnida > Araneae > Macrothelidae > Macrothele > Macrothele yani. The sequence continues at coordinate 189,681,638 of CM076995.1, forward strand.
TACCCAAAATGCAACACCAAGAATGACACGAGATAGCAAAGCCAGATTTACTGGACATATAACAACAGATGCAAAGATGAAACGATTGAGCTTACAGGCCCGTGCGACTTGCGGAACACGTGTGGCCCCCATGGCTGGCAATAACGGCCGCTACACGCCGCGGCATCGAACGAAAGAGGCTTTGGATGTGGGCTTGGGGTATGTCGGTCCAGGCTGCTTCCACACGTTGCCACAGTTCATCAGGCGTAGCCGCGGGTGGTGGTTGCCGGGCCACTCGGTTGCCGATCAGCGACCAGACGTGTTCGGTGGGCGACATATGGGGAGAACAGGGGGACCACGGCATCAGTGACACCTGGTGGGCCGTGAAGTATTATTCCACGATGCGTACCACGTTCGGGCGCGCATTGTCCTGTTGAAACGTGGCCGCTGGCAGGTCCTGCAGGTAAGGAGGGACTACAGGCTCCAAAACGTCGGAGATGGTGCGTGTCGCTGTTGAGTGTACCAGTGATGCATACCAGAGGGGTGCGGGTGTCATATCCAATTGCGCCCTAAACCATAAAGTCAGGCGACGGACCGGTATGGCGATGCATAATGCAGGCATCATACAGTCTCTCGCCGCGGTGCCGCCACACGCGGATCCGACCATCGTGGTTTTGCAGCCAGAAGATGGATTTGTCGGAGAAGACAATGTCGTGCCATTCCGTAGTCCAGGTGCGACGTTTAACGGCCCGTTGCCGCCGCATTCGCCGTTGGTGTAACGTCAACTGTAATCGGCGAAATAGGCGCCGTGCGAAGGTCCCCACTCCTGCAGACGACGTCGAACGGTACGTGCTGACACAGGTTGTTGCGCAACACACCCTAATTCCGTCGCTAATGTTTGTGATGTGGCGGTGCGAGCCGTCAATGCCCGCCGCACAACATGCCGTTCCTCTCGTTCGGTGGTGTGCCGCGGCTGCTGCAATCGCTCACGTCGGTCCGTCCGTCCCTCCTGCAACCACTCAATCCATACTCGCCTCACTGTGGCTGGATGTTGTCCCACACGGGCGCCGATGTCTCGGTACGATAAACCTCTGTCGCTATAAGCCACTATTCTTCCTCTGTCGAACTCCGAAACGTGCTGGAATGACAGCCGTATTCTGCGACGAAGCATCAGGAAGCTTCCCATGCACAGTTCCTGCAGCACAACACACTTCCACTACTTACACCACGCCTTCTGTGCACCCTTCTTATAGTGTTTCTCGGTGGCGTGCCGGGCTCACATGATTTGCATATGCCCTGCAATGCTAATCGTTTGCATGTCCTTTCGCGGGCGACGCATGCTGCGAATTTCAGGCCAATCGGATGTTTCCTTCTTGGTGTTGAATTTTGGGTGGCCAGCAGTGTATATTGAGCACAGGGACTCTTGTTGATGTCAATCTGAAGATGGACTCATAGTGAGTCTGAAAGTTTCTACTGTTTTAATCTATCTGATTTTAAACTTTAAAATAAAGTTTTTAACTCTTATGTGGGTTTGTATTTATAACTAGTGTTTTCGTGCTTTTAAGGTGAACTCATTTCGTTTTAGTATACTAACGGCATGAACTAAAATATTTGAAATAGGCAGCTTTTCCCATTCTGACTCCAAACACTCTACTAACCGAAAACCAGTCCTCGGGTTGTATGTATACTGCTCTGTGAACGTCGTCTGCACCACCGTTCTGTCTCCAAACACGCGCATTTCTCTATGCTAGGGGTGGTCATAATGACGTGGCTCATCAGTAAATACATTCCCGTAATATATTTGCTTGGTTTCAATGATATATAACGTACGACCGTATAAACTAGGATACCCACAACGGCTAGACTTTTTGAACGCCCTATATATATATATGTACACTGACGGCAAAAAATACAAACACCAAGAAGGGGTTGCGTTAGATAAACGACAGTCGGTAGGCGGTGAGAGTACATCTGTAAGATGACGTCTATGCAAATTTTGCGCTCGGCGTATACGTGTGGCGCTAGTAGCGCCCCTCGGAACATGCAAAGCAGGTTTGCTGTAAATACGCGCTGTAACGTTCGTGAGCGTTAGTTATTGTTGAGATTCGACGTAGAGTGTTGATGTTAGTCAAGGATGCCTTTAAGAAGACAAAGAAGCCATTATCAACAGCTCACGGAGTTTGAACGAGGTCGTGTAATAAGGCTACGAAAAGGTGGATTTTCTTTCCGCAATATAACAGAACGACTTGGCAGGAATGTAGCCACTATGCATGATTGTTGGCAGCGGTGGTCAAGGGAAGGTACTGCCTCAAGAAGACTGGGTTCCGGCCCGCCACGTGGCACTACTGAGAGGGAAGACCACCGTGTACGGCGTATGGCCATGGCGCATCGTACCGCGTCTGCGGCAGCAATTCGAGCTGCAGTTGCCACCACAGTGACTCAACAAACTGTTACAAATCGGTTACTTGAAGGACAGCTCCGAACCAGACGCCCTGTAGAGTGCATTCCACTTACTGCAAACCACTGCCGTTTGCGACCACAATGGTGTCAAGCTAGAGCTCATTGGAGGACGGAGTGGAGATCTGTTGTGTTTTCTGATGAAAGCCGGTTCTACCTGGGTGCCAGTGATGACCGTGTGTTGGTTAGAAGGAGGCCAGGTGAGCGCCTGCAACCAACCTGTCTGCGGCCGAGACACACTGGACCTACACCTGGAGTTATGGTCTGGGGAGCAATTTCCTATGACAGGAGGAGCACTCTCGTGGTTATCCCACGCACCCTGACGGCACAGTTGTACGTCGGTCTGGTGATTCAACCTGTTGTGCTGCCATTCAGGAACAGCATTCCAGGGGGCGTTTTCCAACAGGATAACGCTCGCCCGCATACCGCTGTTGTAACCCAACATGCTCTACAGAGTGTCGACATGTTGCCGTGGCCTGCTAGATCACCAGATCTTTCACCAATCGAGCATGTATGGGACATCATTGGACGACAACTCCAGCGTCACCCCCAACCAGCATTAACAGTCCCTGTATTGACCGACCAAGTGCAACAGGCATGGAACTCCATCCCACAAACTGACATCCAACACCTGTACGACACAGTGCATGAACGTTTGCGTGCTTGCATTCAACATTCTGGCGGTTCCACCGGTTATTAATGTACCAGGATTTCACATTTAAAATGGCTCTTCTCGCGCTTACATTAAGCTGTGATCTTGAAACCTTAATCGATTAAATATGTTACCTATACAAATGTATTGCCGCCATTTCATTCCTCTACAACTATTTTTCGTGGTGTTGGGATTTTTTTTTTTGTCAGTGTACATCGAATAAATTTTTCCAGGTTTGTGGAATTTCGGCTGGCAAAGAGTCATTACAGCACAATTGTTATTCAGAAAAAATACATAAGCTCTCCGTACATATAAGGGCAGACAAATTTTTTTGGGTAGAAATAATTCGAGCTTCCTCCCAGCTTGGGTAATGTGTACCATTGTGAGTTGTACGGGCAAAAGCTGTGGTACAAATGTTATAAGCGTGTTCCACCAGGTGGGTTTTTAAAATGCGTCTTGTAGGACTTATGTAAAGTTTGGGTGGTATGTTAATGTCCACCGATCTCATTGGCACGCTGTAAATACCGTATGTATCTTCCGATTTGACTGGACTCGGTCATTTTTCACTATGGATAAGCTATTTGACGTTTTAATGCCACAATTAAATTTGTACTTTTTACAAATGTTTTCCAGGGAAGAAGCTGTTGGAGGAATGGTAAATCATGGAACCTACAAATTTCAACCGAGAAGGTCTCCCGATAAATTTTGGTAGATTTGGCATTTTTTAGTTTTCTCTAAAGACGATCCACGATGTGGTCTGCATATCTGTGAAGTCTCGCAATGTCGCTAATTTTCTCTATTTCCAGTCTACGAAGGCGCAGGCTGGAGGAATGGGTGAGGGCTCGTTTTAGCATAAACCTGATGGCTGAAAGTTTGTAGTTCATAGGGTGGGAAGATTGAAATAGGATAATGGTAGAATTCACGGATGGTTTCCTGTAAATAGAGTATTGCGGTGTAGAGTTGTTTGGGTCCCTTATCAACAGGAAATCCAGAAATGGAAGAGAGCGGTTGACTTCTGTTTCAAAAGTGAAGTTTATTGAGGCGAATTGGTTCGACATGATTTCCACAAAAACCTTGACTAGGTCTGTAGCTGTATGTTGCAAAAATATCAGGACGTCGTCAAAGTACCAGATATAAAGTGCTGGTTAAAGTTGGGTCACACTCAGAATTATGTTCTCCAGGTTATGCAAGATGATCTCAGCTAGTACGGGGGTCAATTGCCGATTTATCGGAGTTTGATAAAGGACAAATTGTGAGGGCACGGAGCCCCGAAACTACGATCTCGGAAACAATGTGGCTTGTGGGTTGTTCACGTGACCTTGTAGTGAGTACGTATGAGAAGTGATGCACAGATGGCCAAACGACAAATCTTCGTCCAGCCGTGTGTTGAAAGTGTCGTCCTTCATTTGCAAGACATAACTTAACTGTTTTAAACATGTTTTCAAACACATCTGCGAGAGTCAAAAACGTTTCTCCACAGTAATAATAAGGCTGTTCCACATAATTCTGATGGCGCTACAGTCACAATGTTTGAATTAAGTAACTTGCTGTATGTTCAATTTCAGTTTTTGTGTTTTCTTGAAAACATATCGAGCTTCAGAAAACGTTCCACAGGAACAGCAATTGAATTAGAGACAGCTGGCGTTATGCAAATGTGGCGCTGTGGGCGGCCCTGTAAACGGAAACGACATGACGTATGCAGCGATCCGACAATATAAGGAGTGATGCGACGGGAATCAGTAAGAGTCGATCGCAGTATGGGTAAGACGAAGGATATAAGCGCATTTCATCGTGGGCAAATTGTCGGGGCCCGAAGAATGGGTCACTCCATCTCGGAAGTCGTGCAGTCACTGGGATTTTCACGAGCCACTGTGTCAGAAGGACGCACACGACATAAAGGCAGATAAGAATCAGAATAAAATGTCCGCGTAGCTCAAATGCCGTAGAGCAACAGCGTGTGAATGAGTGGGGTCATCGTCGGCTAGCTCGCATTGTAACAGCGGATAGACGGCCACCACTGCAAGAAATCACTCGGCAATTTAACGCTGGTGCACAAAAGCGTGTAAGCAGCCACACCATCCAGAACCATCTCCTCGCTATGGACTACAGGAGCCATCGTCTCACGAGGGTACCGCTGCTAACCGCACATCACATTATGCAAAGATTAGCACGGGTGCGGGAACATCGCCACTGGACCCTAGACATGTGGGAAAATGTTGCCTGGAGTGATGAGTCAAGATTCACGTTGGTACATGCGGATGGCAAGATACGAGTACGGCGCAAACCACATGAAGCGATGGATCCTGCTTGCCAGCAGGGTACTCTTCAAGCTTGTGGGGGTGGCATTCTCGCCTGGGGACTGTTTACGTGGACTGAAATGGGACCCCTGGTACGTGTGACATCGTCCCTCACAGGTCAACGTTACCGAGATATCCTGGACGACCATTTGCTCCCGTTTGTGCGTCTTCAACATCCCACTGGAGACCTCATCCTGCAACAAGACAATGCACCGTGCCATCGCTCCCAAATTGTATCCGAATGGTTGGACACCAACCATTCGGATACAATTGACCTCGCTTCCTTGGCCAGCTAGGTCACCTGACCTCAATCCCATCGAGCACATCTGGGATGCCATCGAGAGAGATGTTCGAGGCTCTGACCCCCTCCATCAAATCTTCGTAAACTGTGAGAGCTTGTTCAGGGATCGTGGATCCGTATGGCTTCCCAACGCTTCCAGTGTCTTGTTGAGTCCATGCCGAGACGAATCGCCGCCGTCATCAGGACGAAAAGTGGTGCTACACGTTATTACACAGGTATCTCTATATCAATTGCTCTTCAGTGTATGTTTCATAGTAACACCAATTTTCACCAGTTTCTGATGAGTTGAAGGTTTCCAAAATGTGGATGTTGATTTCATCATTGCTCCTCAGAACGAAGGGATACTCATGGTGTTGCTGTAAAAAGTAGTCTGGTTCCTTAATGAGACGAAACAACTTCCAACATTCACTTTTCCCATTTTCGTTTCCAACAATCGCGTATTTATTAGCCTCGACGCCTTCTTCAATCACCTCAATATTAACTTCATCCATATTAACAAATAAGGCATTAATTCAGACACGGTATGCTATGGGAACGGGATGTTAGCACGTCAAATGAAACCTCTGAATTCTCAATGCAAAAGATGCAATGTGAAAAGTAACTCTCAGTTTTACAATATGGCACGTGGGGAGTAAGGGAGTGAATCAGCAGAGAAGCAGACGACAAGCGTTTGCCTGTATTTTGCTCCGGACAATCTCACTGAAAAAAAACACAAAGGAAGTATCGTTTTACGATATAGTGTCGGCGTGTCATAGCGTCGGCGCTGTATCGTTGGTCGCTGAAAATATTTGCTTTAAGAAAGAGACGACAATAGTTTTTGCATGACAAATAATTTTTCACTCCATTGGCACCATTATCGAGCACAAAATTCAACAATAAGCGTTTTTCTTTTCAAACATAAAACGAAAATAAATCCGGGTCAAAATCGGGTCAAGAACACTTTGACCCGACCCATTTGATCCCCAAGAAATTGTCGACTCGTTGACTCGTTTCCATCTGTATGTGTGTGTGTATTTCTCTTTGGGGGTGGGTGGGGAAGAGAGTTAATGACCACCCGAGCAACTTGACAGCATATAAGCAGTCGCCTATCCCAAATGTAGTGCCATCGGTGCCGGGGAAGGGAGAAAGCCAGTGCCGTAAGACAAACACAACGTTCGTGCCTCATCCGGATTAGAACCAGGACCCATCTTGGACAAATGATCAGAAGCCAGCTCTTTGACCACTACGCCACCGAAGCGGCGGGGTGCGTGTAGAAATTTGGGTGCTATATATTATTGCAAGGGCGAATCAATCAAGTTAAATAAGTGAAGGAGATCAATGGGCAAAACATCTCAGCGTAGTTAAGTTTCATCGCCTTCACATAGGCGTGTAGACCATTGTATAGATGTAATCTCGGGGCGAAATCACATATAAGGATTCAAATGCCTGGGTGACGTCATTTGGAATCCTAGACACCTTCAACAAATGTTTCATTATGGGGATGCGTACGGATTGGCTGAAACAGATTTGCATCCTCCCCAGCCATTGCCCAGATGGAACCATGTCATACTCACTGATGAGCCTGGCTTCTATCTCAGCCAAACAATGGCCGATTGAGTGTCTAGAGACGACGTAGTCATCGGGTTGATCTCCCTGAATCCGTTTGCGTCGTACGGATGCCCAGCGTGGTGTTCTGGTTTGGAGCGCGACCACTTTCAACAGCCTTTCACTCTTCGTAAGCATAGTAAGTACAAGGACTGCATGACGATACGTCGATGAAATTCAGCAGCCAGTTTTGTTGCCGTATCTCCGTGGTATTACTGACGCCCAGTTTCAACAAGATAACACCCGCTCGCACACTACCACCGTCAGCAGACAGTTCCTACAATGTGTCCTGATGCTGCCCTGGCCACCGCGATCCTTGGACTTATCCGAAGTAGCGAATGTGTGGGACGACGTCATTGGCAGAAGACTTATCGCCTATGCACGACTCTCGTGATGAATTGTGGACACAGGCCAACAAAATAAATCAGGCATTATCCGGGTAACTTTCCACGCGATATGACGTCGTGTTGCTGAATATATGGCACAGCATGGTGCAAATAAGATATTTTGACTCACGGCACTGTAACCCTGTTTTCATAGGTTTTAGCAAGAGTAAACTTTAATAACTCTGGAAGCCGTTCGGAACAACGACAGAACTGATGATGTGATATTGCATTGAAGCACACACTGGTAATGTTCTTTACAGTATTTGCGGGGTGCATGCAATGCCGGATGAGCCCGTCCACTTCCATGGCTGGTGCTTACACTCTTAGCTTCTGATGGCTAACTGCCACTGACTTGAGCCACCAACCTGGTGACTTTATGCCGGTGTGCTGCGCAATCTCAGTGGTCAATTTGCGCCGTGGCTGGGGCTCCCACTACGGGTACCTAATCAACGGACATTACTTTCTTTCCAACCCAATCATAAAATTAAAATGCAGTGAAATCGATGCAAATTTCGTATCTCTACCCATGTACACTTCCGAATAAACCTGCTCTTGGTTGCAAAAGAGCAGGTCTTCAATTTAACTAATAGTTATCGGGAAAAAATGTAACTGAAACCCAGAACTTCCAAATTCTTTATAAGCGAACGTCTAGTGAACAATGTCACATACGTATTACCTTGATACGAAATTAAGTATTTCAATTATTGTAAACATTTTAACTGATTTGTTTGCATTAATTCTGCCGTGTACTACTCATGAGCTTCTATGTTATTTAGTCTTTTAGTTTAGTATCTCCACCCGAGCACTAGTTTTGCTTTTCTGTATTTCTTGGTCATGAATCACATCATACTTCTTAGCGTTTCGTAACGTTTCTGTGCATCTTAATTGAGTACACACCGCAGTACCAAATTATTAGGAACACCCAGTAGCAATCAGACACGTAGCAGCATCAGTTACGTACGCAATAATGGCTTTGAGACGGCTTCATAAATAGCTCACTTCAGAGATTCAGACTTGTACGAAGCGTGGATAGCGTTAATATGGGAAAAACTTGCTATTTAAGCTACTTTGGAAAACGCCTGCCTGATAGTTGACGCCAGACGGTAAGGTGAAATCATCTAACAAAAGGAAAAGCCTCACCTATATGTAATAGCAACTACACTGCCGGAAAGTGAAAATAGAACACCAAGAAGGAATTGACGGACGATCAGGACATTTACATATGTTAATGGGGTCGAGTTTACGTAGGTGTGATGTTAATTTTGGGACCAACCGGTGAGCGCTTACGCCACAGCACGGCATAATATGCAAATTATCGTCGGTGGTATTTAAGGAGTACGGCGAAGTGAATGTAATCAGTCGTCTGCGTACTGACACGTGCGAAGACCTTGAAGAAGCTGCAATGCCTGGACATGGAAGACGTGTACGATTTCAGCAGATATCAGACTTTGAGCGAGGGCGTCTAGTCGGACTCCGCGAGGCCAGGTGGTCGTATCGCCGTATTGCGGAGCGAATTGGACGGGAAGTATCAGTGGTGTATGATCGTGGCGTAGATGGACCGAGGAACTTTCCCACATAAGAAGACGTGGAACCGGGAGTCACAGACGGACTGATGAGCGGACCGATCGACGCATAAGAAGAGCGGCGTTGTTAAGCAGAGCATCCACTACGACGCAAATCCGAGCTACCGTTGCACCTGAGGTGACTGTGCGAACAATCCGCAATCGTCTACTGGATGCAGGACTACGTGCACGTGTGCCTCTGGCATGTGTACCTCTGACTCCAGCCCACCGTCAGAAACGGCTGCAGTGGTGTCGCCAACGTATGCACTGGAGAACGCAATAGCGATCTGTCGTGTTCAGCGATGAAAGAAGATTCTGCTTGGGAGCCTCCGATGGCCGTATGCGCGTTCGCAGACGCACAGGGGAGCGACTCCACCCTTCTTGCATCCACGAGCGACTCACAGGGCCTACACCAGGTCTCCTGGTGTGGGGAGCGATCAGCTATCACTCCCGTACACAACTAGTGTTTATACCGGGTACGTTAAACAGCACCTCCTATATCAACAACATCATTCAGCCCGTTGTTGTGCCATTTGTAAGGTCGGTCCATCGTGGTGTTTTCCAGCAAGATAACGCACGCCCACACACGGCACGTGCAACGCAACATGCACTTCAAGGTGTTAGACAACTTCCATGGCCTGCACGTCCACCGGATTTGTCCCCCATTGAGCACGTGTGGAATTTTATGGGACAACGACTTATCCGGTTTCCACGGCCAGCCACGACCATCCCCGATTTACGCGTCCACGTTGAGGATGCTTCGAACTCAGTACCCCAAACTTACATCCAACATCTGTACGACAGACTCCATGCCAGAATTGCACAGTGTGACGCAGTTCATGGTGGTTCATCCTCGTACTAACAATGTTACATGGAAATGTTATTTTTCAGTTTACCAGCAAATACAGCTGTATTTTGACGTAATGTTTTGATCACGTTATCCTCTGTATTCCGTTATTATGCTGTATAAATTTCGTTGGTATCAGACGTCTCCTTCTTGGTGTTCTTTTTTCACTTTCCGCCAGTGTATATCGAGGATGTACAACGAAAAGTGCACAAATAAGAAAACGACTAGACAACGGCTTCCCTTTGTGCGGAAACGCATGGTCCAATTTCCAGGGTAACTGCAGCTCAAGAGTATTGTACAGCGAGTAACAGACGAACTCCATTGCATCAAGTAAGAGCTCGTACAGCGAAAGAAGCCCATTTTTCCAGTGGCAGAATTCGAATGCACCCATTCTTGCTGCATAGCCAGTTGCTCTCCCAACAGAACTGCACCGATCAAGTTTATCGCCGCAACTTTGTTGTCTTGACATGTGCGTCACCTATGTTGTAGGTACGACACATATATCTCTCCCTCGAGAAAGGGCTTGGACGAAATCGCAGGTTTCTGGATCAGCCGGAATCATGCTTGAAGTAGCTCTCGGTAGAAGAAGGAATTTTTGTTCATTTCAGACGATGTGTGGAAGAAGCTTCACACGTTTCTCGAAGCACTGAAGAAGGAATTCTCGTTGATTCCAGACGATATGTGGAAGAAACATCACACGTTTTTCGAAGCATTGAAGAACGAATTCTCGTTAATTCCAGACGATGTGTAGAAGAAACATCACACGCCTTTCGAAGCATTGAAGAAGGAATTCTCCTTAATTCTAGATGATGTGTAGAAGAAGCAGCACATGTTTTTCGGTGCATTGAAACATGAACTCTCGTTAATTCAAGACGACGCGTGGAAAAAGCATCACACGTTTTTCCAAACATTGAAGAAATTCTCGTTAATTCCAGATGATGTGTGGAAGAAACATCACACGCTTTTGGAAGCATTGAAGAATGAATTCTTGTTAGTTTCAGACGATATGTGGAAGAAGCAGCTCACGTTCCTCGAAGTATTGAAGAAGGAATTCTCGTTAATTCCAGCCGATGTATGGAAGAAAAATCTTGCATTTCTTTTAATCAACCAACGGTGAGGAGATTCATCTCCATGCTCGGGATCCAATACAGCGAAAGAAGCGCATTTCGACGATGGTGGCATTCGAATCCACGTCTCCTGACTTCGGAGGCAGTTTTTCTCCAAAGTAAACTACACCGACGATGCTTATCGTTACAACTTTTCTGTTTCGATATATGTGACGTCTCTGAGATAGGTACGTCACACCTGCTATAACAGCGGTATGAAATGCAAAATTTCAGCATACATAGCCCACCGCATACTGGCGTTAATTGGCTGTAACAGCAAGCGTACCTTTCATGCAGCTCTCTTTTCTGCTAAAAACCGAGAAATTCGTCTGTAGAGGGCATAGGAGCACAAAAACTGGATAAGTCCTTGAGGACTGGAAAAATATCACTTAGTCCGACCAATCAAGTGCTCAGTTAATTCATGCAGATGAACGGTTCAGAATATGATGGCATCAACAGAAGGAATCAATATATCTCAACGACCTAGCGTAACCTGTACAAGCTGCTGAAAGCGGTGTAATGGTTTAGGGGTGCATTTTCATGACGCGCATTGGGTTTCTTAACACCTTTGGAACAGCACTTGGATACCACGAGGTATTTTAACATCACTACAGACAATGCGTCTGCGTATATGTCCATGGTGTTTCCTGATGGAGAGGGATATTTCTTGCAGGAAAATACGCAGTGCCAAAAGACACGCATCGTCACGCAGTGGTTCCAGGAATACGACAGTGTTTTAAAGCTCTAAAAATGCGAGCACAGTTCCCGGACTTTAACTCAAATGAACACTTGAGACAGCCATTCGGAACAGAGATCTCTCCTCAAGCGTATATTCAGCATTTAAGAACGCAATCGCGTAAGCTTGTTTGAACATACCTTTAGAACGATATCAACCTCCCGTTGAATCCACGCGATATTGAATCGAGGCAGTCTTGAAGGCCAAGGTGGCTGAACACGTTATTACGTAGGTGCTGCTAATAATTTATTACTTCAGAGTATGCATCCTTATGTGAGAATTGCTGTAGCATGCAGACTCGATGCTTTGCAGCTAGGACACAACGGGATTTATCTCTTTAGAATGCCATTATTTCTCCTGAATGCACTCCAGATAAGTTACATATTTATTGCTCGTCTGACTTTTTCTAAATTTTTCGCAATTTTTTTTTATGTCGTCTTATTCCATAATTCTATAACGCTTTTTTTTTTCAAAACGGGTCCAAATCCTGTAAAGTTCATCTTTATTCCATACATTCTAAAACGTTTTTTAACGTGATATGTAGAGTCATGTAAAGAAACTGTCATGTAATCATGAAAAATATTAGTTCTCTGGATAGCTTTCCTTCAGGCCGCATTTCGTTACCTTTCGTGTTTAGCTGAATGACTATAAATGCGTGTTTTGTGGAGAACAGTGAACAGTTCGGGAGGTTGACAACACTTTGTCCAATGATTTTCTTAATTTTCCTAATTTTATTGCGTTACACAGAAATCATTACGTTGATATATAAAATCATTACATCCACCGATTCAAATATCAATCGCCGTCCAGGTGGTGCAGGGATTTAAGAGCTGGCTTTTCATCATTCGTCTGAGATGGGTCCAGGTTCGAATCCGGGTGAGGCATGAATGTTGTGTTTGTCTTACGGCACTGGCTCTCCTCCTTCCTGGAACTAGTGACCCTAAATGAGGAACGGGCGACTGCTTATAGCTCACCGAGTCGCTCACGGTAGTCGCTAAACCTCCACAAAAAATACCAGCCCGTCGATTGAGTCTCAAGAGTCAGTTTTATTACGTTCGAAGGGGTGATTACGTGTCTTCTGCAAGCTAATCCTCAATAGTGCTCGGTTAATTTCTTCAAGTCCTTTTTATTGGAAGTTTAACGACCACCGTGAGTGCCGCCCCGGTGGCGCAGTGGTCTAAGCGATGGCCTCTGATCATTCGTCCGAACGGGGTCCGGGTTCGAATCCCGGTGAGGCATGGATGTTGTGTTTGTCTTACGGCACTGGCTCTCTCCCTTCCCTGGAACCAGTGACCCTAAATTAGGGACGGGCGACTGCTTATAGCCCATTGAGTTGCTCACGGTGGTCGTTAAACCTCCAATAAAAAAAAAAAAACCACCGTGAGCAATTCAGTGGGCTATAATCAATCGCCCGTCCCTAATTTAGGGCCACTGGTCCCAGGGAAGGGAGACAGCCAGGGCCGTAAAGCAAACACAACATCCATGCCTCAACGGGATTCGAACCCTTATCCATCTCGGACGAATGATTTTTTTGATTGGAGGTTTAACGACCACCGTGAGCAACTCAATGGGCTATAAGCAGTCGCCCGTCCCTAATTTAGGGTCACTGGTTCCAGGGAAGGGGAGAGAGCCAGTGCCGTAAGACAAACACAACATCCATGCCTGACCGGGATTCGAAGCCGGACCCCTTACGGACGAATGATCAGAGGCCAGCGCCTTAGACCACTGCGCCACCGGGGCGGCCTTCAAGTTCTTATATCGCAGTTTGAAGATTTGAAGTGATATTTGGGAGCCCCGGTAGCAGAGAGGTATCAGACTTTTCCTGCGAATCATTCTTCTGAGCTCCACAGATGTTCAAGACTTGGATGGCCGCCCCGGTGGCGCAGTGGTCTAAGCGATGGCCTCTGATCATTCGTCCGAACGGGGTCCGGGTTCGAATCTCGGTGAGGCATGGATGTTGTGTTTGTGTTACGGCACTGGCTCTCTCCCTTCCCTGGAACCAGTGACCGTAAGTTAGGGACGGGCGACTGCTTATAGCCCATTGAATTGCTCACGGTGGTCGTTCAACCTTCAATCAAAAAAAAAAAAAAAAAAAGATTTGGATGAAAGATTGGCAGTGTGTTTTTCAATTGGCGCTGGCTCTCTGCCTTCCCTTGGAGCAGTGGCCCCAAAGTAGGGAAGGGCGACTGCCTATAGCTCAACAAGTTGCACATCGCGATAGTTCAACCCCGAAACGAAAAAACAATTCTCTTATTTGCAAATACAACAATGGCATTAATCGTTTGCCCTTTGTAGACCCTGTTTATTTAGTTAAAGGCATTTGCTGGACAGCAGTCCAGATTTCATAATTTTTGTTTTATGAAAGAGGAAACTTTTTCAAATACTTTTTTTCAACACACGCACGCACAGAAATATTCGAAACTCAGCTGAACCGAAAGCAGTGCAGCTGAGTGAAGCGGAAACTTAAAATGAAAAAAACAAAACTCAAACGTTTTTTGATCCTCCATCATCAATAAATAAAAATCGCGTAAAACATTCTCGAGTTTTCAAGAAATAAAGAATAATAAAGAATGATGGCTGTAGACACGCATCAAATCATGTATTCAACACCAACGAGGTTTTCCCCTTCCTCTTCTGCAGCAGGTTTATGCTCTGCGCTTTTCGTAATACGTATTAGCTCAAAAACAAATCCCTCCTCAGATTTGCAGGTTTCATGGAAAGAACACACATCGGCAAAGCGCGAATATATATTTTGAGCTTTCCCTCTCCACCCCCCCCTTTTTTTTTTTTCCTTTTCAGGGGAGAACGCTGAATTTCCTCTTGCCTGGCAACATCTGGATGAAATGCTGACGTTTTGAGTGACGACACTATTACGTGACGTCATGAATGTCGACCGAAGATTTAACCCTTTCTGAGAGGCGAGGGAAGAGAGAGATTGATATGCAGACCTTTGAAGCGAAGGATTCTGGGAACGGTGAGTGCGAAAAGCCGAAATGCTTCTGGGGAAATAAGTCATGAATTGATTTTCCTCATCCGTTTACACTCGTCTCGCGGGAAATATTCTCGAATGAGATGTCTTAAGACCCTCTCGAGGGGATATTGGGAAGCACGGAGGTCTTTCGAAAACTTGGGTTATAGAAGGGCTTGGTTCCTGACATATGCGAAATGGAAATCGAGATTTATTCCTAGCAGTCTCTTATTGGAATGTTCAATCATATTCATTCGCGACAAATATTTGTCTGGACTAGAAAAGTAGCTCTCATTTGCAGTCCAGTCAAGACCGCATGACGGATGCCTTCGTGTAAATATTTGTGTTGTAATGAGAAGTTGCTCTGTATTCGCACACCAACACCAAAATACCCCGAAGCAGAGAAAACTATTGTTATGGTTCGGTTTTTGAATAAAATGTAATTTTGATGGAACACAACATCCTGATGGAGCCACGAGTGCAAATAAGCAACTTACTATAAATTTATTTTCCAACCGAACGGTGGCGCAGTGGTCTAAGCGATGGCCTCTCATCATTCGTCCGAAGGGGTCCAAGTTCGAATCCCAGTGAGGCATGGATGTTGTGTTTGTCTTTCGGCACTGGCTCTCTCCCTTCCCTGGAACCAGTGACGGGCGACTGCTTATAGCCCATTGAGTTGCTCATGGTGGTCGTTAAACCTCCAATAAAAAAAACCAACAAATCTCTAAAGATTACATTTTGATGTGATTTTTGAAGCGAAAGACAGTTCCAACTTCTTTTTTCAGTGGTAAAAATTAACCAACTCAGTAACGCTGCTCATGTAGTCCCATCAGTGGACAGAAACCTAAGAATTATTTAGATTTACGTGCATTTGTGAGCATCGCTAATAATAGCATTCTGATTTTAAAAAAAACAACATGCATATTTGTCCAGAAAGCAACACAGTGTTTTGTTACTTTTTGCAGATGCAGCAGTGGTTGCATTATTATTCACTACTAGTCCTTAATGAAAATCCCCCAAAAGTATTTGTTTATTTACTAGTCCATAACCTGTGCCATGCACTGTTGAAAAAACTGTGACTGAATTTTTTTCTTGTCATATAACGTGAACCGTAATAAAATGCATAACTATAAAAAACGGTTGAATTATTAATGGGCAGTATATAAGATGGGTCACCAACAACAACATTTTCCTGTTATTACCATTAGGTTTTAATTTTTCCAGCTACTCGCATACGAATTTAACGATGACGTTCGTCATTATTTCATAAACATGTGCTTTTACCCGTCATTGATGGGCTTGCATTGGAGTACTGAGGCATTCTTTCAGTGACCCGAAATGATATCGTGTCTAGATAACTACATAATGGGGTTAAAAATGTGTTTTATTTTGCCAGTTTGATTTGAACAATTTTTTTTTGGTATCATTATATAATGTATACTAATACATGAAGAGAGAAAGTTTTACTAGTCCATAATGAAAATCCTCCAATACAATCTGAAATAAAGTTTATCCTCCAATACAGTCTGAAATAAAGTTCATTTTTAAATTGGCGAATAGACACGGATATCCAAGGACGTTGGTTAACAGATTATTCTGCAGAATTAGTAACGAAAGAACCATAAGTCTAGAACAAGACCCAAAGCCTAACAAACGGTTTGTGGGAGCATGTAATTCATAAATTTATTTTTTCAACGTAACGATTGTTTTTATTTACCTTTAGAGAACTTCACTCCTTCTCAACGAGTGTGCCAACTTAAAGGCGCTTTGCAAAGTTTTGTCCTGTCTTTGCTGTCTTCAAATACGATTGTTTAATTAATATATTTGCCCGTTCATGTCACATTCTGTTACATTTTTAACGTTGTATCTTTCCTTTCCGCGGTCCGTAGCTACATTTGTTCTAAAGAGGAAATATATTTAATTTTACTTCACGTTATTTTTAACAGCGAACTCCTCCAGTCTTGTGTATTCAACCCATGGATGAGTACATTATTTCCACATAGCGTTGCTTTTTTTTTCAAATAATTGATAATTTTCTACGCGTATAATTCTTATTTTTTTCCAACATAACGTTTTTTTAATGTTTTTCCGGGACTTTTGTTTCAAGCAGTTTAGTGTATGTTAAAACGAAGTATTGCACAGGAATTATTTCTTGTTATTCATGGAAATGGAGTGGGTGTATTTCATGGCTCTCTGTATTCTCGATTATTTGTGTGCCAGTGTAGAAATTTTGTTACGAAATGAGCTTCTATAAATGCATGACAGTAATTGACTATTTCTTACAGTTCATTAATAATTATTTATATAATTTTCTTCCGCCTGTAATCTTCTTCGACGTGGGATTTCTTTAGGAAATTAATTCGTCGCGTCTTAACATATGGCGTTTTTTTCTTAACATCTACTAAAATAACACGATGGCGATAGCATCGTTTTCAACTAACTGGTACCATGAGCGACACAGCACGTGTTGCTTCTGCGCATGCGTAGTCCCGTTGCTTCCACCTCGGGTTGGGGTTGCTTCGGTTGCTAGCTACAGGCCACTAGTGGCACTCGCTTGGAGGCCTGGAATTCACGGCGATGCTTCAGGGCCATCAATGGCTGCCAACTGATGGTGCTACCACTAACAGACCGCTACCGAGCCCTAAGTGGCAGATTTCAACCAGGAGAGATCCATCACTGCCAGCTGCTGGCCAGCAGTTTCCCAACATTTGTGTTTTTGCTGGGTAGGTTTCCCCGAGTAAGTTATTCGTAACGGAAATCACGGATGGTGTAACTTGGCATGCGATAAGGAGTACATTAGACATTGTTTACAGTACGAGTTCGATAAAGGCAGTACTGCAGTCATGGCTTGCAGTACTGTCAAGTGTTTGAGGATGATTCAGTTGATGATAGCACATGTCCTCGTTGGTTTCGAAAATTCCGGGATGGAGAAAGAACCTGTAAAGGTCAACCACGTCCTGGACGTTCATCCATGGTTTCTGACGAGGACGTGGAGCAAGCCACAACAAATGACCCACATCCAGCTGTTCAGGAATTAGCGGAAGCGTTGTCGGTACACAGAACAACAGTCGAAAGACAGGTGCATGCGCTTGGGTTCATCACCAAGTTCGATAACTGGGTTCTGCACCAGTTTTCTGCAGAGCAACGAGAGGAGAGAATCCGTACCAGCGTTTCTTTGCTTTCTCGTCACAGAAATGAACCATTTTTGAGACGAAATGTAACAGGTGATGAGAAATGGGTACTGTACCATAATGTAAAATGTCGGCGGACTGTGTGCCAAGATGTAGAGCCAGCTTCATTGACCTCAAAAGAAGGACTGCATCCCCAAAAGGTTTTGTTGAGTGTTTGGTGGGATGTCCAGGGAATAATCCACTGGGAAGTGTTGCCACCCTACAGAACGATAAATGCTGACCTCGATTGCCAACAGTTGGTCAAACTGCGAGAACAACTGACGTCGATGCGGCCATCACTCGTCAATCGCAAAGGCGTGATCCTTCATCATGATAACGCTAAACCCCATGCTGCTTTAATCACTCGGCAAAAATTACTGGACTTTGGTTGGGAAGTGTTACCTCACCGACGTATTCACCTGATCTGGTGCCTACGAAGTACCATCTTTTTCGATCGTTACAGAACGCCTTCGCTCTCTAAACTTTCCATGATGTAGACGATGTTAAAACGGCATAACATGACTTTTTTGACACTAAAACACAGCTAGGAGTTTTTCCGGGGTGGGACTCACGTACTCATAGACAGATGGCAAGAGGTCATGCAGAATGATGGCAATTATGTGAAATCCTAGGTACGTTATTTGTTGTGTTCTCTTGCTCTCTTTGTAGCCTACAAAAACCGTAGAACTTATGCACACATTCAATACAAACGGTAAGAAAAGCGGACGCGTTCGCATTTGTAAGGATAACCTGTTTAATAAACAAAGTACTGAACTTGAGATATGTTTACAACAAAACTCGGTACAAGAACTGTAACAAGAATCTCGAGATATGCTTGGTAGCATTACTCCACCAAGAACTCTGAGGCAATGAATTTAAGCACACACAGTTCTCGTCAGACTTTACTCGGTTGGACTTGCAAGAATTCACGATACGGTAGACGGCTGATGACGATCAGCAATTTGCAACGATGCGTATTTCACAACGCGGACGACAATCCATGCATACAATAGATTTGAACAGATATTTTAAACAGATCAATACCAAAAAAGTTGTGTAATGTAAAATTATACTACAATTGCGCAATTAGTGTTCAGATAGCAATAGCTAACTAACCCAAGTAAAACGTGTGACGATTTGGCAGCGTCCCGCTAAAAGGATTGGAAGGAGTGCGCAATAAAAATTAATATGTAAAAGGAGGTCATAAATACATAAATATTGAGAAACACTGACGTCCATGCAATATGATAACTATGCAAATCTGCTGTTCATGTTATTTTTGAAAAGCTTTTGTGCGATGATTCAGTCAAAGTCAACGGTGTTGTTTGTCTCGTAAAGAAAATAACTAAGTATTTTTAATTGAAAACGGCAGAATATACGTATTAGATCAAAATGAATTATAAATATTTGTGAAAACTTTTCCAGAAACAGAGCACGTAGAACATTATTTGATTTAACTCTGATCATTAATTTCTTTTATTCGTTTTGTGCTCATCCCAAAAAAGTTAACGGTTTGTGTTGCTGGTATTTTCTCTATATTGTAGACCTTTTGGAGTGAAACTGAGTCCCTCTTGTCATTAACCAAGAGCTGTTGAGACAAACTGCTCTCTGAGGCAAAGAGTCTAACAAATAAAAACTGCTCTAACTGCAATTACGAATTGAATAGAATTCTGCTGACGCTGAAACTATCGATCAGCTTAGTTCATTGCAAAAATAGTTTGTTGTTCTTAACAGACCCATTTTCTTTGATTCTATTAGTTACTTTGTTCTCAGAATTTCTGGGTATCTTGTTTCAGCGATGAGGCCAACGGTAACTTTTCATTTCAAATTGCCATCCGAGAATTGTAGGTAAAGAAAAAAATTGAAGTAAAAGATATTGTTGTAGGAAACACGGAATTCATCTTCAGCATCTTGTTAGGAAAGAAATATTTACAGCGAGGAGTCATTTCAAAATGGTATCAAAGAACTCAAATACGAAAAAAAAACCACGGTTCTATTTTAATTACTGTCAACTATCCTATGGGTGAATGCTTCCAAAAAAAATGGAAAAGCACAAGTCTATGAAGTTTAGCTGGTAACTGGAAACTGCCAAACTTATACATGTATCTGCCTCTGGTAAAAGATGGAGGTTAAGAAAATACATTAGCTATTGATCAAGGAGCAAGATTTGCTGGTGTACCAAAACATTTAGCATTGGAAATGAGAAAAACTTTTGCTCGAATTGGTAACGGGAGTCTAAAATGTAGATAAGTCCTCCAGTACAAGAAAAAGAAAGATAGATAGCCAGATCAAAGATGAGATGGAGTGATCAATCAAAACCATACGCAGGGAAGAACGGAACAAAGAAAGGCAAAGACTGTTCGCCACGTCAGAAAATGGAAAAGGCACCAGCCCAGCTGTGGACAGACAACGGCTGAAGTAGAAGATTTAACTAAGAAAGCAGCAGACGAGTGAAATTTCGAGGGAAAATTCAGTTTTAAAAAGCAATGTATTTTTATCGCACAAACTACAACTTTACCTCAAGAGGAATTCATGCAGTTTTCGTAAACGCAGCTTTCGAAAACTGCATTTTGAAAACATTTGTTCTTAATAAGGTACGGAAACAGAGCTCTCTCTAAAAATGCATAGCGCATTCAAAACATAAGTTACAATTGACCATTGTAACCCAATGGAAATTTATTGAAGAACTAAATGAATGCCCGTCAATGATGAAGGAGAAAAATAAAATTTATGATACAGAAATTATTGACATTTATTTATTGAGTTTTTGGGTTCCACGTCAAAAGATAGTGACGTTGGCTCACAGCTGTCTGAATATTTCTCGAGCAGTCGGTTATGGAATTTGATACGATGGGCTGTCTGTTTCTTATGTGTTTTGTAAAACCTTTAGTCCCTATTTCGTCAACACTTCCTTGTACACAACATCTTTCGTATAAACTGGGATGTGAACCCTGTATCAATTTCCCCTGCCATTTTCCGTGAACTATTTTTATCTTGACGTCGTCAGATCGTCGTACTCTTGGCGTTGCCACATACAGATGGCTAAACACCGTTTCAGGTAGTGAACCAAAATTCCTGATGTAATGTTTTTCGTAGCCGCCCCGGTGGCGCAGTGATCTAAGCGATGGCCTCTGATCATTCGTTCAAAAAGGGCCCGGGTTCGAATCCCTGTGAGACATGGATGTTGTGTTTGTCTTACGGCACTGGCTCTCTCTCCTTTCCTTGGAACCAATGACCCTAAATTAGGGACGGGCGATTGCTTATAGCACACTGAGTTGCTCACGGTGGTCGTTAAACCTCCAACAAAAAAAAAGTGTGCGTATCTCTAGAGTTGACCGTGTGACGTAACGCATCTCTGACGTCATGTGAGAATGATTTGGATTAGATGACGTCACACCAGCAGCTGTGTTCTTTGTTGCTATAACAATAAAACTAAGTGGTATAGGCGTGAACTGTGCGCGTGTAGGTGATGACGTCCCCTTCACGAAAACACGAAGAGTTAAGCGTGACGCCCCAAACATTTGTTTCTCGGTTGTTGCTATGACGACTTAAAAAGTGGCACGAAGGAGGACGAGGGCTCAAGCAAATTATATATTAGGATGTAGCATTATGTGATAGAAAGCACATACCTTGCACTACATTTCCATATAGTCACCGAGATGATACAAACACTTCTCTGAACGTGTGACTAAAAGTTCCATTTCCCACTAAAAGTATGATTTTCTATAAATTCACTCCTTGATCATTAAGCCATCGTAGAACTGTTGTTTGCACCTGCTCATCGTTTGCAAATTGCTGTCTCCCTAGATCTTCTTTCAGTTTGCCGAACATGTGATAGTCACACGGAGAAAGATCGGGACTGTACGGCATAATTTGCCGTACCTCCCAACCAAAACTTTGGTGCACTTGTCGTGCTGTGCGGGAAGTGTGTGACGTGGCGTTGACATGAACGAGAACAACACCTTTGCTTAAGTTTCCACGCCTCTTGGTTTTACGGTTATTCTCCAAGACCGTAATGTCTGGCAGTGTGAGGCAGCATTTATTGCTGTGCTTTTTTCCATAAATTCCGTGTAGATAACACCTACAGAGTCGAGAAACACATTGGCCATGAACTTTCCTGCGATGGTGCGACTTTGAATTTCTTTCTCACAGGCGATGTTGTATAATCTTCATTCCATAGGCTCCCTTCATTTCTGTGGAGACATGGTGCACCCATGTTTCATCGCCTGTGATGAGGCATGCGTAAGTCATCGCTTTTCACAGAATAGTGCTGACGAAAGGCTACAGAAGGCAAAAAACGTTGACCTTGCTGTTCGTCTGTCAGTGAACAAGAAACACATCTTGCAAACCGTTTGCGACAGTCAAGATGTTCAAGGGCAATGGAATCAACACTGCCAATCGAAAAATCCAACTCTTTTTCATTTCTATCACTGCCAGTATTCGAGTATTGCGAATCAATTCATGAACCTGCATCACGTTTTCTGTAGTGATCGACGTTGCTGGCCTTCTTTTTCTATCAGCATCAGTCAAATACTGTATGTGCGTCCACGTTCAAACTGCTGGCACGAGTTTGCTATGGCTGTACACGACATTACCCCGCCGTTATTTCTCGATGAATCTCGGAACGATTCAGACGTTTCGTGCACTAAAATTGTACTGTTCTTCGAACTTGGATTAACCTTCTTGATAACGCGCCATTGTGATGGCTTGCTCCTACAGAACTGTTATTGCGTTAAAGATACTCATCTACTAGGAGGCGCAGTGGTCTAAGCTATGGCCTCTGATCATTCGTCCGAAAGGGGTCCGGGTTCGAATCTCGGTGAGGCTTGGATGTTGTGTTTGTCATACGGCACTGGCTCTCTCCTTTCCCTGGAACCAGTCACCCTAAATTAGGGACGGGCGACTGCTTATAGTCCATTGAGTTGCTCACGTTGGTCGTTAAACCTCCAATCAAAAAAAAATCTACTGGGAGGCGCACGATATGAACTCTACTGCCTGCACACGCCAAATTTTGTTGCGCAATTATACCAAAAGATGGCGGCAGGTGTAATTTGTTTTTCGAATGCTCCTGGTAGATACACATCAACTTCAAAATATTCGAATGAGAATAAAAGACAAGAAATATCAAGAAATTGAAAGAAATAAAATGGGAAGATAAGAGAAAATTCTAGATGCAAGATTTTAAAGTAGTATTGCATGGGAAAATGTGCTGCAAATAAAAGATAAAAAAGAAACAGAAAACGACGATACGAGCTTATGAAAGCACAACAGCTCAGCATGAATGCTCAAGGCAGAAAGCAATGTCAAGGACTGGACTGTGTTTTTAAACACGATGTGCCACTTTAATGTATAGTTTATATCGTTACCACAGCAGACGGTGCATGTGATCATCCATGACTAAAAATAGTACTTCTAATAAATTTACAGAGACCTAACCTAGGCAGATAAAGAGAGTGAGATGTCTGACTGCGCTCATTAACGTGATTCTGTGATCTGTATTCGTCGTTTGCAACTCACTTCCGATCCTTACACATACGTACATTACTCGATATAAAAATGTCTCAACATGAAGGAATGCCCGAAACGAGACAAGTCTCACCATAAATGTAGACAAGTAGGGGCGAAAGAAGTGATTTAATTTCTGAGAGGTTACATGAAATCGATTGGCGAGGCGACATTATAATGCGGCCTGAGTGAGTAGTTCATACGCCCGCCATGCTGCACAGTACATTCGGCAACACGACGTGGCAGCGTGGCATCGAGTGTTCACAATTACTGCCCATTACGAGGGTGTGTGCAAAAGCATTAAGTTGGCTGCCAATGACGCCCCACACGCTCTTTGTTAGGGAGAAGTCTTGGAATTGTGATGACCAGAACTGATGCTGGACACCTTGTTGGCACTGTTTGCTGATGTTGGCAGTGTGTGAGCGGGCGTTATCTTGGTGAAATGGGGCATCAGATATACAACGGAGACAAGGACGTTGCTGGACTTCGAAATCAGGATGCGCGATGGGTGGGCGAGGATTTATTTTTGGTGGGCCTAGCTTTATAGAACGAATTTTTAATGAAGAACGAATTTTTAATGCTTTTGCACTACCGGCTACAAAGGAATTCTTGCAATCCCCCTCCCCACAAACACACACCTGAAAACAAATACACGGGTATGACTAGTTACGCCATTGGTGTAAGATACAAGTGTTGTCAGAATTGCGCCTTCAACTTTTTGCTTACTCTGAATGCATTGTCTTAAATTCCTTATCAAAATTTTGCATTTTTGCTTACAAAAATAGTACTGCTCTTGAACAACCTAAATCAAATTTTAAGTCGTTCTTTTCTGGGAAATTTTCAGGATACATGCAAAAATATGCACGTATTGTGAATACATACTTTTATTCCTCAAAGTGACTAAGAAACTAGGCTCTACTGTAAGAAAGAAACTAGGAGACCTTTTCTTTGTGCTCCTAGTTTTGCTCCTAGTGTCTTCTAACTCTTCGACACATATCAAAAATGTTGGAGATGGTTTATCTGGGTTTCCAGTTCCGAAAATGACATCTGCTACATATCTACCTACATACAGCATCTGTGGTTTCATCAGTAGAGATCCAGATTGTTTTTCTTGTGAACTATTACTTCTCTGGTCTTTGAAGGATATTTTTGGAACAGTTCTCTGAATAACGTTTTCTCAAAGTTTATTCTTGTGTAGTATTCCAAGAAATGCTTTAAGGAGGAATTTTCTAATTTCCAAAGTAGAATTATTAAGTCAATAAAGGTCTTGCATATATCCAAAGAAAACTCCGACTCGTATATGGATGTAGATGCATAATTCGAAACTACACTCATTCGCAAAGGTTAAGTTACAAATACCAACATTATGAGAAAACGGTTAGAGATATTACACCGAAACGTGGCAGAACAATAACGTGGACAACAACACGTACTATACTCCAAAATGTAGATAACGCATTGAACGCATTTCAAATAAACCACGTGTTTCGACGAAAACAACAACACAAATATACAAACTAATAAACATACCAGAATGTAATACTTCAGCCGTAATATGGCGTGTGATCTCCTATTATGGTGACACATGGCTGACAGCGTCGCGGCAGGCTGTCCAAATGAGAGTCAAGAAGTTCTAATGGCGGGCTGTCGTATTGCTGTACAAAAGCAGCTCTCAGATCCTGTACGTTTCTTGAAGGGAATCATAGAGCATCCACCTGTAACCTTAAAGTGTCCCACAGGTTTTCTATAGGATTAAGATCAGGAGAACTTGCTGGCCACTCCATGACCTCAACACCTTCACTTTCACGGTTTTGCAGCACGGAGCTGCAAGGATTCGGGCACTTTCCTGCATTAAAAGAAGTTGTGGGCGGACGGCAGCTGCAAACATAAGGTGCTACGATATCATCTCGATAGACGATAGTAGTGATGGAACAGCTGGAAAGCAGGTGCAAGTCGGTTCAACCATTAAGTATTATGCCTGCCCACACCGTACAACCACCCATATGTATCGCTCTATCGGGTGTTCAATTGGTAACGCATGCCACGTTCTCTCCAGAGGAATACGCGTCGGGAATCCGTTTGCAATGAGAAACGCGACACATCAGCGAAGAGAATGTTGGTCTACTGTTCACGTGTCCAATGCAGATGTTTCCGAGCCCAACGTAAACGTTCTCTCCCTTGGAAAAGTGTTAATGGCACACAAGGTCATAAAGGTCTAAACAGATGGCATAAAGGTCGCTTTTCTGAAGCCTTCTGGCCACTGACCAGCAGAATACTAACCGTCCAGTTGCTGCTGTCAGCTCTGAAGCCAGCTAACGAAATGTCATGCTGATGTTGCGTCTTGCAGTTAAGGCAAGAAAGAGCTAATCGGGAAAGAAAGTTTACCTTGAACGACCTGCTACATGTCGTCTACAAACACTTCCTGTGTTTTGGAACTGTCTCCAGAGCCTGTTGAGAATTATTCGAGATACACGAGGCCAACTTCTGTTTGGAATTGCTCAGACTCTCAATCGCTCGTCATCTCATATCAGCTCTTAAACGATGTCTGTTAGACATCTTCAAAACAGCATGTCCTTTACTTGCAGTTTGACAGCACCGAAGATATTTTGCACGCTTGTTCTTGTCCACCCTTTATGACTATTGGCTCCTCGAGTCTAACACATTTTTGTCCACCCTTCATGACTATTGGCTCCTCGAGTCTAAAACTTGTTCTTGTCTACCCGAGTACGCTTGTTCTTGCCCACCCTTTATGACTATTGGCTCCTCGAGTATAACATTTGTTCTTATCCACCCGAGCACGCTTGTTTTTGTCCACCCTTTATGACTTTTGGCTCCTCCAGTCAATAGTCACAAAGGGTGGACAAGAACCACCCTTCATGACTATTGGCTCCTAAAGGTCGCCTTTCTGAAGCCTTCTGGTCACTGAGGAGCGGAACACTGACCGTTCAATTGCTGCCGTCAGCTCTGAAGCCAGCTGACGAAATGTCATGCTCCTGTTGCGTCTTGCAGTTAAAGCAAGAAAGAGGTCATCGGGGACGAAAGTTTACCTTAAACGATTAGGTACAGGTCATCCACAAACACTACCTGTATTTTGGAACTGTCACCAGAGCCTGTTGAGAACCATTCGAGACACACGACGCCAACTTCTGTTTGGGATTGCCCAGACGTCATTCTCTCAATCGCTCGTCATCTCATATAATCGCTTAAACGATGTTTGTGAGACATTTTCATAACAACATGTCCTTTACTTGCAGTTTGACATCATCGAAGATCTTTTGTACGCTTGTTCTTGTCCACCCTTCACGACTATTGGCTCCTCGATTCTATGTACAACGTCCACTGGAACGTCATACGTGTGTCATCATGCCGTCATACGTTACTTTACAGCCTGTTATACTCCCTGTACAAGTCTTACATACCATATGTTTCATTCCTTTTCTTACTACTATGAAAAAGACTTTTGTAACTTAACTTTTGCACACGAGTGTAGTAATGTTTTCGCTTTTGACTTTCGGCTAGCTAAAGACTTTTGTTTGGCCTTTGCAAGACGTTGGGGAACTATTTTTTTCACTGGAAACAGGCTTTTCGCATACTTTAAAGAGCAATATCGTTCTATCAGTTGGAAATACATCTGGAACCAAAATCCATCACAAACTTATTCAGTCTCGCACCGTCGGACGCCTTTACTTAAGGCATATAAAATAGTATTGTGAAGTTCCCAGTAAACAAGAACAGATGTCCTAGAAATCGTCCTTGAGAGTCACGGCATGGAACTTATCCATATGAATTTGATGGTTGAATGAGAATCCAAAACCTGATTAGAATCCAGCGCGCATTAGTTCCAATTGGAATTTGAGAATCCAAGTCATATCAGTTCCAGTTGCTTGTTCATGAAACGCCAAAAAAAAAAAAAAATAACCACACGACCTTTACGGAATGCCTCGATCGTCTGCTTACCATATATCGATGCACTCAGGGGAGAGCTCTCGTACAGCGTGTAAGCTAACGAGAGCCATGACATCTGCGCCCTTCGTGATTTGTTTTCAACAACCAGTGGCAGGCTGACTAGTAGTAGACGCAACCCTACACCACATTTCTTGTAACCTTGGCATGCACTGCTCTTCTTTTCTCTTTCTAAGAGTTGGGCTCCACTTTCGGTAAATAAAATATAAATTTTGATTCGCAGAAATGTTTCTCTGTTAAGTCTTACAAGAGAAACTCTAGCGAGTAGAAAGCTAGGATTCCAGTAAACGTTGTCTTCTTGCCTAAAGAAACATTCACATTGCTGATACGGTCGTTTCACGGAGAATATCGTTTCTCGATACGGTCGTTTCACGGAGAATATCGTTTCTCGATACGGTCGTTTCACGGAGAATATCATTCCTCTTTAGATTCGAAGGGGATTCATTTGATTGCCGCCATTCTGTAATCGGGGAGAATTTCTAACAAATGGTTTCGCTACTGTACTAAATATGAAAATATGCTGTTAAGAGTTAAGTAAAAAAAACGATAATTTTCAAAAGTTCTTTTCTGGGAAATTTTCAGGATATATGCAAAAATATGCACGAAATGTGAAAATATACTTTTATTCCTCAAAGTGACTAAATATGAAAAATAAACAGTTTGCTTCAACATCCTGGCTTTAGTGATGACAAATTGGTACAGTACAACAATGTACAAAGGCCGTTCCATAAAAACTGAGGGAATTTTTTGAGCTGGCAACAGTACGAACGGGAAAAATAACCATGCACATGACTAACTGAATTAAGGATGTACCTATGGCAACAGTTATTATCCGCGGCAGACGATTCTAGTTTTGTTATTGCGCAGCTGTTTAAGGTACGTCTGCATTTCGTCGCCATACAGCTATGGAGGTGAGTGATTCATAGTTAAGAAGTGAAATGCAGTGGCGATAAAATTGTGTTGTCCTTTGGGTAAAACGGCTCCATAAACAGTTGGTTTAATCAAAAAAGCTTACAAAGATAAATGTTTGGGTGAATCAACGATTTTTGGATGGTACTATGATTCCAAAAATGGACGTTTGTCGGCAGAACTTGCTCCTAGGCCTGGTGGCATAAAAGTGTCGTTACGGAGTGCATTGTTACAACTGTTTGGGAAATTCTTCAACAAGATCGACAAATGACGTCGGAAGACATTGTGGCCTCAACTAATATTTCAACAACGTCGACATTTCGCATTCTACGCGACAAATTACTGCTGCGTCGTGTGCGTTCCAGATAGGTACCTCATCACCTGACGAGAGAACAATTGCTAGCCAGAGTTCAGGTGTGTCATGAGTGGAAACAAATGATTGCAAAGGATCCAAACTTTCTAAACACAGTAATACTGCCGATGAAACATGGGTCCACTATTTCGATTTCTTCACGAAGCGCGCAACGAGTGTCTGAACACACACAGGCTCGCCTCCTACGAAAAAAGTCCGCCAAACCAAAGCAGCAGAGAAGAAGATGATGATAATGTTCTTTGAGCATAAAGGTGTAGTCTACCAGTCTGCCGTTCCTACACAAATTACTGTCAATGTTGAGTATTATATTTCAGTCTTGAAGCGTCTGCGATGACACATACTGATTAAGCGAGCGGAACTGGTAGGCAAGTGGACCCTACAACATGATAACACCCGACAAAATGTGGATGTTTGTGTTCAACAGTCTCTTCCGAAATTCAGTATTGAAATCATGTCACAGCCTGCTTACAGATCTGACCTCGCCCAGTGCGATTTCCGGTTGTTTCCAACAAATAAGGAGAAGTTCCGTGGCGCAACATTCAACACAGATGCTGACGTTATTCAAGCTGTACAGGGTCTCAAAAGCAGCTTCCACAAAATGCCTGCGTCACATGCTTTGAAAAGTGAACTGAACGATGGGACCGTTGCATATCATCCGAGAAAAAATATTTTGAGAAAGAATATATATACACTGGCAGAAAGTGAAAAAAGAACACCAAGAAGGAGACGTCTGATACCAACGAAATTTATACAGCATAATAACGGAATACAGAGGATAACGTGATCAAAACATTATGGCAAAATACAGCTGTATTTGCTGGTAAACTGAAAAATAACATTTCCATGTAACATGGTTAGTACGAGGTTGAACCGCCATGAACTGCGTCACACTGTGCAATTCTGGCATGGAGTCTGTCGTACAGATGTTGAATGTAAGTTTAGGGTATTGAGTTCCAAGCATCCTCAACCTGTACGCGTAAATCGGGGATGGTTGTGGCTGGCCGTGGAGACCGGATAAGGCGTTGTCCCATAAAATGCCACACGTGCTCAATGGGGGACAAATCTGGTGAACGTGTAGGCCATGGAAGTTGTCTCACGCCCTGAAGTGCATGTTGCGTTGCACGTGCCGTATGTGGGCGTGCGTTATCTTGCTGGAAAACACCACGATTAACCGACCTTACAAATGGCACAACAACAGGCTGAATGATGTTGTTGATGTAGGAGGTGCTGTTTAACGTACCCAGTACAAACACTAGTTGTGTACGGGAGTGATAGCTGATCGCTCCCCACACCAGGAGACCAGGTGTAGGCCTTGTGTGTCGCTGGCGGATGCAAGAAGGGTGGAGACGCTCCCCTGTGCGTCTGCGAACACGCATCTGGCCATCGAAGGCTCCCAAGCAGAATCTCCTTTTATCGCTGAACACGACAGATCGCCATTGCGTTCTCCAGTGCAGACGTTGGCGACACCACTGCAGCCGTTCCTGACGGTGGGCTGGAGTCAGAGGTACACATGCCAGAGGCACACGTGCACGTAGACCTGCATCCAGTGACGGTTGCGGATTGTTCGCACAGTCACGTCAGGTGCAACGGCAGCTCGAATTTGCGTCGCAGTGGATGTTCTGCTTGACAACGCCGCTCTTTTTATGCGTCGATCGGTCCGCTCATCAGTCCGTCTGTGACTCTCGGTTCCACGTCTTCTCGTGTGGGAATGTTCCTCGGACCATCTACGCCACCATCGTACCTCCACCGATACTTCCCGTCCAATTCCCTCCGCAATACGACGATACGACCACCCGGCCTCACGGAGTCCGACTAGACAACCTCGCTCAAAGTCCGATAATTGCTGAAATCGTACACGTCTTCCATGTCCAGGCATTGCAGCTTCTTCAGGGTCTTAGCACGTGTCCGCACACCGACGACTGATTACATTCACTTCGCTGTACTCCTTAAATACCGCCGACGATAATTTGCATATTATGCCGTGCTGTGGCGTAAGCGCTAAACCGGTTGGTCCCGAAATTAACATCACACTTACGTAAACTCGACCCCATTAACATATGAAAATTTCATGATCGTCCGCCAATTCCTTCTTGGTGTTCTTTTTTCACTTTCAGCTAGTGTTTTTGCTGTACTTATACAGTGCTGGACAATTGCTAAGGACGGATCATAAACGGCTATATAGCGCATAAAAAAGTAAGTGTGGTTCGATGCCAAGTGAAATAAAATAATGTCAGAATGCCAGGACATAACAAGAAAGACAATTTATTGTGCTCTGAAATCCAGAAGGCTTTGGAACGTGTTAAAGGGACAAACAGGCCATTTTGTGCAGAATACGTAAACGTGAAAAAAATGCAATTACCGTCCGCAGGCGTTTCGGCGTAAGATGTCAATACGGGACATGGCCACCATGGAGGGCGATGCAAGATTCCACACGTCGTGTCATGCTTTGAACAACATTATCAAGCAGCTGTTGGGGTAATTCATCCCATTCCTCTGTCAGTGCACGGATGAGGGTGTCCTTGTTTAATGGAGGGCATTGGCGACCAGCAAGACTCCTCCCCAAAACATTCCACACATTTTCAATGGGATTCAGATCTGGAAAACGTGCTGGCCATAAGAGGCGTTGAATATCCTCGTTCTCAAGACACTCCTGGACAGCAACTGTTCGATGACATGTTGCGTTGTCGTCCATGAAAATGAATCTATCACCAACAGCACCACGGAACATGCGAACATGAGGTAGCAAAACATCATTAATGTATCGTTGGCCAGTCATAGTCCCAGTTGGAAGCACATAGAGGGACGTACGGTCATTGATCATGATGCCAGCCGATACCATGACACTAAATGTCGGATATCGGTCCCTTTCCTGTATGTTTGCTGGACAATATGCAGTACCACTATCACGCCAGATCAGTTGTCGTCGACAATCAGACGATAGACTGTATCTACTCTCAACTGAGAAGAGGACAGCAGACCAGTCGTTATCAGTCCAATTGCGATGTTGATGGCACCATTGAAAACGGGCGGTACGGTGACGTCTGGACAATGGGATGCACACAACAGGACTGCGCGGGCGTATAGTCCTCTCTTTCATACAAACGTCTGGCGACAGTTTTTCGGGAGATCCGCTTGCCAGTAGCAGCCATAAAATGATTTGCTACCTCACTAGCTGTGCTGCGCCGGTGTCTTTTTGTTGATAGCACTATGTACCGATCTTCTGCAGGTGTCGTACTGCGAAACACGACCTCCCCCGTGACGTTTGCTACATTCTCCATTTATTTGAAATGATTTCCAAAACCTTGAAACAACACTGTGGCTGACGTCGAACTCCCTGGCAACATCTGTTATTTTTCGCCCTTCTTCAATCTTGCCAATAATACGGCCACGCGTAAAATCATCTAGGTGATGTCGGGAAGACATACTGAAAATTGCAAGTTCGTCAATTGATTCTTTCCCTTTCAACTTTGCGTTTGAACAACAACGGTCAATACGCGTCAAATCCTTTATATCTCTTATCAGCGCTATGACGTCACGAACAAGTTCGGCAATCCAAAATTTGCATACGCACAACATGTCTTACTGTATCCCGTACTTATGCTAATTTCCACATATCCCTGCCTTCCATTTTATGGTTGCTATCGTTGCTATTGTCATTCCGTCCTTAGCAATTGTCCGGCAGTGCATTTCTTCATTTTTTGTGATCTTACTCTTAGTTTTTGTGGAACGGCCGTTGTAGTAACAAGGACATTGTTTTATCAGTGGTGAAACGCAACCGATAGCCTCAAAAACCAGATCTGCATCCAAATAAGGTTATGATTACTTATTGGATGGCCGAGGTGCTGTGAGTTCTGAGTTCATAAAAGTTGAAGAAACAATTAAATCCATATGCTAATGACGATAAACAGACAAAATGAAAGAAGCGCCGAAATCGGAGCATGCGTGTATGGTGAAAAGAAAATATATAACCTTTTGCCATCATAATGGAGACCACATGTTTCAATGAGCATGCAACGGAAATTGAAACAATATGAGTAAATTATTTTCCGTTTTCGTCAGTGATTGTGTGTGTGTGTGTGTGTGTGTGTGTGTGTGAGCGTATGTGTGTGCCTAAAGCAGCATCTTCTCAGGGGAGCGGCAATAAACGAAAAAGGAAGATGAAGTGCTGTTTGAGTTAGCAATGGAAATAATGCGGTTGGTTGAATTAAAGAGTTTAAAAGAAAAGTTGTTTTTACCTAACAAACGGAAATTGCTTTCTCATTCACCAAACCATAGTTTAAATTTTCTAGGTAATCAGGAGAGGACAACGAAATCGGTATAATCTTAAGTGTTTTAGTTAGTGCTAGCAATGTTAGCACTTATTCTAATAGTAAATAATTGCAAAATAAACAAGTAAAGCAGCTTATTAAATCCATTCAAACCTTGCTAAACATTGTTGCTTAAGTTATACAGATAATAAAACTTAGCTTTGCACTTAAAAATGAATTTGGAAAAACAAATTGACACCATTCTCTTACAATTTTGTACAGAACACCTGAACCCTTTTAGCTCCCTTGCCTCTTTGTTCTTTTAAATCTTTCCATTTAGTTTTAAACCTTGTTCTGGCGTTCTCTTAAGAAATGATCTGAGCACGCTCGCATTTTGGGAAGTGATTTAGAAACAGTGTGTTCCCATCCTAAAGTCCTGGGAAGTTCCAGAACATATATTATTTTCTGTTAAATAATGATCAGAACAGAGCATCATAAATCAGAATTATGCTTTGTCCTACTACACGGCGTTATTTTAGGAGCGTACGTGATATAACGTTATTACGCGCCACTTTAGTATTTCACACTAAAACCGACGCCGTGGCTTGTGTTTCTTTTTTTCGTTCATGTATGCACTAAATTCATTCTTTTTTCATTTTTTTTCTCGGTTACGGTTTTCTCGAGCTGTATATTTTTGCATGGATGATGCGCAGTGTTTTCGAATTTTTAGCAAGCACGCTGAGGGAATAAAAATGGAGAATCTGAAAAGATGTGACATGGAGTCGGTAGAGAAAGAGAAGTTTCGAGTGCTGCAACTTAATCCCGTAGAGTGTGTTTTTGTGGTTGCGGAATTATGAGGTTTCTGGTTTTTCAAAGCGCATCGTAAGGAAATGAAAGAGAAAGACGAAGAGCAGATGTACACCATCAGTTTGGATGGAAAAATGCTTACACAAAATATGATCCGGACGAAGAACTGAACAATGAGCGAGATACTCTTTAGAAAGCCGTGGGTAATGCATTTTGAAAAGCCTAGATGGAAAATGGAAAATTTATTGATAGAAGTAAGCAGCCTATCCAACGACAAGCACAGCAGACTTCTTAGAAATCGAACAAAACCGAATATACGTGAATCTCAGAACATGCAATCACAGCGAAATCATGAAAGTAATATCTCAGGGTTTTTTTTCAGTTTTTATTTGCAAGAGCATGAAAGGCAAAACACCATGGCAATTTTTTTGTGAGTGCTAAAAATATTTTAAAGAGCTTTAGTTGTCCTCAGTTAAAATAGCTGAAGGTTATGATGTTTACCCAAATCTTTCCAGATGGTAAATTTTGAAGTGACATCATTATTCGCATACGTCTCGTATTCGGGGATTTTTTTACAAAAAGAATACGTGCTGCTTAACCTGTCTAAACTTGAACCTGCCTGACGAGGAAACGAAAATGGCAGGAGAGTAAACGAACCTTGTAACAACGGAAAGTTCCTGTGCCGTTAGTATTTTAATTGAATACAAAACATTACACAACAAAGCGTAATGGGTAAATTCACACGAAACAAATCTCCTTGAGGATGAAGATAGCATAATTAAACAGAGATAAATTGCCTTCGGGTTGTTTAGGCAAAAACGCACGGAAACACATCCACTGTTCGGCTACTCTTTAATTCAGGTTCAGGCCATGTGACCAGCGTCGCCCTTTTCGCTTGGTACAAAGTCCAACGTTTTAGCAACTGGCTGTTTCGCAGGGATTCCAACGAGATGCTCGGATTTAATTCTCTAACATTTATTCATTGAAATGATCATTCACTGCCTTTCTTCTTGTGACTGCGTTCGTTCGTTTGCCACTTGCCATGGCACCAAAGAACTTATCGGTTCGAATGCAAAAGTTATTGAAATGCATGAAAAAGAAAATGTGAGTGTCAAGCATTTGGCAGAGTACCTGAAAGCCGGAAAAGCACAAATTTAGGACATTTTAAAGCGAAGAGACGAGATAGCAAAGCAAGAGCGTAAAGGTAAACAGGTCATCGAGGAGAAAAATGTGGACAATCGGAAACGGAAAGTTTAATTAAATTATCTCGGTGTGGTTTGTTATTTCAAGAGCGATAAATTTGCCAACTTGAGGCGCTATGCTGCCAATACGAGCAAGGGATATAGCCAAACAGACTTGGAAAGGAATTCCATACTTCTAATAGATGGTTAATACGGGTAAGAGATGTAGCCAAAAAGACTGTAAGAGATGTTGCCAAGAAGACTTGGAAAATAATTCCATGCTTCTAATAGATGGTTATAAACTTTTCGAAAGAGGCAAAAAATTGCATTCAAGGAAATCTGTGGCAAAGTTGCAGACATCAACGACAAAACAGTTTCGGATGGGAAAGGAAAATTATCAACACTCCTTGAAGGCTATGAACCTCGGAACATTGCTAATAGCGATGAAATGGGTTTCTTTTTTCAGGGACTACCGAATAAAACGTTGTGTTTGAAACCTATACTGAATGAAGAAGTTCTGAGGAACGCCTTACAGTTTTTTTGTATGCGTTTATGTCTGGGGATAAGAGAAATACTAGTGACTGGCAAAGCCGCCAAACGACGATGCTTCAGTGACTTAGATTTTAAAAGGCTTGAGTGGAAATCAGGCCAGGAAGCCAGGTGTGACGTGCCTGCACCGCAGGACGCACATGAGATAAAGGCAGATAGCAGTGAGAGCACATGTCCGCGTAGCTCAGTTGGGACGCGACTTACTCTTTAGTAGGTGCGACGTGCCTGCACCGCAGGACGCACATGAGATAAAGGCAGATAGCACTGAGAGAACATGTCCGCGTAGCTCAATTGGGAGAGCGACTTACTCCGTAGTATATGTGACGTGCCTGCACCGCAGGACGCACATGAGATAAAGGCAGATAGCAGTGAGAGCACATGTCCGCGTAGTTCAGTTGGGAGAGCGACTTACTCCGTAGTAGGTGTGACGTGCCTGCACCGCAAGACGCACATGAGATAAAGACAGATAGCAGTGAGAGCACATGTCCGCGTAGCTCAGTTGGGACGCGACTTACTCTTTAGTAGGTGCGACGTGCCTGCACCGCAGGACGCACATGAGATAAAGGCAGATAGCAGTGAGAGCACATGTCCGCGTAGTTCAGTTGGGAGAGCGACTTACTCCGTAGTAGGTGTGACGTGCCTGCACCGCAAGACGCACATGAGATAAAGACAGATAGCAGTGAGAGCACATGTCCGCGTAGCTCAGTTGGGACGCGACTTACTCTTTAGTAGGTGCGACGTGCCTGCACCGCAGGACGCACATGAGATAAAGGCAGATAGCACTGAGAGAACATGTCCGCGTAGCTCAGTTGGGAGAGCGACTTACTCCGTAGTATATGTGACGTGCCTGCACCGCAGGACGCACATGAGATAAAGACAGATAGCAGTGAGAGCACATGTCCGCGTAGCTCAGTTGGGACGCGACTTACTCTTTAGTAGGTGCGACGTGCCTGCACCGCAGGACGCACATGAGATAAAGGCAGATAGCACTGAGAGAACATGTCCGCGTAGCTCAGTTGGAAGAGCGACTTACTCCGTAGTATATGTGACGTGCCTGCACCGCAGAACGCACATGAGATAAAGGCAGATAGCAGTGAGAGCATATGTCCGCGTAGCTCAGTTGGGAGAGCTACTTACTCCGTAGTATGTGTGACGTGCCTGCACCGCAGGACGCACATGAGATAAAGGCAGGTAGCATTGAGAGCACATTTCCGCGTAGCTCAGTTGGGAGAGCGACTTACTCCGTAGTAGGTGTGACGTGCCTGCACCGCAGAACGCACATGAGATAAAGGCAGGTAGCATTGAGAGCACATTTCCGCGTAGCTCAGTTGGGAGAGCGACTTACTCCGTAGTAGGTGTGACGTGCCTGCACCGCAGAACGCACATGAGATAAAGGCAGGTAGCATTGAGAGCACATTTCCGCGTAGCTCAGTTGGGAGAGCGACTTACTCCGTAGTAGGTGTGACGTGCCTGCACCGCAGAACGCGCATGAGATAAAGGCAGATAGCATTGAAATCACATTTCCGCGTAGCTCAGTTGGGAGAGCGACTTACTCCGTAGTAGGTGTGACGTGCCTGCACCGCAGAACGCACATGAGATAAAGGCAGATAGCAGTGAGACGCATATCCGCGTAGCTCAGTTGGGAGAGCCCCTTACTCCGTAGTAGGTGTGACGTTCCTGCACCACAGGACGCACATGAGATAAAGGCAGATAGCAGTGAGACGCAAGTCCGCGTAGCTCAGTTGGAAGAGCGACTTACTCCGTAGTAGGTGTGACGTGCCTGCACCGCAGAACGCACATGAGATAAAGGCAGATAGCAGTGAGAGCACATGTCCGCGTAGGCCATAATTTGAGCTCTTATCCTGTGTTTTGACACAGGTAAGAGCTCAAATTATGGCCGAGTAGCTAATACGTTTTAATTCAAAGACGAAAAGGCTAAAGAGACATGTTCTTTTGTTTTGGGATAATGTAGCATGTTGCCTTCATCTTGAATTATCAAAAGTTAAACTTGCTTTGTTTCCACCAAACACAAAGAGCATTTGTTAGTCAGTGGGTCAAGGGATTATTCAATGCTTCAAAATTTCTTATCGGAAAATATGCATCATCATCTAGCAAACGAACGAAATCGTTAACAACAGTTGATGCTGCTGAATGATTTCCAAAAACATCACGCGAGGTATCACCAGAAGCTATGTTTCAAGAATAAAATTTCTTTTGCAGGACTTACCAGACGTGTGTAGTGAAAACACCAATGATCTTAAGGCAGCACTAAAAGACAGCCAGTTTTGCAACGTCATTGCAAAGGATTATGTGAACATCGACAGCAACGTAGCGACCTATCCTTGTCATGGAGATCTTGACGAAGTTATTGAGCGACATCAAATTGAAGATCAAATCAATAGAAGTAAGTGTGATGAAATAGAGGAGTTGGATATAGAAACACATATAGGGTAAAAACATTTCGTCAACCATTGCAAAATATTCCGAATATTCAAGATTTTGCATTTCTCCGAGGTTGGCTCTACATTATTGTATTTAATGAGCAACGCACGTGCTCTAACGGAGCGTCATATTGTAAGTGTTACTGTAAAGAAATCAATGTTGAATTATTTTTAGAAATATTATTTCGTGCTTTTTAGTTGACTATGGAACATATAAACACTGCATTTTCTGAATTAATTATTAAGTAAGTAGAATCTACTATTATTTGCATGTCAAAATGTATTGCATCTGTTTAAAACGAAAAAAAGTTCCAGTCCGTCGGATTCCGTGTTATGTTCTACAGAGGTGACGTACATATAGCAGTGATAAGCACTTGTGGGTATAGCTTAATTGGGAAAGCATTCGGCTCCGGAGCAGAAGGATGTTGGTTTGAGTCCACCACCAGCAGAGGCAGGGCTTGAATTTCTCAAAAGGAGAGATATATGTGATGCTCTACAGGGTGACGTACATGTCAAGACAGCAAGTAGCAGTGATAAGCAATTGTGGGTGTAGCTTAATTGGGAAAGCATGCGTCTCCGGAGCAGAAGGATATTGGTTCTAGTCCAGCACAGGCAGAGAGAGGGCTTTAATTTCTCAAAAGGAGAGATATATGTGATGTTCTACAAGGTGACGTACATGTCAAGACAGCAACTAGCAGTGATAAGCATTTGTGGGTGTAGCTTAATTGGGAAAGCATTCGGCTCCGGAGCAGAAGGATATTGGTTCGAGTCCACCACAGGCAGAGATAGGGCTTGAATTTCTCAAAAGGAGAGATATATGTGATGTTCTACAAGGTGACGTACATGTCAAGACAGCAACTAGCAGTGATAAGCATTTGTGGGTGTAGCATAATTGGGAAAGCATTCGGCTCCGGAGCAGAAGGATATTGGTTCGAGTCCACCACAGGCAGAGATAGGGCTTGAATTTCTCAAAAGGAGATATATATGTGATGTTCTGTACAGGGTGACGTACATGTCAAGACAGCAAGTAGCAGTGATAAGCATTTGTGGGTGTAGCTTAATTGGGAAAGCATTCGGCTCCGGAGCAAAAGGATATTGGTTCGACTTCACCACAGGCAGAGAGAAGGCTTGAACTTCCCAAAAGCAGAGATATATGTGATGTTCTGTACAGGGTGAGGAACATGTCAAGACGGCAGGTAGCAGTGATAAGCACTTGTGGGTGTAGCTTAATTGGGAAAGCATTCGGCTACGGAGCAGAAGGATGCCGGTTCGAGTCTCGCCACCGGAAAATTTGTTTTTATATTGGCACCATAACGAAACATGGATCTACTGGCTGTCAAGTTCCTTTCACATATCGTCTGGAGTTAATTATAATTCCTTCTTCTACAGAGAGTTACCTCAAGCATGGTTAGCGGGAGATCCGAAACCTGCGATTTCGTGTCTCCACCTTCTTCAAGGGCGGGAGATACATGTGACGTACATGTCAAGACGGTAAATACAGGGGTATGCACTTGTTGATGTAGCTTAATTGGGAAAGCATTCGGATCCGCAGCAGAAAGGTGCAAGTTTAAGTTCGCAACCGGCAAATTTGTGTTTTTACATCTGTCTTAGACAGTGCATGATGATAGAAATTTCCATTACTTATTTTCGGAGGCCCTTGCGCTGAATACTATACTTTATCTATTGCGGAGAGATGCTGGTGTGCCGTAAATATTTTACTTACACACATTCGCAGGAAGTCTTCCCCACAAAAGGGAATATTAATAAAGTGAAATATCACGTTAAGGGAAGAAAAGCATCGAAATGAGACATGGTGTTCCGAAGTAATGCATCCATAGCAACGCAAGTCCTTTTGTTATGCTACATTCATTTCCATTTCTTTCTTTTGTTTCATTACAACAAGCAAACACTGTGCCATTAAAGCAGTTGAATAATGAACCATCATACTCAGATTTTCTACGTAAACTGATTTCTGTGTTATATAAATTAATGTTGTCCAGAGAAATTTTAATTCCAGAATCTTTCAACACGGTGCAACTGGTTACAATCACCATCATTTTTTCCCCTTCTTCAAAATGCTCTGAAGCGAACGAATCTTTGTAAAGAAATCGTGATTTACTGTTGAAGGGACAGCTATGGCAGGCTCGAAGTAATGACTTTTTATGGCAACTCTGGAGGAAAATATTTTTCTTCATATCCTACAATGTCAACTATATTTCATGGGTTGAGGAGGAGCGCGAAAATCACAGCTTTTATGATCATACTGAGAAATTTATGACCTATAGCTGCAGCATAATGGAAATGTTCCAAATGTAATGGCAATGAGCGGGGACTCATATTCGTTTGCGGAAGGAGAGGAACACTGACGGAAACGCACTTCGGCCACGGCAAAGCAGAGTGACTCAGGACCAACAAATCACAGAAAGCTCTTATTTGATCTGGACAGCCACCCTATTACACATCAGTGTCTCTTCTGAATGGTCCGCATTGCATATGCAAACAAAGATTACTGTCAAGCAATTGGATTCAGGAAATGAATCACTGGGTATAAAAAAAGGGAAAGACGCTACCAAACTATCGTGTGGAATGAGCACACCCTTTCTAAAAGAAAGGAATTTCCATAATGTCCAAGAAAATCCTGAAGCAACGGAGATATCACGCTCGTTGGAACAATGTGCGTTTTCATTCCTAACTTTCTAAAAAGCATGGGAAAATCTTGATTTATCTTCTGTTTAGCCGATATAATTTGCCAGATATTTCTGAGAAACAGGGGTACTGAGAGAAATACAATATATAGTTTTGCCACTAGAGTGATTCAACGCAAGATGGAAATTTACCTAAAATAATTGTCTCTCTCAGCTATAAAAGAATCTTTCCAATCTGTATTCAAGAAAGGCAAAGGAAATATTCATTAATGCCTCCCAACGGGAAATTTTGCTACGTAAAAATCAGTAATTCCTTCTAATTAGAAAATTCAATTGTAGCAAAATCAAGGAAGCAATGGAAAGTGTTAGGAAAATATCCTTCTAATAGAAGAAATTAGTCTCCTATCAGAAAATTAAGTGTGAAGGTTTGGATGCGTGTTAATCTTATTCATCCCCACCAACTGCTGGATGAAGGTCTCCCAAAATTCATTCCATAACTTTATTTCTTGATCTAAACTCTTTCAAGTCAATCCAGCATGCTTTTGAATTTCATCTACCCAACTCCTACCTGGTTTTCTTCTAGGTAATTTTTACCACTATATATCCGGCTTAGTATTTCAGCTATTTAAGGGTTTTCAGATCTTCTAGCAATATACCATTTGAGGATCACCACTTTGATCATGATATCATCAACTCTTATCGTTCCTCCAGTCTACCTGCTCTTTCTTTTATTCATCTTGGATACACCAAGCAAGCATTTCTAAATGATTCATAGAGTTGTCAGCAAAAACTGTGTATGTCTTTTCTTCTTTAGTTAAGTCCCATGTCTCTTATCCTTAAGTAGAAACTAAGACTCATTGAATAAGCGCTTTCAACTAAAAGACAATAAATCCATCTGACAGGAAAACTGATTTACCGGGAAGACTGGAAGACAAGTGGCAAGTGTTGAGGACGATTTTCTCGATAAGCGATGGCCTCTGATCATTCGTCCGAAAGGGGTCCGGGTTCGAATCCCGGTGAAGCATGAATGTTGTGTTTGTCTTGCGACACTGGCTTCGGTGAAGCATGAATGTTGTGTTTGTCTTGCGACACTGGCTTCGGTGAAGCATGAATGTTGTGTTTGTCTTGCGACACTCCCTTCCCTGAAACCAGTGATCCTAAATTAGGGACGTGCGACTGCTTATAGCCCATTGAGTTGCTCACGGTGGTCGTCCACCTCCAATCAAAGAAAAACATTTCTCGATCTTTCGATAAAACCTTACCTGATAGAACTAATAATTATAGAGCTTTTCTTCTAATAAAAATATCAGCACTTGCAAGTTAAAAAATGGCTCTTCCGGAAAAGCTAAGAAACAGTAGCTATTGAGCAAGTTTTCTCCTGAAAACTTAACACCTCCTCATGGAAAATTCAATTTCAGAAAAAAATAGAAAACAAATGAGAAATACTGGGCAAGACTTATTCTATCCTATGAAAAAATTAACGACTCAGAATGGGAAAACCCAGTTCCAGAAAAAAGCTGAGAAACAGATAGGCTGAGTCAATGCATTTGCTTCCTCGCTACAGCCTATTACCTGATCCAGGTCATATCCCAGCATCCAGAGGAAGAAAATTATGAAGAAAATATCTCTGCTTACAGGATAGGAATGCTTCGACACTCACAGCCAAGAATTTTTCTCAGGTTTCTTGGACGTTCAGTGCCTTGAGTGTCGACAGATTCAGGTTCTATTCACGCTCTACGATGAAGAATTTGAGAAAACGTTGGCCACATGAGAAAAACGCGATTCCATCCCTTGTATGCTGTAAAAATAATGAATTTCTGATTTGGAGATTATTTTTCCTTATTATCTGCCGTGTTTATATTGTGGGGCGGGAAGGTAATGTCGTTTGGGGGCGGGGGCTACGTTTGGAGAGCAGTTGTGAGGTGTTTATGTACGTCGAACGTAAAGTAAGTGTATGTACAAGTGAATGAACTATACGCCTTTAACTTATGTAAGTGTTTTTGTCTTCCAAACTTGCAGAACAAAATGAGTGACATAGAACCCGAGGAGAGCCAATTTCGTCATTGTATGTTGTATGAATTTTACAAGGGGAACAATGCAACCGTAGCCACCATTTGTGCTGTTTACCCAAATGCGTTAAATGTCCGCAAATGCCAGCGTATGTTCGCCCAATTCCAATCGGGCAATTTTGACCTCTCTGATGCCCTTCCTACAAGAAGTTCCACGGAGCTGGACAATGACCTTCTGCGTGCAGTCGTCGAGGCAGATCCTCGTCAAACCATTGATGAATTATCCCAAGATTTTAATGCATCATGGTCTACTGTTCAAGAGCACCTGCAGCAGATAAGGAAGGTCTATAGACAAGGAGTTTGGGTCCCACACCAACTTTCACCTGACAACAAAGCCCAGCGTTCCACCATCTGCAACTCTACTCAGCCGACAGGAAAAGGATCCATTTCTTCATTGAATTGTCAATGGAGATGAAAATCGGGTTATTTACGTGAACAACAAACGCAAAAACCATTGGCTTTCTCCAGGTCAGACACTAGTTCCTACGCCAAAACTAGGCCTACACCCCAACAAGTTAGTAAAATCATGCAATGCATTGATTATGAAACGCTTTCCAACATACTAGAAATCATTACTCAAGTTATTACTCAAGTTATGAGGAAAATGGCTGTGGAATAAATCTCACCCCTGTGCCTTGACCTTTGATCCATTTGGATGATATTCAACAGAACTGGTTCAGTATATCTCCGAAATAACATGATACAGTTTTGTCGCAATCGAAACAATTTTACGTAAGTTATGATGCATAAGGGCTATGGAATAGATCCTGCTTCTGTGTCCTACCCTTTGACCCATTTCACCCATTTTAAACAGCATTCGTCCCCAGGCAGGTCCTTACAACATACTAACATTTCATTTAAATCGAAACATTTTTACGTAAGTTATGACCCATAATGGCGATGGAAGTGATTCCGCTCCTATGTCCTGACCTTTGACCCCCATTTCGCCAATTATCAATAGGGTTTGTCCCCAGGTCATCCCCTACCATATACTAAACTTTTATCGAAATCGAACCTTTTTTACGTTAGTTATGACGCATAAGAGCAGTGGAATGGATCCCGCTCCTATGTCCTAACCTTTGACCACATTTCGTTCACGTTCAACAGAGTTCTTTCCCAGGTGATCCCCTACCACATACAAAAATTTCATCGAAATCGAACGATTATTACGCGAGTTATCGTGCGGACGAACATACGCACAAAACGCGTGACGTAATGAGGCAGATGGGAATCGCGACCATCTGCTCGCAAGACTGTGACGTCATAAAACTTTAATAGGATCCGCACACAACGCGTGACCTAATGAGACAGATGGCGTGACAGCGCGCCAACATCTAATCGGACGACGCCATAACATTACACTAAAAACGTGGTAATTCGGGGTGGTTTTTAACCCACTAAATGAATTTTCCTAAAGTCGAGATCAAGCTAAATCGATTTCTAGTACCAGAAAACGGTAGGTTAACGACTTTCATTAA
This sequence comes from Macrothele yani, assembly GCA_039090855.1. Lineage (NCBI taxonomy): Eukaryota > Metazoa > Arthropoda > Arachnida > Araneae > Macrothelidae > Macrothele > Macrothele yani. The sequence goes on from CM076995.1 coordinate 189,725,850, forward strand.
AATCCTTAGAGTCGTTTTCAAAATAAAATTTACATACATACATACAAGAATTGCTCCTTTAAGGTGAACGTCAAGTAATTTTGCTTCCTGTAGTTTGAATGGAAAAATTTCTCTGCTCATTTTCTTCCCAATTAATGCGTTCCGAAAGATGAAATTTTGAACATCGATTAAAATATCTTCATTTTATAACTGGCAATACTTAATATTTTCTAAAACTTAACCATAATTATGCAATCCAACATTTGTTTGTCTACTGACGTCATGAAAATACAGGTCGCGTCATCTTTTTTCTGCACAATTAATACGTTCACAACGATAAAAATTTGAACATCGATTAAAATAGCTTCATTTTATAACTTGGAATACCTACTATTTTCTAAAACATAACCATAATTATGCAATCCAACATTTGTTTGTCTACTGACGTCATCAAAGTACAGGTCGCGCCATCCTTTTTCTGGTTTCAACACCACCAAAGGAAAAGTTATTGATCTTTAATATAATTATGGTTATGTTTTAGAAAATATTAAGTATTCAAAATGATAATACGAAGTTATTTTAATCGATGTTCGAATTTTCATCCTTGGGGACACATTAATTGTGAAAGAAATGTGTACAAAAGTTTTTCCATTGGAAGTATAGGAAGCAAAATTACTTGACGTCCACCTTAATACAGTAATATGGGATAAGGGCGACAGAATGGATCGTAATTCTATGTCCTGACCTTTGACCCCATTTCGTCCAGGTGGTCCCCTACCACATACTGAAATTTCATCGAAATCAAACTATTTTTACGCAAGTTATGACGCATAAGGTCAATGGAAGGATCCCTCTCTTATGTCCTGACCGTTGACCCCAATTCACCCATTTTGAATAGGGTTCGTCTCCATGCGGTCCCTTACCACATAGTCAAATTTCATTGAAATCGAACCATATTTACGCAAGTTATGACGTATAAGTGCAATGGAATGGATCCCGCTCCTACGTCGCGACCTTTGACCCCATTTGTCCCATTTTCAATAGGGTTTGTCCCCGGGGTCCCCTACCACATACTAAAATTTCATCGAAATTGAACCATTTTTACGCCAGTTATCGCGCGGACAGACGGACGGACAAAGCTGGAGAATATACGCTTCTTCAACCTACGGTTGGAAAGCGTAAAAAAGGTTTAGCTCTGTGTTTGGTGGACTACCGCTGGTATAGCTCACTTTGAGCTCTTGGAACCGGGCAGACGTAGCGGCCGACCTATATTGTCAAGACCTGGACCGTTTGAAGCAAGCTCTTGCTGTAAAACATCCCACACTGGTTAACAGAAAAAGTGTGATCCCCCAGCATGACAATGCGGGACCTCACACGGAGCGACGGCCCCAGCAAACATTCAGAGATTTTGGCTGGGAAGTTCTTTTCCTCCATCCCCCTTATTCCCCTGACATTGCACCATCTGATTACCATTTGTTCAGATATCTGAAGCACTTTCTTAATGGGAAAAGATTACACAATATTGATGATGTTGAAACGGGGCTCTCGGACTTCGTTGCATCACAGGTAACGTCTTTTTATAAAGACGGCATTAAAAGTTTGGTTTCACGATGGGCAAGTGATTGATAATGATGGCGATTATATAACTGATGAAGAAATAAATTTTTTCTCTTACAAATGGTGCTTTTCTCCTTTTCCAAAAACGACATTACTTTCCAGTCCACCCCAATATTTCAGAAGTTATAAATATGAGTATCATATTTGAGGTATTATCATAATCTTTATATTAAATGATGTTGACATACAAATTATGTTAATATCGTAGGTGACTAATTTATCATATACGATATTAACATAATTTTCTCTTTTTCGTAAAATAAAGTACAGGAAAGGCTAAGCATTTGTCTACGTAGTCGACATGGTTATGCAGTAGCAAATTTAGTGAAGATGAGACAAGTTGTATCTAAACATTTTGTTGCGCCGTTATCTAAAATTCAGGAAAGAATATATATCTTTTTGCAAGATAAGACCGAAATGGATGGAATGGTTTGCAGAAGATGAAATTTTAAAGGAGATGACAAAAATGGTGGATTTGAAGTGCGGTCCTATCAAAGAATGTCGGAAAATCCTTTTGCACAGTGAAAAATAATGAATGGCATTTGAATAAAACTGGAATATTCTCCTTCGGAAGATAAAATTGGACTATTCGAAAATATTACGGACCCAAACATTTTATCAATGGAAAACTGCAGTGCCAATGTAGAATTAAATAGCTCCGGAAAATGTTGAAAAGTTTCCACAGTGGTTCAGAGTGTACGGGAACGAAATTGTATCATCGTAATCGGAAAACTCATGTAGTCGGTCTTTGAAGTTTCGTCGCAGATAAAGAACCAGCTCGAACTTTTGGAACAGCAAAATTTTGTTTTCACAGTAATACTTTTCAATGAAGCTTTATCAAAGAGACGGTGGCTTTTGGAATGATTTTGATATTTTTCAGCGAAGCATCTTGGATTCTTTAGTGAAGCCAAACTTCCAGTCGTGGAAGTTCACCTTTGCTCTTTGCTTCCGACTCAACTTCAGAGATTGAATGTTATTAACTAACAATTGTATTAATATATCGGATGCATGTGAAACCATTTCTATTGCACACATTTAGAATGACTGCAAAAAACACTATTTGAAAGAAAAAAATGAAACAAATCGAAGCACCCTGAGAAAGTAGTTCGATCCAGATGAAACTCAGCATGGAAGTACCTCAGGGCCCAATATGCAAATGATTAAAAAATAAAGACCACTGACTAAAGAGTGACCCGCCACAGCGGAGCAAGGTAACCGCGCATCGAGAAGGATAAATCAAGAGCAAAGCTCGCACAAAGGAACAATCGTGACAGCATATTGCGGTTGCACTGACCTCCACGGACTATGAGAATGCCTCGACATCGGATCCGCGCACAATACTTGTAGTTGATTGAGTTTCAAAGAGGACGTATAATGGGACTGAGAGGGCCGGTTGGCCAAGTCGCCGTATCGCGAGCATCATCCAGCGGTAGATTGATAAATGGTTTACCATGATGATGATATTGGGTGGACGAAATTGGAAAACATGCAGAAGTGACATGGAGGAGACTGGCGCAAGGTAGATCGGTGTGGAAGAAACTTTGGGAGACGTTCATCCAGCAGTAGATTGATAATGGTTGATGATATATATATATATATATATATATATATGCAGTATCATCATCATCATCATTGTCAACCATTATCAATCCACTGCTGGACGAAGGTCTCCCCAAGTTTCCTCCACAACGGTCTGTCTTGTGCCAGTCTCCTCCATGTCACTCCCGCATACTTTCGAATTTCATCCACCCATCTTCCATGTGGTCTTCTTCTGGGTCTTTTCCTGTCCCTTGGAATCCAATCTAAAATTTCGGCTGTCCATCGATGGTCTGTTCTTCTGGCAGTATGTCCAGCCCATTGCCATTTCAGGGATTTAACTCTGATCATGATGTCTTCCACTCTTGTCATTTTTCGGATCCACGTGTTCCTCTTCTTATCTCTCCTGGTTACACCAAGCATGCACCTCTCCATGCTTCTTTGAGTTGTCTGCAGCCTTTGTATGTCTCTTTTAGTTAAGGTCCACGTCTCTGCCCCATACGTAAGCACTGGAAGGATGCATTGATCAAACACTTTTCTTTTAAGACATAATGGCATATTGCTCTTGAAAATTATGCTGTTTCTTCCAAAAGCTCTCCAGGCAAGTTTTGTACGCCGATTAATTTCTTCACCAATGTGACCCTCACTTGATATCTGCTGTCCAAGATAAACGTATGTGTCTGTTATCTCCAGCTTTTCTCCATCAATCGATAAATCTTCATTTCTTGTAAAAGCATTGAACATCACTTTTGTCTTCTGAAAGTTCATTTTTAATCCCACTTCTTTACTCTTGTCAGCAAGTTCCTGGATCATACTCTGCAGCTCAGATGGGGTAGTTGCAAAAATGACTACGTCATCAGCAAAACGAAGGTGGGTTAGATAATCTCCATTAATCTTTATCCCCTTGTTTTCCCAGCTCAGCAACTGAAAAACACCCTCCAATGTGGCATTAAAGAGCTTCGGAGATATGGTGTCACCTTGTCTCACTCCCTTTCCAATTTTTACGTGTGTTGTATTTTCAAACAGCCTAATCTTTGCACTTGCATTTTCATAGATGTTATTAATAATATTAATGTATGCATCTTCAATACCGCAGGTTTTCAGAGCCATTGTAACTGCTGATGGTTTCACCGAATCAAAGGCTTTTTCATAATCGATAAAAGCCATGCACAATGGAAGTTCATATTCCCTTGCTCTTTCAATTAGTTCTCTCAGCACGTGGATATGATCTATTGTGCTGTAGCCACTCCTGAATCCAGCTTGTTCTCTCGGTTGAGCCATGTCCAGTGTTACCTTCAAGCGGTGTGAAAGAACTTTAGTGAAGATTTTATAAACTACTGATAGGAGGCTGATAGGTCTGTAGTTTCCAAGATCCTCAATGTCACCTTTCTTATGTAGCAGGATCATTGTAGCGATGTTCCAATCCTCAGGAATCTTTCCTTCATTAAGGCATCGAGTGAAAATTTGGGCGAGTACTGTTTCGATTTCTCCACTTGCTTCTTGTATGATGTCTACAGTAATTCCATCTTCTCCTGGAGCTTTTCCTCGCTTCATGTTCTTGATTGCATGTGCAACTTCTGCTGGAAGGACTGGAGGAACTCTGGTACTGGTATCTTTCATGATGTCTGGAGTGCATATATCATCCCTTTCATATAATTTGGAGTAGAAATCTTTCACTCTTGTCAAAATTTCGCCTCTATTTCTTGTTACAGAACCATCTTCTTTTCTCAGTGCCATAATCTGTTTTCTTCCCTTACTGAGATGTCCCTTTGCTATCTTTAGGCTTTGGTTGTTTTCAATTGCTTTCCTCACTAGTTCACAGTTGAATTTTCTTACGTCTTCAGTGATACTTTTTCTTACTGTCTTGCATAGCTCTATATATTCCACTTTGGAAGTCACATCTTCTTTAGTTGTCCTCATCTCTCTTCTTTTTTTGCATCAACATTTTCGTTTTTCCTGATAATTTATTTACATGTAACTTGTTCTTGGACCCAGCTAATTTTGTTGCTGTTTCCATAAGAGCTTTGGTTACTTTTCTGTTAACTTCAGAGATGTCCACTTCTTCCGATGTTAGGCCTTCTAAAGCAGAGAACCTGTTCTTCAGTTCCAACTTGAAGGTATTATGGTGTTTTTAAGGTTGGTTATGTCAATAGATTTTGTTTGTCTTATGAGCTTGCCACGTTCAAGTTTAGTGTTGAGGTGCATCTTACATCTCACCAATCTATGGTCACTACCTGTGTTGAACTTGTTTAGCACACTGCAGTCTTCTATGACGAATTTTTTGTTACACATAATAAAATCAATTTCACTTGTCGTCCCATTTGGATGTCTCCATGTCCATTTCCTGTGTGGCTTTTTCTTGAAGAAGGAGTTCAAGATGAAAAACCCTTCTGCCTCTGCAAACTCAACGAGAGTATTTCCACGCTGGTTTCTGTTGCCGTGACCGAATTTACCTACTGAAGTTTCATTCTGTTGCCGTTGCCCTATTTTTGCATTGAAATCTCCCATAATTATTTTCAAGTGCTGCTTACCTTTATTATTTAGATGACAAATTTCCTCATAAAATTCTTCAATTTCTTCTTCAGGATGACTTGTGGTGGGTGCATAAGTTTGAATAATCTGAGCCTGGTATCTTCTCGATAGTTGGATAACGAGTCGTGCAGCTCTGTCAGAGGAACTTTCAACTTCTACCACTTTATCCTTCAGTTTCTTGTTTATTATAAATCCAACACCACTAGTTCTGCCAGTATCTGTCCCACGATAGTAGAAGAGATGTCCACTTTTCAGTTCGATGAGATCTTCTCCTTTTCTCCTTACCTCACTTAGCCCCACGATGTCCCACTTGATCCTTTGTAGTTCCTCTTCCAATTCAAGAAGCCTTGAATCAGAAGATAGGGAGCGTCCATTGTACGTAGCCAAGGTCAGCATCAGATGGCAGCCTAGTCCGGTCCTCCGGGGATTCTTAGCACCCTCTGCCTTCATGTCGCACTGGCCGCTGCCTTGGCCAGGTACATTCCAGCTGCCGGAGACTGAGGGCCAAGATTTAAGTTGTGGAATCATTTTGGAGGGGTTTGGCCATAACTCACCACGCTGGCCAAGCGGGTTGGTGAGTGTGGGATAGAATTTCCTCTAATCCCGATGGTATAGTTATACCGCTAGTGGCGGTCGTCAGAGCCCCTTTAGTGGGAACAGGATGCACCACGAGAAGGCGGGGTTGACATTTGTCAAGGAGAGGCTGTGATGTTACGCATCACCTGACCTTTCGAATTCATCCCATAGGTGCTGTGTGGGCTCTGTGCTGGCCAGTCCACACACGATACGGCATTATTGTCAAACCACGCCGCAACAGTCCTTACTTTATGGTTCGGTGCATTATCCTGCTCGTAACAACAAGGCTCGGATCCATAGTATTGCCACGAGTTGGTAAAGCATAATTGTCTAGAATATCGAGGTAGTCGTGCTGGTTAACAGGTTTGTCCACGATAACCAATTGGCCGGGACCATACCACGAAAAACACCCCCACAAGAGTACACTGCCATCCAATCTTCACCGTAGGGACAGTACACTGTGGTAAATAGCGTTCTTCCGGCTGCCGCCATACCCACACACCGCCATCAGATTGATGGATCGCGTATCTGGATTGATCAGTCCATAGGACCCGTTTCCATTGATCTAAGGGCCACGATAAATGTTCTTTAGACCATGCTAAACGACGAATATCATTCCGAGCGGAGATGAAAGGCTTATGAGAAGCCGCATGATCACGGTAACCCATGTAATGAAGTTCTCTTCGAATGGTACATGTACATACCGAGGTTCCAGCAATTTTACTCACCTGTACACAAAGATCCTGTGCAGTACTCCGTCGATTAGGTGTAACGACTCTCCTGAGGCATCGACGCCCTCTATCACTGATTTTCTTTGGTCTGCCGGTACGTTTTGCTGCTTCAGGCACGCCATGTGTCTTCCACTTATTCAGTACATCAGAAACAGTTGACTTGAGTATGTTTAAACGCCTCTTGCTTTATCTTACGGACAACTCACTAATATAACACCCAACAATCTTTCCTTTCTCAAAGTCAGTTCTCTCCTACCGCGACAGTTTTACTCAATTACACAGTGCGATATGATCGCGGTCAGCGCAAGGCTTGTTTTTATACCGTTTGCAGCTGTACCGCGCATCTTAACATTACACCGGATCTGTTCATTTGCTTTTGAAGGGGTGTCCGGTGACTTTTGTCAATATGTTGTATATTTGCATATAACTAAGCAAAACACAGAGGAATACAAACTTAAGTACATGATGAACACAACCAAGAAGTAATGTGTAGAGAAAGGCAGTAAGAGGAGAACTTCAGAAAAAAGTGACGGCTATGCCTGGCTTTATCAAAGACCAGCACGGACAACGCTCTCTCTCTCCTCTACAGGAATCTGGATATTGGTTTCTGCTACGAAAAACTTGCATTGCTTATAACGCAAACATATAGGCCAAATTTGCAAGTTAAAAAACAGAAGCTACTATTAAACAGAGGGACAACCTCAAAATATTTGAAAGTAAAGCCCCTAACTGAACCAAGAAATTTCTCCATTTTAATTATAAATAACAAAGCTGTCGTACCTGACCCAACCCATTAACTAAAACTCTCCGTTAAGACCAAATGGCAAAGATTTTCTTGAAAATAGCTTAAACAAAAAGTTACAATATTTACAACATATATTTCACTATATTTTCGAGCAACCAGACACATAAATTGATCCCAAGAGAACGTAGTCCATGGTGGTCCTTGATAAAGCCATGGATATCTGTCTCTTTTCTTCTGCAGTCCTTCTCTTACTACCTTTTCCTAAACGTCACTTCTTGGCTATTTCATCATGTAACTAAGTTTGTATTCCTATGTTTTTTACGCTTTCCAACCGTAGGTTGAAGAAGCGTATATGCTCCAGCTTTGTCCGTCTGTCTGCCTGTCTGTCCGTCCGTCCGCACGATAACTGCCGTAAAAATGGTTCGATTTCGATGAACTTTTAGTATGTGGTAGGGGACAATCTGGGAAGGAATACTATTGAAAATGGACGAAATGGGATCACAAATCATAACATAGGAGAGGTATTCATTCAACTGCCCTTATGCGTCATAACTTACGTAAAAATGCTTCAACTGCGACAAAACTTCATCATGTTGTTCGAAAGATGTAGTGAACCGGTTCTGTTTAATACCATCGAAATGGGGTCAAAGGTCAGGGCACCAGATTTTTTCCACAGACATTATCCTCATAACTTGACTAGAAATGCTTCTATTGCGACAAAACTTTAGTATGTCGTTCCAGAGGTATACTGAGTCAATTCTGTTTAATATCATCGAAATGGGAGCCAAAGGTCAGGGCACAAGAGCGAGATTTATTCCACAGACATTATCCTCATAACCTGAGTAATGATTTCTGGTATGTTGGAAAGCGTATCATAATCAATGCATTGCGTGATTTTACTATAACTTGTTTGCTTAGTTGTAGCTGTTGAATATTCTTTTCCGCTGCTTTCGCGCTACTAGGTTTTCATGAACTTTGTTTTTGCGTGCGGCTTGTTGGCCAACTTTAGTTTCGATCCATTACACAACAAGATTGACAGGAAACATTATTTTTAGGAGAAAAAACAGATTCAGTAACTTGAAAAGAATTTTTTCTTTTTTTTTTTTTTTTTTGCTTAACCGTATCATTCAAAAGATTCCTTTTGTGGGAAAAACTGTATATTATAAAATTTTTTATATCAGCACACCTGAACTACAAAGAAACAGACAACAAATTTCAAGCAATAAAACTGTTGTAGACCGTTAATTAAAACAAGGGTTAGTAAATTACTTTTGAGAAGTTGCGTACCCTAAAACAGGAAACGGAAATTGATCACCATGACGTGCTCTATAGTTACACTTTTCATGCGTAGGTAAACTTTAAAAAGAGTCTTAGTTGGGAACATTTTCAGCGAAAAATTCCATTTCATTGTGATTAAAATCTGCCTCAGGTGTTAGAGTTAACAGAAATACATTTGTTCGCACTTGTTGAAGGCGGTTGTTTGTGAGTTCGTGAATGGGAGCATGTATGTATGTATGCTATCATTGACGAGCTTGAGAAGCCAAGCTATGCAAGGAACTTCGCGTCAATTTCCCCGCATTCCTTTGCGCTCTTTGGCAGGAGATCCTGACAACACGTAAATTCGTTTGCACCAATGAGAGCACTTGCTTCGCAACTCAATCACGCTGGGGTAGAAACTCTCTAGGTTTGTTATTTGGAAACTGTGTTCCCTGCTTCATTGCAGTATGCATCACGAATTTCAAAGGAACGAATTAGAATGTAGACTTCATAAAGCTGTTCGACAAGCGTTTCTACAAACTTTTCATTGATCTCCCTATCTATCCATTTGAAAGTGTTTGCCGCTGATTAAAATGAGATTTATAATATTTGAGCTGTAGACTGGCATGTGAATATGTACCGCGTAATTGTTACCATTAGAGTTTTATGTAGGACACATTTCTCTTCCTATATCAATCCGCGGGAATTGTAACGTACCAGGAGATGTGACGTACCTGCCAGAAGGACGCAGACGACATAAAGGCAGATAGGAATCAGAATAAAACGTCAATTGGTAGAGCAACTTATTCCGGAATGAGGGGATCCGGGTTCGAATCCTGGCGAGGACAGAAATGACGGAGAAATTTACTTAGTTATAATGGCGCCCGAACTATCCGGATGACCCGACCGTTCAAAATCTCGCAATGGTGTGATGTTATTTCCACACCGCGAGATAGGAAAAATAAGAGAATCCCTTCTCCAGCACTTCGAAAAAAAAAAAAAAAAAAAAATAAAATAAAAATAAGGGGGAGAGGATGTAACGTACCAGGAGATGTGACGTACCTGCCAGAAGGACGCACACGACATAAAGGCAGATAGGAATCAGAATAAAACGTCCGCGTAGCTCAATTGGTAGAGCAACTTATTCCGGAATGAGGGGACCCGGGTTCGAGCCCCGGCGCGGATAAAAATGACGGAGAAATTTACTTCGTTATAGAATGCACATTACGAAAATTTTTCAGTGAAAAAGTTTAATAGCAGCTGTATAACTGGCGCAACCGAATTTTTGGATGCAGCGAACGAACTTCTATTTTACTGAAACAAAGAGCAAATTAGAAAGTTCCACAATGAATTTCAGCACGTCTTTTGTAAAAAAAAAAAAAAAAGATCGTGCTGATATTATCGTTTTGTCCGTCCGTCAGTCCGTCTGTTGATACAATATCTCTGCAACTAATTAGTCCGATTTCAAAACTTCTTCGTGCATTGGGAAGCACGAATTGTACCAATGATGATCCCTTGTTTCGTTTTTTTTTAAGATGCACAATTTCGCCGCTAGAGGGCCTAAATTCAGATGATATCGAATTCAAAATACATTTCATTCCATATATTCGCTTCTAAACACGCGCTTGAAAAAAATTTTTACCATTCAATTCCATTTATGTAGAAGATTATTTCAGGTATAGTCACTTTTTCAAGCTACGCATAAACTTTCCCCTAAGGGGCGTAAGAGTAAATTGTACTTTTCCCGATAAAATCTGCATGAATCTGCTTCTAAAACTCCGATTTGAAAAATGCATTCTGCAGTGGATACAACTCATGATGGGGAATCTTTTGCATGTAATTTCTAATTTTTGTTAAAGAATGGTTTGGCCACCAGGGGTGTAAGTGTTAATTTCTGCTTCAATGCATTTGCAGCAAAATTTGAACTTCTAAAATCTCGATTGGAAAAATTCGTTCCAGGACCGATATCACTCACGTCGATAAACGTTTTCGGAATATTTTCTTCTTAAAATAATGCATGGTTTCTCCGCCAGGAGGCGTAGATATATATCTTATTTTTGTTACCCAGGGTGGCGTAATTGTTTTTTTTTCAGCTTCTGCAGTAAAATCTTTGTCTCTGATACCTTTCTTGTGCTATGAGAAACTTTTTGGGTGCCATTTGTTAATTTTCGTAACAGGTTTTTTTGCCGCTAGTGGATCTTAGTAGATGTTTCTATTTCTGGATGTTTTATCGATTGTAGAAACCGGTTGATTGTTTACCTAACCGGTTCAATTGACTTTGAATAGCTTTGATAAATTTTATTCACGTCAGAAGGGATTGGAAAGACGTGCTCATTACAACCAAAAGTTCGGTGTCATCTTTCTTGTTGATAATCTTGTCAACTGGTCTTGGACGCTGAGAAATTGAATCATGATGAAGACATGGACGCCAAGTGATATCAGAAGAACTGCCGATACCTAACGTCTTAGGAGCAGGGAGGAAACTAACATGCAAATTAATTGGCACGTAAAATCTTAATTTCTCTGGTCGGAGAGTAATGTTTATATGGTGAAGTTTTGTTATTTCTAGTGGGGAGATAGAATATTTTGGATTCCAGCTTTTTTCTCTCGCCTAAATTAAGGGCTTTTTTCCCTTCCTTTCTACACACCTGGTTGAATCGTTCTACTCCCACCAAAGTCAAAACCAGCTACCATAGCGAGGGGTGTACTGGGGTCCAGCTGCTTGAGAGGCGCATTTCCGGCGAACGATCAGCAACGGAAAGGACGAAAGGTAGCAATGATAATACGAGAAAATAAATAACCATACAATTTCTGTCTGGCTGTAAAAATACTTTTATATGAATTCACAAAGGTGAAATGCAAAATTCATCCCTCAATAAGATACTGGAAGACGATGGTAATACACAGGGTGTTTATAAAGTCATTGTGCAACTTTAAACGTTAATAACTTTGGATGTACGCATGATAGAAATACACTGTAAACTGCATATAAACGCTTTATTTATATAGTTGTAATGCAATACTCCTCACACATCTAACATTCAACATGACTACCATATTTCGTGACACATCACGCAAACAGATTTTCCAATCATTGAAAACATTCCTCTGTTACGGCTCATTGATTTCATCGATTGCTTCTGTGATCCTAAGCTCATCTAAAGAATGTGGCTTTGATGAGAAAACAACGTTTTAGACATGACCTCATAAAAAAAAGGATGGGGTCAGATGAGTCCGTTCTTTTTTGAGAAAGCAACAGTTAATGATGAATGCTAGCTTGCACTGTTGCGTCCGCCGCCCCGGTGGCGCAGTGGTCTAAGGCGCTGGCCTCTGAGCATTCGTCCGTAAGGGGTCCGGGTTCGAATCCCGGGGAGGCATGGATGTTGTGTTTGTCTTACGGCACTGGCTCTCTCCCTTCCCTGGAACCAGTGACCCTAAATTAGGGACGGGCGACTGCTTATAGCCCATTGAGTTGCTCACGGTGGTCCTTAAACCTCCAATCAAAAAAAAAAAAAAAAAAAAAAAAAAAAACTGTTGCGTCCCTGAACTAAGGCGGTTAAATCTTTTAGATAGCACCTTCTTTCAGTTCTTTCGGTAAGATGGCGTACCCTGTCACTATGCTTTTAATGTGCGACATTTTCTGAATGACGTCTTTCTGGACAAGTGGATTGCTAGGGCTGGATCATTTGCTTGGTCACCCTGTTAGCCTGATCTGACACCATTAGGCTATTTTGTATGGTGTCATATCAAAACAGTTGCCTACTCCTCAAAACCACATTCTTTAGATGAGCTTAGAGCCAGAATCACTGAGCAGCAACTCAGGAATGTTTGCAACGAGTTGGAAAACCAGTTTGCACGATGTGTCACGAAAGATGGTGGGGATGTTGAATGTTAAATATATGAGCTGTATTGCATAGAGACTCTATAAGTAAAGCTTTTATATGACGTTTACAGTGCATTTATATCCTGTGCACATCCAAAGTTATTAAAGTTTAAATTTGCACAAGGAGTTTATAATTACTACTACTACTAATTAGCATTACAGTCCATTTAGGACCTGAACCTGTCTCAGGGTAGCCCTCCATTCTTCACTATTTTGTGCCTTGTTCTTCCAGATCTTTATTCTCATTTTTTTAAATCATCCTTCACATCATCAAACCATATTCTTCTTGGTCATTATCTGGGCCTAGATCTTCCCAATCCATACATCAAGACTTTTTTTCTGCTCTGTCATCTTTCATTCGCTGAACATGTCCCAGCCATCTCAGTCTCCTCTCCTATGTTTCAGTAACAATATCTATTTCACCAAATTTCTCCATTATTTCTTTGTTGTTCCTCACCCTGCAAAGTCCATTCTCATTAATTGGACCAAATATATTTCTTAATACCTTTCGTTCTCATATTTGTAATTTGTTTTGATCTCTCTCCATGTTTCACAGCCGTATTAAAAGTACGGGTTTGAGGATTACTTTAAACAGCTGAATTTTACTTTTTATTGAGATCAAATTATATTTTAATAGTGATTGAATACTGTAATAGGTTCTATTTGCTACAGCTATTCTATAAGTAATTTCAACTGGCACATCATTACTTTCTGTTATTACTGAACGCAACTTAGTTCTGGATAATACCTCTATAACACGATTTTGATTCCAACGCATACGTAACGCTCTAGTTTGAGTCAGAAACTTTTACTAAAATATACAATATTTTCAATTAAAATATTAAAAAGTTATACCTTTCGGACGTCACTTTGCGTCCATCATCAGACTGAATTACAAGACGTCTGTGCTCACATTAAATACCAACATACAAATCGGTGACGTTTTTTGTTGTCACGAACCCTACAGAGGAGACACCGTGCGGTAAATTTATAAACAGGAAACCGCTGTTTAATCTTTCTATAATACCGTTTAATTCATTTCATCCAAGAAATCATAAACTTGCAGCAATTAAATTTTGATAAAAAGAGCTTACACCCACATTTCTTTCTTAGAGTTTGGAAAACGTGAAATGAACGAGATATGAAGAATTGCGCGCCTTCACGGATACCCGGATTATTACATGCAGCGACTTCTAAAGAAACTTGAAATCACTCGTACCACTACCCTTCATGACGACCCACGGCAATCTAAGTTTGTTGGTTCCATAACATTCCACCCCCACCCCTCCAATTACAGCCATTCTGAACAATATTTGAAAGGAGCATCATTTAAACTTCGGGACTACAACTTCGAGCATTATGTCATTAGTGAAAAACGACTGAGGTAAAGTAAAATCGGAAGATCAGTATGGAGTGTACAGTGTCCTTTTACAAGCCAGAAACAGCAACGAATCGCCAAAGATATATACAGGGTGTCTCAAAAATACACGGCAAAACTGCAGGAATGAGTTCCTTATAGGTAGATAAGAAAAAATAATTATATCAACATATGCCCGGAAATGATTGGTTTGTGAGTTATTAAGGTCTGTCTATGACACTTAACTGTTCACATTACCTGACTCAGGTCTGTCTTGGTTTTCCAGTTATTCACCGGAATGTTTTATCTCCCGCAGGTAAATTCCTTCATCACAAGGTACTGACAGAATCTGGTGATTTTCCTTTCCGCCCATGTCTCAAATCAGGAGCAAGGGGATATACACTTTATGTACGTTTAACGGATGGCAATGCTCTGGAGGGAAGTCGTTTGTCCCACGAAAGGTTCTCAGTTAGAAGATGTCCAGACAGGAAAACGTTTGAAAGTATCCATCGTTGCGTTTGTGAACATGGGACCTTTACATATCGTCCTGCCGATAGAGAACGACCAAGATCTACTACTTCTGAAGTAGAGGCTGATATTTTGGATGTTGTGCATGCGACTCCTGGAATCAGCAAATGCAGATTAGCAATGCAACTGCCTGTTCATCGTTCGACTATTTGGAGAGTGTTGCGAGAACATCACCTGTATCAGTACTATCTGCAACGGGTACAGGCCTTGTCACCAGCAGATTACCCTGCGCGAGTAATGTTCTGCCAGTGGTTCTTGCAGCAGTATGGTACAACTTCTAACTTTCCTGCCTTAGTGATATTCCCCGATGAAGCACAGTTCACTCGTGACAGAATCCTAAAATTTCACAATCAGCATGTAAGGGCTAAGGAAACCCACATGCCAATTCTTCCATCATGTCACCAACAGCGGTTCAGCCTAAACAACTGGGTTGGTGTTTTTGATGATAAATTATTTGGGCCCCATGTATTTTCCAACAAACTCACGGAGCGGGCATACCACACCTTTCTGGAAAACAACATGCCTGATTTCTTAGACTTCACGCAACTGATCATTCGTCAACAAGCACATTTTATGCACGATGACGCTCCCGCACATTCTACCCACCTAGCTCGCAATTACTTAAATGAAAAGTTTCGTAATTGGTGGATAGGTAGAGATGGAGTTCGACAGAGGACGAATAGTGGCTTATCGCGACAGCGGTTTATCGTACCGAGACATCGGCGCCCGTGTAGGACGACATCCAGCCACGGTGAGGCGAACATGGAGTCGGTGGTTGCAGAAGGGACCGACGGACCGACGTGAGCGATTGCCGCAGCCGCGGCACACCACCGAACGAGAGGACCGGCATGTTGTGTGGCGGGCATTGACGGCTCGCACCGCCATATCACGAACGTTTGCGCAGGAATTAGGGTGTGTTGCGCAACAACCTGTGTAAGCACGTACCGTTTGACGTCGTATGCAGGAGCGGAAACTTGCCTCACGGCGCCCATTGTTCCGATTACCATTCACATTACACCACCGCCGAGTGCGGCGGCAGTGGGCCGTTGAACGCCGCACCTGGACTACGGAATGGCACGACATTGTCTTCTCCGACGAATCCCGTTTCTGCCTGCAACACCACGATGGTCGGATATGCGTGTGGCGGCACCGTGGTGGCGAGAGACTGTATGACGCCTGCATTATGAATCGCCATACCGGACCTTCGCCTGGCTTTATGGTTTGGGGCGCAATTGGATATGACACCCGCTCCTCTCTGGTACGCATCGCCGGTACACTCAACAGCCACCGCTACATTTCCGACGTTTTGGAGCCTGTAGTCCACCCTTACCTGCAGGACCTGCCAGCTGCCGCGTTTCAACAGGACAATGCGCGCCCGCACGTGGCACGCATCGTGCAACAATTATTCACGGTCCACCAGGTGTCACTGCTGCCGTGGCCAGCCTATTCTCCTAATATGTCGCCCATCGAACACGTCTGGTCGCTGATCGGCAACCGAGTGGCCCGGCAAGCACCACCCGCGGCTACGCCTGATGATGTGTGGCAACGTGTGAAAACAGCCTGGACCGATATACCCCAAGCCCACATCCAAAGCCTCTTTCGTTCGATGCCGTGGCGTGTAGCGGCCGTTATTGACAGCCATGGTGGCCACATGAACTATTGATGTATGCGTGTTCCGCAAGTCGCACGGGCCTGTAAGCTCAATCGTTTCATCTTTGTATCTGTTGTTATGTGTCCAGTAAATCTGGCTTTGCTATCTCGTGTCCTTCTTGGTGTTGCATTTTGGGTGCCCAGCAGTGTAGTTCCACCTCATTTTATGATTACTTTTCGCCTAACCGTTTCAAGACATAGGTTAAAAAACATGTTTGATAATTGATCCCCTTTTTGTAATCCTTTGGTAGTCCTGAATTCAGGTGTGAGTTCACCCTGTATTTGCACTTTACACAATGTCTTTCTAAGTGTTATTTTGCTGATCTTATCAGTACGGATGAAAATTGGAATTGCTGCATGACTTTGAATAGCTATTCGAAGTCATGCACGAACGCTCATGACTTAAAATAGCTATCATAGGCTTGTTTAAAGTCCGCAAATCAATGGTGGAGATTGACATTAAATTCGTAGCTTTTCACCATTAGAGTTCGTGCTGTAAACGTATTGTCTACTGTTGACGTCTTTCCAGACAAGTGGATCGGTAGGGCTGGACCAACTGCTGATCTGACCTCATTAGACTATTTTTATGGGGTCATGTCAAAACAGTTGTCTATTCATCAAACCTACATGCTTTACATGAGCTTAGGATCAGTATCACAGAAGCAATCCATGATATCACTGAGAAGAAACTGAGGAATGTTTTCAACGAGTTGGAAAACCAGTTTGCACGATGTATCACGATAGGAGGTAGTCATGTTGAATGTTAGAAATGTGAGCTGTATTCCATAGAAACACTATGAATAAAGCTTTTGCATGCATTTTACAGTGCATTTCTATCATGTGTACATCCAAAGTTATTAGCTTTTAAAATTGCCCAAGGAGTTTATAAACACCCGACATTTGCCGCCCCGGTGGCGCAAATGGTCTAAGCGATGGCCCCTGATCAATCGTCTGAACGAGATCCGGGTTCGAATCCCGGTGAATCATGGATGTTGTTTTGTCTTACGGCACTGGTGATCTCTCTTCCCTGGAACCAGCGACCCTAAATTAGGGACGGGTGACTGCTTGTAGCCCATTGAGTTGCTCACGGTGGTCGTTAAACCTCCAATCAAAAAAAAAAAAAAAAAAAACCACCCTATATTTATCGAGCATTATTCAGCTAATTCAATACTAGCCCATCATCAGGTTGAATTACTAATTTCTATTATTACGAAAATAACTCCGTTCTTCCTAATTTTTATTTCCGTTGTTTGGGATGTATTTACGATAACGTTGCTCATGCGCGATGCCGCACTTTTAATCTTGCCAACTGTCGGAGTCTATACTTTGTTCTCACGGTCTGTCCTGTCTATCATTCACATACCTCCATACGTTACAGACGGCTTCTTAGTCAGCGGGATATCAGCTGCCGTATTGATAAAAAATACACTAATGCTTGTGAAAATTGCAACACCGTGAAGGACAACTGGTATTAGGTTGAAACTTACAGGATATGTACAACATGTTGGGACATGCACATGATTTAAATATCAGTGAAGACGCGGAGGCGGTTTGGGAGCAGCGGCCTATGAGCTGTCTGTTCTTGGATATACAGAGCTGGCTCAAACGAGATGCTGCAATCAGTCAAGATCCGACATTGAGTCGAAAGGGATTTTCTTGTGCCTCACTATGCCCCATCGACGAAAAAGGTCGCATTATGAACACCTGGCAGATTTTGAGCGAGGAAAGATTTGCGAGATGAGGGAAGCTGGATTTTACTACCGTGATATCGTACAGGACGAAACGCCCGCACAGTGACGCGAATGTGGCGTCAACTGACATACGACGCTCGTACGCACAGAAATCCGGGAAATGGACGGTAAAACAGCACGAATGGACGAGATGACAGACACCTCTATCGCATGGCAGTGATTGTTTGCACTCTGACATCCCCAGTGTTAGCACAGCAGTGGAGCACTGCCACATGTCCAGCTCTATCCTCCAACACAGTTCGGTGTCTTCTGCTTAACAGAGAACTCATCACTAGAAGCGCATTCGTTTGACCCTCAGCTACAGACACCACCTGAGACTGCAATTGGGTCTCGAAAGCAGACATTGGCGCGCTGATTGGCTACAGAGCGTGTCTTCTGATGAGTTACGATTCAGTTTGATGTACCGTGATGGTGGCATACATCTTCTAAGAGATCGTTGTGAACGGCATTTTGCAGCGCCATACTGGCCCAACGCCTAGCGTCATGGTTGGTGACGTCATTGGCTCACTGAATGATCAGCGAGGCAACAGGGATGTTTTAGAAGCAGATATTATACTCTTCATTCAAAGTTGTCCTGGCGCTATATTCCAGCATGACTATGCATGGCTACTTGTGGCTCGAAATGTCCAAGAAAGACATCTTCCATGCAAGCAAGATACCGCTTCTTCCCTAGCCTGCGTATTCGCCAGATCTATGCTCTATTGGACATGTCCCGGACATGGTAGTTAAATGACTGGTGCGACAAGCACTTCCGCTAGTCACCACAAATGAACTCAGGTCTGGCAGGTTATTCCCCAGGACGATATCAAGAAACCTTTTCCATTCAATACCACGCCGTATAGAGGCTGTTATTGTTGGTCGAGGTTACTTCACACGATACTGACAAGGGAAGCCTTTCAACTGTCATTCTCCAAAATTGAAGAAACGTGACCAGGAGATAGTACTAAGGGCAAAAACCAATGGGTGTATTTCCGTTTTGGCCCAAATCAACTGACAAAAGTAAACGAGTGTTTTAACTGACAAGGGAAGCCTTTCAACTGTCACTCTCTAAAATTGAAGAAACGTGGCCAGGAGATAGTACTAAGGGCAAACACCAATGGGTGTATTTCCGTTTTGGCCCAAATGAATTGACAAAGGTGAACGAGTGTTTTAACTGACAATGGAAGCCTTTCAACTGTCACTCTTCAAAATTGAAGAAACGTGGCCAGGAGATAGTACTAAGGGCGAAAACCAATGGGCATATTTTCGTTTTGGCCCAAATATATTGACAAAGGTGAACGAATGTTTCAACTGACAATGGAAGCCTTTCAACTGTCACTCTTCAAAATTGAAGAAACGTGGCCAGGAGATAGTACTAAGGGCAAAAACCAATGGGTGTATTTTCGTTTTGGCCCAAATGAACTGACAAAGGTGAACGAGTGTTTTAACTGACAAGGTAAGCCTTTCAACTGTCACTCTCCAAAATTGAAGAAACGGGGCCAGGAGATAGTACTAAGGACAAAAACCAATGGGTGTATTTCCGTTTTGGCCCAAATGAACTGACAAAGGCGAACGAGTGTTTTAACTGACAATGGAAGCCTTTCGACTGTCACTCTCCAAAATTGAAGAAACGTGGCCAGGAGATAGTACTAAGGGCAGAAATCAATGGGTGTATTTCCGTTTTGGCCCAAATGAACTGACAAATGTGAACGAGTGGTCTGAAGATGGCCTTAGAGCACAAGTGGGAAAAATCATCTAGCATGTGTTGTGTGATATGTAACCCCAAATATAAGTTATGTCCCCATGATTCAAAATAAGCTCATGTCATACAAAAAGCAACAAAACCTTTCTTACAGGTGTAAATGAACATTTGTGGCATTGAACACATGACGGAAGCAAAGTAATTTGGAACAATGAGAACAACGCAAGATCCCGAAGTTATCATAGTACTGACGATTTTCATTGATATCTGAAAAAGAAATACGTTGGACATTATCAAAAGAAACCTCATCACTTTCACAGTATCCAATTCTTTTTCATGGATATGACAACATGTTATTGAATTTTTCTGACTGCAATTGATTGTGTATGAATGAATGCAGGAATATGATGTTATTTCGGTGATGGAGTACAAAATCATGGACATTGTGAAGTGTTACATAATAAGATATTTTATGTGCATATATTTTATACTGGCGAGAAAAATAGACATCGAGAGGTTGAATGAAACCTGCTGTCCTTGGTGGTATGGAGAGCCGAGGTGGTATGATTTTCTCCACTTGTGCTCTAAGGCCATTTTCGGACC
This sequence comes from Macrothele yani, assembly GCA_039090855.1. NCBI lineage: Eukaryota > Metazoa > Arthropoda > Arachnida > Araneae > Macrothelidae > Macrothele > Macrothele yani. Next base: position 189,746,276 of record CM076995.1, read on the forward strand.
ACTCGTTCCCCTTTGTCAGTTCATTTGGGCCAAAACGGAAATGCACCCATTGGTTTTTGCCCTTAGTACTACCTTCTGTCCACGTTTCTTCAGTTTTGGAGAGTGACAGTTGAAAGGCTTCCCTCGAAGCGAAAAAATCGTGTACAGCTTTACAAATGTAATCAGTTATCTCCAGTAACATGAGGAATCTGTGATATAAATTTCATTTGAATTGCGCAATTCTTTCTTGGTGTTGTAATTTTCATAAGCGGTAATGCATCCGTGTAATTGTGTATCATTCAGCGTTAATTCTTCATTCTGTCAACGAAATAAGTTGGAGAGCTCTTGTTGATTGAAAATCATGCGCTTTCATGAAATTTACCCAAGTTATGTTCTTCATATCTTCTGTTTTTGACGATTCCTCTGTGTATGGCTGCAGCTGAATGTTCTTTCCCAAAACTAAAACTCAAGGAAACGTATTTACGAAGCGCAATGGACATTAATGGCGTTTTTGTTTTGTCAATTCAGAATGAACGTGCACGGAAATTGGACATTTCCCAGATGATCGACATCTTCGCTCAACATCAAACAAGGAGGAGATCCTTCCTTTAGTGCTGACCAGAATATTGATGCGAGTAGACAGCTTTACGTTCTACATCGATACTTCAGATTGCATGATGGGCTACCGGTACAGCATGATGAGCTACTGGTGCAGTACACTGGTGACCAAAATTAACGTCACAAACAAAAAACACGAATAATGTAAAATCTGCACGACAGATTTCAAAGATATTGATACGAACATAGATACACTATATTGACAAAAGTCACCGGACCCCCTTCAAAAGCAAATGAATGGATCCGCTGCGTTGTTAAGACGCGCGGTACAACTGCAAACAGTATAAAAACAAGCCTTCAGCTGACCGCGATCATATCGCACTGTGAGGTTGAGTGAAAATGTCACCGCGGGAGAGAACTGACTTTGAGAATGGAAAGATTGTTGGGTGTTATATTAGTGGGCTGTCCGTAAGAGAAAGCAAGAGGCGCTTAAACATACTCAAGTCAACTGTTTCTGATGTACTGAATAAGTGGAAGACACATGACGTGCCTGAAGCAGCAAAACGTACCGGAAGCCCAAATAAAATCAGTGATAAAGTACGTCGAAGCTTCAGGAGAGTCGTTACAGCTAATCGACGGCCGGAGGGTCACTGCACCTATGCTAAAGAAGGCACATCGGCAGGAAAAGCTTAAATCTGCACAGCAGTATCGGAATTAGACTTCCGCTGATTGACAAACGATTGCCTTCTCCGAAGAGTCACGTTTTCTGCTTCATAGAACGGATGGACGTTGGCGTATAAGGCGAGAAACATCGGAGGAAAAACAGTCTTCAACCATTGCTGGAAGAACACAAGCTGGTGGGGGGCAGCCTTATGGTCTGGGGAATATATTCGTGGCATTCTCTGGGTCCACTGATATGTGTGGACGGCACTATGAACCCAATGCGTTATGAATCCATCCTTGCAGACCACGAACACCTATACATGCTGATTGTCTTCCCTGGGGCGGATGGGATCTTCCAGAACGACAATGCGACTTGTCACACAGGTAGAAATGTCCGAGAGTAGCTGGAAGAGCCCAATAAAGACTTCAAACTACTTCCCTGGCACCCTAATTCCCCAGACGTAAACCCAATTGAGCATCTGTGGAACCACTTCGATCGTGTGTTTCGCTCTATGGGTCCTCCGACCGCATACCCTCCCGAAGCTGTCAGATGCACTGCATTCAACATGGCTCCTCATACCTGCGTACAGCTTCCAGCACTTTGAGTCCCTCCCAGCCCATCTATCTGCTGTCCGCGCTGCACACGGCGGTTACTCTGGATATTAGCTGGTGGGTCACAATAATGTGACTCGACAGTGTATATTGTACATATAACCTAATACATTTAGGTTGCATGTACAATACATTTCAACGTAGGGTGAGTAAGATCTGAACATCAATATTTTACATTACACTGTAAAAGCTTTTCCGAAATTCACGAGCCTCTTTTTGTGACTCCTTTAACGAAGCATGATTCTGATACAACCTCTTCCGTGAAATGACGGAAAGAAACATAAATTTATTGCATTTTGCGTACACCAGGATAATTCTGAATTTTCAGAAAACTTTCCGCAATTCCTACCGTATATCAACGGGAAAACAAACTCCTTCTCACTTTTTCTGTATCCATATGACGAAAAATTTCCAATAATAGGAGCAATTTGCGGGAATACTTGAGGTTTGATTAACTATTAAATTTCAATCGTCTGTCTAAGGATCTGATTTTGAAGTTCTGTAGAGAGGTCGATATTGTGGATAGCAGGTCACATGACTTTTGTTTATTGTGGCACAGGATATGTCTTCCCCTCTCCCGCATTTTGTGCACCACCTATTATACACTCTTTGCAAAAAAAAAAAAAAAAAAAAAAGCATCGAGAAGGAATCATCCAATCCAGATAAAAATTGTTACGTGCAATGTATATGTACAAGGAAAGGAAATGATTACAATTCCATAGCAGCTTTGCTATTTATGCGAATAAAACAGCTACACGAGTTGAACGAGACAGTACGTTGTAGCGCCAACTCTGGCTCGAATACAAGCGGTTACCCGTCGAGACATAGACGCATACAGTTCACTTATACTGTCCTGCTGTATGGAATGCCAGATAGTGTCCAATATTACGTGCCAATTCGCAGACATTTCGGGATAGGCGTAGGTGGTGAGATACTATCATGTCCCAAACATAGTCGACCGGTGCGATCGGGCTGGCTGTGGAAGGGTATCGACATTACGGAGGTAAGCCTGGGAGAGCCGTGCCCTATGTGGTCGGACACTGGTGAGGACCACCAAGGTTACCCGGCTGTAGTAGGAAATGGTTCCCCAGACAGTCATTATGGGTGTGCTGGACGTCTGCCGTTCCACAGTGCAAGCAGGATCCATGCGCTGTGTGGCTCGTCTCCAAACACTTATGCACGGTTCATCTGCGCCTGATGGAAACATTGACTCATCACTGAAGACAATACGATGACACTCGACACTATCCCACGTTGATCGAGCTGGACACCGGTACCGACGATGCCCGTTGGTCAGTAGTAGGCTGTGGAGTGGCATCCTCGAATATAGTTCTTGTGCCGCAGTCGTCTGGAAAAGGTTAGAATCGCCACTTCCGTACCTGTAGACGACATAATATTTCCACGTATAATTCAGAGCGACAAATGTGGTTCTGTTCATTCGGCTCAAAGAATCGCTCGATCCTCTCGTTCTGTTGTTGCCCTCGGCCGTCCACTGCTCGCGTGCCGTCATGTTTAGGGCCAATATCATCCAATTGCCGCGTCACTCCGACCCAAATGCTGGCGATACGGCGACTTGACCAACAGGCCTCTCTCTGCCCAATTATACGTCCTCTCTCAAGCTCAATCAACTGTTCTTATTGTGCACGGATCCGACGTCGAAGCATCCTCATAGTCCATGGAGGTTAATGCTACAGCAATTCGATGTCAGAATTGCCCTTGCGTACGAGCGTTACTTTTGATATATCCTAATCGATGAGCTGTTTCTGTGCGCTGTGGCGGACACTATTTCGTCATTGGTCGTTATTGTTTAATCATTGGCATATTGGGCGTTTCATCAGGATATAATATATGAATGGGACCTCCGCTGATTGGCAAAGGATTCCCTTCTCAGATGAGTCACGTTTACTGCTTCATTGAACGGGTGGACGTTGGAGTATAAGGCGAGAAACATCGGAGAACAAACACTCTTCAACCATTGCTGGAAGAACACAAGCTGGTGGGGGTAGCGTTATGGTCTGTGAATGGTTTCGTGACATTCACTGGGCACTATGGACCGAATTCGTTATGAATCCATTTTGCAGACCACGAACACCCATACATGCTGATTGTCTTCCCTGGAGTGGATGGGATCTTCCAGCACGACAATGCAACGTGACACACAGCTAGAAATGTTATATTTGTAAGAGCACGATGAAGACTTCAAAATACTTCTCTGGCCCCCTAATTCCCCAGACTTAAACCCAGTTGAGCATCTGTGGGGCCACTTCGATCGTGCTGTTTGCTCTATGAATCCTCCACCACGCACCCTCCAGCAGCTGTCAAATGCACTGCGTCGTTATTTTTTAATCATTTGCGTATTTGGTGTTTCCTTTTTTTTTTTTTTTTTTAGGTTTAACGACCACCGTGAGCAACTTAATGGGCTATAAGCAGTCACCCGCCCCTAATTTAGGGTCACTGGTTCCAGGGAAGGGAGAGAGCCAGTGCCGTAAACAAACACAACATCCATGCCTCACCGGGATTCGAACCCGGACCCCGTTCGGACGAATGATCAGAGGCCATCGCTTAGACCACTGCGCCACCGGGGCGGCGTATTTGGTATTTCATCAGGGCAGTTGCGTAGCCAGAGGGGGGGGGGGGGTTCGGAGTCTAAACCCCTCCTTTGAGAGGAGACTGAGCACGAATTTAAAGCGATATATACGTGTATACGAGGCTTTCACCAATGAACCAAACCCATGGACTCCCCCCCCCCCACCTTAAGAAATTTCTGGCTACGCCACTGCATCAGGATCAAACGACTCTCTCAGGGTGCTTCGTTTTTTTTTTGTTTGTTTTTTCAAAGAATGTATATCGTGTTTCCGTAAGAGACCTAGTACATAAATTATTGTACAGATGATTGTATGATATCTATGTATCAGTTTGTGGAGTTCTTAAGACAAAAGCTATTATAGCTATCAAGAATACATTTTATATTTAAAAGTCTTGTGAAATAATAATATTAAACAGAACATTTCACCTTTTCTTAAAGGTAATTGAAGTCGTTGTCTGTTTACTCAGATCTAAAGTTGGCATTTCGCTGCTTCGAGAAATCATGATGAAAAATATACTTCATTTGTGATAAATCCACCTACAGAAAAATAGAACTGTTGCAAAAGTATTAAAATAATAATGCATTCCAACAGAAAATAAAATGACAAAATCACTCGCATTATTGAAAAAAAAATTATCGTCGCGTAGTTCTAGTTTTACTACAAACGTGGATTCGAGTACTACTGCCGCGAAAGGTTCCTTTTCGCGGCAGTAGTGCTCGAATCCAGAACAAATGACTGAATTCGAGCACTGGGGGCAAATGATCCCCAAGGATGGTTACGTAGTCTCCATCGGTCAGAGCAATCTGCATACGTATGAGCGATCATAATGCGGGCCAGCTGAAAACACCCTACACCATAACAGAGCCACCGCCGGCCCGCACTGTTCTCTGTATGCACGCGGAATCCATTGCCTCGTAGGGTTGTAGCCACACCCGGAGTCGGCCATCTGCGCGAAACAGTTGATACCGCGATTGGTAGTTCCAGGCTACAAGTTTCCAGTCATCTCGCGTCCAATGGCGTTGTTCCCGAGCCCAGACGAGGCGCACATCCTTGGGCCATATGAGACTTGGGTGGGCAGTCTGCTTTGGAACCCCATGGAATGAAGGGAACGTTGAACTGTCCAAGCGCTGATGCTGCTACTGGCCCCAGTACTGAATTGCACTGTGATTGGCTGCAGTGTTACACGCCGCGCTGATGCTATGATGCGTGCCAGAGGCCCGTCCATGATCTCCCAAGGCTTTTCTACGGCCACACCGGTCTCGCACTCTGGATTTCCCCCTGAGTTTGTGTAGTTCAGGTACACCCTTGAAATTTTGAACCGTGTAAATCCAAATTTCGTGGTATTTTCCAAGATGGAGTGACCCTACCCTCGGGCGCTCCCTATCATACCACGTTCGAAATCGTTTAAATCCTGATAAGCTGCCATCTGAACTGCGAATGCTACTACTTGAGCTCGCGGAGATATCTGCCTCTATGTATACGTCTTTTGTGGGCGATACCATTTATCGCATGGGTGTGGAGGCATGTAATGAAAATGGTAGCGCCCTTTCCAGCGTTTTTTTCTTTTTCTTTTTCTTTTTTTGGCACCTCAGTGTGTAAACGCTTTCGTATTTTGCCATACTGAATGAATCGTTTCAAGAGTTGCGCTTGCTACTCACAACACCTCTTGCATACAGAGTGAATATTTTTTCCCGGAAATAGCGTTTCCAAAATCGCATCTGTGGAACTTGAGATATCGTTACGCTACGTTTCATGAATTACGCTCGTTGCTCATAGCAACACGTGACGTAGCTTTTTTTTTATCGTAGAAAGCAGTTTATTTATTTTTATAGTTCTATTTCAAATCTGAGTACAGCAGTGTTTGAATTTCCAAAATCGCCCTAATAGAAAATGAGATGCAACACTGGGGTCACGCGGTGACAGATGCTGCTGCCAGTTTAGCAGTGAGTGACGTAACATAACGATAGCACCGTTGTGTATCAAGAAGCAATTGTACTCATATGGTTAAGGAAATGGATGGCGAAGTCACTTCGATAATGCTATTTCCCTTGTGAAAATCCTCCAAATGTTAGTGAATAAACACAGACATCGCTCTTTCCACGTTCAACAACGCACAGCAACCGAAAAATTGTTATTCAGCCGCCGCCGGGGAATTGAATCCCGGATCTCTCGATATCTAGCCAAGCGCGTTAGCCTTACACCACGGTAGCCAACAATCCACGGCGCTATGTGCGTTTTTCTATCAGCATCTGACATTATAAATCGGTAAGATGGGCTCAGCTACGGAGACGTCTCCATCTGGTGGGCATTAACGGCCCTGGCTATATATTATATGCGTTGCTGAACGTGGAAAGAGCGATGTCTTTGTTTATTCACTATTTATTTTGCATCCAAAAACGAGGATTATGTGATTATAGAATTTGGGTTATTTCCGGTAAAGAAATTCAACATCTTTCTCTCCATCTCTCTCTCTCTCTCTCTCTCTCTCTCTCTCTCTGTCAGAAATGGTGACATTGTAATCACGGAATAGGGAGGAAGACGAAATATCAACTTATATAAACGCTCTCACGTCATTCAGTACGTGCAGCGCCATCTGCTTTTATCCGATGACCAAAATCGGAACATAGTTCACGGCTATCGCACGGCACGTAAAATAATAATAATAAAAAACAAGAAAGATGACACCGAATTTTCGGGTGTAATAAGCACGTCTTTTGAATCCGTTCTGACGCAATTTAAATTTAGCAAACCTATTCAAAGGCAATGGAACCGGTATGGAAAACAATAGTATCTGACGGAAGAAAGAAATTTTTCAACGGGTCTTTAATCCCTCAGATATTGGTGTAAACGGAATCTTGAGCTTACGAATTCTTAGAAATAGAGTTATCGACAAAAATAAGATGTGACTTTACGTCCTCTGGTGGGAAAACCATGCATTATTTTAGGAAGAAAGTATTCTCAAAAGGTTTATCCATATGAGCGGTATCGGTCCAAGAAAAAGAAATTTAGTCGAGTTTTCTGGAGCCCAGATTTTTCTACAAATACATCAGAAGCAGAAATTAACACTTATGACCCCTGGTGGCCAAACCATTTTTTTTTTACAAAACTTAGAAATTTTGTGCAAACGATTTCACATCAGGAGCTGTATCTGGTGCAGAAAGAATTTGTCAAATCGGAGATATAGAAGCAGAGATATAGGGCAAAACGCAATTTACCCTTATGCCCCAAGCGGAAAGTCTATGAATTACTTAAAAATTTTGAAATTATATGAAAAACATGCCACACGGAAAACACTGTCCAACAAAGAAGGAATTTTTTCAAATCGGACTCTTAGAAGTATAGATATTGACAAAAATAATATATACATGTACGCCCCCTGGCGGAGAAACTGTGGGATATTTTAGGAAGAAAATATTTCGAAAAGGTTTATTGATGTGAGTGGCATCAGTCCACAAAAGATTTTTTGAATCGATATTTTAGAAGCTCAGATTTTATGGCAAATACATCAAAAGCAAAAATTAACACTTACGCCCCATGGTGGCCAAAGTATTCCTTACCAAAAATTCGAAATTATATGCAAAGGATTTCCCATTAGGAGATGTATTCATTGAAAAAATGATTTTTCAAATCGGAGTTTTAGGAGAAGAGTTATCAGAAAAAATGTAATTTATTTTACGCCCCCTAGCGGAAAATCTATGCGTAATTTGAAAATGAAACTATATCTTAAACACTCTTCGACATAAATGGAATCGAAAGATAAATGAATTTTTTCAATCGGATATTTAGAAGCAAATGTGGATTTAAACGTAATTTTGAATTCGACATCATCTGCATTTACGCCCCTAGCGGCAAAATTGTGCATCGTAAAAAAAAACGAAATAAAGGATCATCATTCGCATATTTCAAGCTTCCGAATGCAAAAAGAATTTTTCAAATCGGACTAATAGTTGCAGAGATACCGTGGGTACAGACGGACGGACGGACTGACGGACTTACGGACGGACAAACCGATAACAGAAGCACGATCTTTTTTACAAAAGACGTGCTAAAAGTACCGGAAAATAAAATAAAGTTAGTAAAACAAACGACTTCATCTGTGGCAACACGCACGTGCTCGTAGAACTGTCTGCGACGTCTGTTCTGTTGCTGTTATGTCGTGTTTTATTTCATTTTCTTCGCATACCTATACAGGCTTCGGTCATGGGAACATTGAATGGGAATATTACGAAAATTTTCGTGTTGGTGACCTATCTTATAGACTGCACATTAATAATTCAACCGTTTATTATAGTTATGTATATGTATTTTACGATTCGTGTTAAAAAAATTTCAGCCACAGCTTTTTCACCTGTACCTGACACGGGTTATGACCTCGTAGGAATATAAGTAATTTCATTATTAGTCATTGATATGGCTGCATCTCCGTGTGCATGTGTTTATGTGTTTGTTTGAAAGACGTATTAGTGATTAAACCCCTGTAAGTAAAATAATTATTATTAATAACTAGAAACTATACACTAAATATGCAGAAAATAGTAAAACTATATTAGTAATCCGATTTTGGGGGTAGGCATATGTAAATAAGCGTTTCCAAGCTTTCGCACATCACCCAGACGGCTTTTTCATGGAAGTTAGATAGAAACTGCAATCTGAATAATAGAACCCTTCAACAATTTCAACGCGGTGACTCATATTCATTTAAAGACATGAGCATCACGTTGGTTCTGGCATCCTGGTTGGAAGAATGTGTTATTTGAAGAACTGGCTCTAAATTCGTGGTAAACTACATCGGAATGACCAAGCGTTCGTTTAGAACCAGAGTCAACGAGCATAAAAGGGACACAAAATACGGTAAAGTAACCACGGCCCTGTCCAGAGAAGTCAAATTCAAGTCCGTTACTCCTATGGGGAATGATACACTGCCGGACAATTGCTAAGGACGGATGACAATAGCAACCATAAAATGGAAGGCAGGAAAATGTGGAAATTAGCATAAGTGCGGGATACAGTAAGACGTGTTGTGCGCATGCAAATTTTGGATTGCGGAACTTGTTCGTGACGTCATAGCGCTGATAAGATATATAAAGGATTTGACGCGTATTGACCGTTGTTGTTCAAACGCAAAGTTGAAAGGGAAAGAATCAATTGACGAACTTGCAATTTTCAGTATGTCTTCCCGACATCACCTAGATTATTTTACGCGTGGCCGTATTATTGGCAAGATTGAAGAAGGGCGAAAATTAACAGATGTTGCCAGGGAGTTCGACGTCAGCCACAGTGTTGTTTCAAGGCTTTGGAAATCATTTCAAACAAATGGAGAGTGTAGCAAACGTCACGGGGGAGGTCGTGTTCGCAGTACGACACCTGCAGAAGATCGGTACATAGTGCTATCAACAAAAAGACACCGGCGCAGCACAGCTAGTGAGGTAGCAAATCAGTTTATGGCTGCTACTGGCAAGCGGATCTCCCGAAAAACTGTCACCAGACGTTTGCATGAAGGAGGACTATACTCCCGCCGTCCTGTTGTGTGCATCCCATTGTCCAGACGTCACCGTACCGCCCGTTTGCAATGGTGCCATCAACATCGCAATTGGACTGATAACGACTGGTCTGCTGTCCTCTTCTCAGGTGAGAGTAGATACAGTCTATCGTCTGATTGTCGGCGACAACTGATCTGGCGTGATGGTGGTACTGCATATTGTCCAGCAAACATACAGGAAAGGGACCGATATCCGACATGTAGTGTCATGGTATGGGCTGGCATCATGATCAGTGGCCGTACGTCCCTCTATGTGCTTCCAACTGGGACTATGACTGGCCAACGATACATTAATGATGTTCTGCTACCTCATGTTCGCATGTTCCGTGGTGCTGTCGGTGATAGATTCATTTTCATGGACGAAAACGCAACATGTCATCGAAGAGTCGCTGTCCAGGAGTGTCTTGAGAGCGAGGATATTCAACGCCTCGTATGGCCAGCACGTTCTCCAGATCTGAATCCCATTGAAAATGTGTGAGATGCTTTGGGGAGGAGTCTTGCTGGTCGCCAATGCCTTCCAATAAACAAGGACACCCTCATCCGTGCACTGACAGAGGAATGGGATAAATTACCCCAACAGCTGCTTGATAATGTTGTGCAAAGCATGACACGACGTGTGGAATCTTGCATGGTCCTCCATGGTGGCCATATCCCGTATTGACATCTTACGCCGGAACGCCTGCGGACGGTAATTGCATTTTTTTCTCGTTTACGTATTCTGCACAAAATGGCCTGTTTGTCCCTTGAACACGTTCCAAAGCCTTCTGGATTTCAGAGCACAATAAATTGTCTTTCTTGTAATGCCCTGGCATTCTGACATTATTTTATTTCACTTGGCATCCAACCACACTTACTTTTTATGCGCTATATAGCCGTTTGTGATCCGTCCTTAGCAATTGTCCAGCAGTGTATAAATAAATTAGCTACCTACTGTACCTCTAAATGTACAGCCATTTGGTAAACCTTGGAGATCATTACCAACAGTGATACTTGCAGTGATAGCGTGTCATTGCACTTGCCACGAATTTGGAGCCAGTTCTTCAAATAACGCCATCTTCCTAGCAGTATCCCGCGTGCATAACCAACGTGATACTCGTGTCTTTAAATGAATATTACGTCGTATCTATTTATTGTCAAGTCGTGTCACCGCGTTCAAATTTTTGAAGCGTTCTATTATTCAAGTTGCAATTTCTGTCTATCTTCCTTGAAAAAGTCATCTGGTTGATGTGCGAAAGTTTGGAAACCCTTATACTGAAACTGTCTAACTTCCTTGAAAAAGCCATCAGAGAAGTTAGACAGAAACTGTCTAACGTCCTTAAAAAATCCATCTAGTTGATGTGCGAAAGCTTGATAGTACTTATACTGAAACTGTCTAACTTACTTGAAAAATCCATCAGACAAGTTAGACCGAAATTGTCTAACTTCCTTGAAAAAGCCATCAGAGAAGTTAAACAGAAACTGTCTAACTTCCTTGAAAAAGCCATCAGAGAAGTTAAACAGAAACTGTCTAACTTCCTTGAAAAAGCCATCTGGTTGATGTGCGAAAGCTTGGAAACGCTTGTTTATATGTATATTCCTACTCTAATAAATCGGATTACTAGTATAGTTTTACAATTTTCCCAAGAATTATCATTTTAGCTCAAATGAGTTTTGTATTACGAATAGAGAAATTTTAAAAATTGTAGTTGAACGAGCAACAAGAATTGCGCAATAACAATCTTTCAAATTTCACAACTCTAAAAGCAAACATTCAGCGCGAAATGCTAACAATACGATTCAAAAAGTCAAATCACGCAATTTATGTTCAAAATATCAGAAAAAGTGGCCATTATCTACATTTTAGTGTCTTTCAAAGATATCACGTTAATATTTCATGGGTAGCCGTTTAAATTAATTTCTACTTTTGTCTGCATTACTGAAACTTGGTAATATTTTAGCTTGATGATGTTCAACCAAGCTGTATTTTTTAAGGGACATTAAATTCAGAATTCTTCATGGTTTTTGATTCTGCACTGGATGGCCATGAAATTTTGATGAGTTTACGTCTGGGGTATTATGTAGTCTGTAGAGAACATGGATTTCTGTTGGACATTAGCCAGCTCTGAGATTGATTAAGCGGAGAGTGTATGGTGCAGCAAATCCTGTTGAATGATGAACTTATCTCGGACATAACCTTCGAAGCATAAAAACTCTTTAGTACGTCGGGATCAGCTGCCGCCATATTTACAATCCCACGAATAACGTAAAAATATATCATTATTTTCATACATACGCAGACTTGTATCTATCATGCTATGCAGATGTTCTACTTAATGCTTCAAATTAAGAAACTTCCTCCTGGAGGCAATATTTAATCTAAAAAAATGAAAGGAAAGAAAATAAAAGTAATTTGAACTATAGTGTGTCAGAAAAGTAATATTGGGAAAGTAAAATTATTAACACAGTGCACATCCCTATATTTGGTTCACCTCCCAAAGAAGGTGAATTTGTCTTTCAACATAATATTTTCTGTATGGGAGCTTATACTTTTACGAACGACACCAGAGAGGTGGACGATATTATTAACGACCACCACGAGCAAATTAATGGGCCATAAGTAGTAACTCGTCCCTAATTTATGGCCACTGGTTTCAGAAAAAGGAGGGAGAGAGCGAGTGCGGTAGGGCAAACACAACATCCATGCTTCACAGGGATTCGAACCGGGACGAATCTCGGACGAACGGTCCCAATCCAACGCTTAGACCACTGCTCCACTAGGACTGCCCTCGTAGGATATCAGGTGTGATTGCTGAAATGCTAGAGATTTCGATGTGTAGTTTGTGAAGTTCATTCTCTGGAGTAACAGTGATAACTTCTGTTACGTAGCTCCACAAGAGGAAATCCACTGGAATTAATTCTGGATTGTGGTGGTCACGATATCCACCCGGTTTTGGGGATGGAGTTCAACAATGCCCATGAGCATTTAAGCAATCTCTCGTTCATAATTTAGGGCCACTGGCCCCTCGGAAGGTATCCAACTATGGACAGAAGACAAACAAAATGCGTACTCCTCAATGGTTTCGAACCTGCGCACAATTTAAATTATTAGACAGAAACCAGCACGTCTAACCACTTCTCAGATCGACTCTCTATGCACAACTCACTTTGTAGAAAACTCCATGTCAAAAGAACTCTCTGGAATAGGGTCTACGATGGCAAACTCTACGTTTATTAGAGAAAGGTGTATGTTTCCAGTTGTAGCAGCTGTAATAACACGAATTGTTGTGCGTCAAGGTAACAGAACTCTGTCAGTGTTTGTTCAGCGAAAAAGGAAGACAGGGTTATACATTAAGGCATTGAATCATGCGAGATGCTAAATTCTATACTCATGTACAAAATGTGAAGGATCAAAATCCTATATTCCATGTGCGGTCTGTATAACTCGAATATACATTATATTGACAAAAATCACCGGACACCCCTTCAAAAGCAAATGAACGGATCCGCTGCCTTGTTAAGATGCCTTGTACAGCTGCAAACGGTATAAAAACAAGCCTGCAGCTGACCGCGATCGTATCGCACTGTGAGGTTGAGTGAAAAATGTTGCGGCGGGAGAGAACTGTCTTTGAAAAAGGAAGGATTGCTGGGTTTTATATTAGCGGGATGTCCATAAGATAAAGTGGAAGACGTTTAAATATTCCCACGTCAACCCTTTTCGATGTACTGAATAAGTGAAAGTCACATGGCGCGCCTGAAGTAGCAAAACGTACCGGCAGACCAAAGAAAATCTGTGATAAAGGACGTCGAAGCCTCGGCCGTTATAGCTAATGGACGGAGTACTGCACATGAAGTCAGTATACTGGTGAGTAAAAATGCTGGAACCTTTGTATGTACACGTACCATTCGCAGAGAACTTCATTCCATGGGTTATCGTGGTGGTACGGCTGCTCATAAGCTTTTCATCTCCACTCGGAATGCTACTCATCGTTTAGCATATTGTAAAGAACATTTATCGTGGCACTTAGATCAATGAAAACGGGTCCTATGGACTGATCAATCCGATCCACCAGTCTGATGGCCGTATGTAGGTTTGGCGTCAGCCGGGGGAGCGCTATTTGCCACAGTGTAGTGTTCCTACGGTGAAGTTTGGAGCTGTCAGTGTACTCGTGTGGGAATGTTTTTCGTGGTATGGTCCCGGCCAATTGGTGGTTTTCATGGACAAACCTGTTAACCAGCACGTCTACCTCAATATTCTGGACTACTATGTCCTACCAACTCTGTGGCAATACTATGGAGCCGAGCCTTGTTGGTACCAGCATGATAATGCACCGAGCCATGAAGCAAGGACTGTTACGGCGTGGTTTGACAATAATTCCGTATCGTATGTGGACTGGCCAGCACATAGCCCTGATCTTAATCTCATAAAGCACCTATGGGATGAATTAGAGCTCTGCATAGGAAGTTTGGAACCAAGGCCTACTACGGGTTCTAAGCAACAGTTAGCGGCAGCATTATGTACTGAATGGAAACGCATACCTATCGCTGTGTCATAAAACCTTGTCGGAAGCCTGTCTCGAAGGGTCAGTGCATGCATTAAGGCCAAAGATGGACCGACACAGTACTAATGTATGTCAGTGAATGCTATGTTGTGTTCCTCATCTAGATGTCCGATGACTTTTGTCAATATAGTGTAATGTTGACATGGCTCATAGTTGAAACGTCACATGCTGCAAGAACTACAACTTCGTTCTTTTCATCCAACAGCTCAACTATAAATTTCATTTTTTTAATTTTGCTGCTTTCTTGGATTGCTTTTGCAATTCGCACATTGTACATGAACAGGCTCAGTCAACCCGAACAATATAGTATTCAGATAACTTAAGTAAATTATCATCATTTCATAATCAAACCCTTCGTAGGGTCAGATCACTGTTCATACAAGTCAAGTACTGTCTTCTTTGACACTTTTGCCCAGAACATAATATAAACTGATGCTCAGTTACACACACACTAAACGTCTTTAGTTCACAGAGATATGTTAGTTTCTCTATCTAGTCTTTTTTTTTTTTTTTTTGCTGAGATGGAATGCTGTCCTGATTAATTCAACTTCCACCCGAGTTGAAGTTTATTTGATCTGCGACAAGATCTATCTGATTTCCTACCGCATTTGGTTGCTAAAATTCTGATTTTGTTCATAGCTGTGCATTTCATTTTTGGGATTAATCAACCACTGTGAGCATTTGAGACCGGGGCAAAACTTACGACCACTAGTTCCAGGGAAAGGACAGATCCAGAACTGTTGGAGAAACACACCATCCATGCCTCACCGGGGATTCCAACAAAGTCAACCTCGAGTGCATAGGGAGAAACCAACGCTTCTAACGACTTGGGATATGAGGCACCTATAACTCACAGATGCTCCTGTTCACGATTCTCTCCATAAGTCAGCTCGAAGAAAAACTCTGACCCCTACTCGTCGACGTCAGAATTCTGATTCACAATGTAATTCAACATTTGGTGATGCAGCTACCTCAGGTGACGATCCATCTTTCAACACAACCACAACAACATGAGCTCCGTCTTGTTCATCTTATAGTGATTCTGCAACTCTTACACAACAAGACCTTCAGGCTCCGCTGACTGAGATGCCTCCTATTACAGGAGCTCTTACCTTTGATAAGTTATGTATGATTTTTATCACTGACGCGGAGTTTCACTTTCACTGCAGAATTTCCCCTTCAATTTCAGATTCCTCCACTGCAAATTTTATCTCATGACAAAGCCTATGTGCTCAAAAGACTCACGACGCGCGTGTGCTTCCTCGCCACAAGGTTCATATCAAGGGTCTTCACTCACTCGCAGTCACAAATTTTGGTTTTTCTGATTACGTTGACCCCTTTGCTTAGGACAAACCTTAACTAAGGAAGATTTCCCCCTCCTCTTTTTACCAATACTACGTTTTTCAAAGACATTGTGCATAGTACACTCATTGTCATAAAAATTCGCGCGCCAAGACAAAACCGTGCGAAACTCGGCAAATAGCTACGGAGAGGGCAGACATGCGAACGATTAAAGTTTCGCATGTCTGCGGTTCCAAGACCGGCGCTGCGATCGCAATCCTTGGGTATTACAAGTCGCCACGCAACGGACTCCACATTCGTTCCGAAGTGCGCGGTAAGAGTCAGGCGAGATTTCTGAGCAATAGGCATGCCGAGGAGCTTTCGCAGATGTGTGTACGGGCAGATGATGGAGTTTGAATGAGGCTGTATCGTCGGGATGGAAGGAGGCCCGCGCGCCGAATCGGCCACCATTTGGGCCGGTCGGACAGTACGGTGCGATCGTGTTGGGAGCAATGGACACGGGAAGGAACCAAGACACGGCGGAATGGCTCTGTACGACCTAGACACGCCACCAGCAGCGAAGACCGTCGGATCGTGAGAGCGGCATGCACAGATACAATGATGTCCTTTTCCAATACCTAGAGACATTTGGCGGCTGGACAAGGGACTCCTGTGTCCGCCAGAACCATTTCCAGACTCCTGGCGGACGCGAATCTACACTCTCGATGGCCCTTACGTTTTCTGCCATTAACACCTGACCATCGTCGGCATCAACTGCAGTTGTGTGCAGCGAGGAACGTGGAATGCTACGGACCTGCAACGTATAGTGTTCATCGATGAATCCCACTTTTGTATGGGAACGGACGACCACAGTGTCAGAGTGTGAAGGACCGCTGGCGAGGGCTACAATCCCAACTTCACTGTACCGCGGTACACGTCCCGAACTGCAAGCGTGATGGTCTGGGGACCCATTGCGTATGACAACCGGACTTCCCTCGCAGTGATCCGAGGAACGTTGACAGTCCAGCGCTACGTACAAGAAATCACGCGGCCCCATGTGCTGCCTTTTCTGGCGAGGCGATCCGGAGTCATTTTCCAACAAGATAACGCCCGTCCGCACACTTCTCTGGTTTTCCAGGACTGTCTACGTCAGGCTTCAACGTGTTCGTGGCCTGCCAGATCGCCTGATCTCGCGCGCATCAAGCACGTGTGGGTCCAGATGGGACTCCAGCTTTCTCCATGTCCCAGTGTTCGTGATTTAGAGCGTCAGTTGTAAGAAGTGTGGGCCAATCTGTTCCAGAATAAGATACGGCGTCTCTTTGACTCCATGCCGGACCGTATCACGGCATGTTTTTGAGCACGAGGCGGTCTGACGCTGTACTAATGCTGACCGGAATGTGTGCCGTATGTCCGCCGGAAATCGACCTGCTGCTGTAATATTGTTATCACTTCTGTCCTTGGTATGTACCACCTGACTATTAAAATCTCATTTCAATCCGACGCCTCCTTCTTGGTGTGCGGATTTTTATGACAATGAGTGTAATTAAGCGTACTGTTCTCTTATTATAATGCTACTTATATCTAATTTTCTGTTGGTACGTATGCACTCCCTCCTCTCTTATTCACTTAGAACTTTTTGTTATGATGACGTGTTTCGTCTTCCTTTCTTGATTATGACCCTTTTGTCTTACGTGGACCGTGTCCACCTTTTACATCTTATACGCTGCCCCCTTTGTTTTACCTGAAATAAAGAAATGTTATCCTGATTTTGTGTTCTTTCTGGTGTAGTGCCAATATATGTTATTACAGACCTGTTGAGTTGGCTCGGTATTTTTGTACATATTGTTTTTTGTTATCTTCCTTTTCATTATAACTTTGCTTTTGAAATATACTGAACGTGATACTCATGTTCACAGTATGAAATTTCTCTCTTTCCTGGAACCAGTGGCACTAAATAAAAGATGGGCAACTGCTTTTTGCCCATCGAGGTACTCACGGTGGTCATTAAACTGCGAAATAAAAAAGAAAGAAAGAGTTTACATATTTGCCGAGTTTTGCGAAAGCCATGGGAAAATAATTCCTTCTCATCTCAGCGGTACTGACAATAAGCGTTCTGTTCC
This sequence comes from Macrothele yani, assembly GCA_039090855.1. NCBI lineage: Eukaryota > Metazoa > Arthropoda > Arachnida > Araneae > Macrothelidae > Macrothele > Macrothele yani. Next base: position 189,764,154 of record CM076995.1, read on the forward strand.
CTTTTATTCATTTATTCTCTGCTCTGTGTCCCAAGGCATGATGGGAAGAGACACGTACCCCTGACATGGGCATCATGCCGCTGGGTAGAAACGACTCAAACATCTCTTTCCTTGGATTCTACGTCCTTTTAGCTAGTAATCATTCAGAAAGGATTAGTGTCAATCATTCCCCTAAATAACCATCTTGAATATCAAAGCTAAGTGACGCGCAGGTTTACTCGTTTCCGCAGCAATATTCGATGTCTGAGAAGTGGTTTTTGCGGATATGCTCGTTCGAGCTAATTTCATCCCATTTTGTATATTCATTCCAGCCGCTTAAAGGTTTGAATCGGTCTTCTGTGTTACTTTTTTTTATCGTTAACACGCTCATTGACTTTTAATCTGTGTAACATTGTATATATACACACATGCAAAGTTGCACACATTCACACACAATTTCTTTCGGTTAAAACATCCAATCGAGGGATATGTTTTCGTCTTTTCTGTTTTAATTGATGGGCCTTCGACGATGGCTGAGAGAAATTCCCAGAATTAATCCTAGTGTTATCACACCTTAAGAACCTATGTTGATAAAACAAAGAATTTTGAAGAACTCAAACCTTCCCTGTTGGAATCTGTTCACCTTCAAAAATACAAATTACTGCTGTGCTTATCTATCACAGATATGTGTCGTAGTGATCTGAGTTCCAGACGAATCGCTGGTGTTGTGTTCTTCACTTCCAGTATCATTAATTCACAAAGATGGGGAAAAAGAAAAAGAAATGATCACCATATTGCTAACTTCTTTTGTAAGAGACGGAATATATACCCAGTAGGGAATATAGAAGGACATAATATTTTCAAGGGGCCACGAATTGTGTGCTATCATTCACTTCACTTTCACGAGATAGATTCATTTCTTGATAAAAAGTTTGTGACGTACAGCGGAGGTGAATCACGTGTCAAGATGACAAATATGCAGCTATATATTCTGTCCGTGTAGCTTAGTTGGGAGAGCAACTTATTCCAGAGTAAGGGAGCGCGGATTCGATCTCCGTCACGAACAAATTTGTGTTTTTCACATGGGCGTCCGAACATAAAAATGGATTCACTGGCCGTTGGGTTCTTCGGAAAATGTGTGATGCTTGTTCCACACACCGACCAGAATTAATGAAAAATTCCTGCTTTGCTTCAAAAGAAAAAAAAATTAAGAGGGATATGATGTGACGTAGCCTACTACATAGGTAAATAACGTGTCGAGACGACAAATCTGCAGCGGTGCATTCCGTCCGTGTAGCTTATTTGGAGAGAGAGGGCGCGATTTCGAACCACGTCAAGGACAAAAATTTGTGTTTTCATACGTTCCGCTACTACATTCGGACGTTCTACCCAGTTTTGGTGGATTTTCAGTGTATTTCTCCCTGAATTGGTCAGTTTTTTCCTGCAAGATTCGGCAGCACTTACTACTATGTCAGATACACGAAGATTTCCTAGTTGAGATTTCTTCAAAACACAAACTGTCATCATTAACTTCTCACACAAGCTTTCTATTTTCACAAAAAGCATACATTGTACGTTTGGGTAACATTACGACATACCAATGATGTTGATTTGGTTAAAATGATCATTTTTCGAAGAAAACCTTCAGGTGCACAGAAAATAGGATTTTGAAATGAGCGTTGTTCTCTTGCGAGTGAGCTGCACAGCCTCCTATTTCTTCCACAGGAAGCTCGTTTTCTTTTATTCTTGATTGTGAAAACACCAATAGCTGCATCCCCCCCCCCAATTTTATTTTCATTTTGCGCCATTAGTGTTCTTTCACCCTGTGTCAGTATGTGGTTGATTTTCTGGATTTTTTATTGTCCGTTTCGCTTCACTTTTGCTTACCCACACAGCGATCGACATGTATTCTTTATCTTTCCGAAAACGAAATGCTGAAAAGTAAAGCTTCCTTTGTTACATTTTACTCAAACTTCGTAACAAAAATATATCATGTGTTTTTTAATATATTGCAATCTGTGCTGTAAAGATTCGTCTTTTGCTTCTGAATGCAGTTCTGAATAAAATACACTGGGCCGAACAATGGAAGGAAAGCCCCCTTTTTTTAAACCAAATTTATTTCTCCTTAAGGAGAAAGTTATGTTGAGGTGAAGTCGATTCAGCCCCGCTATCCCACAAAAACGAGAAAGAAAAAGAATTATTTGCTCTTTTTAAAAAATAGTAGGTATGGAACAAAACGGAAACAAAGACAGTTTCAAACATTAAGCGCAAAAAAAAAAAAAAAAGAGAACTGGGGAAAAGATTTTCTCCGCGTTCCTCTTTCTCACTCTCTCTCTCTCTCTTTCTCTCTGTCCATCTACTACTACTCTTTCACGTAGAAGTTTTAGTTTCAAACATGTTTTCTTAACAAAGACGCTCAAAATAACTGATGTATTATTCTCTGTGCACTAACATACAGCATTTATGTATTCGCTGGATAGCAGCTTTAACAGGCACATCCTCACAGTATGTCTAAGAAAAATGACACTTTCAAGTGGTGTGACTTTTGAAATACCAATCGCAAGTCTGAAATGTGATTCAGGAATGTTGAATAAAGAAAATCCCCAAGTACTCAGACTGAGCATATTTTTGTAACATATATTTTAAGAAAATCTTAAATCACTGATGGTATCAGACTTGAAATGTACTTTTTCTTCCTTATACATTCAAAAATGCTACCATAAGTCACATGCCATTAAAATTATGTGTAATTAAAATAGGATTATTAAGTAGTCACATTTAATGCATCCTTCGAATTTTCTGAAAATGTGCACCAATTACTTCTACAACAACGAACAGTTTTTTAAGCAGTATAACTATATTAGTAATCCAAATTTCTTGGCGTAGAATAGAAATCAAAGTTTCCAAGCTTTCGTACATCAACCAGATGGCTTTTTCAAGAAAGGTAGATAGTAAACTGCAAACTGGATAATAGAACACTTAAACAAATTCAACGCGATGACTTGACTAAACCATGAATGAGTAGATACAAATGTGTTTATTCATTCGAAGAACGAGGAGCCATGTTGTTTGGGCACGCGGTACTATGCGAGAAAACTCAGCATTATTTGAAGAATTGATTCCAAATGCGTGGCAACTCTAGCGAGATGCTATCTTTGACAGCCTCGCTGTTGGTTTTGATTTGTAAGGTTTCGGAAATGGCATTAGATTTGGGTGTGGAGTTGGTATATTTCGGTGTATTTCCTAATATCATTCCACATACGATCTAATTTCCTGATATCATTCCACATACGATTTAGTTTCCTGATATCATTCCACATACGATCTAATTTCCTGATATCATTCCACATACGATTTAGTTTCCTGATATCATTCCACATACGATCAGTGGTCTTGAACTTGGCTTCAATGGATAGGGCAGTGGTAAATTTTCCGTCCTTTGTATCTCTTTTGTGTTCCTTGTTTCTAATTCTAAACGAAAGGTCATTCCAATGTAGTATCGCTTGGAAATTTCTTGATCGTGTAGTGGGATGGCATAAACACCCGTCCCATTGACAAAAGGGGACTTCTCAATATTTCTCATAAATTGCGTATATAAAGACCTTATGCCGACACCGAAGTTAATCATCCTGAGCGCGTTTTTGAGTTGATACAGAACATTTGGTACGTAGGGAATAGAGCCCAGGTAGCGATATTGCGGCTTAGAAAGATTAACACGGATGGTTCTGGCTTTTTCGATGAAGTTATACATCTGGTTTGACGTATATCCTGCCTAAGTGGCCAATTCAACGATGGTTTTTAGTTCGCATTGTCTCGAATGAACATTGGAGGAGACGGTGAACGCCCTATTCGAGAACGAAAGATGGCTATCTTGTTATCATCCGGGCAGAATGAAATGTAGAGCATCAACTTGGGGATGGATGTAGGTTTACAATAGACTTCTGTAGGAAGGCGGTTGTCAGGCGATTTGCTTACTAAGACGTCGAGATAAGGTGTTCCATTGCGTTCAAGCTCCATAGTGAAATTGATCGTAGGGTGTATATAATTGTTATCGAGGAAAAACGGGACAGTCTCCTTTCCGTGAGGCCATATGAAAAATACGTCGTCTGCATATCGCAGCCAAGTGATAGGCCTTGGGGTGATGTTGGTGAACATATATTGCTCAATAGTGCGTAATATTGCTTCCCCGAGAATGGCTGAAAGTGAGGATCCTATCGGAGCGCCATTTACTTGTTTATAAATTTGTCCTTGGAAATTGAAGTCGCTGGAATTTAAGACCAAGTCCATTAATCTGTAGATGCTGAGGCAAGACTCCTGCGAATAAAGTGATGAATTAGATATAGCCCTTTTACGTTTTGGTGGCTTCCGGCACAGGATCCGATGGGTAACCACGTCGAAGCTGCCGATAATATCATGTTGTTGAATCGTGAGTTGCTTGGTTTTCGTGAAGAAATCTGGAGTGGAAGTTATTATTAAGTCCGATTCAGTTATATGACTAGTCGGGAATTTGAATAATGCTTTCTCTAAATGGTAGGTGGCTGGAAACCTCCTGTACACGATTGGTCTCGATGGATTGCCGGGCTTGCGGTGTTTACGTCTCCCGAAGAATTTTGGGATCTGAGGGCCAGGCGGTAATTTTGCGGCTTCCCTGATATCGAACGGGATAAAAGGTTAGTCTTGCAGCTCCTTGTACCCGTGCTATTCAAGAATTTAGAGGGTTCATTCGTAAGACTGTAGACACAGAATTGGAAATAAAATTCTTTAGTTTCTTATTGTAATTCGCTGTGACTATAATCGCCATCTGGCCGGATTTGTCCGTTAGCGCCAACATTATTGAGCGATCATTTCTAAGATTCGAAATCATCCTCAGAATTTTAAAATTATTTAGTGATTGTTTTCGATTATACCGCGATTTTAACTTAATGCAACACAGTTGGCGTAGTTCATCTCTGGAGTCTTCCGGAACTCGCGATATTATGCTCTCAAACTCAGAAACGACGCTTTTGCGAGGTTCGATTTCTACCCAAAGCCGAACTTTGGTAAAAGTTCCAAAAACCTTAGTTTCTGCTAGGGAAAGTGTCCGGTTAGAAATATTAAGAAAAGGAATGGAGAATTCGTTAGGTTTAGGCGCCTGAGAAGACTTCCAGTAATCCAGTTTCTTGCTACGTCGAGGGAAGACTGGAGTCTTTCGAACATATCCACTTGAAGGGTTAGGTTGTTGAAGGCAATCGGGTCGCAAAATTTATAAATTTATGCAACTTCATATATAGGATGTGGCACTTGTTTTCCAAAGACATGGCATCCTTTCTTCTTAGGTTCACTATTCTTGACAAAGTCTGTCGATGAAATTTGTGCTTTTTCTTCTCAAACCATGATCTTTTTACTGAGGTCTTAAAATTAAGGAATTTTGGGATCACGCTGTTAAAAGTCAAGTTGGGACGGTCCTTTCTCCAGTTTGAGTCTCAGCTGTCGGAATAATATAAATGTATTCCACATTGCTCGGAGACTGCATAAAGTAATTAATGATAAGGAACCAACTTGATGTTCCTTATTATAAACAATAAGGAACCAACCTGATGCTCTGCAGTTCATTCTGCTCTAACGATTACAAGACAGCCTTTTTTCTGTTCTCGAATCAGAAGAGCCTTCGCCTTCTCCTCCGATGTTCGTTCTGGACAATGCTAACTAAAAACCATTGTTGAATTGGCCACTGAGTCAGGATATACTTCGAACCAGATGCATAACTTTATCGAAAAAGCCAGCACAAGCCGTGTTAATCTTTCTATGCCGCAACTACGCTACCTGGGCTCTATTCCCTACATACCAAATGTTACCTATCAACTCAAAAACGCGCTCAAAAGGGACAACTTCGGTGTCGGCAGAAGGTACCTCTGTATGTTTTTGCATTTTTAGTGCGTCTATTATTAAACAAGTTATTAAAATCATGCAATGCATTGATTATGATACGCTTTCCAACATACCAGGAATCATTAGTCAACTTATTACTCGAGTTGTAAGGATAATGGCTGTGGAATAAATCTCGCTCCTTTGTCCTGACCTTTGACCCCATTTCAATGATATTCAACAGAATTGGTCCCGTGTACCTCCGGAATAACATACTAAAGTTGTGTCGCAATAGAATTATTTTTAGTCAAGTTATGAGGATAATGGCTGTGGAATAAATCTCGCTCCTGTGCCCTGATCTTTGATCCCATTTCGATGATATTCAACAGAATCAGTTCAGTATAGCTCCAGAACAATATGATAAAGTTTTGTCGCAATCGAATCATGTTTACGTAAGTTATGACGCATGAGGGCGATGGAATGGATCCCGCTCTCATGTCCGGACCTTTGATCCCATTTCGCCCATTTTCAATAGGTTTTCTATCCAGGTTGCCCCCTAACACATACTAAAATTTCATCGAAATCGAACCATTTTTACGCGAGGTATCGTTCTGAAGGACAGACAGACAGACAAAGTTGGAGCACATACGTTTCTTCAACCTATGGTTGGAAAACGTAAAAAAGGACATGTTTATGGTATGACTTGTATCAGTTCGCCTGTCCGTTCGTCACCTGTCGACACCGTATCTCTTCAACTACTTCCGATTCGAAAAAATATTTGCATTGGGAAGCTTGAAATGTGAGAACAATGATCCATGCTTCTCATTTTTTTTTCGATACATAACTTTGTGGCTGTAGGATGTAAATTCATACGCTATCGAATTCAAAATCCATCTTATTCCATATAATTGCATCTAAATATCTGACTGAAAAAAAATCTTTCTTTCCTTTTATAACATTTATAACAATAGCTATTTGGGGTATATTTCCTTTTCCGAGTAATTCCCAATTCTTCCGCTAGTAGCCGTAAATTTAAATTTCGATTTCTCCGATGTATCTGCTGCTAAAGAACTGATTTGAAAAATTATATTTGCATTGGATAGAGCTCCTTTTGGAAAATGTTCTGCATATAATTTCTAATTTTTGGTAAAGAACGGTTTTACATCTAGGAGTGAGGGTATATTCCTGTTTCTGATGTATTTGCAGCAATAGCTGGATTTCTGAAGACTCAATTGAAAAACTTATTTTGGGATCAGATACCGTTTACCAAACAATATTTTGAGTACGCTTTCCGCTTAAAACAATGCATAGTCTTTCTACCAGAGGCGTAGACGTATATCTCACTTTTCTCCATCATGTCTCTCCTTCTAATAGTGCTTCTTTCTTTGTCGGAGAGCGTTCTGGTGCGAAATATTTTGCATAAAATTTTAAATGTTTCGTAACATGCAAGTTTGCTACTGGAGGGCAAAAGTTCACTTACAATTTACAGTACTGAAAACCCAGTTGAAAAATATAATTCGGTCAGATACTACTAACTACGAAAATATTTTGTGCGAATTTCCCTCCCAAAATAATACACTATTTCCCCGCTAGGAGGCGCAGGCATATGATCTGTTTTTAACGTCCGATACTGTGAAATCAGGAATTAGTCGGTGACAGCAATCGAAAAGACGCCTCCTCACTCCGGAGTGAGTTGCTCTAACGAACTAACCCGGCAAAAACAGTGTTGTTGGGCCAGCACTCAAGCCAGCAGTGGCCCAGCACTATGTTGCCACTGCCCAACCGTCAATGAAATGTCCCGGTGGCCACCACAGCACATGCCATAAATGATGGCTAGCCTAATGTGGCTCGTCAGTGGCTCGGCAGTGGCGGCCGGCAATCATGTGACGTAACTGAAGGCTTGCTGAATCTTGTCCGCCAATTTCCCAGTGGTAGCCATAAAAAAAAAAAGAGGATAACCGCAATTCCTCAAAGGCACAACTACTTTTCTTCCCCTACGGAAGTTTTACACCACGGTACTGCGCTGGGGAAATTTTCTCAACAGGTCCTGAAAAACACCCGTGTGGATTTGGCCGGAAACAAACCTACGACTGTCTGCGTGTGAAGCGGGGGCTCTAGCAACTAGACTAATTTTCCACGCACGTGCCATTGCTTGAAGCTGACCTCTTTCTCACTCGATGTGAAATGAATGGTTCTCTTTTTAATTTTACAATATCGCGAGGTATTTTTCTTAAATACCCGTTTCATATAATCTATATAGTAATTCTATAAGGTTTTTTACTGTGAGTCCTATTTTGAGAGAACGGCTGAACGTAAAGATATGGTTGAGGTATCAAAATAAAGGTCTTACCATGTAGATGTGCCAGTCGAAGAGAAAACTGAGATTGCGACAACGGTTCGGGCGTGGTGGGGCGGCAAAATTCCCATGAGCGTGCGGTTGGCATTTGTTCGCCTGCTGTTGACTCACGCGCTGTTGAAGGCGGAAGCATGGAGGGACTGAGATAGTCCGAAGTGTTTTCCGAGCAAACCGTTGAGCAAAACAACGCTAGCAGGCATTTCTATCGCACTTTTCATCGGAACAGCGAACACTCTCGAAGACCTGATTACGTTATGCCGTTGGACTGCGTGATGTATATATATACAATTTAATATACATTCAGTCCAGTTTATTTACGTCGGTCAGACGTTTTCCATTTTGTAAAGATGTAAATAAACATTCCGTTGACCATTGTTAGTGAAAATATTACGGGCGACTGCTTATAGCCCATTTGAGTTGCTAACGGTGGTTGTTAAATATCCAGCCAAAATAAATAAATAAATCACGAACTTGGACTATTGTCTTTACTGAAGTGGTTGAATGAATTTGTCAATCAAATAAAGTTTGCATTAGTTGTTTCACATGAGTCTATTATTTTCAAAAGAATAAAAGAAAACTAACCGTCGATTCCGACAGGTGAAGAATGTTCGCAATGCGAATCTCATTCCAACAACATTTACAAACACAGTTGTGACTGGAGATGAGAGTGAAAGAGTGCTCTATTCAGTTAAATTTTTGCACACGATCGAGATGAGTGGACTTCCGCCACCCTTTTTACGACTAAAAAAGGGTACAGTCGTGATGCTCATCACGAACCTGGCTGCCCCTGTGGCGCAGTGGTCTAAGCGCTGGCTTATGATGGTTCGTTCGTTAAGACTCCGGGTTCGAATCCAGTGAGGCATGGATGTTGTGTTTGTCTTACGGCACTCGTTCTCTCCCTTCCCTGAAACCACTTACCCTAAATTAGGGACGGGAGACTGTTTATAGCCCATTGAGTTCCTCACGGTGGTCGTTAACCATTCAGTTAAAAAAGAAAAAAAAACACAAACCTGGACTATTGTCTTTACTGAAGTGGTTGAATGAATTCGTCAATCAAATAAAGTTTGCATTTGTTGTTTCATATAAGTTTATCCTTTAAAAAAAAAAAAAAAAAATTCACGAACCTAGACTATTGTGTTTACTAAAGTGGTTGAATACAGTTACAATACAATACAATTATTTATTGCACACTTTTAAAACTTACAGTTATATGAAAATGAATTTGTCAATCAAATAAAGTTCTCATTTGTTGTTTCATATGAGTTCATGCTTTTAAAAAAAAAAAAAAAAAAACTCACCCTCGATTCCGACGAGTTTCGTCTAGTTCATAAATTTATTTTTTCAACGTAACGATTGATTTTATTTACCTTAAGGGAACTTCACTCATTTTCAACGAGTGTGCCAACTTAAAGGCACTTTCCAAAGTTTTGTGCTGTCCTTGTGGTGTTCAAAGGCGATTGTTTAATTAATATACCATCTACCAACAAGTAATTGGACACCCCTGCAATCGACAATATCTGCGGTCCTGATACACGTCACGGGCGCCGCCGTTAAATATCGTGTGGGAAACAACAACGCAACCAGTCGCATGCAAGATGCCGCGCAGTTCGGAGCACTCTGATTTCGAGAAAGGTGTAATCGTCGGGTATCACAGAAATGGCCGATCCATACGTGACATATCCAGCGAGTTGAAGCACCCAAAATCGACAGTGGCCTACGTGATTGGCAAGTGGAAGATGAGAGGTGACTGTCGGAATGTGCCCCGACCCGGCAGACCCACAAAACTGGGAGTTAGAGACCGACTGGTGCTGGCCAGAGAAATTCGGAAGAACCGCACCAAATCGATGGGCCAAATCCGCGAGGAGTTTCAACAGGCATCCGGGAGTGTTCTTTCGATGAATACCATCCGTAAGGAAGCCCATCTGCTCGGTTATCATGGACGTGCTGCCGCCCACAAGCCTTTGATCACCAAGTCCAATAGCGCTGCTCGGCTAACGTGGTGCAAAGAACGTCGACAGTGGACCGTTGAACAGTGGAAACAGGTTCTCTGGAGCGACGAATCAAGCTTCACCCTCTACCGTTCGGATGGCAAGGTCTGGGTTTGGCGTTTGCCTGGAGAACACCTCCTGCCGGAATGTATTGTGCCAACTGTGAAGTTCGCGGCGGTGGAATTACGCTATGGGGGTGTTCCTCCTGGTATGGCACGGGACCCTTGGTCGCAATTCCTGTTAGACTCAACGCCGAGATCTACTGCACCATTTTGGATGACCATGAGCTTCCTACGTTGTGTCAGTTTTACGAGGTGGACCCATGTTACTTTCAGGATGACAATGCCACCTGTCATGTTACGAGGTCCACCATGGCTTGGTATGGTGACAATGGGGTTAATCAAATGGACTGGCCTGCGCATAGCCCAGACCTTAACCCTATCGAGCACCTCTGGGATGAGTCCGAAATCGGGGAAAGAACTGACCTGTCTTCTCCAAGCCGAGTGGAAGAAAATACCGCTGGCCGTCGTACAACGTCTGGTTGAGAGTATGCCCCGGAGGGTCTTCGTGAGGGGGTCACATCCAGCGACCCCCTCACGAAGCGCGAAACGAGTGTCTGGAAACACACAGGCTCGCCTCCTCCGAAAAAGTCCGCCAAACCAAATCAGCTGGGAATGTGATGATGATAATTTTCTTTGATTATAAATGTATAGTCTACCAGCATGCCGTTCCTCCACAAATCGCCAACAGGGCTGAATATTACACTTGTCTTGAAGCGTCCCCGACGACATATCGATTAAACGACCGGAATTGGTGGGCAAGTGGACCCTACACATTGATAACACTCACATACACGTGGCTGCTTGTGTTGACCAATTTCTTGCGAAATGCTGTATTGAAATCATGCCACAGCTTGCCAACAGTCCTGACTTCACCCCGTGCGATTTCTGGTTGTTTCCAACAATGAAGGAGAAGTTCCGTCGCACAACATTCATCACAGATGTTGACGTTATTCAAGCTGTACTCAGGTCGCTAAAGCAGTTTCCACAAAATGCCTTCTCCACATACTTTGAAAATTGGACTGAACGATGGGATCATTGCATATTATCAGATTGAAGATACTTTGAAAAAGAATAACATATATTTTTCTGTACTTATATTTCTTCATTTTGCGTGATTTTTCTCTCAGTTTGTATTCAACGGCCGTTGCAGTTGTTTTTTTAATATTCGATTGGAAAATACTTCTTTCTTTCAGTATTATTATAACAAAGACTATTATGGATACACTTTCTTTTTCAAGCAGTGTCCAGTTTTGTTTTGTTTTTTTATTTTTGATTGAGGGTTGAACGACACCGTGATACCTCTATGGACTATAAGCAGTCGCCCGTCCCTAATATACCGCCACTGACTCCAGGAAATAGAGCGAGCCAATACCGTAAGACAAACACAACATCCGTGCCTCACGGGATTCGAACCCGGACCCATCTCAGATTTTTTTTTTCCTTATCGGAGATCGTTTTTGGTGCGAAATATTTTCCACATAATTTGAAAAAAAATTCTTAACGCATAAATTTACGGAGTAAAACTCCTTGCCGTGTTTTCGCACGCTAATGAAAGTGATATAATAAAACTATGATTCCTTAAAATTTAATTCACAAGGGCACAGTAAAAATACATCAGCCGCGTGGCGCAGTGGTCTAAGCGATGGCTTCTGATCATTCGTCCGAGATAGGTACTGGTTCGAATCTCGGTGATGAATGGATGACGTGTTTGTCTTACGGCGCTGGCTCTATCCCTTCCTTGGAACCAGTGGCCTTAAATTAGGGACGGGCGACTGTTTTTAGCCCATTGGTGGTCGTTAAAACATCCAATAAAAGAAAGTTTGCATCATACTAAAAACACATAAAGTCTCATTAGGTCTTTTCGGTCTTGCTTCAAGACCATCATCAGATGAGGTGAAACGCATGAATGAATCAGTCAGTGCAAAACTGTGCTGTAGAACATATTTCTGTATTTGGCTGGATGATGTTTGCCATGCGCATGTGCAGTCAGTGTAATGATGTTCTACAGCATAGTTTTGCATTGACTGAATCATTCACGCGTTTCATCACATCTGATGATGGTCTTGAAGCAAAACCGAAAGGACCAGATGTGATTTTATTTGTTTTTAGTATGATATATTTTTACTGTGACCTTGTGAATGAAATTTTAAGGAATCACAGTTTTTATTATATCACTTTCATTATAGTGCAAAAACACGCCAAGGATTTTTACTCAGTTCGCTACAGCACGAAAATTATGATCATGCATAAGTTCACGTTTCCGTTTACAGCATATTTTCGGCAAAACCTGAGCATCTAAAAACCCAAATAAAAAAAGTATTTTCTCGGTCAGGTATTACCAACTGCAAAAACATTTTTACGTGCATTTTCTGTCCCAAAATAAATAGAAATTTTTCCGCTGGATGAGTAAATTTTAATCCGTTTTTCTCCGTATCCTTGCTTTCAAAGGTCTGATTAAAAATATTCTTTTAACGCAGGATATCATTCGGTATTTAGAACATTGTAAACACACGCGTGATGTTTTTAGTTCATAGTTCTGGCTCTATGTGGTGTTAGTGTATCATAACTGTCATAACTGTATTTCCGCTTCTAAAAATCCTGTTGAAAAATTATTTTTGCACTGCTTAAGTTGTACTTTAAAAAAACATTTGCACTACTTAAATAAAACTCTTCTGAAAACAGGCACATAGTTTAAATAAAAAATCTGCAGCAGAAAGTTTTTCTTCGTGTAATTCTTTTTTTTAATAGAGCAAACTTTTGCACATATTTAGAGCATGTAGTGAATGCGTTACGTACAACGACTGCACGCAACTGGTCTCCACAACAAGATGTCTCACCAATCTGTATGCATCGATGTCATGACGACTTACTTCATGTACTGCAGGACACATCCCTTACTGGCGGATAGAATGGAAACAACACTAAGGCATCCACATCAAGGTCTACTATTATTTTCGTAGGAACTTTCTTGCTGTGCTAAATTTGAACACTTTCTATAGATCATCTCATGGTGCTGCAATCATATGTCCATACACCGATGAGCAATTATATTATGAACACCCCCGTCTAGAGAAATGAGCGCACCTGAAGAGAGAGCAGTATATATACAACCCGAGTACCAGCTTTCGGTTAGTCGAGTGTTCGGAGTCAGGATGGGAAAAGCTGCCGACTTATCAGAGTTTGATAAAGGACAAATTGTGAGTGCACGGCGCCTCGGAACTACGATCTCGGGAACGGGTTGGCTTGTAGGTTGTTCCCTTGCTTTTATAGTGAGTACGTATCAAAAGTGGTGCGCTCATGGGCAAACGACGAACCTCCGTCCAGCCGTGTGTCGTCCGCAGCTCATTGACGCCAGAGGGGAGCGGAGACTGTCGCGTATTGTTCACAGAGACCGTAGGGCCACAGTGCGACAAATCACCCACAGCTAGAGCAGTGGTGCTCAGGGCAATGTGTCACAGCACACAATTCATCGCAGCTTTATGGGCATGGGCTTGCGGAGCGGAAGACCCCCATGCTCATTGCACGTCATCGCCAAAACAAAGCATGAAATGGACACAAGATCATCGAGATTGGATACTGGATGATTGGAAGAAAGTCGTCTGGTCTGACAAATCAAGATTCCTGGTGCATCACGTAGACGGCCGAGCGCGGATAAGCTGATTACCAACGGAGGCAATGGCACCTGGATGCACTTTTGGGCAGAAACATGCGGCGGCGGTGTTGTGCTTTAGGCCCCATTATCTCAATAGCAGAATCCCTGACAGCTGTCAGGTATCTGGACATCGTTGCGGACCAAGTTCCCTCATTCATGGCAATTGTGTTTCCTGCTGGTGATGGCTATTACCAATACGATAATGTGCCATGCCACACTGCCAGAATCGTCAAGAAGTGGTTCGAGGAACATCTAGTGACTTTATATTAGATACCTGGCCTCCAAATTTTCCTGACGTGAACCCAATCGAACATTTGTGGTTCGACTGGAGAAACGGGTTTTCGCTACATTACCATCACCCTGAAATGTACGGGAACTGAAGGAGTTCAACAATATATTTTATTCATAAAATGATGATACAAGCGCATCTCGTGCGATGGAACCAAAAAGAAGATTAATGAGTGACAATATCTACAGATGAAAACATGTGAAAAGATAAAACACGGATGCAGAAGTAAAAACAGAAATTGACATATGTACAATAAAGGCTCGGAAATAACCCGGAAAAATTACATTCAGTGGCACACTATAAAGTCCAATCTGGAAGAAAAGGAAAGTCCAGAAACGCTGTAGATACATAGAACTAGTACAGGAGCAAGTATTAAGTCAAAAAAAGTCTTAATAATTAGCAGGGGAGTGACGTAGAAATGAAGCAGACAATTGAGCGGTTTCCTCCATTCCACAGAGCCGAAGATGACAAGGAAGGAGCGTACTGTCAGTCTTACAAAGAGCCTCAAGATCAGCTCTGATACACGTTAGTCGACGATAAACATCATCTGGAGGGAATGTGGAGTGCGAAAGGTAAGCAGCCATGTCAAACGATGGATCCCGGAAGAGTGAAAATAGACCAAACAGTTGTCTATGGGTAAAGGGGCGAGTGTGCACTTCGTTATCTTGACAAAACTGTTCGAATTGCGCTTCAAGCGTGGCTTCTGCAAGTTCTTCTGGATTATTCGTTAGGCAACACTATCTAGGGGACGCTGAAGGAGAACGAGTGCTAGAAGATGAGCGAGAACGATACACTCGTGAACGTCCACGTTTAGCTGGAGCGCTAGGAGCATTGAAGACGGCGCGTTTTGTGGAACGGCCACTGGAATCAACAAGAGTATTACCAGTAATGGTGAGGTCATCCACACCAGTGGGATCTGTAGTAGGAATAATAGGAAGATGAAGCAGTTCGGGAGCGTCTTGAGCAGTTGTTAAAGCACCGCGAGCGCCGCGGTAATCATCGAGTTCAGTTGCCGAAGAAGCAGTGATAATCATGGCTACCTCCTCAGAGGGAGCCTCAGCAGGAGAAGTAGAAAGCACCACCTGAGCAGAAACGTCCTGCTCAGAAATCGAGCAAGTAGATGTAAACGGTTCAGGTGAAGTTGAAGAACCAAGGAGAGGAGGAAAGTGAACTTCAGTAAAATCAGGAGCACGCAATTCAGGCTCTTCACGAGAACCAGACGGGGGTGTATCAACAGGCACTGACGTAGATAACAATCCAGAAGAAGGTCCAGAAGAAGAGGAAGGTCCAGGACACTCTTTATAAAAATGCCCCAGGCCTTTACACTTGCTGCAGTGGAACTCAGTTAAGAGATCGACGTGTCTCCGTTGACCGTGACAATGGACAGTAAGTTGTGTAGGTAAAGTTGCAATATTATCCTGAGAAGAAAAATGACAGGCACCATGCGACGAGCACCATAAATATGGTGATCCTCAAAGTCGTTGGGCGCTGCCGAGTAGGTTACGACATCCCCAGCAACGCGACCAAGAGATGAGATAACTGAAAGGAGCATGACATTTGTGACTTCAGGTGGCACCGGGTAAAACGACACGTTAACCGGGCGCTGTATCACAGGTTTGGGCATCAAGAGGTTATTATTAATAGTAATACCTTTCTGCAAAAGAGAGGTCACATGGGCACGTTGAGAAAGATAAACAACAATAGTCCGAGCCCGACGATATAGATGAGTAATAGCAGACGGAGATAAAAGCTTCTTAACTGCCGTAGCATAAATTTTCAACTTGGTATCGGAAAGATCTTTAAAAAAGACTCCTAAGGCCATATGCGAGGAGAACGTTTGAGCTTGAACAGATGACGCCGGAATATTAAGGTGAATAGAGTTGCCGGTGCGACGAACATGAGGTTTCAAAGCACTGACTTGCTGTAACACAATCGAGGATTGGCGATCAGATGCAGAGGTCGCTGCAGCAGAATAAGACGATGAAAAACGAGCTGCTGTGGAAGGTGGAGGAGAGACGTCATCTTGAATATCCATTTCATCAGCAGAAATCACAGTAGAAGCTGTATCAGAATAGCTGTCTGACTGGGCAGCAGTAGGAGAAGAGGTGCCGAATGACGCACCGGAAGAGGGCAGTTGAACAGCGCCATGAGGAGAAATCAGCGTAGCGGCGCCAGCAGCAGCGTCGCCGGATACAGCAAGAGTGAAAATAGGGCTACCGAACATGACATCTCCACTGGAAGCCGTCATTACTAATGGCGGCGCCCAGCAGTTCTTCTGGCCAGCTCGACCAGAAAGTAAATAAAGCTTGGAATGAAGAAATTATCGTACTTACGAATCGGAAAGTAGAACAAAACGATGCACTAGACCTTTAGATACACGAAAAGCAGAAAATTAGAACTGGGAGGGCACTATAAACGGAACTTTAGACTCGAAAATATCGGAGTTGATGCCGAGCACGGGCGGACCTGCTGTTGACATTATGGTACCAGATACCCCAGGATACCCATCACCATCTCATCAAATCAACACGGTGAGTGGCCGCTGTTTTGCTGACTAAATGGGATCCTACAGCTTATTAGGTAGGTGGTCATAATGTACTGGCTCGTCGGTTATATTCATGCGTTACTTTTGTCCAAAATAACCCTTTATGTAGGATACTTCATATTCAACGTATTTCCAGTTCATTCGTTTAACTTAGATGTCCTTTCTCTTGACAGATTTTGAAGATTTACCTAACAAAGTGACTAAAAGTGCAAACTTTTATTCATCGCAGTATCTGTGTTTCTAAAAGACAAATCGAACAAGCTTCCCATTTTCCCTAATTTTTTTTTTTTCAGAATGCCTCTTATTTGTCATTAATTTTTGTGGCATCATTTGTAAACACCAGAAGAGTTGCACTTTGTAGCGATACGTAAGAAATTAATTTACGTGTAACAGTCTTGATTTGCAATTACAGAGTTTCAAACATGGAAACGAAAACGATGCATTTTGGTTTTTCTGATTTGTTTTTGCATGCTTTAAGAAAAGCAAGCAGAAACCTAATAGCAGAAAGTGGAGACGTTGTAATGATAAGTTCTTTAAACACGATCTCATTTCCAAAGAGTATCTTGTATGCTGTTTCAGTAGAGAAAAAATATATTCTTTACCTTTCTCAGGGTGTTGTTTTCCGTATTTGTTTATTTACCTCGTTAATAAGAGGTAATTCAATGCTTTTAAGTAAAATGTATTCGATAAAGCGTAAAGTTCAATTAACTTCTGAATTGTTCATCCCGAAATAGATAGATTAATTCTGTTGAAATCAACAGTGCCGTCAAGTTAAAATGATGCCTGCAACTACAGCTGTGCTTGCGCGTCTTCTCAAACACTGTTAAGAAAAAGAACCCTGAGAAGGATCATTAATGTTAGCTACCGATTCTTGAGAAAGTACCCCCTAATAACCAGGAACGTATCCAATTATCCGTGCGTTCATTTGATCATGATGAACATCATTAGCGGAAAACAATTAGTGATCGAATGAAGGTTTCACTGAAGACTTTCTGAAGAGCTCACAAAGAAAACGATCCAGGTAATTGGCGTACTTGGGATTAAAGTAAAGCCAATAGATATTAAAACAGACAAAAGAAGTGGAAAGAATGGTGAAACTGATTAAAGAAAATCGTTTCAATGAATGTGCCTAAGAATAGTTATTTTCAGTTGCGAATCGGGAGAATGACCGATGTGGGGTTTTTTTTTCTTTTCATAAATAAAAAAGACGAAATGTAAATGAAGTATTTCGTGCTGTTACTAACCAACATAGCTGCTGTTCTTTCTGCTCACAAAATTTCAGTTAATTAGTCACTTTGACAACTTTTACAAGCATGACATTATGTATTTTCTTTTTCAGCAATGGCGTCCGTCTGGATGGAGATATGTCGCGACTTAGTGAAGTTGGTATTTTGGGTAAAATGCAGCTCGTTATCAACTATATCATCATCGTCATCATCATCATTGTCGACCATTACACTGGGGAACAAAATTTTTGTTGCGTTGATACCAGCACTTGTTCTTACCTAATTTGAGTGTGTTGAATTCAACTCTGAAGTTAGATTTTCTCTGTATTCTCAAGTTTTTTTGCAAATTAACATTTTAATTTTTCCCGAAATTTTGACCCCTCTCGCATGATCATATGGTCTATCCAAGGAATTTATGGTCAAGCAGTCTTAAAATTAGGCTTAAACAACCGTCTTGGCAAAGATGTTCCTTATGTATTCACAAAAACGTGACGGTGCATCACAACATGCAATAAAGTTTGAAAAAGTAAAAAAAATCACTTGTGTGGAGTAAAATATGTATTGCCACTTGTTAAATCTGAAACATTTATCCATTATAGTTAAATAGGAATATGTACTAATGCTTTTTACTTTAAATTAACATATATTTCGACATAAAGATGTTAGGTGATTCAGAACAACTGATAATGATAGGATGTAAAGTTTCACTTATGTCCAATTCAGGCAAAAATTTGCGCATGTAGCTGTGGCGTTTGTGCACTTTCTCAATCTCGTTTGATGCTCCAGCAGTAGTTTGCCATCATATTTTTGTCCCATCGTCACGAGGTCTTGATGGAAGCGCTCTCCCTGTTTATCACGAACTGCCCCAAGATTCTCGGGGAATTGATCAACGTGACCATTCAGGAAATGGAGGTTGACCCTCATCTTGTACCCAAGATCGCGAAAAGCCACCAGCATTCTAGTAAC
The DNA here is from genome assembly GCA_039090855.1 of Macrothele yani. NCBI lineage: Eukaryota > Metazoa > Arthropoda > Arachnida > Araneae > Macrothelidae > Macrothele > Macrothele yani. The sequence continues at coordinate 189,783,061 of CM076995.1, forward strand.
GAGAACCTCATAGTTATTTCTGCCTTTTTATAACCAAGAAAGTTGTTTTGTATAACTGCCAAGAAAGACAGCCATGCTGCCTTCTCCTTTTCATTCATCTTCCTGACGAATTCTTCATCACGTACAAGGGCATGAATGTGAGGTCCATCGAACACACCTACTTTGATCTTCTCGAAAGACAAAGCGGGAAAAGCAGAAACCATATGTTGAAAACATTCACCATCTGTACTTAATGCCTTCTTGAACTGTTTCATCAAGCCGAGATTGATATAGAGTGTTGGTGTTGGGCGGGGGGGGGCGGATAATCTTCTCTTGGCTGACGATTGGGTCATTCACAATGTTTAGCATACCTGCTTCTAGAGTTTCACGTATAGGCCACTCCTTCTGGGTTCAGAGTTTCTCTCGAGCTCGGCTGTCCCACGTGCAGAGATAGCATAGAAACTTCGTGAAGCTTTTCTGTTGACCAAAGAAAAAATTGACCATTTTCAAGTCCACACAAATGATCCATTTGTGCTCGTGATATTATAGTAGGTCAACGAATATTTTTATGTCATTATGTTCTTCTCGCAAATGCACTGAGTGACCAATTGGAACCTCTCCATAAATATTGCCATTATGCAAGAAAACACACTTGATGATGCGCTTTGAGCTATCCAGAAATATTTGTCATTATGTTGGACTGTACGAGGTAACACCTAATTGCCTGAGAAGACCTGCGAAATCCTGTCAGAAACAAACTGCTTATCTTCTGAAAAAAGTACACAAAAATCTGGTGCCGCTTTTGGAAGTAAGAAACTTTTGAAGATCGGTGAAGTGGGTTTTTCTCTTGTAGCCTGGAGGCTAATACCTCAGTTGCTTTTTTGGAGAGCCCCAAATCACGAACTAAGTCATTAAATTCCGGTTGGCTGAACTTCTGAGGGGCTGATGACTGTTTGGTATCAGATGAGGAGTCTTCGGATTCTGAAAAGATTTCTTGAAGCTCGTTATCACAACACTCGTGCTCTTCCTGATCATGTTCACTGCCTTCATCTTCAGATGAGGCAAAACCATTAAAATCTGGAACCGGGAGTTCCTCAGAGTGCGGAGCAGGTCGAAATGCTGAGGGAATACTGGAATAGGAGATCTTACGCCGGTTTTCCTTGCAAAAACCTTTTATGTTGACCAGGAAAAAGTAGCAGTCAGTTATATGGTCCTTGGGTCCTCCCCAAAACATGGGAACTCCAAAAGGCAGACCGTTTCGTTTTCCTTTTGTCCAGTCACGAAGCATTTTTTCACAATTATGACACACAATATGAGGAGCTCATTTCTTGTCTTGGTCGCCAAAGGGAGCTTCAAAAAAGCTTTATAAGCACGCCTCACAAACGAAATTATATTGCGCCTTTGACGAAGAAGTGTATAGCTGCTACATAAGCGTGTAGCTGCCACATACATAACAGAATGCATCAGGATTGTTTACACATTTATGTCTACTTGAAGAAGCCATGATCAGATCTGAAACAAAGAAAAACAGGTGTTATTTTTGTGTAAATCAAATAGATCTGTAGAATCCAAAATTAACAATAAAGATAAAGACTATTACTATTTGTAGAAAAATTAGCCTGATTAGTCTAAGGTTAGGGTAGATGTAAGCCTAGTTCTCAAACTATCCCTAGTGTAAATAGCAATGGGAGTCCTTCTTTTGAAAAAATTACAAGTTTCAAATTGAAAAAAAAACAGAGCTTGCAGAGGAAACCCCATTTTAGATTTGAAATCAGCGTTGAAAAAATACTTAGAATCAGTTGAAAAATCTCATGCAACAGAAAATAAGATAAAAGAATTTCCCCAATGTTATCAATCCACTGTTGGATGAAGGTGTCCCCAAGGTTTTTCCACAACTGTCTGTCTTGAGCCTGTTTCCTCCATGTCACTCCGGCATGCCTACGAATTTAATCTCTCGATCTCCCATGTGGTCTTCTTCTTGGTCTTTTACTATCCCTTGGAATCCAGTCTAAAATATCGGTTTTCCATCGGTGGGCCGTCCTTCTGGCAATATGTTCAGCCCATTGCCATTTCAGGGATTTTACTCTGATCATGATATCTTTCACTCTTGTCATGTTCTTTATGCATGAATTCCTCTTATCTCTCCTGGTCACGCCAAGCATGCAACACTCCATGCTTCTTTCAGTTGTCTGCAACCTTTGTTTGCCTCCTTCAGTTAAGACCCATGTCTCTGCTTCATATCTAAGAAATGGAAGGTGCATTGCTTAAACACTTTTCTTTTAAAACATAATGGCATATTGCTCTTGAAAATTGTACTCTTTCTTCCAAAAGCACTCCAACCAAGTTTTATACGCCTACTAATTTCCTCTTCAATGTGACCCCTTGCTTAATATCTGTTGTTCAAGGTATAGGCTATCTTCAGCTTTTTCCCATCAATCGATAAATCTTCATTTTTTGAAAAAGCCTTGTACATAATTTTTTACTTCTGAAAGTTCATTTTTAATCCCACTTCTTTACACCTGTCACCAAGTTCCTGGATCATACTTTGAAGCTCTGAAGGGGTAGTTGAAGAAATTATTACTTATTCATCAAGACGAAGGTGAGTTAAATGATCTGCATTAATCATTATCCACTTGTTTTCGCAGTTCAATGTTTTAAAGACTCTTTGCAATGTGGCATTAAAGAGCTTGGGTGATATGGTGTCAACTTTTCCCACTCTGTTTCGAATTTTTATTGGTGCTTTGTCATCAAATTACCGAATGTTTGCACAGATGTTATTAATAATGATAATGTAAACATCTTAAATATCGCAGGATTTCAAAGCCACCGTAACTGCTGATGATTTCACGGAATAAACGGCCTTTATCACACACACATATATATATATACACTGCTGGACACCCAAAATGCAACAGAGCATTTTGGGAGAGCGACTTATTCCGGAGTGAGGGGACTCCGGATTCGAAGCCCAGCGTGGACAAAGATGATGGAGAAATTTACTTCGTTATACCCCCTGGATATGCTAGTGGAATTTGATCCGCTCATGGAACTGAGTGATCGCCTCCACTATTAGATCTGAGTGGTCGTCCCCCAGGATCTGCTAGTGGAACTGAGTGATCGCCCGGCTGAATCCGCTGGTGGAACTGAGTGATCGCCCCTCGCCATGGATCCGCTCATGGAACTGAGTGATCGCCTCAGCTAGTGGAACTGAGTGGTCGTCCCCTGGATCCGCCAGTGGAACAGAGTGATCGCCTCCCGCTGGATACACTAGTGAAACTAAGTGATCGCCTCCGGCTGGATACGTTAGTGAAATTGAGTGGTCGCCCCTGGATCTGCTAGAGGAACTGAGTGAGCGCCCCCGTTGGATCCGCTAGTGGAACTGAGTGATCGCCCCCGCTGGATCCACTAGTTTAGCTGAGAGATCGCCCCCACTGGATCGGCTAATTGGATTGAGTGTTCGTTCTTGCTGGATCTGCTAGTGGAACTGAGTGATCTCACGAGCTGGATCCGCTAATGGGACTGAGTGATCGCCCGTCGCTAGATCCGCCCGTAATCTTGCATGCTGGATCCGCTAGTGGAACTAAGTGACCCCCCTTCCGCATCCGCTTGTGGAACTGCGTGGTCGCACCCCTGAATCTGCTAGTGGAACTGAGTGATTGAACTCTCGGGCGATCACACGTAGAACTCAGTGATCTGCCCCCGCTGGATGCGTTAGTGGAACTGAGTATATATATTGTCAACCAACATGGCTGCTATAATTTTGCAAACTCCCTCCAGGAATCAATATACAGTAGATATTTGCAAAAAAACATATATATTTCGTACTAACTTTGGCAACTGGAATTTCTAAACCTGTCATATAAATCTTAAATTTGTAAAATGCTTCAGTCGTTGAGAGAGTTACTGAACGTTTTATTCCGTTGGTACAAAACAAAAAGGAGTATTACATCACTAAATTTTTGCCACGGATATAGAATTTCTGGTAGAAACCCTATGCAATTGCCTCAGCGATGCATTTTCCCTCCTTAATTTAAATAGAAGGGTATCTCTCCCTGCAATTAAAGAAATAATTAATTATACACGTTGTGCACAACAAGGACTTAATTAGTACTTCCTCAGCAACTTATAAAGTGTGAATCACAAGAGTTGTATTTTTAAACTGAAATGTAATGAGACAAATTGTTCATCTTACTTTTTCTAGCCAGGTCCCCTGATTCCCGTCGTGATGCGACGCTCACAATTAAGGTAAGACAATTTACCATTCTAAATCTTTCATTATCTTTCTCCGTCGAAACCCAAACGTGGGATTTTTCTCCCCGCCTTCTCCTCGGCTTTATCAGTGGAAATATTTTATCTTCGTCTTTTACTTAATCTTTTTCTTTCATTTTCCCAATGACGCTTTTTAGTGCAAAAAAAAAAAAAAAAAAAGCGTCAATCCTCTTTGACAAAGGAACTTCACTGGGCGGTGTGCCAAATATCTTCTTTTGAACCCAATTCACACTGACCTCTAATATACACACAATGACAACGAACGAATGAAAATAGTTAAAACGCCATCAACTCCGGCTTTAAGAAGAAAAAGAAAGCGTTATAAGAGCTTTAAGCGCATTAAAAAAGGCGATAATAATTTGTCAAAAAAAGAGTGAGGAATTTTTGAAGAAAGGGAAAAATGTCATTAAGACATTCTATTGTGATAAAACTGGTTCAGAAAGTCAGATCATTAATTTATCGTTAGAAGTCGACTGCTGGCATTTTTCAATGTTTGCTACTTAGCTGGTAAGTTTACAGACGTCTCCGCGTGCCAGAGAGAAATTGCCGTACACAAGAAATGAGTTACGAAATATAAAAAAAAAAAAATACTAATATAATTTAGATTTGGGCAGTTCTAGGTGACGGAGGAAGCAAATTAAGAAATGTTTCTCTATGTCTTTTCAACACTATATTTAGTGACATACCCGGCAAAAAAGGGAGAACTTAGCATGTCATATTATTAGTTTCCATTCCTTTTCTTAAAGGGAAAATTGAATCAGCCTAAAAGAATGTACGTAGTACTTTATTTCAATTACAAAATATAAAACGCAATAAACAAATAAATAAAGCAGGATAAAAATCTTACCGTTTTCTTCTTCGTTTTTAAACGTTCAGACGGCATTTCAATTGTGAATTTTCATGTTCTCATTTCTGTCGTTAAATTTCTATTATTAATACTGTTGTTTAAGCAGTTCTTTAATTTCAGCATGTCTGCTTTTCCCCCTCTTTTTTGATAGTTGCATCATAACTCTACTTTTACTTTTTTCATGTAGCTGGTTCATTCTGGTCCGAGCAAACCGTTTGCCAAAATTACTGACGGTTCGATTGGCAAGTTTGTTAGATTCTGCGTTCAGATGAAAAGTACCACAGCAGACAGTCCCCAGTTCAGTACTATGTTTTCGGTTTCTTCTTCTAATTTCTATACAGACAGTTGTCTGCTCAGGACTGCATTTCCCTTTTCTTCTTCTAATTTCTATAAAGACAATCCCCAGTTCATTACTACGGTTCCTTTCTAATTTTTTTATTCTTCTAATTTCTGTGCATAGTCTCCAGTTCAATAGCATGTTTTCCTTTTTTCTTCTGATTTCTGTACAGACACTCTTCAGTACAACATTTTCCTTTTCTTCTTCTAATTTCTGTACAGACAGTCGCCAGTTCAGTATAACGTTTTCATTTTCTTCTAATTTCGGTACAGAGAGTCGCCAGTTCAGTACTACGTTTCCCTTTTCTTCTAATTTCTGTACAGACACTCTTCAGTACAACATTTACTTTTCCCCTTCTAATTTCTGTTCAGCACAACACTTTCCTTTTCTTCTTCTAATTTATGTACAGGCAGCTAACAGTTCATACTAAGTTTTCCTTTTTTTCTTCTAATTTCTGTTCCACAGCAGACAGTGCCCAGTTCATACTAAGTTTTCCTTTTTTTCTTCTAATTTCTATACTACAGCAGACAGCGGCCAGTTCAGTACCACGTCTTGTTTTTCGAATTTATTGTTTTGTACATTGTGTTTCATTATTCATCAGGAAGCAGTTGTTACAGGGCTTGGTGCTGAGTTCTATTACAGCGCCCTATGTGGAGGATTCGTTTGATGCTTCCTTTGCAGTAAGTTCGCTATCGGTGATATAACCCGTAATTCTCCCAACTGGAGCAGATAAATACAATACAAAGAAAAGAAAAGTGAATCGACTGAGGCTAAATTTTGCAGTAAGGAAAACTTTTATTCAGATGTTACGGGGAATGTCATCAAGCTTTTGTCCGTCATTTTCGTGCTTTCATTATTTTAGTTCTCCCTCGGTATCCTACTCGCCGAATTCTGCTTATCTCTCCCCGGCCATTCAAACCTCCTCCTTCATCCGTTCCGGCAAAACCCCCGAGGTTTTCAGAGCTTCCTAAAAATATTCTGCTCCTCTCTCGACTTTTCGCCACCGAGTCTCTTCCCTTGCCCGGAGAGAGAAACCCTACTAAGAAACTGTCCCCTCGTCCGACTTATTCCAAGAAAGCGCAGCTACGCATTCATTCTCAAAAACTCTTATGTTCTTAATTGCTTTGCCGTCCACTCTGCTGCGACGCGTGGGAAAGGAAATACTTTGCCTTTCGTTGGAATTTCCATTCAAATGGCGGGAATTGAAAGAAAATGACTACAATTCACTATCTTTAAAAATAGCTACAGAATCTCGCTTCTGATAAATATGGAAGCCCCAGTTACAATATGGAAGCCCCGGTTACACTGTACTTATATTCTGTTACAGGAAGCTAAGGAGCTTTGCCAATTGAAACGATTGAAATCAAATGAAAATTTCGAGCGTAAGACAGAGAATACTTACAGTCTTGCAAAATAGCTCTCACAATTCTTTTTTTGATTTCGAAGGGATTTAAGTATTTTATTAATGACTGTTACCAGAAGATCAAACTTGAAAAATGGATAATATCGGCGGTTTGCATACTTATTATTCAGAAATTACGGTAGGTTAAACTGCATTTGAAGCTTACGTTGGAGTTGATAATCTGGCGTGACCGAGAATATTTAATAAGAAATACATCGCCTTACTAATCTTTCTTTCTCTTGTTAATATTCATCATATGCAGCAGTGAGAATTTTTAGTTAGGTCAGAAAACCCCACCATCTTAACCAAGTTTACCTTGTGGTAGATGCACATCGGTTGTTATCAATTTAGCATATGATGAATATTAACAGTAGATGCACATCGGTTGTGTAACGTACCAGGAGATGTGACGTACCTGCCAGAAGGACGCACATGACATAAAGGCAGATAGGAATCAGAATAAAACGTCTTCGTAGCTCAGTTGGTAGAGCGACTTGTTCCGGAATAAGCGGCCTCGGGTTCGAATCCCGGCGTAGACCAAAAATGACGGAGGAATTTACTTCGTTCTAATGGCGCCCGAACTATCCGGATGACCCGACCGTTCAAAATCTCGCGTTGGTGTGATGTTATTTCCACACCGCGAGATAGGAAAAATAAGAGAATCCTTTCTCCAGCACTCCGAAAAAAAAAAAAAATAAATAAGGGGAAGATGATGTAACGTACCAGGAGATGTGACGTACCTGCCAGAAGGAGGCACACGACATAAAGGCAGATAGGAATCAGAATAAAACGTCCGCGTAGCTTAATTGGTAGAGCAACTTATTCCGGAATGAGTGGACCCGGGTTCGAACCCCGGCGCGGATAAAAATGACGGAGAAATTCACTTCGTTATAGTTGTTATCAATTTAGCATATGATTCGTTTCTATGTCCTACGTGATCTTCATTACTTATTTTCACGAGGGCAGTTCAGAAATGAGCAAGTCGTTTTGTCGCAACTCTGCATGTTCTGTATCGATTGCGACAATCTCCATATGGTAAATACATTCAAGCTTCCTCTTACCGCCAGTAGTGGTTTCGCTCACCTGGTGCGTACGGGCTGTATTGTGGAAAGCATGGAGCCTGTAGAGGTGTTAGTAAGTCTGGAACAGCGTTGCATTATTAAATTTCTTGTCAACGAGATAGTAAAAGTTGCTGAAATTAGGCTGTCTGCTTGCACAATAAAGGAATAAAACACTGTTAAATGCCATAGTCTACAACTGGTGCAACATGTGTTACTATAAGGAGTAGCAAATAAACCGCATAGGAGTAGCAATTAATGGTTACTGCTGAGGCAGAAGTGAACGTTCATTGCTACTCCTATGCGGTTACTCTGAAAAATGGGAGTGTAAGAGTACTTTACATATACTGTATATACCAGCCCCTGAATTAGAAACTTTTATTCAGCATGGGTTTGGAACTCCTTTAGACAGAATCACAGCACGTATGCGGTTTGGCATAGAAATGCATCTACGTCTACAGCATGCCAGGTGTTCAATAGACAGTTCTTCAACTTGCTCAGATTTGACGGAAGAGGACTTTGCTTCCGAAGCTGCTTTTCCAACATGTCCCATACATTCTCAATGGAGTTCAGTTCCGGGCTTTGTGGTGGTTAGGCAAGATGGAGGAAGTCGCTGTCATGTAAGCTGAACCACTGGGGAACTCATCTTGCGCTACAGACAGTAGCACTGTCCTCCATGAACCAGCCGACACCTGCTGGATAAAAAGTCAACATTGCAGAATCGACTTGGTCGACAACAATGTCCGGATAATCCTTGGAGGACACCTGACCTTCTAGCAATAACAATTGAGCCGTTCTGTATAAAAACAATGTGCTTAACACCTTGACGCTACATCCAGTACCTTGAGTTGTACTTACAAGGAAAGCTAGGTGCATTGCTTCATGGCTCCAGCCAAACTCTCTGTCTGCCGTCGGCACAGAACAAGGTGCACCGCAGCTCGTCGGACCACATTATGTTTTTCCAATCTTCCGGTGTCCACTCACGGTGTTCTTGACACCGCTGTAGACGAATTTTCCGGTTCCTCTTAGCAGTTTCCGCATGGACATGAGATTGCTAGTACCGATCCTCTTCAATTTCCTGCGCATAGTTGGCTAAGATATGGTTCAGGAGCAGCCTTCAGTGAATGCTTCGGTCAATTATTGCACATAAGAAGTCCTGTTTCCCAGTAAAAGGCTTCTCGGACACTTCGATCTCGTTCCTGACAGATTGTCGTCGGGGCACAGTTACTCCTCTTAAACAAGCAATGTGGATTTTTTTTTCACTGATTAAAAAAGTGGGATATCTCATCTTTTGAGAAACCAGACAGCTCTGGTGCCAGACGGGTACACACAATAAGCTCTTTATCGGACTCTGAAAAGTCCTTTGTTTTTCCCATTGAGATGTGGTAATTCCTTTTGCATATCATGAGAGAAACTTCTACATCAGATTTCGTGAAACTTTGTGTTCAGATAGAGAACAAAATATTCTGCTGGTTCCCCAAATGTTTCGGAGCCCTATGCTCCAGTTATTCTCGATCATGAAAATTCACCGCTAAAATTGCTTGAGGACCACGAATATGCGGTGTTTCATGCAAAACAGTTTTTGAGGTTTAACGACCACCGTGAGCAACTCAAAGTGCTATAAGCTGTCAGCCGTCTCTAATTTAGGGCCACTGACTCCAGGGAAGGTAGAGAGCCAGTGCCGTAAGACAAGCAGATACACCCATGCCTCACTGAGATTTGAACTCGGACCCATTTCGGTCGAAAGATTAGAAGCCATCGCTTAGACCACTGCGCCACCGGGCCGGCACAAAACAGTTTCGAGAGCATTTTTTTCGTATGCTGACGGAGGGAACGATATAATGCAACTTACAAAGATGCTTTCGCATGTATGAAACACACCAGAAATACCCACTTTAACAAATACTCTAGGTATATCATTTCTCAAAAATCATGAATGTGTCGACGAATTTCATACAGTTATGATCAAATCATCCTGTTGACAGCAAGTTAGATAAGCCGTATATAGTGCAAAACTATTGATGGGAGCTGAAATTTTAGAATGCATTCGAAAAGACGAGCAGTAGAGTAAAGGTAACAGTTCAGCAGCCACTGTGCGATCGAGCCTTGTAATGAAGTCCTTGAAAATACTGAGTGGCATCAAATCGAAGAAAAAGACAATAGCAATGAGTATGATGAAATATAGGAGGCAAATATGGAAACCACATCTAGGAGAGAAGCATATCATCAAGCATTGCAAAATATTCAGGTTATTCAAGATTTTGCACTTCTCCTAGGTGACTGATTTATCTCAGTTAATGAGCTGCGCACGTGTTCTCACTGAGAGCCATACTGTGAGTGTTACTGAGCAGAAATTAGTGTGGGATTATTAAAAATAAAAATTAAGTTTATGATTTTTAGTTGATTAAGATACTGCGAACAATACATTCTTTTAAGGAATGACTAATTATGTAGAATCTGTTATAAGCCTGACAAAAATTCCAATGCTTGTGCTTCAGTGGTTTCTACGCATTCACCTGTATAAAACGGAAACCTGTCTGAAATATTTCCACTCCCTTGGATTCCGTTTTAGACACAGGTTTCACTGTATTAGATCCAGTCTCTTGGATTCCGTCTTAGACACAGGTTTCACTGTATTAGTTCCAATTCCTTAGATTTCTTCTTAGACAGGTTTCCAGTCCCTGCGATTTCGGCTTAGACACGTTTTACTGTATTAGATCCAGTCCCTTGGATTCTGTCTTAGACAGGTTCCACTGTATTAGACCCAGTCTCTTGTATTCCGTCTTAGACACAGGTTTCACTGTATTAGATCCAGTCTCTTGGATTCCGTCTTAGACAGGTTTCCAGTCCCTGCGATTTCGGCTTAGACAAGTTTCACTGTATTAGATCCAGTCCCTTGGATTCTGTATCAGACAGGTTTCACTGTATTAGACCCAATCTTTTGGATTCCGTCTTAGACACAGGTTTCACTGTATTAGATCCAGTCTGTTGGATTCCGTCTTAGAGAGATTTCACTGTATTTGTTCCAATTCCTTAGATTTCGTCTGAGACAGGTTTCCAGTCAATGCGATTTCGGCTTACACAAGTTTCACTGTATTTGATCCAGTCCCTTGGATTCTGCCTTAGACAGGTTGTACTGTATTAGACCCAGTCTTTTGGATTCCGTCTTAGACACAGGTTTCACTGTATTATATCCAGTCTGTTAAATTCCGTCTTAGAGAGGTTTCACTGTATTAGTTCCAGTACCTTAGATTTCGTCTTAGACAGGTTTCCAGTCCCTGCGATTTCGGCTTAGACAGGTTTCACTGTATTAGATCCAGTCCCTTGGTTTCCGTCTTAGACAGGTTTCACTGTGTTAGAACCAGTTCCTTGAATTCCATCTTAGACAAGTTTCACTGTATCAGATCCAGTCCCTTCGATTCCGTGTTATATTGGGTTGGTGCGAATGAAATGTTCGGCAAAGGACCAGCACACGTGGAAGGTGAGAACGGAAAATTAGGACAACTTACCTAGACAAAATAATTCCCCTCAGCATCCACACATAGCTTCCATCTGTCCGGCAAGGCCATGATTCCGGAACGAAAAAAGTCTTGTGGCTGGGACCCGAAGAAATCATCAACTGCACGTTGAATCTCGTTGTCAATCGTGAACTGTTCCTCGGACAGGAAGTGATCCAGGCAACAAAACAGATGATAGTTTGTCGGAGACAAGTCCGAGGAAAAGATAAGATGAGGCAGTGCTTCATAGCCCAATGCACTTAGTGTCAGCATCGTTCGTTGTACGACATGAGGGCGGGCGTTTTTCTGGAGCAGAAGAACACCATGTCAGTTGACCAAAGCCTGTTGTTTCTGCAGCAATTTCCTATACATCTGGTGTAATTCAGCACAATAACGTTCTGTAGTGATGGTTTGGCCTTTTGCCAAGAAACTCCTCCGACGAATTATCCCGGCTGTGGACCCCCAGATACGGAACATCACCTTCTTGGTGTGTAGGGGTGGTTTAGGATACCGTCCAGGAGGCTGTGTCTTGCTTAACCATTGTGCAGATCGTTTCCGATTATCATAAAGATGCAGTAAAGGTCCCTGTTTATTCCTGACAAGCAGCGACATGCAGACTTCCAAACGCCTAGTCTTGTTGGCAGTTGTCAACTCATACGGCAGCCACATGTGCAGAATTTGGATCTTACCCAGCGCAGCCAGACGACGAACAACTGTCGCGTAATGGACACACATAGCTCCGCCGTTATATCACAACACGTTTTTCGGGGGTCCACTTCAACCACACGTAACAGAACATCGTCAGAAAGAGCAACAGGCTGGTGATCACCTACTTCGTTTTACAGGTCTGTATCTCCGCTTAGAAACCACAAATCATCGCCGCATGGTTCGTTCGTTGACTGTTTTCTCCACAAACGCTTTGGTAATGTTTCGAGCAGCAATTCCTGCAGAATGGCCCAGTTTAAACTCATACAGGAAAAGGACTCTTAAATCCTGCGTCTGCATGTTTTCTTTGCAAACCACGTTACGTCCAAACAAACCACACCTGAACCTTGTTCTACACACACACATGCTAGCTATTTATATTAACTATGTGACGTAATACCCGCAACACCTGTGGGTGGTTCCGTTCCGCTGTGGTGGGGCCTGTCTCCACTGCTCGTTTGCACAAACCCAATACATATTTCACTGTATATGTAATATAGAAATCGGGCCAAGCTGATTCTCGAACTTCCTTATACTGTATATTGCATTTAATATAGAGCATAACAGCAAAAGAGCGATTTCTCATTTAGCTAGTGATTCATTCATTTGCTCATTGGGGGAAAACATAGCTAAAATCCTGAATCTGCTTGATTTCTTTACAAGTAAAGGTCTGACGAACCCACACCACAGGACACTGAAATAAATCCAATGAAAAGACAAGACATCCATGCTGAGAAAAACTTAGCAGTAGGGCCTGATCAAATAGTATGCATCCAGACGGGTCTGGTTTATTTCGTCGACGCCACTTCGTCGACAGGTACATTTCGTCGACACTCAATTCGTCGACACTATATTTGCAAACAGTCGATTCCTAAAAAACCGAAAAAAGGTGCAGTACTACCAAAATTGGTATACTATCTCATGGTACTCTAACTTAGACCACAGATAGGGTATTGGAGTGCAGAACTGTGTTGCAGTTCTTAAGTAAAAAATGGACATTTTTGAGAAAATTTTGTATGGCGCTCCCTTTACCCCGATACCCGACCTCTTCCAAAAACCGTGTACCGTCTTAGTTAGAGTACCATGAGAGAGTATACCAAATTTGGTGGTTCTAAATTACAATTTGTAGATTTTACGAAAATATTGTATGGGGCCCCCTGGACCCCGGGCACCTACCCCTTCCAAAAACCGTGTACGGTCTGAGAGAGTACCATAAGATAGTATACCAAATTTGGTGGCTCTGAACTTTTTTTCGGTTTTTTAGGAATCGACTGTTTGCATATATGGTGTCGACGAATTGAGTGTCGACGAAATGTACCTGTCGACGAAATGAACGAGACCGATCCAGACAGCTACTCGAAAGACGAAAAATGGTATCATTGAATACATTACTCTTTAACATCACTGCAACATATCCCTCACAAACGCCCAGGAACGTCTATACACTCAGTAGGCAAAACATTAGAGATAGGGGTGATGGGCAGTTGACATGGGCAATGGGCATCCCCTGCGCAGAGTAGAACAGACCCAAACCGAATGCAAGCCAGCAATAGGCAGACAGCACAGCTCCCCTAAAGCGTATCGCGATCGACCAACACGTGTAAACGTGGTGATCTGAGCACGTTTGATAGACGCATTGTCAGCTACTTTGTTTTGTTGATGGGTGCATTATCAGCGCAAACAGATGAGTCATTCTATCGCCCCAATGCTAAGAACCCTAGGGTTTCCGAGTGCAACCATATCAAGGGTGTACTGCGAGTATAACATCGACTGGCGTACCAGCTCCCACAGAGTAAGTAGTGGGCGACCACGAGCCGCTGATGACAAGGGTCGATGTAGACTATCCAGGGTGGTCGACGTAGACTGGATTATCGGTTGCAAAGCGGTAGTACAGACCGACCACTTATCAATGGCGACGCAAATCACATCGAGGTTAAATGTTGGAGGCCTAAGAAGCGTCAGCGAGTGAATGGTATGACGCACAATGTATACCATGGGCTGCAGGAACTGACGCCCTACTCGTGTACCACTGTTGACTGCTCGTCATAGGACATTATGCCTCGCCTGGTGCCTGGAACATCAAAACTGGACCTTTGCAGAGTGGCCCCGCATCGTGTGGTCAGGTGAGTCCCGTTTCTCAGCTGTACCGAGCTGACGGATGGTGCGTGTGTTGCATCGACAGCATGAAGTCATGGACCCGTGGTGCGAGGTCGGCTTTTTTCAAGGTGGTGGTGGCTTTGTGGGGATTTGTGGAGCCCTCTCATGGGATACATTGGGTCCCTTAGTGTGTCTGGTGAGGTCCTTAACCGCTGTAATCTGGGCATCAATGTTTGACAGGAGTGAACTTATTGTAGCCTGGGCATCAGTGTTTCACAGGAGTGACCTTGGTAACCATTTTGAGTATTTGAACCATCGTCCCTATCCTCAGAACCTTTTTTTCTTCATTACGATGCAGCTGGTCAGTGGTCTGGCTCTCACATTCTCAGCGTCCCATCTGAGGGAAAAGTAGATCTATGGGTTTTGTTGCGGTGCGAGGGAGGAACTGGGTAATGATCTCTGAGGGGTGAGAGGAAGGCAATTAAGGAACATCTGCGCCTTCTAGGAATAAGGGGACAATCTTTGGTGTTACTTAGCCGTCGGTTTGACTTTTCTCGGGGCGGGACGGGGGTTGTGTTGGAAGGCAGAAGGATCGGAAGTTAGCGAGAGATTTTCGCTCCTGAGTGTGAAACCGGATAATGCTGATAATTAGAGAAGGCGAATACTGGCTTCAAACGGAAGGAGATCGGCGAGTTAGTAATGTAGATAATGAATAGAAATCGGAACAAAGTTTGAGACCTTCCCCATATCAAATGAATAAACACTTTCCTTATTTAGAGCGAGTTATAACTATAGCTGATATTTTATTTATACTTTATTTATCTGCTTCAGACGAGTAAAATACGGGTTAAACCCCGAAACATAAACTCTCTAAAAGCAACGTATCAACCAACTCTTTAAACAGTGCACTGAACTATAACTCAATACCAAGCCCTGTAACACTGGTGTGTGCTATAAGCATGCGCTGACTGATCACCAACATGCATTCATTGCCTTCGTGCATCCTGCTGCCGATGGTCTGTTTCACCAGAACAATGCGCAGCACCACTCGCCCACAATCACTCCAACCCTGGCTCGAAGAACTCTGATCCGAGTTTCGAACCATTCAGTGGCCCTCAAGGTGTCGGATTTAAACCCTGCGGAAGCAATCTGGGATGCCGTAGAGCGGAATATCAGATCCATGGATCCCGGATCGACGTCTCGGTCGGAGTTGTGGACAATGCTGCAACAGGCATGGCTGGGAACATCGGATCCATGGATTCTGGACCGACGTCTCGAGCGAAGTGGTGGACAATGCTGCAACAGGCATGGCTGGGAACATCAGATCCATGGATCCTGGACCGACGTCTCGGGCGAAGTCGTGGACAATGCTGCAACAGGCATGGCTGGGAACATCAGATCCATGGATACCGACTTTTCGGGTGGAGCTGTGGACAATGCTGCAACAGACATGGCTGGGATCATCGGATCCATTGATCCTGGACCGACTTCTCGGGCGGAGTTGTGAACAATGCTGCAACAGGCATGGCTGGGAACATCAGATCCATGGATCCTGGACCAACGTCTCGGACGGAGTTGTGGACAATGCTGCAACAGGCATGGCTGGGAGCATCAGATCCATGGATCCTGGACCGACGTCTCGGTCGGAGTTGTAGACAATGCTGCTACAGGCATGGCTGGGAACCTGAGATTCATGGATCCTGGACCGACGTCTCGGGCGGAGTTGTGGACAATGCTGCAAAAGGCATGGCTGGGAACATCAGATCCATGGATCCTGGCCCGACATCTTGGGCGGAGTTGTGGACAATGCTGCAACAGGCATGGCTGGAAACATCAGATCCATGGATCCTGGACCGACGTCTCGGGCCGAGTTGTGGCCCAGCTGATGGAGACAGTGCGTCGATGTAAACAGGCTGTTATTCGCGATAAAAGATGACCAACATGCTATTAGGTGCCTCTAATACTCTGTCCGTCGATTGTATATATAAGATATTTCAAAATGACTTTTGTTCGTTTCTAAGATCTACTGTTTAGAAACGCCGTAAACTAACTAAGGAAATGCTGATTAACACGTGTAAAAATGGCTGTTTTCCGGCTTCTTAAACCGAAGCCTTATATTCTGAAGTCGAACAGAATGCCATTACAAGATTAGAATCCCCAAGAGCGTTTCCTAGTCTTCCATTATGCATTACGTTTCCTGGAAACAAAATACATTTTTGTGCTTCCAGCGTTAGAGCACCGAAATGTTTAAATAAAAAGAAATACATGTTTTTCTTAAAACTTGGAAACAAATCATTCATTTTTAAATGCCTGAAGGAGTCTAAGGCGATATTTAATGTATGGCATCGATAGAAAGCTCTAATTTTGCTCTGATACTTATGTGAATTGGGATTTTCGTTGATTTGTGCGATAAAATACAGCGCAAAGCACAATAAGCTGTCACAGCAAATGACCCGAAGCGAAGTCTTTCTGTTTTTTTAATCCAGCTTAAAAAGAAAGCAATGAATTCTAACGAACAAAGTATCTCATTAAAGTACAACTTGAGTCTCGAAATTTGTCAAAAGAGAGGTTTGTATTTTTTTCCCCCATGCTAAAAATACTTACAATTGTTTGAAAGTTCTGCCTCGGGATGCATCCTTTAGTTGCGTTCATCCTTTCATAATGAAATTGTGCTACGACAGTAGATGAAGTGAAATCTGCCAATTGAGGCTGACTCTAGGCAAAAATTTACATACTGCCGCGGGAAGCCAGTCTGGCATGACATTGCGCAAATTAATTAGACTACACTAGTTATCTCTTGACGATCTTTGAAAGTTGCATTTCTTCAGATGCTATCTCACGAAAACAAAATTATCTGCTTGCTCCAAGCAACCCTATTTCAGAGAATCTCTGTGCCTAGCATAGTCATTGCTCAAAGACATAATGGCCAGAATGCTCTTGACGACCATTAAGCATATTTCTCCCGTTGTAATATTTCTTCTACAGGACGTTTTTACTGATACCGTCTTTTAATTATCTTTCCGTCTTTCTAGCTGCAATGTACGAGCTGCAAAGCTTCCTTAACAATTATTATCGTAATCGTTAGAGATTTACTTCTTCTCATGTGATTTTATAGGAATATAATGTATTCAAAACACGACATTTACCACATCTCCTTCGTGGGATTATACGACCATGTTATCTTTACGGCATACAATTCATATTTATCAGATCTCTCCAGTGCGTTTCTCCTTTTCATAGCATGCCTTTCTCAAATGGTGCGCAAATCAGAGGAAATAACTCGCTGGAATCAGATGGCCTTTAATCATGAAAAGAGTAATTTGCAATCCCAGTGGAATCTCATTGATACGTTTTTCAATGGGTCACGTAAATTTAACGTATAATAATAAAAAGAAGGTATGAGCTATGTAAATGTATATCCTATACATATATATACAGTATATCAACATCATCATTCTCAACAATTATCAGTCCACTACTGGATGAAGGTCTAACCAAATTCCTTTCACAGCGGTCTGTCTTGTGCCAAACTCCTCAATGTTACTCCCGCTGCTTCCGAATTTCACCCATCCATTTCCCATGTGGTCTTCCTCAGGGACTTTTCCTATCCTTTGGAATCCACTCTAAAATATCAGTTGTCCATCGCTGGTCCGTCCTTCCGGCAATGTGTCCAGCCCATTCCCATTTCAGGAATTTTACTCTGATCATGATGTCTTCCACTCTTGTCATTTTTCTTATCCACGAGTTCCTCTTCTTATAACACCAAGCATGCATCTCTCCATGCTTCTTTGAGTTGTCTGCAGTCTTTGTATGTCTTTTTTAGCTAAGGTCGACGTCTCTGCTCCGTACGCAAGCACTGGAAGGATGCAGTGATTAAACAATTTTCTTTTGAGACATAATGGCATATTGCTCTTACAAATTGTACTGTTTCTTCCAAAAGCTCCCCATCCAAGTTTTATACGCCAATTAATTTCTTTATCAATGTAACCCTCACTTGATATCTGCTGCCCAGGAGAAATGTAAGTATCGGTTATCTCCAACTTTTCCCCATCAATCGTTAAATCTTCGTTCCTTGTAAATGCATTGTACATCACTTTTGTCTTCTGAAAGTTCATTTTTAATCCCACTTTTTTGCTCTTGTCAGCAAGTTCTTGGATCACATTCTGTAGCTCTGAAGGCTTAGTTTTAAAATTGCCTACGTCATCAGCAAACCGAAGGTCAGTTAAATAACCTCCGTTAATCTTTATTTCGTGTTTACCCAGTTCAATGGCATTAAAGAGCTTGGGAGATATAGGGTCACCTTGTCTTACTCCCTTTCCAATTTTTATTGGTGCTGTATCTTCAAACATCCGAACCTTTGTACTTGCATTTTCATATATGTTATTACTAATGCTATTGTATGCATCTTCAATGTCGCAGAATTTCAAAGCCATTGCAACTGCTGATGGTTTCACGGAATCGAAAGCCTTTTCATAATCAATAAAAGCCATGCAAAATGGTAGTTTATATTTCTTTGTTCTTTCAATTAGTTCTCTCAGAACATGGATATGATCTACATTGCTGTAGCCACTCCTGAATCCAGCTTGTTCCCTTGGTTCAGTCATAGCTAGTGTTACTTTTAAGCGATGTGAAAGATTTTATAAACCACTGATAGAAGGCTGATGAGCATGTAGTTCCTGAGATCCACAAAGTTACCCTTTTCAGCACGTTTTTTGTAAAAACAAGATTGTGCTTATGTTACCGGTTTGCCCGTCCGTCCGTCCGTCTGTACCCACGATATCCGATATCTCTGCAACTATTAGTCCGATTTGAACAATTCTTTTTGCATTGGGAAGCTTGAAATATGCGAATGATGATCCTTCGTTTTATTTCATTTTTTTTACGATGTACAATTTTGCCGCTAGAGAGCGTAAATGCAGATGATGTCGAATTCAAAAATACGTTTTATTCCACATATTTGCTTCTAAAGATCCGATTGAAAAAATTCTTTTATCTTTAGATTCCGTGTATGTCGAAGTGTATTTTAGATATAGTTACTTTTTCAAATTACGCATAGATTTTTTGCTGCTGGGCGTAAAAGTAAATTATATTTTTCCCGATAACTTTTCTTCTAAAACTCCGATTTCATTTCTTTTTTTTTTTTTGTTCAGCGGATACAACTCATGATGGAAAATCTTTTGCATATAATTTCAAGTTTATGGTAAAGAATACTTTGGCCACCAGGTGGCGTAAGTGTTTATTTTTGCTTCTGATGTATTTGCCATAAAATCTGAGCTTCTGAAATATCGATTGAAAAACCTATTTTGTGGACTGATGCTACTCACAAGGATAAATCTTTTCGCAAAATTTTTTTATTAAAATATTCCACAGTCTCTCCGCCAGGGGGCGTAGCCGTATATCTTATTTTTGTCAATATCTCTACTTCTAGGAGTCCGATTTGAAACATTCCTTCTTTGTTAGATAGTGTTTTCAGTGCGACATGTTTTTCATATAATTTCAAAATTTACAAGTAATGCATAGACTTTCCGCAAGGGGGCGTAGAGGTAAATTGTATTTCCCTCTATATCTCTGCTTCTAAATCTCCGATTTGAAAACTTCTTTCTGCATCGGATACAGCTCGTGATGGGAAATCGTTTGCACATAATTTCTAGTTTTTGTAAAAAACATTTTTGGCCACCAGAGAGCGTAAATCTTAATTTCCGCTTCTGATGTATTTGCGGCAAAATATGAGCTTCTAAATTTTCGATGGAAAAAAACGTCGTTTGTAGACCGATACTACTCATGTCAACAAACCTTTTAGAAGCATTTTCTTCTTATAATAATGCATAGTTTCTACGCCAGGAGGCATAGATGTATTTCTTATTTTTGCCAAAATCTCTACTTCTAGGAGTCCGATTTGAAAAATTGCTTCTTTGTGGAATAGTGTTTTTAGTGTGACATGTTTTTCATATAATTTCAACATTTTTAAGTAATTCATAGACTTTCCGCTAGGGGGCGTAAAGGTAAATTGCTTTGTCCCCTATATCTCAGCTTCTAAATCTCCGATTTGAAAATTTCTTTCTGCACCCGACACAGCTCCTGATGGGAAATCCTTTGCACGTAATTTCTAAGTTTTTTAAGAAATGGTTTGGCCACCAGGTGGCGTAAGTCTTAATTTCCGCTTTTGATGTATTTGCAGCAAAATATGAGCTTCTAAAATCTCGATTGCAAAAAAATTCATTTGTTGACCGTTACTACTCATGTCGACAAACCTTTTAGGAACATTTTCTTCTTGAAATAATGCATGTTTCTATGCCAGGGGGCGTAGATGTATATTTTATATTTGACAATAGCTCTACTTCTAGGAGCCCGATTTGAAAAAATCCTTCTTTTTTGGGTAGTGTTTCCGATGCGAAATGTTTTTCTTATGAATTCAAAATTTTCAAGTAAATCATAATCTTTCCTCTAAGGGAAAGATTATGATTTACTTGAAAATTTTCTGCACTATTTCTGCTTCTAAAACTCCGATTTGAGAAAATCTTCCTGTATCGCATACAAGACCTAATGAAAAATATTTTCTTACATAATTTGTAATGTTTGGTAAAGAATAGTTCGGCCACCAGGGGGCATAAGTGTTAATTTCTGCTTCTGATGTATTTGTAGCAAAATCTGGGATCCCGAAAACTCGACTACATTTTTTTTTCTTGGACAGATACCGCTCATATGGATAAACCTTTTGAGAATATTTTCTTCCTGAAATAATGAATGGTTTTCCCACCAGGGGACGTAAAGTCACATCTTATTTTTGTCGATATCTCTGTTTCTAAGAGTCTGATTTGAAAAATTATTTCGGTGTTGGAGAGCGTTTCCGGTGCGAAATGTTTCTCATATAAATTCATGTTTTTTTTAACGCACAAGTCTGCAACTAGAAAGCGTAACCTCACGATTCCGTTTACGACAATATCTGTGGGATTAAAAACCCGATTGAAAAACTTCTTTCTTTTGTCAGACACTATTGTTTTCCACACCGGTTCCATTGACTTTGAATGGCTTTGATAAATTTAATTTGCGTCAGAACGGATTCAAAAGACGTGCTTATTACACCCGAAAATTCGGTGTCATCTTTCTTGTTGTGTAATGGGATCGTTATACATTTGTAGCATTCTTCCAGTCCTCAGGAATCTTCCCCTGATTGAGACATCTAGTGAAAACATGGCCGAGTGTAGTTTCTATTTCTTCACTTGCTTCTTGCACAATGTCCACGGTAATTCAATCTTCCCCTAGAGCTATTCTCCGTTTCATGTTCTTAATTGCATTTCTGCCGGGAGGACTGGAGGCACTTTCGTACTGGTATATATCGTATTGTCTGGAGTAGATGTATCATCCCTTTCATACAATTTTGAGCAGAAATATTTCACCCTTGCCAAAATTTTGCTTCTATTCCTTGTTACAGTACTATCTTCTTTTCTCAAGACATAATCTGTTTTTTTCCCTAACTGAGACGTCCCTCTGTTCTCTCCAGGCTTATGTTGTTTTCAATTGCTTTTCTCACTAGCTGATGATTGGATTTCCTTAAATTTTCAGTGATACTTTTTTCGCACTGTCTGGCATAGCTCTATATACTCCAATTTGGAAGTTACGTCTTCTTTATTTGGACTCATCTCCTTTCTCTTTTTAATCAGCATCTTTGTTTTTCCAGAAATTTTCTTCATATGCATATTATTCTTAGTACCACCTATTTTTGTTGTTGTTTCCCAAGAGCCTTGGTGAGTTCTCTGTTAACTTCAGAAATATCCACTTCTTCCGATGCTAGGCCTTCTAAAGCAAAGAATCTGTTTTTCAATTTCAACTTGAAGGTATTGTGATGTTTTTTAAAGTTGGTCACGTCAATACATTTTGTTTGTCTTATGAGCTTGCCACCTTCGAGTTTAGTGTTGAGGTGCATCTTACATCGCACTATTCTATGGTCACTACCTGGGTTGAACTTAATTAGCACACTGCAGTCTTCGATGACGAATTTCTTGTTACACATATCAATATCAATTTCACTTATCGTCTCATTTGGATGCCTTCATGTCCATTTCCTGTGTGGCTCTTTCTTGAGAAAGGAATTCATGATGGAAAACCTTTCTGCTTCTGCAAATTCTACAAGTGTATTTCCACGTTGATTTCTGTTCTGTGAAAACACAAGTTTGTCCGTGTCCCCTAACTCCGAAGTAAGTCGCTCTCCCAACTGAGCTACGCGGACAGAATATCTCGCTGCAGATTAGACACATGTTTTTATCCCTCTATAGTTCGTCACTGTTCCCATAACTGAATTTAGCAACTGAAGTTTCATTATGTTCCTGTTGCCCGATTTTTGCATTGAAATCACCCATAATGATCTTCAAGTGTTTCTGGCCTTTGTTACTTAGATGCCGAATTTCCTGGTAAAATTCTTCAATTTCTTCTTCAGGATGATTTGTGGTAGGTGCAAAAGCTTGAATAATTTGAGCCAGGTATCTTTTTTAGAGTTGGATAACGAGTCGTGAATCTCTGCACGAGGAACTTTCAACTTCTAGAATACTGTCTTCAGTCTTTTTTTTATTATAAATCCAAAACCACTAATTCTTCCAATATCTGTCCCACGATATAGTAGAAGAGATGTCCACTTTCAGTTCAATGTGATCTCCTTTTCTTCTTAACTCACTTAGCCTCACAATATCCCAGTTCATCCTTTGGAGTTCCTCCGCCAATTTAAGTAGCCTTGAATCAGAAGATAGGGATTGTCCATTGAACGTAGCCAAGGTCAGAATCAAATGGCAGCCTAGTCCTGTCCTCTGGTGAATCTTAGTACCCTTTGTCTTTACGTCGCAATAGCCCTTGCCTTGGCCAGGTGCATTCCAGCTACCGGAGACTGAAGGCCAAGTTTGAAATTGTGAAAGCATTTTTTTGAATGAGGGGATTTGGCCATAACTCACCACGCTGGCCAAGCGGGTTGGTAAGTGTGGGATAGCATTTCCTGTAATCCCGGTGGTATAATTATACCGCTTTTTGTTGGTCGTCCTAGCACCTTTAGTGGGAACAGGATGCACCACGAGAAGGCGGGGTTGACATCTGTCAAGAAGAGGCTAGGATATGTTGCGCATTTCCTGACCTTGTGGAAGGATTGCCGCTTCTCAACGATGTCTTGAGAGAATAAGAAGAGTATGTGACGTTTACTATCAATAGCAGTGCCATAAGCTGTGGATAACAACACAGCTGATAATATAACTGACAGAAAGTCAGAAAACTATCGCTTAATGACACACAGAGAACCGCAGTCAATTACCTAAACAAACTCCCCGGCAAATGCAGCTGGAAAGTTCTCGTAACACTTAGAAATTTCAAACCTTCATTGCCCTTTCTGCGAATTAGGTCATTACTCCGGAAGATTTTTGAAAAATTGTGGTATATTTGGATATTTACTTCGGTGTGTGTGCTGACGCGTAGCGCCATAGCACTTTTGGCTAACGCGCTGTGTGAAATGTGGAAGGCGAGGTTTCTGACGAATGTTCAAACCCCAGTCTGCCAGCTATCAAGTCTTCAGCTTTCCTGGAGATTTTCGCGGACGGCCTGGGCTTGGGGATGCGAATACATGCATGACTTTGTATGAAGCCGGCCCTGAACTTACGCTACCCCTGATGTTCTTTCCACAGCCTTGAGCTAGCCACCCAGTCTGGTGTAAAGTGGTCACAAAACCTCTGTGACGGCTCGTTTTGGTGAATGAAGTGATGGATCTGCTGGGTCCGCGTGTACTAAATAAATAAGTAATATATGCTCGCACTAGAGAGTGTATAGGTGTAAATAGTGTTTTATCAAATTAGCTTTCCACTGATGCATTAGTCCGACAAGATTGTATAATGTCTCCATGATTGTTAAATGCATGGATACCAAAATAGACGGTATTTCAGGGTGTCAATGTTGTTGTGTGCAGATGACACAGTCCTGTCGTCCCAGAAAAGATGTAAGTTGGATAGCATGTCGTTAAGGGAAAACTAAAACTAATAACAGCATAATGATAACATCCAGTACAGAGAAACTTGTTTTGCCGGTCACTCGCATTCCTCAATCACGTGTCAAAGTGGGCACTTTTGTATGGCTCGGAAGTTATCACCAACAGAAACAATGCATAACAGATCTCTATTTGGCAGCTATCGACTGGACACGACCATGGGCGGAGTTGGAAAGAGTCAAAAGTCTTGGACCAGACCTGACCCAGAAAATCTGTTTTGAACTGTAAATTCGAAACTCGGTTTATAATTATGTATAATAATGTATAATCATAAACTATATTGATAAACTAATTAGTTATAATTGTACATAATAATGTACTTTATTATAACTATAATTATAACTTATAATTACACATAAAATGTATAATTATAACTATAAATATTACAGTTTATAATTATACATAATAAATAATAATTATAATACATAATCATATATTAACCGCCCCAGTGGCGCAGTGGTCTAAGCGATGGCTTCAGATCATTCGTCCGTGATGGGTCCGGGTTCGAACCCCGTGAGGCATGGATGCTGTATTTATCTTAAGGCCCTGTCTCTCACCCTTCCCTGGAACCAGTGGTCTTTAATTAGGGACGGGAGACTGCTTATAGCCCATTGAGTTGCTCACGGGAATCGTTAAACCTTCAGTAAAAAAAAATCATATATATATACACAGGACGTTCAAAAAGTCTCTCCACAGTGGGTATCATGGGTTATGTAGAAATCATATAAAAATATTTAGGAAATTTACTAACTTACAGAAACTATTGAAACTGCCGTCTTTCATACACATGTTCTCAAACTGTTTTTACACATGTTCTTAAACACTTGTGCGAGAGTCAAAAAGTCCCTCTGCAGTAATGGTAAGGCTGTTCCACTTAACTTTGATGCTTCAGTCAAAATTTTTGAATTAAGTCACTTGTTATATGTTTAATTTCAGTGTTTGCTGGGTTATTTTTATAATATATCAAATTTCAGAATATGTGAAAGTTCGTGTTTCTCTGAAACATATTCCGGTTTCTTAATGAGACGAAAAAACTTCCAGCATTCACTATTCCCTTTTTGTTTTCAACAAGCACATATTTGTGGACCTCGACGCTACGCCTTTTTTAATTTCCTTAATATCAAATTCATCCGTTTTAACAAATAAGGCATTAATTCCGACACGACATGCAATGGAACGGGATGTTAGCACGTCAAACGAAAAACTTTGAAAGCTCAATGCAAAAGATTCAATGTTAAAATTAACTTTCGGTCTTACAGTGTGACACGCGGGATGTGAGAGAGTGAATCATCAGAGATGCAGGCGACAGGCGCTTGCCAGTATCTTTCTCCGGACAATCTCACTGGAAGCAAACGCAAAGAAAGTATCGTTTTTTGATATGGTATCGTCGGCCGGTGGAAATTTTCTTTGCTTTAAGAGAGTAACGGCGATATTTTTGCATGACAAATCATTTTTCACTCAGCATCGAGCACAAAATTCCAGAGTAACATTTTTTTTTGAAATATTTTTTTCTTTTAAAAACTAAAACGGAAATAAAAACGGGTCAAAATCGAGTCAGGAAAACCTTGACCGGAACCGTTTGACTCGGAAGAAATTGTTGACCTGCTGACTCGTGACCCGTTTCCATCTCTGACCACGGATAGCCATTTTTGAAATGCATAAAGGAATATGCTCGCAACTTGCGGTCACCAACACAACGAAATCATGAAAAAAATATTGTTTAGAAATTTCTAGAAAGATAACGACAGCTCTGTAGAGTTTAAAACAGGAAGCACCTTTTCCCTTCTCTCCGTCTCTCTCTTTCTCTCTCCCTACCTCTCTCTCTCTCTCCCTCTCTCTCTCTCTCTCTCTCTCTCTCTCTCTCTCTCTCTCTCTCTCTCCCCTCTCTCTCTCTCTCTCTCTCTCTCTCTCTCTATCACTCTCTCCCTCCCTCTCTCTCTCTCTCTCTGTCTCTCTCTCGCGCGCGCTCTCGCTGTCCCCTCCCCCCCACCCCCACCCCCTCTTTCCCTCTTTCTCTCACCACCAATCACGAGATTGTAAATGGTGGGTAGTTTTTTGGGGTCCGCGAATTTCTTAGAATTTTGTTTGCTGGCGGTATGGTTTTCTGTTTTTACGGTACGCATGTTCTAAATGAGAGCGTGAAGCCCACATAAAAGTTCATCTTCCTCCATAGGCGTAGAATTCTGTAAACCTCAGGGCGTGCTGGAGAATAAGAATGCCGTTCGTTCACTAATTTTATTTAAAATAAATGAAAGAATAAATAAAAGCGTGTTATTACTAATCGTAATCGAGTAGTAAGCTTTTGAACACTAAAATAATGCTAGTTTTTCTAAAACTGGCACTATTTTAGGGTTTTACTGAAATAGTGCCAGTTTTGCATTCAATTCTCATGCTTGTGAGTACTACGGACAAAATATCTCTTTTTGGGGGGATGGGGGGGTTTACCGGCCATCGTGAACAAGTCATTGGGTTATATAAGCCGTCGTCTGTCCCAAATTTGAGGTCTCTGCTTCCACGTAAAGGAGATAAGCAGCCCAGTAAGATAAATGATCCATGTCTCACCCGGAATTCAGGCCCGGACCCATCTCTGGCGAACGATTGGCAGCCAACGCCTCACACCACGCTTTTTATTTTCCCTTCGTATTTTTCTTAACAACTCTTTCATTTCTCAATAGATCTGAAAAATTCTTGTTGTATTGAATTCAGCATAAAATAATAACTATTTATTACAGAATTCCTTTATATGTTAAAATAATATATTCAACACACGCACTATTTCAGAAGTGTGTCTTGAATACATCAATTTCGATTTTTCGTGATCTATATCTGGTGTTAACTGATAGAAACGTCTTATTCCTAATTAGTTTTAATTACAATATAAAATTGTTTACCAAAGGTTATTTTTGGTTAAAGGGGGGAACGGGGCATGCTTTAGCAACCGAGCAAGTCCCTAGTCGATGAATGTGTCTCCTTCATCCCACCGAACGAAGTCGTTTCGCATAGCAGCTGCGTTGTTTGAGCAGGCCTCGTGGTCCGCTCCAGATGGTAAAACAAAACATCGTTTATTTTAAGGCGGAGAACGGAGGGCAAGATGGAATGGTATCAAAGCTCAGCCGCAGTAGTGGTGCTGTTGCGTTCGGATCTCCTTACCTTCCATTTTCTCCTGTGGAATATGTAGCCGGAGCGCCAGATTTGTAAAAACCTACCTATGATTCGAACACTTATCCTGCTTCAGAGTCTTACTCCTGCCTCTTCGTAAGAGAAGTGAACAACATTCCAAAATAAAAATAAAAACTGGAATAAAAGAAAGAAAGGTAGAACCATCGAGCTTAATTTAGGTGGAGACACCTCTAGCTCTGCCGCCAGAGGTGACAGCTAATCTTTGGAGTAACGTCATATGCAGGCAAAAACAAACTAAATTATACAGTTGATACAACAGAAACCATTCCCTTCTGTTGCGATGCTGAGAAACGTGAAAGTCGTGCCCACTGATCAACGCATCGAAAATGGCGGGAAAATGTGCTAACAATTCGCTATCCTAAAATGGTTGTTTAACTTCACTTCTGATAAATATGGATACCAGGTTACACAATCATCCCCCTAAATGACCGGTTTGAATAACAAAGCTAAGGGGAAAGCAATTCGTTCTGATTCGCAATTCTGCCTAGAAATGGAGTAAGAAAGTGAGTCAGACTTCAGTATACAAATTGTTTCTACGTTTTCTGGTTAAATTATTCCTGTTCTGAAACATTCTGCCTAGAAATGTAATAAGAAAGTGAGTCAGACTTCAGTATGCAAATTGTACGTTTGCTGGTTAAATTATTCCTGTTCTGAAACATTCTGCCTAGAAATGGAGTAAGAAAGTGAGTCAGACTTCAGTATACAAATTGTGTCTACGTTTGCTGGTTAAATTTTTCCTGTTCTGAAACATTCTGCATGGAAATGGAGTAAGAAAGTGAGTCAGACTTCAGTATACAAATTGCATCTACGTTTGCTGGTTAATTTGTTCCTGTTCTAAAACATTCTGCCTAGAAATGGAGTAAGAAAGTGAGTCAGACTTCAGTATACGAATTGTGTCTACGCTTGCTGGTTAATTTGTTCCTGTTCTGAAACATTCTGCCTAGAAATGGAGTAAGAAAGTGAATCATACTTCAGTATACAAAGTGTGTCTACGTTTGCTGTTTAATTTGTTCCTGTTCTGAAACATTCTGCCTAGAAATGGAGTAAGAAAGTGAGTCAGGTCAGATCTCGCGTTGCGACCAGCGATCCTACATCAAAACCGAAACTTGACGAGGAAAATCTGCTGCCGAAATTCTTAAAGCTGAAGTTTGTGGGGTTAGTGTAGTGGATCGTAGCAGAATATCACACTGGGCTTCTCGTTTCTGCGAAGGTTGGGAAAGCATGGAAGACGACCCAAGAAATGGCAGACCTTCAGACGCAACGGACGACACTTATGTGGTTATCGTCAACAGCTTTATGGAAGAAGATCGACGGTAAACACGCGAAGAGATTGCACTTGAAGGAAACATGTCTACCACTTCGGTTTTCAGAATCCTAACTGAAATTTTACACAAGCAAAAAGGATTCCGCATAATCTGAATGAAGACCAGCAAGCAGTTTGCAAAGGGATCGCAGAAGAATTGCTTCAGCGGTACGAGACAGAAGGCGAGCAGTTTTGGGACAGAATTGCTGCTATAGACAAAACCTGGATACGAGAATTTGAACCGGAACTGAAATCTCAGTCCACTCAGTGGAAACATCCAGAATCACCTCGCCAGAAGAAAGTCCGCCGCCTACAGTCGAAGGTTTAGCTGATGATGCTTATGTCCTATGACAAGGTTGGAGTGAAAACAACAGACAGAGTGGGCCCGAGGAGACCATTGTAACAACGGAATACTACAGAAGGTCTCTGAAAAAAATTGTGACGAAAGGTTTGCCAAAGAAGACTCGACTTCCTCGAAGCTGGTTTCATCATTTTGCGCGACAACGCAAGGCCGCGTGTTACTCGTACAGTAAGAGACATTCTGGAAAGGTATAAATGGAAATTGTTTCCCCACACGTTACACAGTCCTGACATGAGCCCATCAGACTCTGACTTGTTCCCAAAACTGAAGAAGCCACTCCGCGGGAAACGATTCAGTACGATTCAAGATGTTTCTCACTAGGTTACCAGAGTAATCCGAAGCCTCAACAATGCAGGTGTCCTGACTGGAATACAAGACTTGCTCAAACGTTGGGCCTCTGTCATAAAGAAATATGGAAATTACTTCAATGGCCTTTAAAGGTATGTTGTGAAATAAATTTCTTATTTTTTAAGAAATGACCCAGGGTATTCAAAAGTTTTGAAATGACCATCGTGAATTATAAAATATTTCAAAGCTTCATATGAAATTAACCATTTTATTTAAAGTTCACCTAAACGTTGTGTTAAATATTTAGACACACAAACTACACTGCTGGCCACCCAAAATGCAACACCAAGAAGGAAGCATCCGATTGGCCTGAAATTCGCAGCATGCGTCGCCCGCGAGAGGACATGCAAACGATTAGCATTGCAGGGCACATGCAAATCATGTGCGCCCGGCACGCCACCGAGAATCACAATACGAAGGGTGCACAGAAGGCTGGGTGTGTGTTGTGCTGCCGGACTTATGCGTAGGAAGCTTCCTGATGCCTCGTCCCAGAATACGGCAGTCATTCCAGCATGTTTCGGAGTTCGACAGAGGACGAATAGTGGCTTATCGCGATAGCGGTTTATCGTACCGAGATATCGGTGCCCGTGTGGGACGACATCCAGCCACAATGAGGCAAGTATGGATTCGGTGTGTGCAGGAGGAACGAACGGACCGACGTGAGCGATTGCCGCAGCCGCGGCACACCACCGAACGAGAGGACCGGCATGTTATGCGGTGTGCATTGACGGCTCGCACCACCACGTCACGAACGTTACCGCAGGAATTAGGGTGTGTTGCGCAACAACCGTGTCAGCACGTACCGTTCGACGTCGTCTGCAGGAGCGGGAACTTGTCGCACGGCGCCCATTGCTCCGATTACCATTGATGTTACATCACCGGCGAGTGCGGCGGCAGTGGGCCGTTGAATGCCGCACCTGGACTACGGAATGGCACGACATTGTCTTCTCCGACGAATCCCGTTTCAGCCTGCAACACCACGATGGTCGTATCCGCATGTGGTGGCACCGCGGTGAGAGACTGTATGACGCCTGCATTATGCATCGCTATACCAGTCCGTCGCCTGGTGTTATGGTTTGGGGGCGCAATTGGATATGACACCCGCCCCTCTTTGGTACGCATCGCCGGTACACTCAACAGCCACCGCACCATCTCCGACGTTTTGGAGCCTGTAGGCCTCCCTTACCTCCAGGACCTGCCAGCGGCCACGTTTCAACAGGACAATGCGCATCCGCACGTGGCACGCATCGTGCAACAATTCTTTACGTCCCACCAGGTGTCACTGCTGCCGTGTTCCGCCTGTTCTCCCGATATGTAGCCCATCGAACACTTCTGGTGGCTGATCGGCAACCGAGTGGCCCGGCAAGCACCACCCGTGGCTACGACTGATGAACTGTGGCAAAGTGTGGAAGCAGGCTGGACTGACATATTCCAAGCCCACATCCTAAGCCTCTTTCGTTCGATGCCGCGGCTGTAGCAACCTTTATTGCCAGTCATGGGGGCCACACAAACTATTGATGTCTGCGCGTTCCGCAAGTCGCACGGGCCTGTAAGCTCAATCGTTTCATCTTTGTATCTGTTGTTATGTGTCCAGTAAATCTGGCTTTGCTGTGTCGTGTCTTTCTTGGTCTTACATTTTGGGTGGCCAGCAGTGTAGATGCTGTTCTTTCTTATAGAAATATTATTTACATTTAGATTTGCAATCCATCCTGGGTGTGAAACAAGATCATCGTTGGATGGTTAATGGAATGCCTTGCATTTCTTCTTATATGATGCTTCAGGGAGATACTCAAAAACAGAGAGTGAGAGAGAGTGTGGAAATAGACAAACGTTGCCGAAGGAAGAATTACATACAGTTCAGTCAATTTTCTTCTTCTGAGCTTTCATTTGGAAAATGAAACACCCATACAACTGGGCTAAAACTGTATTTAGAAGCTCTTATTCCGAGGTCTCTAATGGAATCTTCACCCGGTGAACCGAATCCAATTCCATTTTATTTAAATCTGTTTATCCACTTCCATCTTATTCATGCTTAGTAATGGAATTGCTTTAACTCATTTTCTCACCTAATTAGCACGTCTTCTGTAAAAAAGATCCTGCTTATATTACCGGTTTGTCCGTCCGTTTGTGGAAACCATATCTCTGCAACTATTAGTCCGATTTGAAAAATTCCTTCTGCGCTGGGAAGCATGCAATGTGAAAATCATGAACCTTGAAATTCCTATTTTTTTTTATTTTTTTTTTTTTTACGATGTGCAATTTTGCGGCTAGACGGCGTAGATGCAGATGATATCGAATTCAAAATACATTTTATTCCATATATGTGCTTCCAAATATCCGATCGAAAAAATTATTTTACCATTCGATTTCATTCATATCAAAATTTAGTCACTTTTTCAAGTGACTAAATTGAAAAAGGGGGCGTAAAAGTAAACTGTCTTTTCCCGGATATCTCTGCTTCTAAAATTCCGATTCAAAAAATTACCCTTGCACCTAATACAGCTCCTGATGGGAAATGTTTTCCATATAATTTCTAATTTTTGTTAAAGAAAGGTTTGGCCATTAGAATGTGTAGGTGTTTATTTCTGCTTCTGATGTATTTGCCCCAAAATATGAGCTTCTGAAAACTCAACTGAAAAAAATTATTTCCTGGACAAATCCCGCTCACTTTGAAAAACCTTTTAAGAATACTTTCTCCTTAAAATAACGCATAGTCTTTCCTCCAGGGGCGTAGATGTGTGTCTGATTTTTGTCGATATCTCTGCTTCTAAGAAGATCGGAAAGTTCTTTCTTTGTAGGACAGCATTTCCAGTACGGAATGTTTCTCATGTAATTTCAAACTTTTCTTAAAGCATAAGTGTGTCACCAGAGGGCGTAAGTTCAGGTTTCCGTTTACAGCGATATCTGCTATATTAAAAACCTGATTGAAAAAAATATTTTTCGGTTAGATACTATTCAGTATGCAAATTCTGTGTGTGCATTTTCTTGCAAAAATAATGCACGATTTCGCCGTTAGGTGGCGCAACTCCTTAATCTGTTTTTCTCAATATCTCTGCTTCTCCATGAGCGATTTAAAAATTCTGTCAACCTTGTACAATTTACCTTGTACAATACTTTGGGTTAGTGTATGAGAAGTTTTATAGTTCACAGTTCTTCGCTTTTAAAAACCGTATTGAGAAATTTCTTCTTTAATGTGTGCCATTCGCTACAAAAGAGATGTGAAGCATTATCCTCTAAATAATGCAGATTTTCCTCTAGGAGTGTGAAGGTCGAAACATTTTTCTCTCAATCCCTGCTTTCGGAAGACGTATTTGATAAGTTATTTTCCCTTAGAAAAGCTTTTCCCATGAAGGATATTTTTTTCCGATTTTCATCTCTTCCATTATGCAAAATTCTTCGGCTAGAAGGCGTGGAGTTATATCCCTTATCCTCCTACATTTCTTCTTTTAACTGTTCGATCTGAAAATTGCTTTGTCTCTGATACCTTCCTTGTGCTATAAGAAATGAGAAGCTTTTTGTGCGCCATTTGTTAATCTTCGTAACATACTTTTTAGCCGCTAGTAGAAGTAAGCAGCTGTTTCTGTTTCTGGATGTTTTATGGATTGCTGATACCCAGTAGCGCACCCAGAAATTTCCCAAGTCCCAAGGGGAGGGGGAGCGTTGGGCCGTGGCGCACAGAATTTCACCAAGGTGGGAGTGACCCCATGAATTGGCCACGAAAAATTGTAGATTTATTCTTATCCAGTTACTTGTATTGTTACAGTGCAAGAAATTTAACTGATTAGAAGCAGCAGTAGTTGAAATTCATTTTCTGGCTAGATTTTTATAAATTTACTTAACAGAACTACTCCCTTATAATTATTGTATGTCATAATTATACGGTACATGGTTAAGAAGTATATGTAAATCGCTTATCGTGATTTTTTGTTTCAAACTTCGACATAATAATTTTCCGATTTGTCAGTCAAGGGAGGGTCGGGCCCCATAGGCCCGCCCCGTGGGTTCGCCACTGCAGATACCCGGTCGATTGTTTTCTTAACAGGTTATATTATCAAAGTTATTCATTGACAAATTTATCAAAGTTATCCATTGACAAATTTATCAAAGTTATTCATTGACAAATTTATCAAAGTTATTAATTGACAAATTTATCAAAGTTATTCATTGACAAATTTATCAAAGTAATTTATTGACAAATTGATCAAAGTTATTTATTGACAAATTTATCAAAGTGATTCGTTGACAAATTTATCAAAGTTATTCATTGACAAATTTATTAAACCTATTCATTGACAAATTTATCAAAGTTATTCATAGACAAATTTATCAAAGTTATTCATTGATTTTGAATAACTTTGATAAATCCAATTAGTGTCAGAAAGGATTCAAAATACGTGCTCATTACAATCGAAAATCGGGTGTCATCTTTTTGTCTTATCGTTTCCGAATTTTCATCGTAGTTAACTCATGTTAGTAACTTTTTGCTTGTATTTTATCACACCTAATTTTGTTTCCTTCGTCATTGCTTCGTATCAGAAGAAAATGTGTCTGTTACTCGCTCGTGCACTGCTGAGAAAGCAAAACGATTAAACTACCTTTTGTTGAATTTACCATATTTTTCCGTGTATAAGACGATATTTTTTTTCCAAATTTTTTAGATCGAAAATTGGGTGTCGTCTTATACACGGGGGTAAACGGTTGAGAGAATCCTGTGGTTACCGCGGCGAAACTGTGAGCACAGTACCTTTTATTCCCTCTCCCCACTACGACTTAAAGCCCTGATGAAAGAAGAATGGAATAAATGGATGCAAAAAGCAGGTAATAACTTGAACCGACAGTGAGAGTGAAAAACCCAACCATTACTGAGGCCTGCAACTGGGTCCTAAACTAATGGAATAGAGTCAAGCAAGAGGTGGTTGTGAAGTCTTTCAAGAAATGTGGAAACAGCAATGCCATGGATGGAACTGAGGATGATCTTATATATACGAATATAGACAGCGACTCAGACGACAGCGCTGATGCAGTTGAGGTTGAAAAAGCGATATATCTGGAACTAATAGTGCTGAAGAAAGTGGTACATAATTTTATAGATTGTATCTTAAAAATATTATCTAATTTCTAAATAATATAAATTTCCAAACTTCTTCTTTTTTTATTTATTATTACAGACTTTGTGATATTACCTAATTTCTAAATGTGCTTCGATAATATTACCTATTTCTAAAAAACATCAAATGTGTCTTTTTCTGTAATAAAAGTATTGATTTCTTAATTTTCGGTTCGAAAAAGTAGGGGTCGTCTTATACATGGAAAAATACGGTAATTACTGAAAATGTTGATAGAACTGTTTCCTTTGTTGCGAAGAATAATTGAAATATTAATGCATCTTTAAGCAGTAGGAACGGAACCCCTGTTGTTGTTTTTTGACCTTCGAATTGGGTTTCAGAAAAGCACCAGTGCTTGAAAAGGGCCGGTATACGCCGGTATGGCATACCGGCACTTTTCCCCCCTAGTATTCCATACCGGCACTAATTTTAGTGAGGGGAAATGCAGAAATTAATTTTTTTGTCCCTTACGAGCGCGCATTCTTAAGCATAGAAATCTTATGGGCCTCGTGCCCTTAAGAAATAACTATGTGGCAACGGTAAAGGGTAGGGGAGTGGTACATGCATTTGGAGGGCGGTGAGACTGCTACTAATTTAAGAATGAATATTTATTCTGATTGCGGCGGTTCTAATTGCCCGACTTCATCAAAGTCCCTATTGGAAGGGGACTGCCTTTTCGGCTCGGGACCTTAAAGTTCTCGGTTCAAGTCCAGCTACATCACTAATGATTAGCCGAGGTTCTGAAGTCTTGTTAATCCGTTGGTCCAGGGGTAGAGACTCCTCATTATAAACAAATTTAACCTCAGTCCTCGGTGTTGCATAAGCAGTGGCCGCTGGGGTCCACAGACCAACCAACTCTAATCGACCACCATCGTATGGCGCAATAGTACTCCACGGAATCATCAATTACATTTTCAAACCAAGGAGTTTTTCTGTGGCGAAGAGGAATGCAACCCGTGTCTAAAAGAGGTCACTTTCGAAAAATACAGGGGGAGACGCCATGTTGCGTAACATATGGCTAAGAATCTCTTTTACGAGGAGAGAGAGGAAGAGAGGAGTGTCCACAAAGCATCTTCCTGTCCGGGAGCGGGACGTTCCTGAACGGAGTAACAGTTTTGGTGAGTTATTAGATCCCCCAGAGTATGCATCCTGCAGATAATGCACTGACGGGATTGGCTGAAGGCGAGGGAGCTGGGAGAAATCACATTTCGGACCAGGAGCCCAGAAATTTGGCGGAAACCCTCTTGGTTTTGCTGCAGAGGGAAGGATGCGGAAGGAATTTCCCTGAAGGCTGCGGTCATTAGGCTATAGAACAGGGGTGGCCAACACTGGGCCCGCGGGCCAAACATTTTCCCGCCAGGGCATTTTGAATGGCCCACCCAGTTGCCCAAGCACCAACTTTGTTTTTCTAATTTTCCTCTTACTGACAATAATAATTATTTTTATTTTATTCTATTCTGGATTCATTTTATTTTATTCTTTTTATTTTATTTCATTCTTGACAGCATTTATTCGGATTTTATAAATTATGCCGATGTGAAATTGGTCGCGATTTCAAAAACATGTACTGACACATTTTTGTGTAAACACTAACTCACGAGCGTGAGCCAGTGCGTTAGAGGACGATGTCACGTGACTGTACACAAAGCTTGCCTTCCCGCACTAGCTGGCTATTTTCAGTGTGACTCGTCTCACAGCCACATTGTGTTACTTCAGATCCTAAGTAACGTGTTGATATTCAGTTTTATTTTTAGTTTATTATTTTGAAGTATGAAGTAAAATGGCATTTAGTAAACATGAACCGTCATAAAGGAAATGTGACAGTGACGCGGTGTTCCGGACATTCAATGAAAAATGGGCAGAACAATTTCTGTTTACTATAGGGAGGTCTTCAAAACCAATTTGTCTGATCTGTTCAGCAACAATTGCAGTACCTAAAAAATACAACATTGAGAGGTATTTGAAACAAACTCATGATACATTTAACACGTCAAACCCTCCTGGCTCTGCTTTAAGAACTTAATATATTTCAAAGAAAAAGATGGGACTTCATTGCAAGCAAAGCTTATTTGTAGCAAAGTATGAAGAGATGAATAACATGCTTCGAGTGTCACATGAAATATCGTATTTACTCGCTCAAAAAAAAACCTTTCGCAGATGGCGAAATTATTAAAGGAAGTCTGTATTTGCCGAACACACTGGTGATACAAACATAAAAAAATGGCGGACAATATTTCCCTTTCTCCAAATAGAGTTATGAGGCTCATTGAAAAAATGGCGGACAATATTTCCCTTTCTCCAAATAGAGTTATGAGGCGCATTGAAAAAATGGCGGACAATATTTCCCTTTCTCGAAATACAGTTATGAGGCGCATTGAAGAAATGGCGGATGATGCGTCAAAACAAATAAAGTATTTAACTACTAATTCCACATACTTCTCTCTTGCAATAGAGAACATGAGAGCTATGCCATGATAGATAATGCCCAGTTGCTTGTGCTTGTAAGGTGCATAAACGAAAAATTTTTATGTGTTTCAAGAACTTTTAGGACTATGTCAATTATCGACCAGAACTTCCAGAAGGGATATTTTTGAGACATTAAAAAACTGTGCCGAAAAATGTGATGTTGATAGTGGTAAACGTCAGTGGACTATACTTGAGAGTATTTCAACGGATGGTGCCCCGTCCATGGTAGGCAAAAGAAATGAATGGCTGTGTTTCATTGCTCCAGGAGTATTTACAGCGGAAGTTGTTTTCATAGCACTGTATCATTCACGCAGAGGCTTTGTGTGCTAAATAAATAAACTCCCATTATGTTTTCAATCCTGTTGTGTGTTACGTTAATATGATTCGATCACGCGTGCTTAAACAAAAAGAGTTTAGGTAACTTTTTGATGAAGAAATAAATGAATATGGTCAACTTCTACTTCACAACTCCGTTAGATGGCTTTCTAAGGGAGAGGTGGTTTCACTGTTCTTCAAATTAAAAGACCAAGTATTTTCATTTTTGGAGCTGAAATATACACTATAACGAAGTAAATTTCTCCGTCATTTTTATCCGCGCCGGGGTTCGAACCCGGATCCCCTCATTCCGGAATAAGTCACTCTACCAATTGAGCTACGCGGACGTTTTATTCTGATTCCTATCTGCCATTGTGTCGTGTGCGTCCTGCTGGCAGGTACGTCACATCTCCTGGTACGTTACAACACTAAAGAGCAATTGAATTAGACATACCTATCTAGTAACGTGTAGCACCACCTTTCGCCCTGATCACGGCGGCGATTCGTCTCGGCATGGACTCGACAAGACACCGGAAGCGTTCGGGAGCCATACGGATCCACGACCCCTGTACAAGCTCCCGCAGTTCACGAAGATTTGATGAAGGGGGAGGTCAGAGCCTCGAACATCTCTCTCGATGGCAACCCAGGTGTACTCGATGGGATTGAGGGCAGGTGACCTAGCTGGCAAAGGAAGCGAGGTCACGTCGGTGGGGTGTTCATCCAACCATTCGGATACAATTCGGGAGCGATGCATTGTCTTTTTGCAGGATGAGGTCCCCAGTGGGATGTTGAAGACGCACAAACAGGAGCGTCCAGTATATTCCGGGAACGTTGACCTGTGAGGGACGATGTCACACGTACCAGGGGTCCCATTTCAGTCCACGTAAACAGTCCCCAGGCGAGAATGCTACCCCCACGAGCTTGAAGAGTAACCTGCTGGCAAGAAGGAGTGCTCGTATCCTACCATCCGCATGTACCAACGTGAAGCTCGACTCATCAGTCCAGGCAACATTTTTCCACATGTTTAGGGTCCAGTGGCGATGTTTCCACGGCCGTGCTAATCTTTGCATCCTGTGATGTGCGGACAGTAGCGGTACCCTCGTGGGACGATGGCTTCTGTACCTCATAGCGAGGAGATGGTTCTGGATGGTGTGGCTGCTTACACGTTTTTGTGCACCACCGTTAAATTGCCGAATGATTTCTTGCACTGGGGCCCGTCTATCCGCTGTTACAATGCGAGCTAGCCGACGATGACCCGCTCATCCGCACCCTGCTATCCACGGCAGTTGCCCTTGCAGGGATGGTTTTACCGGATTCGATGTACTCACAATGCACCCGTGACACAGTGGCTCGTGAAAATCTCAGTGCCTGCACGACTTCCGAGATGGGGTGACCCATTCGTCGGGCCCCGACAATTTGCCCACGATCGAATGCGCTTAGATCCTTCGTCTTACCCCTACTGCGTCCGACTCTTACTGATTCCCGTCGCATCACTCCTTATATTGTCGGATCGCTGCATACGTCATGTCGTTTCCGTTTACAGGGCCACCCACAGCGCCACATTTGCATAACGCCAGCTGTCTCTAATTCAATTGCTCTTCGGTGTGTTATGCCTGTGGAGTGGGGACTACTTAAAGATCGAGAGTGGGTTTGTGACTTAGCCTTTTTAGTGGATATTACGCACCATTTGAATATTCTTAACAGAATATTGCAAGGTAAAAATTCTTTATTTCCACTCATGTTCAATGTAGTTAACAGTTTTAAATTAAAGTTGAAATTGATTTGTAACAATTTAGAGCCTGGCAAACTTGATCATTCCCCAACCATTCAGCAAATCTTAAGTACAGTAATTTTACCGTGGATCACTTAGAATACAAATCAGCTGTTACATCTTTCTACGAGTCATTCTTAACTCGATTTTCTGGTTTTGAATCTGAAAGGTGTAACATTGATTTATTCATAAATCCATTTTGTATTTCAAAGTCTGATGTACATAAATATTTCCGATCAATGCAAATCGAAATAATAGAAATCCAAAGCTACTCAGGACTTATTGTTAAGTTTAAGGAATAATATGAATCACCCACTGCTCCTAATTTGATTGAGTTCTGAAAATACGTCCCTAAAGAATAGTTCCCCGAGTTTCATGACCTTGCTCTGAGGTTCATTTGCAGATTCGGATTCACATACATTTGTGAACAAACATTGTCATCCATGAATGTTTTAAAAAGTAAATTTCGTTCAACTATCACAGATGCACACCTTGGTGATATGCTTCCTTTAAGGCTGTCTTTGAATGAGTGTAACGGCATTCTGTTCTATATCTGTAATGCAAATTCTTTTGTACACTTGAAGGGAGATTGGAATCTTGTCTTCTATAGATAATCTTAAATTCAATTGTACGTTCATTTTTTGAAGAGAAAATGTGTACATTACCAGAAAACACTTGAATTCGAGACAGAAACTACGCTTGTGTACTGAGCTCCACCCCCAAACGATGGCTTCTGTACCTCATAGGTTAAAACGCAACGGGGAGTTTTAACCAATGGATTTTACACCTAAATGTGCAGGGAGTTTTAACCAATGGATATTTATTATTTTGTCTTTATTGTGGAGCCAACGAGAGACAGCTTCCATTCTGAATATGGTAATGTCTTCAGTCATTCGCTGACGCCAACTTCTGGGACAATCCCTTAAGACGTAGCCACGCCCAAGGAGTGATATTTTGCGCCATCTATCGCAGAAGATGAAGCCTAACACTCATTCAAAGACAGCCTTAAGTACATCGAGAATTGCACCCAACATTGACAAATTGTTACGGGAAAAGCAGGTTCAAAAACCCTATTAGTGTTGCAGGTGTGTAAAGTTCATAGGAACTCTATTTTTTTAATTAATTTTGTCCCTTTAATTTCTAGTAAAAATGAAAGTTTTATTACAACAATTCAGTTTATTTAATTTTTTTGCATAATAATAATTTTAATATTATGTTAATGATTTAATAAAATGCGTGTTTAAAAATGTATATGGATTTCGATACTTTACAAAAACATAAATTAACCACATTTTCGGCTGATAATAGTTGTCAATATTTAAGTTGGTTACTTAAATATTTCTTAGAATTTACTGGCTCAATTTTACTTCAAATGATTTCTTAGAATTTACAGGCTCAATTTCAAAACGGTTGGCCACCTCTGCTATAGAGAATGCTTAGAGTGGCTGAGGTCATTCTTTAAAACATCTTCGTACATGGTAGGGATTACCCTGTACTGTGGTACAGATACCTGTAATACTATACTAGCTAATTGGTACTGTGGATTTGATTCAAAGCAAGATCCTGGCACATTAATGCTCTAAAATCTTGCGTGAGAGGAGCGTTACCTCATTTGATGAACTCTCTACTGAGATGATCATTCTATGAACTCGCTGTGTGACAGCGCTCGCTACTCGAGGCTGCACATTTAGGTGTAAA
Source organism: Macrothele yani (assembly GCA_039090855.1). Lineage (NCBI taxonomy): Eukaryota > Metazoa > Arthropoda > Arachnida > Araneae > Macrothelidae > Macrothele > Macrothele yani. The sequence goes on from CM076995.1 coordinate 189,823,811, forward strand.
ATCCATTCCCGAGTTTATTTATTTATTTATTTATTTAAATCTTTCTTTCTTTCTTTATTTATTCATTTTTATTAATTCGGGTAATTTTGAGGAAAGAGTACGTTTTATTTACTTTTTATTTTATTTTGCCATTAGCCCCACTTTCGGGTGATTTTTCTTTTTTTCTTCCTCCCCCTCTCCCATGGGCAGTTGAGAAGCGCCAGTGGGACCCTTGCGAGGCGTCGCATTGCGAAACGAGGCAGCGTATGGCGTCACCATTGGCGAACCGACTTATGTTTTATTGGGGTCATCAAGGTGTCCACCGTGTCTGGCTTCCACAAAGGGTAGTTCGAGAAGTCAGACTTATGGAACCGAAACTAACAGTTTTATTGGGTTAGGATTCATGTTCCGGTGGTTATATCACGCGGCTAACGTAACTTGAAGGGCTGCTCTCAGAATTTTCACGGGAACGGGTAGCAATTTTGGCCCCATAACGAATGGATGAACCAAATGTTAATTCTATGACCAGTAGGATTTAGACTTGGGAATTTAATTCAGAGAGGCTTGCGTTTGCCATGCTAGGGATTGGATGATGGGATATTTTGAGGTAATATGGGTCTTCTTGGGAGTTGTCGAAACTTTTCCAAGGGAAGAGAAGAACTTCGTCACTTTTACTTTTTTCACGGCGTTCATCAGTTTTCACTTTTTATTCCTTGTGACTTATCACTTTTTTTTTTTTTTTTTTTTTTGCCGTGAGTGTTAGTGACTTTACTTCGTTGAACACCTAAAAAGTGTATGTTAAAGATAAGTATTACCAGACGAAGAAAGGTTGGGCTAGTGGCAGCAACTATTACTGAACGAAATCTGAAATTCCAGTAATTGCCTGATGGCAACGCTATGTACCAAGGCGATAACATAACAAATAGCCGCCGATCTTCATTTTTTTATTGAAGGTTTAACGACCACCGTGAGCAACTCAATGGGCTATAAGCAGTCGCCCGTCCCTAATTTAGGGTCACTGGTTCCAGGGAAGGGAGAGAGCCAGTGCCGTAAGAAAAACACAACATCCCGGATCCCGTTCGGACGAATGATCAGACACCATCGCTTAGACCACTGCGCCACCGGGGCGGCGCCCCCCATTTGGCACAGTAGTCTAAGCGATGGCTCCTGATCATTCGTCGGAGATGGGTCCGGGTTCGAATCCCGGTGAGGTATGGATGTCGTGCTTGTCTTACGGCGCTGGTTCTCTGCCTTCCCTGGAATCAGTGGCTCTCAATTAAGGACGGACGACTGCTTATAGCTCACTGAGTTGCTCATGGTAGTCGTTATACCTCCAGTCAAAATAAAACAAAAAACAATAACAGTAATAACCACATCTGGGAGGTTTTTTCGTATCTCATTTTTGGAGATTTTCTAGCGAAGGTATTTTTTTCTGGAGGATTTTCAACTAAATATGAGCATATCGGCACTTCAAGATTTCTATATCGAGCACTGGAACGCACTATATACGAAAGTGAGGAACGCAAGTCATGTAATCACTCAGGCACCAGGCGACAGCTTCTTTTAAACAGAACGTAAAGAGCTTGAGCACAAACCAATTATTACGTGAAGAGAAAGCTTGGCACTACCAACGGTTCTCATTTTCATGTTGTAGAAAATATGCTTTTAAATGCGGTCAGTAATTTGACTTTCAGATTGTAGTCTTTAATATTTAACGTATTCGTGGAATTAATTATTTTAAACACAGCCACCCTGTAATGAATTCTTCCTGCAGTTGATGTTTGTCCACTGCTGGTCCTGGCCGAGCCGAAATGCTTTAATTACGAGCAAGGCACGTCACACGTGTCTCCTATATTTGAAACCTTCACATCTCTGGAAACCCTAAAGGAAGTTTTCTGTCTAAAATCTGTTCGATATCCCTTGGGTGAAAGGCTCGCCTGCAGCTATAGTGACAAGATGATCCGGCCACCGACAACGAGCCTTTCGCGTGACCTGGCCGCGTGACCAGAAACCGTCTCCATTGATCCCTGTGCTAACGGACACCCTTCCCTCTCAGATGCCCGTCACGGAAACCACAATTCAGCATCGACACGCAGGAACGTAAGAGGCAGGAAGCACAAAGAAAAGAAGAAGAGGCCGCAATCATTTTTGACTCTACGAGGTCGAAATGATCATGCGACAGCCATCGCAGTCCACGTGATTCCCATTATCCAATGATAAGCACTCTTCCGGCGGCAGTAGGGGTTTTCTTGGACAGACCATGATGAAGATTTATGGCTTTTCTGCTGAGACATGCAGACTCGCTCACTGTTTGTTGTCATTACGCAGAGCTGAGCACGTACTGCGAAGACATCATTGCTGCATTCTGTCAGCTACGTCGTAATACTGATTTTTTTTCATTTATTTAGTTTGGTTTCCTCTTGAAAGCCGAGGATAGTTCTACCAGTCAGTGATAGGTGTTCTGAACTTCAGTATTGTTATCTGAACAGAAATGTCTCTCACGATTCGTTGAGATAACAAATAATAAAACGTTCCTGTACGAACTGATACATTTTTATTTTTTTGATTGGGGGTTTAACGACCACAGTGAGCAACTCAATGGGCTATAGGCAGTCGCCCGTACCCTAATTTAGGGCCACTGACTCCAGGGAAGGGAGTGAGCCAGTGCCGTAAGACGAACACAAAATCCATGCCTCAACGGGATTCGAACTCGGACCCATCTGGGACGAATGATCAGAAGCCAGCTTTTAGACCATTGCGCCACCGGGGTGGCGAACTGATACATTACAGTTTCAAATGTCTCACTATGATAAGAAAGAGGTTCTTGAACTATTTTTTTCTTTATTCTCTACTGAATAGGTCAAAGTTGTTTATGAACTTCATGATGTTCAATTGAGTGTTTAGTGTACCAACACCACATGGCATCTGTGGACCAATACGACTCACTCTAGAAATCCATTCGAAAAACAGATTAACATCATATACTGGGCAAAGGAAAGAAATGTACATATACCATCAACCTATAAGGAATTCCTAGTACACATGTAATATATTAGAATGTACCTTATTAATGAAAGCTTTTGAGACGCGGATAAATAGTACAGAACATTTGAAAGTACAGTACGTTCTGTTAACCTTTTTCAACACGTTCTCTGCGTAACGATCCGAGATCGTGTGCGGCACCCAGAAATGCGCGTTATCTTCTTGTGCTAAAGCAATAACTTCTACGTTTTCCAGTGGGGGAAGAAAGTTTTCTATACATAAATCTACAGTGGGTATAAGTCACTCTATATATACAGGATGTCCCATAAAGGTGTAAGCAATTTCAAATAATCATAACAGTTTTAATACAAATGATCAATTTGTGTTAATTGACAGAACAGATCATGAAGTTTTATAGACATTCGACATGGGCACCCTTTGTCACCGAACAATGTCTAAACGGTATTCCAGTTCCAACCATGTTCGTTCCAGAATATCAGTATTAACTTTCAGTAGTGCCTGTGTAATCCTCTTCTTTAGGTCAGCAATGTCTGCAGCAGGGGAACTGTAAACTTCACCGTTGATGAATCTCCATAAAAAAAGTCACAGGGTGTGAAGTCCGGCTAACAGGCCATGCAATGAGACCACTACGCCCAATCCATCGATTGGGAAATTTGGTATCCAGAGATCTCCTAACAATCAAAGCCCAATGGGGTGGCACCCCATTTTGTTGGCAAATGACCGGAGTTGCAAGTTCATCCAACTGGGGATACACAAACCGCTCAATCATGCCCATGCAATTATCAGCTTTCAATGTCGCTTCCTGAAAGAAAAAAGTGTCCAATAACACGGTCGATCATTATCCCACACCAAACATTCACTTTTGGGCTATCATGTTTATATTTTATTGTGCACTGCGGGTGTTCAATTCGCCAAATCCTCACATTCTGTTTATTAACTTTTTCAGAAATATGGAAAGCGCACTCATCCGAGAAACAGATTTGTCTCAGGAAAGATTCAGTACCTGCAATGTTTTCCACCACCACTTCAGCGAACTGTTTGCGTTTCACATGATCATCTGGGGTTATGTGATTTGTTATCTGCAGTTTATACATGCGCATTTCCAATCTCTGACGTAACCTTCTGCGCACTGACGACTTGGGGATGCCCAGCTGTCGTGCTGTTTGTCTGATTGACTTTCGAGGGCTACGAATGAATGCTTGTGTCACAACCTCCTCCCTTTCTGGAACCAGCGATGGTCGTCCAGGGCTTTTCTTTGTAAGGACGCTACCAGTTTCCTTGAATGACTTGTACCACTTTCTGATGCTGTAACTTGTGGGAGTTTAGCTCCCATATTTTGTTCTGAAATTTTGCTGAATCTGCGCTTAGGATCGGGTTTCAATACACCATTCCGCAATCTGTGCTTTCGTCTTAGGATCCATTGGGTACACTTCTGGAAAACTTGAGGGTCTTCCCAACCACCTGCAACAAACAGAAGACTGATATTAGTTTTGTAACCAAAGTTATCATCATTTGAAATTGGTTAGACTTTTTTTGTGATACCCTGTATATCTTTGAACGATCCACCGATGAGACGTCACGTACACAATTCCAACTTACGTTTAAGGTTAGTGATAGTTTATAAAATACATGCACGGTTGTTGCTGCTTCTCAGACTCCACACCTCCTATTACAATATAATTAACATAGCAATCAGACATCTCTGGATTGCCTGTATTTACTGTTTATCGCGTACAATCACATCAGAAAACTTGGAAATTTCATCGCCATTGAGTGGGAATCGAACCAGCATCAACCAATTTCTGTTTGAGCATGCTATCCGTTACACCACCCAGGACGACACTATTATATTTTGTCTGACTTAGTGCAGAATCCCCCTCCCTCCTCCCATTGAACGCGAGCGTACTTTACAGGGCACCTGTTGAAAGGGAGGAGGTAATGTGATACCCATCTTCTCACTGTTTTGCTTATGTTTCCCCAATATAAAAGATAAAAAGATTAAAAGATCAAATACACTTTTTATAACTAAGAAAATTGTGTTACTGTATCTCCTCAATACGGATTCCGATAAATCAATCATATAGGCATAATAAAATTAGGGTTAATAAACTAAAATCAAATTGTTTTTCCATTTCGTAAAAATTTACGGAGTGTATTAATTTGTTTCAACATTTTGCGCTGAACGTCCTCATGGTGGTAGTTTCTGCAAGTGCATAATGCATATGTAATGAAAATCTTATAGTGAAGAATCCTAATTACAGTTACAATGTAGAATTTACATTAAATATTATAATTACAATGTAGAATCTACATTAAATATTATAATTACAATGTAGAATCCACATTATATATTACAACTGCAATGTAGCATCTACATTATATGTTATAATTACAATGTAGAATCTATATTAAATATTATAATTACAATGTAGAATCTACATTAAATATTATAATTACAATGTAGAATCTGCATTATATATTGTAATTACAATGTAGAATCTACATTAAATATTATAATTACAATGTAGAGTCTACATTATGTATTATAACTACAATGTACGATCTTCATTAAATATTGCAATTGCAATGTTGAATCTATTTTAAATATTATAACTGCAGTGTAGAATCTACTTTAAATATTATAACTGCAATGTAGAACCTACATTAAATATTATAATTACAATGCAGAATATACGTTAAATATTATAAGTACAATGTAGGATCTACATTAAATATTGTAACTACAATGTAGAATCTACATTAAATATTATAATTACAAAGTAGAATCCCTTTCATTATTCATGTATGCAGCTATTTAGTGCATGTAATAAATATATATATATATATACTTAAGAGCAAAACTGAAGACTAAGGAAAAAACTTTAGAATTTAAAACGAAGGTTGCAAAATAACCTGAAGATCAAAACGCGCAACGCAGCAGTTTTGAAAATTCAGAATTCACATTCTATAAAGAAGATACCTAAGCAAAAAAATACATATATAATTTTGACTCACGCCTAGTACAACATAGAAAAGGTTATGTATCTACCTGTGTGAGTAAAAGGAGAAAAGATAAAAAAATAAAATAAAACAACTGAATGTAGAAGGTGTCGAGAATACTGAGCCTTGGCTTTATCAAGGACCGGCAAAAACTCTGCATTTTCTCACTTCCACAAAGACCTAGTTGGAAATGGGTTTCTGCAAGGCCATAGATGCAAGTAACATTCCCACCTAAAATAGTTTAAAATATATATATGTGTCAGGTCCTCCGTAGAGTTGCTTGACCTAGCACTAGTTAACAATTTCGCTTGCATCCATTAACCTTCCTGGCCCGACCCATGCTCTTCATCTGTTACTATTAAACAGAGAGAAGAAGATTAAAGAGAACTCAAGCTGTGAGAGTGACATAATAATTAGAAATGATTTTCAGCCATAACGAAATGCCAAGTTCGTTAGAGAGAGAATTTAAACCTGAAAATCAATGCAAAAGAAATCCAAATTTTTACATTGCAATTAAAAAAGGAAATATTAATTTTTAACGAACAGATTTTTGAAAGAAAACTTGAGTCTAAAACCCCCTACTCTACAACTTATGACAGCACGAAAACGAGAATAAGTTAAAGATAATAATTAACTAAAGAAAACTTTGTGAAAGTTATATACCTTAAACAGTTAGTTGCAATATGTACAAAGTATTTCAGCAGTGCTTTAAGTGCATAATTAATTAGTTATTAAGAATTTGACTACTTTGAAAAAACAGCGCATTGAAAAGGAACAAGCTTAGCCATCTTCTGTTCCTAGGTACCCCAAAAGACGCTCAAAGTTACAAAGAAAAGAAAGAGATAAAACCCGCAAAAATGTTAACAGACAAACCAATGCCTAAAAGCTGAAAAGCTAAAAAACAACAGAGAAAAAGTACATGAAGTACAAACATTGAACTTATAAAACCTAGAACCCAAAAACAAGGAAGAGAGCTTACCTCTTGTGTGACAAAAACTTTTCTCCTCACAAGAGAAGAACATGGCTGACCTCTTCCGCCACTCCCTAGTCGCTGGGGGGCAGAGAGGGTGGGGCTGATGGCCTCCTCATACAGCAAGAAACCAACGCGCGGAGATTTTAACCAGAGAAAAAAATATATAAACTTAAGACTGTGGATCTGTATGATCAGAAAGAGCAGAACTAACTCTCCAGAATACATGAGAAATATTATAAAATACACGAGCAGTGTATTTAATAATCTTTGCATGTATTAAATCACCTTAGTGAGCTTCTATAGATTAATCAGAATCTTATTAATTTTAATGTTGGTTTTACTATTTTTAGTATAGCTATCCTAGTGATGAATAACTAGTTTTCTTTTTTATTTGTTTTTATTTTCTTTTATAAACAGATTTTTAAGCTTTTTTTTGTGATTTTGTTTATATTATTTAATTTTTTGTTTTAATGGGACCGTCATATCCATAGCACTAAGGTTCCTTTAGGTAGTTAATAGGCATCCTCTAGCCAACTTCCTTACGGCTTTGATTGGTCAGAGCCATATTATTAACTGTGTAGAAAATTAAAGCAGATCTGCCAACCTTACTCTATTATTCAGAATAATTTTTCTTAAAGTTCTTTTGATGAAAGAAGAGGGAATTTCGTTCTCTAGAAGACTTTCTAATAGTATATTATATATATATATATATATATATATATATATATATATATATATATATTATATATATCAGATGGCAGCCTAGTCCGGTCCTCCGGGGATTCTTAGCACCCTCTGCCTTCATGTCGCACTGGCCGCTGCCTTGGCCAGGTACATTCCAGCTGCCGGAGACTGAGGGCCAAGATTTAAGTTGTGGAATCATTTTGGAGGGAATCACCTTGGCTACGTACAATGGACGCTCCCTATCTTCTGATTCAAGGCTTCTTGAATTGGAAGAGGAACTACAAAGGATCAAGTGGGACATCGTGGGGCTAAGTGAGGTAAGGAGAAAAGGAGAAGATCTCATCGAACTGAAAAGTGGACATCTCTTCTACTATCGTGGGACAGATACTGGCAGAACTAGTGGTGTTGGATTTATAATAAACAAGAAACTGAAGGATAAAGTGGTAGAAGTTGAAAGTTCCTCTGACAGAGCTGCACGACTTGTTATCCAACTCTCAAAAAGATACCAGGCTCAGATTATTCAAACTTATGCACCCACCACAAGTCATCCTGAAGAAGAAATTGAAGAATTTTATGAGGAAATTTGTCATCTAAATAATAAAGGTAAGCAGCACTTGAAAATAATTATGGGAGATTTCAATGCAAAAATAGGGCAACGGCAACAGAATGAAACTTCAGTAGGTAAATTCGGTCACGGCAACAGAAACCAGCGTGGAAATACTCTCGTTGAGTTTGCAGAGGCAGAAGGGTTTTTCATCTTGAACTCCTTCTTCAAGAAAAAGCCACACAGGAAATGGACATGGAGACATCCAAATGGGACGACAAGTGAAATTGATTTTATTATGTGTAACAAAAAATTCGTCATAGAAGACTGCAGTGTGCTAAACAAGTTCAACACAGGTAGTGACCATAGATTGGTGAGATGTAAGATGCACCTCAACACTAAACTTGAACGTGGCAAGCTCATAAGACAAACAAAATCTATTGACATAACCAACCTTAAAAAACACCATAATACCTTCAAGTTGGAACTGAAGAACAGGTTCTCTGCTTTAGAAGGCCTAACATCGGAAGAAGTGGACATCTCTGAAGTTAACAGAAAAGTAACCAAAGCTCTTATGGAAACAGCAACAAAATTAGCTGGGTCTAAGAAAAAGTTGCATGTAAACAAATTATCAGGAAAAACGAAAATGTTGATGCAAAAAAGAAGAGAGATGAGGACAACTAAAGAAGATGTAACTTCCAAAGTGGAATATATAGAGCTATGCAAGACAGTAAGAAAAAGTATCACTGAAGACGTAAGAAAATTCAACTGTGAACTAGTGAGGAAAGCAATTGAAAACAACCAAAGCCTAAAGATAGCAAAGGGACATCTCAGTAAGGGAAGAAAACAGATTATGGCACTGAGAAAAGAAGATGGTTCTGTAACAAGAAATAGAGGCGAAATTTTGACAAGAGTGAAAGATTTCTACTCCAAATTATATGAAAGGGATGATACATGCACTCCAGACTTCATGAAAGATACCAGTACCAAAGTTCCTCCAGTCCTTCCAGCAGAAGTTGCTCATGCAATCAAGAACATGAAGCGGGGAAAAGCTCCAGGAGAAGATGGAATTACTGTAGACATCATACAAGAAGCAAGTGGAGAAATCGAAACAGTACTCGCCCAAATTTTCACTCGATGCCTTAATGAAGGAAAGATTCCTGAGGATTGGAACACCGCTACAATGATCCTGCTACTTAAGAAAGGTGACGTTGAGGATCTTGGAAACTACAGACCTATCAGCCTCCTATCAGTAGTTTATAAAATCTTCACTAAAGTTCTTTCACACCGCTTGAAGGTAACACTGGACATGGCTCAACCGAGAGAACAAGCTGGATTCAGGAGTGGCTACAGCACAATAGATCATATCCACGTGCTGAGAGAACTAATTGAAAGAGCAAGGGAATATGAACTTCCATTGTGCATGGCTTTTATCGATTATGAAAAAGCCTTTGATTCGGTGAAACCATCAGCAGTTACAATGGCTCTGAAAACCTGCGGTATTGAAGATGCATACATTAATATTATTAATAACATCTATGAAAATGCAAGTGCAAAGATTAGGCTGTTTGAAAATACAACACACATAAAAATTGGAAAGGGAGTGAGACAAGGTGACACCATATCTCCGAAGCTCTTTAATGCCACATTGGAGGGTGTCTTTCAGTCGCTGAGCTGGGAAAACAAGGGGATAAAGATTAATGGAGATTATCTAACCCACCTTCGTTTTGCTGATGACGTAGTCATTTTTGCAACTACCCCATCAGAGCTGCAGAGTATAATCCAGGAACTTGCTGACAAGAGTAAAGAAGTGGGATTAAAAATGAACTTTCAGAAGACAAAAGTGATGTTCAATGCTTTTACAAGAAATGAAGATTTATCGATTGATGGAGAAAAGCTGGAGATAACAGACACATACGTTTATCTTGGACAGCAGATATCAAGTGAGGGTCACATTGATGAAGAAATTAATCGGCGTACAAAACTTGCCTGGAGAGCTTTTGGAAGAAACAGCATAATTTTCAAGAGCAATATGCCATTATGTCTTAAAAGAAAAGTGTTTGATCAATGCATCCTTCCAGTGCTTACGTATGGTGCAGAGACGTGGACCTTAACTAAAAGAGACATACAAAGGCTGCAGACAACTCAAAGCAGCATGCAGAGGTGCATGCTTGGTGTAACCAGGAAAGATAAGAAGAGGAACTCGTGGATCCGAAAAATGACAAGAGTGGAAGACATCATGATCAGAGTTAAATCCCTGAAATGGCAATGGGCTGGACATACTGCCAGAAGAACAGACCATCGATGGACAGCCGAAATTTTAGATTGGATTCCAAGGGACAGGAAAAGACCCAGAAGAAGACCACATGGAAGATGGGTGGATGAAATTCGAAAGTATGCGGGAGTGACATGGAGGAGACTGGCACAAGACAGACCGTTGTGGAGGAAACTTGGGGAGACCTTCGTCCAGCAGTGGATTGATAATGGTTGACAATGATGATGATGATGATTATATATATATATATACATATATATTTTTCTTAAATTCTTTACTTTTTTGTTGTTTAATTTAGAAATTAGCTGATATAACTGAGAACATTATGCTACTGTATCACCACACCCCAGATTCCATGAAATAATACATATACGTATGATAAATTTAGGTCTAACAAGCGAAAGGTAAACTGTAAGGCGTTTAATAAAAATTTATGGAGTGCGTTCATTAATTTCCTCATTGTGTGCTAAACGACACACCGGTGATCGTTCCTGCTCTTGCAGTTTGTTATCTAAACTCCGTTCGTTACGAAATGCATACGTACAAACCACAAGGAAAACACTTCCAAGGTACGACCTATTGGTGTGCCGTACAGCACTGTATTGAATCAGTTAACGTCCCATCGGTGGGCCGTCGCGCACGACAAAAAATTCACCAAAAGAACGTCATCACAGCGAACCTGTTAAACGGATCAAAACATTCAAAATATGTTAGAAATCATGCTTATTGTTATAAGTAGCGCAAAATATTCTAAAAGAAGTTCATTAATAGCACAAAACATATGGAAATGCAGAATAATTCCATTACACATTTCGGAAATCATACAAAAACATTTCAGGCTACAGTACAATCCGTAAAACTGTTTCTAAATGCGCATTAATAAGTGGCATTAAATCTTGTAAAACACAATATGAAGTTTAATAGTACAAAACACCCTTCTAATGCAGAACTAGGAAAAATTACCAATGGCCCAAAGACCCCTGGTTCCCTCCGCGGTAAAATTACCATGGAGGGTCTTCGGCCTCCCTGAAAATGGTCTAGCGACACCTCAGAAGCTAATGTACAGGGAATTACTAGTTGCGATTGGAGGCTTCGGTCTCCCTGAAATGGTTTAGCGACTCCTTTGAAGCTACTGTACAGGAAATTATTAGATGCAATTGGAGGGTGTTCGGCCTCCCTGAAATGGTCCAGCGACACCTTAGAACCTACTGTACAGGAATTTTTTAAATGCAATTAGAGGGTCTTCGGCCTCCCTGAAATGGTCTAGCACCACCTTTGAAGCTACTGTACAAAAAATTATTATTAGATGCGATTGGAGGGTTTTCAGCTTCCGTGAAATGGTTTAGCGATCCCTTTGAAGATACTGTACAGGAAATTATTAGATGCAATTGACGGGTCTTCGGCCTCACTGAAATTGTTTAGCAATGCCTTTGAAGCTATTATTAGATGCGATTGGAGGGCCTTCGGCCTCTCTGAAATGGTCTAGCAATACCTTTGAAGCTACTGTACAGGAAATTATTAGATGTTGTTGGAGGGTCTTCGGCCTCCCTAAAATGGTCTAGCGACACCTTTCAAGCTACTGTATAAGAATTTATTAGATGCGATTAGAGGGTCTTTGGCCTCGCTGAAATGGTCTAGCGATCCCTTTGAAGATCCTGTACTGGACATAATTAGACGCAATTGGCTGGTCTCGGTTTCACTGAAATGGTTTAGCGACGCCTTTGAAGCTACTCTACAGGAAATTGTTAGATGCAATTGGAGGGCCTTCGGCCTCTCTGAAAAGGTCTAGTGATACCTTAGAAGCTACTGTGCTGGAAATTATTAGAAGTGATCGGAGGGTCTCCGGCCTCCCTGAAATGGTCCAGCGCCACCTTTGAAGCTACTGTATAGGAAAATGTAATCATTACATCCTTCAGAATTCTTCTGCAACGCCACTTTAAAAATGGAGTGGGGAGCGAGAAAAGAAGAAAGAAATCAAAGAAATAGGGATCAATTCGTTAAGATGGTCATTTTAGCAGGAATTATCGAAAATACGTAAAGAAAAAAGCAGATTTCTTCCGATTACTGCTTCTTGTCTTTCTTTCCCTGGTAACCGACGGAGTTCCAGTTGATCTGATAACTCTAAGATACAAAGCTCTGTCAAAACTACATTACGTAATCCGTTTACCTCTTTTTAAAAATACATTTGCACACAAGTGAGTGACTGTGCAGTGGCGAGTGTTTGATTCCAATCTGTCAGGAAAGACAGTCAGCTTAAACGCCAAGAGAACGGAACAGTAACCAAAGATTTTATTTTTCTTTTCTTTTTTTTTTTTTTTTTGAAGGAATAAAATTATCTCATGCCAGATAACTTTTCGCGAAATATCTCGAGGAAATTCACTCTTACGGGTTTGAAATTTTATTTTTTCAGTTGTGCAAAACTGGAGAAGAAAGTGCCCTAGCTCTCAGATTTAGGGTCAGTTAATGTATCACTCGTAAATTTTATCACAACATTACACAAATTATACACGTAACTACTGCATATAAAAAGGCGATATGGCACACAAATGCAATGTTATCATTTTTAAAAAGAGAATAATGCATTTGCGTGAGTGTGTGTGGGTGGGGGTCATATACTGAGTATACTGTGTAGAGGTGGGCTTAACATTGATTTTCCTGTGACGATGACTTCAAACCGCGACAAAATTACCGTTTACGACAGCAGCGACAGAGCTGTAAATACGCAGGAACTACGAGTCACCGTTTTGCTTGTACAACGAAAAAAAAAAAACACTGTTTACGGCAGAGGTGACGGAGAAGTAACAGAATAGCATGCCAACGTCCCGCTTGTATATAACAGTGGCAAAACCACTCTTACAATCGGCTCGCTTTGAATTCTTTGTTTACCAGCGAACGCACAGCGGGAGCTAAAACAAAAACTACCTAAAGCGTGGGAAAAAAGGGACACTGAAACAAAGCTCGCATCACTAACAATCTCTACGATGTTTCAACAGAAAAGGAAACAAATTGTTTAAATGTGGTGACAAGGTAATGGAAACTCTGACGTAACAGTGACTTTAGACCCCAAACATTGCTCGGACGTGGCCAACGGTGACATCCTTATCAATGAATTAGGAACTGTTACTTTCTGTCTTCGGTCGTAATGGTGGAAACGATTTTTCAGTAACGGTGACAGAGTAACAGTGACGTGATTTCCGACTCATCTCTAATAATGAGTACTCACTGAATTACTAAATCTTGTGTGCACTCTTTGTTAACGAGAACGGCTGCCACCGGCCATGGCATCCCCTCCAAGAGGAGTTCGTACAGTTATTTGAGAATATGCAAGCAAGCTCTTTGTATTGCAGTCTACAGTTCGCGAATGGAATTGGGTGGTATGTCCAACTGCCTCACCTTCCCTTCCAACGTATGTTTAGCTGGGTTGAGGTCAGGGAGTTTGAGAGCCATTCGAGATGTGTCATCTCAGAACTATGTTCGTATAACTATTCCTCCACAAGGGGGAGGCAATGACATAGGGGATTATTGTCCTGGAAAACTCATCCCTATCTAGGTGAAAGTAAAACATTATGGAGTGCTCATGGTCCGTAAGCAGCCGCTGGTAGATGCCAGCGTCCATACCTTGGTCCACACGCACTAAAGTTCCCAGTTCAAGCCATCTAAACATGCCCAACGTCATACAACCACCCCCACCGTCCACATCATGATATTATGCAGGTGGTCATGATGCCTTGTTCTTCGGTGTATTGTACATACGTGTTTACTATGTAGTTTTTATATTGTGAGCCTAAGTGGACTGACAAGGCAAACTCCCCAATAGCGAACAAGTGTTGAGGTTTATGATGTCTGCCACTGAGGGGTATATATGATGTATTTATGACCGCATTTATTTTGAGAAATATGAAACTTTTTACCTATTGGAAAATGTTTCTATATTTTGTATTCTAAGGAGGACTTCATAATACAGCCTATGTCCGAAAAATTCCATGACTGACGCAATAGAAAATATAAAAAATACCATACTCACAATTAATGCTGGTCACCTTCAAAATACCACCCTTCTGAATAAACACACAGTTTCCAGCGTTTCTGAAAGTCCCGAAAACGGTTCTGAAAGGCAGGATACCCGCCAGTTGTTTTGTCACGGCTGCTTGGACAGATGTAATGTCTGCATCACACTGTGAGTGTATGCATCTCTATTCGCCACTCTGTAGCTTGATTTGTGGATTATAGTGCAGGCACCACCATGTTTTATCCCTTGTAATAATTCTGGAGCAAAATTCCGGATCCTAACCTGCAGTGCTCAGCAGATCGATGAACGAACCTCGTTTTGGTCATCATTCAAAATGTGCGGTATCACTCTGGCATTAAGTTTCCGTTTTTTAATATCCTCGCGTAGAATCTCATGACAGATAGACTTACTGATGCCCACCGAATCACCAAAAGTCTGACTGTAATTCGGCGATTTTTCTTTAACCGATTCTACACCTCTTCAATTTTTTCCGCCGTTCGCACACTGGAGAAATGTTCAGATGTCGTATCACCATCAAAAAATTCCCACAGGTCACGAGACCGTGCATACAGTTCGAAAACTCTACTGTGGGACAATGCTGTGTCTCCGTACGCTTTTTTACGCTTTCCAACGGTAGGTTGAAGAAGCGTATATGCTCCAGCTTTGTCCGTCCGTCTGTCGGCGCGATAACTCACGTAAAAATGGTTCGATCTCGATGAAATTTTAGTATGTGGTAGGGGACCGCCAGGGGATGAACCCTATTGAAAGTGGGTGAAGTGGGGTCAAAGGTCACGACATAAGAGCGGAATTCATTCAATTGTCCTTATGCGTCATAACTTGCGTAAATATGGTTCGATTTCAATGAAATTTTGGTATGGGGTAAGGGACCACCTGGGGACGAACCCTATTGAAAATGGGTGAAGTGGGGTCAAAGGTCACGACATAAGAGCGGAATTCATTCAATTGCCCTTATGCGTCATAACGTGCGTAAATATGGTTCGATTTCAATGACATTTTGGTATGGGGTAGGGGACCACGTGGGGACGAACCCTATTGAAAATGGGTGAAGTGGGGTCAAAGGTCAGGACAAAGGAGCGGGATGTATTCCATTGCCCTTATGCGGCATAAGTTGCGTAAAAATGGTTCGATTTCGATGAAATTTTAGTATGTGGTAGGGGACCACCTGGATAGTAACCCTATTGAAAATGGGACAAATGGAATCAAAGGTCAGGACATAGGATCGGGATCCATTCCATCGCCCTTATCCCACACTATTAAGGTGGACATCAAGTAATTTTGCTTCCTATATTTCCAATGGAAAACCTTTTGTACACATTTCCTTCACAATTAGTGTGTTCCCAGGGATGGAAATTCGAACATCGATTAAAATAACTTCATACTATAACTTGGAATACTTAACATTTTGTAAAACATAAGCATAATTATATTAAAAAACAATAACGTTTCCTTTGGTGGTGTTGAAACCAGAAAAAAGATGGCGCGATCTGTTCTTTGATGACGTCAGTGGACAAATAAATGTTGGATTGCATAATTACGGCTATGGTTTAGAAAATATTAAGTATTCCAAGTTATGAAATGAAGCTATTTTAATGGATGTTCAAATTTTCATCCTTGGGAACGCATTGTTTGTGACGATAATGTGTACAGAAGTTTTTCCATTGGAAGTATAGGAAGCAAAATTACTTGACGTCCACCTTAAAGTAGCAATTCTTGTATGTATGTATGTACATTTTATTTTGAAAACGGCTCTAAGAATTTTGATGAAAGTCGTTAACCTATAGTTTTCTGGTTCTAGAAATCGATTTAGCTTGATCTCGACTTTAGGAGAATTCGTTTAGTATGTTAAATACCCACCCCGAATTATAACGTTTTTATTGGCATGGCGTCGTTCCATTAATATTACCAATGCTTAGAAATCTTATGACATCACAATCTCGTGTTTGAAAATGTTGGCGCGCGGTCACGCCATCGGTCTCATTACGTCACGCGTTGTTTGTGGATCCTATTAAAGTTTTATGACGTCACACTCTTGCGGCAAACAGATGGTCGCGATTCCCATCTGCCTCATTACGTCACGCGTTGTGTGCGTATGTCCGTCCGCACGATAACTCGCGTAACAATCGTTCGATTTCGATGAAATTTTAGTTTCTGGTAGGGGATCACCTGGGAAGGACCCCTATTTAAAGTGAACGAAATGGGGTCAAAGGTCAGTACATAGGAGCGGGATCCATTCCTCTGCTGTTATGGGCCATAACTAACGTAAAAAAGGATCGATTTCGATGAAATTTTAGTATGTGGTAGAGGTCCACCTGGCGACAAACCCTGTTGAAAATGGGCAAAATGGGGTCAAAGGTCACGACATAAGAGCGGAATCACTTCTATCGCCATTATGCGTCATAACTTAGGTAAAAATGCTTCGATTTGGATGAGATGTTAATATATTGTAGAGGCCTGCCTGGGGACAATTCTATTGAAAATGGGCGAAATGGGGCCAAAGGGTAGGACACAGGAGCGGGATCTATTTCATAGCCCTTATGCATCATAACGTACGTAAAAATGCTTCGATTGCGACAAAACTTTATCATGTTATTTCGGAGGTATACCGAACCGGTTCTGTTGAATATCATCGAAATGGGATCAAAGGTCAGGGCACAGGACTGAGATTTATTCCACAGCCATAATTCTCATAACTTGAGCGATAACTTGAGTAATGATTTCTGGTATGTTGGAAAGCGTATCATAATCAATGCATTGCATGCTTTTACAAACTTGTTTTAACATTCTATATGTTTCAGTAGCTCATTTGCCAAGTTTCCAGCAAAAACTTATGTTTACTCTCTGCTCTTCCATGGCTAAAATGAAATGGGACGAGGACGCTTGCTTTAACTCCCTTAATGCCCGTGTGCCACTTTTCGATACCAGTATAAACCGGTTTCCAGCTGTTAGCTGATTGGTCAAGGACTTCTGTCTTCCGGAATATACGTGAAATTTTTTTCCCACTACTGTTACGTCACTTATGCGGTCAGTCCTGGAATTTATCGGACGTAGGTTGTATTTTGGATCCAGGACTAAGACTACTACGTAGAATTGTTTTTTAGAAAAATTAGAAGCATTTAAAATGTATTGTACTTTTAGAAATATTGCGAGGCCTTTTAATATTCATCAATGCAGCTCTCCTTAAATTATTTCCTTATAGGAAGGTTACATACTCTTTGCATTACTTTATTTTAGAAAATCCGGGAGTCTTCAAGTAAAGTAATCATTGAAATATTTATTTTTAAGTAGAATTCGAAGTATTTCCATATCCAGAAGTATCCCTTCAAGTCATAATTTTCAGAAAATTGAAGACTTCATGAAAGTAGTCTATCGATCGCATTTCCGGGAATGAATGGAGATTTTTCGGAGCAGAGATTTAATCACTTTTCGGTGTCCCTAAGCAACCGTTGAAAAGAACATTTTAGAGAATTCTAAGATCGGAATGACGAAATACCGAGTTCGTATTTCTTTGATTCCGTAGCAGCGTGAATACGACAAAATGGCGGTTACAGACACCGCAAGGCTGGAAGAATCATTAACATCTAAAATGCACGAAGCTGTCCCAACAGGTTCAATTTGACGGATGTGATTTGACAGCCAGTCCAAATTACCTAAGTTGAACAAAGACATTGTCAAGCCGTCTTTTACCGAAAAATCTCTACGCAAGAAAGGAGTCTGATATCTCCGAGGAAATTCTTAGAAGAAAAGCAGGTCCTGATTGTCTGAATTCCCTTCGAACTCTGGAACTAGCTTCCTGCGATTCTTTTGAACAACTTCAGTGAAAAGAACTTATTTTTGCATAAATTGGAGCGATTCATTTGGACGTGACAATAGCGGTACCAAGCTTTCCATAAGAAGGGTTTTGCTAATGCTCTAAGCACATGCGCACCATTGCCTGGCATAGAAAACTCTCCCAGAGGTAACTGCTTGGAACGTGAGCGTAAACTCCAATTGCCACTCTTTAAAATAACATCTGATATTACATTAACCATGGAGCACTTTTTTTGCATCGTGAATTATTTACAAAGCAAAGAATGAAAAATACAGGGCCTCTATGTAAGCATAGACCACACTGGTATTACACTCATCGTCAAAAAAATTAGTTGCACCCGGAAGGACGTGTCGGATTGCAATGCTATTCGGGTGAAAGCTAAAGGCTACCAGGAACAATAAATGATTAAACATTGAGACTGATATGGACAATATTTATTGAGTTACACGCCAATAAGTAGTGTCTCTCAGTATATGGTCGGGCTGCCATATTTACCCACACAGCATGACAAACGTCTCGGCATGGAGTTGTACAGGTTCCTAATGGCGTCCTGCGATAAGCCATCCCATGCAGCTTGAATCTTCTCGCGCAGTTCCTGCAGATTGCGCAGTACGAGTGGAGTTTGGGTAGCGCGTTCAATAGCATCAGACACATTTTCAATGGGCGATAGGTTTGGCGATGCGGTTGGCCATGGCAGAGTGTAAGTATCTCAAAGGTAAGCTCTCGAGACAACTGCAGTATGAGGACGAGAATTTTCCTGTTGGAAAATCGCACCGGAGTGAGCGTTCAGAAGAGGTAGGGCCACTGATTGCAGGGCCTTATTAACCTAACGTCGGGCTGTCAAAGTGTCCGTAACGAACACTAAAGGTGATCTGGCATCGTAGGCAATTTTTCCCCGCACCATGACACCAGGCCTTCTGGACTCGACAACAAACACTTCATCTTGGAACTGACCACAGTGCCTCCACACGCGGATCCGTTAGTCATATCTTCCAAGAAGGAAGTGGGGCTCGTCACTGAAGATCACCCGCTGCCATTCTGAGTGGCTGCTTGAGAGTCTGGCACGACACAATTGCAGTCTTTGGCGATGAAGCACTGGTGTTAAGGGCAGTAGTCGTTATGGTCAGCGTGCGTTTAATTCTACGTCGTGCAGCCATTATACTCGTAACTAATGTATATAAAAAGGTGATCCGGCACACAAATGCAATGACGCTAATATAAAAGGTGGTCCAGCACATAATGCTGCTGAAGCTAATCGGACGATGCATGAAGGACACCAATGCACGCTGGAATATCCGCAATCGTGGCTGTTGTGCCACTTCGATCATGTCGGACAACCCGTCGTTCGCTCTCTCCGTCATTTGTCTAGATCTCCCAGACCCTTCCTGTCGCTGCTGCGGGCTTTGTTCTATCCACTGCCGCCAACAGCGTGCTATGATGATATCCGCACGGACGATATGGTGCGCAGTACGGCGATAAGGCCGTCCCGCTTCCCGGAGCCAGACGATGCAGCCCATCTCGAACTCCTCCAACTGCTCGAATCGCTTCCGATCTTTTCTCCGAGGCATACTTATACTGAAAAATTCCGTTCGGTGTTCACAAAATCCCGTGTTCTAGTGTAAAGAGAATGGATATTGATTTGTTAAGACGGCAATCCTCAAAATAAAGTCATAGGAGGTATCTTCTTCTTTACTGCACCGCTTGAATAGAAATCAACTGAGGAAAATTAAACAGGCAAGCAGATTTGGTGCTAAGCTTTTTCATGTAAAGCAGCACATTTCTACTAAACTCTTCACTTGCTGCAACAAAAGTAATCACTTTATCCAATTATCCGTCCAAGAAGTCAAAGATTTCACGATCCCCTTTCTACTCGCAGAGAACTTCATTCCATGTGTTACCGTTGTCGTGCGGCTGCTCATAAGCATTTCAACTCCAGTCGAAATTCTCCCGTCGTTTAGCATGGTGTAAAGAACATTTATCGTGGACCGTAGATCAATTTAAAAGGGTCCTATGGACTGATGAATCGAGAAACACAATCCATCAGTCTGATGGCCGTGTGTGGGTATGGCGGCAGACGGGGGAACGCTATTTACCACAGTGTGCTGTTCTCAAGGTGAAGTTTGGAGCTGGCAGTGTACTCGTGTGGGAGTGTTTTTCGTGATATAGTCCGGGCCCATTGATTATCGTGGACAAACCTGTTAACCAGCACGTCTACCTCAATATTCTGGACAATTATGCCCTACCAACTCTATAGCAATACCATGGAACCGAGCCTTGTTGGTACCATCAGGATAATGCGCCAATCTATAAAGCAAGGACTGTTACGGCATGGTTTGACGATAATTTCGTATCGTGTGTGGACCGGCCAGCACGGAGCCCTGATCTTAATACCATACAGCACCTATGGGATGAATTCGAGTGCCGCATAAGAAGTTTAGAACCAAGGCCTACTACTAAGTAACAGTTAGCGACAGCATTATTTACTAAATTGAAGCGTATACCTATCGCTGTGTTCCAAAACCTTGTGTAAAGCCTGTCTCGAAGGGTCAGTGCATGCATTAAGGCCAAAGGTGGACCGACACCGTACTAATGAATGTGAATAAAAGCTATGTTGTGTTTATCTTCTAGGTGTTCGGTGACTTTTGTCAATATAGGGTATACGCTCACTTCCTCCTGCAAAGCTGCCCATTGTTTTTTATAGCCTTTTGCCAACGTTCCGCCTCAGCCACAGGCCCACGCCTCTCTTCCTTGGTAGGTTTCGAGGGCAGAATATATCTGATCGCAGATTGTACATTCACCACTGAAGTGAAATCCCAGCCTTGTAGGAAATGGGCCGTGGAGCGAAACAGGTGTCGGGTGGGGTAATGTCCGCACTGTATGGAATAGGATAGGATATCATTCCCTCCCAATTTCTGTAGTTTTCGGGAGAAAACTCTGAAGGTTTGGCTTTGTATATTATTCACTTGCAGCAACGCCAGCTGCCAATTGACGAGGGCTAGGTAGCGTCGGCGCAAAGCATCATGGAACCACTGCTGTTGTCCGGCATAGAGGTCTCCTTTAACAGCCTGACCATCATCTGGTATGAGTTCAAAGACAACAGGTCCCTCACAATTTCCTCAGAAAGTCATATAATGCAGAATGCAAACTCATATTTGTACCACTTCGCAGGAGCATTCATTTGCCAGGTGAAATTTCGTATTAGGCCTATTCAAAACAAGAAATACATGGATAGTTTTGCGCATAGTTCAAGCTGTCGAACATAATTTTTTCCTTTCGGTCTGGTTTCTAGTAGTTTAGATACCATGCTGAGCACAAAAATACGTTTACGCCATATAGCGGGAAAGACTAGTATTATTATAAATCGAAAGTACACGAAAAATTACAGAATTACCCACTATCTGTTACAAAAAGAATTTTTCGAATTACATTTATAGATGGGGAGATATCTTGTCTACAAATGGAGAGAGGAAATAATAGTATGAACATCCTTTTTTTTAAGCTGCGAAAAACGTGAATGCTAGGATTTCGGAGAAACAGAGTAGACTGTTTCCGAAAAAAACTGACAAATAAGAAAAAGAACAAGTATAACATAAAAGAATAGATAAGGCAAATTACTTTGACTTCATTTAAAATAACAGTGAAAACGATCGTAAGAAATTACTATAGCTGACGATATATGACAGTCAGAAAATTATTTGACAGAGTGCCCAACTTCAAAAAGTGTAGAACCTAATGGGGATAGTAACTTTTTTCACCAGACGAATTATTCCACCAAACACTGAATACTTAGTGAAAAACTTACAAAAAGAAAAGAAGGTGTTCAGATGAATTTTAAGGGGAATAAAAATGCATTTTATTCTGCAGACACTTCGTATTTTAGAGCTTTTTTATTTGGTATTTTTATACTCGTATTACTAAGTCAAATCGATTGTATTTTCAGCGGATAAATGAAAAAGGCTGCGGAAGATCCTGAGCTATTGCGACTCATTTGAATGGCGTAGGATTTCTTTTACTACTAGAAAACGAGGGAAGAGGAGCAGTCGGATCAATTTACGGTACTGTGAAAAATTTATAGTTTAAGCATTTTTGACTTCTATGAATTGACACTTCAGAGTAAAACTCTAAGGGAGAAATGCTTAGGAGAAGGAAAGGAAAAATGACTCCGAAGGTGAAAAATGTCGGCCAGTAGGTTCTACCATCCAGCGATATTCAGGTGAAAGATCGCGTGTCACCGCCACTTTCAAACTTTTACTGCACTGTCGTGGGGGATTTAGAGGTGGATATAAAAATATAAAGGACGAACCCTGGCCTCTAAATCTTCCCCCATTCTCACAAATCCCAGAGGTGATGCAGTTTTCCTCAAAACAAATGGAGACCTTCGAACAGTAAACCGTCTCTTACTTGAAAGCCTTCATGGTACATAGACACTGAATTCCGAAATGAATGTATACGTAAGGAAAAGTGAAATGACTGCGGACACTTCGTCCTTATTCTGCTATTCTTTTCTCTGCTCGTTTCTTCCTTCTTCTCTCCGTCTGTCCCTTTCCTTTTCGTTTTAATCCGTCTCTTCCTCTTTCTGTATATTTGTTCCTCTTTTTCTGTCCGTCTTTTTTTTTGTCCCCTTCTCACAAATTTCTTTTCCTTTTTTTCTAAAAGGAAAAGAAATTTGAAGGAAAAGAAATTTTTTTCTAAAAGGAAAACGCATGTTCTGTACGTTCTCCTTCTCTTCATCCGTTTTTCCTATACTATCTCTGTTCGATTTTCAATTTCAATCCATCTCTTCCTTTTCCCCTGTTTTTTTTGTTCTTTCTCTATCTATCCGTCAGTTTCTCATTCGCCGTCATGGACTCTCCTGCCCCTTTCCCACACTTTCTCTCATTGACCCTTTTTTTCTTTCTCTTTCCGTTTCTTTCTGCTTTCCCTTTTGCAGACAGATTTCTTCCTTTTTTCTCTCTTTCTCTACCTATCTTTTTTTCCCTTTCTCTTCCAGTCTCTTTCATCTTTTCCCTTTGGGTAATAGGTTCCTTCTCCTTCTTGTCTCTTCCTGTATCAGTTTCTTTGTTCCTTCTTCTTTCCGTCTCTTTCTCTTTTCCATGTCGTTAACAGGCTCTTTCCCCTTTTTCTTCCTTTTTCTCTTTGTTTTATTTGGTTTTTGTTTTCGTCTTTCTTTTTTCTGTCCATCTTTCAGAATCCTCGTTTTTCTCTCTGTCTTCTTCCCTGTTTCTTCTGTCTTTCTGTTTTCTTTGTCCGTCCGTCTCTTTCTTTTTCTCTTTGTTCGTCTCTTCGTTTTGTTCTTCTCCTACCACTCTAGAATTTTTTCTCCTTTATCTTTCTATTTGCCAGTCTTTTTCGCTTTCCACTGCGCACCTCATTTGTTTACTTTCTCACACTGTCATAGCGTTTCATCTTTCTGTTTCTTCTTTCTATCCTTTTCCTGCTGTCGGTGTGTTTCTCTTCTTCGTCAGTCTATTTCTTCTTCTCTCCCTCTCTCGCCTCTCCCCCTTTGTTCATTCCTTTTAATTTCCTATCTCTCTCTCTCTCACTCTCTCTCTCTTCCTCTCTCTCCCCCTGCCTATCTGTTATTCTTTCCACCGTTTCACCCCTTTTTCGACCTGTGCCTTATCGCTTTATCAGTTACCAAGCATTAATATTAATAACAACTTTTCATGCTCATATAATCCGTAGATCTTTGCATTAACTATCAAGGTGTTCTGAAGAAAGGTTATTTGTTTCATATTGTCAGTGAGTGCACAGCTACTGCTGCTAGTATTTCTTAAACTTGTCATGTAATTAAATGGGTGTGACCGCACTTTAAGGAAAGGCGTATTTAATTTATATTAGATACTGTGTATATGCAAATCTAAACATTTTGGCCACATACAAAGCTATAGAGTTGAATCTTTCTCCCCTCGAACCTAAGTCACCTGATAGAACACTCTAAAATTTGTTTGAAATACTTAGAGTCGCAGATATGTCAAAAATCAAAATATTTGATAACATCAGAAACATTAAAGAAAATATTGCAACGTACGATCAACGGTGATAATTTCAAAAGAATTAAGAGCATGCTTTTAAAATATACTTATGTCGGAAGAACAGCACAATGGGTAACTGCATTGAAGAAAATTAATGGAATTATTATTTGGCGATATTTTTAAAGCATGTTTTGCAATTTGTGGTCAATTTTCATGTTCCTGTATGCAAAGGAAAATCAGAAATCACCGTATGATTCAAGTGGAGCATATAAAATCAAATATATTTCACATCTCGGTATTAAATTTTTCTTAGACATAAAATAGACTATTTTAACGTAATATAATGCAAATTAATATGACTTTTAGAAACACGTTTAAATTAAAATGATGTAGAAAAAGAATTATCTGCAATTTTTATTAGGACAGTATACAAAGATGTTAAATTCCACACCCATTTTTTAACACAGCTGCTTTCTTGCCTGACTCTCATCTGCATTGCTCTTCATTAGACCAGACATTTCGAAACATTCGTGCATTGCGGACCACTTCACAATTTAATCTGGGAGTCGCCGGTAGTGTTAAAAATCTGCGTATTTCATTTTAAAATGCGTTTCACATCATTGCTAAATCCGACTGTTTGATGCTCTTTGCTTTATTGTCAGAGAGCAGCTTTACTTTTTTAACGGAATGCTGATAAAATACTTTTAAAGTATCAATGACGAGTCAATTTTATGGTTTTCATTAAT
Organism: Macrothele yani; assembly: GCA_039090855.1. Taxonomy (NCBI): domain Eukaryota; kingdom Metazoa; phylum Arthropoda; class Arachnida; order Araneae; family Macrothelidae; genus Macrothele; species Macrothele yani. The sequence goes on from CM076995.1 coordinate 189,848,828, forward strand.
TTTCATATTTATTTCTGATGCAATACATATCATTGCCGCATAAAAATGAAAATTATAAGAAAAGTGGTTGGCGTCAAGCACTCACTCCTACGAAAGCAGTTAAACCAGTCAGTTGAGGAAAACAGTTTACTCTGGTCAGTAGTGCACAAGTCTTTCAACTTCATTCTTCAGTTGAGGAAACCAGTTTACTCTGGTCACTAGTGCACAAGTCTTTCAACTTCATTCTTCAGTTGAGGAAACCAGTTTACTCTGGTCACTAGTGCACAAGTCTTTCAACTTCATTCTTCAGTTGAGGAAACCAGTTTACTCTGGTCACGAGTGCACAAGTCTTTCAACTTCATTCTTCAGTTGAGGAAACCAGTTTACTCTGGTCACTAGTGCACAAGTCTTTCAACTTCATTCTTCAGTTGAGGAAACCAGTTTACTCTGGTCACTAGTGCACAAGTCTTTCAACTTCATTCTTCAGTTAAGGAAACCAGTTTACTCTGGTCACCAGTGCACAAGTCTTTTAACTTAATTCTTCAGTTGAGGAAACCAGTTTACTCTGGTCACTAGTGCACAAGTCTTTCAACTTCATTCTTCAGTTGAGGAGGCGTTTAAAACTATAAAGATAAATTTTCTTTCAGTTCTTGGGTTTAGCGTTCTTTACGAACAACCCCAAAGGCAATAAGTAGTCTCCCGCCCTTAATCTGTGGCAAATGGTTCCAGGATAGGGGCAGAGTAGAGGAAGGCCAGAGCCTCCCATGTCTTATCTTGGACACTGGCCCAGCTCCAACAGCTAGTCAGAAATCTACGTCTTTGACCACCTTACCACAGCAACGGTTGTGAAAATACATAGAAAGAGATTTAATTTTTTTTAAAGTACACGTTTATTGAAAATTACAGATTATTACCGCTAAGCAATTACTACGGCAAGAGTTACTAACTAAAGAACTTCAGCAGCTTGATTCTCCAGAAGCCATGTTTCTAAATACACTGATGATATAATTTATCGTCGTTATGTGTTGCCATTTAGCACTGTGTTCAGCAAATTATTTCAATTGTTCGAATTAGTCACAAGAAACTTCTTACAGAAGTAATCAAGAAATTCCTTAAACGAAATATCAGAGCCTTCCGCCAACTGGAAGTCGTTAAATGGTTTAGAGATATGGCAACTCTCGTTGACATTAAATCTCATAGAATTTAGGAAATATATATATATACACTATATTGACAAAAGTCACCGGACACCTAGAAGAGAAACACAACATAGCTTTTACTAATATACATTAGGCCTTAATGCATGCACTGGCCCTTCGAGACATGCTTTTGACAAGGTTTTGAAACTCAGCGACAGGCATGCGCTTCTATTCAGTACATAATGCTGCCGCTAACTGTTGCTTAGTAGTAGGCCTTGGTTCCAAACATCTTATGTGGCGCTCTAATTCATCCCATAGCTGCTCTATGAGATTAAGATCAGGGCTCTGTGCCAGCCAGTCCACAAACGATACCGAATTATCGTCAAACCACTCCGTAACAGTCCTTACTTTATGGCTCCGTGCATTATCTTGCTGGTACTAACAAGGCTCGAATACATGGTATTGCCACAGAGTTTGTAGGACATAACTGTCCATAATATCGGGGTAGATGCGCTGGTTAATAGGTTTTTCCACGATAACCAATGAGCCGGGACCATACCACGAAAAACAGCCCCACACGAGTACACTGCAAAACCTTGAGAACAGTGTCACTAACTTGACCTTGAGAACAGTACACTGTGGTAAATAGCGTTCCCCCGTCTGCCGCCATACCCACACACGGCCATTGGACTGATGGATCGTGTACTGGATTCTTCAGTCCATAGGAAAATCATTGATCTACGGTTCACGATAAGTGTTCTTTACACCATGCTAAACGACGGGTAGCATTCCGACTGGAGATGAAAGGCTTCGGTTTCACGATTTTTACTCACCTGTAGACTGAGGTGTTGTGCAATACTCCGTCGATTGGCTGTAACGACTCTCCTGAGGATCCAACGTCCTCTATCATTGATGTTCTTTGGTCTGCCCGTACGTTTTCATGCTTCAGGCACGCCATGTGCCTTCCACTTATTCAGTACATCAAAAACAGTTGACTTGGGTATGATTAAACGCCTCCCGGTTTCTGTTATGGACAACCCACTAATACAGTATAACACCCAACAATGTTTCCTTACCAAAAGTCAGTTCTCTCCCGCCGCGATATCTTCACTCAACCTCACAGTACGATATGATCGCGGTCAGCTTCAGGCTTGTTTTCATGCCGTTTACAGCTGTACCTCGCACTTTAACAACGCAGTGGATCCATTCATTTGCTTTTGAAGGGATGTACGGTGATTTTTGTCAACATAGTGTATGTATATACACTGAAGACCAATTTAATTACAGATACCTGTCTAGTAACGTGTAGCACCACCTTTCGCCCTGATGACGTCGGCGATTCGTCTCGGCATGGACTCGACAAGACACCGGAAGCGTTGGGAAGCCATACGGATCCACGACCCTTGAACAAGCTCCCACAGCTCACGAAGATTTGGTGGATGGGGGTCAGAGCCTCGAACATCTCTCTCGATGGCATCCCAGATGTGCTCGATGGGATTGAGGTCAGGTGACCTAGATGGTCAAGGAAGCGAGGTCACGTCGGTGGAGTGTTCATCCAACCATTCGGATACAATTCGGGAACGATGGCACGGAGCATTGTCTTTTTGCAGGATGAGGTCCCCAGTGGGATGTTGAAGATGCACAAACGGGAGCAACTGGTCGTCCAGGATATCCCGGTAACGTTGACCTGTGAGGAACGATGTCACACGTACCAGGGTTCCATTTCAATCCGCGTAAACGGTCCCCAGACGAGAATGCCAACCCCCACCAGCTTGAAGAGTACCCTGCTGGCAAGAAGGATTGATCGCTTCATGTAGTTTGCGCCGTACTCGTATCCTGCCATCCGCATGTACCAACGTGAATCTCGACTCATCAGTCCAGGCAACATTTTCCCACATGTCTAGGGTCCAGTGGTGATGTTACCGCGCTCATGCTAATCGTCTTACCCTGTGATGTGTGGTCAGCAGCGGTACCCTCGTGGGACGATGGCATCTGTATCCCATAGCGAGGAAATGGTTCTGGATGGTGTGGCTGCTTGCACGTTTTTGTGCACCAGCGTTAAATTACCGAGTGATTTCTTGCACTGCTGCCAGCCTATCCGCTGTTACAATGCGAGCTAACCGACGATGGCCCCGCTCATCTACACGCTGTGTCCACGGCAGTTGGCCCTTGCAGGGATGGTTTTGCCGGATTCGATGTACTCACGGTGCACCCGTGACACAGTGGCTCGTGAAAATCCCAGTGCCTGCACCACTTCCGAGATGGAGCGATCCATTCGTCGGGCCCCGACAATTTGCCCACGATCAAATGCGCTTAGATACTTTTTCTTACCGATACTGCGTCTGACTCTTACTGATTCCCGTCGCATTACTCCTTATACTGTCGGATCGTTGCATACGTCATGTCGTTTCCGTTTACAGGGCCGCCCACAGCGCCACATTTGCATAACGCCAGCTGTCTCTAATTCAATTGCTCTTTAGTGTATATCCACAAAGCATCAACAAATAAGGACAGAATGTGAAGTGGTTTTACGTTAAATGTTATATATTGACAATTTGCGAAAATTATTAGTTTCTCACTGTGCGGAAAATTTTCTCTGAAACAACCGTACAGATTATGTTATTATCTGCAATTTCACTAAACAAACTGGCACGTTTTTTCTTGAAACTGAACATTATTTCATTTCATTTTTATTTTTAGTTATAAGGTTACATTTGACCATAACATATAAAATCGAGAAAAATATATATCATAAACAGGGGTTGGACAGAATAATGTGAACACCTAGGAAAAGAAGGTTGTACGTACAAAACAGGGTGTGGGACCACCTTTGACATCCAAAACCGCCCGAATCCTCCTTGGAATGGAAGAATATAAACTTCTGAATGGTAGCTAGTGGGATGTTACACCATTCATCACGCAGAAAGTACTCCAGGTGCTTGAGAGATGCCGGAGGAGGACAACGGGATCTTAATCTATCTTCCAACACAGACCACAGTGGCTCGATGATGATTAAGTCTGGTGATTTGAAAGGTCAAGCAAGGTGTGAAAGTTCGTCTTCATGTATCTCAGACGATGATTGGACATTCCGAGCACCGTGCATTGGGGCGATATCATCTGGATAGATGGCATCCCCTGCAGGAAACAATTCCTGAGCAATTGGGTGGACTTGGTCGGCCAAAATGGTTTCATACGCCCTTCCAGTCATCCGCCCTTTCAAAATGATCAGGGGACCTACTGAAAACCATAATATTTTCTCCCAGAGCATGACAGAACCATCATCATGCTGCACTGTTGGGAGTAGGCAGTCCAGGTTGTACACTTCTGACGGTGTGCTCTACACGTAAACACGCCCTGCTTTGAGAAATAGTGTGAGTGTGGATTCATCCGACCACATCGCGCGCTTTCATGCATCGGCAGTTCACATTATATGCTCCTGAAACCACTGCTGTTGTCCTTCAGCATTCACCTGGGTCACCAGAGGTTTTCCAATAGAAGCTCTGCCAAGAATATCTTGTGTATGCAGTCCGCTGATCACTGTTTTCGTTTATACTGGGGTCTGGATATGCATATTGAGCTCAGAACTAATTTTCGTTGTAACAATCCTCTGTATATACACGGGTAACAATCCTTTTTAATGCTTTCCTGTCTCTATCAGTCAGGGTCGTTTCCCGGCCGCTCTTGTGTTTCGCAGACGAATTTTTGCGATGAATACGGTATGTTGTCATGACCACAGTAGCTCACGATACCCGCACTACCCTGGCGACGGTTCTCACGGAGACACAGACAAGCCGGCAACCAACAATTAGCTCTCTTTTAAAGTCCGTTAGGTCGCTCAATTCTTGTTCACACTGAAAGAAATTTTGCAACAAGACACTATAAATGCACTTAAACAGGACCTCGTGGTTCAAAACAAAGCTCTTTGGTGGTTACCTTTACGGATTGCGACGTACGCAACTGCTTTAAATGTCATGTCTGTGAGCGTGGTTTTCACATTATTCTATCCAACCTCAGTATAAAATAATATACAAGTTAACCACAGAACAGGAAATTGCGTGAAAGGCTATAAATACATAGAATGAGTAAATCCCAATTTCCCAAAAGTTCGTCGTCAAGCCAAACGTCCTGCGCATATGAAATTTACCCATATATGGTTTATTTAATAATTTTCTATTATTAAATTGTATATTTTAGTTTGTTAGCAAATATTTTTAGCTGTTTTCGGAAATAATTATAATTATTGATATCTGTTAGTCGACAAGGCAGGTTATTTCGTAATACCAATCCCTGGTAATCAATAAACCTTTTTGGCGTTAAAGTACTACGCATTGGTAACAAAAATGTATTTCTTTTTCTAGTTCGATAGTCATGACCCTCAGTGTTCAGCTGAATTAAATGCTGATGCCTATTCTCCTTTATTCTTTTATACATAAATCCTAAATATCTACACGGTTGAGTCACATTATTATGACCACCAGTTAATATCCAGAGCAACCGCCGTGTGAAGCGCTGACAGCAACTAGACGGGCAGGGAGTGAAACAATAAGGTGCTGGAAGGTGTTCACAAGTATGTGGAGCCATCCCAAGTAGCACAAAAACGTTTGTAAAACGTTTTAAAACCAGTTCGGAATGACGTTGAAAAACCGTCACAATATTACGTGTTTTATCAAAGGTTAAATTCCGGTTTTAAGACTTTTTTGGCTTTACGTATGCCTTTGCAAAACGATAGAACAACGTTTTATCAGCGTTTATATTTTGTTCTTCAAATCTTTTGCTTTGCATATTACGTTGAAAACAAACGTGTGAACGACGTTTCCATAACGTAGCAAAACCGTTTTAGCAACGTTTGTGCTCCGTAAGAGGGACGTAAGGTAATGCTTATCTTAAAGCTGCCATGATAATCTGTTGTATACAGTCTTGTTACCTAGTTTACAAAGATTTGAGGGTAAATAAATTAAGTTCTTAGCTCCTAAAAAATTATTTTCATCATATGAAGGCCTCTTCATAAAACGTTTCCTATTCCTAATAGTAATTTTACTATCACTTATTTTTGATGAAGCATTATAAGGGATGACTTTGTTAGGAAAGCAATGTTATGAAAAAAAAGCATTTCCTTATCACAGTTCTTAGTGCAACACTATCTCTCACCGTTATACAGGGTGTCCGAGAATTATTGGACACATTACAAAATTATGTACAAAAGAAACAAAAAACTATGAGCATTGTCCGTTTTTCTGTGTCACGTATTACTAACTCGGTTTCTATATTTTTGTTTTGCAGAATTGTTATTCCCAGAATCCGATAGATGGCGCTAGGTGTGGCCTGAAGAGGAATATATGCAAAATGCGCAATCAGTAGTCATGTCATCCGTACAGCAAAAGGAGATGTGTGTGTTATGGTTTGCGGAATTAAAGTCTGCCATTGAAGTTAAAAGACGGTACCGTTTAGAGTATGGTTGTAAATCCTCCGTCAACGAATTCAACTAAGCGGTGAATGAAACAGTTTAAAGAAACTGTCAATGTGGAACATCGTGGAGGAGCCGGTAGGGCTAGCGTCAGAGGTGAGATTGTTGAGCAAGTTATGAAAGTTTCCGACGAAGCCCCAGGAAATCCGTTCGTAAAGCAAGAAGAAAACTGTGCTTTCCAAAATAGACAGTTCACGATATCTTGCACGAGGAATTAGTTTCATGCTTAAAAAATTCAAATAGTGCAAAAGATGCATGTAAATGATCACACTCTGCTATACGATTTCGCTGTGGATATGCTGAATTGAGTGGAAAACGATGACAACTCTCTCAGTACTGTAATTTTTAGTGATGAATCCACATTTCATGTATCAGGTATTGTTTCACTTCGTAAACTGTTTTGTTTGGATATGGGGCAGTGAACCGCCTCATGCTGCTGTTGAACTGGAACGTGATTCTCCAAAAGTTAATGTGTGGTGCGCCCTATAAAAAGAGAAGTGATTGGCCCTTTCTTCTGCGAAAAAACCATAAATGGTCCATTTACTTGGATATGCTAGAAAATTTCCCTATACCCCAGATCAAAAGATATGACGTCATTTTCCAACAAGACGGCGTGCCTCCGCATTGGTCAATGTGTGTACGTAAGTGCCTAAATGAGCATTTCCCCAACAGATGGATTGGGCGTGGTGGTCCCATTCTGTGGCTCCTCGCTCCCCAGATCTAACTCCATTGGATTATTTCATGTGGGGTTATGTAAAGGATCGTGTCAATCGGACGCCTTGTACTGATTTGCAGGAACTGAAGCAGCGTATCACAGCTGCTATTAATTCCACAACTCCTCAGATGCTTGCCAATACATGGCATGAAATCGAGTATCGCTTGGACGAAGTACGAGCAACCGAGGGATCTAACATCGAAATTTATTAACTTGTGTAGTTACATTGTAAGTTAGTACAGTCAGTTTCTTTCTATCTGTTTAATGTTTTGTTTTATATATTTTTGTAATGCGTCCAATAATTCTCGGACACATTGTATATTTATTGTTCACAAGGTATACGACTTCGTAAACTATGTTTTGACTCAAATCCACTTCACTGACTTCGTCGTGGCTGTTGCAATTTTCTTGGAAATTCAGTTGCTTATATTTAACTCGTACGACTAAAAACGCCTGTAACATAAAGTAGAAATTTTAATACCACTAACATTTAAGTTATTGCAACATAAAACTGAGTCAGTTGTGTTGTCATTTATGACAGTTTTTCGGACACATCTGAAAATTTGCTGATAGATTATTAGAAATGTGAGGTGAAATAATGCTGGGAGATAAATCAAGTAGTACTTTCACAGCTTTGTTTTTTATTTTTATTTTAGTGTAGCTAAAGGCTATCTGTATTTATGCTGCAGATCTTTGTATTTATATCTGTTTACGTTTCTTTATTATTTTTTCTGTATTTTTACAGAGGAGCCTTTTATTCTGGTATGTTATTTGCTTTGTATTTTTTCAACCCTTGTGTATTTCGTTCTTAAACATATTTTTCACTAGTTTGGGAATTTAGACTTAATTTTTTGTTATAATTGTCTTAGTATTTGAGGAAGTTTGTTTAGTGTAAGGTCCCTAGTTTATATCTTGTGCTTAGGAATTGCAATTTTTAGTTTCCGCTTGAGGGTCCTATTGTGTAACAGTACGTAGCATATAAATAATTGTAAGAATGATTTGATTATGCATGTTGAAACACCTTTTTGAAGAATTTGTATGCAAATAAGATATGAAACAGCCTCCAAATCTAGTTTGTTCTGTCTTGGGTTAAATTCTGTTGCTACTCATACATATATACTCATTTCAAGAGTAACCCTTTGCATTGTTTGGCCAGAAAAAAATATTTTCTTCTATTGGTTGTTCATTAATGCCATTTGTTGTTGTACTCTGACAATGTGCTGTGCTCTTCTCTCTATTTCTGTACATAACATTAACTTCAAGTTCTTAAAATGTATAAGTTCTTTTCCTGTTTCTATTCATAGATGGTCACAAAAAGTTATAATGAAACAAATGAACAATTCATGTATTCATTTCATTATTTTCATAGGCTTCAAACACAATTCATGTATTCTGAATCATAAGAGAATATCATCATCATCATCATTGTCAACCATTATCAATCCACTGCTGGACGAAGGTCACCCCAAGTTTCCTCCACAACGGTCTGTCTTGTGCCAGTCTCCTCCATGTCACTCCCGCATACTTTCGAATTTCATCCACCCATCTTCCATGTGGTCTTCTTCTGGGTCTTTTCCTGTCCCTTGGAATCCAATCTAAAATTTCGGCTGTCCATCGATGGTCTGTTCTTCTGGCAGTATGTCCAGCCCATTGCCATTTCAGGGATTTAACTCTGATCATGATGTCTTCCACTCTTCTCATTTTTCGGATCCACGTGTTCCTCTTCTTATCTCTCCTGGTTACACCAAGCATGCACCTCTCCATGCTGCTTTGAGTTGTCTGCAGCCTTTGTATGTCTCTTTTAGCTAAGGTCCACGTCTCTGCACCATACGTAAGCACTGGAAGGATGCATTGATCAAACACTTTTCTTTTAAGACATAATGGCATATTGCTCTTGAAAATTATGCTGTTTCTTCCAAAAGCTCTCCAGGCAAGTTTTGTACGCCGATTAATTTCTTCACCAATGTGACCCTCACTTGATATCTGCTGTCCAAGATAAACGTACGTGTCTGTTATCTCCAGCTTTTCTCCATCAATCGATAAATCTTCATTTCTTGTAAAAGCATTGTACATCACTTTTGTCTTCTGAAAGTTCATTTTTAATCCCACTTCTTTACTCTTGTCAGCAAGTTCCTGGATCATACTCGTAGCTCTGATGGGGTAGTTGCAAAAATGACTATATCATCAGCAAAACGAAGGTGGGTTAGATAATCTCCATTAATCTTTATCCCATTGTTTTCCCAGTTCAGTGATTGAAAGACATTTTCCAATGTCGCATTAAAGAGCTTCGGAGATATGGTGTCACCTTGTCTCACTCCTTTTCCAATTTTTATGTGTGTTGTATTTTCAAACAGCCGAATCTTTGCACTTGCATTTTCATAGATGTTATTAATAATATTAATGTATGCATCTTCAATACCGCAGGTTTTCAGAGCCATTGCAACTGCTGATGGTTTCACCGAATCAAAGGCTTTTTCATAATCGATAAAAGCCATGCACAATGGAAGTTCATATCCCCTCGCTCTTTCAATTAGTTCTCTCAGTACGTGGATATGATCTATTGTGCTGTAGCCACTCCTGAATCCAGCTTGTTCTCTCGGTTGAGCCATGTCCAGTGTCACCTTCAAGCGGTGTGAAAGAACTTTAGTGAAGATTTTATAAACCACTGATAGGAGGCTGATAGGTCTGTAGTTCCTGAGATCCTCAATGTCACCTTTTTTATGTAGCAAGATCATTGTAGCGTTGTTCCAATCCTCAGGAATTTTCCCTTCATTAAGGCATCGAGTGAAAATTTGGGCGAGTACTGTTTCGATTTCTCCACTTGCTTCTTGTATGATGTCTACAGTAATTCCATCTTCTCCTGGAGCTTTTCCCCGCTTCATGTTCTTGATTGCATGTGCAACTTCTGCTGGAAGGACTGGAAGAACTCTGGTACTGGTACCTTTCATGATGTCTGGAGTACATGTATCATCCCTTTCATATAATTTGGAGTAGAAATCTTTCACTTTTGTCAGAATTTCGCCTCTATTTCTTGTTACAGAACCATCTTCTTTTCTCAGTGCCATAATCTGTTTTTCCTCTTACTGAGATGTCCCTTTGCTATGTTTAGGCTTTGGTTGTTTTCAATTGCTTTCCTTACCAGTTCACAGTTGAATTTCCTTACGTCTTCAGTGATACTTTTTCGTACTGTCTTGCATAGCTCTATATATTCCACTTTGGAAGTCACATCTTCTTTAGTTGTCGTCATCACTCTTCTTTTTTGCATCAACATTTTGGTTTTTCCTGATAATTTGTTCACATGCAATTTGTTCTTAGACCCAGCTAATTTTGTTGCTGTTTCCATAAGAGCTTTGGTTACTTTTCTGTTAACTTCAGAAATATCCACTTCTTCCGATGTTAGGCCTTCTAAAGCAGAGAATCTGTTCTTCAGTTCCAATTTGAAGGTATTATGGTGTTTTTTAAGGTTGGTCATGTCAATACATTTTGTTTGTCTTATGAGCTTGCTACGTTTGAGTTTAGTGTTGAGGTGCATCTTACATCTCACCAATCTATGGTCACTGCCTGTGTTGAACTTGTTTAGCACACTGCAGTCTTCTATGACGAATTTTTTGTTACACATAATAAAATTGGATGTCTCCATGTCCATTCCCTGTGTGGCTCTTTCTTGAAAAAGGAGTTCAAGATGAAAAATTCTTCTGCCTCTGCAACTCTACGAGAGTATTTCCACGCTGGTTTCTGTTGCCGTGACCGAATTTACCTACTGAAGTTTCATTCTGTTGCCGTTGTCCTATTTTTGCATTGAAATCTCCCATAATTATCTTCAAGTGCTGCTTACCTTTATTATTTAGATCACGAATTTCCTCATAAAATTCTTCAATTTCTTCTTCAGCATGACTTGTGGTGGGTGCATAAGTTTGAATAATCTGAGCCTGGTATCTTCTCGATAGTTGGATAACGAGTCGTGCAGCTCTGTCAGAGGAACTTTCAACTTCTACAACTTTATCCTTCAGTTTCTTGTTTATTATAAATCCAACACCACCAGTTCTGCCAGTATCTGTCCCACGATAGTAGAAGAGATGTCCACTTTTCAGTTCAATGAGTTCTTCTCCTTTTCTCCTTACCTCACTTAGCCCGACGATGTCCCACTTGATCCTTTGTAGTTCCTCTTCCAATTCAAAAGCCTTGAATCAGAAGATAGGGAGCGTCCGTTATACGTAGCCAAGGTCAGCATCAGATGGCAGCCTAGTCCGGTCCTCCGGGGATTCTTAGCACCCTCTGCCTTCATGTCGCACTGGCCGCTGCCTTGGCCAGGTACATTCCAGCTGCCGGAGACTGAGGGCCAAGATTTAAGTTGTGGAGTCATTTTGGAGGGGTTGGCCATAACTCACCACGCTGGCCAAGCGGATATATATATATATATATATATATATATATATATATATATATATATACAGTGCTCAGAAAAAGTTTGGGATATAATGGTTTCAAAGGGGAAACATGGTGATATGCATATTTAGTGACTACAGGAGATAGGTTACCAGCATAAATTAGCATCATGATGACACATCATGTGGTGTGTGTGTGTGTGTACAACCTCCGATAAAAGTAGCTTCCGAGAAGTGGAAAACAGGTCGTCTCACTGCTTGGACTACAAGTTCGCTGAATGCATTTCCTTCAGAGTAGGATTAACTTGAAAAGATGTCCAGACGATGTTTAAGTATTGACATCAGAAATAGGGCTGTTGACATATTACATGCAGGTGTACGGCAGATTGATGCAGTTGCTGATTTAGGAGTTTTGCAAGCCAGCTACACACAAAATTTCTACCGAATGGAAATGTTGCAGATCAAGCAGGGTTTTTACACCCCCCCCCTCAATAAACAGGTAGGGGGTCACTTTAAAAAACCAAAATAAAAAATACCCACGGCAAAGGGTTTTTTTTTTTTTTTTTTTCAAAGAAACACATGATTTCTTTTCTGGTTAATGCTCTTGTACGTTATGTTTCTGCTCCAAGTAATTCCCAAATATATTTTATGACTGCAATACTCGTGCTGTTGAGATAGAATAAATAAGCAATGTTTATTCACAATTAAATATTTTATTTTAAGATTTTAAATCTACTGTAGTTTCACTGGGCATTTGGCTTAGTTTCATTAGGAAAAATGGAGTGCAAACGTTCACATCATCGTGACATCATCAACATTCAGACAGTCACTGCTTTTGGCAAGTTGTTTCCACGTGTTTGAAAGAAATCTAGTAGATGTCATGTCGTTGACAAGCTATAAGCAGTTGCACTATATGTGGAAAGCTTCAAATATATTAAGCTTGGTAGTCAAATCAGGTTTATCAATAAGCGTAGCATTTAAAAAAAAAATCTGGTTATTTTCATGACAATGTTGGACTATAGACGACTTCTTCAGTTCCATACGTAAGTCATGTGTTCCTTCACATGAAAACTTAAAAGCCCTACGGATCTGTCCTATACATTAAATTCCACAATTCACAAGCGATCTGATAAATTCCCCAGGAATTTATGTCTTCAACGTAGTCTTTTGATCCATAAAAATTTGCCTTGTTTATAAAATTTCAAAATAACTTTGAAATTTAAACATTTGAAAGTTCCTAAATTTCTGGACAGCTGTCTACAATGAAAGGCACTTTATAGATTTGAAAATAACTTTGAAATGCCATGGCTACTTTACCGCATTTTGTGTCCCTTTTATGTTCGTTGACTCCGATTCCGAACGAACGCTTGGTCATTCCAATGTAGTAAGTATCGTTTAGAGCCGTCCGGATACTTATATACTATGCTAAAGAGAAATAGTGAAAACCCACCTTCAAGTGCTTATGCAATCCCTCTACAGTATCCGGACGGCTTTAAATGATACTACATTAGAATGGCCAAGCGTTCGTTCTGAATCAGAGTCAACGAACATAAAAGGGACACAAAATAGGGTAAAGTAGCCACGGCACTATCCAGAGAAGTCATATACAAGCCCACTAATCCTATGTGGGATGATATAAAGAAATTAGCTACCTATTCCACCCCTAAATGCACAGCCGTTCGGAAAACCTTGAAGATCATTACCAACAGCAATACTTGCAATGATAGCGTCTCACTCTAGTAGCCACGAACTTGGAACCAGTTCTTCAAGTAACGCTTTCTCCCTACTATGATACCGCGTGCGCAACCAACGTGATGCCTCGTATCTTTAAATTAAAATGACGTCGTATGTATTTATTGTCAATTAAGTTCCCGGGCTCAAACTGTTAAGCGTTCTATTTTTCAGTTTGCAGTTTCTGTCTAACTTCCTTGAAAACGCCATCTGGTTGATGTGCGAAAGCTTGTTAACGCTTATGTGTATATTTCCTTCGTCGGTAAATCGGCTTACTAGTATGGTGTTACTATTTCCTAGATTTGACACCTTTAATAATGAATACAGCCTTGAGTCACAATAGAACGTGTCATATCTTCCTTGAGTCACAATAGAACGTGTCATATCTTCCTTGAGTCACAATAGAACGTGTCATATCTTCCTTGAGTCACAATAGAAGCTGTACCCACTCCGTACCCTTTATGGTGTTGCGGAGCAAATGTATGCTCTTGCCATAGTTGGAAACCATGCCGTCAGACGTAGTGACTGTATGTATCTGTATCAGGCACTCGAAACAAAAACCTCCTTGCTGCACAATCATTTGTGAGAGGCAATGTACTGTAATCCTCTTTAAAAAAGCCAGCTGCGGTCGGTGAAATTACAGGAAGTATTAGGTATATGTATCCTCCAAAATAAACAAATTATTGAGCTTTTAAGGTAACAATACACGGTGTCCATAAAGTCTTTCCCACATTTCAAAAATCAGGATAAAAAATGTATTACATTTACAAGAAAGTGATTGCTCGACAATCATGGTGCACAAGTAAAGCTTTTTCTTCCACTGTTAGTACATCTCCACATGGGCACCATTTGTGACCCGGAGGACAACTAAGCGATATTCGATTTCACGTCATGTTTTGTTTAACATCTCACCAGAGCCACGACGTCTGTTATTCTGCTCTTCAACGTCTCGACATCCGGGACACTGCTAGAGAAAACTTGGTCTTTTACAGGTAAAAGTCTAGAGGGTTTATGTCGGGCGATCGAGGTGGACATGTAATGAGACCGTCCCGGCCAATGCATCTGTTCGCAAATGTGGCATACAGGAACTCACGAACCACTATTGACTAATGTGGTCAAGCCCCGTCTTGTTGGAAAATAACCGAAGGTTGCAACTGAGGAAGAGTTCCAGCATGTCCAGGTACACGTCACATGTTACCGTGGGCTCTGTAAATAAGAAGGGTCCGATGATTCTTTCATGCATCAGGCGGCACCGTACGTTCACTTTCGGGCTAGCCCTCTGTTGTTTGATGGCATAATGGGGGTTTTCTGATTTCCAGATTCGCACATTGTGCCTATTCACTGTATCAGAGACGTAGAATGTGGCTTCATCTGAGAAACAGACACGGCACAGATAATCAATATCATGAGCTATGCGTTGCAATATCTCCGTTGCAAATGCAGCAGGGCGAGGCCGGTTATCAGGCTGAAGCGCTTAAACGATCTGTACCTTATAAGTATACAGATGAAGACGTTTGTGTAAAATTTTGTGAACTGTGGCACGAGTAATCGCAGTTTCCAGTGAAGCACGTCGAATGGATTTTCTCGGGGTTTGCAGAAATGCCTTCTGAACAGCTGCAGCTGTTTCCTGTATAACAGGTGGTCGGGCAGCTCGGCGGAGATCGCCAACACTACCCTTTCGCCCTACACTTTTCATATTAAGCTTTTGTGTTATTTTGGTCTAGTGGTGATTGTCTGCACACTTTTCTGAAATGACGCCGGGCAGTAACCTCCGATTTGGTATCATGGAACCACAACACGCACGCCACTTTTTCTTAAATGGAAGCCATTATCGATGAAATGCTCCTCTTATTCTGCAGTAACCATCACCTAAAGAACAGAGAAAAAAAAATTTGTGTGCTGCTATATTATGTTGCAAACCATTTTATTTTAACTTACATAGATTTTTTTATATTAATTTTTGTAATGTAGGAAAGACTTTACGGACACCCTGTATTTTCGGAAAAACATTGCCCTGCCTATTGAAAGACACAACAAAAAACAACCGCCTGTTTAACCTTCGCCCTTACACTAAAAAAGAGAAGATAGGGTTACTGGCGAGTAATGCATAACCTGTGTATATTTCTCTTTCCATCTCAAAAATCAGGATGCCCACACTTAAGTGAATATTGAAAAGGCTTCCTTCAAACATGTACTTTGATCGGAATCTCTAAATTTACTCGCTATAAGCAGTCGTCCGTCCCTAATTTAGGTTCACTGGTTCCGGGAAAGGGAGAATTGGCTTACATTTAAATTATTCATCGAAATAATAAACATTTGAAAACTACTTAGTAGTAGTCGTAGTCTAAGAGCTGTCTTAGGTGGAGCCGTAGTCTAAGCTCTGACTTATGGCCATTCGTCCGACAAGGGTCCGTGTTCGAACTCCGGTGAGGCATGTATGTTGTGCTTGTCTTTCAGCACTGGTTCTCGCGCTTCCCTGGAACCACTGGCCCTAAATTAGGGACGGGCGACTGCTTATAACTCATCGAGTTGCTCATGATGGTCATGAAACCTTCAATCACAAAAAAGCAAGAAAGATGACACCGAAGTGTCGGATGCAATGAGCACGTCTTTTGAATTCGTTCTGACGCTAATTAAATTTATCAAAGCTATTCAAAGTCAATAGAACCGGTTTGGAAAACAATCAGCTGGTTCCAACGATCGATAGAACATCCAGAAATAGAATCATCAACTTAGTTCCACCAGTGGCTAAAAGGCATGTTACTAAAATTAACAAATGGCGGACAAAAAGTTTCTCATACTACAAGGAAGGTACCAGAGACAAAGAGATTTTCAAATCAAATAATTAAAAGGAGAAATATAGAAGGAAACATGATGTAAATCTACATCTCCTAGCGGAAAAAATTTGCATTACGGAAAAGTTGAAAATAGGTGAAAATTATTCTTCATGGAAAAGGCGTTCGACCTTTACGCATGTAGTGGAAAATCTTTGCATTACTTAAAGAGGATACTGCTGCACATCTCTATTGTAGCGAATGATATACAATAGAGAAGAAATTTCTCAATAGCGTTTTTAGAAGCGGTGATACAACTGCAAACTGAAGTACAAAAACATCACTTACCGACAGAACTGTGAACTGCAAAAGTTCTCGTATGCTAGCCTAAAGCGCTCTACAAGGTAAATGACATCCGGTGTTGAAAGAGTTTTTTAAATCGCACATGTAAAAGCAGCGATATTGAAAGAAAAAACAAAATAAGCGTTTGTGCACTTAGCGGCGAAATCGTGCACTATTTTGGAAAGATAATACACACACAGAGTTTGCATAGTCAATAGTATCTGACTGAGGAAAGAAGTTTTTCAACGAGGTTTTTCGCCCCGCAGATATTGCTGTAAACGGAAACATGAACTTAAACCCTCTGGTGGTAGACTTTCAAATTATGCGAGAAACTTTTCCCCACGGGAGCGCTCTCTAACAAGGAAATAATTTTTCAAATCCAACTCTTAGAAGCAGATATCGAAAAAAACAGTATACACATCTACGCCCCCTGGAGGGAAAAGCATGCATTATTTCAAGAAGAAAATATTCCGAAAAGTCTTGTCGACGTGAATAGCATCGGTCCACGAAGTAAGTTTTTCAATCGCGATTTTAGAAGCTCAGATTTTGCTGCAAATGCATCAGAAGCAAAAATCAACACTTACGCCCCCTGGTGGCCAAATTATTTTATACCAAAAATTAGAAATTATATGCAAAATATTTCTCATCAGGAGCTGTATCCACTGCAGAAATAATTCTTCAAATCGGAGTTTCAGAAGCAGAGATATCTGGGAAAACGCAATTTACTTTTACGCCCCCTAGCGGAGAATCTATGCGGAACTTGAAAAAGTGCCTATACCTAAAATAATGTTCAACATGAATGGAATCGAAAGGTGAAAAAAATTTTGAATTGGATGTTTAGAAGCAAATATATGGAATAAAATGTGTTTTGAATTCGATATCATCTGCATTTACGCTCTACAGCGGCAAAATTGTGCATCGGAAAAAATAACGAAATAAAGGATTTCATGCTTCTTAACGCAAAAAGAATTTTTCAACTCGGACTAACAATTGCAGAAATGTCGTGTCTGCAGACGGACGGATAACATAAGCACGATCTTGTTTCACAAAAAACGTGCTAATTACTTATTCCCACATTAAGACCATGCGTAGCTAACTTGAGAATTCAAAGAACACGCAGTTTTGAACTCTTTTCAGTAAACGATGTTATGATTTCATGCTAGATCTATGAAAAGAGTTCGATTTGGCTGTCGGAATTGCATATGTTTTTGTTTTTGTTTTCTTTTGTTATATCGAAAGTGATTCGTAACTCTTGCTCATCATTATTAATTATTTTTCTTGAGAAAGACAGATTCAGAAAATAAATAAATAATAAAGTTCCCTCTAAAGTAAATCGTGCTGAGTTTAGGGCGGGTTTCTTCAGCGGTGGATTCCTCCGTCAGTTGGTTGCACGAAACCCACTTTCACTTTCGTAATCGCGTTTAAAGATTTTCTGATTAGAAAAAAATATATTCAAATGCTACTTGAATAATGGAAAAAGGTGAAATTCAGGAAAGCAATGTTATTTTACGGACAAGAACAAATGCATGAAATCCTGATATCGCACAAGATTCTCCAAGTAATGTACTGCTCCGTTTTTTGAAAGGAGCTTGCATGACAAAATGTTATTTATTACTACCGTTGAAATCGAAGTTTCGCGTGACTTCATGCAACTTAAAACGCCAATGAGACCAAATGCTATTGACATGTTTACTAAGAACTAGCTTGTGGTTAATTTCTTTCTTCTGCTCCTGTTTTCTATTTTTCCCCCTTTCTCTTTTTTTGTAACCAGCACGCGGATTTTACGATTATCTGCATATTATCCAGTGGTCAAGCAGTTCTAAAGTACTGCAACAAAAGCTAAGATTTGGGTAACAGATCGTACAAGAATGCTCAGTTTACTCTTTAATTTCTACTCTCTCTTTAACATAAACATTTTCTAAGCCTACAGGAAACTGACTGACTTCTGAATTTCTATTGGAAACCCGAAACTATTACAAAAAAGACATCGTATTTCCCTAGAATTCACGTTTGGTGACGAAATCATAAAATATACAAGGGACATCCTGAAAGTAATGCCTCCTCCTTAATAACTTTAGTAATTTGGAAGAGATTTTAAAGAAACTGCAATGGCATGTTTTATGATACGTTGCCAATGTGGGAACAATGTTTTTCCGGAATCGGAAATAAAGATCATGAATGACAGAGAAAAGCAGTGAGCCGTAATTGAATTCCTGTAAAAAGAGGGATGTGAGGCTCCAGAAATCCACAGAAGACTCCTGGTGGTGTATGGAGGAGCCACAATCGATGTCGTTAATCTCCGAAGATGGATGAAAAGGTTTCGAGAAGGAGAAAGTTCAGTGTCGGACAAACAACGGAGAGGAAGACCCGCAATGCAGTGACAGATGCCAACAAGCAACGATTGAAAGACCTCATCACAGCTGATCGTCGTATCACCATCGAAGAGTTGCAACAATAAACAGTGCTCACTATGTGCAGACATTGAAGAAGCTAAAGGAAGCTATCAGAAGGAAAATACTTGACATTACACTTCGCAGTTTTGTTTTACACCATGATAACGTACGTTCCCACTCCTCAATGGAGACTCTTTTTCTTTTTTTTTTTTTTTTTTTTGATTGGGCGTCGTTTAACGACCGCCGTGAGCAACTCAGTGGGCTATAAGCAGCGACCGTCCTTAATTTAAAGCCACTGACTACAGGGAAGGGAGAGATCAAGACAAACACAACATCCATGCCTCACCGGGATTCGAACCCGGACCCATCTCGGACGAATGATCAGATGCCATTGCTTAGACCACTGCGCCACCGGTGCGGCGAATGAAGATTTCACAGGCTATTGACAAAATGGGGTAGATGGTGATGCCCCAACCACCCTACAGTCCTGATTTGGCTCCCTCAGACTTTTTACTGAAAAACACTTCCCTCCGCGGGGAACGTTTCGACGACGTGACAGACGTTTAACTGGCTGTAAACTCATAGGTGAAACGACAGCTTCAGGAATTTTTCCGAAACGGATCTAAGGAATGGGTTCAAAAATGGCGGAAATGTGTAGAAAGTGGTGGACAATACTTTGAATAGGCTAACATTAATAACAATATGTCCAAGTATTTTGCCACCAAGTTTTACATTTTGCTGCTACAAATAAAAATCGGATGACGGACGAGGCATCACTTTCGGGATGTCCTCCGAATTAATATCCTATCTACAAGCAACTTTTACTCCCAATACCATGAATGCAGTGGAACCTCGGTTTTACATTATTTCGTAAATTTTTAGCTGCATCGTCTATTACATGACTGCAAAAAAAAAAAAAAAAAAAAAAAAAAACGTTGTATCCATTATCATAAGGTTGTAAAATTCCGGGTTACCTATAAAAGAATCAAAGAACTGTCTGTGTATTTTGAATAATCTGAAATTTCAACATTTAAAGTGCACTGCCGTGCAAAAATTAAGTACGAGACGGTTTTCTGAATGTAACGTCGTGCAGAATTACTCCATATCGACTCAAATCATACCATAAGATCCCCAAGATGTAAGGATAGCGGACAAGTGAGCAAAACCGTCCAAACAAGGAATCCAAAGGATACAAAGGTAATTTATTCAGAAGGTAGCTTCGAGCACAACTGGACAGAAGACAGAGACGCCCATGTGACAGGCGACTGCCAAGAAATATCCAGTCTTTAGTAGGGGATATGATCACCCCTGACTGCGTTGCAGGATTTACAACGTCTGTCCATGCTGAGGACGAGGTTGTCAAGGAGCTGTTGAGGCATCGCGGCCCATTCCTCTTGTAGCGCCAATCGCAGCTGCGGAAATCGTTGTTGGCGGCTGGTGACGTGCTGCTAAGCTTCTCTCGAGAAGGTACCACACGTGTTCGTTTGGATTTAGGTGCGGGGACTTTGCGGGCCCAATCCATGCGTTGAATATCTTTACTCCCCAACAGCTCTGCCACTGCCACTGTACGATGAGGTGTAGCGTTGTCCATGAAGAGGAACTTAGGACCCACAGCACCTCTAAACAGACGCACGTGAGGCAGGAGAACCTCGGTACAATAGCGGACACTAGTGACTGAACCTCCTTGGAAAATGTGGAGGTCAGTACGGCTACCAAGCATGATACCACCCCAAACGAGAACTCCGCCACCTCCAAACCGGTCCCTTTCGATGATGTTCGAGGTGTGATTACGTGTTCCGTGCTCTCTCCAGATGTGTATAAGTTCAGAATCGCTCGTCAGAGTAAATCGACTCTCATCCGTAAAGAGAACTCGACCCCATTGCTGATGTGACCAGTTCTTGTGTTCCTGGCACCACAGAAACCGCCGTCTCCGATGAGCAGGCGTTGATGGCACACGCCGTACTGGTCGTCATGCAAATAGACCATCTTTGTGCAGCCTCCTGGCCACAGTAAAACGCGAGAACGGACATCCCAGTTGTCTGTTGCATGTGCCTTGCGATTTCTCCCGCTGTCTGCCGTCTGTCGTTTCTCACCTATAGGACAATATACCGGTCGTCCGCAGCCGTGGTTGCTCGTGGACGACCACTGCTAAACTCTCGGACAGCTGTTGCTGTCGTTTGAAATGCTCTCCAAGCTCGTAAAACGATGATGTGTGCGACCCCAAACTCCTCGGCCACACTAGTCACACTTCGACCTTCTTCCAACTTCCCAATGACGCGACCTCGGGTAAAGTCCTCCAGATGTCGTCTACTGGATTGCCTGTTGGCCATATCACACGGTTGCAGCAACTCGACGTCGTTCAAACCGATGTACACAGTGCAATAGCTTTCACCAAATTGCTGAGCGTTTACCGCCAGTGCGCTTTATTCCCTTTCGACACTCCCCTCCCTCCTACGTCATGCTGCATATATGCGCATGCCCTACCGTACCGGACCCTAGTCTATCTCCTGAGTGGTCTTTTGGTCCGTTCTGCCTGCTCTCTCCGCTGTTATGCTAATTTCTCCTTTTTGTCCTTAATTTTTGCACACCAGTGTATAACCGAAAAAGTGTATAAATGAATTTCATATAGCCGAATTGTAAATGACGACAGAAATTACAGTAAAATATCGGAACTAGCGCATAATTACGTGTAAAAGTGATAAATGTATAACTAAATAACGTATAATTGAGGTTTCAATGTATTTTCAAATAACCTTGACTTTTCGTTGAACGAAGGTATTGTAAGTATTTATCAGAAGTGAAGTTCAGTAGCCATTTGAAGGATAGTGAATGGTAATCATTGTCCTCCAATTCCCGCCATTTTGATGAGCAGGGTAATGGTTAAAGTACTCTTTTTTCTCACGCATCACTTTGAAAGGGTGTTAGATTTATGGTTTCGCGGATGTACGAGAGGGGACATCGAAGCCAATTAAGGAACTTTGCGTCTTTAGAAAGAAGGCATATTTAAGGAGTGTCCACGCTTTATTGGAGAGCGTGGATTTAACTCTTCTGCAGGGGACACTTTTTAGGGGGAAGGGGGGATTCTCAAGAAGAGGACGCAGCACTCGGTTATAAAAACGTTCGGTGGGAAGGAGTAGGAGGAGTTAGGTGCGAATAGCTGACAGGTCAGCGTGAACGGAGATAAGTAGTAAGCAATGGAGCTAATCGTTAGAGAGAGAGAGAGAGAATACTGACCAGGCGAGAGAAGGAGATTCGACGTGTCAATAATATAATGAAAGAATATAAATCATGGGCAGTGCTTGGAGACATTTTCCATGGCATTGAATAAACATCTTCCTCACTGCAAGAGCAAAGATTAAATTTAATCGATTTTATTTATATCTTATTTATCTGCTAAAGTCGAGTAAAATACGGATTAAGGCCCAGAAATAAAACTCTCTGGAAGCAATGAATCAAACGAACCCTTCACACAGGGCGATGTAATATAACTCAGCACCAAGCCCTGTAACAGTATGATCATACCTTTCGTTAAACGATGATGTCCAATGTCTAAAATCTTTTGTCCTTACGTTACTCATTACATCGTTCGAATTAAGCTGTTATCATTCTCATATTATTATTATTATTATTATTATTAATATTATTATTATTATTAGAGATTAAACCTCTTCCTGAAGTTTTTCTTCTCTTCCTTCCGGGACAGGTGCGACGTACCAAGTCTGGAAAGTGGTATTTCTTTCTCTCAGTTGTCCAGAAACTTCCTTACCATCCTACAAGTGTTCAGGATAGCTAGCTGCCTTCTGTAGTTCCATGTAGCTGTTAGGTTGAAGGTCTAGGGTCTGTATAGAGCTTTGAATGGTCTTATGTACAACTCCTGTGGCTAATATTACTATGGGGACGGTGGTGACTTTCACCGTATGCCACATTTCCTTTTCTTCGTATCGTAGGTCGTTATACTTTGACAGCTTCTCTCCGTGCGTCTTCTGGATGTTGCACGTGTTGGGCACGGCTATGTCAATGAGATACGTTGAATTCTTCTTGTTGTCGACCAGGACGATGCCGGGCCTGGTCGACAACAAGAAGAATTGTGGGAGATGATCTTATCTGTTCTGATTGATCTGTCCCATTACATCTTGTGGGTGCTGTTCTCTGGAAGCGTTGTTGACTCATACTTGTAGTAGGGGACAGGCACAGTTGTAATGAGGTGGTGCTTTCTTGCCAATTTCTGATGGACAATCTTGGCGACTTGACTGCGCCTCTTCGTGTACTCTGTTTGTGTGAGGACTCTGCACCCTGCTGTGGTATGTTTGATGGTCTCTGAAGCTTGATGGCATTGCCGACGTGTGGCGCTTTCCACTGACGTGTCCTTCAGGGTATGTTTCCGGTAGTTTCATTATTATTATTATTATTATTTTATATTTTTGGAGATAACTGGCAAGTCAATAGCAACTTAATTTGAAAGGGAATGATTACGCAGCAGAAAAATAATATATTACGAACTAAATACGGAATTCAAAATTAATGATAATAATAAAACACCAAATGTTTTCTTTAGAAATTGTTCTCCATAACTCAGTGCAAAGTAGGATGAAGCTCTATTTCATAGTACCACAGTAAATCCAATCCGAACAGAACTCATAATCAAAAGAAAGCAAAAGGGAAAAAAATTCCTCATGCCATAGGAACTGAAAAATAGCCTCGTAGGGATACAAGCTCTAATCAAATAGTATCCGGCCCAGGGGCAGGAAAAATCTGAGTAACCTATTGTGTTGCTGACCTAGTCCCCTTCAAAGTAACTGCTTCTAACACTACAGAGACAACCCATAAGTAAATAGACACCCTTAATGGTATGTAAACTCCTGTGTTGTATGGTAATGACTGTGCCAATTTATCTTTCCTTTTACAGATTGGTGTGCAGGGACATATTCCCGAAGACAAAAAGGGTGCGCTGAAGAATTGAGTGATATCCAAAGAGGGTGTATTTTCGGACAATACGAGGGTGGTCGAAACCAGAGGCAAATTGCCCGAAAGCTGAGTATTCAGCTGTCCACCGTCAATCGGGTGATTGTGCAGTTCACCACGGATAATAAGGAAACTGTTAGGTCACGTTCAGGTCGACCAGGACTAACATCACGACAACTGAGGTCTGCAAAACGGGTAGTGGAAAGAAATCCCCGTTTCACGGCTGCAAATGTGGCAGAACACCTGAAAGTGAGTCGTAACACAGCTGTCAGGTATCTGCATCAGCTAGGCTATCATGGCAGAGCTACCACCCACCCAAGCTTGGCAGGCACAAAACGGCCTCCAAAAGCTTTCGTGGGCCAGTCAGTCACCTGACATGAATCCCATAGAACATGCCTGGCATATGCTTGATCTTGCAATGAGACGACGTTCACGAAAACCTGCTTCCCGCGGAGAGCTGTTAAAATGTTTGCGTGCTGAGTGGGCCAACATTCCACAGGTCAAGGTAGCAGAACTCATTGATTCTATGCCCAACCGGGTTAAGGCTTTGAAGACAGCAAAGGGTGCGGCAACTAAGTTTTAATATGCATGTTTGACATTTGTATCAAATGCATACTGTGAAGTAAAGGTCAATGTTCGAAGATCAGGGTGTCTATTTACTTATGGGTTGTCTCTGTACACACTTATACCACCAGTCTATCCACTGTTAGAAATATTAATCATTTAGTGATTGCCAGTTACGTACTGCGTTGTTTTCTTCTTGATCTTCTTAGTGTATTCAAATCTTCTCTGCTTCAAAGGCATTTTCAACTTCGAGAACAGCCAAAAGTAGCACGCCTGGTGAATACGGAGCTTTCCTCAATTATGGGATCCTCCTGTGTTTGCTCTAAAAGGCCTTATTGAGATGCGAATAATAAACAGAGGCGTGGTCATGGTGCAGCTGCCAATCACCTTGCTGACAAAGAGTAGGTCTTTTCCATCTTACTGCATCCCGGAGGCTACGGAGAACAGGCTGATAATGCTCTTTGTTTACAGTTTGTCATTCTGGAGCACATTCATTGTGGACCACACCTTGATGGTCAAAAATACCGTCAGCATGACTTCGACTTTTTGTGGCGGACCTTCTGCGCCTGTTTGGGCCTTGAAGACTCTGAACATTTTCACTAGGATGATCATACTAGTCATTCAAATTGTTTCAACTGATGTGTGGTCGCGTTTGTGGCAAAATTTGTTGCAGGTTTTCTGTTCAACTCGCTCAATAATTGAGGAACCAGATAAGAATGAGACGGGTACAGAGTTCGCAGCGCCAAACCTCCTCTGCCAGGCACCAAATGAGCAAACCGATAGCACGAGGAAAATTCACGCATGCGCATTAAAGTCCAATGTCGCGCGCCACTTAGTCTGGGCGCCGTCATCTTTCCAGTTTAGGAGGGGAAAATGAAGTCTTATACTTTTGCATCAGACCTCGTACATAGTAGCAATGGCATAAATCATTCCTCCTTCGGAGTTCATTTATCATTCACGCAAAACAGTCATTCACGAATGATCATTTAACGAATGGCTATTCAATTTCCACGTTGCAACTGCGCTCACTGCGTAAATCATTCTTTGCAGGGATCTCGTGGTCTACGAAGTGGCGTAACAAGCACAACGGGCGCTCTCCCGCAAGATTTGCTTCAGCACTCCTAAGCACAGTAATTTTCCCAGGATTTCGAACACGAGAGAGGGTGCATTTTTCGCGGTGTGTTTGTGGTGATTGGGGGAGGTGTTAGGAAGTCAGGGAGAGTGTCTGCAAAAGTAATGGTGGTACCTAGAGCCCTATAGTTTTAACTTTTTAAGTGATAGATTTGACAATACGTGTAATTGCTTTGTCCAAAACTAAAATAAATCACTTGAATAAATCACCCTCTTACACATGGCAGATCTGCGGCTGCTGTGAATAAATGTTGACGCCTGTTGTGCACGTAATCCTAGGTAACTGACTGTTTTCCCACATCCTCCACGGGGAATCCCACTGTGGCCTCGCGCTTTTCCTAAGCAGCGCAGAGAGAGGGCGATTGGAGAGCAATCACTTTATTAACAACACATTGCAGAGCAATCGTGTAACAACCCGAAGTCAAAGAGCTAAACGCTTTCAATGTGTAGGACATTAGTGTTTCAAAAGTGTTATTTAGGCAAAGCTAAATATATCTTAAAGCAGAATATGAATGTTTTGGTTAATTATCGTGCGTGTTGGAATTTTTTTCTCATGAAATTATAACTGGCAGCTTCAGTACGCCCCTTCGTTACCTGCGCCCCCGCCCCCTTCCGTAGCTGCATAGGCTGCTGGGGTGGTAGTTACGCGACTGAGTCTACGACCAAAACGCATTTAAGGCCACAATTCTTCTTGGCAAATTGATGACCCCGCCAACACTATCGCTATAATGTTTTCCTACTTTTGCTGTTATAGCAAAGTGATTTTTTAGTGTTGTTTAGAACACAGTTGTTTCAAAATGCATTAATAATCTGGTGTGCAAAAATTAAGGACGAAGAGGATAAATTAGCATAACAGCGGAACGAGAAGGCAGAACGAACCGAAAGGCCACTCAGGAGATAGACTAGGGTCCGGTACGGTAGGGCATGCGCATATATGCAGAATGACGTAGGGGGAGGAGTGACGGAAGGCTATAAAGCACATGCGTGGTGTACGATCAGCAATTCGGTGAAAGCTATTGCACGGTGTACATCAGTTTGAACGACGTCGAGTTGCTGCCACCGTATGATATGGCGAACAGGCAATCCAGTAGACGACATCTGGATGAATTTACCCGAGGTCGCGTCATTGGGAAGTTGGAAGAAGGTCGAAGTGTGACTATTGTGGCCGAGGAGTTCGGTATCGGTCACAGCAACGTTTCACGAGCTTGGAGAGCACTTCAAACGACAGGAACAGCTGTCCGAGAGTTTAACAGTGGTCGTCCACGAGAAACCATGGCGGCGGACGACCGGTATATTGTCCTACAGGCAAGAAGAGACAGACGGCAGACATGGGTGAAATAGCAAGGCACATGCAACAGACAACTGGACGTCCGTTATCGCGTTTTACTGTGGCCAGGAGGCTGCACAAAGGTGGTCTATTTGCACGACGACCAGTACGGTGTGTGCCATTACCGCCTGCTCCTCGGAGACGACGCGACGGTTTCTGTGGTGCCAGGAACACAAAAACTGGAGACATCAGCAACGGGGTAGAGTTCTCTTAACGGATGAGAGCTGATTTAGTCAGACGAGCGATTCTGGACGTATACATATCTGGAGAGAGCAGGGAACACGCAATCACACTTCCAACATCATCGAAAGGGACAGGTCTGCTGGTGGCAGAGTTTTCGTTTGGAGCGGTATCATGCTTGGTAGCCGCACTGACCTACACATCTTCCAAGGAGGTTCAGTCACTGGTGTCCGTTATTGTACTGAGGTTCTCCTGCCTCACGTGCGTCTGTTTAGGGGTGCTGTGGGTTATGAGTTCCTCTTCATGGACAACGCTGCACCTCATCGTACAGTGGCTGTCGCAGAGATGTTGGAGAGTGAAGATATCCAACGCATGGATTGGTCCGCAAGGTCCCCGGACCTAAATCCAATCGAACACGTGTGGGATCTTCTCGGGAGGCGTTTGGCAGCACGTCACCAGCCGCCAGCAACGATTCCGCAGCTGCGATTGCGCTACAAGAGGAATGGGTCGCGATGCTTCAACAGCTCCTGGACAGACGATGTAAATCCCGCAACGCAGTCAAATCATATCCCCTACTAAAAACTGGATTTTTCTTAGAAGAAGCCTGTCACGTGGACGTTTCTGTCTTCTGTCCAGTTGTGCTCGAAGCTACCTTTTCAATAAAGTTTTTTTGTATCCTTTGGATTCCTTGTTTGGACTGTTTTGCTCACTTTTCCCATATTCTTAAATCTTAGGGATCTTATGGTATGATTTGAGTCGATGTGGAGCACTTCTGCACGACGTTACATTCGAAAACCCGTCTCGTCCTTAACACGCCAGTGTAGCTGTAACATGGTCCAATGGAAATCCTAAGAGGCGGGTTACACGGCTTCTCCAGGACTACAAAATTTTCTGGTTTTGTAAAATGTCGGTCACACTGATGATCAGTGAATTATGGCATTTGAATTCCAAACATAATGGCAACTTCTAGTGTGCTAATTTATAGTTAGGGGAAATCAACATACATGATCATGTCAGAAGCTAATTTTGGGCAAAATTATTTCCACTAGTCACAATTAAAAACAGAGGGCTTTTTTTTCATTTTTCATATCATGATGTTTTTAGTTTCAACGTGATATAGTGATTGCTCACAGAAGTTCATATTCTCAGAATATAATTATTGACACTATTTAATTTTTCGAATCAGTAACTAGAATTGAATGTTGCCAGTCACATATTCCCGAAATTTTCAAACGCATTCCTAACGCACCGTTGAAAAGAAAAACATTGACTAATTTGCTTGTGTAGGAAGAACTGATGAGAAGAATGCTACCTTTGCGAATATATGAGATAACGACTTAATAGATGTAAAGTCAGCATCCGCTTTTCAAGAAAAAAAAAGTTTTCGCTTGGTAATTTGAGATCCTGACGAGAATTCTAAGGCTCCGTAATGACTATCATAAAAATTTTCCGCTTGCCGAAATATGATTTTTTAATGCTAATCGATTTTAGGTTTTCGCTTTTTATTATTGAATTACATAATAAATTACAAACTCTTGAAAAGAAATTTTATATGAAGATACAGGGTACTTATTTCTTTCAGTTAGTCATCTTATTTATCTTATCCCTTACATGAATTGCAATTTTTGTTGTTGTTTTAATTGCATTTTCCCTCTCATTGCTTTGAGAAATGTTGTGATCAAACGTGGATTGAAGCTAATTAATACAAAAACTATTTTTTGTAAAGTCGATCTGCAGAGTTATGGCAAAACGAATAAAAGAAAGAAAAAAATGTTCAGTAACTTCTATTGTTCTGCACTGATGATATTTGTCTCATTTTGAAAACAATTATCACCGATAATTATCACGAAAATAATAAAGACTTTTTTTGTATTTTTATGTGACAATAATCATTTAGCACAAATATGCAGTCGTGAAGAATAAAACACATGGCATAAACATCCATTATCTCTTACGTAACTTGTGTTTATTTCTCAAAGTAATTACCTGATTCTCTACACCCAGTATAATTATTTACACGCAGTCGCACGAAAATGCGAACGGAACCGTAAGTTCAAGGAAAATATGACTCTAATTTGCCATTCAGTTCTCAAACTGGGAGAGATGGAGTCGTTATCTTTTAATATACCGTGTTTTTCGTAATATAACCTGATGAAAATAGTTAAAACTATACTAGTAATACGATTTATTGGCGTAGGAATATCTAATTAAGCCTTTCCAAGCTTTCGCACATCAACCAAATAGTTTTTTCAAGGAAGATAGATAGAAACTGTCGATCTTCCTTGAAAATGCAATCTTGTTGATGTAATAGCTTTTTGAAGGAAACGGTCAATCTTCTTTAAAAAGGCACCTGGTTAATGTGCAAAAACTTGAAAAGGCTTATTTATATATTCCTACGCCAAGAAATTGGATTACTAGTATAGTTTTATTATTTTCTACATAATTGGGGTATAGTTCCTTGTTATGAATTTAATTTATATAATCTGCTTATTATCGATAAAAAAAAGGCATAAATTCAGGTTTTGCGGATTTTACCCCGATGCTGATAATACGTCGCTGAAACACAAATAACGTTTTTGCGGCACTTCGAATTAAAACAAAATCCGAGTCGTAATTGCAAAAAGCGATGATATATATACAGGGTTACAACAAATGACAAATAAAATAGATAGTTTCAATATCTTGTAAAACCAAAACTATAGAAGACTCTTAAAAGTTAAAATATCGACGGAACACGATAAAACACATAAGTAGCACAGATAAACTACGTGTACTAAAACTTTACTGATGAACACACATACCACATGAGATATTTCGAAGATCACAACATCCCCATCCTCAGATGAACCTCAGATGAACATCTGAGGATGGGGACGTTGTGATCCTCGAAATATCTCATGTGGTATGTGTGTTCATCAGTAAAGTTTTAGTACACGTAGTGTATCTGTGCTACTTATGTGTTTTATCGTGTTCAGTCGATATTTTAACTTTCAACAGTTTTAACACGAATCATCCTTCATCAATATAAAAGACTCTCTCTATATATATCATCATCATCATCATTGTCAACCATTATCAATCCACTGCTGGACGAAGGTCTCCCCAAGTTTCCTCCACAACAGTTTGCCTTGTGCCAGTCTCCTCCATGTCACTCCCACATATTTTCGAATTTCACCCACCCATCACCCATGTGGTCTTCTTCTGGGTCTTTTCCTGTCCCTTGGAATCCAATCGAAAATTTCGGCTGTCCATCGATGGTCTGTTCTTCTGGCAGTATGTCCAGCCCATTGCCATTTCAGGGATTTAACTCTGATCATCATGTCTTCCACTCTCGTCATTTTTCGGATCCACGAGTTCCTCTTCTTATCTCTCCTGGTTATACCAAGCATGCACCTCTCCATGCTGCTTTGAGTGGTCTGCAGCCTTTGTATGTCTCTTTTAGTTAAGGTCCACGTCTCTGTACCATACGTAAGCACTGGAAGGATGCATTGATCAAACACTTAGCTTTTAAGACATAAGGGCATATTGCTCTTGAAAATTATGCTGTTTCTTCCAAAAGCTCTCCAGGCAAGTTTTATACGCAGATTAATTTCTTCATCAATGTGACCCTCACTTGATATCTGCTGTCCAAGATACACATACGTATCTGTTATCTCCAGTTTTTCTCCATCAATCGATAAATCTTCATTTCTTGTAAAAGCATTGAACATCACTTTTGTCTTCTGAAAGTTCATTTTTAATCCCACTTCTTTACTCTTGTCATCACGTTCCTGGATCATACTCTGCAGCTCTGATGGGGTAGTTGCAAAAATGACTACATCATCAGCAAAACGAATGTGGGTTAGATAATCTCCATTAATCTTTATCCCTTTGTTTTCCCAGTTCAGTGATTGAAAGACATTTTCCAATGTGGCATTAAAGAGCTTCGGAGATATGGTGACACCTTGTCTCACTCCCTTTTCGAATTTTTATGTGTGTTGTATTTTCAAACAGCCGAATCTTTGCACTTGCATTTTCATTGATGTTATTAATAATATTAACGTATGCATCTTCAATACCGCAGGATTTCAGAACCATTGTAACTGCTGATGGTTTCACCGAATCAAAGGCTTTTTCATAATCGATAAAAGCCATGCACAATGGAAGTTCATATTCCCTCGCTCTTTCAATTAGTTCTCTCAGTACATGGATATGATCTATTGTGCTGTAGTCACTCCTGAATCCAGCTTGTTCTCTCGGTTGAGCCATGTCCAGTGTTACCTTCAAACGGTGTGAAAGAACTTTAGTGAAGATTTTATAAACCACTGAGAGGAGGCTGATAGGTCTGTAGTTCTTGAGATCCTCAATGTCACCTTTTTTATGTAGCAGGATAATTGTAGCGTTATTCCAATCCTCAGGAATATTCCCTTCATTAAGGCATCGAGTGAAAATTTGGGCGAGTACTGTTTCGATTTCTCCACTTGCTTCTTTATGATGTCTACAGTAATTCCATCTTCTCCTGCAGCTTTTCCCCGCTTCATGTTCTTGATTGCATGTGCAACTTCTGCTGGGAGGACTGGAAGAACTCTGGTACCTTTCATGATGTCTGAAGTACATGTATCATCCCTTTCATATAATTTGGAGTAGAAATCTTTCACTCTTGTCAACATTTCGCCTCTATTTCTTGTTACAGAACCATCTTCTTTTCTCAGAGCCATAATCTGTTTTCTTCCCTTACTGAGATGTCCCTTTGCTATCTTTAGGCTTTGGTTGTTTTCAATTGCTTTCCTCACTAGCTCACATTTGAATTTCCTTACGTCTTCAGTGATACTTTTTCGTACTGTCTTGCATAGCTCTATATATTCCACTTTGGAAGTCACATCTTCTTTAGCTGTCCTCATCTCTCTTCTTGTTTGCATCAACATTTTGGTTTTTCCTGATAATTTGTTCACATGCAGATAATTTTGTTGCTGTTTCCATAAGAGCTTTGGTTACTTTTCTGTTAACTTCAGAAATATCCATTTCTTCCGATGTTAGGCCTTCTAAAGCAGAGAATCTATTCTTCAGTTCCAACTTGAAAGTATTATGGTGTTTTTTAAGGTTGGTTATGTCAATACATTTTGTTTGTCTTATGAGCTTGCCACGTTCGAGTTTAGTGTTGAGGTGCATCTTACATATCATCAATCTATGGTCACTACCTGTGTTGAACTTGTTGACCACACTGCAGTCTTCGATGACGAATTTTTTGTTACACATAATAAAATCAATTTCACTTGTCGTCCCAATTGGATGTCTCCATGTCCATTTCCTGTGTGGCTTTTTCTTGAAAAAGGAGTTCAAGATGAAAAACCCTTCTGCCTCTACAAACTCTACGAGAATATTTCCACGCTGGTTTCTGTTGCCGTGACCGAATTTGCCTACTGAAGTTTCATTCTGCTGCCGTTGCCCTATTTTTGCATTGAAATCTCCCATAATTATCTTCAAGTGCTGCTTACCTTTGTTATTTAGATGGCGAATTTCCTCATAAAATTCTTCAATTTCTTCTTCAGCATGACTTGTGGTGGGTGCATAAGTTTGAATAATCTGAGCCTGGTATCTTCTCGAGAGTTGGATAATGAGTCGTGCAGCTCTGTCAGAGGAACTTTCAACTTCTACAACTTTATCCTTCAGTTTCTTGTTTATTATAAATCCAACACCACTAGTTCTGCCAGTATCTGTCCCACGATAGTAGAAGAGATGTCCACTTTTCAGTTCAATGAGATCTTCTCCTTTTCTCCTTACCTCAGCCCGACGATGTCCCACTTGATCCTTTGTAGTTCCTCTTCCAATTCAAGAAGCCTTGAATCAGAAGATAGGGAGCGTCCATTATACGTAGCCAAGGTCTGCATCAAATGGCAGCCTAGTCCGGTCCTCCGGTGATTCTTAGCACCCTCTGCCTTCATGTCGCACTGGCCGCTGCCTTGGCCAGGTACATTCCAGCTGCCGGAGACTGAGGGCCAAGATTTAAGTTGTAGAGTCACTTTGGAGGTGTTTGGACATAACTCACCACGCTGGCCGAGCTGGTTGGTGAGTGTGGGATAGCATTTCCTCTGATCCCGATGGTATAGTTATACCGCTATTGGCGGTCGTCAGAGACCCTTTAGTGGGAACAGGATGCACCACGAGAAGGCGGGTTTGACATTTGTGAAGGAGAGGCTGTGATGTTACGCATCACCTGACCTTACATCCCTCTCTATATATATACGGTATATATATATCCAGAGAGAGTGAGAGAGAGAGAGAGAGAGAACTCAAAGCACCATGGAGAGGTGCATGCTTGGTATAACCAGGAGAGATAAGAGGAGGAACTCGTGGATCAGAAAAATGTCAAGAGTAGAAGACATCATGATCAGAGGAAAATCCCTAAAATGACAATGGGTTGGACATATTGCCAGAAGGACAGAGCATCGATAGACAACTGA
This sequence comes from Macrothele yani, assembly GCA_039090855.1. Lineage (NCBI taxonomy): Eukaryota > Metazoa > Arthropoda > Arachnida > Araneae > Macrothelidae > Macrothele > Macrothele yani. The sequence goes on from CM076995.1 coordinate 189,882,354, forward strand.
AATTTTAGACTGGATTCCAAGGGACAGAAAAAACCCCGAAGAAGACCACATGGGAGATGGGTAGATAAAGTTTGAAAGTATCCGGGAGCAACCTGCAGGAGACTGGCAAAAGACAGACCGTTGTTGAAGAAATTTGGGAGATCTTCAACCAGCAGTGGATTGATAACGGTTGACAATTATGATAATGATGATGATATATATACACTATCTACCAACAAGTAATTGGACACCCCTGCAATCGACGATATCTGCGGTCCTGATACACGTCATGGCCGCCGCCGTTAAATATCGTGTGGGAAACAACAACGCAACTAGCCGCATGCAAGATACCACGCAGTTCGGAGCTCTCTGATTTCGAGAAAGGTGTAATCGTCAGGTATCACAGAAATGGCCGATCCATACGTGACATATCCAGCGAGTTGAAGTACCCAAAATCGACAGTGGCTTACGTGATTGGCAAGTGGAAGATGAGAGGTGACTGTCGGAATGTGCCCCGACCCGGCAGACCCAAAAAATTGGGAGTTACAGACCGACGGGTGCTGGCCAGAGAGATTCGGAAGAACCGCACCAAATCGATGGGCCACATCCGCGAAAAGTTTCAACAGGCATCCGAAAGTGCTCTTTCAATGAATATCATCCGTAAGGAAGCCCATCTGCTCGGTTATCATGGACGTGTTGCCGCCCACAAGCCTTTGATCCCCAAGTCCAATAGCGCTGCTCGGCTAACGTGGTGCAAAGAACATCGACAGTGGACCGTTGAACAGTGGAAACAGGTTCTCTGAAGCGACGAATCAAGGTTCACTCTCTACCATTCGGATGGCAGGGTCTGGCTTTGGCGTCTGCCTGGAGAACGCCTCCTGCCGGAATGTATTGTGCCAACTGTGAATTTCGGCGGAGGTGGAATTATGCTATGGAGGTGTTTCTCCTGGTATGGCACGGGACCCTTGGTCGCAATTCCTGGTAGACACAACGCCGAGAACAACTGCACCATTTTGGATGACCATGCGCTTCCTACGTTGTGGCAGTTTTACGGGGTGGACCCATGTTACTTTCAGGATGACAATGCCACCTGTCATGTTGTGAGGTCCACCAAGGATTGGTATGGTGACAATGGGGTTAATCGAACTGGCCTGCGCAGGGCCCGGACCTTAACCCTATCGAGCACCTCTGGGACGAGTTGGAGCGTCGATTAGGGGGTACCACCACCGTCCGAGATCGATGAACTAACTGACCTGTCTTCTCCAAGCCGAGTGGAAGAAAATACCGCTAGCCGTCGTACAACGCCTGGTATGCCCCGGAGGGTCGCAGCTGTAATCGCCGCTCGTGGAGGCTCCACCAACTATTGAAGGTGAATAAACTTCGTTTTCCTTTGCTATCACAGGTGTCCAATTACTTGTTGGTAGATAGTGTACATATATATATATATATATACACGTGCGAGTCACATTACTGTGACCACCAGCTAATATCCAGAGTAACCACCGTGGGCAGCGCGGACAGCAGCTAGACGGGCGGCTGGGAGTGACTTAATAAAGTGCTGGAAAGTGTTTGCAGGTATGTGGAGCCATGGTGACAGCAGTGCATCGGACAGCTGCTGGAGGGTGCGTGGTGGAGGATCCACAGAGCGAACAAAGCGATCGAGGTGGTCCCACAGATGCTAATTGGGTTTAAAATTGGGGAATTAAAGGGCCAAGGAAGTACTTCGAAGTCTTCGTCGTGCTCTTCCATTCTCGGACATTTTTTCGCAGTGTGACACGTCGCATTGTCGTGCTGAAATATCCCATCAGCCACAAGGAAGACAAAAAGCATGTATGGGTGTACGTGGTCTGCAAGGATGGATTCAAAACGAATTCGGTCCATAGTGCATTTAGCATGCATGAGTGAACCCAGGAAATGCCACGAAAAAAATTCCTAGACCATAACGCTGCCCCTACTAGCTTGTGTTCTTCCAGCAATGGTTGAAGAGTGTTCGTTCTCCGATGTTTCTTGCCTTATACACCAACGTCCATCCTCTCGATGAAGCAGAATACGTGACTCATCGGAGAAGGCAATCCTTTGCTAATCAGCGGAGGTCCAATTCCGATACTGCTGTGCAAATGTAAGCCTTTTCTGTCAACGTCCCCTCGTCAGCAAAGGTGCAGTGACCATCCGTCTGCACCGGAACCCCAAACGCAGCAGAGTTCTCTGAACTGTCGTTTTAGACACACTTCCGGTAACCCCCTGATTCATTTGGCCAGTGAGTTGCTCCACTGTAGTGTGTCGATCGGCCCACACGCACCTTCGCAACCGAGGTTCACTTCTCACATCAATGGCACGTGGTGCTCCGCAGTTTGAACGTCGCTTATTTGCAATGGTGCCATTTCTCCAATCACGATACACTTTAACCACAGCAGGCGAACAGTTTACAAACTGCGTTGTTTCAGAAATACCGCCACCGTTGGCCCGAAAGCCCCTAATCATCCCTTTTTGCAAATCTGATAAATAGCTCCTTTTACTAATGACAGAAAAAAGTGACATGTTTTCAGAATGCACCGTATATATGTCCTTCAAACCAGCACACAACACGTAGCATCTTTCATTTTACGCGCTGTTGATGTCAAAAGTAGGAGGTGGTCACAATAATATAACACGACTGTGTTTGTATTAATTGAATATACATAGCAAAACGTACCGGCAGAACAAAGAAAATCACCGATAGAGGACGTCGAAGCCTCAGGAGAGTAGTTAAAACAAATCGACGGAGTACTACACAAGACCTCAGTGTACTGGTGAGAAAAAATGCTGTAACCTCGGTATGTACACGTACTATTCGCAGAGAACTTCATTCCATGGGTAACCGTGGTCGTGCGGCTACTCATAAGCCTTTCATCCCCACTCGGAATGCTACTCGTCGTTTAAGATGGTGTAAAGAACATTTATCGTGGACCGTAGATCAATTGAAACTGGTCCTATGGATAGATGATTCGAGATACACGATCCATCAGTCTGATGGTTATGTGTGGGTATGGCGATAGCCGGGGGAACGCTATTTACCACAGTGTACTGTTCCTACGGTGAAGTTTGGAGCTGGCAGTGCACTCGTGTGTGGGTGTTTTTCGTGGTACGGTCCTGGTCGATTGGTTATCGTGGACAAATCTGTTAACCAGCACGTCTACCTTGATATTCTGGACAACTAAGACATACCAACTTTGTGGCAATACTATGGAACCGAACCTTTTTGGTACCAGCTGGATAATGCACCGAGCCATAAAGCAAGGACTGTTTCGGCGTGGTTTGACGATAATTCCGTATCGTATGGGAAATAACCAGCACAGAGCCCTGATTTTAATCACATGGAGCACCTATGGGATGCATTAGAGTGCATTATAAGAAGTTTGGTACCAAGGTCTACTACTATGCAACAGTAAGAAGAAGCATTATACACTGAATGGAAGTGCATGCCTATCACTGTGTTCCAAAACCTTGTCGAAAGCATGTATCGAAGGGTCAGTGCATGCATTAACGCCAAAAGTGGACTGACACCGTACCAAGGTATATCAGCAAATGCTATGTTGTGTTTATCGTCTAGCTGTCCGGTGACGTTTGTCAATTTAGTGTATATATGGAGTAACTAGAAGATTGCACTGTTCATCTTCACGTGACTATTCAGGCAGGATGACAGCAAACGCTGTGGAGAAGATCTTCTGTATCTTTGAATTAAACTAAGGGAATTCTGCTACTGTTCTGCAACGGCGTTTGGAACACGTTTCAAGAAATCGCCGCCGAATGGACAATCTATGTACGACTGGCGCAAGAAATTTTAAGCAACAGAACGTTCGTGTTAACTTAGAAGTCCAGGGAGACTACGTGTATCTGATGACCAAATGGAGAGTGTTCGTGTCATTTACCAACGCAGCCTAAGAAAATCTACAACCATAGCGGATCGGGAGTCACAATGTCCACAAATGGCTGTTTGGAAAATTTTGAGGAAGCGGCTGGAAATAACTCCTACTAACAGCACTTATTTCAAAGTGACAGAACAACAAGTCGAGTTTTCGGTTCAGAAATGCAGGAGCGTTTTGAACGAGATTGTTTTAGTGATCATCTAATTTTCAGCGACGAATCGACATTCCACATAATTTGGAAAGTAAAGAAACATAACATTCGCATGGGAGGGACGGAAGCTTCTAGAGCAGAGCAAGAGCGCTAAATTGCCAAACGGTTAATGTGTTCTGCGCTATATTCTGTAAAAAAGTATATCGTCCCTTAGTTTTCGAAAACAAATACACTCTAACAGAAAGTTCTTATCTCGATATGCTAATTAGCTAGTGATGCCTCAACAGCATGAAGACAGTGACAATTTCCTTTCACAACAGGACGGAGCACCACCCCAATGGCAATGAGAAGTTAGAAATTACCTCAATAAAAAATCTCCCACAGCGCTGGATTGGCGACGCAACAGGTGACATGTCACTCACATGTTGATCACCATGAAGCCCGGATTTAACACTTTGTGACTTTTTTAATTGGTCTACGTCAAAGGCAAGGTCTCCATCTCTCCCCTTCCTCTTAATTTAGCTGATCTGAAAGAACGTATCACAACCGTTATTGCTAGAGTTGATGAAGATATGTTACCTCGTGTTTGGCAAGAATTCGACTACCGTGTCGGTATAGGTCGTGTGGCTAAAGGTGTTATAATCGAACATCTGTAAGTTGCTGTTAGAAACTTCAACAGTTTCGTACAAAACGTTGCAACGTGATGTCAATATCTTAGTTATGTTTTATAAAATGTTGAAACTGTCTATTTCATTCGTAATTACCCTATATATTGCCCTCAAATTGTTTCCTCTATCAAAATCAAAAACTGGCAGAAGATTAATTGATTTCTTAAACAATTTGCATCGTATGTGCTCCTCGTTGTCATAATGCTCCTTCCCTAGGCTTCCAAAATCATAGAAAGAAAACTTTCTTATTTAAACAAGTTGGAGCCAAAATATGACGATGTATTTGAAAAAAGTGTAAAAGCTGTGGCTGCATAGAGAAGCGACTGAAGTTAAATTATAGACAGTTTAGGTCAATGACTTTTCCTTATATTTGCAGTCGTTTGCAAAAGTTTAAGACCACCAATCCTTTTTCTGGAAACTCATCAGATTGCATGATTCCACTTCGCGATTGGGTCACTACATTTTGTGATTGCCCCCCCTCCCAAGCTCTTGAAATTTCTGTTAGAAGCTGTTGCCAGCGATTGTCATTTTCTCTATTATGGACAATAAAAAACATCACTGAGTGTATTCCAGAGAGGACAAATAGTGACTTTACAGGAAGAAATATACTCTGAATGCGAATAAGTACAAAGTTGTACTTCAGCAAAACTGCTGTCCATGAACGATCGTGAAATTTTAAGATGATGAAACTTAGTAATACTATATTAGTGATCCGATTTATTGGCATAAGAAATAGACATATAAGCGTTTCCCAGCTTTCACACATCAACCAGATAGCTTTTTCAAGGAAGTTAGACAGAAACTGGCAGTTGAAAATAGGCAGTTGCTGTCTAACTTCCTTGAAAAAGCTATCTGGTTGATGTGCGAAAGCTTGGAAACGCTTATATATCTATTTTTTACGCAAATAAATCGGATCATTAGTATAGTTTTATTATTTCCTACATAATTGGTGCACTGTTCCTTGTTATCAATGTGTTATCAATGATGAGACAGTTAGCAATCAGAAGAGAAGTGGCTGTCCGAAGAAAGCGATGCTCCGAGATGAATATGCAATATAGTGAATCGTCATACGCTCTTCAAGGAGTTCCCACTAAAAGATTCAGGCGTCTCTGCCTTCTAATGGAATAGCAGTTAATGCCAAAATAATTTCATGGCATTTGAGCAAAGAATTTGGAACTAAATCTGCACGTAAGCGTATACTGATTCCCGTTGTAAACAACTAAGATGTCACCGAATTTTTGGTTGAAATGAGCGCGTTTTTTGAACCCTGTCTAACTCGAAAAATATACTATTTCAAAGTTATTCATAGTCAATGGAACCCATTACAGAAAAAAAAAATCAGCCGCATTACTATAATCAATAAAACATCTACAAACAGAGACAGTTGCATTCTTCCTCCATTAGCGGTTGAAAATTATGTAACGAAAATTAAAAAATTGTGCACAAAAAGTTTCTTGTACAAAAGCTGTAGATGAAGCAGGTATAACGAAGTAAATTTCTCCGTCATTTTTTGTCTACGCCGGGATTCGAACCCGAGTACCCTTATTCCGGAATAAGTTGCTCTACCAATTAAGCTACGAGGACGATTATTCTGATTCCTATCTGCCTTTATGTCGTGTGCGTCCTTCTGGCAGGTACGTCACATCTCCTGGTACGTTACATCATCTCCCCTTATTTTTCTTTCTTTCGAAGTGCTGGAGAAAGGATTCTCTTATTATTCCTATCTCGCGGTGTGGAAATAACATCACACCAATGCGAGATTTTGAACGGTCGGGTCATCCGGGCGCCATTATAACGAAGTGAATTTCTCCGTCATTTTTATCCGCGCCGGGGTTCGAACCCGGGTCCACTCATTCCGGAATAAGTTGCTCTACCAATTAAGCTACGCGGACATTGATTCTAATTGCTATCTGCCTTTATGTCATGTGCGTCCTGCTGGCAGGTACGTCACATCTCCCCCCTGAAAGAGGGCCGGGGGCATGGCCCACGGATCAGCCGTGACCATGAATCGCTGCAGGCAGACAACCACTGTAGAACGTGCGCTTGAGAACTCCCAATCAATCTGGTGTGTGGAATGCAACGTCACACACATTTATTTTTCGAAGCACTGGAGAAGGGATTCTCTGATTTTTCCTGTCTCGCGGTGTGGAAATAACATCACACCAATGCGAGATTTTGAACGGTCGGGTAGTTCGGGCGCCATTATAACGAAGTGAATTTCTCCGTCATTTTTGGTCTACGCCGGGATTCGAACCCGAGGCCGCTTATTCCGGAACAAGTTGCTCTACCAATTAAGCTACGCGGACGATTATTCTGATTCCTATCTGCCTTTATGTCGTGTGCGTCCTTCTGGCAGGTACGTCACATCTCCTGGTACGTTACACAGGATATCAGCGACAAAGGGATTTTCAAATTGAACAGTTAAAAGAACAGATGTTGAGAAAAGCATGATACAAATTTACACCCCATATCGGAAGAATTTTGAATAACTGAAAATATGCGAAAAGTATTCTTCATACCAAAACCTATTCTAAGAAAAAAGAATCTTTCAAATGCGCCAAATGGAAGCAGCGCCAATAAAGTTTTGACTTCCTATCCGCTAGCAAGAAAACTGCGCATTATTTAAAAATGATAATGTTCCCAATATGTATTGTAGCGAATGTCGTACAGTAAAAAACGAAATCATTCAATAGGATTTTTAGAAGCGAAGATACATCATTAAACAGAAATACACACTAACACCATCTAGCGTCAGAAATGTGAAATACAAAAACCCATGAGTAGAGGAAAATTGTTCCACAAAGCAATTGTTATACGGCGTTCAAAGAATTTTTTAAATCGGACTTTTAGAAGCGGAGATAGTGACAAAAATAGATTAGACATTTGCGCCCCATAGTGGGAAAATTGTACAATATTTTGGCAGTAAATGTCCATTGACATATAGTAGAATATGACAAAAAAATGATTTTTTCGATCTTGTTTTCAGATGCGCAGATATTACTGCTAATATACTGCAAATGGAAACGCCAATTTTTGCCTTCCAGTGAAGCACTTGAGCGTTAAAAACAATTTGAAGTTATACCCAAAACATTTCACACCGGAAACACTCTCAGTCGAAAAAAGAATTTTTCAAATTGGAGTGTAAGATACAGAGATATCGTCAAAAATAAGATATACATCTACACCCCCTGGCGGAAAAACTATGCACTATTTTAAGCATAAGGTATTTTTTGTTCTGAAGAGACGTATCTGGCCGCAAAAGAATTTTTAAAATAAAATTTCCAAAAGCGCAGATACTTCTGCAAATACAACAGAAACAAAAAAATGTACATATTACACTCTCTAATGGCAAAACCGTTTTTTACTAAAAATTAAGATCATTTCCTACCAGAGTCCATGCAACAAGAATTTTTTAAATCGGACATTTAGAAGAAGAGATTTCCGGGAAATCGCAATTTAATGGTCAGCCGCCTAGAAGAAAAGCTATGGACTATTTGAAAAATAAAATGTACTCAAAATAGTTTTCGTTATAAAAGGTATCGAATGAAAGAAATAATGTTTTAAATGGGATGTTCAGATGTAATTATAAGGAATAAAAGCACTTTGAATTCGATGGTATATATATTCACGCCCTCTACCGGCGAAGTGATTCAGCATGAAAAAAAAACAGAGAGTAAGAATCATCATTCTCACTTTTCAAGTTTCCCAAAACAAGAGAATTTTTCAAATGGGACAATATGGCATCCCCAGACGGACTGACGGTCGGATAAAGTGATAATAGAAGCTCGTACTTTTTTCACAGACATGCTGAAAAGAAGAGATTTAAATTCGCTAGCAGAAATCAATTGCGGTCTGCTGAAAAGTGGAGTGATTTCTTTTTTCAGAAGAATTAACCTTGCAACAATTCGTGTACCTTCACGACGCATCCGACGTCCGAAAGGCAAGAGGTTTGATAAAACAAATACACAATTTGTACCAAGAAAACATCCTCTGAACCATATGATTTGGAGTGTTATGCAAAATGTCATATTGCTGCTCTACAATTCCTGGCGCCTAATATAATACTACTATGAAGGAATCTAGTTATGCCGGAACGTTACGAGATAGGATGACGCTGCATATGAACCTTCACGTAAGCACCATATTCATATCATCATCATCATCATTGTCAACCATTATCAATCCACTGCTGGACGAAGGTCTCCCCAAGTTTCCTCCACAACGGTCTGTCTTGTGCCAGTCTCCTCCATGTCACTTCCGCATATTTACGAATTTCATCCACCCATCTCCCATGTGGTCTTTTTCTGGGTCTTTTCCTGTCCCTTGGAATCCAATCTAAAATTTCAGCTGTCCATCTATGGTCTGTCCTTCTGGCAGTATGTCCAGCCCATTGCCATTTCAGGGATTTAACTCTGATCATGATGTCTTCCACTCTCGTCATTTTTCGGATCCATGAGTTCCTCTTCTTATCTCTCCTGGTTATACCAAGCATGCACCTCTCCATGCTGCTTTGAGTTGTCTGGAGCCTTTGTATGTCTCTTTTAGTTAAGGTCCACGTCTCTGCACCATACGTAAGCACTGGAAGGATGCATTGATCAAACACTTTTCTTTTAAGACATAATGGCATATTGCTCTTGAAAATTATGCTGTTTCTTCCAAAAGCTCTCCAGGCAAGTTTTGTACGCCGATTAATTTCTTCATCAATGTGACCCTCACTTGATATCTGCTGTCCAAGATAAACATACGTATCTGTTATCTCCAGTTTTTCTCCATCAATCGATAAATCTTCATTTCTTGTAAAAGCATTGAACATCACTTTTGTCTTCTGAAAGTTCATTTTTAATCCCACTTCTTTACTCTTGTCAGCAAGTTCCTGGATCATACTCTGCAGCTCTGATGGGGTAGTTGCAAAAATGACTACGTCATCAGCAAAACGAAGGTGGGTTAGATAATCTATATATATATAAACATTCACGGAAGTACCACATTCATACAAGATGCGATCAGATCTCTGTGCCACAGATCTGAACATTCAGGAAAGCACCACATCCATGTATGACGGTTGTCCGTGGCACAGATGTAAAGGTTCAATGGAAGCACCATACATGACAGTGTTCCATACCATAGATATAAACATTCGCGTAAGTATCACATTCATGCATGACGGTGCACCACGCTACAGATCTAAACATTCACGAAAGTACCACACCCATGCATGGCAGTTGTCCGTGTCGCAGATCTAAATATTCACGGAAGCGCCACTTCCGTTCATGACGGTGCTCCATGCCACAAATTTAAGCATTCACAGAAGCACCTCATTCATGCATGATGGTGCTCCCTGCCATAGATATAAACATTCGCGTAAGTACCACATTCATGCATGACGGTGCACCACGCTACATATCTAAACATTCACGAAAGTACCACACCCATGCATGGCAGTTGTCCGTGTCGCAGATCTAAATATTCACGAAAGCGCCACTTTCGTTCATGACGGTGCTCCATGCCACAGATCTAAGCATTCACAGAAGCACCTCATTCATGCATGATGGTGCTCCCTGCCATAGATATAAACATTCGCGTAAGTACCACATTCATGCATGACGGTGCACCACGCTACAGATCTAAACATTCGCAAAAGTACCACACCCATGCATGGCAGTTGTCCGTATCACAGATCAAAACATTCACGAAAGCGCCGCATTCGTTCATGACGGTGATCCAAGGCACAGATCTAAACATTCACAGAAGCACCTCATTCATGTATGACGGTGCTCCATGCAGCAGATGTTAGATAGTAAGAAACTATCGAAATAAGATGAAGACCACTATCCTTATGGTCTTCATGAAATGTCCCTACTTAAAATCATGGAAACATTTTGGGTGGTTTTGACAGATATATTCTCAGGAAAACAGTCATGAAATGCTAAAGTCTTGATAGAATCCATCAAGTACGTTTGCTGTAAAGAAATATCCAATGAGCAGCGCAAAACTCTCATTTTCAGCATGCCACATCGCGTTCAGGCAGTAATTCGCAATAAAAGTGGCTATCATCATCATAATCGTTCTTAATCATTATCAACGCACTGCTGGACGACGGTCTCCCTAAGTTTCTTTCACAACTGCCTGTCTTGAACCAGTCTCCTCCACATGCTTTCGAATTTCTTCTGGGTCTTTTTCTGTCACTTGGAATCCAGTCTTAAATTTCGATTGTCAATCGGCGGTCCGGCCTTCTGACAATATGTCCAGGCCATTGCCCATTGCCATAAAGGTGGCTATACCAAGAACTAAATCAGAATAATTTAAGCCTTTTTTGCTAAAAGTCTCAAAATGGATATATTCTGTGTATATTTTTGATGTATATCTTCCAAATAATTGCGCTTTTAAATGTAACTATATGAATACTGAAGAAGATTAAGTGGTTTTAGATTTTTGCAAATGATTGTACCAACGATTGCGGAAAATCGAATTTGTATCTTCCAATTTTTCGTTTAACTCAGCTATATTCAATAAACATGAGAAGCTTTGTGCAGAAAGCAAAATTTTAAAAACATATATTCTTTTTTTACAGATGTATTTGAAATATTGGTTTATGCGAATCTACGAAGCCTGTATCATCCGTTTCTGTAATCCTGAAATCGTTGGAAAAAGGAAAAAGATACCAGTAAGTATATTTGTTAAAAACAGAAGGCCATAATTCTTTCTTTCAAGCATCCAAAATCTTCTCTGCAAAGAGAAGAAGAAATTTTCTGGCAACTTAGCCCCTAGAGTATTCTTGTTTCTTTAACAGAATCCTCCAATTTCTCATCGCTGAAATAGTTTCACCAGGTCACTTATCCCCGCTACATCTCAGACTGCACGATGCGCTTCCAAGGAAAACCTCTAGATACTATGTAATCTTCGGTTCTTCAAGTATCGAATAAACTTCGAAAAATCTTTTATAATAAGTTTATGGAAGGCATCAGAATCAGAGGGTTTAGATTGCATCTCGACTCAGCCATATCTTAGAGTTATGCGCCTTTTTGGACAATTCTTTCATGCTACGCTTTTAATAGCAAAGGGAATACATTTATAAATGCATGTTTGAAGAGTGGCATATATTATTTAGCATTTCATGAAAGGCAGGCTTTAAAGTGCATGTGTAAATATATTGAGGTCATTTCATGTATTTAAGGGCATTTTTCAGGAATTTTTAGGTCATCAAGATCCGGAACCTGGTAATAACACTTAACACAACTTCCGAAGATCTGGGCATAGTGCATTTCAATCTAAAAGAAAATTCAAGTTTCCTATATTTTTTTTCATGAAATTTTCTTTAAAGCTATACACAGGGGTGTCAGCTGATCAGATGTAGAGGGGCAAACTAATGTGAAGCACGGAACATAACTTCAGTGAAGAACGGAACATATACTTCACTTACGTGACTGCGTATTCATGAATTACATAACTGAAAGAGTTCTAATTGTTACAAATAAAGTTACGTTAGAAATGAATCTGGATTTAAGGGTTTATATTATTTATTAGCTCTTATTCTACAGATCAAAGATGATCGTTGAAGATGAGAAGCAAACAAGTTTCGTGCCTAGTGTTGGTAATTTTTCTCTTGTGGCAATTTAACTATTTTGTCAGTAAAAGTTGTAGCAAAATGCTATGGCATGTACTTAAGTAAAAGTCGTAGCATTACATGGCATGTACTTCATGCATGCTCGACTTTTTAGCACGTCTTTTGTTAAAAAAGATCGTGCTTATTTTACCGGTTTGTCCGTCTGTACCCACAATATCTCGGGAACTATTACTCCGATTTGAAAAATTATTTTTTCATTGGGAAGCTTGAAATATGCGAATGATGATCCTTTATTTCGAGTTTTTTTTTACGATGTACAATTTCGCCGCTAGAAGGCGTAAATGCAGATGATGTCGAATTCAAAAATACGTTTTATTCCACATATTTGCTTCTAAACATCCGATTGAATTTTTTCTTCTTTCGATTTCATTTATGCCGAACAGTATTTTAGATATAGTTACTTTTTCAAATTACGCATAGATTTTCCGCTGAGGGGCGATAAAGTAAATTACATTTTTCCCAATAACTCTTCTTCTAAAACTCCGATTTGAAAAATGTTTTTTCAGCGGATACACCTTCTGATGGAAAATCTTTTGCATATATTTTCAAATTTTTGGTAAAGAATACTTTGGCCACCAGGGGCGTAAGTGTTATTTTTTGCTTCTGACGTATTTTCAATAAAATATGAGCTTCTAAAATATCGATTGAAAAAATTATTTCGTGGACTCATGCCACTCACATGGATAAACCTTTTCGGAATATTTTCTTCTTAAAATAATGCATGATTTCTACGCCAGGGAGCGTAGCTGTATATCTTATTTTTGTCAATATCTGTACTTCTAAAAGTCCGATTTTAAAAATTCCTTCTTTGTTGGATAGTGTTTCCAGTGTGACATGATTTTCATATAATTTCAAAATTTTCAAATAATTCATAGACTTTCCGCTAGGGGGCGTTTCCCCCTATATCTCTGCTTCTAAATCTCCGATTTGAAAAATTCTTTCTGCACCGGATACAGCTCCTGATGGGATGACCTTTGCACATAATTTCTAATTTTTGTAAAAAATGGTTTGGCCACCAGGTGGCGTAAGTCTTAATTTACGCTTCTGATGTATTTGCAGCAAAATGTGAGCTTCTAAAATCTCGATTGAAAAAAAGTCGTTTGTTGACCGATACTACTCATGTCGACAAACCTTTTAGGATCATTTTCTTCTTGAAATAATGCATGGTTTCTACGCCAGGTGGCGTAAATGTATATCTTATTTTTGTTAATATCGCTACTTCTAGGAGTCTGATTTGAAAAATTCCTTCTTTGTTGCATAGTGTTTCTGATGCGAAATATGTTTCCTATCAATTCAAAATTTTCAAGTAAATCATAGACTTTCCGCTAGGGGGCACAAAGGTAAATTGCGTTTTCTGCGTTATTTCTGCTTCTAAAACTCCGATTTTAAAAATTCTTCCTGTATCGCATACAAGACCTAATGGAAAATATTTTTTACATAATTTCTAATGTTTGGTAAATAATGGTTTGGCCACCAGGGGGCATAAGTGTTAATTTCTGCTTCTGATGTATTTGTAGCAAAATCTGAGCTCCTGAAAACTCGACAATTTTTTTTTCTTGGACCGATACCGCTCATATGGAAAAACCTTTTGAGAATACCTTTCTTCCTAAAATAATGCATCCCACCAGGGGACGTAAAGTCACACCTTATTTTTGTGGATATCTCTGTTTCTAAGTGTCCAATTTGAAGAATTCTTTCTGTGTTGGAGTGCATTTCCGTTTCGAAATGTTTCTCATATAAATTCGTGTTTTTCTTAACGCACAAGTCTGCAACCAGAGGGCGTAAGCTCACGATTCTGTTTACAGCAATATCTGAGGGATTAAAAACCCGATTGAAAAACTTCTTTGTTCCGTCAGATACTATTTTTTTCCATAACGGTTCTAATGACTTTGAATAGCTTTGATAAATTTAATTTGCGTCAGAACGGATTCAAAGGACGTGCTTATTACACCCTAAAATTCGGTGTAATATTTCTTGTTAAAATATTTCACTAGCATTGCACAGATCTGCGAGTACAAATTGGAGGAATACACGCTCGCGATGTTGCAGCAATAAACCTTCTTTTATGAAGAAGCAGGTTTGAAATATTAGTGACAAAATTAGCTGCATTTTCCAAAGAAAAAATCTGCAAAATGCGTATCAGTAGTGTTGAAGGAAATTTCACATCTGCATGTCAGTGACGTCGCACATCTTAATAGAATTACAGGAAGAGCTAGCACGAGTATTAATAGCTCGTGAAGTAAAATTCATATCTGCATGTCAGTGATGGTTCATATATCAGAAGAATTTCACGAACTAGCATTCGTATCAGCAGCTCTTGAAAAAAAAAATGTTTTTTTTGATTGAAGGTCTAACGATCACCGTGAGCAACTCAATGGACAATAAGCAGTCGTATGTTCTTACTTTAGGGCCACTGGTTCCAGGGAAGGGATAGAACCTGCGCCGTAACACAAACACAACATCCACGCCTCACGGGATTCGAACCCGGACCCAACTCAGACGAATGATCAAAAGCCAGTGCTTTGACCACTGAGCCACTGGGGTGGTGAAAAAAAGTTCATGTCTGCATGTCAGTGATGGCGCACGTATTCGTAGAATTTCATGAACCAGCATGCGCATCATTAGCTCTTAAAAAAGTTCACGTCAGCATGTCAGTGATGGCGCACGTATTCGTAGAATTTCATGAACCAGCATGCGCATCATTAGCTCTTAAAAAAGTTCACGTCAGCATGTCAGTGATGGCGCTCGTATTCGTACAATTTCACGAACCAACATATGTATCAGTAACTCTTGAAGAAAAATTCACGTCTGCATGTCAGTGATGGCGCACGTATTCATAGAATTTCACAAACCAGCATGCGTATCAGTAGCTCTTAAATAAAGGTTCACGTCTGCATGTCAGTGATGGCGCTCGTATTCATGGGATTTCACAAACCAGCATGCGTATCAGTAGCTATTGAAGAAAATTTCACGTCTGCTTGTCAGTGATACCGCTCGTATTCGTAGAATTTCACGAACCTACATGTGTATCAGTAGCTCTTAAAGAAAGGTTCACGTCTGCATGTCAGTGATGGCGCACGTATTCGCAGAATTTCACGAACCAGCATGCGTGTCAGTAGCTTTTGAAGAAAAGATCACATCTGCGTATCGGTGATGGCGCACGTATTAGTAGAATTTCGCGAACAAGCAGTTTGCATATTTTTTGTAGCAGTAATGTTGCACGAGCCGTAGGTTTGCAAATACATGACAACACTCCGCTCATGGCTCATCCGGTTTTCGAACCAAAGCCCATCTCGGACGACTGATCCAAACGTAACACAAATTTGGAATATGGTGGTACTGCTCCGCTAGTGTAGTAGTCTAAGCAATAATTTCTTATCATTCGTCAGAGATGGGGTTTGGGTTCGAGTCTCATGAGGCATGGATGTTGTTAGTTTGCCTTACGGCACTGGCTCTCTCCCTTCCCTGGAACCAGTGACCCTAAATTAGGTACGGGCGACTGCTTATAGCCCATTGAGTTGTTCACGGTGGTCGTTGAACCCCTCAATAATGATAATAAAAAAAGAATACGGAGGGAAGTTTAGTTTTGCGAATGTATATCAGCTGTTTTGTGTGAAAGAGGGCAGGTTTGTACACGAGTGTTTTTGACTTTGAACAACTGAGTAGCTTTTTCGCAAAAGAAGAGTTTGCACATGCGCGTCTGTAGTTCCGCATTATAAACTGGTTCAGATGTCTGTTGAATGTATCTCCGTTCTCCGACAGGTCAGAGGTGCCGATTTTATATTAGTTGTCCGAGAGGAGCCCGGGCTGAATCCCATAATGAGACATGAGCTGTGTACCTGTTGGATGGCGATGTCTCGGTCCCTTCCATGGAACCAGTGGCCCCAAATTATAGCTCTTAGAGTTGATGCCGGTAATCTTTCATTCTCGAAACTAATAAAGAATGCTTATTTAATGCGACAAAGGAATTACGTCTACACGCTGTTCTGAGCAGAATCGGCTGTGCATTGCATCAGTAAAGCCGTAGCTGCTTGGGCGTTGAAAGTTTGTGGGAAGAAATATTGGGAGGAGCGAATGTGGCTTGAGGAATTTAGTGGTGCATACGAGGTCAGTGGAGTATTAATATTTATTAAAATTTATTTCTTCAAACATCTCAAATTTGTTATTTATTCTCCTCCTGATATTCCAGTTTTTACCCATTTTGTTTGCTTAGGCGAGATTTTTCGTTACGTGTTGGACACACCGGGTTGTTGTTTTTTTACATTACTTATCGTTATGGGGGTGGTGTGGCCGAGATAAGTAAACAAAAAGACACACAGCGTCGCCCCGCCAAATGGTAACTTCGTACGACGCATGCGCACAATCCAAGTACATTTGTTCTGTTCTGAGGACTTGTTCTGTTCTGAGGATTTGTTCTGTTCTGAGGCCTAGTTCTGCTTCTTGATTATTTTTTTAGCGGAAAATCGGATAACTTGCATGTTAACATTTCATTTTATATACACAGTCGAGTCACATTATTTTGACCACCTCATACTTTTGACATCAACAGCACGTAGCAGCCGCCCCGGTGGCGCAGTGGTCTAAGGCGTTGGCCTATGATCATTCGTCCGTAAGGGGTCCGGGTTCGAATCCCGGTCAGGCATGGGTGTTGTGTTTGTCTTACGGCACTGGCTCTCTCCCTTCCCTGGAACCAGTGCCCCTAAATTAGGGACGGACGACTGCTTATAGCCCATTGAGTTGCTCACGGTGGTCGTTAAACCTCCAATAAAAAAATAAACAGCACGTTGCCAATGAAAGAAGTACCGTGTATTGAGCTGGCTTGCATAGTATGTAAGGTGTGCTGTAGGCATTCTGAAAACATATCACTCGTTGTTGTCATCGATACAAGGAGCAATTTATCAGATTTTCCAAAAGAGTTGATTATCGGCTTCCTGGCTAAGGATGGCAGTATCTCTGCAACAGCGCAGTTTGTGAACTGTTCGCGTGCTGCTGTAGTTAAAGTGTATCGTGATTGGAGAAACGGCACTATTGCAAATAAGCGACGTGGAAACTGCAGAGCACCACGTGCCATTGATGTGAGAGGTGAACGTCGGCTGCGAAGGTGCGTAAGGGCGGATCGACACGTTACAGTGAAGCAACTCACTGGCCGAGTGAACCAGGAGGCTACCGGCAGTGTGTCTGAAACGATTGTTCAGCGAACCCTGTTGCGTATGGGGCTCCGATGCAGACGGATGGTCACTGCACCTATACTAAGAAAGGTGCATCGGAAGAAAAGGCTTATATTTGCTCAGCTGTATCAGGAATTGGACCTACGCTGATTGGCAAAGGATTGCCTTCTCCTATGATTCACGTTTTCTGCTTCATCGAACGGATGGACGTTGGCGTATAAGGTGAGAAACATCGGAGAACAAACACTCTTCATCCATTGCCGGAAGAACACAAGCTAGTGG
Source organism: Macrothele yani (assembly GCA_039090855.1). Lineage (NCBI taxonomy): Eukaryota > Metazoa > Arthropoda > Arachnida > Araneae > Macrothelidae > Macrothele > Macrothele yani. The sequence continues at coordinate 189,900,131 of CM076995.1, forward strand.
GGGCAGCGTTATGGTCTTGGGAAGGTTTTCGTGGCATTCCTTGGTTCCACTCATACCTGTCGAAGGCTTTATATGCCGAATTCGTTATGAATCCACCTTTGCAGACCACGTACACCCATACATGCTGATTCTTTTCCCTGGGACGGATGGGATCTTCCAGAAGGACAATGCGACGTGTCACACAGCTAGAAATATCTGAGAATAGTTGGACAACCACGATGTAGACCTCAAAGTACTTCCCTAGTCCCCTAATTCCCCACACTTAAGCCCAATAGAGCATCTGTGGGACCATATCGATAGTGTTGTTTGCTCTACGGATCCTCCAGCACGCACCCTCCAGCAGCTGTAATCAGCATGGCTCTACATACCTGTGAACACCTTCCAGCACCTCATTGAGTCACTCCCAGCCCGTCTAGCTGCTGTCCGCGCTGCACACGGCGGTTAGTCTGGATATTAGATGATGGTCACAATAATGAGACTAGACCGTGTATTTACTGAATCATTCCAAAGGCTGACTTCGCACTTCGACAAAACAAGACGAAGCTATGGATCCAACGTGAATGGTATAGATCTTTCAAGTAGGAGGCTGTCATGTTATGCTGTAGATAGACTTCTTATGGAAATCCTTAGGCGGACCGCTTCACTCTTCTTCCCCCTCGCCTTCCCCTGATTTACCATGAGACCCTTCAACCATGGCGCTAGTTCTCATCTAATCGAATTTTTCATTCTTTTATATCTTTCTCGCCAATCACCTCTTGCACGAGACCATCATTGACTGCCCAATGTTGACTAGATTTGCTTCCCTACCTTTCTCAGACCAAGGCCATGATATTCGATAGACGAGTTCCCTCCATTTGTGACGTCACTCTCATCTTACACAGCCTGATACGTCGGTGTGTTTGACGTCATACACGATAGCGTTGGAAACCAATCAAAAGCCTTGGTTTTCGCGTGATGTTATAAAAGGAGGGAACTCATCCCTCTATTGTCATGGCCTTGTATTTTCTGGAAGGCCTTGCTCAGAGTCAGTACTGTCACCGCTGCTCAATTCAACCCAACCATTTCTTGGAAGTCGCTTTCCTCTCTTTTTCCTCTTCTGTCTGCCTCCGGCGAAAATTGCTCCAAACTCTTATCCCTGAGCTCCATTCTACATAACTTATATCTTGCTCTTGTTGGTCGACTGGTCTTGTTCCACAGCCTTCCGTTCCTCTTCTTCTCCGTTTCTCCGTCCATCTCAGAGATACACCCATGACAATTCACTTCCCTCTTTCTGACTCCGCTCCTCATCAGATTTCCTTTCTTCCCTATTCTACTCTCAGGCCCACGTGGTCTCCTCTTCGTCATACCCTCGATCTACATCTTGACCGTGACATCCGTTGAAAGTTTACCCATGACATCCTCCCCGTCCCGAGCAGAAGATTAATTAGGACGGGGAGGCGGTCATGCATAAATCTTAAAAAAGAAGAGGCAGGAAGGAGAATCGACTAATCTCTCGATAACTCGATTCTCCTTTCTGTTTGATCTTTCCCTTTCATGGTGACTACACCCATGTTTATCTCCATGGCCCCCCATCTACCTCCTCAGTTTCCCAGCACCACTCTCCATGACTATTAAATTATTGTCCAACGTTCTTCCTGCTTCGTTTTTCTGCATCGTTCTCCATAATTATCAATTTCTTCTCCCACGTTTTCTTTTCCCTATATTTTCCTGCACCACTCTCTATGATTATCAATTGCTTATTCCACGTCCTTTTCTGTCCTGACATTTGCCAGGACGTCACTTGACATCAGACGAAACGCGTTCCAAACTTTTTCTCATCACTTTGTAGCAGGTTGTGAAACATCTCGTCATTGAAAAGCTCTCAAGATCTGAAGACACGCAAAAACGCCCACTTTAATTTTCGCTTCGCTGAGTCGTGAGAATTTATCAGCCAGGTATTTGAAGGCTGATCCAGTCAGGTCGATGGCTTTTACCAATTTTTTTACGAGACCGAGTTCCATGTGTAGGAGCACAAGCAGAATTTTATGAATTTTGTCAGTTCTGGGTGTTGCACATTCTTCTCTCCGAGCTTGAGAGATTTCCTCGCAGGCCAGCCTCTCTTAACATAGCGCAAATTTCTTGCTTGGCTGTCCTATTCGCATAAAAACAGCAGTGCTTCGTACACCGCTCTTGTTGATGTGAGACCCATCACATCAACTCAGACATTACTTTCAAGTCACCGTAGAGACTCCAACCTTACTTACTGTATTGAAGACAGTCCAACAGCTGCTTTAGGTTTCCGTAGCTTTCTTTCATGTAAAGAGCGCATCCAACTGGAACAGATGGAAGCTGGTTTCCATTATGTATCAACACCACCTTGAGACTCAATTTCGACGAGTCTATGAATAGTCACCATTCGTGAAGGCCCTATTTGATTCAAAGCATCATAGCAGAACACAAGGTCATCTTCCTTTCGGAAGTAAGACGCAAGCTGCTCATGACGAGAGCGAAACAAAGTCACTCCAACATTTCCCTTGAAAAGATTCCATCGTATGATCATAGTAACTCCGCTTTGGCCTTGGACAGCTCCAGATCGCGAGCAAGATCGTACAGTTTTTCTTGTGTGAGAATGTGTGGCGCAGATGACGCACCGTGGCTGATATATGGATAATTACTAAACGCCGAAAGCTCAGGAGAAACTGACATCAGTTCGTCTCCGTCCTCATAGTCCTCTGTATCGATGGAAAAGTTTTTTTGGAGGTTCAGGAACGGAAAGTCCTCCGCTGTGCAGAACGGGTCGCACAGCAAATCAGATATTCGGATACGCTATTATTCATTTCTTTTTGCCTCATGATGTCCTCCGAAACAGGTGGTGCCATGCAGAAGTAGCAGTCATTTGCATGATTGCTTGGCTCCCTCCAAACCATAAGAAAAGCAAACGAAATTGACATTTTGCCGTCTTTCAGCCACTTTAAATGTTTTCTAGCACAAGTGCAGCAGCATATGTGTATAGCAAATACCTTGTCCTGATCCCCGATCTTGTATCCGAAATAAAACTGATACGCCTTTTTCACTAATTCGGTGATGGCCTTATTTTCTGGCTTGCAAACGTCGCTTTCCCGCAGATATAACAAAAGTTATTTGGACTATTGGTGCTGGATTTACACTGCAGGGATCACTTGTGTATATAACGCAAGAGTAAATGGGAGTGTAGAAGTCGCACAAACACTTGCTCACCCTATGAGACCTGCTTGTACTAATTATTACACCATCTTACGCAAGCGATGTCGTGACTCAACTGCATTGCATCAGACAATGATGCCATAGCTCCTAGGAGTGGTGTGTATAATGGGCTAACACAAAATGGCGCAAAATGTTACGGACTGAATCTTTCCTAAACAACAGCCAATCGACAGATTTTATTATCATTTTCGTGTTCAGCACATTGACATTAGTAAAGACTATTTAATTTCAGAGGCTAATTGTGTGTTTCTCAGTGGTAAGTACAGAGGGTTGTAAAAACACAAGTTTGTCTACATCGAATCCATATCCCCTCAATCCGGAATAATTTTCTCTCACAAATGGGCTACGCGCACGGAATGTCTCGCTGCAGATTTGACACGTTTTCACTCTGTAGTACGCCACATCATCTCCCCCTTAATTTTGTTTTGTCTTTGAATCGAAGTAAGAATTTTTCATTAATTCCAAACAATGTATGGAACAAACATCACACATCTTTCGAAGAAATCAACGGCCAATGGATCCATTTTCCACAATCGGGCGCCAATGTGAAAACACAATTTTGTCCGCGACGCGACGTGCATTGAAACTGGGTCCAGCCGCCCTGGGGGCGCAGTGGTCAAAGCGCTGGCCTCTGATCATTCGTCCGTAAGCGGTCCGGGTTCGAATCCCGGTGAGGCATGGATGTTGTGCTTGTCTTACGGCACTGGCTCTCTCCCTTCCCTGGAACCAGTGACCCTAAATTAGGGACGTGAGACTGCTTATAGCTCATTGAGTTGCTCACGGTGGTCGTTAAACCTCCAATCAAAAAAAAAAAAAAAAAAAAAAAAAAGTTTCTTTTTTTTTTGCGCCATTTTTTGACGTGCAAAAACACCAATTTGCTTAAATGCTGTTTTCTTGCTACTCTGAAGCTTAATTTTCGTGGTAGACTTACATCTGTAGTAAATATGAGATTTCGATATTCTAATATGCTTTCAGAAAATGTTCCATTGGATTATCTATGAATTCTTTGTTTTTGCATAGCTTTTCGTAAATAATATGTTTTATTTCGACCTTACTCTATATAAATCCATAAAATATTTTCGGTTATGGATGGACACCTTTTAAAAGGAAAAATATTAACCCATTTCTCTAATCTTGCTTCTAGTAGTTTACATCTTGAGATCCTTGATGGTGTTCTAAAATTTAAGGACTGAATTTTTGCGTGTCAGGACGGGGATAAACGTGAACATGCGGAAATGTTTTGAGATTATAGTTTCATGTCTATGACATTTGCAATTTAACGGATATCTGAGAAAATTATTATTAATGTCTTCCAAAATCCCTCTCCTCCTTTATAATTTATCATCTGCAGTTCTGGAGCACCTAGTAATTCTAAACCTGTAAGATAGCAGCTGTAAAAAGTGCACAAACGGCTGCTGACAGAGCCCTGCTCACATCAAAGTGACAAATGAAATCTGAAAAACAATTAACAAAGGTAAGAGAAAGTAAAAGAGAAAACAAAATCTGGACTCTTAGGAAATACGATAAATTAAGTAAATAAAAATAAAATATTAAATGTTTATAATGCAAAGTTACAAATAAAACTTTCCCTTTCCAGTTTTTATCACCACTATCGCTTTTTTTAATCAGCTGTGAAAGTAAGGTATCTTTGAAAAAAAATTCACGTCACTGTTTTGCTTTCCGTTAGAATACCTTGTATTTTTACCTGAACTGTTTCCAGAAAAGAAGCATATTTCATTAAACTGGCATTAATTAATAGCTATTTGCTTTGTATCGTCAGCGAGGAATGCTTGCCCCTATGTTCCTTGCTTTAGAGTTGAACATATACTAACAACAAACAGCGATAAAAAAACATTATTAATGAGTTTTCTTCAAAAAAAAATGGAGACAAGTTCCCATCGAAAACAAAGTATGAAAGTTTTTCCATTACGTCTTTGAAAAGAATAATGAAGTTCGGGTTGCTTAATTTTACGTTTTTAGCATGAAACATCTTTTTTTGTCAGCCTATGTCAATAAGCATTAAAAGATGGTTTGTGGTTATGTTCTTCAGCTCTCTTAGCTTTTTTTACCTGCTCTTTCTTATAACTTTTTTCGGCTCGTTTAGAACCATTTTCCCCTGACATTTTTGTTTGCTTACAAAAACCAAAGCGAAGTTTTTTCAGTTGGAAATGCATATTTAATTATTTAATCTCCTTTCAAATAAAAAAAGCCTTAGAAGAAAGTGAGTAATATTTGATTTCCCGTTGCTTCTTGAGAGCACAAAACTACACATGTTTACCAAAGACCGCAAAGTACACGTATGTATTTAATTAAACAATACATTTTTCATTTTTAGTAGTAGTTCGAAATTTGCATTACGCACCAATTTGTAGATTACGACAATTTAAACATTATCATGAATTCTCGGAATGTTTTGTTTAAAACCCTTAACCACGGAGGATTATCAATGGAGTTCTCTAACTCAAGGGAAAGTCAATGGAACTTTCCCTTGAGTTAAGCACAAAGAATAATCAATGGAATCTCAGTTGGTAATCCTGTTAATGGAATCTCAATGGATTGTCAATGGGTTTTTAGACGGATTTTTAGGAATAAATAAATGGATTGGAATTTTAAGTTTGGATATGGATCTTTACATATGGATTTTAGTGTGGATTTTAGATGTGGATTTTGGATATGGATTTTTAGATATGGATTTTTAGACATGGATTTTTAAAATTGGATATGGATTTTAATGGATTAGATATGGATTTTCAGCAGTCAATGGATTGTCAATGGATTTTTAAGATTAGATATGGATTTTAATCGATTAGATATGGATTTTCAGCAGTCAATGGATTGTCAATGGATTTTTAGCAGTACTTCGAAATTTGCGTTACGTACTAATTTGCAGCTTACGACAATTCAAACATTCGCATGAATTCTCGGCGCTTTGTCTAAACCTTTAACCACAAAGGATTGTCAATTGAATTCTCAAACTCAAGGGAGAGTCAATGGAACTTTCCCTTGAATTAAGCACAAAAGATTGTCAATGGAATCTCAAAGTATTGTCAATGGAATCTCAAAGGAGTGTCAATTTAATCTCAAAGGAGTGTCAATGGAATCTCAATTTTCAATCTTTTCAATGGAATCTCAAAGGATTGTCAATGGAATCTCAATTTACAATCTTTTCAATATAATCTCAAAGGATTGTCAATGGAATCTCAAAGGATTGTCAGTGGAATTTTAATTGACAATCCTGTCAATGGAATCTCAAAGGATTGTCAGTGGAGTTTCAATTGACAATCTTATCAATGGAATCTCAAAGGATTGTCAATAGAATCATTTTGCACAAATTATTGTCAATGGAATTCTCTAACTCAAGGGAGAAGTTTGGCTAGAGGAAGCGATGAACATCGGGAATTTAAAAGAAAAAGATTTCGGTCAAATCTTGAAAATAATGCATTGTCAGCTTCACTTGTAACCGAAAATCCAGTGGTTAGTATTACTTAAAACCAGAAATATTTTTTTCATCTATGGTGATTTCGTAGAGACAAATTTGAAATCAACTGATATCGTTTCGTCTTCGGTAATACTTTTAATAACAACTTCAAGATCATTTTGAACTTTGTATTCGAGTTTCTCAAAAACAACTGTTTAGTGAGAAACTCGGATACAAAATCAACTGTTTAGTGTGTCTCTTAAAAAAATCGTAACCAATAGATCATTCTCTGTCTTTAAAAGAAGCTCTACAGCAGGTTAAAAACTAAATTTTTCTAATCCTTCGTAAACGTTGTAACAGCTAAATTTCAATTAACATTTTCTTTCCTTCTGACAACAATTTTGACAGTAAATTCAAATTATTACTAACATTCTTCACTTTCACAGAAAAATTCAAAAGTAACTCGACAGTTTACACAGTCGTATCAGAATAATATGACCAGCTACCTAATAATGGGAATAACTATCCTTGGCCCAGATGATAGCGACGAGACGGCGTGGCATCGACGCAATGAAGCCCTTGAAGGTTGCCCGAGGCACACGTGCCCATTCGGACTACAGCAGAGAACGGATGTTCTGGAAATGACTTGGTTGTGGGTCAGCGGGTCGAACCTATTGATCCAAATAGTCCCACAAGTGATCGATGGGATTAAGGTCGGGCGATTTCGTAAGCCAAGGGAGAACAGAGACATCGTTGTCGTGTTCTTGAAGCCAGTCACGCACCCCGTCAGACACATAGCAGGTTTCATTGTCCTGTTGGTAGACACCATCCCCACCAGGGTAAACGTCCAACATGAATGGATGCATGTGATCAACGAGAATGGAGAGACAACCATTAGCGTTCAGGGACCCAACCAGTGGTACCAGTGGTCCCAGGTCATACCAGGAAAACATCTCCCAGACATGCGCACTGCTCCCGCCGGCCTGTTTTTGATCGACTAGCATGTCCGGGTGTTGGCTCTCGTTGTCTGACGTCATATCCGCCACCGCCCGTCACTTCTGTGAAGGAAAACCCTCGATTTGTCGGAGAAGGCCACCTTTTCCCACTCTTCCACTGTCCAATGACGGTAGGCCCATGTGAACAGCAAGCGTCGTTGTCGATGGATAGGATTTAACATGGGCGCTTTGACACAGACTGCGGAGACCATGCGTAACAGGCTTCGCTCTACTGTTATCGGGGACACGTACCTAGGTTCCCCAGCGCTCATTTTCGTGGTACATTGCGGCACTGTTGCGTGTTGATTGCACTTTACCTGTCGACGGAGGCGACGTCCTCCTCTGGAGTCGTGGAGTCGATGGCTTTTAGAGCTTCACAGTTATGATGTCGCAAGGTACTCAGTGTGCCAGCAGTCCATAATTGGTACACCCATACAACAACACCTCGTGAAAGGCCCATGAAGTTTGCTGTTTCTTAGATACTTCCACCCTTGGCACGGTAGCCGATGATCATTCCTTTTTCAACGTCCATTAAATCACTACCTCTGCTCATTGTGCTCACGAGACACACTATGGCTCATGTGTTCTGGCCGGAAACTTATATCTCCGTAGGGTCGACCTTTTCACGTGTATTCTGTGACGCGCCTGGGAGGGTATACTGTGATTCCGTGGGTGGTTATATTATTCTTATACGACCGTGTAATATAAATATAAGCAGTATAACAACAGCAGAGATGTTTTTTTCCCTTTTTCCAGAATTTCCAGCGACAGATTTAAATTTCGAAAACAGCTTCATTTCTTTGACAGATGGTTTTACATCACGTTGTGATCAACACAAAGCTCTTTTTCCTTGAGTGGAATTACAAAACAAAATTCCTGGACTCAGTGGCCAGGAATTTGTTGTTGTTTTTGTCGGGCTTTTTTTTTTTTTTTTGGATGAAGTGCTAGATTCTAATCGTTCGTCCGAGATGAGTCAAAGTTCGAAATCCGTGTGAGGCATGGATGTTGTGTGTGTCGGAAGGTAGTGGCTCTCTCCCTTCTTTGGAACAAGTGGCTCTAAATTAGGGACGAGGAACTACTTGTAGCCCACTTGGTTGTTCAGGGTGTCGTTAAACCGTGCATACACACGCACGTAGACGACTAAAATTCAATAGATATCGGTTTTTAGTTCTCCGCAGTTACATCTCGTTTTTCGTCAACAGGCACCGTTTCCTATTTGCCTGTAGTTATATGATCAATTCTTGTATGAGAAATTATTTTTAACTTCCACAAATAGCAAGATTAGAAGCAGCAGATATCTTATCAGCAAGGCAGACTTAATGATAAGTTCAAAATAAAATATCATTAAAGGGCTGGGAACATAGCAGTATGTTCATCTCGTGTAGCATTTATTCTGCGTGTAAAGGACGTGTTATTGCAAGGATGTTTAAACGATAGAAAAAGACTATTATGTGTCTCGGTAACTGAGTGGATAAGATACTGGCCTCTAGCAGGAAGTCTGATTGTTCGAGTTCACGTCAGATAAACCGTTTGTTCTTACGTTCTATGTCTCACCATTAATCAACAACCCTAAGTTATAAATGACAAGTTAGTAAAATCATGCAATGCATTGATTATGATACGCTTTCCAATATACCAGAAATCATTACCCAAGTTATGAAGATAATAGCTGTGGAATAAATCTCGCTCCTGTGCTCTGACCTTTGACAACATTTCGATTATATTCAACCGAACCGGTTCAGTGTATCTCCGGACATGTTAAAGTTTTGTCGCAATCGAAGCATCTTTACGTAAGTTATGACGCATAAGAGCAATGGATTGGATCCCGCTCCTATGTCCTAATCTTTGACCCCATTTCACCCATTTTCAATATGGTTCGTCCCCAGGTGATCGATCCCCTATCATGTACTGAAATTTCGTCTAAATCGAACCGTTTTTACGCGAGTTATCGTGCGGACAGACAGACGGACGGACTGACAAAGCTGGAGCATATACGCTTCTTCAGTTCAACACAATTTTATTAACAAGGTTGGGTTCAGGAGGCGAACATGGGCGTTCTGATACATATATTGTACGGTAAAATATACAAACTTTAAAATCTATGTACATTATATACAGCACGATGTATTGATTCACAAAGGAGCCTCGTGGTAAGGGGTGCAGACATTTTGCACAAGAACAATAAAAGAGACTGTCGGAACATTTCGTCTCGGAGTATAAGTACATTGTAGTGCTGACAAATAACAGAACAAGAATATTATAATGAAGCACTGTACAAAAGGAGAACTGTAGATGACAAAGTAGTCAATGTGAAACCTAAGGCAAACGGAATTACGATGTCTTAGTACTGGTAGAAAAAATTATAATCAAAGAGAAAACAAGTAAGACTATATACATTTGTACAGTATGGTGCATATTATATTCACATTTGTTAGAAGATATAAGCTTTATGTTGAAGTTTGATTCCAAAAACCAATGGTGAGCATGCACGTTGAACTGAAGTTCAACAGAGCTAGGAGCAACGAGGTTATAAACTACCGACAGTCAGTTGCAACGTCGCTGGCATGCTGGCGAACCAGGAAGCAGCCGGCGACCAGGTGGAACGGAAATGTTGTTCTCTCTGTTGGGCAACGGCCACAAGGTTCTCTAGACGAAGTCTTGAGAGGAGACGCTCCCGAAAGTGGCACAGTAGTTCCACAGATGCTTGGTGGATGGCATAAGGAGATGAGATATCTCGGCAGCGCTGATGAAATACGTAGATGACGTGTTTCACCAGGATGAAAATATATGAGCAGATGGATGGAAACTTGACTGGAGGAGAGACTTGCAGGAGAAGTGTCTTTTAGGCATCGAAAGGAAGATCAGATGTTACTGAACGTTGAGCTACGGAAAATGCAAGATGGAGTAGTTTAAGAAGAATGACACAATGTAAATAAACGTGTGAGACATCAGCTTCTTGAGCACAGAAGGGGCAAAGAGGTGAGTCAAGAATGGTCATGTGGTGGAGGATGGATGGAACGGGAAGACGGCTTTGGAGAAAAATCCAGTGAGTGTTTATTTCAAGAGGAGCTGAAAGAGGAGAAAGGGCGGCAGACCAGACAGCGGTGAGAGAGGATTGGGAGACATCAGGGATGTGGAGGGGAGAAGGAGAGTGGGATTTTGAAAGAAACCGATAGAGAACTGAAGTTGAAAGAGAGGAGAGTAGAAGTGTGGATCTGCCGATTGAAAGGAAGAAGGGAAGGTGAAGGGAGGCGGAAGGAACAAAGGTTAGGTCGGTGGGGGTTGCAAAATGAGGGAACTTAGCAATGATGGTAGAAAGTAGGGAGTCATCGACAGAGCGAGAGGAGGGTGAAAGAAGAAGAGTGGGGGAGGCTGGCGTGGCGTCGCCAGGACAGGTCTCAGGTTACAGGGTCTTTGACGGTTACAACTCCGACTCGGAGCCAAGGAGAATAGGCGAGCATGGAAGATGAGTGGGGTGAAAAAGAGAGGAGAATAACAGGGGTTCGGCAAGGAGTTCAGGGTGGGGATCGAGTGAGCGGCAGAGAGCGGAAAAAGCTAAGAGCCTCCCGTAAGGCAGGAGGAAGGCGAGAGTGAGTGGTAGTTCGGAGGTCCATTAGAATGAAGGAACAGAAAGTGAAATTAGTGTTGCTCGAAGAGGTGATGAAATTATTTGCGGTAACGGCGTCGGCAACAGGTGAAGTATGAAGACGGAGGAACGAAATAATCCGGAGAGCTTGATAGTACAGCCGTGTATCAATTAGGCCAATGCCACCTTGGTCAGGAGGAAGGCTGAGCTTGGGGGCACTGAGCCAGTGGTGTCCGGTCCAGATAACTGAGGTGAAGCAGCGAGTGATATCATTAAGACGAAGAAGTGTGGATTTAGTAGCAAGCCAAGAATGTGTGCACATGGAGAGAAGATAGGTTTGCGCAAGACGTGCACGTCGAAAATATGAAGTGCAGGACTTCGCTTTTCGCAAAAACGCAGTTGACCGATGTAGACACGGCTGGATGGTATTCCACGTTGTGCTGGAGGCTTCACCTCTGACGCCAAGATGTACGCCAAGGAAACGTTGAGAGGATGAAGACCAGTGTGCTCCCCATGGGGAATCCAAGCGGTCAACCCATGAGCCGTACCGTAGGCCTGTGCTTTTGGTTGTATTAATCGCAGCTCCGGAGCAGGAGGCGTAATCGGCGAAAAGACTTTGGAGCAAAGAGAACTGTGAATCCAGGCTTATACAGAAGGCAACGTCATCTGCATACGCCACGGAAGTGGTGACATGGTGTCTCGTGCGGGCGATGAGTGGAGGCAGGGTGGCTTAAAAGGAGCGTAGAACGGAGCGGAGAAAAGGCTCTAAGGCTATGGCGAAACGTTGACCGGAGAGTAGGAAGCCTTGCCTCACTCCACGGCCGAAGAGGATCGGTGCTGTAAGAAAGGTGGGCAACTTGACCTGGAAACTGGCGTCCTGGTAAAGGGAGGTAAGGAGAGAAATAAACGGAGGTGGAAATCCAAATAAGAGAAGTGTGGCGGAGAGATAAGTGTGGGAGATGTTATCAAAGGCGGACTGTTGGTCTAAAGAGAGGAGGGGAGGGGTTCGGAAAGGAAGCACGCAAGTTGAATTAGATCAATCAGGATATGGATGTTGTGAAACAGGGTACGGCCGGGAACTGTGTACGTCTGGTTAGGGGAGAGGATGTGAGTGAGGATGGGATTTAGACGCTGTGAAAGAAGCTTGGTATGAAGTTTGTAGTCGAGATTTAGTAGGGAAATTGGGCGCCAGTTCACCAAGTCAAGGAGATAACCTTTCTTGGGGAAAAGGACAACGTATGCAGCTGTGAATTTCCTCGGGAGAGGAGAGTAGGTAAAGGCAGCAGAGAAAGCGGATAGGAGAAACGGAAGAAGAAGAGGCAGAAAAGTTTGATAAAAGCAAAAGATTAGGCAGTCCGGACCCGGAGCGGCACTAGAATTCAGAGAAGAGAATGTAGTGCTTAGTTCAGAGGGTGTGGGGGAAAGGAGAAGAGAAAATGAATGATGGGTTGGGGACCTGAGGTATATTAGTAAGGAGAGAATCCATTGATGCAGAGGATGGTTGAGGAGGTTCACAGAACTTCGTGGAAAAGTACTGACGGACATGGGAACAAAGCGCAATCGGTTCATCTGATACCTCCCCAGACGAAAGGCGTAGATGATGAAGTATGGTCGAAGCTCGTCGGGTGTTTTCAACCGACGTCAGGAACTCATAGTTGTGAGCATCCTGCGTCAGATGTTGCAAACGAAGTCGGCGGAGAGCTTGGTGCGCCAGAGGAGTGAGAAGAGATCGGAAACTCTTCTTGAAAGGAGGAGAAGAGAGGATCACTGAGACTGAGCATGCATAGCATTGAACGAACATAGTCAAAGCGCATGTTCTGGAGTGTCTTTGATTGGAATGAGTAGTTTCGGACATGCAGTAGTTTCTCTTGCATGTTCTCCATCCAAGAATTTAATCCGCAGAGAACAGATTGAAGTTGCGGTCGTCTGTCATTCATGAATGACCGGACCGAAGAGCAGAATGCCGGGTCGGAGAGAAGAGCATCATCAAATATCCATGGGCGTATTATCCTGGGTTTAAATGGTGCAGCGCGGACTATGATGGCAATGGCATAGTGATCAGATGAGGCCGTGGGATGCACACTCGATTCTGTCACAGCTGGAAGTAGAGTACTGGAGGCATAAAACCTGTCAAAGCGGGCTGAGAAAGGATTTTGCGCTTGAGAGGAGCGCCAAGAGTAATTAGTCGACCATGGATGAATATGACAATGCACATCCTGAAGAGCGTTGTTGGTTACAACTGTCTGGAACAGGTCCGCCAGGGCATGGCGGCGCTCTCCATTGGTAGAAGACCTATCCAGAAGAGGATCCAGAGTACAGTTATAATCACCACCAATGAGAACATGGTCTGACGGTGGGATACGATCCAGTGCTCTGCAAAGACGTGTGAAGAGAATCGATAGATGAGTTGTAGTGCATGGAATATAGATATTGAATAAATGGTATCTGGAAGACGCTATGGTAAAGGATGCATGCTGTAAGAGATCTCAACAAATATTTCGCACAGAGAGGGATGTGACATTAGAATTGAGAGTATGACTAATGCCGATGGCAAGGCCGCTGTGAGATGTTAGTCCATAGGTGTGATGAAACACAAAGTACCACCGGCACCATCGAGAATAGACGGTAGTTGGCTTGCAGTTTGTCTCTTGAAGGAGGATAATATCAGCCTCTAACGGGTTGAGGTCTTCATATGCCAGAGAGCTGTTGAGGGGGAAAGCGAATCCCCTGCAATTAAGTGACACGATCTTGAATTGTGGGGTTCCCTGCCTTTAGCTGAAGATCTTTCAGAGCTGGAGGAAAAAGACTTGAGACAATTATAGAAGATTTGTGCCACAAATGGGTGGCACATTCTGACGGCAGAAATGCGACACATTGAAGATCTGCTCAGGCACAAGTTGGCGAAGCGAGGGATTCTTGATTGCTAAAGCACGTGCTATTGCGTAGCTGGTGATATTCGTTAAGTATGATGGAGATAAATGTATGAGAGTGGTACAGGTGGTATATTAGCTGACTGGAGAGATGCAGCAAACTCTTCGACTGTGGGGAAGGAGACTTCGGCTAGCGGGGTGTGTCAAGAAGAACTGCTGGAGAGGGAGGCTGAACGAGGTGAAGTAGAGTTTTGCTTCTTCGCTACTTGCCTGCTGTGGCCAGAGCCGCGACGCTTCAGTGGAGGCTCGGTCGTCTCATCCTCCCACTGCGTCTCTGGGCCAACGGACTCCACATCAGCTGTTTCGGAGGTTTCAGTGGTAATAGCTGGTTGTAAATCCTCTGAAAGGGACTCAGTGGTGGAGCGACGACGTTGCGGGAGTGCGAAGGCAATTGTAGGAAAGTCCTCTGGTGAAATGGAGGGAGCGGCCGTGGGAGTTTCGCGTCGACCAACGTCTGTAAGCGAACATTTTTCATCATATCTTGGCTCAGATGCCTGCTGTGCTGAAGTAGATGGTGTGATACGCTTCGAGGTGGGAACAGTACCTGATGGAGCGCCAGTCGGAGTCGGTAGAACTTGATGTGTGCAGTGTACGCGTGGATGGTTTTTGCCATCGCAAAGCGTGCCGTGCAAGGAGGTAATGACGTCGATTCTCCGACGTTGCTGGCCACACCGTACGGTTAGGATCTTCGTGCACGCAAGCAGATGATCGTCCGACAGAAAGATGACACGGGCACTTCGACGAAACCCTGCAATGGATTTGTCATCAGGGTCTCTGGGCGCCGCTGAAAGGGTAGTTATTGATCCGACCACTCGGGCAAATTTGCTGAGCAAAGTGCATAGACGACAACTAAGACTTCAGGTGGGACTGGGTGGAAAGTGATCTGGATAGGTCGCTGCGCCACAGGTTCAGCCAGAAGATGCACATCTTTGATGGATAAGCCATCAGTCATCACAAGGTCTGCATGTTCTTTACTGACAAAATACACCAATACGTCCCGTGGCTTTCGGGCCATATGAGTGATATAAGTTCCTGTAGGAAACATCTTCTTTAGGGCAATACTATATTCCTTGAGCTTCGTGTCTGGTAAAGCATCAAAACAGACACCGAAATCCATTACGAAGGAAAATTGTTTCCTGGCTGGGGAGTCCTCTGGAATATCGATGGTGGCAGAACTGCCCTCAACACTGACGTAAGAGGCAAGAAAAACCGAAGCAATAAACTTGGAAAGAACTCTCGCTCCGGAGGTCACTTTGAAATAAGTGAGAGAAGTAGAGTTGGCAGGGGAGGGGTGCGACACAGTGCTGATTGCTGGCATCGGCTTGGTAAACTGAGTTGAGCCACTGGAAGACAACGCAACCGTGCTTTCAGTCACATCCATGGCTTCTTCAAAAGAACCAGGGACGTGCGTCAAGGTGACGTCACTCTCCTGGGCAGGGATACCAGCTTGAGCCTTTGCAGAGAAGTCGCGCGCCACATCTTGCATGCGTATGACGTCTCTGACGTGAATAAATGCTTATTGGTCTCCTGAGAGTGAGGAGGAGGAGGAGGTTGAATGAACATCACTGATGTGGGCGTGAACTTTACCCTTATCAGTGCCCGCCATTGTTAACGGCGAAGGCTAACTTAAGGATTGATCAGCTTGATCGAAAATAATAAAACGCTCAATGCAAACAAAATATGCTACTCACCGACTTAGGAGCCGAACTAAAAGAAAGTATAGACCTTTTTCTTGAAGGGGAACACAAAAGATAGGGACAACACTCACTATACACTTCCAAAACCGGGAACAAACACAGAGCTCGAAACGAACGTGACTATATCCTTAATACACTTCTTCAACATACGGTTGGAAAGCGTAAATAAATTCAATCCAACCAGAGGAAATTAAGAAAATCCAAAACCTACAAAAGTAGGTAAACAAACAAACGATGGCAGTTTTCGTAAGTTGCCTAATTAGTTCATTTGAAGGTCAAAATAAGGATTTCCTGGTGCTCGAGCTGTTGAGGTGCAATGCATGTTCTTGCGTTGTGGATTTTCATTTGAATTCGGAATGAGCAGTAGACGTTGTGATTGTCTTTTTGTTTTAGTTTTCATTTTTCCTGGAGGAAGAAATCCTGAATTAAGAATGTCCGACAAATTCTTTTCTTCGATGATCTTTCGTGGCATTGAACTAAGAAAGAATGCCAACCCTTTGCCTCTTGGGGGCTACAATTATTGTACCTACTTCGCCGCAGACATTTTGTTTGTTCTTTTGCTTTAGTTTCCTTTCTTCTCAGGAACAAGTAGTCTTGAATCAACGATGTCCGACTTTTCCTATCCTTTGTTAAACCTCAGGTCATTAAATTAAAAATCAGGAAAGAAGACACTAGGGTGCCGCCCCGGTGGCGCAGTGCTCTAAGCGATGACCTTTGATCATTCGTCCGAAAGGGGTCCGGGTTCGAATCCCGGTGAGGCATGGATGTTGTGTTTGTCTTGCGGCACTGGCTCTCTCCCTTCCCTGGAACCAGTGACCCTAAATTAGGGACGGGCGACTGCTTATAGCCTATTGAGTTGTTCACGGTGGTCGTTAAACCTCCAATCAAAAAAAAAAAAAAAAAAAGACACCGACTTCTCGGGTGAAACCAGCCTGCCTTTTGAATCCTTTCTGACACGAAGAAAATATTTCAAAGCAGATTTTAAGAAGAATAATCCCAGCAAAGAAGAGAATACATAAACCTAAAGAAAATCAGCGTATAAATTAAAATGCGAAAGATAAGCAGTGTTCTTCATTGTATTGAGCCGTTTACAAAAAATGTCAACCGAATTTCTGCACAAGCTGTAAAACATCAACAAATAGAAATTCCATCTACTAGCGGCTGACATGAGTGTTAAGAATAATTACAAATTGTGGACCAAACATTTCTCATAACGGAAGATGTCCAATGCGAAAGGATTTTTTTAATCGGGTGCACATAAAGATACGGTTCCGAGTAGTGTACAAATCATCATCATCATCATTGTCAACCATTATCAATCCACTGCTGGACGAAGGTCTCCCCAAGTTTCCTCCACAACGGTCTGTCTTGTGCCAGTCTCCTCCATGTCATCCCTGCATACTTTCGAATTTCATCCACCCATCTCCCATGTGGTCTTCTTCTGGGTCTTTTCCTGTCCCTTGGAATCCAATCTAAAATTTCGGCTGTCCATCGATGATCTGTCCTTCTGGCAGTATGTCCAGCCCATTGCCATTTCAGGGATTTAACTCTGATCATGATGTCTTCCACTCTAGTCATTTTTCGGATCCACGAGTTCCTCTTCTTATCTCTCCTGGTTACACCAAGCATGCACCTCTCCATGCTGCTTTGAGTTGTCTGCAGCCTTTGTATGTCTCTTTTAGTTAAGGTCCACGTCTCTGCACCATACGTAAGCACTGGAAGGATGCATTGATCAAACACTTTTCTTTTAAGACATAATGGCATATTGCTCTTGAAAATTATGCTGTTTCTTCCAAAAGCTCTCCAGGCAAGTTTTGTACGCCGATTAGTTTCTTCATCAATGTGACCCTCACTTGATATCTGCTGTCCAAGATAAACGTACGTGTCTGTTATCTCCAGCTTTTCTCCATCAATCGATAAATCTTCGTTTCTTGTAAAAGCATTGAACATCACTTTTGTCTTCTGAAAGTTCATTTTTAATCCCACTTCTTTACTCTTGTCAGCAAGTTCCTGGATCATACTCTGCAGCTCTGATGGGGTAGTTGCAAAAATGACTACGTCATCAGCAAAACGAAGGTGGGTTAGATAATCTCCATTAATCTTTATCCCCTTGTTTTCCCAGCTCAGCGACTGAAAAACACCCTCCAATGTGGCATTAAAGAGCTTCGGAGATATGGTGTCACCTTGTCTCACTCCCTTTCCAATTTTTACGTGTGTTGTATTTTCAAACAGCCTAATTTTTGCACTTGCATTTTCATAGATGTTATTAATAATATTAATGTATGCATCTTCAATACCGCAGGTTTTCAGAGCCATTGTAACTGCTGATGGTTTCACCGAATCAAAGGCTTTTTCATAATCGATAAAAGCCATGCACAATGGAAGTTCATATTCCCTCGCTCTTTCAATTAGTTCTCTCAGCACGTGGATATGATCTATTGTGCTGTAGCCACTCCTGAATCCAGCTTGTTCTCTCGGTTGAGCCATGTCCAGTGTTACCTTCAAGCGGTGTGAAAGAACTTTAGTGAAGATTTTATAAACTACTGATAGGAGGCTGATAGGTCTGTAGTTTCCGAGATCCTCAATGTCACCTTTCTTATGTAGCAGGATCATTGTAGCGGTGTTCCAATCCTCAGGAATCTTTCCTTCATTAAGGCATCGAGTGAAAATTTGGGCGAGTACTGTTTCGATTTCTCCACTTGCTTCTTGTATGATGTCTACAGTAATTCCATCTTCTCCTGGAGCTTTTCCTCGCTTCATGTTCTTGATTGCATGTGCAACTTCTGCTGGAAGGACTGGAGGAACTCTGGTACTGGTATCTTTCATGATGTCTGGAGTGCATATATCATCCCTTTCATATAATTTGGAGTAGAAATCTTTCACTCTTGTCAAAATTTCGCCTCTATTTCTTGTTACAGAACCATCTTCTTTTCTCAGTGCCATAATCTGTTTTCTTCAATTACTGAGATGTCCCTTTGCTAACTTTAGGCTTTGGTTGTTTTCAATTGCTTTCCTCACTAGTTCACAGTTGAATTTCCTTACGTCTTCAGTGATACTTTTTCTTACTGTCTTGCATAGCTCTATATATTCCACTTTGGAAGTCACATCTTCTTTAGTTGTCCTCATCTCTCTTCTTTCTTGCATCAACATTTTGGTTTTTCCTGATAATTTGTTCACATGCAACTTGTTCTTAGACCCAGCTAATTTTGTTGCTGTTTCCATAAGAGCTTTGGTTACTTTTCTGTTAACTTCAGAGATGTCCACTTCTTCCGATGTTAGGCCTTCTAAAGCAGATAACCTGTTCTTCAGTTCTAACTTGAAGGTATTATGGTGTTTTTTAAGGTTGGTTATGTCAATAGATTTTGTTTGTCTTATGAGCTTGCCACGTTCAAGTTTAGTGTTGAGGTGCATCTTACATCTCACCAATCTATGGTCACTACCTGTGTTGAACTTGTTTAGCACACTGCAGTCTTCTATGACGAATTTTTTGTTACACATAATAAAATCAATTTCACTTGTCGTCCCATTTGGATGTCTCCATGTCCATTTCCTGTGTGGCTTTTTCTTGAAGAAGGAGTTCAAGATGAAAAAGCCTTCTGCCTCTGCAAACTCAACGAGAGTATTTCCACGCTGGTTTCTGTTGCCATGACCGAATTTACCTACTGAAGTTTCATTCTGTTGCCGTTGCCCTATTTTTGCATTGAAATCTCCCATAATTATTTTCAAGTGCTGCTTACCTTTATTATTTAGATGACAAATTTCCTCATAAAATTCTTCAATTTCTTCTTCAGGATGACTTGTGGTGGGTGCATAAGATTATTCAAACTTATGCACCCACCACAAGTGTACAAATACTTATGAATAAACACTTACACTCCTAGTGGTAAACTTTGTTTTGCAAAACGTTGGAAAATATATCAAAAATATTCCTCACTACAAATGTTATCAATAGAAAAAGGAGTTTTCCTCAATCAGACTTTTAGAAGCGAGGATATAATCGTTACGGGGTTGATATTAATGCCACTTAGTGGCAAAACTAAATATTATTTTCAGTAAAAGGTATATACATACTTGTACATAGGTTTCCCGCGGTGAGTTGCATATGTCTGAGAAAGAATTTTATTAGTAAGTTACATATGTCTGAGAAAGAATTTTATTACTAAGTTACGTATGTCTCAGAAGTTGGGTATGTCTGAGAAATAATTTTATCAGTTAAACTTTTAGGAACAAGGCTGCGATTGCAAACACGTTAAAAAAAGAAATTTGCCCTTATTCCCCCTAGTGATATAGCACTTTTTATCACAAAGTATTGTAAAAAATATGCAAAGTATGCATCGTCAGGACACCTCAATCTAACCCCAAAATATGTTTTAAAATCCAATTTTTAGAAGGAGAGGTTTCGGGGAAAAAGCAGTATGCGGTTAACCCCTAGCAATGGCCATTATTTCAAATTTGTCTGAACCTTTTTTTTTTTTTTTTGAAGCAATTATACAGTGTAAGAGTAAAATATATCTTGAGTTTAATAGCATGCGCATTTACTATCCCTAGCGCTGATATTATGCACCAAAAAAAAAGACCAAAATGTATGGAACACTGTACAAATTTTGAAGATGGCAATCTGTTTATTGGTGTAAACATGACAAGGATGGTAAGTCAGATAATATCCGAAAACTTAAAAATTTCGTCGTCGTGGAGCGAGAATCGAACCCGCGTCTCCCAGATATGCTAACCACTACACCACCCAGAACGACCAAGTCTCCGATTAATTTGAATATAACATTCACAGGATTCGCTAGTAGAAGCAACTGGCATTCATGTTTAGCGAATCTGGAGGTTAAGCCTGAAACCTACAGATGAAGCCTGAACTGTGAAACAGTTCAGGCTTTGGACTTTAAAAATATTTTTTCAAATTGGACTAACGGTCCTAGGTATATGGTGTCCACAGGCGGACAAACAGTCATAGTGATACTATGAGCACCAAATGTTTTTCAAAAAGACGTGCCAAAAAAAGTTGTTAAAATGAACAAGATCCCATTCATTTGAGAAACTGCCGTATAATCTTTTTTTTTTTGGGGGGGGGGGGGGGCAAACCTAGTTCCGAAAAGAGGTAACTTCCTTCTTTATGCCCAAATAAAAACTCAAGCTATTTTTTCTCAAGTTTAACCGAAATATTTCTGTATTTTATTTTCAGTATCTAAGATATAGTGAAGTAGACACACACACACACATACACACACACACACATTCTCACACATCCTGTAAAAGATGCTAACGTTTTACGAAACATTATTTGCACTTTCTCAACAACTGGTTCAAATAAGCATCGTTAAATGTCTTGTTACATTGTGTATATTTTTTTATTCAGAGGTTATTCGAGGAAGCATTCTTCCACCTCAACAGCTTTTTTAATCTATTTAATTTATCTTGTCAACTCCAAGTTGTATTATTTGGTGTTACATAACAAGAGAAACGTATTTATTGAAAAAATACACAAAAAATGCTTACAACTTGCGATCGATCTTGTAACTTAAACGCCTTCTTTCCTTGTTATTGACGACGTCGATGGAACTCACAGGCCCTGAAGTCTCAACAAAAATTTTAACTGTAGTGGTTCAGCATGTTACCTTTCCTCATTCATCATTCACGTTTTCTGCTCACGTCTAAAATCCTCCAGACAGGCTTTTAGACGATGCGCAGAAGTGGGAAACGTAGAGCACTACAAGGGTTAGAATAAAAGATACATCCCTTTCTCCTTATACGAATCTAAAAGGCGAATTTTTCCATGGACGAAAAGAAGGGATTAGATAAACACAGCTTTAGACGCAAGTTTACAATCTTTCAAGACGTAGCATTTTCTTAGTAACATAAAAAAAATATATGAAGTTGATGATTAGCACAAGAAAAGTTATACTATTAAAAGCTATTTCTGTTGTTGTCTTTTAACCCCAAAAAATGAAGAATAATTCTATCACGTCGTTCGGAAAACAATGGCCAATTTTCTGAGGAGCCATATTCAACTCGCCGACAATGCTTGCAGACCAACACGCTCCGAGCGCCATTCGTACAAGTTGAATGGCGATTCAGACGCCACATACACGCCATAATCGGTTATCGTTGCTACTCGTGTGAGAGTGGTCTGTACAACATGTTAGGAAGGAGTGAGTTGCGGGTGATTCTACTTCATGAGTTCATCATCGGTGAAGCTGCAGTCGTTGCTACTCGTGTGAGAGTGGTCTGTACAGCATGTTAGGAAGGAGTGAGTTGCGGGTGATTCTACTTCATGAGTTCATCATCGGTGAAGCTGCAGTCGTTGGTACTCGCGTGAGAGTGGTCTGTACAACATGTTAGGAAGGAGTGAGTTGCGGGTGATTCTACTTCACGAGTTCATCATCAGTGGAGCTGCAGTCGTTGCTACTCGTGTGAGAGTGGTCTGTACAACATGTTAGGAAGGAGTGAGTTGCGGGTGATTCTACTTCATGAGTTCATCATCAGTGGAGCTGCAGTTGTTGCTACTCGTGTGAGAGTGGTCTGTACAACATGTTAGGAAGGAGTGAGTTGCGGGTGATTCTACTTCATGAGTTCATCATCGGTGAAGCTGCAGTTGTTGCTACTCGTGTGAGAGTGGTCTGTACAACATGTTAAGAAGGAGTGAGTTGCGTGTGATTCTACTTCATGAGTTCATCATCGGTGAAGCTGCAGTCGTTGCTACTCGTGTGAGAGTGGCCTGTACAGCATGTTAGGAAGGAGTGAGTTGCGGGTGATTCTACTTTACGAGTTCATCATCAGTGGAGCTGCAGTCGTTGCTACTCGTGTGAGAGTGGTCTGTAGAACATGTTAGGACGGAGTGAGTTGCGGGTGATTCTACTTCACGAGTTCAAATTGGGTCGTACTGCCGCATAAATCGACTGTAATGTGGTCGAGGCATGGGGTAAGGAGGCAACATATGAAAGTATTGTTTTCCGATGGTTTAAAAAGTTTCTTTCTGGTGACACGAGCCTTTAAGATGAGAAGAGCCAAGGACAACATCAGTTCACTGATAACGATGCTCTTAAGACAAATGTGGAGTCACAGTAAGAAAACTCGCCGAACAGTATAATGTGTCGGTGTCAACCATTTCCGAGCGTCTCCACCAAATTGGTGAGGTAAGAAGCTCGTTACTATGTGGCGTACCTGCCAGCAGGACGCACATGGCATAAGGGCAGATAACAGTCAGAGCGAACGTCCGCGTAGCTCAATTGGTAGAGTGACTTATTCCGGAGTCAGGGGATCCGGATTCGAGCTCCGGCGTGGTCGAAAATGACGGAGAAATTTACTTCGTTATAATGGCGCCCGAACTTTCCGGATGACCCGGCCGTTCAAAATCTCGCAATGGTGTGATGTTCTTTTCACACCGCGAGATAGGAAGAATAAGAGAATCCCTTCTCCAGCGCTTCAAAAAATAAATGTGTGTGACCTTGCATTCCACACACCAGATTGACTGAGAGTTCTCAGGTGCACGTTCTACAGCGGATGGTTGCATGCAACGATTCATAATCACGGCTGAGCCGTGGGCCATGCCCCCGGCCTTCTTTGGGGGGGGGGATATGACGTACCTGCCAGCAGGACGCACACGACATATAGGCAGAATAGCAGTCAGAACAAACGTCCGCGTAGCTCAATTGGTTGAGTGACTTATTCCGGAGTGAGGGGATCCGGTTTCGAGCCCCGGTGTGGTAAAATGACGGAGAAATTTACTTCGTTATAACTAGGTTTATGACGAAGTAAATTTCTCCATCATTTTTATGCCAGGGGCAAGATTCGAACCCACAGCTCTCAGCTCCAGAGCTCCGAGTGTTATCTACTATACTACACTGGCACGTGCTCTCACTGCTATCTGCCTTTATCTCATGTGCGTCCTGCGGGACAGAAACGTCACAGGTCCTACAGGAAATGACAGAGCATCAGAAACAAAGAGTTTGCGATGTGCAGTAACCTTCTGCTTCGCAACGAAAGTGAGCCCTTTTTTGATCGCATTGTAACCTGTGGTGAAAAGTGGGCGCTATACGAGAACCGTAAGCGATCTGGACAGTTACTTAACCCATGGTGAAGCACCGACAGAATATCCTTAAACCAAGATTAAGGCCAAAAAATGTTTTGCTGACAGTATGGTGGACTATTCGCGGTGTTATACACTACACCATAAAGATAAACGGATTTAATACGCTATATGCATTTCTTGAGTATTGCTACTTCAATGTATGGAAGGTAATCGAACCGTTTTTCTAAAGATATGAACCTTATTACGTACCATGCAACAAATTTATGAACTTTGAGTAAGGGAATTTGAGACACTCCCTTGAGACCAGGGAGTGAGACCTTAAGCAGTTTCTTTAAAAAGAGCAGAAAATCATTTGTTGAGAAACATACAGATCATGATGTTTAAAAAATGGATTGTTCGGAAAATAATGGCCAATTTGGAGGGTAAAAATGAAAGAGACATATCTAAAAGACAACCTTGATTTATTCGAAATAGGCGCCTTCAGCAACTACACACCTCTTCCAGCGAGTGACAAGTGCTTCTATGCCAGTCGAGAAGACATATTGCTCCCTGGATGCAAGAAAGTCCCGGAATACAATTTTGTCTCGGTTTCTGAAGGTCCTATCTTTGCGTGATTGCTAAAATGCATGAACAGGTGTCAAGTCAGGTGAGTAGGATGTAGGATAGTTTCGAACCTCAGTTAGCGTAGTTTATGTTTCGTGGTCTCGCGTTACCATGGAGAAGGATAGGACCCTTCCTCAATCATAAAACCTTAAGGTAGCAATCTTAAAAGCACGATATTAAAACCGATGAAGTGAAGAACTTATTTAATGTACAAGTTAAAAGATTAAAAATAAAGCCATAAGAACTTTCGGTAATCCTAAAGACTATCATGAGATGGAAGTACTGAAGGGGCATTTTTGGGTGGGGAGACATATAAGTAATTTGCAGGCGTGACGTACAGAACAGGTGATCATGTCGTCAATCCAAATAGAATGATTTTAAATCGATATATGAATACATACAATCAAATGGTCATACAATCCTGGAGCTGCAATAAGCTCTTGTGACCAGCATTCGTGATCATTTTACAACAAACTTGGTAATCAGTGGTTATCACACTTCTTTCTTTGATTGATTGGAGTTTTAACGACCACCGTGAGCAACTCAATGGGCTATAAGCAGTCGCCCGTCCCAAATTTAGTGTCACTGGTTCCAGGGAAGGGAGAGAGCCAGTGCCGTAAGACAAACACAACATCCATGCCTCACCGGGATTCGAACCCGGACCCCTTTCGGACGAATGATCAAAGGCCATCGCTTAGACCACTGCGCCACCGGGGCGGCTATCACACTTCCTACTAATCACCGGAACAAAGCATTTCTGTGAATGATGTTTTTTTTTTGTTTTTTTTTTTTTTTTACTTATGAATATTATTCTTGACCATTCATTCCTATGCATCTCATGTTTCATGTGCTCTCTTCAATGGTCTGATGTCACTTGCATTTCGTTAAAACTCATCCAGTCTCTCTGTTGCTCTCAGGTTTTATGTTTGTAATTTAACTTTTCGCCACCTATGTAATATAGTAATAACTCTGCCTGTTGATGACCAAAAGTTAGTCCGCGCATTCTTGATTACCAGACAGTACAACATCCTTTCCCCAAACAGAATAAGGAAGAAAAAGAAATCACATCAAAACCTAACCTTTCGAAAAGTGTCATCAAACATTTGTCCCTCATTTCAACTAAGTAACATTTCTGAATGTTGAAGGCGGAAGGTTAGTCCAGGCATTCTCGAGTAACGGACAGTACAGCATCCTGCGCCAAAATAGAATAAGGATGAAAAAGGAATAACATCAAAATCGAACCTTTCGAAGAGTGTCATAAAACTTTTGTGAATCATTGTAGTTTTGAAAATCCCAGTTTTTTCGTGTCCCCTCACTCCAGAGTAAGTCGCTCTTCCAATTGAGCTACGTGGTCAGAATGTCCCGCTGCAAATTTGTCGTCTTGACCCATGGTTTCACCTCTATAGTACATCACACAATATAGTAACATTTCTGACTGTTGAAGACCGAACCTTAGTCCAGGCATTCTCGAGTAACGGACAGTACAGCATCCTGCCCCAAAATACAATAAGGATGGAAAAAACCACGTCTAACCTTTCAAACAGTGTCATAAAACTTTTGGCCACCAATGCAAAATAGTAACAACTCTGACTGTTGAAGATCGAAGGTTAGTCCAGGCATTCTCAAGTAACGAACAGTACAGAAACCTGTCCCAAAATAAAATAAGGATGAACAAAAATCACATAAAAGTCTAACCTTTTGAATAGTGTCATAAAACTTTTGTCCCGCGTTGCAATGTAGAAGCAACTCTGACTGTTGAAGACTGAAGTTTAGTGCAGGTATACTCGAGTAACGGACAGTACAGCATCCTGCCCCAAAATAGAATAAGGATGAAAAAGGAATCACATCTAACCTTTCGAAAAGTGTCATAAACCTTTTGGCCACCGATGCAATATAGTAACAACTCTGACTGTCGATGACGATGATTGAACGTTAGTCCACTCATTCTCGAGTAACGGACAGTACAGCATCCTGCCCCAAAATAGAATAAGAATGAAAAAGAAATCACATCAAAATCTAACCTTTCGAAGAGTGTCATAAAACTTTTGCTTCTCATTACAATATAGTAACAACTCTGACTGTTGAAGACCAGGCATTTTCGAGTAACGGACAGTACAGCATCCTTCCCCAAAATAGAATAAGGATGAAAAAGAAATCATATTAAACCTTTCCAAAAGTATCATAAAACTTTTGGCCACCAATGCTAAATTGCAGAGTTGTTACTAAATTGTAACAACTCTGACTGTTGATGACCGAAGGTTATCCACGCATTCTTTAGTAACTGACAGTACAACATCCTGCCCCCAAAATAGAATAAGGATGAAAAAGAAATCACATCTAACTTATCGAAAAGTGTCATAAAACTTTTGGCCACCAATGCAATATAGTAACAATTCTGACTGCCAATGACCGAAAGTTAGTCCACGCATTCTCTAGTAACAGATAGTACAACATCCTGCCCCCCAAACAGAATAATTATGAAAAAGAAATAACACTAAAATCTAACCTTTCGCACGGTGTCATGAAATCCTTTGCCTACCGAACGCTGAGCATTTGTTCATCATTTTAGGCAAATTGACATTTGGCAATCTTCATAAGGATTTAACTATTTTGTGCGAAATAGAGAAGCATAAAACACCCGAAAACTTATTACCAGAAGCTGTTGCATGTCTGCATTGTGGAGAGAATTGGCAGTGCATTTCGGAATTCGTAAAGGCCCTCCCTTTTCAATTCAACCCAACACATCCCGGGAATAACTTGATTACATGTACAAGTGAGCCTATGCATTATTCTAACATTAAGCTGCACTGAAAGGCATAACTTGAATGTCACGTACACCCGCTGCGCGTTGCAGCTGCTTCGGAACCCAGAAACAATTATCCACCGCGATGGCGTTTGAGTGTATCCACTATCCCTTTGAAGCCGTTCACCCCACGCCACCTCCACCCTCCCTCTCTCCCTCTTCCTTATTTCCTTCACTGAATGGTGCCGTGTGCATGTTTCATACAATGCAACCACTTTCCCAATGGAAATTCTGGCTTTTCTATCTGCTGTCATCCCCTCCCTCCAATGTCTCGAACTCATGGACGGAAGAAGGTTGCCTGTGTAATTAATCATAAGCCAGGAAACTTCAATTGGCCGTTTGTTACGGTGACAATAAAATTGCCGGACATATCATCTTATCCCTGTTGACTTGATCGTTATAATTGTGCCAGTGAACTGCTTCATTAATATATGCTCTCTGATTTCGGTTAAACTTGTAATTACACACTAATTTATTGTTTGAAAGTCAAGGTATCTTACGCGAGATAGTCCTCTCACGGAGAAATTCAACATACCCAGACATGAACAATTAATGGTAACTCTCATAGGACTTCTGATTTTCCCATATATTTTCTACAAGGAACTCGTCTTAAAAGGTAAATTCTATAGTTTATAGCAGATAATTATTCTATAGAAAATCAACACCTAGAGCTTCGTGTTGCTGGTTCTTAAGCGCGCCTGTCAGAAAATATCAGTTTGAACTATGAGAATGAATTAAAAAAGTTCGAAAACATTTTTTATCGAAGCACTGTATTGTTATGAACATTTCATAAAAGATAAACGAAAGATTAAATTTTATATAATTTGTATTAAGTAATTATTTATAAACGTGGCACGTTTTTAGCCCGTACCAACCGAAGAATACCGAAGTTTTGCCCGAATATTTCCATCTTTTTGGTCAATGGTCCAAGCACATTGAAATCAAACAAATTAGTCAACAACACTCTTTTTTGTCAGACTCACACACAGGAAGGGTACCATATGTGGAATGCGGTAACAGCAAGTACGGAGTTGCAGTTTATCTCTCTCTCTCTCTCTCTGATTCTGAGACCGAATGATTATCAAACAATATTAAAATTTACCTGTCGTCCGTACCTTCTAAAATGGTCCAACAATTCAAATAAGAACTATTGTCAAAGATTTTTCGATATTCACTGGTAAATGTTGGAAATGCGAATATATAATTAGCTGTCTTTTTCTGCAGAATTCTACAACTTTTAAAATATTTCTTTACGGTAGTTTAATTATTTCGTTTTATTCCATATTTTGAGTAATTTAATTTGTTCGCTTTATTCCATGTTCTTATCCAAGCATTACAGTGCTCTCGGAGACATTTTAGCACGTCTTTTGTAAAAAAAGATCGTGCTTATGTTATCGGTTTGTCCGTCCTTCCGTCCGTCCGTCTAGGGGGTGTAAAAGTAAATTACATTTTTTCCGATAACTCTTCTTCTAAAACTCCGATCTGAAAATTTTTTTTTTCAGCGGATACATCTCCTGATGCACAATCTTTTGCATATAATTTCGAATTTTTAGTAAACAATACTTTGGCCACCAGGGGCCGTAAGCGTTAATTTTTGCTTCTGATGTATTTGCCATAAAATCTGAGCTTCTAAAATATCGATTGAAAAAATTCTTTCGTGGACTCATGCCCCTTACATCGATAAACCTTTTCGGAATATTTTCTTCTTAAAATAGTGTACGGTTTCTACGCCAGGCGGCGTAGATGTGTATCTTATTTTTGTCAATATCTCGACTTCTAAGAGTCGGATTTAAAAAATCCCTTCTTTGTTGGATAGTGTTTCTAGTGTGACATGTCTTTCATATAATTTCAAAATTTTCAAGTATTTCATAGACTTTCCGCTAGGGGCGTAAAGGGAAATTGCGTTTCCCCCTATATCTCTGCTGCTAAATCTCCGATCTGAAAAATTCTTTCAGCACCGGATACAGCTCCTGATGGGAAATCGTTTGCACATAATTTCTAATTTTTGTAAAAAAATGGTTTGACCACCAGGGGGCGTAATCCTTAATTTCCGCTTCTGATGTATTTGCGGCAAAATATGAGCTTCTAAATTCTCGATTGAAAAAAAACGTCGTTTATAGACCGATACTACTCATGCCGACAAACTGTTTAGAAACATTTTCTTCTTATAATAGTGCACGGTTTCTACTCCAGAGGGCGTAGATGTATATCTTATTTTTGTCAATATCTCGACTTCTAGGAGTCCGATTTGAAAAATTCCTTCTTTGTTAGATAGTATTTCTAGTGTGACATGTTTTTCCTATAAATTCACAATTTTCAAGTCGTTCATAGACTTTCCGCTAGGGGGCGTAAAGTTAAATTGCATTTTCCCCTATATCTCTGCTTCTAAATCTCCGATCTGAAAAATTCTTTCTGTACTGGATACAGCTCCTGATGGGAAATCGTTTGCACGTAATTTCTAATTTTTGGAAAAAATTGTTTGGCCACCAGGTGGCGCAAGTCTTAATTTCCTCTTCTGATGTATTTGCAGCAAAATATGAGCTTCTAAATTCTCGATTGAAAAAAAGTCTTTTGTGGACCGATACTACTCATGTCGACAAACATTTTAGGAACATTTTCTTCTTGAAATAATGCATGGTTTCTACGTCAGGGGCGTAGATGTATATCTTTTTTTGTCAATATCTCTACTTCTAAAAGCCCGATTTGAAAAATTCCTTCTTTGTTGGAGAGTGTTTCCGATGCGAAATGTTTTTCCTATAAATTCAAAATTTCCAAGTAAATCATTGACTTTCCGCTAGGGCGCACAATGGTAAATTGCGTTTTCTGCTCCTAAAACTCCGATTTGAAAAATTCTTCCTGTATCGCATACAAGACCTGACGGAAAATATTTTTCACGTAATTTCTAATGTTTGGTAAAGAATGGTTTAGCCACCAGGGGTCATAAGTGTTAATTTCTACTTCTGATGTATTTGTAGCAAAATCTGGGTTCCTGAAAACTCGACTAAAAAATTTTTTCTTGGACCGATACCGCTCATACGGATAAACCTTTCGTGAATACTTTCTTCCTAAAATAATGCACGGTTTTCCCACCAAGGAACGTAAAGTCACATCTTATTTTTGTCGATAACTCTGTTTCTAAGAGTTCGTAAGCTCACGATTCCGTTTACAGCGATATCTGAGGGATTAAAGACCGGATTGAAAAACTTCTTTCTTCCGTCAGATACTACTGTTTTTCATACCGGTTCCATTGCCTTTGAATAGCTTTGATAAATTTAATTTGCGTCAGAACGGATTCAAAACACGTGCTTATTACATCCGAAAATTCGGTGTCATCTTTCTTATTTGTTGTGTAATGAGAATGATGCAGAATATTGTAATTGATTTCTTAAAAGAACGATGAATAAGTGGGTTTCATTAAAAACTGGGCAAGGTAAGCCAATAAGTGAATGACTAACGTACAACTGAGGTGACGCAAGAGTCAAAATGGCAAATTACAGCAATAAGCCAAAAACGGTGTAGTTCAGTTGGGAGAATAACTGACACAGGAGTTCCAATCCCATCACAGGAAAATGAACTTATTTTTACTTTGGCGCCCGAACGTAAACTGAATATCCCGGCCGTGAGGTTCAAGAATAATGTGCGATGCTTCTTCCACACATCGTCTGGAATTAATAAAAATAAAAATTCCTTCTTCCACAGTGAACTCTCACTCAAGCATGGTTTACGGCGGTCCGGGACCACGCAACTTCGTGGATCTGCTTTCTAAAGCGAGATACACTGAAGAGCAATTGAATTAGAGACAGCTGGCGTTATGCAAATGTGGCGTTGTGGGCAGCCCTGTAAACGGAAACGACATGACGTATGCAGCGATCCGACAATACAAGGAGTGATGCGACGGGAATCAGTAAGATTCTGACGCAGTATGAGTAAGACGAAGGATCTAAGCACATTTGATCGTGGGAAAATTGTCGGGCCGCCCCGGTGGCGCAGTTGTCCAAGCGATGGCCTCTGATCATTCGTCCGAACGGGGTCCGGGTTCGAATCCCGGTGAGGCATGGCTGTTGTGTTTGTCTTACGGCACTGGCTCTCTCCCTTCCCTGGAACCAGTGACCCTAAATTATGGACGGGCGACTGCTTATAGCCCATTGAGTTGCTCACGGTGGTCGTTAAACCTCCAATAAAAAAAAAAATTGTCGGGGCCCGACGAATGGGTCACTCCATCTCGGAAGTCGTGCAGGCACTGGAATTTTCATGAGTCACTGTGTCACGGATACACCGTGAGTACATCGAATCCGGTAAAACCATCCCTACAAGGGCCAACTGTCGTTGACAACAGCGTGTGGATGAGCGGGGTGTTCGTCGGTTAGCTTGCATTGTAACAGCGGATAGACGGAGCACAGTGCAAGAAATCACTCTGCAATTTAACGCTGGTGCACAAAAACGTGTAAGCAGCCATACCATCCAGAACCATCAATTCGCTATGGGGTACAGAAGCCATCGTCCCACGAGAGTAACGCTGCTGACCGCACATCAGAGGGTGCAAAGATTCACATGGGCGCGGGAACATTGCCACTGGACCCTAGACATGTGGGAAAATGTTGGCTGGACTGATGAGTCGAGATTCACGTTGGTACATGCTGATGGCAGGATAAGAGCATGGAGCAAACCATATGAAGTGATAGATCCTTCTTGCCAGCAGGGTACTCTTCAAGCTGGTGGGGGTGGCATTCTCGTCTGGGGACTGTTTACGTGGACTGAAATGGGACCCCTGGTACGTATGACATCGTCCCTCACAGCTCAACGTTACCGGAATATCCTGGACGACCATTTACTCCCGTTTGTGCGTCTTCAACATCCCACTGGGGACCTCATCCTGCAACAAGACAATGCACCGTGCCATCGCTCCCGAATTGTATCCTAGTGGTTGGATGAACACTCCACCAACGTGACCTCGCTTCCTTGTCCAGATAGGTCACCTGACCTCAATCCCATCCAGCACATCTAGGATACCATCGAGAGAGATGCTCGAGGCTCTGACACCCCACCATCAAATCTTCGTGAACTGTGGGAGCTTGTTCAGGGCTCGTGGATCCGTGTGGCTTCCCAACGCTTCCGGTGTCTTGTCGAGTCCATGCCGAGACGAATCGGTGCCGTCATCAGGGCAAAAAGTGGTGCGACACGTTACTAGACAGGCATCTCTAATTCAATTGCTCTTCAGTGTATATGTGATGTACTAATGAGGTATCAAAACGGCAAATTTCAGCGATAAGCCAAGGTTGGTGTAGTTCAGTCAGGAGAGAATCTGGCTGCAAAGCAAGGAGTCTTGGTTTCGAATCCCAATACCATCAAAACATATTCTACGCTGTAGATGGAATAATTGCTAACTCTATTATGATAGTTTTTCATGTGTAAGTAGTACCTCGGAATTGCTTTAAAAACACTCTTGAATATCTCTCAAAAAATAAAATCGTCTCTCTGTTTCTCTAGTGTTTTCGGGGACTTTCTGAGATGGTCCCTTCACTATTTTACAGCTAGCCTTTAATAAAAAGAATAGAGACGACCACTTCTTTCGATGCTTCTGATGTTCGGAGAAAACCCTATTGCCGGCCTTTTCCTTGTATGGTCTGTTCATGAAGTTAAATTACTTCCTTCTCTGGAAATGGTTTCACAGCATTGTTACGGGTTCTCCGGATTCATAGCCGTTTTCAGAAGGATGTAGATTGAACAATAGCTAACACATAAGAGGAAGGCGCACATGTAAATTAAGTTGCTAATAAAGAGGTAACGGGAGACTTGAACATTAAGCAACTCTGCGGATTGTGCGAGAGAGAGGTGGGGCAATTGGAAGTATCCTGCGTTCTTTTCAAGATTAGAGAGAAAACAATAAGAGTTTGATCTAGAACTTGAAAGTGCTAGGAAGTAGATTGGCTCCGCGTGACAGAGAAAATTTTCGGCTTCCCTAGGAAAGAGTGGGATAATCACTTTGATGCCGAGACGGGAGATCGCGGCAGAAATTCGATTTGAAAGGGGAATTTCGCAATGACGTAACCAAAAAAGACCCTGATGAACTAAACAGGGGCAGATCAATGTGAAAAAAATAAAAGGAGTAATATGGAATATAGAAATAAGGACAAGTACATTTCGTATCTTTCCCCATATACTGCAAGAGTACACTGCGCAAGAGCGTGATCTCATTCAGATAACGATTCGTTCATTTCATCCCCATGGAAAAATAGTTAAAACAACGGAACTCCTCAATTTCCATACAAGCGAAAATCAAACGAGTCTATGCGACAGAAATCCCGTAACAGCCCTGTAACAACAGCATCCTGCCCAGACTGCCCATCTTGATGCGATGGAGGAATGGGTATTCTCATCTTACAAACTCTATGCTCCTCCGAGGTCCCCTCAGGGGCCCTTGATGCTCCAGGAATTTTGCTCTGTGTTATTTCTAGCCTACTATGTGAACATTTTAGCTTTGTAATATAATGCTTGTGTACCGCCTTTGTATTACGTTTGTCAATGTACTGTGCTCCTTTTCAATGATGCGACTTTTTGTTAAGCCTTGTTGCCTATGCTGCCTGGCGCTCTCCGCCACATTATGTTGTTTTAATGTACCCCGTTTTTCGATGTAATAGTCCCAGAAACTCAATAAAGTGATGTTGAAACCTGTAACAACAGCACAAGACGTAGTATCTAGATCTGTTGTGACTACAGGAAGAACAACAAAGACACACAAAGAAGGAATATTAAGATAATTGCTAGATCTCTTTTAGCCAGCAGGCAATAATAAAACAGTTTCGCTTGTCAAATGATAGCTACAATTTCAATCGAGGAATATCTTCGTTAATTTATCTCTCGAAGTTCGGGAATATTTTAGGGTTTAAAGATGACCAGTCTGTTAAGTTTCTCAAACAGCTTTTAAATATGCATGAGCACGCTTGTCAAAGATATTATCAGCATTAAGAACAGCAAGAAATCCAAATTAAGCGTGCTGAATTTTGAATTCACGTCTTGGAGATATAGATCCCTGTTAAGAATGACAAATCAATTAATTCTACTCTTCAAATCTTTTCTGCAGCATGAAAGGAAACTCAACTGATGGAAAGGAGGTTATGTTGCTGTAAATATGAAAGTTATTTGTCGGGATAAAATGTAATCTCGACCTTTGTGAAACAAATATCAGTGAAATGGATATACCTTGAACTAAAGTATTGGATGAAGCTGAGTTATTTCGAAGCACTCTCTGAATAAAGGGACTAAGTCAAATGCACTCAAGTCTTCGTTGCGTTAAGAAGTGGTTCGATTTGCTCTTGAGAGAGGGTGGAAAAGGACTGGGGGATGTAGAAGAAGAAGAAAATGATTTCCGTGTTTACTAGGACTGTAACCTTAGTATTTGCCTTTGCAGCTCAGCATTTCCAGTGCTTCTCAGATTTTCTTTCTTGGTTTCTCTCTTTTTCAAGGAATGGAATCTTAAGAACAACATTTGCGGAAGCGATAGAAATAAAAGGTTTCTGGTGCTTTTAGCGGACGTCATTCCGATAAGGCTTTTCCGAATTAAAAGCTTTTCGATGCAAAAGCTCCAGCAAACCGATTGTTAAGTTCATCCGCTCTCAAGAAGCAAAAGGTCTGCTTCTTCACGTCCCCTTTCAACTGATCCGGGCTCGCATTTTTTTTTCTTTTATTTTCTCTCTCTCTAAGAAATCATTTGCCTGATATGATTGAATGTTCGTTGCGGTGAAAGCTTATATGTAAATCAATCCCATTTTATTCCAAACCTCTTCTCCATTTTTTTCTTCCTGTAACGATCGAACTTGGTTTACGCTAGAACGATTAATTCAAACATTCCATTTCGTTGCAGACGTGAGCGTTTTCGAAATCTGTTCTGAAGATAATTAAAACTTATGCAAACAATTTATCTTATGTTTAACAAGAAAAAGTTTGAAACTTTTTTTCCCTATTGCAGACAGGTAAGGACATTTTGATTAGACGGATATGAAACCAGTGTAACGCGTTGTTCAACTTTTTACAGAGAACGTATCATGAATGAAAAAGCCTGTATTACCATAGCATAATCACCTATTTTTTGGAATTCCGAACAATATAAAAGTGAAATACACCGAACAGTTATAACTTTATGACTAGCGCGTCTTTATGCAAATTGAAGCAGTTGTAGGTAAACGATGGAGCATGTAAGGCCCAAAGATAGGAATTTAAGCCCCTGGAGAATCTTGAGGTCGGGGCCACCAAATTTTTCCTCAGTCCTGCCTCCCCATAAAAAGATTTTTGAAGAGTGCAGAAATAATGTACTTTATATTAACCAGAGGTAAAAACCTTGTGCATGACAAAACAAACATCCATCAAAATGCTAATATTTTATCAGAGTTATTTTATGGTTGTTATGTACAATTCTGAAATTCATTTTTAACTTATGCATAGAATCACTTGACATAATTTTAAAGCTAAAACTTTTTTTATTAAATGTTGAATACTCAATGTTTGAAAATTATTTTGGAACAGGGTAACTTTTTGTGAAATTAGTTATTAATTTACAAAAACACACTTTGTAATTAAATATCAAAATCGAAAAAATAAAAGGTGAAAATCCTCCAAATACGTAGCGTCAGTAAATAAATAAGAACATCGCTCTTTCCACGCTCCAGAAACACATAGCAACCAGCAAACATAGCAATCGGTTGCTATGTGTTTCTGGAACGTGGCAAGAGCAGTGTACTTATTTGAAAAAATAAAAGTTTTAATAAACAAATTTGGTTACCTAACAGTTCTTATAGTTTCTGTGAAATACAGTAGCTCTTCTAGATGCAAAGTCGTCAATTACTTCATCAAAGTTCAATGTACGAGCAAGATCTGTCTCCATGGCAAGAGTGGTTAGTCCACACGTCTTTTTTGTCCCATGGTTGATCTATTATAACTCCCATTGGAAAGGGAATTACTACTGGAAGTTCCTCTTGTTTTAGTGTTTGTGACGGGTGGAGGGGTGGACTGCTGAGCCCTTTGGGTAAAAATTCGTGACAAACGTCCATTCTGATTGGAACCCCCAACGCCCGAGCCCCTGGACAGTTACCACCACTGTTCCTCCCTCACGTCACGCCTGAGCATGTGAAGGTCATGAAACGGTATAAATAACACTTGACACTGATCTCAGTGTTAGTTTTGTTCTTCACATGGGAAAGGCAGGTACAGTAGCGAACAAAAGTATTTGGCGAAACACTTTTCCGACCATAATATTTTTTCTGCTGGACCAAATCACGTACATTTTGGGATATGATATGTGTTATTCAGTTGTAAACATGACCCATATGCAGATGGATCGGAAACCTTAACACAGCTCAGGTACCGAGCTTAATCGTAAAGATCATACAAATTGACCAACAAAGTAGGTGTGTATCACATTCATTTAATGCAACGATAACAGAAAACAAGTGCGAGAAAACGACAAAACAATAACTAATGCTTAGTAAGATAACCACGAGACTTGATAACAGCTGCACAACGGGCCGGCATCGAGACCACTAGCTTCTGGACGGTGACCTGGGGAATTCGCGCCCATTCTGCAGACAGCTGGTTGAACTTCTGGGCACTATTCCGGCAGGTTTTCTTTGCACAACGTCTCTCCAGCTCCTCCCACATGTGCTCGATGGGGTTGAGGTCTGGAGATTGACTTGGCCAGTCTAGAAGTGTGATATGTTGCTGCTGGAAGGCTGCCTTTGCTACTCTGGAGGTATGCCTTGGGTCGTTGTCTTGCTGCATGATCCATCCGGGTGGCATGTTCAGGTTTGCCCATGGGAAGACACCGTTGATGAGCATGTTCGTGTAGCTTTGGCCAGTCATTATTCCGTCAATCTTGATGATTGGGCCCATTCCATTGCGAGAGAAGGCTCCGTAAACCATGAACGATCCACCTCCGTGCTTGACAGTCGGTTGAATGAACTGGGGTTGAATCTCTGGCCACACGGACGTCGTACATATCGGATGCCATCACTTCCGAACAAGTTGAACTTGCTCTCGTCGGTGAAAAGCACCTTACTCCAGTCCGCCGCGGTCCAGTATCGATGACGGCGCGTGAACGCTACTCTGGCTCGTCGATTCTTGACTCCGATGAGTGGTCTCTTGGCGGGGCGTCTTCCATTCAATCCATCAGCAATGAGACGACGGGAGATGGTCATTCGGCTGACGTTCAGGTCGTCGCTGTAGCGGAATTCGGTGGCGATGTCCACAGCAGTCAAGGTGGAATCAGCACGATATCGACGGAGGATGCGTCTATCCTGACGCAACGTAGTGGAACGAAGCCTACCACATCGCGGACTGTTCTAGACGGTCCCAGTCTTCTTATCACGTTGCAGGATAGCTAAAATGGACTGGTGTCGAATCTTCAGGGCCCTCGCAATGTCGGTGACGCGCATTCCGTATTCCATCATCTTCACAGCCGCCTGGCGAGCTCCAACAGGGATCTCCGCCTTTTTACCCATTTCTGAAAACCTAAGATTTACTTATTATCACACTACACATTACAAAATCCACAAAAATCACAAGAAAAACATTAATGCATGCAGCAAACAAATGGGTAATAATTGTCGACTTTTGAATATGGCCCATCTCGAAAGAAAAATTCGCTCTGAGCGAAATACAAACTACGCGGCATTGTAACCCACGAATCAACACATATCATATCCAAAATGACCCGATTTGGTCCAGCAGAGAAACAATTATGGTCGAAAAAGTGTTTCGCCAAATACTTTTGTTCGCTACTGTATCTTAAGCGTGTTTGAGGAAGTGTGAAAACACAAGTTTGTCCGCGACGTGCATCGAACCCATGTCCCCGCTCACTCCGGACTAAGTCGCTCTCCCAACTGAGCTATGCTGGCAGAATGTCTCGCTGCAGATTTGTCGTCTTGTCACATGTTTTAACCTCTCTAGTACGTCATACCATTTCCCTCTTCTTAAATGCGCTTGAAAACACAATTTTTTGCGCGACGGGCATCGAAGCCGTGTTAACCAGTGGAAGAGTCAGTCTTCAGGAAAATGGAGGAAAGGTTCATGACCACGGAGAGTAACATGGAATATCAGAGCACTTACCGAGGAAGACGAGGACGCCGATGCAGGATTCGAGGCAACAGATAAGTATGTGCTGGTAGTTGTTGCAGTCCTTGAGGAAGGCGAGGCTGTTCTGAAAGATGGAACACCAGGGGAGGGAAGAGTAGCAACGTCCCGAGCAGCAGCTGGTAAAGCAGGCAGCGATGAGGCTATGCGCAGCTGGAGGGCACGGCAGAAACGGCAGCAACAGGTGAAAAAGAAGTATCCATCACACCGTCTGACGTACGCGGCGAAGGCAGGAAAGCAGAGGCCACAGCTGGGAAATAAGAGGCATCCTTGGCATTATCGGAGATAGGCAAAGACAAGACGGCATTGTGCAACGCAGTAGCCACGTACGTTGTAGGCAGGGCAGAAGGACGAGTCTCAGAGAGATGGTCAGGGCCCTTAGCCAATCCTGGAGAAGACGCCATTTGCAATAGCGAAGAAAGTTCGTAGAACGATGAGCTTGGTCGAGAAGTAAAACGAGGATAATAGGAACAAACAAGCACCGCCGACTTGGGAGATATCTCAAACCAAAGACGAGAACTTCATAAACATCACACGCAACAAGACAGATGACGGGAATCACTATATGAGCGTAGAAGGGCACAAAATCACGGAGCAAAAGGCACACACGTCCAGAGCGTCATAAAGCAAGGACTGTTACGGCGTGGTTTGACGATAATTCCGTATCGTGTGTGGACTGGTCAGCACAGAGCTCTGATCTTAAACCCAAAGAGCAGCTATGGGATGAATTAGAGAGCCGCATAAGAAGTTTGCAACCAAGGCCTACTACTAAGCAACAGTTAGATGCATTATTATGTACTGAATGGAAGTTCATACCTACCGCTGTGTTCCAAAAACCTTGTCGAAAGCATGTCTCGAAGGGTCAGTGCATGCATTAAAGCCAAAGATGGACCGACACCGTGATAATGTATGTCAATAGATGCTATGTTGTGTTTCTCTTCTAGGTGTCCGGTGACTTTTGTCAATATAGTGTATTTGTACATATTTAGTCGATTGCTGTTATCTTAATGAGAAATATTAGGCTAGATGCTTCAGCGCCGGCATTCGTTCACGCCGATACTGTAGAGCTAATGACGGATACTCAAATGAAAACATCTTTATTCGTTCACGCAAGCTAATGGGAAATGTTTTGTTGCATGTTACAAAAGTTGCTTCTTTAAGCTAGTACCGTAGGGCTAATGGCAAATGCTGTCTGTATGTTTTAACGTTGATATATGTGGAGGCAAGTACTTGAAAATCTTAGATTTGACGCATTTGTTCAGGAGAGTACTAATTGGTCAATGAACAATATTAGGATTGATGTTAGGACACGGATATTCGTTTAAACGGGTATGGTTTGGTTGATGAAAATGTTAATTTAGAAGCTACGCCACCGATTTTCTTTTGAACGGTTATTGTAAGATTAATGACTGTGTTTAAATTTCAGGGACCGCGATAACGATCACACTCTTCGCATTTTGCGAAGAAAATATCGTTTCAGCCGTGGAATAAACTTTTGGCGAAAATATTAGCGATAAATGTAAATATAAGAGAATAAATTTAGTACCCAATCTTTAAAAAAGATTGTTTTTGCTCGGACGTCGTGTCAAATTTTGCTTCGGCAATGCCAATGATATTTAAAAAAATTAATATAGAATCTTTT
The DNA here is from genome assembly GCA_039090855.1 of Macrothele yani. Taxonomy (NCBI): domain Eukaryota; kingdom Metazoa; phylum Arthropoda; class Arachnida; order Araneae; family Macrothelidae; genus Macrothele; species Macrothele yani. Next base: position 189,940,186 of record CM076995.1, read on the forward strand.
AAATGGGATCATATTCTTGGATTTCTTGTCTTTTGATGTCAACCATCAAACAATATTGCACGACTCATATGAAAACGGTTATTAGATGAACATCCTATAGTAATGAAGTGAAATTTTTCAACACCATCTGTATTTGTTTTTAAAATGGCCCTTTTAGAACCAACCCACAGAATAAATGTAATACCCAATTTGTCAATTCATTTGAAATTCATTCTGTCAATAATTTTTGGTTTAGAAATTTTATAGGTAGTAATAAATACAAAATTGAAAATAAGTGTCTACATTTCTTTCTATTATGATTCGGGATTTATAACATGATATTTTGCTACTTAATTGTAAATAATCTATAATGTATTGTTTTTATATAATTAAAACATTTATATTTTTACGGTTTTCATATTTCCAATGGAGAGCCAAAAAAAATTGGCGATTTCAGATTACCTTTGGCGTAAAAATTATTGAATTTGGCGATTGCGTTGGCCAAAACTTTAAAAAAGCTAGAGCAACAGCTGAGTCTGATGCTACGTCATCGGCATTTGTTGAATGAAAAAGTTTTGGACTAGTAACTAGCGCTATGTTTGCAAAGAAAAATATAATAAATTCGGGTGGAAATTTCTGCTTTTCAGCCGAAGGAATGGGTTCTAGGTTCGGTCGAGATTTAATTTATTTTTTTTTTTTATTTTTTGTCCTTCGGTTCTGATTCTTTTACGCTTTCCAACCGAAGGTTCAAGAAGCGTATATGCTCCAGCTTTGTCCGTCTGTCTGTCTGTCTGTCCGCATGGTAACTCGCGTAAAAATGGTTCGATTTCGAGGAAATTTTGGTATGTGGTAGGGGACCACCAGGGGACGAAACCTATTGAAAATGGGCGAAATGGGATCAAAGGTCAGAACATAGGAGAGGAATCCATTCCATTGCCCTTGTGCGTCATAACTTATGTAACAAGTTAGTAAAATCATGCAATGCATTGATTATGATACGCTTTCCAACATACCAGAAATCATTACTCAAGCTATCACTCAAGTGATGAGGATAATGGCTGTGGAATAAATCTCAGTCCTGTGCCCTGACCTTTGATTCCATTTTGATTATATTCAACAGAACCGGTTCAGTATACCTCCGAAATAACATGATAAAGTTTTGTCGCAATCAAAGCATTTTTACTGAAGTTATGATGCATAAGGGCTATTGAATAGATCTCGCTCCTATGTCCTAACCTTTTACCATATTTCGCCCATTTTCAATAGGATTCGTCCCCAGGCAGGCCCCTACAACACACTAACATTTTATCCAAATCAAAGCATTTTTACGTAAGTTATGACACAAAATGGCGATGGAAGTGATTTCGCTCGTATGTCATGAACTTTGACCCCATTTCGTTCACTTTCAATAGAGTTCCTTCCCAGGTGTTCCCCTTCTACATACTAAAATTTAATCGAAATCGAACGATTTTTACCCGTGTTATCGTGAGGACGGACATACGCACACAACGCGTGACGTAATGAGGCAGATGGGAATCGCGACCATCTGCTCGCAAGAGTGTGACGTCATAAAACTTTAATTGGATTCACACACAACGCGTGACGTAACGAGACAGATGGCGTGACCGTGCGCCAGCATTTCAATCGCGAGATTGTGACGTCATAAGATTTCTAAGCATGGGTAATATTAATAGGACGCCATGATACTAAAAACGTGGGAATTCGGGGTGGTTATTTAGCGCACTAAACGAATTTTCCTAAAGTCGAGATCAAGCTAAATCGATTTCTAGTACCAGAAAACGGTAGGCTAACGACTTTCATCAAAATCCTTAGAGTCGTTTTCAAAATAAAATTTACAAACATACAAAAATTGCTCCTTTAATAGTATGGGATAAGGGCGATAGAATTGATACCGATCCTATGTCCTGACCTTTGACCCCATTTCGTCCATTTTCAAAAGGGTTCGTCCCCAGTGGTCCGCTACCACATACTAAAATTTCATCGAAATCGAAGCATTTTTACGTACGTTATGACGCATAAAGGCAATGGAATGCATCCCGCTCCTATGTCCTGACCTTTGATCCCACTTCACCCATTTTCAATAGGGCTCATTCCCAGGTGGTTCCCTTCAATATACTAAAATATGATCAACATCGAACCATATTTACGCAAGTTATGACGCAACAGAGCAATGGAATGGATCCCGCTCCTATGCCGTGAACTTTGACCCCATTTCGTCCATTTTCAATAGGGTTCGTCCCCAGGTAGTCCCCTACCACACACAAAAATTTAATCGAAATAGAACCATTTTTACGCAAGTTATCGTGCCGACAGGCGGTCGGACGGACAGACGGACGGAAAAAGCTGGAGCATATACGCTTCTTCAACCTACAGTTGGAAAGCGTAAAAAATGGTTCGAATTCGATGAAATTTTGTACGTCGTAGGGGAACACCTGGGGACGAACGCTATTGAAAATGGGTAAAATGGGATCAAATGTCAGGACATAGGAGCGGAATTCATTCCATTTCACTTATGCGTTAACTTGTGCAAAAAATGCTTCGATTGCGTCAAAACTTTGTCATGTAGTTCCGGAGGTATACTGAACCAATTCTGCTTAATATCATCGAAATAGAGTCAAAGGTCAGATCACACGAGCGAGATTTATTCCACAGCCATTATCCTCATAACTTGAGTAATAGCTTGAGTAATGATTTCTAGTATGTTGGAAAGCATATCATAATCAATGCATTGCATGATTTTACTAACTTGTCTCTGTTCCCCGTAACAGACATTTCAATAAATTATAAATTGTCAACCCCTCCGGTGATTCTAGTGTGGGTGTCAAACTATTAAAACAAGATTGCGCTGATGCTTGGAGTTAAAAAACAGAACAAGAGACGAACAAAAATGTATGGTAGTAACTAAAGCGCATCTGTTGGGACTTAACAATCCAGAAAACTCAGTTAAAAATGTTTTCTGCAATCTTCCATTGCGAACATCTGGAATAATATTGGTTATCCATGTGATAGATGTACGCATATAGCACAGGACGTCCGAAAAATAACTGTGCACTGGAAGTAACACTTACCATGTCGAACTGTTACTACAGGAGGTGTTGGAAATGAGCTCCGCCGACATCGAAACATGTCTGCACATGCTTCTGCATGTTGGTGAAGACCTTTCTCAGGGTATGTGGTGTGATTTGTTGGACGTGGGGATTTCCAGTACCCCACAGACGAGTGTTTTGGTTGTTGATGTACCCAGACAAGTGAAACCATGCCTGATCTGTAAAGAAAGTCACGTCCAGAAAATATCCACCTTTCTTCAGACAGGAACTCTTGGAACCACCTGCAGTACCGAACACGGGTCACGTGATCTGTTTTTTTCAGCTGATTGATGCACGACAAACGCTTTGTACTGGTGGAAACGCAACTTCCTTTTCAGAATATCGTGGGTTGTACTCTTTGGCACATTAGCTTGTGACAGCCACTTCATGGACTTGTGTGGACTCCTCGATATCCTGTCCTGGATATCCTTCATGGTCTTGTCTGCGGTGGATGGCCTACCGGGGCGGGGGCATCCAGAACACTACCAATTTACCGTAAACTGAGAGCTAACGTACCGTATTACGGGGGGGAGTGTCTCCATCACGAAATTTCCTAGCGAACTGTTTCTGCACTTTGTCCGTGTACTTGACATCCTGGCAAACAACATGTTCCACCTAAATTTCTCTCTGTTCAACCGTCAACACCATTTTTCTTGCGCCGAAATGAGTGATCAATCGACACGTCTGCCTCCGTCGACCAAGTGCTCGAGAATGATCTTCGCTCGGAATGACAGCTGCTTGCGCCTCTGGGTGGGGAGATATGAAGGTTACCAGACACTGAGAACTTCCACATGGCGGGTCACTTCTACTGTAATTCCACGCAAAACTTCTTTATTATTACATTCCCGGAATTCGTACATTCAGTGCACAGTCATTATTCTTACACCTTGTAGTACTCGTGCATGTTTTGACGCTGTGTCGTACGCAAAGAACAAATATCAATTTTCTGGACTGATCGTTCGGTTTTTACTACAATATCCGAAGGTCTTCTTACAATATATAATATTATAGAATCTATTTTCCCCTAAAATCGCTGCATTAAAATATTTTGAGGTGCTGAACTGAAGCTTTTTAGACATTGCAGTGATATTAAACTGCCTATCCAAAAATGTCGTATTTCTCCTTTGCCCCTGACAGAACTTCGAAGAAGGTAATTGTAAATTGATTTGAAGTGTAATTATTAATAAACAAACAAGTCCTTTTACATGCACTCAAGAAGGTGAAACAAGTAATATCTGCTTTTTGGAGCTGTGAGACTGTCACAGAAGTTCGGCAACTGCTTCAATGCCGAATATTTTTGATAAGCCTTTGTATATGACCTGGTCAGAATAGAAAAATATCCATGTGTTATTTCCACGAAAGGAGTTTTCTAACATTTTTTGCTGAAAACTCTTTTCGTTGAGCTTTTAACATTTTTCAGCATATAGGAAGAATTTTCAGCTGTGTGTGTCTATAGAGATAACTTGCAAATTAACCCGCCGGAAATTCTCAGTGGGGGCTGCACCTCTATTATGAGGAGGATCTTTTTTTTTTTTTTTTTTTTGTTCTGCAGAACAAGCACTGCCGTTCGTGCTGATAGCACTCCTAAAAATTCGAGCGAAAGTCAAATTCCCGTTACGCAACTAAAAGAGTACTTTGGAAATAATAGGGTTCTCTTCTGATACGACGCACTGAAGAAAAAGTTGCTTAAGTTTTTATTTATGCGTTAATTTTTTAGCGTTTCACGCAGTGAAAAGAAATAAACTGTTGAACGTATTTTGCACGCTGGGTGAACGATTTGACGTAAACTGTGTCATAGAAAAATTATTTTTCAGTTATTCAAAACCGAAACACCCGAAAAAGAAATATGGCGTATGCAGCATCGGTCGACATAAAACCGGTATGTATCCAATACCCGTATAAAAATATCCCAGCAGCAGTAATTGTGGAACCGAGGCTGTTCTTCGGGTAAATACGGTAAAATATATTACTGTCTTCTAGGCCATTGACTTTGGTTGGAGAATTATTGAAGCTACGAAACTGTGAATATTTAATTTATAGAGAACAGCATTGTTTTGTTGTTTTTCTCTTTTCTCTCCCTCTCTCTCTCAAATTGTTGTTCTTTTTCAATTGTTCAAACCGTGGCTCAAATGTTTGTACTGCTCTATCTATCACTTGATCAAAACATTGTACTCTGGAGGCTGTTTTTAGATCTGAGAAAGGTTCATCTGCACTTCATAATCAAATAATTTCCTTTTTTTTGCTTAAGCGCTCACTCCGAGTCTTGAATACAGGCTCAACATCTAGGTCTTTAGCAAGTGCACCGGCATCAATCAAGGCTTCGTAAAACCATTGTTCCTGTCTGTTTTAACCAGTCACAAAGCTTTTGGAATGAAGATAGCACTTTTTTTTTTTTTTTTTGGTTGGAGGTTTAACGACCACCGTGAGCAACTCAATGGGCTATAAGCAGTCGCCCGTCCCTAATTTAGGGTCACTGGTTCCAGGGAAGGGAAAGAGCCAGTACCGTAAGACAAACACAACATCCATGCCTGACCGGGATTCGAACCCGAACCCCTTACGGACGAATGATCAGGGGCCAGCGCCTTAGACCACTGTGCCACCGGGGCGGCAAAGATAGCACTTTAGCAGCAATAATCATGAGTCCTTTTGCAAGTCGTTTTCCGCTCTTTTGTGATAGTAAATCGAATCTTTTTAGCACGTCTTTTGTGAAAAATTACTTTTTGCATTGGGAAGCTTGAAATATGCGAATGATGATCCTTCATTTCGTTTTTTTTACGATGTACAATTTCGCCGCTAGAGGGCATAAATGCTGATGATATCGAATTCAAGATACATTTTATACCATATATTTGCTTCTAAACATCCCACTGAAAAAATTTGTTATCTTTGGATTACATTTACAGTATGTCGAAAAGTATTTTAGGTATAGTTACTTTTTCAAGTTACGCATAGATTTTCAGCTAGGGGACGTTAAAATAAATTGCGTTTTTCCCGATATCTCTTCTTCTAAAACTCCAGTTTGAAATTTTTTTTTCTTCAGCGGATATAGCTCCTGATGGAAAATCATTTGCATACAATTTCTAATTTTTGGTAAAATATACTTTGGCCACCAGCGGGCGTAAGCATTAATTTTTGCTTCTGATGTGTTTGCCATAAAATCTGAGCTTCTCAAATCTCGATTGAAAAAATTATTTCGTGCACCGATGCCGCTCACGTCGATAAACTTTTTCGGAATATTTTCTTCTTAAAATATTGCAGGGTTTTTCCGCCAGAGGGGCCGAAGATGTATATCATATTTTTGTCAATATCTCTGCTTCTAATGGTCCTATTTGAAAAATTATTTCTTTATTGAATAGTCTCCGGTGTGACATGTTTTTCATATAATTTCAAAATTTTCAAGTAATCCATAGACTTTCCGCTAGGGGGCGTAAAGGTAAATTGCGTTTCCCCCGATATCTCTGCTTCTAAAACTCCGATTTGAAAAATTCTTGCTTCATCGGATACAGCTCTTGGTGGGAAATCTTTTGCATATAATTTATAATTTTTGGCACAAAAAAATGGTTTGGGTATCAAGGAGCGTAAGTCTTTATTTCCGCTTCTGATGTATTTGCAGTAAAATCTCAGCTTCTAAAATCTCGATTGAAAAAAATTCGTTTGTGGATCGATACTGTTCACGTCAACAAACCTTTTAGGAACATAGTCCGATTTGGAAAATTATTTTTGCATTGGGACGCTTGAAATGTTAGAATAATGATCCCGTCATTCCCGTTTTTATCGATTCACTACTTCGCCGCTAGAGGACGTAAATGCAGATGATATTGAATTCAAAATATATTTTATTCCATATATTTGCTTCTAAATATCCGATTGAAAATATTACTTTTTCCTTTCGATAACGTTATAACAAAGAATATTTTAGGCACATTACCTTTTTCAAGTAATACATAGATTTTCAGTTAAGGAGGCGTAACGGTAAATTAGGTTCTCCCCGATATCTCTGCTTCTAAAACTCCGATTTGAAAAATTCTACTGCATGGGAAAGAAATCCAGATTGGAAATGTCGTAATTTTAATTTCTGATAAAGAATGGTTTGGTTATCAGGAGGTGCAAGCGTTTATTTATGCTTCTGACGTATTTGCAGTAAAATCTGAAATTCTGAAAACCCAATTAAAAAAATTATTTCGTGGACCGATACCGCTCGCCTCGCACAACCTTTTGAAAATACTTCCCTGCTTTAAATAGCGCATAATTTTCCCGCCAGGGGACGTAGATGGATATCATATTTTTGTCGATATCTCTGCTTCTAAAAGTCCAATTTGAGAAATTATTTCTTTGTTGAAGAGCGAATACAGTCCGAAGTGCTTCACGTATAGCTCCAAAATTTTCAAATAAAACAAACATTTTCCGCTAAGGGACGCAAAGGTAAATTGCGTTTCCCCCGATATCTCTGATTCTAAAACTCCGATTTGAAAAATTCTTCCTGCATCGGATACAGATTCTGGTGGAAAATGTTTTGATTATAATTTTCAATTTTTGATAAAAAAATTGTTTGGCCACCAGAGGAGTAGTGTTTATTTCTGCTTCTGGTGTATTTACGGAAAATTCTGAGCTTTTGAAAACTCGATTGAAAAACTTCTTTCGTGGACCGATACCACTCACCTCGGAAAATCTTTTCAGCGTAAGACTTCTTAAAAGAATGAATAGTTTTTCCGCCAGGGGCTTCGATGTATATCCCATGTTTGTCGATGTATCTGCTTGTAAGAGTCCGATTTGAAAACATCTTTCTTTGCTGGAGAGCGTTTGCGCTGTGAAATGTTTCCCATATAATTTCAATTTTTCTTAACAAACAAGTCTGCCACCAAAGGGCGTAAGTCACGTTTCCGTCTACAGCACTATCTGCGGGATTAAAAATCCGATATAAAGAAATGTTTTTGGTCAGATACTACTAACTATGAAAACCCTTGTGTGTGCTTTCTAACCAAAATAATGCACAGTTTCACCGCTAAAGGGCGCCAATATTTACCTTGTTTCTCTTAATATCATCATCATCATTGTCAACCATTATCAATCCACTGCTGGACGAAGGTCTCTCCAAGCCTCTTCCACAACGGTCTGTCTTGTGCCAGTCTCCTCCATGTCACTCCCGCATATTTACGAATTTCATCCACCCATCTCCCATGTGGTCTTTTTCTGGGTCTTTTCCTGTCCCTTGGAATCCAAATCTAAAATTTCGGCTGTCCATCGATGATCTGTCCTTCTGGCAGTATGTCCAGCCCATTGCCATTTCAGGGATTTAACTCTGGTCATGATGTCTTCCACTCTCGTCATTTTTCGGATCCACGAGTTCCTCTTCTTATCTCTCCTGGTTATACCAAGCATGCACCTCTCCATGCTGCTTTGAGTTGTCTGCAGCCTTTGTATGTCTCTTCTAGTTAAAGTCCACGTCTCTGCACCATACGTAAGCACTGGAAGGATGCATTGATCAAACACTTTTCTTTTAAGACATAATGGCATATTGCTCTTGAAAATTATGCTGTTTCTTCCAGGCAAGTTTTACACGCCGATTAATTTCTTCATCAATGTGACCCTCACTTGATATCTGCTGTCGAAGATAAATTTAGGTATTGGTTATTTCCAGCTTTTCTCCATCAATTGATAAATCTTCATTTCTTGTAAAAGCATTGTACAGCACTTTTGTTTTCTCAAAGTTCATTTTTAATCCCACTTCTGTACCCTCGTCAGCAAGTTCGTGGATCATACTCTGCAACTCTGATGGGGTAGTTACAAAAATGACTACGTCATCAGCAAAACGAAGGTGAGTTAGATAATCTCCATTAATCTTTATCCCTTTGTTTTCCCAGTTCAGTGATTGAAAGACATTTTCCAATGTGGCATTAAAGAGTTTGGGAGATATGGTGTCACCTTGTCTCACTCCCTTTCCAATTTTTATGTGTGCTGTATTCTCAAACAAAAATGTATGTACTTAATATATGTACTTCTAAATGTGCGTTTTAAAAAATTATTCTTACACTTGATGTCATTAACCTTGTGAAACAATTTTAGTTAGTATTTGAGAATTGTTATAGTTTACAGTTCTGTCCCCAGGTGATGTTTTTTGTTATTCTGTTTATAGCTGTATCTTCGTTTCTAAAAACCCTATTGAGAAATTTCTTTTCTACTGTATGCCATTCCCTACAATAGAGATGTGGAGCATTATCGTCTTTAAATAATGCACAGATTTCTCGCTAGGGGGTGTAAAGGTCAATGCCTTTTTCTGGCGATCTCTGCTTCCAAAGGAGCGTATTTGAAAATTTCTTTTTTCTTATGAGAGCTTTTTCTATGAAGAACATTTTTCGGCTATTTAAAACTTTCTCATTATGCAAAATTATTCCGCTAGAAGTGGTAGAGTTATAGTTATATAATGTTTTCTTCTGAATTTCTTCTTTCAATTGTTTGATTTAAAAATCTGTTTGTCTCCCATACCTTCCTTCTGCTGAGGGAAACTTAGCAGAAGGAAGGTATGGGAGACAAACATATTTAGTGCACCATTTGTTAATTTTCGTAGCATATATTTTAGCCGCTGATGGAAGAAATTAGCTGTTTCTATTTGTTTAATCGATTGTAAAAATCCGGTTGTGTGACTTTTTTTTTCGAACCGGTGCACTGACTTTGAATAACTTTGATAAATTCAGAAAAGATTCAAATGACGTGCTCATTACAACCCAAAATTGGGTGTTATCTTTCTTGTTTTTTTCCGTCTGGATAAGAGCTTCTTAGTGCCATATAACAGGAAAAGGCTTTCGGATATATGCGAACCACTGTTGTCCATCCGTAAATCAGCTCTTTTGCACTGACGGAGAAGAATCAAATTTGCATACTGATCATGCTACTTAATTCTTCTTACGTACCGCTAAGAAGAGAGAAAGGAGAACTAAATTCCATAGCTGCTTTGAATACGAATGAGAGGATCTGTAGAAATCCAACTGAAGATCAGTTCCAAGCAAACGGAAATGGAATCTCTTATCTTCCGTCTCAGCAAACTCCTGTCGCCAAGTTCCTGCCTTTTTCACCTCCGTTAATGAAAAAGTATTGCATCTTCAATTTCCTCCTGAGATTCTTGTTAATGATAATTAGCTTGATAGGCACACATTAGGATTATTATTTTTTGTCATTGTTACTATTGACTTCCAAAGCAGATTTCTCTTTATGAATCGAGGGAACAGTTTCGTATCAATATTTCTCCACTACTTAGACATCATTTATCGCTCAATGGATCTACACTGAAGAGCAATTGAATTAGAGACAGCTGGCGTTATGCAAATGTGGCGCTGTGGGCGGCCCTGTAAACGGAAACGACATTACGTATGAAGCGATCGGACAATATAGGAAGTGATGCGACGGGAATCAGTAAGAGTCGGACGCAGTATGGGTAAGAAGAAGGATCTAAGCGCATTTCATCGTGGGCAAATTGTCGGGGCCCTACGAATGGGTCACTCCATCTCCAAAGTCGTGCAGGCACTGGACTTTTCAGGAGTCACTGTGCCACGGGTGCACCGTGAGTACATCGAATCCGGTAAAACCATCCCTTCAAGGGCCAACTGCCGTGGACAACAGCTTGTGGATGAGCGGGGTCATCGTCGGATAGCTCGCATTATAACAGCGGATAGACGGGCCACAGTGCAAGAAATCACTCGGCAATTTAACGCTGGTGCACAAAAACGTGTAAGCAGCCACACCATCCAGAACCATCTCCTCGCTATGGGGTACAGAAGCCATCGTCCTACGAGGGTACCGCTTCTGACCGCTCATCACAGGGTACAAAGATTATCATGGGCGCGGGAACATCGCCACCGGACCCTAGACATGGAAAAACATGTTGCCTGGACTGATGAGTCGAGATTCACGTTGGTACATGCGGATGGCAGGATACGAGTACGGTGCAAGCCACATGAAGCGATGTATCCTTCAGGGTACTCTTCAAGCTGGTGGGGGTGGCATTCTCGTTTGGGGACTGTTTACGTGAACTGAAATGGGACCCCTGGTACGTGTGGCATCGTCCCTCACAGCTCAACGTTACCGGGATATCCTGGACGACCATTTGTTCCCGTTTGTGCGTCTTCAACATCCTACTGAGAACCTTATCCTGCAACAAGATAATGCACTGTGTCAACGCTCCCGAATTGTATCTGAATGGTTAGATGAACATTCCGCCGACGTGACCTCGCTTCCTTGGTCACCTGACCTCAATCCCATAGAGCACATCTGGGATGCCATCAAGAGAGATGTTCGAGGCTCTGACCCCACTCCATCAAATCTTCGTGAACTGTGGGAGCTTGTTCAGGGGTCGTGGATCCGTATGGCTTCCCAACGTACGTTTCCGGTGTCTTGTCAAGTCCATGCCGAGACGAACCGCCGCCGTCATCACGGCGAAAGGTGGTGCTACACGTTACTAGACAGGTATCTCTAATTCAATTGCTCTTCAGTGTATTTCATAGCCGCTAAGCATTGGGTTGAAAATAAAGTAATATCCGATGACGAGGTACTCGAAGTCGAAGCCCCGGCCATGGCGCGCATTAGCGACTGACACTGCGCAGCACATCAGCAGGTAGGTGGCTTCAGTCAGCGGCATTTGGCTGTCAGAAGGCGAGGAGTTTAACCCTTTAAGCGGCCGATGTACCTGAACCAAATCTTCTAATTTTCTGAACTCCCCAAACAGAAATGTTCAAATATCGGCCGGGTTTTATGAAAGCTACAAAACAATTCCTTTTCATCTCTCTCATCTAAGCAGTACCGACCAGCACTGCCTTATAGTTCTTTATTTTCTGCTCCATGACCCAAGGCATGGTGAGAAAGGGCTGGTTCCCCAGACACGGACATCATGCCACTGGGCCCAAACATCTTATCTCTCCTTTTTTATGTTCGCCGCTATACAGCTCTTTTGTCAGGTAATCAGAGAGAAAGAATAAGTGTCAGGAATCTCCCTAAATGACCACTTTGAATAACAAAACCCAGGTTTACTCGTTCCAGCCGCTGTCGGCCAAGGCCATCTAGAAAGTACAAGGCCATGCCATTATAGAGATGAGTTCCCTCCGTTTGTGGCGTCATACGGTTGTTACAGCTCTTTCAGTGCGGAATCAGAGAGAAAGGTTAAGTGTCAAGCATCCCCTAAATGACCACTTCGGATAACAAAGCTAAGCGGAAAGCAGCTCTTTCTGATGCTCAGATTCACTCGTTTTAGCAGTGTTCGGCCAAGGCCATCTAGAAAGTACAAGGTCATGACGTTAGAGAGATGACTTCCTTCCATTTGTGACGTCACGCTGTAACCAAGGTTTCCGATGGGTTTCTAACGCTGTCGTGTATGACGTCAAATATTACAACGACGTATCAGGTCGTGTAGCATGAGAGTGACGTCATGAACGGAGGAAACTCATCTCTCTAATGTCATGGCCTTGTACCTTCCGGAAGGCATTGGTTCAGCCCCGAGTTAATTCGTTCCAGCCAGTTAAAGGGTTTTAAGCGCCAGCCAACATGGAAGTGGTCAAAGAGCACATCCGCCACTCCGTGCTGTATGAGTTTCTTTGCTGTAGCACTCCGCAAGTAGTGTAAGGAATGTATACCAGTGTGTAACCCAATGCCATATCAGTTCTCCAGTGCTGTCGTTGGTGCGAACGGTTTCGAGAGGGAAATTTTGACCTCTCAGACCGTTCCGAAGCGGGAAGACCTGCAACAGGGGATATGGACATGATGAAGACTTTAGTGGAGGCTCACCCACGTGTGACAACGCGAGAGTTGGCCGAACAGCTGGGGACTACACACTTTTTAATCACGCACTTCCGTCAACTTAGGAGGGTGCACAAGCGGGGAGTTTGGGTATCCCATCAACTCACAGGTGCGAGCAGAAAGCAAATCGTATGAGTGCATGTGTTTCTCTGCTTGCACGTGACCAAGTTGAACCGATCTCGGACCCCATTGTGATAGATGACGAGAAATGGGTCATGTATGACAATATCAGTGCCCCGAAACAGTGGTTCGACCCAAAAAAGAATCCCATGCCGAGTAGCGTTGTTAAGAAAAATAGCAAGGTTTGCCATGAAAAATAGCAAAAAATAGCAAAAACCTGACAAAAGAATTCCGATAATAGATTAAACAAGAAAGATGACACCAAATTTTCGGGTGTTATCAGCACGTCTTTTAAATCCGTTCTGACGCAAATTAAATTTATCAAAGCTATTCAAAGTCAATGGAACCGGTATGGAAAACAATAGTATCTGACGGAAGAAAGAAGTTTTTCAATCGGGTTTTTAATCCCTCAGATATTGCTGTAAACGGAATTGTGAGCTTACGTCCTCTGGCTGCAGACTTGTGCGTTAAGGAAAACATGAATTTATATGAGAAACATTTCGCACCGGAAATGCTCTCCAACACAGAAATAATTTTTCAAATCGGGCTCTTAGAAACAGAGATATCGACAAAAATAAGATGTGACTTTACGTCCCCTGGTGGGAAAACCATGCATTATTTTATGAAGAAAGTATTCTCAAAGGTTTATCCATATGAGCGGTATAGAAAAAAATTTAGTCGAGTTTTCAGGAGTCCAGATTTTACTACAAATACATCAGAAACAGAAATTAACACTTATGCCCCCTGGTGGCCAAACCATTCTTTACCAAACATTGGAAATTACGTGAAAAAATTTTTCCATCAGGTCTTGTATGTGATAGAGGAATAATTTTTCAAATCGGAGTTTTAGAAGCAGAAATAACGCAGAAAACGCAATTTACCTTTGTGCCCACTAGCGGAAAGTCTATGATTTACTTGAAATGTTTGAATTTATAGGAAAATCATTTCGCATCGGAAACACTATCCAACAAAGAAGGAATATTTCAAATCAGACTATTAGAAGTAGAGATATTGACAAAAATAAGATATACATCTACCCCCCCCCCCGGAGTAGAAACCATGCATTATTTCAAGAGGAAAATGTTCCTAAAAGGTTTGTCGATATGAGTAGTATCGGTTCACAAAAGACTTTTTTTGCAATCCAGATTTTAGAAGCTCATATTTTGCTGCAAATACATCAGAAGCGGAAATTAAGACTTACGCCACCTGGTGGCCAAACCATTTTTTACAAAAATTAGAAATTATGTGCGCAGGATTTCACATCAGGAGCTGTATTCAGTGCAGAAAGAATTTTTCAAATCGGAGATTTAGAAACAGAGATATAGGGGGAAAAATTTACCTTTACGCCCCCTAGCAAAAAGTCTATGAATAATTTGAAAATGTTGAAATTATATGAAAAACATTTCACACTGGAAAAACTATCCAACAAAGAAGGAATTTTTCAAATCGGACTCTTAGAAGTAGAGATATTGACAAAATCAAGATATTCATCTACGCCCCCTGGCGTAGAAACCATGCATTATTTTAAGAGGAAAATGTTTCTCAAAGGTTTGTCTACATGAGTAGTATCGGTCTACGAACGACGTTTTTTTAATCGAGAATTCAGAAGCTCATATTTTGCTGCAAATGCATCATAAGCGGAAATTAAGATTTACGCCCCCTGGTGCCCAAGCCATTTTTTTTTACAAAAATTAGAAATTATGTGCAAACGATTTCGCATCAGGAGCTGTATTCGGTGCAGAAAGACTTTTTTAAATCGGAGATTTAGGAGCCGAGATATAGAGGGAAACGCAATTTACCTGTATGCCCCTAGCGGAAAATCTATTAATTACTTGAAAATTTTGAAATTGTATGAAAAACATGTCACACTGAAAACACTATCCAACAAAGAAGGAATTTTTCAAATTGACTCCTAGAAGGAGAGATATTCACAAAAAATAAGATATATATATATACGCCCCCTGGGAGAAACTGTAGAATATTTTAAGAAGAAAATATTCCGAAAAAGGTTTATCGATGTGAGTGGCATCAGTCCACGAAAGAATTGTTTCAGTTGATATTTCAGAAGCTCAGATTTTATGGTATATATATCAAAAACAAAAATTAACCCTTACGCCCTCTGGTGGCTAAAGTAGTTTTTACCAAAAATTAGAAATTACAGTATATGCAAAAGATTTTCCATCAGGAGGTGTATCCGCTGAATTTTTTTTCTTTTTCAAATCGGAGTTTTAGAAGTAGAGTTATCGGGGAAAATGTAATTTACTTTTACGCCCCCTAGTGAAAAATCTATGCGTAATTTGAAAAAGTAACTATATCTAAGATACTCTTCAACATAAATGGAATCGAAAGATAAAATATTTTTTTTAATCGGATGTCTGGAAGCAAGTATGTGGATTAAAACGTATTTTTGATTCGACATCATCTGCATTTACGCCATCTAGCGGCGAAATTGTACATCGTAAAAAAAACGGGATTAGGATCATCATTCGCATATTTCAAGCTTCTTAATGCAAATAAAAAATTTCAAATCGGACTAATAGTTGCAGATATATCGTGGGTACAGGCGGACGGACGGACGGACAAACCGAGAACATAAGCACGATCTTTTTTTCACAAAAGACGTGCTAAAAATAGCATTTTAAGAAAAAAATTGAACTACAAGGAACTTTATTCCGTTCTCATACTTTAGTACTACAGTTGTACAAAAAACTTTCTATATCATTCGTTCAATAGTAAAAATCCCATACCTCATCACAGTACGGCATTTTTCTATAAAAATTATTTACATGTAGGCACGTAATTTAAGAGTGCAATGACAGAAAACACAGAATAAGAATAATTAAAGCAAATCATGTGAAACACAATAAAAATAAAAAGTGAACTCCGTTTATTAGGCGTAGAAAATAAGGGAAACAAAAGATGCTAGCTTTCACTACCTCCGGGTAGCTTCATCAGGCATTTAGTAGTTAAAGATCGCAGAAGCAACTGGAACAAATGTATTTCTGAGAATATAATTAAATTCAAAATAAGTAAAACACTTGCACGATGTCACGGGTTGTTTGATCCCAGGGCCGGGTGGTCACGTGTAACTTCTAGGAGCCGGTGCCATATGAAAGGAAGGCTCGTGGTTACATCTTTGTTACACACATTCCGTCGCGTGATGATCTCGATGGTTTCGCGAAGCGCAGTAGCTCTTGCGCTGACGTACGGTGCTAGTTTCTTAAAATCTCCCCATCTGGGAACTGCCCTTTCAGATGCACCATCATTTGTCTATAAAAGTAAGATTTTTGTTTTAATGGATTATAATTAATCGTTCTTTGTAATATAGAACTCTCTAATAATGTCAATGCCATCATCATCATTATCACTGTCCTTATAATACATGCATGCATTTAGCGTACATTGAATTTTAAAAAATTTTTCAGCATTTTGCTAGTAATCGGAAAATGTTTGGAACATTTTGCTTCAAAATTCAAATGGCACCTAATTCTCAGAGTCTGGAGCATTTCAACTTTCATGCGCTTTGGAATTGCATTTTTCAGCAAATTTATTTTGGAAAATATTCTTTCGACAACTGCGTTGCTGATGGGTACAGAATGTGCAGCTAAAACAGAGAAGGAATTGTAAATGGATTGCCTCTTATACAATCTTGACCCAGAGTAATCCCCCCCCCCCATTAAATTTGATATGTCGACATGCTACCCTTAAAGTGCTTAGCCCAATCCAAACACAATAAAGTCCTGTATTCTGCTTCCAATTTTGACATCTGAGCATTTTAGCCATTACAATTAAGAGGAAGATCAATCACTGGACCTCTGATTAGCAGTAAGCATATTCCTGAGCAGCAGTTTGCAAGAAGTTTCAAATAATCGAAATTATTTACAATCTTGTTGTGTAATTGCACCCAGTGATCATTCGAAGTGCTCAATAGTACAGATAGCGAACGCAAAGAAACCAACCAACTTTGTAGGATGGATGAAGGAATGTGGCTACATAAGTAGAAAGAAATCTGGCAATATCAAAAATCCAGTGAGGTAAAAAAAAAAATTCACTCAGTTACTCAAGATGGTTCTGGAAACTAAATTTCATCATGTTACGTTTAAACAACAAGCTCTGCATTTGAACTTTGTGTATCCAAGTCGCCCACAAAGTGTCAAAACATTGTTGGCATACAAGTTGGATTTAAAGAAAAATACAAAATTTTCGGCAAAAAATAGCAACATTTTCCCAGAAAATAGTTAACAGCATTCAGAAAAATATCATAGCGCTAGAGCAGAAAAAATAGCATTTTTGCTATAAACTAGCACGACCTGGCAACACTGATGCCGACGCGCAAAGTCGGCATACACCCACGTAAGGTCCTGCTGCCTGTTTGGTGGGATATGTGGGGTGTCGTGCTTTTTGAACTGCTGACAGATAACACCACTTTTATCGCCGATGTCTACTGCCGTCAGCTAGACGAACTGCACGCTTCGCTCTCGTCGAATGGACCAGCAATGCTGAACCGCAAGGGCGTCTTCCTACAGTACAGTATGGAGCGAACATTCACACAGCATGGGTGACCTCTCACAAGATCAGGTACCTGGACAGGGGGCTGCTGCTACACTCTGACTATTCCTCGAACATAGTTCCAAGCGACTATCACCTTTTCCGGTCGTTGCAGCATTTCCTGGACTGACAGGGTTCACCAATCGAGACGATGTAGGACGCGCACCTACTCACTTTTTGCTTCTAATCCGCCACAATTCTACACGGACGGTAATTAACAGCTGTCCAGATGATGAGAGCAGGTAATGGTAAACGATGGTGACTACATTTTGGACTGATTTGTACACTGGTGTGCAAAAATTAAGGACGAAGAGGAGAAATTGCCGACCCGGTGGCGCAGTGGTCTAAGCGATGGCCTCTGATCATTCGTCCGAACGGGGTCCGGGTTCGAATCCCGGTGAGGCATGGATGTCGTGTTTGTCTTACGGCACTAGCTCTCTCCCTTCCCTGGAACCAGTGACCCTAAATTAGGGACGGGTGACTGCTTATAGCCCATTGAGTTGCTCACGGTGGTCGTTAAACCTCCAATCAAAAAAAAAAAAAAAAGAGGAGAAATTAGCCTAACAGCGGAACGAGCAGGCAGAACGGACCGAAAGAACACTCAGAAGATAGACTACGGTCTGGTACGGTAAGGCATGCGCAAATATGCAGCATGACGTAGGGGGGGGGAGGGATGTAGGGAGGTATAAAGCACACGGGCGGTGTACGATCAGCAATTCGGTGAAAGCTATTGCACGGTGTACGTCGGTTTGAACGACGTCGAGTTGCTGCCACCATGTGATATGGCCAACAGGCAATCCAGTAGACGACATCTGGATGACTTTACCCGAAGCGAAATCAGACCTAAGGAAACAGTTCTGTATAGTGGCAGTTAACTCCTCCACGCATTGTTTCCAAAAACGTACAGCATTCAGAACATTTATTGATGTATTCTGCTTTGATTCCAAGGCTAGGATTAAATGAAGCGTTACTTGCCTTCTGTAATAGGTTTTAAAGCTGGGAATCACACATTGATCCATGGGTTGGAGGAATCACGTGGTGTTGGCAGGCAAGAACACCAGCTTGATATTGCTGAGGTTTTTAATCCTAACTTTGTCCTTCAATGCACTTAAGAACAAGGATGGGTACAGTATTGTTCTCAACACATTCTCTCAAGTTTTCACAAGAAGGTTTGTTTTGAAATAAGTTACAAATTTATTTTACAAACACATTTTTTTCTCTAAAGTTTTATTTTTTAGGTTCACTATAACCGAAGTTGAGTGTTCACTATAAAAGAAAATGTTAATGTACATTTCCTATGTTGCAGGTCGGGACCGATGATTTAGGTTCACTATAACCGAATGTTCACTATAACAGAGTTCACTATATCCAGAGTTGACTGTACTTGGACTGGCAGTCGGAAGGCAATGCGTAGGATGAAAACAATAAATAGCCTATTTTCGTAACATAAAAAGGTAATTACAAACTTTATGAGGTGAGAGATTTGTATGTAGAAAACTGTAGTCGGAAACTGAATGATCATGTCGACAAACATTTCGAAGAATAACTTGAAGCACTTGAAATACTGGCTGAAGGACAAGGCTCATCACGCAAACATGGACAACATCCGGGCAGAACAGATATCCTGGTGAAGAAAGCATAACAAACCGGCGGGGAAACTCTGGTATATGCAAACGCCAGTGGAGGAGACGCCACTAGATGTCACATTTCTGTCGTCTGTTAATAGTGCGATAAAAAGCTCGCCAGATAGGCTGCAGTGAGTGTGAGGGAACATCTGTAATAAGAAATAAGAAGCGGTGAGCGTTTCTCCAGAAGTAATGCTCTGTACCAGGTGGACATTAACTGAAGAGCAATTGAATTAGAGATGCCTGTCTAGTAACGTGTAGCACCACCTTTTGCCCTGATGACGGCGGCGATTCGTCTCGGCATGGACTCGACAAGACACCGGAAGCGTTGGGAAGCCATACGGATCCACGACCCCTGAACAAGCTCCCACAGTTCACGAAGATTTGATGGAGGGCGTCAGAGCCTCGAAAATCTCTCTCGATGGCATCCCAGATGTGCTCGATGGGATTGAGGTCAGATGACCTAGCTGGACAAGGAAGCGAGGTCACGTCGGTGGAGTGTTCATCCAACCATTCGGATACAACTCGGGAGCGATGGAACGGTGCATTGTCTTGTTGCAGGATGAGGTCCCCAGTGGGATGTTAAAGGCGCACAAACGGAAGCAAATGGTCGACTAGGATATACCGGTAACGTTGACCTGTGAAAGACGATGTCACTCGCACCAGGGGTCCTATTTCAGTCCACGGAAACAGTCCCAAGACGAGAATGCCACCTCCACCAGCTGGAAGAGTACCCTGTTGGCAAGAAGGATCCGTCGCTTCATGTGGTTTGCGCCGTACTTGTATCCTGTCATCCGCATGTACCAACGTGAATCTCGACTCATCAGTCCAGGCAACATTTTTCTACATGTCTAGGGTCCAGTGGCGAAGTTCCCGCGCCCATGCTAATCTTTGCACCCTGTGATGTGCGGTCAGCAACGGTACCCTCGTGGGACGATGGCATCTGTACCCCATAGCCAGGAGATGGTTCTGGATGGTGTGACTGCTTACACGTTTTTGTACACCAGCGTTAAATTGCCGAGTGATTTCTTGCACTGTGGCCCGTCTATCCGCTGTTACAATGCTAGCCAGCCGACGATGACCCCGCTCATCCCCACGCTGTTGTCCACGGCAGTTGGCCCTTTCAGAGATGGTTTTACCGGATTCGATGTATTCACGATGCACCCGTGACACAGTGGCTCGTGAAAATCCCAGTGCCTGCACGACTTCCGAGATGGAGTGACTCATTCGTCGGGCCCCGACAATTTGCCCACGATCAAATGCGCTTAGATCCTTCGTCTTACCCATACTGCGTCCGACTCTTACTGATTCCCGTCGCATCACTCTTTATATTGTCGGTTCACTGCGCGTACGTCATGTCGTTTTCGTATACAGGACCGCCCACAACGACACATTTGCATAACGCCAGCTGTCTCTAATTCAATTGCTCTTCAGTGTAGTCACATTGCGCAGTTTGTAAGACTGGAAGAAATTGCCACACAGAAGTGGCACATCGTGTAGCACAGAAGGGGTTGAAACGAGTCAATCCATGGTGATCCACTGAGGAAAGAAAACCCAAAGGGCCGTCTTAATTGTTTAGTACTTATTGGAGTTGCTTCCCGACACAATAAGCTTGTCAGAGAGATTGAACAGCGGATTCAAATACGTGATACGAGAGCATAAACCGACAAAGCTTTCAAGTTGCTCAATCCTAATTTTTACCCAGATAATCTTAATTTACTGACTACAAGGCTGGATCTAAAGAATGAACTCTTGGGAGTTCATACGTGACGTTCAGAACAGAAAGTGTTTTTGTGTAATTATTTGAAGACATCTATTAATTGTTTATGCTACACTAAAACCCCAAGGTACTTCACTGTAAACGTTCTTCTTACTGAAACGTTCCGTAAAGTTGCTCAGGAAGGCTTAACTAAACAATATAAGACTAATTAGGCACTGAACAGAAATTACCTTCAGATGAAAGTCAAAGTGTACTTACGAGGTCAATCAATATTTATTAGTCCTTGGTCAGTACTCAAGTCAGCACAACATCACAGAATAGAATTAATTTCGAACTTAATCATCTGGTAATTCGAAATCGGAATACAACAGATTTTCGTAATATAGGATACTCTTCAAGTTTCACTAACTTAACAATAATTTGATACTTTAATATCAAGGAAGCACAAACCTACGTAAGCAATTCAGTCAAGCTGAAATGATATCTCTTGCAACAGATATTTCATAACCAGTATTTCCGTAACAATTCTCTCCGAGTTCTCTCCGTGATGCAAATCTCTCTGAGCTCTCTGAACCTCTCTCTACGATATAACTGTCAACAATACTCTTATCAGTCTCGAGCACATATGTCATTTACTTGTGACTTATAGCGTCAGGTTGCCAGCATAACATTCAGCGAGAGATAAAATGTAGCGTTAAGATTAGAAACTGCTTAAGGAGAATAAACTAAAATTTACGTTAAAAGAACAGGAACCAAAAGCGAAAGTTAAATTAGCGTATGCTTTACAGCTAATGATAGGTAACCAAAATTTACATAAGAAAAAGTAAACAAAGCAAAGGGAGCCGCGAATGGCTTTATAAACAGCTCACTGCAAAGAGAAGCGCGTATAGCTTCATAAACAGCTCATTGCAGAGAGAGCCGCGGATAGCTTTATAAAAAGCTCAGTGCAAAGCGAGCCGTACAACCAGTCACCGTGCCTGCAGAGTGTTTTAGGAGCTGGAAAATCATGGATTTGAATCATCCGAGCTGCCTCAGAGGTCTCGTGACCTTAATCCTATTGACAGCGATTTGGAAGGCTGTACAACGACGTCTGGATTACAACGTCCCATAGTTCAGTATACTGGCAGACCTCCGTAACGTGTTGCCTGTAATATGGGACAAGCTATACCAGACACTTATCAATAATGCCATTTCAAGTATGTCTCGTAGACTTTCTTCAACACAGAAGTGGTGTTGCCGGGTACTCAAATCCAGAGGTATGAACACTCTCCGAATTTGCCATTTTTTACACTTTCCAACCATATGTTGAAGAAGCGTATACGCTGCAGCTTTGTGCGTCTATCTGTCAGCCCGTCCGCACGGTAAGTCGCGTAAAAATGGTTCGATTTCGATGAAATTTCAGTATGTGGTAGGGGACCACCTGGGGACGAACCCTATTGAAAATGGGTGAAATGGAGTCAAGGTCAGGACATAAGAGCGGGATCCATTCCATTGCCTTTATGCGTCATAACTTGCGTAAAAAATGGTTCAATTTCGATGAAATTTTAGTATGTGATAGGGGACAACTGGGGACGAACCCTATTGAAAATAGATGAAATGGGGTCAAAGGTCAAAACATAGGAGCGGGATCCATTCCATTGCCCTTATGCATCATAATTTACGTAAAAATGCTTCGATTGCGACAAAACTGTCGTTAGACGTGCCCTCTCGAGTTCTTCACATTTTGCTCAGTATGTTCGGTAAAAGTGCCTGTTGCTCCCGAATTTTGCGCTCCAATCATGCATAGCCGCCCCGGTGGCGCAGTGGTCTAAGCGATGGCCTCTGATCATTCGTCCGAACGGGGTCCGGGTTCGAATCCCGGTGAGGCATGGATGTTGTGTTTGTCTTACGGCACTGGTTCTCTCCCTTCCCTGGAACCAGTGACCCTAAATTAGGGACGGGCGACTGCTTATAGCCCGTTGAGTTGCTCACGGTGGTCGTTAAACCTCCAATAAAAAAAAAAAATCATGCATAAGGGTATGTGCTATCTTTCTCACCACTTTTCCTAGCCGAACTGTACATATTTACTTGATTTTCATAGTAATATTACCTGCTGACCACACCCTTCTGCGTTCTGAAGGGTGCACCGTGTGTACACGTTCCAGTGCCTTCTGTTCCTTTCCTGTGCACCTCGCTCAAGTACTAAGCTGTCAGCAATCTTCCCAGCTACGTTTCCGCACCGGTAAGTGAATATTATAGCGATATTCTTTCATATTTCATCTCGGGGGTTTGTTTACCATCTGGCAATCGTGACTCGCCTTGACTGTCTTCTATTCTCCATCAGCGTTCCTATACGTTGCCTTCTGTGCTTGTGTTCCTGAGCTTACTGAGCTTATCTACCCTTCTCCCGGTTACGTCATCTTCCATTAGTGGTCCTCCGGTGACGTCATCTTCCATTAATGGTCCTCCGCTGACGTCGTCTTCCATTATTGATCCTCCGGTGACGTCATGGTCTCACAGTTGTGACCTCTCTCTTGCAGCTCTACTTGGTTCGTTATCGTTTGTCGCTCAGACTTCGTTCACCTGTTCGTTGTGCCTTCACCATTTTTCTTCATAGCAATTGTGCAGTCTACCACCGCTCATGGCTTGTGCAATATCAACCGAATATCTTCCACCACTGACGCCTCCACCAGATGTTCTGCTTCAAGATAAACTTCACCACACTTTGTCGGCCCCCACTACCACACATTCAACGCTTTTGCCGTCATGCCTGGACTTCTTTGTTTCTCGTCAGGATTCAACTCTTACTCTTCATCTTCCTGAATCTTCGCCCCGAGGTAAGTCTCTTTTTTTTTTTAATTGGAGGTTTAACGACCACCGTGAGCAACTCAATGGGCTATAAGCAGTCGCCCGTCCCTAATTTAGGGTCACTGGTTCCAGGGAAGGGAGAGAGCCAGTGCCGTAAGACAAACACAACATCCATGCCTGACCGGGATTCGAACCCGGACCCCTTACGGACGAATGATCAGAGGCCAACGCCTTAGACCACTGCGCCACCGGGGCGGCAGGTAAGTCTCTACTAGCCTCTTTAGCTTTAGGGGTGGAATATGTTGCCCTCCCTAATACAAAACATACTGTGTACACATCAGCCCTGCATGAACTTGTTCCTCCAGATGCCATTACACATGTTGCACGTAAACCTTGCTCTGTGCTTATTTATTTTTCCTCTCCCGCTCATGTTGCACGAGTTATGTCTTCTCCCATTTTTGTTGGTGATCAAAGTCTGTTCACCATTCCTCTCGCACAGTGCCCTATCCTTGTAAGCATGTCTCCTGTTCCACCAGAAATTTCTGATGATGTCCTCCTTGGTTTTCTTTCTCGTTGTGGACTTGTTATTGGTACAATTCGTACCTTACCTGCGGCATTGGAAGAGCAAGTAGCTCGTCCTTATCTTAGTTTCCGACGACAGGCTCTCGTCGTGTTTCCGGACGGAGCTTCGAT
This sequence comes from Macrothele yani, assembly GCA_039090855.1. Classification (NCBI taxonomy): domain Eukaryota; kingdom Metazoa; phylum Arthropoda; class Arachnida; order Araneae; family Macrothelidae; genus Macrothele; species Macrothele yani. The sequence goes on from CM076995.1 coordinate 189,964,545, forward strand.
TATTTCCTTTCCTACCACATTCCAAGTAGTCTGTGGTAGACATATTCGTGCTGTGAATGTTTATACTGCTCTTCATTGCTTCCTATGTAAATCACCTACTCATCTCCGTACTTCTTGCTCAGCTAAAAGCGCTGCATTATCACCTGCACTTCTTGGCTCTTCTGCTCTCACTACGTCATCTGCTAAGCCTTTTCAGTCTGCACCTTTATTGTCTTATTCCACTGCATATACTTTACCCTTTGTACCAGGTGGGTTGTTCCATCCTCCTGTGTCACATTCTCCACTCTCTGTGGCCTTGGACTTCAGCACTTCGACAAGTTCTTCCTTACTTTCATCATACCCAGTTTCTTTCACTCAACTGATGCTTTCCAGTTCAGGTACACCTATTCCATCTGTGAATACTGTTCCTCCGGCCTACCCATCTTCCACCACTGTGTTTCCTCCAGACTCTTCAGCTCTTTCTCACTTCAACAGTTTGCCGTCTCTACCTGCTCCTTTCATTGCACCGCTCCAGGACTATTCCATTTTGTTGCCTCCGCCTGGTTCCTCCACCGTTTTGCACCAGAATTTTTCTACAATGCCTGCTTCATCTTTAGCTGCTACGATCTTCAATGTACCCCTTGTGGACTTCCCGGCGTTTCTTTCTGCAATCGCCCCTGGACTCTTCCCATTCTGGTGAGAGCACGTCGGTGGTCTGCCCTCCGCCGAGTACGGAACACATCACCGTCGGCCCGTACTTAGCTTCGACCGTTGTTCTTTCTCACTGCTCTTCTGACCCGTCGTTACTAGCCTCTGGTTCTTCACCCATCATCTCCGCATAACTTGACGACACACTAGTATATCTTTTTCTTTTTGATTGGAGGTTTAACGACCACCATGAGCAACTCAATGGGCTATAAGCAGTCGCCCGTCCCTAGTTTAGGGTCACTGGTTCCAAGGAAGGGAGAGAACCAGTGCCGTAAGACAAACACAACATCCATGCCTCACCGGGATTCGAATCCGGACCCCTTTTGGACGAATGATCAGAGGCCATCGCTTAGACCACTGCGCCACCGGGGCGGCCTAGTATGTTCATCATTGCCCGGCTTGTCTTCTTGCGCCGCCGGTTCTTCGAAACATTCTTCAACTTCTTCTTCCACAGTTTCCTCAGACACTTCTTCAGCTACGGAATCAGGTTCTGATCCTACAGAGTACTCGGATACTTCTCTGCCTCCAAACTACTCAGCACATCTTTATGCTTCCGAGTGTCAACTTCTTTGTGCTAAGCACCTTCATGAGACTGTTCCGGCTGATATCAAGAAAGCTCTCCATTATCTCACTTTAATTAAGATCCCCGTGCCATTTCGTGAGAATTGTAGCTTTCGAATCACTTATAACAAAGCTCTAGACTCCTGGTGTTCTGCCAGATCGTACTTCAACCTCCCGTACACGGCAGACAGGGACTTGTCGATGGCTCGGCGATTTGATCATCTGCGTCCATCTTCCAAGCCCTCTGTCACGCCTTCGTCGACTGCATCTGCAGCTCCATCCGTGCCTATTTCCGTTTCCATTCAATCGTCTTCGCGTCCCATTGTTGCAGCACCTCCGTCTTCTGTTGTTCTACAATCTTCATCTCCGCTCGACCTGTCGTCTTCTGCTCAGCCCTCTATTCGGTGCTCTTAACAGGGGCCATTCCAAAGAAACGTTCACGTCGCTCCTCTCAACGCACGCGGAAACGTCGTGCCAAAATCAAAGTTTCTTCAGCGGTGTCTGTACCATGTTCTCCACTTCCACCACAGCCATTTCCACAAGACTTTGCCAATGATGATGACTTCACTGACGCCTTCACTCTTTGGGAAGAATTACATTCGTCCGACCTTTACTATTAGTCTGACTTTGCTCCTGTCTAGGCGTTCTATGTACTATCGTTTTGGTTTTCGGATTTCTCCTACACCTATCATTTGAACTTTACGTGTATTATTTACGTGTTTATTATCTTGTTGTATTGTGCTGCTCCTGTTCTACGAGTATCGCCTGCGTGCCCACGTTGTATTGTATCTTCCTTATCTTATGCATACTTCATGTTCTTCCTGTTATAGTGTTATAATCCCATGCTATGGCCTGTCGCTCACTATGTACTTGTTGTATTATGCTGCCCCTGTACTATGAGTGCGGCCTGCGTGCCCATGTTCTTATGTTTCTCCTTACTCTGTGCATACTCCGCGTTATACCTGTCTATCGCCTGGTTTTGTATGTGCTATATTGGTTTCTCGATTTTGCTAATACTTCTTCGTTTACTATAGTGACATCACCTGTAGTATGTATGTGCCCGAATTATGTATACTCTTATTGTTTGCCCTGCATTCATATGTACTATTTATTGTATAATTCCTCGTGCTTTCCTATTGTTTTCTTGTCCGCTCTCGTTTCTTGAGAGTGGCCTGCGAGTCCACGCCTTCATTATGTATGCTTCTTTTCCCATGAATGCTCACGCACTTGCCTGTGACTCCTCCGTGCTATTGCCTTGATATTAGCTCCTGTTTTCAGCCCTGGTGTTATTGTAAACACTCAGTATTTTATAATACAAGTGCCCACGATTTCTATATCGTTATCTTTAGTTCTCCCCATGTATGCCCTATGTTTATTGCCTGTGATTTTGTGATTTTGTCCGAGTGTCGTATGTCCTTTGCTCATGTTTTTATGCCCTATTTTATTGTATACTCCTAGTTGTACAATAAAGCGATTCTGAAAGACGAAACTTTATCATGTTGTTCCGGAGGTATACTGAACCGGTTCTGTTTAATATCGTCGAAATGGGGTCAAAAGTCAGGACACAGGAGTGAGATTTATTTCACAGCCATTATCCTCATAACTTGAGTGATGATTTCTGGTATGTTGGAAAGTGTATCATAATCAGTGCATTGCATGATTTTACTAACTTGTTTCTATATTGCGGTGCTGCTTTGTTGTGTGCAGAAATATATATATATATAACTCGGTCACGGCAACAGAAACCAGCGTGGAAATACTCTCGTTGAGTTTGCAGAGGCAGAAGGGTTTTTCATCTTGAACTCCTTTTTCAAGAAAAATCCACACAGGAAATGAACATGGAGACATCCAAGGGGGACGACAAGTGAAATTGATTTTATTATGTGTAACAAAAAAATTCGTCAAAGAAGACTGCAGTGTACTAAACAAGTTTAACACAGGTAGTGACCATAGATTGGTAAGATGTAAAATGCACCTCAACACTAAACTCGAACGTGGCAAGCTCATAAGACAAACGAAATGTATTGACATAACCAACCTAAAAAAACACCATAATACCTTCAAGTTGGAACTGAAGAACAGATTCTCTGCTTTAGAAGGACTAACATCGGAAGAAGTTGTTAACAGAAAAGTAACCAAAGATCTTATGGAAACAGCTACAAAATTAGCTGGGTCTAAGAACAAGTTCCATGTGAACAAATTATCAGGAAAAACCAAAATGTTGATGCAAAAAAGAAGAGAGATGAGGACAACTAAAGAAGGTGTGACTTCCAAAGTGGAATATATAGATTATGCAAGACAGTACGAAAAAGTATCACTTAAGTCGTAAGGAAATTCAACTGTGAACTAGTGAGGAAAGCAATTGAAAACAACCAAAGCCTAAAGATAGCAAAGGGACATCTCAGTAAGGGAAGAAAACAGATTATGGCGCTGAGAAAATAAAATGGTTCTGTAACAAGAAATAGAGTCGAAATTTTGACAGGAGTGAAAGATTTCTACTCCAAATTATATGAAAGTGATGATACAAGTACTCCAGACATCATGAAAGGTACCAGTACCATAGTTCTTCCTGTTCTCCCAGCAGAAGTTGCATATGCAATCAAGAACATGAAGCGGGGAAAAGCTCCAGGAGAAGATGGAATTACTGTAGACATCATACAAGAAGCAAGTGGAGAAATCGAAACAGTACTCGCCCAAATTTTCACTAGACGCCTTAATGAAGGGAAGATTTCTGAGGATTGTAACAAGGCTACAATGATCCTGCTACATAAAAAGAGTGACATTGAGGATCTTAGGAACTACAGACCTATTAGCCTCCTATCAGTGGTTTATAAAATCTTCACTAAAGTTCTTTCACACCGTTTGAAGGTAACACTGGACATGGCTCAACCGAGAGAACAAGCTGGATTCAGGAGTGGCTACAGCACAATAGATCATATCCACGTACTGAGAGAACTAATTGAAAGAGCGAGGGAATATGAACTTCCATTGTGCATGGCTTTTATCGATAATGAAGAAGCCTTTGATTCAGTGAAACCATCAGCAGTTACAATGGCTCCGAAATCCTGTGGTATTGAAGATGCATACATTAATATTATTAATAACATCTATGAAAATGCAAGTGCAAAGATTCGGCTGTTTGAAAATACAACACACATAAAAACTGGAAAGGGGTGAGACAAGGTGACACCATATCTCCGAAGCTCTTTAATGCCACATTGGAAAATGTCTTTCAATCACTGAACTGGGCAAACAAAGGGATAAAGATTAATGGAGATTATCTAAATCACCTTCGTTTTGCTGATGACGTAGCCATTTTTGCAACTACCCCATCAGAGCTGCAGAGTATGATCCAGGAACTTGCTGACAAGAGTAAAGAAGTGGGATTAAAAATGAACTTTCAGAAGACAAAAGTGATGTACAATGCTTTTACAAGAAATGAAGATTTATCGATTGATGGAGAAAAGCTGGAGATAACAGACACGTACGTTTATCTTGGACAGCAGATATCAAGTGAGGGCCACATTGATGAAGAAATTAATCGGCGTACAAAACTTGCCTGGAGAGCTTTTGGAAGAAACAGCATAACTTTCAAGAGCAATATGCCATTATGTCTTAAAAGAAAAGTGTTAGATCAATGCATCCTTCCAGTGCTTACGTATGGTGCAGAGACGTGGACCTTAACTAAAAGAGACATACAAAGGCTGCAGACAACTCAAAGCAGCATGGAGAGGTGCATGCTTGGTGTAACCAGGAGAGATAAGAAGAGGAACTTTTGGATCCGAAAAATGACAAGAGTGGAAGACATCATGATCAGAGTTAAATTCCTGAAATGGCAATGGGCTGGACATACTGCCAGAAGGACAGACCATCGATGGTAAGCCGAAATTTTAGATTGGATTCCAAGGGACAGGAAAAGACCCAGAAGAAGACCACATGGGAGATGGGTGGATGAAATTCGAAAGTATGTGGGAGTGACATGGAGAAGACTGGCACAAGACAGACCGTTGTGGAGGAAACTTGGGAAGACCTTCGTCCAGCAGTGGATTGACAATGGTTGACAATGATGATGATGATGATGATATATACTGAACCGGTTCTGTTTGATAATCCTCGAAATGGGGTCAAACGTCAGGGCACAGGAGCGAGATTTATTTCACAGCCATTATCCTCATAACTTGAGTAATGATTTCTGGTATGTTGGAAAGCGTATCTTAATCAATGCATTGCATGATTTTACTAACTTGTTTCTATATTGCGGTGCTGCTTTGTTGTGTGCAGAAATAACACAATATCTTGTTTTTTTAAACGCACTCTTTATCGTTTGTGTTACGTGGCCTCACTGATGTTATTCCATTGCATGTTACTTGAGTCAGATACAAACATTCCTCATTTTATGCAGTTTCCCCAATTTTGTTTGTGAGCAATGTACAACGGAGAATAGTTTCAAGAATGAATCTTTGTAACATTTTTTTTTTTTTTTAATAAACTTAAAGTGTGTCATCCTTTTAAGCGCAATTAAGCATCATAGGTTTTCTAATTCCATTTCCAAATCACTTATGCGTTAATGGGCAAAATTCGGGAGCATCGTATTGAAATTTGAGGAACGATTTGTTATCGAAGCATGCACAAGAACCTGTTTTAAATAATGCAATCTTAAAACACATGCATTTCGCCTGTTAAGAGAAAAGCGTTTTAAAGCTATTACACACATGCTTTCGACGAAAACTTTTAGTATTTTTTTGTATGCAAATACGCACATATTTTTGCGTTGCGATATGCTTTTAGATGCCTTACTTACTAAATTTATTCATTTTCTTGTTTTATCTCAAGTGAAGTGTTTTGAGGAAAAACGAAAAGAAAATCCCATTCGTACCGCATAAAAACTTTCAGCTTGTGATTTCTTTAATTTTGTTCTCAAGTTGCATCGTGTACTATAGTTTTGTAGTCTGTGCATAATGTGGAAAAGCTTTCATAAAAAGCTTTTTAATGATGTTAACTTCCGTTGTTTGCGTTAAATGGATCTGAAGATATTAGAGAATGTAAATCACCGAAAAAGATTTCAAAATGTGCCTGGTTTGATCAGTTTTTATTAAAACGTCGTTAGAGCATTTGTTGCGAAATCTCACTAGGTATTATTTTCTCCTTAACTTTTGAGTTTTAAGTTTTCTCTGTTTTAATCCGATCTCAAAGAAATGCTGCTTGTTTTATTTCGCTCTTGATTTTGTGCTTAATTCGATACGATAAAAACTGTGGTAAGATTCATTAACTGAGAGTAAACAGCAGAGACACTTAGGAAGAACGAGAAAGGAAGAAACAAAGAAAGACGCTGGCAAACATTTCTATACGTTTACACGGGAAGCAGAGGTTAGTGAGTGAAATGCAAAGAAAGAAAGGGATTGTAGACTCTGAAAGGAAGAGTGAAAGAGAGACTGGAAAGGTAAAAGAAGAGGCGGAAGAAAGTAGAGTGAGATAGGAAGAAATATCTCCTGGAAGGTGAGGAAGAAAGGGAAATGTTGGGGGGAAATGAAAGCAGCAGAGAGAGAGAGCTAAGCACAAAATGAAATAAAAGAGAGAAAATGAGGGGAAAATGCAAAGTCAGAGAGATATACACGGATGAGCCATTGCATCATGACCACCCCCAGCCTAGAGAAACTAGCGAGCCCGGAGACGGAACGGTGGCGCAGGTGAAATTTACACAGTGGTATGTATACTGTACAACCCCAGGACCTGCTTTCGGTTAGTAGAATGTTCGGAGTCAGAATGGGAAAAGCTGCCGATTTATCGGAGTTTCATAAATGACAAATTGTGATGGTACGGAGCCTCGGAACTACGATCTGGGAAACTGCGCGGCTTGTTGGTTGTTCACGTGCCACTGTAGTGAGTACGTATCAAAAGTGGTGCACAGATGGCCAAACCACGAACCGTCATCCAGCTGTGTGTAGTCCCTAGTTCATTGATGACAGAGGGGTGAGGAGATTGTCGCGCGTTGACCGATTTTTCATCACTATTGGCTTGATAGGATGATTATATTTATGAATTTTAAGTATACCAAATATTAATTGAATAGTGGTCCCGATTGGTTGGTAAGCCTTGTTTTTAATAGATGCGGGTAGACCACCATGATTTTTTAGCATAGCTTTCTTTCTAATAACAACTGCCGCTGTCCACCACTTTAGCATTCAAATCCTGTATTTCCTCTTGCATTTTTCGAACATATTCTGTTTTGTTAAGGATTGTTAGTTGATGAGATTTGTCAGCCATTATACGTGTAAGTTGTGAGTTATTCTTGATACAGAGTAAAGCTTGTCTTTCATTCTTTATCAAATCTGCTTTGCACCCTCCATTATTTTTCTCTGTGTTGTTTATAGCCCGAACAATCTTGTAGCATCTTTTCCAGGTCTTGGTAACTGTGCAATAACTTCCTCTACTTGTGGTATGATAATTTCAGTTGCTGGAACCTGGCCTTCGTATGCATATTTCAAGCATCTATTCAATACTTGTTTTTGTAAGGTTTGTCAGCTGAACATCTGATAGGTTGATAAACCAAGGTGCTGAAGAACTATTGTGGTCAGGCTTAAAGGTATTAGGCTTTCTTTGCGCCTCATTCTGTTTAGACAGAATAGTTCTACATTTAATGTCATGCCCTCTAGACATTTTATAACTTTCATTATCAATAATGGCATGTGTTTTATCATATTAATCGCTTATTTCACGTTCATGTAAAGGGCATGCTATTGAGATGTGAATCCTATAGGACTCTACACTTAATTGGTCAATGTCTGATCTCTTTATACGTATCTGTACTCCAAGCCTTTTGAGTTCTGCAGTATTAATTATTTGGTTATCTTGGCGTGAAAGCGGTTTGTTATATATTCTCAGGAATTTAGGGATAATATTATTGTTCTTGCACCTCGTTAAGAAATGTAGATGTTGAACTTCCCGATTTTACTGTAGATGTTGAACTCCCCGATTTTACTGTAGATGTTAAACTTCCGCATTTTACTGTAGATGTTAAACTTCCGCATTATATTGTAGATGTTGAACTTCCCTATTTTACAATAGATGTTGAACTTCCCTATTTTACTGTAGATGTTGAGCTTCCCTATTTTACTGTAATGCTGAACTTCCCTATTTTGCAATAGATGTTGAACTTCCCTATTTTACTGTAGTTGTTGAACTTCCCTATTTTACTGTAGATGTTAAACTTCCGCATTTTATTGTAAATGTTGAACTTTCCTATTTTACAATAGATGTTGAACTTCCCTATTTTACTGTAGATGTTGAGCTTCCCTATTTTACTGTACATGTTGAACTTCCTTATTTTACGGTAGAAGCTGAACTTCCCTATTTTACTGTAGATGCTGAACTTCCCTGTTTTACTGTAGATATTGAACTTCCTTATTTTACTGTAGATGTTGCGCTTCCCTATTTTACTGTACATGTTGAACTTCCCTATTTCACTGTAGATGCTGAACTTCCCTATTTTACAATAGATGTTGAACTTCCCTATTTTACTGTAGATGTTGAACTTCCCTATTTTACTGTAGATGTTGAACTTCCCGTTTCACATTATTTCGATCGGATGGACATGTCTGGGTTTGGCGGTTCCCCGAAGAACATCTGCTGCCGGAGTGTACAGTGCCAACTGTAAGGCTCGGAGGCGGTGGGGTTATGGTATGGGGTCTTTTTCAGCTGATACGGTGTGGATTCACTTCTTGTTATTTATAGCAACATGAACTCTGTGCTATATTCTGGGTAACTCAATGCTTCCAACGTTGTGGTAATTCTACAAACACCACCATAGTTTCTTCCGGGACGACAATGCCACTTGTCATGTTTCCAGGGTTACAATGGAGTGGTATGAGAAAACTCAGGTCTCGTGGATGGACTGGCTTGCTCAAAGCCTGGATCTCAACCCCACTGAGCACCTATGGGATGAACTTGAATGACGGGTGAGGTCTAGACCAACACAACCTTCTTCACGGACAGAGTTGGTCGATGTATATACTCAACGCTGAATGGAGGAACATCTCATTCTTCGTTCTCAATGGACTTGTGGACACCTTATCTCGACGGGTGCCTGCTGTAATCTCTGCAAATGGAGGACCTACTCACTGCTGATGTAAATACAATAATATTTTTCTATTTACTTACAGTGTCCATTTACTTTTGTCTACAGAGTGTAATACCTTTTACTTACACCTTTTTGCTTAATAATAACTTTTTCTTGAAATTTTAAACGATAATTGCTAAAACTACAGGTTTTTAAGTAAAGTAATATTAATAATACTTGTAAAATGCTCGCAAAAATATTTAGCAATATATCACGCGATTTTGAACTTACTTGAAATAATATTTCATAATACCATGTGTCGGGTCAAAATGAAATATATTTTTGGTTTAATAGTGCCAGGTGTTTGAAAATGAAATGAAATAGTATTTAAAGAAACATTTTTCTTTAAATACTATTTCACTTTCTCTGGAATTCAATATACAGTATTTAATATAATATGTTATGTGTGAAACTGATTGTTATGATGTTTGATAAAACCTTCTGCTTGTAAAATTAAATGAAGTAATATTTAGACATTATTTATTTGGAAATCACAATATTTGATAAAACATTTTCTTGTGAAATTAAGTGAAATGTTATGTAGTAAAACGTTTTTCTTAAGAAATTAAATGAGATAATGTTTAATAAAATCTTTCTCTTGGGAAAGCAAATGAGATAATACTTAACAAACCGTTTCGTTTTAAGAACATTGAATGAATTAATATTTAGTTAAATCTTAAGCGCAATGCGACATGATATTCAATAGTGGCATATGTTCAGAAATTAAATGAAGTAATGCCTAATAAAACATTTTTGATGAAAGAATGAAATTACATTTAATAAAAGCCTTTGGTTGAGAAATAAATGAAATACTATTTAATAATGGCATATGTATGAGAAATTCAGCATCCGATAATGCTTTTTGAAGAAAAATGAGAGAGGAAAAAAACACAATGAACCAACATTATAGTACTTATGGATTGCATTTTCTTTCGTTTACTCACGTTATCTTATGGCAATATTTCTAACTAAAAATGTAGTTTCTTTTCACTCCTCATTCACAACTGCCAAATATTTGAGTTTACTCAGCTGCATTAACGCTTCTTGGAGTCAAACTGTCGCCGAGAAACTTCTCTCTCACATATTAGTATCTCTGTTTTCGATACATTACCTTTTAGTCGTCTTTTATCAGAGTATTTTTCCAGCTCTTAATCTTCGACAAAAAAAAATATATATATATATTTTTTTTTTTCATTTTCCAGTGATGAGAAAGTTGTCTGAAAGAGCAATTCCCATGGCACTTGTTCCAGTTTTTCTTCACTAAAAGCATTCGGAACAGCAACAAAAGTAAAATTCTGCAGAAGAAATCTTATACTTGTGAGGAATGGAATGAAAATTTCTGTTTTTCTAGGCACCGAGATCTTTGTAAAAAGAGAAAAGTTTTTGGAAATTGAAACAGTTTCACTTCTTGAAACACATAATTTCGAAATATGTTTTTAACTCTAGAGACACAAAAAACTGAAGATATTGTACGACCGTGAGGACTAAAGAGCGGAAAATTTACGTGCTCTTATACAGTACTTACGGGCAATGCTGTTCGAACTGCACTGCTGGTTATCCTAGAGAGGTTTGGGTTTTTCGTCTTTCCTTCACTGTTTTAGTGGCTGATGTACATGAACTCAATGGTGCCGAAAAATTTCTGTGCTTTTCAAACAGAAATGTTCACATAGCAGTTCGTTTTACGTAATCTACGACGAAACAATTCCGTTTCTCCTCTTACTTCAGAAGTGCTGACAATAAACCTATCTCTCATGATAAGCAGTGCTTCCTTCTACCATTTATTCCTTGCTCCATGATGAAGGGGAAGAGCTAGTTCCCCCGTTACAGATATCATGCCACTGTGCAGAAACCAGTCACTCAAACATCTGTCTCTGTTTTCTTAGGTGGTCGACATTGTTCTAGCCCTTTTAGCAGGCAATCAAACAGAAAGGGTTAGTGCTAATCATCCCCTAAATGGCCACTTTGAATAACAAAGCTAAGGGAAAAGCAACACTTTCTGATGCACAGGTTCACTTCTTCCAGCCGAGTTCGACCACTTACACAGCAAATGTATTCTCTCAGCCCATTTTTCTAAGCTCGAGTTAATTCATTTTAGCTAGTTCAAGGACAAAACTAACGCGAAAAGAAAAACTATTATATTAGGAGGTCGGATCGGAGAATATAATTTTATTCGTCATGGGTTTTGATCTGTATATTTCTGTCTGGAATCAACAGACTAACAGCCAGAGATCGACAGAAGGCTTCGATGGGAGCCCATATAAAGATTTATGGTTCATTTGTTTATTGAGTGAGATGACATATGGTCTTTATTTGGGTAAGTACTTCTATAAATCCTGTACAAAGTCCCATCGGATGCTGAGTGGCCTGAGGCGGACCATTCGTTCGGGATTAGCCCAGGTTCAAGTCCCGTATGAGTCAATGACTGTGTGATTGTCTCACGGCGCTGGCTCTGTCCCTTTCCTGGAACTACTTGGCCAAATTTAGAGAGGAGTGACTGCTTTGATCATGGTGGTCGTTAAACTCCGAAATAAAAAAACCCATTATGCAATAAAAATCAAATCACAAATATGACCTGGGAGTCGCCAAAAAAAGATGGCGGTAAAAGATGCATGGTATGGTGAGTTGTGGATGTGGACTCACACGAGATGGCAGAGGAAAGCAGATGTGATGGTGAAACAGTATAAACCAACATATAAAAGATAATTATTTAAATAGCAAGGTTACCTAAGTCTTTAAAAAGTACAGGAGAAAGATTCGTTAGAACGTTCTAACCTGTCTGTAAGACAAATAATTCTTCATCAGAAAAAGGATGGAGCTAGAATTTATACTTACAATCAAACAGTGGCTATGGAATTTGGATCTAGAACAAATACAAACACTCTGAACTACGCGAGCACTTCCACTGGCTTACGCTTCAGGAATTTGGAGTGGCAAGACAGGCGATGTTTGGAGGTCTTATGGCACTTATCTAGAGCTCAGTTCGTGTCTATCGATAGGCTAATGAAAGTTACAATAACTATCAAGCAGCTGAGACGATCTCTGACAGTGGAAGAACAACACGGGTTTTGTTTTGCGTGCTATGGCATTATTCAGAGGACGTGGCACAAAGTCTTCTGCAGACAGCAGTAGGTCAAAAAGCCCTTAAGAAAACGGCAGTGCTTAACTGGATGAAAAGATCAAAGGAAGGCAGAACATCCCCCCATGAGGTTCCAAGATGCGATCGACAGATTTCGACTTCCAACTTCGACCATATGCAGTGCCAGACCGCGCAACGTCTTTCAGTAGTCTTGTAGCGTAAGTTTCAGTGAGTCTTGTAGAGTGAGTTTCACTTTGTGTCATTGAAACTCCAAAGTTAAGGCAAGAAGCCCAAATGCATCCAAAAAGTCTTTCAGTAGTCTTGTAGAATGAGTTTCAATGACCTTTCCGCCCAACTGGGTATTCCTCGCACAAAGGTTTATACCTTGTTGAAGGAATATTTTAAGCCGAATGGGCAAACTTGCTACATGGGTACCGCACCCACTGATAATGACAGAGAAAGAATTACGCTACGAAATTGCACGGCATAACGTTTCCTGATATCGTCGAAATAGTATAGAGCTCACAAGGTTCTTCTTGCGGGGAATTTTAGGAGCACCGGCAACGACATCATTCATGGCCCTTCGGCTGAACCCGGTACTACCGCAGCGCCTTTTCATCGTGCGGACTTCCATGACGGTAAAATCTTATTACTCATTGCCATGGATGTTTTCGGCGTGGCTTTATGGAGGACGCATAATGAGAACAACACCACAACATCGGAGGGGTATAAGTCGTTTCTAAAGGAGCATAACCTGCTATGAGCACTGCAACATCATGTACATGACAACGCACGGCTACTACATGACAACGCACAACGCACGGCTGCATCAGACACATATTGTTCGGGTGTTCAATATACGGGTGTAGCTTCCCACCCACTATATCTACCTGACATGAACCCTTGTGATATGAATTATTTCAGCCATTTGAACAGGGACGTGTCTGATACTTCTGCAACGGCAACAGGATTTGAATTTCCGATTTACACAAATTTTCCAGTGACTTGATGCCACTGGTAATATTAATGTTGTGAACTTTCCACCATTTGGAAACGTACTATTGATAATAAGTGAAAATAATAATAATTACCTTCAAATACTGTGATAACTGCTTTGCTATTACAGGACTTATGGTACTTTGAAAAAAATAGCAACCTAATGGTTATAGTCCTGATTCATAGTCAAGTAATTGTCTTGATGATGCGAATTTATGATAAAAACAAAAGAATGGTTACTGTCCCGTATCTGACACATATGTGACATAGACCTTTGGATAAGAAATAATCATGGGACATTTGCTAGGACTTATAGTCAAGTATTGACAAAAAAATGACTTGTAGGAACCGAACGGATTTGTAGGCAAGTAGTAATTGGGTTGGGAAGAAAGATGTCTGCAAATGCATTGCTATAATTTTCGTATATACACTAGCGTGCAAAAATTAAGGACGAGACGGTGTTTTGAATGTAACGTCGTGCAGAAGTGCTCCATGTCGACTCAAATCATACCATGAGATCCAAAAGATGCAAGAATATGGAACAAGTGAGTAAAACCGTCCAAAAAAGGAATCCAAAGTATACAAAGGCATTTTATTGAAAAGGTAGCTTCGAGCACAACTGGACAGAAGACAGAAACGTCCATGTGACAAGCGGCTGCCAAAAAAATCCAGTCTTCAGTAGGGGATATAATCACCCCTGACTGCGTTACAGGATTTGCAACGTCTGTCCATGCTGAGGACGATGTTATCAAGGAGCTGTTGAGGCATCGCGGCCCATTCCTCTTGTAGCGCCAATCGCAGCTACTACGGAATCATTGCTGGCGGCTGGTGACGTGCTGCCAAGAGTCTCCCGAGAAGGTCCCACACGTGTTCGATTGGATTTAGGTCCGGGGACCTTGCTGGCCAATCCATGCGTTGAATATCTTCACTCTCCAACAGCTCTGCGACAGCCACTGTACCATGAGGTATAGCGTTGTCGTCCATGAAGAGGAACTCAGGACCAACAGCACCTCTAAACAGAAGCACGTGAGACAGGAGAACCTCGGCACAATAGCGGACACCAGTGACTGAACCTCCTTGGAAGATGTGGAGGTCAGTACGGCTACAAAGCATGATACCGCCCCAAACGAGAACTCCGCCACCTCCAAACCGGTCTCTTTTGATGATGTTGGAGGCGTGATTGCGTGTTCCCTGCTCTCTCCAGATGTGTTGCCAAGTGTCCAGAATCGCTCGTCAGACTAAATCGGCTCTCATCCGTAAAGAGAACTTGACCCCATTGCTGACGTGTCCATTTCTTGTGTTCCTGGCACCACAGAGACCGCCGTCTCCAATGAGCAGACGTTAATGGCACACACTGTTCTGGTCGTCGTGCAAATAGATCACCTTTGTACAGCCTCCTGGCCACAGTAAAACGCGATAACGGACGTCCAGTTGTCTGTGGCATGTGCCTTGCGATTTGTGCCGCTGTCTGCCGTCTGTCTCTTCTCGCCTGTAGGACAATATACCGGTCGTCCACCGCCGTGGTTACTCGTGGACGACCACTGCTAAACTTTCGGATGAAATCAGAAAATCATAAGTGTGTGATTATGATTAATCTGATGAAATCGAAAAATCATACGTGTGTGCTTATTATTTCTCTGATGAATGATAGTGGTCCTCACAGAAATCTTATTAGATGGGAAAGAAAAAGGTTTCCCAAAGTTTTGATTGTTAGTGACTCTTATGATGTTATTTTAGCACGTCTTTTGAAAAAAAGGAGGTGCTTATAGTATCACTTTGACCGTCTGTCAGTCCTTCTGTTGCCTCCATGTCTATGCAATTGATATGAAAAATGATGTTCCTAGTCAAATCCCAAACTGTGGGTCCACATGTTTTGGCCTTTTCCTGATGCACAAACTCCCCACTGTGAATCATAAATACACATGCTATTAAATTCAAAATATATTTTACCCTATACTTCTGCTTCAAAAAACCTATTTAAAAAACCTCCTTTCACCTTTCGACGCTTTTTACCGTGCAGGTCAATTTACGTACGGTGTCTACACACACACACACACCGGCCACTAATTAAAAAGCTTTATACAGATGTAAGTAAACGTTACTTACTCAGTGTATATGCAAAATGCGTGACCACGTTAAAACACCGCGTGATCTAGAAAAATTCCTAAGACTTCTGCTCGTAAATATTTGTCAGTAGCATTGATCACAATGGGAAAACCAAAGGATCTTTCTGAGTTCGATAAAGGGCTTATTGGGGACGCCCGTCTGGCTGGAGCGATTATTTTGAAGACAGGCTGGTTTCTCAAACAGTGACATATCTCGGGTCATTAATCAGTGAAGAAATAACCCATAGTGCTTGTCTAAGGAGCGTAACTATGGCGCGTCGACAATCTGTCAAAAACGAGGCAGCTCGTACTGAAAAGCAAAACTTCCTGTTTGCAGCATTTGTCCGATACATTCAATGAATTCGGTTCTAGACCCATATCTCAGCAAAACTATGCAAAGGGAATTCAAAAGGATCAATACTGGCAGTCGCATGTCTATACAAAGGGAATTCAAAAGGATCAATACTGGCAGTCGCATGTCTATACAAAGAGAATTTAAAGGATCAATACTGGCAGTCGCATGTCTATACAAAGGGAATTCAAAAGGATCAATACTGGCAGTCGCATGTCCATACAAAGGGAATTTAAAGGATCAATACTGGCAGTCGCATGTCTATACAAAGGGAATTTAAAGGATTAATACTGGCAGTCGCATGTCTATACAAAGAGAATTCAAAAGGATCCATACTGGCAGTCGCATGTCTATACAAAGGGAATCCAAAAGGATCAATACTGGCAGTCGCATGTCTATACAAAGGGAATTCAAAAGGATCAATACTAGTAGTCGCATGTCTATACAAAGGGAATTTAAAGGATCAATACTGGCAGTCGCATGTCTATTCAAAGGGAATTCAATAGGATCAATACTGGCAGTCGCATGTCTATACAAAAGGAATCCAAAAGGATCAATACTGGCAGTCGGCTGTCTAAACGGAAAACATTGATTTCAACGAAGACCCGGAATGTTCGTCTACTGTGGTGTCAGAAACATCGTGACTGGACACTGGAAGACTTGAAATTATTTAATGTGTCCAACGAATCGCGGTACACCTTGTTCTGCACAGACAGTAGGTAGAGAGATTGACGAAAGCCCCATGAAGCAACGGACCCAGCTTACCTTG
Organism: Macrothele yani; assembly: GCA_039090855.1. Taxonomy (NCBI): domain Eukaryota; kingdom Metazoa; phylum Arthropoda; class Arachnida; order Araneae; family Macrothelidae; genus Macrothele; species Macrothele yani. The sequence goes on from CM076995.1 coordinate 189,981,207, forward strand.
TAAACACAACTCAAGGTCCCGAAGGTGGTGTAAGAGGGTAGGGCACGTCTTGTTGGTACCGAACGGGCTCCCTGATATTTCTGGAATGTCGGGGTACTCCAAGGATGACCTGCATTGTTGCCGATCATGTCCATCTTGCAATGTTAACTTTTTATTCAACGGGGACAGCTGCTTCATGGACAACAATGCTACTGTCCATCGCGAAAGCTGTTGGTTCAGCGAGCATTGCAGCGACTTCAACTATTTCCTCTGGCCACCAGAAAGCCCGGATCTGAAGCCCACTGAGAATGTATAGGACATCTCAGAAAAAAAGATCCGGGAGTAAAGTCTGCTTCTGTCAAATATGCGGCAGTAAAGGACTGCCTGATGAACGCATGGTGTGCTGTATATATACACTATCTACCAACAACTAATTAGTCACCCCTGCAATCGACGATATCTCCGGTCCTGATACACGTCACGGCAGCCGCCGTTAAATATCTTGTGGGAAACAACAACGCAACCAGTCGCATGCAAGATGCCACGCAGTTCGGAGCTCTGTGATTTCGAGAAAGGTGTAATCGTCGGGTATCACAGAAATGGCCCGATCCATACGTGACATATCCAGCGAGTTGAAGTACCCAAAATCGACAGTGGCCTACGTGATTGGCAACTGGAAGATGAGAGGTGACTGTCGGAATGTGCCCCAACCCGGCAGACCAACAAAATTGGGAGTTAGGGACCGACGGGTGCTGGCCAGAGAAATTCGGAAGACCCACACCAAATCGATGGGCCACATCCGCGAGGAGTTTCAACAATCATCCGGGAGTGTTCTTTCGATGAATACCATCCGTAAGAAAGCCCATCTGCTCGGTTATCATGGACGTGCTGCCGCCCACAAGCCTTTGATCACCAAGTCCAAAAGCGCTGCTCGGCTAACGTGGTGCAAAGAACGTCGACAGTGGACCGTTGAACAGCGGAAACAGGTTCTCTGGAGCGACCAATCAAGGTTCACCCTCTACTGTTCTGATGGCAGGGTTTGGGTTTGGCGTCTGCCTGGAGAACGCCTCCTGCCGGAATGTATTGTGCCAACTGTGAAGTTCGGCGGCGGTGGAATTATGCTATGAGGGTGTTTCTCCTGGTATTGCACGAGATTCTTGGTCGCAATTCCTGGTAGACTCAACGCCGAGAACTACTGCACCATTTTGGATGACCATGCGCTTTCTACGTTGTGGCAGTTTTACAGGGTGGACCCATGTTACTTTCAGGATGGCAATGCTACCTGTCATGTTGCGAGGTCCACCATGGCTTGGTATGGTGACAATGGGGTTAATCGAATGGACTGGCCTGCGCAAAGCCCGGACCTTAACCCTATCGAGCACTTCTGGGACGAGTTGGAGCGTCGACTTAAGGGGTGCCCCTACCGTCCGAAATCGGTGAAAGAACTGACCTGTCTTCTCCAAGCCGAGTGGAAGAAAATACCGCTAGCCGTCGTACAACGCCTTGTTGAGAGTATTCCCCGGAGTGTCGCAGCTGTAATCGCCGCTCGTGGAGGCTCCACCAACTATTGAAGGCGAATAAACTTCGTTTTCCTTTGCTATCACAGGTGTCCAATTACTTGTTGGTAGATAGTGTAGATCATTCCAACACCTTGTGGAATTAATCCCGAGTCGCACTCGTGCTGTCCATCGACCCTCTTATATACTATCCTCCCACGCTCCAATAAAATGACTAGATACAAAGAAGCCAATAAAGACATAATTGATCCCAAAGAAAAAAACCACATTTCAAACAAGAAATCTAACAGGATAATCAGAGTACAACCGAGGTATTCCATTCAGTCCTAGAGTGTGCTGAGGAGGTCCATGTTTTGGGCTAAAAGAGGTCCAACCCGGTATCGAATAAATTTTTCTAATTCAGTGGCCAGTGTTTGTATTTGAAGTAACGCATGGTGTCGCCACTAGGAAGTGTAAATTTGTATTATGTTATTCCCGAAAGCTCTGGTTCCAAAAATCTGATTTAAATTTTAAAAAAAAACTAAGTGAGACAGAGGCCAACACGGTGAACATTTTGCAAGCATTTTATAATATTTTGTTTCAAAATGCTTTGCGCTTCGAGGAGTAAGTGTATATTTCTGTTTTCAACATGTTTGCAATTTTATCGTCACTTCTAAAACTCTAACTACAAAACTTCTGTCTTAGTCAGACGCTACTCGGCGTGGGAAACATTCATGTGCACCATTTTCGCAAAATAATATTCAGTTTTCTCGCTGGGGTCGTTATGATGTTGATATCTCCGCTTCTGAAAACATGATTTATTTATTTATTTATTTTTTGCTACTGATACCGTTCGTGGCGAGGAACATTTTCCTTACATTTTCCAATTTTTGTACCATACAATTTTGCCACTAGTACGTGTAATTATACTTCTTTATTTGCACCATACTTGGGACGGTATCTTCATTTCTAACATTTGAAAACTCCCCTTGACCTTGAATATCTTCTATTTCTATTTGTACCATACTAGTAACCATATCTTCATTCCTAAGAATCCCATTTACTTTGGATTTCTTCCATTTCTATTTATGCCATACTTGGAACCGTATCTTCGTTTGTAAGAACCCGATTTGAAAAATCCCATTTGCCTTGGATATCTTTCATTTCTATTTGTACCATACTCGGAACCGTATCTTCGTTCCTAAGAATGCGATTTAAAAAATCCCATTCGCCTTGGATATCTTTCATTTCTATTTGTGCCATACTTGGAACCGTATGTTCGTTTGTAAGAACCCGATTTGAAAAATTCCCTTTGTCTAGGATATCTTTCATTTCTATTTGTACACTGGCGTGCAAAAATTAAGGACGAGACGGTTTTTAGAATGTAACGTGTTGCAGTAGTGCTCCATATCGATTCAAATCATACCATATGATCCTCAAGATGTAAGAATATGGGACAAATGAGCGAAACCGTCTAAACAAGGAATCCAAATGATACAAAGGCACTTTATTGAAAAGGTAGCTTCGAGCACAACTTCACAGAAGACAGAAACGCCATGTGACAAGCGGCTGCCAAGAAAAATCCAGTCTTTAGTAGGGGATATGATCACCACTGACTGCGTTGCAGGATTTACAACGTCTGTCCATGCTGAGGACGAGGTTGTCAAGGAGCTGTTGAGGCATCTCGGCCCATTCCTCTTGTAACGCCAATCGCAGCTGCGGAATCGTTGCTGGCGGCTGGTGACGTGCTTCCAAGCATCTCCCGAGAAGATCCCACACGTGTTCGATTGGATTTAGGTCCGGGGACCTTGCGGAACAATCCATGCGTTGAATATCTTCACTCTCCAACAGCTCTGCGACAGCCACTGTACGATGAGGAGTAGTGTTGTCGTCCATGAAGAGGAACTCAGGACACACAGCACCTCTAAACAGACGCACATGAGGCAGGAGAACCTCGGTACAATAGCGGACAACAGTGACTGAACCTCTTTGGAAGATGTGGAGGTACGGCTACCAAGCATGATTCCGCCCCAAACGAGAACTCCGCCACCTCCAAACCGGTCCCTTTCGATGATGTTGGAGGTGTGATTGCGTGTTCCCTTCTCTCTCCAGATGTGTATACGTCCAGAATCGCTCGTCAAAATAAATCGGCTCTCATCCGTAAAGAGAACTCGACCCCATTGCTGATGTGTACAGTTCTTGTGTTCCTGGCACCACAGAAACCGCCGTCTCCGATGAGCAGGTGTTAATGGCACACACCGTACTGGTCGTCGTGCAAATAGACCTCCCTTGTGCAGCCTCCTGGCCACGGTAAAACGCGATAAGGGACCTTCAGTTGTCTGTTGCATGTGCCTTGCGATTTCTCCCGCTGTCTGCCGTCTGTCTCTTCTTGCTTGTAGGGCAATATACCGGTCGTCCGCCGCCATGGTTGCTCGTGGACGATCACTGCTAAACTCTCGGACAGCTGTTCCTGTCGTTTGAAATGCTCTCCAAGCTCGTGAAACGATGCTCTGAGCGATCCCGAACTCTTCGGCCATTCTAGTCACACTTCGACCTTCTTCCAACTTCCCAATGACGCGACCTCGGGTAAAGTCATCCAGATGTCGTATACTGGATTGCCTGTTGACCATATCACACGGTGGCAGCAACTCGACGTCGTTCAAACCGATGTACACCGTGCAATAGCTTTCACCGAATTGCTGAGCGTACACCACCCGTGTGCTTTATACCCTTCCGACCCTCCCCTATGTCATGCTGCATATATGCGCATGCCCTACCGTACCGGACCCTAGTTTATCTCCTGAGTGGTCTTTCGGTCCGTTCTGCCTGCTCGTTCTGCTGTTATGCTAATTTCTACTCTTCGTCCTTAATTTTTGCACACCAGTGTACCATACTTGGAACCGTACCTTCGTTTCTAAGAACCCGATTTGAAAAATCCCCTGCACCTGGGATGTTTTCCGCTGTGAGAACCGCTTTGGTCACAATATGTGATTTTTCGTAGCCCTGATTTCAGCCCCAAAGTAGCTATTTCTATTTGTGGATCCTATTGTGCGATTTTTTAATTTATTCAACAGAGCGTGAATAACACAGCCTTCGTCACACAATTTAAACTATGCGCAGATTTTCTCTATAAGGCGTAAATGCTTTTGCAGAATCTTTTTCTTTTCTAAATTTTGCTTTGAAAAATTTTTCCGTGTCTGAAAGAATTCAAAAGATGGACTCGTTACGCCTGGAATCCGGTGTCATCTTTCTTGTTTTTAGTGTGAACACTAAAACACCGAGGTCTTTCTCTGAAAATTGCACTTCTGTGCCCGTCAAAATTCTCAAAAGCATGCGAGTGAAAAAATATCTATTCAGAATTTGCGGTTAATTATAAAATAAATCGGATTGTAACGGAAGCTGCACAAGTCTGTTCTCGAGGAATCCTGTGTATTATTTTCTAGTTGGGAATGAGATCCTCAATTCTACACGAAACAACTCTTCTTAAAGAGCGAAGCAGCTTAGTCAGAGAGCCAATGAGAACATACCGTGTATGAAAATGTCAAAAATCACGTGACTGCTTTGCGAAACTGATTAAAGAGAGACTCATCCTTCTCTCTATTAATGAAACTGTCACTTCAAGATAAAGAGGATATGCATCAAAATGGAGGTAAGAGTACAGTGCCCAGGTCCTCACGGGGAAGCAGACAGAGAAAGCGAGAGAGAAGAGAAAAGGTGCGTGTGTCGTATAGCTGCATACAGCCACTGCGTTCATTTCACATGATGTCTGTTTTTCCCTTAGTGTCTAGGCGCCGAAATGGCGAAATGTAGAAGACAGCAGGTAAGGGTGCAGAAGGAAATAAAATTTCATTCGCTTCACGACATCTAGGGAGGAATGATTGATATGCAGAATTTACAAAATGAAACAAATTAAAAACATAATTTTGCTCCCATCAGGAAATCCAAGAGCACTGAATAAAATTAGGAAAAGACAAATCTGGAGCAAAGAAAAAGAAGACAATAGAGCCAAGGACGTCGCCAAGGGGGTGAGAGGAGAGGGCTCCAAATTCGTTTTGCCCACACTGCCGCCCATCCAGGTCAAGATGTGTCATTTTCCAATTTTTGTTTTACTTTTAAACATAACCTGGACTTTGCAAAGTAATAATAAGTGTCGTGTTTTTCGCCGTGTATTTTCCCTACGTATTTCCACCTAGGGAGTGCAAAGTTTTCTTCTCCGTAGAAAGGATACCAAAGTTCAGTTTTTTTGGCGTAGGACTACGTCTAACTCCGCGGATAGTACGGGGCGACTGACGGCCGACCGCATGTGGCAAAAATAGGTCCCGATTGAAATCCTTATAATGTTAAAATTACGTGCCACACACTAATCGTGTTAGCATATTCGTAAAGAGCATGGAGTCCAATTCGCGTACTGTGCAATACATCGGGCGTAAGACTTCCCCCCCCTCCCCCGCTCTCAGTGTGCGGGGAGATGATGCAAAATTTCTGGGTGTGCTGCTGCGTTTGACTCAGTCTATGTTGGCAACCTGAGCGCAACACGACTTTGCGTGGTATCGTTTTAAAGCTCTCAACGAGATCTACTCAAATACACGAAAAACTTTTCGCAGTGGTTTGAACTGAACATTTAGAAAATTGTTTTCGTGTGAAAGGGTTAACATTTTCGACAATACATTTTGCCTAAACCCGTATCGAAAGGTCACCAGGGCCAGTGTTCCCCTGAAGAGATTGGCCCTTTATTTCATTCCTTTTGCTTATTGTATTATTTACTTATTTACTTCTTTGTATTTAATCTTGCGTTAAGCACTTTGCTGCTATAAAACGTACTTGCCTTTTTCGCCTTCTTGCTCTGTTCAGTGTATTTTCCATTATAGTGATCTGAAAAATAGTGAACCTCTACCTTATATATATAATGCTAGTAGCAGGACATGCCGAAAATTACTCCGTATTAGCCACGCTGCCTCCCTCCCAGTCCACCCCACACAAGCGGTGATTGACTTCAGAGTGGGTGGAACAACGGGAAGTGTCCGTGAGGCGTGAGGGAGCAGGAAAAATAAGAAAAAAGAAAGAAGTCCTAAAAAGACCATTTGGAAGGAAGCGGTGCGGAAATTTTTGCGAATTTTCTTTATGACCCAATTAAGATACGTACGTAGATCAGATTGTTATTCACAGTTTCTCCCACCTACTCTGATTTCAGTACCAAGCTCTGCCTTACCCTGTTTCGAGACATTACAGATGCCGCCAGATGCTAAACAATATGACAATAGCAAAGAACTAACAAAGAATATCCACATGTTTTTTATCCCCACTGTCCCTGTTTTCCCTTTATCTTTTGCGCTCTCTCTCTCTCTTTTTTATCCTATTCCCTCCTCTTTCTTTTTTTACTAAACCTAAATCAATGTAATAATTATTTAAAATCCGCTGTACTAAATTTAATTTTTTTTTCAGAAAAACTGAAAACAAAATATGCAAAGTTAATCATTTGCGATCTTCGCTACTTTAAACGTAAAAAAATCGTTATGGTTTAGGGGGGGGGGTGATCGCCTCGGTCGTTATGGTTTAGGGGGGGGGTGATCGCCCACTGGTTCCAGCATTGCTCCGGTGTTACCTATCGTACATAAGACATGCACGAAGATCATTTAGATACATATTGAAAGAACACCAGCCATATGTTAAAAAGTTTGAACCCAATAAATCTTAGCCCAGAACAGTTGGGAGAATAACCACGAATTTTTGTTTGATGACACAAAATTGTTACAAAGAACTAGATCAGTGTCTGATGTTGACTTTTTAGAAGCCTTCTACATTTTCCAAAACTGTCCTTTTCTGTCAATCATTCAAACTCATCGTATCGCCATAACGATGAGTTTAAAAACATTCAAACTCATTGATATAATGATACTACGGGTTTGAATGATTCAAACTTTGACGTACAACTATAACGTCAAATGGCTATTTGTAAAGCCATCTTGACGTCATAGTTACACGTAACTGAAGATGGCACGTACCTAATCGCTTTTGGGGATTTTAAATAGTTTGTCATTTCAGTGTACACAAAAAGAGCAAGCAAGAGCAATTTTGCACGTTAGGTGTTAGAAGTATCTGCTTGTTAAAATATTTAAGTATTTTACTGCTCCGTACAGTATTATTTATATCAAGAAAAACTCGTCTAGATCGCTGCCAATTGTGACATCATCTTAGGTAATGAACTACCACTTCATACCTATTATCGTTTACGGAAATCCTGATAGGAAAAAAAAAAACATGTGACTGAATTGCCGAGTTAGCCGCGAAAACCACTTTCTTGATCTCATCGCCTAAGACCCAGTCGCGGTGAATTATCGCGAGGATTGGCAGTAACGAAGTCGTAAAAATAGAATAAAGAACCTATAATGGATGAGAAAGACGTACGGGATTCGTATACATATGATGAATATAAAATCAAATGCTCATTCATGTAGCATTAAAGTTGTTTAATATGGAAAAATATAATAGCATTACATTGAGGATAGTAATGCTAAGAAAAAAAATTATTGTCCGAACCTATAACGGATGAGAAAGACGTGCAGAATTCGTATAAATATGATGAAAATGAAATCAAATGCTTATTAATGTACCGTTAAAATTCATTAATTCGAAAAAATATAATACATTGCATTGAGGATAGTAATGCTAAGAAAACATTTATTGTCCGAGTCTATAATGGATGAGAAAGACGTGCAGAATTCGCATAAATATGATGAATATGAAATCAAATGCTTATTAATGCAGCGTTAAAATTCATTAATACGAAAAAATATAATACATTAATTGAGGATAGTAATGCTAAGAAAAAAGGTTATTTTCCGAGCTTATAATGGATGAGAAAGACGTGCAGAATTCGTATAAATGTGATGAAAATGAAATCAAATGCTTATTAATGTACCGTTAAAATTCATTAATTCGAAAAAATATAATACATTGCATTGAGGATAGTAATGCTAAGAAAACATTTATTGTCCGAGTCTATAATGGATGAGAAAGACGTGCAGAATTCGCATAAATATGATGAATATGAAATCAAATGCTTATTAATGTACCGTTAAAATTCATTAATTCGAAAAAATATAATACATTGCATTGAGGATAGTAATGCTAAGAAAACATTTATTGTCCGAGTCTATAATGGATGAGAAAGACGTGCAGAATTCGTATAAATATGATGAAAATGAAATCAAATGCTTATTAATGTACCGTTAAAATTCATTAATTCGAAAAAATATAATACATTGCATTGAGGATAGTAATGCTAAGAAAACATTTATTGTCCGAGTCTATAATGGATGAGAAAGACGTGCAGAATTCGCATAAATATGATGAATATGAAATCAAATGCTTATTAATGCAGCGTTAAAATTCATTAATACGAAAAAATATAATACATTAATTGAGGATAGTAATGCTAAGAAAAAAGGTTATTTTCCGAGCTTATAATGGATGAGAAAGACGTGCAGAATTCGTATAAATGTGATGAAAATGAAATCAAATGCTTATTAATGTACCGTTAAAATTCATTAATTCGAAAAAATATAATACATTGCATTGAGGATAGTAATGCTAAGAAAACATTTATTGTCCGAGTCTATAATGGATGAGAAAGACGTGCAGAATTCGCATAAATATGATGAAAATGAAATCAAATGCTTATTAATGTACCGTTAAAATTCATTAATTCGAAAAAATATAATACATTGCATTGAGGATAGTAATGCTAAGAAAACATTTATTGTCCGAGTCTATAATGGATGAGAAAGACGTGCAGAATTCGCATAAATATGATGAATATGAAATCAAATGCTTATTAATGTACCGTTAAAATTCATTAATTCGAAAAAATATAATACACTTAAAAACGGGTCGGAAAAAAGTGAATGCTATCAGAGATTGTTTTCGACGAGCGAGATTCATTCTTGAAAGAACGCTGAATGGTTATCCTCAGCTGCTTTACTTTGGGAGAGTATGCCATAGAAACCTTAGAATGCGCTTCTCGTGGCAAATGATTCCTGGTGAACTGTGATTGGGTAATGCATTGAGGATAGTAATGCTAAGAAAAACATTTATATATGAGAAAGACGTGCAGAATTCGCATAAATAATGGATGAGAAAGACGTGCAGAATTCGCATAAATATGATGAATATGAAATCAAATGCTTATTAATGCAGCGTTAAAATTCATTAATACGAAAAAATATAATACATTAATTGAGGATAGTAATGCTAAGAAAAAGGTTATTTTCCGAGCTTATAATGGATGAGAAAGACGTGCAGAATTCGTATAAATGTGATGAAAATGAAATCAAATGCTTATTAATGTACCGTTAAAATTCATTAATTCGAAAAAATATAATACATTGCATTGAGGATAGTAATGCTAAGAAAACATTTATTGTCCGAGTCTATAATGGATGAGAAAGACGTGCAGAATTCGCATAAATATGATGAAAATGAAATCAAATGCTTATTAATGTACCGTTAAAATTCATTAATTCGAAAAAATATAATACATTGCATTGAGGATAGTAATGCTAAGAAAACATTTATTGTCCGAGTCTATAATGGATGAGAAAGACGTGCAGAATTCGCATAAATATGATGAATATGAAATCAAATGCTTATTAATGTACCGTTAAAATTCATTAATTCGAAAAAATATAATACACTTAAAAACGGGTCGGAAAAAAGTGAATGCTATCAGAGATTGTTTTCGACGAGCGGAGATTCATTCTTGAAAGAACGCTGAATGGTTATCCTCAGCTGCTTTACTTTGGGAGAGTATGCCATAGAAACCTTAGAATGCGCTTCTCGTGGCAAATGATTCCTGGTGAACTGTGATTGGGTAATGCATTGAGGATAGTAATGCTAAGAAAAACATTTATATATGAGAAAGACGTGCAGAATTCGCATAAATAATGGATGAGAAAGACGTGCAGAATTCGCATAAATATGATGAATATGAAATCAAATGCTTATTAATGCAGCGTTAAAATTCATTAATACGAAAAAATATAATACATTAATTGAGGATAGTAATGCTAAGAAAAAGGTTATTTTCCGAGCTTATAATGGATGAGAAAGACGTGCAGAATTCGTATAAATGTGATGAAAATGAAATCAAATGCTTATTAATGTACCGTTAAAATTCATTAATTCGAAAAAATATAATACATTGCATTGAGGATAGTAATGCTAAGAAAACATTTATTGTCCGAGTCTATAATGGATGAGAAAGACGTGCAGAATTCGCATAAATATGATGAAAATGAAATCAAATGCTTATTAATGTACCGTTAAAATTCATTAATTCGAAAAAATATAATACATTGCATTGAGGATAGTAATGCTAAGAAAACATTTATTGTCCGAGTCTATAATGGATGAGAAAGACGTGCAGAATTCGCATAAATATGATGAATATGAAATCAAATGCTTATTAATGTACCGTTAAAATTCATTAATTCGAAAAAATATAATACACTTAAAAACGGGTCGGAAAAAAGTGAATGCTATCAGAGATTGTTTTCGACGAGCGGAGATTCATTCTTGAAAGAACGCTGAATGGTTATCCTCAGCTGCTTTACTTTGGGAGAGTATGCCATAGAAACCTTAGAATGCGCTTCTCGTGGCAAATGATTCCTGGTGAACTGTGATTGGGTAATGCATTGAGGATAGTAATGCTAAGAAAAACATTTATATATGAGAAAGACGTGCAGAATTCGCATAAATAATGGATGAGAAAGACGTGCAGAATTCGCATAAATATGATGAATATGAAATCAAATGCTTATTAATGCAGCGTTAAAATTCATTAATACGAAAAAATATAATACATTAATTGAGGATAGTAATGCTAAGAAAAAAGGTTATTTTCCGAGCTTATAATGGATGAGAAAGACGTGCAGAATTCGTATAAATGTGATGAAAATGAAATCAAATGCTTATTAATGTACCGTTAAAATTCATTAATTCGAAAAAATATAATACATTGCATTGAGGATAGTAATGCTAAGAAAACATTTATTGTCCGAGTCTATAATGGATGAGAAAGACGTGCAGAATTCGCATAAATATGATGAAAATGAAATCAAATGCTTATTAATGTACCGTTAAAATTCATTAATTCGAAAAAATATAATACATTGCATTGAGGATAGTAATGCTAAGAAAACATTTATTGTCCGAGTCTATAATGGATGAGAAAGACGTGCAGAATTCGCATAAATATGATGAATATGAAATCAAATGCTTATTAATGTACCGTTAAAATTCATTAATTCGAAAAAATATAATACACTTAAAAACGGGTCGGAAAAAGTGAATGCTATCAGAGATTGTTTTCGACGAGCGGAGATTCATTCTTGAAAGAACGCTGAATGGTTATCCTCAGCTGCTTTACTTTGGGAGAGTATGCCATAGAAACCTTAGAATGCGCTTCTCGTGGCAAATGATTCCTGGTGAACTGTGATTGGGTAATGCATTGAGGATAGTAATGCTAAGAAAAACATTTATATATGAGAAAGACGTGCAGAATTCGCATAAATAATGGATGAGAAAGACGTGCAGAATTCGCATAAATATGATGAATATGAAATCAAATGCTTATTAATGCAGCGTTAAAATTCATTAATACGAAAAAATATAATACATTAATTGAGGATAGTAATGCTAAGAAAAAGGTTATTTTCCGAGCTTATAATGGATGAGAAAGACGTGCAGAATTCGTATAAATGTGATGAAAATGAAATCAAATGCTTATTAATGCAGCGTTAAAAGTATTTAATATGAAAAATATAATAGCATTACATTGAGGATAGTAACGCTAAGGAAAAACAGTTATTGTCCAAGTTATTATACATTGTGGACAGTAATGTTAAGAAAAAAAAGTTATTATTGTTACTGTCCAAAATCATCCCCCCCCCCCAATAGTATGGTGAAGTCGCCGACTTCACCAAATTATTGAGGGAGGGGCAGACCTGAAGATCAAACGTGGGAGGGGCAAGCCTTTTCCATTGTCAGGAGAAGAATAAAAAGGCGGGGGGGGGGGGTGCAAAATATACTACGATATTCGACATATATTTTAAAACGCAATTATAATTGCTCATCAGCAAATGAACAAGAAAACTGAAATATTCTTTTACTGAATATCAATATTTTCAAAAAATAAAATTTGGCCTGTGATGTTATAAAAATAACCACAGAGATTTCATTTCCAAACATTTATAAAAAAAATATGCGGAATTAGCTGGGTTACCCAAACGAAGAACAAGAAGCGCAAAAAATAAATACACGTAGCTAAATAAAGGCGCTAGAGAGTATACGTTTCTTCATTTTTATTTATTTTATTTTTGATAATTGTTTTAAACATTTGCCGCATATCACGATGTCAAACACAATATAAGGCTGGCGATCCAGTTTCTTACCCGATGAGCAGTACTGAATATGGGAGGAAAAGGTTTTATTTATTTTGTTATTTATTAATTTTTGAAAATGAATCTCTTTGGTCTCATAAGACAGAGCTTGGGCCACCTTATGAGGCTAAAGGGATAATTTAATTAAACAGGACGAAAAGTGTTGGTTGGACACTGACCCCCCTACCATTAAAATTAATGGAGGGACAAGATTCACCTTGCTTCCCTTGTAGTGGACGCCTATGTTATTTTATGTACATCATCGTCATTGTCAACCATTATCAATCCACTGCTCGATGAAGGTCTCCCCAAGTTACTTCCACAATTGTCTGTCTTGAGCCTGTCTCCTCCATGTCACTCCAGCATGGTTTCGGATTTCATCCATCCATCACCCATGGGGTCTTCTTCTGAGTCTTTTCTGTCCCTTAGAATTAGAGCCAGTGAAACGCATCGTTATAAACAAGTATATCACCACCACACATTACTTACGAGGTTTGGCCAGGGCCGTTTTACTCCCTACGCGCCATAGCACGGTACACAATCACATAAGGTTTGAGACTTTTGTCAGAAGACGTGTTTATTACATAAAAGAAAGTGGCAGCACCTGCGCTGTTCTGTCTTATAATCAAACTACACTAATGTTTGTGAAAATTGCAACACAATGAAGGACTGCTGGTATTCGCATGAAACTTATACGACACATACAATAGGTTGTGAAATGCAAATGATTAAAATGTCAGTGAAAATGTGCTTATGGTTTCGGAGCAACGCCCTCTGAACTATATCCAGTCTTGGGCATGAAGGGTTGACTCAAAGGAGATGCTGCAATCAGGGCCGCGGGTGGCCTAGTGGTCAGCGTTCGTGACTGCCATGGAGATAGCCTCAGGTTCAATCCTGGGTAGGTAAGAACGTTCGAACCACTAAATACCCGCCGTGCGTCGGATAAGCACGTTAAGCCGTCGGACCCCGGGTACTAATAAATAAATAAGGGCGTCCTCCTCCCCTTTCTACCTCGCTTGCGTGTCACTTTCCTATCGGGCACTCTAGCCTAAATATCCTAGCTTCCTATTTCTAAGGGTTGTTTAAGACCTGGGGTCAGACACTCCCTTCCTAAAATCCTCTACATATGATCTGATTTGATCTGATGCTGCAATCAGTGAAGAGGCGACACTGAGTGGAAAGGGTGCTTCCTGCGTTTCACTAGGCCCGCGTTATGAACGCCTGATGGACTTTGTCGAATAAAGATTGTTTGGATGAAAGAATCTGGATTTTCTTGAGAAAAGACTAGAAACGGGAACATGCCAGTCCTACGGGACGAAATTGCCACTCGTACGGAACGAAACCACTCGTATGGGACGAAAATGCCACTCGTACGGAACGAAACCACTCGTACGGGACGAAACCACTCGTACGGGACGAAACCACTCATACGGGACGAAAATGCCACTCGTACGGGACGAAATCGCCACTCCTACGGGACGAAATTGTCATCCGTACGGGACGAAACCACTCCTGCGGGGCGAAATTGCCACATGTACGGGACTTAACCCCTCCTACGGGACGAAATTGCCACTCGTACGGGACGAAGTGCTAGTACAGTGATGCGAGCGTGTGGCGTCAATGGACTTACGAGGCTCGGACGCACAGAAATCCGGGAAATGGACTGCCAATCATACCACTGCACGGGATGAGAGACACATCTATCGCACAGCAGTGACCCGTGCACAGTGACATCCACGGGGCTATCGCAGCAGTGGAACACTGTCACAGGTCAGGTTTTGTCCTCCAGCACATGTCGAAGTCATCTTCTTAACAGAGGACTGGTCGCTAGTAACTCAATGCTGCGCATATCTTTGACCCTCAACCACGGACGCCTCGGGCTGCAATGGGGTCTCAAGCAAAGACAGTGGCGCGCTGATTGGCTACAGGTCGTGTTTTCTGACGAGTCACGATTCAATTTAATACACCATGATGGTCGCATACGTGTTCGATGACATCGTGGTGAACGGTGTGTCATACCGACGCAATACCAAGCGTCATGGTTTGGGGAGTCATTCGGTTCAATTCGCAATCTCGCCTGATACAAATCGAACGAGCCCTTAACTGCTAGCGATACACCAGGGATGTTTTAGAGGCAGAGGTGATACTATGCTTTCAGAGTTGTCCTGGCGATATATTCCAACAGCACAATGCTCGGCCATATGTGGACCGGAATGACATGGAAAATACCGCTTCTTTCCTGCCCTGCAAGTTCGCCGGATATGTCCCTGATCGAACATGTCTGGGAAATGATATCTAAGCGACTGGCCAGTAGGCGCCTCCACCAGTCACCACAAATGAACTCTGGTCTTACTTAGAAGCAGCCTGGTAGTCTCTTTTGCAAGACGCTATCAAAAAATATCTTCCATTCAATGCCACGTGTGTCATCATCATCATCATTGTCAACCATTATCAATCCACTGCTGGACGAAGGTCTCCTCAAGTTTTCTCCACAATGGTCTGTCTTGTGCCAGTCTCCTCCATGTCACTCCCACATACTTTCGAATTTCATCCACCCATCTCCCATGTGGTCTTCTTCTAGGTCTTTTCCTGTCCCTCGAAATCCAATCTAAAATTTCGGCTGTCCATCGATGGTCTGTCCTCCTGGCAGTGTGTCCAGCCCATACAGGCTGTTATTGTTGCTCGATGTGGCTTCAGACGATACTGAATTTTGAAGCTTAAAGCTCTTGTATAGCTTTTCAAATGTAATGAGTTATCTTTTCTAACGTGAGGAATCTGTGATATGAATTTCATTTGAGTAGCGTGATTCTTTCTTGGTGCAGCAATTTTCACAAAGTTATCAATAATTTCGTCAACTAAACAAATCGCTTTTTTAAACAAGGATTATCTTCACGAAACAACAGTCTATCTGTGGGCGTGCGTACAACACCGATATCAGGAACCAAACAGATATACCTAGTTTAAATTCACTGATGTTTATGGATGTCTCTGGGAGACACTCATCCTTAATTCAATTCCGGTCACTCGCTCCGGAATGCTGCTGTTCCAGTATCGCAAAAATCAAGGAAACACCCATATCTCACTGCGGGCATGGAAATCTTGTTACTGCAGTTTGATAAGGTAATCTTTGTTGCAGAGATTGGATTGAGACGGAGATTCTTGAAAGGTCTCAGTGTTTATGAAATGTGTCCAGGAATTCATTTTTAAACTTTTATTACCACTAGAAGAGTTGTCGATGGATGTCCCTGCACAGCTGTGGATGTACATATTTACGCTCTTAAAAATTTTGTGGTAGATTGCACCAAAAAGTGGTTCTGTTAAAAATTTTGTGGTAGATTGCACCAAAAAGTGGTGCTATAGTGGGGCAGAAAGTGGTGCAGCTGCACCACTTTTTGAGAAAAGATACACCACGGTGTAGTGCAAACAAACCCCAACAACAGGGTGCAAGTTTGCACTACAATATGGCACAAGGCTGCACTACATGAAGGTGTAAGGTTTTCACAGTGTTGTTGGTTTTTGTCTGGTATATTTTTCCTCATAAAGTGGTGTAGCTGCTGTAAAACTTTTAACAGTGTACTCCAACATGAAAGGAACGAGTGCATCTACCAACAGAACCACATTAGTTGGTTTTTTGTCTGGTATATCTTCCCTCAGAAAGTGGTGCAGCTGGTGTAGCACAACTTTTTGTTGCAACCTACCACAAAGTTTCTAATAGTGTACGCCAACATGAAAGGAACGAGTGCATCTACCAACAGAACCACATTAGTAATTCTGGTGGAACGACAGCATTTCTTTCACGTCCGTTTTTTTTGTTTTGGGAGAGTTTCTCCTAGAGAGCTTTGCAATAAAAGGTTAAGATCGCCGAGATATATTTAGAAGGAAGAAAAGAAGAGGGAAAAGTTGTATCTGTGAGCTGCGTTCGTTTTGTTAAAAGGCATATTTGTAAGCGGCCACCTTTCGCAGCAACCCACTTCTGAGGCATTGATAGTGCCGGACTCTGGATAATCCAGAGAGAGATCATTTTCCTTTTGCGTCGAATAATTGGTTTTCTGTTCAATGGTTGGCTCTTCTTTTGTGCAGAGTGTGAGAGAGAAATCGAATTAAGAGCAGAAAGAGAGCCGGCGAGGCGGGGAAGCAACCCCTGGCCAAGTCAAAGCCATTACCTGGTATTCTGGGACTAATAAATTCCTCCAATGTTCTTTTATTGAGTTGGACATGCTTGGGGCTGTGAGAACGCCCTGTGAAAACGAATTAGCCAGGGAAGTCACTTGTTTCACCGGAGAGTTTTGCAAAGCGAAAATGAATGATGACATTTCAGCTAAGCAGGTAATGAACAATCATTTCTGATATCCCCAGAAAAATCGAATAAGCAAACTCAGAAAATTAGAAACAACGGATTTGGTGGATTTCACAAAATGCAGAGTGCCTCGTATATAGCCTTACTGTTGTCAAACTTCATAATCTTCAAAGATATGCTTCAGGCAAAACCTTTTAAATTTTAAGCAGGAATACACACACGCACAGATACGTATGTTCTTAAAATAGCTAGCCGTATTCCTCCAAGGTACATTGCATCTGGGAACTAATTTTTCCGGAAACATTTTGCGCCGGCGGATTAAATTTTAATTTTGCTGCTCGTGTTACAGGCTTATATTTCTATAAGTCAGCTAGTTTAACAATGTTAAACACGAGGAAGCTTGAGTTTAATACAGAAACAAAGCTTTCTCTCTGAGTATTTTCAGGGTGAAGATTTATGAAGCACAATATATTTAAGTTGATGCTTAGTTATCAACCCTATCTCACATCCTACTTGTATTTTAAGAAAGTTTTCAAAATTTTATCAGTAGTTTCCCCCGTTTGTTGTTAACAAAGCGACAGATAGGTGCAAACATAAGCACCCTTTTTTCTATACATACCAAACCAGTCGAATGGCACCAGATTCTTAGGATTGATAAGCATATCTTTTGAAAGTAGTTGTCAAACCTAACGTGTTCAAAGTATCGCAAAGCAATTTTGTATGTAGCTAGTAAAAAATGTGCAAGTAGCAGCTTCCTAACAAAAGCATTTTACACCGGAAAACCGGAAAAATATATGGAAAGAAAATTGCCGTAATAGTTATAGAAAAGAAAATATGCAGTATAAAGATACCAAAAATAAGGAATATATGAAAAACGCAAACTATAAAAATAAATAAGAGCCGCGGATGGCTTAGTGGTTAGTGTTTCAGACTATCGATGCTGGGTCCCCAGGTTCAAGCCTGGGCTGATCTTTCAGAGATGGTGTGATTTACTAACAATCGCTGAATATCCGCCGTGCATTGGACGAGCACGTTAAGTGACGGCCCCCAGGTTGGGCCCACTGGTTAAATGGGTATCCTTTCCTATACCCCACCTGAAATTCTCTCACCCCTCTATGTGCAATATCGTACTTGTACGGTGGCGCCATCTACTGTACTCTAATCTCACTACAAACTGTTCTGTCAAAGTCGCTAGACTTTGACAGAACAGTTTCTGTGTCCTGCCCAAAAGGCGATCTCGCTGTAGGTGGCTGGGACCTAAACTCTACTACCTGTGGACGGAAGTCCTACAAGAAAATGACGCTGACCGAAGATTCTAAAAATAAATAACGTAAGAGATCCATTTTTATATACTAAATAACTTATAAACACTTTATCAAAGTCATCCGTAACAGAAATATAAATCAATTTGATTACTTACAATGCCAAAAACAAGTAGGAATTAAATATAGACCATATCAATGTCATCATCAACAGCAACATGTGTGAGTATGTGTAAGTAGCACTTCCCAATAAAAGCATTTTACACCGGAAAACCAGAAAAATACGTGGAAAGAAAATTGCGGTAATAGTTACAACAAAGAAAATATACGCAATAAAGATACCAAAAGGAAATATAAGGAAAATGTAAACAGTAAAAATAAATCATGAAAGAAATACGGGATTACGCCATATAATACTAATTTTGAAGATGACAATGCGATTTTTGGCGCAAATGTGACAAAGATGGTAAGTGAGATAATATCCGAAAACTTGAAAATTTTCATCGTCTTGGAACGGGACTCGAACTGCGTCTCCCAGATAGCGCGCGGGTATGCTAACCACTACACCACCCAGAACGACCAAGTTCCAAGTTTCCGATCAATTTGAATAAGCAACCGGCATTCATGTTTAGCGAATCTGGAGGTTAAGAATCCTATCCCGTGATTGCCCGGAGAAGCAGATAAATCATGAAAGAAATATGGGATTACGCCATATAATACAAATTTTGATAATGACAATCCGATTTTTGGCGTAAATGTAACAAAGACGATGAACATTTTCAAGTTTTCGGATATTATCTGACTTACCATCCTTGTCACACTTACGCCAAAAATCGGATTGTCATCTTCAAAATTTGTATTATATGGCGTAATCCCGTATTTCTTTCATGATTTATCTGCTTCTCCGGGCAATCACGGGATAGGATTCTTAAATTCCAGATTCGCTAAACATGAATGCCGGTTGCTTCGACCAGCGAATCCTGTGATGGTTTTATTCAAATTGATCGGAAACTTGAAACTTGGTCGTTCTGGGTGGTGTAGTGGTTAGCATACCCGGACGCTATCTGGGAGAAGCGGATTCGAGTACCGCTCCAGGACGATGAAAACTTTAAAGTTTTCGGATATTATCTGACTTACCATCCTTGTCACATTTACGCAAAAAATCGGATTGTCATCTTCAAAATTTGTAGTAAAAATAAAAAAAACGTCAGAGATCCATTTCAGTATTCCAAATAGCTTGTAAACCTTTACCACAGTCATCGATAACAGAAATACATCAATTTGATTACTTACAATGTGAAAAACAGGTAGGAATTAAACATAGACCAAATCAATATCATCATCAACAGCAACATGTGTAAGTATGTGTAAGTTGCAATTCCTAACAAAAGCACTTTACACCGGAAAACTGGAAAAATATATGGAAAGAAAATTGCAGTAATAGTTACAGCAAGGAAAATATACAGCATAAAGACACAAAAAAAATGAATTAAAAAAAAATGCAAACTGTAAAACTGTGAAAATAAGAGAAAAGGCAGAGATCCATTTCAGTATACTACATATCATGTCAAAAACAAGTAGGAATTAAGTTTATACCATATCAATATTATCATCAACAGCAGCAGTTTAACGAGCCATTTAGTCCCCAGCCGTATCATCTCCAAGCAGAGTTGACAGAGTTTTCTGATGCAAAGCGGGCCTGTGTTAGGTTTTAAAAAGGCCAAAGAGGCCTTAAAGAAATTTCCAATTTTTTTTTTCGACACAGAAAAGCCTGTATGTTTTATAAATTCCTTAGACACAATTTACGAGAAAAACATTCACTTCTATCACATTAATGACGAATCTTCACATTTCTCGTTAATCTTCATTCCGTGAGGAGAACCAACTGGAATAGCTAAAGTAAAAATAAAAAAATTCGTCATTATATATATCTGTTTATTGCTTCAATGAAAATTGAATTTTGAGTTTAAATTACTTTAAGTAACAACTTCTTTTAATTATCGCATTATAAAAAACAAGTTAAGCTGCACTATACCATTTTTGACAAGAATACGTCTTTAAAATCAGACCAGTACTAAGTGGCCAGCACGGGAAGTTGGACGTTACGAAAAATCGGGCTTGGAGTTGGGCCTAATAATTTCTATATTATCAACGCGAACCAAACCAACCTAGTGTTATTCGGTAGACAAGGATACAAAGACTTGTTAGTGACCTTCAGTTCGCGCGTCGCGATAAGGGTGGGGGTGGGTGGGGGGCGTAGTTTTGGGGCCTTTCCGCCGCCCAGCGCAATATTCAAATCAGAAAAACTCGGGACGGCGAAGTGCTACGACGTCGAAATTGGTCTCAAACGAAAGCTAACGTTGAGATCTGTCGATTTAACAGGTTAGAAGTGAAATCGAATACAGTGTTGGTTGTAAAACCTTGGATCGCAGTTGAAACATTTTAAACATTTCACAATGTCGGCATATACTCGTCGAAAAGCCAACCGCAATTACTTCAAAACGTAATCTACGCGGGAAAACAACTCGTCAGCTTTCGATAAACACCGCAATGTCCGCGGCAGAACGCATGAGAAAGTATCGGGAGCGAAAGAAAGTTGGCCGCCCCGGTGGCGCAGTGGTCTAAGGCGTTGGCCTCTGATCATTCGTCCGTAAGGGGTCCGGGTTCGAATCCCGGTGAGGCATGGATGTTGTGTTTGTCTTACGGCACTGGCTCTCTCCCTTCAATAGAACCAGTGACCCTAAATTAGGGACGGGCGACTGCTTATAGCCCATTGAGTTGCTCCCGGTGGTCGTTAAACCTCCAATCAAAAAAAAAAAAAAAGAAAGAAAGTTGCTGCACCGCAGCGCGCGAGCACTTCAGCGGCAGCGACGCATGAGCCCATGTACCTGGAGCATGAAAACGATTCTGCCCATACTTCAGAGCACGGAAACGACGAAATGGAACTGGATTTCGAGAGATTGGCGCTGTTTGAAAAATGTTGGAGGTAGGCGTGTGAACGTTTCGAGGACACGTTTGTGAGCAGTCCGTTCAGTCATGCGTGCCAGAGCTGCATCCGTGCGGGGTTTGCAACAGAATGTGGTTTCTGAAGGATTTGAAGCCAGTGAAGCCAAAACATGTGGAATTGCTCGAAAACACGTTTCTTGGTGAGGACGTAGCGGAGTTCAAGTTATGCAGTACATGTCGTAAATCATTGGACAGCAAAAAGATTCCGAAGTTGTCGCGATCGAACGGTTTCAAGTATCCACCGAAACCGATCGGTTCGCCACCGTTGGATCCGATAAGTGCCAGATTAGTATAAGTACCAGTATAAGGAAAATCATTCAGACTTGGAGCCTGATTTGGAAACGCCGATCACCATCACCGGCGACTTCAACGTTGATGTGTCACGAGATCGAGCTCTCATTGATTTCATGCAACGCGAGTTTCGTTTGAGTTACGTACCAACCACTGCTACCACACTCGGCAATACTTGTATCGACTTGAAATTCGCTAGAAACAAAGATGTATCGTGTATGCCATTTGAATCCTACTTTTCTTACCATAGACCAATGATTAATAAATTAGTAATTGACTACTGAATTTGATTTTCTTTCATTTAATAAATATCATCATCATCATCATCATTGTCAACCATTATCAATCCACTGCTGGACGAAGGTCTCCCCAAGTTTCCTCCACAACGGTCTGTCTTGTGCCAGTCTCCTCCATGTCACCCCTGCATACTTTCGAATTTCATCCACCCATCTCCCATGTGGTCTTCTTCTGGGTCTTTTCCTGTCCCTTGGAATCCAATCTAAAATTTCGGCTGTCCATCGATGATCTGTCCTTCTGGCAGTATGTCCAGCCCATTGCCATTTCAGGGATTTAACTCTGATCATGATGTCTTCCACTCTTGTCATTTTTCGGATCCACGAGTTCCTCTTCTTATCTCTCCTGGTTACACCAAGCATGCACCTCTCCATGCTGCTTTGAGTTGTCTGCAGCCTTTGTATGTCTCTTTTAGTTAAGGTCCACGTCTCCGCACCATACGTAAGCACTGGAAGGATGCATTGATCAAACACTTTTCTTTTAAGACATAATGGCATATTGCTCTTGAAAATTATGCTGTTTCTTCCAAAAGCTCTCCAGGCAAGTTTTGTACGCCGATTAATTTCTTCATCAATGTGACCCTCACTTGATATCTGCTGTCCAAGATAAACGTACGTGTCTGTTATCTCCAGCTTTTCTCCATCAATCGATATATCTTCATTTCTTGTAAAAGCATTGAACATCACTTTTGTCTTCTGAAAGTTCATTTTTAATCCCACTTCTTTACTCTTGTCAGCAAGTTCCTGGATCATACTCTGCAGCTCTGATGGGGTAGTTGCAAAAATGACTACGTCATCAGCAAAACGAAGGTGGGTTAGATAATCTCCATTAATCTTTATCCCCTTGTTTTCCCAGCTCAGTGACTGAAAAACACCCTCTAATGTGGCATTAAAGAGCTTCGGAGATATGGTGTCACCTTGTCTCACTCCCTTTCCAATTTTTACGTGTGTTGTATTTTCAAACAGCCTAATCTTTGCACTTGCATTTTCATAGATGTTATTAATAATATTAATGTATGCATCTTCAATACCGCAGGTTTTCAGAGCCATTGTAACTGCTGATGGTTTCACCGAATCAAAGGCTTTTTCATAATCGATAAAAGCCATGCACAATGGAAGTTCATATTCCCTCGCTCTTTCAATTAGTTCTCTCAGCACGTGGATATGATCTATTGTGCTGTAGCCACTCCTGAATCCAGCTTGTTCTCTCGGTTGAGCCATGTCCAGTGTTACCTTCAAGCGGTGTGAAAGAACTTTAGTGAAGATTTTATAAACTACTGATAGGAGGCTGATAGGTCTGTAGTTTCCGAGATCCTCAATGTCACCTTTCTTATGTAGCAGGATCATTGTAGCGGTGTTCCAATCCTCAGGAATCTTTCCTTCATTAAGGCATCGAGTGAAAATTTGGGCGAGTACTGTTTCGATTTCTCCACTTGCTTCTTGTATGATGTCTACAGTAATTCCATCTTCTCCTGGAGCTTTTCCTCGCTTCATGTTCTTGATTGCATGTGCAACTTCTGCTGGAAGGACTGGAGGAACTCTGGTACTGGTATCTTTCATGATGTCTGGAGTGCATATATCATCCCTTTCATATAATTTGGAGTAGAAATCTTTCACTCTTGTCAAAATTTCGCCTCTATTTCTTGTTACAGAACCATCTTCCTTTCTCAGTGCCATAATCTGTTTTCTTCCCTTACTGAGATGTCCCTTTGCTATCTTTAGGCTTTGGTTGTTTTCAATTGCTTTCCTCACTAGTTCACAGTTGAATTTTCTTACGTCTTCAGTGATACTTTTTCTTACTGTCTTGCATAGCTCTATATATTCCACTTTGGAAGTCACATCTTCTTTAGTTGTCCTCATCTCCCTTCTTTTTTGCATCAACATTTTGGTTTTTCCTGATAATTTGTTCACATGCAACTTGTTCTTAGACCCAGCTAATTTTGTTGCTGTTTCCATAAGAGCTTTGGTTACTTTTCTGTTAACTTCAGAGATGTCCACTTCTTCCGATGTTAGGCCTTCTAAAGCAGAGAACCTGTTCTTCAGTTCTAACTTGAAGGTATTATGGTGTTTTTTAAGGTTGGTTATGTCAATAGATTTTGTTTGTCCTATGAGCTTGCCACGTTCAAGTTTAGTGTTGAGGTGCATCTTACATCTCACCAATCTATGGTCACTACCTGTGTTGAACTTGTTTAGCACACTGCAGTCTTCTATGACGAATTTTTTGTTACACATAATAAAATCAATTTCACTTGTCGTCCCATTTGGATGTCTCCATGTCCATTTCCTGTGTGGCTTTTTCTTGAAGAAGGAGTTCAAGATGAAAAACCCTTCTGCCTCTGCAAACTCAACGAGAGTATTTCCACGCTGGTTTCTGTTGCCATGACCGAATTTACCTACTGAAGTTTCATTCTGTTGCCGTTGCCCTATTTTTGCATTGAAATCTCCCATAATTATCTTCAAATGCTGCTTACCTTTATTATTTAGATGACAAATTTCTTCATAAAATTCTTCAATTTCTTCTTCAGGATGACTTGTGGTGGGTGCATAAGTTTGAATAATCTGAGCCTGGTATCTTTTCGAGAGTTGGATAACGAGTCGTGCAGCTCTGTCAGAGGAACTTTCAACTTCTACAACTTTGTCCTTCAGTTTCTTGTTTATTATAAATCCAACACCACTAGTTCTGCCAGTATCTGTCCCACGATAGTAGAAGAGATGTCCACTTTTCAGTTCGATGAGATCTTCTCCTTTTCTCCTTACCTCACTTAGCCCCACGATGTCCCACTTGATCCTTTGTAGTTCCTCTTCCAATTCAAGAAGCCTTGAATCAGAAGATAGGGAGCGTCCATTGTAAGTAGCCAAGGTCAGCATCAGATGGCAGCCTAGTCCGGTCCTCCGGGGATTCTTAGCACCCTCTGCCTTCATGTCGCACTGGCCGCTGCCTTGGCCAGGTACATTCCAGCTGCCGGAGACTGAGGGCCAAGATTTAGGTTGTGGAATCATTTTGGAGGGGTTTGGCCATAACTCACCACGCTGGCCAAGCGGGTTGGTGAGTGTGGGATAGCATTTCCTCTGATCCCGATGGTATAGTTATACCACTATGGGCGGTCGTCAGAGCCCCTTTAGTGGGAACAGGATGCACCACGAGAAGGCGGGGTTGACATTTGTCAAGGAGAGGCTGTGATGTTACGCATCACATCCAAATAAATACTATGCGCTAATGAGATGTGTTCACGTGAAACCTTGCGGCCGTGCTCCGACACAGCCTACCTAATTATTTTTTAAACAGATTTGCTTATTTCCTTAACGGGATACGAAAACCTGAAGTTAAGCGTGCCACTTCCAGCTGTAGATTAAGCAGAGATAAGGTGACAAGACATCGGAACGCTGATTTGAAGGCAAAATTGCTTAGAGTCCCGAAATTTAAAAAAAAAATTTTTTGGTTGGAGGTTTAACGACCACAGTGAGTAACTCAGTGGGTTATAAGCAGTCAGTCGCCCATCCCTAATCTAGAGCCACTGGTTCCAGAGAAGGGAGAGAGCCAGGGCCATAAGACAAACACAACATCCATGCCTCACCGGGATTTGAACCCCGATCCCTTTTCGTACGAATGATCAGAAGTCATCGCTTAGACCACTGCGCCACCGGGGCGGCCCCAAAATTTGACGAGTCATGCGTGCTCCCACCAAATATGCAAAACTTTTTGTCATACAACTGTATTCTTTCACCAAGTGTAGCATTGCATCTCAAAATGTTCAGGCCACCCTAGCGGCGTAGTGGTCTTAGTGCTGGTTTCTGACAATCCATCAAAGATGGGTCAGGGTTAAAATACCAGTGAGTCATAGATACTGCGTTTGTCTTACAGCACTGTCCCTCTCCCTTCCCTAGAACTAGTGGCTTTTAATTAGGGACGCTCCTGGTGGTTGTGAAACCTTAAAAAAAAATAGGGTTGACTGTGTCAAAGCACGCCCGCAAGGTTTTACGTAAATACGTCTCGTTAGCGCATAGTATTTATTTGGGTCTAGTAAATGAAAAAAAGACAAATTCAGTAGTTAATTACCAGTTTATTAATCATTGGTCTATGGTAAGAAAAGTAGGATACAAATGGCATACAAGATACATCTATGTTTCTAGCGAATATCAAGTCGACACAAGTATTGCCGAGTGTGGTCGCAGCAGTCAGTGCGTAACTCAAACGAAACTCCCGTTGCATGAAATCAATGAGAGCTCGAACTCGTGACACATCAATGTTGAAGTCGCCGGTGATGATGATCGGCGTTTTCAAATCAGGCTCCAAGTCTGGATGATTTTCTATATACTGGTACTTATACTAATCTGGTACTCATCGTATCCAACGGCGGCAAACCGATCGGCTTCAGTGGATACTTGAAACCGTTCGATCGCGATAACTTCCGAATCTTGTTGCTGTCCAATGATTTACGACACGTACTGCATAACTTGAACTCCGCAACGTTCTCACCAGGAAACGTATTTCGAGCAATTCCACATGTTTTGGCTTCACTGGCTTCAAATCCTTCAGAAACCACAGTCTGTCGCAAATCCCACAGGAATGACTGAACGGACTGCTCACAAACGTGTTCTCGAAACGTTCACTCGCCAATCTCCATCATTTCTCAAACCGCACCGATCTCTCGAAATCCAGTTACATTTCGTCGTTTCCGTATTCCGAAGCATGGGCAGAATCGTTTTCATGCTCCACGTACATGGGCTCATGCGTCTCTCGCGCGCTGCGGTACAGCAATTTTTTTCGCTCCCGATACTTTCTCATGCGTTCTGCCGCGGACATTGCGGTGTTTATCGAAAGCTGACAAGTTGCTTTCCCGCGTAGACTACGTTTGATGTATTTGTGTTTGGCTTTTCGACGAGTATATGCCGACATTGTGAATTTTTAAAAAAATTTCAACTGCGATCCAAAGTTTTACAACCAACACTGTATTTGATTTCACTTCTAACATCTGCAATCGACAGATCTCGGCGTTAGTTTCGTTTGAGACGAATGTCGACGTCGTAGCACTTCGCAGTCCCGAGTTATAGTGATTTGAAGATTGCGCGGCGCAGCGGAAAGTCCCCAAAACCACGCACCCTCTCCCCAACTTATTGCAGCGCGCGAACTCAAGGTCACAAACAAGTCTTTGTTTCCTTGTCTATCGAATGACACTAGGTTGGTTTGGTTCGCCTTGATAATATACAAATTGTTAGGCCGAACTCGATGCCCAATTTTTCGTAAAGCTCAACTTCCCGTAGTGGCCACCTAGTATTGGTCTGATTTCAAAGATGTATTCACGTCAAAAAAGTTAACTTGGAAAGATATATCAAGCAGAATTGTGACCATTTGAAACCGACAAAGCAGACATGTGATGCAAGAGAACATGCTGTACATAGCGAAAGTAAAAATACCTTAGAGAAACGTCCTGAATTAAAAGCAAGCTGTATAAACCTTATATTTCTCTTAAGAACGAACTGCGTGGAGAATTTTCTCATTTTGTAAAATTTTTTGCTGGATCTAAAAATAAGTGCAGTAAACCTTTGTTTTTACTGTACAACAAGCATGTTGAGAGGTGGATATATGCTTTTGAAGAGAGTAAAATAAATGGAACGACTGTCCTCAAAAATTCGGGACTCCACGAAGTAAATTTCTCCATCATTTTTATGCCAGGGAGGGATTCGAATCCACTACTCTCGGTTCCGGAGCCCCGTGTGCTATATACTCTATTACACTGGCAAGTGCTCTCACTGCTATCTGCCTTTAACTGGCAAGTGCTCTCACTGCGAGGCAGGCACGTCACACCTCCCCCCCCGTCTAAAAGAGGGCCGCGGGCATGGCCCACAGTTCAGCTGGGACCATGTGCTGCTGTAGGCAGTCCACCATGAATAACGTACATTTGAGGAACCCCAGACAATTTGGTGCGTGGAACGTAACATCACACTGATTTATTATTTCGAAGCACTGAAGAAGGGATTCTCATTTTTCCTGTCTTGCGGTGGGGAAAGAACATCACACGATTGCGAGAAACCTATCAGCCAGGTCATCCTTGAAGTTCGGGCGCCAATATGACGAAGTAAATTTCTCCATCATTTTTACGCCAAGGAAAGGATTCGAACCCAACACTCTCGGCTCCGAGTGCTATCCACTATACTACACTGGCATGCGCTTCCGCGGCTATCTGCCTTTATCTCATGTGCGGAACAGGCACGTCACTGGACCCCTTGTCATAGAGAGCATACATTTCAGCTGTTGTTGCCAATTCATCAATTCAGAATGCAAAAATCCCCCCCCCAAAAAAAAAATAGGGAAGGTTTTAAAATTCGAAAATTCAAAAATGTCAGATAAATATTTGCCTGACCTAAAGTTTAAATAGTTCACTTTTAGGTGTAAAGGAAAAGGCCAAAGTTAAAGAAGAAAAAAAAGGCTAGGTCTTTTGTTTGAAATGAAAGAGACCTGGATGCTCAGCAAAAGGCCTGATCTGGCAAGCCTGTCGTCAAGCTTCTCCATTGTTCTCGATCATATGTATTCTCAGATACTTTAATAGGCCAGCTATCCACCTAGTCCTGGGCTGTTCCTTCGGACTTGTCTTATTATAACCAGGGTATAAGGCAAATAACAAACAAAAACGAATGTGTCAAACGTATTTGTTTTATCTTTTTTTTTTTTTTTTTTTTTTTTTTTTGTAAAATGGCTTGTAACTCAATTAAAACTGCTTCTGTTTTAAGTACACATTTGAAGCAGAATACAGATACAATATTTACTGAACCCTAAATTTGCATATCTGATCGCACAACTTTAATGATAAAACTACACGAAAACACTGACAAGTTTCTTATGAGCTAGAGGAATTAAACAAGGACATACAGTTTTGTTACATCTTTGTACAACCTCAGCTGAAGAATTATTTCCCCAGTTTAAGTAAAGAGGAGAAATTAAGGTGAATGACAAAGAATGTGGTGGACTTACAATTTGTAGATGATACGGTGCTTTTGTATTTAAACTTACAAATTATAGAAAATGAAAAATGCAACTTAAGACGAGCTACTTTATATATTAGCCTAAAAATAAACAATATTATATTTAACAATAAAATAACACCAAAACCTTTACACCGGAAAACAGCAAGGTTGAAACTAGTCACACTTATTATATTCATTTGTCAGTCCTTAGCTTGCAAGGAAATTAACCAGCTCCCGCGTTTCATTTATTTTCCCCGATGATGAAATATATGAAGAATTAGCTAAATGGAAACTTCCTCTTGTGCAGTGGTGCACTTTACTCAATGCAATATATGTCGGGGCCGCCCCGGTGGCGCAGTGGTCTAAGCGATGGCCTCTGATCATTCGTCCGAATGGGGTCCGGGTTCGAATCCCGGTGAGGCATGGATGTTGTGTTTGTCTTACGGCACTGGCTCTTTCCCTTCCCTGGAGCCAGTGACCCTAAATTAGGGACGGGCGACTGCTTATAGCCCATTGAGTTGCTCACGGTGGTCGTTAAACCTCCAATAAAAAAAAAAAAAAAAAAAAAATATATGTGGGAGGTAATGAATTCGTTTGTCCCGCTCTCTATATTATATCTATGATATCTATGTATATTACCCTATTTATTATTTACACATAGCTGTTCTCCTGGTTATTCTATGAAGCGTTTTTTTTTTTTTTTTTTTTTTGGTTACTTCCTTGCCACGTTCCCGCTTCCAACTTAATTTCTATCTCGTCGTCCCATTTCGAATATCAGAAAAATCTTCCCCTCTTTACTAGGAGCGTCGAAAATTCTTTCCGTCGTACGGAGAATCACCAAATCGCCTTCACATCTCCTTCCTGGACAGTCAATAGTTTCTTTTTCCTTTTCCCTTTGTCTCCGAAAAGGCGCGGGGCTCCACCCCCCCTCACCCCCCTTGTCGTTTTACGTGACTCCTTCTGTGACAACCTGCTGAGTGCTTAATGCTCAACGAGACCCGCCATCTTGTATTGCTGCCTTCTCTTATTAACCAACCGGCAAGCGTATTTCACAAATTGCTCGGGCAATTTTGCACATTTTGGAACACCGTTTGTGGCTAACGTAAGATATATGATAAATAAAGAGTTCCCCGGTTTAAGATTTTCATTTTGGACACTTTAAGTATTTTTTTATTAATTAATAAAGCTATGGAACACGCCTTGGTACGACTTTCGCTGCAGATAAAAAATGAAGGAAAAGGTCAATGAAAATTCTGAAACCAGGGAACTCTTTATTTATCATATATCTTGCGTTAGCAACAAACGGTGTTCCAAAATGTGCAAAATTGCCCGAGCAATTTGTGAAATACGCTTGCCCGTTGGTTAATAAGAGAAGGCAGCAATACAAGATGGCGGGTCTCGTAGAGCCTTAAGTAAACTCAGTGCCCCCGTCACCCTTTCGTTAGCAACATACTTTGCAAGCGTGTATCACCGTAATTTGTGCCTTCTTTCTTACGCGTAAGTCATTGTTCCACCCACATTGTGAAAAAAGGGATGAATCCTGAGGCCCAAGCGTTGCAATTCTTCCCACGCGGACACTGGTGTCATAAAACCATTTGCAGAGCAATAAAGTCATTTTCAAACTGAACAGGCGTGACGCTGAGGATGGCATCCAACTTTTCTTGGAGCACCCCCCCCCCCCAATATTTATGTAATTCGAATATATGACGAGTGCAACCGTCTACGTTGTATAGGGAACTTGGAAAAATGTATTTGAATTTCTCGAATTCACTGAATTTTTTATAAAAAACGCATTCTTTGTTAAATTTAGAGTTCGTACTTATGGAAAATGAAGGGAGTCCTCTGAACCAGTTTCTGAGAGAGTAGTTAAACACACCTTTTTTTTTTTTTTTTTTTTTTTTTTGTAGTTATAGTTTTAAACGATGAAAGAGAGTGAGAGAGATAGAGAGAGATATTCCTTGTCAGGTTACAAACTGAAGTGCATAGACAGCTTTATGAACGCAAAATATCGAAAAAACAAAACAAAAAAAAACAAGACATAAGTAAACTGAAATGGTGAAGAAATAGTAACTTAGGTGAGATTCGTATCCATCGTTCCCATACTACATACGTTGAATAACTACTACGTACAGATTAACTTGAAAACTTTTTACTAGGGATAAAATTATCAGCGCAGGGTTGGTAAATGAGCGGAATTGTATGCCAAAATTTATGCCAAATACTCCAAAATTTGTATACTCCAAAATGGATGTTGTGTTTGTCTTACGGCACTGGCTCTTTCCCTTCCCTGGAGCCAGTGACCCTAAATTAGGGACGGGCGACTGCTTATAGCCCATTGAGTTGCTCACGGTGGTCGTTAAACCTCCAATAAAAAAAAAAAAAAATATATGTGGGAGGTAATGAATTCGTTTGTCCCGCTCTCTATATTATATCTATGATATCTATGTATATTACCCTATTTATTATTTACACATAGCTGTTCTCCTGGTTATTCTATGAAGCGTTTTTTTTTTTTTTTTTTTTTTGGTTACTTCCTTGCCACGTTCCCGCTTCCAACTTAATTTCTATCTCGTCGTCCCATTTCGAATATCAGAAAAATCTTCCCCTCTTTACTAGGAGCGTCGAAAATTCTTTCCGTCGTACGGAGAATCACCAAATCGCCTTCACATCTCCTTCCTGGACAGTCAATAGTTTCTTTTTCCTTTTCCCTTTGTCTCCGAAAAGGCGCGGGGCTCCACCCCCCCTCACCCCCCTTGTCGTTTTACGTGACTCCTTCTGTGACAACCTGCTGAGTGCTTAATGCTCAACGAGACCCGCCATCTTGTATTGCTGCCTTCTCTTATTAACCAACCGGCAAGCGTATTTCACAAATTGCTCGGGCAATTTTGCACATTTTGGAACACCGTTTGTGGCTAACGTAAGATATATGATAAATAAAGAGTTCCCCGGTTTAAGATTTTCATTTTGGACACTTTAAGTATTTTTTTATTAATTAATAAAGCTATGGAACACGCCTTGGTACGACTTTCGCTGCAGATAAAAAATGAAGGAAAAGGTCAATGAAAATTCTGAAACCAGGGAACTCTTTATTTATCATATATCTTGCGTTAGCAACAAACGGTGTTCCAAAATGTGCAAAATTGCCCGAGCAATTTGTGAAATACGCTTGCCCGTTGGTTAATAAGAGAAGGCAGCAATACAAGATGGCGGGTCTCGTAGAGCCTTAAGTAAACTCAGTGCCCCCGTCACCCTTTCGTTAGCAACATACTTTGCAAGCGTGTATCACCGTAATTTGTGCCTTCTTTCTTACGCGTAAGTCATTGTTCCACCCACATTGTGAAAAAAGGGATGAATCCTGAGGCCCAAGCGTTGCAATTCTTCCCACGCGGACACTGGTGTCATAAAACCATTTGCAGAGCAATAAAGTCATTTTCAAACTGAACAGGCGTGACGCTGAGGATGGCATCCAACTTTTCTTGGAGCACCCCCCCCCAATATTTATGTAATTCGAATATATGACGAGTGCAACCGTCTACGTTGTATAGGGAACTTGGAAAAATGTATTTGAATTTCTCGAATTCACTGAATTTTTTTATAAAAAACGCATTCTTTGTTAAATTTAGAGTTCGTACTTATGGAAAATGAAGGGAGTCCTCTGAACCAGTTTCTGAGAGAGTAGTTAAACACACCTTTTTTTTTTTTTTTTTTTTTTTTGTAGTTATAGTTTTAAACGATGAAAGAGAGTGAGAGAGATAGAGAGAGATATTCCTTGTCAGGTTACAAACTGAAGTGCATAGACAGCTTTATGAACGCAAAATATCGAAAAAACAAAACAAAAAAAAACAAGACATAAGTAAACTGAAATGGTGAAGAAATAGTAACTTAGGTGAGATTCGTATCCATCGTTCCCATACTACATACGTTGAATAACTACTACGTACAGATTAACTTGAAAACTTTTTACTAGGGATAAAATTATCAGCGCAGGGTTGGTAAATGAGCGGAATTGTATGCCAAAATTTATGCCAAATACTCCAAAATTTGTATACTCCAAAATGGATGTTGTGTTTGTCTTACGGCACTGGCTCTTTCCCTTCCCTGGAGCCAGTGACCCTAAATTAGGGACGGGCGACTGCTTATAGCCCATTGAGTTGCTCACGGTGGTCGTTAAACCTCCAATAAAAAAAAAAAAAAAAAAAATATATGTGGGAGGTAATGAATTCGTTTGTCCCGCTCTCTATATTATATCTATGATATCTATGTATATTACCCTATTTATTATTTACACATAGCTGTTCTCCTGGTTATTCTATGAAGCGTTTTTTTTTTTTTTTTTTTGGTTACTTCCTTGCCACGTTCCCGCTTCCAACTTAATTTCTATCTCGTCGTCCCATTTCGAATATCAGAAAAATCTTCCCCTCTTTACTAGGAGCGTCGAAAATTCTTTCCGTCGTACGGAGAATCACCAAATCGCCTTCACATCTCCTTCCTGGACAGTCAATAGTTTCTTTTTCCTTTTCCCTTTGTCTCCGAAAAGGCGCGGGGCTCCACCCCCCCTCACCCCCTTGTCGTTTTACGTGACTCCTTCTGTGACAACCTGCTGAGTGCTTAATGCTCAACGAGACCCGCCATCTTGTATTGCTGCCTTCTCTTATTAACCAACCGGCAAGCGTATTTCACAAATTGCTCGGGCAATTTTGCACATTTTGGAACACCGTTTGTGGCTAACGTAAGATATATGATAAATAAAGAGTTCCCCGGTTTAAGATTTTCATTTTGGACACTTTAAGTATTTTTTTATTAATTAATAAAGCTATGGAACACGCCTTGGTACGACTTTCGCTGCAGATAAAAAATGAAGGAAAAGGTCAATGAAAATTCTGAAACCAGGGAACTCTTTATTTATCATATATCTTACGTTAGCAACAAACGGTGTTCCAAAATGTGCAAAATTGCCCGAGCAATTTGTGAAATACGCTTGCCCGTTGGTTAATAAGAGAAGGCAGCAATACAAGATGGCGGGTCTCGTAGAGCCTTAAGTAAACTCAGTGCCCCCGTCACCCTTTCGTTAGCAACATACTTTGCAAGCGTGTATCACCGTAATTTGTGCCTTCTTTCTTACGCGTAAGTCATTGTTCCACCCACATTGTGAAAAAAGGGATGAATCCTGAGGCCCAAGCGTTGCAATTCTTCCCACGCGGACACTGGTGTCATAAAACCATTTGCAGAGCAATAAAGTCATTTTCAAACTGAACAGGCGTGACGCTGAGGATGGCATCCAACTTTTCTTGGAGCACCCCCCCCCCCCCAATATTTATGTAATTCGAATATATGACGAGTGCAACCGTCTACGTTGTATAGGGAACTTGGAAAAATGTATTTGAATTTCTCGAATTCACTGAATTTTTTTATAAAAAACGCATTCTTTGTTAAATTTAGAGTTCGTACTTATGGAAAATGAAGGAGTCCTCTGAACCAGTTTCTGAGAGAGTAGTTAAACACACCTTTTTTTTTTTTTTTTTTTTTTTTGTAGTTATAGTTTTAAACGATGAAAGAGAGTGAGAGAGATAGAGAGAGATATTCCTTGTCAGGTTACAAACTGAAGTGCATAGACAGCTTTATGAACGCAAAATATCGAAAAAACAAAACAAAAAAAAACAAGACATAAGTAAACTGAAATGGTGAAGAAATAGTAACTTAGGTGAGATTCGTATCCATCGTTCCCATACTACATACGTTGAATAACTACTACGTACAGATTAACTTGAAAACTTTTTACTAGGGATAAAATTATCAGCGCAGGGTTGGTAAATGAGCGGAATTGTATGCCAAAATTTATGCCAAATACTCCAAAATTTGTGTCCCCTCCCCCTTACGTCATGCTTAAACACCCTATAACGAAGTAAATTTCTCCGTCATTTTCGGTCTACGCCGGGATTCGAACCCGAGGCCGCTTATTCCGGAACAAGTCGCTCTACCAACTGAGCTACGCAGACGATTATTTTGGTTCCTATCTGCCTTTACGTCGTGTGCGTCCTGCTGGCAGGTACGTCACAACCCCAACCCCCTAATAGCCCACCCAGGTCTGAGCGGAAGGCATCGCCACTGAAACTGAACTTCACAAACAGCTTGCTGTCAGAAAGCAGGGTTGGTCATCTCTCTAGCTCATTAACTGCTGGCTGAAAACTAGTAAAGCGACCATAGAATGTCTCCCCGAAAACGCTAACGATAAGAGAAATGATTTTAACTAACGAAACGAAATCAAAGAAGGTTATCAATGCTAATCTTTCGCTGAAATCAATGGGCCCACGGTAACATATGAAATGGGTACGTGCAGTCACACGCGTCGAGATTTGTTTTCTGAAGGATTGACTACTTAAATAATTCTTTTGTCGGCTCAGAAATAAAGCCCTAAATTTTTTGTGTTTCGCTAAAACCTCTGGGAGCGAATACATAGGATCTGCTAAATATTATTTACATTAGTGGGTCGCTGGTGGTCTATTGGTCAACGTTCGTGACTGTCACGGAGATAACTTCAGGTTTGATCCCAGTCGGATGGGTACGTAAAGCCGTCGGACCCCGGGTACTGGCCCTCCGGTAATAAATAAGAGCGTCTTCCTCTCCCTTTTTACCTCGCTTCCATGTGACTCTCCCATCGGGCACTCTAGCCAAAATCTCCTAGCTTCCTCTTTTTAAGGGTCGTTTAAGGCCTGGGATCATATTAAAATAATTACTTTTTTTTTTTTAATTATACGTTCAAGTCAAATTGGATAGTTATATTGCTTTGAGATCGAAGCATGCAACTGTTGTACAGTTTGTTATCCCTTCCTAAAATCCTCTACATATGATCTGATCTCTACATTAGTGAATAAATTAAAATAATTCCTTTTTTGGGGGTTCGATACAAACAAGCTTGAAGAAATACTGCATAATTTTCTTCAACTAATAGTTTAACGTTCGTAAAGCCTCAGCCACAATTAATTGTGAAACGTCTGACACATTCAGCGTGGGAAAGGGAGTTCGCCAGGGATGCATTTTCTCACCCATACTTTTTTATATATCATCATCATCATCATTGTCAACCATTATCTATCCACTGCTGGGTGAAGGTCTCCCCAAGTTTCCTCCACAACGGTCTGTCTTGTGCCAGTCTCTTCCATGTCCCTCCCGCATACTTTCGAATTTCATCCATCCATCTCCCATGTGGATAATCAGGAAAGCGAAGGATAACTGATATGGTGGGGTGTCAAGATGCGGTAAGAAAATATCAAATTTACGCTATGCAGATGGCATCACTATAGTTGCTGATTCACAGGAGGAGATGGTGCAATTTCTCAAACGCATCGAAGACTACAGCGCCGAAGCTGGTCTCAAACTAAAGAGAGCCACGTGCTGCCTTATGGTAGTTGACAAGGCCGGAGTGCTTCCTCAAAGCTTTGAACAGATACCCGATATTGCCCGAAAATCAGAAGTCATACTGTATAACTGGGGGCCACCATAACCAACGACGGCAATTGCAAAGGTGAGACCAAAAGGAGGATCGAAATGGCCAAATCTGCCCTGGCAGGGCTTAAAAAAATCTGGAAGGATCGTCACATCAGCAGAACCACCAAGGTGAGGGTGGTCATAGTCCTTGTGTTCCCCATCGCGACTTATGGTTCTGAAACATGGACTTTAAATGCAGCATGTCACAGACGAGTTGAATCGTTTGAAATGATTTGCTACAGACGCATGCTGAAAACATCCTGGGTTGTGCATAGGACTAATGCATCAATCTTGAGAGAGTTCTGTGTAGACGCGCACATGCGACTTCTTCCGACAATCCAACGACATATACTAACCTTCTTCTGCCACATCATCCGGCGAGACGATTTAGAAACACTTTATATTCAGGGGAAAGTCGACAGCAAAACAACGAGACGACGTTCCCCAGACAGATTCATTGATCAAATAAAAACTCTCACATATCTATCAGTTGCAGAAATGAGAACTGTAGAGAATAGGCAAGAATGGCGAACCTTGACTACCGACAGGATGTGAATTGGCTCACAACGCTCGAACCGAGCAAAGAAGAGAGAGAGAGAGAGCAATTTAGAGGAACAAGCTCTAAACATCCACATTTTCTTATAGTTGTTCTGGAAAGTTCTGCGTGAGTCTAACTTTTCGTGGCAAGTTTTACGTTCAAGTCAAATTGGTATTTATGTTGGTTTAACACTATTTGATACTTATTTTCCAATCACACATGTTTCATTTTCTACGTCACACTCTGACGTATACTTTAATATGACTTTGCTTTCTAGTTCCTGTATGTTCTACATCACAGTCTGGCGTATACTCTGATACAACTTTCCTTTTTAGTTCCTATATGTTCTACGTCACACTCTGACGTATACTCTGATATAACTTCCTTTTTTAGTTCCTGTATGTTCTACGTCACACTTTGACGTATACTCTAATATGACTTTCCTTTTTAGTTCCTGTATCTATGCAAATATTGGCTCTTGATTCCTTAAGCAAATTCTAACTTAACGCTACATTTCTTATTCGATGAGTATTCTTGTGGCAACCTGAATTGAGGTCAGAAGTAAAATGAAATACATGTTCAACAGAGATAAGAACGAGGTTTACAATGTATGTTTGGGGGCGTTCTAATTGGTTTTCTAATTACCCCTCTTTCTAACTCTTCAGTCAGAGTGCTGTTTCTTGTACGATGTATTCTGCTGTTTGATGTTAAATGTGGAGTTGATTGTTAGATGTTTTGAATATCTCTTAAAAGTCTAGCGTTTGTTAGAAAATGATAGTTATATTGCTTTGAGATCGAAGCCTGAAACTGTTGTCCAGTTTGTTATACTTTAACAATGTTTCACGCTAAGCGTTATATGTTTAAGTGCGCTAACCTTTAAAGTGACCGGTTTTGAACGAAATAAAGATATTGAATTTAGTAAATACAGACTTGTTATTTACTCTCCGTTTAATCCAATCAGTGGTTAAATTAAAATATATTTGTGTTTCAACTATCCGGAGCATCAAGTAAACGCTACGAAACGTTTCAGTTAAAGAAGTTTTCATAGTGGGGTTGGTTATTATGGACATCCAGGACTAAGCTCCGCATGAAAACAAGAAAAAAAAATTTTTTTTCTTTTAATTGGAAAAATTCCGAAAGAAAATCCGTGTTAGTAACCAATTCCCAGATTTTCTGAATGCAAATGTGAGCCACTACAACAGTTGAGTAATATCCGAAAGAAAATCCGTATTAGTAACCAGTTCCCAGATTTTCTGAACGCAAATGTGAGCCACTACAACAGTTGAGTAACTAGGTAACACATTACAGCCTTCCATATCCGAAAGAAAATCCGTATTAGTAACCAGTTCCCACATTTTCTAAACGCAAATGTGAGCCACTACA
Organism: Macrothele yani; assembly: GCA_039090855.1. Lineage (NCBI taxonomy): Eukaryota > Metazoa > Arthropoda > Arachnida > Araneae > Macrothelidae > Macrothele > Macrothele yani. Next base: position 190,019,638 of record CM076995.1, read on the forward strand.
ACAGTTGAGTAACTAGGTAACACATTACAGCCTTCCATATCTGAAAGAAAATCCGTATTAGTAACCAGTTCCCAGATTTTCTGAACGCAAATGTGAGCCACTACAACAGTTGAGTAACTAGGTAACACATTACAGCCTTCCATATCCGAAAGAAAATCCGTATTAGTAACCAGTTCCCAGATTTTCTGAACGCAAATGTGAGCCACTACAACAGTTGAGTAACTAGGTAACACATTACAGCCTTCCATATCCGAAAGAAAATCCGTATTAGTAACCAGTTCCCACATTTTCTGAACGCAAATGTGAGCCACTACAACAGTTGAGTAATTAGGTAACACATTACAGCCTTCCATATCCGAAAGAAAATCCGTATTAGTAACCAGTTCCCACATTTTCTGAACGCAAATGTGAGCCACTACAACAGTTGAGTAACTAGGTAACACATTACAGCCTTCCATATCCGAAAGAAAATCCGTATTAGTAACCAGTTCCCACATTTTCTGATTGCAAATGTGAGCCACTATAATAGTTGAGTAACTGGGTAACACATTACAGCCTTTCATATCCGAAAGAAAATCCGTATTAGTAACCAGTTCCCACATTTTCTGAACGCAAATGTGAGCCACTACAACAGTTGAGTAACTGGGTAACACATTACAGCCTACCATATCCAAAAGAAAATCCGTATTAGTAACCAGTTCCCAGATTTTCTGAACGCAAATGTGAGCCACTACAACAGTTGAGTAACTAGGTAACACATTACAGCCTTCCATATCCGAAAGAAAATCCGTATTAGTAACCAGTTCCCAGATTTTCTGAACGCAAATGTGAGCCACTACAACAGTTGAGTAACTAGGTAACACATTACAGCCTTCCATATCCGAAAGAAAATCCGTATTAGTAACCAGTTCCCAGATTTTCTGAACGCAAATGTGAGCCTCTACAATATTTGAGTAACTCGGTAACACATTACAGCCTTCCATATCCGAAAGAAAATCCGTATTAGTAACCAGTTCCCACATTTTCTGAACGCAAATGTGAGCCACTACAACAGTTGAGTAACTGGGTAACACATTACAGCCTTTCATATCCGAAAGAAAATCCGTATTAGTAACCAGTTCCCAGATTTTCTGAACGCAAATGTGAGCCACTACAACAGTTGAGTAACTGGGTAACACATTACAGCCTTTCATATCCGAAAGAAAATCCGTATTAGTAACCAGTTCCCACATTTTCTGATTGCAAATGTGAGCCACTATAATAGTTGAGTAACTGGGTAACACATTACAGCCTACCATATCAGAAAGAAAATCCGTATTAGTAACCAGTTCCCACATTTTCTGAACGCAAATGTGAGCCACTACAACAGTTGAGTAACTAGGTAACACATTACAGCCTTCCATATCCGAAAGAAAATCCGTATTAGTAACCAGTTCCCACATTTTCTGATTGCAAATGTGAGCCACTATAATAGTTGAGTAACTGGGTAACACATTACAGCCTTCCATATCCGAAAGAAAATCCGTATTAGTAACCAGTTCCCACATTTTCTGATTGCAAATGTGAGCCACTATAATAGTTGAGTAACTGGGTAACACATTACAGCCTACCATATCCGAAAGAAAATCCGTATTAGTAACCAGTTCCCACATTTTCTGAACGCAAATGTGAGCCACTACAACAGTTGAGTAACTAGGTAACACATTACAGCCTTCCATATCCGAAAGAAAATCCGTATTAGTAACCAGTTCCCACATTTTCTGAACGCAAATGTGAGCCACTACAACAGTTGAGTAACTAGGTAACACATTACAGCCTTCCATATCCGAAAGAAAATCCGTATTAGTAACCAGTTCCCACATTTTCTGATTGCAAATGTGAGCCACTATAATAGTTGAGTAACTGGGTAACACATTACAGCCTACCATATCCGAAAGAAAATCCGTATTAGTAACCAGTTCCCACATTTTCTGAACGCAAATGTGAGCCACTACAACAGTTGAGTAACTAGGTAACACATTACAGCCTTCCATATCCGAAAGAAAATCCGTATTAGTAACCAGTTCCCACATTTTCTGAACGCAAATGTGAGCCACTACAACAGTTGAGTAACTAGGTAACACATTACAGCCTTCCATATCCGAAAGAAAATCCGTATTAGTAACCAGTTCCCAGATTTTCTGAACGCAAATGTGAGCCACTACAATAGTTCTACAATAGTTAAGTAACTGGGTAACACATTACAGCCTTCCATATCCGTAAGAAAATCCGTATTAGTGACCAGTTCCCAGATTTTCTGAATGCAAATGTGAGCCACTACAACAGTTGAGTAACTGGGTAACACATTACAGCCTTCCATATCCGAAAGAAAATCCGTATTAGTAACCAGTCCCCAGATTTTCTGAACGCAAATGTGAGCCACTACAATAGTTCTACAATAGTTAAGTAACTGGGTAACACATTACAGCCTTCCATATCCGTAAGAAAATCCGTATTAGTGACCAGTTCCCAGATTTTCTGAATGCAAATGTGAGCCACTACAACAGTTGAGTAACTGGGTAACACATTACAGCCTTCCATATCCGAAAGAAAATCCGTATTAGTAACCAGTTTCCACATTTTCTGAACGCAAATGTGAGCCACTACAACAGTTGAGTAACTAGGTAACACATTACAGCCTTCCATATCCGAAAGAAAATCCGTATTAGTAACCAGTTCCCACATTTTCTGAACGCAAATGTGAGCCACTACAACAGTTGAGTAACTGGGTAACACATTACAGCCTTTCATATCCGAAAGAAAATCCGTATTAGTAACCAGTTCCCACATTTTCTGATTGCAAATGTGAGCCACTATAATAGTTGAGTAACTGGGTAACACATTACAGCCTACCATATCCGAAAGAAAATCCGTATTAGTAACCAGTTCCCACATTTTCTGAACGCAAATGTGAGCCACTACAACAGTTGAGTAACTAGATAACACATTACAGCCTTCCATATCCGAAAGAAAATCCGTATTAGTAACCAGTTCCCACATTTTCTGAACGCAAATGTGAACCACTACAACAGTTGAGTAACTAGGTAACACATTACAGCCTTCCATATCCGAAAGAAAATCCGTATTAGTAACCAGTTCAAACATTTTCTGATTGCAAATGTGAGCCACTATAATAGTTGAGTAACTGGGTAACACATTACAGCCTACCATATCCGAAAGAAAATCCGTATTAATAACCAGTTCCCACATTTTCTGAACGCAAATGTGAGCCACTACAACAGTTGAGTAACTAGGTAACACATTACAGCCTTCCATATCCGAAAGAAAATCCGTATTAGTAACCAGTTCCCACATTTTCTGAACGCAAATGTGAGCCACTACAACAGTTGAGTAACTAGGTAACACATTACAGCCTTCCATATCCGAAAGAAAATCCGTATTAGTAACCAGTTCCCAGATTTTCTGAACGCAAATGTGAGCCACTACAATAGTTCTACAATAGTTAAGTAACTGGGTAACACATTACAGCCTTCCATATCCGTAAGAAAATCCGTATTAGTGACCAGTTCCCAGATTTTCTGAATGCAAATGTGAGCCACTACAATAGTTGAGTAACTGGGTAACACGTTACAGCCTTCCATATCCGAAAACAAAATCCGTATTAGTAATCCGCTCCCAGATTTTTTATGAATGCAGATGTGTGCCACTACAATGGTTGAGTAAGTGGGTAACACATTACATTTCAAAATTGTCTTTATTCTTCAAATAAAAATAGCATTTCTATGTACACGACAGTAGAATTCTGCCAATAAATACAGTGGTATATACAACAACTGGAAAGTTCCAGTGAAACGTAAAACAAAATATTGTTAAAATCATAAAATTATTTCGCCCCGAAGGGCGATGGAAAGGCAGACAATAAAGCACGAGCGACGCAAATGAAAATGTATACTACAGTATTGTAGACAAGAAAAGACATGATGCTATACTATTCACAAATTCCAATTAAGTATTACTACCATACTCAAGATTAAATATGCACAAGGTACTAATTCACATAAAAGACCATGGGTGAGAAGGAACTAACAGGTGCAACAGTATTTAGAAATATGACAGAAATGGTAGAAACAATTAAGCACAAATACTTATTATATGCACAGAATTATGCAGTGACAAGAGAGAAATACGCTAAACGGACCCAGGAGGGCAACTTTACAAAAAAAAACAGAAATCGAACAGTAATGCAATTCATAAGTGTCATATCATATGTACAGAACAATACAGTGACAAAAAAGAAAGCCGCTAAGCATACCCAGAAGGGCAGCTTCTCATAAAACAGAAATGTAACAGTGGTGCTACACTCAAAATTTACATCATATGTACAGAAGTATTCAGTGACAAGGGGGAGAATCGCTAAAAGTACTCAGAAGAGCATCTTACATTAAATTATATACACAGGGACAATAAAATTTCAAAATATATTCAACATAATGTAGGGGACATTGTGTGTGCAGTAAACTGTGCAGAAGAAAGAATTATATACAACATAAAATACAACAAAATCGAAGAGATCATGGGAAACATGGTGAGCTATCTCCAATAGCACATAAAACAGAAGAATCACAAATAGCGAATCATGTGGGTGAAAAAGGAGACTCCACCTAGGAGCCTCATACCACCAAAATTAATACCTAAAATCATGAGTTGTGACAGGGAATGTGGGCGACAACAAAAATCCCACCTACAAGTTGAGACGTAGCTGCAAATTGTGGATATGGAACCACCCAGCCGATTGGGCCCAGGTGGATTGAAAAACGTTATCGGTGTTTGTTGAGGCAGCACGAGAGTGCTCCATTCGGAGACGAGTGGTTAACCGCGCTAGGAAGCGTCTCCGAATGATAGCACTTGCCTCCTGAGGAGGTGGAGTAAGAGCAGGGAGGCGTTGTTCAAGATGGAAAGCATATACAGTGAACTTCACAAGAAGAAAAATGTAACGGCACACAGGAGGCAAGTGAGTAGGTGGATGCTTAGTTTGGAGTAGCCAAGCATATGCAAGAAATGGTAACGATCGAGCACAAATTCGATCAGCAAGACGAAATGCTGTGTTTAGGACTGGCAGGAGTACTGGGCAGAAGAGGTATTGATGTTGGACGTCGCTGACTTCAGGGCAAAAGGAACAATGTGGAGAGGTGAGAAGGGTCATGCGAAATAGTACTGATGGGGCGGGGAGACGAAGGTGAAGAAATTGCCAATGGACATTGAGTTCAAGAGGGGAGGAAAGGGGAGAGGTAGAGGCTGTCCAGATGGCGGGGAGAAGAGAAGGAGAAGCAGAATGAACAGAAAGTGGAAGTGCGGGAGGGGAAAGAAGGAGCCAATAAAGAGAAGAGGAGGAGATAGAAGTAACTAGAACCGGGGAGCTACGAATGAATAGAAAGAACGGTAGAGAAAGAGGGGCGGAGGGGACCGAGAAGAGACCATCAGGGGAAGCGAGGAGTGGAAAGAGGCTCCAAAGCGCTGTGCGAAGGAGAAGATATTCGTTAGCAAGAGTAATGGTTGCAGAGAGAAACAGGGAAGAAAGAGGTCTCCAGGTTAGATCAGAAGTTACGAGAGAACGGACAGTTATCACACCAGAGCGGATCCAATGAGGAAAGTAAAAGTAAGGGAGGTTAGGAGGGTGAATAAGAGAAGAGAAGAAGAGAGGTTCATCTAGAAGATCAAGAGTTGAAGAAGGAGATGAACGGAGAAGAGGAAGCGAACGAAAGAGAGAAAGGCCCTCTCGCAGGACAGAAGGGAGGTGGGACGGAAGAAGAGAGTATGAATCCATCTTCAGAAACAGTAAGAAGGTGAAAGATGGGTCACGAGAAGAAGCAAGAACATTCAAGGTAGCGGTAAGGGACGGAACAGTTGAAGTGGCAAGACGAATGAAATGAATAATGCGATGTGTTTTATAAAGGACTGCTGGATCAGGAAGCTGGATGCCACCTAATGAGGCTGGCAGCTTTAAATATGCGTTTACTAAACGACAATGAATACAGCGTGGCGGTAAAGGCGACAACAGTCAACCCGTCGTTTTAGCTTCCTTGACTAAGCTTCGGAGAACAGTAATGAATAAACAAATGCACGCTGAACTGTGCGCGATTAAAACTGTCACTTGGGGCTGCTCGCCTTTCTGTTTAACAACAGCAATTTTGCTTTCGCGTCGTCGGACAGTGAGCGGCTGAGTTTCTTTTGTGAAATTAAGCAAGCTGTAAGGTTCGTTCGTGTAAGTAAAATGAAAAACGGATTTTTTATCGGAACGCACCTTTAGTTTATTAAGGGATGAAGAAAAAAACCCGTTAAAGGCTTGGGCTTACCTCCACCAAATATCTGTTTGGTGCAAAAACGTAAGAATCAGTCTAGAACTTTTAATGTGGAGATATAGCAAAATATTCTGGTTAACGGGAAGCAAAAGCAAACATACTTTGTTTGGTTTTCACTGTATGGCTTTTACTGTTTTTTATGTTATGCAACATATGTACAGTATACATTATATTGACAAAAGCCACCCGACACCTACGAAAGAAACACAACATAGCATTTATTTACATATATTAGCACGGTGTCGTTCCACCTTTGGCCATAATGTATGCACTGATCCTTCGAGATATGCTTTCGACAAGGTTTTGGAACACAGCTATAGGTATGCGTTTCCATTCAGTACATAATGCTGCCGCTAACTGTTACTTATTAGTAAGCCTTGGTTCCAAACTTTTTATGCGGCGCCCTAATACGTCCCATAGGTGCTCTATGGGATTAAGTTCAGGGCTCCGTACTGGCCGGTCCACACACGATACGGAATTATCGTCAAACCACGCCGTAACAGTCCTTGCTTTATGGCTCGGTGCATTATCCTGTTGGTACCAACAAGTCCCGGTTCAACAGTATTGCCACAGAGTTGGTAGGGCATAATTGTCCAGAATATTGAGGTAGACGTGCTGGTTAACAAGTTTCTCCACGATAACCAATGGCCCGGGACCATTCCACGAAAAACACCCCCACACGAATACACTGCAAGCTCCATACGTGACCGTAGGAACAGTAAATAGCGTTCCCCTGCTATAGCTATACCCACACACGGCCATCAGACTGTTGGGTCGTGTATCTGGATTCATCAGTCCATAGGACCTGTTTCCTTTGATCTACGGTCTACGATAAACGTTCTTTACACCATGCAAAACGACGCGTAGCATTCCGAGTGGAGATGAAAGGCTTATGAGCAGCCTAAGTTTCATCCTTAAGTTTCATGTGCACAACAACGGTAACCCATGGAATGAAGTTATCTGCGAATAGTACGTGTACATACCGAGGTTCCAGCATTTTTACTCACCCATACACTGAGCTCTTGTTCAGTAATCCGTCGATTAGCTGTAACGACTCTCCTGAAGCTTCGATGTCCTCTATCACAGATTTGCTTTGGTCTGCCGGTACGTTTTGCTTCTTCAGGCACGCCATGTTCCAGTGGGACATCTATGCGCTTTGAATTCTGTTTCAGCGATAGGTGCGGCTGAAGGCATTGTGCACATACTTTTCCATACCCGAAACGTAGGTTCTGTGCCAGTAGTCACTCTGCAGTTTTCCATCACCGCATTATCCACCACTCCAGTGGTTTCCTGAGTGATGACGTGGTTACATTACCCAGGATATAGAAGGTCCACTGCCTTTGGCGAATTTCTCGATATTATTTCCACCAATTAATGGTCGTACTGCATGATGAGAAAGCTCCTGCGTGTGCTCCCAAAATATGCAGAAAAATCTCGGACGGACTTTCTCCTCCTTTCGTCAGAAACTGCATCACGGCGCACTGCGCTTTCTTGGATTAATCGTTGTAGTAGCGCGCGTCATGAAGAGTGCTTGACGCACTCTCCAGTTGTGTTAAGATACCTGACCACCTGCCGTAGCGCATTGCCCTTATCTGTCTGTGTACAGTGGCGTCATTACAGGCGACGACGTGTCAACTTCGCCGTCGCCCTAGCCTACGTTTCACTTGAGCGACTGTTATATGAAAACATATACTCTGAAAGGACAAATTATTAGGGGCACCTATTTAATTACGTGTTGGACCCCATTTTATCTTCCAAACTGCATCGATTCAATTGAAGTCTATTTAATGAGGGGTCGATACCCTTCTATAGGTATGTTCACCCAAGCGAATGTGATGGCTTTTGTCAATTGCCGAATGTTCTCTGGAGAAGAATCTCTGTTACGAATGACTCTTTCAATCTCATATCACAGGTGATCGATTGAACTAAGATCAAGAGACTGTGCGGGCCATTTCAGCACTTTCAATTCACTGACGTACCCCTAGAACCACTGTGTGACGATTCGAGCCTAGTGGCATGACTTATCTTCAGGCTGGAATTAGCCTTCTCCATGTACATGTACAGGCGTCAGACCAGGCACACCCGTACCCTTTCCCGTAGTGACACTGTCTACGCCCCGTTCATGTCTGAATCCCTTGTAGTGAGCTGTTTATAAAGTCATCTCAACGTCATAGCCGCGTACGTAAGTGACGATGGCACGTTTCTGGTTGCTATTGTGTGTTCCTAATAAACTGCTACTTTAGTGTAATTAAAACTGAGCATATGGGTCGAATTCTCTAAAAATCGTGAGCACTATGGGAAATTATTCGTTTCATTGCTTGCGTATGTTCAATTAACTAATATTTAGTGACATTCAATGTGTCAGAAATTCCTTCATTTTCGGAAAGTAAGGAAAAATTACCTAATGAATTTTAGGAAAGAACCCAAGCTTTGCAATAAGTTATTTCCAGCATTCAGAGGTTAAAAATTGTTTTCAATTTTCCAGGAAAGTGAAAATTCACTTCAGTTTTATCGGTGTGACTTTTAAGAAGACAATTTTACTTTGGATGTGGATGTCTTAGCTAAACGGGTTGCAAAAATTTGTCTTCTTTGGAATATGGGCTAATGTCTCTTTTTGTCTCATGTGCGATTTTCAGTACCACGAAAGAAGCTGCAGCTGGCATTTTCGATCCTAGGTAATACTACCTGTGAGAAGCTGACATAAAATATACTCTCTACATACTCGTAAATAAGTGGATGCGCAATTACAAAAAGTGATTACTTTTACAGCAGGTTTTTTCAGTATTTTATCCAACCCTAGTAGCACAGTACGATTGCAAATCGCCCGTCCCTAATTTAGTGCCGCTGATTCCGGGGAAGGTAGAGAGCCCACGCAGTAAGAAAAAAGAAAAAAGAAAAGAAAAAAACACAGCATTCATGGCTCTCCTGGATTCGAATTCGGACCCATGTTCAGAAGCCAGCGCTTAGACGACTGCGCCACCGGAGAGCTTTCTAAGCGACATCGCAAAATGTTTCATTTCGGGGTTATATCTTTGCTCTAAGCGTCTGATAAAAAAATTGCAATCGACCAATGTAAATAAGGACATATTTTTCATACGTTTGTACAGCTGACATAAAATATATTCTCTACATACTCGTAAATAAGTGGATGCGCAATTACAAAAAGTGATTACTTTTACAACAGGTTTTTCACTATTTTCTTGGTGTAACATGCTTGAAAAGAAACGTTCAACACACCTAAAAACTAGGTAACACTCTTGTCGTTTTCCATCAAAAGCAAAGCTGGTACAACATCTGTAATTACAGAAACTGATCTGTAAATCTTAATGACATGTTCACTAAGACAGACAAAAACGTCTTCATAGTATTTTCCCCATTTTCTGTTTCAGGAGGAGATCGCGGAAATCAAAATTCATTTTGAATAATATCTTCAGCGCGTGCCTCTCAAGAATGGCTAAATTCGCAATTCTACTAACATCAACACTCAACGTTCTCATGAAGTGTAACGCTGATGCATCTTTTAGATCAAATGTCTGATCGTCCTTAATGTTTTATGTCATTTTAGTAACTCGTGTCTCAGTAGATACAGAGAGAGGGAGAGAGGGAGACAGAGAGAGAGAGCCTGGAGTATATTTATTCTAGAAATGATCGTGCTTCTCTTTGGTAAATAACTGCATAAAGCGTTCGAATAATTTAGAAAAGCTTGTTTAATGTTCTCCCTTCTTGCAAATGACGTAGTCCCTTTTCCAATCCGTTGTGCGTTTATGTAACATTCCTTTATTTCCTGCTTCTTACAAGAAATAAAAAGCTGGAAACAGTGCTTTACTTTTGTATACGCTGCCACTGCTTTTCTGATAGCTTCAATCCTATCAGCTTCGTCAGAGAAAGAAAATCCGTGTTTTGTTTGGAAATGTCTTTGCAAATTCTTCGGGTGACAAATAACATTCTCGCAGGAAAAAGAAAAAACAGTTTTTGTCTTCTTTTTTTGAATAAATCCATAAACATTTGTCCACGAAAGTTAAAATGAGAGAATATCTAATTTTATTTTGGCATTTTTAGACCTTTTTTGACGTAGGAATGTATTCAGAAAGAAAAGCAATGAGGAACAAATGGTTTGCTTCTATGAGAAGACAATTGTTCTGCATCTGATAATCGAGGTCGAAATGTTCCTTTTGCATCGCTGTAGCAATAACAGTGGTGATCGTGAATGTACACATTATTTCCGCTTCATATACACACTCGAGCAACATTATTGTGACCACCTCCAAATTTTGACGTCAGCAGCGCGTAGCCAATGAATGAAGGCACGTGTCGTGAGTTGGCTTGGAGGGTATACATATAAGCTGCGGTGTAGGCATTCTGAGAACATATCACTCGTTGCTGTCACGGATAAAAGGAGCGATTTATCAGATTTGCAAAAAGGGATGATTATCGGCTTTCGGGCCAAAGGTGGCGGTATTTCTGAACCAGCGCAGTTTGTGAACTGTACGCGTGCTGCTGGGATTAAAGTGTATCGTGATTGGAGAAATGGCACCATTACGAATAAGTGACGTGAAAACAGCGGAGCACCACATGCTATTGATGTTGGAGGTGAACGTTGGCTTCGAAGGTGCGTGAGGGGTCGACGACACGCTACAGTGGAGCAACTCACCGGCCGAATGACCCAGGGGGCTACCGGAAGTGTGTCTAAAACGACAGTTAAACGAACTCTGCTGCATATGGGGCTCCGATGCAGACGGGTGGTCACTGCGTCTATGCTAACGAAGGTACATCGGCAGAAAATGCTTGAATTTGCGTTACAATATCGGGACTGGACCTCCGCTGATTGGCAAAGGATTGCCTTCTCCGATGAGTCACGTTTTCTGTTTCATCGAACGGATGGACGTTGGCGTATAAGGCGAGAAACATCGGAGAACAAACACTCTTCAACCATTGCTGGAAGAACACAAGCTGGCGGAGGCAGCGTTATGGTCTAGGTAATGTTTTCGTGGCCTTCTCTGGGTCCACTTGTACCTGTGGAAGGCACTGTAGACCGAATCAGTTATGAATCTATCCTTGCAGACCGCGCACACCGATACATGCTGATTGTCTTCTCTGTGGTGGATGGGATCTTCCAGCTCGACAATGCGACGTGTCACACAACTGGAAATGTCCGAGGGTGGTTGGAATAGCACGATGAAGACTTCAAAGTACTTCTCTATTCCTCTAATTCCTCGGAGGTAAACCCAATTAAGCAACTGTGGGATCACCTCGAGCATGTTATTCGCTCTACGGATCCTCCAGCAGCTGTCAGATGCACTACAGTCAGCATGGCTCCATATACCTGTGAAAACCTTCCAGTACCTTACAGAGTCACTCCCAGCCCGTCTAGCTGCTGTCCGCGCTGCACACGGCGGTTATTCTGGATATTAGCTGGTGATCATATTAATGTGACTCGACCGTGTATAATCATATGTCTTTTGCATTTTTTGTTCAGAGTCCATCGATACACTTGCAAAAAAACGAAAAGCCCTGTTGTGCAAGGAGAGCTTTTGTTTTACAGTTTTGAATAAGCTATTTTCAAGTCATTGAATTGCTGTCTTTGGGCCTTGAGCCTTTTGAAGGCGTCTTGTGGTATCTGGTACTGACACGTTACCAATAGATCCTTTAACTCCTGTAAATTACGTAGTTGAGCTCCCGCAGATCGGATTTACTGTTCCTACGCAAACCAGTAATGCTCGATTCAAGACAATACTGACAATGCCTGAAATTCTTCCTCATGTTCCGCGAACTATTCTCAAACAATCCGGGCAGTGTGACATGGCGCATTATGTTTCTCAAAGAAGGCAGTTCTCGAGGGAAGTACTGTTGCCATGAAGGATGTACCTTGCCTTTAATGATGTTCAGGTAGGTGCTAGACGCCATACATTCCTGCCCAGATGAATGACTGGACCCACGGTTTCCCAGCATACATTTCCCACTTCTCCCACCGGTTTGTTTTGGTACATCCTGATGCCAACACTTTCCATGGTAAACAACGCTCACGTACCCAGCCGTTCACATTGGGGCACCAGGAAACGAGATTCATTGGGGCCTCACAACCTTTCTTCCAGTCATTGAAGGTCACGTTTTGATGTTCGCGTGCCTTTTTTAGGCCCTTTTAACCGATGTTAGCGTAGGCACTTAAAGCGACCTGTGACTACGCAGCCCCATTTTTAGCAGGTTTCGATGTACTCTGCGTTGTGACACATTAATCCCGTTTACGGCATTGAAATTACGCCAGAGTGTCCTTTCTGTTGACTCGGACCATAGCCTTCATTCACCTTTAGCATCGAAGAGCCCTGGTCGGCCCGCACCTTGTTGCTGGTTCCTGGTTACCTCTCCTCGGACCACTTTCTGAAGGTACTAACCGAGGCTGGCCGTGAACTCCCCGCAAGCCTCGCCGTGTGGGCAATGCTCTGACCCAGTCTTCTGGCCATTACAATTTGGCTTTTGTCAAACTCGCTTAAGTTCGCTTTCTACCCCATCTAAAGAGCAAGAATAACATTGATCAAAATAGCTCCGTATCAGGTATTATTTATTCCATTTCACAACCTTCACACGCGCTGTCATTTACCTGTAGTTGCTTCGATTTGCATAAAGACGAGCTGGTCATAATGTTTTGACCTGTGAAAACACAAGTTTGTTCGCGACGGGCATCGAATCCGTATTCCCTCACTCCGGAGTAAGTCGCTCTCCCAACTGAGCTAATCGGACAGAATGTCTCTCTGGAGATTTGTCATCTTCACACATGTTTTCACCTCTGTAGTACGTCACAGGCCCTTTAGTGTATTTATTATCGTAAGACTATGAATCAAATTTTTAAGATGACAATCCGATTTTTTTTGTGAACGTGATAAGGATGACAAGTCAGGTAATATCCGAAAACTTAAATATTTCATCGCCCTGGGGTGGGGCATATTGGCCAACAGGCATTTATTTCGGCGTGCTGAACTTTCATAGATGTCCATAAATTAATGGGATCGAAGCTAAGCTACATATTCGAATCCCGCTCCAAGGAGATGAAATTAAGTTTTCGGATATTACTTCATTTCATTTCATTTTTATTTTCAGTTGTGACCATAAACACCAAAAGCATTGTTATAACGACACTGAAGAGCAATTGAATTAGAGATACCTGTCTAGAAATGTGGAGCACCACCTTTCGCCCTGATGACGGCGGCGATTCGTCTCGGCATGGACTCGACAAGACACCGGAAGCGTTGGGAAGCCATACGGATCCATGACCCCGGACCAAGCTCCCACAGTTCACGGAGATTTGATAGAGGGGGGGGGGGGTCAGAGCCTCGAACATCTCTCTCGATGGCATCCCAGAAGTGATCGATGGGATTGAGGTCAGGTGACCTAGCTGGCGAAGGAAGCGAGGTCACGTCGGTGGAGTGTTCATCCAACCATTCGGATACAATTCGGGAGCTGCATAGTCTTGTTGCAGGATGAGGTGCCAAGTGGGATGTTGAAGACTCACAAACGGGAGCAAATGGTCGTCCAGGATATCCCGGTAACGTTAACCTGTGAGGACCGATGTCACACGTGCCAGGGGTCTCATTTCAGTCCACGTAAACAGTCCCCAGACGAGAATGCCACCCCCACCAGCTTGAAGAGTACACTGCTGGCAAGAAGAATCCATCGCTTCATGTGCTTTGCGCCGTACTTGTATCCTGCCATCCGCATGTACCAACGTGAATCTCGACTCATCAGTCCAGGCAATATTTTTTCACATGTTTAGGGTCCAGTGGCGATGTTCCCGCGCCCATGCTAATCGTTGCACCCTCTGATGCGCGGTCAGCAGCGATACCCTCGTGGGACGATGGCTTCTGTACCCCACAGCGAGGAGATGGTTCCGGATGGTGTGGCTGCTTACACGTTTTTTTGCACCAGCGTTAAATTGCCGAGTGATTTCTTGCACTGTGGCCCGTCTATCCGCGGTTACAATGTGAGCTAGCCGACGATGACCCCGCTCATCCACACGCTGTTGTCCACGGCAGTTGGCCCTTGCAGGGATGGTTTTACCGGATTCGATGCACTCACGGTGCACCCGTGACACAGTGGCTTGTGAAAATTTCAGTGCCTGCATGACTTTCGAGATAGAGTGACCCATTCGTCGAGCCCCGACAATTTTCCCACGATCAAATGCGCTTATATCCTTCGTCTTACCCATACTGCGTCCGAATCTTACTGATTCCCGTCGCATCACTCCTTATATTGTCGGATCGCTGCATACGTCATGTCGTTTCCGTTTACAGTGCCGCCCACCGCGCCACATTTGCATAATGCCAGCTGTCTCTAATTCAATTGCTCTTCAGTGTATAACAATGTAACTAGTGACAATTAGGAAGCACGAGGGAAAAGGCCTGAATTGGCCTAACATAGCCTTCGGCACCCATAGTAAAGATCGTGTAAGTCAAGAACAGACATAAGTAGTTTTCTGACATCATATAAATAAATTAGTGAGTAGTAAATAATAATTGTAGGGAAAGAAAGAAAGGTCACCAAGAACAGTTTAGTATTATGTAAGTAGAATTTTAACCAAGTTTCGCATTTTTTACTACAAATAAGAACATGAGCATAAATAATACAAAAATAAACAAGTTAACCTTCAAGAAGTTAGTCAAAAAATACTTGTGATAGAGCTAGTTCTTCCCCAACAAATAGAGTTTTAGTTTTTTCTTAAAAATATTAATATTGTTAATTGCAATAAGATGGTAAGGAAAAGTATTCCATAATTTAGGGCCAGAGTAATTTATGTTATTTTAAAAAAATTTCTGTGTGTGTGAACACCGGTAGTAATTTAAATCTATTTCTTGTTGGATAAGTATGAGTATGCGACTATCTGCCTTATCTAACTTGCCATCCTTGTCAGGTTTACACCAAAAATCGGATTTTTAAAATGTGATTGTTTTCAAAATATGTATTGTATGGTGTAAACCCGTATTTCTTTCATGATTATGAGTCAATTTATGTAGTTGCTTTACAAGAACGGCATGAGGCCTAGGAAATTCAGAGCCCAAGGATGATTATAGAAAATAACAAGAAAGATGAAACCGAATTTTCGGGTGTCATCTTTCTTGTTACTTTCTGACGCAAATTAAATTCTTGATCAGCTCTGACGCAAATTAAATTTATCAAAGCTATTCAAAGTCAATGGAACCGGTATGGAAAACAATAATATCTGACGGAAGAAACATGTTTTTCAATCGGGACTTTTAATAACCCTCAGATATTGCTGTAAACGGAATCGTGAGCTTCCGCCCTCTGGTTGCAGACTTGTGCGTTAAGAAAAACATGAATTTATATGAGAAACATTTCGCACCGGAAACGCTCTCCAACACAGAAAGAATTTTTCAAATCGGATTCTTAGAAACAGAGATATCGACAAAAATAAGATGTGACTTTACGCCCCTGGTGGGAAAACCATGCATTATTTTAGGAAGAAAGTATTCTCAAAATGTTTATCCATATGAGCGGTATCGGTCCAAAAAAAATAAATTTGTCGAGTTTTCAGGATCCCAGATTTTGCTACAAATACATCAGAAGCAGATATCAACACTTATGCCCCCTACTAGCCAAACCATTCTTTACCAAACACTAGAAATTATGTGCAAAATATTTTCCATCAGGTCTTGTAGGCGATACAGGAACAATTTTACAAATCGGAGTTTTAGGAGCAGAAATAACACAGAAAATGCAATTTCCTTTTGAGCCCTTAGCGAAAAGTCTATGATTTACTTGAAAATTTTGAATTGATAGGAAAAACATTTCGCATCGGAACCACTATCCAACAAAGAAGGAATTTTTTCAAATCGGACTCCTAGAAGTAGATATATTGACAAAAATAAAATATACATCTACGTCCCCTGGCGTAGAAACCATGCATTATTTCAAGACGAAAATGTTCCTAAAAGGTTTGTTGAGATGAGTAGTATCGGTCAACAAACGACTTCTTTTTTCAATCGAGATTTTTGAAGCTCATATTTTGCTGCAAATACATCAGAAGCGGAAATTGAGACTTTCGCCACCTGGTTTCCAAACCATTTTTTACAAAAATTAGAAATTATGTGCAAAGGATTTCGCATTAGGAGCTGTATCCGGTGCAGAAAGAATTTTTCAAATCGGAGATTTAGAAACAGAGATATAAGGGGAAAGCAATTTACCTTTCCGCCCCCTAGCGGAAAGTCTATGAATTACTTGAAAATTTAATTATATGAAAAGCATGTCATACTGGAAACACTATCCAACAAAGAAGGAATTTTTCAAATCGGACTTCTAGAAGTAGAGATATTGACAAAAATTAAAATATATATCTACGCCCCCTGGCTTAGAAACCATGCATTATTTCAAGACAAATATGTTCCTAAAAGGTTTGTCGACATGAGTAGTATCGGTCAACAAAAGTCTGTTTTTTCAATCGAGATTTTAGAAGCTTCTATTTTGCTGCAAATACATCAGAAGCGGAAATTGAGACTTACGCCATCTGGTAGACAAACCGTTTTTTACAAAAATTAGAAATTATGTGCAAAGGATTTCCCATCAGGAACTGTATCCGGTGCAGCAAGAATATTTGAAATCGGAGATTCAGAAACAGAGATATAGGGGGAAAGCAATTTACCATTACGCTCCCTAGAGGAAAATTTTTGAAATTATATGAAACATATGTCACACTGGAAACACTATCCAACAAAGAAGGAATTTTTCAAATCGGACCCCCAGAAGTAGAGATATTGACAAAAATAAGATATATATCTACGCCCCCTGGCGTAGAAACCATGCACTATTTTAAGAAGAAAATGTTTCTAAAAGGTTTTGTCGACATGAGTAGTATAGGTCTACAGACGACATTAATTTCAATCGAGAATTTAGAAGCTCATATTTTGCTGCAAATATGTACATCAGGAAGCGGAAATTAAGATTTACGCCCCCTGGTGGCAAACTATTTTTTTTACAAAAATTAAAATTTATGTGCAAACGATTTCCCATCAGGAGCTGTATCCGGTGCAGAAAGAATTTTTTCAAATGGGAGATTTAGAAGCAGAGAGATACAGGGAAAAACGCAAATTTACCTTTACGTCCCCTAGCGGAAAGTCTATGAATCACTTGAAAAATTTTGAAATTATATGAAAAATATGTCACACGGAAAACACTATCCAACAAAGAAGGAATTTTTCAAATCGGACTCCTAGAAGTAGAGATATTGACAAAAATAAGATATATATCTACGCCCTCTGGCGGAGAAACTGTGGAATATTTTAGGAAGAAAATATTCCAAAATAGGTTTATCGATGTGAGTGGCCTCAGTTTACGAAATAATTTTTTCAATCGATATTTTAGAAGCTCAGATTTTACGGCAAATACACCAGAAGCAAAAATTAACACTTACCAAAAGTATTCTTAGTGGCCAAAGTATTCTTTACCAAAAATTCGAAATTATGTGCAAAATATTTTCCATCAGGAAATGTATCCGCTGAAGAAAAATGTTTTTCAAATCGGAGTTTCAGAAGAAGAGTTATCGGGAAAAATGAAATGTAAATTACTTTTACGCCCCCTAGCGGAAATTCTATGGTAATTTGAAAAGGTAACTATATCTAAAATACTCGTCACCATAAATGGAATCGAAAGATAAAATAATTTTTTCAATCGGATGTTTAGAAGCAAATATGTGGAATAAAACGTAATTTTGAATTCGACATCATCTGCATTTACGCCATCTAGTGGCGAAATTATACATCGTAAAAAAAAACGAAATAAAGGATCATCATTCGCATATTTCAAGCTTCCGAATGCAAAAAGAATTTTACAAATCGGACTAATAGTTGCAGAGATATCGTGGGTACAGACGAACGGACAAACCAATAACATAAGCACGATCTTTTTTTACAAAAGGCGTGCTAAAAACGCCCATCGTCTTTTGGTATGATAAGCGTGTCATCGTTATGAATTCCCTCGATCATGGTAAAACATGGAGCACGCGCTGTATTGGGCCACTAAAGAAGCTTCATCAAGTCATCATAAAGAAGAGGCCGCAAAATCCAACACATTGCTTCATGGTAACGCCCGCGTTCACATCCGTTGGTTTGTGATGACACCTCTCTCCCTCATTGCAACCAAGATTTTTGGACCACTTCAATAAAGAAAACTTCCCCGTCGAAAAAAATCTAATGATGCTGCCGTTATTAGTGTCATGTCTGAAATATTTATCGGGTATAATTCTCACCAGATTTTAATCCACAAGGAATGTAGTCTTAGGGTTTAGCGTTGACGAAAATGCAACTCGAGTGCCGAAGAATACTTTGAAGTGTACTTCTGAGTAGCGCAACAATGGATGCACATGCATGCTCAACTGAAACTTTCTATTCATTCGTTATAATTAAAAAGTAGTTATTGACTAACAGGCATTTCTTTCGGCGTGCTGAACTTTCATAGATGTCCATAAAATAATGGGATCGAAGCTGAACTACATATTAGGGATATGCACATTTTTTTTTCTTTTTTTTTTGATTGGAGGTTTAACGACCACCGTGAGCAACTCAATGGGCTATAAGCAGTCGCCCGTCCCTAATTTAGGGTCACTGGTTCCAGGGAAGGGAGAGAGCCAGCGCCGTAAGACAAACACAACATCCATGCCAGACCGAACCCGGACCCCTTACGAACGAATGATCAGAGGCCAGCGCCTTAGACCACTGCGCCACCGGGCGGCGCAAAAATTTCCGCTGCCGCTGTAGAAAAACGCTGTAGGGATCTAACCGGCCGCCGAACCGTGCTGTCAGTTCATACATGAAGTCAAGCATGGCGGTCGATAAAGTTCATTTGCTGCACTGTTTGTTATTCATACTTAATTGAAGGAAAATTACGAGTGTAGCAAACGGTTCAATATGTCAGGCGTATGGCGAAACGGTTATAGGTGAGCGGACGTGTCGAGAATGGTTTGCCAGGTTTAAGAAAGGTGATCTAAGCTTGGGAGACAAGCCACGTGCAGGTAGACCGTAGGAACTCGCAGACGAGGAGCTGGAATCGCTGTTGTAAGAGAAGACCACACATTCGACCAAACAACTGGCGAAACGTTTGAAAGTGGCTCAATCGACGGTTTGTGTCGTCAACAGGCCTTGGGGAAGATCCAGAAGATTGGTAAGTGGGTTCCGCATACTTTAACGGAGCGTAATATTGTTCAACGATTGGGCATCTGCATGTCGTTGCTGAAGAGGTTACAAGGGAAGAATGTCTAGTGGAAGGTTGTCACCTGGGGGATGAAAAAATGGGTCTATTGTGACAACCCTGTACACAACCGATCCTGGGTCTACCTAAGCCATCCATCAACATCCACTGCGAAACAAAATATCCACGGGGAAAAGGTGCTGTTGTGTATGTGGTAAGATATGCATGGAATGCTTTACTTCGAACTGTTGAAACCGGGCGAAAAAATAACTGCACAACGATATAGCAATCAGTTGATGAAATTGGAAGCCGCAATCGAGCAAAAACGCCCATGGACAGGTAAAGGATGCCACCCCGTCACTATGTTACACGATAATGCCAGACCACATGTCCGTGCCAATACGAAATCAACCCTTGAACAGTTACACTGGGAGGTTTTACCGCACCCAGCTTACTACCCGGACCTTATATCCTCATACTTTCGTCTGTTTCGCCCTATGCAACATGCCCTAGCCCAACAGCGGTTTACCACAGTTCCAGAGGTGGAAAATTTCGTCAATGCATTAATCAGCTCAAAACGCGAGTCCTTCTATCACAGGGGCATTCATTTGTTGCCTGAAAAATGGCAAAAGTCTATTGATGCTAACTGCCAATATTTCGTTGAATAAATGTGTACTGGTTTCCTGATTGTTCCTGTCTCCTTTCTCCTTAAAACGGCGGAAATTTTTGCATACCCCTAATAGTTCGAAACAAAACCATGGAACAGAGATAACGCTACTTGACCGCTTATAGTCAACTTTTTGGCAAAGGGTAAAAATATCTACTATTCCTTAACGAACTATTTTTGGCACTAATACATTTAGTACCAACATGTCTCATTTACTTGGAATCTTCACCGTGGACATTTCCAGGTTAAACCGACTTTGCACATATATCCATATACTTAAAACCTAAGAACATTATAATTTATATAATTAACGTAAAAATAAACTTCTTTACCAAATTTCATTGAATTTCCTCATAAATATTTCGAGTTATGTGTCAGTTTAAAAATTATCCTTTGATTTTGAGCGCCAGTATATTTATGTAGATGAATTTACCGTTCAGTTGAAACGCGATAATTTTGGCACAGTTATATAGAAGAAAAGGAAAAGGACAAGAGTGGAAAACATCTAGTAATTGTTTTGCGGCACGACTTTCTCAAATTTTAGAGGGATTTCTGAAATTTCGCGAATATCAAATATAACAGCGAATTTCAGATTTTTTTTCACTTTTTTCCAAATTTCTATTATAATTTTCAGATAATTTTTCGTATTTAAATAATTTTATTACTGCCTTTATTAGAATTAACGCAAAATATATACCTAAAAGTAATCCTACTCCAAAGTCCAAACCAGAACTTTGTACCTTGAATTACCCCTGGAGATTGTGTGTTACGAAGATACTCTTATCGAACAAGAGGTGGATAATTCTAGGTTATATTCACTCTACTGACGAATGCACGTGTGATCTTTCGTGATTTCCACACCCCGCTACTGTTGAATGACCTTCGCGACTTGTCACACTAGTAAACAGTAAACCGGATGTCGTCAATTGTATCAGTAGTTTTAGCTGTGAAAAGCAGCTCACATAAAATACTGTTTGAGTTTCGCAGACGTTTAGCTTACACCTTTTTTGCGCGTTCATGTGAATATTTAGTTAATAAAGTTTCTAGATATTGTTTATTCATTTTGAGAATGAGCCACGTGAGTAAAGTGAGTGCATGTGAAAGTTACAAGTAGTACAGCAAATGAACGTTTCATGGGAACAAAAATCTATCGTTCTGTTCGTTATGCAACATACCAGTGGATTCTTCAAGAAAAGACCTTTGTGAAAAGCATTCAGTGAGCAAGCTGCATAAAAAATATTGTGTTTGAACAATTAACCGAAAATAATGCAGAAATTTGATGATGAATTAATCGAGAAGAGAACTAAACAAGAACAGAATCGCTCAACTGAACTTTCGAAATTAACTGGTGCCTTTCGTGCAGCTAGCGTTCCCGTTTTCAAACAACATTAAAAAAATTCTTGAAAATTTCGTTGAAAGATATCGGTGTTATTCCAAATGTGAATTGGATGCGGAAATGTTATTTGCCGAAAATATATGATATTCGCGAACAACAAGTGAAAGATTTCTTTTTTTAAATCTGTATCCGGCGTAAGCATTGTAGCAGACGAAACAACTGCCTCAGAAGATCGGTACATTTTGAATATTCTTGCTGTTTGTTCCATCATGCAGCGAAACGAATGTTGAAAACTGTAATGTTGAAACCTCTTTGAATTCAATATTCCTCGAGTGCATCACTAGGGAATCCGTAAATTTTAAAGCATTCAGAGAGGAAATACTTTAGTGCGTTAAAAGTATGAAATACCTTTTGCGAATATAACCGCTTTTGAGACAGACAACACCACTTACATATCCAAAGCACCGGGAAAGAACCCGAAAGCCGAATTTTTAAGGACATATGGTAATTCGCCAAATTTCGGGATAAATCCCGAAATTTCACGATAAATTTCAGGGTAAATTCCGAAATTTCGCGATTTACCCCGAGAATTTTGCCGTTTTTTCCGCGATAAAATTACTACCCTAATCATGATCAGAGTAAAACCCCTGAAATATCGATGAGTTGGACTTGTTGATAGAAGAACGGACCACCAATGGACAACGGAAATTTTAGAATGGATACCAAGAGACAGAGAAAGATCCAGAAGATCGCATGGAAGATGAATGGACCAAATTCGAAAACATGCCGGAGTAACAGTGGAGAAAATTGGCTGAAGACAGACAGTTGAAGAGAAAACTTGGGGAGACCTTCATCCAGCAGTGGATTGATATGGTTGATAAGGATGATGATACAGAAGAAACGAATATTAAAAATCTAGCTTTCTTCATTTCTTTTTCCCGCCGTGTTCAGAAATTGGTGATTAGTTTCTGAGTCAAGCAATATTTTCTCTATGCAATTCGTTTAAAAGAATAATCTCATTTTCCACGTGTTTCCTTTCTCCGAAGCTCAAGGCTCAAACGACACGGATTGCCTTTTCACAAATCTCATGCGAGAAAAACTCTTCTCAAACAAACTTAGGTAACGACGCGATCGTATATACAATGCCGGAAACGTAAAACTCTGTGATCCGAAAAATTGTGTCACATCCGGAGGCCATTCATATGACTAATCGCAATCACCTCATTACGCAAACAGCCCCAAGTAGAGAACTTTTCTTTCCAAGAGGTACCTAAGAGAACTATCGGCTTTTGGGGACGTAGCTTTGATCACGTTCCGAGCGTGAACAACTATGTCTTCGGCAGAAAAGTCATGTCTCTTGGGTGTAGATCCGATATTAAATGTCTGTATTTATGTGCGGGCAAAGATGGTCTCTCAGGGAATTGTGGGGTAATGTTCTGCTAGGCTTGTCGGCTTGGAATGAGAGCCTTACCGTCCGTGACGTCATCAAACAATATAAGTGAAGCGCCTTTCTGCTCTGAGTCCGGTAATATCTGGAGCATCTTGTCTTTTTTTCCTTCCTATTATTTCGTACTCAAGGGAGATATTGAAAAATGCGGAAGATAGCACAACACAGTTATTTCAAGCATAGTGTACTTACATCAACGTAAGTGCGCTAAATGGGATTCAAGATTTTCTTGACGATAGCCAAATATTTGATTTCGTCGAGTTCCGTCGTTTTTATCTTTTCCATTTTCCCTAAGTGCCCCTGGACGTCATTTATAGAAATCTCTCGTTAATGGAATTATTCGAATAATCGGCGCAAATAAAAAGCTGCATCTGACGGAAATAAAGTTTTTTTCTTCTTATCCTTCTGTTTTATAATATGCTGAAAGCAAATACATTCTAGAGAAAAGATATTATCGTAGAGATGATTTTATACGATGCAAAAGAATGGTCTGAATATCTTTCGGGTCTTAAAGTAAACCACGTTAGGAAAGTTTACGCAGTATCGATTGTACGGAATCTGTGAATCCGTGAAAGAAGCTGAACACTTAATCGCATTCTTTCCCGTTATTTTCTTACTTCACCGGTGTTTATGTCGGAAAAATATTCTTAAAATGTTATTCTGACGAAGCCATAAGTTGTGTTCTATGTATTAAACTCAATAAAATGATCCTCCTCATTTGGAGGAACTTTCCAATTAAACTAAATTGCATAG
Source organism: Macrothele yani (assembly GCA_039090855.1). Classification (NCBI taxonomy): domain Eukaryota; kingdom Metazoa; phylum Arthropoda; class Arachnida; order Araneae; family Macrothelidae; genus Macrothele; species Macrothele yani. The sequence continues at coordinate 190,043,385 of CM076995.1, forward strand.
AAAACAGAAATATCGCATAATTTTGCAAATATTTTAATTAAAACTAAGACAGTACCAGCCAGCGGATGTAAGTTTTTCGAATATTGTTACGATTTAGTTTTAATTACTTTCACATACAGCAAGTAGCATGAATTTCCCAGCAACGGTAGAACTATTAAAGATAAACGAGAACACATAAATGAATCCAATATTATGGAATAAATAATTGAAAAGGTGAAAGTAAGGGAACAATATATCGAAAACAACAATGTCTAAAATAATATACGCCGCCCCGGTGGCGCAGGCCTCTGATCATTCGTCCGTAAGGGGTCCGGGTTCGAATCCCGGTCAGGCATGGATGGTGTGTATGTCTTACGGCACTGGCGCTCTCCCTTCCCTGGAACCAGTGACCCTAAATTAGGGACGGGCGACTGCTTATAGCCCATTGAGTTGCTCACGGTGGTCGTTAAACCTCCAATCAAAAAAAAAATAATAATAATATTCCTATACTATTAATCACAATTTATTGGCGTAGTATAAAAAAACACATTTTCAAGCTTTCGCACATCAACCAGATGGCTTTTTCAAGGACGTTAGACAGAAACTGCAACCTGAATAATAGAACTCTTTAACAATTTGAACGCGGTGACTTGACTTGACAATAAATACGATGTAATATTCATTTAAACGCACGAGGAGTGTGCGAGGTATCCTGGTAGGGAGAAGGCGTTACTAGAAGAACTAGCTCCAAATTCGTGACAACTCCAGAGAGGTGCTATCATTGCAAGTATCATTGTTAGTAATGATCTCCATGTTTTCTCGAACCGCTGTACATTTAGGGTTAGAGAAGGAAACTAATTTCTTTATACCATTCCATATAGGAGTAGCGGACTTGAATTCGACTTCTCTGGATAGGGCGGTGGTTACTTTACCGTATTTTGTGTCCCTTTCATGTTCATTGGCTCTGATTCTAAATGAACTGCTGGTCATATCAGAGTCAACAAACATAAAAGGGACACAAAATACGGTAAAGTAACCACGGCCCTATCCAGAGAAGTCAAATTCAAGTCTGCTGCTCCTATATGGAATGGTATAAAGAAATTGGCTACCTTCTCTACTCGTAAATGTACAGCGTTTCGAGAAAACTTGGAGATCACTACCAAAAATGTACTTGCAATGACAGCATTTCTCTGGAGTTGCCACGAATATGGAGCTAGTTCTTCAAGTAACGCATTCTCCCTGCCAGGATGCCTCACGCACAACCAACATGATGCCTCGTGCCTTTAAATGAATATTACGTCGTATCTATTTATTGTCAAGTCACCGCGTTCAAATTGTTAAAGCGTTCTATTATTCAGGTTGCAGTTTCTGTCCACCATTCTTGAAAAAGCCTTCTGGTTGATGTGCGAAAGCTTGGAAAAGTGATTTTTATACTACGCCAGTAAATTCGGATTACTAGTATAGTATACTATTTTCTACGTAGTTGGTGTATGGTTCCTCGTTATTAACAATGTCAAAAATATGGATGATACACAATTTCCTGGAGTACTGGACAAGCCGTTGTATTAAGGGAATTTAAATATCTAAACTTTTTATTGTAACTTTGAGAAACAATTATTACAACATAATTAAGGAACTTTACTCAGAGACATACAAGTATAAACCATCATTTTCAGTAGTTCTTATACTACATTCTATTTTAACTTTCCTTTTGAGTTCCTTTTTTTATGTAAATTTGAGTTCGTTCTCTTAGACATTTTCAAACCTTACCCTTCTGTCTTTTCCCTCAAACGAGAATGATGTTGGCAACACATTGAGGTCGGAACAAGTGACGTATGTGTGACCGGATAAGAACGATAGATAAAAACGCAATGCAGCGGTTGTTTAAGGTGGACGTCAAGTAATTTTGCTTCCTATACTTCCAATGGAAAAACTTCTGTACACATTTTCTTCACAATTAGTGCGTTCTCAAGGATGAAAATTTGAACATCGATTAAAATAACTTCATATTATAACTTGGAATACTTAATATTTTCTAAAATATAACTATAACTATATTAAAAATCAATAACTTTTCCTTTGGTGGTGTTAAAACCAGAAAAAGATGGCGCGACCTGTACTTTGATGACGTCAGTAGACAAACAAATGTTGGATTGCATAATTATGGTTATGTTTTAGAAAATATTAGGTATTCCAAGTTATAAAATGAAGCCATTTTAAACGATGTTCAAATTTTCATCCTTGGAAACGCATCAATTGTGAAGAAAATGTGTACAGAAGTTTTTCCATTGGAAGTATAAGAAGCAAAATTACTTGAAGTCCACCTTAAGGAGATTGATGTTATGATTGATTACGGGGGATTGATGTTATTGATGATAGACGTGCTGTTATACTGCGATTGAATGTTGAATCACTGATGTTGTATTGAATACTCCAATAAACCAGATGTGAATGTGGAGTATGAACCATGCAAGGAAAATAAACGTATTTGTAAGTACTACAATTGACCTCTTTCTTGTAATGCGTATGGGCACCTGCTATTATTACATTGACTTTATTTAGCACTCACACCGTAATTGCTGACGTAAGGACTAAGTTATGGCGGAAAGACAAATTACGTTATAGCGTCACAGATATTTGATCATTACTGCGACTGTGAGTCATGATTTTTAGCTGCATTCGGTCTATTTTGTGTGGTTAAGAAGATTCAGAGCTGCTGGAAAAAGCCTTACAAACCGTCACAGTTTGAGTGTACCTCGTCCATAAGGTTCAAATTGGGGTGCAACGTTAATTTTGTTATTAGGTAAAATCACTGTCAACCATTATCATGTCTGTATGTATTAGTCATTATCAATACACTGCTGAATGAGAGTCTAACCAAGTTTCTTCCACAACTTTCTGTCTTGATCTGGTCTCCTCCATGTCACACCGATATCAAGGGCGTATATAGAATTGTTTTTTTTGTGGAGGAGCAGAAAAAAATGGAAGTCTTGGAAATCCCCCAGAACAAAGTAAAACATAATGAAAAATAGAAGAAAAAAATGAATCTTTTTTAATTAAGTTGATGTATTTTTTTAAATTAAAGCATTTTTGTCTAACGTAAGTCACATTTTAACAAAAAGCATTAAAAAGGGAACCAATTTTGGAGAGCAGGGCACACTTGCCCCCCCCTTCCTCTAAATACGCCCCTCACCTATATGTTCTAGAATGTCATCCACCTATTCCCACATGATCTCTTCTTGGTCTTTTGTTGTCCCTTGGAATCACAGGCGCCTACTACAGGAATGCTCGGTTGCTAAAGCACGCCCCCTTAGAAGTCAAAGCATGATAAGTATGCGCTGATGTCAGCTGGGGAATCTAAATTATATTTTTAGCACGTCTTTTGTAAAAAAAGATGGTGCTTATGTTATCGGTTTGTCCGCCCGTATGTACCCACGATATCTCTGCAACTATTAGTCCGATTTGAAAAATTCTTTTTGCATTGGGAATCTTGAAATATGCGAATGATCCTTTATTTCATATTCTATTTTTTTTACGATATACAATAGAGGGCGTAAATGCAGGTGATGTCGAATTCAAAAATACGTTTTATTCCATATATTTGCTTCTAAACTTCCGATTGAAAAAATTCTTTTATCTTTCGATTCCATTTCTGTCGAAGAGTATTTTAGATATAGTTACTTTTTTCAAATTACGCATAGATTTTCCGCTAGGAGGCGTAAAAGTAAATTACATTTTCCCCGATAACTCTTCTTCTAAAACTCCGATTTGAAAAATGTTTTCTTCAGCGGATACATCTTCTGATGGAAAATCTTTTTCATATAATTTAAAATTTTTGGTAAATAATACTTTGGCCACCAGGGGGCGTAAGTGTTAATTTTCGCTTCTGATGTATTTGCCATAAAATCTGAGCTTCTAAAATATCGATTTGGTGTCATCTTTCTTGTTGTAACTATTTCTACATAGTTACATATAACTATGTAGAAATGATGTTAACTGTTAACTGTTTTTTATAACAGTTAACATCAGCCAAACATTATTAAAAATCAAAATTAGTATATTTAGCACAGACCTGTGAAATGTTGTCTGTTGAGTATGCTATTCTAGTACAAATAAATTCTGTAACATGTCAGTTATGATTTTATGCCGCATTCAATACAATAAGCATTTTTCGAATCTACTGAGAAATGGAACAATTATTAAGAAAAATGCGAAGGAAAAAAAGAGAAAAACATTTCTGTATTCAGATTTTCTCACAAGCATGAGTGAATACTCATCCCTTTGTGTAAATTTGAGTAAATGCAGTGCTCTATGTATATTTCTAATTTTAATGAAAAACGGAAACTATTTCAAAAGTGTTCAAAAGTTTACTGCTGGTTAATGATTAATAATAACATATCTTTATTGATTTTTTTTATTTTAAAGAAAATAAGTGCAAAAATACCTTTGCGATTTTTTTAAAATGTAATTTAATTTAATTTTAATTTATGTTTAGCGTGTTCTGAGGTTTACAAAACTCTACTTCTACGCTTGGAATCCAAGTCTAACCGCCCCGGTGGCGCAGAGGTCTAAGCGATGGCTTCTGATCATTCGTCCGAGATGGGTCCGGGTTCGAATAACGGTGAGGCATGGATGTTGTGTTTGTCTTACGGCACTGGCTCTCTCCCTTCCCGGGAACCAGTGGCCCTAAATTAGGGACGGGCGACTGCTTATAGCCCATTGAGTTGCTCAAGGTAATCGTTAAACCCCCAATAAAAAAATCCAGTCTTGTGTTTCAGTTGTCCAACGGTGGTCAGTTCTTCTAGGAAAATGTCTGGCACATTTTCAATTTAGGGATTTTACCTTGATCATGACGTCATCAACTGTTTTCATTTTCCTGAATATATACGTATGAAATTAGTAATACACATAAAAGATATGCATATATGAAATTAGTAATACACATAAAAGATATGCATATATGAAATTAGTAATACACATAAAAGATATGCATATATGAAATTAGTAATACACATAAAAGATATGCATATATGAAATTAGTAATACACATATAACATTGTAACGTACATGTATACTCTAATCTAAATTTTCTTTTCTATGCACATTTGGTTCATTCTCCTTTAAGTATTTTCCACTCTTAACCTTTACATTTTCACTCTCGCCCGAATGTTTTTTGGCAGCGAGTATTGAGGTCAAAGATAGTGCAACGTACGTAAGAAACGCATGCCATATATCGTACGTCACGTATATCACAGCGTACGTCACATATATCATGCTTTAAGTAACTCTGAGAATGATGTTTTGCAAAGTCTGGTGTGAGAGATGTCTTGCTTAAGGCTGTCTTTCATTGAGCTGTTTTCCGTTAATTTGATTTGTTTTAGGGGTTGACTTGTGTTAGAATATACAGGTCATATCAGAATAATATGACCACCCCCGGAATCACAATATACTCGCCCAGGCGCGTCACAGAGTGCACGTGACAAGGTCGACCACACGGAGATATAAGCGGCCGACAAGGACAGATGAAACATAGTGCGTCACGTGAGCACAATGAGCAGAAGTAGTGATTTGACGGGTTTCAAAAAGGATTGAGCATCGGTTAACGTGACAAAGGTGGGAGCATCTCAGAAACAGCAGACTTCGTGGGCTGTTCGCGAGGTTCTGTAGTAAGGGTGGGCCAAGAATGGACGTACGGCAAACAAAGTACCTCCTGACGTCATAACTGTCGAGTCCCAAAGGTCATCGACCCCAGAGGAGAACGTCGCCTGGTAAAGGGGGTAATCGACGCACAACAGTGCAGCAATTGACCCCGCAAATGAACGCTGGGGCACCCAGGTACGTATCCTCGATAACAGTAAAGCGAACCCTGTTACGTATAAGTCTCCGCAGTCGACGCTGCGTCAAGGCGTCCATGTTAACCCAGGACCATCGGCAACGACGCCTGCAGTTCGCATGGGACTACCGTCATTGGACAGTGGAAGAGTAGAAAAAGGTTCCCTTCTCCGAAGAATCGAGGTTTCTACTCCATAGAAATGACAGGCGATGGCGAATACGGCGTCAGACACACGAGGACCAACACCCGGACATGCATGTCGGTCAAGTACAGGCCAGCGGTGGGAGTGTGCATGTCTGGGGGATGTTCTCCTGGTATGACCTGGGACCACTGGATGGATCCCTGAACGCCAATGGCTACCTGTCCATCCTCTTTGACCACATGCATTCCTTCATGTTGGGCGTTTACCATTTTGGTGATGTTGCCTACCATCAGGACAATGCGTCCTGTCATGTCGCTAAGGGAGTACGTGACTGGTTCCAGGAACACGACAGCGATGTCTCCGTTCTCCCTTGGCCGGCGAAATGGCCCCACCTCAATCCCATAGAGCACTTGTGAGACTATTTGGATCGACAGGTTCGACGTGCAGACCGGAACGTTCGTGCTCTGTTGCCGTCCCAATGGGCACATGTGCCTCGGGCAATCTTTCAGGGTCTCATTGCGTCCATGCCACGCAGTCTAGCCGCTGTCATACAGCCCAAGGGTGGTTATTCACATTATTAGGTAGGTTGTCATATTACTCTGATACGACTGTGTATTTCATTTAAGGAGATTTGTTAAGCTAATTTTGTCTCCACTAACTCACGTTAAATTCAAATTCTTGTTAATTTTGTTGCGAGACAGTTGATGTTCAACGTCTGAGCCGATTCTAGAGTGATTATTGAAGTGTGCTTCATTACTGTAGAAGTGATATGATGAATTGTGCTAACTAGTGCATACAGGATTGAACAAAACGTAAAGTTTGAGTAAGTACTGATTTATTACTCATCTGCTCGTTTATTCAATTCATGCTTAATTAAGGCCTATCCGAAGTTTTCAATAGTTAATGAAGCTTCACTAAATGGTGGTGTTCTAGTATGAAACACAAATTTGCCGGTGGAACTCATGTCCTTCTGTCCCGGACATTTCCTATTAAGGTACGCCGGTCAGTTCTTATTACTGTTACTTTCCGTCTTGACATGTGTAGTACGGGCACGAAATCGCAGGTTCACGAACCTGCTTGAAGTAGCTCTCTAAAGAAGAATTTCTCACTAATTCCAGAAGATGTATGGAAGAAGCATTACACAATTTCTTCGAAGCGAAGAAGGAACTCATTAACTCCAAACATGTGTAAAAGTTTGGTTGGTTGATGGGTTTTATTATCGCAAGGATGTGTAAAAGGAGCATCAAACATTTTTCGAAAAATCTAACGGACAGTATATCTATTTTTACGTTCCGTAGACAAAGTGAAAATAAAATTTTCCAGTGGCCGGACTCGTACTTACCTTCTTCCGCTCCGGAGCAGAATGCTTTCCCAATTAAGCTACCCCGACAAGGTATTATCACTGCTACAAAGAGTGAGTCGAAAATGTTGCAATATTTAGATGACTTTGTGTTGCACCTTCTTTGTGTTGCACCTTCCACTGTGTTGCACCTTCTTTAGCCATCGGTCTGCCAGTTCTGCGATTCCGCGGCGGTACCAGTTGTTGTTCTTCGAGGCGGAGAACTCCTTCACCCCAGCTTCCACCTCCTCCTGGTTGTGGAAATGCCGTCCGCGAAGGAATTGGGCAATGGACAGGAACATGCAATAATCCGACGGGACGAGATCCGGACTATATGCTGGGTGTGGCCTAAGTTCGATGCCCTCAAGTTCCTGGAGTTTTGCGCGGGTCGTTCTGGCGGTGTGAGGCCGAGGGTTGTCCTTCTGTAGGAAAGCGCGCTTTCTGTTCACGAGTGCTCGGTACTTCTCCTCTAAAACGGCATAAATACGCTCCAGCTTTTCATAGCAGAGGTTGTCGTTGATAGTACGACCGTCTGGAACAATTTCGTAATGGATTATCCCATCGTAATCGATGATCACGCAGAGCATCGCCTTGTGCTCGAAGCACCCAAGTTTCGCAACAGGTTCTGGAAGCTGGCCCCGGCTCAACCACTGCCGTTGTGTGTTAGGATTAGGGAAATATACCCAATTTCATCGCACGTGACAATTATCTTGATGAAACGTACATCGCGCGGGTTTTCTAGGAGTTTCGTGCCCATTTTCTGCTCGGCGGTTTGCTTCAGCTAGCGTCAGTTCGTGAGGGACAATGCGGAAGTTCCTGTAGACCTTGTCGTGGTCCTGAAAGTGACAAACCACGGTGGTCTGCGATATGCCCAGCTCGCCTGATAATCTCCGAGTGCTGGTTGTCGGATTTGCCTCTACGGCCTGGCGCCCGGCCTCGAAGTTAACGGTTCGCGTCCTACCTGACCTTGGCTGATAGTCGAAGTTTCTGTCGTCGGAGTGAAATTTCTTGAACCGTCTGGTTGCGGTGCTGTGGTCCACGGAACCTTATCCTTTCGCATGACAAATGTTTCGCGTTACTTGAGCAGCGTTATGACCAAGTTCAAACTCCTAAAGCAAAAGTTCCCTAATTAGCAGGCTGTGGCTTTTCTTCTTTTAGGCGTCCCAACCACAGAAAGAACGACAATATGCAATGCTCTTCACAACAACGACTACCACTTTATATCCCTTTTGACTGGCTGCAGTACGCGACCTGAACTAGTTTAAACACGTGACGTACCCGCAGGAGCACATGCGTTTATGCAAATATTGCAGAATTTTCGACTTATAACATCTGTACTTGCAGTCTTGACATGTGCGTCACTTCTGTAGCACGTGACATATACCCCTCCCTTTGTGAAAGCTCTGGAACGGAATCTTAGGTTTCCAGATCAGCCAGCAAACCATGCTTGAAGGAGCTCACTGCAGAAGAAGGAATTCTGACCAATTCACGGCGATGCGTAAAAGAAGCATCACACATTTTTGAGGCGTTTAAGAAGGAATTATCATTAATTCCAGATGATATGTGAAATGAAAATCACACATTTTCTGAAGAACCTAAAGACCAGTATATCCATTTTTACGTTCTAGAGCCAATGTGGAACCCAAACCCTCTCTCTGCCGATGGTGTAGCTCGAATCCACTTCCTTCTGCTCCGGATCCGAATGTTTTTCCCAACTAAGCTACCCCTTCAAGGGCTTATAACTGCTCCTTGTAGTCTTGATATGTGCGTCACCTCTGTAGTACGTCTCATTAGGTAAACAGACTTTGCGCACATAGTTACACTCTTAAAACCTAAAGACACCACAAGACAAAGAGACAGAGATGGAGGCAGCAATATCTCTCCATTTGCCCCGGGCAAAGCGATGCCTAGTTTCGCTGGTAAGTAGTTCTGAAATGTTTCAAACAATGCAGCATATGAACGAAAAAAATGTTCTCACAGACGTTTTTGATCTCCCCTAGTACAAATTACAAGAATTGGAAACAAATATTTTTCTTTTCTGTTTATAAATTAAAGCAAACAGTTCGCAAACCAGTATTATGGTACACAAAAGTTGTCGACCGCTCAGCATAAAACGGCAAAAAAGAAAAAAAAGTTTTGAAAGATAGGAGTTATGAAGTCATTGCAGCCTTCGGGATCGTTAGGTATTGATTTGTCGTAGGAGAACATTATACCTGGCAGAAATATTTCCGGAGGTTAATGGTATCCGGCGACGATATTACTTCCAGATAACCGCGGGGCGTAAAGATATCACGCCATGCGCTTTGAATGACACGACTGCTTGGCCAGAGAATTTTCCGATGTACTGGTCCAAAAATATCCTGATATCTAACTTATGTCACTGCAAGACATTTCTGGGTTTTTCTCACACGAACTTCTCCCATTTCATCAATGAATTTTTGCTGTGATATTAAGTTTCACGCAGAAACGAATTACAAGGAAAGGCTGCAGTATTTATACACATTTGGAAATAAAAAAATATTGAAAGTATTCAAAAAATGGTGAGAAAGTTTGAGTGAAGATGATTAAAGATTACACGGAAACGTGGTACTCGTTATCGCGAAAGTAGGTGCGGCTATGCAAACTCAAGAAATTTGATTTTTGACGAACTCAGAAAATAATTGGAACAGAATTTAGATGAATCCCCTAAACCTCAGGATTGGAAAATTCTGAGGTTTAGGGGATTCATCTAAATTCGCACTTAGCAATTAGTCATTTGACAAATAGGAGAAAGATTTGTTTTTTTGTTCTGGTTCTCAGTTTCCAAGATTCAATTAATTCAAAGAATATATAGGGTGTTTCACTACTTCGTTGATCCGGTAAATTAATTATTATACAAATATTTATTGCAGGAAGATTAAACTGTACCTGAATAAGTGCCATTACAGCAAATGTTGGAACTGACCGCCTTTCTGTTGCAAACACAGGATGACACGTCTTTTCATACTGGCAAAAGTCGAAGCAAGCACAGGCCACCCCGGTGGAACAGTGGTCTAAGCGATGGCTTCTGATCATTCGCCCGCAGTGGGTACGGGTTTGTCTTACGGCGCTGGCTCTCTCCTTTCCCTGGAACCAGTGATCCTAAATTAGGGACAGGCTACTGCTTATAGCCCACTGAGTTGCATACTAATGTACTTTCCTAATTGCACTGTAAAATTTATGTTTGGCACATTTCGCGTGTTGGGTCACGATTACATGTCTTAAGTTTTATGCTCATGGTGCGGAGCAAACGCTTTGATAGTATTTCAATTATATGTTAATATTACACAGTGTGGTTTTTCTCATGTCACATGCGCCTAACAGGAAATAATAAGTCTATTAGATAATATTCTGCGCTGTGTTGCATATTTGCTGTACAAAGAGTCAGTTTCATATTTTCATTATTTGTATTGTACCCGAAGTATAAATTTTCTGTAAAACGCAAGTTCTGTTTGTACTAATATACTTTACTCTTTGCACTGTGAAACTTACAGTTGTACCATGGAATTGTAACTCCTGATTAGTGTCTTCCCTATGCCGTTGCATGTTGTGTACATATGTTGTTGTTCATTACAAGTTAATCTATAGCACTGTGATTGAGGCACTTGTTTAAGCCTAAGTAATAGTTCTTTTTGTAATTTGACAGCGTTTCACAAAAGAGATATTGCATTCAATTTGTATAGAGTTCACACCATCATTGTGGATAGATCATTTATTCGCTTATCTTTCAGATACTGAAAAGTATAAACCTTCTGCTCTTTTCTTCTTTTTTCTCAAGATTGCTCAAAATATACATGTTTGTTTTTGCACTGTAAAATTTATAGTTATACCTTGTACTGGTGTTCACCTGTTAGAGATGGCACTATGCTGATGCACATTGAGAACATATGATGTACATAGAGTAAGTCAACCCTTCAGTCCAGTATTGTCAGTGTTTTGAATTTGCTTACATTGTATATAGTGCATCCACATAATGTAAATATCTCATTGTCATTGTAAATAGGTCATCTAATTGTTTATCTTTTGGTAACTGTTAAGCACAGGCCATCTGTATCTTCCTGTCCATGTTTGCTCCAAATAAAAATTGTTGAAGCTCACGGTGGTCGTTAAACCTCCAATCAAAAAAAAAAAAAAAAAAGAAAGAAGCATAGCAGTTGTAATAAGGGCAGTTTCGGTGGTGATGTTGAGCTTTAATTCGTCCAACGTGTGTGTACACCCTGTCTTTCAGTATTCCCCAAAGGAAATAGTCCAGAGGTGTCAGTTCCGGAGAGCCAAACGGCCAGAGTCTTTTAGAAATTATTCTGTTCTCGGAGGAGTTGATGAGCCGAAAGGATTTTTCAGAAATGTGACGTAATCACGTTGAAATTCCAATCTCCTGTGATAAACGTCGTAGAGATTTCGTCGGTGACTGCTCCAACCAGAACTGCACTTCCCTCATCGTGTCTACTGACATTTTCGGTCGACCTCCTGTACGAATCGGCACAAACGTACCCGAGTTCTCAAACTTTTTCACCATTTTGGGGATCGCCTGTTTTGAAGGTGCAATTTCGCCATACTTTTCTTGAAACGCGTTCCGACACTACTTAAACGATGCTGCTACTCAGTTGAAGCGCAAATAAAAAAACACGTTGCTCTATCGTCAGCATTATCTGAACTGACGAGTGGCAGATGCGGCAGCGCCAATGTGCGCATGAAGTTAACTCGGCTCCAGACGTTACGGCATCCGTCTAGAGAATGCGACAACACAGCGTCTGATGGCATTCGCTTTCTTATTAATTCAGGTACGTTGTACCGCAGTTTAATCTTCCTACAATAAATAGCATTTTTGCAATAATTAATTTACAGGGTCGACCTAGTAGTAAAACACCCTTTACAAATGATAAGAAATCACGTGACAACCAGAGGCCAAGTATCAGCTCTGTTTTTTTTTCCTATGCTTATTTACGCTTTCCAACCGTAGGTATATATTCCAGCTTTGTCCGTCTGTCTGTCTCTCTGTCCGCACGATAACTCGCTTAAAAATGGTTCGATTTCGATGAAATATTAGTATATGGTAGGGGACCACTGGGGACGAACCCTATTGAAAATGGGCGACATAGGAGCGGGATCCATTCGATTGCCCTTATGCGTCATAACTTGCATAAAAATGATTCGATTTCGATGAAATTGTAGTATGTGATAGGGGACCACCTGGGGACGAATCCTATTGAAATTGGGCAAAATGGGGTCAAAGGTCAGGATATAGGGGCAGGATGCATTCCATTTCCCTTATAGTTCATGACTTTCGTAAAAATGGTTCGATTTCAATGAAAGTATAGTATGTGGTAGGGGACCACCTTGAAATAAATTCTGTTAAAAACGGGCGAAATGGGGTCAAAGGTCAGGACATAGGAGTAGGATCCATTCCATTGCCCTTATGCCTGCAAAAAAAGGCTTCGATTGATTTCGATGAAATTTTAGTATGTGGTAGGGGACGAATTCTGTTGAAAATGTGCGAAATGGGGTCAAAGATCAGGACAAAGGAGCGGGATCCATTCCATTGCCCTTGTGCTTCCTAACTTAAGTAATAATGCTTCGATTGCGACAAACCTTTATCATCTTGTTCCAGAGGTACACTAAACCGGTTCTGTTGAATATTATCGAAATGGAGTCAAAGGTCAGGACACAGTAGTGAGATTTATTCCACAGCCATTATCCTCATAACTTGAGTAATGATTTCTGGTATGTTAGAAAGCATATCATAATCAATGCATTGCATGATTTTACTAACTTGTTAGGGAGTTTAACAACACACATGAGCAACTCGATGGGCTATAAGTAGTTGCAGTCCATAATTTGTGGTCACTATCTACAGGCTAAGGGAGAGGGCAACTGCCGTAAGACAAACAAAACATCCATTCCTCACCGGGATCCGAACCCGGACCCATCTCGAACGAATGGTCAGAAGCCATCCCTATACCACTACCCTACCGGGACGGAGAATGTATGCTCTGCTCTTAATCTCTTTAATGAATATTTAAGACAGAGAGCTTTCAGTTTTACAAATCTTTTCATACATAATAGGAAATACTCCATCCCATTCGCATTGGTTCGTTAAGTTACTGAACTTTGGTACTGAATTACAGAGTATCCGTAAAGCCTGAAACTTTTTCGGCATGTCTGAAAAAAGTCTAGAACCAATGGAATTTACGCTACATATGCTTGTAAAATACAGTATGTCTTTTTCTACAGGAGGAAAATGGCGTTAGCACTGGCTGAAAGGGTGGAAATAGTCCTTAATGGTCATCAGGGATTGACCTAGAAGGAAGTGGCTGACGAGTTCATGCCAGGCATTCTAAAAGGAATCCAATAACGGGGAGCTCAATTGGGAAACTAGTGAGGGAATTTAAAGTTGGATGATGAAATGACACCAGAACTTTATTTAATTGAGGAACGACCCATATGATTCCTGCAAGACGGAGCTGCTCCACATTACTCAAATGGAATAGGTGATTGGCTCGATGACATGTGTCTTCATCGATGGACTGGGAGGAGAGGACAAGTGGAGTAGGTACCAGGATCACCTGAATACTTAATCCGCTGGATTCTACATTTTCGGTATTCTGAATGCATGGGTGTGCATGCAATGCCGAATTTAAGGCTTTTGGGGCCCTAGGCCAAGTTTTCTATGCACCCCCCCACACACACACACACCCTGCCATCCATATTTGAATCTGCTCTTATAAGATTTTCTAATAAACTCATCTTTATGTTAAGAATATAATAATTGGTAGCATAATTTTATTGCTATATAAGTATTGTTTAAATAAAAGTTATTTTGATTTAACTGGTTATTAAATTAAAGGTCATAAAAAATATTTGTAAACATAGTCGAAGAGGTTCATGCTTATCGAGGAACAACACTTTACATTTTTAATGCGCTCTCTATCGCACTCGTACGAACACGGGCACGCTCGCAATAGAGTTATTATTACGTTCTTATTTCTTTAGTTATCATTGAAGATAAAATAAAAAATTACCACTATTTTGTTTTATTCAAGTAAATTAAAATTACGGTACCTCCCTTTTCTAAGTTTTTCTGTTCCATGCTCTCCGTTTTTCTGGATTCTACACCTGGGGCCCTCTAGAGCCTCGGGCCCCTAGGCCGCGGCCTTGTTGGTCAAGTTGTAAATCCGCCGCTGGGTGCATGTTGTAAAAATCAAAGATCTTCGTCATCTTAGGGACAGAATTACCGAGGCTTGTGCTGTTGTCGATAAAATATTCTGAGAAGAATCCCAACAAACATGGTGCAACATCTATGAAATTACGTGGAAATTCAAGGTGGACACGCAGAGCACATATTGGGAATGCGAGTAATCATATGTAGACTAAATCCCATTGGTTTCAGACTTTTTGAGCACCTTTAGAATAGTAGTTAAATTATGAATATTTGGAGTTGTAACAATTATATATAGGTTATATCCTAACGTTAAGTTTGTTTTCGTATAAACCACTAAACTCTGAACAAGTTAAGTTTACATTAAATTCAGGTATTATCTTCACTGTAATACTATTACGGGTTATTGCATTAGCATTATGTCTTACGACTTCTTCCTCGTTGCACGAGGATTGCTTCACTCTTCGTGCAGCTGAAAGCCTTAATTCTATACTGCTCAAAATAATTAGCAGAGCATGTGACTCTGTCGATATTATGCGAGCCAATCGTGGGATATCTTACGAAAACGTGGGAAATGCAAGTCGCGTGTGACGTTGACAGCCAAATCACGCTTGTCCTTATGCAAATTAGCGTCTGTGACGTAAGAATGCATAAATCACAGATTGGGATAAAAACGAAAGTGTTAAGGGAGTTCTCTTATAATGCCACATTTATCGAGGTATTTCTTTTATTGAAGTGTTTGGTTCGAACGATGTCTCAACGGCATGATTTAGCGTAATCAAAGGCATGGAGAGCTATTGGCAGGTATCAGAAGCCATTGGAGTTTCAGGAAGTGTCATTTCCCGTCTGTGGATATGATTCCAGGATATGGGAAGTGATTGAAGAAGGCAAGATCAAGGCCGTTCACTAGCAACTACAGGAAGGGAGTACCGTTATCTATTGTTAACAGCCCGTCGGAACAGGCGGAAAACTGCTACTCAGCTCCAGAGATAGCTTGTGATGTCAACGGAACGTACGTTGGCAACTCAAACTATTCGCAGTCACCTTCACCAAAGTGGCCTTCGTGCACATAGACTAATGGTGTGTGTTAAACTGGGCTGAGGAACATCGTGATTGTTGGGTACACGATGAGTGCAATCAAGTTATTTTCTCTGACAAATCGAGATTCAGTCCAGAGTCTGACAATCGAAGAGTTCTTATCTGGGGGTAACGCGGCATATGGAATAACTCAGCTGTTGGGTTGATGGTCTGGGTCGGCATAAACATCGGTGGACGAACGGGCCTGGGCATCCGAAACAGCAGCCGGATGGCCCAGAGATTTAGAGATCAGATTCTCAAACATATTGTCATGCCGTAATCTGCAGCCGTTGGCATACGAACGACTTCAAAGAGCTCGGCTAGTGGACAACATGCTTCAGCAGGAGAGAATCGAGCGCACGGAGTAGCCAGAATGCTCACTTGACTGAAATCCAATTGACATGCTTGGGAGCGAACTTGGCATACGCAGTGTCGTTGCTTGGCCGACACCACCGTTGACAGTCCGTGAACAAAGGTACTCCCAAAACCTCCTCGATAACCTCATCAATGCCATGCAACACAAGTATGCAGAGGTGTTAGCAGTACGAGGAGGACAACACAAACTGCTAGAGGTCAGTTACCACCTTCAAAAAGTAATGTTTTCTTGTTGTACAGATATGTATATGGTTGTATAGCACATATCGTATCATGTGCATTAAATGATAATATTGCACAGAAATTCCCTAATGTGCTCTTTCTTACCCATATTACGGAATATTCTACTGTATCTTACACAGAAATAATATTATACGTTCAACAGCGTTAGTCACACATTATTTTCCTTACAATATCTCTTGCGCACCTAATTCTTTTGAGAAATGTATATGAAATAGCTAATTAGACACCTCAAGAACTACAACGTCCAGGCAGAGTCATAAAACAGTACTTATAAATTTCACTTCTTTATTGGTTCTGGTTAAGCGCATCTCACTTTCTAAACACTTCACTCAATAAACGAAAACATCCTCATAACAAATATACAAGTAGCACAATTTTCTCTACTTCTTAATAGACAGCAATATTCAACTCTACGCTCGTCTTTCAACAATCGTCAGTAGCAAAATGTTGAAAGTGATAACACTTAAAACTCTAAAAACAAAGTCTTGAATAACATAAATATACTGTCTGGAAAAAACATAGCGTGTACAGAAGGATAGTGTGTCTGAAGCATTCAAACAGCAGCTCATATCTCAAACTTAAGCGTTGGTCATTGATTTCTGACCTGTTGTTAGGGTTGCCAAACTCAAATTCGTCGAGAGAGGAAATGTGGAGTTAAGCTTAGAAGAACGTTTAACGAGAATAAACCGAATTTACATAAGAATACAGGAACTCAAAAGGAATATTCAAACCAGAATACACGGCACACGCCCTGCATAGTTATCAGACAATGGCCATCATAGGCGCAAGTTACGTGGGTGATTCGAGGTCCAGGCGTCTTTAACTCATTGATAACAACAAAATCTTCCGTCCCCAGAAAAAATATCTTAGATTGCATGTGTTTGAATTTTTAGAAATACAACATTCTCTGAACCGATTTACTGCAACGCGCATTGCACTCTAAGAACAAAACATTATGATATCCTACCAAGTATTGTGCAGGACCTAGGCGAGATTCCACCACTGCAGCCATGCTGTGGTGCATGGACTCCAAAAGTTCCCGGAAAGCGTGCACTTGCATGCTGTACTAGATCCGTATAAATGCTGCCAGTTGCTCGTCTAGTGCTCGTGGTGGTGGGTCCCTAAGTCTCATATGACCATCACATGGCCTCAGATAAGTTCAATTGGGTTCATGTCGGGCGACACGGGAGAACGTGGAAGTCATTCTCGTATTTCACGAACCAGTCCTCGACAATACGGCCTTATGAGTCGGCGCATTGTTCTGCTGGAATACTCTATCTCAGTTTGGAAACACTGCCTTGCAAAATCAGTGTTGCTGGACCAGCACTGGTAGCCAGCAGTGACCCAGCACTATGTTGCCACTGCCCAACCGTCAATAAAATGTCCCGGTGGCCACCATGTGGGCCAGCAGTTCAGGCCAGCAGCTGGCCAACTGTTGACACCCAATCAGTTGTCATATGCCAGGACAGGGCCATCAGTTATCTATCACAGACAGTGGATGCCACAAGCGGCCCATAAGCGGCCCTGCAATCACGTGCCATAAATGATGGCTATTTTAATTTGGTCCGCTAGTTTCCCGGCAGTGGCAGCCAGCAATCTCGTGACGTAACTGATGGTTTGCCAAATCTTGTCCGTCAATTTCCCAGTAGTAGCCATAAAAAAAAAAAAAAAGAGGGAAAACCGCATTTCCCCTAAGCAAGAACTACTTTTTTATAATTCCCGCCTTTGAAACTTCGGCATGACGACACGCCCTGGAGAAATTCTATCAACAGGTCTTGGAAAACAACCAACGGCAGTCTGCTCGCAGAGGGGGCGCTCTAGCCACTACACGGGTTTGCCACGCACGAGCCTTTGCTTGAAGCTGAGTCTCTTTCTTGCGGGATGTGAAACTAAGGGTTCTCATTTTAATTTTACAGTACTGCGAGGTATTTTTCATAAATGCCCGTTTCATATAATTCATAAATTTATTTTTGCAACGTAATGATTGTTTTTATTTGCTTTAAGGGAACTTCACTCGTTTTCAACGAGTGTACCAACGTAAAGGCACTTTCCAAAGTTTTGTGCTGTCCTTGTGGTCTTGAAAGGCGATAGTTTAATTAACACATTTACCCTTTTATATCACATTCTGTTACATTTTTCACGTTGTATCTTTCCTTCCCTCGGTCCGAAACTACATTTCTTCTAAAGAGGAAATATATTTTATTTTACTTGTCGTTATTTTTATCAGCGAATTCCTCCAATCTTGTGTAGTCAACCCATGGATGAGTACATTATATCCACATAGCATTGCTTTTTTTTTTAAATTCAAATCATTCATAAATTTTGTACATGCATAACTCTTATTATATTCCAACATAACGATTTTTAATGTCTTTCCGGGAATTTTGCTTGAAGCAGTTTAGTACATGGTAAACCGAAAGATTACAAAGAAATTATTTCTTGTTATTCATGGGAACGAAGTGGATGTATTTCATGGTTGTCTGTATTCTCAATTCTTTGTGTGTTAGTGCAGGAATTTTGCTACGAAATGAGTTTCTATAAATACATGAGAGTAACCGACTATTTTTTACAGTTCATTAATAGTTATTTATATATTTTTTTCCGACAGTAATCTTCGTCGACGTGGCATTTCATTAGGAAATTAATTCGCCTCTCTACATATGGCTTTTTTTTTTCTCTTAACATCCACTAAAATAACATGATGGCGATAGCGTCGTCTTCAACTAACTGGTACCACGGTAGACACAGCACGTGTTGCTTCTGCGCATGAGCAGTCCTGTTGCTTCCACCTCGTGTTGGGGTTGTTCGGGTTTGCCAGCTATGGGTCACTAGTGGCACTTGCTTGGAGGCATACAATTCACGGTGATGCTGCAGGGCCATCAATGGCTATCAGCTGATGGCGCTGCCACCAACGGACCGCTACCGTGCCGTGAGCGGCAGATTTCAGTCAGCAGTGACCCATCACGGCCAGCTGGCAGCCAGCAGTTTTCCAACACTTGTGTTTTTGCTGGGTGTCAGCGTAAGCGGATGGCCATGGTCTGCAGCGATGAAAAGGTACTCATTGGTGTTCAGGGAGCCATCCACCGGTATCAGAGGATCGAAAATATATTCCAGGGAAACATCCTCCAGAACATTTTATCCCTGCTACCGTTCTGTACCATTGGGCTGACGACATCTTGTACCACATTCTCTGCAGCAGTTCGCCCTTATCCGCTACCCAATATGAACTCGATACAGTAGAAAACATGATTCATCAAAGAAGGCCATTTTCTTCTAATCTTCCACGGTTCATTTCCGATGTTTTCTTGCAAACTTCTGTCGTAGTTGTCTATAACATGCTGCGATGAAGGGTTTTAAGGTCATGCGTTTATACCATGAGTCAATACGCTTGAGGAATCGTTTCATTGTGGCTGTGGATGCACTCCTTTGGGCTCTATGGTTGCTGAGCAGGGTTATAGGTACGAGTTAGTGTGCTTATTATTCAGGACCATACGGTTGAGTATCTTCACCCCAGATTTAAGCAGCTGTGGCCGTCCAACATCCCGAATCCACTCCCTTTCAGCAACACACAATACTAGGCTTGCTTGATACCTTATTTATTTATTTTTTGATTGGGGGTTTAACGACCGAATTGAGCAACTCCATGGGCTGTCAGCAGTAGCCTGTGTCTCATTTGGGGCCACTTGTTCCAGAGAATGGAGCGAGCCAGTGCCGTAAGACAAACACATCATCCATGCCTCTCCGGAATTCGAACCCGGATCCACCTCGGACGAATGGTCAGAAGCCAGCGCTTAGACCACTGCGTCACCGCATCCGTTGATGTTTCAGAAGAGAACGCAAGGAAAAATAATAAATACAAATGATACAAGTTACTCTTTCGTCGTACCTTTAACAGATTAAGAGGTGAGACAATGTGAGAAAACATAAATTTGCCTATGGTGAGAATTGAACCCACATCCTTCTGCTCCGGAGCCCAATGTTTTCCCAATTAAGCTATACCGACATGTGCTTATCACCGCTACTTGCCGTCTTTTTTTTTTTTTTTGATTGGAGTTTAACGACCACCGTGAACAACTCAATGGGCTATAAGCAGTCTCCCGTCCCTAATTTAGGGTCACTGGTTCCAGCCAAGGGAGAGAGCTAGTGCCGTAAGACAAATACAACATCCATGCCTCGCCGGAATTCGACCTCGGACCCCTTTCGGACGAATGATCAGAGGCCATCACTTAGACAACTGCGTCACTGGGGCAAACTTGCCGTCTTGACATGTGCTTCATCTCGGTGGTACGTCACATGTATCCCCTGCCTTGGGGGCACGAAATAACTCTCTGTAGAAGAAGATGTTCTGATTCATTCCAGACGATGCGCGGAAGAAGCAATTTCTCGAAACTTTGAAGAAGGAATTCTCATTAATTCTAGGTGATGTATGTGTGGAACGTCATTTTTTCGAAGAACGTAATGGCCAGTAGATATATTTTTACGTCCGGGCGCCAAAGTGAAAACACAAAATTTCGGTAGCGGAGCTCGGAGCCACATCCTGCTACTCCGGAGCCGAATGCTTCCCCAATTAATCTACATCGACAAGTGCTTATCACTGGTACTCGCCATCTTGCCATATACCTCTTTAGTACGTCACAAATATGGTGTGGAATACGAAATATTTCCGTGGCAACAAATACATCCTATTCAAAATTTTAGGAAAACTCGAACAATGCCGGCAGCTAAGTCGATTCACGTATTTGTTGTAAAACCGCGAAACACATGACCTTTTTGCTGGTATATTCATAATATGTTCATGACTCTTTTACTAGTATACTCACATTGACTTTTTCCTAGGTTGATTTATTTAGTTAGGTTCCTCCCCAAGAAATCTTCCAGGATATCATCTAGCATTAATAAAATATGACGTATACAACACTTATGTGCACAGTTAAGCACCTAATCTTTTTTTATTTGCTTTTTCTCTCTAATTCGTAGCAGATTTATTCGGTTCAAGGAAATGAACTGCAAATTTTATTCCATCGCATCAGCAGAGGTATCATAAGCAGTCACATCGAAATCATACTGGCATAAAAAGTAACATCCCGGTTGTACTTCGTTGCTTTTCGCATGATAATCAACTTTAAATGCATTTTTAAGTTGCTGGACTTTGCGAATTCCCAAAACATACACTTAACTAAATTCCCAGAGGAGCGCAAACTTTGTCACGCATAAAAATACGACCAATAAAACGAAATTTGCAGAAGACTGGAAGTCTTTACATGAGTCGTAAAACTTGGGAACAGATAAGTTAATGCAGTAATCTAGTTTCATCAAAGAAAAATTTTTTAGAACTTCAAAGGTAGCACGTTTCATTCAATTTTCTTTCGCAACTAAAATTCCATGTCTTAATGAGCCTCGCGCAGGTCGATCATGAAACGAGACGTCGCATTTCTTTATAAAACAAGACGCTTCGTGAACTTTAAGTTTTTTGTTGTTGTCTGTATCCTTGTAAATGCGAAAGGATTCCAACGACGGAAGTCGCTGAATTTCCTCTCCGCGCATGTGATGTTGCGCAATAAACTATCTAGACAACTTTGACACTAAACCAAGGTTAGGAAGTGATAGGTCGATATATCGATTAACGTAAAGATATGCATTATGCATGAAACGTTTAAAATGAAATGCTAGTTTTTAAGTTACGGTATAAGTAATATGAGGACTTCACCTTTAAATTTTAGTCATTTTCCCAACTTATCTTAAACAACTGGAACGATATTTGAGTATGTTAGATGTCCTGAAAACATAAATACACTGCCCTACCATGAACTTTCGGAAAATCTTATATTGTGTGCTGAATCCTTTGGCTATTATAACGGCCTCCAATCAGCGTGGAATACACTACATCATTTTTGTTTTGTAAATGTACACTATGTACCGCCATTTGTTCTTCACAGCAGTGAACACTTGAGCTTTGTTTGTTCCATATACGCCACGATTCAGTTCAGATATTATCTATAGGATTCAGGCCAGGCCTCTTAGCTGGCCAGCTCATGTCTTTGAAGCAATTTGTAACGAAGAGAGTAGAATGACATGGTGCATTACCCTTCTGATAGACGTATGCCCGAAAGTACTGCCACAACGTTCATAGTACGTAATTGTCCAGGACGTATAGGAAGAGCTGAGCATTTATGATTTTTGCCCAAAACGACTAGTGCGCCCAAGATGAACTACGAAAAAGAAACATCTCCTTTCCATCACGCTGTCTCCACTAATCCACCAAATTTCATTGTCGGGACGATACAATCCTGAAGGAAAACCTTTTTCCCAAAACCCGCCATATCCAGGAATTATCAGACTGGCAAGCTGTGACCGCCAGTCTGATAAGTCACTCCGAAGTTCTTTTTATGTGTCTAAATTTTAAGATTGACGTTACTTACACCACTTTAATTGGCTTATGGCACTAGTCAAAATGATCAGGAGCATCTGGATAGTTATTCGTACGTATTAACTAATATCGTGCATATCGTTCAGAGCTGCATGATTTTTGGAGAATAAATATTCCTTGCTTACCTTTCCGGCTCAAGTTTTGTTTTCTTTCAAAGTTTAAAGCTCATCACTTTGCTAAGAAGGGAATCGTTGAGGGTGGCCTCCACATCAGACACGTCATACCAACGCTGATTCTCTGGCCGATCATCTGACATTAGTCAGTCTTTACCCTTTGCCTTCCGAAATTAACGGTGATCATATGATTATGGTTTTGTTCTTAGACTCTTGGTAAATTTGTTGGCAACACTCAGACTCTTTTCTGCTGCTCTTAAATGGAATAAATTTCAGTTTATCCGTGGTCTTCGTCCATAAGCAACGACCGTCTTTCCCTCTGAGGATGCTGTGCATTGTTACGCACCTGCTTGACCATTGCTGTTGAGAATCTCAAATGTGAAATTGATATAGTGACATCGCTCGCTGCAGTTACCATTGCAATGCTTTTTGTCCGCATTTGCTCCAGGTGCCTTATGGATTCAATGGCTTTGCTTCCCTTCCTGGTGTTCCGACCTCGGCTTCTTCTTTTTCTCCATCATCTTTTTGACCTCTACGACTGTTCCAAAGATTAACTCTTCGAGCTACAGTGATTATTGGACCTGCTACTGTTCCTGCATATGTTGCTCCTGCACAGCATTCCACTTCTGCTTCTTCTCTTTCTGCAGTTTTGGTAAATCCACTCCTTTCACCAGTTTTTACTCCCTTGTCGTCTGTTACCTCGCTATTTGTGGACAATGACGTAGAAGCTCCTGACTGTAGTGATCTCACCAGCGACCTCGAACTCTTTGCCATCCGTCAGAAATCTGACAAATTTTGTGTGAAGTGGCGTCTCGCTAAGAAATCACTTCGCTAAAACAGGAATCTTCTCTCGAGAAGAAACCAGGTAACTTGACAACCACTTTCGTTATTTCTGTCTCTTACTGGCTTATACCCTCTGCTACGTTCTCCGCCTTTGCAGTCTGCCCATTCTGAGTCACCCTGGAACTCTTATTTCTTATTTCTGTCTCTTACTGGCTTATACCCTCTGCTACGTGCTCCTCCTTTGCAGTCTGCCCATTCTGAGTCACCCTGTCACTCTTATTTCTGTCTCTTACTGGCTTATACCCTCTGCTACGTGCTCTGCCTCTGCAGTCTGCCCATGCTGAGTCACCCTGTCACTCTTATTTCTGTCTCTTACTGGCTTATCCCCTCTGCTACGTGCTCTGCCTTTGCAGTCTGCCCATTCTGAGTCACAGTGTAACTCTTATTTCTTATTTCTGTCTCTTACTGGCTTATACCCTCTGCTACGTGCTCTTCCTTTGCAGTCTACCCATTCTGAATCATCCTGTCACTCTCTTTTGTTGGAAAGCGCAAAAGTCACGGATAATTCTGGGGCCGCGGTAGGCTTAGTTGTTGCCAGCCGATTCTTCCTGCCAGCACTTCGCCTCACCCGCTTTTGCTGATTACGTTCTGCTCAATGTTCTCGGATCTTTGTAGATTATCTTTCCTCCTCGTTGTCTCCTTCTAATTACACACATTCCCATTCTAGACCTCTCGTTAAAATCTCGGAAGTCCGGCCCCCCTCCCTCCAAGTTCTTGGCTCATTCCTTGCCCCTCCCCCCCCAATTCCCGAATGCTTCGCTCTCTGTTCATCCTCCCTACTTTCCTCTTCTGGCTCGTTCCTTGTGGATACTGTCTCTCGAAATAATGTTATCTTCCTTTGAATTTCGTGCTTACCGGATTCCTGCTCTTGGTCATCCATGCTGGACTTTCATTTGATGCTCCTGGTTGGATTTTTCGGCCTCTTTACGTTCACCCAGGAAAATCAACAGACTGTGAATTACTAACTAGAGCTCAATCTTTCCCGTCAGAACATCCTATGTAATACCCGTGTTCCGCATAGCTGTAAGCATTCGTTTTTTATTGTCCCTGAATTTGCTGTTGCTTTTAGTGTTACAGTTTTTTATGACTATGGCAACTTTGTCTTTGGCTTTGATTAATTTGATTATACCACCATCGCCAATTTTTATCACACTGCTCCCAGTCGTCACGATTTTGGAGGCTTTGGGAATTAATTTTGCCGTTATTGTGCTTCTATCTTGCCATCGGATTTTGTCCCCGCCTCGTCATATTCTTCCTAGTTCATCCTTCGCATCACGGCAACAAACTTGGCTGACGCTGCTGCCTCTGGCTGTGATAGCAGCAAAGGGTGGACCAACTCAGTATTTATTCGCTCCCTATTACAGGAAATTTGTGGTATGTGTCCGGAAACTTTTGATCAGATAATGCTTTTAGAAGCAAAATTTGGAAGACATTTTGTGCACCATAAAATGCGGAATGCACGAGATTTTTGCTCTATAAGTAATGCCTCCTTGCAGGGAAACCCTTTGTCACTTGAGATATTTTAATGAAATTTGGTACAATAATACACTTAAATCAATAATATATATAAACATCCAGATCTGTCTGTCTCTCTGGAATGCTTGACGCCACAGCAACGTCTGCATTGTTGGGCTATCACTTATCGAATAATTCGTGTGTGCTCTCACGATGTCAAAATTATTGCCTGCTGAATAATAACACGCGATCACTTTTAGATATCAAGGTGATCACGTGCTAATTTAAAAACATTAGATTATCAATGACTCGAGTTCTACTTATCCGATCTACAAAATTTAAATTAAAATCTTTATATCACGGCAAGTTGCGTTTGTATATTAATTTAATTTAGCACTATTCGAATATCAATTTGTACGTTTTAATTATTATTTACTTTTTTAATTTAACTAACTTTCCGAGTTTAGTGCTGATTATATTATACATTTTGCAAAATATCGATCTATCTAAACGCTCTAACCTATAATAAAAACTGAAATCTTGAGATGTCAAAGTGAGCAAGATTGCAGCTAAAAGCAGATGTCGCCCCAATAGCACATTGTCGAGAATTTAGATAGTTCCGATTTGTCATACCAGATGTCGCATTATTAAAGTAGAAAAAGCTTTGGTGTGAAGTTTCAAACTAACTGTTGAATAGGACAGTCTAAAACAAGCCGTGAAAGGAATGACAAGTGTGCCGGAGAAAAAGTAATTTAACTCGAAAGATCAAAGTAAAAGTTATTAAGGTAAGTTTACACGAAAACAACTTTTCCGAGTTCAGTGCTGCTATTTTAAACATTTTGCAAAATATCGATCTATCTAAACGCTCTGATCTACAATTGTTAAACAATAAATATTTTATACGGAATGTTATTTATCGCTGTCTTTTGAAAAACGGAAATAAATAGCATATAATTTTTAGGTCTAACATGAATGAGTTCTTATTATATAAGTTTTTACTACGTTTCTTTAGAGAAATCCGGCGTCTATTATAATTTATTTTCTATCTGCTTCAAGTAAAAATTTCACTCCGTCATAGGACGGGCAACATCCCCTATATATTAATATTTATTTAAAGCTTAAAAACAACCGTCTTTGGACGAATATAATTGTGCTAATCAAAAGAGTCTCCTGTTGAGATCAAGCATGTACGCCATTGTTCACCCCAACAAGTGAACCCGAATGAAACAATTCCGTGGGCTGTTGTTCGGCCTGGGATATCGCAGCATATTTAATTACGTTGGATATCACAGCCTTTTTAATTTCATTGAATAACACAGCCTGTTTATTATCAGACCACCTGATGATTATAAGCCTGTTATACGTCCTCACTCAAAACTTCACGAAACATCCTTCTACGACATAGGAATCCTTATATATAAAGGCTAAGTTACCTGGATCACTTTTTAAGTCGTTATAGCAACAACCGAGAAATAAATGTTTGTGACGTCACGATTAGATTTTCGTGTTTTCGTGCAAGTGACGTCATGACTAACACACGCACAGTTCACGCGTATATCACTTTGTTTTGTTGTCATAGCAACAAAGAACACAGCTGCTGGTGTGACGTCATCTGAACCAAATCATTCAAACATGACGTCAGAGATGCGTTGCGTCACAAGGTCAACTGAAATTCCATTACAACATAGACCAACGTCTTGTGATGTGCCTGCATCGCAGGACGCGCATGAGATAAAGGCAGATAGCAGCGAGAGCATACGTCCGCGTATCTCAGTTGAGAGAGCGACTTACTCCGGAGTGAAATGACCCGACTTCGATGCCCGGCGTGGACAAAGATGATGGAGAAATTTACTTCGTCATAATCTTGACTAAGTGTTGTTAACCAATGTATGGGATTGGAGGTTTAACGACCACCGTGAGCAACTCAATGGGCTATAAGCAGTCGCCCGTCCCTAATTTAGGGTCACTGGTTCCAGGGAAGGGAGAGAGCCAGTGCCGTAAGACAAACACAACATCCATGCCTCACCGGGATTCGAACCCGGACCCCTTACGGACGAATGATCAGAGGCCAGTGCCTTAGACCACTGCGCCACCGGGGCGGCTTTAACCAATGTACAAAGCCACTGTTAAGAGCTACACAAATGCAATACTATCGACATCGTCTTTCGATCCGTGACGAATTTAATCCATTATTAAGTGAAGGAAAGCTTACGCGGCAGAACAATGTTGATACGTATATAAAAATGGAAGCTAATACACTGAATTACATAAGACGAAATCAGTCTCAGTTAAGTGTCGAAAAGTATAAAGGTCTGATGGACCAAATTCAGAATGCTGGAGATGATTAGTTTCTTCGTGGAAAAGTTCTTATTTTGCCATCTTCATTTCAAGATAGTCCACGAAATATGGTGCAAAATCATCAGGATGCAATGGCGATAGTCAGAAAATATGTAAAGCTTGATTTTTTTCCTTACTATGACTTGCGACCCGAAATGGGAAGAAATTACCGAAAACTTAAACGGTCAATCTGTCGAAAACCTTCGCCACTTTCATTGTCGTCCATTCCTGTGCATGTGCTTCACTATTCCGCTACTCATGGCTTCTGCTACACTTACTGATTATCTGTCGCCGATGTTGTGCTTCGAGATCAACTTCCTCCCTGTTCTCCCGCAGCCTTTACCAGACATTCCGATCTACAGTCATCCTCCTTGGACTTCCGTATTTCTCGTCTTGGCTTAATTTTAACCGCATATTCCTGAGTCCTCACCACGAGGTAAGTCTTTGCTTGCCTTTTTAGCCATAGGAGTTAAATATCTTGCATTACCGAATATCAAACTTACAGCTTATACTTCAGCTCTTCATCTGACTCTTCCACCTGATGCTATTACGCATGTTGCGAGGAAGTCCCGCTCATTGCTTGTTTATTTTTCCAGTCCTGCTCAAGTTGCTCAGGTCATGCCTACTTCCATTTTAGTTGGCGCCCAGACTCTGTACTCCATTCGTCTTGCACAAAACTTAACACTCGTCAGTATCTCTCTAGTTCCTCCAGAAATTTCAAATGACCTACTGATTGACTTCCTTTCCCAAGGTGGTTCAGTTATTGGTCCTATTCGTACTCTGTCTGCTGCATCTAACCATCAAGGGGATCGTCCTAACTTCAGTTTTCGCCGACAAGCTCTCTTCGTCATCCCTGATGAACAGTCTATTTCATCTTGTCCGACCACGTTCAAAGTCGTCTGTGGTCATCATACCAGCACAGTGCATGTTTTCACCGCCCTTCATTGCTTCCATTGCAAATCGCTTGATCATCATAGTTCGCCCTGCCCAGTTCGGGACATCGATAGTCTTCCATCGACGTCTCCTGGCATGTTTACTGCAGCCAGCTCGTCTGTCTTGCCTTCGTCGTCTCAGTCCTTGCAGTGTCGTCTTTCTACGTCATCACAGCTTCCTGCTGCAGGCGGACTTTTTCCGCCCTCTGTTACTTCTTTTGCGCTTGTTTCTGTTGGCACCATCTTCCCACTTCACCTGTTACCTTTCTCTCTCTCCTGGATGTTACTTCATCTGCCACCAGTACTCCAATGTGTTCACCTCCTTCCAGTCCATCCTCCGTTAGGACTATTAAAGCGTTTCGGATCTGCTTATTTTTCGCAGTCACCTCCCACTGCTGTTCTTCGTTTACCTTTTTCTTCAACCAGTGTATTTTCGCCTATAGTTCCGTTCTCTGGAGCTCCAGAGGCATCTCTACCCTCAGACGTTCCTCTACTTTGCCAGACATTTCTGCTTGCTCTCAGCTCGGCTCGCCTGTCATCTCGTCTACGGAGCTTGCTTCCTCCAGTCTCGAGTGTGATACTCTATCTTCATCAGTACTATCATCTGCCACTACAACTTCTGATGTCTCCCAGGCATCTCCCGATGCTGTTCCTGATTCTTCGTTAGCACCTTCTAGCGATCGTTTGTCCATCCACGTTGTTACTCCATTGTTCCATCTTCAGCCTTCCTCTGCTGATATTTCCCAGATTCGTTCATTTCAGCTTCCTCGTCGACGGCGGAAACGGCGTAAACCGTTTTCTGCTGATCCTCTTTGATCATCTGACTTTGACTCTCACAAACGTTACGTCCGTGCCTATACTCTTCGGTTTACCCGTATGAAATACAGGTTTGGTGATCGTCCACCTCACATCCTTTGTCCTGCCGGAATTGCCCGGCAGGTGAGCCTACAACCTTCCACATGAGTATCTCCTGCTATATTTTGTCCTGTGTATTTTTTTTTGTATTCTTTTTCTCTCCCTGCTCATTTGTAGTTTCCATATCACACGTGGTGTGGCCTGCGTGCCCACGTTTCCTGTCTGTTCTTGCTTCCAGGATGATTACTTCACGATTGTTCTGTATCGGTCCTTGTAATATGCTCATGCCTTGCTCTGTGTTCACCTAATGTATTTTGTCCTACTTTTTCCATGTACCATAATAGTTTTCCCATGCCCATGTTTATTTACCTCACGATATTTGTCCTTCATTATTTCATGTATTTGCTCACGACTGTCTCTGTATTTGTCCTGCATTGTTTCACGTATTTGCTTACGACTGCTCTGTATTTGTCCGCATTCCATGTATCTCTTAGTCTTTGATAAAGCGATTATGAAACCTCCAGTTCCCTTACATTTCAGGCTGGAGATGATTTAGAGCGAACCAGCTTTTCCCAATCAAACAACAAATGTTTGATTGGGTTCATGTCAGGTAAATTTGGAGACCAGGGCATTGACAGAAAGTCACCAGCATGTTCCTCGAACCACTACTTGACGATTCTGGCCGTGTGACATGACGCATTATCCTGTTGGTAATGGTCATCACCAGCAGGGATCACAGTTGCCATGAATGGGTGAACTTGGTACGAACGATGTTCAGATACCTGACAGATATCAGGGATTGTGCTATTGGGATAATGGGGCATAAAGTGCCCCAAGAAAACATTGTCCACAGCATAACACAGCCGCCCTCCCCTGGCCTGTTTCAGCCCAACATTCATCCAGGTAACATAGCCTCCATTGGCAATCAGCAGATCCGCGCTCGGCCGTCTACGTGATGCACCTTTCAATCATGCACGGTCTAATCTCGATTATCTTGGGCCCATTTCATACGTTGTTAGCGATGACATGCAGTGATCATGGGGACCCAGATGGCTCTTCGGCTACACAGGCCCATGCGCAGAAGGTTGTGATGAACTGTGTGCTGTGAGACATTGCCTTGATCACCACTGTAGCTGCGGGTGATCTGTTGCACTGTGGCCCTGAGGTCGCCGTGAACAATGCGTGACAGTCTCCTCTGGCATCAATGAGCTGCGAAAGACACGCGGCTGGACGACGGTTCATCGTTCGGCCATCTGTGCACCACTTTTGATACTTACTCACTACAGCAGCACGTGAACAACCCACAAGCCGCGCCGTGCCATCACAATTTGTCCTTTATCAAACTCCGATAAATCGGCAGCTTTTCCGATTCTGATTCCGAATACTCTACTAACCGAAAGCCGGTTCTCGGGTTGAATACATACTGCTATGTGAACTTCACCCGCGCCACCGTTCGGTGTCCAGGCGCGCTCATTTCTCGAGGCTGAGGGTGGTCATAATGCAATGACTCATCGGTGTATATTAACAGCGGTTCAACGGCCACAGTGAGCAACTGAATATGGGTATAAGCGTCGCCCGCCCCAATTTAGAGCCGCTGCTTCCAGGAAAGGGAGAGAGCCAGTACCATAAGACACACGCAATATCATCCATGCTTCACCAGGATTTGAATCCGTACCCACCTTGGTCAGAAGACAGGGCTTAGACCACTGCGCCGCCGGAGTGGCATCTTTATATTTGTGTGTGTGTGTGTGTGTGTTTGAAATTTATTTGTAGGGCAAACAACTTTTGGCACCGAGAAATAGTGTGTTACCAGAAAACGAAACGCATATGCGTATTTATAAATTTAAAATTAACGTCCGTTCCTGTATCAGCCTGCACTTGAGGAGTTTGACGACACTATCGATTCAAAACATGCTTACTAGTAGCATAAATTTCCCAAACAGTACTCGTGCATTTGCATCGCAGAATGCATGGAAACGTCCGTTCTGGTTTATCCTTCAAAGTTATCTTAAAAGGGTAGGAACTAATGTTGAATTTTGAACGATGCAAATGCGATTGTTATTAAATTGTTCATGCCAACAGCTTTCCGGACGAGAGATGTTTCCCAAGTTCAAGTGCACCCTTACGTCTGGGAATCAGATATTCTTGTTTAAATTTTCATCTGACCATGCATCCCATTATTCATAGATATTAACATTCATATGCATTTTATGAGATTCAGTGTAACTCGTCTTGCTGAAAGGTGCCACTCGGACTTGCAACATCTGCAGAAGATATTCTGATACTGTAGTACTGTTTCCTTACTTTAGTTTTTCTATATAATTTCACGAGGAATAATCGTAGTTGAAATCACTACTTTGCGTATTACTAGATGGCTCAGATATTGCACAATTTGATCCACTTCCGGCAGTGTCATTTTGGATTTAATCAAGTCAAAAGAGCAAAAAAGTTCCCATTAAGCCTTACACTCTTCAGAACACTATGTGATGTTCCTGCACCGCAGGACGCACATGAGATAAAGGCAGATAGCAGTGGGAGCATACGTCCGCGTAGCTCACTCGGGTTCGATGCCCGGCGTGGACCAAAAATGACGGAGAAATTTACTTCGTTATAGCTAACTAAATTTAAATGCAAATTACACAGAGTGTGTACACAAAGTCTCTTTACAGCTTTGCACATTTATTACGAATACAATGTATGAGACAGACAAATGTGGTTGAGCACATAAGTAACAGCAAAAACTAAAGTTTGTCTAACTCATTACAAAAGCTCAATATGCGCACCATTTGTTGCGCGTAAAACATCTAGCCGAAACTCCCGTTCCAACCATGTGCGCTGCAGAATGTCCTCAGTAATGGTCGAAATGGTATTGTTGATCCTCGATTTAAGGTCATCGATGTCTTGCACATTTGTCCGATGCACGATATCCTTCACATATCCACATACTAACACGTCCAGAGGTGTGACGTCGGAAGAAACGGGGTGGTCATGCAATTGGACCATCCTGTCCAATCCACCTCCCAGGGAATGTTGTGTTTAAAAAATGCAGAACGTGCCGTCACCAATGTGTTGGCGCACCGTCCTGTTTGAATATCACGCTTGGTTGAAGGTCCTCCAACTGTGGCACAACATACACAAAACATGCAGGTAAACATCTGCTTGCACTGTTTATTTCACAGACGAAAAGTGGTCCAAGGACTCGGTTATGCATAACACAGCACCACATGTTCATTTTAGGGCTGTCTCTCTCACGTTTCATAAACGCATGAGGATTTTTAGTCCCCCAAATCCTGACATTGTGTCTGTTTAACTGCCCAGAGACATGAAAAGTTGTCTATAGCCTAGTGGTTAACGTACGTTACTGCTACGGAGATAACCTCAGGTTCAGTCCCGAGAAGGAACGAACGCCCGAACCACTAAATGTCTGTTGTGCGTTGAATGGGCACGTTAAGCCGTCGGACCCCGGGTACTGGCCCCCGGTAATAAACAAGGGCGTCTTCTTCCCCCTTTCTACCTCGCTTCCGTGACATTTTCCGATTGGGTCACTCTAGCCCAAATCTCCTGGCTTCCTATTTCTATGGGTTGTTTAAGACCTGGGGTCAGACACTCCCTTCCTAAAATCCTCTACATATGATCTGATATTGCTAAACGTGCGCTAACATATCTTCATCAACCACAGCAATAACTGTTGTGATATACTATTTCAGATCAGTTAAATTAACATGAAGGGATGAGACGAAGATCTTGTCTTTGGTATAGCCACATAAAAAACGAAGTCACAAGGTTCTAGGTCCGAACATCGTGGTGGACAACATATTAGTGAGATCTTGTAGCCTGTTACGCTGTGAAAAAGGTATTCGTCAGCGACTTAGATCGAACCCGTGTCTCCTTCTTCCGGAGTGAGTTACTCTAACTACACCGACGAATGTATCACTGCAGATCAGTCGTCTTGCACGTGCTTCACCTCTGTAGTACGTCACATCATCTCCCTCTGAATTTCTTTTTCTTTAAAAAGCGAAGAAGGAGGAACCCTCCACTAATTTCCGACGATGCGTGGAACGAACATAATACATTTTCAGAAGAATCCAACGACCAGTAAATCCATATTAACGTTCGGGCGTCAATGTGGAAACAGGAATTTGTCGGTGACGGTGATCGAACTCGCGTCTCCTCGCTCCGGTTTAGTTGCTCTAACCAACTAAGCTACTCCAGCGGAATATATATCTGTAGATTTGTCGTCTTGACACGTGCTACGTCGCAACGTGGCCAATCTAGCGATCTGGAAGATTTTCGTCGAAGTAATTTTTAACTTCCAGATGTCAGAGGGACGGCACTCCATTCTGTTGGAACATGAAGTTATCACTGTCTTCGTGCAATTGAGGCATCAACCAAATAATTAGCATATCGATGTTATTATTTGGCTGGTGCATCAACTGGTCTCTACCAAAATTATCATTCACAGTATTTTCTTGGAAAAATAAGGGGCCATAACACTTTTTTGCGGGATATAGCACAGAACACATTAACCTTTGGCGAATCCCGCATATGCTCCACTGTTGTTCTAGGATTTTCTGTCGCCCCGTATGCGATTATTACGTTTGTTAACTTTCCTACTAATGTGAAATGTAGATTTGTCGCTGAAAATTAGACGCTCACTGAAATCATCTTTTTCAAAATGATTCTGCATTTCTGGAAAGAAATTGCCACTTGTGGTTCTGTCATTGTCACTCTGCAATAACTGCAGTTTTTTTAGAGAGTCATTTTCAGCTGTTTCATGAAAAATTTTCCAAGCATTTGGTTGTGGAATTTTAAACTCCCGCCCCGCCGTTGCTGTGGATTTGTTTCTTTGTTTTGATTGAGAGTTTAACGACCACCGTGAGCAACTGAGTGGGCTATAAGCAGTAGCCGGTCCTTAATTTATAGGGTCACTGGTTCCAGGAAAGTGAGAGAGGCAATGCCGTAAGACAAACACAACATCCATGCCACTCCGGGATTCGAACCCGGACCCTTATCGGAGGAATAATTAGAAGCCATCGCTTAGATCACTGCGCCACCGGGGCGGCGTTGTGGCTTTTCATGGGCTGGTAGTCGCAAGACGACAGATCGGGGTTATAAGGTGGATGGTCGAGGACCTCCCATTGTAAGCTCCGCAGCAAATCTTGGAACACTGTCGCCACATGAGGGCGTGCGGGGTCATGCTGCAGAATAACCTCATTTGACAACATACCGGGTCGCTTACGCTTGATGGCCGTTTTGAGGTTGCGTAACGTATTGCAGTATGTGGTTGCTTTGACGGTACTACCTGCGTCCAGCCAATCCAATAGCAATGGGCCATTCTCATCGAAGAAGACCGTGAGCATCACTCTTCCCGCTCTTAAGGAGGACTGAACCTTTTTTCGGACGTGGAGAGTTGGAATGCCGCCATTCCATATACTCATCCGTTTTGTGGCCGGATTGAAGTGGTGGCGCCAAGTTTTATCTGTGTCTACAATCTTGGAAAGAAACTGTCCCCAATCTTGGAAAGAAAAGCACCATTCGCCGAGTCTTCTGCTCTTCCTGGAGATGATTGGGAAACCCATTGTGTCAAACCTTGCTCTATCCCAATTGGCGTTGAAGAATGGTTAATCACGGACAATCTTGCCGCAAGCTCGCGTGTGTTGATTCGGCCATTCGCCTTAACAAGGTTGTCCACGGCAGCAATCGATTCCATGGTGATGGCCACGTATGCTTGACGAAGTCTTGGCATGTCTTTCGTGCTCACGTGTCTTTTATGAAATTCACTACACCAGCGAAACACTACACCGTGACTGACACTTATTCCTATATACAGCCTTCACAGGACGATAAATTTTGGCTCGACTAACACCTTCTGCTGTCAAAAATTGCATAACTGCCCTTTGGGACTGTTTGGATGAATCCATGTTACGACCCTACGTAGTCAACTTGCCTCCGCACGTGCAAACAGCACATTGACATGTGCCGCCGATAACAGCGTGCTTCCTGACTAGACACGCCATCTACCGGCGCAAATGCACGGCTCTGTGTAATTATACAACGACGCTGTTACACGAGTCTCACTTTCATATGGGCGACCTTTATAAATAGGTTAGAAGCTTAAGTATTTCAAAGTATCGGCTACGAAGTGTGTCCAGGGCTATAGAAGAAAAGGTCTGGTCCTTAGAGTTAGCTCTCCTGAAGCCGGAAGTAGGAGGTGCTGACGTAGTCATGCCATGTTGCAGCAGCAGCATGTTGGTGAGTTCTCTGTAGCCGCTGCCGCACGGGAATTGCGAACCAAAAAAGCAGTGCAAAAGGCAAGAAAGATTATGTCCTGAAACCCTGGAGTAAAGGGAACGAGAACGAACTAAACTCTCTTTTATCATCGTAATTTAAAAGAAACGAGATATTCTTTAAACGTATGTTTTTAACATTATAGTATTGGACATATCGAACTGAGCCTTAGTAAAACGCAGTTGACACATTCCTTCAAAAAATTTAATTTGCCTTTCCTTTTCTAAAGTACTTGTATTTAAATCCTTCTTTTTAATTGCTGAATTTCAGAAGTTAGAGATCTCCTAATAGTGGCCCATCTTTTCGATCGTTGAACGGAAACTTTGCGATATCTATTTTTTTTCCTGCCTTTTGGTTTGGAGATCTCTCTCAAGGGTTGAAGTTTTTTTGTCATTAAATCATCATTACCGGTTTGTAAAAAATTGCAGTTACGGCATTCTGTCATCTGTACATTGCCACTGATTCCGCTTTTTGTACTCCAGCGTTCGTTTCACCTTTAGTATCCAGATCAATTTTCTTCGGGCTTTTTTGTTTCAAAACACTTCGAACATATTTTTTTCCTTGTGTCTTTGGGTCCTCTGCGTTATTTATTCAGAATTTAAAAAAGGTACATTTACGCTGGACACAGCATCAGATTTGCGTATCTTTCGCAAAGGCAATCCAAGTAATCGATTTTTCATATTATCTTCATAATCACAGTGCTGAAATGTTCGTTACAAATTCTGGCGTACTTAACATTAACTGAGTCCAGTCTTCGACACCTGTTTATTTATTCTTTTAGCAGCACTGGTTTATTTCAGAAAAAGCAAGCAATGCAATATTTTATCCTTTCCGGTACATGTGTTTATTCCGACACGTTGCTGCGGAACAGGAACATATTTGTTAAAAAAACAAAAAAGGTGCATCGATTTACGCAGCTCAACTAACTATTTATATACATGCACACAATACATGCGCTGCGCTATTAAATATTCACAATTTTTTTACATGTACACTAATAAATATATCGTAAACGGTGAAATAATCAAGTTTGATAGAATACAGCGGTGAAATAATCAAGTTTGATAGAATACAGCGCTGGGCTGTCATTGCGAGAAAACTTCTCGCAATGACAGCCCAGCCGCACTGGAGATGTCCAAGCAGCACAGTGACGTCACAACTGGCCCCAGCCTCTCTCGTGAGGACCGCGTCGGCATTCGGTTTCACAAAGCGATGGACCAGCCCTTCTCTCTTTTATAGCCCTAAAGTGCGTCAAGGGCCTGAACACGACTGGATCTTGTAGTTGGACAAACCTTCTTAAGGCTTTTTGCTAACGGAAAAGCGTCTTTCAGCGTAGACCATCCATTTACTGGGAGCACTGAATAAGACATAAAGATTCACAATTTGATCAAAGAAATTCCTTATTTCAGTAATTAACAACTAGTTAATTACTGAGTCATTAACAACTAGTTTAATGCGTGAGCACAACAGTGAACATATTTTGCCGAGGGATTTCTTTGTCTTATCATGGCTTGTTTTTTTTTTTTTTTTTTTTGTTGTTGGAGGTTTAACGACCACCGTGAGCAACTCAATGGGCTATAAGCAGTCGCCCGTCCCTAATTTAGGGTCACTGGTTCCAGGGAAGGGAGAGAGCCAGTGCCGTAAGACAAACACAACATCCATGCCTCACCGGGATTCGAACCCGGACCCCTTTCGGACGAATGAGCAGAGGCCATCGCTTAGACCACTGCGCCACCGGGGCGGCTATCATAGCTTGAAGACAGGCATAAACACCACTCATATTAGCAGCCTGGTCATTCCCTTGACCACGTTATTTTGAGATATCAGTAAACTACTTTACAATACCAAAAACCTTACTTTCCAAAGTTTCTGACGTTTGACTTTGAATTTCTACAAAACTACTGAAAGATTAATTTATTTTTATTTCA
The DNA here is from genome assembly GCA_039090855.1 of Macrothele yani. NCBI lineage: Eukaryota > Metazoa > Arthropoda > Arachnida > Araneae > Macrothelidae > Macrothele > Macrothele yani. Next base: position 190,080,725 of record CM076995.1, read on the forward strand.
GTGGGTCTATGTTCATCCTTTTTTATGTTCACATATCAAAAAACTGTTTACTGAGCTGGTCAAGTTTCGTTATATTTAATGTCGTGTCAACGATGATTGATTCAAAAGCAGTATCTTTCATTTTAGTACATGCGGGATAGGTTTTTTGTTGCAATTAATTTAAACAAAAACAATCTTTGGTTCATATTCATCTCCATACCCTGTAGACGAACATGCTAAAAATCTACATCATACCTTTGCGCCAGCGGCCGCCATATTGGAAAATGGCGGCCAAAAAACAGTTTTTTCCAAATATCTCATGAACGAGTGATCGTATTAAAGAAAGTTTCCAATAAAAAATATGCCATATAAAATTCTCTATAAAAAATGGTTATTTTCAAAATTTGCTTAGAACCGTGAAACGTTTCGTGAAATCACGTGGTGACGTCATGGCATTTTTTTTTTTTTTTTGTGGAGTTTTAACGACCACCGTGAGCAACTCAATGGGCTATAAGCAGTCACCCGTCCCTAATTTAGGGTCACTGGTTCCAGGGAAGGGAGAGAGCCAGTGCCGTAAGACAAACACAACATCCATGCCTCACCGGGATTCGAACTCGGACCCCTTTCGGACGAATGATCAGAGGCCATCGCTTAGACCACTGCGCCACCGGGGCGGCCATGGCATTTAGTTTCGTGAAATCACATGGTGGCATCGTTCTAGTGGCGTTGCATGTTGTATAAATGGGACTTAATGAGAGCAGGACAATTAAAAATATATATTTATTTAAACTGGAAATGAATTAAAAAATTACCAATTTAACAATTACCAATTAATGGATCTTGATTCTAAATATGTTAGCACAAATATAAAAAAAATATTGTCCTGTGTTTATTTGGAATGCAAGGTTATTTAAATGTTATCTTTATGATCACTTTCACAGTCCACATTTTCTGTTATATTTGTACAATTTTTGCCACTGCAATTCGTGCAAATCTCACTGCACAGGATTCCATACCGTCTGCACTTGCAGATCCTGGAACATGGATCAATCGTGGAAGTCTTACAAGTACACCTGATCAGTTTAAGTAAGGCTTCTGGAGCTGATGGCAGGTCTGTTAATTTGTTATAGGGTGAAATTTTTCACTAACAAATTTCCATCCAAAGTTTGCTGGGTTGAGCATATTAATATTACGTGTTTTCCATATCGTAGATACAGTAGATAATGAACTCGAAGCAAGTGATACTTTAATTAAATAACAAGGATCTATACACCAACTGTATTTAAATAGTATAACTGTAATAGATATCCGAAATGTCTTGGTGTAGAATAGAAATCAAAATTCTAAGCTTTCGCACTTCAACCAGATGGTTTTTCAAGAAAGGTAGACAGCATACTGGCGGTTTGCTGTCTACCTTCCTTGAAAAAGCCATCTGGTTGAAGTGCGAAAGCTTGGAAATTTTGATTTCTATTCTACACTAAGAAATTTTCGATATTTAATATAGTTATACTATTTAAATGATACTTTGTTGCATATTCAGTTGGCGGTAAACGACTAATTTCAAAATCGTTCTTTGCTACACAGATTTTCTTCAAATATGGTGTGTAATGCAGGAAGCCTGATGAGCCTTTTCAGGATTCTCTCAATATACACTGATGATAATACTTTCAAACCTCCGGATACAACATCTTCTGTAAGCATATCTTCCTGACCAAACTTGCAGCTCCATTCACATAATGATTCTTCTGTACAGATTTTACGGAAAAGTGCCGTTTTACCTTTTCCAAAGAGAGAGCTTGTTGAATAACAGCCTGTCAAGTCATGCGTGAAAAGCAGAATAGCACAGATTTTTTCACCGAGGTAGAACTCCGTGTCAATAACATTACGTTTTTTACCACCAATTTTGAATGACTGCATGACAATATTTTTCTTTGCATGGTGAAGAAGCATCATCAGAATATGTGTCATCTGCCACAACCGTCACCTTTCTTTGAATGTTCTAGAGCTGTTTTGACTATCTTTGTATCAGCATCGGAATCTTCAAAGATGGCGTTATGATTAACTTTTTGATTAATCATAACGCCATCTTTGATACACTTCCTAGCATATGTATAAAATTTTGTTTTTTCTCCTTGTTCCCCAAAAACGGTTCCTTTTCTTTTTACTATTGGTGTATTTTGGTCAATACAAATGGTAACGGAAAATTGCTTTGTGCGCCTTTCCTGTTCCATGTCTTTTGCGCTAGAGGCCGTGTGCCCGTCAAACACAACTGTAACCTGCCGTAGTGCTTTTCTATGTGGCGTTTGTAATTCTGAATGATGTCACCAAAAGTTCATGTTGAAAGCCAACTTAAACTTTGAATAAGTGTTCCACCATCTAAGACATACATATAACGTTTCATTGCACTTACTGCTGAGGGTATAATTATTTGGTACCATTATGCCATCCAACTTGCTTGCCAGAACATATTTGTCACTTTTTATCATTCTCTCTTTCAGAGGATCAAACAAAGATGTAGGCCATGTACAAAGTTCATACTTGAAGTTATCACTAGGATTTTCAGGGTCTGGATTCAAGAATAAACAAACTAGTATTCTTTTAGTCATCAAGCGTGGATCGATAAGAACTTCCTTTCCCACAATCACAGTACCTTTTCCTAGCACTTTCATAGTTACAGCTTGGGCATTTTTCTTCAACTTCACTGAGGCATTTTCCATACAGTCCTGCCTGAATTTCCCATCCAATGTGTTCTGCTTCGACTGCAGTTACCTTATCTTGACTATCCATTTGCCATTTACTACGTTCCTTAGCTGAGGAAGGTTTGCTTCAAATGCGTTGTGCAGCTTTAGAAACTGTATTACCCTCATAGTATGTTTCAAATCTCTTGACATTCTTGCAAAAGAAAGTTCCACATGTTTCTGTTCATCAATTCGTAAATGTCTGTCAAAGTGTTTATTGCCATGGTGGCAGCACTGCAAGAAGGTTGACTTAGAATACATGAAGCCCTTTGATTATTGGTCTGTTTAATGACCACATCACTCCATATGTCAGTCTATTGTCTATCATGCCGCCGTATTGTGAAATATCCCTCATAAAATCTTGCGTATACTTTTGGATGAATGATTTTCAAATATCTCATTTGCTCTGTGGATATACCCGCGCACATTTTGCATAGTTATTATGTCCAAAGCTTGCAGAAAAGGGCAACATGCTGTATGTTTAATCGCAGTAAGATGCGTTTTGAAATTCCATGTTCTTTCTGTCCAAATGAATGTTTTTTTCAATATTCATCATTTTCAAATACATTGGCCTCAATTTTGCAGTTCGGCTTTGACTACTAATTTCATTCTTCTTCTTGTTCAGATTTAATTAAGATTTTTCAGGACAGGTGAGCTCATTGCAACATCAGCTGTTTTCTTTTTTCAAGCACATCATCAAACAGCTGCACCAGTTCAACAACATTTTATTGACTCATATCAGTGGTTTCCATTTTTTCATCAGTTTCATTTAGCATTTTGGTTGAATATGATTCCCAGTTCAGGTCATAATCCAAAACATCAACAATGATCAGTTCTTGAAGTGCAGCAGATACTATCATATGGTCACGTAGTGGTCACATATGACAACTACGTGGCCCTCACCTATTGTCAGGAAAAACATACTCATATATTGAGTATGCTTTTCCTGACAATAGGTGTGGTACTGTGTTTTCTGAATACCCACGCTCTAACACCTCTTCCAGGACAGAACTAGTCATTAATAATCCTGTTGAGCCTAAGAAAGACATCACAGTGTGGAAACCTCCAAAACGGATGACAATGTTAGCAAACTCGTGAGGTACAGAATTAACAACTTCCAGAGCTTTGATGTAAAGGCATTGATCAAAGGTTATTAAAGGAACATCGGTTTTTAGTCGTTTTGCTCCAGCACAAACAAAATGCAAAGTAATATAAGTACAGCTGTAGTTTGTGGGATTCATGTCAATCACAGGAAGAAAGTTAACTGATGCTGGTCCTTTGTGATCTCCAACTGCAACATTTTTCATGTAACCAGACCATCCAGTACGAGGGTTTTTCAATAATGTGCTTGTATTCCATAGAAGATTGATTAGGTTGTCACTGAAAGTACTAGTCACAACCTTTTTAAAATAAATGTTTCTCAAACCTTTATTTTCAGACTGAGAGAAACGGAATGGTATCTCTGCTCTAGCAACGATATTAGCGGCTTTAACCCGTGATTGTAAACGCTGAACTTTTAATTCTTCTGTGGTCTGATTTTGGTTTCGTTTTGTTGAACACATTATTTCCATTCCATGAAATGTATCATGTCCACATATAGTAGCAATATTGTGATCAACATTATCTGCTACTCACTGACAAAAACTTTCAGGCTCAACAGAAACAGTCATATTCTTGCTCATTGCAGAAGACTTGACATAACGTTGAACTTCCTCATATGATACACTGAAACCAAATTTACGAAGTTCATCAACGAGTGTTGAACCAAAATCACTATGTATTTAAAGAATGTTATAAGGCATATTTTTCATTTGAAACATTTTTGATACGATCACTTGTTCATGAGATATTTGAAAAAAAAAAAACATTTTTCGGCCGCCATTTTCCAATATGACGGCCGTTGAGGCCAACGTATGAATGTAGATTTTTAGTATGTTAATCTACAGGGTATGGAGATGAATATAAACAAAAAATAGTTTTTTGTTTAAATTAATTCCAGCAAAAGGCAATTTTTTCCTATCCCGCCTGTATTATTTCCTCCTTCACTTGTTTCAAAAAAAAATTCGTTGGACAACAAATCTATAATTTTATTTTGAACTTTGGGGCTTAAAGTAGTTGATGGAACCTTTCGGATGTTTGATCAATTCCGCTGAGACATCATCAAAAAAATTCCCTTTCGGGATTTTAACGTCAAAAAAAATTTCTCTGAATGGCATATTACAGTATTTGTAGCCAACATAACCATTACGTCTATTATGCGCCGCAAAACTTTTCAGCAGTAGTTTGCTCTTTATTTTCATCTGGAATGTTTCTTGTTTCTATCGTTAGTCCAGCTTCCCATCGAGAAGACACTTAACACGCCATCGCGTAAGACTGTGGTTGTTTATGTTTGTTAAGGTTCCTGTCCAACGGGCCCAATCCGATGTTCCTTTTATAAAATTTGTGTCGATGTTTGAGTTTTCAAAAAGCCAACATGACTGACAGTAACAAATGTTTTGTTTCTTTGAATAATATAACCACTGCCGCTTTAATTTCAATTTTACTTCTTTGCACTTCTGGTATTTTTTTTATTGTTTTTCTGATTGGAGGTTTAACGACCACCACGAGCAACTCAATGGGCTATAAGCATGACCTTCCCCTAATTTGGGGCCACTGACGCCAGGGAAAGGAGAGAGCCAGTGCCGTAAGTCAAGCACAACATCCATGCCTCACCAGGATTCGAACCCCGACCCATCTCGGACGAATGATCAGAAGCCATCGCTTAGACTACTGCGCCACCGGGGCGGCACTTCTGGTAATACACAACACTCTTCATCAAAACTTCTATGCAAACTTCTCCCATCTTGGTCTTTAGCAAAAGGCCCCTTAGAATAACAAAAACCCAAATCAAGCCTTTTTCGTTCTGTTGTGAGAGTGTTGCTAAAATTACCTTTATCTGACCAGGTAATATCCTCGGAATTTGGTAAACATGTTTTTTTATTTTTTTATTGGGGGTTTAACGACCACCATGAGCAATTCAATGGGCTATAAGCGCAGTCGCCCGTCCCTAGGGCCACTGGTTCTAAGAAAGGGAGAGAGCCAGTGCCGTAAGACAAACACACCATCCATGCCCCACCAGGATTCAAACCCGGTACCTTCTCGGACGAATGGTCATAAGTCAGAACACTGTGCCACAGGGGCGGCTAAACATGCTTGCGCCCCCCCCCCCCCCCCGAATCTTGCAAGGTATCAGTCAGTATTTACGACATGTTCCGTTGTTTCAGCACTTGTTGAAGAAGCAGTGGTTAAATCAGCTGACTGTGAATCATCTGTACGTGTGTGTGAATTATTATTTTTAGCTTTTGCTTGTGAGTTATTAGTTTGACAATACAATCAAAGGCTTACTGCAGCTGCCAGTTATATTTTTATGAAAAAATTCGAACACGCACAATAATTAACCCAAAGATTCATATTTTGCTTTGAGATATATTTAGCTTTGCCTAAATAAATGCCTAGTGTCACTTTTAAAACGCTGAATGTCCTACAGATTGAGAGTGTTCGGCGCTCTGGTTGTAATACGATTGCTCTGCAATGGGTTGCAAATAATACGATCGCTCTCCAATCGCCCTCTCTCTCTGCGCTGCTGAGGAAAAGCGCGAGGCCACACAGTGGGATCCCCCGTGGAGGATGTGGGAAAACAGTCAGTTACCTAGGATTACGTTCGCGTCAGGCGTCAACATTTATTCACAGCAGCTGCATATGTGTAAAAGGGTGATTTATTTTAGTTTTGGACAGAGCAATTACACGTAATGTCAGAACTTTTGCTTAAAAAACTAAAACTATAGGACCCTAGGTACCACCATTACTTTTGAAGACACTCTCGCTGACTTCATAACCCCCCCCTTCCCAACCACCACATACACACGCACCGCGAAAAATTCATTCTCCCTCGTGTTCGAAATCCTGGGAAAATTATTGTGCTTAGGAGTGCTGAAGTAAATCTTGCGGAGGGAGGGGGCGCACGTTGTGCTAGCTACGCCATTGAATACAACAAAACTTTTTTGAGATTTTTTATAGCAGTCTTGTTTACTTCGTGTTTTGCACGTTTCGGTTTTCTAAATTCCGCACTACTCAACCTTTTGAACATAATTACACGCAAGTAAGCAAAGTAAACAGCAAAGCGAACTTTAACTATGGTTGGTGAGAGCACATCGGTAAAATACAACACCGCTAAAGGAAACTTAACTGAGATCGAACGCTGGAGGCGATAATAACTGTTCAGTTGAAACTATGGTCGAGATCTGAGCAGAGATGTGAATGGTCGGGTTAGGGGGATGCTGGAAAGCGAGTGTTAGGTTTCGTATTACAAGAGAGAGAAAGAGGGGATGGAAGGACACCCCCTTCACTGAGAGGGGGAAAGACGGTAGATGGACATTGGGCTCCACCACCTGCACTTTCCTGAAGAGAGAATTTGTCATTTTCATGTAGGACTTCCGTCCACAGGTAGTAGAGTTTAGGTCCCAGCCACCTACAGCGAGATCGCCTTTTGGGCAGGACACAGAAACGGAAGGAATGAGAGCAAGTCTAGCGACTTTTTGACAGAACAGTTTGTAGTGAGATTAGAGTACAGTAGATGGCGCCATCGTACAAGTATGATATTGCACATAGATGGGTGAGAGAATTTCAGGGAGGACATAGAAAAGGATACCCATTTAACCAGTGGGTCCAGCCTGGGGGCCGTCACTTTACGTGCTCGTCCGATATTCAGCGATTGTTAGTAAATCACACCATCTCTGAAAGATCAGCCCAGGCTTGAACCTGGGGACCCAGCATCGATAGTCTGAAACACTAACCTCTAAGCCATCCGCGGCTTCTTTCCTGAAGAGCTACTGTGCAATTGTTTATATACGAGCGCAACGTCCGAGAAAGTTGAGTTACCGGCCACACACTAATGACACGTGTGTTATTGGCGCCCTGCTATGGCGGAGCTGTGGAGGACTTATTCATATTTTTTTAACATTTAATGATTTTTTTAATACGACAGTTTTTTGCCTTGGCTGGAGCAAATTTTTATCAACATTTCGCATTTTAATGAATTTTTTCTAATACAAAAATGTTTGCGCTTCCCAAAATCTGGCGCCTGGAGCATGGTGCTCCAACTGCTCCCCGGTACTTACGCCCCTGTTTCTAGCACGGATGATCAGAAGACAGAGCTTAGATCACTGCACTACAGATGAGGTATGGTTTTAAAAAAAATATTTATTGGATTTGTTTGACAGATACAGTTACATATACACTGGCGGAAAGTGAAAAAAGAACACCAAGAAGGAGACGTCTGATACCAACAAAATTTATACAGCATAATAACGGAATACAGAGGATAACGTGATCAAAACATTATGGCAAAATACAGCTGTATTTGCTGGTAAACTGAAAATAATATTTCCATGTAACATGGTTAGTATGAGGTTGAAACCGCCATGAACTGCGTAACACTGCGCAATTCTGGCATGGAGTCTGTCGTACAGATGTTGGATGTAAGTTTGGGGTATTGAGTTCCAAGCATCCTCAACCTGACGTCGTAAATCGGGGATGGTCGTGGCTGGACGTAGAGACCGGATAAGTCGTTGTCCCATATAATCTCACACGTGCTCAATGGGGGATAAATCTGGTGAACGTGCAGGCCATGGAAGTTGTCTCACTCCCTGAAGTGCATGTTGCGTTGCACTTGCCGTGTGTGGGCTTTCGTTATATTGCTGGAAAACACCACGATGGACGGAACTTACAAATGGCACAACAACGGGATGAAGGATGTTGTTGATGTAGGAGGTGCTATTTAACGTACCCGGTACAAACACTAGTTGTGCACAAGAGCGATAGCTGATCGCTCCCCATTCCAGAAGACCAGGTACAGGCCCTGTGTGTCGCTGCCGGATGCAATAAAGGTGGAGACGCTCCCCTGTGCGTCTGCGAACACGCATACGGCCATCGGAGGCTCCCAAGCAGAATCTGCTTTCATCGCTGAATACGACAGATTGCCATTGCGTTCTCCAGTGCTGACGTTAGCGACACCACTGCAGCTGTTCCTGACGGTGGGCTAGAGTCAGAGGTACACATGCCAGAGGCACACGTGCACATATTCCTGCAACCAGTAGACGTTTGCGGATTGTTCACACAGTCACCTCAGGTGCAACGGCAGCTCGGATTTGCGTCGCAGTGGATGTTCTGCTTGACAACGCCGCTCTTCTTGTGCGTCGATAGGTCCGCTCATCAGTCCGTCTGTGACTCCCGGTTCCGCGTCTTCTCGTGTGGTAATGTTCCTCGGACCATCTATGCCACCATCGTACCACCACCGATACTTTCCGTCCAATTCGCTCTGCAATACGACGATACGACAACCCGGCCTCGCGGAGTCTGACTAGACGACCTCGCTCAAAGTCCGATAACTGCTGAAATCGTACACGTCTTCCATGTCCAGGAATTGCAGCTTCTTCAGGGTCTTCGCACCTGTCCGTACGCCGACGACTGATTACATTCACTTCGTCGTACTCCTTAAATACCACTGACGATAATTTGCATATTATGCCGTGCTCTGGTGTAAGCGCTCACCGGTTGGTCCCGAAATTAACACCACACCTACGTAAACTCGACTCCATTAACATATGAAAATTTCATGATTGTCCGCCAATTCCGTCCTGGTGTTCTTTTTTCACTTTCCGGCAGTGTATATTGAACATATATTGGACGTGGTTGACAGATATATACAGTATAGACATTCGGTGTTTCAACGACAGCAATGTACATAGGTGAACAAGGAACTTAGCGAATAAACCCTCGAAAGACAAACATAAACAACCATGCCTTACCCGGGATTAGAACCCAGGCCCCTCCGTTGGGTGAATGATCAGAAGCCATCACTTATACAACTGCGCCACCGGTGCGGTAGGGGTTTAACGACCACCGTGAGCAACTGCAAGGCATAGAAGTAGTCGTCCCAATCCTAATTTAGGGCCACTCAACCCAGGCCCTAAATGAAGATTGACTTCGTGGTCTCAAAAGGCTTTTTGAATGAAAAACGTGGGTGGTCCTTTATCATTACGTTGCGTGGTTCTGTATCTCAGTCAGATTTGAGTAACATATACTATCATGAATTATAGAAAACTAGAAGCAAGGGGAAATGCACATAAGTTATCGAATATATTAACTTAAAGCTTATACGTGTAGCTTAAACTTGCAGCCCCGGTGGCGCAGTGGTCTAAGCGCTCGCTTCTGACCATTCCGTCCGAGACGGGTTCGGGTTCCGATCCCGGTGAGGCACGGATGTTGAATTTGTCTTACGTCACTGGCTCTCTCACTTCTCTGGAACTAGTAGTCCTGAATTCGAGCTGCTAAGGAAGGTTGTTAAACTTTTAAAAAAAGTAAAAAGGCGTGGTTCGCCTGTTTGATTTTATTTATACTGCTGGCCACCCAAAATGCAACACCAAGAAGGACACGAGATAGCAAAGCCAGATTTACTGGACACATAACAACAGATACAAAGATGAAACGATTGAGCTTACAGTCCCGTACGACCTGCGGAACACACAGACATCAATAGTTTGTGTGGTCCCCATGGCTGGCAATAACGGCGGCTACACGCCGCGGCATCGAACGAAAGAGGCTTAGGATGTGGGCTTGGGGTATGTCGGTCCAGGCTGCTTCCACACATTGCCACAGTTCATCAAGCGTAGCCACGGGTGGTGCTTGCCGGGTCACTCGGTTGCCGATCAGCGACCAGACGTGTTCGATGGGCGACATATCGGGAGAACAGGCGGTCCACGGCGAGCAGTGACACCTGGTGGGCAGTGAAGAACTGTTGCACGATGCGTGCCACGTGCGAGCGCGCATTGTCCTGTTGAAACGTGGCCGCTGGCAGGTCCTGCAGGTGTGGGAGGACTACAGGCTCCAAAACGTCGGAGATGTAGAGGTGGCTGTTGAGTGTACCGGCGATACCTACCAGAGGGGTGCGGGTGTCATATCCAATTGCGCCCCAAACCCTAACGCCAGGCGACGGACCGGTATGGCGATGCATAATGAATAGGCGTCATACAGTCTCACGCCGCGGTGCCGCCACGCACGGGTCCGACCATCGTGGTGTTGCAGGCAGAAGCGAGATTCGTCGGAGAAGACAATGCCGTGCCATTCCGTAGTCCAGATGCGGCGCTCAACGGCACATTGCCGCCGCAGTCGACGGTGGTGTAACGTGAATGGTAATCGGAGCAATGGGCGCCGTGCGACAAGTCCCCGCTCCTACAGACGACGTCGAACGGTACGACGTCGTCTGTAGGAGCGGGGACTTGTCGACACAGGTTGTTGCGCAACACACCGTAATTCCTGCGCTAACGTTCGTGATGTGGCGGTGCGAGCCGTCAATGCCCGCCGCACAACATGCCGGTCCTCTTGTTCGGTGGTGTGCCACTATTGCTGCAATCGCTCACGTCTGTCCGTCTGTCCGTCCCTCCTGCAAGCACCGAATCCATACTCGCCTCAATGTGGGTGGATGTCATCCCACACGGGCGCCGATGTCTCGGTACTGTCGAACTCCGAAACGTGCTGGAATGACTGCCGTATTCTGCGGCGAGGCATCAGAAAGCTTCCCACGCACAGGTCCGGCAGCACAACACACTTCCACTACTTACACCCCGCCTCATGTGCACCCTTCTTATAGTGCTTCTCGGTGGCGTGCCGGGCGCACATGATTTGCATATGCATATGCCCTGCAATGCTAATCGTTTGCATATTGCATATGCCCTGCAATGCTAATCGTTTGCATGTCCTCTCGCGGGCGACGCATGCTGCGAATTTCAGGCCAATCGGATACTTCCTTCTTGGTGTTGCATTCAAAGATAGCCGCCCCGGTGGCGCAGTGGTCTAAGGCGCTGGCCTCTGATCATTCGTCAGTAAGGGGTCTGGGTTCGAATCCCGGTGAGGCATGGATGTTGTGTTTGTCTTACGGCACTGGTTCTCTCCCTTCCCTGGAACCAGTGACCCTAAATTAGGGACGGGCGACTGCTTATAGCCCATTGAGTTGCTCACGGTGGTCGTTAAACCAATCAATCAATCAATCAATCAATCATTCAAAGATATCACAGCCTAAAAAAACTGGATGATGGTAAAAAAATCAACATATGATTACTATCGCGGCCTCCGGAAATTTCCCTTGACAGCTGCCCTTGCTGGCCCACGCCAAAGGCCGGCTCTGGGACCATCCCTAATATAAGGCACACCATCAAACAAACACACCAGCCATACTTCATCTGGAACTCGATTCCGGACCCATCTCGGCAGGCGCGACGCTACGGGTGGGCTAGGGTGGGCTTCAGCTCCCCAACTAGCCCACCAGTAGAAAGAAGGCCGGGGGCATGTCCCACGGGTCAGCCGTGACCATGAGTCGTTGCAGGCAGCCATCCGCTGTAGAACGAGCTCTTGAGAACTCCCAGTCAATCTGATGTGTGGAATGCAGCATCACACATTTTTATTTTTCGAAGCGCTGGAGAAGGGATTCTCTGACTTTTCCTATCTCGCGGTGTGGAAATAACATCACACCATTGCGAGATTTTGAACGGCCGGGTCATCCGGAAAAGTTCGGGCGCCATTATAACGAAGTAAATTTCTCCGTCATTTTTGTCCACGCCGGGGCTCGAACCCTGTCCCCTCATTCCGGAATAAGTCACTCTACCAACTGAGCTACGGGGACGTTCTTTGTGACTGCTATCTGCCTTTAAGTCGTGTGCTTCCTGCCTGGCAGGTACGTCACATCCTTTCCAAACATTTTTCGTAGCACACTCAGAAAACGGATACTGCGATAGTTCTTGCATTCAGTCTTAGAGCATGAAAGCAAAGGTGATGCTGAGGCAGAAACTTTTCCCTTGTAGAAAAGAACGATGACAGCATCCCTCCAATCCGGAGGGACCTTTCCCTAACTCCCAGCACAACTGGTAAATTTCAATTAACCAGTCAATCACAGAGTCACCACGATACTTTTAATAGTAAAGCTCCGGGATGTTTAGATGGTAGCAGTTATGCCATCTATTCTCGGAGCCTTTATGCTTTTATTAAGAGAATTTAGAGCTTCACACATCTCTTCTCTTGAGATACCTCCTGCGCTCCCATCTCTCATTGTGACATCATCTGTTCCTGCCTCAGAATCACTTTTGCTTTCATGTTCTAATAAATCACAGAAATATTCTCTTCATCTTTCACTGACCTCTTTGGGCTCTCATATCATTTCTCACACAATTTAGAATTTTATTTCCCCCATTTTTCCTATGTCTTATGTACTTCCAGAAAGATTTTCTGTCTTTCCCAAAAGCCAATTCATGCCTTTTCACATTTTCCTTCCTATGTTTTGGCTTATTCTGACGAACCAAATTAGCTGCTTCACGCTTTTTACAGAGATATTCATTCACAGCAACTCTACCTTGTAACACCCCCAAACATGCTTCCTCCTCTCTCTTAACTGCTTCTCTAATCTCACTGTTCCACAAAGCATCACCTCTAATGTTACCCACCATTGCATTACCACACACTTCTTCAGCTGCAGTGACAACACAGTTTTTAAAAACAGACAAACAAAAACGAAGAACCCAGACGAAATCATCCAATTGAAAAGAAAATTCAGATGTGCAATGTTACATCCATAAGAAAGGAAATGATTGCAATTCCAGAGTAATTGGGCCATTTATTCGGATAAAACAGCTACATGAGAGGAATAAGTGAGTACGTTGTAGCTCCACCTCTGGCTCAGATACAAGCGGTTACCTGGCGTGGCATAGACGCAAAGAGTTCATGGATAGATCCTGAGGTATAACATGCCAGATGGTGTTCAAATTGCGGTCCAGTTAGCCAACATTCCGGAATGGGCGTAAGTAGCGTACCACGATGTCCCAAACATGTTCAATCGGTGAGAATTCGGGCTGGTCATAGAAGGTTGTGGACATTAAGGAGGGATGCCTAAGAAAACCGTACCGTGTGTGGCGGGGCATTATCCTGTTCCAAAATTGCTCGTTGATACTGTGACAGTAATGGCAACACAACAGGTCGTAGAATGTCATCGACGTACCGTTGAAACGTGAGGTCAGTACGGAGCACTATCAAAGGTGTCAAGCTATCGTAGGATATGGCTCCCTAGACAGTCACTCGCAGTGTACGAGCAGTGAGCCAACGGTTAATACAGTACTGCATCTATGCGCTGGGCAGCTCGTCTTCAGACACGTATGTGCTGGTCATCAGTGCCAAATGCAAACTGCGATCCTTCTCTGAAGACAACACGACGCCACTGGACACTATCGCACGTTGATCCATCCCGACACCACTGGACACTATCCCACGTTGATCCATCCCGACACCACTGGAGCTGGTCTGGTTAGCGACTCAATGCCATTCTAGAATGTAGTCCCCGTGCGAGAAGTCATTTGGCAACGGTCCGGATGTCCACTTCTGTACCTGTAGATGACGCAACATGGCCACGGATGGTTGAAAGAGACGAATTCGGTTCTGTTCGTGCGGCTTTCCCAATCGCGGACAGTGGACGGTTGTTACCTCGCCTTCTGTTGTTGCCCTCGGCTGGGCACTGTCGGAGTGCCACCAAGCTGTTCCATTCACGACCCGATGGCGCCAATTTTATACGATTGCCGTGTCGTTCCGACACAAATGCCTGGCGATGCGGCGACTTAACCAACCGGACTCTCTCAGCCTACGCCTCTCTCAAACTCGCTCAGCTGCTCGTAGTGTGCACGGACTCGACGTCAGGGCATCATCTCAGTCGAGGAAATCAATGCAACCGCAATCCACTGTTGCAACTGCGTGCGAGATTTGCTCTTGATATAGACTGAAGAGCAATTGAATTAGAGACAGCTGGCGTTATGCAAATATGGCGCTGTGGGCGGCCCTGTAAATGGAAACGACATGACGTATGCAGCGATCCGACAATATAAGGAGTGATACGACGGGAATCAGTAAGAGTCGGACGCAGTATGGGTAAGACGAAGGATCTAAGCGCATTTGATCGTGGGCAAATTGTCGGGGCGCGGCGAATGGGTCACTCCATCTCGGAAGTCGTGCAGGCACTGGGATTTTCACGAGCCACTGTGTCACGGGTGCTTTGTGCGTACATCGAATCCGTTAAAACCATCCCTGCAAGGGCCAATTGCCGTGGACAACAGCGTGTGGGTGAGCGGGGTCATCGTCGGCTAGCTCGCATTTTAACAGCGGATATACGGGCCACAGTGCAGGGCATCAATCGGCAATTTAACGCTGGTGCACAAAAACGTGTAAGCAGCCACACCATTCCAGAACCATCTCCTCGCTATGGGGTACAGAAGGCATCGTCACACGAGGGTACCTCTGCTGACCGCACATCACAGGGTGCAAAGATTAGCATGGGCGCGGGAGCATCGCCACTGGACCCTAGATATGTGGAAAAATGTTGCCTGGACTGATGAGTCGAGATTCACGTTGGTACATACGGATAGCAGGATACGAGTACGGCGCAAACCACGTGAAGCGATGGATCCTTCTTGCCAGAAGGGTACTCTTCAAGCTGGTGGGGATGGTATTCTCGTCTGGGGACTGTTTACGTGGACTGAAATGGGACCCCTGATACGCAGGGCCCGACTTTGGTCAGTCGAGGCCCTGTGCACATCCTATGTCCGAGCACCCCCCCCCCCCCCCTCGATCAAAAATTTTCGGTCAACAGTTGAAAATAATATTTTGTGGTAAATATTTTGTTGCAAGCGGTTTTTCTACGAGTAGTAGTAAAAGCATTAAAACACATCCCACTTGCTTGTCAACTTTATAGCCAATGTGTCTTGTAATACACGAACATCAGGGACGGCGGAAAGTGAGGTTCGTTGACTGGGCCCGATATTTCGAATCGTAGTGCACCTTCCTCCCTTCCCGTTTCCCGGAACAAACAGAAGAAAAACAATGCCTAAGGAGCTTTGCTAGGGATTAGGACCACCTGACCACTTAGGGGCCGTCCATAAAGTACGTCCGTGAATTTTTACTATTTTTAGACTCGCCCTTCCTCCCCCATGTCACATTTTGTCCTATTGTTGACACCTCCCCCCACAAAAAAAGTGCGTCCCAATTCCCGCTACCCCCTTTATTTTTGACAACTGCTTTTAGAAGTCCGTTGAGAAACAGAAAGAAAACATGTAATTATTTATAGGAATCTTCCATATATTTACACTTTTTCTCCAGAAAATATTTATTATTTAGGCATTAATTTCTTCCCAAACGCCACCCGAACTTTATGATTCTGAAATAAAAGATCAACAAATGAACGCACGCATTCAAGGTTTTCAACTCTCCCGATCATAGCATCCACAAAACACGATAGATTTGGTAGTACAAATACGAGAACTTAATATTAATATTCTGATTTAGCTAAATATCATCAGAAATCTGAAATATTTCATACCTTTTTTGTAACTATTCAAAGAAGAATAGAAGAGAAAACAAAACGAAGACATGCCATTCACTATATTTTTTGCCGCTGGTCGCCCGAATTGCTACATCTCCCCCCCCTCCCTCATGTCACATTTGGTCCGGTTGTCAGGAACCCCCCTCCCCCTGTAATATCGGGCGTATTTTATGGACGGCCTCTTACCTAGAGAAACTTTCTAAGGCACATCCCAACAAAAAAGCGCACATTCGCCAAATTAAAAAAAATAGAAATACAACTCTTGTCTAAAATTATTGAAATTATTGACCGGGCCCTGGCTGGCCGGGCGGTTCCGTCGCCACTGACGAGCATTCATACCAATAGTACTTCCCCGCACCCTCAGAGCTTACAGCTGTAACATTAATTGCTTTGGAATTTTTGTTTTGTTTTATAGTATCATTTACGGAAGCAAATAACTATCCTCCGAGACTTATAATTTAAAACCTCTAGTTTACTATAAAGTTAATGGAAATGATGATCTGATAGTAGTTAATGCTGTAAGAATTAATCCCTCCCAAAGTGTTACAGCTGACCACACACACACTGTGGGATAAATTAGTGCAACAGTCCATGTAAATTATTACAACAGCAGCGTTCGAATTACCTGGTCCACTGACCACTGGCCAGTAAAAATTTCATCGGGCCAGTGAATTACTTATGCTGCTGGCCCGGATGGCCATTTTTTTTTGTCAATTTTGTTTTGAAATTTGCAAGTTTATAAAGAACTGAACCAAATTTCAAAATATTGAGGTTTGTTTATGGCAGCTTTCGAATTTTTTGAAATTCAGATATTTACTACTCAAAATCTGAATATCAGAATTGCAAATCATACTTCAGTTTTATGAAAATTTTGGACTATAGGAAGCCGAGGTCCAAATCAAAATATATTTGGATTAAGACAGCACCACTTTTTCCCCAAGTAGTGACCCCAGAGTACGGGTCTTTTATTATGCTTTCCAAACAGAGGATGAAGACCCATTTGCCCATCTGTCTGAATTCTACCCACATGGGAGAACACAGATGCAAAGTATTCTATGAAGGTGGCTTTTGGTATGTTGCAAAGTGCTTCATAATCAATCAATGCGTTGTACTCATTGTACTGTATATGTATATATACATATTCAATTTGATGACTTAAAAAAGAAACCTTTTGATTTTTTTATCAACTTTTTCAAAGTAGTTTGGAGGCCCCCAAATTCTGAGGCCCTGTGCACGTGCACAAATCAGGCCCTGCTGGTACGTGTGACATCGTCCCTCACAGGTCAACGTTACCGGGATACCGTGGACGACCATTTGTGCGTCTTCAACATCCCACTGGGGACCTCATCCTGCAACAAGACAATGCACCGTGCCATCGCTCCCGAATTGTATCCGAATGGTTGGATGAACACTCCACCGACGTGACCTCGCTTCCTTGGCCAGCTAGGTCACCTGACCCCAATCCCATCGAGAACATCTGGGATGCCATCGAGAGAGATGTTCGAGGCTCTGACCCCCCCCCCCTCCATCAAACGTTCGTGAACTGTGGGAGCTTGTTCAGGGGTAGAGGATCCGTATGGCTTCCCAACGCTTGTCGAGTCCATGCCGAGACGAATCGCCGCCGTCATCAGGGCGAAAGGTATAACAAAGCTACACGTTACTAGACAGGTATCTCTAATTCAATTGCTCTTAAGTGTACGTACACTCTTCGATGTGTGATTTGCATGAGATGTGGCGGGCCACAATTTCGTCATTGGCTGTTATTTTTTAATCGTTTGCATTTCTCCCCTGAGGTACTTGCATGCTGAGTTTCATCAGGATCGTACGACTTTCTCGGGTGCTACGGTTGTTGTTTTTATTTTGGCAAAGATTGTATAAAATCTATAAATTTAGTGTTATACTATTCTAGTGTTATACTATTTTAGTGTTATACTATTCGCATTGATTGATTATGAAGCACTTTGCAACATACCAAAAGGCACCTTCATAGAATACTTTGCATCTGTGTTCTCCCATGTGGGTAGAAACGGAAACTGCCATTTCCCAGAAAAGTATAACAAAGCGGAAAATAGTGAATGTCTAAGAGAGTAGTAGAAAATACCATTTTCGTAATTATTAGTTTAAGGAGAGAGAGAGAGAGAGATACATGCCTTGTTCAGTTACACACTCAAATTCATAAGCAGCCTTATGACAGAAAAAAAATGACGCAAGTAAGCTAAAATTGTAAAATATTAACATGTTAAACGCCGTGTAGATTCTTATCCAAGGTTCCAGTACTACATACAATGAATAAATACTACGTACATACCTTGATACATTCTTGATACATGTTGTTACTGGGAATAACATCAGAAGAGTAGAGTAAAATCTGCAAGAAGGGATTCTTTTTCCAAAATTTCTGCCAAGCACTTTAATATTTGAGCCCTCCTCGTACGATATTTAGCCCACCTAATAGCCCCCCCCCCTTCTGAGCTTCTGGCGGCGCCACTGCATCTCGGCCGAATGGTCAAAAGCCAGCGCCTCAGACCGATCTCTCACTGGGATGCCTAACTTTAAATCTGTAGAAGTGTGCGCTTCAATTTTATTAACGCAGCTGCATCTGACAATCGATTTAAACAATAGTAAAGTTAGTGTAAAATAAATAAAAAAAAACACCTGTTATTTAGAGCTAGGAAGCACAAGAGATCAACACTCCGAAAATACCACAACGTAGTTCAACGCTGCTGCCTATTCAATAATTACAGAAACCCATTTCCAACTAGGTCTTTGTGGAAGTGAGAAAATGCAGAGTTTTTGCTGGTCCTTGATAAAGCCAAGGCTCAGTATTCTCGACACCTTCTACATTCAGTTGTTTTATTTTTTTATCTTTTCTCCTTTTACTCACACAGGTAGATACATAACCTTTTCTATGTTGTATTAGGTGTGAGTCAAAATTATATATGTATTTTTTTGCTTAGGTATCTTCTTTATAGAATACATTTTTTAATATCTATACTTATTGTTTACTTTTGTGGTCGGTAGATGGCACTGTGTTGATTAATCGGTGCTAAATGTAAACAGTAATGGTGGAATGAATGTACGTGGAAGTTTGTAAGCAATACATTCCTCCTTAGAAAAATGTGCGTGTTTCTGATTTGTTGTGAGTTTTCATAGCATATTTTAAATTTTTTTAAAAACTTTTATGCGTGAACATTTGTGGGTATACAGGCGGATGCCGTGCTGTTTCATAAGGATTATTTTTTTGACACCGACGGTAAGTGAAAAAGGCTTTATTAGGCTTAGGCAATTATCTTCGTAATATTCTACGCTTTTTTACTGCAATTTAGTACATTAAAATCGAAATGAAAGCCTTCAGTAAGTCTTATGTTTCGATATTTTGAGCCAGTGTTAGATTTCTGTGACGAATGCGGTATTTTGTTATCTGACAACCACAACACAACACTGCAGCGATTTGTCACTGTCAAACATTTCCAATAAAAAATCACGGTATTAGAATTACACAAATATGCAAAAATAGGTTCTAATGAAATGCGTAGTGAAGTATATAAATGTCATAGTTGAAGTTTCTTCCATGTATTTACCGTGGGAATTATCTGTTGAATATTAATGATTGCTTAAAATGTTTTTAAAGTAGAGACTGTTTTATTTGATAAATGTAACTTACGGTATACGCACCACAGTTGTGAGAAATTATTTCTTTAGTTTGGAATGATGATGGTCTATATCATATCGTGCTGGTTTGGGAGATAAAAAAGTAGTAATCATTGCCATAATCATAGTGCGTGATCGGAAAAAAAAAAAAACTTAATGATGCTGAAAGAAGTGTCACGGGACATTTGTGGATACGAACTATTTCTTTCGGATAACCCCCTCCCAGGAGTTTATTTTAAATTACTTCTATATTAGTTATGCTGAGTGTGTGTGTGCCCTGTAAAAATAAAATGATTTTCTACTGTAGTAGGTATTACCAAACAAGTCATTGCTATTTTTTATATTGGCCTTGGAATTGCTCATGGTGTTCGGTAAACGCCGAAACAAACAAACACACACAATATTACAGACGTAAGGGCGCAGACCTCATCAGGAAACTTTTTTTTAAATTGATTTACACACTTTATAAAAACCAGTGATGGAAACTGTCACCATCCCAATTTAATGTCAGTTTTTTTTTCCTATTTTTAATTGATCTCTGGTATAATTATCCTTTCAAAATGTAGAACCATAGATTTGATAGATTTTACGTTAATGATTATCCAGTAGCAAATTGCCCATAGTAAATGTTAGATTTGCCAGTGATTAAAAATTGACATAGAATGTGGCCGCCTGCAGTGGCCTAAGCGATGACCTCTGATCATTCGTCCAAAAGGGACATGGGTTCGAATCCTGGTGAGGCATGGATGTTGTGTTTGTCTTACAGCACTGGCTCTCTCCCTTTGCTGGAACCAGTGACCCTAAACTAGGAACGGGCTACTGCTTATGAGTTGCTCACGGTGGTGAGCAACTCTATTACTGTGATTTTTTATTGGGAATGCTTATGAGTTGCTCACAGTGGTCTTTAAATCTCCAATAAAAAAAATAAAAAAAAACAGAATGTGAATGAAAATTTGGGTTATCTCAGAAATTTTACATGAGAGAGACAGAAGGAAGAGGCGGGTTCATCATAAATATTTATAAAAGTGTAGGCAGTTAATGTGCAGGCACTATTCATTTTCCGATAGTGTGTTTTGATATGCCAAGTGCTAGAAGGACAGCAGAAAAAATTGCTGTTCTGAGCTATTAAAACTAAAAGGTAATTTTGAGATGTTGGAACAATGATGAAAAACCAATGCACTTAAAAATTACTGTTATCTCGCATCATGGCTTGAAAACGTGTAAAAAATTCAAGTATGTCAATGTGTTGACAACAGATGTGCAAGAACAAGTATGGTTGAAATTGAAAATTTTGTTGCATAATTCATGATTTAATGAGAATTTGCAAAAAGGATGACAGCACAGACTCATTTCAAGAGATAATGGATGTGGTAGCAGCTATGGAGTAATATATATATTTTGTGTGTGTGTGTGTGTTGCTGCTAGTCAGCTTCATAGCACGGTCTGGGAAACTGGAGGGGAGGGGAAGGGTGAAGCCACATCAGAGGGGCTCAGTGTTCAGTGACAAACTATATTCATCCATGAATACAGATGCAAGTTTTCTAGAAAGCAACTCCTTATCTGAGGGGCTAAGTGTTCAATGAGAAACTATATTCATCCTCAAATACAGATGCAAGTTTGCTAGAAAGCAACTCTTCATCTGAGGGGCTCAGCATTCAGTGGCAAACTATATTCATCCTCAAATACAGATGCAAGTTTACTAGAAAGTAACTCCTCATCTGAGGGGCTCACCATTCAATGGCAATCTATATTAATCCTCGTATACAGATACAAGTTTTGTTCTCTGTTTTCGTTTTTTTTTTTTTTAATTTACTTTACTAGTAAACAATATCCCCATGCTGAAAAGTAAATAAAAAAAAATGAAATTAAAAATACAAAAAATGGTAAGTGGGAAAGGAGACTGAACTCTCTTAAAATATACAAAATTTGCATTATCAGAATTTGTTTGACGATGACTTAGTTGGGGGTCATTATCACTGGTGGAAAGTTAACTCAAATAGCATGAAAAAACTTTATTTTTTAGTTTGCTAGTCCAGTTTCTTTCTCTGTGGATCAACACAATGGCATTGAGTTATTAATGCCAAATTTCAACTCTTTAAAACTCCATTTTTAACTGCGCATTCTTTTACGTTGGTGCTCCCAAATAGCCTCTAATTACTGTGGTCAACAGATAAACCTCCCTTCTCCACTCAAAAACTAAAAGCCCTCAAATTCTTGCCAACAAACATTTCTTCTGCCGCACATGCATAGCAAAATCACTCCTATTTACTGCAAAATAATGAACAGGAAGAAGTTGAAAGCCCTATCTCTGCTTTAGGAAAGGAGAAATGTTTTACGCTTCTCCAAAAAAAAAAAATAATACTCTGGTGAATCATTGTCGTATATGTTCCTACAATGTTTCACTTTGAGAAGTAATTTCTTTTGAGTTATCCATCATTCTTGCTCAATTTTGTTTTTTTAAAATGTCCAACACATTAATAAATTAGGTAAAGTATTTATGCTTATATAATGAAATACAAAAGAAATTTCTCTAAACCACCAAAAGTAAAAGTTCAGAGAATTTACCAGGATGAGTCATATGTTCGTAGCGTTTCTCGGTACAGATGGAGAAGCTCTGCCGAACAGGAGGGACATGCGCAGTAGGTGGAATATGTCCCATGTCTGATTGGGTGACGTCCTCCGCTGCTCAGACAGGTAGGCATGCGCCGGGCCCATCATGTGTGTGCCTCTCATATGAGACGAGAATGTCGGAGGAGAAACTTGTTGTTTGTGTGCTCCTAAGCCATTATTGGAGAAAAAGGGTTGAACATGACAGCTGCCACAAAGGAAATTTGTAGTATAGAAGGTGAGAGGACAATGCACCCTGCAACAGCAAGAAAATGGTTCCAACGCTTTCGATCTGAAGACACAGAGCTCGTTGACAAATTGAGGTGTGGGAGACTAGTTGCCACCAACACCTAAGCCCCGCGTCTCGCTTTCGAACAGCACCCAGGAACCAACACCTGATGATTAGCAAAGGAGGTCCATGCATCACAAACCACCATTATGACGATGACGTGACGATTATGGGCAAAACACGTAACAATATTAACAAAGAAAGGTGACTTGATCACGCTAGTTACGTTAACTAAAACTTTTACAAAAAGTTCGTAAGTTGGAAGCTTTCGACCTTATCTTAGGTCTTCATCACGCCAATGGAGGACTAAGATTGTTGCCAGATTCTACATTTGAATTTTTCCTATTTTTGTTGCCAAAACTTAGAATTGATCTCCAGATTAACGGAATGTAGAGAGGAGATTCGGAGTTGCAAGTCATTGAGTTGAAAATAATTTCTATCATTGTTCGCCACGTACACCAGCTGAATTTCACTCCAGACATCTGCGATTGCTTCCCGATGAGCTGAGCCCAAAGTAAGCTGAGGAGCATGCAACTTTGTGTCGAGAATTGCAGCAAAATCCTCGTGACGACGGGTTTTGGCGGAGAATCATAACAATGAATGAGAAGTGGGTCTTCCTACATTGTCCTGATACCGGAAACCAATGCAGCCAGGAGGGTGAGACTCAAGCAGTGGTTCAAAGATTGTGTTTTGATGTGTGGTTTTGGCAGAAAATCGCAACAAATGGTGAAAAGTGGGTCTTCCTAAGTTATCCTGATACAGGAAACCAATTTCTGCAGCCAAAGGGGCGAGACTCAAGTAGTGGTTCAAAGAGAGTGTTTTGAAGTGTGGTTTTGGTGGAAATCGTAACAAATGATGAGAAGTGGGTCTTCCTACGTTATCCTGATACTGGAAACCAATCTCTGCTGCCAAAGGGGTAAGGCTCAAGCAGTGGTTCAAAGAGGGTGTTTTGATGTGCGGTTTTGTTGGAAAATCGCAACAAATGATGAGAAGTGGGTCTTCCTATGTTATCCTGATACAGGAAACCAATCTCTGCAGCCAAAGGGGTAAGGCTCAAGCAGTGGTTCAAAGAGGGTGTTTTGATGTGCGGTTTTGGCGGAAAATCACAACAAATGATGAGCAGTGGGTCTTCCTATGTTATCCTGATACAGGAAACCAATCTCTGCAGCCAAAGGGGTAAGGCTCAAGCAGTGGTTCAAAGAGGGTGTTTTGATGTGCGGTTTTGGCGGAAAATCGCAACAAATGGTGAGAAGTGGGTCTTCCTATGTTATCCTGATACAGGAAACCAATCTCTGCAGCCAAAGGGGTAAGGCTCAAGCAGTGGTTCAAAGAGGGTGTTTTGAAGTGTGGTTTTGGTGGAGAATCGTAGCAAATGATGAGAAGTGGGTCTTCCAACGTTATCCTGATACTGGAAACCAATCTCTGCAGCCAAAGGGGTGAGGCTGAAGCAGTGGTTCAAAGAGAGTGTTTTGAAGTGAAGACATTGTTGTGTGTTCGGTAAAGTTTCGAGGGTCGTGTCCACTGGGAGCTTGTGCCACATGGTCGGGCTGTCGATGAGAACCCGTATGTCGACCAGCTGCAACACTATATGACGTTCTTTGCCAGTGCTGCCTTGCATTGGTGAGCCAAAAAAAGGTCCTCTTGCAATTCGGCAACACCCCATGTCGTAGGTCACGGATTGTCCACCAGAAAATTCAGGATTTGTATGGCGTCGAAATCCTACTACACCCAGCCTACAACCCGGAACTTGCCCCTTCGGATTTTCACGTGTTTCGTTCCATGCCGCACTACTTGGCTGGCAGACAATTCCATTCCTTGGTGGCTGTGAAAGATGGCATCACTGAGTTTTTTTGCATCCAAGCCAGCAACCTGGTATTGCAATGGCATTGAATGGCTGAACATTGGCAAAGGACCATAGACCAATGGACTGTAAATTTCTGAAAAACCATATGTGGTCAACATGTGGTACTGGACTGAACATTGTACCCCAAAACACTATGAACTTATGACTCACCCTCCTGATATGTCCATCTTTCGGGTGAGGGCTTGCTTGCCTGGGTGAATCCCATATGGTCCCCTGCTAGCTACTGCCAGTGTGCTATGAAACTTTTGGTAGGATCCTCCCCCATCAGTAGCACTATTCTTTAACAATACTTTTGACTTTAATGTGAAAACATAAAATTTTTCACTCATAAATTTCACATGTGTATTTAATTTACAATATTTTTTTGGAATTTTAAGAAAATGCTTTGTTTAATTTTTCTTTCCATTGATTTGAAATTTCGGCATTAAATTGTTTAGGCCATCTGCTTAATGAAAGCTATGCGTGTCATTTTTTAACCATGGCGACGCCAACTGCTCAGAACTGGATGGGCTATTAGGTCTAAACATGATGGGGGGGGGGGGTTCATACATTTTGGAATGCTAGGCAGAAATTTTGGCAAAAAAATTCATTCGTGTGGATTTTACCCGATGCTGATAATGTTGATCCCTAGTTGAAAAAAGTTTTCAGGTGCATACTGTGCCTAGTATTTATTCAGCGCATGTAGCATGGGAACCATTGACACTAATCTCTATGGGAAGTTACTGTTTTTTCACAATTTTAGCTTATTTACGTCATTTTCTTTCTTTCATTCTTCTATTTATTTAGTTATTTTGCTGTCATAAGGCTGTTTACGAATTTTAAGTAACCTGACAAGGAATCTCTCTCTCTCTCACCTTTTAAACTATCACTGAAGTGCCAGGAAAACTGGTACAGATGAGCTTATGCAAAATACATAGCAACATCATCTATGTGCGTACTCGGTTGCATCCGCCAGTGCGTATATAAAGCGATAGACATCCTTGCCAGCTGTCAGAGCTGTTTTCGCCATGAGAATGACAAGTAATAATGATTTAAGCGATTTTCAACGTGGTGTCATAGTTGGCGCTCGTGAGATGGGCCATAGTATTTCGGAAGTAGAAACTAAGTTGGGATTTTCACGGACGACCATTGCAAGGGTGTACCGTGACTACAAGAATTCCGGCAAAACCTCCAACCTATGATACCAGTGTGGCCGTAAAAGACATTGGGTGAACGTGACCATCGTCGGCTGTCAAGAATCGTTTCACGCGATAGGCTTGCAACACTTTCGCAGGTATCATCGGAATTCAATGCTGGAGCCTCAACAAGCATCAGCGTCCGGACTGTGCAACGTACCCTGCACGATATGGGCTTTGGGAGCCAACGCCCAACTCTAGTCCCCTTGATGGGTGCATGACACAGAGCTATGCGCCTCGTTTGGGCACGGAAACACTGCCACTGGACACTTGATGACTGGAAACAAGTAGCCTGGTCTGATGAGTCATGTTTTCAACTGTATCGGGCAGATGGAAGGATTCGTGTGTGACACAAACCCCATGAAGCCATGGATATATTCATGGCTTCGTGGGGTTTGCGCCACACACATATATTTAGCAGGGAACTGTACCGGCTGGTGGGGGTTCCTTAATGGTATGGGGTGTGTTTAGCTGGACTTCACTGGGACCCCTGGTATGTCTACAAACGTCTGTGACCGGCCAATGCTGTGTGCGCATCCTTTCTGATGAGGTACACCCATTCATGTCCTGCATTCATGCTGATGTGGTGGGTCTGTTCCAACAGGACAATGCACCTCCAAACAAGTGTCAAGACGCCACATTATGGTTAGAGGAGCATTCATCTGAGTTTGGGGTGTTGCCATTCCCACCCAAGTCCCCAGATCTGAACGTGATAGAACACATTTGGGATGCCATGCAATGCGCTATCGAACACAGGAATCCGAGACCTCGGAATACACCCGAATTGTGGAACGCTCTGTGCAGGAAGTATGATGTGCATTGCCTACAGCATATTTCCAGAACCTAGTGGAGTCCATGCCCCATCGTATTTCTGCAGTCTTGCGCTCCCGTGGGTGACCTACCAAGTATTAGACAGCTGTAGCAGTTTTTCTGGCACTTCAGTGTAATTTAAAAAAATGGTGTGTTTCTACTACTCTCTTAGAAATTTGGTCATAGGACTCCCTCCACTTCCCAGAAGTAAAAACACTAAATTTATCAAAATATTCATTTTATATAACAAAATTTCTGTGAGTTTTTTTTTTTTTTTTTTTTTTTTTTTGATTGGTGGTTTAAAGACCACCGTGAGCAACTCAATGGGCTATAAGCAGTCGCCTGTCCCTAATTTAGGGTCACTGGTTCCAGGGAAGAGAGAGAGAGCCAGTGCCGTAAGACAAGCACAACATCCATGCCTCACCGGTATTCGAACCCGGACCCAACTCGAATCGGACAAATGATCAGAAGCCATCCCTTAGGCCACTGTGCCATCAAGGCGACTCTGTGAATTTGAAAAATTCAGGTGTGGTTTTTGGAGTTCCCCAAAATCTTTTACGATTGCATCAGCCATTTTTTTTAACAGCTGAAATATTTTTTTGGGGGGAAGGGGTGAGGTAGGGGCAAAAGGGTGGTCTCAAAGTAAAGTCGGGTGGGCTCATGCCTACCCCAACCCACCTGTGGCATTGTGCCTGGTTTTTCAAGATAATTTTTCAATGCGGAGTTTGTGAACAAATCCTGCAAGTTCACCAACTGATCAGGAAGAGAGTCTTAGCTGCTCTGGTGGCGCAGTGGTCTAAACGCTGGCTTATGACCATTCGCCCATGAAGGGTCCTGGTTCGAATCCTAGTGAGGCATGGATGTTGTGTTTGTCTTGCGGCACAGACTCTCTCGCTTCTCTGGAGCCTGTGACCCTAAATTAGGGACGGGCAACTGCTTATAGCCCATTAAGTTGCTCACGGTGGTCCTTAAACCTTCAATCAAAAAAATAAAAAAGAGAGTCCCATGTTCGAAACCATAAGTTTTGATAATTTACCATTGTAGCAGCCTGTAATCAAGTCTGTTTTGTGTTGTGCAAAATATTTAAAACTCAAGAAATGCCATTCATCAGAGCCTTGTATCTACTGCTGAGTTGCTTCTCTGTGTTGTTCTGTTGCATGTCAAGTTCTGTTTACAAATGAGACGACCTGAAAGCTAGCCATCTTAGGAGTTTGGGGCAGTTCCCCAGAGTATGAAAACAGGTTACAGACAGTGATGTAGAAGGGGCTCAGTGTGCCTTATTGGCACTAAGGCACTATTTTTTTAGGCTTAGCTGAGCTAAGGCAAACATTTTTTAGGCTTAGCAGCGCTAAGGCACTATTTTTTAGGCTTAACTACACTAAGGCACTATTTTTTTAGGCTTAGCTGTGCTGAGCCACTTCTCGTGGTTAGGTGGTAAGAGAAGGTGGTAAAAGGACTTTTGTTGATGATCGTGTATACAAAAATAGGAAATCTGATCATGTATACAAAATAGGGGTTCTGTATATAAACAAGCTCATATCTTAACCAAATGTTCATACTAGAGATGCCTGCCCCGGCAGTCGAGTGGTCTGAGGACTATTGGTTCTAGCCGGACTCTGGCTCGAGTCCAGAAAAGTGATGCGCTTGACCAATGGCGCTGGATCTGTCACTTACCCCAAAACAGTTGTGGGAAATTAGAGATGGGCAGCTGCTTATATAGCCTTTCGAGTTGATCATGGTAGTAAAGAAAAAAAACAAAAACAAACAAAAAACATTGTATGGATGAAACGAAACAGTCTGATCATGCAGTATAGGAGTATCATGGATCCTAAGGGTTCGATAGTACAAAGTCAATCTGACCTTTTTTTTTTCTTGTTAAAATAGGTGGTGGGTATTCCATGGGGTTCGGATTGCACTGCCCCGAGAGAAAACGACGAGAGTGAAAAGCATTTCTACTAAACTGCTTGATATCGACTCTAATAAAAGTTACCCTCTGATCTCACTCACTGCTTTCTTATGGGCAACATAACAGACATATCGCGCATCCACCTCATAATCTTAGGAAAATCTGCGCATTAGTCACACTCAGTCGATGTAACTGTGTTAGTTGTATTTCTTAAAGGTGAATAATACATGTTATTCATATGAATATTTAGAATCGTGTGGAACGACACAACAGTATTTAAATAAACATTTAGTATTCTTAGCATATGACTACCAAGTAACATTCTTTTATTTAAAACTAGCCTGTGGTACTCGTTGTTGACGGGCTAGTAATAGTATGAGGTAAAAGCTATATCAACAATTCAATTAAGACTGGTAAATCAAGTTTTATACAACTTTGTAGTACAACTTTCCGGAATAGAATATTAAGGATAAAAAAATGTATTTCAATTATTTAGTAGTTGTCGCATCCAATGTAAATAATTCAAAAAGTTTGAAAGCAGAAGGCTTATGCAATGAAATTGATTGAGATGAAACGTACCTTATTCTTGTAGAGCCTCGGGATAAAAAAAATATTAACAGTTCTTCCATTCGGAGCAAAGATGTAAAGATTTTCCCCATTTCTGACTCTGGAACAACCAACGTACAGTTGACCATGGGATAAACATGGACTTTGCAGATCCAGTCCAACAACTTTTAGAGACTGCCCTTGTGCCGTATTGATGCTCATGGCGAAACTCAAACAAATCGGGAATTGAAGAAGTTTAAATTGAAACAGGACATCAGATGGGATCATCGGGATTCTTGGAATAAAAACGTTTTTGCCTGCTGCATGTCCAGTCATTATAGTAGCTTCAATAACATTCTTCATTAGTTTCTTGACAAATAATCACGTACCGTTGCAAAGTGTAGGCGGATCCAAATTTTTCAGAAGCATAATAGGTGCACCAATCTTCAACTCTAAAATATGTGAAGGTACTCCAGGTGGCTCCAAAGAGTTACAAAACTCCGTTGGGTAGTTGACTGCATCGTCTGTATTACAAACGGTATCAACTGACTTGTAAATTTGAAGAATGCTGGGCAAGTGAGCTAAAAGCTGATTATTCGTGACTCTAACTCTGTCGTTTTTCGGTGCAAGGATGGCTCTTTGGCACAGCTAGTCATGATTGTTAAAGTGCTCTCCAATGTTTGGAAAACCTGCGTCTAACAAATCTTGATGTGTTTTAACAATTTTTCCAACATCTGCCATTGATATACATCCATCTTCCTTATCACGTGTCATATATCCGTTTCCTAGGTTCAGTAGTTTGTCGGCAAACCCCTGTACAGAAGTATGACCAGTAATATGATCTCGCACGTTCGTTTTGAGGTTAAGTCTTTGTACTTCATTCTAAATATATGAAGATTTTAAGCATGATTGCATTTCATTAGCTCTCATTCCACGTGGAATGATTGGCCGTGTTTTTCGAAAGTCGCCGGCTAACACGAGAGTAATCCCTCCCATTCTTTTGTTGTTATGTCCGAGGTCTTGTAATGTGACATCAAGGGCTTCAAATGCAGCTTTGTGCGACATAGTACACTCATCCCAGACAATTAGCTTACAATATTGTAGAACCTTTTGCCTTTCCTGAACCCCTAGAAATGCTACATGTTTGTGTTCCTGTGTTTGCCAAATTTAGAGGCAACTTGAAAGCCGAGTGAGCTGTCCTTCCTCGTGGTAGTAGTGTAGCAGTAATTCCAGATGCAGCAACAGCGAGGGCAATCTCGCTTCTTTGTTGTACTTTAGCCAAAATAAGATTGATTAAAAAGGTTTTTCCAGTACCACCTGGTGCATCCTGAAAAAATATGCCACCAGATCCCTTGAAAACTGCACTTGTAATCTTGTCAAATGCTGCCTTTTGATCAGGGACCATTTTATTTTAGTTTTCCCCTAAATATTATGAAAGCTCTTCCGTGTCGTAACTAATTTCTTCTAGTATTTCATTGGAAAATGCTGAAACATGGTTTTGAGTCGGTTGAGGTAATCCAAAAGATTTTAAGTCTGGTCCACCTAAGGTTTTAATCTTGTCCTCAATTATGATTAGAGTTTTGTTGAAGATTATGTCATTGTAGTTTAGTTCCATATTCTGTTCTTGAACTCGTGCTTGATGCAGTATGTCTTCAGACATGTTCTCCTTTTGATTAATCCATAATTGATGAGGATTTGACATTGCGCATGTTTGCAACATAACAGCAAAGAGATTTTGAAGCATTGTTGGTGATCGAGAGAGAGCTGCTTCTTCTAAAGTTGCATTCCAGTGTTCATCATTTTCCAAAAGTCCTATAAGCTGGCAAGCTTCTTTGTAAGTTTGACACACCCTTCCTTCAACTATTCATAGTTCTTGAAATGATTTTGGGCCATGTACTTCGTGCAGGAGCAGTCTGAGATGGAAGCATTCCGAGTTATTTGGATGTACAGTATACACTTGACCGAGTGCAATCACTGGACCTGATTCCTGGGTGGTGAGGTACATTTAATCCCATTTTATGTCTGTTCCATTTCTTATTTCCACTGTTCCACGTGTAGTTCTTTGGGACGTCTTGATACAATAGGGTCCGGGCAAATTCATCTTCAACACAGAGTCGGAAGAAAGATGTCAATGTCGTTTCTTGAGGAACATGGGCTCGTTCAATTGCATTATCTGTGGTGAAGTAAACTCTCTGTCCATTCTCAAGGTGGACGCTTAATTGAATCACTGTGGGGTAACGTTCATTGGTTTGAAAGTTTAGTATTCTCCAGACAGCTTCATCGCTGCTGATGTATCTTCCCATTTCATATCGATGAACTTCATTCACCTCACTTTCAGAAGTGGTCAGATCAAACACAGTCATGTCAGATCCTTTGTAAACATATTTGCATACATACTTTATTGATTTGATTGAATTGCAGTACTCTATATTTATATGAGCATTGAAGATTTTTGATAACAGAGGGCAATATGGAACAATCCATCTATTGTCTACTAACACCTCAGATCCTTGAATAAGGATGTTTGCTACAATTCCCTGTCTTCTGGACTTCTCAGATGATAAAGTGGTTACCCATCTTGCCCTGTTTGTGTTTCTTTCAAGAAACCACGTGGGTATCTTTTGGTACATTTTCCATCCTTCATGCATGGAGAATTCGGATTAATGTTCCCACAGGGACCATGTATCATCTGCGTTGTTGTACAACGAAACAAATGTGGGTCTTCTTCTGGACTTGGTATTTCGGCACTGATGAAATCATCAACTCTCTGTACGTATATCCTATCTTTAAGCCACACCATAATGTGGGAATGAGGAAGTCCTCATTTTTGCCACTCTGTTGTATAAATGCAACATTGTACACTGCCAAAAATCATGGCCTTGCGTATGAGATTGATGAGTGCCTTGTGCTTTTCATGGAAGACTCTTGCCAACAAATCGTGACGATCTTGTGGTTTTTCCCTGGAAACAGTTCATTCTTGATTTCATCCCAAGCTGGATTACATGTGAAAGTAATGAAGACATCAGGTCGACCATACATTCACACATAACTCATAGCATCTTGAGTACGTTCATGCATATACCTAGAACTTCCAGTGAAGCTGGATGGCAAGATGACCAACCGACCAATGTCAGCAACATTTCCATCGTTGTTGACAGCGTCTCTAAGATGAACATATTGTTCCACTCTCAGTGCCCTTTGATTAAGTTGAATGTACCTCAGCCTTTCAGATTCAATTTTGGCATACATATCCACAATAAATTGGTGGAAAAGGTGTTTGCTTCGCAGTATGATGTTGACATTTGAAGAACGTACCATAATCCTGAAGGCATAAAAATCCATAGCAGCTATCTTCTTAGATGACAATATTCCAGTAGATTTGTTTGTTTGAAACAGTTGGAAATGGTATTCATCTTCTCCTTGCCAAAACATTAATGGATACTGTAGAGCATTGTAGGACCTGTGAGTATCGGCAATTCTCTTGATGGTGCTGTTTTTCAATTCTAAGACTATGTCTCTCGTTCCATGTTGTTCTCCCAACATGATTGCTGCCACTTCTGATGTCGTCGGTGCATTGAATCGTCCCTCGTGTTCACCTGGTGGAGTTCTGTCTGCTAAAATAACCAATTTTAATTCAGGAGTAATCGTTTCTAGAGCCGTTTTAAAGCTCTTGACATAAGCATTTTCTCGATGACGCATTTCTTGCAGCTTCAATACTAATTCTCGTCTTGTCTGCGGCACATTCCTGCAACATTGGTCGGCTTGCTGTGTATCATCGCATACAAAATAGATCTGCAAAAATTTTGGCTGTTCATTGGGTAAATGATGTAGACTACCGATTCTATGATACACTTGTCCTTGTACCTTAAATGTGGGCATGTAACCAGACTGTCTAAATTTTTTAGTTGTGCCAAATGATGGCATCTGAAAACAGGAATTATAACGGCGTAAGTTGTTTTGAAAACGTTTTGCATCTGATGAGTTGCCAGTCAAAAACATACGTAATATCTCCTGAGGATCCTGCAATAAGGGCAGCTGAACCTTCCCACCATTACAACACACACCTGGGGCTTCACCTTTCCATTTCATGGCTGCACAGTATTGACACGTTAATGGCATTAATCCAATGACACATGATGGATCAGAGGCGTAATCCACGGACGTGTTGTAGACGAATGCTACATTTTCTTTTTCTCTCCAGATGTTCAACCGAGCATTAGCCGTAGTGAGTCGATCATGCTGAAGTCGTGTGTCTCGTTGTTGGAGTGTTTCCTGTGCCCTCGATTGCACTGTAGAAGTCCTACTGTGTTCCAGTCTTCTTTTTTGCTGCTGGTATGATTCTTGTGCCCTTGATTGTGCTCTGGAAATCCTATCTTGTTCCAGCCTTCTTTCTCGTTCTGCTGTTTCTTGTTCTCTTCTCCTTTGATTTTCTTTATCCATTCTTTGTGTTCTTCTTACACATTGTTTCTTTTTGGGAGGTTGAGGCATAGTATGATGACCTTCTGACATATGACACTTTTGAATTAACAACGGAGATTGAAAAACAACGTTCTATTTTCTTTTTTTCTTCTCCACCCTCAAGGTCATAATACAATTGGCAAACAACGCTCAACAAAAAACATGTGCCTTTCTGCTTTCTTTACATGCAACCTGATCACAACCAACGCGAAAATAAGTGGTTCACGATAAATTTGAGCCATTTCTTTTAGAATTACTTTAAAACAATGTTCTATTTTCTAGCTCACAACGTCGTCACAGTATGATGACCTTCTGACGTATGACACTTTTCAATTAATAACGCAGATTGAAAAACTATGTTCTATTTTCTTTTTTTCTTCTCCGCCCTCAAGGTCATAATACAATCGGGAAACAACGCTTACAAAAAAGGGCATACATAATAAATGCATTTACAAATGAAAATAGTCGTAACGGAATTCTAAAAAAGAAACGCCTGAAATTTATGGTGAATTACTTTTCTGCACGCCTTAACGTTCGGTGTGATCAGGTTGATGTCAACAAAGCGGAAAGACACACTCAGATCGGGTAGAATCGCGTAACATTAAATAACTAAAAATCAAATTCAAATTTGAAACAGTCGCTTCAAGGTGCACCAGAAGATGTCTACAGGTACCTTCATAACAAATTTCGTCGCTCTAGGTCGCCTAATTCTATGTGAAATCCGACCGACAGACACACACACAGTCTGTTTTATATAGAGATTGCTCAAATTGTGCAATTTTAATGTAAATTGATAAAAGCAATTACAAGGTTTAATGAAAATTTAATAAAAATCACTAAATAAATGAATTAAATCAGATTTCACAGTTCTTTTGAAAACGTTTTAAGGGCATCCTTCCTGGGCTGAGGTTTCCTAATCTGTTCAGCGCTAAGGTACTTTTTATTTAGAACTTCATCACTCTTTACAGTTCAGAATTTTTTGGTGAGGAATAATCGTGTAATGTTTTGAATTAATGTGGTCAGATTAAGCAGTGAGATAAGGGGTTCTGCAGAAGTGTAGCCAAACCAAACAGCCTTTAAACCCTTCAATGTAAATACATATTGCCCTCTATTGTTTAGGTATGCAATCAGCTTGCTATGTACATACAGAAAAAACTTATGTGGTATAATTTTTAATTATGTGTTGAGTGGTTGAATACTGTAGTTGTTTTGTTGTCTGTAGTCTAAAGAAACTGTTGGTACAAGAGTGTTTTGAGTGAGTCATGGTCATTGGCTCCTAACCGGTGGGGACACAAGACAGATAAAAGGGTGGGTGGGCAATGCCCCCACAGGCTCCTTAAGCCACATGATCTTAGTCGTGTTTAATGGCTTTTTTTATCTATTTATTATGCTTGCACCAAATGGAACATCAACATGTTTTTCAAATTCACCTGATGCTCCCAAACCAACCTTTTTTTTATGTAGTCATGCTCATCTGTGTGCCTATAATTTAAAAGTAAAGACACTTTCTCTACAATGTGCAGGGCCATTAGTCCCATGACACTTTTTGAAAGGAAATATATTTCAATGAAATAGAAATACTGTATTAGGTGCTTGAATTAATTCCCGCTGTTGCCCAATAGAGCGCAGCAGTGGTACGCTGTGGCACGGGCCACACATGACCTCCCTTGCACACACACATACTATCCATAGTCTGGGCGAAGCAGTGTGTGACATGTGATCGGAGGGCACAGAACACGAGTTTGTATCACATTCACGATGTCGAGTTTCGTACCAAAAAAGGAACATTTGCGGGAAGCATTATTCTTTTGCTTTCATCTCAAGAAATCTGCAGCAGAAAGTCATCGTTTGCTAGTGCAGGCCTATGGGAAATATGCCCTATCGAAAACAACATACAGAGAGTGGTTCCGATGCTTCAAAGCCAACGAATATGACTTGAAGGACAAAGAGCGCCCTGGGCAGCCAAAAAAGTTCGAAGATGGCGCATTGTGGAGGCCTTATTGGACGAGGATTCATGTCAGACGCTCCACAAGTTGTCTGAAACACTATGGGTCGATGAGTCGACGGTTAGCAAACGTTTAAAGGCAGTGGGAATGATCCAGAAGCTCGGAAACTGGATCCTAAATGACAAGGTTATTCTTCTCTACGACAACGCTAGACCTCATGTCGCCAAATCCATGAAGGAGCTCTTGGAAGCACCTGGCTGGGACTTCTTACGCCACCCGCCTTATTCTCTGGACATTGCTCCTTCGGACTTCCATTTGTTCCGGTCGCTACAACATGGCCTGTCAGAGCAGCACTTTCTTTCTGCCGCGGATATCCAAAAATGGCTCGATGAATGGTTCGTCTTGAAAGAACCTGCATTTTTCTACTGCAGAATCCATTTGTTTCCCCAACGGTGGGAAAGGGTCGTAGCTGCCAGCAGACACTACTTTGAATAGATTATCCTGTATCATTCTGTGGCAACACACAGGTGTTTGTGTGGCAAAAAACAGTGGGAATTAATTCAAGCACCTAATAGAATACAAGAAATGCAATAAGAAAAAAATAATTGCTAATTTTCTCGCATTTCATTTTTTTAAACTTACCATTGGTATTGCTCCATTTGAGGATTCTCCCACCTCATCATGAGTATTTATTCTACCTTGATGTCATGCGAATCCACGAATGCTCTACAGTGGAATATCACTGACTGTCAAGAAACTTGTGTCAAACGCCATTGAATCATGACTGGCCACTTTGCAGGAGACTGCTTTTATTTCATGCATTCCCATCATTTCTCCTGACTTTCCATTTCAGTTTAAATACCTACAGTTTCCTGTTTGTCTCTGTTTCACTGTATCTACAGTCCTAAGTTCAATCATTAAAAGGGTTTGGACTCAGCCTACAAACCCATGCTTTTTTCATATTCAGATCTGTGTTGGTTGCTCCAGATTTGACAAAAATTAAAAACTCTTCATCTTGGCTCCAAATAGGAGATCAGCCCACATCATTTACCCAGAAAGGGTAAACACACTTGAGCTCCAGGAAAACTGTGCATTACACTAATTGCAGCACATTAGAAATATATAAATACTTCAAATTTCCTATTTTAACAGTCCAAGAAGACTGCTGCTTTTACCCAGCTCTTCCCATGCAAGTATAGATTTTATTCTTTTTGTTTAATTCCTTTTTTTTTAATTACTGGAACATATTTTAATTAAATGTTTCCATGCAAATGTTCACGCAGTATTCTTGCAATAAGTCCTATTCATAATTTTAGGGAAACTCGGACAACGCCAGCACAGAAACTAATTCAAGTATTTTGTTTTTAAACCCCAGGCTGTGCCGAGTCCCTTTGCTGGTGATTAAATAAACATCAGTGCAACTATTTCATTTTATTTATTTTTTGTTACGTGGTGACATTTGACCATGTTACATTTCAAAATTAATTTCATAACATATAATATTAAGAAAAAAAGTATATAAAATGTATATATATATATTATGTACAGGGTAACCACAGTTAACAGGAAATTGAGTAAAAGGCGACATACATATATATAGCCTGAGTGAATCCCAATTCTCCTAAAGTATGTAGTCAAGCCAAACATCCTGCACATATAATGCTGTATGGCTTCTTCTACCATGAAACATAATCAGGTTTGTCCTTATCTCAACAGCTAAGCTTGTAGAGTTCAATCAATGCAACATCCTGATGTGTTGATAATTAAGATTGTTTAATATCTGTCCTTACAATCCTTTTCTCATTTTAAAGTTGTTTTTCATGCTTCAGTGGAGAGGTAATTATGTTACCTATGTTCTGCAATAGCTGTATACAAATGACAGTACATAGTTTTGTCTCTTCTTTTGGCTGCAGAATCTCAAAGCTTGTCACACCAAACCCAAAAGGTTAAAAAACTCTGTCAGGGGCCTTCATTTTTGTTAATCATTGCTTAAAACACATTAAAAAAAATAAGGAAGAAAGAAAGGAAGAAGCCCAAAAAGTTAAAAAAAAAATCTGCCAGGGGCCTTCATTTTTGTTAATCATTGCTTAAAACACATTAAAAAAAATAAGGAAGAAAGAAAGAAAGAAGCCCAAAAAGTTAAAAAAAAAATCTGCCAGGGGCCTTCATTTTTGTTAATCATTGCTTAAAATACATTAAAAAAAATAAGGAAGAAAGAAAGAAGCCCAAAAAGTTAAAAAAAAATCTGCCAGGGGCCTTCATTTTTGTTAATCATTGCTTAAAATACATTAAAAAAAATAAGGAAGAAAGAAAGAAAGAAACCCCAAAAGTTTAAAAAAAAATCTGCCAGGGGCCTTCATTTTTGTTAATCATTGCTTAAAATACATTAAAAAAAATAAGGAAGAAAGAAAGAAAGAAACCCCAAAAAGTTAAAAAAAAATCTGCCAGGGGCCTTCATTTTTGTTAATCATTGCTTAAAATACATTAAGAAAAAATAAGGAAGAAAGAAAGAAGCCCAAAAAGTAAAAAAAAATCTGCCAGGGGCCTTCATTTTTGTTAATCATTGCTTTAAATACATTAAAAAAAAATAAGGAAGAAAGAAACCCCAAAAGTCAAAAAAAAATCTGCCAGGGGCCTTCATTTTTTAATCATTGATTAAAATACATTAAAAAAAATAAGGAAGAAAGAAAGAAAGAAGCCCAAAAAGTTAAAAAAAATCTGCCAGGGGCCTTCATTTTTGTTAATCATTGCTTAAAATACATTAAAAAAAAATAAGGAAGAAAGAAAGAAAGAAACCCCAAAAGTTAAAAAAAAATCTGCCAGGGGCCTTCATTTTTGTTAATCATTGCTTAAAATACATTAAAAAAAATAAGGAAGAAAGAAAGAAAGAAGCCCAAAAAGTAAAAAAAAAATCTGCCAGGGGCCTTCATTTTTGTTAATCATTGCTTAAAACACATTAAAAAAATAAGGAAGAAAGAAAGAAAGAAGCCCAAAAAGTTAAAAAAAATCTGCCAGGGGCCTTCATTTTTGTTAATCATTGCTTTAAATACATTAAAAAAAATAAGGAAGAAAGAAAAGAAGCCCAAAAAATTAAAAAAAATCTGCCAGGGGCCTTCATTTTTGTTAATCATTGCTTAAAATACATTAAAAAAAATAAGGAAGAAAGAAAGAAAGAAACCCCAAAAGTTAAAAAAAAATCTGCCAGGGGCCCTTCATTTTTGTTAATCATTGCTTAAAATACATTAAAAAAAATAAGGAAGAAAGAAAGAAGCCCAAAAAGTTAAAAAAAATCTGCCAGGGGCCTTCATTTTTGTTAATCATTGCTTAAAATACATTAAAAAATAAGGAAGAAAGAAAGAAAGAAACCCCAAAAGTTAAAAAAAAATCTGCCAGGGGCCTTCATTTTTGTTAATCATTGCTTAAAATACATTAAAAAAAATAAGGAAGAAAGAAAGAAAGAAACCCCAAAAGTTAAAAAAAATCTGCCAGGGGCCTTCATTTTTGTTAATCATTGCTTAAAATACATTAAAAAAAAATAAGGAAGAAAGAAAGAAAGAAACCCCAAAAGTTAAAAAAAAATCTGCCAGGGGCCTTCATTTTTGTTAATCATTGCTTAAAATACATTAAAAAAAAGTAAGGAAGAAAGAAAGAAAGAAGCCCAAAAAGTTAAAAAAAATCTGCCAGGGGCCTTCATTTTTGTTAATCATTGCTTAAAATACATTAAAAAAAATAAGGAAGAAAGAAAGAAACCCCAAAAGTTAAAAAAAAAAAATCTGCCAGGGGCCTTCATTTTTGTTAATCATTGCTTAAAATACATAAAAAAAAAGTAAGGAAGAAAGAAAGAAAGAAGCCCAAAAAGTTAAAAAAAAAATCTGCCAGAGGCTGTGATGATGTAAAAAAATATTGAAGACAGGGAAAATGGGAAAAATCCAAAATGGGAAGTGGAACGCCATTTTATCCTTGTAGGAAGAAAAATGACTTCAGGTCGGCCATATTGTGTGCCCAAGGTCCCACGGAGAGGAGAAGGGGAAAGGAAATTCTTTCCTTGGTGAATTCCATGCTGAGGCAGGAGTTTACAGAACATTGAGATGTCTTACTGGCGCAGAAAGTTTGAAGCAGCTAGAGAGACAGCTGAGGAGAGAAGAGAGATTTACCACATGGCCTCTTGCTCCGAAGATTGCGCGTTCGGGATTGGCTGTGCGCTCTCCGGGCTGCACAGAGAGTTTAAGCGGGAAAAAGTTGTAACAAACTTTTAGGAAACTTTCTCTTTTTGCTCGAATAGGAAGAGGACGGTCGTTTTGTAGTCATCGCTCGAGATGTACGTACACTAGTCGGCTGCAGCTGACTAGAGAGTTAATTAGGTGCCTACCTGTGGGTTAAGGCCACTAGAGTATATGCATTGCATTACCTGTGGGTAATTGATTATAACTGTGTAATACTACTAAATGCCAGACTGCGGTCTGCCAGGGAAATCCTCCACCTGAGATCTCTAGCCACTTGTGAAGAGCATATAATTGCTATATATAAATAACTTCCTGATGCTATGTGCATACTCATAATACAAAGACTGGACTGCGAATGAACTATGACCGTGCTGTAATGTCGACTTGCTTAAGTTCAAGAACCGTTTTATCGTTTGACATGCATCTTCAACCTACTCGTCACCAAAGTTGTAAATAAAGACCTGTACATAGTGTAGTACTGCTCAGCTCTAAATCTGTACTCTACAAGTCGTCTTTTCCTTCACCATGCCTCTGAGGAGAAAAACACCGTAAGTTTGACCGGGACTGAAATATCCTGGTCTGGTGGCAGCGAATTACCATAAGCAAATATATTAAAAATAAGTATAAGCATAACACCCCACAAGGGCGATTATGACAGAGGC
The DNA here is from genome assembly GCA_039090855.1 of Macrothele yani. Taxonomy (NCBI): domain Eukaryota; kingdom Metazoa; phylum Arthropoda; class Arachnida; order Araneae; family Macrothelidae; genus Macrothele; species Macrothele yani. Next base: position 190,121,023 of record CM076995.1, read on the forward strand.
CTTCATTTTTGTTAATCATTGCTTAAAATACATTAAAAAAAATAAGGAAGAAAGGAAGAAAGAAGCCCAAAAAGTTAAAAAAAATCTGCCAGAGGCCTTCATTTTTGTTAATCATTGCTTAAAATACATTAAAAAAAAAAAATAAGGAAGAAAGAAAGAAAGAAAAGGAAAAAAAAAGAAAAATGGGTTTGATCTTTAGAATCTTGGGAAATGGAGTCAAAAAGAGTGCTTTAAAATGCCATCCTTTTCCCCCATCATTTACTTAAGATCTCACTGCAGAACTCCTCCAGATGCATTTCATCTGCTGCTATCATGAAGACATCTTCAGTAGCCAAGGTTCTCTTTGAACTGAGTTCTTGGTTGAAATTAGGTGTTCAGGGTTTCTTTCTTACCCCATCTTGGGTTTGTGAGGCCGTTTCTACATGTAAGGCAATTTAAAAGTAGTTCCAGACTTGGTCGTTAAACCTCCAATCAAAAAAAAAAAAGTTCCAGACTTTTAGCGATTTCTTCCCCTATGATGAAATGAACAATCTCAGCTAATCATATGACTCTTTTCCAAAGTGCTTTTCCTTATGCATGCAACAGTGAGTGATCACAGCTTTTTTGTTTGGTATGAAATGCTTATGTTATAGATGCTGATTTCTGGGTTACTCTTTACTTTATTTATCTTTATACTTCAAAGCAACAAAACTATTTATTTTTATCATTCCTGTATTGACTTAATTTCTAGCTGAGTCTTCCACTTGTCATCAGAAATCAAAATTCTATATCCCCCCCCCCCTTGATTTCAGAGAGAGAGACAGAGAGAGGAACCCCTATTTCCCTTTGGCTGAAGAATCTGAAAGTCCTGTCGCTCCAGGCATAGCTAAAAGTGCAGCAGACTATGTCTTTTCCCAATGTCCTCCAGTTAAAAGCACTAAAAATTCTCTAAGTGAAGTATAGTATAGGTTTTAACCAAAAACTCACCTGTGCCTAGAACTTTTCACTAAGTACATATTTTTCACACATAACCCTCTGACATTCGTAGATAGGGACAACCTCGAGTGAAGTAAAGTCATTTCTCAAGAAATTTAGTGAATACCAGTCTTCCAGTTAGTTGCAGTCCGCAAGCCCCCTCTCTTTCTCTTAGATCTCATTATCTCATTAACACCTGTCCCCTCTCTGTCCTCCCTCTCTCTCTTAGATCTCATTATCTCATTCACACCTTTGTCTTATGTGTGAGCCATTGTTCTGTGCACATCCTTGTGAAAAAGGGGGTGAATTTTTTGAACTTCAAACTGGCCAAAACTCTGTCACTAAGATAAGAGGCATAAAATTAAAAATTATATTTCCTAGTCCTTCCAACAAAGTCTGTGATGGCATATTAAGATGTGTTCCTGCAGCTACACATGGAAACTATCTGCAATGCCTTCCCAAGAACAATAATGAAAAAGTTAAATGATTTTAAGTTATGAAATTATATCAAAAGAAGGTTATTAATTCTAAGTTTTGCTAAAACTAATAGAATCTTAGTAACACATAAGTTTCCATCTTTTGTCTTCAGTAATTTAAGTGATGATTAATGATCAGTGTGGATGAGATTGGTTTTAATTACCCCAAACATACATCTGGGGCCTCATTAAAAATAATAAACCAAAACAATCAGTTGTTTATATTTTATATCTGTTTAAAGAATGTATAAAGTTTACCCTGTGAGGCCAAAATAATGAAAGCAAGTTCAGTGTGAGAACAGAATTTTAAGAACCAAATCTAAACAGTCGTAATCAGTGGTATTTCATAACCATGTAATAATGTGAAAGCACCTACTGAGGGAGCTCTAGTATAGCTTTGACAGATGGATGTAAGTTTGTAGAGAGAGAATTTTGTTGTCAAAGGATTCCTGGTTCATCTTGTACAGAGCTGGTGATATTATACACATCTGCTGCTTCATAGAAGGAATGATCCTCATTTCCAAGATGGCTAGATGATCGATAATGTGATTCATTTGCGAAGTGAATGGCAAACTCCTTTGTACAGATTATAAAAAAAAAAATCATAGTGGTATTCATGGATTGTTACCCAACAAGAAATCTGACACCAAATTATTAGTTGTCTGACGAGCACATCTTTTGACTGAAAAGAATGCACGAGGAAGTGGTAATCATTGCATATTTATTAGCATATGAAATATTGTTTGATGACAGAAACAAAGTATTTACCATAGAGAATGTGATCGGATAAAAAGAACAAGAATTAGTCTTCTAGAAGCAGTTGTAAATAAAAATATCATTGTTATCACTCATCATGCTAGAAGTAGAAATTCATGCAAATTACTACTCATAAAGAAATGTAACTGAAGCAACAAAACTTTCAATCTGACTTTCAGAAACAGAATAAACACTTGCATCTAGTAAACAAATTGTGCTTCAGAATTAAGCTTCAGAGTAAAGCAGGGAATTTGAAAAGCGGGAACTGTGCTTAGCTGGAACTGTGCTTCAGAATTTAACTTCAGAGTAAAGCAGGAAATTGGAAAAGTAGGAACTGTGCTTCAGAATTAAACTTTAGAGTAAAGCAGGAAATGTAGGTAAATTTTTGTCATGGTGACTGGTATCCTATGTAGATGAAATTATTTCAGTTGATATTTTAGAAGCAAATACATGACTACAGATGCATGTATGCAAAACTGTGTGCTATGGAAATGTGAGAAGTGTACATAATATGTTTGCCTCAACATATGATTTCTGATAGAAAAGGGATTTTTCAGAATGGATTTTACAAGAGCAGATAATCAGGGGAAAAGAATGCATCACCCATAGAGATAAAACTTCACATTATTTAAAATATGTAAGAGTTCTTCATAGTAAATGGCATCTGGTACAAACAGAATTTTTTCATTCAAATTTGTAGAAGTGGAGAGACAGTGGCAAATAAAAATATGCTGTTATTCCTCATCTTACCAGAGGTATGCATTATAAAAAATCAGAAAATGTGCAAAAATGTTCATGAAAGGGAAACATATCCAATATGGAATGGAATTTTCATGTTGGACTGTTAGAAGCAGAGAAAAATAATATGCCCCTACAATGAAAAATGTGCATTATAAATGAAAAAAAAAATTTAGACAAAATATTCTTCACAGTGAAGGTTATCTGAAAAACAAAAATCTATCAGATTTATCTGGAGAGATACCACTGCAAACAGAAATGTACAGTTTTGTCCCTAGTGGCAGAACTTTTCACTATTAAGCAGTTTAGGAAATATACGCTAAGCTTGTCTGCTGGGCACCTTGTGTGGTTACAACTGTTCTCCAATCCCTAGCATCATATTGCCACTACAGGCTAAATATGGATAGTAAGTTTGTGCAAAACTATCTCATGGAAGGGTTTTGCATCATGATGAGGTTATACATTCCCACAGTGTAGCAGAAATGGTATGTGCACAATGAAGTTAAATATCTATACTCTGTGTTATTTATATATGTAGAGTTGATACATCTCAAGGATTGCTAACTGCAGTTGTGATAATTCCACATAATATACTTCTGTCCAGGTCTGGGTGACACTGAACTCTACCTCACACATGAAGGTATGCTCTAGCATCACTAACTGCAGTTATGATATACCTCATGACCAGTGATAGACAAAACTACAAGCCCTTTTTTTTATTTTACAGGACCCATCACATTTTTTTCAGGAGATACAAATAGAAAACCACCATCTAAGCAAAAACTGCCCATACAGAATTGTGACCTTAGCTGTCAAAATTAATGTATTACTTTCTTAGATATTGTTCAATATTTCAGTGCAATATCCACAACTAAAACTAGGGAACATTAGAGTTGTATAAAAATAAAATGTATCTGCTTACACAACCACTGAAACAGAACACTTGTCGCCAACCCGTGAAATACTAACCACGATAACAATACAATAAGGTAATTTAAAGAAAAATTAATAGAGCAATAATTATTATTAGAACATTACAGATTCCAATGAGGACAAAATAAGTACATTACAATTGAATGTGCAGCAATGTGTGTGAAATGGTGGCAAAATATTAAAGTATTGGACTGTGAACCTCATAAAAACAAGAGACTAGTTTAAAAAAAAAATTATATATAAAAAAAACAAAAAAAACCAGTTCCATCAATGAACCTTCAAAAATTATAAATAGCATTTTCAACAACTTTATTCAAAAATTACAGACGTACAAAAAATACATAAAGAAAATATTTTAATTTAATAACTGGCAACTCCAAGAGGAACCTGGCAATAAAATTTAAATTCTTTCTGTGTAAATAAAACTTTTGATACAGTTCCTCTACATTGAGAACAGGCCTTGATACAAATCTAGAGGCCAGAAATGTCTGTAAAAACAAAAGAACTCAGAAGATGTGAAAAATAATTGAACGCTCTTCAAGTTAAAATAGAATAAGTATATTAACCTGAGTAAAGCCTTAAGTAGTGTTTTAATTGCTGAAAATAACATTTTTATTTTTTTTAATGTATCAGCAAAAATTTTAATCTATCAGCAAAAATTATCTGCCAGTAATTTGGAAACTATACGCATACATCTACATTCAGCTACTCTGGGGAACATATAATATGCTTGTATTAATAGTTGTATTTCCAAATAAGTTTTCATTTTGGAAAATTCAACTTTATTTTCTGGTGTATAACAGTAAATAAAACCACTAAAGAATAAATTCATTTGTAAGCACCCCAGGAGAAATCAATAGCATAGCTACAAGCATCTTCTGATGCTTACTCTGCTGCGAGCATGTATCTCTCTTAGGTTGCACAGCGTAACTTCAGCCTGTATCACTACTGCTGCCAGTACTGTTGCAGAATGCATAACTATGCTGGGGATAGTGTTAAACATCAGGGGTCAATCCAGGTTTTTAAAGAAGATGCCCATTTTTGTGAAATTTTGAATATTTTTGTGTTAGCAATTTTACCAAAACATCGTTAAAAACTCTCAAAAGTACATAAAGGCAGTGTGGATTCATAGATAGAATCATCATTATCAGGTCAAGACTTGAAAAATGCCATTGCCCATATGCAAGGGTCAGCAAAATGACAAAATGATTCATCTCAGCAAGTAAATATGAAATCCAGTTGCCTGGCCAGGTATGTAAAAAAAAAAAAAAAAAATCTACACCAATACATCAACTGCACTTTCATAACATAATACAGAGAGTGATTCGAAAGTTTTGCAATATTTGAATCACTCTATGTCTTCATATGTATGTTTACAATGAAAGCTGACTAGCATTCTAAGTATAGACCATTTTGTTGCACTATCTTTAGCCATCTGTCTGTCAGTTCTTCGATTCCATTGCGGTACCAGTTCTTGTCCTTTGAGGCGAAGAACTCCTTCACTCCAACTGCCACCTCCTCCTGGTCTGTGAAGGAAGTAGGCCATGGACCAGAACAAGTAATAATCTGATGGGGCAAGCTCTGGACTATATGCTGGGTGTGGCATCAGTTCGATGCCCTCAAGTTCCTAGAGTTTTGCCCGTGTTGTTCGTGCTGTATGAGACCGAGCATTGTCCTGCTGTAGGAGAGCACGTTTTCTGTTGGCCAGTGCCGGGTACTTATCCTCCAAAACGGCATACATCCACTCTAGCTGTCCAGAGTAGAGGTTGGCGTTTATGGTCCGACCATCGGGAACAAATTCATAATGGTTTATCCCCTCGAAATTCCACCAGATGCAAAGCATCACCCTGTTCTCGAAACGCCCATGTTTGATCATTACCAGATCATCACCTTGTGCTCGAAGCGCCCACATTTGGCAACAGGTTCAGGAAGCTGACTCGGGCTCAACTACTGTCATTGTGTGTCTGGATTATGGAAATAGACCCACTTTTCATCGCACGTCATAGTTCTCTTGATGAAACGTACATTGCGCAGGTTTTCTAGGATTTCCGTGCACACTTCCGCCCGGTGGTTTGCATCAGTTGGCGTCAGTTCATGAGGGACAATGTGGCAGCTCCTGTAGACCTTGCCGAGATCCCGAAGGTGACTAACCATGGTGGTCTGTGATATGCCCAGTTCGCCTGGTAATCTCTGACTGCTGGTTGTCGGATTTGCCTCTACAGCCTGGCGCACTGCCTCTGTATTCACGGTTCATGGCTTACCTGACCTTGGCGGTTCGTCGAGGTTTCTGTCACCTGAGCGAAATTTCTTGAACCATCTGGTTGCGGTGCTGTGGTCCACGGAACCTTCCCCTTTCGCATGACAAATGTTTTGTGTTGCTTGAGCAGCATTATGGAAGAGTTCAAACTCGTAAAGCAAAAGTTCCCTAATTAGCCTGTTGTGGCTGTTCATCTTTTAGGCATCCCAACCACAGACAGAATGATGACATGCAATGCTGTTCACTGCAACGACTACGACCTTATATCCCTTACAACTGACTGCAGTGCTAGACTTGAACTATTTTAGAAATGTGACATACCCGCCGCAGCACACGAGCAAATATTGCAAAATTTTCGACTCACCCTCTGTAAACAGTCTGAATGCCAAAAATAAAGAAAAAAAAAAAGAAAAGAAAAAAGCACATTAGTTAAACGGGCCAATATTCAAGATTCCACTTATGCTAAAATGTTTTTGTTAAAATGACATTTTACTGAAAATATTTTGTGAGGGCACAGTGGAGTTCAGCATATTTTTGTGAAGATACCATTAGAGTTTAAAATATTTTTATGAAAATACTATTTAAGCTAAATATATTTTTGTTAATCTACCGCCCAGTGGTATCTAATGCAGCGTTCACAGGTGGTCCCCTACCACATATTAAAATTTCATCGAAATCGAACCATTTTTACGTAGTTATGACGCATAAGCGCAATGGAATGGATTCCGCTCCTGTGTCCTGACCTTTGACCCCATTTCGCCCATTTTCAATTGGGTTCGTCACCAGGTGGCCCTTTACTACAAATTAAAATTTCATCGAAATCAAGCCAATTTTTACGCGAGTTATCGCGTGGACAGACAGACGGTCGGACAAAGCTGGAGTATATACGCTTCTTCAACCTACGGTTAGAAAGTGTAAAAAAGACAGGAAAAAAAAATCTGTGTATTGTGCTTGTTGCTTTATTAAAGAGATGGACACTTTATAATAGAAATCCTAAAATAAAATTTTCGGAATAGAAGTTGAAAATTCTGGCTCCAGCTGAAAATTTTCAGGTGCCATGGATTTCTCTATCCCAGCTCATGGCATCTCTGTGCCAAGAAAGTAACTAATGCAAGAAAAAACAATGCCTAAAGAACACTTATATGGGCAAAAAACATATGTCCAGGAATCTGGACTTTGTGTCAGTTAAGGTTAGTTGAATCTTTTCCTTCTTTAGGACATAGAATTCTGATTTGTATTGCTGGATCTGGGTCTAAATCTTAGGGCAAGGGATTTGGTATGGTATTTATGCATACTATGAAATTGACTTTATTTTTCTTATTTCTTTTAGACCAGAACTCTTTTCATGGATGTAATTTTTCATTCTGGAGCATGTAAATAATATTAAACTTGTTTTTCTTGCTCATATGGACTACTTACGGAATTGTGGTGATTCCTTATTTTAGCTGATTTACACGTGAGCATCATTCCTTTGCACAAAACAGGTGATTGGAGTCCGATACCCACTGATGCTTGTCTTCCTCAAGGCAATCCTCTGTAAACCACAGCAAGCATTTTAATAATTCAGAATGTCAGGGTGTCCACACTAAAAATGTCAAAAAAATGTGGAGGTGCTTTTGACATAATTATTTTGGCAACATATCATTGGGACTAGGTACGTCCAACATGTGGATACAGAACAGACTTCCATCATGGTTACCATGTAGCCACTCCTCCATGTCAAGCATGTTGATACTGGGATGTCTGGAAAAAAATATTCTATTTCTGATATAGAAATGTACTTACTCAGATCCTTGTAACAATCATTGCTTCTGTTTCAAAGTATGTGCATGTTAAAGAGCCCATCTTTCTGCAAGATATTCAATCTAGGCAGGGTACCATGTCTTGAGCTTAGAGGTAAAGTTTTGACATCCACAGTCAGCATTGTCTGAATCAGCAAAGTGCTTACCACATTGAAAATACACCATTGCCTGAAATGGGTGATAACCAGAAGGGGTGAGATTGGAACTATATGTTGGGTGCAAATTGATTCCATCAAGTTTGTGAAACTTTATCTGGGTCCAAACGGTGGTAGAGGCTTGGTATTGTTGATTTGAAGAAGGGCTCTCTTTCAGTTGCCTGTAGCAGGATACTGTTGCTTCAGTTCATCACTCATCCAATCCATCTGCTTGGATTACAGTTCATTGTCAATATCCTGGCCTTCTGGAATGGGTTGAAAGCAGATAACATGCTCATAATTCTACTAGACACAGCATGAATATTTTTGTTTAAATCATCCATATTTGGGAACAGCTTATTCACTTGAGTCCAACCACTAGTTGGTGGTGTCTGAACTCTCAAGTACATCCACTTCTTGTCATCATTTGTGGAATCCACATTTGCCTACATGCATTGCATTTAACTTTATGTACAGAGACAGATTTTAGTGTTACAGAACATTCATAACATACAGCATGATGCAGGACATAATGGATAACTGTTGCTTTGAATTGGTCTAAGCTAAAAGTGGCCATATGAATATGCGCATTTTCATTGCCTCTAAGCTAATATGCTGAACAAATATTTTAATTTAGTGCATGTGAAAAGTAGAAACACTCTGTATAATAAAGAGATTGGAAAATAAAATGTGACAATGTAATTATTGTAAATTAAAATGTGATTGCCTTATGATGGTAGTGTGTTAAAAGCATGGCTTGGTTTCCTGCAGATCTGTGAGGTGAGTTGTGTACTACCATGCGTGATTTTCTTTGTGTTTCTGTTTCAGCAATAATATTGCAATTCATAAATAAGTAACAAAGAAACCTTTTGGCCCTGATTTTTCTGAGAGATAGAGTGCTGCCCCCCCTCTCTCTCTCTCAGCGAAAAACATGCACCTTCAGAAGCAGCTCTTGTGCAAACATGTTAGATAACATATCTTAGGCTGATTATTTTTTAGTGATTGTAAACAGGATCTGTAACGAGTGTGGCAGATTCTTTGAAGATTAATTGCAACTATCAGTATCAGTGCAGAGAAAGAAGTCTAGACCTACAGAATACACTGAAGAGCAATTGAATTAGAGATACCTGTCTAGTAACGTGTTGCACCACCTTTCGCTCTGATGACGGCGGCGATTCGTCTCGGCATGGACTCGACAAGACACCGGAAGCGTTGGGAAGCCATACGGATCTACGACCCCTGAACAAGCTCCCACAGTTCACGAAGATTTGATGGAGGGGGAGGGGGGGGGTCATCTCTCTCGATGGCATCACAGATGTGCTCGATGGGATTGAGGTCAGGTGACCTAACTGGCCAAGGAAGCGAGGTCACGTCGGTGGAGTGTTCACCCAACCATTCGGATACAGTTCAGGAGCTGCATTGTCTTGTTGTAGGATGAGGTCCCCAGTGGAATGTTGAAGGCGAACAAACGGGAGCAAATGGTCTTCCAGGACATCCCGGTAACGTTGACCTGTGAGGGACGATGTCACACGTACCAGGGGTCCTATTTCAGTCCATGTAAACAGTCCCCAGACGAGAATTCCACCCCCACCAGCTTGAAGAGCACCCTGCTGGCAAGGAGGATCCATCACTTCATGTGGTTTCCGTCGTACTCGTATCCTGCCATCCGCATGTACCGACGTGAATCTCGACTAATCAGTCCAGGCAACATTTTCCCACATGTCTAGGGTCTAGTGGCGATGTTCCTGCGCCCATGCTAATCTTTGCATCCTGTGATGTGCGGTCAGCAGCGGTACCCTCGTGGGACGATGGCTTCTGTACCCCATAGCGAGGAGATGGTTCTGGATGGTGTGGCTGCTTACACGTTTTTGTGCACCAGCGTTAAATTGCCGAGTGATTTCTTGCACTGTGGCCCGTCTATCTGCTGTTACAATGCGAGCTAGCCGACGATGACCCCGCTCATCCACACGCTGTTGTCGACGGCAGTTGGCCCTTGCAGGGATGGTTTTACCGGATTCGATGTACTCACGGTGCACCCGTGACACAGTGGCTCGTGAAAATCCCAGTGCTTACACGACTTCCGAGATGGAGTGACCCATTCGTCGGGCCCCGACAATTTGCCCACGATGAAATGCGTTTAGATCCTTCGTCTTACCCATACTGCGTGCGACTCTTACTGATTCCCGTCGCATCACTCCTTATATTGTCGGATCGCTGCATACGTCATGTTTCCGTTTACAGGGCCACCCACAGCGCCACATTTGCATAACCCCAGCTGTTTCTAATTCAGTTGCTCTTCAGTGTAATATAAAGATAAAAAAATTAGGGATAGCAATTACGTAAGGAATAAGGATAAGAAATAGCTTAAAAAATAACGATAGCAACTGATATATAGAGTTAATACCGCCCAAAAGAAGGTGGCAAATATAGCGAATAAAGAAAAGTCGTATATAAAACAGAACAAAATGGAAAAAAGGGAAGCCGGCGCAGTGATGGCTTCTGACTATTCGTCCGAGATGGGTCCTGGTTCGGGTCCGAAGTGTTTGATGCATGAATGTGGTGCTTATCTGATGGCGCTGGCTCTGCTCTTCTCTGGAACCATTGGTCCTAAATTAGGGACGGGCGACTGCTTATGTCCCAAAGAATTGCTCAGGGCGGTCGTTAAACCCGAAACGAGATGAAAAAAAGAAGGTACAGAAATGACAAACAAACCTCACGATGGCAACATGACGAAGAGGGAAGAACGAAAGCTTTCAAAGTATTTTCAGAGCAAAGAGCAAAGCCGCAAAAACAAGGTAGAAGCGTTTCTGTGATTCAGCCAACACTACTGCTTTCGAAACAGGCTGCTCTCTAAATCCAGAAAGAGATCAGATACTCACTTTCAAAGCACGAACTTTATTCAAAGTGGGAGCAACTACGCTTCTATTTCAGCAGGCACAGGAAATGTCGCCCTCTGCATCACAAGGAGGAATGGCAGCTGTCGAGTGGAGTTTTGGAAACTTCGGAATTTGTTTCAAAATTATAGTAGTCTCAAAATTGAATTATACGTGTTTCATTTCAGCGAACGTGCAACATTTCCCTATTTACAGGGACCTTAAAAAGTACTAGAAATTTTACATGTGTTTGTTTATGGAAAACGCTTATACTGTAAAAAAAAAAAAAGTTCTGAAATTCACGACCCATTTTCGGTGGTTCCTTTTCTGAATAAACAAAGCACATTTTCTGACAACCTTTTCCGTGAAATGACGGGATAAATCCTTTAATTTTACGGATTTTTCGTACGCCAGGAAAATTCTGAATTTTCAGAAACCGTTCCACAGTTCCTTTTATACACTGCTGGCCACGCAAAATGCAACACCAAGAAGGAAGCATCCGATTGGCCTGAAATTCGCAGCATGCGTCGCCCGCGAGAGGACATGCAAACGAATAGCATTGCAGGGCATATGCAAATCATGTGCGCCCGGCACGCCACCGAGAAGCACTATAAGAAGGGTTCACAGAAGGCGGTCCCTGTAAGTAGTGGAAGTGTGTTGTGCTGCCGGACCTGTGCGTTGGAAGCTTCCTGATGCCTCGTCGCAGAATACGGCAGTCATTCCAGCACCTTTCGGAGTTAGACAGAGGACGAATAGCGGTTTATCGTATCGAGACATCGGCACCCGTGTGGGACGACGTCCAGCCACAGTGAGGCGAGTATGGATTCGGTGGATGCAGGAGGGATCGACGGACCGACGTGAGCGATTGACGCAGCCGCGGCACACCACCGAACGAGAGAACCGGCATGTTGTACGGCGGCCATTGACGGCTCGCACAGCCAGAATCCGAACGTTAGCGCAGGAATTAGGGTGTGTTGCGCAACAACCTGTGTCAGCACGTACCGTTTGACGTCGTCTGCAGCAGCGGGGACTTGTCGCACGGCGCCCATTGCTCCTATTACCATTGACGTTACACCACCGGCGAGTGTGGCGGCTGTGGGCCGTTGAACGCCGCACCTGGTTTACGGAATGGCACGACATTGTCCTCTCCGACGAATCCCGCTTCTGCCTGCTACACCTCGATGGTCGGATCCGCGTGTGGCGGCGAGAGACTGTATCACGCTTGCATTATGCATCGCCATATCGGTCCGTCGCCTGGCGTTATGTTTTGCGGCGCAATTGGATATGACACACGCAACCCCTCTGGTACGCATCGCCAGTACACTCAACAGCCACCGCTACATCTCCGACGTTTTGGAGCCTTTAGTCCTCCCTTACCTGCAGGACCTGCCAGCGGCCACGTTTCAACAGGACAATGCGCGCCCGCACGTGACACGCATTGTGCAACAATTCTCCACGGCACACCAAGTGTCACTGCTGCCGTGACCCGCCTGTTCTCCCGATATGTCGCCCATCGAACACGTCTGGTCGCTGATCAGCAACCGAGTAGCCCGGCAAGCACCACCCGCGGCTATGCCTGATGAACTGTGGCAACGTGTGGAAGCAGCCTGGACCGACATACCCCAAGCCCACATCCAAAGCCTCTTTCGTACGATGACGTGGCGTGTAGCGGCCGTTATTGCCAGCCATGGGGGCCACACGAACTATTGATGTCTGCGTGTTCCGCAAGTCGCACGGGCCTGTAAGCTCAAGGGTTTCATCTTTGTATCAGTTACTATCTCGTGTCCTTCTTGGTGTTGCATTTTGGTTGGCCAGCAGTGTATATTAACGATAAATTGCCGTTTTAAAGAGGTCTTAAGGGAAGACTTTGAATTTTCTGAAACCTTTCCGCTATTGCTTCCATATACACTGAAGTGATGCCAGCAAAACTGATACACCAGTCTATTACTTGGGAGCGCGGGACTGCACAAATACGACGGGGAATGGACTCCACTAGCTTCTGGAAATATGCTGTAGGCTATGCACATCATACTTCCTGCAGAGCGTTCCACAATTCGGGTGTATTCCGTGGTCTCAGATTCCTGTGTCCGATAGCGCATTGCATGGCATCCCAAATGTGTTATATCACGTTCAGATCTGGGGACTTGGGTGGGAATGGCAACACCCCAAACTCAGATGAATGCTCCTCTAACCATAATGCGGCGCCCCGACACTTGTGTGGAGGTGCATTGTCCTGTTGGAACAGGCCCAACCCATCAGCATGAATGCAGGACATGAACGGGTGTACCTGGTCAGAAAGTATGCGCACACAGCGTTGCCCGGTCACAGCCGTTTGTAGACGTACCAGGGGTCCCAGTGAAGTCCAGCTAATCACACCCAATTCCATTACGCACACCCCACCAGCCGGTACAGTTCCCTCTTGACAGGCGGAATCCGCGTCTTCATGGGATTTGCGCCGCACACGAATCCTTCCATTTGCCCGATACAGTTGGAAACGCGACTAGTCAGACCAGGCTACTTGCTTCCAGCCATCAAGTGTCCAGTGGCGGTGTTGCCGTGCACAAGCGAGGCGCATAGCTCTGTGTCGTACACCCATCAAGGGGACTCGAGTTGGGCGTCGGCTCCCAAAGCCCATATCGTGCAGGGTACGTTGCACAGTCCGGACGCTGATGCTTGTTGAGGCTCCAGCATTGAAATCCGATGATACCTGCGAGAGTGTTGCACGCCTATCGCGTGAAACGATTCTTGACAGTCGACGATGGTCACGTTCACCCAATGTTTTTTACGGCCACACTGGTATCGTAGGTCGGAGGTTTTGCCGGAATTCTTGTAGTTACGGTACATCCTTGCAATGGACGTCCGTCAAAATCCGAACTTCGTTTCTACCTCCGAAATACTGTGGCCCATCTCACGAGCGCCAACTATGACACCACGTTGAAAATCGCTTAAATCGTTATTACTTGTCATTCTCATGCCAAAAACAGCTCTGACAGCTGACAAGGATGTCTATCGCTTTATATACGCACTGGCGGATGCAACCGAGTATGCGCATAGATGACGCTGCTATATATATTTTGCATAAGGTCGTCTGTACCACTTTTTCTGGCACTTCAGTGTATTAACGTAAAAATTCTGTTCTCACTTTTTCCGTATGCATATGACGGAAAATGTCCGGTGATAGGAGCGATTTGGGGAAATACTTGAAGTTTGATTAACTATTAAATTTCAGTCGTCTGTCGGAGGATCTGATTTTGTAGTCCTGTAGAGAGATCGGGTATTGTATGATAGCGTATCCCATGAGGTTATTGTGGCAAATAGATATTCCTTTTCCTCTGGCATGATTTGGTGCACCAGCTATTATATAGTGTCTTACCGTAAGAAAAAACCAGGTACAATTGTTGTACAGGTGATTGTACAATATTTATATACACTATCTACAAACAAGTAATTGGACACCCTTGCAATCGGCGGCGGCCGTGACGTGTATCTGCAATCCTGATACACGTCACGGCCGCCGCCGTTAAATATCGTGTGGGAAACAACAACGCAACCAGTCGTATGCAAGATGCCACGCAGTTCGGAGCTCTCTGATTTCGAGAAAGGTGTAATCGTCGGGTATCACAGAAATGGCCGATCCATACGTGACATATCCAGCGAGTTGAAGGACCCAAAATCGACAGTGGCTTACGTGATTGGCAAGTGGAAGATGAGAGGTGACTGTCGGAATGTGCCCCAACCCGGCAGATCCACAAAACTGGGAGTTAGAGACCGACGGGTGCTGGCCAGAGAAATTCAGAAGAACCGCACCAAATCGATGAGCTACATCCGCGAAGAGTTTCAACAGGCATCCGGGAGTATTCTTTCGATGAATACAATCCGTAAGAAAGCCCATCTGCTCGGTTATCATAGACGTGTTGCCGCCCACAAGCCTTTGATCACCAAGTCCAATAGCGCTGCTCGGCTAACGTGGTGCAAAGAACGTCGACAGTGGACCGTTGAACAGTGGAAACAGGTTATCTGGAGCGACGAATCAAGGTTCACCCTTTACCGTTCGGATGGCAGGGTCTGGGTTTGGCGTCTCCTTCCGGAATGTATTTCCGCCTCCTTCCGGAATGTAATGTGCCAACTGTGAAGTTCGGCGGCGGTGGAATTATGCTATGGGGGTGTTTCTCCTGGTATGGCACGGGGCCCTTGATCGTAGTTCCTGGTAGACTCAACGCCGAGACCTACTGCACCAATTTGGATGACCGTACGCTTCCTACGTTGTGGCAGTTTTACGGGGTGGACCCATGTTACTTTCAGGATGACAATGCCACCTGTCATGTTGCGAGGTCCACCATGGCATGGTATGGTGATAATGGGGTTAATCGAATGGACTGACCTGCGCAGAGCCCGGACCTTAACACTATCGAGCACCTCTGGGACGAGTTGGAGCTTCGACTTAAGGGATGCCCCCACCGTCCGAAATCGGTGAAGGAACTGACCTGTCTTTTCCAAGCCGAGTGGAAGAAAATACCGCTAGCCGTCGTACAACGCGTGGTTGAGAGTATGCCCCGGAGGGTCGCCGCTGTAATCGCCGCTCGTGGAGGCTCCACCAACTATTGAAGGTGAATAAACTTCGTTTTCCTTTGCTATCACAGGTGTCCAATTACTTGGTAGATAGTGTATATCAGGAGCGAATATTGGGGGTGTGCTAGCGGTGCAAACCCACACAATCTCAATTTAACCTACATTATCGATATAATTTTTTCTACTTTTTTCCCTAATAAAACTCGCCAGAGTTTGTCTAAGGCTTCAAGTGGTGGTTAAAATTAATTTCCTTATATAATGTCTTCATTAAGCACTTAAGATCCCAAGGAAAAAAAAGAACGCAATTGTTTTCTGCATGGTATAAGTAGCTCGATTCCAGACAATGAACGTACGTGGAACATGTTTTGAAAATATTAATAATGAGCAACACTACACTGTGAAAAACAAACACGACGAAATCCAGATCCGTAATATTACGGGCATCGTTCTGGTAGTTATAAAACAAGAAAGGAAAGTTCCAGTACACATCGTATGATAGAACGAAATGAAAGAACAATTATTCGAAAAGTTGGTATTTGTGTGATATATGCGAAGACATGGCGCCACACAGAATCCAACATCGCAATCCGGACCTTGGCATCGGGACTCTCGCCTGAGTTTTTTCCCTTTGCTGTCTCCTTTCTTCGCACAAACACGAGTAGCAATTATTTCTTAGAGGTTGATGGTACGTATTCAGGGTAAGGACATTCCACCACACGGAGAGGATTTGGGACTGACCGTCGTCGATCTTTCAATGTTGGATGTTCCGTTCCTTAAGTTTCAATAATTTCGTGTACAACTTCCATACTATACCCCAAATGTCAGATCAGATTATATGTAGAGGATTTTAGGAAGGGAGTGTCTGACCCCAGGTCTTAAACAACCCTTAGAAATAGGAAGCTAGGAGATTTGAGCTAGAGTGCCCGATAGGAAAGTGACACGGAAGCGAGGTAGAAAGGGGGAGGAAGACGCCCTTATTTATTATCGGGAGGCCAGTACTCGGGGTCCGACGGCTTAACGTGCCCATCCGACTCACGGCGGGTATTTAGTGGTTCGAACGTTCGTATCTGCCCAGGATCGAACCCGAGTTATCTCCATGGCAGTCACGTACGCTGACCACTAGGCCACCCGCGGCCATCCAAATGTCAGAGTTTGCCACCACATTTGCCATACAACACATATGCGTTCCATAATGAGAAGTCCACAAGGTGGAAGAGAATTTTTTGCAATAAATTTTGCCACGTTTCCTGATTACTGGGTAGTCCGAAAGATGTTGGTCTACGCGATCCACCCCTCCCATTGTAAATCCGGCTCCTAACCCATTTTAACTCACATGCTCCATTGTTTCGCAAGTGTGAACAGTCGACAGGAGGCACGCCATCTCAAAGCCATTACCTTACCTCGCCGATACGTTGCAATTTCACCCTTGTTCAATTGATGTTTTATGAGGTCTGCTGGCATTTATTTTATGCTTAGTTTTCCAGTTCCGTATGTATCTGTTTGATGTTGTAGTTACATATCTGCTAACAGCGGACTGGTACAAAAGTTGTCTGTTGCGCGCAGTAGCCTTTATTCAGCAACGGTTTCATAATGACATAACGATTTGTGTGGAAATCGGGTAGCCAGCATATTCCAGATCAAACGTAGTTCCTTTTCCAGTGTAGACTGTCATCGCTTTTCCAGTGTAACCTGATGTAGATTCACACAGTATAAAAATGATTTTATGCCGAACCACGTTTCCAGCCGCGGATGGCTTAGTGGTTAGCGAGTCCGCCTATCGATGCAAGGTCCCCAGGTTCGAACCTGGGCTGATCTTTCAGAGATGGTGTGATTTACTAACAATCGCTGAATATCCGCCGTGCATCGGACGAGCACGTTAAGTGACGGCCCCCAGGCTGGACCCACTGGTTAAATGATTATCCTTTCCTATGCCCTCCCTGAAATTCTCTCACCCCTCTACGTGCAACATCGTACTTGTACGGTGGCGCCATCTACTGTACTCTAATCTCACTACATACTGTTCTGTCAAAGTCGCTAGACTTACTCTCACTCCTTCCGTTTCTGTGTCCTGCCCAAAAGGCGATCTCGCTGTAAGAGGCTGGGACATAAACTCTACTCACTGTGGACGGAAGTCCTACAAGAAAATGACGAATACTGTATGTCGTGATCTGGCACGTTTCAGTGGCAGATCACGACACACAGTGTTGTCATTTGAGATACTGCTTCCATCCACGGCGCCCTTTGAACATGAGCATCTTTCAACAATGGTTACATCTTGCTGTGGTGTGTATACTTCTTAGAATCTTCGCTGTAGAAAGTCTACGATCGGCCAAATTTTATACCGTTTTGACGCAGGATGTGTGTCACAGTCAAAATCATTGCCATCCTTGAAATGCAAATTCCTTTTCAGTTGCATGAATCGTTTTCTTCCCATAATTTTGCTCAAAACAGGTGTTTCGATAATATGACGCTTTGTCCAGTATTGTTGCAGCTTTGCCTTCTTCACTAGTGACATCAAAGTATTCACAGCTTTGAAAACTAACATTTCGTCGTGGTTCCCAGTTCTGAACTGCCGTTTTAATTGCCTGCTTGATTGTTTGTTTCCCGTACAGTTTCGCAAAACTCGTCGTTTATAAACAGTCTCATAAATGTTAGTACATCTTTACACGCAGCTGTATCTGTCTGAAAATTCAACGAACTTGCAGCAGTAAACTGACATCTCTGAGGCTTTGGAGGCGTATTGCTTGTACTTATGGCATACCAATTTCTTACTGCACTGAGAGAGACAATTGAGACAATTACTTTGTCCAACGATATACTACAAACTTCATCATCGACATCTGTATCGTCCTCATATTCCTCTTCTGACTTCCGTATATTGCGTCTTTGAGTCGTCGGTATTCATTTGTACCGATATCACATACAAAACAACGCGAAGTAGCTCGGGTCTTCAATTATTGCCAATTGTTGTGCATAGCAACGTTTGTGTCTTTACCTTGGTATGGTATTTGAAGAAGTTTTAGGAAGGGAGTGTCTGACCCCAGGTCTAAAACTGCCCTTAGAAATAGGAAGCTAGGAGATCTGAGTAAGTGAACTCAGTAGGAAAGACAAACAGAAAAATGTAGTGGGAGAGGGTGATCCGTGGCACCAGTTCGTGAGGAAGGGAGGTAAAGGGAAACGAAACACCGCACATCACATAGAACTGCCGCCCCGGTGGCGCAGTGGTCTAAGGCGGTGGCCTCTGATCATTCGTTCGAAAGGGGTCCGGGTTCGAATCCCGGTGAGGCATGGATGTTGTGTTTGTCTTATGGCACTGGCTCTCTCCCTTCCCAGGAACCAGTGACCCTAAATTAGGGACGGGCGACTGCTTATAGCCCATTGAGTTGCTCACGGTATTCGTTAAACGTAAAACCTCCAATCAAAAAAAAAAAAAAAAAAAAATCACATGGAACCACAACACCACCCGGCCGCCGACGCACCAGGGAGTGACTGAAACTCAAAGATACCAAATTCAAATGTCCGAGCAGAATCCATTTTCACCATCTCGATGCCAATCTGAAAAAGAGGGGTGGTGGTCTGTCTAACACCCACCGTGTACACATTCTTACTCTCTCTGTCAAGGGGGGGTCAACGATCGTCGCCTTAGTTGTGGGATACCTAAGGAATTCGCTGGGACTGAAATCAACCGCGCCCCTAACAAGTCCATTAGGGTGGGTTTCCGCTTTCTCGAAGAATTTTTTGGCGAATCTGGTGGAAAACTCATGTACCTTCTCGATTTCAAGTCTGTTCCTTTGGTTCCGAAGTGGGGTCCAAGGGGTGCCCCAGTGATCATTCAAAGTGCTCGGCTCGGCAACCTCTAGATTCTCTCTTGCTGTTTTTTTACTAATACCAATCCAGATGAGGAGGCGTAGGTAAGCACCGTCCTGACGACCGTCTTGTACAGCAGTACTCTGTGCCGTGTTGTAAGGAAGCTTCTCCGGTGGAGTAGTGGAGCTAGCTGCCCAAGGCATTGTCTAGCTTTATTCGTGCGGTAGCTGATGTCTTTACCTTGAGAGAGAGAGATTTCCTATCTGAGGTTGAGAGACCCGAACCCACAGCGCTCTGCGCCTTTTGTCAGGTGAAAAAGAAGATAAGATATTTGGGAACAGAATTCCCTGGTAGGACAGCATGATAGAAAAGTACAGAAAAAATTAGAGCAAGAGGAGTATACGGTTTCTCGTTAAGTATTGAAGTTGTAAGCTACCCTACATACTTACCTGCAACAAATCGATCAAAGCAATTTGTCCCGCAGCCAAGGCCAGGCCGAAAAAATCGGAGAAAGGACGGGCAAAAGGGGTGCCTAAAAACACACACACACACACACACACGTACACACACACACACACACGTACACACACACACACACACAAGAAAAATCCGACAGATAAACACCCAGTCTTCTCACAAAACCATGTGTTGCAAGGCACCTTAAACCACACAGTTGGCGTTTGCTCAATTCCCGAGTAGGAGTCGGCTTTTCGCCTTGCTTCTCAGAGAAAATGTTTTTTTTTTTTAAACCATAGTACCTTTTTTTTTTCTGGGCCAGTCTCATATATGTTGACTGAAATATTTCTTTTTACAAAACAAGAGTTTGGCCCTTAAAAGAGCCGGTTTTTTTTGGTTTTTTTTGACAAAATTTCTTCACATGTGTTCAAGTGTTTCCTTTTTGCAAAACAGAGTTTGGCCCTTAAAAGTGCCGTTTTTTTTTTTACAAAAATTCTTCTCTTGAGTGAAGAATACCATCTGAACACTAGTCCCAATTATTGTTATTTTTTTTTCTAGGGTAGCTGTGAATTGGGCTCATTTCTGGAACTTTATTCAAGATAGCTTTTGGCCTATTATATCTGTCAGTTCTGCAACGCGTGCTTTATAGTCTCCACGCCACCACTCAACGCGAATTGCTGTTAACCGCACAGTACGACATCTGTCGGCCTAAATTTACATTGAACTACCTCACGTCAATGGGCCCGTAATATTACGGATCTCGTATTTCTTGCACTCTTATTTGATAACGTCATATTGCGTACCTGGACGCTAAGTGGTCAAGAGCAGAAGGTCCCTTCATTAAGCATATTGCATTCGAGCTAAGATCTTTGGGTGTGCGGTTTCGCGAGCGCACATCCGACGATGGCAAGCAACTGCGATACAAGCGTTCCCGAGATGGCGCTGCAGGTCACGTTCTTATTTCCCTGCGGTTTCAAACGTAACAGCTAAACACAGGGTGTGCTAGCCAAGATGAGCGCCGCTTGCAGTCAGTCCCATGGAGTAGTGCAATTCAACGTTGTGATACCAGTTGCTGTTATATATATATATATATATATATATGCCATCTGATGCTGACCTTGGCAACGTACAATGGACGCTCCCTATCTTCTGATTCAAGGCTTCTTGAATTGGAAGAGGAACTACAAAGGATCAAGTGGGACATCGTGGGGCTAAGTGAGGTAAGGAGAAAAGGAGAAGATCTCATCGAACTGAAAAGTGGACATCTCTTCTACTATCGTGGGACAGATACTGGCAGAACTAGTGGTGTTGGATTTATAATAAACAAGAAACTGAAGGATAAAGTTGTAGAAGTTGAAAGTTCCTCTGACAGAGCTGCACGGCTTGTTATCCAACTCTCGAAAAGATACCAGGCTCAGATTATTCAAACTTATGCACCCACCACTTAGTCATCCTGAAGAAGAAATTGAAGAATTTTATGAGGAAATTTGTCATCTAAATAATAAAGGTAAGCAGCACTTGAAAATAATTATGGGAGATTTCAATGCAAAAATAGGGCAACGGCAACAGAATGAAACTTCAGTAGGTAAATTCGGTCACGGCAACAGAAACCAGCGTGGAAATACTCTCGTTGAGTTTGCAGAGGCAGAAGGGTTTTTCATCTTGAACTCCTTCTTCAAGAAAAAGCCACACAGGAAATGGACATGGAGACATCCAAATGGGACGACAAGTGAAATTGATTTTATTATGTGTAACAAAAAATTCGTCATAGAAGACTGCAGTGTGCTAAACAAGTTCAACACAGGTAGTGACCATAGATTGGTGAGATGTAAGATGCACCTCAACACTAAACTTGAACGTGGCAAGCTCATAAGACAAACATAATTTATTGACATAACCAACCTTAAAAAACACCATAATACCTTTAAGTTGGAACTGAAGAACAGGTTCTCTGCTTTAGAAGGCCTAACATCGGAAGAAGTGGACATCTCTGAAGTTAACAGAAAAGTAACCAAAGCTCTTATGGAAACAGCAACAAAATTAGCTGGGTCTAAGAACAAGTTGCATGTAAATAAATTATCAGGAAAAACGAAAATGTTGATGCAAAAAGAAGAGAGATGAGGACAACTAAAGAAGATGTGACTTCCAAAGTGGAATATATAGAGCTATGCAAGACAGTACGAAAAAGTATCACTGAAGACGTAAGAAAAATTCAACTGTGAACTAGTGAGGAAAGCAATTGAAAACAACTAAAGCCTAAAGATAGCAAAGGGACATCTCAGTAAGGGAAGAAAACAGATTATGGCACTGAGAAAAGAAGATGGTTCTGTAACAAGAAATAGAGGCGAAATTTTGACAAGAGTGAAAGATTTCTACTCCAAATTATATGAAAGGGATGATACATGCACTCCAGACATCATGAAAGATACCAGTACCAGAGTTCCTCCAGTCCTTCCAGCAGAAGTTGCACATGCAATCAAGAACATGAAGCGGGGAAAAGCTCCAGGAGAAGATGGAATTACTGTAGACATCATACAAGAAGCAAGTGGAGAAATCGAAACAGTACTCCTTAAATTTTTACTCGATGCCTTAATGAAGGAAAGATTCCTGAGGATTGGAACACAGCTACAATGATCCTGCTACATAAGAAAGGTGACATTGAGGATCTTGGAAACTACAGACCTATCAGCCTCCTATCAGTAGTTTATAAAATCTTCACTAAAGTTCTTTCACACCGCTTGAAGGTGACACTGGACATGGCTCAACCGAGAGAACAAGCTGGATTCAGGAGTGGCTACAGCACAATAGATCATATCCATGTGCTGAGAGAACTAATTGAAAGAGCGAGGGAATATGAACTTCCATTGTGCATGGCTTTTATCGATTATGAAAAAGCCTTTGATTCGGTGAAACCACCAGCAGTTACAATGGCTCTGAAAACCTGCGGTATTGAAGATGCATACATTAATATTATTAATAACATCTATGAAAATGCAAGTGCAAAGATTAGGCTGTTTGAAAATACAACACACATAAAAATTGGAAAGGGAGTGAGACAAGGTGACACCATATCTCCGAAGCTCTTTAATGCTACATTGTAGGGTGTTTTTCAGTCACTGAGCTGGGAAAACAAGGGGATAAAGATTAATGGAGATTATCTAACCCACCTTCGTTTTGCTGATGACGTAGTCATTTTTGCAACTAGCCCATCAGAGCTGCAGAGTATGATCCAGGAACTTGCTGACAAGAGTAAAGAAGTGGGATTAAAAATGAACTTTCAGAAGACAAAAGTGATGTTCAGTGCTTTTACAAGAAATGAAGATTTATCGATTGATGGAGAAAAGCTGGAGATAACAGACACGTACGTTTATCTTGGACAGCAGATATCAAGTGAGGGTCACATTGATGAAGAAATTATCGGCGTACAAAACTTGCCTGGAGAGCTTTTGGAAGAAACGGCATAATTTTCAAGAGCAATATGCCATTATGTCTTAAAAGAAAAGTGTTTGATCAATGCATCCTTCCAGTGCTTACGTATGGTGCAGAGACGTGGACCTTAACTAAAAGAGACACACAAAGGCTGCAGACAACTCAAAGAAACATGGAGAGGTGCATACTTGGTGTAACCAGGAGAGATAAGAAGAGGAACTCGTGGATCCGAAAAATGACAAGAGTGGAAGACATCATGATCAGAGTTAAATCCCTAAAATGGCAATGGGCTGGACATACTGCCAGAAGGATAGATCATCGATGGACAGCCGAAATTTTAGATTGGATTCCAAGGGACAGGAAAAGACCCAGAAGAAGACCACATGGGAGATGGGTGGATGAAATTCGAAAGTATGCAGCTGTGACATGGAGGAGACTGGCACAAGACAGACCGTTGTGGAGGAAACTTGGGGAGACCTTCGTCCAGCAGTGGATTGATAATGGTTGACAATGATGATGATGATGATATATATATACATATTTTTATGGTGTGTGTGTGTGTGTGGGGTTGGGGTGGGTAGTATTTCTAATAAAAGTCGCCGAAGTTTGTCCTAAGGCTATGTGTGTGTTGTGGCTAAAAATAATTCCTGCCGCCCCGGTGGCGCAGTGGTCTAAGCGATGGCCTCTGATCATTCGTCCGAACGGGGTCCGGGTTCGAATCCCGGTGAGGCATGGATGTTGCGTTTGTCTTACGGCACTGGCTCTCTCCCTTCCCTGGAACCAGTGACCCTAAATTAGGGACGGGCGACTGCTTATAGCCCATTGAGTTGCTCACGGTGGTCGTTAAACCTCCAATAAAAAAAAATAAAAAAAAATAATTCCCTTGTGCAATATTTTCGTATAGAGGAGAATATTCGTTGTTTTGTTCAGTAAACAAAAAGGTAAGTAATATTTGCAGCTGTAGGGGTGCTGTTTTACCTGAGAGCACCTCAAGTAGCTAAAGAAATACAAAGCTCTCCAGATGTTTTTATTTCCTTGTGGTTTCAACGCAGATGTTGAACTTTCCAGGGTGTGCGGCCTTAAAAAAACACCACTGGTTATACTTGGTTGCGTTTGGAATAGCGTGGAGTCATAAACACAGTTCAACGTTCTGCTACGAGTTGCTGTTTTTCTGTCTTTTCGTCGCTGTGTGAATCGATGTTTTTATGAGCACAGATTTAGATATACAATTTGAATTTTGATATCCATTTAGGATGGGGAACAATGTACTAAGTGTCCCATTTTCTGCCAGAGCTTCTGCAGATTGTCTAAATATAGTTAAGGAAGGTAAGCCTTGTCCTGTATTTAAAAATCATAAAAATATACCGAAAATTCGTTCATCACTCTAGTATTTGCACAGGAAATTTAGATTTTTCTTACAATGGAGTGTATGTAAAGATCTTTATCATTAAGTGATTAGACGACTTCCAAAAAAGTAAAATAAAATAAAAAAAGGGCCTTCGAATGTTCAAAATCAATGCGTGAATTTTGCAGCTTAGGATACAGAATAAAAATTTTGAGTATTTTTTCCCATGACAGTGCACACCCAAACCTGAATGGGCACGCGACGCCACTGGTATACGTATATGTATCACATCAGTCTGCGCACTGCTTAAGCAAAAGCTATTATAGTTATGAAGACAAATTTTTGTATTTGTTTTTTTTTAAAGAATACGATAAAACAGTACATTATACTTTTTCTTAAAGATAATTGACACTCATTGTCAGTTTAAAAAAATACGTACATTGTCCTTTAAAGTTTTCCCACAGGAAAAAAAAACCTATTCCAAAAAATAATGAGCTCCGACAGAAAATAAAATTACTAATTAACCCGCATTAAAAAAAAAAAAAAATCATCATTGCGCAATTAGAGTTTAACTGATACGTGACACCGCTTTACGTGGCTATCTGGCTGAACGGATCGATTCCCACCAGGCGCAAACGAAAAGGACCTAAAATGTCAAAATTGGAGATTTTGTGAAATTTCCGTATAAATACGGAAAAACACGAAACGTACTTTTCTGAAATAAGCGGAATCACTGTCTACGGAAAATCTATCAAAATATGTAAGTTAGAAGAAACGGATACTCTTAAAAACTTAAATTTCGTTAAAAGACTGATGCAACTTTACTGCTCGTTATTTTCAGGAATTTTCCGTGAATTCACACAACCTATTTTTTAGTGTACGGAACTCCTACTTTGCGATTGGACAAGAATCCAAATTATTCTAGACCATCTTTTCTGAGCCAAAGCATGAGATTTCTATAGCGAAATTCAAGATTACCAAAGCTAGCGTTTCTCAATCAATGAGATAGCTGTTGAGATATCAGTCCTGCCGTAAGTGTTCTGCGACTTTATTTTCTAAAGATATATTGACTTTGAGGTATAGTTTTGTAAGCCCAGAAGTTTACTTTGACTTGTGCCTTTAAAAACGTCCTAAAAGCTTTCATTCTGTCCATTGTACTTTTGTTAACTCCTCTTATCTCTTAAATTGTTTTGATGCTTTCAGTCTTTTCGCTCTGCAGTACCACTTGAGCTTTTAGCCGTTGCAACCATTTTATCTGTTTCCTGCTGATCTTTAATGCTTTTAATAGAAGATGTCAGCACTGAGATGAACTTCAGTTATTCTTGGGGAAAACACAGTAAGTTTATATACGCGCGCACATAGTCTGTACTTACACAAAACTGCATACAAAGTAAGTTTACATATTTTTGTCTTTTGACAGACATATTTACCGCAAAAAAAAAAAGTTCTTTAATTTTTTTTTTGTTCCAGCCTGTGTCATTTACCGTGTATACTCGTACACGGTGGAAGGGGGCTATCCCCTTTCATAACACTAGGCGAATCTCCGCTTTCATTAGACTCATTGGAAAAACCTTTATGAGCATAATCGAAGTTTCATTTAATTTTGTTGTCATATATTGGAATTGCTTACTCTTTATGTCGCGGAAGTGAGTTTTGATGTAAGCTACCTCTGTAATCTTTCATTTTTATTGACTGTTACTTATGCACTGCTTTTTTTTTTTTTTTTTTTTTGATTGAGAGTTTAACGACCACTGTGAGCAACTCAATGGGCTATAACCAGTCGCCCGTCCCTAATTTACGGCCACTGACTCCAGGGATGGGAGAGAGCCAATGCCGTAAGACAAACACAACATCCATGCCTCACCGGGATTCTAACCCGGACCCATCTCGGATGAATGATCAGTAGCCATCGCTTAGACCACTGCGCCCCCAGGGCGTCATGCACAGTTTGGTTATCACTTCACTTGTTATATGCAGTGGCAGACACATCCAAGGCGCCTGAAATTTTTTACTTGCGCCAGAGTTCTCAAATTATATAGTGAAAATTCTATTTTGCAATAGGTATTCTATTAAAGGCAGGTTGAGTATAGATTAGACAGGTAGATTAAATCCAGAATCAGTTCAAGCAAAATCCAACAAGTCACTAGGGCGTCTGATCAAAAACAAACATGTCACTTTGAAACCCGAACAAAAACAAACATGTCAACAACAAAAAGTTTAATATTTTGATTTTAAAACATTTTTGATCTGAATCAGATCCGTAGACGAGTTTGGAGCAACAAAAGGGAAGTGGCTGATATTTGAACAGTACGAAATTCATTGCGCATAACTCTTTGAACGTTTTTCCTGCTTTCTGCAAATCTAGAACTGATGTACATGTTTGGTTTCGCTTGCGCGCTCCTCAACTATACATCAAACATGCTCAAGTTTCTTTTCGTCTGAGGATGACCTTATAGTGTGGTCGAAAGATCTAATTTGTGTGTTGTGTTTTTAACTTCATGTATTTTAATAAATAATTTTAAATGCATATCACTTGATTTTATCTTAGCTTAATCGTGCAAAAAACGGCTTTTATGTTTCGTGCATTGCATATCAGCACGAGTAATTGACGTTAATGTTACCGAAACTCATAAACTGGAGTCAAAACCAAAATTTTATTATGAACTAAAACAAAAACCAAACCCAAAAAGTTGACGGAAATTTCCGCTTGTTCTGATTAATTTGTTCGCTAAACTATTGTTTTTTTGTTTCTTTTTTTTTTTTTGGGGGGGGGGGGGGGTCCATTCCAGATTGGTACCGGCAGTAGAGTTAGGTGCTCTGTGGCCCCCAGCAGGAGTGGAGGCGTTTAATCCTTTTCAGGTCCCTTCGGGGGTGAGAGTAACGTGAGCGCACCATTGTTTACTGCCAGATGACATAGAACGTAGAACGTATAGGTCTTTGGGAGTAATGTGGGCTTTAGGGTTGTATTTTCTTTTTCTTCAAGGTTTTTTTTTTTTTTGTTTCGTTTTTTTTTTATTGGAGGTTTAACGACCACCGTGAGCAACTCAATGGGCTATAAGCAGTCGCCCGTCCCTAATTTAGGGTCACTGGTTCCAGGGAAGGGAGAAAGCCAGTGCCGTAAGACAAACACGACATCCATGCCTCACCGGGATTCGAACCCGGACCCCTTTCGGACGAATGATCAGAGGCCATCGCCTTAGACCACTGCGCCACCGGGGTGGCCTTCAAGGGTTTGAATACTATTATATCGCGACGTTTTGGAATTAGAGACTCAGTATTCGGTTCTTTGTAGTTTCATGGACTTCACGTAGTTATTGGTTCTTTGTTTTTAGTGGTTATATGAGTCCGGGTTACAAAACGGCATTTGTCTAGAGGTCATCATTTCGGGTTTGAAGTGGCTGCGTAGTACTGGCATTTTGTTGATGTTATTTGGTTGTTTTTGTTTTCTGTAGTATGTTGATCGGGGGGGGGGGGGCGGTGTGGCCTAGTGGGCAACGTTTGCGACTGCCACGGAAAGGACCTCAGGTCCGATCCCAGGCAGGTACGAACACTCGATCCACTAAATATCCGCCGGGCATCGGGTGGGCACGTTAAGCCGTCAGACCCTGGGTACTGGCCCCCGGTAATAAATAAGGACGTCTTCCTCCCCCTTTCTACTTCGCTTCCGTGTCACTTTTCCTATCAGACACTCTAGCCCAAATTTCCTAGCTTCCTATTTCTAAGGGTTGTTTAAGACCTGAGGTCAGACACTCCCTTCCTAAAATCTTCTACATATGATCATTTGATGAGATGGGGGGGGGGGGCAGTGAAGCAGTATGGGGTGCGATTGATTTCCAATTAATAAGAGGAAGATTTATTTTATTATGTCCATGTTAGGGGCGGTGTTAGTAGCAGTGGTGTATGTTTTGTTTTGATAATTTCAATAGGGTAGAAAATATACACTGCTGGCCATCCAAAACGCAACGCCAAGAAGGACACGAGAGAGCAAAGCCAGATTTACTGGACGCATAACAACGGATACAAAGATGAAACGAGTGAGCTTACAGGCCCGTGCGACTTGCAGAACACGCAGACATTAATAGTTCGTGTGACCCCCATGGCTGGCAATAACGGCCGCCACACGCCCCGGCATCGAACGAAAGAGGCTGTGGATGTGGGCTTGGGGTATGTCGGTCCAGGCTGCTTCCACACGTTGCCACAGTTCATCAGGCGTATCCGCGGGTGGTGCTTGCCAGGCCACTCGGTTACCGATCAGCGACCAGACGTGTTCGATGGGCGACATATCGGGAGAACAGGCGGGCCACGGCAGCAGTGGCACCTGGTGGGCCGTGAAGAATTGTTGCACGATGCGTGCCACGTGCGGGCGCTTTGTCCTGTTGAAACGTGGCCGCTGGCAGGTCCTGCAGGTAAGGGAGGACTACAGGCTCCAAAACGTCGGAGATGATGCGGTGGCTTTTGTGTGTACCGGCGATGCGTATGAGAGGTGCGGTTGTCATATCCAATTGCGCCCCAAACCATAACGCCAGGTGACGGACCGGTATGGCGATGCATAATGCAGGCGCCATACAGTCTCTCGCTGCGGTGCCGCCACACGTAGATCCGACCATCGTGGTGTTGCAGGAAGAAGCGGGATTCGTCGGAGAAGACAATGTCGTGCCATTCCGTAGTCCAGGTGCGGCGTTCAACGGCCCACTGCCGCCTCACTCGCTGGTGGTGTAACGTCAATGGTAATCGGGGCAATGGGTGCCGTGCGACAAGTCCCCGCTACTGCAGACGACGTCGAACGGTACGTGCTGACACAGGTTCTTGCGCAACACACCCTAATTCTTGCGCTAACGTTCATGATGTGGCGGTTGAAGCCGTCAATGCTCGCCGCACAACATGCCGGTCCTCTCGTACGGTGGTGTGCCGCAGCTGCGGTAATCGCTCACGTCGGTCCGTCCGTCCCTCCTGCACCCACCGAATCCATACTCGCCTCACTGTGGCTGGCT
This sequence comes from Macrothele yani, assembly GCA_039090855.1. Classification (NCBI taxonomy): domain Eukaryota; kingdom Metazoa; phylum Arthropoda; class Arachnida; order Araneae; family Macrothelidae; genus Macrothele; species Macrothele yani. Next base: position 190,150,543 of record CM076995.1, read on the forward strand.
GTCGTTCCACACGGGCGATGTCTCGGTACGATAAACCGCTGTCGCGATAAGCCACTATTTGTCCTCTGTCGAACTCCGAAACGTGCTGGAATGACTGCCGTATTCTGCGACGAGGCATCAGGAAGCTTCCCACGCACAGGTCCGAAAGCACAACACACTTCCACTACTTACACCCCGCCTTCTGTGCACCCTTCTTATAGTGCTTCTCGGTGGCGTACTGGGCGCACATGATTTGCATATGTCCTGGAATGCTAATCGTTTGCATGTCCTCTCGCGGGTGACGCATGCTGCGAATTTCAGGCCAATCGGATGCTTCCTTTTTGGTGTTGCATTTTGGGTGGCGAGCAGTGTAGAAAACGCAGTCTCGGCTTATGAATGTGGGTTTGATCAAGTGATAGAATCCCGAATGAGGTTTCCTTATCGTTTTTGTTTTTTTTGTTAATTTCTATTTTGTTTTTAGTGTTTGATGTGGATATTACTCTTTTAATTCATCTTCCATTTGTGTTGATGAGGGGAGGGGAAGGTTGGGTTAGGGGTATGTATGATAATTTTGTATTGAGGGTTAGTACATAAATACTATAATAACGTTGTAGAATGGGCGGAATCGAAATTTCTCTAAGTCTTAAGCTTAGTGCACTAATCTGCCACAAGAATGAGAAGCTTTAAGCAATTTTAATGTTAATGAAAGAAATTAAATCAATCGTGGTTTGATTTGCTATCATAACAAGATGGTTACATACTGGTTAGTTTATGGAGGGGCTGCTATCTCTTCGATAGTCAAGACCTAGTTTAAAAGAGCAGATTTCGGAATAGAAAGTGATAAAAGGTGCTTAAATAGATGTCTTTGAGTTTGAATCCCAGGTTAGATATGAGGATTGCTAAACTCTTTTTCCTGAATGTCTTGGTTGGCATCCTTTTGAACTATAGCAATTCAAAAGGAGGATAATGGAACGTATATTCCAATCAGACTTACGCGCATGCGTAGTTCAAGTCTTGACTGTGATATGAACAGTTTTTGTTTTTTGATACTAATTAAATTGTTCTGTTTTTTGGAATGTGTACACCTAGAAACAAGAGACCCTTTGCATTCGATGCCATTTAGGAGTCAGAAAACTCCATCCCTCTCAAACAAAAAAAAAAAAAGAAATTAATAAGAAAAGGGGAAGTTCTTGCTCTAGAAGAAATTAAGCGAAATACCCCAGTGAGATAACAAAATTTTGCAATATTCTGAGGGATTATGTGTGTTTCTCTTCCGGAAACTGAGTAATTCCTGCGCATGAGAAACAGTTTTGTTGGCTGACATTAGTTGCAAACGAGAGAGTGTGTCGTTGTACGCCAATTTTTTTAGTGACATTTTCCGTATTTTTTTTCTTGCAACCGCAGTGGGGTTTATGGGTTTTGTACATGCATTATTAAATTTGTTCGAACAGCTAGCCAGCCTAGAAGCGCATCTGAAGAATGATAAGGAAAAAGAGAAAAAAAAAACTTCGCAGTTAATGATTTTTGTGAGATGTTCACCTCATTAACGAATCCATAAACCTGATGAAAAATAACAGTTTTTTACCCCTCTTCGCCGGAGTTATCTCTCTGGCACATCTCACCGACGAACAACAAAGAACGATGTGAGCTAGGAACTTCTCTTTTTCTTTCCTTATTACTTTTTTCTTTTTTTACAATTATCTTCATCATTGCTCAGAGGTGACTGCTCAGCGTTCATAAAATTAAGCTAATATCTGGGTCATTACTGGACTATTTTTAGAACTGTTACTGGAAGTGAGCTGTAGTGCCCTTATATACGGTCAATTTTCATGCCCAGACAATGCCGAACCTCGTGAAGGCCGGAAAGTCACTTTAATAGATAAAAAAGACAAAATTCAAGAGAAGGAAGGGGAAAAAAAAAAAGTATTAGGCGATCGTTACCTGGGTCATTAAAAATTAAGGACGTGTTATTTTATTTGGTTCCCGAAGTAATTACATTTTTTTTACATCGTTTTGTTCTCTGAGCCTTTTTGCTCAGCTTTTTCGTAATACCTTTGGATTCTCAGTCGCTTTTTTCTCTGCTGCAAGAAAATTCAGTTAGCTAGAAAGCTTAGGAAAGGGGAAGGTGGAAGGGAATGGATTAAAAAATACTGATAAAAATAAGGCACTTAGTTTACATCATCGATTTTTCCATACCTTTGCGTCGTTGGCGCATTTTCAGGTAGATGTGTGTGTGTGTGTGTGTGTGTGTGTGTGTGTGTGTCTGTGTTAACAAATGATCAATGAAATCCCTTGCTAGCCTCCAACTGCTGAGATATAAAGAGATTTTTTATTGTTACGACGTTTGAAGGAAAAAGGAAAACATGTAACCGAGAAGTGATTCTTTATATCACCGCGTAACAGGCCCTGAAGGTGTTACGGTCGCTTTTTAATCGTAACATGGCTCTAGAACGTAAGTGTGTGTGCGCGCGTGTATGTGCGTGCGTGCGTGTGTGTGTGTGTGTGTGGGGGGGTGCTATCCTCGAATAGAAACTTGCTTCTTAGGGAACCTGTGTGATCCGAAGTGTAACGGGGGGGGGGGTACTTTCCCCTAGTCATGTGTGTAATATTGTTTTGGAGTTTCGCGAGATAATAATTGTCAAATAAGTGATGCATAAAAATGAAGAGTGAGGACGTGCCCCTCATGAAATTGTAGTTAGAATAATTGATTTCTAATTTCTTATAGTACCGAATAAGGTAAAAAGTTACTTCAGATAAGAATGAATTTTCATTCAGGTGTAGATTTTATAGGTAAAAAAACAACAACAAAAAAGCGTTACAGATAGCGATTTCCCTGCATTTTTACTACATAACTAAAGAAAAAATTAACTGAGAAACACACCTTGTGTAATTCTTTAGGAACCCATTGATAAAATCATTTACCAAGATGAACGAAATGTATGAAACTTAGCACTGCATTGGAAGGGAGAAGTAGATTTTCCGCCACCAAACATTCATTGAGGGTGTCGCTGGAATGGAAATGCCTAAAATTTGGAAGCCATTTCGCTTCTCGTTGTGAACGTTAGACAGGAACATGCCGACGCCAATTGCAGCGCACGCACGCCACCCACCTCAAAGTCACTCACATTGGCGTCGTCAGCTGTCTGGTTCATAACTTCCTGTTTCCACGGAAATACACTGCTCGACCTAGAAATTGCTCCACCAGGAAGGAGGTATGCTACAAAGGTGCAAATCGCATGGCGGGTGTACCCACTCGAGATATACAAATGATGATAAACTGCAGCCGATGACGTCACACTTCCGTGAGATAAAGGTACCAGCAGCAACAGGGATGGCAATGTGTGGTCGCTGATGGAAGTGTCACGGACGTTTCAGATTTGTTGTTTGTGCTGGGAAACTGTTCAGCGAACACCGAAAATGCAAAGTGCACGCCGTCGGCAAGTGTATCGCCATTTGGATGTGTTTCAGAGAGGAAAAATTGTAAGCCTGTGTGAAGCGGGCTGGTCTACACGTCGTATCGCTGCGCATGCGCAACGGGATGCACGAACTGTTGGACGTTGTTGGCGCCAGTGACTACAGGAAAGTTCGTACGTGCGTAGGAACGGCAGTGGCGCAGTCTGACAGACGTCAGCACACCTGGACCGGCGGATTGTTCGACACGCTCGTTTGTCACCAGGAAGCACTGCAGACGATATTCGACGTGCTGTGTCAGTGGCCATGTACGTAGCCATAGCGACCCGAACTGTAAAAGTTACATGTGGCAAACTTACGCAGTAGGTAACCGTTACATCCACTGCCCTTGATGGTCAGCCATCGCAGCGTTCGTCTGTCTTGGTGCCGAAGTGAATGCGAACGGTCACGAATGGGCCGCTGTGGTCTTCAGTGATAAATCGTGTATCTGCCTGGGTGCTGACGATCCACGGATCCGTGTCTGGCAACACCATGGTGAGCGGACGAATCCCGGTTTCGTTCGCGACCGCAACACCGCCCGTCAGGCAGGCATCATGGTATGGGGTGCTATTGCGCATGACAGCAGGTCACCTCTTGTCTGCATCACGGGCACACTGACAGCTGCACGATACGTCAGCGAGGTTCTACAGCCCATTTTGATACCGTTTTTTCAGCAAGATAACGCCTGTGTACCCACCGCTCGGGTCTCCAGATAAAGTTTGCAACATGTTCAAACATTGCATGGACAGCGAGATCGCCCGATTTATCCTCAATCGGAAACCTGTGGGACCACATTAGACGTCGTCTGTAATCGAATCAGCCTGAGCACGATCTCGATGAATTGTGGGAGCAAGTCAACGGTGTTTGGTGTTCCATTCCTCAGGACGATATCCGTCGACTGAATGACTCATTGCCACGCCGTATTGCTGCCTGTATTACCGTTCACGGCGGTGCAACGACTCACTAAGCCGTACCAATTGTGCTGTATTATCTCATCTGATAAACACTGTACGTGGCGGAAAATAACATCAAGGTAAGCCGTTATGTTTGCATGCTCAATTTCTTTCCACAACATCAAGGTAAACCTGTTTGCATGCCCAATTTTATCCCGCTATCCTCACTCCTTCTGGATGGAGTAGTGTATTTTTGCTTCTAGCAAGCCCGCTTTGGTAATTGGAACCTGAAACCGGCTGCTGCAACTCAGACTAAAAGCTCAGCCAATTTTTCTATAATCTACCACGATTTCCAGATGTGTTATATTGCCACAGATACAGAAGTTTATCAAAATAATGGAAGCACTTAATGTTTGGGGAGAACGTTTTGTTAATAAGCTGTGGACCCACTTCAGTCTTTCAGAACCGAAACAATTCCATTTGGAATAGATTTATACCTGAGTGGCCGCTTTATTATGACCACCTGACAGTTTTAAGCAAATGAGCTATGACTGCACGCTGTTGCCGCCAGAGGGCGAGGCTAGTATAAAGAGGAAAAGCTTAGTGCTTGCGACAGTAGTAGAAGTGATTTTTCGGTGACGAGATGGGTAAAAAATGCGATTTGATGGACTTTCAACGTGGGCTGATTGTAGGAGCTCGGAGCCATGGAGCGAGTATCACCGAAACCGCCGCATTCGTGATATGTTCGAGAGCAGCTGTTGTTAAAGTATTTAAAGACTGGACTGTCGGCCAAAAAACTGGGTCTCTACGTGCAACGTGTGGTCATCATCGACTAGTGACTGCTCGGGCGGAACGGAGAGTGTCTACACTGGCAACAGACATCAGAAGGGCAACAGTGCAGCAAATTACAGACCATCTTAACCAAGGATTCTCTCGAAAGATCTCTGCACGCACTGTTCGCCGTACACTGCATCGGATGGGATATGACAGCCGAAGGCCTGTTCGAACACCTTTGCTGTCTCCAGTTAACAAGAGAAAACGTCTCTAGTTCGCACAGGAGCACAAGGATTGGACAGTCGATAATTGGAAACAAATTATGTGGTCCGATGAATCACGTTTTCAGTTGCGCCATGCCAATGGCCGAGTGAGAATTTGGCGGAAACAAAACGAAAGCATGGACCCCAAATGCATTGCTACAGCCCTTCAAGCTGGTGGAGGCAACGTTATGGTTTGGGGAATGTTTTCCTGGCATGCTTTGGGCCCTTTAATTCGTGTTGATCAACATCTGACTGGCACATCATATCTAAACATCGTTGCGGACCAAGTGCATCCTGTCATGTGAATGGTTTAGCCCAATGACGATGGCTACTTTCAACAAGATAATGCGTCCTGCCATAGTGCTCGTATTGTACAGGATTGGTTTCAGGAACATTCCGGCGAGTTTACTTAGGTGGCCCCCACAATCTCCAGATCTGAACCCCCATTGAAATTTTGTGGGATGAAGTTGAACGAGCCATCAGACAGCTGGATCCACAACCCTGCAATCTCACACTTTTGGAAAGTGCTATTCATCAAGCATGGTCTCAGATTCCACAAACCACCTATCAACATCTCGTGGAGTCCATGCCACGAAGAATCGACGCAGTATTAAAGGCAAAAGGTGGCCCAACGAAGTACTGAGGGCGTGGTCATAATAAAGTGGCCACTCAGTGTATAAGCCATGAACATACGATAAGATATTGGAACCCTTCTTCCTGCAAAATATGCCCCAACTGTGCTACTGATGTTGGAGGTGAAAAGTGTGATCTAACCTTTCGCTCTAGATATTGCCACAAATTTTCAATAATATTGAGGTTCGGAGATTGAGGTGGTCAGGGAAGCTGCTTGTACCTTATCCTCATGCTTCACATATCACAATTTGACGTTCCGCACGGGGGCATTATCAACTTGAAAGCAGGGACGGTCTTTAGGGAACAATGCATACAACATTTAGATGCGTTCGTGCGTTAAAGATGTAAGACGACTCTGCAGAATAACCAGTAGCCATAAGGAATGCCATGATATGGCAGCTCCCAACATAAGGGATCCATGCTTCACACTCGGAACCAGTGGGAGTGGTACGACTCCGCTGATTTTCGCCAAACGTACACTCTACCAGTTGCAAAAAACAATGCACAGCACGATTCATCAGACCTGATGAGACGTTGCCAGTCTTCGCCATCCCAGTTTTTATGTGCTTTGCACCACCTTATTCGTCTTGTTGCATTGATGTAGATAATTAGAGGTTTGTGCATTGATGTAGATAATTAGAGGTTTGTGCATTGCAGCATTGTCATGGAAACCGGCGCGATGGAATTCTCGAAGAACTGTTATGACGGAAACTGGATCATTCCAACTGGGGCTTCTATTTGCGGTGCCGTGGACTTGTGCATCCGTTGTACAATCCGTATGAACATTCGCCTATGCTGATGTGAGATCTTCTTATGGAGACCATAGTTTGGAGTCAACGCCGTGGCCTTTTTTACGCTTTCCAACCGTAGGTTGAAGAAGCGTATATGCACCAGCTTTGTCCGTCCGTCCGTCCGCCTGCCTGCTAACTGGCGTAAAAATAGGTCGATTTCGATGAAATTTTAGTATGTGGTAGGGGACCACCCGGGGACGAACCCTATTGAAAATGTGACAAATGGGGTCAAAGGTCACGACGTAGGAGCGTGATCATTCCATTACCCTTATGCGTCATAACTTGCGTAAATATGGTTCGATTTCAATGAAAGTTTACTATGTGGTAGGAGACCACCTAGGGACAAACCCTATTGAAAATGGGACAAATGGGTCAAAGGTCACGACGTAGGAGCGGGATCATTCCATTACCCTTATGCGGCATAACTTGCGTAAATATGGTTCGATTTCAATGAAAGTTTACTATGTGGTAGGAGACCGCCTGGGGACGAACCGTATTCAAAATGGGTAAAGTGGGGTCAAATGTCAGGACATAAGATCGGGATGCATTCCATTGCCCTTATGCGTCATAACGTGCGTAAAAATGGTTCGATTTCGATGAAATTTCAGTATGTAGTAGGGGACCACCTGGGGACGAACCCTATTGAAAATGGACGAAATGTGGTCAAGAGTCAGGACATAGGATTGCGATCCATTCCATCACTCTTATCCCATATTATTAAGATGGACGTCGTTGCCGCCCCGGTGGCGCAGTGGTCTAAGGCGCTGGCCTCTGATCATTCGTCCGTAAGGGGTCCGGGTTCGAATCCCGGTCAGGCATGGATGTTGTGTTTGTCTTACGGTACTGGCTCTCTCCCTTCCCTGGAACCAGTGACCCTAAATTAGGGACGGGCGACTGCTTATAGCCCATTGAGTTGCTCACGGTGGTCGTTAAACCTCCAATCAAAAAAAAAAAAAAAATAAGATGGACGTCAAGTAATTTTGCTTCCTATACTTCCAATGGAAAAACTTTTGTACACATTTCCTTCACAATTAATGTGTTTCCAAGGATAAAAATTTGAACATCGATTAAAATAACTTCATATTATAACTTGGAAAACTTAATATTTTCTAAAACATAACCATAATTATATTAAAAACCAATAACTTTTCCTTTGGTGGTGTTGAAACCAGAGAAAAGATGGCGCGACCTGTACTTTGATGACGTCAGTGGACAAAAAAATGTTGGATTGCATAATTACGGTTATGGTTTAGAAAATATTAAGTATTCCAAGTTATGAAATGAAGCTATTTTAATCGATGTTCAAATTTTCATCCTTGTGAACGCATTAATCGTCCAGAAAAAGGATGGCGCGACCTGTATTTTCATGACGTCAGTAGACAAACAAATGTTGAATTGCATAATTATGGTTATGTTTTAGAAAATATTAAGTATTGCAAGTTATAAAATGAAGATATTTTAATCGATGTTCAAATTTTCATCCTTGGGAACGCATTAATTGTGAAGAAAATGTGTACAAAAGTTTTTCCATTGGAAGTATAGGAAGCAAAGTTACTTGACGTCGACCTTAAAGTAGCAGTTCTTGTATGTATGTATGTATGTACATTTTATTTTGAAAACGGCTCTAAGAATTTTGTGAAGGCGTTAACCTACCGTTTTCTGGTACTAAATAATCGATTTAGCTTGATCTCGACTTTAGAAGAATTCGTTTAGTTTGTTAAATAACCACCCCGAGTTATAACGTTTTTAGTGATGGCGTAGTTCCATTAATGTTACCAATGCTTAGAAATCTTATGACGTCACAACTCGCGTTTGAGAATGTTGGCGCGCGGTCACGCCATCTGTCTCTTTACGGCACGCGTTGTGTGTGGATCCTATTAAAGATTTATGACGTCACACTATTGCGGCGGGCAGATGGTCGCGATTCCCATCTGCCTCATTACGTCACGCGTTGTGTGCGTATGTCCGTCAGCACGATAACTCGCGTAACAACCGTTGGATTTCGATGAAATTTTAGTATCTGGTAGGGGATCACCTGGGAAGGAACCCTATTTAAAGTGAACGAAATGGGGTCAAAGGTCAGTACATAGTAGAGGGATCCATTCCACTGCTGTTATGCGCCATAACTAACGTAAAAAAGGTTCGATATCGATGAAATTTTAGTATGTGGTAGGGGACCACCTGGCGACAAACCTTATTGAAAATGTGCGAAATGGAGTCAAAGGTTAGGACACAGGAGCGGGATCTATTCCATTGCCCTTATGCATCATAACTTACGTAAAAATGCTGCGATTGCGACAAAACTTTATCATGTTATTTTGGAGGTATACCAAGCCGGTTCTGTTGAATATCATCAAAATGGGATCAAAGGTCAGGACACAGGACCGAGATTTATTCCACATACATTATTCTCATAACTTGAGTGATAATTTGAGTAATGATTTCTGTAATGTTGGAAAGCGTATTATAATCAATGCACTGCATGATTTTACTAACTTGTTTTATGCTTTTCAACCGTAGGTTGAAGAAGCGTATGTGCTCCAGCTTTGTCCGTCTCTGTCCGTCCGTCCGCACGATAACGCGCGTAAAAATAGTTCGATTCCGTTAAAATTGTTGTATGTGGTAGGAGACTACATAGGGACGAATCCTATTGAAAATGGGCGAAATGATGTCAAAAGATCAGGACATAAAAGCGGGATCCATTCCATCGCCCTTATGCGTCATAACTTACGTAAAAATGCTTGGATTGCGACAAAACTTTAGTACGTTGTTCCGGAAGTATACTGAAACAATTCTGTTTAGTATCATCGATGGGGTCAAAGATCAGGGCACAGGAGCGAGATTTATCCCGCAGCCAATATCCTCAAACCTGACTAAAAATGCTTCTATTTGGACAAAACTTTAGTATGTTGTTCCGGAGGTATACTGAACCGGTTCTGTTGAATGTATGCGAAATGGGGTCAAAGGTCAGGACACAGGAGCGAGATTTATTTCACAGCCATTATCATCATAACTTGAAATGCTTCTATTGCGACAAAACTTTAGTATGTTGTTCGGAAGGTACACTGAACCAATTCTGTTTAATATCATCGAAATGGGGTCAAAGCTCAGGGCACACGAGCGAGATTGATTCCACACCCATTATCCTCGTGACTTGAGTAATGATTTCTGGTATGTTGGAAAGCGTATCATGATCGATGCATTGCATGATTTTCTAACTTGTTGATAGGTAGTCACAGTCTTCTGTACAATTCCTGTTGTCACACCTACTATTTCTGACGTTCTAGTTATTGTAGTTCCTGCAAGACGCGCACCAATGATAATTTCTTTTTTTTGATGTTACTGAGATCTGATATTACTCCACAGTAATAGTTTTACCTGCGACTTTATCTGCAATGTGATAGCCGATATCGTACTGCATCCTTTTACATACCTCATATCGCGGGAGACGTCGTCACTTTGATTTGCATACGGTACATTGCATGTGTTTCCATTATTTCAACAAATCCCTGTTCGACAAAGTACAGTTTTGCAAGAAGCAGTATACTGAACACAAGTGTAACTTGACGACGTAACATATCTAAACTGCCGAATTGTGTCATTGTATCAGCATAACATGACCACCTACCTAATAATGGGAAACACCACCCTTGGCCCGGATGACAGCGACGTGACCGCGTGGCACGGACGCAATGTGACCCTCGGAGGTTGCCCGAGGTACACGTGCCCATTGGGACTGCAGAAGAGACCCGCGGTTCCGGAGATGACGTGTTGTGAATCACAAGTGCTCTATTGGGTTGAGGTCGGGTGATTTCGCCTGCCAAGAGAGAACGGAGACATCGCTGTCGTGTTCCTGGAACTAGTCATGCGCCCTGTTACGACGGCGCATTTTCCTGTTGGTAGACACCATCACCAGTAGTGTAAACGTCCAGCGTGAAGGGGGTGCATGTGGTAAACGAGGATGGGCAGGTTGGCTTTCAGCGACCGATCCAGTAATACCAGCTGTCTCATGTCATACCAGGAAAACATTCCCCAGACATGCACACTGCCACCGCCGGCCTGTACTTGACCGATAAACGTGTCCTTGTGTTGGCTCTCGTGTGTCTGACGCCGTATCTGCCACCGTCCGGCACATCTGTTGAGTAGAAACCTCGATTTGTCGGAGAAGGCAACCTATTTCTACTCTTCCACTGTCCAATGACGGTAGACCCATGAGAACTGCAGGCGTCGTTGCTGATGGATCTGGGCTAACATGGGCTTCTTGACGCAGTGTCGACTCCGGAAACCCATACGTAACAGAGTTAGCTCTACTGTTATCGGGGACACGTACCTGGGTACCACAGCGTTCATTTGCATGGTCAGTTGCTGCACTGTTGCTCGTCGATTGCCCTTTACCAGTCGACGTTCTCCTGTGGGGTTGGTGTTCTTTATCTTTGGGGCTCCACAGACAGTTATGACGTCGGGAGGTACTCGGTGTGCCAGCGGTCCATTCTTGGTATACCCTTACTACAGCACCTCGCGAAGAGCCTACGAAGTCTGCTGTTTCTGAGATGCTTCCACCCATGTCGCGGTAGCCAATCACCATTCCTTTTTGAACGTCCTTCAAATCACTACCTCTGCCCATTGTGCGCACGTAACGCACCATGGCTCATCTATCCTGGCCGGCCGCTTATATCTTCGTGTGGTCGACCTCTTCACGCGCACTGTGACGCGCCTTGGTAGGTACCCTGTGATTCCGGGGGTGGTAATATGATTCTGATACGACTGTGTAGGTATATGCTTTAAACTGCAAAAGTAGGATAGAGCAAAGTTTTAATTCACCAACTTGCGATTTCCCCCTAATTTGGGTGAAACATTTTAACATGTCGTGCTCTCTCTCTCTCTCTCTCTAATGTATGGTGAATTATTTTGTGTAATAACATTATAGATCGCATAAATGTAAGTCTTTTGCCCATTGTACGAAGTAAATTTGTCACGAGGGAAGGACAAAAATAAAAATAATGTGATTTATGATCGTAATTTCTATATGTGATAATTCAAACATCTAATGTCTTTGTTTAGTTATGACCTCCTTTTGTTTTCTGTTTTTCTGGTCTCTCCAATCAGGATGACTCATTCCTTTCCTAAATTCTACTTTTTTTAGGCAAGATAATTACTTTTAACGTGGCGTTAACATAAAACTATGATATTTGACTTGATAAAATGCGGTGAACTGAATTAATGGAATTGAAAATTGTGTTATCTGAACCACAGGATGCTTCCGTATTCTGTCCGACTCTCCAAAGAAAACATAGATTGTTTAATCCTCGAAATATATCAGCGTGAGTTTGTTTCCAATGAAATGTTAATTTAAAAAGATTAGGCAACACCGAGTAGGTTTTGTCTGAAGATATCTATCCAGAATACTTTGTGTAGTACACTCGACATTTATAATGTATGGAAAACAGCATAACGTGATCCATAATTTGTCTTTCAAATAATTAGCAGCGCGTGGAGCTGAAATGAGGCCGATTAGTTTTGCATTCAGCAAACTTTTTAATTAAGAGGATTGCCGACAAAGTAATCATACGGATTTCAAGAGAGAAAATAATTATTCCTTTCAATTTTCCTCAGTGCGTGTTTTCATCCTATGCAGTAAGTATCCGACCTTTTCACTGCAGAATTTCAAAGAAAAAATTTGTTATTTGTGCGCGCTGCGGTTTCGCCGACCACCCGCCATGTTGTAAAATGATTTGTTCGTACGTCATCAAACTATAAGGAAGCGTTTCTTTTCGTCGAAAGGTACAACTAGTAGTGCTAAACCAAAAAAAAAAAAAAAAAAAAAAAAATGAGGTGTGTGGGTGGGTCGGTGGGGGAGGGCGTAATAGATCAAATGGTACTGAAATAATTTAAATAACGTACAGGCAATTAATTCGGAAGCATGCTAAACTGAATGGAAGAATTAGATTGCAGTTCACAAGAGTAGAGTTACAGACGAAATAAAAAAGCTTTAACTTCCTCTCCCTCCCCTTTAAAAGAAAAAAAAAAAAAAAATTGAGAAGAAAATTGCTTCTACTCAAGCAAAAAATGTGAGCGAGGATGGAAAAAGTAAATCTTTGGATGAACGTTGAAAAAAAGGGACAGTTTTTTATTTAAGTGCAAATGAAAAGTGTGACAAATGAACTAGTAAGATGCGAAGCCGTACGTGCGAAAACAAATTAACTAGATCTGACTACCAGGAAAAGAGAGAACAAAAAAAGTAAAGCGTTTCACGAAAGTGGTATTTCTGGAAAAGGTATTAATATTTCAGTAGCAATGAATAATATCGTTTTATTGTTTTTTTTAATTAAGCAGATGCGTCGCTGACCATCATTTGACTCAGTTTCATCGAATAGCATGTGAGTAATTTTTTATAAAAAAAATTCTCTCAATATATGCAACCGCCGTTTCCATAAAAACTGAGAGTGAAATCACACAAAATGAAGAATTATGGGTACAGCAAAATATATGTTATTCTTTCTCAGAGTATTTTCTTTTCCTTCGGATTATATGCAACGGTCCCATCGTTCAGTCCACTTTTCAAAGCATATTGCAAAGGCATTTTGTGGAAGCTGCTTTATATATTGCGAAGGCATTTTGTGGAAGCTGCCCTGTACAGCTTGAATAACGTCAGTATCTGTGTTGAATGTTGCGCCACGGAACTTTTCCTTCATTGTTGGAAACAACCAGAAATCGCACTGGGCGAGGTCAGGTCTGTAAGCAGAATATAGCATGATTTCAATACTGCATTTCGTAAGAAACTGTTGAACACAAGCAAGCCACATGTGCGCGGGCATTATCATGGTGTAGGGTCCACTTTTCCACGGTCGTTTAATCGATATGTGTCGCAGCTGACGCTTCAAGACTGAAATGTAATATTCAGCATTGACAGTAATTTGTAGAAGAATGGTATACTAGTAGACTACACTTTTATGATAAAAAAAAAAAAATTATCATCACCGCCTTCCCAGCTGATTTGATTTGGCGAACTTTTTTCGGAGGAGGCGAGGCTGTGTGTTTCCAGACTCTCGTTGCGCGCTTCGTGAGGGGGTTGAAATAGTGGACCCATGTTTCATCGGCAGTTATTACGGTGTTTAGAAAGTTTGGATCCTTTGCAGTCATTTGTTTCCACTCATGACACACCTCAATTCTGATTAACAATTGTTTTCTCGCCAGGTGATGAGATACCCATCTGGAACACATACGATGCAGCAGTGTAGAATGCGGAATGCCGGAGCTTTTGAAATATGATATTACTTACAACATTTTGCCACACATCACAACTGCAACACATCTTCATTTCTCACACGATCAGAGAGTGCCTTGCCACAAACTCTCTGTAACTAACGCTTTTCTCCAGCACACAAACGACTCCTATGGCTCTTCTGGAAGACACAGGTTTCATTTCCATGCAATGAAGTAGGAACAATTACACTTTCATACACAGTCATTCGGGATTCTTTTGAGAACCCATGTTCCTGTGAAAACCTCCTAAAGCAGCTATGACTTTCAATGAAGACTTCACTCGCCTATTTCTTTCACCATCTAAGTTGTTCTCTCTGTCAAACGTGCTTCTTAAATACACAAACTCATTCACCTGGTCAACACTGTGCCATTTAGATTTATCTTACATTCAGTACTAACAATTCCTTGCTCAAAAACCATAACTTTGCTTTTTCCCTTATTTATACTCAAGGTAGTTAGAATGAAAGATTGTACTCAGTTTGAATTTCACACAAACTTCGTATATCCGGGACATCATACTCTGCATCTCACTTTTGCTCTCTGCCAACAGGATTATGTCATCAGCATGCAGCAGTCTGCCCACACAAATATTACCGATACATAGGGTAAACAAGTTAGTAAAATCATGCAATGCATTGATTATGATACGATTTCCAACACACCAAAAATCATTACTCAAGTAATTACTCAAGTTATGAGTAATGACCTGACCTTTGACCCCATTTCGATGATATTCAACAGAACCGGTAAAGTATACTTCCGGAACAAAATGATAGTTTTGTCTCAATTGAAGCATTTTTCCGTAAGTTATAACGCATAAGGGCGATGGAATGCATCCGGCTCCTGTCTTGACCTTTGACCCCATTTATTCCATTTTCATCGAAATCGAACCATTTTAACGCACGTTATGACGCATAAGGGCAATGGAAATGCATCCCGCTCCTATGTCCTAACCTTTGACCCCATTTATCCCATTTTCAATAGGGTTCGTCCCCAGTTGGTCCCCTACAACATACTAAAATTTAATCGAAATCGAACCATTTTTACGCAAGTTATGACGCATAAGGGCGATGGAATGCATCCCACTCCTATGTCCTGACCATTGACCCCACTTCACCCATTCTGAAAAGGGTTCGTCCCCAGGTGGTCCCCGACGACATACAAATATTTCATCGAAATCGAACCATATATACGCAAGTTATGACTGATAAGGGCAATGTAATGGGTCCCACTCCTATGTCGTGACCTTTGACTCCATTTCGTCCATTTTCAATAGGGTTCGTCCCCAGGTTGTTCCCTACCACATACTAAAATTTCATTGAAATTGAACCACATTTACGCAAGTTATGACAGATAATGGCAATAGAATGGATCCCACTCCTATGTCGTGACATTTGACCCCATTTCGTCCATTTTCAATAGGGTTCTTCCCCAGGTGGTCCGCCTATCACATACTAAAATTTCATCGAAAACGAAACATTTTTACGCGAGTTATCGTACGGACAGACGGACAAAGCTGGAGCATATACGCTTCTTCAACCTACGGTTGGAAAGCGTAAACAGTGACAATTTCGTGATAATTTTAGAAATTTCCGTTTTGACCATAAAAATCTATCGCCCATGTTTATCAAACCCCAGTATCCCATACACAACACATTTGTACATAATACCAGTACTTGGAGAACAGTAGGACTGTATGTTTGTGTTCCACAACAGATGTTTTCACATAATGTTTACCAGTGATTATGCTATGATAACCTTGGTAACTTCATGATAATACCTTGCTAAGTTCGTGATGCCGCCCCGGTAGCGCAGTGGTCTACGCGATTGCTTCTGATCATTCGTCCAAAAGGGGTTCGAGTACCGGTGAGGCATGGATGTTGTGTTTGTCTTACGGCACTGGTTCTCTCCCTTCCCTGGAACATGTGACCCTAAATTAGGGACGGGCGACTGCTTATAGCCCATAGAGTTGCTCACGGTGGTCGTTAAACCTCCAATAAAAAAAAAAAGTTCGTGATAGTGAAAAAGTTGTCCATTTGTACGCACAACATTGCGTAAATGTAAGGAAACAGAAATAATAGTATACATACCATGTTGCACAGTTTACTCCAGTGAAACATGGAAGAAATACATATTTTTATCAATAAAAGGCTCTGTTTCTGCTTAAAGTGCCATTTTCGCATTCACAGGCGTCACACTTGAACACATCTTCATTTTCGTCGTAAGAGTTGTAGCACTTCATGTGGTACCATATTATGCCAAAGCTACATTGAACCCACTGAGCTCCTTTTTTTTTTACATCCTGGTTGCAGTTGTGTCCACAAAATTCGTTATTCAAGTTATCGCCTTCTCTTTGTATCGGTCTGTTGATAAAAACTGTACACATGAGCTATATCTTGTTACATTTCAGTTACATCAACTATTACGTATCACGTAATTACCACCAGTAGGTGATGAATTCGTGATACCTTGGTTACTTCGTGATAGGCTAAAATTAATTAAAAACCGGAACTGAAGTGTCTATTTGAACCCAACGATCATGATTACGATTCCGAAATCAGATATTGTATTGTACACTATCTACCAACAAGTAATTGAACACCCCTGCAATCGACGATATCTGCGGTCCTGATACACGTCACGGCCGCCACCGTTAAATATCGTGTGGGAAACAACAACGCAACCAGTCGCATGCAAGATGCCAAAAAAACGCAGTTCGGAGCTCACTGATTTCGAGGAAGGTGTAATCGTCGGGTATCACAGAAGTGGCAGATCCATACGTGACATATCCAGCGAGTTGAAGTACCCAAAATCGACAGTGGCCTACGTGATTGGCAAGTGGAAGATGAGAGGTGACTGTCGGAATGTGCCCCGACCCGGCAGACCCACAAAACTGGGAGTTAGAGACCGACGAAATTCGGAAGAACCGCACCAAATCGATGAGCCACATCCGCGAAGAGTTTCAACAGGAATCCGGGAGTGTTCTTTCGATGAATACCATCCGTAAGGAAGCCCATCTGCTCGGTTATCATGGACGTGCTGCCGCCCACAAGCCTTTGATCACAAAGTCCAATTGCGCTGCTCGGCTAACGTGGTGCAAAGAACATCGACAGTGGACCGTTGAACAGTGGAAACAGGTTCTCTGGAGCGACGAATCAAGGTTCACCCTCTACCGTTCGGATGGCAGGGTCTGGGTTTGGCGTCTGCCTGTAAAACGCCTCCTGCCGGAATGTATTGTGCCAACTGTGAAGTTCGGCGGCGGTGGAATTATGCTATGGGGGTGTTTCTCCTGGTATGGCACGGGACCCTTGGTCGCAATTCCTGGTAGACTCAACGCTGAGAGCTGCTGCACCATTTTGGATGACCATGCGCTTCCTAAGTTGAGGCAGTTTTACGGGGTGGACCCACGTTACTATGAGGATGACAATGCCACCTGTCATGCTGCGACGTCCACCATGGCTTGGTATGGTGACAATGGGGTTAATCGAATGGACTGGCCTGCGCAGAACCCGGACCTTAACCCTATCGAGCACCTCTGGGACGAGTTGGAGCGTCGACTTAAGGGGTGCCCCCACCGTCCGAAATCGGTGAAAGAACTGACCTGTCTTCTCCAAGCCGAGTGGAAGAAAATACCGCTAGCCGTCGTACAACGCCTGGTTGAGAGTATGCCCCGGAGGGTCGCAGCTGTAATCGGCGCTCGTGGAGGCTCCACCAACTATTGAAGGTGAAGAAACTTCGTTTTCCTTTGCTATCACAGGTGTCCAATTAATTGTTGGTAGATAGTGTATATCTTTAGCTCAGAAGGGTATCATCTCATTATTTCACTTGTCATCAAAATTTTTTTATGAAGATAACAATAGTTTAAATTATGGAACCAAAAGTATTTTTTAAATCAACATTAATGCCTGAAAACCTGACTCCCCAAAGCTAAGGATCATGCATCTGGGGCTAAGCGTCTACACGCTATAGAATGCTGATAAATGATTTGTAGTGCATTTTTACATTAGACAGGAATCTAATCAATAACTGGGTAAATATTGTTCGTTTACCTCTGTTTTCCTTCTTGGAATCCGCTTTGCTACCTTGTACACTAAACGCCATCACAAAAGAGTATTTGATTCCCGCTACACTTTGAATAACTTTCGCTGTGATGCGAACAAAACAACTTACTGACGATCTCCTTCCGATTTTAGAAACTGGACATCTGCTGCCATTTATGATAAAAACATTGAAACTAATTAAGACAGTGGTTACTCTACGAATAGCCGCTTACGCTCTATCACGAATGTCATGAAATTATTACCGCGCGAAGCCCGTTGGGGATATTGAGGGTATAAATTTTGTTAATGATTTTCGATCGTCTAGATGGCAACAATGACATTGGGTTTCCTAGTATAGGCGACCCAGTCTCATCCGTTGAAAGCGTTGTGTTTCATGCGAGCTCGTACGAGGTTGTCGCAAGAACTCATATGCCGCAAAGAAATTAAATTTAAAAGCTAGCATTTCAATATCATGCTTGAATCGGGATATCCTTGATGAAAGAAAAACTATTACTTAAAATTAAACCAGAACACAGACACTCGTACTCATTTGCAGAGCAGCGAGAAGAAAATCACGTTGTTTAAAGCTAAACAAATATAAAATTTATTTTGTGTATATTTCTTAATTTAGGTACAATTTAATCGTGGGACCAGATTACGTTATAATAATGCATCTCTACAAAAAGAAGTTATGGTTTAGCCTGAGAATTATAGAACTACAGACGTCCCTATGAATCCAACTATGTAGTACGAGGTGAGCAATAATATTTCATTTCTAAACTTCCAATGAATACTCAGCGTGCAAGGGATTGAAATAATTGGATGATGTCTTACTCTAAAAAAACTTCTGCTGTGCTACACCGATCCGGCGGTTGAGGAAGACGCTGGTCTTCTTCCGGCCGTGGTCTTTGGCTGGTATCCTCCGTGGATAAAACACAGCCCTGGCGCTCTCGACTAATTCCGATGCTTAGGTTATTTTCTTTGAATATGGAACATTGTTGACTGCCTGCGGTCCGACTTCTTGACCCACGTACAGCTAGGCATTTGATGCCAACCGTCGACGTCGAACTCCAACTTCCTACAGATGACAACAACCACCCAACTGCAACCACAACGCTGCCACGAACACCTCGATTTCTGTAAGTTTTTCATTGTATTTTAGTTTCGCTTTCGCTTACAGCCATGCTGCCGGCGTGTACTTACCTCGTGAAGACGTCCCTTGCCCCTTCATTGGTTTCTGGTACCTTCACCCCTCGTTCGCAAGTGGACTGCCGTCCAGTTGCTGCCGACCAGTGTCTACTTCGAGCAGATGTTCTCCGGGCCAGCTGACCATCTGCTGAGCTAAGCTATTTAAAAATTTATTTGGCCGTAACTGTCACCCCGTTATTGAGTTCTATTATCGGAGCATTCGAGAAAACCCTTTTTAAAACTTTAAGCATGCTCGGAGGCACGTATGCCTGACTGAAATATGTTCTACGACACCGAGCCTGGGTGACATTTATTATCTAGCCTTACCTTCTTACCAGATTTAAGATTCTTAGACTTCCGCCGTATAGTCACCCCTGTGCCATTGTTAGTTAAGGTTGCATTATGTAATTCGCAGTGCTGTTGCTTCGCAAATGACGGGAAATAAAATAAAATACCTTTCGCTTCGTTTGCGGACTTTTGCGCCTGGCCTAGCGTTTGCGTTTTCGATCTCCTTCCCACGCGAAGGGAAAGCAAAGAAAAAAAAAAAAGAAAAGAAACCAGCGAATCCTTATGCGGCCTGGGTCGGGATAATATTTCAGCGAATCCTTATGCGGCCTGGGTCGGGATAATATTTCTTATGTTAATTAACAATTAAAACAATTAATTGGATATTTGAATCCCGAATTTGGGTGTTTCTCTACCAGAAGCAGTGTGCCCGAAATTTGAAGAATTTTCGGGGCAACAAAATTACCAATGTTTACCTTATAAACCAGTATTGTCCATTTTGGCATCACGCATGCACGCATCCATAAATACATTAAGCATACATGGTAACATTACACAACCTTGTCTGGGTCGTGCACCAATAGAAACCCATTTTGATACCAATGCGAAATTAAAATCTGACTTTAAGACAGAAATCGAACTCGGCCCGTTCGTTCGAGCATGCCCGGGTTCGAGTCCCGGAGGAAGCATAGGTGTTGTGTTTGTCTCACAACGCTGGGTTGCCCCGTTTTCCGAAACCAGTCGCTCTAAATTAGGGACTGACCAATGCTTATAGCCCTAATATTTTATCACGGTATTCGTTAAACCCTGAAAATCAAAAGGAAAAGAAGTTTTCCAATTCGCATAAGTATATAAAACCACTGTTTTTTTTTTTTTTACTTTAAATAGCAGGAATTGGTTTAAATAGTTTTTTTATTATTGCTTTTTCCAGACTTTAGAGCTCATGTATCAATAAACAGTTTTAACCATATATTCAATTCCAAGGCTCTCATTCGTTAAGCTTGACTTTAGCACTTCTCTAGCTTCAGATTTCTGCTAGTTAATTTCAACTATTTGATGTCCAAAGTTTTCATTGGAACATCAGCGGAAGACATTCAGGTCCGTTGTCAGAAATTTAAATCGTGAAGATCATCTAATGGCTGACGGAAGATGTAATAAACTGGCATTAAGAATAAACGATATTAACAGCGAACCTGCATCGCCGAAACTCCATGCAGTACTTTATGAACGGACTTTCCAATAGTTGATAGTGGAAGCAGAATGTTTGTAGAGACCACTCACTGTAAGTGAAACACGGAAAGACTTTGATGCGAGGAAATGGCGATGTCTTAGCAACTGAATAAACATCGTTAGCCATATGAGAACACCTTGAGTCTCCCAGCGATAAATAAACAGCTGGCAAACTAATATGAGCCTTCAAATTCCCTGTAATTCAGTTGCAGTTGCTGATTACAAAACCGTAGGGCTGCGGAGAAGACGGAATTTAAAATGTTGCACGGCTGGGCTTCGGAGGAGGCCTACTGAAGATAGATTATACTCGGTCGCTTTGCCTTCGCGCCAGCCAACCGTCTGAGCTTTCGTGTTAATTAAAATATAAGGGATCTCAAGGGGGGATATGAGCTCCTGGATGTTGTATGCTAAATGGAATGCATGTTTACTTGTGGGACATTATAGCATGAGGAAGACTACTATCCTAAATCAATTGGAATGAATACTTATAACTTACTCAAAATGTACGAGTTTTCTTTCTATTCTGGACATGCAGAATAGAAAGAAAAAAATGCAGATACACACACACACATGTGAAAACAAATGAAATGTTTGCGTAAAAGTTGACCATGTAAGCTGCCGATGTACGCGAACCAAGTGGTGTCCGCAAGCATAAATGTGCACATAACGGACAGGTTTTCCGACATCTAAGAAAAAGCAATTCCTTTCTCCCTCTTATCTCAGCAATACGGACCATGTCCCTGTTACTAGTGATGGATGCTCCCTCACCTAAGGCATAATGGATGGATAAGAGCTAGTCCCCCTGACATCAACATCGTGCCATTGGGTAGAAATTGGTTCACAACAATTAGTGAGAGGTTGCGACTTTCTAAGAATTTGGAAACGTAGAATTCACAGAGGCCATAGCAACAGCAGAGTAGGCATCTGGATTACGTCATCTGAAAGGTGACAGGGCGCGGAGAGCATGGGTTACCTTTGGGGGCTGGGGGGGCACAAATGCAAGCCTGTGATTGGTTGTGCAGTGTTCATGGTTCGAGAGAAAGTTGAGGGACGCAAAACATGAGATTTTGGCGGCACTCCTCGTATAGCTCTCGCTGGGAAAAGAGGTCAGGTCAGTTTTCAGGATGAATTTTGAGACCTAATATTTGGGCGCTCAGCTGCGGTTGAGTTGCCAAAGGTGGAGATTTTTACTAACTGCGGTTAGTGGTTGACCTTTTTAATTACCGACATAACAGGCTGCGGTCTAGAAATCTAAACTAAGTAGATAACTGGGAAGGGTATTCACTCCCTGTGTTTCTGTGGCTATATAATATTGTCACTGACTGAAGTATGAAGTGATTGAAACAAATCTGTGCCTCTGCGGATGTAAAAGCCTCTGTATTTTCATGTAACGACAAAAGGAAATTCCGTATCAGAACTCTAACAAGTAAGGCGTCAACTGCCATTTATGCACCGGAGACAACTCCAACAACCAGTGTATTTCTACCATCAGTGTAAATATTAATTGTTTCCGGAATGGAAATAAAGTTATGTTATTCCATTGGACCAGCTTCCATGAACGACTGCAAATATCCTTCTCCATACCTCTAAAAATCAGATTATGAATAACGTTGTCCAGGCCTTACAATCATTTTTGACTGGTGGCGGCAAGTAATATCTTCAATAGAATCAGGTAAAAATTCTACCGAAGTGCATATATGATAATTAATAATATAAACACTCAGATCCGTCTCTCTGGAACGCTTGACGTGACACCAACGTCTGCATTGTTGCGTCATCACTTATCGATCAATTCGTGTGTGCTCTCGCGATGTCAAAATAATAGCACGAGATAACTTTCAGATGTAAAGGTGATCGCGTGCTAATTTAAAAACATTGGATTGTCAATGACTTGAGTACTATTTATCCAATCTACAAAATTCAAATTGAATTCTTAATATCACGGCTACTTGCGTTTGTATATTAATTTAATTTAGCACAATTCGAATATTAATTTCTGCGCTTTAATTATTTCTTACTTTTTTAATTTAACTAACTTTCCGAGTTTAGTGCTGATTACATTAAACATTTTGCAAAATATCGATCTATCTAAACGCTCTAACCTACAATAAAAACTGAAATCTTGCGATGCCGAAGTGAGCAAAATTGCATCTTAATACAGATGTCGCCCCAGCAGCCCATCGTCGATAAATTAGATAGTTCCGATTTGTAATGCCTGATGTCGCCCCAACAGCCCATCGTCGATAATTTAGATAGTTCCGATTTTTAATGCCAGATGTCGCATTATTTTGTTGAAAAGGCTTCGGTATGAAGTTTTAAACTAACTTCCGAATAGGACAGTCCAAATCAAGCCGTGAACGGAATAACATGCGTGCCGGAGAAAAAGTAATTAAACGCGAAAAATCCAAAATAAAAGTTAGCAAGGTAATTTTTCACGAAAACAATTTTTGCGAGTTAAGTGCTGATTATATTACACATTTTGCAAAATATCGATCTATATCTTAAACGCTCTAATCTGCAATTGTTAAACAATAGCAGATATTTTACGCAGAATGTTATTTATCTCGAGGTCCTTTGAAAAACGGAAATAAATAGCATGCAATTTTTAGTTATAACGTGAATGAGTTTTTACTATGTTTCCTTACAGAAATCCGGCGTCTATTTGATCTGTTTTCAATTTCTTTCAATTAAAAATTTCACTCCGTCATAGGACGGGTAACATCCCCTATATATTAATATTTATTTAAAGCTTAAAAACAACAGTCGTAGGACGCGGTATACGCTAATGTGTGAAGATACTTATCGTCAGCAAATCTCACTAGTGATTTAAATAAATACTACAGCACCACCACACCAACGAAAGAAAATAAACACCACAAAATATAACACTCGCATATCTTCTTTCATTCGTTTTACGACAATAACATTCATTATTCCACCTACCTAACTTAGTACAGCTCAATGTCAGGAATTAATAAACCTTAATGTTTTTGTTGTTATGATTTAATTCCATTTAATATGTACCGGACTGTGGCTTGTTGTGGTCGTCAGCGACGCGAATAAATGAAATGTGTTGTACGTAAAGAAACGCGTACTCTGGAATCAGTTGTTTTATTTCGCACCCACAAAGGTTTTCGCATGTTAAAGATACATAGCATAAATTATCTACAAAGAGTACCAGGCTACTCTCTATATTAAATATATATATATATATATATATATATATACTTAAAAAAAGGAAAGGGAAGAACAAACATAATGTAAGCAATTAAGTTTTATGCTTTCCCCCTTTTTTTCTGACTTCAGCGTTAGTGTACAACGAGTCAGGGAGAGATTCTGAGTAAATAAACCATGCAACTGAAAATACCTTTAATGATTAGAGGCTTGAATCTCGTATTATTAGCAATTAAGAGATTAAATTTCGTCTTTTTTTGACCCCCTTTTTTTTTCGTTACCATAAGTTACGGTAATTACTTACATCTGTAACCAACGATTTCTGCTTACGTTTGACTTTTTCCTTTTTTGTTTTTCACCTCTGAATAGGAGTTTTTTTTTCTGGGATAATAGAAGGCTGTACTATATTAGCAGGCAAGCATTAACCATTTTTAAGCTTTTCCCCATACGTGCATTTCCTTGAGCTCCCTGGAAGTCGGTCTTAATCGCATTGTCGTCGATAAAACATACGCTTTTAATCCATTAATCCTTTAGATGCCGCACATTGTCTAACGCTTTTGAGAGATAATGCCTCCACCGCACAAATCAGCCTAATTAACATATATTTCTTTCAAAGCGCAGATAATCCCACTCGGGTGGAAGAGGAGAGAGACAATTTAAAGTTAATGGATAATAATATGGACTAAAGGCTAAGCGGGGCAAATGGAAGGAAAAAGGTGCTATTAGTGTCATTTCATTAATTCCGAGAGAGCGCGTGCTACAGCCATGGCGATATTCTGCTGCTCTCCACTGCTGAAGAAAATGTCTAAGTCAATTTTTAATGCTTCCGCCGTTTTGCATAATTGTGATTCAGAGCGTTGAAATGATGAGTTTCATTCCGAGTTTTGATGGATTTTCAGTTGTTGGCGACCAGGCAAATCAGCGTTAAAAATGTAATTTAGTGTATTAATAAATGTTTCGTGATTCAGGCCCTGTGTTGCAATTTAAGACATTGTGTTCAGTTAATGAGACTTCGTTTGAAAGAACGATTTCCTATGTGTGCGTACAGCGGTCACTCAATTAAGAGTCTGTTCCGGCGCCGTCAGAGCTTGCTCCTTATCAATTTATTTTTAAGTCAGCCTCGTCAAGATACCTTTCTGTTAAGAGTAGTACGCCTTATTTCCTGGGTACTGCTGTTTGTAACGATTTTATTTTCACCAAACAGAAATCATCGCCCTTTTCACGTTAATAAGTGAGTCACGGAAAAATTCTCATCGGCCGCCACCGGGAATCGAACCCAGCCAGGTCTTCCAGTTACGCGCCGGAAATGCTACCACTGCACCACAGCGGCCTCAAATTCTGCGCCGTATATTCTACCACTGCACCCCAGCGGCCTTGAATTGCAGTGGTAACATGCCCGACGCGTAACTGGAAGAACTGGGTTCGATTCCCGGTAGCGACCGATTATAATTTTTCCGTGACTCACTTATTAACGTGGAAAGAGCAACGATTTCTGTTTGGTGTTCCTGATCCACGTCGAGTGTTTGAATGAATGATATTATTTTCTTTGGTTGGATTTTAGCGGAGGGAAATTGTGGACGCTTGTGGCTGTGGTGGGATTTTGTTGTAAACATCCAATGTCTGTTTCTGTTTGTAAAATTTTGTGTAAGAAATTTGTCAGAATATACGTTGAGTGGACAGAAATCATGGGTTACCAACCCAGTAACGCGTAGGCCTGCCCTTTCCCCGGATAACAGCAGTTACACAGCAAGGCATTGAGTACACTAGATCACGTGGGCAATGGGCATTCCACAGGTATCTCCACCCATGCTTGTTGCACCTTTGTCCATAATTCAGGCGCATTCTTGGGTGGAGGATTCAAAACTCGTACGGGCATTTCCGCAAAGTACCAAAGATTTTCCGCGGGATTCATGTCCGATGAACAGGGAGTCTATTCTAGGGTGGGAACTTTTGCGGAATCTTCTTCTAACCATTTTTTAGTCATCACGTCTCTGTAGAGAGGTGCATTTTCTTGCTGGAAGAGTCCGTTGCCGTGTGGGTGCATGATAACCATGAAAGGATGCAGACGCTTTGAAAGGATGGACATGTCGCGTAGACCACTCAGGGATGCATCTAGACGTCCCAAAGGTCCTAACGTGTTCCAGTTGAACACTTCCCAGACCGTAATCCAGCGTCCATCACTCTGAACAATTTCTTGTTAAAAAG
Organism: Macrothele yani; assembly: GCA_039090855.1. NCBI lineage: Eukaryota > Metazoa > Arthropoda > Arachnida > Araneae > Macrothelidae > Macrothele > Macrothele yani. Next base: position 190,176,711 of record CM076995.1, read on the forward strand.
CCGAGTCCATCTCTTCTTGTGGTTTCCATCAGATCTGTACCCACCCATTTGCGCGAAATAGCTGGAAACTGTAACCATCGGACCAGGAGACTGGTCTTCGACCTTCCAAGTCCCATGGCCTTCAGTGCCAATCTTCTTTAGTTGATGCAGACGCACAGTCAGGCGATGTAGTGTTACAGTCTGGTGATGTAACGTTATGTTCTTTTCGTCCAGTTGAGGCAGGCGTACTGTCAGGTAATGCGGCGTTACAGTCAGGTGATGTGACATTACGTTCTTTAACCCAGTTGAGGCAGGTGTACAGTCAGGTCGTGTGGCGTTGCAGTCAGGTGATGTGACGTTATGTTCTTTTGCCCAGTTGAGACAGGGGTATAGCCAGGTAATGTGGCGCTACTGTCCGGTGATGTGACATATTCTTTCACCCAGTTGACGCAGGCGTACAATCCGAGGATGTGGTGTTATCAGTAGGCGTCTGTTATGGGTCGGCGGCACCCATAACTTATTGCGGCTAATGATTGCATGAATACCTTGGTGGAAAAGTTTCTGGCACCAGTCTTGTTGAAGTCGGCGGTGCTTTGTGCCCTTGTCGCTCTACCTTTCTCCGGGCTGTCGACGGTGCGATGTTATTCCGGAAATGGCGTATTCCCGATAATTTTTTGATATTCGATACACTTTTACTGCAATTCGTGTACCATCTCTGCAGTGCAGCGACCTATGCATCCGACACGCATTATCTATCATCCCTCTTACAAACTCTATTATAAACTCACGACGGTTATCCATACGGACATCGAATTACCGTCTACGTGAAAGCAGATCAGATTACATGTAGAGGATTTTAGGAAGGGACCAGGTTTTGAGCAAGTAGGTAGCAAGGAGATTTGGGCTAGAGTGCTCGATAGGAAAGTCACACAGAAGCGAGGTAGAAAGGGAAGGAAGACGCCCTTCTTTCTAACCGGGGGCGGGGTAAGAACCCGGTTCCGGCGGTTTAACGTGCCCATCCGACACATGGGAGATATTTAGTGGTTCGAGCATTCGTACCTTACTGAGATCGAACCCGATACTTCTCCGTATAGTAATGTCCTCCTATACCTAGGATGTCCCGCTCGCTGCTTTACCCCAGTTTTTATTAATAACATCGTCAATAATTATTGTAATTGAATGATATTTGGTACGAACATATCATTAACATACCTTCATCCCTGGAAAACAGAACCATATCATAAGAGATGTAGAAAGTGTCCACTCTGTGCATCGAGGCAGGCTTGAACACGAGACTCCATATTTCGGAAAGTTCGCGCCAGTTTCTCCGGTGTAATCGCTGCATTGCCTCGCAGATTCTGTTCTTCAGTGCCTGTTAACGTGCTCTTTGTGACCATTTAAAAAAAAAAAAAATCTCAAGTTCCAAAGTTGCTTCGAAATATCACGTTGAAAAAAAAAAAAACTTCATTTGTGATAAGTCCTCCTGTAGAAAAAATAAAACTATTGCAAACGTATTTAAAAAATAATAAGCTCCAGCACAAAATAAAATTACTAAATCACTCGCATCAGTGAAAAAAAAAAAGTATATCATCGTGAGACCAAATTAATGTTGAACGCGACTGCAATTCCTAAAACATTCTGGCTCTGTGGTTAAAACGCGCGGCTTGTTTAGGCCTAATCTAATCGACCAGGGTTTGATCCCAGCCACCGGCGTGGTGGAATTTTCTGGCGTAAGGGCTAAAACATTTAAGCGTTTTCGATTTTGAGAAATTTCTGTATAAATACGAAAAAAAAATGAAACGGACGTTTCTGAAATAAACAGAATTACTGACTATGTTGAATTTGGAAGATACAGGTGAGTTTCTGGTGGTGTGCATTTTGTGTTTCGACACGCTTTGCTCGTCTTTTTTCGTTGGGGGGGGGGATGTAATGTTCAGTCGCGGGTTTTGTGTGTGTGTGTGTGTGTGTGTGTGTGTGTGTGTGTGAATTTCAGAAAACCTGATCAATTTTCTCCAAATTCTACAGAAGGGTTAAAAATCCTCCCCCCAGAACACGTTTTTCCTCCGGGAATAATTAAGATAGAGAACGAGCGCACAGTTCCTTCTCTTTTTCTGACCCCAGTAGAACAAAATTTCATTACAAAAAATAATAATAATAACAATAAGTAACTGAACGATTTTTGATAGATTTTCAACAATTCTTTTTTCTCCTCTCAGAAAGGGGCGAGCAGGATTATTACAATTTTCTTCCGTGATCTAAATTCTTGCTTTTTTTTATTATTTTCAGCGGGATTTCAATGACGGAACGGGGAACATATTGTTTCTTCTGTTCTTTTGGGTGAAGTCCTTTATTCCGCCATCTTGGGCGATTTTAAGTTGATGAGAAGATGACACCAGTTTAGGGGTTTCTTAGGACGCGCGAGGCAAACGTCGTTCTTTTTTTAGCTCAAGGTCCGATGACCCTGGGCGAGAGTTGATAATCTGCGCTCTGTCATCACTTTTTTGGCGCGAAAGCTGGATCAACCTTCTTGGTTGGTTGACACTCTCGTTGTTATGCGGAAGTTCGGCCAATGGGGCATGTCTCCTCCTGATGAAAATCCGTTATTCAAATCTACTGGCTTATATTGGAAACTAGCCCACACTACTACAAAATTTTAAAGAATAATTTTTACCACTTAAATTCACCAAACCACCAAATCATGATAAAACTGCCTCTAAGAAAAATTTGAACTGCATGATATTTCCTTTATGCACATACACACCAATGCAACTTATGAAAGTAAACATCACCACACACATAGAAAGTTAAACTACACTTAAAGAAATGCTGGTCTGAGAGGTTTTCCGTGTTTAAGATGGCGGTACCAAAATTATGAAATCACATATTACTGCATTAAACATGTAAAATTATACATTTTTCCCCCTTCTGCTTATAGAAAGTAACATGAAGTTTCTTTACAAAACATGACACTAAAACATGAAGTTTAATTCTCAAAACACACAAGCCCCAAAATACACGATTTGGGCCCATTAATTATGAAACGCTTTCCAACATACCAGAAATCATAACTCAAGTTGTTTAATAATAATTGCTGTGGAATAAATCTCGCTGTTGTGTCCTGACCTTTGACCCCATTTCGATGATATTCAGTAGAACCGGTTCAGTATACCTCCGGAACAACATACTAAAGTTTTGTCGCAATAGAAGCATTTTTAGTCAAGTTATAAGGATAATGGCTGTGGAATAAATCTCGCTCCTGTGTCCTGACCTTTGACCACATTTCGATGATGTTCGACAGAACCGGTTCAGTGTACCTCTGGAACAACATGATAAAGTTTTGTCGCAATCGAAGCATTTTTACATAAGTTCCCAGCAAAAACACAAGTGCTGGGAAACTGCTGGCCACCAGCTGGCAGTGATGGGTCACTGCTGGCTGAAATCTAACGCTCACGGCCCGGTAGTGGCCCGTTGGTGGCAGCGCTATCAGTTGGCGAGCCATTGATAGCCCTGCAGCATCGCCGTGAATTGTGGGCCTCCAAGCAAGTGCCACTAGTAGCCCGTTGCTGGCAACCAATGCAACCCCCAACATCAGGTGGAAGCAACGGGACTGCGCATGCGCAGAAGCAACACTAGCTGTGTCTCTCATGGTACCAGTTAGTTGAAGACGACGCTATCGCCATCGTGTTATTTTAGTGGATGTTAAGAAAAAAATCCATATGTGGAGAGGCGAATTAATTTCCTAATGAAATTTTAACGTCGACGAAGATATCAGATTAAGCCGTGAAATACTAGATTACAGCCATGAGATAGACCCACTCCATTCCCATGAAATAACAATTCATGGAATGGAGTGGATGAATAACAAGAAAAAATTTTAAACCGCTTGAAACAAATATCCTGGAAAACCATTAAAACAACGTTTGTTGGGGAAAAAAAAAGAATTATACGCGTACAAAATTTATTAATTATTTGAAAGAAAAAAAATAAGCAACGCTATGTGGTGTACTCATCCATGGGTTGAATACACAAGACTGGGAGGAATCCGCTTCTAAAAATAACGAGAAGTAAAATAAAATATATTTTACTCTTTAAAACAAATGTAGTTTCGGACAACGGAAAGGAAAGACAGAACGTTAAAAATGTAACAGAATGTGACATGAATCCGGGTAAATATATATTTATTCAACAATCTCTTTTCAAGACGGCAAGGACAGTACAAAACTTCGGAAAGCGACTCTAAGTATGTACACGCCTTGAAAATGAGTGAAGTTCCCTTAAAGGTAAAAAAAAAAAAACTATCGTTACGTTGAAAAAAATAATTTATCAGTTATATGAAACTGACTTTTATGAAAAATACCTCGCAATATTGTAAAATGAAAGAGGGAAGCATTCGATTACTCATTGCATACCAAACAGACAGCTTTAGGCATATGCTCGAGTCTGGTAAATTAGTCCGGTCGGTAGAGAGCTCGGCTATCACGGCCCGGGTTCAAATCTACTCAGATACAAACGGGTGTTTTTACGATCTGTTGAGAAAATTTTCCCAGCGCAGTGCGTTAATTCACAAGCTTCGTAAGGGTAGAAAAAAAAATTGTAGCTTTGGGAAACTGCGGTTATCTTTGCTTTTTATTATTATTATTATTATTATTATTATTATGGCTACTACTGGGAAATTGGCGGACGAGATTCGGCAAGCCACCAGTTACGTCACGTGGTTGCCGGCTGCCACTAAGCGCACACTAGCGGACCACATTAGGCTAGCCATCATTTCTGGCAATTGCTTGCAGGGCCACTGAAGGGCCACTTGTGACAGCTACTGCCTGTGATGGACCACTGATGGCCCAGTTGTGGCATATGACAACTGATGGGGTGCCAACTGTTGGCCGCCCGGACATTTTATTGACGGTTTGGCAGAGGCAACATAGTGCTGGGCCAGCAAGACTGTTTTTGCTGGGTTATGACGCATCAGGGCAATGGAATAGATCCAGCTCTTACGTCCTGATATTTGACCCCATTTATCCCATTTTCAACAGAATTCGTCCCCAGGATAGTACCCTACCACATACGAAAATTTCATCGAAGTAGAAACATTTTTATGCAAGTTATAACGCATAAGGGCAATGGAATGGATCCCACTCCTATGTCCTTTGACCCCATTTCACCCATTTTTAATAGAATTCATTCCAAGGTGGTCCCCTACCACATACTAAAATTTCATCGAAATCGAACCATTTTGACGCAAGTTATGAACTATAAGGGCAATGGAATGGATCCCGCTCCTATGTCGTGACCTTCGGCCTCATTTCGCCCATTTTCAATTGGGTTCGTTCCCAGGTGGTCCCCTACCACATACTAAAATGCCATTGAAATCGAACCATTTTTACGCTAGTTATCGTGTGGACAGACAGACGGACAAAGCTGGAGCATATACGCTTCTTCAACCTACGGTTGGAAAGCGTAAAAAATATGTATACCTAATTAATTAAAGTAGCTGAGTATTTTTTATCAAAATGTGTAGTAGTTAAAGGACATCTGTTCAAAATAACTTTTTTCGGAAGCTTAATAGATTTCTGAAAAGTTGAATGACTTACGATTTGATCGAAACAAACTTTCTGGAGTTTAAAATGTTCTACCCTTTATTCCAAAAAGACATGGCTTCAATCAGTTGCTTATTTAAAGGAAGAGCCCCAAGGGGCCTTGCCCCCCCTCCTCCCCTCCGAAAGTGTTTAATTTTTTTTTAAAGGCAACTTACATTAGAAACAAGTTAGTAAAATCATGCAATGCACTGATTATGATACACTTTCCAACATATCAGAAATCATTACTCAAGTTATGAGGATAATGGCTGTGGAATAAATATTGCTCCTGTGCCCTGACTTTTGACCCCATTTCAATGATATTCAACAGGACCGGTTCAGTATACCTTTGGAACAACATGAAAAAGTTTTGTCGCAATCGAAGCATTTTTACGTAAGTTATGACGCATAAGGGCAACGGAATGGATCTCGCGCAGCTATGTCCTGACCTTTGACCCCATTTGACCCTTTTTAAATAGGGTTTGTCCCCAAGTGGTCTCCTGCCACATACTAAAATTTCATCGAAATCGAACAATTTTTACGTGAGTTATCGTGCGGACAGACAGACGGACAAAGCTGGAGCATATACGCTTCTTCAACTTATGGTTGGAAAGCATAAAAAACGGCTTTAATTTTAAAAAAATGCATCAACTTAAGTTAGAAAATAATGCTTTAATTTTTTCTTCTATTTTTTATTAACTTTTATTTTCTCCTGATGGATTTCAAAAACTTACATGTTTCGTCTTCCCCTGCCCCCCAATTTCTTTTATATACGCCTCTGGTTTTGATAACAAACACATTTTATTTTGTATTTCCATTGTACAGTTCAATTACTGACTTAAATTTTTAAACTTTTCTTTGATCAGGAGCACAAACTTTGCCATCAGCTGAAACTTTTGTGAATTCTTGAAGCATATGTTTGCAAACGGTTTGCTAAAAAAGTTTTAAAAATCCACTTTTGCATTGGAATGCATTTGATGAAAAAGGAGACGTCTTTACTTTTCTGAAAAAAAAACATTTCAGTTACTTTGTGGAACTATGGAATGCTCAGCATTGGATTTAAAAAATAAATCTTCATACTTTTTGGATAGAGGTTTCTGGAAGATTATGTTTGCTACTTTAAATAGCATTAACTGCTTCAAGCGACGGATATTTTAAGCCGCTTCGGGTTAAGCAAGTTAAAATAGTCTTCACCATTTATTAAATGTTTCTTTACATCATCGAAAGTTCTCTGAAAAACAAGAAATAATGCACTTTCGAGACTTCAAGCACTTTGAAGAATGCGCGAGAGGTAAGGGGAAAGCCCTCATAAGGGACGGTGATCGTGACGTAGTAGCTCAGCTGCACAGACCTTCATTATCTCTTTATTCATGCAACCAGCTCTTTCAGAGCTGATTCAAAGACTGATTCGAAAACTTTCGATTCGATCGCCAGATAGCGTTTCCGTGACAACATGAATGAGCGGGTGAAGAGGAATTGGCCATTGCTTTCGGCAACGGTTCGCTCAGAAAAGAGAAGACTTAGACTACCTCAGTCACTCTCATGCTCCGGCCCTTAACAGCACGTGTTTCGCGAGAGTTATTTCAGTTTGTGTGAAGTGTCAATGAATTAAAATCAGTGATATTATATCTTAAATTCGTGGCTTTGTTAGATTCGAACTGTTTTGATAAATTTTGTGACAGCTTCCCTGAACATCTACTGTCAGAACTCAAAGAACTCTATGCTTCAAATTTTGATACAGCTCGACTAAAAAGTGAACTGAAGGTGTTTTATTCCCTTGATGAATACAAAAACAAATCAGTAAGTGACATTTCTTGTTACATAAAGCTGAATAATTTGGACATAGTGTTTAGTGAGATGTACACATTAGCAGACCTAATATATTAAAGTTTCCAGCAGCAACTGCCGAAAGAAGGTTTTCCGCATTAAAAAGAATCGTGATATATCTTAGAGCCACACAAGGACGTGTACATTCGAGCAACTTGGCTGTTTTGTCAGTAGGGAAAAACATTCTTTTTAAATATTAAAAAGTACTCGGAAGAAACTCCTTATGAAAACGTAACACTCAAGTTCACACAAAGGGGGAGGGGGTGGGGAATGGAGTTCATCTACAAATAAGTGTTCAAATCCTAATCCTCATAATTATTTGGTATCATGTTAGCAATAACATGTACCTAAAATTTAGAAAAAAACATTTACTTCTATTTCTTGACAATTAAAAATTGAACTTCACAATTTTTAAAGAAATAGTACTGTGGGAAGGGGAGGGGGACGGCTGAGATAGCAGGTCTCGTACCCAAGATACGCCACTTACTGTTAGTTATTGACGCGCGTGAGTTCTTCAGTTCAAGGCGTAACACTGTCTGCGAAAGTCTCTGCAGATTTTCCCCAGCCACTAATATTTTCCCCAGCCACGAATTATAATTCGTGGAGTAAAAGAAAGTTCTTTAATCCTGTGTGTTAGTGAATTCATGGCAAATCCTAGTGATGAAATATCTTAAAAATTCAACTTTAATATTACTTGGGTTACTAGGATGAAGCTCGTGTTCCGTTGTCAAATTTTTCTCGTGCACCAGCCCGTCGTTAGGACTGACTCAAGAGATATATAGGTGTTGCCACTCGTGCGATAATGCCCAGCCTTCCTGTTCGTTAATTGTGCCTCTTCTTCTTCTTTCAATTTGTTGATCTAACTTCTTTTACACACTGTTAGTGTGATGGAATTTTTATAGAGTCCCAGTTAATTGAATGCCCGGTGCTTTGAATGTGTCTGTGAAGTCTTGTTTTGTTGTTAACATGTCTTATAGCGGCTTTTTATGTTCTTCCACACGGATTCCAGGTTATTTCCCAGTTTCTCCTAGGTAGGTGTTTCTACAACTGCAGTTTACATCGTAGACCACTCCTCGTCGAGTCAGACCTAACGACGGGTTATTGTGCAAAAGGAAAATTCCACAACGACGGAAAATAAGTTTCATCCTGGTAATTCGCGTAAAAATAAAGTTAAATTTTTAAAGAAAGTTTCTTGTTTTTTCGTTAGAAACGTGAAGGAAAAAAATGATTAAAACTGAAAAACTTGCCTGCATTTTTCACTTTATGGAAAACAAAAGCTATAAACTAGAAATCAACCACACAAAAGCAAGAAAATGAGAAAAATGTGAATTAGTGTGGTGCAAGTTAATTTAATTTTCGGAAAATAGTGCCATTATTTTTAGTGTTTGAAATATTTAATTTTACTTTCAGTGTATACTTTGTACCTAAAATAGATCGTGATGCACAGTCTTTAATTAATCCCCTGTTAATTCTTCTTGAATACATAAATACATATAAGCCGCCCGGTGGCGCTGTGGTCTGAACGCTGGCTTCTGACCATTCGTTTGTGATGGGTCCGTGTTCGAATCCCGTGATGCATGCATGCTGTCCGGTGTTGGTAAATTGCTTGGAAAGTCACGTGTGGTCTCCAACCCCGTATGGAAATTTCACCTGTAGACTAAGGGAAGGGAAGGTGACAGCAGCATAGGATTTATCCGCAATTCCATAAGTAAATTGCTGCTAAAGCTCACGGGAAAGGAAGACAACACAAAACATAATAGCCTACATCTTGATATTAATATTAATCGACTAATATATTTTTTTTTTTTTATTGGAGGTTTAACGACCACCGTGAGCAACTCAATGGGCTATAAGCAGTCGCCCGTCCCTCATTTAGGGTCACTGGTTCCAGGGAAGGAAGAAAGCCAGTGCCGTAAGACAAACACAACATCCATGCGTGACCGGGATTCGAACCCGGACCCCTTACAGACGAATGATCAGAGGCCAGCGCCTTAGACCACTGCGCCACCGGGGCGGCAACTAATATTTCCAAGTTAATGGTTGCTATAAGAGGAATAAAAAAACGTTTGCCTTACCGATGCTGAAGAGAGAAAGATGAAGCAACACTGTCATCACATATGCAAAACTTGAATACGCATACTTTATTGTGGTTTTGAGGAAAGTTGAATATGTATAATTTCATTTCTATTTCTGGAGAGCACCTCAGCTTACCCCAAAATTAATATTTTGAAAAATATGACGAAAATTTTACCAATTCAAGTCTGGTTATACATCTTCCTGTACAATCGCCTATTTTCTTGGACAACATTTCTTTCCTTTGAATGGCAGTTTTAGATTTTGTTTTCTACCAGGGCTTTGGATTTTAATATATATATTGAGTTTGAAGAGTTTTCGAACTTCTATACAGTTATATAAGTTTGCATGGGGATGATAAAAGTGAGTATTAAACTGAGCATGAAGATACTCGCATGCATTCGTCGTGTTTTCTGTTGATGCCTGGCATTTAGCATTTTTTAACGCAAGACATATCCTTATCTGTGAGGGTCTCCAAAGCGCGAGAATTTTCTTCCACAGCATGCGTTTATTATCTTTGATGGACGTTTAGAAATATCCTCTTCAGCTTCTCGCTGCAATTTCTTTGTTGGGTTGCAATGACCTAGAACGTCTTAAGAATTAAAGGGGATTATTTAGCCGCAATTTACGTACACCCATGTTGTATATGTCTTACGGCACTGGCTCTCTGCCTTGCCTGAACCAGTAGCCTTAATTTGGGAAGGGCGACTGATTATAGTCCATCCAGTTACTCACTGTTTGGGCTTGCGCTTTAACCCCCCCCTTTTTTTGTAAAACAAATAAGTTATAACTAACAACAAGTTAGTAAAATCATACAATGCATTGATTATGATACGCTTTCCAACATACCAGAAGTCATAGGGAAATAAATGCCTTGGTTTTGAGGGGACTAAACTATGGTATAACGTTTGAGGTTCACATATATCAGAATTAAATTTCTTTGTGCCTGTGTTACCTATTTCTATTATCAAGAGCTACCACACATAAGCCGTTTTATAATTAAAAATCCCATTTAAATCGGGCAGTTTTCACGGAAGTTATCGTGCGAAAATAATGGCTAACGAATCTCACGCATGCGCACTGCCCGCAATTGCTAGTAACAAGCATTTTTGGCGGAACTGCATCCAAAGTCGTTACGGAATAACGTATTGTATTTGTCGCAATCGAATCATTTTTACGCAAGTTATTACTCAAATTATGAGGATAATGGCTGTGGAATAAATCTCGCTCCTGTGCCCTGACCTTTGACCGCATTTCGATGATATTCAACAGAACCGGTTCAGTATAACCTCCGGAACAACATGATTTCTGTCGCAATCGAAGCACGTTTATGTAAGTTATGACGCATAAGGGCGATGGAATGGATCCTTGACCTTTGACCCCATGCATTTCGCCCATTTTCAATAGGGTTCGTCCCCTGGTTGTCCCCTACCACATACTAAAGTTTCATCGAAATCGAACCATTTTTACGCCAGTTATCGTGCAGAGAGACAGACGGACGGACAAAGCTGGAGCATATACGCTTCTTCAGCCTACGGTTGGAAAGCGTAAAAAAGAAAGCACCCCGAGCAAAATCTCATTCCCAAACAGATTTCAAAAAGAGTGCTATATTAGTTTTGGTGTTCTCAAATGTATTTTCACTAAATAAATTTCCTGCTTTAAAGCTCCGTAACTTAAACTGAAAAATCCAGGCCAGGTATTGAAGAAAATGTATTATGACTAGATTAAGAACATTCACATTAGCCGTACATCATTTGAATAAATGCAGTGTTTTTCTTTCTTTTTTTTTTTTTTTTTTTTTTTTTTTGTTCTTGCGCAAAGTAAACTTCAGGATATTGCTTCGTAGACGAAGTTTTAGCTTTCCTGAGATTTTCTACCCTCCGTTCTCATTCTATTTTCTTCTTTTTCTAAGCTAAACTCCGGTAGTTAATTTAATTCAATTAGAAAGTGCGTTTTCAGGATATACGCCCTATTTTTCTACAAGTATCGATTTGTTTTAAATAATTGGAAAAGTCTAGAAAGTTGCGAGGAGGCGTATCTTGCGAACTCCAAAAACTGACAAATATTTCGCAAAATCCTCCTGGGATGCGAAAGAAATGTTCAATTTCAAGATAATCATCGCAGTTTATTTAGCTTCAAGACATCCTTGTCGATTTTTTTTTTTAATTTGAAAGCATTCGAAGCGTACTTACATTAAAATGTCGGAATACGGAAAATTTAAGTTAAATGAGAAAGCAATTTTTAAAATAAGTGTCACAGGGCGGTTCACTGAGTTACTTTCAGCTCCTTGTCGCGTGTGTTCGTCAGGCCTTCGCTTGTAAAGAAATTTAATGTTCCGGGTTCTAGACTCTAAATGAAAACTCGTTGCTCTTCTGCTGTAATGCTTTTTATTTGATTCTGTACATAGAGAGGTTCACGTGGTTCGCTTGCCCTGAATTTTTATTATTTCCATATTCTCCAATTTTACTGTTTGCACCTTGACCCGTTCCTTTTTCCAAATTTAATTTCTCCTTATTCCATCGCCGCATCAAAGAAGTCTTCCCGTTTTTTACGCTTTCCAACCGTAGGTTGAAGAAGCGCATGTGCTCCAGATTTGTCCGTCTGTCCGCACGATAACTCGCGTAAAAATGGATCGATTTCGATTAAATTTTAGTATGTGGTGGGGGACCACCTGGGGACGAACCCTATTAAAAATGGGCGAAATGGAACAAAGGTCACGACATAGGAGCGGGATCCATTCCATTGCCCTGATGCGTCATAACTTGCGTAAAAATGGTTCGATTTCGATGAAATTTTAGTATGTGGTAGGGGACCACCTTTGAATGAATTCTATTAAAAATGGGCGAAATGGGATCAAAGGTCAGGACATAGGAGTGGGATCCATTCCATTGCCCTTATGCGTCATAACTTACGTAAAAATGCTTCGATTGCGACAAAACTTTACCATGTTGTTCCACAGGTACACTGAACCGGTTCTGTTGAATATCATCGAAATGGGGTCAAAGCTCAGGACACAGGAGCGAGAGTTATTCCACAGCCAAATAACTTGACTAAAAATGCTTCTATTGCGACAAAACTTTAGTATGTTGTTCCGGATGTATACTGAACCGGTTCTATTGAATATAATTTAAAATAGAGTCAAAGATCAGGATACAGGAGCGAGATTTATTTCACAGCTATTATTAAATAACTTTAGTAATGAATTCTGGTATGTTGGAAAGCGTATCATAATCAATGCATTGCATGATTTTACTAACTTGTTTTCTCGGGAAGCGGCTAAAACCACCCTTCCTGCCTGCTTCAAGTCTCAGATCGAAACTCTCCTTCTTTTCCTTTGTTCCTTTCCTGGAAAAAGCGGGGGCTGTGCTTCCGTTTCCAACTCCCGCCTACTTTTGGACGAGCTCGCCCGTTGCTGGATGCTCATTATTGCCACTTTGACCCATCATTAAAGATACCTCATTAAAACCTAAACTTGCAAGAAGAAGCCATGTGCTCGAATATTCAACCTGCGTAAACTCTGACGTTATAAAACGGCAACTCTGCACTTAGAGCGGTAAACCGATCCTCATCATGTAAACACAGGGACGGCGATGGTGTTCGAAAGTTTAAAAGGAGTGCCCTCCCTTCACAGTCCAGATTTGTTTTGAACTGGAAAGAACGAGGGACACGCAATTATCCCTTTCTGAACCGGCAAAGGGATACGCATGGTGGTGGTAGCGTAATGTTTTGAGGTGGCATCTCGATATGTAAACGAGATGCCATCGAGCCGTAAATGCTCGACCCTATAGGGATGATATCATAGACCCCTATGTTCGCTCTTATGCACGTGCCATAGAAGATACATTTCTCCTGTAACGCTCATCCCCACCGGGCGTGGCTGGTAGAACAATCTCCAACAGGAGACCATTGTCCCTATGGATAGGCCAGCAAGGTCTTCCGACTTTAATCCAATCGAACATGTGTAAGATTACATGAAAACCCGTCAGTAATTACTGGGAAAAATAAAATTTATGATGCAGAAATTATTGATATTTAGTTATTGAGTTTTTTGAGTTCCACGTCAATAGATGGCGATGTTGGGTCACAGCTTTCTGAAAATTTCCCGAGCAGTCGGTTACGGAATTTGATACGACGGGCTGTCTGTTATGTGTTTTGTAAAACCTTTAGTCCCTATTTCGTCAACACTTCCTTGTACACAACATTTTTCGTATACACTGACTGTGTACCCTGTATCAATTTCCCCTTTTCTTTTCCGTGAGCTAATTTAATTTTAACGTCGTCAGATCGTCGTACTCTTGACGTTGCCTCATACAGATGGCTAAACACCGGTTCAGGTAGTGAACTAAAATTCCTGATGTAAGTTTTTCGTAGCCGCCCCTCTGGCGCAGTGGTCAAAGCGATGGCCTCTGATCATTCGTCCGAAAGGGGCCTGGGTTCGAATCTCGTGTGGCATGGATGCTGTGTTTGTCTCACGGCACTAGCTCTCTCCATTCCCTGGAACCATTTACCCTAAATTACGGGCGGACGACTGCTTATAGCCCACTGAGTTACTCACAGTGGTCGTTAAACCTCCAACCAAAAATAAAAAAAAAGTTTTCGTATCTCTAGTGTTGACCGTGTGACGTAACGCATATCTGACGTCATGTGAGAATGATTTGGATTAGATGACGTCACACCAGTAGTTGTGTTCTTTGTTGCTATGACAACAAAACAAAGTGGTATACCCGTGGACTGCGCGTGTAGGTGAGGACCTCACACGAAAAGCTAACTGTGATGTCACAAACATTTGTTTCTCGGTTGTTGCTATGACGACCTAAAAAGTGGCACGGAGAAGGAGGAGGGCTCTAGCAGATTATATATATATATGGATGCTCGAGGCCAGTGGTTCTGAAACTGTGGTCCGTGGCTAGGTCCTAGGTGGTCCGCCAAATTTTCCATGGAAAATCTGTATTTGTTACACGCCAGTAATGCAACTTTAAGATAAGCTGCGTGTGCAGTGGTCTATCGCACTAAGATGGGAGTGTACCAACTCAAGCGCCATTCGGCTCAAGCCATCAAGGACAAATGCATATCTCAGCCATAATTTTAACATCCTGAACAGCCTAAATCTGTCACTTCAAGGTCGCGGTGTTACAATTTTTAAAGTGCAAGATAAAATAAAAGCATTTCTACAGAAATGTGAACTTTGGAGTAAACAGCTTGGTCGTGGGGAGTACGATTCATTTTCTGCAGTCTTCAGGAGAACTAATCGATGATGAATTAGTGTAATATTTTCAAAACCATATAACAATTCTGCAAGATAGCAAAAAAAAAAAAAAAAAACCATTTACCTGAGCCTGATGAAAGTAAGGAATGGTTTAAGAATCCTTTCAGTGCTACATCTATGATTGTATGATTGAGTCCTTCGGCCTTTCAGCTCGTATGTGTGATCAGCTTATTGAATTAGTGTCTGATGCAGCACTAAAAATTCCGTTTAGTGAGAAATCCCTCACAAACTTCTGGATCCATGTGAAATCACAGTAGGCTGAACTCGCCAACAGTGCCTTCAAGCACCTGCTGCCGTTTCCCACTACGTACAATTGTGAAATAGGGTTTGCTGCCCCGGTGGTGCATTGATCTAAGCAATGGCCTCTGGTCTCTCGTCCGAAAGGGGTACGGGTTCGAATCCCGGTGAGGCATGGATGTTCTGTTTGTCTAACAGCACTGGCTCTCTCCCCTCGCTGGAACCAATGACCCTAAATTAGGGACGGGCGACTGCTTATAGCCCATTGAGTTGCTGACGATGGTCGTTTAACCTCCAACCAAAAAGGAACAAAAAAAGTAGGATTTTCTGCCCTGGTTGGACTTAAAAAGTGTGAAAAGGTTGAGCCTAAATTAAGACTGAAGCTATATTCCATTGTTCCTGGTGTAACTAAACTAGTCAAGGATTGCAAGCAACACTATTTTTCGCATTGAAATGAAGAATAAAAAAATGTATTCGTTTATTTACTTTCTTGAAATGTGCTAATACCATTTTAATTCTAAAAACAAGAAAGATGACACCGAATTTTCGGGTGTAATAAAATCCGTTCTGACGCAAATTAAATTTATCAAAGCTATTCAAAGTCAATTCAAGTCAAAGCTATTCAAAGAATCGGTATGGAAAACAATAATATCTGGCGGAAGAAAGAAGTTTTTCAATAAGGTTTTTAATCCCTCAGATATTGCTGTAAACGGAATCGTGAGCTTACGCCCTCTGGTTGCAGACTTGTGCGTTAAGAAAAACATGAATTTATATGAGAAACATTTCTCACCGGAAAGGCTCTCCAACACAGAAATAATTTTTCAAATCGGACTCTTAGAAACAGAGATATCGACAAAAATAAGATGTGACTTTACGTCCCCTGGTGGGAAAACTATGCATTATTTAGGAAGAAAGTATTCTCTGAAGGTTTTTCCATATGAGCGGTATTATTCCAAGAAAAAAAAAAAATTGTCGAGTTTCCAGAAGCTCAGATTTTGCTACAAATACATCAGAAGCAGAAATTAACACTTATGCCCCCGGGTGGCCAAACCATTCTTTACCAAACATTAAAAATTATGTGAAAAATATTTTCCATCAGGTCTTCTATGCGATACAGGAAGGATTTTTCAAATCAGAGTTTCAGAAGCAGAAATCACGCAGAAAACGCAATTTACCTTTGTGCCCCCTAGAGGAAAGTCTATGATTTACTTGAAAATTTTGAATTTATAGGAAAAACATTTCGTATCGGAAACACTATCCAACAAAGAAGGAATTTTTCAAATCGGACTCCTTGAAGTAGAGATATTGACAAAAATAAGATATACATCTATGCCCCCTGGCGTAAAAACCATGCATTATTTCAAGAAGAAAATTTTCCTAAAAGGTTTGCGACATGAGTAGTATTGGTCATCAAATGACTTTTTTTCAATCGAGAACTTAGAAGCTCATATTTTGCTGCAAATACATCCGAAGCGAAAATTAAGACTTACGCCCCCTGGTGGCCAAACCATTGTTTACAAAAATTAGAAATTATGTGCAAAGGATTTACCATGAGGAGCTGTATGCGGTGCAGAAAGAATTTTTCAAATCGGAGATTTAGAAGCATAGATAATATAGGAAGAAACGCAATTTACCTCTTCGCCCCCTAGCGGAAAGTCTATGAATTGCTTGAAAATTTTGAATTTAGATGAAAACCACGTCACACTGAAAACACTATCCAACAAAGAACAAATTTTTCAAATCGGACTCCTAGAAGTAGAGATATTGACGAAAATAAGATATACATCTACGCTCCCTGGCGGAGAAACTCTGGAATATTTTAAGAAGAAAATATTCCGAAAAGGTTTATCTATGTAAGTGGCACCAGTCCACGAAA
This sequence comes from Macrothele yani, assembly GCA_039090855.1. Lineage (NCBI taxonomy): Eukaryota > Metazoa > Arthropoda > Arachnida > Araneae > Macrothelidae > Macrothele > Macrothele yani. Next base: position 190,193,545 of record CM076995.1, read on the forward strand.
TAATTTTTTCAATCGATATTTTAAGAGCTCAGATTTTATGGCAAATACATCAGAAGCAAAATTAACACTTACGCCCCCTGGTGGCCAGAGTATTGTTGACTAAAAATTTGAAATTATATGCGAAATATTTTCCACCAGGAGGTGTATCCACTGAAGAAATAAATTTTCAAATCGGATTTTTAGAAGAAGAATTATCGGGGATAATGTAATTTACTTTTACGTCCCCTAGCGGAAAATCTATGCGTAATTTGAAAATGTAACTATATCTAAAATAGTCTTCGACATAAATGGAATCGAAAGATAAAATAATATTTTCAATCGGATGTCTAGAAGCAGATATGTGGAATAAAACGCATTTTTGAATTCGACATCATCTGCATTTACGCCCTCTAGCGGCGAAATTGTACATCGTAAAAAAAAAAAAACGAAATGAAGGATCATCATTCGCATATTTCAAGCTTCCCAATGCGAAAAGAATTTTTCAAATCGGACTAATAGTTGCAGAGATATCGTGGGTACAGACGGACGGACGAACGGACAAACCGGTAACATAAGCACGATCTTTTTTTACAAAAGACTTGCTAATAATTGTGCTGTTATTGTTTCTTATCCCTAGGTCCTAAACATTTCTATGAAGTTATATTTTTCAATTCACATATTAATTTTTGGTTAACCACATTCCATATTGTTATAGGGTGCAGTCTAACTTGTGGAAAATTTTTATATTTCATTTATGCGGTAAATTTGTGTTTCGATGTAACTGCAAGGCAGCACTCATAGTTATAATTAATTACGGTAATTGATCCTCTAATTTGTTCATCACTGCCATTGTTAAAATTTGTTCATTATTTGATAAGTGCATAATTCGTAGCCTTCTGGCAAACGAGAATTGTGAAAGGCCACATGGCGACAGACCATCTCTATTTCGGACTCATAGCAACAGTCTTGTGCATTTTCAACTCTAACGAAAGTCTGCAAAACTCACCCCCAAAATTCCCTCTGGAAGCCAAAAGACATTCTGTTGGTTGCATTTTTCTCCGAACTGAACGGGATAAGGGAGAACCGACTACCACCCACAGCTGAAAACAAGGTGATAAATCCCTTTTCAAGTGGCTAAGAGAATCCCTGTGACAGGACAAAGAGGAGAGAAACGAGGAGAAGAGAAAAACAAGCGGCGTGGCATTCTCAGGACGGTGGCAAAGCCAGACACACGCACGAGAACAGCACCAGCGAGCTGCATGGAACCTAGGCCTGAGAGCTGACCGCTGGGAGAGCTCGGAAAAAGAAGAGAGAAGCATGTAAGGAGGGCTATGAATGATCCCCTCTTAAACGAGGACATCTCAGTCCTTTGGACTTCTCGACCGATACTAGGTCGACATTAGAGCACTTTTGCCTAGGCTGTCTATATACCAAAACAGGCAGGATATTTCTTGCCACTTCTCTGCGCTGAGGACCTCAGACAACGGTTGCCAAGGTATGTGGTCTTTATACGAACATTTGCTCACGACTTACAAGTGCCGTCGGACAGTGAACAGCATATAGAACTCTGTCCCCTGTGAAAGGGAGTACGCACGACAGCGGAGGCCTCCAACACATTTTATTCGTGATTTTTATTTGTGTTATGGCCATAAGTTTTAAGAGCTCTTCCCTGCTAATTTGGCATCAAGCCTATGCAGGTGTGTGTAATGGTATAGTTATATATAGCTTATAATTAAACTGCGGCAGTCATGATAATTACTGTATCATTTTAATTGCTGGTACCCACGCTCGTACTCAATTATAGTTTTCTAAAGTGTGTATTTAAATGTTTTGGGTAATCTCTCACATATGTTTCCTTCGCTCTATTTGTTTATGGTGCATACCAGAATTTCATCAGTGAACAGTGTTTGAATCAGTGTTAATTGTTAAATCAGAGTTAGATAACTCAGTGGTATCGTTTAATCAGTGATAAAGTGTTTAAATCATTGTGCATAATTAAGCTGCCGATAGAGCAGCCCACCATACATTCATCTCAGCAGATTTTTGTGCCACATCATGGATAAAGGTGGCAGTGTATATAATATAACGTTGGATATTAAATGTCAAGCGTACGTGAAATGAGCGTTGGGTATCTTTTCGAGTGTGTGTGTGCGTTGCTGTGATTTTCGGTAGATTGGGACGTGCTGGAGTTAAATCCAGGCATCCACGCCCAATCGCGGTACGGGTTTTGCGGGAAGTTAATAATTAATGTGTTATAATTAATTATGGGAGGTCATTATTAATTATTGAAATCAGATAATTAATTTGTTGTTGCAGAATTTTCGGTTGTCAACGCAAGTAGGAAAACTCCTTGCTAGCCCCTAGCAGCAGAGGAGGAGAGCAAAATTTTTGACAAAATTTTCCTTAGTGTTTTTTTTTTTATTTAGATGTTTATTTTTTTCGGTGGAGATATCGGGTGCTTCACTGCAGGCGATACTTCACCTGGTGCCGCGGCCACATCAGCCTGTAAAGGTAAGATCCAACAATATTGATGTATTTTGGTGATTTCATTTTGCCACCTGGTTCTGTATGTGGTCTTTGTTGCCAGGACAAAGTGTTTCTTACGAAATGCTTTAGTCTTTCTGTAACGTAGAATATGATACAGGTCATGAAAGAAATACGGGATTACGCCATATAATACAAATTTTGAAGATGACAATCCGATTTTTGGCGTAAATGTGACAAGGATGGTAAGTCAGATAATATGCGAAAACTTGAAAATTTTCATCGTCCTGGAGCGGGACCCGAACCCGCGTCTCCCAGAAAACGCCTAGGTATGCTAACCACTACACTACCCAGAACGACCAAGTCTCAAGTTTCCGATCAATTTGAATTTAACCATCACAGGATTCGCTAGTCGAAGCAACCGGCATTCATGTTTAGCGAATCTGGAGGTTAACAATCCTATCCCGTGATTGCCCGGAGAAGCAGATAAATCATGAAAGAAATACGGGATTACGCCATATAATACAAATTTTGAAGATGACAATCCGATTTTTGGCGTAAATGTGACAAGGATGGTAAGTCAGATAATATGCGAAAACTTGAAAATTTTCATCGTCCTGGAGCGGGACTCGAACCCGCGTCTCCCAGAAAACGCCTAGGTATGCTAACCACTACACTACCCAGAACGACCAAGTCTCAAGAACGACCAGGTTTTCACTAAATTTCATAACATTTCGCCCTGCATTTTTTGAGTTGTCGCAATTTTTCTGTTTTTTGAGTTGATTCATGGAAACTATTGTAGTTGAACTAATGCGAAAATATGTGCTTCGGATAAATTGTGAAATAAAAATATCTATCACAGTACGTGCACAATTGATCAGATTCAAAAAGCAAGAAATGTAATTTTGCGATTGGTATATCTGAAGATGTGGAAGATATTTAAAATAATAAAAATCATGCGTTGAGTCATTTCTATGGAAATCTACCTAGAGAGTAAATTCACCAACAATTTCCATTAATCTATGTATATTTTATAAATTAGTGGATTTTTTTTTCTAATTGCTGATTGCATTTTTATGCACTGCGCAGATTCATGCTTGAGGCCGTTTTCATAAATTCTGAAGCGAATTACGTATTCGCCCAAATTTTTAAATCACACTTCACTGTAATGTGAACGTGCTTTGTTCAAATAAACGCTTAATCAAAATGAAAATTTATTAACATATCATCAGTATACTTGTCTTTCCTTTTTATTAAAATCAATCTCACTCTTTCAGTACTTGACTGGAATGATAATGGCAGCTGCCACTATCCCGCAGCGCAATATGAAAACCGCCAGCGTTTATGTAACATATGCAGAAAAGAATCAGCTTTCGAAAACCGTCAACTGTATGCATTCAGTTCGTCCATCCAGCAGAGCAAGAGCTCGAGGTTATAATTTCGAAAAACGGCGTGCACATTCATAATGGCGCATCTGGATAAAACATTGAGAGCCGTTTTCCCGTCACTTCGGCGAAGTTATAACGTGAAATTTGCGCTGTCATTTGCATGTTTAAAATTTGCATTGACATAGAGAAGCAGGTGTCGCAGCGTGCCTTAGTAACCACTCCAAAAACTTTCTTTACAAGCTTATTAATAAAGATGCACCAGGATGGAAGAACAAGTGAACACAGCCGCGAACCAGTCAAAAAGTCCACGGAACTTCTGCATAATTTAATAATTGAGTTCTCAGAAAAATAAACATCGTACGAGCGCCATCTACATATGGACGCCACATGTGCTCAACACAGGAAAAGCTATTTTTCCAAGAATAAATATTTTTCTCACAAGATATAATTCATGCAAACCGGTCGATCAACAGCACGGGCCAAATTTTATGCACTGGACTTCTTTCGGCTTCATTTCCAGCAGTCAGCCGCAAATTACACTCTTCGGCTTTAAATTTTATTTTTAAAAAACTACCTCAGAACGACGCCCACCAAATAACGCGTGAAAATTAAGCTCCAGAATTGTGTTACGTTTGCTGGTAGATTATTTATACCCGTATGGTGTTTCTGTGTGTCGATTTTATTCTAATAGAAAAATAGCTATTATATAAAACAAAAATCTGAATATCGATAGTGATGTACACGTATTCTTTGTGTACCTATAATTAGGTTCTTAATTGTTAATTTTAAGGAAACCTGCCCCGGTGACCGAGTGGTCTGAGGAGCTGGCTTCTGACCATCTGTTCTTGATGGGCGTGGGTTCGAATCCCGCATGAAGCATGCTGGTATGTTTGTCCGATTGGATTGCCCAGGCTTTGCGCCGTCCCTGGAAGCAGTTATCCTAAATTAAGGACAGGCGGCTCTTGCTCATGGTGGTCGTTAAACCACGAAACAAACGAGACAAAAAAATACGTTCATGGTCATAAAAAACGGAACATCTGAAAGGAGTCGAAATACGACTTTGAGATATGCTACTTAGGCTATCACAGAAATGATTAGCATTTTTGCGTCATAGGTGCAGGCTAGGGGTGGCCAACCCACGGCTCGCCGCGTGTCACTTTTGATGTAGATAATGTTGAACGTGCCACTCCACCTTAACCTATCCCCCCCCTCCCACTATTGTTTCTGAGATGCTGATCAGTGAGTGCTGAACGGTACATATTTTTCACCAAGTTCATGATAGGAAAAGTATTTTCACATATTTTCGACCCGAACCTGCAACAATATCGCAGGGGCCATGTCTCGTAGTGTAGGAAACAATGAGTAAGGTCGGGGGGGGGGTGTCCAGAAAGTAGCATATTTCTGGCTGGTTGGATTTTCAAGCACCTCCTCGAACTTGCTGTGAATTGCAGTGTTATTCTGAAGCTCGGGTTTGTGAAAAGGAGATTTTATTTTTCGTTTCGGAAGTCTGAAAACCTGGCTTCAAAGGAGTTTTTCAAATCAGAAAAATGTTGCTGATATTTAGAAAAATTTGGAATCTCACCGAACTCAGTTTGTGACAGTTGTTTCATTTGAGGAAAGTGTACGAGATCATGCCGGGAAAGATGCATTCTAAGAAGAACAAGTTTTGCCATTTAAATGCCTCAACTGAGTTGAATAACACTGGGAAAAGATTGTTTTTACTTTGCAAACGCAGATTTAAGTTGTTAAGGTGGCCCAGGATGTCCGTCACAAATGCTAAATCGTTTAATAAATTATTAAAATTACAAAAAGTGAATTCGCACGCGCGTGCCGTTAGTGGCACGCGTGCCGCGGATTGGCCACTCCTAGGCAAATCAGATCGCGCAACGCAACAGACCGGAAACCGACTGTTTTTCTGTTAGAAGTGCCGCGTCACTCGATCGGCATGTCAGTGCTTGGTCAGTAGTAGGTAAGGATGCCTCGTCGTCGTGTAAGACAGTCATACGACTGTCTTACACAGTCAAACCGTCGGTTTTTCTGTTATAAGAGCCGCGTGGCTCGTTCAGCATGTCAGTGCTTGGGCGGCATTGGGTAAGGATGCCCCGTTGTCGGTTAAGATAGTCGTACAGTCACATCAGCGAGTTCGACGGAGGTCGCACTATCGGCATGAGATCGACTGCTAGCTTCCGTCCGGGAGATTGCTGGTCTATGTCCATCGTGGCAAGAGTGTGCAGGGAATGGTACGAAGAAGGGCGTAATGCCCGAAGAGATTGTTCTTGGCGTCATACAGAACAACTCCAAGGGGCAACCGTCATCTCATCAGTATGTCTTTGAGTGACTGTTCTGCATCATCAACGGCGTTGGAGCAGCAGTGACGAACTGTGACGCATTCTCCCATATCAGCTGTAACAGAACGTCACCGGTTATTACAGTTAAGACTGCAAAATCATCAGCTCCTCTTCAGGTTACTTTTGACACCGTAGCAACGGATTACCAGACTGCAATGGGGCATCGAACGAAGGGCGTATCGTGTTCTCCGAAGAAACGCGTTTCTGTTTAGGACAAAAATGATGGTCGCATCTATGTCCGCCTACGACAGGGGTTAAGGCATTGGGAAGAGTGTATTCGCACCAGGTGTACTGCACCAAGACGAGGAATTATGGCCTGGGGTGCTTTCGGGTACGAAAGCAGATCACTTCTCGTGAAAGTACGTGTCATCATAACGAGCGTCCGTTATGTCAATAACATTCAGCGACCTGTCGCTTTTCCGTACCTGCAGGGCATACCAGGAGCCATGTTTAAACAGGACAATCCCACACCGCATGTTGCAGCGACATCACGTGCCTCCTTCAGGGATAACGGCGTTGCACTTCTGCCATTCCTGCCTATATCACCGGATTTATCACCCATAGAAAATCTCTGGGACATGCTTTAACGATATGTGCAGTGGTACAACCGTCCGCTAGCAACTCTAGATGAACTTTGGACGCGGGGCAATACAGCCTGGATGGTTATTCCACAGGGCATCATTTACACATTATTTGATTCGATGCCTCAGCGCGTACATCAGATGATACAAGCCAAAGGAGGCCACACCGCTACATCGATACACCTGGAACGGATAGCACCGAAATGCTAATATTTGTTTTGTATTGCCTAATGAACATATCCTGTAAAAATCAAAGTCGTATCGCAACTGCTTTTTAGGTGTTTTGCATTTTATGAACATGAGTGTGCTAGGTTTTTGCAGATGAAGTTGCATTTTGCAGACTCGTGCAATTGGCAGATAATTTAGGAATTTACGCATCGCGCGATGTGTAAAGCGTAATCAAAAATGGCTTCAGTTTCAAGGGAGTTGTTTTGCAGTGAAGAGGACGAGGGATCAGAACCCAATTCGTGTAATTTTCTTATATGAGTTTAAATTTGGACACCGTACAACGCAGGCATCTCGGAACATCTATACAGTATTTGTGGATGACCGTTAGTGAATGTAAGAAACAACGCTGGATCGCTATATCCTGTCCGGCCATATGTAACTCGAAAATGAACCATGCGGTAGACCAGAAGGAGCTATCGATGATGGCGAGTTAGTGGCCTCGATGGAATCGGATCAACATCGAACGGTCAGGCAACTTGACGAGAAACTCGAAGTACACTATACAAATGCATCGATGAGCCTTTCCACTATGACCAACACCAGCCTAGAGAAATCAACGCGCCTGGAGACCGAACGGTGGCGCAGGTGAAATGCACAGAGCGGTATATACACAACACGAGGACCGGGTTTCGGTTAGTACAGTGTTGGGAGTCAGAATGGGAAAAGCTGCCGATTTATCGGAGTTTGATAAAGGACAAATTGGGATGGCACGGCGCGGCTTGTGGGTTGTTCACGTGCCGCTGTATTGAGTACGTATCACAAGTGGTGCACAGATGGCCAAACGACGAACCGTCTTTTGCCGTGTGTTGTCCACAGCTCATTGATGCCAGAGGGGGAGCGCGGACTGTCGCGCATTGTTCACAGCGACCGCTGGGACACAGTGCGACAAATCACCCGCAGCGACAACAGTGGCGATCAGGGCAATGTGTCACAGCACACAGTTCATCGCAGCCTTCTGCGCATGGGCCTGCGTAGCCGAAGACATAGCCGGGTCCCCTTGCTCACTGCACGTCAGCGCCAACAACGCATGAAATGGGCCCAAGATCATCAAGATAGGAACGTGGATAATTGGAAGAAATTGTCCTGGTCTGACGAATTAAGATTCTTGGTGCATCACGTAGACGGCCGAGCGCAGATACGCTGATTACCAACGGGGGGTATGGCCCCTGAATGCACTATTGGGCGAAAACAGGCCGGTGTTATGCTGTGAGCGATGTTTTCTTCGGACACTTTAGGCCCCATTATCCCAATAACGCAATCATCTGTCAGGTATATCTGAACATCGTTGTAGACGAAGTTCAACCAAACTGTGTTCCTTGCTGGTGATGAGAGGATAATGCGCCATGACACACTAGCAGACTCGTCACGGATCTAGTTGTGTGGCAAAGCGCTGCGCGTTTGGTTCGAGGAACATGTTGGTGACTTTTCTGTTAATGTCATGGCTTCCAGATTCGCCTGACATGAACCCAATCGATCATTTGTTATTCGACTTGGAAAAGCGGCTGGATCGTGCTAAATCACCACCACCCCAAAATGTACGGAAACTGGAGGATCTGCTGTTGACATTATGGTATACCAGATACCCCAGGATACCTATCGCCACCTCATCGAATCGGCGCCTCGCCGAGTGGCCGCTGATTTGCGGGATAAAAAGGGTCCAGCAGCTTATTAGGTAGGTGGTCATATTATAATGGTGCCTCGGTGTAATTTCCCACATTTTTCCTCCATTAGCAAAGTGAAAAAGATCGAATAATGGCTCCCACATGAGCAGTCGGAATAGCGCAAAACATGACGATTTGATTTTTGCTGTTCTGTACTTATCTGCAACAAAACGAACGACATTTGATGCCCATCGTCACGTTATAACGAAGTAAATTTCTCCGTCATTTTTATTCTGATTCCTATCTGCCTTTATGTCGTGTGCGTCCTTCTGGCAGGTACGTCACATCTCCTGGTACGTTACAACGTACAATGAGTAATGGATGCAGTATTAAAATCACTCATATTCAGCGCAATTCCTTGACCGCGGTGAAGACCTGAAACACACGCCAAAGAGCGTGTTCAGTGGTCCGCCGCTGATATGATCCACTCCTCGTCCTTACAACTTGAATTACGGCGGACAGGTATTGTCAAGAACTTTAAAAAAAATAAGTGGCGTGGATTCACGGAAAATTTCTGAAAATAACGTTCAGTAAAGTTGTCGGTATAGGTGTCTGTCCGTCTTTTTCAGCCAGACTTCAGAAAAGTCCATTTCAGTATTTCCCGTACCGGTTTTTAAACTGAAATTCCGCAAAATCGACAATCCTGAATTTTTCAGTCCTTCTCCTGCAGTCAGGATCGAAACTCAGACGTCTTAGGTTGCTTCAACAAGTAACGCGCGGTATTTACCACTGAGCCACAAACGCTCGGGAATACGAATCATGTATCATAAAACGAACTGCGCGACGATGAATGTTTTCTTTCTCAACCAGATTTTCTTCCGGTGTTTCGAAGCAACGATCTCGCGCACATTGTTCGGTGCTCCCTTCAATATACAGATTTTCATCGACCGTAGTGAAATCTTTTTCATTTACTTTACTAATTGACACGAAACTAAATCGAAAATTGCATCTAATAAATCTTCTTCTTCTGGATTGACAACGAAATACCCCAGTTTGTTTGAAAGAATATTTTTTGCCCACTTCTAAGAGATCTTCCATTATTGAATCAACCACAGACAAATACTTTTTGTAATGGGGATGTAGTGGACAAAAAGCACCCTGCTTCCGTCCAAAGAAGCTGAACAAAATCTTTGCGGTAAAAATTCGCCGATTCCACCCCCCCCCCTTGAGACTTCATGTTTTTAACCATCTTAAGACCAAAACCACTGTCCGTTATTCGGAGGGTCCGCTATTTGGAGGCTGTTTGGTACTTTTACTAATATTAATCAATTACAAATTTTTCAAAATAAATACATCCGATTAATAGATTTTAAACATAATTTAACTTAGGCAAGATTATGTACAAGCGAATTAAAATGAACCTTGGACAGGAGCTCATAGAAATTAATACTGTTACGTACCGTTATAATATCCGTAACCAAGCATTGTTGAGACTTACTGCACCTAGAACACAAACTACTAAACAAAGCCTATATTATTCTGGTCCGGAGTTTTGGAACTCTTTGCCAGCAGAATTAATATCTATTAATAACTTCAATTTGTTTAAAAAGAAATTAAAACACCTATACTTAATAACTGATATCCATTCAGTAGTGCAAGATGGGAGGTTGATTGATAGGGATTATTCGACTGAGGGGGGGGATGCGAGGGACTTACCAGGTGAAGATTCGGTGACCAAGGGACTGGGGATCTATACAATAAGGATCGGGTAGGGGGGAGGAATAACTCATGTTTTTCATTACTTTAAATACCCTTGATATGCTGTCAATTTTATATTATGCTTAGATATTTAATTTGATATTTGTTTTCTTTTTTGACTCTGTTGTTATTATATCAATGTTCTTGTCTTGACTTAAACCTAGGGAGATCAAGGCTGGTCAGGTCTTTTCGAGACCTTTTCCTTTATCCTCCCTGCTGTTATTTATATGTTTACGCTTAACTATTTAGAATTATTAATTTTAATATGTAACAGCAAGATCAATAAATGAAATATACAGAATTGTACCCAGAAGAAGACCACATGGGAGATGGGTGGATGAAATTCGAAAGTATGCGGGAGTGACATGGAGGAGACTTGCACAAGACAGGCCGTTGTGGAGGAAACTTGGGGAGACCTTCGTCCAGCAGTGGATTGATAATGGTTGACAATAATGATGATGATGATGGTGATGATATACTTTGGGACTGGGAGATCACAGAACTGTCCGCTAAATGGAAGTGTGCTTGCTGTATTCGGTTATAGATGATTCACTGTATATGTATAATTCGTAATTGTGTCTGTTTTTAATTTTAAAGAATCCCTAAATATTTATAGCTTGAAACCACGCCTTTTTCTTCTGGCGATGTGCGGATTCTGTCTTTTTATATCCATCTAATAATAAATTCCGTGGAATGTGTCTATGAGTAATTGCATTAGTAAATGTATTTTTTGTTCTATCCGCTTAACTATTATTCGAAGCAAAAGCCATTTAAAAAAAAAAAAAATGTGAAGTCTTGCCAGAATGTTTATTCTTTCATTTACATGTTGGTACTTCTGGAAGGAGTAATTATGAGACGTTGTGAAAGAAACTGAAGCGTAGATACCGTACTTGTTTAAAGAACATTCGTTTTTATTATTGCTCCCCTTTTCTTTCGGTTCTTGCCTAAATTAAACAACATGCACAAAAACATAAGCAACGTTTATTATTCAGGCCGCATGTACACTGTCTGTCAATTCGATTAGGACTCCACCAAGAGCTATGCGCATGAAAATTGGGTTTACCGAAACAGCTTCTTTTATATTTTGTTCAAACCGTACTGCTTCGAGTTTTAATTAGCATAAGTTAAATTATGTATAGCTGTATCCAGAATTTTGTAGTGTAGTTATTCTGCTATATTGCTATACCCATTTATTTACCTTTTCACTTTGGTACTCTTACGGAATAAAATATTCCTCAAGACAACGTCTGAGTACTAATCTAAATAAGTAATAAGTCGCCATTAAAGTATTCTGGTTCGTATAAGCAAGTAAAATTGCGGAATACCTCAAGCCATTGGATTTAACGATTTTTTTCCCTCTTTAGCGAATTGTGTTAAAAATCAAAATGCCCGAATTGTATTCTCATGAGTTTTTATGACGTTATGAATTAATATCAAGGAATAAAAGCAACGACATAGCAAAGGGGACTTATGAACTGATGTGTACCTCTAAATAACTTTCCTTTTCAGTTTTGGTTTTCTTATGTAAATTTATTTTCTTTTGGTTAAACGTTTTCTCACTGATCGACATATTAATTCTTCGAAGCACTGAAACGATGAAAGTTTTTCGTCTTTAGCACGATTTAATAATAAAAGATGAGAAATATATATACAATTAAAACCATGAGCACTTTCGAGGCAGCGGCTGGCTCATCTTCAGATGTAATAAATAGAGACACATTTAATCTATATATATAATATAGATCATTGCATTGTGGGGAGCATGCTAAGTTATTAGCCAATAGTAATCTACATGCGCCAAATTGTTGCGTATAATGTTGGCCTAATGGTCTGTGAAGAAATCATGGAAATAAAATATATTATAGAAATAAGAAATGGTGTAGGGTGGGGTGAACATTCAATTTTAAGTTTATATTACAATTTACTGTTTTAATAAGGGATTTCCAAACGTTATGTAACTAATAGGGGACATGTTCATTACAACATTGCTCACCGGAAGCCTCTATATATACACTTTCTGCAATTAAAAGGTCACTAAGTTAATACTCCTAGTAAACTTGGTGACCTTTCAATTGCAGAAAGTGTATATATAGAGGCTTCCGGTGAGCAATGTTGTAATGAACAGGCCCCCTATGAGTTACATAACGTTTGGAAATCCCTTATTAAAACAGTAAATTGTAATATAAACTTAAAATTGAATGTTCACCCCACCCTACACCATTTCTTATTTCTATAATATATTTTATTTCCATGATTTCTTCACAGACCATTAGGCCAACATTATACGCAACAATTTGGCGCATGTAGATTACTATTGGCTAATAACTTAGCATGCTTCCCACAATGCAATGATCTATATTATATATATAGATTAAATGTGTCTCTATTTATTACATCTGAAGATGAGGCAGCCGCTGCCTCGAAAGTGCTCATGGTTTTAATTGTATATATATTTCTCATCTTTTATTATTAAATCGTGCTAAAGACGGAAAACTTGCATCGTTTCATTGATTTATGTCGCACGAGTCTTCAATATTTGTTAATTCTTCGGAGATTTCTCTATTTGGCAACGCTGACTAGCGGTCTACACAGGTCGGGCCGTCTGCCAAGCCCAAGCCTTAGTTGCAGACCGGATCGGGCTCTTTTTAATTTAGAGAACAAAGCAACGGGCCGGACCGGGCGTTCTTCCAGGCAATAACGGCCGGGACGGGCCAAGTCTACCCATTCTTTTTATCGCAGTGGTAACGAAAGAAAAAAGTCGTATTTCCCCGATATCCTGGTGTATTTTAACTGTTTTCCTGGCTTTACTTACTTCCATAGCATAGCGCAGGGCGTAACCACAGAGGCGAGGTGAGGCACTCACTTCGGTTTTATCATTTGTAGGTAATAAGCTGGTAAAAACACTTTGGGACTTGTTGACAACAAAAAGATTCGACCCCGAGCGAGTGTGTGTAGTGGGGGTACATGGCTGTCCGCAGTGGTGTGTGTGTGTGTGTGTGTGTGTGTGTGTGTGTGAGAGAGAGAGAGAGAGAGAGAGAGAGAGAGAGAGAGTGGGACCACATCGATTTTTTCTCCTATACCTAATCTGTATAGGGATTGACTTTGGTAGTGTTACAGCTTACTAGTTCAGAGAAAAGGTCATCCTGAACGCGTTTAGTTTTTTTTTTTTTTCGCTCTCTTTTAAGATTATATTTTTCGATAATTGCCAAAGTTTAGTTAATATTTTTAGACTTACATTGAACTAAATATTTTCAATAATATCTCATTTCATTATTTAATTTTCACAATTTAATAAAATACAGCAGAAAAACAAAATAACACAAAATAACACAAAATTGCACGTCATGTGCCGAGCCGAGCCTAAATAATAGCTGCAATCGACGTGCTGGGTCGGTTCTAAATCATAGCTGCAATCGACGGGCCGGGTCATGCCTAAATCATAACTGCAATCAACGGGCCGGGTTGTGCCTTAAATCATAGCTGCAATCGACAGGCAGGGTCGGGCCTAAATCATAGCTGCAATCGACGCGCCGAGTCGGACCTAAATCAAAGCTGCCATCGCCGGGCCGAGCCAGGCCTAAATAATAGTTGCCTTTGGCGGGCCGGACTCACCAAAGAACGTCCCTGCACTCCTCTAACGCTGTCAGTGGGTTACAGCACAATGTAAGGAAAACGTTGAATGTGTAGCAGGGGTGGATGTAGAGATTAACAGATAGTATTAAGGACAGATTGAAAAGATAGCAGAGATTACGAGTAGATCTGAAATGTAGAGATTATGAAACGTTGATTCAAAGCTACACTATAAAATATAAATGGTGTAAACTCACTGAAAATAACTTGCAGCAAATTTGCCGGTAGGTGTCCGTCTTTTAACAAAATTTCCGTTTTTAAAAGTTCCTTTTTTTTTTTTTTGACTTCCGTATTTTTACAGATATTTCGTCGTCAGTAATTCCGTTTATCACGGAAAAGTTTGCTTCGTGCTTTTCCGTATGTATACGGAAATTTCGCGTAATGAAAGATCCTGGATTCTTCAGCCCTTAAGGCGGCCACAGACACACACTCTTGAGTGTCACGTCAGGGTGGGGAGATCAAGCGCCGACCACCTGGATTCTCGGTTTCGGCCACAGACAGTCGTCACTCTTGAATGACAGTTCTGTGGAACACGGCTCATTTGCGTATCATTTAAAGAGGGAAAATGCCTTTTTCTCATAAAAAAACAACAACAACATAAAGTTTTATCTATGACTATCTTGCTAAATAAAAAGCTGAAAATGGATAGAAAAAAACTCAGAACCGCAGTTCTGTCCCTCTAAGGCCCGTTTCACACAGGCGGGTTCTTCCCGCGGAAGCAATAAATTATTCAGCTGTCCAACCGCCTCTTTTGGAGCCGGCTGTAGAGTTATACCGAGACTTTCAGACGAGCGGAGTCGGTAGAAACTCCGATCCGGCAGCCGCTGAGCTTCCACGGGGTTCGCTACAAACCGACCGACTGCGATACCGTCCAAATTTAGAGAAACACAGATGTAAGGCAAGACATTCACACAATCGATGAACGGATTCTCCGCTTAGGCAATAAAACAATCACTCTTGTCAGAGGGGAGGGGCCGAAAGCAATGCTGCCAGGCAAGGTCGATTGTCAATCGCTTTGGGCTTGTGTGCTTTGTTAGTTTTCAACAGAAATACTCTGATTTTTTAGTATAGTTTGCGCTATAACCTCTGTCGATCATGTCTGCTATTAATGTTGATATTGGCCGCCCCGGTGGCGCAGTGGTCTAAGGCGCTGGCCTCTGATCATTCGTTCTTAAGGGGTCCGGGTTCGAATCCCGGTCAGGCATGGATGTTGTGTTTGTCTTACGGCACTGGCTCTCTCCCTTCCCTGGAACCAGTGACCCTAAATTAGGGACGGGCGACCATTGAGTTGCTCACGGTGGTCGTTACACCTCCAATCAAAAAAAAAAAAAAAAAAATGTTGATATTGAATTATTAATTTTGGAAGTGGAAAAACGCCCACAAGGTTGGGATACATCGTCGGAAGATTACAGGGATAGGAACATAAAAAAAAAAAAAAAAAAAATGCTTGGGATGATATCTGCAGAATCTTGTACAACGAGTTCGACAATTTCACTGAATATGAAGGAACATCATCGGTAAGCGAATTCCGAATGTACTTGTCTTTGTGCAGTGATATTTCACAAAAATAATATTTGAGCATACCTGCCAACTCTTCCGATTTTGGCAGAAGTCTTTCGATTTTTTATACATTCTTCCGATCTTGGGACCAAACTCGCGTTCTTCTTTCGTTCGAAAAATTTCTGCGTTTTTTGCGAAAAATAACCTGTTTTATTAATTTTTGTAAGACAAAAAAAAAAAAGTTGAAAAGCGCAGCAATAACTTACTAGTCTTAATCTCAGGGCTGCCAGACTTGCGCCAATTGCACCAGCCCGCGCCAAAACGTTGTTCTTGCACCATTCTGCTAAAAAAATCGCGATTTTGACGAAATCTTTGCTAATTTTGCGCCAAAAGGTAAAATTTACCGGTCATCGATATTTTAGCGTAATCTTACGCCATTCGAAATCGATTCAGCGGTTAGTTCGTACATGAGATCCTTCCGTGGATTCGCGGTGTCCCCTTTCCCACCCCCACCCTTTTTTTTTTTTTTTTTTTGTTATTTTCGAGATCGATGCAAAAATGAAGGAATTTTCGGGAGTATTAGTTAGGGCGGGGGGTCGTATTCCGTCTGGGGAAGTTATTTTGTCTTTTTAAACGTTCGGAAACGGAAGATAAACGGATTGTAGATTTTTCCCGTAATCGTATTTTTTTCCTCTCGCGATGTTGCTTCTGTTCAGTATTGTTGTTAAATATAATTTCATTGCATAACTTCAGCTTGAAATTGTAGGCAACGATTTCCGAAAATGGAAGTTAGGCCGCCCGAAAATTTCCCCGTAATCTTCGGCCACGAGATTGTTACGCTAATTCCAGGAATTCCGTTTTTTATCGAGGCACAACTGAACTGAACTTTTGGGAGGAGGAGGAGGGGGGGGGGTCGTTTTCTCTGTCGGAGGACGAAATTTCATCCTTCGAAAACGGAAGGAAAGTAGACGGAGATAAGGTTTTTTTCGTAATCGTAATTCAGTTATTATTAGAAATCATTTTATTCCATAAATATTTGTATTTCAGCTTGAAAATGTTGGATAAATTTCCGAAAACGGAAGTCAGACGGAGCGAAGATTTCTTCAGTAATTGTATTTTTTCCCCCGCGATGTGATCCCCACTCCTATGTAGTTGTTAAATGTCATCGCCCTCATAAACGTGTGTGCATTTTAACATGATAAGAGTGGGGGAAATTTCCAAAAAACGGAAGTGACGAAGTTTGGAAATTTGTAAGAATTGATGCATGGCGTTAAAAAAAAAAAAGTATTCATTATCTGAAAATTACGCCATTTATCTAAAATAGTGAAAGCTCTGATATCAGAATTCAGGGTTCTCAGCTACAGTTGATGTTTTTAGTAAGCACAGGATACTTTTCAAAAATTGCGTTGCTTTTGGAACAGACAATGCTCCAGTAATGATAGGAGAGAAAAATGGTGTGGCTCGTCATTTGAAAGAACACCAAAGTGAAATAATAATTATAGGGTGTATTTGCCTTTTAGTTAATAACGCAAAATAATTTTTTCTTTGGTTAAAAAAAGCGCACAATGTTTCGATCATTAATGTCAGGTGAATCGCTTTAGAGCCTTCTGTTAATTAAATGCAAAGAAAATTTACTTTGTTTTCAAAAAGAGTACTCCAAAGAATTCTTAAAAAAATCCAAGAAGGCCACTGTAAGAAGTTTAGCTAACTGTTAAATTACTATAAATAAAAATCCCCTTCAATAAAAACACACCAAAAAATAAAGGTAAGTGTCCTGTATTCCTTTTTTGTTTAAGCAGTATGAGTTCTAAATCACTTTATCGTGAGACAAATTGACGTAAAAAATTTTTTTTGAATTTTTCAAAGCCAATCTTCTGCATATTCATTAAATTTAGTTGGCAGGTATGTATGAGTATGGCTTTCCCTGTCCCTATCAGAGGGGAAGGGGGGGCTTTGGGGCTAAAGTCCTGGTCCTCCACCTGGTGGAGGCCTCCACTCACACACTGTAATGAAAGAAAAAATATATACCTTGCCCTTGTACCTGACATTCACTCCGATCATTTATTTATCAACAGAAAAAATTATTCTAGGTCAGGTAATGCATTAACTCACAATGTTTGGAAATCTTGTTCGTTCATGGAAATAGCAGCGTTTTCTGCATTTTTTTAAATTTCAAGTTTAGTATAATTGTTTTCTCATAGCTCGCGCATAATCACCATATTTTGAGTGTAGGTATGATGCCAGCAATTTTCTACAAACATTGTAATGGTTTACAGTGCTGCAGAAGTTAATTGTCACATTTTGCCATTTTTTGTATAGGAGTGAATGACTTCAAAATGTGGTAACTATGCAAAACAGTATTTTAAGCAAACAGCAGTGACGAAAATAAAATGTAGAAACGTACGATAGTAAATAAATATAGAAACGCCAATGGTATAACGACTGTCGGAACTTCAGAGTTATGGGAGTTGTCTTTCAAGAAAGAAGTCAAATTTCACAAACAGGTTAACTGCTGGGTGCGTTAAACGAAAAAAATGTCTGAAAGCTTCCAGAATGAAGTAACGAAAACCCTATGGCCATGCTGTGTCTTTCAACAGTTAAACAAACTAAGAGAATGTAGTAAATAATTAAAAAAAAAAAAAAACATCCTCATCCAGAACAACAAATTTAATCATTTTATGTGTGAATTAAGATTTCTTTCGAAATCCGTTGTTGCATGTTGCATGGAGAAATAACAGCCCGCATCAAAAAATTCACACCTGATAAATAATTCACACCAATAATTGCCTGAAATTTAAAGTTTCACATATAAGGAGAGTTAATTATTTCGAAATGATCACACAGCCTTGTGAAAGAGCTCTCAAAAACGTCTTATAAAAGGTTATTAAGGTATTCTGTGTTTCCATAGTTTTCCTCAAGTGTTCTTCAAAGTGCTCTGTAAAAGTGTGTGTGTGTGTTTTAATGCACTTTACAAATGTTTCGTAGTATTTCCGTGTATGTATCTTTCAACACGGTAAACGGTTTCATAGAACATTAGCTCCGAAAAAATGGTTTATGTCATACATTTGCTACATTTACTGTAGATTATACATCGACATAGGTACTCGTAATATTCAATACATTATCTTTTCATGAGTTTGAAACATGTTATGCATTGAGTTCTTGCATCAAATACTGCATTTGAACGAAGACACAATCTAGAAACTGACCACACAAAGAGCTAGCCATTCGGTTCCCGCCTATCAGTCGAACGTTTTTTTTTCTCCGCTCTAAAAATAAAACCGCTCCTGTGAAAGCCACCCAAAAACTGCACTGCGGGACAGTTTTATCGATTCGTCGGATTCATTCCGTCTGTGTGAAACGAGCCGAAGATTTTCACTCCTGCTTCACTCCACGGTACACTTCGCCTTAAGCACTAAACCTCCCCCTGTTTCTGGCGTGACTCTCAAGAGTGTGTATGTATGGGCACCTTTACATCAGACAGTGCTTTCGCCCCTGTGGGATTCGTTCGGAACTTGTTTGGGTTGACTAAACAAAAACCGCGCGTGATAATCACTGAGACAGAAAGACTCGGAAGTCATAGTCACGTGAAAGGTCAAACTAATTGCGTGATGATGAATATTTTTTTTTTTTTGGATATTAATTCGAATGAATTAGTCATTTTATTTTTTGTTAGAGCTCATTTTTCTAATGTTTGTATAATTTAATTTTTTTCTGTAGCAGGACTTATCAGAAATCAAGTATTTTTTTCATTATTGTTTTTCGAAACCATAGAATGGTTTGGAACTTGAGATCTTTTTAAACTCACAATGACTTTCATTCATCCTTAAGAAAAGGTGAAATGTACTGTTTTATAGTATTATTTTACAAAACTCGTAAATATAAAATTTACTCTTGATAATAACTTTTTGTCTTAAGGACTCCACAGACTGATATATAGACATCATACAATCACCTGTACTATAATTTAAGTACCAGGTACAATATGCAATTGCTTGAGTACAAAATGGGGGATTGGGGAAGGAGTATCGGGAGCCACAATTACCGAAATTTCATGCGGTATGCTATCCACAATATCCGATCTCGCTACAGAACTTTAAAATCACATCCTTCGACAGACGATTGAAATTTAACAGTTAATCAAACCCCAAGTATTCCTGCGAATAGCTTGCATTAACGGAAATTTTCCGTCATATGGATACGGAAAAAGTGAGAACAAAGTTTGTCCATCAATATACGAAAGGAATTGCAGAAAGTTTTCCCGCGTTCGAAAATTCCGTGAAATTCAGGTTTCTTTCCGTCATTTCACGGAAATCAGAAATATGCCTCGTTAATTCACGAGAAGAATCACGAAAAATTGTTCTTGAATTTCAGAATTTTTTTACAGTGTAGTTAAGTTATATTTTGACGACTTTTACTGTCACTGGCTCGCATTCTTTATGAAGGTCTGAGAATCCCGCTGTCTGAGTGGATTTGACCTTTCAGTGAGTAAACGAATAAATTAGTGGAAATGACGTTAAGTCTATTCTCTCATGCTGATTCTTATATCTGGCTGTTTGGTTATTTGTTGCAAAGTGTAATTTATGTGCGACGTTGCTTATTGAAAAACATGACGCAATTAGTCGGTACCGCACATTGCAGTAAGATGATTTAAGGCGGTGTAATCGTCGTAAATATAGTGTTTCTTCTTAAGTTGTGGACACCAGTGTGACAAAATAGATCTTGATGAACCTGAATGTGTGGCTGCCCCGGTGGCGTAGTGGTCTAAGCGATGGCCTCTGATCATTCGTCCGAAAGGGGTCCGGATTCGAATCCCGGTGAGGCATGGATGTTGTGTTTGTCTTACGGCACTGGTTCTCTCCCTTCCCTGGAACCAGTGACCCTAAATTAGGGACGGCTTATAGCCTATTGAGTTGCTCACGGTGATCGTTAAAAATCCAATCAGAAAAAAACAAAACAAAAAAAAAACCTCAATTTGGTGACAATTTACAGATTCTTTAATTGATAAGTGACAAGAACGAAGATGAAATGAGCGATGAATCGATTCATCCATCTCGTCCGCCCATGGCTGGTCGAGTCCCACAAAGACGACTATGCGCCTTTGATTGTTACTGGCAAATTAATGCAGCCGGTTTGCCATTCCGCTGCTGCATGCAGATAAGGGACAAAGTGCGTCCGGGCCCGACTTCACAGGGAACATCTACGCATCCGCGTCCCCAGCCACAGGGAGCCTGCGGAAAACCCCTGAAAAACCACAGACAGCAGGGCCGGCATTCGAACACCCGTCAGAAACGGTCACCTACCACACAGCTCATAGCGACTGCTGGTGATGAATCGATAAGTAATGAAAAACTGAAAAACCAAACAACTGTGACAGAAATGCGGTTCGTATAGCTGTAAAGAACATTGCTATATTATGTTCGATAAGTAATGAAAAACTGAAAAACCAAACAACTGTGACAGAAATGCGATTCTTATAGCTGTAAAGAACATTGCTATATATTATGTTCTGAATTTTTTTTGTTCTTTGATTGAAGGTTTAACGACCACCGTGAGTAACTTGATGGGCTATAAGCAGTCGCCCGTCCCTAATGTAGGGTCACTGGTTCCAGGGAAGGGAGAGAGCCAGGGCCCGTAAGACAAACACAACATCCATGCCTCACCGGGATTCTAACCCGGACCTTTCTGGGACGAATGGTTATTTTCCAGCGCTTAGACCACTGCGCCACCTGAATATTCAGCCTAAGACAAAACGCCATTACTGAATAATCAGCCCAAGACAAAAACCAAAGTGAAAAACGACTAGATACGTGCATGGACATGAACCTGACAAATGTTAAACAACAGTTTTCAAATGTTAAACAACAGTTTTCAATTTAAAACTGTATACATTTGCATTGAGTTTGAAAATAAACATATTGCCACTGGTTTTATAATTTGCGTTTCATTTTTAATAACCAGGTACCAAGATTAGTGTATACAAAGGAAAATTCATATAACATGATTAGAAAACATTATAAAAGGGTGATATTGTTGAATTTTAAGAAGTCACCCGTAAATATAGGAAGACATGGACGGCCAAACGATCAACGCGCGCCTACTGGCGTTACTATTTTTGATCCGCCTAATCATTGTAAAACAATGGCTGTTAATTTTACGATTTCGTCCCGATAACGAGGTTGCCATCATTACATTTAAAAATAACAGTTTTCTGCGGTATTATGTACAGAAAATGAAGGAGCATTCAGAAACCACAGATTTTGCAGTTGTATGCCGCATTATTTACTGTAAATGATCGTGAAAGAATGGTCAGGCATCGTAATTCGTGCAGTTTTATACCGTATTATTTACGGAAAATAACTGCGAAGAAACAGTTAGGAAATGTTAATCATACGATTTTGTAAATATCATTATGTCCTGCTTCCCGCTCTGTCCTCGATAAGATACACTGTAGAAAAAAATTCTGAAGTTCACGGACAACTGTCCGTCATTTCTTTCGTGAATTAACGAAGCATGTTTCTGATACTACCTAACTTTCCGTGAAATGACGGAAAAAAACCTGAATTTAACGGACTTTTTGTGCCACAGGAAAATTCTGAATTTTCAGAAACCTTTCTGCAGATTCTTTCTTATATTAACGGTAAATTACTGTTTTAGAGATCTGTTAACGGAAAAATCTGAATTTTCAGAAACCTTTCCGCAATTCCTTTCGTATATTAACGGAAAATCTCCGTTCTCACTTTTTCCGTATCCGTATGACGAGAAATTTCCTCTAATAGTAGCGATTCGTGGAAATACTTGAGGTTTGATTAACTTTCAATTTCAATCGTCTGTCGAATTTTGAAGTTCCGTAGCGAGATCGGATATTGTGGATAGTATATCGCATAGATTTTGTTTGTTTTTTGTGGCCCAGTATATTTCCCCTTTCCCTTATTTGGTGCACCAGCTACTTATTATATATTGTGTTACTCTAAGAAACCGGGTGCCTTTTGTACAGATGATTATACATACGATGTCTGTGTATCAGTCTTTGGACAACTTAAGACAAAAGCTATTATAGCTATCGAGAGTAAATTTCATATTTAGTTTTTTTGTGTGTGTGAAATAATACTATAAAAAGTACATTTCAGCTTTTTTAAAGATAAATGAGTCATTGTCAGTTTAAAAAAATCATGTTGCAAAGCAATTTGTTGCTTCGAAAAGCCACGATGAAAAATGCTTAATATTTGAAAAGTCCTCCTATAGGAAAAAATTAAATTACAAACCTATTCAGAAAAATAATAAGCTCCAACAGAAAATACACTGCTGGCCACCCAAAATGCAACATCAAGAAGGACACGAGATAGCAAAGCCAGATTTACTGGACACATAACAACAGATACAAAAATGAAACGATTGAGGTTACAGGCCCGTGCGACTTGCGGAACACGCAGACATCAATAGTTCGTGTGGCCCCCATGGCTGGCAATAACGACCGCTGAACGCCGCGGCATCGAACGAAAGAGGCTTTGGATGTGGGCTTGGGGTATGTCGGTCCAGGCTGCTTCAACACGTTGCCACAGTTCATCAGGCGTAGCCGCGAGTGGTGCTTGCCGGGGCACTCGGTTGCCGATCAGCGACCAGACGTGTTCGATGGGTGACATATCGGGAGAACAGTCGGGCCACGGCAGTAGTGACACCTGGTGGGCCGTGAAGAATTGTTGCACGATGCGTGCCACGTGCGGGCGCGCATTGTCCTGTTGAAACGTGGCCGCTGGCAGGTCCTGCAGGTAAGGAAGGGCTACAGGCCCCAAAACGTCAGAGATGTAGCGGTGGCTGTTGAGTGTACCGGCGATGCGTACCAGAGGGGTGCGGGTGTCATATCCAATTGCGCACCAAACCATAACGCCAGGCGATGCATAATGCAGGCGTCATACAGTCTCCCGCCGCGGTGCCGCCACACGCGGATCCGACCATCGTGGTGTTGCAGGCAGAAGCGGGATTCGTCAGAGAAGACAGTGTCGTGTCATTCCGTAGTCCAGGTGCGGCGTTCAACAGCCCACTGCCACCGCACTCGTCGGTGGTGTGACGTCAATGGTAATCGGAGCAATGGACGCCGTGCGACAAGTCCCCGCTCCTGCAGACGACGTCGAACGGTACGTGCTGACACAGGTTGTTGCGCAACACACCCTAATTCCTGCGCTTACGTTCGTGATGTGGCGGTGTGAGCCATCAATGCCCGCCGCACAACATGCCGGTCTTCTCGATCGGTGGTGTGCCGCGGCTGCGGCAATCACGTCGGACGTCTGTGCCTCCTGCACCCACCGAATCCATACTCGCCTCACTGTGGCTGGATGTCGTCCCACGTGGTTGCCGATGTCTCGGTACGATAAACCGCTGTTGCGATAAGCCACTATTCGTCCTCTGTCGAACTCCGAAACGTGCTGTAATGACTGCCGTATTCTGTGACGAGGCATCAGGAAGTTTCCCACGCACAAGTCCGGCAGCAGAACACACTTCCACTACTTACACCCTGCCTACTGTGCACCCTTCTTATAGTGCTTCTCGGTGGCGTGCCGGGCGCACATGATTTGCATATGCCCTGCAATGCTAATCGTTTGTATGTCCTCTCGCAGGCGACGCATGCTCGAATTTCAGGCCAATCGGATGCTTCCTTCTTGGTGTTGCATTTTGGGTGGCCAGCAGTGTAAAATGAACAAATCACTCACATTAATGACAAAAAACTAAATTTCTTTGTCGTGCGATTCGTTTTATGATATACGTGAGTCTGGTTACCGAGCGTTTGTGGATCAGTTGGTACAGGCACAAGTTGCCTGTCCGGCGAGCTATAGCGTCGGGTGTTCGATCCTAACCGCTGCGGGTAAGTGCTGTGCAGGTTTGTTGATTTTGCGGAATTTCAATGTAAGTACGGAAAAACCAGAAATGGATTTTTCTGAAATAAACGGAATTTCTGTCTACGGAAATATCTGTGAAAATACGGAAGTTAAAATGAACGGGCACTTTTACAAACGGAAATTTCTGAAAAACACGGATACCTACCGGCAACTTTGCTGCACGTTATTTTCAGAAATTTTCCGTGAATTTACACCACTAATTTTTTAAAGTGTACTTTCCCCAGAAAAGGGACTAGCTTCAAAAACGAAGAAATATTTTTTATTAATTTCATAACAATGGTTTTGTTGCCATTTAAAATGCCCTTAAATTCAAGACACAATTTTTCAGTATATCTTTGATACTGTGTATCAATATCTGATCCATAGGCCTTAATTTTTTTCTTTTGTTGATTCCTCCCCTATATATTAGAGGACCATGCCGAAGCCTAATTGAAGTCAGCATTCTATTTAAATTCTTTTTTCCGACTATCTAGTAAAACTTCATCTGATTGCATTAGTTCTAAATAGTCGAGTGCTCTTTTAATAGATACCTGTAGTTAGTTTGAATCACTAAGCACCTGAATGCCTTCTATTCCTCCAGCTATTTTAAGGTTTTCATTTATAGCTCTCATTTTTAAAACTGGTTATACAATCCTACTAGAATGAGAATGGGGATGGCAAAAACGGTTTTTGAGAGAATTAAAGACTACTGACAGCCAAAAATGTATATCTAAAACTGAGGAAGAGAATTTTAAAGGCATATGTTTGGCCAGTAGCTCTCTACGGTTCTGATATATGGACATTGACCAAGACGAAAGTGAAAAGGCTGGAGGCATTTGAGATGTGGAGCTATAGAAGAATGGAGAGAATAAGCTGGCTTGATAGAAAGACTAATGAGGATGTCCTGGAGAGAGTGGAAGAACCCAGGAATCTGATTAACGTATTAAAAAGAAGAAGAATGTTATGGATGGGACACACATTGCGCCATGGAGGCCAGATTCTGAAAGTTTTAAAAGGGAAAATTCAAGGCAAGAGAGGAAGAGGACGGCCAAGGAATAGTTTTCTAGCACAGTTACTCCAAGACACCAAAACTAGGACATACTATGACTTGAAGAGAACGGCAGAGAATAGAGAGGAATGGAGAGACAGCTTACATCTACTGAACAACCAGTCCTTGGACTGAGTAACCAAGAAGAAGAATACAGTCCTACGACATTCAACCCCGAGCACGTGGATCCTGATTGCGTTGGACTCCTCATTGTTCATTTCCCCACTTCCGAATCAAAGGATTATGTACTGTATATGCAGTGTGTCCGAAAATTAACTGTGCACTGAAAGTAACACCATGTTGAACTGGTTCTTACAGGAGGTGTTGGAAATGGGCCACACCAACGTCCAGACATATCTTCACACGCTTCTGCATGTTGGTGAAGACCTTTCTCAGGGTATGTGGTGGGAGGGGGATTTGTTGGATGTAGGTCGTTATTGTAACCTGTAGCTCTTGCAGTGTACACGGATTACCTGCGCACACCTTTCCCCGTCAGTGCTCCCCACAGAAAAAACGGTGTCATGTCCGGTGACCAGGCAGGCCACAGTCCCTGGAAGATGATACGATTTCCGAAAAAATTCTCCAGAAGCTTGTATTGATGCGCCAGCTGTGTGAGCAGTTGCACTGTCTTGCTGGAACCATCCGTCATTGATTTCCAGTTCCGTGAGTTAGGGTATGAATGGTTGGATAATCTGGGCCCTGTACCGTTCTGAATTAATGGTTTCACTGAAGAAAATGGGCCCACTAATGCGCGTACGAGTCATGGCGCACCAAACACCGACCTTCTAGTTGTGGAGAAGCACTTCCTTAAATTCGTGGGGATTTTCAGTACCCCACAGACGAGTGTTTTGGCTGTAGATGTACCCGGGCAGGTGGAACCATGCCTGATCTGTAAAGAAAGTCACGTCCAGAAAGTCCCCACCTTCTTCAGACAGGAACACTTGGAACCACCTGCAGTACCGAACACGGGTCACGTGGTCTGTTTCTTTCAGCTGATGCACGACAGACACTTTGTACTGGTGGAAACGCAACTTCCTTTTCAGAATATCGTGGGCTGTACGCTTTAGCACATTAGCTTGTTGTGACATTCGCCTCACGGACTTGTGTGGACACCTATGTATGCTGTTGTGGATATCCTGTTCGGTCTCGTCTGCCATGGATGGCCTATCGGGTCGGGGTGTATCCAGAACCCTGCGAGTTTCTCGAAACTTTGCTATGAGCTGACATTACAGTGGGGTACGTCTGCATCACGAAATTTCCTAGCGTGCTATTTTTGCACTTCGTCCGTGTACTTGTCGTTATGGTGAAAGGCATGTTCCGCCAAAAACACTCTCTGTTCAACCGTCAACACCACCATTGTCCTTGTGCTGAGACGAGTGATCAATTGACACGTCTGCCTCCGTCGACCAAGGGATCGGGAATGACCTTCGCTCCGAATGACAGTTGGCCGCCCCTGTTGCGCAGTGGTCTAAGCGATGGCCTCTGATCATTCGTCTGAACTGGGTCCGGGTTCGAATCCTGGTGAGGCATGGATGTTGTGTTTGTCTTACGGCACTGGCTCTCTTGCTTCCGTGGAACCAGTGACCCTAAATTAGGGACGGGTGACTGCTTATAGCCCATTGAGTTGCTCACGGTAGTCGTTAAACCTCCAATCCAAAAAAAAAAAAAAAAAAAAAAAAAGACAGTTGCGCAGGCGCCTGAGGGTTGGGAGACACGGAGGTTACCGGACACAGAGCACTTCCACATGAAGGGTCACTTCTACTGTAATTCCATTCAAAATTTATTTATTATTACATTTCTGCAATTCGTACATTCAGATCACAGCCATTATTCGTACACCCTGTATAAATTCGCAAAAAAAAAAAAAATGTAAAATATGTAACACTTAGCTTTTGTGAATCTCACAAACTGATTATTTTTTTGTGAAACACGTTATTATTTCTTTGAAAAAAGCAAAAGTAATTGAAGAGTGGCAACATGTCTGTGAGTTTTCGCGACAAAAATACACTCCTACGCTTCATTAATAATAATGATGATAATAATAATAACTTCTCGCGATGAAATATTCCAACTAAATATCAGTGATAATTCCGGAAAACCCATAATCGTAGACGCTAGAACACACTACGCTACTCAACCTGGTAGTTAAAATTCAAGCGATTAATGAATCAGTTTCCTTGTTCTGTTCTTCCTGATGACCAGTTGGTTTTGCGATTCCCGTAACTGTTAATTCCACAGTTTTAAACTGTTTAATATGATTACGGCGCTTTTCTGTACGGTACATATTAATTTTCCGTAAAAACTATATTTTTTACAATGCTCCCGGATTAATCTTTTTTTTTAAGTCGCCCCAGTGGCGCAGTGGGTCTAAACGCCTGCTTCTGACTGATGAGTCAGGGTTCGAATCCCGATGCGGCATGGATGTTGTGTTTGTCTTACGGCACTGGCTCTCTCCCGTCCCTGAAACCAGTGACCCTAAATTACGGACGGGCGACTGCTTATACCCATAGATAGTTGTTTACGATGGTGGTTAAATCCCCAATTAAAAAAAAAAACTTTTTTAGGACTCCTAACTTCGCGAGCCGTTAGCGTCACTGAACCGCTCTTAATAGACTGGGCAAGTGATGTCTTGTACAACACGCCAGAAGTGACTTCATATGTTGAATTAAGTATAACTTTGAAAAGAAACAAACTCTGTGAAATGAAAAGCACTAAAATAACCTTGGGAGAATTGGAAGAGTGGCGCTAATTGGGTGGTAGAAACCAAATAAATACGCTCCTTTCAGTACGAATGGAAGAACTCAACGTTTGTGAATTAGAGTAACATTGATGTTCATCGTTGTTGCAATTATTACTATCAGAGCGAGTGAGAGAAAATAAATTAGCCTAGTCACTCCACTTATTTGTGCGAAAGATAGTAAATCTGTTTTACGATTTAATTGATTCATGATCTCCGCAATAGGTAGAATAGAAAGACTTCGTTACCGAGTTCCGTCGTTTCCCTCGAAAGTGGGTATAGGTACATTCTTTCCGCTATGTAATTCACCAGTCGGCTGTGTGGGCGTGTTTTACGCAGTTCATTTAAGATCAAAGTGCTGTCGTTCTTTAATTTCAGAAGTGCAAACTTCCTGTATAGAGTTCAACTGTCGTCTATTAATTACTGAACGAGGTTAAATGTATTTTCGGCGTAGATTTGTCGACTGAAAAAAATGCCTATACTTTTGATCGTGTCGGCTCTTTGACGCAAAGGGCTCATTTGCTTTCATTAAGAGGATGGAGTTTGATTTTCCACTTCTCTTACTTGTTATTGCAGCATTGCTCAGTAAAGAGCTGTTGTTGATATGACGAAATTATCCCAGCTTCCGTAATTTTGTTTAGAGGCACGGAAACGTGGCATTTGTACGAAATCGTTAGTTTCTTCCATACACCCACTTATTTAGTGTATGTTGACTTTTTTTTTTTATAGCTTCAGTATTGCGTTTAGTTTAAAAACAAAACAAAAAACGAACAAACTAAACGCAATACCGAAGCTAGCGCCCAATGGAAAAACTATATATACACAGGGTGTACATAAACTGTTTTGACAAAAGAAGAGGGGTGATAGTACCCATCAAGGCGAACAATATTTACAATAGAACCTAGGTTCGCATTCCACTCTGAGTGTCAGAAAAGAGTAAAGTTAGATGTCCAAGTTGAACTTTCAACAGTGCAGAGAAAGAGAATTAACGACATCATAAGTTGCACAATCCCATTTATGGAGATCAGGGACAGACTCAAAGTAGATGCTCAAAGTGGCGGCCACGGGTGCCGTTGCACAATTTACACCGGCTAATGAAAGACTGGCGCGCCCTCTCAAAGACTCCTGGTGTCGTGTTTATCCTGTCCGCTTGAACAACGATTCTCGCGACGAGATCTTCCACGGAGCCCACAGGCGTCTCGTCTCGTCTCGTACACCAATGATTTCATGTGCCCCCAGAAGAAGAAGTCCAGTGAGTTTAAGTCCAGTGAGCGTGGAGGCCATTCCACAGGTCCGCCACGTCCAATCCATCGTGCGGGATATGTGGCATTCAGGAAGTATCTATACTGCACCTTGATAAGTCAATCAGCTGCAACTGTCAATGCTGCGTCTTTTCTCTGGCAATTTTCATACGGTAAATGCTTGACGGTGATGTTCTGGTGATGTGCTACTTCTCCGGCAGGAAAGAAATGACGTCTGAGGTGACGAATTGTGCTTGTTGGACGTATTTCGAAGTTACTCTTTTCTGACACTCAGAGTGGAATGCGACCCTAGGTTCCATTGTAAATATTGTTCGTCTTGATAGGTACTACAACCCCTCTTCTTTTGTCAAAACAGTTTATACGAACACCCTGCATTTTATCATTATCTTTGAATCTCTATGCGCAGTAGTGACTGGAAGAAATTGAAATTACTATTCTTTCTGTATATTTTTTTTATTTTGTTGATGGGGAAGTCCAGTATCTTTCCGCAGTCTCGCCTAAACCAGTAATGAGCGAAGTCCGAGTTATATGCAATTGCATATTTTAGACATTTTTTGTGGTTAGTGTATATAAATAGTAAAAACGTAGAAATTACCTGTAATAGTGCATACTTCAAGCAACTTCGCGGTCCTTGTGATTACAAAACTTGCTGACAGGAATATTTTTGGAAAAAAGCTAAAGGCTGTTTTGAGCCAGTTTGGTGCTAATGAGAAAGTTATTATAGCAGGGGATTTTAATGCTAGAATAGGTGTTCAGAATGAGATTTCTGATAATGTTCTGGGTAAGTTTAGTGATCCTGGTGTGAATGATAATGGTGAAAGATTTGTTGAACTCTGCATTGCAAATGGATTGTGAGTATACAATGCCTTTTTCAACTACAAGTATATCCACACATTCACATGGGAAAATCGTACTCTGGAACAAATGAGTGTAATAGATTTTCTTGTTTACGATCAACGTCTGAAACACTTAGTTGTTGACACCCGTGTGATGAGAGCTGCGGATGTTGGCTCTGATCATTACTTGTTAGTGTCACGAGTGAAACTGAATGTTCGTTAGAGGAAGAGAAATAGGAAGACGCCTGTGATGAAAAGAATAAAGGTTGAAAGTCTCCATGAAGAACATCAACCTTAACTCTAATTTACTCAAGAGAACGACTGAATGAGTTGAAGTCTTGTGATAGGAATGTAGGAAAGAAGTCGGCATGTTTTAAGAACTGTGTCGTCACTGCCGCTGAAGAGGTCTGTGGTACTGCAATGGTGGGTAACATAGGTGATGCTTGGTGGGACAGTGAGATTAAACAAGCAGTTAAGGGAAAAGAAGGAAGCATATTTGGGGATGTTGCAAGGTAGAGTTTCGGAGCATGAATATTGCTGTAAGAAGCGTGAGGCAGCAAAGCTGGTTCTCCAGAGTAAGGCAAAAGATGGGAAGGAAAAGGTGGAAAGGCATGAATCGGCTTTTTGGAAAGATAGAAAATCTTTCTGGAAGTACATAAGACACCGGAAAAATAGGGAAAATAAAATTCCAAGTTGTGTGAAGAATAGGATCAGAGAAATGGTATGGGAGCCCAATGAGTTAAGTGAAAGATGGGGTGATCGCTTCTATAAGTTATTAGAGCATGGAAGCAAAGGTGATTCTGAGGCAGAAGCAGATCATGTCACAGATGGGAGAGGGAAGTACAGAAGGGATCTGAAGAGAAGAGAGGTGTATAGCTCTAAAATCTCTTTAGAATGGTAAGGCTTCGGGAGCGGATGGCATAACTGCTGAAATGCTAAAATATGGTGGTGACTGTAATTGACTGGTTAACTGAATTCTGCCAGTTGTGCTGGGAGTTAGGAATGCTCCCTCCAGATTGGAGGAATACTATTATTGTTCCCTTGAATAAGGGAAAGGGTGATCAGACTTAATGCAAGAACTTTCGTTGTATCAGTGTGCTAAGTGTGCCAGGGAAAGTATTTGAGAAGGTTGTTATTGATATGGTACGAGGTCTTACAACAGAGAATGTGTGGGACGTACAGAGTGGTTTGTTTTATGCCTGGTAAGGGCTGCACTAACAGCTTTATGTTTGATCATTGAAAAGTATCTTGTCTGTTGGTAAGAACGTTTTTGCTGCCTTCATAGATTTAGAGAAAGCTTATGATCGAGTAAATGGGACTCTTCTGTGGAAGATACTGAATAAATATGGTGTCACTGGGAATCTACTCAATAGCGGGAAAGCCATGTTTGCTGACAGTACAACATGTGTACAAGTAAATGGTGGTGTATCGAAATGGCTTTCTATTGGAGCAGGAGTCAGACAGGGTTGTGTAATGTCACCATGTCACCTGTTTAATATTTTTATGGATGCGTGCATACGGGATGCCAAAATGGACAATACTGGTTTATGTCTTGGCAATCCGTGTGTGTAGATTCCTATATGCTGATGACACAGCCCTGTTGGTAGAGAGCGAAAGTGAGTTGCAGAGTATGCTGGCCCGCATGTACAAAGTTTGTTTGAATTTCAGACTGAGTATGAATACGGGAAAAACTAAAGTTATGCATTTTGAGCGATTAACTGTTAGTACTGAATGCAAGGTAAGTCTAAATGGCACAGTTATTGACCAGGTAAACTAGTTTGTATAGACTTGTTTACTTTTTGCTGTTTGGAATGCTATATTGTTACGTTTCTATAAAACCAATTAGGTAATTCAAGAAGTAGGAACTGTACACCAAATTATACTCAAAATAGTATAACTATACTAAAAATCCGAAAATTCTTGGCGTAAAATAGAAATAAAAGTTTCCAAGCTTTCGCACATCAACCAGATGGCTTTCTCAAGGAAGGTAGAAAGCCATCTGGTTGATGTGCGAAAGCTTGGAAACTTTTATTTCCATTTTACGCCAAGAATTTTCGGATTTTTGGTATAGTTATACTATTTTGAGCAATTAGGTAATATTTGGCGATAGTATAGGAAAACATGTTGTTCAGTAACAATGAAATTAACTATTGTTGCTATGTTTCATGGGACATCATTCAAAAATCAGATTTTAATAGTGTTTTTTACTATTTCCGTTACGTCGAAATTTTTTGCTTGGGTTTACTCTACTACTATCTGAAAATATGCTTAGCATGAAATAATAAAATAAATAAAAAAATAAATAAATAAAAAAGACAGGCTTTAATGTTCCGTGACCTGAAAAAGCAAGCAATAGCCCAAACTCAAAGAACTTCTAAGCTCGGCGATATATCAAAGGGTCAGCGGTCCTCTGAAACCAAGCGAATAAAAAAAATAATGAACTACCTTTCCCACACGAGACAACAAGAACCGGGGTATCAGAAATGCCCTCTGCCTGCCTGGTAGGCCTGCTTTCATATTTAACCGTCGTGAAATTTCCATCCAACTTCTTCAAAAGGTAAGGCAATATTCATACGTACCTGCCTGCACATAAACACAGCACGCGACATTTAAAGTTTTGTCAACTTGTTCAAACCTAATGACCGCGTCATACCAAATGTTGTTAGCTACGTCTAATCAACATGGCAGATATCTTTTAGCGTGCGTTGTGTTTAATCTGAATAATTCAGTGGTTTGGAAAACTCAGTTTTGATAAACGAGAGTCAACAAATGTGTAAACTGAACATAGTAAATAAGTTTTAATCTAAGCGTGGATTCCCGACTACAGAAAGGATTTTTCTACTGATGAAAAATTGTGTGTACATTGTCCAATTAGTGGAAAAAATACAGGCAGGCTCAGCTCTGATTGAGCCATCAGTTTGGAACGTAGGACTACGACTTGCAGATCGGAGAGTTGAAATGAGATAGTCCAGCGCGCTTTCAAACCGTTTATTTAATTTGTTATAGCCAACACAGGTCTATGATATGAAAAGTAGCATACATAATTTTTACAAATAATGCTGGATACATTACGAACACAAAGCAGATCGATACACGAATTACCCAACGCTGTGCTCTGTCTTCTTGGCCTTCTTACATTCCACAACACTTGCTCTTGCCTCTCGTTTTGATTTTCTCCACTTTTGCTTTAGTTCATTCTGTGAATTCCGCGGCATTGTCGAAAATCTTAACTCTTTCTCACGAAAACAATAAAAAAAATTGTTTAAACCATTGTTATATGTTTTTTATATATAAATTGAATAGATATCGTCGAGAGCTTTTGAACGATACCACCCACAGTCGTTTTGCACTCACTGTTGTCCAGATAAACCGCGATATTGTCACAAATGTTCACAGGTTCATAACAAAAATTTTTAAATGTTCAGTTCAAACCACTGCGAAATGTTCTTCGTATATTTGAATAGATCTCGTCGAGAGCTTTTGAAACGATACCACGCACAGTCATGGCGCACTCATGATGGTTGCCGAGGTAGACTGAGTCAAACGCGGCGGCAATTCCAGAAATCTTGCATCTTTTCCCCCGCGCACGGGAAGCGTCGCGCACACGATGTAGTGCGCAGTACGCGAATTGAACTCTATGCTGTTTACGTATATGACAACAGGATTAGTGTGCGTTATGTATTTATAGCGATGTAATGATTTCAACTGGGACCTATTTTTGTCACAGAAAGTCGGCCATAATTCGCCCCATACTATCCTCGGAGTTAGACGTTGTCCTACGTCAAAAAAACAAAACATGAACAAGTGCTATGCCACCAAGCAATGTAGGGGGAATTGTGGGTCTCAAAAATCTTGCACTGCAGAGTCACGTGAGATGACATGACGTTTCCACACACCATGGAAAGAAGTGATTCCATCGCTAACAAATGTCGTAGGGAGCTAGAATAAAGTGTTTCAATCAACCGAAACATTTCAACAATTTTAGTTTCGTATTCATTCCAAGAAAAAATTCCAGGACCTTTCAAAAAATTATTAAAAATAAATGACTTTCCTGGCCTGGTAAGAAGGGAAGTCGAATTTGAATACTTTTCCAAGATTCCAGGCACAGTGGGAACCATTTTTTGCTAAGAATATGTCAAAGGTCCATGTATTTGATCCGTAAGTGAGAACTGGAAGTTACATTGATTAAACACTTTTGTTTTAAGACATAATGGTTAATTGCTCTTAAAAATTTTACTGTTTCTTCCAGATGGTCTCAAACCAAGTTTTACACGCCGATTAATTTCTCCTTCGATGTGGCTTTTGCTTGCTTATCTGTCGACCAAGGTAAATAATGATTACTTTTTAGATTTTCTCCATCAATCGCAAAATCTTCTGTTCTTGTAAATATGCATTGCACATCAATTTTGTTTTAAGTTCATTTTTAAGCACACTTCTTTACACTTGTCAGTGAGTCCCTGCGCCTATTTCCCAAAATGACTATATCGTCAGCAAAACGAATGCGTGTTAAATAATCACCATTAATATTTATCCCATTGTCTGTCTTTCCAGCTGAGTGATTGGAGAATATTCTGTAATGTGTTGGCATTGAAGAAATTGGGAGATAAGGTGGTGGACTGAGGCGGGGGCTCATACGAAACGATATTTCCACAGATGAGTTATCGCCTCTTCTTGTTGCACAGTCAAAACTCGTTGTAACGAAATACTATATAACAAAAAGCACATTACACGAAATAAAAACGTGAACGTGTTTGGTTCATTGTATTTATATAATAAATATGAAACGTTATAACGAAATACGATATAACAAAAAGCACTTTACAACGAAAACAAATACAGTACACTGTTAAAAAAATCTACTTAAGAATGAGAACCTGAACCTACTCGTTTTTTTTTAAAAGTACAATCGTATCGTAAACGAGTACATGACATGCTCAAATATAAATAACCATACGTACTTACAAATAACTGCGTCAATAAATACACTGCTGGCCACCCCAAAATGGAACACGAAGAATGAAGCATCCGATTGACCTGAAATTCGCAGCATGCGTAGCCCGCGAGAGGATATGCGAACGATGAGCATTGCAGGGCATATGGAAATCATGTACGCTCAGCACGCCACCTAGAAGCACTATAAGAAGGGTGCACAGAAGGCGGAGTGTAAGTAGTGGAAGTGTGTTGTGCTGCCGGACCTGTGCGTGGGAAGCTTCCTGATGCCTCGTCGCAGAATACTGCTGTCATTCCAGCACATTTCGGAGTTTGACAGAGGACGAACAGTGGCTAATCGCGACAGCGGTTTATCGTACCGAGACATCGGCGCCCGTATGGGACGACATCCAGCCACAGTGAGGCGAGTATAGATTCGGTGGACCGTTGAACGCCGCACCTGGACTACGGAATGGCACGACATTGTCTTCTCCGACGAATCCCGCTTCTGCCTGCAACACCACGATGGTCGGATCCGCGTGTGGCAGCACCGCGGCGAGAGAATGTATGACGCCTGCACTATGCATCGCCATACCGGTCCGTCGCCTGGCGTTATGGTTTGGGGCGCAATTGGATATGACACCCGTACCCCGCTGGTACGCATCGCCGGTACACTCAACAGCCACTGCTACATCTCCAACGTTTTGGAGCCTGTAGTCCTCCCTTACCTGCAGGACCTGCCAGCGGCCACGTTTCAACAGGACAATGCGCGCCCGCACGTGGCACGCACCGTGCAACAATTCTTCACGGCCCACCAGGTGTCAATGCTGCCGTGGCCTGCCTGTTCTCCCGATATGTCGCCCATCGAACACGTCTGGTCGCTGATCGGCAACCGAGTGTCTCGGCAAGCACCACCCGCGGCTACGCCTGATGAACTGTGGCAGCGTGTGAAAGCAGCCTGGACCGACATACCCCAAGTCCACATCCAAAGCCTCTTTCGTTCGATGCCGCGGCGCGTAGCGGCCGTTATTGCCAGCCATGGGGGCCACACGAACTATTGATGTCTGCGTGTTCCGCAAGTCGCACGGGCCTGTAAGCTCAATCGTTTCATCTTTGTATCTGTTGTTATGTGTCCAGTAAATCTATCTTTGCTATCTCGTGTCCTTCTTGGTGTTGCATTTTAGGTGGCCAGCAGTGTATGAATATAATCTCGTATTAATTCATTTTAGATAAATACACAGTTGACGTGGACCAGGAACATCAAATAGAAGTCATCGCTCTTTCCACGTTTATAAGTGAGTCACGGAAAAATTCTCATGACTTCTATTTGATGTTCCTGGTCCACGTCAACTGTGTATTTATCATTCATTCACCTTCTAGTTATTTGTTCAGTTGCTGCTGTTCATCTGTGGTGAATCCCCAGCATTGTGCGGGGCTCCGAAGGAGCAACCTAGTCATGTTGTTTGGCAGTTTGTTGTTTGAGAGTCTGGTGAATTTCGAGGCCGCTGTGGTGCAGTCGAAGCATATTCGGCGCGTAACTGGAAGATCCGGGGTTCGATTCCCGGTGGCGGCCGATGAAAATTTTTCAGTGACTCACTTATAAACGTGTAAAGAGCGATGACTTCTATTTGATGTTCATTTTAGATATTATAGATTTCAAGAGGAATTGTTTAATAAACGTGTAAAGTGACACACCTAAATAATTAGTACAACAAAGTCACTGATCACAAGTAATTTAATTATGCATTAAGTATCGTTGTGTACGTTTTAACTATATTTGTGTCAATCTCATAATAATAATATATTGTCGGTTCATCAATATATTTGTCATAAAATTATGCGGTCCATTTGCCCAGCATGGGACAACGAGTATATCTATTATCCCAGATGTGCCATCGAATAATAGACTTCCAGTTGATTCTGTGAATAAATGAGTATGTTTAGAGTACACGTATTCCAAATTTGAAATCGCGGGCCGCTGGTGGCCTAGTGGTCAACGTTCGTGACTGCCACGGAGAAGATCTCGGGTTCGATCCCAGCAAGTACGAACGCTCGAACCACTAAATATCCGCTGTGCGTCGTATGAGCACGTTAAGACGTCGGGCCCCCGGTACTGGTCCCCCTGTAATAAATATGGGCGCCTTCCTCTCCCTTTCTACCTCACTTCCATGTCACTTTCCTATCTGGCACTCTAGCCCAAATCTCCTAGCTTCCTATTTCTAAGGGTTGTTTAAGATCTGAAGTCAGGCACTCCCTTCCTAAAATCCTCTACATATGATCTGATCTTAAATTTGAAATCAAGCCGCTGATGGCTTAGTGGTTAGAGATTCAGATTACTGATGGAGAGACCCTAGGTTCCAAACCTAGCCTGATAGGCTTCAACCTGGGGGCTCTCCGTTGTGGTGTGAATTTCTAACAATCGCTGAATATCCGCCTTTAATCGGACGAGCACGTTAAGTGACTGCCCCTGGGTAGGAATTCCATGGTTACATATAAAGGTGTTCATTCCTAAGCCCCCCCCCTAATTTTTTTCTGCCTTTTATGTGTAAAATCGTAGGCTTTTACGGTGGCGCCATCTAGTGTGCTCTCTCTCACTTACAAAACTATCCTGTCAGAATCGCTAGATTCACTCTAACTTCTTTCAGTTTCCGCACAGAAACTGAATGAAGTAAAAGCACATATATTTGAAATGTATGGATTTTTTTAATGTACTAAAAAATTAGTATATATATTTTGAATCAGAAATACGAGATATACTGACAATTGATTCCCTATATGTACTCAAAAATGAGTAATGTCTTTTCCAAAAATGACACGCAAATACTCGGAACTATTATAAGCCCAGAATGTACCCCAAAACAAGTTCATTTGCTTATTTCTAAGTACCAATTTTTAACAGTGTAGGGTCAGTTTTGATTGAGCCTTCAGTTTGGAACATAGGTCTACGAATTGCAGATCGGAGAGTTGAAATGAGCTAGTCCAGCACGCTTTCAAAGCGTTTATTTAATTTGGTATAGCCAACACAAATCTGTGATATGAAAAGTAGCTTACATAGTTTTTACAAATAATGCTGGATACATTGGGAACACAAAGCAGAGTTCGAAACGGGCCGGGTACGGATTCCACCGGTGTGTTGGATTTTTGTTTGGCCGCGGCTGCTTTCAGGCGTTCTCGATACTCTCTCGCTCGTTGGGCTGCTGTCTCCTTGGGCTTCTTACGTTCCTCATCACCGTGCTCTTGCCTGTCGTTTTGATTTTCTCCACTTTTGCTTGCGTTCATTCTGCAAATTTCGCGGCAATGTTGAAAATGTTAACATGTTCACACGAAAACAATTAAAAAAATGTTTAAACCATTTGTATAAGTTTTTATATATATATTTGAATAGATCTCGTCGAGAGCTTTAAAACGATACCACCCACAGTCGTTTTGCACTCACTCTTGTTCAGAGAAACCGCGATATTGTTCAAAGTGTTCACCGGTTTATAACAAAAAATTTAAAATGTTCAGTTCAAACCACTGCGAAATGTTCTTCGTATATTTGAATAGATCTCGTCGAGAGCTTTTGAAACGATACCACGCACAGTCGCGGCGCGCTCATGGTTGTTCCCGAGGTAGACTGAGTCCAACGCGGCGGCATATCCAGAAATATTGCATTTTCTCCCCTGCGCACACGATGTAGTGCGCAGTATGCGCAGTACGCGAATTGAACTCTATGTTGCTTACGTATATGACAACACAATTAGTGTGCGGAACGTACTTTTAACGCCATAATAACTTCAATTGGGACCTATTTTTGTCAGAAGCGGTGGGCCGTAAGTCGCCCCATGCTCTCCGCGAAGCTGGACGTAGTCCTACATAAAAAAATTCGTGAATTTGTTTGGTTTATTGCATGTGTTTATCAGTGGCGTATCTTGGGTCCGAGACCTGTGCTATCTCACCCGTCCCCTCTCCCCCGAGTACTGTTTTTTTTAAATGCGAAGTTTAATTTTTAATTGATAAGTAATAGAAGTAACTTTTTTCTAAATTTTAGGTACATGCCATTTCTAGCATGATACCAAATAATTTTGAGGATTAGGATTTGAACACTTATTTGTGCATGAACTCCATTCTTCTTTCCTTTTGAGTGAACTTGAGTGTTACGTTTTCATAAAATGTTTCTTCCGAGTACTTTTTCATATTTAAAAAGAATATTTTTCTCTATTGACAAAACAGCCAAGTTTTTCGAATGTGCATGTCCTTGTGTGGCTCTGAGATATATCTTGATTATTTTTAATGCAGAAAAACTTCTTTCGGCAGTTGCAGTTTTTGATGGAAAGCTTGATATGAGGTCTTCTAATATGTACACCTCACTAAACACTATGTCCTATTTATTCAACTTTATGTAACACGTAATGTCTCTTACTGATTTGTTTTTGTATTCATTAAGGAAATAAAACACCTTCAGTTCATTTTTTAGTTGAGCTGTATCAAAATGTGAAGCATATAGTTCTTTAAGTTCTGACAGCAGATGTTCAGGGAAGCTTTCACAAAATTTATCAAAACAGTTCAAATCCAACAAAGCCACAATTTAAGATATAATATCTCTGATTTTAATTCATTGACACTTCACAAAATCTGAAACAACTCTCGCGAAACACTCTTATGGGCGGGAGTATGCGAGTGCCTGAGATATAAGTCTTCTTTATTCTGAGCGAACCCTTTCCGAAAGCAATGGCCATTCCCCTCTACCAGCTGATTCATGTTGTCATGGAAACGCTAGCAGGCGATGGTACGGAAGGTTTTCGCATCAGAACTGCGAAGACTCTGGAATAGCTGCTTGCGTTATGACGTTGGTTTTCGCTCGCCAGACTGAGTCAAAGAAGCGAATCCGCACTCGTCTTTTTTCGCAGCGAAGCATCGACATATTTTAATACCGTTGATAATTGACTTTTATTTGTGTATATTTAATTCAGTTTTATTTGTGCAATCTCTGGAATTCACAGCTAGCTTAGCTAGCCTCCAATATACGCCACTGGTGTTTATATAAGAAATATAAAACTTTATAACGT
The DNA here is from genome assembly GCA_039090855.1 of Macrothele yani. Lineage (NCBI taxonomy): Eukaryota > Metazoa > Arthropoda > Arachnida > Araneae > Macrothelidae > Macrothele > Macrothele yani. Next base: position 190,233,775 of record CM076995.1, read on the forward strand.
AATACTTTGCAAAGAAAAACACGTTAATACAAAGTAAAATTCTTGGGGGAAATACTCAAGCAAAATTTTATACTTAGCGAATTTCTCCCTCTCTTTAGAATTCTAAACGATTTAGCTGCCATGGAACGCCAACAAAATAATAAAAATGCCTACATGTTTGGCCAAAAAATGAAGAAAATTATGATTCACCCAATGAATATGAGACAGAAAATCTGAACTGTTTTTCTGATGTTTCTCCAGTAAATGCAGTTGAATATATACAAAGTTGGATGCTATTTACAGAACTGAGAACTATATAATGAAGAAATTAGCAGCTATCTAAATGTTATGAATACAGTTATAACTAAAAACGCCATGTTAAAACGAAAACACATTGTACTTTCATCGTACTTCAAAACCCAATAGGTATGTTTGAACTGTTTTATAGTTTGCCGTATGTAAACATGCATTTGCATCAAAATGAAACTAAATAAATTGCTTGAATTACACTACTTTAAAATTAAAGATATGTAGGTGCCAATCTGAACGTACATTATTTCTTGAAGCATATGACAGTATTTTATTAACATGTATAAAAGAGATAAATTCTTAATATGGAGGGTAAGAAAATAAATACAGTATGTACGTCATCATCATCATTGTCAACCGTTATCAATCCACTGCTGGATGAAGGTCTCCCCAAGTTTCCTCCACAACGGTCTGTCTTGTGCCAGTGTCCTTCATGTCACCCCTGCATACTTTCGAATTTCATCCACCCATCTCCCATGTGGTATTCTTATGGGTCTTTTCCTGTCCCTTGGAATCCAATCTAAAATTTCGGTACATACATAGAGGTAAAAATTTGTACAGTACGTAAATTCATATCTACAAATTAATTAAAGCTTATATCATCATCATCAATATCATCATCATTGTCAACCGTTATCAATCCACTGCTGGACGAAGGTCTCCCAAGTTTCCTCCACAACGGTCTGTCTTGTGCCAGTTTCCTCCATGTCACTCCCGCATACTTTCGAATTTCATCCACCCATCTCCCATGTAGTCTTCTTCTGGATCTTTTCCTGTCCCTTGGAATCCAATCTAAAATTTCGGCTGTCCATCGATGGTCTGTCCTTCTGGCAGTATGTCCTGCCCATCGCCATTTTAGGGATTTAACTCTGATCATGATGTCTTCCACTCTTGTCATTTTTCGGATCCACGAGTTCCTCTTCTTATCTTTCCTGGTTACACCAAGCATGCACCTCTGCATGCTGCTTTGAGTTGTCTGCAGCCTTTGTATGTCTCTTTTAGCTAAGGTCCACGTCTCTGCACCATACGTAAGCACTGGAAGAATGCATTGATCAAACACTTTTCTTTTAAGACATAATGGCATATTGCTCTTGAAAATTATGCTGTTTCTTCCAAAAGCTCTCCAGGCAAGTTTTGTACGCCGATTAATTTCTTCATCAATGTGACCTTCACTTGATATCTGCTGTCCAAGATAAACGTACGTGTCTGTTATCTCCAGCTTTTCTCCATCAATCGATAAATCTTCAATTCTTGTAAAAGCATTGTACATCACTTTTGTCTTCTGAAAGTTCATTTTTTAATTCCACTTCTTTACTGTTGTCAGCAAGTTCCTGAATCATACTCTGCAGCTCTGATGGCGTAGTTGCAAAAATGACTACGTCATCAGCAAAACGAAGGTGGGTTAGATAATCTCCATTAATCTTTATCCCTTTGTTTTCCCAGTTCAGTGATTGAAAGACATTTTTCAATGTGTCATTAAAGAGCTTGGGAGATACGGTGTCACCTTGACTCACTCCCTTTCCAATTTTTATGTGTGTTGTATTTTCAATCAGTCGAATCTTTGCACTTGTATTTTCATAGATGTTATTAATAAATAAGATTAATGTATGCATCTTCAATACCGCAGGATTTCAGAAGATGCATACATTAATATTATTAATAACATCTATGAAAATGCAAGTGCAAAGATTCGGCTATTTGAAAATACAACACACATAAAAATTGGTTCCATTACTACTTTACCAAAAACTTCTCATTGCTTTTTTTCTAAGGGCACTATTTCGCAATTACAGCGCTGCAATCTTATGCGTAATGAAAATTTCTGCAGTACGAACAAACATTTTAACGAAAATTTCGTAATAACGTTTTAAGAAAAATATATTGTTAGCAGACTACAGAAGGAAGCATTGAAAAGCGTATGTCCGGTATAACCAGGAAAGATAAGAAGAGGAATCATGGATCAGGAGAACGGCAAGATTTGGCATCATAATCAAGATAAAATCCCTGTTGGGACAAAAAGCTGGACACATGTTGCTAGAAAAACTGATCACTGGTGGACAACTGGAATTCTAGACTGGATTCCAAGGAACAAGAAAAAGACCCAGAAGGCCATGTATCAGTTGGTTGGATGAAACTCGGAAGGATATCGTAGTGGAAACTGGCTTTAGGAGATCTTCATCTTTTAGTGTATTAATAATTTGATTATGATAATGACTAGATTTTTAATCGATCGGGATATTTAAAGCCCAAAACAAAGTGTACTCTCAATGAAAAATATTTGTGATTAATTTGGAAGCTTGATTATGAATTCTTCTGTTTCTTGTTATCTGGAAACTTTTATGGCCTGAAACAAGATTCTGCTGTTGTAAGTTGAAGCCCAGATAGTTTTTTCTTCTTCTTCTTTTTTTTTTTTTTTTTTGATCTTGAAATCACGCTAACGTGGAATCGGGAGAAGCAATTTCCGAGCTGAGTGATTTGACTGTGAGGCACTGAGATGTTTGAGAAGATACTACGTATTCAATCTCGACAGCAGGAAATAAATCCCGACTGCCATTATTTCTCATAGCGAAACTCTCATGCTGAAGACCGTGGGATGCGCCTGTTGCATTACTTTGCTGCGATGTTATTACCTTCCCTCGCTGTCTGAATCATTTACGCGCTCTCACGTCGTGAAGATCGGAGGCATGTGAGAGTGTAAATTTCTTTGTTGAGGAAAGTTTTGCTATAAAATGGTCTCGCCTGAAACTTTCACTTTTTCTTAAAAACGAACTATTAATTTAAACCTGTGCTCTGGCATTGGTCAATTTCAACTTCGCGATAGTCAACCTTTTTCCTGAGCGTGGTTATGTTGTTTCGCCTTGTGTCGGATGATATGCGCCTCTAGCTATGCGTTAACTGTCATGAAAATGGAAGAGTGGTCAGCTTTCGAAGAATATCAGCTGCATCCCTCATCGCTGATCTGTCAGTGTGGAAATTTTCGCTTTCTAACACATTTATTTTTGGAAATGACATCAGCTGTTTCTGTAAAAATGCCATAAAATGCAGTTTTCCTTTTGGACATAAGTGATTTTCTGCTTCCAACAACCTTTGGAACTTATGATTAGTTCCGGATTCTGTTATTTTTCTTTACAAATCGCGAATATATCACACTCGCCGACTTGTGCATACAAGGGTTGTCCCAAAACAACTGTTTTATAAATAAAAACAACAACATGTTTTTATGAAAGAAAAAATATGCATCTCTTAATTATCGAGGAAGTGGTCCCTTTTCTGAAATACTGTTTATTACTTCGAATACAGGTGTCCCAACGTTCTTTTTGTTTATTTTTTTTATTGGGGGGGGGGGGGGGTATAAGCAGTCGTCCGTCCCTAATTTCGGGTCAGTGGTTCCAGGGAAGAGAGTAAGAGAGAGAGAGAGAGAGAGAGAAAGAGCCAGTGCCGTAAGAGAAACACAACAGCCATGCCTCACCAGGATTAGAACCCGGACCCATCTCGGACGAAGGGTCAGGAGCCAGCGCTTAGACCACTGGGCCACCGGGGTGGAGTGGGGTGAATTCCAGAAAGCTTTCAACGTTCCTCCCGCTTCTTGAATGCCTTCTGGAATCCTTCTTCTAAAATACTTTTGAAGCAGCCCTGCCCAGCTGTAATAAGTTGTTGATCAGCCTCAAATTGTCGTCCCCGTAATGTCTTTTTAAAATGTGTAACAACCAGAAGTCACGTGGTGACGAGTCTGGACTGTATGCAGGTTGGGGCATCAGCTTAATAATAATTTTCTCCAAATAAGAATCGACAGAACTGGCCATGTGTGGCTTTGCAGTGGGCCGCACATGGAAAGAAACTGGGAACCGAAGAAGAACAAACTCGTTTTATGCCCGGTTGAAATTCTGTGAATTGATGATTTTGAAGTGTTAAACCATATCTTCGATATCTCTAATTAATAGGTGTCTATCTTCCCGTATAATAACACCTATTGTTTTGATGTTTACCTCTGTAACACTCGTTGAAGGTATTCCTCCGTGCGCGATTAAAGTCGCCGACTCACGACCATCCACAAATTCTTTATGCCATCTGGAATTTGTTGATTTTCCTAGACTCATCTTTATAAGCCTCTTACATACGACAGAAAGTCTCTCCGACAGACTTCTTAAGTCGACAGCAAATTTTAATAGCGTATCTTTGCTCCTCTTTCACATCCACTTTTTCGAAAAATCACAGCGTAAAAACACTTGTTAGGATCACGAAACAAGGCTTACCAACACAGAACTACCGACGACACATGCTTAATAAACATGTGTGGCCGGTTGCTATGGTTACTACAACGACTACCGTCTTTTCAAGACAGATGACAAGGTCGAACGCAGTATTGTAAAATTTTTTATAAAGACATTCTCAGTTGTTTTGGGACAAGCTATGTACGTATTTCTTGTTTATTTGTATACGTCACTGCAAAAAGTAAGTGGTGCGAATTCACGGAAAATTTCGGAAAATAACGTGCACCAAATTTGCCGGTTAAGTGTCCGTCTTTTAACGACATTTCCGTTTTTAAAAGTGCCCGGTTTCTTAGCTTCCGTAATTCCAGTAGTCAGAAATTCCGTTTATTTCAGAAAAGTCCGTTTCAAGTTTTTTCCGTATTTAGACAGAAATTTCGCAAAATCAAACAAGCAAATTTTTCAACCGGCCAGAGAATCCTTTCGCACTGGTGGTTGGACCGAACTAAGTTCCTTTGGGTTAAAAACCGCGCGTCTTAACCACTGAGCCGGAATGTCTTTGGAATCGCACTCACGTTCAAGATAAAACTGATTGCGCGATGATGAATTCCTTTTTTTTTTTTTTTTTATTTCTTCTTTAATGCGAGTGATTTAGTCATTTTTATTTTCTATTGGCGCTTATGACTTTTTTGAGTGCATTTGTGATAATTTTTCCATATCCAGGTCGGTAGGAGGACTTATCACAAATTACGTATTTTTTCAACGTGATATTTGGAATTTGGAAGCAACACAATTTTTCGGAACCTGAGACCTTTTTTTTTTTTCTTCGTTAATGCGAGTGATGTACTCATTTTATTTTCTATTGGCGCTTATGACTTTTTTGAATACATTTGTAATAATTTTTCCATATCCAGGTCGGAAGGAGGACTTATCACAAATTACGTATTTTTTTCAACGTGATATTTGGAAGCCACAGAATTTTTCGGAACTTGAGATTTTTTTTTAAATTTTTTAGCTGACAGTAACTTTTAATTAACTTTAAGAAAAGGTTAAATGTACGGTTTCATAGTATACCAGTGGCTTGGTGGGGTAAAAGCCCCAATCTTGTAAGAAGTATATTTTTCACAGTTTTCAAGAAAGTAAAGGGGTAATAAAATTGCGCCACTTTTTCATGCTTTATGTATTCTGTTGAGGAAATATAGATAGTGTGTAAATATATATTATCAAAGAAACGCAGGTCCAGGTCGTTAAAGCGGGTGATTTAGTCATTTTATTTTTTATTTTCTATTGGCGCTTATGACTTTTTTGAATACATTTGTAATAAGTTTTCGATATCCAGGTCGGTAGGAGGACTTATCACAAATTACGTATTTTTTTCAACGTGATATTTGGAAGCAACATAATTTTTCGGAACTTGAGACTTTGGACTTTTTTCAACACAAATTACGTATTTTTTTCAACGTGATATTTGGAAGTAACAGAATTTTTCGGAACTTGAGACTTTTTTTTTAAATTTTTTAGCTGACAATAACTTTCAATTAACTTTAAGAAAAGGTTAAATGTACGGTTTTATAGTATACCAGTGGCTTGGTGGGGCAAAAGCCCCAATCTTGTAAGAAGTATATTTTTCACAGTTTTCAAGAAAGTAAAGGGGTAATAAAATTGCGCCACTTTTTCATGCTTTATGTATTCTGTTGAGGAAATATAGATAGTGTGTAAATATATATTATCAACGAAACGCAGGTCCAGATTGTGCACTGCTACTTCATGTTCATTCGCTTCAGCTGCAGTCTTGTATGCTTGGGCGTAAGGACTGTTAGCCAGAATGCCAATATCAAAATGTCGAATGCCAATTTGCCAGGGCTGTCAATATCGATCGCTTTAATTCTTTATTTTTATTCTGACCAATACGTATATCAGTTGCTGCCGAGGAATCTATAAAGTACAATTTTCACCAGTAAGTGGTAATAAATCTAATAAATCCGAGATGTACCGGTGGATCCGTACCTGAATTTTAAAGCAGTACGGACCATTTCCTGGAATCTCCATTTTTGTGGCCGAGAGGGAAAGCAATAACATTGCATTGTTGTATTTCCGGATGTGTTGGACAAAAAAAATTAGCACTGTTCAGAAGTAAGTCCTTCAGCCTCGTATTTATCTGTAGTTCTCTATCTTTCTTCCCCTGTAGTCGCTTATCATCAGTGTTGTATTCAGATCATTTTTCCCGGGGGGGGGGGGCATTTACTAATTTTGATGTGGCTGAAACTTGTTGACTGATTATATACATATAATCACAGTTTTGTTATTTATACACTGGCGTTAAGTGAAAAAATAACACCAAATTTCATGATTCGCTGACGATCATGAAATTTACATATGTTAATGGGGCCGAGTTTACGTAGGTGTGATGTTAATTTCGGGACCAACCGGTGAGCGCTTACGCCACAGCACGGCATAACATGCAAATTATCGTCGGTGGTATTTAAGGACTACGGCGAAGTGAATGTAATCAGTCGTCGGCGTACGGACACGTGCGAAGACCCTCAAGAAGCTGCAATGCCTAGACATGGAAGACGTGTACGATTTCAGCAGTATTCGGACTTTGAGCGAGGTCGTCTAGTCGGACTCCGCGAGGCCGGGTGGTCGTATCGTCGTATTGCAGAGCGAATTGGACGGGAAGTATCGGTGGTGGTACGATGGTGGCGTAGATGGTCCGAGGAACATTCCCACACGAGAAGACGTGGAACCGGGAGTCACAGACGGACTGATGAGCGGACCGATCAACGCACAAGAAAAGCGGCGTTGTCAAACAGAACATCCACTGCGACGCAAATCCGAGCTGCCGTTGCACCTGAGGTGACTGTGCGAACAATCCGCAACCATCTACTGGATGCAGGACTACGTGCACGTGTGCCTCTGGCATGTGCACCTCTGACTCCAGCCCACCGTCCGGAACGGCTGCAGTGGTGTCGCCAACGTCTGCACTTGAGAACGCAATGGCGATCTGTCGTGTTCAGCGATGAAAGCAGATTCTGCTTGGGAGCGTCCGATGGCCGTATGTGTGTTCGCAGACGCACAGGGGAGCGTCTCCACCCTTCTTGCATCCGCCAGCAACACACAGGGCCTACACCTGGTCTCCTGGTGTGGGGAGCGATCAGCTATCACTCCCGTACACAACTAGTGTTTGTATCGGGTACGTTAAACAGCACCTCCTACATCAACAACATCATTCAGCCCGTTGTTGTGCCATTTGTAAGGTCGGTCCATCGTGGTGTTTTCCAGCCAGATAACGCACGCCCATACACGACACGTGCAACGCAACATGCACTTCTGGGTGTGAGACAACTTCTATGGTCTGCACGTTCACCGGATTTGTTCCCCATTGAGCACGTGTGGGATTTTATGGGACAACGACTTATCCGGTCTCCACGGCCAGCCACGACCATCCCCGATTTACGCATCCAGGTTGAGGCTGCTTGGAACTCAATACCCCAAACTTACATCCAAGATCTGTACGACAGACTCCATGCCAAAATTGCACAGTGTGACGCAGTTCATGGCGGTTTAACCTCGTACTAACCATGTTACATGGAAATGTTATTTTTCAGTTTACCAGCAAATACAGCTGTATTTTGCCATAATGTTTTGATCACGTTATCCTCTGTATTCCGTTATTATGATGTTTAAATTTCGTTGGTATCAGACGTCTCCTTCTTGGTGTTCTTTTTTCACTTTCCGCCAGTGTATGCTCATTAATACATATAAAAATTTTTAAATGGGGTATAAAAAATTTCTTATGCTTGCTTGTACATCGCAAAAGCAAGTTCCAAGAAATCTATCTACACATATAAATAATTAAAAATGTAAAAATGTTACACCTTTGCTTTAATTCAGTAATGCACCGCGGATTTCACTATGGAGTGGTGTAAAATATTTAGAATGCTAGTACGGTAACGTCGGGCTGGAGAACCCCCAGCCCCTCTCCGCTCCCCCGCACAAAGCATTAGGAGTGGTTACCTGAAAACGTATGGTGTAAACCATTAAACCATTTCTCTGCCACTTGGTTTCAGCCCCTTTAGATTATTTAGATTAGCAAGTAGTAGTAAAAAATACTAACTAACTCTTTGGATGGCAGTTTGAGGTGCCTCGATTTTTTTTCTTTCTCACAGAGTGAAAATCACACACCACCAGGAAGAAAAAAAACTTTTAATGGGAACAATTTCTAATAATTTGCTATTGTTCAAACTTAGGTAGCAAATATTTTGTTGTATTGGAGGCACTAACGTCACGTTAGCTACACCGAGGCTTAACATTCAGCTCTATTTCAGTCCAAAAGACTGAAATAAAACTGAATGCCAGCTTCAAAATATGATGTATTGCAGTGCAAACATCTCTACTCTGTGGAATTAGGTTTTTATTACTGATATAGACCGAGTTGTCAGTGCTTGAAAAATTGCCGTTTCAGCGAGGACTGTTTAATGTTTTATTGAAGGATGATAGAAATTTCAGATTGAAATCTATGTGGTTGTTTTTGTTTAGTATTCGAATATTTTCCCTCGTTTTCCTTTGTTTTTTAATAATTTCTTCAAATATTCAGCTATAAACGAAAAAAAATAAATTAGACTAAATTTCAGAGGAAACCTACGGGGGCGTTCATGCATTTTTCGGAGGGGGGGGTTAATCAACCCCGAGAAAATGCCTGAATACAACACTGCTTATGATGGCCCACAATCGAGTGAAATGGCTAGTCTCGTAGGTGCTAATAAACGATGTTATAAATAACACATTTGAATCATTAAAATATTTTCACAGTAGTTTTTCTTTACGTGATTTTTCTGATTGGTATCCGATTTTAGAAAGAGAAAAAAGAGGAAGAGACTTTTTGTTCTTTGCGAATTTGGTTTCTTTTTAGTTACATGGCAGTATTTAACTTATTCCATTTAGTTGTGTTGCAATTTTCGTACTGGACTTAAATTAAGAGAGTAAAAGTTGTGTGTTCCATCATCATGAATTCCCGAATTGTAATTCATTCCAATGGACTGGCCTGCCTCATTCTCGTATAAGGTATGTACTGTACTGGCGAAATGCAGTGTTTTTTTTGTTTTGTTTTTTTGCTGTGTGTTTTCAGTTTTTTTTCGCTCTGGGCAAAACCTGCGATAAGCGACTCGAACATTTGTGTCGTGGAAAATTCCCATGAAGCCATACATACAGCCTCTCAGGGAGAGTGTTAACTCGTATGGCTTCATGCTTCTTAGAAAGAAGTAACTTTACGACGAACCTTTTCTTGCATTTGTTTTGCGTCTGTAGTGTTCCTCGAACACGTACTACATTTAGCTCGTCTTTTGATATATGATTGACGTTCTCGTAGATATCAGTTGGTTCACCCGTCCCTCTGTAGGAAACGCTAATTACTCGTGTACAGGGTGATTACAAATTATCTTTCTGAATACAAATATTTAGTTAGCGAAAAGTATAGATCTTATGAAACAGCATTATAAAGTGTAACTAACAAAGTTTTTTTTTTTTTGCAACTTAAATGAGTTCAGCATGTGCGCATGTTGTAGCACGGCAGACATCAATACAGTATTCGGTTTTGTCCCAAATGTTCTTCAGGAAGTTTAAATGAATTACGGCAATTGCGTTTCATATGTTGCGAGTCGTCAGTGGTTGTAGAAAATGGTGGGGCATAAACTTTATTGACGCCTCAAATGACGAATTGTCGCTGCACAGTTATCACTGATTGGAATGAGTGGAATTCTAGCATGCGGAGCGCTTTTTCTCGCTTATTCGGTATATTCCCTTTGTGTGGAGCAAGCTAGCGCCACCTGCCGGATCTACGTAATTACAACTGATCTTCAAATACATTGCATATATTTAAAAAGGTCAGCGTCTAATTGTCTCTTTGCAATTATTTTTTGTTATTTGGAAGACCATTTGTAATCCCTCTGTGTAAATCAGATTGGAAAAAATACTTGTGCCGCATAGCTGAAACTGTGAGGATGCATATTTCTACTGAAGGTGGCGTGTGCTGTTTACATATTGTACCAAATATGGCATCCTCATTTCTAGAAGAAGCATTGGAACATGACCTACGTTATCTGCACACTCGCTGCTTCTGGCCATTCGTCCAGCACTTAGTCCGAGTTCGAATCCCAATGAGGCATGGATGTGGTGTTTGTCGTATGTAACTGGCTCTCTCGCTTCCCTGGAACTAGTGGCCCTAAATTAGAGACGGGCAGTTGCTTATTGCTCACTGAGTTGCTCACGGTGGTCGTTAAACCCCAAACAGAGCACACACTGAATTTTTTTGCTCCAGTTTTCTATGCTGATTGGTAAATCATGTATTTTCATTTCTCCGATCGTCTCTGTTTGCTATTATAAAACATTTTAAAAACATTTTGGCACTTACAGATGAGGGGAGATGTTAAGAGGAATGGCTTCACGTGGGGTGTGAAGCGTCAGTGATAAAAAAATGAAATGAAAAGAGGTTAGAGTTAAACGTGGAACTAAGAAGTGGAAAACAAAATAACCATAATCGATTCAACAATCAAGAGCCGACCCCGTGGCGCAGTTGTCTAAGCGATGGCTTCAGATAATTCTTCCCAGATGGGTCAGGGTTCGAATCTCGGTGAGGCTTGGATGTTGTGTTTGTTTTAGAGCACTGGCTCTCTCCCTTCCCTGGAGCCAGTGGACCTAAATTAGGGTCGGGCCACTATTTATAGCCCACCAAGTTGCTCACTGTGGTCGTTAAACCCCCTATCAAACAAACAACAATCAAGATAGTTTCAGAACAGTCCCATTATGAGCATTCGATAGTAGTAAAGAATCAATTTAATACCTCAAATGCATTTTATATTTACTTTATGATGTACTTCCTTCGTAACGTTCGCCGCGAGCTGTGACTTTGCTTAAATATCGAACCCGAGCGGGAATATAAATCCCACTTACGGCAGCACGCCTACACCACTTTGTTCACCATCATTGAGGTTTACGAGCTCATTATAAACCAAAACCTGGATTGACATGGAATTATCTTTATCGCAGTTTAACCATGTTTTACTTGAGACCTCGGAAGAAATGAAGCACACGAGGCTTACCTTGGTCAATCAGTACATTGTGATACCATCTTGGTATTTCACAACCGCTGCTGCATCATTGAAGCTGCAATAAACCCATGGCATACTGCAGCTAGCTTTGGGATAGTGTCTCCAAAAGACGAGACGAAACGACACAAACTTTTCCATATGTCGTAGGGGTCGAGTGATGTCTAGGTTTGTTTGCTGTACTTTCCAGACGTGTTCAATGCGATTAATGTTGGGGGAACTTTGAGATAGGAATGAACCCCTTTGAATACCATGATTTTCGAGCTTTCGAATCCCGGCGTTAGCTCTTTGGGTTCGTGAATAATCATCCACAAGAAATAAACTAAGGTCTATCGTATCGTGGAAAAGTGTCAGTATTTCTCATGATTTCGTCCCGATACAAGCTATCATTCACGTGCCCTCCTCAAAGATATAGATGTGTGCCCCCATCGAAGCAGATCCCTCCCCACAGCACGTCGGAACCGCCACGGAAAACATACACAGGTTGGCACAAATCTTGCCCACCGCGTGGTTCTGAGCCTTTCCAGACATAAAGTTGCTGACCGTCGAAATGTAACCGAATCTGGACTCATCGCAGAACAGGACGCTTTGCCATTCTTCCTATCACAATGAGTGTTGCTGCGCCCACCCTCTTCTTTATCGGGTTGCTGCAAAAAGAAGTGAGTGGGCGATGGACGTCTCAACAATATACCTTTCCGATGCGGTCTATTTGGGACCGAGAAGTGGGAAAAGTGGCATCGACGTTACTTTCTGTGACATCGGTGCCACTTCTCTGAGAGTCTCGGATGTGACGGCTAGGCACTGTGGGCTTTCTGCGAGCGTTTGTTATAAGATTCCGACCTTACCGGGTTGTAGTTTCCCTCGGACGACCACTTTCCTGTCAATCTGCGACATCGCCACAGCGTGCTTGAAGTCGATTTTAGAATACATGAACATCTGCCGTGTTGAGCCAAGGCCGTCTAGGAAATAAAAGGTCATGACGTTAAAGAGACGAGTGCCCTCCTTTAGTGACATCACGCGGAAACCAAAACTTCCAATTGGTTGCCAACGCTGTCGTGTATGACGTCAAATTCGATTAGGACGTATCATGCCGTGTAACATAACTGTGGCATCACAAACGGAGGGAATTGATCGCTCTAATGTCACGGCCTTGTGCTTTCTAAACGGCCTTGGTTGAGTCCATAGTCTCCTCTTCGTTGTTTACAGTCTTGTCTGAGAGTATCGTTTAGAGACGCTTTTAGGACAATCCTTTGCACATTGAGTGCTTCGAAGTAAAGTTATCCTTCATACATCTTTTTTTGCGTTCGCAGCTACGTGGGAGCACTGCGGAATAGAAAATGTGCGTACAGTTCCGTTTCATAATTTCCAAGCCACCATTCTGACACGATACCATAAACTGGCACATAGAGTTGTATAGTGCAATATATCCCAAACTTTTGTCAGTAGTTCTGTTTCGATTTCATATGACAATAACTAAATGTATTTTTTTTTTTTGTATATCTTATATTTCTTATTGAAATCCAGATTTGGAGGATGTCCAAATTCACAAGAGGATGTTAAAGTAACTTTTTTCTTTCTCAAAAAATGAGACTTCGTATCGTGATATTGCCTCCGACATATATGTAATTAAAAACAATGAAGTGTACCATGCAGCGTTCGAATTACCCAGTGGTCCGTTGGCCACTGGCCAGTAAAACTTACGTAGGGCTACTAAACTCTTGATTTTACTGGCCCGGATGGCTAGTAAATCATATTTTTTAATTTGTCGCAAGTTATAAAATGAATTTTTATTTCTTTTACCTTGCTGTATGATTGACTTTTTTGGCTGCAAACTAATGATATGTTTAAAAACAAATATTTGAGGTAATTCCATTGAAATGATACGTTATATTCTACATATATTGTAAAGGTCTTTAAGTTTTTCTTTTCTTTTTTTTTTTTTTTTTTTACAGACCAGTGGTTTGCAAATTCTAGTGGTCCACTGGGCCAGTAGAAGATTTATTTCTAATTCTAACACTACATGGTGGTCTTCAACCCCAGGAGCAACTCTAATGAAGGGTTAACTCAACGGCGATTTTAAAATGTTTTAGTTAAGATAATTTTTTGTACTACTTGGTATACTGATTTTTGTTGAATTGTACAATTTTCTCTTTCAGTTATTAAAGTCTTTGTCTGTGTTAATCGCTTCTTTCAAAACTGTTAATACATGTGTTTCTTTCTTTCCCTTTCTTCTTTAGGTGAGTAGTGAGGCCTTAATCGTGGAAGAATTATTCTCCTGTTCTCTGTATGTATTTCTATTTAGTATTATTGTTATTATTTGGGGAATCAAAATGCTTATATATCAGTTTCTAAACTCAGAACTCTGCAAACAAAATATGCCGACCGCAGACTGAAGGATTTAATGGCAGTAAAAATCTAAAGGAGTAATCTTGGTGCAACCAGGAAGGATTGGAGAATGAATTCACGGGTCAAGAAATGACAAGACCTACAAGAACGCCTTGTAGAAGATGGTTGGATGAATTCAAAAGTATGCATTGGAGAGACTGGCTTAAAATGAAAGGTTGTGGAAAAGACTTTGGGAGACCTTCATCCAGCAGTGGATTAATAATATTCGGTCAAAAGCATGCATGAGTAACATTGGAGAGACTGGCTTAAAATGAAAGGTTGTGGAAAAGACTTTAGGAGACCTTCATCCAGCAGTGGATTAATAATATTCGGTCAAAAGCATGCATGAGTAACATTGGAGAGACTGGCTTAAAATGAAAGGTTGTGGAAAAGACTTTGGGAGACCTTCATCCAGCAGTGGATTAATAATATTCGGTCAAAAGCATGCATGAGTAACATTGGAGAGACTGGCTTAAAATGAAAGGTTGTGGAAAAGACTTTGGGAGACCTTCATCCAGCAGTGGATTAATAATATTCGGTGTGTGCATAAGTTATCGTTTTTGTAGACTACAAAGAAGGAGGAGAACATAACAAATAACGTACTTAGGATTTCACATAATTACCATCATTCTGTATGACCTCTTGCCATCTGTCTACGAGTAGGTGAATCCCACGCCCGATAAACTCCTGTGTTTAAGAGTAAAAAAAAATAAAAAAATCGTGTAATACCGGTTTTCACATCGTCCACATCATCGAAGGTTTAGAGACCGAAGGCGTTCTGTAATGATCGAAAAAGGTGATAGTCCGCAGGTGCCAGGTCAGTGGAATACGCCGGTGAGTTAACATTTCCGTACCAGGATTCGATTTCAACCGGTAGTTAGCAGCAAATTGCTATCAACCCAATTCATTTTGCTAGTGATAAGAAATGGTTCTAGCAAAAGTTGCTAGTAGAAAAAGTTTGAATGTTTTAGTGTGAACTGTAAAGCGCCACTGCATTGCACGTGTGGAATATTTTGGACACATACAAGAAGGAACAACTGCTTTCTAAAAACGATTGTTTCTTGAAAAGTACAAACATTATAAAAACATTTTGACACTAGTAGAAATATCCAGAATATTTCCCTTATCTACTTCTGCATGTGAAGTTGGGTTCAGTTTCATGAAGTGAATCCAGGGTGATAGTAGGTGCAGTTTAAACCTACAAACATTGAAAGCTCTCATGAGTATTGTGGTTGAAGGTCCACCCAAAGACAAGTTTGACCCCAGGCCTGCTGTTTTAAAGTGGTATGATGAAAAGATCCGAAACCCAGATAGTAAACCATCCGGAAAATAACTTAAGATTTGGAATAGTGTTCTTGAATTTTGCGAATAAAGTTAAATAAAAAAAAAAAAACTGTTTTTTAAATATTTTCATTCGAATTAAATTGTTAGAATTAATCAGTCAGGTCATAAAAAGGTGAGTTTTATCTAAATATTTGTAACCTTTTCAGCATTACAATGTGAAAGTTACAGGAGGGAAATCAAAATTTATCATGATTACTAATTGAGGGGGTCATATTAAAGTTTATTTTGTATAATTTTAATAAAATTTTGCTAGTAGATAATGAAATTTGCTAGTAAAAAATGAGGCCACTAGCAATTGTTGCTACTGCTAAAAAAAAAAATACAAGAAAGATGACACCGAATTTTCGAGTGTAATAAGCACGTCTTTTGAATCCGTTCTGACTCAAATTAAATTTATCAAAGTCAATGGAACCGGTATGGAAAACAATAGTATCTGACGGAAGAAAGAAGTTTTTCAATCGGGTTTTTAATCCCTCAGATATTGCTGTAAACGGGATCGTGAGCTTACGCCCTCTGGCTGCAGACTTGTGCGTTAAGAAAAACATGAATTTATATGAGAAAGATTTCGCACCGGAAACGTTCTCCAACATAGAAATTATTTTTCAAATTGGACTATTAGAAACAGAGATGTCGACAAAGCCGCCCCGGTGGCGCAGTGGTCTAAGCGATGGCCTCTGATCATTCGTCCGTAAGGGGTCCGGGTTCGAATCCCGGTGAGGCATGGACGTTGTGTTTGTCTTACGGCACTGGCTCCCTCCCTTCCCTGGAACCAGTGACCCTAAATTAGGGACGGGCGACTGCTTATAGCCCATTGAGTTGCTCACGGTGGTCGTTAAACCTCCAATCAAAAAAAAAAAAAAAAAAAAAAAAAATATGTCGACAAAAATGAGATGTGACTTTGCGTCCCCTGGTGGGAAAACCATGCATTATTTTAGGAAGAAAGTATTCTCAAAATGTTTTTCCGTATGAGCTCTATATCGGTCCTAGAAAAAAAAAAAAAATAGTCAAGTTTTGAGGAGCCCAGATTTTGCTACAAATACATCATAAGCAGAAATTAACACTTATGCCCCCTGGTGGCTAAACCATTCTTTACCAAACATTAGAAACTATGTGAAAAATATTTTCCATCAGGTCTTGTATGCGATACAGGAAGACCTTTTCAAATCGGAGTTTTGGAAGCAGAAATAACACAGAAAACGCAATTTACCATTGTGCCCCCTAGCGGAAATTCTATGATTTACTTGAAAATTTTGAATTTATAGGAAAAACATTTCGCATCGGAAACACTATCCAACAAAGAAGGAATTTTTCAAATCGGACTCTTAGAAGTAGATATATTGACGAAAATAAGATATACATCTACGCCCCCTGGCTTAGAAGCCATGAATTATTTCAAGAAGAAAATGTTCCTAAAAAGTGTGTCGACATGAGTAATATCGCTCAACAAACCACTTTTTTTCAGTCGAGATTTTAGAAGCTCATATTTTGTTGCAAATACATCAGAAGTGGAAATTAAAACTTACGCCACCTGGTGGCCAAACCATTTTTTCAAAAATTAGGAATTACGTGCAAAGGATTCCCCATCAGGAGCTGTATCCAGTGCAGAAAGAATTTTTCAAATCGGAGATTTAGAAGCAGAGATATGGGGGGGGGGGCAATTTTCCATTAGGCCCTCTAGCGGAAAGTCTATGAATTATTTGAACATTTTGAAATTACACTGGCGGAAAGTGAAAAAAGAACACCAAGAAGGAGACTTCTGATACCAACGAAATTTATACAGCATAATAACGGAATACAGAGGATAACGTGATCAAAACATTATGGCAAAATACAACTGTATTTGCTGGTAAACTGAAAAAAAAAACATTTCCATGTTACATGGTTAGTACGAGGTTGAACCGCCATGAACTGCGTCACACTGTGCAATACTGGCATGGAGTCTGTCGTACAGATGTTGGATGTAAGTTTGTTGTATTGAATTCCAAGCATCCTCAACCTGGACGCGTAAATCGGGGATGGTAGTGGATGGCCGTGGAGACCGGATAAGTCGTAGTCCCATAAAATCCCAAACGTGCTCAATGGGGGACAAATACGGTGAACGTGCAGGCCATGGAAGTTGTCTCATACCCTGAAGTGCATGTTGCGTTGCACGTGCCGTATGTGGGCGTGCGTTATCTTGCTGGAAAACACCACGATGGACCGACCTTACAAATGGCACAACAACGGGCTGAATGATGTTGTTGATGTAGGAGGTGCTGTTTAACGTACCCGGTACAAACACTAGTTGTGTACGGGAGTGATAGCTAATCGCTCCCCACACCAGGAGGCCAGGTGTAGGCCCTGTGTGTCGCTGGCGGATGCAAGAAGGGTGGAGACGCTCCTCTGTGCGTCTGCGAACACGCATACGGCCATCGGAGGCTCCCAAGGAGAATCTGCTTTCATCGCTGAACACGACAGATCGCCATTGCGTTTTCCAGTGCAGCCGTTCCTGACGGTGGGCTGGAGTCAGAGGTACACCTGCCAGAGGCACACGTGCACATACTCCTGCATCCAGTAGACGGTTGCGGATTGTTCGCACAGTCACCTCAGGTGCAACGGCAGCTCGGATTTGTGTCGCACTGGATGTTCTGCTTGACAACGCCGCTCTTCTTATGCGTCGATCGGTCCGCTCATCAGTCCATCTGTGACTCCCGGTTCCACGTCTTCTCGTGTGGGAATGTTCCTCGGACCATCTACGCCGCCATCGTACCACCACCGATACTTCCCGTCCAATTCGCTCCGCGATACGACCACCCGGCCTTGCGGAGTCCGACTAGACGACCTCGCTCAAAGTCCGATAACTGCTGAAATCGTACACGTCTTCCATGTCCAGGCATTGCAGCTTCTTGAGGGTCTTCGCACGTGTCCGTACGCCGACGACTGATTACATTCACTTCGCCGTACTCCTTAAATACCACCGGCGATAATTTGCATATTATGCCGTGCTGTGGCGTAAGCACTCACCGGTTGGTCCCGAAATTAACATCACACCTACGTAAACTAGACCCCATTAACATATGCAAATTTCATGATCGTCCGCCAATTCCTTCTTGGTGTTCGTTTTTCACTTTCCGCCAGTGTATATTAAAATTATGTCACACCTGAAACACTATCCAACAAAGAAGGAATTTTTCAAATCGGACTCTTACAAGTAGAGATATTGACAAAATAAGATATACGTCTACGCCCCCTGGCGAAGAAACTATGCATTATTTTGAAAAGAAAATGTTTCTAAAAGGTTTGTCGACATGAGTAGTATCGGTCAACAAACGACGTTTTTTTCAATTGGGAATTTAGGAGCTCATATTTTGCTGCAAATACGTTTGAAGCGGAAATTAAGATTTACGGCCCCTGGTGGCCAAACCATTTTTTTACAAAAATTAGAAATTATGTGCAAACGATTTACCATCAGGAACTGTATGCGGTGCAGAAAGAATTTTTCAAATCGGAGATTTAGAAGCAGAGATATAGGGGGAAACGCAATTTACCGCTACGCCCCCTAGCGGAAAGTCTATGAATTACTTGAAAATTTTGAAATTATATGAAAAACCATGTCACACAGAAAACACTATCAAACAAAGAAGGAATTTTTCAAATCGGATTCCTAGAAGTAGAGATATTGACAAAAATAAGATATACATCTACGCCCCCTGGCGGAAAAACTGTGGAATATTTTAAGAAGAAAATATTCCGAAAAGGTTTATCGATGTGAGTGGCATCAGTCCACGAAATAATTTTTTCAATCGATATTTTAGAAGCTCCGATTTTATGGCAAATACATCAGAAGCAAAAATTAACGCTTACGCCCCTGGTGTCTAAAGTATTGTTCACTAAAAATTTGAAATTATATGCAAAAGATTTTTCATCAGGAGATGTATCCGCTGAAGAAAAAAAAATTCAAATCGGTGTTTTAGAAGAAGAGTTATCGGGAAAAATGTAATTTACTTTTACGCCCCTAGAGGAAAATCTGTGCGTAATTTGAAAAAGTAACTATATCTGAAATACTCTTCGACATAAATCGAATCAAAAGATAAAGTATTTTTTCAATCGGATGTTTAGAAGCAAATATGTGGAATAAAACGTATTTTTGAATTCGACATCGTCTGCATTTACGCCCCCTAGCGGCGAAATTGTACATCGTAAAAAAAAAAAAAAACGAAATAAAGGATCATCATTTGCATATTTCAAGCTTCCCAATTCGAAAAGAATTTTTCTATTCGGACTAATAGTCGTAGAGATATCGTGGGTACAGACGGACGGACAAACCGGTAACATAAGCACGATCTTTTTTTTACAAAAGACGTGCTAAAAAAACGAAATCGAAGCCTGTTCCTTACCAAAGTCCAGTAATTTTTGCCGAGTGATTAAAGCAGCATGAGGTCTGGCGTTATCATGAAGGATCACGCCTTTGCGATTGACGAGTGCTGGCCACTTCGATATCAGTTGTTCTCGCAACCTGTCCCAAATGTTGGCAGAAGAGGTCAGCATTTATCGTTCGGTTAAGTGCCAACACCTCCCAGTGGATTATTCCCTGAACATCACCAATGGTACAGTACTCATTTTCCATCACCCGTTACAATTCGTTCTAAAAACGGTTCATTTCTGTGACGAGAAAGCAAAGAAACACAGGAACGGATTCGTTGATTTGCAAAGGAGGTGTGGAACCCAGTTATCGAACTTGGTGATGAACCCAAGCGCATGCATCCGTCATTTGATTGTTGTTCTATGTACCGTCAACGTTTCCGCAAATTCCTGAACGGTTGGATGTGGGTCGTTTATTATGGCTTGGTCCACATCCTCGTCAGAAACCACGGACGGACATCCAGGACGTGGTTGACATTTACAGCTTCTGTCTTCGTCCTGGAATTTCCGAAACCAACGGCGACATGTGCTATCATCAACTGTATCCTCCTCGTACACTTGACAGATGTTGCGGCAATCCGCGGTTGCAGTACTGCCTTTATCGAACTCGTACAGTAAAGAATGTCTAATGTGCTCCTTATCGCATGACTTCCGTTGCGAATGACTTACTCGGACAAATGTAGTGCGTCTACATGCTTATTGGCCGAAAATTTATCGTGGTAGCGTCATCTGTGACGTAACTACTCCGATTGCAATTTGCATTTATTACAAAAACGGGTAAGACTTTTGCACACACCCAATAGTTGATAATATAAACCAAGTCAGATCTCGTTAAACCGCCATATTTTTTTCGTCGTACTGAAGTGGTGCTAAGCGAGGATGGTGGTTTAAAGAACTTCGCATACATAACAAAGAGTAAAATTAATTGAAATAGAATATAAGGAAGAAATAAAACGAAATTACGTTCTTACGTATCGGATCTCTAAATCTGAGAATGTAGGGATTGAAAACAGTGATTACAGTTCGTAACGAAAATTCTTAGAATAATTTTTTTTTTCGTACATTTTTCTGTTATCAGTAGTTTTTTTATGAGCACCTTCCGCTTTTACAATGTGAACTGTTGTTCAAACTTTCATCTTTTCGCAACATTTCTCATTTTAGTTTGAAATCGATATTTTGGGTATCATCTTATGTAACAAACCAGATTCATTCATGCTATACAAATCTTTAAATTCGTAGAACTTCATGTGTAATAACTTCATGCCTGGCATTTACCTAGCCAATCTGTGGATCAAGAGCTTTCCTTAAATTTTGTGCTTGCCCTTTTAAAATTTTTTAACTGAGTGCAGTTGTTTTTCAGATACCATCCATTTATATTTATCGCTTCTTAATATGTTCCCTGCCAGCGTTCTAACTACTCAGTGGTCAGCCTGCCATTGGCCAGTGAACTATTTATGTTACTGGCCCGGATGACCAGTAATTTTTTTGTTTTTTTATCTTCGTTTGTTTTGGAATTTGCAAGTTTATAAAGCACTGAACCAAATTTCAACATATTTATCAGGTATGTCCATGACTGTTTTCGGGTTTTTATGAAATTCAGATAGGTATTTACTACTCAAAAACTGAATATCGGAATTTCAAACCATTCTTAATTTTATGAAAATTTTGGACTGTATAGGAAGCCGAGGTCCGAATCAAAATATTGGGTTGTCGGAAAAGTCATGACGTATTTTGGCACCTGATGGCGGTTGGGCGGTTTTGGAAGTATCAGAGGCATGCGCAGCTCTGTTATCGCTATGACATTCGACAGGTGCTAATTCTAGTTGCAGTCTAAAGGAAATAGTGAGCGATTTGGTTGACTTGCGAAGATTTGACATCAAGTTGAAGATGGAAGACCAAACTGTGCATTTTCGCCATATTTTACTGTTTTACTTCCGTAAAGGGAAGAACGTGCATTCAAGCTTGCGAAACGTTGCGTAAAGTGTACGGTGATAATGCTCTACAAGAACGTCAGTGCCAGCGGTGGCTCGCAAAATTCCGTGTTGGTGATTTTGACTTTAACGATGCTCCTCGGTCCGGGAGGCCAACCGAGGTTGATGACAACGAAATCAAGGCATTGATCGAGTCAAACCTACGTTACACGACATGAGAGATTGCAGACATATTGCACATCCATCATTCAAGTGTTCACGCCCACCTGGAGAATCTGGGATATACGTAAGCAAGCTCGATGTGTGGGTTCCTTATGAACTCAAAGAAGCTCAATTGACGGCGCGTATAAACATCTGCGATATGCTCATTAAACGTGAGGAAAACGATCCTTTTTTGAAGCGACTGATAACTGTTGACGAAAAGTGGATTGTGTACAACAATGTGCTGCGCAAACGGTCTTGGTACCGAATTGCTGCTTTGCCTCAAACGACACCCAAAGCAGAAATTCATCAGCGGAAGGTTCTGGTCTCAGTGTGGTGGGATTTTAAAGGTGTCGTGTTTTTCGAGCTCCTACAACTGAACCAAACAATTAATTTGAATGTGTACTGTTTGGCAATTGGACAGTTTGAAAGAATCCATCATCCAGAAACGTCCAGAGCTCGTTCATCGTAAAGGTGTTGTGTTCCATCACGACAACGCGAGACCACACACAAGTTTGATCACCCGCCAAAAAATATTGGAGCTTGGGTGGGATGTGTTGCCACACCCAGCATACTCGCCTGACCTTGTGCCGTCAGACTTCCACTTGCTTCGCTCTCTTCAACAGTCCTTGCGTGGTATAACGTTCAATTCAGAAGAGGCAGTAAATCAGCACCTTGTACAGTTTTTCGCCACGAAAGACAGGTACTTCTAAGAAACAAGGCATTCTGCAGCTCACTGAAAGATGGCAAAAGGTTATCGAACAAAACGGGCATTATATCATTGATTGATCTTTGTTCTTTCTATCAATAAATGACCTTTGCAAAACATGGCTAAAATACGTCATGACGTTTCCGACAACCCAATATTTGGATTAAGGCAGCACCACTTGTTTGCCTTTAGTATTTGTCATTTTCTTGTAGGACTTCCGTCCACAGTGAGTAGAGTTTAGGTCCCAGCCACCTACAGCGGGATCGCCTTTTCAGCAGGACACAGAAACGGAAGGAATGAGAGCAAGTCTAGCGACTTTGAAAGAACAGTTTGTAGTGAGATTAGAGTACAGTAGATAGCGCCACCGTACAAGTACGATGTTGCACACAGAGGGGTGAGAGAATTTCAGGGGGGGCATAGGAAAGGATACCTATTTGACCAGTGGGTCCACCCTGGGGGCCGTCACTTAACGTGGTCGTCCGATGAACGGCGGATATTCAGCGATTGTTAGTAAATCACACCATCTCTGAAAGATCAGCCCAGGCTCGAACCAGTCTGACTTGCTAACCACTAAGCCATCCGCGTCTTCCCACTTGTTTGCCTAAGTAGTATGGGTCTTTTATAATGCTTTCCAAGTGGAGGTTGAAGAACCGTTTATGCTCTGGCTTTGCCCATCTGTCTTTCTGTCCACATGGAGGAACCTCCTGCCTTTCACGTTGAAACAAGGTATTTCATGAAGGTGGCTTTTGGTGAGTTCTTGAAGGTGGCTTTTGGAGAGTTCATGCAGGTGGCTTTTGGTAAGTTGTAAAGTGCTTCATAATCAGTACACTGTACGGTTTTCCCCTTATTTATTTTCTTCCTTGCAACTTCACGTGCTGTGTATGCACATGCATTCGATTTTTGACTTAAAAAAAGAAACGTTATGATTTTTTTTATCAACTTTTACCCCATGTATTTTGCTAGTAGAAAATGAAAATATCTGCGTAAATGTCACAAGTTGATTGATAAATTCTAAATTTAATCATTCGAGATCAAAATTTTGAAGAAATATGCACCAGAATAAAAGCTACAGTTTTTATTCTGGTGCATATTGTTCCTGCTGCAGAGCAAAGTCTAAACTGCGAATATGTAAAAACGCCATAGGAAAGTCACAAGGACAAATAAGGGGTCCTGTATTTTCTTTCCCTGAAACCAGATGCTTCCAGCTTTTTTTTTTCTGCGCAGGGAAAGACACTTGCAGAAGGTGTCAAATAGATGTGTGTAGGTTATTTTTGTAAAACAGCACTTTTCATTTAACAATAGCCATTCCCTATGGGACTAAAACCTGCAAGGAACTATTTGAAGATAAGTGTATTGTTGCAGTGGCAGACTCGGAAGTTTTAGTTTAAAAACCAGTGACCCATGGAACTTTTGCGTTTGTGAGTGGCAATCAAAATATTGCATAATATTTTGTACAATAAACTTTAATTTGAAATTAGCTATACGTTATGCCTCAGTGTGCCGTTCTTGGTACTAATAATACCATGTGCATACCAAATGTATTAGTACACTGCTGGACAATTGCTAAGGACGGATCATAAACGGCTATATAGCGCATAAAAAAGTAAGTGTGGTTGGATGCCAAGTGAAATAAAATAATGTCAGAATGCCAGGACATTACAAGAAAGACAATTTATTGTGCTCTGAAATCCAGAAGGCTTTGGAACGTGTTCAAGGGACAAACAGGCCATTTTGTGCAGAATACGTAAACGTGAAAAAAATGCAATTACCGTCCGCAGGCGTTCCGGCGTAAGATGTCAATACGGGATATGGCCACCATGGAGGGCGATGGAAGATTCCACACGTCGTGTCATGCTTTGCACAACATTATCAAGAAGCTGTTGGGGTAATTTATCCCATTCCTCTGTCAGTGCACGGATGAGGGTGTCCTTGCTTATTTGGAGGGCATTGGCGACCAACAAGACTCCTCCCCAAAGCATCCCACACATTTTCAATGGGATTCAGATCTGGAGAACGTGCTGGCCATACGAGGCGTTGAATATCCTCGATCTCAAGACACTCTTGGACAGCGACTGTTCGATGACATGTTGCATTGTCGTCCATGAAAATGAATCTATCACCGACAGCACCACGGAACATGCGAACATGAGGTAGCAGAACATCATTAATGTATCGTTGGCCAGTCATAGTCCCAGTTGGAAGCACATAGAGGGACGTACGGCCATTGATCACGATGCCAGCCCATACCATGACACTACATGTCGGATATCGGTCCCTTTCCTGTATGTTTGCTGGACAATATGCAGTACCACTATCACGCCAGATCAGTTGTCGTCGACAATCAGACGATAGACTGTATCTACTCTCATCTGAAAAGAGGGCAGCAGACCAGTTGTTATCAGTCCAATTGCGATGTTGATGGCACCATTGCAAACGGGCGGTACGGTGACATCTGGACAATGGGATGCACACAACAGGACTGCGGGCGTATAGTGCTCCTTCATGCAAACGTCTGGCGACAGTTTTTCGGGAGATCCGCTTGCTAGTAGCAGCCATAAACTGATTTGCTACCTCACTAGCTGTGCTGCGCCGGTGTCTTTTTGTTGATAGCACTATGTACCGATCTTCTGCAGGTGTCGTACTGCGAACACGACCTCCCCGTGACGTTTGCTACACTCTCCATTTGTTTGAAATGATTTCCAAAGCCTTGAAACAACACTGTGGCTGACGTCGAACTCCCTGGCAACATCTGTTATTTTTCGCCCTTCTTCAATCTTGCCAATAATAGGGCCACGCGTAAAATCATCTAGGTGATGTCGGGAAGATATACTGAAAATTGCAAGTTCGTCAATTGATTCTTTCCTTTCAACTTTGCGTTTGAACAACAACGGTCAATACGCGTCAGATCTTTTATATCTCTTATCAGCGCTATGACGTCACGAACAAGTTCGGCAATCCAAAATTTGCATACGCACAACACGTCTTACTGTATCCCGCACTTATGCTAATTTCCACATTTTCCTGCCTTCCATTTTATGGTTGCTATCGTTGCTATTGTCATCCGTCCTTAGCAATTGTCCGGCAGTGTACTTGTGCTATTTCTGGACCAGTAAAAATGAGTGAACCACCACATTTTGGTATACACTGGCCCTGCTGTCCAGTGACTTTTATTTATTTATTTTTTTTCGAAATTTCTACTACTGCTTACCGTGTTTTGTTAATTAGTATTATTTGTTTGCGTGCATACAGGTACACATTCTGTTTCTCGTAATTTGTGATATACCGCTTCAATGAAATGATACGTTATTTTTTGTATATACTGTAAATGTGCAAGGTTTTTCTTTTACGAACCAGTGGAGATTTTGACGGACCAGTGATTTGCAAATCCGACTGGTCCGTTGGGCCTGTGGAAGATTTATTTCTAATTCTAACACGGCCATGGGTTCCTCGATACTATATACTGCTGATGATGCTCTCCTTCGTTCGCTGAAAATGGTTGTATCAAATCTATTTTCAGCATTTTTTTTTACTTTAAAGAAATTATTACGTATCTTTGAACTTACTACTGACGTATCTTTGTCCCTATGTAATGAATCTGTGACTTTGTGAATTACATTTGAGGAACGTAGTTCGGAATGCTTAAAAGAAAAAAAGGAAATGCTGACGTTTAGTTAGGTCGGCAGAAAGAGAATTTCATCAGTAAAATTAATAACAGAATTTTCCATACTTTCTGTTGGCGAGAACGTCTTTGGAGACGAGACTTTTAATGTAATTGCCTTCTTTGTTGACTAGGGTTCTTTATATTCGTTCCAAAGGCGGAATCAAGAAAATTAATCTCTAGAAATCACTTGACTCAGATTCTCCGTGAGCTTAAGCGGCTACCCTGTATTGCATGTAAAATCTTATTTAAAAAGAATGTCCGTTTGATTGGACTGCGCAAGTGAGTAATTGCGTTTTGAATGGATGCACGGGGAAATAGAGAGAGAGATTACAAGTGCTGGATACTGAAGTACGCATGGGGAATCCATTCGGTTTCGGGCTGCTTCCGTTCGCAATGCAACATTGGCCCATAACCTATTTCTTCCGCGATCTGTTTTTTTTTGTGTCTTGTAAAAAATAAATAAATAGTCAAGATGAGGTGGGACAATGCGCGAATGGAGGAATTCGTAATGTTAAGCTAAGAAGAAATCCAAGAAAATTCATTTCTTGTATTCTACTTGCATTTCGTTGAAATACACTGCCTGACAAAGAAAATGTCACACTACGAAGACGGGAACTTCAAACCATGCAAATTGCAGAGTGGATGCACGTGTACATGTTATGCAAATGATTGCATTTGCAGGCCAATCGCACGAACGGCGTGCGGGATATAAGCGGACAACCAGCCAGTGAGGCCATCAGTCGAGACGTTGTCACGGCCGCGAGAAGTGAGTGGTTCTGCTGTAACCGTGTCTGGAGAACGAAATAGGGGTGCCAATGCCGTTAAGAAGCCGTCGTAAGCGATTTCGTCAAACGGATGAGTTCACAAGAGGTGTCATAGTAGGCCTTCGTATCACCGGATGGTCCTTGCATCGTATTGCGGAAGAAACGCAACGTGATTCCACAACCGTCTGTCGCATTTGGAGACAGTGGTCCTAGGAATGATCTGTGCAACGTTGTAGAGGGACCGGAGCACGGAGACGAACGTCGGAGCGCACCGATCGTCGCATCCGACGTCATGCCGTAGCGGACCCAGAGGCCACAACGGGCGACATTTTCCGGAGAGTACGGAGAGGCTCCGATATCGACGCTGACAGTGTCGCGCCGATTAGCTGCTTCTGGTTTGCTGTCCAGCCGCCCGTTGCAAAGGCCACCCTTAACAGCGAGCCATCGTCGTCACCGCTTGGCGTAGTGTCGTTCCAGAGCTGCGTAGTGTGCCGAATGGAACACTGTGGTGTTCAGCGACGAATTGCGGTTCTGTCTCACCACGGATGATCGCCGTGTGAGAGTATGAAGGCGACGTGGCGAACGGGCGGATTCGTCCGCCATTGTGGAGCAGCTGAGGGCATACCAAAACGCTGGTTTTCAACACGATGACGCCCGCAGAGATGCCAACTTTTTCGGATTTTCCGTAGTTTGTACGGATTTTTATTCCATCCTACGGCTTTACGGAAGTCCCACAAAAAATACAGAAAAACCCACGCACGCAATTTTTTATTTTTTGCCGTCTTTTGGTCAAACAACGCACATTGCAGGTAGTCTTTATACGCCTTCGATGCTCTGACTTCCCCGCCAACGGAGGCGGAGCTTCTCGTATGCTGTTTGTCAATTGATTACCGTACAGCCATTTGAGAGTGCCGTGCGCAAAAGCCGAGAACGAGCTAAGTTCAGCGCCTTTTGCGAATTCTTTACATTGATTACACGTGGCTTTGTGCGTGTGAAAATTCAAGTGCAAACGTTTTAACCCTTTCCGCTCGACTGTCGGGTGACTCACACCCGGCATTACGAAATCGCCGAATAGGTAGAGTGTCATCCCCCACGCCTATGTCGCCTCTGTAGCTCGTACGTCGGGGCTCGCGAGACATTTCTTTTTCACCGAATAGATAAAGAGAAATGTCATTGGGTGTCACCCACGATGCCAATGGCGCCTCTATAGCTCTCACGTCGGCGCTCGCGAGGAATATCTTTTTCGCCGTATACCTCGCGTGTCATTCGCCTCGCCGGCGATGCCTCTATAGCTCGTATGTCGGGGCTCGCGAGACATTTCTTTCTCACCGAATAGATAAAAAGAAATGTCATCGGAGTGTCATCCGCCACGCCAATGACGCCTCTATAGCTCTTATGTCGGCGCTCGCGAGGAATTTATTTTTCACCGAATGGATAAAGAAAAGTCATCGGCGTGTCGGGTGTCACCCACCATGCCGATGACGCCTCTATAGCTCGCATGTCGGCGCTCGCGAGGAATTTCTTTTTTGTCATCTAGCTCGCGCGTCGGGTGTCATCCGCCACGCCGATGACGCCTCTATAGCTCGCATGTCGGTGTTTGTGAAACATTTCTTTTTCGCCGAATAGGTTGGATATCGCAAGCCACGCCGACGACGCCTCTATAACTTGCATGTCGGGTTTCATCCGCCATGCCGATGACGCTTGTATAACTCGTATGTTGGGGCTCGCGAGACATTTTTTTCACCGAATAGATATAAAAATGTCATCGGCGTGTCGGGTGTGACCCGCCATGCCGATGACGCCTCTATAGCTCGCATGTCGGCGCTCGCGAGGAATTTCTTTTTCGCCGAATAGCTCGGGTGTCATCCACCACGCCTATGAGGCCTGTATAGCTCACGTGTCGGGTGTTATCCACAACGCTTATGACGCCTCTATAGCTCGTATGTCGGAGCTTGCGAGACATTTCTTTTTCTCCGAACATCTTGCGTGTTGTGTGTTGCCCTGCCTGCCGATGACGTCTCTGTAGTTCGCATATCGATGCTCGCGGGACGTTTCTTTTTCGCCAATAGGTCGGTTTTCGCCAAATAGGTCGGGTCTCTCTCTCTCTCTCTCTCTCTCTCTCTCTCTCTCTCTATATATATATATATATATATATATATACACACTGGGATGTAAGGTCAGGTGATGCGTAACATCACAGCCTCTCCTTGACAAATGTCAACCCCGCCTTCTCGTGGTGCATCCTGTTTCCACTAAAGGGGCTCTGACGACAGCCAATAGCGGTATAACTATACCATCGGGATTAGAGGAAATTCTATCCCACACTCACCAACCCGCTTGGCCAG
Organism: Macrothele yani; assembly: GCA_039090855.1. Classification (NCBI taxonomy): domain Eukaryota; kingdom Metazoa; phylum Arthropoda; class Arachnida; order Araneae; family Macrothelidae; genus Macrothele; species Macrothele yani. Next base: position 190,263,115 of record CM076995.1, read on the forward strand.
CGTGGTGAGTTATGGCCAAACCCCTCCAAAATGATTCCACAACTTAAATCTTGGCCCTCAGTCTCCGGCAGCTGGAATGTACCTGGCCAAGGCAGCGGCCAGTGCGACATGAAGGCAGAGGGTGCTAAGAATCCCCGGAGGACCGGACTAGGCTGCCGTCTGATACTGACCTTGGCTACGTATAATGGACGCTCCCTATCTTCTGATTCAAGGCTTCTTGAATTGGAAGAGGAACTACAAAGGATCAAGTGGGACATCGTGGGGCTAAGTGAGGTAAGGACAAAAGGAGAAGATCTCATCGAACTGAAAAGTGGACATCTCTTCTACTATCGTGGGACAGATACTGGCAGAACTAGTGGTGTTGGTTTTATAATAAACAAGAAACTGAAGGGTAAAGTTGTAGAAGTTGAAAGTTCCTCTGACAGAGCTGCACGACTTGTTATCCAACTCTCGAAAAGATACCAGGCTCAGATTATTCAAACTTATGCACCCACCACAAGTCATCCTGAAGAAGAAATTGAAGAATTTTATGAGGAAATTTGTCATCTAAATTATAAAGGTAAGCAGCACTTGAAAATAATTATGGGAGATTTCAATGCAAAAATAGGGCAACTGTAACAGAAGGAAACTTCAGTAGGTAAATTCCGTCACGGCAACAGAAACCAGCGTGGAAATACTCTCGTTGAGTTTGCAGAGGCAGAAGGGTTTTTCATCTTGAACTCCTTCTTCAAGAAAAAGCCACACAGGAAATGGACATGAAGAAATCCAAATGGGACGACAAGTGAAATTGATTTTATTATGTGTAACAAAAAATTCGTCATAGAAGACTGCAGTGTGCTAAACAAGTTCAACACAGGTAGTGACCATAGATTGGTGAGATGTAAGATGCACCTCAACACTATACTTGAACGTGGCAAGCTCATAAGACAAACAAAATCTACTGACATAACCAACCTTAAAAAACACCATAATACCTTCAAGTTGGAACTGAAGAACAGGTTCTCTGCTTTAGAAAACCTAACATCGGAAGAAGTGGACATATCTGAAGTTAACAGAAAAGTAACCAAAGCTCTTATGGAAACAGCAACAAAATTAGCTGGGTCTAAGAACAAGTTGCATGTAAAAAAATTATCAGGAAAAACGAAAATGTTGATGCAAAAAAGAAGAGAGATGAGGACAACTAAAGAAGATGTGACTTCCAAAGTGGAATATATAGAGCTATGCAAGACAGTAAGAAAAAGTATCACTGAAGACGTAAGAAAATTCAACTGTGAACTAGTGAGGAAAGCAATTGAAAACAACCAAAGCCTAAAGATAGCAAAGGGACATCTCAGTAAGGGAAGAAAACAGATTATGGCACTGAGAAAAGAAGATGGTTCTGTAACAAGAAATAGAGGCGAAATTTTGACAAGAGTGAAAGATTTCTACTCCAAATTATATGAAAGGGATGATGCATGCACTCCAGACATCATGAAAGATACCAGTACCAGAGTTCCTCCAGTCCTTCCAGCAGAAGTTGCACATGCAATCAAGAACATGAAGCGGGGAAAAGCTCCTGGAGAAGATGGAATTACTGTAGACATCATACAAGAAGCAAGTGGAGAAATCGAAACAGTACTCGCCCAAATTTTCACTCGATGCCTTAATGAAGGAAAGATTCCTGAGGATTGAAACACCGCTACAATGATCCTGCTACATAAGAAAGGTGACATTGAGGATCTCGGAAACTACAGACCTATCAGCCTCCTATCAGTAGTTTATAAAATCTTCACTAAAGTTCTTTCACACCGCTTGAAGGTAACACTGGACATGGCTCAACCGAGAGAACAAGCTGGATTCAGGAGTGGCTACAGCACAATAGATCATATCCACGTACTGAGAGAACTAATTGAAAGAGCGAGGGAATATGAACTTCCATTGTGCATGGCTTTTATCGATTAGGAAAAAGCCTTTGATTCGGTGAAACCATCAGCAGTTACAATGGCTCTGAAAACCTGCGGTATTGAAGATCCATACATTATTATTATTAATAACATCTATGAAAATGCAAGTGCAATGATTCGGCTGTTTCAAAAGCAACACACGTAAAAATTGGAAAGGGAGTGAGACAAGGTGACACCATATCTCCGAAGCTCTTTAATGCCTCATTGGAGGGTGTTTTTCAGTCGCTGAGCTGGGAAAACAAGGGGATAAAGATTAATGGAGATTATCTAACCCACCTTCGTTTAGCTGATGACATAGTCATTTTTGCAACTACCCCATCAGAGCTGCAGAGTATGATCCAGGAACTTGCTGACAGGAGTAAAGAAGTGGGATTAAAAATGAACTTTCAGAAGACAAAAGGGATGTTCAATGCTTTTACAAGAAATGAAGATTTATCGATTGATGGAGAAAAGCTGGAGATAACAGACACGTACGTTTATCTTGGACAGCAGATATCAAGTGAGGGTCACATTGATGAAGAAATTAATCGGCGTACAAAACTTGCCTGGAGAGCTTTTGGAAGAAACAGCATAATTTTCAAGAGCAATATGCCATTATGTCTTAAAAGAAAAGTGTTTGATCAATGCATCCTTCCAGTGCTTACGTATGGTGCAGAGACGTGGACCTTAACTAAAAGAGACATACAAAGGCTGCAGACAACTCAAAGTAGCATGGAGGGGTGCATACTTGGTGTAACCAGGAGAGATAAGAAGAGGAACTCGTGGATCCGAAAAATGACAAGAGTGGAAGACATCATGATCAGAGTTAAATCCCTGAAATGCCAATGGGCTGGACATACTGCCAGAAGGACAGATCATCGATGGACAGCCGAAATTTTAGATTGGATTCCAAGGGAAAGGAAAAGACCCAGAAGAAGACCACATGGGAGATGGGTGGATGAAATTCGAAAGTATGCAGGGGTGACATGGAGGAGACTGGCACAAGACAGACCGTTGTGGAGGAAAATTGGGGAGACCTTCGTCCAGCAGTGGATTGATAATGGTTGACACTGATGATGATGATGATGATGATATACACACTGCTGGCCACCCCAAATACAACACCAAGAAGTACACGAGATAGCAAAGCCAGATTTACTGGACACATAAATACAGATACGAAGATGATACGATTGATCTTACAGGCCCGTGCGACTTGCGGAACACGCAGATATCAATAGAACGTGTCGCCCCCATGGCTGGCAATAACGGCCGCTACACGCCGGGTCATCGAAGGAAAGAGGCTTTGGACGCGGGGTTGGGGTATGTCGGCCCAGGCTGCTTCCACACGTTGTCACAGTTCATCAGGCGTTGCCGCGGGTGGTGCTTGCCGGGCCACTCGGCTTCCGATCAGCGACCAGACGTGTTCGATGGGCGACATATCAGGAGAACAGGCGGGCCACGGCAGCAGTGATACCTGGAGGGCCGTGAAGAATTGTTGCACGATGCGTGCCACGTGCGGGCGCGCATTGTCCTGGTGAAACGTGGCCGCTGGCAGGACCTGAAGGTAAGGGAGGACTACAGGCTCCAAAACGTCGGAGATGTAGCAGTGGCTGTTGAGTGTACCGGCGGTGCGTACCAGAGAGGTGTATGTGTCATATCCAATTGCGCCCCAAACCATAACTCCAGGCGACGGATCGGTATGGCGATGCATAATGCAGGCGTCATACAGTCTCTCGCCGCGGTGCCGCCACACGCGGATCTGACGATCGTGGTGTTGCAGGCAGAAGCGGGATTCGTTGGAGAAGACAATGTCGTGCCATTCCGTAGACCAGCTGCGACGTTCAACGACCCAATGCCGCCGCACTGGTGTAACGTCAATGGTAATCGGAGCAATAGGCGCCGTGCGACAAGTCCCCGCTCCTGCAGACGACGTCGAAGGGTACGTGCTGACACAGGTTGTTGCGCAACACACCCTAATTGCTGCGCTAACGTTCGTAATGTGGCTGTGCGAGCCGTCAATGCCCGCCGCACAACATGCCGGTCCTGTCGTCCGGTGGTGTGCCGCGGCTGCGGCAATCGCTCACGTCGTTTAGTCCGACCCTCCTGCACCCACCGAATCCATACCGGCCTCACTGTGGCTGGATGCCATTCCACACGGGCGCCGATGTCTCGGTACGATGAACCGCTGTCGGGATAAGCCACAATTCGTACTCTGTCGAACTCCAAAACGTGCTGGAATGACTGCCGCATTCTGCGACGAGGCGTCAGAAAGCAGCACGACACACTTCCACTACTTACACCCTGCCTTCTGTGCACCCATCTTATAGTGCTTCTCGGTGGCGTGCCGGGCGCACATGATTTGCATATGCCCTGCAATGCTAATCGTCTGCATGTCCTCTCGCGGGCGACGCATGCTGCGAATTTTAGGCCAATCAGATGCTTCCTTCTTGGTGTTGTATTTTGGGTGGCCAGCAGTGTATATATATATATACACACACACATACTTTTTAAATAAAACTACATTCTGGGATTTAAAAATAAATATTTTTGACATACTGGAAATCTTACTGAAGGTCGAAGCGGTTTTACTGAAAACTTCGGATTTTTTTAATGATGGCTCCTTTCTCAGGTTGGCATCTCTGCTCCCGGTCGCACACCGCTCGGATCAGCCTGAATGCTTTACACGGTGTGCATATGCATCCGTGGCCAGCACGATCTCCCGACCTTTCGCCCATCGATCATCTGTGGGACACGATTGGACGTCGGTTGAATCGTTACCTTCGGTTCAGTACCCTCCCACCCCCGCAAAATGAAGATGAACTCTGGACTAGGATCAACACCACATGGTCCATGATACCCCACGAGTGTATTCGGACTTTCATTGCGTTGATGCCACGTCGGATTCGACGCCGTATCGCCTAAAATGGGGGCCACACTCTTTTCTGATTATCCTGTATATTCGGCCACTGTGAAGTCTAAATTATGTGTGATAATTAAATCGTTTGTTCAGGACCTACTTGGCTATCTGCGTGTGCAGGTTTGTTTGTTTTCGAGCATTCCTTCCTTGTATTGCATTTTCTCTGTTAGGCAGTGTATATTTCCTCTCTAAAAAGAGTCGTGAAACTAGTTTTTTTTTTATTAACTGTGGAACTACACCCATGATCTTAAAAAACAGAAAACCTAAAAGGAGTCGAGCTAGGACCTTACAGGATACTAGCTTTACTACCCGGCTTTGCCCGGGCTTTAGGCTCATTAATTTCGTATTCCCTTATATATGTCACTGAAAAAATTGGTGGGAAAATTGATGCTTGCAAGAAAGAAGAAAGCTGATATTACAAATTCGGTCATTACAAATTATTTATTCATAGTGTGATTATTTCAGCACTTGGCAGTACACAATATTTTTGGTTTCTTCTTCATTCGCGACAATATATAATTTTGTTGGATCCTTTGCTCTTGACATTCCAACATACAGCTGCACAATCAAACGGACTAAAAGCGTTACGAATTATTTAACACGCGTCCAGGAGACACAGCATTGGAACACTGACTGAACAAAATTCGTTAACAATTTGTTATGAACGATCAAATGCATCACGTGCTTTCAGTTTCAGACGTCTTTGAGGGGCGAATCTCTGGGATAAAAAAGTTTAAAAACGTATCTTTGTGAATATTTTATGAAACTGGCAGAAATTTTAATGAACACCATAAATCGTTAATTGGAACGTGACCTCCAAATTTCACCCGAATCGGTAAATAACTTTTTAAATTAGCCGTCAAAATTTTATTAACCGTTTCTGCGTATATATTTCTGTTTACTGATGAATTGAAAAATTCCATGCCGATTTTAAAATGTTTTGACCGGATTCTGGTGAAATTTTGAGGGACTCCTCTTATTACCAATTCATGGTGTTGATAAACAATTCAGCCCGTTTCGTTAAGATTTCGTAAAATTAGTTTTTGCAAGTTTTTATGCACAGTTTTCAAAGAATAGAAACACCTGTGGATGTGCCGGCGCGATGAATGCGCTCACGTGTTTTCAGATTAGGAACATATAACGATGACGTAGCAAAATAAGCTAACTTTATTGATTAACTTATTAACAGTTTTCTGCGTATATATTTCTATTAGTAATCAGTAAACAGAAATATATACGCAGAAACTTTATTGATTAGCTTATCGACAGTGCAGTTGACCAACACCCTTCAGGAGTACGAATCCTGATTTTGCTAGTAATTGATTCTTCTCTTCATCAGGTAGGTGATAGTTAAGACCGTGGAACTACTTAATTTCTTTACAAATGCATTTCCCCATCACGCGGTAAGTCACTGAAAAAGTCCTGTGAACAGCTCTCTAACACACGTCTAAGACGAATTATGTGCCACGCTATTTAAGTGTGATTCAAACGAGAATTCGGGCTTTTATTTAAGTCAGCAATTCTAGTATAAGGGCTGAAACGTTGTTTTGAACAATTTTATTAATGGCTATTTAAAAAGCATTTAAAATCATTTCTGTATAAATTAAGCAATCTCCCGTAGTGCAAATAACGGTGATTTTGCAGCTGTCGCTGCTATTCAGGGATTTCATATTTTAGCATGATTATTTTTTTATCAAGAAAGGGTTTTGAGGCCGCGCAACTTTGCCAGTATGTAAAATAATATACTTCCTACAGTACTTTTTATTTATACTGGCGGAAAGTGAAAACAGAACACCAAGAAGGAATTGGCGGACAATCATGAAATTTACATATGTTAATGGAGTCGAGTTTACGTAGGTGTGACGTTAATTTCGGGACCAACAGGTGAGCGCTTGCGCCACAGCACGGCATAATATGCAAATTATCGTCGGTGGTATTTCAGGAGTACGGCGAAGTGAATGTAATCAGTCGTCGGCGTACGGACACGTGCGAAGACCCTGAAGAAGCTGCAATGCCTGGACATGGAAGACGTGTACGATTTCAGCAGTATTCGGACTTTGAGCGAGGTCGTCTAGTCGGACTCCGCGATGCCGGGTGGTCGTATCGTCGAATTGCGGAGAGAATTCGACGGGAAGTATCGGCGGTGTTACGATGGTGGCGTAGATGGTCCGCGAAACATTCCCACACGAGAAGACGTGGAACCGGGAGTCACAGACGGGCTGATGAGCGGACCGATCGACGCATAAGAAGAGCGGCGTTGTCAAGCAGAACATCCACTGCGACGCAAATCCAAGCTGCCGTTGCACCTGAGGTGACTGTGCGAAAAATCCGCAACCGTCTACTGGATTCAGGACTACGTGCACGTGTGCCTCTGGCATGTGTACCTCTGACTCCAGCCCACCGTCAGGAACGGCTGCAGTGGTGTCGCCAACGTCTGCACTGGAGAACGCAATGGCGATCTGTCGTGTTCAGCGATGAAAGCAGATTCTGCTTGGGAGCCTCCGATGGCCGTATGCGTGTTCGCAGACACACAGGGGAGCGTCTCCACCCTTCTTGCATCCACCAGCAACACACAGGGCCTACACCTGGTTTCCTGGTGTGGGGAGCGATCAGCAATCACTCGCGTACACAACTAGTGTTTGTACCGGGTACGTTAAACAGCACCTCCTACATCAACAACATCATTCAGCCCGTTGTTGTGCCATTTGTGAGGTCGGTCCATCGTGGTGTTTTCCAGCAAGATAACGCACGCCCACACACGGCACGTGTAACGCAACATGCACTTCAGGGTGTGAGGCAACTTCCATGGCCTGCACGTTCACCGGGTTTGTCCCCCATTGAGCACGTGTGGGATTTTATGGGACAACGACTTATCTGGTCTCCACGGCCAGCCACGACCATCCCCGATTTACGCGTCCATGTTGAGGATGCTTGGAACTCAATACCCCAAACTTACATCCAGCATCTGTATGACAGACTCCATGCCAGAATTGAACAGTGTTACGCAGTTCATGGCGGTTCAACTTCGTACTAACCATGTTACATGGAAATGTCATTTTTCAGTTTACCAGCAAATACAGCTGTATTTTGCCATAATGTTTTGATCACGTTATCCTCTGTATTCCGTTATTATGCTGTATAAATTTCGTTGGTATCAGACGTCTCCTTCTTGTTGTTCTTTTTTCACTTTCTGCCAGTGTATTTATTTTTTCTTCTTCTTAGATTGGAGCAACCGCTTTGTTAAGGAAACTTTCTGCATTCACGCCCAGCTGAAACACGCTAATTATGTCGGCATCTTTCATTTCTTAAAAAGCCGGCTCATCAATGTCAATCAAAAAAAAAGTTTAGATGGCATACCAGATCTGCACCGGAGGGCGTTGATAACACATTTTTATTTACTGGTTCCTAATGTTTCGAGCCATGTTCAGTTGTTTATTGGCGTACTAAATTGTAAGCCTTTTTTTCATTAAATAAATTGCATCCCTTGACGAAATTTTAAACTTAATTTTTTTTGTTTAGAAATAGTTTCGTAATGCACTTTGAAAGTGTTGTTAGTGGTCCGGCATCAAAGGGCAATTTTCCCGTGTAATTAGGAGGTAAAAATGCTAACTTATCATTTCTTCGTTCGGCTATTCTATGTTCTATGGCATTAAGCGATTGTTTAAAGTTAAAATAATCCTTTTTTTTTTTTTTTTTTTTTTTTTTGGCGTTTCATGTGAACGTTAAGGTTTTTCTGCCAGTCCTGAAATTCCTTGTCCATCATACATACCTTTATTATTATTTACTTATTGCAACGATAGTTCACGTGAAGTTCGTGAAGATAATTCTTGTATATTTTTTGTTTTGTACTTGTCAAAAATTCGTTTACTAGCAGTATCAGCGGCTGTGAAATAGTATACTGTTGTTTTTCTATTTTTTAATTTCGCAGCCTTTCTCATTTTTGTTTGAAACTGATTTTTCCGGTATTAACCCATAAGATAAATGAGATTCGTCTAACCTTTAATACATTGAATGAACAAAATATTATGTGCACCTTGATGACAATGTGCTAAGGACAAGCATGCATCGCGTCAACTCACGTGGAACGCTGAAACTGGCAGTGCCTATAAATAGAGCAGATACCTACGCATTGGAAATCAGAGAGACAGTATAAATTTAAAAATATGCTGCCCCCTTTGATCCAGTCAAGTTCTAGCAGCTTTGGCTGCTGGTTCTTTCAAACCATCCTCACCTGTGACATCTCAACCCAACGGACATACACTGAAGTGCCAGAAAAACTGGTACAGACGAGCTTATGCAAAATACATAGCAACGTCACCTATGCGCGTACTCGGTTGCATCCGCCAATGCGTATATAAAGCGATAGACATCCTTGCCAGCTGTCAGAGCTGTTTTCGGCATGAGAATGACAAGTAATAACGATTTAAGCGATTTTCAACGCGGTGTCAGAGTTGGCGCTCGTGAGATGGGCCATAGTATTTCGGAGGTAGAAACCAAGTTCGGATTTTCACGGACGATCATTGCAAGGGTGCACCGTGACTACAAGAATTCCTGCAAAACCTCCAACCTACGATACCAGTGTGGCCGTAAAATGACATTGAGTGAACGTGACCATCGTCGACTGTCCAGAATCGTTTCACGCGATAGGCGTGAAACACTCTCTCAGGTAGCATCGGAATTCAATGCTGGAGCCTCAACAAGCATCAGCGTCCGGACTGCGCCACGTACCCTGCACGATATGAGCTTTGGGAGCTGACGCCCAACTCGAGTCCCCTTGACGGGTGCACGACACACAGCTATGCGCCTCGCTTGGGCACGGCAACATCGCCACTGGGCACTTGATGACTGGAAACAAGTTGCCTGGTCTGACGAGTCGCGTTTCCAACTGTATCTGGCAGATGGAAGGATTCGTGTGTGGCGCGAAGCCATGGAATCCCGCCTGTCAACAGGAAACTGCACCGGCTTGCGTCCGTAATGGAATGGGGTGTGTTTAGCTGGACTTCACTGGGACCCGTGGTACGTCTACAAACATCCGTGACCGGCCAACACTATGTGCGCGTCCTTTCTGACGAGGTACACCCGTTCATGTCCTGCATTCATGCTGATGGGTAGGACCTATTCCAACAGGAGATTGCACCTCCACACAAGTGTCGGGACGCCACATTATGGTTAGAGGAGCATTCATGTGAGTTTGGGGTGTTGCCATTCCCACCCAAGTCCCCAGATCTGAACGTGATAGAACACATTTGGGATGCCATGCAACGCGCTATTGAACACAGGAATCCGAGACCTCGGAATACACCCGAATTGTGGAACGCTCTGCAGGAAGTATGGTGTGCCTTAGCTACAGCATATTTCCAGAAGCTAGTAGAGTCCATGCCCGTCGTATTTCTGCAGTCCTGCGCTCCCGTGGGGGACCTACTAAGTATTAGACTGGTGTACCAGTTTTTCTGGCACTTCAGTGTATACTGAGGTCGCCAGGCCCACCACATCATTGGTTCCTTTTTCAAGGTCTCCACATTCCAGGCTTCATATAACTGACTCTAGACTCATCCAAGAAGCGTCCTTTAAGTGCATCTTCTGTGCACTGCACAGAAACTGAAGGAAGTTAGAGCGAATCTAGCGATTCTGACAGGATAGTTTGTAAGTGAGAGAGGGCACACTAGATGGCGCCACCGTACGAGCCTACGATTTTACACATAGAACGCAGAGAGAAATTATGGGTGGGGGCTTAGCAATGAACACCTTTATATATAACCAGGAAATTCCTACCCGGGGACCATCACTTAACGTGCTCGTCTGATGAAGGGTGGATATTCAGCAATTGTTAGAAATTTACAGCACCACGGAGAGCCCCCTGATTCAAGCCTATCAGGCTAGGTTTGGAACCTAGGGTCCCTCCATCAGCAGTCTGTGCATGTGGGTAGGTTCAGCATGAGCATGTCATGTACTTACTTGCTTACGAAACGATTGTACTTAAAAACACCGAGTAGGTTCAGGTTCTCATTTTTAAGTAGATTTTTTTAACAGTGCAGGTCCTTTATTTGTAGAGATTACAGCAGCCACCCTTGTAGGTAAACTGTCCATTGAGTACGGAGAGCGGGATGTTCCTCTGTTCCTCCTTGAGTACTTAGACGAACTCTGCCAGTTAAGAAGGTCGTGTTGGTCGAGACCTTCCCCGTCGTTCAATTTCATCCAATTGGTGTTCAGTGAGATTGAGGTCCGGGCTCTAAGCAAGGCCAGTCGATCCGCGAAACCTGATATCTTCCTCATACCACTCTGGTATAGCCCTGGAATCATGACAGGTGGCATTGTTGTCCTGGAAGAAACAATCGTCGTGTCCGTAGAACTGCCACAACGTTGGGAGCATTGAGTTATCCAGGATATCTCTATACAGCACATCGCCACGAATAACAACCAGTGGACCCACACCGTACCAGCTGTAACAGACCTATACCATAACTCCGCCGCCTCCATGCTTCACAATCAGCCCTGTGCACTACGGAAGCAGACATTCTCTGGGTAGCCGCTAAACTCAGACACGTCCATCCAATCGGAATAATTGATTTGTCGCTTCGTAACACCTGCTGCCATTGCAAAAATGTCCAATTTTTGTGCTGTTGACAACGACAACACGTAACCTTGTGGCTTTATTGGTCTTTGTGATGTGAGGTTTAGGGGCGGCTGCTCGGCCACGCGATACACAAGCGCATGGGGGAGGGGGGGTCTGGTTCATTTGTCCAACGTTTACTTCACCGAAAAAACATCACTTGATCGAAAAGTTCATTTCACCTAAAGGTCTCTTTACCTAAAATTTCATTTCACCGAAAGGTCTCTTTACCTAAAATTTCATTTCACCGAAAGGTCATTTCACCGAAAGGTCTCTTTACCTAAAATTTCATTTCATCGAAAGGTCATTTCACCGAAAGGTCTCTTTACCTAAAATTTCATTTCATCGAAAGGTCATTTCACCGAAAGGTCTCTTTACCTAAAATTTCATTTCATCGAAAGGTCATTTCACCGAAAGGTCTCTTTACCTAAAATTTCATTTCATCGAAAGGTCATTTCACCGAAAGGTCTCTTTACCTAAAATTTCATTTCATCGAAAGGTCATTTCACCGAAAGGTCTCTTTACCTAAAATTTCATTTCAACAAAAGGTCTCTTTACCTAATATTTCATTTCATCGAAAGGTCATTTCACCGAAAGGTCTCTTTACCTACAATTTTATTTCATCGAAAGGTCTCTTTACCTAAAATTTCATTTCATCGAAAGGTCATTTCACCGAAAGGACTCTTTACCTAAAATTTCATTTCATTGAAAGGTCATTTCACCGAAAGGTCTCTTTACCTAAAATTTCATTTCATCGAAAGTTCATTTCACCGAAGGGTCAGTTTATCGAAAACTTTGGATTTCATTACTGGATCTGTTGAATTAAGCATGGTGCAAGTTCGGCAGACAGACCACCGAAACTTTAGGGGATTATACTCAAATTGCACTTTTGATTCCTCCGTGTCACAGAGAAAGCAAACATTTAGTTTTAAGACAAATCTTTTTTTTTTTTTTAAGACAAATAGGCCTCGGCTTAGGCCTTTTTAGCAAATTTTAATCACATTCATAAGGTTTACATAAAAGTCATGTTCAGTTCTCATGTTCATAAGGTTTACATAGAAAGCAAAATTGATAATGTTGCACATTTTTTCAGTCAAAAAGAATCAATTTTAGGTCCCTAGGCCCTTTTACCCAATTTTAATCGTGCGAATTCATGTTCATAAGGTTTATTACATAAAAAGTTACCTGAATTTTATGTAATGCTCTTGAACATGAGTAGGGCTAAAATCTGTTAAAATGGCCTCTATCTACTAAGCCTACGGTCAAAATTTTAATGTTTTGTGGTTGAGTAAAAGTGGAACATTATTTACTTGATTTGCTATGTAACCCTTATGAATATGAGCTCGGATAATTAAAATTTGAGAAAAAGGCCCAAATCTAGGCCTTATAATTAATGTTATATATCGAAAAACCTACTCATAGGGAAGGTGTTTCATAGAAATTAAAAGTGTAATTTTTATACAGTCCGATAATGTTTAGGTGGCCAGTTTTTCTAAAACCCGCACCACACTCCAGCAGATCTCTAGCAACAAAATTCTAAGTCTTCGGTAAACTGACCATTCGGTGAAATGATCTTTCGATATAATGAACTTTTAGGTAAAGTAATCCTTCGGTGAAATGAACTTTTCGATCAAAAGAACTTCTAGATGCAGTGACCTTTCGGTGAAATGAACTTTTCGGTCAAGTGACCCTTCGGTGAAATGAACTTTTCGGTCAAGTGACCTTTCGGTGAAATGAACTTTTCGGTCAAGTGACCTTCGGTGAAATGTACCATTCGATCAAGTGATTTTCGGATAAGTGATTTTCGGTCAAGTGACCTTTCGATCAAGTGATTTTCGGATAAGTGATTTTCGGTCAAGTGACCTTTCGATCAATACCCGTGCATGGGGCTCTCTTTGAAGTGTTTTGGTGGAGACCATGATATCTGTGGCGACCTGGAACTCATGTGCTGTGGTTTGAATTGGTTTTCTGGATCTCCCTCTGCAGCACCCTCCACTCCAGTCCCTGGTTTCTCTGGGTTGCAGTTTCGTGGATCTTCCAGGGCGAGGTGAATTCCTGCAAAGTTCCATCTTCTACTTTTTGATGACAAACGCCACAGTCGATTTATCAACCTGTCTGACGTCATCAATGCTTCTTATGCTTATACATCCAATTGAGCAGCCTATTATAATGCCCTTTTCAAACTCGGAAAGCTCTCTGCTGCTAACCATCTTATCGGCGATTGATCTGAGCGTACTCCCGTTGCAATTTTAAACCTTATGGACCAGCTGTCTGCTGAGAAAGCACACCATTGCGCCTGCGTGGAGGTATCCTATCACTTTTGTCCACATAGCTGTATATGCTTGTCCATTCTTGACCCGCTAATTTAATTTTATTTTATTCATTTATGGGGAAGGAAGGGCCCGGCTGCTTTTTTTTTTTTTTTTTTTGCTTTTGTTTATTTCAATAATTTAATTTTTTAAAGTTCATTGCAAGTAAGTAAACATTGGGAACCAGTCGCAAAAAAGCAATCATATGTAATGACAGTTAACTGAGTTGACCAAAGCTGTCTAGAAATGACAAGGTCCATGACATTAGAGAGATTTGTTCCCTCCGTTTGTGACATAACTATCTTGTTACACGTCCTGATTCGTCGGTGTCGTGTTTAACGTCATACACGACAGCGTTGGAAACCAATAGGAAGCGTTGTTTTCCGTGTGACGTCACTAAAAGAGAGAACTCATCTCCCTAACGTCATGGCATTGTGTTTTCTAGACGTCTAAGTTTTCCCGTTTCATGAAGAAGAAACTAGTAAGTCTTCCTATAGAAAAATGAATTACTATAAACTCCCATACAAAATAGTAATGTTGAAGGCGTGAAGAAAATAAAGTTCTTCAGTTTACAAGAGAAAAATATGAACGTGCATGAACATGATCGAAAGAAAATCTCAATTACTGAAAACATCATGTTGCATAGAAAAAGTTATAAGAAAAAAAGATTTCATATGTCGTCCAAATGAACAAATTAAATAATAAGAAACCCCTACAGGAAAATTAATTATAAAACGTTAAAAAAAAGTCCTTCATTTCATAAAAAAATGTATGAACCATATTAAACGCGTATGAATCACGTCGGAAAAAAGTTTAAAGAACACCTTACATTTGAAAATTCGTAAAGAAAAAAGTATGATTAAGATTATGAAGAACAATCGTCATGAGAAAATAATAAGCTCCTGTTGACAGAGAAAATAAACTTCCCTGTGACTGTTTATGAATGTGAGACTTTCACCATTTGGCCAGTAGCACTCCCATAACGCTGCAGGGTTTCTCCATGGTTACGGAAACACCTGCGTGGTTGTGAAAATCATGAACGGGCATGTTTGCATGCCTCTTACGCTCTCCTCCCTGTATTCAATGATAAGACGGCCAACATCAAGTCCCGCGGGTTGTGGGTGGTCTAGTGGGCAACGTTCGTGACTGCCACCGAAAGGACCTCAGGTTCGATCCCAGGAAGGTACGAACGCTCGATCCACTAAATATCCGCCGTGCGTCGGATGGGCACGTTAAGCCGTCGGACCCCGGGTACTGGCACCCCGGTAATAAATAAGGGCGTCTTCCTCCTCCTTTCTACCTCGCTTCAGTGTCACTTTCCTATCGGGCACTCTAGTCCGAATCTCCTAGCTTCCTATTTCTAAGGGTTGTTCAAGACGTGGGGTCAGACACTCCCTTCCTAAAATCCTCTACATATGATCATGATCAACATCAAGTCCCTCAGACAATTTTCTCCCTTTACGGGAACCATATCTCTTAATCCATTTGACCACCCCAACCAATGCATCGGTAGAGCATGATCCTACCACGTAAACGCCCCGGGTTCAAATCCACCCTGTTCCAAACATAGTTGTCACTTTTTTCGAAAATAAATACATTGAGCATAAAAAAATTTCCCCAGTCTACTTACAATTAAATTTCTCACCACCTGAAAAACAGATTCAGAAATTACAAAATAAAAATGGCGGGGAAATTTCCCAGAATTGAAAGTGGCTTCGTCAACATCGCCGAGGTGGTGACGTCATGCCGTAAAAAAAGGCGGACACCGAGGGCCACGCCCGCTGTTGCCACCAGAAGAAAAGTTTCTTCGTCAACGTCCACGGGAAGCGCATCCGTGACGTCACTTCCGGAGGGTGTCCACGCCCACATGTGACGTCACTTCCGCCGTAAATGTAAGTAAGGTTGGTTATTCCATCACCACAGCTGCTGAATTGTTGAGATTTCCAAGTCAAACAGTGGCAGGTGTATACCAGGACTACGTGAAATACGGCGAAACTTCCAACCAACCGGAGAAATGTGAATGTAAACGTGCAGTTGATTCTCCCATTGAGCGCAGTCTGTCTCATATCGTTTCAAGGAATCGCACGGGTTCCGAGTAGTAGATAACACCGGAATTTAATGAGGGCGTGTCCACAAGCTTATGGACGAAGACTATCCGTCGTACCTTAGGAAAAAGAAAATAATTAAAAAACCAAACAAAGGAAACCTCGCGTTTCCATTTAGATAAGGAAAGAAAAAGGAAAATATTCTTCGTAATACTAAACGAATTTTACCTGCTTATAAGTAAAGTCTCATTTCCTAGAGATTCCTCTCAAAATATGTCTTTTGTAGGCCAAATGTATTTTGTTGCTATGCGTTGAAATGACCCAGTAGGAGAACACACTAGATGGTAATATTTTATGTACTACACATAAACGGAGAACAAGCACGTATAGCTTCTTGGTTACAAATTTAATTCAGTTGCCCCAATTAAATCGATCACAGCCGTTTTCTGTTATCATGCTTGTAGGGAACCTGCTACTCAGGTCGTCTGTAGGTTCTACCTTCCAACTCTCCCTAACCCTTTAATATTTTGTTCCAAAGGGGCAAGAACGCACAGTGCCACGAATAAGACCAAACCTCCATTAAATATAAACATAGTTTTGTATTTATAGCCTCGCTTATACGTTATTTTTAGGTGATGGCCTTAAAACACGTATAAATGTAAAAGAAAAAAAAATATGGCAGAAATTTCAAAATTTTCAGTACTATTGTAAAATCGTAAATGCCTCCAAAAAAAAAAAAAAAAAAAAAAAAAGAAAAGGAAAACTCGTAGTTTTAGATTATGCTAAATTATAATGTAAGACATGCATGCATACACTATATTGACAAAAGTCACTGGACAACTAGAACGGAAACACAACATAGCATTTATTGACATACATTAGTACGGTGTCGGTCACAAGACATCATGCCACTACCTCTGTTGCATACGCAGATGATGTCACCATCTGCATCCGTCATGACTCACAGTTTCCGTGTCTCCAACGTCTATTCGCAGCTTATGCCTCATGCTCCGGTGCAGCGCTCAACTCATCTAAAAGCACTGGTTTATGGTGCGGCTCATGGGCACATCGTGTAGACACCCCTTGGGGAGCAAGCTGGTCGTCCATCTCACAGCGCTTCCTTGGAGTTCATCTTGGTTCCTTGCAAGCTGCCCCCTCTACACGTGGAATGCTATTCACCCACGCTTGCTCAGGTCAACTGCCTCCTGGAGGAGAGCCCAGTTCTGCTCATCATTCTTCCAGAGAGCTCGCCTCTCTCGAACTTACCTGATTTCCTTGTGCACACACTCTTGGCTTGGTGTCAAGTCTCTACAACTCCGCCTTCATGAAATTACCCGTTGTCTTACTTCTCTGATTTGGACCTGCCACCACTGGGTCAGTGTCACAAAGCTTTGCCTCCCTCCTGATCACGGCGGCATCGGACTCCTTGATACACAGGAGTACTACAAGGCCGTCAGAATCACTACTTTTCTCCGTCTCTTCACGTCGCCAGTACCAGATGCCGTTTTAGCTAGGGACGTCATCGCCTCCCCGAGCAACACTAACTTTTCTTTTCTCTCCTTACTACTCATGGACCACCGACCCCTCACCCTCATTCGACTTCCCCCTGTTTACCGTGAAGCTCTAACTTTCCTTCGTTCCCTCCCTCTCTCTCGTTCTCCACCTGATTCCACAACTGAGCTCCTTGCTGAACCCCTCTTTTATTCTTCGATTATTCACCCCTCTCATCTTCCGTACTTTGCCTATCCTACCTGGCTCCGAGCAGGTGTGGTAACAGTTAAAGATCTCACTAACCCTGACCTTTCCTGGCGACCCTTCGCCAGTCTCCCTCCCTCTCTTCTCCTCTCCTCCTCCTCTCGTGACATCTACGACTCTATTCTTTCATCTATCATTTCTCAATTTCCTCATCTTGCTTCCCACTCAGGTCTTTCCTTTGTTCCTTCTGCTTCTCTCCCATTTCCTCTTTTCTTGCTTACTTCTGGCTCAGCTCATCCCATTTCTTCTCTCTCGGTGTCAGCTCTTTATCGGTTCCTCTCTATGTCCCATTCTTCTCCTCCTCTCCCCATTCCTGATGTTCCCCCTGCTGCCACTGCTACGGTGTGGTCAGCCGCCCTGTCTCCTCTTTCTGCTCCTCTAGAAATTAATACCCATTGGCTTTTCCTCCATCGCCGCCTTCCTGTTCCCTCCGTTCTTTTCCGAATGTCTCTTCTCGATTCCCCTCTTTGCCCTTTCTGTGCTCGGGAGGCTGATGTCTCCCATGTCTATCAACACTGTGTTATATTACTCCCAATGCTGAACTTAGCATTTACTGTCGCCCAATGCTCCATTACAGCAGATCTTACATTTGATGCATATCGGACTCTTCTGCTACAGAACTATCCCCCAGTCAAGCTCCCACCAGTCTGTGCCTATATTTTTATTTTAGCGAAGCATGTAATCTACGTGTTTCATCAACGCTGCAGATATTTGACTACTCCTCTGACTGTGCATGAAGCTTCTACGGCATTATTATGCCATTTCCACGACCGTCTGACATCTCGACTTCGGCTAGAGTATTCTGTTGCAGTTACTCAGCGTCGGGAGAGCCAGTTCCTTGCCACCTGGTCACCGGCTGCCTCATGGTTTACCAGCTCGCCAGCGTCATTGTACCTGACGGTCGGCAGATTTGGTATTTGACCTTTTTGAATCAGCAATGCATATGTAAATATCAACAATCTGTTTTCAAGATCTTTGCACGGCTTGGAAATTTACCGCATGGGGTTTTTTATAAAGGGCTGTGCGTGTTTACACAGCAAATTGTTTTTTGTGACACTCATCTTGTATTTTTTTTTTTTTTCCTACATTGACGTTCAAGTTAGTTCGTCTTTAGTTTACATTTTGAGTATAAAGATTGCAGTTAGTCATTAGCATAGTGCTGTATAAACATAGATATTGTTTTTTGCAGTGTAGTTTTTTGTAATTTTGTTCTATTTTGTTTCCCGAACATGTTTGCACTGTGCTGTATAATTGTACATAGTTTTCAAAATATTGCGGAACAAGTAATCCATCTTATTTGCATCAGGATGTCCAAGTTTAGTTATTTCCTGTTATTAAACATTCCAATGATTTGTCTGATAATCAGTTTTTTAAATTGCATAGTACTGTACATCCTTGTAAATATGTTGTGTTAAAACTCACTGTCATATCGTACCTTCTTTCAAGAGACATGTTGACTAATGATTCTTACTGTATTTATTTTTGCACAAGTTAGTCAATTGCATGGTGTTGTACTCATGAGTAATATATTTTGAAAAACATTTTACCTATTTTGTTCTTTTGTGTGAGGTGATGCTTGGTACTATCATTCTTCTATCACTACATTATGGATAGTGAGAATATGTTAAAGCTTTCTTCATCGTATGTTTTCTTATTATACTTACATTTTCTATCTGGTCAACAGAATAGTGTTACATTTCTGTATATGGTCCGCTTTTGATTTGTAACATGTTGACACTATGCTGTATATCTGTACATTGTTTTTGAATATTGCCGAACAGGTAATATATTATATTTACACCAGGAAGTCCAAGTTTGTTCTTCTCCTGATATTCATCATTTCATTGATTTGTCTTATGATCAGTTTGTCAATTGCTTTGTACTGTACATTCTTGTAACTATGATGTGTTACACCTTACTGTCTTATTGTACTGTATTTTTTTTTTTTTTTTTTTCAAGAGAAATGTTGTCTCCTGAAGCTCTCAATTTTCTTGAACAGGTTTGTTAATCGCACAGCAATGCACTTATGAGCAATAAGTTTTTTTTGTTAAAATCCTTCCTCAATGCCCAGACATGCTTGTCGCTGTTCATTTATCACGAGCTGTAATTTTGCTCCATTTTTCAACTTGTGCACTATGCTGTATATTTTTATATAGGTTTTAGTAGTTTAACGATCTTTGATCGTATTTTATTTGTATTTAGACGTCCTTATTAGTTCGTCTCCTGATTTCTACCTTGAATAAAGATATTTTGAAACCACCTTTGGCCTTAATGCATGCACTGACCCTTCGAGACATGCTTTCGACGAGGTTTTGGAACACAGTGATAGGTATGCGCTTCCATTCAGTACATAATGCTGCCACTAACTGTTGCTTAGTAGCAAGCCTTGGTTGCAAACTTCTAATGCGGCGCTCTAATTCATTCCATAGGTGCTCGATGGGATTAAGATCAGGTCTCTGTGCTGGCCAGTCCACACACGATACGGAATAATCGTCAAACCACGCCGTAACAGTCTTTGCTTTTTATGGCTTGGTGCATTAACCTACTGGTACCAATAAAGCTCGGTTCCATAGTATTGCCACAGAGTTGGTAGGGCATAATTGTCCAGAATATCGAGGTAGACGTGCTGGTTAACAGGCTTGTCCACGATAACCAATGGGCCGGGACCCATACCACGAAAAACACCCCCACACAAGTACACTACCAGCTCCAAACTTGACCGTAGGAACAATGTGGTAAATAGCGTTACCCCGACTGCCGCCATACCCACAAACGGCCATCAGACTGATGAAGCGTGTTTCTGGATTCATCAGTCCATAAGACCCGTTTCCATTGATCTACGGTCCACGATAAATGTTCTTTACACCATGCTAAACGACGAATAGCATTCCGAGTGGAGATGAAAGGCTTATGAGCAGTCGCACGAGCACGGTAACCTATGGAACGAAGTTCTCTGTGAATGGTACGTGTACATGCCCAGGTTCCAGCATTTTTCCCCATCTGTACACTGAGGTCTTGTGCAGTAGTACTCCGTCGATTAGCAGTAACGACTCTTCTGAGGCTTCGATGTCCTTTATCATTGATTTTCTTTGGTCTGCCGATACGTTTTGCTGTTTCAGGCACGCCATGTGTCTTCCACTTATTCAGTACATCCAAAACAGTTGACTTGGGTATGTTTAAATACCTATCGGTTTCTCTTATGGACAACCCACTAATATAACACCTAACAATCTTTGCTTTCTCAAAGTCAGTTCTCTCGCGCTGCGACATTTTCACTCAACCTCACAGTGCGATGTGATTGCGGTCAGCTGCAGGCTTATTTTTATACCGTTTACAGCTGTACCACGCATTTTAACAACGCATTGGATCCGTTCATTTGCTTTTGAAGCGGTGTCCGGTGACTTTTGCCAATGTAGTGTATATGAGGATCATAACAAAAGTTCTGCACATATTAATCTAAAACAGAAGCGGATGATGCAATCGGGAAAATGATAGCGTCATGTCAAGGTCAGGCTCTCATCGACGTAGTGGTGTCAGAACAACGCCATGTCATTTGCTGTGTGGACATGGGATGCTGTGGAAATGGAAGCGTGCAGCACCTCAGATCGAGAAACATGAAAAATATCGTACGTGAAAGTAGAAACTATTCGGGGATCCACAGTGCCTTGTAAGAAGTTTGTGGGGAAGGAACTCTTGATCGAAGCACAATTTATTTTCGAGGCGTCAAAATTGCCCTAACTTGTTGGAAGCGGGAGCGATCTTGCTGCATGGCAATGCACCGTGTCATGGTGCAGCGTCGGTACGGGGACTTTTCTCGATATTTGGCTGGGGAACTTTATCCCTCCCACCATGCAGCCCTGATCTCAGTCCATCCGACTTCGATCTTTTCCCAAATTTAAAAAATCGGCTCCGTGGCATCCGCTACGAATCGCTGGACAAACTGTCATTGGACGTGACCCGAGTAATACGACAGCTGAACAAAGATGGCGTACTACTGGGCGTCCAGTGCTTACATCACCGTTGGTAAGCTGTCATTAGCAGCGGAGGGCAACACATTGAACGGCAATAAGGTAAGTTTTCTCCCTTACTTCACAATCTTTTCAAAACTAGACCGTGTGCAGAACTTTTGTTAGGACCACCGTATTACAGTCTGAAAATGAAAGATAATAATAAAAAAAAATGTGATAATATTAAACGGTGGCGCAGTGGTCTAAGCGATGGCCTCTGATCATTCGTCCAAACGGGGTCAGGGTTCGAATCCAGGCGAGGCATGGATGTTGTGTTTGTCTTACGGCACTGGCTCTCTCCCTTCCCTGGAACCAGTGACCCTAAATTAGGGACGGGCGACTGCTTATAGCCCATTGAGTTGTTCACGGTGGTCGTTAAACCTCCAATCAAAAAAAAAAAGAATATATATATATTAAAAGCTGTTAAGAAAAATAAGAATGAATGAAACTCTTAGGCAAGTGTTATACAAATTGTATGTAAACAATATGTGATAATGTGACGCCAAATGTTATTTTAGTTTGAATTTAGTTCTGATAAAATTATTAACAATGTTACATTAATAAAGTAAAACACAAATTAAAGCAACAATGACGCCTGTATATAGTGAAAAAGTTATTAATAAATGCTACGAATTATAAAAAAGTGTATGAACAATCCACAGGTTAGTAATATGGCAATGAAAAGTGTGAAACTTTTTTGTAGTAACGTTTTATTCTTTGTTTGCTTTCCTTAGAACAAAATTAAGGTCACTGTATAGCACATTATTTAGTGATAAAAAGTGCAATTCTAGGGTAACACTAAGATGCATTTAGTTTTTGTGGTTACTTTGGATAAAATGAATGGCACTGAAGTTTATTAAGAGTGATATTAGTTTAGGTGGGTAATCATGAACATTAACAACAACTGCCAAATTAAAAAAAACGTTAACCTTAAAAAAAAATAAAAAATAAATCTGTCATTCGCAGTACCCATATGTGTTTTTGATATTTTACTTTTACCGCTCTAGTTATTTTCATTTCTGTGGTTATAAACAAAACAATTTAAAATAAATGCTTATTTCTAGTTGCGTTAACGTGACTATTTATTAATTTATTTTCATGTAAATAAATCATTACGCAGCGTAGCAAATTGTGTAATAAGTTAGTTTTCTACGCGACGTAAAATACGTATAAATTACGCGTTATTTATTTTAAATATGTATCATCTAATTTACGCGGCCAACTCTGCTTCTAATACAAAAACGAAATCTTCCTTGACGCTTTAGTGAAAATCATATGAGAAAACAAGTTAGTAAAATCATGCGATGCTTTGATTATGATACGCTTTCCAACATACCAGAAATCATTACTCAATTTATGAGGATAATGGCTGTGGAATAAATCTCGCTCCTGAGCCCTCCTGACCTTTGACCCCATTTCGATGATATTAAACAGAATGGGTTTAGTATACCACCGGAACAACATACTAGAATTTTGTCGCAATAGAAGCATTCTTAGTCAAGTTATGTGGATAATGGCTGTTGAATAAATCTCGCTCCTGTGCCCTGACCTTTGACCCCATTTCGATTATAGTAAACAGAACCAGTTCAGTATGCCTCTGGAACAACGTACTAAATTTTTGTTGCAGTAGAAATTTTTTTACGTAAGTCATGACGCATAAGAACGATTGAATGGATCCCGCTCCTATGTCCTGACCTTTGACCCCATTTCGTCCATTTTCAATAGGGTTCGTCTCCAGGAGGTACCCTACCACATTCTAAAATTTCATAGAAATCGAAGCATTTTTACGCGAGTTATCGTGCAGACGGACAGACAGACGTATAAAGTTGGAGTATATACGCTTCTTCAACCTACGGTTGGAAAGCGTAAAAAACGAACTGCAGTCACAGTCGAATTCTTCTTACTCAGCTGGTATATGGATTTTCTTGAATATGAAAAAAACTATTGACGGTCATCTGACGAAACTGTATGCAGTTCAGTTGTGAGACAAAATGGCCTGATGACATTGATGCCACACCAAGTTGCATGATTTGTAAGGAAATAAACCTGGGATTAATGCTGAATAAAATACATCACAAAAATGACGATAATGCACAGGATTCATAACTGTTGGAGATTGCATCATAGAATATTTATGGGAGATAATTCTAAACCGTATATCATAGACATTAGCTGCAAGTTGATGAAGATTCAAATAAAAATTCAGATTCAATTCAACTTTCCGCGCTAACGACGTTCGTTAAACAAAAGGAAACTGAATTCAGTTTCACAGATAAATAAAATAAGCTTAACTGATTAATTTTTGCCGGATCTTTTATTTGTATATAGAAGATTTATTGGCTTATGAACATCAGACTCGCGATGAAGGCCATGTGTGATCGTCTTCGACAAGATAATACAGCTGGTTTTTATTTAAGTTTCCGTTTATTTTTATTCCCTTTGTCGTGAATTAGTAATTAATAACGATGGATTCACTTATTTGCTGCATTTATGCATCTATTCACGAAGCCGCCCATAACGGATCATCGGGATCACAGATCTTTTTTTTTTTTTTGCCTGTTTTAATTTTCGTGAAACCCATTTTTTATGTGCTCGATTACGAAGAAGAAAAACTCAGACTGAAGTGCAAGATTAAAACATATTAATTAAACTTTCCCCTGCCTTTCGTCTGCTGTTAGCATTACGGATATAACGAAGAACGGCTGTGTTTAATATTTCCAGTTTTGTAACATTTTATTTTTCTTTTTTTCTCTCGAAACATTAATTAAATCTATTTCGGTCTGACGTCTGTTTTTTAACGGCATAGATGTAACGCATACGTGTCACTCCATATTTACACCATTTTTCACATTCTATTTAGACCATCTGTAATCATTTATTAAAACTGTTCAGTAAGCAGCTATCACATCTGTATTTATTTATTTATTTATTTCATTTTGTTAGAAACAAAATATTTACGTAACAGTTGTAGCTTGATGACAGAACATTGCAGCACAAATATGCACTACGACGTACTACAGAGGTTAACACTTGTCAAGACTACCAATCTGCAGCGTTACATTTCATCGGTGTAGCTTAGTCGATTAGAGTAACTTACTCCGGAGCAAGGACACGCGGTTCGATTTCGTCACTGACAAATTCCTGTTTTCACATTGGCGCCCGAACGTAAAAGTCGATGTGCGGGCCGGTGAGTTCGAAAAATGTGTGATGTTCGTTCCACACATCGTCTGGAATTAATAAAACAAGTTAGTAAAATCATGCAATGCATTGATTATAATACGCTTTCCGATATACCAGAAATCATTACTCAAGGTATTACTCAAGTTATGAGGATAATGGCTGTGGAATAAATCTCATTCCTGCGATCTGTCCTTTGACCACATTTCGATGATATTAAACAGAATTGGTTCAGTATACCTCGGGAATAACATACTAACGTTTTGTCGCAATAGAAGCATTTGTATTCAAGTTATGAGGATAATGGCAGTGAAATAAATCTCGCTCTTGTGCACTGACCTTTGACCCAATTTTGATGAGGCGCTTTTTGGCCAACCATGGCCCTTGCGCCATTAAAATCAATTAACCAACCAACCAATTTCGATGATATTAAACAAAATTGGTTCAGTATACCTCCGGAACAACATACTAAAGTTTTGTCGCAATCGAAGCATTTTTACATAGGTTATGACGCATAAATGCAATGGAATAGATCTGGCTCCTATGTCCTGACCTTTGACCCCATTTCGCCCATTTTCAATAGGGTTCGTCCCCAGGTGGTCCCCTACCAGATACTAAATTTTCATCGAAATCGAGTCATTTTTACGCGAGTTATCGTGCCGACGGATAGACAAAACTGGAGCATATACGCTTACTCAACCTACGGTTGGAAAGCGTAAAAAATAAAAAAATAAGAGGGAGATTATGTGACGTACTACAGAAGCGAATCACATGTCAAGACGACAAATCTGCGGCGGTACATTCCGATGGTGTCGCTTAGAGCAACTCACTCTGGAGCGAGGAAATGCGGGTTCGATCCCTGTCAACGACAATTTCCTGTTTTCGCAGCACATGTATAAAGTTTCTTGCAGGGGCGCCGACTTCACCAACTTGTTGAGGGAGCAGGCGTGAAGAGATCTGACGTGGGAGGAGCACCAGCACGTCTGTTCCTTCGTCTGGGCCGCGGGTGGCTTAGTGGGCAACGTTCGTGATTGCCACGGAAAGAACCTCAGGTTCGATCCCAGGCAGGTACGAACGCTTGATCCACTAAATATCCGCCGTGCGTCGGATGGGCACGTTAAGCCGTCGGACCCCGGGTACTGGTCCCCCGGTAATAAATAAGGGCATCTTTCTCCGGAGCCCTTTCTACTTCGCTTCCATGTCACTTTCCTATCGGGCACTCTAGCCCAAATCTCCTAGCTTCCTATTTCTAAGGGTTGTTTAAGACCTGGGGTCAGACACTCGCTTCCTAAAATCCTCTGCATATGATCATGATCATTCATGTTCCTTTGTCTGGAGGAAAATAAAAGTTAAAGGGGAGGAGGGATAAAAAGATAAACTACGAGATTCGACGTATATTTTGGAACGTAATTGTAATCGCTCATCAGCAGATGAACAAGAAAATAGAAATATTCTTTTGCTGAGTATTAATATTTTTAAAAATGAAATTCGGCCTGCGATTTTGTAAAAATATCCCGAGAGGTTTTGTTTCCAAACGTTTATCAAAATTATGAAAAATTAGCGCTGTTAATCAAACAAAGCACGAGAAGCGCAAAAAATAAATAGATACATAAAGGTGCTAGATATTATACGTTTCGGTATTTTGTTTATTTTATTTTTCATTAACCTTTATTTTAAATATACCAGAGTTGAATAATAATTAAACGCATATATAGCGTATGAAATCCTTTTATTTTTGTGGTGTAGTCAGCACAAATATTTCGCCAAGCTTTCACACTCCACTCGGAGGTATTTTCAAGGTAATAGTAGACACAAAATGCAGTTGTGTTTACAAAAAAAGCATTTTGTGTCTACTATTGCCTTGAAAAAGCCTCCCAGTGGAGTGCGAAAGCTTGGCGGATATTTGTGCTGTCTACACCACAAAAATAAAAGGATTTCATACGCTATATGCGTTTCATTATTATTTTTCATTATTGTTTTAAACATCACGAGAATATGTCGAACAAAATCCGGGGCTGACAATGAAGTTTCTTATCAGATAAGCAATGCTTTACATGAGGAAAAAAAGTTTACTTATTTTGTTATTTATAAATTTTTCGGAAATAAATCGCTTTGGCCTCATAACGTTAAGCTTGGTCCACGTTATAAGGCCAAAGCGATTATTAAATTAAATTGGACGAAAAATATTGGGTGGGCACTGTCCCCTCATTAAAATTATTAGGGGGTAAATATTCATCTTGCTCCCCTATAGTCGGCGCCTATGGTTTCCTGAAATTCACGAGTTATTTTCCATGATTCCTTTCGTAAATTGTAATGAAGCATACCAGAGTTCTTCCAGTCCTTCCAGCAGAAGTTGCACATGCAATCAAGAATATGAAGCGGGGAAAAGCTCCAGGAGAAGATGGAATTACTGTAGACATCATACAAGAAGCAAGTGGAGAAATCGAAACAGTACTCGCCCAAATTTTTACTCGATGCCTTAATGAAGGGAAGATTCCTGATTATTGGAACAATGCTATAATGATCCTGCTACATAAAAAAGGTGACATTGAGGATCTCAGGAACTACAGAACTATCAGCCTCCTATCAGTGGTTTATAAAATCTTCACTAAAGTTCTTTCACACCGTTTGAAGGTAACACTGGACATGGCTCAACCGAGAGAACAAGCTGGATTCAGGAGTGGCTACAGCACAATATATCATATCCACGTACTGAGAGAACTAATCGAAAGAGCGAGGGAATATGAACTTCCATTGTGCATGGCTTTTATCGATTATGAAAAAGCCTTTGATTCGGTGAAATCATTAGCAGTTACAATGGCTCTGAAATCCTGCGGTATTGAAGATGCATACATTAATATTATTAATAACATCTATGAAAATGCAAGTGCAAAGATTCGGCTGTTTGAAAATACAACACATATACAAATTGGAAAGGGAGTGAGACAAGGAGACACCATATCTCCGAAGCTCTTTAACGCCACATTGGAAAATGTCTTTCAATCACTGAACTGGGAAAACAAAGGGATAAAGATTAATGGAGATTATCTAACCCACCTTCGTTTTGCTGATGACATAGTCATTTTTGCAACTACCCCATCAGAGCTGCAGAGTATGATCCAAGAACTTGCTGACAAGAAGAGTAAAGAAGTGAGATTAAAAATGAACTTTCAGAAGACAAAAGTAATAAAGATTTATCGATTGATGGAGAAAAGCTGGAGATAACGGAGACGTACGTTTATCTTGGACAGCAGATATCAAGTGAGGGTCACATTGATGAAGAAGTTAATCGGCGTACAAAACTTGCCTGTAGTGCTTTTGGAAGAAACGGCATAATTTTCAAGAGCAATATGCCATTATGTCTTAAAAGAAAAGTGTTTGATCAATGCATCCTTCCAGTGCTTACGTAAGGTGCAGAGACGTGGACCTTAACTAAAAGAGACATACAAAGGCTGCAGACAACTCAAAGCAGCATGGAGAGGTGCATGCTTGGTGTAACCAGGAGAGATAAGAAGAGGAACTCGTGGATCCGAAAAATGAAAAGAGTGGAAGACATCATGATCAGAGTTAAATCCCTGAAATGGCAATGGGCTGGGCATACTGCCAGAAGGACATACCATCGATGGACAGCCGAAATTTTAGATTGGATTCCAAGGAACAGGAAAAGACCCAGAAGAAGACCACATGGGAGATGGGTGGATGAAATTCGAAAGTATGCGGGAGTGACATGGAGGAGACTGGCACAAGACAGACCGTTGTGGAGGAAACTTGGTGAGACCTTCGTTTAGCAGTGGATTGATAATGGTTGACAATGATGATGATAATTTCTGATTCAGCCGTGGAATGACGGAAAACCCCGAATATTATTGAATTTTCATGCGTGAATGGACAAATACTTCTGTTAATAACGGAAGTTTTCCGTTTTTAAGAGGCATTATCCGAAAATCCTGAATTTTCAGGTAGTCATTCCGTGATTCCGTTCGTTTATTAACGGGAAAATTCTGTTCTCACTTTTTCCGAATCCATATGACGGAAAATTACTGGTAATAAGAGCGGTTCACGGGAATAATCGAGGTTTCACTAGCCACTGAATTTCAATCATCTGTTGACCGACCTGATTTTGAAGTTCTGTAGAGAGACCGGACATTGTGAGTAGCATATCGCATGATGTTAATGTTACAATGGCAACGGGTATTCCCCTCCAGTTGCTGCACGTGCTATGGTATGTTGTGTTGCCATAAGAAATCAGGTCCTAGAAGTGTCGTACGGGGGATTGTACGATGTCTACGTAACAGTCCGTGGACCCTTTAACACAAAAGCTATTGTATCTAGGAAGAGTAAATTTTATATTTATAAGTTTTTGGGAAATAGTACTGTGAAGTAGTAGATTTCATCCTCCCTTCTACTATTTTCTTAAACACAATTGAAAGTCATTTAAGTTTAAAAAGTCTTCACCTCCAAAACATTTAGTTGCTTTGAAAAAATCACGATAGGAAAAATTATAAAAATAAATAATTTGTGTTTCCTCGTACAGAAAAAAAATATAAGCTAATTCTAAAAAAACAAATCGCTTCTACTGAAAACAAAATGACTAATTAACCCACATTCATAGCGAAGAACATTTCGTCATTGCGCGACTC
Source organism: Macrothele yani (assembly GCA_039090855.1). NCBI lineage: Eukaryota > Metazoa > Arthropoda > Arachnida > Araneae > Macrothelidae > Macrothele > Macrothele yani. The sequence goes on from CM076995.1 coordinate 190,292,500, forward strand.
CGGTTCTCTTCGTTTCTACCTTAAACATGATATGGTTGTAAGTGTTTTGTATGGTTGTAGGTGTTTTGTTAATTTATTCAGTAGCGCTCCTTATTCACGTGCAAATCATGGCGACCACAAGCCGCACTGCTGGGAAGAGCTGTCCTTCACTTCGTAAGTCAGGAAAACTGTGCATGGACCTGAAAAAAGAAAGAAAAAAGTGGGAACAGAATTTTCTTCCTTGTAGAGATTGAAAACGTTAAAATCGAAGCTTTTAGAAACCCTGGAATTTCTGTATTAAAACGGAAAAACCCTAAACTAAGGACCCTCGCCCTTTTTTAGCTCTTACTCAACATAGCTGCAATCCCACGAGAAACGTCACATAATTTTGTTGGTTCGTTCCATATAATCAAACACTTGAAACAAATATAGAGCTCGGGCCCTTTTGTAACAATATCAACAGCAAACGGTTCACGTCACTAAACTACGTGACTTGAGACTTATCGAAGGTCAGGTTAACGGAATCCTTCATTGACCTGGTCTCCGTCCGTGCTATATGAACTTTAGACCCGAATTTCCCCTTTTCGTACACCAATGCTGCTGCTGCGCTACCTAACACTAACCGCATTCTCCAAAAACGTCTCTTTCTATCCAAATTTTTCACCACCCGATCTCTCCCTGATAAATCAAGGTCCCGTCTCTCTCTCTCTCTCTCTTCCATTTCCAAAAGTTGACCCTTCTCTTTTAAAAACTTCAGAAAATTTCCACTTCCCCTTTAATCGGATTTCGGAGTTAATCCATACTTACCTGGGGCTACCTGCAAACACCATTAAGCTTGCATTTCTGTCATTAACGCACCCTTGAAATAATCCCATTGTCACACAAGACAGCTACAATACACTTCAAAATACTTGTGCCAAGCCGATTGTAATGTGGGTGTGTCTGACAGCAACAGCCTTAAAACATCATGATTTCGTCCTACCCCCAATGATGATAGGACACTCCCATTGCCTTTAACATGCTGACTTCGTCCGCTCTGCCTAAAAATGTAGGGGATAAAAAATACCACGTGTGAATGGACATATACATACATATTTACAATTATGTTTCATGCCCTGTTTAATACCGAATCTTATACTGACATTTCTGTGAAAAAACAAACAAGAAAACGGAATTAGTGATAACGGAAAATCTGTCAAAATCCTGAAGTTTCTGCGGAAACTTTTCATTTCGTTTAAAGTCGGGGATTTACCGGCAGTTTTGTTGCACAATATTCTAAGGAATTTTCTATGAATTTTTATCAGTTATTATTTTTTTTTTCAGTGTAGCGCGTGTTTATGTTCGGCTGCAAGCACCGTACAGCATTTCTGTTCCTTTTTTCCGCCGGAGCAATGGCGAAACTCATGCCAGGAACAATATGTGGCATTTAAAATTCGTTACCACCTAAAAAAAAAAAAAAAAAAAAAAAGACTGCAGCTGTAGCTTACTAGACTTCGCAGAAGTGGTCTTCCCGCACTATGTCAGCAGTGGAATCGCTCAACCACGATTGAGTGGTTGGAGCTAACGACTTACTCTCTCTCTCCTGCGATAATCACTCGAGCACTGCTTGAAGTATTGAAACCATTTCATGACTTCACTACCGAGCTAGTCAGGATTGCCATCATTTTTATGGGACGAGAGGAAACATTTTTTTAGCACAGCACACTGTTCTCTGCGGCAGCTCGCAGCTAAATCTTCCACGTTCAACGGCGCACTATGTGATACAAAAGCGGCTTCGTCTAAGGGCGTACGAAATTCATGTGCTTCAGGCACTGAAACAGAATGAGCATGTTGCATGCACAAACTTCTCTGTAGACATGCTGGCAAGAATTGACACAACACCCGATTTCCTCCACCAAGTGTGCTTTTCGGTTGAGGCCACCTTCCATGTCCAGAGTTGTAAACGGGTAAAAAATTCTGGATCTGAACCCGACCCGGACAAATCTGCTTTGAACTATAACATATATATATATATATATGGACCAGCAAAAACTCATCTCTACAAAGACCTAGTTGAGCATGGGAAGACCTAGTTGAGCATGGGTTTCTGCTATATCATAAATGCATTTTAGGTAAATGTCCCCATAAATCAAAAACACCTTCTAAGTCACGGAAGTGTAAAAATTAAGAATAAATTTAGCAATAGATTTATGACATATATGGCCCAACCCACAACGACTCATCGTACAATCTGAGTCAAATCAACCAGAAAAACTTTGCAGGAAATACATAAATTAATTAATAAATATACATACTAGTATATAGGGCATTCCAAAAGTCTCTCTACAGTGAGTGTCTTAGGTTATATGGAAATCAAACAAATGTGTTATAGGAAAGTATAATTTATTCACTTACGTTCTTACAGGAAGTATTGAAACTGTTGTCCTTCATTTGTAAGAAATAACCTAACTGTTTTTGCGAGAGTCAAATAGTCCCTCCGCAGTAATATTAAGGCTGTTCCACCTAATTTTCAATGCGCTGCAGTGAAGCAATTTAGTTGTATGTTTGATTCGCAACTCGTTATTAAGCAACTCGTTGAGCAACTCGTTGTATGTTTTATTAAGCAACTCGTTGTATGTTTGATTCCAGTTTTTGCTATTTTTTTAATAATATACCAAGATTCAGAATATGTTTCACAGCAACACCAATTTCCACAAGTTTATCATGAGTTGAAAGTTCCAAAATGCGAATGTTCTTTTCATCATTGGGATCACGTAGCTGGACAGGCTAGAACTGTTTGCGCTAACACAGCTACCACTTCAGACCATCTTTCAGCATGTCGGGACGCACCCCCACGTTTCAACCTCATCTTTAGGGATCACCTGGATCGCGAGATGCCTGGGAGATGCATCGGCAGAAGCGGACCAATTGCTCGATCACCTTGGTCGCCAGATTTAACTCCACCAAATGTTTTGCCTGTGGGGTTATGTCAAAAACTTTGTCTAACAGATCAAGATCACCGACCCTCAGCTCCTAAAAGCCCGAGTAATAGATGCTGTAGCTACCGTTTCACTGAACATGCTTCAAGCTAAATGGAATGAGGTCCATTATCGTCTGGATATGTGTGTATGTAGGGAGGGGGCTTAGAAATGGGCAGCTTCTCCCGGGCGACAGTATACAGTTGGCGCCGAAAAGATTGTTATGATCGTGGTGCTAAAGTTGAATATGCTCCACGGTAGGCCCTCTTGAAGGTGAGTTCGCATGATCGTCATGAACTAGAATTCGCGACGCTGCTCCCAGATCAGCTCTGTCAGTGACAATTGTTCTTTCGCCAGATCTAAACATTTCTACTTAACCTTTTTAGTGACCTATGTGCTTATTACCATGCCGTGCCACCATTTTTCTGTCACTTTCAGCTGGCTCGACCCCTTCTATGCGAAGAAAGATCATTACGGGTTCGCGCTATTCAACAGCAGTTTATTCACAAAAAGGAGCTTTCATGTATTAACACTCACTGCCGGAGCCAGACCGACGTGTGTAGATTTGTGCAATGTTGGTGTCACTTTGTCTGTTTGCCGTTTCGGTATGTTAGCGTTGGTCGCCTTCGGTATCTGTGGTATAAATAAATTGTCTTCACATCTTGGTTTACCTTCGTATATAAACATGCTAACTTCTTTCGATTGCGCACAGCATGCGTTAGAACGCCTGAGTTGTGGAAGTGACGAGCTAATACAGTAAAACCTCCTTAAGGGACACCCGCGAAGTAGAGCGACATTTTTGTGATCCCCACTCTCGATGTATATCATCATCATTTGTCAACCATTATCCATTCCCTGCTAGGTGAAAGTCTTCTGAAATTTCTTCCACAGCCGTCTGTTTGAGCCCGTCTACTCCATTGTCTGTCCCGCGTGCTTTCGAATTTCATCCACCCATCTCCCACGTGGTCTTCTTCTGGGTCTTTCCCTGCTCCTTGGAATCCAGTCTAGAATTTTGGTTGTCCATCGGTGGTCCGTTCTTCAGGCGGCATGTCCCTACAGCCCATTGCCATTTCAGGGAGTTTACTGTGATCATGATGTCTTCCACTCTTTCCATTTTCCTTATACACGAGTTCCTCTTCTTATCTTTCTTGGTGGTTACACCAAGCGTGCATCTCTCCAGGCATCTCTTCAGTTGTCTGCAGCCTTTGTATGCATTTTTTAGTTAAGGTCCTATGTAAAAACTAGAAGGATGCATTGATTAAGCACCTTTCTTTTAAGGCATAATGGCATATTGCTCTTAAAAATTTTACTGTTTCTTCCAAAAGCTTTCGAGCCAAGTTTTACTAGCCGATTAATTTCCTCAACAATGTGACCGTTGCTTGATATCTGTTGTCCAAGGTAAATGTAGGTGTTGGTTATCTCCAGCCTTTCACTATCAATCGCTAAATCTTCATTTCTTGTAAAAGCATTGTACATCAGTTTTGTCTTCTGAAAGTTCATTTTAATTCCATTTCTTTACTCTTGTCAACAAGTTCCTGAAGGGGTAGTTGCAAAAATGATTACGGCAGCAGCAAAACAAAAGTGAGTTAAATAATCGCTATGGATCTTTATCCCGCTGTCTTCCCAGTTCAATGATTGAAAGACACTTTGCAGTGTGCATTGAAGAGCTTAGGAGATATGGTGTCACCCTGTCTCACGCCCTTTCCAATTTTTATTGGTGGTGTATTCTCAAATAGCCGAACTCGATGTATATACAGCTCGGTATATTTTTTTATCTCCAAATAGCAGACTCTCCGAATAACGGACAGCTATGTTGGTCATAAAACAATTAAGAACATAAACGTTCAAGCGAAAAAAAAAAACTGCGAGGAAAGATTTTGTTTAGCTTCTTTGGACGGAAGTAGGGTACTTTTTGTCCTCTAGATTCTTCATTACAAAAACTACTGGTCTGGGTTTTCAATATGGCCGATTTTATCTTAGAAGTGTGTGAAACAGTTTCTTTCAATTAAGAAGAACGGGATTTAGACGCCGTTTTAAAATTAATTACATGTCTAACCAATGAAGGAACACAAACGATTTCATTACGGTGGATGAAGATCTCTATTTCCAAGAGGCAAGAAATACTGTGCCGCGAATTCGTTGCTTTGAAAACATTGAAAGAAAATGATTCGATTGCGGGAGTATATGTTGTAGTTGTAGAAGACTTGTGCTGATTTTAAAAGACGCTACTAAGTGCAGTGAACAGTTGCAGAAGGTTTTTGTAAACAGTGGAGAAATGGGGGCACTAGCACTATTTGACTATTTGAACTTAAAAATAAGCTTTGAAAACCATGCTACGAATCCCCCCCCCCCCCAAAGCACTTTTTTCAGATTTATTGCAGTATGTGTCGGTAATAGCCGTGTGTGCAGATTGCTTTATGCTTATAATACAGTCCTGTTGGCAGAGAGCAAAAGTGAGTTACAGAGCATGTTGCCCTGGATGTACGAAGTTTGTATGAAATTCGAACTGAATAAATTAGGGAAAAATCAAAGTTATTGTTTTTGAGCGGGTACTATTAGTACTGAATGCAAAATAAGTCTTAATGAAACAGTGATTGTCCAGGTGAATGAGTTTGTTTATTTAGGAAGCATGTTTGACAGAGGGAACAAATTAGTAGGCGAGTGAATTCCTCATTGAAAGGCATAGCTGCTTTAGGATTATTTCATAGGAATGGTGGCTTCCCGAAGAAATTCCCGAATGGCTGTGTATAAAAATGTAATTGTCCCTACATTGATGTATAGCAGTGAAACCTGGGTGCTGGAGAAGAGACATGGAGTGGTTTGTGTGCTAGAGAGATGCGGTACTTACGGGGGATTTGTGGCAAGACACTCTGCTCATGTGAAAAATGAAGATGTGTAATATGAGGCAAAATGTTGTCAGTAAGGTGGAGATTAATATTCTTAGGTGGTTTGGCCGTGTTGAAAGAATGAGTGATGAGATGCTTACGAAAAAGTTTTTCGGCCCAAGTGGCAGGAAAGGAAGGCAGAGGAGGCCACATAGGCGTAAACACTGGGGGTGTGGGTGTTGGGGGGGGGTCAGTACCCTCCCAGATTTTCAGTCAGTGATCCCCAATTTAAAGGACCCACCCCCTATTTTTCGGGAATATAATGACATAATGCACTTTTTGATGATGTGAACCAAGTAAATTTTATAATATAAGATTGTAATTTTTCGTAGAATGCAAACACGTGTATAATGTGTACTTAATAAAACAGCGATATCGATTCCTAATAAGCAAAGTCAGTTCTACAACTTTGCAATTTACATATTTCTGCGTCATGTGTCGTAGTTTTACAGTTGTGTTTGCTGAGTTCTACAATTCTCCAACAGAGGCGCCTATGTCGTGCCCGTTAAATCGCGCCTCAGCAACTGCTTTGCTCCTGCGCGCGTGTGTGTAGGGGAAGGGGTCCCAAACTCTGTCTTATACAGTATGTATATAATGTATATATATACAGTATGTATTCATAATTACGCATAATGTGTGTATGTGTGATCGGACCCCGCTTCCCGCCCTCCCAAATTTTGAAACATGGTTACGCCACTGGGAGGCCAAGGAAATTATTGGAGGACCAGATTTAGGAATGTCTGCATGTGTAAAAGATTATGAGTACGAACTACAGGAGGTCTTGTGTTCGTCGTGTGGTGGATGTCAGTGAAGTTGAACAGCGTGTGAAGATCGAGGAAAAAGGAGGTTTGATACTGCAACAGTTAAGTAAATACCATTTTTCTGGTTGATTTTCCTGCTTTGTGGAGCTAACCTCTGAATCTCAGAGAACAGCTTAGTGTGATTGCATTATTGTTGTGAAGTCGACGGCTGGCATCAGAGATGTCAGTTCAGGAGGGAAGCGGATTTTTTTCAGTCAGTGATAATTCAGAGCTCAAACATAGTTAACAGGTACCGCATGCACTTTCCTTAGCGAGGATGAGCAAACTATTATGTTAGGCCGCTTGAATCGACCACAGCTCCTTATCAGGCAAGTGGAATAAAATTTTATCTTACGGCAGAGATCCCCTTTTCGCAAAGCGGTCGGATTACTATCCAGCAAGTAGTGAATGTGCTAGCGCGCCTTGCTATTCACGAAGACAAATTCTGCTAACAGTACAGTCGCCAGTGAATAATCTAATTGTTGCGAAACAGAAATGTCCCAAGTGTAATTGCGAGTATGTCTTTTCAATAATGGGAGTTTCTAGACAACGGATCTAATGGCTTTAATTTCGTCTACGGCCAGCTCGGTTTCCCCTAACATCGCTGAGAGCAGGCAAATGTTTCGCAATTAGACCTTAATCCAGTTTCTGGAGAATCCCATTGTAAACAACTAACAATCGTTACTGCCTGCCCTACAAATAATGGAAGAACTTGAAAGCGTTCTCCTCTCATCCAACCCATCACAATAAAAGGATTAAAAAAACGCCGCAATAAATTTTTGCTGATGGGCGGCTTAACACGTGAAGTGAATTTCATGCTTAGTTTAATATAAGAAGGTTTTGTTACTACGTTATTTTAATTTTGAAATGTCTTCATTAGTGTCACGTAGCCAGGAAGCGTTTCATTAGTACGAAAACGATGTGATTTCACATTATTTTAATCCATGTAGGTAAATCAAGAAGTAGTAAATATGCACAAGGCTTGAAGATGCATTTCAAAATCCGGTTTAATGGGTCTAAACGGAAGTGTAGACATAACTGCCGATATTTCTCTCTCTTTCTCATAGTGCGGTTTCAATGGCACAAACAGCATACAGACTATGACAAATTTTTAATAAAACAGACAGGGTTATACAGTAATAGAAGGGGGACTTGTCCCCTCCCCGAAAGTGTTTAATTTTTTTGTTAAAATGCGACTTATGTCAGAAAAATGCTTTAATAAAAATGCATCAACTTACATTAGAAAATAATGCTTTAAATATTTCTTCTATTTCCAATTAATTTTTTATTTCATCTTGATCAATTTAAAAAACTTCCATTTTCTGACCCCCGAAAAAATACTATATATCTCCCCCCCTCCCTAAAAATAGGAATTAAAGTGAACATGTGCAAATGCAGTAGCGAGCGATCCTCGTAATACAATATATATATACAATGAAACCTGTTAAAGGCGGAACCTGTATGAAACGGAAACCTGCCCAAAACTGAACTTCTTTTTGGTCTCGAAATGGAAGATAGAAAATTACGTACTATTCTAACCTGTCTAAAACGGAACCAGCCTAACGCGAGAAAAGAAATGGAAAGAGAATAAACGAACCTTCTAACTATGAAAAGTACTGAGATGTGATCGTGCCTTCAAGTATTTTAATTTAATACAAAATATTACACTGCCGCCCTGGTGGCGCAGTGGTCTAAGGCGCTGGCCTCTGATCATTCGTCCGTAAGGGGTCCGGGTTCGAATCCCGGTCAGGCATGGATGTTGTGTTTGTCTTACGGCACTGGCTCTCTCCCTTCCCTAGAACCAGTGACCCTAAATTAGGGACGGGCGACTGCTTATAGCCCACTGAGTTGCTCACGGTAATCGTTAAACTTCCAATAAAAAAAAAAATAAAAAAAAAAAATATTACACTGTAAAAAAATGCAGGGTCAAATTACGGTAGATACACCGGCAGCTGAGTGGCCATTCAATAAACCGTAATTTTACAATACCATACCGTAATGCTCACTAACATGTCTAATGACAAGGAAATAAAAACATCTAATGACCATAATGTTCATTAACATATGCCTAATGACAAGTAAATATTAATAAATGTTGTGTTCGTTAACATGTCTAACGGAAAAATAAAAACGTCCAATGCCGTAATGTTCATTAACATGTCTACTGACCAAGAATAATTAACAATATATCTACTAACCGGGAAATAAAAACGTACAAAAAAACTTACGGTCGGAACTTACTAAAATACCTACCTACTGACTGACCGATCGACAGTACACACATATGATAATTCAGGTTTAAGAAGTCCTCGAAAAGCGCTTGAATTTATTTTGCTTGGAAGAATACGAACCTTGATTTGCCATCAACCTCGACGATCTTGCGCATTCTTACCCCAAACTTGGTCACCACCTTGTGGAGGACGTCTGTTGGAATGGCCAAGATTTCACGCCCGATAGATGATTTCAGTTCCTCCAAAGTATTTAGGTCGCTTTGATACACTTTGTCTGTGAGGTGTCTCCATAAAAAAAATCCAAAGGGTTAAAGTCTGATGAATAAGTCAAGTCTGCGTCCGTAGTGCTTTGGTAAATCAAAAGCAATGACATTCTCACGGAAAAGTCCATTCAGAAGGCGGAAATGGATTCTGTGCGATGGGGACGAGCACGGTCTTGCATGAAATGTGACTTTTCAGAACCATGGAATCCCTGAAGGACAGAAATAGAATTGTTTTCAAGAAAGTTTTTTTTATTTTTTTGATTGGAGATTTAACGACCACCGTGAGCAATTCAATGGGCTATAAGCAGTCGCCCGTCCCTATAAATTTAGAGTCACTGGTTCCAGGGAAGGGGAGAGCCAGTGCCGTAAGACAAACACAACATCCATGCCTCACCGGGATTCGAACCCGAACCCCTTTTGGACGAATGATCAGAGGCCATCGCTTAGACTACTGCGTCACCGGGGCGGCGAAACTAATCGATTTAGCTTTCTGTGTGTGATTGTGTAATTGAAGGTTTAACGACCACCGTGAGCAACTCAATGTGCTATAAGCAGTCGCCCTTCCCAAATTTAGGGTCACTCGTTCCAGGGAAGGAAGAGAGTCAGTGCCGTAAGACAAACACAACATCCATGCCTCACCGGGATTCGAACCCGGACCTCTTGCGGACGAATCAACAGCTGTCATCGCTTAGACCACTGCGCCACCGGGACGGCCAAGAAAGTTTCGAAAGCTCACTGCGGACACAGTTCCCTCAATAAAAACAAGTCCACAAATGCCAACTTTCGACAAGGCACACCACAGAGTCACATGTTTTAGGTGAAGACTTGGAAGCAATCGAAACATGCGGATGTTCTGTGCCCCATATTCACCAGTTCTGCCTGTACGAAACCATCAAGCCAAAAAATGTGCCTCATCTGAAAATCGGATGAGACCAGGGCCAATTTTTTGGTTCTCGAGTCTTGTGATCATTGCATGAGCGGCGTCGAATCTTCCTGCCATGCTCGTCTCTGTGAGTGGCTGTTGGGCCTGGATGTTATAGGAAAACAAGTGAAGATCTTTGAGAATTCGCTGAAGACTGCGGCGTTTGATCCCTAACTCCTAAGACGCTCTCCTGGTAGACTTTTTTGGGCTTCTTTCAAATGTTTCTCCAACTTTTTCAATGTTTCGTTCAGTCTTTGCTATTGAGGGCGTGCCGCCTTGGGAATGATCGTCCAGCACTGACCCTGTTGTGCGAAATTTCTTGACGAGGTTTGATATTGTGCTCCTGTCCGGTCCTACTGTAAGACCAAACTTTACCTGGAACGCTGTTCTGACCTTTCCGCGGCTTTGTGATGATCGAATGTACTCTTCGATAATGAGTATCCCCTGCTCCATAGTGTAGGCTGCCATTTTTCATATCCTGCAAAATGAAAAGAAAACACATGAGACACAAATGACTTGATAGCTGTAATGTGTCAGCAAAGTTTCTTCAAATTATACTTACTAGTTGCAGAGTAGATTGGATTTAAACTTGGTTGGTACGTTTTGGGCCACCCTGTAAGAAGACACTAACTGAAAAGGAAGGTTAAATTAGAGTATGCGTCACAGTTTGGCAACCTGTTTTTGTATTGTTTTTTAACGTAATGAATAATTTTAAAATGCACATATAAAAACAGTCATTGATGTGTTCTTAATAACTTTATTCCTGCAGTTGCCAACATTTTGGTTATTTCATCTGACAGACGTGAAGGAAACACTCAGAAAACTTTACGTTTTACCTCAACAAGTTTGTTGGTTTTGGTAGAAAATTTTTTGATTTCTTCCGGAAACTGAATGCTGTTTCTGTCAAAAAGTTACTATTTAAGATCAAGACTCAAATGACTGAAGTGTGATTGAGATACGCTAAGACTCTTGGACACACTTTTAGTTGATAACGGACATTCGTCAAGGCTGCTTTCCTCTCAGTTCATCAAACAAAGGTCTTCGCTCTTTCTACGTTTATAAGTGAGTCACGGAAAAATTCTCATTGGCCGACCCTGGTAATCGAACCCAGGGTCTTCCAGTTACGCGCCGGATATGCTTCCACTACACCACAGCGGCCTCGAATTCTCCTAGACTCACACACGCTAACTGCGAAGCCAAGTTGGCAGGTTGTTTCTTTAGAGCCCCGCACAATGCTGGGGATTCACCAAAGATGGTAAGCAACAAACTGAAAAAAATAATTAGAAGGCGAATGAATAATTAATACAGACATTTGACGTAGACAAGAACATCAAACAAAGGTCTTCGCTTGTTCCACGTTTATAAGTGAGTCTCGGAAGCATTCTCATTGGCCGCTACCGGAAATCGAACCCAGGGTCTTCCAGTTACGCGCCGGATATCCTTCGAGTTACACGCTGCTTTGGTGTAGTGGAAGCATATTCGGCGCGTAACTGGAAGACCCTAGGTCCGATTTCCGGTGGCGGCCAATGAGAATGCTTCCGAGACTCATTTATAAACGTGGAAAGAGCGAAGACCTTTGTTTGACGTTCCTGTCCACGTCAAATGTCTGTATTAATCCTCTCAGTTCAGTTATCGGACATATAAGCATTGGACTTACATACGTTTTATTAACCTAATTTTTACAAGGATAAATCAGTTTTTTAACCGACATTTTTCATTTATTAAAAAAAATGAAGTTTTAATTTGACAGTTCGCTCTAATATAAACATTTCAGAATTTACAAAAAGGAAACTTAAGGTGTTTTCACTATTTTTTTTTATTGTGTGTTAGGAGCCAGTAATACTTCACTTGTTAGTATGGCGTTTGAAATGTAACACCAAACGTATCTGTGTCTGCGATATAACGATGTATTGCCCGATGTCTGATTTTTATCTGTCTGGTAAACAAGGGAGAAAGCGTGTGGAAGTTATATCCTTAGTTTTTCTAAAAATCAAACAGGAACAGGAAATATCGTCTCATATTTTGTATCCCTCTCTCCGGACATAGACAGGAGAGACGCTATGCTTGGAGTTCCCGAAGAATAACAGCAAGGGTCCTATCTTCCAAAATTATTAAAAAAAAATGTTAAAAACGTATTGAAAATTCAGATGTCATTTGCATATTTTAAGAGTTCGCTGCGATGCGTTTTGTTTAGAACAGAAAAGAACGAAAGAAACTGGCATTTTGAAATATCCTTGTGCGAAATGAGCGTTTGTTGTGATCATGGTTTTTAAATAAGCGTCTTATAAAATATGCCGTAAATTTCCTTTTTCTTTATATCAGTACACGCACCAATTTCTTTGACTAAGTTTTGCGGGAGCCGTTTAAGAGTGTTTGCTGTGATTCTTTCAGGGCCGTTTTGAAAAAAGTACTGATATGAAACCGCTCATAAAGAATGTGGAATTCAAAAGGGCAGTTAGATTGCGAAAGAAGCGTTTATAGTTTTGTATTTTTTTTCATGGGGTCACGCACAAGTTTCTCCGCAACACAAATATGATATTCAGATGGTGTTCAGAACTCTCACCAGTACGATGAAACACGTAACATTTCAATTAATCGTCTGATGACGTAGGCAGTAACAGCAATAACCTTATGGTGATGTCATCTGAATTTCTACCTTTCAGTACCCTCCTACGGCATCATACTTTTTTTTGTCCATAGCTCTAACGAGAGCTCAAGTACATTTGTAAACATCACTCTCTTATCTGTTTCGTTAGCATACGTCATTTAGCATTTGACCACAAGTCAGGTTGCCACAAAGCGAGAGAAAATGTAGCGTTAAGGTCAGAAAACGCTTAATGAACTAAATTTTACATAAGATAACAGGAACCGGAAATGAAAGTTCAGTTAGAGTGTACGTTATACAGTCAAAGTAAATGTAAAATGAAAAGTTTAGAAGGGCATACGTAATATATCAAAGATTTAAAATAATAAAATATGTAATTCGTTCACATGTACGAATAAATGTAATATTATTTAACAAACAGAAAGGGAATGATTCAAAGAAGTAAGTTAAAAAACACAATACAGTGATTTAATGACGATACCATGGTACAGACAAATCAGTCACATGGAGGGCTGGTTGTTGCATGCTTGCGAGAGTCAGATGCAAGCAACTGAGCTGTCATTATTTAAATGTTAGTCAAAACGTACTATTAACATTTACAGTGAACTGACGAAAAACACCAGTCGGAAGAACATAATAATTACGTACAGTGAAAGTGAACAAAATTCTCTAAACTCTTATAGTAGTGGCCAGAGTAAAAAATATGAATGGAAATACAATTTATCTTATTGGTGTATACTGTCTGTACAAAGGGGAGAGGGGGAATCAATAACACGAGTTCGAAGAAAATCATCCACTCGATTTAGTAGAAGTTTTTGCAAGAAGTGTTCATGAACTTTGTTTGTGTAATTGTATTTAAAAGGTTCGACCTCATATTCCAAAGGTCATGAAAAGAATGCATAAGATACAGCAACCCACTGAAATGACAAGTAGCCGCCACCGAGTCCGAAAACGCTTGAGGCTGCTATTTTCAAAGCAGATTTACCGTGTAAGTACCTGATAGATATTCAGCGCTGCATCCTCTACCCCGTACTCCACGCGTGTGAAAGGGAGTGCCGGAAATTTCCCACTGTAGTCTTGTCAATCAGATGAACTGATTTAAGAAGCTTGTGAACTTTCGGTTTGTAACTAGTAGTTTTAATCTGAGTATGAGTTTACATGGTCTGTAGTCATCCTGGAAATCCGGGAAAAGTCCTGCAATTGCATTAAGATTGTATTACATATCCTGTTTTGTACTTCAGGATTTTTTTAGTATTGTAACTTACGCACGACGGCCAAGTGTCCCGATGTAATCGGATTGTGACTGGTTTTCGAACCCGGTGTCCGGGAATCCAAGAAAAAATATTTTTCTTTTTTGTGTTTCCTGTGCACTACCATTATACACTGTAGAGCAATTGAATTAGAGACAGCTGGCGTTATGCAAATGTGGCGCCGTGGGCGGCCTTGTAAACGGAAACGACATGACGTATGCAGCGATCCGAAAATATAAGGAGTAATTCGACGGGAATCAGTAAGAATCGGACGCAGTATGGGTAAGACGAAGAATCTAAGCGCATTTGGTCGTGGGCAAATTGTCGGGGCCCGACGAATGGGTCACTCCATCTCGGAAGTCGTGCAGGCACTGGGATTTTTACGAGCCACTGTGTCACGGTTGCACCGTGAGTACATCGAATCCGGTAAAACCATCCCTGCAAGGGCCAACTGCAGGGATGGTTTTACCGGAGGGAACAACGTGTGGATGAGCGGGGTCATCGTCGGCTAGCTCGCATTGTAAGAGCGGATGGACGGGCCACAGTGCAAGAAATCACTCGGCAATTTAACGCTGGTGCACAAAAACGTGTAAGCAGCCACACATCCAGAACCATCTCCTCGCTATGGGGTAAAGAAGCCATCGTCCCAAGAGGGTACCGCTGCTGACCACACATCACATGGTGCAAAGATTAGCATCGGCGCGGGAACATCGCCACTGGACCTTAGACATGTGGAAAAATTTTGGCTGGACTGATGAGTCGAGATTCACGTTGGTACATGCGGATGGCAGGATACGAGTACGGCGCAAACCACATGAAGCGATGGATCCTTCTTGCCAGCAGGGTACTCTTCAAGCTGGTGGGGGGGGTGGCATTCTCGTCTGAGGACTGTTTACGTGGACTGACATGGGAACCTTGGTACGTGTGACATCGTCCCTCACAGGTCAACGTTACCGGGATATCCTGGACGACCATTTGCTCCCGTTTGTGTGTCTTCAACATCCCACTGGGGACCTCATCCTGCAACAAGCCACTGCACCATGCCATCGCTCCCGAATTGTATCCGAATGGTTGGATGAACACCCCACCTACGTGACCTCGCTTCCTTGGCCAGCTAGGGGACCTGACCTCAATCCCATGGAGCACATCTGGGATCCCATCGAAAGAGATGTTCGAGGCTCTGACCCCTCCTCCATCAAATCTTCGTGAACTGTGGGATCTTGCTCAGGGGTCGTGGATCCGTATGGCCTCCCAACGCTTCCGGTGGCTTGTCGAGTCCATGCCAAGACAAATCGCCGCCGTCATCAGGGCGAAATGTGGTGTTACTCGTTACTAGACAGGTATCTCTAATTCAATTGCTCTTCAGTGTATATGCTGCACTGCAATTGCTGAGGATTCTGCGTAGTTGCTACAGAAATCGTTGGACAGCTACGGGGTACATCAGAATATCTTCGGTGATAGTGAAAGAAAAAAGCGATTTCGTATTTTTAAGAACTAATGAAATGTAGTTGCGCCCGCTCATAGCAAGACGCTCGGAACCAGCAGAAACCCTTGTTAAACCTGGACCCTCGTTAAAACCGTTTTGGGATGAAAGTTCCCACTCTGTAAATACGTAGTGCGATAAAAAAAAGTTCCGAGACTAGATACGTAGCGTGCCAGCAGATGACAGGACGCGGATGCGCGAGCAGCGTTCGTGGGCAGTGACCTCCATGACTTATATTGTACGGAGTGACGTGGTTCTGTGAACATCGGTAGCTGTGCTACACGGTATTTGGCGAATACGTGCAGTACACAGCTGCGATGTCGGTATGGACTGCAAACTAGAGCAGCGAGCGAACATCAAATTCTGCGTCAAACTACACTGACGGAAAAAATCCCAACACCAAGAAGGGGTTGTGTTAGATAAACGACAGTTGGTAGGCGGTGAGAGTACATCTGTAAGATGACGTCTATGCAAATTTCGCGCTCGGCGCATACGTGTGGCGCTAGTAGCGCCCCTCGGAACATGCAAAGCAGGTTTGCTGTAAATACGCGCTGAAACGTTCGTGAGCGTTAGTTATGGTTGAGATTTGACGTAGGGTGTTGATATTAGTCACGAATGCCTTTAAGAAGACGAAGAAGCCATTATCAACAGCTCACGGAGTTTGAACGAGGTCGTGTGATAGGGCTACGAGAAAGTGGATTTTCTTTCCGCAATATTGCAGAACGACTTGGCAGGAATGTAGCCACTGTGCATGATTGTTGGTAGCGGTGGTCCAGGGAAGGTACTGCCTCAAGAAGACCGGGTTCCGGCCGGCCACACGTGGCACTACTGAGAGGGAAGACCGCCGTGTACGGCGTATGGCCGTGGCGCATCGTACCGCGCCTGCGGCAGCAATTCGAGCTGCAGTTGCCACCACAGTGACAAAACGAACTGTTACAAATCGGTTACTTGAAGGACAGCTCCGAGCCAGACGCCCTGTAGCGTGCATTCCACTTACTCCAAACCACTGCCGTTTGCGACGTCAGTGGTGTCAAGCTAGAGCTCATTGGAAGACGGAGTGGACATCTGTTGTGTTTTCTGATGAAAGCCGGTTCTGCCTGGGTGCCAGTGATGGCCGTGTTTTGGTTAGAAGGAGGCCAGGTGAGCGCCTGCAACCAACCTGTCTGCGGCCGAGACACACTGGACCTACACCTGGAGTTATGGTCTGGGGAGCAATTTCCTATGACAGCAGGAGCACTCTCGTGGTTATCCCACGCACCCTGACGACACAGTTGTACGTCGGTCTGGTGATTCACCCTGTTGTGCTGCCATCCATGAACAGCATTCCAAGGGGTGTTTTCCAACAGGATAACGCTCGCCCGCATACCGCTGTTGTAACCCAACATGCTTTACAAAGTGTCGACATGTTGCCGTGGCCTGCTAGATCACCAGATCTTTCACCAATCGAGCACGTATGGGACATCATTGGACGACAACTCCAGCGTCACCCGCAACCAGCGTTAACCGTCCCTGTATTGACCGACCAAGTGCAACAGGCATGGAACTCCATCCCACAAACTGACATCCAGCACCTGTACGACACAATGCACGAACGTTTGCGTGCTTGCATTCAACATTCTGGCGGTTACACCGGTTATTAATGTACCAGCATTTCACATTTAAAATGGCTCTTCTCGAGCTTACATTAAGCTGTGATCTTGAAACCTTAATCGATTAAATATGTTACCTATACAAATGTATTGCCGCCATTTCATTCCTCTACATCTATTTCTTCGTGGTGTTGGGATTTTTTTCCCGTCAGTGTATATAAGCAAATCAGGAACGGAGAAGTATGAAATGTTGCGGCAGAAGCAATGAATCGCGCGAGGTCTTTTGAGTGGCACTCGCGCTTCAAGAGCTGCAGAATGGCATTGGAAGACGACGAGCGGTCAGGGCGACCGTGCGAGCAAACCCCCGAAAATGTGGACAACATTAGAGAAGTGGTGCACGAGGATCGTCGGAGAACCATTGAAGACATTGCTACCATCGTCAATGTGTCATACGGAACAGTGCAAGAAATGCTGACGTCGGTTTTAAACATGCACCGTATTGCTGCACAGTTTGTGTCAAAGATTCTGAACCCCGAACAGAAGGCGCTCCGTGTCGAACTCTGTTTAGACCTTCGTCAGCAAGTGGTGAATGAACCAACGTTACTGTCGCGGGTCATCATTGGGGACGAGACTTGGGTCTACGGTTACGACCCGGAGACCAAGCAACAGACGTCGCAGTAGAAGATCCCGGCATCTCCATTACCGAAGAAGGCCCGACAGGTCCGGAGCGCAACCAAAAGTTTGCTAATCGTGTTCTTCGACATTCGTGGGGTTGGGCACCGTGAATTCGTCCCCCAAGGGCCAGACCGTCACCGCGCTTTTTAACTGCGCTGTTCTGCGGCGTCTACGGGAGGATATTCGCTGCAAACGACCTGAAATGTGGCGCAGGGGCGATTTTCTGCTTCATCACGACAATGCAGCAGCTCATAGAGCGTTAGCAACTTACGAGTTTTGCAGCCGCAACAGCATGACTACCCTTTCTCATCCGCCTTACTCGCCGGATTTGGCCTCCTGCGACTTCTTTCCGTTCCTGAAGATGAAGCTGAAGCTCAAGGGTTGAGGGTTTGAAACCGTGGACGAGATCCAGCGCGAATCGCCGACGGTGCTTGGCACGATTCGCGAACAGGACATCCAGCGAGCGTTTCAGCAGTGGCACAAACGCTGGCAGCGGTGTATCGCTGCCCAAGGAGACTACTTTGAGTGAGATCATAGCCAGACTTAAGTAACGTAAGTACTTTGTTGTATATCGGCCGAGTCTCGGAACTTTTTGATCGGACTCTTGTACTTTTAAATTATATATCCATAACAATTGTATACACTGGAAGGATTTAATTAACTACATTAGTACTATATTTAATTAATGAAACCTTTCAAGTCATAGGCGCCGAATGGTGCAAATTATTATCAATGGATGCGTTTTTGCTGAGCATGCAATTTGTTTTAATTCTTATAGTTTATAGGGGCAACAGTGAATGCATAATTAAGTAATATTGTTTATTTGATGTTAACTTATTATTATTATAATTAAGGTGGCTACAACAATTTTGAACTAGGTAATTATTTAACATTGAAACTTTGACACGAGAAAAGCTTAAAATACTCAAACCTGAATTATCAAAACTGAATGAAATTCTTGAAAACAAAATGTTTATAATGCCATTTCAAAACCTATATTATAAATTGAAAATCAGTGTATGAAATTTATCTACCTCCACCTCATGAAAGGTTTTATTTCTTTTTGAATGCAAATGATTGGTGTCTTGTGTCCACTCTTGAGATGAATTGGTTGGCTATTTGATCCAGATCTACAGATGCAGTGAGAGTTCGATGGCAGTTCAAAATAACAATAGAATTTAGGCGTCTTTGACTCGTTGATGATCTCACGTATGTCTTGAGTCTCCCAAGACTTGAGAACGATCTTTCAGCTGTGCAAGTTGATACTGAGATCGTAAGCAACAGTCGAAACAACTTCACCATTTCTGGGAATATATCCTTCATGTAAGTGTCGTTTTTAAAAATCTCTGGAACAGAAGCCAAACTGTCCAATTTGTAATTGCTTTTGCGAGCAATTACAAATTGGACAGTTGTTCATCCTTATAAATTGTAGCAATTGGACAAATGTTCATCCTTATAAATTGCAGCAATCTCATCAAAGTCATTAGTTGCATCAATAACAAACTGCTCAGCTTTAGTTAGGAAAGTGGAAACTTTTGATTCAAATGTAGTAGCTATGCACTGAACCGAGGTGTCAATTACTTCAAAGAAAACCCGCTGGTACATAACCTTGGAGCTACTGAAAGAATGAAGATCACGATCAATGATCCCATCACCA
Organism: Macrothele yani; assembly: GCA_039090855.1. Lineage (NCBI taxonomy): Eukaryota > Metazoa > Arthropoda > Arachnida > Araneae > Macrothelidae > Macrothele > Macrothele yani. The sequence continues at coordinate 190,311,796 of CM076995.1, forward strand.
ATGCGTTTTGGAATGAGTCTTAAGAGGTTGCTGTGGTTCTGGCGTACCTAGGCCATTTACTTTGCATTCAGCTATTCCCAAAATGCATCAAAGTGTGTTCGGATGTCTCTCAATGTTTGCATCAAAGTAGCAATCATACCAGAAGCTTCTTGAAAACATAACGTTTTCTTCTGTAGAGCTCTATTCACTGTGTCAATATGACTGAATACCTTAGTTAACAAAGCTAAGTGGAAGAAAACATCAATAGATTGCATTTGAATGTGAAAGCTGTTAGCTTTTGCACCTGCAACAGAACGGTTCGTCTGTAACTGCTCAAACATAAAGTTTCTCAGTTCTTGGTAGTTTGAGTAACATGACGACAATGATAAGAAACGAAGTGTCCACCTAATTGGACAGAAGGGTCGCAAGTTTCCAGTTTCTTCAACTTCAATTTGCAATTGCTTAAAGAAAGCCAGTCTCTTTGGTGACCGTCTTACAAAAACTATTATCTCTCGTACCAAGTTGAGAGCGTTTCGGCATCCCGTGATGTTTTTCACTGTATCTTGCACACTCGGGTTCAGTGAGTGTGCCAAACAATGATCGAAGAGCGCTCTTGGTTCTATTTCAGAGATTCTGGCTTGGACACCGGTGTAAATGCCTGCCATGTTGGATGCACCATCGAAACACTGGCCCCTACAGTCACTCAAAGTAAGGCTGAATCTTTGAAGGACATCAGTGACAATCCTGTACAGAGTATCCGCTTGTGCATTGTAGGTTGAGTAAAAGCCTAGAAATACTTCTTCAATTTCAAGTTCATTTTTGACAATTCTAAAACAAATGTAAACTTGTTCTTGGATAGATATATCTGATGTTTCATTCACAATGATTGCATAATGAGTTGCATCTCTGATACGTACGGCAAGTTGTTTCAACACACAGTGGCTCATTTCTAACATTTCGTTGCATATGTCATGAGAACACCATTTGAATGAATCGCGTCCCATCCGACGTTTTAGCTCCGCACAGTCTTCAGTTCTTAGGTGTAACAGATTTAATAAATTGCTAGTTTCGTCTGCATGGCCACGTACCAAAAGGCCTTGGCAAACCAGAAACTGCAGTGAAGAAATGACTTTCAATAATGCAAACCTGTTTTCTTCCATTTGTTGTTTCTTTGCATGTGACATTTGGCAAAAAACAGATCAGATCAGATCATATGTAGAAGATTTTAGGAAAGGAGTTTCTGACCCCAGGTCTTAAACAACCCTTAGAAATAGGAAGCTAAGAGATTTGGGCTAGAGTGCCCGATAGGAAAGTGACACCGAAGTGAGGTAGAAAGGAGGAGGAAGACGCCTTTATTTATTACCGGGAGGCCAGTACCCGGGATTCGACGACTTAACGTGCCCATCCAACGCACGGCGGATATTTATGGGTTCGAGCGTTCGTACCTTCCCTGGATCGAACCTTAGGTTTCTCCATAGCAGTCACGAACGTTGACCACTTGGCCACGCGCGGCCCATTGGCAAAAACCTTTATGGCTGAAGTAGTAGTACTTATTTTTAAAACAGATTCTCGGTGACATTCTGACTTTTCGTACTTCCTGAATATTTCAAGTGCTTTCTTCCAATTTTGAAAACCAGTCGCTATGAATAATAGCTGAAATTTAGCTGAGAACTGTAAGAGCTGATTAGTATAAGCTGCTTTGTATATCTTACAAAAAGCAGCATGTTTGGTGTCGTCGTATACAAGCCAAGAAAAAGAAGTAATCCAATGAGCTTGAAAGTTTTTTTTGTGTGTGCTGCTCGTTCTCGTACTGGCGGTATTTGAGTCTTTGTCGTATTAGAAGAAATAGAGCTCGATGCTGGCAAGGAATGGCCTGCACCTACATGGTTATGCTCACTGTATAGGTACTGAATCACTTGGCTCACGCTTTCTTTTAGCACTAAATTTATCCATTCTGGCAAGTGGAATAAATTTGCTCAAAAGTTACAATACAGTTAAAATCGCAACTATATACGTAAATGCAAAACATGACATAATCGATGAATGTTAAACTTTTCCTGTAGTACGAAGAACAGCTTATTCCATGTAGGACACAGCGGAGCATAGTCCGACGGCCGGTAAGAACTGGTTTGTGGTTTCGGCAAAGGCAACTTCCGCCTGGTTAACTTTAGGTAGCGCGAAAATGCGTCGCTGGCATAAGAACATCAAGAACACAGACTCCAGCATTAATAAGTGAGTGAGGTGAGAATCGGACCTCCGTGCTATTTGAGCCACAAACATCTTGTGGGTTGGCTACTCGAGTCACGTGACCTGATTTCTCCTTCGTAAGGTATCACCACTTCTCCTAGCAAGAACAGACACGGAGGAAACCCCGTTTTAAGCAAATAAAACAAAATTATAAGAGAAATATACGTTTTCCTAGATCTGTGAAAAGTGCAGCGCAATTTCATTAATAACCAATAATTGTAAGGAGGAGCCAGGTCCCGTCCTTAGAATTATTGGGAGGACCCAAACCACTCCGACCCCAGAGAGTCGGCGCCTTTGTTTCAAGTATTGGGTTGATGCGAATAAAATGTCCGGTAAAGGACCAGCACACGTGGACGGCAAGAACGAAAAACTAGGACAACTTACCTAGGCAAAATAATTCCCCTCGGCATCGACGCGTGGGTGCCATCTGTCCGGCAAGGCCATGATCCCGGAACGAAAAAGTCTTGTAGCTGGGACCCAAAGAAGTCATCAACTGCACGTTAAACCTCGTTGTCTGTCGTGAACTGTTTCCCGGACAGGAAGTGATCCAGGCGACGAAACAGATGTTAGTCTGTCGGAGACATGTCTGGTAAATCGGTAGGATTAGGCAGGGCTTCATAGCCCAAGACACTTAGTGTCAGCATCGTTCGTTGTGCAACCTGAGGGCTGGCGTTGTCCTGGAGCAGACGAACACCATATTTGTTGACCAAAGCCGGTTGTTTCTGCAGCGATTTCCGGTGCATTTGGTGTAATTCAACACAATAACGCCCTGCAGTGATGGTTTGGCCTCTTGCCACGAAACTCTGATGAATTATCCTGGCTGTGAACCAACAGACAAGGATCATCGTCTTCTGGGTGTGTAGGGGTGGCTTAGGATGCCGTCCAGCAGGCTGTGCCTTGCTTAACCATTTTGCAGATTGTTTCTGATTATCACGAAGGACCCACTTCTCGTCGCAGGTGACGACTCGATGCAGTAGAGGTTTCTGTTTATTCCTGGCAAGCAGCGACGTGCAGACTTCGAAGCGCCTAGTCTTGTTGGCAGTTCTCAGCTCATGCGGCAGCCTCGAGTCCAGCTTTTTGAACTTACCCAGCGCATCTAGACGCCGAACAACTGTCGTATGGTGGTCACCTACCTCTGCCGCTATATCACGACACGTTTTTCGTGTGTCCGCTTCAGCCACACGTAACAGAACATCGTCAGAAGCAGCAACAGGTCGGCGACCATGTGCTTCGTTTTGCAGGTCTGTATCTCCGCTTCGAAACTCCACAAACCGTAACCGAATGGTTCGTTCTTTGGCTGTATTCTCCCCAAAGGCTTTGCTAACGTTTCGCGCGGCGATTCCTGCAGAATATCCCAGTGCGAATTCATACAGGAAGATGACTCTCAAATCCGGCGTCTGCTTGTTTCCTTTGCAAGCCACGTTACGTCCGAACAAACCGCGCCTGAACCTTGTTCTTCAGATCAGATATGATCATATGTAGAGGATTTTAGGAAGGGAGCGTCTGACGCCATGTCTGAAACAACCCTTAGAAATAGGAAGCTAGGAGATTTGGGCTAGAGTGCCCGATAGGAAAGTGAAACGGAAGCGAGGTAGAAAAGGGGGAGGAAGACGCCCTTATTGATTACGGGTGTGTGTGTGTGGGGGGGGGGGGGTGCAGTACATGGGGTCCGACGGCTTAAAGTGCCCATCCGACGCACGGTGGATATTTAGTGGTTCGAGCGTTCGTACCTGCCTGGGATCGAACCCGAGGTCTTCTTCGTGGCAGTCACGAACGTTGACCACCAGGCCACCCGCGGCCCCCAAAACCTTGTTCTTCACAAACGTGCTAGCTATTTTTAGTATCTGTGACGCAATACCCGCAACACCTGTGGGTGGTTCCATTCTGCTGTGGTGGGGGCTTGTCTCGACTGCTCGTTCGCGCCGGACATTTCATTCACACCAGCCCAGTATATTTAATTTAACGGCCACATGAGAGTTACCTCAGTTTATCTGCACAACACACGTGAAGCAAAAGCAGCGCCGATTCTTCCAATGCACTTCTGATTTGCACTGCGAAAGTGCGATAATTCCAGGAATGGTTATCTCCTGTTTCCCCTCCTGCGACATTCCTATTGTATTATTGTACTCTCCTATCCATCTCTGCAATTATTTCCCAGAAATCCACTTATTTACCCATCCTCATTTGACTTAGGAGTAGCGGGCCTCTTTTCAACTCTCTTGACACGATAGACCCAAGCCATGGCCCCTGGAGTGGTTGGCAGGGCAAGTCTTTTGTGCAATTCGCTCGTTGAGGATTTGAGGTGCTTCTTCCCCTTTGCTTTTCTGTCAGCATTCTTCATCTAGCAGACCAGGATTCTCCTCCGCTGTTGCAGCTTCGTCCTGTATGCCACCATTTCTGTATATCCAACCCAGGACAGTGCGCAAGAGATTTTCTCTGTCACGTTAAATACGGAATTTCATTTAATTTTGTTACTTTGCTTGTTAAAAGTGATCTTCCTAGCTTTTCACTCGTTCATTGAAACCGGAGACTACATGAGATTCTGGTTGTTAAAAACGATCAGATTATCTTTGATGAATTAACATTATACCAAACGAAAGTTCCTGTGTTGCGCGTTGAATCCGAGATATCGTTAAACACAGGCTGGTTATAAGCGGGCCTCTCCTCTACATATTTTCCTGTTTCTAACACTGTTTTCTTCCAAACCAATCAGTAGAGCAGGTTCCCCCTTACCATCCCCTATAAAGCGAAACTAAATTCTGAAACCTGTCCGTAATGGAATCTGAGCCTTTCTATGATCCGTAAAACTGGTTTCACGACAAAGTGAATAATGCAGTACAGATTTTCGATGTTTAGTTTCGCATAAAACGTGTGGCCAAGCACGTTTTCATTTGTTTAAAGTTAAATTATTTTCAACAACGCATCTGCTGGCTTACTGTGCAGAAAAATGGACTTTACGGGAAAATAAAAACGGTGACGGAAATTTAAGTTCCAATTTTGAACTGTATTCATTTATTTTGTAAACAAAATTAATGCGTGCTCTTTTTGTCTGTTGATACAACAACAAGTAGCTCCTACGCAATAGGAAACGATGGAGTTTCAGAGAAATTAAACTTTAAAAACGTTTCTCACTCTGCCGTGAAAAACTCTACGGGTCATAGAAATGGTGCCATTTCTAACAAGGACAAATGAGGTAAATTTTTCCAATTTGCATTTCGTTTTAATAAAAAAAAGATGTTCACTCCTTGTTTCACCTTTTCCTGTCGTTAAATTTCCAATGCAAGTATTTTAAAACATTTAAACATAAGCAATATTTAGTTTATATATTGATTGTGGTACATGAAAGCTTTTCATGAATAATGGCAGATTTTTGGTCTTAACTATAGATTTTATACCTCTATCAGGGTTGCCAGCCAACTGGGAAAAGATCAGGGAATCCGCAAATAAGGCTAATTATCAGGGAAAACTCGGGGAGAAATAAATTTTTTAGCAAAAACTTGGACAATTCAGGGAAAATTAAACTGATAATTTTTTGCGTAATGCATATGCAGTTACCAAAGATGGGAATTCTGCGCCAATTGCGCAAAATTCCCATCTTTGGCGATTCCCAGCGATTCCCAGTACTAAAGGTTTTACGTAATTACTATGGAAATCGTCGGTCCCGCTACGGACGACGGAAAACATCGACTATGATATGGTATCGGGAAATCGTCGGTCCGCTACGGACGACGAAAAATATCGAGTATGCTATAGAAATCGTCGATCGGCTGCGGACGACAAAAAACGTCGAGTATGCTATGGGAATCGTCGATCCGCTGCGGACGACGGAAAACATCGACTGTGATATGGTATCGGGAAATCATCGGTTCGCTACGAACGGCGGAAAATATCGAGTATGCTGTGGAAATCGTCGGTCCGCTCTACGGACGACGGAAAATATCGACTGTGCTATGGAAATCGTCGATCGGCTGCGGACGACAAAAAACGTCGAGTATGCTATGGAAATCGTCGATCCGCTACGGACGACGGAAAACATCGACTATGATATGGTATCGGGAAATCATCGGTTCGCTACGAACGGCGGAAAATATCGAGTATGCTGTGGAAATCGTCGGTCCGCTCAACGGACGACGGAAAATATCGAGTGTGCTATAGAAATCGTCGATCGGCTGCGGACGACAAAAACGTCGAGTATGCTATGGAAATCGTCGATCCGCTGCGGACGACGGAAAACATCAACTATGTGTTACAGTGGACACCCCCCCCCATCCTAAAACCTGAAGAAAACTCTAAAATTTGTCCGCCATGTCGCGTATGGTATGAGGTAGCTAGGAATCACAGTTCGGCAGGATCACGTGTTCTTTTACAGTTCAGTTTTTTTATTTATTTCTCATTTACGTTGTTTTTTCTTTCGGATGTTCTCTAAAATTAATTAACAAAATTGCAGGGATAATTGGGAAGTCGCCCCAATGCTTGTGAAGGCAAGAAACGCAATATTTTTGCCATTTTGAATTGTTTCTACCTGTGGGAAAATGTAGCACTCAATGGTTGCTCTGGAAATTGATAAGAGCAAAGCGATAGGCCCAGAAGAGGACTTCTGGATTTCTTGAGGAGGGGCCGATGTTACGACTCCACCCCCGCCATTAATTTAGTAATTAATGGGCGTGGTTGATGTGTGAAATTAATTAAGTATTAATTATGTTCGAGGCTTGATTGGAGTTTAAAAAGTGTAAACAGCAGATAAAGTTTTATCTGGGGGTTTAGAAAGAAAAGAGGCGAAGAATTCTCTCTGGCTGGGTGGTCTCAGAATAGCTCTGTTAGGTCATAAATATCAGGGCGCAGCTGACGGGAAGCTAAGCAACACAGGCAGGGTGAAAGTGGTGCCTTTCGAAGAGGGGTCCACTTGAGTAAATGAATGAAGATGGGGACAAAAGGTTTAGCGAATAATCGTAAATTCGTCGATTGTTTGGGGCATTTTCGAGAACAATTGCTCTCTGTGTGGTCCGTGCAGAAAAATAAGATTTCGCACTTAGCGTGAAAATAAGGAAGAAAGTTTAGTTGTCTGTATGCTCTCCGATGTGAAAGGCTGGATGCCTTGGATCTGCAGCAAAATGAATTGGGGAAAATGAAGCAGCAAACCTCCCCGCATTTGGTAAGAAATGGAGACAACTCGAGGCAGCTGGAGATGCCAGTTTGCCATAAAGACAGCAGAATGCCTAAATCCGCGGGATAAAGCAGAAATTTCTAGGCTGGAGCGTAATGGAAATCAGCGACTGTTTGGCCTAATGAAAGCCAAGTTACAGGGGAATTAAGAAGTCTGCGAGTGGACAGTGGTCATTCCAATGAGAAGCGAAGCCAAGCAAAGTCGGGTTCGGATGCCAACCACTGCAGTGTGGAATCGTCACCCCCATTCATCCCCTACTGTGGAGGAAGTGAAGAGATGCGCTTGTCTTACGGGGCGAAGCGAGGCCCCATGTGTGCGTGTGTGTGGTCACGTAAGCAGCGAAGCCACTACGTGTAAGTGCGACGGGATAAAAAACATGGAGAAAGAAAAATATGAGCGTAAGAGCGGTGGCTTCGATACCTAACAAATATACAGGTGAAATGTTGAGTTGCCGATATACGCTTAAGGTAAAAGCACGTCTGATTTCGCTCGGCCGAGAAAATTAATCTCAGGGCTGGCGGTCGCAACTCGATAAAAAAATGGAAACGAAACCTGCGAGTGGCATATTTGAACTGCGTACTCAGGCAGGGTAGATAGATGGTTTGCGAACGGAAAGGAACTGACTGAATTGGGAATGAACGGTCAAAAAGGACGGAAGGTAGCGACGGACGGAATCAACTATAGCAGCAGCGGAATTGAATGTGTCCCACTCTCCCAGCAGTCGACGTTCACAATTATTTCTTCACGACAACAAAAATCATTTCCCAGGAACACAGAAAATCAATCTTGGAAACCGCAACATCCGATGTGAGAGGGCCTATCTTGCTTAACGGCCACCTTCAAATCGTCACGAGAATAGATCAGTGTGCACTCTAATCATTGCAACAAAGTGCGGCGTGATATTACCATTTTTAATTGTGTGCTTCATTTACATCAAGCGTCAAAGTGAAGTGTTGAATCATCGGTGCTGCCACATGGTGCAAGTGTCTGTGTGTGTGTTTTTTTTTTTTGTCGTGTGATATTATGTGATGCACAACGGATTTGCACAGCAAAGTCACGAAACTGTAAGTAGATGAATATTTCCTTTTTTTTTCTTTTCTTCGCACATCTGCGAACTTGTGCCATCCCGACACCCAAAGCTGCATGGACATAGATGCAGAAATGCTGAATGACTGAACCTCAGAGGAAATACCTGCACATACAGATTTCAATTTCTTACCGGGCCCATTTCCTGATTATTTTTTTTACATGAATAAGGGAGAAGGTGTGGCCACAAATTCCGCTGGGCGGGACAGTTTCTTTAACTTTGGTTCAGGGCCAAAGCGAGCGGGGAAGGGATCTGCATGTGCATGCTTATTAGATTTAGTTAATTAACTTTGGCAGTATTTCGCACTTATAATCTTATACCGCAAATTAACGTGCTTGTGTATTTTGTGTCGCGAGTATTTTTAATGTGATCGTTTGCATATAATTTTTTTTTCATTCTCTAAGCAATTGTATATGAATATCACCTGCAGCTCTATTTAGTGTGTAAACGAGTAGTATTTCTTGTTCAGATAGTCCGGTGGAGACTCAGTCGGCTTGTGTCTTCCGACAGTAATGTGTGACACCGTATGCTGCCCACATAAGAGGGGCAATTGTCTATACGCCTAGAGAGCGCCGTATCTGTTTAAATCTCGCAGAACGTTATTAAATGTTGTGTTGTGTATTTGAGAATCATGTGTTATTTGCGAAAGTGAGTGTTGTACTGGCTGGTTGGGGATTGAATGTACCGGAGTAAGATCCGGACCACTACACTCAGTCACGAATTGGTGATTGCGGGTGAACCTCATCACAACTCTGATCCCAAAGTATCATTTTTTTTTTAGATTATTTTATTTTTTATTTGTTGTTATTTTGTTCACAAGGTGGATTCACCCAAGCCTGTTATGCTTCGGGTCATTCTTCAACTTTTCATTTTTTATGTTCTGGTGTGAATCTTTGAGTGCAGCAGTGCACCTGAGATTCTCACCCGGTGCCGCGGCCAACTAAATTGTACTTCAGGTCTCAAGCACCGTTACCGGCAGACTCGGCAGGAACACTGCTAGTGCCGTGTAACATATGCTATGGTATCGGGGGATCATCGGTTCGCTACGAACGGCGGAAAATATCGAGTATGCTGTGGAAATCGTCGGTCCGCTCTACGGACGACGGAAAATATCGAGTGTGCTATAGAAATCGTCGATCGGCTGCGGACGACAAAAACGTCGAGTATGCTATGGAAATCGTCGATCCGCTGCGGACGACGGAAAACATCAACTATGCTATGGTATCGGGGGATCATCGGTTCGCTACGAACGGCGGAAAATATCGAGTATGCTGTGGAAATCGTCGGTCCGCTCTACGGACGACGGAAAATATCGAGTGTGCTATAGAAATCGTCGATCGGCTGCGGACGACGGTAAACATCGAGTATGCTATGGAAATCGTCGGTCCGCTACGAACAACAGAAAACGTCGAGTATGCTATGGAAATCGTCGGTCCGCTACGAACAACAGAAAACGTCGAGTATGCTATGGAAATCGTCGGTCCGCTACGAACAACGGAAAACGTCGAGTATGCTATGGAAATCGAAAATCTCAGTGAAATAACGTTATTAAACATTTGTGAAAAGTTGATTTTCAAGTTTCTAACACTTGTTAAACATTTTCGGGAATATTTCTTGGGTGTTGAGAAGTCGCGTCGTCTTTTGTTTTCTCGTAAAAAATTTCTGTCAAAGTCATACTGCTATCCCATGACTTTTGGCTCTTCTGTGTATGTTACTAGTAATCCTGATTTTATTATTTTGTGCTACACCGACCACTGAAATAGAAACTTCTGTTTAGTACGGGACCTCCTTTAGCCCGAATAACAGTGCATATGCAGTTCGGCATAAATTCCACTAGGTGTTGAAGTGCATCTACGTCTACTCAGTACCAAGCGTTCACCAGGCAGTCCGTTAACTGGCTCGGGTTTGACGGAAGAGGGCTTTGTTTTCGCCTCTGTTTTTCTAACATGTTCTATTCGTTTTCAGTGGACTTTGTGGTGGCCAGGGAAGATGTTGCGTGAGCATGACACCATGGAAGATGATCAGCGAGCATGACACCAGGGAAGATGTTCAGCGAGCATGACACCATGGAAGATGTTCAGCGAGCATGACACCAGGGAAGATGTTCAGCGAGCATGACACCGTGGAAGATGTTCAGCGAGCGTGGCTAGGAAAGATGTTCAGCAAGCATGACACCATGGAAGATGTTCAGCGAGCATGACACCATGGAAGATGTTCAGCAAGTATGACACCATGGAAGTTGTTTAGCAAGCTGGGTAGATGGTTGAAGTCGCTGTCATGCTCGCTGAACCACTGCTGAAGACATCTTGTCCGATGGGCATTAGCATGTTCATCTGTGAAACAGCCGTGACCTATTGGATAAAAAGTTAACATTGCAAGATGAACTTGATCGGCAACAATGTTTAGATAATCCTTGGACATCCGACGGTCCAACAATATCAGCGACCCGTTCCATACCAACAGAACGTTCCCCATACCATGACAAGGTCCTCCAGGACCTTGAGTTCTGTTTAGAAGGCAAGCTGGGTTCAATACTTCATGGGGCTATCGCCAAACTCTCTGCCTACTGTCGGTATAGAACAAGGTGTACCGCAACTCGTCGGACGACATAACTTTTTTCCAGTTTTCCGGTGTCCAGTCATGGTGTTCCTGACACCCCACTGTAGACGAACTTTCCGTTCTTCGCAGAAGTCAGTGGTTTCCGTATAGGTATGCGACTGCCAGTACCGATCCTGTTCAATTTCCTGCATTCAGTTTGCTGAGATATGGGTTGAAAACAGTCTTCATTGAATGTTTTGGTCAATTGCTACACTCAGGAAGTCCTGCTTCTCCGTACAAGCCTTCGCTGACGACGGCTATCTCGTTCCTGGCAGATTGTCATATCCCTCTTATATGCCGAGCAATGTGGGTTATTTTTCCGCTAATTAAAGACCCTGGTTATCTCACCTTTTGAGAAACCAGTCAGCTCGGCTGTTTTCAAAATCGTCGCTCCAGCCAGACGGGCACCCACAATAAAAGCCCCTTTATTGAACTCCGAAAGAAACTTCGTTTTTCCTATTACCATCAATACTGCTGACGTGTAGCAGTCTTAAATTAACTGCTGGTCATTAAAAGTGCAACACCAGGAAGATCGCATCCCACGTGCTCGAAAGTTGGAAGAAGCGCAGAACACGGGCGTACATGTAAATGATTAACCGCTCAGGACATATGGAAATCTTGAGAGACAGTAATGTTCCCTGGAAGCCATATAAGAGAGGTAAACAAGGAGCTGGTGTTAAGCACTCGAAGTGTGTTTGCTCGCTGTTCCTGGCCACGAACAGCTGCAGCATGCCCCGTTGAAGACAACGGCAACCCTACCAGCAGGTTTCAGACTTCGATCGCTGGAGAATTGTGGCATATCGGGATTGCGGATTATCGCTCCGAGACATTGGTGCTTATATGGGACGGCATGCGGCCACGGTGGGGAAAATGTGGCGTCAGTGGGTAGCAGAAGAACGAATACACCGACATGCGGGATCCCAATGGCCCCGTCACACTACAGAACGAGAAGTCCGACGTGTGCCGCACAACACCCAATCTCCCCACCGACATTTCGACGTCGTCTGCAGCAGCGGGGCATTTTTGCACTGCGCCCATTGTTTCGGCTACCTTTGACTGTACAACACCGCCGTCTGCGACTGCAATGATGCCAAGAACCTCGCGCATGGAGGAGCGGATGGCAAGGCATCGTGTTTTCCAATGAATCCCGCTTCACTTTGCTGCATTGTGATGGCCGAATCCGTGTGCGGCGGTACGACCGGTGAGTGAGTCTTGCATTGTGCTGCGCCATACCGGCCTGGCACCCGACATTATGGAATGGGGTGCCAATTTATTCCACTCCTCGTCCGCATTACCGGTACGTTGAACAGCCATCGTTACATCTCTGAGGTGTTGGAGCCTGTTGCTGTACCATATCGTCTGGGGCTGTCTGGTGTCATTTACCAATACGATAATGCGCGGCCGCATGTGGCACGCAAACTCCAAGACTTCCTGAATTCCCACCATTCCTACGTCTTCCTTGGCCGCGCTGTCCCCGGATATGTCGCCTATTGAGCACATTTGGTCCAGGATCGCCGGACGACTGGCATGCCAGAGACCACCCCCGACTACAGCGGAGGAACTGTGGTACCGAATCGGAGCTGCGTGGACGGACATTACCCCAAACATGCATCCAACATCTCTTCCTCTCGATGCCGGGACGTGTAGCAGCTGTAATTGCCGCCCTTGTAGGCTATACGAGTGATGTGTTCCCCTCGTCTCACCGTGCGGTATTTGTAATCAATTCAAACTTGTATCATCTGCGTTCCGTACAATAAATATGGCTTTGGTATCTCTTGTCTTTCGTGGTGTTGCACGAAACCTAAGGCCAGCCATGCAATTGCCTAGTTCGCGTGGTGACGCACGTGACCACGTATTTTATGGCGTTTATGTACGTATATCGGCGTAAAGGTTTCTTGTTCAGTGACTGGAGTGTGTAGTTTAGTTTCATTTGATTGCAACATCCTAAATGCGAATATCATATAGAATGATTAGATCAATATAAAGTTTATATGGTGTCAAAGTTATTCAAGAGAAAAATATCGTGTAGTTCAAAATTGGTAATATGCCATGGTCTAGAGTTGACTTTCTGAGCCAGTACGATTTATTGTTCTGGTTCCCTGTTTTTGTAAAGTTTAGATGAGTTTCTCGTCATGGCTCGCGTTTTTATGGGTATCACCGAATCGTAGAAATATAAGATGGACGACAACGGGAAGTGCTCTCGATAGACAGAGACCCTGAGAAATCAAAGTTTGTGGGCCGGTATAAATATTGAAGTGTTCACATTTTTCTTTCGTTATGTATTTTTCTTCATATCAGCTGACACTTTATTCATCCATGTTTTCGAAGTTAAACTCTCTTAGAGCGCAGAAAAGAAACTTCGTGAATATTTCTGCTGCGAAGAATGGCTCAGTTGTTCGCCCCATTTTCTCTGCGGAAGGAAGATCTGCGACTTCAAGTGTCCAGCATATGGCCCGTAAGTTACCCTGGTCCATCTTCGTGCTGGAGAGAGACTGTGTGTGTATGTGTGTGTGTGTGTTTGGTTATGTGCCTTGCGTACTGGAGCATTCCGTTCGTTTGGCGCTGCTCGAGTAGTTTCGCATTCTGCGCTGTGCTCCAGCCGCCATTTAATCGACGGCATCGCCGTCGCTGCCAGCAAAACGACACCGGAGGCGGATGGACCTCATCTTGGAAGCATCTCCGTTCTAACTCTCTGTTTCGCCGTCGTTGCGAGCAGCTGTTCCTGTGTTCGGCTGGTTTCTCAATCTGTCGTGGTAGCATCGTCGTCGTGCAAGTTTGCCCTGCGGGGATACGAAGGTAATAAACACCGCCGTTTATCGACTTTGAATTTTAACTAGTGGTCTGATATAAATCGCATGTGTTAATATTTTTGCGTTTTCCTTTGCCGTTTCCACATCATGTAGTTTGTTGTTGCGACTTACTACCGTTTCGGAGTTTATTTTTTGGACTCTCGGTCGTAATGATTCCCCGAGGTGTCGCTGTTATTATTTTCGGTTCAAGAATTTGAGTGCATATAAAAATATATATGACTACCCTTAATTGCGTCACTAGCTGGAAGGTGTCGGCAGCCCGCTGTCTGCGGTGTCGCTTTTATCAAGCCTACTTGATAAAATGTTCAGAAATTCAAAAAGAACAAAGTGCCGTCCAATATTTTCTTCAGAATCTTCCAACCTCGCAAAGTCACTCGATAATATTTGTATATTTGATTCTATATGCAATTGTTTCTTGACAAATTATTCACTAACTTTGCATTACTAACGATTTATCATTGGTGAGCTGTAATAACATTACTAGCACAGGGTTCATATGGCAATTAGAAAATCTTAGAACTTATTATACCAAATTATCATTTGTGAGATTTAGATTTTCGAAAACTGCTTCAAAAAAGTTATTTTATCTTAAGTACGCGCTTTTTTTTTATCGTTCTCATGGCGTTAACAATGTTGTTATTACTAATAAACCGCAGTTCATGCTATGCCGGCCCGTCTAAGCCACTGATGCCAACAATTCAAAATGAAAATTCCAACGTACTTTGCTGCAATTTCCCTTTTTGCCATGAAATTTCCCCCACGCCAACACTTTGTCGGGCATTTTTGCGTGAGTACCACAGTATATATATTATATTATATTGTATTATATTATACATAGCCGCTGTAGCCAATGGCTGCTGTAAACGATCTGAAATAATACTGAAAAACAGAATTTATATACTTCATTATTTTTTGTTACTAGTTAAAATAATTTACCTACTTTTTGTAGAGCTGCAGTAAGGTATTAATTAGTCCAATACTTGTACAATATAGATAAATACTGAATAAAAACCTGACCTACTTTTCGTAAGGTTGCAGTAAAGTAATAAATAATACACATGCGCCCATAATTGCTAATTTAATCCGAGAGATTAAAACACTGCATTCTTCTCCTTCCTCAAGTTCTTAGATGTAAGGCTCAAATCCTATTTCCCCCATGGGGGAAGCAAGGAGAACTGGACTGAATAAAAGCTAATTGTTTTCTCCAGCAGCGCACAAGAAAAAGTTTAAGAAAACTGTGTATTTCTATTGTCTGTATGATATTACATCCGATTTCAGAAAAGTAATTTTAGACTTGAGATGACCGTTATAGGCAGGTTCGCCTTTATTTCCATCTTCGTTACTTCATTTATCATTGGGTTAAAAGTAATTTCTCCTGGACCAACACTTATTTTTTTATGGCTGTTACAGCCGAGTGCTGGTTACACCCGAGCTTGTTATAAACGAGTTTAACTGCATATATATACGATCTACAGTATTTCCAAAATTTGGCTACAACCTATGTAAATAGCTGCCCGCATTTTCATTCATAAAATGTAAAAATGTGCGAATTTTTAACTTGAAGTTATAAAATAAACTGAAGTTTCGTCAAACATTAACACAGATCATGAAATAAATACGGGATTACGCCATATAATACAAATTTTGAAGATGACAATCCGATTTTTGGCGTAAATGTGACTAGGATGATAAGTCAGATAATATCCGAAAACTTGAAAATTTTCATCGTCCTGGAGCGGGACTCGAACCCGCTTCTCCCAGAAAACGCCCGGGTATGCTAACCACTACACCACCCAGAACGACCAAGTTTCAAGTTTCCGATCAATTTGAATTTAACCATCACAGGATTCGCTAGTCGAAGCATAGTTAAATTCAAATTGATCGGAAACTTGAAACTTGGTCGTTCTGGGTGGTGTAGTGGTAAGCATACCCGGGCGTTTTCTGGGAGACGCGAGTTCGAGTCCCGCTCCAGGACGATTAAAATTTTGAAGTTTTCGGATATTATCTGACTTACCATCCTTGTCACATTTACGCCAAAAATCGGATTGTCATCTTCAAAATTTGAATTATATGGCGTAATCCCGTATTTCTTCCATGATTTATCTGCTTCTCCGAGCAAACACGGGATAAGATTCTTAACCTCCAGATTAGCTAAACATGAATGCCGGTTGCTTCGACTAGCGAATCCTGTGATGGTTATATTCAAATTGATCGGAAACTTGAAACTTGGTCGTTCTGGGTGGTGTAGTGGTTAGCATACCCGGGCGTTTTCTGGGAGACGCGTTTTCGAGTCCCGCTCCAGGACGATGAAAATTTTGAAGTTTTCGGATATTATCTGACTTACCATCCTTGTCACATTTACGCCAAAAATCGGATTGTCATCTTCAAAATTTGTATTAACACAGGTTTTGTAATTTATTTCCATCTCACGATTTAAACTGGCTAATAGTTTCAACTGAGTGTGAACGGAGGAAGAGTTTAAAATAAAATGTTGTTAATTATCACAAAACAAAAGGTGGGATATCGTTTTAATAGACCTTTGAAACTTCTGGTTTGTATTAAAATTATTAGTTACACTTGGCTATGCATTTGAAAACTGCTTCGGATTGTATACATTAATGTAACAATTTGGATTCAACAAAACTAAATTTCAATAAATACGTGTCAGTAAAGGTACTTGCGACTGTAAAAAAAAATGCTAATGAAAATTTTGAAATTAGAAATTGCTGCCGGTTAGGAGCATAAATGAATGTAATACCAGTGGTGAGACTACGTAGTACAAACGGTTTTTATTTTCTTCAGAGTTTTCAGAATCCTTGAATTTAAACAGAACTGACGAGTTATATATAAAGTGTGCCGCGCCAAAACGTGAAGTGTATTATAGTTCAGTCTCTTGGCCTAGAAGCTGGATCTGATCTACGTCGTTATCCAATTTATTTCTCTTTTCTGGACTTTGCATCACTCACACCTGAAAAATTCGTTCAACCTCAGCATCAGATGGAGGCAACGAAAAGACGAGCTTTTAAATCATGCCTAATTTGGGAAATCTTATTTTATCATTGAAGTCTTTAGCTGAAATAATGTCGAATAAAAATTCTTCAAAATTTCCCTACATTTAGAGATCTAATTTACAAGTGTCCCTCTTTCCCAAAGGGTTGTTATTTAGCCAATAAATTCCTTACGCCGTGGGAAATTCCTTAGAGTTTTGTAACACTGGTCTAAGTTCTAAACAATGATAATTTGTTCGCGTGCATCCGGTTCGAGTCCCGTGTGAGGCAAAGGTGGTGTCATTGTCTTATGATGCTGGCTCTTCCCACTTCCTGAAACCTGTGTCCCTAAATTAGGGACGTGGTACTCGTTACATACACAGATGTTAATGGGTCCGGGTTCGAATCCCGTGAGGCATAGATGTTGTGTTTGTCTTACGGCACTGGTTCTCTTCCTTCCCTGGAACCAGTGACCCTAAATTAGGGACGGGTGACGGCTTATAGCCAAATTGAGTTGCTCACAGTGGTCGTTTAACCTCCAATAAAAAAAATGTATGTATATAGATGTTCATGACGACGATTTAACTCCGGAACAATATACATATGATGCACGCTCATACACAGCAGAAAATTATGATTGAATGCTTGGTCGAGCCAGAAACTGCATGATATAACTTGCTGGAACAGTAAAAAGCTCTTTATTGTTTTGCTGCATTTGTCTTTCTCTTGAATTTTGTGCCATTTGGACATGTCGGTCCGTTGCGCCAAAGAACCTTAGCAGTCAGTCGCCAAGAAATGGGTAAAGAAAGATAAAAGAAAAATTAAGGAAAGGAGAAAAATTCGCATGTGACAAAGTTCTAGCAGACATTTTGGGAGATCTTTGTGTAGCAGTGAATTATGGTGTGCACACATGTACACTGTCCTGCTTTTTAGGGGTTTTAATGTTACTCCCTGATATGTACATTTTATTAACTTCTAATGATTTTACCACACGTAAACAGAAATACAATACTAAAATTAGTTATTAATTTGATTTCGTAGCACTCCCAGTGCATTACGATGACGCACGCAGATTTCCCTCCTGCCGTCTATAAGTAAAACGGAGCAAACTTGATGATTAATTAACTATGGTGTGGCAGTATCATGCCAATTGAAACTGTGTCAAGCTTACAGTTGATAGCATGCCAATTAAGAAAGCGGTAGTTTAAGTTCTTAAAAATGCATCTTAGTGCAAAAATTGTGTAGAAGTTTTTTTTCGCTTTTTTTTCTTTTTTTTGCACTGTTTTAAGTTCTTAGGCAAGTTTGCTTCAGTTTCTTTTCCGGTATTGTTACCTTTTCCTTTTTTGTTTTGCTAACTATAATTGTGTATAGACCTAAGAATTTAAGATATTTTGATAAATTTTAGTCTCCTAGGCAGTCTGCCTTCCTCCATTTTTTTATTATTATGTGCAGTATTAATCACAGGTTGAACACTGACACACCACGAATATAAAGCTGTGTCAGAGAGACCTATAGTGCTGCTAGCTGATGGGAGAATAACGCACAAAATTAGGTACAATATAAAATACAGTCGAACCCATATATAACGATCTCGCATAATAGAAGTTTTTATAGATCCCTTGATATTCTTAATATTCTCTGTTTTTATTCGAACCGCATTTACGAGCAATTCTTTTTTAAGAGAAACGGCATGTGTCGACGTTCTGCACAGCTAATAGTAAGCAAAAAAGTGGTATTCTGAATATATTCACACAAAACGTTTTGTTTCGTGTTTCTAATATACTCGTATCTCATCCAACAGAAGATAATTTGTTTTGCGGCGGAAAGGTTTATCCAAACACAACAAAAAACCTGTGTGAGTACCTTAGATTGTTTGAAAATCACCTCAGATATGTACGTTATGTGGACCTGAGTTGAAAACGTGTCAAAAATTTTGGACACGAACCCGACCCAGATCCGGACGTCACATAATTGGAACCGACCCGGACAAATACGCCTTGAACTATAAATTCGAAACTCACTTATTAATTATACGTAATTATATTACATATATACACTGGGAAAGTGAAAACTGAACACCAAGAAGGAATTGGCGGACGATCATGAAATTTACATATGTTAATGGAGTCGAGTTTACGTAGGTGTAATGTTAATTTTGGGACCAACCGGTGAGCGCTTACGCCACAGCACGGCATAATATGCAAACTATCGTCGGTGGTATTTAAGGAGTACGGCGAAGTGAATGTAATCAGTCGTCGGCGTACGGACACGTGCGAAGACCCTGAAGAAGCTGCAATGCCTGGACATGGAAGACGTGTACGATTTCAGCAGTAATCGGACTTTAAGCGAGGTCGTCTAGTCGGACTCCGCGAGGCCGGGTGGTCGTATCGTCGTATTGCGGAGCGAATTGAACGGGAAGTATCGGTGGTGGTACGATGGTGGCGTAGATGGTCCGAGGAACATTCCCACACGAGAAGACGTGGAACTGGAAGTCACAGACGGACTGATGAGTGGACTAATCGACGAATAAGAAGAACGGCGTTGTCAAGCAGAACATCCATTGCGACGCAAATCCGAGCTGCCGTTGCACCTGAGGTGACTGTGCGAACAATCCGCAACCGTCTACTGGATACAGGACTACGTGCACGTGTGCTTCTGGCATGTGTACCTTTGACTCCATCCCACCGTCAGGAACGGCTGCAGTGGTGTCGCCAACGTCTGCACTGGAGAACGCAATGGCGATCTGTCGTGTTCAGCGATGAAAGCAGATTCTGCTTGGGAGCCTCCGATGGCCGTATGCGTGTTCGCAGACGCACAGGGGAGCGTGATAGCTGATTGCTCCCCTATTGTGGGGAGCAATCAGCTATCACTCCCGTACATAACTAGTGTTTGTACCGGGTACGTTAAACAGCACCTCCTACATCAACAACATCATTCAGCTCGTTGTTGTGCCATTTGTAAGGTCGGTCCATCGTGGTGTTTTCCAGCAAGATAACGCACGCCCACACACGGCACGTGCAACGCAACATGCACTTCAGGGTGTGAGACAACTTCCATGGCCTGCACGTTCACCGGATTTGTCCCCCATTGAGCACGTGTGGGATTTTATGGGGCAACGACTTATCCAGTCTCCACAGCCAGCCGCGACCATCCCCGATTTACGCGTCCAGGTTGAGGATGCTTGGAACTCAATACCCCAAACTTACATCCAACATCTGTACGACAGACTCCATACCAGAATTGCACAGTGTGACGCAGTTCATGGCGGTTCAACCTCGTACTAACCATGTTACATGGAAATGTTTTTTTCAGTTTACCAGCAAATACAGCTGTATTTTGCCATAATGTTTTGATCACGTTATCCTGTGTATTCCGTTATTATGCTGTATTAATTTCGTTGGTATCAGACGTCTCCTTCTTGGTGTTCTTTTTCACTTTCCGCCAGTGTATATATAAGCACTGGGCGTTCAAAAAGTATCTCCTCAGTGGGTATCGTCGGTTACATAGATTATAACAGAAATCATACAAATGCATTACGGGAACGTATAATTTACTCACTTACTTACAGAAAGTGTTGAAACTATTGTCTTTCACATAACCTAACTGTTTTACACATTTTGAAACATCACGCTAATGCTGTTTTACGTAATTTTGATGGTGCTACAGTCAACATTTTTGAATTAAGTAATTTGTTGTATGTTTAATTTCAGTTTTTTGCTGTTTTCTTGATAACATGTCAAGCTTCAGAACATGTTCCACAGCAACACCAATTTTTAACAGCTTCTGATGTCTTGAAAATTTCCAAAATGTGGGTTTTGATTTCATCATTGCCCCTGAGAAGGAAGTGACACTTACGAAATCAGCATTTACATTTTGGAAACTTTCAACTCATCACAAGCTATTGAAAATTTGCGTGCCCGTGAAACATATTCTGCTGTCTTAATGAAGCGAATCAACTTCCAGCTTTCACTCTTCCCTTTTTTGTTTTCAACAAGCACGTATTTGTTGGCATCGACGCCTTTTTCAATCTCCTTAATATTCATCCATATTATTATAACAAATAAGGCATTAATTTCGACACGACATGCAATGGAACGGGATGTTAGTACGTCAAACGTAAACTTGTGAATGCTCTATGCAAGAGATGCAATATGAAAAGTAACTCTCAGTCTTACAATGTGACACACGGTGTGTGGAAGAGTGAATCACCAGAGAAACAAGCGACAGGCGTTTGCTTTGTCTTGTTCCGGGCAATCGCATTTAAAACAAATGCAAAGGAAATATCGTTTAACGATATGGTATCGGTGAATCTAGCGTCTGCGTCGTATCGTCGAGTGGTGGAAATCTTTGTTTTAAGAAAGAGGCGGAAATATTTTTGTATGACAAATCATTTTTCACTCTGCTGGCTCAACTTTTTCACAGTACACAATTTCTTGAAATATTGTTTTCTTTTGAAAAATAAAACGGAAACAACATCTGGTCAAAATCGGGTCAGGAACACCTTGACCCGACCCGATTGACCCGCAAGAAATCGTTAACCGCTGACCCGTTGCCCGTTTTGATCACTGATGTGGACTACAAGTTTCATGAAAGACACAATGATGCTGGATTTTGCTGTTGAACACTGAATATCTACACCCTTCAGAAACTTGAATAATGGAGTTAGCAACCGTGTGCACATTTTGTTTGACTTAGAAGTTTAAAAAATAAAGTTAAAACATATAGCAACGATAGCAACATAAAATGGAAGGCAGGAAAATGTGGAAATTAGCATAAGTGCGGAATACAGTAAGACGTGTTGTGCGTATGCAAATTTTGGATTGCCGAACTTGTTTGTGACGTCATAGCGGTGATAAGAGAAATAAAGGATTTGACGCGTATTGACCGTTGTTGTTCAAACGCAAAGTTGAAAGGGAAAGAATCAAGTGACGAACTTGCAATTTTCAGTATGTCTTCCCGACATCACCTTCATGATTTTACGCGTGGCCGTATTATTGTCAAGATTGAAGAAGGGCGAAAAATAACAGATGTTGCCAGGGAGTTCGACGTCAGCCACAGTGTTGTTTCAAGGCTTTGGAAATCATTTCAAACAAATGGAGAGTGTAGCAAACGTCACGGGGAGGTCGTGTTCACAGTACGACACCTGCAGAAGATCGGTACATAGTGCTATCAACAAAAAGACACCGGCGCAGCACAGCTAGTGAGGTAGCAAATCAGTTTATGGCTGCTACTGGCAAGCGGATCTCCCTAAAAACTGTCGCCAGACGTTTGCATGAAGAAGGACTATACGCCCGCCGTCCTGTTGTGTGCATCCCATTGTCCAGACGTCACCGTACCGCCCGTTTGCAATGGTGCCATCAACATCGCAATTGGACTGATAACGACTGGTCTGCTGTCCTCTTCTCAGATGAGAGTAGATACAATCTATCGTCTGATTGTCGACGACAACTGATCTAGCGTGATAGTGGTACTGCATATTGTCCAGCAAACATACAGGAAAGGGACCGATATCCGACATGTAGTGTCATGGTATGGGCTGGCATCATGATCAATGGCCGTACGTCCCTCTATGTGCTTCCAACTGGGACTATGACTGGCCAACGATACATTAATGATGATCTGCTACCTCATGTTCGCATGTTCCGTGGTGCTGTCGGTGATAGATTCATTTTCATGGACGACAACGCAACATGTCATCGAGCAGTCGCTGTCCAGGAGTGTCCTGAGAGCGAGGATATTCAACGCCTCGTATGGCCAGCACGTTCTCCAGATCTGAATCCCATTGAAAATGTGTGGGATGCTTTGGGGAGGAGTCTTGCTGGTCCGCAATGCCCTCCAATAAACAAGGACACCCTCATCCGTGCACTGACAGAGGAATGGGGTAAATTACCCAAACAGCTGCTTGATAATGTTGTGCAAAGCATGACACGACGTGTGGAATCTTGCATCGCCCTCCATGGTGGCCATATCCCGTATTGACATCTTACGCCGGAACACCTGCGGACGGTAATTGCATTTTTTTCACGTTTACGTATTATGCAAAAAATGGCCTGTTTGTCCCTTGAACACGTTCCAAAGCCTTCTGGATTTCAGAGTACAATAAATTGTCTTTCTTGTAATGTCCTGGCATTCTGACATTATTTTATTTCACTTGGCATCCAACCACACTTACTTTTTTATGCGCTATATAGCCGTTTATGATCCGTCCTTAGCAATTGTCCAGCAGTGTATATTGTAATTATTCGCTCGCCGGAAATCTGATTCTTGCTCAGTGTCAACTGGTGGCGTGTTTCACAGACGCCAGCACGCGCTGCATTACACCCACATGGAAATACAACGAACATCCAAAACATCATGACCACCTGCCTAATATGATGTTGGTCCTCCACATGTAGCCGAAACAGCTCTTACCCGGCGAAGCACGTTACAACTTTTCGAAATGTAAATCATGAATGGAATACGGGATTACACCATACAATACGAATTTCGAAGATGACCATCCGTTTTTGAATGCCGGTTGCTTCGACTAGCGAATCCTGCGATGGTTATATTCAAATTAATCGGAAACTTGAGACTTGGTCGTTCTGGGTGGTGCAGCGGTTAGCATACCCGAGCACTATCTCGGAGACGCGGGTTTGATTCCCGCTCCGGGACGAGGAAATTTTCAAGTTTTCGGATATTATCTAACTTACCATCCTTGTCATATTTACACCAAAAAACGGATTGTCATCTTCAGAATTTGTTTTTCTAAAGGTGCTTTGTGGTATCTGGTACCAACATGTTTCCAGCATATCCTTTAACTGTTGTCAGTTAAGTGGTTGAGCCGAGTAGATAGGATTTTCTGTTCCAACACAAACCGCAGATGCTCGATTAAATTGATGTCTGGGGCATTGTGGCCAAGGCAATACCTTGAAGTCTTTCTCATGTTCCGTGAACCATTCTTGAACAATCCAGCCAGTGTGGCACGGCGCGTTATGTTGTGAAAGAAGACACTACTAGAGGGGAGTAACGTTGCCATGAAAGTATGTACCCGGTATGCAATGATGTTTCAGTGTTGGTAGTCGTCATAGTTTCCTGCCCATGAATGACTGGACCCATTGCCTAAAACACACTTCCTCCACCTGCTTGTTTTCGTCCCACTGTGTATCGAACGGAACACTTCCCCAGATAAACGACGCTTACGTACCCAACCTCAAACATGGTGCAAAAGGTAACGAGATTAATCAAACCAGACGACCTTCTTCCAGTCACTCAAGGTCCAGTTTTGGTGCACACGTGCCAATTGTAGGCTCTTTCGACGGTGACCCTAGATTAGCATGGGCACTCGGAGCGGCCTGCCCCATTTTCAGCCGGATTTAGTGTACTGCGTGTTGTGGCACGTTACTTTCGTCACCAGCTGTCAAATTACTTGCGAGTTGCGCCACAATATCCCTTTTGATGCATCGTACCATATGGGATAGCCTTCACCTCTAGCATAGATGAGTCGTTGTCAGCCTACATTGTGTCGGCGTTTCGTGGATTTTTACGCTTTCCAACCGTAGGTTGAAGAAGCGTATGTGCTCCAGCTTTATCCGTCTCTCTATCCGTCCGTCCTCACGATAACGCATAAAAATGGTTCGATTTCGATGAAATTTTAGTATGTGATATGGGACCACCTGCGGGGACAAACCCTATTGAAAACGGGCGAAATGGGGTCAAAGGTCAGGTCAGGACATAGGAGCGGAATCAATTCCATTGCCGTTATGCGTCATAACTTACGTAAAACTGCTTGGATTGCGACAAAATTTTACATGTTATTCCGGAGGTATACTGAACCGGTTCTGTTGAATATCATCGAAATGGGGCCAAAGGTCAGGACACAGGAGCGATATTTATTCTGCAGCCATTATCCTCATAACTTGAATAAAAATTCTTCGATTGCGATAAAACTTGAGTATGTTATTCCGAAGGTATACTGAACCTGTTCTGTTGAATGTCATCGAAATGGGGTCAAAGTTCAGGACACAACAGCGAGATTTATTGCACAGCCATTATCCTTATTACTTGACTAAAATGCTCCTATTGCGACAAAACTTTAGTATGTTATTCCGGAGATATACTGAACCAATTCTGTTTTTAATTTCATCTAACTGAGAGTATCGTTTTTATTTTGTTGTAGCCATGTACTCTTCAAATTGATTTTCCTGTCTTCACAGGTTTATCGGACTTTTTGGTCTTCAATTTCATGTAATTGAGAGTATCGTTTTAGTTTACTAGCCGACCTTAGGCTTAATGATTTCAATAAGAGCATTATAACTTGCGGCCCAATTGTAAATACCATTTTTCATGTTGCGATTTTCAGTTATTTGTATTGCGTGTTTTTTTTTTTTTTTTTTGTTTTTTTTCTGTTTGTTTCAAAATGTTAAAAGGAAAATTTGATTATTATAGTGATAGGTGAGCACAGTACTGTAAATGTTGTGTATAGCCGAAAGCGCAATTTATGAATTCATAAAATTGCTTAGAAACGGCAAAGCAAGCATAATTACTATACATTGTCGAAAGTGGACTGTCCACGTTCTGTTACATTTCTGGGAAGCAGTAAGGTTTCTAGAAATAATAAACATTTAGAAAATCTACTGACTTAAGTGTTCGTACTATTTATAATATTTAAAATTCGATCCTTTCCCCATGTCAGCAACCATGAGGATTGGCTGAACATTTAAAATCTGAATCATTCATGTTGGCTCTGTCATATTTTTGAGGTATGCAGAAAAGGTACACCCCTGAAATTTCTCTTTGCCAAAACTAAGTGTTATTTCGTACATTGCTTTAATAAGCTCGACAGATTTTGCGGTAGGCATATTTTTAGATGTTCGGTACAGTCGAACTTCGTTCAACCGCTATATTTTGTTCGTTATGCTAAACTGGCTACGGTATGCAAGAATAGCGGTTTAAAAGACGTTCATATATAAAAACAAGTTAGTAAAACCATCCAATGCATTGATTATCATACGCTTTCCAACATACCAGAAATTATTACTCAAGTTATGAGGATAATGGCTGTGGAATAAATCTCGTTCCTGTGTCCTGACCTTTGACCCCATTTCGATGATATTCAACAGAACCGGTGCAGTACACCTCAAGAATAACATACTAAAGTTTTGTCGCAATAGAAGTAGTTTTACGCAAGTTATGAGAATAATGGCTGTGGAATAAATCTTGCTTTTGTGCAATGACCTTTGATCCCATTTCGTTGATATTCAACAGAACCGGTTCACTATACCTCCGGAACAACATGATAACGTTTTGTCGCAATCGAAACATTTTTTGGTAAGTTATGATGCACAAGGGCAATGGAATGAATCCCACTCCAGTGTCCTGACCTTTGACCCCATTTCGCCCATTTTCAATAAGGTTCGTCCCCAGTGGCTCCCTACCACATACTAAAATTTATCGAAATCGAACCATTTTTACCCAAGTTATGACGCATGAGGTCAATGGAACAAATCCCGCTCTTATCTCCTGCCTGACCTTTGACCCCATTTCGCCCATTTTCAATAGGTTTCGTGCCCAGGTGGTTCCCTACCACATACTAAAATTTCATCGAAATCGAACCATATTTACGCATGTTCTTACTCATAAAGGCAATGGAATGGATTCCACCTTTATGCCCTGACCTTTGAGCCCGTTTCGCCCATTTTCAACAGGGTTCGTCCCCAGGTGCTTCCTTACCAAATACTAAAATTTCATCGAAATCGTACCATATTTACGCATGTTATGACGCATAAGGCAATGAAATGGATCCAGCTTTTATGTCCTGACCTTTGAACCCATTCCACCTATTTTCGATAGGTTTCGTTCCCAGGAGGTTCCTTACCACATACCGAAATTTCAGCGAAATCGAACCATTTTTACGCAAGTTATGACGCATAAGGGCAATGGAATAAATTCCGCTCTTATGCCCTGCTGACCTTTGACCCCAATTCGCCAATTTTCAATAGGGTTCGTGCCCAGGTAGTTTCCTACCACATACTGAAATTTCATCGAAATCGAACCATATTTACGCATGTTATGAAGCATAAAGGCAATGAAATTGATCCCGCTCTTATGGCGTGACCTTTGACCCTACTTCGCCCATTTTCAATAGGGTTCGTCCCCTGGTGGTCCCCTACCACATACTTAAATTTCATCGAAATCGAACCATTTTTACAAGTTATGACGCATAAGGCCAATTGAATGGATCCTGCTCTTATGGCATGACCTCTGACCCCACTTCACCCTTTTTCAATAGGGTTTGTCCCCTGGTGGTCTCCTACCACATACTAAAATTTCATCGAAATCGAACCATTTTTACGTGAGTTATCGTGCCGACAGACAGACGGACGGACAGACGGACGGAAAAAGCTGGAGCATATACGCTTCTTCAACCTACGGTTGGAAAGCGTAAAAAAAGTGGGTTGGGGGTAAATGAATTTAATAACAGTATAAGAAAGAAATAAAACACACACACACACACGCTTTTGTGTGTATTGAATTTCTAATTCTGGTAATGTAGGGATTGAAAACACAGGGATTGAGTAAGGCCATGACGAAAATTCCTAAAACAACGTGATTTTTTACATTTTCCTATAGCATCAATATTTCGTTTATCTAACACGAGACAGATTTATCCATGCTATACACGTCTCTGAATTCATTGCCATATATAATTTCTAACACTTTCTTTTTCTTGCCTCATGCATGTAACTTTCAGAGGCTTCGGCTGTTTCACTGTGCTGTATTCTCAACGATAATCCATGACGATTTTTGAATCTTTGAAGACACGTTACGGTGGCTTAATTCTTGAATTCGGTACTCTTTCCTAAACTGTCTCTTTTTCTCACGTATAACTTCATCGGTAATAATTCCATGCTCGGCATTTAACTGGCAAATCCGTAGAAAAGCTCTCTCTAAATTTTCGTGTTCGCCGCCTTTAAAGTTTTTCAGATCCTATTCATTTGTCCTTGTAGCGAAATACACTGACGGAAAAAAATCCCAAAACCAAGAAGGGGTTGTGTTAGATAAACGACAGTTGGTAGGCGGTGAGAGTACATCTGTAAGATGACGTCTATGCAAATTTCGCGCTCGGCGCATACGTGTGTCTCTAGTAGCGCCCCTCGGAACATGCAAAGCAAGTTTGCTGTAAATACGCGCTGTAACGTTCGTGAGCGTTAGTTATCGTTGAGATTCGACGTAAGGTGTTGATGTTAGTCAAGAATGCCTTTAAGAAGACGAAGAAGCCATTATCAACAGCTCACGGAGTTTGAACGAGGTCGTGTAATAGGGCTACGAGAAGGTGGATTTTCTTTCCGCAATGTTGCAGAACGACTTGGCAGGAATGTAGCCACTGTGCATGATTGTTGGCAGCGGTGGTCAAGGGAAGGTACTGCCTCAAGAAGACCGGGTTCCTGCCGGCCACGTGGCACTACTGAGAGGGAAGACCGCCGTGTACGGCGTATGGCCGTGGCGCATCGTACCGCGTCTGCGACAGCAATTCGAGCTGCAGTTGCCACCACAGTGACACAACGAACTGTTACAAATCGGTTACTTGAAGGACAGCACCGAGCCAGACGCCCTGTAGCGTGTATTCCACTTACTCCAAACCACTGCCGTTTGCGACGTCCGTGGTGTCAAGCTAGAGCTCATTGGAGGACGGAGTGAAGATCTGTTGTGTTTTCTGATGAAAGCCGGTTCTGCCTGGGTGCCAGTGATGGCCGTGTGTTGGTTAGAAGGAGGCCAGGTGAGCGCCTGCAACCAACCTGTCCTACACCTGGAGTTATGGTCTGGGGAGCAATTTCCTATGACAGCAGGAGCACTCTCGTGGTTACCCCACGCACCCTGACGGCACAGTTGTACGTCAGTCTGGTGATTCAACCTGTTGTGCTGCCATTCATGAACAGCATTCCAGAGGGTGTTTTCCAACAAGATAACGCTCGCCCGCATACCGCTGTTGTAACCCAACATGCTCTACAGTGTGTCGACATGTTGCCGTGGCCTGCTAGATCACCTGATCTTTCACCAATCGAGCACGTATGGGGCATCATTGGACAACTCCAGCGTCACCCCCAACCAACATTAACCGTCCCTGTATTGACTGACCAAGTGCAACAGGTATGGAACTCCATCCCGCAAACTGACATCCAGCACCTGTACGACACAATGCATGAACGTTTGCGTGCTTGCATTTAACATTCTGGCGGTTACACCGGTTATTAATGTACCAGCATTTCACATTTAAAATGGCTCTTCTCGCGCTTACAATAAGCTGTGATCTTGAAACCTTAATCGATTAAATATGTTACCTATACAAATTTATTGCCGCCATTTCATTCCTCTACAACTATTTTTTCGTGGTGTTGGGTTTTTTTTTCCGTTAGTGTATATGTGTTTCTTAGTGTTTTCCTTCTAATTGACGTCTTATAAAGATTGGGAAAATGATTGCCTAATTACTGATGGCTAGATCCAGGATTACGTTCCTTGAAATCGCATATCAAAAGTTTGTCATGAACATCTAACGATGTTTTAGGCTTTTCAGGATTATTTAAAATCAACAGAAGCTTGGGAATGAAAAAAATGACTCCACACAACAAGCAGTCCTTATGTCCTTACGAGTAACAGTGTCTACTGAAGCCGTTGGATAACTGCGAATTTTAGAATTCGAAATGTAAGATAGGAAATGCCATTTTCTGAGGGAGAAAATGGGGCCGAGCTGTTAAGTCATTTTCATTTGGTCAAAGTGTAAAGGGAATCATGTGGTCAGTGTAATTAGTCTACCTCTCCGT
The DNA here is from genome assembly GCA_039090855.1 of Macrothele yani. Classification (NCBI taxonomy): domain Eukaryota; kingdom Metazoa; phylum Arthropoda; class Arachnida; order Araneae; family Macrothelidae; genus Macrothele; species Macrothele yani. The sequence continues at coordinate 190,341,468 of CM076995.1, forward strand.
TTAGCAAACATCGATTTTTAACCAGTATGATTACTTTTAGAATCGGGAACAAAGACTTCTCGTTGGAAGGGAATCTCTCTCTCACATACGTGCCCGCACACACATTAGTCGTCTCACTTCCGTCAGATGCAACAAATCACAAGAGAGTCTGCCTCCGATTTTTTTTTTTTTTTTTTTTTTTGAGTGAAGGTTTAACGATCACCGTGAACAACTCAATGTGGCCACGGTCTCAATGGGTCGCCCGTTCCTAATTTAGGGTTACTGGTTCCAGGGAAGGGAGATAGCCAGTGCCGTGAGACAAACACAACATCCATGCCTCACCGGTATTCGAACCCACACATTTCTAGGACGAACGATCATAAGCCAGCGCGTAAACCACTGCGTCACCGGGGCTGCTCTGATTTTCAGCAGCTGACCGCACTTCGCTAACGGGCATCTTTCTTTTTTCCATGGGAATGTGCCTGGGTTGGGGAGTGGCTGTAATGTCACACATTCCGCAAAACTTCCTTAAGGAAGTTCTATCTAACATGCTTTCGGGGTACGTTTAAGAACATAAGATGGTCGATTTTGAGTACTTGTTGCAAAGGAACATTTGGAAAGTATTGCAGAGATTTTGAGAGGCGGTTCAACTGGTTACTTGTCCCATGAGAAACAACAAAATGTCGCTAGAATGGTGTATGGTGGTCTGCGAAAACAAATCCAATTTAGTGTAGTAGGATAAGATTTGTTACTCGTGGGCAGAAGGCGGAGTTGGAGGTTTTAAGGGGAGGGTTAACGAGATTCACCTGTAGTTCATTTTCTTACACTCGTAAGGAAAGTGAAGGCATTTTTCTATCACCAACGGCTGTTCAGTGACAATTTAACCGTACTCTTTTACCCACTGTATCGTATTAGCCATTCACTGCAAAAGTTACGTATTGTTCTGATTAGCTAGAAAAGGTTAGGTAAAGAAGGATAGTGGTGGTGAGATAAATAGGATTTAACTTTGTACTTAGCAACGAACGCTGCTGGGAAGTTTAATTACAGTTCGTGTGTGTGATAGAGAAAATCTCTTGTCGTTTTGGAACTGAGCGTCTATAATATATATGATTCAAGAAAGCTTGTGCGTATGATTTTTTCTCGTGGGAATGGTGGACTTACTCCATTGTTGACCTCTGTTCTCTCATAATTCATATTTTTCGGTGTATTCATGCTAATGGGTTTAGGAAGGTGTAAACACGAATGAGTCATGAGTCAAACTCTACTCTGTTCTGCTGATCTCACCTCCCAGGGGCAATCATAGGACACGCCCATAACTGTGTAGTTAGAAAGGAGTTACACTTCTGAGTTTTAAAGGGATATGTTACTTTGTTCAAGACAAATAACTTTTCGTTCCGTGTATTTAGCAGTGGAGAGATTTAACTTGGGCAGAACTTTATTTCTCAGTTTTTCTAATTGTATTAGTACAGTTAAGTTGCTTAACGAATTTCTATTACTTGTCAATTCACTTTTGTGTTTATGTGGCGATAGTTACCGTGTTTCTTTGCCGAGTTGGAGAATTAGGGTTTAGAGAAAACAACGCATTTAACTTCCAAATTCATGGCCATACAGCAATAGTGATTCCAAAGAATCGAGTAATTATTTCATTTATTTGCTTGCTTCATTGACATTGGGCACACTGTCTCAATTTCTTTCGCCTTGTGCGTTTATTGAAGTTGTCTTTCCGCGATCTCTTGCGCGCGCTTAGTGGTTTGTTATGGAATTATTTTCTTCCAATTTGCGAATTTGTCTCAAGCATAACCTTAATAGAAACAGAAATAGGTTCACCGTGGTTGAAAGAGAGCTTGGATCCTACGTTCTCGTCTTATCTTTCGTCTCGTGGGTCACTTAAAGTGGTATTTTTGTGATCTCGTTTGCGTAGGGCGTTGTTATTGAGCTATATTCTTTCAACTAGGATTTCAAGGGTAGTATAAATAGAGACACAGTAAACACAAGAGCATGAATGGAAATGCGGTAGCCACAAGTGGGCTTTATCTTATGTGTTCGCATGCATAAAGAAATATAGTAGAATCCGCCAATAATGAACTTGGGACAGCTGGAAATGTACTCTAAATCCGGGAGCTCGCAATATCTGCTTTTGGAGTCGAAAATACACTCATCGTCAAAAAAAAAAAAAAAAAATAGTTGCACCCAAAAGGAAGCAACCAACAGAAATGAAACTGGTAGGTAGGTTTCACGTCGTGAGACATGCAAAAGATTCAAGTATCACGCTCGGCCGCGTATGTGACTCCAGCAAGGAGGGGTTGTAGCGCTGTGCCAGACCGGCTATATAAGGTCGTCTCGTTGCGCGTGCTTGCCATTCTGAATCGTGTTGTTGTGTTGGTTGCATCCTTCGCAAACGAAGTATGCCTTGGAGAAAAGTTGGGAATCAAATTGAGCAGTAGGAGGAGTTCGAGAGGAACCGTATAGTCGGGAAGCGGGATGGTCTTATCGCCGTATTGCGCGCCCCACCATTCGTACGGATATCACCATAGCACGCTGTTGGCGGCAGTTCATATATCAAGGCACGCAGCAGCGACCGGAAGAGTCTAGGAGACCTAGACGAACCACTGAGAGAGAGAGAGAGAGAGAGAGAGAGAGAGAGAGAGAGAGAGAGAGAGAGAGACCAACGGGCTGTCCGACATGCGCGGAGTGACACAAAAGCCACGATTGCGGATATTCAGCGAGCAGTGGTGCCCTCCATGCATTGTCAAATTTAAGCCAGCAGCATTGGCAGACGGCTGCACAACGTAGGACTGCATGCACGCAGACCGTGGCGACGACTGCCCTTAACACCATTGTATCGTCGCCAAAGACTGCAATGGTGTCGTACCAGACTGTCAAAGAGTCGCACAGAATGGCAGCGGATGATCCTTAGTGACGAGTCCCGCTTTTGTATTGGATGAGACTGCCAACGAATCCGTGTGTGGAGACACCGTGGTCAGTGCCACGATGAACGGTTTGTTGTAGAGCGTCACAGATTCAGAAAACCTGGTGTCATGGGGTGGGGTGCAATTGCGTATGATGCCAGATCACCTTTGGTGTTCATTACGAGCAGTTTGACAGCCCATCGTTACGTTAATGAGGTCCTGCAACCAGTGGCCCAGATGTTTGGAACTGACGCCCTAAATCACGAACACTGGGACATGGAGAAAGCTGGCGTCCCATCTGGTCCCACACATGCTCGATGGGCGAGAGATTAGGCGATCTGGCAGGCCACGGAAGCGTCGTACCATGACGTAGACAGTGCTGAAAAACCAGAGCCGTGTGTGGACGGGCGTTATCTTGTTGAAAAAATGGCTCCGGGCCGTCTCGCACCGTCAGGAAAGGCATCACATGGGGGCGCAGGATGTCCTGTACGTAGCGCTGGGCTGTCAACGTCCCTCGAATTACTGCGAAGGAAGTCCGGTTGTCGCACGCGATGGCTCTCCAGACCAGCACGCCTGCAGTTCGGGACGTGTGCTGCTGTACAGTGAGGTTCGGATTGTAGCGGTCACCTGCGGTCCTCCACACTCAGACACGGTAGTCGTCCGTTCCCATACAGAAGCTGGATTCATCGCTGAACTCTATACATCGCCAGTCCGTAGTATTCCACGTTGTTCGCTGCTGATCCACTGTAATCAACACCGACGATGGTCAGGTGTTAATGGCAGAAAATGTAAGAGCCGTCGAAAGTGCAGAATCGCATCTGCCAGGCATCTGAAAATGATTCTGGTGGACACAGGAGTTCCTTGTACAGCCGCCACATGTTTCTGGGTATTGGACAAAGACGTCGTTGCATCTGTCCTTGCCGCTCACACGATCCCACGGTCCTCTCTGCTGGTGGTGTGTCTGGGTCGTCCAGAGTCAGTCCGCCGTGCCTGGGTTCCTTCCTATGTCCATTGCTCCCAACACGATCGCACCGTACTGTCAGACCGACCGAAATGGAGGCCGATTTGGTGCGCCGGCCATCCTGCCTCACTCATCCCAACGATACGGCCTCGTTCAAACTCCGTCAGTTGCCCGTCTAGTTCCTCGGCATGTCTATCGCTCAGGGATCTCACCTGACTCTTACCGTGCACTTCGGCGCGAATGTGGAGTCCCCTGCGCGGCGCCTTATAAACCCGAAGGATTGCGATTGCAGCGCCGGTCGTGGACACGCGACCATGCGGAATCACACGAAACTTTAATCATTTGTATTATTGTCCTGCCCGTAGCCATTCGCTCAATTTCACGTTAATGGCACGTTTTTTTCTTGGTGCGCGAATTTTTATGACAATGAGTGTATGTATGTATACTATATATATCTGCCCTTAACTTTCACCGAATAACACTTAGTGCACTGAATACCACGTCGTCGCTGTAATCTGGTGCTTCAGGAAAACTTTGGAGATTTTCTCTGCCTCGTTAAATGTTGAATTTCATTAAATTTTTCAATCACATACAAGTAATTTCAAATCATCCTTTTATTGGGGTAGAACACGGGCGCCCATAGCTTAGTTTTGAGAAGGGGGCAAACAGAAATTTTAAATGAGAATAACATTATTCCGAGATGGGTCCGAGTTGGAATCCTCGTGAGGCATGGATGTTGTGTTTATCAGTTGCGCTAAATTCTAAATTAGGGACTTGCGACTGCTTATATCCCATCGAGTTGCTCACGGTGGTCGTTAAACCCCCAATAATAATGCAAGTGTCATCTTGTTCACTAACCATTTTTATCATACTTTCAACACATGAATTTAATTAAAAACCAGAAGATCCCAAATCTAGAACTTCCGTTCCGTAAAAACTAAGAGTAAAATCACATAAAATGAAGAAATACAGGTTCCGCAAAGATATGTTATTGTTTCTCAAAGTATCTTTCCTCGAATGGTATACAATAGTCCCCTCGTTCAGTCCACTTTTCAAAGCATGTGGCGAAGGCATTCGCTGGAAGCTGCTTTAGCGATCCTTGCACAGTTTGAATAACGTCACCATCTGTGTTGAATGTTACGAAACAGAGTTGGAAACGGGTCAAAACGAACGACACATAACTGGACTCGACACGAAAAAATCAGCTTTGAACTACAGGGGTTGTCCAAAATAATGGAAACACCTTGAAACAGTAAGTGTTACGCACCTAATATGGTGTGGGAGCACCCTTGGCATTTACAACTGCTTTAATCCTCTTTCGAATGGACGCATATACACTGAAGAGCAATTGAATTAGAGACAGCTGGCGTTGTGCAAATGTGGCGCAGTGGGCGGCCCTGTAAACGGAAACGACATGACGTATGCAGCGATCCGACGATATAAGGAGAGATGCGACGGGAATCAGTAAGAGTCGGACGCAGTATGGGTAAGACGAAGGATCTAAGCGCATTTGATCGTGGGCAAACTGTCGGGGATCGATGAATGGGTCACTTCATCTCGGAAGTCGTGCAGGCAAAGGGATTTTCACGAGCCACTGTCACGGGTGCACCGTGAGTACATCGAATCCGGCAAAACCATCCCTGCAAGGACCAACTGCCGTGGACAACAGCGTGTGGATGAGCGGAGTCATCGTCGGCTAGCTCGCATTGTAACAGCGGATAGACTGGCCACAGTGCAAGAAATCACTCGGCAATTTAACGCTGGTGCACAAAAATTTGTAAGCAGCCACACCATCCAGAACGATCTCCTCGCTATGGGGTACAGAAGCCTTCGTCCCACGAGGATACCGCTGCTGACCGCACATCACAGGGTGCAAAGATTAGCATGGGCGCGGGACCATCGCCACTGGACCCTAGACATGTGGGAAAATGTTGCCAGGACTGATGAGTCGAGATTCACGTTAGTACATGCGGATAGCAGTATACGAGTACGGCGCAAACCGCATGAAGCGTTGGATCCTTCTTGCCAGCAGGGTACTCTTTAAGCTAATAGGGGTGTCATTCTCGTCTTGGGGCTGTTTACGTGGACTGAAATGGGACCCCTGGTACATGTGACATCGTCCCTTACAGGTCAACGTTACCGGGATATTCTGGACGACCATTTGTTCCTGTTTGTGCGTTTTCAATATTCCACTCCTGCAACAAGACAATGCACCGTGCCATCGCTCTCGAATTGTATCCGAATGGTTAGATGAACACTCCACCGACGTGACCTTGCTTCCTTGGCCAGCTAGGTGACCTGACCTCAATCCCATCGAGCACAGCTGGGATGCCATCGAGAGAGATGTTCGAGGCTCTGACCTACCTCCATCAAATCTTCGTAAACCGTGGGAGCTTGTTCAGGGGTCGTAGATCCGTATCGCTTCCCAACGCTTCCGGTGTCTTGTCGAGTCCATGCCGAGACGAATCGCTGACGTCATCAGGGCGAAAGGTGGTGCTACACGTTACTACACAGGTATCTCTAATTCAATTGCTCTTCAGTGTAAGTCCTGGATGGTTGTAAGTGGTATGTTGTACCATTCTTCGTGCAGAAACTGCTCCATTTCTTTGAGAGACGCCGGAGGAGGATAGCGGGATCGCACTCTGTTTTCCAACACAGACCACAGGGGTTCAATGATGTTTAAGTCCGGTTATTGTGCAGACCAGGGAAGGTGTGCGACTTCATCCTCATGTTCCTCAAACCATGATTGAACAGTTCGACTTCTGTGAATCGGGGCATTATCATCTTGAAAGGTGAAATCCCTTGACGGAAACAATGTCTGCGCCATTGAATGCACTTGGTCGGTCTAAAGAGTGACATAGTCACCGGTAGTGATCCGTCCGTATAAGGTGATAATGAGACCTGCTGCAAACCACGAGTTCATGCCCCTAACCATTACGGAACCGCTCCCATGCTTCACTGTAGGAAGGAGACAGTCTGGGTTGTAGGCTTCTTCTGGGGTTCTCCACACGTAAATCCATTCTGTGGTAGGGAATAGTGAGAAAGTTGATTCATTGGAAAACAAGACATGTTTCTAGTGATCCGCAGTCCACGTTTTATGTTTCTGGCACCACTGTAGTCTCTGTTTCATATTCATCTATGACACTAGGAGTTCTGCAATCGCAGCTCTGCCGTAAATATTGTGCTTATGCAATTCCCTTCTCACGATATAGGTCGACACTGTGTTGTGGAAATGTGCATTATGCTCAGCAGTCACTTTCGTCGCCGTGGTCTTCCTTCTTGCTGTCACAATCCTCTTTAATGTCCTCCTGCATCTCGCAGTGAGTTTGGTTTTCCTTCCACAGTTGTGTCTCGCAGATGATGTTCTGCCGTGAACATTGTATGCTGGAATGACCTTCGAGACGGTACCTCTCGATACCCCGAATACCTGTTCCACTGTGGTTACCGACGCACCAACCAGACGGGCTCCTACAATCTGCCCTCTTTGGAACTCCGACAGGTCACTCATTATGTCTTCATCTGTAACGAAATTATGCAAACACCGATTTACAATGCAATCACACAGACCTTTGAGACTATAAACAACACTTTTTTACAAAAACAAAATGTAGCTACATGTTCGTTTTACTCAAAAAGCAGCACATACCAAAGTCACTGTTTTAAGCGTGGTGTTTCCATTATTTTGGACGACATCTGTATATTATAGGGCATTCAAAAAGTCTCTCCGCAGTGGGTATCTTAGATTACATGAAAATTTACAGGAACGTATAATTTACTCAATTACTTACATACCTATCAGCTATTACGGAATGTCCGTAGTTTCTACGGATTTAGTTGATTAACTACGGAACTCACTGTCAAAACTACGGATTCTAAGAATTTTCATTCTGTTTAATTTTTTTTATTTGGGTATGCAAAAGTTTCCGCCGTTTTAAGTAGGAAGGAGACAGGAACAATCAGGAAACCAGTACACATTTATTCAACGAAATATTGGCCGTTAGCATCAATGACCTTTTCCCATTTTTCAGGCAACAAATGAATGCCCCTGTGATAGAAGGACTCGGGATTTCCGATGAAGAACGCAGTGACGAAATTTTCCACCCTGGAGCTGTGGCGAACCGCTGTTGGGCTAGGGCATGTTGCATAAAGCGAAACAGATGAAAGTCGGAGGGCGCAATGTCCGGGAAGTAAGAGGAGAGCGGTAAAACCTCTCAGTGTGACTGTTCAAGGGTTGGTTTCGCTGTGGCATTGACATGTTGTCTGGCATTATCGTGATACAGGATGACTGGGCGGCGTCCTTCACCTGTCCATGGGCGTTTTTGCTCGATTGCGGCGTTTAGTTTCATCAACTGATCGCTATATCGTTGTGCAGTGATTGTTTCTCCCTGTTTCAGCAGTTCGAAGTACAACACTCCATGCGTATCCCACCACATACACAACATCACTCTTTTTTTCCCCGTTGATATCCTGTTTTGCAGTGGATGTTGATGGCTGACCTAGGTCGACCCAGGATCGCTTGGGTACGGGATTGTCGCAATAGACCCATTTTTCATGCCCGGTGACAACCTTCTACAAGAAATTCTTCCCTTGAAACCTCTTCAGCAACAACATGCAGATGCTTTATCGTTAACCAATATTACGTTTCGTTAAAGTATGCCGAACCCACTTACCAATCTTTTGGATCTTCACCGTCGATTGAGCCACTTGCAAACGTTTCGCCATTTGCGTGGTCGGTTTTGTGGCAACCTCTTGCAACAGCGATTCCAGCTCCCCGTCTGCTAGTTCCTGCGGTCTACCAGTTCGTGGCTTGTCTTCCAAGCTTAGATCCCCTTTCTTAAACCTGGCAAACCATTCTCCATACGTCAACTCACCCATACCCGTTTCGCCATACGTCTGAAATATTGAACCGTATGCTTCACTCGCACTTTTCCCTAAATTAAACATGAATAACAAAACAGTACGGTAAATGAACTTTATCGACCGCCATGCTTGGCTTCATGTACGAACTGAAAGCACGGGTCGCCCGCCGGTTAGACCTCTACAGCGCCTGCCAAGGGAGGGGGGGGGCTTTTGCATACCTCTAATATTCTACATTTCGTTTTTCAAAACTTTCGAAAATGGTAGTTAAACGGAGTAATAAATTTTGTCGTAACCGTAAGCTTTCTCTGCCGATGTTGGGTTTATGTCCAGTACTGTTGTTAAATGTCATTTAAAATCAGTGTAAAACTGAAAGAAGAAGATGGGGGGAGGGGGGTCTTTTTCCGTCTGGTGACGGTATTTCGTGTTTCAAAACGTCCGAAAATAGTAGTTAAACTGAGTTTTTTTTTTTTTTTTTTTTTTTTTTTGCCATAATCATAATTTTTTTTCTGCCGATGTTGCCTTTGTGTCCAGTAGTTTTGTTAAATATAATTTTATTGCATACATGTTTGTATTTTATCCTGAAGCTGTAGGCAACAGTTTGGGAAAACGGGAGTTAGACGCCGCGAGAGTTTCCCCGTGATCTTTCGTAAATTTGAGGTCTTCCACCTTTTTCGTTATTACTTTGGTCATTCGGGAGATCAATGCACTAATGAAGACACATTTTTGGGGAGTTGGTGGCGACGGGGGACGTTCGTCGGGGGACGGAATTCATTTTTACGAAATTTTTGGAAACGGAAAATCGACGGTGTTGATTTTTTTCGTAATCGTAATTTCTTTCTTCTCGCGATGTTGCCTCTGTCCAGTATTATTGTTAAATAACATTTACTGCATAAATATTTGTATTTCAGCTTGAAAATAGGGGGAAAATTTTCAAAGCCGAAAGTCTGACAGAGCAAAGATTTCTCCAGTAATCCCCCCCCCCTCGCGATGTCACCGCTCTTCTGCGTTGTTAAATATCCCCCGATCCATAAATTTTTTCATTCAAGCTTGATAAGGGAGAGGGAAATTCCCCAAAACGGAAGTGACGAAGTTGGAATATTTGTAAAAATTGATGCTTGGTGTTGAAAAGTATTAATATTCTCAAAGTTACACCATTTATCTAAAATAGTTAAAGCTTTGATATCACGTACTCATTCATGGTCCGCAGGCTGAAAGTTCTTTTCTGCATGATGGATGAAATTATTATCGAAGGGCATAAAAAAAGGCGGGGGGGGGGGGGGGTGTGAAGCAAGAAAAGCTACAATCTAGAAATAGGGAGAGAAAGATAGCAGAAGGAAAAATTAACTGTGCAGCTACAGAGTCAACAAAAGACAAAACTAACAGTAGTCTGCATCCTTGCTATGTGTTTTGATTTTTCACCCATTTAAAACATTCAGTTTTTTTCCTTTGGTTTCATCTTGTCATAAACTGCAATGTTAGGGGCAGTATGATCATATGGTAAGTGGAGGTTTTGCGCACTGCGCGTTCACTTGCTAGGATTTCCCATCTGTCGAGTGTGAAATTCTGAACGCATTTAACTAATTATTACTGGTGGAAGTTTCGAAATTAAATCTCACAATGTTACCCATCATGCTCTCACCAGGGGAATAAACTTTGTGTTTCGCACGTGTTAAGTTTGTTTACGCTTTCCAACCGTAGGTTGAAGAAGTCCGCACGATAACTCAGGTGAAAATGGTTCGATTTCGAAGAAATTTTAGTATGTGCCAGAGGACCACCTGGAGACGAACCCTGTTGAAAATGGGCGAAGCAGGGTCAAAGGTCAAGACATAGGAGCGGGATCCATTCCATTGCTCTTATGCGTCATAACTTGCGTAAAAATTGTTCGATTTCGATGAAATTTTAGTATGTCGCAGGGGACCACCTGGGCACGAACCCTATTGAAAATGGGCGAAATGGGGTCAAAGGTCAGGCAGGGCATAAGAGCGGGATTTATTCCATTGCCCTTATGCGTCATAACTTGCGTAAAAACGGTTCGATTTCGATAAAATTTTAGTATGTGGTAAGGAACCACATGGGGACGAACCCTATTGGAAATGAGGTCAAAGGTCAGGACACTGGAGTGGGATCCCATTCCATTGCCCTTGTGCATCATAACTTACCTAAAATGCTTGGATTGCGACAAAACTTTATCATGTTGTTCCGGGGGTATAGTGAACCGGTTCTGTTGAATATCAACGAAATGGGGTCAAAGGTCAGGACACAGGAGCGAGATTTATTCCACAGCCATTATCCACATAACTTTAGTAATAATTTCTGGTATGTTGGAAAGCGTATCATAATCAATGCATTTCATGATTTTACTAACTTGTTTCATTAGTGTCCTTGTTTGTTGTAATGTTTTGTTGTGGTTTGTATTTCTTTTTCACAAAGAGATGGATCATTTTTGTAAAAAAGCGTTTACGTATGCCACGCGATAATACTAGTTACAACTGACAAGGCTCTACCCAATTTTGTCAGGTATGTACTACTTACAGGAACTGCTGAACCTGTCGTCCTTCATTTGCAAGTCATAGCCTAACTGTTTTACACATGTTTTCAAACTCATCTGTGAGAGTTAAAAAGTCGCTCAGCAGTAATGTTAAGACTCTTCCACCTAATTTAGATGGCGCTACAGTCAAAATTCTTGAATGAAGCAAATTGTATGTTTCATTTCAGTTTTTGCTGTTTTCTTGGTAACGTATCAAGCTTTAGAATATGTTTCACAGTAACACCAATTTTTACAAGCTTATGATGAATCAGAAGTTTCCAAAATATGGATGTTGTTTTCATCATTTCCCCTCTGAAGGAAAAAACACTTTTCCTTCTGAGGACACTCTTCCTTCATATTGCATGACAAATCGTTTTTCAGTTCGCTCACTCCAGTATCGAGCACAAAATTCCGCAGTGACCATTTTTTATTGAAAAACATTTTTTCTTTGTTATTTTCAAAAGTAAAACTGAAATAAAACCGGGTCGAAATCGGGTCAGGAACACCTTAACCCGGCGCGTTTCACCCGTGACCCGTTTCCATCTCTGCACGGAACTTCTCCTGCATTGTTACAAACAACCGGAAATCGCACGTTGCGAGGTCAGGACTGTTAGCAGGCTGTGGCATGATTTCAATACTGCATTTCCTAAGAAACTGTTGAACACAAGCAGCCACATGTGGGCAGGCTTGATCAAGGTGTAGGGTCCATTTGCCCATCAGTTCTGGTCGCTTAATTGATATGTTTCGTCGCAAACGCTTCAAGAATGAAATGTAATACTAAGCATGGACAGTAGTTTGTGTAGGAACGGAATTATAAAAGAAACGAATGATCAAAGTAAATTGCCACCACCACCTTCCTAGCTGATTTGGTTTCGCGGACTTTTTTCGTTGGAGGCGAGCCTGTGTGCTTCCGCAGACACTCGTTCCGCGCTTTGAGAGGGGCTCGAAAAAGTGGATCAATGCTTCATTGGCAGCTAATACTGTGTTTAAAAAGTTTGGATCCTTTGCAATCATTAGTTTCTACACATGACATACCCGAACTCTTGCTATGAATAGCTCTCTCGTCAAGTGATGAGGTACCCATGTGGAACACACATGATGCAGCAGTGATTTGTCGCGTAGAATGCGGAATGCCGACGTTTTTGAAATATTAGTTGAGTTCGCTATGTCTTCACACGTCATTCGTCGATCTTCTTGCAGGATTGCCCAAACAGATAACAATACACTCCGTAACAACACTTTCAGGTCGACCAGGCCTAGGAGCGAGTTCTGCTGTCAAGCGCCTTCTTTTGAAATCATGGTGCCATCTAAGAATCGTTGACTCACCCAAACATTTGTCTTTGTAAGCTTTTTTCATTAAATCAACTGTTTCTGGAGGCGTGTTTCACCCAACAATAGCAAAATGTTACCGCAGAACGCATTTCACTTCTTAACTCACCTCCATAGCTGTATGGCGAAATGCAGACGTAGCTTAAACAACTGCGCAATAACAAAACCAGAATCGTCTGCTACGGCTAATAACTGTTGACATAGATACTTCCTTAATTGAGTTAGTCGTCTGCATGGTTATTTTCCCCCTTCGCATTGTTGCTAACTCGAAAAAAATTTCTCTCAGTTTTTATGCAACTGCCTTTGTATATAAAGTAGATGGATAAATGAAATTAGACAGCATGTAAAAGCAATAAGAAAATTTCTTTGTCATTCATTTGATCTTTTCTGTGACTTGTGTCACGTACGCCACCAAACCCTAGAGATTTCTTAACTGGTCGTCAAGAATGAAAAGCCGCCCTGATGGCGCAGTGGTCAAAGCGATGGCTTCTGATCATTCGGCCGAGATGGGTCCCGGTTCGAATCCTGTGAAGCAGGTCTTTGTCTTACCGCACTGGCTGCCTCCTCTCTCTGTAACCAGTGACCCTAAATTAGGGACGGGCGAGTGCTTATAGCCCATTGAGTTGCTCAAAAATAGTGAAAAAGTACAATCAATGCAAATTTCTGCGGAAATTTTCCGGAGATCTCGGTGAATCGCTGCTGCAGAAGATAAGGTACTTTGCATTTCTTCGCCTTTCATACTGTTCTCCAACATGCAACGTAAAATTTCATTACTTTCTACAGTAAATTCTTGTTTTTATTCTACTGAACATTTCCAATGCTTTTCCTATTTTTATGGCATCCACAGACATCCAGAAATTCTACTGATAAATTATTAACTAAAAATCTCTGTAGTAGCGTTAAGATAATTATTATTCGCGAACATCTCTGTAGTACCGTTCAAGAACATAAAGGGAATGGTCCATTTTCCAGGGGAGGACAAGTGCTGCTTCTTGCCCAGCTGTATGGGTGCCCATGGCTTAGAATAAGCTGAAGTACTGCCGAGCTCTCGCTTTCTGCAACGAGGCTTTTTCAGTGCTATATATTGCAGCAGATTTTAATATTTGTGTAATTGTATTGTATTGTTTGTAAGACATGTATATTTGTAATCACTATTTGTAATATATGTTCTTGTATTCTTACTATTTTTAAGATATGTACACCAACATAAAATATACACTTGTTCTATCTTAAAATCCTGTTCCAACGAATAGCCTTATAAAACCTTCCGGTGGCGTAGTGATCTAAGCGATGGCTCTGATCATTCGTCCGAAATGGGTCGGGTTCGAATCCCGTGAGGCATGGATGTTGTGTTTGTCTTACGGCGCTGGCTCTCTCCTTCCCTAGAACCAGTAGCCCTAAATTAGGGACGGGCGACTGCTTATAGCCCATTGAGTTGCTCACGGTGGTCGTTAAACCTCTAATCAAAATAAATAAATAAATAAGTAAAACCTTCCCTGCAAAGGTGTGGCTATTCTTTTTTTTTTTTTTTTGATTGGAGGTTTAACGACCACCGTGAGTCACTCAATGGGCTATAAGCAGTGGCCCGTACCTAATTTAGGGTCACTGGTTCCGGGGAAGGGAGAGAGCCAGTGCCGTAAACAAACACAACATCCATGCCTCACCGGGGTTCGAACCCGGACCCCGTTCGGACAAATGATCAGAGGCCATCGCTTAGACCACTGCGCCACCGAGGCGGCGTGGCTATTCTGGAGTTTATTTAGCCAATTTGATCGTTTTACTCCAATAAACGAATGATTTAAAACCACTGTTTATCAATATGTATGATTGATTTTGGCGTATTGGCTTACCATTATACGTAATTCATAAAATTTTGTTACTTTTCTTGTTAAAAGTCATCATCATACGTGTAGCTTTCCCCGTTAAATCCGGGGATTTCATTTTTTTTTTCGTACGATCAAATTAGCTTGGAAGAAACATTTTACCAAATCGAAATTCCTGTTTTGCTGATTAAATCCGGAATCCCGCTGAATACGGGTTCGTTATAAGAGCGTTGTTTTGTATTTATGTGGATATGAAAAGTTGGTTCCGTAAGAGCTTGGTTTGGTTGTCATTGGGGATTGCGTAGCCCTTAGTGAGATGTGGGAACGTCGTGGAAACGAAAACTCTCTCATTGTATTGAGTATTACATTTATAGTTACAAAACTACGTCGTAGTGGCAACGTGAAGAGAAAGGGAAAGGTATTTCCCACTGCCGGCAGTATGTCACTTTATCGTGCGATTCTCTTCGGTAAATACACGATCCAATACCGCTTTTCCGATCATCCCTTGCGCTTCGCGACAACAATAGGCCGAAACCTTTTCGTAGTCGACGTAAATACATTGAAAAAGCACACAAGCAGCTGTCTAAAAGAAACCACATTTTAACATAGAAAGAAATCAATATTCGATATCTCTAGACGCAAAACAAGAAGGTGAACAGAAAGCACTGCCCGAGGAAACTGTTTCTGAAAACTGGAGCCCTGAAGTGGATTGAAAGAGGTATTTCAGAACGAGACTGAGCAATAATAAAGACGGTGTGGGATAAAACGTCTTGGAAGATACAGTAAATCTATAAGATTTTTTTTTAAATCAAAAATGACCTAGTGGATAGGAAGCAAACGCGAGTTTCGGCGACATGTGGTTTAAATTTTCGTTCTCTTTGTCTCTCTCGTTTCCTTGGCTGAGGATCAGGGTTGTAAACGGGTCAAACATTTTGGACCTGGACCCGATCCAAACGTCACATGATTGGACCTGACCTGAACACATCTGTTTTGAACTGTAAATTCGAAATTAAATTTATACTTATACAAAATCGTATATACACGGTCGAATCACATTATTGTGACCACCAGCTAATATCCATCGTAACCGCCGTGTGCAGCGCGGACAGCAGCTAGACGGGCTTGAAGTGACCCAATAAAGTCCTGAAAGGTGTTCACAGGTATGTGGAGCCATGTTGACTACTGTGCATCTGTCAGCTGCTGGAAGGTTCGTGATGGAGGATCCATAGAGCGAACAACACGATCGAGGTGGTCCCACGGATGCTCAATTGAGTTTAAGTCTGTCTGGGGAATTAGGGAGCCAAGGAAGTACTTTGAAGTCTTTATCGTGCTCTTCCAACCACTCTCGGACATTTCTAGCTGTGTGACACGTCCTATTGTCGTGCTGGAAGATCCCATCAGCCGCAGGAAAGACAATCAGCATCTATGGGTGTACGTGGTCTGCAAGGATGGATTCAAAATGCATTCGGGCCGCCCCGTTGGTGCAGTGGTCTAAGGCGCTGGCCTCTGATCATTCGTCCGTGAGTGGTCCGGGTTCGAATCCCGGTGAGGCATGGATGTTGTGTTTGTCTTACGGCACTGGCTCTCTCCCTTCCCTGGAACCAGTGACCCTAAATTAGGGACGGGCGACTGCTTATAGCCCATTGAGTTGCTCACGGTGGTCGTTAACCTCCAATTAAAAAAAAATGCATTCGGTCCATAGTGTCTTTCACAGGTATGAGTGGACCCAGAGAATGCCAGGAAAATATTCCCCAGTCCATAACGCTGCCCCCACCATCTTGTGTTCTTCCGGCAATGGTTGAAGAGTGTTTGTTCTCCGATGTTTCTCGCCAACGTCCATCCGTTCGATGAAGCAGAAGACGTGACTCATCGGAGAAGGCAAACCTTTGCCAATCAGCGGAGGTCCAATTCCGATTCTGCCGTGCAAATGAAAACCTTTCCTGCAGATGCACCTTCGTCAGCAAGGTGTAGTGACCATCTGTCCGTATCGGAGCCACATACGCAGCAGGTTTCGCTGAACTGTGGTTTTAGACACACTCCGGTAGCCCCCTGGTTCATTCGGCCAGTGAATTGCTCCAATGCAGCTCGTCGATCAGCCCTCACGCATCTTCGAAGCCGACGTTCACCTCCCACATCAGTGGCACGTTGTGCTCCGCAGTTTTGACGTCGCTTATTCGCAATGGTGCCATTTCTCCAATCACGATACACTTTAACTACAGCAGCACGCGAACAGTTCTCAAACTGTTCTGTTTCGGAATACTGCTACCCTGTGCCCTGACCTTTGATCCATTTGGATGATATTCAACATAACTGGTTCAGTATATCTCCGAAATAACGTGATAAAGTTTTGTCGCAATCGAAGCAATTTTACGTACGTTATGATGCATAAGCGCTATGGAATAGATCCGGCTCCTGTGTCCTAACCTTTCACCCCATTTCGCCTGTTTTCAATAGGATTCGTCCCCAGACAGGATACCAACATTTCATCCAAATCGAAACATTTTTACGTAATTTATGACTCTTAATGGCATGGAAGTGATTCCGCTCCTATATCCTGACCTTTGACCCCCATTTCGCCAATTTTCAATAGGGTTTGTCCTCAGGTGGTCTCCTACCACATACTAAAATTTAATCGAAATCGAACCTTTTTTACGTTAGTTATGACGCATAAGAGCAGTGGAATGGATCCCGCTGTTATGTCCTGACCTCTGACCCCATTTCGTTCACTTTCAATAGGGTTCCTTCCCAGGGGTTCCCCTACCACATACTAAAATTTCATCGAAATCGAACGATTTTTACTCAAGTTATCGTGCCGACGTACATACGCACACAATCCGTGACGTAATGAGGCAGATGGGAATCGCGACCATCTGCTACCAAGGTGTGACGTCATAAAACTTTAATAGGATCCACAAACAACGCGTGACGTAATGAGATAGATGGCATGACCGCGAGCCAACATCTATTGGGGCGACGCCACGACACCACACTACAGACTTGGTAATTCGGGGTGGTTATTTAACCCACTAAACAAATTTTCTTAAAGTCGAGATCAAGCTAAATCGATTTCTAGTACCAGAAAACGGTAGATTAACGACTTTCATCAAAATCCTTAGAGCCATTTTCAAAATAAAATTTACATACATACAAGAATTACTCCTTTATGGTGAACGTCAAGTAATTTTGCTTCCTGTACTCGAATGGAAAAATTTCTGTACACATTTTCTTCCCAATTAATGCGTTCCCAAGGATGAAAATTTGAACATCGATTAACATATCTTCATTTTTAACTTGGAATACTTAATAGTTTCTGAAACATAATCATAATTATACAAACCAACATTTTTTTGTCTGCTGACGTCATGAAAATACGGGTCGCGCCATCTTTTTTCTGGACAATGAATGCGATCACAAGGATGAAAATTTGAACATCGCTTAAAATAGCTTCATTTTATAACTTGGAATACTTAATATTTTCTAAAACATAACCATAATTATGCAATCCAACATTTGTTTGTCTACTGACGTCATCAAAGTACAGGTCGCGCCATCCTTTTTCTGGTTTCAACACCACCAAAGGAAAAGTTATTGATTTTTAATATAATTATGGTTATGTTTTAGAAAATATTAAGTATTCCAAGTGATAATAAAGTTATTTTAATCGATTTTCAAATTTTTATCCTTGGGAACACATTAATTGTGAAGGAAATGTGTACAAAAGTTTTTCCATTGGAAGTATAGGAAGCAAAATTACTTGACGTTCACCTTAATAATATGGGATAAGAGCGATGGAATGGATCGCAATCCTATGTCCTGACCTTTGACCCCATTTTGTCCAAATTCAATAGGGTTCGTCCCCAGATTGTCCCCTACCACATACTGAAATTTCATGGAGATTGAACCATTTTTACGCACGTTATGACGCATAAGGGCAATGAAATTCATCCCGCTCTTATGTCCTGACATTTAACCCCACGTCACCCATTTTGAATACGATTCGTCCCCAGGCGGTCCCCTACCACATAGCAAAATTTCATTGAAATGGAACCATATTTATTACGCAAGTTATGATGCATAAGGGCAATGGAATGATCCCGCTCCTACGTGCTGACCTTTGACCCCATTTGTCCCATTTTCAATAGGGTTCCTCCCCAGGTGGTCACCTACCACATACTAAAATTTCATCGAAATCGAACCAATTTTACGCCAGTTATCGTGCGGACGGACGGACAGACGGACAAAGCTGGAGCATATACGCTTCTTCAACCTACGGTTGCAAAGCATAAAAAAGACGCGAGGCGCATGCGCTGTGGCCGGTCTGACAGCATGCAAGGCCACAGACTAAATGCGTAGTTACATCGGACGCTAAAGAATTTGTTTATCCCGTCATAATGAAACTTTCCAAAAAACAGAATTTCGATCGGCAAATGACAGACAAAGAATGTCTGTACAAAAAGAAAGACAGCCTCCTGTTGAACATAATAATCGTCTCTCTTTAGATTCGTCGTAAATTTTAAATTGCTACCGTGCGAAGCTGGGCCGTGTTGCTAGTTAACAAACAAGGCATTAAGTCCGACATGACATGAAATATTACGCAATGTTAGCACGTCAAACGAAAACCTCTGAATGCTTAATGCAAAAAATGCGATTTGAAAAGTAACCCTCAGTCTTACAATGTGACACGTGGGGTGTGAGAGAATGAATCACCATAGATGCAGGGGACAGGCGTTTGTCTGTGTCTAGCTCCGGACAGTCGCACTGAAAACAGATGCAAAGGAAGTAATGTTTTGCCATTTGGTATCGGTAAGTGTAGCGTCGGCGTCATATCATCTGTCGATGGAAATCTTCTTTGCTATAAGAAAGATATGACAATATTTTTGTATTACAGATCATTTTTCACTCCACTGGCACCAGTATTGATCACAGAATTCCACAGCATGCGTTTTTCTTTTCAGAAATAAAACTGAAATAAAATCGTGGCGAAATCGGGTAAGTAACAGTTCGACTCGACACGTTTGACCCCCAAGAAATTGTCGACCAGCTGACCCGTTCCCATCTCTGCTGAGGATATCTTGTATTGTTGGTGGTAATGTTCTAGATTCTATATGCTCGACGGGGTAGGAAATAAAAACAGAAAAATTAAGAATTCGTAAGATATGATAGAAGCAAGTCTAGTTTTTACGCCACACCTGAAAACATTAATGCGGGAACACGTGATTCAGCAGAATGATAACATATCTTTATTATTTGTAGTTTAGACTGTCCAGCGTATTTAAAATTGAGAAAATAAAAAAAAAATACTCATAAAAATTAGGGTAGTATTTCAGTGTGTAAAAGAAGTGGCCGTTTATTTCTAACCGTCACAGTGCTAAGGATATCCGGAATCGTAGCGTTTGTCAGCAAACTGTGTCGTGCTGTAGTTCCGGTTTTTTACGCTTTCCAACCGTAGGTTGAAAAGCGTATATGCTCCAGCTTTGTCCGTCTGTCCGCACGAAAACTCGCGCAAAAATGGTTCGATTTCGATGAAATTTTAGTATGTGGTAGGGGACCACCTGGGGACGAACCCTATTGAAAATGGGACAAATGGGGTCAATGATCATGACATAGGAGCGGGATGCATTCCAATGCCCCTATGCGTCATAACTTGCGTAAATATGGTTCGATTTCTATGAAAATTGAGTATGTAGTAGGGGACCACCCGAAGACGAACTCTATTGAAAATAAGTGATGTGGGGTCAAAGGTCAGGACATAAAAGCGGGATCCATTCCATTGCCTTTATGCGTCATCATCATCATCATTGTCAACCATTATCAATCCACTGCTGGACGAAGGTCTCCCCAAGTTTCCTCCACAACGGTCTGTCTTGTGCCAGTCTCCTCCATGTCACTCCCGCATATTTACGAATTTCATCCACCCATCTCCCATGTGGTCTTTTTCTGGGTCTTTTCCTGTCCCTTGGAATCCAATCTAAAATTTCGGCTGTCCATCTATGGTCTGTCCTTCTGGCAGTATGTCCAGCCCATTGCCATTTCAGGGATTTAACTCTGATCATGATGTCTTCCACTCTCGTCATTTTTCGGATCCACGAGTTCCTCTTCTTATCTCTCCTGGTTATACCAAGCATGCACCTCTCCATGCTGCTTTGAGTTGTCTGCAGCCTTTGTATGTCTCTTTTAGTTAAGGTCCACGTCTCTGCACCATACGTAAGCACTGGAAGGATGCATTGATCAAACACTTTTCTTTTAAGACATAATGGCATATTGCTCTTGAAAATTATGCTGTTTCTTCCAAAAGCTCTCCAGGCAAGTTTTGCACGCCGATTAATTTCTTCATCAATGTGACCCTCACTTGATATCTGCTGTCCAAGATAAACATATGTATCTGTTATCTCCAGTTTTTCTCCATCAATCGATAAATCTTCATTTCTTGTAAAAGCATTGAACATCACTTTTGTCTTCTGAAAGTTCATTTTTAATCCCACTTCTTTACTCTTGTCAGCAAGTTCCTGGATCATACTCTGCAGCTCTAATGGGGTAGTTGCAAAAATGACTACGTCATCAGCAAAACGAAGGTGGGTTAGATAATCTCCATTAATCTTTATCCCTTTGTTTTCCCAGTTCAGTGATTGAAGACATTTTCCAATGTGGCATTAAAGAGCTTCGGAGATATGGTGTCACCTTGTCTCACTCCCTTTCCAATTTTTATGTGTGTTGTATTTTCAAACAGCCGAATCTTTGCACTTGCATTTTCATAGATGTTATTAATAATATTAATGTATGCATTTTCAATACCGCAGGATTTCAGAGCCGTGGTAACTGCTGATGGTTTCACCGAATCAAAGGCTTTTTCATAATCGATAAAAGCCATGCACAATGGAAGTTCATATTCCCTCGCTCTTTCAATTAGTTCTCTCAGTACGTGGATATGATCTATTGTGCTGTAGCCACTCCTGAATCCAGCTTGTTCTCTCGGTTGAGCCATGTCCAGTGTTACCTTCAAGCGGTGTGAAAGAACTTTAGTGAAGATTTTATAAACCACTGATAGGAGGCTGATAGGTCTGTAGTTCCTGAGATCCTCAATGTCACCTTTTTTATGTAGCAGGATCATTGTAGCATTGTTCCAATCCTCAGGAATCTTCCCTTCATTAAGGCATCGAGTGAAAATTTGGGCGAGTACTGTTTCAATTTCTCCACTTGCTTCTTGTATGATGTCTATAGTAATTCCATCTTCTCCTGGAGCTTTCCCCCGCTTCATGTTCTTGATTGCATGAGCAACTTCTGCTGGGAGGACTGGAAGAACTCTGGTACCTTTCATGATGTCTGGAGTACATGTATCATCCCTTTCATATAATTTGGAGTAGAAATCTTTCACTCTTGTCAAAATTTCGCCTCTATTTCTTGTTATAGAACCATCTTCTTTTCTCAGAGCCATAATCTGTTTTCTTCCCTTACTGAGATGCCCCTTTGCTATCTTTAGGCTTTGGTTGTTTTCAATTGCTTTCCTCACTAGCTCACAGTTGAATTTCCTTACGTCTTCAGTGATACTTTTTCGTGCTGTCTTGCATAGCTCTATATATTCCACTTTGGAAGTCACATCTTCTTTAGTTGTCCTCATCTCTCTTCTTTTTTGCATCAACATTTTGGTTTTTCCTGATAATTTGTTTACATGCAACTTGTTCTTAGACCCAGCTAATTTTGTTGCTGTTTCCATAAGAGCTTTGGTTACTTTTCTGTTAACTTCCGAAATATCCACTTCTTCCGATGTTAGGCCTTCTAAAGCAGAGAATCTGTTCTTCAGTTCCAACTTGAAAGTATTATGGTGTTTTTTAAGGTTGGTTATGTCAATACATTTTGTTTGTCTTATGAGCTTGCCACGTTCCAGTTTAGTGTTGAGGTGCATCTTACATCTCACCAATCTATGGTCACTACCTGTGTTGAACTTGTTTAGCACACTGCAGTCTTCGATGACGAATTTTTTGTTACACATAATAAAATCAATTTCACTTGTCGTCCCAATTGGATGTCTCCATGTCCATTTCCTGTGTGGCTTTTTCTTGAAAAAGGAATTCAAGATGAAAAATCCTTCTGCCTCTGCAAACTCAACGAGAGTATTTCCACGCTGGTTTCTGTTGCCGTGACCGAATTTACCTACTGAAGTTTCATTCTGTTGCCGGTGCCCTATTTTTGCATTGAAATCTCCCATAATTATCTTCAAGTGCTGCTTACCTTTATTATTTAGATGACGAATTTCCTCATAAAATTCTTCAATTTCTTCTTCAGGATGACTTGTGGTGGGTGCATAAGTTTGAATAATCTGAGCCTGGTATCTTCTCGATAGTTGGATAACGAGTCGTGCAGCTCTGTCAGAGGAACTTTCAACTTCTACCACTTTATCCTTCAGTTTCTTGTTTATTATAAATCCAACACCACTAGTTCTGCCAGTATCTGTCCCACGATAATAGAAGAGATGTCCACTTTTCAGTTCAATGAGATCTTCTCCTTTTCTCCTTACCTCACTTAGCCCGACGATGTCCCACTTGATCCTTTGTAGTTCCTCTTCCAATTCAAGAAGCCTTGAATCAGAAGATAGGGAGCGTCCGTTGTAGGTAGCCAAGGTCAGCATCAAATGGCAGCCTAGTCCGGTCCTCCGGGGATTCTTAGCACCCTCTGCCTTCATGTCGCACTGGCCGCTGCCTTGGCCAGGTACATTCCAGCTGCCGGAGACTGAGGGCCAAGATTTAAGTTGTAGAGTCATTTTGGAGGTGTTTGGCCATAACTCACCACGCTGGCCAAGCGGGTTGGTGAGTGTGGGATAGCATTTCCTCTGATCCCGATGGTATAGTTATACCGCTATTTGCGGTCGTCAGAGCCCCTTTAGTGGGAACAGGATGCACCACGAGAAGGCGGGGTTGACATTTGTCAAGGAGAGTCTGTGATGTTAGGCTGTGATGTTATGCGTCATAACAGCGCGTAAATATGGTTCGATTTCGATGAAATTTTAGTATGTGGTAGGGAACCACCTGGGCACGAACTCTATTGGAAATGGGGTCAAAGGTCAGGCAGGGCATAAGAGTCGGATATATTCCATTGCCCTTATGCGTCATAACTTGCATAAAAATGGTTCGATTTTAATGAAATTTTAGTATGCGGTAGGGAGCCACTGGGGACGCACCCTATTGAAAATGAGCGAAATGGGGTCAAAGGTCAGGACACTGGAGTGGGATCCATACCATTGCCCTTGTGCATCATAACTTACCTAAAATGCTTGGATTGCGACCAAACTTTATCATGTTGTTCCGGAGGTATAGTGAACCGGTTCTGTTGAATATCAACGAAATGGGGTCAAAGGTCCTTGCGCAAAAGCCAGATTTATTCCACAGCCATTGTTCTCATAACTTGCGTAAAACTGCATCTATTGCAACAAAACTTTATCCCCTTGTTCCAGAGGTATAGTGAACCGATTCTGTTGAATATCATCGAAATGGGGTCAAAGGTCAGGACACAGGAGCGAGATTTATTTCACAGCCATTATCCACATAACTGGAGTAATAATTTCTGGTATGTTGGAAAGCGTATCATAATCAATGCATTGCATGCTTTTACTATCTTGTTAATGTTTCCACGTGATGTCTGCTTGGGGATTTGTGTTGCTATTTTTTCATGTAAGTGCTTATTTCAACGACTGTAGTTAATTAATTTAATCTTGCAAGTATACCCAGTTCTCATGGATATATGCAGAGGTTGAGTCGAAAGTTTTTCGTATTTGGATCACCTTATGTCTTCATACTTACCTTTACAATGAAAGCTGACTAGTATTCAAAGTATAGACCATCGTGTTGCACCGTCTTTAGCCATCTGTCTGCCAGTTCTTCGATTCCGCGGCGGTGCCAGTTCTTGTCCTTCGAGAACTCCTTCACCCCAGCTGCCACCTCCTCCTTGTTGTTGAAGTTCCGCTCGCGAAAGAAGTGGGCCATGGACTGGAACAAGTAATAATCCGATGGAGCAAGATCCGGACTATATGCTGGGTGTGGCATATGTTCGATGCCCTCAAGTTCCTGGTGTTTTGCCCGTGTCGTTCGCGCGGTATCACGCCGAGCGTTGTCATGCTGTAGGAAAACGCGCTTTCTGTTCACCAGTGGCGGGTAGTTCTCCTCCGAAATGGAATACATCCGCTCCAGCTGTTCAGAGTACAGGTTGGCGTTGATGGTCCAACTGTCTTGAACAAATTCGTAATGGATTAGATTTTCCCCAGAAATTCCACCAGCCACAGAGCATTGTGCTCGAAGCGCCCACTTTTGGCAAGAGGTTCCGGAAGCTGGCCCGGGCTCAACCACTGCTGTTGTGTGTTAGGATTACGGAAATAGACCCACGTTTCATCGCACGTAACAATTCTCTTGATGAAACGTCCATCGCGTGGGTTTTCTACTTGTAGGTATTTCGCGGAGATTTCCATTCGAACGGTTTGCTTGAGCAGACGTCAGTTTATGAGGGAAAATGCGGCAGCTTCTGTAGAACTTGCTGAGGTCCTTGAGGTGACGAACCACGGTAGGTCTGTGATATACCCAGCTCGCCTGATAATCTTCGAATGCTGGTCGTCGGATTTGTCTCTACGGCCTGGCGCACAGCCTCCGAATCCACTGTTCCCGACCTTCCTGACCTTGGCTGATCGTCGAGTTTTCTGTCAGCTCAACGAACTCAAATTGTTAAAGCAAAAGTTCCCTAATGAGCCGGTTGTGTCTGTTCATCATTTTAGGCTTCCCAACCACAGACAGAACGACGACGTGCAATGCTGTTCACAGCAACGTCTACCACTTTATATCCCTTTCGACTGACTGCAGTGCGCGACTTGAACTTTTTTAAACACGTGACATACCCATCGCAACACATACGTTTATGCAAATGTTGCAAAACTTTGCACTCACCCTCTGTAATATAATCACACGCATATGAAATGATGCCGTATGCTTGTTTTTTCATCTCAAATTGTGTGTGTGTGTGTATATATAAGTAAATATATGCACTGACGGAAAAAAAAATCCCAACACCAAAAATGGGTTGTATTAGATAAACGACAGTTGGTAGGCGGTGAGAGTACATCTGTAAGATGACGTCTATGCAAATTTCGCGCTCGGCGAATACGTGTGGCGCTAGTAGGGTCCCTCGGAACATGCAAAGCAAGTTTGCTGTAAATACGCGCTGTAACGTTCGTGAGCGTTAGTTATCGTTGAGATTCGACGTGTAAGGTGTTGATGTTAGTCAAGAATGCCTTTAAGAAGACGAAGAAGCCATTATCAACAGCTCACGGAGTTTGAACGAGGTCGTGTAATAGGGCTACGAGAAGGTGGATTTTCTTTCCGCAATGTTGCAGAATGACTTGGCAGGAATGTAGCCACTGTGCATGATTGTTGGCAACCGTGATCAAGGGAAGGTACTGCCTCAAGAAGACCGGGTTCCGGCCGGCCACGAGGCACTACTGAGAGGGAAGACCGCCGTGTACGCCGTATGGCCGTGGCGCATCGTACCGCGTCTACGGCAGCAATTCGAGCTGCAGTTACCACCACAGTGACACAACGAACTGTTTCAAATCGGTTACTTGAAGGAAAGGTCCGAGCCAGACGCTCTGTAGCGTGCATTCCACTTACTCCAAACCACTGCTGTTTGCGACGTCAGTGGTGTTAAGCTAGAGGTCATTGGAGGACGGAGTGGAGATCTGTTGTGTTTTCTGATGAAAGCCTGTTCTTCATGGGTGCCAGTGATGGCCGTGTGTTGGTTAGAAGGAGGCCAGGTAAGCGCCTGCAACCAACCTGTTTGCGGCCGAGACACACTGGACCTACACCTGGAGTTATGGTCTGGGGAGCAATTTCCTATGACAGCAGGAGCACTCTCGTGGTTATCCCACGCACCCTGACGGCACAGTTGTACGTCGGTCTGGTGATTCAACCTGTTGTGCTGCCATTCATGAACAGCATTCCACGGGGTGTTTTCCAACAGGATAACGCTCGCCCGCATACCGCTGTTGTAACCCAACATGCTCTACAGAGTGTCGACATGTTGCCGTGGCCTGCCAGAACACCAGATCGTTCACCAATCGAGCACGTATGGGACATCATTGGACGACAACTCCGGCGTCATCCCCAACCAGCATTAACCGTCCCTGTATTGACCGACCAAGTGCAACAGGCATGGAACTCTATACCACAAACTGACATCCAGCACCTTTACGACACAATGCATGAACGTTTGCGTGCTTGCATTCAACATTCTGGCGGTTACACCGGTTATTAATGTACCAGCATTTCACATTTAAAATGGCTCTTCTCGCGCTTACAATAAGCTGTGATCTTGAAACCTTAATCGATTAAATATGTTACCTATACGAATGTATTGCCGCCATTTCATTCCTCTACAACTATTTTTTCGTGGTGTTGGAATTTTTTTTTCCGTCAGTGTATATCATTATGCATACTCACACACACCATGCTGTAAATGTTACCATATTCGTGCGGTAAATGGTATCGTCCGCAAACTACGTATGCATAGAGGCAGGTATTTCCACAAGCTCAAGTAGTAGCATTCGCAGTTCAGATGGCAGCTTATCTACAATTATCCATATTACTAAAGTCTGTGACTGTTAGCCTTCATCACGGCTTGGGTGAAAGACGTTACATCTTAGTATGAAAGTGTGAGAAAGATCTATGTAGTGAGAATGTGGTGTAAAAGTAATGTGAAAGGTAGTACGAATGGTTGTGTGTATTCTGTCAGAATTGGGGCTTTCGACACTGTTCCAATTGTTGAGTGGCTGAGGGAGTCTTACCAGACTTCTGCGTATTAATCTCCGTGCCCTCCTCACCTTCAGGGAGATGGATACGCTGACTTCTGAGATCCTCACTGGAATTTACGTTGTAGTGGGTTTCATGAGGTACCGTGATCTTTGATTTAGAAGGCAAGGAGTTAAGTGATTTCGAACGTGATATGATAGTCGGCGCCTGAGAGATGAGTCATTCCATCTCGAAAATTACCGCGAAATTTGGATTTACACGGTCAACAATTTCAAGATCGTACCTGGACTACACAAAACTCAGGAAACACATCCCGAGTTCGAGAGCGGTGTGGCCGTGCAAAACCCTGTGGACGATCGTCGATAGCGGCGTGCATCTTGACATCCGTCCGAAAAACCGGCGTGCAACAGTGCCGCAGATCACAGCTCGGTCCAATACTGGTGCCAAAAGTATCATCAGTGTTCACTGCATTCTTTGCGATTCGGGAGCCGACGGCTCACCCGGGTGCCATTTGCTGACTCGAAGATACAAGGCTGTGCGCCTCCCCTGGACTCGTGAACACCAATCAGATTGAAGCAAGTCTTTCTGTGATTTATTGAGACAGCCTGGTATGATAAGTCAATGTTCCCTATAAATCTGACTTCAGTATCTCAGGTCTTTCGTGGTTGTGTATTTTCAGTTGACAGCAGAACAGGGTGTCCGGATACGTTTGAGCGTATAGGGTATTTTATTGGTTCATTGGACTTCGACAAGGACGGAGGGAGCTAAGCAAATTACACATTTCTCATATAGGAGGCAGTTTGTATCATCTGCATGCAGGAATGGAAGTGTCTTCTTCTATGTTTATACGAGGGGATGCTGATAAGTTATCTGCCTCACCAAGAAGGAAATGGGCTAGATCCATGAAACTTACAGACTATTCCACATATTCACCCCGAAGTTCAACACACTCGGCCCAACGTTTCTGGAGTTTCTTTAACACTTCCAAATAAATTATTGTCTGATTTCTAAAATACCGCTCTGCTGCTTATATTACCTCCGAATTATTCGAATGCTTGCCTTTCAAACTTTTTTAAGGTTGGAGAACAGGAAATAGTCCGATGGAGCAAAATCTGGCGAGTTGGGTGGATGGTCTAAGCACTTAAACCCCAGATCCCTCTAAACATCCATTGTCTTGCCAGCCTTGTGAGCCGGTGCATTGTACTGCAAAAAAAAAAAAAAAAAAAAAAAAAAAAGAAGAGAGAACACCTTTTCGCAGTTTTCCCTTGCCTTTTTTCCTTCAACGCTTCCTTTAAACGGCACAAGTTGGAACAGTATTCAGCATTTATTGTTTGGCCCTTCTGGAGATAGTTAGCCAGTAAAACGCATTCCGAATCCCAAAAAGCCGTTGCCATCACCTTTTTTGCAGACCTTTGAGTCTTGAATTTCTTTGACTATGGCAAACCCGGATGCCGCCACTGCAGGGAGTGTTGTTTCGTCTCTGGATCATAGTGATGTAGGCAAAAAATTATCACCAGATCGCTCAAAATGCTGCAAAACCGATTTGGAAGTGCCCAATCGTTTTCGTTTCTCATCGGCGTTCAAACATTTGGGCACCCACTTAGCTGACATCTTCTGCATTTCCAAGTGCTCATGAGTTATGAACCCAACACGTTCCCTGGATATCTCCAGTGTCTCAGCTATTGGTTTAGCCGAGATTCGCCGATCTGACAAAATCAAGTCATGAACACGATCAACAATTTCGGGTGTTGTCACTGTTGAAGGCCTCCCAGATCTTGCTGCATTTTAAGTTTCCATGCTGAAACTTTGCACACCATTTCTGCACAGTGGAATATGAAGGGCACTTGTCCCTTAGTTTTTGCGTCATACACTCATAGATTCCCTTACCACTTCTTCTGCAGGAACAGAAATTTCATGACAGCCTGGAGTTCCACATTCGAAAATTCAACACTTTGCAGATTCGGTTCACGACGCGAAACAACTGTAAAAAAAAAAAAAGCTATTAGTATGAAAATTGGCACTTTACAATTCAAAAGAACACTCTCTCGAGCTGCAGTGATAATAATGCTACAATTTTAGCATCCCCTCATGTAATAGCTTTAAGTACATTTTGAGGACATCGGTCTCTTGTTATAACACTGATGGATATGTCTTCATGTTCGCTGTAATTTGGTGACGTAATTTATATTTTCTTCTTGTTGGCTAATCTCGTAGTGTCTTATGTCTTCCTTTGAGAGTTGCTGTCCCTAGATATAATGTTTTTAACTGTTATTCATTGGATTTTTGTTTCACTGATAGAAAGTCGTTGGTGTTCTGCTTCCTTTAAATTTCTCGCAGTGTCTTTTGTTCTCCTTTTAGGGTTCCTTTCGCATTATAACGATTTGTACTGTTTTCATTGTTGCGTTGTTTCATTGATAGGACATACGAGAGCACTGGTATTCTTTGTTTTCCTTTTCAGTTAAACGCTAGCGTCTCCAGTTCCACTTCAAAAGTTGATTACCCTCATCTTAAAGTTTTTCACTGTTTTCATTCGCTCTATTTCTCAGTGATAAGAAACCATTGGTTAATTGCATCGCTTTAAATTAATCTCATAACATCGCAAATTCCCCTTACGGAGCTGTTTATCCCTCATTATAATGCTTTTGCCTATTTTCAGCTAGTCTTCAAAACTGAGTGGCGAAATCTTTCCTTTCACGTTCTGAAATCCCTTCTTTTTCCACGCCGGCACTTTGACTCTGATATCCGCATCGCCGCAGCTGATGCATTCACACGACATTTTTCTTTTCTTTTTTTTCTTTCAGTCTTCCTGCTGTTAAGTCGGATTCCAGTTTGTCCTGTATGGTGACCATGGTTACCGAGATAACGGCCTTGAGCACCGTGATTCATGAGGAAAGCGCGCTTTTCACTGGTATGAATGAGATGTTTCTTCATCATTTTCGCAAATGCATGTATCTTAAACTTTCACTTTCTTGGGTTTTGGAAGATCTAAAGAAGTCGGTGTACCTTTCATTCACGAGTAATCAATACAATTTGACGACATACTCAAGAACCAAACGTAATCTTTAGGTTATCAGTGTGGAATATCGTGAAATTTTACTAGAACTTACACCACAACAATAGCCTACAATATTTTTCAGGTCAATTCTATTCCCCCCGGTTACGGATGCATATATTACACCAGTCAAAACAGGACTCGACCCGGACAAAATTAAGCTGAAAATTGGCATACAAAGAAAATCCATCATCTTGAGAAACATAACAAAAGTCCCCAACTTTGCTGCCATTGCTTTCGTCGCCATCTTGAAAAATGGCCGCCGTTGGCACATGTACAAAAAAATGCATAACTCGATTTCCATTCAAGGTGGAAACACGATGCTGGCATGAAAATAAAGATAATAAGTCGTACAATAAGTGAACTAATTGTTTGATATGGTTTAATGTTAAAGCGCTGATTTGCGACGACACATCCCAACCGTTGGGAAAAGACCTGTTTTGTTGTTAAAAGGAATTATATTATGAACATAGTTCTTTATTATACACAATGTAGTTATGAACAAACAGGTTGTTGAATTCCTCCGATTGGTTAATAAATCAATATGCAACACGTAGTGTAAGCAGTTGTCGCGACCGGTTGAACCGCTTGTACTTTTTGCGTCATGAGGCCCTTTCATGGGGGACGCCAGTTCGTCAAAATCGGTAGGGCTGTCCTTGACTGAAATAAACCGTTCCTCTTCTGTTTCATCATCAGAAAGGTCAAAGGTAAGTTCAGGTGAATTTGTGCCAGATACACCACTACTGTGGACACACATTGAAGAACACATCAGTCCAGTCTTTCGCCGCCCACACGCGTGCTTGCGGCCTCGCTGGCAGTTACACGATATCATAGTCATAAGTTCAGGTGGCCCTGGTTCCAAATGAGTTGGCACTGCTCTGAAGATTCCATCATAAAGTGCCCATCCCCATTTAGTTGGATCTAGTTTATGTCCAGTCCAATGCTGAACCTGATTATACACCCTGAAAGAATGTTGTTTGGCAGCAGCAGCTGTTGGTGTAAGACTGGCAAGCTGGAAATTTGATTTCACATATATTTTTGCAATTGACCGATTATATTCAAAGTATCTATGTTTATCAAGGGTTCGGTTTGTTGGTGCACCATGCAGGCTAAGTATAAATCCCACTCCCGCCTTTGCTGTTTCATATTTACTGGCCCCAGGTTTTGAGAATGTTTCGGCAACCTCTTGGAGATGTTTGCTGTTCTGAACGAGTTAGAACGATTTTTTCTTTCCTTTCCGATAGAATGCTGATATGGCATCACACCCACTTACAGCGTGTGCAAGTAGTAAAAACCTGCGGCTTTCTTCCAGGTGCTCAAATAAGCTTTTAGCTGTTGAATACAGTGGTCGGCGTTTTCCTCCGGCCGTTTTTCATAAATTGGATGTTGGCTTTATCTCTAGCGGCTGCTGTCATCAAAATGAAGTCAATATCTTGTCCAACAATGGTAACAGACGACTTGCTTTGTGCAAGTTTCAAAGCGACATATGTAATTTCTGTGGCTGCATCATCTTCTGCTTGAAATGCAGTAATACCATTGACCGCACATTGTTGCAGTAATGCAGTTATTAGTCGGTTTTTGTTTCGAGGAATAACTCTGTAACAAGGAAATCTTCTTGTGCAGTAATAACTATTATGTTCAGCTCCACAATGATATCTGCAGATGTCCTCTTGGATGATGTACGTCTTTGCTCTGCGCTCTTCATAGTAGGCGTGTCTGGGTAACCATCAAATACAATAGTAGCATTCTTATAATGTCTGACGACACGTTATGACGCAAATAACCTACATCTATAACAAATTCAGTATCGTGTGGAACCTCCTCGAGTTCCAATGATGATGTTTCCAGTCAGGAAGCTAGCGATGATTTCGTTCCTTTCTGCATTGGCATCCCATCAAACAGAGATGACAGTGTTGGAGCTAGTTCATATCTGAAGTATGATTTAAGTTGTGCTGATGTTTTGCTTGCACGTGATTCTGTGAACAGTTGTTGAGGGGTTGACTACGAATGTCTCCTCTCTAATTTTCACAGAATTTACCATTGCAGCTAGTGGTGTCACTTTTCTTTTCTTGACAACTTCACATCAAGGAAAGTTTGCCCCAACATTTGTTTCATATTAACGACTCCGACCTCAACAGCTACATCATAGTTCACTGTTTTGTCTGCTGCAAGTCCTGTAGAGATGCATAGTAACTCTTCTGTCGTATGCTCCAGTGGATTATTCTGTTGAAACCAGTCAGTAAATACATTGCTGGCTACCCAAAATGCAACACCAAGAAGGATGCATCCGATTGGCCTGAAATTCGCAGCATGCGTCGCCCTCGAGAGGACATCCGAACAATTAGCATTGCAGGGCATATGCAAATCATGTGCGCCCGGCACGCCACATAGAAGCACTATAAAGGTGCACAGAAGGCAGGGTGTAAGAATTGCAAGTGTGTTGTGCTGCCAGACCTGTACGTGGGAAGCTTCCTGATGCCTCGTCGCAGAATATGGCAGTCATTCCAGCACGTTTCGGAGTTGGACAGAGTATGAATAGTGGCTTGTCGCGACAGCGGTTTATCGTACGGAGACATCGGCGCCCGTGTGGGACGACATCCAACCACAGTGAGGCGAGTATGGATTCGGTGGGTGCAGGAGGGACGGACGGAACAACGTGATCGATTGCCGCAGCCGCGGCACACCACCCAACGAGAGGACCCGCAAATTGTGTGGCGGGCATTGACGGCTCGTACCGCCACATCACGAACGTTAGCGCAGGAATTAGGGTGTGTTGCACAACTACCTGTGTCAGCACGTACCGTTCGACGTCGTCTGCAGGAGCGGGGACTTGTCGCACGCGCCCATTGCTCCGATTGCAATTGACGTTACACCACCGGCGAGTGCGGCGGCAGGGGGCCGTTGAACGCCGCACCGGGACTACGGA
Organism: Macrothele yani; assembly: GCA_039090855.1. Lineage (NCBI taxonomy): Eukaryota > Metazoa > Arthropoda > Arachnida > Araneae > Macrothelidae > Macrothele > Macrothele yani. The sequence continues at coordinate 190,374,613 of CM076995.1, forward strand.
ATGGCACGACATTGTTTTTTCCGACGAATCCCGCTTCTGCCTGCAATACCACAATAGTCGGATCCGTGTGTGGCAGCACCACGGCAAGACACTGTATGACGCCTGCATTACGCATTGCTGTACCGGTCCGTCACCTGGCGTTATGGTTTGGGGAGCAATTGGATATGACACCCGCACCCCTCTGGTACGCATCGCCGGTACACTCAATAGCCACCGCCACATCTCCGACGTTTTGGAGCCTGTAGCCCTCCCTTACCTGCAGGACCTGCCAGCGGCCACGTTTTAACAGGACAATGCGCGCCCGCACGTGGCACGCATCGTGCAACAATTCTTCATGGCCCAACAGGTGTCACTGCTGCCATGGCCCGCCTGTTCTCCTGATATGTCGCCCATCGAACACATCTGGTCGCTGATCGGCAACCGAGTGGCCCAGCAAGCACCACCCGCGGCTACGCCTGATGAACTTTGGCAACGTGTGGAAGCAGCCTCGACCGACATACCCCAAGCCCACATCCAAAGCCTCTTTCGTTCGATGCCGCGGCGTGTAGCGGCCGTTATTGCCAGCCATTGGGGCCACACGAACTATTGATGTCTGCGTGTTCCGCAAGTCGCACGGGCCCGTAAGCTCAATAGTTTCATTTTTGTATCTGTTTTTATGTGTCCAGTAAATCTGGCTTTGCTATCTCGTGTCCTTCTTGGTGTTGCATTTTGGGTGGCCAGCAGTGTCGTTGGAGATGTCTCTTATCTTTACTTTGCCGCTCTCGTCCGAGTTCCACATGCTGTTTTGAGATGCTCATGGTAACTCCGCGGAACTCTTCAATGGCTTCGGCTACTTCAACACATGCAGGAGCTGCAGATATCCATGCTTCCATGGTATGTTCATTGATTCCACGGCCGTGTGTTAACCCACCAGTTGTTTTCAACGATCTCATTAGTACTTGTTCAATGCACATGTTACTCCATATGCCAAACCAGAATCTTCCAGCACATCTGACAGTGAAGAACCCTTTACTGGTGAATTTCTCGTAATCCGGTGCAGATAGTTTCGTGGGCAGTTCGATCATTTGTTGTGCGTAAAGGTGAGCGGATTTGACATACAAGGAATGCCGTGCTGCATGTAAGTGTGATAGCATGGAAACAACAGTGCATAGATGAAGATCCCAGTCACCTGTTCTTTCAGCTCTAATGAACTGCAACACGAGATTGATTTGTTGAATTTACTGCATCCGGAGTTTATATGTATGGCTGTGCTTTTTCAGGTCTTCGACGGTATGTTTGAATCTGCACTGAAGTGCCAGAAATACTGGTACAGCAGTCTAATTTTTGGTAGGTCCCCACGGGAGCGCAGGACTGCAGAAATATGACGGGGCATGGACTCCACTAGCTTCTGGAAATATGCTGTAGGCAATGCACACCATACTTCCTGCAGAGCATTCCACAATTCGGGTGTATTCCGAATTCTCGGATTCCTGTGTTCGATAGCGCGTTGCATGGCATCCCAAATGTCTTCTATTACGTTCAGATATGGGGACTTCGGTGGGAATGCCAACACCCCAAACTCAGATGAATGCTCCGTTAACCATAATGTGGCGTCCTTACACTTGTGTGGAGGTGCATTTTCCTGTTGGAACAGGCCCAATCCATCAGCATGAATGCAGAACATAAACGGGTGTACCTCGTCAGAAAGGATGCGCACATAGCGTTGGCCGGTCACAGACGTTTGTAGACGTACCAGGGGTCCCAGTGAAGTCCAGCTAATCACACCCCATACCATTACGGACCCCCCACCAGCTGGCACAGTTGCCTGTTGACAGGTGGGATCCATGGCTTCATGGGGTTTGCGCCACACACGAATCCTTTCATTTGTCTTATACAGTTGGAAACGCGACTCGTCAGACCATGCTACTTGTTTCCAGTCATCAAGTGTCCAGTGACGGTATTACCGTGCCCAAGCGAGGCGCATAACTCTCTGTCGTGCACCGATCGAGGGGGACTCGACTTGGGCGTCGGGTCCCAAAGCCCATATCGTGCAGGGTACGTTGCACAGTCCGGACGATGATGCTTGTTGAGGCTCCAGCATTGAATTCCGATGATACCTGCGAGAGTGTTCCACGCCTATCGCGTGAAACGATTCTTGACAGCCGACGATGGTCACGTTCCCCAATGTCTTTTTACGGCCACACTTTTATCGTAGGTTGGAGGTTTTGCAATGATTCTTGTAGTCACGGCACACCCTTGCAAAGGTCATCCGTGAAAATCCGAGCTTCGTTTCTACCTCCGAAATACTATGGCCCATCTCACGAGTGCCAACTATGACACCGCGTTGAAAATCGCATAAATCATTATTACTTGTCATTCTCATGGCGAAAACAGCTCTGACAGCTGACAAGGATGTCTATCGCTTTATACACTGAGTGGCCACTTCCCCCAGTACTTCGTTGGGCCACCTTTTGCCTTTAATACTGTGTTGATTTTTCGTGGCATGGACTCTACGAGATGTTTTGTGGAATCTGAGACCATGCTTGATGAATGGCACTTTCCAGGAATGTTAGATTGCAGGGTCGTGGATCCAGCTGTCTGATGGCTCGTTCAACTTCTTCCCACAAATTCTCAATGCGGTTGAAATCTGGATATTGTGGGGGCCACCTAAGCAAAGTAAACTCACCGGCGTGTTCCTGAAACCAATCCTGTACAATACGAGCACTATGGCAGGACGCATTATCATGTTGAAAGTATCCATCGCCATTGGGATAAACCATCCACACCATCCACATGACAGGATGCACTTGGTCCGCAACGATATTTAGATATGATGTGCCAGTCAGACGTTGATCAACACGAAATAAAGGGCCCAAAGCATGCCAGGAAAATATTCCCCAAACCATAACGTTGCCTCCACCAGCTTGAAGGGTTGTAGCAATGCATTTAAGGTCCATGTTTTCGTGCTGTTTCCGCCAAATTCTCACTCGGCCATCGGCATGGTGCAACTGAAAACGTGATTCATCGGACCACATAACTTGTTTCCAATTATCGACTGTCCAATCCTTGTGCTCCTGTGCGAACTGGAGACGTTTTCTCTTGTTAACTGCGGACTGCAAAGGTGTTCGAAGATGCCTTCGGCTGCCATATCCCATCCGATGCACTGTACGGCGAACAGTGCGTGCAGAGATCATTTGAGATGATCCTTGATTAAGATGGTCTGTAATTTGCTGCACTGTTGCCCTTCTGCTGTCTGTTGCCAGTCTGGACACTCTCCGTTCCGCCCGAGCAGTCACTAGTCGATGACGACCGCACGTTGCACGTAGAGACCCAGTTTTTTGGCTGACAGACCAGTCTTTAAACACTTAACAACAGCTGCTCTGGAACATTTCACGAATGCGGCGGTTTCGGTGATTCTCGCGCCATGGCTGCGAGCTCCTACAATCATTCCACGTTGAAAGTCCGTCGAATCGCATTTTTTATCCATCTCGTCACCCAAAAATCACTTCTACTACTGTCGCAAGCACTAAGCTTTCCCTTTTTATACTACCCTGGCCCTCTGGCGGCAACAGCGTGCAGTCAGCTCATTTGCATAAAACAGTCAGGTGGTCATAATAAAGTGGCCACTCAGTGTATACGCACTGGCGGACGAAACCGAGTACGCGCATAGGTGACGTTGCTATGTATTTTGCAAAAGCTCGTCTGTACCAGTTTTTCTGGCACTTCAGTGTATGTACTTTATGTACTGCAGTCTGATTTGTGAATACGTCTCCTTACAACGTCTTAATATCCGATGATATGCACTGATTCATGTGAGGCTGCGTATGTATCAATGTCTTTGTTACGCCTTGGTATGTCAGCAGGTGAGCTCCTACAGATCTTGGCTGCAAAGCATGTGTGGTGAGGTGGATTTTCCGTACACAATTGCCCATAGTTATTCAATTCCGCTCCCAGCCATTATATTGCCAATCTCTCCTAAATATGACATCAATAGACGAAATCCTCCTAGGCATAGCACAATTGAAGACATCGCAGAACTGTGAGATGCTGCGATTATTTCTGATGCTTTGATGAACAATGGTTGATCAAACGTTTCTACACACGGAATCCTGTTTTTTCTACATAGTTCAGTTGCGTGGTTTATGCTTTTCATATTTCCCGGTTCCAGATCGATGAATGGAAGTGTCAAAACGTGACTAGTTTCTATGGCCTTGCTGCTTTTATGCTTGATGCTTGTTCGAATGTTGCCATTCCAGTTGGAATAATATTCTGCAGCATCAATGGACCCAAGTAGCCACAGCATATCTAAATCACATGCTTGCTTCAATGCCAGATCTACGGCTTCTTCACTGAACTTCAAATCTCTAATGACGATCTTTCTCAGTCCTGGAACTTTAGCCTTTACGTATGAAATAAGACGAATTTGATTTGCAGGTCTTGTTGATATGGCGCTCCAATGGTCGTCAGTGTCTGCGAACTATTGGACGTAGAGAAGAACCTCAGGCATCTTTTTAAAGATAATAATGATGAATTGAATGGCACACAATTGAAATAATAAGTGTCAATACAGAGTGTCCGAGAATTATTGGACACATTACAAAATTTTATAAAACAAAACATTAAACAGATAGAAAGAAACTGACTGTACTAACTTACAATGTAACTACACAAGTTAATAGATTTCGATGTTAGATCCCTTGGTTGCTGGTAGTACGCCCAAGCGATACTCGATTTCATGCCATGTATTGGCAAGCATCTGAGGAGTTATGGAATTAATAGCAGCTGTGATACGCTGATGCAGTTCCTGCAAATCAGTACAAGGCATCTGATAGACACGATCCTTCACATAAACCGACATGAAAAAATCATCCAATGGAGTTAGATCTGGAGAGCGAGGAGTCCATGGAATGGTACCACCACGCCCAATCCATCTGTTGGGGAAATGCTCATTCAGGCACCTACGTACACCCCTTGACCAATGCGGAGGCACGCTCTTGTTGGAAATCGACGTTGTCATATCATTTGATCTGGGGTATATGCGAAATTTTCTAGCATATCCAAGTAAATGTCACCATTTATGGTTGTTTCACCAAAGAAGAAAGGCCCAATCACTTATCTTTTTGATAGGGCGCACCACACATTAACATTTGGAGAATCACTTTCCAGTTCAATAGCAGCATGAGGCGGTTCACTGCCCCATATCCTACAGTTGTGACGATTCACAATACGTGATTCATGAAATGTGGATTCATCACTAAAAATTACAGTACTGAGAAAGCTTTCGTCGTTTTCCACTCGATTCAGCATATCCACAGCGAAATCGTATCGCAGAGTGTGATCATTTACATGCATCTTTTGCACTATTTGAATTATATAAGCATGAATTTTTAATTTCTTGTTCAAGATATCGTGAACTGTCGATTTCGGAATGCACAGTTCTCGGCTCGCTTTACGAACGCATTTCCTGTGTCTTCGTCGGAGACTTTCATTAACTTGGTCAACCGTCTCACCGCTGACGCTAAGCCTACCGGCTCCTCCACGATGTTCCACATTGCCAGTTTCTTTAAACTGTTTCATCAACCGCTTAATTGAATTCCTTGACGGAGGATTACAACCATTCTCTAAACGGTACCGTTCTTTAACTTTAATGACAGACTTCAATTCCGCAAGCCAGAACACACACATTGCTTTCTGCTGTACGGATGACATAACTACTGATTGCGCATTTCTCATACATTCCTCATCATGCCACACCTAGCGCCATCTATCGGATTCTGGGAATAACAATTCTGGAAAACAAAAATATAGAAACCGTGTTAGTAATACGTGACATAGAAAAACAGACAATGCTCATAGTTTTTTTTTTTTTTTTTTGTGGGCATAATTTTGTAATGTGTCCAGTAATTCTCGGGCACCCTATATTTACACAACAAAAATCCAAAAACAGCGGAGCACTGAAAACTATGGTCTTCATCGATGGCCGTTAGATGCAGATATATTCTAATAACACTGGCGGAAAGTGAAAAAAGAACACCAAGAAGGAATTGGCGGACGATCATGAAATTTACATATGTTAATGGGGTCGAGATTAGGTAGGTGTGATGTTAATTTCGGGACCAACCGGTGAGCGCTTACGCCACAGCACGGCATAATATGCAAATTATCGTCCGGTGGTATTTAAGGAGTACTGCGAAGTGAATGTAATTGGGAACCGATTTCGTCAGCGTACGGACACGTGCGAAGACCTTGAAGAAGCTGCGATGCCTGAACATGGAAGACGTGTACGATTTCAGCAGTATTCGGACTTTTAGCGAGGTCGTCTAGTCGGACTCCGCAAGGCCGGGTGGTCGTATCGTCGTATTGCAGAGCGAATTGGACGGGAAGTATCGGTGGTGGTACAATGGTGGCGTAGATGGTTCGAGGAACATTCCCACACGAGAAGACGTGGAACCGGGAGTCACAGACGGACTGATGAGCGGGCCGATCGACGCATAAGAAGAGCGGCGTTATCAAGCAGAACATCCGCTGCGACACAAATCCGAGCTGCCGTTGCACCTGAGGTGACTGTGCGAACAATCCGCAACCGTCTACTGGATGCAGGACTACGTGCACGTGTGCCTCTGGCATGTGTACCTCTGATTCCAGCCCACCGTCAGGAACGGCTGCAGTGGTGTCGCTAACGTCTGCACTGGAGAACGCAATGGCGATCTGTCGTGTTCAGCGATGAAAGAAGATTCTGCTTGGGAGCCTCCGATGGCCGTATGCGTGTTCGCAGGCGCACAGGGGAGCGTCTCCACCCTTGCGTCCGCCAGCGACACACAGGGCCTACATCTGGTCTCCTGGTGTGGGGAGCGATCAGCTATCGCTCCCGTACACAACTAGTGTTTGTACCGAGTACGTTAAACAGCACCTCCTACATCAACAACATCATTCAGCCTGTTGTTGTGCCATTTGTAAGGTCGGTCCATCGTGGTGTTTTCCAGCAAGATAACGCACGCCCACACACGGCACGTGCAACGCAACATGCACTTTAAGGTGTGAGACAACTTCCATGGCCTGCACGTTCACCGGATTTGTCCTCCATTGAGCACGTGTGGGATTTTATGGGGCAACGACTTATCCGGTCTCCATGGCCAGCCACGACCATCCCCGATTTACGCGTCCAGGTTGAGGATGCTTGGAACTCAATACCCCAAACTTACATCCAACATCTGTACGACAGACTCCATGCCAGAATTGCACAGTGTGACGCAGTTCATGGCGGTTTAACCTCGTACTAACCATGTTACATGGAAATGTTATTTTTCAGTTTACCAGAAAATACCGCTGTATTTTGCCATAATGTTTTGATCACGCTATCCTCTGTATTCCGTTATTATTCTGTATAAATTTCGTTGGTATCAGACGTCTCCTTCTTGCTGTTCTTTTTTCACTTTCCGCCAGTGTATATCAGTTCATATCAATACATGTCAAACAAGTAGTTCACTTATTGAACAACTCGTTATCTTTATTTTCGTGTCAGCATTTTGTTTCCGCATTGATTGGGAACCGATTTATGCATTTGTTTATACAATGTGCCAAGAGCGGCCATTATTCAAGATGGCGGCGAAAGCAGTGGCGGGAAAGTTGGGGACTTTTGATGTGTTGCTCAGGATGATGGGTTTAACTTTTATGCCAGTTTTCAGCTTTCTCCTAATTTTGTCCGGGTGACACCATTAAACTACACTAAGTTTACTGCACTATATGGCAACTGGGTTAAAAAAATTGTGATTATCAGTAGCGCCGAATTCGTTGCTTTTGAATTGCATTCATGGACATTGTAAATAAATTGTAGTCCATCCGTGCGAAACGCTTAGCCGAGGTTACATATGATACCATTTGAACAGCAGAAAGGCATGCATTCACGTATTTCATTTAATGCTTCTAACATGATGGCACTGTGAATGACGTTTCCTGTCAGCCAGTGAGCAGTACCACGAATGACTCGGCAATCATTCATGTAGGACTTCCGATTACATTCGGAGGTTCAGACTCCAAGCCAGCTACGCCTGTACAGGCTTTTGGGCAGCAGTTGAAAGCGGAGTAGGTAGATAGAGAGACCAGCAGATACACGGTCGTATCAGAATAATATGACCACTTACTTAATAATAGGAATAACCACCCTTGGCCCGTATGCCAGCGGAGTGACTGGGCGCAATGAGGCCTTGGAAGGTTTCCCGAGATACACGGGCCCATTCGGACTGCAGCAGAGCACGGATGTCCCGGAGATGACGTGGTTGTGGGTCGGCATGTCGAACTTGTCGATTCAAATAGTCCCACAAGTTCTGTATGGGATTGAGGTCGAGCGATTTCGCCAGTCAAGGGAGAACGGAGACATCGCTGTCTTGTTCCTGGAACCAGTCACGCACCGCGTTAGCAACGTTACAGGGCGCATTGTTCTTTAGACACTCTCACCACCAGGGTAAACGTCCAACATGAAAGGATGCATGTGGTCAGCAAGAATAGACAGGTAGCCATTAGCGTTCAGAGATCCATCTAGTGGTACCAGCGGTTCTTGGTCATCATCATAATCGTCAACCATTATCAATCGACTGCTGGACGAAGGTCTCTCCAAGCCTCTTCCACAACGGTCTGTCTTGTGCCAGTCTCTTCCAGGTTACTCCCGCATGCTTTCGAATTTCATCCACCCATCTTCCGTGTGGTTTTCTTATGGGTCTTTTCCTGTCTCTTGGAATCCAATCTAAAAAATCGACTGTCCATCGATGGTCTGTCCTTCTGGCTGTATGTCCAGCCCATTGCCATTTCAGGGATTTTACTCTGATCATGATGTCTTCCACGCTTGTCATTTTTCTGATCCACGAGTTCCTCTTCTAATCTCTTCTGGTTACACCAAGCATGCACCTCTCCATGCTGCTTTGAGTTGTCTGCAGCCTTTGTATGTCTCTTTTAGTTAAGGTCCACGTCTCTGCACCATACGTAAGCACTGGAAGGATGCATTGATCAAACACTTTTCTTTTAAGACATAATGGCATATTGCTCTTGAAAATTATGCTGTTTCTTCCAAAAGCTCTCCAGGCAAGTTTTGTACGTCGATTAATATCTTCAACAACGTAACCCTCACTTGATATCTACTGTCCAAGATAAACGTACGTATCTGTTACCTGCAGCTTTTCTCCATCAACTCGATAAATCTTCATTTCTTGTAAAAGCATTGAACATCACTTTTGTCTTCTGAAAGTTCATTTTTAATCCCACTTCTTTACTTTTGTCAGCAAGTCTCTGCTGCTCTGATGGGGTAGTTGCAAATATGATTACGTCATCAGCAAAACGAAGGTGAGTTAGATAATCTCCATTAATCTTTATCCCTTTGTTTTCCCTGTTCAGTGATTGAAAGACATTTTCCAATGTGGCATTAAAGGGCTTGGAAGATATGGTGTCACCTGGTCTCACTCTCTTTCCAATTTTTATGTGTGCTGTATTCTCAAACAGCCGAATCTTTGCACTTGCATTTTCATAGATGTTATTAATAATATTAATGTATGCATCTTCAACACCGCAGGATTTGCAGCCATTTTAAATGCTGCTGGTATCAGCGGAGAAGGACCGGACTAGGCTGCCATCTGATGCTAACCTTGGCTACGTATAATGGACGCTCCCTATCTTCTGATTCAGTTCCTGGTCATACCAGGAGAAAATATTCAGACATGCGCAGTGCCATCGCCGGCCTGTACTTGACCAACAAGCGTGTCCGGGTGTTGGTTCTCGTGTGTCTGTCGTCATATCCGCCACCACCCGTCACTTCAGTGTAGTAAGAACCTCGACTCGTCGGAGAAGGCAACCTTTCTCCACTCTTCCACTGTCCAATGACGGTTGACCAATGCGAACTGCAGGCGTCGATGCCGAAGAACCAGGGTTAACATGGGCGCCTTGACGCAGCGTCCACACCTGAGACCCATGCGTAACAGGGTTCGATCTACGGTTATCGGAGAGATGTACGTGGGTTCTCCAGTGTTCATTTGCGTAGTCAATTACTGCAGTGTTGCGCGTCGATTTTCCTTTACCAGTCGACGGAGGAGACCTTCTCCTCTGGGTCGACGTCATAACTGCGTGGCTTTTGGGGCTACACAGTTATTACGTCGGGAGGTTACTCGGTGTGCCAGCGGTCCATTCTTGGTACACCCTTACTACAGCACCTCGCGAACACGCAGTCCGCTGTTTCTGAGATGCTTCCACCCTTGGTGCGGTAACCGATGAACATTCCACTTTGCACGTCCGTCAAATGACTACCTCTGGCCATTGTGCTCATTTTACGCACTATGGCTCGTTTGTTCTGGCCGGCCGCTTACATCTCCGTATGGTCGACATTGTCACGTCCGCGCTGTGACGCGCTTGGTGGGTACACTGTGATTCCGTGGGTGGTCATATTCTGATACGACGGTGTGTGTGTGTGTGTGTGTGTGTGTGTGTGAGTAAAGATATATATTGTATATTAATTTCAGCATATTTTTATATATTTTATTATATTTCACTATATTTTTATATTTTTCGCTTATTCCCTCACAAAAAATTGCAGTTAGGCGCTACTGTACATTAGTATGAGAAATTAAAAAGGGAGGGGGACGGCTTACGCGGCAACAAACACATTTTTTTTCAGGACTGGCTGGCAAAGTGAAGGAGCTCCCGAAACCGAAAGTTGTGCTCAAGCTCCAATAATTCTAAATCCTCCACTGCCATAAAGACATTTATTTGCGTTGTGTTTCATGCAGCTTGGGGTATGAGGAAACTTTTTGTATCACTATGTGGCACTTGTAAATAATGTGAAGTGCGAAAAATCATGGGATAGCATATAAATAAATAAATACATTGCTCTTTCCACGTTCCAGAAACACACAGCAGCCGAAAAATTGTTTTCCAGCCGCCACCGTGGAATTGAACCACGGAACTCTCGATAACTAGCCGAGCGCGTTAACTTTACACCACGGTGGCCAACAATCCACGGTGCTATGTGTATTTTTAAGTCAGCGTCTGACATCATAAATCCGTAAGATGGGCTCAGCTACTGAGACGTCTTCATCTGGTGGGCATTGATGGCACTGGCTATATATATATTATAGCAGTTAAATCCAAAGGGCGAGATCCAAGGTGAAAATCCTCCAAATACGTTGCGTCAGTAAATGAATAAATATGCACGTATGCAATAAATAATATGTCAGTATGCAAATTTTTAACTGGCGCTGCCATCGTATAAAGGTTCGACGTACGCCTCTATTTTTATCAGTTGCGAGGTGTAATCTCGAGATTTAGGTTGAAGAACCGCCAGTAGGATTATGGCAAGCCGACGTGAATTATCTGAGTTTGAACGAGGCATGGTAGTAGAAGCCAGACGGATGGGACATTGTTTCCTAATTTTTGTGATCATTCAACATCATTCCTCGATCCACAGTGTGACGCGTGTACCGAGAATACCTCATGGAAGGCAGTACGACCCACCATGGACAGCGCAGTGGCCGACCAAGGGTGCTGAATGACCGTGACCAACGGCGTCTGACCACGATTGTCCATTCTAACAGATAAGCGACACTGGCTGAAATAACATCCATATTTAATGCAGGAGGTACCAGAGACATATCTATCAGCTCAGTGCAGCGTAATTTAGCGCCCATGGAGAGCAGAAGACCCTCCAGAGTGCCTTTTTTACGCTTTCCAACCGTAGGTTGAAGAAGCGTATATGCTCCAGCTTTGTCCGTCCGTCCGCACGATAACTCACGTGAAAATGGTTCGATTTCGACGAAATTTTAGTATGTGGTAGGGGACCAGCTGGGGACGAACCCTATTGAAAATGGGCGAAACAGGGTCAAAGGTCAGGCCATATGAGCGGGATTCATTCCATTGCTCTTATGCGTCATAACTTGCGTAAAAATGGTTCGATTTCGATGAAATTTTAGTATTTAATTGGGATACCACCTGGGGACGATCCCTATTGAAAATGGGTGAAATATAGTCAAAGGTCAGAACATAGGAGCTGGATCCATTCCATTATCTTAATGCGTCATAACTTGCGTAAAAATGGTTCGATTTCGATGAAATTCTAGTATGTGGTAGGGGACCACCAGGGGACAAACCCTACTGAAAATGGGTCAAGTGGGGTCAAGGGTCACGCCATAAGAGCGGGATCCATTTCATTGCCTTTATGCGTCATAACTTGCGTAAAAATGGTTCGATTTCGATGAAATTTTAGTATGTGGTAGGGAGCCACTGGGGACGAACCCTATTGAAAATGGGCGAAATGGGGTCAAAAGTCAGGACACTGGAGTGTGATCCATTCCATTGCCCTTGTGCATCATAACTTACTTAAAAATGCTTCAATTGCGACAAAACGTTATCACGTTGTTCCGGAGGTATAGTGAACCGGTTATGTTGAATATCAACGGAATGGGGTCAAAGGTCATTGCACAAAAGCAAGATTTATTCCACAGCCAATATTCTCATAACTTGCGTAAAACTGCTTCTATTGCGACAGACCTTTAGTATGCTATTCCTGAGGTATACTGAGCCGGTTCTGTTGAATATCATTTGAAATGGGGTCAAAGGTCAGGACACAGGAGCGAGATTTATTCTACAGCCATTATCCACATAACTTGAGTAATAATTTCTGGTATGTTGGAAAGCGTATCATAATCAATGCATTGCATGATTTTACTAACTTGTTTTTCTTAACACCGCAACATCGAACACAGCGTTTCACCTGGGCTCGTGTGCACAGTAATTGGGCCCTGGAAGAATGACAACATGTGGTGTTGTCCGATGAGTCACGCTACCAGTGGTTACGAGCTGATAGTAAGGTTCGGTTGTGGCGCAGACCCCATGAGGCCTTGGACCCAAGCTATCGTCAACAAGGCACTGTTCAAGCTGGTGGTGGTTCCATACATGTGTGGGGTGTCTTTACGTGGCGCGGTTTGGGTCCTCGTAAACACGTCATTAACCGGTAATGGCTTTGTTGCTCTGCTGGGTGACGATTTGCAGCTTTTCATGGACTTTATGTATCCCAACAACGATGGGATTTTCCAGGCGGACAAAGCACCATGTAATTGGGTGAAAGTTGGCCAAAATTGGTTCGAGGGACATTCTGGACATTTCGCCCGAGATGAACCCAGTTGAACAGTTATGGGACATGTTGGGAAAGTTTCCATTTGCTCCCAAGATACTGCACCTACAAAGACCAGGGAAGCGTCAGCTGCTATTCAGATGGCAAGGCTTAGCGTATCTCCAGAAGTGTTCCGGCCACTTGTGGAATCGATGCCACGTTGATTTTCTGCGCTTCGCCGGACTGTAAGAAGTCCTACACCATACTAGATATGTATTCCATGACTTTTGGCATTTCAGTTTAGTGTACTCCCTTAGCTTACAATTAATTATAAACTTGTAGTTCTGACTTCCTGTAGTATTTTTTTATAGGATCTTTGATAACACACAATTCATAATGAACTTAGAAGTGTAGCTCACATTTAACTACTGCGCAGATTATTTTTTTCCCCCGCGGACAGAATTTATTGTTTGGGAATGTGCCATTCTGAAGATGACGGCATTGAACTTTCGGATGACTGGTGAACTTCGAATTTGCATCGTAGTCTGACTATAACGGACAGAGCACTTACTTTGTAATTCAATTTGTCCTTGCTGCAATTTGAAGGGGAATGCAATTTAATTTCGATTATTAGCCGTGATTTTCTCCGCACTAGAAACTTCGTTGCATTTTTTTTTTTTTTTCGCGATTTGAAAACTCACCGGTATAACGGAAAACTAAACACACGCTAATAAGCAAAAGAATAACCTTTTATTTTGTGCTCATGTAAACAAATCATTTTTGGCTCAGCGAACGGAAAATACCCGCTGAGTGTATATGTTTAATAAGGGAATGTTTTTGTTTTCCAAGTTTTGATAATGTCATTAGCAAGTCCCACCGCTGCCTCTGTAATGCTCTTTGACGTCGAGCGCGCTGAGTTCTTTCCGAATTTACTCCCAGAACCTAATTATACTTTTCAGAACTCAATTATAACACACCCGCCTCGAGACATTGATTCAGAGAAAATCTGATAATGACAAATAGCATTTATAACAAAGTAAAAACGCTTTGAATATTTACACTGCGGGTGTGTTGCGTGTGCTGTTGTACATAAATTCTCCAAACTCATTATTTCCGCTCCGTTCCCCAAACTACGCACTTCAGCATATGGATACAATTGCATTTACCCGAAACGCGAAAGATTGCTTTATGATAAATTTTTAATATTTGATTTCGTAGTAATAAAGACAACAGGCGGCTGCCGTACATACTAAAATAACACAACAAATCAAATAACTTGTAAACTCGTCAAAGAAAGCTGCAACTATTTCGTTTCATAAATTCATTTCCACAGAGAGATAGAACGTCACTTATTTAAACTGAACATGTTAGATGCGTGTCACACAGGCCTGAGACAAAATTAATAAAAGATGCGGTCGATGCAAATTTAGGGTAACAGTAGCATTTTCTTTAAATGTCAGGCCCACAAAAACACGTAAAGCTTAATTCAGCAACTTTGTAATCGTTAATTTCTTTTTCTGTTCTGTCGCTTTATCTAGTCAGACTATCCCGATTCTAGATTTCACGTTTCTAGACAAGAGCGTCATATTGTGTTGTATGTTCATAAAAGCCTTTCTTCCTTCCAGACGTACTATTGAACAGGAGTTTTTGCCGCCCCTGTGCGCAGTGGTCTAAGCGGTGGCTTCTGATCATTTGTCCTAGATGGGTCCTGGTTCGAATTCTGGTGAGGCATGGACGTTGTGTTTGTCTTAAGGCACTGACTGTCCCCCTTCCCTCGAAGAAGTGGCCCTAAATTAGGGACGGGCTACTGCTTATAGCCCATTAAGTTGCTCACGGTAGTAGTTCAACCTCCACGCGAAGTCTTCCTTCATAGGATAGCATTAGCTGCTGTTCGTGCCACTTGTGGGCTACGTATTGCGCTAACTTGCTGCTGAGTCCGGTGAGTGACGATCATGGTTTTTCTAGCGATAGTATCTCCATCGTATACACGATCTTCGTTGACCTAACCACGTGATACTTCTCATCGGTGGTTGCTCGCGCATGGCCATTGAGATGGAATCATAGAGTTGGTCTCTCTTTTTATTTATCTGTTCCAGGTAACTTGCCTGGGAAATTCTTTTACGTGGGAAGATTGCTTTGGGAAACATAATTTGTTTTGAAAAAAAAAATTGAGTTGTGAAGTTTCAGGGCTTGAATTTAGAGAATAAAAGATATCACTCTACGCATTCACTTCAGGGTTGAACCTGGAATGTGATTGTCGGACGGGCACGTTAAACCATCGGGCCCCGGATGCCGGTCCCCTGGTTATACACTGCTGGCCACCTAAAATGCAAGACCAAGAAGGACGCGAGATAGCAAAGCCAGATTTACTGGATACATAATAATAGATACAAAGATGAAACGATTGAGCTTACTGGCCCGTGCGACTTGCGGACCCATGGCTGGCAATAACGGCCGCTACACGTAACGGCATCGAACGAAAGAGGCTTTGGATGTGGGCTTGGGGTATGTCGGTCCAGGTTGTTTCCACACGTTGCCACAATTTATCAGACGTAGCCGCGGGTTGTGCTTGCCGGGCCACTCGGTTGCCAATCAGCGACCAGACGTGTTCGATGGGCGACATATCGGGAGAACAGGCGAGCCACGGCAGCAGTGACACCTGATGCGCCGTGAAGAATTTTTGCA
Organism: Macrothele yani; assembly: GCA_039090855.1. NCBI lineage: Eukaryota > Metazoa > Arthropoda > Arachnida > Araneae > Macrothelidae > Macrothele > Macrothele yani. Next base: position 190,390,361 of record CM076995.1, read on the forward strand.
CGATGCGTGCCACGTGCGGGCGCGCATTGTCCTGTTGTAACGTGGCCGCTGGCAGGACCTGCAGGTAAGGGAGGACCACAGGCTCCAAAACGTCGGAGATGTAGCGGTGGCTGTTGAGTGTACCGGCGATGCGTACCAGAGGGGTGCGGGTGTCATATCCAATTGCGCCCCAAACCATAACGCCAGGCGACGGACCAGTATAGCGATGCATAATGCAGGCGTCCTACAGTCTCTCGCCGCGGTGCCACCACACGCGGATCCGACCATCGTGGATTTGCAGGCAGAAGCGGGATTCGTCGGAGAAGACGATGTCGTGCCATCCTGTAGTCCAGGTGCGGCGTTCAACGGCCCACTGTTGCCGGACTCGCCGGTGGTCTAACGTCAATGGTAATAGGAGCAATGAGCGCCGCGCGACAGGTCCCCGCTCCTGCAGACGACGTCGAACGTTACGTGCTGATACAGGCTGTTGCGTAACACATCCTAATTCCTGCGCTAACGTTCGTGATGTGGCGGTGCGAGCCGTCAATGCCCACCGCACGACATGCCGGTCCTCTCGTTCGGTGGTGTGCCGCGGCTGCGGCAATCGCTCACGTCGGTCCGTCCGTCCGTCCCTCCTGCACCCACCGAATCCATACTCGCCTCACTGTGGCTGGATGTCGTCCCAAACGGGCGCCGATGTCTCGGTACGATAAACCGCTGTCGCGATAAGCCACTATTCGTGTTCTGTCGAACTCCGGAACGTGCTGGAATGACTGCCGTATTCTGCGACGAGGTATCAGAAAGCTTCCCACGCACAGGTCCAGCAGCACAACACACTTCCACTAGTTACACCCCGCCTTCTGTGCACCCTTCTTATAGTGTTTCAAGGTGGCGTGCCGGACGCACGTGATTTGCATATGCCCTGCAATGCTAATCGTTTGGATGTCCTCTCGCGGGTGACGCATGCTGCGAATTTCAGGCCAATCGGATGCTTCCTTCTTGGTGTTGCATTTTGGGTGGCCAGCAGTGTATATTAGGGCTTCTTCCTCCCCCTTTTGACCTCGGTTACGTGTGATTTTCATGTCGGGCATTCTAGCTCAAATCTTCTGGTTTTCTACTTCGGAGGGTTGTTTAATACCTGGGGTCAGACACCCTTCCTTCGTGAAATCCTCTGCATAAATCTGTCAAAATCATCAGTAGTGTTGATCACAATGGGAAAAACAAAGGATCTTCCGGAGTTTTCTAAATGGCTAATTGTGAGTGCCCGTCTAGCTGGAACGACGATTTTGGAAAGAGTAGAGCTGACTCGTTTCTTAAAGGAAGCGATATCACGGGTATTTAATCATTGGAAAAATAACCCAGCTTTATTTTGTATTAGGCGTAGCTGTGACGCGTCGACAATTTGTCAGGAACGAGATCGCTGTCGTCTGAGAAGGCTTGTACGGAGAAACAGATTATTTAATGATATTAACTTGACCAGAGGAATGTCTCTTTAGAGCGAGGTTCTCAAAAGCTTCTTCTTTCCAAACTGCAGCAGAGGAATGTCTCTTCAGACGGAAATTCTCAAAAGCTTCTTCTTTCCAAACTGCAGGTGAGGAATGTCTCTTCAGACGGAGGTTCTCAAAAGCTTCTTCTTTCCAAACTGCAGCAGAGGAATGTTTCTTCAGACGGAGATTCTCAAAAGCTTTTTCTTTCCAAACGGCAGCAGAGGAATGTCTCTTCAGACGGAAGTTCTCAAAAGCTTCTTCTTTCCAAACGGCAACAGAGGAATGTCTCTTCAGACGGAGATTCTCAAAAGCTTCTTCTTTCCAAACTGCAGCAGAGGAATGTCTCTTCAGACGGAGATTCTCAAAAGCTTCTTCTTTCCAAACTGCAGCAGAGGAATGTCTCTTCAGACGGAGATTCTTAAAAGCTTCTTCTTTCCAAACTGCAGCAGAGGAATGTTTCTTCAGACGGAGATTCTCAAAAGCTTCTTCTTTCCAAACTGCAGCAGAGGAATGTCTCTTCAGACGGAGATTCTCAAAAGCTTCTTCTTTCCAAACTGCAGCAGAGGAATGTTTCTTCAGACGGAGATTCTCAAAAGCTTCTTCTTTCCAAACTGCAGCAGAGGAATGTTTCTTCAGACGGAGATTCTCAAAAGCTTCTTCTTTCCAAACGGCAGCAGAGGAATGTCTCTTCAGGCGGAGGTTCTCAAAAGCTTCTTCTTTCCAAACTGCAGCAGAGGAATGTTTCTTCTGAGACGCAGATTCTTAAAAGCTTCTTCTTTCCAAACTGCAGCAGAGGAATGTCTTTTCAGACGGAGATTCTCAAAAGCTTCTTCTTTCCAAACTGCAGCAGAGGAATGTCTTTTCAGACGGAGATTCTCAAAAGCTTCTCCTTTCCAAACTGCAGCAGAGGAATGTTTCTTCAGACGGAGATTCTCAAAAGCTTCTTCTTTCCAAACTGCAGCAGAGAAATGTTTCTTCAGACGGAGATTCTCAAAAGCTTCTTCTTTCCAAACTGCAGCAGAGGAATGTCTCTTCAGACGGAGGTTCTCAAAAGCTTCTTCTTTCCAAACTGCAGCAGAGGAATGTCTCTTCAGACGGAGATTCTCAAAAGCTTCTTCTTTCCAAACTGCAGCAGAGGAATGTCTCTTCAGACGGAAGTTCTCAAAAGCTTCTTCTTTCCAAACGGCAACAGAGGAATGTCTCTTCAGACGGAAGTTCTCAAAAGCTTCTTCTTTCCAAACTGCAGCAGAGGAATGTCTCTTCAGACGGAGATTCTCAAAAGCTTCTTCTTTCCAAACTGCAGCAGAGGAATGTCTCTTCAGACGGAGATTCTCAAAAGCTTCTTCTTTCCAAACTGCAGCAGAGGAATGTTTCTTCAGACGGAGATTCTCAAAAGCTTCTTCTTTCCAAACTGCAGCAGAGGAATGTTTCTTCAGACGGATATTCTCAAAAGCTTCTTCTTTCCAAACTGCAGGTGAGGAATGTCTCTTCAGACGGATATTCTCAAAAGCTTCTTCTTTCCAAACTGCAGCAGAGGAATGTTTCTTCAGACGGAGGTTCTCAAAAGCTTCTTTCTTTCCAAACTGCAGCAGAGGAATGTTTCTTCAGACGGAAGTTCTCAAAAGCTTCTTCTTTCCAAACGGCAGCAGAGGAATGTCTCTTCAGACGGAAGTTCTCAAAAGCTTCTTCTTTCCAAACTGCAACAGAGGAATGTCTCTTCAGACGGAGATTCTCAAAAGCTTCTTCTTTCCAAACTGCAGCAGAGGAATGTCTCTTCAGACGGAGATTCTCAAAAGCTTCTTCTTTCCAAACTGCAGCAGAGGAATGTCTCTTCAGACGGAGATTCTTAAAAGCTTCTTCTTTCCAAACTGCAGCAGAGGAATGTCTCTTCAGACGGAGGTTCTCAAAAGCTTCTCCTTTCCAAACTACAGCAGAGGAATGTCTCTTCAGACGGAGGTTCTGAAAAGCTTCTTCTTTCCAAACTACAGCAGAGGAATGTCTCTTCAGACGGAGGTTCTGAAAAGCTTCTTCTTTCCAAACTGCAGCAGAGGAATGTCTCTTCAGACGGAGGTTCTCAAAAGCTTCTCCTTTCCAAACTACAGCAGAGGAATGTCTCTTCAGACGGAGGTTCTGAAAAGCTTCTTCTTTCCAAACTACAGCAGAGGAATGTCTCTTCAGACGGAGGTTCTCAAAAGCTTCTCCTTTCCAAACTACAGCAGAGGAATGTCTCTTCAGACGGAGGTTCTGAAAAGCTTCTTCTTTCCAAACTACAGCAGAGGAATGTCTCTTCAGACGGAGGTTCTCAAAAGCTTCTCCTTTCCAAACTACACCAGAAGATGGAAATCATTTCGAAGTCTGTGTGTCTGTTGTGCTTCTAAAATCAGTTTTAACACAATTAATTGCTGGGAACGCTATTTCTTCTTTTGGCTTTCAGGTTGTAAACACTTCAAAATATTGATGACTAAGTGTATGAGTGGCACGTGTATTTTTATTTGGAACCCGCCATCTTACAACTGAAAAATCGAATTACGTAAATAATGTGCGCATTCTTAGAGCAACTCAAACCTGGCTGGCGAGAATTTGTTTTCGGGGTCGTTAAACCCCGAAAACAAATTCTCGCCAGCCAGGTTTGGATGCTCTGTAATTTATACGTTTTCACCTTTAGTGCATCAGTTGATAAACATTTCGTGCCGTAGCACAGATAAGAGAAATTAAAATACGCGTTGCAATGGTAATTAAAACGTCAGAAAATATTTTAATATAACTGCATTGATCACAAACACGTAAATACCTCTCAGTTGGATTTTAAACCGTTCATGAAGCATAAGCAGGAATACTAAAGGTGTCGAGGGGACGACTGGTGGATCAAGCAAATGTTCTCGTACGATTCATAGTTAGTCCTTATGTTTATTGGTCCGAAGTTAAGTGCACTCTCTTATGTGAGGTAGCCGTGCGGTGCCACACGTTTTAAGTGACCTAGATATGTCTTTCGTTTTCACGAGTCTCTTCTGAGCACGAACGATGCAACTCTTTCAAAACGCAGCCGTTCTTGATCACCATGATACTGTTTATGTTGAATGATGTAGCCATTGTAGCTTGAAATAAATTGCCGAAAGTATGTCTTTGCATATTTGTTAAATTCCCAGTGAAGTGTTAGTTTTTTCTGTCATTGCTCCGCACACACGTCTGCAATATGCCGGACACCTGTTTCTGCGTTGCCTTGGGAAAGTCAACAATCGCTGTGTTCTTGAATCGAAGTTCAGTGATTATTAAGACAGTTTTTACTACTAACCATAAACGGGAACTTCCTGTATACCACTTATAGGAACTGAAAACGAATCTCCTGCATGACATTTTATGTGTCGCAGTTAGGTCCTTCCTGCTTATACACTATCTACCAACAAGTAATGGGACACCTGTGATAGCAAAAGAAAACGAAGTTTATTCACCTTCAATAGTTGGTGGAGCCTCCACGAGCTGCGATTACAGCTGCGACCCTCCGCGGCGTACTCTCAACCAAGCGTTGTACAACGGCTAGCGGTATTTTCTTCCATTCGGCTTGGAGAAGACAGTTCCTTCACCGATTTCGGACGGTGGGGGCACCCCTTAAGTCGACGCTCCAACTCGTCCCAGACGTGCTCGATAGGGTTAAGGTCCGGGCTCTGCTCAGGCCAGTCCATTTGGTTAACCCCATTGTCACCATACCAAGCCATGGTGGACCTCGCAACATGACAGGTGGCATTGTCATCCTGAAAGTAACATGGATCCACCCCGTAAAACTGCCACAACGTAGGAAGCGCATGGTCATCCAAAATGGTGCAGTAGGTCTCGGCGTTGAGTCTTGCAGGAACTGCGACCAAGGGTCCCGTGCCATACCAGGAGAAACACCCCCATAGCATAATTCCACCGCCGCCGAACTTCACAGTTGGCACAATACATTTCGGTAGGAGGCGTTCTCCAGGCTGTCGCCAAACCCAGACCCTGCCATCCGAACGGTAGAGGGTGAACCTTGATTCGTCGCTCCAGAGAACCTGTTTCCACTGTTCAACGGTCCACTGTCGACGTTCTTTGCACCACGTTAGCCAAGCAGCGCTGTTGGACTTGGTGATCAAAGGCTTGTGGGCGGCAGCACGTCCATGATAACCGAGCTGTTGGGATTCCTTAAGGATGGTATTCATCGAAAGAACACTCCCGGATGCCTGTTGAAACTCCTCGCGGATGTGGCCCATCGATTTGGTGCAGTTCTTCCGAATTTCTCTGGCCAGCACCCGTCGGTCTCTAACTCCCAGTTTTGTGGGTCTGCCGTGTCGGGGCACATTTCGACAGTCACCTCTCATCTTCCAATTGCCAATCACGTAGGCCACTGTCGATTTCTGGTACTTCAACTCGCTGGATATGTCACGTATGGATCGGCCATTTCTGTGATACCCGACGATTACACCTTTCTCGAAATCAGAGAGCTCCGAACTGCGTGGCATCTTGAATGCGACTGGTTGCGTTGTTGTTTCCCACACGATATTTAACGCCGGCGGCCGGGACGTGTATCAGGACCGCAGATATCGTCGATTGCAGTGGTGTCCAATTACTTGTTGGTAGATAGTGTATTTTGCTTTGCCTTTCCTTCAGTATTTGTAATCCGTAGTATTTGCTTGTTTAAAGTGCAGTGAACTATCCAGTATAAATTTACTTTGCAGAGCGTCACTTTGAATTCTGTATACACTGAGTTCTGAATTTTAAAATGTGAACTGCCCAAAACAAGGGTTTTCGATCATAGAATATTTTTAGTAGAATATTGATCGTAGAATAGTTCGTGTCGTTGTGTGCTCATTTAGATATTAGCTAAAAATATTGAGTAGCTTCGGCATATATTTCCAGCATCTACATAACATCTGAAAGGTGTTTCTGAAACTTCTTTCTCACGAGTGCTGTTACTCCCGTTATAAAGCTGTAATCTCGTCATTGAAATGGCTCTGCGTTGAGGAAAAATCGCATTGTGACATCCACTGAATACGTATGTTCGAAATTTTGAGTATGGCATTTGGTAGCTGAGCAAATGAGATTTCTCTGTATTTTTTTTTTTTTGTATTATGTTATCGATGTATTGTACTGTAAGGTTGTTTCTGTGTAGCAGTCCTCAGAAAATATTCGTATGTATAACTTGCTTGTGTATTTTTATATACGCATCGAGATATTTGTAGATCTTGTTACGCGCATGACACCGCGCATCTTATTTTTCGTGCCAACCACTTTTCTTGTCTGGGGGGATACGACACTACCTTAAGCATCTAAGACTGTATGGAGTTTTTTAAAAAAACGTCAACTTACCATAAATCGCCGAGTTTTCCTAAAATTCTGAATTTTCCGTTAACACCTCTTTAAAATGGCAGTTTACCGTTGATATACAGAGGATGAGTCCAAAGTTTTGCAATATTGGGATCACTTTATGTTTTCATATGTACCTTTACAAAGAAAGCTTACTAGCATTTAGAGTATAGGCCATCGTTGTTGCACCGTCTTTAGCCATCTGTCTGCCAGTTCTTCGATTCCGCGGCAGTACCAGTTCTTGTCCTTCGAGGCGAAGAACTCCTTCACCCCAGCTGCCACCTCCTCCTGGTTGTTGAAGTGCCGCCCGCGAAGGAAGTGGGCCATGGACCGGAACAGATAATAATCCGACAGGGCAAGTCCTGGACTATATGCTGGATGCGTCATCAGTTCGACGCCCTCAAGTTCCTGGATTTTTGCCCGAGTCTTTCGCGCGGTGTGATGCCGAGAGTTGTCCTGCTGTAAGAGAACGCTTTCTGTTCACCAATGCCGGGTATTTCTCCTCCAAAATGGCATACATTCGCTCCAAGTGCTCAAAGTAGATGCTGGCGTTGATGGTTCCAACATCTGGAATTCGTAATGGATTACCCCTTCGAAATGCCACCAGACGTAGAACAACACCTTGTGCTCGAAGCGCCCACGTTTGGCAACAGGTTCAAAAAGCTGGATTGTGTTCAATCACTGCCGTTGTGTGTTAGGATTACGGAAATAGACCCACTTTCATCGCTCGTAACAGTTCTCTTGATGAAAGGTACATCGTGCGGGTTTTCTAGGAATTTCGTGCACACTTCCACTCGGCTGTTTGCTTCAGCTAGCGTCTGTTCGTGAAGGACAATGCGGCATCTCCTGTAGACCTAACTGAGTCCTGAAGGTGACGAACCACGGTGGTCTGTGATATACCCAGCTCGCCTGATAATCTCCGAATGCTGGTTGTCGGATTTGTCTCTACAGCCTGGCGCACGGCCTCCGAATTCTCGGTTCGTGGCGTACTTGACCTTGGTTGATCGACGAGGTTTCTGTCACCTGATCAAAATCTCTTGAACCATCTGGTTGCGGTGCTGTGGTCCACGGAACCTTCCCCTTTCTCATGACAAATGTTTCGTGTTGTTTGATCAGCGTTATGGCCGAATTCTAACTCGTATAGCAAAAGTTTCCTAATTAGACGTTCATCTTTTTGGCGTCCCAACCACAACATGCTAAGTTGGTTCACAGCAACGACTACCACTTTATATGCTTTTCGACTTAATGTAGTGCGCGCCGCCGCAGCACGTGCGTTTATGCAAATATTGCAAAACTTTCGACTCAGCCCCTGTACGAAGGAAAGTTTGAACAGTTTTCTTTAAATTTTAATTCACGAAAAGATTCCCGTGAATTTCAGAAAACCTTGTACAGTGTTGTAGGTCACTGATTTTTACTGCTAGTCGTTCCTTATTCAAGGTTGTTGGTCCTACATTAGGGACTCCTTAACATAAGTGCTCATAAGGGTCTTTAAAGTTGAAGAAATATTGCAGATAATAAAAGATACTCTCATGGGCAACGAAGTTCGTTTCGGCCGGGTGGCGCACTGGTCTAAGCGATGGCCTCTGATCATTCGTCCAAAAGGGGTCCGGGTTCGAATCCCGGTGAGGCATGAATGTTGTGTTTGTCTTACGGCACCGGCTCTCTCCCTTCCCTGGAACCAGTAACCCTAAATTAGGGACGGGCGACTGCTTATAGCCCATTGAGTTGCTCACGGTGGTCGTTAAACCTCCAATTAAAAAAAAAAAAAAAAAGTTCGTTCTGCCAAATGGGAAACGTCAGCGCATTCGCCGTATTTCCATGCCGACGTGTGTGATTTGTTTTTGTCCGTACTTCGCTTAATGAAAACACGTGTTGTAGCGGAAAAAAAGCCTAAAATAAGTTTGTTCCTTTAAGTGTGGTGCAACTGTGTCAGCTATATGTCAATTCATCGTGCTCAACAGAATCATTCGGAGCAAAAGCGTGCCTTGTTAGCGTTTCTTTGAAGCATTACAAAGCAGAAGAGAAATCCACTTGGTTCGCTGTTAGAAGGCAAATCGTCCTTCATCTTCGAAATCGTGCTAATAATTGTTATTGCTGTTTTTATTCATTACCACATCCGGTGCTTTTTGAGCCCTCTTTCTGTGCATGTGTGTTGTTTTACCTAATTGTGTGAACGACCATATCTAGATTAGTACCTGCTGAGATTCGTAGCAGTTATATTTGTGAAACAACTTATGTGTCTGTGGTGTGCCTGTTTTGCGTTTGCATGGATTTAATTAGTGGGCACTCTCATTGCCATTCCCTATCGGCATGCAGCGATCCGAGCGCTCAATTTCTCATTAAGGCACCACAGACACCCACTCGCACGAGGGTGCCCATAATTATTAGCCGGTGGATGTTTCTGTGGCACCGCTGCGAAGTAATTGTCTTCTGGGAAAGGCCATCTGAAAGCCTGTAATTATGGGACGCGTTTCATTCTCCGTAATTGCATTCAAACCATCCAGTATTGACGATGCGTTATCGCAGTGCCATGTGCGTAGAAGCAGCTTTAATTGAAGCGATCTTTTAAACAAACAATATGTTTTCACAGTATTTTTTTTTTCTTTTCGTTTTTTGCTTTTTGTTTTACTGGGTATGCCAAGCAGCACCCGCAAATTATTTCTGACAGTGCATCTGTAACTGAGATGAGCGAATAAGAGTCGAGAAAAAGATTTTATATGAGAGCAACGAGGGAATGAACGTCCGTCATTCAGGAAGTTTCTCCGCATTTGAAATAAGTAGAAGTGAAAATTCTACCGGGTTATATAAGCGGCGAACATGTTTCTTTTGAAATAAGGTGGTGGCTATTTGTGATTGGGTTTCAAAACTCTTGTGGAGTAACCTTGTGTACTTTCTTCTCACCTTTACTTTATTGCCACTCCAGGTTACATCGTGAAAATCTTTCGGAACGGGGGTTTTAAGAATGTTTTCTTTCCAAACTGCATCAGAAGGAAATCTTTCGGAACGCGGGGTGCTCTAACGTTTCTTATTTTCAAAACTGCAGCAGACGAAAGTGTCTTCAAACGGAGGTTCACAAAGTTTCTTTTTTCCAAACTACACCAGAAGATGGAAATCATTTCGAATGGGAGTTCTCAACGTTTCTTCTTTCCAGACTTACAGCAGAGGAAGAAAATTTCTTCAAACGGAGGTTCTCAAGAGAAACTTTTGAGAACCCCCGTTTGAAGAAAGGAAATTTCTTCAAACGGGGGTTCTCAAAAAGTTTATTTTTTCTGAACTACATCAGAAGAAAATCTCTTCGAAGGTGGTTGGTTCTCAAGCGTTTCTCCTTTCCAAATTACAGCAGAGAAACTCAATTTCTTCAAACGGTGGGTCTCAAGAATTTCTTTTTTCCGAACTACGTCAGAAGAGGACAATGTTTTAGAACGGAGGTTCTCAGGCGTTTCTTCTTTCCAAACTGCAGCAGAAGAATGTCTCTTCAAACGGAGGTTCTCAAAAGTTTCTTCTTTCCAAACTATAGCAGAAAATGGAAATCGTTTCGGATGGGAGTTCTCAAGCGTTACTTCTTTCCATACTGCAGCAGAGGAAAAAAATGAAAATCTCTTCAAACGGAGGTTCTCAAAATTTCCTTCTTTCCAAACTACATCAAAAGGAAATCTTTTCAAAGTGGGAATATCAAGCGTTTCTTCTTTCCAGACTACAGCATACAAAGTAAATCTCTTCACTCCGGAGTTCTCTAGAGTTTGTCTTACGGCAATCTTCCGTTATTAAATATATTATTTCATTAGCAATATGCAGTGATATACTATCAGACGGGGTGCTGAGACAAAAGTTCGACCTGTTTGCAGCTAAAAGTTTAATGACGTAAGAAAGCCATACACCCTTACCCCATTGTGCAAAGTGTATTGCCAGCTTTTCATCAGAGCCACCATCATTTGGTGGTACTACTTCCAGGACTTTTGATACCAGGCTCTACATCAGCTAAAACTTTCCTATACCAGGCTCTACATCCACCGCTGAAACGAATGCCGTCCATGTAGGAAATGTGCTGTGAAGCGGAATAGGTTGTAGACGGATGGACAATATGCCCGGACGATATGGGGAATGGAGTAGGATCTCACCCCTTTCTAACTACTGTAGTTTCAGGTGAACCACTGTGGAGGTGTAACTTGGTGCATTATTCACTTGCAGCAACGCCCGTTTCTTGTTCTTGAGCGCTGGGTAGCGTTGGTATAGAGCATTATGGGAATTGCGCACTAGCGTCGAAGCCATATTACGATATTCTTTTGTTTGTTTGCGGATTTAACGACCGTCATTTATAGTCTATTGCCAAACGTTCGATGGGCTATAAGCAGTCACCATCCTTAATTTTGGGCCAGTGATTCCAGGGAAGGGAGAGAGCCAGTGCCTTAAGACAAACACGGTATTCATACCTCACCGGAATTCGAATCGGGGTCCATCTCGGACGAACGATCAGAAGCCAACGCTTAGACCACTGCGCCAGAGGTGCAACTAACTGTATTGCGATATTAGTTGAGCAGAAGATATAGGTCTGTAAACGTACCGCTCAGGTGCTCATACGCCGTTATTTGTAAAAAAAAAAAAAAAAAAAAGTTTGAACGTGGCAGCAGCATCGAGAGGAATTTGTGAAGGCGAGGAAACAGTAGACAGCAGCGCTGCTCTAAAACGATTCCATTGTTGTTGACTTCAGTCTGTTGCACAAGCCTAGGTCCAGGCTTCCAAGGACCACCAACTCTGGTCAAAGTTGTGACAACGGACCCAATACCCAGTACACGACAACTGGCAGCTGAGGTGTATTCTTCCCAATCAATTGTTCCATCGGATTGTTTCCCATGTACTGACTCCCCAGTAGGCGGAAAAAACATATCCTGTCTGTCTCAGATTGCTGTCAAACCCACAGGACAATTATTTTTTGGAGTCGTATCGTAACAGGTAAAGAAAATTGGATATTCCTACATTATCCTACCACTAGGAACCAGTGGCTGGGGCCAAGGCACGAAGAACAGCAAGTGGTGCAAAGATGTTGGCTCGAGAGGAAAGTCGTGCTGTGCATTTAGTGGAATTGTGAAGGTTTTGCGTGCTGTGAATTCGTGCCAGATGGGCAGTCTGTGGATGGAAACTTCATTGCTGAAGAAGTGCAGCGATTCATGATGCTATGCACCATGGTTACCCAGCGCTCATCACTACGAAGCGGGCGTTGCTGCAAGACAAATATGTCCCATGCCACAGCTCCAAAGTGTTCCGCCGAAAATACGGGGATTTGAAAGAGTTGAGATCCTTTATCCCATCCTCCACACACTCCGGACCAGGCCTCCATTCGACTGATACCTGCTTCGCTGCATGACCCATTTCCTACAAGAACGACACTTAGGCTGAATGGTGGATGGAGAATCTAGCATCAGAGGGTTTCTATCCTTTTAACCTGCAGATTGGTTCCGCCACGAGGTCATGGCTGTGATGGAACGGTGGCATTACAGCCATGATCTCGTGGGTAATTCTCAGAATTACGTGTGCCTATGTGGTTTTCTTGCATCATTAAGCTTTTTAGCTGTAAACGGGAGAAGGTTTTGACTCATTCTGGTCGGTGGTGTGTTTGTCGTACTGCCATGATTGTGTTCTTCTCAGAAAGTTTTGACTCGACTCGTAGGCACAGGATTAAATTGCCATCGATCGTTAAGATCAAAAAAATAAATAAATAAATACATAAAGGAGAAAAGGGGCAACTTACGGGAAAAAAAAAAAATATGTATATATTTAATTTAAAATGCGTGGATGCGCGTGTGTTTGTGTAAGAAATATGTATGCAGGTTACAGATTCCCGTGATGAAGCATTTATCTGTATACATATTTCTTATACAGATTGATTCACTTGGGACTTTACCCCAAAAAAGCGCTGTAATTTTGAAAAGGGAAAACATTTGAAGCTGAAACTTGAAGACGAAGTGCCGTACATTCTGACATTCGCATGCATGTCTGCCCCGTTTGGCTCGTATGCCCAGAGGGCGCCAGAATACACGGCGTCTGGTGGAAACGGTTTCGCGCCATTCTCTTTGTCCATCGGCTACCGTCGAGTACGGTTGCCAGCTCTTTCAAGGAGTGTCAGAAAGAGTTTAAGAAAAATTTCCCTGTCGGAAACCACCTACGAAGCCAACGATTTTAAATCCTACGAAGAACCTTGAGACGGCAGGAAGCCTTCTTGATCAGGAGGGTGACCCGCAATGTGTGAAAAAGAGGTTGTTACAGTCTCCAAAGAATTTGTTACGCAGGTTTTTGCAAGAAACAGGACTGTCATATTCCACCTGCCAAAGGGCTGCAAAAATGGGTAAACTGAAGCCATGTCGTGTTACTGTATTTCATGAGTTATTACCAATTGACATGCCCAAACGAATGCATTACTGTCGGTGGTTTAGGGAATTTGCTAGTCAAAATCCAGGCGTATTAGACATTATGTGGTTCACGGACGAAACCTGGTCCCACCTTTTAGGTTATGTGAACTCACAGACTACACAGGTATGGGCGAGTGAAAATCCCCATCTTATTTACGAGGAAAGAATGCATCCCATAATGATTGGCGTATGATGCGCAATTTCATGGTCCAATTTTCTTTGAACAGACTGTCAACAAAGAAGTGTATCTCAATATCTTCACGCAGTTTGCGAACGAACTGGTTGATATTAAACTGCAGAATGGCTTCTTCCAACAGGATAGTGCGATTTGTCACACTTCCATTGCCAGCATGGCTGAGATTCGAAGTTTCTTCGTCGATCGGGTTACCTCCAAAGATTTGTGGCCATGATCATGATCATATGTAGAGGATTTTAGGAAGGAAGTGTCTGACCCCAGGTCTTAAACAACCGTTAGAAATAGGAAGCTAGGAGATTTGGGCTAGAGTGTCCGATAGAAAAGTGACACGGAAGCGAAGTAGAAAGGGGGAGGAAGACGCCCTTTTTTATTACCGGGGCGCCAGTACCCGGTGTCCGACGGCTTAACGTGCCCATCCGACGCACGGCGGATATTTAGTGGATCGAGCGTTCGTACCTGCTGGGATCGAACCTGAGGTCCTTTCCGTGGCAGTCACGAACGTTGCCCATTAGGCTACCCGTGGCCTTAGATTTGTGGCCGCAAAGGTTTCCAGATTTAAATCAACCCGATTCCTTTTAATGGGGTCCTCTGAAAGGTACTGTATGCAGCAATAAGCCTAGTACTATTCGGCAGCTGAAAGGCAACATCACACATAAAATTGAAGTAATAAATAATAAATACCAACATGCTGAGGCTTACATTTGACAATATGCAGCGACGAGTTAATCTCTGTCGGGATGCAAATGGCGGACATTTTCAACATCTTCTGTTAACAATGCGATTGTGAAAAGGTAAGGCATTTCGTCTTCTAATTTCAGCTTGAAATGCTTTCCCCTTTCAAAATTATGGCGCTTTTTTTGGGGGTAAAGTCCCGAGTGAACCACTCACGCTGCATGTCCGCTGTCTTCCGAGTTAGCTGTTATAGTTTACGTGATACATTTTTTCAATTGCAAAATGCTTATTTATTTCGGACTTGACTATGATATCCTTTATTTAGATTTATATACACACCGTCGTGTCATAATAATACAACCACTCCCGTAATCACAGTGTACCCGCCCAGTCGCGTCACAGAGTGCACGTGACAAGATCGACCATACAGAGATGTAAGCGGCCGACCAGAACAGATGAGCCATAGTGCGTAACGAGAACACAATGGCCAGAGGTAGTGATTTGACGGACGTGCAAAACGGAATGTTCATCGGCTTCCGTGTCAAGGGTGGAAGTATCTGAGAAGCAGCAGACTTCCTGGGCTGTTCGCGAGGTGCTGCAGTAAGGGTGTACCAAGAATGGACCCCTGGCACACCGAGTATCTCCCGACGTCATAACTGTGAATCCCCAAAGGCCACACAGTTATGACGTCGACCCAGAGGACAACGTCGCCTCCGTCGTCTAGTAAAGGACAATCGACGCGCAACAGTGCAGTAATTGACCACGCAAATGAAAACTGGGGCATCCAGGTACGTGTCTCCGATAACAGTAGAGCGAACCCTGTTCCGCATTGGTCTCAGGTGTGGACGCTGCGTCAAGGCTTCCATGTTAACCCTGGTTCATCGGCGCCTGCAGTTCGCATTGGACAACCGTCATTGGACAGTGGAAGAGTCGAGAAAGGCTGCCTTCTCCGACGAATCCAGGTTTCTACTCCACGGAAGTGACGGGCGATGACGGATATGACGTCAGACACACGAGAACCAACACCCGGACACGCTTGTCGGTCAAGTACAGGCCGTCGGTGGCAGTGCGAATGTCTGGAGATGTTTTCCTGGTATGACCTGGAACCGCTGGTACCACTAGATGGGTCTTTGAACGCCAATGGCTACCTGACCATCCTTGCTGACCACATGCATCCCTTCATGTTGGACGTTTACCCTGGTGGTGATAGTGTCTAAAGGACAATGAGCCCTGTCACGTTGCTAAGGGGGTCCGTGACTGGTTCCAGGAACACGACAGCGATGTCTCCGTTCTCCCTTGACTGGCGAAATCGCTCGAACTCAGTCCCATAGAGCAGTTGTGGGACTATTTGGATCGACAGGTTCGGCGTGCCGACCCATAAACACGTCTCCTCCGGGACCCCCGTGCTCTGCTGCAGTCCGAATGTGCAGGTGTGTCCTGGGTAAGCTTCCAGGTCCTCATTGCGTCCATGCCACGCCGTCTCGCCGCTGTCATTTCTGCCAAGGGTGGTTATTCTAGGTAGGTGGTCATATTATTCTAATCATCATCATCATCATCATCATCATTGTCAATCCACTGCTGGACGAAGGTCTCCCCAAGTTTTCTCCACAACGGTCTGTCTTATGCCAGTCTCCCCCACGTCACTCCCGCATACTTTCGAATTTTATCCACCCATCTTCCATGTGGTCTTCTTCTTTTGTGTCTTTTTCTGTCCCTTGGAATCCAATCTAAAATTTCGGCTGTCCATCGATGGTCTGTCCTTCTGGCAGTATGTCCAGCCCATTGCCATTTCAGGTATTTAACTCTGATCATGATGTCTTCCACTCTTGTCATTTTTCGGATCCGCGAGTTCCTCTTCTTATCTCTCCTGGTTACACCAAGCATGCACCTCTCCATGCTGTTTTGAGTTGTCTGCAGCCTTTGTATGTCTCTTTTAGTTAAGGTCCACGTCTCTGCACCATACGTAAGCACTGGAAGGATGCATTGATCAAACACTTTTCTTTTAAGACATAATGGCATATTGCTCTTGAAAATTATGCTGTTTCTTCCAAAAGCTCTCAGGCAAGTTTTGTACACCGATTAATTTCTTCATCAATGTGACCCTCACTTGATATCTCCTGTCCAAGATAAACGTACGTGTCTGTTATCTCCAGCTTTTCTCCATCAATCGATAAATCTTCATTTCTTGTAAAAGCATTGAACATCACTTTTGTCTTCTGAAAGTTCATTTTTAATCCCACTTCTGTACTCTTGTCAGCAAGTCTCTGCAGCTCTGATGGGGTAGTTGCAAAAATGACTACGTCATCAGCCAAACGAAGGTGGATTAGATAATCTCCATTAATCTTTATCCCTTTGTTTTCCCAGTTCAGTGATTGAAAGACATTTTCCAATGTGGCATTAAAGAGCTTCGGAGATATGGTGTCACCTTGTCTCACTCCTTTTCCAATATTTGTGTGTGTTGTATTTTCAAACAGCCGAATCTTTGCACTTGCATTTTCATAGATGTTATTAATAATATTAATGTACGCATCTTCAATACCGCAGGATTTCAGAGCCATTGTAACTGCTGATGGTTTCACCGAATCAAAAGCTTTTTCATAATCCATAAAAGCCATGCACAATGGAAGTTCATATTCCCTCGCGACCGTGTGTAAATGTTTTCCCATGGACTGCTGTTTCATATAAATTACAAGATTATTATATTAATGCATGCAAATTATAAGATAATGATTATTTTTGTGTTTGAGTTACATAAGTAACGTAATTACAAATCTCAGTACGAAATTTCATTTAATTTCCTCGGAAATACTTCGAGTTATGTATTGATTTATAAGTTATCCTTTAATTGTGAGCACCCTTGTATCAAATGTTTACACTCGTTCCTCGGAACTGAAGTAACTTTTGATTTGCGAGTAGCATCCAGGTCACAGTTGATCAGGATGAAATGAACTCTTACGGGAAAATCGCATTAAAATCTAGTTCCGTTGTGATTTGAGGGAGGGAAAGGAACAAAGAAAAAACAGCAGCATATTATATGCCTGATTGCCTAAACGATGACATGAATTAACGTCTTCCGGAGCCAATTTGTCTGCTGGTAACTAATAGAACAAAATCTGAATGGAACACAACGAAAATATTAACACGATAAATTCTGCTGTGATGAAAACACGAATATGTCATCTGCGTTGTATTTCGGTTCCTGTTTTTCTAAATCGTTTTTGGTGTCTAGTTCGTGGTTCGGGGCATGTATGTTTCAGATGATCTACTCATGAAAACGGCTGCTAATGGAGTTTTTATGTCAAGTGGGTTTGTTGTTCTTCGGTTACACCGATACATCCGTCATGATTCATTTTTTAGATATTTCATAAGCTGGGTATTTAGTTTTCCAGTTCGACCGTTACAAGTGACCTTTCTAAGTTTTAATCTGAAACATGCACGCCAAAAAATTATTTAAAAAAAATCACGTAATTACAGGAAAGTCAGTGTAGTTCTCCAGAAATAACACACAGTTTTCAAGATGTATGCCTGAACCTCAGAGCTACGCACTCGAATTACAGCGAAACAGCTAATTTCTTCTAGTAGTGGGATCCGAACCCACGTCGTCCATCCCCGGAGTCGGATATTCCACCAACTGAACTACTCCGGCATGGCTTTTTGTTGCAACTTGCCGTTTGGAGTTAATGAAAGCTTGTAGTCTCTTTCTTTCTTTCTGGTTTCATCTAGGTTTTTCTCTGCAAGTACAAATACAAAAGACAGTATCGAAACTATTTTATAAAAAAATGGGCTTGGTTAAACACTAATTACTAGAGTGTTTTGGATTGTTCTTTATAGTTATCTTTCCTTTCTCATAGATTACTCGGTGCCTTCGAAAAATAAGAACACTGTGTCTGTAGGAAGAGGGGTAGGTTAAAATAGCTGAGGGGAAGCAGATTATTTTATTTTTTTATTTTTTTACGCGTGACATTAAAGAACTGTTGTTCAACCGCACTAAGTTCTTTCTTTGTTTGGACAGCCAATCGTAGTCAATATTATGCTTTCTCATGTTTTGCTATTTAGCCAGAAGTAATCACACTCGAAAGCAAGTGCGCTTCAGAAACTTCTATAATTGCTCGCAGGGAAAATGTCTCAAAATATTTACTGTCGACTCTTCATCGAAACATAAAGCGTATACGTACTGAAAAATATAGCGATCTTAGGTATGGCTTTTATTATAAATGCTCTTAGGCTTATGTTTTTATGTCATTCACAAGATAGTCGAAACAGGAAAAATCCAAGCTATTGTAGGCAGTATGTTTCTAGTGCTGCTTGATCAGAGAAACGACAAAATAAGAGGCACTTTCATTTTAGAGAGGTCAAAAAAATAGAATTCCTACGTACTAGCTTGGGGGGCGGGGGGGGCGCATAAGTACGAAATGGTCAAAGTGCTGTGCTGTTCCGAGATTTAGTTTTTACGCCCGTGCAGTTTAACTTCAGTCATTATCAAGAGAGCTCCGTGGTTCTGCATTGGGTATGTTATGTTTTGGTTTTCTCATGATTGGCTCCTTCTTGGAAGTCTCTGCTTTTTTAGCTGGCGTCGTCGAAATGTGCCATATCGCAGTTTCATTTGTAATAGAAGACATAAAAACAGTTAACTCTCGTTATATAAGAAAGTTCAAGGGGATTGAAAATTGGTTTCTTATAACCGAATTTGGAGTAAAATGGTTAAAACTTCGAAATTAAAGAAGATACATAGCGTACAGTACATATATTTTATGAATAAACAAGTGTACATCAATACATACCTTTTATTTAAAAAAAATCTGTTATAGAAGTCTGCTTTTTTTGCATTTACCATTACAATCGTCTCACATTTTTGGAGTCCAATCAAACATTACTCTTTCTCTGCTTCTTGAGCACTTGGAATCCTACTCACATAGTTCTTCACATTTTGAATCATATCCACGCGTTCCACCTGCGTCGGTAGCTGCGGCTCAGAAAAGTTGTCATCCTCTTCTTCACTGCTGCTTCCAGTTTCTTCAACAGGATTCATTTGGGCCAAAATTTCGGCGTCTGTCAGCTCAGGCGATGTTTGCACACCGTTATCTGCGGTGACGAAATCCTCAAAAGAAACACCTTCCACATCCAATTGAACCCACTCATCAAGGGGACCATAATTCTCAAAGTCTTGTTCCAGTTCAGAATTTTCTTCATTATGAAATCTAGCTTTCCGGGTTCGAATCCCTGTGAGGCATGGATGTTGTGTTTGTCTTACGGCGCTGGCTCTCTCCTTTCCCTGGAACCAGTAGCCCTAAATTAGAGACGGGCTACTGCTTATAGCCCATTGAGTTGCTCACGGTGGTCGTTTAACCTCCGTGAGCAACTCAATGGGCTATAAGCCGTCAAAAAGAAAAGAAAAAAAAAGAAATACAACTCAAAAACAGTGCACAATGAAAAGATGAGAACTGAGAATACGTACGTACTGTATGTAGCACTGTACCGATTTTCATCTATGAACGCCCTGGTGATGACCTAGAATTCTTGGAAGGGGTAAGTCAGAACGGAGTTTATATTTCTTGGGGTTCCCTTCCAAGAAAACGTTTATCATGCTATGTAGGTAGGAGCGAAGGGCAAAGAAACAACAACAAAAAAAAAACGACGTGCATTATCTGGTGGAAGTCGCTTCGAAAATGGCCTTGAAATTCCATGGGAGATAAAGAGAAGAAACATTGGAATACAAGTCGAAAATTTTTCATTTTGGAAATGCATGTTTTGGAACTTTTTTATAACTGTAATTTGACTTTTTTTGCTTTCTTATAAACATGAAACGTTCCTCTACTTTAACATTAGGCCAAATTTCTTTCTTATAACCGTAAATTTCTTATATCCGAGTTTCTTATAACGGGAGTGTACTGTATCCCTTTAATATTCACAATAGTATAACTATATTAGTAATCCGAATTTCTCGGCGGAGATTATAAATTAAAGTTTCCAAACTTTGGCACATCAACGAGATGGCTTTTTTTTTTTTTTTTTTTGATTGGAGGTTTAACGACCACCGTGAGCAACTCAATGGGCTATAAGCAGTCGCCCGTCCCTAATTTAGGGTCACTGGTTCCAGGGAAGGGAGAGAGCCAGCGCCGTAAGACAAACACAACATCCATGCCTGACCGGGATTCGAACCCGGACCCCTTACGGACGAATGATCAGAGGCCAGCGCCTTAGACCACTGCGCCACCGGGGCGGCGATGGCTTTTTCAAGGAAGGTAGACAGCAAAACGTTTTTACACCCGTGCAATTTAACATCAGTCATTATCAAGAGAGGTTTTGCTGTCTCTACCCCCCCTAAAAAAGCCATCTGGTTGATGTGCAAAAGCTTGGAAACATTGATTTGTAATTTACTCCAAGAAATTCGGATTACTACAATAATATAGTTATACTATTTTGAGTGTAATTGGTGTATAGTTCCTTGTTATTAGTTATCCCTTTAATACTTGATCATCGGTTTTCGCAGATAACAACACGCCATCTCTGTAAAGGATTGTTATGTCGTAACAACGCTTCTATGCGCCAAATTATCTTTCGTGAATGCGGACTACCCGCTCTTTCCTTTACGTCACTGTCGAATGACCATCCTGATTAAGTTACACACTTTTCGGACATTGGGGCGGAACAGTTCCACCGAAATCCTACACGAGGCGATTAATGAAAAGAGGGGAACAACATTAGGGTGAGGCTTAGAGGTCAGCTCCGGCTACTGGGATGCAACCACTGAAGTTTACTTCTAGGGCAGTTGACCCCATGAAGCAAGTTTCCGTGAAAGACATGCAACGCGTAAGTTTGTGCAGAATATACGCATTTCATTCCCAGTGTCTCTTCCGGTCTGGGGAGTTTATGCGCTTCGTTAAGATGTAGTCTGGTGTAGCGAAGGCGACCAACGCCAGGGGGGCAAGATATTTAATCTGCGCCCCTTGGGAAATAACGACACAGGCGATTAAGAAAGTGGTTTCGAGAAGTAACTTCTCTATCAGTGAGCTAAGTTTGTGTGAGAAAAGTTTGTTCCACTTCTGTGTTGAATATAATTCTGCGAGTTTATTCAAAGCAAATTTAATTTCACGTCACAGCGCTCCCACTGACGCGTTGTAGCGCGTGAATTGTCCAAAAACAAAAAAAGGACCCATATTTACAAATTGTAAGCGTCCTTTGGGACCCACATTTTATTTCTGATTTTTGACGTGAATACGTCTTTAAAATCAGACTAGTACTAAGTACGGAAAGTTGAACGTCACGAAAAAATGGGCATCGAGTTCGGTCTAATATTAGGTGTACAAATAAGTTTTAAAGCGTTTTAAGACAACGCAGCATGTAATTTGAGAGAAAACAACAATACTTTTACGAATCAAAATATGCGCCGTCATTATCTATCACCTTCCGCCATCGGTCGGGCAGCCGACGAATTCCAGCCATGAAGAATACTTCATCGTGTGACGCGATGAAGTCGTCAACCCATTTTTGCACTACGTCACATGTCCTGAACCGTACAGCACCCAAACCATGTTGCATTGATCGGAACAAATTATAGTCTGAAGGAACTATGTCGGGACTATACGCCGGGTGTTCCAAAACTTCCCAGCCATGCGTCAACAGCGTTTCCTCGACCGATTTCGCGACATGCGGCCTAGCGTTGTCATGCAGTAATTGCACGGGGCGTAATCCTTTGCCTATGAATGGACGTTTCCGACAGATTTCCTGGTTCAGTCGCAGCAATTGTTACTTGTAAAGATCAGCAGTAACAATTTGACCCTGTTCCAACAGTTCGTAATGGAGCACACCCTTCATATCCCACTAGATGCACAGCAGAACTTTCTTGGAGTGAATATTACGTTTCCGTGTCGAAGTCATTGCTTCACCGGGGTCTACCCAGTGTCTTTTGCGGTTGGGATTGTCGTACCGTATCCACTTTTCATCACCTGTAACGATTTTCCACAGGAAAAACGTTCTGTGTTGTTTATTCAACAAATTCAAACACTTCATGACACGCTCATCCTTGTTCCTCAGGCTCAGGTCATGTGGCACTCATTTTCCTTCCTTCTGAATCTTTCCCATTGCGCGTAAACGATTGGAAATGATTTGTTGAGTTACCCCCAGTTGTTCTGTTAGTTATTTTTGCGTCTGAGACGAATCTTCATTCAGCAATGCTTGCAGTTCCTCATGTACAACCTTCCGCTACGTTCTCGATCGCTAACATCAAAGTCACCTGCTTTAAACCGTCTAAACCACAACGTACACGTGCTTTTAGACACAATATGCTCCCCAGAACAGAACCGATCGATGCTCATGCTTTTGCAGCACTTTTTCCTTGATGAAATTCGAAATGCAGTGTCGAATAAATGCAGTGTCGCTTGTCATCGTTCACCTACCGATGTGCAAGTGCGTTTGACTATTGCGCAAACTTCTGTGTCACATTTTATACATTGGAGCAGTTACGGTCACACGACAACAATGCGATGGAATGTCGGATATGTAAATTAGTAGTATACGTCACACAAAACAACGCTTTAAAACTTATTTGTACACCTAATAATTTCTATGTTATCAACGCGAATCAAACCAACCTAGTGTCATTCGATAGCTAAGGGAACAAAGACTTGTCAGTGACCTTGAGTTCGCGCCCCGCGATAAGCGGGGAAGGAAAGGGGTGTGTTTGATTTGGGGGACTTTCGGCTGCGAAGCGCTACGACGTCGAAATTGGTCTCAAACGAAAGCTAACGTCGAGATCTGTCGGTTTAAGACATTAGAAGTGAAATCGAATACGGTGTTGGTTGTGAAACTTTGGATCGCAGTTGGAAAATTTTAAAAATTTCACAATGTCGGCATATACTCATCGAAACGCCAATCAGAAATACATCGAACATAGTCTACGCGAAAGAGCAACTCGTCAGCTTTCGATAAACACCACAATGTCCGCGGCAAAGCGCATGAGAAAGTATCGGGAGCTAAAAAAAATTGCAGCGGCGCAGCGTGCGTGCGACGGCGCGAGGGCTTCGGCGGCAGCTACGCACGAGCCCATGGACGTAGAGTATAAAAACGATTCTGCCCATACTTCGGAAGACGGAAACGACGAAATGGAAGTGGATTTCGAGAGATCGGTGCGGTTTGAGAAGTGTCGGAGATTGGCGAGTGAACGTTTCGAGAACACGTTTCTGACCAATCCGTTCGGTCATTCGTGCGGGGTTTGCGACAGACTATGGTTTCTGAAGGATTTGAAACCAGTGAAGCCAAAACATGTAAATTTGCTCGAAAACACGTTTTCTGGCGAGAACGTATCGGAGTTCAAGTTGTGCAGTACGTGTTGTAAATCATTAGACAGTAAGAAGATTCTGAATGTCGCGATCGAACGGTTTCAAGTATCCACCGAAACCGATCGGTTTGCCACCATTGGATTCGATAAGTACCAGATTGATTTCTCCGAGGCTTCCATTCATGCAGATCTGTAGACTTCGCTACGAGGGAACTGTGAAATCGTTGGTCAAGTGATAAACGTTTCAGTTGATGTTAACACAATGGTGCAGCAGTGACGATGATCACGCTTTCCACGTCAATATCAAGCAGAACTTGATCCACAAGTCGACGTACTTGAGTGGTTTCGTAAAGAAGTCGGTGGTGAAGGCTTGGCTTCGATTCTTGGTGAACCAACCGTTGTGCAAGCATTACAACATCCAGATCACTTGGGAAGCATTCGACGAGAGCCAGCAGATGAATAATGAGTGTCCGATCGAATCCATGGAGTCGGCTTGTGTCCTACTTCTCTTACCATAGATCAATGATTAATAAACTTGTAATTGACTACTGAATTTGTCTTTCTTTCATTTTCTAGACCCAAATAAATACTATGTGCTAACGAGACGTATTCACGTGAAACCTTGCGGCCGTGCAGCGTGCCCGATTTTTTTAATACGCCATCTGGCAAAAGTCAAATTCGTGAGGTTTAGGGAAAGAATGAAAATAGCCAGCAATGCAGCCGTCTGTCAAGAATATGTAAATATACAATAAACGATTATGTAAATATGCAAATGTCCTGATTAATTTGTTAAACCTTTCAGCTCTTTTAATCAGTATTGGGACAGTTGAAATTTTAAATTTGAAAAACAAACAAACTTGCTTTTAATGAAAGCACTGTGAACGATTATACTCTACTAAAAGTTGTACGTCTACTTCAATGACCGTTCGTTAAAAGTCAAAGAAAACTGTTCAAGAATAGTCATTACACAGTTCCTATGTTTTAAAAATTAAAAACCGCTCTGGTGTTGTGAGCTGACTTAAAATGCATTGTGTTTGTGTAGTTTTAATATCATACAATTTAGTTGAAAATATTAGAGGTATGCAAAAGTTTCCCCGGTTTAAGGAGACAGGAACAAACAGGAAGCCAGTGCACATTTATGCAACGAAATATTGGCCGTTAGCATCAATGACCTTTCGCCATTTTTCAGGCAACAAATGAAATTCCCTGTGATGGAAAGACTCGGGTTTTGAGCTGAAGAACACACTGACGAAATTATCCACCTCTGGAACTGTGGTGAACCGCCAGGGGCTAGGGCATGTTGCATAGAGCGAAACAGATAAAAGTCTGACGGTGCAATGTCCGGGGAGTAAGGCGGGTGCGGTAAAACCTCCAGGAGTAACTGTTCAAGGGCTGATTTCGTGGTGGCACTGACATGTGGTCTGGCAATATCGTGTAACAGGATGACTGGGCTGTGTCCTTTACCTGTCCATGGACATTTTTGTTTGATTGCGGCGTTCAGTTTCATAAACTGATCGCTATATCGTTGTGCGTGGATCGCTTCGGCTGGTTTCAACAGTTCGAAGCACAGCAGTCCGTGCATATTCCACCACATACACAACAGCAACTCTTCCCCGTTGATATCTTGTTTTGCAGTGGATGTTGATGGCTGGCCTGGGTCGACCCAGGATCGCTTGCTTACGGGGTTGTCCCAATAGACCCATTTTTCATCCCCGGTGACAACCTTCCACAAGAAATTATTCTCTTGAAACCTCTTCAGCAACGACATGCAGATGCCCAATCGTTGACCAATATTACGCTCCGTTAAAGTATGAGGAAGCCGCTTACCAATCTTCTTGAATCTTCCCCAAGGCATGTAGACGCCGACTACCGTCGATTGAGCCACTTTCAAACGTTTCGCCAGTTGCGTGGTCTATTGTGTTGCATCCTCTTGCAACAAGGATTCCAGCTGCTCGTCGGCGAGTTCCTGCGGTCTACCTGCACGTGGCTTGTCTTCCAAGCTTAGATCACCTTTCTTGAACCTGACAAACCTTTCTCGACACGTCCGCTTACCCATAACCGTTTCGCCATACGCCTGACATATTGAACCGTATGCTTCACTCGCACTTTTCCCTAAATTAAACATGAATAACAAACAGTGCCGCAAATGAACTTTATCAACCGCCATGCTTAGTTTCATGTACGAACTGACAGCACGGGTCGCCGGTCTTTTCGCTCCCTATACAGCGCCCACTAGCGGGGGCGGAAACTTTTGCATATCCCTAATAATAAAAGTTAATTCTGTCAGTACTTGATTTTTTTTTAATATTGCTTTCAAAGAGCGTACATTAAAGTGTGGAACAATGTACATTACATTTATTTTTCATTTGCTTATGTTAGTATACATATTCAGTAACTCTAGATTCTTTTGATTTTTAAAAGGACGCAGAATATCTCACAAAGTACCCACTTTGTAAAAATCTGTGTGTCCCTAGGACTCAGCTTGATAACAACGCAATGGCAGCTCTGCATCATAATAAGCTTAAAACAATTAACCTAAATTAGACATCGAGCAAAGAGTATATGGTATGAATCAACGCCTACTCGATTCAAAGGAGCACCACAAACACAAGCACCTGACAAAATATCTAGGTGAAGTCAACAATATAAAAGTTATCGCCACTCTAGTGACTGCGCCGTCTGCGGCCATGGCTTCTGATCAGTCATCCGTGATAAGCGCGGGTTCGAGTCCTGAGGGAAGAGTGGATGGTATATTTTTATGATTTCTTAATACAAGCATTGAACGTGGACCGGGGAACATCAAGCAAATATCTTTGCTTTTTCCACGTTTATAAGTGAGTCACGGAAAAATTCTCAATGGCCGCCACCGGGAGTCGAACCCAGGATCTTCCAGTTACGCGCCGGATATGCTTCCGCTACACCACAGCGGCCTCGAATTCCTCCAGACTCACACACGCTAACTGCCAAGCCAATTTGGCAGGTTGCTTCTTGGAGCCCCGCACAATGCTGGAGATTCACCAAAGATGGTAAGCAGCAACTGAAGAAATCATTAGAAGGCGAATGAATAATTAATACAAGCATTTAACGTGGACCGGGAACATCAAACAAATATCTTTGGTCTTTCCACGTTTATAAGTGAGTCACGGAAAAATTTTCATTGGCCGCCACCGGGAGTCGAACCCACGGTCTTCCAGTTACGCGCCGGATATGCTTCCGAGTCCCGGTGGCGGCCAAAGATAATTTTTCCGTGACTCACTTATAAACGTGGAAAGAGCAAAGATCTTTGTTTGATATTTTATGATTTCACTGACTCTTCCCCTTCCCTGGAACCAGTGGGCCTTAATTAGGGAAGGATTATTGCTTATAGCTCTTAGAGTCACTGACGTACCCAGCAGGGGCGAATATTCGGGGTATGTTAGGATTTTGTGCCGCACACCCACGCAGAGTCGCAATTTAACTTATATTATCGATAATATTTTTTCGGATTTATTTCTTACAAAACTCGCCAGAGTTCATCCTAAGGCTTCGAGTGGTGGTTGAAATTAATTTCTTCATGTAATGTTTTCATTAAGAAGAAAAGGTTCATTCAAAATAAGCATATCGCATTTCCGCTAAGATCCTCGGGTGTGCTGCGGTTTCACGTCCGTACATCAGACGACGTTCAAGCAACTGTGGTACAAGGCCTCCCCAGATGGCGCTGCAAGTCACGTTTTTATTTCCTTGTGTTTTCAAACGTTAACAGCGGGACTCTCAGGTTGTGCTAGCCAAAATAGGACAAATTTTTGCGAGTCTTAGGACAAATTTTTGCGAGTCTTACGGAACACTGCAATTCAACGTCGTGATGCGAGTTGCTGTTATATAGCTTTTTTTGGTGTTTTTTTTTTCCGTGATTTGTAATAAGACTCGCCAAAATTTGTCCTAAGGCTTTGCATGTGTGGCTAAAATTAATTCCCTTGTGCAATATTCTCGTGAAGAGAAGGTTCGTTGCTTCGTTCAGTAAACAAAATGTAACAAATAATATTTGCAGCTGTAGGAGTGTGTTTTATCAGCGGACACTCCAGGTCGTTAAAGGAACTGTAATAGAAAGCTCACCAGATGGCGCTACAGGTCACGTTTTTATTTTCCTGCGGTTTTAACGCAGAGGCCATTCGTCCGAGAAGGGTCCGGGTTCGAATCCCGGTGAGGCATGGATGTTGTGTTTGTCTTACGGCACTGGCTCCTCCCTTCCCTGGAACCAATGACCCTAAATTAGGGATGGGCGACTGCTTATAGCCCATTGAGTTGCTCACGGCGGTCGTTACACCTTGAATAATAAAAAACAAAAACAAAAATTAACGCCGAGGCGAAACTTCCCAGGGTGTGCGTTCTTAAAAAAGCACCACTGGTCAAACTTGCTTGCGTTTGGAACAGCGTGGGGTTATAAACAGAATTCAACTTTCTGCTACTAGTTAGTGTTTTTCAGTTTTTTCGTCGCTGTGTGAATCGATGTGTTTATGAGTACAGATTTAAATAACAATTTGAATTTTGATATCCATTTAGGATTAGGTAACAGTGTTGACGATGTACTAGCTGTCCCATTTTCTGCCGAAGCTTTTGCAGATTATGTAAAGCGGGTTAAAAAAGGTACCGAAAATTCGTTCATCACTCTAGTATTTGCAGGGGAAATTCATATTTTTCTTGCAATGGAGTGTATGTAAAGATATTTACCATAAGTAAATAGACGACCGCTAAATAAAAGAAATGCTTTCGCATGTTAAAAAATTAACGCAGGAATTTTTCAGCTCACGATACATACAGTCATCTGCAAAAGTTTTAAGACCACATGTTGGTATTAGGAGACGTTTGTCAAAAATGCAATTATTAGAGGAACGCAAAATATATCTTTGCCTAGGGCCGCCAGTGTACTAAGGCAGAGCATTGGCGTGCAGTAATGCCATCCGGTGGCGCAGTGGTGTAAGCGATGACTTCTGACCAGTCGTCCGAGATGGGTCCGGGTTCGAATCCCAGTAAGGCATGGATGTTGTGTTTGTCTCACGGCACTGGCTCTCTCCCTTCTCTGGAACCAGTGACCCTAAATTAGGAACAGGCGATTGCTTTCAACCCATTAAGTTGCTCACAGCGGTCGTTAAACACAGAAACCAAAAAAAAAAAAAAAAAAAAAAACATGGAATAACTATTAATGTAAAGCTAGTTCTTTTATTTTTTTTTTAAGAGTACCTTTTAATTTCATTATTCTGAAGGACACTGGATTTCATCATACTGCCTGAAGTGTGACACGATATGCAGGCTACTCAAAATCTCTCTATTCTAAAAAAAAAGTAACTGCTGCTGCTTCTGCCGCCGCTGTCTTAGAAATTTCGTGACACTCGCGCTTTTCTAGCTCGCAACGCCAAAAGTATTGAACACAAAAATATGAAATTTACATCGTTTGTAGAGAATTGTTCCGAAAACACGCTGAAATAAACCGTTTTTCGATTCTGGCGATACTTCAAGAGCTATTGTATTTCAAAGTTAAGGTAAGCAAAAAAAAAAAAAAAAAACCCCGTCAGTTCGCGCTCCGGACACACTGACAGCAACAGAACCACGAAACTTTGTAGGCATGTAAAGCCATGGCCGAATTTTTGCACCTCGTTGCCCGTTTTTTTAATTTCGATTTAGTTTACGAGAAATTAAATGTTTAATTTTCACAAAATTCTCTATTTCGCGATGGGATCCCATTTTAAGAAACGGATATATGGCAAACTATAAATCCTAACGCATTGTAATTTTTACAGTATAAACTCACAACTATCATCCCTTTTTTAAAAAGAAAAATGATTTTCTGATTTTTAGGCATTTTTTAAAGACGCAAAGGAAAGAAACGAGCGGCTTACTCTGCCTTCTGCGTTAACCACACAGGAAAGTTCTGGTCCCGTGATCTGCTGCCATGGTGACGCAGCTATTTTTAGCACTCTGTTCTCATTGGGTGAAGGGACAGGCTACAGTCAAATTGGTAGTAACGCAATGCTTAATGAAGTAGCGACGCTTTTAAAGCTCAACGTTTTCCACCGGCATACGCGAATACCTAAGTAAATATAGGCTTTCGCCTCGTATATAAAAAGCAAATAGTGAAAATGCGAATGCGTTCGTCCGCGAATTGTTCGACCACTTCTAAATGACCTAGAAAAGTACGAAAACAACAAAAAACAAATCAAAATGGCGGCTTTGAAACATTTTCCGCTTGAATTTCTCGCAAATTATTTGAGCACTTCTAAATGACCTAGAGATCTGAAAATTGTCATGGCCGCCCGGCTGGCGCAGTGGTGTCTAAGCGATGGCTTCTGATCATTCGTCCGAGAGAGGTCAGGATTGAATCCCGTGAGGTATGGATGTTGTTTTTATTTTCCGGTGCTGGCTCTTTCCCTTCCCTGGAGCCAGTGGCCCTTAAATTAGGGACGGGCGACGGCTTATAGCCCACTGAGTTGCTGACGGTTGTCTTTAAACCTCTAATTAAGAAAATAAAATAAAAATGGAATGATGGTAGGTCTTAAAGTTCGGATACCTGCAAATGCACGAAAAAACAAAAAAAAGAACAACAAAAAAAACAGAGCTTTGGGACATTGTCTGCTTGAATTTTTTACCACTTCTGCACCTAGAAAAAAGTCTGTAAACCAAAAAATTAAAAAGTGTGGCTTCGCTTTACTGTTTCAAAATGCTTGATAGGTTTAAAAATAATTTTGTCAGAAAGACTGAAATGCTTTGAAAATTTCAAATTTTGATTTAAAATTAAGGGGCGCCACAACCTGCAGCATTTTACGTCAAACCGTATGCATTGACGTCACAACACTGTTTTAAATCGTAAAACAGTTACGGATTTTAAATTACTTTTCTTTTCCTCAATTACTTTTCCCTTTCTTTAATTTTATGTTCAAAAAATGATTTTATAGATTCACCGTTCGGAGAACGGACATGATTGCTAGTTAAGTAAAAAACAAATACGCCGGTGAGCCATTACATTATGACGACCTACCTAATAAGTTGTAGGATTCCCTTTAGCCCGCAAAACAGCGGTTACTCGGCGAGGCATCGATTCCATGAGGTGGCGGTAGGTATCCTGAGGTATCTGGTATGTCAACAGCAGGTACTCCAGTTTCGGTACATTTCGGGGTGGTGGTGATTTAGCGCGAACCCACTTTTCCTAGTCGAGCCACACATTTTCCATTGAGTTTATGTCAGGTAAATTTGGAGGCCAGGGCATTAGCAGAAAGTCACCGGCATGTTTCTGCAACCACTCCTTGAAGATCCTGGCAGTGTGGCATGGCGCAGTATCCTGTTGGTTTATGGCTATCACCAGCAAGGAACACAGTTTCCATGAATGGGTAAATTTTGCCCGCAACGTTGTTCAGATTACTGACAACTGTCAGGGATTCTGCTATTCTGATAAAGGGGCCTAAAGTGTCCCAAGAAAACATCTCCCACAGCACAACACCGCTGCTGCCGGCTTGTTTCCACCCAACAGTGCATCCAGGTGTCATAGTCTCCGTTGGTATAAATGGCATATCAGCGCTCGGCCATCTACATGATGCACGAGAAATCTTGATTCGTCAGGTCAGGCCACTTTCTTCCAATCATCCACGGTCCAATCTTGATGATCTTGGGCACATTTCATGCTTTGTTGGCGATGACGTGCAATGATCATGGGTCTTCGGCTACTGTGCGCAGAAGGCTGCGATGAACTGTGTGCTGTGGCACATTGCCCTAATCACCACTGTTGTAGCTGCAGGGGATTTGTCACACTGTGGTCTTGCGGTCGCTGTGAACAATGCTAGACAGTTTCCGCTGCTCCCTGGCATCAGTCAGCTGCGGGGGAAAAAAAAGGCTGGACGTCGGTTCGTCGTTTAGCCATCTGTTCACCACTTTTGATTTATATTCACTACAGCGTCACGTGAACAAGCCACAAGGGTTGTCGCTCCGAAATTGTAGTTCCGAGGCTCCGTGCCGTCACAATTTGTCCCTTATCAAACTCCGATAAATCGACAGCTTTTCCCATTCTGACTTTGAACACTCTATACTAACTGAAAGCCGGTCCTCGGATCGTATATATACTGCTCTGTGAACTTCACCTACGCCACCGTTCGGCCTCCAGGCGCGCTGATTTCTCTAGGCTTGGGGTGGTCATAATGTAATGGCTCGTCGGCGTATTAAGCTGTTCCTTCAAAGATTAAGTACCACTGAATGTCCAGAAACGTATAGTGATGTTACCTTCTCAGTGCACAACTCCGTCGCTTAGCGTGAAGTCACAAAAACGATGACCAAGCCCTTAAAGAGAGGGAGGAATGAGTTCCGGGAGCCCCGGTTCTACTCTGTGTGTGTGTGTTCTTGAATTTTAAGATTTCTCGATGAGATTTCTTTTTCTTGTTTCTCTAGGGCGTTTGGAAGGATCCGTGTGCTACACTTTGTTGCGAACTTTTTAGCTGGTTTGCTGTAGCCTCATCGAGTTACTTCACGTAAGGTTCGTCTGTGACTGATGTTTTTGAAATGCTATTTAGTAAGCGAACAATTTGTTTAAACTATGCGTGTGTCATTGAAATCTTTCGTGCAACAAATTTCCATAATTAACTTGATAATGGGGCTTCCTTCCATTCCGAACATCGTAATGAAGGTTAACCAGCTATTCTACGTACGTCAAAGGATACAGAGACTCAGCATAATAAGAAGCAGCATAGAAAATTCAATTGGTATGCCACCCCAACCGATCCATTCCTTTGATGTTTCGACTGATTAGTCCCCCCACCCTTTGCGATTTCTCGTAACACCCCCGCTGATTCTCTTATGGCTGTGAGTTTGTGTATCGTAAATCTCCCCACCCCTTCTCCCGCAATTTCAGCTACGCTAGATATTTTCCACGTCAGCATTTAATATTAAATTTGGCTACGAGTTCGAAGTAATGCGTGTTACATTCCCCCATTTAATTGAATTTAGCGGTCTTTTAGTGACATTTGATTCAGCTCGCTGTTCTAATTGTGGGTGTATGTACGATGGGCAAATTGCCGTTCTGATGGTGATTATCATTTCCTCTTTGCGTTAATTTCCGAATCTGGAATGTGAAGTGGCCTGGCATAAATATCATGCCACAAAACTACTTCAACGGATTTCTGCTGATAAATGTCAGGTTCTAATAAGCTTAAGTGTTAAGTTCTAGCAAACAGTATTGCTTATTTGTGTTTCACTGTTTCTTAAAACCAATTGGCTTATAAGCAGTTTTGCAGTGCTATCTGAAAAGGAAGGCGCGGCGTTCAACGATAGCTGCTTCAAGAATAGTACAGTAAAACCTCGAAAATTCGTCATCGACGGGACCGAACAAGTGCCGGGTTTCTGAAACTATCCAAATATTACGTAACGGGCGTTACGCAAAGCACGCACTTACTCGTAACAGGTCACTTTACCGAATTTTTTTTGTTTTTATTGGAATTTTAACGACCACCGTGAGCAACTCAGTAGGCTATAAGCAGTCGCCCGTTCCTAATTTAGGGCCACTGACTCCAGGGAAGGGAGGGAGCCAGTGCCGTAAGACAAACACAACATCCATGCCTCACGGGATTCGAACCCGGACCCCTTTCAGACGAATGATCAGAGGCCATCACTTAGACCACTGCGCCACCGGGGCGGCCGAAAATTTTCACCGCTACGCAAAGCACGTACTTACTCGTAACAGGTCACTTTAACGAAAATTTATGCGTCTACGCCTTATAAATATGCAGGGATCGCGCTGCCGATCGCAATCTCTGCAGTTTGTGGGAAAAAAAATGTTTTTGGCCGTGGAAAAGAAGTTTTGGCAAAAATATTGGCGATAACATTTTTGTACTATTTATTATAAAAAACTGTCGAAAAAAATTGAATTTGGTGAATGGTTAGGGAAAAAGTTAAAAAAAAAACAGAGCAACCGCTAGAGCTGGGCAATGTATCGATACATCGCGAAAACCCGATGTGAATTTTACATAAATGCTACGGTTATTCGACTTACGAAACTACGATATATCGTGAAGACGATTACCGCGATGCATCATGAAGGCCGATGTAGATGTCATTACACGATCAAATCCACATACTGCCACCACCAAGCACAGATTATCATCACACGTTCGACGCGCATTTCAAACGTACACGCCGATTCGTCGCCTCATTGGTACGCGTCACTTCAGGGGCCCAATGAAATGACGAATTTGAGAAATCTCTGGATGTTACACGTATGCGGCTATCGACGATTCGCACGCTGAGATCGGATGATCTTTTGATGTGTTGTTGAGACGATACATCGGGAGATTTCCATGGTTAGTGAAACATCAGATGTTCTGACGATGTTATCAGGAAAACGAAATCAGAAAAGTGCCGGTTTTCTGGATGCCGGATTTTCGAGGTTTTACTGTATTTCTCTGTTTAAGGCACAGGTATACAATCCAGGATAGACTGTGTTAAGGGTTCGATACTGACGTGCAGCTCTTTGCGTGGACATAAATAAAAAAGGAATCGATCAGAAAGTTTACAGTTTGAACGTATTTATCAGCTAAAACTTATTTCCTTGAATGTTCTTGGTAATTGATTTCTTAAAGCTTTCAACCCTTTCGCTGCCTATTCTGTCTCTTAATTATTCCTCTTTCGACGTAACTCCAGGTGAACGTAACTTTTCATTTTTATCTCACTAACCTTTCGGAGGCTCACCTTTCTCCGTCCGGTATCTCTCGACCACTCCCTCTAAACTTCAGTTACTCAACTTCTTGCTTCTGTCCTCCTCTTCTTGACCATCTGCTCTCATCCTCTATCTCGACCGGTAGCTATTCGTTGCTTGAAGGCCAGGTCTGTCGCCAAGAAGAGCAATAAAGTCATTATGCCGTCCGACTATGCCAACATAAGAATTATTACAATGTATTGATCGCTGCTTAGCGCAATATAATACACTGCCGGACAATTGCTAAGGACGGATGACGATAGCAACGATAGCAACCATAAAATGGAAGGCAGGAAAATGTGGAAATTAGCATAAGTGCGGGATACAGTAAGACGTGTTGTGCGTATGCAAATTTTGGATTGCCGAACTTGTTCGTGACGTCATAGCGCTGATAAGAGATATAAAGGATTTGACGCGTATTGACCGTTGTTGTTCAAACGCAAAGTTGAAAGGGAAAGAATCAATTGACGAACTTGCAATTTTCCGTATGTCTTCCCGACATCACCTAGATGATTTTACGCGTGACAGTATTATTGGCAAGATTGAAGAAGGGCGAAAAATAACAGATGTTGCCAGGGAGTTCGACGTCAGCCACAGTGTTGTTTCAAGGCTTTGGAAATCATTTCAAACAAATGGAGAGTGTAGCAAACGTCACGGGGGAGGTCGTGTTCGCAGTACGACACCTGCAGAAGATCGGTACATAGTGCTATCAACAAAAGGACAACGGCGCAGCACAGCTAGTGAGGTAGCAAATCAGTTTATGGCTGCTACTGGCAAGCGGATCTCCCTAAAAACTATCGCCAGACGTTTGCATGAAGGAGGACTATACGCCCGCCGTCCTGTTGTGTGCATCCCATTGTCCAGACGTCACCGTACCGCCCGTTTGCAATGGTGCCATCAACATCGCAATTGGACTGACAACGACTGGTCTGCTGTCCTCTTCTCAGATGAGAGTAGATACAGTCTATCGTCTGATTGTCGACGACAACTGATCTGGCGTGATGGTGGTACTGCATATTGTCACGCAAACATACAGGAAAGGGACCGATATCTGACATGTAGTGTCATGGTATGGGCTGGCATCATGATCAATGGCCGTACGTCCCTCTATGTGCTTCGAACTGGAACTATGACTGGCCAACGATACATTAATGATGTTCTGCTCCCTCATGTTTGCATGTTCCGTGGTGCTGTCGGTGATAGATTTATTTTCATGGACGACAACGCAACATGTCATCGAGCAGTCGCTGTCCAGGAGTGTCTTGAGAGCGAGGATATTCAACGCCTCGTATGGCCAGCACGTTCTCCAGATCTGAATCCCATTGAAAATGTGTGGGATGCTTTGAGGAGGAGTCTTGCTGGTCGCCAATGCCCTCCAATAAACAAGGACATCCTCATCCGTGCACTGACAGAGGAATGGGATAAATTACCCCAACAGCTGCTTGATAATGTTGTGCAAAGCATGACACGACGTGTGGAATCTTGCATCGCCCTCCATGGTGGTCATACCCCGTATTGACATCTTACGCCGGAACACCTGCGGACGGTAATTGCCTTTTTATGCACGTTTACGTTTTATGCCCAAAACGGCCTGTTTGTCCCTTGAACACGTTCCAAAGCCTTCTGGATTTCAGAGCAGAATAATTTGTCTTTCTTGTAATGTCCTGGCATTCTGACATTATTTTATTTCACTTGGCATCCAACCACACTTACTTTTTTATGCGCTATATAGCCGTTTATGATCCGTCCTTAGCAATTGTCCAGCAGTGTAATAAAAACACTTAGTTAAACTGAACTCGATTGCTTGGGAACGATGTTTTACAAAACTACCAATGACCGTTGCCGCGTCGATTAGCATTTTAAAGACGCCGTCGAAGAAAACGAATGCTGACAAGGAAACCTACTGTTGAAATTTCTATTTCTTGGAAACGAAAAAATTCTAAAATCGTACAGAATCTCCGTATTTTGATGATTCCTAAATTCTTTGTAACAACTGACCTCTCTCTCATTTTATGTATGGGTATTTTCAGCGGCCTTATAATGAAATGATCATTCTTTGCGTTCTGCACGAAATAAACGCGAAAGGAAAATGCAAAGCAGTGGGATGGACGCTTTCCAGGGAAAATAGCGGATTGGCGTCCGTTCCACCGCGCCCTTTCCCGGCTGCAGCTCTGTCCGTAACGCCTGGGCATAGGGCTTCTGATTTCTGTGGGCTACAAATTCACAATATGATAGACTGTTTAAAAAAAATGTGTTGCAGACCTATGGCCCACGTATAGAGCACTGTGCCTAGGGTACCCTGCTGCCTTAATCAGGACCCGCTTTGTGCTGTTTTAGTGCACACAAAGAAATGCGCCCATCTAGTCATAAACATATTGGTTTTCAAGTTATGGCGTAAGAAATAGTCTTAAAACACCAATCAAAAACAGGGTAACTTGATCGCATTTCTTAAATTGTAGATTTTTACTTGATGGCCATATTTTATCATTTCCTCTTGCTATACGGCTAAACTGTATCCTGGGCTAACTTTTGTGACGCATTCTGCATATTCTTATTTTTCGCGCTCTAAATGATTGTGTTATTTAATTCTGTATTTAGTGACTCCGAGGAGTATTTGTATTTACAGCTGTAACATTAAAACGAAAATTAGTTCGTGAACACACTATGCATAATCCTTTATGAACCGTTGGTAAAGCAATTTAACTGATAGGAAAATGTAAAAAAACTGAAGGGTCCTTGTTCCATTGGAAGACAGACGTAAATTTGTTTCCACGCGAACGATTGTTGCCACCACTGGAATATTAATGCCCAAATAAGAGAAACATTTTTATTTTTCTTAATGCTCCCGTGACCAGAAGGTTCTCATGCCAGTATCGATTGTGGCGTACCAGCGACTTCAAGATTACTTTTGGTTATCAGCTGCCTCGTTCATAACTTCCGCGTTAATACGCTGAATATCTTTGCTTCTAGAAAACACTCGTTTTGAAGCCGGCCAATGCAATTCGTACAACAGTAAAAAACAATCTACGAAATTTTAAAGTGTTTACCAGGTTTTATGGATGAATTCTAACACACACACACACACGCACAGAAATTATATTTTATTATTATGGATATTATTCTTTAAAAATGTATCGGATCTGTGCTACTGCTACCTCCAGATAGTAAAGTAAAAAGTACTTTCCTAGAGTGGATACTGCATGAGCGCTAATAACAGTTTTTAAGTTTTTACGCGGATTTGAACGCAGTGTGCGCAGAAATTTGAGTTTAGAATTCTTTACGGAACTGACTAATTTATAGTTTCAGTGCTGATTAAATTAGTTGGATGAACGGGGGGGGAGATGAGGATAAATATTTAAATATTTTGCGTGTCTGCTTGCTCCCAAGCTATGAGAATGTGTTAATTTTTAAGAACTTACAAAATTGTCCCCATTCTCTCCGTGCATTCAGAAAATTCTTGTGAAATGTAAAAAATAGGATTGCGAGTATCGAACATATTCGACCGAGTTTTCAATGCAGCTGCGCTTCTTAACCTGATTAACTGTCACTGCCTGTCGGACCTCTGAAACGAACAAATTGCGATATTGGGTCGTTATGCCGCTTCAAGTCTAGGCAAAAGCAACGGAGACAAAATTTCCCAATCTTGTTTCTTTTAAAGCGTGTTTTTGAAAGACATCTTTTATTCTCATAAAGTTCTCTCTACTCTGCTTCTTCTTCATGCCTACCCCATTTTTTTTTTTTTTTTTTTTTTTTCGTTCAGACATTCAACTATTTTGCGAGCTATTTCAAAGGGTATCTGATATCTGTGCATCATCTAACTTCCTGTCGTTGGGTACCGACTCTCTCATCTCTCTCTCTCTCCAAATATCGTCTCGTATCAGACATGCGGGAAGAAAAGATGCGATATTTTTCTTGTTCTCTAGTCAACCATTGAAAAGCATTGCTAGGGCTGCAGTGTTGTTAGTTTTCTGGCCGAACACTTCCATTTATTTCGGCGATTCCAAAGAATTCGCTTTCAGCGGAGTTTCGTCTGTAATAGAAAAAAAAGTAAAGAGGGAACATTATTCATGGGCACGTCATAAAGCCGGTGTTTATGGGAAATGAGTGATCTCATTTCGTCGTATTCTTGCTCTTTTTTATTTTTCTAAACTTCCTCCTTTCCCCATTGGTGTGTGCGGTATTTTGGGAATGTTTAAACGCAAAATAGATCAAGCCAGAGATAGATATAGCATCTTAGGAAGCTGCATAAAATTTAAATAATGCATTGAAATGACTTTAAATATAAATCACCATCTCTAAAACAGTTAAGATCACCGAATATTTTTAAAGCATTTCGTGTCTTTATTTACACATCCATTCATAGCTCGGTGTGTCAGCGACTTCGTTGGGATGATAGTTTTTAACTGAAACAAAATTGTGCCGAAGTTCCTGTTATAACAGCACAAAAAGCTTTCTTGCTTGCTGAGTGAATACCAGGTATTAAACATTTGTGAGCCGGAATATTCTAATTAGTCTCAGAAAAAAATGTATGGCTCTTTTTTTTTTTTTAGCTTAATGCTGTTAGCACAAATTTGAATCCGCATGGAACAAAATAAATGTGCCACTAATAAAATGGTAAAAAACGCTTAGAATTTATTGAATATAAATAAAAATTAAAGGAGTAGATACGCTGTGGTTTTTTTTTATCTTTTATATTTGCTATTTTGATTCAGTGGAAGTTTAAAAAAAAACTCATAGAAAAAGGGCTTGCTATGATATATTTCACTTTAGTTTTCTAACTGATTCTTAGGTTTTCAAAGCAGTTTTTGTTCCAGGTTTCACGTCTCGCGAATAAATTATTTTCCGCCGATGAATAAAATTGCCATTAACTAATAATGTTACAGTGGACACCCCCCCCCCCATCCTAAAACCTGAAGAAAACTCTAAAATTTGTCCGCCATGTCGCGTATTGTATGAGGCAGCTGGGAATCACAGTTCGGCAGGCTCACGTGTTCTTTTACAGTTCACAGCTTTTTTTTTATTTGTTTCTCATTTACGTTGTTTTTTCCTTCGGCTGTTCTCTAAATTAATTAACAAAATTGCGGGATAATTAGGAAGTCGCTCCAATGCTCTTGAAGGCAAGAAACGCAATATTTTTGCCATTTTGAATTGTTTCTACCTGTGGGAAAAGGTAGCACTCAATGGTTGCTCTGGAAATTGATAAGAGCAAAGCGATAGGCCCAGAAGAGGACTTCTGCATTTCTTGAGGAGGGGCCGATGTTACGACCCACCCCCGCCATTAATTTAGTAATTAATGGGCGTGGTTGATGTGTTAAATTAATTAAGTATTAATTATGTTCGAGGCTTGATTGGAGTTTAAAAGTGTAAACAGCAGATAAAGTTTTATCTGGGGGTTTGGAAAGAAAAGAGGCGAAGAATTCTCTCTCTGGCTGGGTGGTCTCAGAATAGCTCTGTTAGGTCATAAATATCAGGGCGCAGCTGACAGGAAGCCTAAGCAACACGGAGAGGAAAAGAGGTACATTTCGAAGAAGGGTCCACTTGAGTAAATGAATGAAGATGGGGACAAAAGGTTTTGCGAATAATCGTAAATTCGTCGATTGTTTGGGGCATTTTCGAGAACAATTGCTCTCTGTGTGGTCCGTGCAGAAAAATAAGATTTCGCACTTAGCGTGAAAATAAGGAAGAAAGTTGAGTTGTCTGTACGCTCTCCGATGTGACAGGCTGGATGCCTTGGATCTGCAGAAAAATGAATTGGGGAAAAATGAAGCAGCAAACCTCCCCGCATTTGGTAAGACATGGAGACAACTCGAGGCGGCTGATGGAGAAGCCAGATTGCCATAAAGACAGCGGAATGCCTAAATCCGCGTGATAAAGCTGCAATTTCTAGGCTGGAGCGTAATGGAAATCAGCGACTGTTTGGCCTAATGAAAGCCAAGTTACAGGGGAATTAAGAAGTCTGCGAGTGGACAGTGGTCATTCCAATGAGAAGCGAAGCCAAGCAAAGTCGGGTTCGGATGCCAACCACTGCAGTGTGGAATCGTCACCCCCATTCATCCCCTACTGTGGAGGAAGTGAAGAGATGCGCTTGTCTTACGGGGCGAAGCGAGGCCCCATGTGTGCGTGTGTGTGATCACGTAAGCAGGGAAGCCACTACGTGTAAGTGCGACGGGATAAAAACATGGCGAAAGAAAAATATGAGCGTAAGAGCGGTGGCTTCGATACCTAACAAATATACAGGTGAAATGTTGAGTTGCTGATATACGCTTAAGGTAAAAGCACGTCTGATTTCGCTCGGCCGAGAAAATTAATCTCAGGGCTGGCGGTCGCAACTCGATAAAAAAATGGAAACAAAACCTGCGAGTGGCATATTTGAACTGCGTACTCAGGCAGGGTAGATGGTTTGCTAACGGAAAGGAACTGACTGAATAGGGAATGAACGGTCAAAAAGGACGGAAGGTAGCGACGGACGGAATCCACTATAGCAGCAGCGGAAGTGAGGGCGTGCCACTCTCCAAGCAGTTGACGTTCACAATTATTTCTTCACGACAACAAAAATCATTTCCCAGGAACACAGAAAATCAATCTTGGAAACCGCAACAGCAGATGTGAGAGGGCCTATTTTACTTAACGGCCACCTTCAAATCGTCACGAGAATAGATCAGTGTGCACTCTAATCATTGCAACAAAGTGCGGCGTGATATTACCATTTTTAAGTGTGTGCTTCATTTACATCAAGCGTCAAAGTGAAGTGTTGAATCATCGGTGCTGCCACATGGTGCAAGTGTCTGTGTGCGTGTTTTTTTTTTTGTCGTGTGATATTATGTGATGCACACTGGATTTGCACAGCAAAGTCACGAAACTGTAAGTAGATGAATATTTCCTTTTTCTTTCTTCGCACATCTGCGAACTTGTGCCATCCCGACACCCAAAGCTGCATGGACATAGATGCAGTAATGCTGAGTGACTGAACCTCAGAGGAAATACCTGCACATACAGATTTCAATTTCTTACAGGGCCCATTTCCTGATTATTTTTTACATGAATAAGGGAGAGGGTGTGGCCACAAATTCCGCTGGGCGGGACAGTTTCTTTTAATTTTGGTTCAGGACCAACGTCAGCGGGGCAGGGTTCTGCATGTGCATGCTTATTAGATTTAGTTAATTAACTTTGGCAGTATTTCGCACCTATAATCTTATACCGCAAATTAACGTGCTTGTGTATTTTGTGTCGCGAATATTTTTAATGTGATCATTTGCATATAATTTTTTTTCATTCTCTAAGCAATTGTATATGAATATCACCTGCAGCTCTATTTAGTGTGTAAACGAGTAGTATCTCTTGTTCAGATAGTCCGGTGGAGACTCAGTCGGCTGCGTTATCCGACAGTAAAGTGTGAGACCGTATGCTGCCCACATATGAGGGGCAATTGTCTATGCGCCTAGAGAGCGCCGGATCTGTTTAAATCTCGCAGAACGTTATTAAATGTTGTGTTGTGTATTTGAGAATCATGTGTTATTTGCGAAAGTGAGTGTTGTACTGGCTGGTTGGGGATTGAATGTACCGGAGTAAGATCCGGACCACTACACTCAGTCACGAATTGGTGATTGCGGGTGAACCTCATCACAACTCTGATCCCAAAGTATCGTTTTTTTAGTTTATTTTATTTTTTATTTGTTGTTGTTATTTTGTTCACACGGTGGATTCACCCAAGCCTTATGCTTCGGGTCATTCTTCAACTTTTCATTTTTTATGTTCTGGTGTGAATCTTTGAGTGCAGCAGTGCACCTGAGATTCTCACCTGGTGCCGCGGCCAACTAAATTGTACTTCAGGTCTCAAGCACCGTTACCGGCCGACTCGGCAGGAACACTGCTAGTGCCATGTAACAATAAGAAAGGCGAACGAGGCGTAACTTCAAATGAGTAAGTAATTGGTACTTCTTCATTTTCTCTCGCATTTCATGAGGTGTCGAGTACGCAAAGATGCCGATCAGTACGGATTTTCTGTAAAACCACATTTTCTTTTTTCAATTACTAGCAGTTATGCCCGTTCACCGAACGGTAAATCTACAATTTTACGAACGTAAAATTACAGAAAGGAAAAGTAATTTAATATCCGTAACTGTTTCACGATTTAGAAAAAGTTCGTGACGTCAGTGCATACGAGCGACGTAAAACCTATCAAGCTTTGGCGCCTCTTTATTTTAAATCAACATTTAATGGAATTTTTGTAGGATTTCAACGTTTCTGGCGTAATTATTTTTAAACCTATCAGCATCTTGAACAGTAATGCTAAGCCTCCCTTTTGAACTGTTTGGTTTTTAGACTTTTTTAGGTATCCGGATCTTAAGGACTATCAGCATGCGAATTTTCAGATCCCAAGGTTATTGAGAAGTGGTCGAGCAATTCGCGAAAAATTCAAGCAGAGAATGTGTTCCAAAGCAGCCATTTTGATTTTTGTTTTATTTTAGTTTATGCCGGAGGAAAGCGCCCAACTTTCAAAGCGTCGTTACGTCATTAAGCATTGCGTCATTACTAGTTTGATTGTTGCCTGTTCTTTCACCCAATGAAAAAGAGTGCTAAAAATAGCTGCGTCACCATGGAAGCAGGTCACGGAACAAGATCTTTCCTGTGCCGTTACCGTTGAAGACAGAGGAAGCTTTTCGTTCCTTTCCTTTGCGTCTTTAAAAAATGCTTAAAAATTAGAAAATGATTTTTCTTATTTTTTTTAAAAAGAGGGATGATAGTTGAGAGTTTATGCTGTAAATATTGCTATACGTTATGATTTATAGTTTGCCATATATCCGTTTTTTAAAATGGATCCCATCGCGAAATAGAGAATTTTGTGAAATTTAAACATTTAATTTCTCGTAAACTAAATCGAAATAAAAAATAAAAACGGGCAACAAGGTGCAAAAATTCGGTCATGGCTCTACATGCCTAAAAAGTTTCGTGGTTCTGTTGCTGTCAGGGTGTCCGGAACGCGAACTGATAGCACGTTTTTGCTTACCTTAACTTTGAAATACAATAGCTCTTGAAGTATTGTCAGAATCGAAAGACTGTTTGTTTCAGCGTGTTTTCCAAACAATTCTCTACAAACGATGTGCATTCCATATTTTTGTGTTCAATACTTTTTGCGCTGCGAGCTAGGAAAGCGCGAGTGTCGCGACATTTCTAAGACAACGGTGGCGGCAGCGGCAGTTACTTTATTTTTAGAATAGAGAGATTGTTGGCGTTTGCGGCGATGCAGTAAAGTATAGAAAATCGTTTGTATAGAAGGAAGAAATTCTTCATTGGCAGATAACCACATTAATGATTTTTCTTTTAAACTAAAACTATTAAATCAAAGCAATTTTTGTTATTACTTGGTACTCTAGGTTTTTCCGCAAACCAGAAAGGGGAAAAATGGAAAAAAAATTGCCGAATGTATCAGGCGAATGGAAAAGTTGTACCCGTTTTCTAATAGGGAAGAAAAACAATTTATTGTAATAAATAACATCTTTATTCTTTTACATAATGCCATTATTATCTATTACCTCTTGACATCTTTCTGGCAGTAATTGAACTACCCTTCTGTAGAAGTCCTTCGTTTTGGAGTCCAAAAATTGTAACAGTTTCAACATATTCAACTTCATCGAAGGTTTTTCCAGCGAAGTTGTTCTGAAGAGATCCAAAAGGTTGGTAGTCCTTACGTTCAAGTTTTGGAGAATGCGACGGATGAGGTAACACTTCCCATCCAATGTTCAGTAATTTTTTCTGAGTAGCTAAAGTTGTATGGAGTCTTGCGTTACCATGCTGCAAGATGACGCCTTTGCAAGTAACCAGTGCTGGACGTTTAAATTTCAATTTTTCTTTCAGCCTTTCAACTGTTGGTACTACAGGTTAGCATTTATCGTTTTGTTAAGTGCAAGGAGTTTCAAATGGATTATCCCTTTGACACCCCACACTACACTTAACAAGACCTTTCTCCGATGCAGTCCTCCTTTTAAAGTCGATGGAGCAGACTCTCCAACCTGGCATGCAGTCCTTTGACGCTTTATATTTCTGTAAAGGACCCACTTTTCAT
Organism: Macrothele yani; assembly: GCA_039090855.1. Taxonomy (NCBI): domain Eukaryota; kingdom Metazoa; phylum Arthropoda; class Arachnida; order Araneae; family Macrothelidae; genus Macrothele; species Macrothele yani. The sequence goes on from CM076995.1 coordinate 190,434,466, forward strand.
CAACCGTAACTAATCGTTCCAAGAAAAGTTCATTTCTGTGAAGCGCAAGTAAAGAAAAACAGGTGGTCATTCTGTCTGTTCGATTTCTTGCGAATAGGCCTTTGTGATAAACCCAAGCGCATGTATTCTTCTTTCTACTGCTGTTCTGTGTAGAGGAAACCGTGATAATTCTGCAACGGTCAGATGTTGGTCATTTGATATGGCTTGGTTGAGATCCTCTTCAGAAACCTCTGATGGACGCCCAGAACGTGGTTGATCTCTGTAGCTTCTTCCCTTTTCACGGAATTTCCGGAACCAACGGCGACATGTGCCTTGCCATATACGTCACAAATGTTGCGGTAGCCTTCAGCTGCATTATTGCCTTTGTCATAAAGCAAACAGTGCCCAATGTGATCCTCATTGCTTGACATGTGGCTTGTTGCGAATGTGTGTGTGTGGCTTGTTTACGAATGAGATGCAACTGCATGCTTGGTCCACATTTGATAGTGTGCTCCTGGAATCGTCTTTGCCATCACACGCGCCTTCTGTTATTGCACTTGTTACGTAAATTTTTTATTTGGAATTCGCATCATGAGAAACGGGTAGAACTTTTGCATACGCCTAGTATAACTCCGGTGTTGGCCACTGGTGTCGCGACGATCGCTGTATCTCATGAACTCCATTCTTTTGTAATAACTTTTTCAGATAGTTTAATATCGATGGAGCGCAGAAATTCAATTTTCCTTCATTTTGATCGCCCCCCCCCCCCCCATTTTCTAGTTTCATACCTCTGAGCGCTCATGGACGTAACATTTATAACCTATTTTTCTGAAATAGCTTAGTCACGAAATAATTCGTTTCGCCTCTCCTGTCAAGTGGCCAGAGGCGTGATTAGTTGTCCAAGCTGAGTCCGGGTTCGAGTCCCAGATGAAGCACTGGTGATGCGTTTGTCATACGGCATTGGCTCTCTCCGTTTCCTGGAACCAGTGGTCCCAAATTAAGGACTGGCGGTTGCTTTAAACAGTTTTAAAGCCATGTTTGTGTTAGATTTGCGCAGTGGGATCGCTTAGCCACAAAACAAAAAACAAAGATAAAAAAAAAATACTATTTACTTTCAGTTTTAGAACCCGGAACCGAAATTTTTACGCTGTTCTAACCCATTTTTCAGCACATCTTAAAAAAATATTTTTTTTAAGATGTGCTGTCCATAACTCATTTTTCAGCACATCTTTTGAAAAAAATTGTACGTGCCTTATATAAGTGTGAAAGACCACGTCCGTCCGTCTGTGGACGCTATATCTCTGCAACTATTAGTCCAATCTAATTTTTTATTCAGTCAAAAGCCTGAACTGTGAGAACGACGGACCATATGTATTGGTCTTGTTCTGATTCATAAGATGATAGAAGGCATAAATGAATGCCTAATATTAAATTCAAAATATATCTTATTCTGTACAATAACCCTAAAAACCGGATTTAGAAAATTATTTTTACTTCCGATGCCTTTTACCACGAAGGCTATTTTATTTGCAGTCCCTTTTTGAAGTAAAACACGTAGTCACCGGTAGGGGGCGTAAATATGCATTGCATTACTTCCGGAAATCTCTTCTTCTAAAAATCGGATTTTAAAAATTCACTTTGCATTAGATAGATGTCAAGGCGATAAACATTTTACGTTGTTTTACAATAATTTTGTACCAAAATGCTTTGCCACAAGAGGATGTAAGTCGTATGTTTTTTTAACATGTTTGCATTCGTATCTCTCCTTCTAAAAATCAAACTGAAGAAAATATTTTTCAGTCGGACGCAATTCACCGTGGAAAACATACATGAAAACTTCATGTGTAGATCCTTCCTAAAAATCAAACTGAAAATAAATGTTTTTTAGTCAGACGACACTCACCGAGGAGATCATACATGAAAACCTACATGTAGGTTTTTCTTCGAAATAGTATTTGGTTTCCAGCTTGAAAGCACTTACTTAAATTTTTGTAATGAGGATTTTTCACATCTGAAAAATTGATTAAATATATATATATATATATTTTTGCTACTGATACCGTTTGTGGCGAGGAACATTAACTTGGAATCCTATCTTCGTTTCTAAGAACTAGATCTGAAAAATCGCCTTTGCCTTGGATATCTTCCGCTATGAGAAATCCTTTGGGCCCAGTTTGGGATTTTTTTTTGTACATATTTCAGCCGTTAGTGGTGGCCGAAAGTTGCTATTTCTGTTTGTGGATCTCTAACGGTTGTGTAGAAATCCGATCGATATGCACCGAAGCGCCCAAACCTTATGACCAGCGCATTTTTATGCAAATCAAAGCAACTGCATGCGAAGCTCATGAAACGTTATAAATATCACCTGATACTGAGATCTGTTAACCCTTTAACGATCATAACGCCCAAAACACCCGTATGTTCAAACGGTCATAGACGCCCGAAACGCCTGTCTAGAGTTAGTCAGATTTCTTATCCTTACTGATTCCTCAACTTTTCTCGACCTATGGGGATCGGCAGGAGTCACCCTCAGTCACTATTGTTGTTATTAAAAAAAAAAAAAAGAAGTGAAACAAGTCAGTTTCGGGCGTTATGTTATTTAGAGTGATGCAAAATTTTTGGGTCATGGTCGTTTAAAGGGTTAATCAGTGTTATTTTTGTCCTTCAGATGGGGAAAGCAGCGGACTTAAGCGGGTTTGACATAGGTCAAGTCTTCATGGCCAGGCGACTGAGCATTTCCGAGACTACAAGCCTTGTGGGGTGCTCACGGTGAGCTATAATTCGATTCAACCTTAGATGACACTGAAGTGGAAGGTACGTGAAACCTATCGCCGCGACTAAAAGTAGTTTCCAAAATTTTCTGTGAAAACCAACGAATTTATTGCCCAGAATCGTACTTTATATTATCCTAGCTGTTTGCTTATAAGTATATATACTAGTACGTTCAAAAAGTTCCTTAACTTTTTCAATATTTGCCAAATGTCAGTGAATTACGTCATTCCCCACTGAGCAAGCGAAGAGCATCATGTGACCGACCAGCCAGAACCGGTTAGATCCAGATCCAACACTGTGAGAGTGCAACGAGTCGAACTACAGTTTGTGAGTGGCATCGACGATTCGAAAACGGGCGACAGAGTATCGAGGATGATGAGAGGTCAGGGACGACCTTTAACATCCACAACGGATGAACAAATCGCCATTGTCAAAGAAATTGTGGAAAAATGACAATCGAAAAACTGTTGCAGTGATTGCAGAAGCTGCCGGCATCTCAGTTGGAAATTGCCATGCCATTTTAACAGAGAAACTGGGCATGCATCACGTGTGCCAACAAATTGTTCTCAAAAACCTGACACAAGAAAAAATGGATGAGCGTATGCAAGTTTGTGGGGGCTAATGCAGTGGATTCCGATCACGATCTCTTGAATCGATTCATCACTGGCGATGAGACTTGGTGCTTTCTGTACGACCCCCAATCTAACCGACAGTCAAAAGTGTGGAAATCACCGTCGTCACCACGACCCAAAAATTTCAAGGCTGACCGCTCCAAAGGAAAGTTCTTGTTAACAGTGTTTTCTTTGATTGCAAGAGGTTCGTACGGAATTCATTCAACATGGTCGTACTGCCACTAAAGAACAGTACGTCAACGTCCTGAAACGTCTCCGAGAATCAGTGAGACGCAAGCGACCCGATTTTTGGAAGACCAACTCGTGGGTACTTCATCAGATAATGCGCCGACTCACAGATCCCTCCTGGTGTCCGATTACCTGTCCAAACATCACATTCCCGTTCTTCCATAACCAGTTCATTTCCCTGATCTCGCCCCGTGCGATTTTTTCCCCGGATGAATAATTTGCTTAAGAAACGACGCTTCTCAAGTTCCGAAGAAGTGGAACGAGCTGCGACGAAGGCACTGGGGGATGAGGCCAAAGAAGGCTTGCGATCTGCATTTAAATCTTTGTATGAGCGCTGGCAAAAACGCATAGTTGCACAGGGTAACTACTTCGAAGGAAATACCGCATAAACAGGTATTATCTGTACTCATTCTTTTTTAATATAAAAAGTTCCGGAGCTTTTCTGAAAACATATCTAAAAATGATCTGTTTTCAGAAATAGTTTTAAAATTAGAACAACACACGCATGCGTAGATATGCAGTGTTCGGGAGACACGGATGCCAATGAGTTGATGGGGGAAGTGATTGACATCTGCTAACGACAGGACACAGTGGGGAGTGATGCGGATGAACATAACTCTCGACTGGCCCCGAAGGTTCAGTGAGTGCGTTGGCTCTTGTACCTCAAACTGCAGTGTCATCTTAGGGTGAATCGAAGTATGGTACCTTCAGAAAGTGGTCCGAGGATGGGAAGAAATCTCGAACCACTGGTAAGGTGTGGGCTAATGTTGCCATTCTACCGTAGATCTACTGATTTCGACTCCTGTGTACTGATAGATTTTCGTAATCTATTGATTTTTCCATATTTTAAGACCACCTGCGCACTCAGGGCTATTCTATTTAAGAATGTCTTATTCTTTCAGTGCTCACCATCTACTGATCCAATCGACAAGACTTACCTCAGAACTGGTCTGAAGAGAAAAAGCTGACGAAGACAAAAATTATTTAACACTTGCTACCTATTTTATTTTTAATTCATACTGGTTGTCATTAAATATTTTTTATTCGAAACAGCTAATTATTTTGTTGTATAAAGATTTTCCTTAGTTTTGTTAAAACGCAGAATATCACGAAAACGTCTGTACTCTGTAGTACGATATTGGTGTTAATGATACTTTTTTGAGTATAGCTGTTATTTCACGTACTTTGGGAACATCTCGGTATTGTTATTTTAAATATACCGGACTGAATATTCAAGAAACGCTTTATCCGTTTATTTGTGTGGGGTAATAAGCCCAAAGATTCGCTTTTTATGTCTGCCATTGCCTTGAAAAAGCCTCCCAGTGGAGTGCGAAAGATTGGCGAATCTTTGTGCTTATTACACCACAAAAATAAACGGATTTAAGACGTTTTATGCGTTTCGTCAATATCTCGGTATCGTTTTGCTAGAAGTGTAAGTATGTAACTCTTTTTTTTTTAGGAAGACAATAAGTAGGACCGATCCAGCTGTGACTACATTAAAAGGCAAATGCCATGATTATTTACTCTAACATTAGTGTAAATGAACATTATTTTATAACATTTTAATAATGTTATAAACATTTTATAACATTATTTTATACATCATCCCCTAAAAAGTATTGACGCTGACGCTCCCGATAGTAAATATATAGGATCTACAAAACGTACACTGGCAACAAGAATAAATGAACATAAATACGCCGTATAGAATGGACTTAAAATTTCTGCACTGTCCCGACTCGTGAGCGATGGCCTGCACTACCCAATTTGGAATGATGCTTCCATTATCGTATCATCTAGTGCTGTGCCTTTATTGCTGTTCACTGAGAGGCTTGTAATGGCTTCTCAAAGACATTTCTGCTGTAATGACAATGCTTCATTATCTATACCGACAATCTGGAAATTATTTGCTGTTCCGAATACGCGGTAGACTGAGGACGAAGTCACTTAATGTGAAACGACTTATGCTGTTTATTCACTACAATAGAATTTTCTAACTACATCCTTCAAGGGACAGATAATAAATTGATCTGAGGACGCCAACCCTTATTGTAACACCCGGAAAATTGAAGGATGCTTGAAATCTCAATTACTGCAATGGCGTTCCTTGTTGTATCTCCAGATGAAGATATATCCAGCAAATTGAGAACAGTACAAATTAATTTAGTTGCAAATTAATTTTTCTATTATTTATTACAATGCAGTATTGTATGTATTCCAGCATTATTTTTTCTTTATTTCACGATACTTGCCACGTTGTTTAGATAATCAGAAACCACGTGAAGCTGTATCATATATTATACCTTGTGTCATATCATGTCACGTAACATACTGTATTTAAACGTATTCCCTTTGTTCTTCTGTTTATGTATCTGACGATGATGGGTTCTAGGGAAACCTGAAAGTTCTTATACCTCAAACTATATACAATAAAATCTTTAAATTCAGCCGATGAATTTGAATTTGTACTATGTGTGATTCTTCTTATCAAGATCGTGCGTCGAAGGCAACTACCTAGATTACTTTTTGGCTATTTCTGCACACATTTGAATTTCCTAATTATTTTATAAAGCTGATTATCAGTAATATCTTATAAAAAGCGACTCATGATCGTATTGGTTTGAATTTCATTCCACTATTTAAAGCAGTTTGTGGAATACTGGTAGTATTTAACAAACCAGTAGATTTTAGTGTTCCTTCGTATTGAGATTTCATCGAATGCTACAATCGTAGCCAAAAGTCGTGCACCAGTAGACCGAAAGTCAATTTTTGCTGTTTGAAGTCAACTTATACAGCGCAATGGTAAAGTCAGGAATACATATTTATACATCATTTTAAAGGAAATTTTATGCTGAATTCAAATATTTTTACAGACTATTATTACCAGTAATAGAAGTGAAGTTACAAGCAAATGTACAGCGTCTAGTCATAAAAAGCAAAAAATAGTGGAATTTGTGAAATTAGTGTACAATGCATTTAACGAAAAATTACTGTACAGTACATTATTGAAACTTGCAGGACACTTGAAATAGCTTACCAACAAGCAAAATACGCTTTAATATTTAATTGAAAAACCACGGTATCGTAGTAACAAGGCGTACCTTCTTCGCATGGAACAAATGAGCTTCTCTAGTTGTCCATTGGTGAAATCACGGTGCTATACGGCCCTTACAGACTCAGTTAATGCTGTTTTAAATGTGGGTACTTGTTGACAAATCTTTTGCTTCAATCTCACCCACAGATTCTCTATGGGATTAAGATCCGGTGACTGTGCCGGCTGCTGAAGTTTTCTTATACCTTTTCGATTAAACCACTCGTCATCCACCTTTGACCGATGACATGGCGCGCTATCGTTCTGAAAGATAAAATTCTCGAAACCCATGTCTTGTGCAGATGTAGCAATTTGGACTCCAAAATATCCACACATTTCGATCTATTCAATGTGCCATCAACAATGTGCAGACGGCCAACACCACTGGCTGAAATACAGGGCCATAACATCACCGAATGTGGGTGCTTGATTGTTGACTGGGTGCAGCAGCCTTATAACTTTCACCAGCCCGGCGACGTACATAATTATTTCCATTATTAGCTGAAGTAGTAACAATTGTTTCCTTACTGACAGACCAATTCTTGTATGCCTTGGCTCATGAAATTGTTTTGAACCTTTGTTGTTCAGTAAGCAAAGGTTTTCGTGCAGCTTTTCGTGCAGGCAGTCCATTTTCTTGTCGCCCTACGACGAACTGTACGTGCAGATGCAATAATGCCTACTTCATTCTCCCACTCATTTCGTAAATCAGTGGCTGTTTCATACTTTGATTTTGAGAAACGTCGAATCAACATGCGATTATCACTTTCAGTACACAGCCTTGGTCGACCTGTTCTTTTTCTGTTTCCAACACAGCCAGTTTCTGCAACTCTTTTAATGGTGCGCAAAACAGTGGAATGATCACAGCCACATTTAACAACAATTTTATGACTACTGAATTCAAATTCATGCAAAGTAATAATTTTTGCCCTTGTTTGAAGAGGCAGGACCAATTTTCGGGTCTTTGGCGTTCGGAAATTCAAATATCACCAGGAATGCGGCATAAACGTTCGTCAGCTGAATACAAGCAGCTGCGTTCTAAGTCGGCAGAGGATTCTACATCCTTTTATATCTCACTAGCAGCCATCGGAGAAAGCTATAGTGGATTAGAGGGGCGCGAACGCTTTTTCAGAACTGGATTTGTGTTTCCTTACTTGCATATTTTTGCTTTTAACTTCACTTCTGTTACTGGGAAAAACATTCTGTAAAAATATTTGAATTCAGCGTACAATTTCCTTTAAATGATGTATAATATGTATTTCTGACTTTACCATTGCGTTGTATAAGTTGACTTAAAACAACAAAAATTGACTTTCGGTCTACTGGTGCAGGACTTTTGGCCACGATTGTACATTAGATTCGTGGGGTGGTGCGTATTTCAAGAAACCAGATCTGATCTACTGATTTCTACTGATTCTTTGAGCTCCGGTGTACTGATTTCAGATAAAAGTCTGGCAACGCTGGTGTAAACCAACAACGCTGTTCGATGCTAGAGGTGAACGAAAGCTATCCCATTTGGTACAAGCGAACAGAAGCGATACTGCTGCGCAACTCGCCAGTAATTTCAATGCTGGTGACAAGAGTAATGCTTCAAAACACACAGTACATTGAACCCTGCTGAAAATGGACTGCTTAGCCATTGGTCGGCTCAAAGTTCCCATGCTGACTTCGGTTTACAATCGAAAGCGCATACAATGGGCATGTGAGCGTCAAAACTGAACCTTGAATGACTGGAAGAAAGTCGTCTGATTCTGTTTTCTGTTGTTGCACCGTGTGGACGGCCTGGTACTTATGCGTCGTTTACCTGGGGAAGTGTTGGCATCAGCATGTACCGTAGGACGAAAACAAGATGGTGGAGGAAATGTAGTGCTTTGAGCAGTGTTGTGGTGGGAATGTCCAGTCATTCCTGTGCAGGAAACTATGACGTCTACCACCTACCTAAACATCATTGCAGATTAGGTACATTCTTTCACGGCAACAGTATTTCCTTCTCGTAATTAGCTTTCTTTCAGTAGGATAATGCACCATGCCACACTCTCCACGTCGCTCGAGAATGGTTCGCGGAACACGAGGAAGACTTCCTGGCCTCCATATTCTCCAGTTATCAATCCAATCGACCATCTGTGGTTTGTGTTGGAACAGCAAATCCGATCTGCGGTGGCTCTACCACCTAACTTGCAAGAGTAACGTATTGGTAGCAGGTACGACAAGGCACCTTTAGGAATCTTGTAGCATCGAATCCTTGCCGAGTAAGAGCTGTTCAGAACTAACATCATATTAGACAGGTTATCATAATGTTTTGGCTCTCCGGTGTATGTACTGTATATATACACCGATGAGACATTACATTTTGACCATCTACCTAATAAGCTAGGACCCCCTTTAGTCCGCAAAACAGCGGCCACTCGGCGAGGCAACGATGCGATGAGGTAGCGATAGGTATCCTGAGATATCTGGTACCATAATGTCAACAGCAGGTCATTCGTTTCCCGTACATTTCGGGTTGGTGGTAATTTAACGCGAACCCGCTATTCCAAATCGAACCACAAATGTTCGATTGGGTTCATGTCAGGGGAATTTGGAGGCCAGGGCATTAACAGAAAGTCACCAGCGTGTTTCTCGAACCAGTCCTTGACGATTCTGGGGGTGTGGCATGGCGCATTGTTCTGTTGGTAATGGCCATCACCCGCAGGAAACACAGTTGCCACGAATGGGTGAACTTGGTCCGCAACGATGATCAGATACCTGACAGCTGTCAGGTAGTGTGCTATTGGGATAATGGAACCAAAAGTTTTCCAAGAAAACATCGCCAACGGCGTAACACTCCTGTCGCCGGCCTGTTTTCGTCCAAGGGTGCATCCAGGTGCCATAGTCTCCGTTGGTAATCGGCGTATCCGCGCTCTGCCGTCCACGTGATGGACCAGGAATCTTTATTCGTCAGAACAGGCCACTTTCTTCCAATCATCCATGGCCCAATCTTGATAATCTTTGGCCCATTTCATGCGTTGTTTGCGATGACGTGCAGTGAGCATGGGGACCCGGCTGAGTCTTCGGCTACGCAGGCCATTGCATTATGACCACCGGAATGCATTAAATTATGCCGGGGGTCATAATGTATTAGCTCATCGGTGTATATGTCTTTTTTTTTTTTTAACAAGTTGAGTACACTCTGAAGAATAGTGCTTACATTGCGCGTTTCAAGTTATGCGCAGAATATATTTTATAACGCCTAAATGCATTCTTTTTTGCCGAATTTTGTCTTCTAATAATCTACTTTGAAATTGTGTGTGTGTGTGTGTGTGTGTGTGTGTGTGTGTGTGTGTGTGTGTGTGTGAAATGATTTAAAGGACGTGTTCATTACACTAGGCAATTCAGTGTCATCTTTCTTGTCGGTCTATGTGAAGAACGGTCGCCACCCATGCGATGGTAAGATGTTAGATCGTGAGCTTCATTATTCCGATAAACGACCCATTTTTTTTATTTATTTTTTTTTTTTTTTTTGCATGTATATTTCGTTCTTGCATGGGCGTATGCTTTTTTGATATATGTTTGACCTCACCGTTAGAATTCATAGTGGAGGTGCTCTTTGTGTCCTGAAACTACGATTTGATTAGCCTTGTCTTCTAAGGCACGGCTGTGCGTACGCCCCCTTCTATTCTTAAAAATTTCTTCATCGGGTTATGTAAATTCTCCCTCGAGTCACGGGAACAATGAAAAAGTCCATCCAATTTAAGTAAATAAATAAGTAATGTTACAGCAAATAATGAAATTTTCTACTAGAAAGAATTTACCAATATAGCTGCAGAAGACTGACCTTAAAAAAGTGAAATCTATGCAAATAATTTGGCTCACACCGCATAAAATAATTCTCAATGCAAAAGTAATTTCTTCTATTTTTCTTATCCGATATGGTAAGGTCATCTAAAAATTATATCTGGCCTTTTTGTTTTTTTTTAACCCTGCATGCCTGATCGAGCATGTAAAAACTAGCTATTTACAGGATAAAAAGTAAAGATAAAAAATATATTTTTTATTTCCTGGTCAATTTTGTCCCTTCTGCTTGATTTAATAAAATTAAAAGGGTGTGTTTTGAGGCATAATTGGTCAAAATGGAATTACCTTGAATTAAATTGCCTATAATGTGTTTCACGTGGGCCTCCAATATGAGCTCTGTTGACCTATGGAATTAGGTGTGCAGATATCGACATTTGTGATAGGCAGGGTAAACACAAAAAATGCCTTTTTTGCAGACTTCAAAATCATATAATTACAGAGGTGTTGTATGTAAGAAGCTGAAAATTTGCACTACTTTGTTTCTCTGTAAATCCTGCAAATTTACGAAGTTTCATGAAAATCAAAAGGGTTCATTCAGCTCAACAATTTTACCTTTTTTTGAGCTTACTAGACTTGGGATGACCCATAGGTGAGTTTAAACTTCATTACTGGAGGCAATTAGTACGGTATGCGTGGTGTGTTTATGTGTGCGTATTTGGGTTTGTAAAATTTTCATTCAGGCATGTATTTTTTGGACAACATGCCCGACTGCGATTTTGAAAAATTTCAGTCTTTCTGGCTGCTCTGAGTGCAGTGTTGTGGCTGACACGATCAGGTGGACTCTTAGCGTAGATTTCCGAAAAAAATTATCGTAAAAAGATTTAACGCCCAACAGTTTAATAACATTACTAAATTAAAAAGTGCCCTTTTCAGGACACTGACAAAAAAAAAAAAAATTACATCACTGCCCCGCCCCTCCATTACCGGCTGTAACTATTGCCATCCCTCTCCATCACTATATATTCATGCATTTGAGTAAGAGTTTAGCTTCTGCTTTTTTTACTGCATAATTAAGTGTATATACTTTTTTCTAACTCTAATCTTTTATTAATTTTTCTTTTATTTCCTATGTATGTCCCCTACCCTCTTCTCATACCCAGATAATTACGACCTTAGCTGTTACATCATTTCTCATCCTTCCATAGGCTGGCTTTCAGATGGTCTAAATCTTTTATCTATCGATTTGTGATTTATTTGCGCTCAAAATTGTTATGACCAGAGCACACTAGCCTGTGAGAAAATATGTGTAGAACGAATTAACATTCCAGTATAAGACAGCATTTTTCTTGACCCCCCCTAAACCCCAGCAAAAAAAAAAAAAAAAATGGGGAACTGTCGCAGAGCTTTGAGCTCTACTACTGCATCGTGGTTTGAGGAAATTTTCTGTGACAAAGTTTGCGCATAATTGAGGTATTAATGACCCCTTTCCCGACATATACTAGGTAAGACTGTCTTTACATGTAGCACTTTAATTGACTTTGTAACTAATGTTTGCCCATGAATCAACTATATATTTGCATAATTGCAGCGTGACGTCAAGAGATGGATTAAATCGGGACTTCATCGCATGGATTTCCGTCTGACATCTGCATATTTGCCGCTGAACGTCAGAATGAAACCAACCCAGCACTTTTACATGGGTATTTTTTTCTTATACTTCCGGTGGCACAGTCTCTTTGCATTTCAATTTCGTCACGTTATTGTTACACACAATTAGCGTAGTTCCTCCCTTTTCCCACATCAGCGGTAGTAATAAAGTGCTACAATTGCTGTGCACCGTACTTTGAAACGGATTTCTTTTATTATTATTGCGATCATGAGTCAGGTGATGTGACTGCAAATAGGTGTGTTTACTGAAGACGCCGCATCATGTCACGCGACAACCCCATTGCACTTTCTGTTCTGAGCATTTTCTCCACGTGCGGGCAATCCATTGTCGGAAAGCTCACGAGCCCATCAGTTACCTGACGTCATTGCGTTAAGATCCACGCCCCTTTTTCCTATGCTTAATTACCTCGTAATATCTGTTTTAATTATTTTCCTTCACCTTAATGAAGGCTAATGTTTATAAGCGTGAATTGGTTACTCCTTTGTTGTAAGTTGCGGAAGTGAGGCATTGAGAGCGCAGTTAAGTAATAATGGTTTCCCCATAAACCGATCGATAACCGACTGTGTGTGGAATATTTGATTAACAACCCTCCGGTGTCGATGTCAGACGTCATGCTGTTGAACTCCTCGTGACTAGCAACGCAGTTCATGAAGGGCAATCTAATTTTTGTCTTTTTCTTGTTCAGATTCTGTACATAGTCAAAATGAATGAGGAAACTGCCATTTTTCAGGAATATACCCTGGCCTGGCCCAACATTCCGCTTCCTCTACTATGCTAAACTGTGGTTTTCTATATCACGTTTTTCGTCGCTTCGTTGTCAATCCTTTGGAAGGTAAACTCCCCTGGCATGAATCGTAGTGTGCTTGTTCTACGCACGGTTCTGGTTATCTCCCTTACTTGGAGCCACTAACTTTTGAGTAAGTAGAAAAACGGCAGCTGTGTCCTCTGCATAACTCAAAATAGCAAGAGGAGTAACAGTGCTGACATTTCTTTAGAACATTACCCATAGCTGTTGAACCTGTAAAAGAGACTTATGCTAACATCTTTGTGTGAAACGGGAGCAGGTAAACACTTTTTTAAGTGAAACAAACTGCTCCTTCTTTTACGCTTTCCAACCGTAAGTTGAAAAAGCGTATATGCTCCAGCTTTGTCCGTCCGTCCGCACGATACCTCGCGTAAAAATCATTCGATTTCTATGAAATTTTAGTATGTGGTAGGGAAAAACCTGGGGACGAACCCTATTGAAAATGGGGTTAATCGGATCAAAGGTCACGACATAGGAACGGGATTCATTCCATTGCCCTTATGCGTAATTACTTGCGTAAATATGGTTCGATTTCGGTGAAATTTTGGTATGTGGTAAGGGACCACATAAGGACGAACCCTATTGAAAATTGCCGAACTGGGGTCAAAGCTAACGACATAGGAGCGGGGTCCATTCCATTTCCCTTATGCGTCATAACTTGCGTAAATATGATTCGATTTCGGTGAAATTTTAGTATATGATAGGGGATCGCATGGGAACGAACCCTGTTGAAAATGGGTGAAACGGGGTCAAAGGTAAGGACATCGGAGCGGGATCCATTCCGTTGCCTTTATGCGCCATAACTTGTAAAAATGGTTCGATTTCGATGAAATTTCAGTATATGATAGGGGATCACCTGGAGACGAACCTTGTTGAAAATGGGTGAAATAGGGTCAAAGGTCAGGACATCGGAGCGGGATCCATTCCGTTGCCCTTATGCGCTATAACTTGTAAAAATGGTTCGATTTCGATGAAATTTCAGTATATGATAGGGGATCACTGGGAACGAACCCTATTGAAAATGGGTGAAATAGGGTCAAAGGTCAGGACATCGGAGCGGGATCCATTCCGTTGCCCTTATGCGCCATAACTTGTAAAAATGGTTCGATTTCGATGAAATTTCAGTATATGATAGGGGGTCACTTGGGGACGAACCTTTTTAAAAATGGGTGAAATAGGGTCAAAGGTCAGGACATCGGAGCGGGATCCATTCCGTTGCCCTTATGCGCCATAACTTGTAAAAATGGTTCGATTTCGATGAAATTTCAGTATATGATAGGGGGTCACTTGGGGACAAACCTTATTAAAAATGGGTGAAATAGGGTCAAAGGTCAGGACATCGGAGCGGGATCCATTCCGTTGCCCTTATGCGACATAACTTGTAAAAATGGTTCGATTTTGATGAAATTTCAGTTTATGATAGGGGATCACCTGGGGACGAACCCTTTTGAAAATGGGTGAAATAGGGTCAAAGGTCGTTCAGGACAGCGGAGCGGGATCCATTCCATTCCCTGCGCCATAACTTGAGAAAAAATGCTTTGATTTCGATGAAATGTCAGTATATGATAGGGGATCAACTGGGGACGAACCCAATTGAAAATGGGTGAAATGGGGTAAAAGGTCAGGACATTGGAAAGGGATCCATTCCGTTGCGCTTATGCGTAATAACTATAATAAAAAAGGGTTCGATTTCGATGAAATTTTAGTATGTGCTAGGGGACCTCCCGGGGACGAGCCCTACTGAAAATGGGTGAACTGGGGTCAAAGGTCTGGACATAGGCGCGGGATTCATTCCATTGTCCTTGTGCGTCATAACTTACGTAAAGATGCTTCGATTACGACAAAACGTTTTCGTGTTGTTCCGGAGGTATACTGAACCAATTCTGTTTAATATCATCGAAATGGGGTCAAAGGTCAGGGCACAGGAGCGAGATTTATTCCACAGCCATTATCCTCATAACTTGAGTAAAGATTTCTGGTATGTTGGAAAGCGTATCATAATCAATGCATTGCATGATTTTACTAACTTGTTACACTTCATGGTGAAGTTCTATAGTCCATTTTACGGTCTCATTTTGGAACACAATTCCATAACGGGTAAACTTATTATTATATATCATGGCGTGAATAATACCATGCTCGGAGCATGTAAATTGTTGCCTGGGCAAGTAAATAAAAAATCTAGTTGCACGGGGATCTAAATTTTAAAATTAAAAAAAAATCGAATGGAATTTTCTTCTACACAAGAAAAGATATTCCTCGCGTGTCGAGTTTCATTTCACTGCTATACCGGAAGTTGTATTATTGTTACGGAGTGCCAAGGACAGAATAATGCCACCTCTTTAATTGTATTATGCTCTAGGTTTAGAAATTGGAATCGTATGTAGTATTGCTCCAAATGCTGCTTGTAATCAGCGACGGGATGCATGCCTCAGTGAGAAAGGGTGAACATTTCGACGAATAGAACATGACAGAATCACTGAATTTCTCAAACACCAACTTGATCATCATCCTGCGTAGGCCATTTTAAAAGTTTTGCAGAATGCTTAGGCGCTGGCAGTAAAATGATGCAATCGTTGCGCCAGTTGTAGTATACTTCAGTAAATTAAGTTGTGTCACCATTTGCTGGCTAATTTGTTCCTGTTCCGAAAAATTCTGCCTGGAAGTGGAGGAAGAAAGTGAGTCAGGTCACGTAGCGATCAGCGATCCTACATTAAAATTGAAATTTGAAATTGAAAATTGAAATTTTGCGAGGAAAATTCCCTACCGAGATTTTTTTTTTTTTTGATTGGAGGTTTAACGACCACCGTGAGCAACTCAATGGGCTATAAGCAGTCGCCCGTCCCTAATTTAGGGTCACTGGTTCCAGGGAAGGGAGAGAGCCAGTGCCGTAAGACAAACACAACATCCATGCCTCACCGGGATTCGAACCAGGACCCCGTTCCGTCAGGGGATGGTATTTCGTCTTTCAAAACTTTCGAAAACTGAAGTTAAACGCAGTGACGTTTTTCCCCGTAATCGTAATTTCTTTTTTCTCACGATGTTGCCTGCTCCCAATATTGTTATTAAATGTCATTTTATTGCATAAAGGTTTGTATTTCAGCAGGAAACGGTGGGCAACGATTTCCGAAAACGGAAGTTAAAATGGCGCGACGATCTCCCTGTAGTCTTCAGGCAAAAATTCTTCCGTGGATTCGAAGAATTCCGCCATGTCCGTTATCATTTTTGGGCGTTCTCGAGATCAATGCACAGCTGAACATAATTTTTTTTGGGGGGGGGGGGGTATTGATGTGGGAGAGGTTTTTCGTTTGACGACGAGATTCCGTCTTACGAAGTTTTCGAAAACGGAAGTTAGATGCAGCGAAGGTGGTTTTTTTTTTTTTTCTCGCGATATTCCTTCTGCCCAGTATTGTTCTTAAATATCCTTTTATTCCACAAATACTGCATTTCAACCTAAAAATGGAGGAAGAAATTTCCGAAAACGGAAGTCGGTCGGAGCGAAGATTTCTCCCAAAATCGCATTTTTTTTTTCTTCCCGCTATGTTTTCAGTATCCTGTGTTGTTATGTTAAGTGTTACTTTCCCCCATAAATGTCTGTACTTAAGCTTGATAAGGGAGGGGAAAGTTTCCAAAAACTGAAGTGACAGTTTGAAAATTTGTTAGAATTGATGTTCAAAAGTATTCATATTCTGAAAGTAACCCCATTTATCTAAAGTAGCGAAAGCTTTGATATCATGCGTTCCTGGTCCTCAGGCTGAAAGTTCTTTCAGCATGATGGATAAATTGTCATCTGAGGGGAATAAAAGGGGAGGAGGAAAGAAAAGTGGTGAAGAAATAGGAAGGGAATTATATCAACAGAAAGAAAAACTAAGCAAAGGTTGCTGTGCAGTTGCAGAGTCAGCAAAAGACAAATATGGCCGAGGAACTTGCTGAGAAGAAATCCAACACAAGAGGAAAATTGAGCCGATGTTCTAGCAAGTACAAAAAAAAAAAAAAAAAAGGAAAGAGAGATGTGTTTGAAGCAGTGTCTTTTAAAATCACTTTATTTTGTTTTAAATTCGGTATTTTTTATTATGAATGCAGTGAACAATTCCATCTTGCTCGTGCTGCTGTATATTCACACTTTCTTGTCGCATGTTCTGATTTTTTTCCCCGATCAAAAAGTTCATTTTTTTTTTGTTCCTTGGTCAGTTTTATGTATGGAGACGATTCAGAATGTTTCTAAGGAGGTGACCGGAATAATCCGACGCCTCAACAAGGGAGGTGTACTAACTGGAATACGTACAAGAAAGACTTGCTCAAAAGTTGGGTCGCTGTCATAAAGAAACCTCAAAGACTGTAAAGATATGTTGTGCAATAAATCATTTTTTTTAGGAGATAAACCACTGTGTGCAAAACTTTTGAAATGACCCTCGTATTTCATACCAATTTCAGCATCTTCAATTTAAAACTTGAGATACATGCTTTCGGGCATTGAGCATTTTCAATACAGAAACCTGCAGAAAAGTTCAGATTTTTTAACTTATAAAAGAAATGAGGGTTGTGATTTGTTATTTTGAAAGATAAAT
Organism: Macrothele yani; assembly: GCA_039090855.1. NCBI lineage: Eukaryota > Metazoa > Arthropoda > Arachnida > Araneae > Macrothelidae > Macrothele > Macrothele yani. The sequence goes on from CM076995.1 coordinate 190,451,981, forward strand.
TTTCCTGGGCATCCAGCTTCTACTACGTGGGCAGATAAATAATTTCTGCACATGCCCAGCTGGGCTTGTAACTTTTCAGATATATTTCAAGCCGTATAATGTATCTGAGCAACAGCAGCAGCTTGGAAAGATATTATAATTATTTTAAAACGTCGTTTGCCACGGAATAAATTTGGTTTTATTGCGAAAGATTAAAGAATATTATTCAGACTACACAGAGAAGTATCTCTTTTAATAATGCACGTTATTTATACGCTGTTCACAAAAAAGTTAGGGGTTTCAGATTGGGTTGCTACGTCAAATGTAAATTAGCATCATGACAACACTGCACGGGGCGTGCGAGCTCTGGTAAAAGTACCCTGCGAGAAGTGTAAAGCGTGTGGTTTCACCGTTTGGTCTAGAAGTTTGCTGAGTAAATTGCCTTCAGTGTGTGATTAACCCGAAATAATGTCCAGACTACGTTTACGCATTGGCAACAGAAATAGGGCTGTTGGCATGTTACAGGCAGGTAGGTGTACGGCAGATCGACGTGACTTCAGCTTTCGGAGTAGTAAGTCGGCGACACATAAGATTTCTACGGCATGGAAATGTTGCAGATCGACGCAGGAGTGGTCGCCCGAGGGTAACCACCAGGCGCCAAGGTCGCTACCTAACAGTAAATGTTCCGAGAAGGTCTAGTATCAGCAGTAGCCAACTGCGGGAATCACCTAAAGCTGCTTCTGGTGTCACAGTATATTTACTCAAACCGACCGTCTTTACGTTTACGGATACAGAGCAAGCAGGCCGTTAAGATGCATATAATGGACATCAGCTCGCTGTCGTCAAAGATGTTCCTGTGTCCAACAGAACATGTCATGGAATACAGATTGGCACCATGCACTTTTCACAGACGTTTCGCCTATCCTGATATTCGACTTCGACGAGGACACGTGTGGAGGACATCCTGCACACGAATGCAACCATACTATGTGCAGTCCGTCCACACTTCCCAGCGGGAGTCAGTTCTGGTCTGTACAGGAGCGTGTTTTAATGGCAGTACTTCCTTGTATGTTTGTGAAGGCAACATGAATGTCTCAGGGGACCGAAACGAGATTATTGTGGCCATTGTGACAGTGTTTCACGTTGCAATTGGACATGCATTCCGTTTTCTCGGTAACAATGCTAACAGTCAGCTTGCCTGGAGCGTGCTTCAGGAGCAGGAAAATCGTGGGATTGAATCCTTACAGCTGCCAAGGCTCCTGACCTTAATCCTACTGAGAACATTTAGTAAATTTCGAAAAAAATTCTTAAATTTCATACGTTAAAATTATCTTTTCGTGTATATTTTAGTACCCCCATAACTCGGAATCTTTAGGAAACCTACGGCAAATAATTTCCCAACCTTTGGTGTAGCCATTGTACTAAAAGCAGAAAAGCTACTGCTGATGCTAGGTTTAGTAAGTTACACCGACATAAAACAGGACAATACTGAAGAACGGCCGTTGTTGAAAACCTCTGAAAAATGAATATAAGGGATTAGATATCAGTATTAGTAGCTCTTATCGACGAAACTATCTACACTGGTGTGCAAAACTTAAGGATGAAGAGCGGAAATTAGCATAACAGCGGAAAGAGCAGGCAGAACGGACCGAAAGACCACTCAGGAGATTGACTGGGGTCCGGTACGGTAGGGCATGTGCATGTATGAAGCATGACGTTAGGGGTGGGGGTACTATTGCACGTGTACATCGGTTTAAACGACGTCGAGTTGTTGCCATCGTGTGATATGGCCAACAGGCAATCCAGTAGACGACATCTGGATGACTTTACCCAAGGTCGCGTCATTGGGAAGTTGGAAGAAGGTCGAAGTGTGACTAGTGTGGCCGAGGAGTTCGGCATCGCTCACATCATCGTTTCACGAGCTTGGAGAGCACTTCAAACGACAGGAACAGCTGTCCGAGAGTTTAACAGTGGTCGTCCACGAGCAACCACGGCGGCGGACGACCGGTATATTGTCCTACAGGTGAGAAGAGACAGACGGCAGACAGCGGGAGAAATCGCAAGGCACATGCAACAGACAACTGGACGTCCGTTATCGCGTTTTACCGTGGCCAGGAGGCTGCACAAATGTGGTCTATTTGCACGACGACCAGTACGGTGTGTGCCATTAACGTCTGCTCATCGGTGACGGCGGTTTCTGTGGGGCCAGGAACACAAGAACTGGACACATCAGCAATGGGGTCGAGTTCTCTTAACGGTTGAGACCCGATTTAGTCTGACCAGCGATTCTGGACGTATACACATCTGGAGAGAGCAGGGAACACGTAATCACAACACCAACATCATCGAAAGGGACCGGTTTGGAGGTGGCGGAGTTCTCGTTTGGGGCAGTATCATGCTTGGTAGCCGTACTGACCTCCACATCTCCAAGGAGGTTCAGTCACTGGTGTCCGCTATTGTACCGAGGTTCTCCTGCCTCACGTGCGTCTGTTTAGAGGTGCTGTGGGTCCTGAGTTCCTCTTCATGGATGACAACGCTACACCTCATCGTACAGTGGCTGTCGCAGAGCTGTTGGAGAGTAAAGATATTCAACGCATGGATTGACCCGCAAGGTCCCCGGACCTAAATCCAATCGAACACGTGTGGGGTCTCCTCGGGAGACGCTTGGCAGCACGTCACCAGCCGCCAGCAACGATTCCGCAGCTTCCATTGGCGCTACAAGAGGAATGGTCCGCGATGCCTCAACTGCTCCTTGACAACATCGTCCTCAGCATGCACTGACGTTGTAAATCCTGCAACGCTGTCTGGGGTGATCATATCCCCTACTAAAGACTGAATTTTTCTTGGCAGCCGCCTGTCACATGGACGTTTCTGTCTTCTGTCCAGTTGTGCTCGAAGCAACCTTTTCAATAAAGTGGCTTTGTATCTTTTGGATTCCTTGTTTGGACGGTTTTGCTCACTTGTACCATATCCTTACATCTTGGGGATCTTATGGTATAATTTGAGTCGATGTGGATCACTTCTTCACGACGTTTCATTCGAAAAATCGCCTCGTCCTTAATTTTTGCACGCCAGTGTATATACGTTTCCGAATTTTGAAAAGCAGATAAACGAACCAGCGACTTCGAACATGCTTTTCCCGTCCCGGTGGCACAGTGGTCTAAGCGATGGCTTGTGATCATTCGTCCGAAACGGGTCCGGATTCGAATCCCGGTGAGTCATGGATGTTGTGTTTGTCTTACGGCACTGGTTCTCTCCCTCCCGTGGAACCAGTGGCCCTAAATTAGGGACGGGCGACTGCTTATAGCCCATTGATTTGCTCACAGTGGTCGTTAAACCCCCAATAATAATAATAAAAAAAAAAACGACCAAGAAGCTGTGGCTGGTTCGTGCTTCATCTGTGACGTCATGCGCACATTCAGAATACGCCCGATTTCATTTGCGCAGAGTGGTAGTGGCTCGTCTTTGATATATGCGGAAATATCAGATCATTTATGCAGAACCTCAGGTTCGATCCCAGGCAGGTACGAACGTTCGAACCACTAAATACCCTCCCTGCGTCGGATGGGCTCGTGAAGTTGTCGGGGCCCCGGGTACTAGCCCCCTGGTAATAAATAAGGGCGTCTTCCTCCCCCTTTGTACCTCGCTTCCGTGTCGTTTTCCTATCGGGCAGCCTAGCGCACATCTCATAGCTTCCTGTTTCAAAGGGTTGTTTTAAGACCTGGGGTTAGACACTCCCTTCCTAAGATTCTCTACATATGATCTGATCTTATCATTTATACAGATAGTCTCTAGTTCATTTATGCAGATAGTAATCGGCACTTAACGGCTTCGCTGATTATCTCGAGCTTACTCGTGTTGTTATATGTTGCAAACAAATATTATCCCGAGGAAACTGGGGCGTAGCAGCATTTTTCGGCATATCAACCACCCGATTGAAAACGTGCTGACGGTAATTGGGGAGGAAATTAATATTTCTGTGTGTATTTTTTTTTCTGTTGGTTGCGGATGTTCACGGTTGAGAGCTACAGCCAGTGTTTCCTTCACGCATTCACGCGGGGAGGGGGGGCGTCCCGGAAACGACCATTCGACTCCCCCCCCCTCGCAGATATTTTAGGTTACCGAACCAATTCAGGCTATAATGAAAAATAAAGTTTTAAATAACATAACTTCAATTATATATATATTTAAATATTTGTTCAAATATTATAGTTTGTTTTGCTAAAAAGTGTATTAAGACACATACCATTCTTCAAAATATAATAAATAGAATAGTCGTACCTCATATTCAGGGAATCGCGATTCAGGAACAGGGGTGCAACATTAGAATTAGAAATACACCTTTTACTGGTCCAGCGGACCACTAGAATTTGCAACCACTGGTCCACCAAAATGTCGGTTGGTCCGTAAAAAAGCCCAAAAAAACTTTACACATTTACAATATATGCAGAAAGTAATGTATCATTTCAATAAAATTATCTCCAGTATTTTTTTTAAAACATCTAGTTTGAAACTGAAACTCACAGAAAAAAAAATTTCTGTTTTTTTTTTTTCGTTGAAGTTTTAACGAGCACCGTGAGCAACTCAATAAGCTATATAAGCAGTCGCCCGTCCCTAATTTAGGGCCACTGCTTCCAGAGATGGGAGAGAGCCAGCCAGTGCCGTAAGACAAACACGCCTCACGGAATTCGAACCCGGACCCCTTTCGGACGAATGGTCAAAAGCCATCGCTTAGACCACTGCGACAGCGGAGCGTCACAAAAAATGTTTCCAGAATAAGATTCCGATAGATTATTGATATAGCAAGGTAAGAGTGCATTCTCAATCTGCTTTTAAGTAAGAAGGGAACGAGAAGACTTCAAATGTACACATATATACAACCTTTTTTAGCACGTCTTCTGTAAAAAAAGATCGTGCTTCTGTTATCGGTTTGTCCGTCCGTCCGTCTGTACCCACGGAATCTCTGCAACCATTAGTCCGATTTGAAAAAATTCTTTTTGCATTTGGAAGCTTGAAATATGCAAATGATGATCCTTCTTTTCGTTTTTTTTACGATGCACGATTTTGCCGCTAGGGGGCGTAAATGCAGATGATGTCGAATTCAAAATTACGTTTTAATCCACATATTTACTTCTAAACATCCGATTGGAAAAAAATTATTATATTTCGATTCTATTTATGTCGAAGAGTATTTTAGATATAGTTTCATTTTCAAATTACGCATAGATTTTCCGCTAGTGGGCGTAAAATTAAATTACATTTTTTTCCGATAACTCTTCTCCTAAAACTCCGATTTGAAAAATCTTTTTTTCAGCGGATACATCTCCTAATGGAAAATCTGTTGCATATAATTTCGAATTTTTGGTAAGGAATTTTTTGGCCACCAGGGGGTGTAAGTGTTAATTTTTGCTTCTGATGTATTTGCCATAATATAGGAGCTTGTAAAATATCGATTGAAATAATTCTTTCGTGGACTGATGCACTCACATCGATAAACCTTTTCGGAATACTTTCTTCTTAAATATCGCACAGTTTCCCCGCCAGGGGGCGTAGATGTATATTTTATTTTTGTCAATATCTGTACTTCTAGGAGTCCGATTTGAAAAATTCCTTCTTTGTTGGATAGTGTTTTCCGTGTGACATGTTTTTTATGTAATTTCAAAATTTTCAAGTAATTCATAGACTTTCCGCTATGGGGCGTAAAGATAAATTGCGTTTCTCCCTATATCTCTGCTTCTAAATCTCCGATTTGAAAAATTCTCTCTGCACCGGATACAGCTTCTGATGGGAAATTGTTTGCACATAATTTTTATTTTTTGTAAAAAAATGGTTTGGCCACCAGGGTGGGTAAATCTTAATTTCCGCTTCTGATGTATTTGCAGTAAAATATTAGCTTCTAAATTCTCTATTTAAAAAACTTCGTTTGTAGACCTATACTACTCATGTCGACAAACCTTTTAGGAACATTTTCTTCTTAAAACAGTTCATGGTTTCTACGCCAGGGGTCGTAGATGTATATCTTATTTTTGTCAATATCTCTACTTCTAGGGGTTCGATTTGAAAAATTCCTTTTTTGTTGGATAGTGTTTCTAGTATGACATGTGCTTCATATAATTTCAAAATTTTAAAGTAATTCATAGACTTTCCGCTAGGGGGCGTAAAGCTAAATTGCGTTTCTCCCTACATCTCTGCTTCTAAATCTACGATTTGAAGAATTCTTTCTGCACCGGATACAGCTCCTGATGGGAAATCGTTTGCCCATAATTTCTAATTTTTGTAAAAAAATGGTTTGGCCACCAGGGGCGTAAATCTTAATTTCCGCTTCTGATGTATTTGCAGCAAAATATGAGCTTCTAAATTCTGTATTAAAAAAAACGTCGTTTGTAGACTTAACTACTCGTGTCGACAAACCTTTTAGAAACATTTTCTTCTTAAAATAGTGCATGGTTTCTGCGCCAGGGGCGTAGACGTATATCTTATTTTTGTCAATATCTCGACTTCTAGGAGTCCGATTTAAAAAATTCCTTCTTTGTTGGATAGTGTTTTTAGTGTGACATGTTTTTCCTAAAAATTCAAAATTTTCAAGTAATTCATAGACTTTCCGCTAAGGGGCGTAAAGGTAAATTGCGTTTCCCACTATTTCTCTGCTTCTAAACCTCCGATTTGAAAAAATTCCTTCTGCACCGGATACAGCTCCTGATGAGAAATCCTTTGCACATAATTTCTAATTTTTGTAAAAAAATGGTATGGCCACCAGGTGGCGTAAGTCTTAATTTCCGCTTCTGATGTATTTGCAGCAAAATATGAGCTTCTAAAATCTCGATTGAAAAAAAAAGTCTTCTGTTGACCGATTCTACTCATGTAGCCAAACCTTTTAGGAACACTTTCTTCTTGAAATAATGCATGGTTTCTACGCCAGGGGGCGTAGATGTATACCATATTTTTGTCAATATCTCTACTTCTAAAAGTCCAATTAAAAAAATTCTTTCGTTGTTGGATAGTGTTTCCGATGCGAAATGTTTTTCCTATAAATTAAAAAATTCACGTAAATCATTTAAGACTTTCCGCTAGGGCGCATAAAGGTAAATTGCGTTTTCTGCTCCTAAACTCCGATTTGAAAAATTCTTCCTGTATCGCATACAAGACCTGATGGAAAATATTTTTCACATAATTTCTAATGTTTGGTAAAGGATGGTTTGGCCACCAGGGGTCATAAGTGTTAATTTCTACTTCTGATGTATTTGTAGCAAAATCTGGGCTCCTGAAAACTCAACAAAAATTTTTTTCTTGGACCGATACCGCTCATATGGATAAACCTTTTGAGAATACTTTCTTCCTAAAATAATGCATGGTTTTCCCACCAGGGGACGTAAAGTCACATCTTATTTTTGTCGACAACTCTGTTTCTAAGAGTTCGTAAGCTCAAGATTCCGTTTACACCAATATCTGAGGGATTAAAGACCCGATTGAAAAACTTCTTTCTTCTGTCAGATACTACTGTTTTCCATACCAGTTCCATTGCCTTTGAATAGCTTTGATAAATTTAATTTGCGTCAGGACGGATTCAAAAGACGTGCTTATTACACCCGAAAATTCGGTGTCATCTTTCTTGTTGTTTTATCGTTTAGGACTTAGCTTCTTTTTCCTTATTTTATTAGTCTTAGTGCCTATCCCTCATACTTTCTGAAGAAGTTAGTTTCAGTCCTCCATTCAACACTGTCTCATATGAATTGCTCTTTTACAAAAAAAATACCTTCACGCATTTAATTGACGTCCTCCGTTATTGTGTTTTCTTGTGACAGAAACAATGTCTGGTGCCAGTATCTGCTGCATTAACTGTGGGGAAATCCAAGAAAGAACAGGTTATTTATTGTGCTTACTTCTGCTCATTATGAATAGTAGGGACGGAGGTAACAAAAAGTGGCTGTTGCCGTTGAAAGACAAGGATTGAGAAACTGCATTTCTGTATTTGTTGTTTTTCCACTCCAGGGCAAAAAAAGAAAAAAATAGCTGTTATCCAATAACATTTTGTTAACCTTTTTCCATTAGTTTGCCACATAAAAAGAAAATCGTACAGCAAGGTAAAAGAAAATGGGCCGCGGATGGCCTAGTGGGCAACGTTCGTGACTGCCTCGGAAAGGGCCTCAGGTTCGATCCCAGGCAGGTACGAACGCTCGATCCACTAAATATCCGCCGTGCGTCGGATGGGCACGTTATGCCGTCGGACCCTGGGTACTGGCCCCCCTGTAATAAATAAGGGTGTCTTCCTCCCCTTTGCTACTTCGCTTCCGTGTCATTTTCCCATCGGGCGCTCTAGCCCAAATCTCCTAGTTTCCTATTTCTAAGGGTTGTTTAAGACCTGGGGTCAGACACTCCCTTCCTAAAATCCTCTACATATGATCATACTCAAGGTAAAAGGAATAGAAATTCATTTTTTAACTTGTGACTACTTAAGAGAAAAAAACAAAAAAACTTACTGGCCATACGGGCCAGTAAAATTAATAGTTCAGTGGTCCGGCGACGGTTTTACTGGCCAATGGCGAGCGGACCACTGGGTAATTCGAACGCTGGGAGTGTGTTAAATGCATTTTAACAGATACAAATTTCAAGCCTGCCGAAACTGACCCCCCCCCCCGCGCGCTGAACCTTTCTCCCCTCGTTTGGTTGAAGAAGTTTGTTCTAGAAATGTTTAAAGAAGTAATTAATATATCAGGGGTGTATATGGTGTTTTTTCCCGGTGGGGGGGCAAAAATGGAAGTTTGTATTTTTATTAAATTAAGGTTTTTTTTTGTAATGTAAGTCGCATTTAACCAAAAAAAAAAAAAAAATGAAACACTTTCTGGAGACCAAAGACCCATCTAAATACTCCTTGTATATAGTTATATAGTATATAGTTATTGCTTCTATATATGTAAATATAGTAGTTAAAAATTATATATGTATATATGCAGTATATAGCAAATAGAAAACTTGCCCCCTCTACAGTTTAATTTGTCCCTCACTATTTTCGCACTGGTTATACAGTCACGTGCGACAATAGTGAGAAATTCGATCAAATAACTGGTCATCGGCACCTGCTTGTTTCTTTTTACTGAACAGCCATATTTACGTTTCGAAGTAGATAATGCCAGTAATGTTTTGCAATTTTTCTGTGAATATTTTGATGAAGAGTTGATTTGATACCATAACAAAAAAAAAAAAAAAATCAGTGTACTACGGAATGTCAGATGACGTTTTGTGTAGCTTCCTGTTTCGAAAACTATCATACAAAAACTTAATATTTTTGAGTTGCCCAACATAACTCGGGATAGAAAAGTGATATTGAAACATTATGTATTTTTGTACATTGTGAAGTTAAAACACATAAAATATGGTTTTGTTTTAAGATGGATCTTAAGGAACAATCCAAAAGATGTTAACTATACCGCTAAATAATTAAGTAGATGACAAAGTCATGTAAATCCATAAATCGGTGTATAACAAAATTTATTTTACTGTGCCAAGCTTTCGTTTTCCAACGGGAGGCTTTATGAAGGCGAATTTACACTAGAATAGCGATCCGTTTGGAGTTTAACATCAATTATAAGTACAAGTATTATGATTACGAGTATTAAACATAAATATAATGCATTACAAACACGTGAACTTACATCTAACCGCATGGTTCGATACTCACTCAAAGCAAGATATAACATAAAGTCATATTTCATACTAGCCTCCGAAAAATGTATAGGTCCACGGTGGTGACAACTCAATGGGTTATTTTGTTTTATTTCAGTTTTTTTTATGCGAAAATGTAATTTAAAAAATTGATGATTTTTTTGCAATATTTTCCATTTAAATTGATAAGGGTTAAGCTGTGCGTGATGGATTCTCAGCCATTTCCTTGGCATGTAGAATTGTTTTCATGTCCAAGTGAACAGAGCAGAGCCGATCACTTCTTGCCATATCGAGGGGCAGAGCAAGCATTTGTTTCTTTTGGTTAAAGCACTATTAATGTTGAAAAGCGCTGTTGCGTGGAGGTTAGTGTGCAGAGAAACCGACTTTTGAACTTTATTTTTGTTTCTGTAAACACAAGGAAAAATGCTTTTTTTTTTTTTTGTGAAGTGACTAAGCATGCATTTTCCAAGAAATTAAGGTTTCTGATGTCATGGTCACCTGGAAAATACGTTTCGGATTGCCGGAAAGCATTCACCGTGTTTTCCAGCAGCAGGAAACGTATTTTTTTTTGCAATGGCATATAATCCGCAGACCGTGAAATTCAGGGAAAAAAAAGCATTCGTTCGTATAATACGCAGATCGTGAAATTCGAAGAAACAAATTGTTGTATAATCCGTACCGGCGATGTTGATCCCGAATCGTAATTTCGTAAATGTCTCGAGACATGGGATGACCCAGCAGTCCAACGAAATTAAAAAAAAAAAAATCCAATCTTCTTATCAAAAATATAAAACGGTTGTTTTTGAATGCATTTTTATTACTTGTAATTGAATAAAGAGCAAAAATAATCCACAGCATTATTGCGGTTTCGTGGTTAGACCCGCGGCAAATACGAACTTGTGTGCTGGTAATCCGCTTCCCACTGTACGTGATTATCCGAGCGAGCAAATATCGCCTTCGCTGCATTGTAGGTTGCATCAAAATGTCCATAAGTAAAAAATAAATAAATAAGATACGAAACGTATTTCCAACTGTTTGCGGACTGCCATCATCGTATTGCGCGGTAATTTTCCAAATACACCTACTCTACTGACAGTTACGACGCGGATTTTTTAAAAGTCGAAGTGCTACAAATATATTTTTTGCGTTGGAAGCGGCGTATTATTGGCATGGGTGTATAATCCGTAGAACTTATATATATGACAAAAAATACGGTATCATCCACTGCAACAAAATCAATACAGGCATCTGATGTTTAATCTCTCCGACCAATACGAATTCCGTCGTTCCACAAACCGGGCCTTACACGCAAGTCATTGAGGGATTTTGACGTGCCTTTAATGCTATTTCGTTTCCGGAGACCCAGTGGATTTGGCCGATAAGGGTTAGATTGGAGGACCAGGGGATTCATTGAGAATGATAAAGCGATAATAATCGTCATTCCTTATCTGGAAGGTAAGGATTCTCTGCATTACGCACCAGAGATGTCATAATGTTGCACTCGTAGGAGACAATGTGTCGCATATTCTTCAAGAGAAATAATTATCTGTTCCTCCAATTCATAAAATCCTTTTAACAACCATTTTAAACGAGAAAACAGTGTCTTAGAAATGAAACTGTCGAGCGGATGTGGCGACATGTAGTGTCGTCTCTCAAAGACGCAAGTAACGGAATCGATTCCATAAATGAGCTGACATACAGGGTTTGGACAGAATAATTAGAACACCTAGAAAAAGAAGTTTTGACGTACCTAATAGAGTGTAGGACCACCTTTGGCATTCAAAACCACCTGAATTCTCCTTGAAATGGATGCATATAAATCCTGGACGGTGGTCAGTGGCAAGTTACACCATTCTTCATGCAGAAACTGCTCCACGCCCTTGAGAGTTGCAAGAGATGTATAACGGGATCTTACTCAAAGTGAAAATCCTCCAAATACGTGGCTTCAGTAAATAAATAAATAAATACATAGCTCTTTCCACGTTCCAGAAACACACAGCAACCGAAAAATTGTTTTCAGCCGCCGCCGTGGAATCGAACCACGGATCTCTCGATATCTAGCCGAGCGCGTTACATTTACACCACGGTGGCCAACAATCCATGGTGCTATGTGTATTTTTAAGTCAGCTTCAGACATCATAAATCCGTAAGATGGGCTCAGCTACTGTGACGTCTCCATCTAGTGGGCATTAACAACCGCACTGGCTATTTATATTATAGCAATTAAATCCAAAGGGCGAGATCCTTGGATAAAATCCTCCAAATACGTGGCGTCAGTAAATAAATAAATAAATGCATCGTTCTTTCCACGTTCCACAAACACACAGCAACCGAAAAATTGTTTTCAGCTGCCGCCGTGGAATCGAACCACGGATCTCTCGATTTCTAGCCGAGCGCGTTACATCTACACCACGGAGCTCGTTACATTTACACTGCGGTGTAAATGTAACCCGCTCGGCTATATATCGAGAGATCCGTGGTTCGATTCCACGGCGGCGGCTGAAAACAATTTTTCGGTTGCTGTGTGTTTGTGGAACGTGGAAAGAGCGATGTATTTATTTATTTTGGGATCTTACTCTGTTTTCCAACACAGACAGCTGTGGCTCAATGATGTTTAAGTCTGGTGTTTGGGGGGGGGGGGGAGGCTAAGAAAGGTGTGAAAGTTCGTTCTCATGTTCCTCAAACTATGATTAGACATCCCGAGCTCTGTGAACTGGGGCGTTATCATCTTGATAGACGGCATCCCTCGCAGGAAACAATGCTGGAGCCATTGGATGGACTTGTTCGGCCAAAATGGATTCATACGCCCTGCCAGTCATCCGTCCTTTCAAGGTGATCAGGGGACCTGCTGGAAACCACGATATGACTGCCCAGAGCATGACAGAACCACCACCATGCTGCATTGTTGGGAGCAGACAGTCTGGGTTGTACACTCCTGACGGTGCTCTCCACACGTTAACATGTCCTGCGGTTGGGAATAGTGTGAATGTGGATTCATTCGACCGCATTACAAGCTCCCATACATCGGCAGTCTATTTTTGTATGCTGCCAGCACCACTGCCGTCGCCGACGTGCATTCACCCGGGTCACCAAAGGTTTTGCAAGTGCAGCTCTGCCATGAATGTCCTATTTATGCAGTTCCCTGCACACTGTTTTTGTTGATGCTGGTGTCTGGAGATGAATATTGAACTCCGCGCTAATTTTTGGCTCCGTGGTTTTCTTATTACAGCCAGCAGTCCTTTTTAATTTTCTCCTGTCTCTATCAGGCAGAGTCGTTTTCCGGCCGCTCTTGTGTTTCGCAGATGGGGTTTTACCACGAACACGGTATGCTGCCATGATGCTAGACACAGTAACTCATAATATCCCCACTATCCTGGCGACTGTTGCCACGGGGGCACCAACTAGCCGGCCACCAACAATTAGCACTGTTTTGAAGTCCGTTAGGTCTCTCATTTCGTCGTCACCCTGAAGGAAATTTTGCAAATAGACACTTTAAATGCCCTTAAACATGACCTTGAGGTTCTAAAGAAAGCTATGCCGCTCCGGTGGCGCAGTAGTCTAAGCGATGGCCTCTGATCATTCGTCCGAAAGGGGTCCGGGTTCGAATCCCGGTGAGGCATGGATGTTGTGTTTGTCTTACGGCACTGGCTCTCTCCCTTCCCTGGAACCAGTGACCCTAAATTAGGGACGGGCGACTGCTTATAGCCCATTGAGTTGCTCACGGTGTTCGTTAAACCTTCAATCAAAAAAAAAAAAAAAAAAAAAGAAAAAAGAAAGCTATTACAACCAAAAAGTGGTGTATTCCTTTACATATTACGACGCACGCAGCTGCATTTAAAGTCACGTTTCTGAGCGTGGTGTACACATTATTCTGTCCAACTCCTGTATATGGTGCGCGCAGGCCAACGTACGGACAGAGAGAGACGGAGAAAGTTACGCTAAAAGCCTGTTTTTCAAAAGATGCCCAAAAACTGCGCAAGGATCGTTATCCTCACGCCTTGCGTTGTCCGATGCAAATATAATTTTCCAAATCCTGTTCATGAATACGAATGCATCATGTCTACTGGGAGAGATGCGGACAGCAGGACAGACAAAGTGTACGTTTTTATAAAATAATTTCGCAAAATTGTTGAAGAATTGTCTTTTTAACGGTGGTGGATCTACTGTAAAATTGTTACTTTGAATTGCATAATATAATTTTTGGCGGATAGCAGTTACATGTGTTTCTTTGGTGACTGTGTTGTAGCACTACTAGGTGGCTTTTAAATATATCGATCCTTTGGGCGAACGTATTTAAATTTATGGCATATTCCCCGTAAACCAGATGTATATAAAGTATGCTGTACTATGCGAGATATCTGGAAAATAATTATTATGTTACAGTTTCTGTTTAAATGAAATGTCGACTCTCGTCGTGGTATTTTTAATCAATGTCTGAGCAAAACATATCCAGGATTGCAATTCCGAGGTTTTTATTTCTTTCTTTACCCACGTGATAAAAGGGAACGGCTGTAGAAAAACTAGGGAATATTAAAATGTTTTGTTGCAAGTTTTTCGTGCAAAACTACAGCGTCATTTTTCCGAAACGCGACGGCGTTAAATCATTTTTACAATTTAAATTAACTTGTTACGGAAACGAAATCCCCGGAAGATTACAGAGAAGACTCCAGCCCATTTCGGTGTTTTGTTCTTAGTTTTTCTTACCGTTATTTTTAAATTTTGTAGCAACTCCTGGGAAATATCTTGTAATCCAGGCCGCAGCGTTATATGCTTTTTTCGAGATCTTACGTGACAAACAGAAAAATAGTGTTAGCTACGTAGTAAGAGAAATAAATGCAGATGTGCTACTACATAAACAGGATGTCGAAAATGTCTCCCGAGGTAAGAATGAAATCCACTTCACGCCGTATTTGAAGAAAAAGAAAAAGAAAGAAAGAAATACCATCTGGTTGTTCCGCTGTTGTAGGAGCAGAATAAGAAGAGAAAAGAGACTGTCATGGGAAAGCTGACAAGTACATTGATCCTTTGAATAAATAAAACAAGAGTTTCAAATCCGTGTAGACGAGATGATTTCCCTTGTTCTATTCATGTGCTCTAAGGGGAATATAAACAGCGTATTTGATTTCAAGTTTACTCGGCGAAGCTTTTTTACTCTTATAGGATGTAATCGTAATTTAAGGGGAGAGTGGAAAAGTAACAAACAACAGGAAAGTCACTAATGGGCAGTTGCTTTAAAAACAGGCCAAGTTGTGACTTTTTTTAACGAGTTTTTCCTTTTTGCGTTTTTTCTTAATAGAGTATCAAATGAAACAACGGAAATAATTTCTTTTTCATGTATATATAATTATTTTCTGCCTTTAACTCAGAGTATAAATCCTGTTTTTACAAACGGAGGAATTAGTTTCCATTGCATTTTCCGATGCTTAGTGATTTTTGGAAAATGAAATAAGTCGTGCAGACACAGTGATGATCGTAATTGGAATATAAGGTAAACCTTCTCGCCGAATATTTAATGCGAGATACACTATAAAGAAAAGTATTCTGGCACCTCCACATACGCAAAATAACGTGCGTCTGCACAACCAGATTCACACGCTCGGGGTGGGCTGAGTGCTGCATGTAAAGGGAAGCATTGGCACAACCATCAAACCGCATTGGAAGCCACTATGCGGCGCGGAGCTGAACTGATGGACTTTGAAAGGATCATGCTGGTTAGATGACACCTGACTAAGCAGACAGTGCGTAATAATGCAGCTCTTCTGCGTTTCCCAGAATTCACTCTCTCACATGTTCTTATTGAGCATTGTATACCCCGTTACTGTGAGGCTGCACAAACTGAGTGATCATGCCAAACTAAACTTCTTGGGCAGTATGAAAAGGCACGCACATCCTCCGCCACTGACCTGGCCGGCGTCGACACACAAGCCAGCTATTGCACCAGAACATCCAGTCGGGAACTGCGTGCCCATGGTTATTGTTCTACGTCAGGAACACACAAACTCTACATTCCCTTCAGGCGATGCCACACAAAGAGTGCAGTGGTGCCTCTCTCGCCATTCGCGGACAACAGAAGAGGGGAATACGATCGTATGAAGTAACGAATGACGCTACTCACTGTTTCGCTCCGATGGATATGTAGCAATGCCGTCAGGCGGATTAGATTGTCCCTACAGTCAAGTTTGTAAGGCGATTTGTGATGGTGTGGGGTTCTTTGTGCAGGGAAGACTCGGTCCTTTGGTTGTGGTGCCCTCCAACTCAGCGACTGCCAGGTACAAACCCATTTTCAATAATTCTGCTGGTTTGTTTCAGTAAGATTGCGCGTCTTGCCCGACTGCAAGGTATGTCCAGCCCCAGTTTGAGGAGCAGAAGTTCCAAATCTTGGAATGATTCGCCGAAAGTCCCGATCAGAATCCAGTAGAGTATCTAAGGGACAAGCTGGAACGCCGGATCCGATCTCGGCCGGTAAGACATTTCTCTACGGCAGCTGTGGCAAAAACCTTGGCAAGAGTAATGGAAGAAAATTTTTCGATAGACACCTACCGTGACATGTCGTAGAAAGCATGCATGGAAAAGGGTTGCTGTAGTCCTAACGGCCAAAAAAGGGCCGACTATGTATTAATTTCAGTTAATAAATGCTCTTGTTTTCGTTTGTCCTAGATGTCCGAATGCTTTTGTCTGCATAGTACATATGCATCGCATATAGGCAGTGTAGTTGTGACTCTATAGCTTCAGGCGATTAAGAACCTAAAAACTCAGTCCTATGTTTCCAATGGTAAAAGCAGTGGTCTAAGAGATGGCTTCTGATCATTCGTCCGAAAGGGTTCCTTGGGATGATGTGAAAACCGTTAGAAAAAAATAATTGGAAAAAATGCCAGTGGTACACAGGAATATAGAGGAACTGCTGAATGTTAAAAAAGTAAACGTGGGAGAAATGGGCAATGGAACGCCATTTTGAAGTGAAAAGCAAGGAAGAGAAAAGGACAGCCATATTGGTGACCAGTTCACAAGGCCGTAACGAGCACATGGATTCTCAGAACTTTGAGCATCGAATTCTTCGAAGAACGGCCGACGGGCGGATGTAAACCGTTAGAACTTAGGACGCGGAGAGTGAAGGATGCCCAGCAAAGGGGGTCGAATGCGTCGTCGTGATTGGCTGAGCGCTCGCTGGGGCTTAGAAAGTTTGGAGAGAACTCAGGAAGTTAGTTGTTTGACGCTCTCTTCTCGTATAGTTTTCGCTGGAGTAGGACATCAGGTCATCGCGTGGGATGATTTTGCCGTAATAATAGCGCTCGGCTGCGGTCGAGTTAGCTAGGGGTAGATTTCGACTAGCTGCGGTTAGTAACTATCTATATTTTGTTCCAAGGGCCGAGGTTTAGATCCATTATATCTGAGATCTGATAATCTCATATCTTGTTTCCAAAGTACTGCATAATTATCTACCGAAGATAAACAGCTATTAAAGCTGACGTGTGTGCTAAAGTGTTACCTTATGTGCTGAATATGGCGTATCCTATGAACTCAAACAAGAACTGAATTTAACACAAGTTGGTAAAATCATGCAATACACTGATTATAATACGCTTTCCAACATACCAGAAATCATTACTCAAGTTATCACTCAAGTTATGAGGATAATGGCTGTGGAATAAACCTCGGTCCTGTGCCCTGACCTTTGATCCCATTTCGATGATATTCTACAGAACCTGTTCAGTATACCTCTGAAATAACATGATAAAGTTTTGTCGAAAGGGAAGCATTTATACGTAAGTTATGATGCATAAGGGCTATGGAATAGATTCCGCTCCTATGTTCTAACCTTTGACCCCATTTCGCTCATTTTCAATATGATTCGTTGACCCCATTTCGCCCATTTCATAGGCAAGTCCTTACAATATACTAACATTTCATCCAAATCGAAGAATTTTTTCGTAAGTTACGACGCATAATGGCGATGGAAGTGATTCCGCTCCTATGTCCTGACCTTTGACCCCATTTCGCCCATTTTCAATAGGATTTGTCCCCAGGTGGTCCCCTAAAATTTAATCGAAATCGAACCTTTTTTACGTTCGTTATGATGCATAAGAGCAGTGGAATGGATCCCGCTCCTATGTCCTAACCTTTGACCCCATTTCGTTCACGTTCAATAGAGTTCCTTCCCAGGTGATCCCCTTCCGCATACTAAAAGTTCATCGAAATTGAATGATTTTTACGTGAGTTATCGTGCTGACGAACATACGCACACAAAGCGTGACTTAATGAGGCAGATGGGACTCCCTACCATCTGCTCGCAAAAGTGTGACGTCATAAAACTTTAATAGGATCCACACACAACGTGTGACGTAATGAGACAGATGGCGTGACCGCGCGCCAACATCTCAAGCGCGAGATTGTGACGTCATAAGATCGTCTCCAGGTGGTACCGTACCACATGATAAAATTTCATCGAAATCGAACCATTTTTACGCACCTTATGACTCATAAAGGCAATGGAATGCATCCCGCTCCTATGTCCTGACCTTTGACCCCACTTCACCCATTTTCAATAGTGTTCATTCCTAGATGGTTCCTTACAATATGCTGAAATTTCATCGACATCGAACCATATTTACGCAAGTTATGACGCATAAGGGCGATGGAATGGAGATTCTATGTCCTGACCTTTGACCCCATTTCGTCCATTTTCAATAGGGTTCGTCCCCAGGGGATGGTCCCCTACCGCATACTAAAATTTAATCGAAATCGAATCTTTTTTACGCGAGTTATCGTGCCGACAGACGGACGGACAAAGTTGGAGCATATACGCTTCTTCAACCTACTGTTGGAAAGCGTAAATCACTGAATTCTTGTAAATAAACTGAACTGGGCTAACAAGGAAGCACCTTATTTTTATATGCTCAGCTCAAGCTCTATTGTCACCTAAAATTCAGACGAGTATCTTCTGTATGTTCTAGTGCAAGGTGTAAAAACAACCTTCATCCTACCCTAAGTGATGGTGAATAAAGTTAGTTGTTATTTGTTAAATATCTTCGGCTCATTTGTACACCAACTTGGAAATCTTCAACCACGCCTCTGTCTGGAATAAAGTGGATCTACATGAGGCGTCTAGATGTTACCCCAAACTAGACTGGTGGCAGCAAGAAAAAAGTAAGTGCATCTGGATGGTAAGAGTATCGCAGTGAAATAAAGTGCAATAACATTCACCATGCAATACCTCCCACTATCCCACACCAAATGAAATAAACAGAAAAGTACAACAACAAAAAAGGTGATAGTACGGTTGTGACAGTCCGGCTTCGAATCCCGGTGAGGCATGGATGTTGTGTTTGTCTTACGGCACTGGCTCGCTCCTTTTCCTGGAACCAGTGACCCTAAATTTGGGACGGGCGACTGCTTATAGCCCAGTGAGTTGCTCACGATGGTCGTTAAAGAAAATTTGCACATCGTGAAATTTAATTTTAAATTATAGCCCAGTTATACGTAATATTTGCTAAAACTTAACGTAATTATATTAAAAATCAGTAACTTTCCCTTGAGTAGTGTTTGAGATCTGGTAACAGATGGCACCACCCATATAGATCGCTTGCTAATTGTAACCATTTCACATTTTTTTTTTTTAATTTTCGGAATGAAATCAACATTTGACTGCAACAGTCTGGAATGCTTTGGGCCATTTAGATTAAATTTTCTGACAATTTAGCTGAAAATGTCTCAGAGTGAGCTTGCTCTTTTATTTGAAAATTAAAAATCAGCTGTACTTACACTGTTAACATTTTCAGCTAATGAATGAAATACGGGATTACACCATTGTATAATACAAATTTGGAAGATGTGAATCCGTTTATTGGTGTAAATATGACATGGATGTTAAATCAGATAATATCCGAAAACTTGAAAATTTGGTCGTTTTATCTATATATGGTTATATTCAAATTAATCGGAAACTTGGTCGTTCTGGGTAGTGTAGGGATTGCATACTCGGGGCGCTATCCGTGAAACGCGGGTTCATTTTCCTCTCCGTGACGACGAAATTTTCAAGTTTTCGGATATTATCTGACATACATCCATGTCTGTGCATGTACCAATTTTATTTTTTATTAGATACCAAATAAAAAACTTTTGTCCCCAAAACTCGCGTTGGCGGACGATCTCCCCGGCCACGAGATGAGAAAAATTATTGAAAATGTGCTTGCCCCGATCGCCCATAGCACGTCACATACACGGGCTATGATCCCGTGGGGGAGGGGTGGGGGCAGCTCCCCACAGGTCACTGGACCGAATCTGTCCGAGTGAAAGATTGTGGTTTCCGGTGACTGACGGGCTAGCTATCGCAGTGCCGTCAGAAATCTTACTAATTCCAAACTTGCGAGAGAGTTTAACATTTCCCTGTGTAGTCTGCAATTAGACGGTACAGGTAAAGCCATCAGCCTAGGTTACATCCATGTCATATTTACATCAATAAACGGATTCGCATCTTCCCAATTTGTATTTTCAGCTAAACTATTGTCAGAACATTTAATCTAAGTGACTCAAATCATTCTAGATATTCCAGACTATCGCATGGTTTGACTCAAATGTTGATTCCATTCCGAAAATAGTTATTTGTATCCCGAGTGAGACGTGCGTAAGAAGATTGCAAACAACTTCATGTCGGTTAATTAATATTCGATTTTTTTAGTACATTGGCGAAATAAGGGCATTTGTTTATGGCGTAGTCTGGCTATCATCTGCTCAACAGGTGAAGATTTTCTCGCGGACAATTTGTTTGTATGTTATTAATTAATTTTCAGCACGTTTATCTGTGGTAGAAATGGTGAATTCGGACTAAAATGCCGGTTATCTTGTAAAGTAATGGTAATAACACATTGCAGATGATGACTCAAGTTCAGAATTTTCAGCTGCTCGAAAAATCATTGTTCTACAGATTATGTATGTCATGGGTACCCCTTTGGCAGAATTGGTGATATGCGAGGCTCGATACCCGCAATGGGACGATATATTTTTTCGGATTTCTGTATTCTTCGACAATAAGATTCGCTCAGTTTTATGCCAAGAACACGTTCTAAATACACTGGCGGAAAGTGAAATAAGAACACCAAGAAGGAGACGTCTGATACCAACGAAATTTATACAGCATAATAACGGAATACAGAGGATAACGTGATCAAAACATTATGGCAAAATACAGCTGTATTTGCTGGTAAACTGAAAAATAACATTTCCATGTAACATGGTTAGTACGAGGTTGAACCGCCATGAACTGCGTCACACTGTGCAATTCTGGCATGGAGTCTGTCGTACAGATGTTGGATGTAAGTTTGGGGTATTGAGTTCCAAGCATCCTCAACCTGGACACGTAAATCGGGGATGGTCGTGGCTGGCCGTGGAGACCGGATAAGTCGTTGTCCAATAAAATCCCACACGTGCTCAATGGGGGACAAATCCGGTGAACGTGCAGGCCATGGAAGTTGTCTCACACCCTGAAGTGCACGTTGCGTTGCACGTGCTGTGTGTGGGCGTGCGTTATCTTGCTGGAAAACACCACGATGGACCGACCTTACAAATGGCACAACAACGGGCTGAATGATGTCGTTGATGTAGGAGGTGCTGTTTAACGTACCCGGTACAAACACTAGTTGTGTACGGGAGTGATAGCTGATCGCTCCCCACACCAGGAGACCAGGTGTAGGCTCTGTGTATCGCTGGCGGATGCAAGGAGGGTGGAGACGCTCCCCTGTGCGTCTGCAAACACGCATACGACCATCGGAGGCTCCCAAGCAGAACCTCCAACCTACGATACCAGTGTGGCCGTAAAAAGACATTGGGTGAATGTGACCATCGGAGGCTGTCAAGAATCGTTTCACGCGATAGGCGTGGAACACTCTCGCAGGTATCGGAATTCAATGCTGGACCTTCAACGAGCATCAGCGTCCGGACTCTGCAACGTACCCTGCACGATATGGGCTTTGGGAGCCGACGCCCAGCTCGAGTCACCTTGATGGGTGCACGACACAGTTATGCGCCTTGCTTGGGCACGGCAAGACCGCCACTGGACACGTGATGACTGGAAACAAGTAGCCTGGTCTGACGAGTTGCATTTCCAACTGTATCGGTCAGATGGAAGGATTCGTGTGTGGCGCAAACCCCATGAAGCCATGGATCCCGCCTGTCAACAGGGAACTGTTCCGGCTGGTGGAAAGTCCGTAATGGGATGAGGTGTGTTTAGCTGGACTTCACTGGGACCCCTGGTACGTCTACAAACGTCTGTGACCGGCCAAACCTATGTGCGCATCCTTTCTGACGAGATACACCCGTTCATGTTTTGCATTCATGCTGACGGGTTGGGCCGGTTCCAACAGGACAGTGCACCTCCACACAAGTGTCGGGACGCCACATAATGGAGCTTCATCTGAGTTTGGGTTGTTGTCATTCCCACCCAATTCCCCAGATTTGAACGTGATAGAACACATTTGGGATTCCATGCAACGCGCTATCGAACACAGGAATCCGAGACCTCGGAATACACCGAAATTGTGGAACGCTCTGCTGGAAGTATGGTGTGCATTGCCTACATCATATTTCCAGAAGCTAGTGGAGTCCATGCCCCGTCGTATTTATGCAGTCCTGCGCTCCCGTGTGGGACCTAACAAGTATTAGACTGGTGTACCAGTTTTTCTGGCACTTCAGTGTATCTACCTGTTGATGCATGTTTCTATCAAAGACAAATCAAACGTAAGATTTCTACTATGCCTGACATGGTGTGTGTATGTAGTGGAAAATATTTTAAATTTTCTGGGGATTGTCTGATCGTTTTAAGTAGGACAGCATTGAAAAAAAAAGTAAATTGAAAAAGAAAATATATTTAAGTAACTAACGCATTTTCCACTAAAATATTATGATTGAGCTGAAGCTGTGAGAACGGGTATCAAAATGAGTAAACGTGAGGTCTCCCCAAGTTTCCTCCACAACGGTCTGTCTTGTGCCAGTCTCCTCCATGTCACCCCTGCATACTTTCGAATTTCATCCACCCATCTCCCATGTGGTCTTCTTTTGGCTCTTTTCCTGTCCCTTGGAATCCAATCTAAAATTTCGGCTGTCCATCGATGATCTGTCCTTCTGGCAGTATGTCCAGCCCATTGCCATTTCAGGGATTTAACTCTGATCATGATGTCTTCCACTCTTGTCATTTTTCGGATCCACGAGTTCCTCTTCTTATCTCTCCTGGTTACACCAAGTATGCACCTCTCCATGCTTCTTTGAGTTGTCTGCAGCCTTTGTATGTCTCTTTTAGTTAAGGTCCACGTCTCTGCACCATACGTAAGCACTGGAAGGATGCATTGATCAAACACTTTTCTTTTAAGACATAATGGCATATTGCTCTTGAAAATTATGCTGTTTCTTCCAAAAGCTCTCAAGGCAAGTTTTGTACGCCGATTAATTTCTTCACCAATGTGACCCTCACTTGATATCTGCTGTCCAAAATAAACGTACGTATCTGTTATCTCCAGCTTTTCTCCATCAATCGATAAATCTTCATTTCTTGTAAAAGCATTGAACATCACTTTTGTCTTCTGAAAGTTCATTTTTAATCCCACTTCTTTACTCTTGTCAGCAAGTTCCTGGATCATACTCTGCAGCTCTGATGGGCTAGTTGCAAAAATGACTACGTCATCAGCAAAACGAAGGTGGGTTAGATAATCTCCATTAATCTTTATCCCCTTGTTTTCCCAGCTCAGCGACTGAAAAACACCCTCCAATGAGGCATTAAAGAGCTTCGGAGATATGGTGTCACCTTGTCTCACTCCCTTTCCAATTTTTATGTGTGTTGTATTTTCAAACAGCCTAATCTTTGCACTTGCATTTTCATAGATGTTATTAATAATATTAATGTATGCATCTTCAATACCGCAGGTTTTCAGAGCCATTGTAACTGCTGATGGTTTCACCGAATCAAAGGCTTTTTCATAATCGATAAAAGCCATGCACAATGGAAGTTCATATTCCCTCGCTCTTTCAATTAGTTCTCTCAGCACATGGATATGATCTATTGTGCTGTAGCCACTCCTGAATCCAGCTTGTTCTCTCGGTTGAGCCATGTCCAGTGTTACCTTCAAGCGGTGTGAAAGAACTTTAGTGAAGATTTTATAAACCACTGATAGGAGGCTGATAGGTCTGTAGTTTCCGAGATCCTCAATGTCACCTTTCTTATGTAACAGGATCATTGTAGCAGTGTTCCAATCCTCAGGAATCTTTCCTTCATTAAGGCATCGAGTGAAAATTTGGGCGAGTACTGTTTCGATTTCTCCACTTGCTTCTTGTATGATGTCTACAGTAATTCCATCTTCTCCTGGAGCTTTTCCCCGCTTCATGTTCTTGATTGCATGTGCAACTTCTGCTGGAAGGACTGGAGGAACTCTGGTACTGGTATCTTTCCTGATGTCTGGAGTGCATGTATCATCCCTTTCATATAATTTGGAGTAGAAATCTTTCACTCTTGTCAAAATTTCGCCTCTATTTCTTGTTACAGAACCATCTTCTTTTCTCAGTGCCATAATCTGTTTTCTTCCCTTACTGAGATGTCCCTTTGCTATCTTTAGGCTTTGGTTGTTTTCAATTGCTTTCCTCACTAGTTCACAGTTGAATTTTCTTACGTCTTCAGTGATACTTTTTCGTACTGTCTTGCATAGCTCTATATATTCCACTTTGGAAGTCGCATCTTCTTTAGTTGTCCTCATCTCTCTTCTTTTTTGCATCAACATTTTCGTTTTTCCTGATAATTTATTTACATGCAACTTGTTCTTAGACCCAGCTAATTTTGTTGCTGTTTCCATAAGAGCTTTGGTTACTTTTCTGTTAACTTCAGAGATGTCCACTTCTTCCGATGTTAGGCCTTAAACGCCCCTATTTTGCACATGCTGATCTCAAAAAATCATTTTCTTGAGTTTACGGTGATGTGCAGTGATACGCCATGTGATATTTTTGTGTGTAGGATTTCTTGCCATTCCTTATAGTGGGAAAAAATGTTTTTGTAATATTTCTATTTAGGAAATCTCTTCATTGACGGATAAAGCATGTGGGGGGAAAGGTGCGTATAAACACTATATTATCAAAGGTATTCGGACACTACCACGCATTTTTATAAGTGCAAAGAACGGTTACGCGGGAAGGTGCGCAGTGAGTGGAATGTTATAGGTATACAAAGCTGAGATGTTCTGTGGTGTTATCAGTAATTTTGAAGCCGATATTCCTCCGTGGAGGTGAGCTTTCCGAGTTCCAGTGTGGGGTGGTCATAGGGTGTCATTTGAGTAACGTTTTCATACGGAGCATTGCAGCTGAGCTAAAGACACCAAAACCGACTGTAAATGATGTCGTGAAGAGATGGAAGTAGGACGGTGCAACTACAGAAAAAAGACGTTCAGGAAGGCAGCACAAACTGACGGAACGTGACAGAGGAGCCATGGTAAGAAATGTTAAGAAATCTCCTTCTGTCTCGGCCGTTTCCATCGCTGGTGAAGTAGGAAATGCTTGTAGTTATTCGGTTACCATAACTATTCGCAGAGAGTTGCACACCGTGTGTTTATTATGGTAGTACAGCGGCACACATCAGCACCGTGAATGCGAAGCGCCGTTTAGAGTGGCGTGTCTCCCGTCGTTCCTGGACTCTGTGTGACTGGAAAGCTGTTTTTGGATTCACGAGTCGCGTTTTTCACTCTTCCAATCTGATGGGCGTGTTTCGAACCATTTTCGTCGGACTGTGTTCTTTCATCTGTTAAGTTCGCCGGAGGCTCCATCACACTATGGAGTTGTTTCTCGTGGATGGGACCTCGGAATACGTTGGTTATTATACCAGAAACCATGAACTCTGAATTGTGCGTCCACGTTCTGGATAATTCTGCCCAATCAACGATGTTGCAGTATTATGGAAATGGCCGTTGTCTCTTCCAACACGATCGAGAACACTGAACAGCGTTTGCATGACTGGTTTCTTGAAAATGAGGTGGAATTGTTAGACTGGCCGCCTGCTCAAAGGCCTGATTTTAATCACGTGTAACACATCTGGGACTAACTGGAGCGACTGATATGAAATCAAACACAGCACCCGTCTTCGCTCTCCACTCTGGCAGCATCATTGCAGGACGAATAGCAAGCCATTCCTTCCGAGATCTACCAGAAATTGGTTAATAGTATGCCTCGACGTGCTACCGCTGTCACGAAAGCTAAAGTTGGCCGACTAACTACTAATTGCGATAAGAAAGCCATTTGTCCCTAAATATTGTGGTGTCCGTGTACTTCTGATAATATAGTGAATCTGCATTTCTAAAGAAGTGCTGAAAGTGTCCCGTGTAGTATCGCATGGATAGACTGCACGCATAATGTTTTTCAAGATAACATGCACAGTGCGTCAAAGAATTTTTAAGACTGGCGCTAGATTTCAACCTACGGTGGCGTTACCAGTGTAATCGCGATGCGTTATAAACCGCGACCATCTGCTTGCTTTCTGCCAAAAGTACGGCGCAGTTGTTAAAGTAACTCAAAAGAAATGGGCGTTCATTAGAGAAGTAAAAATTTTTTCATGTTGAATTATTAAGATGGAACAATGGGCTGTTATTAAATTTAACGCAAAACTTGGTAAAAGTGCCTCGGAAACGTACCAAATGATGAAACAAGTTTACGGCGAGTTTTGTTTAAGTAGATCAAATGTTTTCCTGTGGCACAAACGTTTTTGGACGGAAGAGAGACGCTAGAAGATGATAAGCATACCGGAAGACCAAGTTCATCTGGGCCCCCTGAGATTATTGAAAAGGTGCGTGATTTCGTGGCAAACAATCCATGTGCATCACTAAGAATGATGGAAGAGTCTTTAAACATCAACAAAGAAATGATTCGACCCATCCTGCATGGAGATTTGGACAAAACAAAAGTCTGTGTAAAATTTGTTCCACATACGTTAACCAATGAACAAAAATCAAGGAGAAGTGCACATTGCAGAGACATCATTTCAGCCGCTGAAAATGATCCAAACTTTTTAAAATCGATTGTTACTGGTGATGAAACATGGTGTTTTCAATATGATCCTAAAACAAAGCGACAAAGTGCGGAATAGAAGTAAAAAACTCGCTACAAGCCAAAACAATCAAAAAAAGTTCCATCGAAAATCAAAACAATGCTCATTACATTCTTCGATAGTAAGGGTTATTATCCACAAAGAATTTGTTCCAAGTGGACAAACAATTACTGGTGAGTTTTATTTAAATGTTTTGAGGCGTTTGATGGGCAGAATTCGTCGCATTCATCCAGAATATCGAGATAAAAACAGTTGGTGTTTGTTGTATGATAATGCACCCAGTCCCACCTCACTTCTTGTTCGTAGATTTTTGGCGAAAAATAACGTCTGTGTCTTGAATCATCCACTGTATTCGCCTGATTTAGAACCCTGCGACTTTTCTTTGTTACCAAAACTTAAAATGACGTTAAAAGGGTGTTATTTTGATGATATTTCGACCATACAAACAGCTTCAATTCCGCAAAGTGAACTGGAACAGGCATTCGAATCATTATTAAATCGCTGTAACAAGTGTATTGAAGCCGGAGGGACTTATTTTGAATAACAAACCAAAACAAATTATAATTTCTTGTTTCTATTTCATTTTACAGACCCAGTCTTAAATGTTCTTTGACGCACTGTGTAGTAACCTTTATTTTGTAGAAATTACTGTACTTTAATGATACAAGTCAGTCTTACGTATTTTTCTTCTCTCATATAGGTTTCACTGGGTGAATAGCTGGAATTGAAGTAAGAGAAAAGGTCAGCTGATTTCTTCGTAATGTTTATTTATATTTAATCCCTCTTGCAGAATTTAAGTGTTCTTTATAGCTTCTGACTGTCGTAGTTGCAATTTTTTATTTATTTTGTATTGTTTGTGGTTCTTGCTGACTCCGGGACATCTTCAGGAGAAAGAAAGCCGTGGATATCACAAACAAGACGCTAATATATCTAGCGCTTTTCATTTGTCTTTCAGAGTTGTTTCCTGCAATTCACACAATGGCTGCTAATTGCCCCCTGCTAATTACCAAGGAGTTGTATGTGTAACGACCCTTTCGTTTTGAGCGATTCGAAAATCCGACTTTGTTTTCTTCCCTTTTCTGTCTCTCTAAAACGCTTGATTAGTTCAAGAATTAGTTCTTCTGGTGATTACATTTTCTTTATCTTTCCAAACGGAATTAATCCAATATGAAAGAACAGTAGCCCCCCCCCCTTTATATCCCGGCGGGTTGAAATAACTAAACCAACTCTTTGCGATAAATAACTCGGAAAGCACACATTCCGGTCATTTGAATCGCCATAATAAACGTGTTGTTCAGGTTGTGTTTAACACTCAATTGATTGACTAAATTAGTAAAAAGCTGTTGTATACAGTTCGATCACTAAGCCGAAAGTGTCTAACGATCTTTATATTTTCAAAATTTTAACAAAAAACGCGAGCTCATGGGTGTCGTTTTCGTAAATTAATAATATAAACACCGATATCCGTCTGTCTCTCTAAAACGCTTGACGGCACAGCAGCGCTGCATTGTTGCGTCATCACTTATCGATCAATTCGTGTCTGCTCTCGCGATATCAAAATGGTAGTCTGCTATATGCACTCACGGACAATGAAATTTGCGCACCTAGAAAAAAACGATGCTACATCCGCGAAACTTTGCTAATGGCTAGAATGCGCGCTGGTATGCTAATGATCCACGTTTCGTGCGATTGCGCATGACCGCACACTTGTTGTGGCGCTGCAAGCACGAACCGGAGCCTTATAAACCGGCGTGTAGTCGATGCCCCATGAAAGCGAAAAGCACCGGCCGACGCAAGAAAGAGTACAGAGTGACAATAATGCCGGGTAGACGCCAGGGACGTCAATTTACGCAACTTACGGACTTCGAGAGAGGTCCGTAAGTTGCGTAAATTGACGTCCCGCGGGATCGTTCTGACCATACCGCCCGACTGTGTGGGGAGCAGTGGACACCTGACGGCACTTTCACACGGCGGAGCGGCTCCGGATAGACCAGGCGGACCACCGGTAGAGAAGATCTACGGATCGTGCACCGGGAACGAACGAATCCCACGGCGACCCGGTCCACTATACAGGCAGATGTGTAGTGGCTCCTGTGTGTCCACGAACCATTTTCCGACGCCTCGCGGAAGCAAAAATGCGATCCCAGCGTTCCGCCATTAACACTGGAACATCGCCGCCTCCGTGTGCAGTGGTGCCAGGCCAGAGCGACATATGGTTTTTAGCGATGAGTGCCGCTTCGTTTTGGGGGACAGTTCATCATCGTGTCCGGGTGTGGAGGTTCCCGAGTCAACGGTGCAATCCCAACCTCGCTATCGAGCGCCACACCTCCCGCACTGGAGGCATTACGGTCTGTGGAGCCATTGCCTACAATAGCCGATCAGCTCTAGTAGTGGTACGTGGATCATTGATGGGCCAGCAGTATGTGGATGAGATCCTACGGCCCCATGTGCTGCCATTCCTGGCCGTGATTTCAGGTGCGCTATACCAGCAGGATAATGCCCGCCCGCACACGGCTTAGGTTGTCCAGGACTGCCTACGTCATGTCTAGACACTTCCATGGCTTGCCCGCTCCCCGGATATGTCCCCTATTGAGCATGTGTGGGACCGGTTGAAACGCCATCTGCCGCCGTGTCGTACTATCCGGGATTTGAAGCACACCGTCCAACACGTGTGGGCCAGTCTGCCGCAGGACAACATCAGGCGTCTGTTCGCCTCCATGACGGACCGTATTGCAGCATGTATCGCCGCACGAGGCGGTTTGACGCGTTATTGAACATGACCGGACTGCGTGCCACATATCCCTCTGTAATTACCCTACAGCTCTGTTTTCGCCATCATGTGTATTATTCATCTGTATCATTACGTCCATACAATTTCAGTTCAATCCGATGGTTCCTTATTGGTGCGCAACTTTCATTGTCCGTGAGTGTAAATAGCTTGCGATAACTTTTAGATGTCAAGGTGATCACGTGCAAATTTTGAAACATTTGATTGTTAGTGACTCGAGTTATGTTTTTCCGATCTAAAAATGTCGAACTGAAATCATAATATCACGGCAAGTTGAGTGTGTATATTAATTTAATTTTGCACAATCTGAATATCAATTTGTACGCTTTAATTATTTTTTACTTTTTTTCAATTTAACTAACTTTCCGAGTTTAGTGCTGATTATATTAAACATTTTGCAAAATATCGATCTACCTAACGCTCTAACCTACAATAAAAACTGAAATCTGGAGATGTCAAAGTGAGCAAAATTGTATCTAAAAGCAGATGTCGCCTTAGTAGTCGAGAATTTTGATGGTTCCGATTTGTAATACCAGTTGTCGCATTATTTGTAGAAAAAGTTTCGCTATGAAGTCTCAAATTAAACCGTCGAATAGGACAGTCTAAAACAAGCCGTAAATGGAATAATAAGTGTGCCGGAGAAAAAGTAATTTAACGCGAAAAATCAAAGTAAAAGTTTAAGGTACGTTTACGCGAAAACAACTTTCCAAGTTCAGTGCTGATTTTATTACGCACAATATCCATCTATCTAAACGCTCTAGTCTACAAGTGTTAAATAAATATTTTACACAGAATGTTATTGTCGCTAGGTCTTTTGAAAAACGGAAATAAGAAGCATATGATTTTTACTTAAATAGTATAACTATTCTATTTATCCGAATTTCTTGGCGTAGAATAGAAATTAAAGTTTCCAAGCTTTTGCACATCAACCAGAAGGTAGACGGCAACCTGAATAATAGAACGCTTCAACAATTTAAACGCGAAGAACTGGCAATAAACGAACAGGTACGAACGTAATTAGGCATTCAAAACACGAGCCGTTATGCTCATTTAGGTTGCAGAATCTTGAAAGATAAACATAGGTATTCACTGCTTGAATAACTGGTTCCCAACCCGTGGGCAACTCCAACGAGACGCTTTCATTGCATGACCCGTTGTTGGTTACGATCTCCAAAGTTTCGCGAATGGCAGTAGATTTTTGGGTGGAGTATAGAAAGCTGATTTCTTTATGTAATCCCATATAGGAGCATCGGACTTGAACTTCACTTCTCTGGATGGGGCCGTGGTTACTTTGCCGTATTTAACGTCCCTTTTATGTTCGTTAACTCTAATTCTAAATGAACGTTTTGTCATTCCAATGTAGTATCACTTGGAGCCGCCCGGATATCGTAGAGGAATGGTATGAACACCGGCTTCATTGGAAGGTGGGACCGTGTCAACGTTTCCCTTAAGGATGGCGTATAAAGACGTCAGAGACACCACCACTTTTTGCTGCTTACTCCAACGTTATATCTCTCGTTCTTATCTGTCAACACGCACACGTCACGCGCTCTGACCTCAACATTGTTGCCAACATCATTTCGTGAGCGAGAAAATCATAACGTTAAGATTGAAACGCTTAAATAGAATGAACTCAAAATGTACATAGAGAAGTTAAAAATGAAAGTTAAATTAGAGTATACTTCATAATACACATATTTAAAGACGCACTTTGAAACTTTTCTAGCAACTTGGTGCTAGTACTTTTTCTCCGCAATTCTTCAATTATAACGATCCCATGTATCTCTCTCTATATATAAGTGAAAGTTTGTATGTTTGTTCCGCATACGTTCTTAAACGGTTTGATAGATTTGCACCAAAATTGGCATACATGCTCTTCATCACCCATAGTAAAATGCAGGCGGGACGATTTTTAGAAATTCCATCCCTAAGGGGGTCAAATGTGTTTCTACGTGGCCCTCTATAGACTGGGTGCAATTCGGCTGATGCGGTATTACTCCGCGTGTCAGAGCAACGGTCGTCAGGTGACGCCTTACTCCTCGCAAGCTTCCGCGGTTCAGGCATACGCGGAAAAGTCCGATTTTTGAAAACACGACGCACCGGCGGAACATATTGCCATAAGTACTTTTTTGTTTATGGTAGCGTGGCATTTTCTTTGTACGGATTAGGTTTCATTAAACTCCCAACAATTGGCGCAGGAGTCTCAAATATGGGTGGAGCTACAGATTCCCACCAATAGGCGTGGTCCCCTCAAATAGCATGAAGGATAAGTTGAAGTTAAAACTGACGATCTTCTTCATACATAAAATTTAATTACAATATTAGTATTGGTATAAGTATAGATAAAAGAAATAGCCTATCTCCACCGGAAAGAAGTAAACTTCCCAACGGTGAAAGAATTATCCGAATGGGTTTAGTTTCCGAGATTAGTAAAAAAAAATTCCGTATGTTATCGTGCACTACTTTCTTTCACGTTGGGTTTGATCAGGTTGCATGTAAACAACGCGGAAAGATATATGGAAAATTGGAAACTACTTTAAAACGATGTTATTCGGTAGTACAGCCAAAAATAATAATAAATAATAATAATAAATAAGCGAAATAGCCTATGTCCTCCGGAAAGCTTCCCAACGGTGAAAGAATTATCCGAATCGGTTTAGTTTTTAGGATTAGTAAAAAAAATTCCGCATATTATCGTGAACTACTTTCTTTCACGTTGGGTGGGATCAGCTTGTATATCTACATTCTAGAAAGCAGAGTGCAGGAAGTGCATTATTGTGCATGTTTGATATTTCGAGTTTTTAAGGCTCAGAACAACCGCTATAAATTGTGATTTTTATAATAAAATTTTCATCAAGTGTGGTGAAATGCCTTCAAAATAACGCAAACCCATCGGGCAAGTTCAGCCGAAAGCAAAGAAAGTAAAATTACTTCGAGAGAGTGAGACGACCGAACAACGTGATCGAATACTTATGGATCAGCGGGAAAGAGCCAGTGTATCTAGGGCGGCAGAAACCTTGGAACAGCGTGAGGTCCGACTTGAGCGTTGTTTATCATGGTAGAATTTTTTTTTATAGTGCGATTTACATTGTTACTTCAAACAAACTTTATGTCTATCCCGTGCACCGCCGGGTAACTCCGGTAGTCTGTCAATAAATATTGCACTGCTACAAAATATGAATTTCTTTTAGTTCTCCTAGCTACATGTAAGACTATTTCTTATTCGGACGGGTTGTGTCTAGCTACATGTAAGACTATTTCTTACATGTAGCTAGACACAACCCGTCCGAATCGACGGTTAGTTTTTTTTTTTTTTTCAAAAGAATAAACTCATATGGAACAACAAATGTAAACTTTATTTGATTGACAAATTCGTTTAACGACTTCAGTAAAGAAAATAGTCCAGGTTCGTGATTTTTCTTTGACTTAAGGTTTAACGACCACCGTGAGCAACTCATGGGCTAAGCAGTCGCCCGTCCCTAATTTAGAGTCATTGGTTCCAGGGAAGGGGGAGAGAGAGCCTGTGCCGTAAGACAAACACAACATTCGAACCCGTACCCTTCATGGACGAATCAGCATAAAACAGCGCTTAGACCACTGCGTGATGATGAGGTTCGTGATGAGTTGCACCCTTTTTCAGTCGTAAAATGTGATACGGAAATCTACTCACCTCGATCGTGTGCAAAAATTCAAGTGGATAGCGCACTCTTCCACTCTCATCTTCAGTCATAACTGTTTGTAAATGTTGTTGGAATGAGATTCGCGTTGCAAATACTCTTTACCCGTCGGAATCGACGGTTAGTTTTTTTTTGTAAAGGATAAATTCATATGAAACAAGAAATGTAAACTTTATTTGACTGACAAATTCATGCAATCACTTCAGTAAAGACAATAGTCCAGGTTCGTGATTATTTTTTTCTTTGACTTAAGGTTTAACGACCACTGTGAGCAACTCAATGAGCTATAAGCAGTCGCCCGTAAAAAGTTTCACTCACAATAGTCAACAGAATGTTTATTTACATCTTTACATAATGGGAAATGTCTTACCTACGTGAATAAACTGGATCGAATGAATATTAAATTGTATATATACATCACGCAGTCTAACGGCATAACGCAATCGGGTCTTCGAGAGTGTTCGCTGTTCCGATGAGAAGAACTTTCATACGAATGCCTGCTAGCGTCGCTTTGCGTAACGGTTCGCTCAGAAAAGAGACTTTGGACTATCTCAGTTCCTCCATGCTGCCGCTTTCAACAGCTCGTGAGTCAACCGCACGCTTCTTCCATAGACTTTACATGGGAACTTTGCCGCCCCCACCACGCCCGAACCGTTGCCCTAATCTCATTTTTCTCTTCGACTGGCACATCTACATGGTAAGACCTTTATTTTGATACCTCAACCATATCTTTACGTTCAGCCGTTCTCTCAAAATAGGACTCACAGTAAAAAACTTATAGAATTAATATATATATATATAATTATGTAGTACTTCATCTCTATCTTTGTCGAAGAGATTTCGGAAAACACATTTTCTTTGTAGCGAGAGTTATTCCTCTGACGTCATTTGGGTTGAGATTTTAGCGCACCGTAAGAGTTTTAAATTTGGGATACTTCGTGTGAAGGAAAACTTACGCGTTAATATTAACGGAATGTAACTAGTTCTTGAGCATTTGAAGCTTGCGTGACTAGAGGAAATAAGTAAATACAGCGTTGTTTAAACGAACCCGAAACTCCTGCATCAGCAACTGGCGTTCTTCGGTTCCGCCTAAGAAACTGAGACCAGCCAACTTCCAGGCTTGCACGCAGTGCATCATCTGATTAAGGCACATTGCAGTGAGACAGATAATGCAGGTAAATGGCTCATCTCAAACCGTCCTTTTGGCACGACACGTTACGTCAAACAGCAAGCAGACTTATATACTTTTAATTTCATTTGAGGAAAGACGTCATAAAATTATGGATCTCGTACAAAATGTCTCATAAGAGTTCCCGTCGTACTAGTGATACCATTGGCGAAGATTAACTGGCTGTACCAAAGTTATTTTTCTAATACAGGGTGATCCGTTTGGGTAGAGATAATTTAAAAATTCTGTGGTATGGCTTGTAACAGTTATAATAAGTCAACATTTGGCGGAAATTACCTTTATGGAAAAGAGTTTGACTAGGCATCCAACGTCGCCCCCTTTGCGGACTCGACGGAGTTCATACCGGGTGCTCAATACTTGCCACGTGTTTTTTAACATCTGCAGAATTATTTGTGCGAACACTGCAGAAATTTTCACTTATAAGTCATCCAGGCTTTGAGGTCATTGAGCATAGACGATAATAATTCACAACCCCCCACAGGAAGTAATCGGGAAAGGGGGGGGGGTAGACACTGGTGAGTTTGCAGGCAAGGAAAAGGGCTACTGCGGTCACACCAGTTCTCACATCACATCACATCATATGTAGAGGATTTTAGGAAGGGAGTGTCTGACCCCAGGTCTTTAGGAGATTTGGGCTAGAGCGCCCGATAGGAAAGTGACACGGAAGCGAAGTAGAAAGGGGGAAGAAGACGCCCTTATATATTACCGGGGAGCCAGTACTCGGGATCCGACAGCTTAACGTGCCCATCCGACGCACGGCGGATATTTAGTATATCGAGCGTTCGTAACTGATGGAATCGAACCTGAGGCCCTTTCTGTGGCAGTCACGGAAGTTGCCCAATAGGCCACCCGCGGCCAACCGGAAGCGTCCTCCGACATTACGTATTATATACAAATCATCCATAGTGGGCACGTGTCCGGGTGGTCAACTCTCCGATGGGAAATGTCCGGGTGGGCAAAATATCCGAGGGGGCCAGTTTCCGATGGACATTCAGTTGTCATTGAGTGTGTTCACTGTTAAAAAAAATTCTTATTTATTAAAAATGAGAACCTGAACCTACTCGTTTTTTAAAGTACAGTCTTACCGTAAACGAGTACATAACCTGCTCAAATATAAGTAACCATACGTACTTACAAATAACAGCGCCAATAAATATACTCTCGTATTACTTCATTTTAGGTATTATAGTTCAAGAGAAATTGTTTAATAAATATGTAAAGTGACACACATAAATAATTTGTACAGCAAAGTCACTGATCACAAGTAATTTAATTATGCGTAGATTATCTTTGTGTGCGTTTTTACAATAACTATATTTGTGTCAATCTCATAAATAATATATTGTCGCTTCATCACTATATTTGTCATAAAGTTGTGCGATCCATTTGCCCAGCATATGACAACGAGTATGTCTATTATCCCAAATGTGCCATCCAATAATACAGGGTGTCCGAAAAGTCTTTCCCTGATTAC
Source organism: Macrothele yani (assembly GCA_039090855.1). NCBI lineage: Eukaryota > Metazoa > Arthropoda > Arachnida > Araneae > Macrothelidae > Macrothele > Macrothele yani. The sequence goes on from CM076995.1 coordinate 190,487,810, forward strand.
AAACGTCATTCATATCCGCTGTGTGTACGTTACAGGCGTGAAACTGGTGCCAAAATGTTGGAAAACTAACCAATTTTTTTGTTGCAGGTTTCCGCAACGTGGCTGAAGTGTAGCAGTGTCAGTGTCCAGAAAACCGGAAATGTTCACAAATCAGGAAAAAGCTCAGTGTGTCCTGGTATCACGACACCCGGTCACCAATAACAATGAAGAGGAACTTTCAAACAACGTATGGAAAGAAGCCGCCCAATGTCAAGAGCATTAAGTCGTGGTACGACAAGTTGAAGACCACAGCATCTGTTGCTGACTTACCGAGAACTGGCCGACCATCAACCTCAGCTGAAAGGGTGGAAGCAGTGACACAGTCTTTTGTGCGAAGTCCCAAGAAATCAGTGCGTAGGGCCTCACGTGAATTACAGATGCCAAAAAGTTCTGTTCATGATAAAAAGTTATGTTCATGATTTGTGAATATTTCCGGTTTCCTGGACACTGACACTGCTACACTACAGCCACGTTGCAGAAACCTGCAACAAAAAAACTTGGTTAGTTTTCCAACATTTTGGCACCAGTTTCATATCTGTAACGTACATACAGCGGATATGAATGACGTTTGTAATCAGGGAAAGACTTTTCGGACACACTGTATACTTCCAGTTTATTTATTCTATGAACAAATGAGTATGTATGGAGTACACGTATACCACATTTGAAATCGAGCCGCGAATGGCTTAGTGGTTAGAGATTCAGACTACTGATGGAGGGACCCCAGGTTCAAACCTAGCTTGATAGGCTTGAAGCTGGGGGCTCTCCGTGGTGGTGTGAATTCCTAACAATCGCTGAATATCTGCCGTGTATTGCACAAACACGTTAAGTGACGGCCCCCGGGTGGAAATCCCCCGGTGACATATAAAGGTGTTCATTTCTACCCCCCCCCCCCCAATTTCTCTCTGCGTTCTATGTGCAAAATCGTACGCTTGTACGTTGGTGCCATCTAGTGTGCTCTCTCTCACTTTTAAACTATCCTGTTAGTATCGCTAGATTCGCACTAACTTCCTTCAGTTTCTGTGCCCTGCCCGAAAGGGCACTGAGTGCACCAGCATTTATTTGTTCATTTCGGTGGTCAATTGATGCACTGATGTGCGTCGATTGCCCTTTACCAGTCGATGGAGGCGACGTTCTCCTCTGGGGTCGATGGCCTTTGGGACTCCACAGTTATGACGTCACGAGGTACTCGGTGAGCCAGCGGTCCGTTCTTGGTACACACTTACTACAGCACTTCGGGAATTGCCCACAATGTCTGCTGTTTCTGAGATGCTTCCACCCTTGGCGTGATAGTCGATGATCATTCCGTTTTGAACGTCCGTCAAATGACTACCTCTGTCCATTGTGATCTCGTAACGCATTATGGCTCATCTGTCCGTCGCCGGCCGCTTTCTTATATCTTCGTGTGGTCGACCTTGTTACGTGCACACTGATGCGCCTGGACGGATGCACTGTGATTTTGGGGGTGGCCATATTATTCTGATACGACAGTGTAGGTTTCATGAACATTAAAAGAATAAAGAAAATGGGTTTGTTCTTTTCTTTTTTTCTGTAATGATTATTATGACTGACTGTAATTCGTTGTCATACCCGAATTTGTCGCTGTGTGCTGGATTACTGAAAATTACTGCCCCCCCCCTCCAATAAAAAAAACATGTTTATTTCTAAAAACAAATTTCCGGAGGTTGGCTTTTCTGCCAGTAACGCTAAATTAGGAATGACCTTCCGCTCGTGGGATCACTGCGAATGAGTTGTATTAAATTACGCACGAAAATATTCCTGAAAAAGCTTTGGCAGTCACTACATATTTTTACATCACGTGATAGAATTTAAGCTTGAGAGCGAGTGATTCGTCTTAAGTTAAAGATAACTACTGCTTTTCCTTTTATTTTGTGCGTGTGCATGCTCGAAGATAAGCAGCAGTTGTCCTGTGTATTTTCATCGACGAAGTGAAAGGTCAAAAGTTGTAATTGCAGCTAAGCGAAAAACTTTTTTTTAATGAAACGTGTGTGGGGGGAAGGGGGCACTGAACAGTTCTCGAAGAAAGGGAGTTGTTGGGTTGTATCTTAGTTTTCCTAAATAGAATTCTATTGGTGAACCAAGCTTTTATCGAAAAACTAGCCATTTTACGTTGGTAGTATCTAGATGTTATTAACAGCTTTTATGTGGCATTGGGCATTAAATTGAATTGCTAGAGAAAACGGAAAAGCTACATCGTGTAGTTTCAGCGGTTATGTATTGTTCTTTCTTGCAGTCTTTAAAAGTAGTTCCAGTCGAGAGCTGAGTTGTCGTAAAAGTAACCAACCGAAGTTTCAGCTCACTTTTATCCCCCTTTGAGAATAAAAACAAATAAATTTAACTTACCGGATGAAGTTGATTACACAATTTTCTGCGAAGTGAAATCTTAAGCCATGACCCTTGCAGTTAAAGATGTGACCTACAAAATGTGGGCGCAATGCTGTAATTGTTAGGGATTCGAGAGGTGATATCCTAGGAAAGTATGAAGTTGTTTAATTAAAGGGAAATCCCAAGGAAATAATCAAATTGGTATCGCTCTGTGCTAAAAGGAGTGAATGTGTGATTGAAATTTTCGTATTGCAACTTATTCATAGAAAATGCTGCTAGTGTAACGTACCTTTTATACTGAAGAGCAATTGAATTATAGATACCTGTCTAGTAACGTGTAGCACCACCTTTCGTCCTGTACCTTTTACACTGAAGAGCAATTGAATTATAGATACCTGTCTAGTAGCGTGTAGCACCACCTTTCGTCCTAATGGACTTGACAAGACACCGGAAGCGTTGGGAAGCCATACGAATCCACGACGCCTGTTCACAAAGATTTGATAGAGTGGGGTCAGAGCCTCGAACATCCCTCTCGATGGCATCCCAGATGTGCTCGATGGGAATGAGGTCAGGTGACCTAGCTGGCCAAGGAAGCGAGGTCACGTCGGTGGAGTGTTCATCCAACCATTCGGATACAATTCAGGAGCTGTTCATCCAACCATTCGGATACAATTCAGACCATTCGGATACAATTCAGGAGGATGAGGTCCCCAGTTGGATGTTGGATATTGAAGACGCACAAACGAATGGTCGTACAGGATATACCGGTAACGTTGGCATGTGAGGGACGATGTCACACGTACCAGAGGTCCCATTTCAGTCCACGTAAGCAGTCCCCAGACGAGAATGCCACCCACACCAGCTTGAACAGTACCCTGCTGGCAAGAAGGATCCATTGCTTCATGTGGTTTGCGCCGTACTCTTATCCTGCCATCCGCATGTACCAACGTGAATCTCGACTCATCAGTCCAGGCAACATTTTCCCACATGTCTAGGGTCCAGTGGCGATGTTCCCGCGCCCATGCTACTCTTTGCACCCTGTGATGTGCGGTCAGCAGCCGTACCCTCGTGGGACGATGGCTTCTGTACCCCATAGCGAGGAGATGGTTTTGGATGGTGTGGCTGCTTACACGTTTTTGTGCAGCAGCAGCGTTAAATTGTCGAGTGATTTCTTGCACTGTGGCCCGTCTATTCGCTGTTACAATGCGAGCTAGCGGACGATGACCCCGCTCATACACACGCTGTTGTCCACTGCAGTTGGCCCTTGCAGGGATGGTTTACCAGATTCGATGTACTCACGGTGCACCCGTGACACAGTGGCTCGTGAAAATCCCAGTGCCTGCACGAGTTCCCAGATGGAGTGACCCATTCGTCGGTCCCCGACAATTTGCCCTCGATCAAATGCGCTTAGATCCTTCGTCTTATCCATACTGCGTCCGACTCTTACTGATTCTCGTCGCATCACTCCTTATATTGTCGGATCGCTGCATACGTCATGTAGTTTCCGTTCAGAGGGCCGCCCACAGCGCCACATTTGCAAACGCCAGCTGTCTCTAATTCAATTGCTCTTCAGTGTATTTACAATCTGTAATCAGAAATGTCTAGTATGCGTAAGCCCAACTGTACTTGAATGTGAATCATAATATAAAATATTTTCTTCCTTGAGCATCGTCTTCGAAGTTGCATTCTTTCTTTCTCGTTCGCTACATTCCTGTTGTTGAAACAGTGAAAATTTTCCATGATGTTGCATATCAGTGAAGTTTTGCCAGCATGAAACTATGGCAGCCAACAGGCGGAAAGGAAGAAGAATACTTGACATGCAGTCTCTGCCGTACCACTGTACGATCCCGTACCCTTCACCTCTTTTCGTTTTCTATTGTCTGCCCTGAAAGTACGTTGTGTGTGTCTTATATATTCTAATAAAATTAGTGATTTAAATGTCTTCTCTTCGCTAGAGAGAAGCAAACTCGCCGTTCACGTTTTCGTGTGTTATTTTATTTATGTTTTCTTATAGTGATTAGGCGTTAATAAATGTCATTTGTATTTTTATAGTCTTGCCAAATTAATAATTTGCCATTGGACGAACCGAACCATATTGTGGCCACACATTTTTATAGCATCGAGTTTCTCCGTCCTACTATCTAACTGCGTGTTTCATAATACATTAAATGCACTTTTGGTGTTACCACGTTAGATGTTGTTCCTTATCCATACAAAGTACACTTTCTTTGATCGCAACTGTGTGTTATTTCTTCACGTTTTGGTTATTCAGTTTAACGCAACTCTGCAAAAGGTTGATGCCGCCCCGGTGGCGCAGTGGTCTAAGCGATGGCCTCTGATCATTCGTCCGAAAGGGGTCCGGGTTCGAATCCCGGTGAGGCATGGATGTTGTGTTTGTCTAACGGCACTGGCTCTCCCCCTTCCCTGGAACCAGTGACCCTAAATTAGGGACGGGCGACTGCTTATAGCCCATTGAGTTGCTCACGGTGGTCGTTAAACCTCCAATCAAAAAAAAAAAAAGGGTAGATAGATTGCTGCTGGTTTGTTTTGTTTTCTAAGTTTAACGACCACCGTGAAGAACTCCTAGCCGTATAATGAGTCGCGAATCCTAGTTTGTAGCCTCTGATTTCAGGGAAGGAAGAGTGCCAGTGCCGTAGGACTACCACACCAGCCATGCTTTATTCGTACCGGAGCCCAGCTCTAGCCACAAACCAGGGCCTGTGGAGCACCATAGCGGGGTAAAAAGATGCACACCATATGTGCTTCATTGATTCGATTGCTGAATTTTACTCGTTTATTAGAACTAACGTGTGAAGATTTAGTTGAGCAACCGAATAAATCAAGTAGCCGTATTACAGATTTAGTCTGGAGAAAAAATTATTGAACGAGATACTGAGAAAATATATACACTGAACGGACAAAAAATTAGAGATAACTATCCTGCAATCTTTATGGTCCTCCTTTATCTCGAATAATATAGCCTGTATAGTTTGTGGCATCGACACCACCAGATGCCAGAGGGTTTTCGCAGGTAATCCAGCCATGCCTGTTATCTGCGCTATCCTGCTACAGGGTGATGAGTAAAATGCTTGGGATGCGTTCATGATGAGAAAAATGTTTGGAACGGTTGATCTATAGGGTTAGGTCCGGAGGCGTGGTTGGTCTGTTCATACACCGAATGCTCTCGTTCTGAGGCAAATAATGTACAAGCTCAGTCCTGTCCAGGCGAGCATTATCATTCATTAAAAGCAGCTGAGATTCAACTGCTCCCCGAACAAATCTGGCTCAGACGCCCACTATTCCTATTGCATCCTGCGAACGCGTGCAGTGCAGCCCCAATGGCGCAGTGGTCCAAGCGCTGGCTTATGATGATTCGTTCGTGAAGGGTCCGGCGTGGAATCCCAGCGAGGCATGGATGTTGTGTTTGTCTTACGGCACTGGCTGTTTCCCTTCTTTGGAACCAGTGACCCTAAATCAGGGACAGGCGACTGCTTATAGCCCATTGAGTTCCTCGCGGTGGTCGTTAAACCTACAATAAAAAAAATCAAATAAATAAATAAATAAATAAAGAGCGCGTGTGGTGGTGTGCGACCGTTGAATATAATGCCACCCCACATAAGCAGACCACCGCTTCCGACGGAGCCTCATTCGTGGACGTTCGGAGGATCATTTCAGGTTCCCTGTTCCATAAATGCGAAGTTTTATAGTTTACCCATAAAATTTGCGGAAATTCTACTTATTTTAGGACAATTTCACGAACGACATATTTTACAGATTTGTGGGTACCCCCCCCCCAAGTTAGTGCAATTTTGGGATGCAAATAATTGTCCTCAAGGACCACCGTCCTCTCTCTCTCTCTCTCACTTACATCTTCCTCCCTAAAGCTCAGCTTAGTCGGAAAGACTTGGTAAAAGTGCTATAGTATAGAGAGTGGGTTGAAAAAATACTGCCCTCACACAAGACTTAAAATTGCGTTTTTAACCCGTCGTTGTTTGCGTTACGGGCATTTCTCTCACGACGTTACAACGGCGTTTTTCGCCTAATATCTCACGACGATACGAATGCATATCAGGCATTGGGAACATAAATGTATTTCTGTCCTTAGTTCGATAGTCATGACCCACAATGTTCAACTGAATTAAATGTTGATACCTATTCTACTTTATTCTTTTATACATAAATCCTAATAATATATTATATATTGCCATAATGTCTCAATATCTAAAAATCCATGGATAGTAATCCGTACCCCCATATTCAAATCAATTCCTCTAAAATTATTTCGTATTTTGACCATCCTAATTTGTAAAGGCTTTAATTTATGTAAATTAATCTTAGTAGTTCGATCCCACACTACAAGTGAAACTTCTGTGGGTGTATCTATCCTAATGATTGCGTACTGATGAGATGGTAATGTGTCGATTGCATTTTAATCGTTGTAAGCATGAAATGTGCCATATATCTTAATTATAGCATATGAAATCGACTAAAATGGACAAATCAGTGGCATAATAAAGCCCCATTTAATCGATATAAGTGATACATTTAATCAATACTTTCGATATATCAGTCAATCGAAAAGTTCGCTGAAATTTCTTTTTTCTCTTTTTCTTGATTGGAGGTTTAACGACCACCGTGAGCAACTCAATGGGCTATAAGCATTCGTCCGTCCCTAATTTAGGGTCACTGGCTCCAGGGAAGGGAGAGAGCCAGTGCCGTAGGACGAGCACAACATCCATGCCTCACCGAGATTCGGACCCGGACCCCTTTAGGACGAATGATCAGAGGCCATCGCTTAGACCAGTGCGCCACTGGGGCGGCGAAATTTCTTTACGGATTTCAGCTCTTGAGAGTTGGCAGCTCAGTGTTCCCTCCAGATGAAACACGGACAAGAATCCGTTCGTAGACTGAATCTCGGCTCGCTTGTAGGATGAGCACATGCCCATTTCAAGCGAGAACTCCTCTTAGCTGCGGTTATCGTGACACAACACGTGGGTCTCCTGGCATAAAGGGCTATTGCATTAATCCTTCGGTTTATGGTTTGCCTTGATACCGTAATTCCAGTTGCAGCGAATAGCTCCGAAGACCATTGTCGGGCTGTGTAGCACCTAAGATTCCTCGTAGTTAATACTACATGACTGTTCTCTCGAGGTGTACGCCATTTGCGAATTTGGCAAGGCCTTCGCGACTCTTCGCCGGTGTTATTGAATCGCTGCCATATGCGTGAAATCCCTCTGAGGTTGATATTCAAGTCCCTTATAACCTGTGCCTGAGACTGGCCTGCTTCTCGTAGTCGTCCTATGCACCGAAGTGACAAAGGAAAACAAAACTGAGATGCTTCTCTAATACCCCGTTAGTCCTCACGATCAGATTACGGCAGCATCTTCACGGGGCTGGACTCCACGGGCTCTATGTAGCACCGTGAAGACAGTGCACACCATCCTTCCTGAAGAGCGTCCCGCAATTCCGTAATATTCGGCGTTGGAGGATTGATGGCACGTTCAACACCATCCCAAATGTGCTCGATGGCGTTCAAATACGGCTAACCAGGGGGCCAAGTCAGGATTCCAAATTCAGTAGAATGTCCCTACACCCTTAATCTGGCGACTGTGGACGTGTGCGGTGGCGCATTGTTGTGTTGAAAGAGGTTACATCCGAATGAGTGGTTGCATGATGTGAATGGATCCCTAAGGATGGTTACGTATCCTCCACAGGATAGTTACATTGCCTGTAAATGATCCCCAAGGATGGTTACGTTGCCTCCACAGATCAGAGTAGTCTGCAGACTTATGAGGAGTGTCCTAAAGCGTGCCAGCTAAGAACATCCCACACCATAGCAGAGCCACCGCTGGCCTGCGCTTGAAGGCATGTGGCATCCATTTCCGGGTGGGGGTGAAGAGGGGTTGTCACTACACCCGTAGTATGCCATCTGACCGGAACAGTTGGTACTACAATTTGTCGGACCAGGGTAAACGTTTCCAATAACCTTACTTCCAACGGTGGTGTTCCCGAGACCAGAGGACGCGCACAAGCCTTGTGTCGTCAGGTCAGCAATGGAATCCGGGTGGACCGTGTTCTCCGGAAATCCCCAAAGAACACTCGAAGGCTGATGCTACAACTGGCCCCAGCATTGAATTGCGCTGTGATTTAAGACAGTTTTGCATGCCAGGCGGATATTACGATGCGTGTCAGACGCCGCTGTCCACGATCGCCCTGGGCTTTTCTACCGCCCCACCGGTCTCGCACTCTGGATGCTTTCCCACAGTTTGGGTAGTCCAGGTTCATCTTTAACATTAGGGACCGTGTAAATCCAAATTTCGTGGTTATTTCCGAGATGGAGTGACCCATCTCCCGGGCACCGACTGTCCTACCACGTGCGGAATCGCTTAAATCCTGATAAGGTTCCATCTGAACTGCGAATGCCACTGCTTGTACCAGCGGAGGTATTTACCTCTATTTATGCGTCTTTTGCGGACGATACCAATTACTGCATGCATGATGGGGTGACATGTAATGAAATGGTAGCGCCCTTCTCAGTTTGTTTGGTTCTTTTTCACCTCAGTTTATCTCGCCAACACACAATGAAGACATTTGCCGCTGCCCGCTCGTTTCTTACACGCGCTGCCAACAAGAAATGCCACCGTGAGTTGTTCCCCGCTTTGGTTAAAGTATGTAACTGAATTTACATATTAAACAGCATTTTGCTCACTGATATGCAAATTTTACTGTGCCATTTGTTTCTTGTGCCGATTTGCATATGTCCTGTGAACATCGTAATATTTCGCTAAGTGCTTTGAATTATATGTCCGCTTTTGCCTTTTAGACTCCATTTTGGGCACCAATATTACATTCGATGCGGCACATGTTTGGCAAAATTAGTGCGTGTAGGTTTTATTGTACTCGTATTTGGGAAACATGAGTTTTGTTTAGTTTCCAGAATATCCTTTTTAAAATCGTGGATTGTCTTGTGATTCATGTGAATGTTTGATGATTGTGATACATGTGAGAGTGTTGCGATCCATGTGAGAGTGGTGCCATCCATGTGAGTGTCTTGTGATTCATGTGAGAATGTTGCGATCCGTGTGAGCGTCTTGTGATTCATGTGAGAGTGTTGCGATCCATGTGAGCGTCTTGTAATTCGTGTGTCTTGTGATTCATGTGAGAGTGTTGCGATCCGTGTGAGTGTCTTGTAATTCATGTGAGAGTGTTGCGATCCATATGAGTGTCTTGTGATTCATGTGAGAGTGTTGCGATCCATATGAGTGTCTTGTAATTCATGTGAGAGTGTTGCGATCCGTCTGAGTGTCTCGTGATTCATGTGCGAGTGTTGTGATCCATGTGAGAGTGTTGTGATCCTTGTGAGAGTGTTGTGATCCTTGTGAGAGTGTTGTGATCCACGTGAGAGCGTTGCGATCCTTGGGAGCGTCTTGTGATTCCTGTGAGAGTGTTGCGATCCACGTGAGCGTCTTGTAATTCGTGTCTTGTGATTCATGTGAGAGTGTTGCGATTCATGTGATAGTGTTGCCATCCATGTGAGTGTCTTGCGATTCATGTGAGTATGCTGCGATCCATGTAAGTGTCTCGTAATTAATTCAAATTTCTTCTCCCAGTAGTGTCTCCTGGTACCGACGTATGGAAAGGAAACGAATATGGTTCTTTTTGTTTTGTAGCATGTTCTGTAGCTAACAGAAAAACTGTTCATTGAAGTGGAGTAAACAGTGCTGAAGCGATTTCTGTAAAAATAATCAGTGATTCAGTGGATATCGTACAACTTTCCAAAATTTCTAATCACGCTCGACTTCTCCCTCTACCGAAGTACGAAATAAATTGCTCCGCTGTTATAAACAATGAAACAAAAAGCGCTAACGCAATATTGGTGCCTCTAACAATAAGTTACTAAAAGAAAAATTTTTGTGTATCACACTGAAGCATTTCTTTATTGAAAATTAATCGTTGTTTTCTATATACACTATATTGACTAAAGTCAGCGGATACCCCTTCAAAAGCAAATGAACGGATCCTCTGCGTTGTTAAGATGCAAGGTAAAGCTGCAAACAGTATAAAAACAAGCCTGAAGCTGACCGCGGTCATATCGCACTGTGAGGTTGAGTGAAAATGTCGCGGCGCCAGAGAACTAACTTTGAGAAAGGAAAGATCCGTGGGTGTTATACACTGCCGGACAATTGCTAAGGACGGATGACAATAGCAACGATAGCAACCATAAAATGGAAGGCAGGAAAATGTGGAAATTAGCATAAGTACGGGATACAGTAAGACGTGTTGTGCGTATGCAAATTTTGGATTGCCGAACTTGTTCGTGACGTCATAGCGCTGATAAGAGATATAAAGGATTTGACGCGTATTGACCGCTGTTGTTCAAACGCAAAGTTGAAAGGGAAAGAATCAATTGACCAACTTGCAATTTTCAGTATGTCTTCCCGACATCACCTAGATGATTTTACGTGTGGCCGTATTATTGGCAAGATTGAAGAAGGGCGAAAAATAACAGATGTTGCCAGGGAGTTCGACGTCAGCCACAGTGTTGTTTCAAGGCTTTGGAAATCATTTCAAACAAATGGAGAGTGTAGCAAACGTCACGGAGGAGGTCGTGTTCGCAGTATGACACCTGCAGAAGATCGGTACATAGTGCTATCAACAAAAAGACACCGGCGAAGCACAGCTAGTGAGGTAGCAAATCAGTTTATGGCTGCTACTGGCAAGCGGATCTCCCGAAAAACTTTCGCCATACGTTTGCATGAAGGAGGACTATACGCCCGCCGTCCTGTTGTGTGCATCCCATTGTCCAGACGTCACCAGACCGCCCGTTTGCAATGGTGCCATCAACATCGCAATTGGACTGATAACGACTGGTCTGCTGTCCTCTTCTCAGATGAGAGTAGATACAGTCTATCGTCTGATTGTCGACGACAACTGATCTGGCGTGATAGTGGTACTGCATATTGTCCAGCAAACATACAGGAAAGGGACCGATATCCGACATGTAGTGTCATGGTATGGGCTGGCATCATGATCAATGGCCGTACGTCCCTCTATGTGCTTCCAACTGGGACTATGACTGGCCAACGATACATTAATGATGTTCTGCTACCTCATGTTCGCATGTTCCGTGGTGCTGTCGGTGATAGATTCATTTTTATGGACGACAACGCAACATGTCATCGAACAGTCGCTGTCCAGGAGTGTCTTGAGAGCGAGGATACTCAACGCCTCGTATGGTCAGCACGTTCTCCAGATCTGAATCCCATTGAAAATGTGTGGGTTGCTTTGGGGAGGAGCCTTGCTGGTCGCCAATGCCCTCCAATGAACAAGGACACTCTCATCCGTGCACTGACAGAGGAATGGGATAAATTACCCCAACAGCTGCTTGATAATGTTTTGCAAAGCATGACACGACGTGTGGAATCTTGCATCGCCCTCCATGGTGGCCATATCCCGTATTGACATCTTACGCCGGAACGCCTGCGGACAGTAATTGCATTTTTTCCACGTTTACGTATTCTGCACAAAAATGGCCTGTTTGTCCCTTGAACACGTTCCAAAGCCTTCTGGATTTCAGAGCACAATAAATTGTCTTTCTTGTAATGTCCTGGCATTCTGACATTATTTTATTTCACTTGGCATCCAACCACACTTACTTTTTTATGCGCTATATAGCCGTTTATGATCCGTCCTTAGCAATTGTCCAGCAGTGTATTAGTGGGTTGTCCATAAGAGAAACCGAGAGGCGTTTAAACATACCTAAGTAAACTGTTTTGGATGTACTGGATAAGTGGAAGACACATGGCGTGCCTAAAGGAGCAAAACGTACCGGTAGACCAAAGAAAATCAGTGATAGAGGACATCGAAGCCTCATGAGAGTCGTTACAGCTAATCGACGGAGTACTGCTCAAGATCTCAGTGTACAGGTGAGTAAAAATGCCGGAACCTTTGTATGTACACGTACCATTTGCAGAGAACTTCATTCCATAGGTTACCGTGGTCGTGCGCCTGCTTATAAGCATTTATCGTAGATCAATGGTAACGGGTCCTATGGGCTGATGAATACAGATACACGATCCATCAGTCTGATGGCGTGTGTGGGTATGGCGGCAGCAGGGGGAACGCTATTTCCCACATTGTACTGTTCCTACGGTCAAGTTTGGAGCTGGCAATGTACTCGTGTGGGGGTGTTTTTCATGGTATGGTCCCGGCCCATTGGTTATCGTGTACAAACCTGTTAACCTGCACGTCTACCTGGATATTCTGGACAATTATATCCTACCAACTCTGTGGCAATACTATGGAACCGAGGCTTGTTGGTACCAGCAGGGTAATGCACCGAGCCATAAAGCAAGGACTATTACGGCGTAGTTTGGCGATAATTCCGTACCGTGTGTGGACTGGCCAGCACAGAGCCCTGGTCTTTATCCCATAGAGCACCTATGGGATGAATTAGAGCGCTGCATAAGAAGTTTGGAACCAAAGCCTACTACTAGGCAACAGTTAGCGGCAGCATTGTGTACTGAATGGAAACGTATACGTATCACTGTGTTCGAAAACCTTGTCGAAAGCATGTCACGAAGGGTCAGTGCATGCATTAATGCCAAAAGTGGACCGACACTGTACTAATATATGTTAATAAATTCTATGTTGTGTTTCTCTTCCAGGTGTCTGGTGACTTTTGTCAATATACTGTATATAAGTGCAAATGCAGGCAGGCATCATGCAGTTAGTTGACGCAAATAACGTAACCTGCGGAAATGCAGGACTGTTCAAAGATAGATATTAAAGAGCAACGAGCGCAGTAGTCTTTTTAGAAGAATAGATATGATTCCTTGGATATTTATATGTAGTAGTGATTGTTTTTAGCTTCTGCGTCTTTAAAAGCACCCTGGAATAATTCAGCGCTTACACCTTATGTAGTCAGTAGAGGAAAAGGAAATGCATTACAGTAGCTCACAACACAATGCTGCATGTAACTAGAAGACAAGGGGAATTCCAATACGCAATGCTAGCAGAAATCTTTAGAGAAGTGAAAATTTGCTTTGTGTTAATGTCGAACATTGTCCAATTGTATTTTTGTATTGCATGTTGGGTTTTTAAACATAAGCCGGGAGGTGTTGTATTTGAGGTGACTGTCTGGTATATTTAATTGAAGGGTGAAGATAAGATTCCCTTTGGATTTTTGGGCATTTTTTTTAATATCGTTTTACTTCAGTATAAATTTGAAGATGTCATAGACGTCAGAATGGATGAACAACCATAGACGATAGAAGATACTTTTGATAGTTGCCTGAATTCCATTTACTTCTTTGAACACTCTATAATTCATCCACAAAGAGCTGTTCTTGCAAACAAAATCAAGCCATTAAATAATTTTTCAAGTAGCATTCACTCTTCCCTGTCCTTTCACCCACCTCGAGCTTGGTGTACTTCCTACAAAAAAGAGACAAGGGTCCTGGAAAGCTAACTTTTTTTAATTTGTCAGAAAAATTCTTACAAAATGTTTCTATTTTGCCAGCTTTTAATAAAAACGCGTCGCTACTTTTCAAAGACCAGTTGATGTGCGCACATTTTTTTAAAAATTTGCAATGTGAAAAAAGTATGGACATGTACTTGCTCAAATGATTTGCAAAGCAAGACGATATTTTCGTTTCCTTTAAAGCACATTTAGTCGTCAGACTTTTTCTTCTTTTCATGAAGATATAAAGCTCCTGTTAAAACATTGCACCTGCATGACAGATGTTCTCCTTTTCTGAAATCCATTGCTCGATTGTTCTTGCGAAACTGCCACATAAGGCTATGACAGTAAGTTATGTAATAACAAATACATATTAAATCCATAGGAAACAAGCGAATTTTATCTCGCCCTGGTCTGTCTTGCTGAACAAGTTCTGATTAGAATGACCCGATCAACTTGCTCGATCAACTTGCTAGTCATCGACAAGCTAGTTGTCATGGATGAGAATCTTTAGCAATCGGTAGGGGATCATTTCTGGATCGTTTCAAACCACTGCGACGACTGCCTGCGGAGTGAGTCCTTCGGTGTCAATAAAACTTCACAAAAGCTCAACTTTAATGTTGATCATCAATACTTCGCATCGTTGATCGTTTTAGAGGAGTTTTGTTTGTAACGTGAAAAGAACGTGCGGCTCTTTTAGAGATACATGGGTTATGAAGACCGTGCTGCCACTACAGTACAGTAAAGAATAAGAATCCATCTTTTACAGGTACAATGCCTGGAGGCTTTGGGAAAATACCTGGTCATGTATTCACTTTGTTGAGTAAAAGATCATCTCCAGGTCATTTCAATCCATTGCCAGATTACCTAAAGAATGAGTCTTCGGTGTCGACCACCAAAAAGTCAAGCTGTCTTTAGTATCGTCATTTACAAATCTGACTATGTTATTAGGAGTGCCACCTAATTCTCGGCCCCTAACCGCAAGCGATCATAGAACGTCGGCAAATGGAAATAGCTGTGTGCGATAATGGCTGATTGCAGCGCCATCCAACAGCTTTCCAGGCAACCGTAACCGCTCACAGCTGTAATGACAGAAGGGACGAAAGTTGACCGTGAAAGCAATGACATTCCAGAAGCAACATTCGAGACACTGCCTCCTGCTCGCGTTTTAGTTGAAAAAAGCGATGCGAAAGCCCAACAAATGATCTGTGCTGGTTTGGGTGAGGCTGTTATGTCCTACAGTACGTGTAAGAAGTGGTTCCAACGGTTTTAGCAGGGAAATTTCGATCTCCGTGATGCAGAACGTCCGGGACAGCCACAGAAAGTTGACGATGAGGAACTTGAACAACTGTTGGACGCCGATCCCTGTCGCACACAGTCAGAGCTCGCCCAGGAACTCGGAGTAACATGGCAAGCCATTGCTAAGCGCCTGCACAAGCTTGAACGGATTCTCAAGGAGGGCCATTGGGTGCCCCACCAACTCACAGCTGCGAACAAGTCTAGAAGCTACGATGTTCCTGTGTCCTTGCTCTCCAGATTCAAAAAGAAGGATTTTCTCCACAAGATTTTGACCTATAATGAGAAGTGGATCCTCTACGATAATTCTAAGCAGTGCAAATCGTGGGTTTATCCAGGTCAGCCTACCACCAGTACCGCCCAACCGAATATTCATGTCAGGAAGTTGTTGATGTGCATATGGTGGAATTAGCTCGGTGTCGTACACTATGAGTTGCTCAAACCTGGTGAAACGGTCAAAGCCTGAGCGTTATTGTCAGCAACTGATTCGTGTGAGCGACGCAATGGAGGCGAAAAGGCCATACACCGATGTTGCTTCAGGATAACGC
Organism: Macrothele yani; assembly: GCA_039090855.1. Classification (NCBI taxonomy): domain Eukaryota; kingdom Metazoa; phylum Arthropoda; class Arachnida; order Araneae; family Macrothelidae; genus Macrothele; species Macrothele yani. Next base: position 190,503,500 of record CM076995.1, read on the forward strand.
GCGCCCTCCTCACACCGCGAAAACGACTTTAAACAGGATCACCGACCTGTGATGGGAGATTTTGTCCCACCCGGCTTATTCTCCAGACTTCGTCCCGTCGGATTATCACCTCTTTCGCTCCCTGCAACATCACCTGAGTGATACGCACTTCACTTCTGTCGAGGAGGTCCAAACAAGTATTGATGACTTTATCAACTCGAAACAGCCCTCTTTTTTCTGCAGTGGCATTCGGCAGTTCCCTGACCGATGGCTCAAATGTATCCAACATGGCGGGGATTATTTCTCCGATTAGGTACGTATTCGATTGGCTATAATTTGCTGTCAACGTGTCGTGCCTGTGGCCGAGAATTAAGTTGCACACCTAGTAAATAAAGCTAGACTTGTGGCATGACATTTTGGTTATGAGAAAGGCACTGCCGAGACAATGCCGCGAAAATAAAAATTCATCTTTGCTTGTAGTAATTAATCGTTTTGAAAAAATGCCTGGAGGTGGAGTCGATTTGGTTTTCATTCATCGTCATTATGCTGTATTGCTCATTAAAAATTGTATTTGTATCGGGTTCACCTTTCAGAGATAACATTTCATTGGTAAAGGCAGAAATTGTCAAAGACAAAGGAATTCAGTTGATAAAATACGTAGTACTCACATTCTCGAAATTATCGTGTCCTTTCCTTTCAGTAATTTAACTATTTTCAACTATTCATTATCAATCTACTGTTGGATGAAGGTCTCCCAAAGTCTCTTCCACAAATGTCTGTCTTGAGCCACGCTCCCCCATGTTACTCCGTCTTGTTTTCGAATTTCATCCATCCATCTCCCATGGGACCTTCTTCTGGGTCTTTTCTTGTTCCTTGGTATCCAGTCTAAAATCTCAGTTGTCCATCGGTAGTCCATTCTTGTGGCAATATGTCCAGCCCATTGAAATTTCAGGGATTTTACTCTGATCCTGATGTCTTCCACTCTTGTCATTTTCCTTATCCACGAGTACCTCATCTTATCCCTCCTGCTATGGTCCTTAACTAAAAGGCATACAAAGTTGTCTGCAGCCCTTGTATGTCTTTTTTAGTTAAAGTCCATGTTTCTGCTCCATATGTAAGAACTAGAAGCATGCATCGATTAAGAACTTTTCTTTTAAGACACAACGGCTTATTGCTCCTAAAAATTGTGCAGCTTCTTCCAGAAGCTCTCCAGCCAAGTTTCATATGCCGATTAATTTCCTCATTAATGTAACCTTTGCTTGATATTTGTTGTCCAAGGTAAGTGTAGGTATTTGTTACCTAGAGCTTTCCCCCATCAATCGCAAAATCTTCGTTTCTTCTAAATATTTTTGCATTGTACATCAGTTTTGTCTTCGGAAAGTTTATTTTTAATCCCACTTCTTTACTGTTCTTGTCAGAAAGTTCTTGGATCATACTCTGCAGCTCTAAAGGGAGTAGTTGCAAAAATGATAACATTAGTAACAAAATGAAGCTAAGTTCAATAATGAAGCCGTTGCTTAGACTACTGTGCCACCTTAAGCGACTTCGAAGTAAATCACTACAACTCCTTTGATAATTCAGCGACAAGACCTTCAAGAAAGAAATAGGACTTAAATCTTTAGACATAAACAAAATTAGAAATATATCAAAATTTAAAAACATCTTAGTTTGTTATTGATCTCTCGCCGGACAGTTGGTGCGTTATGACTCACTGTCTAGAAATTCGAATTCAAACGGTAATTGCTCAGTGACGAGACGATTGGTATTCTTTTGAAGAAGGTTCGGAATTAATAAGCTTGGTTTACATTCCAGCTCTTGATTTTTTATCAAATAAATTTCGCTTGCGCATTACTTCGGAGTAGGAAGTAAAAATAAATCTGCGTGAAGAAGTACTTGGAAGTTTTAAGTTAATAAATTTTGCCTGCCATCTCTTTGTCTTACAGCAGTGGATCGAAATGTGCCAGACAAGGCAAATTTTGGAGAAATGCCTGTAGATCTTCATTTTTCGCTGTATTTGGAAGAAATAGCTTTGAATTGGCTTCCCGGCCGTCTTCTGGATCCTGAAATATCAGATAGTTCGATAGGTTGATGATGTTCCAATCTGCCAGTACCGTCTGCTGCTGACGTATAACAGATGCGATAAAGTAAATGGTGCTCTATCATCCTTAAACCGCCTGAAAGGATTCCACTTATCCACTTATAAATCTTTCACAGAAACTGGCAACTGGTCTGCTACTAAAGAACCAATTGATTTTTCTATCTTGCGCTTTCGTTTTTTTGTTTTTTTTTCATTAGCAATATTTCTTTTGCAGCACTTTACTGTGACAAGATTGATACGACACAGGCCTGCGGTTTTCATAATGTGTATAAATGTGGTGGAAAACTTAGAAGCGTTTATTTACTTCGTTGAGTTAAAAGGAAGGAAAACAATCTTGTTGAAAAAGCAACAAATAAAAAGTTAGCATACCGCGAAACCTGTCTTCTTTTTTCAATTTAAGAGATTACGTAAGTGCGCGCCGGTTGGGTATCGCACCTAAGAACACTTCGTTAAAGAGAATGAATACATAACTTGCGCGAAGTAGGAAGAGCCTGAACGTGTTTCGGTCGACTGGTTATCCCCTCTCCAAACAGAAACCTTTTACAAGGAACATACGTGAGCAAATTATGCCAACTCTATAAAGCATGAATGTACACTGAAGTGCCAGAAAAACTGGTACACCAGTTTAATACTTGGTAGGTCCCCCACGGGAGCGCAGGACTGCAGAAATACAACGGGGCATGAACACCACTAGCTCCTGGAAATATGCTGTAGGTAATGTACACCATGCTTCCTGCAGAGCGTTCCACAATTCGGGTGTATTCCGAGGTCTCGGATTCCTGTGTTCGATAGCGCGTTGCATGACATCCCAAATGTGTTCTGTCACGTTCAGATCTGGGGACTTGGGTGGGAATGACAACACGCCAAACTCAGATGAATGCTCCTCTAACCATAATGTGGCGTCCCGACACTTACGTGGAGGTGCATTGTGCTGTTGGAACAGGCCCAACCCATCAGCATGAATGCAGGACATGAACGGGTGTACCTCGTCAGAAAGGATGCACACATAACGTTGGCCGGTCACAGACGTTTGCAGACGTATCAGGGGTCCCAGTGAAGTCCAGCTAAACACACCTCATACCATTTCGGACCCACCACCAGCTGGTACAGTTCCCTGTTGACAGGCGGGATCTATGGCTTCATGGGGTTTGCGCCACACACGGATCCTTCCATCTGCCCGATACATTTGGAATCGTAACTCCTCAGACCAGGCTACTTGTTTCCAGTCATCAAGTGTCCAGAAGCGGTGTGCCGTGCCCAAGCGAGGAGCATAGCTCTGTGTCGTGCACCCATCAAGGGGACTCGAGTTGGGCGTTGGCTCCCAAAGCCCATATCGTGCAGGGTACGTTGCACAGTCCGGACGTTGATGCTTGTTGAGGGTCCAGCATTGAATTTCGATGATACCTGCGAGAGCGTCGCACGCCTATCGCGTGAAACGATTCTTGACAGCCGACGATGGTTTCGTTCACCCAATGTCTTTTTACGGCCACACTGGCATCATAGGTTGGAGGTTTTGGCAGAATTCTTGGAGTCACGGTTCACCCTTGCAATGGTCGTCCGTGAGAATCCGAACTTCGTTTCTACCTCCGAAATACTATGGCCCATCTCGCGAGCGCCAACTATGACACCGCGTTGAAAATCGCTTAAATCGTTATTACTTGTCATTCTCATGCCGAAAACAGCTCTGACAGCTGGCAAGGATGTCTCTCGCTTTATATACGCACTGGCGGACGCAACCGAGTACGCGCATAGGTGACGTTGCTATGTAATTAGCATAAGTTCGTCTGTACCAGTTTTTCTGGCACTTCAGTGTATTTATAACTTGCGTTAAGCCATTAATCTCTGACTAACGTGCTCTACAGTATAGCTTTTTTGCTGGCATCTTCTAATGGGTGTGGATCCGATTGATAATGCATTGACTGATGATCCATGCATTCTTGAATTTCCCTGGTGGAAATATACGATATGAGAGCTGTCGTATTTACATTATTCTCGTAAATATACGGGGGTTGGGCAGAATAATGTGGAAACCTAGGAAAAAAGGTTTTTACATATCTACTGTAGTAAGGTGAGCCGGACCACCTTTGGTTCCCAAAACACCTGAATCCCCTTCGGAATGGACGCATACAAATCTTCGATTGTAGTTAATGAGATTTTATACCATTCTTCATGCACAAACTGCTTCGGGTCCTTGAGAGGTGCACGAAGAGGATAACGGGATCTTACCCTGTTTTCCAACACAGACAACAGTGGCTCGATGATGTTTAAGTCTCGGTATTGTGGAGGCCAAGAAAGGTGTGAAAGTTCGTCCCCCATGTTCCTCAAACCATGATTGGACATTCTGAGCTCTGTGAATTGGGGCGTTATCTTCTTGATAGGTGACATCTCCTGCAGGCTCCATTGGATGGACTTGGCCTGCGAAAATTGTTTCATACGCCCTGCCAGTCATCCTTCCTTTTAATGTGAGGGACCTACTGAAAACCACGATATGAGAGCTCAGAACATGACAGCACCACCACCATGCTCCACTTTTGGGAGCAGACAGTTTTAGTTGTATGATTCTCACGGTGTTCACACGAAAACACGTCTTGCGGTGGGGAACAGTGTGAATGTGGATTCATCGGACCGCATTACACACTTTCATGCATTGGCAGTCCACGTTGTATGCTCCTGGCACCACTGCCGTCGCCGTTGTGGATTCACCCGGGTCACCAGAGGTTTTGCAATAGCAGCTCTGCCATGAATATCTTGTTTATGCAGTTCTCTGCGCAGTGTTTCGTTGGTACTGGGGTCTGGAGATGCAGATTGAGCTTCGCACTAACTTTCGGCGCCTTGGTCTTATTGGGAGTAACAATCCTTTTTAATGCTGTCCTGTCTGTATCAGTCAGGGTCATTTTCCGGCCGTTCTTGTATTTCGCAGACGAGGTTTTGCCACGAACACGGTATGCTGTCATGACGTTAGACACAGTAGCTCTCGATACCACTGCTACCCTGGCGACTATTGTCACGGAGGCACCAACTAGCAGGCCACCAACAATTAACCCTTTTTCGAAGTCCGTTAGATCGCTCATTTCGTCGTCACCCTGAAAGAAATTTTGGAACAAGACATTTTAAATGCACTTAAACAGGACCTTGAGGTTCTAAACAAAACTATTACAACCAAAAAGTTATGAATACCTTTGCGTATTGTAACGTACGCAGCTGCATTAAAAGTCACGTCTGTAAGCATGGTGTTCACATTATTCTGTCCAACCCCTGTGTATGTGGCAATAAAATCACTCGCAGTGTAATTCTGGTTACGATTGCTCCTGATTGTGCACAGTCAAAACGCTTATAGCGTAGCAAAATCGTTTCTTTAGTGGCCTAAAAAATTATATAGAATCACCAGACTCATTTATGTAGGGTACTCTGTATCCATTATCCGGAGGACATGAATTGATCGACGTGCTTCCAATTTTTTTATTATTTTTTTACTCGAGATCGTCTGTTTTCTTGTTATTAGAACGCCGACTTTCCAGAGAAGTAGATCAAATAATGTGGGAGGAGCTGTTATTCGCAACGCGTAGTAACGTCTGAACGATTTCATATTTTTTTTTCGCCAGTAAATAAACATAATTTTGTTACGCTGTAAGCGTTTTTGTGCTCGCAGTGTAATATTTTAGACAATCTCGCGAGACAGTGAAGAAAATGTATCCGTGTTCAAACTTTCGAAGCAGTTTTTCCGGGATAAAAAAGTTCTGGTTAAAACATTAAAAAAAGTTAGAAGCTCCCTTTTACATGCACTGCATTAAGGCACACAATCATTTTCCATACGCCTGAGTTAAATGAACAAAAGAGTGAAATAGGTTGTTTTATATTTATGTAGTGAAACTTGTCTAAGACAGAATCCAAAAGACTGGAACTATTTTCCGTTTTAGACAGGTTTCCGTTTAATACAAGTGCATCCATGGAAGTCATTGAATTGTAAATATTGGAATATTTGACATGCTAATAACAGGTTCCATGTAACACTCACGCTTTTTCTTCGTTCATTTCAACAACTTGAATTTTGGTTTCAAAATCGATAGCTTTCTTCTTTAACGCAATGGCAAAAGGCAAACGAACAGACGCAACTCACAACAGACAAAAGTCGTGAATGATCATCTCAATGAATAAATGTTAGAGGATTAAATCGGGACGTTTCGTTGTAATCTACACGAAACAGTCGGATGCGAAGACTTTGGACTTTCCATCCAGCAAAGAGAGCGATGTTGGTCACATATGACCTAAACCTTAGTTGCTGTAGGTGCTTAAGGAGAAGCGAAATAGTAGATGGGATGCATTGTGTGTTTGTTTAAACAACCCCAAAGCAATTTTTTTCTGTTTAAATATGTTATCTTAAACCTCAAGAAAATTTGTTCCTTTTTAATTCATCATTACACTTGATCGTGTGATGTTTTGTATCCAATTAAATTACTTCGCGTCAAAGATGTTTCCGATCTTTGAACTTTCTGTTTTTAACTTTGCGATTTACAGTTGCTAAATAACAACAATATCCTGATCTTTGAACTTTCTGATTTACACTTGTTACATAACAACAAATATGAGCAAGATTACTTCGACATCTCTAATCTACACTTGTTAAATAAAAAATATTTCACACAGAATGTTATTTATCGCGAGGTCTTTTGAAAAACGTAAATAAGTAGCATATTATTTTTTGTTCTGACATGAATGAAGTTTTCATTGCATAAGTTTTTACTATGTTTCCTTACAGAAATCCGGCGTTTCTTTTATTTGTTTTCAGTCTGATTCAATTAAAAATTTCACACCGGCACAGGACGGGTAACATTCCTTATATATTAATATGTATTGAAAGCTTGAAAACAACGGTCCACGGACTATACGCTAGAAAAATCAGTAGTTGTATGTTAAATAATGATTTCCAACTGCATTACACTAATTTTTACCATCGGTATTAATTTGCAAAAAAAGCCTGGAGTCTGTCGCACGAATTACTTAGCTTAGTGTTGAAAACACCTGCAAGAAGAATTCGCACCTTTTGGAGAATTAAATTTGGCGCAGCATGGAGAAATCCGAGGACAAAGGCATTGGGAGCGAGTTCAGAAGGAGAACAATAAGATCAGAAAATTTCCTATATCTGTGAACAGGAGTTTTCTGTTTACTTTGTGATGACTTTTTCTATAGCCATTGTAGAATACGCAACATGCTTAGCTGCTAGCTCCCTTAGCCGACGTGTCTGAGATAAAGAATAGATCCGTAGGAAATGGCGTGTTTAATTTGCAGATCGTAAAGACGGGAGCCGCGTTTTTATTGTGTTCTGCATGTGTAATACTGTAGCGTGCGAGTTTAACGAATGTGGAAATGTTGTAATGGGGTCTTTTTTAAGTTTCCAAGGAAACATAAAACTCCTGAGTGCTTTGAATGCCGCTCTCGCTCTCCGGGAAACAAACAAATTGGTATGAATTTAATCAACTCATGTCCAAAAAATGTATCAGTGGATTGTATACTTAGAGAAGATTCTGCTGCAACAAAATAGAAAAATTCATTACTTATGTTTCATTCTTTCGATAATTTGCCTGGACGTTCAGCCCTTATAATGTTAAATAATTAAGAGGAGAGCAAAAACGAGTGTTGCGTCCATGAATTTGATTTGTATGCATGTGTGGATCGAAATATCTCATAATGTGTGTTAAATACGACATTTTTTCTGTCTTCTGAATTGAAAGCGAATGTTGTTCCTCGATTTTTATCTTCGCTTCATAAACTTGCTTAAAAAAAAGAAATTCTTCTTGCTGAAGTTCGTTGTACCATCTTCATATGACCAATTTTAGGGCTTTCGCCATCTTAATGACACACTTGCAGCTGGGTAGAGATCAAATATTCACGATTTGGTCATTTTCATTCTAAAACGTGATTAGCCTATTGCTGGATGAACATCTTACCCCAAAGTTTTGCATTCCTATCTTTCCACGCCTGTTCTCATTCAAGACACACCCGCCTGATCTTCTTTTCGGTCTAGTTCTATCCCTTCTTGGTGTACCTCTCCACCTTTCGATCACACCATTTACTTCTTGCTCTACCTCTCTGGCTTTGTTTGTTTTTATTATTGTATTGGAGGTTTAATGACCATCGTAAGCAACTCAATGGGCTATAAGCAGTCGCCCTCCCAAATTTAGGGTCACTGGTTCCAGGGAAGGGAAAGAGCCAGTGCCGTAAGACAAAGACAACATCCATGCCTCACTGGTATTCGGACCCGGGCCCCTTTCAGACGAATGATCAGAAGTCATCGCTTAGACCACTGCGCTACATCGACCTCTAGCTTTTCATCGCCTGCCTCCTCTTGCTTTTCAGCCGTCAGCTCTGCTTTTTCATTGCACCATTTTCTTCTAGGTTTTCGTCTCCGTCTTTCCATCACACCATCTTCTTCTCAGTCTTGCTATCGATATTTTCATCGCGCCATCTGCTTCTTAATCTTTATGTCCACCTTCTCATCATACCATTTGCTTCTTGGTGTATATTTCGGACTTTTCACCGCAGCGGTTTTTTTTTCTTGGTCTTCATATGTCTTTTTCATCATCACATTTTTTTCTTAGTCTTCCGCTTTTTTTTTCCGCTGTATAATCTTCTTGGTCTTCCTATTCCACCTTTTCATCACATCACCTGCTTCATGGTGTAACTCTTCTCCTTCACATAATACCGTTTTCGTATTGCTTACCCCCTCTGTCTTTTCATCGCACCGTCTTCTTTGTCTTACCTTGTTATACTGCCCAGCAAAAACAGTCTTGCTGGGCCAGCACTGCCAGCAATGGCCCAACACTATGTTGCCGCTGCCGAACCGTCAATAAAATGTACGGGCGGTCAACAGAAGGGCCAGCAGTTCAGGCCAACAGTTGGCACCCCATCAGTTGTCATATGCCACAACAGGGCCATCATTGGTTCATCACAGGCAGTAGCTGCCACAAGTGGCCCTTCAGTGGCCCTGTAAGCACGTGCCAGAAATGATGGCTAGCCTAATGTGGTCCGCTACTGTGCCGTTAGTGGCAGCCAGCAACCACGTGACGTAACTGGTGGCTCGCCGAATCTTGTCCGCCAATTTCCCTGTAGTAGCCATAATAATAATAAAAAAAAAGCAAGGATAACCGCAGTTTCCCAAAGCTACAATTTTTTTTTCTACCCTTACAAAGCTTGTGGACTAACGCACTGCGCTGGGGAAATTTTATCAACACACCGAAAAAACGACCGTTTGCATCTGACTAGATTTGAACCTGGGCCGTTGGGGTGATTGTTAAGCTCTCTACCGACCGGACTAATTTGTCATGTTCGAGCATATGCTTAAAGCTGTCTGTTTGGTATGCAATGTGTAATCGAATGCTTCCCTCTTTCATTTTATAATATTGCGAGGTATTTTTCATAAAAGTCAGTTTCATATAATTGATAAATTAATGTTTTCAACGTAACGATAGTTTTTATTTTTTTTTTTACCTTAGGGGAACTTCATTCATTTTCAAGGCGTGTACATACTTAGAGTAGCTTTCCAAAGTTTTGTACTGTCCTTGCCGTCTTGAAAAGAGATTGTTGAATAAATATATATTTACCCGGGTTCATGTCGCATTCTGTTACATTTTTAACGTTGTGTCTTTCCTTTCCATTGTCCGAAGCTACATTTGTTTTAAAGAGAAAAATATATTTTATTTTACTTCTCGTTATTTTTAGAAGCGAATTCCTCCCAGTCTTGTGTATTCAACCCATGGATGAGTACACCACATAGCGTTGCTTTTTTTTCTTTCAAATAATTAAAAAAAATTGTACGCGTATAATTCTCTTTTTTTTTCCAACAAACCTTGTTTTAATGGTTTACCAGGATATTTGTTTCAAGTGGTTTCAAATTTTTTCTTATTATTTATCCACTCCATTCCATGAATTGTTATTCATGGGAATGGAGTGGGTGTATTTCATGGCTGTAATCTAGTATTTCACGGTTTAATCTGATATCTTCGTCGACGTAAAATTTCATTAGGAAATTAATTCGCCTCTCCACATATGGATTTTTTTCTTAACATCCACTAAAATAACACGATGGCTATAGCGTCGTCTTCAACTAACTGGTACCATGAGAGACACAGCAAGTGTTGCTTCTGCGCATGCGCAGTCCCGTTGCTTCCACCTGCTGTTGGGGGTTGCATTGGTTGCCAGCAACGGGCCACTATTGGCACTTCCTTGGAGGCCCACGATTCACTGCGATGCTGCAGGGCCATCAATGGCTCGCCAACTGATAGCGCTGCCACTAACGGACCACTACCGGGCCGTGAGCGGCAGATTTCAGCTAGCAGTGACCCATCACTGCCAACTGGTGGCCAGCAGTTTCCCAGCACTTGTGTTTTTGCTGGGTGATGATAGCGCCTATACTTTCGTACACTTATCGTCAAAAAAATAGTTGCTCCCAGAAGAACGTGTTGGAATGGAATGCTATTCGGGAGGAAGGTGTACAGGTTCCATCACGGTGTCCTGCGATAAACCATCCCATGCAACTTGAATCTTCTCACGCAGTTCCTGCTGATTGTGCGGAAGGTGTGGAGTGTGGATCGCACGTCTAATAGCATCCCACACATTTTCAATCGGCCATAGGTCTGGCGAAGCGGCTGGCCATGGCAGAGTGTCAGTGCCTTGAAGGCAAGCTCTCTAAACAGAATCAGTATGCGGGCGAGCGTTGTCCTGTTGGAAAATCGCACTGGAGTGAGGATTCAGAAAAGGTAGGGCCACTGGTTGCAGAACCTCGTTAACGTAACGTTGGCCTGTCAAAATACCTGTAATGAACACCAAAGGTGATATGGCATCGTAGGCAAAAGCACCCCACACCATGACACCAGGCATTCTGGACGTGTGGCGCTCGACAAGAAACCGTTCATCTAGGCGTTGACCACGGTTCCTCCTCACGGGTTCGTTGGTCGTCTCCTCTAAGACAAAAGCTGGACTCGTCACTGAAGATCACCCACTGCCATTCTGAGTGGCTCTTTGACAGTCTGGCACGACACCGTTGCAGTCTTTGGCGACGATGCAATGGTGTTAATGGCAGTCGTCGGAACGGTCTGCGGGCGTGTAGTCCAACGTCGTGCAGGCGTCTGCCAATGGCGCTGGCACTAATCGGACGATGCATGGAGCACGTTGAATATCCGGAATCGTATAGTTGTTGAGTCACTCCGCGCATGTCGGACATCCCGTCGGTCCTCTTTGTCCGTGGTTTGTCTAGGTCTCCCAGACCCTTCCTGTCGCTGCTGCGTCCACTGCCGCCAACAGCATGCTATGGTGATATCTGCACGACCGCTATGTCGCGCAATACGACGATAAGGCCACCCCTTTCCCAGAGCCCGACTTTGCGGTCTCTCTCGAACTCCTCCAACTGCTCGAATTACTTCCGAACTTTTGTCCGAGGCACACTTCACTTGCAAAGGATGCAACCAACACAACAGCATTAGTCAGAATGGCGATTACGCTAACCACTCAGCCATTCGCGGCTCGATTTTTTTTAGGAGTATTTGTCATTTTCTTGGAGGACTTCCGTCCACAGTGAATAAAATTTAGGTCCCAGCCACCTACAGCGAAATCGCCTTTTGGGCAGGACACAGAAACGGAAGGAATGAGAGTAAGTCTAGCGACTTTGACAGAACAGTTTTGTAGTGAGATTACAGTACAGTAGATGGCGCCACCGTACAAGAACGATGTTCCACATAGAGGGGTGAGAGAATTTCAGGGGGGTGGCATAGGAAAGGATACCCATTTAACCAGTGGGTCCAGCCTGGGGGCCGTCACTTAACGTGCTCGTCCGATGCATGGCGGATATTTAGCGATTGTTAGTAAATCACACCATCTCTGAAAGATCAGCCCAGGATCGAACCAGAGGGCCTTGCATTGATAGTCTAACTCGCTGACCACTAAGCCATCCGCGGCTCATGGCGAGCACGCGTAACGGGACGACCTTATATAGCCGGTCAGGCACAGCTGTACGACCCCTCCTTGCTGGCGTCATATTCGCGGCCGAACGTGATTCTTGTATCATTTGCATGTCTCTCAATGTCAAATCTACCCACCGAGTTTCATTCCTATCGGTTGCTTCCTTTTGGGTGCAACTGTTTTTTGTTTTGTTTTTTGACGATGAGTGTATTCATTAACATTATAAACCTATGACATTAGTTATGCAAATTTTCAGTTTAGCAGTAAGGAGGAACTTATCAGTGAAAGATGTTTCTCACAGTCTCCGGAGCAACGAGACTTCCAACCCTGCCGAACGGAACGCAGTTCGGTCTTACTCCCGTTTTGAAGTTGGGGAAAAAAGCTCACGCGTCTGTTTTTACATCGTACGTAAGTGAAACTAATATTTTTCAACTCTAATCAAGGAAAGAAATCTCACTTGGAGAAAAAACGCGTCTTCCGAACGTGCAAGAAGTCTAGTGTTCACTCCAAATTGTACACACCCGGTGAGTAGACAGAAAATAGTTGATTGCGAGAAACTCATCTGATATGGTTGATTTTCCAAGATGCAAGAAGACTTCAAATAAACACACCGGACAAAAAATTAGTCACCCTTGTCTGAAATTACGTCATAACTGGTGACGGCGCCTCTTGCATTGATAACAGCATGAATCCGGTGTGGTAGAGACTCCACGAGGTTGTGGATGTATTAAACATCGATTGACAGCAACTCGTGCGTCAATTGGTCCCGAAGTTCCTCCAGAGTGCGTGCGTGTCTATCGCGGTGTTTCACCTTCTGTTCCAAATGATCCCACAGATTTTCAATAGGATTTAAATCTGAAGATTTGGCGGGCCAGTCGGGGTGAAACAGTGTTGCTAATTTTTCGTCGTGTCACTCATACACAGTTTTAGCCCTGTGCACACGGTAGTTGTCGTCTTAGAATACAAGAGTGGCAATGTGATGCTGTTCCTGGAGATGTAGGACAAAGGGCAGCACTTCGTCAGGTACGCCTGCTGGTTCAAATTCATCGTCACTGCAACGAGAGGGCCCATTTCGTGGTACGAAAGACATCCCCAAAACATCACAGAACCCTCTCCAGCTTGAACAACACCTTCGAAACAATCAGGACTAAAGGCTTCATTTGATCTAAAGGCATCATTTGGTCTATCATGCACTCGTCGCCACCCATCATCGGAGTACAAACACAAACGAGACTCATCAGACCAAATTAGTCGCTTCCAATCTTCTGTAAAGTTTTGATACCACTGAGGCCATTGATAACGTGCGACTTTGTGACTTGCTGTTAAAAGAGGCCTCTTCGGTGCTACTCCAGTCCAGATGCCTATCGCATGCAGTTCTCGTCGCAATGTCCTTTCGGAAATTAGTTGCAGTGGACTTTCATTCACTGTTTAGGGCAATTGTTGCCTGGTTTGAAACGATTTGCAGTTACTAGGCGTGAAACATGGCGGCGGTCCCTGTTGGTGAGAATCGTTTTCCGGCCACAGTTACGTCGCCGATTTTCAGTTGACTGCGAACTACGCCACTGGTCGTAGTCCAGCTTGACAGTACTCTTCGACGCACCAGCAGATTGAGTGACTTCATTCACTTTTTGTCCGTGGGCACGGCCAAACACGATGGCTCTTTTTTGCCACTCAGTAACGTCTGTTTTACGACTCATATTGCAGACTAAATTCAACACACACGTTGCGCTTCACCACAGCACGAGACAGAAATGATCCTGTAGACGACGTCAGTGCTATTTATCTTCCAACAATGCTTTGACGGCGCCCTCTGTGGAGCGAGCAGGTAACCTCCTATGGAATTAAAGCCTCAAGATTCGTGTGAAAATGTTAGTACTCCACTATATATTTCTGTCCGCGTTTACCTGACATTTTAAGTACGCCGTTTCCTGTTGGAAGTAAGTCTTGATATTCTCGTCACTTGCAGAAACAGAGGTTTTACGGGCGATTTTAATTGCTGTTTTTTTTAAGTAGTAAAACTATGCTAGTAATCCGAATTTATTGGTGTAAAATAGAAATCAAAGTTTCCAAGGTTTTGCACATCAACCAGGTGACTTTTTCAAGGATTGTAGACAGCAAACTGTATACGTCCATTGAAAAAGCCATCTTGTTAAGCGACTTAGAAACTTGAATTTCCGTATAGGTTTCTTATTTTAAATATACACTGATGAGCCACTACATTATGACCACCTACCTAATAAGCACTAGGACTCACTTTAGCCCACAAAACAGCGGCCACTCGGCTAGGCATCGATTCGATGAGGTAGCGATGGGTATCCTGGGGTGTCTGGTGCCATAATGTCAACAGCAGGTTCTCCAGTTCCCATACATTTCGGGGTGGTGGTGATTTAGCCCGAACCCGTTTTTCCAAGTTGAACCACAAATGTTTGAGGGTTCATGTGAGGTGAATTTAGAGGCCAGGGCATAAACCGAAAGTCACCAGCATGTTCCTCGAACCACTCCTTGACGATTGTGGCATGGCGCATTATTCTGTTGGTAATAGCCATCACCAGCAGGAAATACAGTTACCATGAATGGGTGAACTTGGTGAGCAACGATGTTCAGATTCTGGACAGCTGTCAGGGATTGTGCTTGAATAATAGGGCCTAAAGTGTTCCAAGAAAACATCGCCCACAGCATAACACCGAGGCTCGCGGCAATTTTCTGCCCAACAGTGCATCCAGGTGTCATAGCCTCCGTTGGTAATCGGCGTATCCGCGCTCGGCGGTCTACGTGATGGACCAGGAATCTTGATTCGTCAGACCAGGCCACTTTCTTTCAATCATCCACAGTCCAATCTCGATGATCTTGGGCCTATTTCGTGCGTTGTTGACGATGACGTGCAGTGAGCATGGGAATTCGGATGGGTCTTCGGTTACTAAGGCCCATGCGCAGAATGCTGCGGTGGACTGTGTGCTATGACACATTGCCCTGATCACCATTTATAGCTGCAGGTGATTTGTTCCGGTCTCTGTGAACAATGTGCGACAGTTTCTGCTCCCCTCTGTCATCAGTGAGATGCGGGCGACACACGGCTGGACGATGGTTCATCGTTTGGCCTTCCGTGCACCACTTTTGATACGTACTCACTAGAGCGGCACGTGAACAACCCGCATGCCGCGCCTTTTCGAGATCTTAGTTCCGAGGCGCCTTGCCATGACAATTTGTCCTTTATCAAACTCCGATAAATCGGCAACTTTTCCCCGTTCTGTCTCCGAACACTCTGCTAACCGAAAGCCTATCCTCGGGTTATGCTGTGTGAACTTCACCTGCGCCACCGTTCGGTCACTAGGCGTTCTCATTTGTCTAGGCTTGGGGTGGTCATAATGTAATGGCTCATAGGTGTGTACTTTTACATGACGTGTCATCTTCATGTTTAGTGAAAAACGACTTTTCCGAGTCTGGTTAGAGGATGCGAAATAATCGCGAGTTCAAGCGGCAGAGAGATATCGCAGAAACGTATGC
This sequence comes from Macrothele yani, assembly GCA_039090855.1. Classification (NCBI taxonomy): domain Eukaryota; kingdom Metazoa; phylum Arthropoda; class Arachnida; order Araneae; family Macrothelidae; genus Macrothele; species Macrothele yani. Next base: position 190,519,032 of record CM076995.1, read on the forward strand.
TACAGAATATAAAATATAAGGCTCGCGTCATCAGAATGCTATTACTCCCATGATTTTTGTTTTACTCGAAGGAAAGCCAAATCATAAACCCCATTTTCTGTAATTTGATATTTGCCCAACGAATTTCAAATTCAATGAAATGCGTAAAGATACCTTGAGCATGTTGCCCTCGAGTCAAAATTTTGATCCTAGGAGGCAGAGGGCGTGTTCATGTGTGCGAGCTATGCGGTAATACAGTGTTTCTCAAACTTTGGTCGTTCATGGACCACTTTAAGCATTTCTTTACTTATCGCGGACCACCAAGCCGGGGGAGCCTGGCGAACTTCCCTGGAAGAAATTCGAAATTGAAAAATATATCGTCTGAAACTGAGGTTGCAACCCTGGTTAATATTAATATTGAGACCTACCTGACAACCTCATAGGCTTGTGAGTGATGACCAGCCCCCCCCCCCCTCCTCCAAGGAAGGACACAACCAAAGTATCCCACGATTTAAATGATTTGCAGACGGGCTTATCAGCTCCGGCTCGATTTACCCCCTTGAATTGTAATTTTTACTTAATTTTAGGTTCTGTTGGTAAATTTTAAGCTTTTTTTCGGAAAATTTTCAGCTGTTTCCTATTTGAAAGTAATACCATCCCCAGATAGGTCCGGTAAGAAATTACGCAGAAAATCGCCAAGAATTCCGACCAGGTTATTAAATGCCAGTCAGCTGGCTGCCAACACTGTCTGAAAAAAAGTAATTTTTTGAGTACCTATATTTCATAAAGAAGGAAAGAAAGGAAGCCGCCCCGGTGGCGCAGTGGTCTAAGGCGCTGGCCTCTGATCATTCGTCCGTGTGGGGTCCGGGTTCGAATCCCGGTGAGGCATGGATGTTGTGTTTGTCTTACGGCACTGGCTCTCTCCCTTCCCTGGAACCAGTGACCCTAAATTAGGGACGGGCGACTGCTTATAGCCCATTGAGTTGCTCACGGTAATCGTTAAACCTCCAACCAAAAAAAAAAAAGAAAGGAAGAAAGAGTTTGGTGAGTTTTTATTTTATTTGTCAGTTGTGTAACGAATAAGAGATCATTCGCTTAATTAAATAATTGCAAATGTAGTCAACGCATGTGCGTAGTAAAGGGAGCATGTGCGTAGTCATGTGCAAAATGTGATATGGACAATTATACTTTGATTGTTAAGATTCAGTAATTAATAACAAAATAAATAACTTCAATAATAATCATAGCATCTATGAGAAGAACGCTACTGCTTACGATCTTTTACCAAGCTATCTATATCCGGTTTAATGACCGCTAGTTTGAGTAATAGAGTAGCTTCCACATCTAATCTATTCCTTTTCTTTCTCTTAATTTCAAATAAATCCGAAAATCCAAACTCACAGTTGTAAGGAAAATGATTAATGACTCTATCTGATAGCTCTGGATATTCGGGTCTAGCATGCACTCAAAATTTAAGAGGAGGGATTCTCACATTCTTCCTTTATTTTTCTTCTGAAATTTCCTGCGGACCACACTTTGAGAAACACTGCGGTAATAGACTTCATTGTGCTAATCGAGATGCTGTACGGCCCAAGAATTTAATTTCTGTTCCCGGAATTGAGAATGTTTCGTGATGAGAGTTTATTTCCAGGGGAAAAAAGGGGGAAGAAAGAAAACTTGTCATTGTGGTTTTGCAGTTTAATAACACTTCCTACTAACTGTACTGCTCGTGTCCGTTGATATTTGTCACATTATTTGTATAACTTGTTCAGCCTTACAAATATATGCAGTTTCGTGTGATATATATGGGTGTCAGTAATTTAAATCTAAACGCACTATAAAATTATCACGAAAATTTGCAACTGTAAACCCAGTACTCCATGAAATTAATTCCATCCCTTTGGGTGCCATGGAATTTTCGAAGCTCGTGCTAATCGGACCGTGTGATGTTAGCGTTTAATAATGTGACTTCCCTGTGCGTTGTCGTATGTCCATTGGTCAAGACGTTGTTAAAGCCTTTGTGAAGTAATTTAATTGGATTCCGAATGGCCTTCGCATTCAGTTTCGTTAATAGAATTTGATCAGCAGTAGTTGCTTGAGCTTAAGTGTTTGAATTTCGCAACGTGTTGAGTAGCACGCTGGACTTAGTTTAATCCAAAGACTTTGGCCTACTGTATTGTTGCGAATTGTGTTAATGGAAATTAAGAGTACTGACTGCCACGGTTTTACGATGCTAAAGTTTTACAAATAGTACGTCACGTATGAAGGCGTTCATGCTCATAGATAAAAAAAAAACGTGAATAGTTGCTTGTTAGCTCCATTGTTGCGACATTTATGTAAATTTTGTGCTTCAAGTTAAATTTTTCGTGCAGTGTAGGACAGTAGCATTGCTATAGAACAAACTACTGAAAAACATCTAAAATAATATAGCTATACTAGTAATCCGAATTTCTTGTTCTAGAATAGAAATCAAAGTTTCCGATGTTCCTTCTAGACAGTGCGAATTAAAAACTTTATCGAACTGGTACTTAGCTGTGTCGAGAAAACCAGATCCAGTCATATTAATCTTTTTATGCCGCAGATACGCTAACTGGGTTCAATGCCCTACGTACCAAGTGTTTCCAATCAGCTCAAGAACGCGCTCAAAAAGATGAACCTCGGTGTTGGCGTCAGGTCTCCGACGAATTTATATGCCGTGCTTAAGGGCAAAACTGACAAGCCCCCACTTTCCAATGAAGCCGGTGTTTATGCCATTCCTTTACAATATCCAGACGTCTCCAAGCCAGGCTACATTGAAATGACCAAACGTTCATTTAGAATTAGGGTCAACGAACATAAAAGGGACATAAAGAACGGCAACTAACCACAGCCATAGCCAGAGAAGCCAAGTTCATGTCCGCTGCTCCTATGTGGGATTTCGTAAAGAAATTAGCTTCCTACTCCTTCCCAAAATCTACTGCCCATTCGCGAAACTTTGGAGATCATTACAAACAGCGAGTCATTCAACGATTGCGTCTCCTTGGAGTTGCCACGAATTTGGAACCTGTTCTTCAAATAGTGAATGCCTTTTGTTTTCCTTCCATGATCCCGCGTGCTAAATGAACGTGCCTCGTGTCTTTGAATGCATAATTACATTCGTATCTGTTCGTTTATTGTCAAGTCACCGCGTTCAAATTGTTGAAGAATTCTATTATTCAGTTTGCTGTCTGTCTTCCTTGAAATAGCCATCTGGGTGATATGCGAAAGCTTGGAAATTTTGATTTCTATTCTACTCCAAGAAATTCGGATTACTAGTATTGTTATGCATACCTGCCAACTACTACGGAATGTCCGTAGAACGATATCAGTACCTCGTTGAATCGCACTGGTCTAAGCACTGGCTTCTAACCCTTCGTCCGAGATGGATCCGGGTTCGAATCCCTGTGAGGCGGGGATGATGTGTTTGTCCTACGGCACTGACTCTTTTCTTTTTGTGGAACTAGTAGCTCCAAATTCTTGAATAGACTACTGTTCATAACCTTTTGAGTTGCTCGCTGTGGTCGTTAAACTCCCAAACAAACCAACAAAAAACCCATTAAACACGTGTCACATCTAATCGAGGCTGTTTTGAAAGCTATAACGGGCCATTACGTTCAGATGCTTCCTATAATTTGCTACTTCATTGTAATCACAACTTAGTTATGGCACTTCTTTAAACCGCACACGACAAATCATCTAATTTTTACATCAGTCAAACTTTAACGATTTTTCTTCACCCCTGAAGCTGTTGGGGGGGGAGCAAATAGGAGGCACGCTCAAAAGCCCTGTTTAGGTGGTTAAGTCTTGCTGTACGGCACTTTGTAGACATAAAGCATACTTCGGTAATATAGTTTATTATTACCGTAGATATGGAGCAATAAATTAGTATTTCATTTACCGATATGGGACGGTACTTTGCTGTTACCGCGGAATTTTCTATATCCCCGTAACATTTAAATTTCATCCGTATAATTTTGATCATTTAGTATTTTTTTTCATTTTTACTCTAAGGCGGTAGGAAATAAATATTTAAATTGCCAAAATAGAATATCAATGATTAAAATTACTTTCCGGTGAAGCTGAGCCAGGTTACCCGAAAGTTTAGGTTGATAATTAGGTCTGTCCTAATTGCACTCAAGCCAAACGAAAAGGGGAAAATTATATATTTTTTCTCACGGAAACCTGATGAAAATACCAGATGGGAAGGAAGAGAAAGGAAGAAATTCACAGTTCTTTTTCTCACGAAACTCAAAGAAACGAAGAGAAAAGCAGGAGCGCAATAAATCCTCTTGGGGGGCGTCACCCCTTTTCTCCAGCTACTATTGCAAGGGTCTCTGCATTGTCCAAAGTAGCGACAAAATCTGAGATAAGTCACTTAGCCGGAAATACCTACGTGACAATCTTCGCTTCTAAGTAGCTAGGCGAGGTCAATTAACCACAAAGGTGCGAAGACAAGTTGACAGCTGAAAGAAGACATAATTTTTGGGAAAGTGACCCGAACTGAACGGATAGCCAGCGAATCGCATAGCAGGGCTATCTGTGAGGGCCAGTGATATAACCCGACGCGATTCGGACGGCCGGGCCGTCACGCCCCAAGATGGACCCCGGACACGGGAAAGAGAGAATTAAAAACGGAATGAAGACTGAGAGGAGAGTCGACTACGGAGAGATTCAAAAATAACTTAACAGAGGGAACACTAGAGAATTGCAGTCTGAGCTGAAGAGAGGTCTCAGCGGTTTCGGAGGAGAGATGTTTCCAAGTTAGAGAAATGAAGTAGCAAATATTTTAGAGCATAGTCGACGTCGGTTCACCGCCAACTAAGTAGAGAACGGACTCTACGACCAGCCGGCAACCCAGATTTGCGATCGGGGCTTCTCAAGGAAAAGAGGGTATGATGACATTTGTCTTACGCATTTCTGATTCATGCCTCATAGCTTTGCATGTGCTATGCAGGACCAGTTACCCAAAAGTCTCTCACAAAGTGCATTAACAATGTTTTTCCTCTGGCGTACCGCGTCGAGTTTAAACCAGTAACTAGGATTTAAAGTCAGTTATGTAATATTAAGTGCATTATATCCGTTCGAAATTAAAACTAAATTGTTTAGCTAAAGCAAGCAACCTCACCGGTACATTGTACCTAGCTTTAACACCATATTTTAAAAAGAAATAAACAGTTAAATTTTTTATTCACGTGTCACTCAGATCATTTCTACAAATCTCATTAGAGTTAAATTTGTGATTTCATTATTTTTATTCATGCAACTTTTTATTTTAACTTCTTTGCGGCATATGAATGAGCATGGAAACCCCATGCTGATTCATATGAAACACAACGCGATGCATTTGTCGACCCTGAGCTTGGAGACCCTTAGTTAGGGAATCCAAATTCATTGTTGACACCACTAGGCGAAATTTAGAAAGTGAATTGATTAGTATGGGATTTTGACCTTTTTAACTTTTACCCACTACGGCGAATAAGACGTAGTAGTGGTTCGCTGATACCCGACAGGGAGCGGTAATATTGCTCAATTGCAGATTTTTGTGCACATCGGTTTCAATTTAATAAATATTTTGTATTTAAGAAGAAACATTTCTCACGCGGCTGCAACGCTAGAGTCATTGAAACAGTCGCTTAGGATCTAACCACTCTGGCAAACGGAAAGATTTATTAGAGTCATTTGAATGATCGAGTTCGTTTCGACCGTATTAATTGCCGTTCTGCTTGGCAAAACTTCCAGCGTGTTCACGTTTCTGTCAGATCAGTAAAAGTTCGGCATTACCTCATCATCGAACGGATGATTGCTGGAAAAGTAGAGCGAAAGGGTCGTTTCTCATAATTTAATGTTCTAGTAGTTGCTGTCTGTTTGAAAACATCGTCTTCGTCGCTAATGGCGCAAAACATTAAACAATTCTGGCGGAACAATTGAAAAAAACTTGGTGCAATGAGCGGTCTTGTTTCACTGCACCATACATAAAAACTGTCAGAACTCGTTTCCGTGGTGATTAATTGTGCAGCTGCATGCGGAGTTTAACGGCGTTAAGTGCCTCTCTGGATCGCCACATGGCTTTATTCCCCTGGGCAAGAAGACTCCTTGGTAAGCTTTCATCTCAAACGCCGGCAGTTTTTGTCGTTAATGATTAAACGCTATAGGCATGATAAGTTTCTGATTTCATTCGCCGTGTATAAGGGTTACATTAATTCATTTCATTACTGAAGACGGGTTAACTCTCTAAGAACATCATTTTCTTTCTTTAACGGCGTGCTGTTTATAAATAAACCATCCGAAATGAGAGGTTCAGCTATAGAAGGAAGCGTACGAGGATTTTCTGACCGTCGCTTCCGAAAACCAAAATCGTTAGCGTCTAATTTTCTTAGGAATGCATTTTAATTTCGGCTAAGCAAATTAAAGTTCTTGATTATTTTACAGAAACTTAGATTAGAGAACCTCTTTTTCCTTTTACCCAAAGTCAAGTTAAAAGTGTTTAGAGTTTCATTTATTCATTAGACAGAATCCGAGCACTGTCTGTGTTTATTGAAATCTCAATGGGGATTGTGTGACGCATATATCTGATTATTGTCGCCCCGTTGGCGCAGTGACCATTCGTCTGTGATGGGTCCTGGCTCGAATCCCGGTGAGGCATGGATGTTGTGTTTGTCTTACGGCACTGGCTCTCTCCCTTCCCTGAAACCAGCTACCCTACATTACGAACGGGCGACTGCTTATATCCCACTGAGTTAGAACTGGTGACTGCTTATAGCCTACTGAAGAAGGGTATTCTAAGCTTCTTCGCCTTCGCTTGAAGTTTGCGGCCTTTTCCCATTCTATACATTTACATCCTGTAGAAAATATTTTCCAACAAACTGCTAACTGTCCGTTCTTTTCCTCTGCGCTTTGGTGAGGACGGTTCCTTCATGTACCTGTAATCCTTGACGCAAGGAGTTTACTACTTTGTTACTTTTGCGTGGGATAGGGTTCAGTTTTTACACCCTAGAGAAAGTATTGTGTCACGCATCCCTGTGCCATATTATCGCCCCCTTGTCGGGTATCAGCGAATCACTACTGCGTCTTATTCGCCGTAGTGGGAAAAGGTCAAAATCTGCATAAACAATTCACCCCTAAAATTTTCGCCTGGTGGTGTCAACGATAAAGTTCGGTTCCCTAAATAAGGGTCTGCTTCTAACTAAGGTAGTATTAAAATTATTTAATTATGAAATATACAGCTATCAAAAATATACAGGGTGTTTCAAAAAGAATGACCCGAGTTTAAAGTAGTATATTTAATAAGGCAAATGTGGGATAGTTACAAAACAAAGAGCCAAGAATGAAGGAAGGTCTAAAGTTTCACGCACCATTATTACAAATGCTCAATGTGCCCTCCACCTGCTGCACGGACAGCATCAAGCCGATAGCTGAATTAATCCCAAACGCGTCGGTGAGTGTCTTCAGTCACAGAATTTACCGCGGCCGTGATTCTCGTTCGGAGCTCATCCAAGTCAGCGGGTAAAGGGGGAACATAAACACGGTCTTTTACGTATCCCCATAAAAAAAAGTCACATGGTGTGATGTCTGGAGATCTCGGAGGCCAAGCATGTAGTGCCAAGTAATGGGGTCCCCTGCGTCCAATCCAACGCTGAGGCAATGTGTCGTTTAAAAACCGACGAACATGGAGGTTCCAATGTGGCGGTGCGCCGTCCTGCTGCAAAATGTAATCTTCAGAGTCGTCCTGCAGCTGTTGAAGTAGCCAGTCCTTCAGCATTGCAAGATAGGAGGTGCCCGTAACCGTGTTGTCCGCAAAAAGAAAGGACCATACACCTTTCTAACAGAAACCGCGCAAAAAGCATTCAGTTTTGGTGAATCACGTTCATGTTGGAGAGTTTCATGTGGATTCTCGAGTCCCCATATGCGAACATTGTGGCGCGAAGCTTTCCCGCTTACATGAAAGTGTTACCCGTATATCCTCTGGAATATCGTGCAACATTGGAGGACCATGATTTCGTAGGTATAAATTCCAGAGAGGGGTCCTGCAATTTATTACGTGCAAGAAATAAATTCATTCACCAAATAATTTCAACGGTATCACGCAGTACGAGGAAATATTATAACCAGGAGAGTGGTTACGGAGTAAAAAATTCAGAGAGCCCGGAAGTTGGGAAAGAAAACCCGAGAAGCATAAAGCAGCCAAGCATCGTAAGAGGGGAATTATAATTCATATTTCATAATTATTCTAAGCCCTGGCTGAGCAGATTTCCTTCTTTAGGAGGAAATTCCTTTTCATTTCTCATCATTCTTTTAAATTTCTGCTTTTATTTTTTTTTTGTTCCCTGAGCTCGCCGGAATTCAAGTAGGGATAGGCACGAAACACACCCCTTCGTTAGTAAAGCGAAAACTCGTAAGAGGTTACAATGAACAACACTGCACTTGGTGAGAGGATTCGCACTCACAGGAGGGGGCCAATTTACTTGGCCATATTCTTTTGATGCAAGCACGTTCTATGCAACGCTAGCGGGGAACGAACAGATCATATTTCTCGTAGTGGGCGAAACTGGTTGAAATTAACAGAAAGGTCACACAGTAAGCGTACGCGAAATTTCTCAGGCGACTCGGACATCCCGCAGAGCAGTTGACAGGAGAAAGGAATATTCATCTCCCAGAAAACTCCAAGTTCTCACCCTTTGCCGACGAATCACAGGGATCCCATTTAGGGATGTAAACCAATGCCGAATCGAGGGGAGGAGGTCTCTCAGCCAATGAAGGGTGAGTCATTTTGGGTAGGGCGAAGAACACCCAACTCGTTCAATATAGACGGACGAGAAAGAGAGAGAAGTTTTTAGGGGGTATTTATTCAGGAGAAGCATTCAGAGCATTGGTTCAGCAAAATCTTTCGGGAGATGTTCAAGGAACCATTCAGCAGATTTTCAAGATGCAGATTTAAAGGCAGTAGTCACGAAGACCAGATGTAGCCAAGCATTCGAGACTTCGGAGTCAAGCAAGAGAATCCGGAGATTGAGAAATGATCCAAGAGGAGACGCCTGGCATTACAGAGATATTATCAGATCAAGAGAAGTTACCAGAATCGAGAGGAGAATCCTCAAAAAATGAAATGATACACATCACGCAGTGACAACACAGAGGCTCGAGTTTGGAGGCCAGAAGAACGAGATGGTAGATAAGCTATCGAACTTAAACGAACTTTAACGGGACCGGATGAGATCCCAGCCATAGACTTTTACGCCTATAAGTATTACTGGACACCAACGAAAGAGATGAACAGGAAAGAATTTGGTGAGATTTATTTATAATTCCCAATATCTCGTTAGCATGAGTATGCATGATCTTGTCTCCTATACATCCTCGATAGGGAGGATAATTTTCTCTTGCAAGTGCTAAATATATAAACGTTTTCTTGTATTTTGTGAAAGGTGAACTATTAGAATAAGAGTACGAATTTCAAGCTACTTAATGAGCTTAATATATAGCTTGGTATAAGTTAAAAGAAGTCTCCGCCGATCAATATACTAAATTTTAAAGAAGCATTATTGAAAATAAATTCTTTATTTTGTATTGAAATTTACCAGTTTCTCAAATTTTTGGAAATTCAAAATGAGTGAATCTTTGTTTGTTTAAACCAGAATACTTAACAAAAATGATCGCAAAGTTTTTTGATAGAGTAGCAACTCCCAGATATTAAGAAGTTAATATTTTCGCATTTAGCAAACCCAGTCACCGGGTAAAAGTCCCAATCTAACATCATGAGTTTCTTAAATTTCAAGCGGCATATGGAGGAATATGGGTTTCCCATGTTCTCCCATATGAAACACTACGCAATGCATCCGTCAACCCTGAGCTTGGAGACCCTCAATGAGAGAACCCAACCTCACGGTAGACACCCATAGGCGGAAGATAATAGAAGATGAGAGTAACGAAAATTTACGGCTTTTTAAAATTCATCCCACTGCAACGAATAAGACGTAGCAGATGGTTTGCTCAACCAGCAACGGTGGCGGTATAGTAAAAGGTTGTACCATAATCACGGACATGGTCTTGCTAAATTCGAACACACAAAACGCCTTCTGTTGTCCCGACGCCATCTTCTCACTCACTAAGCGTAACGGCTGTTTGGACGCTCGTGTTGCCATCTAGCGGTAGTCATAACAAACTCTGGGCCACGCCCGTAGACATAATACGAGTCGCATTCATCGGTGGTTCGTGGTTGCCGAGATATCCACTTTTCAAATCGGGACATATTTTATGAAATACCCTGTATAATAGAAATTAGGCAAAAATAGGTAAACAATCTGAAATTCGCGGATATATTTCATATTCGCGAAATTACAGAAAAACCCTGAAATTCGCGAAAAAAATCGCGGAAATTCGCGCCGCGACAAAAGTGTAAGATAGTAGACTGTCTATAATCCATCGAGATGCACCCGGTGGTTGTTATAGAAGTGAGTCGACTGCAATATATATATGTATATATATACAGACGAAGAATGGTGTTTTTTTGTTTTTTTTTAAACTTAGGTATAAGTCCTTTCTTTTGACCATTCTTTCGCAATGGGGGTCTGGTTTCTGAATCCTGTTGAGCCATGGATTTTGAGTTTCTTTCTGTTATAGCTCTGGCTCTCTCCCATCGCCGGACCCAAAATTAGTAAATGGTCGACAGCTTATACCTCATCGTGTTGCCCACGGTGGTCGTTACCCCCAGCACACACACACACACACACACAAAGTAATTTTCGGAAAGTTATTTTTTGTGCCCCTCGAACAGTGGCGGCGGAACCGCCCGGGCCACCAGGGCCCGGGCCTGGTCAGTAATTTCAGCCAAGATTTTTATTTTTATTTTATTTTTATTTGGCATATGTGCGATTGTTGTGATGTGCCTTAGTAAGTTCCTCTAGGGTGGCCCTAATTTCCAACAAAGCTACTTAGGCATTGTTTTTCTTCTGTTTGTTCCGGAAAGCGGGAAGGAAGGGGGTTCACCACGATTCGAAATTTCGGGCCCGGTCAACGAACTTCACTTTCCGCCGCCCCTGCCCTCGAAGAATGATCATTGTTCCCCTTACTAAATGTTAAAAAGAGTCACAGTTGAATCACAAAACAACAACAACAAAATTAAAAATAAAATCACTAATGTCCCTATGGAGCTTTCCCTAGTGCCGTAAAAAAATTATACTCGTAAGTTATCTTAAGAAGAAGCGTCTTAGAATATTAAGGTGACGTTGCTGTTCTAAAAAGCAAAATACCGTGGGATATTTTGAGCACTGAAACGCGAAATCCAGTGTGAAAGCAATGCATTTTAAGGGAGGTAAACTGTGATATTTCATTTCTTGGATGGTTGAGTTTATTTAGGGAAGTTGTTTTAAGCCCACTCTTGCGTGTCGCAGTTCAAGGTATTAAAATGAATTCTCAGGCGCAGGTGTCAACGGCTGTGTGCGTGACTTGTGGGAGGAAGTTTTTGCGATGTCCCTTGTAGAAAGGAAGTAAAGAAAATACTACCTGATCTAAAGTTAAGAAAAAAAAAAAAAAAAAAAAAGGGAAAGAACTTTCTGCCGCTTTTTCTTGCTCCAGTTAATGTCGATCTCATTGTGTTCCCAAATCTCGGACTGACGGTATGCTTACTTAAGCCATTACGGTATCGATGACTTCACCAGTGAGTCTTTCCTTCACTTCTACAATGTATTTCACGTGATCGAATATTCCGTTGACTTTAGGAAGTTGTGAAAAGAATGGCTAATATCAATTGAACACTCAGCTTCGAATTCTAAGTTATCCTCGCCGTGGAGCTGTTTTACCCGTGTTTTCTTTAGATCGAACTTATTTTATCATGTTTCGCGCCTCTTCTTCTGTGTGTTCTATGTAAACGTTGCTCTCGCAGATGTCCTAAATTACCTAATATTGTATTGAAAGTTGCCTTTCGAGGCATGTTTTTGAAGTAGATGGGAATACGCTGCCTTTAGTGTTGCCAGGTGCAAACTATTCTCCTTAGAGAAAGGCAGGAGTGTTGGGATTTACAAGCGTGTCGTGTCGTCAAGTACATCGAAAACCACCGAGATCGCCATTTTTAGTAAACACGTCTTTTGATAGAAGTAAGTTTAGCTGATTATATATTTTTGTAAGTTTAGCTGATTATTCCGACAGTTACCAGTTTAAAAGCGCACTCATTCCTGCTATGTCGACACTAAGGAATTCCTTACATTTTCCCTATAGTCTTCAACTATTTCAACGAACTCCTGATTACTTTCAAAAGTTCTTTCTAGTTTAGGAAAACATACCAATCGTAATGAAAAAAGCAAAACAAATAAAACGAAAAAAAAACAACAACATATAAATTTTGAAGATGACAATCCGATTTTTGGCGTAAATGTGACAAGGATGGTAAGTCAGATAATATCCGAAAACTTGAAAATTTTCATCGTCCTGGAAGAGGACTCGAACCCGCGTCTCCCAGAAAACGCCTAGGTATGCTAACCACTACACCACCCAGAACGACCAAGTTTCAAGTTTCCGATCAATTTGAATTTAACTATCACAGGATTCGCTAGTCGAAGCAACCGAAATTTATCTGCTTCTCCGGGCAATCACGGGATAGGATTAATAACCTCCAGATTCGCTAAACATGAATGTCGGTTGCTTCGACTAGCGAATCCTGTGATGGTTAAATTCAAATTGATCGGAAACTTGAAACTTGGTCGTTCTGGGTGGTGTAGTGGTTAGCATACCTAGGCGTTTTCTGGGAGACGCGGGTTCGAGTCCCGCTCCAGGACGATGAAAATTTTCAAGTTTTCGGATATTATCTGACTTACCATCCTTGTCACATTTACGCCAAAAATCGGATTGTCATCTTCAAAATTTGTATTATATGGCGTAATCCCGTATTTCTTTCTGATTTCTGAACAACATATAAGTTATACAAAACTACTAAAATGACTACCGTCTGTGCACGATTAAAATATAAGAGTAAAAACCTATAAAACATTTAATGGATATAGATAAAGACTTACAGAAGACCTTTCGGATCGTAAAATACGATCCATCATCAAATGTTACAAGTGCTGGCAATACACAACGGGAACAGCCCTCAACATAATTGGCGTGCGTAGTTTTGATTGAATGGCACGAATTGTTTTTTGTTTTTTTTTTAGATGTAAGTTATACAGTCATTTGCAAAAGTTTAAGACCGCCTGTTGTCAATTTATTGAAAATTAAGATTTTCAAAGAAACAACTATATACTATTCAGGGGCATTTGAAACAAGAAAGATGACACCGAATTTTCGGGTGTAATAAGCACGTCTTTTGAATCCGTTCTGACGCAAATTAAATTTATCAAAGCTGTTCAAAGTCAATGAAACCGATATGGAAAGCAATAGTATCTGATTGAAGAAAGACGTTTTTCAATCGGGATTTTAATCCCGCAGATATTGCTGTAAACGGAATCGTGATCTTACGCCCTCTGGTTGCAGACCTGTGCGTTATAAAAAATTAATTTACATGAGAAACATTTCACAGCGGAAACGCTCTCCAACAAAGAAATAATTTTTCAAATCGGACTCTTAGAAGCAGAGATATCGACAAATATAAGATATGCATTTACGCCTCCTAGTGGGAAAACCAGGCATTATTTTAAGAAGAAAGTATTCTCAAAAGGTTTTTCGATGTGAGCGGTATCGGTCCAAGATAAAAAAAAAAAAAAATAGTCGAGTTTCCAAGAGCTCAGATTTTGCTGCAGATACATCAGAAGCAGAAATTAAGGCTGGATGTCGACCCACACGGGCGCCGATGTCTTGGTACGATAAACCGCTGTCGCGATAAGCCACTATTCGTCTTCCGTCGAACTCCGAAACGTGCTGGAATGACTGCCGTATTCTGCGACGAGGCATCAGGAAGTTTCCCACGCACAGGTCCACCAGCACAACACACTTCGACTACTTACACCCCGCCTTCTGTGCACCCTTCTTATAGTGCTTCTCTGTGGCGTGCCGGGCGCACATGATTTGCATATGCCCTGCAATGCTAATGGTTTCCATGTCCTCTCGACGGCGACGCATGCTGCGAATTTCAGGCCAATCGGATGCTTCCTTCTTGGTGTTGCATTTTGGGTGGCCAGCAGTGTAGATCCCACCCCGAAGTAATTTTGTCCCTCTACCTCCACGCGGCAGCTCCGTATGCTAGTTTTATTGAACAACGTGCTTACGTCACAGCGACCCCCAATCTTTCCGGAAGTCCTGCCGCCCGAAGCTTTTCAGGAGGAAACGGGTGGTCAAAGAAAATCCTGACTCTATATTATAGAAACAGACAGATGTCACTTCCCAGTCCCCAGTTGAGAAATCGGTTAAAATTGAAGGAAGGGGGAGGGGGAGGAAGTCTGGAACAGAGATGGTAACGGGTCAACGGGTCGACAATTCCTTGCGGTCTAACGGGTCGGGTCAAGGTGTTCCAGACCTGATTTCGACACGGTTTTATTCCCGTTTTATTTTTGAAAAGAGAAAAATATATTAAAAAAAAAATGCGCGTTGTGAAATTCTATAGTCGATACTGGTGTCCACGGAGTGAATAATGATTTGCCATGCAAAAGTATTGTCATCTCTTTCTTAAAGCAACGAAGATTTCCACTGCCCGACGTCAGACACACCGACACCATATCGTAAAAAGATGCTTCCTTTGCGTTCTTTTAAAGTGCGATTGTCCAGGGCAAGGTACAGGCAAACGCCAATTGCCTACTTCTCAGCTGATTCACTATCTTCGTGCGAAGTTCACTGTATGACTAAGAGTTACTTTTCACATCGCATCTTTTACATTGAGCATTCAGCGGTTTTCGATTGATGTGCTAACATCTCGTTCTCATGACATGTCATGTCGAAATTAACTCCTTATTTGTTAATATGGATCGATTTAATATTAAGGAGGTTGAGAAAGGCGTTGAGGCCAACAAATACGTGTTTGTTGAAAACCACAAGGGGAAGAGTGAATGCTGGAAATTGTTTCGTTCCATTAAGGAACCGGTGAATAATTCTGTGTTATTTGGTCTTGCTTGTTGTTCAAAATGTGAAAAGTGTACAATTACAAAGAATGATGTCGACGGTGCAATAAAAGATTATAGAACCAAAAATCTAACGCACCATACGAAAGTATGCGCACCTCCATCAAAGCGTGGAAAGAGTGAGCAATCTTAAATACATTAAAAAAATACATTTGTGTAATCGTAAATAATGATTCCTATTTATAATATACTCCATGATCGCGGTCATAGTCAGCCATTACTTCTGGATTACCCAAAACAGTGGCACTAAAAATGGCACTAAAATTTAGCAAGTAACCAAATTGCATTATTAAAAATGGATTTCAGTTATTAAATATCAAGCAGTTATTGGGATGAATATGTATATTACGTTTATATGTATATATACAGAAATCGAGTTTCGAATTTATAGTTCAAAGCAAATTTGTCCGGGTCACTTATGGGATATCGGGTCGGGTCCAGTTAGGGACGTCCTGGTCCGTGTCCGAAATTTTTGACCCGTTTCCAACTCTGGTCTGGAAGAGGATAAATTTTTGTATCAGTGCCTAAAGAGGTTAGTCATAGGTTTCAGACCCGGTCTCTATCTTGCGTAGTAAAATCCCGAAAACCGTGGTTATCCATGCGGGCTCGGGCTGACATACTCGGCTCGTGCTCTTGAAGTTGAGCCCGAAGCCTTCTAGCACGATATCCGGCTTTCGTGACGGCAGTGTGCATGGGGATAGATGACTGGGAAATCTTCAGTGCTATGGCAAAATTGTTTTGTATTATCATTGTGCTAAGTTTCAGATTTCTTCATTTAAGTTTTATACAGAGCAATTTCTGTAAGGTGAAATTTTGCCAATTTATTGCAGGTGTAACACACGCTAAAGAACACCTTATAACAGCAGAACCCATTGGATTTCATACGAATTCTAAATGAGTAGTAAATTTCACTTAAGTTTGCAAAATGTAAAAGAAAGCACTTGGAATGAAATCATGGATGGAACCTTGATTCTAGCAAAATTTTAAGCTCCTGGAATTTTTTTATGAACTTCTGGAAAAATACTAGAATTTATTTACTACATGGATGGAACCTTGATTCTAGCAAAATTTTAAGCTCCTGGAATTTTTTTATGAACTTCTGGAAAAATACTAGAATTTATTTTCTGTGAATATTTCTGAACCCTGTTATTAAAGGTGGGCTAATCATGCTGTATAAATAATACAAGTCCTCACCATTGACGACAACCGAGAGAAAAAAGTATTTCTGAAGTCACGGTTTGTTTTTCGTGTTTTCTGGCGTGTTCAGTGCCTGGAAACTGCTTCCGAGATGAAATTATGCCAACGTGTGACGAAACAGGTGTATGACACACATTAGCTAATATGTTTTTGGTTATTATTAACAGTGGTTACGTTGCATCCAGAATGAATTGAGGCACGGCTTAATAAGCAAAATCCCGAAAACTGTGGTTATCCTTGTGTTAAATCATTTTTAAGCATTCAGTTTCACAATGAGTGAGTTGTATTTCCGTATTTATTGACCCCACCATTCCCCGTGTGCACGTACTAAAAAAGTAAAAGTAAATATCTCAAAATAATATTAAAAAAATTATGAAATAATCCATATATTTTTTTCTTAAAGTTCGTTTACGAGAGACAAAATATAATGAAAATTCGTGCCGTTACGTTTTCCTGTTTCTGAGGAGTTACTGGAACGACTTTGACCGTATGACGTAAGTCAGAATGCTTTCATGACGTCATAGCAGCAGCTGTGTTAAGCTGTTTTTTAATGGCAATAAAGAACAGCATTAACATGCTTAATTACAACGGAAATTATGTATATTTGAATTTCACGCTTTTTGTGACTTAACCAAAAGTTCGAGTGTGTGTGTGTGTGTTCTTACTTTTTCTGGCATCTCTTATTGGCTCGTTATCTCCGCTCCTAGAAGCCACACTAGTCGACCAATTTCCGATGAAATGGATTTTATCACAACCAATTCTTTTCGTATGCATTTCCCCATTTATGAATGCTAAGTGTTTTTTCTTGAAGGTTCAAATGCGAGTTTTGAAAAGTAGTAGCATTTGTTTAAGAGGGATAACAGTGATTTGCTTTGAATCACCTGCGCAGGAAACTGTGCAAATTATGTTAAAATAATTCCCCCATTTTTTTCCTTTTAAATGGAGGATTAACGACCACCGTGAGCAACTCAGTGGGCTATAAGTTGTCGCCTGTCCCTATTTTAGGGTCACTGGTTCCAGGAAAGGGAGAGCCCTAGTGCCGTAAGACAAGCACAATATCCACGCCTCACGGGATTCGAACCCGGACCCTATCGTGGACGAATTATGAGAAGCCATCGTAGACCACTGCGCCAACGGGGCCCCCCCCCCCCCCAATTTTTCTGTGTTAAAGTTTTCTCCGTGAGGTGGCATATCCCACTTTTGCGACTGTATCTCTTATTTGTAGTAAATTGATTTCAGAAATTCAACTTCAGAAATCAGGGGATATGAACGAGACCGAAATTATTAACTGACGACGCTCACCACGGAAAACGCAACACCGGAAAGGAGTTGCTGGCTTATCGCGACTGTCACAGGATGCAAACTGCTGGAGAAAACATGTATTCGATCGAAACGCGAGGATTTCCGGCGGTGCTGCCATTCTGTAAGGTCCCACTCATGCTCGATGTTGGACAAGTCCGGCGAGTTTGGGATCTATGGAAGCGTGTCCGTACTATGGAGACTGACCCTTGTAAGACGAGCAGTGTGCGAACGAGCGTTGTAATGCAAAGAAGTGTAGGAAGGAACTTACAGTGTAATTGGTGTAGCGTCACACTGCCCAGGAATGTGGATTGCCCGTCAAACCAATGTACCACGACAGGGCGACGTATGGGAGCTTATTTTAAACGCTTCCGCATGTCGTTGGTAACAGTGGCGTCATACGGATGTGTGGACATCGGACGCGCCGAAATAGAACCTGGATTCGTCCGTGAATAGCACGTTTCTCCATTTTAGAGATTCCAGTGCCCTCTCCTACTGTTCCAATTCCGACGACGGGCCCTTTGAAGAGAGTTAACTGGCTGGACGTTTCGTCCGTAGCCTCACGTCGTTGAACCTTTGTCGTATCGTTTGTGTAGATAACTCTGTACCTACAGGAGTTCGCGCTGTAGCGTGATCGCCATGGTGAACGAACTCGTCTATGGCTTTAGCGATCTTCACGTGCTACGGTCTGGTATCTTGGTCGACATTCTTTTCCCCGCATAATTAGGTTCTGTTTGACACAGTGTGCATGCAACGTTGCACGGTAATCTCATTGCTTCTCACCCATGTGGAAATATGTAGTAAGATAGATGAGACCCAGTTGTCGTATATCGGCAATTCTCTGTCGCTTAGGGTTAGTCGATTAAACTTAAGTGTCTTTTCGGGGTAGTCGCGGCGATTTCAGAACGTTTCGACGGACGCATATTGTGAACATCAGTATAGCATGTATCAACTTGTGGACATCGTGCACACGTAGAGGTCTGCACGGGTCTAATTTGCTGAGCCCGGCGCTGCCCAAGCCCGTGCGCTTAACCCTTTGACGACCATGTTCCAGAAATCGTTTATCACTCCAAACACCATAGCGCCCGAAACTGTCTGTTGGTTCACTTCTTTGTTTAATAACAGCAATAGTGACTGGGGGTGATTCCAGTTGATTCCTCATATCGCGTGCAAAAATGGGCCGGAAATCTGACTCATTCTAGGCAGGCGTTTCGGGCGGTTATGGGCGTTTGTACGTACGGGCGGTTTGGGCATTATGGTCGTTAAAGGGTTAAAGCTCTGCCCGGCCCGGATCTGCCCGTTTCAAATATGAGACATTCGGCCCGGCCCAGCTCGGGCCCGTTAATTGCAGCTCTTGTTTAGGCCTAGGCCATTTTGTCTTTCTATTTTATTTTATTAAATTGTGAAAATTAAATAATGAAATGAGATATTATTGAAAATATGGAATGTAAGCCTGAAAATATTAATTAAACTTTGACAATTATCAAAAAATATACCTTTAAAAAGAGAGAAAAAGGAAGATTAGGCGCGTTCAGGATCTCCCTTTCTCTGAACTAGTAAGCTGTAACACTACAAAAGTCAATCCCTGTTGAGATTACGGATAGGAAAAAAAATCGATGTCGTCCCGCTGTCTCATACAAACACACACCGACCCCAGTGCAGACAAGACACCCTCCGTACCTCACTCTACACACACACACACACACACACACACACACACACACACACACACACACACACACACACACGCACACACACACACTCGTTCGCTCGGAGTCGAATCATTTTCTTGTCAACAAGCCCCAAAATGGTTTTACCATCTTAATTCCTATAGATTGGTAAAAAACACTGTGAGTGCGTCTCTTTGCTTTTCTGATTACGCCCTGGGCTATGTCATGGAAGTAAGTAAAGTCAGCGAAACAGTTCAACACACCAAGAAATCGGGGAACACGACTTTTTGCGATAAAAAAAAATGGGTTGACTTGGTCCGACCCGATCCGACCCGGTCGCAAGTGTCTGGAGAAAAGCCCGGCCCTGCCCATTGCTTTCTTCTCTAAATTAAAAACAAAGAGCCTGACCCGGCCCGGGCCCGTGCAGACCTCTAGTGCACATTGTTCTGCTGAAACCCAAATTAAGAGACTGCAGTTCCTCTATCATCGTCGTTTGACAGAGAGAGAGAGAGAGAGAGAGAGAGAGAGAGAGAGAGAGAGAGAGAGAGAGAGAGAGAGAGAGAGAGAGAGAGAGAGAGAGAGAGAGAGATTCTTTACCTTTCAGATTGACTTAAGAGTGAACACAGTTTGACCACTTTTCTTAGTATGACGAAGCTTTATAAATGAGAGGGAGCTTCTGTATCATATTTGTGCATTCTATTCTGGAAGAATTGTGCTATTTGAATAACAGTTCCGAGTGATTCTCTTGCATTTGTCACATTTTTGTTCTAGCAGTGTTCATCTTTTATAGTAAATATGTGTGTGTTCCAGAAACCGCTACTGTGGGGATTCATAGTTACAACTCTCGTCTCATGTGAAACAAATTTTATAGTTTAGAGGCGATGAAGATCTCCATGATGGCGTAAAATGATGCAGAATCTACATACTCTCTAACCAGGACCGGAGAGATGCATGGCTGGGCTCCGAGGAAGCAGTTCTCACTATGAAGGGTTTCTGAAATTCATTAGTTAACTATAAAGCATTTTACTTTTACATAAACTGGATATCACGCGAGACACAAGGTTACGTTCTTATTCATTTTATCACTGCTACTTAATTTAAACAGCATGACAATTATTACGGTAGAACTCACCGAAAAGGATGTAAAACGATGAGATTTCGAAGTATCGTCACAAAAATCTAAGTAAAAAACTGACAATAATTTTTTTTTTTTTTTTTTTTTTTTTTTTTGCGTTTTAAAGTCATCATCATCAACAGTTCTCGATCCACTGCTAGAAGAAAATTTTCTCAAGTCTCTTTCACAATTATCTGCTACGTCATTCCTGCATGCTTTCTAATTTTATCCACCAATTTCCCTCGTGGCCTCCTTCTGGGTTTTTTTCTGCTGTTTGGTATCCAACACTAGCCAGTTCTTCTAGCAATATGTCCATCAGAGCTGAGTTCCGGCTCAGTTTTAAAAGCCCGAGCACGAATTTTATATTGCAAGACAGTGCCCGGGCCCGAATGAGCCCGAAAACTATGATTAACCTGTTAAGGAATTGAAAAAAAATATCTCCCCTTCCAGACTTCAACTCTTTCCCCCCTGTGCACCGATATATTTCTCAGCTGTGGAGTGGGGAAGGGATGGTAATATATTTTTATTGTTTCTTTGACAATTAATTTCTTCTTGAAATGCTTCGTGCGGGATGGGGGCATCAGGAAACAAATAGGAAGGTACAAGATTCTGCGTCGTGCGTTGCTCAATAGAATTAGCAGGGAGGTAGGAAGCAAAATTTCGTCAGCTTGCTATCTACTATCTATAGTTCTTAAAGAAACTTTTCCTTCGCAGAACTTCAGTAATTCGTGGCCTATGGTATTTGTTACCCAAGCTCGGAATGAAATGCCCTGCCAAGTTCCCACTCCCCATGTACTATCTATAGTTCTTTCTTAAAGAAACTTTTCCTTTGCAGAACTTCAGTAATTCATGGCCTATGGTAATTGTTACCCAAGTCCGGAATGAATAGCCCTGCCGAGTTCCCACTCCCCATTTACTATCTATAGTTCTTAAAGAAACTTTTCCTTTGCAGAACTTCAGTAATTCATGGCCTATGGTATTTGTTACCCAAGCTCGCAATGAATGGCCCTGCCGAGTTCCCACTCCCCATCTACTATCTATAGTTCTTAAATAAACTTTTCCTTCGCAGAACTTCAGTAATTCATGGCCTATGGTATTTGTTACCCAAACCCGGAATGAATACCCCTGCCGAGTTCCCACTCCCCATCTACTATCTATAGTTCTTAAAGAAACTTTTCCTTCGCAGAACTTCAGTAATTCATGGCCTATGGTATTTGTTACCCAAGCTCGGAATGAATAGCCCTGCCGAGTTCCCACTCCCCATCTTACTATCTATAGTTCTTAAAGAAACTTTTCCTTCGCAGAACTTCAGTAATTCATGGCCTATGGTATTTGTTACCCAAGCCCGGAATGAATAGCCCGGCCGAGTTCCCACTCCCCATCTACTATCTATAGTTCTTAAAGAAACTTTTCCTTCGCAGAACTTCAGTAATTCATGGCCTATGGTATTTGTTACCCAAGCTCGGAATGAATAGCCCGGCCGAGTTCCCACTCCCCATCTACTATCTATAGTTCTTAAAGAAACTTTTCCTTCGCAGAACTTCAGTAATTCATGGCCTATGGTATTTGTTACCCAAGCCCGGAATGAATAGCCCTGCCGAGTTCCCACTCCCCATCTACTATCTATAGTTCTTAAAGAAACTTTGCCTTCGCAGAACTTCAGTAATTCGTGGCCTATGGTATTTGTTACCCAAGCCCGGTATGAATGGCCCGGCCGAGTTCCCACTCCCCATCTACTATCTATAGTTCTTAAAGGAACTTTTCCTTCGCAGAACTTCAGTAATTCATGGCCTATGGTATTTGTTACCCAAGCTCGGAATGAATAGCCCTGCCGAGTTCCCACTCCCCATCTACTATCTATAGTTCTTAAAGAAACTTTTCCTTCGCAGAACTTCTGTAATTCATGGCCTATGGTATTTGTTACCCACGCTCGGAATGAATAGCCCGTCCGAGTTCCTATATCCCATCTAGAACCAGTTGCCGAATAAATTACCATTACGGTAAGGTAAAAAGACCTGTTATTGTAGAAACACAGCCTATATGCTGTGCTGCTGAAGGAGGGAAAAATGACGCCATCGAGATGCACTTGCTCTCGGGGCGGGCGTTCCATTTTTTTGCCTTCGAACAGTTTTCGAGAGTAACAAGAGATCTAAGGGAAAAGGGGAGGGGTCATTTTCATCCCTGGTTTGCGCTTTGCAGACGAACTCCGTGGCACGCTTAAGATCGTACTTTATTTTTGTACATGCCTTGTGGAACCTCCTCTTTCTGCTGATGTTTTGTTATTGTAAACCGCAGGTGGGTGGAAGCAAAGAGGAAACATGTGGTCTCCTTCCGTAACCTCCGGTAATGACGATGGGATGGTAGCTGAGTATTATCTTGGCAGGCAGTAGAGCACGTGATCATTGACCTTCGATCATGCGTCGGCGACAGCGACCTTCGATGCGCAATATATCTCGGCTCCGACTCGCTTTGACTGAACTTGCGTGAGATGCGTATGATAGTTTCTGGTTTTACGTCTTTTATGGTGTTCTCTGTGCTGTGTGCAGGTTCCAGTTCTCAAAATAGTGACCTGCTTTTTTTTTTTTTTTTTCATATCTTCTGACATCCTCGCAGCCAAATTTCAGGAAGTTGTCTGGTTTTGCAATATTGGAACGTGTTTTTGTACTTCCCTTTCATTTTCTGGTTAGTAATACAAGTGTTTAAGATGCCTAAATCCAAAACGAAATTTCAAGATGCGTGGCTCGCCAAAGAATTGGACGGAGTGAAGTTGAAAGAATGGTGTTCTGCAACTGAAACAATATTTTCTGCTAAGTGTATATTGTGTTCAGAAATTTTCAACATTTCTAATAGTGGCTTTTCACAAGTAAAAGCGCATCATAAAGGAAAAAAACATTTGCAGAAATTTCAAAGTAAATTTCAAAATAAGTCCATCCTGAAAGCCTTTGGAGCATGGGATCTTCAGCCCAAAACAAATATTAGTGAAGTACTGAGTCATGATTTACAGTTGGCTAAAGCCGAAGCATTATGGGCCATGAAAGTTGCTAAGGACAATGTCTTTTGTTTCATGCACTGAAACAGTTGAACTTTTCAAAGAAATGTTTCCTGATTCTGCTATTGCAGCCAAAATGCAACTTAAAGAAAAAAAAGTTGCTTATGTGATATCACATGGATTGTCAAAATATTTTGAAGAGGATTTGAAAAAAGACATTGCATCTAGTAGCCCAGGAAAGGTTACTATAGCATTTGATGAAACTACAAATACATAAGTGAAACGGCAGTTGGATGTGTATCTCAGGTACTGGTCTTCAGAAATAAATTCAGTTTCTTGCCGATACCTAACAAGCGTTTTTCTGGGTCATGCAACAGCAGATATTTTGCTAAAAGAAATTCTTGATGTGTTATCATCCTTCAATATTTCGTTGAACAGAATTATTTGTGTATCCATGGACAGCCCAAATGTAAATAAGTGCTTTTTACGCAAATTCAATGAAGTTGTAAAACAAGAAACAGGCCAGAAATCTTTGGAACTAGGTTTTTGCAACCTGCATGTTGTTAGTAATGCATTTAAAATTTTTTTGACAAGCTTAAATATAGATTTTGACGAATTTGCTACTGATATGCATTACTTTTTAAAGAGTAGTGCTGCAAGACGAGAGGATTATAAATCTGTCGAGGATATAACATTGGTCACTGCCAAATTTCTTTTGCGTCATGTCAGCAACAGATGGTTAACCGTTGGTTCTGTAGCCCAGAGGCTCTTGGATCAATGGCTAAATATTACAGAATATTTTTTAAACTTCTTGCCATCTCAAAAAAATATTTGAAAAACAACTGCGCAATTCGGCAAGGTATAAAAGAATTCACTGTTTCCTGAAAAATGAGCTTACTCCTTGCTATTTAGCATTAATTTCATTTTCACACCAAAATTTTGAAAAGTTTTCATTATGTTATCAGAGTGAAGAACCAAAAATACACCAGTTATATTCTGATTTAAATACTTTAATGAGGAATGTTATGGCTCAGTTTATCCAAGATGATGTTATAGCAGGGAAATTTGGAGAAGACCTAAAGAATGTAGATTTTGAAAACAAAAATTCATGGAAAAAACTAGGGGAGTTAGAAGTTGGTATGGAGACAAAAAATCTCCTCAGGAATGTTCAGGAGACCAGGCAGAAATTATTTCTCTTAGATGTAAGATCATCACTAATTGCAACCACAAAATATTTAAAGTCAAATTTGCCATTCTGCAATCAAAAGCTAAGAGACATAGAAGTTTTAAAGGTAAAAGAACCAAAGAAAGAGTCAACTCAACTTTCAGTCACTGAAGGACTTTCGGAAATAACCAGAATTTCAAGTGTTTTGCATCTTTCTGAGGAACAAATTGATAGAGTAAGAGAAGAGTGGAAACTTTTAAATTGCGATAAGCCAACTCTAGATGAACTAGTGAAATTTTCAGAGGAAGGGCATATTCCAGTGCAGATTGATCATTACTGGCGTAATATATTTAGTATTAAAGACTCTAGCGGAAAAGAAAAATACTCAAATCTTGCTAAACTCATAAAGTCAATTTTAGTTTTACCTCATGGTAATGCTGATGCAGAAAGGGGATTTTCGGTTAACACTGCTCTGTTAAGGAAGGACAAGGCTAACTTAAAAGACTCAACTATAACATCATTAAGAATAGTTAAAGGGGCCATTAAACACTATGGATGTGTAAGTAAAGTTCCCATAACAAGAAATTTGTTAAATAGTGTTTGTGATTCACATAAATTTTATAAAGAGTATGTTGATAAGCTGAAGGAAGAAGAATCAAAAGGTAAAAGAAAGGAAGCAGAAAGAGAGGGAAAATAAGGAAAAGCAGCTAGAGAAAAAAAGAAAAGCTGAGTTTGATGACAAAATAAAAGAAAATGATGCAGAAATAAATAGACTTAAAAACGATAAAGAAGCCTCCCTAGCAATAATTCAAGAGGGAACAGAAAGAATGAGAAAAGCTGTAGAAAAACAAAATACTGTTGAAATAGCAGTTGCCTCTAACTTGATCATACAAGGTTCAGCTGAAATAAAGAAAACTGAAAGTAAATTAGTTGTGGTAGAAGCAGAAAAAGATAGGCTAATCAGGAAAAGGTTAAAACAATAATATGAAAAAAGTAATTCAGTGAACAATTGTACATAGTTCTTGGTTTTCAATTACCTTTTTAGGATATTATAATTTAATGTGAAACCTGAAAACTTTAGTGTGAAAATCGTGAATTGCTTCTGGTGCAACAGCATATTAATGTTCAAAGTGAAACTTGAATGTGGTAAATATACTTGAATATGATAATAACACGTGAAAAGATAAGAACTGAACATTAGAAGTAAATCATACTTAAACTTTAGA
Organism: Macrothele yani; assembly: GCA_039090855.1. Taxonomy (NCBI): domain Eukaryota; kingdom Metazoa; phylum Arthropoda; class Arachnida; order Araneae; family Macrothelidae; genus Macrothele; species Macrothele yani. The sequence continues at coordinate 190,544,730 of CM076995.1, forward strand.
CATTAGACGTTATGCAAAAAATTTGGGTGTTAACTTCGACCATATATACTAATGGACTGCACATTGGCAATAGCTGCATCAAAGCCGCCATGGCTCAAACATTGGGCACGTCATCATCAGACTCCAAATTTCGTGTAAAAATGCTGTTATGATTACTAATTTACGCTGCAGAACTTCAGTGTTTTCGGTGTATTATGTGAATGCGCCTCATATATAATGAAAACTCTTCAGGTAAGTTTACTTATGAGCTATATACATGCATGATCGGGTTGTTTACATTTTGTGATTTATAATGTGATGAACATTTGCGAAGAATTTGGAACATGCATTCCATTTTTTTCTTAAGTTACTATATTTTTATATCAATAGCTGCAAGTTTCTGGTTAAGTAATTGAACTTTATTGACTTAGGTATTTAATTCGTTTCTTACCCATGAAAAATCATAGAACTTTCTTTACTATATCGCTCAGAGCAACCATAAGCACAGCAGGTGTAACCCATCTTTTTGACTGTTGTCATGTGATTTTATGTTGGAGCCAGAAATTTTGATGTCATGCGCAGTCTATCAGTATATATGGTTGAAGGGTGTGAAGCAAACTCTTTACAATGTATACAAAGTTGTTTTACTAGATGTATACAAATATACATCTAGTTTTTATTGAAATACACTCCTAAAATTTTCCTAAAATTTTTCTAAAAATTCCTAAAATTCCTACCTAAAATTTTCCAGAAGTATGCTATGATCCCTGTATTTGTTACCCAAGCTCGGAATGAATAGCCCTGCCGAGTTCCCACTCCCCATCTACTATCTATAGTTGTTAAAGAAACTTTTCCTTCGCAGAACTTCAGTAATTCATGGCCTATGGTATTTGTTACCCAAGCTCGGAATGAATAGCCCTGCCGAGTTCCCACTCCCCATCTACTATCTATAGTTCTTAAAGAAACTTTTCCTTCGCAGAACTTCTGTAATTCATGGCCTATGGTATTTGTTACCCAAGCTCGGAATGAATAGCCCGTCCGAGTTCCTATATCCCATCTAGAACCAGTTGCCGAAGAATTCTATTTAAGAACTAGAAAGTGTAAAGAAGTCTCGTGTGCTAAATCATGCAAAATCACATCGGAAAAAAAAGGAAGAAATTTCTCTCACTCTTTCTCTCTCACTCACGCTCTCTCTCTCTCTCTCTATCTCTCAGAGCCCGAACTCCAGTAAGTATTATACAGCCCGGTTCGGGCCCGGGCTCGACTTCAGGCTTTCGGGCTTAGCCCGTCTTAGCACTGATGTCCATCCCATTGCAACTTGAGGGTCTTTACTGTGATCATGGTGTCATCCACTCTTATCATTTTCCTGATCCATGAGTTTCTGTTCGTGTCTGTTTTGATTAAAATCCATGTCTCTGATCCATAAGTAAGAACTGGAAGGTCGCCTTCATCAAACATATTTCTTTTAAGACATAATGGTGAATTGCTCTTAAAAATTGTACTGTTTCTCCCAAATACACACCGACTAAGTTTTATTTCTTCTTCGATGTGTCACTCGCTTGTTGTCGAAGATCAGGGCCGGAGCAAGCTTTTCTTATCTGGAGGGGCAAGACTTGAAATTACGCCCCTTCCAGTTCAAAAGTCCCAACTCTACTCAAATAGTATACGTAGTTTTTATTTTATGATATCTTCATTAAAGCATTATGATTGTTCAAAATTGCACTTCCGGTCTTTGACGTAATTCTAATAAAAGTGTGAAGACTAGATAAATATCCAACTGTTGTAAATATCAAGGAAAACGTAAAAGTTATGTGAATGCCGGCTACACAGAAATGCAGAACGAAAAAGGAAGCAACACTGAACAAATGAGTACCAGATAGAAAACGCAAAAGTAGACCGACTCTTTCGGGGTAGAACCTCGAAATATTCAGCTGAAGGTTAAACTTTCAGAAGGGACTTTCTGCGACACAGATGACTCTTCATCTCCACTGCGTATTGAGAAGAGTCGCGGAGGATAGTCATTTTTGCATATTTTTCTATTTACCTGTCGTCCCTTTTTTGTTCCATTCCTTTCGTACATATGAAGGGCCCACACTTCACGGTGTTGATTACACTGTACGGGGGTTAGCTGCACGGAATACTCTATGAGGCTAGCTAAAGTCTTTAAATAAAAGGAAACACTAAATGTAAAACTTTCATTTTCGTGATAATGTTCTGTAAATTTATTCACACGTTTTGCATTTCAGCTTTTTACCCCTTTTATATGACCATTCTATTAAGGACACAGCCCTCCCTGCCCTTCCGGTAACTACGGCCCTGTCCGAGACAGTTACAGTCATCAGTTGTGTCCAAATCTGCCCCATTACCTTCAAAATCTTTAGATCTTTGTAAAAACATTGCACACCAATTTTATTTTCTACGAATTCATCTTTTCTCTCGACATCAAGTCCCTGGATCGTACTTTGCAGCTATGGGGAGCGTCCTGTAAAAATGATAATATCATCAAAAAAACGAGAGAGAGAGAGAGAGAGAGAGAGAGAGAGAGAGAGAGAGAGAGAGAGAGAGAGAGAGAGAGAGAGAGAGAGAGAGAGAGAGAGTTTTAGTTAGTTAGTTAAACTGTCCTTTTTAATCTTTATTTCCTTGTCTCCCCAGTTCAAGTATAGCATGTATACGTATGTTCAGCAAAATCATTGATTTCTCAAAAATATAAATCTATAATACTATAACTTACACGTAGCTTGATTTCACGAATACTATACTGTGCAAATTAATTGGGACAAAGTAAAAAATCACTCTTTTTTCCAAAACTATGCCTTTATATCATTCTATGCCTTGATATACACTGATAAATACCTGTATTAGTATGAAGTATATCCTCCTTTAGTAGAAATGACCTCTTGAATTCGTTTTGGCATTGACTCCACTAATTGAGTGCACATATTTTTGTCTTCATAATCGTGGAACCACACTTTTATAGCATTCGTTACCATGCGTTCTTTGGTTGTACAGTCCATTTTACCTAAACGTCTCTTCAAAATATTCCACAAGTTTTCTATGGGATTTAAGTCTGGTGAATTTCCAGGTCAATCAAGCAAATGAATTTGATTTTCCAGCGTGAAATTCTTGACCAATTTCGAATTGTAACATGGAGCCAAGTCATGTTGAAATGTCCCGTCAAAAGTTTGCAAGAATGGAACAATCCTACGTTGTAATATTTCTGCGTACTTATCTGAATTCATCATACCTTGAACAGGAACTAAGCTTCCAGTGCCATTTGATGTGAAAACCCCCCAAAACATGTTTCAGAGGGTGTTTTACAGTTTGTTTGACATGCTCAGGTCTTAAGGGTTCACAGTTGCTTCGTCGAACGACATTTGCTTGATAACCCTGCACAAATAAACGAGTTTCATCACTGAAAATTACCTTTTTCCAGTCGTCAGCAAACCATGATTTATATTTTTTGGCCCATGCTAAACGTTTTATCTTCATTTTCGCATTCAAATATTGTTTTTTCGTTGGTCTTCTTGCCTTCCGGCCAACTTCCAGGAGCCTACGGCGTACAGTTGAATCACTAAGATCAAAACCACCAGCCAATAAATCTCTTTGAAGGTCGGTGCTTGTTTTTTTCTTTTTGGATTCATTTTACTATTTCTGATTAGATATTTATCGGTTCGTGGAGTTGTTTTTCGTTTTCTTCCACATTTACCTCTCCTTTTTGGGGACGATGATCCAGATGCATTGTATCGTGTAAGCAGTCTTGATACACTTGATTTGCCTACACCAACTGCAGAAGCGATACTCTCACAGTCATAGAAGTGTGATGCTTCAGAGAAATAATGTTTGCACACTTCCTTGGGGAAATATCCATTTTTCAACACACGAAAGCAACACGTACTCACAGACAGCAAAAACTAACATCAACCTGTCACACACGAAAGCTCACAACTGAAGCTGAAGTGCCTATTTCTTGTTTAAAACCGGTCAAACGACATTCTTACTATCAAGTTCTAACAGTCACACCACCTCACAGCTGATAAAACCGGTTTACGTGGGTTTCCGACATCAACTGGCGATCACATTACAATTCTGAGAATAAAATAGCTTGTCCCGATTAATTTGCACGGTATAGTAAGGTGGCATTTCTAAGCATTTACAGTATCTGAGATTAACTGTGTTCGAATGTCGAAATGAAAAATCAATACCAGAACTTTCTGGAAAAGAAATGTATAATACTATTCGAAAACAATTTTACATGTTCAGTATTTTTAATAATAAAAATTTCTAATTAATAAAAATCGCCTTCGTTCCTTTTTCACTCAGTCGTAAACCACTGCAACGTAAGTTTCCAGAATGCAGTTAAACCACTCTATCCCTTAGTTCCCTACTGTTCCCTGACTGTATGGAAAAAGGATCACTGCAAGACGTTACTATTTATGTATACGTATATCCCCTCAGGACCGCCCAAACAAATGGGTTATAGTTGTTCGGATGGGCAGATAGATATACGTGGTGCCTTCTAATCGCATTAACTTTAAAAACTGAAATGTTTACAGTTACAACGGGCATCGTCTGCTACCTTGAAGCCATTACTTCCTGCTGTATTTGACTTATACATATACACTATATTGGTAAACGTCACCGGACACCCTACAAAAAGGAATTAACGGGTGTTATATTAGTGGGTTGTCCGTAAGAGAAACCGAGAAGCGTTTAAACATATCCAAGTGAACTGTTTTGGATGTGCTGAATAAGTGGAAGACACATGGCGTGCTTGAAGTAGCAAAACGTACCGGCAGACCAAAGAAAATCAGTAATAGAGGACGTCGAAGCCTCAGGAGAGTCGTTACAGCTAAATCACGGAGTAGTGCACAAGAGCTCAGTGTAAAGGTGAGTAAAAATGCTGCAACCTCGGTATGTACACATACCATTCGCAGGGAACTTCAATCCATGGGCTACCGTGGTCGTGCGGTAACTCATGGATAAGTATTTCATCTCCACTCGGAATGCTACTCGTCGTTTAGCATGGTGTAAAGAACATTTATCTTGCACCGTAGATCAATAGAAACGGGTCGTATGGACTGATGAATCTAGATACACGATCCATCAGTCTGATGGCCGTGTGTGGGTATGGAGGCAGCTGGGGGAACGCTATTTATCACAGTGTACTGTTCCTACGGTCAAGTTTGGAGCTGGCAATTGTACTCGTGTGGGGGTGCTTTTGTGATGTGGTCCCGGCCCATTGGCTTTCGTTGACAAACCTGTTAACTAGTACGTCTACCTCGATATTCTGGACAATTATGCCCTACCAATTTTGTGGCAATACTATGGAACCGAGCCTTGTTGGTACCAGCAGGATAATGCACCGAGTCATAAAGCAAGGACTTGTAACGGCGTAGTTTGATGATAATTCCGTATCGTGTGTGGACTGGCCAACACAGAGCTCTGATCTTAAACCCATAGAGTACCTATGGGATGAATTAGAGAGCCGCATAAGAAGTTTGGGACCGAGGCCTACAACTGAGCAACAGTTAGGAGCAGCATTATGTACTGAATGGAAACGCAAACCTATCGCTGTGTTCCAAAACCTTTTCGAAAGCATGTCTCGAAATGTCAGTGCATGCATTGAGGCTAAAGGTGTACCGACACAATGAATGTCAATAAATGCTATGTTGTGTTTCTCTTCTAGGTGTCCTGTGACTTTTGTCAATATAGTGTATGTATTTAGCTTTTTATGTATAATGACCAACCGGTTAAATACAACTTCCATAACCCGAAACTCTGTAGCTGAAACTTACTCTCTTTAGAGGTCAAAACGTAATTAATCTTTTAAAATCGTGGTGTTTTTTTCTAACTCATACGTGCTTCCGTCGTCACCTCGGAGGTTTCACATTGCTGTTTATTTTTTTCCTTGGTACTGGGAAGAAAGAAAAAATAACATTGCGTTCTCTTATTACAGCTCGTTTTTATGAGCAGAATGTGCTGGGTGCGTCATAAAAATACGCAGTTAAAAAAAATATAAAGCAACATATTGATAGGCACAGTTTTTTATTTATTTATTTAATATTGCTTGTTAGCTAGTGTGATTTAAAATTCTGATCGACGCAACATTTTTCTTAAGTCTTGTTTACTCGTCCGTGTGAATTCATTATCACGTTCTGTATTCTACTTAACATTCACTTTCATGTGCAGAACGGAATTGCTTAGTTCACTTAGTTGCTGACTTCTTTTTTTTTTTTTTCAGATTTTTTTAAGGGAACTTAAAATTTTGCAAAGGCTGATTTCCCGTGGGATTACGTTTCCCACAGTTTTTCACGCGCTAGTGTATTTTCTCCTAATTATCACAAATTGCTGAAATGTTTCCTGGCTATTTTTTTTTTTTTTCGTCTCAGGGAATGTCTTTACTTCTGGAATACAATATTCAAATCGCACGTAATTCTGCAAAGCCTTAGGCAATAATAATTGCATTACGAAAAAACCCCCCCAAAAAAACCCCCGAGTGAGCTCTCTTTGCTCTGGTAGAGTATTTACTAAACCCTTTTAATGGTTGATTTTAAATTAGTGGTTAGGGAACATTTGTCTCCTCTGATGTTCCTGTAAACAAGGAGTGTCAGATGATTCAATTTACATTGTGCATGAACTCGTTCGTTTTCGTAGCAGTAGACTTTTTTTCTTTCTTTGTAATGAAAGATTTCGTTTAAAAACCTCGCTTATGTGCCAAAGTCTTTTCTTGTTCGTTCATTAAAAGTCGGATGCTCGGCAGTTCGTTTATGCAAAATGCATCATAAATCGAAATGGTTGTAAATAAAAACATTAACTCGCATAAGAAGTAATGGAAATGCACTGCTCCACCAGTATTTAAAATGCCATCATACTACGGCTATGGAAAGATGCACTTTTAATGAGTTTTGCGAGAAAGAATTCACCGAAGGCAGTTGTGTTATTTAACGAAATGTTTTATAGCGACGTTTCTTTTGGCCCAAGGATAACTAGAGAAATTTACTATTTGGGAAATGTATTACTTACAACGTATTCCCTGCAGTAATTTTTTCGTTTGTTTCTACATAATGTCAAGTAAAAATCCAACTATTGAAGTAGTTGAGCAAGTTAATAGTGATAAAGACTATATTACTTTTTGTTCTTCTTTTTTACGCTGTCCATCCGTAGGTTGAAGAAGCGTATATGCTCCAGCTTTGCCCGTCCGTCCATCGGTCTGTCCGCACGATAACTGGCGTAAAAATGGGTCGATTTCGATGAAATATTAGTATGTGGTAGGGGACCACCCGGGGACGAACCCTATTGAAAATGGGACAAATGGGGTCAAAGGTCACGACGTAGGAGCGGGATCATTCCATTACCCTTATGCGTCATAACTTGCGCAAATATGGTTCGATTTCAATGGAAGTTTACTATGTGGTAGGAGACCGCCTGGGGACGAACCCTGTTCAAAATGGCTGTAGTGGGGTTAAAGGTCAGGACATAAGATCGGGATGCATTCCATTGCCCTTATGCGTCATAACGTGCGTAAAAATGGTTCGATTTTGATGAAATTTCAGTATGTAGTAGGGGACCACCCGGGGACGAACCCTATTGAAAATGGACGAAATGTGGTCAAAGGTCAGGACATAGGATTGCGATCCATTCCATTGTCCTTATCCCATATTATTAAGGTGGACGTCAAGTAATTTTGCTTCCTATACTTCCAATGGAAAAACTTTTGTACACATTTCCTTCACAATTAATGTGTTCCCAAGGATGAAAATTTGAACATCGATTAAAATAACTTCATATTATAACTTGGAAAACTTAATATTTTCTAAAACATAACCATAATTATATTAAAAATCAATAACTTTTCCTTTGGTGGTGTTGAAACCAGAGAAAAGATGGCGCCCCCTGTACTTTGATGACGTCAGTGGACAAAAAAATGTTGGATTGCATAATTACGGTTATGGTTTAGAAAATATTAAGTATTCCAAGTTATAAAATAAAGATATTTTAATCGATGTTCAAATTTTCATTCTTGGGAACGCATCAATTGTGAAAAAAATGTGTACAAAAGTTTTTCCTTTGGAAGTATAGGAAGCAAAGTTACTTGACGTCCACCTTAAAGTAGCAATTCTTGTATGCATGTATGTAAATTGTATTTTGAAAACGGCTCTAAGAATTTTGTTGAAAGTCGTTAACCTACCGTTTTCCGGTACTGGAAATCGATTTAGCTTGATCTCGACTTTAGAAGAATTCGTTTAGGGGGTTAAATAACCACCCCTAGTTATAACGTTTTTAGTGATGGCGTTGTTCCATTAATGTTACCAATGCTTAGAAATCTTATGACGTCACAACTCGCGTTTGAGAATGTTGGCGCGCGGTCACGCCATCTGTCTGTTTACGTCACGCGTTGTGTGTGGATCATATTAAATATTTATGACGTCACACTTTTGCGGCGGGCAGATGACCGCAATTCCCATCTGCCTCATTACGTCACGCGTTGTGTGCGTATGTCCGTCAGCACCATAACTCGCGTAACAATCGTTGAATTTCGATGAAATTTTAGTATCTGGTAGGGGATCACCTGGGAAGGAACCCTATTTAAAGTGAACGAAATGGGGTCAGAGGTCAGTACATAGGAGAGGGATCCATTCCACTGCTTTTAAGCGCCATAACTAACGTAAAAAAGGTTCGATTTCGATGAAATTTTAGTATGTGGTAGGGGACCACCTGGCGACAAACCTTATTGAAAATGGGAGAAATGGGGTCAGGGTTAGGACACAGGAGCGGGATCTATTCCATAGCCCTTATGCATCAAAACTTACGTAAAAATGCTTCGATTGCGACAAAACTTTATCATGTTATTTCGGAGGAATACCAAGCCGGTTCTGTTGAATATCATCGAAATGGGATCGAAGGTCAGGGCACAGGACCGAGATTTATTCCACAGACATTATTCTCATAACTTGATAATGATTTCTGTAATGTTGGAAAGCGTATTATAATCAATGCATTGCATGATTTTACTAACTTGTTTCTTATCCAACGTCGGTGAGCAAAAGCGGAGATATTCCTGGAAATTCGGGAATTTCGTAGTGATGTTGCAGGTCTTCAACCTTTTGAATTGGGTAAAACAGTTTCTGTGGCAATCTTAATCACTTGAGATTTTTTAGAGTTATTTGGTTCTACTCCTGTTGCCGAAATGCTTTCTGGTGCGGTCTGTGCTATCGAGACCCTGTGAATGGAAATCCTAAATACGAGACCCTGCGAATAGAAATCCAAATACTTTAGATTTCCAATCGCAGGGTCTCGTATTTAATGAGTACACTAGCCTTCATTGACTTATGCACAAGGCTCAACAACTTTGCTAAGATAATACATCAACATTTAGCTCAGATTACAGTACATGTTACACTGCTAAAAATTTCACAGTTAGATTACGGGCAATGGCCGGCAACTGGGGGCCCGGCCGTTGCCCATAAAACTACGGCTTGGCCCATTTTTGTGAAAGCCCATGAAATTACGGTCTGAACCCTAAATACTAAGCCCATAATCTGAAGAGCAACGCCCACAAAAAAAATAAGTTTGACCGTATTGAGCTACGCCATAATTTGAAGGGCATTGCCCATAAAAAAATAAGTTTGACCGTATTGAGCTACGCCATAATTCGAAGGGCTATACCCGAAAAAATAAGTTTGACCGTATTAACTTAAGCTGTAATTTGAAATGCAATCCCTGTAAATATGAAGTTTGGCCATATTCGGTTAAGCCTCACGGCAAGTAGTCACTGACTTTTACATAAATGCATTTTTTGTGGAAGAGTGTGCAAGTAAATGCATGTTTTCTGTGGAAGAGTGTGTGAGTGTGAAATTGTTGGATACTTACATTATAACTGAATCAATTCAGTTCTAAATGTGAGTAATGATATTTTCATATCTTAAAATCAGGTTTATTACAATATGATAAATAATGACATCAGTTACACACAGATTTGTTTAACATTAGGCTTTACGAACTCTGTACACACAGTTGGTTGAACAATACTTACGTTACTTTTAGACATGTTTTAATTGGAGAATTATTTCTAAAGCACAGTTGGTTGAACAATACTTAGTTTCTTTTAGACATTTTAATTTGCACATACGTACTTATGTAGTATTTGCATGAATGAATACAAAGGGCAGTTATGTAGTAAAGATATGTACAGGCATATTCTTGTATTTATATGTTATATCAATGACAAACATAACTACGAACTGGCATCCGAGTACATTGCGTCTATAAGGGTATTCAATCCACAATGGTGTCAAAGTTGGTTTTTCATGTAGGTTTTGGCTAGTATTACATTTGACATAGGGTTGAATCATGCTTTTTTTGTTTTCACATTCACTGCCTTGTGTGCTGGTTCATTTTACATTCTACTGAGCACTGTGTTGTCAGTGTTCCCAGAACTTTTACTGTCTTGTTTCCTATCTCTAATTTTTGGATATTTACCTACTTTTCACATGTTTAGTAAAATTATGTCAAAAACTGGAAGTACTGCTTTTGAAAGATCACATTGCTTCCCCATAATTAAGGTATCAGAAAGAAAAGAAAAAAATACTTGAATGGAAATGAGAGCTTTTGAACTTGATAGGGCATAATTTCAAATCTCAGACCCCCACCCAAAAGAAGAAACACTTGTTTAGACCCTGATTCTAACTGAGTCATTGTAGAACATTAATGCATATCAATATTTCTAAAATATTAAATTTTCCTGTTTGGAATGTTTTAGAAATGACTTCAGTGACTAAACCTGTTCTTTCATTGTTGTGTTGCCACAAGGAAACCATTTTGGAGCACAAATTTTTTTTTTGGAAAACTATTAAATATTTGTATTTATAATATCTTGGCAATACCTGAAGATACTGAAACAATTTTTATTGATGTGCAAATCAGGTGTTTAGTGACAAAGGAAAAGAACACGGCAGAATCTTTAAATTTCTCAAAAAACAATTTCATCACATCATTTTGTACCAATTTCAGCACTATCAACTTAAAACATGAAATACATGCTTTGCATATTGAACATTTTGAATAGACCTTTAAAATAGGAATTACAAAATGTGTAAAAAAAATTTCATATTTTTTAACTTAAAAAAAAAGTGGCTTCTGATTTATCTTAAAATATAAATTTTCCTGGGCATCCAGGTTTTACTACCTGGGTAGGTAAATAATTTATGTATATACCCAGCTGCGCATGTAACATTTCGGATATTTTCCAAGCCCTGCTTAAAGTGACACAGGTGAAAGATTTCACTCGCAGAAATTTAGAATGAAATCAATTATTTTTTACATTTAACTTTAATTACTACATTTGCAAAGCAAAGAAACTGTTCATGATATATTTTCACTGTCATTTTCTTGGCCAGCATTTACCAGATTCAGTAAAAAAAGAATAACCGTCGAAACTCGTTATAATGAAATTCAAGGGGGACAAAAAAAAATTGTAGCAACGTATTGTTCTTAAAACATTACAAATTTTTCATTAAAAAGTTAGTATGTACTACAGAAATTTTCATTACGCATAAGATTGCAATGCTGTAAAAGTGAAATAGTGCCCACAGAGACAAGCAAAGGTAATTTTTTTGTAATGGGAAGTTTTTGCTAAAGTAGTAATAATGAAATATATAAGCTTTAATTAATATGTATGTATGAAATTATGTACTGTATATATTTTTACTTATACATATCAGGGTTTGAAAAATACCATGCCTGAGTCGTTGACCTGGGCAGGTAAATAAATAATCTAGTTGCCCTAGGTGCCAGACTGGGCAATTAAATCTAAAAATGAAGTTCAGAATATAATTTTCTACTACAAGAAAAAAGACAGTCATCGCATGTCATGTTGCTTTTCACTGCTAATCACTGGAAGTTGTATTATTGTTACGCAGTGCCAAGGACAGAAGAATATCACCTTCTTTAATTATTATGCTTTAGGTCCATAAATTGGAAGCATATGTAATTTTGCTCCAAATGTTTAAAGTCAGCGACTGAATGCATGCCTCTGATGGAACTAGCCTCTTGTGTTTATTGACAAAGGGTTAAAACTTCATATTTTAATGTATTTCATATTTTTTCAGATATTTCATATTTTAAACGTGTTTTAAAGATTTTTATTGTAATATGGACCTGTGAGTCTGACACTGTGAAGAGAAGCTGCGATAGGAATAATGCATCGCTCCAGTGAAGATGTGAAGCTTTGGTCCGTTAAAAGGAAGGTTTGTTGCTGTGTGGAAATGACGGGTACAAGAGAAAGAGGACTTACGTTATTGGCAGAAGAGCAATAAATGTTGCAGTGATACGCTACAGAAAATAGGTCCACAGCAGCCACCCTTTCTTTTGTTGTATCCTGTACGTTGTTGGCAGGAAAAACCGGATAAAACCTTTTCGATTTGCAAAAGATACATAGAGTAAGATAGAAACTCGCGTGCGAACAAGCTATTAACAGAAGAACCAAAAGTGCAGAGACACAGCAAATCTGTTCAAACCAAAACCGAAATTTATAGTTCCCCAGTTTTCTGTACAACATAGAAAAGCATATTAGTACTTTCGGTAAATGTGTACTTCAGCGTCCTAAACTATTTCGTTGGAAAAATTTAACTGTGGGTGAAAAGTTCGATGCACACATTTTTTTAAGCATGCAAAATAATAGGGAAAGGTGAAAAATTATATTTTTAAATAAAAAGGAAATAATTTTTCTGAAGTATTAACCTGCGAGTACGATGGTTTGTAGCAGGTGGTGCGGGAGGCTGAAGCGATGCTAACGGCCACCACGTGAAGGTGCTGTGCGACGGAGCGAAGTACGAGTTGGTAGCAAATGCGTGGAAGAATACGACAGCAGTAGGGTATATTTTTCGGAAGAGTATCGTGTAATTGTGCGCAGAAGTAGTTGAAACCTGTTTTATTCATTTTTGAGAAAGATATGTGCAGAATGTCGTTATAAGTGGTTTCACAGTGTCTCCGAATGGAAAGAAATTAAGGAATGTAAAATAATTTATGTACGACAGAAGTTTTGAGGAAGACGTTTTGGTTCCGGTTGAACCCAAAGTTTTAGTTTTGGTTTGGAAGATGTGCACAGGTAGGTGATTTCTTCAAGCACTTCATTTGCAGTTCTGCTGTTATTCAGTACATCGTAGCTCACATTTTTTTTCTCGTGACATGGATATTTTTCAAAATAAGCAATTTTCTTCAATTCATATATCGCACTATGGCAGGGAGACAGCTTCTTGTATTGTGGCGGATAATGAAATTTTAAGCCCTGACGAAATCCGAAATGACTGACGATTTTGTACTTCCGCTTTCTCAAAATTACCCTTAAAAAAAACAAAAACTTACAATGCTGCACAAATTCAACCTCTTTCTTTCTGCATATGCCTACAAGACTTTTCGATGACTACGTACTGCTAAACCGCTTCCTTCTTAATTCTTCCGCCCGTTACTTGCCCTTCTCAACGAAGCTTCAATTCACCGGACTCCACCTTGATGCCGTTGCCGCTCTCTCGTCCTATGCCTATACCGCACGTACTCTTCCAAACCATCGCACTCTCAGGTAAATACTTTGGAAAACTTATTTCCTTTTATCTAAAAATACTATATTTTTGCACCTTTTCGCATTATTTTGCATGCTTAAAATATTGTATGTCACACTTTTCCCACACAGTTACATTTTTCCGACGAAATAATTTAGACGCTAAAGTACACATTTACCAAACTTTCTATTTCGGATCAGGGAATCATATGTGAAAGAATGAAAAATTTCACGTCTGCTTTAAAAACAATTACAAAACATGAACAAACTATATTGTGTAGCATATGAGTATAAAATGGTTCGCTCTCCTGGCAAGAAAGTACTTGCTTGGACTTGTAGTCATCCGCACGTGAATTGCACGGCGAAGCGAATCTTCCTTTCAACAAAGCAAATCTTCACATCGTTGCCGTAGTGATGTGTTAGGCCTACCACAGCGTCGCACTCGCAAGTCAATATTACAAGTTTCCGACAAAATAATTTAGGACGCTAATCTACACATTTACCGAATAATCTGCCAATGATGAAGATTGGAGTGCCATTTCAGGTGGATTCAGTAGTTTTAAAGAGTTTGTAGAAATCAATGAAAATGCATTATTGGGGAATTGAGGGATATTCAAGAAATAGCCAATGAAATTCAGGATGATGATGAAGAGACATAACAAAGAATTAACAAAAGATCCCCAGACTGTCACGAAAGCAGTGTAGAAGCTTTGGAAACACTGTCACTACATACAACTCACCGATACATCTAATTGTCACACATTCCTGTTTAAACAAACTTGAAAAAGCTGTTTTCAATGAGAGGCAACAGCAGAAACAGTCTTCAATTTTACATAACTTTAAAAAGCCATAAATATAAAAAAGGTATGTAATTAAAATTTTGAGATCAAGTAATTTACATTTTTGAGTAATCTAAGCTTTAAAGTGTTAAATTTAACTAAGTAAATTCAATCATTGATATTTTTCTTATTTTGCATGTTATTCTCATGTTAATTACTTTTTAAACTTAATTTTGGCTGGAATTACACTAACTTTTACTTATGCTGCGCTCTTATTTATGCGTGCTTTGGTTTGCGCTGACATATATGTGAAATATTACTGTATACATGTGATGATGAGGTGATTATAGATATAATTAAAAAATTTATATTTTTTGGCTCTTCTGGTTTCCAATTAAATTTATGTAATTTATGTGTTGAGTGGTAAAAAAGCTGTTTTCAATGAGAGGCATATGGGGTTTGTATATATGCAGATTTCCATTGTTTGCTTCTTCCTGCTGAAAACTAAGCTAGGGATGCCTATGAGTTAACTGAATATACCATAGTCACAAAATGATTGATAATTATATACTAAGGAATGTGAGTGAAATGGTATTCCTAAAAGCAATCAAAACCATGTAGCAGTCAGGGAGAATCAAATGTGTTTCCTGAACGAAAATGTGACATTTCATCACATGAAACTTTTTTCCCGCCTCTAAATTGAGGCCACTGGTTCTAGGGAAGGAGAAAGCCAAAGCTGTTATGTTATGTAAAAAACAGGTTTCTTTTTTAAAGGTTTTAACGGCTAATGTGAGGAACTAAATGGGATATAAGCAGTCCCCGTCCCTAATTTAAGAGTCACTGGTTCCAGGGAAGAGAAAACGCCAGTGCTGTAAGACAAACACAACATCCATGCCATACCGGGATTCAAACCCGGACCCACTTGGACAAACAATCATAAGATGGTGCTTAGACCACTGCACCACCAGGGTGGCAAAACTAATGCCTCATATGGGACTCAAACCTTATGTTAAATTGTGACTGCTAGCCAAAAACCTTGATGTACAACCAACTCTGATACCAGAACGGTTTTAACATCCTCTAGACCAATAGTTCTCAAAGTGGGTTTCACTAAAATAATAGGGGGGGGGGGGCATATGCGGATTTGTTAGCAACCATACCGAGTCACATAGTGAACCAATTTTCAAAACAAAATTAATCTGAATTTATGGCTAGTGCTGGTAGGATGTGTGGTGAAGTTTAGCATATTTAGCTGAAATTTCTGAAAAATGAACTAGTGGAACTTCTCATTACAGGGTGAAAACAATCTGTTCAATGTTGAAAACACAAAACACAAGCAATGACCAAAAAACTTTATGAGAAAACCAAATTACAGGGAACAGCTCTGACCAATTTTCATAACTGAATTCATTATCATCAGAAAATGAGCAAACAATTGGAAACTTGATGTTAAACAGCTGATAATCGTCCATCTCTGCACTCTCCAAACATTTACAAGGCAGTATTTCCCATTCCCACTGAATGAACTAGTTACTCATTCACATACAATGCAGAAATGTGTAATCTTCTATTGCCAAATAAAAAACTTATGAGACATCTTTTAACTCTGGTTGGTTTGAAAAGCATTTGTTCTTTGAAATCACTGACTAGTTTTTTTTTTTTTTTTTATTGGAGGTTTAACGACCACCGTGAGCAACTCAATGGGCTATAAGCAGTCGCCCGTCCCTAATTTAGGGTCACTGGTTCCAGGGAAGGGAGAGAGCCAGTGCCGTAAGACAAACACAACATCCATGTCGGACCGGGATTCGAACCCGGACCCCTTACGAACGAATGATCAGAGGCCAGCGCCTTAGACCACTGCGCCACTGGGGCGGCGACTAGTTTTTGGATTCCAAGGGAAAAAGAATTTCCAACATTGTCGAGCACTGCCTTAAGTATTTGTTGCCTTTTACAACTACATATTTATGTGAAACTAGTGTTTTATCCTTAACCACCATAAAAACTAAATATTGAAATAAGCTGGATGTTGAAGATAACTTGTTTATACATAAGCAAGAAAACTCAAAATATTGATGAACTTTGCAAGAGTAAATGAGCTCATACATTTTACTGATACTAAACAAATGACTTGACCAGTTTTATTTGATTTTTTTTAGCCATTTGTGCAATTTCTGTGACATCAGTGTATGTAATTTTAGCAAATATACCTGTGTATTTGTATTTTTTATATATTTTATACCCACATAAACACACTGGATTAAACTTTTCATTAAAGAATATGCCTGTACATATCTGTACTCCATAGCTAATCTTTGTATTCATTGGTGCAAATATAATACTTCACAAGTTCTTAAGTACATGAGCAAATGAAAAGGAGTCTTAAAAAAAAACCCAAAGTATTGTTCAGCCAGTTTGTGCTTTAGAAATAATTCTGTCTAAATTCAGGAGTTGAACACTATGCCGTAAAAAAAAAAAAAAAAGCACAAAACGATAAGACAATATTTATGCGTGTTATATTGCAAAATGGAATTCATTTCAGACTACAAACATACGAAGAATGCTGCCCTACGTAATTCCCAAATCAGCATGTACAGATCGAATTTATTCGACATCCTAGTCAACGCTAGGTATATACCTGGCGATAAAGACTTGCACAGAAAGTAAAGCACTGTATCATATTGATGGTAAAACATATATGGATGTGAGAGTTATGCCCCTACCCCAGTCAAATGAAATCTTAGCTACTACATAGATTTTCCTGTGTGACAATGCTTCAGCCACCCTCGTTTGGTGGTGAAACTTTTAAAATTATATATATATATATATATACGTACACAGTTCGTGAGCTTAATATCAAACAAAAATGTGTGTAATTGATTTCGTTACTTTTACATATCATAATAAACTTAATTTTAAAAAATGTCTACTCACATGTTTTCATGGCGTCTTTCTTGCACATGTTCGTGGCTTCGTGTTCGTCAGTTAGGGATGGGCGATATTTATCAATATCTCGAAATATCGATATTTTTGTCCGATATTTCGATATATAGTATTGATATCCAAGTTACGATATATCAGAAAATCTCTATATCGGTGCGATATTCAATATATCAGCCCATGGCTGATGTGATTTAATTTGTGGAATGAAATCTGTGTTCTTTCCTCTGGCATGTCACGAAAATTATGTTGCTTGATTACTAACAAACTGCGATCTCATTATCGAGATTCACATGATATTATGTCACCTTCCGATTTCTAGAACTTTACAAGGAAAAATATCTGCTGTGTTGAAAACCTCGATGGTTGAAAATTTTAACTATTAGTTGACAGTAGGCACCCAGAAAACAAATTTAACGAACGGTTGATAGCAGATTGTTCTTTTGCCTATGAGTATTATGTTTGAAGTAAACTGGCACTTTGACCAAAATTAAATACATACCAATGACACACAATTTGAAGTGAAGCATTTTTTTTGTTTTTTTTTTTTTTGTTAGTGATAAAGTATGTAGATCTTAACAGCTGGGTAAGGAAATGCAAAACAGCTTTTCGAGAGTTTTCTTGATGTCTTACAAGTTATGTAGTATAAAGTTTGTTGTAATTCAGGCTATGTATATATCAGACGTAATTTTTTTTATCATCCTTTGACAATTATCTTGTTAATACATAGTGAAACTTCCTGAAGTAATTATATAATCTGGTAAAAATATGAGCATAACAACTTTCGTCTTGCTGCTGATTTTCCCACACTTACAGCATGTTATTTCCTCTGATTGTCCATTCATTTTTTTGTTATCTAGGAGAGACAGGCTTTCATACATTAATTAGTAAATATATACTTGATGAATTTGGATTATGATATTTTTTTTATGTTTTTCATACATTAATTAGTATGGCTTTCATTAATTAATTAGTAAATATATATACTTGATTAATTTGGATTACGATATTTTTTATGTTTTTATTTTTATAATCATATTTTAACGGAGGACTAATAATCGTTAGCATTTTTTTAAATATCTTTCTGGAAAAATAATTGCTTTCTATGAAAAGGCCATCACAAATTATTCGTATTCTAATTACTGTTTTTAACAAAAATGTCACTTGTAAACATATTATAAGCACTTTAATTTTTTTGCTTATGCCATGGGAACTATTTTTGCTTACACCATAGAAGTAATTATATCTGTATACTCCATTAACATTGTGTTCTGTCTTAAACGATAAAAAAAATAGCAAACATTGTTCACACCTTCTGAAAAATATAAATGTATACAAAATGCTCTAAAAATTACAATAAAAAAGTTTTTTTAAAGATTTTTTTCCATAACATTTCCTTGCAAGCTGATATAATGTTAACTTTGACATTTGCATCCCAACAAAAATAGTTATTCTTTCTATAATTCAGTTATTCCCACGTTAATTGATGGTTAAGATTCCAGTCTGCTGGGATTAATAAGTACTTTTGTTTTTTTGTCATTTATGTCATACTGAAGCTTCAACTTACCTTTTCTCGAAATGTTGGAAATACATATTTCTCGTAATCTCACATTGATGAAAAACTCATGAAAACATTCCTTTGCAACTGGGATTTTTGGAAACTTCTTAGCAGAAACCATATCCCTGCTCGTCGAGCAATGCCCACACATGAAACAAGAAAATCACCTTTTGGGTTTTGGAAAGTATATTCAGCATTTCTGCAGATTACAAGCTCACTTCTGTTGCATGATTTTTTTATTTATTTTTGCATCAAAACTTTCTGCTATATATTTTTTTATTTTAGGATCTGAAAAACAATATTTTATGTGTTTTTCATATCACTAAAAATACAGCTTGAGAGCTGCAATCTTGCATAAAGATAGTTTTAAGCTATAAAATGTAATAATAAAGGACAAATAAAATTGCTCCCTTTTAGCAGGAGAAAGCAGCTCTTGAAAAAAAAAATTCAGCTGATGTTTCTAAGAAATTATCTGAGAAAACTGGTAGGATATTTATTCCCCACATTCACTGCCAAGCTTGTGTATTATAATTAGTTATTACTTATTACCAAAACAATTTTTTAAGGTAAAGAATATTTTTATGTCTTAAGAGACACATATGGTTGAGTCGTCATTAGACTATGAAAATGCTATCTGTGGAGAGTAGTTACTCAATTATGTTTGCTCATGCTGATGAAACAATCCTGTTGGCAGAGAGCAAAAGTGAGTTGCAGCGTATGTTGTCCCACATGTATGAAGTTTGTATGAATTTCAAACTTAGTATATGAAAGGAAAAACCCAAAGTTATGTTTTTGACAGATGAATTATTAGTATTAAATCAAACAGATCAGTCTAAATGGCAAAGAGATTGACCAGGTAAATCAATTTACATATTTAGGAAGCATGTTTGACAGAGGAAACAAATTAGGTGGTGAAATTAGTAGGCTAGTAAATTCATCTTTGAAAGTCACAGCTGCTTCAGGAGGATTTTGAATAAATGATGAATGATGGGTTCTCAAAAAAGTCCCTAATAGTTGTGTGTGAAAAAGTACAGTAATTGTTCCTACTCTGATGTGCAGCAGTGAAGGTGGAGTACTGCAGATGAAACATAGGAGTGATTTGTGAGCTGTAGAGATGTGTTACTTATGGGGGTGGGGGCAAGATATGTTTTGATCATGTGAGGAATGAAGATGTTTTGTAGATGAGTAGTGTGAAGCAAAATATTGTTTGTAAGGTGGGGACAAATATTCTTTGGTGGTTTGGAGAATGAGTGGTGAGATGATTACTAGGAGAATTTATTCTGCACAAGTGACAGGAAGAAAATGTAGAAGATCAAGGGAGGACCAGATTCAGGAATTCCTGCATGAGAAAAAGAGAATAAATGTGAAGTACAAATGGTCTTGTGTGTGATGGATGTCAGTGAAGCTCAGGTTGTGAGCTGAGATCACTGTAAATGCAGATGTTTGATACATCAAGAGTAAATAAAATGTATTGCCATCAGTTTTAAACTTTAATCCAGCAGATAAGCTCTCATCAAGAAACTAACCTATGATCTTAGAGAACAGCTTAGTGATATATATGCATGTAAAGAGAAAATCCCTCATCTACAGCAAGTTGAATATAACTAGAGGTGAGAAATCAGTACTTATTTTTGTGTTGTTTTGGTGTTAATAAGTGAAACATTAAATGTTATATCCCATTTGAGTTCAAAACTGTAAAAAAAAATTTTAATCTGCTGACTTCCTTAATTTTAAGGATAGACTCCACCAATGCGCATTTAAAATGTAAAAAAAAAAAATGATATGATATCGAAGATAGCTCCTCAGGCGTTTTAGACTTGATAAAGAATACTTCAGATATTTATTGTGTACAAGTTTTTAATGGAGATGAGAAATCCAAAGAAATGGACTGAGGACTGGAAAAAAATGCGTGAAGTGAAGTGGTGTGTGTGTGTGTGTGTGTGTGTGTGTGTGTGTGTGTGTGTGTGTGTGTGTGTGTGTGTTGATCTCCATGAGCATCTAAAGTTGTTCCCGAATGTGTAGAAGCTCGATTCACCATAAGCAGACACATGTCCCTAATTTAGGGCGAGTGGTTCCAGGAAAGACAAGACAGGAACAACTTCTTTATGTATTTTACCACTTGGTAGGCACATTTTCCATGATTATTTAGATACTGAATAGTTTCCATGACATTTAATGAACATTTCATGACTGAATAGATTTTATTCATGACATTTAATAAATAGATTTCTTGACTGAATAGATTACATGACATTTAATTGCTAAAACCTGGAAAGAGCGACATCTTTGTTTATTCACTGACGCCACATATTTGGAGGATTTTCACATTTAATGAACAGTGCTTCTTATTTTGAAAATTTGACTGTTTTCTAGCAGTTTCTGAGGAAGAAGTAATCTTTTTGTATGAGAATTTTCCTGATATTGATGCTGAATCAGTTGTAGCAGGTATAAAATCACATACAATTTTTGCAAACTTGAACAAATGTAAAACCGATGGGTGCAATGCAAGGTATTCATATAATCTTTAATGGTAGTCTAAGAACTCCCTTCCTACAGCTAGTGTCAAACATTTGGCACAATGTATTGCCTTTTAATCAAACCAAGAACCCATATTTATGAGTACAAATGCAATTTTTACATTGCACATTTATTAGATTTTAGCAGCAAAAGAATTTTGAAAAAAGTAACTTTGTATACTGTAAAGAAACACTAGAGAAATCAAATGAGGAAGAGCACTGCACATTAAAACTTTTCTGGACAACATAATTTTGTTAATGCCATTCCGTTTAAGAATAACAGTTTTCACAAAAAAAAAAATATGTTCACAGTTATTATCAAGAGAGAAATAGACATAATGACAAAATGGATAACACTGGGCAAATTAGGCCGAAACCTGTTAACAAGGTTTGTTGTATTTACAGTTTGTTTGTTTTTTTTGTTTTTTTTTTACAAAAAAAAAAATTATATATGTATCTACAGTGTATATGCACACTAACTTTGAAATAATATATTTTCATGTATGTGTGCAAACTTCTTCAAAATTGCATTAAAAAGCTCTAGCCATTTACCTCTCAACAATATTATGACTTTGCAGAACATTCTGCATTAGAAATTGCAATTATATGCTGTGATTACAGGCTAAGGGGGTAATGTTTCAGACAGAAGTAACCCAGTGATTTTGTTTTAGGCATTTTACTCCGCTTTTGTACTTAAATAAACATTTCGAATAATGGAAAAACCTTAACATGTGTAGAATAATCAAATCAATGAGACTTATTTACCCAATTGCCTGTGGTTTACTGGTCTTCTATGTAGCAAAATATTTCTGCCACAAATTCCATTTCAAGTGTGTTTTTTTATTCATGTATATTCTTTAAAAAGATGTTGAGTGTGCTTAACAGGAAAGTTGACATCTAATTTGTTTACTTTCAAATGATAACCAAAACCTTCAAATATCGTTGGTGACAGTTGATACTATCCACAGCCACAGCCCCCCCCCCCATTAGTGGAAGGGGAGTGCAGATGTTATATAAACACAAAAGTGCACAACACTTTTATGATTGCTTTTTTTGACTAATTTTGTCTCGCTGTATCAACAATCTTGCATAGGTAGCAATGTTAAGTACAGAGAATCATGATAACATGTTTTGGTAAAAAAAAAACAGTTTCCGCATTTATGTTCTGTAAATTTATGTGACAACTTCCTGCCCTTTGGCCACTTTCATCCCATCTGTGCTCTGCCCCTTCATTAAGAAATGCAACAAGGGGCATATATAGATTTTTTCTGAGGGCGTGCCGTGCCAATGAAATGAAAAAAAAATTAAATCCACCAGGACAAAATAAAAGAATGAGAATAGAAAAAAAAAAAATTTAACGTAAATTAATGAATTTTTTTATTAAATTAAGCATTTTAGTTTCCAATGTAAGGCACATTTTAACAATAAATAAAACACATTTAAACACTTTGGGGGGGGGGGGGGAGTGGGCATAAATATATGCCACCTTACATTACATAAATGTATAAAATATATAATATAAATACGCCCTTACATTACCATGGCTACGATGTAAACAACCCTGATGTTGGCTTTCCAGCTCAGCATACGAGATATATTTTTAGCGAATTTTTATGAATTATAAAAACGTAAAATGTTAATTCCGCTGTCGAAAATATTTATTTACGTAACAAAACAACGTAAAAGGGCGAAATAAAAGCACTAAGTTTTTAACGAGTTTTAAAGTCGTAAAACCCATGGCGTCGGTCTTGTAAAAAAACGTTAAATATCAATTCCGCTATCGGAAATAATTATTTACACAACAAAACGACTGAAATGGCAAAATAAACGCACTACGTTTATTTCCAAGTACAGCGACCGTCTTGTAAAAGGTACGAAGTTAGTAATATACATTACTTTTCTGAGATATCACTATTTTAATGGTATTAACAAAACTTGATTGCAGCTATATTTTCAAGCTGCAGGATAATTTAGTACTGGCTGAGATTTGTGCGAACAAGCCAACAGCCAATTAGTCCCAAGTTCCCAATAGCCAATACTTAACACAACATTGGATCGGATTCAGTAATAACCCAAATGCAGTATGCAGTGAATAAACCGAAATATCAGTCTTATTGAGATCAGAAGTATTGAAAAATATCGAAAAATCAATCTGATATATTGATCTTTAAATACAGATATTTTCGATTCAATATATCGGTCTCAGAAATATTTAAAGATATCATACTTTTGAAAATATCGTCCATCCCTTCGTCTTGGTAAAAAAACGAGCAGCCACCGTAAAATCACGTGACGACTCGCTGACCAATAGCAGAAAGCGACGCATGCCGCATTCCTTTTCTGTCATTATCGTTCATTGGCTAGCCCGTGCCTCTTAGCAACGCCCGTAAAATTACGGTTTGGAACAGTTGTCCTACATATCCATGCCCGTTAAAATACGGGCATCGCCTTGAAACTGCAGAAACGAGCCTTGATCGTAAAAATACACGGGCAACAAGACTTTTTTTACGGAAATTTTTAACAGTGTAGCCATACTATCAGTTCAAGTATCAATGTATGGAAGTATAAAACCGATACGATTTACACTGAAGTGCCAAACGTCAGGGATAGCAGGTTGCACATTTTTAATTGGCGCTACCGTCGTATAAAGGCTTCGATACACGCCACGATTTGGATCAGTTACGAGGTGTTATCTCCTGAGTCAGGTTAAACAACCGCCAGTGGGATCATGGCAAGCCGATGTGAATTATCGGGGTTTGAACGAGGCACAGCAGTGGGAGCCAGACGGGTGCGACTTAAGTTTCCAAAGTTGTGCGAACATTCAACATTCCTGGATCTATACGGTGTCACGTGTGTACCGAAAATACCTCATGGAAATCATTACCACCCACTGTAGACAGCGCAGTGGCCGACCACGGGAGCTGAATGACCGTGATCAGCGGCGTCTGACCATTACTGTCCATGCTAACAGACAAGCGACACTGGCTCAAATAACATTCACATTCAATGCAGGAAATACCTGAGACATATCCATCAGGTCAGTGCAGCGTAATTTAGCGTCCAAGGGGTATGGGAGCAGAAGACCCACTAGAGTGCCTTTGTTAATACCACGACATCGGACACAGTACCTCACTTGAGCTCGTGAGCACTATAATTGTACCCTGAAAGACTGGCAATATGTGACGTTTTCCGATGAGTCACGCTACCAGTTGTTACGAGCTGATGGTAGGGTTCGGGTGCGGCACATACCCCATGAGGCAATGGACCCTAGCTGTCGACAAGGCACTGTGTAAGATGGTGGTGATTCCACTCATGTGTGCGGTGTCTTTATGTGGCACGGTTTGGGTCATCGGTCGTCAACACGTCATTAACCGGTAATCGCTTTGTTGCTGTGCTGGGTGACCATTGGCTACTCTTCGTGGACTTCACGTACTCCAATAACGATTGGATTTTCCAGGCGGACAATGCACCATGTCATCGTGCCCAAGTTGTACAAAATTGGATCGAGGATCATTCTGGACAGTTCCGACGGATGGTGTGTCCACAACGTTCGCCCGACATGAACCCAATAGAGCACTTATGGGACGTGGTGGAAAGGTCAATTCGCATCCAAGATCCTGCACCAAAAAATACCAGGGAACTGACGGCGGCTGTTCAGACGACATGGTTCAACATCTCTCCAGATGTGTTTCGGCCACTTGTGAAATTGGTGCCACGTCGGGTTTATCGTGTAGGACCTCCTCTAGCACGGCGAAGTGCTAGATGAGGTCCTACACGATACGTACCCCATGACTTTTGGGAATTTCGTACCCCATAACTTTTGCCACTTCATTGTATATAGAGACAGTAGGGTCAAAATAGACGTATCCATGTTTGCCGATCTTCCAGACCTAATACTATGTGAGAAAAAACAGAAGAAAGCAGCCATCATTGATATGGCATTACTACTGGTTTCTAATGTTCAGACGAGCAATGCGACAAAACATAACAAATATGTGGAGTCGGTTGCTAACATTGAACACACGAGTACGATAAATTTTCGATAATAAGAGCGGTTCGTGGGAATACCTGATATACATGTACTCGAAATATGAATAACTATTAAATTCCATTCGTCTGTTGGTGGATATGATTTCGAGACTCTGTAGCTAGGCAGGATATTGTATAATCTCATAACGTATATCCTATGATATTCAGGTGGTTAGTTTGTAGCAATGAATAACCCTCTAGTTGGTACACCTGCTGTTGTATATTGTGCTACCGTAAGAAAACGGGTGCTTGAAATGTACAGGTGATAGCATGATCTCTGTGTGTTAGTGTGTGGACCCCTTAATACAAAAGCTATTATGGCTATCAAGAGTACATGTTATGTTTAGGGATTTTGTAACATAATGTTACGATGCAACACGTTTCGCCTTTTCTTGAAAGTCATTGTATGTATGTATATATATGCACTGCTGGCCACCCAAGATGCAACACTAAGAAGGACACAAGATAGCAAAGCCAGATTTACTAGACGCATAACAACAGATACAAAGATGAAACGATTGAGCTTACAGGTCCGTGCGACTTGCGGAACACGCAGACATCAGTAGTTCGCGTGGCCCCCATGGCTGGCAATAACGGCCGCAACACGCCGCGGCATCGAACGAAAGAGTCTCTGGATGTGGGCTTGGGGTATGTCGGTGCAGGCTGCTTCCACACGTTGCCACAGTTCATCAGACGTAGCCGTGGGTGGTGCTTGCCGGGCCACTCGGTTGCCGATCAGCGACCAGGCGTGTTCGATGGGCTACATATCGGGAGAACTGGCGGGCCATGGCAGTAGTGACACCTGGTGGGCCGTGAAGAATTGTTGCATGATGCGGGCCACGTGCGGGCGCGCATTGGTCTGTTAAAACCTGGCCGCTTGCAGGTCCTGCAGGTAAGGGAGTACTACAGGCTCCAAAACGTCGGAGATGTAGCGGTGGCTGTTGAGTATACCGGCGATGCGTAACAGAGGGGTGCGGGTGTCATATCCAATTGCGCCCCAAACCATAACGCCAGGCGACGGACCGGGATGGCGATGCACAATGCAGGCGTCATACAGTCTCTCGTCGCGGTGCCGCCACACGCGGATCCGACCAACGTGGTGTTACATGCAGAAGCGGGATTCGTCGGAGAAGACAATGTCGTGCCATTCCGTAGTCCAGGTGCGGCGTTCAACGGCCCACTGCCGCCGCACTCGCCGGTGGTGTAACGTCAATGGTAATCGGAGCAATCGGCGCCGTGCGACAAGTCCCCGCTCCTGCAGACGACGTCGAACGGTACGTGCTGACACAAGTTGTTGCGCAACACACCCTAATTTCTGCGCTAACGTTCGTGATCTGGCGGTGCGAGCCGTCAATGCCCGCCTCACAACATGCCGGTTCTCTCGTTCGGTGGTGTTCAGCGGCTGCCGTAATCGCTCACGTCGGTCCGTCCGTCCCTCCTCCACCCACCGAATCCTTACTCGCCTCACTGTGGCTATATGTCGTCCCACACGGGAGCCGATGTCTCGGTACGATAACACGCTGTCGCGATAAGCTACTATTCGTCCTCTGTTGAGCTCCGAAACGTGCTGGAATGACTGCCGTATTCTGCGACGAGGCATCAGGAAGCTTCCCACGCACAGGTCTGGCAGCACAACAGCCTTCCACTACTTACACGCCATCTTCTGTGCAGCCTTCTTATAGTGCTTCTCGGTGGCGTGCCAGGCGCACATGATTTGTATATGCCCTGCAATGCTAATCGTCTGCATGTCCTCTCGAGGGCGACGCATGCTGCGAATTTCAGGCCAATCGGATGCTTCCTTCTTGGTGTTACATTTTGGGTGGCCAGCAGTGTATTATAAAATCGACTTCCAAACCATTTTCCTGCTTTGAAAAACCACAATGAAAAAAAAATATTATTTGTCGTAAGTCCTGAAAAATATAAAATGTTGTACATGATTTATTTAGGAGCATTATGAAATAATATTATAAAGCACGACATTTCTACTTTTGTTGGACATAAATGAAAGTCATTGTCAGGTTAAAAAAAATATCGAATTTGTGACGTTTATTCTAAAATAATTTTCATGTTTAGTTCCTTTCCCTATGTAAATTTGAGTTTGTTCTCCTTTATACTTCCAAACTTAACGTGATATCTTCTTTCTCTCTCGAGAATGAGGTTAAAAACATTTGAGGTCAGAGAGAAAGTGACGTATGAATGTGATAGGCACGGTAGATAAAAGGGACGATACGACAGTTGCTCAGGTGAATGTGTGTGTGCAGACGTTCAATTAGATAAATGTAATCTGATATCTGCTGTCTTATATTGTGTAGTTCTACTGAAATTCGTGCTAGACCAATAAAAGGTTATCGTAAATCTGACTTCTGTTTATGTTTCGTCTGGCCGTAAAAGCTTAATTAGGAACTATTGCATCGTATTCTTATTTAGTTCAACATTACTTAGTCATGGTTTTAGACATAGCGTAAAACCAATCTTGCTCACGAAAAAAGACATTCCGTTATAACTTCCAAAACATTCTGTTGCTTTGAAATATTATGGTGAAAACAAAAATATTTGTGATAAGTCCTACTGAAAAAAAAAACACCAATGAGACATTACATCATGACCAGCTAACTAATAAGCTGTAGGAACCCCATAACTAATAAGCTGTAGGAACCCCATAACTAATAAGCTGTAGGAACCCCGTTAGCCCGCAAAACAGCGGCCACTCGGTGAGGCATCGATACAATGAGGTGGCTATAGTATAGGTATCCTGGGGTATCTGGTACCATAATGTCTACAGCAGGTCCTCCAGTTCCCGTACATTTCGGAGTGGTGGTGATTTAGCGCGAAACCGCTTTTCCAAGTCGAACCACAAATGTTCGATTGGGTTCTTGTCATGTGAATTTGGAGGCCAGGGCATTAACAAATAGTCACCAGCATGTTCCTCGAACCACTCCTTGACGATTATGGCAGTGTGGCATGGCGCATTATCCTTTTCGAAGTCGAACCACAAATGTTCGATTGGGTTCATGTCGTGTGAATTTGGAGGCCAGGGCATTAACAGATAGTCACCACCATGTTCCTCGAACCACTCCTTGACGATTATGGCAGTGTGGCATGGCGCATTATCCTTTTCGAAGTCGAACCACAAATGTTC
This sequence comes from Macrothele yani, assembly GCA_039090855.1. Classification (NCBI taxonomy): domain Eukaryota; kingdom Metazoa; phylum Arthropoda; class Arachnida; order Araneae; family Macrothelidae; genus Macrothele; species Macrothele yani. The sequence continues at coordinate 190,573,222 of CM076995.1, forward strand.
GATTGGGTTCATGTCATGTGAATTTGGAGGCCACTGCATTAACAGATAGTCACCAGCATGTTCCTCGAACCACTCCTTGACGATTATGGCAGTGTGGCATGGCGCATTATCCTTTTCGAAGTCGAACCACAAATGTTCGATTGGGTTCGTGTCATGTGAATTTGGAGGCCAGGGCATTAAAAGATAGTCACCAGCATGCTCCTCGAATCACTCCTTGACGATTATGGCAGTGTGGCATGGCGCATTTTCTTTTTCGAAGTCGAACCACAAATGTTCGATTGGGTTCATGTCATGTAAATTTGGAGGCCAGGCATTAACAGATAGTCACCAGCATGTTCCTCGAACCACTCCTTGACGATTATGGCATTGTGGCATGGCGCATTATCCTGTAGATAATGACCATCTCCAGCAGGGAACACAGTTGCTACGAATGGGTGAACTTGGTCCGCAACGATGCAGATAACTGACAGCTATCAGGGATTGTGCTGTTAAGCAATGGGTCTTAAACTGCCCCCCCCCCAAAAAAAAAACAAAACATCGCCCACAGCATAACACCGCCGTCCTGTTTCCGCCCAACAGTGTATGCTGTTGGTAATCGGCGCATCCGCGCTCGGCCGTCTGCGTGATGCACTAGGAATCTTGATTCGTCAGACCAGGCCACTTTCTTTCAACCATCCACTGTCCAATCTCGATGATCTTGTGCCCATTTCTTGTTGGCCATGACGTGCAGTGAGCATGGGGACCCGGCTACGCAGGCACATAAGCAGAAGGCTGCGATGAACTGTGTGCCATGACACATTGTCCTGATCACCGTTGTTGTATAGCTGCTGGTGATTTGTCACACTGTGGCCCTGCGGTCGCTTTGAATAATGCGCTAGTCTCCGCTCCCCTCTGGCATCAATGTATACTGAGGACGACACATGTCTGGATGACGGTCCGTCATTTACGCCGTTTGTTCACCAATTTTGATACGTACTCACTACAGCGGCACGTGAACAATCCACAAGTTTCACCGTTTCCGAGATCGTAGTTCCGGGGCGTCGTGCTGTCACAATTTGTCCTTTGTCAAACTCTGATAAATCGTCAGCTTTTTACCATTCTGACTCCGAACTCTCTGCTAACTGAAAGCCGGTTCTCGGGTTGTATACATACTGCTCTGTGAACTTCACCTGCGCCACCGCTCGGTCTCCAGTCGCGCTCATTTCTCTAGGCTGGGGGTGATCATAATGAAATAGCTCATGAGTGTACTCGTATTATAAACCTATTCGGAAAAATTATAAACTCCTACAGAAAATAAAATGAATAATTAACCCGCATTCATATCAAAATACATTGCGTCAGTCCGTGAATCCAGTTCTTGTTGTTCTTACTTTAAACTAGAGCTGGTGGTAAATGTCTTGTTAGGTCATCCGTTAAGGCTACGTTTTAGCGTTCAAGCAGTCTGGGGCTCAATCGCAACTGCGGGATAGGTTTCTTTCTATTCAGACGTGAGGATATAGTCCGGTAATACGTCTGCTTCGTTTAGGCTTGAAAAAATAAGTGGAAAAGAACGTTTATTTTGTAAAGGGGGGGGGGAGTCAAAATCCAAGCTTTTGGAATCTCCGAAAATTTCTGTATAGAAATAAAAATAGCCGAAACCGACGTTTTTTTAAAATACGGAATAATAGCGGTTACAACAATATCAACAAGAAAAAAAAAACTGTCAAAATAATTACGTTTTCGTGGAAACTGTTCAAAATGGAAGTTTCGTTCAAAGTTATAGACCTATCGGCAAATTTTCTGCACGTTATTTTTAGGAATTTTCCCTTAATGCACACCACTTTTTTTTTACAGAATATATCTACGAAGGGCATCCTGAAAGTAATGCCTCGTACTTCATAAGACTTTCATATATGTAGCATCAAAAATATGAAACTCTGGTCGCAAAATACTTGGACATATTGTTAATAATGTTAGCCTATTCAAAGTATTGTCCATCACTTCCTATACATTTCCGCCATCTTTCAATCCAAATTTTGAAGAGCATACCCGGGCGCTTTCTGGGAGACGCGGGTTGGAGTCCCGCTCCAGGACGATGAAAATTTTCAAGTTTTCGGATATTATCTGACTTACCATCCTTGTCACATTTACGCCAAAAATCGGATTGTCATCTTCAAAATTTGTATTATATGGCGTAATCCCGTATTTATTTCATCTTTGAATCCATTGGTAAAATCCATTTTAGAAAAATTCCTGAGGCTGTTGTTTTCCATGAGTTCACAGCCAGTTTGGCGTCTGTCACATCTTCGAAACGTTCCCCACGAAGGGTGTTTTTCAAAGGGGCAAACAAGAAAAAGTCTGAGGAAGATAAATCAGGACTGTATGGGGATTGGGATCACCGTCCATCCCATTTTGGCAATAGCCTGTGAAGTCTCCATTGAGGTGTGGGGACGTGCGTTATCATTGTGTAAAAATAACACTATGAAGTGGGATGTCACGTCTTTTCCTTCTGATAGCTTCCTTTAGCTTCTTCAATGTCTGCACATAATGAACACTGCTCATTGTTTCAACTCCTGGATGGTGATACGACGATTAGCTGGGATGAGGTCTTTCAATCGTTGCCTGTTGGCATCTGTCAGTGCAGTTGCTGGCCTTCCACTGCGTTGTTTGTCCGACACTGAACTTTCTCCCTCACGAAACCTCTTCATCCGTCTTCCGACATCACCGATATCGATTGTGGCAGCTCCATACATCTCCAAGAGTCTCCTGTGGATATCTGGAGCATCAGATCCCTCTTTTACCAGGAATTTAATTACGGCTCGCTGCTTTTCTCTGTCATTCATGAACTTTATTTCCGATCGTGAAAAACATTTGTTCCCACATTGGTAACATATCGTAGTACATGTCAGTGCAGTTTCATTAAAATGCCTTCAACATTTCAAAAGTCATTAAGGAGGAGGCATTACTTTCAGGATGCCCCTGGTATTATTTGTCTTACTTAATTTTTCATGGTACAATTGTAATGTGACTTTATGTAATGATTTTCATTATGTGCGAAATAGTATATGAGCTCAATTCTACCACGTACATATCAAAATATCTGTGCCGCCTCCTTGTCACAGTGGTTTAAGAGTTGGTTTGTGACCATTCGTCCGAAGTGGGTGTTGGTTCGAATTCCGTGAGGCATGGATGTTGTGTTTGTCTTACGGCATTGACTCTCTCCCTTCCCTGGAGCCAGTGACCCTAAATTAGGGAAGGGCGACTGCTTATAGCCCAACGAGTTTGTCACGGTAGTCCTTAAACCTTCAGTCAAAAAAAGAAATAATAATAATAAATAAATCTGCTTATGAGAATTCTTGTTCACCGATGGGCGTGTACAACATGATGGAATGTAGTTTCAACAATTTTTTCTCAGAAATGTCGTCTTTATTAGTTGAAAAATGATTTGTGAACTTTGCCTCGTTAGTGATGTGAATTTACGTTGCTATTTAAAAAGCCAAAAACGAAAAAAAAAAAAAAAAAAAAAAAAAATTGGGCATGAAATCTTTGCGAAGCGAGTGGTTGCTTGAATGACCGCGATTTTCAGTATTATTATTACTGTCATTGCTACGCTTTTTTCTTTTTTCGAACTATATGGGAAAAGGAGGAAAACAAAAATGTACTGGCACTCTCCCACTCTGGCTTGTAGCCAAAAGACGTCCATAGTGGAAGTAATGATCGCATTTTGTAAAGTGATGTTTTCGAACTCTCGGAGAAACGCATAAATGCTTGCAGTGACATTTCGTTAGGGGAAGAATCGACGATAGACAAAAATAGGGTGATGACCTGTGAAATAATCAATTTGTGCACGGTCTGTGCGTGAGCACTTTTTGCCTCTCTGTGTGTCCGTTATTTGCTCTTGAATATACGTGCGGTGAGGTACAGTATTGCACTGATCTTGTGTTCATCTATGTTACTAAAAAGTAGGATGTTACCGAAACTTCTGGTGCAATGAGCACATCTTAGACTTTAAAGAAAGAAAAAAAGAAACGGAGAGAGAAGAAAAAGGAAAACATAATCTATATGTTGAATTGCCTCTCGTATTTTACCAGTTTCAAAGTACGGAAAACATACACCGAAGAGCCATTGCATTATGACCACCCCCAGCCTAGAGAAATGAGCGCGTCTGGAGACTGAGCGGTGGCTCAGGTGAAGTTCACAGAGCAGTGTATATACAACCCCAAGACTGGCTTTCGGTTAGTAGAGTGTTCGGAATCAGAATGGGAAAAACTGTCGATTTATCAGAGTTTGATAAAGGATAAATTGTGATGTCACGGCGTCGCGGAACTACGATCTCGGAAACGGCGCTGCTTGTGGATTGTTCGCGTGCCGCTGTTGTAAGTACGTATCAAAAGTGCTGCACAGATGGCCAAACGACGAACCGTTATCCAGCCGTGTGTCGTCCGCAGCTACAACATTGATGATCAGGGCAATGTGTCACAGCACACAGTTTATCGCAGCCTTCTGCACATGGGCCTGCGTAGACGAAGACCCAGCCGGGGCATCATGCTCACTGCACGTCATCGCCAACAACGTATGAAATGACACCAAGATAATCGAGATTAGACCGTGGATAATTGGAACTAAGTGACCTGGTCTGACGAATGAAGATTCCTGGTGCATCACGTAGACGACTGATCGTGGATACGCTGATTACATACAAAGTCCATGGCACCGATGGATGCAGTGTTGGGCGGAAACAGGCTGTGGCGATGTCTTCTTGGGACACTTTAGGCCCCATTATCGCTGTAGCACAATCTCTGACACCTGCCAGCAGAGCCGGATGTAGCTTTCGCTAGCTCCGGGGCAAAATTTAATTGCGGGGCCTAGGATAAAATTTCGTTGAGGGGCCCGGAGCAAATTTTCATTGCGAGGCCTGGGGCAAAATTTCGTTGCGGGGCCCGGAGCAAAAACTTCATTGTGGGGGCCCGGTGCAAAAATTTCATTGCGGGGCCCTAGGTAAAATTTCGTTGCGTGGCCCGGAACAAATTTTCATTGCGAGGCCCGGGGCAAAATTTCATTGTGGGACCCGGTACAAAAACTTCATTGTGGGGGGCCCGGTGCAAAAATTTCATTGCGGGGCACGGAGCAAAATTTCATTGCGAGGCCCGGGACAAAATTTCATTGCGGGGCACGGGACAAAATTTCGTTGAGGGGCCCGGAGCAAAAACTTCATTGTGGGGGCCCGGTGCAAAAATTTCATTGCGGGGCCCTAGGTAAAATTTCGTTGCGTGGCACGAAACAAATTTTCATTGCGAGGCCCGGTGCAAAAATTTCATTGCGGGGCCCGGGACAAAATTTCATTGCGGGGCCCGGGACAAAATTTCATTGCGGGGCCCGGGACAAAATTACATCGCGGGGCCCGAGGCAAAATTGCGTTGCGGACACTAGAAAATAAAATTCATATTTTAATAAAGTCGTTACGTGAAAAATGTCGTTCGTAAAGAACACACGAAAACTGTCACAAAGACAATGATTTTTTTAAAAAAAAGCATTTGCTATAAGCTTAAGAAAAAGACCATGATCTGAACTGAAAGTTCCAAGAGAGACGGACAGAGACAAACAGACAGACAGAAAGTAAAAAGTGTTAAAACCTACGATTTTCTTTCGGGTGGGGAGGGGGAGGGGGAGGTTATATTGTGACTCTTAATAAAAACTTCCTCACAAAATGATAAAAAAGATACCTGCGTAACGAATTTTTTTTGCATTTCGAATATTTTGGTCCTGGTAAATAATAAGGATCCCTCTAAAATAAATTCATATAAATAGTTTTTCCCCCTGCTGCATGTTTTAGTGGTTAATCTTTAATATAAAGTGGAATAACTGAGTGACTTTTTAAACTTTCATACGCGCTCATATATGAAATTTGCTTTTTTTTTTTTTTTTTTAATTTGTAGTAATGTTTTAAAGCCACTGAATATTTGGCCTTAATATATAGCCCTTAATATATATCAAATACGTGGAGATAATGTAAATGGACAATGTCATCGCTCTGTCCAAGTTATTTTATAAACAACGCATAGCGACTGAAAAATTGTGTTCCGACACCGCTGGGATCGAACCCCAGAACTCTCGATAACTAGTCGAGTGCTTTCGCATTTACGCTACGGCGCCAACAATTCCCAGCGCCATGCGTGGTTTATCAGTCAGCATCTGACTACACGAATCCGTATTGATGGTCTCAGCAACTGAGATGTCGTCATCTGGTGGCATTTAACGTAACAGCTATTTTAATTGTAGCTGATAAATTCAAAGTGCGATAGAAATGGTTAATATATATCAAATACGTGGATATAATGTAAATGGACAATGTCATCGCTCTGTCCACGTTATTTTATAAACAACGCATAGCGACTGGAAAATTGTGTTCCGACACCGCTGGGATCGAACCCCAGAACTCTCGATAACTAGTCGAGTGCGAAAGTAACGTGGACAGAGCGATGACATTGTCCATTTAATATATAGCCCAAAACCAACTTTGATGTTGTTCTTTTCATTTCTTTAAATTCAAGTATCTGGTTCGCACACAAATTGTTGAATATATAAAAGCAGGAGCCACAAAATGATGAAATTTAATTTGCGATTTCCTGAATGCTGAAAACATTAAGGTGGTAATAATAACCTCAATATTCGTACGTGAAGTGCGATCGTCTATTCGTAAATGGGGAGGATTGTGGAAAAAAAAAACACTTAAAAATACCTTTTAAGGGGCCTCGCGCCACAAAATTTATTAAAAAAATGATACCTCGTAATTATAAAAAAATTCTTCAGAAAATGTTTTTTCCCCGAAACTGCGGGGTCCCTTGAAAGAGCGGGGTCCGGGGCGCCCGCCCCGGTTTCCCCTATGGTCCAGCCGGCCCTGCCTGCCAGGTATCTGAAAATCGTTGCGGACCACGTTCACCCATTCATGTCAACTGTGTTCCCTGCTGGTGATGGCCATTACCAACAGGATAATGCATAATGCGCTATGCCACAATGACAAAATCGTCAAGCAGTGGTTCGAAAAACATGCTGGTTGCTTTCTGTTAATGCCCTGTCCTCCCAATTCACCTGAAATGAAAGCAATCGAACATTTGTCGTTCGTCTCGGAAAAGCGGGTTGTGCTGGATGAAAGTTTCCTGCACAACCGTCTGCCTTAGGACCCTCTCCTCCATGTCACTGCGACATGCTTTCGAATTTCATTCTCCCATCTCACACATAATCTTCTTCTAAGTCTTTCTCTGTACCTTGGAATGCATTCTAGTGTTTCACTTGTCGGACTGTGCTCCGTTCTTCTAGCAATGTGTCCAGCCGATTGGCCATTTTAGTGACTTTTCCAGTACACACCCATACATACACACTGGTGTCAAAAATTTAAGTGGAAAACGCTAATTCGTGAATAACGTAAAATCAGCATGACGGTGTTTGATGGTACCAACATACATACTATATCGATAACGCAGAATACACAGCAGAAAAGTAATGCCATCACCACATTAGGAGGAAGCATGCGCATGACTGTCCAGAAGTGATGCAGCAAGAAGCGCGGATTTCTATGGCTTATAGGGAAGGTGGTTACCCAGAACTCGCACAACGAGCCCTCATGCTGTTTACAAAGCTGTGAATATGAGTTTGGGGTCATAAGTGCCACTGCGCCAGAGGGTTCTGGGAGGTCACTGCCGGCTTGCAGTTGTTCTTCCTAAGGCATCTAGATATGCAATGTCGGGTTCAGGTCTGGGGATCTAGCTGGCCCCTGCATCCTGTAAATACCCTCACTATGCAGGTATTCGTTGACTAGCCGATCCCTATGCGGAAGGGCATTTTCGTCCATAAGATGGAATTCGGAGCCTACAGCTCTTCTGAAAAGCCCTACATAGGACACTAGGATATTATTCCTGTAGCGTGCAGCAGCCAAAGTGCCTCCTGGAAATACCGCAGCGACGTTCGTCTATCGAACAAAACACCTCCCCAAACGAGTCCTCCACCTCCGTAGTGGTCAGTTTCCCTAATGTTGGAGAGAATATTTTGGCTTTCCGCATCTCTCCAAATGTACACACGTCGAGAATCCGTGTGTACGCTGTACCGCGACTCGTCACTGAAGAGAACACAAGGCTCATTGTTCGGGAGCCCAGGGGTGATGTTGTCCGGCCCACTTCAAACGGATTGCGCGATGCTGCGAGTGAAATACAGGCCATGGCCTTCTTGCATACAGACCTGTCTCATGGAGTCTTCTGTAAACTGATTGTCTCGGCATCGCGGCAGAGGAGAGTTCCTGACAGAATCGCCTGACTTTGCATTCCCTGTGTCGGCGAGCTGTTAGAGACAAATACCAGTCCTCTTGAATTCTTGTGGATCGTGGGTGTCCTTGTCCTGGCCTTCTGTTTATCGTTCCGGTTTGCTGGAACTGTCTCCAGCGACCACTTGCCTCGACACATTCAGCCATCTTGTTATCTCAGCTTGCGATTGCCCTGCTTCCAACCTACCGGTAGCTCCCCACTCGAAATGATCTTCCAAGTGATGGTGCGGGGCCATTCTTCCACTAATAGAGCAACTCAAGTTTAAATTGCCACACCCCGCGCAGAACCACTTTTATCAAGGTTTTGTGCCTGCCAGCACGATGACGTACAGTCGTTATTTGCGTGTTTCCATAGGAGCTAAGACAATGTTGCTCGGATACGTCGACTTAGTGTCCCCACCGTATTCACCAGAGATGAACCCTTGTGATTTCAACTGTTTGAAACGGAGGATGTGTGGTACCCGCTGCAACAACAGAGAGGATTTGAGTCTCCGAATCACAAACATTTTGCATACATTTAATTGGGCTAGTGCTTTTAATGTTGTTGATATTCAACCCACTATTTGGGAACGTCTTATTTTTATGACGGGAACTACAGAAGATGAGTCGAAAGTTTTGCAATATTTGGATCACTGTATGCCTTCATACGTACCTCTACGACGAAAACTGAATAGTATTCAAAGTATAGGTCATCGTGTTGCACCGTCTTTAGCCGTCGCGAAATCGATGAACTATCTGCCAGTTCATCGATTCCGCGACGGTATCAGTTCTTGTCCATCGAGGCGAAGAAGTCCTTCATCCCAGCTGCCACCTCCTCCTGCTGGTTGTTGAAATGTCGCCCGCGGAGGAAGTGGGCCATGGATCGGAACAAGTAATAATCCGACGGGGCAATATCCGGACTATATGCTCGGTGTAACATCAGTTCGATGCCCTCAAGTTCTTGGAGTTTTTGCCCGTGTCGTTCGCGCGGTATGAGGCCGAGCGTTTTCCTTTTGTACGAGAGCGCCGTGTCTGTTCACCAGTGTCAGGTACTTCTCCTCCAAAACGGCATACATGAGCTGCAAATGTTCAGAGTAGATGTTGGCGTTGGTGGTCTGACCGTCTGAAACAAATTCGTAATGGATTATCTCCTCGAAATTCCAACGAACGCAGAGTATCAGCTTGTGCGTGAAGCGCCGACGTTAGGCAACAGGTTCTGGAAGCTGACCCGGGCTCAACCACTCGTTGAGCTTTAGGATTACGGAAATAGGCCCACTTTTCATCGCACGTAACAATTCTCTTGATGAAACGTACATCGCGCGGGTTTTCTAGGAGTTTCGTGCACACTTCCACTCAGTGGTTTGCTTCAGCTGGCGTCAGTTTGTCAGGGACAATGCGGCAGCTCCTGTAGGTACCTTGCCGAGGTCCTGAAGGTGACGAACCACGGTGGTCTGTGATACGACCAGCTCGCCTGATAATCTCCGAGTGCTGGTTGTCGGATTTGCCTCTACGGGTTGACCCGAATTCACGGTTTGCGGCCTACCTGATCTTTGCCGATCGTCAAAGTTTCTGCCACTTGAGCGAAATTTCTGGAACATCTCGTTGCGGTGTTGTGGTTCACGAAACGTTCCCCTTTCGCATGACGAATGTTTCGTGTTGCTTGAGCAGCGTTATGACAGAGTTCAAGCTCTTAAATCAAAAAGTTCCCTATAATTAGCCGGTTGTGGCTGTTCATCTTTTAGGGGCCGTACCACAAACAGAACGACGACATGTAATGCTGTTCACATGCAACGACTGCCACTTTATATCCCTTTCAACTGATTGCAGTGCGCGACTGGAACTAGTTTAAACACGTGACATATCCGCCGCAGCACATGCGTTTATCCTCTGCACTAATAATTTCCCTTGATTATTGTGATCACTCCTTTGATGTTACAGGAATAATGGTAATTTGAAATCGTAAACTTACGTCCCGAACGATCTAATATTTCGACGTATTTCGTGCTTAGTTTTTTAACACTTTTTTACGCAATCACGCTCCCTAATGTGTTGAAATATTGAGCAAGAAATTGACCAGTGCGCTCGTGACATACCGATAATAATACTCTTTCAATCGATAGTTTCCATTTGGCTAAACCTTTTATGGCCGTGTCAATTTCAAGTAGGTCTCTGCTGTGTAATCTGTACTGTTATGCTTCCGGTATGTTGCGTTGGGCCATTTTTTCTTTTTAACCTTCAAATGTTAAGAGTACTGTAACGATACCTTTTTAACCTTCAAATGTTAAAAGTACTGTGACGAATGTTACAGAGTACTGTGACTGGCTGAAGAAATATCTTGCTGCCGTCGGAACTTGTGTTAAAGAACTGAACGGGAACTTTCAGTGCTTTGTTACATGTTTTTGAACGTATACTGGAATTACAGTTTATTGTACACAGCCACCTAATAAGCTCTTCCCGAATTTCGGCTTCACAGTAGCAGTGACACATCGTGGCATTATACAAGATGCTTGAAACGTTCGGCTGCTTTTTGCGGTCCATGGTTCTCCAGGACAGACGTCTGTAAAGCTCTTGGATTTCTCAGTGATGGGTTGGCGGCTCAAATGGATTGCTCCTTTTCCTGCAACAAATGCCAAATTGGGTACAAATCCAGAGAGTCAGAGGGCCATCTTGGGGTTGCCAATTCACTGAAATGCTCCTCCAACTAATCTTTCATCAAAGGGATCGATGATGCGCGGTTTTGTCTTTTTGAAAGAAGGCAACCTGCTGTTGGAAATGGATAGTCGTGAATGAGTGTAGGTGGTTGGCGAGTACGGGAGCATAACTTTTTTCGGTGATGGCATAGCTTTTTCGGTCTCAGTAAGTGTAAGGGTTCCCCAGTGGTGTAATGTTCTGGAGTGGGCTTATGTGGACCACTCCAGAACATTACACCACTTTTTCCAGCCTATCTCACTCAGATTTTGCAGTTTGGGTGCAACCCAAGACATCATGTGTCCTACGCCCCGCCCGTCACACCCTTGCCACTGTTTCATCGTGATTTACGCTTTATTGTTTTTGATCATATCACGCGAATGTGGCAGGGTCTGTGGGATCAACAGGTGGAAAATAAACTTTATCGTACCAAACCAATTCTTGGAGTCTGGAGATCATCTTTTCGCCGAAACCGTTGGGAGGAAGTTGTTCTTGCGCGTCTCCGCATTGGGCATTGTCGTTTCATCCACCGCTTCTTGCTGTGTGGCGACACTGCGCCGATGTGTGAGACGTGCGATTGCTGACTCACTGTCACTCATATTCTCTGTAGTTGTGTTCGTTTTCACTTCTTTCATTCTCATTTGTTGAACTACGCTGCAGCGACTCCAAGATGACCGCTGCGATACATTCGCTATCTATTCATTTTTAAAACAAATTGACCTTTTTAATGAATCTAGGTTTTACACCTTTCTGCATTCTCGATTTCCACTTTTACCGAATCAGCCTGATTTTAAGCATTATACCACGTGTTTAATACTGTTTGTTTGATTGTCTTGTGTGTGGCGCTCTTTGGCCAAACATGGCCCTTACGCCATAAAAATCCACCAAGCAACCAACCAACCTACCAATTCTTGGAGCCCACAACCTCGCGTCGGCATGTTGGTTGGATGATTCAAGCTGCTACCTCTATTCATCAAACCGGGCAACTCATTTCCTGCCTTTCACGGTCGAACTGCGATGTTCTTCTGCGTACTGCAGCCTCTTAGTCTAACGGCGTTCTACTAACAAGGGCACTCGACGTGGGCGTCAGCTACCTTTATCTATTCTACACCAAATGGACTTTTTACAAACCTTTATAGCTAGCTGCCCCTACCAACTGCCCGTTTACAGCCACATTTTCTGTGGCGGCTTTCGGTTTGATGTAGTACCGCTACACAGGTGCGACTGCTGCACGCGTAAATCCCATACATTCAGCAGTCTTGGAGATGGAGCACTTCCTCTTCCTCCCACCGAGTGTCTGGCCACTATTGCAATCGCACTGGTTGCCGCGTTTCCTTAAATTCATAGTCGCAGGTGCGCTATACAGCAAGTAGATATGCTACCTATTTGTATAATAATCCGCTTGTAGTTTTCTCGTGCCGCCTTATTGTAGCATAGTTTTGTGTGCATAATGAAATACGTTCTCTGTACATTCTAGTACTGTGAACCTGCATATTTTAGATCCCCCTGGAGTTAATGTTGCCACCATGGGGTTCTGCCGATGGAGTTGAGGATGTGTATTTAACCATTTATGTTAATTCTTAGTTAGAAATTAATTTTTACTTAAACAATTCCCCCGTCAGGTACTTCAAGTTTTCCTTGAAATGTGGGTTTTCGTGGGGGGGGATGCACTACTATTATTGCACTATGGCTAATTTTCGCATGTAAGAATGAGTGATTTAAATAGATGTTTTAGGGTAGCGCTGTCATCAAGAAACATGTGCCTAATTGTGTTTCTGTCCGTGAGTATCAAGTGTGGGGTGAGGTTACATTATTTTGATATACATTGTAAAATGTATATGAACTGAAAAAATGTGATACCGAATGTGAAGTGCTTTCCGTTCGGCAACATAAATATAAAATATAAGTTTGTACTGAATGTGCATAAGATTCGTGTATTCGTATTGGAAGAAATGGTCTAAGGGAAGGCCAAAGGTTTTTCTCGATCTTATTGAACACTGCAAAGTCAGCAGTTGGTCATGTTCCTAAGAAAACCGAGGACATGTCTATATTGATTCTCAAGGAGGTGGCGAAGAGAGAATAAAAATATAGTTCCTGTTTGTGAAATAAACCAGATACTTGAGGTAACCCTGGTGATGCTTCTAAGAACGAACTGCGTGAGTTTGAGTGAATCTCTTTCTGAGGAAACGCCTTTGTCGCCTCAATGTGGAATTTCAAATGACACGATCTCAGCGAGGAAATATCTCGGGTATGTTCCTCAAGATATTTTTCCATCTAAAATAGAAGTGCTCGTCATAAAGTTGGTTCTTCAGCTCGGAATTCGGCAGTGATTCTCGGGTACTTCTCAGAAAATCCTAGAGCATTTTGATATGTTGTTTTTTTCCTGAAATTCGTGGAATGATGTATATCTGTTCTGAAGACTGTGAAGTCCCACGCCCTTTGCTTCCTTGATATCTTCGAAGTGTTTCTGCCTTGTATCATTAATTCGCGTGAGTTTGGGACCCCTTATTTTTACCGAAGGAGCTCGCTGTACGAATCAGCATTAATAGAAATGTTATCCCAGTTGTTCACAGGGGATTGCAATTATCAGTTTCTTATAAGAAGTTGATAATTCGAACTTAATCAATACTTTCAACTTTATCAATTGCAAAAGTAAGCGCCGCCCCGGTGGCGCAGTGGTAATAGCGATGACCTCTGATCATTTGTCCGAAAGAGGTCCGGGTTCGAATCCCGGTGAGGCATGGATGTTGTGGTCTTACGGCACTGGCTCTCTCCTTCCCAATGCCCCTAAATTAGGGACGGGCGTTTGCTTATAGCCCATTGAGTTGCTCACGGTGGTCGTTAAACCTCCAATAAAAAAAAAAAAAAAACAGGCTAACTGTCTCAGGCTGTTTCTTCACTCAGGGCTGATGTATTTTTCATGCAAATAGCGTTCCATTGTATGAACGTAGTGTTGTGCTTCCCTCATGCTAGCACGTCGCCTTTAGAGATCACGATTTACCTTCGATGATTTGTCCAAAGTGTAAATCATCTTTGTATGTATTAGGTGTAGAAATTAATTCTCGGTCCCTAAATATAATCCACCGTAGCACTTATGTAAATTGAACGTGTGGCGTCGCCATGTAAGGGTTGTGCAAAATCAACGGACAACACCATAAAACCCGACGCTGCAGCTAACAGAACCTCACAAAGCATATGAAAAGTGGAGTAAGCACAATGACGTCCGATAAGCAACATGTGAGGCATTGCATGCTTTTCCCATTCCAGCTAAAAAAACAACAAAAAAAAAATACTAGCTAGGCTAAGGACAGGATTTGTCCAACCTTAGGGAAAGCTGCTGTGTCCTAGTACAGCACGTGTAAAAAGTGGTTCCAGAGGTTTCTGGAAGGAAATTTCAAGCTCGCGGATGGTGCACGTTCCGGCCAACGCAAAAAGGTGGATGACGACGATTTTGTAGTGCTGTTGGAAGAATATTCGTGTCAGACGCAGTCAGAGCTTGCTCAAGCACTTGGGGTAACCCCACAAGCAATCTCTATTCGCCTACAAAAGCTGTGGAAATTTCACAAAGCTGGCCGTTATGTTCCTCACGTGCTCTCTCCTCACAAAGAAGAGCGACGCTACGACACATCTGTTTCTCTGCTGTCCAGGTTCAGCCGGGAGGATTTTTTTGAACTGAATAGTTACTTGCAATGAGAAGTGGGTGTTTTACGACAATCCCAAAAGGCGAAGATCGTGGGTCAACCCTGTTGAAGCATTGACATCGATTGTGAAACCCAATATTTATGGCAAAAAAACTCTTATTGTGCATTTGGTGGGACACGAAGGGGGCTTTGTCTTATGAGATGTTTAAACCAGGTGAAACCGACAATGCAATGCTGAGCGTTTTCAACGGCAACTTCATCGTTTGAGGGACGCAATGGAGCAGAAACTACCGTTTACCGGTCATGCGACTTAGCAAGTGATACTGCTGCAGGACTACGCAAGACCTCACACGGCGAAAACCACCAAGGAAACCTTAACTGCGTTCGGTTGGCAAGTTCTCCCGCACGCGGCTTATTCTCCAGACTTATCCCCATCGGATTACCATTTGTCCCGGTCCCTCCAGCACCACTAAGTGGATTAGCCCTTCAAAACACCCCATGATGTCGCTCAGAGCATTGTCGATTTCATCGACTCCAAACCGCCGTCCTTTTGCCGAGATGGGATTCGCCAGCTGCCTGATAGTTGGCAGAAGTGTATAGGTGCCCATGGAGATTATTTTACATGTTAAAATGCAAGTTAGTCATTATAAAATAAACACTGACTTTGTAGAAAAAAGCCGCGAAATAATTTGTACACCCAATAGATTGTACAAAGAGAAATAAATACGATAGCAGCATTCAAGTGTTGTAGAAAGATAGTAAGATGTTAATTTTCTGAAAGTGTCCGAAACCGGTAATCCTAGCCATTCGGTTTGTTGTAATTTCTTTTCTTTCTTTTTTTTTTTTTTTTTTGATTGAAGGTTTAACGATTACCATGAGCAACTCAATGGGCTATAAGCAGTCGCCCGTCCCTAATTTAGGGCCACTGGTTCCAGGGAAGGGAGAGAGCCAGCGCCGTAAGAGAAACACAGAATCCATGCCTCACCGGAATTCGAACACGGGCCCTTCTCGGACGAATAGCCGTAAGCCAGCGCTTAGACCACTGCGCCACCGGGACGGTGTAGGTTTACCGTTCGGTCACCTTTGACGCAGTTTTTGTTACATTTACGCAACATATTTCTGCTATTAGTCCTATGCCAATAGAAGAAGGCTCATGGTGAATCTATATTCCAAATCCATCTAAGAGGGTACTATTGTGATAGGTAGGGTAGGTAGCTCACAGGGTACAAAAGAATAGTATTAATTCCTGTCGCAGACTACTTCCGCCGTTGCTGCCCCGGTGGCGCCGTGGTCTAAGCGATGGCATCTGATCATTCGTCCGAATGGGGTCCGGGTTCGAATCCCGGTGAGGCATGGATGTTGTGTTTGTCTTAAGGCACTGGCTCTCTCCCTTCCCTGGAACCAGTGCCTCTAAATTAGGGACGGGCGACTGCTCATAGCCCATTGAGTTGCTCACGGTAGTCGTTAAACCTCCAATAAAAAAAAAATTCCGCCGTTGCTTTAAAGCACTACTTCTGCTCTGACTCCACCGTTCCATTCACGGCGTTATGACCCAACCTAAGCTGATTGCATCTTTCTCCCCCCTCCCCCGAGGACTGCTTAGCTACACTTTCGTCGTCAAATTACCTACAATTGGGCACTCAGAGGCAGAAAGTGCGAAGTTCTTGGTTAACTTCTCATACCAAATCCGTTTGTAAAACACTCTCAACCGTTTAAAAATATTTCTATTAAATAGCAGTCTTGCCAGATAAACTGCTGAGCTAAGAATAATGAATTCTGAGAAACAGTTCTGTAGTTTTTCACTCTAAACTCTAGGAACTGCTTCTCATTAGTGGAGGAAACTGTTCCGCACCTTTCACAAGAGTACACTCCTGTTGTGTTGGGGTATGGGCAGTATGGATGCTTATACCGCTAGCATATCCGTATTGAGTACTGCGTTTGTGTTGCGATTTTTGCTCGTAATAGAATGAGTAACATTTAGCTATGAATTACGGAAAGGCGGTTACTTATACACTGATGATCCATTACATTATGACTACCCCCAGCCTAGAGAAATGAGCGCGCCGCAAACCGAACGGTAGCACAGATGAAGTTCACAGAGCCGTATATATACAACCCGAGAACCCGCTTTCGGTTAATAGAGTGTTCGGAATCAGAATGGGAAAAGCTGCCGATTAATCGGAGTTTGATAAAGGACAAATTGTGATGACACGGCTCCTCGGAACTATGATCTCGGAAAACGACGCGGCTTGTGGGTTGATCACGTGCCGCTGTAGTGAGTTCGTATCAAAAGTGGCGCACAGATGGCCAAACGAAGAACCGTCGTCCAGCCGTGTATCGTCCTCAGCTCATTGATGCCAGAGGAGACTGTCGCGCATTGTTAATAGCAACCGCAGGGCCACAGTGCGACAAATCACCCGCAGCTACGACAGTGGTAATCAGGGCAATGTATCACAGCACACAGTTCATCGCAGCCATGTGCTCATGAGCCTGCGTAACAGAAGACCCGGCCAGGTCCCTATTCTCACTGCACGTCATCGCCAACAACTCATAAAATGGGCCCAAGATCATCGAGATTGGGCAGTGGATGATTGGAGGAAAGTGGCCTGGTCTGACGAATCAAGAATCCTTGTGCAAAACGTAGATGGCCGAGCGCGGATACGCCGTTTACCAACAGAGGCTATGGATGTACTGTTGGGTGGAAACAGGCCGGCGGCGGTGTTATGCTGTGGGCGATGCTTTCTTGGGGCACTTTAGGCCCCATTATCCCATTAGTACAATCCATGAGAGCTGCCAGGCATCTTATCATCGTTGCGGACCAAGTTCACCCATGCATAGCAACTGTGTTTCCTGCTGGTGATGGCTATTACCAACAGGATAATGCGCCATGCCACACTGTCAGAATCGTCAAGGGGTTGTTTGAGGAACATGCTGGTGACTTTCTGTTAATATGCTGGCCTCCAAATTCACCTGACATGAACCCAATCGAACATTTGTGGTTCGACTTGGAAAAGCTGGTTAGCGTTGAATCACCACCATCCTCAAATGTACTAGAGGACCTACTGTTGACATTATGGTACTAGATACCCCAGGATACCTATCACCACCTCATCGAATGGGTGACTCGCCGAGTGGCCACTGTTCTGCGGACTAAGGGTGGACCTACAACGTTTTAAGTTTAAGTAGGTGGTCATAATGTAATGGCTGATCGGTGTACAATATATTCTTTGCCTTTTGGAGGTATTAACACGGCCTCGATGGCGCAGTCGTCCGAGCACTGGCTTCTGACTATTTGTTCGAAATGGATCCGGGTTCGAGTCCTGTTAAAGCATGGCTTTTGTTTTTCTTTTTTACAACACTGACTCTTTCCCTTCCCTGTAATCACTGGCTCTAAATTTGGGACGGACGATTGCTTATAATTCATCTAGTTGCTCACAGTGAACTCCCAAACAACCAAAAAATGTATTAACTGAAGCGAAGAAGAAAGAAAATGTACATCATATTCCTTAAACAGTTACCTGAATACAAATATTGTTTAGATGTAGATTTCCTGGTTTCTTGGCTGCATACGTAGGGCATTCTGCTTGCCCACGTGGCAAGGATGGATAATGAATGTCCATAAGAAGGTTGACAGAACTAATTAGCGGTTGTTGTTGCTGTGAATTTAAATTTAAAATTTATTGCTGTGCTCTATTATGCGAATCTTAGGGCTTGTGTGTGTGTCCTCTGGACCTCAAGTCGTCCTCCCCTCCCCCCACTTTTTTATTCTTAAACATGGTTTATTAGCCTTTTTTGACTTCGTACTTTATATCAAAAATTTAGTTTCCATTTACTTTCCTACTTTTGGTGCATTTAATTAAACAGACTAAAATACACGAGGCTTGTAAATGGTTAAAAAAATGGCGAATTTATATCAACATATCGTTTCTTATGCGTTTTTTCCCCCTTTTGTATAAAAAAAAGTCGTGCGAAATTTATTTCGATGTCGCATTTTGTGTTTCTCTTAGGGGCGGAGATGTTTTGTATGCTGTACAGGGTCTTGAAACTTACTGTATGAATACAAATGTCTTGGAAACGGACAAGAGGACGAATTGCCCCGGAATAATCTTGCAGTAGATGTAATTTGGAGACTACCAGAATTTGCGCATCTATCATCCTGTGCTGCTTGCTGTAGCGACGCTGATGGGAATAACTGGTATAACGAAGTGCCTTAGGTTCCCATGTCCCCTTTCGCTATGGTTTAATTAGGACGCTGGTACGTCCCGCACATCACAGCGCCGTTAATAAGTACTGTGCTCTCTGGGACGGCAGTTGTGTGCCCAGCGGGGAGACTCCATCCGGCGACGTTTAATCTTTCATTTCCATTAGTCTCCCTGTTAATTACTGTTTGTTAGCGCAAATAAATTAGTGGCTGTCACAGGAGATTTTCGGATGCGGTAGACCACATCGTCACCTAGCGCACACTGGAACTGTTTCTGGTCAGTTAGAGAAGTAGGGAGAGGAGGGGGACTAGGGAAAGGGAGGGCGGAAAAGTTCGACTGACCTCGAAAAAATATTTTTTTGGTTCACGAAAGAGACAAGTCGTTTTTCTTTCGATTGGCACATGAATGCAAAATGAGAAGTGATTCATACAAGCGAAATCCCTCATTTACATTAATGAGCTGACCCCCCCCCCTTCTCAGTATAGAGTGCTTGTTTGTAAAGCTGATTCAACCCGAATGAAGCAGAGGTAAATTTATGCGCGGTACGTGACATCCGATATCTTTAAAATCGACTGAAATATACTCTTACACCTAATTATCGTCTTGCCCGTCACCATTTTTTCGTGGTGGGGGGATTATTTGTTACCACCCCCCCCCCCAACATGTGCTGAGTATTCTTGGTGGTTTCGTCAGATCTGCGTGCAACTGAAGTTGCGAATAAATACCGCCATTTTGTTCGTCTTTGAGGCCTGGTGATCAGAGGCGCTGACTTCTGGCTGATCGTTCGAATTACGTCCGGGGTGCAATTCCAGGTGAGGTATGAACGATGTGTTTGTCCTGTGGGGTTGGTACTCTTCAGTTCCTGTTACCAGCAGCTCCGAACTGCTAAACTGGGCACAGGTGACTAATTTTGAAGTCATATGTTCGTTGCCATCGTAACTGGTGTCGACATTTAGTTGATACTTAGTCGTCGAGTAAGTACGCCTCGAAGAACTTGGTTCGAGTCTTGACCGGTTTTCCGCTTTCAACGTTCCAAAGAGCCTTTAAACTACACACAGACTAACATGCACTCACGTATAAAAGAAAAGCTACGGCTCGACTTCTGCTAAAAGAGCCGCGGATGGTTTAGTGGTTGGCGAGTCAGACTATCATGGCAAGGTCCTCAGGTTTGAGCCTGGGCTGATCTTTCAGAGATGATGTGATTTACTAACAATCGCTGAATATCCAGCCGTGCATCGGACGAGCACATTAAGTGACGGCCCCCAGGCTGGACCCACTGGTTAAATGGGTATCCTTTCCTATGCCCCCTGAAATTCTCTCATCCCTCTGTGTACAACATCGTACTTGTACGGTGGCGGCATCGACTGTACTCTAATCTCACTACAAACTGTTCTGTCAAAGTCGCTAGACTTGCTCTCATTCCTTCCATTTCTGTGTCCTGCCCAAAAAGGGGTTCTCGCTGTAGGTGGCTTGGACATAACTCTACTCACTGTGGACGGAAGTTCTACAAGAAAATCACAAATACTGTGGCTGGACTTCTGCTAAAGTGTTAGTCCTCCACGATAGTTGCCGGGGGGGGGGGTGTTTACGTTTGGCATCGTGACTTTCCGTGTGCAACTGCGCGATGTAAATACAGAGGGTGAGTCGAAAGTTTTGCAATATTTGCATAAACGCATCTGCTGCGGCGGGTATGTCACGTGTTTAAACTAGTTCAAGTCGCGCACTGCAGTCAGCCAAAAGGGATATAAAGTAGCTGTGAACAGCATTGCATGTTGTCGTTCTGTCTGTCGTTGGGACGCCTAAAAGATAAACAGCCACAACCAGCTAATTGGGAAACATTTGCTGTCTACGAGCTTGAACTTGGCCATAATGCTGGTCAAGCAACACGAAGCATTTGTCATGCAAAATGGGAAGGTTCCGTGGACCACTGCACCGTTACTAGATGGTTCAATAAATTTCTCTCAGTTGACAGAAACCTCGTTGATCAGCCAAGGACAGGTAGTCCGCAAACCGTGGATTCGGAGGCCGTGCCCCAGGCCGCAGAGGCAATGTCGAAAACCAGCCCTCGGAAGTTATTCGGGGAGCTGGGCATATCATAGACCACCGTGGTTCGTCATCTTCAGAACCTGGGCAAGGTCTACAGGAGATGTCACAGTGTCCCTCACGAGCTGAAGCCAGCTGGAGCAAACCGCCGAGTGTGACTGTGCACGAAACTCTTCGAAAACCCGTGCGATGTACGTTTCATCAATAGATTTGTTACGTACGATGAAAGGTGGGTCTATTTCGGTAATCCTAACACACAGCGGTAGTGGTTGATCCCGAGCCAGCTTCCAGAACCTGTTGCCTAACGTCGGCGCTTCAAGCACAAGCTGATACTCTGCGTTCGTTGGAATTTCGAGGAGATAATCCATTATGAATTTGTTCCAGACGGTCAGACCACCAACACCAACATCTTCTCTGAACATTTGCAGCTCATGTATGCCGTTTTAGAGGATAAGTACCTGGCAGTGGTGAACAGAAAGCGCGGTCTCTTACAGCAGGACAACGATCGATCTCATGCCGCGCGAACTACCCGGGCAAAACTCCAGACACTTGAGGGCATCGAGCTGATGTTACACCCAGCATATAGTCCCGACCTTGCCCAGTCGGATTATTACTTGTTCCGGTCCATAGCCCACTTCCTCAGTGGGCTGCACTTCAGTACCCAGGAGGAGGTGGCAGCTGGAGTGAGAGAGTTCTTCACCTCGAAGGACAAATAACTGCATGGTACCGCCGCGGAATCGAAGAACTGGCAGACAGATTGCTAAAAACAGTGCAACACGATGGCCTATACTTTGAATGCTAGTTAGCTTTCGTCGTAAAAGTACGTACGAAGACATAAATTGATCCAAATATTGCAAAACTTTCTCGACTCACAACCTCTGTGTTCCACGATGAAATGTAAATGAATGCATGCGTGCGTATGGATTGATGTGACATATTCATATAGTTAGTTGCGTTCTTCGTTGGTTTGGACGATCTTTATTACGCAATTTTACCAAATTTCCTTACTGCGCAATATACAGGGTGTCCGAGAATTATTGGACACATTACAAAATTATATAAAACAAAACATTAAACAGATAGAAAGAAACTGACTGTACTAACTTACAATGTAACTACACAAGTTAATAAATTTCGACGTGAGATTCCTTGGTTGCTCGTAGTATGTCCAAGCGATACTCGATTTCATGCCATGTATTGGCAAGCATCTGAGGAGTTATGGAATTAATAGCAGCTGTGATACGCTGTTTCAGTTCCTGCAAATCAGTACAATTAGACACGATCCTTCACATAACCCCACATGAAATAATCCAATCGAGTTAGATCTGGAGAGCGAGGAGGCCACGGAATGGGATCACCACGCCCAATCCATCTGTTGGGGAAATGCTCATTAGACACTTACGTACACACGTTGACCAATGCGGAGGCGCGCCGTCTTGTTGGAAAACGACGTTGGCATATCTTTTGATCTGGGGTATAGCGGAATTTTCTAGCATATCCAAGTAAATGTCACCATTTATGGTTGTTTCGCAGGAGAGGAAAGGGCCAATCACTTCTCTTTTTGATAGGGCGCACCACACATTAACTTTTGGAGAATCGTGTTCCAGTTCAATAGCAGCATGAGGCGGTTCACTGCCCCATATCCTACAGTTGTGACGATTCACAATACCTGATACATGAAATGTGGATTCATCACTAAAAATTACAGTACTGAGAAAGTTTTCGTCTTTTTCCACTCAATTCAGCATATCCACAGCGAAAGCGTATCGCAGAGTGTGATCATTTTCATGCGTCTTTTGCACTATTTGAATTTTATAAGCATAAAACTTTAATTACATTGCCAGTTTCTTTAAACTGTTTCATCCACCGCTTAATTGATTTCGTTGACGGAGGATTACAACCATACTCTAAACGGTACCGTCTTTTAACTTTAGTGACAGACTTTAATTCCGCAAGCCATAACACACATATCGCCTTCTGCTGCACGGATGACATGACTACTGATTGCACATTTCTCATACATTCCTCATCAGGCCACACCTAGCGCCATCAATCGGATTCTGGGAATAACAATTCAGCAAAACAGAAATATAGAAACCGTCTTAGTAGTAATACGTGACATAAAAAAAAAACAGACAACGCTCATAGTTTTTTTTTTGTACATAATTTTGTAATGTGTCCAATAATTCTCGGACATCCTGTATTTATGTATAATACGACTGTAGTTTTTTGATAAGTACTTTCCTCTTTTGCATTCCGTGTGTCAACACGCGATAGTTTTCTGATATGTTAGTTATATTTTCAGCTGTGCTTCTCCCGTTAGGGCGCGAACAGTTATGGACCCCAGCTGTGTCGATTGACAATTCTTCGGCTGCTGTATGTTGGTTAAAGAAAAACGTGGAAAAAGCGATGACTGTCTATTTACATTGTCTCCACGTATTTGGAAGATTTTCACCATTTCTCTAGCCCTCTGGATTTATTATCTATAATTAAATAGTTTGTGTTGTTAAGCCCCACCAGATGGGGACATCTCAGTTGCTGAGCCCATCCATCCCTACGGATTTGTGAAGTCAGACGCTGACAGATAAGCACACATAGCACCGTGGATTGTTTGCACCGCAGCGTAAAGCAAACGCACTCTGCTAGTTATCGAGAGATCTGGGGTCCGATCCCAGCGGTGTCGAGAAACAATTTATCATCTGCTATTGTGTGTTAATTAAAGAAAAACGTGGAAAGAGGGATGGCTTTGTCTATTTACATTGTCTCTACGTATTTGGAAGATTTTCACCAGTTATGGATAATAACTGGTACAAGGGGTCGCGCTGCCGCTCCCACCCTTCGCAGTTTACGAAAAATAAATCATTTTGGCGATGGATAAAAGGTTTTGGCGGAAATATTGGCGATTCCCTTTTTTAATGACGTCCGAGAAAAAACAGTCTTAAAAAAATAGTTTTTACTCGGATGTCATGTCGAATTTTGCTTCTGCAATGCCATTGAAATTTTAAAAATGAATATAGAATCTTTCAAATGCGATCATAAACTCACGGACAATGAAATTTGCGCACCTGGAAGAAAACATTCTGCAACCGCGAAACTTTGCAAATAGCTAGAGTGCGTGCTGATATGCAAATGATTCACGTTTGGTGCGAGTGCTCATGACCGCACACCCTGTGGTGGCGCTGCAAGCACGAACCGGCATGTAGCCGATGCCCCATGAAAGCGAAAAGCACCGGCCATCTCAAACAAGAGCACAGAGTGACAAGAATGCCGGGTAGACGCCAGAGGCGTCGATTCACGGAACTCGCGGACTTTGAGAGAGAGGCCTGATCATCAGTTTGAAAACCGCAGGGTGGTTGACGCGCCGTATATCCCGCCACGTGGATCGTTCTGACCATACCGTCCGACTGTGTTGGGAGCAGTAGGCACGTTGCCGGCACTGCCACACGGCGGAGCAGACCAGGAGGTCCACCGATAGAAAGGATCGACGGGGTAGTCGATGTAAGACAGTGTTTTTGATCGTTCTTCGTGCCACGCAAACACAGTTTTAGTGCTGTGCGCACGGCAATTGTCGTCTTGGAAGACAGGAGTGGCAATGTGATGCTGCATCTGGAGATGTAGGACAAAGGGCAACACTTCGTCATTCAGAATGCGGAGGTATGCATGCTGGTTGAAATCCATCGTCACTGGAACGAGTGGGCCCATTTCGTGGTACGATAAACATCCCCAAAACATCACATATCCTCCTCCTCCAGCTTGAACAACACCTTCGACACAATCAGGATTAAAAACTTCATTGGGCCTGCGATGAACTCTTCGCTTCCCATCATTGGAGTACAAACAAAAACGAGACTCATAAGACCAAATTAGACGTTTCCGATCCTCCACTATAAGTTTTGTGACTCTGAGCCCATTGATAACGTGTGACTTTGTGACTTGCTGTTAAAAGAGGCCTCTTCCTTGGTACTATTCCCCAGATGTCCATCGTGTGCAGTTCTCGTCGCAATATCCTCTCGGAAATTGGTTAGAGTGGAATTTTGTTGGCTGTTTGGTGCAATTGTTGCCTTCTTTGAAACCGATTTGCAGTTACTAGCCGTGAAACATGGAGGCGGTCTCTGTTGGTGAGTATCATTTGCCGGCCACAGTTACGTCGCGATTTTCTGTTGACTGCGAACTATACCATTGCTTGTACACCCTCTGGACAGTACACTTCCTCACACCAACAAATTGGGCGACTTCATTCACTCTGTGTCCGTGGGCACGGCCAGACACGATGGCTCCTTTTTGCCGCTCAGTAAAGTCTGTCTTACGACTCACATTGCAGACTAAATTCAACACACAGGTTGTTCTTCACCACCGCACGAGACAGAAATGATTCTGTACACCACATAAGTGCTACTTATGTCCCAACAATGTTATCACTGCGCCCTCTGTGCAACCGGTAACTTCCTAGTGTCATTTCTGTTAGGGGTGACTAATTTTTTGTCCGGTGTGCTTATTTTGCTCCCCTTGTACGATACTTTCTCCCCCTCCCTCACAACAGCCCCTGAACTCTGAATTGATGGCGTATACTAAACTAACTTATAGTAAAACTAAGAACTTTGAAGAGAGGTGCTTTTTAAGCCCCTTTCAAGCAAAGCGAGACACGCAACGCAGAGACCTATTGGGATTGGTTCAAAATCGCCGCGTTGGCATCGCAGCATGTTTACTTGCACTAGCATATTGCACTGACACAGTGCAGTCCTTCCGTCAGAATAATGCATGCGTGCGTGCGTGTGTGTGGCCTTACTGTATCAATTAATTGTGGGAAATTTGATGAACATGAAAATAATTGTTTAATCGCCCAGCTTTTTCCAGTGAATCCTTGGTGCATTAGAAAAACATTGGCATCATTTTCACGTTTGACTTCTTTACTTTAGAAATTTGAGATACGTTAAGTTTAAATTCTGGATTTTTCTGGGAGATATCTGTGCCGCATTGTTGTCCTTAAATAGAATCTGGAATATATATATTTTTAACTGTATTGAGAGCTGAGTGAATGTAAATTGTAAAATTGTTTAGCGTTCTTTTTTTGCCGTAAGAAGAAGAGCCAGTTGCAGTGATTTGATGTCGAGATTTTGCATCTGCTCGGTTGGGGAGGATGAGGCAGCTGCCGCAGCATTTTCCATTCTCGGGAAACAATTATAGTTCGTAATCTTGAAAATCCTCGGAATCTCTTGTGCGTCAGAAAAATGTGGTATGATCTACTTGTTTCACTCCGAGGATTTCCAAAGCGTGAATAGTTCAGTTGAATAGATAAAAACAAGAAAGCCAATCTTCTGGTCATGCAATTATTGTTGCCTCTTCCCGGACATTTTTCTTCTTCTTCCTCTCCGTCTTCCAGATGCCTCGGTGCGTTTCTTTGCTTGCCTGAACGACGCATAATAACAACGCTGATTGTTGGAAGATATATCTTCGGCATCTGTCAGCATCTTGTAGTTTCATTATTGTCCCGGAGAAAAGGAATTTCGATCTTTGCATGGAGGACAGGCGCGCGAAAATGCTGTTTTACGCAGCAGCGAGAAATAAGCACATGCAAAGCAATAAATTTAAAACAAGCGAATCGACAAATGCTCGGGGAGAATGTTTCGCGCATTTTGGAGAACTCTTGTGTGGGTGATGAAAAGAAATAGAATTCTTCGAAGGGAAGTAGTGGTACTTCTTCGAAATGAACACCCATTGAAACTCAACTTCAAATGTTTCCTCACTCCATGGCTCACAGATTTCTTTCTTGCTTTCGTGGAAGTGAGATGCCGCGTGGAAAAAAGCACGTGGTTGTTGCGCTTAAATGTATAAATAAGGGTGCCTTTTAGCGACAGCATTTTTGTTGCGCTTAAATGCATAAAAAAGGGTGCTTTTTAGCGACAGCATTTTTGTTGCGCTTAAATGCATAAAAAAGGGTGCTTTTTAGCGACAGCATTTTTGTTGCGCTTAAATGCATAAATAATGATGCTTTTTAGCGACAGAAATTTTATTGCCCTTAAATGCATAAATAAGTGTGCTTTTTAGCGACAGCATTTTTGTTGCGTTTAAATGTATAAATAAGGGTGCTTTTTAGCGACAGCAGTTTTGTTGCGCTTAAATGCATAAATAAGGGTGCTTTTTAGCGACAGCATTTTTGTTGCGCTTAAATGCATAAATAAGGGTGCTTTTAGGCGACAGCATTTTTATTGCCCTTAAATGCATAAATAAGTGTGCTTTTTAAAAAAGCGCGACAGCATTTTTGTTGCGCTTAAATGTATAAATAAGGGTGCCTTTTAGCGACAGCATTTTTGTTGCGCTTAAATGCATAAATAAGGGTGCTTTTTAGCGCGACAGCATTTTTGTTGCGCTTAAATGCATAAATAAGGGTGCTTTTTAGTGACAGCCTTTTTGTTGCGTTTAAATGCATAAATAAGGATGCTTTTTAGCGACATCATTTTTGTTGCGCTTAAATGCATAAATAAGGATGCTTTTTAGCGACAGTATTTTTGTTGCACTTAAATGCATAAATAATGGTGCTTTTTAGCGACAGCATTTTTATTGCCCTTAAATGCATAAATAAGGGTGTTTTTTAGCAACAGCATTTTTGTTGCGTTTAAATGCATAAATAAGGGTGCTTTTTAGCAGCAGCATTTTTGTTGCGTTTAAATGCATAAATAAGGGTGCTTTTTAACGACAGCATTTCTGTTGCGCTTAAATGCATAAATAAGGGTGCTTTTTAACGACAGCATTTCTGTTGCACTTAAATGCATAAATAAGGGTGCTTTTTAGCAACAGCATTTTTTGCAGCGATGTAGAAAACAACCTTCCCTGTTCGTTGATGCCAGTAGAGATATTGCAACTGCGCTTAAGTGATAAACTATTTTAAAGACGTACGGTGTACGTAAATAGGTGTTCCATTTCAATGCACACTGAATGTACATTGAAGTATACACGGTCGTATCAGAATAATATGACCACCTACCTAATAATGGGAACAACCATCCTTCGCCCGAATGACAACTGCGAGTCGGCGTGGGATGGACGCAATGAGTCCCTGGAAAGCTGCCTGAGGCACACGAGCCCATTCGGACTGCAGCAGAGCACGGAGGTCCCGGAGATGACGTGGTTGTGGGTCGGCACGTTGAACCTGTAGATCCAAATAGTCCGACAAGCGCTCTATTGAATTAAGGTGGGGCGATTTCGCCGGCCAAGGGAGAACGGATACATCGCTGTCCTGTTCCTGGAACCAGTCACGCACCCCCTGAGCGACGTGGCACGGCGCATTGTCCTGTTGGTAGACACCATCACCACCAGGGTAAATGTCAAACATAAAGGGATGCATGTGGTCAGCGGAGATGGACAGGTGGCCCTTGGCGTTCAGGGACCCATCCAGTGGTATCAGCGGTCCCAGATCATACCAGGAAAACATCCCCCGGACATGCGCTCTGCCACCGCCGGCCTGTTTTTGATCGATAAGCGTGTCCGGGTGTTGGTTCTCGTGTGTCTGACGTCATATCCGCCACCGCCCGTCATTTCTGTGAAGGAAAAACCTCGATTTGTCGGACAAGACAACATTTTTCCACTCTTCCACTGTCCAATGACGGTAGTCCCATGCGAACTGCAGGCGTCGTTGCCGATGGACCTGGGTTAACATAGGCGCCTTGACGCATCGACTCCAGAGACCTATGTTTAACATGGGTTCGCTCTATGGTTATCGGGACACGCACCTGAGTGCCCTAGCGTTCATTTGCGTGGTCAATTGCTGCACTGCTGCGTGTTGATTGCGCTTTAGCAATAGACAGAGGCGACGTTCTCCTCTGGGATCGATGGCCTTTGGGGTTCCACAGTTATGACGTCGAGAGGTACTCAGTGTGCCAGCGGTCTGTTCTTGGTGCACCCTTACTATAGCACCTCGCGAACAGCCCACGAAGTCTACTGTTTCTGAGATGCTTCCACCCTTGGCGTTATAGCCGATGATCATTCCTTTTTGAACATCTGTCAGATCAGTACCTCTGCCCATTGTGCTTACGTAACGCACTACGGCTCATCTGTCCTGGCCGGTCGGTTATATCTTCGTGTGGTCGACCTTGTCATGTGCATTTTGTGAAGCCCCTGGGCGGGTACACTGTGATTCCGGAGATAGTCGTATTATTCTGATACGACCGTGTAAAATACCCATGTAATTTTGGCTCAATTAACTCCCACGCGTTGGCCAATTGGCAGCTGGTGATATTATCTGCGACATGTAGGCCATGCCTAATGTTCCCAGAACGTGAAGCGGTTGGAACATATCTGTGGCTTACATCAGGGGTCACGCCTCCGATCGCATTATTCGCAATGTACGAAAAAAATATATCATTCTGGCGATTGATAAAAGGTGTTGGCGAAAATATTGGCGATTAACTTTTTAAATGACATTCAAGCAAAAACAATGTTCAATTTTTTATTCAATTTGATATTTGAAAAATGGAATTGGAATGTTAGTTGCTTTTTTCATTATTTACATTGTGTTTGAGACGGAAAGGGTTTACCACAGAGTTGGAGACCCAGACATAAATTTTCCATAGAGGCAACAATTTGACCGCGAAGATCCGAGTAGAACAGTGTTTCAGTGAATGGACATGGAACTGAAGCGTCGACACCGTGACCATGAGATGAGTCTACCTTTTTTTTTTTTTTTTTTTTTCACAAGGGTTTACAATTCAGATCAGATCATATGTAGAGGATTTTTAGGAATGGAGTATCTGACCGTAGGCCTTAAACAACCCTCAGAAGTAGGAAGCTAGGAGATTTGAGCTAGAGTGCCCGACAGGAAAGTTACACGGAAGCGAAGTAGGAAGGCGCCCTTATTTATAACTGGGGGCGAGTTCCCGGGGTCCGACTGCTTAACGTACCTAGATTTTGCAACTCAGATCATATGTAGAGGATTTTTAGGAAAAGACTGTCTGACCCCAGGTGTTAAACAACCCTTAGAAATAGGAAGCTAGGACATTTGGCGTAGAGTGTCCGTTTGGAAAGTGACACGGAAGCGAGGTAGAAAGGGGGGGGGAAGTCGCCCTTATTTATTACCAGGGGCCAGTACCCTTGGCCCGACGGCTTAATGTGCCCATCCGACGCACGGCGAATATTTAATGGTTTGAGCGTTCATACCTGCCTGGGATCGAACACGAGGTTTTCTCCGTGACAGTCACGAACGTTGACCAATAGGCCACCCGCGGTCCTGATTTTACAACTCTTTCTTCGGTGCCAGCCACTGGTACTGTATGACGTGACAGACACTATCGTAGTTTGATATCGGACTACTGGGGCGCTGTTCAAAAAGCAAGAGTTGAACCTCTGTATCACCTCCTGTGTTGCGATTACGTGAAAAGAGTATAACACAATCCCTGACATAAGACCTATTATAACACTTTATGTATTTTAGTAAGGCTATTTTGACACCTGCTACGCTCATGATTTTGTTCTATGGCTCGTAAAGGACTACAGATGGAATTGATTGAGCTCTCAGAAGATGACATTTTAAAGTCCTTATTTGACGCTTTGAAAGATCCAATTGAAATATGGGGAAATGCAATAGAATATCACTCCTTTGGCAAAATGCACGAAAAATGCTTCCTTGCTTTTTAACCACTTAATGCTGCAAATCTACATTCTCCTATCTAATCCAAATCAAGACGTCCTTAAGGTCACAATTGATTGATACCCATCTAGAGGAACAGCTAAAAGTGCGGACCTCCATGTTGCAACTAAAAATTCAAATGTTTTCCAACAAAAAGCAGTCACAACAAAGTCATTAAATGGTTAGTTAACATTAGAATTGTGTGTGTGTAGGTTTTCCTCTTTTTAATTATTTATTTTTTGTGAAGTCCAGTTAATGCAATGCAATTTATTTATCATTTTCTAAGGGGATGATGTTTCAGGCGAAAATAAAGCTTAAACGAAATTAACAATTTTTATTCGTGAGCGCCAAAATGCTCGTTCTAAAAAAAAATCCATAGAAAAGAGTAAGAGAAAGGGGACCATTTCTCGAGAGATCCACCGGGAAAAAGCCCTGTAAGCCAATCCGCTCCTGTGTGGGACGAAGCGGAACGATGCATCGTATCCTAAAACTCGCCTTTTTATGTTCGAACGGCTATCGTAGATGGTAGGCCGCATCACTACCCGAACGTTTTCATCACCTGGTAGAGATGATGACGTGCATAACTTGTCACGCATAACTTTGTCTATACCGCGATGAGTTGTTGCTGTTTTGCGTGAGAAATGTGACTTATGCTGTATACATAGAAGCAATTTGATAAAGCAGTGCTGTATTCTTGAAAAATAAAGTTTCCGCCTGCCTGTTTATGTACGTAAAGCTCCACACAGCACAGAATATTTCGTATATGTTACAAGTACGTAGCGCTGAAACATTGAGACTTTTAAGATACATTGCGCAATGTAACAGTAATGTTTCAGAAACCTTACGGTTACGTCAAAATGTCCTCGAACGTTACATAACTTTGAAACGTAACCGTTACGTTACAGTGAAAAGTCTTTGTAACTTCAACATACCAACTTCATGTTACTGTTACGTATTTGAAAGATATATAAGTATTTGTCCTTTTCTTGTAGGACTTCCGCCCACAGTGAGTAGAGTTTAGGTCCCAGCCACCTACAGCGAGATCGCCTTTTGGGCAGGACACAGAAACGGAAGGAATGAGAGCAAGTCTAGCGACTTTGATATAATTGTTTGTAGTGAGATTAGAGTACAGTAGATGGCGCCACCGTACAAGTACGATGTTGCACACAGAGGGGTGAGAGAATTTCAGGGGGGGGGAGGGGGGCATATGAAAGGAAACCAAATCACACCATCTCTGAAAGATCAGCCCAGGTTCGAACCTGAGGGCCGTGCATCGATAGTCTGACTCGCTAACCACTAAGCCATCCGCGGCTATTTGAAAGATATTTGTAACTTCGTTACATTACTGTTACGTATTTGAAAGATATTTGTGACATCATCGTATTACTGTTACGCATTTACTACGTTGAACATTATAGTTTTAATAAACTTTGTAAAATCACAATAAAACATATTACACTCTGTCGGCAGCGTTTTCACAATCTCAACGCAGTCCGCTGTCCATTGGGAACAGTCGCGGCGTTTATATAAGAAAATAACTAAAAATCGGTCCCAAATCAGGTTGTCAAATTTATATTATACATGTGGAATAGACTTCTTTAGCGAAAAAAAGAAAAAAAAATCAAATTCGTCATTTCTCTAAATACCTACCAATATGAAATTTCTCAGCTTCAAGTAAAAAAAAAAAAAAAAAAACATGCTGGTATAGTTTACTAATACAACAACACAGCCATCTACTTAGATTTTATAAAATGCTTTTTAGAATTTAAAGATTATAATAATAAAAACAATTACTTACTTTCAGATAATCTTAAATCACAAAAAAAAAAAAAAAAAAAAAAAAAAAAATTAAATCAACTAACTCGAGTACGACAGTATCGCCAAAGAATATCCCAGTGGCACATGGAAATACGACTACGAGAGTGTTTCTGCGAAATGACATAAATGCACTTGCGCATCCACTCCATTGCCAAACCAAAAATCTTAAATATCGCCGGAATGTAACATCAAGGTAGCAATTATGTACAATGGAACTATAAAACAGTAGTATCGGTGAATGCTATTTTTAACGTAACCATAATGTACAAAGAGTTATGTTCCAAAATAGATGTTGCTGAAACGTAATTGTAAGATATCTCTATAAAAGTGTAACGAAAATGAGAGATGTGCTGTATGGGGTTATGGATTTTGTACAAGAATGGCAGGATAATTTTATACGTAATGTTTACTGAAAAAAAAAATCAGTCAGAAATTCATGATCCATTTTCAGTGATTCCTTTCGCGAATTACCGAAGCTTATTCTTGATAGAACCTTTTCTGTATAATCTCGGAAAGAAATGTGAATCTTGCGGATTTTTCGTACGCCAAGATAATTCTGAACTTTCAGAAACCTTTCCGCATATCTTTTTGTATTAACGGGAAAACTGTTCTCACTTTTCCCGTATCCATATGACGGACATTTTCCGGTAGTATAGAAGCGATTCACAGGAATATACTTGAGATTTGATTAATTATTAAATTTCAGTCGTCTCTCGAAGAATCTGATTTTGAAGTTCTGTAGAGAGATCGGATATTGTGTATAGCATATCGCATGATATTTTGGTTATTGTGAGGCACCGGATATTTCTTCCCCTCTTCCTCCATTTTGTGCACAAGCTTTTGTTGTGTTACCGTCAGAAACCGGGTACTTAAAATGATTGTACAGGTGATTGTATGATGTCTGTGCATCAGTGTTTGGACCCCTTAAGACAAAAGTTATTGTAGCAAAAGAGAGTAATCATGAATGTAATACGGGATAACACCATACAATACAAATTTTGAAGATGACAATCCGTTTTTTGGTGTAAATATGAGAACGATGGTAAGTCAGATGATATCCGAAAACTTTAAAATTCCGTCGTCGTGGAGCGGGAATCGAATCCGCGTCTCCCAGATAGCGCTCTGGTATGCTAACCACTACACCACCCAGAACGACCAAGTTTCAAGTTTGCGATTACTTTGAATATAACCATCACAGGATTGGTAGACATCTATGAAACGCTATCTGGGAGACGCGGGTACCATTCCCGCTCCAAGTTTTCAGATATCATCTGACTTACCATCTTTGTCATATTTACACCAAAAAACTGATTGTCATCTTCAAAAGTTGTATTAAACGAGAGTAAATTTTATATTTAAGAATTTTGTGAAAATATTGTAAAGCAATACATAAAACTTTTTCTTAAAGATGCTGAAAATCATTGTCCGTATAAAAAAATCTGAAGTTCCAAAATATGCTATTGCTTCAAAAAATCACGATGAAAAAAATACATAATTTGCAATAAATCCTCTTACAGAAAAAAAAATAACATTAATACAAACCTATTCATAAAACAGTAGCTCCAACAGAAACTAAAATGACTAATTCGCCCGCATCAATAGCGAGAAACTTATCATCATCGCGCAATTTTAGTCCCTCTTCATTTCTACCTTACACGTGACTATTCGTTACGTGTCTTTCTAGCTCAGGTTGACGTTGCAGACGTACCCGATTCGAACCCCACCAATGGCAACGGGAAAAGTTTCGTTAACTTCACTGTTGAAAATTGGTACTTAGAAATAATCAAAAATTGCGCGTTTTCGAGTACATTCTGGACTTATAATAGCTCCGAGTACTTGTGTCTCATTTTTGGAAAAGACACGTACTCATTTTTGAGTGCATACATGGAATCAATTGTGAGTATATCTGCCATTTCTAATTTGAAATATGTGTACTCATTTTTGAGTACATACATTTCAAATATATGTACTCAAAAAATCCATATATTTCAAATATATGTGCTCTAACTTCATTCAGTTTCTGTGCTCTTTCGGATAGGGCACAGAAATTGAAGAAAGTTAGAGCGAATCTAGCGATTCTGACAGAATGGTTTGTAAGTGAGAGAGAGAGTACACTAGACGGCGCCACCGCACACGCGTACGATTTTGCACATAGAAGGCTGAGAGAAATGGAGGGGGAGGGGGCTTGGGATTGGACACTTTTATATGTAACCGGGGTATTTTTGCCCGAGGGCCGTCACTTAACGTGCTCGTCCGATGCACGGCAGATATTCAGCGATTGTTAGAAATTCACACCACCACGGAGAGCCCCAGGTTCCATCCTATCAGGCTTGGTTTGAACCTGGGGTCCCTCTGTGAGTAGTCTGAAACTCTAACCACTAAACCTTCAGCTGCTCGATTTCAAATTTGGAATACGTGCACTCCACACATGCTCATTTATTCATAGAATCAACTGGAAGTATATTATTCGATGTCACTTCTGGAATAATAGATATACTAGTCACATGCTGGACAAATGGACCGCACAATTTTATGACAAATATAGTGAGGGAGCGACAATATATTATGTATGAGTTTGACACAAATATAGTTAATGTAAAAACGTACACAAAGATACTTTATGCATAATTAAATTACTTGTGATCAGTGCCTTTGTTGTACTAATTATTTATGTGTGTCACTTTACACATTTATTAAACAATTTCTCTTGAAATCTATAATATCTAAAGTGAAGATAAAAGCACAATTCGTACAATATGTCATACAAAACAAATACCACTGTCTATGTACGACATTTAATTAAAAGATGAAATCTATTTACAAATTAAAACCTCCACTAGCACTTTCGGGGTAACACTTACCCCATCATCAGGTGGAACAGAGAGGTTAATGCAGTACTCGCGTAGACCTTTATAGGAGCGCAGCAATGCACGATGGTATACTTCTCAAGCGTCACAAGGTTAAGGTGTTGCTATCGCAGCCGAGCAATAGATACAATTTCCGACTTTAGTTACACATAATACAAATTGTGTTGCACTGTTAAAATTGATATATTTTGTAATGTGTAGTGCAACACAATTTGTATTATGTGTAACTAAAGTCGGAAATTGTATCTATTGCTCGGCTGCGATGGCAACACCTTAACCTTGTGACGCTTGAGAACTATACCATGGTGCATTGCTGCTGTCCTATAAAGGTCTACGCGAGTACTGCATTAACCCCTCTGTTCCACCTGATGATGGGGTAAGTGTTACCCCGAAAGTGCTAGTGGAGGTTTTAATTTGTAAATAGATTTCATCTTTTAATTAAATATCGTACATAGACGGTCGTATTTGTTTTGTATATCTAAAGTGAAGTAATACGAGATTATATTTATATTTATTGACGCACTTATTTTGTAAGTACGTATGGTTACTTATATTTGAGCATGTCATGTACTCGTTTACAATACGAGTGCACTTACAAAAAAATGAGCACGTTCAGGTTCTCATTTTCAAGTAGATTTTTTAACAGTGTTCGTACGTCAGCAAAGCAGAATCTCGGGTAAAAAGCCTGAAAATGTCAAAATCGAAGATTTTGCGAAATTTCTGTGTAAAATTTCTAAAACCCGACACTGACTTTTCTGAAATAAACGGAATTACTGACAACAGAAAATCTGTCAAAATATTGAAGTGAGAAGAGACGAAAACTTTTATAAACGGAAATTTCGTTAAACGACGTATACCTACCGGCGACTTTGTTGCACGGTATTTTCCGTGAATTTACACCGCTTATCTTTAAATTGTGGCGCTGCAAATCTAATGCGTTTTTGTGTTCTTTTTTCATTACTTTCGTAAAAAGTTAACATGCTTGATGCGAAAACAGCGACAAAAGCATCGTTACATTAAATATATGAAAATATAATTATGTGTAAAATGATAGCATCATCTGCTTAGAAAAATATATTTCTAAAGCTTTTGGATGCGGGGAAAATTCGTCTCGCTAAAAAGGAAGTGCAATCCTTTTTCACAGATGTCATAATCGTCGCTGGGAAGCTGCTATAAAGGCTAGAGTACCCCACTGATTCGGATCAGAGCGCGATTTGTTTTACTTACCGTTATGTATTATGCATTGAGTTCCATCATCTTTTCAATCCCTACGCTGTCTGCAGACGCGACAAGTAGTATTTCGTTATTACAGATTTAAAAGTAATCCTCAGTTTTCCCCAAATTGATGGTGCCAGCAGATAAAAATATGCAAATATCTGTCTTTCGCGCTGTTTCATATCACTTCCAGAGAAGGAGTTTCCAGCTCCATTAAGACGCTCTTAGCGTTTGAAGTTTTGAAACAGCCAGTGCTCTGCATTCACTGTTATGGTGTGTCCATCATCATTATCGCCATCGCTGTCAGGTAGGAGGCTTTTACTTCTCCCGTTCTCCCGCGACAGTGGAATGATGATGGCATCCATCCGGCGCTAGCAGTTGTACTAAGTTACGGAGCGCATAGCCGCCTCCGTCACCAATTATGATGGAGTTCCAAACAGAATCTGGTGTCTTATTATTAGTTCTTTTCTGTATGCTTCTAAATTATTAATACTGACTCGCAGTTTTTCGCCCCCGGGCGTTGACATCGTGTATACGTGACTTCTTATCCTCGCTGCATAACAAGCATTATTGTTTTTGTTTGAGCTTTGTTTCGTTGTTTGTAATTGTTGGTAGTAAAGTACTAGACGGAAACCTTAAACAATAATAATAAATAATATCGTGGCCGGTGGATAAAAACATTTATAACAATCTTTAACAAGTTAATAATGAACTGTATACCAACTCTACTCGAAACAGTACAACTGTACTAGTGATCTGAATTTCTTGACGGAGAATAGAAATGAAAGTTTCCAAGCTTTTGGGCATCAACCAGATGGCTTTTACAAGGAAGGTACACAGCAAAATGAATGATAGAACGCTTCAACAACATGAACTTGACAATAAACGAACAGATGTAAATGTAATTATTCATTAAAAGACACGAGGCGTCATAGCACGCGGAATCCTGGTAGAAAAACAAAGGTATTCACTATTTGAAGAACTGGTTCCAAATTTGTGGCAACTCCAGCGAGACGCTATCATTGCAGGACTCACTTTTGGTAATGATCTCCCAAGTTTAGCGAATGGCGTTAGACTTAGGGGTGGAGTAAGAAGCTGATTTCTTTATGTCATATCACATAGGAGTAGCGGGCCTGAACTTGACTTATCTGGATTAGGCCGTGGTTACTTTACCGTTTTTTGTACCCCTTTTTTGTTCGTTGACTGTAATTCTAAGTGAACGCTTGGTCATTCCAATGTAGTATCGCTTGGAGCGGTCAGGATATTCTAGAGGAATGGCGTAAACACCTGCCTCGTTGCAAAGAGGGGCTTGTCAGCATTTCTCTTAAACTCAGCATGTAAAGATGTCGGAAGACCTTATGCCGACACCAAGGTTCATCTTTTTCAGTGCTTTCGTGAGTTGATAGGAGACTTTTGGTGTGTAGGGAATTCAGCCCAGTAGCGTAGCTGCGGCATAGAGAGATTATCATGACTGGTTCTCGTTTTTTCAATATAGCTATATACCAGGTTCGGGATGTGTCCTGCCTCAGTGGCCAATTCGACAACGTTTCTTACACTTTCCAACCGTAGCTTGAAGAAGCGTATATGCAGCTTTGTCCGTCTGTCTGTCCGCACGATAAGTCGCGTAAAAATGGTTCGATTTCGATGAAATTTTAGCATGTGGTAAGGGACAATCTGGGGACGAACACTATTGAAAATGGATGAAATGGTGGTCAAAGGCAGGACATAGCGGAATCCATTCCATCGCCCTTATGCGCCATAAATTAGGTAAAAATGCTTCGATTTCGACAAAACTTTATCATGTTGTTCCGGAGGTACACTGAACCGGTTCTGTTGAATGTAATCGAAATGGTGGCAAAGGTCAGGGCACAGGAGCGAGATTTATTCCACAGCCTTTATCCTCATAACTTGACTAAAAATGTTTCGATTACGACGAAATACAATACGTTGTTCCGTAACGACTTTGGAAGCAGTTCCGCCAAAAATGTTTTTTTGTCAGCAATTGCGAACAGTGCGCATGCGTGAGGTTCGTTAGCCATTATTTTTGCACGATAATTTCCGTGAAAATTGCCCGATTTCGATGAGATTTTTAATTATAAAACTGCTTATGTGTTAATAATAGAAATAGGTAACACGGGCACAGAGATATGTAATTTTGATATGTGTGAACCTCAAACGTTATACCATAGTTTAGTCCCCTCAAAACCAAGACATTTTCCTATGATTTCTGGTATGTTGGAAAGCGTATCATAATCAGTGCATTGCATGATTTTACTAACTTGTTTAATTAGCATTGTCTATAAGTAACATCAGAAGAGATTGCAAAGGCTCTTCTGATTCGAGAACGGAAGAAAGCTGTCTTGTAATAAGAGGGATAGAATGAGCTGTGGAGCAACGCACACACACACACACAAATCACCGCGTTCAAATTGTTCGATCGTTCTATCATTCAGTTTGCTCTCTACCTTCCTTGAAAAAGCCATCTGGTTGATCTGCGAAAGCTTGAAAGCTTTGATTTCTATTCTACGCCAAGAAATTCATATCACTAGTACAGTTGTACTATTTTGAATAACAATCTTTGCTGGTCGTTTGGATTTACTGCTGCACGACAAAATAAAAAGTGGCCACTATTCTTATAACACGGCCACTCAGCCGCAATATTCCGGTGATCTGTGCCACAAATTTCAACAGATACGAGAAACGTTTTGCAGAAATTAAACAGATATCCAAAATGAAAGCAGTCCAACACGTGCCACCACAACCGGTGTAATACCGCAGTCCTTTGTAACACCGTGCTCTGGGCCAATTATGCCTGCGGCCCAAAACTTAAGAAGCTTCATTTTCGGTATGTGCTTCACTGAGATTATTAAATCTTGAATGATTATGTCTGTGTTTGAGTTATTAACTAAAGCACCGTGCCAAACTGTAAAAAATAAGTGATGTGAATTTACGGAAAATGCTTGAAAATGACATGCAGCAGAATTACCTGTAGTTCGCTGAATTTTTATTCAAAATTTCTGTTTTTGAATAGTTTCCATTTCTAACAGAAGAAACCCGTCGAAATCGACGGTTAGTTGTTTTTTTTTTTTTTTTTGAAGAGAATACATTTATATGAACCAATAAATGGGAACTTTATTTGATTGACGAATTCATTCAACCACTTCAGTAAAGACAATAGTCCAGGTTCGTGATTTTTCTTTTTTTATTGAAGGTTTAACGACCAGCGGGAGCAACGCATTGTGCTATAAGCAGTCGCCCGTTCCTAATTTAGGGTCAGTGGTTCCAGAGAAGGGA
This sequence comes from Macrothele yani, assembly GCA_039090855.1. NCBI lineage: Eukaryota > Metazoa > Arthropoda > Arachnida > Araneae > Macrothelidae > Macrothele > Macrothele yani. Next base: position 190,612,881 of record CM076995.1, read on the forward strand.
GAGAGCCAGTGCCATAACATAAACACAACATCCATGCCTCACCGGGATTCGACCCGGAACCTTCAAGAACGAATCATTATAAGCCAGCGCTTACACCACTGCTCCACCGGGGCCGGCCAGGTTCGTGATTTGCATCACGACTGCACCTTTTTCAGTCGTAAAATGTGAGGCGGAAGTCCACTCATCTCGATCGTGTTCAAAAATTCAAGTGGATAGCGCACTCTTTCACTCTCATCGTGTTTGTAAATGTTGTTGCCATGAGATTCGTGTTGCAAATACTCTTCACCCGTCGGAATCGACGGGTGAAGAGTATTTGGCTTTCATTATTTTCTTTCTTTTTTTTTTTTTTTTTTTTTTTTTTTTTTTGTAAAGTATAAACTCATGTGAAACAACAAACGTAAACTTTAGTTGATTGACAAAGTCATTCAACCACTTCAGTAAAGACAATAGTCCAGGTTCGTGATTTTTTTCTTTTTTTTTTTTTTTTTTTTTTTGTCTGAAGGTTTAACGACCACCGTGAGCAACTCGATGGGCTATAAGCTGTAGCGCGTAATATTTTCACTAACAATGGCAACGTAATGTTTATTTACATCTTTACATGATGGGAAACGTCTTAATTACGTGAATAAACTGGATCGAATGAATATTAAATTGTATATATACATCACACAATCCAACGGCATAACGCAGTCAGGTCCTCGAGAGTGTTCGCTGTTCCGATGAGAAGAACTTTGATACGAATGCCTGCTGGCGTTGCTTTGCGCAGCGGTTCCCTCAGAAAAGATAAGACTTTGGACTATCTCAGTCCCTCTATGTTACCTCTTTCAACAGCGCGTGAGTCAACCGCACGCTTCTCCCATATACTTTACATGGGAACTTTGCCGCCCCACAGCGCCCGAACCGTTGCCCCAATCTATTTTTTCTCTTCGACTGGCACATCTACATGGTAAGACCTTTATTTTGATACCTCAACCTTATCTTTACGTTCAACCGTTCTCTAAAAATAAGACTCTCAGTAAAAAAACTTATAGAATTAATATATAAATAACAGAAATATTCAGTATTTTGACAGTTTTTCCGTTAATTTACAAAGATGTCATTTACAAGTTTCTATTCAGAAATTTCTCTCATTTCTAGAAATCTGTTTCCATCTTTTTCAGTCTCTTTGCAGAGTCGTAGTGTGGCTGGAGGAAGATCCCTTGGGTGGTTGTAATAACGACGGTTGCGCATGCCCCTTACGCGTTTTTCAGAACTTCCTTTTTCCGTACGAAGTGAAGGAAATTCTATTTGATGCTATATGCATCTCTCCCGACAGTAGTGAAGTAAATCCCAAGTAAAAAAAAAAAATGATATAACGAATACAAATACAAATTTGGAAGCTGTGAATCCGTTTATTGGTGTAAATATGACCTGAATTGGGAAGTCAGATAATATCCAAAAACTTGAACATTTCGTCGTCGTGGAACGTATGTGATACATTTACAACCACATGAATGGTGTAGTGGTTAGCATGCTTGGGCGCCATCCGGGAGACGCGCGTTCGATTCCCGCTCCAGGACGACGAAATTTTCACGTTTTCGGAGATTATCTGACTTACCATTCATGTCATATTTACACCAATAAGCGGATTCACAGCTTCCAAATGTGTATTGTACAATGGTGTAATCCCGTATTTCATTCATTGATGTATAACGAAGACATTCCTGCGACCTGTGCTACAAGTTATAATACTCAACAACGTTGAACCATTGTCGAAAGAATTTTGAATGCTGTTCTATGAAGTGACGCAACAATAGTTAATTTCATTGTTACTCAACAATATACACTATATTGACAAAAGTCACCGGACACCCCTTCAAAAGTAAATGAACGGATCCGTTGCGTTGTTAAGACGCGTGGTACAGCTGCAAACGGTATAAAAACAAGACTGCAGCTGACCGCGATCATATCGCACTGTGAGGTTGAGTGAAAATGTCGCGGCTGGAGAGAACTGACTTTGAGTTATATTAGTAGGTTGTCCATAAGAGAAATCGAGAGGCGTTTAAACATACCCAAGTCAACTGTTTTGGATGTACTGAATAAGTGGAAGACACATGGCGTGCCTGAAGCAGCAAAACGTTCCGGCAGACCAAAGAAAATCAGTGATAGGGGACGTCGAAGCCTCAGGAGAGTCATTACAACTAATCGATGGAGTACTGCACAACACCTCAGTGTACAGGTGTGTAAAAAGGCTGGAACCTTGGTATGTACACGTACTATTCGCAGAGAACTTCATTCCATGGGTTACCGTGGTCGTGCGGCTGCTGATAAGCCTTTCATCTCCACTCGGAATGCTAATCGTCGTTTAGCATGGTGTAAAAAACATTTATCTTGCACCGTAGATCAATGGAAACGGGTTCTATGGACTGATGAATCCAGATACACGATCCATCAGCCTGATGGCTGTGTGTGAGTATGGCGGCAGCCGGGGGAACGCTATTTACCACAGTATACTGTTCCTACGGTCAAATGGAGATGGCAGTGTACTGGTGTGGGGGTGTTTTTCGTGGTATGGTCCCGGCCCATTGTTTATCGTGGACAAACCTGTTAACCAGCATGTCTACCTCGATATTCTGGACAATTATGCCTTACGAACTCTGTGGCAATACTATGGAACCGAGTCTTGTCTTGTTGGTACCAGCAGGACAGTGCACCGAACCATAAAGCAAGGACAGTTAAGGCGTGGTTTGACGATAATTCCGTAACGTATGTGGACTGGCCAGCACAGAGCTCTGATCTTAATCCCATGGAGCACCTATGGGATGAATTAGAACGCCGCATAAGAAGTTTGGAACCAAGGCCTACTACTAAGCAACAGTTAACTGCAGCATTATGTACTGAATAGAAGCGCATACTTATCGCTGTGTTCCAAAATCTTGTCGAAAGCATGTCTCGAAGGGTCATTAAGGCCACAGGTGGACCGACACCGTACTAATGTATGTCAATAAGTGCTATGTTGTGTTTCTCTTCTAGGTGTCCGGTGACTTTTGTCAATATAGTGTATATTTTACTAAACTGTCGTTGAGTATTATTTCATCACATTTTACATAAACGTTATTTTAGTCTCCGTAAATTACGAGAACATGACGCTAAATTTGGTAAAAGCCATTACAAAAATGTGTAACCTGCTATTGACAAGCGCTTTAAAATTCTATAAGACGATGGTGTGTAACCTGTAGTTATCCTACACCAGAAGTTACCAATCCTCCTCACTAACACCCTTGCAATTCAGTTTTTCTTTCTATCTTGACGTCAGATTTTAGCTTGCGCATGCGCAGGTGGGCTTTCGTAGCTATATCACATTTCTTCGTTGTCAGGGTCGTTCCTTATATTCGTCTAAATCTGAATAATATTGTTTAGTATATAAGAATAGTAATAATAATAATCATGAATGTTATTTTTGAAAAACTAAACTGTCTAAATGCTTACTATTGCCGCCGCCATAGTTTAGTAAACATTTTATCTTCTTTCATTGGTTTTAGGACAATGACATTCATTAATCCACCGTTCAAAGTCAGGAATTAGTAAACCATGTTTCTTGTTCTCATGATTTAACTTCACTTTGTATGTATTGGACTGCGTCTCTGTGTAATCGTAAGTGACGTGAATAAATGCAGTGATGCATACTATCGAAAGATCTTGTCATTCAAAAGATGCATAATATAAATTGTCTACAAGAGATAATTATACTATGCATCTTTCCAAGGTATTCTCCCGAATTTTTTCCGGGTTTGAAAGCTTTATTATTCGTGTGAGAATACGAAATGCGTTGGGAACAGAGGAACATCTTTTTTTTAGTGGGGAATTGAATTCGCGATGTTGCGTGCGAGAGTGCGAAACGATGCTGACTGAGCCAGCAACACGCTTTCCAGCCGATCACGTTTAAAGGTACTAACGCAGGAAATTGAGTCGCGCGTATGATTAAGTGTGTTTCTCTGTGAATGCTAGTTAGTTGGTCATTTTCTTCTCTATAGAAGCTTAATATTTTTCTGAAAAAGTTAACAATATTTTTTTTTCTTAGGAGGACTTATCACAAATTACATTTGCTATCATCATGATGTTTCAAAGCAACAGAATTTTTTGGAACACAAGATTTTTTTTTTTTTTTTTTTACTGACAGTGACTTTCAGTAATGCTTAAGAAAAGTTGAAATGTACTACTTCATAGTATTATTTCACAATTCTCCTAAAAATTTAATCTTGATATCTATAATAGCATTTGAGTTAAGAGATCCACATTGGCATCATTCGATGGGCTACATACCCGGAGAACAGGTGGGACACGACAGCAGTGACACCTGGTGGGCCGTGAAGAATTGTTGCACGATGCGTGCCACGTGCGGGCGCGCATTGTCCTGTTGAAACGTGGCCGCTGGCAGGTCCTGCAGGTAAGGGAGGACTACAGGCACCAAAACGTCGGAGATGGTGCGGAGGGGTGCGGATGCCATATCCAATTGCGCCCCAAACCATAACGCCAGGTACACTCAGTCACCCATGCGACACTTTAAATTACCCGATTTCGTACGGTAACATAGTGTATACAGCAGCAAGTCCACCAACTGGGGGTGGGGAGGGATATCCGTTTCCGCAATAACCTGAAAATCGTGGGATATGTTATTAGAATTATTCGGTCTCACTACGGAACCTCAAAATCAGGTCTTCCGACTGACTATTGAAATAATAAAACAGGAAAAATAGTAAAACCGCCATATGAATATACAGAAGAAGTGAGAATATGTGTTTTCCCTTTAATTACGAACGAATTCACAGATGGGTTTCCTGAAAATTCAGGATTTCCCGATGAAACCTCTCGAAACGAAAATTCTTCGTTATTAACAGTAGAAACATAAACAGGAGTGTTTATGTCAATTTACATATAAAAATCTGTGAAATTCAGGTGTTTTCCCGTCTTTTCACGGAAAAGGTTGAATCAAGAATACGCTTCGTTAATTCCTGCAAAGAATCACTGGAAATGGCTCGTGATTTTCAGGATTTTTTTACAGAGTAGGGCGCAAGTGTTCATTTGTATTTGCGACCACGTTTCCGATTCTGAGTTCCAGCGGAAAAAAGTTGATGAGCCACCACGGGGTTCCTTATACTTATTGAAACCATATTTACAGCACAAAGCTGTGTTGTTGTTTTCGCCGAAAACCTTCATCTGTTCATAGCTATTCATTTCAAAATGCAGGATTCGTTCTTCTGAAAAGAAGACGTTCCGTCTCATCACACCCGCTTTGTGAAGGACAAGTTGGTGGAGCATTTCAGCGATTTCGCAGCTTTCGAATGGTCCTCTTACTCTCCAGATTTGAACCCAGTTGATCATCCGTGCGACGAAACGGAGCGATACATAGGTCTCGGGTTCTTTTTTTTTTTTTGATTGAAGGTTTAACGACCGCCGTGAGCTACTCAATGGGCTATAAGCAGTCGCCCGTCCCTAATTTAGGGTTACTGGTTCTAGGGAAGAGAGAGAGCCAGTGCCGTAAGACAAACACAACACCCATGCCTCACCGGGATTCGAACCCGGACCTCGTTCGGACGAATGATCAGAGGCCATCGCTTCGACCACTGCGCCACCGGGGCTGCAGGTCTCGGGTTCGAGTGTATCGCTCCATTTCATGTACAACCTACATTCGAAAATTTCCAGGACTGGTGCAATAATGAATAAAAAAAGTACCATACTCACATACAAATTTTTGGAGATGACAATCTGTTCTTTGGTGTAAATTTTGGTGTAAATATGACAAGGATGTTAAGTCAGATAATATCCGAAAAATTGAAAATTTCGTCGTCCTGGAGCGGGAATCGAACCCGCGTCTCCCAGTTAGCGCCCGGGTATGCTAACCACTACACCACCCAGAGCGACCAGGTCTCAAGTTTCCGATTAATTTTCTGGATGGCGTAGTGGTTAGCATACCCGGACGCTATCTGGGAGACGCGAGTTCGATTCCCGCTCCCGGAAGACTAAATTTTCAATTTTTCGGATATTATCTGACTTAACATCCTTGTCATATTTACACCAAAAAATCAGATTGTCATCTTCAAAAATTTGTGTTGTATGGTGTAATCCCGTATTCTATTCATGATTTACCATACTCACAATTAATGCTGGTCATCTTCAAAATACTGCCCTCCTGAATTAATGGCGGTATTTTCTTCTGAAGTAACACACAGTTTGCAACGTTTCTGAAGATCCTGAAAACTGTTCTGCAAGGCACTTTCCGGGATGTCTGCAAGTTCTTTTGTCACGGCTACGTGGATAAATAGAATGTTTGCATGGCACTTTCATTTTAGTGTCCGTTTTATCCTGGAGGACCGAAAGAAGTTACAGCGCGATATATCAGGGGAATACGTGGCATGTCGCAACACAGTGATTTGATAGTGAACCAGGAACTGTTGGAATGACAACGTGGTATGTGGTCTTGCGTTATCCTGGAGCAAAAACCAATTTCCGGATTCCCATAACTGGGAATGACGGTGACGAATACTGCTGCGTAAACGTCGTAAGACTTGCTTGTTGGATTCTTGATTTACCGTTTGACACACTGGTATGAATTCCTTGTGGACCTTTCGAGTCGAAAAAGGCTATCAGCAGCGTCTTTGATGGTTACACGTGGTCTTTCTTGGTCGATATTTAGTGGGACCTCTCCATTCAGCGCTTTGTCGCTTTGTTTATGTTTCATCTCCTGCAATAATTCTGGAGCAAAAAGCAGGATCATCAGCTGCAGTGTCCAGCAGATCGGAACTGATTGATGAATGAGCCTCCTTTTGGTCATCATTCAAAATGCGGTGTACCAATCTGGCATCAGGTTTTCGTTTTCACTGATCCTCATTTAGAATCTCATGACAGAGACATTCTGCTTCTCACCGACTCAGCCAAAAGTCTCCCTGTGATTTGGCGACTTTCTTTAACTGATTCCGCACCTCTCCGATTATTTCGACTGTCTGCACACTGGAGGAATGACCACATCTCGGATCATCATCAAAGGATTCTCACCCGTTACGAAACCGTGCATGCCACTCGAAAAGTCTGCTGCCAGATGTGTCTGTATACGCTTGTTTTAATATTCTGTAAGTTTCAGTAGCTGATTTATCAAGTTTCCAACAAAAGCGGATGCTTACTTTCTTCTCTTCCATGGCTAAAATCAAATGGGACGAGGGCACTTGCTATAACTCCCTTAATGCCAGTGTGTCGCCTGTCGTTACCGGTATAAACTGGTTTCCAGCTCTTCGCTGATTGGCCAAGGACTGCTGTCTTGTGGCATACACGTGATATTTATATCCCCCTTACTGTTACGTTAGTTATGCGGTCAGCCATGGAACTTATTGGACGTAAGTTGTATTTAATGTATACATTTAATGTATGTGAGTTTAAGCCGCTGTGAAAGGTAGCGGGTGGCATCGTGCTGACCACGTTCAAACCAATAGGGGAACAGATATCAGGGAACGACCTCTGCGCGTCGAAGACTCTGTGGGGTAAGATTGTCATGAACGAGCAGAATGCCTTTTAGGCGCTGTATTGTGTGAAGATGTTTGCATACAATTTGGATACGAACAAACTTTTTTCAATCGTATAGAGCTGGGCATGTCTAAAATTACCCAGTTATTCGTAGAAAGGATATTTTAATTGAGTGGAACCTATTGGACGTAAGTTGGTTTAAATGAAAAGCACATCGTATTTTGCGGAAGTGGGACGGGTATCGTCATTATCAAGCTTCTAGGCTGTAAAAAAAGAAGTGGTGTGAATTATTTTTTTTTTTTTTTAATTGGGGGTTTAACGACCATCGTGAGCAACTGAATGGGATGTAAGCAGTCGCCCGTTCCTAATTTAGGGTCACTGGTTCCAGAGAAGGGAGAGAGCCAGCGCTGTAAGACAAACACAACATCCATGCCTAACCGGGATTCGAACCTAGACTAATCTCGAACGAATGATCAGAAGCCATCGCTTAGACCACTGTGCCACCGGGGCGGCGGTGTGAGTTCACTTAATATTCCTAAAAATAACGTGCAGCAAAGTTGCCGGTAGGTTTTCATCCTTTAACGAAATTTCCGTTTTGAAAAGTTTCCGTTTCTTCTAACTTCAGTATTGGACATATTTTTCGTAGTCAGTAATTCCCTTTATCTCAGAAAAGTTAGTTTCGAGTTTTCCCGTATTTATACAGAAATTTCGCAAAATCTTAGATTTTGATTTTCTCAGCCCTTTTACCAGATTCTTCTTTCCTGGTGTACGAAGCAAACTAATCATTGCCTCTGGTACGGTTCGAACCGGGTATGTCTTCAAGAACAGCCGCGCATGCCCGATTGAGTTAGAAAGACACGAATAGTCTCATATAAAGTAGAAATGAACAGGGACTCGAATCGCGCGATAATGAAATGTGTTTCGCTATCAATGCGGGTGAATTAGTCGTCTTGTATTCCTTTGGAGCTTATTATTTTTCGGAATAGGTTTGTAAAAAATTTACATTTTCTGTGAGAGGACTTATTACAAATTACACATATTTTTAATCATGGTTTCTCGAAGCAGCAGAATGCATTGAAGCTCGAGGTCTGACAATTACTTTATGTTTAAGGAAAGTTGAAATGTACTGCTTTATAGTACTACATTGGCGCGCAAAAATTAAGGACGAGACGGTTTTTCGAATGTAACGTCGTGCAGAAGTGCTCCACATCGACTCAAATCATACCATGAGATCCCCAAGATGTAAGAATATGGGGCAAGTGAGCAAAACCGTCCAAACAAGGAATCCAAAGGGTACAAAGGCACTTTATTGAAAAGGTAGCTTCGAGCACTACTGGACAAAAGACAGAAACGTCCATGTGATAAGCGGCTGCCAAGAAAAATCCAGTCTTTAGTATCACCCCTGACTGCGTTGCAGGATTTACAACGTCTGTCCATTCTGAGGACGAGGTTGTCAAGGAGCTGTTGAGGCATCGCGGCCCATTCCTCTTGTAGCGCAATTGACGTGCTGCCAAGCGTCAGGTCCCACGCGTGTTCGATTGGATTTAGGTCCGGGGACCTTGCGGGCCCATCCATGCGTTGAATATCTTCACTCTCCAACAGCTCTGCGACAGCCACTGTACGATGAGGTGTAGCGTTGTCGTCCATGAAGAGGAACTTAGGACCCACAGCACCTCTAAACAGACGCACGTGAGGCAGGAGAACCTCGGTACAATAGCGGACACCAGGGACTGAACCTCATTGGAAGGTGTGGAGGTCAGTACGGCTACCAAGCATGATACCGCCCCAAACGAGAACTCCGCCACCTCCAAACCGGTCCCTTTCGATGATGTTGGAGGTGTGATTGCGTGTTCCCTGCTCTCTCCAGATGTGTATACGTCCAGAATCGCTCGTCAGACTACATCAGCTCTCATCCGTAAAGAGAACTCGACCCCATTGCTGATGTGTCCAGTTCTTGAGTTCCTGTCACCACAGTAACCGCCGTCTCCGATGAGCAGGTGTTAATGGCACACTCCGTACTGGTCGTCGTGGAAATTGTGCAGCCTCCTGGCCACGGTAAAATGCGATAATGGACGTCCAGTTGTCTGTTGCATGTGCCTTGCGATTTCTCCCGCTGTCTGTCTCTTCTCGCCTGTAGGACAATATACCGGTCGTCCGCCGCCGTGGTTGCGTGTGGTTGACCACTGCTAAACTCTCGAATAGCTGTTCCTGTCGTATGAAATGCTCTCCAAGCTCGTGAAACGATGCTGCGAGCGATCCCGAACTCCTCTTCCACACTAGTCACACTTCGACCTTCTTCCAACTTCCCAATGATGCGACCTCGGGTAAAGTCATCTAGATGCCGTCTACTGGATTGTCTGTTTGCCATATCACACGGTGGCAACAACTCGACGTCGTTCAAACCGATGTACACCGTGCAATAGCTTTCCCCGAATTGCTGAGCGTTTTTTTTTTTTTTTTTTTTTTTTGAAACGATAACATTTGTCATTTTCTTGTAGGACCTCCGTCCACAGTGAGTAGAGTTTAAGTCCCAGCCACCTACAGCGAGATCGCCTTTTGGGCAGACACAGAAACGGAAGGGATGAGAGGAAGTCTAGCGACTTTGACAGAACAGTTTGTAGTGATATTAGAGTACAGTAGATGGCGCCACCGTACAAGTACGATGTTGCACATAGAGGGGTGAGAGAATTTCAAGGGGGTGGGGGTATAGGAAAGGATACCCATTTAACCAGTGGGTCCAGCCTGGGGGCCGTCACTTAACGTGCTCGTCCGATGCACGGCGGATATTCAGCGATTGTTAGTAAATCACACCATCTCTGAAAGATCAGCCCAGGTTCGAACCTGAGGACCTTGCCATGATAGTCTGACTCGCTAACTACTAAGCCATCCGCGGCTTGAATTGCTGAGCGTAAACCGCCCGTGTTCTTTATACCCTTCAGACACTCTCCCCTCTACGTCATGCTGCATATATGCGCCTACCATACCGGACCCTAATCTATCTCCTGAGTGGTCTTTCGGTCCGTTCTGCCTTCTCGTTCCGCTGTTATGCTAATTTCTACTCTTCGTCCTTAATTTTTGCACACCAGTGTATTTCACGTAACCCCTGAGTATAAAATTTACACTTGGTGGCTGCAATAGCTTTTGTGCTAAGGATCCCAGAAACTGATGAATATATACATCATACAATCACCTGTACACTGTACAGTAATTTAAGTACCCGGTTTCTTACGGTAACACAATATACAATTGCTGGTGCCAAAAATGGAGGGAACGGAGAAGGATATCTAGTGCCACGATAACCTAAATATAACGAAATATGCTATCCACCATATCCGATCTGGGCACAGGACTTCAAAATCAGATCCTCCGGCAGACGATTGAAATTTAATAGTTAATTCAACCTCAAGTATATTATCGCACAAATCGCTCTTATTACCGTGTATTTTCAATCATGGATACGGAAAAAAAGTGGGAGCAGAATTTTCCTGTTAATATACGAAAGGATTCGCAGAAAGGTTTCTGAAAATTTAGATTTTTCCGTTAACACCTCTTAAAAGCGGCAGTTTACAAAATAGAAATTGCGGGAAGGTTTGTGATAGTTCAGAACTTTCTGGCGTATGAAAAAATCATGAAATTTAGTTGTTGTTTTTTTCTTTAATCAGCATCAATGGTTGTTTCAGGAATATGCTTCGTTAATACGCGAAAGAAATCACGGAAAATTTCTTTTGAATTTGAGAATTTTTTTAACAGTGGTTGTGAATATATCACATAATTGGTGTTTTTGTATGCACTTAATATTTTTTAATATGCTGCTACGTACACTGTGTATGTTGAGGCAGCTATTTCCTAATTGTTACGCTGCTAATCATTCTAAGCTCTCATTGATTATAAAGAAAAATACCGCCCTTCTGCTAGTTGTTGAATTTCTTTTATTCCTTACTGGATTATTTCCTGGCAGAAGAAATTTAGTAATTAGTTTAATACAATGAAGCAAAATTATTAAGGTGCACGCAATAGTTGTTTATTATGCATAAAAGAGTGCCGCTATGTTGTGAGCTCTTTTCTTTCTGATAGCATTTTTAGTTATTCATATTTACAAGGATGCCGCTGCCGTCGTTTCTTTTATCGGTCTGTGTTTCCGAAACTATTGGGAAGCTCGCTTACTCGGAAATTCCATTTACGTATTTCTTAGAAAAATCAACGTATGTAGCGTGTTTTTAATTAAAACTGTCTGTGCTGAAGTTTTATTTATATCAAGACGGAGCTCATGACATAGAATTCTGTGTTGGTTAATACCCTTTGAATTCCAAGAAAAGGCGAAATATATGTTATTTGTGTTTGCGGTTATTCTCGCTGGGGAAAAATTAATTACCGTTAGTATTTGCAGATTCAGAAATAATTATTAGTTATACCTTCTTAAAGTAGCGGCGGTAATTATGTATACTTTTTCTTTAGTCCATGATATCTTTTCCTTTAAGAATCAGTGATGGCTCTCCTGCTGCTTTGGATTCTTATTTTTATTTTTCGGCACACACGTAAGAATACCCATTTAATGTAACAACTATTTGTGTTTAGTGCTGTGCGAGCTTGAATGTTTTGTGAAAAAAAGCAAATAGAATATGTTTCGATAAGAAATATAAAAGCAGGCATTGTTAAACCTTAAATATTGCTTCAAAGAGGTTCTTTTTTTATTAATAAGTTCTGGGTTTTTTTTTTTTCCAGACTGTTATTATCGTATTTCAAATACGCAATTCGGAAGCTGTGGTATTAAGAGGTTGGAATGTAAAACTTTTTTTTCAAATGTGGCCATGGGCATATCTGAGGAATTTAGTATTTCCCAGTGAATAACCAAAAGTGTGACTAATAATTACGTGTAGTAAAAAAAAAATTGTAAGGGATATTTTCTGTTGGATTTGATTATCTTGTTATTGCAAGGCCGTCTAAAAAAACCAGGGCCATGACATTAAAGAAATGAGTTCCCTCGTTTAGTGACGTCACGTTAAAACCAAGGCTTCCGAATGGTTACCAACACTGTTGTGCATGACGTCAAACAAAACACCGACGTATCAGGGCGTGTAACATGAGACTGACGTCACAAACGGAGGGAACTTATCTCCCTAACGTCACGGCCGTGTCTTTTCTATTTCTGGACTACCTTATGCAGTGGAAAAAATACTGATTGTTTACTGCAGTCGGATTTCATGAATCATGGCTAGGTCATTCATTACCTGTTAAATCCCTTTTTTTCATCATTTTGCTAATAGAAAGATAAGTAGGTATAGGTACGTAGGTACACTGTAAATAAATGAATGGTGTGAATTCGCAGAAAATTTCTGAATATAACATGCAGCAAAGTTGCCCGTAAGTCTCCGACTTTTAACGAAAGTTTCCCTGTGAAAAATTTCCGTTTCTAATTTAAGTATTTCGACAGATTTTCCATTGTCAATAATTCGGTTTTTGTTTTTTCCCGGGTTTTTTTTTTTTTTTTTTCACAAAAGTCAATTTCGGGCTTTTCTGTTTTTTTACAGAAGGTTCCCCAAAACATCGATTTTCCGCCCTTTTAGCAGAGATTCTTCCTTCACGTAGGAAGTTAAAAAATCCTTTCCCTGGTGGAGATCGATGTCGGTACTGCTTGAGCACCAGCGAAGTGCATTACCGGCTGACCGAGAAAGACATTTTGACTGCGTTTGACCCTTTAAACTACCAGGACCTCCAAATCTTGTATCGCCGAGAATACCATAACATCCGAAACTATCCATTGCTCCTTTCAGAATTTATCCGTTTCCTTACAAGTTAACTAAAAGAAGGATTAGTGCTCAGTCACTACACGAAACTTCCGAGCTGTAGTCTTGATGTGCATTGACCTTCAGACGCTTCTCGGGATTTACCATTTCGTTCTTCCATGAAGAAGGCATGCAATGTCATGAGAGTAATAATATCGCACCGGGAGACACCAACGCTTTACTTATTTGCTTAGGGACCATAGTGGTGACAGAAGGTGACATCTGCTAATCCTGTGTAAATTCGAAGAACAGATGGTGGTAGGAAAACCTTCTCACTGGAGACGGCCGTGGTAGTTTTGATGTAAGGGCGTAATGGTCGTTAAAGGGTTAAGGTAGAAGTGAAAGGAATTCGAGCCGCGCAATGATGAAATGTTGTTTACTATCAGTGCGGGTTAATTATCATTTCTTATTAATAACAAGGAACTTTACACCAACTATACTTAAAATAGTATAACTGTACTAGTAATCCGAAATTCTTGGCGTAGAATAGAAATCAAAGTATCTAAGCTTTCGCACATCAACCAGATGGGTTTTTGAAGGAAGGTAGACTGCAGGCAATGACAGAGCGCTTCAACAATTTGAACGCGGAGACTTGTGGTTTGATCTAACGCGGTGACTTAATTTCATCTAACGCGGTGACTCGACTTGATCTGTTCGTTTATTGTCAAGTCACCGCTTTCAAATTCTTGAAGTGTTCTATCAAGGCTGAACTGGATGAAGAACAGGATATAACATTAACGTTGAAGTCAATAGACTTTTGGTGATTGGCCAGCATGCGTTAGGGACGATTTCAGCCGTTAGATGGCACTGCGTCCCAATGTATAAACAACTCAGTTTTCACGTTGTCTGAATTGCTGGATTGTGTATGTTCGTCGTTTTTTCTTGTTTCTTTTTAAAAAACCTTACAGTTTTAAAACCAAACTGATGTTTTCACAACAAAATCTAACCCATTTTCAAAATGGTTTACTGTTGTGTGCCGATGTGCACATCTTCTGAGAAGAAACACGTGGGACTTTCATGCCACGAGTTCCCCTCAAATCAGAACCTAAAGCAACTGTTGCTGAAATCAATATCTCGTCAGGATTTTGCTCCAAATGACAAGTCACCTTCAACTGTTGTTTGTGGTAAGCATTTTCATTCTGATAATTACGTACATAATTCAATTTTAGAAAAAAACCTCTGCTGTATAAACTGATATTAAGTAAAATAGTAGGTAAATGTGTAGATTTGCGTTTTAAATTATTTCGTCGGAAAAATGCTAGTACCTGGGAAAAAGTGCGACGTACAGATTTTAGATTATGGAAATTAATGGCAAATGGTGCAGAAATTTCCTGTTTCAAAATGATTTTTATCGTAATATTTACGTGTAAGTGCGATGCCGTGAATATTATAATAAAAATCTTTAAAAGATATTTAAAAACAGGGAATTTCTGCACCATTTGCCATTAATTTCCATAATCTAAAATCTGTACGTCGCACTTCTTCCAGGTACTAACATTTTTCCGACGAAATAATTTAAGTCGCTAACTACACATTTACCAAAATCTCAGCACTAGATCGTTGAAGAGTAAAGGGGGAATAAGATTTACACATCAATTACACCAATCCCTACAGAAAAAGTCTCTTGCCCAAGTACTACGAATTCAGAATGTAAATATTCATCTGTTCACGTGAAAGTGAATATGAATAAAATCTCAAATGTAAATAATGATACGGAATCAGTTTGTTTATGCGAACTACGTCAATAGATGGCGCTGCGTCCCAACTCATCTTTTCTGTCCTCGCTGTTTTTACTTAATGTTACAGTCTGGTAGGATCCAGGTCAGCCTTGGTTCTATATTTTCTCTGTTTGCAGTTTGCTGTCTACCTTCCTTCAAAAAGCCGTCTGGTTGACGTGCGAAAGCTTGGAAACCTTGATTTCTGTTCTGCGCCGAGAATTTTGCATTACTAGTACAGTTACAAAGGGTGAGTCGAAAGTTTTGCAACATTTACCTAAACGCATGTGCTGCGGAGGGTATGTCACGTGTTTAAACTAGTTCAAGTCGCTCACTGCAGTCAGTCAAAAGGGATATAAAGTGGTAGTCGTTGCTGTGAATAGCATTACATTTCGTTTTGTCTGTGGTTTGGACGCCTGAAAGATGAAAAGCCACAACCGGCTAATTAGGGGACTTTAGCTTTACGAGTTTGAACACGGCCGTAACGCTGCTCAAGCAACACGAAACATTTGTCATGCGAAAGGAGAAGATTCCGTGGACCACAGCACCGCAACCAGACGGTTCAAGAAGTTTTACTCAAACGACAGAAACCTCGACGATCAGCCAAGGTCAGGTAGGCCACGAACTGTGTGATTCGGAAGCCATGCGCCAGGCTGTAGAGGCAAATTCGACAAGCAGCACCTGGAGATTGTAAAGCGGGCTGGACGTATGACAGGCCACTGTAGTTCGTCACCTTCAGGACCTGGTCAAGGTCTACAGGAGCTGCCGCATTGTCCCTCACGAACTGACGCCAGCTGAAGCAAACCGCTGAATGGAAGTGTGCACCAGACTCCTAGAAAACCCACGCGATGTACGTTACGTGCGATGAAAAGTGGGTCTATTTCCGTAATCGTAACACACAACGGCAGTGGTTGAGCCCGGGCCAGCTTCCTGAACCTGTTGCCAAACTTGGGTCCTTCGAGCACAAGGTGATGCTCTGCGTCTGTTGGGATTTCAAGGGGATAATCCGTTACGAATTTGTTCCAGAAGGTCAGACCATCAACGCCAACCTCTACTCTAAACATTTGGAGCGGATGTATGCCGTTTTGAAGGATAAGTACCCGGCCCTGGTGAACAGAAAGCGCTCTCTCTTACAGCAGGACAACGCTCGGCCTCACACCGCCAGAACGACCTGCGCAAAACTCCAGGAACTTGAGGGCATCGAACTGATGCCATACCCAGCATATAGTCCGGAACTTGCCCCGTCGGATTATTACTTGTTGTAGTCCATGGCCCACTTCCTTCGCTGGTGGCAGTTCAACAACCAGGAGGAGGTGGCAGCTGGGGTGAAGGAGTTCTTCGCCTCGAAGGACAAAAACTGGTACCGCCGTGGAATCGAAGAACTGGCAGGCAGATGGCTAAAGACGAAGCAACACGATGCCTTATACTTTGAATACTAGTCAGCTTACGTCGTAAAGGTGCGTATGAAGACGTAAAGTGATCCAAATGTTGCTAACCTTTCGACTCACCCTCTGTATATTATTTTAATTATCATTTTATGTTCTGTAGAAGCGCTTATTATTTTCGTCTTTGACCAAACGGATTCGATTGTATTTCAAAACCAAGCGTACACAGCTAAATTAATGATTATGAAATTGTTGTTCTCTCTCTCTCTCTCTCTCTCTCTCTCTCTCTCTCTCTCTCTCTCTCTCTCTCTCTCTCTCTCTCTCTCTCAACGTGCTTATTAAGTTTCTTCCTCTGTAGCTGACTTGCATAGTGTTGTCCCATCGAGGAAAATGAAGTAATGTGATTCTGATGTACAAAGCACTGGGGACTTTTTGGGTGCTTGTTTAGTGGTATCCTCATCTCACGTCCACGCTGTTTAATCTAATCGATGGTACACGAGGGTAAAGATTGCTGCATAACGTTTTAGGAACTGTGCCTGTGTTCCTGTAATTTTGATTTTTTTTTTTTTTTCCCCGGTAGTACACGTCGTTAAGAAGCTATAAAGACCCATGATCTAACCTAAGAAGCATACGTGTTTTCAGAAAGATATTCAGTGTCTGTGACACATAATGATTTCAATCGTCTTTCAATTTTGACATGATTCTGTTTATGTCCATTGACATTGCAGTTCGTAGAAAAGAAGGAAAATGCGACGTATCGATTGGTTTATTTCTTTTCAGGAGTTGCTGTAATGGAAGTTTCTCCTGTTTGAAAAATAAACTCGGCAATCCTTGGAGTAATCCGAAACTCAAGTAAGGCATTTGTTTCTTTCCGTTTGGTTTTCATTTTATTTGCGCCCCCCCCCCGTCCATCCCCCCTCGTGTAGTCAGATGTATACCGTTCATCGAGAATTGTAGAAAAACGGGTTGGAGTAATGCCCTCATCTTTGTTTGGAAAAGCAAAGAAAGGGGGAAAGACCAATCAACATCGTTTTGGAATTGTTTTATTTATCTTTTATTTCTATGGTATCAATTTTCGAGGTAATTATGGAATGATAGTGATCGAAATATACTATACTGTGCAAATTAATTGGGACAAAGTAAAAAATCACTCTTTTTTTCAAAACTATGCCTTTATATCATTTTATGCTTTGATATACACTGATGAATATATGTATTAGTATGAAGTATGTCCTCCTTTAGCAGAAATGACCTCTTGAATTCGTTTTGCCATTGACTCCACTAATTGAGTTCACATATTTTTGACTTCATAATCGTGGAACCACACTTTATAGCATTCGTTATCATGCGTTCTTTGGTTGTACAGTCCATTTTACCTAAACGTCTCTTCAAAATATTCCAATGGCTAACAAAAAAAATTCCCAAGAACTTCAAACAAAGCGGCCCATTGAGGAAAGGTCACCCCCTCCCAACAAGAAACCTACACCTGATTCTGCCAATGTTCGGTTCTTTTACATCCACTCCTTGGACGCTTCAAACCCATTAAACATCAGAAGCCCTTTCTGGATAAATAAATCATTGCAATCAATTGCCAGCTCTCCTAAGAGCGTTAAGAAGCTCCAATCTGGAGATCTTCTTGTTGAGATGTCGAGTCCCAGATATGCTACAGTGATTTTAAACACTACCTCTTTTTTAGATTGTCCAGTAAAAGTTACCCCTCACGGCTACCTCAATTCTTCACGAGGTGTTATCTCTTCTCAAGACCTTCTGGAGTGCAGTGACCAAGAACTTCTGGAGGAATTGAAAGACCAACAAGTGAGTGGAGTCCGGCGCATCCTATTTCGGCGAAATGGCCAATTTGTCCCATCTCGAAACATCATACTGACCTTTAACACCCCATCCCTGCCAACATCAGTCAAGGCAGGGTATCTACACCTTGAAGTGCGCCCCTTCATACCAAGTCCTCTACAATGCTTCAAATGTCAAGCATATGGTCACTCCCAGCAGTCTTGCAGGAGTACTGCTCGGTGTGGGCGTTGTACAGCAACAGACCATACTTTGCAAGATTGCCATGCCGAAGCCGAGCTGTGCGTCAACTGCAAGGGATCCCATGCAGCATCATCGAGAGACTGTCCAAAGTGGAAAGAGGGAAAAGAGATCCAACGCATTAAGACCGTTGAGGGAATCTCCTACCCAGAGGCCAGAAGAAAGGTCGTTCCAAGTCAATTAGATCGGCGATCCTATGCATCAGCGGTTGTTGCAAGGACTACAGTCGGTACACAGACTGATAGCCATATCCCAGTGAATTGTCCCTACAAGCTAGACGACATCATAGCTGCTGGTCTGGCAGCACTGCAATCCCGAGCTAGGGACGCGAAAGCTCCAACAACCGCTATGCCTAAACCTGCTGTAACTAACACCAGCACCACCGGGACTTCAACAACCCCGGGAGGAAAGAGAAAGGAAAAAGAGAAGAAATCTCCAAACTCTCATCATATGAACCAGGATCATCTGCGACACAGGAACCAAAATACCGCCCCATTTTACCACCAGACACTACAGGGCGTCGGACAAAACAGTCCCAAGCGCAAATGGACATTGCTGACGAACTGATGGAATCGGACAACTATTAGTTGTCCCAGTCTTTCTCGGGTTTTGTTTTTCGTTTTTTCTTTTTCTCATTCACCACACTTCAAACCATGGGTCAAATCGTCCAGTGGAACTGTCGAGGCTTTCGGACAAGACATGACGACGTGAAACATCTGCTTTCGTCATACTCTCCGGTGTGCCTTTGCCTCCAGGAAACAAAACTTAAACCATCAGACCTCCTTTCAGTTCGAGGCTACAGTGCATTTCGGAAAGATAATGTTTCAGGAGATATAGCTTGCGGGGGAGTTGCCATCCTTGTCCCCCACAGTGTTCCAGTTTCTCCCGTTGCGGTCTCAACATCTATACAAGCCGTTGCGGTGCGTATCTCCATGCCTGTGCCTCTAACTGTTTGCAGCGTCTATCTGCCGCCGGATGAGGACGTGAGCGTGTCCGTTCTTGAGAGCTTAGTTGAGCAGCTGCCGTCACCTGCTCTTCTTCTGGGTGACCCCAATGCTCATAATCCATTGTGGTGTAGTGTCAGAACAGACACACGAGGCCGTAGGATCGAATCTCTTCTTTCCTCGACCTCTTTGTGCCTGTTTAACACCGGTGCTGACACTTACTTCCACGAGCCTACACGAAGTTTCAGTGCCATCGATTTATCTTTGGGTCAACCATCGGTTTTGGCCGACTGGTCGTGGACGGTGTGTAACGACCTCCATGGAAGCGACCACTTCCCAATTGTACTTAGGTATAATGTGAGCGTGCCATCTTCTGCCTCCCGCCCTCCTCGTTGGAAGGTGGATTGTGCCAAGTGGGAGGTCGTCACATCGTCCGCAGTGATATCTTTTGCCATGGTGACCCGGGGGTCAATTGACGCAGCTGTTACTGATGTCACAACGTGTATCATTCAGGCAGCAGATCTCTCTATCCCAAAAAACATCAACGACGCTCACAAGACGTCCGAAGCCTTGGTGGAACCCTGATTGCGCAGCGGCTAGGAGAGTTCAACATAAGGCCTGATGTATTTTTCGGCGTTATCCAACCGATGCTAATCTTGTTAAATTTAAAAGAGCAAAATCTTACGCTCGGTTGGTGCGTCGACGACGCAGGAGGGAGTCTTAGATGAAGTACGTTTCATCTATCAATTCACGTGCCAGTTCAAAAACTGTTTGGGAAAAAATTCGTAAGATCCAGGGAAACTATAGTTCCCGCCAAATTTCAATTCTTGAGAATAACGGCTGCACGTATGCTGAAGTTGGGGAGATTGTGGATTGCTTGGGCGAAGCGTCTGCCTCAGTTTCTAGTTCTCAGGCGTATCTCCCGTCCTTTCAGAGGATTAAAACAACAGCGGAACGCCAGAAAATCTCCTTTGCGCCTTTTTTATAACACTGAGTATAACTCCCCCTTCAGCATGGTTGAACTACGGGTGGCTCTGCATCGGTCCGGTGCAACATCTGTCGGTCCCGACGGCATCCACTATGACATGATCCGTCATCTCTCGCAGTCGGCTCTCGCGAATCTGTTAGTGCTTTTCAACCGCATTTGGTTGGAGCACAGTTTCCCGGACTCTTGGCGAAGAGCTTTTGTTTTACCTTTTCCCAAGCCTGGCAAAGACCCCAAGTCTCCCTCTAGTTATCGGCCAATTGCCCTCACTAGCTGTCTGTGCAAAATCCTTGAACGAATGGTTAATTCCCGGCTAATTTATTTTCTAGAAGAACATCGAATACTGTCTCCATCACAAAGCTGCTTCTGCCGTCATCGTTCAGCTCCTGACCATCTCCTGCTCCTTGAGACGTCTGTTCGTGATTCGTTCGTACGTAGGCAGCACCTGGTGTCTGTATTTTTTGACATCGAAAAAGCTTACGATAGAGCGTGGCGTCACGGTATCTTCCGTGACCTCCACGAAAATGGGTTGCGTGGAAACCTCCCAACATTCATTACCAGCTTCCTTTGTAACCGCGTGTTCCAGGTGCGCCTGGGTACGACGCTCTCTGCCTTTTTCCATCAAGAACAAGGTGTCCCTCAAGGCAGCATTCTTTCGGCGACTCTGTTCATCCTCCGCAT
Source organism: Macrothele yani (assembly GCA_039090855.1). Classification (NCBI taxonomy): domain Eukaryota; kingdom Metazoa; phylum Arthropoda; class Arachnida; order Araneae; family Macrothelidae; genus Macrothele; species Macrothele yani. The sequence continues at coordinate 190,633,914 of CM076995.1, forward strand.
AAACTGTCTGCTTAAAAATCTTCCTCCAGCGGTTTCGGCTACCATTTATGTTGACGACCTTCACATCTTCTGTTCGTCATCCAGCATGCATTTCGTTGAAAGGCAGCTGCAGTCTGCAAATACCCAGATTGTTAAAGCGGCTAACAATAATGTGTTGGTTCTTTCACCCGACAAGACAGCCTGTGTCCATTTCTGCCGGAGGCGTGGCCTACATCCTGATCCAGAGCTCTATTTGGACCGTGCAGCCATTCCAGTTTTGCCAGGGACCAAGTTCCTTGGTTTGACCGTTGACCGTGCTCTCACCTTTCGCTCGCACGTTCGACGGCTAAGGACTTCCTGTCTGAGAGCCTTGTCAATCCTTAAGATCCTTGCCTCGGTCTCCTGGGGTGCAGACAGGACTTCCTTGTTCCGTATTTACCATTCTCTCATTCGGTCTAAGCTGGATTATGGCTGTGTGGTGTATGGCTCTGCGCGTCCTTCCGTTCTCCGGCCGTTGGATACCATCCACCATCAAGCGCTGCGTCTTTGTACGGGAGCATTTCGCACGTCACTCATTCCCAGCCTTTATGCCGACGCGAACGAACCGTCGCTTCATTTACGCCGTCTGCAGCTGTCTCTTCAATTTTACCTGAAACTTAAATCTCTCTCAGACCATCCTTTATACGATGCAGTTTTTCATCCCCAGCATGCTCGTTTGTTCGAGATCCGTCCCTCGTGCATTCGAACCTTCGGTCTTCGTATGGCGGCCGTAGCTCGTGATGCAGGGCTGAACTTGTCACTCGTTGGAGAGACCAGGGGCTTTGAGGATCCCCCATGGCATCCTCTTGGTGTCATGGTTGATACCAGCTTTACATCTTTTGACAAGTCCTCAACCCCTGCGTCAGTGTACCAGCAGCTCTTCGCTGAACACCGTTACGTCAATGCAGACTTTATTCCTGTTTTCACCGATGGATCTAAGGCGGCTGGTGTTGTTGGATCCGCCACCGTCTGCGTTGACGAAGTTTCTGTTGCCCGCATTCCTACTGAGGCCACGGTGTTTTCGGCGGAGATGCATGCTGTGTATCTTGCACTTGTTCACGTGCAGTCGAGCTCTCATCAGCGTGCTATTGTGTACACTGATTCGTTGAGTGTTGTGCAATCATTGTCATCTTTGGATTTCACTGGCCACCCACTTCTTTTTGCCGTAAGGAGACTTCTTCGTTCTTTGCTCGAGGCTGATGTCCAGATTCGGTTCTGCTGGATTCCTAGGCATGTTGGGATCCCAGGTAACGAGTCTGCCGATGCTGCTGCTAGATCTGCCTCCTCTTTGTTCGTCACACCCTTGCCACTGTTCCACCGTGATTTTCGCTTTCTTGTTCACGATCATATCAGGCTAACGTGGCGGGGTCTGTGGGACCAACAGGTGGAGAATAAGCTGCACCGTATAAAACCTAACCTTGGAGTCTGGAAATCATCGTGTCGCCGGAACCGTTGGGAAGAAGTTTTTCTTGCGCGTCTCCGCATTGGGCATTGTCGCTTCACGCATAGCTATTTGCTGTGTGGCGACACTGCCCCGGTATTTGAGACATGCGACTGTTTGCTCACCGTCTCTCATGTTTTGTGCAGTTGTGTTCGTTTTCGTAATCATCGGTTTCACTATTTTCAGTCTCATCTGCTGGACGAAGGCGTAGCTACGCTTCAAAAGCTTTTGGGCGACCACTGCGACACTTTCGCAGTATATTCCTTTTTAAAACAGATTAACGTTTTAAAACTTATTTAAAAAAAAAAAAAAAAAGAAAAAAAAATTATATAATAATTATAATAGTAAATTAATAAATTTATATATAAACCTAATTAACTAACTAGTCTTCACAACTTTCATCATTCTCCTTTCTAACTTTTACCAAGCCTGTCTGCTCTTAATCATTTCACCCCGCTTTTAAAAATCTTTAACTGATAGTTCTGTGTCTGGCGCTCTTTGGCCATGCCTGGCCCTTGCGCCACAAAAATCAATTAACTAACTAACTAACCAAAAGATTCCACAAGTTTTCTATGGGATTTAAGTCTGGTGAATTTCCAAGCCAATCAAGCAAATGAATTTGATTTTCCAGCATGAAATTCTTGACCAATTTCGAATTGTGACATGGGGCCAAGTCATGTTGAAATGTCCCGTCAAAAGTTTGCAAGAATGAATGAATGAATGATCATATGTAGAGGATTTTAAGAAGGGAGTGTCTGACCCCAGGTCTTAAACAACCCTTAGAAATAGGAAACTAGGAGATTTGTGCTAGAGCGCCTGATAGGAAAGTCACACGGAAACGAAGTAGAAAGGGGGTTGAAGACGCCCTTATTTATTACCGGGAGGCCAGTACCCGGGGTCCGACGGCTTAACGTGCCCATCTGACGCACAGCGGATATTTTAGTGGATCGAGCGTTCGTACCTGCCTAGGATCGAACCTGAGGCCCTTTCCGTGGCAGTCACGAACGTTGTCCACTAGGCCACCCGTGGCCCAATTTGCAAGAAGGAACAATCCTACATTGTAATATTTCTACGTACTTGGCTGAATACATCATACCTTGAACAGGAATTAAGCTTCCAGTGCCATTAGATGTGAAAAAACCCCAAAAGATCTGTTTCAGAGGGTGTTTTACAGTTTGTTTGATATGCCCAGGTCTTAAGGGTTCACAGTTGCTTCGTCTAACGACATTTGCTTGGTAACCCTGCACAAATAAATGGGTTTCATCACTGAAAATTATTTTTTCCAGTCGTCAGCAGTCCATGATTTATGCTGTTTCGCCCATGCTAAACGTTTTATCTTCATTTTCGCATTCAAATATTGTTTTTTCGTTGGTCTTCTTGCCTTCCGGCCAACTTCCAGAAGCCTACGGCGTACAGTTGAATCACTAACATCACAACCACTAGCCAATAAATCTCTATGAAGGTCGGTGCTTGTTTTTTTTAGCACGTCTTTTGTAAAAAAAGATCGTGCTTATGTTACCGGTCCGTCCGTCCGTCCGCCTGTACCTACGATTATCTCTGCAACTATTAGTCCGATTTGAAAAATTCTTTTTGCATTCGAAAGCTTGAAATATGCGAATGATGATCCTTTATTTCATTTTTTTTTACGATGTACAATTTTGCCGCTAGGTGGCGTAAATGTAGATGATGTCGAAATAAAAAATACGTTTTATTCCGCATATTTGCTTCTAAACATGCGATTGAAAAAATTATTTTATCTTTCGATCCCATTTATGTCAAAGAGTATTTTAGATATAGTTACTTTTTTCAAATTAGGCATAGATTTTCCGCTGGGGGTCGTAAAAGTAAATTACATTTTTTCCGATAACTCTTCTTCTAAAACTAAGATTTGAAAAATTTGTTCTTCAGCGGATACATCTCCTGATTGGAAAATCTTGTTGCATATAATTTCAAATTTTTGGTAAAGAATACTTTAGCCACCAGGGGGCGTAAGTGTTAATCTTTGCTTCTGATGTATTTGCCATAAAAGCTGAGCTTCTAAAATATCGATTGAAAAAGTTCTTTCGTGGATTGATGCCACTCACACTGATAAACATTTTCGGAATATTTTCTTCTTAAAATATGCCACAGTTTCTCCGCCAGGGTGCGTAGATGTGTATCCTATTTTTGTCAATATCCCTACTTCTACGAGTCCGAATTGAAAAGTTCCTTCTTTGTTGGATAGTGTTTCCAGTGTGACATGTTTTTCATATAATTTCAAAATTTTCAATTAATTCACAGACTTTCCGCTAGGGGGCGTAATGGTAAATTGCTCCCCCCTATATCTCTGCTTCTAAATCTTCGGTTTGAAAAATTCTTTCTGCAGCGGATACAGCTCCTGATGAGAAATCCTTTGCACATATTTTCTAATTTTCGAAAAAAATGGTTTGGCCATCAGGTGGCGTAAGTCTCAATTTCCGCTTCTGATGTATTTGCAGCAAAATATGGGCTTCTAAAATCTCGATTGAAAAAAAGTGGTTTGTTCACCGATACTACTCATGTCGACAAACCTTTTAGGAACATTTTCTTCTTGAAATAATGCATGGCTTCTACGCCAGGGGGCGTAGATGTATATCTTATGTTTGTCAATATCTCTACTTCTAGGAGTACGATTTGAAAAATTCCTTCTTTGTTGGATAGTATTTTCGATGCGAACTGTTTTTCCTATAAATTCAAAATTTTCAAGTAAATCATAGACTTTCCGCTAGGGGGCACAAAGGAAAATTGCGTGTCCTGCGTTATTTCTGCTTCTAAAACTCCGATTTGAAAAATTCTTCCTGTATCGCATACAAGACCTGATGGAAAATATTTTTCACGTAATTTCTAATGTTTGGTAAAGAATGGTTTATCCACCAGGGGCCATAAGTGTTAATTTCTGCTTCTGACGTATTTGTAGCAAAATCTGGGCTCCTGAAAACTCGACATTTTTTTTTTTTTTTTTTTTTTTTTTCCTTGGGCCGATGGTGCTCATGTGGAAAAACCTTTTGAGAATACATTCTTCCTAAAATAATGCATGGTTTTCCCACCAGGGGACGTAAAGTCACATCTTATTTTTGTCGATATCTCTGTTTCTAAGAGTCCGATTTGAAAAATTCTTTCAATGTTGGAGAACGTTTCCGGTGCGAAATGTTTCTCATATAAATTCATGTTTTTCTTAACGCACAAGTCTGCAACCAAAGGGCGTAAGCTCACAATTCCGTTTACAGCAATATCTGAGGGATTAAAAACCCGATTGAAAAACTTCTTTCTTCCGTCAGATACTATTGTTTCCCATACCGGTTCCATTGACTTTGGATAGCTTTGATAAATTTAATTTGCGACAGAACGGATTTAAAAGACGTGCTTATTACACCCGAAAATTCGGTGTCATCTTTCTTGTTTTGGATTCATTTTACTATTTCTGATTAGATATTTATCGGTTCGTGGAGTTGCTTTTCGTTTTGTTCCACATTTACCTCTCCTTTTTGGAGACGATGATCCAGATGTATTGTATCGCGTAAGCTGTCTCGATACACTTGATTTGCCTACACCAACTGCAGAAGCGATATTTCTCAGTGTCATAGCAGTGTGATCCTTCAGAGCAATTATTTTTGCACGCTTAATTGGGGAAATATCCATTTTTTAATACGCGTACTCACAGAGAGCAAAAACTAACATCCACCTGTCGCACACGAAAGCTCACAACTGAAGCTGAAGTGCCTATTTTCTGTTTAAAACCGGTCAAACCACATTCTTCTTATCAAGTTCTAACAGTCACACCACCTCACAGCTGATAAAACCGGTTTACGTGGGTTTCCGAAATCAACTGGCGATCACATCATTACAATTCTGAGAATAAAATAGCTTGTCCCAATTAATTTGCACAGTATAGTATTTATAATTTTTTTTTTCGGCTGCTTCATGTCTGTAAAATATTACTGCGGCTGATCAAAGAGTATCAACTGTGCTTTATTATTTTAGTAGGATTACGTTTTTATGGTGAGGCAACACTGCCACAAGCATCATGTTCATTGCTTTAGGTGTGCAGTGCTGACGACTTTATTTTGCGACCGTTTTAATTGTTGAAATAGTTAGATACATGATCTTGTGAAGAAATGGCTCGCTTTATTCTTCCTCGTGTGGAACAAAAATATCCCTCCCTCCAAAAATTATTTTCAGTTCTGAGATGGGGGAAACGTAATGGGGCTCATTATGAAAGGGAATGGTGCTGAGAGTTCAAAAGCAGAATGTCGAATATTCGAGAAGAACAAACAATGGGAGCCTTAGATATCTGTGTTCACTTATGTAATTCTTTGGGAAAAATATAAATATATATTTTTTTTTACAGTGACAGTTTCACTGATAACCAGGACCGGATGAAACTTTTGGTGGTCCCATGGAGAAATTTCATAGCGGCGCCCTGAGCATACCCAGCAAAAACACAAGTGTTGGGAAACTAATGGCCAGCAGCTGGCAGTGATCATGTGATGGGTCACTGCTGCGGCTGAAATCTGCCGCTCACGGTACGGTAGCGATCCGTTTGTGGTAGCGCAATCAGATATCACAGAATTCGTTATTTTCATGTAGGACTTCCGTCCACAGGGAGTAGAGTTTAGGTGCCAGCCACCTACAGCGAGATCGCCTTTTAGGCAGGACACAGAAACGGAAGGAATGAGAGCAAGTCTAGCGACTTTTGACAGAACAGTTTGTAGTGAGATTAGAGTACAGTAGATGGCGCCACCGTACAAGTACGATATTGCACATAGATGGGTGAGAGAATTTCAGGGGAGGGCATAGGAAAGGATACCCATTTAACCAGTGGGTCCAGCCTGGGCGCCGTCACTTTACGTGCTCGTCCGATGCACGGCGCATATTCAGCGATTGTTAGTAAATCACACCATCTCTGAAAGATCAGCCCAGGCTAGAACCTGGGGACCCAGCATCGATAGTCTGAAACACTAACCACTAAGCCATCCGCGGCGGTAGCGCAATCAGTGATGGCCTTGCAGCATCGCCGTGAATTACGGGCCTCCGAGCAAGCGCAACTAGTGGCCTGTAGCTGGCAACCGAAGCAACCCGAACACGAGGTGGAAGCAGCGTCACTGCTCAGGCGCAGAAGCAACACCTCCACAGTCTCTCGTGGTACCAGTTAGTTGAGTACAACGCCATCGTGTTATTTTAGTGGATGTTAAGAGAAAAAAAAACCATATGTAGAGAGACGTATTGATTTCCTAATGAAATGCCGCATCGGCAATGATTACCGTAGGAGGAAGTTTATATAAATAATGAACTGTAAGAAACAGTCAATTACTATATCATGTATTTATAGAAACTCATTTCGTAGCAAAATTCCTCTACTAACACACACATAATTGAGAATACGAACAGCCATGAAATCACACCCACTCCTTTCCCATGAAAAACAAGAAATAATTTTTGGCAACTTAGTGAATGTATCGTATAATCCTTCATTAAACTGCTTCAAACGAAAGTCCTAGAAAGACACTAAACAATCGTGTTGGAAGAAAAGTAAGAATTATACACATGCAAAATGATCAAGTATTTGAAGAAAAATAAAAAGAAAAGGAACGCTAAGACAATATAATGCATTCATCTATGGGTTGAATACACAAAATTGGGGGAATTCGCTGCTAAAAACACCAGAAGTAAAATAAGATATATTTCCTATTTTAGAACAAATGTAGCTTTGGACCGTGGAGAAGTAGATACATTAAAAATGTAACAAAATGTGACATAAACTGGTAAATGCATATATTAATTAAACAATCGCCTTTCAAGACCACAAGGACAGCACAAAACTTTGGAAACTGTCTCTAAGTTGGTGCACTTATTGAAAGTGAGTAAAGTTCCCTTAAGGTAAATAAAAAAAATTGTTACGTTTGAAAAAATAAATTTATGAATTATATGAAATGAACATTCCTGAAAAATAACTCGCAATATTTTAAAATTTAAAATAAGAACCCTTTGTTTCACATTGCGCAGGAAAGAGACTCACCTTCAAACAATAGGTCGCACGTGGCAACCTAGTGTGCTGGCAAAAGTGTCCGCTTCGCGAACACGCTGTCCTGGTTCGATGCTACCGTAACCCACCGGGCATTTTTCTGAACCTGTTGATGAAATTTCCTCAGCATCGTGACATTATGCTGATAAGTTTCATTGGGAAAGAAAGAGGAGTTGTCCCTTTGGGAAACTGTGATTGTCTTTTTTCTTTCCTTTTTTTTTTTTTTTTAATTGCTACTACTAGAAAATTGGCGAACAAGATTCAGCAAGCCATAAGTTCAGTCACGTGATTGCCGGGAAACTGGCGGACCACATTAGGCTAGCAATAACTTATGGCACGTGCTTGCAGGACTGCTTAAGGGCTGCTTATGGCAGCCACTACCTGTGATGGATAACTGCCAACTGTTGGCCCGCTTTTGTCCCACGTGGTGGCCGTCGGGGCATTTTATTGACGTTTGGAAAGCGGCAAAATAGTGCTGGACCAGTGCTGGCCCAGCAAGACTGGTTTTTCTGAATTATTATTATATTGCGGGCCCTAGAAAATATATATCATATTTTAATAAAGCCGTTACATGAAAAATGTCGTCCATAAAAGACACGTGCGAAAATCATAATAAAGAAAAAGTGATTATGTCAAAGAAGTGTTTGCTTTAAGCTTAATAAAAAACGTTAATATAGATTGGAAGTTCAGCGAGAGAAAGAGAGAGAGTGTGTGTAAAAAGTGTTAAAGTTTGCGACTTTCTTTCCTGGGAGTGAGAGTTAGGTTGCATTGTGATAGTTATAAAAATTTCCTCACAATATGATAAAGATAACTTCAATATGACAATATAACTTCAACAATATGATAAAGATCAACTAATTTGCGTAGTGAATATTTTCCCAAGAGAATAACAAGGATCCCTCTAAAATAAATGTGTTTAAATATTTTTTTTTCTCCCCGATACATGTTTTAGTGATTGATTTTCAATTATTCATTGCAAGGTGGAGTAATTGGCAAATTAGTGACCTTTTTAACTCTTACATGTGCTCATATATTAAAATTGCTTTTTTTTTTTTAAATTTCAATACTATTTTAAAAGTCACCTGAATAATTGGCCTCCATGTATATGTAGACGGTGCTTGTAATTTAACAAAGAAGCAAGAATTTCTTCACTCGGATCTTGACATTTAAAATAAAAACTATTTATTTAACAAAAAGTAGATTAAAATAGTTAAAGAAACAAAGATACATTACATATCTTTCTTTGACAGCGCTCACTCAACAACAACGACTAACTGTGCACTCTCTCTAGCCAACTGACATCATCTTGTTGTTATCACATGCTAACGTCATATGATTGACTTCGTCTTACTTTTGGCAGGTGTGACGTCATCTGCCACTTCGCCTTGTGCTTGTCGTCCAAATGGAGATTCTCGATTTTACAAACAGCGGAATGGAACTGATACTATGAAACAACACAGCAAATCCTATATACAGTCCCAAAACAAGTTTGACATTGTTCTTTATTTTTTTTTTTTTTTTTTGTAATTTAAGTATCTGGTTTACACACAAAATTTTCAATACATCAGAGTAGGGAACCACAAAATGATGAAATTTAATTACTTATTTCATGAATGTGAATAAGAGTTTAAGATGGTTATAAATATGCATTTGAAATCTGCAAATTTCAACGTCTATACAACAAAGGGGTGAACACCTATTTGAAAGCGGTGGGGACTGGAAACTAAAGAAAAACGTTATAAAATATCCTTTTAACGGCCTCGCGCCCTAAAACTTAAGAAAATAATAGTAAAAAGTATAAAAAGACTGTACACAAAATTATTATTTTTTTATTTCCTAAACTGCGGGGCCCGTGGTTGGTGACCCCACGTAGCCAGAAATTTCTTGGGGAGGGGGGGGTCCCATGGGTTTGGTTCTTTGGAGAAGGCCTCATATATGCACACATACCGCTTTAAATTCTTGCTAAATCTCTCCTCAATGGGGGTCAGGACACTAGGACCCCGCTATGCCTATGGAACCCCTCCCCCAAGTTATCCCTATGTTCCATCCTGCCCTGCAGATAACTGGTTTACAGGAAGATCTGGTGATCAAATCTGTCAATGCGTCTTTGTCTTTTCAGTGTTTAATGACTACGAAAATGCAACTAAAAGTTTGGTTATTTGAGGATACAGCACGAATAAAAATAGGAAAGTGAGTGAGACAAGGTGACAGCATATATCCCAAACTCTTTAATGCCACATTGCAAAATGTCTTTCAATCATTATATATATATATATATATGAAAAGCTTTGATAAGTCGGATTTTTTTCCCCCTGTAGTCTACATTTTTCTTTCTGCATGTGAGCTTTGTCTTGTCATTATATTTACGTGTTTCCTTTTAATTTATTGTGATGAATTGAAGTGTGTGCTGTTCTATATTATATTTTATAGTTTTTTTTTTACCTCTATTTCTGTAGATGACCATGGAGGGACAACTAGTGCATTATGTAGTTATAGCTACTGTGGCCTTCCTTTGCTATCACAATGCCCTCTATTGCGGCTTTGTATTCGATGACATTTCAGCAATTCGGGATAACAAAGACCTCAGACCTTCAACACCGATTTCAAATCTTTTGTGGAATGACTTCTGGGGAACACCTATTCACAAGGTATAGAATTTCTATTCCATTCTTGGTATCACTATTGAGCTGATAGAGGCAAACTAAATTGTTTTTCTGGGAAGACTTTCGACTACCATCACTGGGTTCACTGCTTATAGTTTTTTTCAGAATTTAAGTCAAGGAACTAAAAGTGCTTTATAATAACTATATGATAAGAATACCTGCATCCTTTTTTTTTTTCATGTATAAAGTTATGAATTTTTAGGTTCACTGTAGGCTAGTTTACATAATTTGCAATAGTGAAGTGCATACACCTTTATAAGAGAAAGATTAGCCGGTTAATTGTTTGCTAGTTGTACACCTTTAGAAAGGTGTTTGGCACCTTTATAAAGTAGAAGATTAACTGCTGATTGTTTGCTAGTTGTGCACAAGGCCTGATTACTGCAGGGTCCAGCAGGGTCCTGAGACTCCTGAAATAGGGGCTTCCTTTTTTGTAAAATTGCTTCTAGAAATGGCTGAATCATTATTGAACTGTTTTTCTCATTATTATGAAAGTAATATTTCATGTAGGGTTTCCTTTCTCCTTCTTATTGGTCAGTTCCTAATGCTTTCATTAAAAGAACAGTTTCAATATTCACAAAACCATTATTTACTCCCATTTCTGAAACTGCTGACTCACTGCATGATCATAATCAACTGTACTTTGGAATTTATTACTAATTCTAAGCTTGCAAAAAATTATTACAGTACCATAAATTTGTAGATTAATCAAATTCTATGACTTTTCAATTATTACACAATGAAATGCACAACATAGAATGAAGTATAAAACAACTCCCTCACTTTGATGCAAAGGGCAAATAAAAGTATATATACTGTATATACACTGCTGGCCACCCAAAATGCAACACCAGGAAAGAAGCATGCGTCGCCCGCGAGAGGACGTGCAAACGATTAGCATTGCAGGGCATATGCAAATCATGTGCGCCCGGCACGCCACCGAGAAGCACTATAAGAAGAGTGCGCAGAAGGCTGGATGTAAGTAGTGGAAGTGTGTTGTGCTGCCAGACCTGTGCGTGGGAAGCTTCCTGATGCCTCGTCGCAGAATACGGCAGTCATTTCAGCACGTTTCGGAGTTCGACAGAGGACGAATAGTGGCTTTTCGCGACAGCGGGTTTTCGTACCGAGACATCGGCGCCCGTGTGGGACGACATCCAGCCGCACTGAGGCGAGTATGGATTCGGTGGGTGCAGAATGGACGGACGGACCGACGTGAGTGATTGCCGCAGCCGCGGTACACCGCCGAACGAGAGGACCGGCATGTTGTGCGGCGGGTATTGACGGCTCGCACCGCCACATCACGAACGTTAGCGCAGGAATTAGGGTGTGTTGCGCAACAACCTGTGTCAGCACGCACCGTTCGACGTCTTCTGCAGGAGCGGGGACTTGTCGCACGGCGCCCATTGCTCCGATTACCATTGACGTTACACCACCAGCGAGTGCGGCGGCAGTGGGCCCTTGAGCGCCGCACCTGGACTACGGAATGGCACGACATTGTCTTCTCCCTCGAATACCGCTTCTGCCTGCAACACCACGATGGTCGGATCCGCGTGAGGTGGTACTGCGGCGAGAGACTGTATGACGCCTGCATTATGCACCACCATACCGGTCCGTCACCTGGCGTTATGGTTTGGGGCGCAATGGGATATGACACCCGCACCCTCTGGTACGCATCGCCGGTACACTCAACAGCCACCGCTACATCTCCGACGTTTTGGAGCCTGTAGTCCTCCCTTACCTGCAGGACCTGCCAGAGACCACGTTTCAACAGGACAATGCGCGCCCGCACGTGGCACGCATCGTGCAACAATTCTTCACGGCCCACCAGGTGTCACTGCTGCCGTGGCCCGCCGGTTCTCCCGATATGTCGCCCATCGAACACGTCTGGTCGCTGATCGGCAACTGAGTGTCCCGATAAGCACCACCCGCGTCTACGCCTGGTGAACTGTGGCAACGTGTGGAAGCAGCCTTGACCGACATACTCCAAGCCCACATCCAAAGCCTCTTTCGTTCGATGCATGACGTGTAGCGGCCCTTATTGCCAGCCATGTGGGCCACACGAGCTATTGATGTCTGCGTGTTCCGCAAGTCGCACGGGCCTGTAAGCTCAATCGTTTCATCATTGTATCTGCTGTTATGTGTCCAGTAAATCTGGCTTTGCTATCTCGTGGCCTTCTTGGTGTTGCATTTTGGGTGGCCAGCAGTGTGTATATATATATATATATATATATATATATATATATATATATATATATATATATATATATATATATATACTATCTTTCGCGCGTTTTGATCTTCAGGTTATTTTGCAACCTTCGTTTTAAATTCTAAAGTTTTTCCTTAGTCTTCAGTTTTGCTCTTAAGTATATATATATATATATATATCATCATCATCATCATTGTCAACCATTATCAATCCACTGCTGGACGAAGGTCTCCCCAAGTTTCCTCCACAACGGTCTGTCTTGTGCCAGTCTCCTCCATGTCACCCCTGCATACTTTCGAATTTCATCCACCCATCTCCCATGTGGTCTTCTTCTGGGTCTTTTCCTGTCCCTTGGAATCCAATCTAAAATTTCGGCTGTCCATCGATGATCTGTCCTTCTGGCAGTATGTCCAGCCCATTGCCATTTCAGGGATTTAACTCTGATCATGATGTCTTCCACTCTTGTCATTTTTCGGATCCACGAGTTCCTCTTCTTATCTCTCCTGGTTACACCAAGCATGCACCTCTCCATGCTCCTTTGAGTTGTCTGCAGCCTTTGTATGTCTCTTTTAGTTAAGGTCCACGTCTCTGCACCATACGTAAGCACTGGAAGGATGCATTGATCAAACACTTTTCTTTTAAGACATAATGGCATATTGCTCTTGAAAATTATGCTGTTTCTTCCAAAAGCTCTCCAGGCAAGTTTTGTACGCCGATTAATTTCTTCATCAATGTGACCCTCACTTGATATCTGTTGTCCAAGATAAACGTATGTGTCTGTTATCTCCAGCTTTTCTCCATCAATCGATAAATCTTCATTTCTTGTAAAAGCATTGAACATCACTTTTGTCTTCTGAAAGTTCATTTTTAATCCCACTTCTTTACTCTTGTCAGCAAGTTCCTGGATCATACTCTGCAGCTCTGATGGGGTAGTTGCAAAAATGACTACGTCATCAGCAAAACGAAGGTGGGTTAGATAATCTCCATTAATCTTTATCCCCGTGTTTTCCCAGCTCAGCGACTGAAAAACACCCTCCAATGTGGCATTAAAGAGCTTCGGAGATATGGTGTCACCTTGTCTCACTCCCTTTCCAATTTTTACGTGTGTTGTATTTTCAAACAGCCTAATCTTTGCACTTGCATTTTCATAGATGTATATTAATATATATTAATGTATGCATCTTCAATACCGCAGGTTTTCAGAGCCATTGTAACTGCTGATGGTTTCACCGAATCAAAGGCTTTTTCATAATCGATAAAAGCCATGCACAATGGAAGTTCATATTCCTCGCTCTTTCAATTAGTTCTCTCAGCACGTGGATATGATCTATTGTGCTGTAGCCACTCCTGAATCCAGCTTGTTCTCTCGGTTGAGCCATGTCTAGTGCTACCTTCAAGCGGTGTGAAAGAACTTTAGTGAAGATTTTATAAACTACTGATAGGAGGCTGATAGGTCTGTAGTTTCCGAGATCCTCAATGTCACCTTTCTTATGTAGCAGGATCATTGTAGCGGTGTTCCAATCCTCAGGAATCTTTCCTTCATTAAGGCATCGAGTGAAAATTTGGGCGAGTACTGTTTCGATTTCTCCACTTGCTTCTTGTATGATGTCTACAGTAATTCCATCTTCTCCTGGAGCTTTTCCTCGCTTCATGTTCTTGATTGCATGTGCAACTTCTGCTGGAAGGACTGGAGGAACTCTGGTACTGGTATCGTTCATGATGTCTGGAGTGCATATATCATCCCTTTCATATAATTTGGAGTAGAAATCTTTCACTCTTGTCAAGATTTCGCCTCTATTTCTTGTTACAGAACCATCTTCTTTTCTCAGTGCCATAATCTGTTTTCTTCCCTTACTGAGATGTCCCTTTGCTATCTTTAGGCTTTGGTTGTTTTCAATTGCTTTCCTCACTAGTTCACAGTTGAATTTCCTTACGTCTTCAGTGATACTTTTTCGTACTGTCTTGCATAGCTCTATATATTCCACTTTATAATTTGCATCTTCTTTAGTTGTCCTCATCTCCCCTTTTTTTTTTTTTGCATCAACATTTTGGTTTTTCCTGATAATTTGTTCACATGCAACTTGTTCTTAGACCCAGCTAATTTTGTTGCTGTTTCCATAAGAGCTTTGGTTATTTTTCTGTTAACTTCAGAGATGTCCACTTCTTCCGATGTTAGGCCTTCTAAAGCAGAGAACCTGTTCTTCAGTTCTAACTTGAAGGTATTATGGTGTTTTTTAAGGTTGGTTATGTCAATAGATTTTGTTTGTCTTATGAGCTTGCCACGTTCAAGTTTGGTGTTGAGGTGCATCTTACATCTCACCAATCTATGGTCACTACCTGTGTTGAACTTGTTTAGCACACTGCAGTCTTCTATGACGAATTTTTTGTTACACATAATAAAATCAATTTCACTTGTCGTCCCATTTGGATGTCTCCATGTCCATTTCCTGTGTGGCTTTTTCTTGAAGAAGGAGTTCAAGATGAAAAACCCTTCTGCCTCTGCAAACTCAACGAGAGTATTTCCACGCTGGTTTCTGTTGCCATGACCGAATTTACCTACTGAAGTTTCATTCTGTTGCCGTTGCCCTATTTTTGCATTGAAATCTCCCATAATTATTTTCAAGTGCTGCTTACCTTTATTATTTAGATGACAAATTTCCTCATAAAATTCTTCAATTTCTTCTTCAGGATGACTTGTGATGGGTGCATAAGTTTGAATAATCTGAGCCTGGTATCTTTTCGAGAGTTGGATAACAAGTCGTGCAGCTCTGTCAGAGGAACTTTCAACTTCTACAACTTTATCCTTCAGTTTCTTGTTTATTATAAATCCAACACCACTAGTTCTGCCAGTATCTGTCCCACGATAGTAGAAGAGATGTCCACTTTTCAGTTCGATGAGATCTTCTCCTTTTCTCCTTACCTCACTTAGCCCCACGATGTCCCACTTGATCCTTTGTAGTTCCTCTTCCAATTCAAGAAGCCTTGAATCAGAAGATAGGGAGCGTCCATTGTAAGTAGCCAAGGTCAGCATCAGATGGCAGCCTAGTTCGGTCCTCCGGGGATTCTTAGCACCCTCTGCCTTCATGTCGCACTGGCCGCTGCCTTGGCCAGGTACATTCCAGCTGCCGGAGACTGAGGGCCAAGATTTAAGTTGTGGAATCATTTTGGAGGGGTTTGGCCATAACTCACCACGCTGGCCAAGCGGGTTGGTGAGTGTGGGATAGAATTTCCTCTGATCCCGATGGTATAGTTATACCGCTATGGGCGGTCGTCAGAGCCCCTTTAGTGGGAACAGGATGCACCACGAGAAGGCGGGGTTGGCATTTGTCAAGGAGAGGCTATGATACTATCTTAAGTATATATATATATTAAGCTGATAAGAACAGATATTAAAACATTTATTTTCATGCTAAATCATGTAAATATTTACAAACACTAAGAATAATAGGCACCGTGGTAATCCCACTAGCATGCATTGTACAATTGTAAGTGCCTTTACAAACCCTGAAAAAGAAAATAATATGTGCCGCCAAACCCTTTGTGCGCAGCTCAGGTTTGGACGGCTATCGTTGCCACCATTTGTGCGCAGCTCAGGTGGTTTTCTAACTCCCTTTGTGACGCAGCTCAGGAGTTAGTAGGGGACAACAAGTTTGTTGGGGGACGTCCACTGTCGCTCTCCGGTGATGAACTCGGTGTAGATGTCTCTAGACCACTGGATGGCAAGGCTCGAACAGATGGTCTTCATCTTCCTGAGGTATCCGGCTCCGCAGAAGGACTTGAGGATGACGTCGTTGAGGGGGTCCCAGGATCCCAGGGCTCCTACGATGACAGCGTCATTCTTTACCATGCGGAAATCGCTCCTCAGCATCTCGGCCACCGGTTCATACTTCTCTTTCTTTGTCCTCCTGGCCTCGGTGAAGGCGCCAATCCTATTCTCAAATGGGACAGCCACATCGAGAATGATCGCGGTACTTCCCTTTGCCAGGACCAGGTCGGGTTTTTCACCGCCTGGCCCTATGCCAAGGTTTTCCGAACGGATCGACCATCCTCGGGAGACCGCCGCATTCTTTACTCGGTCCACGATGTTGTTGTGGCGGTGGTTCCACGCAGCACTAAACTGCCTGCAGTGGTTGAGCACGTGTGGAAGTGTTTCGTTTACGTGCCCACACCTCCTGCAGGACTTGTTACCGCTGGGGTCCCATCGTCGGCATCCGTTCAGGGGAAGCAGGTTTAACCGGGCTCGGTTGATGAAGCGCCAGTCACAGAACCTAAGGTGCTCGCCAGTGTAAATAAAACGCGAGCTCTCAGGTGCTGCGGCTACGCACTCCATCACCTTGCCCTGGTTGGGCCGCTCAATCAGGCGACCTCCAGTGAGTTTTCTGGAGGCTTCCCTGAACTTGTGAAGGAGCAGGTGGCGTTGCCGTATGCGGATTACAGCACCATGCCACTGGACGATTGGAGAGTGTTCCGTCGGGAACTGCCACGAAATCTTTAGTCGGGTGGCAGCCTTTCGAGCCACAGTCCACGCGTCTGCAGCAACATTGCTGGTCCTCCGGTAGTCGTCGTCCATGTGCCCTGAAAGATACTTACCTAGGTCCTCGGGCTGTGGTTCACGGTGGATTCTCCTCTTGGTGTTGTCCTTGAGGTCCTCCATCGCAAACTGCCGGATCAGGAAGTCTCGCGAGGACAAGAGCTTGTAGGCGTTATCAGTGGCCTGCAAGTCCGCATCCTCCGCTAGGTTCGGGATCCCACAGCAGCCGAGTTGTCTGCTCCCATAGAGGTAGTCGTTAGACGCCTCAGTGGGAACACAGAGCAGGTCTTTGAGCTCTGGCCTCAGCAGGTCATCGAGGTCTTTCCAGTCCGTCTTCTGGTAGACTCCGGTCCTCAGGTGGAAGCTCAAACTCGGAAAGAAGAAGGCCCTTAGTGCGTCTAGTTTTTGCCAAGGGCTCAACTTGCTCCGAGTGAGCTGGAAAGCTTTTGCAGCTGCATCCTGGAGGCTGCCGATGTCCGGACAAACGTTGAAGCCAACGGGCTTACCGAGCATCTTGTAAGCTTCGTTATCGACAAGATGTCTGACGGTTTGTCCGTTGAGCACGAAGGAGGTGGCACGCGCGCCCACTGGGGTTTTCCCAGAGAGATGAAGGGTGGCGCACTTGGCAGGGTTAAAGGATAACCCAGCCTTCCCAGCAAGCTCCTCCGCAAGGTTGAGTTGGCTCTGTAGCTCTTCCTCGGTGTCGGCAATGATGACAAGATCGTCAGCGTAGGCGAGGACTCGGTGATGATCTGTGTCTTCCCCTTGAAGCTGTCGCACTAGGGGATCAATACTATAGTTGAAAAGGATCCCGCTGAGCGGACAGCCCTGTCTCACGCCGCTGCTTAGATCAAGGGCGTCAGTGAGGCCTTCCTTCGTGATGATAGAGGTCTGTATGTCCTGGTACAAACTCTCAATCACCCTACAGAAATCCTCACCTAGCCCGGCCGCCTTGAGAGAATGGAGAAGGGCTCCATGGGGTATAGAGTCGAACGCCCTTGATAGGTCAAGCCATGCGACAAAGAGTTCTTTGTGCTGGGTCTTGGCGGCACGAAGCCTCCTCTCAAGAACGAACGTGTGCTCGTATACCCCATCATGCGGTAGGAACCCCTTCTGGCAGAAGGAGAGAGCGTCATTTTCGGTGGACCAATTGATCAGCCTACCAGCAAGACACTTTGAAAACAGCTTGTGAATCGTGCTGCATAGACTGATCGGTCTCCAATTGTCAAGATCGTCAGGGTCACCGGCCTTGGGAAGAAGGATGGTCTTGGTTGTCTTCCAGGCCGAAGGCGTTCGCCTGTGTCTCAGGCACATGTTGAAGGCCATGGTCATAACATCAGCCTCAGGGTCGACCATACGCCAGTGTTTATACGTGAGGCGGTCGGGCCCTGGTGCTGTGTTGTCGGCACTCAGTAGCTTCCTTCTGACTTCGAAGGTGCTAAAGGGTGCTAACGCCAATGGCTCCCTGGTGGTGATTTCCTGGTACAAGGCTTCGTCGAACTCCTTCGGCGGCCACATGTCTTTGAAGTGGGAGGCGATCTTTTCCTCCTCGACCTGGCAGCGGTCACCATCCAGCTTCAGTATCGCTCGAACAGCCTTTTTCCTGTTCTTGCGGTACAGCTTCTGAATGGATTTAGGGTCCTCACACGGGTCACCACTACTGGCGGGTGGGCCAGCAGCAGTGGCGGGTGGAAGCCTCACAGCTGCGGCGACGAAGGCGCTAATCTCCCCGAGGACAGCTTCAAAGTTGACCCAGCTGTCCTCGTTGATCTCGGCGCAGAGCAGTTGCTGCAGCCTCGCGTGGAACTCAACACTCAGAGGATTCTGTGAATCTTGAGGTGGAGCTTCGTTGCGGGGCTGAGGTTGCTCCATGTTGTCAGAGTCCTGGATGGTTGGTGGTCTAATTTCCTCAGTGGTTGCAGGCGAGGAGACACTCGGCACAGTCCTAACAGTAGTTGCGGGCTGAGGTGGATGTTGTTCCTCAGTCCCAGCCACGACCGCAGGAGGGCTGTGGTCCGGGTTGGAGCGCCTCCTCCTCCGTGTTCTTCTCCGCTTGGCTTTTGGCGGAGAGCTGTTCTCAACAGATCCGTCGGTGGGAGCGCCATTCTCAGCGGCCACTTCCTCCGGAACAGTTTCAAGGGTGGAGGCAGGCACGCTAGCACGGGTGGCTCCCTGCCGCACGGGTTGGTTGCTGGCTGGAATGGGAGCAGAGCGCTGGCCGCCGTGAGTGACAGGCCTGGCACTCAGGGTCCGAGCAGTCTGCTCCTGAGTACCAGGTCTGCCATCATCAGGCGACGTGGCTCTGCTCGTTGATGCTACGGCAGAAGTCTTTCCCGGGATCGGCCTCAGGTCCTTCGGCGTCCTGGCAAGCGGGGGCGGGAGTTTCCCAACAGCAGCTCGCCGTCTGGTGTGCCACAAGTAGTGGGTCGCGCGAGCTTGCTTGGTTGGGAACCTCTTACCGCACCCTGACCTGTTGCAGGTGAAGGTGTGGTGTTCCGGGGCTTCTTCAGAGAGAGGGGTTCCTTTGAGACACTCATGAGTGCTCGGTTTCCTGCCAACTCTGGTCCGGCAAAAGGAACACCAGTTATAGTAACGTGGTTGGACCTCATGCACGGTGGCCAAGTGGCGGATCACCGACCTCCTCCTGGTATGCCACGGTCCTGCGGCGAATGTTGTGCCACACCTCTTTTCCGGACAGGAGAGTTCACCCTGCAGTGGCAGGATGAAGTGGATGGCGTTCCCGGCACGGTGGGTGTGGGGTTTTTCGAGGTCTTCCCACACCGCAGCGTCACGGGTGCCACCAGATGGTGAACTCCTGGGAGAGGTGGAGCTCTGTGTCCTGGAGGCAGTGCAAGGCGGGGAACTCGGAGTCTGACTCCCCCCTCAACCGGAGCCGGCGATGAAGGTTCCGGGCTCTGGAGGGTGGGTAAAGGCACCTCCGCAGTTATCCCGATGCACAGCTCGTAAATCATGTCCGGTTCCTTGAGGAGCACGGCAAGGTCGCTGTCACTCGTCCTGGCGAACGTCGGTTGAAGTGTCGCCCAATCCAGGTTGGAGTTAAAGGACACAAGCCGGCGAAGTTCTCTGTCCATAACATCTCTGGCACTCTTTGCCACCGGCACTGGTGAGTTCTCCTCAGAGCTGGTGGATCCGAGGTCCGGAGAGTTCTCCACTCCGTCATGTCCAGGTGGTGAAGTGCTGGTAGCTGGAAGTACCGGCGAAGACTGGCGGAAGACGAGGGGTCCAGCCTTGGGAGTCACAGGTGGACTGCAGACCTTGGCGGATCCCCTTGAACATTGCTGCGTTGTCTTGAAGGCTTCCGCTGGAGTTGGACCATCTTGCTGCGCAGGGCTCCACTTCGGAGAGGCAGCGAAGGTGACGGGGTGCATGGCACGTGCGGTGGCGGCGTCCTTGTCACGGCAGCGTATGAAGGCTTCCTGGCGTCGTCCATGGTGGCGAAAAGTTGATCTCCTATATCCGGGAGTACCGGGGTGGTAACAGCCTCGAGTTGGTAGTTCCTGAAGAGTGCAGTAGCTGCGGTGAATGGGAGGGGGAAGGCAGGGCCCCCAAAAAAAAAAAACTTTTCAAAAAACGACAGCCTCCAGATGGCGAAGAGAAAAGGTACTTGCAGAGGGAGTCACAACCCCACACCCCCTAAGAGAGACAAGCTCACTCGGAGAGTCTGCCCGGCTCGAGGGAAGGGAACCCTCAGTTTGGGAGATGGCGCACACTGCAAGCGAAAGAAGGTTGGCGGAGACAGGGACCACGTTCAGTATGTCTCCTAGGAATTCCTATCCAGAGACCCCTGGCAGATCACGGGGTCAGGGACCCCACCAGGAAGTGCAGGCTCTGGAAAGGACGAGCGGAGTAGCGACAGACCAGAATGACCCTTAAAAGTAGATAGGAGAGGCCATTCTGGGCGTGTGTAGTTCCATCTTGATCCCAGGAGGTACATCCACATTGCGGCCAGGTAGTATTCCAACCCCGTGAAGCAATGACACGAGAGAGGCTCACACCGGACCCAATGGCTCAGCCCTCCCTGAGCGTATCACTCGGGAATCCCGATGGCACACTCCACCTGGAGGATGCAATAAGACTCGTCACAAGACATGGCAAATACCATGTCTTTTAATTTAGAACAGAGACCAAATGGTGACTTGTCTCACGCGAAAAAAATAAAACAATCGTAAAAAGAGAGAGAAGCATAAATGAATAGGAAAGGATGCAGAGACGGGGGGCCAGACCTCTCCCCGCCCCCACCCACAGCGGCGGCTACGACGGCCTACATGGCGTGCCTAAGTAGACTTAGGCATAAACAACCAGCAGACGTCGAAGCTGAATGATATACTCAATATCGCGACCCACAGTGTGAGTCGTTCCAGATATTGAGCTGAAATGCACAGATACTACACTTTGATCTTAGCCGATAGGCCGAAGTGTTTGATCAATGCATCCTTCCAGTGCTTACGTATGGTGCAGAGACGTGGACCTTAGCTAAAAGAGACATACAAAGGCTGCAGACAACTCAAAGAAGCATGGAGAGGTGCATGCTTGGTGTAACCAGGAGAGATAAGAAGAGGAACACGTGGATCCGAAAAATGACAAGAGTGGAAGACATCATGATCAGAGTTAAATCCCTGAAATGGCAATGGGCTGGACATACTGCCAGAAGAACAGACCATCGATGGACAGCCGAAATTTTAGATTGGATTCCAAGGGACAGGAAAAGACCCAGAAGAAGACCACATGGAAGATGGGTGGATGAAATTCGAAAGTATGCGGGAGTGACATGGAGGAGACTGGCACAAGACAGACCGTTGTGGAGGAAACTTGGGGAGACCTTCGTCCAGCAGTGGATTGATAATGGTTGACAATGATGATGATATATATATATACACTGCTGGGCCACCCAAAATGCAACACCAAGAAGGCCACGAGATAGCAAAGCCAGATTTACTGGACAAAAGCCTTAAGATAGCAAAGGGACATCTCAGTAAGGGAAAAAAACAGTTTATGGCTCTGAGAAAAGAAGATGGTTCTATAACAAGAAATAGAGGCGAAATTTTGACAAGAGTGAAAGATTTCTACTCCAAATTATATGAAAGGGATGATACATGTACTCATGAAAGGTACCAGAGTTCTTCCAGTCCTCCCAGCAGAAGTTGCTCATGCAATCAAGAACATGAAGCGGGGGAAAGCTCCAGGAGAAGATGGAATTACTATAGACATCATACAAGAAGCAAGTGGAGAAATTGAAACAGTACTCGCCCAAATTTTCACTCGATGCCTTAATGAAGGGAAGATTCCTGAGGATTGGAACAACGCTACAATGATCCTGCTACATAAAAAAGGTGACATTGAGGATCTCAGGAAACTACAGACCTATCAGCCTCCTATCAGTAGTTTATAAAATCTTCACTAAAGTTCTTTCACACCGCTTGAAGGTAGCACTAGACATGGCTCAACCGAGAGAACAAGCTGGATTCAGGAGTGGCTACAGCACAATAGATCATATCCACGTACTGAGAGAACTAATTGAAAGAGCGAGGGAATATGAACTTCCATTGTGCATGGCTTTTATCGATTATGAAAAAGCCTTTGATTCGGTGAAACCATCAGCAGTTACCACGGCTCTGAAATCCTGCGGTATTGAGGATGCATACATTAATATTATTAATAACATCTATGAAAATGCAAGTGCAAAGATTCGGCTGTTTGAAAATACAACACACATAAAAATTGGAAAGGGAGTGAGACAAGGTGACACCATATCTCCGAAGCTCTTTAATGCCACATTGGAAAATGTCTTTCAATCACTGAACTGGGAAAACAAAGGGATAAAGATTAATGGAGATTATCTAACCCACCTTCGTTTTGCTGATGACGTAGTCATTTTTGCAACTACCCCATCAGAGCTGCAGAGTATGATCCAGGAACTTGCTGACAAGAGTAAAGAAGTGGGATTAAAATGAACTTTCAGAAGACAAAAGTGATGTTCAATGCTTTTACAAGAAATGAAGATTTATCGATTGATGGAGAAAAACTGGAGATAACAGATACATATGTTTATCTTGGACAGCAGATATCAAGTGAGGGTCACATTGATGAAGAAATTAATCGGCGTACAAAACTTGCCTGGAGAGCTTTTGGAAGAAACAGCATAATTTTCAAGAGCAATATGCCATTATGTCTTAAAAGAAAAAGTGTTTGATCAATGCATCCTTCCAGTGCTTACGTATGGTGCAGAGGCACGTGGACCTTAACTAAAAGAGACATACAAAGGCTGCAGACAACTCAAAGAAGCATGGAGAGGTGCATGCTTGGTATAACCAGGAGAGATAAGAAGAGGAACTCGTGGATCCGAAAAATGACGAGAGTGGAAGACATCATGATCAGAGTTAAATCCCTGAAATGGCAATGGGCTGGACATACTGCCAGAAGGACAGACCATAGATGGACAGCCGAAATTTTAGATTGGATTCCAAGGGACAGGAAAAGACCCAGAAAAGACCACATGGGAGATGGGTGGATGAAATTCGTAAATATGCGGGAGTGACATGGAGGAGACTGGCACAAGACAGACCGTTGTGGAGGAAACTTGAGGAGACCTTCGTCCAGCAGTGGATTGATAATGGTTGACAATGATGATGATGATGATATATATACTAAAGAGCAAAGCCGAAAACATGAGAAACACTTTAGAATTTAAAACAAAAGTTGCAAAACACTTTCTACCTTCAGTTGTTCTATTTTTTCTCTTTTTACTCACACCGGTCAATACATAACCTTTTCTATGTTGTACTTGGTATGAGTCAAAAAATTTTTTGCTTCAGTCTCTTATAGTGTCCTTTGGTAAAGAGGTTTTGTGCGGAAACCTACTCATATCTCAACAGAATGTCTCATTTGCATGGATGAGATTAAATATTCGGGTCATCGAATATGGTGTCTCATGAATCATGAGGGTTCTAGGTTAAAGAGACTGGGCACTTCATCGTCAAATTGGAATTCCTTAAAATAAAATTATATGAGATGTATACTCCTCAGGTTAAGACTGCACTGCTCTGCGTAAAAGCCCTATATGAGTCCTTCTCGAGATCAATGCAAAACTGAAGGGAAATTTTTGGGAGATAAGTTGGGGGGGGGGTAATATTCCGTCAGGGGATGGTATTTCAGCTTTGAAAACTTTCGACAACGGAATTTAAACAGAGTGCGAAGAGTTTTTTTTTTTTTTCGCCATGTTCCTTGTGTCCAGTATTGTTGTTAAATATAATTTCATTTCATAAATATTTGTATTTTAGCAATAAAAACGGATAATAATTTTCCGAAAACGTAGGTGTTAGACGGGGCGAAAATGTCCCTATAATATTCAGGCAGGAGATTCTTCTATCTGTGTGGATCTCGAGATCGATGAATAACTAAACAGAATTTTGGGGGATGTTGGGGGCGTGTTCCGTGCGGCGACAACATTCCGACTTTCGAAATCGGAAGTTAGACGGAATGAAGATTTCTCCCGTGATCGTAATTGTTTTTCTTCTGCGCCGTGTTGTTAAATATAATTTTATTCCATAAATATTTGTATTTTTCCTTGAAAATGGAGGGAAAATTTCCCAAAGCGGAAGTCGGAGGAAGCGAAGATTTAACCCATAATCGTAATTTTTTCCCCACGCGATATTCCCTCTATCGTATGTTGTTGTTAAATGGCAGTGATTTTATATTTTGCATAGAGCAACATGCTCCAGTTTAATAATTACATAAATAAATTAACGTGAGCAATTCTTTCTTGCTCATACTGTGTTATATTCACACTGTTTTACGGTGTGTTCTGTAGCGAAACAATGTTTTACCCGGTTAAAAGCTTGGCTGTTTTTCTTTTTTCTTTGTCAGTCTCATGTATGAAAAACCATCTCAAAAAATTATGCATGGAGGCTGAGGATCAAGAGTTTTACGGCTCTAAAGGGTATTTATTACTAAATAGCTTGCCACAGACAATAATCTCTGACAAAGCTATGCCCTGAACTGTTTTGCTTAATTCATTTCAAAGGAAATCTTCTAAACCCACTTTATAATCTTAGGAAAAGCAGCACATTCATCACAGTGAAAAAATGTCAGTGTAGTGTTTACATTTGTTAAGTGTGACTGACAAGTATTATTCACACAAAATATTTGGAATGGTGTAGAACGAAAGTGTCAAAAACCTTATATTCTTGTTGTAAATGAATTTCTGGCACCTCTATTCATATTGTATTGTGGAATAACTTTTTTACGGGTCTTATAGAGGTTATTTTTCATGAAAGTTGGTTGTCAAATTTTCGAACTAAAGCCTAGTCCTGATGACGAACTAGGCTCGAAAATTTGACAACTTTCATGAAAAATAACCTCAATAAGACCCGTAAAAAAGTTATTCCACAATCTTATATTCTTGTTATTATATGGTTCTCATGTTAAAATCTTCCTTTTGCTTAAAATTGTTAAAACTGATCAATTTTTGTTAAAGAAGATCCAAATAAGTAGGAAAAAGAGATAATTAAAAAAACTCAGACAACAAATGAGATTTTGAATGTATTTTGAAATTTTTGAGTTTCTGCATTACTTTTTTTTTCTTCTCCTAATCCACTGTAACCACTGTAAGGCACTTTTTTATTTAGTCTACATCAGTGGTATAGAATTGGATTAAAAAAGAACTTATATTTTACTTACTGCAAAACAAACAGAATTTTGTAGTGTAAAAGTGCAGTATTACATTAGTTGCATCTTGTCCCTTACTAGTTTGGTCTATATCTTTCTTTTTGTTTGAACTTTCTGAAAAAAATGGCCTTCGACTAGGGAAATCGGCATCTCAGATCAGTGGAGTAGTGACTAGCTTGCAGAATTGTGAGGAGTTAAATGTTCCTGATTATAATGTTATGCATATTAAGTGAGACTTCCTTTTTTTTTTTTTTTTTTTTTTTAATGATGGTATGGAAAACAAACTATTTTCTAACAAGTATGTAAGATTTGTAACATGATTTGATTCATTGAAGAATTGAATGGCAGCAAATTTCCACTTAAAAATTCATAACAAAGCAACAACCTTGAACTGTCATCAGTGTGATAAAGTATCTTCCAAGTTGTACAAACATAACAAAAACAAAGACTACCAAAACAGGAAATTTTCCATGCATTTTGCAAGATGGTATTTAGCATTTACAGTTAATTTATGTTTGAATATTTCTGTATTGAAATTCTGCACCTTAACTGTATTCGTGTGTCTCATGTGCTGTTCATGCTCTCACTTGTGTGTTCCATGTTTGATGTATTCCATCTTATTTTTGCAGGAACATAGCCACAAGTCTTATCGACCCCTTTGTGTTTTGACATTCAGGCTAAATTACATGCTACATGAATTAAACCCATGGGGATTCCATTTTGTAAATATTATCCTTCATACGATTGTGTGCTTATTGTATTACAGGTGAGCACATTCCATATTCCATAGAATCTTGATCATTGTATATAATATCACCTAAAGTTAATAAAAATTATGCTAACAAATTTATTTTTTTAATTTTATGAAGATAATGTACTTCATTTTTATGTACTATGCATGTGCCTCTCATACAAGTTTTTGTCAGGTACCCCCCTGCAGCATTCCTTTATCATTGTGTAACATTGTTAGGTGCATTCACGCTATGGGTACAAATATAGATGCACACTGGTGCTCAAAATTAAAGTATAATTTCTAAATTTGTGCATAACTCAAAGTATTTATGAGGAAGTTTATAGTAAAATTTGGTAAAGATTACTATTATGGATAAGAAAGATTATCTAGAAAAGATGGAAGAAGAACTAAAAAAACCTATGTATGAAGAAGTAAAAGAAAACCCACTACCAGATTTGATTAAAAAGTCTCTAAGCTTATTTCACTTCAAAAAAAGAAAAACCAGCTTCCAGAAAACTATAAACAATTCTCAAAATTACAGTTCAGATTACCTCAAATATATGGAATAGTCAAACTGCATAAAGAACACCAACCAATTAGACCAATAATAGACTCAAAAAACTCTATTCTTTCAAATCTAAACTATTTTTTAAAGTCACACCTTCAGAAACTTTTAAAAGAGCCACCTAACTTGATTAAAAACTCAATGCAGCTAAAAGAAAAACTAGAACTTCTTCCTAAATTAGATTCTCCTATTATGGGTAGTTTAGATATAGTGTCTATGTATACTCACATTAATATAGATCAACTTATAGACTTTATAGCGGAAGACTTGGCAGACCTAATAGTTTTTCACAACAAGGAAAAAAACATATTAGTAGGAATTTTTGAAATGCTTACTTTCTCTTTGCAGAACAACTACTTTCAATTTGGGAAAACTTTTTCATTCAAAAATCGGGGCTAGCTATGGGCTCCC
This sequence comes from Macrothele yani, assembly GCA_039090855.1. Classification (NCBI taxonomy): domain Eukaryota; kingdom Metazoa; phylum Arthropoda; class Arachnida; order Araneae; family Macrothelidae; genus Macrothele; species Macrothele yani. Next base: position 190,661,207 of record CM076995.1, read on the forward strand.
CACTCTCCCCACTCTTAGCTAACTATTATGTGGGAAAACTAGAAGAAAAGATACTAGTACAACCCACATACTTCTGCTTATATAGCAGATACATGGGTGACATCTTATTTATAATAGATAGCTCAGAAATTGTTCCAGAAAGAATTCTTGACTCATTCAATGAATTAGATGATTCCCTTAAGTTCACTATTGAACTTCAAAAAGAAAGAAGAATAAACTTCTTAGATATTACTATCTATTATGAAGATGAAAAATTCCTCACTAGTTGGTATAAAAAAAAAAAAAACAATGAATACTAAAAGACTACATGAATGGATTTCAATTCGTATCATCCAGTTTCTATTAAGAAAAATGTAGCAAGTCAGTTTTTAGAAAAAATTAATAAAATAGTTTCTACTGCAGATAAAAAAGAAGCCCATAAAGAAGAGCTTAAAGTCATACTTGCAGAAAATAACTATCCTAAAGAAGAAATTGAGAAGCTTCTGAATTTTAATGAATGGTACGAAGAACCCACAAAAGCAAGAAGTAAAATTCACTAGAAAAATTTCGTATCACAAAGGTTTATTTGAGGCTTTAAAGAGAATTAGTAAAAAATACAATATTAGGCTAGCTCCAAGTTTAGAGAACAAAGTTAAAAATTTTTTCCCTAAAATAGTTCAAAGAGAAGAAGATATTTTAAAAATGCAAGGAGTAGTTTATGAAGTAAATTGTAGTTGTGGACTATCTTACATAGGTGAAACAGGTCGCAGACTAGAAACTCGTATAGCTGAGCATAAAGCAGCTATAAAAAATTGCTCCAACAAGACTGGATTAGATAGGCATGTTAGAGAAACTGGGCACAGCATGGATTGGAATTCCCTTAAAGTAATCAGTTTCCAAAGCAATTTCCAAAAAAAGAAAACTGAAAGAAGGAATAGAGATTGAGAAAAATCAAAATTCCATCATCAATGACTGCAAAGGATTTTCCCTGCCTAACATCTGGCAAGATTTGTTGAAAAATAACCTAAACCGTCAAGGTTAACCGTAACCGTCAAGGTAAACCGTAACCATGATAGTGACAAGCAAAAAGTGACAACAACAAGAGAGCCTGAAGAAGGAGAAGAGTTTTCTCCGAAAATTTGCTATAAATGAAAAAATTTCCTAGTAAATTCCCATAAGTTGCTTTAGATTATTGGTAAAGAGGTTTATTATTGCATTTCATACGTAAACCCCGCCCCTTCCCTAAAATAATTTAATGTACATGTTACTATTGTAATCTAATTTACATTAAAAGGTTAGTCAATGAAACAAGTCCTTAGCTTAAAACATATGGAATTTTAATATGGAGTATGATCACCTTTTTTAGCCATGCAGTTCAACTAATGACCCTTCATACTGTTTAGGAGGATATGAATGAAATAGGTCTTCATGGATTAAAATGACTGCTCCTCTGAAGGAAGCTGGCAAACTCTAATGCATCTTCCTAGAGCATCTCATACATGCTCAATGTGATTGAGGTCAGGTGATCAGGGTGTCCACTCCATTCAGTAAATAGCTTCCTCTTTAAAAAAATCATTGACAGAATGAGCTAGATGAGGTTAGAAATTATCACCCATAAGAAAAAATTGGACAGATGTCTCTCCTGAATGGTCTGACATACATGGGTTAAGGATTTTGTCTTTGAATCTAATCATCTTTCAGAGACTCTGAAAGATGTGCAGGTCTGTACGCCCATTTGTCATGATTCCTGCCCAGACCATCATGCCACCACCACCGGAGTAGTTTTTTTTTTTTTTTTTTTTTTAATGTTAGATGGTGTTTTGAGGGTCCCTGGTTCTCTGCACAGGAGAATATGTTCATGGATTTGTACTCAAGCTGAATTGCAATTCATCTGTGAAAAGAAAATTTGCCCACTGGTCGGTATGTTGGTGACCCCATGTTAAGCAGCCTCACCTGGCAGCAGAACTTTAGTTTCTAGAAGTTAGAGGAACACAGATAACTGGTCTCCTTTCACAGAGGCATTTCTCATGAAGTCTTTTACAAGCAGTATGCCTTTAAACACTCGTTCTCCCCACTGCTACAAGCTTCAAAGAGAGGAGCATAGCTGACAACTCCCTGGTCTGTCTCAAAGTCAGACTCATATAGAGACCTTCTGCAGTAGCTCAGGGACAGCCTTGTACTGGTCAACGGCAAACGTCTCCTATCTGTTCAAACTGTCTTCAGATTCTTGACAGGACATTTTGTGGAACATTCAATGATCTGAAAAGCTCCATGTAGAACTGACCTGCTTCCATCCTACCTATCACTCTCCACCACTGAAAATCATTCAATGTCTTCAAGACGTAATCAACATGACAAGTCACTAAACTGAAAGCAAGATTTGCTTAGAACAGCTACAAGATGTGAATAGACTCGCACGTCTTCTTAACGCAATCCCCAATTTTCAAATTTCAGCTTACTTGGGACAAAAGTAGATGCAGGATACTGCTCTGCATAGCAAAATGTGCATGGTCACCAATTTTCTGTGCATTATTTTGCATACATCAACAACTATGCCCTTTTTTTGTAAATTATCACTTAATTTTGAGCACCAGTGGACATCCTAATTTAGCATCGGCTGACAGTCATAAAAAAATTATTTTCATGATTAACAGATGTTAGTATAGTAACAGACAGTGTCACTTTCTGTGTATAGTGGTGAAGAAAAGGAGGTGGGGTGGGTTGGGGGTGGGTCAATGGAAATGTAATGAAAGACCAAGCCAGCTAGAGTGGCAGACTATAGTGGTATCCTCCATTTAAATCTCAGCAAAAATTTGTTACTGTGGGGAATCAGGTTAATAAAGTTTCTGTGTTCAAGTAAAAGTGCTTAATGTATTGCTTGATTTTAGCAACTAAAATGGAATACATTTCCATGGTGTTAATCTTTGGACAGAAAATCTCTGTTTGTTATATGGAACTATGTAAATTCTTCTTCTTTAGCAACTATCAACCATGTAGAGAATTTGGAAAACCTATATTATTATCATCTTATGCCTGTTCCTCCATTAAGTCGAACATACCCATCCGTTTCCTAGGAACTGCAGTATTTTAAGTCGCTTCATCAGCTTGAATGTGTTTAAGAATCTCCCTCTTTCATACCTGCAATGGTAGGGCAGGCTCAGCCAATAAGAATGTGTCGGAATAGAAAAATGAAGTTCACTGTAGTCCACAGCACATTATATTCATTGCTATACCTTCTTCAGCTGTGTCATTCATCCAACCAGCTGCTCTCAAAACTTATATTATTCTCTGTAGATAATTGCATACACTCTTTTCCAAAAAAACAAAGCACCCCAGGGTTTGAAAAATACCATGCCCTAGATGCCCAGGGCATGTAAATTATTGGCCTGAGCAGGTAAATAAAAAATCTAGTTGCCCTCACCGGGCAAGTAAATTTACAAATAAACAAGAAAGATGACACAGAATTTTCCGGTGTAATGAGCACATCACTTTTGAATCTGTTCTGACGAGAATTAAATTTATCAAAGCTATTCAAAGTCAATGGAGCTTGTATGGAAAACAATAGTATTTGACCGAAGAAAGAAGTTTTTCAGTTGGGTTTTCTATCCTGCAGATATTGCATTAAACGGAATCGTGAACTTATGCCCTTTGGTTGCAGACTTGTGTGTTAAGAAAAATTTTATTATGTGAGAATCGTTTCGCAGCGGAAGCGCTCTTGAACAAAGAAAGTTTTCTTCAAATCAGACACTTTGAAGCAGAGATATAAACAAATATAAGATATGCATCTACACCCCCTGGCGGGAAAACCATGCATTATTTTAGGAATAAAGTATTCTCAAAAGTTTTTTCGATGTGACGTGTATTGGTCCAGCAAAGAACTTTTTAAGTTGAGTTTTCAGGAGCTCAGATTTCGCTGCAAATACATCAGAAGCAAAAATTAACGCTTATACCCACTGGTGGCCAAAGTGTTCTTTACCAAAAATTAGAAATTATATACAAAATTTTTTGCATCAGGAGCTGTATCCACTGAAGAAAAAAGTTTTTAAATCGGAGTTTTAGAAGAAGAGATATTATGCAATACGTAATTTATTTTTACGTCCCCTAGCGGAAAATCTATGCATAACTTTAAAAAGTGACTGTACCTAAAATACCCCTGGACATAAATGGAATCGAAAGATAAAAGAACTTTTCAATCGGATGTTTAGAAGCAAATATATGGAATAAAATGTATTTTGATTTTGATATGATCTGCATTTACGCCCTCTAGTGGCAAAACTGTACATTGTAAAAAAAAACGAAATGAAGGATCATCATTCGCATATTTCAAGCTTCCCAACGCAAAAATCATTTTTCAAATCGGATCAATAATTACTGAGATACGATGTCTACAGACTGACGGACAGACATACTGATAACATAAGCGCAATCTTTTTGTACAAAGGCGTGCTAAAAAGTTTGGAATAGAATTTTCTGCTGCACAAGAAAAGAGACAGTCATCGCATGTCATGTTCCATTTCACTGCTAATCACCATAAGTTGTATTATTGTTACGGAGTGATGAGGACAGAACAATATCACTTCTTTAATTGTATTATGCTCTAGGTCCAGAAATTGGAACCATATGTACTGTTGCTCTCAGCAACGTGATGCATGCCTCTGTTGGAACTAGCCTCCAATGTTTAGTGACTAACGCCGAAAACTTTATATCGAAAGGAACATGGCGGAATCACTAAATTTCTCAAATACCAATTTCATTGTTGCACCATTTCATACTAATTTCATCATTTTAAATCTTGAGATACACGTTTTTGGGCATTGAACATTTTGAATACAGATCCTCAAAATGGAAATGCAAAACATTTAAAAATAAAGTTACCATCATTTTTTAACTTAAAAAAATGAGGGTTCCAATTTGTTACCTTAAAAGATAAATTTTCCTTTGCATCCAGCTTTTACAACCTGGGCAGGTAAATAATTCTTGCACATGCCCAGCTGGGCATGTAACTTTTCACATATTTTTCAAGTCCTGCACCCTAAAACAAGGCGTTTGATCCAAATGAAATTCCACATGCAAGCACCTCAGGGCCAAATGTGCAAATGAATAAAAAATAATGACCAATGGCAAAAGAGTGCCCCCTCCCCCTTCTGCACAAGCAACCATGTGTTGAGGAGGGTATAACAAGAGCAAAGCTCACATGCAGGGGCAATTGTGATCACGGACTGCAGTTGCATTAACCTCCATGGACTGTGAGGATGCCTCAACATCAGATTTGTGCTCAATGCAAGCAATTGAGCAAGTTTGAGAGAGGATGTATAATTGGGCTGAGAGAGGCTGGGTTGGTCAAGTCATCATGTTGCCAGATATTTGGGTCGGAGCGACGAGGCAATCAGACAATGTTGGCGCTAATGCCGACTTAGCGCACATGGGCAGTGGACATCCAGGAGCAACGACAGGATGCAACACTTTACTGATTGTAAGAGCCGCACAAGCAGAACCGAATTCATCACTCTCAACCATCCATAGCCATATTGCATCTTCTAGTGGAACAGAAGAGGTCATCCAGACTGTTGCCAGATGAGTTGTATTATGGGGACTACATTCAGGAGGCTACTCCACTGCCTACCACTGACCAGCAAGCATCTCTGGCATAGATTGCTGTGGTGTCAAGCCCGATCAATGTGGGATAGTGTCCAGTGGTGTCATGTTGTCTTCAGTGATGAGTCACGGTTCGCAATTGGTGCCGATGACCAGTGCATACTTGTCTGGAGATAATCCGACCAGCACACGAATTCTGCCATTACCATGGAATGACGCACAGCTCACACACCAGGAGTGACTGTCTGGGGGAGCCATTCCATACAATAGCTTGACAGCTTTGGTAGTCCTCCATACTTCCTCATATGTTTTCAATGTACAGCTCAACAGTATGTCGATGGCCATTCTTCGACCTTTTGTTTTGCCATTTCTGTTGCAGCATCACTGAGCAATTTTTCAACAGGATAATACCTGGCCATACATGGCACACCTCCCGGTGCTGCCTCTATAATGTTGAAACGCTTTCATGGCCAGACCGATTGAACATGGTGGGATGTCATCTGCATTCATCCCAGAATGTCAGCGAACTGGCTCACAATTTGGATGCCACCTGGCATGCTATAATTAAGGACAATGGACAATATTCATGAACTGTATGTGTCTATGCCACACAGGGTAACCACTTGTGTCTGAGCCACAGGTGGTGCTACAATGTATTGACTTGTACCACTCATGTAGCTTTTTTATCTTAATAAGTGGCCCAACTGCTCTGGAATTGCAATCATTTCAATCCCTATACATGTACATTGCACATACCAATTTTCACCTACATTGAATTATTCCTCCTGGAAGCTTCATTTTTTTTTTTTTTTTTTTTTTTGCAAAGAGTATTGTACTTACAAAATTTAGTAATAGAGGGAAATAAGAGTTAACACATTGGATCTATGATCCACAGGAATAAAACTTGTTGGTGTGACATTGAGAGGAGAACTGAGAACACAGGAATATAATATGCACGTATTTCTCGATGTATCGAGATTTAAAAACATGTTTTTCGTACCTTATTTTTTCAGGTAGAACTATTTAATGGTGGTTTTAACTGTTGTAACTTTTTACATGTTATATTTCCTTTGAGTGAAAAGCAATTTCTCATTTAGAAGTTATTAATATTCACTACGAATATATATCTCAGTAATCGAATGTGATTCGAGGAATATAGTATTTCGGTAATCGAATGTGTATATAGAGGAATATAATACCAGTGCTGAAGCCAGTCTTTTGGAACAGCTACATCTTGCCTAGAACTCCTTTGTAATAAATGAAAAAGATTTGATGTTGAAATGCTAAAAGTCCAAATGCTGTTTTTTACATGCCCTGTGTAAGAGAGGTGTCACAGTTGGGAGATAAGTCATTGACCCAATGTATCTCTTTTCAGTGGAACCATCACGTTTCGTAGTTGTAAGTTTACTAAGTCTGTATCGATTATTCAAATTTTTTACACAAGCTTCATTGAAGCCATGTCTGGTGGCTATAGTGTACATTTTCTTAAGTTCTAAATTACGAGCTTTTACTGTGGATGATTGTGAATATGCACATTGGGCTAAATATCTCAAGACATCTAGCTTATATTTAAGGGGGTGTGAGGAACTCATTGGAATAATAGCCGGTGAAGTTGAGGGCTTTCGGTAGACACAGAAGCTTGAACGGTTGGTGGATGGGTTTTGCTGGATAAGTAGATCTAAAAAAGGTAATGAAAATGATTCCTCAACTTCCATGTTAAAATTGATAGAGAGGAATCTGGATGACATGCAATTTGTAAAAACATGTAGAGATTCAATAGAATGAGTCAAGGCCTTCTTCTATATATGCGTTATATAGATCTGCTTCTTTGGCCTCATTGTATTGAATCTCAGCATGTTTTTTCATTCTAAGATTCAATAGAATGAGGCCAAAGATAGAGCGAATCTGCATGTCATCCAGATTCCACTCTAGCAATTTTACAATGGAAGTACCTCTTTTAGATCTACTTATCCAGCAAAACTTAGCCACCAACCGTTTGAGCTTCTCTGTCTACCGGAAGCCCTCAACTTCACCGGCTATTATTCCAATGAGTTTCTCACACCCTCTTAAACATAAGCTAGCTGCCTTGAGATATTTGGTCCAACGTGCATATTCACATCATCAACAGTAAAAGCGTGTATCTTAGATACACTATAGCTACCAGACATGGCTTCAATGAAGCCTGTGTAAAAAAATTGAATAATTGATACAGACTTAGTAAACTTGCAACTATGAAACGTGATGGTTCAGCTGTAAAGAGATACATTGGGTCAATGACTTATCTCCCAACTGTGACACCTCTCTTACACAATGCATGTAAAAAACAGCATTTGAACTTTGGCGTTTCAACATCAAATCTTTTTCATTTATTACAAAGTACCAAACAGAGTAGATGACTTACAAAAATTTGGAGTATATTGCATTCCCATGAAAAGTAATGATTCAGCAGCTGAGGACAAAATGTACATTGCATCCACGTTACATAGCTTAGGTGTCAGATTGTCTGAACATCAATACACCACCAGATAACGGTCCTCTGCCATTGCGCTATCCCGGCTTGCAAGTGGTGCCACACACCTGTCTGGATGGACGCATGTATCCTACTTTGCACGGAAATTAAAAGATTTAATTTATTTGCAGAAGGTTTACTGATTAACAAATACAGTAAACAATGTTGTAATAATGAACTACCTGCATACATACCATTGCCTTGGAAATGCCTTATAAACAACCCTTACCCCCTGTCATTTGTGAGTAAAGACTGTCTCAATTCTTCTTGTGGAAGTATGTCACTTATTCGTGAACCCCATGAGACTGCGCTTTAGTTACATTACTGTGTTGTGGACTTACATATTGGTTTGCTGGCCTGTGTTCACTCTTTAGTTCATACCTAATGATGCGTAGGTAGACTACACGAAAGATATAGTGCAGTTTTTTAACTTGTATTTTTATCATATTAAATCTTTTAATCCTTGTGATGAGTTGGCTCTCTAACATGAGTAAAATATTGTGCAGTGGCAGCTTCACACTTGTAATTGATCCACTGAAATGGAATTTTGGTGATTCAATGAGAAAAAGTACATAATTGAGTTAAAAAAATTATAATATAGAATAAGTGTATAATTCAGTAATTCATGAATCTATTCTTCAAGTTATTGAGGTGAGGAGAGTGCTAGACTATATCAACGGAATAGCACTGTGACACTTGCCTAAAATATTGATAGATTAAGTGATGGCTGGCAGAGGAAGAAGAGGCACACCAAGAAAAATAATAGATAGGTCTGAGTGAGTGCTTAGGTCTCATTGAAATGTTAGCTTTGGACCACATGTAATGGGAGACTGTGATGAAATGTGGATCGAGGAAGCCTGCTCGAGCTCAGTTTTGCAGAAAACATACAATTTCTGGTAGGAGTGACACTTTGTCTAGATATTTTTCTGAGGTAAGATGCTAGTTTTCTTGCAAAACTAACCAGTGATTTGATTCCCTTTGGATATTAGGTCATGCAATTCTAATATGAAAAGTTTAAGGGAAAGAGACGCTATTTGAATTTTCATGGGAACTTCGGATATTAAGAAACAAGACCTAAGTTGCCTGGTGTGAGTCTGAAATATAGCAAAAATACCAGCATTGTTTTATGAGTATTTTCCCTTCTTCATATAGTATATTAGAATTTGCTTAAGATTATCTCATTTTAACAGTTATGAATTAAAAGTTTATACACATTTTCACATGTGCATTCATTTGACTATATATATTTTTTTAATTAATCAAGTTGTTGCAAATATTGCACAATATTCTGAGAAAAGGTTGCAGAACTCATTAAATACCTGGAATTTGGAGCTGATTCCCATTTTGATGTACTGGTGTACAGTGATTTGCAACGTTTGATATATTTACTAGAAATTACTAAATGAGTTTTGTTGAGGGTTTCTATCATTTTTAATGTTTGTTAGAAAATGGAGTGGCCCATATTACCAAACTACATATTCTTCTGTGCATTAAGTTAAAAGTTGGATTTCTCTATTCTGACCTGAGAACCCATTCACAATATTAAAGTCTAAGCTTTCTTTAATTGAAGACTTTGCTTACTTCTTCTTCACTGTGATATAACTTATGTAGTTCTGAATCTTCTAGTGTTCCATTGTTGTGCTTCACAAAAGTATTGCCTTAGGTTCAGCAATAGAGCAACTGCAACCAGCACATGTGATGCATTTGAAGTACAGCTGAACTCGGAGTCTTATTTAGTAAAAAAAAAATCTGGGCAGGGTATGTGATCTAAATATTCAAGGATACTTTAATAGCCACCACATCAACAAATTTTATAAAATGGTTTTATTTGCATGTACAACATCTAAGTCAAATCTAGCTATGATAAACCTAAATTCAAGAAGAAAATAATGTTGCTGCTCTCGTATATCAAGAACATATTGGTAAGCCTTATTTTATATTTTTAACTACTAATGAAGTTGTAAAACCCACGTTATCATAGGACACTGCTTTTTATCTCATTGTTTATTCTCCATTAATACGAAAAACATGAAGAACAGAAGAAAGAGTACCTGAATACTTCAAGCCTCAAAATATTTTTTTAATTACATGCTAAGAAGTGTTTATAATTAAAAACATGATCTAGAACTACCCTACGATGCACCCTTTTTGGTTCTTTTCACAAATGGTAATCTGTCCGTAAATCACTTGCTCCATGCTTAGCATGAAGTTAGTGTACTTGGATATGTTCTGGTTTAATAGTAATAATTTCCTTCCCTTGTTACTCATGGTTTAACAATTTAATTTTAATGCTTTAAAACACTGGGTAGGCCAAATCCCTCAATATCATAAAGTTTTTTGCCTCAAGTTTTGGTGTCTGTAGCTGATATTGATGGTATATATGTATTGTATGCTGTAGTTAGCCTAAAGAGCACTGTAGTTCGGGTTTATCAGGAACTTGATGACAGTGTCCTGTTTTAACTTCATGTCCATGGTTCATCAACTCTTTCCTATGGTAAAGGTTAAGTAAATAGCAGAAGGAAATGTCATTTATATGTTGCACAAAATGTATGAAATGCACAGATATCATTGTGCATATTACAGTCCTGCTGGTATTACTTTTTTTTATGACCTTCATGTGTCATAAGCTGTGTCGTTGATCTTTGAAAACAGAATATTTTATGTATTACATAAAATTTATCAACTGTATAAGTATGTTTTGTCATTTGGTGTAACCCTGGTTTTAATGTATGCATTTCAGAGTATGCCTTCTATTCTTACCACATAATGTTGGCTTGTTAGCTACTCTGCTGTTTGCAGTTCATCCAGTACACACAGAAGCTGTAAGTAAATAATGTTACGTAACTTTCATAGTAAATTATATGCATGACATTTTTGTGTAGTCCATGCTTCATGTTGTATACCAGTAATAATATCAATATTTTTGAGAGAATGCAGTTTAATTCAGCAAATGAGTTTGTATGGACCTCCTCTTTCTTATGACATAGTGCCTCTATGAGAATATTTAAGTTGTTCTTCATATTTAGATTTCTTATTAATCTGTGGAGCACTTGGATAACTGATTATTATGAACAAAACAAAACAAACAAAAACAGCAGTGAATGTGAATCAGGGGTGTATTTAGAGGGGGAAGACCTTCTCCTCAAAGTGTTTCATATTTTTATTCTTTTGCTTAAAATGTGACTTAATTAGAACAAAATGCTATAATTTTAATTTTTTCTTTTATTTTTTTAACATTTACTTTGTTCTTGCAGATTTCAAAAACTTCCATTTTTGTTGCCCCCCCCAAAAAAAAAAAAAATTCAATATATGCCCCTCCCTGATGTGAATACATTGCTACACAACTTTATCTATTTGTAAACTGAAAGTACTCTGGTTAAAGATTTCTCTACCTAATATCCAGATGATTGATTTTGTTACGACACTCAGTAACCTTTTGTTCTTCAGAAATCTCTAGGCCTCCATAAAGATGAGAATGAAATAATGTCACATGCACTCACAATGGACCTCTTAGTCCTGCAAATTTTTCCTGAAGTTAAACCCTTTGAGCTCCTTCCAGTCTGAATATTAATCATGTCTCAATGATTGGTTCCCAGTGTAACCCCAAAGGATATTTTTTTGGGAAATGAAGGAAACATGCCAGATCAGATACTGGGTTTCCGTTACTTAATCATAATTATTAGTGAAACATGTAAGTTTGGTAAGGAATTAAAACTGGTTACCAAGTTTGTCAGAGTACATATGAATTAAAAATTGAATGCTTCTTTGGAATGTGAAGACTGCAGCTTTGAATTATTCATCTCATGTAGGTGACAGTGAGCAAAAACAAGGCTGCACTGATGTGTTAGAATTCAGAAAGTTTCTTGTAAATTCCATGTGACATAAAAATCCTCTTGTCAGTGATAAGTGAAAAAGAAGTGATGGAAAATATTGTCTTATCAATAATGTACAAAAAAAGGATAAACATGCTGTACTGGATTCTTATAGTAATACTTGTACCAGAACAGTACATTCATTATCATAATACTGTACTTTGAAATACCACCATGATACATAACTTTCTTTTTCTGTTACCTCATGATACATAACACTTTGCCATTACACAACTTCAGAACTTTACATGAGCATTCAAAACAAATACACTGCTGGCCACCCAAAATGCAACACCAAGAAGGAAGCATCTGATTGGCCTGAAATTTCCAGCATGCGTCGCCCGCGAGAGGGCATGCAAACGATTAGCATTGCAGGGCATATGCAAATCATGTGCACCCGGCACTCCACCGAGAAGCACTATAAGAAGGGTGCACAGAAGGTGGGGTGTAAGTAGTGGAAGTGTGTTGTGCTGCTGGACCTGTGCGTTGGAAGCTTCCTGATGCGTCGTCGCATAATACGGCAGTCATTCCAGCACGTTTCGGAGTTTGACAGAGGAGGAATAGTGGCTTATCGCGACAGCGGTTTATCCTACCAAGACATCGGTTCCCATGTGGGACGACATCCAGCCACAGTGAGGCGAGTATGAATTCGGTGGGTGCAGGAAGGACGGACGGTGCGACGTGAGCGATTGCCGCAGTCGCGGCACACCACCGAACGAGACGACCGGCATGTTGTGCGGCGGGCATTGACGACTCGCACCATCACATCATGAACTTTAGCACAGGAATTAGGGTGTGTTGCACAAAAACCTTTGTCAGCACGTACCGTTTGATGTCGTCTGCAGGAGTGGGGACTTGTCGCACGGCGGCCATTCCTCTGATAACCATTGACGTTACACCACCGGCGAGTGCGGCGGCAGTTGGCTGTTGAACGCCACACCTGAACTACGGAATGGCATGATATTGTCTTCTCCGACAAATCCCGCTTCTGCATGCAACACCACAATAGTCAGATCTGCATGTGGCAGCACCACGGCGAGAGACTGTATGATGCCTGCATTATGCATCGCCGTACCGGTCCGTCGCCTGGCGTTATGGTTTAGGGAGCAATTGGTTATGACACCCGCACCCCTCTGGTACACATCGCCGGTACATTCGACAGCCACCACCACATCTCCGACGTTTTGGAGCCTGTAGTCCTCCCTTACGTGCAGGACCTACCAGTGGCCACGTTTCGACAGGACAATGCACGCCCGCACGTGGCACGCATTGTGCAACAATTCTTTATGGCCCACCAGGTGTCACTGCTGCCGTGGCCCGCCTGTTCTCCCGATATGTCGCCCATTGAACACGTCTGGTCACTGATCGGCAACCGAGTGGTTCGGCAAGCACCACCCGCGGCTACGCTTGATGAACTGCAGCAGCGTGTGGAAGCAGCCTAGACCGACATACCCCAAGCCCACATCCAAAGCCTCTTTCGTTCGACAACGCGGCGTGTAGCGGCCGTTATTGCCAGCCATGGGTACCACACAAACTATTGATGTCTGCGTGTTCCGCAAGTCGCACGGGCCTGTGAGCTTAATCGTTTCATCGTTGTATCTGTTGTTATGTGTCCAGTAAATCTGGCGTTGCTATCTCGTGTCGTTCTTGGTGTTGCACTTTGGGTGGCCAGCAGTGTAGTAAGGAAAAAACACCAAAATAAAACAATGATGCCCTACACTTCAAGCAAACCAATGAGCGCCGCCCCGGTGGCGCAGTGGTCTAAGGCGTTGGCCTCTGATCATTCGTCCGTAAGGGGTCCGGGTTCGAATCCCGGTCAGGCATGGATGTTGTGTTTGTCTTACGGCATTGGCTCTCTCCCTTCCCTGGAACCAGTGACCCTAAATTAGGGATGGGTGACTGCTTATAGCCCATTGAGTTGCTCACGGTGGTCGTTAAACCTCCAATCAAAAAAAAAAAAAAAACCAATGAGCTTGAAATTAACCATGAAAAAGAGAAGTTTGCAACTGAAACACAAAGAGACCAAGATCGATCAGTTAAGTAGTGACTAGATTGAAGTCGAGCCCAGTGACCGGTAATTTAATTTTTCACAAAAACTAAACTGAAATCGAATAGAAAATCACCTCCACTACAGGTGGGAAAATGAAGCTGGGTGAGTAGACAGAGGCAATATTCAGTGTCTAACAGGCATAGATGAAGTGTACAATGTACAAAATAAAGGAAATAGTTTGCAAACCTGAATTGGAAATCAGCCATCTCTCTGTAAGAAAAAGAGCAAGTAAAGATAATGATTTTTTTTGTTTTCAAAGGAAATCATTATATGATTAATCCTAATAACGTTATTTTAAATTGCTGTAGACAAAGGAAAATGTAGCATAACTTTGTGATTCACAAAGAATGGGAGCAGATGGTTTAGAAAACATCTCATACGTCAGTAAAAATTGTGTCAGTTCCTGACATTGGTATACTATACACTGATGGGCCATTACATTATGACGATGCACCTAATAAGCTGTAGGACCCCCTTTTGTTCGCAAAAGAGCAGCCACTCGGCGATGGCCAATTCATTGAGGTGGTGATAGGCATTCTGGGGTGTTTGTTACCATAATGTCAACAGCAGGTCCTCCACTTCCCATTCACTCCAGGTGATGTAGCACGAACCCACTTTTCCAAGTTAAACCACAAATGTTTGATTGGGCTCATGTCAGGTTAATTTGGAGCCAAAGGCATTAACAGAAAGTCGCCAGCATGTCTCTTGAACCACTCCTTGATGATTCTGGCAATGTGGCATGGCACATTATCCTGTTAGTAATTGCCATCACCAGCAGGAAACACAGTTGTCATCAATGGGGTGAACTTGGTCCACAACGATGTTCATATACCTGACAGCTGTCAGGGATGGTGCTGTTGGGATAATGGGTCCTAAAGTGTCCCGAGGAAACATCACCTACCGCATAACACCGTTGCCGGCGGCCTGTTTCCGCCAAACAGGGCATCCAGGTGCCGTAGCCTCCATTGGTAATCGACGTATCTGCTCTCGCCCGTCTACGTGATGCACCAGGAATCTTGATTCATCAGACCAGGCTACTTTCTTCCAATCTCAATAATCTTGGGCCCATTTCATGCGTTGTTGGCGATGGCGTGCAGTGAGCATGGGGACCCGGTTAGGTCTTCGATGAACTGTGTACTGTGACGCATTGTCCTGGTCACCACTGTTGTAGCTGCGGGTAATTTGTTTCACCGTGGCCCTGCGGTCAGTGTGAAAAATTGTGCAACAGTCTCCACTTCCCTCTGGCATCAATGAGCCGCGGACAACACATGGCTGGGTGATGGTTTGTTGTTTGGCCATCTGTGCACAAATTTTGATATGTATTCACTACAGTGGCACGTGAACAACTTACAAGCAGAGCGGTTTCTGACATCGTAGTTCCAAGGTGCTGTGCCATCAAATTTGTCTTTTATTAAATTCCAATAAATCCGCACGTTTTCCCATTCTGTCTCTGAGCACTCTACTAACCGAAAGCTGGTCCTCAGGTTGTATATATGCTGCTTTGTGAACTTCACCTGCACCACCGTTTGGTATCCAGGTGCGCTCATTTCTCTACGTTCGGGGTGGTCATAATGTAACGGCTCATCAGTGTAAAATGTAATTTCAAAGTAGTAAAAATCGTGGAGAGAAACATACTTGTAAATGGAAAGTGTACGTGAAAATACAGTTGAACATCATTGTGCATAAGTCTCTCTTTAATCTTCCAATTTTCAATGCGTAATAAATTTCTCAGTGGATGACATGTGGCAGCCTGCTTGTTTCCAACCAACCAGAATGCTCAATTCTTTCCTTTATACCTTGTGAAACCTGGGTCATTGACTCACACTTCTTTCCATTGTTTCTAATGTATTTGTGCCATGCAATTCGTAGGGATAAAATTTAGCTAAGTTTTACATTTTGATATAATAATTATTTTAGTGTGAGAATTTTGTGTGTGTGTGCTACACGAATGGCTAATAAAGCGAACTTGTAATTTTTATTGATTAATAGTGATTTGAAAATTATTGTAAACTTACAAGATGACCCATAATATTCAGGAGAGGCCAAAGGAGGTCATTTCTATGCAAATTAAGGAAATGATTGAAAAGGAATGTTGAAAGAATAAAATCGAGAATGATAGCTAATAAGTATGGTTTAGCTAATACAACTGTTTGCACTAGTTTAAAAAAGGATGTTATTAAATATACCAAAGTGACTGATAATATAAGCCAACCTTGCAAAGGCAAAAGTTAATGGTGCTGAAATGGAGAGGTGTCGATTGATATGGATCAGGAAGTGATCAATGAAAGGAGCATAAATCTGTGGGCAATTCATTTATGATATAGCCAGTATTATTTATGACGACCTTAAGGATAATCTTTCTCATTCCTCTTTATCACTGAATATGAATATTTTGAAGCAAGGAGCGACTGGTTTAAGTGCATCAAACAACATAGTGAAATTAAGAGTGTGATTTGGCATGGTTGCCTCCACTGCAGACAGGGAAGCTGCTGAAAGATTCAAGAATGAGTTTTAGGAACTGGCAGGGAGAAAAAGTTGCCTCCTTCTTGCAACAAGTATTTAATATGAATGAAACAGTCCTGTTTGGTTAGAAAATATCCAGGAAATTGATTAAAACCAATGGTTGTTTACCGTTCAAAGACCCACAGAGTCTTCAGACAGTGAAAGCTGAACAACAGCTACCTAGAGGTCTATTGGGAATGCAATGCAGAGGCTTGTGCCACAAGACATCAATTCAATGAATGGACCATGGATGTCTTTTTCCCCTCTGTGAAGAGCCACCTGGAGACAAATAAACTTTCCCTGAAGGCAGTGTTTGTCCTGGACATGACTCAGAACTTTCTGAAGCCACTGAGTGTCAATTCAGATTTGTTTAGATTATTTTCTTACCCCTCAATGGCACTCTTCTTCAACCAATAGGTCCCCATCCTAGGAACTTCAAAAATTTTTTGCAAAGTGTCGTCAGGAGATATCAGGAAAAAATGTCAGCATCCTGATGCAATTTAGAAAGAACTTTTATGATGTCCTGTTAGCAATCAGATTGGTTGTTAGTTCCTGGAAGGAAATGACCCAAGTTTATATGAATTCTGCTTGGAAGAACCTGTTGACTTCCATAATTCAAAAATTATTACCATTTTGAACAGCAGGAGGAGGAAGAAGTTGCTACTGAAAATCATGTTGTAGCTCTGATCTCAAAATCAGCAGAGAGGATGACCAGGAGCTTTTCTTCTAAAATACCACAACAAAGAACTCACAACAAAAAACCTGCAGGAGCTCGAGGCAATGGCAGAAATGTGCAATGGAGAGGAGAAAAAGAAAGAAGATATTAAATCATTAACAGCATTGCTCAAGGAACTTGTAAATTCCTGGGAAGTTGTGAAATGAGTTTCCAAACACCACACTAACATTAAAAGAACTGATGTGAGCATCTACCAGTTTGAAGATGAGACCATTTCCTACTTCAAGGAGATGCTCACAGCCAGACAGAAGCAATCAACTTTTGAGAGCTTTTTCCAGCCAGTCAGTAAGAAACCAACTTCTGAAGTCCAGATGTTCTTTTAGAAGAAGTTTTTCCCCAAGAAATTATTAACTTTCCTTCAACCTCCTCTTGTGTTCTAAGTCTTTTAAGTAAATAATAATTAATCTTTCTGTTATATTCTATTATTACCCACTATTAATTTTATTGCAATGTTTATTTCAATAATTGCTGCATTTTGTACTAGTCATAACCATCATTTAATGTGATTTGAGAGGGTCTGTTGTTAAAACTTTTGGGGCTGTGAAACTGAATAGAGGAAGAGCAGAAATGCAATTATTTTTAGTAAAATAATTCAAAGTGGAATAACACCATAATTTGTCTCTTAGTTCTCTTTTCAGAATAATAGTTTGGGATCTTTTAAGGAAAACTTCTGAATAAAGACAAAATAAGCAGTTCACAAAATTATGTTTCAGTCTAATTGCTGGAACTATGTCTGTAATTTTACAGGCATCTTCAGCTCTTAAATGCAAAAATTTACATCTAAGTGGTACAATTTCCTTCTTTTTATATTAAAATTCCATTAATTGTGAATAAAGTTTAAAGATACCTCAAAATGCTTTTAGCTTGTTAGATTTGAGTCATGTCAAAAGAACATGCCCATCACACCTCAAAATTTGTTTGTTTTCTCTCTTGTTGTTTTATAATAATCAGTAAACTACTTGAAAACTGCTTCAACATATGTGACGAGAGGACAAGAGTTGCTAGCATAATTACAACCAAAAACTCGACTTGTGTTAGCATCAGTTCTGTAGTTGTTTTAAAGCGTGTTACCTTGAATTGCTATATGATCTACAAAAGCATGAAGTTAATGTGAATTTAACTCGTAATATATTTATTTGAATTTAAACTCCAGACATATTTATTATTTTAATAGGTTACTGGTGTTGTTGGCAGAGCAGAAATTCTTTCCTCGGTCTTTTTTCTACTAGCGTTCTTATCTTACACCAGGTGTCCTTCACGATGGAAGAACACAGGTAGATTACTTTTTGTTTTAAAATGCAATCATTCGTAATATATTGATTCCATGCATTGGAAGTGTATTGTGTGTATAGCACCAATGTTGAGTAGAGAAGATTTAGTCATTATTCCCAAAAAGGTGCCATATTTTCACTGTTTCCCATGTAGCCATCTCATCTGAAATTTGAAAATTGTACCACCCATGAGGGGAAATACACTCACATCTCCTGATTTCCATTCAAGTATGCTGCCTTTGTACCACCCAGGGCAGTAGAACTTTGAATAAATGTGGGAAACTGAAAATACAGCACCTTATAGCATATCCAAATTAAATTTCTGATTATATTGCTGTAGTATTAAACTCAATTTCACAAATGTGCAGCTCTGAAATTTGCATTTAATTAGATGTGGCTTATAATAATTTTCAGTAACATTATAAATTTCAACCATCGTTCATGATATAGATATTATTAAAGAAATATTTCTCAGAAATACATGGGAAATTCACTAGATTATTCACAGCAATCGGGATTATGTACTGAATTGCCTGTAAGTTACTGGTCTCCATGTAACATCTCCTCAGAAAACTTGAAAATTACATCACCCTACATGTTACATGGAGACCAGTAAACTACAGACAATTCAGTACACAATTCTGATTGCTTTGAATAATCTGGTGAATTTTCCATGTACACTCATTATCATAAAAATCTGAGCACCAAGAAAAAAAATGTGTGATTGTCGCAAAACTCGGCGAATAGCTACGGAGACGGCAGACATGCAAATGATTAAAATTTCATGCAATTCCACATGCCCAAGCGTCCAAGACTGGTGCTGCAATCATAATCCTTGGGGCTTGTAAGGTGTCATACAGGGGACTCCACATTTGTGCCAAAGTACATGGTAAGAATCAGGTGAGATCCCTGAGCGATAGACATGCCAAGGAGGTGATGTAGATGTGTGTACAGACAACTGACAAAGTGTGAGCAAGGCTGTATCGTCAAGTTGAGAAAGACAGGGTGCCTGGCTCACCGAACTCACCAAATCGGCCACCATCTGGGCTGGTCGGACAGTACGGTGCAATCATGTTGGGAGCAATGGACACAAGAAGGCACCCAGACATAGCGGACTGGCTCTGGATGGCCCAGATGCACCACCAGCAGAGATGCTGTGGGATCATGAGAGCAGCCTGCACAGATGCAATGGCGTCCTTCCAATATGTAGAGAAATGCGGCAACTGTATAAGGGACTCCTGTGTCTGCCAGAACCATTTCCATATGCCTAACAGAGGCGAATCTGCACTCTCGATGGTCCTTACAGTTTCTGCCATTAACACCTGACCATCATTGGCGTCGATTGCAGTGGTGTCAGCAGCAAGCAACGTGGAATGCTACGGACTGGCAATGTATAGTGTTCAGCGACGAATCCTGCTTCTGTATGGAAACGTGCAACCGCCGTATCAGAGTGTGGAGGACCGCAGGTGAGCGCTACAATCCCAACCTCACCGTACAGTGTTACACATCCCGAACTGCAGGCGTGATGGTCTGGAGAGCCCGCACGTGCTTCCCAGATCATCTGGTTCCACACGTGGGAGATCAGGTGATCTGGCAGGGCACAGAAGCATCGAAGCATGACGCAGACAGTCCTGGGAAACATGGGCCATGTGCGGACAGGCGTTATCTTCTTGGAAAATGGCTCTGGGCCACCCCGCCAGAAAAGACAACACATGGGGCCGCAGAATCTCCTGTACATAGCGCTGGGCTATCAGTGTCCCTTGGATCACTGTGAGGGAAGTCCGGCTGTCATATGTGGCGGCTCCCCAGGCCATCGCACCTGAAGTTCGGGATGTGTGCCACTGTGCAGTGAGGTTGGGATGGTAGCACTCACATGCAGTCCTCCACACTCTGACACAGTGGTGTCCGGTCCCATACAGAAACGGAATTCATCACTGAACACTATATGTCAACAATCCGTAGCATTCCACATTGCTCGCTGCTGATATCACTGCAATTGATGCTGATGATGGTCAGGTGTTAATGGCAGAAAACATAAGGGCCGCCGAGAGTGCAGATTCACCTCTGCCAGGCATCTGGAAATAGTTCTGGCAGACACAGGAGTCCCTTGTACACACGTCACATGTCTCTGGATATTGGACAAGAACTTCATTGCATCTGTGCGTGCTGCTCTCACGATCCCACGGTCCTCTCTGCTGGTGGTGTGTCTGGGTCATCCAGAACCAGTCCACCATGTCTGGGTGCATTCCTGTGTCCATTGCTCCCAACACGATTGCACTGTACTGCCCGACTGGCCCAAATGGTGGCCGATTCGGTGCACTGGCCACCCTGTCACTCTCATCCCGACGATATGGCCTTGTTCAAACTCTATCAGTTGCCTGTACAGTCATCTATGGCGGCTCCTCTGCATGTCTATTGCTCCGGGATCTCACCTGACTCTTATTGTGCATTTCGGCAGGCATGTGGAGTCCCCTGCATGGCGCTTTATAAGTCCCACGGATTGCAATTGCAGCACCAGTCTTGGGCGCGTGGGCATGCGGAATCGCACATAACGTTAATCATTTTCATGTCTACTCTCCCTGTAGCTATTTGCCGAGTTTCGCATTAATCTCATGGTTTTTTCTTGGTGCGCGGATTTATATGTCAATGAGTGTAATTGGTTTAGCTATAACATGGCAAGCGATTAGGTGCATATTCATCACTGCCTGTTGTTTATCTTTAATCTGGAGAAAATTGCTGTAGAAGCACAAGAGCGGAATTTTTGGAATGCATGCCAGAAAGCTGTAGGTGCAAGAACACGTCATAAGTGGTGAAGTTCAGTTGTGGTGTTTGCAGTGAGGAGAACAAGCAGCATAGTGGATGGCTGAAGGACATGCCAAGAGCAGATTTGTAAGCTCTACTGACTGACAATGCCTTGCAGTCATCCACTGAACCGGCGATACAATTAGGCATAAATCATTCAGCTGTGGTTTGACAGTTGTATATGAGATCAGTGATTGGAACGCTACTTTAGCTGGCTATAGTTACAGCTACATTCTTGAAAAGTGGCTGACTATAGCTACTATTTCCAAAAAATATCTAACTGTCTCAAGAGTAATCTATTGAAATTCATCTTCAAATGAAGTTCCAGTATGATAATGCATGTCTGTCACTCCAACAAGTATATCAATGGACTAAAAAGTTCTGAAGTGGCGTGAGCTCTGTGACAGATTCTCCTCGACCGGGTCAGGCACACAGAGTAGTGACACCAGACTTCCTTATAGCAATTGAAGGCATTGTAATGGGAAATTGCCAAATGATGGTGGATGAAATAGCTGCACTTTTGAACATCAGTCATGGTTCAATGCACCATATCATCCAGGATATGCTCCAGTTCAACAGAATGTCTGCAAGGTGTATGCCATGCCAGCTGACTCCAGAATTGAAACAGTGATGTGTTGATCCCTGTCAAGAACTTTTGCAGTGCTCTGAAGCAGAAGATGATGGCTTCCTACAGATAATTGTTACTGGAGATGAAACGTGGGTTCACTATCATCAGCCAGAAACCAAAAGAGTGAGCAAGGGATGGTGCCATCGCTCCTCACCAAAACTGAAGAAGTTCTGCACACAGCCAACTGCAGAGAAAGTTATTCTGACTCTCTTTTGGGATGAACGAGGCGGAAGTTTGGAGCACTAGATGCCCAGAGGGAACACTGTAACCAGTGACACATATGCTGATCTTATCAGGAATCATCTTCGAGCTGCCATCAAATCCAAACGACGTGGACTTTTGAGTACTGGTGTCATAAAATGACGTAAAAATCCTCTGTCTTATGCATGATTCATCAGAACTTGTCACACTCAAATAATTGTGACTTCAAGTATATGTTACACTTTATTCACTATGTTTAAAAATGGCAGGTTAAAAACTTTAAAAAAGATGACATTAAAATTTGAGATCTTTCGAAGGCACTGTGCCTGCATCATCAGAAAATGGACATGTGTGGCGTTAACTAACATCCAGTGGATTATATAATTTAAAATAAGTTATATAACCCACTGAATGTTATGTTATCTAAATGCCACATATGTTCATTTCCTGATGATAAATGAAAGCACAGTGCCTTCAAAAGATCTCAAATTTTAATGTCATCTTTTTTAAAGTTTTTAGCCTGTCATTTTTAAACATAGTGATTAAAGTGTAACATATACTTGAAGTAGTGATTGTTTGATTGTTTGACAAGTTTCGATGGATCATGCATAAGATAGGATTTTTACGTCATTTTATTACAATTAGCATGCAGTTTGCCTGGTGTTTTTTCATACTGGTGTCTTGTTGCAACATGACTATGCTTGGCCCCATACTGTGTATGCAACAGTTGCAACCATACAAAAGCTGTACTTTGCATGTGTTCTTCATCTGCCATATTCAGCTGACTTTCCCTAAGTGATTACCACATCTTTGGACCACTGAAAGATGCAATGGGAGGAAAAACTTTTGGGTCCAGTGAAGAGATGCAGCAGGTGGTGCACGAGTGGCTGCACATGCAGCCAACATAATTTTTTATGCAGTAATCTATGCACTTTGTAAGCACTGGAGGACTTTTATTGTACAGAATGGAGATTATATTGAAAAATGATACAGATGTGTACCACTTTTGTTCAATAAATTGTGAAAAAAAAATAATTTAAGGTTTTAATTTGACTCTTCCTTGTACATTACTTTTTTCTGAAAAGTAGATGTATTTGCTACTTTTCAGCTTCTCTTCATTTTACATTTCAGCTTATGTTAAAACTGCAAATTCTGAGGATGATCTTTATATGCACATTCTTACAGATGTCATTCAGAGCTAAATACCAAGGTAATTACATAAACAATTTTTGTCACAATGATTTGTAGTAATTTATCTGAAGTCTGATCATCATATGTAACATATTTAGCACATTCAGTAGTCTTATTCAGTAGTGAATATTCTGGGTTAGCTAGATTATCTGCAAAGCCCAGAGAATTCAAATAGAAACCATATCAAGAAATGTCTGCAAATTCAATCTCCTTCACTAACAAAATCGAATCTCTTAATTAGTGGTCCTCAGAACAAGCTGCTAGTGCAATCTTCCTATATGCCCTATCTATGCTGACTGACTGAAAAGACTCTGGGTTAATAGTTAGGCTGTCTTTTACAGTGTAAGTCAAATCATATATGTGACTTACGGCATGGTACACCCTGCCTCTTATCCCAGTCAATAACACTTCAGGGATTCTAGAAATGTAATTTGATTTAAAAAATGTTTTTTACACTTTTTTTAAAAGTAGCATGATTTGTGGCATAATTTTCTGCTGCTAGCTCCTGCTACAACTTCAGTTTTCTGTATGTAGCAATGCTTCATGCCATGCTACTGTAATAGCAGTGTGATACGGTAGCATTACTGATTCCGATCACTGCATGCAATGGGAAATATTCATAAAGTGGGAAGCCCAAGTTGCATGTCAAAATCGCTGTAAATGGGGAAGTTTGATATGACAACAGTAAGTACAAATATCTGGTAGTTTGTATTTCTTTTTGAAGCTAACCTTTGTATCTCAGAGAACAGCTTAGTAATATGTATGTATGAATGTGGGTCCCTCATGAACTCAGGAGTCAGCAATGGTCAGAGGCAGAACACATGTTTTGTTGCTGATTAGTTATCAGTAAAAGGACTACCTGAAGAAAATCATTACAGGTGATAAAAAATGGGTTTACTATGACAACTTGCAATGCAAAAGGTCATGGGTAGACCCTGGCTAGCCAACAACATCAACATCAAGTACCAACATCCATAGTAAGAAAGTTTGTTTATCACCTGTAATGCATGAAATTCAAACTGAGTATAAATAAGGGAAAAACCAAAGTTATGGTGTTTGAGAGAGGAACGGGTAGCACTGAATGTAATGTAAGTATAAATGGCATTTTGGGGGGCATGAAATTCAAACTGAGTATAAATAAGGGAAAAAACAAAGTTATGGTGTTTGAGAGAGGAACGGGTAGCACTGAACGTAATGTAAGTATAAATGGCACTGTGATTGACCAGGTTTGTGTATTTAGGAAGCATGTTTGACAGAGAGAACAAGTTGGATGGTGAAATCAGTAGGTGAGTGAGTTCTTCTTTGGAAGTCATAGCTGCTCTGGGAGGTTTTCACAGGAATGATGGGTTCTCTAGAGAGTCCCGCAGGGCTGTGTATGAAACTGTAATTGTTCCTACTCTGATGTATGGCAGTGAAACCCAAATTGAAAGTAGTTGTTCTGCAAAGAGAAAGTAAGCATTTCAAAAATTTCTACTAATATGTTTTTTTCCTTGTTGTGAAAAACATATTAGTAGGAATTTTTGAAATGCTTACTTACTCTTTGCAGAACAACTACTTTCAATTTGGGAAAACTTTTCATTCAAAAATCGGGGCTAGCTATGGGCTCCCCACTCTCCCCACTCTTAGCTAACTATTATGTGGGAAAACAAGAAGAAAAGATACTAGTACAACCCACATACTTCTGCTTATATAGCAGATACATGGATGACATCTTATTTATAATAGATAGCTCAGAAATTGTTCCAGAAAGAATTCTAGACTCATTCAATGAATTAGATGGTTCCCTTAAGTTCACTATTGAACTTCAAAAAGAAAGAAAAATAAACTTCTTAGATATTACTATCTATTATGAAGATGAAAAATTCCTCACTAGTTGGTATAAAAAACCAATGAATACTAAAAGACTACTGGATTTCAATTCCTATCATCCAGTTTCTATTAAGAAAAATGTAGAAAGTCAGTTTTTAGAAAAAATTAATAAAATAGTTTCTACTGCAGATAAAAAAGAAGCCCATAAAGAAGAGCTTAAAGTCATACTTGCAGAGAATAACTATCCTAAAGAAGAAATTGAGAAGCTTCTGAATTTTAATGGTACGAAGAACCCACAAAAGCAACAAGTAAAATTCACTAGAAAAATTTCTTATCACAAAGGTTTATTTGAGTCTTTAAAGAGAATTAGTAAGAAATACAATATTAGGCTAGCTCCAAGTTTAGAGAACAAAGTAAAAAAAATTCCCTAAAATAGTTCAAAGAGAAGAAGATATTTAAAAAATGCAAGGAGTAGTTTATGAAGTAAATTGTAGTTGTGGACTATCTTACATAGGTGAAACAGGTCGCAGACTAGAAACTTGTATAGCTGAGCATAAAGCAGCTATAAAAAATTGCTCCAACAAGACTGGATTAGATAGGCATGTTAGAGAAACTGGGCACAGCATGGATTGGAATTCCCTTAAAGTAATCAGTTTCCAAAGCAATTTCCAAAAAAGAAAACTGAAAGAAGAAATAGAGATTGAGAAAAATCAAAATTCCATCATCAATGACTGCAAAGGATTTTCCCTGCCTAACATCTGGCAGGATTTGTTGAAAAATAACCTAAACCATCAAGGTAAACCGTAACCGTGATAGTGACAAGTAAAAAGTGACAACAACAAGACAGCCTGAAGGAGGAGAAGAGTTTTCTCCGAAAATTTGCTATTAATGAAAAAATTTCCTAGTAAAATTCCCATAAAAGTTGCTTTAGATTATTAGCATATGTGTTGAATGTTGTGCCACAGAACTTCTCCTTCATTGTGGGAAACAATACGAAATCGCATGGGATGAGGTCAGGCCTGTAGGCATGATTTCAATACTGCATTTTGTAAAAAAACTGTTGAACACTTGTAGCCACATGTGGGCAGGTGTTATCATGGTGTACGGTCCACATGCCCACCAGTTCCAGTCACTTAATCAATATGTGGCATCGCAGATGCTTCTAGACCGAAATGTAATACTCAGCATTGACAGTAATTTGTGAAGGAAAAATGGCATGCTGGTAAACTACAACTTTATGTTCAAAGAAGATTATCATCATCGCCTTCCCAGCTGATTAGGTTCGATGGACTTTTTCGGAGGAGGTGAGCTAGTGTGTTTCCAAACACTTGGGTGCTTCGTGAGGAGGTCATAATAGTGGACCCATGATTCATTGGCAGTTATTACTGTGTTTAGAAAGTTTGGATCCTTTGTAATCATTTGTTTCCACTCATGATACACCTGAACTGTGGCTAACAATTGTTCTCTCATCAGGTGATGAGGTACCCATCGGGAACATACACAATGCAGCAGTAATTTGTACGTACTATGCGGAATGCCGACGTTTTTGAAATATTAGTTGGTGCTGCTATGTCTTCACATGTCATTTGTTGATCTTCTTGAAGATTTGCTCAAACAGTTTTAACAATACGCTCTGTAATGACAGGTGTAGGAGCAAGTTCTGCCGAAAAAGCTCCATTTTTGAAATCATGGCGCCATCTAAATATCTTTGAGTCACCCAAACATTTATCTTTGTAAGCTTTTTTCATTAAATCAATTGTTCCTGGTGCCGTTTTGCCCAAATGATAGATGCAAAGAAAAAAAGAAGCAAAATATATTACACACACAAAAAAAAGCAAAATTTTATTGCACAACACATTTCACTTCTTAACTATGAATCGCTCTCCTCCATAGCTGTATGGTGAAATGCAGACATACCTTAAACAACTGCGCAATAACAAAACCATAATTGTCTGCCATGGCTAATAACTATTACCATAGATGCTTCCTTAATTCAGTTAGTCGTCTGCGTGATAATCCCCCCTCCCACACACACACCCCTTTGCACTGTTGCCAACTCAAAAAGAATACTCTCAGTTTTTATGGAACAGCCTTTCTGTTTTAGTTGTGCTGAAGTAACAAATAGTTCAGGAACATTGTAGCCCTTACTACGAGGTCCATGATTTACTGCTCCTTACCAGAAAGGTCAGATACAAAGTTTACTCAAACATTTAGAGAATCAGGAACTTATCAACTCTTGTGAGGGAATCAAAATATGGGGATTACAGACTTACTTGGTTAATAAGTGGATCAATATATATATATATATATATATATATTTAAGGGAATCGAGTCACTTGAAGTTAACTGGATGACTGAAGCATATAAGTTCATCATAGTGTTGCAGAATTGTCTAAGTTTTATATAAAAAATACTTTGTGAGTTAATTCCAGAATTATTTTTTGGAGATTCATTTTTGTGTGACAGTTTTTTCCTTTATTTTATGTATGTAATTCGTGTTGCTGTTTGCACATATTGTTTTGACACAACAACAACAGCAAAAATAAATAAAGAAATGTAATGTCATTTTTTATTTTATTTTTATAGATTGGTTTCAGATGGCATCCTGCTTGTTGTTTGTTGTTTTGGCCACTTTGTCAAAGGAGCAAGGGATTACAGTGATTGGAGTTTGTTGCATTTACGAAGTATTTGTCTATCAAAAGGTATGAGTAACAAATCTTTATTTTCTTGTGTGTCCTAAAGTTTATGTAGATATAAACTTCAGTTTTATGTCCTAGAGTTTATGTAGATATGTTTTGAAAAGATAGGCCAGGTACTTTTCATGCATTTGTCTTAAAAAGGTTGGGGGTTTTTTTTACAGAAAGGTGTTATCATTCCAATTATTTGAATGCATTAATTAATGAAAATTGTATTATCACACAGAGGTGAATGTGTAAAATTATTGAACACACTATACATTGTGGAAAACAAGTAAATAATGTTTTCTTTACAACTAGGGCTGTCAGGTTTGATCGATTAATCGATCAATTTTTTAAGTCGACGATTATTTTCTTAAATTTTTTAATCGCTGATTATTTTCTTTTTTCTGATTAATTGATTACTTCAAAAATTAATATAAAATAAAATTCATTAGGAACTGTTGCAAAAAACTGCATATAGTTTTGAATTTGTTGAATACCAAATTTGAGCTCATGTCTTCACTTCTTGGAAACTAGCCCTTTTATGGTGATGGGAGTTTAAATCTGGCAGTCACCACCATCAGAATCATCTGGACAAACTTGTCAGTATTTACGACATTCAGAAGTCAAAAGTGTTTAATGAATTAAAGAGACCTTTTTATGTGAGTTTAACTGGAGATTTTTGGACCTCGCTCGCCAATGACAACTACTTAACAATAACAGTACACTGGATTGACAATGAGTGGCATTATTGTGATCCAACTCTTCAAGTTAAACAGGTGATTGAGAAGCATACTGTGAATCACTGTACAACTGAATTTGCGTAACCCGTCGAAAAATTGGAACTAACGGACAAGCTTGTTGCCATCTGCACTGATAATGCCAGAAATATTGTACTTGGCATTAACAGATCAAGTTTGACAGTGTAAGATGTCCGGCACATACTTTGCAGTAAAGTATAAATAAAGCTCTTACATTTGCATCGATGGAAAAGGTTCTAGCTAAATGCCAAAAAATTGTAGGACCTTTCAAACACAGCTCACATTTAGAGGCTACACTCTTGTTTAAGCAAAAAGAACTTGGTCTTCCTGACAGTAAGCTGCAACAGGACATCGTGACATGCTGGAGTAGTACCTACATCATGGTGGAAAGTCTTGTGAAAGCTAAAAACGCAGTAGATAATATTCTGGTTGCCAACACATCGAATACCTCTGTTCTGACAGCAGTTGAGTAGGAAGTGCTCGAGAAGCTAATCCGCGTATTGAAACCTTGCTTGGAAATCACTGAAATATTCGGAGGTCACAAGTACGTAACTGCCAGTGTTGTAATTCCCGCATTTACACACCTCAAAAGCGCAATGAGATTGTCCGATACTGACCCAGCATATATTTGCAGATTTAAAGCTATGTTGCTCGTTGATCTGACGTAAAGACTCAGTCAATGGCCTTTATACCACAAGTACGAAGAAGCTACTGCCCTTAACCGTCGATTCTAGAGCTACGCTGTATACCAGAAGAAAAAACAAAAACAAGAGCTAGTGTGGAACAGAATTTCATGCAGTAGCACAAATCAACAGCTGCTCTTACACCAAGAACACAGTAATGTCCAACAGAAATGAAGAAAACTATGTTTTGACAATTCTTCGATTCCAGAAACAGAAATAAAGGAATACACAAATGTCAGCACACCGATAGAATTAGAGCTTCAAGTTTATCAAAGTTGCCTGAACTCGATGATGGTTTTACAGATCCTCTTCAGTCAGTGGTGGAAAACTCATGCATTACAGTTGCCATTGCTTGCTACTGTAGCAAAACGGTTGTTGTGCATTCCAGCAACGTCTGTGCCAAGTGAAAGAGGTTTTAGTGCCGCTGGTATTGTTGTTAACAAACTTCGTACTTTGCTTGAACCATCCAATATTCACAAGCTCTTGTTCCTAAAATCTTGGCTAAAGCAGTGACTGCAAACCAGGTTTAAATTAATTATTATTAATTTGTATTTCTGATTTTTTTAATAAAATAAAGCAATGAATACTACTAGATTAACAGGCTACGATACATTCAACATCCTAACATTTTAGACAATGGATTTGGTATGCATATAATAATAGAATAATGCATAATGTAATCTATAGTAGCATATTTTTTGTGACAGTATTTTTTATCACTCAATCAAATTACAAATTAATCGATCAATGGGGAAATATTAACCTATTAAAAATATCGATCGATCGACAGCCCTATTTACAACTCATTTGGTGCAGAACTGAAAATTTTTTAAGTGAAATTCGTACAGTTTTTGATGCTAATGCATTTAACTTAAGGGAAATAAAATACTTCTTAGAATGTGGCATACAAAACAAAGTGGATGAGCTGTGATTGTTGGTGACTTTATTTGGGTCAATTCCATGCCAAATAAATCAGTTAAAATTTATCTTGAACCTTTATGTTCCAGATTTGCTTGATTTTTGGTATAGCCCCACCACGGTGTATCGCGATGAAACAAAATAAAGCACGACCATAATACGCATGTGCAACAATGACACCGCAGATAATGAGAGCGATCAGTGACCGAGTGATACAACAACCTCTTTGGAAACGCAAACATCGTATGCTACTGAGGATGACTTGCAAAATGAAGAGTTGAAACTAGTTTAGTTAATGAAACAATACAACGTGTGAAACAGTAATAAGTAACATGGTATGCCAATGTGCATAATACCATGCAATTAGCCACGTATTGATGTAGAGCATTTATTGAATATTTGACTCACAAACCACATTGTAGCTACATGTTCGTTTTAGTCGAAAAACAGAACATACCAAAGTCACTGTTTTCAACGAGGTGTTTCCATTATTTTAGACAACCCCTGTATGTAAATCATAAATTCCTGGAGAAGTTTGGGGGAAGAAAAGCACCAGATAAACATTACATCGCCAGGTTAACAAAGAAATTTTAAACCATAAGCAGTGTTTTGAACCAATACAACGGTGGATGTCCTCCTGAAGCAGAAGAAAAATCAAAGAGGTAAAGCACAGGCTGCTGGCATCACCAAAGAAGTCACTACAATGTTTTCCACAAGAAACTGGGTGTTATTATGTTTTCACCTGCCAAAGAGCCATGAAGAAACCATTACTTCATCCGTACCATGTGACAGCAGCGCGAGTGTTGCAAGAACCGGATCTTGAAAAACGTGTCTTATTGTCACTGGTTCTTGACATTTTTACTCGTAATTCCGAACATTTTGCATTTCACATGGTTCACTGATCAAGCTTGGTTTCATATGGGTATGTCAGTTCCCAAAATTCTCGCATCTGGGCTACAAATAATCCACATGAATTACCTAAAACCCCATTATATCCTGCAAAAGTCAGTGTTTGTTGTGCTGTGCCCTGAACCAGAATAATTTCTTTGGTAGCGTAGGTAAACTTAGCATCATATATGAACATTTACAGACAATTTGTGGGCCAATTAACCAATATCAATTTAAGAATAAGGTACTTTCAACAGGATGGAGTGGCATGCCAAACATCTCATGTGAGCATGAGTGAAATTTCCTTTTTCTTCGGTGATCGAGTGATCTCCAAAGGACTATGGCCACCTCATTCACCCAATTTGACTCCTCCCGATTTTTTCTTATGGCGATATTAAGTGTTGTGCCTACAGCAATAAGCCTCACATGTTAGAAGACTTAAAAAGCAACATCAGCGAAGTAATATGGACTATTGATGAGGACATGATGTGGAAGACCTTCAACAGTATGCAACATCACATTGGAGTGTGTTTGGATGTCAGTAGAGTACATTTACAGCATTTATTTTTAATGGTGCTGCATTCCCATGAACTAAGGTGCATTGTAAACCACATATCATGTTTCTAAGTAGAGTGTGTTCTAAAATATAACTGATTCTTTACGGGAACTACCTAGTGTAACACCTTGTATAATTTGCATTATGTTAGCATATACAATGTAGTACAAGGTCTTATCAAATAGTATTTGAGCTAGGGTCCAGGAAAAAAACCTAAGTAATGGTGTGTTGCTATCCTAGTTTCCTTCAAAGTAAGCACATTTTAACACTACATACTTCTAGTAATTAATGTAGTATGCAAGAACTCCTGACGAAGATCTAGAGTTTAGATCGAAAATTTGAGAGGTAATGTACCTTACTAAATTTATCCTCGATAATTCACATTAAATATTTAGAATACTACATACTTATTCCAGCAGTCTGTGTACTCCTAGAGATATCCAGCTTTTAGAGATTGCTGTATCTTGTTCTTTTGATATCCTATGTGTCTTTAAATCTTCTCCCCTTTTAAAAGCCTTTCCAACTATGGGAACAACCATTTCTGGAGAGTATGAAGCTTGCCTCACTTTTGGGATCCAGTGTTTAGCCAAAAAGGCCTGAAAAAGGAGAGACAAATGGACAAGTGCATAGTCATTCTGCAGCTGCCAGTCTCTTTACTTCCACAGCGCAAGTCTCTTTCACTGCACTGTATCCTGTAGATGATGGAGAACTTCCTGGTAGTACTTCTTGTGCATAGTTTGTCATTCTGGATTGTATTCATGATGAACCATGCCCTGATGTTAAAAAAATACTGTCAGCATGACTTTGACTTTGCTGCAGACCTTGTGCACCTTTTTTGGCCTTGGAAACTGGATTTTTCCACTAGGGTGATTGGGCTTTGGTTTCCAAGTTGTACCAGTACACCCATGTTTCATCCCCCGTGGCGATCTTTTCATGAACTTTGGATCTTCATTTGTGTATCCCAGCATATCATTGGTGACCTCAAGATAGAGTTCTTTCTGCTCACAAATCCAAAGTTTTGGTACAAACTTTGCAGTGGTGCAGTGCATGCCTAATTTCTCAGTCAAAATTTTCTGCGCTAAACGATAAACAATTCTTAGATCACTTTCAATCTTTCTAATCATGATTCGGCAGTTTTCATGGTTGCAGCCTGCCCTTTCTCAGTCATTTCTTCTCCTGGAAGGTCTCTCTGAATGCTCATCACGCTCAGCAGACATACTCCCATCTTTGAAGAAATAATACCATTTCTTAAGGGGAGGTCCATGGATATCATCACTGAAAGCTTCCTGGAAAAAAATTCTCCAAGTGGGAATAAGCCCAAAATCTTTAAAAGTCAAAAAATGAAAAAAAAAAAAAAAAACATTAGTGAGAAAAAAACTTTTATTAATATATCATCATCATTGTCAATCATTATCAATCCACTGCTGGACAAAGGTCTCTCCAAGCCTCTTCCACAACGGTCTGTCTTGTGCCAGTCTCACCATGTTACGGTTTCATCCACCCATCTCCCATGTGGTCTTCTTCTGGGTCTTTTCCTGTCCCTTGGTATTGTCTACCCTCTGGCATTTTTCTAAATCATTTTGTTTTCTGTGTGTAGGTAGGTGAAGTTTTTATTTCCCCCCCTTTTTTCTGTGAATTTACTCTGTGTGAGGGGCTAGTACAAACACTTGCTGTATAATGTGCATTTTACTAATATTATAATTAAATGTCAAAGTAGTGTAATACATAGCTTTAACCCATATTTATTTTATTTAATCCCTAGTTGTCATCAGAAATTCTTTCATGAGTCAACTTTAATGAAAAAAACTAATGCCATGTGGTTTTCAGAATGCAAGAACTAAAGTTGTGCATGGAACATATGCTTATTTCATGTAGCTGTTTTTTTTTTTTTTTTTTTTTTTTTTGTTAAAGTTGTTCATATTTAACTTCACCTGTAAGATATTTCATTCCATTTTTTAGGTTAGTAATATTTATTTTTATTTTCTAAAGCTAAAATTGCCTGACATCATACAAATGTGTCGCACTCTTGCAACTTCAAAGGGTCCACCTCCAGTGTGGCAGCGGTCTATGCTTTTACGTCTTGGAGTTCTTGTCTGCAGTGCCTTGTGTCTTCTAGTTGCCAGAGTAAAAATCATGGGTGCTCAGTTGCCTGTCTTCACAAAGTAAGGGAAAAAAATAATTTAACTTTCATGAGTTTTGTGTGATTGAATACACATAATCAGCCAGTCTTCTTATTTCATTCATTATTGTATCACATCTTTATACCCAAAACTGGATCTTCAAGATGATGAGACATTACACTTAAATGCAAAGTATGATAACAAAATAAAAATGTAATGCCACTTATTTATAAACGTTCACCATCTTTCTCATTCCACATCAAGATCATCTGCCTGTGATGGCTCACTACCCTCTATCATTAAGATTTAGTTTTACACTATTAGTCTCGATATCTTTTAGTATTGAAAATCTGATAATGTCCTAATGCAAGTAGCTTTGAAATCCACTGGAGGATACAGTGAAGTCTTTCAGCATACACTCCCCCCCCCAAAAAAAAATTGGAACCTTTCAATATTTCAAAAATGTAATTTTAAACAGCAAAGTTTTGTTAGTATTTGAAACTGTTTTTATGTCTTATGGCAACAATTGAACATGTTTTCTCCATGATGACAAGAAAGTGGCAAAGAGCAAGGACTAGAATGGCCCACTTACTGTCAGCATTTACCAGAATGTAATGCTGGAAACATGAGACCGTTACCAACTCCCCCTTTGCATATTTTTGATTAGCCCAACATGTGGCGTGTGGGATAGACAACCGGCAAACCTAATCACCAGGACACTTCGTGGATGTTCCTTAGATGAACCAGTGGTAGAGTTCCCCAGCCTGAAGATAATGCAGATGCAATGAAATGCATAACTGTGATAAGAACTACGGCTGTTCTTTGATGTTGTTTTAGCATTTTCGTTGGATTTATTCGCATTCGATGTTGTGTTCTTGTGTTTTTAGTCTTCGTGTGCCATAATCAATGAACATGTAGCAATCATTCTTAGCTATTTTGGAATTTGTAGTGTTTTCGTGTTTTTAATAGCCATTCAAAATTTTCCTGTTGTTCATACTTCTGTTTTAAGCTATACAGCATAATAGTTCACTATGCGTAAAATACCTGAATCAACCCAAAATTTGGATGTATCGATATGTTTAACCTCTGGAAAGCTGCTTGACACTTCCTCCACCCCTTCCTCACCTTCATATACTCAATCTCACTCTTGTGCCCTGACTTTTGATCCCATTTCAATGATATTAAACAGAATTGGTTCAGTATACCTCTGGAACAACATACTAAAGATTTGTCGCAACAGAAGCATTTTTAGTCAAGTTATGAGGATAATTGCTGTGGAATAAATCTTGCTGCTGTGCCCTGACCTTTGACCCCATTTCAATGATATTCAACAGAACCGGTTTATTATACCTCTGGAACAACATGATAAAGTTTTGTCGCAAGCAAAGCATTTTTACGTAAGTTATGATACAGAAGGGCAATGGAATGAATCCCACTCCTATGTCCTGACCTTTGACCCCATTTTGCCCATTTTGACTAGGGTTCGTGCCCAAGTTGTCTCCTACTGTGTACTAAAATTTCATCGAAATCGAACCATTTTTATGCGAGTTATCGTGTGGACACACGGAAGAACAAAGCTGGGGCATATACACTTCTTCATCCTATTTTTAGAAAGTGTAAAAAGGCATGCTGCTTACTTAGCCCTAAATTATACAGCATTTAAAATGTAGTTCTGCCCATGACTAATATTTCTCCAAACTAAAACGTTTTGGTAAGTTTGTTCATATGTTAATAATACCAACAAACTATTTGTGTTTTATTTTGATATTTTTAATCCTTTTATATGTTGATAAGCATGACCCACATTGATAGCACTGTACTAAATAATGTGTGAAACAGTATTGTTGACAATAGTACACCTATTGATACTTCACATAAATTAGCCATGTAGATTATTTGGTTATATCATTACATTAACCAAAATATTGTAATTTATAGATATTGAAATGTGTAGGTAAGTGAATTCATCTTTGAGTTACTTCAGGAGGATTTCACAGAACTGAAGAGTTTTCAAAAATGTCCCAAAAGGCTGTGTATGAAAGTGTAATTTTTCCTACTCTCATGTATAGCACTGAAAACTGGGTACACTGTGAAGAGACATAAGAGTTTGTGTGCTGGAGAGATAGATGCACTGCTTATGAGGGGTTTGAGGCAAGACATGTTCTGATCATGGGTGGAACGAAGATGTGTTGGAGATGTGTAATGTGAAGCAAAATGTTGTTAGTAAGACAGAAACAAATATTTTGGGGTGGTTTGGCCATGTTGAAAGAATAAGTGGTAACCACAAGAATATCCACACATATACTTGGGAAAATCGTACTCTTGGTCAAAAGAGTGTGATAGATTTTGTTGTCTACGATCAGCGTTTGAAACACTTAGTTGTTGACACCCGTGTGATGAGAGGTGCAGATGTTGGTTCTGATCATTACTTGGTAGTGTCACGAGTGAAACGTAATGTTGGTTGGAGGAAAAGGAATAGGAGGAGACCCAGGATAGAAAGAATAAAGGTTGATAGGCTCCTTGAAGATCATCAGTGGTATTCTGACTTACTCAGAGAACGACTGAAGGATCTGAAGTCTGGTGAGAGGGATGTAGAAAAGAAATGGGAATGTTTTAAGAACTGTGTTGTCACTGCTGCTAAAGAGGTCTGTGGCACCACAATAGTGGGTAACAATAGAGGTGATGCTTGGTGGAATAGTGAGATTGAAGAGGCAGTAAAGAGAAAGAAGGAAGCCTATTTGGGGATGTTGCAAGTTAGAGTCTCTGTGGATGAATATTGCTGTAAGAAGCGTGAAGCTGCTAAGCTGGTTCGCCACAGTAAGGCAAAAGATAGGAAGGAGAAAGTGGAAAAGCATGAACTGGCTTTTTGGAAAGATAG
Organism: Macrothele yani; assembly: GCA_039090855.1. Lineage (NCBI taxonomy): Eukaryota > Metazoa > Arthropoda > Arachnida > Araneae > Macrothelidae > Macrothele > Macrothele yani. The sequence goes on from CM076995.1 coordinate 190,697,834, forward strand.
GAAGTCCTTTTGGAAGTACATGAGACTCAGGAAAAATAGGGGAAACAAAGTTGTATGTTGTGTGAAGAATGAGATTAAGGAAATGTTATGGGAGCCCATTGAGTTAAGTGACAGATGGGGTGAATACTTCTGTGAGTTATTAGATCAGGAAAGCAAAGCTGATTCTGAGACAGACGCAGATGATGTCACAATGAGGGGTGAAAGCACAGGAGGGATCTCAAGAGAAGAAGTGTGTAAAGCTCTAAAATCTCCTCAGAATGGTAAGGCTGCAGGAGTTGATGGCATAACTGCTGAGATGTTGAAATTAGGTGGTGACTCTGTAATTGACTGGTTAACTGAAATTTGACAGTTGTGCTGGGAGTTAGGAATGGTCCCTCGGAATTGGAAGGATGCTATTATTGTTCCCTTGTATAAGGGAAAAGGTGATCAGACTGAATGCAAGAACTAACATGGTATTAGCCTACTAAGTGTACCAGGGAAAGTGTTTGGTAAGGTTGTTATTGAAAAAGTACGGGTTCTTACATCATTGAAAGTGTGGGATGTTCAGAGTGGTTTTATGCCTGGTAAAGGCTGTACTAACCAGATTTTTGCATTACGCACAATGATTGAAAAGTATCTGGCTGTTGGGAAGAAAGTTTTTACTGCCTTCATAGATTTAGAGAAAGCTTATGACCGAGTGAATAGGACACTTTTGTGGAAGGTATTGAATGAATATGGTGTTACTGGGAATCTACTTAATAGTGTAAAAGCCATGTATGCTGGTGGTAGAGCTTGTGTACGAGTGAATGGTGTTTTATCAAAATGGTTTTCCATTGGTGCAGGAGTTAGACAAGGTTGTGTAATGTCACCATGGCTGTTTAATATATTTATGGATGCATGCATGCGTGATGCCAAAATAGATAATACTGGTTTATGTCGTGGTGATATCCGTGTGTGCAGATTGCTGTATGCTGATGACACTGTCCTGTTGGCACAGAGCAAAAGTGAGTTGCAGAGTATGTTGACTCGGATGCACAAAGTTTGCATGAAATTCAAACTGAGTATAAATAATTGAAAAACCAAAGTTATGGTGTTTGAGAGAGGAACACGTAGCACTGAATGTAATGTAAGTATAAATGTCACTGTGGTTGACCAGGTGAGTGAGTTTGTGTATTTAGGAAGCATGTTTGACAGAGAGAACAAGTTGGATGGTGAAATCAGTAGGCGAGTGAATTCTACTTTGAAAGTCATAGCTGCTCTGGGAGGTTTTCACAGGAATGATGGGTTCTCTAGAGAGTCCCGCATGGCTGTGTTTGAAAGTGTAATTGTTCCTACTCTGATGTATGGTAGTGAAACCTGGGTACTGCAGAAGAAACATTGGAGTCATTTGTGTGCTGGAGAAATGCGTTACTTACGTGGGGTGTGTGGCAAGACACGATATGATTGTGTGAGAAATGAAGATGTATTGCAGTTGTGTGATGTGAAGCAAAATGTTGTTAGCAAGGTGGAGACCAATATGCTTCGGTGGTTTGGCCGTGTTGAAAGAATGAGTGATGAAATGCTTACTAAGAAAATCTTCTCAGCCCAAGTGGCAGGAAGGAAAGGCAGAGGAAGGCCAAAGAAGACATGGGTGGATCAGATTCAGGAGTGTCTGCATGAGAAAAAGATTATGAGTATGAAGTATAAAAGATCTTGTGTACGGCGTGTAATGGATATTAGTGAAGCACGAGTTGTATGCCAAAATCGCTGTAAATGGAGAAGTTTGATATGACAGCAATAAGTAAAAATATCTGGTAGTTTGTATTTCTTTTTGGAGCTAACCCTTGAATCTCAGAGAACAGCTTAGTGATATGTAATATGTACCTCTGAATCTCGGAAAACAGCTGAGTGATATGCACAGTCAAGTAACATTATTGTGACCCCTGGCTAATATCCAGAGTAACCGCCGTTTGCAGTGGACAGCAGCTAGACGTGCTGGGAGTGACTCAATAAGGTGCTGAAAGGTGTTCACAGGTATGTGGATCTATGCTGACTGCAGTACATCTGACAGCTGCTGGAGGGTGTGTGGTGGAGGATCCATAGAGCGAACAACACAGTCGAGGTGATCTCACAGATGCTCAATTGGCTTTTAAGTCTGGGGAAGTAGAGGACCTTGGAAATACTTTGAAGTCTTCATCGTGCTCTTCCAACCATTCTCGGACATTTCTAGCTGTGTGGAAGGTTGCATTTGTTGTGTTGGAAGATCCCATCAGCTCCAGGTAAGACAGTCAGCATGTATGGGTGTACGTGGTCTGCAAGGATGAATTAACAACATATTGAGTCCATAATGCCTTCCACAGATGTGAGTGGACCCAGAAAATGCCACAGAAGCATTCCCCAGACCATAACGCTGCCCTTACCGACTTGTGTTCTTCCAGCAGTGGTTGAAGAGTATTTGTTCTTCTATGTTTATCACCTTATATGCTAACGTCCATCCGTTCGATGAAGCAGAAAACATGACTCATCAGAGAAGATAATCCTTTGCCAATCAGTGGAGGTCTATTCTGATACTGCCGTGCAAATGTAATCCTTTTCTGTCGATGCACCTTCATTACATAGCATAGTTGCAGTGACCATCTGTCTGCATCACAGTCCCACACGCTTCCGGGTTTGCTGAACTGTCGTTTTAGGCACACTTCTGGTAGTCCCCTGGTTCATTCGGCCAGTAAGTTGGTCCACTGTATCATGTCAATCGGCCCTCACGCACCTTCGAAGCCGACGTTCACCTCTCACGTCAATGGCACATAGTGCTCCCCAGTTTGCACATCACTTATTCGCAATGGTGCCATTTCCCCCATCACGATACACTTTAACCACAGCAGCATGCAAACAGTTCACAAACTGTGCTGTTTCAGAAATACTGCCACCCTTCATCCGAAAGCCGATAACCATGCTTTTTTGCAAATCTGATAAATCGCTCCTTCTATCCATGACAGCAATGAGTGATATGTTTTCAGAATGCTTACATCACACCTTATATACCCACCAAGCCAGCTCATGACATGCGCCACCTTTCGTTGGCTATGTGCTGTTATCATCAAAAGTAGGAGGTGGTAACAATAATGTGATTCGACTGTGTATATATATATTAAATAAAAATATTATCAGCATGCTTTGTAACTCGTGCTTCTGCCATGATTGTTTCATTTAATTCATTATATTCTGTAGTAAAATACAGTTTTTCCCAGTTCAGTGCTGCTCAAGGAACCAATTTATTGTATGACTGGCAAACCTTTCTCACACACGAGCTTCAAGAATAAGTTATTTATATCTTTATAATTGCTGTGTCAGTGACATTTCTTTTTTGAAACTTCTGATTTTAGTGAGTAGATCTCTGGTGTCTAGTGTGTAGCCTTATAATGTAGCAATTGCAACACATATATGCATACTACAGTGTACTTTTATCTTACTTCAAAGCATAAAACCTTAGCAGTAGAGTAAAAATTGTTTGCACATTACTAACACTGGCTTTACTCAGATGTAAATACACAAGAAAGTTGTATTCCAAAATGTAACTAGGGAATGAAAAGGAGTTTCTAAATTACTGAGTTTTTGTAATTATTTTAACAGATAATTCAAGCCTCAGTACTTCAGTGGTTTTTTCATCAGGTACTTCAGTGCTGCCCAAGGACTCCCATTGTTTGAATTTCCACTTTTACATTGATTTTGTATTGCAGTGAAGACAGGCGTATATTAGCACAAAGAAGTTTTAAACATCTGGCATAATAATAATAATAATAATAATAATAATAATAATAATAATAATAATAACCCAAAACTCTACAAGAAACACATAATGAGAGTTACAGATGATGATACCTGTAGAATGTGTGGAAAAGCCAATGAAACCATAGAACACATTTTAGCCAGCAACTCTCTTCTTGCTTCAAAACAGACACAACCAGGTAGCCAAGGGCCTACATGAAGAGCTTGGCATTAAATATGGTCTTATTCAAGGCTATACTCCACTTTATTAGAATTACTGATAAGAATCTATTCTCAAAAGGCAGAATTACATCATGTACTGCGACAAATTTATCATCACAGACAACACCATTTACCACAATTGACCTGACATTGTAATCATAGACAAAAAACTGAAGACACAACTTATAGATGTAGCAGTTCTACTTACAGAAAACATCCAAAGAACACATATTTTTGAATCAAAGATGATACTTATTAAAATGCCAATAAAGGAAACTATAATGAGACCATGGTTTCAGCCCCTAGGGCTCTCATTGGCCATCAAATCCTGTATGTTGCTTTGATCTTGAACAGCTTTTGAATCTTTTATCACAGGGTTGTGGTCTTGTGCTGCCATCTCCAGGCTGGAATCTGTTGGGTTTTCAAAAGACTTTAATTGGTCACAGTATCTGAGAAAATCTCGAAATATGAGAACCTGCGAATGGATATCAAAAGGATCTGGAAACAAAGCATAACACAGATCGTACCAGTTGTCATTTCTGTAACCGCAGTGGTACCAAATAACTTTTTAAAACATCTTGAGAAATTGGGATTACCACAGAGACTTCAATTCCACTTAGTAGTTCTAATTCTGACTATTATATAGCTCTAACTATTGTACTATTCTCTTTTACGTGCGATATTTCAAAGTAACTTGTACAAAAATCTAGCGGATAATGCTTACCTTGGCATTCCTTTCTAGCGACGGGAACATTTCACGCACATGTTTTCCGGTCTTTGTTGATGTTATTGTCCTAAAGTCCGTTGTATGCGATGACTGGCTTTACTTCTCACACTTTTCGCTGGGTATACTCATTGGATCTTTGCCTTAGAATTCAAACATCAATTTTACCGTTCTTTATACTCGAAATTTTCGCCCATACTCTGGGCATCTTCAGGAGCGTGGCGACTTTACCACCGATGTTCGTGGTTAACTTCGCGCTAATGGAGTCCGATACTCCTTGTTGCCATTCGTCGGAAAAACTTTCCTGGATATATTTCGTTATCAAGCCCGGCTGGCGCCATCTATGTTTCGTTAAGAACAATTTTTTTTTTTTTCTCCTATCCTGGTTTTCTTGTCTTTTTTTGCCTCTTTTTCTTTTGTTGTTGTTTTTCTTGTCTTATTAGTTCCTTCCACAGGCCCGATAACATCAACAAAGACCGGAAAACACGTGCATGAAATGTTCCCGTCGCTAGAAAGGAATGCCAAGGTAAGCATTATCCGCTAGATTTTTGTACAAGTTACCACAGAGACTGTTTCATCGAATTCAAAAGGCAGTCATTATACAAACCTACCATGTCACTAGAAAATTCCTGAATTTCCAGGCTTGAGATGAGTATCTCTGTCTTTTGCTCAACGGCTCTGATCGAGAAAGTCGACAAGAGAAATAATAGTAAAAACAATAATGGTAATCAACACTCAGTAACATAGATGTGCCTTTTTTATCACCTCATTCCATTTTGAAATGTTGAATTGTCACATTTCAGGTCAGTAACTGATGCTTACTAATAGTGTTCTTCATTATTATTATTTTCATCTACAAATAGGGAATCTTTAGTATTGCAACAAAAAACAACAAGGATCATTAAATTGTTCTGTGAGATTATGAGATTAACTCCTCAAAGCAATGATGTTAGTTGCTGGTGACATTAGATTTTACTTAGAGTTTATTCATCACAAGTCTCATGCAAGACCTTTTGTTCTTCATACTATATTTTTCTCTTTTAAAGCATTCATGAATCTGGTCTTCTGATTTCCTCAGTATTTCTATTTTCTTTTGTTTTTGTCCAGCCACTTGAGCTGAATAAATTATCATAGTTAGCACCACATCACTCATTCTTTCAGTATGACCAAACCACCTCAAAATATTTGTCTCTACCTTATTCTGCACACAATCAGAGCAACTCTTACCACACTCTGTTCCAAAAAGTAACATATCTCTTCAGTACACAAACACCTCCTGTGTCTCTTCTGCAGTATCCAGGTTTCAGTACCATACATTAGAGTAGGAACAATTATGCTTGCATACATAGTCAGCCATACAGGACCTTACTGACATCTTATCAGTCCTCTGAAGTCCTGAAGCAGCTGTGATTTTCAAAACTGATTTGATTTGCCTAATGATTTCACCAACCTGTTTTCTGTGTCAATCATGCTTCATAAATACACTAACTCATTCACTTGGGTCAGCTGTGTTCCATTCAGATAGATCTTGCATTTGGTATTAACAATTGTTTACTTTAAAACTGCTTTTGTTTTTGCTCTTATTTATTCCCCATCTCAATTTTACATGCATTTCATTTATCCTGGACAATTTACTCTGCAACTCTCTTTTTCTCCCAGACAACAAGACTATGCCATCAGCATGAAACAGCCTATACACACAGAAATTTCCAAAGCATGAACCATTACTGTCAGTTTTCTCATCAGTCATCTTCACTGCAGCAGAAAATGAATATATAAAACTATTGATACTTCTTTTTAATTATGTTATGTGCTTCTGTTGATTGCATTAAAGTGTGAGATGCCTTTCTTCATGTGCTTACATTCATCATAAAAAAATGCATTTCTTTATTTTATAGGTATGACAATCCAGCAGCAGTGTCTGGAACACCAGCTAGGCAACTTACATTCAACTATCTTCTTCCTGTCAATTCCTGGCTCCTAATTTTCCCTTGTGATCTCTGTTGTGATTGGACGATGGGTACTATTCCACTTGTAGAGTCCTTGCTTGATCCACGCAACATTGCCACATTGACGCTGTATTCTGCTCTTCTTATTCTTACCTGGTCTGCACTAGTCAACGATGCATATCACTGTCAGATAATGCTCATGGTATATTTTATTTTAGGTATCTTGATTTGTTGTTACACATGCAATAGGATTTTTGTACCTTTTACGCCTTGTAATTTCAGATAGTTTTAAATATTTTAATTCACATGGTGTGCTAACAGTTATTTCAACAAACACAAAACACTATCATTTATTCCATGTGAGAATGATATATTCAAAATATTAAATCGTTTTGATACAGCTCATCATTGCTCAGTACCAAATTGAGTCTTACTGTAGCCTTAAAACATTATTTTCTTCAGATGCTTCTAAATTCTTTTTCTTTTGTTGAAAATCTTGTGGATTTCCATGGATAATGGTGCATCATATTTGAAAAAATGGTACAAAGGGCTGAGGCTGGTATTCTGAATGAAGTATTCAAGTCATGTAATGTTTTGATATATCAGATAGCAATGCAGGCAAATGTCAGCAGATAAAGCTACAGAAGAATGAAATGAAAAAAATAATTTTATATAAAACAAAGTATAACATGCTACTTCTGTGGTCAAGTGGTCTGAGGCATTACCATTATTGTGGGAGGAACTGGGTCGGTCAGAGTGCCAGATGAGGTACGGGTGGTGTGTTAGTCTGATGGTGCTAGTTCTGTCCCTTCCGTAAGACCAGTATCCTGAATTAGGGATGGTCAACTGCTTATAGCCTTATGAGTTGCTCATGGTGGTCATTAAATCCCAAAATAGAAAATTAAAAAGTATGCCATTCAGCAAGATATTTTTTTTTATTATTGGGGTTTTTAACCACCATTGCGAGCAATTTGACGGGTTATAAGCAGTCGCCCATCCCTAATTTAGGTGCCACTGGTTCCTGGGATGAAGGAGAGCCAGTCCCATAAGACAAATATAACATCCACATCTCACCGGGATACAAACATGAACCCACCTCGGACGAATGTCAGGAGCCAGTGCTTAGACCATTGTGTCACCAGGACAGCAGCTAAAGATCTCTTCATTCTTTAAAGAACTTTTTGGGCAGAAGCATCAAGGAAATTTATTTATTTATTTTTGAAGAAGATGACAATTTTAACAGTATTAGTTCCTGACATAGAAAGGTCATCAACAGATGTCTCCATGTGAAAACTTGAAAGTTGCATCAATCTAGGTTGAGAATCAAAAATATATCTTTCCAAAAAGTAAAGAGCTTGCTACTTCCTTCACGAAACTGGTATGGTCACTCATTAATACTAATCCATGTTTTCTGCTGATGAACAAAATACACTGACGGGAAAAAAAATCCCAACACCAAGAAGGGGTTGTTTTAGATGAATGACAGTTGGTAGGCGGTGAGAGTACATCTGTAAGATGACGTCTATGCAAATTTCGCGCTCGGCGCATACGTGTGGCGCTAGTATCACCCCTTGGAACATGCAAAGCAAGTTTGCTGTAAATACGCGCTGTAACGTTCGTGAGCGTTTGTTATCGTTGAGATTCGACATAGGGTGCTGATGTTAGTCAAGAATGCCTTTAAGAAGACGAAGAAGCCATTATCAACAGCTCACGGAGTTTGAACGAGGTCGTGTAATAGGGCTACGATAAGGTGGATTTTCTTTCCGCAATATTGCAGAACGACTTGGCAGGAATGTAGCCACTGTGCATGATTGTTGGCAGCGGTGGTCAAGGGAAGGTACTGCCTCAAGAAGACTGGTTTCCGGCCGGCCACGTGGCACTACTGAGAGGGAAGACCGCAGTGTACGGCGTATGGCCGTGGCGCATCGTACCAGGTCTGCGGCAGCAATTGAGCTGCAGTTGCCACCACAGTGACAGAACAAACTATTACAAATCAGTTACTTGAAGGACAGCTCCGAGCCAGACGCCCTGTAGCATGCATTCCACTTACTCCAAACCACCGCCATTTGTGACGTCAGTGGTGTCAAGCTAGAGCTCATTGGAGGACGGAGTGGAGATCTGTTGTGTTTTCTGATGAAAGCCGGTTCTGCCTGGGTGCCAGTGATGGCCATGTGTTGGTTAGAAGGAGGCCAGGTGAGCGCCTGCAACCAACCTGTCTGTGGCCGAGACACACTGGACCTACACCTGGAGTTATGGTCTGGGGAGCAATTTCTTATAACAGCAGGAGCACTCTCGTGGTTATCCCACGCACCCTGATGGCACAGTTGTACGTCGGTCTGGTGATTCAACCTGTTGTGCTGCCATTCATGAACAGCATTCCAACAGGATAACGTTCGCCCGCATACCGCTGTTGTAACCCAACATGCTCTACAGAGTGTCGACATGTTGCCGTGGCCTGCTAGATCACCAGATCTTTCACCAATCGAGCACATATGGGACATCATTGGACGACAACTCCAGCGTCACCCCCAACCAGCATTAACCGTCCCTGTATTGACAGACCGAGTGCAACAGGCATGGAACTCCATCCCACAAACTGACATCGAGCACCTGTACGACACAATGCATGAACGTTTGTGTGCTTGCATTCAACATTCTGGCGGTTACACCGGTTATTAATGTACCAGCATTTCACATTTAAAATGACTCTTCTCGTGCTTACAATAAGCTGTGATCTTGAAACCTTAATCGATTAAATATGTTACCATATAAATGTATTGCCGTCATTTCATTCCTCTACAACTATTTTTTCGTGGTGTTGGAATTTTTTTCCGTCAGTGTATGTCTGTTCGAATTGAGCATCAAAATGCAGTTGCAAAAGCCAGGATATCCCATTGCAAGTTGACCAACATTAGAAAAATTAAAGTGTAAATCTGAAAAAGCTAATTTCAGTGTTGCTATCTAACACTGAAAAATGACACTGAAAAATGTAGTATCTTGGAAAAAGCTAGTGTGTACGAAATACCTATAAGTGGAATCCCACCAATATCATATATTGGAAGTACTAAAAATCAGTTAAAACATCGCCTACAACAACATATTAAAGATTGGCAAAAAAAAAAAAAAAAAAAGAAGCAAAAACAGCACTGATACAATACTGTCTGGATAACCACACATATCCGAATTTTGAAGAGATTAAAATAATAAAATCATGTCACAATGAGAGACACCTACCCATTGCAGAGTCTGTAATGATCGAAAAAAATAGAGATTGAATTTGTAATAATAACGATCCAAGTATCCTTAATGAAAAATGGAAAGAACTAATAAAAATTGACCAAAAACACAGAAGAAGAAAATGAAGAGTTTACTAAAGTCAGTAACAGATGGAACCACAGTGGAAGCTTTTCGTAGATGACGTTGGGGCAGGGTGAGGAAGACGAACATATCGCTCACTCTTACTGCAGTGGCAGAAGAGAAAGCATCTAGAACACCTCCTTAAGATAACCCCGCAGAGGGTAGAAAGTACTTGAGGCAGTCTGCATTGGAATGGCTTAGGGTGTGGTGAATGAATGTTCTGGCTGTTCATGAGGTGTTGAGAAGGAGAGTCGAAAGAATAAGATGAGTCGTATGTAAATAAGTAGTTGTATATACGTTTTCAATATTTTTGTTCGGTATTTTGTATGTATGTAAATAAGCAGTTTGTGTTCGTTGATAATATCAAAAGGTTTTGAGTTCAAGAATTGGGGTTTTTACCAAAGAAGGTGGGGTTCTACACGCTGGTGGGAAGGGTGGGGAGGGGGAGGATACAGTTTTGGGACCTAGAAAGCAACGCACTTCATGGACTTGAGCATTTGTCGAACATTTGAAAGAACCTGAAGACAAAAAATAGAACACCGCACCGGAGGCTTAAACCAAGCATGACAACAAAAAGAATAAAATGTGCAGTGAAATGTGAAAAAGGTAAGCAACCTTGTTATTATTGTTATCTAATGTTTGGGATTTTGGGGAGGTGGAGGTGGGGGTGGGTGTTAACCATTTGTACTAATGTGATTAATTCACTTTTCTTCTAGTGAGATACAGTTGGTCTTATTCAGTGTGAAGGGCATTGGCTCACCGTATTAAATAGCACATATCCAATGTCTGTACCAAAGGCATATGCCAATGACAGCAATCTTGTATCAGCAATCTGTAGAAAAGGCAAAGAGTTTGCATACATAGCAATTTGGACTGTTTAATGTCCTGTTAGTTTACTCTTATTTTAAATACACCAGGTCGTGAATGCGCAAGTAACGCTTTTAACGTAGTAAATCCGTTTATTTTTGTGTTGTAAATTTGTATAAAGATTCGCCAAGCTTTCACACTCCACTGGGAGGCTTTTTGAAGGCAATGTAGACATAAAATGCCGGGAATTAGAACACATAAGAAATAAAGATGATTTTTAGAAAATAACATGAGTGACATCATGAGCAGTATTACATGAGTTTTTATCACACAATTATGTTGTGTGCAGCGATATGTTTCTATCTTTTAACAACTCATGCCAAACCATTGGTAGTTCATTAGAGACCATGTCATTGCATGTCAGTTTGCTGGAAAGGATTTCAACTGAGAATGCCTTTTAGTGGAGTGTGAAAGCTTGGCAAATCTTAATACAAATTTACACCATGAAAATAAACGGATTTACTACGCTATAAGCATTTCTTGTGTGTCGTGTTATTTTAATATGTTAAAATGCAGCTGTTTATGGTTCATATGTTTTGAACATTGTTTTATTCATTCATATTTTCTGTTCATCAAATGATGTAATTACATAACATGATTAGCAGAAAAGATGAATAAATGAAATAATAACATTCAAAATAATGTTATGTAACCATTCAATAATCCATTGTTATAATACTTACTGTAGAACGTGCTTATAACAAGCCCATATTTAGCGAGGCCTCAGATTTAATGAGCAAAACGGAAACTTTTGTTTGATACAATATGGATTCAAATCTAATTTGATTGTTTTTAATGAACAAAATTTAGTGCGACCTCAGGTTTAATGAAGAAGAGAAGAGCCATAATGGTCACTTTTAACAATCAAAGCAACAAAACTGAATGAACTTCCATATTCCATGAGGCCCAGAAAATATGCTGCACACTGTCCTGGAATAAAAGTATAGAAATGTTGGCATATAAAGATGAAATTGCAACATTACAGGAGAATCTTGTTGTGCTAGTGGAAGAATGTTGATAGAATAGCAACAGAGAGAAATATGTCAAATGCTCAATAAGTGAGTTGGCAAGAAACTTTCTCTCCACCACCCACTCCAAGGGAGTATCTTTTTAAAAAAAAAAGGTTGCCCCATAATGTCTGCTTCAGGATACCCTGCTATATGTATTCATGTAAGTGCTTATTTTATTTTAATTTTTACTACTGTAGTTAACTAATTAAATTTTTCAAGTCCAATTGCTATGGATCTAATTCTTAATGTTATGGATCTTCAAGTCCAATTGTTATATGTCTGAATATTATCACATATGCATAGTTTTTCCTGGTGAGATTTTTCACCCCAAAATAGATTCAGCTAGTGCCCAGATTTAGCAAAGATTTCTGTTGATCCTGAGCTCCCTATTATAAGCGGGGGGAGGGGGGGGTCTACTGTGCACTGAAAAATTTTAGTCAATGCACATGGCACAAATAATCTAATCAGTGGGGCTGAAATCCATTTGTTTCCCCTTACTTGCAGTAATTGCTAGCACTGAAAATTCTCACTAATAAATTTGGCTCTGTTGTTGCAGTAGCTTTAGAGTTGTATATTAATTAATTTCCTAGAAATGTAAAGTTCAGTGTGTAAGTTGAAATGCCATGGAACTTTGGTTTTATGTTTTTTAGGGAATGTCCTTAAAAAACTTATAAATTTTAAAAATGTGTAAAAGAAGTTTCAAAATGTTTAATACTGAACACCTCATTACTGCAGAATGCAAATTCAGTAGTTTGTTATACTGTTTCACACATTATGAATAGCTCTTTTTTTTTTTTTTTTCACGAAGAACAAAGTTGTACCACATCGTTAAAAATTGTAATTGTAAACATAAGTTGCAATTATAAGCAAAAGTTGAATATAGCAGTAGCTTATCGTAATACTTTCTTGACCAAATATACAACGTCGTTAGAAGTGACTTCTAAATTATGAAACAGTATGTTGCTGCGAATTCCATTGTTACAGACCAAAAGTAGGATTTCACAAATGCAATAATAAAGGGTTGCACAAAAAAATATATTCAATAGTCAGATCAATGCAAGAATCTTTCAGTATGTATATGTTTGTAACTCTTGAATCCAATAAATAATATTTGTACAACAGTCATGTCTTGTATAATGGATATTTACAGTTGTAGAGTGCTGAACAAAATGGTAAAAAATGGTCGAACAATGATGGGAAGTAAGATACCTTAGGCCTGAAAACGTAATGATATGTTAAAAGATGTTACCTTGAAGGACTAAATATTTCAAAAAGAAAAACACCCGAACCAATGAAGTACATCATCGTCTTCTTATTGTAGCTATCTTCAGACTAGTTTCGGCTCATAGTGTTTAAGCCTTCATCAGTGAGTCATTTATGCTAATGAATTAACTATAGATGTTGCTCGGCGCTTTTCCACGGCCACTGTGATGATTCTTGTTCAGTGCAATGTTGCCATCAACGTTAAATGTCAATCACTACATCTGATGATGTTTTAATGCAGTGTCACTATCTTCCGATATTCACATTCACCATTTGACAGGCCCAGTGGATGATTCTTTTTCTTTATCTTTCTTTTTAACAAATGTATTCTGTTTCTCCTGTTCTTATTAGGCTTAGAAAACATAGCTTTATTGGAATTTGCCACAGCACTCTTGCAGGTGCTCACACCTATATCTCCAGATCCAACATGTCCCCCCCCCCTCCTGCTCTCACTGGAGCACATAAACAAACCCCCCTTACCAGTTACAGATAACTTACTCCACAGCTTAAGCTTTAATATATTCTTCTGACCAAATTGAATCCAAAGGCATGGGATCTAATTTGTGTAGCGATGCTGATGATGAAAGATAACTTTCCTGAGAGCTTCATCTGAATCCTTCAGTGTAGTAAGCTCCTTGGAGAGGACTGTATTTCCCATTTTTAAAATCAGTACTGGGTGTGTAAAGAAGTATTTGACATATTTAGTCTCCACTTCAGATTTCAAAATAGCGTGTCTGCTGTTGCTGAACTAGATAGACAACTTCACTGATCACCACTTAAAAACCCCTTCTCAAACTCTTTGATTCTGTTAAAAAAAATAATAATAAATACATATTTTTCTACTCACATGCTGGTTATTCTAAGGTTTTTTCTATCTGCTACATTGTTTTTGTAATGATTTAATATCTGTCTTATATGTACTAACTAGTTTCTTTCCCATGTGTGCTAAATATTAATTGTTTCTTTCTCTGTGATGTGCAAACTGCTGGTGAAGATTCCCTCTTCTTGAAAACAAAACTTGTATTAATCAGTCGGTTTTTAACAAAGTTAAATTTACATTAGTTAACATTGTAGAACTCTTTTAAAGATTGCCTTAATAAGTGATAGGAACATATCACCATTAATGCTTAAATAGTTTCAGGAAAGTGTTGAACTACCGCTTACACATTTTATCATACAGATTAATTGTTTAAACTTTTTTTTTTTTTGCTTTTAATCCTGGGTATTAGGATAAGATTTAAGTTAAGTTGCCACATGTACAATTGTTACAGATTTACAAATTGGAATCAAACATTAAAAAAGAAATGGTTATAATTAATAATGTTACTGAGCTGATAACATGGTAATTTGTCCTTTATCAGTGTATTGAATAATCTTAGTGATTTGGATGAATATTTTATTTGTAATGTGGTGTTCAAAGCATGCAAACATCTTTTCTGCTGATGTTTTTAATGAAAAATATGAAGTTATGTAATTACAATAATTCATTAAGTGTTCAATTATAGCAAATGAGTTTTCATCACTGAACCTATCTATGTACTATATATTTTCACAATATTATTTTACATTATGAATGTTGCTTACTGAGTGCAATGTTGAATGCAATCAAATTTTATATTTATTTATTTTTATCCCTAAATGTAGTCACTGTCCCTAATTGTCCTGCCTTTTCTGCCTGCTTCAAATCTGTTCTTCCCTGTTGGTTTTGTTGTTGCTGAAAGAGTCTTATATACACCCAGCATGGGTTTTTGCCTTCTTGTTGCATATGGATGGTATTTAATAGAGGATAGAATGTAAGTATGTGTTATTAAATTAAATTGTGTGTTTGTGTTTAAATAAATAAAACATCTTTTTTAGTAACATCAAATCAAAGAGATTCTGTAATGTGATTTTTAAACATTTTCTGTTTCCAAAAATTAAAAATAAGATGAAAAGTAACTTGTTTAAGAATTACACCATAAGTTTAAACTTTCCTTTCATATGTAAAAGTCAACGCTTCCCCTAGTAAATTTTTAACTTTACATTTACTAGGGGAGAGGTTTAATTCAGAGTTCATACGTAATACATATGTTTACAGCCAGTAACAAAAAAATTAATGGTAATTATAGAGGTTCAATTTATTAAGGTACATTACCTCTCAAATTTTTGATCTATAGACTAGGTCATCGTCAAGAGTTCCTACATCATACTATTTCCACAGGTCTGAAAATTTGAGAAGTAATGTATCTTAATAAATTTATCCTCGATAATTCCCATTAAGTTTCTTTTTCTTTCTTTTTTTTTTTTTTTTTTTTGTGATGGACAGTAATTAGGGAAAGTTATGAAGTCATTAATTACTAGAATATGTTTACATATGATAGGTAAGTTTAAACCTATGATATAACTCTTAAATAATATAAAGTCGTACGCTTTTAATGATGAAAATCCATGTTTTTTGGACTTCTGCATATCTTTTAAACTTTTGAAATGTAACTTCAGAATTTTTTAAAATCTTACTAAAAGAAAATTATGCAGGCACCTTGATCTTTGCGAAATGAGCTTCAGCCCTAATTTGGTTGTCTAAAGAAAATGTCTCATAGCAAAAGGCATCAAAGAAGAAATATTTTGTAGTCGTTGCAATTGTATTTGTTTATAAAAGTATATGAAATTCTTTGTCATTAGAATGTGTGTTTTTCTCCATCATTGCGAAAAATGCAATTCCATGTAATGAATTAATTAACTGTAGGTTATAAGTTAGCATGCAGTAATTATGTAGAGAACTAATAGAAAAACAAAAGCACTTTTGTCCTGACTGAGGCCTTGATCACCTGTAAACAAAACGAGTGAGACTGGTTGCCAGATTTTGATTTCTAAGCTCTTCATTTTGGTATTGGCCAAATGATAAGAATGATTTCCAAGTGATGGCGATGAAATAAAGGCTATCAGTATAGCAGTTGAAGATATAGATATTTCAATGCTCTCAGAAAAACGTGATGCTCTCAGAAAAACGTGAAGTTTTACTTAATCAAAATTTTTATTATGGGAATTTCTACTAGGAATTTTTTTTATTTTAATTGCAAATTTTCGGAGAAAACTCTTCTCCTTCTTCATGCAGTCTTTTGTTGTCACCTTTTCCAATGTAGGTTGTCCCTACAGTTTTTTGTCAAATAACTGTAGGAACAACCTACATTTATTCTTTTTTCATTATATTTTTTCCCCATCAGATGAAAACTATTTGGGATAGAACATAGAAGCTCTTTGAAATGGAAAAATTGACAACAAAAGACAGCCTGGAGAAGGAGAAGAGTTTTCTCCGAAAATTTATGATTAAAATAAAAATATTCTTAATAAAAATTCCCATAACAGAAGTTTTGATTAAGTAAATGAAATAAGAAAGTAGGAAGCCAATTTTCAACATGAGCTTTATTCAAAGTAAAGTCCTTTTGTTGATGAAAGGAACAATTTTCTCAGAATTTTTCCAGAGAAGCATTGCTGAAGTATCCGTGACAGTCAGTAAAGACTGGAAGAATTAGGTTTACCTTGAGTAACATCCTTTTTTGTGCTTAGCCAAACATTTAGTATTGCTGCAAAATGTGCTGCCAATGTTGACTGTTATACCAGCTGAAGTGGGAATAGGAATGTTGTATATGCCAGGAAGATGGAGGTCTTTAACTTTAGCTGTGTTGTGTAGGAAAGTTTCATGATAGTGGGATTTTATACCAGTCAAATAATCAAAAATGAGTAGTAGGCAAAGCACATAACTGAAAAACAAGTTGATGGTAGTTGAGAGCACACTTAAGTTACGTATTATAGTTTTAAGGCAAATATATTTCAGCCATTACTATGGCTTTCATCAGTGCGACTACGATTTGTTTCATTGCCAGATTAGAAAGGTAAGTTCTGTAATGTTAACTGTGGGTGACGTGATGCAATGAGAGATTTCCAGATGTGTGGAACATAAATGGGGAACTCAGAGTTACAATTTTTGGAAAATAAAATTTCCAAACTTTCTCTAAACCTCAGAGTAAAACGATTTTGGAAAGAGCCAACTTTTTTGTATCGGGCAAAAGTGGAATAGCAGAAGTGTCAGCCATGGTAAGTTGAGACAAGGAGGAGGAAGGTTTTCCAAATTTCACATCAGATTTATGTTCTTGAAGTCTGGAGAGAATTTTTCGGAATGAACTTCCTGTGTAAACGGATAATCCAACGTTTGTCTTGATAGAAATTTTATATACACCAGGAGAAGAAAGCAGAGATCTTGGGTCTCTGTCATTACGGAAGAGAGCATAAATTGAAGGAGAAGATTGAATGGCAAGTCTATATCCTTCTCTTTTGAATATACTGATAAGCTTGTAGGCTGAAAGTTTTTGGTAAGGGATAGAACTAGCAAACATTAGTTCATTTTTTCATTGTACAGGTTGAAGAGCAACAACTGGTTTTTCCTTAGCATTATGAATTAATTTAGAAACCAGGTGTGGTGGAAAGCCATATTGAGCAGCGACCAAGTTGATGGTAGCTAATTCATTTTTTAGATTAACTTCATTGTTACAATCCAAATGAGCTCAATGAATGAGAGACTTGAGAGCTGACAGTTTATATTGGTGGAAAGTATGAGAATTGGAAGGAATCGTGCTCTTGGTAGAAACTGGTTTTCGGTAGGACTGAAGTGGATAGGTTATTATTTTTAGAGATGCTGACATTCAAAAAATTTATCTTGCCATCAGTTTCTTCATTAATAGTGAATCTTATGGACGGGAATATTTAAAACGAAGAAACTGTGTTGGTGAAGAGAATACAGGCAGCTATACAAATCCTTGGTAAGGGTGTCGTCCATGGGGAATTGTTCTTTGTATTTATAAATGAGGAGCATGCGTGCTTCAAATTGAGACACGGAAGGAAAAAAGTGAGTCCACATCCAGGTTAAACATACATGCTTGAACTTCAATGGAGTTTGGAAGTCTAGAGATGAATTCAGCAGTGGAGGAGATATTGTAGGTGTGGTTTTTAGTGATAATCTTGACCAATGGGCCGGGACCATACCGCGAAAAACACCCCCACACCAGTACACTGCCATCTCCACTTGACCGTAGGAACAGTATACTGTGGTAAATAGCGTTCCCCCCGGCTGCCGCCATACTCACACACAGCCATCAGGCTGATGGATCATGTATCTGGGTTCATCAGTCCATAGGACTCGTTTTCATTGATCTACAGTCCACAACAAATGTTCTTTACACCATGCTAAACGACGAATAGCCTTCCAAACGGAGATGAAAGGCTTATGAGCAGCCACACAACCACGGTAACTCATGGAATAAAGTTCTCAGCGAATGGTACGTGTACATACCGAGGTTCCAACATTTTTACTCACCTGTACACTGAGATCTTGTGTAGTAGTACTCCTACGATTAGCTGTAACAACTCTCCTGAGGCTTAGACGTCTTATATCACTGATTTTCTTTGGTCTGCCGGTACGTTTTGCTGCTTCAGGCACGCCATGTGTCTTCCACTTATTCAGTACATCCAAAACAGTTGATTTGGGTATGTTTAAATGCCTCTCAGTTTTTCTTATGGACAACCGACTGATATAACACTCAACAATCTTTCCTTTCTCAAAGTCAGTTCTCTCCCACCTCAACATTTTCACTCAACCTCACAGTGCGATATGCTCATGGTCAGCTGCAGGCTTGTTTTTATACTATTTGCAGCTGTACCACACATCTTAACAATGCAGCGGGTCGGTTCATTTGCTTTTGAAGGAGTGTCTGGTGACTTTTGTCAATATAATGTATTTTAGCATACACGTCTTTCATGATTTTTGAGATTCAAGTGCACAATAAAGTGAAAAGTAAGGGGGTAAAAATGTATTTCATGTTATATTCTTTTAGTATATCTAAAATGAAATACAAAATATTTCAAAATCTTTAAGATTTAATATTAGCTTTTAGTTTTTGTCATAAATTTTCTCTTAATAATAATTATAATAATATGCAGTTGATTGTTTTGTTCTGTGCTGCAATTGTAATCAAGCACCCCATCTGACACACTTGCCTTGCACCCACAAAGCTCCCTGGCTGCGCCCCTGGGTGCAGCTATGAACAAGTGGCATCACACAATTAAGCATCAGATTGAATCTTCTGAAAAGTTGGATTACCACTGCACCCTGAGCAAACCACCACCTGTCAGAATCTAGATGCTTCTGATGAAAATGTCCATAAATTAAATGATAGATAAGTCAGTCTTTTCTGGATTTCTTATCTGTGCATTTAACAGCAAAAGTGAGTTCTTGTAATGTCAGGTGTTAATGAGAGTCCTTCGATAGATTCTGGTGGGTGGGTGTCTCTCAGGGAAAGAAAAGTTGGACTACCACTGCACCCACAAAGCACCCTGGCTGCAGCTGTGAACAAGTGATATCACACAATTAAGCATCAGATTAAATCTTCTGAAAAGTTGGACTACTACTGCTTCTCTTCCCCCAAGAGACACCCAACCATCAGTATCTATCGAAGGACTCTCATTAACACTTGACATTAGAAGAACTCACTTTTGCTGTTAAATGCACAGATAAGGAATCCAGAAAAGACTGACCTATCTGTCATTTAATTTATGGACATTTTCAGAAGCATTTTGCATCTTCGGATATGATGTGCTTTGGGTTTTGCACAGAATGATTGAAAAAGGAAATGAGAATGCAGCAGCCGTAAGATGCATCCTACCTTCAGGAAAAATGTCAAGCATACGTCCCACTTCACCCTCCCTCAACCGCAGTCCCGACCCTGTTCCTCTCATTCCTGTGAAATGTTAAGTGCAATGCTGCAGCAATTTAATCTGTATTAACATACAGCATGGCATTGTGGACGAGAACTCTCTTTTATGGTAATCAAACAGTTTGATGAATTTTCATAGTGATTATTCAAGAATCTTGATTTCTTCATGCAGAGTATGACTATATGATTTGGAGACACTATTTAATGCACGATGTAGTAACTTGTGATGCAAACCATCAGGTTTTAAAAAGAGGTTTGCTAAAATATAGACTAAAATAGTACACAAGTTAAAAAACACATAGATAAATTAGATCTTTCGACCTGCTGTTCAATTACTAATCAAAAGCAACTATTATGGGAATTTTGCTAGGAATTTATTTTATTTAAATTGCAAATTTTTGGAGAAAACTCTTCTCCTTCTTTCAGGCTGTCTTTTTGTTGTCACCCATTCCCGTCACCATTGTGGCCATGGTTAACCCTGAAGGTCACGGCCATTTCTCATCAAATCCTGCCAGATGTCAGGCAGGGAAAATCCCCTGCAGTCACCGATGATGGAATTTTGATTTTTCTCAATTTCTATTCCCTCTTCTAGCTTTCTTCCCTGAAAAAAGCCCTGGAAACTGATGACCCTAAGGGGATTCCAATCCATGCTGTGACCAGTTTCTCTAACATGCCTATCTAACCCAGTCTTGTTGGAACAATTTTTTATAGCAGCTTTATGCTCCGCTATATGAGTTTCTAGTCTGCGACCTGTTTCACCTATGTAAGATAGTCCACAACTACATTTTACTTCATCGACTACACCTTGCATTTTTTAAATATCTTCTTCTCTTTGAACTATTTTATGGAATTTTGTTTTTAACTATGTTCTCCAAACTTGGAGCCAGCCTAATATTGTACTTCTTACTAATTCTCTTTAAAGACTCAAATAAACCCCTGTGATAAGAAATTCTTCCAGTGAATTTTACCCATTGCCTTTGCGGGTTCTTCGTGCCATTAATATTCAAAAGCCTCTCAATTTCCTCTTTAGGACAGTTATTTTCTGCAAGTATATCTTTAAGCTCCTCTTAATGGGCTTCTTTCTTATCTGCTGAAGGTACTATTTTATTATTTTTTTCTAAAACTGACTTGCTACATTTTCAGGTCATCATCAGGTTTTGCTGAAAAACACTGTGGTTATAGATGGTCACCCTACATTATATATACCAAGGCAAGAATGACGTATTGCAACACTGCACATGCACACAAATGATACAAAATACATTACCAAGAGAAAAAAATAATACATGATCCACACTAAAATACTATTTACAATGTAAGACAGTTAGAGTTTTGTTTAAGTTTTAAGTCTGCTGTTCATTTTTTGTTTATTAATACATGATTTCCATGCAGTAGGTATCACATATCCATGACATATCATCATTACAACATTTTTCTTGCACGAGATGGATACAAATGCTTTCGGCAAATAATCTCATGTTTTTATTGTCCGCTGTTGTTATTACTTTAAATGCATCCCAGTTTGGATCATATATTCCAGTTTTGACAAGACGTGCTGAAGCTGTGGTTCTCAACCCTGAACAAATATTGTACATATGCTCCAACATGCGAATTTTGACACTACGCTGCATGGAGCCTATATATACTTTGTCGACCAGATTGGGGTTCTGGGGTGTGAGGGGTATGGAGTATTATACTCCATGTTTTTGCTCCAATGTTATAGAATCATGATCTTGCCTAATAATGGAAAATAGGTTTTTTGTTCTCACCCCAAAGTCCAAAGCAAACCTCTTACATATATTTTTCATCACGATGACACATTCATGTACATAGTCCATTGCACCAACGAATCTTGAAGTTCTAGTTTCTTGTTGTAATGAAGTAAAAAGTAATCTTTGGTGATTCGCTAAAAGGCATCTCACACATTCTCGTGTGTATCCATTTGTAATAGCTATATTAAAAATTTGTTTGAGTTCCAAGTGTCATTGTCGTAAACCAGGTGAATGAGTGAATGCTGTACGAATTAAATATCAAAATGCAGCCAACTTGTGAGATGAGGGGTGTGAAGAGGAGTTTGTAATAATAATGGGTTGGTAAGTGGGTTTTCTGTAAATGGAATAACTTAATTTAGATGAGTTAGGGTCTCTTTTGATGAGAATATCTAGAAACAGAAGAGTAAACTGTCTTTCGCATTCAAGTGAGAAATTAATAGTTAAGCATTGATTACAAAACAAGTTGAAAAAATATTGTAGATCATCCTGAGAGTGACTCCAAAAAAGCAAAATGTCATCCACATACCTAATGAATAGTAATGGTCTGTAAGGACACTCGCTAAGTATTTTGTTTTCAAGCTGCTGTAACACCAACTCTGCCAGAACTGCAGACAAAGGTGATCCCATGATTATTTTAGTGATAAATGAATTTCTCCAAGATTTGACAATTTATATGGCATTTTTCAATTCTAAATGGCTATAATTTATTTCAATTAGGAAATGCAGTTATTTTTTATGTAGTAATTGTGTAGTCTTCATGTGTTTTACTGGTGCAGTACAATGTGTTTTTATTGTTGCTTTTCACACAGAAATAAAAGACACATTCTTTGGATTGCAATAACCATAGTTCTTGTTTGTCATGGTGCAAAAACACTGCTACGAAATCACGATTGGTAAGAACCTTTTTATATTTGTTGGGGGGGGTGTAAGAACATGAAATAAGTGTAATGTTTAAATCTATAAATGTGCAAGCATTTTTAAATTTAAGTCCATTTAAATGTGTAACATTGTTTTAATCAAATTTTGTTTTGTTCTGGTGTGTTTCTTTCAAACTCAAGGTGTGCATTGTCAGTAAGATTATTTGATGCTTTCTCCCCTCATCCCACCTCTTCTTTTTCCTGTGTAACAGTAGACCTGAGGAAGTGGACTGATAAAAAGTTATATGCATGATAATTAACACAGCAATCAGACATTGCTGAATTGACTGTAATTACTGATCAAAAACAACTATTATGGAAATTTTACTAGGAATTTTTTTTTATTTAAATTGCAAATTTTCGGAGAAAACTCTTCTCCTTCTTCAGGCTGTCTTTTTGTTGTCACTTATTCCCGTCACTATCGCGGTTATGGCTAACCTTGACAGTACCTTGAAGGTTACGGTTATTTTTCATCAAATCCTGCCAGATGTTAGGCAGGGAAAATCCTTTGCAGTCATTGATGATGGAATTTTGATTTTCCTCAATCTCTATTCCTTCTTTTAGCTTTCTTTTTTGAAAATTGCTTTGGAAACTGGTGACTTTAAGGGAATCCCAGTCCATGCTGTGACTAGTTTCTCTAACATGCCTATCTAAACCAGTCTTGGAGCAATTTTCATAGCAGCTTTATGATCTGCTATGCGAGTTTCTAGTCTGTGACCTGTTACTCATATAGCAGAGCATAAAGCTGCTATAAAAAATTGCTCCAACAAGACTGGTTTAGATAGGCATGTTAGAGAAACTACTCACAGCATGGACTGGGATTCCCTTAAAGTCACCAGTTTCCAAAGCAATTTTCAAAAAAGAAAGCTAAAAGAAGGAATAGAGATACATAATATCTAAGGTGTTATTACCTGATATTGGCAAAGTATTTCGCACGTTGTTGCTCCGAGGCACGTGCTCCCAGCCCGAGAGAGGTCTGTTGTTATGGGTTTTTTCGGTTAGTTAAACATTTTATTAAATGAAACAATTAGGCTATATTATTATCATTCATTTGCACAATCAAACGTTTTAAATTTACTGTTAATTAAAAATTGTATTAGAAGAAGTTATACTCATCGGGTTGGGAGACATCATTCAAGAGGCTCTGCATCCCGTTGTTACGGTGAGCGCTTTTGACACAGCCGATGTGTCATCATTGGACCTTCTACATCTACATGAGGGTTTCCTCGCGTGTGTGTAGCCACTGGAGTTGCATGTCGGGAAACAAAGGGAAAGTTTTGCGGGTTGTATGTGTTAGGTGATTGCTTCTCATGTGTCGCCATCTATTGGATGAGTTGGTAGGTATATCAGTCGTTTACCTACCAACTCATCCAATAGATGGTGACACATGATATACCTACCAACTCATCCAATAGATGGTGACACATGATATACCTACCAACTCATCCAATAGATGGTGACACATGATATACCTACCAACTCATCCAATAGATGGTGACACATGATATACCTACCAACTCATCCAATAGATGGTGACACATGATATACCTACCAACTCATCCAATAGATGGTGACACATGATATACCTACCAACTCATCCAATAGATGGTGACACATGATATACCTACCAACTCATCCAATAGATGGTGACACATGATATACCTACCAACTCATCCAATAGATGGTGACACATGATATACCTACCAACTCATCCAATAGATGGTGACACATGATATACCTACCAACTCATCCAATAGATGGTGACACATGATATACCTACCAACTCATCCAATAGATGGTGACACATGATATACCTACCAACTCATCCAATAGATGGTGACACATGATATACCTACCAACTCATCCAATAGATGGTGACACATGATATACCTACCAACTCATCCAATAGATGGTGACACATGATATACCTACCAACTCATCCAATAGATGGTGACACATGATATACCTACCAACTCATCCAATAGATGGCGACACATGAGAAGCAATCACCTAACACATTCAACCCGCAAAACTTTCCCTTCGTTTCCCAACATGCAACTCCAGCGGCTACACACACATGAGGGAACTCTGATGTAGATGTAGAAGGCCTGACGATGACACATCAGCTGTGTCGAAAGCGCTCGCCGTAACAACGGGACGAAGAGCGTCTTGAGAGATGTCTCCCGACCCGATGAGTATAACTTCTTCTAACACAATTTTTAATTAATATTAAATTTCAAACATTTGATTGTGCGAACGAATGAATATGAACAGCTAATAATATAACCTAATTGTTTCATTTAATAAAATTTTTAACTAACCAAAAAAACCCATAACAATAGACCTCTCTCAGGCTGGGAGCACATGCTTCACAGAGCAACAACGTGCAAAATACTTTGCCAATATCAGGTAATAATACCTTAGATATTATGTATTTTTAGTCTAAAGAATGTTTATAACATAAGACAACCCTTAAGGTTTGTCTCATGAATTACATATTTCGAAGGAATAGAGATCTCTGAGAAAAATCAAAATTCCATCATCAATGACTGCAAAGGATTTTCCCTGCCTAACATCTGGCAGGATTTGATGAAAAACAACTGTAACCTTCAAGGTACTGTCAAGGCTAACCATATCCGCGATAGTGACGGGAATAAGTGACAACAAAACGACAGCCTGAAGAAGGAGAAGAGTTTTCTCTGAAAATTTGCAATTTAAATAAAAAGAATTCCTAGTAAAATTCCCATAATAGTTGTTTTTGATTAGTAATTGAATTAAGAAACTAGGAAGCCAATTCTCAACATGAGCTTTATTCAAAAAATGTAATTACTGTTTCTCACATAATATCAGAAAATGTCATCGCCTTGAAGCAGGAATCAAACCCGCATCTCCCAATTACAGTTGGAGCATGCTAACTGTTACACCACTCAGGTTATCAAAGTCCCAAGTATCTGAGTGTTAAGCAAATTGTGCTGCCATCGAGCATTGCTAAGCAAATCTTCAGTCACTCAGGTACAGGACCAGCTTACATAAATATGACCTGCCCATTTCACGCAGCTCCATGACCGCTGTTGCGAATAAATTTGCCCCTAGATGGCGCTGCATTTTGGCAGTTCTAAGAAGCTTGCATGCGCATTAAATGTTAGTTTCTATCAATTTCTATTAGAATTTTTTCCACTGTTAGCACAACAAAATGTCATACTGTTCAGTGCCATTTTGTAAATCAAATAAAAAAAGAATGTTAACGACATTCAAATTTCTTTTCTCAAGTTCCCCTGCAATCATGACCAGCTTAATTTCCCATTTTGATTGACAAAATGACACTGAGCAGTATATTTTGTTGTGTTAACAGAGGAAAAAATTCTAATAGAAACTCGGAAAAGTCATCTTTTCTAAAAATTTATAATTTGCTCGAAAAAGTCATCTTGCAGAACATGTGCTTATGCACACAGGTGAAAAGCCTTAACAGTGTGATGCATGTTCCAAGCAATTTGCTCGAAAAAGTGATCTTTCACAGCATATGGCTATGCACTCAGGTAAAAAGCCTCATCAATGTGATGTGTGCTCTAAGCAATTTGCTCAGAAAAGTAATCTTTCAAGGCATATGCTTGTTCATTCAGGTGAAAAGCCTTACCAATGTGATGTTTCCAAGAAATTTCCTCAGAAAGTGTCCTGAAGTCAGCATTGACTTGAAGTTTTTGTTATATTAATTTTCAAATAACACACCCTACTTTGAAAATAAGAAACAGAACTGAGGAAAAAAATAACTTATCCTGTGCCTCACGACAAAGTTGTAAACACAAGACCAGTAAACTCTACCAGCTTTCTGCCCTAACTCGATTAGAAAACTGGTCTCATAGTAAATTTGAAATGTACCTGCCTTTGCCGAAAGCACAAATATTACAAATGATAAGTTGGTCTAGTTAGGTCCAATTTTTATTTTTTTTATCACCTCAGACATAGATCAACTGCTAGCTTCACTAACATACAAGTACACAATATGATATGATGAAAGGTACCGCCATCTGGGGACAAATAAATGCTACAGGGGTGGTACAGTTTTAGGAAAGGAGCCTCTAAATGCACAGGTCACATCTATGTAAGTTGGTCTTGCTCAGGTATACAGTGTGGAAGAAATATTCTTCTCATAATACGTGGGCAGTACATCACAATAATTAACACAGCAATCAGACATTGCTGAATTGACTGTAATTACTTTTTCTCACGTGAAATTTCCAAGTTTTCTCATGTGATTGATACTATGTGAGAAACAGTAATTGCAGTCAATTCAGCAATGTCTGATTGCTGTGTTAATTATCGTGATGTACTGCCCACGTATTATGAGAAGAATATTTCTTTGTGAACTTCATGATAGAATCACATGAGATATAATGATTTCTTCCACACTGTATAGTATGTTCATGTTCCTCTCAGTACATCCACGATATTTGAATGTCTTCATTAATGTTAATTCTTCCTGTTGTAAGTTGTTTTTTGGGTATTTACATTCACTGTTGTTGTGTCCCATGTAAGTTGTACCAAAGTACATCATACTTATTGCCATGCTAGTTACAGTCTGCTCACTCTGCATTAATGTTTTTTCTTTCTTCTTCTTCTCCTTCTTTTTTTTTTTTTTTTTTTTTTCATAATCAATTCTTGGATTGCTCTTGTATTTGAAATCAATTTCTGTAGGCACTTCTAAGTTGAAATAGTTGTATATTTATAATTTATACACAATTGGAGTACAAATGTTCTGATAATAAAATAATTGTTGCTGGGTGGCAGAAACATAGGCAAAAGCTGACTGTTCAATGAGAGTTCAGGAATATGTGATATCACATCACTGTGGCTGCAACTTCATCCAATAGAAAAAAAGAAAAAAAGGGAAAGTTCATTTATTTAGTATACAAGGAATTGGGAACTGAACAACATGCCAATATCCTGTTCTGTCAGGAACAGTGTAAAGCATCCAAAATGTCATTGTGAAAGCTGTGACAGCATGTAGAAAGACTTGTAACGAGGTGGGTTTTTGCTTTATTATTGTTTCCATAATCCCAGAGCTTCCAAAACATGATGTTGGGTTAAAGAAGCATGTTTAAAAAGTGTTTAATCATGCATCCTTCCAGTTCTTACTAATGGATCACAGACATGGACCTTAACTAAAAAGGGATATACAGAAACTGCAGACAGCTCAGTGAAGCATTGATAGATGCGTGTTTGATATAACCATAAGAAATAAAAAAGAGGAAGGAACACATGGAACAGGAAAATGACAACAGTTGATGACATCATAATTAAAGTGAAGACCCTCCAGTGACAGTGAGACAGATATATTACAAAAAAAATTAGCTGCTGTTGGACAACTGAAATTTTTGTGAATTACCAGTTTGACTGCTCAGTACATTATATCATCACATCAGAAAATTTGAAAATTACATCATCCTGAAGTGAGAATCGGAAAAAGTTCAGGTTCTTCTAACTCAGATATTTGGAACTTTGTTATCCTTAGTGGTATATAACAAATAGCATGCTTGAATGGAAATTGGCAGACATGGATTCAATTCCAGCACCAAGGCAATAAAATGTTGTAGTTTTCTGATGGATGATGTAATGTACTGAACAATAAAACTCACAATTCAGGCATATCTGATTGCTGTAACCCTGACCTTGTTCTACATATTATGTGGAAACATTTTCTTCCATTTCTATGGAATCTATCTATCTATCTATCTATATATATATATATGAAATACCTGATTTGATGCCAAGGGATAGGAAAAGATTCAGAAAGAGACCATGTGAAAGATACATACATACATAGCACTAAGCTGTTCTCTTAGATTCAGAGGTTAGCTCCAAAAAGAAATACAAACTACCAGATATTTTTACTTATTGCTGTCATATCAAACTTCTCCATTTACAGCGATTTTGGCATACAACTCGTGTTTCACTAATATCCATTACACGCCGTACACAAGATCTTTTATACTTCATACTCATAATCTTTTTCTCATGCAGACACTCCTGAATCTGATCCACCCATGTCTTCTTTGGCCTTCCTCTGCCTTTCCTTCCTGCCACTTGGGCTGAGAAGATTTTCTTAGTAAGCATTTCATCACTCATTCTTTCAACACAGCCAAACCACCAAAGCATATTGGTCTCCACCTTGCTAACAACATTTTGCTTCCCATCACACAACTGCAATACATCTTCATTTCTCACACAATCATATCGTGTCTTGCCACAAACCCCACGTAAGTAACGCATTTCTCCAGCACACAAATGACTCCAATGTTTCTTCCGCAGTACCCAGGTTTCACTACCATACATCAGAGTAGGAACAATTACACTTTCAAACACAGCCATGCGGGACTCTCTAGAGAACCCATCATTCCTGTGAAAACCTCCCAGAGCAGCTATGACTTTCAAAGAAGAATTCACTCGCCTACTGATTTCACCATCCAACTTGTTCTCTCTGTCAAACATGCTTCCTAAATACACAAACTCACTCACCTGGTCAATCACAGTGCCATTTATATTTACATTACATTCAGTGCTACCTGTTCCTCTCTCAAACACCATAACTTTGGTTTTTCCCTTATTTATACTCAGTTTGAATTTCATGCAGACTTCGTGCATCCGAGTCAGCATACTCTGCAACTCACTTTTGCTCTCTGCCAACAGGACAGTGTCATCAGCATACAGCAATCTGCACACACGGATATCACCAAGACATAAACCACTATTATCTATTTTGGCATCACGCATGCATGCATCCATAAATATATTAAACAGCCATGGTGACATTACACAACCTTGTCTAACTCCTGCACCAATGGAAAACCATTCATTTTTTTCGTACACAAGCTCTACTACCAGCATACATGGCTTTTACACTATTAAGTAGATTCCCAGTAACACCATATTCATTCAATACCTTCCACAAAAGTGTCCTATTCACTCGGTCATAAGCTTTCTCTAAATCTATGAAGGCAGTAAAAACTTTCTTCCCAACAGCCAGATACTTTTCAATCATTGTGCGTAATGCAAAAATCTGGTTAGTGCAGCCTTTACCAGGCATACAACCACTCTGAACATCCCACACTTTCAATGATGTAAAATCCCGTACTTTTTCAATAACAACCTTAATAAACACTTTCCCTGGCACACTCAGTAGGCTAATACCACGATAGTTCTTGCATTCAGTCTGATCACCTTTTCCCTTATACAAGGGAACAATGATAGCATCCTTCCAATCCCAAGGGACCATTCCTAACTCCCAGCACAACTGGCAAAATTCAGTTAACCAGTCAATTATAGAGTCACCATGTGAAAGATGGGTGGACGAAATTCAAAATCATGCTGGAGTGACTTGGAAGAAACTGACTGAAGACACAGAGTTGTGGAGACTTGGGGATATCTTCATACAGCAGTGGATTGATAAAGGTTGTTGTTAATGAAGATATACTGTATATACAGTGGAACCTTGTTTATGTTTCTCATTTATATGTAAAATGTCGTCAATCCAAAAATTGTGAATTGCCCTTAATGTTAAATTTCCCTTGTTTCATTTATGCATTTTTTTTATTATACATTAATTTTACTTGGACCCTTGAAAACTGCATAAACAAGGTATGAATATCGAGTCTTCAAAATCTTGTGGTACTGAAGATACATACATAAGCATTATTAATATCATCTATGAAAATGCAGGTGCAAGGGTTCAGTTGTTTCACGGACACAGCACTTATAAAAATTGGAAAGGGTGTGAGACAAGGTGACACTATATACCCCAAACTCTTCTGTGCCCCACTGCAGGATGTATTTCAATCATTGAACTGGGAAGACAAAAGGGATAAACATTAATGGGGGTTATTGAACCCATCTTCATTTAGCTCACAACATAGTAATCTTTGCAAGCTCCCCTTCAGTGCTACTGTGCACAATCCAGGAACTTGAACACAAGGAAGGGCAAAGAAGTGGGTTTGAAAATGAGCTTACAGAAGATGAACTTGATACACAGTTAGTTCTTTTACAAAAACTGAAGATTTAGGAGTTGATGGGGCAGACTTAAAAAGTAGCTGATGCCTACATTTTCTCTGACAACAGATGTCCAGTGAGGTCCACACAGAAGAAAAAATAAAAAGGCTTGTAAGACTTGCTTGGGGAGAGCTTTCGGAAGAAAGGGTACGATTTTTTCAATAGCAATTTACTACACTGACGGAAAAAAAGAATCCCAACACCAAGAAGGGGTTGTGTTAGATGAACGACAGTTGGTAGGCGGTAAGAGTACATCTGTAAGATGTCTATGCAAATTTCTCGCTCGGCGCATACGTGTGGCGCTAGTAGCGCCCCTCGGAACATGCAAAGCAGGTTTGCTGTAAATACGCGCTGTAACATTCGTGAGCATTAGTTATCGTTGAGATTCGACATATTGTGTTGATGTTAGTCAAGAATTTCTTTAAGAAGACGAAGAAGCCATTATCAACAGCTCACAGAGTTTGAACGAGATCGTGTAATAGGGCTATGAGAAGGTGGAATTTCTTTCCGCAATACTGAAGAACGACTTGGCAGGAATGTAGCCACCGCGCATGATTGTTGGCAGCGGTGGTCAAGGAAAGGTACTGTCTCAAGAAGACCGGGTTCCTGCCGGCCACATGGCACTACTGAGAGAGAAGACCGCCGTGTACGGCGTATGGCCGCGGCGCATTGTACTGCGTCTGCGGCAGCAATTCGAGCTGCAGTTGCCACCACAGTGACACAACGAACTGTTACAAATCGGTTACTTGAAGGACAGCTCCGAGCCAGATGCCCTGTAGCGTGCATTCCACTTACTCCAAACCACTGCCGTTTGCGACGTCAGTGGCGTCAAGCTAGAGCTCATTGGAGGACGGAGTGGAGATCTGTTGTGTTTTCTGATGAAAGCCGGTTCTGCCTGGGTGCCAGTGATGGCCGTGTGTTGGTTAGAAGGAGGCCAGGTGAGCGCCTGCAACCAACCTGTCTGCGGCCGAGACACACTGGACCTACACCTGGAGTTATGGTCTGAGGAGCAATTTCCTATGACAGCAGGAGCACTCTCGTGGTTATCCCACGCACCCTGACGGCACAGTTGTACGTCGGTCTGGTGATTCAACCTGTTGTGCTGCCATTCATGAACAGCATTCCAGGGGGTGTTTTCCAACAGGATGACGCTCACCCGCATACCGCTGTTGTAACCCAACATGCTCTACAGAGTGTCGACATGTTGCCGTGGCCTGCTAGATCACCAGATCTTTCTCCAATTGAGCATGTATGGGACATCATTGGACGACAACTCCAGCATCACCCCCAGCCAGCATTAACCGTCCCTGTATTGACCTACCAAGTGCAACAGGCATGGAACTCCATCCCACAAACTGACATCCAACACCTGTACGACACAATGCATGAAAGTTTGCGTGCTTGCATTTAACATTCTGGCGGTTACACCGGTTATTAATGTACCCGCATTTCACATTTAAAATGGCTCTTCTCGCGCTTACATTAAGCTGTGATCTTGAAACCTTAATCGATTAAATATGTTACCTATACAAATGTATTGCCGCCATTTCATTCCTCTACAACTATTTTTGGGTGGTGTTGGGATTTTTTTCCGTCAGTGTATTTTATCTTAAAAGTAAAGTGTTTTATGAGTGCATA
Organism: Macrothele yani; assembly: GCA_039090855.1. NCBI lineage: Eukaryota > Metazoa > Arthropoda > Arachnida > Araneae > Macrothelidae > Macrothele > Macrothele yani. The sequence goes on from CM076995.1 coordinate 190,730,062, forward strand.
CATTTATTCTTACTTATGAATCAGAGACATGGACCTTAACTAAAAATAATATACAGAATCTGCAAACAACTCAAAGAAGCATGGAGAGATGTATTCTTGATATAATCATAAAAGATTGGAGTGCATGGATTAGGGAAATGAAAAGATTTGGTGGCATCATGATCAAAGTGAAGACCCTCAAGTGGCAGGATTTATTGCTGGAAGAACTGATCACTTGGTAGGACAACTGAAATATTGGACTGAATATTAAGAAACAGGAAATGACCCAGAAGAAGACCACATGGGAGATAGGTAAATGAAATTTCAAACCATACTGGAATGACTTAGAAGAAACTGGATCAAGGTAGAAATTTCTGGAGAGATACCTTCATCCAGCAATGGATTGTTAATGGTTGGTGGTTATGATGATGTATATATACATATATGAAACACACATATGCATGTGCATGCACACACTCACATGCACTCGTATGATGGAAGATTGTGATGTTCAAGTAAAATATTTTCTTGGTTAGATATTACAGTATTTTCTGATGTTGCAAATGAGCTAGTTGTCAAGATTTGTGTGGAACTTTTCAGTAACCAAACCCTGAATAACTAATATGTGTCTTTGTGTTTCTCACAGTTTCAAGTTTATTTTTTACATAATATTTTCTGTTTACAACTGTAACTATTAGTTGCTTTATACTTTAAAAATGTTCTTTATTCTTTGAATTTCAACAATAATTGCAAAACAATCTGTCCATTCTTTTCCAGGCGTTCAGAGCATGAACTGTTTGCAGCTGGACTCAAAGTGAATCACAGAAATGCCAAATTGTATAATAATGTAGGCCACGCACTTGAGAGCCGGGGAGACTACAAGGAAGCATTAAAATATTTTCTTCAGGCATCTATGTGAGTACCTGTAGCTTTCATTGTGATTTTTTGAAGAAAACTTTCACATTAATAAAATGTTTGTTGACCCTAGACGTTAACATGTTTTATTCCATGTTAACATCTAGAATTCTCTGCTTTGTGCTGCAGATCACGTAAGTTCAATGAATTATGGATCTTTGTCATATCATCCTATTCTGTGCATTATATCTGTCTGTGTCATTTTGTGTGAGTGTGATTCTACAACGCCCTTGAATTCACCAGAATGCAGTGGCATAACTACAACCCCCACAGCTGGGGGTGGCAGGTAACGAAGGGGCGTACTGCAGCTGCCACTTATGGTTTTATGAAGAAATTTGAACACACACGATAATTAACCCAAGGATTCATATTTTGTTTTAAGATATATTTAGCTTTGCCTAAATAAATGCCTAGTTTCACTTTTAAAACACTGAATGTCCTACAGATTGAAAGTGTTCGGCTCTTTGAATTCGGGTTGTAATACGATTGCTCTGTAATGGGTTCTAAATATGATCGCTCTCCAATCGCCATCTCTCTGCACTGCTGAGGAAAAGCATGAGGCCATGGTGGGATTCTCCATGGAGGATGTGGGAAAACAGTCAGTTACCTAGGATTACGTTCATGACAGGTGTCAACATTTATTCACTGCAGCCACAGATCTGACATGCATAAGAGGGGGATTTCTTCAAGTGATTTATTTTAGTTTTGGACAAAGCAATTACACGTATTGTCAAATCTATTACTTAAAAAGTTAAAACTATAGGGCTCTAGGTACCACCATTACTTTTGCTAACACTTTCCCTGACTTCCTAACCCCTCCAACCACCACACCCACACACACACACCACGAAAAATGCATCCTTCCTCTTGTTCGAAATCCTGGGGAAATTATTGTGCTGATAAATCTTGTGGGAGCGGGGGCGCACATTGTGCTTGTTACGCCACTGCCAGAATGCCTCTCAAGTGTGTCCACAGTGTGGAGTGATGCCTCACAAAAATTGATATAGAAGGGTTTTATTCCTACATATGTATCACTAAGCTGTTCTCTTAGATTCAGGTGTTAAATGGAATTGTAAATGGATTCAGGTGTTAGCTCTACAAAGAGAGCTCATCTGCCAGATTAATGTTTAAAATTGAAAGTGCTAGATTTTACTAACTGTTGATGCATCAGACATCTCCATTTAAAGCAATCTCAGCTCACAACTTGAGCTTCACTGATATCCATCACATGTCCCACACAAAAATGTTTGTAGTACTTCATACTCATTTTCTTTTTCTCATGCAGACATTCCTGAATGTGGTCCTCCCGTGATTTCCTTGGCCGTCCTATACCTTTCTGTCCTGCCACTTAGGCTGAATAAATTATCTTAGTTACATGGTTCGTACACTCCTTGAAAACCTTGAAAAGTCCTTGAAAAAATAAAGTTCATTTTCAAGTCCTTGAAAGTGCTTAAAAAGTAAGATTCTGTAAACAGTACTTAATTTTTTTTTATTTTTTTTAGTAATGATATGAAACAGCATGAATAAAATAATTGTTTGTGCTAAAAAGTTGCACAGGAGATTTCTGTGTAGTTCTGATAAAAACACCAAGCTGATCAAATAGCGCTGAACATGCTTTTAACTCAGGGGAGAGTGTGGACAGCTGGTACCTTGGCTATGACATCGCTACAGAGTAAAACATCAGCCATGGGAGTAAAATGAGTGGAAAGATGTAATCGGAATCATGATGAGCTTCTGTTGACTGAAGTTAGTGTCGCTTTTTTGCTGGAGGGTTAATATGAAAATCATATTCCACAAAATAAAATGATTTCAAAAAATACCAAAACAGAGGGGCAATTCAAAGTTAATAAAATAAACTAACAGGGGGCAACTGGCAGGTCATTGAAGGTGTGCATATCCCAGCTAAGTTTAATTGTTTGAACTTTCTAAAATACCTACCTACTGACCGACCGACAGCTCACACATATGATAATTTGGTTTTAAAAAATCCTTGAAAAGGGCTTGAATTTATTTTGCTTGGAAGAGTACGAACTTTGAGTTAGCATTTCACTACTCATTCTTTCAACATGACCAAACAACATCAGAATATTTGTCTCCACCCCACTAACAACATTTTGCTCATACTACACATCTTTTTTTTTTACATAGTCAGAACATGTGTTATCATGACTCTCCTGGAAGTAACACATACATATCTTTGTAGCACACAAATGGCTGGGAGCAAAGAACAAGCACTGAATGTAAATGACTGGAATAGCATAAACACTTGGTTAATCAAGGAGGTTTAAATGGATCTCTGTATTTTAAATCAAATTAAATTAAGAAGTTCTGGCTCAGATTTAACAGCCACAGTATAACCAGAGGATTTCAAGATTGTGCAAAGTGTATGTGTATTTGAAATGAAAGGCTTGTAAGGTATAGAACCTGCAAATTGATTGGAGAAAGGAGATGTGGAGAGTAAACATTTTAGTGACGATTTTTGTTTTCTTTCCATGCTTCGTATGTACTGATTAACCTGTGGATTAAGATAGGAAAAACATTTTGTGCTGTTCTAATACTTACCATTTTGTTATATTATTCTTGTACAGAAGGAAGGGCTATTACAAATATTATTAGCTCTGTGTTTGTGTAAATTTTAAAAGCAGCTAGCTTATATTCCTCAAAGGTATGTGAATGATAAGGGATAGTACAAGACTGGCAGGGGTTTCCTATAACCAGAAAGAACAAGGGAGTAGTCAGAATTTATGTTGATGTCTATATCTAGAAAATTTGTTATAATTGTCTTGTTCATTTCAAGTAAATTTTATATTAGAAAATTTGGAGTAATAGATGAAATTACTGCCATTGACATGTCCTTGATTCAATGTTTTAGGTTATATATGATGCAACTTAATAGCCCACAGAATAAATGTAAAGGAGGATATGTAATTTTAAAACATACTTATCATAGTCCAGTTTCTTGTATTGTTTTAAGTTGACTGGTTAGTTACAAAAAGATTATTGTTATTCATACAATCATGCCTTAATTTACTCTTTATCTGACTGCAAATATTGCGGAAAAAATACAGTATTTAAAGGAACTGAACATTAAAATAGGTAATTCTACTAAGTTGGCTACCTACATTTGTCAGCTTGCATGGCACAGGAATCTAAGGTTATCTTGGTGTCAAAAACGTCATTGGGAAACCACGCAATAAAGGAATTCTTGAAGGACACATAATGGCCGTCTCAAAAAAGGAAAAGGAACAAATCTTGATTGTTGCAATAGGAAAGTTTGATTGAAACAGATCCAGTGAAAAATGCCTTAAAACAAATTATTCCTTGTAGTTGAAGGCAAGACCCAAAAGGACTGCAAAAAATACTATGAAAGGTAAAATTATTATTTCGATATTTAAAAATGAAGGAAGTACTTTAAAGGAATGACAAAGTTACAAGTAAAAGAATTACAAAATGTTAAAACTAAGAAATAATAGAATCCCAAAACGTTAAAAGGACTAACCTGTTGTTGAGTCCTATGCATTTTGGCAAAAATCCACTTGCAGTCATCTGGGACAATGTTGGCTGCCTGTTGTTTTTCATGTAATTATTCATACACTGACATATCTAACGACTCCTTTTTCCCATCAAGCATAGCAATATCAGATGCTTGATGGGGAAAAGGAGTCATTACATGTGTCAATGTATGAATGACTACACAAAAGACAGCAGCAGCCACCATTGTCTCTGATGACGGCAAGCAGAGTTTGGCGAAATGCATAGGACTCAACAACAGGCTAGTCCTTTTAACATTTTGGAATTCGATTATTTCTCAGTTTTAACGTTATGTGATCTTGTTACTTATCAGTTTGTCATTGCGTTTTAGTACTTCCTTTATTTTGAAATATCAAAAATAATACTGTTAACTTTCATAGCATTTTTCATAGTCCTTTTGGGACTTGCCTTCAACTACATGGAATAATTTGTTTTAAGGCAATTTTTACTCAATTCTATTTTAATCTATCCTTCCTACTGCAACAACCTACATATCCAGATTTGTTCCATTTCCTTTTTTGAGACATCCATTACGTTTTCTTCAATCCCTTTATTATGTGGTTTCACGACAATGTTTTCGACTCCAAGGTAATCTTAGATTCCTGTGCCACCCAATTTGACAAATGTAAGTAGCCAGCTTAGTAGAATTACCTATTTTAATGTTCAGTTCCTTTAAATATTTTATTTCAGTCCTGTGCCCTAATGCAAAAGGGACCAACCAACCTTGGTACATACATACATACATATCACTAAGCTGTTCTCTGAGATTCAGAGGTTAGCTCCAAAAAGAAATACAAACTACCAGATATTTTTACTTACTGTTGTCGTATAAAACTTCTCCATTTACAGCGATCTTGACATATAACTTGGGCTTCACTGATATTCATTACACGCCGTACACAAGATCTTTTATACTTCATACTCATAATCTTTTTCTCATGCAGATGCTCCTGAATCTGATCCACCCATGTCTTCCTTGGCCTTCCTCTGGCTTTCCTTCCTGCCATTTGGGCTACAAAGATTTTCTTAGTAAGCATCTCATCACTCATTCTTTCAACATGGCCAAATCACCGAAGCATATTGGTCTCCACCTTGCTAACAACATTTTGCTTCACATCACACAACTGCAAAACATCTTCATTCCTCACACAATCAGACCGTGTCTTGCCACAATCTCCACGTAAGTAACACATTTCTCCAGCACACAAACAATTCCTACGTTTCTTCTGCAGTACCCAGGTTTCACTGCCATAATCAGATTAGGAACAATTACAGTTTCATGCACTGCCATTTGGGATTCTCTAGAGAACCCATCATTCCTGTGAAAACCTCTCAGAGCAGTTATGACTTTCAATGAAGAATTCACTCGCCTACTGATTTCGCCATCCAATTTGTTCTCTTTGTCAAACATGCTTCCTAAATACACAAACTCACTCACCTGGTCAATCACAGTGTCATTTATACTTACATTACATTCAGTGCTACCTGTTCCTCTCTCAAACACCATAACTTTGGTTTTTCTCTTATTTATACTCAGTTTGAATTTCGTGCAAACTTCGTGCATCCGAGACAACATACTCTGCAAATCACTTTTGCTCTCTGCCAACAGGACAGTGTCATCAGCATATATCAATCTGCACACACGGATATCACCAAGACATAAACCAGTATCATCTATTTTGGCATCACGCATGCACACATCCATAAATATATTAAAACAGCCATGGAGACATTACACAACCTTGTCTGGCTCCTGCACCAATATTAAACCATTTTGATAAAACACCATTCACTCATACACAGGCTCTACTACCAGGATACATGGCTTTTACACTATTAAGTAGATTTCCAGTTACACCATATTCATATAATACCTTCCACAAAAGTGCCCTATTCACTCGGTCGTAAGCTTTCTCTAAATCTATGAAGGCAGTAACAACTTTCTTTCCAACAGCCAGATATTTTTCAATCATCATGCGTAATGCAAAAATCTGGTTAGTGCAGCCTTTGCCAGGCATAAAACCACTCTGAGCATCCCACACTTTTTCTGATGTAAGACCTCATACTTTTTCAATAACAACCTTACCAAACACTTTCCCTGGTACACTTAGTAGGCTAATACCATGTTAGTTCTTGCATTCAGTCTGATCACCTTTTCCCTTATACAAGGGAACAATAATAGCATCCTTCCAATTCCGAGGGACCATTCCTAACTCCCAGCACAACTGGCAAATTTCAGTTAACCAGTCGATTACAGAGTCACCACCTAATTTCAACATCTCAGCAGTTATGCCATCAACTCCCGCAGCCTTACCATTCTGAGGAGATTTTAGAGCTTTACACACTTCTTCTCTTGAGATTCCTCCTGTGCTTCCATCCCTCACTGTGACATCACATTCATCTGTCTCAGAATCATCTTTGCTTTCCTGATCTAAGAACTCACAGAAGTATTCACCCCATCTTTCACTTAACTCATTGGGCTCCCATATCATTTCCCCGATCTCATTCTTCACACAACTTGCAACTTTTTTTCCCCTATTTTTCCTGAGTCTCGTGTACTTCCAGAAGGACTTTCTATCTTTCCAAAATGCCAGTTCATGCCTTTGCACTTTCTCCTTCCTATTTTTTGCCTTACTCTGGCGAACCAGCTTAGCAGCTTCATGCTTCTTTGAGCGATATTCATCCACAGAGACTCTACCTTGCAACATCCCCAAATAGGCTTCCTTCTTTCTCTTTACTGCCTCTTCAATCTCACTATTCCACCAAGCATCACCTCTATTGTTACCCACTATTGTGGTGCCACAGACCTCTTTAGCAGCAGGGACAACACAGTTCTTAAAACATTCCCACTTCTTTTTTACATCCCTCTCACCAGACTTTAGCTCCTTCAGTCGTTCTCTGAGTAAGTCAGAATAATGCTGATGATCTTCAAGGAGCCTATTAACCTTTATTCTTTCTATCCTGGGTCTCTTCCTATTCCTTTTCCTCCAACCAACATTAAGTTTCACTCGTGATACTACCAAGTAATGATCAGAACCAACATCCACACCTCTCATCGCACGGGTGTCAATAACTAAGTGTTTTAGAGGCTGATCATAAACAACAAAATCTATGACACTCTTTTAACCAAGAGTATGATTTTCCCAAGTATATGTGTGGATATACTTGTGGTTGAAAAATGTATTAGATACACACAAACCATTCTCAATGCAGAGTTCAATTAATATTTCACCATTATCATTCACACAAGGATCATTAAACTTACCCAGAACATTGTCAGAAATTGCATTCTGCACACCTACTCTAGCATTGAAATCCCCTGCTATAATAACTTTTTCTTTAGCACCAAACTGGCTCAAAACAGCTTTTAGCTCATTCCAGAAATCTTCCTTCTTATCAGAAGGTTCCGAGTCACAAGGAGCATGCACTACAACAATTACTATTCTCTGAAGTTTCACTTTCAAACTAATCCAGAGAATTCTCTCACGTACCCAACTATAGTGAATCAAGTTTTTCTTCATCTTTTCACTTAAAATCACACCTACACCAGCATCTCCTCTCACATTATCCAATACTCCAGACCACACACTCACCGTGCCATTCACTTCTTCTACCCCAATTTCCTTCTTTTTGGTTTCACTTACACACAGCACATCCAGTCTATACTTATTCATCTCCTCAATCACCTCACTCATCTTGCCATTTATACCTCTAGTATTCCATACACCAATCTTACATTTACTCAACTGAGATCTCTTTCTCATATGCCGTTTAGAAAGTCCAGGTCGATTCCATGGTGAACCGCCATTCTCAAGTGTGGTAGATCCACCATATCCTACACTTGAGTCATTCTTAATATTTCTTTTTGTCTTTTGAATCAGGTGAGTACATCAGTGTGGGGGATTACCCCACAGCTGAAGGTTCCAGTTGGTCATTCAACCTAAAGATTCTGGAACAAAACCCAGTGAGTTGGGGTCTTTTCACCAATGTCACACAGAACTAGCTGGCACCTCTCCAAGATTCACAGAGGCCCTAGTTGCTGTTGTGTGTGCCATTGTTACCACGGAGTGCCCTGAGGAGGCAAACCCATCGCTCACTATGACCAACTTTGGTGAAATTAAGAATAATTGATTCCAAAGACTGGAACACTCAAAAAGTTTTAAAAGTTGATAGATTCTTCGAGCTTGTTAAACTACATGTCCGCTGTGTGATATGATGCTGGTTTCACTGAAAGTGCATAAGTTTTTAATGTTAATATGAAAATTTATGGTGTCTAACTTAGAGATTCATTTATCTGTAAATATGCTTCTCTTGATCCATTTTGAAGCCCAATTTGATGAGTAATATTTTACATGCATCTTTTGAATCTTTTTTGTAGCAATGTGTGTTTGTAAGGTACAATATATAAGATATTTATTAACATATTGTCTTGTGCCTTGCTGATGTTTTAATTGCTTTAAAATTAATTTCATTGATTATACATTCTTCTTTTTAGAGTGCAACCAGATGACATTGGTGCTCACATCAATGTTGGACGTACATACAATAATCTCAAGATGTTTGATGAAGCTGAGCAAGCTTTTTGGAAAGTAAGTTTTTATTGTTAATGGCAGCCTACTTGTCATTTTTGGTTTCAGTAATGTCTCCCTCTACTCCCTCAATTGAGTATTTGTTAGTCAACTTTTTTTAATTACATTTGATCATATTCTTAGTTCATTAGATCTAATTAATAAAAGTTGACATTTTATTTGTTTAATACCTTCACCAAGAACATTTTTGTGATTTAAATTAATTTAACAGTACTGTTGAATATGATTTATTTTGTTGTATTTATTTCTATTTTTTATGTGCGTGAGGTGTTTGTAAAATCTTTCTTTTGCATTGTTTAACAGGCTAAAAATCTTCTACCTCGGCCACGACCTGGAGAACCTTACCAAGCCCGCATAGCTCCTAGCCATTTAAATGTGTTTTTAAATTTAGCTAATCTGATATCTCGAAATGGAACTCGCCTTGAAGAAGCAGATGCTGTAAGTTTTTAACAGTTTCCTTCATGTTATAATGAAGTAAGACTTACTCATATGAGCTTGCTAACCAAACTATCTAATAAGAACAGAAGTAACTTTTCATTGTTACTGAGTCCAGTGGCAGTTCTAGCCCCCCCCATATAACAAGTTTTTTTGGGGGGGATTATATATTAATTTTGATTAATTACGGACACATAAAGGAATTGTGCCCCCCCCCCATTTTTTGGTCTGGAACTGCCACTGATTAAATCACACCAAAGTTTGAAATAAAGCAGGAAATACAATGAACTTTTTGAATGATTGTCACTGCTCAGACCAGATAAAAAGTGGAAGATTTTAGGATGTGGCCTAAGTTAACAGTACTAGCCCATTGCATTTGTATAGAAGAATAACAAATTTATGAAGTTTGTGCATAAAGAAAATGGTTGCAGTGCTTTCTCCAAATGATGAGTAAAACTCAGAACAATAATAATACAACTAAATCCTGGTGTAGAGGGATTTTAGAAAACAGTGTCAGACATCTGGTCATAAATAGACAGGCCTTAGAAATAGCAGTTAAGAGATTAGGGTTAAAGTACACTATAGAAAAGAAAAATGCAAGACAGTGAAGTGTAAGTGCACAGTTAGCTGGCCATGCACCAAAAAACAGACAGGAAAATAATACTAAGGGACCAAACCAAGAGATACTGCCACCAACATGCATCTTTCCATGCACCAGCAACCACCCCTGCAACCCAGGGGGTTGACTGAAAACATAACGGTCAACTGGAGCATTCATCATGTAGAACTAAACTTGAACTCCCATTTTTTCACTTAATCACACCATTGTATCTGTTGTAATTCAGCCCATCTTGCCAGAGTCACATTTCTTGTAGCAATGTCTGAAGTGTAACTGCACAGTTAGCTGGCCATGCACTGAAAAACAGACAGGGAAAGAACCCACAGGGACCAAACCAAGAGACACTGCCACCAACATGCATCATTCTATGCACCAGCAACCACCCCTGCAACCCAGGAGGTTGACTGAAACATATCGGTCAACTGGAGCATTCATCATGTAGAACTAAACTTTAACTCCCTTTTGTTCACTTAATCACACCATTGTATCTGTTGTAATTCAACCCATCTTGCCAGTCACATTTCCTGTAGTAATGTATTTTTTTCCTATTTTATCCTTCTTGCTAAAGTAACAAAGAAAATCTGTAAAATCTTGAGGAAAAAGGTGTTTGCTGTCCACTTTTGAGAGGTATCATTGTTCAGAGGTTATCATTAATGTTATCCCTACAGCAGCTGCTCTGTACCAACCAAAACTTGCTATCACTCAGAGGTTACCATTGTTCTGAAGTGTATGTTAATAATGGTTTCCCTGAAATTGTTTAAGATGATTTACTTAAAATTCACTAATTTGAGTATCACTCAACTACAGCAAAAGCTAATGCAATTATAAATTTTCCTGAAGAAATTCAAAGTAGTGAAATGAAAGATTGTCATATGAGTATTTTGCATTCAAAAGATTAAAGTAAATACGAGTGGTGGTCAAAAAGTTTTTATCACTAAGAAAAAAGAGAGCTACATGCATGAGCTTTGGTGGTGGAGTTAGTCCTTCTCCACATATCCCCCATCTAGGGCAACAAACTTGATGGATGACCTTTGGGAGACCTGTGTTGTAGAAGTCCTCTGTCTGCCTGTTCAGGAAGTGCTCCACCTCGAAAATTACCTCATCGCCTTCCATGAAACACCTGCCACGCATCAAGCTCTTAACCAAGGAAATAGAAAGAAGTTGGATGGTGCCAGTTCAGGAAAGTAAGGGGGCTGAGGAAGAATTCATAGCCCAAACTAAATGCAAGTGTCATCAGAACTGTATGCTGCAAACCTGCGAATCACGATAACATTAGAATAAGATAATTTAAAGAAAAATTTTGCATTTTTGAACTTCACTTTTAGTTGGTAAAGTTCGATGAACACTTACCGCACGTGGGGCTTGGCTTTCAATTCATATTTTCGTTATGTGGATGCGGCACGGGGTTGTTGTTTTTTTCCATTTGGCCACGGTTCACTTCTTTTTTTTTTTTTCCGTTGGAATTATTTTGCCTCATCACCAAATGAGTTTTTCCTTTGCTGCATCCTCATTTACTTCAATATTTATTCTTAACCCGAGTACTTTCGGTACTACTACTATACCGTCTTCGAGGGGACATTTTTCTCCAACTAGCACGGACCGTGTCAGCTGGGCATTTCGGTGGTTCTCGCGGGCTGCTTCTGTCATCTGCTATCGCTTCTTCTTGGGCGTTGTGGCGCCATCTCTTGTTGGTCAGTGATCTCCTTTTTCGAACTTTTTCTTTTTTTGCTCAATTTTAATTAAATTTCTCCAGCTGTTTCTCAAATTATTAGGGTCATTGTGGTTGCAAACTTTTGTCCTATTTTTTTCAATCATTACCGACTCTGCTATTCTGAGGTGTTTTTCGGATTTACAGCTTTTAATGATTTTTATATTTTCGAATTTTTATAAAAATTCGAAAATATAAAAATCATTAAAAGCTGTAAATCCGAAAAACACCTCAGAATAGCAGAGTCGGTAATGATTGAAAAAAATAGGACAAAAGTTTGCAACCACAATGACCCTAATAATTTGAGAAACAGCTGGAGAAATTTAATTAAAATTGAGCAAAAAAGAAAAAGTTCGAAAAAGGAGATCACTGACCAACAAGAGATGGCGCCACAACGCCCAAGAAGAAGCGATAGCAGATGACAGAAGCAGCCCGCGAGAACCACCGAAATGCCCAGCTGACACGGTCCGTGCTAGTTGGAGAAAAATGTCCCCTCGAAGACGGTATAGTAGTAGTACTGAAAGTACTCGGGTTAAGAATAAATATTGAAGTAAATGAGGATGCAGCAAAGGAAAACTCATTTGGTGATGAGGCAAAATAATTCCAACGGAAAAAAAAAAAAAAAAGAAGTGAACCGTGGCCAAATGGAAAAAAACAACAACCCCGTGCCGCATCCACATAACGAAAATATGAATTGAAAGCCAAGCCCCACGTGCGGTAAGTGTTCATCGAACTTTACCAACTAAAAGTGAAGTTCAAAAATGCAAATGCATTAATGCACGTTAAAATATAACCTCCAATATCGGAAGTAAATTGAAATAAAGAAAAATTAATAAAACAATAAATAATTATTAGAACATTACAGATTCCAGTGAGGACAAAATAAGTACATTACAACTGAACATGCAGTGAAATGGACCTTTAAGGCAAAATAATAAAATATTGGACTATGAACCTCAAAAAAACAAGACACTAATTAAAGGAAAATTTTTATATCTAGAAAAACATTTCCATTAACAAACCTTCAAAAATAATAAACAGCATTTTCAACAACTTAATTCAAAAAAATGATCTGTTTCTTTGTTGGAAACCTTTTTAGTAGACTTACAAAATACATTGGTGAGGTGCCAGCTAGTTCTGTGTGACATTGGCGAAAAGACCCCAACTCATTGGGTTTTGTTCCAGAATCCTTAGGTTGAATGACCAACTGGAACCGTCAGCTGTGGGCTAATCCCCCACACTGATGTTCTTACCTGATTAAGAAGGTATTCCCATTCAAGTGGTAATATTCAAGCCTTTGTGTTCAATAATCATGGCACCTCTTCTTCTTTTGATTTGTAGTCTTTCTTCCAATTTTCGTTTCACGGAGTGCTGTTGATGTGAGAGAATTTTTAAAGTGTCCCAGTTAATCAAATATCCAGTATTCTGCATGTATTTGTCAAGGCCTGTATTGTTGGAAATGGTAGCACCTACTTAACTATCTTGAGTCAGTCCTGATGGCAGGTTGGTGTGCAACACGAAAATTTGACAAAACTAATTTTTATGTCATCCTTGTAATCCCCGTATTGCATAACTGTACTTTCAAGAAAATATAGGTTTGTACTGTGAATGAATAATACCTGGGCAAAAAATGAGATGAGAAGTCTGCTAGCTATGTAATTATGTTCTCATGCAAGTCTTTGTAAAAAATTGAATGAATAAGCAATGCAAAGTTCACACACTGGAATATAAAGGAATTCACAAGTGAGTTGTCAAAAAGAGTTTTTTCAACTGCTTATAGTAACGGTGCAGGTTGTTTTAGTAGTTTTTATTTTTTCACTTTTGTTTTCCATTACAACAGTAAAGTATTTAGATAGATTTTAAATCAAAGATGATGCTTATTAAAATGCCAGTGAAGTAACTAATATGAGACCATGGTTTCAGCTGCTAGGGCTCTTGTTAGCCATCAGATTGCGTATGTTGCTCTGTTCTTGATCAGCTTTTGAATCCTTTATCACAGGGTTGTGGTCCTGTGCTGCCATCTCTTTGCTGGAATCTGTTGAATTTTTGGAAGACTAATTGTTCATAAATATTTTGTGAAAACAATGTGAGAAAATTTTCCCATATTTTGTTAATTTTGAGAGATGGATCCTTGTTGCAAGCTTGAAAATTAAATTTCAACCAATTTTTAAGCTTGCAACAAGGACCCATCCTTCAAAATTAACAAAATATGGGATAATTTTCTCACATCGTTTTCACAAAATATTCCCAAAAGTCATCTGAAAAGTCTTCCTAAAATTCAACAGATTCCAGCCGAGCTATGGCAGCACAGAACCACAACACTGTGATTAAGGATTCAAAAGCTGATCCAGAACTGAGCAACATACGCAATCTCATGGCTAACGAGAGCCCTAGCAGCTGAAACCATGGTCCCATAATAGTTTCTTCACTGGCATTTTAATAAGTATAATCTTTAAACTATACATAATATCTAAGGTATTTTACCTGATATTGTCAAAGTATTTCTCACGTTGTTTGCTCTGTGAGGCACGTGCTCCCGGCCCCGAGAGGTCCCTTACGTTACGGACCTTTGGTTAGTTATAAAAAAAAATTATACAGAAATAAAACAGTTAGGTTATATATTTTCAGTTCCACATTCATTCACTTGCACAATAAAACGTTTAAAAATTACTCTTAATTAAAAGATTTTAGTAGAAAGAGTTGTACTCATCGGGTCAGGAGACTTCTCACAAGGGGTTCGTTGTTACGGCGAACGCTTTCGCTGTCTATTGAATGAGTTGGTAGGTATTATACTTACGACTATATACTTATGGTAGGTATTATACTTACGACTGATACCTACCAACTCATCCAATAGACAGCGATACATTAGAAACAAATCACCTAACACATACAGACACACAATAGAATTATACTTACGACTGATACCTACCAACTCATCGAAACGTTGGCGACACATTGGAAACAAATCACCTAACACATACAGGCAGCAAACCTTCCCATCAATTCCCGACAAGCAACTCCAAAACTGCCCACACGCGAGGAACCCTCGTGTAGAAATAGTGGCCCGAAGATGGCGGTATAGTACCGCAGAAAACACTCGCCGTAACAATGAACTCTTTGTGAGACGTCTCCTGACCCGATGAGTATAACTCTTTCTACTAAAATCTTTTAATTAATAGTAAATTTTAGACGTTTCATTGTGCAAGTGAATGAATGTGGAACTGAAAATATTAACCTAAATGTTTTATTTCTGCAAAAAAATGTTTTATAGCTAGCCAAAGGTCCGTAACGTAAGGGACCTCTCGGGGCCGGGAGCACGAGCCTTACAGAGCAAACAACGTGAGAAATACTTTCACAATATCAGGTAAAATAACTTAGATATTATGTATAGTTTAATCAAAAGCACGTTTATAACATAAGACAACCTGTAAGGTTGTCTCATGAATTGCATTTTTCGTAAGTATAATCTTTGATTTAAAATCTAAGTATAATGAAATTGCCATTAGCAATTTTTGCTCTGATTTATTATATAAGTAAAGTATTTTTCATTATTTAATAACATGCCATTTTTGTTAGCATTTTTTTTTTAATTTCCAAATTCAGAAGAACCTGTATTGTTTTTCAATAGACTTGCATGAAGTACTGGACTAGAGTTTGGTAGCCAGTGATTTAGATGTGGAAAATTTGTAGAATTTTTTATGGAAATTTGATGAAGTTGTTAGTTATTCAGTTATGAAAATGTGCTTAATTAAATCTTTTAATACTTCTGTTATACATGTAATATGTTATAGTTCATTTATCAAGGAATATGTTTTTAAACAGCTGTACAGGCAAGCTATTGGAATGAGAGCTGATTACATTCAAGCCTACATCAATAGAGGGGATATTTTAATAAAGCTTAACAGGTAGGATTTTGTTGAAATATATCAGGTAAATAAGTTTGTGGAAAATTCCAGTTTTGTATCTTACTGCACTTAATAATCTCAGCTGTAATCTCCGTATTAGAGCAATAATCCTGCAATCATCTCATTATTTGAATAATAATCCTGTAATCATCTCAGTAGTAGAGTAACAATATCAGCTGTAATCTCAGTATTAGAGGTATAATCCCAGTATTAGAGTAAGATTGAAGGGGGAGCATTCAGGGCTAAAAAGCTTTGAGAAGTACATCAAAAGCACTGAAAATGAGCTTTGACAGATGAGAAAGGCCAAAAGTATCTATTTAAAATTTAAAAAAAAAAAGAAGTCTCCCAGAAAAAAGAATTAAGTGAATTCCTCAACTGAGCATTACTTATATATCTGAACAAAGCCAAAAGTAAATGTTTTTCATAACATAATGGGACATATTTTCACATTTATTTAAACAGCTTGTCTACCTTGTAAATTAAATACTTTCATACAAATTACAAGATGTCATTACTGTACCATATACTAATGTTTCTTAAACTGTTTTCAAAGCATGGAACCCCAACTAACATATATAATTTTTCATGGGACCCTTATAAAAATTATCTTTAAAAAAACACAAAATATGATAAACCTACTTACTATAATGTGGTAGCTTATCTTTCAAGACATTTCCAGCATGTATAGTTTATTAAGTAATATCAAGATGGTGAGATGTCATGGCAAACCAATTGAGCTACTAAAACACCCCCTTAATTTACTCAGAAATAGATACTAGCATATAACTTAACTGATATGAACAACTAAAAATCCTTATTCAAGCTATCACACAAAAACTTAAAAAAATTATGTTAGTTTGCCTTTACTCATTTACAAATACAAAGCAGTTAAAATAATAAATTACTAACTATATACACATTTTAAGAACTAATAAATTAAAAACCCGTTAAAAAAAAACATAACATCAAAACCATTCAAGAAACTTTTGAATGTTTTCACCCAACAACTGAATGTCAGCTTAAAGTTAATGGTAAGTCTGAGATGGCTATCAGGATGGTACCACAGTGGTGCCCTCTGTTGGAAATGAAGGATAAGTATTCAAATCACAAAAAATTCACTGCTGTTTTAAATTTCCTTATTTTTTTTATATTCTCTCTCTCTCTCTCTCTCTCTCTCTCTCTCTCTCTCTCTCTCTCTCTCTCTCTCTCCAAAAAAAAAAAAAAGGTGATGTTATCAAATTGTTGGCAAGAGTGTATACTCTTGGAAAGCAAATATTGGAAGGGGAGAAAACAAATTAAAACAGCAGCGGAATGTTGTAATTTAAATGCTTATCCTTTGTCAAGAATGTGTCACCATGATTTCAGTTATGTTTTACCATCATAACAGCATAAAAATATGTTAAAGCAGGAGAACTGATAAAGTTTCTGGTTTTGATAGCAGTATACCACATATTTTTTTCTGAAATCTTGAGTATGTAGCTCTTGTATATCATCTGTCCCAACTGTAGTTGTAAACAGGACTGTTTCCAAAAGGTGCTGGAAACCTGCTTAGTTTCAGCCTGTTTCACAATGGTGACTCATCATGTCCCTGAAACTGTTACGCTGTAGCTTTGGCATCTATTTCTTCCAAAGTTAAATATTGATGGCATTTAATTAACAGTGCTTTTATTTAAAGTCTTCCTAGCCTATTAAAAACCACTAGTAGAATTTTCATTCAAATCAGCTAAGAGGGGATAATTTGATCTATCCATGAAGCATGTTTGGAAAGCAACCCCTTCATTAGTTTGCATTGAAAACTTATGCAAGCACATTAGATAAGAAACTTTGGAATGTAGTGGGGGTCGCCCCAGTGGCGGCGCAGTGGTCTAAGTGGTGGCTTCTGATCATTCATCCACGATGGGTCCGAATTCAAATTTCGTGAGGCATAAATGTTGTGTTTGTCTTATGACACTGGCTCTTCCCCTTCCCTGGAGTCAGTGGCCTTAAATTAGGGATGGGTGATTGCATATAGCCCAATGAATTGCTTTCGGTGGTCGTTAAACCCCCAATCCAAAAAAAATGTGGTGGGAAAATGAGCTGAGTGAAGGGCAGAGTGCCTTTAGGAGTGGTTGGTGACATCAGGATAACACATTTCCTGAATAGCTTCATAAGTTGGGTGCTGAAAACACTTTTCACAGGGTCCTAAGAACAAATTTCTCATTGTATTAAAAAATTATGAAGTAAAAGACAAGTTGCTGAATTCACCCAAAAAATTTAAGCTGTCTGGCTGAAGAGAGAAGCACTCTGGTCTGAGATTAACTATGAAGTACAGCAAGAATGTAAATTGTCTGCACTTTGGTTTTGAGTTTGTATGGATAAGCTTGTTAAAGAGTAACTTTGTGGTGGATGTTGAAATAGGCAGAGCTGTATTCTCATCAATTTGCTTTCTGCTGATGATCTGGTGTCAATATCAAAGAATGGCAGTAACTTGCAATATCATCTTAATCACTTAGGTAGAACTTGTGAAGAATTTGAATCGAGAAATGTGTGATTTTAATTACTTAATCAAAACTTCTATTATGAGAATTTCTAATAAGAAAAGTTTTATTTTAATTGCAAATTTGCAGAGAAAACTCTTCTTCTTCAGACTGTCTTTTGTTGTAACTTTTTTCCCCATCACTATTATTATGGTTACGGTTAACCTTGATGGTTACTGTTATTTTTCACCAAATCCTGCCAGATGTTAGGCAGGGTTAATCCTCTGCAGTCACTGATGATAAAATTCTGGTTTTTCTCAATTTCTATTTTTACTTTTAGTTTTCTTTTTTGAAAATTGCTTTGGAAACTGATGACTTTAAGGAAATTCTAGTCCGTGTTGTGTCCAGTTTCTCTAAGATGCCCATTTAAACCTGTCTTGTTAGAAAATCTGGTCACAACATGGACTGGAATTCCCTTAAAGTCATCAGTTTCCAAAGCAATTTTCAAAAAAGAAAACTAAAAGAAAACATAGAAATTGAGAAAAACCAGAATTCCATCATCAGTTATTGCAGAGGATTAACCCTGTCTAACATCTGGCAGGATTTAGTGAAAAATAACAGTAACCATCAAGGTTAACCATAACCGTAATAGTGATGGGGAAAAAAGTGACAACAGAAGACAGTCAGAAGAAGGAGAAGAGTTTTCTCCGCAAATTTGCAATTAAAATAAACATTTTCCTAGTAGAAGTTCCCATAATAGAAGTTTTGATTAAGTAATTGAATTAAGAAACTAGGAAGCCAATTTTCAACATGAACTTTATTCAAAGAACGTGATTTTAAGTTAAACTGCTAAAAATATCAGTGTGTAATTCAGGGGTGGGTGTTTGGACAGACAATTTAATTATTTAGGTATAGTAATTGTTGAGGCAGGAAAGATATGTTGTAAGACTGTTTTTACTGAAGATGATCATAAAACAAAGCTGGCTGTGTACAGTGTTTTATTTAGACCTACCTGCCTCTGCAGCGGTTATTGTCTCAGCAAATGGTTATATGTGTCTGATATGTGAACAGTATGAGAAATATTAAGAAAACACAGAGATATATTTAATGGTGTGAGAGTATTTATAATGCAAATATTAGATCTAAGTTTGATACTTCTTCTGTGAAAGAAAAAAATAATGAAAACATTCTTTGGTTGTTTGGGCATGTGTGTGCCATATGAGAGAGCAAAGACTACACTGATAGAGTTTACATTCTTCAGCAGCTGGTTAAAAATAATGAAGATATGTAAATTAACTAATGATGTGAAATGGGTTGTTAGTGATAGAAGTTGTATTTTATCATTATGTACAAAAGTTCTGATAGTTCAGTTCAGAAGTCGGTGTCTTTTCTCTTCTACCTCATGACATTTTTCTTTGACAGAAAAACACTTCAAATATTATATGTTAGTTTGTTCATTGAACCTTTGGTCACCATGTTTGCATGGTCAGAGGTTAGGCAAGGTTATTAGGAAATATTTTTATAACTAAATGTTGTGGCCATGACAAATCTTCATCTACTACTTGTCAGATCACCCATTCTGTCCTTTATGTTGATTCCTTCTGCCTTCAGCTTCCCTCCCCTTGATCCGTTTTTTACTTTAAAGTTTTTTTTTCTGTGTCCAAAATGCATGAGTAAATTTTCCTATCTAGCATAAGTTTCCCAAGTAAGATTATATCTGTGAGTGAGTAGAAAGCCACTGAGAAAATAATTGCTTTTATAATCTTTAGATCTGTCTTTATGTTAAGAGATCTGTGTATCTGATGGTAACTTTTTTAGTGTTTGAAGTCGTTTGTCTTCTTTACTTTAGTGAGCCTAGTCCTTTATTGCAAACAATTAAATTCTTTACATTTGTTTTTTCATCTTAATATGAAAAATATACCATATCTGCACATTTAATACAGTTTTGATTGTATGAAAATTAGCAGTTTGTTATGCTAGTTGTAATTTCAGTTCATATTATTAAAAGTAGTAGGAACTCACAAATATTTCTCTGTTGTGGTAGCTGTGCTTTATATACATATAAACTTATAGACGCTTTGTTTTCTTGTAGAACCAATGAAGCTCAAGAAGTTTATGAAAAAGCTTTGCAGTTTGATAACAGTAACCCAGATATTTATTACAATGTAAGTTCGGTTCTTTTTTTTTTTTCTGATATGAGTTATAAATGCTTAATTTTCAGTAATTTTTCAGTGGAGTAAAGTCTTCCAAGTAAAAACCAGTACGCACAATTTTCCTTTTAAAATGAAAGTGAAGACACACCATTAGATATGATTTTTTAGATAATTCATGCTGAAGACTGAGAATTTTGCATAATATTAAAATTGCAGTATTTAAATTGTTTTTGCCAATAGTATTAACATTTCTCTTTGAGCTTTTGCATCAAAATGTTATGGCTTCAGGAAGTCCCTTACTGCAGAACGTGCTATTTCTCACATTTTTCCATGTATAATATTTAAAACTT
Organism: Macrothele yani; assembly: GCA_039090855.1. NCBI lineage: Eukaryota > Metazoa > Arthropoda > Arachnida > Araneae > Macrothelidae > Macrothele > Macrothele yani. Next base: position 190,750,705 of record CM076995.1, read on the forward strand.
TTAAATTGGATAATATTCAATTCAATGATAATACAGAGGTACTATATGAGTAATAGAATAATCTCATAAAGAGAACTCCATTGAACCATAATGTTTTCAGGTAGAAGCTGATTGAAGACTAAGTTTTAAAACTTATGAAGCATTGAAGCATTTAATTCACTTAATTAACTGGACAGTAAAGCACTGCTGTGGCTGGAGAAACACACTACCCAAATATGAAAAAGATATATACACTGAAGTGCCAGAAAAACTGGTACAGACGAGCTTATGCAAAATACATAGCAACATCACCTATGCTCATACTCGGTTGCGTCCGCCAGTGCGTATATAAAGCGATAGACATCCTTGTCAGCTGTCAGAGCTGTTTCCGGCACGAGAATGACAAGTAATAACGATTTAAGCGATTTTCAACGCGGTGTCACACTTGGTGCTCGTGAGATGGGCCATATTATTTCGGAGGTAGAAACGAAGTTCGGATTTTCGCGGACGACCATTGCAAGGGTGTACTGTGACTACGAGAATTCCGGCATAACCTCCAACTTACGATGCCAGTGTGGCCGTAAAAAGACATTGGGTGAACGTGACCATCGTCAGCTGTCAAGAATCGTTTCATGCGATAGGCATGCAACACTCTCGCAGGTATCATCGGAATTTAATGCTGGAGCCTCAACTAGCATCAACGTCCGGACTGTGCAACGTACCTTGCATGATATGGGCTTTGGTAGCCCATGCCCAACTTGAGTCCCGTGATGGGTGCACGACACAGAGCTATGCGCCTCGCTTGTGCGCGACAACACCTCCACTGGACACTTGAGGACTGGAAACAGGTAGCCTGGTCTGACGAGGCGCGTTTCCAACTGTATCGGGCAGATGGAAGGATTCGTGTGTGAAGCAAGCCTCATGAAGCCATGAATCCCTCCTGTCAACAGGGAACTGTACCGGCTGGTGTGGAGTCCGTAATGGTATAGGCTGTGTTTAGCTGGACTTCACTGGGACCCCTGGTATGTCTACAAACGTCTGTGACCGGCCAACACTAAGTGCGGATCCTTTCTGACGAGGTACACCCATCATGTCCTGCATTCATGCTGATGGGTTGGGCCTGTTCCAACAGGACAATGCACCTCCACACAAGTGTCGGGACGCCACATTATGGTTAGAGGAGCATTTATCTGAGTTTGGGGTGTTGCCATTTCCACCCAAGTCCCCAGATCTGAACATGATAGAACACTGAATTCCGATTAAAAACATCTATAGCGGAAGCCACAGTTGTGATAGAACACATTTGGATGCCATACAATGCGCTGTCAAACACAGGAATCCGAGACCTCGGAATACACCCGAATTGTGGAAAGCTCTGCAGGAAGTATGGTGTGCATTGCCTATACAACATATTTCCAGAAGCTAGTGGAGTCCATGCCCCGTCGTATTTCTTCAGTCCTGCACTCCCGTGGGGGCCTACCAAGTATTAGACTGGTGTACCAGTTCTTCTGGCACTTCATTGTAAATACTGTATAATGTTTATACATATATTCATATATATATATATATATATATATGTATAAATGTTATATACAGTGGAATCCCATTAGAATGAAATCCAATATAACAAAATTATTGGGAATACCTTGCAAACATTTTCTTGAAGTAATGTATTTTTGAGTCAATTTTAATGAAATTAATTTTTACAACTGTTCGTTACAACAAACACATTTTTTTCCATTTCATGTAGCAACCTCTGCAAAAATTTCGAGCTCGGATTTCTTCATCCCAATTCTTTTTTTGAAGCACATGTGAGTCATTTCCAGTTTTCCATTAGGTCAAAAGCTTTTTTAGGGACACAGCCAGTCACATAAGATGAAGATGACATAGACAAAGGTTGCCAAGGAAACCAAACACGTGGAGCGGTGTATCAGGCAACCAGTATCTCTGCCACTACAACCTCCTCCTTTTCCCCACATGTATCTCCCATCCTTAATCGCCCACACCCGTTGAATGGGTGACACGATCATGACATGTCCGCGCGATGTCAATCAACAGGTTCTTTTGTGTCTGGTCAATGGTACGCTACAGTCCATTTTCATGACGTCAGAGTTTCATCTTCAAGCAGCAACTCTCCTCTGATCTTCGCGTTATGGTTTAGATGTGAAAAGAATACTGCTGAAACAGTTTGGGAAGTGGAGTGGAGAGAGCATTCTCATGCATTGTTTCTCTTTCATTCAGGGTTCCTTGACTTCTCGTACGTAAAATGTGAAATGAAAACAGTTATCTTTGGAAGAAAAAAAATATCTTTCTTGTAGTACATTCTGGAAGTAAAAAAGATGGTGCTAAAAAAATATGGCATCAGGCAATGAACTCTTGCAATGTTTCTGAAAGATCGTGCAAAAATTGAAGTTCATCTGCAGAAGCTGGTTATTAGTTCCAAGAGAAAAAGAATTCAGCAGGCGCAACTTAAAATGTTGATTCATCGGTATTCTCATATGGTTTCAAGATGTGCATTTGTGCGATACACTGATCAGTGGGTCCCTAATTTGTTGAAAAGCTTTACCATTTGCCAAAAATCTTGGAAATGATAACTTTCAGGCCAGTATTGGATGGCTCAATCGCTTTAAAGAGAGATACAATGTTGTATCAAAAGCGATTTGTGGTGAGTCAGATAATGTACCCATGGAAAGTGTCAGGAAATGGAGAGCCAGAGAAATGGTAAAACTTATAAGCTTTTACAATCCACGTGATGTGTTTAATGAAGTGGGAATATTATCCCAACTTGAGCCAAATAAAACTTTGGCTCTTAAAGGAGACATATGCGTTGGAGGGGAAAAGATCAAAACAGCATCTTACTGCACTTTTCTGCTGCAATCAATCAAGAACTGAAAAAGGAAATTCTTAATTGTTGAGAAATCTGCTAAGCCTTGCTGCTTGTTCATTCACTGCCATGCAACTAAACATCTTGCAAAAAGCCTAAAGGACCATAGACATTTTTAAAGACTGTCTTGTCAAGTTTAATACAGAAATGAAAAGAAAAAAAAATATTTTTTTCATTGATAATTGTACACCTCATAATGAGCCCCCAAGTTTGGACTGCATTCGTGTTGAATATTTTCCACCAAATTGCCCTGCCGTTTTACAGTCTTTAGATCAATGAATCATAAGGACTGTAGAAACTCGCTATCATCAAAGTCTGTTAATGAAGCAAATACTTCATGGGATTGAAAGAGATGACCAAAGACAAACAGACTTAAAAGAGGCTATGGATGTGAATGCAGGAGCATGGCGCAAATTTAGCAAAAGAAAACTATTGTCAACTGTTGAAAACATGCTGCATTGATTGATTGATTCTGATTAAGAAGATTCAGCAGAAAAAGATTTAGACGTGGAAACATCTATCAAACTTGAAACATTATGGAACTCGGTTGCAGAGTCGACTTACTTCCCTAATGAAGTAAAACTTGGAAGATTTTTTTGTCGATAGATGATTATTTACTTACTTACTTACTATGAAATGACTGATGCCATCCAGTCAATTACGGACAAACAAAATGATGGAGCTGATCAGGAAAGCAATGATGACCAAGGGGTCATGACTCTGTTGCCAAACATTAATGCATGGGAGGCACTTTCATGCTTCGAAAAAGTGCGTCATTTCGTATCCTATCAAACAAATGTCTCTGAGAATATTTATTCAAGTATACATTCCCTGCAAAACTTTCTGATTTCTAAACTCACAAAAGGTACCAAAGAAAAAAAGAGGTAAAGAATTTACGTACAAGCAATGGCTTGTTTCGAGGGGTGTTTTTTTAGGTGTTTGTTGTTGTTTTTATAAGCATTTCTAAAAGTGGAAAGTTTTTAAGCAAAAAATTTAATGTCAGATTTTCTAAATTTGTTGTTAGGTTAAAATTTCTGGTAAAAAAAAAAGCGAAAATCCTGCTATTGCCGAATTTTATTATAATGAACGAAATTAAGTAGTCCCGCCAAGTTCATTCTAACGTGAATTTACTGTATATATTATATGTTTCATATGACTTCAGACTCCACTGGCAGCAGCCAGTGTGGCATGAAGGCAGAGAATACCAAGAATCACTGGAGATATGGCTTAGCCTTACATCTAATGCTGACCCTGATTATGCACAATGATTGATTGTTAAATTGATCATTTGCTATAACAACACGTTTTCGCCTACCTTGTTGATGTCGTTCTATCGAGAGTGTACTGTAATATGTTTATTAGATGTGTATTTCGAATAAAGTATAGTTACCTACGTATTATGCATATTTTTCAGTTGGGTGTTGTATATTTGGAACAAAGTAAAGTTGCTGAAGCATTGGCTTACTTTGATAAAGCACTTGAAATAGATTCAGAACATGAGGTAAATATATAGATTTTTGAATTATTATAAGTTTTTTTTTCTTTTGTAATTGTTATTGTTGTTTTTGTTCTTGTTTCCATTCATGTTTCTGAATCAAAAATTTATAATTTGTACCTTCATTCTCAGTTTCAGCAGGGTGAAAAAAAATCTATACATATATATATATTGAAAATGTTAAGTACCATTCAGTAAACACTTAACAAAATATAAGAGCCGCCCCGGTGATGCTGTGGTCTAAGCGCTGGCTTGTGATAATTCATTTGTGAAGGGTTTGGGTTCAAATCCCGGTGAGGCATGTATGTTGTGTTTGTCTTACAGCACTGGCTCTCTCCCTTCCCTGGAATCAGTGGCCCCAAATTAGGTTTGGGCGACTGCTTATAGCCCATTGAATTGCTCACAATGGTCGTTAAACCTTCAATCAATCGAAATATAAGATGAACTTTTGTGAGTGTTTTATTTAAAGCATACTACATCGCACATTCTATTGGGATTTTCACATATTTGGGTGTGAAATGTGTCCCACAGCCCATGTCAGCCGTTCTGTACTTTTTTGTGATGGGGAATAAAAGGAGTGACTTGTTGTTTATGAGAGTTATCAACACCACAACACTGACATATAGCAAAAAAAGTGTCAAAGCTATAAAGAACCTCTTTTGAAACCACTTTTCTCCGGCAAGGAAGTCTTACATTTTTGCAAAGTTTTGGATGATGTTACATGTATATACACTGAAGTGCCAGAAAAACTAGTACAGAAGAGCTTATGCAATATACATAGCAACATCACCTATGCGCGTACTCGGTTGCGTCCACCAGTGCATATATAAAACGATAGACATCCTTGCCAGCTGTCAGAACTGTTTTCGGCATGAGAATGAAAAGTAATAACGATTTAAGCGATTTTCAATGCAATGTCATAGTTGGTGCTCGTGAGATGGGCCATAGTATTTCGGAGGTAGAAACGAAGTTCGGATTTTCACGGACGACCATTGCAAAGGTGTATTGTGACTACAAGAATTCCAGCAAAACCTCCAACCTACGATACCAGTGTGGCCGTAAAAAGACATTGGGTGAACGTGACCATCGTCGGCTGTCAAGAATCGTTTCACGCGATAGGCGTGCAACACTCTCGCAGGTGTAATCGGAATTCAATGCTGGAGCCTCAACAAGCATCAGCGTCCGGACTGTGCAACGTACCCTGCACGATATGGGCTTTGACAGCCGACGCCCCTTTATGGGTGCACAACACAGAGCTATGCGCCTCGCTTGGGCACGGCAACACCCCCACTGGACACTTGATAACTGGAAACAAGTAGCCTGGTCTAACGAGTCGCGTTTCCAACTGTATCGGGCAGATGGAAGGATTCGTGGGTGGCGCAAACCCCATGAAGCCATGGATCCCGCCTATCAACATGGTACTGTACCGGCTAGTGGGGGGTCCGTAATGGTATGGGGTGTGTTTAGCTGGACTTCACTGGGACCCCTGGTACGTCTATACAAGCGTCTGTGACCTGTCAACGCTATGTGCGCATACTTTCTGATGAGATACACCCGTTCATGTCCTGCATTCATGGTGATGGGTTGGGCCTGCTCCAAAAGGACAATGCACCTCCACACGTGTCGGGACGCCACATTATGGTTAGAGGAGCATTCATCTGAGTTTGGGGTGTTGCCAATCCCACCCAAATCCCCAGATCTGAACATGATAGAACACATTTGGGATGCCATGCAACGCACTATCGAAACAGGAATCCGAGACCTCGGAATACACCTGAATTGTGGAAAGCTCTGCAGGAAGTATGGTGTGCATTGCCTACAGCATATTTCCAGAAGCTAGTGGAGTCCATGCCCCATCGTATTTCTGCAGTCCTGCGCTTCCGTGGGGGACCTACCAAGTATTAGACTGGTGTACCAGTTTTTCTGGCACTTCAGTGTACATAATACTGCTAAGATGTTCTCTGAGATTCAGAGGTTGGGTTGTTAAAGAAAATTTATCTGCCAAATAAAAGTCATTAATAGTTAGATTTGGCTTACTGTAGATATATCAAATATCTATATTTACAGCAATCTTGGCACTGGACTGGAGCTTCACTGACGTCCATCACATGTCTTACACATAGCTTTTGAACTTCATATTCATTATCTTTTTCTTGTGCAGATATTCCTGAATCTGGTCCTCCTGTAATTTTCTTGGTTTTCCTCTATTTTTCTTCCTACTACTTGGGCTGAATAAATTTCCTTATAGTTAGCAATTCATCAATAGTTCTTTCAGCATGGACAAGCTACTTCATGATATTTGTCTTCACTTTGCTTTGCACATTTCTCTGCAACACATTTTCATTCTTCACATATTCAGAACATGTCTTGCCAAAAAACCCTCGTAAGTAACATCCTTTTTAGCATATAAACAGCTCTCATGTCTCTTCTGCATGAACTCAGGTTTTACTGGCATACATCGGAGTAGGAACAATTACACTTTTATACACAGCCATTCAGGACCTTTCAAGGACCCAACAGTCCCATGAAATCCTCCTAAAGCAGCAGTGATTTTCAAAACTGAATTCATTCACCTATTAATTTCACAATTTAATCTGTTTTCTGTATCAATTATGCTTTAAATGCATAAACTCATCCACCTGGTTCAACACCGTAACATTTAAAACAATTTTGCATTGAGTCTAACAGTTCCTTTGCTGAAAAATTAAAATTTTGGTTTTTCTTTAATTTGTATCCAGTTTTAATTCCATATGAACTTCATACATTTGGGAAAATATACTATGCCACTCACTTTTGCTCTCTGCCAACATGACTTGATCATAAGTGGGTTGGCAATCAGCACACATGAATATTACTAAGATGTACACTAGTATTGTCTAGTTTAGCATGATGCTAAACTAGACATCGTGAATATATTGAACAACCCTGGTGACATTATACAACCTTGTCTGACTACTGATAGAAAACCATTTTGATAAAACATTATTCACACATACAGACATTATGCTGCCAGCGTACATAGCTTTCACATGATCAAGCAGATTCCCAGTTATCCAGTAATTGTTCAAGACCTAGCACAAACACACACACACACACACACACACACACACACACACACACACACACACACACTCTCTCTCTCTCTCTCTCTCTCTCTCTCTCTCTCTCTCTCTCTCTCACACACACACACACACACACACACCTTATTCCTAATGCTGGTTAAACAGAGACCTTCTTAAGAGTCATTTGCTAACAACTCTACAAAGCTCATACGGAAAATGTCCTGGCATGTGCACCCCTTTGTATTACTTGCATACTTCTTGAGGCATAGAAAAAACATCTGCTTGACATAAATAGTGCAGAGTTCTTTTCTTCATGCTATGAGTAATGAAAATGGAGAATCATTTTTATTTTTGGAAAGGACTGATAAACTTAAAAATGGACGTTAAAACGTTCATTGCAACAAATTTTCGCTCTACAAAAGGTATATTAAATATGGAGTTTGTTTCTGCATTAGACCACTTCTGTCTCATAGAACAGGTAGAGTGTGGTACTTTCCATACAATTTACTTGAGTCAATACTATTTTCTGCCTTAAACAGGTTTCCGTTTTATGCAGGGTTTACAAGGTCTGGTCAAATGGTTTCCAACCTAGGGGCAGAAAAAAAAAAATCTATGTAGCCTATTGTGTTACTGTTCATAGTTCCCTTCAGAGTAGCACCTTCTGACACTACACACTTTTGCAGTGGTCTATCCACTGATCATAACCTTTTTTAAATTCAGTTTTGGAGATCACCAATGGGTGCTTTATTGATCTCCTGTGTGTCTTCAAATATTCTTTACAAAGGATTTTTCAACTTGAGGAGCAGCCAGAAGTTGCAAGGAACCACGTCTGTAGAATATGGAGCTTCCCTCACTTGTGGAATGTGGTGTTTATCCAAAAAGGCGTGAATGAGGTAAGACAAATGGGGGGAGGGGGCATGGTCATTGTGCAACTGCCACAGTGCAAGTATGGGCCAAGCTGTAAGCAAATCCAAGATAACTTTCAATCTCTCTGACAGTGATTTGGTGGTTTTTCCATGACTGCAGCTTGTACTTTTTCGATCATTTCCGAGTTCCTGCTCCTGGAAAGCCTTTCTGAATGCTCATCACTCTCGACAGCCATTCATGCACCTTTGAAGCACTGATAATACTCTTTTCTTTTATTTTTTTTTTATTGGAGGTTTAACAACCACCGTGAGCACTCAATGGGCTATAAGCAGTCAGTCGCCCGTCCCTAATTTAGGGTCACTGGTTCCAGGGAAGGAAGGGAGCCAGTGCCATAAGACAAACACAACATCCATGCCTCACCGGGATTCGAACCCGGGCCCCTTTCGGACGAATGATCAGAAGCCATCGCTTAGACCACTGCGCCACCGGGGCGGCGATAATACTCTTTGATTTGTTTTATACCCATAGCTTTATCATCAAAAACCTTTCTAATAATTTGAATTGTTTCAGCTGATGTGTGGCCAAGGTTTTGGCAAAATTTAATGCGGGTTGTCTGCTCAGTCATTGTGGCCTAAGACAAGAATCCAACAAGCATGGAGTTCACAGAGGCGAATATTAGGGTTGTGCTAGGTGTGTGCTGCACGCCCACAAAGAGTCGCAATTACAGATTTATTTCTAATAAAACTCGCCAGAGTTCGTCCTAAGGCTTCGAGTGGTGGTTAAAATTAATTTCCCCAAATCATGTTTGCTTTAAGAAGAGAAAGTTCATTCAGTAAGCATATCACATTCACGCTAGAATCCTTGGGCGTGCTGTTTCGCATGCGAACATCTGATGACCTTAAAGCAGCTGTGGTACAATCGCTCCCCTGACGGCATTGCAGGTCACGTTCTGATTTGCCTGTGGTTTCAAACATTAACAGTTGAACTTTCAAGGTGTGCTACCCAAAAGGAACACTGTTTGAGTCCCACACAGCAATGCAACCATTTGCTGTTATATTGTTGTCATTTATCTTTTTATGTACTTCCAATAAGACTCGCTAAAGTTTTTCCGCTAAACTTAATTCTCTTGTGCAATATTTTCGTGAAGAGGAGAAATTTCGTTGCTTCATGCAGTAAACAAAATGTAGTAAATAATATTTGCAGCTGCAGGAGTGCTATTTTACCAGCGGACAGCCTAAGTCATCAAAGTAACTGTAATTCAAAGCTCTCCAGAAGACGCTACAGGTCATGTTTTTATTTACCCTTTCCAACCGTAGGTTGAAGAAGCGTATATGCTCCAGCTTTGTCCGTCCGTCCGTCCGATAACTGGCGTAAAAATGGTTCGATTTCGATGACATTTTAGTATGTGGTAGGGGACCACCTAGGGACGAACCCTATTGAAAATGGGACAAATGGGGTCAAAGGTCACGATGTAGGAGCAGGATCATTCCATTGCCCTTATGGGTCATAACTTGCGTAAATATGGTTCGATTTCAATGAAAGTTCACTATGTGGTAGGAGACTGCCTGGGGACAAACCCTATTCAAAATGGGTGAAGTGGGGTCAAAGGTCAGGACATAAGATCCGGATGCATTTCATTGCCCTTATGCGTCATAACTTGCGTAAAAATGGTTCGATTTCGATGAAATTTCAGTATGTAGTAGGGGACCACCTGGGAACGAACCCTATTGAAAATGGACGAAATGTGGTCAAAGGTCAGGACATAGGATTGCGATCCTTTCCATTGCCCTTATCCCATATTATTAAGGTGGACGTCAAGTAATTTTGCTTCCTACACTTCCAATGGAAAAAGTTTTGTACACATTTCCTTCACAATTAATGTGTTCCCAAGGATGAAAATTTGAACATCGATTAAAATAGCTTCATATTATAACTTGGAAAACTTAATATGTTCTAAAACATAACCATAATCATATTAAAAATCAATAACTTTTCCTTTGGTGGTGTTGAAACCAGAGAAAAGATGGCGCGACCTGTACTTTGACGACGTCACTGGGCAAAAAATTTGGATTGCATAATTACGGTTATGGTTTAGAAAATGCTAAGTATTCCAAGTTATGAAATGAAGCTATTTTAATCAGTGTTCAAATTTTCATCCTTGTGAACGCATTAATTGTCCAGAAAAAAGATGGCACTACCTGAGTTTTCATGGTCAGTAGACAAACAAATGTTGAATTGCATAATTATGGTTATGTTTTAGAAAATATTAAGTATTGCAAGTTATAAAATGAAGATATTTTAATTGATGTTCAAATTTTCATCCTTGGGAATGCATTAATTGTGAAGAAAATGTGTACAGAAGTTTTTCCATTGGAAGTATAGGAAGCAAAATTACTTGGCCTTCACCTTAAAGTAGCAATTCTTCTATGTGTGTATGTACATTTTATTTTGAAAACAGCTCTAAGAATTTTGATGAAAGTCGTTAACCTACCGTTTTCTGGTACTAGAAATCGATTTAGCTTGATCTCGACTTTAGGAGAATTCGTTCAGTGGGTTAAAAAAACCACCCCAAATTATAATGTTTTTAGTGATGGCGTTGTTTCATTATTCCATTAATGTTACCAATGCTTAGAAATCTTATGACGTCACAATCTCGCCGCGTTTCAGAATGTTGGTGCGCGGTCACGCCATCTGTCTCATTACGTCACGCGTTGTGTGTGGATCCTATTAAAGTTTTATGACGTCATACTCTTGCGAGCAGATGGTCGCTATTCCCATCTGCCTCATTACGTCACATGTTATGTGATTGTGTTTGTCAGCACAATAACTCGCGTTACAATCATTCGATTTCGATGAATTTTTAGTATCTGGTAGGGGATCACCTGGGAAGGTACCCTATTTAAAGTGAACGTAAATGGGGTCAAAGGTCAGTACATAGGAGTGGGATCCATTCCACTGCTTTTATGCGTCATAACTAACGTAAAAAACGTTCGATTTCGATGAAATTTTAGTATGTGGTAGAAAACCACCTGGCGACAAACCTTATTGAAAATGGGCGAAATGGGGTCAAAGGTCAGGACATAGAAGCGGAATCACTTCGATCGCCATTATGCGTCATAACTTATGTAAAAATGCTTCGATTTGGATGAAATGTTAGTATGTTGTAGGGTCTGGCCTGGGGACGAATTCTATTGAAAATGGGCGAAATGGGGTCAAAGGTTAGAACACAGGAGCAGGATCTATTCCATAGCCCTTATGCATCATAACTTACGTAGAAATGCTTCGATTGCGACTAAACTTTATCATGTTATTTCGGAGGTATACCAAACCGGTTCTGTTGAATATCATCGAAATGGAATCAAAGGTCAGGGCACAGGACCGAGATTTATTCCACAGCCATTATTCTCTTAACTTGAGTAATGATTTCTGGTATGTTGGAAAGCGTATTATAATCAATGCATTGCATGATTTTACTAACTTGTTTCCTCATGGATCCAACGCAGAGGCTTAAATTCCCAGGGTGTGCATGCTTAAAAAAGCACCACTGGTCATACTTGTTTGCCTTTGGAATAGTGTGGAGTCATAAACACACTTCAACGTTCTGCTGTGAGTTAATGTTTTTCTGTCTTTTCGTCGCTGTATGAATCGGTGTATTTATGAGCACAAATTTAAATATACAATTTGAGTTTTGACATCTATTTAGGTTGACGATGTTCTAAGTGTCCCATTTTCTGCCAGAGACTTTGTAGATTGTGTAAAGCGGGTTAAAGAAAGTAAGCCTCGTGCTGTATTTAAAACATATATATATATATATATATATATGGAGAGAGAGAGAGAGAGAGAGAATAAAAACATTGCAGAAAAATACAAAATAAAAAAAAATAATAAAAAAAAGGAACTTCAAAACAAGTGAAAACTGAAAACAGGTTGCCGTCATCAGGAGAGCATCAGATTGTGAAAGTAGCCTTTCTAGTGCCAACAACATGTGTGTATATATATATATATATAATATACCGAAACATCGTTCATCACTGTAGTATTTGCACAAGAAATTCAGATATTTCTTACAACAGAGTGTGTGTAAAGATCTTTACTGTAAGTTATTAGACAACACATAAACAAAAGAAATACTTTTGTATGTTCAAAAATCAATGCGCATATTTCACAGCTCAGGATATGTAATAAAATTTTTACGTGGTTTTTCCCATAAAAGTGCACACCCAACCTAAATGGGCACATGACGCCACTGGAGTTCACAATGATAAAACTTTACTGCCAAGCACTGAATGACCCAGTTGACAGCCTGGCAAAAAAATTTTGCACGCACCCTAGAGTCCACAGTCAAGTGCCACTCAGTCTCAATACCATGCTGTGTTATGTTTAGAAGAGAAACAAATGCTGTGGATACTTTTTGTTCACACATCATATCTGTGCAGGTTTTGCTGTACTAAGTTCTGTCTGTCTGTTTGTTTTTGAATCATTTTTATAACCTCTTAAATCGAACCTCATTAAGTATGAAGAAAAAGCAGCAATAATTTTTAATAGCATTTGGCAGAAGCAGCAGCATCATTTTCTAAGGTGCTTTGCATTTGACAGTGTTGCAATGCAAATGCAATTTGCTACTCTGAAAGCACTTTTCAATTCAAATTATTTTCAATATCTGGGAACCTGGTATCAGAGAAACTGTAGTTGTTTTTGGCAATCACCATTGAAGAATACACTAAAACACTTGCCATCCTTTAGTGGGAGGCAATATATTTCTTTAATTGCGCAATATTCCAGACCTCCTCTAAACTCTACTTATAAGTACAGTTTGTAACTGCAACTATAAAACTGCATATTATTTGTTTTTTCATATTGATCAACCTCTGTGGTAACATTTCCTACTTGAGAATTGCAGTAAAAGCTTGCAATTAAAGTTAAGAGATTTTAAGAGAAAGCAAATGTAGCATTTAGTCAATATACGTAGCATTTAGTTATTAGTCAATCAAAACACTATTGAAAACTAATATTTGTTTTTGTTTTAGTGCATGTGATGTGTAGTAAAAAAGGCTTTCAGCATATTGGTCATTGATATCTCTTTTGAGCATTCCCTTCATGTAACCAGAGTGTGTACTACTATTAATATTTGTTTGTATTAGTTACTTTACATGATTGAATGAATTGATTGTTTGTATGATTTTTGGTTATAGTAATTGCACTTGAACATGGATAATAATAACTACTGTGGTGAATTTTCTCTGCAAATTTAAAATGTAGATTCATTATTATTATTATGGTAAAAAAAAAAAAAGGAAGATAAGAGATTCCACCTCTTCCTGAGGGTTTTCTCTTTTGTCCAGGACGGGTATGATGTAACAAGTCTGGGAAGCAGTATTTCTCTTCTCTCAATTGTCCAAGAACTTCCTTACTATCCTACAAGTGTTCAGAATAGCTGCCTTCTGTAGTTCCATGTAGGTGTTAGGTTAAAGGTCTAGTGTCTGTATAGAACTGTGAATGATCTTGGGTGCAACTCCTGTGGCTGATATTACTATGGGAACGGTGGTGACATTCTCCATATGCCACATTTCCTTGACTTTGTAGCGTAGGTTGTTATACTTTGACAGCTTCTCTCCATGCGTCTTCTGGATGTTGCACATGTTGGGCACTGCTATGTCAATGAGATATGTTGACTTCTTCTCCTTGTCGACCAGGACGATGTCGGGCCGATTGTGGGGGATGGTCTTGTCAGTTCTGATCGATCTGTCCCAGTGTATCTTGTGGGTTTTGTTCTCTAGAAGTGTTGTTAGCTCATACTTGTAGTAAGGGACAGACTCTGTTGTAATGAGGTGGTGCTTTCTTGCCAGTTTTTGATGGAGGATCTTGGTGAATTGATTGTGCATGCTCGTGTGCTCTGTTTGTGTGAGGACTCTACACCATGCTTTGATATGTTGGATGGTCTCTGGTGCTTGATGGCATTGCCGACGTGTGTCGCTTTCCACTGACATGTCCTTCAGGATATGCTTCCGGTAGTTTCTGGTGTTTACAACTTAATTTTGTATAGCCATCAGGAACCCTTCAGTCTCTGGGAAGAGTGAGCCATTTGTTAGCCATTCGTTGGAGGCAGTCTTATCCACATAGTCCGATTGAAGATCGTTTTAGTGCCTTCCATGTAGGACTTTCTTGCCCCAAGCTTCTTCTTTTGGCTCTCTTGTTCCAATCTCAATGTTCTGAGTAGAGCGGTCTAGGACTGTGTGCTTCTTGTCACTCTGGTTTATCGCTTGGTGAAGGGGTCCCTTGCTCTGATGGAAGTATTTTCGGAGGCTGCTGATTTCTTTGTCTCGGTGTTCCAGGAGATCAATCATTGCCCGTCTAATGGTCAGCCTTTTTATTGCTGACTTTGGGTGGTGCTGGTGATGTTTAGTGAGGGTTGTCCTGGTATTGCGCATTATATCGTCAAGCTCTGTTGTAGTCCACTTGATGATTCCGAAGGAATACGTGAGGACTGGAACTGCGTATGTGTTGATAGCCTGAGTAATGTTGCGGGCATTGAGCTTGGTCTTCATTAGTCTCCTCAGCCTTTGGTTGTATTTGGAGGCAAGATTGTTTTTGATTTCTTTGTGGTCTAGGCGTTGTGCTTGAAGCATACCAAGGCACTTATAGACTTCTCCTCCCTCCATAGCTGTGTTCTGTTCTTCAGTCTCCAATTGGTAGCTACGTTCATCATGCTTTCCTTGGTTCATACCTTGTGTCTTGCATTTCTGTAGTCTGAATTTCATCCCGATATCATTGCTGAAGCCCTCGGTGATCAGGATTTTTGCTGGAGTGGGTTCTGCGACGATGCATACAGCTTGATGTCATCCATGTACATGACGTGGGAGAGTTTGTATTTGTTGGTTTTGTTGCACCTGATTTCGTTGAGCATGGTTGACAGCGGGTTGAGTGCTAGACAGAACCATAGTGGGCTAAGTAAATCTCCCTGGAAGTTGTCTCTCCTTATGTAAATGGGCTTGGTCGTTATGTTTTCGACTTTGATTGTTGTCTTCCAGCCTGTCATGGCCGCCTTAAGGAAGTTGATGATTACAGGACTTACTCTGTAGATCTCAAGGACCTCTATCAGCCAGCTGTGAGGTACGGAATCATAGGCTTTACTGTAATCGATGTATGCTGTGTACATGTTGCGGTGCATCTTGAAAGCTTGCTCCATTACAACAGTGTGAGATGGTAAGCTGTTCCTTGCACCCTCTACAGTCCAGTCGGTATCCCTTTTGCTGTTCCGCCATAAGTGCTTGTCCATCTATGTGCCTCATTATCTGATGGGCGATGCACGCTGTTAGGATCTTATACAGTGTAGGTAGACACGCTGTTGGTCGATAGTTGGCTGGATTTCTTGTGTCTTCACCTTTAGCCTTTAGTATTGTTACTCCCTGGTTGAGGAAGTCTGGGATTAGCGCTGGTGGATCATGTTGGTCAGTTGATCTGTCACATATTTGTAATAATAATAATAATATTATTATTATTATTATTATTATTATTTTGGCTGCAGATTTTGCAAATATTATCTTCTTGTTTTACTTTCTTACAGCAAGCCTTGATGAATTCTGCCATCTTAATCCAAGAAAGTGGAAATCCAAATCTTCGACAAACAGCATATAACAGGTTCACTTTTCATTTTTATACTTTCAATTTTAATGTTTTCAAAAATTGTGTGATTACTTGTTGTTGAGATAAACTTGTTTGTCATATTTATTAGCTTACAAATCTTATATTTTCCATTAGAAAATTAACATTATTAATTTGTGCTGTACACACATGCTTGCTTACTTATGTGTGTGCATAAAAAAGTTCATAAAATTATAGATTAATTCATGTCTACCTAGCTGTCACCAAGGTAACAAAATATTCAGTATATCATGTTCATATGTACCAAATGCAAATGTCTCTGTAGCTGTTCTTAGAGGTCTGCACAATCTGAGGTTTGGGGTTTTTCTCATCAGTTAAGCAGAAAATTCCAGGCTCAGACCAGACCTGTGCTAGATAGTTTAATATTTTGCTCCTGAAATAAAGAAAAAAATGTCATTTCATAAAACAGTGACTTGAAGACTGATTTGTCAAATAATCAGATGGCAAAGATCATTCAGTGAAACAAAAGACCTACCCACCACCAGAAGTGTTGATTAATTACAGCTGAAATCCACAAGCCAGGCTGTAAGATTAAAGTCTTAAATGGGCCAATTTATGTCTTTAAAGGTTAAAATAAAATTCAACCTTTGGTTTTAGCAACTAAAACACATGGCTTTTTTTTTCTTTTCCAAGAAATGTTTTCATAAACACAATCAAAACCAAAATAAGCTTCTGGTACCATTCATGGCTGCAACAGAGATAAGGAAATTCAAAGTATTTGTTTACATATTTGGGATCTAGGGCTACCTTGTTTATACTTAAGTGTAGGAGGGGAAATGCATTTGCCTATTTCCATAACAGAAGTATGTAGTCAGGTTTAAAGCTCATCTGAGAGAGGATTTCCTATATGAAATGTCACGTCTTTCTCTGCATTATATTTCCTTAGTATGAAGGTAGTTCCATTGATTAGAACAGCTTGTTTCTCTAGATCAGGGGGTCTTCAGCCTTTTCTGAATCATGGTCCACATGAAAAAAATAAAAATGCATATGTTTTTTATGAATATCAATTATTTCAGAGAGGTTTTATGTCTTCCTATTTAACTTTGGGTAGGGGAGTAGTGCAGAGGGAACATGATATCACTGTGTTACAAAGAAGTCCAAAGTGCAAATGTACGTACCTGATATGTGTACATTGTTTAGTACTCTCAAAATTTCAATTATATAATTTATTGCAGCATAGATCATAACAAATTTGAGAATTCAAAGTCCATCTACCCAAGGTACCTGGGTATTCATTTTTCCATTTTGGATATGCATTTTATTTTTCATTATAGAATTTCCTCTGGGGACAATGTCTTTCAGGCAGATTAAGAAGTGCTCTGCTGGTCGCTAGTGGCTTGCAGGACATAATTGAAGGAAAGGGCCCCCACTCTACAGGAAGCTCTGCATTATGTGCAATAAATGGAAACAAAGTGCAATGAATTGGTGATGAAGGAAAGTCATGGGTGCCCTAAGGTATTGTTAATGGCATAGGTTCATGGTATTCAAATTGTTGCAATACACATTGGAGGTTACCAGTGGTTGTAACTTATTACACTCTAGAAGATAACTCCTGCTACTTGGGCTGTATGCCATTCAGTTTTGGCAGCTGGAACTGGATCATTGATACTTTCCTCTCCTCATGTGTACAAGGGTCATTTGGAAAGTAATCTACCTGATGCAAGAGGTGGGGCTTTAAAGCAGAGCTTTTTCAAACTTTTTGTTGTTCCATGAGCTTCAGTTGGCAGTGAGATTTATCCTGGTAAACATAGTACCTTACATTGTATTCGCATCAAAAGGGTGTGACTTATTTTCAATTGTGTTGAAACATCTAAAACAGCAAGCACTTTCTGTTACACGGGAATGAAACTCCCACTGGAATTCACTGGTTTTTACTGGTCTTATATGGTGAAGATACTGTGGGCATATACACCAATGAGCCATTGCATTATGACCACCTACCTAATAAGCTGTAGAACCCCCTTTTACCAGCAAAACAGCAGCCATTTGGCGAGTTATCGACTTGATGAGGAGACGATAGGTATCCTGGGCTATCTGGTATCATATGTCAACAGCAGTTCCTCCAGTTCTTGTACATTTCAGGGTGATGGTAATTTAGTGCGAACATGCTTTTCCAACTCGAAACACAAATGTTTGATAGGGTTCATGTCAGTTGAATTTGGAGGCCAGGGCATTAACAGAAAGTCACCAGCATGTTCCTTGAGCCACTCCTTCACGATTCTGGCAGTGTAGCATGGTGCATTATCCTGTTGGTAATGGCCATCACCAGCAGGGAACACAGTGGCCATGAATGGATGAACTTGATCCACAATGGTGCTCAGATGCCTGACAGCTGTCAGGAATTGTGCTATTGGGATAATGGGGCCTAAAATGTCCCAAGAAAGCATAACCCAAAGCATAATATCACCACTGCCGACCTGTTTCTGCCCAACAGTGCATCCAGGTGCCATAGCCTCCATTGGTGATCTGTGCTCAGCCATCTACGTGATGCACCAGGAATCTTGATTCGTCAGACAAGGCCACTTTTATCCAAGCATCCGCAGTCCAATGTTGATGATCTTGGGCTTATTTCATGCGTTGTTGGTGATGACGTGCAGTGAGCATGGGTACCCAGCTGGGTCTTCGGCTATGCAGGCCCGTGCACAGAAGGCTGCAATAAACTATGTGCTGTGACACATTGCCCTGATTACCACTGCGGCAGCTGCGGGTGATTTGTTGCACTGTGGCCCTGAGGTTGCTTTGAACAATGCATGACCGTCTCCGCTCCTCTCTGGCAGCAATGAGCTGCGGACAGCAGTTCATTGTTTGGCCATCTGTGCACCACTTTTGCTGCGTAGTTGTTACAGCGGCATGTGAACAACCCCCAAGCTGTGCCGTTTCCGATATCGTAGTTCTGAGGTGCCATACTATCACAATTTGTCCTTTATCAAACTCGGATAAATCGGCAGCTTTGCTCACTCTGACTCCAAACACTTTACTAACCGAAAGCAGGTCCATACGTTGTATATATACTGCTCTATGAACTTTACCTGTACCACCATTTGGTCTCCAGTTGCACTTATTTCTCTTGGCTGGGGGTGGTCATAATGTAATGGCTCATCAATGTAAGTACTGTGCATCATTGCATCAGAAAATCAAGGTATAGTTTTCCTCAATGACCAGCTGTAGTCTGTAAAACCTGTTACCATTACTCAGGATTTTAGTGGACAGATTGTTGAATTTATTCATGGAAATGGAAAGAGATATATAGTGAAAAGTTAAACAAACATTGGTTCAGCTTCATACATATAATAGGGAAACAAATATCCCAGAAGAAATAATTCTTCATCAATACATAATTCAAACTGTTACATTGTTGCAAATCTTTCAGAAAACTTGAAAATTACATTGTTCCCCACTTATATGTGTAATGTTTGTTCTCTGAAGCACTGGAACTTATGGCCTTCATTCAACCCTAGATTTGAGAGAAGGTCGTGGTGATGCTACAAGGAAGCACAGGATAGTTTTAACTGGTGAAAAATCTGAAGGGTTCTGAGTGTTCTAAGTTGCATCTGCTTAGCTTCAGTTTCATGGAACTTCCTTGTCATGGGTAGTGGTAATGAATAGCCTGCTCGAACGGAAATCGGGAGATGCGGGTTCGATTCCCGCTCCAGGGCAAGGTAATTTTCAAGTTTTCTGAAGGAGTTGCTACATGGAAACAGTGAAAATCCAGCACAGTTGTGCCAACAATTACATTTGTTTAGCTTGTGTCACTGAGATTATGACATATCTGTGTTACAGGAAAAGTGTGTGTGCTTGACTGCTGTCATTTTACATACATGAGATTATTCCACGAATTCGCCGAATTGCGTTTTTTTTTTCATCATTTGGATCTTTCTCAAAATTTGGAGGGGGGGGGGGGTAATTTTCCACCTGTGAATGATATTTCACCTTTCAAAAATGGAAGTTAAACAGAGTGAATTTTTTTTTCCGTAATTGTAATTTCTTTCTCTCGCGATGTTGCCTCAGTCCAGTATTGTTAAATATCATTGTATTGCATAAATGCTTGTATTTAAGCATGAGACTCTCTCCATCGGCAACAATTTCCAAAAACGAAGGTTAAGTTGGCGTGATGAAGATTTCCCTGTAATATTCAGGAATTAAATCTTTCCGTGGATTTGAGGAATTTCTCGTTTGCCATTATCGTTTGAGTTATTTTCGAAATCGATGTAAAGCTAAACAGGTTGAGATGGGGGGGGGTTGACGATTCGTTTTTTATATGACAGAATTCTGTCTTTCAGAACTTCCAAAATCGAAAGTTAGACTGAGTAAAGATTTTTCTGTAAGTAGTCTTTTCTTTTTTTTTCCCCTCTCTTACAATGTTCCTTCTACCCAGTATTATTCAATGACTTTTCATTACAGAAATGTTTGTATATTAAGTTACAAAAGGACATTGAACAGCAATCCTTCGCTCCATCCAACTTCGGTTTTTGGAAGTTGAACGGGCGAAGATTCCTCCCATAATCGTAACCCCCCCCCCAGCCCTGTCTTCCCGTGATGTTCCCACTATCCTATATTGTTGTTAAATGTTACTCCCCTCCATAAATATTTTGCGTTTAAGCCTGATAAGCCACGAGAAAATTTTCGAAAACGAAGCTGTTGAATTGGATTTTTTTTTTTTTTTAATTGATGCATGGTGTTCAAAAGTATTTATATTCTCACAGTTACACCATTTATCCAAAATGATGAAAGCTTTGATATCATGCATTCATGGTCTTCAGGCTGAAAGTTCTTTCAGCTTGATGGATAAAATTGTCAGCTGAGCGAATAGAAAAAAAAAAAAAGAAGTGAGTCCATGAAGAAATGAGAATGGAAAGATATCAGCAGAAAGATTAAGTGATCAGTGCTGTGCAGCTACAGAGTCAACAAATGACAAATATGGTTGTGGAACTTTTTAGGAAGAAAGCAAGGCTTGCTTTTGCTTGTAAGAGGAAACTTGTGCTGATGTTCTAGAAAGTACAACAACAAAACAAGAAAAGTGTTTGAAGCAGTGTCTTTTGAAGCTGTATTATTTTGTTTTGAATTCAGTAATTTTATATTGTCAATGTATTGGTGTGCTCCAGTGCAATATTTACATAAATAAATTATGGTGAATGATTCCATCTTGCTCATGCTGCATTATATTTATTTCTCACAGTGCATTCTGTTTTTTCACCCATTTAACAAGTTCAGCTTTCTTTTTTTTTTTTTTTTTTTTTTTTTTTTTGCTTTGTCGGTCTCATGCATGCATGTTTGCAAATACTCGAAATGCATAAAGCAAGATTGGAAGCAAGCCAGTGATTACTCGCTCACCTCTAAAGCAAAGGTTATGATTTTCTGTACAGCACTGTCATAAGTGATGAGTTTGGTTCATAAGGTGAAATCCGTAACACACAGAAGTATGCTGGTGTTTTGCATACACAAGATTCTTCCACGAATTCATGAGATTCCACTATTTTTGTCATGTTTGTTATTCTCAAAACTAATACAGAACTTGCATTTTTGAACTTCACTTTTAGTTGGTTAAGTTCGATGAACACTTACCGCACGTGGGGCTAGGCTTTCAATTCCTATTTCCGTTATGTGGATGCCGCACGGGGGTTTTTCATTTGGCCACGGGTCCGCTTCTTTTTTTTTCCCATTGGAATTTATTTTGTCTCATCACCAAATGAGTTTTTCCTTTGCTGCATCCTCATTTACTTCAATATTTATTCATACCCGAGTACTTTCAGTAAAATTCCTTTACCGTCTTCGAGGGGACGTTTTGCTCCGACTAGCACGGACCGTGTCAGCTGGGCATTTCGGTGGTTCTCGCGGGCTGCTTCTGTCATCGGCTATCGCTTCTTCTTGGGCGTTGTGGCGCCATCTCTTGTTGGTCAGTGATCTCACTTTTCGAACTTTTTCATTTTTTTGCTCAATTTTAATTAAATTTTTCCAGCTGTTTCTCAAATTATTAGGGTCATTGTGGTTGCAAACTTTTGTCCTATTTTTTTCAATCATTACCGACTCTGCTATTCTGAGGTGTTTTTCGGATTTACAGCTTTTGATGATTTTTATATTTTCGAATTTAGGATATTTTTGGTTATCCAGACAGTATTGGATAAGTGCTGTTTTTTCTTCTTTTTTCTGCCAGTTTTTTACGTGTTGTTTTAATCTGTGTTTAAGCTTATTTTTGGTACTTCCTATATAAGCCATTGGAGGATTTTCAGTAATAGGAATTGAGTAAATACCTGCTTTTTCTAACATTTTTATTTTTTCATTTTTTATTACTATATTTTTGATGGTATTTACTTTTCCTCCAATTTGAATGTTACGTTTTTTACAAATGTTATTAATTTCATTGGTAGTACCTTTTACGTAAGGAAAACCATTTAAATATTTGACATCTTTTTTATTTACTACAGCATTATTTTTTATTTTCTTTATTACTTCAGTGTCCCATTTTTTTATTAAATGGTTAGGATAACCAAAGCTGCCTGCAATTTTTTTTATGAATTTGATTTCTTCATTGATGAACTGACTATTTTCAGAATGCGTATATGCTCTTTTAATTAAGGTTTTTATACTATTGCATTTTTGAGGATAAGGATGTGCTGAATTGTACGGGATTAGGACCGGAACGAATGAACTTTTCCGATAAACCCTGTATAATAACTTATCTGTGGATTTGATAACCTGTACATCCAAAAAGGCTAATGCATTATTTTTTTCTATTTCAACAGTGAGTTCTATAGTTGGATATAAAGCGCTGTAACATTTTGTTAATTTTTTTAATTCTTCTTCGTTCAGTTTTGATAGAATGAAAATATCATCCACGTATCGACAGTACACTTCTGGTTTTTCTTCCATACGATGCAGGACATTTTCTTCAATTTCGTTCATCACAACCTCAGCATATAGAGTTGATAATGGTGAGCCCATTGGGCCTCCTGAATTTTGCTTGAATATTTTGTTCTTGTATGTAAAAATATTATTTTCATATAAATATACTAAAACTTTTTTGAATTCATGAATTTGTGTGTTATTTAAAATTTTAAGATTTTGCAACTTCTTAATGATAATTTCAATAGCATCTGGAACAGGAGTGCTTGGATATCATGCTTTAACGTCCATGCTTGCCATATTTAAGTCCTTTAGGTCAGTTTTTACATTTTTGATTTTCTCTATAAATTCATATGTGTTCTTGATGGTGAACTTGTTGTTCATGAAAAAGGGTGCTAGGAATTTATAAATGTTTTTCTCTAAAGTTATCAATGGTGAGTATGGAAGAAAAACCAGAAGTGTACTGTCGATACGTGGATGATATTTTCATTCTATCAAAACTGAACGAAGAAGAATTAAAAAAATTAACAAAATGTTACAGCGCTTTATATCCAACTATAGAACTCACTGTTGAAATAGAAAAAAATAATGCATTAGCATTTTTGGATGTACAGGTTATCAAATCCACAGATAAGTTATTATACAGGGTTTATCGGAAAAGTTCATTCGTTCCGGTCCTAATCCCGTACAATTCAGCTCATCCTTATCCTCAAAAATGCAATAGTATAAAAACCTTAATTAAAAGAGCATATACGCATTCTGAAAATAGTCAGTTCATCAATGAAGAAATCAAATTCATAAAAAAAATTGCAGGCAGCTTTGGTTATCCTAACCATTTAATAAAAAAATGGGACACTGAAGTAATAAAGAAAATAAAAAATAATGCTGTAGTAAATAAAAAAGATGTCAAATATTTAAATGGTTTTCCTTACGTAAAAGGTACTACCAATGAAATTAATAACATTTGTAAAAAACATAACATTCAAATTGGAGGAAAAGTAAATACCATCAAAAATATAGTAATAAAAAATGAAAAAATAAAAATGTTAGAAAAAGCAGGTATTTACTCAATTCCTATTACTGAAAATCCTCCAATGGCTTATATAGGAAGTACCAAAAATAAGCTTAAACACAGATTAAAACAACACGTAAAAAACTGGCAGAAAAAAGAAGAAAAAACAGCACTTATCCAATACTGTCTGGATAACCAAAAATATCCTAAATTCGAAAATATAAAAATCATCAAAAGCTGTAAATCCGAAAAACACCTCAGAATAGCAGAGTCGGTAATGATTGAAAAAAATAGGACAAAAGTTTGCAACCACAATGACCCTAATAATTTGAGAAACAGCTGGAAAAATTTAATTAAAATTGAGCAAAAAAATGAAAAAGTTCGAAAAGTGAGATCACTGACCAACAAGAGATGGCGCCACAACGCCCAAGAAGAAGCGATAGCCGATGACAGAAGCAGCCCGCGAGAACCACCGAAATGCCCAGCTGACACGGTCCGTGCTAGTCGGAGCAAAACGTCCCCTCGAAGACGGTAAAGGAATTTTACTGAAAGTACTCGGGTATGAATAAATATTGAAGTAAATGAGGATGCAGCAAAGGAAAAACTCATTTGGTGATGAGACAAAATAAATTCCAATGGGAAAAAAAAAAAGAAGCGGACCCGTGGCCAAATGAAAAACCCCCGTGCGGCATCCACATAACGGAAATAGGAATTGAAAGCCAAGCCCCACGTGCGGTAAGTGTTCATCGAACTTAACCAACTAAAAGTGAAGTTCAAAAATGCAAATGCATTAATGCACGTTAAATAATATAACCTCCAATATCGGAAGTAAATTGAAACTTTGAAGCACACGAATTATTCTTTCAAGTGGTAAATCAAAGGCAGATTGGGCCTCACGATGCACTATCGCAATCTCTTTTCGAACCGTGAATTAACAACAATCACCAAATTCAAACGACTTAAAATCAAATGTATGAAATTTGAAGTTCAAGAACGTTTTCTTGTAACTTGCAGAGATTTTGGATTTATCCCCAAATTTTTGAGACTTAAGAACAAGCCAACAAGTAAGAAGGATTATTACATCCTGCTTCGATGTCAACAAAAACGACTTAGTAACGAAATTATAGCTAAAAGAAAACAAATATTCAGACTTAATGCTCAAGTTTATGAATTATGGAAGCTGATAAGGAACTCAAAATATGCACAATTTGATGGCACTTGGAAAGATCGCATTTTGGATACTACGTTCATCGAAATTAACGAAATTGCTAACAAAGAAGCCAACTCCAATAGCGTTACGGTTGATAAAAAATTAAATGCACTATTTGATGAACAAAAATTAAATAAGGAACCCATAAATGAATATAATGTATATGAAAATCGGTCTGATAAGAATTTAAGCTTTACACAAAAAGCAATTTTACAAAAAGGGAAAAAATTTGCCTTTCCACAAGGCCTCCCTAAAACTGAAGAAATCATCCCTTGCCTCGAAGATATTCTCAAAAATATACCAGGCGCAGAGAATAAAACTGAAGTAGAGAACAAATTATATAGAGTTATTCTAAAAGAATATAATGCCAAAAACAACAAAAACTTCTATATAGAGAAAAAATTAAAATATGAAAAACAACAACTATTGGAATTGAAAAATGACCCAGATATTAAATTCTGTGAAGCAGATAAATCTGGCCAAATCATTATTCTCAACACTGATGAATTTGAACAAAAAATGACAGCTGCAATCAATGGATTAAATTGTACCGAAATTATGAAAGACCCAACTGATAATCAAATTAAATTCTTAGCGGATATAAGAAATCATAGCACCTTACCCGATGAAATCAAGCGCTCTTTTCCACCAATGGGAGCAGGCATACCACGTATCGTTGCAAAGATAAAAACGCACAAAGATG
Source organism: Macrothele yani (assembly GCA_039090855.1). NCBI lineage: Eukaryota > Metazoa > Arthropoda > Arachnida > Araneae > Macrothelidae > Macrothele > Macrothele yani. The sequence continues at coordinate 190,776,419 of CM076995.1, forward strand.
ATGCTCCATTGAGACTGATAGTTTCAAAAAAAAACTCACCATTGATAACTTTAGAGAAAAACATTTATAAATTCCTAGCACCCTTTTTCATGAACAACAAGTTCACCATCAAGAACACATATGAATTTATAGAGAAAATCAAAAATGTAAAAACTGACCTAAAGGACTTAAATATGGCAAGCATGGACGTTAAAGCATGATATCCAAGCACTCCTGTTCCAGATGCTATTGAAATTATCATTAAGAAGTTGCAAAATCTTAAAATTTTAAATAACACACAAATTCATGAATTCAAAAAAGTTTTAGTATATTTATATGAAAATAATATTTTTACATACAAGAACAAAATATTCAAGCAAAATTCAGGAGGCCCAATGGGCTCACCATTATCAACTCTATATGCTGAGGTTGTGATGAACGAAATTGAAGAAAATGTCCTGCATCGTATGGAAGAAAAACCAGAAGTGTACTGTCGATACGTGGATGATATTTTCATTCTATCAAAACTGAACGAAGAAGAATTAAAAAAATTAACAAAATGTTACAGCGCTTTATATCCAACTATAGAACTCACTGTTGAAATAGAAAAAAATAATGCATTAGCCTTTTTAGATGTACAGGTTATCAAATCCACAGATAAGTTATTATACAGGGTTTATCGGAAAAGTTCATTCGTTCCGGTCCTAATCCCGTACAATTCAGCACATCCTTATCCTCAAAAATGCAATAGTATAAAAACCTTAATTAAAAGAGCATATACGCATTCTGAAAATAGTCAGTTCATCAATGAAGAAATCAAATTCATAAAAAAAATTGCAGGCAGCTTTGGTTATCCTAACCATTTAATAAAAAAATGGGACACTGAAGTAATAAAGAAAATAAAAAATAATGCTGTAGTAAATAAAAAAGATGTCAAATATTTAAATGGTTTTCCTTACGTAAAAGGTACTACCAATGAAATTAATAACATTTGTAAAAAACATAACATTCAAATTGGAGGAAAAGTAAATACCATCAAAAATATAGTAATAAAAAATGAAAAAATAAAAATGTTAGAAAAAGCAGGTATTTACTCAATTCCTATTACTGAAAATCCTCCAATGGCTTATATAGGAAGTACCAAAAATAAGCTTAAACACAGATTAAAACAACACGTAAAAAACTGGCAGAAAAAAGAAGAAAAAACAGCACTTATCCAATACTGTCTGGATAACCAAAAATATCCTAAATTCGAAAATATAAAAATCATCAAAAGCTGTAAATCCGAAAAACACCTCAGAATAGCAGAGTCGGTAATGATTGAAAAAAATAGGACAAAAGTTTGCAACCACAATGACCCTAATAATTTGAGAAACAGCTGGAAAAATTTAATTAAAATTGAGCAAAAAAAATGAAAAAGTTCGAAAAGTGAGATCACTGACCAACAAGAGATGGCGCCACAACGCCCAAGAAGAAGCGATAGCCGATGACAGAAGCAGCCCGCGAGAACCACCGAAATGCCCAGCTGACACGGTCCGTGCTAGTCGGAGCAAAACGTCCCCTCGAAGACGGTAAAGGAATTTTACTGAAAGTACTCGGGTATGAATAAATATTGAAGTAAATGAGGATGCAGCAAAGGAAAAACTCATTTGGTGATGAGACAAAATAAATTCCAATGGGAAAAAAAAGAAGCGGACCCGTGGCCAAATGAAAAACCCCCGTGCGGCATCCACATAACGGAAATAGGAATTGAAAACCAAGCCCCACGTGCGGTAAGTGTTCATCGAACTTAACCAACTAAAAGTGAAGTTCAAAAATGCAAATGCATTAATGCACGTTAAATAATATAATAATATAACCTCCAATATCGGAAGTAAATTAATACAGAACTGATAAGAATTTTCTTTGGGGGGGGGGTAATGGGGTAATTATTTTCCATTTGGGAACAGTTTATATCTTTCAAAACTTTTGAAAGCGAATGTTTTATTAACAAAATGAAGTTGTTGGGGGTTTTTTTTCCATAATTGTAATTATTTTTTATTGGGGTTCATTAGCATTGCTAAATATCATTTTATTGCATAGATGTTTGTTTTCTGTTTGAAACTGTGGACCACAGTTTCCAAAAAAAACTGAAGTTAGACTGAGCAAAAAGTTTCCAGTAATCTTTAGGCATGAAATTCGTTTGCAGATTCTCTAAATTCCCCTTTTGTCATCTGGTATAATTTGGATTACTCCTGAGATCAATGCAAAACTGAAGAGATATCTGCTTTTAGACTAGTGGAGTCATTTTTTGTTCTTTCAAAACTTTTGAAAATGGAATTTTAATGAGGTGAAGATGTTTTCTGTAACAGTAATTTATTTTTTCCCTGTGATGTTTCCTCTGTCCAGTATTGTTGTTAAATATAATTTTATTGCATAAAGGCTTGTATTTCAGCTTGAAACTGTAGGCAACAACTTCCGAAAACAGAAGTTAGACTGAGTGAATATTTCTCTGTAATCTTGAATTCTGTTTCTCTCGAAGTTCCTTCTTCCCAGTATTGTTGTTAAATATCATTTTGCTCCATAAATATTTGTATTTCAGCTTGAAAATAGAGGAAACAATTCTGAAAATGTGAAGCCTGACACAGTGAAGGTTTCTCCATTGAATGTGACTTTTTTTTCATGATGTTTCCATCATCCTGTGTTGTTCTAAAATAATTTTTTTGGTATACAGGCAAGACTTTATTTTTGTCCAAAATAAAAAGAAAGTTGCTGATATCATGACTGTAGATATAGGATCATTATCATTTTCTGTTATTCAGTAGTTTATGTTCTAATAATTAGAAGTTATATTAATCATAAGAAATGTGTGGTTATAAGTGAAAATGCAGGTGCATCTACTAATGCAAAATATTACCAGTAAATTTTTGGTTTGCATGTATATGTGGCAGGTCATGAAAAACTCATATAAAATTCATGGATTTTCCCCCCTAAAAATGTATGAACTCTGTGTATTCTAAAAGAAAATTTAGAAAACTGGGTAAAATGCCCCAATGATAATAGCTATAATGTATGAAAAATCTGTTTATCTGGGCTGCTATGCCTAAATGGAATGAAATCAAGAAAAGCATTCCATATGCAAACATAAGAGCTGTGACATACTGGGAATTGGTTGAGATCCTTACCAATCCAAAGATGTGCAAAAAAGGACATTTCCACCAGCCTTCTATCTGTTAGCATGTGTTGATGGGTCTTTCATGCTCTTAAATCTAGAATTGAAGTCACCTGTATGAAACTTAATCTAAGCGTCGATAACTTTTTTTTTGTATTGTTTAAGAATTGTATTTTTAGTTAGATCACCACTTCTTATTTACCTTAGAGCCAGCAACTGCCTAATAAAACCACCCATCTGGTCTGCGAAAGTTTGCATGCAGTTCTTATATACACTATCTACCAACAAGTAATTTGACACCTGTGATAGCAAAGGAAAATGAAGTTTATTCACCTTCAATAGTTGGTGGAGCCTCCACGAGCGTCGATTACAGCTGCGACCCTCCAGGGCATACTCTCAACCAGGCGTTGTACGACGGCTAGCGGTATTTTCTTCCACTCGGCTTGGAGAAGACAGGTCAGTTCTTTCACCGATTTCAGACGGTTGGGGCACCCCTTAAGTTGACGCTCCAACTCGTCCCAGAGATGCTTGATAAGGTTACGGTCCAGGGTCTGCGCAGGCCAGTCCATTCGATTAACCCCATTTTCACCATACCAAGCCATGGTGGACCTCGCAACATGACAGGTGGCGTTGTCATCCTGAAAGTAACATGGGTCCACCCCGTGAGACTGCCACAATGTAGGAAGCGCATGGTCATCCAAAATGGTGCAGTAGGTCTCGGCGTTGAGTCTACCAGGAATTGCAACCAAGGGTCCCGTGCCATACCAGGAGAAACACCCCCATAGCATAATTCCACCACCGCCGAACTTCACAGTTAGCACAATACATTCCGGCAGAAGGCGTTCTCCAGGCAGACGCCAAACCCAGACCCTTCCATCTGAACGGTAGAGGGTGAGCCTTGATTCGTCGCTCCAGAGAACCTGTTTCCACTGTTCAACGGTCCACTGTCGACGTTATTTGCACCACGTTAGCCGAGCAGCGCTATTGGACTTGGTGATCAAAGGCTTGTGGGTGGCAGCACGTCCTTGATAACCGAGCAGATGGGCTTCCTTGCAGATGGTATTCATCGAAAGAACACTCCCGGATGCCTGTTGAAACTCTTCGTGGATGTGGTCCATCGATTTGGTGCGGTTCTTCCGAATTTCTCTGGCCAGCACCCGTCGGTCTCTAACTCCCAGTTTTGTGGGTCTGCCGGGTCGGGGCACATTCCGACAGTCACCTCTCATCTTCCACTTACCAATCACGTAGGCCACTGTCGATTTTGGGTACTTCAGCTTGCTGGATATGTCACGTATGGATCGGCCATTTCTGTGATACCCGACGATTACACCTTTCTCGAAATGAGAGAGCTCCGAACTGCGTGGCATCTTGCATGTGACTGGTTGCGTTGTCGTTTCCCACACGATATTTAACGGCGGAGGCCGTGACGTGTATCAGGACCGCAGATATCGTCGATTGCAGGGGTGTCCAATTACTTGTTGATAGATAGTGTATTTATACCGTAAATGGGTTTTTCATACATTACAACTATATACTGTGTATACAGAGTGGAAGGAATATTCTTCTCATAATATGTGGCAAATACGCCAGAAGGACAGACCATCGATGGACAGTCGAAATTTTAGATTGAATTCCAAGGGACAGGAAAAGACCCAGAAGAAGACCACATGGAAGATGGGTGGATTAAATTCGAAAGTATGCGGGAGTAACATGGAGGAGACTGGCACAAGACAGACCATTGTGAAAGAGGCTTGGAGAGACCTTTGTCCAGCAGTGGATTGAAAACGGTTGACAATGATGATGATGAATTAACACAGCAATTAGACATCGCTAAATTGATTGTAATTACTGTTTCACATGTGAATACAATCACATCAGACGTATTTGCCATGTATTATGAGAAAAATATTCCTTCCACTCTGTATACCTGAACAAATGGAGATTTACTTAACAACGCTAGATGGCAGCATTAATTAAAAATCTGCATTAATTAAAAATGTGGTCGGAGAATATTCCGAAGCTCTTAACACTTGGATATTTACGAATTCGCTGTCGTGGATGGTGCAACAGATAGCATGCTCGAACGGTAATCGGGAGATGTCTAATTGCTGTGTTAATTATTGTGTTATATATTTACTGTGTTATTTTCAAAAGTTTCTTTGTGCATTTGTTCTGATGTAACTGTATTCTACATATTTCCCTATGCAGTATTAAAAAGTTTTTTTCTCTCCACTGCCTTTCATTCACTATCTCCTGCTACAATTTCTTTCTGTTATGTTTTTCAGTCAGATAACTACAGTCGGTAGTAGTCAAACATTTCTTTAAGTGAAGATCACTTGATTTCTGAAAGCTTTTTAAAATGTAAATAAGCAAGCAGTTTAAGTAACATATTAACATTATACAAATCATGTCTGTTTTTTTTTATTTTACTGTGTTATTTTCAAAAGCTAATTTTTATCATGCATTTGTTTTGATCGCATTTTGTATTTTTTGTGTAATAAAAATTGCTTTTTCACTCACTCTTTTTATTCAGGCTTTTCAAGCTTCTTCAGAAAGGTAAAGTAAATGAAAGAGTTTATTTCAACCTGGGCATGTTAGCAATGGATGACAAAAAAATGGTATTGGCAGAAAACTGGTTTAAAAAAGCTATTGAAGTAAGTAATTATTTTTATTTCTGAAAATTGTTTTTAATGATAAATTAGTGAAAGTTGTGGTTCAATGTTTAGAAATCATAGTGTGATGAATTTTGTATTTCAGGTTATAACAGCATAGACACTTAGACAATTAAAAAAAAAATGCACCCCAATGAAATCATCCACAAACGTTGACAGCTGGTATACAAATAAATACCACTTGGCCAAGCATACAGATGACTGATGTTTCACCATCAATGAATGTATAGGTCACCCCAGAGTGCCTTAGAATCATGCATCCAGTGGCCTAGATAAGGGCTGACAGAAGCTTGCTGTGAACATTCTGACTGTGGTATTGGATGCAGTCACTTCAGTTGCTGCTAATCATGCTTCACGAACAACCTAGGAGACCCTGCAAACAACTGAGTGCATTTGAGAGGGGATGCATCGTGGGAACGTAAAAAGCAGGATGGTCATGTCGAAGAATTGGCAATCATCTGAGCCATACTGGTACAGTGGTGGATATGTGAGGGCACACACACACACACACACACACATGCCAAGAAGGTTCTATGTGGGTAGCTAGGTGATATGATTGTCTCGTAGCCCGAGGATAAGCTCAAACTGCTCTGACTGCTTTTCTGTCCACTACTCAGTGAGATGTTGTTGCCTCTACACAGCATCCTGTATCATCACACATCATTGCAAGACAATTTGCAGAACCAGGACTCTATTCTGATTATCCCTTCCTACATTTTCTATTAACTGCCCTATATTGGTGGCCCTGTCAAAAGTAATGTCACCTGAAATCATAGTCATCCTGTTACTAGCATTGCATCATATTTAGTCATGAATCCCATTTCTGCCTTGGAGTGGGTTGCCACTACATTCACATGTAGAACAAGACTGGGCAGTGCTCACATATGGATTCAGTTGTCGGGCAGCACACTGCTACGTTAGTAATGTGATGATAGTGGAAGCCATCTCTTAGGACAGATAGATGCCTTTAGTGATGGTAACGGGTATGTTAACAGCATAGCCATATGTTCATGATATCCTGTGACCGGTCATCTGGCCTTTCATACAACAGGAACCATTTTCTGGAAGCATAATGCTTGGCCACACATGGCTCACCTCTCCTGGGAATGCCTTCTTAGTATTACAACCCTGCCTCAACCAACCAGATCTGGATCTTCGTACTATCAAGCATGTCTTGGACATATTGGGAGATCAGCTGTGGCCATTATGGAATATTAAAGTTCTTGTGCAGCAATTCTAGGACTCTTTGCACATCAAAGGTCTGGATCTTTGTACTATCAAGCATGTCTTGGACATATTGGGAGATCAGCTGTGGCCATTATGGAATATTAAAGTTCTTCTGCAGCAATTCTAGGACTCTTTGCACATCAAAGGACTGCATCTGAATTTTGTTTGATTCCAAGCCACTTCATATACAGTAAAACCTCGAAAATCCGGCATTGACACGACTGGACGAGTGCCGGATTTATGAAGCTATCCAAAAATTACGTAAAGTACGTACTTACACGTAACAGGTAACTTTTTTAAAAATTTGCGCGTCTACGCCATATAAATAAGCAGGGTCGTGCTGCCGATCGCATTCTTCGCAATTTGCGATAAAAAAATTGTTTTGGAGATGGAAAAAAACGTTTTGACGATTACCTTTTTGTACTGTTTATTATAAAACTCTATCGAAAAAATTGAATTTAGCAAAAGGTGTTAGGCAAAAAGTGGAAAAAAGCCAGAGCAACCGCTAGGGCTGGGCGGGCGTATCGACACATCGCGAAAACCCGATGTGAATTTTACATTGATGTTTCGTTTTACGACTGACGAAACTACGATACATCACGAAAGGCGATTACCGTGATGCATCATGAAAGCCGATGTAGATGTCATTACATGATCAAATCCACATATTAACACCACCAAGCACAGATCATCATCACACGTTCGAAATGCACTTCAAACGTACACACCGATTCGTCGCCTCATTGGTCCGTGTCACTTCAGCCTGGCCCAATGAAATGATTAATTTGAAAAACTGCCAGATGTTACACGCAGCTATTGGCAATTCGCGTGCCGAGATCAGATGATCTTGCGATGTGTCGTTGAGACGGTGCATCGGGAGATTTTCATTGTTATTGGTGAAACATCGGATGTTTTCACGAAAACGAAATCAGAAAAGTGTAGGATTTCTGAAGTTGCCAGTTTTCTGGATGCCGGATTTTTGTGGTTTTACTGTGTGAGTGTGCATTTCAGCCAAAGTTAGCTTTACGAAAAGCTGATGTGTGACAGTTGCACCTGTGATGTGTAACTGTACAAGGTGCTGATTTGCAGCCTCATCTGAATTGAACGTTATACCACGCAAGGACTGTTGAAGAAAGTGAAACAAGTGAAAGTCTGACGGCGCAAGGCCAGGCGAGTATGCTGGGTGTGGCAACACATCCCACCCAAGCTCCAATAATTTTTGGCGGGTGATCAAACTTGTGTGTGGTCTCGCGTTGTCGTGATGGAATGCAACACCTTTCCGATGAACGAGCTCTGGACGTTTCTGGATGATGGATTTGTTCAAACTGTCCAATTGCCGACAGTACACATTCGAATTGATTGTTTGGTTCTGTGGTAGGAGCTCGAAAAACATGACACCTTTAAAATCCCACCACACTGAGACCAGAATCTTCTGCTGATGAATGTCTGCTTTGGATGTCGTTTGAGGTGAAGCAGCACGTTGGGACCAAGACTGTTTGCTCAGCACATTGTTGTGCACAATCCACTTTTCGTCACCAGTTATTAGTCGCTTCAAAAAAGAATCGTTTTTCTCACGTTTAATTAACATATTGCAGATGTTTATACGCGCCGTCAATTGAGCTTCTTTGAGTTCATGAGGAACCCACACATCGAGCTTGCTTATGTATCCCAGCTTCTTCAGGTGGTCGTGAGTGCTTGAATGATGGATGTGCAATGTGTCTCCAATCTCTCGTGTCAGATAATGTGGGTTTGACTCAATCAATGCCTTGATTTGGTCGTCATCAACCTTGGTTGGCCTCCCGGACCGAGGAGCATCGTTGAGGTCAAAATCACCAGCACAGAATTTTGCGAGTCACTAATGACACTGACGTTCTTGTAGAGCATTATCACTGTACACTTTACACAACTTTTCACTAGCTTGACGCACGTTCTTCCCTTTACAGAAGTAAAACAGTAAAATATGGCGAAAATCATAGTTTGGTCTTCCATCTTCAACTTGATGTCAAATCTCCGCAAATCAACCAAATCACTCACTATTCCTTTAGACTGCAGCTAGAACTGGCACTTGTTGAATGCCTTAGCGATAACAGAGCTGCGCGTGCCTCTAGTACTTCCAAAACTGCCCAACCGCCATCGGGTGCCAAAATATGTCATGACTTTTCCGATAACCCAATACAAAGAGGCAGATTTTGCGACGTTGTGTGCCAAAAGTGCTGTGCCCCATCATCATCGTCGTAACTTTGGCTCAGTAAATTCTCAGTGTTCACTGTTCCATTTAACGTTGAGTAAGACCATGCGGTGGGAAGAAAGATGAAGAGACTCCAAGTACTACAGATTTCACTTAGTTACTATGGAAACCGTCAGTCCGCTAGAGACTACAGAAAGAATCGAGTATGCTATGAAAACCAAAAATCTCAGTAAACTGACGTTATTAAACATCTGTGTAAAGTTTATTTTCTTATTTTCAAGATCTTTACATTGAAAAAAAAAACGGAAAAGGTTGGCGAATCTTGCAAATGTTCATAATCACACCAAAAATGACTGCTGTAGCACCAATGAGAATGTCACATCTTTTTCCGTTTCGGCATATTAAATTTTTCCAACTTTCCTTTTTTTTTTTCTATGCCTGATTAGATTTTTATTTTTTTGATGTTTTCTCTGTGTGTGTGTGTGATCATGTTCGTCCTCATTTTTAATATCTTTGGTAATATGCAGTGAAAAGGAGCGACTTTGTATTTTTTAAGAATTTTTTCTAACAAAATGCAGGTTTCCCTATTTCTAATACATACTTCTTCAAAACTAATCAATAGAAAGCAATCATTTTCACCCCTTTCCTTTTTATTATACGAAATTAAATTCTAGATCAGTATTTAATTTGTCTGTGGTAAAATCCGTTCCGTTTCCATGCCCAGTAAAATTGTTTCACGACAGTTTTTCACATTTAATTCTCTGTAAAATTAGTGTTTTTCACTTTTTGTCATTTCTTACTCATACATGAGATCCTTTGATGGATTTGCGGAATTCTGCTTTTTCTGTGATCATTTTGGTCATTCTCAAGATCGATGCAAAACTGAAGAGAAGCTGATTTTCTTTTTCTTTGTTTTTTTTTTAAGGTGGGGGGGGGGGGGTCGTGAACCTATAACATATAACTTTATTATTTATAAAACTGTAAATATGTGCACAGCTGAACTCATGTTAATATGTGTCACAGTTTTTTATTTTGAAAAGTTGGCAGCTCTACCCTATTCAGCAAAACTAGACTATCTGTTTTGCTGTCCCCAGGTCCTCGCCAGTTACTCTGATGAAATTAAGGTGATAATGATCTTGCTCAGTTCATATTGAGCAGTCAGTGGCTCTCAGATTTATCTTAGAATGTGATGTTCACCAAGGCCAAAACTGTGTCACTTAGCAATAAGTTTGGAGCTGTTATTTTGGGTAACTTGTCATAATGGCAATTAGTCATAGCTGCAAAATTTTACATTTTACCTGTAAAATTTGTGGCAGTTCTACGTGTTGTACCGTTATTTACAGCATGGCAAATAAGCGGCCGCCTGGTCTCCAATGGCAACTAAGCTTCTCCAGCTGGCGACCAGTTTTTCTTTTTCTTGAAGAAGGCTAATGGAAAAGCTCACTCACTTGTACTTTTTCCTCTGAAATGTTTTTTGTAAAACACGCTTATACTTTAACGTCAGGTCAAAGAGAAATAGCTTTAACAGTTAACTCTTTGATCACCATGACCCAAAAATCTTTTATCACTCCAAATATCACAACACCCGAAACTGTCTGTTGCTTCACTTCTTTGTTTAGTAACAACAATAGTGACTGAGGTTGACTCCTGTTGATCCGTCATAGATTGAGAAAATTTGAAGAACAGGCAAGGGTAGGAAATCTGACTCACTCTAGGCAGGCGTTTTGGGCAGCTATGGCCGTTTGAATGCACGGGCGTTTTGGGCGTTATGGTCGTTAAAGGGTTAAATGAACATCAGCGTAAATGGTGTGAGTTTTCCATAATTTGATCCAATTCTTGCAGTGAATTACTGATTTTCAACTGCAGTATGGAGGCCGCAATTTTAAGCCATTCTTATCACTAACACAATTATTCAAAATTGACCTAGATCTACATTAAGAAATAAAAGCCTCTTTTAATTTCCAGTTTTTTTTAATGGGCCACTAAAATTTTTTTACAGATTTCAACGCTTTAAAGTTGGGAGGTCTGATTTCATAATGGGAGACCATGGGCAGCAACTTCAAGCAATAACTATAATCTGCAGCTAGGTCATTGAAAAAGAAAGACTGCCATACCTATCCAGCTGCATTTAGATCTTATGGTAGCTACAGGAAATCTGTCTTGTTCCTTGTTGCATGGTGTGCACGAGACTTCATGAACATGGTCTTAATGCTAGGAAACCAATTGTGTACCATTCTTCTCACCCCTTGTAATGAAAGAGAATGTCTCTAGTTGTAAATGAATTTATGGCACCTCTATTCGTAGTGTACTGTGGAATTAACTTTGTCTTATAGAAGTTATTATTCAAAAAAGTTGTTGGTCAAATTTTCGAACTAAAGCCTAGTTCGTCATCAGGACTACGTCAAGTGGCAGAAACTACTCCAGTGATGTAGTCCTGATGATGAATCAGGCTTTAGTTCGAAAATTTGACCAACAACTTTTTTGAATAATAACCTCTATAAGACCTGTAAAAGTTAATTTCACAGAGAATGTCTCGATTAGTGTCTCAGTCATGCCAACTGAACTGATGGTCAACAGAACTCTGTTTGTTTATAGATGAGTCCAGATTTGCTCTCCAGAGTAACTCCATTGGAGGCTTATCTAGAAAGAACCAAGGACAGGATATCATACTTTAAACATCTTAGGTAGGGACGCTTATGGTGGTTTTGGTGTCATGGTGGGGATGGTCATGTCTTTGGGCAGCCACACACACCTCTGTGTGCTTTAAACTGGATCTATGAATGCCTAGATTTATAAAGATGAAATTCTAGAATATTTTGTTAGTCCTTATGCACAAGCAATTGGAGGCAGTTTTATACTACAGGACGATAATGCATATTCTTACCTTGCCAGTATTGTTCACCAGTATCCTAAAGAGACCACCATGAATTGTATGGATTGGTCAGATGACTTTTCTGACCTAAACCCTATTCAGCATGCTTGGTATGCTTTAGGCAGACATGTTGTTACCTAATACTATTTTTGAAGAATAAATACTGTTTTTAAATCTTCTGTTTCACACATCAAATTTGAATGCTTTGACCAAGGAAGGTAAAGCACTCGTATTTAATGTGTGAAACAGAAGATTTAAGAAGAACAATATTTATTCTTCGAAAATAGTGTTAACAATTATGACGTAATCCAGCAACAAGCTGAACCTGAAAATAGATGATGTCATCACTCTGTCCACGTTTTTTTATAAACAATGCATAGCAACTGAAAAATTGTTGTTCCGACACCTCTGGGATTGTACCCCAGATCTCTCGATAACTAGCCGAGTCAATTCGCTTTACTCTACTGTGCTAACAATTCACAGTGCTATGCGTGGTTTATCAATCAGTATTTGACTACACACACCCATACTGATGGGCTCAGCAATTGATATGTCGCCATCTGGTGGCATAAACAAGACAAGCTATTTAATTATACCTGATAATTCGAAAGGGCGATAGAAATGGTTATCAGTAAAGATTTGTGTAGTCAGATGCTGACTGATAAGCCACACATAGCCCTGTGAATTGTTGGCACTGTAGCGTAAGGCGAACACACTCGGCTAGTTATTGAGAGATCTGGGGTTTGATCCCAGCGGTGTTGGAACAACAATTTTTCAGTTGCTATTCGTTGTTTGTAAAATAATGTGGATAGAGCGATGACATCGTCTATTTACATTATTTCTGCGTACTTAAAATATATTCAAGCTTAACCTGAGCTTGAGCTATATCTGATGATGTTACCTTTTCAACCCTTTCCCCAAAACCTACGGGAGCTTCGAAGTACTTTGGCAGAGCAATGGTCATAATTGTCGGGACTGCTTCTGGGAAGTCTGATTATGAACATGGAACATCACTGTGAAGCATGTACAAGTATAGGTGCAGACTGGAATTTTAGCTAAGTGGCCAGTGGGCAGTAAGTCCAAAAACGTTAGTGGCCCAAAAGAAGTCTTCAGCATAAAAAAAAAAAAAGGGGGGTGAAGATTAATAATAGCTTTAATGTAACTGCTATTATTTACATGGATGGCTTTATCTGAACATAAAAGAAGCCACTCCCTGTGCAAAATAAAAACCATTTTGTTAATTTTTTTTTTTATATTTTTTTTTTTTTTTGCTCTAGGTTTAGTCATTCCCAAAACATCGATAGTACCAGTAAAATTTTTCATTGTATCAATATAAACCCTGAATCTGTTTGCTAATAAGACAAAGAATTCATACTTTTCCCATCTGCAGCAGTAAATGGGCACATCGGTGGGTAAAATATATGCTCAATATAGCAGTGATTACTCACCAATCAAATTAAGTAACCAATAATATTTGTTAAAACGCTCAATACTTTTATCAGTGCAAACCTCATTGAGGAAATGAACTCAATTGCGCTGACGAAACATCGACCAAAACAGCCAGTTCACAACATAAAAAGATGATATTCCCTTTCTCTTTACAAGAATGCGACAAAAAGAAATTCATTTACTTTATTTAGAAAATATTCTCCAGGTTTAAGCCCTTTTAGTGCTACATGTAATGTGTATGTATATGCCAGAAATGTTAAACCATTTTCTTAGAAATTGCATGCTTTAAGAAAAAATGCTGTATTTTCCATGAATTTTAATATTTTGAGCCAAAATTTTTTCCTGAACTTTATAAAATATTTCTTGTCATTCCTATAAATGAAACATATATATATATTTAAATATTCCTTTTCAGATAACTGATTTTTTTTTAAATAGGCCTACATGAAATATTTTTTCTAAAAAATAGAAATTGCAAATTCAAAACGAATTTTCAAAGATTATTCTTTCATCTGAAAAAAAAAAAAAAAAAGTAAACAGGAAATATAATGAAAAAACCATGAGGAATAACCACTCACCATAAAGATCATGGTAACCTTCAATGGACCATACACTTCCAACACGTCATTCATCGTGATGTAACTGGGCTTCCACAGGTTTACAGACTTCTTGCTTACGCTTCTTATTTTCGGGTGTGAAACATAGTTTTTTTTTTTTTTTCTTTTCCTTTGCCTTATAATATGTTACTATAATGCTTGTCAATTCGATAAAATCACACATACACTCATTCACACAATTCAAGTAAAAACTATGTACATAAACCTTACATTCACAGGTGATTAAACCTTAGTCAACTCTAATTATGGAACTCCTCCTTCTGTTTCACAACCTCTGCTACTCCCCCTGCAATTGTCACACCCATTCAGCCCCGCACATCCAATCCTCTAGTACTTTCGACAGGTCCCTGTCATCTTCAGGACGCAGGTGTGTCTCATCCGCCCACCACAGCTCAAGTGAGCAGAGCCATCGAGGCATGGGCTCCAGTCGCTATCTCTGAATCGTTGTGTCTCTGGCGCCATCTATTGTCCCTGCTGCTCTTTTTTCCCTCTTTCTTTTTACGCTGCTGTTCAATTTTTATTAGGGCTTTCCATTGTTCGTTTAGGTTATTTGGCTCATTAATGTTGCATAATCTTGATCTGTTTTTTTCAATTAACACTGATTCTGCAATTCTTAACTGCTTTTCATTTTTACAGCTCTTAATAATTTTAATATCTTCAAACCTTGGACATTTTTGATTTTCCATACAGTATTGGGTCAATGCTGTCTTAGCCTCTTTTTTATTCCAATTATTAATATGCTGGTTCAATCTATACTTTAATTTATTCTTGGTGCTGCCTATATATGACACAGGTGGTTGCTGGTTTATTGGGATTTCATAAATTCCTGCTCTATCTAATTGGCTAATTTTTTCATTTTTAATCACTAAATTTTTTACAGTAAGTACCTGATTTCCTACCTGTATGCCATATTTGCCACAAACTTTATTAATTTCTGCTGAAACATTTTCTATATATGGTATTGCACCCACATATTTTACAAGTTTTTTATCAGTCTTGACCTTATTGTAACCTTGAGTTACTTCATAAATCCATTTTTTTAATACCTGTTTAGGGTATCCAAAAGCATATGCAATTTTTTCAATATATTCAATTTCTTCCTTTCTATACTGTTCAATTGATGAATGTGTTAAACTTCTTTTAATTAGTGTTTTAACACTATTTCTTTTATGTGTTAATGGATGTGATGACTGAAATGGTATAAGTACTGGGATATATGAAGATTTTCTATGTACTCTGAATTGTAAATTCTCCTCTGTTTTAATAATCAAAACGTCCAAAAATGCCAAAGTATTGTCATGTTCTTGTTCTACTGTCAGTTCTATAGATGGATAAATTTCACTATACTTTTTTGTCAAGTCCTCAAGTTCATCATTTTTTAGCCTGGATAACAGAAAAATGTCATCAACATATCTGCAGTATATCAGTGGTGGATCCTCGAGTTTACTTATTATTTTTTCCTCAATGTCACTCATTATAATTTCAGCAAATAAAGTTGACAGTGGTGACCCCATAGGTCCACCATGATTTTGTTTGTACATCTTGTTGTTAAACTTAAAAATGTTATTTTCATATATGTACAATAAAATTTCTCTTAACTCCTCTATTTGTATTGCATTCATTGTCTGTAGCACATACAATTTTTCAATAATTATTTCTATTGCCTGAGGTACTGGTGTGCTAGGAAAAAGAGCTCTCACATCCATACTAGCCATATGATATTCACTTAAATCTTGTTTAATTACTTTAATTTTCTCAATAAATTCGTATGTATTCTTCACAGTGAACCTTGTCTTCATGAACACAGGTGCCAAAAATTTGTAGATATTCTTTTCTAGTTTTATTAGTGGGGAATTCTTTTTTGATACAATCACTCTCATAGGTGTATCAGGCTTATGAGTTTTTATTTTTGCAATCATTTTTGGTATTCCAGTACCCATTGGTGGGTATGCTTTCTTTATTTCATCAGGCAAGGTGCTGTGATTTCTTATTCTAGCTAAGTACCTTACTTGAGATTCGGTTGGGTCTTTTGTTAGAATGCTGCAATTTAGTTCTTCTATAGCTCTATTCATTTTTAGATCATATTCAGTTGTGTTTAATATTACAATTTGCCCTGTTTTATCAGCTTCACAGAATTTAATTGTTGGGTCATCTCTTAATTTAATCAGTTGTTCTTTCTCATACTGAATTTTATCTATATGATATTTCTTTTTCTTACTTTTTTCATTAAATTTTTTCAAAACAATTCTATACAGTTTACTTCGAAAATTTTCACGTTCTTCTGCTGGTACACTGCGTGCCATTTCTTCTAAGTTGGGTATTAATTCCTCCGTTCTCGGCAGGCTCCGTGGAAACGCAAATTTTTTACCTCTCTGCAAAATAGCTCTTTGCGTGAAGCTCAAGGTCAAGTTGGAGTTATTCTGATATACCTCATACATATTCTCCCGTTGTTCTTGTACACATTGTCTGTCAATCATCACGTGCAACTTTTTTCCATGACTGCTCTTGAGCATTTTTTTTCGTATTCCACGATGTCAAAAATTTCTCTGAAGGTTACATCCAAAATCTCATCTCTCCAATTACCGTCGAACTTTCTATACTTTTTATAACATATCAAATCGATTAAATGTAAACATTTCATATTCAAGTTAAAAATCAGTTTCCTTTTATTGACAATTTCAGCTCTTAATCTCTTTTTTTGGCACTCCTGGATTATTCTATTATCCTTAGCAGTGACTGGGCAATTCCGTATTTTTAAATACTTTGGTGTTATTTCTAGGTCACGGCACGTCACCAAAAATTCCTCTTGATTGCACCTGTGTTCATGAAGACAAGGTTCACTGTGAAGAATACATACGAATTTATTGAGAAAATTAAAGTAATTAAACAAGATTTAAGTGAATATCATATGGCTAGTATGGATGTGAGAGCTCTTTTTCCTAGCACACCAGTACCTCAGGCAATAGAAATAATTATTGAAAAATTGTATGTGCTACAGACAATGAATGCAATACAAATAGAGGAGTTAAGAGAAATTTTATTGTACATATATGAAAATAACATTTTTAAGTTTAACAACAAGATGTACAAACAAAATCATGGTGGACCTATGGGGTCACCACTGTCAACTTTATTTGCTGAAATTATAATGAGTGACATTGAGGAAAAAATAATAAGTAAACTCGAGGATCCACCACTGATATACTGCAGATATGTTGATGACATTTTTCTGTTATCCAGGCTAAAAAATGATGAACTTGAGGACTTGACAAAAAAGTATAGTGAAATTTATCCATCTATAGAACTGACAGTAGAACAAGAACATGACAATACTTTGGCATTTTTGGATGTTTTGATTATTAAAACAGAGGAGAATTTACAATTCAGAGTACATAGAAAATCTTCATATATCCCAGTACTTATACCATTTCAGTCATCACATCCATTAACACATAAAAGAAATAGTGTTAAAACACTAATTAAAAGAAGTTTAACACATTCATCAATTGAACAGTATAGAAAGGAAGAAATTGAATATATTGAAAAAATTGCATATGCTTTTGGATACCCTAAACAGGTATTAAAAAAATGGATTTATGAAGTAACTCAAGGTTACAATAAGGTCAAGACTGATAAAAAACTTGTAAAATATGTGGGTGCAATACCATATATAGAAAATGTTTCAGCAGAAATTAATACAGTTTGTGGCAAATATGGCATACAGGTAGGAAATCAGGTACTTACTGTAAAAAATTTAGTGATTAAAAATGAAAAAATTAGCCAATTAGATAGAGCAGGAATTTATGAAATCCCAATAAACCAGCAACCACCTGTGTCATATATAGGCAGCACCAAGAATAAATTAAAGTATAGATTGAACCAGCATATTAATAATTGGAATAAAAAAGAGGCTAAGACAGCATTGACCCAATACTGTATGGAAAATCAAAAATGTCCAAGGTTTGAAGATATTAAAATTATTAAGAGCTGTAAAAATGAAAAGCAGTTAAGAATTGCAGAATCAGTGTTAATTGAAAAAAACAGATCAAGATTATGCAACATTAATGAGCCAAATAACCTAAACGAACAATGGAAAGCCCTAATAAAAATTGAACAGCAGCGTAAAAAGAAAGAGGGAAAAAAGAGCAGCAGGGACAATAGATGGCGCCAGAGACACAACGATTCAGAGATAGCGACTGGAGCCCATGCCTCGATGGCTCTGCTCACTTGAGCTGTGGTGGGCGGATGAGACACACCTGCCTCCTGAAGATGACAGGGACCTGTCGAAAGTACTAGAGGATTGGATGTGCGGGGCTGAATGGGTGTGACAATTGCAGGGGGAGTAGCAGAGGTTGTGAAACAGAAGGAGGAGTTCCATAATTAGAGTTGACTAAGGTTTAATCACCTGTGAATGTAAGGTTTATGTACATAGTTTTTACTTGAATTGTGTGAATGAGTGTATGTGTGATTTTATCGAATTGACAAGCATTATAGTAACATATTATAAGGCAAAGGAAAAGAAAAAAAAAAAAAAAAACTATGTTTCACACCCGAAAATAAGAAGCGTAAGCAAGAAGTCTGTAAACCTGTGGAAGCCCAGTTACATCACGATGAATGACGTGTTGGAAGTGTATGGTCCATTGTAGGTTACTATGATCTTTATGGTGAGTGGTTATTCCTCATGGTTTTTTCATTTATGAATTGCACGTAAACTATGCGCACTTTGCAAGAGGTTAATACCTTAAAAGTGCTAATATAATAATTGGGAAATATAATGACAACTTTAATTTTGAATGTATCCTCAGACTGATGTTATTCTAAGGTGATTCTCGGCAAACTTTCACTCTCACTACAACTAGTTATTTCAAACAATCTTGCAAACAAAATCAGTGCTGTAGCACCATGCACATCTGCAAAGACTGATGAACAAGCTGCCAATAAAGTTAATTCTCAGCTGACACAAATTTGGAAAAAGATGTGGGGGATTCGTAAGTTGCTGAGTTTTGCGATTGTGTTGGTTTGTTTGAGAAAAAAGAAATGAATAATGCGAAGAGTTTTTAGTAATAAAACACATTTTGTTCTCCTGTGCTTCAAAGCCCACAAGAAAAATAAACATGCTGTTGCCACTGGACCATGAGTTGCATGTTATTACACTTTGAACGGGGCTCAAAAAAGTGATTTCCGACAGTGTAATGTTCTATAATTCACCCACAATCTCATGTGAACAGCCCTGCCTCAACTGTTGTAGGACAGGTTTTGGCTAAAATTAGCCTTCCTCCCGTCACGTGGCGAAAGTGCATGGGAAATCTATAGTGAACACAAACTTACGATACGATTCTTACTGTATAGTATTCTCATGTTTTTTTTTCAATAATGTTGCTGTTTGATTCATGGAGATTTCATTTTAAAGCAATGTGATTAATAAATGATATGACAATTCACGCGGATATCTGCTGTCTGATTCGGGAACCACTTGGGTCAAAATCGAGAGCTGGTTTTCAGCCCACCACGCTTTTAGCACAATGCGCACAGGCCAATGAATCTACCACATCACATTAAAAGGGTTCTGCAACATCGAGGGTTTTTGCTATCCCCTAGTTAGGACTGCTTTCACTTCCTTTTACCTTTACTTCTGAATTATTATACTTCTGTAAATTGGCACTAAAAATAACAAATGGCTAAACTGGCAACCACTAAAATAAATTCAGTTACCAGTTAATTGCCATCTGGTGAGTGGTGAATGCCAATTTGCACTTGTTCAGAATGATTAATCTGATTTCAAAAAAGATAATTCCATACCTATCAACCCTGTATGACCTTGGCATATACGCTAAATGAAAGAAAATCTCCAGGTTTTAGTAGGTCACTGCGAGAGGGTTTCACTGTCACTGTGGTGCTGTCTCATTGGCATTGCACTGTTCACTGTTTCCCCAACGAAGTGCTCCTTTGCCATTGGATTGGTCACAGTGGACCCCATAACTATACAGCTGGTCCCTTAGGTCACTGAATCTTATGCCATGCAACCTCATTTTTTGGGGTTATATTAAGGATACGGGATGTAAGGTCAGGTGATGCGTAACATCACAGCCTCTCCTTGACAAATGTCAACCCCGCCTTCTCGTGGTGCATCCTGTTCCCACTAAAGGGGCTCTGACGACCGCCAATAGCGGTATAAATATACCATAGGGATCAGAGGAAATGCTATCCCACACTCACCAACCCGCTTGGCCAGCGTGGTGAGTTATAGCCAAACACCTCCAAAATGACTCTACAACTTAAATCTTGGCCCTCAGTCTCCGGCAGCTGGAATGTACCTGGCCAAGGCAGCGGCCAGTGCGACATGAAGGCAGAGGGTGCTAAGAATCCCCGGAGGACCGGACTAGGCTGCCATTTGATGCTGACCTTGGCTACCTACAACGGACGCTCCCTATCTTCTGATTCAAGGCTTCTTGAATTGGAAGAGGAACTACAAAGGATCAAGTGGGACATCGTGGGGCTAAGTGAGGTAAGGAGAAAAGGAGAAGATCTCATTGAACTGAAAAGTGGACATCTCTTCTATTATCGTGGGACAGATACTGGCAGAACTAGTGGTGTTGGATTTATAATAAACAAGAAACTGAAGGATAAAGTGGTAGAAGTTGAAAGTTCCTCTGACAGAGCTGCACGACTCGTTATCCAACTATCGAGAAGATACCAGGCTCAGATTATTCAAACGTATGCACCCACCACAAGTCATCCTGAAGAAGAAATTGAAGAATTTTATGAGGAAATTCGTCATCTAAATAATAAAGGTAAGCAGCACTTGAAGATAATTATGGGAGATTTCAATGCAAAAATAGGGCACCGGCAACAGAATGAAACTTCAGTAGGTAAATTCGGTCACGGCAACAGAAACCAGCGTGGAAATACTCTCGTTGAGTTTGCAGAGGCAGAAGGATTTTTCATCTTGAATTCCTTTTTCAAGAAAAAGCCACACAGGAAATGGACATGGAGACATCCAATTGGGACGACAAGTGAAATTGATTTTATTATGTGTAACAAAAAATTCGTCATCGAAGACTGCAGTGTGCTAAACAAGTTCAACACAGGTAGTGACCATAGATTGGTGAGATGTAAGATGCACCTCAACACTAAACTGGAACGTGGCAAGCTCATAAGACAAACAAAATGTATTGACATAACCAACCTTAAAAAACACCATAATACTTTCAAGTTGGAACTGAAGAACAGATTCTCTGCTTTAGAAGGCCTAACATCGGAAGAAGTGGATATTTCGGAAGTTAACAGAAAAGTAACCAAAGCTCTTATGGAAACAGCAACAAAATTAGCTGGGTCTAAGAACAAGTTGCATGTAAACAAATTATCAGGAAAAACCAAAATGTTGATGCAAAAAAGAAGAGAGATGAGGACAACTAAAGAAGATGTGACTTCCAAAGTGGAATATATAGAGCTATGCAAGACAGTACGAAAAAGTATCACTGAAGACGTAAGAAAATTCAACTGTGATCTAGTGAGGAAAGCAATTGAAAACAACCAAAGCCTAAAGATAGCAAAGGGACATCTCAGTAAGGGAAGAAAACAGATTATGGCTCTGAGAAAAGAAGATGGTTCTATAACAAGAAATAGAGGCGAAATTTTGACAAGAGTGAAAGATTTCTACTCCAAATTATATGAAAGGGATGATACATGTACTCCAGACATCATGAAAGGTACCAGAGTTCTTCCAGTCCTCCCAGCAGAAGTTGCACATGCAATCAAGAACATGAAGCGGGGGAAAGCTCCAGGAGAAGATGGAATTACTATAGACATCATACAAGAAGCAAGTGGAGAAATCGAAACAGTACTCGCCCAAATTTTCACTCGATGCCTTAATGAAGGGAAGATTCCTGAGGATTGGAACAATGCTACAATGATCTTGCTACATAAAAAAGGTGACATTGAGGATCTCAGGAACTACAGACCTATCAGCCTCCTATCAGTGGTTTATAAAATCTTCACTAAAGTTCTTTCACACCGCTTGAAGGTAACACTGGACATGGCTCAACCGAGAGAACAAGCTGGATTCAGGAGTGGCTACAGCACAATAGATCATATCCATGTGCTGAGAGAACTAATTGAAAGAGCGAGGGAATATGAACTTCCATTGTGCATGGCTTTTATCGATTATGAAAAAGCCTTTGATTCGGTGAAACCATCAGCAGTTACCACGGCTCTGAAATCCTGCGGTATTGAAGATGCATACATTAATATTATTAATAACATCTATGAAAATGCAAGTGCAAAGATTCGGCTGTTTGAAAATACAACACACATAAAAATTGGAAAGGGAGTGAGACAAGGTGACACCATATCTCCGAAGCTCTTTAATGCCACATTGGAAAATGTCTTTCAATCACTGAACTGGGAAAACAAAGGGATAAAGATTAATGGAGATTATCTAACCCACCTTCGTTTTGCTGATGACGTAGTCATTTTTGCAACTACCCCATCAGAGCTGCAGAGTATGATCCAGGAACTTGCTGACAAGAGTAAAGAAGTGGGATTAAAAATGAACTTTCAGAAGACAAAAGTGATGTTCAATGCTTTTACAAGAAATGAAGATTTATCGATTGATGGAGAAAAACTGGAGATAACAGATACGTATGTTTATCTTGGACAGCAGATATCAAGTGAGGGTCACATTGATGAAGAAATTAATCGGCGTACAAAACTTGCCTGGAGAGCTTTTGGAAGAAACAGCATAATTTTCAAGAGCAATATGCCATTATGTCTTAAAAGAAAAGTGTTTGATCAATGCATCCTTCCAGTGCTTACGTATGGTGCAGAGACGTGGACCTTAACTAAAAGAGACATACAAAGGCTGCAGACAACTCAAAGAAGCATGGAGAGGTGCATGCTTGGTATAACCAGGAGAGATAAGAAGAGGAACTCGTGGATCCGAAAAATGACGAGAGTGGAAGACATCATGATCAGAGTTAAATTCCTGAAATGGCAATGGGCTGGACATACTGCCAGAAGGACAGACCATAGATGGACAGCCGAAATTTTAGATTGGATTCCAAGGGACAGGAAAAGACCCAGAAAAAGACCACATGGGAGATGGGTGGATGAAATTCGTAAATATGCGGGAGTGACATGGAGGAGACTGGCACAAGACAGACCGTTGTGGAGGAAACTTGGGGAGACCTTCGTCCAGCAGTGGATTGATAATGGTTGACAATGATGATGATGATGATTAAGGATACTGTGTACATGCCACTTTTCCTACAAACCTGGATCAGCTCAAGAAATACATTGTATTTGTAAACTTCAAACATATAGAGTCATTTGAAATTGGATGAATCATTTTGAATAACCCTATACTACTGTGAGAGGTGACCACATTCCATATTGATTCACTTTGACTATCTTGTTTTAAGCATGTCTTGTGCCCTGCTATACTTAATTGCTATTTTTTCTTTAATTAATAATTAGTTTTCTTATTTTGTACATATAATATGAAAGATCATGTTTTGTTAATTATATGTTTTCCTCAAATTTCACATAAAACAGCCTTACAGATTTTGAGACATTTAAAAATTTTATTTTGTTCTTTTATAGAAACCATAAAGTGACATTAATTTACATTATATTTACTGTGGAATTAACTTTTTTACGGGTCTTGTAGAGGTTATTATTCAAAAAAGTTGGTGGTCAAATTTTCGAACTAAAGCTTAGTTCGTCAGCAGGACTACGTCACTGGAGTACTTGCTGCCACTCAGTTGGAAGAGTCCAACCGCAATTATCATTAATTGTGGTACTTCTTCTTCTTGCTATTTTGATCCCTTCTTCTAGTTTCCTCTTTACTAAGTTTGACTGGTGGGCGCTTATTCTTACTGAGTCCCAATTTATGGAGTGTCCACTTGCTTGTATATGTCTGTCTAGCCCTGTTTTGTTACTAATGTTCCTAATAGCTGCTTGGTGTTTTTTCATTCAGACTTTAATACTTCTCCCTGTTTCTCCTATACAGCTGAGTCTGCAGTTACAGTCGGTGCAATATATTACTCCTTCTTGCAATTGGATGTCCACTTCTTTCTGCTTTAAAGCTGGCAGGAATCTCTTTAATTTGTTACTTAGATCTGGAGCAAGCCTGATATTATATTTTGCTCCGATCCTCTTCAGTTTTTTGAAAAGTCCCTTGTGGTACGTAATTTTGCTGGTGAATTTGAAGTTGTTTATTTCCTGCTTCTTTTTTGCCACTTGTCTGAATAATTTATTAACATAAGGGGAGGGGTAATTGTTTTCTGCCAACATTTCTTTTAATTCTTCTCTGTGAAGATCTTTTTGAGCATCTGAAGAGACCAGGACTTCAATTTTTTTCCAAAAATTGTCTCGCCGTATTCGATTTAATATAATCAGGGTAGAATGAGTAGAAGTCTAACATCTTCCCAGTGTTAATGGCTTTTCTAAAAAGCTGAGTGAATATTCTCCCCTCTCTTGAGGTCAAGTTTAAATCAAGGAAATTGATGCTATGGTCTTTTTCCAGTTCCAGGGTGTACTGCAAGGTATTTTCTAGCGAGTTAAATTCTGCTAGAATTTGAGAGGGTAGAGATTGGTCCTCAGTATCTACTATAAATAGGACATCATCCATGTATCTTACAAGTGGCAAAAAAGAAGCAGGAAATAAACAACTTCAAATTCACCAGCAAAATTACGTACCACAAGGGACTTTTCGACAAAACTGAAGAGGATCGGAGCAAAATATAATATCAGGCTTGCTCCAGATCTAAGTAACAAAATAAAGAAATTCCTGCCAGCTTTAAAGCAGAAAGAAGTGGACATCCAATTGCAAGAAGGAGTAATATATTGCACCGACTGTAACTGTGGACTCCGCTATATAGGAGAAACAGGGAGAAGTATTAAAGTCTGAATGAAAAAACACCAAGCAGCTATTAGGAACATTAGTAACAAAACAGGGCTAGACAGACATATACAAGCAAGTGGACACTCCATAAATTGGGACTCAGTAAGAATAAGCACCCACCAGTCAAACTTAGTAAAGAGGAAACTGGAATGAATGATCGAAATAGGAAGAAGATGTACCACAATTAACGATAATTGCGGTTGGACTCTTCCAACTGAGTGGCAGCAACTACTTCAGTGACGTAGTCCTGATGATGAACTAGGCTTTAATTCGAAAATTTGACCACCAACTTTTTTTAATAATAACCTCTATAAGACCCGTAAAAAAATTAATTCCACAGTACAATATGAATAGAGGTGCCATAAATTCATTTACAACTAGGATTATATTTACTGCATAAAATTTGTTTCAAATTGCTTAAATTTCCTTCCTAGATTTCTTTATTTGGTTACCCATGATTTAAGGTCATATTGAATTTACTGTAAAATTCTTCAGCTGCTTTTCGTGAGTTATGTGAACATTTGTGGCAAGTGTTGATTTACCTTGTGTAATGTGTTTTCAGTTTTCCAGATTACTAATTGTTTTTCTTGATTTAGTTTTACACATGAAATATGTGATGTTCATTATATGCACTTATTACAGATTAAAGAAGATTTCAGAAGTGCTCTCTTCAATTTAGCTTTGTTGCTATCTGATGCCCACCGTCCATTAGATGCAGTACCATTTCTTAAGCAGCTATTAAAGGTATGTTTTTACAAGCAGATCATCAACAGTTGAAACTTCTTGTGTGTGTGTATGTTATTTTTTTTTTAGGTGTTTAATGACCAATGTGTGCAACTCTATGGGCCATAAGCAGTTGCCCATCCCTAATTTAGGGCCACTGGTTCCAGGTAAGGGAGAAAGCCAGTGCTGACAACAACAACATCGATGCCTCACCAGGATTCGAACCCAGACCTATCTCAGAAAAATGACCAGAAGCAAGCACTTAGACCACTGCACCACTGGGCAGCCTTGTAGTGTTTAGTATGGAAAGATAAATTGCTTCAAAAATTAGGAGGGTAATAAAAATCAGTTGCAATTTGTTTTAATTACCATACATTTTATCAAATTATTCAACAGTTACTGACACTTATTAATAACAGTTGAACCTTATGGTAAAATGTAGGATTAAGCACTTCCAATAAATATTTTTTTCATGTCAGAAAGGATTAAAAGATGTGCCCATTTTAACTAAAAATTTGGTGCCATCTTTCTTGTTTTATAATCTCTTCAGTATTTAAATTAAGGCCAAATTTGTTTCAAAATTATTATGCCATCATTGTATGCATAAAAGTTTTGTACAAATGAAACGTGATTACATTTTCATCAACAGTTTGGGTGTGCCAATGTTTGATTCTAAGTTTATTAGGTGCAGTAAACATCATTTTCAAAATTTTGCATTCTGTATTAAGTTTGCTCTAGCATGTAGGGGGTCGTTTGTTGTAGGTTACAGGTTGAACAGAACTATGGTTTTACTATATTTTAAGTGGGAATATTTGGATTGAATCCTGGAATTCTATGATTGAGAAAGACTGCAAACCATAACTACAGGTATCTGCTACACCTGTATTAAAGACATTTCACTGTATCACGATAGTATCTTCAAAAATGTGTCCTGCCAGTCAAATGTTCTGTAGCATTACCATTTTTTCCTCAAAGGCAATGCCCATCATTTATTCCTAGAATATTCCAAGAGCAATGCAATGTTATAAACAGACTTTTGTGGCCAAAAGCATCATCTTGACTGTCTCCAAACAAGTGTGTACAGAGCTTTGAAATTTTGAGGTTAAATGCATCCATCTAGAGCTGCTCCCTAGAATTATTTGTAGCATCCATGACAATGACAGTAACACCATTACATTATTTTTCATCGTATAATATGTGGATTATCTATTAGAAAAATTATAAATTTAGGTTCTGCAGATTATATGCTGATGCAGATAATCCACTGCTTAAAAAAATAATGCTTTTGTAACACTTCAGTTTTTTAAAAATCTGTGTCGTAATTGTCATTAGAAGTCATACATTTGGAAAATTACCAGAAATGTGTTAGTAAACGAAATGCAATACGAAGGTTAAAGTACACAAACAGTTGGAAATAATTTTGTTTTGTTTTTTTTATTTATGAGAATTTTGAGAGAAAATATGTTGCAATGAAGGCAATATTATTTGCTCTTGTGGACCATCACAAGCTGTGGTCAGTCAGCATCCTTCATGTTCATTGGTGCCGCAGGCTAACTATGAAATTGTGTACTACGGAATCTAACTACAGAACTGTGCTAATGCTGAAAAAAAAATCACTAAACTTTTGCACTGTATTCAATTGAAAGTAACAGAAAAACATTTAGAAAAATCAGTTATCCATTTTTAATAAGAAGCTCAATTTTTCTCGTACTTCTTTTGACTGTAGGTTCACCCAGTGAATCACAACTTTTCTCTATGTAATTATGGGTTGGTGATTATCATCATAGTTACAGATTTTATGGTTATTTTTGTTTCTTCAATTTTAAAACCTGTGAACTATATAAAGAAAAATAAAGTAGTTATAGGTTTTGCTGTTTCCCTTGAGTCTATTTATTTGGAATGTTGTAAATATAGCGATTTTTTGCATGCATGGTTAGGAACTGTAAATGCAGATTCCTTCTTCTGGTTTACATTTTGGCTGATGATCTGTATGAAAGAAATTCTTACACTTCTTATCAGTGTATGTGATAAACTCTTGAAATTATTTTTTTTTACATGTTATTGTCATGATGAGCACATGAGACATCTTGTAATCCTTCACTATTGTAAATATATTTTCTTTTATGTCTTAGCACCATCCAGACCATGTGAAGGGCCTTATCTTGTTGGGAGATATTTACATTAACCATGTCAAGGATTTACGTCTCGCTGAAAAGGTAAGCTTTTGAAATTGGGAATTTTATTGTTCATGTTGGCTCACTTACTACAAAATTTATCAATTTATGATGTAGAAATGCTGTAATTATTCGCATAGCTTCTTCCCCAGAAAATGATAGCATTCCTATAACACTGTGAACTTATATGTGTCAACAATTTATGTGATGTCTCCCATAAAATGTTGACACATAAAAGAAAACAGCGCATTGCCGTGTTTTTTATTTTATATAATTTCCATTGCTAATAAAATAGAACTGTTAAAAAGCACAGGCATGTACAAGATTTGCTTGTGTATAATAGAATATTAAATAGGAAGATATGAATAAATTAACTTGTACACCAGAAGCTATTAAATTGAAAACAAATGCAGTCTTCTGCAGGATACACTTTAATGATAAAAACTATGTACAATTAAAATAAGCATATGTTTAAGACCTTTCAACACCACAACGGCGTCATCCTCAGAAACAATGCAGCAGTGAGCACAGAACTGAGTGGCCTTTTTACTAACAAGACAAATAGCAGTTAATGCGCATGTGCAAAAAGGCAAAGTCCAAATCAAGTACAGTGGGTACAAGCGTAGTTGGTGGGTGTGACCTGACCCAAAAGTGTTCTCCAAGGAAAGGGGATAAACACGAGGGGTTCATCGTTGCAACGTCTTTCACCATTGACGAATATGTGAATACTTTCGGAGAAAAATGATGGATGTGTGTAATGCTCAAGATGTGTGTAGTAGGATATAGGGCAATGTAGTTAATGTATTGTGTGTCGAGCTACATTTGCTAAAAGTTTGTTTCTTACAGTTAATGCATCAAATTTCCTCATTCACAATGATCTTAGTATACAACTTGAGCATTACACACATCCATCACCTCATACATTGGCGCACCCACGGAGGTGGCTTTGTGAAGCCCCCTCCAAGCAGATTAAGAATGACGTACATCACAAATTAAATATTCAAAAATATTATTTTACATGTTCAAAAAATTACAGTGTCTTCTTCCCAAAGCCCCAAAGAGTTAAGAGCGACGTAAGTCACAACCATATATAAACTATAGGCATGCACTACATACATGTACACACATTGTGTACATATAATATATATATATATATATATCAGATGACCTTGGCTACGTACAATATATATATATCTGATGCTGACCTTGGCTACGTACAACGGACGCTCCCTATCTTCTGATTCAAGGCTTCTTGAATTGGAAGAGGAACTACAAAGGATCAAGTGGGACATCTTCGGGCTAAGTGAGGTAAGGAGAAAAGGAGAAGATCTCATTGAACTGAAAAGTGGACATCTCTTCTACTATCGTGGGACAGATACTGGCAGAACTAGTGGTGTTGGATTTATAATAAACAAGAAACTGAAGGATAAAGTTGTAGAAGTTGAAAGTTCCTCTGACAGAGCTGCACGACTCGTTATCCAACTCTCGAGAAGATACCAGGCTCAGATTATTCAAACTTATGCACCCACCACAAGTCATGCTGAAGAAGAAATTGAAGAATTTTATGAGGAAATTCGTGATCTAAATAATAAAGGTAAGCAGCACTTGAAGATAATTATGGGAGATTTCAATGCAAAAATAGGGCAACGGCAACAGAATGAAACTTCAGTAGGTAAATTCGGTCACGGCAACAGAAACCAGCGTGGAAATACTCTCGTAGAGTTTGCAGAGGCAGAAGGGTTTTTCATCTTGAACTCCTTTTTCAAGAAAAAGCCACACAGGAAATGGACATGGAGACATCCAAATGGGACGACAAGTGAAATTGATTTTATTATGTGTAACAAAAAATTCGTCATAGAAGACTGCAGTGTGCTAAACAAGTTCAACACAGGCAGTGACCATAGATTGGTGAGATGTAAGATGCACCTCAACACTAAACTTGAGCGTAGCAAGCTCATAAGACAAACAAAATGTATTGACATAACCAACCTTAAAAAACACCATAATACCTTCAAATTGGAACTGAAGAACAGATTCTCTGCTTTAGAAGGCCTAACCTCGGAAGAAGTGGATATTTCTGAAGTTAACAGAAAAGTAACCAAAGCTCTTATGGAAACAGCAACAAAATTAGCCGGGTCTAAGAACAAATTGCATGTGAACAAATTATCAGGAAAAACCAAAATGTTGATGCAAAAAAGAAGAGTTATGAGGACAACTAAAGAAGATGTGACTTCCAAAGTGGAATATATAGAGCTATGCAAGACAGTACGAAAAAGTATCACTGAAGATGTAAGGAAATTCAACTGTGAACTAGTAAGGAAAGCAATTGAAAACAACCAAAGCCTAAAGATAGCAAAGGGACATCTCAGTAAAGGGAAAAAACAGATTATGGCACTGAGAAAAGAAGATGGTTCTGTAACAAGAAATAGAGGCGAAATTTTGACAAGAGTGAAAGATTTCTACTCCAAATTATATGAAAGGGATGATACATGTACTCCAGACATCATGAAAGGTACCAGTACCAGAGTTCCTCCAGTCCTCCCAGCAGAAGTTGCTCATGCAATCAAGAACATGAAGCGGGGAAAAGCTCCAGGAGAAGATGGAATTACTGTAGACATCATACAAGAAGCAAGTGGAGAAATCGAAACAGTACTCGCCCAAATTTTCACTCGATGCCTTAATGAAGGGAAAATTCCTGAGGATTGGAACAACGCTACAATGATCTTGCTACATAAAAAAGGTGACATTGAGGATCTCAGGAACTACAGACCTATCAGCCTCCTATCAGTGGTTTATAAAATCTTCACTAAAGTTCTTTCACACCGCTTTAAGGTGACACTGGACATGGCTCAACCAAGAGAACAAGCTGGATTCAGGAGTGGCTACAGCACAATAGATCATATCCACGTACTGAGAGAACTAATTGAAAGAGCGAGGGAATATGAACTTCCATTGTGCATGGCTTTTATCGATTATGAAAAAGCCTTTGATTCGGTGAAACCATCAGCAGTTGCAATGGCTCTGAAATCCTGCGGTATTGAAGATGCATACATTAATATTATTAATAACATCTATGAAAATGCAAGTGCAAAGATTCGGCTGTTTGAAAATACAACACACATAAAAATTGGAAAAGGAGTGAGACAAGGTGACACCATATCTCCGAAGCTCTTTAATGCCACATTGGAAAATGTCTTTCAATCACTGAACTGGGAAAACAAAGGGATAAAGATTAATGGAGATTATCTAACCCACCTTCGTTTTGCTGATGACATAGTCATTTTTGCAACTACCCCATCAGAGCTACAGAGTATGATCCAGGAACTTGCTGACAAGAGTAAAGAAGTGGGATTAAAAATGAACTTTCAGAAGACAAAAGTGATGTACAATGCTTTTACAAGAAATGAAGATTTATCGATTGATGGAGAAAAGCTGGAGATAACAGACACGTACGTTTATCTTGGACAGCAGATATCAAGTGAGGGTCACATTGGTGAAGAAATTAATCGGCGTACAAAACTTGCCTGGAGAGCTTTTGGAAGAAACAGCATAATTTTCAAGAGCAATATGCCATTATGTCTTAAAAGAAAAGTGTTTGATCAATGCATCCTTCCAGTGCTTACGTATGGTGCAGAGACGTGGACCTTAACTAAAAGAGACATACAAAGGCTGCAGACAACTCAAAGTAGCATGGAGAGGTGCATGCTTGGTGTAACCAGGAGAGATAAGAAGAGGAACACGTGGATCCGAAAAATGACAAGAGTGGAAGACATCATGATCAGAGTTAAATCCCTGAAATGGCAATGGGCTGGACATACTGCCAGAAGAACAGACCATCGATGGACAGCCGAAATTTTAGATTGGATTCCAAGGGACAGGAAAAGACCCAGAAGAAGACCACATGGGAGATGGGTGGATGAAATTCGAAAGTATGCAGGGGTGACATGGAGGAGACTGGCACAAGACAGATACAAGACAGACCGTTGTGGAGGAAACTTGGGGAGACCTTCGTCCAGCAGTGGATTGATAATGGTTGACAATGATGATGATGATGATGATATATATATATATATCATCATCATTGTCAACCATTGTCAATCCACTGCTGGACGAAGGTCTCCCCAAGTTTCCTCCACAACGGTCTGTCTTGTGCCAGTCTCCTCCATGTCACCCCTGCATACTTTCGAATTTCATCCACCCATCTCCCATGTGGTCTTCTTCTGGGTCTTTTCCTGTCCCTTGGAATCCAATCTAAAATTTCGGCTGTCCATCGATGGTCTGTTCTTCTGGCAGTATGTCCAGCCCATTGCCATTTCAGGGATTTAACTCTGATCATGATGTCTTCCACTCTTGTCATTTTTCGGATCCACGTGTTCCTCTTCTTATCTCTCCTGGTTACACCAAGCATGCACCTCTCCATGCTACTTTGAGTTGTCTGCAGCCTTTGTATGTCTCTTTTAGTTAAGGTCCACGTCTCTGCACCATACGTAAGCACTGGAAGGATGCATTGATCAAACACTTTTCTTTTAAGACATAATGGCATATTGCTCTTGAAAATTATGCTGTTTCTTCCAAAAGCTCTCCAGGCAAGTTTTGTACGCCGATTAATTTCTTCATCAATGTGACCCTCACTTGATATCTGCTGTCCAAGATAAACGTATGTGTCTGTTATCTCCAGCTTTTCTCCATCAATCGATAAATCTTCATTTCTTGTAAAAGCATTGAACATAACTTTTGTCTTCTGAAAGTTCATTTTTAATCCCACTTCTTTACTCTTGTCAGCAAGTTCCTGGATCATACCCTGCAGCTCTGATGGGGTAGTTGCAAAAATGACTACGTCATCAGCAAAACGAAGGTGGGTTAGATAATCTCCATTAATCTTTATCCCCTTGTTTTCCCAGCTCAGCGACTGAAAAACACCCTCCAATGTGGCATTAAAGAGCTTCGGAGATATGGTGTCACCTTGTCTCACTCCCTTTCCAATTTTTACGTGTGTTGTATTTTCAAACAGCCTAATCTTTGCACTTGCATTTTCATAGATGTTATTAATAATATTAATGTATGCATCTTCAATACCGCAGGTTTTCAGAGCCATTGTAACTGCTGATGGTTTCACCGAATCAAAGGCTTTTTCATAATCGATAAAAGCCATGCACAATGGAAGTTCATATTCCCTCGCTCTTTCAATTAGTTCTCTCAGCACATGGATATGATCTATTGTGCTGTAGCCACTCCTGAATCCAGCTTGTTCTCTTGGTTGAGCCATGTCCAGTGTTACCTTCAAGCGGTGTGAAAGAACTTTAGTGAAGATTTTATAAACTACTGATAGGAAGCTGATAGGTCTGTAGTTTCCGAGATCCTCAATGTCACCTTTCTTATGTAGCAGGATCATTGTAGCGGTGTTCCAATCCTCAGGAATCTTTCCTTCATTAAGGCATCGAGTGAAAATTTGGGCGAGTACTGTTTCGATTTCTCCAGTTGCTTCTTGTATGATGTCTACAGTAATTCCATCTTCTCCTGGAGCTTTTCCTCGCTTCATGTTCTTGATTGCATGTGCAACTTCTGCTGGAAGGACTGGAGGAACTCTGGTACTGGTATCTTTCATGATGTCTGGAGTGCATATATCATCCCTTTCATATAATTTGGAGTAGAAATCTTTCACTCTTGTCAAAATTTCGCCTCTATTTCTTGTTACAGAACCATCTTCTTTTCTCAGTGCCATAATCTGTTTTCTTCCCTTACTAAGATGTCCCTTTGCTATCTTTAGGCTTTGGTTGTTTTCAATTGCTTTCCTCACTAGATCACAGTTGAATTTCCTTACGTCTTCAGTGATACTTTTTCTTACTATCTTGCATAGCTCTATATATTCCACTTTGGAAGTCACATCTTCTTTAGTTGTCCTCATCTCTCTTCTTTTTTGCATCAACATTTTGGTTTTTCCTGATAATTTGTTCACATGCAACTTGTTCTTAGACCCAGCTAATTTTGTTGCTGTTTCCATAAGAGCTTTGGTTACTTTTCTGTTAACTTCAGAGATGTCCACTTCTTCCGATGTTAGGCCTTCTAAAGCAGAGAACCTGTTCTTCAGTTCTAACTTGAAGGTATTATGGTGTTTTTTAAGGTTGGTTATGTCAATAGATTTTGTTTGTCTTATGAGCTTGCCACGTTCAAGTTTAGTGTTGAGGTGCATCTTACATCTCACCAATCTATGGTCACTACCTGTGTTGAACTTGTTTAGCACACTGCAGTCTTCTATGACGAATTTTTTGTTACACATAATAAAATCAATTTCACTTGTCGTCCCATTTGGATGTCTCCATGTCCATTTCCTGTGTGGCTTTTTCTTGAAGAAGGAGTTCAAGATGAAAAACCCTTCTGCCTCTGCAAACTCAACGAGAGTATTTCCACGCTGGTTTCTGTTGCCGTGACCGAATTTACCTACTGAAGTTTCATTCTGTTGCCGTTGCCCTATTTTTGCATTGAAATCTCCCATAATTATTTTCAAGTGCTGCTTACCTTTATTATTTAGATGACAAATTTCCTCATAAAATTCTTCAATTTCTTCTTCAGGATGACTTGTGGTGGGTGCATAAGTTTGAATAATCTGAGCCTGGTATCTTTTCGAGAGTTGGATAACAAGTCGTGCAGCTCTGTCAGAGGAACTTTCAACTTCTACATATATATATGTAGAAGTTGAAATATATATATATATATATATATATACAGCCCCCTCCAACAAAAATTCCTGGGTGTGCCACTGACCTCATAATGTTCATACTAATTATCATTTTCAGGCATTTTTTTACCTGATCCACCCATAATTTCTTCAGCCTTTCTGTAAGTTTCTTTACTGTCACTTACGCCAAATAAATTGCTTATTTAGACCTCATTCCTTATGCACTGAACAATGTCAAACCACCACAAAAGATATGTATGCAACGGTGGCATAGGGTGACCTAATATTTATCCGGGGCTAAATATTTTAAAAATTGCTCTCAGTCTTATTCTGTACTGTGAGATATAATTTCAGTGGATTGTGAAGTTTCCAAACACCATCTGCTGAAATCGTACTCAGCCACATTGGTGGAAATTTTATTTATATAACATCTCGTGGCCACTTTATTATGGCCACCTCCTCAGTACTTTGTTGGGCCACCTTTTTCATTTAATACTGTGTCGATTCTTCGTGGCATGGACTACACGAGATGTTGATAGGTGGTTTGTGGAATCTGAGACCATGCTTGATGAATAGCACTTTCCAGGAGTGTGAGATTGCAGGGTTGTGGATCCAGCTGTCTGATGGCTCGTTTAACTTCATCCCACAAATTCTCAATCTGGAGATTGTGGGGGCCACCTAAGCAAAGGAAACTCACTGGCATGTTCCTGAAACCAATCCTGTACAATACGAGCACTATGGCAGGACACATTATCTTATTGAAAGTAGCCATCGCCATTGAGATAAGCCATCCACATGACACGATGCACGTGGTCAGCCACAATGTTTAGATATGATGTACCAGTCAGACGTTGATCAACACGAATTAAAGGGCCCAAAGCATGCCAGGAAATTATTCCCCAAACCATAACACGTTGCCTCCACCAGCTTGAAGGGTTGTAGCAATGCATTTGGGGTCCATGCTTTTGTGCTGTTTCCGCGAAATTCTCACTCGGCCATCGGCATGGTGCAACTGAAAGTGTGATTCATCGGACCACATAATTTGTTTCCAATTATCGACTGTCCAATCCTTGTGCTCCTGTGCAAACTGGAGACGTTTTTTCTTGTTAACTGTAGACAGCAAAGGTGTTCAAACAGGCCTTCGGCTGCCATATCCCATCTGATGCAGTGTACAACGAACAGTGTGTGCAGAGATCATTTGAGGGGATCCTTGATTAAGATAGTCTGTAATTTGCTGCACTGTTGCCCTTCTGTTGTCTGTTACCAGTCTGCACACTCTCTGTTCTGCCCAAGCAGTCACTAGTCGATGACAACCACACGTTGCACGTAGAGACCCAGTTTTTTGGCTGGCAGTCCAGTCTTTAAACACTTTAACAACAGCTGCTCTGAAACATTTCACGAATTCTGTGGTTTCGGTGATACTCGCTCCAGGGCTCCGAGCTCCTACAATCATCCCATGTTGAAAGTCCGTCAAATCGCATTTTTTACCCATCTCGTCACCCAAAAATCACTTCTACTACTGTCACAAGCACTAAGCTTTCCCTTTTTATTCTAGCCTCGCCCTCTGGCGGCAACAGCATGCAGCCATAGCTCATTTGCTTAAAACTGTCAGGTGGTCATGATAAAGTGGCCACTCAGTGTATATGGATAACACATTTTTGTGTATGTGTGTTATGTTGTATAACAAACAAGCACACACACACACACACACACACACAAAAGAAAAAAAAACAGTAGTAAACAGTAGAAACAAAACAAAGTATGTTTGCTTCCCCTTCCAGTTAACCAGGATATTCTGCTGTAGGACCACATTAAAAGTTTAGATTGATTCTTGTGTTTTTTGCACCAAGCAAATATTTGGTCAATGTGGGCCCAAGTCTTTAATGGCTTTTTTTTTTACCTTCATCCCATAATAAACTAAAATGGTGTTCCAATAAAAAATCTACTTTGTTCATTTTACTTACGCGAGCGAACCTTACAACTTAATTCCACAAACTAAAATCAGCCGCTCGCTCTCAGATGACACAAAAGCAAAATTGCTACTGTTAAACAGAAAAGCAACCAGCCCCAAAAGACAGTTTTACGCATGCGCAGTTCTCCGAAGCTTCTCCAAGGCAACAAGTCGTCAAGAGTCACCTCTACCAACCATCCGGTATTCGGTGTGCTCTAGTAAACAGATATGGAAGGCTGTAACGTGTTACCCATGTCCCCAACTGTTGTAGTGGCTCACATTTGGATTCAGAAAATCTTGGGACTGGTTACTCTAATACAGAATTTCTTACTAATCAAAAACAACTATTATGGGAATTTTACTGGGAATTTTTTTTTTATTTAAATTGAAAATTTTCAGAGAAAAGTCTTCTCCTTCTTTTTGTTGTCACTTATTCCCGTCACTATCGCCGTTATGGTTAACCTTGAAGGTTACGGTTATTTTTCATCAAATCCTGCCAGATGTTAGGCAGGGAAAAACCTTTGCAGTCATTGATGATGAAATTTGGATTTTTCTCAATCTCTATCCTTCTTTTAGCTTTCTTTTTTGAAAATTGCTTTGGAAACTGATGACTTGAAGGGAATTCCAATCCATGCTGTGACCAGTTTTTCTAACATGCCTATCTAAACCAGTCTTGTTGGAGCAATTTTTTATAGCAGCTTTACGCTCTGCTATACGACTTTCTAGTCTGCAACCTGTTTCACCTATGTAAGATAGTCCACAACTACATTTTACTTCATAGACTACACCTTGCATTTTTAAATATCTTCTTCTCTGAACTATTTTAGGGAAAAAATTTTTAACTTTGTTTTCTAAACTTGGAGCTAGCCTAATGTTGTACTTCTTACTAATTCTCTTTAAAGACTCAAATAAACCTATGTGATAAGAATTTTTTTTAGTGAATTTTACTTGTTGCTTTTGAGGGTTCTTTGTACCATTAAATTTCATAAGCGTCTCAATTTCTTCTTTCGGATAGTTATTTTCTGCAAGTATGTCTTTAAGTTCTTCTTTATGGACTTCTTTCTTATCTGCTGTAGAAACTATTTCATAAATTTTTTTTTCAATTAATTTTTTTTTCATTTTTTTTTATTTATTTTTTTTTTTTGTTTAAGAAAGCTAAAAGGAGGAATAGAGATTGAGAAACATCAGAATTCCATCATCCATGACTGCAAAGGATTTTCCCTGCCAAACATCTTGCAGGATTTGATGAAAAATAACCGTAACCTTCAAGGTTAACCGTAACTGTGATCGTGATGGGAATAAGTGACAACAAAAAGATGGCCTGAAGAAGGAGAAGAGTTTTCTTCGAAAATTTGCAATTTAAATAAAAAAATTTCCTAGTAAAATTCCCATAATAGTTGTTTTTGATTAGTAATTGAATTAAGAAACTAGGAAGCCAATTCTCAAGATGAGCTTTATTCAAAAAACAGATTTGCTTTTGGAATTTCTCCAATGAAAAGACAAAACAACTTTTTTTCTCATTTTCATGTGGGGCTTATCCCCTGATGCCACTGGTATCCAACACATATGTGTTCCACACATGATTGGAACAAGTCTGGTTATGAACAAACACTCTTTAAGTAACACATTTTTTTCAACACACAAATGATTTGTATGCCTTGTTTTGTTGTTGTTGTTATTTTTGTATGTATTATCAAAGTTTCACTGTTATATATCAGATTAGGCACAATAACACTTTAAAATATCATTGCTGGCACACGTGTGATGCATTTTTACAATTTCCATGTATCCAGTCTTCAAAAAATTTGAAAAATTACATCACCCTGGAGAGAGAATTGAACTCCTGATTTCTGTTCAAGTATGCTATCTGTTACACCACCCAGGACGAGGAAGTTCCAAACAACTGAAGCTTAGCAGATGTAGTTTACAAATCTGGGTATCATTCAGATTTGCACTGGTCGAAGCAACCTAATGCTTCTTCATAGCGAACTTGTGAGCTACATCCATACCTGAACACGAAAAAAGGTCATGTGGCATTATGAGGAAGCATCAGGTTTGTTTGAAAAACTTCAAAGAATTTGCGATCAGTTCCATGTTTGTTTTGCTCCAGATCTAAACAATAAAATTTAAAAGTTCCACCCTCCCATTAAACAACAACAAAATAATAATAATAATAATAATAATAATAATAATAATAATAATGCCCTGTTACAAGTAGAAGTGGTCTACAGCAGTGGTTCCCAACTTTTTTGCATTTACAACTGACAAAACGTTGGATAAACTTTCACAGACCGGTGATGCCGAAGCAAAACCTTTAAGATATTTGCAAGCATTTAATCTCATAATATTCTATATTATGGTGATCACTACATACAATGCATAATTTATATACCAGATTATTCCATATTGCCTAATTACACTTAATATCACTTATTATGTTAATATTCTTTGATGATTAATAAGTGTAATCCATAATCAATATACTACAATATTTTCCTTACCGTTAATAAAATTTCTCTGGGGTCAATGTGACATATGTTGCTGCTGCTTCATGATAATCTTCTCAAGCCGTGGTTCCAGCGTTGTTCTGCTAAGCGTAGTGCAGAATTAATGTCCATTATGTTTGTGTGCTTTGTTTTGATTGCCAAAACAGCTGAAAGGTTTTCTCACGATAAACACATGGTGAAAAGGTTACCTATAATTTAGAGCTTTGTTGGTGAGACTTAACTGGATCAGAAATTTGGATCTGAATATCGATACTAGTACAGGGTGTCCACATTCTGGAAAGTCAGGGGAAATCAGGGAAAGTCTGGGAAATGCCTGAAATGTTGGTAAAAGTCAGGAGAAATCAGTGATATTTAAAAAAATTCAGGGAAATTTCAATCACAGTTAGACTACAACTAGTTTAAACTCGGCGTCAGGGAGTGACGCCCTCATCGCCCAACACACTTGCACCTGGTGTTGCAGACAGTCACTAACTTCCTCTTCCTACTAATGTAACCTTGTATTTCCTACCTATTATTGTAAGTTGTGTTACATTACTTGTTAACATTTCTCTTTTTGTTTTAGGTCAAGGGAGTAGAAGAAAATTTGTGATATAAGTTATACCTTGTTAAAAGGCAATTAAGACTGCAGCAATGTCAAAGCGTTGTGTGTTTAATGAACAATGGTTGGACGAACAATTAAATCTTGAGTTTTCTGGTTGGATAGCTGCTGTGAACGGCTACAATGAATCAGCATTTTGTAAAGTGTGCTCTAAAACTTTCAAGCTTAGCAACATGAGGCGTCGGGCAGTCTCCAGCCACGGAAATGGCTCTAATCATTCGAAAAACATCCATGCTAAAATGTCTCAGCCCAGTCTTGCTTCTTTCACTTCCCCTGTGAAAAAGAACTCTCTTTGTAATAACGAACTCTTGCCATCAACAAGCTCAGGAAATGTGGAATCAGTATTTCTAGAAAATAGTAAGTCTAATGACTCAAATACTTATGTTGTGAAAGATGGTGTGAAGCCCAGTGACCTTAATACTTATGTAGTGAAAGATGATGTAACAAAGTCGGAAATAATATGGGCCATGGAAGTGTTGTCCAAGCGAATGTCTCTGAACTCTTGTACACAGATTAACAAAACATTTCGGTTAATGTTTCCTGACCGTGCGATAGCTTCAAAATTTACTTTAGGCAAAAGCAAAGCATCTTATGTGATAAACCATGGATTGGCACCACATTTCAAAGAGTGTTTAATGGACGATCTGAAGCAGTGCGCTGACTTTGTAATTTGTTTTGATGAATCACTAAACAAAATTGCTCAGCTTAGGCAAATGGATCAATTTGTTCGTTATTGGGACGTCAATCTGCAAAAAGTTTCCACTAGATACTTAAGTAGTGTACTTTTAGGATGGGCAACAGCTAATGACCTTTTAGAGAAATTCATTAAAGGTGCACCTCTTCCCTTGGATAACATGCTACAAGTGTCAATGGATGGACCTAATGTCAATCTCAGCTTTCTTCAAAAGCTGAAAGATAAACTTAGAACTGAAAATCCAGATGGTAAATTATTAGTTGATATTGGAGTATGTGATTTTCACGTGGTCAATGGAGCTATGAAAACTGGACTTGAAGCAGTGAAATGGGATATACATCACTTTCTGCGTAACTTGTACTACCTTTTAAAAGATAGTCCTGTTTGCCGTGCAAATTATACTATGATTACTGGATGTAAAGATTTCCCTTGGAAATTTTGCACTGTAAGGTGGTTGGAAAACGTTAATTATTTGACTAGGGCATTGCTTGTCTATGATCATATCAAGAAATATGTTCAAGAATCATCAGTTTCCAGCAAACAGCACATGTTTCTTGCAGAATTCATGGAATGTCCACTGTTGAAATGCAAATTGGCTGCATTTAGGACTATAGCTTCAGAGTGGGAATTTTTTTTGAGAAGGTTCCAGAGCCCCATAGCCTTTAATTCCTTTCTTACACACTGATATACTGGATCTGATGAAAAATTTGATGGCACGAAGCTTGAAGCCTGACAAATTAAGTGAAGCTGATAGTGTCTCAAAACTGTTAACTGTAGATGTATCAAAAAGTGAAAATCTTCTCTCAGTTGAGAAAGTTGATATTGGATTTAGTGCTAAAAGCTATTAAAAGAAGTGAAGTGCTCAGAAAGGGAGAAATTAGAGTTTAAGCTTGAATTTAGGAAACTTGTGACAAGTATGATTGAAAAACTTCGTGAGAAAAGCCCACTAAAATTTAAGTTTGTCCGTGGGGTAACTTGTTTTAACCCAAATATTATAGCGCAGCAGCCGAGTCTAGGCAAGAAGAGAGCGGAAATTGTGCTCAAAGTTTTACTTAGTTCAAACAGGATTTCAGATGACTGCTGAAAAAGCTAATAAACAATACGATTCATTGTGTGCAGAAGCTCAATCTGCTTTAAAGTCTCAGTTTGATGAATTTTTAGACTGTCATGATGATTCTATTGGATTAGACAAATTTTACAGTGCTCTACTTGACAACCAAAAACAATTCGATGAACTTTGGGATGTAATAACAATTTGTCTCATTATGTCTCATGGAAATGCTTTAGTGGAAGGTGGATTTTCTGTCAATAAGTCTCTTCTTGTGGAAAATATCCTGGAAGAATCCCTGATTTGTCAGAGAACAGTTTTTGATGCCATTAAAAATGTGGGAGGAGTAAACACATCATTGCCATCAATAGAAGGCTTCTTCTTTCTGTAAGAGCCTCCAGACAAAGATATCAGGATTATCTTGAGAAAAAAAGTGTTCTTCAAAATGAAGAAGAAAGAAAACTGAAGGAAAAAAGACAAATTGATCATGAAATAAAAGGAATTGAAGGAAAAAAGACAAACAGTACGGAAGGAACTAGAGTTGAAAGAATCAGTATTGCAGGCGAAGATTTCAGATTGGCAAAAGAAGAAAAGTGGTGTGTAATATACAAACAGTTACTGTGTTCCTACTGTAATATTTTTATAGTAACTGTTCTAAATATTGTGTAGGGGTTTGTTTGAGTGTTTCTTCAATAAATGTAAAACCATGAAAAAAAGAGTAAACTTAAAATTAAAAAGGTGTGAGTTGGACGGCTATGGGGAAGGTGGAGGCCGATAAAAAAAATGAAATGAATCAGTTATTTGGGAAATTTTATACGTCAAACGGAAACACTTTTAAATAACATAAGTTTCTCAATTATCCAATTCAATTTTATTTATTATCATGGCACATCTATTGAAAAACTCAAATAAACCTATTTGTGTAAGGTCAGGGATTTCTTATATATTTGGTCAGGAAAAGTCAGGGAAATCAGGTTTGATAATTCTGTGGACACCCTGTAGTACCAGACTCGCACCAGAAGGAAGTTCAACAAAGCTTTCCTTTTTGTAGTGAATCAGCCTGCTGGATTTTAGATCTTCTGGGAAAAGATTAGGGACCCAAGCTTCCTTTAATCTTCTGCGACAGGTGTTTAAAAAAATTTTGATCTAGATTTCCTCTTACTTTGAATCCATTTCTATAAAAAAAAAATAATAAATCCACTCGTTTCAAGCGGACCAAAAGGAAAAACTTCATGGACCAGTGGTTGGGAAACACTGGTCTACAGTGTCAACTGCAATTGTGGGAATTAAAAAGTTGGCTTACCCAGAGTGGACATAAAATAAATTCCAGGGATAAAGAATAGTTTATAGTGGACTATTTCTAGTGAATTATTTATTTATTAATTGTAGGAACACCTATGTAGGAGAAACTAGGAGACAACTTCAAAGCTGTGTAGCAGAACATAAATCCACTGTAAGAAATGCTCCCAAAAAAACATACTTCACAGATGCATTCAATGCACTAGACATTCAATTAACTGGGCTTCCATGAAAATTCTATCACATAAAATTAAGGTAGCAGAAACACTTAACAAAAAACGAATGATAAGTGAAAGGAATTCTAAATGACATCGGAAATCAACACATAGCAGCTACATGGCAAAATTTAATGGAGGAACATTTTGATTGTAACTTCTACCTTCATCAGCTTTACAGTGCTTGAAGATGACATGAGGTGGGCTGCGTCAGTGGTGCAGTGGTCTAAATTCTGAGTTCTGAC
The DNA here is from genome assembly GCA_039090855.1 of Macrothele yani. Taxonomy (NCBI): domain Eukaryota; kingdom Metazoa; phylum Arthropoda; class Arachnida; order Araneae; family Macrothelidae; genus Macrothele; species Macrothele yani. The sequence continues at coordinate 190,819,607 of CM076995.1, forward strand.
TATTCATCTGAGATGGATCCTGGGTTTAGAACCCGGAGACGCATGGATGTTGTGTTTGTCTTACGGTACTGGCTCTCTCCTTTCGCTAGAACCAGTGGTCCTAAATTAGGGATAGGTGACTGCTTACAGCCCATTGGGTTGCTCATGCTGGTCATTAAACCTCCAAAACATCAACAACAATATGACATAACGGGGCTAAACACATATTAAATCAGTTGTTGCCAGATTTGAGAAGGGATTTGGAAATAATGGGAACTCACTTATTATACATCCATTATTTGGAAATATCTTCCCAAATCTAGCATTAACTGCTTTAACACATGTTTATTACCTCATGTCTGTCATCTTCGTTCTCTGTTAGGCTGATTAAAGCAGAAGTTACTATCAAATTCTATCACATCAGTGGCACTTTGTGTAGAGGAAGTTGAAAGAAAGTCTGCAAATTAGAAGAAGAGGAGTCCCCATTAACGAATAAAAAGGCTGGGTATTACCATACAAGTGGCAACACCTACTCTCTTGATTCAATTTTGACGACAGTTTAGTGTGCAATCCGAAAATCTAACAAGCTTCATCATAAAAATCCTAATAACACTATAGCTAGATTTTTATTATACCATCACTTACTTTAATGTGGCAGGGTGTTTTTCTTTGCAGTGCCAACCTCTGAATCTCAGAGAACATCTTTGTACTACATTTGTATGTAATTTGGTATGTGAATTAAGTTGACATTTGTGCAAATATTTGTCTTACTGTAACATAGTTAACAGCTATTAAATAATTAATGTGGCTTTATTTCTTTTGATTTATAGTGCTATCAGAGAATTTTGTCTCTGGAACCAAACAATGTTCAAGCCCTTCATAACCTTTGTGTTGTGTATGTTGAAAAAGGCTTGCTACAGTTGGCTGAAACATGCCTAGTCAAGGCAGCATCTCTTGCCCCACAGGAAGAATATCTGCAGCGTCATCTAAGGATTGTTCGTGCTCGTTTACAGAAGCAGAAGGGTGATCATAGTGTTAGTGACAGTGCCAAAGGCCATATGCCTAGAACATCTGCTCCATATAAAGACGTGTACAGTGAGTCGCCTGAGAAAAAAGAAAACATCATATCTTCTGACTCAAATAAGTTTTATTCCGAAGTGTCGCTGAGTGAATTGGAAAGTTCCTCCTCTCAGAGTGGGGTTCAGACTGACGGAAAGCAAGTTATGCAAAAAAAACATAATGTTACAATCAAACGGTAGCAAAATAGAAGACATATAAGGTTGTTATTGATGTGTTGTGTCATGGTGCTAGTTACAGTTTGAGATTTAAATTTGTCCTAAAGCTAATATTTCCAGTTACATATGCACTTTTTTTATATGGAACATTATTTTTATACATATTGATATACAAAGTTTTCTACTGTAGAAGTAGGGTGCCTGATATTCACTGATTACAAAATGATATTTTCAGTTCTGATTTTAATGAAATATGTATAATCAACACTTAAATTAGAAAAAAAATGGACTTCACTCAATTACATATCATTATGTTACTCCTGATTGATGCATAAGCTCCATAATTCTTTTGTGCATTGTCATGATAGTTCCGTTTTAGAAAAAAATGTACAGTGTCATAAAATTTCAGCCATCGCCCTGAGACAATTTTTTCCGGGAAAACTTGCATAGATCTGAACTGCATTCTTTTTGTACAGAAAGGACTGAATTTGAAATAACAAGACAAGAATGACGTGCATCACAGTGCATAAGAGTGTATGTGCACACTAATTGTTGTTATAAAACACATTTTTCTTTTCCATTGTGTTTACCATTCATCGGCTAGGATTTGTTATTACAATGCGTTCCTTTGGTAGGATATATGTAAAAAACACCACAGAAAATGTGCAAACTGTATGGTTTTGGCATTATGATAGAATATTCATGTATTCATTTCCATCCTGATATCCTAGTTGTTGATGCTTTAGCTTGATAGTGTAATGACTGATGAAAATTGGCTAGTGTAATGATTTATGATGGAAATTTGACTATCACAGATTGATTAAGTTGAAGAAAGCTTGCATACAAGTGCACAATAAATTATCATGTTCTTAAAAAAGAACATAATAATTATTTTCTTCTTATATGTTTTGATTATAATTTCAAGCTTGCCTTTCTGTTTTAAGCAAATCTTTCATGCTGCTATAAGTACTAAGTAGCCACCTGTTTGGGTAAACTGTAGTGTTGTGGATGTAGAATAGAACACTTCACCTTTTACATGACAATTTTACCAAAAAGAATGCACCAAAGACAGGTTGAACTTGACATAGCCCTCCTGAAGTACTGAAATAAGCACATAATTTTTTAATTATAAAAATATGGGAGCTCAAACTTTGTAGATCATTTGAATAAAGCTCATGTTAAGAATTGGCTTCCTAGTTTCTTAATTCAATTACTAATCAAAAACTACTATTACGGGAATTCTTACTAGGAAATTTTTAATTTAATGGCAAATTTTCAGAGAAAACTCTTCTCCTTCTTCAGGCTGTCTTTTGTTGTCACTTTTATGGAAGAGTGACTGGAAAGTGACAACAAAACACAGCCTGAAGAAGGAGAAGAGTTTTCTCCGAAAATTTGCCATTAAATTAAAAATTTCCTAGTAAGAATTCCCATAATATTAGTTTTTGATTAGTAATTGAATTTGTAGATCAGTTTCTCCAGGGAGAGAATTTTCCCTTATGATTGTTGATGAACTTTAAAACTGTGTTCCTTCACACTTGCGTTTATGTTATATTAGTGTAGACAGTGATTTTGATGTCCTTTCTCCATTTTAATAAAATGTATGTAAGAAACTGAGACAGGACACTGATTTAGAATATGTATTTTTTTTTCAGGTGTATTCTTTCATTAAAAAGATTTGAGAAGAATGTTGTAGTACAATGACCATTTTCCACATGTTCATATCTCTTGGTCATTTTTTCAATGTAAAACATATCTTAAAACTCAGTAGAAATTTAAAACTGATGTTTTTACTTATGAACAGGCATTCAATTAAAAAAAAAGCTATTTTTTTTGTATTTTTATTGAAGATTTCATGATATTTGTAAGTAAAAATATTAGTTTTAAATGTTTATGGAATTTTAAGATATGTTGTTTATTGGAAAAGTACATGAAAGATACAAGCACATGGAAAACTTAGATTTAAGTATAGTATTCTTGTCAAATCTTTTCTATTGGAAAACATTCTTGTCAAATCTTTTTTATTGGAAAACATACTTGGTGTTTTGCCATGTTGAAAGTACACTGTTTAAAATTTAGCATGTTTTTTTTAATTATGCATTGTAAAGCAGTGCATTAAATAATGTATAAAATAGACTAATAAATGGTTTAGTATTTTTATGCTTCCCTATTATTGAAATATGATAAATAAGTGATGGCAGATTTGAATATTTTGCTTAGATTTTCTCTGGCTCAACATTGAGTGCAGTTCTTACATGCAATTATTATTTCAGTAATCACCTCACCTCACCTCTGAGTGTATCTTTCCACAGACATGATATTAGTGAGAGTGTACCTAATCAAATGGCCCACACTATGAATGGAAGACACATTATTGCTTTCTGAATACAATAAAATCTCAAAAATTTGCCATTGTTGCAAAAAAGACATTCTCCTTTTGACCCATTATCGTCTCATATTCACTGTTTTGGTATTGGGTCATGTAACTTTGTGATGTACTCACATGAGTGCTCTGAAACTGTCATTTACATACAGTGGTGGAAATGGGCTAGAAACGCAGCAGAACCCTGTTCTGGGAGCGATGTGACACCCGAAGAAAAGGAGCATTTAATTAGAATGAAACATTTTGCAGTGCATTGTACATTTCAATTAATGACTCCATCTTGCATAAATTGTTCATCCCGGAATAAAGAAAACAGCTCTGACTTCAAATTTCCTCATGTGGTTCTATATCTGCTGTGAATGGGTTTGTACATATTGAATTTTTATGGAATTCACTTGTACCTTGGGTTCTGGCAGCAAATAATTCCCATTTCCACTACTGGTAATATCGACCTTCATAATACAGCATACTTGTGCAGATCTTTGGATCTCAATAGTTTCTAGGTTAAATTGATTGAAGCAGCATTTACCCAGTAAAAAACAAAAACAAAACAAAATAATAGTTAGGAAGCATGCTGTGGTAGCATTAGCCACTAAAATTGGAAACCTAAAAAAGTGTGAAATATATTTTTTGGTGTCAATATAATATTTGGTTCTTCCATTGCTCCTGATACCACATCTCAAAAATCAGAATTATTTCAATTTTATGCTGATTCTCAAACTGTAAAGGATGTTGAGAAATAAGTAAATCGTTAACCTCCCAATGTTGTTCATGATGTACGAAATTCAAACAGTATAAATAAGAGAAACACCAAACGTATTAGTTTTTGAGCAATGAACTGTTAGTACTTAATGCAAGATTGGTCTAATCGGTATAGAATGAAACAAGGTTAATGAGTTTGTGTAATTGGAAAGCATGCTTAACAAATGAATCATATAAAATGGTGAAATCAGTAGGTCAGTGAATGTAGCTTTTTGAGTCTTAGAAGGATTTTACAGGACTGGTGGGTTCTCAAAGAGGTCCCAAATAACTGTATGAAATCATAATTATTCCTACTCCAATGTGTGGTAGTGAAATGTGGGTATTTTACAAGAGACAGAGGAGTCATTTGTGAGCTAGAATGGTGTATTACATACTGGGAGTTACTGGCAAGACACATTTTGATTATGTGAGGAATAAAGATGTGTAATGTGAAGCAGAATCTTGTCTGTAAAGTGAAGGCTGACATTTTAAAGTGGTTTCATCATGTTGGCAGAATGAGTTATGAGGGGCTAAGAGCATTTATTCAGCCCAAGTGTCTAGAAAGAAAGGTAGAGGTAATAATCATGGGAGGTCCAGATTGAAGAATGCCTGCAAGAGAAAAAGAAAGTGATTGTATGAAGCACAAGAGACCTTGTGTGAGACATGTAATGAATATCAGCAAATGTCGTATTTTGTGCCAAGATTGCTGTTAATGGAGACATTTGATATATCAAAAGTAAGTAAATCTAAAACCTTCAATAACTGTGATGTGGCAGTTGATCTTTCAATGATAATCTATTCTCTGAATCTCACAGAACAGCTTAGTGATATATATGTACAGATCTCCCAAATTTAAGACCTTGCAAATAAAGTGTTATATGCATGGCTTTGTGATAAACAATCAAAAGGTGCTACCATCAGTAGACCAGTTATGTTTGAAATTGGTAAATATGTTCATAAAGAATTAAGCACGAAGAAATCAATATGCATTTTACAATGTAGTTTACATGATTCAGTGTGGGTTGTAGTGAGAATTTTAAGTTTTAGGGTGAAGCAGAGCACATTTAAGGAGACAGGGGGCTGGACAGTGTTTTGGGGCCCCAGGCTCATCTACGATATCACTATGGGTGGCCGAATAAAAATACCCAGGAGAAAACATTTTAAAAGTATGCTGAGGAAGTCATAAAAATATCCCCGCCATATTGAAGTGTGTATCCTACGATTCTTCATGAACAAATCAGTATTAGCAAAAAAATGTAAAAATGCATGGTTGAAAAATGGATACCAGTTTATTTCTGATTTATTCCCCCTCCCCCCAGGGTTCAGCTTGTTGAAATTATATCAAAGTAATGGACAAAATAATATGATCCAAATATCATGATCCAAATGAATTCTTAATGTATGAAAATTTCCCCCAATTACAGATTTGTACAGAACATCTGTAATGCTTTTGAAAGATTTGAGGATGGACTGAGGGATACAATACTTTTTGCAAACTCCTCTTAAATAAGCAGGAAAAAAAATTCACAAGGCAGTTTCTTATATTTTTTTCTGTGCTGTATGAAAAAAAAACCAACAAAAAATCTAGAACTCTGTCAATTCTTCAAGCACCCTGCATAATTCTGGGGCCCTTGAAAATATGGGGCCTGGGGTCATAGCCCCCCTCTTGCTCCCCTTTTAAATGGACTCTGGGGTGAAGATTCAGATAAAAAATTATTATTGTAAAGGGCTTGTGATCAGAGTGGTGCCAGAATTTTGGTTTTGAAAGCAGGTGCAATTAGCAACTTAGAAATGATTGTCCTGGATGGAGCAGTAGATGTGTGCTTGGGCAAAAATATGTAGATGTGGTTGTGATTCCTTCTGCTAGAAAAGGGTATGATTTCCATTTTCCTTCTGCTAGGAAAGGTGGTGATTTTTTTTTCTTTCTGCTAAAAAAGGATGTGATTTTTGTTTTTCTTCTGCTAAATGATGTGACACTTTGAGTATCTCCTGATAGCAATTTGAGGAAAATTTAAAAATTTGAAAAAATTGTTATAAAAAAAAATCCTTAGTAATTCTTACCATTTAGTTTTAGGTAATATTGATTTTAAAGTTTTGAGAGTAGATGTCTATGTCATTTTCTATTTAATAAGAGTGCAGTTGAATGTACTTAGGAAATTTGGATCATTCTTAATTTTCAAAATATTTCATTTTCTGTTATTTGATACCTTTGTTTTTTAAGCAAATTCTTAGTTACATTTTAGTTCACATTGATCTCTGAACTAGATGCATGTTATCAGAATGGTTCATTCAATGATACAAGGACACTTGGGATGCCTTGACTAGAATGCCTGTGAATGCCTGTTCAGATTCTTATTTTTCAGTTTCTGTAATGGTATCATCCTTGGTCAGAATGCAGGTTCAATTATAGCAATTAACGTTGTAACTAATTGAAAGGTTACTGTGCTAATGAGCACTAGTAACATTTAGATAGTGTTTTTACAGAATTTTTTGTGAGTATTTTTGAACACTGGTGGACATGGAAAAAGCATGAAGAAATACACACCTGTAAATTGTGTGCTCTTTCTTTTTAAAAGGTTGTTTTAATACGTCAAATTTTAAAAAAAGCGAAAAAACCAGTGTTAAAATTTTACATTAAAGTATAGATAATATTTTCTATTCAAAATCAGAGTGATTTTTCAAAGCAGAAATCGATATTATTATTATTAAATTAGATTATTTCAAGATATAAAAAACAGTATCATAGTTGTGTCTTTACAACAATTTTTATGTTTTTATCTCTATGGATAGCTCTATTCTTCATTCTTTTGGATAACCTGAATGAAACAGAAAAAATATATATGTTTGTTTAATATTACTTTATTTAACATACATGGCTAAATCCTTATTTACAAAATAATTTATTAAAGCATACTTTGTTTCTAAATTTGTTGAATATTATTAAAATGCTTCAATATTCAAGATTATTTGCAATTTGAGGGGGTGGTGAAATATGTTTTAAAACATTAAAAAAAGTGAACACTCAAGAGTCGCATATAGCGTATTAAATCCGTTTATTTTTGCGGCGTAGTAAGTACAAAGATTCACCAAGCTTTCGCACTCCACTGGGAGGCTTTCTCAAGGCAATGATAGACATAAAAAGGCAAGAAATTGGAACACGTAAGGAACAAAGATGATTTTTGAAAATAACGCGGGTGACATCACGAGCGTATTGCACGAATTTTTATCACGCAATTATGTGGTGTGTCAAAATGTGTTTCCATCTTTTAATAACGCATGCCAAGTTCTTGTAGTTCAGTAGAAATTATGTTACATTAAAAAAAGTGTTTTAAATTGTCATATATTGTTAAAACCAAGCTAAATGTCACAAATTTGTACCTTTGTTGTAAAACAAAGATTTAATTAAGCAAATTATTTTAGAGTGCTGAAAGAATAAAAATGCTGTTTTTTTTTTTACCTTCATTATAATTAGGAAAAACTAATAGTGCCACTATTCACAAAGAAGTTGCATAGGAAACAGAAAAATAAGAACAGATTATTATTCTCTGTGTCTTGAAACCACAAGAAATAATCATTGTTATCTAACACCTCAGAAGCTACAATGCTTGCTACTTATTCTGGGGAATAGGTCCAATTTTAGATGAAATTAGGGTATTGTTGGAGGATTTGTAATGCAACAAACAGAATAGCAAGACAATGACTATTATGTTTGCTGCAATAAAAATCCTATAGTTGTTCCATGTATTTGTGAAGAATATTTCTTTTATAATCTCCATGAGTATTGTTGTTTGGTTCTTGTTCTATCTGTTCTTTGGAGGAAGAAAATAAATTGGTGATGAGTGCCCCATGATTTAACCATAAAAGAAAATTAGATCTTTGTATGTTATGGTCTTAGCTGAAAAAGGTTTTTCGTGGTAGACATCTGTTGCTGACAGTATTTTGTAGCTTAGAACTTGTGTGCAATTAAACTGCAGCAAAAAATCCCATTTCCCTCGTACTTTCATCACTGAAGTTGGCTAAAGAAACTACCCAAGAGAGAGTGGAGGTTAGTGATTATGGGATACTTAAAATGTGTGCTACATGAAAATCAAATTGATGAAACATATAGGTTTCACTGAAAACTATGTATGTCCAAAGGCTGTTATGGAATTAAGTGGTTGATGAAATATTGTCTCAAAAAAGGCAAATCTAAAATACACATGATGAAGTTAAGTGTGAGTAAGCAGTAATTTAAAAATATTTGTGTAATTATAATCTCACTACTAAAATCTAGAATAACTACTGTTAGTTTTCATCTTTCAAAATGTAAATGCTGTTTTTATTGCTTCAATATACTTTGTTTAAAGTATAACATCCTCCTTCAATGTATTCTTTTCTAAGTACTGGTCCTCATTCTAATTAAAGAAATTTAAAGATGGTTTAAAACTCAGGCTTCACATGTCAATAACACATAAACATAGAAATCGAGCAAAAACACACAGAGTCACATATGGTAAAAAGGTTCATTTAGCAGTAGCTTTCAGTCATCCTATGACCTTGATCACCAGTGATCGACTGGATGGGCTGGTTGCCAGAACTACAATTTGAACTCTGAGAGATCCTAATTGTTTCAAGTTCAACAACAAATACTACTGTCAGCAAGAAGGACTTTCGATGGGTTCACCTCTCTCTCCACTTCTGGCTGAAGTTTTCATGCAACATATTGAAAAAAACAGTCATGGAACACAATCTACTACCTTCCATTTGGTTTCAATATGTTGATGATATTTTTGTAATTTGGCCACACAATAGAACTGACCTTATCTCTTCTTGAAAAGATTTTCCTGAAGTTCCCATCAATAAAATTCACCATCAATGAAGAATCACTGCAAGGCATTGACTTCTTGGATGTCCATCTGGCAAGGCAAGGGAATCATCTCAACAGATCTGTCTACAGAAAACCCTCTGCAATAGCAAACATAATCCCATTTTCATCCCACTCCCCCACTGCTCACAAATTTGCCACCTTAAAAACTGATGTTAATTGTGCCAGGATTGTCAGCAACACTGAATCTTCCTGCAATGAAGAAACTGACACCATAAACAAAATTGCCGAAGCCCATCAGTTCCCACCTTCTACAATTGAATTCCTCCAAAATTCCCATTTGAAAAATCTGTCTGCTCTCTCTCCAGTACTAATGGAAAAACCACCTTTCATTGGTTCCATCCCTTTCCATGGATCCTTCTCTTATAAGATGTGTAAACTCTTCAAAACTATGGGCTATAATCTCACAGTGAAACCAAACCCTCCTGCAGTAAAGTGCCTGCTTAAATACAGGGATCCTGTCTCACCCCTGGTTACCCTTGAAGTTTATGCTATTTCCATTTCAACTTCCTCTGGTCTCTCAGTGTATATTGGAAGCACATACCAAAGCATCAATACAAAACTTAGTGAACACAAAAAAGATGTTTCCAATGGTATTTCCAAAGACAACATTATCTGCACTAACCCTTGAAGACACCTCTGCAGTTCCCATTTGGAAAGAAACAAAAAAAGTTGCCCCATTCATTAACAAAGCATCTTTGCATTTCCAAGAGAGCATTGAAATTTCACCAAAAACTGCAGTTCAGAGACCCCACACCAAATCCCATTTATTTGGATCTCTCTACTAATATCTGGCAACAGTTCCAACACCCCAACTTCAAATTGTAGTTCTGGCAGCCAGTCGATCGTGGCTGATCAAGATCGTAGGATGACTGAAGGCTACCGTTAAATGAACCTTTTTACCATATGTGACTGTGTGTTTTCGCTTGATTTTTTATGTTTGAATTTAAAGATTTTTTTTTTAAAGTGACAGCTAGTTTACCACCTGCAGAGTAAATGAGGTTGTGCATTATATGATACATTTATTTTTTGTTGCAAACATTTATTTCACATTTAATGTAATTTTGATGGTATATGAAAAAAAAACTGCCTGGAAGAATAATTTAGCTTCATTTAATGTCCACTGGACAGATGTTTCTCTATGCAGTCATCATCATGAAAGGATTGCTGTATTTAAGACATCTATTCCATAGTTGTGTCAAATTCTTTCAGTGAATATATTTTATTTGAAAGTGTTTTTAATGTATATATTTGTCTATAGTACAGTTTTAATTTGTAAATTTTAAAAGCATAATATTTACCTGTTTTAATATTTTTTCATGATTTCATTCATATGATTAACATGCCTATACTGCCTTTTGGATTTGATGTTGAATAAAGTTTCTTTCAAATGTGCACTTTCCAACCTTTAATATCTGGATATCTGCTTGTTTACTTGCAAACAACCTTTATTTACAGAAAACCTAATGGCACATGCTGTAACCTTTTGCCTGTATAGAAGTTTCTATTCTCAAAAACACTCACCATCAGTTTTCGTGTAATCTCCAATGCTTTTGGCTTTAAAATTGGCAACTACTGTAGTTAAGTTGCCCTTTTGGAGGTGGGAGATGTCTCTTATCACATAAAGTAATTGATGCAGTTCACCCAGTGGGATTGAGGTTAGGATTATGGAACAGCCAATCCAACTTTTTTGGTGCTCTCATGTGCACTTAAATCCATCGTAATATTAGTACTATTGTTGCCTAAAGAACTAGTGTGTACAGCGTTCTGAATGTTGCACTGGTGTTAATGTCAGTCCTCTGTGTTGTGAATTGGCCAATGCCTTAAGCACATGAGGCTTTGCAGTGCTTTCCTGTCTCATTCCAGACATTTTAAAGATTTCCTGGGTTATTTCATGCCAGTTTCAGACTAGTCAGTTTCTGTTTGCAGGTCGCATTACCAGTCATCAACTTTGGGAACTATAGCACTGGACAACAAATTTTGACTTTTTGTGTGTATCTCAGATTAAACCAAGTTACCTTTATGTTGTTTGGGCTGGGAAGAAATTCAGATGAGAGTGTTAAAAGTGTAATTTCAACGATATGTTGCACCCTAGTCTCTCGTAGCACTGCAAGAGGGTTTCTACCATCTTCTGGCAATTGTCAGCTTTATTGTTTCCTAGAAAGTTTGTGGCCACTTGCTGGAAAGTATTTGGAGCTAACTTTTCATCACCTGTGAGAATATCATCAAAATGCTTATCTCGGAAGAGATGATGTATCTGTGGGCAGACAAAGGTGCAAAAATCCTACCCCATTTTGATCCATGGCCTTTACGAAATTCTTCATTAGTCCAAGTTTAAAGTGGAGATGAGAGAGCAAGATCTTGCTATAGTATTAAATCAGTTTGATATACCCATTTTGCTGGATCCTACAAGTGGCTTGTTAAGTGCATTCTTTTTCCTTGGTTCAAGTGATTGTAATATGGGGCAATCCTTTTCCTTGTAGTGGGAAGTCTTGGAATGGATGTCCCCCAGAGACAGAGGAAACAACAAAATTTTGTGTAACCCTGCTGTAGCCCCATCAAGATGGCAATGACCATCGGGTCACACTCCACAAATCTTCCACTTATACTTTTCATAGTTGATGGTATATGTAACAGTTGTCTTATGCTGTTGTATGTCTCTTTCATGTGGACTGCATACCTTAGTGTAACAGATGGTGAAACATTACCATTATGGAGCAGCTTTTAAGCTCAACTTGGGTTAGTGAACAGCCTCCAATTGTTATCGTGTTATATTTGTAGTCGATTTGTAGTGCGCCATAAGACCAACTATATCAATGCAATCAATGAGGTTATCTGTCACTTTGGAAAATGGAAGTAGATATTTTGCCAAGCATGAAACACAGACACATGCACATTCTCTTCTAGAAGATTCCATTGCTACAGTCTGGACTCCAGCAGCTGTTCTTTATATTTTTGGAAATTCCAGATCTCTGAATAGATCATTCATTTGGGTAATTTTATGTGGCTGTGCAGACTCTTCAATAGGCACAAAATCAGAATCTCTTAATGTAGATGATTTCACAGGTGATGGATTTTCACTGGCCTTACTTTCTTCATCATTTAGAGTGTATGGAACAGAAGTCCTTTCCCTTGAGACACGTAGCAGTGGAAATATTTGGTTAGGTCAAAGGCTGCTTTTTCGTCTTAGAAATACCATGTCCAATTGTATGAGTAATGTAAAAGTAAAAATCATCAAGATGATTTGCCAGTTCCCTCCACACCATTAGAACTGTAAAACACATCCATTGTCATTTTTGGTTCAACCAGCAGCACAAATCATTGCACAGGATTAACAACATGTGTGGGGCCCAATCTCACAAACAAAATAAAGGCTGTAAGCTTTCTTTATCATCAGTGTCATGATCGCTTCTGTGATAGTAAAGTTATGGGTACACAAACATAACAAAAAATATCTGCACTGTTTACATATTCTTGAGTTATCTTGAATGACATGTTTACACTCACAGAATTTGCAATGCAAATAATGACAAGCAGGAAATGTGGTTGCAATGATTACTACAGATTGCACCATCCAAATGGCGCTCAAGGTTATCCATCTAGTGGGAAATCACATGCTTGACATATTGGACTTCTGGTGCAAACTACCCTTTGGCTTTCCCACTGAACTTCCTACCCCATGTATCTTCAAAACTAGAGCTAATTTGGGATTTTAAAGTTCATATTCGTGTTCAGCATGTCCAAATTAGTTAAAAATAGCTACTTTTGTCTCAGATACATTTTGCATGTTGTTCAGGGTAGTGCCTGCGAAAAGTTGTATGTTGACAAGATTTTAGCATTTCACCCTAGGAGTCTATTTACGATTGAGCCTTTTGTCTCTTCAAATGAACAAACTTTTAGAAAGTTAGAGACTTATTCACATTGAGCTGTAAGCCAGGAAATATATAGAAATAATGAGATCAGGAATAGGGTACCCAGATTGGAATTGAAATAGGAAGTTTGAAAGATGTGAAGTGAGATAATTTAAATTGTGAGAATTGTATTAAATGTCTGCTAGATTCAACACATGATGCTGGGGTGAGGAAAGACTTCCAGTACTGAGAGGAAAGACAAAGCAGCAGTGAAAAGGTAAAGTGAAAGTACCATTGAGCAGTGAAGTCACCTTAGTAATCCCATTCTAATTAGTACAGTTCAGTATTTCCTGGTTTAAGAGGTCAAGAAACAATGGGGAGGGGGGGGACTCAGAAGAAAACATTTTTTTTTCTTTTAGAAAATCAAGAAAAATACCTTCTTTATTATAATTTTCTTTTTGCAAATACAATATTTCATCTGTCAGATGGTAGGTAAAAACAGCTCAGAACCAAGTCGATTTACATGTTCTTGTGATTGGAATATGAGATAAAAAAAAGTAATAATATAGGCTTTTCCTTGGATTATTAGAGAGAGCTGATTGGGGTGGCACTTTGCCATTTGCTGTGTGGGTAGCTGTTCCTTAACCTAGGTGATTGAACAAAAAAATGTTGATAGCTAACAACTGTATTTATAGTTGTGCAATGATTAATCTAGATGTAAGCTGGTAACCATAAATAACAAATAATGAAACTATAAAAATGTGTTCAAGTTATGTCAAAAAATTAAAGTAAGAACGTTTTTAACTTATAACTTCAATTTTTTTCAACTTGGGAACAGATGGATGATGGTAAGTCAGTCCATTCATCCATCATCCATCCTGTTCCAGGTTGAACAAGACTGAAGTTATCAGCTGAAAGCTTCCTTACTTAATTTTTTATATTAAGCATGTTTTCAAAGTTTAATTACTTGTCATTCAACAGTATTTTGGCAATTTTTGACAGAGGTATGTTTGGGTATTATTACTCTCCAAAATTTCTGCTTCGAATGACTGGATGAAGTTTATTACATGTTTCAAATAAAGATCACTATTTTAAAGCAAATGGTTATGGTTGTGGGTATAGTGGATATGGTTGCGAAATTAAAAAAAAAGTTTCTTTGTGAAAAAAAGAAAAGGTTTTTCTGGTATTTTTTATGGCATTTGGAAAGCAAAATGTCATATTTGTTGCTTTAAATAAAAACACAAGTATCACTGTTGACAAAAGAGTTGATTCCCTCTGTGAGAAATTTTGGTATTTTAAGTTGTAGTACTTATTGTATTATTAATATTAGAACCATATCATTTATTGTTCCACACTTTTTAAGGAGTAATTTTATGTGTAAAAACTGGATTTAAAATGGCAAATTCAAAATTTTGTTGTTCATAATACCCTGAATTATGTTTTTCAAACACTGGAGTATGAGATTGTTTTTTGTTCATGTGTGTAAGAAAAAGTTAGATTCTGTTTCTTTGTAAATTTTTGCTCAGTCTGTTAAACTATGCATCTATAATATTAGAAAAAAATATTTATTGAATTTTCATGCTGTGATTGTCAGGCCTTGCCAAAATAGATAAAGAAGAAAATAACGAATTTTCTTGTAAATGAAATCAAAGTGTTAATTTTGTTTTCATTTTTTTCTGCTGTGTATCAGTTGGTATTTACACTGAATATAATACAAATAATTGTAAAAATAAATTCAGGTCATATTAGTTATTTATAAAGTATTTCATACTGTTTTTTCCCACTTCTTGTGAACCATGTTTGATTCCTACATCTAACATGCTCATACTGCATTTCAGCTAATCATTTATCTTAAAATATTTTATCATCAACCTCAGTGATTCATTGTATATGTGACTGAACCAGAAGGTATGAAATCATTTTATTAAACTCAGTTATTTATTATCTTTGAAAAATTATTTTTAAAGACTCTAATTTCCCAAAAGTTCATACTTCTTAAAATAATATTTGGTAAATTGAATTACAGTATTCTTTCATTGAACATCTTACAATGAAAGATTCCCAACCATAAATTTATGTAGACATTAATTTTTTTCTGTAGGAATGGCGTGATTCTGTGTTGGTGAGATGTGTTAAAAGTGTGTTAGGAAAAATAAAATTTAAATACACAGTTTCATAATAACCATGCTATCAAACATGAAGAAAATCAGGTTATCCATCATTGAAAAATACTTCAATTGTAATGCTGTTGGAGTTGCCATTTTTTTTAAATAGCCACTCCAACAGCATTATAATTGAAGTATTTTTGGAATCTATGGCACTGACTTGTAGATAATCAGTAAGGCTACTGCATCTTTCAACCTCCCAATAAACAGCTTCATTCCTTTCACTTGTTACTAGTCCATGTAATATCTTGCAAGGCTCCAGCAATTACATTACCTTGATGAGATTCAAAGCATTACATCTTTGTGGGCATATCATCAGCCATTCTTACTCCATGGATGTACATCAACTGGGTTCTCTTCTTGGCTTGATTCCTTAATTATTGGAATTTTAGACATAGCAGTCAGCCTTTTCTTTCTTCTTTGTGGACCTGTCATGTTTTGGGGAAAAACTACTAGTTCAAGCAGATTGTTCTTTTCCACAATCTTTTAATGACTCTTTAGTTGCCTTCATTCAGCTTTTATGTAATTTCACAATGCTGATCTTCATTTTGTCCTTAACAATAAACTTTACTATTGCTGTGTTCTGTGCATGGGCACAGGAGCTTAGTAACATGGTATTAAGGAGCTCTGCTGTACTTTCATGGTTGATGATGTGCAGTTGTAAAAAAGTTGAATAACATTGCTTCTGTGTGCATGTCTATGTAGGATTAGTACATAGATTGATAGCCAAGTGAGAAGAAATGGCAGAAATCCATATAACATGATAACAGTTGACAAATACATTTAATGTACTGTTAAAGGAATGACTCTTAGGTTGCAAAAAAAAAAGGAGAAAAATTTGTGAAACAGGGATGTTTCAGTAGCTATTTCCACCTCTGTCAGTCATGGAAAGAATGAAATAATACCACGAGGAGTTAGCACATGGTGAATCAGATGTTGCCAGATTTTAAAATAGTTTTCCAAATAATGGAAATGTTTTGAAGTGAGTCTGTATTACAGGCATCAGTGGAAAAGAAAATTTCTATATTTTCCCAGTACCCAAGAGATTTTCTATTAATTAAAAGTACAATGCACTTAGTGTTTCAATAAGGACATAGGTTGATCCAAAAGTATAGTTTCAAGGCTGTGTTTTGTAGCAGCATACTGAATGATCTGAATAGTGTCAACAAAATAAAGCATCCATTCATACATTGTCAAGTTTTTAAAATTAATTTTAGTTACTTGTTGTTAAAAAACAGTTCCGTGAATATCAAATGCTTAACTCTACCCCCTTAAATAATGTCTGATGCTCACAGGGATCAATATGCCAATAACAGGCAGTGCTGTAACTGACTCATTTGGATAGTTGACAGCCTATCAGCATGGTCGAATTTCCTTGGGTACGTAGCATTCTCCTGATTTGTGTGCTTGATGCTGCATATCGACATGGTTCTGTGTAAATTGAGTAATGCTTGGAAATTCTTCAAGTACAAATTATTTTTCAAATTCCTGCAAAGAGGAAGCATGCAAAAATTCTGAGAAAGTGAATATAATGAATAATTTAGAAACTTGAAAATGTCAACAAAGAAAGCTTTGATGAGTTGAATGGCTGCAAAGTGATTCCTGTTAACCATTATTACGAATGAGGGAGCTGCCACTACTGCTACTAAGAATCAAACCAAAGAGAAGAACAAATCAAGCACAATGATCACACAGCATGGTCTTGCGTTGACACTCTGTAAGAATATGTGGGTCAGTAAAACTTTTGAATGTAATTGTATCATAAATGTCAGAAAAGTTCAAAATGGTGTCCCAAGATATCTAATGTATTCTCAAAAATAAGCATAAATTACAATGTGATTAAATTTTGAACATTTTTTTTGTTATTAGTACTTGTAAAATAATTGAGAGTACTCTGCCTAATGTTCCTTGTGGAAATTTCCTGTTGCACAGAAGCCTTATTCTGTATGCAGTTTTCCATTTCCTGGTTCTTACATCTCCATGTCTAGGAAATGAATGGACTGCGAGCCTGTCTTGATGAAAGTTATCAGGTGAAGAATGGAGCTACATGTGTTCACTCAAAGTTGAAGATGCCTCAAATGCCACCAATTCAATAACAAATGTTGTGAGTGAGCTGACATGGAGAAAAGTTATTTCAGTATAGATGATTAATCAGATTCTATGACAAAGGAGAAACACGTCAGCCACTGTGGTCTTGGCAAATTTATTTTTCTTACATATGAAAATAATATTTTGAAATATTTGTGCAGCTGTAGAAATAATAAAAGACCCAAAGAAACAAGTATTACTGTTTTTATTATTATTGCATGCATTCTATCAGCATTTGCATAGCTCCGACGATAATAATTATATAGTACCATTCAATAATAATAATAAATAGTTACTATTATTATTACATGCATTTCTTGAAAAAGACTACATGTGTAGTCTGGGCTAGCCTTTAACACAGGCAAGTAAGGTGCTTGCCCTAAGTGTGTAATTTTTAGGAGCCATGGATTTTAATCATATGTTTTATCAACATCCAACTTTTAGTCTATTATCATTGAAAAAAAATCACTTGAAAGATAAATGGTTCACATTTTCATAGTTTATATGCATTATTTTTTATTTTAATTTCATTGAGGAAAAAATCTTACTCAGATCTGGTTGAAACTTGGTATTTCAACAAAGAACTCATGTATGTTTTTTAGGCAGAAATGCTATTAGCAGCCACTAAAGTATGAGTACTATGGCTGTAGTTGCGTTGCATGTTAAAAAATTATATTATTAAATTTGAGTAAAAGCCACCATGGCAACACAAAATATCTTACTCAGTGCATACAGAGTGCTCACTGAAAATAGCATGTGTGTGTGTGTGTGTGTGAAGTTCACCTCAATTCCTGAGAATGGCAACAATACCATCTGCTGAATATATTTGTTACTTGAATCTTGCGGGTTATTTTCTCCAACATTTTCTTTGAAAATTCAGTGCTCATCTGCTGTTTTACATTTTACCCTTTCCTCTCCCCCTTTGCTTTTATTTTATTTTTATTTATTTTTTTTTGTATAACAATGGATAAAAACAGTGCTTCCATAAAAATACTTACTGCTAGCACGAAACCATCAAAATATAAGAGTACTAATTGATGACATGGCTATTCTTAAACTTAATGCATTATAAATATCTCCAAATTATTGATTTTTTTCTAATGAATAAAGGGAAAATATATCTTTCTTTTTTTCCTTTTATTTCTTAGACAAAATACCCCATAATTTGGAAGTATTTATAATAAATATAAAAATACAAAGTACCTATCTATTATGTGATGCTTACCACATCAATGTTTCTTAATCCCTCAAATAATTAAGTCTGGTTCCTTTATTTTCAGATCATGTCAATGCATATTTTAGACATTTTAACTACAAGCACTCATGTTAAACTGAAAAGGTAAAACAAAAATGGTCGATGTTTGAAAAAAAGAATAGTACTGTAGTTACTGAGTGTACATAAAAAAACATATCTAGGTAAAAAAACCTGTCCTAAAACTCAAGTATTTAAATAAGACCAGTTACAACTGTTATTTGCGAGTTATTCATGAGTAAAATAAAATGGCTTCCTGTTATAAAAGTTAGGCGTCTGTGGCCAATTACATTTGTTACCTTTTGAATTAAATTAAATTGCTTTAATATCATGAAGTATGGAGCTGTTTTCTTTTTGAAATTTGCCTACATTTCTCCAATATTCTTATTGAATGAAACGTTAATTAATTTTTATGGAGGGCACCAATATAGTGATGAATTTGTTGTCTTGATCTTTGCAATTTATTTACATGGTGTTGAATATATTTACTGTTCCCTTGTATTGTTCATTTTTTCTTTCCTTGTTCAGATATTTGCTATTGTAAAATTGTTTCTTGCTGCTACTGCATGTACTTATGCTATTTTGCATATATATATATATATGATATACTTGTTATAAATATCAAAACTTCCATATTAATGTGATTGAGTGCTTCTGTTGGGAAGCAGAAGTGTATATATATTTGCAATAAAACTCTGAAGTGAGGTTTTGTACCTAATGCAAACAAATTGAAACAAAAACTGAGATCTTGTCGTCAAGTTAAATTCCCAATTCTATTGCTGTCTTTCCAGTATCAATGTCTCAAAGGTATTCTGAACTGTTTCCTTGGAGAAGACTTCAAAATCCAATTTATAAGGTTGTTATGATATACTTATTTCCTTTTGATTTCATAGATGTTAATGCAACACTTCAAAACATGTTTGATATAAATTAAATTATTTTGTGAATGAACTTTTTTGTGACTTGTCAAGTTTTTTTTTTAATTGTGTTTTTTATTGATATATCTCATGTGATTCTATCATAAAGTTAACATACCATTACGTGACTACAAGGTTCTTCACAAAGACGCTTTGATGTCTGTAAGTTTTCTGTTTTACACATCACAAGTGGGCACAGTCTGCAGCGGTGCATTAAGTTATTCAATTCAGATATAATTCAGTTAAAAGTACTAAAAATGTTACTTACCAAAGTGTGTCTTAGGTCCCACATCGGTAGTTTATTGAGAGCCTTTTGGTCAGAAGTTGTAACCTACTTCTATATGGTCAGTCGTTAGGGTTAACTCGGGAGCCTTTTGGTCAAAAGTTGTAACCTACTTCTATATGGTCAGTCATTAGGGTTAACTCGAGAGCCTTTTGGTCAGAAGTTGTAACCTACTTCTATATGGTCAGTCGTTAGGGTTAACTCGAGAGCCTTTTGGTCAAAAGTTGTAACCTACTTCTATATGGTCATTCGTTAGGGTTAACTCGAGAGCCTTTTGGTCAAAAGTTGTAACCTACTTCTATATGGTCAGTCGTTAGGGTTAACTCGAGAGCCTTTTGGTCAAAAGTTGTATCCTACTTCTATGATGTCCAGTCATTAGGGTTAACTCAGTTCTGGCACACTGTGCTGTGTTAATATTGCGCAAGATATGTAAATAATGTAACCATCTGAATTGACGGTAAGTTTTTGTTTTTTATTAGATAATAAACTGCTATGAAACAACAAATGTAAACTTTATTTCATTGACAAATTCATTCAACCACTTCAGTAAATAACTTAATGTCCAGGTTCGTGTTTTTTTTTTTTTTTTTTTTTGTGACTGGAGATTTAACGACCGTTGTGAGCAACTGAATGGGCTATAAGCAGTCAACCGTCCCTAATTTAGGGTCAATGGTTCCATGGAAGGGAGAGAGAGAGCCAGTGGCATAAGACAAACACAACATTCATACCTCACCGGGATTCGAATCCGGTAGACGAAACCCGTCGGAATCGACGATAAGTTTTTTTTTTTTTTTTTTTGAAAAGAATAAACTCATATGAAACTTTTATTTACATCTTTACATAATGGGAAACGTCTTACCTATGTGAATAAACTGGATCGAATGAATGTTAAATTGTATATATACATCACACAGTCCAATGGCACAATGTATACAGGTCTTCGAGTGTTCGCTGTTCCGATAAGAACTTTCAAACAAGTTCCTGCACGCGTTGTTTTGCACAACGGTTCGCTGAGAAGAGAGACTTTGGACTATCTGAGTCCCTCCATGCTTTCGCTTTCAACAGCTCGAGGCCGCCCCGGTGGCGCAGTGGTCTAAGGCGTTGGCCTCTGATCATTCGTCCGTAAGGGGTCCGGGTTCGAATCCCGGTCAGGCATGGATGTTGTGTTTGTCTTACGGCACTGGCTCTCTCCCTTCCCTGGAACCAGTGACCCTAAATTAGGGACGGGCGACTGCTTATAGCCCATTGAGTTGCTCACGGTGGTCGTTAAACCTCCAATCAAAAAAAAAAAAAAAAAAAAAACAGCGCGAGTCAACCGCAGGCGATCGGATGTTAACCGCACGCTTCTCCCATTGACTTTACATGGGAATTATGCCGCCCCAAGCCGCCCCGGTGGCGCAGTGGTCTAAGGCGTTGGCCTCTGATCATTCGTCCGTAAGGGGTCCGGGTTCGAATCCCGGTCAGGCATGGATGTTGTGTTTGTCTTACGGCACTGGCTCTTTCCCTTCCCTGGAACCAGTGACACTAAATTAGGGACGGGCGACTGCTTATAGCCCATTGAGTTGCTCACGGTGGTCGTTAAACCTCCAATCAAAAAAAAAAAAAAAAATGCCGCCCCAAAACGCCGGAACTGTTGCCCCAATCTTATTTTTCTTTTCGACTGGCACATCTACATGGTACAACCTTTATTTTGATACCTCAGCCTTATGTTTACATTCAGCCGTTCTCTCACAACTGGTCTTACAGTAAAAAACCTTATAGAATTAATATATGGATAGTAACTCTTAATTCAAAAATTTTTAATTGTTATCGGAAAAACCTTTCCCAACTCTATATGAAATGAACACAGAATAGTGTGCCGGAACCAAGTTTACCCTAACAACTGACCATATAGAAGTAGGATACAACTTTTGACCAAAATGCTCTCAATAAACTACCCATGTGTGGCCTAAGACACAATTCAGTAAGTAACATTTTTAAGACTTTTAACTGAATTGTACCTTAATTGAATAACTTAATGCACTGCCGCAGACTGTACCCACTTTATAATGTGTAAAACAGAAAATGTAGTCGTTAAAGTGTCTTTGTGAAGAGTGTTTTTCATTACTTTTTAATTTGTTGCTTTGGGGTTTAAAAACTTACCCATCAAAATGTAATGCAATATAAGGAGTCAAAACCATTCCTAATTTAGGGTGACTGCTTCCAAGGTGAGGAGCAGAACCTACGAAATGGGACACACTACCCATTTCAGGATTTGAGCTGTGTCCAAATTGAGACCCACATAATAGATATGACCTGCCTGATCTGGAAATCTCTATGGAAAAAAGTGTGTTCGCTCTTGAATATTTTGTCCACTAGGTGGCAGCCAAAAACCATTACTAAAGGTGTAAACAACATAGTGACAGCAGATTGTGGTTTTTGTCAACGAATACGTTGTTTAAAATTTCATAAAACCACACTTCAATCGAAGGTGAAGTGATATAAGTGACACACAATATGAAGTAAATATAAAAAGAGATAACCATTTGATTTTAGCTGGCTATCGCAATCCATACCCCTTTTTTTTAGTGATCACTGTATTGCCCAACCAAAACACAAATCTAAGTGTTATTAACAAAAACTGAACATGAAATGCTTTACCAGATATGCTTACTTAAGCAGTGAAACGAAGTAAAATGCTGAAATGAATGCTCTGATTTGCATACAAATAGTAAAAATGAGTCCGTCCACCTTCTACAAGATCACCGTTAAAAATGCTCTATGAGCAGGGACTGACAGTTGAGAGCCATGGGCAAAAGGCTTTCAGACGGGCATCCCGTGTTGTGTGAATGCATGTATGATTAAGGATCAGTTACATAGTTATTATTGGCAGATTAGGACATCAATTTGCCAGTAACATGGTGTTCTATCTCTTTGCAGAAATTATAATTTTCATTTGCATGTGTTCAACATTCAATTCTGAAATTACCATTTTAATTTTTTTTAGTGGATGATCATTGCAAATCAGTTTGATGCAAAGCAAGTAATATCAGGTCATTCAGAAAGTAATGGCCAATTTTCTGAGATCCCAGATTCAACTTGCTAACAATGCTTGCAGACCAACCTGCTTGCAATGCCATTTGTACGAGTTGAAGGACGACTGAGACGCCATATGCACGCCTAAATCGGTTGAGCTGCAATCGTTGCTACTCGTGTGAGTGCGGTCTGTACAACATGTTAGGAAAGAGTGTGTTGCGAGTGATTCTGCTTGGTGAGTTGAAATTGGGTCGTAATGTGACACAAACCTATTGTAATATGGTGGATGCATGGTGCGAAGAAGCAACATCTGAATGTCAGTGGTTTGAAAAGTTTCGTTCCGATGACATGAGCCTACATGATGAGGAGGGCCGAGGACTACATTCAGTCATTGATGACACTCTGAAGGCAAATGTGGAGGCAAATCCTCGTGTTACAGTCATAGAACTTGCCAAACAGTACAATCTGTTGGTGTCAACCATTTCCGAACATCTCTACCAAATTGGTAAGTTCAAGAAGCTCAATGCGTGGGTTTTACACGAACTGACGGAGCATCAGGAACAACAACGGTTTGAGATGTGCACTAACCTTCTAACTTCTGCTTCGCAATGAAAAGGAGTCCCTATTTGATCGCATTGTAACCTCTGATGAAAAGTGGGTGCTATACAACAACAGTAAGCAATCTGGACAGTGGCTAAACCATAGTGAACCACCGAAACAGCATCCTAAACCAAGGTTGATGCCAAAGGTTTTGTTGACAGTGTGGTGGGCTGTTTGTGGTGCCATACACTACATGTTCTTGAATGCTGGTGAAAGCATTATCTCAGTCACATTGTGAAGAAAGTGACCAAATGCACCAGAAGTTGTGTTCTAAACAGCCGTCTTTGGTGAACAATAAGGGGTCCTATTCTCCTCCATGATAACGTGAGACCACACGTGCCACAAAGGAGAAAATAGAAACTACACGAACTGCGGTTTGAAACTCTTCCACATCCAGCCTACTCACCTGACTTAGCATCTACCGATTTCCACTTGTTCATGCATTTTAGTAATTACCTCAACGACAGGACCTTCAGAAACTGAGAGGATGCCGAAATTTCATTCTGAAACTTTCTTGCATCCAGGGAGCCAGATCTCTTTCGGACTGGCATTAAAGCATTTGTTACTCGCTTGCAAAAGTGTATAGCTGCTGAAGGTGCCTATTTCGAATAAAATAAGGTTGTGTGCTATGATGTACACTATATTGACAAAAGTCACCGGACACTCCTTCAGAAGCAAATGAACGGATCCACTGCGTTGTTGAGGTGTGCGGTACAGCTGCAAACGGTATGAACACAAACCTGCAGCTGACCGTGATCATATTGCACTGTGAGGTTGAGTGAAAGTGTCATGGCAGGAGAGAGCTGACTTTGAGAAAGGAAAGATTGTTGGGTGTTATATTAATGGGTTGTCCATAAAACAATTCGAGAGGCATTTAAACATACCCAAGGCAACTGTTTTTGATGTACTGAATTAGTGGAAGACACATGGCATGCCTGAAGCAGCAAAACGTACCAGCAGATCAAAGAAAATCAGTGATAGAGGACGTTTACGCCTCAGGAGAGTTGTTACAGCTAATCAGCGGAGTACTGCCCAAGACCTCAGTGTACAGGTGAGTAAAAATGCTGGAACCTCGGTATGCACACTCACCATTTGCAGAGAACTTCATTCCATGGGTTACCGTGGTCGTGCGGCTTCTCATAAGCCTTTCATCTCCACTCGGAATGCTACTCGTCGTTTAGTATGATGTAAAGAACATTTATCGTGGACCATAGATCAAGGGAAACGGGTCCTATGGACTGATGAATCCAGACACAGGATCCATCAATCTGATGAGCGTGTGTGGGTATGGCGGCAGCCAGGGGAACGTTATTTACGTACTTGCCAACTTTTACGGATTATCCGTAAAATTTATGGATTTCTGCTTAATTTTACGGATAAGAGGTCTTTTTTTACGGATTTTTTAATATTTCGATTGCTCAATCGAAATATTTCAATCCCCTGCAACCATCCACTTAGATTTTCTGCCGGACCTTATGAGCGTTGTGTCACGCGATGATGTCATCTTTGACTCGCCGGCTTCGTGATGTCGTGCGGTAGCTCTCTCTCCACGGAAGTGCTCAAACGTGCCGACGCATACGCAGAGTCTGCGATGGTGGCCGTCGCATTTTGTATTTCCACGGCCCGGCTTGATCGAGCGAGTGGTAACGCTGATCGAGCGGCCGTGGTATTTTCGGTCTCTGTCGACGCTAGTTCATCGTAGCAGTTGATTGTTCGCCTCTTGGGAGGGAAATCACAGACAATGAAAAAGAAGGGTAAAATCTGTATGCACAGTGTTGAGCAATGTTGTTGTAGTAGCAAAAGAATACTTTCTTACGCGTGTTGTTTTTAGTGTGTGGTGGTGTTTCTTTGTTGTAGAGTTGACTTACCGGGAGGAGCGGGTTGTTTGTTTAGCTTTTACGCAAATCTATAAAGATGAGTACTAAGATTATACCACCTCAAAGTTATTTTCAAACTTTTAAGGAAGCATACACCGCAAAGTTCCAGGGTATCAGGAAATCTAATAAAGGTGTAAAAGTTGCATTTTGCTACATTTGGCTAAACGATTTTAACATTGCCCACGGAGGCAGAAACGATATGTTTCGTCATGTAAATGGTCCCAAACACAAAGGTAATGTGAAGTGTACTGATAGTAACTTCAAACTGACTACGTTTTTTAAAACATCGGATAATAGTCAAGGAAATGTAACTCGTGCCGAATTGTTGTTTGCGTCTTTTTTGATAGAACACAACGTGCCATTCAAGGCTGCCAGCCCTGCTGGTCCACTTTTTCGGCAGATGTTTCCGAAAGATTAAACTTCCAAACGTGTTATGGCTGTGGGAAGACCAAAACGACGGCGATTGCCCACGAAATGGCTTTAGATCGGACTCCCGCTGTTGTGAAACTTTTACAAGAAAGGCCATTTTCTGCAGCATGTGATGGAAGTCATGAAAGTAATTACAATATTATATAATCCTGATATACAAGATGAAGATTAGAAGGTATGTAACATACAGTTTTGAATGCAATGTGTAGGTACTCTTAAAGTGAATATTTCCTTTTTACAGGAAATGTTTAGTTTGGTATTGAAACACCACAGGTTTGTGAGGCTGACATTGAACAAAATTAAGATTTTACTTTATTGTTTTTTAAATTATTATTTCAAACACAGATAATATTAGTTTAGTTATTGTGGCATATGCAGAGATTTTTACTGCATATTTATTAATATAATTATGTTTTGTTTTGTGGTATATGGCGTTCATGCTAAAATTTTGCTGATGCACATTTTCCAAAGTTGGCCAGTATGTATTTACCGCAGTGTACCGTTCCGATACGGTAAAATTTGAAGCTGGCAGTGTACTCGTGTGGGGATATTTTTCGTGGAATGGTCCCGGCCAATTGGTTATCGTGAACAAGCCTGTTAACCAGCACGTCTACCTCGATATTCTGGACAATTATGCCCTACCAACTCTGTAGCAATACTATGGAACCGAGTCTTGTTGATACCAGCTGGATAATGCACCGAACCATAAAGCCAGGACTGTTACGGCGTGGTTTGACGGTAATTCCGTATCGTGTGTGGACTGGCTGGCACAGATCCCTGATCTTAATTCCATAGAGCACCTATGGGATGAATTAGAGCACCACATAAGAAGTTTGAAACCAGGGTTTACTACTAAGCAACAGTTAGCGTCAGTATTATGTACTGAATGGAAGCGCATACCTATCGCTATGTTCCAAAACCTTGTCGAAAACATGTCTCGAAGGGTCAGTGCATGCATTAAGGCCAAAGGTGGACCGACACCGTACTAATGTACGTCAATAAATTCTATGTTGTGTTTCTCTTCTAGGTGTCCAGTGACTTTTGTGAGTATAGTGTATTTCTCTTTCATTTTTACCCTCTGATTCGGCCATAATTTTCCGAACGACCTGGTATATAACTGTATTTTGAGGGGTCTGTCAAAGGTCGGGAATGCTCTTCTGTAAACCAGGCTCTGTCCATGAACACCATTTCTTTAACAATTAAAAAAAAACTGTATTTACAGGGAAATGCAGTTCACACCTTGTTGAATAAAAAAATTATGTGAAATGTTGTGAAAATTATAATGAAATCATTTTTAAAGATGTTTCCATTAAAATGTACCTGCAAGCTGATGAAGTAGGGCACAATGAACCATCTATGCACGTTATGAACTTTAACGGCTGTTATCAAGTTAAAAAGCTTCGCTGAAATCTAAAACCAATATGTACAGTTAAAACGTGAGATCTGTTCCCCATTCTCAGACGAAAGTAATGAAGTACATGTTCAGGTATGTTTACAAGTTGGCCAGGCTCGAGACGTCACTGCAACTTGTATATATACAACTTGGCAGACGGCTTGCCAACTTGTATATACAGTATACCTGGAGATATACTTCATTACTTTCGTCTGAGAATGGGATAGTGTTCTTGAAATATCTCACGTTTTAATTGTGCATATTGGTTTTAGATTTCAGCAAAGCTTTTTAACTTGACTACAGTCAGTAGCGTCTGTTAAAATTCATAACGTACGTAGACGGTTTATTACGTTCTGCTTCATCACTTTTTGCACGTACGTCGATTACTTTGCAAGATATAGGCCAATGAAACCATATGGTTTTCTTTCTATTATGCCCGAGTTGTTTACATATTAATGCATCATAAGAAACTAACATGTCTTGACTTCAAAATAACTTTATGCCACACTAAAGTTCAACTTGCATTTTCTTGAGATGTTCGAAATCCAAGTTGCTGGGAAACACGCGAAAAGTTATCCCTCTAGAACTCGATTTTTTTTTAATAAGATTTGTTCAAAAGGCTACGTAAGTCATTTCCTATATCTTCTTAAAGTTACTGATGATAAAATTTAAGGGAAATACTGTAAACGAGGTCCCAAGAAAAATAATCTAGATCGACACCCAGTGCTTTCCGAATGGCTACCGCTTCAAAATTTGCAGTTTCTAGGCCTGGTTAATGGCACCACCTAGTGGGACTTTTAGGCAGCATCCAATCTAGATGGCGGACAAGAGGTAAAGTGGGTCTCGGTTCAAAGTAGCCTGAAGTTCACACCTCTGCCCACCAGGCGGGCGCGTCGCGACAGCTCGGACCCCCCCCCCCCCCCCCACTTCCCAGGATATTTATTATAAGTAGTTAGAACACACACATGGCGAGTGCAATCATCTGAGAATTTAGGGAACTTGGATAAACGTATGTAAATTTTTTAATTCGGAGAAATTTTGTTATATAAAATGATTTTTTTTTTAATTCAGTATTTTGCTACTTTTTAAAATGGAGGGAGTTCTCTGAGCGGATGTCTACGAGAGCAGTAGAAAGGTATCAATTTCGTAATTATAGTTTAAGAAGATGAAAGATATTTTTTGTCAGGTTACAACCTAAAATTCGTAAACAATTTAATAAAAACAAATACAAAACATTCAAAGAAATGACGTAAGTAAGCTAAAATCGTGAAGAAATAGTCACTTGTTAAATGCCATGGAGGATCGTATCCATGGTTTCCCGTGCTACATGCGTTGAATAAATACTTTATACCCATGCACACGATAACTGTTGTTTATTATTATTGGGGATAACGTCGTCAGCGCCAGTTAAAATCTGTATGAAAGTGTTGGGGTTTTTTTTCGGAAAAATTTCTGCCCTTCCCCGTACAATACTTAGCCCACAAGTTCTGAACTGTTGTCGTCGCCACTAGTCTCAGCTCACCCGTTAGCCCTTCCAAACTATGCATTTAAGGAGTTCGAAATTCCTGGCGAGTACAACTACGTATATAAGATTTTAAGGAAATTGGGTAAACGTATGTGAATTTGAAAAATTCACGCACACATGGGTGATCACCGATTTATACACTGAAGGGCAATTGAATTAGAGAGAGCTGGTGTTATGCAAATGTGGCGCTGTGTGCGGCCCTGTAAACGAAAACGACATGACGTATGCAGCAATCCGATAATATTAGGAGTGATGCGACGGGAATCAGTAAGAATCGGCCGCAGTATGGGTAAGACAAAGGATCTAAGCGCATTTGATCGTGGGCAAATTGTCGGGGCCCGACGAATGGGTCACTCCATCTCGGAAGTCGTGCAAGCACTGGGATTTTCACGAGCCACTGTGTCACGGGTGCACCGTGAGTACATCGAATCCGGTAAAACCATCCCTGCAAGGGCCAACTGCAGTGGACAACAGCGTGTGGATCAGCGGGGTCATCGTCGGCTAGCTCGCATTGTAACAGCGGATAGACGGGCCACAGTGCAAGAAATCACTCGGCAATTTAACGCTGGTGCACAAAAACGTGTAAGCAGCCACACTATCCAGAACCATCTCCGCTATGGGGTACAGAAGCCATCGTCTCACAAGCGTACCGCTGTGACCGCACATCACAGGGTGCAAAGATTAACATGGGCGTGGGAACATCGCCACTGGACCCTAGACATGTGGGAAAATGTTGCCTGGACTGATGAGTCGAGATTTACGTTGGCACATACGGATGGCAGGATACGAGTACGGCGCAAACCATATGAAGCGATGGATCCTTCTGGCCAGCAGGGTACTCTTCAAGCTGGTGGGGGTGGCATTCTCGTTTGGGGACTGTTTACGTTGACTGAAATGGGACCCCACGTGCGTGTGACATCGTCCCTCACAAGTCAACGTTACCGAGAAATCCTGGACGACCATTTGCTCCCGTTTGTGCGTCTTCAACATCCCACTGGGAACCTCATCCTGCAACAAGACAGCTCCCGAATTGTATCCAAATGGTTGGATGAACACTTCACCGACGTGACCTCGCTTCCTTGGCCAGCTAGGTCACCTGACCTCAATCCCATCGAGAGAGATGTTTGAGGCTCTGACCCCCTCTATCAAATCTTCGTGAACTGTGGGAGCTTGTTCAGTGGTCGTGCCAACGCTTCCGGTGTCTTGTCGAGTCCATGCCGAGACGAATCGCCGCCGTCATCAGAGCGAAAGGTGGTGCTGCACGTTACTAGACATGTATCTCTAATTCAATTGCTCTTCAGTGTAATTGCCTGCTTAATACTTCGTTGGTCCTCCTTTCGCCCTCAGTACTGCGGCATCGATTGAATAACATGCCAGAAGCAATGGGGAAGTGTGGCCACCAACCAAGCTGTGTGCATTGCGGCATTCTGTGTTGGTACGGAGGTGACTGATGCATCCAGACGCCTGATATGCTGTTCCGTAAAGTGCTCTATGAGATTGACATCTAGAAAGTTTGGAGGGCAATCGATATGCTGGAAGTTTGAGTTCCTCAAACCATTCTTTCACATCATTGGTCATGTGCCTCGGTGCTTTGTCATCTTGGAAGGCACCGTCGCCGTTAGGGAAAAAGTGCAACATTGCTGGTTGTGCAGAATCAGCAAAGCAATTCACGATAGTGGGTTCCACATGCACCACGGCTCCAAGTTTCAGTATATGTTGTTCCACATGCAACAGGGTGTCCAAGTTCCTGCCAGTTAAACATACCCCAAATCATACAACTACCTCCACCGGCTTGCCCTGTGTGATCGGACCGCGGGTGGCCTAGTGGTCAACGTTCGTGGCTGCCACGGAGACCTCGGGTTCTATCCTACGAACGCTCGAACCACTAAATATCCGCCGTGCGTCGGATGGGCACGTTAAGCCGTCGGACCCCGAATACTGCCCCCCCCCGGTAATAAATAAGGACGTCTTCCTCCCCCTTTCTACTTCGCTTCCGTGTCACTTTCCTATCGGGCACTCTAGCCCAAATCTCCTAGCTTCCTATTTCTAAGGGTTGTTTAAGACCAGGGGTCAGACACTCCCTTCCTAAAATCTTCTACATCTGATCTGATTTATTATCTGAACTGTGGGACCATACAGGATGGTTTTGAGTGCCTTGTGTATTTTGCGCAGAACACGTACACGACCATCCACGGAGTATTGTAAAAACCATGTCTCGTCACACCAGTACACTGTTTTCGAGCCATCCGACGTCCAACTTGAATGATTTTTGCACCAGGCGAGTCTTTTGTGCCGATGGTTAGGACAGGATGTCGTCTGCTGTTATAAACGATACGTGCGCGCGGATGCAACGCATGGTCATGTCAGATATTGTTCTGGATTGACCTGTGTTGTAATGAGTAGTCAACCGTTGAACAGTGCTGTTTCAGTCGGTACGTATCAGTAGTCGGACACAGAGCTCACATTGACCGTTCGTTGTCCTGTGTGGTTTTGCGTTCGCGTCGTTGTTTGACCATTTTCACGCCAGTCCTGGTACTCTTGAACTACGGCGGCTCGCGAACAACTCACTAGTTCAGCCGTTTGAGAAATCGAGGCACCCCCTCTCTGGGATCCCACAATCTGTCCTTTCTCAAAATCCAATAAATCCTTCCGTTAACCCATCACACTCCGAATTTTAGTACCTGCTCCTCCACTCATACCTTATATGTGCTACGTCGGTCGACTGACCACACATTCTTGGAAATCCCGTGGTTAACCGTGACCTTCGTAACAGCTTTACGTTGGTCACGAGCTAACGGGCCGCTTCCACTTTTGATAGGGTTGGTCATAATTCAGTGATCACGTGATGTGTATCTCTTTTTATAAATTGTTTTGTTAATTTTATTGTTGTACTATTCTGTGGAATGGATGGAGTCTCCTGAGCAAATGCCAAAGAGAGTACTAGGAAGTCACCATTTTCGTAATCGTAGTTTTACAAGATCTGAGAGAGAGAGAGAGAGAGAGATTCATTGTCAGATTACAAATTAACATTCATAAACAGCCTTATGACAGCAAATATTAGAAGAAATAAATAAAAATAAGTGACGTGCATGTGCTAAAATTGAGAAAAAATAGTAACTTGTTAAAGACAATGCAGGTTTGTATCAATGTTTTCCAGTGTACACACATTGAATAAATTTAATTTTTTTTACTGGGAATGACATTTTCAGCGTAAAGTAAAATCAACTGAACGAAATATTTTTGGCTAAATTTCTGTCCTGTATCTCAAACTTTATGCCCCCCCCCACCCCTCATGACTTCGCAATGGCCACAGGGGGTCGGCATATTACCTTTTACTGTGCACTAATTGTATAACACAACTATATTATTAGGTGTACAAATAAGTTTTATAGCGTTTTAAGACAACGCAACATGTAATTTTGAGAGGAAACAATAATACCTTTACGAATCAAAATATGTGCCGTCATTATCTATCACCATCGGTTGGGCAGCTGACGGATTCCAGCCATTAAGAATACTTCGTCGTGTGACGCAATGAAGTCGTCAACCCATTTCTGCACTTCGTCATATGTCTGGAATCGTACAGCAGACAAACCATGTTGCAACGATCGGAACAAATGATAGTCTGAAGGGGCTATGTCGGTACTATACGCCGGATGCTCCAAAACTTACCAGCCAAGCGTCAATAACGTTTTCTTGACCGATTTCGCGACAGCGTTGTCATGCAGTAATTTCATGGGACGCAATCCTTTGCCTGTGAATGGACGTTTCCGACAGATTTCCTGGTTCAATCGCAGCAATTGTTGCTTGTAGCAACCAGCAGTAACAATTTGACCCTGTTCCAATAGTTCATAATAGAGCAGACCCTTCATATCCCACCAGATGCACAGCAGAACTATCTTGGAGTGAATATTGAGTTTCGGTGTCGAAGTCGTTGCTTCACTGGGGGTCTACCCAGTGTTTTTTGCGTTTGGGATTGTCGTACCATGTCCGCTTTTCATCACCCGTAACGATTTTCCACAGGAAAGACTTTCTGTGCTGTCTATTCAACAGATTGAAACACTTCATGACACGCTCATCCTTATTCCTCTGGCTCAGATCATGTGGCACCCATTTCTTTCCTTCTGAATCTTTACCATTGCGCTTAAACGATTGGAAATGGTTTGTTGAGTTACCCCAGTTTTTCAGCTAGTTCTTTTGCGTTTGAGACGAATCTTCATTCAGCAATGCTTGCAGTTCCTCATGTGCAACCTTCCACTGCGTTATCGATCGCTAACATCAAAATCACCTGCTTTAAACCGTTTAAACCAAAGCTCACACGTGCTGTTCGATACAATATTCTCCCACAGAACAGATCGATGCACATGCTTTTGCAGCACTTTTTCCTCGTTAAAATTTGTAACAAATGCAGTGTCGAATAAATGCAGTATCGCTTGCCATCTTTCACTTACGGATGTGCAAGTGCGTTTGACTGTTGGGCAAACATCCGCGTCACATTTTATACTCTTGACCAGTTGCGGTCACATGGCAACAACGTGGGAGAATGTCGGATATGTAAATTAGCGGTATACCTTCCACAAAAAAACGCTTTAAACCGTATTTGTACACCTAATATTACAGTATAGCAATTTACATGATCATTTTACAGAAATTACAAAAGGTCTTTGAGGTATTGGCGTTAGCACTGACAAACTAACCGGCGTGTTCAATAATCAACACGTCCCTTGATTACCCTTCCTTGTTATTGTTACATTACAGCGTACAACTTGTCCTGCAGAAGTGAAATGTTTTACTTAGATCAATAAAAATGGCTTATAGTCCCTTCTCCTTCAGAACCATCATTCATGTTGCAGCCAATACAATCCGGTTGTTACTACAGAAGATGAGTCGAAAGTTTTGCAATATTTGGATCACTTTATGTCTTCATACGTACCTTTACGACGAAAGCTCACTAGCGCTCAAAGTACAGGCCATCGTGTTGCACCGTCTTTTGCCATCTGTCTGCCAGTTCTTAGATCCAGTGGGGATACTACTTCTTGTCCTTCGAGGCGAAGAACTCCTTCACCCCAGCTGCCACCTCCTCCTGGTTGCTGAAGTACCTCCAGCGAAGGAAGTGGGTCATGGACCGGAACAAGTAATAATCTGACGGGGCAAGATACGGACTATATGCTAAGTGTAGCATCAGTTCAATGCCCTCGAGTTCCTGGAGTTTTGCCCAGGTCGTTCGCGCGGTACGAGGTTGAACGTTGTCCTGCTGTAAGAGAGCGCGCTTTCTGTTCACCAGTACCGGGTACTTCTCCTCCAAAACGGCATATATCTGTTCCAGCTGTTTAGAGTACAGTTGGCGTTGATGGTCCGACCGTCTGGAATAAATTTGTAATGGATTATCCCCTCGAAATTCCACCATACACACATATCACCTTGTGCTCGATGCGCCCTCATCTGGCCACAGGTTCAGGGAGCTTTTTTTTTTTTTTGATTGGAGGTTTAACGACCACCGTGAGCAACTCAATGGGCTATAAGCAGTCGCCTGTCCCTAATTTAGGGTCACTGGTTCCAGGGAAGGGAGAGAGCCAGTGCCGTAAGACAAACACAACATCCATGCCTGGCCGGGATTCGAACCCGGACCCCTTACGGACGAATGATCAGAGGCCAGCGTCTTAGACCACTGCGCCACTGGGGCGGCTCAGGGAGCTGGCCCGGGCTCCATCACTGCCGTTATGTGTTAGGATTACGGAAATCGGCACACTTTTCATAGCACTTAACAATTCTCTTGATGAAGCACATCGCGCGAGTATTCCAGGAGTTTCGTGAACCATTCCACTCTGAGGTTTGCTTCTGCTGGCGTCAGTTCGTGCTGGACAATGCGGCAGCTCCTGTAGACCTTGCCGAGGTCCTGAAGGTGACAAAGCCGCCCCGGTGGCGCAGTGGTCTAAGGCGTTGGCCTCTGATCATTCGTCCGTAAGGGGTCCGGGTTCGAATCCCGGTCAGGCATGGATGTTGTGTTTGTCTTACGGCACTGGCTCTCTCCCTTCCCTGGAACCAGTGACCCTAAATTAGGGACGGGCGACTGCTTATAGCCCATTGAGTTGCTCACGGTGGTCGTTAAACCTCAAAAAAAAAAAAAAAAAAGGTGACAAACCACGTTGGTCCGTGATATGCCCAGCTCGCCTGATAATCTCCGAGTACTGGTTGTCGGATTTACCTCTACGGCCTGGCGCACGGCCTCCGAATCCACAGTTCGCGGCCTATCTGAACTTAGCTGATCGTCGAGGTTTCTGGCAACTGAGTGGAATTTCTTGATCCATCTGGCTGCGGTGCTGTGGTCCACGGAACCTTCCCCTTTCACATGACAAATGTTTCGTGTTGCTTGAACAGCGTTATGGCTGAGTTCAAACTCTTAAATCAAAAGTTGCTTAATTAGCCGGTTGTGGCTGTTCATCTTCTAGGCGTCCCTACCACAGACAGAACGCCGACGTTCATAGCAATGACTACAACTTTATATCCCTTTCGACTGACTGCAGTGCGCGACTTGAACTAGTTTAAACACGTGACATACCCGCCGCAGCACATGCGTTTATACAAATATTGCAAAACTTTCTACTCGCCCTCTGTAATTTAGCATATCACCCCTGCACTGAAGTCTTCGGCGACCATGCTTCTGTCTGTTGGGGTGGGGAGAGTTATAGTCTTTTGGTGGGCTATCAATCCATACGCCAGTAGACGCTCAGTAAAGCGCGATAGTTGGTATGAAAGTGTTCGAGAAGCATTTTTTTTGTTAAGACAATACCTACCAGAAGACCTTTGTTCTTAAGCATAGTCCTCGAATTCAGTATACAGTCTCCAAATACATCTGATATTTTAGTCACGCAAACTGTTCTCGAATTTTGATGTTCGTCCCAAAAGTCCTCAAACTTTGACTTTATAACTAGTTGTTTTCGTTTCTAATAAAAAGTGTTCTCGAAAATGGTTTATTTGCACACTTGTCCCAGTATGCTTACTGAAGAAAAATATTTTTTTATTAGAGGTTTAACGACCACCGTGAGCAACTCAGTGGGCTATAAGCAGTCGATTGTCCCTAATTTAGGGCCACTGGTTTCAGGGAAGGGAGAGAGCCAGGGCAATAAGACAAACACAACAGCCATGCCTCCCTGGGATTCGAACCCGGACCCCTTTCGGATGAATGATCAGAGGCCTTCGCTTAGACCACTGGGCCACAGGGGCGGCGAAAACAAATTTTGACTGTTTTTCGTTTTCTGCTTTGGAATTAAACGAACACTGTGAGCGCCGCCCCGGTGGCGCAGTGGTCTAAGCGATGGCCTCTGATCATTCGTCCGAAAGGGGTCCGGGTTCGAATCCCGGTGAGGCATGGATGTTGTGTTTGTCTTACGGCACTGGCTCTCTCCCTTCCCTGGAACCAGTGACCCTAAATTAGGGACGGGCGACTGCTTATAGCCCATTGAGTTTTTTTTTATTGGACGTTTAACGACCACCGTGAGCAACTCAATGGGCTATAAGCGGTCGCCCGTCCCTAATTTAGGGTCACTGGTTCCAGGGAAGGGAGAGAACCAATGCCGTAAGACAAACACAACATCCATGCCACACCGGGATTCGAACCCGGACCCCGTTCGGACGAATGATCAGAGGCCATCGCTTAGACCACTGCGCCACCGGGGCGGCCCATTGAGTTGCTCACGGTGGTCGCTGAACCTCCAATCAAAAAAAAAAAAAAAAAAAAAAGAAAGAAAAAAGAATACTGTGAGCAGAGCCCGACTTAAGACTAGTGGGGCCCCACATTCCCGGGCGTGAATTGTACTCTTAATAAATTAACAATGGCACTTGCGTATTAAGGTAGCATCCCAGGTGCTTCACGCAATTATTCTATATTGCGCGTATAATTATGTAAAGCACAAGAAATGCTGCCTTAATACACAAGTGCTGTTGCCATTTTTGCTGCCCATAGTAATAAAATTTAAATGTTAGTGCTTAAATAGGGCCCCCAGTTCATAGGGGCCCTGGGCACGGGCTCCGTGTGCCCTTGCATAAATCAGGCTCTGACTGTGAGCAACACTGAGAGCTACAAGCAGTCGCCGGACCCTAATTTATAATTCCAGGGAAGGGAAACAAGGCCGCCCCGGTGGCGCAGTGGTTTAAGTCATGACTTCTAATCATTCTTCCGAAAGGGATCTGGGTTCGAATCACGTGAGGCATGGCTAATGGATGCTGTGCTTGTCTTATGGCACTGGCTCTTTCTCTTCCCTGGAACCAGTGGCCCTAAATTAAGGACGGGCGACTGCTTACCTGTGCCCTGACCTTTGATCCCATTTCGATGATATTCAACAGAACCGTCTTGGTATACCTCCGAAATAACATGATAAAGTTTTGTCGCAATCGATGCATTTTACGTAAGTTATGATGCATAAGGGCTATGGAATAGATCCCACTCCTGTGTCCCAACCTTTGACCCCATTTCGCCCATTTTCAATAAGGTTTGTCGCCAGGTGGTCCACTACCACATACTAAAATTTCATCGAAATCGAATCTTTTTTACGTTAGTTATGGCGCATAAAAGCGGTGGAAT
The DNA here is from genome assembly GCA_039090855.1 of Macrothele yani. Lineage (NCBI taxonomy): Eukaryota > Metazoa > Arthropoda > Arachnida > Araneae > Macrothelidae > Macrothele > Macrothele yani. The sequence goes on from CM076995.1 coordinate 190,856,782, forward strand.
GGATCCCTCTCCTATGAACTGACCTTTGACCCCATTTCGTTCATTTTAAATAGGGTTCCTTCCCAGGTGATCCCCTACCATGTACAAAAATTTCATCGAAATCCAACGGTTGTTACGCGAGTTACCGTGCTGACACACAACGCGTGACGTAATGAGGCAGATGGGAATCGCGACCATCTGCTAGCAAGGTGTGATGTCATAAATCTTTATTAGGATCCAGAAACAACGCGTGACGTAATGAGGTAGGTGGCACGACCGCGCGCCAACATTCTCAAACGCGAGTTGTGACGTCATAAGATTTCTAAGCATTGGTAACATTAATGGAACAACGCCATCACTAAAAACGTTATAATTCGGGGTGGTTTTTTAACCCACTAAACAAATTCTTCTGAAGTCGAGATCAAGCTAAATTGATTTCTAGTACCAGAAAACTGTAGGTTAACGACTTTCATCAAAATTCTTAGAGCCGTTTTCAAAATAAAATGTACATACATACATACAAGAATTGCTACCTTAAGGTGGACGTCAAGTAACTTTGCTTCCTATACTTCAAATGGAAAAACTTTTGTACACATTTTCTTCACAATTAATGCGTTCCCAAGGATGAAAATTTGAACATCGATTAAAATATCTTCATTTTATAACTTGCAATACTTAATATTTTCTAAACCATAACCGTAATTACGCAATCCAACATTTTTTTGTCCACTGACGTCATCAAAGTACAGGTCGCGCCATCTTTTCTCTGGTTTCAGCACCACCAAAGGAAAAATTATTAATTTTTAATATAATTATGGTTATGTTTTAGAAAATATTAAGTTTTCCAAGTTATAATATGAAGTTATTTTATAAAGGGTCCGGGTTCGAATCCCGGTCAGGCATGGATGTTGTGTTTGTCTTACGGCACTGGCTCTCTCCTTCGCTGGAACCAGTGACCCTAAATTAGGGACGGGCGACTGCTTATAGCCCATTGAGTTGCTCACGGTGGTCGTTAAACCTCCAATCAAAAAAAAAGAAAAAAAAAGAGTTATTTTAATCGATGTTCAAATTCTCATCCTTGGGAACACGTTAATTATGAAGGATGTGTACAAAAGTTTTTCCATTGGAAGTATAGGAAGCAAAATTACTTGACGTCCACCTTAATAATATGGGATAAGGACAATGGAATGGATCGCAATCCTATGTCCTGTCCTTTGACCACATTTCGTCCATTTTCAATAGGGTTCGTCCCCAGTGGTCCCCTACTACGTACTGAAATTTAATCGAAATCGAACCATTTTTACGCACGTTATGACGCATAAGGGCAATGGAATGCATTCCGATTTTATGTCCTGACATTTGACCCCACTTCACTCATTGTGAATAGGGTTCGTCCCCAGGCGGTCTCCTACCACATAGTAAACTTTCATTGAAATCGAACCATATTTACGCAAGTTATGACGCATAAGGGTAATGAATGATCCCGCTCCTACGTCGTGACCTTTGACCCCATTTGTCCCATTTTCAATAGGGTTCGTCCCTAGGTGCTCCCCTACCACATACTAAAATTTTATCGAAATCGAGCTATTTTTACGCCAGTTATCGTGCGGACGGACGGACATAGCTGGAGCATATACGCTTCTTCAACCTACGGTTGGAAAGCGTAAAAAAAGGGAAACAAGCAGTGTCGTAAGACAGGACAAACACAACCCATGCCTCATTGGGACTCGCCCCACACGGACGAAACGTTAGGAGCCAGACCTTAGACCACTATGCATGCGGGACTTCTAAATTGTGACTGTACTTGTTCTGAAAAAAAAACATCCAAAATCTTTTATAAATCGCGAAATTTTAACATGTAATTCGTCCTTCGGGAAAATATAGGGATTGCGCAGCTTTCTCTTCAGCACGCGTGCCTTGTGAAAACCGAAATTTTTCGGTTACCGAGCCAACGTCTCATCGCTCCGGAGTGAGCTGCTAACCGAATAAGCTACACCAGCGGAATGTATCGCTGCAGATTTGTCGTCTTTACACGTGCTTTACCTTTGTAGAAAGTCACAGCCTAAGATAAAGTATTTCAATTTTACTGAGTATGTTATCTTCATTGTCGGTAGAAATTGCCAATATTCTACATGATATATCTTTTTAAGGGACATACACAGTCGTATCATAATAATATGACCACCTACCTAATAATGGGAATAACCACATGCATTTAGCCCGGATGACACTGGCGAGACGGCGTGGGATGGACGCAATGAGTCCCTGGAAGGCTGCCTGAGGCACACGTACGTGCCCATGCGGACTGCAGCAGAGCACGTAGGTCCCGGAGATGACGTGGTTGTGGGTCGGCACGTCAAACCTGTAGATCCAAATAGCCCTTTAAGTGCTCTATATGGTTGAGGTATGGGGTTTTCGCCGGCCAAGGGAGTACGAAGGCATCGCTGTCGTGCTCATGTAACCAGTCACGCACCCCTTAGCGACGTGGCTCGGCGCACTGTCCTTTTGGCATACACTATTACCACCAGGGTAAACGTGCAACATGAAGGGATGCATGTGGTCAAAGAGGATGGAAAGGTAGCCATTGGCATTCAGGAACCCATTCAGTGGTACCGACGGTCATAGAAAAACATCCCCTAGACATGCACACTGCCAACCCCGGCCTGTACTTGTTCGACAAGCGTGTCCGGGTGTTGGTTCTCATGTGTCTGACACCGTATCATCCACCACCTACCACTTCTGTTGAGTAGAAACTTCGATTCATCAAAGAAGGTAACCTTTTCCCACTGTCCAATGACGGTAGTCCCATGTGTACTGCAGGCGTCGTTTGCCGATGGACCTGGGTTAACGTGGGCGCCTTCACGCAGCGTCGACCCGAAGACCCATGCGTAACAGGGGTCGCTCTACTGTTATCGGGGACACGTACCTGCGTGCCCCAGCATTCATTTGCAGGGTCAATTGCTGCCCATTTAGGCGTCGATTGCTCTTTACTAATCGACGGAGGCGACGTTCTCCTCTGTGGCCGATATCCTTTGTGACTCCACAGTTATGAAGTCGGGAGGTACTCGGTATGCGCGCGGTCCATTCTTGGCACAACCCTTACTACAGCCAAAGAATATAAACGCTTCGCGTGAAGAAGCTCAACTCTCGTAGAGATAATGTAAAACAGGCGACAGCAGCGCCACCATGTAATGCGGCCGCAGATGCTCTGCGGGAAAGTTAACATTCAGGCGCAAAAAGCGTAGGGGACACGGGACGGGAAGCCTATTTCACGGAAAGGAAGCTAAGCTTTGATCTGCGACTGTTTCCTTCGGTCTCATTGGGTCTATTAAAGCATTTTCTTTTTTGTTCTTTTCTGAGTATCCCTCCTGTCCCTTCTTTTGGTGAAACAAATATATATATTAGCAATTAATATTATTTTAAGGAAATTTTAGCAGTTTTATTATCACTTTAAGCACCAACTTTTTCAGTCTTGATATTCAATACGTAGGTACCAAAATGCCTCAAAATTAATGTCATGGGAAAATAAAACTGCTTACAACTTTTAAATTCTGAACTGGAAGTCGTTTTAAACAAAGAAACACTTTATATTTTTGCGGAAATCAAAAAATATACTACCTCTAAAAAAATAAAATGACACGAACTTCACGTAAACAAACGAAACGTAGCTGCAGCTTAACATTTTAACGAAAAAATTGTAATAAAGTGACGCATAAAACGATCTTGCCCGAACGTTTTTAGATAAAAAATATATTTTTTGTTTGTAAGTAATTTTTGGGGTTGTTTTTTTTTAAGCTGCAAACAAATTTTTTCTTATCAAAAATGATTTTAAACAGACTTCAAAAATACAGCTAGAGGCTCCAATGGTGTCAGGTGGGTTCTATTATATCCCCTATCCAGTTGCTATTTATTCTGCATATACACCATTAGGCTTTAGATCACAAAGTAAAATGAAGCAATAACTTACCTTGATTTCCGATTATGTTGTGAATATCTAAGTTATCGGTAAAAAAAAAGCAATATATTAAGTCAAAAAAGATTGAAAAAAAAGACAATGCTCTTAAAATTATTTCTACTATAATAAAACAGATACATATTTGATTATTAAACGATTTTATTACTACATTGATCATAGATGTTATATGCAGTTCAATTTTCCACACCAATAAAGAATACAGGGCATCAACAATAAGTGTCGCTAATAAGTATACTGCAAAATGACATTTTTCGAGAATCAACTGGTGTTAAATTATACATTTTTCAACACAAGTAGTAATGCAAAACCATGAAATAATTTTATCATTACTCTGACTAAACACTTGTGACACATGTGCTTCTTTTTTCCCATACAAATAAAGCTTACATAGCGTCAATTATAAGTACAGATAATAGATACAGCTCACAATTATATTTTAAAAGAATTAGCTGCAGCTACGTAAAGTATGCATTTTACAACAGATTGCTCTGATGCAACACTTGGTAAACATGTGTTTCTTGTTTCCCATACAAATAAAGCGTACATGGCATCAATTATAAGTACAGATAATAGATACAGCTCACAATTATATTTTCAAAGAATTAGCTGCAGCTAGGTAAAGTATGCATTTTACAACAGATTACTCTGATGCAACACTTGGTAAACATGTGTTTCTTGTTTCCCATACAAATAAAGCGTACATGGCATCAATTATAAGTACAGATAATAGATACAGCTCACAATTATATTTTCAAAGAATTAGCTGCAGCTAGGTAAAGTATGCATTTTACAACAGATTACTCTGATGCAACACTTGGTAAACATGTGTTTCTTGTTTCCCATACAAATAAAGCGTACATGGCATCAATTATAAGTACAGATAATAGATACAGCTCACAATTATATTTTCAAAGAATTAGCTGCAGCTAGGTAAAGTATGCATTTTACAACAGATTACTCTGATGCAACACTTGGTAAACATGTGTTTCTTGTTTCCCATACAAATAAAGCGTACATGGCATCAATTATAAGTACAGATAATAGATACAGCTCACAATTATATTTTCAAAGAATTAGCTGCAGCTAGGTAAAGTATGCATTTTACAACAGATTACTCTGATGCAACACTTGGTAAACATGTGTTTCTTGTTTCCCATACAAATAAAGCGTACATGGCATCAATTATAAGTACAGATAATAGATACAGCTCACAATTATATTTTCAAAGAATTAGCTGCAGCTAGGTAAAGTATGCATTTTACAACAGATTGCTCTGATGCAACACTTGGTAAACATGTGTTTCTTTTATCCCATACAAATAAATCGTACATGGCATCAATTATAAGTACAGGTAATAGATACATCTCGAAATATTTTTAGAAAATTGAGCTGCCGTATTCTTTGCGTTAGGTAACGTATGTATTTTACAACACATTACTCTGATGCGACACTTGGTAAACAGGTGCTTCTTTTTTCCCATACAAATAAAGCATACATGGCATCAATTATAAGTACAGATAATAGATACAGCTCACAATTATATTTTAAAAGAATTACCTGCAGCTAGGTAAAGTATGCATTTTACAATAGATTACTCTGATGCAACACTTGGTAAACATGTGTTTCTTGTTTCCCATACAAATAAAGCGTACATGGCATCAATTATAAGTACAGATAATAGATACAGCTCACAATTATATTTTCAAAGAATTAGCTGCAGCTAAGTAAAGTATGCATTTTACAACAGATTACTCTGATGCAACACTTGGTAAACATGTGTTTCTTGTTTCCCATACAAATAAAGAAATAAAGCGTACATGGCATCAATTATAAGTACAGATAATAGATACAGCTCACAATTATATTTTCAAAGAATTAGCTGCAGCTAGGTAAAGTATGCATTTTACAACAGATTACTCTGATGCAACACTTGGTAAACATGTGTTTCTTGTTTCCCATACAAATAAAGCGTACATGGCATCAATTATAAGTACAGATAATAGATACAGCTCACAATTATATTTTCAAAGAATTAGCTGCAGCTAGGTAAAGTATGCATTTTACAACAGATTACTCTGATGCAACACTTGGTAAACATGTGTTTCTTGTTTACCATACAAATAAAGCGTACATGGCATCAATTATAAGTACAGATAATAGATACAGCTCACAATTATATTTTCAAAGAATTAGCTGCAGCTAGGTAAAGTATGCATTTTACAACAGATTACTCTGATGCAACACTTGGTAAACATGTGTTTCTTGTTTCCCATACAAATAAAGCGTACATGGCATCAATTATAAGTACAGATAATAGATACAGCTCACAATTATATTTTCAAAGAATTAGCTGCAGCTAGGTAAAGTATGCATTTTACAACAGGTTACTCTGATGCAACACTTGGTAAACATGTGTTTCTTGTTTCCCATACAAATAAAGCGTACATGGCATCAATTATAAGTACAGATAATAGATACAGCTCACAATTATATTTTCAAAGAATTAGCTGCAGCTAGGTAAAGTATGCATTTTACAACAGATTGCTCTGATGCAACACTTGGTAAACATGTGTTTCTTTTATCCCATACAAATAAATCGTACATGGCATCAATTATAAGTACAGGTAATAGATACATCTCGAAATATTTTTAGAAAATTGAGCTGCCGTTAGGTAACGTATGTATTTTACAACACATTACTCTGATGCGACACTTGGTAAACAGGTGCTTCTTGTTTCCCATACAAATAAAGCGTACATGGCATCAATTATAAGTACAGATAATAGATACAGCTCACAATTATATTTTCAAAGAATTAGCTGCAGCTAGGTAAAGTATGCATTTTACAACAGGTTACTATGTTACTATGATGCAACACTTGGTACACAGCGCTTCTTCTTCCCGTACAAATAAAGTATGCATGTGTTCAATAAATAAGTACACAAAATATATACACTGCACATATATATATATATATATATATATATAACATGTTTTCAATTTTTATGACAATTTTTGAATTTTTTTCAGTGGTTTTTTTCTGTTTTTCAGATCCCTACACATTTGTTTAACTTTGTACGTAACCATTAAATGAACATAATACGTAACAAGATATTCCCACATTTTATCCTTATGAATGCTGCAGGATAACCAATTGTGGTCCACTTCACTAAGTATGCCAACCAATTCTTTTTTTATGTGTCTGTGGTGGCAAATCTCATGAAACTGTGAAGCAAACAGTTCACCAAGTTGACATACAGTCTGTACCAATGCTTCAGTAGGATAAGTCAACCCTTTTTTGACATCATCGAATTCTTTGAAGTGTATGAACAATGAATTCTCAGTTAAGGTTTTGTCACCAATTAAATCAGCAGTGCAAACTTCACACAAAAATTTGCCTGCTACATTCTTGGCTACAAAACCTGCTACATATGCAGCTGCATTTTTATCTAAGTTAGAAAATATCCTATCTGAAGCAATCAAACTGTTTAATGAACTGTCTGGATTGTTCACATCACTGCTGTTTATTAGCTCAGGGTTTTCAGACACATTTAATGTATGCATGGGAATTAAAATTGTGTCATCATCAGGCTCACAATTTGCCATTCCACAAGTGCTAATGATACTCTGTGCCATGATTAACCTTGCTCTCTGCTGAAAGTCATATGCAGTAGGATGGTTATTATTACCTCCTTTGCGTCTGACAACAGAAAAAAATTTTTCCAAGGCATCTTGGTTAAACCTGCACATTAAAATGAAAGGTACATCATTTAACAGTGTAGGGATCATATGCAGAAAGGCAGACAAAGTAATTTTGAGGCCTAATATGCATGGAAATGAGATTTTTCTACCTTTGGTGTCAAAGGATAACGATTTCATAAATTCCAACTGTTTCTTCCAGAATTCTATGTGAGAAGAATGTTTTGTAACAGCAGACAACAAAGCCGAGTTTTATCTTTCAAAACTCGACTGTTCAAACTGTCAAAAAGATCATTGACAGATGAACAAAAGTCAGCTGTATGGGCGGCAGAAGAAGATAGATGATTCACTGCAGTCAGGCAACACAAACCTGATGCCACTGACTGGCTTAGCACCTGAGTGGCAAGCTTGACATTCATGGCACTTAGCCCATCCACCTCTATGTGCCGTCTTGATAATTTAGGAACAACTCTGTGTGTCTGCTTTGAATCAAATTCATACAAGGCAACTATATCGTCCCAGGAAGCAATTTTGTTACCTGAAAACTTAACCTTGTATTTCCTGAAGTTGTTCCTTACACATTTAATCAAATGTGGAACGTCACACAATGTGAAGATCTTTTGACCTTCAAATACAAAAAAGGGCCTCTCCTCAGTAACACCAAATTCCACACCATACAACCTTTGGTTGTTTGATCCTTGATCACAGACAACTGAAATAGGTGTTAACCCAGAAGCAAACAATTTTCTGAGTGCTTCCAGGAATAACACCTTCAGAGTTGCTGCTGGTGTGGTATCGGCTGAGAAGAAGTACCCAACAACCTGTTTCCACTTTCTGCAAAGCCCACGAACCATAATAGCAAGCACGTGTGTTGCAATACGAGGAGTATAAGTTATGTGGGAACCATAATTTTCAAAACCATCAACACAATCTTTTTTCTATTATACACTAAACCTTTTTTCAGCCTCATTTCGTCTAATGATATAATACATTTTTTGTCATGTGGTTTCAACTTGCTGGCTACTAAACGGATGGAATCCAGCACAGCAGCTGAAAATCCTGCCTCCATTTCAATACCTGATACACATTTCAAGAGAGTTTGTTTACTTGGCAAATGTAAAAAACTCTTGAGCTAGCAATATGCTTTAGGACTTGCAAGGTACAGCTGAAGACATAAAGATTTGTCATCTACCGACCACCTACGCCCATGGCGGGAAACACTTTCAGCAGAGATCTGACGTTTTATGAAATGGAATATATTTCGAGACACTAGAGGCTGAATTACTTCCAAAACACTTTTAATACTGCACTTGATGTTCTTCTTTGCATATTTTCTTTTAATATAATAAAGCTTAGAAGATAAAGATTTAATTTTTGCCGTTTTAGGCGTTATCATTCTACGCTTAGAAAATAACTGCCTTCTTGGCATATGCACACCACCAGGAGTGCTTGGGGCTACAGGAGTATCCATTGGGACTTCTGGCTCTGGGCTCCTGCTGACTCCAGAAATACAAGCTGGCAAATTTTCAGCAATGTCAGCATTTGTGGTTTCAGTTTGCAGCTTATTCAGCATGGCCTCTCTCATATTTCTTAGGCTAAGGCCCCCTGCCAGGACTGAAGTATTAGCTGAAAGAAGACAAGGCATTAAAACCTCACATTTTCAATTATATGAAATAATGACAATAATTTTTTTCTACAAATTTTTTTTTAACAATACTTGACTTATACAGTACAACATGAAGCATAAGGGTGATTATCAGTTGAAGAACGCATTCCACGAATACGCAAAGAATGTCACATATCAGGAACAAGGAAATAGTCTTTCTTTCACACCCCTGTATAGCCCCTTATAAGTTGCCAAACTGAACATATCATCGTGGGAGGGGAATTCCCAGAATATTTCATGAACCCAGACCTAATTGTCACGTTTCGGCCAAAAATTAAAAATCTCAGAAAATGCTACAATTACAGCAATAGACCAGGCACTTGAAGAAAATGGCCACCCAACAACAACTACAGAAAAAAATATATATATATACAGGGTGTTCACAAATTAGTTGGGCATCCATGTCTCACTGAACGGTAGGTTGCTGTTTTTTTATCACTTGCTCTGTGTTCGCATAAGGAAGGACACATACACCGGAAAACTAACTGTGACAGGACTATTTTTAGTTAGTTTTCAGTGACGAGGCAACGTTTCATTTCAGTGACAAAGTGAATAGACGTAATGTTAGGATATTGGGATCCGAATATCCTAATGCCACCTTAGAGCATGAAAGAGATAGTCCCAAGGTAAACTTGTTTTGTGCCGTAAGTTGTTCTAATGTTTCTGTCCCATTCTTCTTTAGTGAAAAAACCGTTACAGGAATCGTATATCTGATCATGCATTAGATTTACCTCATGCAGATCATAAAGAGGTAAACTCGGTGTGTTTCACTATCTTATAAACTTGTTCACTCTTATGTTTGCCTATATAAGTACGTATAATAAACCATTCTTTTTGCCCAACTAATTTGTGAAAACCCTGTATATTAATTCTGTAAGTTGTTTACTGTGAGTACTATTTTGAGACAATGGCTGAATGTAAAGATATGGTTGAAGTTTCAAAAATAGTCTTGCCGTGGCCATTTTTAGTGAAAATATTACAGGTGACTGCTTATATATAGCCAATTGAGTTGCTCAGTGGTCATTAAACCTGCAGTAAAAAAGAAAAAAAAATCATGAAACTGGACTATTGTTTTTAATGAAGTGGTTGAATAAATTTGTCAATAAAATAAAGTTCACATTTGTTGTTTCATACAAGTTTATTCTTTATAAAAATTAAAAAAAACTGTCGATTCTGACGGGTTTCGTTTAGTTGGAGGTTTATTTTTCCTACGAACATTAGGATTGCTTATAATTTAAGCTAAGTTACAGGGGTGCAGGTTTCCCTTTTCTGCACAGCTGAAAGGCTAATCTGATTGCCAATTTAATCTTTGAACTAACAACACAACCTTGCTTCAGATATATGCACAAATATAAAGAAATCTCATTCAAGTCCTTTGGTTATAATTTTGAGGTCTGTAAACATTGATTTAAATATTTAACTCACTGAATCATCATTTTTGAAGAAACAATATTTACAAACTCATCTTAATTTTGTTTCTTCACACAATTTGAAGTGAACTAATGTGCTGTGAGTAGCTTGGCTGATTGTTCTTTACCAGAATTGAAGGCAACAGAAATACACATGCGCAGGTGCTCTAGTTTCAGCCTGTATATTGGTTTGTGTGCACTGCATCTTGTACCTTTGTATATGGCGGCACTCACTAGTTACGCCACGCCGAGCCTTAACTTCTCCGATATTCTTTGCAACCGGTGCATGTATCAGTTTGACACGTCCTCTCGAATAGCCAGCGTCGTGAGTAAAAAACACTTTGAAAGAGAGGTACGAGGAAATACAGCTACTGCCCTTCAGTGGGCAAGTAGTGAGAATATATTGGAAGCATTTTCATGACAATTGCATTAATTGTAAAACAGGTAAAAGTACGTTAAAAAAGCGTGTTTTGTTTAGTAATTTTTGTACCATTTTTAACAGATGTCAAAGATTTTTGTTGAAGTTCCTGGTGCTTCCTGATATTTAACTTAGGTTAGGTTTATCCTTAATATTATTTGTTTCCTTTTGCTTTTGGGCTCACCATTATAACTGTCGAATAACATTTGGTAAAGCTATATTCTGACATGACAGCTGCCAAATCCAAAATATGTAGGGATTTTTTTTTTCATTTGCACAGGCCTCGTATATTCCAAAGGCAGGCCTATAAAACATAGGGCCACCTTTGCAATACACTGAAATGAAGGACAGGTAGTTTAAAACTAAAATCACATAAGAAACACAATTGAATACAATTTTAATACCCACAATTTCAGATAAATGTTCTAATGTTAGTCTAAACTGCAAAGTAACATACCTGGAATTTTAAAAATTGTAGGAATGGCACTCTTGTGGAGGAAGTGTCTTTTTTTTGAAGCATAATCATGATCCTGGAAATGGAGGGAGCATACTTTAAAATGAGAATGCCGTAAAGAATTTGGATATTTTGCTTCCACAGCACTTACAGTCTTGTGATGCATGTGTCCACGGCATGCCGAAATCCATGATGAAAATCTAAGAAACAACACTGTGGTACAAACTTTGTAATGAATACATGGAAACAAACTATTTCAAATGGTATTAAGCCGTGACAAAAAAATATTAAAACATAATATCCCCTAAACTGACATTTGTGATAACACAATATAAATTTGATGCTTAGGACAACCAAAAATTAAACAAAAGTAATGAGCAAAATAATTTACAGCGCAAAAGAAATTCCATGAAGAAATTTTTTTGTAATTTAAAGAAATTTTATTTTTCATATTTTTTCATTACATTATCATTTTGTTGCACATTGAATTAAAACATTGCCAACTGGCGTGTGTTTGTTAAGCAACTATAATATTTTTAAACACAAGTTACCTTTTTTAAATATTACATTGCACTAACTATGTAAAACATGCAGCTAAATGTTAACAATGCCCTGTTTTAGGTAAAGAACCAAATAATCTACAACTTAAAATAAATGAACATAATTTAAGAATAACTGATGCAATTTTTGCCAAAACTTAAACATGATCATGAGAAGGTTGCAAAATAAAGGATACTCACCTATTTGACTCTTTGGGAAAAGAGAAAAACTTGCGGTCAGGGTGAGATTTGTTTTCTGATTTGCAGATCACACAAATTCTGTTTCCTCTGAAATATAGAAAGATTTCATTTGTTATTTTCAGTATTTCATTTCATTTTCATTTTTGTCATCTGTAATGAGTCATAATATAATAACTTAATATAACTAAATAAAAAAAATATAATTTCTACATGTACGTATAAGTTTGCATCGACATCTAAGAAGTAACCTTATACATAAATTAAGTGGTTTTTAATTCAGCGTCAAAATTGATCACATAAATTGATGGAGTTATCACAATGCCTAGAGTTACATCCAGGATGATTCAAAGATCGAATATTTCTTCAGGAACTCCAGAATAATATTTCAGGAAAAATATTTGTGTCATTTGTTGACCATGTGTGAACACCAATTAACGATCGTTTCGAGACTCACAAGACATTAGTCATAGCGCTTCAAATATTTCTACCTCAACATGTTATGTTAAACTACAAAATATAGCTAACGACTTGCAAAGGATTTTATGAAAACACATACTTCCAGAGAGCAGTAATCTCATAGTCTGTTTGGCGGAACAAATGGATCAACATAGACGTTAAATCAAGACCTGGTAATGCAATACAGGCCATTTTACAATGCGACTGAAACCTTTTCTCCCACTCACACACGTTGTTACAGATTCTTGCTATAATTCCGATTTCCACAGCTCTGCCAGAAAGTACATTTTCAACACTTAGACAATTGATGACATATTTAAGAAACTCAACGGGAGAAAACAGACTGAGTAGATTATCAGTTTTAGCAGCCCATTGGAAAACTGAGGTGCAACCAGACGAACTTTTAAATTGGTTTGTTAAATATTCAAGGCTCGCTAATTTTTTATAACGCGAGTGAAAAGGCAAATCTTACTTGTTCTTCTTAATGTAAAAATTCCTTTAATTTGATGATTTGTACAAATTGTATTATACCTATGTTAAATGTTTTAATGTTTGCCTTAAAATTTAAAACTTTCTACCAATACATACTGTAATTGTTGGTTCCAAAACACTGGTGCGACATAATTTGTTAAATCATTAAAAATAGTTATCTAAAGTAAGTACCTCGTGTTGGGTTTGATCTATGTTTATTGCAAATTTATAGGCGGCAATTTTACAATTAATGCACATTGATGAAGAAAAATTTTACAATTACTAATCTCAAAAATGGGTGGGGGAGGGAAGGGGTGTTATAGCTTTTGGAATTGTAAACTAAAAAATTGAAATTTCCATTCAATTATGAAAAGAAAGAAATATTTTCCGGATACAATCCCCCCCCTGAATAAATTCCTGGCTACGGCTTTACAACATGACTAGTGGTGATCATGCACATGTGAAGTTTGCACATAAAATTACCTATTCTTTGAAGATATATCAAGTTTGCACATAAAAATACCTAAATATATCTCATGAAATTATCTCATAGTGGCTAAGTGCCATTAAAAAAAAGGATGTTTTCTAACCAGTGAGCTGGAGGATATTGGAACAGTGTGATCACTTGAATTAATTTAATTCCAGTTGAGCCACTGACAGTTATGTAAGATCAGAGGAAAAGTTATATGCTTGCCATTTGGGTGATGTAGCAAATGAGCTCTTACTTAAAGAGGAATTTTTTTTTGTTTAAGTGGCTAGCAATTCAAATGTACTGTAGCAAATTCTAGAAACCCTTAAAAGAGGAAATAAAATGCTTAAATTTAAACATGCACCTCTTAAGGCAAAGTAGTAACGTTGTCTTTAGGTGGGTACTGGAGAAAAAGTTTTTTCAGGTGCAGCTTACTTGTACATAGCATTTATTCAGTATAAATCACATGGGCACCATGGATACAAATCTCTATGGCAGGTTACTACTTCTTGGCAATTTTAACTTATGTAGTTTTTTTCTTTTTTTGGTGTCAGAAATGACAGCAATCAAATGACAGCATGTCTATGAATTTTATTTTATAAACTGACAAGGAATTTTTCTCTCTCATCTTTTAAGCTATAATTATAATAATAGCATGTCTTTAGTACTGTCTAATATGCTTAGATGACTCCCTACGTGTTCAGCTGAAATATTGCGGGAGGGTGTCTAAAAGAATAGTTGTGTGGGAAATTCCTTTTTCTTTGATTGCAGGTGTAACGACCACCATGAGCAAGCATTCGCCTGCCTGTAATTTAGGGTAACTGGTTACAGGGAAGGGAGAGAGAAAGTGCCGTAAGGCAAACACAGCATCCACGCATCACCGGGATTCAAACCCACCCTTTTGGATGAATGATCAGAGGCCATTGTGTGGAATAGTGTTGCACCTCTGACTCTGAGGTGAGCATAACCAAAAATTACATATGAAATCACAAAATGTTATTACCTTGTGAAAGAGGTACATTATTATAACTGAATGGGTATGACATTATGTCAACTAATGTTAAGTTTAGAAATTTAATTTTGCTAAATTGTTACTTTGTTATGCATAGGCTGTACCCAGATGCTATGCTTAAACCGGAGTTATGAACTGTATTTGTTGTTTCGTTTTTTTCAACTGCCCGCCTGAATGTTGTATGTCACAGCTCTGACTGTGGTCTTAGGAACCTTGGGAAAAACATATTGTATAACCAATTTGTCCTGCTAATGATCTATATTGTCCACAGAACTAACACCCAGGTAAAATAAATATTGTGACACATAACTTACACGTGTAACACAAATATTCTGAAGTACTACCAGGTGCAACAACAAACAAAACCACAAATAAGGAAAAAATTAATAAGTTGTGTACACATTAAATATACTCTTAAACTTTGCTTAGTTTCCACCACAACATCAGCATATCGATTGTAGAAAGGTACCTTAAAGTAAAAAAATTACCTGCGTGATTTCGGTGGTATGAACAGGAAGTTCAATTGCATTAAACAGCTTACACAAATTTCCCATTTTCAATACTAACCAAAATATACTATACATAATTTTTGATCAACCCGATTTTAGGGGTGTTTGGTTTATATGGAACAATTATAAAAATTACGTTTCATATTGCACTGCAGATGCATCAGCATGGCCACATCAAAGAATATCGAACTGATTTATATTCTTTGGCCACATGATCAGGGGTAATCATGCTAAGTTTACATCCTTTGATGCTAATGTGCAATTAGCACATAAATACCTAAAGATAACTACTTTATAGTAATACCAACTATGTTGCTTGGCATGAATATATAAGGTATATTTACAATATACCTTAAATGTCAAATATGATGAGGCTGGTTTTGAATTTCCATGGGATTCGTGGTTTGGTACTTTGTATTAAAAATTGTTTGCGTGTAATTCTCAGTAGCAAAACAATGGAATGGTGGGTGGGTTCCCACAAAACGTAAACATTAGGTAGGAGAATATGTGAGATTCACATGCAGCTTGTAACCTTAATCATCTGTGAATCCTTACAAAACAGAATATTGAGAATGATTGTAGGTAAAGGCGAGGAAAATTATTTAACCTCTTCTTCATGTAAACATGCATATAATGGAACAAGAATCTTGTAAGGCTCAAAAGATTCCTTTAATAACACTTAAAGAAGAATGAAAAAAAAAACCGTAATTACTCACCTGGTAGATTTATCATTTTCTTCCATCAAAGACATGCTTGCTTGATACAGACGGTACAATTGCAGATCACTGAAACCAAATATGTATTATTTGCTGAAACGACTGAGCTATAAACGCAGAAACCTTTGAACAAAACGCCAACACAAACAAACGTTTATATTCTTTGAACACAAACACGCATGCTCAGTCCAACTCAGTCTGCTCCGGCATCCTGCGGCCAAAGCCAACCAAAGCTGCGGCATCAGCCTGTAATGTTGGCTTCCGTGTAATGATTCTTTGCCGCATAATATAGTGGCGCTAGTTACGTCTCGCTGAGCCTTACCTTCTTATCAGTTTAGATATTCTTTGCTACAGCACCTCGCGGACAGCAAAGGAAATCTGCTGTTTCTGAGATGCTCTCACCCTTGGCGCTGTAGCCGATGATCATTGCTTTTCAACGTTCGTCAAATCACTACCTCTGCTCATTGTGCTCACGTGACGCGCTATGGCTCATCGGTCCTGGCCGGCCGCTTATATCTTCGTGTGGTCGCTACCTTTTTACGTGTATTCTGTGACGCGCCTATGCGGGTACACTGTGATTCCGGGAGTGGTCACATTATTCTGATACGACCGTGTATTTCCAGATGCAATATAATACCTCTTAAAGAAACAATTCAGTGAAACAGTTTTTCATATTTAGTCTGATCATCAAATGATCTACCGATATGAAGACACTACGCTAGTTTGCCTTGTGACGTACCTGCCAGCAGGACGAACACGACATAAAGGCAGATAGTAGTCAGAACAAACGTCTGAGTAGCTCAGTTGGTAGAGCGACTTATTCCGGAATAAGCGGACTCGGGTTCGAATCCCGGCGTAGACCAAAAATGACGGAGAAATTTACTTCGTTATAATGGCGCCCGAACTATCCGGATGACCCGACCGTTCAAAATCTCGCAATGGTGTGATGTTCTTTCCACACCGCGAGATAGGAAAAATCAGAGAATCCCTTCTCCAGCGCTTCGCAAAATAAATGTGTGTGACGTTGCATTCCACACACCAGATTGACTGGGAGTTCTCAAGTGCACGTTCTACAGTGGATGCCTGCCTGCAACGATTCATGGTCACGGCTGACCCGTGGGCCATGCCCCCGGCCCTCTTTGGGGGGGATGTGACGTACCTGCCAGCAGGACGCACACGACATAAAGGCAGATAGGAATCAGAATGAACGTCTGCGTAGCTCAGTTGGTAGAGCGACTTGTTCCGGAATAAGCGGACTCGGGTTCGAATCCCGCGTAGACCAGAAATGACGGAGAAATTTACCTCGTTATAGCCTTGAAATCAGTGCTTTAATATCTAGTCACCTTTTATTTATTTATTTTTTTATTGCAGGTTTAAAAAAGATATTTATCGGACTTTGTTGGCAGATATATTGACATACACAGTACAGATATTTTCAATCATAATGCATAGTATGTGAAATGACCAATTTACACAGAGAGAGCCAGTGTGGTTATACGTCAATTCGTCGCGCGTCAATTTGTCGACTACGACGATTCGTCGCGCGCCAATTCGTCGACAACGTCAATTCGTCGCGGTCAAATATTTCGCTCTTTCTTTGGCACTAAAAATAAATTAATATGCCCAGTCCTAAGCTCAGGCCTTTTAAACAGTTGTCATTCCATCGTGCATATATTCATAAAGTTTAGACACTAAGTCAAGTTAGTATTATTGCGCTTTTACTTAGGAATTAAATATTAATACCTTGGCCTTTAGGCCTTTTTAACAGTTTTTATTCCATCGTGTTCATATTTATAAGGTTTAGACACCATGCGAAGTTAGTATTATTGCGTTTTTACTTAAGCAGTAAATATTAATAAGTAGGCCTTTTTAACAGTTTTTATTCCATTGTGCTGGTATTCATTAGGTTTGGATACCAATTCAAGCTAGTATTACTGCACTTTTACTTAGGCATTAAATATTAATAAACAATCCTTTGGTCCATGCCTTTCTGACAGATTTTGTTCAAGTGTATGAAATAATTATTCTTCAGTAAAAACGCAATATTACTAACTTGACTTGATGCAAAGCTTATAAATATCAGCATAACGGAATAAAACTGCTAAAAAGGCATAACCCTAGGCCAAGGTATTAATATTTAATGCCTAAGTAAATGCGCAATAACACTAACTAGACCTTGTGTCTTAAAGCTTATGAATATGAGCACAACCAAATAAAAACTATGGAAAAGACCTCCATACGTAATCACTGGCAGGATGCATTGATTAAACACTTTTCTTTTGAGACCTAATGGCATACTGCTCTTAAAAATTGTACTGTTTCTTCCAAAAGCTCTCCATCCAAGTTTTATACGCCAATTAATTTCTTTATCAAAGTGGCCCTCACTTAATATCTGCTGCCCAAGATAAATGTAGGAATCGGTTGTCTCAAGCTTTTCTCCATCAAATCTTCGTTTCTTGTAAAAGCATTGTACATCACTTTTGTCTTCTGAAAGTTCATTTTTAATCCCACTTCTTTACTCTTGTCAGCAAGTTCTTGGGTGACAATGTCATCAGCAAAACGAAGGTGAGTTAAGTAATATGCATTAATCTTTATCCCTTTGTTTTCCCAGTTCAATGATTGAAAGACATTTTGCAATGTGGCGTCAAAGAGCTTCGGAGATATTGTGTCACTTTGTCTCACTCCTTTTCCAATTCTTATTTGTTCTGTATCCTCAAATATCCGAACCTTTGCACTTGCATTTTCATAGATGTTATTAATAATGCTAATGTATACATCTTCAATACCACAGAATTTCAAAGCCATTGTTATGCTGATGGTTTCACGGAATCGAAGGCCTTTTCATAGTCAATAAAAGCCATGCATAATGGGAGTTCATATTCTCTTGTTCTTTCAATTAGTTGTCTCAGTTCGTGGATATGATCTATAGTGCTGTAGCCACTCCTGAATACAGCTTGCTCTCTTGGTTGGGCCATGTCTAGTGTTACCTTCAAGCGATGTGAAAGAACTTTAGTGAAGATTTTTTAAACCACTGATAGGAGGCTGATGGGCCTGTAGTTCCCGAAATCCTCAATGTCACCTTTTTTATGGAGCAGGATCATTGTAGCATTGTTCCAATCCTCAGGAATCTTCCCTTCATTAAGACATCTGGTGAAAACTTGGGCGAGTGTAGTTTCAATTTCTCCACTTGCTTATTGTATAATGTGCACGGTAATTCCATCTTCTGGAGCTTTTCCCCGTTTCATGTTCTTGATTGCATGTGCAACTTCTGCTGGGAGGACTGGAAGAACTCAGGTACTGGTACCTTTCATAATGTCTGGAGTACATGTATCATCCCTTTCATATAATTTGGAGTAGAAATCTTTCACTCTTGTCAAAATTTCGCCTCTATTTCTTATTACAGTACCATCTTTTTTTCTCAGAGCCATAATCTGTTTTCTTCACTTACTGAGATGTCGTTTTGCACTCTTCAGGCTCTGGTTGCTTTCAATTGCTTTCCTCACTAGTTCACAATTGAATGTCCTTATATCTTCAGTGATACTTTTTGCGCTGTCTTGCACAGCACTTTATTTTTAAATATATATTATATATATATATATAGGAGACTGGCACAAGACAGACCGTTGTGGAGGAAACTTGGGGAGACCTTCGTCCAGCAGTGGATTGATAATGGTTGACAATGATGATGATATATATATATCTCCTAAGCTCTTTAACGCCACATTGTAAAACGTATTTCAATCATTGAATTGGGAAAACAAAACGATAAATATTAATGGAGATTACTTATCTCACCTTCGTTTTGCTGATGACGTAGTCATCTTTGCAACTACCCCTTCAGAGCTGCAGAGTATGATCCGAGAACTTGCTGACAAGAGTAAAGAAGTGGAATTACAAATGAACGTTCAGAAGACAAAAGTGATGTACAATGCTTTCACAAGAAGCGAAGATTTATGGATTGATGGAGAAAAGCTTGAGACAACCGATTCCTACATTTATCTTGGGCAGCAGATATCGAGTGAGGGTAACATTGATGAAGAAATTAATCGACGTATAAAACTTGGATAGAGAGCTTTTGTAAGAAACAGTACAATTTTTAAGAACCGTATGCCAGTATGTCTCAAAATAAAAGTGTTTTATCAATGCATCCTGCCAGTGCTTACGTATGGAGGTCTTTTCCATAGTTTTTATTTGGTTGTGCTCATATTCATAAGCTTTAGACACAAGGTCTAGTTAGTGGTATTGCGCATTTACTTAGGCATTTAATATTAATACCTTGGCCTAGGGTTAGGCCTTTTTAGCAGTTTTATTCCGTTATGCTGACATTTATAAGCTTTGCATCACGCGCTGTAATGTTCGTGAGCGTTAGTTATCGTTCAGATTCGACGTAGTGTGTTGATGTTAGTCAAGAATGCCTTTAAGAAGACGAAGAAGCCATTATCAACAGCTCACGGAATTTGAACGAGGTCGTGTAATAGGGCTACGAGAAGGTGGATTTTCGTCCCGCAATATTGCAGAACGACTTGGCAGGAATGTAGCCACTGTGCATGATTGTTGGCAGCGGTGGTCAAAGGAAGGTACTGCCTCAAGAAGACCGGGTTCCGGCCGGCCACGTGGCATAACTAAGAGGGAAGACCGCCGTGTACGGCGTATGGCCGTGGCGCATCGTACCGCGTCTGCGGCAGCAATTCGAGCTGCAGTTGCCACCACAGTGACACAACAAACTGTTACAAATCGGTTAGTTGAAGGACAGCTCCGAGCCAGACGCCCTGTAGCGTGCATTCCCCTTACTGCAAACCACTGCCGTTTGCGACGTCAGTGGTGTCAAGCTAGAGCTCATTAGAGGACGGAGTGGAGATCTGTTGTGTTTTCTGATGAAATCCGGTTCTGCCTGGGTGCCAGTGATGGCCGTGTGTTGGTTAGAAGGAGGCCAGGGGAGCGCCTACAACCAACCTGTTTGCGGCCGAGACACACTGGACCTACACCTGGAGTTATGGTCTGGGAGCAATTTCCTATGGCAGCAGGAGCACTCTCGTGGTTATCCCACGCACCCTGACGGCACAGTTGTACGTCGGTCTGGTGACTCAACCTGTTGTGCTGCCATTCATGAACAGCATTCCAGGGGGTGTTTTCCAACAGGATAACGCTCGCCCGCATACCGCTGTTGTAACCCAACATGCTATACAGAGTGTCGACATGTTGCCGTGGCCTGCTAGATCACCAGATCTTTCACCAATCGAACACGTTTGGGACATCATTGGACGACAACTCCAGCGTCACCCCTAACCAGCATTAACCGTCCCTGTATTGACCGACCAAGTGCAACACGCATGGAACTCCATCCCACAAACTGACATCCAGCACCTGTACGACACAATGCATGAACGTTTGCGTGCTTGCATTCAACATTCTGGCGGTTACACCGGTTATTAATGTACCAGCATTTCACATTTAAAATGGCTCTTCTCGCGCTTACAATAAGCTGTGATCTTGAACCCTTAATCTATTAAATATGTTACCTATACGTATTGCCGCCATTTCATTCCTCTACAACTATTTTTTCGTGGTGTTGGGATTTTTTTTTCCGTCAGTGTATGTATAGCTCCGTCCAACAGGAATTTCTGGGTGCGCCACTGGCTTTGAATGAAGTATTAAGAAGAGAAGCATTTTATTCTCAGTAAATACGCAAAATCTTTTGAAATCATTTTCGTTGCTTTAGATCATAAAAACTGGATGACGGGAAGGCAGCAGCTATCCGAGAGAACGTGAGGCCCCTTTTCACAGCCCTCTCAATAGTTTCTATGCATGTATGTTAACAAGAGAATGTGAAAGAAATATCAGTTCAGTGAGCGCGAGTTTTATACCAATGACTATAAGGTGCACTGTTGTTTGCACATAACTACGCATCCTTCAGAATATAATGAACTACAAGGTGATCTTCGTGGGGGCGAAAAATCAGAGACCTGTGTAATTTTTTTTATAAGCCAAAGGATTTTTTTTACTGTGTGCAAAACATTGTGGCATTATGTTAAGCGTGTTTTTTTATACTCCACAGTAAATAATTTAGGTAGTCTAACGTTTTTGTTCTACAGTTCTTATTCGGTACTTAGACATTTGCTTACTTATGTTGTGATATTTCGTATAAAACAACCAAAGACTAAAGATAGCAAAGGGACATCTCAGTAAGGGGAAAAAACAGATTATGGCACTGAGAAAAGAAGATGGTTCTGTAACAAGAAATAGAGGCGAAATTTTGACAAGAGTGAAAGATTTCTACTCCAAATTATATGAAAGAGATGATACATGTACTCCTAACATCATGAAAGGTACCAGTACCAGAGTTCTTCCAGTCCTTCCAGCAGAAGTTGCACATGCAATCAAGAACATGAAGCGGGGAAAAGCTCCAGGAGAAGATGGAATTACTGTAGACATCATAGAAGAAGCAAGTGGAGAAATCGAAACAGTACTCGCCCAAATTTTCACTCGATGCCTTAATGAAGGGAAAATTCCTGAGGATTGGAACAACGCTACAATGATCTTGCTACATAAAAAAGGTGACATTGAGGATCTCAGGAACTACAGACCTATCAGCCTCCTATCAGTGGTTTATAAAATCTTCACTAAAGTTCTTTCACACCGCTTGAAGGTAACACTGGACATGGCTCAACCGAGAGAACAAGCTGGATTCAGGAGTGGCTACAGCACAATAGCGCATATCCACGTATTGAGAGAACTAATTGAAAGAGCAAGGGAATATGAGCTTCCATTGTGCATGGCTTTTATCGATTATGAAAAAGCCTTTGATATGGTGAAACCATCAGCAGTTGCAATGGCTCTGAAATCCTGCGGTATTGAAGATGCATACATTAATATTATTAATAACATCTATGAAAATGCAAGTGCAAAGATTCGGCTGTTTGAAAATACAACACACATAAAAATTGGAAAAGGAGTGAGGCAAGGTGACACCATATCTCCGAAGCTCTTTAATACCACATTGGAAAATGTCTTTCAATCACTGAACTGGTAAAACAAAGGGATAAAGATTAATGGAGATTATCTAACCCACCTTCGTTTTGCTGATGACATAGTCATTTTTGCAACTACCCCATCAGAGCTACAGAGTATGATCCAGAAACTTGCTGACAAGAGTAAAGAAGTGGGATTAAAAATGAACTTTCAGAAGACAAAAGTGATGTACAATGCTTTTACAAGAAATGAAGATTTATCGATTGATGGAGAAAAGCTGGAGATAACAGACACGTACGTTTATCTTGGACAGCAGATATCAAGCGAGGGTCACATTGATGAAGAAATTAATCGGCGTACAAAACTTGCCTGGAGAGCTTTTGGAAGAAACAGCATAATTTTCAAGAGCAATATGCCATTATATCTTAAAAGAAAAGTGTTTGATCAATGCATCCTTCCAGTGCTTACGTATGGTGCAGAGACGTGGACCTTAGCTAAAAGAGACATACAAAGGCTGCAGACAACTCAAAGCAGCATGGAGAGGTGCATGCTTCGTGTAACCAGGAGAGATAAGAAGAGGAACACGTGGATCCGAAAAATGACAAGAGTGGAAGACATCATGATCAGAGTTAAATCCCTGAAATGGCAATGGGCTGGACATACTGCCAGAAGAACAGACCATCGATGGACAGCCGAAATTTTAGATTGGATTCCAAGGGACAGGAAAAGACCCAGAAGAAGACTACATGGAAGATGGGTGGATGAAATTCGAAAGTATGCGGGAGTGACATGGAGGAGACTGGCACAAGACAGACCGTTGTGGAGGAAACTTGGGGAGACCTTCGTCCAGCAGTGGATTGATAATGGTTGACAATGATGATGATGATGATGACTTCGTATAAATCGGAAAAGTTATTAGACATTGTCACACGACAACTGCATGTTTTGTGTATGCAATCGTATGACATTTCAAAAAGCCAGCTTTACTTGGTTAAAATAATAAATTTTGCATAATATGACTAACTTTGACGTAAGTATTTTGTAGTAATTTGTATCGGTATAAAACCAGAGCAATCATTTTGATTACAATGTTTACATTTGTGTTTACGCAGTAAAATGGAATACTTTTGATTTTACAAAAAATACTCTTAGGTTCCAAAGAGTTTGATTTATTAAAACATCCATAAAGCCTAGTTAATAATACGGAAATAAGAATTTTAAGTAATTGAAAGCTAAAAGATTTTCGGAAAAGGGCCTCGAAAACATTGGGGGGCTTGAGTTTTTCCGGTACGCCACTGCGCGTGACACAGGGATGTCACATAGAACATTTGTAAGATATGGAAACAAAATTCTAAACTTCCTTCTTTATTGTGCAACAATGTGATCTCTGCATCTACACTGCTGGCCACCCAAAATGCAACACCAAGAAGGACACGAGATAGCAAAGCCAGATTTACTGGACACATAACAACAGATACAAAGATGAAACGATTGAGCTTACAGGCCCGTGCGACTTGCGGAACATGCAGACATCAATAGGTCGTGTGGCCCCCATGGCTGGCGATAACGGCCGCTACACGCTGCGGCATCGAACGACAGAGGCTTTGGATGTGGGCTTGGGGTATGTCGGTCCAGGCTGCTTCCACACGTTGCCACACTTCATCAGCGTAGCCGTGGGTGGTGCTTGCCGGGACACTCGGTTGCCGATCAGCGACCAGACGTGTTCGATGGGCGACATATCGGGAGTACAGGCGGACCACGGCAGCAGTGACACCTGGTGGGCCGTGAAGAATTGTTGCACGATGCGTGTCACGTGCGGGCGCGCATTGTCCTGTTGAAATGTGGCCGCTGTCAGGTCCTGCAGGTAAGGGAGGACTACAGGCTCCAAAACGTCGGAGATGTAGCGGTGGCTTTTAAGCGTACCGGCGATGCGTACCAGAGGGGTGCGGGTGTCATATCCAATTGCGCCCCAAACCATAACGTCAGGCGACGGACCGGTATGGCGATGCATAATGCAAGCGTCATACAGTCTCCCACCGCGGTGCCGCCACACGTGAAATCCGACCATCGTGGTGTTGCAGGCAGAAGCGGGATTCGTCGGAGAAGACAATGTCGTGCCATTCCGTAGTGCAAGTGTAGCGTTCAACGGCCCACTGACGCCGCACTCGCCGGTGGTGTAACGTCAACGGTAATCGGAGCAATGGGCGCCGTGCGACAAGTCCCCGCTGCTGCAGGCGACGTCGAACGGTACGTGCTGACACAGGTTGTTGCGCAACACACGCAAATTCCAGCGCTAACGTTCGCGTTGTGGTGGTGCGAGCCGTCAATGCCCGCCGCACAACATGCCGGTCTTCTCGTTCGGTGGTGTGCCGCGGCTGCGGCAATCGCTCACGTCGGTCCGTCCGTCCGTCCGTCCTGCACCCACCGAATCCATACTCGCCTCACTGTGGCTGGATGTCGTTCCACAGGTACTTAGATGTCTCGGTACGATAAACCGCTGTCGCGATAAGCCACTATTCTTCCTCTGTCGAACTCCGAAACGTGCTGGAATGACTGCCGTATTCTGCGACGATGCATCACTATTTATACCCCGCCTTCTGTGCACCCTTCTTATAGTGCTTTTCGGTGGCGTGCCGGACGCACATGATTTGCATATGCCCTGCAATGCTAATCGTTTGCATGCCCTCTCGCGGGCGACGCATGCTGTGAATTTCAGGCCAATCAGATGCTTCCTTCTTGGTGTTGCCTTTGGGGTGGCCAGCAGTGTTTGTTCATAAACCAGGTATTGTCATTTGTATTCGGGGCAATCATTTTGAATTACCCTGTATTGTAGAAATGTTAGCTTATTTGTATGTTTTTACATGTTCGATAATCAGAACTACCAGTGGTCCCTATTAGTCCTGCTGTTTAATACAATGACACATTTTCACGAGGTCCTCTGATTTCGAAAAGGATACTGGAGCATTCTTCTGATGATGGATGTTGTGTAGTGTTTGTCTCAGGACACTGGCTCTCTCTCTTCCCTGAAACCAGTGGCCCTGAATTAGAGATGAGCTACTGCTTGTAGACCCTCGATGTGCTCACGGAGGCAGGGCCGTACAAGAGAAGGGCTGTGTCATTCCTTTGTTTGAGTAGGAGAATTTAAGCTCTGGCGAGGGAGCGGTTTATGGCTTTTGTGACGTCTTGGAGAGGTCAGACGCTTCTCCCCAAAAGTATCTCCTTCTATTCTGTTGGTAGGAAGCTCTTGGTCAAACTTGGCCCTTGCACCATTAAAATCAACTAACTAACCTTCGAACGGAGATATTTTTTAATTGCTCGCATTTTTTTGTGAACAAACGTTTCTTGTTCATATTTATTTTAATACATAAAATGCCTTCATCTTGTGCTGTGGCTAGTTGTTAAAACACGCATAAGAAAATCAAGGACCGTGGTGTGGTTTATCACGTTTTTCCTGTGAATAACAAGGACATGGTAAAGGAATGAATCATTAAATGCAAGCGTGCCGATATTTTTAAAGCTGAAACAGCAAGAATTTGTAGTGACCATTCCACAGTTCAGACTATGAAGACAATATGAAAAATCGCTTTCTCGGACTTCCAGAACGTAAATTTCTGAAGCCCACAGCTGTGCCAAGTTTGAATTTGGAATGTACAAGATCAACCAGCGTACTCGATAATGAACGAGAACACAGGAAAATGAAAAGGTATGTACGTCGAAATGCTCTGAATCGAATCACAGGACTTGGTAAAAAAAAAAATGCGCGTTGAGGAGGACGTTATTTTCAATGAAAAATAATGTTCAGAAGAAGAAATACATTTACAACAGTATGCATGTGTTGCTGAGAAATGGAAACTAAAAGCAAAATTCTCACTGAAAGAGTTATCATGATGAAAAAACATGGATAAACTTAAAGAAGAAAAACAAACATTTCCACAGAATTTTAAAAGCTGAAAACCTATCAGAAAATGAGAAGCTCTGCGTTTTTATCTTTGATGAAATATACATTGACAGCATAATATATAGTGACACAGGAATAGATCAGATTCTTCGTCCATATTCTAAAGTCTTAGATGTCTTAGGCAGTGAAATCTTGTCTCCATGGAAGCAACGAATTTATTTTGATTTTCAACGCGTAAGGAATAAAAAACTTCCCTTTGAGATCATTACAACTCTAGAAAAAACTAATATAATAGTTATAGCAGTGGTTTCAGATTTGGGAGGCTGCATGACGTTATGGAAAGAATTGTTAATTGCTCCTGAAAAGTCGTTTTTCACGCATCATTTAAAGAGCTTCTCAAAGATTTGGATTTTTGCAGACCCGCCTCATTCCTTGAAAATTTTGCGGAACCATTTCATAGACTAGTCTTGCAAGATGGATCAGTCCTTAAGCATACATTAACAAAGAAGTTTTTGAGAAAGATTGTTGGGAAATAAAGATGGGCCATAAGCTCTTGCCTTCCGATATTACAGTGAATGGCAACAAAAGGCGAAAAGTGGGACCAGCAAAAGTCTCTTCTCAGCGACTACAGCAAAATCTATTGAATTTTTGACAAAGCATAAGTACGCTGCGAATTTTTTTAATTAGCCGATTCATTTTTTGATGTCATGAACAAATGCCACCTGTTTCCTGAAAAGAGCAAGCCTCTTAAAGCAGGTTTTGGCATTACGCAGTATTTCTTGGAACAAAAGGAAATACTGACTGGAAAAAATGAAGTCAGAAATAGCACATTTAAGGGTAGTGGGTAGAAACCATATGCTGCCCTTTCAAAAAGGAATTCTTGTATAGATTTCTTCGCTTTTGGGTCTGTACGAAGATTTAAAGGAGCGTGGAGTAAGGTACATATTAACGACTCGCTTGAATCAGGGTGCACATGGAAATTTATTCTGTCAAATTAGAGGTGTTGGAGTGTTCTATGACCATTCCTCACCAACACAATACATTAGTCACCTAAACCGTATTTTGCTAGCAAATAAATTATCAAATTTATCCAAAAAAAGTGAATGCAGCATTACATGAAGAAAAAGTGGTCCAAACGCATTTAACAGCGGACTTAGCTTTCACTACTTATGATACACAGGAAATTATTCAGGGAGTTTCATGTTAAAAGAAGCTTTCACAACTGATGACACACAGCAAATTATTCAGGGAGTTTCACGGGACATAGATGTAGAAGACATAAAGCTTTAGAAAAAATAGGCAGTGGAAATATTCTGGAACAATAAAATATGTGAAAATAATGAAAATTAGAAGTGTGAGGCCGAGAAACAAGCGTTGGCTTATGTTGCAGATTACTATGCCCAACGCATACGAGACACAGATCCATCTCTTGGAACCATATCTAGGAACGCTGAAGATTTAAATTGTTGCAAGTGGATAGATATGTTGTCCCTTGGAGGCTAACTGAGGACTGGATGAAAAGCGTTGACCATTTTGAAAAAAATTTCAATCAATTCATGGAACAGATTTTTCTCGGAGAAAGGGTGTCATACAAAAATTAAGAACAACTACAGAACAATAATTCCCGAATGTTTCCAGAGAAGCTGTTCGTATTTATTCAAGTGTGCGCACATTCACTTGAATTCAAGATCAAAATCACAACAGAGCTTTAGTTTCATCAAGAAAAATAAATCAGAAGAAAACAAAGCGGACAAAGTCGACCGTTAGAAAAATTTAGTTCAGGGTTAGGAACCTTCATGATGGATACGCCCAGCTTGGTAAGTGTACTAGTATATTTTGCGCTTTGCTGCATTGCTTTCTTGATTAAATTAAACATTCATTTATTATAATTGAACTTTGAAACAGACACAATAACGGCTGATAAAGCTGTTATTTATCAAATAGAAATACACCGAGGAGCCATTTCATTATAACCACCCCAAGCCTACAGAAATAAGCGTGCCTGGAGACCGAACGGTGGCGCAATTGAAGTTCACAGAGTAGTACACAGACAACCCGAGGGCCAGCTTTCGGTTAATAGTGTATTCGGAGTCCGAATGGGAAAAGCTGCCAGTTTAATGGAGTTTGACAAGGGACGAATTGTTATGGCAGAGCACCTCGGTACTACGATCTCGGAAACGGCACGGCTACGTGACGCTGTAGTGAGTACGTATCAAAAGTGGTGCATAGATGGCCAAACGATGAAACGTCGTCCAGCCGTCTATCGTCCTCAGCTCATTGATGCCAGAGGAGAGCGGAGACAGTCGCGCATTGTTCACAGCTACCGCAGGACCACAGTGCGACAAATCACCCGCAGCTACACAGTGGTAATCAGGGCAATGTGTCACAGCACACAGTTCATCGCAGCCTTCTGCGCATGTGCCTGTGTAGCTGAAGACCCAGCCGGGTCTCCATGCTCACTGTACGCCATCGCCAACAACGCATGAAATGGACCCAAGAACACCGATATTGGACCGTGAATAATTCGAAGAAAGTGGCCTGGTCTGACGAATCAAGACTCCTGGTGCATCACGTACATGGCCGAGCGCGGGTACTCCAATTATCAATGGAGGCTATGACACCTGGATGCACTGTTGGACCGAAACAGGCAGCCGGCAGCGGTGTTATGCTGTGGGCGATGTTTTCTTGGGACACTTTAGGCCCCATTATCCTAATAGCACAGTCCCTGACAGCTGTCAGGTATCTGAACATTGTTGCTGAGGAAGTTCACCCATTCATGGTAACCGTATTCCCTGCTGGTGATGGCCATTACCAACAGGATAATGCGCCATGCCACACTGCCAGAATCGTCAAGGAGTGATTCGAAGAACATGCTGGTGACTTTCTGTTAATGTCCTGGCCTCCAAATTCACATGACATGAACCCAATCGAACATTTGCGGTTCGATTTGGAAAAGCCGGTTCGCGCTAAATCACCACCACCCCGAAATGTTCTGGAACTGGAGAACCTGCTGTTGGCATTATGGTACCAGATACCCCATGATACCTATCGCCACCTCCTCGAACCGATGCCTTTCCGTGTGGCCGCTGTTTTGCTGGCTAAAGGGGGTCCTACAGCTTATTAGGTAGGTGGTCATAATGCAATGGCTAATGGGTGTATGCACTCGCCCCATGTCTTTTTAACTGATTGATTGTAGAGGATTTTAGGAAGGGAGTGTCTGACCCCAGGTCTTTAAACAACCCTTAGAAATAGGAAGCTAGGAGATTTGGGCTAGAGGGCCCGATAGGAAAGTGGTACGGAAGCGAAGTAGAAAGGGGAGGAAGACGCCCTTATTTATTACCGGAGGGCCAGTACCCGGGGTCCGACGGCTTAACGTGCCCATCCGACGCACGGCGGGTATTTAGTGGATCGAGCGTTCGTACCTGCCTGGGATCGAATCTGAGGTCTTTTCCGTGGCAGTCACGAACGTTGCCCACTAGGCCACCCGCGGCCCTGTCTCTTTAACTGTTGAGCTGCTGCTGCTGCTTTATTCAGTGTTCTCGCGGTGACGTCACACTCGAGTGAAAGGTGTTCACGTTCGGACGCTGCCTCACTCTTTCCGAAGCCCTGTCACGGAGATCGTTAACCCCTCCATCCTCCCAAAATGATAGTATTATGACCATCCCGAGGTGCCTTGGTGTATTTCATGATGCGTAGTCAAGTCCACACCCGAAGGAGAGGGTTATAAATTCACTTGACCTGGCTCGATTTTGGACATGGGATTTTTGTAAACCTGACTGTATCTGCCCATTACATCCACATTAATGCGGGAAATGGTTATTACGTGAATTATAGGAATTTATTTTTCTTCGTCGCAAGTGGGGATCCTGTGGGAAAGAAAGAAATATTTTGTCGCAACCCCGAGTGTCTACTTTGAACAAAAATGGCTGAACGCCCACCTAGTCTTGCATTAAGGGCTTCTCAGGTAAAGGGAAAGGAAAAGAAGAATAACAAAAAGAAAAAAAAATACAAAAGAGAAAGAGAAGTTGAACTAATTCACGGCATACTTTGTGAATTAAGGATGAAACAATGTGATCCGAAAAATGAAGTATTTCACAACGAACACTATATAAAAAAAAAAGACCCTAATTTTTAGTTTGAAGAGATCCATATTTTGGTCCCATGAAATTAAGTTATGATTGTGACATAGCTAGTGCGTTACCTTCAAACTTTTGAAAGTAAAAAGATGAACTACAAATAAGAATAAAAATCCTAACATTTGAAAATAAACTAAGAAGCTGCGATTCAACTTAATTTAGTTATTCTGGAAAAAGGAAATGCAAGATTTGTCTTTAAAAATTTTTATTTCCGAAAACGGCTTGAAGGAAATGATTTGTAACAGCCACATTGAATGGTTGCCGTCTAATACCTTTTCTAAGAAACATTTTGCGGGGTAAAATTAAAATTTAAGTTGATTTACTTCTGTTTACGGAGAAAACATTTCTAAGGTACTTTATCTCACATTAACGCAAGGTCACAATTTTCCTTTTACATGATGTGGCTCTCGAATCGTAAAATATGTTATGCGGAAAATAAACATCGGTTGCACCTCAGCTCTGTTTATTTATCTTCACTACTGAATTTTTTTTTCATAATTATATTTGCTTGCTTAAGATCTCTTGAATTCCTAAGGAAGGCACGAAGTTTCCTCTGTCAATAATTTATGAAATATCATAATTACGAAATAACATCGGAGTTAAGGAAGAAATCAAAAGATTTGCTTTAAAGGAGGTTAAATGGAAGTTTTGGTGAAACACTCGATGTATTTGTAGGAAAAGGAGGGAATGTTTGCTTGTCGAATACATATTAACTGCTTATGTTGAAATGATAATAAATTAGAACTCGAAAGTTCGTTCGTAATCACGTAAATTATATTACCTGCTCCGTACTTCTAACTAGGCTGAGCATAAATATGGAGGTTTCAGTTTTCTTATTTCTTATTTAAGCAAGTGCAACATATACAGCTGCACAGGGCGGCAAAGTAATATTGAAATAAGAAAATTATAGCAAACTTGAACGTGTCTAATAAACATATTTCCAGAATTTAGCGTGATATGTAAAAAAAGAGCAAAAATAGTTCAAGTCATTATAATTTTGACATAGAAAATAGTTTTGGTGAAAAATGTATCCACTTCAAAAGCTATGTACTCAGTATAAACAAAGAATAACATAAAAAAAAAGATCTTTTGTTTTTCTTTGCAAGATCTTGTAGTCCGGTAAAAATAGGGTTTTTAGATGAAATGAATGTGAAAGTTTTGAAGCTTGGCAAGCTTGTTTATACGTATCTAGTAAAGATTATATCAAGAGTCTTGACGAATCAGATGTGAGCTCTAGCTGCCATTTTGAAAAATAGGTTTTTGTTCTTCGTGAATATCTCGAAAACGGTTGGTCGTAGCTCAAAAATACTATTTACAAAATTGAAGCTTACAAAATTTCCTACAAAAAAGGCTCAGTTCACGTTTTTTTGTATCCCTAATAGTTTCTGAGATAATCGAGTGCCAATGTCGTATTGTTTCGTTGATCGTTACGTTATCACTACCTGATTTGTATGAAAAAACCGTAGTGATAACGTAGCGATCAGAGAAACAGTACAACATTGACATTTTGTAAGCTTCAATTTTGTAAATAGTATTTTTAGGCTACGACCAACCGCTTTCGAGATATTCACGAAAAACAAAAAAAAGTACCTATTTTTCAAGATGGCTGCTAGAACTCACCTCTGATTCGTCAGGACTTTTGATATAATCTTCACTAGATACCTATAAACAAGTGTGTCAAGTTTCAAAACGTTCATATTTATTTCTTATATTTGCCTATTTTCAGCCTTCGTTGACTGGACTATTAGTTAAAAAAAACCATACAGATGTCTACCCAAATGTGTTCACTGCACTCAAGATTTAGAATTGTACGTCTACGAGCTGTTATGTTGAAAAATCATTTTGCGCTCTAAAAAGGATTAAAAAATTTCTGCGGTCAGTTTCAACCTAAAGAACGACTCATCAATCTTGGTTTGCTTGCCGTAGAACCAGACGTTACAGTGAAATTGGAATTTGAGTTTTTTTTTTTTTTTTGGAGGTTTAACGACCACCGTGAGCAACTCAATGGGCTATAAGCAGTCGCCCGTCCCTAACTTAGGGTCACTGGTTCCAGGGAAGGGAGAGAGCCAGTGTCGTAAGACAAACACAACATCCATGCCTGACCGGGATTCGAACCCGGACCCCTTACGTACGAATGATTTATTACATCCTCAAATTGCCGCCCCTGCGCCACCGGGGCGGCAATTTGAGGATGTAATAAATTCATTTCCAAACGCGAAGGCTAGGTAGGAGTAAACAACTTTTATAACTCAGATCCATAATTGAGGATTATTTTTATAATGATCATTTTTTCTGTGATTCAATATATATTTCTTGAGACATTTTATTTATCGGACTTCAGTACGGATATCAAAACAATTATTGTACAGGAATATTTTTCTGCAGAATATTTACATAAACTTCAAAATTTCTCAGTTTTTGAGGTTTATTCGATCATGTTACAATATTTCAATAACATTAGAAATTAGCGAGAATTTTGTATAAGTCTTCACAACCGTATATCTGCTGGCTAATGCTGTGAGTAGGTGAGAAGTAAAGTTGGTGTTTAAGGTGAGGCGGGAAGACCTAAAATAAACGATTGCCCATGGGCGTAACATATCCGAAATACGGGCCTGGGTATGCATGCGGATTGCGACAACTAAACACACCGGACAAAAAATTACCGAATGTAAACTTTATTCCTTAATATGGAGTTATATCATCACCTGCTTTAATTACAGCTTTAATTTTGTTTGTCATGCTATCTGTGAGACTCAGTATCACATGCGTATCAAATTTATTTCACTCCATTCTCAAAAGATCCTTTAATTCCGCCAAATTGCCGCCCCGGTGGCGCAGTGGTCTAAGGCGTTGGCCTCTGATCATTCGTCGGAAGGGGTCCGGGTTCGAATCCCGGTGAGGCATGGATGTTGTGTTTGTCTTACGGCACTGGCTCTCTCCCTTCCCTGGAACCAGTGACTCTAAATTAGGGACGGGCGACTGCTTATAGCCCATTGAGTTGCTCACGGTGGTCGTTAAATCTCAAAAAAAAAAAAAAAAAAATTCCGCCAAATTTGCAGCTTGTTGTTTATTCTTCTTCACATTTCTGACATGTCCTAGATTTTTTTTAATGACGAATGCAAGTTTTAAATACAAACATTCAGTACGTATTACGTATGAGTGAGTGATTGAAAGATTCGACCCAGGGCGGAATGGATGAGGACACTCATTTTTGTTTATTTTAGGGTTGAACTACCACCCTACGCAGCTCTGGGGGATATGAGTTGCCAGTCCTTAGTTTAAGGCCGTTGGTTTCGGGGAGTGTAGTACGCCGATGCCATGAGAAGGACGTTCCACACATGCCTCACAAGGGGGCTCGAGCCAACGCTTAGCTAGAAACGAGAGCCTCTAATCACTCAGCCATCGAAATGGATTCCTCACCTTTGTGCAAGCCTTTTACTTCCCAACAGACGGCTGTGTGCCGCTGTCTTCCCTGCACGAGACATATTTCGTACATTAACGTGCGCTGCACGCCACAAATTAGCGTTTGGGGGATTGATTTCTTTACTAGAGGTTGAATTTGGAGTTGGTTTAATTTGCAAATTGGGCTCAGAACAGGGTTTGCTCACCTTTTAATGTTGCATTTCTTTACCAAATCGTTTGATTGAAGCTAGGGTGGGTTGTTATATGAAATTAATATTAACTGGTCCGTAACTCGTGCCATGAACGGTTGAAAATGCTGTGACTTAAATTTTTTCTTAACATATAACACGAATCGTTATGAAATGCATAACTATAATAAACGGTTGAATTATTAATGGGCAGTTTATAAAATGGGTCACCAACAACAAAATCTTCGTAATGTTTCCATTAATTTTTAATTTTGCCAACTACTTGTATACGAATTTAACGATGACGTTCAGCATTATTCTATAAACATGTGCTTACCCGTCGTTGACGGGCTTGCATTGAGTATTGAGACATACTTTCAGTGACCCGAAATTATATCGAGTTTAGATAACTACACAATGGTGTTCAAAATTCGTTTATTTTGCCAGTTTGGTTTTAACAATTTTTTTTGTATCATTATACACGGTCGAGTCACATTATTGTGACTACAGCTAATATCCAGAGTAACCGCTGTGTACAGCGCGGACAGCAGCTAGACGAGCTGGGAGTGACTCAATAAGGTGCTGAAAGGTGTTTACAGGTATGTGGAGCCATGTTAACGGCAGTGCATCTGACAGCTGCTGGAGGGTGCATGGTAGAAGATCCATAGAGCGAACAATACATTCAGGATGGTTCCACAGATTCTGAATTGGGTTAAAGTCTCGGGAATAAGGGGGCCAGGGAAGTATAATAATTTGAAGTTTTCATCGTGCTCTTCTAACCACTCTCGAACTTTCTAGCTGTGTGGCACCTCGCAGTATCGCGCTGGAAGATCCCATCCGCCCAAGAGAAGACAATCAGCATGTATGAGTGTACGTTGTTTGCGAGGATGGGTTCATAACGAATTCGGTCCATAGTGCCTTCCACAGGCATGAGTGGACCCAGAGAATGCCACGAAAACATTCCCCAGACCATAACGCTGCCCCACCAGCTTGTGTTCTTCCAGCGATGGTTGAAAAGTGTTTGCTCTCCAATGTTTCTCATCGTATATGGCAACGTCCATCCGTTCGATGAAGCAGAAAACGTGAATCATCGGAGAAGGCAATCCTTTGCCAATCAGCGGAGGTCCAAATCCGATACTGCCGTGCAAATGCAAGCCTTTTCTGCTGATGCACCTTTGTTAGCATAGGTGCAGTGGCCATCTGTCTACATCGGAGCCTAATACGCAGCAGGGTTCGCTAAACTGTCATTTTAGACACACTTCCGGTAGCTCTCTGGTTCATTCGACCAGTAAGTTGCTCCACTGTGGCGTATCGATCGGCCCTCACGCCCCTTCGAAGCTGACGTTCACCTCTAACATCAATGGCACGTGGTACTCCGCAGTTTCCACGTCGCTTATTCGCAATGATACCATTTCTCCAATCATGATACACTTTAACCCAAGCAGCACGCGGGCAGTTCACAAACTGCGCTATTTCAGAAATACTGCCACTCTTGGCCCGAATCCCGATAATCATCTCTTTTTGAAAATCTGATAAACCGCTCATTTTATCCATAACAGCAGCGAGTAATATAGCACACCTTATATATACCCTTCGAGCCAGCTCACGTCACGTGCCTTCTTTCATTGGCTACGCGCTTTTGACGTCAAAAGTAGGAGGTGGTCGCAATAATGTTACTTGACTGTGTTTGATCTATACTAATATATAAACAGAGAAACTTTGTTTGTGAGTTTGAGGTAATCTAGAAAACTACTGAACCGATTTGGATAATTCTTTCACTGTTGCGAAACTTATATCTTTCCAAAACAAAACAGCCTTTTGACATAGGCTGTTTTGTTGATTTTTTATTATTTATTATTATTTTTGGCTGTACTACCGAATCAGATCGCTTTCAAGTAGTTCCCGATTTCCCGTGTATCGTTCCGCTTTGTTTACATACAACCTGATCATACCCAACGTGAAAGAAAGTAGTTCACGGTAACATACGGAATTTTTTTTACTAATCTCGAAAACTACTGAACCGATTTGGATAATTCTTTCTCCGTTGGGGAGCTTACTTCTTTCCGGTGGACATAGGCTATTTCGTTTCTTTTTTATTATTATTGGCTGTACTACTGAATTAGAACGCTTTCAAGTAGTTTCCGCTTTTCCCGTGTATCGTTCCGCTTACGGCGGATTGTAGAGTTGTAGAGAGAAACGGCCTTGTGTTTTAAGTATACAAATATTATTGTTGATATTTACAGGGTGAGTCAGAAGTCGTAGGACACTCTTGTATTTCATAAAACGGGAGGAAAAATGCATGGCCGCGCCATCTTGAAATCCGCCATATTGGATCAAGGTCAAATTTTTCCAATGGTAAGGCGGTCATGTTTCATATCAAACACGACCAGAATTTTCTCAGAAATTGATTACCGTAATGAGATTTGACATATGTGTTGTGGTTCATAAGTTATCAACACAGAAATTTGAAATAACAACCTCTAAAGTACCCTATGATGCCCAGCTATTTTATGTGTCCAATGTGTTGTCCCTGTTGCTTGATCCAGTCGTTATGCACTCGCACGAGGATATAGGTAGAAATCCGTTACAGGCCTCAAGGATGCGTTGCTGCAGGTGATGTCTGTTGAGGAGTTTCTCAGCATACACTAGGTGTTTAAGCTGACCCCACAGGTAAAAGTCAAGTGGTGAGAGGTCTGGGAAGATCTGGGTGGCCATTCCACAGGACCACGCCCGCCATTCCAATGACCAAGGAAATTGAACATATA
The DNA here is from genome assembly GCA_039090855.1 of Macrothele yani. Classification (NCBI taxonomy): domain Eukaryota; kingdom Metazoa; phylum Arthropoda; class Arachnida; order Araneae; family Macrothelidae; genus Macrothele; species Macrothele yani. The sequence continues at coordinate 190,894,114 of CM076995.1, forward strand.
GCCATTGAACGGATACCAGTGAGTAGTGAGAAGAATCCGTGGAACGGCTGACTGGCTGATACCACATTCTGCTGCGAGACGTCGTGTGCTACGTTGTGGACTCTTTGCAAAGTATGCCAAGGCAATTGTTGGGATTTCCTGGTAGGTAGCAGTTTTCGACTGACCACTACGTGGCTTGTCGTCCACAGTCCCAGTTCCTTGGAATTTGGATATCAGGTACGGGATGTGAAATTGGAGGTCTTCCTGGGTGAAGGTTGTTGAAGTCTGCAGCTATGATATGGAAGCTGCGTTCCCCAGACATTAGGATCACCTCAATCTTGTCCTCTTTCGTCAATGCCATCTTCAGTTACCTGCAGCAAACAATGGTTGTTTCAACTTTCTGTGTTGAAAACTTGTGAACCACAACACATATGTGCAATCTGACTACGGTAATCAATTTTTGAGAAAATTCTGGTCTTGTTTGATATGCAACATGACCCCTTCACCATTTGAAAAATTTGACCTTGATCCAATATGGCGGATTTCAAGATGGCGGCCGTATTCCACCAATAGCATAAAAGATAGGCACCCTCACCGATTCTTTGCTGGGGTATTGAGATATTTCATCTCACCTCCCGTTTCTGAAATACAAGAGTGTCCTACGACTTTTGACTCATCCTGTATGTTTGTTTAGAAAATTACAGTCGTGGCCAAAAGTCCTGCACCATTAAACCGAAAGTCAATTTTTGATGTTTGAAGTCAAGTTATAAGTCAACTTATTTTTGATGTTTGAAGTCAACTGGTAAAGGCTGAAATACATATTATACATCATTTTAAAGGAAATTTTATGCTGAATTCAAATATTTCACGAAATGTAATTACCAGTAATAGAAGTGAAGTTACAAGCAAATGTACAGCGTCTAGTCATAAAAAGCAAAAAATAGTGGAATTTGTGAAATTAGTGTACAATGCATTTAACGTAAAATTACTGAACAGTACATTATTGAAACTTGCAGGACACTTGATATAACTTACCAAAGTCAATTTTTTCAACTTACCAACAAGCAAAATACGCATTATTGTTTAATTTGTTGGCCACGGTTTCTTAGTAACAAACTGCACCTTCTTGGAATGGAACTAATGAGTCTCTCTAGTTGTCCATTGGGGATAATACGGTGCCATACGACTTTTACAGACTCAATAATGCTGTTTTAGATGTGGGTCTTTGTTGACGGATCTTTTGCTTCATTCTCACCCAGATATTCTCTGTGGGATTAAGATCCGGTGACTTGCCGGCCACTGAAATTTTCTTATAACTTTTCGATTAAACCATTCGTGAACCAACTTTGACCGATTACATGGCGCGTTATCGTCCTGAAAGATAAACTTCCGCAAACCCATGTATTGTGCAGATCGTAGCTGTATGGACAGCAAAATATCCACATATTTCGATCCATTCAATGTGCCATCAACAATGTGCAGACGGCCAACACCACTGGTTGAAATACAAGACCATAACATCACCGAATGTGGCTGCTTGATTGTTGGCTGGGTTGAGCATGCCTTATAATTTTCACCATCCCGACGACGCACATAATTATTTCCATTATTAACGGAAATAGTAACAGTTGTTTCATCACTGAAAATAAAATGTTTCCATTCATCAACAGTCCAATTCTTGTGTGTCTTGTCCCAAGCAATTCTTTTGAGCCGTTGTTGTTCAGTAAGGAAAGGTTTTCGTGCAGTGAGTACATTTTCTTGTAGCCTACAACGAACTGCACGTGCTTCATTCTCCTACTTCATTCTCCCACTCATTTCTTAAATCAATGGCTGTTTTATACCTTAATTTTAAGGAACGACGAATCAACATGCGATCATCACGTTCAGTACACAGCCTTGGTCGACCTGTTCTTTTTCTGTTTCCCACTCATCCAGTTTCTGCAACTCTTTTAATGGTGCGCAAGACAGTGAAAGGATCACAGCCACATTTAACAGCAATCTTGGAACCGTGTTATCACCAATGGACAACTAGAGAAACTCATTAGTTCCATGCCAAGAAGGTGCACTTTCTTACTAAGAAACTGTAGTTATCCAATTAAATATTAATGCGTATTTTGTTTGTTGGTAAGTTATTTCAAGTGTCCTTCAAGTTTCAATGATGCGCTGTGCAGTAATTTTACGTTAAATGCATTGTACACTAATTTCACAAAGTCCACTATTTTTTGCTTGTATGACTAGACGCTGTACTTTTGCTTTGAACTTCATTTTTATTAGTGGTAATAACATTCTGTAAAAATATTTGAATTCAGCATAAAATTTCCTTTGAAATGATGTAGACAATACGTATTCCTGACTTTACCATTGCGCTGTATAAGTTGACTTCAAACAACAAAAATTGACTTTCGTTCTACCTGTGCAGGACTTTTGGCCATGATTGTATATCATGCAATGCAAGGAAAACAACTAGGACGACATCGGTTTATCACGTGTAATCAGCATATATTTTTAATCAAAAGAATGTGTGATAATATAAAATGTATTAGTCATGCAACATGCGTTGTCATATCAAACCTTATAGCTAAGGGTTTAGAAGTATGCATGGGCCTGTCCCGTTTTTATTTTGTCATCAGTTAAGGAAGATTCAAGGATAGGGCCTGTACTGGAAGATTTTAGCTTCTTGCACCTGAATTAAAAAGAAAAAAAAAAGACATTTCGACTCGCAAAACGAAGACTGTCTTGTTATATGATTCACTGGACAACACAATTTTACAAATTCTTGCCCCAAGATTAAATTAAAACATCGTCTTCAATTGCCCTTGCATACTCCGCTGAAATATGGTTCGGAAACAGCCTTCATCGAATGATTCAGTCAATTGCTGCACATATGAATTCCTATTTCTCCGTACAAGGCTTCTCAGGCGACGTGATCGTCTTCTTGAGAGACTGTCTTCACCCCACAGTTACGTCTCTTAGATAAAAATGTGGGTTATTTTTCCACTGATCAAAGACCCATGACATCTCAAATTTTGAGAAACCAGTCAGTTTCCAAAATCGTCTCTCCAGCGAAACGCGCACCCACAATAACCCAAAAATGCCAGTTTCCTTTACTTACACTCATCAGCGATAACTCACCTACAAAATAGCTGGTTGAGCAGTCTTTGAGCCGCTTTTACCCTGAGCGGCCCGTACTAAAGTAGACCACGAAGGGAGTCCTCAAGTGTTATGTAACCACTGGACAGAGTGCCGGCCTGGAGTTCGGAAACAGGGTGAGGCACTGGCGTAAACCACCAAACCCTGTGTTTCATTGCTACTCACAAATGTTCTATGGGATTCAATCGGAATAATCTGTACACTAGAGGCGCACGCAAAATACTTGGACATCAAAACCGAATCATTTTAGCCCAACACTAGCCTCGGAACACGGTAAGTTGTCTTTTTGAAAAAGCCCAGTGCCATCCGAATACAAGGTTCACGTGTATGACAACATCTGTTCTGAAAAACTGTCTAGGTCGTATCTGCCGGTGAGGGTCTGTTCAACGGGGATGAGGAGACGCAGTAACGTCCATGTGAACAATCCCAATACCATGATTATCACCCTAAGGTGTTTTCGTTCAAACGCATAATCACGTTGTGTCTGTTCAACCACGAGGTATCGGATGTGGAATCGTTTAGTGGCATGGTAGCGATGAAACCTGGACTCACCGGAACAGGGGACTTTATCCAACGTCCACCATATGTTGGTTTTTGTGCCCATTGCAAGAGAAGTGTCAATAACAGTCGCCCAACACGTCCCACTCTTTAGGCCGATCCGCAAGAGTATTTTCTGGATTGTTTTCACGGAGCTCTGATTTCAGTTTACCGTAGGATCGTAGCAGTATTTTTTGCCCAAATAGTACGCGTTCACCACGATTGTTAGCCAGCAATGGCTTTCCTCTTGTTGAAAAGTTGGGTGGACGTGTGCCCCTCTTCATTCCGTTTTCACCACACCAACATTACTTCGTAACCTCGAGTAGCCAATAATGCCTGAAGTTGCTAATATATTTCCCCCTTCTGCATTCCTCGCCTAGATGATCGTTCCGTTTTCAAATTCCGAGAAGTCGTCTCCTTACCTCGTTGCACGAGCTTCGTACTGGCATTCTAACACGCCCATCCTCTTATGCCTCCTTATGCATTTAGTGATCACTGAATTATGACTACCTAATAATAATTCATAGGTCGTCCTTTCGCCCTTAGCACATCAGTTATACGACGTGGCATCGATTCAGTAATATGCCGGAAGCAGTTGGGAGGTTTTTTTTTTTTTTTTTGATTGGAGGTTTAACGACCACCGTGAGTAACTCAATGGGCTATAAGCAGTCGCCCGTCCCTAATTTAGGGTCACTGGTTCCAGGGAAGGGAGAGAGCCAGTGCCGTAAGACAAACACAACATCCATGCCTGACCGGGATTCGAACCCGGACCCCTTACGGACGAATGATCAGAGGCCAGCGCCTTAGACCACTGCGCCACCGGGGCGGCAGGGAGGTATGGCCAACCAAGCTGTGTGTAATGCAGCCTTCAATGCAGGTATGGAGGTTATTGGTGTATACATAATACTTTGTAGATCCTCCTTTCGCCCTCAGTACAGCAGCTATCCGACGTGGCATCGATTCAATAAGATGCCAGAAGCAGCTGGGAGGTACGGCCAACCAAGCTGTGTGTAATGCGGCCTTCAATGCAGGTATGGAGGTTATTGGTGTATACATAATACTTTGTAGATCCTCCTTTCGCCCTCAGTACAGCAGCTATCCGACGTGGCATCGATTCAATAAGATGCCAGAAGCAGTTGGGAGGTATGGCCAACCAAGCTGTGTGTAATGCGGCCTTCAATACAGGTATGGAGGTTATTGGTGTATAGATAATACTTTGTAGATCCTCCTTTCGCCCTCAGTACAGCAGCTATCCGACGTGGCATAGATTCAATAAGATGCCAGAAGCAGCTGGGAGGTATGGCCAACCAAGCTCTGTGTAATGCGGCCTTCAATGCAGGTATGGAGGTTATTGGTGTATACATAATACTTTGTAGATCCTCCTTTCGCCCTCAGTACAGCAGCTATCCGACGTGGCATCGATTCAATAAGATGCCAGAAGCAGTTGGGAGGTATGGCCAACCAAGCTGTGTGTAATGCGGCCTTCAATACAGGTATGGAGGTTATTGGTGTATAGATAATACTTTGTAGATCTTCCTTTCGCCCTCAGTACAGCAGCTATCCGACGTGGCATCGATTCAATAAGATGCCGGAAGCAGTTGGGAGGTATGGCCAACCAAGCTGTGTGTAATGCGGCCTTCAATGCAGGTATGGAGGTTATTGGTGTATACATAATACTTTGTAGATCCTCCTTTCGCCCTCAGTACAGCAGCTATCCGACGTGGCATCGATTCAATAAGATGCCAGAAGCAGTTGGGAGGTATGGCCAACCAAGCTGTGTGTAATGCGGCCTTCAATGCAGGTATGGAGGTTATTGGTGTATACATAATACTTTGTAGATCCTCCTTTCGCCCTCAGTACAGCAGCTATCCGACGTGGCATCGATTCAATAAGATGCCGGAAGCAGTTGGGAGGTATGACCAACCAAGCTGTGTGTAATGCGGCCTTCAATGCAGGTATGGAGGTTATTGGTGTATACATAATACTTTGTAGATCCTCCTTTCGCCCTCAGTACAGCAGCTATCCGACGTGGCATCGATTCAAAAAGATGCCGGAAGCAGTTGGGAGGATGACCAACCAAGCTGTGTGTAATGCGATCATCAATGCAGGTATCGAGGTGAATGTGGTATCCAGACGCCCAGTATGCCGTTCTACAGTGTCCCACAAATGCTCTATGCGTCTGATATCGGGGGAGTTCGGATGCCAATGGATATTATGGAAGTCTGAATTGCGTTCTTTAAACCAATTCCTGCGCAACGTTTGACCTGTGGCTAGGCGCATTGTCGTCTTAAAAAGCACCATCGCCACTCGGGAAAGAGTGCAGCATTGCAGAATGTACAGAGTCAGCAAGCAATTCACGATAGTGAGCACCAGATATACGTTGTTCCACACGCACAAGGGGTCCACGTTTCTGCCAGATAAACATCCCCCACATCATACAACCACCTCCACCGGCTTGCAGTGTGGAGACCATGCAGGATGGATCGAATGCCTCATGTTGTACGCTCCAAATATGTACACAACCATCTACAGATTGGGGGTTTAAAATGTGACTCGTCAGACTAGCACACTTTTTCCCAGTCATTCGATATCCAACTTGCTTGACCTTTGCCTCAAGCGAATCTTTGGTGCCGATGAACCGTGGGTAGGGGAAGATGTCGTCGGGTTCGTCAGCTGTTATATAGATCATACTTGCTACTGTGCGAGACGCTCGGTCATGACAGATGCTAGTCCGAGTTAATTTCTGTTGTATTGGGTAGTCAAATGTTGAACCGTACTGCGTCTGTCGGTCTGTACGACTCGTCGGACACGGTGCTCACCTCTCACATCAACCTTTCACTGTCCTGTGCAGTTTTCCCTCCTAGTAGTTGCTTGACCCGCCATTCCTGATACACTTTGACAACGGCAAATGACAAACAACCCACTACCAGTCCTGATACACTTTGAAAACTGCGGCTCTCGAACAACCCACCAGTTCATCCGTTTGGGAATTGGAAGCACCCGCTCTCGGAGTTCGCACAATCTGTCCTATCCCAAAGTCCGATAAATCTTCCCATTTACACATCATATTCGGAATTTTACTGCCTACTACTGCTCCACTCACACTTACATTTAGATTTATAACAGGGCGTATCTTAAAATTAGTAGTGGTATTTCATTCCACTCTTCTTTCACTACTTTACATACTCCAATCGTTGGTTTAGGTCTGCGTTTAGAAAGGTTCTTTTTAGCAATCCGAAGGCACTATAGATTGGAGTATGAGCAAAATGTATGCACTTGACACCCGTCTCTTTTCTCGTTTTTTTTTTTTCAAGAAACAGAGTGGTAGACTTGGATGTATGTCTGGTAGCCTACCTAGCTCTACTTTTTGAAAGTCCTGTGGATAAAGGAATGGTATTTGCTCTTTAAATATAGGAGTTAAAACATTATTTTGGTAATATTTAGAATTTATTTTAATATTATTTTCAACTTTCCTTACCTTTAATTTCCTAGTCAGACTAGCACACTTTTTCCCAGTCATTCGACAACCAGCAACAGTCGTGAATCCTTTACTGAAACTTTTCTTGGATTCTTGGAACCAGGTTTGCAATTCTTTTCTTACTGTTTTTTGTTACAGTCGTTTAGGTAGATTCATGCTTCATCAATAGTCATAATAAATTTCCATCTGTCTCCGGCTAACTTATTTTCATAAAGAAGTCTACACCGTGTTCTGTGCTCAACCACGTGACTACAAAAAAGGCTGTGAATATTATGTTTTTTTGTTTTTTTTCAGGTTCAAAACATTTTTATTACCTTGTTTACAACTGATACAGAGATTTTTAACGACTTAGCGATTGCTCTTTGTGTCGGTGGATTTTTTTTTTAAGACCAGAGACGTTACTTTCGAAACAGACGTAGAGGTTCGTACTTTCTTTGGATATTCGTTTGGTGTTATTTTTTTCTGTAAAAAGCAATGCTTGAAGATTTCCCCCTCTATTAATAACAATATTGGTTATTATACATTTAGAAATGCTTATTCGATGATTTCCACATCGTTTTTTAATTACAGAATACCTATACTTCTCTTCGTAAAGAGCAAAAGAAAAAAAAAAAAAAAAAACATTCTATCCACAGCATGTTTATGTACGCCATTTTCTTAGCAGACAATATTTAACTGCAGCAGGTGTTTCTTTCGGACTCATCGGCCGCGGGTGGCCCAGTGGTCAACGTTCGTGACTGCCACGGACATAACCTCAGGTTCTATCCCAGGCAGGTACGAACGCTCGAACCCCTAAATACCCGCCGTGCGTCGGATGGGCACGTTAAACCGTCGGACCCCGGGTACTGCCCCCCCCCTCCCGGTAAAAATAAGGGCGTCTTCTACCTCGCTTCCGTGTGACTTTCCTGTCGGGCAGTCTAGCCCAAATCTCCTAGCTTCCTATTTCTAAGGGTTGTTTAAGACCTGTGGTCAGACACTCCCTTCCTAAAATCCTCTACATATGATCTGATCTTTCGGACTCATCTAATACGCTGTTGCCAGTTCCAATTTTTTTATTGGAGGTTTAACGAACACCATGAGCAACTCAATGGACTATAAGCAGTCACCCGTACCTAATTTAAGGTAACTGGTTCCAGCGAAGGGAGAGAGCCAGTACCGTAAGACAAACACAACATCCATGTCACGCGGGATTCGAACCCGGGCCCCTTTCGGACGGATGATCAGAAGCCGTCGCTTAGACAACTGCGCCACCGGGGCTGCTGCCAGTTCAAATTCTTTGAACTTCTTTAATTTTCTGTAATTTCTTATCAAAACCGTTTTAAAAATGTATTAACGTCCTCTGTGGTCACCATTCCCTACTTTAGGGCCACTCGTTTCAGGGAAGGGTAGGAGCTAGTGTTGTAAGACAAACACACCACTCAAGCCTCATCGGGACTCGAACTAGAGCCCACTCATACGAGCAGGCAGATACCACCGCTTAGACCACTGCACCACGGTGTAATATCAGTGCAAAACTAGTCTGTGGTTCAAACCTTTTGAGTGATAGTTGGGAAAAAGCACGAATTAAATACTGCCCTTTTTGTCAAGTCGTGATGTTAAATCGCCCTGAGAAACACCAAGGTTTAAATTCTATCCAAAAATTGAATATGGAAAGAGCATACTGATTGAAAGAAATTGATTTATAAATATGTTGGCACTGAGATATTCATTAACATTCATTTGAACAAGAGATCTATAAACGGAATTCATTTCTCCGTGATTCAAAGTGTTGAAAATTACAGCGTCGCGTAATAACTCATTTGGAAAGCAATTTCAGTGCTTGTAGTTGCGGTAGTTAGAGATGGGGAAGTGAAATGTGCAGAATAATTTCGGATCAGGTCTACTCGGAAATGTCGTGAAATCCTACTGCGTGAAATGAGGTGAGAAACTGCAGGTGACCGTTTGATCGATGATGACATGTGCTGGCAGCTGACTTCCTCGATGGCAACGCTACCTTCATAATACAACAAGGCACATCTGTTTCACAAGGACTCCGAATGCACGTAAGGGTAGCATTTCATTAGATGAATGATATTGTCGATCATTCCAGTGCATTTAAAAAACGTGCATACCTTAAATGGATTTATTTTTCGACAGATCAGAGTAGAAAGGAAAAAAAATCCTTTCAGGATTCAAAACTGCTCACATTCAGTCTCGGAATGTGAGCTATAACGAAGTAAATTTCTCCGTCATTTCTGTCCACGCCAGGATTCGAGCCCGGATCCCGTCATTCCGGAATAAGTCACTCTACCAATTGAGCTACGCGGACGTTTTATTCTGATTCCTATCTGCCTTTATGTCGTGCGCGTCCTTCTGGCAGGTACGTCACATCTCCTGGTACGTTACATCATCTCTCCCTTATATATATTTTTTTTTTTGAAGTGCTGGAGAGAGGATTCTCTTATTTTTCCTATCTCGCGGTGTGGAAAGAACATCACACCAATGCGAGATTTTGAATGGTCGGGTCATCCGGATAGTTCGGGCGCCATTATAACGAAGTAAATTTCTCCGTCATTTCTGTCCACGCCAGGATTCGAACCCGGATCCCCTCATTCCGGAATAAGTCACTCTACCAATTGAGCTACGCGGACGTTTTATTCTGAGTCCTATCTGCCTTTATGTCGTGTGCGTCCTTCTGGCAGGTACGTCACATCTCCTGGTACGTTACACAGCAGTCACTCGCTTTTACGACACTGATTCTCTCTGAAAGCTGCGTCATATATCGATGCATTAATTCCTATAAGAAACAACAGACATTTTCTGATGTTTTCCCAAAAATTTTAAATGAAATTTAACAGATATAGAGAAACATTCGATTAATCCGACATATATCAACTTAATTCTGGTTCGTTTCGTTCCTGGACGAAAGCCACCCCTGTTTCTACAAGGGTTGTCCCAAAACAACTGAGAAATGTATCTATACACAAATATGCGTACCTTAATCATCAAGGAAGTGGTAATCGTTTTCGAAATCCTGTCCGTGGCAGCGAATACAGGTGTCACAACGCTCCTCCCACTTTTGGAATATCTTCTGGAATTATTCTTCTGAAATGCTGTTGACGTATCCTCGTGCAGCAGTAATAAGTTGTTGATCAGTCTCAAATTACCGTCCCCGTAATTTCGTTTTATAAAACGGGGAACAACTATAAGAGACGACAGAACTGGACATGTTCTGCCTTGCATTGGACCGCACATGAAAAGAAACGAGGAACCCAAGTTGAAAAATTCGTTTCATGCCCAAGTGTTTGGTTAAAATATCGAAGATATGTGAGATATCGAAGATATGTGAACCATATCTTCGATATCTCTAATTGACAGGTGTCTGTCTTCCCATATAATGACACCTATTGTATTGATGTTTACTTCTGTAATACTCCTTGAATGTCTTCCTCCATGAGCAATTAAAACCGCCGATTCTCGGCCAAACAAGTTGTTGATGTTCCTAGACATTCATCTTTATAAGCCTCTTGCATAAAACGAAAAGTCTTTCCGACAGACTTCTTAAGTCCACATCAAAATTTAATGGCGCAATTTTGTTCCACTTTCACATCCATTTATTTGAAAACTCACATCGCGAAAACACTTGTTAGGGGTTCGTGAAACAACGCTTATTAAACTGTGCACTACCGACTACGCATGCGTGATGAACAGGTGTGTCCGGTTGCTATGGTTACTACAACGACTACCATTTTTTCACGACTCGTGCCATGGTCGAACGCAGAATTGCATATTTTTTATAAATGCAATTTCAGTTGTTTTGGGACAAGCTATGTAATATCTTTTGGTTTTGCTTTGCTATGTCTTTTGGTCTTATTCGTTTTCTGCACGTTTTGGACGCATGTGTTTTCCTACTGCTTCTTTTATCTTATCCAGCTATCTCTCTCTTGGTCGTCCTCGCTTCTGAGTCTCATGGAGAGAGAGAGGGACTAAGTGTGAGAGCCAGACACACAGAAAGAGCGACAGAGAGACGGAAAGAAAGATAGACAGAAAGAGGAACATAAGGATGGAAAGAGAGACAGACACAAAAAGAGGTAGAGCGGAGGAGAGAGAAGCAGACAGAAAGATGGATAGAGGTGGAGAGAGGTAGACAGAAAGAGAGATAGAGAGTGAGACAGACACAAAGAATGACAGAGGGATGGAGATAGGGTGATATATAGATACATTGAGACAGAGAGTGACCTACAGAAAGAGGGACAAAGAGATAGAGAGTGAGTCTGACAGGAAGAGGGACCGAGAGATGGAGAGAGGCAGACAGACCGAAAGAGGGACAGAGAGATGGAAATGTCCCAAAGATAGATCTTTCCGTCTATCTTTGGGACATTCAAGACGGAAAGAAAGATAGACAGAAAGAGGAACATAAGGATGGAAAGAGAGACAGACACAAAAAGAGGTAGAGCGGAGGAGAGAGAAGCAGACATAAAGATGGATAGAGGTGGAGAGAGGTAGACAGAAAGAGAGATAGAGAGTGAAACAGACACAAAGAATGACAGAGGGATGGAGATAGGGTGATATATAGATAGATTGAGACAGAGAGTGACCTACAGAAAGAGGGACAAAGAGATAGAGAGTGAGTCTGACAGGAAGAGGGACCGAGAGATGGAGAGAAGCAGACAGACCGAAGAGGGACAGAGAGATGGAAAGAAAGATAGACGGAAAGAGGAACACAGCAATGGAGAGAGAGACAGACACAAAAGAAATCGAGCAGAGGAGAGAGAGACAGACACAAAAGAAATCGAGCAGAGGAGAGAGAGACAGACAGAAAGAGGGAAAATGGTGGAGAGAGGCAGACAGGAAGAAAGACAGAGAGATAGAGAGTGAGGCTGACAAAGAATGACAGAGAGAGAGAGAGAGAGAGAGAGAGAGAGAGAGAGATAGGGAGAGATATAAAGAGATTGAGACAGAGAGTGACCTACAGAAAGAAGGACAAAAAGATAGGGATTGAGACAGACAGAAAAAGGGACAGAGAGATGGACAGAAATATAGACACAAAGAAGAACAGATCAATGTTGAGAGAGAAAGACACAAGGATATAAAGCGGAGAGACAGACTGACAGAAAGAAAGACGGAGAGATAGAGAGTGAGACAGACACAAAGAGTGATAGAGAGATGGAGAAAGAGACAAGGAGGGAGATTGAGAGAAAGAGAGAGAGACCTACAGAAAGAGGGACAAAGAGATAGAGAGTGAGACAGACAGAAAGAGGGTCAGAAGGATCAGCTTCCACGTAACCATTTCTGGCACATATCTCATCACCTCTTTCAGCAAATTAGTCTCCTCAACATTTCATCAATTTGAACTACACTGATGTTTTTTCTGTTTCATTTTTTTTTATCTTGTTCAAGTATTCAATTTTTTTTCAAGGCTTCAAAGTTCTTATAATAAATTCAGTTTTCTTTTTACGTTTCAATAGGTTAAGATCAAATATTTGTATTGCCTTCTGTTTGAGAAAAATGAGAATGTTTTACCTACATATACCAATAAAGTTTTCCAAAAGAAATCCAGATGGTTAGATTCTAGGGTTTGAGCTTCCAGATTTTTTTATTATTTTGCCCGAGTTATTAAACAAACTTGGTTTTCCCACAGTCGTCCCCCTTCAGTGCAATCGCAAATTAGTTGTATATCAATTTTCCATCGCCTTTGGTACTTTCGTCATTGTATGCATTTCCGAATGCATAAAACATTGAGAAATTGGATATAGCAACGGTGCAAAAAAACAGTTTAGCCGTCTCACGACTTCCATCCTCTTGACAATTAAACACCTTCAAGTCAGTCTGCCATATTTCTCACCATTTCGAGTAGCGTAAACTCTTGGTTATCTGGAGGCAGATTAGCCGACTGGATTAAAATAACAAAGACGCATTACACTGAAGAGCTAAAAGTCATGAGATATCAATATGCAAATTTTTAGCTGGGGCATCCGTCGTATAAAGGTTTCGACGCACCCCACGATTTTTATCAGTTGTAAGATGTAATCGCGTGAGTCAGGCTGAACAACCGTCAATGGATTATTGCAAGATGACATAAATATCGGAGCTTGAACGAAGCACGGTATTGGGAGCCACACCAATGGGACATTCAATTTCCGAAGTTGTGCGAACATTCAACATTCCTCGGTCCACGGTGTCACGTGTGTACCGAGAAAACCTCATGGATGGCATTGCCACTCACACGTGGAGAACGCAGTGGCCGACCACGGGTGCTGAATGACCATGCCCAGCGGTGTCTGACCAGGATTGTCCATGCTGACAGACAAATGACACTGGCTCAAATAACATCCACACTCAATGCAGGAGGTACCAAAGACATATCCATCAGGTCAATGCAGCGTAATTTAGCGTCCATGGGGTAGGAGAGTAGAACACCCACCAGAGTACCTTTGTAAACACCACGACATTGGACACAGCGCCACACCTGGGATGGTGAACATGCTAATTGGACTCCGATGAGTCACGCTACCAGTTGTTACGAGCTGATGGTAGGGTTCTGGTGTGGTGCAGGCCCCATGAAGACCTAGACCCGAGCTGTCAGCAAGTCACTGTGCAAACTGGTGATGGTTTCATACATGTGTGGTTTGGGTCCTCTGGTTCTCGTAAGCACGTCATTAACCAGTAATAGCTTTGTTACTCTGCTAGGTGACCATCCGTCGGAACTGTCCAGAATGCTTCTCGAACCAATTTTGGACAAATTGTGCCCGATGACATGGTGCATTGTCCGCCTGGAAAATCCCATTGTTGTTGCAACGTCTGCACTGGAGAACGCAATGGCGATCTGTCGTGTTCAGCGATGAAAGCAAATTCTGCTTGGGTGCCACCGATGGCAGTATGCGTGTTCACAGACGCACAGAGAAGCGTCTCCACCCTTCTTGCATCCGCCAGCGACACACAGAGCCTACACCTGGTCTCCTGGTGTGGAGAGCGATCAGCTATCACTCCCGTACACAACTAGTGTTTGAACGGAGTACGTTAAACAGCACCTCCTACATGAACAACATAATTCAGCCCGTTGTTGTGCCATTTGTAAGGTCGGTCCATCGTGGTGTTTTCCAGCAAGATAACGCACGCCCACACACGGCACGTGCAACGCAACATGCACTTGAGGTTGTGAGACAACTTCCATGGCCTGCACGTTCACCGGATTTATCCCTCATTGAGCACGTGTGGGATTTTATGGGACAACGACTTATCCGGTCTCCACGGCCAGCCACGACCATCCCCGATTTACGCGTCCAGGTTGAGGATGCTTGGAACTCAATACCCCAAACTTACAGCGAACATCTGTACGACAGACTCCATGCCAGAATGGCACAGTGTTACGCAGTTCATGGCGGTTCAACCTCGTACTAACCATGTTACATGGAAATGTTATTTTTCAGTTTACCAGCAAATACAGCTGTATTTTGCCATAATGTTTTGATCACGTTATCCTCTATATTCCGTTATTATGCTGTATAAATTTCGTTGGTATCAGACGTCTCCTTGTTGGTGTTCTTTTTCCACTTTCCGCCCGTGTATATATTCGTTTCGGCTGATTTCAGCACCTCTTGCTACCCCGAAGTTGATTCATCTGTTAAAGGGTTAAGGATACTTATTTTGGGCATTCTGAAGTAGAGCTAAAAGATCAGAACAAGTTGTAAGCACCACTTCAAGTGTTACAGCGTTATGGACATTTTCCCGGTGGCGATATCGAATCCTTCTGCTCCGAAGCCGAATGCTTTCCTAATTAAGCTACACCGGCGAAGTTTTTCACTTCAACTTTGCCATTTTGACATGTGCGTCTTCTCTCAAGTAGGTACGTCACTGTGTACCGATTGAATATTGAAAGTTATAGATAAACTGAAAGAAAATCTGGGTCATTTGCAATTCCTGTAGAAAGGGCATAACCAATGAGCCAAAGCGACAACTAGTGGCGTAGTACATCACGTCCCAGCAAGACCTTGGCGCGAGCAGAGAGCTGTGTGTGTGTGTGTGTGTGTGTGTGTGTGTGTGTCAAGGACCCCAAAAGTTTAAGAACATTTTTTCAGTAACTCAGACAGAAGGATCTCTCTCTCTCTCTCTCTCTCGTCCACATCGATGAGTTTGTTATTTGCGCAAATGAGAGATACACGAAGTGCTAATTGAGAGCTTTCCCGCTGGGAATACAAAAACTATGAAAATTTCAGAGAAATAACCAGTCAGACGTGTCAGCTGCCGTTGTGTGGCAGGTACATTCTTTTAAAAACCTCTTTCCCGAGGAAATCAAGGAAACAACTACTGCGAAGGAATTATCCAGAGTTTTAATTAGTGATAATAGTTGCGTAAAAAGAGTCTACCCATTTCAATACATAATTTCTATTATGTCTCACCTTTTCTGTGACAGCGACTTCAGCTGAATGATCGTTTTCAAAACTGAAACTGATAAAGAACTCGTTAAGAAATACGATGAGGGAAAAACGACTTAGTGGGTTAGCAACGTTAAGTATTGAACATAAATTAATTCAGAAAATAGATATTACTGATTTAATAATAAATTCTTCCTTATGAAGAAACGAAGCTATGAAATTCAGAATGATATATGTGAAAAAAATACAGCTGTGATATATGTATATTCTGTATTTCTGGTAATACTTTCTAGACAGACTTTTTGCATAAGGTTAATGGCATTCATGTTATTTAGATCGCATTTTAAAAGCAGCAGGTTATAGAATTTTTCAAATGAATTTTTGAAACTAAATGTATTTGAAACAAGTACTGTAAGTGCTATTTCAGTTTTGTTTTTATATTTGCAAATGTATTTCTACTGAAATATGAGCTGCTGCAATGCGATACACTAAAGTTTGGATTTCATATTCATTCTCTCTCTCTCTCTCTCTGTCTTTCTTCTCTTCTTCTTCTCTTCCGTTTAAGATGGGTTGGGTCTTCTATTGAGCAGATTCTCCCAAGCTTCTCTGTTCCTTGTTTTCCGAAGAAGTTCACCATATGTTCCGTAGCCCGAGATGTTCTTTATTAATTTCAGCTAGTTAAGTCTTGGGCTCTCAGGTTTTTTTCTGTTTTGTTTTTTCGTTAAGATGTTAGGTAGTCTGTTTTTGCCCATGCGTGAAACGTGACCGAACCATCTCGGTTGCTGTTTTCTATTTTTTCCAATATTATCACTTAATATGACAGTTCTTTTCTCACTGTGCTATTTCTTTTCTTTTCTTTTTTGTCCAGCTTGTTTTATTTATTTTTCCTAAGCATTTCATTTCAAACGCTGAGAATGTTTTCTCCTCTCTTGACTTTATTATCCATGCTTCGGCTCCATAGATGACCGTTGTTATAATTATTGATTCGTATAATTTGATTTTGGCTTGTTTGGATATCTTGTTTGCTTTCCAGAATTTCTGTAACTTTCCTATGGTTACCCATCCTATTGCTATTCTGTGTTTGATGGTTTTCAGAGCATCTACTGTTTCTGTTATTTTTGATCACAGGTAAAAAAGTTCACAACTTGACCTATTTATTCGCCATTTAGGGTTACTGTGATGTTGTGTTTCTACCCATTTTCATAACTTTTGCCTTTTGAAGATTTATCGTACAGGTTTCATTAAGTTTATTTAGCAACGTCTGTGGTTCATTTGGGGTTCTTGCAATAAGAACGAGATCATCTGCATATTTGAAATTATTTATATTTAGACAATTTGATGTTAATTCCAGGTTCATTATCTATTAGATTATTTACAACTTCTTCTAGGTATATGTTAAACAGGCGTGGGGATATTGGACATTCCTACATTACTCCCTCCATTGGTTCTGTTTTAAGTCTGTCCTTTTTAATTATTGTATATTTATTAGTTTGATTAAAATTCTAGGGACGTATTGTAAAATTGACTGTAAAACATTACTCTACGTTGACTATTTGGTGATGCACTATCTGATCAAAAGTATCCGGACAAGTGTCCGGATATCACAAACGCCCTCCAATAGAAAAAAAATTGATATGAGATGGTCCACCCTTTCCTGCTATCTCAACCTCCACTGTACTGGGAAGGCTTTCCACTAGATTTTGGTATGTTGTTGCGAGAATTGCCTTTAGTATGCCACAGAAGCATTAGTCAGGTCGATAACCGATGTCGGGCGGTTTATCCTGGATCGCAGTCTGCGTTCCAATTTATATAAAAGGTGTTCATGGGGTGTATATCGGGACTATGCGCAGACTAGTCAAGTCCTTCCACACCCGTTTCATCAAACTATTCCTGCAAGTATCTCGTTTAGTGGACAAGGGCATGGTACTGGGTAAATAAAGGGCCTTTACCGAACGGTTGTCGTATTGTTGGGATCACAGAACTGTCTAGAATTTCATTATTGGAGACATAGGTAAGATTCCCAGCATTCAAACTATAGGGCCCAGCCCAAAACATGGGGAAAAGCCCCAGAGCGTGATGTCTTGTCCACCAAACTTCACAGTTGGCAAAGTACATTCCAGAAGACAGTGTTCATCTCTCATCATTCACACACAGACTTCAGTCGGACTAGCAGGGGTGAAGCGTGATTCATCAGTCCAGAAAACTCGTGTCCAATGCTCCAGATTCCACTGGCACCGAGCTTTACACCACTCCAGAAAACGCATTTCCACTGCTCCAGACTCCACTGGCAGCGAGCTTTACACCACTTCAGAAAACGCGTTTCCACTGCTCCAGACTCCACTGGCACCGAGCTTTACACCATTCCAGAATACACGTTTCCACTGCTCCAGACTTCACTGGCACCGAGCTCTACACCACTCCAGAAAACGCGTTTCCACTGGTCCAGACTCCACTGGCACCGAGCTTTACACCACTCCAGAAGACGCGCTTCCACTGCTCCAGACTCCACTGGCACCGAGCTTTACATCATTCCAGAAAACGTGTTTCCACTGCTCCAGACTTCACTGGCACCGAGCTTTACATCGCTCCAGAAAACGCGTTTCCACTGCTCCAGACTCCATTGGCACCGAGCTTTACACCACTCCAGAAAACGCGTTTCCACTGCTCCATACTGCACTGGCACCGAGCTTTACACCACTTCAGAAAACGCGTTTCCACTGCTCCAGACTCCACTGTCACCGAGCTTTACACCACTCCAGAATACGTGTTTCACTGCTCCAGGCTTTACTGGCACTGAGCTTTACACCACTCCAGAAAACGCGTTTCCACTGCTCCAGACTCCACTGGCACCGAACTTTACACTACTCCAGAAAACGCGTTTCCACTGCTCCAGACTCCACTGGCACCGAGCTTTACACCACTCCAGAAAACGCGTTTCCACTGCTCCAGACTCCACTGGCACCGAGCTTTACACCACTCCAGAAAACGCGTTTCCACTGCTCCAGACTTCACTCGCACCGAGCTTTACACCACTCCAACTAACTCATAGCGTTGATCTTGCTGATATCATGTTTGCGTGCCGCAGCGCTGCCATGGAAACCCATTCCTTTCAGCTTTCGACGAAAGATTATGGTACTTGCCAGAGATGGAAACGGATCACGGGTCAACGGGTCGACAATTTCGTGAGGGTCAAACGGGTCGGGTCAAGGTGTTCCTGACCCAATTTCGACCCGGTTTTATTTCCGTTTTAATTTTTAAAAGAAACAAAAATACGTGCTGTGGAATTTTGTGATCGGAGTGAAAAAATATTTGTCACACAAAAATATTGCTGTCTCTTTCTTAAAGCAACGAAGATTTCCACAGACCGATGGTACGGCGCAGACGCTGGACTGACCGATACCATATCGTAAAATGATTTTTCCTTTGCGCTTGTTTTCAGTGCGATTATTCGGATGAAGCTACACGTAAATGCCTGTCGCCTGCATCTCTGGTGATTCACTCTCTCACACTCCGCGTGTCACATTGTAAGACTGAGAGTTACTTTTCACATCGCATCTTTTGCACCGAGCATTCAGAGGTTTTCGTTTGACGCGCTTACATCGCGTTCCATTGCATGTCGTGTCGAAATTTGTGCTTTATTTGTTAATATGGATGAATTTAATATTAAGGAGATTGAAAAAGGCGTCGAGGCCAACAAATACGTGCTTGTTGAAAACAAAAAAGAGAGAAGAGTGAATGTTGGAAGTTGTTCCGTTTCATTGAGAAACCAGAATATGTTTCACAACAGCACCAATTTTCACAAGCGTGTGATGAGTTGAAAGTTTCCAAAATGTGAATGAGGATTTCATGAGCATTTATTACTTTTGAGGGGTGATGATGAAATCAATATCCACATTTTCAAAACTTTCAACTGATCAGAAGCTAGAGAAAATTGGTGTTGCTGTGAAACATATTCTGAAGATTGATATGTTTTCAAGAAAACAGCAGAAACTTAAATTAAACAAACAAGTTACTTAATTCAAAAATGTTGACTGTAGCACCGTTAAAATTAAGTGGAGCAGGCTTAAAAGGGGACCAGGGAGGTTTGACTTTTGAAAAAGTGGCTTGCGTTTAATTGTTTATAACAAGGCAGCGAATAAATATAAAACGTTTTGTCTGCGTAGGGGTATTTAGTATAAAATGATAAAATAAGAAAATGTCGCAATATTTATTATCAGGTGAATAATATTTGCGCTCCAACGTAATAAGGCAAACTCTGTAAAATCAGATTTTACCACAATTACAGTCGAATGGACAAAGGTTTCTGGAAATCGCAGGGATATTTCTTCTTCTCACGTTTCCCTCCATTGATTATACCTGAAAAATTGAAAATGAAAACAAAATGCAAACAAGAAAGATGAGACCGAATTTTCGGGTGTAATGAGCACGTCTTTTGAATCCGTTCTGACGCAAATTAAATTTATCAAAGCTATTTAAAGTCAATGGAGCAGGTATGGAAAACAATAGTATCTGATGGAAGAAAGAAGTTTTTCAATAGGGCTTTTAATCCCTCAGATATTGCTGTAAACGGAATCGTGAGCTTACGAACTCTAAGAAACAGAGATATCGACAAAAATAAGATGTGACTTTACGTCCCCTGGTGGGAAAACCATGGATTATTTTAGGAAGAAAGTATTCTCAAAAGGATTTTCCATATGAGCGGTATCGGTCGTAGAAAAAAAAATTTAGTCGAGTTTCAGGAGCCCCGATTTTTCTACAAGTACATCAGAAGCAGAAATTAAAACTTATGCCCCTGGTGGCCAAACCATTCTTTACCAAACTTTAGAAACTATGTGAAAAATATTTTCCATCAGGTCTTGTGTGCGATACAGGAAGAATTTTTCAAATCGGAGTTTTAGAAGCAGAAATAACGCAGAAAACGCAATTTACCTTTGTGCCACCTAGTGGAAAGTCTATGATTTACTTAAAAATTTTGAATTTATAGGAAAAACATTTCGCATCGGAAACACTATCCAACAAAAAAGGAATTTTTCAAATCGGACTCCTAGAAGTAGAGAAATTGACAAAAAAGACAGACATCTACGCCTCTGGCGTAGAAATCATGCATTATTTTAAAAAGAAAATGTTTCTAAAAGGTTTGTCAACATGAGTAGTATCGGTCTACAAACGGCGTTTGTTTTCAATCGAGAATTTAGAAGCTCATATTTTGCTACAAAAATACATCAGAAGCGGAAATTAAGACTTACGCCACCTGGTGGCCAAATCATTTCTTACAAAAATTAGAAATTGCGTGCAAAGGATTTCCCATTAGAAGCTGTATACGGTGCAGAAAGAATTTTTCAAATCGGAGATTTAGAAGCAGAGATATAGGGGGAAACGCAATTTACCTCTACGCTTCCTAGCGGAAAGTCTATGAATTACTTGAAAATTTTGAAATTATATGAAAAATATGTCCCACTGAAAACACTATCCAACAAAGAAGGAATTTTTCAAATCGGACTCCTAGAAGTAGAGATATTCACAAAAATAAGATAAACATCTACGCCACCTGGAGGAGAAACTGGAATATTTTAAGAAGAAAATATTGCGAAAAGGTTTATCGATGTGAGTGGCATTAGTCCACGAAATAATTTTTTCAATCGATGTTTTAGAAACTCAGATTTTATGGCAAATATATCAGAAGCAAATAATGACACTTACGCCCCCTGGTGGCCAAAGTATTCTTTACAAAAAATTTGAAATTATATGCAAAAGATTTTCCATTAGGAGGTGTATCCGCTGAAGAAACAATTTTTCAAATCGGAGTTTTAGAAGAAGAGTTATCGGGAAAAATGTAATTTACTTTTACGCCTCCTATCGGAAAGTCTATGCGTAATTTGAAAAAGTAACTATATCTAAAATACTCTTCGACATAAATGGAAACGAAAGATAAAATATTTTTTTCAATCGGATGTTTAGAAGCAAATGTGTGGAATAAAACGTATTTTTGAATTCGACATCATCTGCATTTACGCCTTCTAGCGGCGAAATTGCATATCGTAAAAAAACAAACGAAATAAAGGATCATTATTCCTATATTTCAAGCTTCCCAATGGGTACAGACAGACGGACGGACAAACCGGTAACATAAGCACGATCTTTATTTACAAAAGACGCGCTAAAAATGTGGAAAAATGCGAGTTATTCGTTATTATAAAATGGTGAAAACATTTTTATTCAATCAAATGGCAGATATAATTAATGCGTCACCGTGTTTTACAACTCCGGTATAAATTTGTAGTTGATATCTCCAGCGGTTTTCGTGATATCGTTGTAAAATCACCAAACATGTAGTTTCGAGAAAATCGCGTTCAAATATTCGGTGCAATATTTATGTTAAAAAAGTCGTACTTACGGGTTAAAAATTTCCTGCACTGTAAAATGCAGTTCCTGCACTATAGAATTTTGGCACTTTGAGTGAAAGCCTGCAGGACCGTTCTATTCTACTCGGGTAACGAAGGTAGCATTGACTGCGCGACTTCCTGCGTTCGTCAGGCAGCGCGCCACATCACATTTTATGATCCCCTGACCACAATTTTGTGAATTTTTCGAAAATTCAAACGGGAACATATTCTTAAAGGATTACACTATCGAAATATGTAAAAAACTCGAAATTAGTTTTTTCGATATTTCAAACCTCCCTAGTCCCATTAACATTACTGCGCAGCGACTTTTTGACTTTCGCTGATGTGTTTGAAAACATGTGTAAAACAGTTAGGTTATGTGAAGGACGGCAGTTTCAACACTTTCTGTAAGTACGTGATATATATATATATATATATATATATATATATATATATATATATATATATTTAACTAAAAAACATACAAAGTCTGCAGACAACTCAAAGCAGCATGGAGAGATGCATGCTTGGTGTAACCAGGAAAGATAAGAAGAGGAACTTGTGGATAAGGAAAATCACAGGAGTGGACGACATCATGACCAGAGTGAAATTACTGAAATGACAATGAGCTGGACATGTTGCTAGAAGAACGGACCACCGATGGACAACCGAAAATTTAGACTGGATTCCGAGGGACAGGAAAAGACCCAGAAGAAGACCCCATGGGAGATGGATGGATGAAATTCGAAAGTATGCTGGAGTGACATGGAGGAGACAGGCTCAAGACAGACAATTGTGGAAGAGGCTTGGAGAGACCTTCATCCAGCAGTGGATTGATAATGGATCATGATGATGATATATGATTATGTATAATTATAAATTGAGTTTCGAATTTATAGTTCACACAGATTTGTTCGATTTAAGCCTGGGTCCAAAATTTTTTACCCGTTTCGAACTGTGGTACTGGCGTTGCTTTCAGAGGCATTTTGGTATTCGGTGGTGGGTGTTTCAACTGAGGACAGGCGATTTCATTGCACCCCATCTTCAGCACTCAGCGGTCCCGTTCTCTCATTTTACGTGGATTTCCAAGTTGCGATTGCACTGCTGTTGCTCCTAGACAATTTCCATTTCACAAGAGCGTAGCTTACAGTTGACGGGGTCTACCGCAGCAGGGCATAAATTTCCCGAACTGACTTGCTGTTAAGATGGTATCCTATGACGGTGTCACGTTGAAAGCCCCTGATCTCTACCGCAAGACCCATTCTACTGTACATACTTGTCTATGATGTTTTAAGGCCAAGTGCGTCTTTTTATACGTACATACATGAGACATGGATGTGATGCATATGGGCAAATCCTCTACTCCAAAATGGCTGTCCGGATATTTTTAATCATAGACAGTGTTTATTGAATCTTTGCTATGAGGTCTAACACTTTCTTCGCTTTGCTGCTAATTATACGGAGCCCCCGATTATTGAGTAGCTGACAAGCCGAATAGATTATCTACACCACTATCGACGATTGCTCAACTTGCCTTGTAGAAATGGAAGGATATATACAGGGTGATTCCGCTAAGCGTGTACAAACTTCTGGTAGAGGTAGGTTGCACAAAGACAAATAGGAATCACATTGCAATGCACTGTAGGAAACGCCATCTTCATCCAGTAGATGGCGTTGTTCGGCCGCGAGACTGCTCATACGTTCTTTCAGGATACCGTCATTTGTAAACCGCCCAGCAGAGTTATAGGCGGTGGAGAAGCCCCATCCTGTACGATCACGTGCAGCACAAAACTGTTTTGCTGTTAATGTTTGGGCCCGCATTGTCGGGGACCACTTAATTGGCCCATACCTCATGCTTCTTCGTCTGGACGGAAGGAGTTACCGGATATTTCTGGAGGACGTCTTGCCAGAGCTTTTGAACGAACAACAGGTCCCTCAGTCGCTGCGCCGTGCAATGTGGTTCCAGCACGAAGGGGCCCCCGCCCATTTCAGCAATGACGTTCGTCGTCACTTAAACATGACATTTGAACCTCAGTGGATCGGGCATGGCGGTCCCGTTCATTGGCCTTCAAGATCGCCGGACTTAACATGCCTTGATTACTTCTTCTGGGGTTATATCAAATGACTGGTGTACGACACCCCCGTTGAAAGTGATGAGGACCTTTTCGCACGCATCTCTGTAGCTGCTTCGGAAGTCTGAGACACGCCAGGAATTTTCCAAAATGTACGTGATTCCATGCGCCGACGATGTCAAGCGTGTGTTACAGCTCATGGTCGCAACGTTGAACACCTACGGTAACCTCAATGCATTTTGCAAATGTCTTGTGAGTAATAAAACGCATTTTGTTCTCTTACGTGCTGCTCTTTCATTTCTCGTTATCTTTGTACACTAGCACATGAAGATGGCGTTTCCGACCTTGTCTTTGTGCAACCTACCCTTCCCAGAAGTTTGTACACGCTTACCTAAATCACCCTGTAGGCCAGAAACTCATTTTGTTTCCCAACGTTCTGTCAGCAATAACACCAGTACCGCGTCAGATGAACTTGACTGTTCTCTGCCCAGCTATTTTGCTGGAAAACGTACTTTCAGACATCGAATCAGATGAACTAGATTTAGAGATAAAAGCATGTGTACATCAAAATTATTCCACAGTTATTTGCAGTACTGTTTTATTTTTGATTTTATTCCACAGTTATTTACTCAGAATGATAGGGTGAGACTGCAGCTCACCTAAAGAAGCTGCACTTTTTGCATGGCATGTGCATCGTGAGTACACAGAGTGGTCCAAAAGTCTTTCCATGTTTTTAGAAAATTAATAAAAATATAACTACACAACATACATCAATTACGTTTAAAGCATTTGAAAGATAAATATCTGGTATTTTGTTGTCTTTTGCTGCGTGTAGATAACGCTAGTTGTTCTTTCTGTTTATTGCTGCAAGCTAAAATGGCGAAAGTGTAAGAAATAGCGGTTTGTGTGGAATGCTCTTTAGAAATGAAATCAGTAATTTAAGTGCAAAGAAATGTTTGTACACGTTTCGGCGGGAATCCTTCTAATGCTAAAACAATTAAGCATTGATAATAATATCAGTTGAAAGTACACCAGATTGTGCACAATCAAAAATCGGTTATAACGTAATAAATTCCGTTTATTTACTAGCGTAAGACGGATATAGATTCGCCAAGCTTTCGCTCCCCACTGGGAGGCTTTTTCAAGACAATAGGTAGAACTTCATCTACACCATATACGATATACATGTATACACTATATTGACAAAAGTCACCGGACACCTAGAAGAAAAACACAAGATATCATTTATTGACATACGTTAGTACAGTATCGGTCCGCCTGTGGGCTTAATGCACGCACTGATCCTTCCAGACATCCTTTCGACAAGGTTTTGGAACACAGCGTCAGGTATGCGCTTTCATTCAGTACATAATGCTGCCGCTAACTGTTGCTTAGTAGTAGGCCTTGGTTCCAAAATTCTTATGCGGCGCTCTAATTCATCCCGTAGGTGCTCTATGGGATTAAGATGAGGGCTCTGTGCTGGCCAGTCAGCACACGATACGGAATTATCGTCAAACCACGCCGTAACAGTCCTTGCTCTATGGCTCTGTGCATTATCCTGCTGGTACCAAACAAGGCTCGGTTCCATAGCATTACCGCAGAGTTGGTAGGCCATAATTGTCCATAATATCGAGGGAGACATGCGGGTTAATAGGCTTATTCACGATAACCAATGTGCCGGGACCGTACCACGAAAAACACCCCCATACGAATCCACTGCCCGCTCCAAACTTGACCGTACGAACAGCACACTGTGGTAAATAGCGTTACTCCGGCTGCCGCCATACCCACACACGGCCATCAGATTAATGGATCGTGTATTTTGATTAATCAGTCCATACGACCCGTTTCCATTGATCTACGGTCCATGATAAATGTTCTTTACACCATGCTAAACGACGAGTAGCATTCCGAGTGGAGATGAAATGCTTATGAGCAGCTGCACGACCACGGTAACATCGATCGGAACAAATGATAGTCTGAAGGGGCTATGTCGGGACTATACGCCGGATGCCTCCACAACGTGCTGACCAAGCGTCAATAACGTTTCCTAGACCGATTTCGTGATATGCAGCCTAGCGTTGTCATGCCGTAATTTCATGGGACGCAATCCTTTGCCTGTGAATGGACGTTTCGGACACATTTCCTGGTTCAATCGCAGCAATTGTTGCTTGTAGCGATCAGAAGGAACAGTTTGACCTTGTTGCAATAGTTCACAATATAGCACACTCTTCATATCCCACCAGATGCACAGCAGAACTTTCTTGCAGTGAATATTGCGTTTCGGTGTCGAAGTCGTTATTTCACAGGGATATACCCACCGTTTTTTGCATTTGGAATTGTCGTACTAAATCCACTTTTCATCACCCGTAACGATTTTCCACAGGAAAGACTCTCTGTTTTCTTTTTCAACAGATTCAAACACTTCATGACACGTTTATCCATGTTCCTCTGGCTCAGGTCATGTCGCACCCATTTTCCTTCCCCTGAATCTTTCCCATTGAGCGTAATCAATTGGAAATGGTTTCTTGAGTTAGCCCCAGTTGTTGAGTTAGTTTGTTTTGCGTTTGAAACGAATCTTCATCCAGCAATGCTTACAATTCCTCGTGTGCAACCTTCTGCGGGGGTGCCTCTACGTTCACGATCGCTAACATCAAAATCACATTGAGCGTAAGCAATTGGAAATGGTTTCTTGAGTTAGCCCCAGTTGTTGAGTTAGTTTGTTTTGCGTTTGAAACGAATCTTCATCCAGCAATGCTTACAATTCCTCGTGTGCAACCTTCTGCGGGGGCGCCTCTACGTTCACGATCGCTAACATCAAAATCACCTGCTTTAAACCGTTTAAACCAAAACCCACACGTGCTTTTCGATACAGAATTCTCCCGCAGAACACGACAGATCAATGCACATGTTTTTGCAGAACTTTTTCCTTGATGAAATTTTCGTAATGAATGTAGTTTTGGATAAGTGCTGTATCGCTTGCAATCTTTCATCTACCGATGTGTAAGCGCGTTTGACTGTTGGATAAACTTCTGTGTCACATTTTATAATCTGGACAAGTTAAGGTCACGTGAAAACAACACGGGGGAATGTCGAATATGTATATTAGCGGTATACGTCACGCAAAAACGCTTTAAAACAACTTATTTCTATACCTAATAAATATCAAATATAACTGTAAATACGTATACAACTGTATGCTGCTGGTCATTGGTCAATTATTACGAAAACCAGCTGAAAAGTCCAAATTTGAGCCAGACACAGCCACACGTGAACAAGGAGTCCAAATACGTAGTCGAAATTCCGGTTCGACCTAATGAAATAAACCTGCAAATATAGTTTATGCTGTACTCTGATACATATACCATGCAATATACAAGGACTGGTGCTGATGTTAACCAACTGAATAGATAGCAGGTGAATATCTATGTGCACCAAATGACATATGACATGTTTGATGTCAAGTTTCACTTAACCAAAACCCACTATTTAAGTATATTAGTGCATTGGTACAGTTAAAATGATGCAGACGCTTGAGCCACGCCCTACTTCGATAATTTATTTCCTAGCTTTTCGTGGCATTTCGGAATATATAGCACATCAATGTGTTCCAACATTGATGAGGAAAGATTGACAACTCATTCGGAACACATCCAGAAGTAATTTTGGAAAATGCGTTTGCTGTGTGTTACGACAGTGTTCCACGCTTTTTCCACGTAGTGTTCCGAATGTATCATGCAAAAATATTGTCTTCTATCAGAAAATATTTTGTGGAGGAGAGAGCATTGTTAACACATGCAGAGAGCATCAATAACACATAGACATTCGGAACACCTTGGGAACATATGAGGAACACAATGATCACTCTTTTTTTTTGGAAATGGCTTTCACAAAATTCTACAAAAGTGTGCGATCTATTCCACGTGATTTGTTACTTGGTTTTTTCCACCTCAAATACTCACTTTGCTTTCATATAGTTATCGGACTTAACACACGAATAAATAGGAACCTCAATGTCTTGTAATTTAAATTTGAACCTATGATAGGAATTCCACGTGACAATCCAAAACAATATAACTTCCTTTGTTTGAACGCATGAACGTTGTCCCATTTTGTCGCGCACAGCGCACGTGTGTACCACTTTGCTTTGTTGTCATAGAAGCACAGCCGAATTTTTAACAGCTTCTGGTGCGACGCCACCTCATCTAAATCATTCTGACATGACGTCACAGATGCATTACGTCCCGTGATCAAATCTTTTGAAACAGAAAAACGCTAAGTCAGGAATTTTGGATCTACTTTGTCGTTCATAAACGACATGGAATTTTGCATTTAGAATCCTATCGTATAAAATTTAATTTTAAAATTTCCCTTGCGAACCTAAAATGATTATTTTAGATTGTCAACCCAGTTTCTTTTCTCATTTAAGTCTAAACATTGACAGTTCTAATAGAGTAGGTAACAGTGTCTTTTTATTATTTCATGCGTTTACTGAAGAAACATGATTGGGAACTTTCTTTTTCCTTTTTCCTTAAACTACGAATTTATCAGAATATAACTAGATTATTTTCGCAGAGTATAACCAGATATTATTTTATTTATATTTGTAGAATAAATGAAAAAGAAAGAAAAGAAGGAAAGAAAAGAAGGAAAGAAAAGAAAGCATATTTTTTGTTGTTCTGCGCATGAACTACCATAGTATTTTTACATTTGCAACTGCAGAGTTCTAAGATTCCGAAGATGCTTTTATTATTTTAACACTTTTCTGTTATCTGGCAAGAGCAAGAACAGGAGAACGTAATTGCTTGCCACCTGCGTGATTTTTTTTTTTTCAGTATACATGAAACAATGCGCGGTTTAGGACCACTATGCTTTTAATGAGAGGTTTTAAAGGACGGGAACCACTAAAAAGGTTTGCTTTCAAACGATTTCACAGAAAAATGTCGGTAATATTATTATACAACTAGCTGTAGCTTTTGTTTTTCATATATTTCATGTGATGCCTATAGAAACATCTGATGTGAGGCGAACAAACACTGGGAAAATGCGAGCGGTTGCCGATTTTGATTGTTGAATTCCTATCTGAACCGATAATGTTTTTTTTTCTCTCCAAATAGTATAATTATGCTAATTATCCGAATTTCTTGGAGTAGAATAGAAATAAAACTTTCAAGTTTTATTTCTATTCTACACAAAGAAATTCGGATTATTAGTATAGTTATACATTGTGGCCGCAAAAAAACAAACAAAAAAACGTCTATTTCAACTCACGCAAACTTCTTTTTTTTTTTTTTTTTTTTGATTGGAGGTTTAACGACCACCGTGAGCAACCCAATGGGCTATAAGCAGTCGCCCGTCCCTAATTTAGTGTCACTGATTCCAGGGAAGGGAGAGAGCCAGTGCCGTAAGACAAACACAACATCCATGCCTGGCCGGGTTCGAACCCGGACCCCTTACGGACAAATGACCAGAGACCAGCGCTTTAGACCACTGCGCCACCGGGGCGGCCACGCAAACTTCATTCCCTTCCCTTCTTTTCCCTATGACCAAATTCGGATTCAAAATAATCTACCACAAATATACACAATTGAACTCCCTAAAACACTTTAATCTAATTAAAACTTCAATCAATAAAAACCTATATTACACATTTCCTAAAACGTCAAAGTTAAAAAACTGTAACCCATAATTATTTAGAATTACACATCAGTGCCCAATTAAAACAAACCTAAATACCTGACACAACCAACATACTCGACAATCACGGACCTCTCTCCACTCAGAAATAAGCATAATATCCAAGCACATTCAGTCTCTGCCCAGGCCATTCTCAAGGAGCGGACGCAACAGATGTACCACCCGTCACCAACCACGAAACGTGGCGTATGTTCCAGTGCTCGCGCGGCATCGTCTCATTCCCGTTCTCCGTCGTTCAGGCGCAGTGGCGCCATCTATCAGATGACCCAATAGCCATCTTTTCCTTTCGTACTTATAACTATCTGTTCGATATTTATTGATTGAAGTTTTAATTAGATTAAAGTGTTTTAGGAGTTCAATTGTGTATAAATGTGGTAGATTATTTTGAAACCGAATTTGGTCATAGGGAAAAGAAGGGAAGGGAATGAAGTTTACGTGTGTTGAAAATTATTAATATTATTATTATTATTTTTTTTTTTTCCGGCCTGGAACCACGATGTAAATAAGAAAAATACGTGTTGGAAATGTGTACAGTCGAAATTCTAAAAGATTTAGGGAATAAAGGTGAGTAACCTCAAAATATAGATTATGTCTAAATGGCACGTGAATAATTAAGCAGCTAGATTACATTTATATGAGAGATATATTTAGTTAAAACCTTATTTCTGCGAAAGTTATCAGTCCACACATTCGCCTACGGAAATGTAGCGTGACATCTAGTTTGATCTGAAGCTAGAATTAAACTAACAGTAGCTCTGCTTAGGTATTCGCTGTATTTTAACCTGAGGAGACATAGCAGTATACATGTTCTGCGGCATTGTGGGTCACAGGAATAATATACAAGGGTCAGCTATGTAACTAATAAAAATTATTAAATATGTCACTTCACAAACTACGTCGTAAGTTAAGTTATACTTGTGCAAAATTATTAATTTATAATGTTAATCATTAAAAGTTGCAATTTTGAATTTAATGGTGTAATAACTGATTCCGCATCCCATGGTTTTCTTCCTTGCAACCAAAATCAGCATCAGTGTCACGTAGAAACACTTTCTCCTAAGTGTTTTTAAGTACTGCGGGGTAAATTCTTTTACAGTAAGTAGAGGAACATATATTTTTTTATGCACGGCCCTTAATCGATGTATGCTTGAGTTTTCGCATATATCTCAGCAAGATTTTATGCTATCCCACTGTAACTTTGGATTTGCGGATTTAAAAATATTGCTCATCCAATGGGCTATTAATGAGATATGGTCACAATTCATTTTTTTTTCATGATCATATTCCATAATGTATAATTCTCTTAATATACCAGTTCTGTCCTTGCATAGCGGCTCATATTATCTGGGTATCTATGTGTTTTACTGTTGCAACACCAAATCATTGTATCTGTTTTCGATTAAATGATACAAATTCAAATCGAATTCCACAGTTTAACATTAGCGGCATCTCTCTCCCGTAGCTCACTGTACACGTATTTATTGGTCGATTTGTATGAAATGTGGAATTTCGGGGTTTTACTATGTGCTGAATAAAATGCGCATGAAATAACATACCTCTTATATGGAAAAATTCGTAGAGAGCTAATTAGTATGTTAATTAGCCTATTAGCATGTTTCTTTGCATCATATGATAGTTCCCTTCGAGTCCTTTCAAATGATACCGCATTTGTTTATATGCGGCAAACGGTACCAAAGTTAAGGGGTGGCTCCTTTTTTTTTTTTTTTTTTTTTTTGATGTCGGTACATGGAATAAGGGATGTAAGGTCAGGTGATGCGTAACATCACAGCCTCTCCTTGACAAATGTCAACCCCGCCTTCTCGTGGTGCATCCTGTTCCCACTAAAGGGGCTCTGACGACCGCCCATAGCGGTATAACTATACCATCGGGATCAGAGGAAATGCTATCCCACACTCACCAACCCGCTTGGCCAGCGTGGTGAGTTATGGCCAAACCCCTCCAAAATGATTCCACAACTTAAATCTTGGCCCTCAGTCTCCGGCAGCTGGAATGTACCTGGCCAAGGCAGCGGCCAGTGCGACATGAAGGCAGAGGGTGCTAAGAATCCCCGGAGGACCGGACTAGGCTGCCATCTGATGCTGACCTTGGCTACTTACAATGGACGCTCCCTATCTTCTGATTCAAGGCTTCTTGAATTGGAAGAGGAACTACAAAGGATCAAGTGGGACATCGTGGGGCTAAGTGAGGTAAGGAGAAAAGGAGAAGATCTCATCGAACTGAAAAGTGGACATCTCTTCTACTATCGTGGGACAGATACTGGCAGAACTAGTGGTGTTGGATTTATAATAAACAAGAAACTGAAGGATAAAGTTGTAGAAGTTGAAAGTTCCTCTGACAGAGCTGCACGACTTGTTATCCAACTCTCGAGAAGATACCAGGCTCAGATTATTCAAACTTATGCACCCACCACAAGTCATCCTGAAGAAGAAATTGAAGAATTTTATGAGGAAATTTGTCATCTAAATAATAAAGGTAAGCAGCACTTGAAAATAATTATGGGAGATTTCAATGCAAAAATAGGGCAACGGCAACAGAATGAAACTTCAGTAGGTAAATTCGGTCATGGCAACAGAAACCAGCGTGGAAATACTCTCGTTGAGTTTGCAGAGGCAGAAGGGTTTTTCATCTTGAACTCCTTCTTCAAGAAAAAGCCACACAGGAAATGGACATGGAGACATCCAAATGGGACGACAAGTGAAATTGATTTTATTATGTGTAACAAAAAATTCGTCATAGAAGACTGCAGTGTGCTAAACAAGTTCAACACAGGTAGTGACCATAGATTGGTGAGATGTAAGATGCACCTCAACACTAAACTTGAACGTGGCAAGCTCATAGGACAAACAAAATCTATTGACATAACCAACCTTAAAAAACACCATAATACCTTCAAGTTAGAACTGAAGAACAGGTTCTCTGCTTTAGAAGGCCTAACATCGGAAGAAGTGAACATCTGTGAAGTTAACAGAAAAGTAACCAAAGCTCTTATGGAAACAGCAACAAAATTATCTGGGTCTAAGAACAAGTTGCATGTGAACAAATTATCAGGAAAAACCAAAATGTTGATGCAAAAAAGAAGAGAGATGAGGACAACTAAAAAAGATGTGACTTCCAAAGTGGAATATATAGAGCTATGCAAGACAGTAAGAAAAAGTATCACTGAAGACGTAAGGAAATTCAACTGTGAACTAGTGAGGAAAGCAATTGAAAACAACCAAAGCCTAAAGATAGCAAAGGGACATCTCAGTAAGGGAAGAAAACAGATTATGGCACTGAGAAAAGAAGATGGTTCTGTAACAAGAAATAGAGGCGAAATTTTGACAAGAGTGAAAGATTTCTACTCCAAATTATATGAAAGGGATGATACATGCACTCCAGACATCATGAAAGATACCAGTACCAGAGTTCCTCCAGTCCTTCCAGCAGAAGTTGCACATGCAATCAAGAACATGAAGCGAGGAAAAGCTCCAGGAGAAGATGGAATTACTGTAGACATCATACAAGAAGCAAGTGGAGAAATCGAAACGGTACTCGCCCAAATTTTCACTCGATGCCTTAATGAAGGAAAGATTCCTGAGGATTGGAACACCGCTACAATGATCCTGCTACATAAGAAAGGTGACATTCAGGATCTCGGAAACTACAGACCTATCAGCCTCCTATCAGTAGTTTATAAAATCTTCACTAAAGTTCTTTCACACCGCTTGAAGGTAACACTGGACATGGCTCAACCGAGAGAACAAGCTGGATTCAGGAGTGGCTACAGCACAATAGATCATATCCACGTGCTGAGAGAACTAATTGAAAGAGCGAGGGAATATGAACTTCCATTGTGCATGGCTTTTATCGATTATGAAAAAGCCTTTGATTCGGTGAAACCATCAGCAGTTACAATGGCTCTGAAAACCTGCGGTATTGAAGATGCATACATTAATATTATTAATAACATCTATGAAAATGCAAGTGCAAAGATTAGGCTGTTTGAAAATACAACACACGTAAAAATTGGAAAGGGAGTGAGACAAGGTGACACCATATCTCCGAAGCTCCTTAATGCCACATTGGAGGGTGTTTTTCAGTCACTGAGCTGGGAAAACAAGGGGATAAAGATTAATGGAGATTATCTAACCCACCTTCGTTTTGCTGATGACGTAGTCATTTTTGCAACTACCCCATCAGAGCTGCAGAGTATGATCCAGGAACTTGCTGACAAGAGTAAAGAAGTGGGATTAAAAATGAACTTTCAGAAGACAAAAGTGATGTTCAATGCTTTTACAAGAAATGAAGATTTATCGATTGATGGAGAAAAGCTGGAGATAACAGACACGTACGTTTATCTTGGACAGCAGATATCAAGTGAGGGTCACATTGATGAAGAAATTAATCGGCGTACAAAACTTGCCTGGAGAGCTTTTGGAAGAAACAGCATAATTTTCAAGAGCAATATGCCATTATGTCTTAAAAGAAAAGTGTTTGATCAATGCATCCTTCCAGTGCTTACGTATGGTGCGGAGACGTGGACCTTAACTAAAAGAGACATACAAAGGCTGCAGACAACTCAAAGAAGTATGGAGAGGTGCATGCTTGGTGTAACCAGGAGAGATAAGAAGAGGAACTCGTGGATCCGAAAAATGACAAGAGTGGAAGACATCATGATCAGAGTTAAATCCCTGAAATGGCAATGGGCTGGACATACTGCCAGAAGGACAGATCATCGATGGACAGCCGAAATTTTAGATTGGATTCCAAGGGACAGGAAAAGACCCAGAAGAAGACCACATGGGAGATGGGTGGATGAAATTCGAAAGTATGCAGGGGTGACATGGAGGAGACTGGCACAAGACAGACCGTTGTGGAGGAAACTTGGGGAGACCTTCGTCCAGCAGTGGATTGATAATGGTTGACAATGATGATGATGATGACATGGAATAATGAATGTTATTTTCGTTAAACCAATGAAAGAGGACATGTGAGTCATAATAGCAAATGTTTACTAACCTATGACGGTGCCAATAATGAGCATTTCGAGTGTTTAGTTTTTATTATCATTATTATATATTACTTAGATTTAGACGAACGTAAGAAACGACCCTGAAGCAGGTGAAATGTGATGTAGCTATGAAAGTCCATCTGCACATGCGCTAGTTAAAATCTGACCTTAGAAAGAAAAGCTGAATCACAAGTGTGTTAGTGAGAGGGATTGGTTACTTTTCTTCTAGGACAGAGGTTTGGAACCTCTTCATGTTGAAAGGATGTTTCTGAAGCCGTTTTACCCAATCGACAGCTAAATTTTAGCGCACGACACATTTTATTTCTTAACTCTGAATCACTCATCTCCATAGCTGTATGGCGAAATGCAGACGTTCCTTATACAACTGCGCAATAACAGAACCAGAATCGTCTGCCAAGGCTAATAACGTTGTCATAGATACTTCCTTAATTCAGTTAGTCGTCAGAGAGGTTGTTTTTCCTCTTCGCACTGTTGCCAACTCAAAAAAATATACTCTCAGTTTTTATGGAACGGCCTTTGTAGGTTGCAGTTGAGTTACATTTCTTGTGGCTATTCTGTAGATATAACCAAAAATTCGCAGTTTTGATGTTGGAGATTCTGGGCTTAATTCTAATGACGTGCTACCTTGATTATATTTATTAACCCCGAAAGAAAATATTTCGGGAACTGCTCCAAGACCAGTGAGATAAGCTAAGCGATATTTATATTGTCAGTACATCTTTATTACTTTACTTTCACACATCCCATCTTATGAGGATACTTCAAAAGCGCATCAGAACTAAATATGCATATGCAATCTCAACTAATTACAGAAATGCTTACTTAAGAGCCATATTTTGGAACCTTCTTCCATTTATGTTTAAACAAAAACTGCGAAACATCTTATTTTTGCTTCCAAACGAATTGATCTCTCTTTTCTTCTTGAAGTTCTCCCTAGGCTACAGAAGTACAAGCAGAAATTTGTTTCAGATTTTTAACGATTTGAAAAACCTGACTTTCCTGATAATTCTGCTCTGCAAATTAAAAGGGAACGCACTTGTCTTCTGCCTTCGTTTTAATTACACCTTGGGTGAAGAAAAAAATCTTCTTGGTCAACAGCGAAAGCAGCGTGATCTTCTTTCAACTTAATTTAATAATTTCTTCTTATTTCTTTCTCGTTTAACATTTCCTTTTCCTATTAAGAACTTTCTAAGGCATCGAACTTGAGCACTAGTTTTCTTTTCTTTCTTTTCCATCCTTTTTCGTTTGAGAGCATATTTCAAAATTGCAATTTTATATATCTAAAAACGCGTTTCCTACAGGTAATAAATTAAGCTTAAGTGCGAAATATTCTTTCTCTCTCAAATAATTTCGTCGTTTTAGAAATAAATAAACTGTTATTGTTAATGTTTCATGAATATGTTGAACGTCAAAATGATTTGTGAATTTTAAATGTTTCTACACTAGTGGCCAAAATTGTGAAAATTTTTAGGAAAATTTGTATTTTTAAGGTTTGATGCCTCATAACATCAGCACGTTTTAGAACAATATCGTGAAATTAGATATTGAGAGAACAGCTCTCTAATTGTATATATCATTAGAAAGATATATATCATTAGAGAGCTGTTCTCTGAGATTCAGAGGTTAACTTCACAATCGAATAACCAGACACATTTTTTAACTGATTATTTACTTATTGTTGCCGCATTAAACTTCTCCATTTACAGCGATCTTCTCGGGCTTCACTGACATCCATCACATGCCGTACACAATATTTTCTATACTTCATACTCATAATCTTTTTCTCATGCAGACACTCCTAAATTTGATCCTCCTATGACTTCCTCTGCCTTTCTTTCGTACCACTTGGGCTAAAAATATTTTCTTAGTAAGCATCTCATCACTCATGTTTTCGACATGGCCAACCCAACGAAGCATATTAAACGATCAGAACGTGTCTTGCCACACATGCGTTACTTTCGAGAGAGTATGGTTTATGTCTTGCCACAAAACATACTCTCTCGCTAGAGTATCGCTCGTGTGTGAGGAATGAAGATGTGTTGTCGTTGTGTAATGTGAAGCAAAATGCTATTAGCAAGGTGGAGACTTATATTCTTAAGGGGTTTGGACATGTTGAAAGAATGAGTGATGAGATGCTTACTAAGAAAAAATTTCCAGCCCAAGTGGCAGAAAGGAAAGGTAGAGGAAGGACAAGGAAATCATGGAAGTATCAGATTCAGGAGTGTCTGCACGAGAAAACGATTATGAGTTTGAAGTATAGAAGGTCTTGTGTACATCGTGTGATGGATGTCAGTGGAGCCCGAGTTGTCTGCCAAAATCGCTGTAAATGGAGAAGTTTGATACTGCAACAATAAGTAAATAGTTAGTTAAAAATGTATCTGGTAGTTTGTATTTCCATTTGGAGCTAACCTCTGAATCTCAGAGAACAGCTCGGTGATATGTATGTATTAGAAAAATATTTTAATGCAGAATGTAATGCAAGAAATTCATTTGAATTATCTTTACTCTATCAAAGGTGATAGCCAAATAACTAAGAAAGAAAAAGAACACTGCCTTATGTAACAAGAAGTGGATTTCCTTAACTTAAAACTGACCAATGAGACTGATTATTCCTAGAGCCAGTCAGGTGCTATTATTACATAACATGGAACCAATAAGGTGTCAGTATATGACATTTCTCATTTCCAGGTATCGGAGCTAATAATAGAATCCATATTCTGTTATATGAGTGTCATCAAGTTAGCCACCAGTTTTTTCAAGGTTTTTTCTATTCCTTGATGATTTAGTAAGCTGTGTAACTTAGTAAGATGACAGAGTGAAAAGAGTTGAATGGTCATCTAGAAAACGATGTACAATACTATCTTTGCGTAAAGAAGGCTACTCTTATAAGAAAATTATAACAAAAGTAGGTGGAAATCTAACCAAAGGAGGTATTTCTAAATTGTGCAAGAGGCAGTGGCGGCTCGTGGTAAGCTGAGATGGGGGCTGCATCTCAATTTTGTAGATATCACGATACCACTTCGAAAGTTAAGTTACTGCGCCTGTGCTGACGCTGTCCGTTTAATAATAATAATAATAACAATAATATATATATATATATACTGATCGAAAGTGCTTTTTTTTACAAGAAATTAATATTTAGATTTTATATTTAGCGATTGATGGGGAGAATGTAGAGGTACCGATACCTAAATTAGGAAACAGATATTAAGCGATGGCCACATTGTCACATTTATGAAGAAAATAATCGACCTGTAAAACTTCGTCGGATACATTATTTCTTAAAAAGAAACTGATTAATCAGTGCATCCTTCCAGTTCTTACGCATAGAGCACAGACATGGACCTCAACTAAAATAGACATACGGACGTTGCAGAAACTGAAAGAGGCATGTAGAGATGCATGTTTGATGCTACCTGGAAAGATACAAATAGGAACTCGTGGATCGGGAAAATGACAAGAGTGAAAGAAATGGTCAAAATTCCTGAAATTGCAATGGGATGGACATATTGCTAGAAGAAAGAACCACCGACGGAGAGTTGAAATATTGAACTGGATAGCAAGGGAAAAAACAATATCCAGAAGATCACAAGAGGGAGATGGGTACATGAAATTCGAAAGCATGAAAGAAACTGACTCAAGGCAGACTGTTGTGGAAAAAGGAACTTGGAGACTTTCATTCAGCAGTGGATTGATGGTGGTTGCAAATTATATATACATGCATATACTGTACGTATATATACGTATATATATATATATAAGGACAAAAAAATTAAAAAAATTAATGCGTGTGCCAGTGGTAGCGGAGACACACTCAAGGTCATGTACGCGTTACGCGTTCTCAAGTGTCTCATTGTGACCCCTAGAAATATGACAATATATATTTTTTCATCTGATACACTCCCTTTGAAACGTCGACTTGATACCGACCACTGCAACTTGGACGGCGATGAAAAACATTTTGTGGAATTTTGAAGGGTCTTCCAGAATTTCGCGACGAGTTGTTATTGCGATACTCACACACCGGCATTCTCTTTAATAAAAACGGATTGCAAACATATTGAGTCCAGTTTTAATTCTGAAGCCATCATGATTACAATTTAGTGTAGAAAAATTTGTTTTCCAAAATTTACCAACTTCGTAAATTTTCTAAACAATGATATCTGATTAAATGTTCTTTTCAATGTAATTAAGTACACTACCTCAGCTGAAATGCGCAGCTGATTTTTGGGAGGGAGGGGGATGCAGCAGAAAAATAAAATGTATCCAGTGGAGTGACTTCAATGATTTTTGGTGAATAAAAATTTACGCGAGTTTAAAAGCGAAAATTTCGCTGTGCTTGGTAAGTGAAGAAATCAATTTTGTGCAAGTATTTCGCTGCAGAAATTAGTATATATATATCTCTCTCTCTTTTTTCAATTTATCCAATACTGAACTCTATTTTTAATCGCAATTTGTTCACATGCCCATTTTGACCAGAAGAGAAAATATAAGTAAAACTTTTTTTGCAAAAGTCCCGGCAACTGAGTATTTGTTATTAGATAAGAGCAAAATTGTTGTTAGAATTATTACGTTGAATAAAAGCAGGAACAACCCAAAAAGTGGGAGAAAAAAAACACCAGGTTGAGTAGTACATTCAAACGTACTTTATTTAATACTTTATTTCAACATTCGTCATTATTTTTAATTCATTCCCCTATTTTATGTCTTATTCGGAAGCACAAGAACCGTATTATTCAACAAAGCACACAGGCCCGGCGATGCAATCCCACCCAACGAAAGACTGCATTCGCGAGCAACCCTGCTAGCGAGAGCTGACATGAATGTAGTCCCCGGGGAAGTTTTATTCAAAGGAAACGAACTGATGTGGGAATAGGCAGAGTTTCCCACATGAGTTGGTTTCATTAGCCGTCAGGGCTGCAAGAGCGCAGTCCTTCCCGCTCCCAGTGGTGTTATGCAGGGAAAACTTCCAGTTGAGTTCAGAAAACTGCAGTCGTGGCATTATGCTGGGAAAACTTACAGCGGTGTTCGCAAAACTTCTCTCTCTTGGTACGGCATGAAAAAAACTGCTTTGGGTAGGGGGCTGCAGCCCCACAGCCCCATAGCAGGAGCCGCCCCTGGCAAGAGGTACACTGTTAAAAATTGTGGTAGATTGCACCAAAAAGTGGTGCTACACCAGCTGCACCACTTTTTGAGAAAAGACACACCATCGTGTTTTGCAAGCAAAATTCAACAACGTGGTTGAACATTTCGCCACATCATGATACAAGGTTACACCGCGTTGTTGGATTCATTTGGCACCACGGAATGGTGTATATTTTATACAAAATGGTACAGCTGGTGTAGCACCACTTTTTGGTGCAACCTACCACAGCATTTTTAACAGTTGTGACGTATATTCTAATTTAACTTTTCTTTTTAGTTTCTTCCTCTATGTAAATTTGAGCTCGTTCTCCTCAGCATTTAACGTGATATCTTCTCTCTCGCTAGAGTATGGTTGGCAACAGCCTGAGGTCAGAACGAATGAAGTGTGGATGTCTCAGATGAGAACTGAAATATATATATATATATATATAATGTTTTGAGAAGCAGCAGTGTGTGTTAATGGTGGAAGTCAATGCTAATTGTAAAAGAGACGTTGTTTAATTAAAGTTGTATCTATTTAAATGCTCCGTGTTGTGCTGATATTTTTATAATTACTGTTAAGAGTTCTACCAGTTAACGGTGTTTAGTTCGGAAGTTTTCTACTAATCTGATACGTTTAATGTTCGACGATTAAGTGTTTTGTTCTACTGGAAAGTTGTTGTTCAAGGATCTGTTGACAGAGAATAAAGGAATCATTCTGTAACTAACCTTTTCCGAAGTTATTTGAGTGACTCCTGATTCGTTTAAAAGGGAATTTATTAAGAACTAATTTGCGTAGTGTTCAGCCTGCTATATTCCACGAAACATTGCACAGTGTAGATTCAGTCAATTTAAAACTAAATTGTAAAGTCAAGAAAAGGTGGACAACTGCACGTGATGATAGAAGAGTTAAAAGACTGTTTACATGTAACAGAAGAAAACCACCTGAATCAATTGAAATGAATTGCATCAAGGTGATTTTAAAGGACTATTAAACTCAGACTCAAAGATTTCGGTTAATTCTAGAATTCCAAGCAAAAAGCCATTTCTATCTCCCAGACAAAGAACGAAGACATTAAAATGGGCTAAGAACCATGCTAATTGGTCTGAGGAACAATGAGACAGAGTTACCTGGAGTGATGAGACCAGATCATCCATATTTGGTAGTGATGGAAAAAACTATGTTAAGAAGAAAAAGAAATGTAGATTTGCTAACTGAATGCATTGCAGCTACCATGAAGAATCCAGTTAGCGTTATGATCTGGTTGTTGTATGACAGCAAAAGGTGTGGGCAAAATTTCTGTGATTAACGGTACATTAAATGGGGAAAATGCATCATTGATGTACTGAGCAAAAACTGAAGCCTTCGGCACGTGATCTTTTCTAGGATAATGAAGAAGCCTATATATGTACATGTATATATTTCAACAAGATTCAGCTCCTTGTCATGTGGCTGCTGTGGGCAAGAAGTGGTTTCAGGAAAATTATATTACATTGCTAGAATGGGCAGGTAATAGCCCTGACGTGATTTTAATAGAAAATCTGAGGAGCCTATTAAAGAATCTATAATGAATAAACTCTTTTACCCGCTGAGCTAATTATAATGAATTCAACTTTTAACTAAACTAGTAATGTTTTATAATGCTTCTACTACTTAATTATATGCTCGTACTAAGCTTCTAATAGTGAATTCAAATGGTTGTTGTTACTAGTTAATTAAGATCATGAATAAAGTCTCCTGCTAGTAGTGTAGTAATAGTATTGAACAAACTTATAACTGGTAGTAATGTTGTAGCAGTAATTAGGATGAATAAAGTCTTAACGCTGGTTGTTAATAATAATACACTAATGACCTAAACCTAACAGCCAGACAGAGATCTGACAAAAACTATGAATTGAGAAAGACGTACTTACGAAAAGCTCTTTTATTATGTAACTCTTGATCATCCAACGCACACACACAACTCGTTTCACAATAATGAAGAATCAAACTAATCACATAGAACGAAGCTCTCAATACAACAACAACAACAACAAACTCTCTCCTTCACATAAACCAACGCTCTCCATACAACAACAAACGCTCTCCTCGATATCGCTGAACGCGCCTATTTA
Organism: Macrothele yani; assembly: GCA_039090855.1. Lineage (NCBI taxonomy): Eukaryota > Metazoa > Arthropoda > Arachnida > Araneae > Macrothelidae > Macrothele > Macrothele yani. Next base: position 190,936,035 of record CM076995.1, read on the forward strand.
TACTGGCTACCACCACGTCATGACTTACACTCATTGCCAGATCTCATTCAGCGGGTGAAATAACATCTCGTTCAGTAAGAAGATAATTTACATAGAAAAATAAAATAACCAGAGATAGTAAAAATCAAAAGGAAAGTGAATCTAGAGTATACGTTACAAATCTTGTTTGTCAGAAGCAACCAAGAAAAGAAACAGAACTGATAGAAACAATCATACAATCTTGATGAACTGAAACGCTTGGTTCACTCTATGGGACGATATCATAAGGCTGTAATTGTGGTAAAAGGTTTCCAGACTAAGTATCATTCTAACAGAAATGGGGAGAAGTTGTGAAATACATTTTATCATAGTTTTATGGGGATAACTTATTTTAAAACGCAATTTTTAAAATAAAATGTGCTGCATTACATTCCGCATTATATTACAGTGCCCAACACACATTGTGATGCCTTAATCCTCTAACTACCACGATCCTAAAATGGTTTGTCTCTCAGAATACCATAACGGCCGAAAATGTCTGCTGCTCTTTTCCGAATATCATTCCCACTCCATTCTGCATTAACAAAAGAAGGATTTGTGCTAGATCACTACCCGAGACTTCCGATATCTAGACCTGATATACACTGATCTTCGGACGTTTCCCTGGGGCAATCAGTGGATTCTTTTACTGAGAGCCTTAGGCAGGTAGGAGGGAGTGGTAACATATCGAAAATCTTGTTTACTTTACCCATTTCTTGTTCTTTCTAACACAAATATGCTCTCAACCTGTTTATTTGATTGAGCAAAATGACATTTTTTTACGACAAATTTCCACCCGTAAATTCCACTTTTGGGACAATGCTAATCCCAGCTAAAAGAAGCACGTCCCAATAAAGCAATTCTACAGAGAGATATCAAAAGGCTGGATATATGGCCCTGACACAAACCAAACCCTGGTTCACTTCTTTCTTTAGTGACAATGAAGACGGACAGGTGGGTGACTTCTGCTAATCCCTCGAACGCCGTGCAGATTCAAAAAACATTGGTGGTTTGGAAATCCTACTCATGCTATCCCGGTGACTCGGGCGCTTGTGGTTGTTTGAAGGTAAGGTCGCTTTGGGCGCTATGGTTGCGAAAGGGTTAAAAGTTAGACCTATTCTAGTATATAATTGGGGCCCTGATTCCAAAATTGGCATCGGTTTTGCTCTAATAGCTATAGTTTTGGAGATACGGTATAGTCACCTTACATGCTGATTCAACCGGTCGTCCGTCGAAATTCGGGATCCTTAATCGCGTAATCTGATATTTTTGATAATATGTTGACAAATATTGATGCAATTAATATTACATACCATTAAACCAACAACTATTACTAAATCCAGTTTATTTCAGCCCATTCGCTTAGAAATTGGTGGAAATAAACATATTACTAAATCACTTTGATAGACCCATTTTCCTCAGCAGGCCTCTAACATCATTTCAGAACACTAGATTGTTGTGCTAACTCCCCTTTCCACTTGTAATTCTCATTCTACAAACTCCCTGCTCTTCCGGTGTCCCCTCTGAGTGCCTCGCTGCCTGCTCCTGGATTCTCGCCTTGATGTTCCAGGTACATTGCTTCGTGTTATCTCTCGCCTACAGTGTGAACATTTTGGCTTTGTAACATAATGCTTGTGTTCCGCCTATGTATTGCGCCTGTCCCTGTATTGTGCTGCTTTCCAGAGATGTGTTTCTGTCATGCGTCGCCTACATTGTCTAGTGTGCTCCACCATTTTTGTTTTTGTTTTACCGTGCCCCATTAATCCCTTTTCCATCTAATAGTCCCAGAGACTCAATAAAGCGATACTGAAACCTTTCCACTTGTCCATTGCTGCAAATGCTCAGTACAAGGTTTGCATCTGATATGGGGAGCCCACAATTTATCATGGTCTCCAAGCTAGACCACAAAATAACCAAGAAATGCTCTCTTCACTAACTCAAAAATAGGTTTCCTATTTCCTTAAAGGGTGTAATCACCACAAATGTAGCAAAAGACATCTGCATGATTCAAGCAGTTTCTTCGTGAGCAAACAATGAGGTCTACTCAATCTGCAAACATGAATAAACTACATTACATTCCCTAGTTGTATAGGTGCTCACAAACTCACAATTAGACTAACGATCACTGGCTTTACAGTCATACAGTACAATATTACATTCATATACACTGAGTGGCCACTTTATTATGACCACCCCCTCAGTACTTCGTTGTGCCACCTTTTGCCTTTAATACTGCGGCGATTCTTCGTGGCAGGGGCTCCACGAGATGTTCATAGGTGGTTTGTGGAATCTGAGACCATGCTTGATGAATAGCACTTTCCAGGAGTGTGATATTGCAGGGTTGTTGATCCAGCTGTCGGATGGCTCGTTCAACTTCATCCCACAAATTCTAAATGGGGTTGATATCTGGAAATTGTCGGGGCCACCTAAGTAAAGTAGACTCACCGGCATGTTCCTGAAACCAATCCTGTACAATACGAGCACTATGGCAGGACGCATTAATTTTTTGAAAGTAGCCATCGCCATTGGGATAAACCATCCACATGACAGGATGCACTTGGTCCGCAACGATGTTTAGATATGATGTGCCAGTCAGACGTTGATCAACACGAATGAAAGGGCCCAAAGCATGCCAGGAAAACATTCTCCAAACCATAACGTTGCCTCCACTAGTTTCAAGGGTTGTAGCAATGCATTTGGGGTCCATGCTTTCGTGATGTTTCCGCCAATTTCTCACTCTGCCATCGTCATGGTGCAACTGAAAACGTGATTCATCGGACCAAATAATTTATTTCCAATTATCGACTGTCCAATCCTTGTGCTTCTGTGCGTACTGGAGACGTTTTCTCTTGTTAACTGCAGACAGCAAAGGTGTTCGAACAGGCCTTCGGCTGCTATATCCCATCCGATGCAGTGTACGGGGAACAGTGCGGGCACAGATCATTTGAGGGGATCATTGATTCAGATGGTCTGTAATTTGCTGCAATGTTGTCCTTCTGTTGTCTGTTACCAGTCTAGACACTCTCCGTTCCACCCGAGCATTCACTAGTCGATAACGACCACACGTTGCACGTAGAGACCCAGTTTTTTGGCTGACAGTCCAGTCTTTAACAACAGCTGCTCTGGAACATTTCAGGAATGCGGCGGTTTTGGTGCTACTCGCTCCTACATTCATCCCACGTTGAGAGTCCGTGAAATCGCATTTTTTACCCATCTCGTCACCCAAAAATCTCTTTTACTACTGTCGCAAGCACTAAGCTTTCCCTTTTTATACTAGCCTCGCCCTCTGACGGCAACAGTGCGCAGCCATAGCTCATTTGCTTAAAATGTCTGGTGGTCATAATAAAGTGGCCACTTAGTTTATATTGAAATTATTGTAATTTCGGTTACCTTAATTCCCGGAACAAAACAACACAGACTCCGTCCACATTCACCTGATTCCACTCGCTATCTGCCTACTTTTGCTCTTGGCGAGCTTTGCGTCACGGGATCGTTGCTTAAGGTAGCACACCTACACACGCAAAGGAACAACAATATTCCTATATCGCCCTGAACAATCATTAATTAAAAGTATGCACTTTATTATATTTCTACACATCAACAACTAAGTATCTCCGAAACCGGAACAGACACGGCAAAACAAAGGCCATTTTTGGAATCAACGCCCCAAATATACCCAATAATAGGTCTAACTTCCAAAGCACGATAATATTTTTCTAGTTTTTGTTGGGCTGTGTTAGCATAAAATTACATATCATTAGAAAGATATCCTTCAAAAAACTACTGTTGTTATGAGATATCAAACCACAGAAATACAAATTTTCCAAAAGGTATAAATAATTTTGGCCACTGAAGTATATCAAACATACTTTTAAGGAATCTAAATAAAATAAAACGGCTAAAAAAATCTTTAGTCTGAACATACACCAAAGAGCCCGAACAATATGACGACCTGCTTAATATAATGTAGGTCTTCCACGTGTCCCCAAAACAGTTTTCACCTGGCGAGACACGGACAATACAAGATTTTTAAAGGTGTTTTGTGGTATCTGGTAGCAACACGTTTCCAACAGATGAGGTAAATCCAAAAAGTTACTTGGCTGAGGTGTCGTAGATCGGATTTGTTCTTCCAACACAAAAAACACATGTGGTCTAAGCTCTGGCTTGTGACCATTCGTCCGAGATGGGTCCGGGTTCGAATCCCGGTGAGGCTCGTCTCTGGGACCAGTGGCTCTAAATTGGGGGACAAGCAACTGCTTATAGCCCATTGAGTTGTTCACCGTGGTCTACGTTAAACTTCCAAATAAAAAATGTTTCTAATGAACTTCGCAAACATAGTATATGTCACACTTGTCAAATGAATATTCAAAAGACAATGGAAAGAATTAACATGCTAATTTACGAACACTTCCATGTCTTTATTTGTTGACCGTCAGGTTAGTTATAAACTGCAGTCATTAATTAAATGTTAGTAAGTGTTGTTTGACCCAGGATAGTAAACAATAATCAAGATGTGAATGTATTAAAGTGTAATAAAATAATTTTAGTGTATTAACAGATAAGTACAAATATCATCCTGCCACTCCTCCTTCTTGCCGACTTTCGGTGGTGCCAGATTTGGCAAGTCATCAGTTATGACACATGAAGGCGTGACTGCCGGCTGCTACTACCTGGAAACTGTCGGAACATATTAGGCTAGACACCATTTGTTGCACGTGCTTGCAGGACCGCTTAAGAGCAGCTTGTACATTCACTACCTGTTATGGATAACTGATGGACTTGTGGCATATCACAATTAATGGGGATGTCAGCTGTTGGCCCACTGATGTCCAATGTGTTGGCGTATGGGACATTTTATAGACTTTGGGGCACCAGCACCAAAATGCTGGCCCGATGTTGGCAGTGCTGGCATTAAGTGCTGGCCCAGCAAGACTGTTTTTGCTGAGTACTCACATAACGTATTTTAAATTATGTACAGTTTTTCTCTATGGTGTAAGTGTATTTCGTTTTCTCTTGAATTTTCAGATTTTCTAAAAATCTACTTTTAAATGTATATTTCGTGTTGGAAAGGATTCAAAAGACGTGTTCATGACAATCGAAAATTCGGAGTTACCTTTCTTGTTTTTCTTTTTTTTCTTTTTTGGTTCACTTGCACACAGCACAGCTGATTCACATTTATTAATTTCTTCAACCACCTCATTCGTTTAGCCATATACACAGTTGTATCAGAATAAAATGACCACCTACCTAATAATAAGAATAACTACACTTGGACCAGATGACAGCACCGAGACGGCGTAACACGGACGCAATAAGGCCCTGGAAGGTTTCCCGAGGCAGACGTGCTCATTCGGACTGCAGCAGAGCACACAGAACCCGGAGATGACGTGATTGTGGATCCGCACGTCGAGTCTGTCGATCCAAATAGTCCCACAAGTGCTCTATGGGATTGAGGTCGGGCAATTTCGCCAACCAAGTATAACGAAGTAAATTTCTCCGTCATTTCTGTCCACGCCAGGATTCGAACCCGGGTCCCCTCATTCCAGAATAAGTTGCTATTACAATTGAGCTACGCGGACGTTTTATTCTGATTCCTATCTGCCTTTATGTCGTGTGCGTCCTTCTGGCAGGTACGTCACATCTCCTGGTACGTTACATCATCTCCCCCTTATTTTTATTTTTTTTTTTTATTTTTTTACGAAGTGCTGGAGAAGGGATTCTCTTATTTTTCCTATCTCGCGGTGTGGAAATAACATCACACCATTGCGAGATTTTGAACGGTCGGGTCATCCGGATAGTTCGGGCGCCATTATAACGAAGTAAATTTCTCCGTCATTTCAGTCCGCGCCAGGATTCGAACCCGGATCCCCCATTCAGGAATAAGTCAATCTACCAATTGAGCTACGCGGACGTTTGTTCTGACTACTATCTGACTTTATGTCGTGTGCGTCCTTCTGGCAGGTACGTCACATCTCCTGGTACGTTACACAAGGAAGAACGTCGTTGAACCATTCACGCCCTTCAGCGAAGTGGCACGGCGTATTGTCCTGTTGGTAGACACCATCCCCACCAGGGTAAAGGCCCAACATTAAGGGATGCATGTGGTAAGCGAGGATTGACAGATAGCCATTGGCGTTCAGGGACCAATCCAGTGATACCAGCGGTCACAAGTCATACCAGAAAAACATCCTACAGACATGCACACTGCCACCGCTGGCCTGTACCTGACCAACAAGCGTGTCCGCTTGTTGGTTCTCGTGTGTGTGACGCTGTGTTCGACAGTTACTTCTGTGGTGTAGAAACCTCGATTCGTCGGAGAAGGCAACCTTTTTCCACTCTTCCACTGTCAAATGACGGCAGTCCAATGCGAACTGCAGGCGTCGGTGCCGATGGACCTGGGTTAACATGAACGCCTTGACGCAGCGTCGACTCCGAAGACCCGTGCGAAGCAGGTTTCGCTCTACTGTTATCGGGGACACACACACACCTGGGTCCATCAGCGTTCATTTGCATGGTCAATTGTTGCCCAGTCGGCTGAGGCGACGTTTTTCTCTGGTGTCTATGGCCTTTGGGGCGTCACAGTTATGACGTCAGGAGGTACTCAGTGTGCCAGTGGCCCATTTTTGGTACACCCATACTAAAGTACCTCGCGAACAGCCCACGAAGTCTGCTGTTTCTGAGATGCTTAAACACTTGGCCCGATAGCCGGTGATCATTCCGTTTTTAACGTCAGTCAAATCACTACCTCTTCCCATTGTGCTCACGTCACGCACTACGGCTAACCTGTCCTGGCCGGCCGCTTATATCTCCGTGTGGTCGACCTTGTCACCTGCACTCTGTGACGGGCCTGGGTGGGTACACTGTGATTCCGGGGGTTATTACATTATTCTGGTACGACCGTGTATGTATTACACCAATCTTTCATTCATTCTGCTATGATTTTCCTTTCGCTTGCCGTTTATTGTTGACAGGGAGAAAATTTATTAAAGACCATGGTGAATCAAACTCCTCATATAAAAAGCCCACATATCTGCATTAAAGCACTTTTTATTCTTTGTGTGTGTGTGTGTGTGTGTGTGTGTCTGTGTGCTTGAAATCGTGCAAATCATTTGGTGTTGGAGATTAAGCCATAGCTCATGATACCAGCTGGTTGTCCTTTTTAATATTTCTGGAACAAAACCGAGTGACTTGGAATCTTTTGTCTAATGCCTCTCAGAACAGAGCAGTCTGTATACTGAAGCTTTAGCTTATCTTGAGGGCTCAGATTCAGTATGGCTCGTATTACTGTCATGTGTGGCATCATTGTACTCGGTGCGCTCCTTGGGGGCAAAGCCATTGCCCCGTACAATCATGTCGCAGAACAAGAAAAAGCAGTAAACATTCTGTTGGTCGTAAGTTGACCATTTGTTTAAAACGCTAGATTGAGACATGGTCAGAAATTATTAAAATATTTATTGTCTTCTTATGATGAGAGAACAAAAGATTAGGACGAAACAAAACCTCACAAAATATTTCATTGGTTTTACATTTAAGCAAAAAAAATATGCGAAAAACTTGGAAAATTTTGGGTACTAAGTCTGTCCTGGGACGGTTCTTTTTAAGGTTTAAATAAATATTAATATATAAGGGATGTTGCCCGTCCTATGACGGAGTAACATTTTTAATTGAAGCAGATTGAAAACAAATCAAATAGACGCCAGATTTCTGTAAAGAAATATAGCAACAAGTTAGTAAAATCATGCAATGCATTGATTATGCAACGCTTTCCAACATACCAGAAATCATTACTCAAGTTACGAGGATAATGGAGGTGGAAAACATCTCGCTCCTGTGACCTGACCTTTAACCCCATTTCGATGATATTTAACAGAATTGGTTCAGCATACCTCCGGAACAACATACTAAAGTTTTGTCGCAATAGACGTATTTTTAGCCAAGTTATGGGGATAATGGCTATGGAATAAATCTGGCTCTTGTGTCCTGACCTTTGACCCCATTTCGGTTATATTCAACAGAACCGGTTCAGTATACCTCCGGAACAACATACTATAGTTTTGTCGTTATAAAAGCAATTTTACGTACGTTATGACGCATAAGGGCAATGGAATGGATGCCGCTCCTATGTCCTGACCTTGAACGTGGCTATGATGCCTACAGTATGATCCACAAAGCAAGCGACAAAGCGCTGAATGGAAAGGTACCCAACTGATTCCGTTTTTTCCAAGAAAAGACGGATGTTTACTCTCTGCTCTTCCATGGCTAAAATGGAATGGAACGACAACGCTAGCTATGACTGCCTTAATGCTCTCTGCCGCCTGTCGGTTCCGGTACGAACCGGGAGCCAGCTCTTCGCTGATTGTCCAAGGACTGTTGTCTTCTTGCATTGACGTGATACTTTTATCCCACTACTGAGACGTCAGTTATGCGGCCAGTCCTGGAACTTTTAGGGTGTAGGTCGTATTTAGAGATTAACAACTGTAATATTACATGGCATATGAAATCTCTCTATATATAAAAGTGAAAGTTTGTATGTTTGTTCCACATACGTTCCTAAACGGTTTGCAGGATTTGCCCCAAAATTGGCATACATACTCTTCATCACCCAAATTAAAATACAGGCAGGACGATTTTTACAAATTGCATCCCTAAGGGGTGAAATGTGTTTTTACGAGGCACTCTATAGACTGGGTGAAAGTCGGCTTCTGCGGTATTACTCCGCGTGCCAGAGTCAGAGCAACGGTCGTCAGGTGACGCCTCACTCGTAGCAAGCTTCCGCGGTTCAGGCATATGGGGATGAGTCCTGTTTTTGAAAACACAACGCACCGGAGGAATATGTTGTCATAAGTATTTTTTGTCTATGCTACCATGGCATTTTCTTTGTAAGGATTAGATTTCATTAGACAACCAACAATTGCCGCAGCAGTCTCAAATATGGGTGGAGCTACAGATTCCCACTAATAGGCGTGGTCCTCTCAAATAGCATCAAGGTTAAGTTTGAAGTTAAAACAGACGGTCTTCTTCATTCATAAAATTCAAATACAAGATTAGTATTGGTATTAGTATAGATAAAAGAAATAGCCTATGTTCACCGGAAAGAAGTAAGCTTCCCAACAGTGAAAGAATTATCCGAATGGGTTTAGTTTTCGAGATTAGTAAAACAAATTCCATATATTATCGTAAAATACTTTCTTTCACGTTGGGTGTGATCAGGTTATATGTAAACAAAGCGGAACGATGCATGGGAAATTGGAAACTACTTGAAAGCGGTGTTATTCGGTAGTACAGCTAAAAATAATAAAAAATAATAATAAATAAACGATATAACCTATGTCCTCCGGAAAGCTTCCCAACAGTGAAAGAATTATCCGAATCGGTTTAGTTTTCGAGATTAGTAAAAAAATTCCGTATATTATCGTGAACTACTTTTTTTCACATTGGGTGCGATCAGGTTGTATATCTACACTCTAGAAAGCTGAATGCGGAGTGCAGTAAGTGCATTATTGTGCATGTTTGCTATTTCGAGTTTTTAGTGCTCAGAACGGCTATTATCATTGTGATTTTTATAATAAAATTTCTATCAAGTGTGGTGAAATGCCTCTAAAAAAACGCAAACCCATTGGACAAGTTCAGCCGAAAGAAAATAAAGTAAAATTACTGCGAGAGAGTGAGACAACCGAACAACGTGATCGAAGACTTATGGATCAGCAGGAAAGAGCCAGCGTATCTAGTGCGGCAGAGACCTTGGAACAGCGTGAGACCCGACTTCAGCGTTGTTCATCATGGTAGGATTTTTTTAATAGTGCGATTTACATTGTTGCTTGAAAACAAACTTTATGTTTATCCCGGGCAACGCCAGGTATTTCCGCTAGTATTATATAAAGCACAGTGTGTATTTGCTTATAATTACTGTTTCTCACGTTACTGATACCGAATGGAATGATTCGTTAAAACTATACATGCAAAAAGAAATAGTTTTGCATTTTCAAATATCAGATATATACAATACAGTTAAAAATTCTAGCAACAACCAATGATTTGGTAAGCAGCCTGTAGGTCCGTAAGTTCAGTGTTATAATTTTAAATGCAAGTATTCCAAATAAAGTTGCTTTGTAACATTTTTTAGTGACTCACCAAAAACCTGTGTTATTCTGATTCAGAACTTACGGACCTACAGGCTGCTTACCAAATCATAGCATGTTGCTAGAATTTTTATCTGTATCGTATATATCTGATATTTGAAAATATAAACCCATTTCTTTTTGTATATATAGTTTTAACCAGTCATTCATATTCGGTATCAATAACGTGAGCAACAGTAATTATAGAAGGTGATTCAGAACTCACTCATGGGACAAACTTTAAGGGGTGGTAGAGCACACTGTAACAAACATTTTTTGTGTATGGTCGCAAGTGACGCGTTGATGCACAAACACAAGAAATAGACATGAAAGGAAACAAATTGTTTTTTACAGCATCGTTGACAAGTGCTTCTTTGCAGTAATGTTTACAGTAATTGCTCAAAATTGCGTCCACCAACAGTAATACATGCGTGGCAGCGTCGACGGAGTGATTGGCGTACAGTTTCAAAGATGAAAGGTATTTCTCGCACACGTGCAGCCGCAACGGATATTTGAGCGACGAGATCCTCAACAGAGTCAACTGGAGTCTCGTAAACGAGGGCCTTCAGATGTCCCCATAAGAAGTAGTCGAGGCTCAATAAATCAGGCGATCGTGGTGGCCAACGGACTGGTCCACCACGGCCAATCCATCGCGCCCCAAAAGTAGCAACCAGGTAAATGCGTACATTAATGCTGAAATGGGCTGGCGCCCCATCATGCTGAAACCACAGTCCTTGTCGGACGGCCAGTGGTACATCTTGAAGCAATTCTGGTAAAACCTCTTCCAGAAAAAATACGATAACATCTGCCATCGAGTCGCGTTGGCAGTAGATATGGGCCAAGCAGGAAGTCGTTCACAATACCCGCCCACACATTCACAGAGAATCGTTCTTAGTCAATTGTCAACACCTTCGTGTGTAAAAATCGCCTCATCTGTGAATAGCCCATGATCTGGGAATTTCTTGTGTTTCTGCATCAACGCGTCACTTGCTCCCATACATTCCTATACAAAAAATGTTTGTGGCAGTGTGCTCTACCACCCCTTAAAGTTTGTCCCATGAGTTCTGAATCACCCAGTATATTATATATATTTTCATATTCGGTATAAATGACGCGAGCAACAGTAATTATAAGCAAACACACACTGCGCTTCATACACTGAGTGGCCACGTTATTATGACCACCCCCTCAGTACTTCATTGGGCCACCTTTTGCCTTTAATACTGCGTCGATTCTTCGTGGCATGGACTCCACGAGATGTTGATAGGTGGTTTGTGGAATCTGAGACCATGCTAAAGAATAGCACTTTCCAGGAGTGTGAGGTTGCAGGGTTGTGGATCCAGCTGTCTGATGGCTCGTTCAACTTCATTCCACAAATTCTCAATGGGGTTGAGATTTGGAGATTGTGGGGGCCACCTAAGCAAAGTAAACTCACCGGCATGTTCTTGAAACCAATCCTGTACAATACGAGCACTATGGCAGGACGCATTATCTTGTTGAAAGTAGCCATCGCCATTGGCGTAAACTATCCACAGGACTGGATGCACTTGGTCCGCAACGATGTTTAGATATGATGTTCCAGTCAGACGTTGATCAACACGAATAAAAGGGCCCAAAGCATGCCAGGAAAACATTCCCCAAAGCATAACGTTGCCTCCACCACCATGAAGGTTTGTAGCAATGAATTCGTGCTGTTTCCGCCAAATTCTCATTCGGCCATCGGCATGGTACAACTGAAAAGGCGATTCATCGGACCACATAATTTGTTTCCAATTATCGACTGTCCAGTTCTTGTGCTCCTGTGCGAAGTGGAGACTTTTTCTCTTGCTAACTACAGACAGCAAAGGTGTTCGAACAGGCCTTCGGCTGCTATATCCCATCCGATGCAGTGTACGGCGAACAGTGCGTGCACAGATCATTTGAGGGGATCATTGATTAAGATGGTCTGTAATTTGCTGCACTGTTGCCCTTCTTTTGTCTGTTACCAGTCTAGACACTCTCCGTTCCGCCCGAGCAGTCACTAGTCGATGACGACCACACGTTGCACGTAGAGACCCAGTTTTTGGCTGACAGTCCAGTCTTTAACAACAGCTGCTCTGGAACCTTTCTGGAATGCGGCGGTTTCGGTTATACTCTCTCCATGGCTCCGAGCTCCTACAATCATCCCATACGTTGAAAGTCCGTGAAATCGCATTTTTTACCCGTCTCGTCACCCAAAAATCACTTCTACTACTGTCGCAAGCACTAAGCTTTCCAATTTTATACTAGCCTCGCCCTCTGGCGGCAACAGCGTGTAGCCATAGCTCATTTGCTTAAAACTGTCATGTGGTCATAATAAAGTGGCCACTCAGTGTATAATAGTAGGTCCTATTACTCGTACAACTATCTATATGTAGAGTTTGCTAATACGGAACAAGCATGTGAAGAGTATCTTGGAGAATGTCTAGTCACATCTCACTTTTTTATACATAGAGCTGTCTTATTTCATGCCTCCTGTTTGCATTTTGTCCTGCAGCAATGGTTGCCGGTCGTATAGAAATTAACGGAATTTCAGATATGACGACAAGTTCGAAAAATGTAAACCAGAGATAAACAAAATTTTCGTATGAGATAGAAACCAAAAACAGATATTACAATAAATTACATACCCCACGCTTTCTTCCATGGGGCTTTGGTTATTTAGAACATACCGTTGCGTAAGTAGAATCTCGTCGGGAAAATTGTCGCATAGAAACTGGAGGAACAGGTTCTTTTCCCGCTTTAAAATGTTCAATTTTTTTTTGAGGAGCTTATGTGAGTAACAGAACTTCATTTTCAACAAACAAGCAAGAAATCCACCTTCATGTTTTTATAACCGCCCCGGTGGCGCAGTGGTCTAAGCGATGGCTTATGACCAGTCATCTGAGATGGTTCCAGGTTCGAATCCTGGTGACGCATGGGTGTAGCGTTTGTCTTAAGGAACTGGCTCTCTCCCTTCCCTGGAACCAGTGGCCCTAAATAAAGGGCAAACGACTGCTTAGAGCCCGTTGGGTTGCTCACGGTGGTCGTTAAGCCTACAATAAAAAAAAAGAAAAATTTTTCATTGTTTAATTTGAGGGTTGATCGATTACCGTGAGCAACTCAGTAGGCTATCCTCAGCCGCCCGTCCCTAATTTGGATCCACTTGTTCCAGGTAAGGGAGAAAGCCAGTGTCACAGAGTGCATGCCTGACCAGCGATTCGAACCGTGACTCCTTCCGGGCGAATGACCAGAAGCCAAAGCCACGTACCACTTGGATACAAAGTTGGCTGCGCGATATCTTACTTGAACAATGGAGATACAACTGGAATAAATGGCGTCATTCCGTTGGTTGTGCTTGACGTATTTATCTGCGATAAGTTGAGAGAATATTTAGAATATCGTGTCGAAGAATGGGTGAAAAAACTCATCCAGATCGCTTTATTTCCGTACATTGTCAGCTGAATCTTAGCATGAAATTTGAGGTTACATGATTATAAGAACTCTTCTAAGAAAATAATATTCAAAATCAAATTTACTTCCTCGCTCTCTCACGACATAATTCTTTAGTATCCACTAGCTTTACTAGAAGTCCGAACACAGTGATAATAAAAAGAAGAATCGAAATAAACCTCGGAGATAGTTACGAGCGTGAAAGCAGAAGACAAAAATTGAACGGAGGTGATGAAAAAATTAAGTGACAAATAATTGCTTCTTTGTAGTTGAGCTGTTCTCAATTTTGGCGTTAGGTGGAAGCTCTGGTGATTTGCCATGCGTCATTACCTCTCGGCTAATGAGGTGTTCACAGTTTCATTTAAATCTCCCTTCTCGTCGTCATCCCCATTAGCTTTTTCGAAGCACAGTGGGCTACGAATTCCCTCAAGACAGGTCGGCTGAATGCGAAATTCAACTTTTATGTTTCTCCGTCAGAATGAAGAAGCGCCCTTTCTAAAGCGAAATACAAAAAGTTTGAAATAAAAAGTGTGATTAATTTGCATGTGATATATAAAGCTGTGAAATCGTGCGATGCTCAGTTAAGTGGGGAAGCTCTTGCTTATAGTGAGTAGAATATGCTCATCACGTTATGGAATAGGATCGATGCAGGTAATACATAAAATTAAGTAGATGCTAGAAGACGTTGAATAGGATCATTTATAAATAAAGATGTGGAATAAAGTCGATGTAGGAAATATGTGATCGATGTACTAAATATATCTAGTAGGATTAACTCAGGGAAGATACATATTAAAATCGATGTAGGAAAAAGGGGGATTAAAACAGATGTGCACAAGTTTAGGAATGCAATAGATGGAGAGAAAACGTGGTATAGAGAGTCAATGCAGGAAATACATGAGCAATGTAGAAAAATATGTAGAAGTAATCAATGACGGAAATACTTGAGATTAAATCGATGTAGGAAATATGTGGAATTAGTTACTTTAAAAAGGAACTTCGTGCACAATACACTATTTAAAAGAGAGTCGTCTTTGCACGATGAATGATGACTAAAAATTACAAGCCAAAAAACTTTAATTCAATGAAAACCATAGTTAAAATATCGAATTAAAGTTATAAATATCGAATTAAAGTTTTTTGGCTTGTAATTTTTAGTCATCATTCATCGTGCAAAGACAGCTCTCTTTTAAATACTGGAGTTAATCAATGTACAATAGGTGTAGGAAAGTAACGGAATCGTGTAAAATATGCAACGGAGTCGTTGTAGCAAAGATATTTATAGGATTGATGTGAGAAAGATGTAGAAAAGAATTCAAGGAAAAAGAGAAGGAACGGAATCGATCAAAATAAATAAAAAGGGTAAATGAAGAGAATCGATGGAGGAGAACCGAATCCATGAAGGAGAAGAGCATCGACGAAGGAAAGATCTGAAATTAAATCAACTCAAGAAAATGGGGATTAAATAGATGTGCATAAGAAATGGAATACAATAGATGGTGGGGAAAATGGGGAATAAGTAAATGTAGGAAACATATGATATTAAGTCTGTGTACAAAATATGTAAATAGTCAATGTAGAAGCGTTGTAGGAAAGCTATGGAACGGAGTCGTTGCAGGAAAAAATATGAGAAAGATGTGGAAAAGAATTCAAGCAAGAAAGAGAAGGAACGGAACCAACCAAAATACAAAAAGGATGAATGAAGATAATCGATGAAGGAAAGATCTGAAATAAAATTAGTGTAGGAAAGTCGAGGATTAAAGTAGATGTGAGCAAGGAATAAGATATGGAATGTGAGCAAGGAACAAGATGGTGAGAAAATGTGGAATAGGATCAATGTAGGAAACATGTGAGATTAAGTCAGTGTTAGAAATATATTGAATTAGTCAATGTAGAACCGATGTAGAAAATATGCAGAACTATTCAATGTAGAATCAATGTACGTAGGTAAGCTGTGGAACGGAGTCGTTGTAGGAAATATATTTTACATGATTGATGTGAGAAAGATGTGGAAAATAATTCAAGCAAGAAAGAGAAGGAACAGAAATGATAAAAAAAGAAGAAGAAAAAGATGAGTAAAAAAGGATCAGTAAAGAAAAGATCTGAAATTAAATCGATGCAGGAAAAAGGTGGATTAAAATAGATGGGACAATATATGGAATACAAGAGATGTATGGGAAATGCAGAATAGAGTCAATGTAAGCTTAAAGTATGTTTTGTGAGATTAATCGGATGTAGGAGAAGTATTAAATTAGTCAATGCAGCATCGATGTAGGAAAACTATGGCACGGAGTCCTTGAATACAGTAGATAATTTATGAGACAAGTGTTGGATATAATTCAAGCAGAAAATATTTGGAATAGAACCGATAAAAAAAAAACGAAAAATTGAACACAAAAAAGTCTATGAGCAATAGGAAAGAATGTAAAAGATGTGGAATGCAATCAGTGTAGGAAAAATATGGAATGAAATCTACGCAGGAAAGATTTGGAATGGAATAAATGTAAGAAACGCATTTATAGTGTCGAAGTAAGATAATTATGAAACATGATCGCTGTAGGAAAGAATAATTTTAAGAGCAAGGCAAAGAAATATGTTAAGTACTGAATTCCATTTTGGAGAGATCAAATACCAAAATGTTTTGTAAAGAAAAGTAATGCAGAACTATTTGTAAGTAATAATTAGTTTTGATACTAACTCTTTGCATCTGAAATTTGAACCTGCAATATTTTGTACAGTACATAGGTTATACTTCCTAGTATGGAAGGGAATTAATATAATGTGAGTGGATGCTAGAAGCAGCGATATTTTATTATTTGAATATCGAAGTCCCAAACTATTTATCATTGCAATGGAATAACAACTCCACTTTAATTCTTGGAAATCCAGCATTTTGCTGTGGGGGACAAAAGAATGAAAATTTGCTCCCAGACCATGTTAAATTATTTTACTCAAGCGGTAATTTTATAATCATGTTCCTAGCTTAAATATTTTTGCAGGACATTAACCGTACAATATCAATGCTTCACAACCAGAAAGACCAAACTTACCTCTAAGGTCTTGGCTTCTTTCCTTTAATACACTTCTTGCACGTTAAGGAGAACATTTTGTTATGCAGCTGGCCTTTTTGGGTTGAAACTTTCATCGTATCTGCTCGCAGGTTGTTGTTGTTATTATTCCTCAGGTCATGAAATATTCTTATTTTCATTCACAAGACACTAAAAAACGCTGAATTCTGACTGCTGTTTGACGTGCGTGGTATCTCGTCCATACTAGAACATACTCACTAGTATGTGAGTGTTGTCGACTTTCATTAAGCCTCTCACTTACTAGTGAGTATTACAACACTTACATACTAGTGATTATGCGTCTAGTAGGGATCAGACATCATGCACGTCAAACAGCAGTCAGAATTCAATAAGTTGTAGTGTCCTGAGAATGAAAACAAGAATGTCTCATGACCTGAGGAATAATAACAACAACAACCTGCGAGCAGATATGATGAAAGTTTCAACCCAAAAAGGCCAGCTGCATAACAAAATATTCTCCTTAACGTGCAAGAAGTGTATTAAAGGAAAGAAGCCAAGACCTTAGAGGTAAGTTTGGTCTTTCTGATTGTGAAGCCATTACTGACTTGCACGTAAAATAATGCATTTAATAGGTAGTTATTGCCAAAGAAGATACAAATAATATGATCAATGCTTCCGTTTCAAAACACTCAAAGTGGCTAGAATTCCTTTCTTGTTGGAATAAGACAACATTCTTATCATATGTAGAAAACCGTTGAACCTCTAATATTCCACGTCCGCGGAAATCTGGATTGCTATTCCCACACTAGACATGGTTCACACAAGCTAAACGTGGAATTTATAATTATGTACTTGGCAAAAATTGCAGCATCAAGAAAGAATCGAATGGTTTTAAATGAAATTTATGTCACAGATTCCTCATGTTACAGGAGATACCGGAGTGCATTTAAAAAAAATACACAAACGTTTTTCGTTTCATTGTACACAAAAGGTTTTGGTTTCAGAACTCAATATTTTGTGAAGCCACCTCCAGCAACAATAGCAGACTGTACACAGCGTGGCACTGAATGGAAGAGGCAATATCCTCCTGGGGAATAATGCCTGCCAATCTGCTTCTATGTGAGATCAGAACTCATTTGTGGTGAATGGCGCAGGGGCTTGACGGGCCAGTCGTTTAACTAACATGTCCCAGTCATGTTTGATCGGGCGAATGTGCAGGCTGGGGAAGAAGCAGTATCTGCAGTGCATGAAAGAGTAAGACATTCCGGGCCACATGTGGCCGAGCATTGTTCTGTTGGAATATAGCGCTAGGACAACTCTGAAAGAAGGGTATCATCTCTTCCTCTAAACACATCTCTTATGTATCCCTGGCTGTTGAGGGTTCCGTCAATTCGTAAAAAGCGAGATCGCGAAGTGAAACCGATGGCACCCCAAACAGTGACGCTTGGCGTTAAGCCTGTATGACGCTGCAAGGTCCGTTCACCACGATGTCTTCGAACACTTATGCTACCGTCATGATACATCAAGCTGAATCGTGACTCGTCAGAAGACACGATCTGTTGCAAATCAGCAAGCCAATGTCTGTGTTCGAGACTCCATTATAGCCTGAGTCGGCGAGGGTTGAGGGTTAAAGGAATACGCAGAAATGAGCTGCTAACAACCAGTCCTGTGTTAAGCAGACGAAGTCGAATTGTGCTGGAGGACGAACCCTGTCACTTGACAGTGCTCAACTGCTGTGCTAATACCGCGGATGTCGCTGTTCGATCGGTCACTGGCATGAAGTATAGGTGTCTCTCATCCCGTGCAGTCATGCGATTTTCCCGTCCATTTTCCGGATTCCTGAGCGTCCGAGTCTCATATGTCCACTGACCCCAGGTTTGCATCACTTCTCTCATCACAACGATCTTTCCACGCTCAAAGTCCGCCAGGCGTTCAGAATGCGACATTCTTCGGCGACGGGGCATAGTGAGACACCAGAAACATTCTTTCGAGTCAATGTCGACTCTTCACAGATTGCAACATCTCGTTTGAGCATGTTCTTTACACCCAAAACCGGACAGCTCAGAGGACACTGCTCCGAAACCACATCAGCATTTTGACTGAAATTTTAATCATTCGCACGTGCCAACTTGTAGGTACACATATCCTGTGAGTTTCAAGCTAATAACAGCAGTCCTTCATAGTGTTGCAATTTTCAAAAACAGTAATGCATGAAAGAAGAAAAGAAAATATTCAGATCAGATGTAGAGCATTTTAGGAAGGGAGTGTCTTAACACGGGTCTTAAACAACCCTTAGAAATAGAAAGCTAGGAGCTTTGGGCTAGATTACCGGACAGGAAAGTGATACGGAAGCGAGGTAGACGTTCTTATTTATTACCTGGAGGCCAGTTCCTGGGGTCCGACGGCTTAAGGTGCCCATCCTACGCACGGAGGATATTTAGTGGTTCGAGCCTGCCTGAGATCGAGCCCGAGGACTTCTTCGTGGCAGTCTCGAACGTTGAGTACTAGGCTACGCGCGGCCCAAGAAAATATTCTCAAATGACTTTCACTCGTCTTTCGGTACCATGAGGCATCAGCTGGATGTTTCTTTTATATGTTCAGCAAATTCACCTTGTCGCCTGGCTACCGAGCGGTGAGAGGCACTAGTTTCTAGAGTGTCGTTCGAGGTGCTCCTGGCTCCCTGTCTCGGATAAGGCAGGAACGGGTTGCAAAACAGCGCTGGACTCTCCCTTCCCTGAAACCAGTGACCCTAAGTCAGGGTTGGTCTGTAAGCGTTGCATATGCACTATCTACCAACAAGTAATTGGACACCTGTGATAGCAAAGGAAAACGAAGTTTATTCACCTTCAATAGTTGGTGGAACCTCCACGAGCGGCAATTACAGCTGCGACTCTCCGGAGCATACTCTCAACCAAGCGTTGTACGACGGCTAGCGGTATTTTCTTCCACTCGGCTTGGAGAAGAAAGGTCAGTCCCTTCACCGATTTCGGACGGTGGGGGCATCCCTTAAGTCGGCATTCCAACTCTTCCCAGAGGTGCTCGATAGGGTTAAGGTCCGGGCTCTGCGCAGGCCAGTCCATTCGATTAACCCCATTGTCACCATACCGAGCCATGGTGGACCTCGCAACATGACAGGCGGCATTTTCATCCTGAAAGTAACATGGGTCCACCCCGTAAAACTGACACAGCGTAAGTAGCGCATGGTCAACCAAAATGGTGCAGTAGGTCTCGGCGTTGAGTCTACCAGGAATTGCGACCAAGGGTCCCGTGCCATACAAGAAGAAACACCCCCATAGCATAATTCCACCGCCACCTAACTTCACAGTTGGCACAATACATTCCGGCAGGAGGCGTCCTCCAGGCAGACGCCAAACCCAGAACCTGCCATCCGAACGGTAGAGGGTGAACCTTGATTCGTTGCTCCAGAGAACCTGTTTCCACTGTTCAACGGTCCACTGTCGACGTTCTTTGCACCACGTTAGCCGAGCAGCGCTATTGGACTTGGTGATCAAAGGCTTGTGGGCGGCAGCACGTCCATGATAACCGAGCAGATGGGCTTCCTTACGGATGGTATTTATCGAAAGAACACTCCCGGATGCCTGTCGAAACTCTTCGTGGATGTGGTGTATCAATGTGGAGTGGTTCTTCCGAATTTCTCTGACCAGCACCCGTCGGTCTCTAACTCCCAGTTTTGTGGGTCTGCCGGGTCGGGGCACATTCCGACAGTCACCTCTCATCTTCCATTTGCCAATCACGTTGGCCATGTCGATTTTGGGTACTTCAACTCTCTGGATATGTCATGTATGGATCGGTCATTTCTGTGATACCCGACGATTACACCTTTCTCGAAATCAGGGAGCTCCAAACTTTGTGGTATCTTGCATGATACTTGTAGCGTTGTTGTTTCCCACACGACATTTAACAGTGGCGGCCGTGACGTGTATCAGGACCGCAGATATCGTCGATTGCAGGGGTGTCCAATTACTTGTTGGTAGATAGTGTAGATCTTAATAAGCAAGTATATAGGGCATAAATGTATGTGAAAAAAAATGAAAACATTTAAAAATTCCCTTTAGTCGTCTTTCAAATACTCGAAGGAATTGGCTGCATGTCTCTTTGTAAGTTCTTTAGCTTGCCGCTCCGGTAGTCGAATGGTCAGAGGCTGTGCTTTCTGGCTATTCCTCGCAGCTGTTCTCCGGCCCCAGTCTGTAATGAAGAATAAGTTGTAGGCCTGTCAAACAGCTCTTGCAGCTTCCCCTCCCTAGAATCCGAGCAGTGACCTTAAGTTAGGAACGGGCCATAGGTTTTTCTAACGGTGGTTGTTCAACCTGAAAGAGGAATCAAACTGTGCCACTTTTTCAACACGTTCAGTAAACCTACCTCTCCGTTTCTTTTAAATTTAGTAAAAACCCAGGTTATCATGTCTTTTACGACGTTCAGTACAAATACAGCTCAGTTGTGTTTTTGTTTTCATTTTACAAGCTCAATGAATAGAAATAAATGGGAAGCGAATTCCCGGAAGTAGGCTTTCACAAATACGTGAAAGGCACATACAAGGGCTTGAAAAATGAAAAAAAAATGTTGTTGTAGAGAAATTTTCATTAATAGTCTGGAGGACCCACCTCGAGCTTTCAAAGCAGAGAATTCAACATAAAATAGACTTATACAAGTCATGTATGTAAGAATAATGGAACTGAGGACCATTTTCGCCGTAAAATATGTCCCTTATCTGCCAGTGGTGTTAGTGGTGGAAAGTGTAATATGACATTTCTGTCCACATATTCCCACAATATTCAATAATATTGAGATCTGGAGATTGAGGTGGCCAGTGTAGATGTTGTACCTCATCCTCAGGCACGGTAAACCACAACTAGACACGTTTTTTAAGATTGGTTCCTTATCTCCTGGAAAACAGAAACGATTGTTAGGAAACAATGCCTGCAACACTTTGTGCAGAAACATGGATTCGTACGTTGCAGATGTGACACTACCCGTTCGAATAACCAATGACCCTAAGGAATGCCATGATACGGCTCGCCGCAGCATCAGGGATCCACCTGTATGCTTCAGAGTCAGAATAGAACAGTTGATGAGGTACGCTTCTGCAGTTTCTCGCCAGAAGTACACTCTACCAGTGGTCCAAACAGTGCGAAGCACAATTCCTCAGACCAAATGAAACATTGCCAGTTTTTAGCCTTCTAGTTTTTATGTGCTTTACACCAGCTTACAAGTTTTGTTGCATTGATCTTGGTAATCAGAGGTTTGTGGATTGCAACATGGCCATCAATACCGGCACAGTGGGGTTCCTATCGGATTGTTATGACCAAAATTGAATCATTCCGACTAGTGTTTAACTCTGTACTACAGTGCAGTGGTTTTGTGCTTCCTTTGTACAGTCCGTGCCAACGTTCGCCTATCTTTATCTGACATCTTCGTATGACGTCCACAATTTGTACGTTTAGAGGTAATGTCGTGTACTTGTTGATAAGTTGTTGTAGTCTTCCATAATGTTCTTTGTATTACACCTACAACTTCTGCCGTTTGAATTACTGAAACTCCTACACGACGCGTACCAATGATTATGCCTTTTTTACGCTTTCCAACCGTAGGTTGAAGAAGCGTATATGTTTCAGCTTTGTCTGTCTGTGTCTGTCTGTCCGCACAATAACTAGCGCAAAAACGGTTCGATTTCGATGAAATTTTAATATGTGGTAGAGGACGACCTGGGGACGAACTCTCTTGAAAAATGGATAAATGGGGTCAAATGTCAGGACGTAGGAGCAGGGTCCATTCCATCGCCCTCATGCGCCATAACGTACGTAAAAATGATTCAATTGCGATAAAACTTTATCATGTTGTTCCGGAGGTACACTGAACAGGTTCTGTTGAACATCATCGAAATGGGGTCAAAGGTCACGGCACCGGAGCGAGATTTATTCCAAAGCCATTATCTTATAGCGTGACTAACAAGTTAGTAAAATCATGCAATGCATTGATTATGATACGCTTTCCAGCATACCAGAAACCATTACTCAAGTTATGAGGATAATGGCTGTAGAATATATCTCGCTCCCATGACCTGACCTTTGACCCCATTTCGATGATATTCAACAGAACCGGTAAAGTATACTTCCCGGAATAATATGACAAAGTTTTATCTCAATCGAAGCATTTTTACGTAAGTTATAACGCATAAGGGCGATGGAATGGATCTCAATCCTATGTACTGATCTTTGACCCCATCAACCCCATTTTCAATAGAGTTCGTCCTCAGGTGGTCCTCTACGAAGTACTAAAATTTCATCGAAATCGAGCCATATTTACTTGAGTTATAACGCATAAGGGCAATGGAATGCATCCACCTCGTGTGTCCTGACCTTTAACCCCATTTCATTCATTTTCAATAGGGTTCGTTCCTAGGTGGCGCTCCATGACATACTAAATTTTCATTCAAATCAAACCATATTTACGCAAGGTATGACGCAAAAGGTCAATGGAATGCATCCCGCTCCAATGTTCTGACATTTGACTCCATTTCACCCATTTTCAACAGGATTTGTCCCCAGGTGGTCCCCTACCACTTACTAAAATTGCATTGAATTCGATCCATATTCACGCAAGTTATGACGCATAAGGGCAATGAAATGGATCCCGCTCCTATGTCGTGACTTTAGACCCCATTTCTCCCATTTTCAATAGGGTCCGTCCCCATATGGTCCCCTACCACATGCTAAACTTTCAACGAAATCGAATCATTTTTACGCGAGTTATCCTGCTGATAGACGGACAAAGCTGGATCATATACGCTTCTTCAAATTATATAAAGAAGTAAATTTCTCCGTCATTTTTGGTTCACGCCGGGGATCGAACCCGAGTCCACTTATTCCGGAACAAGTCGCTCTACCAACTGAGCTACGCAGACGTTCGTTATCGCTGCTATCTGCCTTTATGTCGTGTGCGTCCTGCGGGGCAGGCGCGTCACACCTACAGTCGGAAAGCGAACAAGTTAGTAAAATCATGCAATGCATTGATTATGATACGCTTTCCAACATACCAGAAATCATTACTCAAGTTACAACGAAGTGAATTTCTCCGTCATTTTTATCCGCGCCTGGGTTCGAACCCGGGTCCACTCATTCCGGAATAAGTTGCTCTACCAATTAAGCTACGCGGACGTTTTATTCTGATTCCTATCTGCCTTTATGTCGTGTGCGTCCTTCTGGCAGGTACGTCACATCTCCTGGTACGTTACATCATCTCCCCCTTATTTTTATTTTTTTCGAAGTGCTGCTCTTATTTTTCCTATCTCGCGGTGTGGAAATAACATCACACCAATGCGAGATTTTGAACGGTCAGGTCATCCGGATAGTTCGGGCGCCATTACAACGAAGTAAATTTCTCCGTCATTTTCGGTCTACGCCGGGATTCGAACCCGAGGCCGCTTATTCCGGAACAAGTCGCTCTACCAACTGAGCTACGCAGACATGTATTCTGATTCCTATCTGCCTTTATGTCGTGTGCGTCCTTCTGGCAGGTACGTCACATCTCCTGGTACGTTACAAAGTTATTACTCACGTAATGAGGGTAATGGCTGTAGAATAAATCTCGCTCCTATGGCCTGACCTTTGACCCCATTTCAATGATATTCAACAGAACCGGTAAAGTATACTTCCGGAACAACATGATAAAGTTTTGTCTCAATCGATGCAGTTTTACATAAGTTATAACGCAATATCCGGAACATCGAGCATCGCTCGGTTAAAGGGGGGATGAGGGCAATTTTTATTTTATTTTGATATGTTATTTCCAAGTATTGTAATGCTAAGTCGTTCAGTTGCACGTTGTCCAAGTGTTCCAGGCGCTGAACACGTTCATCCGCGGTTTCGGTTGCGATTCACTGTGATGAACGGCTTCGTAGTTCTTCCAAGCGCTGGTTACGTTCTTCGGATGATTCAGCTGCGATTCGCTGTCTATTTATACGCCGCATTTGTTCGAGGTTTTCTTTCGTTATAGATTCATGGAGGGTTATAATAACGTCGGACATTATTTCCATGCTCTTCGCCTTAGCTGGTCGGAATGGTCTTTTTGTAGGCTGATCTTCTTCCAATGGAAGGTCATATGTTTCGAGACTGGAATGTGATTCAAAACCATCGGCTTTTGAATGTCCAAGCTGTTCCATATTTACTTCTTCTTCTTGTTCTTGTTCCAACAGTGCCGTATTCTACTTATTCTTTTTATTGAAGTTGAAACGTACACGTTTCGTAGGGAATCGACAAGCCATATTTTTTTTATATTGTTTTACCATCCACGTGACATGCTGTTAATAATATATAATAAAAATGGATTAATCATATTTTAGCACAGCGGACACGCTCGTCATCAAGTGACTATTCAAAAACGTAACAGAAATGCTATATTAACACTTTACCTTTTGAAGGGAAAAACACATCAGCGTTCCGCTGCTTATACTGTCCTGCGCATCAACTCCAAGCAGCAGGCACAACTCACTTTTTGTTCTAGAAGAAAATAGAAGTAAAGCGTAACACGCACACAACGCGTGACGTAATGAGGCAGATGGCGTGTCCGCGCGCCAACATTTCAATCGCGAGAGTGTGACGTCATAAGATTTCTAAGCATGGGAAACATGAATAGGACGACGCCATGACACTAAAAACGTGGTAACTCGGGGTGGTTATTTAACCGACTAAACAAATTTTCCCAAAGTCGAGATCAAGCTAAACCGATTTCTAGTACCAGAAAACGGCAGGTTAACTACTTTCATCAAAATCCTTAGAGCCGTTTTCAAAATAAAATTTACATAGATACAAGAATTGCGGTGGACGTCAAGCAATTTTGATTCCTAGACTTTCAATGGAAAAACTTCTGTACACCTTTTCTTCACAATTAATGCGTTTCCAAGGATGAAAATTTGAACATCGATTAAAATAGCTTCATTTTATAACTTGGAATACTTAATATTTTCTAAAACATAACCATAATTATGCAATCCAACATTTATTTGTCTACTGACGTCATCAAAGTACAGGTCACGCCATCTTTTTTCTGGTTTCAACACTACCAAAGGAAACGTCATTGAGTTTTATTATAATTACGGTTATGTTTTAAAATATGAAGTTATTTTAATCGATGTTCAAATTTTGATCATTGGGAACACACTAATTGTGAAGGAAATGTTTACAAAAGTTTTTCCATTGGAAGTATAGGAAGCAAAATTACTTGACGTCCACCTTAATGGCATGGGATAAGGGCGATTGAATGGGTCTCGATCCTATGTCCTGACGTTTGACCTCATTTCGCCCATTTTCAATAAGGTTCGTGCTCAGGTGGTCCCCTACGACATACTAAAATTTCATCGAAATCGAACCATTTTTACGCCCGTTACGACGCATAAGGGCAATGGAATGCATCCCGCTTTTATGTCCTTACCTTTGACCCCACTTCACCAATTTTCAATAGGGTTCATCCTCAGGTGGTCACCTACGACATACTAAAATTTCATTGAAATCAAACTATATTTACGCAAGTTATGGCGCATAAGGGCAATGGAATGGATCCCAGGCCTATGTCGTTACTTTTTACCCCATTTGTCCCATTTTCAAAACGGTTCGTCCACAGTTGGTGCCCTACCACATACCAAAATTTCATCTAAATCGAACCATTTTACGCGAGTTATTGTGCTGACAGGCGGACCGACGGGCGGAAAAAGCTGGAGCATATACTCTTCTTCAACTTACGGTTGGAAAGCGTAAAAAATGCTCCTATTGCGATAAAGCTTTAGTATGTTGTTCAGGAGGTATAATGAACCGGTTCTGTTGAATATAATCGAAACGGGGTCAAAGTTCAGGGGCACAGCAGCGAGATTTATTCCACAGCCATTATCTTCATAACTTGCCTAAAAATGCTTCTATTCCGATAAAACTTTAGTATGTTGTTCCGGCAGTCTACTGAACCAATTCTGTTTAAATATCATTGAAATGGGGTCAAAGATTAAGACATAGGAGATGATCCATTACATCGCCCTTATGCGCCATAACTGACATAAAAATTCTTCGATTGCGACAAAACCTTATGATGTTGTTTCGGAGGTAAACTGAACCAATTATGTTTAATATAATCGAAATGGTATCAAAGTTTAGGTCACAGCAGCGACATTTATTCCCCAGCCGTTATCCTTATAACTTGAGTAATGATTTCTGGTATGTTGGAAAGCGTATCATAATCAAAGCATCGCATGATTTTACTAACTTGTTAGAAGTCATTCAGATCTTACATTTTCAACAATTACTCCACAACAGCTGTTTCACCTGCAACTGTTACGTGACAGCCGATATCGCACTGCACCCCTTTGTGTACCTCACATCGCGGGTGACGTCGTCCCCGTGGTTTGCGTACGGCTTATTGTGTGTACTCTGTTCGCAGTCTGTGTTTCCATTTTTGGTAAAAACCTGCATGTAAAATAAATGTATATACTGTATGTTCAGTCAACCGAGCTGTCTTTTTTTTTTTTTTGTCATGTATTTAGAAAACCAGTTCTGTGTTTCTTTCTCATGTTTAATGGAGTAAGCTCTGTGCAGCCGCCCCGGTGGCGCAGTGGTCTAAGCTATGGCCTCTGATCATTCGTCCAAAAGCGGTCCGGGTACGAATCCCGGTGAGGCATGGATGTTGTGTTAGTCTTACGGCACTGGTTCTCTCCCTTCTCTGGAACCAGTGACCCTAAATTAGGGACGGGCGACTGCTTATAGCCCATTGAGTTGCTCACGGTGGTCGTTAAACCTCCAATCAAAAAAAAAAAAACTCTCTGCAACTTCTGTATCTTCAGTTAACCCAAATCAGTGTTGCTTTTATAGCCGGCTTTATCAAAATAATGAAAACAACAGACTACGACTGGCGTATACGCAATGTATACAAATCACAGGGACAACGTCACCAGCGGTGTGAGTAATATAAGTGCGTGCGGTACGATGTCGGGGATATCTTGTTCACAATGTCAGATATTAATTAACTCAATATATACATAATAATCGGTTCTCATCTTGCATGAGCTTCAGTTACTGGAATGGAGAACTACATATAAAAAATAACACGGCATTGTCTCCAAAGGGGCGAATTGTGTCAGATAGGGATGGTCGAAAGTTGACACGGATTGTAAGACGAAAGCACGAGACACCGCCAGCACAAATAGCAGCAGAGTTGAACACCAGTCGAAATGGTCTCGTTTGCGTCATAACAGTTTGATGGGAACTCCATTGTGCCGATATTTACGGCCCATCCAAATATCAGCAAAATAATATCAGCACAACCGTTCAAAGCACATAAAAACTGGTAAGTTAAGGACTTGCAACGAGTCACCTGGTCTGATGAATTGCGTTTCCCATTATTTGCCACTGCTGTTAGAATGTACATCTGACAAAAACCTGCAGATGCGTACCACACCGACTGTTTCGTTTCGATTGTGAAGCATGGTGGTGGATCCGTGATGCTGTGGGAGGTCGTATCATGAAATTCCATTGGTCATTCTGCCGGGTAGGGTCACATGTACAACCTATGAGCCTATTCTTGGGGACCAATGTTGCAGACATTGTTAGCTAATGACCGTCCCTTTTTTCAGCAGTAAAAACACCCATGAATTCAGTGGAACGTGTCAAGTTTTGTTTGGCAGAACATGAGGCACAGCATCTACCTTGGCAACAGTGTTGCCAGAGACGTTTACCTGAAATCGGTAGACCAGAGCTCTAAAAACTCAGTAGAAATCAGTAGGTAAGATTTTTGTGCATGAAATATGCACTATGTCACCAAATGTAATGAGTATTTTTCGTCATCTCAATACGAAGGAACACTTAAATGTACTAGGACCAGTACTTCACAAACTACTAGTAAACAGTAAAATGGAAATACAAACCAGAACAATCCTGAGTCTTTTTTTTTACATATTACTGGTGATCATATATTCAGGGTGGTTCAGAAATGTTGGTCATAAATAAAAATATAGGTAGTACTCCCCGGAACAAAAAAATAAAAGTCTTAGTCAACATAGGTCCGGAAACGAACCATTTCCGAGACGATTGACATTTTATTGCAGGATTTCCAGAGGTAACGTAAAGTTGTTTTTTCCCCAGCGGTCAGCTATTTCGATAGTTTTTTGTACTTCTGAGGAAGAAATCGGGCGGTCTGAATCGTTTGAGGGAACGGTTAAACCCCAAACTTGCCTCTCCCCAAAAGTGCCCCCCGCGGACTTCCCCCATAGCAAAAAACAAACCACCCCAGTTCTTGGAGTAAAACACCACACACGGGGAATACTTTGAGCTCCTGGGGGACACTGAATAGGATGATTTTTAGGAGGGGTGTGTTGAGGGTCCCAACTTTCAGCCCAAGAACAAACAAATGATTCGGAGATGTCTCCCGCAGGAGCTCCGCAAATTCAGCAAATGCAACCCAAATAAGCTGTGGTGAGAAACCAGAGTTACATCTGGTAACCCTGCATGATGTTAAAGGGGCAAACAATACGTACAAGTGTCATGTAGGGTACTTTCCTTCACAAAAAATGTTCAACAATTTCTCCGTTTGCTTCGATACAGGCCTCCAGCCTACTTCTCAGCGGGACGCGCATTCGTTCGCACATGCCTGGGTTGCGTCTGATTTCTGCACATGTAGTTTCCACTCTTATCCACAATTCGTCGACGTTGCCCACGGGGACCGCATACACTCGTCCTTTCAAATAGAGCCAGATGCAGAAATCCAATGGATTGAGGTCAGGTGAGCAGGGAGGGCACGAGCGGAGCCCGCCTCGACCTATCCATCGCCCTCCAAACGTTGCATTGAGATGCTGCCTCACCGTGCGACGAAAATGCACTGGTAAACCTTCGTGCATGAACCACATTGTTACACGTGTACGAAGGGGGACATCTTCCAGTAGCTGCGGGAGGTCATGCTGCAGAAAGTGCAAATACAAATCACCCGTAAGCCTGTTGTGAAGCACAAATGGTCCTATGAGACTATCACCTAAGACACCAGCCCACACGTTGATTGTAAATCGAACGTGGTGACGTGTTTGCTAGATGGCGTGGGGATTTTCGGCTGCTCACTGGTGGCAGTTATGGAAGTTGAAACTACCATGTCTGGTAAACGAGGCCTCATCAGTGAATAAAACATTAGCAAGAAAGCAAGGATTACGCGCCCATCTATGTAGCAGTCCCCAGCAGAATGCAACTCTCGGTGGAAAGTTCCTCACACCTAGGGCTTGCACTCGCTGGAAAGTTCCTCACACCTAGGGCTTGCACTCGCTGGATATGGTAAGGGTGAAAGCGATTGTCATGCAGAACTCTCCAAATGGTACATTGACTCCTAATCTCCGCGAGAGCAATCCTTCTAGTGCTCGTTGCCTAGTCTTGTTCTATTCGTCGTAACAGTCGCTCGTCCAATCCAGGATATCTCGCAGTTCGTGACCTTCCCGCTGGTGCAGCAAACTGAAATAACCCATTCTCTGTTAGGTGCTGCTGAATCCGCACAAATATGCGACGATAGGGATGATTTCGGTTTGGATAGGCCTCGGTGACAATACGCACTACGAGCGCTGCATTTCCATTTGCCCGATCGTACATGAAATGCATGTCAGCTAACTGTATTTGTGAAAGCGCCAACCATAGCAGCCTTTAATAGTAACAGTATGGAACACCCTTCTATATTACCTGTTATGTACACGTTTGAGTCTGCACGTGCTAACGGATGCCGTGCAGAAGTGGTGCGTTCTCCGAATCGCGATGCCATCACGGCACCATTTGTATGTCTTCTGTTATGTGTTAGTAGGTGCTCGCTGTACTGATATGGAGGATTTTTTTCCTAAACTCGGTTAGTATCATACAACATGTCGCTGTCTGTGTGTCGCCAGCCAGAGTCTTCCGTGCTCCAGGGTGTCCCATTGATTTGTCAAGATCCCGCGGGAGACATCTCAGGAATTTTTGTTTTTGTTTGCCGTTTTAACATGATGCAAGGTTATCAGATGTAACGTTGGTTTCTTCCCATAATTTGTTTGTGTTGTATTTGTTGTATTTGGGGAGCTCTTGCGGGAGGCATCTCAGAATCATTTGTTCTTGAGCTGAAGGTTGGGACCCTCAACCCATACCCTCCCCAAAATCGTCCCCTTCACTGATCCTCAGGATCTCAACGTATTCCCCGTGTGTGGTGTTTTACTCCAAGAACTGGGGTGGTTTGTTTTGTACCTTGGGGTAAAATCGAAGGAACACTTTCTGGGAGGGGCAAGTTTGTGGTCTAACCGTTCCCTCAAAAAACTGGGGTCTAACCACTCCTTCAAACAATTCAGCCCTCCCGATTTGTTCCTCAGAAGAGCAATAACTATCGAAATAGCTGGAAGCTGGCGAAACAAACAACTTTACGTTACTTCTGGAAACCCTGCAATAAAATGTCAATTATCTCGGAAAGGGTTCGTTTCCGGACCTATGTTGACTACGACTTTTTTGTTTGTTTCGATGAGTACTATCTATACTTTCATTTATGACCATTTCTGAATCATCCTGTATAAAATAATGCTCATCATTAAAACTAATGGCGTAAATAATGATGTCTTTTAATATAGACACAGCTTGATATGTCCCACATATTGTCTTCCTTAAAACAAATAGTTATATAATTACACTTCTTACTAAACGATACCCAGATGTTCCCAAAGTACGTGAAATAAGTGCTGTACTGAAAGATTGATCATTAACACAAATATCGTACTATATACATTTTCCTGATATTCTGCGTTTTAATAAAAGTAGGGGAAATCTTTGTGTAGCAGGCTAATTAGTTATCTCGAATAAAAATTATTTCATGATAGACAGTATAAATTTAAAAAAATAATAGGTAGCGGATGTTGAATATTTTAGTCTTGGTCAGCTTTTTCTCTTCAGACCAATTCTGAGGTGAGTCTTGTCCATTGGATCAGTAGATAGTGAGTACTGAAATAATGCATACATTTTTAGACAGCATGTCCCTGAATGTGTAGGTGGTTTTAAAACAGAAAAAGATAAGTTGATCACGAAAATCTATCAGCAGACTAGAGTCAAAATCAGTAGGTCTACTGATAAATCAGTACAATGACAACACTGCCCGGCAACCTCAATCTCCAGACCTCAGAGTTATTGAAGCGCACCAAGAAGAAGACGTTGGATTGAAATGATATCTTAATAGTGAAATGGTACATACCAAGGACAGAAGTGATTACAACATCACAGCAACAGGACGATTTCTCGCGGATATACGGTACTCATTCCGGTCAGCGTTAGTACCGCGTCGGACCACCTTCGTGCTCGGTTACATGCGGTGATGTGGTCCGGCATGGAGTCAAAGAGACGCCGTATGTTATTCTGGAACAGATTTGCCCACACTTCTTGCAACTGATGCTCTAAATCGCAAAGATTGGGACATGGCGAAATCTGGCGTCCCATCTGGTCTCACACGTGCTCGATGGGCGAGAGATAAGATGATCTGGCCGGTCACGAAAGCGTCGAAGCCTGGCCAGTCCTGGGAAACCCGAGCCGTGTGCGGATGGGCGTTATCTTGTTGCAAAATAGCTCCGTGCTGCCCCGCCAGTAAAGACAGCTCATGGAGTGGCAGGATCTTCTGTACGTAGTACTGGGCTGTCAGCGTCCCTCGGATCACTGCGAGGGAAGTACGGCTGTTATACGCGATGGCTCCTTGGACCATCATGCGTGCAGTTAGCGACGTGTGCCGCTTGAGGTTGGGAATGTAACGCTCACCATTGGTCCTCCACACTCTGACACGGTGGTCGTCCGTTCCCATACAAAAGCGGGATTCGTCGCTGAACACTATACGTCGCCAATCCATAAAATTCCACGTTTCTCGCTGCTGACACCACTGCAATCGATGTCGACGATGGTCCAGTGTTAATGACAGAAACCGTAAGGGCCGTCGAGAGTGGAAATTCGCCCCTTCTAGGCGTCTGGAAATAGTTCTGGCGAACGCAGGAGCTCCTTGTACAGCCGCCACATGTCTCTGGATATTAGACAATGGCGTCGTTGCATCTGTGCGTGCTGCTCTCACGAGCTCACGGTCCTCTCTGCTGGTGGTTTGTCTGGGTCATCCAGAACCATTCCGCCGTGTCTGGGTTCCTTCCCGTGTCCACTGCTCCCAACATGATCGCACCGTACTGTTTGACCGTCCCAAATGGCGGCCAGTTGGGTTCACCGTCCACCCTACCTCTCTCTCATTCCGATGATACAGCCTCGTTCAAACTCCGTCAGTTTGTCTATCGCTCAGCGATCTCACCGGACTCTGACCGTGCACTTCGGCACGAATATGGAGTCCCCTGCACGACGCCTTATAACCTCCAAGGATTGCGATTGCAGCGCCGGTCTTAAACGTACGGGCATGCGGAATCGGAAGAAACTTTAATCATTTGCATGTCTGCCCTTCCCGTAGCTATTCGTTGAGTTTGGCGTTAATCGCACAGTTTTTTCTTGTTGCGCGAAGTTTTATGGCAATGAGTCTATCTGGAGCGAAAGGTCGGATCACAGGCTTTTTACGTCCAGCATTACTTACATATATAGGACATGCTTTACAGGAAGAATAGTCCCAATTTGCATTAACGTACGTGCATGATTTGTACAGGCCTATACTAGGTCGATTTTTTTCTGTTCTGAAAGCTGGAGGTGGGTCTCCTGCTTATTAATGAAAAGTTCTCCATAAAAAGGAGATATTTCTGTTAATTTGAGAAACCCTTTTAATTTTATTAAACCCTACTCTGCGTCAGCTTTACATACCTAATAAATCCACTTCTGTATAGTTTAGACATATCGTAAGATGTTACGGTTTCCTGAAAATAGGGTAGTCTCAATGAACATTCTGGAAGACCTTCGCGCTGTAGTGAAACAACAGCGATATCTATTAAAAATGCAACAGAGGGGCGTTAAAGTAAATTAGCATTACGGAATCATAAATATGCTCTAAAGTCATGTCGTTTTGGATATAACTTGTGCACAAAATGGAATATCATAATTAAAATCAAATGTCAACACAAGCTTGTTTATTAAAGGAATATGTAAACACAAATTCAAATATGGGAAGTGTGAGAAAACATTTTCGGATATCGGAAAACAATGCTGCACTTACGTCTTAAGGAAGCTTTTAAAAAAATTTAATTTTTGACATTAATACCATGAAGTTCTGAAATCTTTTTGCTTTAGCACCGCATTTTAGTTTACATTATGATTCCCCAGGGCCATATAAGAACAAAAAGGAAATCTAAAACGGGGAAATAAAGCGACACGAATTTACAATTTCTAGACAGAAGACACTGAATAACGCTGGTGATGTCTAGCGAGGTAAGATGTGAAGATAAAGAGGCAGAAAGAAGAAAGTTTTGAGTGATCGCAAATACTTGGGAAAACTGCCTTTTAAATAGTTCGTCCGAAATGCTAATGCAGCACGTTCAGTAAACAAAATTAAGTCAAATATTCCGAGTGCATCAAATATTACGGAACGGAACTTCTTTTAAACAAACGCTTGACGTGGTTAGATATGTAATTATGGGGGAAATTTTTCGTACAACTACAGTCTCCCAATTTTTTTTTCGATGCTAACAACCCAGGCGGAGTATAATCATATTGTGTTAAATAGTGGAAGCAA
The DNA here is from genome assembly GCA_039090855.1 of Macrothele yani. Classification (NCBI taxonomy): domain Eukaryota; kingdom Metazoa; phylum Arthropoda; class Arachnida; order Araneae; family Macrothelidae; genus Macrothele; species Macrothele yani. The sequence goes on from CM076995.1 coordinate 190,970,317, forward strand.
TGTACAAAATGATTTACCAACGCATTCATTTAAGAATTGCGTAGATTTAATTTGAGAACTCTGGGCACAGCGAAAGTTATCGTTAATAACCATCTTTAATATCATCTACACTGAAGTGACAAAAGTCATGGCATACGCATCTAGTATCGTGTTGGACCTGCTCTAGCCCAGCGAAGTGCAGCAGCTCCACGTGGCATCGATTCCGCAAGTGGTCGGAAAATTTCTGGAAAGATGTTGAGGCATGCCGTCTGAAACAGCCGCCCACAGTTCTCTGGTATTTGTAGGTGCAAGATCTTGGGTGCGAATGAACCTTTCCACCATATCTCATAAGTGCTCTATTGGGCTCATATCGGGCAAACGCGGTGACCAAACCATCCGTCGGAACTGTCCAAAATGCTCCTCGGAACAATTTTGGAAAACTTCAACCCGATTACATGGGGCATTGCCCGCATGGAAAATCCCTTCGTTGTTGGAGCACATGAAGTCCATGATGGGCTGCAAATGGTCACCCAGCAGAGCAATAAAGCGATTATCGGTTAATGACGTCTTTACGAGGACCACAGGACCCAAACCGTGCCACATAAAGACACCCCACACATATATGGAACCACCATCAGTTTGCCCAGTGCCTTGTTGACAGCTTGGATCAATGTCCTCATGATGTCCGCGCCACACCTGAACCCTACCATCAGCTCGTAACAACTAGTAGCGTGACTCATCTGACCACGCCTCATGATTCTAGTCTTCCAGGGTCCAATTACAGTGTTCACGAGCGCAGGTGAGGCGCTGTGTTAGATGTTGTGGTGTTAACAAAGGCACTCTGGTGGGTCTTCTGCTCCCATACCCCACGAACGCTAAATTACGCTGCACTGACCTGATGGATATGTCTCTGGTACCTCCTAGATTGAATGTGGATGTTACGTATTTAAGCCAGTGTCCCTTGTCTGTTAGCATGGATAACAGTGATTAGACGCCGCTTGTCACGGTCGTTAAACACCAGTGGTCGGACCCTGCGCAGTCCACAGTAGGTGGTAATGCCCTGAATGAGGTATTCTCGGTACACACGTGACACCGTGGATCGAGGATTGTTGATCGTTTGCACAACGTCGGAAATTGAATGTCTCATCCGTCTGGCTCCCTCTACCATGCCTCGTTCAAACTCCGATAATTCACGTCGGCTTGCCATAATCATACTGGCGGTTGTTCAGCCTGATCCCCGGGATTACACCTAGCAACTGATAAAAATCGTAGCGTGCGTCGAAGCCTTTATTCGACGGCAGCGCCAGTTAAAAATTTGCATACTGCTATCCCATGACTTTTGGCGCTTCAACGTAATCAAATATCATTTCCCTCTTTTGTTAGTTCTTGAAGAGATATTGAGATGGCCTGTCATTGGCTTTCTGTCTGACATAAATGGGCAAATTCCTCTACACTTACGTGTTCGGAGAAAATAGTATTATTAACCGTTTCCTTGCATCGCCTCTTCATGCATCGTACTGTGAATTAGTTTATCGCTCTCGAAATGATTTTACGTCTTATCGTTCGAATAGAGACGGTTTCAAACACACAGCATTTCCTTGCAACTTCAGCATTTAATGAGGGATTTCTTACGATCAGTCTCAAAGTGGTAATAATGAGCATTCAGAAACTGCCTGGATGGTCAGAAAGGAGCAATAAAATGTATCCCTCGTTTTTTTTTTTTTTTTTGGTTTGTTTTTTTGAGGAAAGGGTGGGAAGAACAAAGGGATCTTGAGCTGAAACTTGAAGGCGGTAATAAAATCGGAGTGATTTTCCGTAAGGAGAGTAGGTTTCAGATTCCCAAAGTAAAGGACGGAACGCTACGGAAAATAGAGTATTTTCGAATGTCCTATGCCGAGAAGACATCGCAGTAGAAATTAAGTTGGAAACGGAAACGAAAATTTTACTGTAGAGCAGCAACAATACTGTTCGTCACGTATATCTTGTTTAAGTATGCCGGGTGGAGTAGTTAGGTACATATAATGATATGAAAATAAAATACAAAATGAACATTAATAGTAAAAAAAATTTAACTTACTCATAATAATTTAGGCTTATCCTACGTCGGAATTTTAGTCACTGTGGCAAAGCATCCGCTCGATAGAACGAACATTTGCTTATTTAGATGAAATCCAAGTTCTCCCTGAACGGAAGATTCACAGATTAAAAAACACTATTTCGAGTTAAAATTCTATACCCTTGTATAGGTGTTTGCAAAGAATGATGATTAAAACGTGAAAACTAAAAACCCAAATGAATAAAAAGGACACAAAGGAATAGAAGATGGACCCAAACGTAATTCACCACCGCAACACACTTCCAAACATGTTTCGGCAAGAATTTTGCCTTCCTCAGAGGATACTTTAAGGTGTACGTGGGCACCAAGCCCTCGTCGACGATCCTCGAAAGACTGATGTATTATCTTGTATCGCTCTGCCTTCAGCCTTCGTCTTCCCAAACCATGGACAATTGCGTCAAGCCTTTAGTGGCGTCATCTATGGCATTGTGTTCCTCTTGGTCTACTTTTGCCATTCCGCGCCTGTGATCTTTGAACCTGTGTTTATTAGCCTTTTGAAATCGATTGTTTTCCTGTTCGATCAAATATCGCCAGGCATGAGGTAATTCAATTGGCGAATTAGTGTTGCAGCATTTATTTCCGAATTTCTCAATGACTACAGCTTCCGATGTTATGATCTGTCTATGAGTCCTGTGTGATGTTAAATGTCTAATATTCTCCCAGTCGGGTTGCGATTGATTTTACATGCAGTGTTGTATCAGAGCCGTTCTTGATCTTTTCTTTTTCCAATCTTGAATATGTTCTCTCAATCTCGTAACCATACGTCTTTTTGTACTTCCGTTGTAAATGGTATCTTGTTGATTATCGTCTGTCTTGGTTGGAATGGCATATACTCCTGATCGATCTAAGATGGATTTTTTGTTATTACCAGAAGTTAGTAATGAGCCATTATCAATGATGGTTTCTGCAAGATTTATTTCATTCAAAATATGCCTTTTTTGCGTATGGGAATATAAGAGGAAACGGAAATGTTTTCGGAATCATGGAGTTAACGGAGAAATACCTCTGATAGAAACTGTAGGGATAAATCAATGTGTAAAAATAAAAGGAGCAATATTGAAATGAGGACAGGCATAACCCACGACTCTCTCTATACGCAACATTAGATACAGAGCACCACTGAAGAAAAGTAAGTTTCATTTACAGTTTAAATCCCGGAACTGTTTTATACCCTTACAAGCGAAGGCTTGACGAATCTACGCAACAGAGCACTGAATGCAAACAAGCCTTAACATTTTCCTTTTCTGCTGACGAATTCCTTCTACCCAAAACTTTTGAATTCCTCGGTAGGCAAGCTTTACCTTCTCCACGTTTTGAAACATTGAAACTTACGTTTTCACATCTCAAGAATATCAGGTTTTTTGAAATTTCTGTCATTTTCTTAATTTTAGCTTTAATGTCAAGAATACTTTGATCTGCAAAAGGCTCTTACCAATTCAACGGGCAATCAACAATTCTTCTTTTTTTATACAGTAGAAAACCTCGTTTCCTCTTTGCTTGCAGCAATATTAAAGGCCAGAACTGGGCTGCACTATAGCTTTCGGGCGTTTCCGGATAACTCCCTAAGAAGAAGGCAGTTATGTTAACTTAGTAAACAAAAATAAAGACAAATACATTTTAGTTTTCTACTAAAATGTATTGTCTTAGTAGTTTGGGCATATACTTACACAGATCAGAAGATTCTACCAAACAACATGCTGTACCAGTATGAAAAGCTTAGCTGAGTTTTTGAAGAAATCTCAAACAAGAAGGAATTGTGTATCTGAGATGCAGGTTGAATTAATCAGGGAAGCATATCACGGCAGCACCAGAGAAAAGGAGAGACGTACTCATATATGTCCCGGGAATAGATTTTTCTGGCACTCAAAGAAGATCATAAACCAAAAGAAAAGATATATTCAATTGAGCTGCTGGATGAGATCGATGAAGGTAACCGGCTGTTGAAAACGTGGTTTTCGGACGAAGAAACGTTTCACCTATGCGATGATGTCAATGGCCAAAAATCGGAATACGGGTGGTTTAATCTTCACGTTCGCATAAGAGCATGGAAGATAGCGAACAATTTACGTTATCAAAGCTTTTAAAGCTGTATTAATTACATTTTCTTTTTGTTAGGACAACCGCTGTGCGACAACAAGCTTTCTGTCACAATAAATGAAAATGCCTGAGACGACTATTTTCCAAGAACAAAAGTGGTGCGTCACATATTTCTGTTATAACTACTGTAAGATTTGTGCAGCCGTACTTCTGGTCGTGTCTTCATAGGTCATATGATTTACACTGATGTGCAGAACTTAAGGATAAAGTGGGAAAAGTAAAACAATGCTGTAAATAGCAGCAGCACTGAAACACAAATTAACCCAGGACCTTGTAAGGGAAGATGAGCAACAGCGCATGCGTAGTAATGAAGCATGACGTATGGTTTCCGTGATGTGAGAACCAAATACGTTCACGCAGTCCAATAGCATCAGTTGAACGGAAGTCACCGGACGGTGCACTTAGATATTACAGACGTTCGATTGTGTGCTAGAAACGACGAAATGGTCCGTCGGGAACATCTTGATGATTTTACTCGTGTTCGAATAATTGGCAGGATCGAGAAGAGGAAAACTGTGATGAGAGTGACCCAAGAGTTCGGTATGGCTTACAGCATCCTATCGTGTGCGTGGTCGGCCTTCAGGATTACAGGTACAGGTGTGCGAAAGACAGGTGGTGATTGTCCACCAAAAACTATCCCCAGTGAGGACCGTTATCTGCTCCTAGAGGACAAGAGGAATCGACACCAGACAATAACCTTGAGAAACAACTGCACATGAGCATTGGATCGCGATTTGCAGTGGCCAAGTGACTACAGAAAAGATTCCTGTTAGCCCGACGAGCAGTACGCCGTGCTCCATTAAAAACTGTTCACCGCAGACACCATTCACAGTGGTCCAGAGAGAGAGAGAACATAACGAATGGGAAACAGAACAGTGGGTTTTTGATGAGGGTACATTTAGTCTTTCTAGCGATTCTGGACGTCAGCTAATCTGGCATGAGGTATAGGCACTCGGTATCGCACCGAAAATATCAATGAAAGGGATAGATATGGAGGCCGCGGTGTTCTCGTATGGGGTGGCATTCCGATCGATGGAAGTACGGAGCTCCAGATACTAGAAAAAAGTACCGCTGAAGATCTCCTATTCCCTTCGTGCCGTCTTCGCAGTAAGGCTCTCCAGATACTGGAAAGAGGTACTGTAACCGGTGCGCGCTACTGTAATGCGGTAATCCTTCCCCATGTTCCCCTGTTCATGAGGTGCCATTGGATCACAGTTCGTGTTAATGGACGATAACGACACACGTCATTGGTTGTTGATGGGCTGTTGGAAAGTAAAGACATTCGGCGGATGGATTGGCCAGCATGTTCTCCCAACTTAAATCCTGTGGAACACGTGTGGAATGCTTGGGGAGACGCTTTGCAGCACGCCAACATGCGCAAGAAACTGTAAACTGCTGAAGACGGCGCTGACGGAAAAATAGACGATGTTACCGCAAGAATTCGTGAGCAACTTAGTACGAGGTATGGACATACGGTGCAAATCATGCAGCGACGTTAGGGATGACCATATCCATGCTGAATACCTCCTCTTGCCTTGGTGCCTTGCTTGCATTGATTCATCTATATCATGGCACCCAGTGCTATGTAGCCAATTTGGAATAATATATTCTTTAGTATCTGCACTTGTGTCGGTATTGTTTCCGTCATCGTTTCGGTAAGTAATGAAGTTGTTATGGTTTGAATTATATTAATACATATCCAGGCTGCTCCCGTGCAACGCGACAGGTTAAAACCTGGCTCCTTCTTAAGTTCTGCACACCAGTGTATTTTGTTGCAATTATCAGTGGCACCAAAAACCATCGAAATATCTCCTAATGGGTTCATAGAATGATGCGATCTTGGCTAGTTAGTGTTCTCATCTATAGATAAGGTCCAAATCATAGAAGAGAAGATGGGTTCCTTCTAATGCGATTACGTCTAATGTGTGCAATAAACGTAATAGAATTTTTTTTCATTGTACGTTGTACAAAGTATCATTGCAATCATTTACAGCTGAGAAATTAAAACTAACTTTTAACGTGTCATTTACCACAGATATAGGGCTAAAATTTCTTTTTTGACAGATTTGGTTTTGCCTTAAACAGAGGACGTTAAGTCATTGGCTTCCTGTTTAATGCAGGCTAGCATGTCTTATGCGTTGTGGGCTCCATATTTGCTGCAGGCGATGCATATGAGATAGACTCTACGGATAAACTTAAGGTTCCCCTCACGACCATAGGAGCACTGATATAATTAACTCCGGTGGAAGAAGACTTTATATTATTTCCCGACCTCTGAGACGTTGAGTAAAGGCAAAGCACGTCACTCCAGTGCGCTGGACCTAACTTGTCTCATCCTTCGGGACTCACTCTTGAACAGTTATGGAATCATTTTACTTACACATATTTGTATTCCGTGGTGCCGATCATAATTTTCCAATCCCTTTCTTGTTCACTGCCTTTCCTGTTCTTTCTGCAACGCGATATATTTTTGTTCTATTTATTTGCTGAAATTAACTGCACACACACAAACATGTAAAGTGGTGTCCAAAATTAAAGTGAAAAACAGAAATTCGAGAATATATATAAAAACAAGAGGACCTATTGTAAAGATTTTTCAGAGACGTAAGCAAGGGGAACCGCTAAATCGACGTAACCGTGCTATTTCCTATGAAAATATGCAAATGACGACTATACGTCCCTTAGCTGGCAGGCACGCGACCTTCATAAAGTTTGTCTCGAGCGGAGTACGGCAATTGAAGGTTGAGTTGTACTGTTCGGAGAAGAATGGCTCCACAAAATCGCTTGGAAGGCTCTTTACGGCGGAGAGATAAAAAATGTGTTTCACATTTCACGACTCCTACTATTTAAAAACATTTCGTGTCCTAGTAGAATCGAATCTTAGATGCATTATCAATATCCAACATTTCGGCTTCGAATAGATGTACCCAGGATCCGAAGAATAAAAGGTGTTAATTCATGTGTCGCATATTGAAGAATTGGTCTCCTATTCTTAGTTGTGAGAATTTCATTTAATCTATAATCGGAATTTTCATAGACAGATGTCGAAATACAAAACTTTATTTTCATAGGCTTCTCATTTTTGAAATGAAATTAAATACGATATGCGTATATACAGTGTTTCTATAAATGAAGTATACAACTTCAGTATGATATTAAAAATACCATGGGAAAAAAACTTACTTTAAACGTCAAAAGACGTGACAAGTGTTACAGTTTGTTAAGTCAGATGATAGATGGCGCCAAGTGTCTCATATAATGAAAAATATCGTCGAACACGGAATACGACATACATAGTTTCCCCAGAGGAGAAAGCCTGTGTGTTTTGGTTTGCGGAGTCAAAATCTCTAACAACAGTTCAGCGTAAGTTCAGGACAGAGTATAAAAGACAGCCGCAGACACGAAGGAGCATCGAACAATGGGTAAATAAATGCAAAGCAACAGGAAGTGTCTTGAGAGGGAAAAACACTGGGAGACCATCCATTTCGGACGAAAGGGAGGAAGAAAGGCTTATCTAAGAAGCCCGAAGAAGTCCGTCGGCGTCGCCAGTTGTGAACTCGAAATACCACGATCAACGGTTCACAAGATTCTACATACACATCTACGCCTACATGCATATAAAATGCAGCTAGTGCAAAAACTTAGACCAAATGATCAACTACGTCGAAAAGCATTTCAGGTAGACATGTTTGATCGCATTGACGAAGACCCCACCCTCCTTCACCGATCTGTTTCAGCGATGAGTCGACATTCCATGTTTCTGGCAGAGTGAATATACATAACGGCCGAATCTGGGGGCCCGAAAATTCCCATGCGGTCGCAGCACACGAGAGAGACAGCCCGAAGCTTGATGTCTGGGCTGGACTAATGAAAGACAGAGTGATAGGGCCCTTTCTCTTCGCTGAACCAGCCGTTACTGGCATAACGTACCTGGACATGTTTTAACAATTCGCAATTCTACAACTCCAATATATTCATCATTTACCAGCAAGATGGAGCGCCCCCGCACTGGTCTTTGTATGTACGCAGATCTTCGGACGGGGGGGGGGGGTTCGACGTCATGGCTACCCCGTTCCCAAGCGATCTTTGGGGGAAGGGGGGCTTTAATAAGGACATTGTGTACAAGAAAAATGTTATATCTATCACTGAGCTCAAAGAAACCATTACTGCAGCCTTCCTCCTTTTTACATCTGATATTCTGCAGCGTACATGGGTGAAACTAGACTATCATTTAGACATCCTGCGAGTAACCAACGGAGCACACGTGGAGACCTACTGGCATTAAAAAAAGCCTTTCACAGTTACCACGTGTTTTGACATTAAAAGTACGTTGTTATTTATTGTAGTCTTTTTTTTTTAATAGCATACTGAAGTTGCATACTTCATTTATGGACACCCTGTATTATAATATCCAACGCTTTTTTTCTTTCGATGCCAATTCGGTGCTAAATAAATAATTATTAAATAAATCTTGTACTCCTTCAAAGCATTAATTTTTGCAACAGTATTTGACATGTTTTGAATTATTTTTATACGTTATTTAATGCCATTCTCTGAAAAAATTAATAACCGAGGTTCTGCTGTATTACTTATCAGACACCAGCCTCCAATCAGTTGTTTACGGAACATGACTCAACCACGAGAAGAAACTGGATTTAGGAGTGGTTACCACGAGATCACACCCATGTATTCAGGGAATTAATCGAAAGTACGAACGCACAAATTATTTGAAATCCTGCGGTACTGAAGATGTATACATTAATATTGTGAGGGCTGTAAAAAAAAATTGTGACTGCACCTGCAACGAGGATACGACGTGACGTACGTTAAATGGTAGTGGTACTTAAAAAGACCGTTCTTTGCTGAGTTGGCGTGGCGAAAGGTGTCGATCGGTGATTCGCCGTTTGGCAGATAGAGGGAGGGAAGTGAAGTCATATCCGATTTCGACTGTGTGAGTAATGGCTGCGATAAGGGCAGTATGTTGCGTTGAAATTTTGTTATCGCCTGAACAAACCAGCCAACGAAATGTTGAGGGAGGCATATGAGGAAAATGTTCTGCCACGTGCAGGAACATTTAGGTGGTTCGAAGAATTTCAAGAAGACCGTCAGTCAACAAGCAAGAAAGGTCTGTCAGTCCGTCCGGGCTACGGTTGTTTCTGGTGAAGCGATTAACCCTGCTGCTGTTATATTGTAGAGCGAGAAGATCGTCGAATAATAGTGAGGGACAACTGCTAGGAATGTCTCACGACAGTGCTCATGGGATATTGCGTGGTCATTTGCATATAACCCGCGCGTGCGCAAGGTGGGTTCCTCGTTTGCTGACACTCGAACATACGCAAGTGCGCACTGATGCTTACCGAACATGAACAAGTTTGTAAAATCATGCAATGCCTTGATTATGATACGTTTTCCAACATAACAAAATTCATTACTCAAACTATGAGGATAATGGCTGTAGAATAAATATCGCTCCTATGACCTGAACTTTGACCCCATTTCGATGATATTCAACAGAACCGGTCAAGTTTACTTTCGGAGCAACATGATAAAGTTTTGTCTCAATGGAAGCATTTTTTCGTAAGTTATGACGCATAAGGTTGATGGAATAGATCCGGCTCCTATGTCCTGACCTTTGACCCCATTTCGCTCACCCATTTTCAATAGGGTTCGTCCCCAGGTCGTCCCTTACCACATACTAAAATTTCATCGAAATCGAACCATATTTACGCAAGTTATGACGCATAAAGGCAATGGAATGCATCCCGCTCCTATGTCCTGCCTTTGATCCCACTTAGCCCATTTTCAATAGGGTTCGTCTCCTGGTGGTCCCCTACGACATACTAAAATCTCATTGAAATCGAACCGTATTTACGCGAGTTATCGAGCGGACGGACATACGGACAAAGCTGGTGCATATACGCTTCTTCAACCTACGGTTGGAAAGCGTAAAAAACGAAGTTTGAGGAGCTTGGCAACGATTTACTGGATACCATAATAAGCGGAGATAAATTATGGATTCATCACTATGATACGGAGTCAAAGCGACAAAGAGTGGAAGTCAGCTTCTTTCTTCACAGCCAAAAATGCAAAGTTCCTGCCTTCCGCTGGCAAGACAATCATTATCACATTATTTGATAGTGCAGGGATGATTTATCAACATGCCGTATCACTTCATACGACCATCATAGGTGATTATTATGTCACCATTCTACGATATTTGGAAGAGCATATCGGAAAAAAGACCTTCTCTGTACACCGCATGGTGTGCATGTCACTATGATAGTGCCAGACCCCATATGGTCAATGTTGTAATGGCATACTTAGCTAAAAAACATCTCCCGCCTGCCACATTCTTCCAACATCCGGGATGTGGCACCTTGTGACTTTTTTCTTTCCCCATCTTTGAAACAATCATTAGGGGGCACCGCTTTCCATCAGAAAAGGACGTTACCAAAAAATGGAGGCAATTTTGAGGGAACTGTCAAAAGGTGGGTTTCTCTCACGTGTTTGAAGAGGGGCAGAGAAGATGGGACAAGTTCATTTCTTCTAACGGTACATATTTCAAGAAGGACTGCCGCCACCATGACACTGATTAGGTCTGTTGTTACGTAACAGCTACAATCTCATTCTTTTTCTGACAGCCTAGGTATTAATAATATTTACGAAAGTGCAAGTGCAAAGATTCGAATGTCCGAGGACACAGAACTTATTAAAATTGGAAATGGACTGAGTTAATGACACCATACCTACCAAACTCTTCAAAGCTACATTGCAGAATATTTTTCAATTACCGAATTGTGAAAAACACCTGGAAATAGAAACTAACGGGGATTATTTAATCAACCATCGTCATTTTTGCAAGTGCACTCTCAGAGCTGAAGAGCATGATGCACGAACTAGTTTACAAGAGTAAAGAAGTGGCTTAAGGAAGAACTTGGAGAAAACAAAATTGATGTAGAAAGGATTGAAAATTAATCGATTGATTGAGCAATTCTAAAAGTAACCGATGCCTACATTACCTTGGACAGCAGATACGAAGCAAGGGCCACATCCAAGGCGAAATTAATGGGCGTATAAAACTTGGTTGGATGGTCTTTGAAAGAAACAGTAAAAGTTTTAAGAGCAATTTACAATTATGTGCTAAAAGTGTTCCATTTCTTACCGATCCATGAATAAAAATCATTCCAGTTCTTACATTTGGATCAGAGACATTATAACGAAGTAAGTTTCTCCGTCATTTCTGTCCACGCCAGGATTCGAACCCGGATCCCCTCATTCCGGAATAAGTCACTCTACTAATTGAGCTACGCGGACCGTTCGTTATCGCTGCTATTTGCCTTTGTGTCGTGTGCCTCCTGCTGGGCTGGAACGTCGATTCCCCCCCCCGAAAGAGGGCCGAGGGCATGGCCCACGGGTCAGCCGTGACTATGAATCGTTGCAGGCAACCATCCGCTGTAGAACGTGCACTTGAGAACTCCCAGTCAATCTGGTGTGTGGAATGCAACATCACACATTTTTTATTTTTCGAAGCGCTGGAGAAGGGATTCTCTGATTTTTCCTATCCCGCGGTGTGGAAAGAACATCACACCAATGCGAGATTTTGAACGGCCGGGTCATCCAGATAGCTCGGGCGCCATTATAACGAAGTAAATTTCTCCGTCATTTTATCCACGCCAGGATTCGAACCCGGATCCCCTCATTCCGGAATAAGTCACTCTACCAATTGAGCTACGCGGACGTTTTATTCTGATTCCTATCTGCCTTTATGTCATGTGCGTCCTTCGGGCAGGTACGCCACATCTCCTGATACGTTACAACATGGACTTTAACTAAATTAGTTATCCAGAAGCTGCAAACTACTAAAATAAATATGGAGAGCATGCTTGGTATAAGCAGAAAGGATATAGTTAGAGGAACTCGTGAATCGTGAAAATGACGGGAGTTGATGACATCATGATCAAAGAAACTTCCCTGAAATGGCAAGTTGCAAAATACTAAAATAAATATGGAGAGTACGCTTGATGTAACCAGGAAGGATAGGAATTGGAACCCATGAATCACGAAAAATGACGGGAGATGATGACATCATGATCAAAGAAAATTTCCTGAAATGGCAATCTGCAAAATACTAAAATAAATATGGAGAGTACGCTTGATGTAACCAGGAAGGATAGGAAGTGGAACCCATGAATCACGAAAATGACGGGTGATGATGACATCATGATCAAAGAAAATTTCCTGAAATGGCAATCTGCAAAATACTAAAATAAATATGGAGAGTACGCTTGATGTAACCAGGAAGGATAGGAAGTGGAACCCATGAATCATGAAAATGGCGGGAGATGATGACATCATGATCAAAGAAAATTTCCTGAAATGGCAATCTGCAAAATACTAAAATAAATATGGAGAGTACGCTTGATGTAACCAGGAAGGATAGGAATTGGAACCCATGAATCACGAAAATGACGGGAGATGATGACATCATGATCAAAGAAAATTTCCTGAAATGGCAATCTGCAAAATACTAAAATAAATATGGAGAGTACGCTTGATGTAACCAGGAAGGATAGGAAGAGGAACCCATGAATCACGAAAATGACGGGTGATGATGACATCATGATCAAAGAAAATTTCCTGAAATGGCAATCTGAAAAATCATCATCATCATCATTGTCAACCATTATCAATCCACTGCTGGACGAAGGTCTCCCCAAGTTTCCTCCACAACGGTCTGTCTTGTGCCAGTCTCCTCCATGTCACTCCCGCATACTTTCGTATTTCATCCACCCATCTTCCATGTGGTCTTCTTCTGGGTCTTTTCCTGTCCTTTGGAATCCAATCTAAAATTTCGGCTGTCCATCGATGGTCTGTTCTTCTGGCAGTATGTCCAGCCCATTGCCATTTCAGGGATTTAACTCTGATCATGATGTCTTCCACTCTTGTCATTTTTCGGATCCACGTGTTCCTCTTCTTATCTCTACTGGTTACACTAAGCATGCACCTCTCCATGCTACTTTGAGTTGTCTGCAGCCTTTGTATGTCTTTTTTAGCTAAGGTCCACGTCTCTGCACCATACGTAAGCACTGGAAGGATGCATTGATCAAACACTTTTCTTTTAAGACATAATGGCATATTGCTCTTGAAAATTATGCTGTTTCTTCCAAAAGCTCTCCGGGCAAGTTTTGTACGCCGATTAATTTCTTCACCAATGTGACCCTCACTTGATATCTGCTGTCCAAGATAAACGTTCGTGTCTGTTATCTCCAGCTTTTCTCCATCAATCGATAAATCTTCATTTCTTGTAAAAGCATTGTACATCACTTTTGTCTTCTGAAAGTTAATTTTTAATCCCACTTCTTTACTCTTGTCAGCAAGTTCCTGGATCAACTCTGTAGCTCTGATGGGGTAGTTGCAAAAATGACTATGTCATCAGCAAAACGAACGTGGGTTAGATAATCTCCATTAATCTTTATCCCTTTGTTTTCCCAGTTCAGTGATTGAAAGACATTTTCCAATGTGGCATTAAAGAGCTTCGGAGATATGGTGTCACCTTGTCTCACTCCTTTTCCAATTTTTATGTGTGTTGTATTTTCAAACAGCCGAATCTTTGCACTTGCATTTTCATAGATATTATTAATAATATTAATGTATGCATCTTCAATACCGCAGGATTTCAGAGCCATTGCAACTGCTGATGGTTTCACCGAATCAAAGGCTTTTTCATAATCGATAAAAGCCATGCACAATGGAAGCTCATATTCCCTCCGCTCTTTCAATTATTTCTCTCAGTACGTGGATATGATCTATTGTGCTGTAGCCACTCCTGAATCCAGCTTGTTCTCTCGGTTGAGCCATGTCCAGTGTCACCTTCAAGCGGTGTGAAAGAACTTTAGTGAAGAATTTATAAACCACTGATAGGAGGCTGATAGGTCTGTAGTTCCTGAGATCCTCAATGTCACCTTTTTTATGTAGCAAGATCATTGTAGCGTTGTTCCAATCCTCAGGAATTTTCCCTTCATTAAGGCATCGAGTGAAAATTTGGGCGAGTACTGTTTCGATTTCTCCAATTGCTTCTTGTATGATGTCTATAGTAATTCCATCTTCTCCTGGAGCTTTTCCCCGCTTCATGTTCTTGATTGCATGTGCAACTTCTGCTGGAAGGACTGGAAGAACTCTGGTACTGGTACCTTTCATGATGTCTGGAGTACATGTATCATCCCTTTCATATAATGTGGAGTAGAAATCTTTCACTCTTGTCAAAATTTCGCCTCTATTTCTTGTTACAGAACCATCTTCCTTTCTCAGTGCCATAATCTGTTTTTCCCTTACTGAGATGTCCCTTTGCTATCTTTAGGATTTGGTTGTTTTCAATTGTTTTCCTTACTAGTTCACAGTTGAATTTCCTTACGTCTTCAGTGATACTTTTTCGTACTGTCTTGCATAGCTCTATATATTCCACTTTGGAAGTCACATCTTCTTTAGTTGTCCTCATCACTCTTCTTTTTTGCATCAACATTTTGGTTTTTCCTGATAATTTGTTCACATGCAATTTGTTCTTAGACCCAGCTAATTTTGTTGCTGTTTCCATAAGAGCTTTGGTTACTTTTCTGTTACCTTCAGAAATATCCACTTCTTCCGATGTTAGGCCTTCTAAAGCAGAGAATCTGTTCTTCAGTTCCAATTTGAAGGTATTATGGTGCTTTTTAAGGTTGGTTATGTCAATACATTTTGTTTGTCTTATGAGCTTGCTACGTTCGAGTTTAGTGTTGAGGTGCATCTTACATCTCACCAATCTATGGTCACTGCCTGTGTTGAACTTGTTTAGCACACTGCAGTCTTCTATGACGAATTTTTTGTTACACATAATAAAATCAATTTCACTTGTCGTCCCATTTGGATGTCTCCATGTCCATTTCCTGTGTGGCTTTTTCTTGAAAAAGGAGTTCAAGATGAAAAACCCTTCTGCCTCTGCAAACTCTACGAGAGTATTTCCACGCTGGTTTCTGTTGCCGTGACCGAATTTACCTACTGAAGTTTCATTCTGTTGCCGTTGCCCTATTTTTGCATTGAAATCTCCCATAATTATCTTCAAGTGCTGCTTACCTTTATTATTTAGATCACGAATTTCCTCATAAAATTCTTCAATTTCTTCTTCAGGATGACTTGTGGTGGGTGCATAAGTTTGAATAATCTGAGCCTGGTATCTTCTCGAGAGTTGGATAACGAGTCGTGCAGCTCTGTCAGAGGAACTTTCAACTTCTACAACTTTATCCTTCAGTTTCTTGTTTATTATAAATCCAACACCACTAGTGCTGCCAGTATCTGTCCCACGATAGTAGAAGAGATGTCCACTTTTCAGTTCGATGAGATCTTCTCCTTTTCTCCTTACCTCACTTAGCCCGACGATGTCCCACTTGATCCGTTGTAGTTCCTCTTCCAATTCAAGAAGCCTTGAATCAGAAGATAGGGAGCGTCCGTTGTACGTAGCCAAGGTCAGCATCAGATGGCAGCCTAGTCCGGTCCTCCGGGGATTCTTAGCACCCTCTGGCTTCATGTCGCACTGGCCGCTGCCTTGGCCAGGTACATTCCAGCTGCCGGAGACTGATTGCCAAGATTTAAGTTGTGGAGTCATTTTGGAGGGGTTTGGCCATAACTCACCACGCTGGCCAAGCGGGTTGGTGAGTGTGGGATAGAATTTCCTCTAATCCCGATGGTATAGTTATACCGCTATTGGCGGTCGTCAGAGCCCCTTTAGTGGGAACAGGATGTACCACGAGAAGGCGGGGTTGACATTTGTCAAGGAGAGGCTGTGATGTTACGCATCACCTGACCTTACATCCCATCTGCAAAATACTAAAATAAATATGGAGAGTACGCTTGATGTAACCAGGAAGGGTAGGAAGTGGAACCCATGAATCATGAAAATGGCGGGAGATGATGACATCATGATCAAAGAAAATTTCCTGAAATGGCAATCTGCAAAATACTAAAATAAATATGGAGAGTACGCTTGATGTAACCAGGAAGGATAGGAATTGGAACCCATGAATCACGAAAATGACGGGAGATGATGACATCATGATCAAAGAAAATTTCCTGAATTGGCAATCTGCAAAATACTAAAATAAATATGGAGAGTACGCTTGATGTAACCAGGAAGGATAGGAAGTGGAACCCATGAATCATGAAAATGGCGGGAGATGATGACATCATGATAAAAAAATTCCCTAAAATGGCAATGGGCTGGAAAAAAAAATTCATGATGATCATTTATGCAAAGTGTAATGCAGTATGTTTGTGTAAGAATGTAATGAAATATAATTGAGTAACCTCGAAATGTATCCAGGGCATTGGGCTCCTTTATATATCTTTATATTTCGATGCTATGAGGTATCTTAATAGCACTGCATATCAGGAACATCTGTATATGTGAGTGATTTTTCCTGAAAAGACAGACAAATTCCGTAAGGATAAGGAGCCATGACACATGGCTCAGATTGCCAGTCAGTGGCTCCAGGAAACAACAGTGACTTCAAAAAGCTAGAGTGGCCCCCACAGCCCTATAATGCAACCCGATTAATTAAACACATCTCAGGTGAGATTGAGAGAGCAATTCGTAACACAGATTCTTCATTTCGTTTCAACCAAATGTAACCAATTAATCTTAATGTAATTATTACATAATGGATGCTTGGTCTTGGTTAAAACTTTAAAATAAACTGAATTAGTTTTCAACACGACCCTCACAACGCATATGTTTTAGCTTTCACCAATTTCCTTGCAGTGTACTTTTTCTTTCGAAGTTGTTTTTGAAAGTTTTCCAATAACATGATTAAAGCAAACTACTTCTTTTCAAATAAAGACATGGAGGCATTGTTACTGTAAAGAAATGTAACACTTATTTGTCCAGAAATATTCATTTTTGGAATTATTTTCTTTTACTTTTTGCTGAATTTGGCCAAGAAACTGTTGAATGATTTGTTACCACGAAATAAACTTATGTTTAAAATGGTTATTATTCTTATGTGGGTGTTACGTACTGTTAAACGTAACTTTAGCATTAAATCTGTGTTAGAATAGATGCCTTTTAATTTAACTAGTTAATTTCCCCCACTCATAATAAACTAAATAAACTACAAAGTAAAACAATACATTAAAAAATGAAAATGTAGTTGTCAATTAGTAACTAACAACTACTAGTAAGTAGTTGATCTTGCTACTACTTTTTTTAACTACTAGTTGCAGTTGCTCTTGCTACTACTTTTTTTAACTACTAGTTGCAGTTGCAAATTTCAACTACAACTACATTACTTGACAAAAAGTAGTTGCGGATCACCAACTACAAATTACATTTATAGTTGTTAGTTGCAACTAAAACTCAAGTAATGAAAATGTAGTTTGTCATTTGCAGTTGCAACGACATTTCGCCCAACTCTGCTAAGTACTAATTGCGATAATAAAGTAATTTGTCCCAAAATATTGTGGTGTTTGAATGCTTTATATAACACATTGTATGTAACTGAGGGAACACTACGTGAAGTTTTGTTCTTCTAAGTTATTTAATTTAAGTGCAACCTTGGATGGCTTAACTATGCAGTAATCACTCAATTAAACTTCAAGCAAATACACTGCTGGCCAACCAAAATGCAACACCAAGAAGGAAGCATCCGATTGGCCTGAAATTCACAACATGCGTCGCCCGCGAGAGGACATGCAAACGATTAGCATTGCAGGGCATATGCAAATCACATGAGCCAGACACGCCACCTAGAAGCACTATAAGAAGGGTGCACAGAAGGCGGGGTGTAAGTAGAGGAAGTGTGTTGCGCTGCCGGACCAGTGCGTGGGAAGCTTCCTGATTCCTCGTCGCAGAATACGGCAGTCATTCCAGCACGTTTCGGAGTTCGACAGAGGACGAATAGTGGCTTATCGCGACAGCGGTTTATCGTACCGAGACATAAGCGCCTGTGTGGGACGACATCCAGCCACATTGAGGCGAGTATGGATTCGGTGGGTGCAGGAGAGACGGACAGACGGACGCGAGCGTATACTGCAGCCGCGGCACACCACCGTACGAGAGGACCGACATGTTGTGCGGCGGGCATTGACCGCTCGCACCGCTACATCACGAACGTTAGCGCAGGAATTAGGGTGTGTTGCGCAACAACCTGTGGCAGCACGTACCGTTCGACGTCGTCTGCAGCCGCGGGGACTTGTCGCACGGCACACATTGCTCCGATTACCATTGACGCTACACCACCGGCGAGTGCGGCGGCAGTGGGCCGTTGAACACCGCACCTGGACTACGGAATGGCACGACATTGTCTTGTCCGTCGAATCCCGCTTCTGCCTGCAACACCACGATGGTCGGATCCGCGACTGGCGGCACCGCGGCAAGAGACTGTATGACGCCTGTACTATGCATCGCCATACCGGTCCGTCGCCTGGCGTTATGGTCTGGGGCGCAATTAGATATGACACCCGCACCTCTGTGGTACGCATCGCCGGTACTCTCAACAGCCACCGCTACATCTACGACATTTTGGAGCCTGTAGTCCTCCCTTACCTGCAGGACCTGCCAGCGGCCACGTTTCAACAGGACAATGCGCGCCCGCACATGGCACGCATCGTGCAACAATTATTCACGGCCCACAAGGTGTCACTTCTGTCGTGGCCCGCCTGTTCTCCCGATATGTCGCCCATCGAACGCGTCTGGTCGCTGATCGGCAACCGAGTGTCCCGGCAAGCACCACCCGCGGTTACGCCTGATGAACTGTGGCACGTGTGGAAGCAGCCTGGACCGACATACCCCAAGCCCACATCCAAAGCCTCTTTCGTTCGATGCCGCGGCGGGCGTGAAGCGGCCGTTATTGCCAGTCATGGGGGCAACACGAACTATTTTGATGTCTGCGTGTTCCGCAAGTCGCACGGGCCTGTAAGCTCAATCGTTTCATATTTGTATCTGTTGTTATGTGTCCAGTAAATCTGGCTTTGCTATCTTGTGTCCTTCTTGGTGTTGCAATTTATGTGGCCAGCAGTGTAATTACTTACAGTTGGTCTTTCATTCAGTCAATATGCGTAGGCACTTCACTAATGAAGAACTATAACAACTCTTCAATAGCAGCCAAAATTTACCCTAACTAACGTGAGTTAGTAAACAGAACCGTCGATTATTTAAACCATTAACATAAAATACACGCTAACACCGCTGAGTTTGATAGAATACAACGTCATGAAAAAGACTGTACAAAACTTAAAGCAGTTCGAACGAATACCAAACCACCCTTTTATTGCTAGCTCCGAGTGTTATATAGCAAGTTCTTATGATGTCAACAAGCACACATCGTTCACTCTTGACCTTAAGACTGTTGCCACATAACATTCATTGAGTGAGAAAATACAACATTAAGACTTAAACACAAAAAGAGAATGAACTCAAAATTTACATAGAGAAAGTTAACTAAAAATGAACGTTGAATCAAAGTATACGTCATAATCTTCTTAAGCAGAAGTTCTGCTTGTAGTTTAGTGAAGCACGCTTCGTGGTTTCTACTTTATAGAACACACGGTCGTGCAATCCAAAAGTTTTTAAATCTAACCTTAACATAGTTATTTTAATGAGATATCAGTTGGCTATTAGTAATGATATGGATCAAGTTTTAAACGACTACTTAAAGCTATTCACTGAGCGCTAATGAATACGAAACGTGGGTTTTTATGTACAATATTACTCGGTCTCTTTCGGATAAAAATTTTATGTACAATATTACTCGGTCTCTTTCGGATAAAAATTTTATGTACAATATTACTCGGTCTCTTTCGGATAAAAATGCAGAAACAGTTCATAATTTATACCTTTAAGTGTTCCATGTACTAAATGATTCCCATCCATCTTTTATTTCTAATTACAAAAGCAGGAATACAGCTTTACTTCAGAGTGAATTAGCAGTTATTCTTGAAACGAAGTAAAAACATCTTTCGTTGCTTAATTTTTTAAATCGTTTTCAGTGTTAAACAATCTGGAAAATGAACAAGCCTGGTTATTCATGAGTCTCTGCCCTTTATCTTAACTATTCACAATTTAAAATTACTGTAGCAATTAAACGCACCGCCGAAACTTTTAATGCTCATTCATTTTTCATAGTTCAACAAGAAACCACGCATGAATCGAAATGACTACTTCGTTTTGTTGGAAGATCATTAAAATTAAGACGATATTTTTCCACTCCGATAGCTTTGGTTTGTGCCTGCGATTCGAAGTTTAATGACCTAAGAAAATTACATTGTACCATTGCAATCACGAAACAGAAGTGTGTGTACCACCCCTCTCTCCGAGATTCTTTTGTTTCTGATCTCCCGAAAGCCCCCAAATCATCTGCTGTAAAAGAGAGAACAGTTGGAAATAATGAACTTCTAACAAACGGCAGAACGTTTGCATTTTCTCGCAACCTTACGTCTGTTAATGACACTGCATTATTCGGTTTCTTTAAAGATTTCTTTTGTAATTTATTATTTTTGATACAAATGAGAAATATTGATCAAATGAGCTGATTATTATTTCGCAAATGTTTCACATTATAGATTTGTGATTTTCAAGCATGTTCATTCAAGAATAAGCATTTGAGGATGTCGATGTGATCTTGTACTTCATAAGATTCTACGACGACAGCATCGAGTATAGTGTGTAGCTGTGGTCCCAGTTTAACATTCTAACTCGTTCCTGAAACAAATATCCGAAGCTAAAATCGCAATACAGAAGACCATCGCTCTTACGACGATTGTTTTTATGCAATACTTCGCAAGGCGAACCGCGGTTCCAAAAGGACCAATGTTATAAATTGCAGTCTTTTTCAGCGAAAAACTTTCAGACAAAATAATGTGAGGCAAATAGGCGATACATCTTCATTCATAAGGTGTTGGACTACCATTTAACACAGCTTCCAATCTTCCCGGAATAGATTCATACAGAATTTGAATAGTCTCCCCTGGAATGCTGTACCATTCGTCGATCAGAACATCAGCCAATTGCTTCAGAGAAGTTGGATGAGGAAAACTGCTTCTCACTCAGATCTCCAAAAATGATCACAATGGTTCGAGGATATTCAAGTCAGGTAGGTGATTGGTTGGCCAGAGAAGATGTGAAGTTCATCTTGGTGCTCCTTAAACCAAGACTGAACTCATCTGGCTTTGTGTATGGGCACATTTTCATCTTGAAAAATTGGCGTCATTGTTGGGGAACACCATTTGGCCTATAGATGAATATGGTCATCCAGAATGTCCAAGTACTCACTGGAAGTAATTCAACTATACTTGGTAATGATGCGGCCAGCCTAATACCACGATATGGCCGCCTAAATAATCTTATATCCACTCCCATGTCTGACAGTTGTAACTAATCATTCCGAATTGTACGCTTCCTTGGTGGGTTCTTCATTTACACGGTCGAGTGACATTATTGTGACCACCCGCTAATATCAAGAGGAACCACCGTGTGCAGCGCGGACAGCAGCTAGATAGGCTGGAACGGACTCAATAAGGCACTGAAAGGTGTTCACAAGTATCTGGAATCATGCTGAATGCAGTGCATCTGACAGATGCTGGAGGGTGCGTGGTGGAGGATTAATAGAGCAAACAACACGATTGAGGTGGTCCCACAGATGCTCAATTGGGTTTAAGTCGAGGAAATTAGGGGGCCAGGGTAGTACATACTTTGAAGACTTTATCGTACTCTTCCAACCACTCTCGGACATTTCTAGCTGTGTGACACGCCGCATTGTCGTGCTGGAAGATCCCATTTTCTCCAGGGAAGACAATCAGGATGTATGGGTGTATGTCAACTGCAAGGATGGATTCATAACGAATTCGGTCCATAGTGCCTTCCACAGGTATGAGTGGTCCCAGATAATGCCACCAAAGCATTCTCCAGACCATAACGCTGTCCCCACCAGCTTGTGTTCTTCCAGCAATGGTTGAAGAGTGTTTGTTCTCCGATGTTCCCCACTTTATACGCCAACGTCCATCCGCATGATGAAGCAGAAAACGTTACTCATCGGAGAAGGCAATAATTTGTCAATAAGCGGAGCTCCAATTCCGATACTGCCGTGAAAACGTAAGCCTTTACTGCCGATGCACCTTCGCTAGCATAGGTACAGTGACCATCCGTCTGCATTGGAGCCCAATATTCAGCAGCGTTTGATGAACTGTCGTTTTCGACACACTTCCGGTAGCACTCTGGTTTATTCAGCCAGTGAGTTGCTCCACTGTAGCGTGTTGATTGGCCCTCAAGCACCGTCGCAGCCGACGTTCACCTCTCACATCAATGGCACGTGGTGCTCCGCAGTTTCGGCGTCGTTTATTTGCAATGGTGCCATTTCTCCAATCATGATACACTTTAAACACAGCAGCACACGAACAGCTCACAGACTGCACTGTTTCAGAAATACTGCCACCCGTAGCTCAAAAGCCGATAATCATCCCTTTTCGAAAGTCTGATAAATCGCTCCTTTTATCCATGACAGAAACGAGTGATATGTTTTCAGAATGCCTGCAGCACAACTTATATACCCTCCAAGCCAGCTGACGACATGTGCTTTCTTTAATTGGCTACGCGCTGTTGACCTCAAAAGTAGACGGTGGTCGACTGTGTATAAATCCCACTTAATGTTGGGAATACTGTAGATGAGGATTCATCGGATCTTGAGGAATAATGTAGGCGAGGACTCATTGGCCGGCTTTGTGAAGTTCCCTGCTGACTGTTTTAGTTCTGTGTTGTCTGGAACAACCCTTGTTAGTATCCGACGGTCCCTTTCATTTAATCTCAGTTTTTGCCCACTATTCTTCTCCGCCAATGAAGTCTCGCCATGCTTTGTGTATGCACTCGTTATGTCTACCGTGGAGACTCTTGCTCTTGAAACGCCAAACAAATTGTATGTTAATATTACATAAGTTCAATGAAAAAGTTCCTGCTAAACGGTCTCTCAGAATTTGTCCTCTTTGGAAGTCTGACAGGTAACCCATTTCACCGATCGCTTGTATGAATGGCTGCTGAACCCTTTGTTTTACACTGGCTTGCAGCCTAAAGAATATATACAAAGGCTTTTTTGGAGTGGCAGAGGGTTTAATAATCACAGTGAGCAACTTAAAGGGCTATAAGCAGTAGCCGTCCTCCAATTCAGGGCTACTGTACTAGGAAGGAGAATAGCCAGTGTTGTAAGACAAACACAGCATCCTCCAACTCAGGGCTACTGGTTTCTAGGAAGGGGAATAGCCAGTGTTGTAAGAAAAACACAGCATCCTCCAATTCAGGGCTACTGGTTTCTAGGAAGGGGAATAGCCAGTGTTGTAAAACAAACACAGCATCCTCCAATTCAGGGCTACTGGTTCTAGAAAGGAGAATAGCCAGTGTTGTAAGACAAACACAGCATCCTCCAATTCAGTGCTACTGGTTCTAGGAGGGGAATAGCCAGTGTTGTAAGACAAACACAGCATCCTCCAATTCAGTGCTACTGGTTCTAGGAGGGGAATAGCCAGTGTTGTAAGACAAACACAGCATCCTGCAATTCAGTGCTACTGGTTTCTAGGAAGGGGAATAGCCAGTGTTGTAAGACAAACACAGCATCCTCCAATTCAGGGCTACTGGTTCTAGAAAGGAGAATAGCCACTGTTGTAAGACAAACACAGCATCCTCCAATTCAGTGCTACTGGTTCTAGGAGGGGAATAGCCATTGTTGTAAGACAAACACAGCATCCTCCAATTCAGGGCTACTGGTTCTAGGAAGGGAAATAGCCAGTGTTGTAAGACAAACATAGCATCCTCCAATTCAGGGCTACTGGTTCTAGGAAAGGGAATAGCCAGTGTTGTAAGACAAACACAGCATCCTGCAATTCAGTGCTACTGGTTTCTAGGAAGGGGAATAGCCAGTGTTGTAAAACAAACACAGCATCCTCCAATTCAGGGCTACTGGTTCTAGAAAGGAGAATAGCCAGTGTTGTAAGACAAACACAGCATCCTCCAATTCAGTGCTACTGGTTCTAGGAGGGGAATAGCCAGTGTTGTAAGACAAACACAGCATCCTCCAATTCAGTGCTACTGGTTCTAGGAGGGGAATAGCCAGTGTTGTAAGACAAACACAGCATTCATGTCTCACAGGAATTCGAACCACATACAGTGGTGGGCAATATTGTGGTCCCTTTTTAAAATTTTCATGCTTTTCAAATTTACAGGCTTATTGGAAATGTTACGTTTCGCTAAATGCAAATGTTTACATATCAGTTGAAAGATGATTTAGTGGTACATTCAATACAGAAAACAGAATCCAAATATATGTAGTACAAAAATGTTATCCTTACTTTAGTCTAAAATCAAACACAGGTGTGATTTAGTTAAAAAGTGGAATGTGAGTGCAAACCCTACTGGCCAATCACAGTCCCTGTTCGAGGGGCCAATCAAATGGCAGTAGCTGCGATACGTCATGTGTGAAGCTGGGGAAGTCAGTTTTGCTGTTTGCTCTGTAGAAGAAAGAAGATCATCGGTAAAGGGAAATTGGAGATTGTGTGCATACTTTTATTATTTGTTGAAATTTAAAGTGTAGATAATAAAAAGAGCAATGGCATAAAAAAATGAGTTGATTGGACACCCACGAAAAGAAGCAAGATTGTTGAATTAGGTGACTTGGGTTTTTCGTATGCTGAAATTCGAGTCAAGTAGGTGGGACAGTGACGACATCTGGAGTACGAAAGTTGGGTTTACATTATCAGGAAAAAAAGTCACCGAAAACCAAAGCAGGAAAAGGCTCAAAAAAGTAGTCCACAAAATCTATTGATGACATAAGATTAAAAAGGCTGTATCTCGAGGACAGAAGGATTTCATCGGAGACCGTCAGAGGTGATCTGAGTGCAACTGGTATTTCTGTCAGTTCAAGAACGATAAAGAGAAGGCTATCAGATATGGGACTAAGAGGTGGGATTCCGAGAAAAAAAGCCATATCTGAATCAACAGTAGCGCAAAAAACGACTACAGTGGCCAAAAGAACATACTTAATGGACAGAAGTTCAATGGAAGCAAGTTATTTGGAGTGGAAATATGTGAGACGTCAAGTGGGAGAAGAACTACATCCTGACTGCCTGGAGGCAATTCTAAAACACCCAACAAGTGTTATGATTTGGGTATGTATGACAGCAGATGGTGTTGGCCGCCTTCATGTAATCGACAGCACGCTGAACGCAAGAAAATCCATTGAGAGCATCCTGGAACCAAAACTGCTGCTTTCCATCAAAGATTTCTATCCCAACAATGCACCATTTCTTCTTCAGCAGGATTCAGCTCCCTGCTACACAGCACAAATATGCAAACAGTGGTAAACAGGCATTCCATTGTTGATCTGGCCAGGAAACAGCACTGACCTGAACCCGATAGAAAATTTTTAGCACCGTTTGTAAAATCCTGTACGAATGAGGCGTCCATCAAATAAAACGTAATTCATCGAGGGTCAAAAATTAGGAACTGTACACCAAATTATACTCAAAATAGTATAACTATACTAGAAATTCGAAAATTCTTGGCGTAGAATAAAGATAAAATGTTCCAAGCTTTCGCACATCAACCAGATGTGCGAAAGCTTGGAACATTTTATCTTTATTCTACGCCAAGAATTTTCGGATTTCTAGTATAGTTATACTATTTTGAGTATTGAGGGTCTTATTGCCTTCTAGTAACACGTAATAAAGGTAATTAATTTAATTGCGAGTCTAATTGCTTTCTGGTATCACGTGATAGCGAAGACAGAGCTTCAAACCCTTGTTGACTCAATGAGACGTCGCCGTGCTGTTGTTTTAAACAATAAAGACTACATATATTAAGATAATACAGCGTTGTTTGTCACAAATATTTAATTTTTCAAGTCGACCATGGTTTCGCTGGGTATTGACCTAGCTTCATCAGGACGAATGGCACGTAAATATTAAAATTGTATCATCATCATCATCATCATTGTCAACCATTATCAATCCACTGCTGGACGAAGGTCTCCCCAAGTTTCCTCCACAACGGTCTGTCTTGTGCCAGTCTCCTCCATGTCACCCCTGCATACTTTCGAATTTCATCCACCCATCTTCCATGTGGTCTTCTTCTGGGTCTTTTCCTGTCCCTTGGAATCCAATCTAAAATTTCGGCTGTCCATCGATGATCTGTCCTTCTGGCAGTATGTCCAGCCCATTGCCATTTCAGGGATTTAACTCTGATCATGATGTCTTCCACTCTCGTCATTTTTCGGATCCACGAGTTCCTCTTCTTATCTCTCCTGGTTACACCAAGCATGCACCTCTCCATGCTTCTTTGAGTTGTCTGCAGCCTTTGTATGTCTCTTTTAGTTAAGGTCCACGTCTCTGCACCATACGTAAGCACTGGAAGGATGCATTGATCAAACACTTTTCTTTTAAGACATAATGGCATATTGCTCTTGAAAATTATGCTGTTTCTTCCAAAAGCTCTCCAGGCAAGTTTTGTACGCCGATTAATTTCTTCATCAATGTGACCCTCACTTGATATCTGCTGTCCAAGATAAACGTACGTGTCTGTTATCTCCAGCTTTTCTCCATCAATCGATAAATCTTCATTTCTTGTAAAAGCATTGAACATCACTTTTGTCTTCTGAAAGTTCATTTTTAATCCCACTTCTTTACTCTTGTCAGCAATTTCCTGGATCATACTCTGCAGCTCTGATGGGGTAGTTGCAAAAATGACTACGTCATCAGCAAAACGAAGGTGGGTTAGATAATCTCCATTAATCTTTATCCCCTTGTTTTCCCAGCTCAGCGACTGAAAAACACCCTCCAATGTGGCATTAAAGAGCTTCGGAGATATGGTGTCACCTTGTCTCACTCCCTTTCCAATTTTTACGTGTGTTGTATTTTCAAACAGCCGAATCTTTGCACTTGCATTTTCATAGATGTTATTAATAATATTAATGTATGCATCTTCAATACTGCAGGTTTTCAGAGCCATTGTAACTGCTGATGGTTTCACCGAATCAAAGGCTTTTTCATAATCGATAAAAGCCATGCACAATGGAAGTTCATATTCCCTCGCTCTTTCAATTAGTTCTCTCAGCACATGGATATGATGTATTGTGCTGTAGCCACTCCTGAATCCAGCTTGTTCTCTCGGTTGAGCCATGTCTAGTGCTACCTTCAAGCGGTGTGAAAGAACTTTAGTGAAGATTTTATAAACTACTGATAGGAGGCTGATAGGTCTGTAGTTTCCGAGATCCTCAATGTCACCTTTCTTATGTAGCAGGATCATTGTAGCGGTGTTGTATATGATATCATAAATGGTGTTTACAGTCCTGGGTTTTGGTTATTTGCTTCCACGCTCTTGATAGAAATGGGGTGGATGCCATGTCATTAACAAGTTGCAAAGACTTCTGATATATTTGGAAAGCTTCCAAAATAATATCAAGTTTGGTGGTTGAATCTCGCTTGACAATTTGTTTTGATTTTTCAAAGAGAAATTTGTGGTCCTTTTCTTAACAGTGTTTTGCCGTCGATGACTTCTTTAGGTCAGAGTTCAGAATGTAGGTCTTGTGCTCCTTCAATAGAAAACGCAAAGCTCTTTAGGTCTGTTCTATACACGAAGCACCACATTCATATGAAATTTGATAAATTCCTCTCGAGCTTTTGTCTTCAACATAGTCCTTTGATCCTAAAAAATTCATTTTGTTATAAGTTTAAAAATCACTTTAAAATTAAAGGTTTTGAGAATTTTTGAAATTTTGAAGGCAGGCAATGTCACAGGAAAATGGAATAACGGCAAAATTCTCTCGCACTGGGCGCGTCACAGGAGTTAAGGTGGAGACAGGCTTCGGTTTCCGGAATTTTGTTAGAGCCTTGTCTACAATGGAAGAGTTGTATCCATTGAGTTTACCAATCTACTCAAACTACACCCTTGCGTATATCAACTTATGATATCCTTTGATGTGGTATCTATGTTCACTAATGTTCCAGTAAAAAAAGCTCTGGAATCTCTAAAAGCAAGTCTTAAAGAGCATCATTACAGACAACCTGAAGCAGAAGAAATAAAAAGAGTAGTGAACATTTGCATAAAACAGAACGGTTTTACTTTCCGTGGACAGTTTAATGAACAGACGGAAGGTCTAGTCATGGGCAGCCCACTGTCACTTATATTATGTGAAATCTACATACGTCGATTTGAAGAAAGCTTTTCAAACTTGTGAAATTTGACTTATGGATATGATATGTCGAAGATACTTTTGTTCTATGGAAAGGCAAAAATTCGGAAATCCTGGAATTAGTCAGACTTATAAATTCCATTGATCTACACATTCAATTCAGCTACGAAACTGAAAATAACGGATGCCTACCATTCTTTGACGTTCTGGTTACTCGCTCAAATGTATCTCTCGCGACCACATTTTGTCGGAAGCCTTTCGCTGTTTTCTCACCTCCACATGTTTTCTCAATCACCTCTGGCAACAAAAACTCAGCGCCATGTACAGTTACGTATATCGCGCGATACAATATGTTCAGATAAAGACAGTTTCAAAAAATAACTTTATTTTCTTAAACGTGTTACAGTACAGCGAGGATACAACCCTTCGATTATAGACAAGGCTCTAACAAAATCCCGGAAACCGAAGACTGTCTCCACGTTAACTCCGGTGACGCGCCCATTGCGAGAGAAGTTTGCCAATATTCCATTTTCCCGTGACATTTCCTTCAAAATTTCAAAAATTCTCAAAACCTTTAATTTTAAAGTGATTTTTAAACCGATAAACAAAACAAACTTTTTAGGATCAAAGGAATATGTTGAAGACAAAAACTCGTAGGGAATTTATCAAATTCAATGTGAATGTGACGCTTTGTATATAGGACAGACCCGTAGAGCCTTGCGTTTTCGATTGAAGGAGCATAAGACCTACATTCGGAACTGTGACCTAAAGAAGTCATCGATGCCTAAACACGGTTGCGAAAAAGACCATAAATTTCTCTTTGAAGAAGCAAAACTAATTGACAAGCGAGATTCAACCACCAAACTTGATATTTTGGAAGCTTTCCATATATATCAGAAGTCTCCGCAATTTGTTAATGACATGACATCCACCCAAGGAGGTTAGAATAATACTTCTGGAGATGTCCAGGTCTCTTAACCGTGAAGCCGCAAGGTGTGGGAATTTGCCATTGTTGACATGAACCTATGTAATTTCATCTGTTTGTATTTTGGAATTGCATTGTTTTTGGTTGTAGAAACCGTGTTAATATCAAACCGAAATGAATTATACTTCTTACACGAGTGAAGTTTACAACTTTAACGTTATGTTTTGTTTAGAATACGCATTAATGTTCGTGTATTTCAATTTACAATAAAAAGGTGAAGGAGCCACATAATAATTAAGAATTTTATAAATTCAGCATTTCTCACACATTGGCAACAAGTTACAAAGCGAAATTGGAAACATTTGCGACGAAAGAAGGCGATTCGGCCAACACAAAATGCATTGCAATAGCCTTGAAAAACATCAGCTTTCCCATACATTGACGGCCGCCGCTCACGGTTATAGGCTTTACGCAAAGTGTTACTGCTTCATTAACAAGGACGTCTCCAGATATCTTATTCTAACCTCCTTGCATCCACCCCATTTCTATCAAGCGCGTGGAAGCAACTAACCAAAACAGGTGACTGTAAAAACCATTTATGATATCATATACAATTTTAATATTTACGAGCTATTCCTCCTGCTGAAGCTAGGTCAATACCCTGCGAAACCATGGTCGAATTGAAAAAATAAATATTTTTGACAAACAACGTTGTATTATTTTAATATACACACTGCTGACCACCCAAAATGCAACACCAAGAAGTACACGAGATAGTAAAACCATATTTACTGGACACATAAGAACAGATACAAAGATGAAACGATTGAGCTTACAAGCCCGTGCGACTTGCGGAACACGCAGACATCAATAGTTTGTGTGGCCTCCATGGCTGGCAATAACGGCCGCTACACGCCGCGGCATCGAACGAAAGAGGCTTTGGATGTGGGCTTGGGGTATGTCGCTCCATGCTGCTTCCACACGTTGTCGCAGTTCATCAGGCGTAGCCGCGGGTGGGGCTTACAGGGGCACTCGGTTGCCGATCAACGACCAGACGTGTTCGATGGGCGACATATCGGGAGAACAGGCGGGCCACGGCAGCAGCGACACCTGGTGGGCCGTGAAGAATTGTTGCACGATGCGTGCGACGTGAGAGCGCGCATTGTCCTGTTGAAACGTGGCCACTGGCAAGTCCTGCAGGTAAGGGAGGACTTCAGGCTCCTAAACGTCGGAGATGTAGCGGTGGCTGATGAGTGTACCGGCGATGCGTACCAGAGGGGTGCGGGTGTCATATCCAATTGCGCCCGAAACCATAACGCGAGGCGACGGACCGGTATGGCAATGCATAATGCAGGCGTCATACAGTCTCTCGCCGCGGTGCTGCCAGTCGCGGATCATACCATCGTGGTGTTGCAGGCAGAAGCGGGATTCGTCAGAGAAGATAATGTCATGCCATTCCGTAGTCCAGGTGCGGCGTCGCCGGTGGTGTAACGTCCATGGTAATCGGAGCAATGGGCGCCGTGCGACAAGTTCCCGCTCCTGCAGACAACGTCGGACGGTACGTGCTGACACAGGTTGTTGCGCAACACACCCTAATTCCTGCGCTAACATTCGTGATGTGGCAGCGCGAGCCGTCAATGCCCGCCGCACAACATGCCGGTCCTCTCGTACGGTGGTGTGCCGCGGCTGCGGCAATCGCTCACGTCGGTCCGTCCGTCCCTCCTGTACCCACCGAATCTATACTCGCATCACTGTGGCTGGATGTTGTCCCACAAGGGCGCCGATGTCTCAGTACGATAAACCGCTGTCGCGAGAAGCCACTATTCGTCCTCTGTCGAAATACGAAACGTGCTGGAATGACTGCCGTATTCTGTGACGAGGCATCAGGAAGCTTTCCATGCCCAGGTCCGGCAGCACAACACACTTCCATATGCCTTCTGTACACCCTTTTTATAGTGCTTCTCGGTGGCGTGCCGGGCGCACATGATTTGCATATGCCCTGCAATGCTAATCGTTTGCATGTCCTCTCGCGGGCGACGCATGCTGCGAATTTCAGGCCAATCGGATGCTTCCTTCTTGGTTTTGCATATTGGGTGGCCAGCAGTGTACATAATCGTCACAAGACTATAGTCTATGAGATCAAGAAAAAAGGCTGCATTCCGAAATACTGATAGTACATTCCAGTCGTAAGTATCTGACATCATTTCATCAGATTGTAGCATTATTAAGCTTAGAATAAATAAATTGAATGCTACGCGAAAAGAATGGTACAAAATTACAAGAATAAGAAACACAGCCTTATTAGAAATAGAATGAGTTGAATGCTACAGGAAAAGAATGGTACAAAATTTTCAGAATAAATCACACAACATTTTTAGACTTAGAATGAATTGAATGCTACAAATTTACCAGAATAAAAGACACAGAACTATTAGGCTCAGAATGAATTGTATGCTACGAGAAAATAATGCTACAAAATTGCCAGAATATAAAATGCACAGCTGTTATCAGGCTTAGAACTAATTGAATGCTACTAGAAAAGAATGCTATAATATTACTGGAATGAAAGGCAGATATTAGGCACGGAACAAATTCAATGCTACTGGAAAAGAATTCTACACAACTACCAATTGGAAATCAATCCTTATTTATTATCCTTTATTCTCATGTAATGATGTAATTCATTCATTCGCTCTTTTATAATGTAACTCAAGTCAAGTGAGATATAGATACTGTCATGCATCGTTCTCGTAACACGCACTTTCAAATATGCGTGTCATAACGGCTAAAGTATTTTAAGAGCTGCTATTGTCTTCGCAGTGAAAGGTTGTATTTGAGCGTCGTCGTTGTATTTTTTATTTGTTTATGTTTGATAGCTATTTCTGAGATAGTAAATCATTAAATCACATCTATTTCTATCGTGTGTCTGTAAGAGGGATTTCACTGCGTTACTTGCCGCATCTATGTTTTTCACCCCACAGTACCAAAATAAAAGACATAGCGATATTAGGCTTAGGACCACTTGAATACTACTGTAAAAGAATTGCACAATAACAGCAGAATAAAAGCCACAGGAATGACGTAGAAATAACTGAATAATACGGGAAATGAATGGCACATTATTAGCAGGATAAGAGCCATAGACCTATTTAGCTTGAAAATATTTTAATATCCCTCATTTCTAAATAACTTAAAAGTATTTTAATATCCCTCATTTCTAAATAACTTAAAAAGTACTTTAATATCCCTCATTTCACTTGTCACTTTTGTTCCCTGCATCTGTTCAAGACGCTGTAACAACGATATTTCATTTTGCTAACGTAGGGTTTACATACCAGCAGCTTAAGAGAAATCTTGAGAGGAGAATATTTTCCATTCGAATAGCAAGTATTTTGCATCATTGTAACGTACCAGGAGATGTGACGTACCTGCCAGAAGGACGCACACGACATAAAGGCAGATAGGAATCAGAATAAAATGTCCGCGTAGCTCAATTGGTAGAGCAACTTATTCCGGAATGAGTGGACCCGGGTTCGAACTCCGGCGCGGATAAAAATGACGGAGAAATTTACTTCGTTATATCATCAGCAAAGAATATGTGACTAAGCTTTTGTTTACAGATATCTTATCGTAAGAAAATAATATCCATTCACAACTCTCTTAGGCAGGACTACAAATGCTAGGAAGCATGATGCAAAAAAAGGCGTTATGCATTTTATTCGTAAACAGAAATCTGGGAATGTGAATGATAAAAGAGAGAAAGAGAAAAACGTAAAGAATAAGATATTTGTTCTGAGAAATGCGACGAAAGTGCATAGAATTGCGACGATCGTGGCGACGAAAATTCGTAAACCTAAAAGGAAAAAGCAACAGCAACAAAGTACTGTATTCCGTGCAAAATGTGAGTAAGATCTGAAACAAAACCTTTATCGTCGGATTGGTAACAAGTGGTATACAGTTGTCAATATTAAATTACCGCGAATAGGAACAGATACAAAGTGAAAGACGCAATAAGTATCTGGATGGGAAAACTATGTAAACTATCTACATGGGAGATACCCGAGGTATATAAAATCAAGAAACAACATAAGAAGTGTCTTCGTTTGTCAGTTTTTTATTGTTTGAGTGAAGAAGCGAATTTCCTTATGGAAAATCTAACTTCAAATAAAGCTTTCAACTCAGCAAGAAAACTATTGCTAGTAGGCAGCTCTTATGTTAACCAACGTTTTGAAAATAGCAGCAACAATTTTTTTGAATCGAGCGCAGCGTAAATTTTTTAGATGCAGAAGATACTGAACGAACACTCAAAGAAAGTTTTACAAACAAACAAAACAACAAATAATTTTCTTAAGAAAATTTTCTGAGTGAAGATACTGAACATGAAAGCAAATGTATTGCCATGAATTATGTACATAAGTGCACATCAGTGGCGTATCTTGGGTCCGAGACCTGGGCTATCTCACCCCCTCCCCCCACACACACCCTTCCACCCAGTACTGTTTTTTTTTAAATTCCGATGCTTAATTTTTTAATTGTTAAGTAATAGAAGTATTTTTTTTTCTAAATTTTAGGTACATGTCATTGCTAACATAATACCAAATAATTATGAGGATTACGATTTGAACACTTATTTGTACATAAATTCCTTTCTTCTTCTTAATACTTTATTTGTACATGAACTCCATTCTTCTTTCCTTTTCTGTGAACCCGAGTGTTACGTTTTCATAAAATGTTTCTTCCGAGTACTTTTTTACATTTAAAAAGATTGTTTTTCTTTACTGACAAAACAGCCAAGTTTTTCGAATGTGCATGTCCTTGTGTGGCTCTGAGATATATCTTGATTCTTTTTTAATGCAGAAAAACTTCTTTCGGCAGTTGCAGTTGTTGATGGAAAGCTTAATATCAGGTCTGCTAATTTGTACACCTCACTAAACACTATGTCCAATTTATTCAACTTTATGTAACACGTAACGTCTCTTACTGATTTGTTTTTGTATTCATCAAGGGAATAAAACACCTTCAGTTCACTTTTTTGTCAAGCTGTATCAAAATTTGAAGCATAGAGTTCTGTAAGTTCTGACAGTAGATGTTCAGGGAAGCTTTCACAAAATTTATCAAAACAGTTCGAATCCAACAAAGCCACGAATTTAAAATATAATATCTCTGATTTTAATTCATTGACACTTCACAAAAACTGAAACAACTCTCGCAAAACACTCTTATGGGCGGGAGTATGCGAGTGCCTGAGATAGTCTAAGTCTTCGCTATTCTGAGCGAACCGTTTCCCAAAGCAATGGCCCATTCCCCTCTACCAACTGATTCATGTTGTCATGGAAACGCTAGCAGGCGATGGTACGGAAGGGTTTCGCATCAGAACTGCGAAGACTCTGGAAGAGCTGCTTGCGTTATGCCGTTGGTTTTCGCTCGGCAGACTGAGTCAAAGAAGCGAATCCGCACCCTTTTTTTTTTCACAGCAAAATCATCAACATATTTGAATACAGTTGATAATTGACTTTTATTTGTGTATATTTAATTCAGTTTTATTTCTGAAGAAAGTTATCAAAAACGTGCAAAGCCACGAACAGTTTCTTGCTGTTGTTTGTCACAAAGTCTGATAGTTTACTTTCTTTTATTTGTGTTTCACCAGTCTTTATTCTTCGAAGAACAGGATCCTCGCCTTTTTTGTCTAAGGATGCAACCATGGCCACTTTAATCGCTACGGGCACTGTTTCATCAAAAAAAAAAAAAATGCTAGACCAACTAGAATTCCACTCAAATACCACAAATGGCCAGAGAAGCTTTAGACCGCAGTATTTACAACTGCTTCATTTGTGGTCCTGTATGTGACAAAATTCTGTAGGAGTTCAAGGTCCACCCTTGGAGCAAGTGCAGCAGCTGTTGCGGTAAAACCTGATTTCACGTACAGCGGTACGACAAACAAGGTGAACTCACGAAGGCCGAATAGTTCTAGGAGATCGAAACAAGCATATCTTTGAACTGTAAACCAGTTTTGCCACCCACCTAGCTCTGTGATAAGCACCAAGAGAATGTATGGAAGTATCTTCTAGTGCAAGTGTATCCCCAAGAAACAGCAGTGAGAGTTGCAACAGTTCTTTTTAATAATTCCTAGGGTGACATTCGCACAGCTGTCTTCGAATGAAAGTAACTAAGCATGATTTATTAGTTCTGTTCGACAATCAATAATTTCGTCTTCTAGTCCCGACTGATGAACATGTTTATTAAGCTGACTCCAAGAATTTGAAAACCTCTGGAAGAGCTGGATGTTTGAGCCACTGGAAAGCACCTTCAGTTTATCATAAACACTTGCAACGATAAGTTCAAGTATATGGTGTCGACAAGCCAAGCTCATAAGAGTTCTGTTCAGTTTCTGCTCCAGCAAGTTATATGATCCACATTTCAAACTTGTATTGATTGCTCTGGCGTCGAATGACAAAAACTGAATTCTTTCAATCAAATTCCAATCCTGAGTCAATTGGAATACTGCAGTTGCTTGCGCTATTCAAGTCCCATTTGAGAGTTTTGGAGCACTGAGACGCTTCACAACGCCATCCCCAGACACAACTACTACACTGGTGTGTAAAAATTAAGGACGAATAGGAGAAATTAGCACAACAGCGTAACGAGCAGGCAGAACGGACCGAAAGACCACTCAGGAGATAGACTAGGGTCCAGTAGAGTAGGGCACGCTCATATATGCAGCATGACGGGGGGGGGGGGGGGGTGATGGAAGGGTATAAAGCACACGGGCGGTGTACGCTCAGCAATTCGGTTAAAGCTATTGCACGGTGTACATCTGTTTGAACGACGTCGAGTTGCTGCCACCGTGTGATATGGCCAACAGGCAATCCCGTAGACGACATCTGGATGACTTCAGCCGAGGTCGCATCATTGGAAAGTTGGAAGAAGGTCGAATTGTGACTAGTGTGGCCAAGGAGTCCGGGATCGCTCACAGCACCGCTTCACGAGCTTGGAGAGCATTTCAAACGACAGGAACATCTGCCCGAGGGTTTAGCAGTGGTCGTCCACGAGCAACCACGGCGGCGGACGACCGGTATATTGTCCTACTAGCGAGAAGAGACAGACGGCAGACAGCGCGAGAAATCGCAAGGCACATGTAAGAGACGACTGGACGTCCGTTATCGCGTTTTACTGTGAACAGGAGGCTGCACAAAGGTGGTCTATTTGCACGACGACCAGTACGGTGTGTGCCATTAATGCCTGCTCATCGAAGACGGCGGTTTCCGTGGTGTCAGGAACACAAGAACTGGACACATCAGCAATGGGGTCGAGTTCTATTTACGGATGCGAGCCGATTTAGTCTGACGAGCGATTCTGGACGTATACACATCTGGAGAGAGCAGAGAACACGCAAACACACCTCCAACATCATAGAAAGGAGCCGGTTAGGAGGTGGCGGAGTTCTCGTTTGGGGAGATATCATGCTTGGCAGCCGTACTGACTTCCACATCTTCCAAGGAGGTTCAGTCACTGGTGTCCGCTATTACCGAGGTTCTCCTGCGTCACGTGCGTCTGTTTAGAGGTGCTGTGGGTCCTGAGTTCCTCTTCATGGACGATAACGCTACTCTTCATCGTACAGTGGCTGTCGCAGAGCTGTTGGAGAGTGAAGTTGTTCAATGCATGGATTGGCCCTCAAGGTCCCCGGGCCTAAATCCAATCGAACACGTGTGGGACCTTCTCAGGAGACGCTTGGCAGCACGTCCCCAGCCGCCGGCAACGATTCCGCAGCTACGATTGACGCTACAAGAGGAATGGGCCGCGATGCCTCAACAGCTCCTTGACAACCTCGTCCTCAGCATGGACAGAGGTTGTAAATCCTGCAAGCAGTCAGGGGTGATCATATCCCCTACTAAAGACTGTATTTTCTTGGCATCCGCCTGTCACATGGACGTTTATGTCTTCTGTCCAGTTGTGCTCAAAACTTCCTTTTCAATAAAGTGCCTTTGTATCCTTTGGATTCCTTGTTTAGACGGTTTTGCTCACTTGTTCCATATTCTTACATCTTGGGGATCTTATGGTATGATTTGAGTCATTGTGTAGCACTTCTGCACGACGTTACATTCGAAAAACCGTCTCGTCCTTAATATGCACGCCAGTGTACTAGGCGATCAATAGTCTCGTTGTTGGTCAGAGATGGGAGCATTTTTAATCGCAGTGTATCATCATCATCATCATCATTGTCAACCATTATCAATCCACTGCTGGACGAAGGTCTCCCCAAGTTTCCTCCACAACGGTCTGTCTTGTGCCCAGTCTCCTCCATGTCACCCCTGCATACTTTCGAATTTCATCCACCCATCTCCCATGTGGTCTTCTTCTGGGTCTTTTCCTGTCCCTTGGAATCCAATCTAAAATTTCGGCTGTCCATCGATGATCTGTCCTTCTGGCAGTATGTCCAGCCCATTGCCATTTCAGGGATTTAACTCTGATCATGATGTCTTCCACTCTAGTCATTTTCGGATCCACGAGTTCCTCTTCTTATCTCTCCTGGTTACACCAAGCATGCACCTCTCCATGCTGCTTTGAGTTGTCTGCAGCCTTTGTATGTCTCTTTTAGTTAAGGTCCACGTCTCTGCACCATACGTAAGCACTGGAAGGATGCATTGATCAAACACTTTTCTTTTAAGACATAATGGCATATTGCTCTTGAAAATTATGCTGTTTCTTCCAAAAGCTCTCCAGGCAAGTTTTGTACGCCGATTAATTTCTTCATCAATGTGACCCTCACTTGATATCTGCTGTCCAAGATAAACGTACGTGTCTGTTATCTCCAGCTTTTCTCCATCAATCGATAAATCTTCATTTCTTGTAAAAGCATTGAACATCACTTTTGTTTTCTGAAAGTTCATTTTTAATCCCACTTCTTTACTCTTGTCAGCAAGTTCCTGGATCATACTCTGCAGCTCTGATGGGGTAGTTGCAAAAATGACTACGTCATCAGCAAAACGAAGGTGGGTTAGATAATCTCCATTAATCTTTATCCCCTTGTTTTCCCAGCTCAGCGACTGAAAAACACCCTCCAATGTGGCATTAAAGAGCTTCGGAGATATGGTGTCACCTTGTCTCACTTCCTTTCAAATTTTTACGTGTGTTGTATTTTCAAACAGCCTAATCTTTGCACTTGCATTTTCATAGATGTTATTAATAATATTAATGTATGCATCTTCAATACCGCAGGTTTTCAGAGCCATTGTAACTGCTGATGGTTTCACCGAATCAAAGGCTTTTTCATAATCGATAAAAGCCATGCACAATGGAAGTTCATATTCCCTCGCTCTTTCAATTAGTTCTCTCAGCACGTGGATATGATCTATTGTGCTGTAGCCACTCCTGAATCCAGCTTGTTCTCTCGGTTGAGCCATGTCCAGTGTTACCTTCAAGCGGTGTGAAAGAACTTTAGTGAAGATTTTATAAACTACTGATAGGAGGCTGATAGGTCTGTAGTTTCCGAGATCCTCAATGTCACAGTTCTTATGTAGCAGGATCATTGTAGCGGTGTTCCAATCCTCAGGAATCTTTCCTTCATTAAGGCATCAGTGAAAATTTGGGCGAGTACTGTTTCGATTTCTCCACTTGCTTCTTGTATGATGTCTACAGTAATTCCATCTTCTCCTGGAGCTTTTCCTCGCTTCATGTTCTTGATTGCATGTGCAACTTCTGCTGGAAGGACTGGAGGAACTCTGGTACTGGTATCTTTCATGATGTCTGGAGTGCATATATCATCCCTTTCATATAATTTGGAGTAGAAATCTTTCACTCTTGTCAAAATTTCGCCTCTATTTCTTGTTACAGAACCATCTTCTTTTCTCAGTGTCATAATCTGTTTTCTTCCCTTACTGAGATGTCCCTTTGCTATCTTTAGGCTTTGGTTGTTTTCAATTGCTTTCCTCACTAGTTCACAGTTGAATTTCCTTACGTCTTCAGTGATACTTTTTCTTACTGTCTTGCATAGCTCTATATATTCCACTTTGGAAGTCACATCTTCTTTAGTTGTCCTCATCTCTCTTCTTTTTTGCATCAACATTTTGGTTTTCCTGATAATTTGTTCACATGCAACTTGTTCTTAGACCCAGCTAATTTTGTTGCTGTTTCCATAAGAGCTTTGGTTACTTTTCTGTTAACTTCAGAGATGTCCACTTCTTCCGATGTTAGGCCTTCTAAAGCAGAGAACCTGTTCTTCAGTTCTAACTTGAAGGTATTATGGTGTTTTTGAGGTTGGTTATGTCAATAGATTTTGTTTGTCTTATGAGCTTGCCACGTTCAAGTTTAGCGTTGAGGTGCATCTTACATCTCACCAATCTATGGTCACTACCTGTGTTGAACTTGTTTAGCACACTGCAGTCTTCTATGACGAATTTTTTGTTACACATAATAAAATCAATTTCATTTGTCGTCCCATTTGGATGTCTCCATGTCCATTTCCTGTGTGGCTTTTTCTTGAAGAAGGAGTTCAAGATGAAAAACCCTTCTGCCTCTGCAAATTCAACGAGAGTATTTCCACGCTGGTTTCTGTTGCCGTGACCGAATTTACCTACTGAAGTTTCATTCTGTTGCCGTTGCCCTATTTTTGCATTGAAATCTCCCATAATTATTTTCAAGTGCTGCTTACCTTTATTATTTAGATAACAAATTTCCTCATAAAATTCTTCAATTTCTTCTTCAGGATGACTTGTGGTGGGTGCATAAGTTTGAATAATCTGAGCCTGGTATCTTTTCGAGAGTTGGATAACAAGTCGTGCAGCTCTGTCAGAGGAACTTTCAACTTCTACAACTTTATCCTTCAGTTTCTTGTTTATTATAAATCCAACACCACTAGTTCTGCCAGTATCTGTCCCACGATAGTAGAAGAGATGTCCACTTTTCAGTTCGATGAGATCTTCTCCTTTTCTCCTTACCTCACTTAGCCCCACGATGTCCCACTTGATCCTTTGTAATTCCTCTTCCAATTCAAGAAGCCTTGAATCAGAAGATAGGGAGCGTCCATTGTAAGTAGCCAAGGTCAGCATCAGATGGCAGCCTAGTCCGGTCCTCCGGGGATTCTTAGCACCCTCTGCCTTCATGTCGCACTGGCCGCTGCCTTGACCCAGGTACATTCCAGCTGCCGGAGACTGAGGGCCAAGATTTAAGTTGTGGAATCATTTTGGAGGGGTTTGGCCATAACTCACCACGCTGGCCAAGCGGGTTGGTGAGTGTGGGATAGAATTTCCTCTAATCCCGATGGTATAGTTATACCGCTATGGGCGGTCGTCAGAGCCCCTTTAGTGGGAACAGGATGCACCACGAGAAGGCGGGGTTGACATTTGTCAAGGAGAGGCTGTGATGTTATGCATCACTTGACCTTACATCCCAGTGTATAGTTAGTGGTATATCGGGAGTAAATTGAGTTTGTATTTATGCTGCTATGGCGTCTGTGGGCTTTCTCCGTGCCCGTCTGATGGATTCTTTGTTGAGAGCTATTTCTTTAAGGTTTACGCCCAATGATTGAGCAGTTGTGGCTAGGACATACGTAGCTTTCCTGTCACTTATTTTTCCTTGGTCTATTGCAGATGTTAACACAAGACTGACAATGTTGGATGGACGAGGCTTTTTAGTGATTTTACAGATAGAATAACTTACTGTAGGTATACTGCTTCTTCATTTGAGTCACGATTACTTTCAGTACTGCTGCCCAAATCTAGATTCATTGATGAGGTTTCTGACTCACACTCTAATCTGTCAGCTTCCTTTCTTTTTCAAGTTTCAATTAAATTCATTTTATCCCTGCGCGTTTCCTCCAGCTAAGCAAGGCTTTTATCAACAAAACCCATATCTCATATATCCTTTTCCTTTCTCTTTCTAAGCCAATAAAAATGCCCTGTCTTTAGGCATAACTATTAGGAACATGGGGTTAGCATGAGCTACATCAAACAAATCGTCAAGCATGTCAACAAAAACGGCTTCCTTTTTTTGCTGTGTCTCTGTCTTTCTGGAAGCATTCTTTTTCAGGCTTTTCCACTGGGAATGCAAGAGCTTAACTTTATTGATCATATGATACACTTGTCTGATTAGGATTCGTGCTTTCTCCCAGAAAGTTATAACTTCCTGTGCAGTCTCTGTAGCAATGTCTTGAATGGTTCCCTTCTCATTAAGGTGTAAATGAAAAAAGCGGTTTAAAACTTGATGGTTTGTGGGTAACTTGTTTCCGGTTATGGACTCACTAGCACACCTACCAACGCAATCCCACGAATTTTTTTATTTATCAGTACCTGTAGCAGCTGCCATCTTTACCAGATACTGTATTTAACTTATTCCAAGAAACAATAAATTATTAGAGGTCATCTGGCTTTCAAAGAACCTACTGAAGAACACGGCGTTAGATTGACGATGCGACCAGCGATGTTAACTTAACAGGAGCTTCTGCTCGACTGAATATTAATATGTAACAAATTATTCAATGCTGAACCAAATCTCTCGACTGAATACTAATATTTAACAAATTATTCAATGTCGAACCAAATCAAGCTCAATTGCCCACGCAAAACAATTTACAGTGGTATGTGTGTGTCTATGAAAAATCCATGGAAAAGTTGAAGGAAACAGAAAAAAGGAAAGACAGACAAAGATAGAGTTAAAGGTACTTATGGAATGTCCCTTGAAGAGCTGCGAGTAATTATGTGGAGCATATTTAAATGGCGTATGTTTGCTCACATTTT
Source organism: Macrothele yani (assembly GCA_039090855.1). Lineage (NCBI taxonomy): Eukaryota > Metazoa > Arthropoda > Arachnida > Araneae > Macrothelidae > Macrothele > Macrothele yani. The sequence goes on from CM076995.1 coordinate 191,012,353, forward strand.
TTTATTGGGATTTTAATGACCACTGAGAGCAACTCAGTGGCTATAAGCAGTCACCCGTCCCTAATTTAGGGCCATTGGTTCCAGGGAAGAGAGAAAGCCAGGGCCGTTAGAAAACACAACATCCGTACCTCACGTGAATTCGAATTCTGACACAGCTCGGACGAATGATCAAAAGCCAGCGGTTAGACCACTGCGCCACAGGAAATCAATCATCATGAAGAGAAGATCTCGACTCGCCGGAACCTAAGAAGAAATAAAAGGAACCTGACTGGTTTAATTTCAATACAAATCGACTTATCTTCAAAGATTTAGAGATATCTAACTTCAAAACAGCTTGCTTTAGTTGTAAAGGTATACGGGGCAGTCATCTGGTTTCTCGTAATTTTAAATTAAGAGTAAAATGGATTCTTTGTACATGGTATTTTCAATTCTATTCTTTTCCGTTGCTGGAACTAGAGTTCCCAGATTTGCTAGGAGTGACTTCTTCTAGCTCTGAATTATAATGGGAGTCATTAAACTCCAAATAAAAAAAGCCATGAAGACTTGGCAATAAACATAGATGCACACTTTTACTGCTTTATATAATTTCTATGTACAGTAAAACTCAATCATAACGACACCACGAATAGAGCATCACACATTAAGCAGTATACATATTAAATCTCCATGAATTAACTAGTAATCCCACGCATTTGTTAGTGCGACACTCATTTATAGCCCAATTAATTTCACGGTCCCTCAGATGTGTTGTAACTATGTTTGTCTGTAATTATTTTATGCAAATTCATGTTCGTATCGATAATCAAATAAAACGTGGATGTGCAAGTTAAAAGTTTTAGTGATAATGCAGTCACGAAAGCCCTTAAATTTATCTTTATTAGGAAATCTATAGCTAAATAATAACTTCCTATCAATAGAAAGCTAACAAAAAGTATAATGGAAGAGATGAAATTCACAAATACAGTATTTAACTTAATCCACTTATTTTAAATCAGTTAACTGATTTAATTCTTCGTTCTTGTAGAATATTTCTGGCAACAGTAACTATTCTTTAGGCAAATTCACTCAGGTAATCTGATGTCGCATCACCTGTAGGAACTTCTTTCTTTGCGGAAAAATATAGCTTTATAGAACGAGTCATGATGAACGTAAAGAAACTGTATCAGGCAAAACTGTTTAATTATAACCAAGTTGGTATGCCACAGTTTGTGTTGACATGTATGCATCGGGTATTAGAAGTTTATTTTCCTATCGTGCAAACAATGTTTCATGTTCAACATCTTTACGAAAGCAACTTTAAACTATGAATTCATAAAAAAGTTACCGATTTAAAATTCTACAAATTCCGCTGTGTTCACAAGCTGTATGGAGGTGTAAAGTCTATAATTTCTTAACTATTATTTTAGATTTAAATTTAAACGTTGCAGAAACCTGTTATGTTGGACACAGCATTGCATTGTTTCTTTAAAGAATTATAATTTTCATAATATTTCGCGATAGTTTAATTGAGTTTCCTGGTGTGGGATACTTAAGTTTCTGCCAATTCCTTTTTTTTCGTTCATACCGTTAGGACGTAAGCTCGCGTTAAAAGATTCAAAATACTAAGATCTATTCTGAGAGGCAATTTAATGCTCTATCGGCTTTAGATGGTCGCAGTAGCGATTTCTGTTCAGTAAAATGCAAACTACGTAGTCAATGATAATGTTAAATGACAGATAACTCTATTCGGGAAAGACGTTTAGTGTTCTTCATGCGAAAATGTGCTTCAAAAGGCCTACTAGTTGAGTTATAAAACGCATTCCGAATGAGAAAACACTTTAGTATTCATGTTTTGAAAGATTATAGCAAAAGACAATTCTTTTAAGGTTAAGAAATTAGTTTGATAATGGTGTTAGAATTTACTGTTAAAAGTGATGGACACCAAGTTAATATATTTTTTTTATTCGAGGTTTAACGACCACCGTGAGCAACTCAATGGCCCGCCCCTAATCTAGGGCCACTGGTTACGGGAGAGGACCAGCGCCGTAAGCCAAACACAACATCTATGCCTCACCTGGATTCGAACCTGGAATCATTTCGGGCGAATGATCAGAAGCCAGCGTTTAGATCACTGCGCCACCGGTGCGGCTAATATTTTCTTAAGGTGAATGGACATTTGCTTTATAAAAATTTGCAAAAACGTAAGACCACTAATCATTTTTTTGACCGTTTCATCAGATTACACTTTACCATTTCTTCATTCCTTCACATCATTTTGTAAATGCATCATATGTCTATAGCAATGATTTACCGAATTCCGTTGGCCGCTTGCTTTCTTGCAAAGAGGTTGTGATTTGCATTTTCTTTATGTCGCAATATGGGAGAAAAAGTATCACGGATCATTGCTCAGACGGAACATATAGTGATGGTTGGTTGGTTGGTTAGTGGATTTTAGTGGCGCAAGGGCCAGGTTTGGCCAAAGAGCGCCAGACAAAGAACTATCAGCCACAGATTTTCAAAAGCGTGGAAAATGATTAAGAGCAGACAGGCTTGGTAAAAGTTGAAAAAGAGTATAATGAAAGCTGTGAAGACAAGGTAGTTAATTAGGTTTATATAAAAATTTATTAATTTACTATTAGAATTATACATATATATACATATATATATATATATATATATATATACACACATATATATATATATATATATATATATATATATATATCATCATCATCATCATCATCATCGTCAACCATTATCAATCCACTGCTGGACGAAGGTCTCCCCAAGTTTCCTCCACAACGGTCTGTCTTGTGCCAGTCTCCTCCATGTCACTCCCGCATATTTACGAATTTCATCCACCCATCTCCCATGTGGTCTTTTTCTGGGTCTTTTCCTGTCCCTTGGAATCCAATCTAAAATTTCGGCTGTCCATCTATGGTCTGTCCTTCTGGCAGTATGTCCAGCCCATTGCCATTTCAGGGATTTAACTCTGATCATGATGTCTTCCACTCTCGTCATTTTTCGGATCCACGAGTTCCTCTTCTTATCTCTCCTGGTTATACCAAGCATGCACCTGTCCATGCTTCTTTGAGTTGTCTGCAGCCTTTGTATGTCTCTTTTAGTTAAGGTCCACGTCTCTGCACCATACGTAAGCACTGGAAGGATGCATTGATCAAACACTTTTCTTTTAAGACATAATGGCATATTGCTCTTGAAAATTATGCTGTTTCTTCCAAAAGCTCTCCAGGCAAGTTTTGTACGCCGATTAATTTCTTCATCAATGTGACCCTCACTTGATATCTGCTGTCCAAGATAAACATACGTATCTGTTATCTCCAGTTTTTCTCCATCAATCGATAAATCTTCATTTCTTGTAAAAGCATTGAACATCACTTTTGTCTTCTGAAAGTTCATTTTTAATCCCACTTCTTTACTCTTGTCAGCAAGTTCCTGGATCATACTCTGCAGCTCTGATGGGGTAGTTGCAAAAATGACTACGTCATCAGCAAAACGAAGGTGGGTTAGATATTCTCCATTAATCTTTATCCCTTTGTTTTCCCAGTTCAGTGATTGAAAGACATTTTCCAATGTCGCATTAAAGAGCTTCGGAGATATGGTGTCACCTTGTCTCACTCCCTTTCCAATTTTTATGTGTGTTGTATTTTCAAACAGCCGAATCTTTGCACTTGCATTTTCATAGATGTTATTAATAATATTAATGTATGCATCTTCAATACCGCAGGATTTCAGAGCCATTGTAACTGCTGATGGTTTCACCGAATCAAAGGCTTTTTCATAATCGATAAAAGCCATGCACAATGGAAGTTCATATTCCCTCGCTCTTTCAATTAGTTCTCTCAGTACGTGGATATGATCTATTGTGCTGTAGCCACTCCTGAATCCAGCTTGTTCTCTCGGTTGAGCCATGTCCAGTGTTACCTTCAAGCGGTGTGAAAGAACTTTAGTGAAGATTTTATAAACCACTGATAGGAGGCTGATAGGTCTGTAGTTCCTGAGATCCTCAATGTCACCTTTTTTATGTAGCAGGATCATTGTAGCATTGTTCCAATCCTCAGGAATCTTCCCTTCATTAAGGCATCGAGTGAAAATTTGGGCGAGTACTGTTTCAATTTCTCCACTTGCTTCTTGTATGATGTCTATAGTAATTCCATCTTCTCCTGGAGCTTTCCCCGGCTTCATGTTCTTGATTGCATGAGCAACTTCTGCTGGGAGGACTGGGAGAACTCTGGTACTGGTATCTTTCATGATGTTTGGAGTACATGTATCATCCCTTTCATATAACTTGGAGTAGAAATCTTTCACTCTTGTCAAAATTTCGCCTCTATTTCTTGTTATAGAACCATCTTCTTTTCTCAGAGCCATAATCTGTTTTCTTCCCTTACTGAGATGTCCCTTTGCTATCTTAAGGCTTTGGTTGTTTTCAATTGCTTTCCTCACTAGCTCACAGTTGAATTTCCTTACGTCTTCAGTGATACTTTTTCGTGTTGTCTTGCATAGCTCTATATATTCCACTTTGGAAGTCACATCTTCTTTATATATATATATATTTAAAAAAAAAAAAAAAAAAAAGAACGTATAGTGACTCTAGCCCAAGAAGAATGCTCTGAACGCAAGATAAGCACAATTCTGACTAGCAGCAGGTCAGCTATCCGTATCGCGATTGTAAAATTTGATGATAGAACATTTAGCCATAGAAAGAGAAGTGGCCATACAAAAAAAGTGTCCTGTGATGACCATTCTATAGGACGAATCGTCATACGCTTCCCGAGGACTCCTGCGAGAAGATCAAGGAATCTCTGCCATTTTTACAGGGAAGGAAGTTAGTGTAAGCACTATTTTGTGACGTCGTGAAATTCGCAAATTTGTCGGTGATGGAATCCGCATCCCTCCGCTCGGGAGCAGAATGCTTTATAATTAAGCTGCACCGACGGAATTTATCGCTGCAACTTTGTCGAAGCGAAGAAATAATTCTCGTTAATTCAAGACGATGTGTAGAACAAACATCACACATTTTCCGAAGAACCCAACGACTAGTACATCCATTTCCAAACTCGGCCGCCAATTGTAGTGTTCCTCCATATTTAAAACTTGGATACGTAGCTTAGGGGACACTATATATTTCTTCTTATTTACTGACTTTAAGTGAAACAGGGGTCACTCAAATGAAGTTCAAGAAAGAGTTTCTTACAGTTCGTCTTTTATTCAGCCGGAACTCTCTAGGCACTTCTTTAAAGAAGAACTTTTAGGTTCTTCATTAGTTCAAGGAAGAGCTACTTACAGCTGAGTTCAAGGAAGAGTTACTTATAGTTGAGTTCGAGAAAGAGTTACTTACATGAAAAAGTGAGGAACACAAGTTTACTGTCTGTAGTACGATAAGTTAAAACAAATCCCTAAAACTGCGGAATAAAACTCAATTTATTTACAATTTTTTAAAACCTATTTACAATAGCTAGCACTTTCGGGGCTCACATGGCCCCATTTTCAAGCCAAAAGCCCCGGAACACAGAGGCAACAACTATATACTATAGTTATAGTCGTTGCCTCTGTGTTCCGGGGCTTTTGGGCTTGAAAATGGGGCAATGTGAGCCGCGAAAGTGCTAGCTAGTGTAAATAGGTTTTTAAAATTGTAAATAAATTGAGTTTTATTAGGTAGTTTTAGGGATTTGTTTTAACTTATCGTACTACAGACAGCAAACTTGTGTTCCTCATTTTCATCTATCAAGTACGAAATCTTCATATTGAGACATCGGAGTTACTTACAGGTGAGTTCAAGAAAGAGTTACTTACAGTTGAGTTCAAGAAAGAGTTACTTACAGTTGAGTTCAAGAAAGAGTTACTTACAGTTTGTCTTTTATTCAGCCGAAACTCTCTAGGCACTTCACTAATGAAGAACGTTTAGGTTCCTTATTATAAGAAATAGTTACTTACAGTTAAGTTCAAGAAAGGATTATAATTTGTCTTTTATTCAACCGAAACTCTCTAGACACTTCACTAATGAAGAACTTTTAGGTATGTATTCCTACAACAGCAATAGGTGCAACAACAGCTTATTAACTTGAATTAGTAAACATAATAGTAGATTAAAGAACTCTAACACGGAATTTATAAAATCACTCGAACACGCAATCTTCAAGAACAGACCGCTTCAGCGTAAGACGGATTCCATGAATACTACACCACGCTTTCCTTTTTTTTTTTTTTTTTTTTTTTTTTTTTTGATTGGAGGTTTAACGACCACCGTGAGCAACTCAATGGGCTATAAGCAGTCGCCCGTCCCTAATATAGGGTCACTGGTTCCAGGGAAGGGAGAGAGCCAGTGCCGTAAGACAAACACAACATCCATGCCTCACCGGGATTCGAACCCGGACCCCTTCGGACGAATGATCAGAGGCCAACGCCTTAGACCACTGCGCCACCGGGGCGGCCGCTTTCTTTGCTAACTTCATACATTATATGTCATTCTTATTAGGTGTGCAACTTAATTCTCGGTCCCTAACGGCAAGCGATCATAGAACGTCGGGAAATGCAAATAGCTGTGTGCGATAATGGCTGATTGTAGCGCCATCCAACAGCTTTCCAGGCAACCGTAACTGCTCACATCTGTTGTGACAAAAGGGACGAAAGTTGACGGTGAAATAAATGTCGTTCAAGAAGCAACATTTGAGGCACTGCCTCCTGTTCGCGTTTCAGCTGCACAAAAGTGCCACGAAAGCCCAGTAAATGACCTGTGCTGCTTTGGGTGAGACTGCTTAGTCCTACAGTACGTGTAAGAAGTGGTTCCAGCGGTTTAATCAGGGAAATGTCGACCTCCGTGACACAGAACGTCCGGGACAGCCCCAGAAAGTAGACGATGAGGAACTCGAAAAACTGTTGGAAGCGGATCGTTGTCGCACCTAGTCAGAGCTCATCCAGGAACTCGGAGTAACACGGCAAGCCATAGCAAAGCGCCTGCACATGCTTGGACGGATTCAGAAGGGGGGCAGTGTGCCTCACCAACTCACAGCTGCGAGAAAGTCTAGGCGCTACGATGTTGCTGTGTCCTTGCTCTCCAGATTCAAGAAGAAGGATTTCCTCCACAAAATTTTGACCTTTTATGAGAAGTGGCTCCTCTGCGATAATCCTAAGAGGCGCAAATCGTGGGTTTTTCCAGGTCAGCCTACCACCAGTACCGCCAAACCGAATATTCATGCCAGGAAGTTGTTGCTGTGGGTATGGTGGGAACAGCGCGGTGTCGTACACTATGAGTTGCTCAAACGTGGTGAAACGGTCAATGCTGAGCGTTGTTGTCAGCAACTCATTCGTGTGAGTGACGCAATCTAGGAGAAAAGGCTATACACCGGCAAGGGCAGAAGGTTGGTCCTGCTGCTTCAGGATAACGCGCGTCTTTACATCGCGAAAACGACTTTACAAACGATCACCGACCTAGGATGGGAGATTTTGTCCGACACGGCGTAATCTCCGGACTTCGCCTAGTCGGATTATTACGTCTTTCGCTCCCTGCAACATCACCTGAGTGATACGCACTTCACTTCTGTCGAGGAGGGCCACACAAGTATTGATGACTTTATCAACTCGAAAGAGTTCTCTTTTTTCAGCAGTGGCATTCGGCAGCTCCCTGACCGATGTCTCAAATGTATCCAACACGACGGGGACTATTTCCCTGATTAGGTACGTATTCGATTTGCTATAATTTACTGTTAACGTGTCATGCCTGTGGCCGAGAATTAAGTTGCCCAAATAGCTTGTCAAACACGCACACGTCATTCACTTTTGACCTCAAGACTGTTGCCAACTTAACATTCAGTGAGTGAGAAAATATAACTTTAAGCTTGAAACGTTAAAAGAAAATGAACTCAAAATTTACATAGAGAAAGACAGCTAAAAATGATAATTAAATTAGAGTATATTTCATAACGTTTGAGCAAAGAAATTGGATTAACGTCATAAAAATGTGCACGTAAACCTCAAGTGACTCCCGTTATGAAAAAGAAGAGAATTCAAAGTTCGCCACGAGACATCAATCGTAGACTGCTGAAAAGTGGAATGAAGTTTGTTTTTTCTGAGATGAATCAGCCAATAAGCAATTTGTATCGCATATAACATACATGCGACATTCAAAAGGAAAGAGATTTGATAACAAGTAACCAGTTGCCTACATGGAACATCGTGCAAGCCAGATGAAATGAGGGCCCATGCAAAATCTGGCGGAGATGCTCTGTACTTCATGCTATCCAACACTACCATGACCTGGCCTAGTTATATGGAAATGCTACAGAATAAGCTGATACTTCATATGAACGTTCACGGAAGCACCACATTCAGATATGACGGTGCTTCCTGACCCAGACTCAAGATAATGGAGGAATTTCTGATTAAGATAAAGACCACCACTGTGTTGCAGTGGTCGAGTCACATCCCAGACGTAAATCCCATGGATAATCGTTGGGTTGATGTGCTAAATAGGTCACTGGAAAACAGCCATATCAAATTCAGAGGCTCTGATAAACGCCTTCAAGTGTGATTGGTGTAAGGAAATATCCTGCGATGATTGCAAATTCCAGATTTTTAGCATGGCATATTCACGTCGTAATTCACAATCATCATCATCATCATCATTGTCAACCATTATCAATCCACTGCTGGACGAAGGTCTCCCCAAGTTTCCTCCACAACGGTCTGTCTTGTGCCAGTCTCCTCCATGTCACCCCTGCATACTTTCGAATTTCATCCACCCATCTTCCATGTGGTCTTCTTCTGGGTCTTTTCCTGTCCCTTGGAATCCAATCTAAAATTTCGGCCGTCCATCGATGGTCTGTTCTTCTGGCAGTATGTCCAGCCCATTGCCATTTCAGGGATTTAACTCTGATCATGATGTCTTCCACTCTTGTCATTTTTCGGATCCACGTGTTCCTCTTTTTATCTAGGCGAATATGTTCTGCGTATATTTTTGACAATGATACACTCACGGACAATGAAATTTGCTCACCAAGACGGAAGCATCGGATTGAACTAAAATTTTATGGACGTAATATTGATACAGATAAATGATGCACATGATGGTAAAAACAGATCTGAAGGACAATAACAGAGAGATTTGTGGCACGCAGTCCGGTCACCTTCAGTAGCGCATCGCAACGCCTCGTGCTGGGATACATGCTGCAATACGGTCCGACATGGAGACGAAAAGACGCCTGATGTTGTCCTGCGGCAGACTGGCCCACACGTGTTGAACGGTGTGCTCCAAATCCAGGTTAGTGCGGCACGGCAGCAGCCGGCGTTTCAACCGGTTTCACACATGCTCGACAGGGGACATGTCCGGGGAGCGGGCAGGCCGTGGAAGTGTTTGGACATGACGTAGGCAGTCATGGGCAAACCAAGCCGTGTGCGGGTGGCTTTATCCTTCTGGTATAGCTCACCTGGAATCCCGGCCAGGAATGGGAGCACATGAGGCCGCAGGATATCATCCACATACCGCTGGCCAGTCAATGACCCATGTACCATTACTAAAGCTGATCGGCTATCGTAGGCAATGGCTCCCCAGACGATAATGCCTGCAGTAGGGAAGGTGAGGCTCTCAATAGTGAGGTTGGGGTTGTGCCGTTGACCCGGGGACCTCTACACCCGGACACGATGATCTTCTGTCCATAAAACTAAGCGGCACTCATCGCTAAACACCACACGTCGCCAGTCTGTGGCGTTCCACGTCTCTCTGGCCTGGTAACAATGCACACGGAGCCGGCGATGTTCCGGTGTTAATGGCAGCACATGTAAGGGGCGCTGGGATAGCAGAGTCGCTTCCGCGATGCTTCGGAAATGGTTCCTGTGCACAAAGGAGCCGCTACATCTGCCTGTATAGTGAACCGGGTCCCAGTGGGATCCGTTTGTGACTGGCGTACAATCCTTCGATCTCCTCTATTGGTGGTCCTCCTGGTCCGGCCGGAGCCACTCCGCCGTGTGGTAGTGCCGTCACGTGTCCAGTGTTTCCAACACAGTCGGACGGTACGGTCAGAACGATCCACGTGGCGGGCTATACGGCGCGCCGACCACCCTGCGGTATTCAGCCCGATGACCAGGCGTCTCTCAAAGTCCGTGGCGCAGTGGTCTAAACGATGGCCTCTGATCATTCGTCCGAAATGGGTCCAGGTTAGAATCCAGGTGAGGCATGGATGTTATGTTTGTCTTACGGCCCTGGCTCTATCACTTCCCTGGAACTAGTGGCCCTAAATTAGGGACGGGCGACTGCTTATAGCCCATTGAGTTGCTCACGGTGGTCTATAAACCTCCAATAAAAAAATAAAAAAAGGTCCGTCAGTTGCGTAAATCCACGTCTCTGGCGTCTACCCGGTATTCTTGTCATTCTGTACTCTTGCTTGCCGTCGGCCATTCTGCACTCTTGCTGTCACGCCGGTTTATAAGGCTGCCGGTTCGTGCTTGCAGCGCCACCACAGTGTGTGCGGTCATGCGCACTCGCACCAAACGTGGATCATTTGCATACCAGCAAGCGCTCTCGCTATTTGTAAAGTTTCGCGGTTGTGGCATGTTTTCTTCTAGGTACACAAATTTCATTGTCCGTGAGTGTAATTATATGCTTAAATATACCTGCTAAAATTTAAAAAAGATTAGGTTGTCTAAACTTTTGCAAAACATTGTATGTTCCAAGAATGTCGTACTACATAGTGGGAGTATGCACTGGCTCGGGAAAGCGTAATTTCTTCGCTTCTGTATAAAGCATGGCCAGTGTTAAAGGTTTTATTTCTTAAGACGAATTAGGTATAATTTGTGGTTTGAAGCTGCAGCTTTATGCTGGAGAATTAGCGGAAAGTGTTCCTCTCATTCAGTGACAAAAAATCTACAGATATAATAATTTGTTCCTTATATTACTTCCCCATTCTGATGATACAAATTACTAAATAACAGAAAAAGAGGACTCGGATTTAATAAGCGCATCATTTGAACCAGTTCCGACGCAGTAAAGAGTAACAAAAATTCAAATTGGAGTTTTGGGGAAAGGAGAAATTCAGCGAGAAAGAAAGGAAAAAGCGCATTTACGCTTTTTGGTTCGCATAAATGAAAAACGCATCATACATCAATTAAAATCTCAATGTGCCCAATGTTCTTCTCATTAAACTAACTCAGTTATAAATTAAAAAAAAATCAACAAGATTTAAATATTCAGTAAAACATTTGCAAGTATACATAGCTAATTAAACCTGCTAACGACATAAATGCTCGTTATGAAAAAATCCCAATTTATGAGAAAATCGTTTTTCATAAAGCAAGATATCCGAAGCAAAAGTAAATTTTCAAATTGAAAAATCAGAAGCAGAGATAGATATGGAGGAAAACGCAATTTATTTTTGCGCCACCTAACGAGGAAACTGCACGTTATTTGAAGAAGACAATCGACGCCAAATCTATCGCACGATTAATGGTATCGCTTTTTTTTTTCAAAAATATTTCAAGGAGAGACGATACTATTCTAAATAAAAATATACATTTATGTATCTAGCAGCAGAACTGTTCGTTAAAAAAAAGTCGAATATACATGCAAAATATTCAACCTACAAGTAGCCATGCGGCAAAAAAGCGATTTTTCAAATGAGATATCTAGAAAAACAAATATCAGTAACAGACTGCTTAAAAATACTGCACAGGTTTCCCGCTCACTGCTTAAAAATACTGCACAGGTTTCCCGCTCAAGTCCGGAAACCTATGCACTATTTAATGTGGATAATATTCACCATGTTTACAATAGTGAAAGGCATGCAATAAATGTAATTTTTTTCATACGGATGTTTTGGAGATTAATAGAGTTACAAATAGAAACACATACCTACACCACATAAAGACAGAACCGTTCGTTATGCAAAGTTCGAAGATGTGACGTACTACAGAGATGAATCACGTGTTAAGATGACAAATCTGCAGCGGTACATTTTGTCCGTGTAGCTTAGTTGGGAGAGCAACTTACTCCTTTGCTTTTGTCACAAAGACAAAGGCAAAATATTTCCCGCATTGAATACTATTTGGCGCAAAAAAAAGTGTTCAAATCTGATGTTTTGAACAGTGAATGACAAAACAAAATTAAATATATACCTTTGTATCCCGTAGCAAAGAAAGAACAAAAAAGACTGTGCACTATTTTGAGAAGCAACTATGTATAAAATGTGTCTCGCAGTGAGCGGTATCAATCGCAAAAAATATTTGTTTGACCGAGGTTTTAGAGGAGCGCACAGGGCTACAAATAAATCGCAAAGAGACATATGATTTTACGGACTTTAACGGTAAAATTTGAAGTCACGAAAAATTAGAAATCATATGCAGAATACTTTTCACAATGAACGCTCTCGAAAACAAGCATCGGACATGTAGAAGAAGAGATATCCAGAAAACTGCACATTTACGAACTTTAGGGGGAAACCCTTTATTACTTTGAGCAGAAAATGGACATAAAAAACTGTAGACAACTAAAAGAAGCTTGGAGAGATGCATGCTTGGTGTAACTAGGAGAGAGACGAAAAGGAACTAATGGATAAGGAAAATGACAAAAGTGGAAGACATCATGATTAGAATAAAATCCCTGAAATGGCAATGGGCTGGACATGCTTGCAGAAGAACGGTTCGCCGATGGACAACCGAAATTCAAGACTAGATTGCAAGGGACAGGAAAAGACCCAGAAGAAGACTACATGGGAGATGTATGAATGAAATTCGAAAGCATGCGGGAGTGACATGGAGGAGACTGGCTCAAGACAGACAATTGTGGAAGAAAATTGCGAAGACCTTCATCCAGCAGTGGATTATTAATGGTTGTTGATGATGATGATGACACACACGCACACACGCATGTTCTCAAACACATCGAGAGTCAAGAAGACCCGTCGCAGTAATGTTAAGACTGTTCACATCATCCTTGCTAAGGGCGCTACACTCAAGATTTATGAATTAAGTAACTTGTATATTTAATTTCAGTTTTTGCTGTTTTCTTGATAACATATCAAGCTTCAGAAAATGTTTCTCAGCAATACCAATTTTCACAACCTTATTATGTGTTGAAAGTTTGTAAAATGTGGATGTTGTTTTCATCGCTACTTTCAGAAGGAAGGGGCACTCTTCTTTTTGACGCACTCGTCCTTCATACTGCATGACATATCGTATTCAGTCCGCAGGCACCAGTATCAAGCACAAAATTCCAAAGTGCGCATTTTTCCTTGAAATTTTTTTTTACTATTTTGCTTTTCAAAAATAAAACGGAAACAAAACCGGGTTGAAATCGGGTCAGGAACATTTTGATCCGATCCGTTTGATCCGAAAGAAAATTTGACCAGTTGACCCGTGACCCGTTTTCATCTCTGCTGTAGATTGTAACACGGCCATAAATACCTGCACGATGGAGTTCCCGATGAACTGTTATGACGGAAACGGGATTATTCCGACAGATGTTCAACTTTGCTGCAATTTGCGGTGCCGTGGTCTTCTGCTGCCGTTCTACAATCCGTGCCAACGTTCGCCTATCCTTATCTGACATCTTCCTGTGGCATCCATAGTTTTCAAGTATGGAGTCAACGCAGCGTCATTTTTTATGCTTTCCAACCGTATATTGAAGAAGCGTATATTCTACAGCTTCGTCCGTCTGTCTGTCCACACGATACCTCGCGTAAAAATGGTTCGATTTCGATGAAAGTTTTGTATGTGGTAGGAGACAACCTGGGGACGAACCCTGTTGAAAATGGACGAAATGGGGTCAAAGGTCCGTACATAAGAGCAAAATTTATTCCATAGCCATTATCCTCATAACTTGACTAAAAATGTTTCTATTGCGACAAAACTTTATCATGTTGCTCCGTTGGTATACTGAACCCATTCTGTTTAATATCATCAAAATGGGGTCAAAGGTCAGGACACAGGAGCGAGATTTATTCCACAGCCATTATCCTCACAACTTTACTAAACATGCTTCTATTGCAACAAAACATTTTCATGTTGTTCCGGAGATGTACTGAACCGGTTCAGTTGAATATAATCGAAATGGAGTCAAAGGTCAGGGCACAGGAGTGAGATTTATTTCACAGCCATTATCTTCCTAACTTGAGTAATAACTTGAATAATTATTTCTGGTATGTTGGAAAGCGTATCATCATCAATGAACTGCATGATTTTACCAACTTGTTTTTACACTGTTAAAAATTTTGGTTCAACGTTGGCTCACATTATGGTGCAATTTTAGGCACGTACACCATGATGTGATGGGATTTTGGCATTTGCACTATAGAGTGGTGCTCGAAATCATTTGACTTGCACCATTTCTTCTTGTAAAGTTCGAAATGCAGGAAAAGTGGTGCAACCTTGCACCGCTTTTAAGTGCAACTAAAGGAAACCAACCACATGTATTCGTGATCGAAGCAGTAGACGAGAAAACATACACTGAAGTGCCAGAAAAACTGGTACAGACTAGCTCATGCAAAATACATAGCAACATCACCTATGCGGGTACTCAGTTGCGTCCACCAGTGCGTATATATAATAGATAGACATCCTTGCCAGATGTCAGAGCTCTTTTCAGCATGAGAATGACAAGTAATAACGCTTTAAGCGATTTTCAACGCGGTGTCATAGTTGGCGCTCGTGAGATGATCCATAGTATTTCGGAGGTAGAAACGAAGTTCAGATTTTCACGGACGACCATTGCAAGGGTGTACCGTGACTACAAGAATTCCGACAAAACCTCCAACCTATGATACCAATGTGGCCGTAAAAAGACATTGAGTGAATGTAACCATCGTCGACTGTCAAGAAGCGTTTCACGTGATAGGCGTGCAACTCTCTCTCAGGTATAATCGGAATTCAATGCAGGAGCCTCAAAAAGCATCAGCGTCCGGATTGTGCAACGTTCCCTCCACGATATGGGCTTTGGGAGCCGATGCCCAACTCGAGTCCCCTTGATGGGTGCACGACACAGAGCTATGCGTTTCGCTTGGGAACGGTAACACCGCCAGTGGAGACACTCTGACGAGTCGCGTTTCCAACTGTATCGGGCAGATGGAAGGATTCGTGTGTGGCGCAAACCCCATGAAGCCATGGATCCCACCTGTCAACAGGGAACTGTACCGGCTGGTTGGGAGTCCGAAATGGTATGGAGTGTCTTTAGCTGGACTTCACTGGGACCGCTGGTACGTCTACAAACATCTGTGACCGGCCAACGCTATGTGTGCGTCCTTTCTGACGAGGTACACCCGTTCATGTCGTGCGTTCATGCTGATGGGTTGGGCCTGTTCCAACAGGACAACACAAGTGTCGGGACGCCGCATTATGGTTAGAGGAGCATTAGTCTGAGTTTGAGGTGTTGCCATTCCCACCCAAGTCCCCAGATCTGAACGTGATAGAACACATTTGGGATGCCATGCAACGCGCTATCGAGCACAGGAATCCGAGACCTCGGAATACACCAGAATTGTGGAACGCTCTACAGGAAGTATGGTGTGCATTGCCTGCAGCATATTTCCAGAAGCTAGTGGAGTCCATGTCCCGTCGTATTTCTTCAGTCCAGCGCTCCCGTGGGGGACCTACCAAGTATTAGACTGGTGTACCAGTTTTTCTGGCACTTCAGTATATTTGTGGTGTTGTGCCATGTATAGATCGTTTGAATAATTCTGAAGTGTTAATTCAATTTCACAAAGGTAGGACCAAAAATGAAGTAGCAAGGTTACTTTATTCTTCATACTAAGCTGTGTAATGTATAACATGGGAACGGGATTTTCTCCAAAAGGTAGTGGGCTAGGCTGGGCATGGTGGAAGGTCTGAGTCTCAACCATTGTAGCCAAGCTAATTCTCTTGTCATTCTTCTTAAGGGTGAAAAGTTTGAGATTGGAAATATTGCGTGCGTGTGTGTCTTACATTTTTTGGCATGGCATGCCAGCATTCCATATCCCCTCCGTTATCGGATATTTTTATGGGTAATTGAATAACTGCCACATAGCACTGCTGGCCACCCAAAATGCAACCCCAAGAAGGACACGAGATAGCAAAGCCAGATTTACTGGACACATAACAACATATACAAAGATGAAACGATTGAGTTTACAGGGCAGTGCGATTTGCAGAAAACGCAGACATCAATAGTTCGTGTGGCCAGCATGGTTGACAATAATGGCTGCTACACGCAGCGGCATCGAACGAAAAAGGTTTTTGATGTGGCCTTGGGGCATGTCGGTCCAGGCTGCTTCCACACGTTGTCACAGTTCTTCAGGCGTAGCCGCAGGTGGTGCTTGCCGGGCCACTCGGTTGCCGATCAGCGACCAGACGTGTTCGATGGGCGACATATCGGGAGAACAGTCGGGCCACGGCAGCAGTGACACCTGGTGGGCCGTGAAGAATTATTGCACGATGCGTGCCACGTGCGGGCGCGAATTGTCCTGTTGAAACGTGGCCGCTGGCAGGTCCTGCAGGTAAAGGAGGACTACACACTTCAAAACGTCGGAGATGGTGCGGTGGCTGTTGAGTGTACCGGCGATGCGTACCAGAGGGGTGCGGGTGTCATATCCAATTGCGCCCAAAACCATAACGCCAGGCGACGGAACGGTATGGCGACGCATAATGCAGGCGTCATACAGTCTCTCGCCACGGTGCCGCCACCTGCAACACCACCATAGTGGTGTTGCAGGCAGAAACGGGATTCGTCGGGGAAGACCATGTCATACCATTCCGTAGTCCACGTGCGGCGTTCAACGGCCCACTGCCGCCGCACTCGCCGGTGATGTAACGTCAATGGTAATCGGAGCAATGGGCGCTGTGCGACAAGTCCCCATTACTTACACCCCGCCTTCTGTGCATCCTTCTTATAGTGCTTCTCGGTGGCGTGCCGGGCGCACATGATTTGCATATGCCCTGCAATGCTAATCGTTTGCATGTCCTCTCCCGGGCGACGCATGCTGTAAATTTCAGGCCAATCGGATGCTTTCTTCTTGGTGTTGGATTTTGGATGGCCAGCAGCGTAACTGTTCATTATATCAAATTGAATTGCAGTTTTAGCTTTTATTTTTTCCTTTGAAAACTGACGAACAATCTTCCAACTAATGAAAATCCTGCCATGCTGAATGCAAAAAAAGCAAACATGTGTGCACTTTGTTAGCCGAAATGAGACTGTTGCAGTTGGAAACGTTTTTTAGGAAAACGCATATATAGTTTACAGATGTTTTTAAATAGTACTTTTACTGTACAGGTCTGTCATTACGTTCTTTAGTTGTCGGAATGAAACAAAGTATTGCACTAATTTCTTAAAATTATAGGAGTAATTCTTTAATAAAAATATACACGTGCGTGTACGTGTCAGTGTGTGTGTAGTGCTTCAACAGATTTTTCAACTGATTTTAAGTATTTTTTCAAAGCTGATTTTAAATCTGAAATCGGTTTTCCTCTACATGTTCCAGTTTTCATGCAATTTGAAACTTGTGTGATTTTCGCAAAAAAAGGACTCCCATTGCTATTTACACTAAGGATAGCTTGAGAACTAGGCGTACATCTACCCTAACCTTAAATTAATCATTCTAATTTTTTTTACAAACATCAATATCCTTTATCTCTGTTGTTAATTTTGGATTCTACATATTTATATGATTAACACGGAAATGACACCTGTTTTTCTTTGTTTCAGATCAGATCACGGCTTCTTCAAGTAGACACAAATGTGTAACTGATGCATTCTGTTATATACACTGACGGAAAAAAATCCCAACACCAAGAAGGGGTTGTGTTAGATAAACGACAGTTGGTAGGCGGTGAGAGTACATCTGAAAGATGACGTCTATGCAAATTTCGCGCTCGGCGCATACGTGTGGCACTAGTAGCGCCCCTCGGAACATGCAAAGCAGGTTTGCTGTAAATACGTGCTATAACGTTCGTGAGCATTAGTTATCGTTGAGATTCGACGTAGTGTGTTGATGTTAGTCAAGAATGCCTTTAAGAAGACGAAGAAGCCATTATCAACAGCTCACGGAGTTTGAACGAGGTCGTGCAATAGGGCTACGAGAAGGTGGATTTTCTTTCCGCAATATTGCAGAACGACTTGGCAGGAATGTAGCCACTCTGCATGATTGTTGGCAACGGTTGTCAAGGGAAGGTACTGCCTCAAGAAGACCGGGTTCAGGCCGGCCACGTGGCACTACTGAGAGGGAAGACCGCCGTGTACGGCGTATGGCCGTGGCGCATCGTACTGCGTCTGCGGAAGCAATTCGTGCTGCTGTTGCCACCACAGTGACACAACGAACTGTTACAAATCGGTTACTTGAAGGACAGCTCCGAGCCAGACGCCCTGTAGCGTGCACTCCACTTACTCCAAACCACTGCCGTTTGCAACGTCAGTGGTGTCAAGCTAGAGCTCATTGGAGGACGGAGTGGAGATCTGTTGTGTTTTCTGACGAAAGCCGGTTCTGCCTTGGTGCCAGTGATGGCCGTGTTTTGGTTAGAAGGAGGCCAGCTGATCTCGGCCTGCAACCAACCTGTCTGCGGCCGAGACACACTGGACCTACACCTGGAGTTTTGGTCTGATGAGCAATTTCTTATGACAGCAGGAGCACTCTCGTGGTTATCCCACGCACCCTGATAGCACAGTTGTACGTCGGTCTGGTGATTCAACCTGTTGTGCTGCCATTCATGAACAGCATACCACGGGGGTGTTTTCCAACAGGATAACGTTCGCCCGCATACCGCTGTTGTAACCCAACATGCTCTACAGAGTGTCGACATGTTGCCGTGGCCTGCTAGATCACCAGATCTTTCCCCAATCGAGTACGAATGGGACATCATTGGACGACAACTCCAGCGTCATCCCCAAACAGCATTAACCGTCTCTGTATTGACCGACCAAGTGCAACAGGCATGGAACTCCATCCCACAAACTGACATCCAGCAAATGTACGACACAATGCATGAACGTTTGCATGCTTGCATTCAACATTCTGGCGGTTACACCGGTTATTAATGTACCAGCATTTCACATTAAAAATGGCTCTTCTCGCGCTTACATTAAGCTGTGATCTTGAAACCTTAATCGATTAAATATGTTACCTATACAAATGTATTGCCGCCATTTCATTCCTCTACAACTATTTTTTCGTAGTGTTGGGATTTTTTTTCCGTCAGTGTATGTAGCTGCTACACACTTCTTCGTCGAAGGCGCAATTCAACTTCGTTTGTGAAGGGTGCCTATAAAGAATATTTTGAAGTTACACTTATAGACCAAGGCAATAAATGGGCTCCTCATATTGTGTGTCGTAATTGTGAGGAAATGCTTCGTGACTGGACAAAAGGAAAATGAAACGGTCGGCCTTTTGGAGTTCCCATGGTTTGGCGAGAACCCAAAGACCCCATAGCTGACTGCTATTTTTGCCTGGTCAACACCAAAGGTGTCGGTAAGAAAAACCGGCATAAGGTCTCCTATCCCAGCAATTCGACCTTCTCCGCAGTCTGAGGAACTCCCGGTTCCATTTCTTTTATGGTTTTGCTTCATCTGAAGATGAAGGCAGTGAACGTGATCAGAAAGAGCACGAGTGATGCGAAAACGAGCTTCAAGAAACGTTTTCAGAATCCGAAGACTCCTCATCTGTTACCAAACAATCATCAACCCCTCAGAAGTTTAGCCAACCGGAATTGAATGACTTAGTGCGTGATTTGGGGCTCTCCAAGAAAGCAGCTGAGGTATTAGCCTCCAGGCTGCAAGATAAAAACCTACTTGACCGCTCTGCAAAAGTTTATTATTTCCGAAAGCGGAACCAGATTTTTGTGGACTATTTTTCAGAAGAGAAGCAGTTTGTTTACTACCACGATATCTCAGGTCTTCTCAGGCAATTAGGTTTTACCACTTATAGTCCAACAAAATTGCGATTATTTCTGGACAGCTTAAAGCGCAGCCTCAATAGTGTTCTCTTGAAGAGTGGCAGTGTTTATGGAGCGGTTCCAGTTGGTCCCTCAGTGTGTTTGCGAGAACATAATGACATAAAAATGGCCATTGACTTAACTCAAATATCACGAGCAAAACTGGATGATTTGTGTGGACCTGAAAATGAAGAACTTCCGCCTTGATGAACAGAAAAACTTCACGAAGTTTCCATGCTATCTCTACATGTAGGACAGCCGAGCTCGAGAGAAACACTAGATCCAGAAGGAGTGACGCATCTGTGAAACTCTCAAAGCAGGCATGCCAAACATTGTGAATGATCCAATCGTCAGCCGAGAGAAGATTATTTTTCCCCACTCCATATCAAGCTCGGCTTGATGAAACAGTTCGTGAAGGCATTAAGTACTGATGGTGAATGTTTTCAACATATAGTTTCTGCTTTTCCTGTTTTGTCTTTCGAGAAGATCAAAGCAGGTGTATTCGATGGACCTCAAATTCATGCCCTTGTACATGATGAGGAATTTGTCAGGAAGATAAATGATAAGGGGAAGGCAGCAGAGCTGGCTTTCGTGGCAGTTATACAAAACTTTCTTGGTAACATAAAAGCAGATAACTATGAGATTCTCGTTACTAGCATGCTGTTGGCTTTTTGTGATCATGGGTGCAACGTGAGTGTCAATATCCATTTCTTGAATAGCCACCTTGATCAATTCCATGAGGACCTTGGATCTGTTAATTAGGAACAGAGAGAGCCCTTTCATCGAGACCTCTTGACGATGGAACAGCGCTATCAAGGGCGATAGGACAAAAACATGATAGCAGACTATAGCTAGAGCATCAAACGAGATTGCCCTGAGAAAGTCCACAAACGCCACAGCTAGAAGCGCAAATTCTTGCCTGAATAGGACACATCTGAACGTGGCATCCCATCCTTTTCAGCTGTTCTGAATCACCTATCGTCTTTGTGTCAAAATATATGTTAATTTAAAGTAACAAACATTAGTGCATACTCATATTTGACTATAATGGATAAATGTTTCAGATTTGGCAATACATATTTTACTCCACACAGATTATTTTCTTGACTTTTTTCAAACTTTAATGCATATTCTGATGCACTTACACGTTTTTGTGAATATATAAAAATATCTTTGCCAAGATGGTTGTTCAAGCCTAATTGTAAGAAAGCGTGACCATAAATTCCTCAGATAGTCCATGTAATCATGCGGGAAGCGTCAAAACTTCGCGAGAAATTAAAATGTTGAATTGCAAAATAACTAGAGCTTACAGAGAAAATCTAACTTCAGATTTAAATTCAGCACACTCAAATTAGGTAAGAACAAGTGCTGGTATCAGTGCAAGAAAAACTCTGCTCCATAGTGTTATTGGAGTTTCCAATGTTAGTTATTTTATAGAGTAATCAAAAATAGCACTTTTGTTTGTTAGTATAGCCCTGAACGCAAATTTTAGAGCTCACAAATATCGAGTTCAATGACCTATTGTTAGAAACTGTTCAGTTGAATATAAATTATAGGAAGTTGAATTGCATATGTTGAAATTGCTTGTCAACAGGAGTTCGTGTTGTAAACGTTGTATCAACCTGACGTGTAAGCACCAAATAAAAATTTCACATCTGCTTTCCTGCCTCGTATTTTATGAGGAAGTTGTTCCCACAGAAATAGTTCCAAATGTGGTGTAGCATACCCAGATTGCATCATTACTTGGCCCTTGATGTTAATCTCGAAATTGCGACCATGTGTTAACATAAGCAGTGCCAATTAAAATCTTTGTCTGGATGTGTAAAAAAAAAAAGAGAAAGAAAAATAAAACATAACTTTATTTTCCGTAAATCGAAAAGAAATGTTACAATTTATAAATATTGCACAGAAACTCAGTTTTAAAAAAACATAAAAGGATGTAAAAAGAATGGCTTCATAACTTATCAAAATTTTAAGATTGCACCAAAAATTGGTTCTACACCAACTGCATCAATTTCTAGGAAAAGATACATCATTTTGTTGTGCAAACAAAACCAACGACATGGTAAAATCTTGCACGGTAATGTGGTGCAACCGTGCACCATAAGGTGGGGAAACCTTGCATGGTGTAAAGTTGCACCCTGTTGTTGGGTTTAGTTTGCACCACAGAATGGTGTATGTTTTCTCAGAAAGTGGTGCAGCTGGTGTAGTACCATTTTTTGGTACAATATACCACAAAATGTTTAACTGTGTAGGTAGCCGTAATTTTCGATGCAGTTCCTCATTTACACCTACTATTTCCGCCATTCTAGTTCCTAAAGCTCGCGAAAGACGCGCACCGGCGATCATACCCTTTTTTGAGGTGACGGTGATCTGACATTATCCAGAATTACTCCAGATAATAGGCTACGTCTGTCCGTAGCGCTGTGACGTCAATGCTCTAATGTCATTCAGTACCTGCAGCACCATCTGCTTCTTTCCGGTGACAAAATTCGGAACTAAGCTTACCGCCATCACACGATACGCAAAATCAAGGAGAACTACCGGAAAATAAAATAAAACTAGAAAGACATACGACTTCATCTGTGGTAACACGCATGTGCTCGAACAACTGTTTGCGACGTTTGTTCTGTTACGTAGGTGTTATGTCGTATTTTATTTCATTTTTTTCGCATTGCAGAGTAATTTCACAAAAAGGAATAAAATTGCAGAGTAATTTCATAAAAAAAGGAATAAAATTGAAGAGTAATTTCATAAAAAGGAATAAAATTGCAGAGTAAGTTCATAAAAAGGAATCAGCGTTATTTTATTTCATAAAAAGGAACAAGTAAATTTGTTAGAAAGTCACTGCAGAAGCAGTTTTGATTCACTCTGATGAAAAGTTAAAAAAATATTGGTTCTGTGGAATTTTTCTCTGTTGTATAAGATGGAAGAAGATAAAGCTGAAAGAAAACGTCGCTGAAATAGAGAACGACAACTGCCATGGCGTGCAAACCAATCTTCATAAAACCTATAAAACTTTTGAAGAAATGCAAGCGAGACATATAATAGACGTAGTCTATCATATAGGTTTTATGTATATGTATGTACAATATACATATTTTACGATTCGTGTTATAAAAATTTCAGTCACAGCTTTTTCACCCGTGCATGTCAAGGGCTTTGAGCAAGTTATTCCAGAATGTCTGTTTCACCTGCGACTGTGGCACTGATACATGATAGCCAATATCTTACTGAACCTCATTTTACATACATCATATAGCAGATGGGATTTGCATACGGCGCATTGCGTGTACTCAAGTTGCAGTCAGTGTTTCCGTTACTTTGATAAGCTCATGTAGATCTTAGAAGGATTTAGTGGTGACGAAGATCCCTGGGTGAAATGGGAAACGCAGAAGTGGATTACAGTTGAATCCGTTTATATCGAACCCCGATATAACGAATTATTTACGTATTTCGAACCTTTGAAAATCACCGTCAAAGTAGCTTCGAAATAACATGTTGACGCTTCCAACGTTTCGAAACTGGAAACAGTGTTTTCTTTCATTGTTCCAGAGACCCCAAACGTTTCAACGGAATACCCCCCTCCAACACCATGTGGACTACCTCCTCCGAAGCACACTGAGGCAAACAGGAAAGAAGGGCGACTTTGTGATCTTTGGGCTGGGTTGATAAGAGAGAAAGCTGTTGTAGGATAAAGGAGGGTGGCAGAGGGAGAACCTGGTGCGAGGGGGAGTGATCAATACCTGGCCCTGACAGGATAAACGGGAGGAGGGGGTAGGTGGACTGTCTATAAAACGAATTCGCAAACCTACCTTTTTCCTGTGTACTGGTTGACCGAGACGACGCCAGGAGGGAGAAAATGATTACACTCACAGTAATATGATTTTTGGCATTCTCGTGAGCAGACGTCAGAACATATCATTTCGTTCAGCACAGAGCGCACAATGACCATCATACAACGGAACAATCTTCCGTTTTCGAAGAAGCTAGAAATTATCGGCAGAGTTGAATATTGAGTGCAAAAGTTGGTGGTTGCGGGAAAATTTTAAAGTTCCCAGAAGCACTCTCACTACGTCGGTGAACAACGAGGTTGAAATCAAGGAAAAGTCCAGCTAACGTCCCAACGCCGATGCTGGCGATGGTTCATGACGATGTAGAAAAGGCACATCACAAATGGTTTCTTGATGTCCGAACTCGAAACATTCCAGTGTCCGGTCCCGTCTTGGTTCAGAAAGCAAAGGAATTTGCTTATTGTATACACCAGAACACCACTGAGAGTGGTAAGGCGGTACAACCCGTATATCGAACTATCGAGTTCTCCCCTTCGAATTCGATATAAACAGGTTCAACTGAACGAACCGGGCACTTTTTTAATTATGTAAAAGTGGAATCAACGGGCGAGACTATCAGTTGAACATCCTGAGAGCCGCGCATTGAACTTTCGAGTTTGGTGCGGATCGGGTTATTAGTTTTCATGCCTGAAATGGATAGGAACATTCGGATTCCTACTGCGTGGTCTTTTTAAATTAAATGCCGTTAAGTATTTTACTACATAGATTAGTTTTATTCAAAGGTATAGAAATACCATCAGAGCCTGTCAGATGATAATCGGGGCCGCCTGAACCATAGAGCTCCCTGAGCCCCGCGTCTTCACGAGGCTCCGCAATTCAGGAAATAAAAACAAAATCTCTTCGGGCAGATTTTTTAGATTTTTTTAAAGTTTTGAAGCGTTTAAAAAGATATTTTATAACGTTTTAACGTTTTTTAAGTTTCGAATCCCCCTACTTTCAAGCGGATTACCGACCTTCATTGTACAAACGCTGAGATTTGTAGACTTGAAATTAATATTATAACTACTTTAAACTTTTCTGTATTCATGAAATAGCAAATTAAATTTCACCATTTTGTAGTTCCCTGCTTCAGTTTATACACTGAAGAGCAAATGAATTAGAGATACCTGTCTAGTAACGTGTAGCACCACTTTTTGCACCGGAAACGTTGGGAAGCCATACGGATCCACGACCCCTGAACAAGCTCCCACAGTTCAAGAAGATTTGATGGAGGGGGGTCAGAGCCTCGAACATCTCTCTCGATGGCATCCCAGATGTGCTCGATGGAATTGAGGTCTAGTGACCTAGCTGGCCAAGGAAGCGAGGTCACGTCGGTGGAGTGTTCATCCAACCATTCGGATACAATTCGGGAGCGATGACACTGTGCATTGTCTTGTTGCAGGATGAGGTCCCCGGTGGGATGTTGAAGACGCAAAAACGGGAGCAAATGATCTTCCAGGATATCCCGATAACGTTGACCTGTGAGAGACGATGTCACACGTACCAGGGGTTCTATTTCAGTCCACGTAAACAGTCCCCAGATTAGAATGCCACCCCCACCAGCTTGAAGAGTACCCTGCTGGCAAGAAGGATCCATAACTTCATGTGGTTTGCGCCGTAATCGCATCCTGCCATCCGCATGTACCAACGTGAATCTTGACTCATCAGTCCAGGCAACATTTTTCCACATGTCTAGGGTCCAGTGGCGATGTTCCCGCTCCCATGCTAATCTTTGCACCCTCTCATGTGCGGTCAGCAGCGGTATCCTCGTGGGACGATGGCTTCTGTACCCCATAGCGAGGAGATGGTTTTGGATGGTGTGGCTGCTTACACGTTTTTGTGCACCAGCGTTAAATTCCCGAGAGGTTTCTTCCACTGTGCCCCGTCTATCCGCTGTTACAATGCGAGCTAGCCGACGATGACCCCGCTCATCCACACGCTGTTGTCCACGGCAGTTGGCCCTTGCAGGGATTGTTTTACCGGATTCGATGTACTCACGGTGCACCCGTGACGTAGTGACTCGTAAAAATCCCAGTGCCTACACGACTTCCGAGATGGAGTGACCCATTCGTCGGGCCCGACAATTTGCCCACGATCAAATGCGGTTTGATCTTTCGTCTTACCCATATTGCGTCCGACTCTTACTGATTCCCGTCGCATCACTCCTTATATTACCGGATCGCTGCATAAGTCATGTCGTTTCCGTTTACATGGCCGCCCACAGCGCCACATTTGCATAACGCCAGCTGTCTCTAATTCAATTTCTCTTCAGTGTAGTACAATGTGTGTGTAAACCAGACTCTTAAATTTTAAAAAATAAAAAGAATAATATCAAACATGTTTGTGAACTATATATGGAGGCCAAACATTTAGTGAGTTTTAAAATAGTACTGGAAAAAAAAAAAAGGTGATTTTCATATGTCATCATCATCATTATCAATTGTCAATCCACTGCTGGATGAAGGTCTGCCGGAGTGTCTTCCGCAACGGTCTATCTTGCGCCAGACTCCACCATGTCACTCCCGCATGCTTTCAAATTTTATCCACCCATCTCCCATGTGGTCTTCTTCTGGATCTATTCCTTTTCATTGGAATCCAGTCTAGAGTTTCGGTTGTCCATCGGTGGTCCGTTCTTCTGACAACATGTCCAGCCAATTGTCACTTCAGGGATTTTACTCTGAACATGATGTTTAAACGAATTTAATTTAGAGGGTACCTTTTTATTCTCTGAGAAAAATATTCGCTACGCAGATTTGTTGAAGTTATCCTTCTTTATCATATTATGGGGGAGTTTTTTCAAGTATTACAAGCAACCCCAACTCCTTCTCCCCGGAGAGAAAATCGCAGATTTTGACATTTTTTACTCTCTCTCTCTCTCTCTTTCTCTCTCTCTTTCTTTCACTCTCTTTCTGAACTCTTAATCCATATTAAGATATTTTTCTTAAGCTTAGAGCAAACACTTTTTTTG
The DNA here is from genome assembly GCA_039090855.1 of Macrothele yani. NCBI lineage: Eukaryota > Metazoa > Arthropoda > Arachnida > Araneae > Macrothelidae > Macrothele > Macrothele yani. Next base: position 191,039,026 of record CM076995.1, read on the forward strand.
TGACAACTTGTTCTTCATGATAGTTTTCGTGTGCGTTCTTTACGGACGACATTTTTCATATAATGACTTTTTTGAAATGTGAGATGTATTTTCTAAGGCCCGGAAATTTGCTGAGGGACATGCTATGAAATTTCGCCGTGGGCCCAGCAAAAGTTCTATCCGGTCCTGATGATAATCGATCTAGATGACAGTTTTTGGCTTTCATGTAGGTAAAGAAAAATGCTGTCAAACATTTTCATCCAGTTGGAGAGATCAAACAAAAGATTTGGAATGCAATCCTAACTTTTTTTTCCACTGTGTATTCATTGCTCATGTTATTTTAATGCACAGGTATTTTAACTGAATTAGAAGCTAGTTTACGCTAGTAAATATACTTCATTTGCGTGAAGTTGCATTTTTCTGAATAACGTAATATCATAATTTAAATATTCCATGGGGATTTTTCACATACGTGAAAATATTTTAGTCACTGAATAAAGTTTTACGTTAAAGGGATTTCCTAAATTGATTACGGGAAAATTAGAAATGTGTAGTTTTTCCCAAAGGGAGTTCCTGTTTTTTCCGAAAGGTATTTTTAATTTAGAAATCTGATAATGAAAGGAGGTATGACATTTTAAATTTACGTGATACTCCAACGGTTTTTTGTTTTTTTTTAAATATTACAACCACGCCAGTACATTTTCATCTGCTCAAAATATCCGGAAAATCTTAATGTTGTTCGTTATCATGGAGTACTTTTTGAGTTATTTTTCTTCAGGAGGTCATAAAGTGTTATACAGGGTGCTCTAAAACGATATTTACAACTTTAACTCTCAGTATAGCCTAAACGAAATAAGATAGTGAAGTTCTCTTTTTAACGTTTTCCAACCGTAAGTTGAAGAAGCGTATATGCCCCAGCTTTTTCCGTCCGTCTGTCCGTCCGCGTGTCAGCCCGATAACTCACGTAAAAATGGTTTGATTTCGATTAAATTTTAGTATGTGGTAGGGGACCACTGGGGACGAACCCTATTGAAAATGGGACAAATGGGGTTAAAGGTCACGACATAGTAGCGGGATCCATTCCATTGCCCTTATGCCTCATAACTTGCGTAAATATGGTTCGATTTCAATGAAATTTTAGTATGTGGTAGGGGACCATCTGTGGACAAACCCTATTGAAAATGGGCGAAATGGGGTCAAAGGTCAGAACATAGGAGCGGAATCACTTCCATCGCCATTATGCGTCATAACTTACGTAAAAATGCTTCGATTTGGATGAAATGTTAGTATGTTGTAGGGGCCTGCCTGGGGACGAATCCTGTTGAAAATGGGTGGAATGGGGTCAAAGGTTAGGACACAGGAGCGGGATCTATTCCATAAACCTTATGCATCATAACGTACGCGAAAATGCTTCGATTACGACAAACCTTTATCATGTTATTTCGGAGGTATACTGAACCTGTTCTGTTGAATATCATCAAAATGGGATCAAAGGTCAGGGCACAGGAGCGAGATTTATTATACAGCCATTATTCCCATAACTTGAGTAATGATTTCTATTATATTGGAAAGCGTATTAGAATCAACGCATTGCATGATTTTACTAACTTGTTGTACATGGAACACCAGCGCATAAAGTTCTATTGGTACGCAAAAGGTTTTTGCTGACTTTCAGGTACGACCCTGATGGCCACTCCACAGGAAAAGGGCCCAGTGTGTGGCATGGTTCATAGAGACGAAGTCAGATAAGTCCAAAATAATTTCCGTACCAAATACCGATCGATGTAATCCACCCTCAATACACGAGTAGCACAAGAAAAACTTCTTGTTTTTCTTGTGCTGCTCGCGTATTGAGGGTGAACTTCATGAAAAAGACCCTGGCCGGCCAAGCACAAGTGAAGAGGATACGGAACGTGTTCGATAGAGTTCCCTGCCAAGTCCAGAGAAGTCCATTCGTTTGGCCTCCAGGCAGTTGGGGTTACCACCTACAACGATTCAAAAGGGTGCTGCACAAGCGTTTGTACCTGACTGCTTACAAAGTGAATTTGACACAGGCACTGCACTCCGGGGATAAACTGAAACGTTTCGATTTTGCTGTTATGATCCACAGAATTGATAATTAGAAAACCCACATGCCATCCGTGCGATTGAACGTGACAGCCTTAGGTTTATCGTCTTTTAGGATCTCCTGAACAAGCGCATCATTGGCCAATTCTTTGTCTCCGAAAATACAGTAATATCCAATGTTTATTTAGACATCCTGAATGAGTTTCTTACCTCCAATTGAAGGGCCTGAAACCGGCTGACATCTTTCAGCAGAACGACGCACCCCGCACTGGCACTTCGTGTTCGTGAGTTTCTTGAAGAAACCTTTCACCTTTCCGGAGCGATAAGCTGGACAATCCTTCCCTTTAGGACTTTTTTCTGTGGGGCTTTGTGAAGGCATTGTGTACCGCACAAGGTTTCCGGATGTGGACGAGCTGAATCACAGGATTATAGCTGCCATCACAACAACCTGAGTACATGCTCGGAGAACATGGCAGGAGGTCGAATACCATCTCGACATCATTCGTGAAGCCAACGGTGCGCATGTGGAGCTCTACTGGCATTCCAACGAACTTTGGAGCGTGCTGTGTAATATGCAATACACCAATTTTTGTTGAGGTTCAAAATTGTAAACATAATTTTGGAACACCTTCTATAATAAATATTCTCAACAACTGAAGTAATTCTCTTTTCCGGTGATAAGCCTGCTGATGTAAATTTCGTGAAGCGTTACAAGAAAAAAGAGAAGGTGTTTCCAGTCGTAAAGATAAATCACTATTGGAGAGATCTGACACAGCTTTTTAAGTCAACACAACATAAACGAAAATTCTCAGATGACAGAAACTGATTGAGGAAATACAAGGTGAGATCAAAACGTATCGAGACTGGATTTATTAAAAAAAATACAAGACTTACAAATTTGAAACTTAGTCACCTTCCAAATGGTCCCCTTCTGAGGCCACACACTTTCATAGTCCAGCGCTGTTTACACTGCTCGAAGCATTTCTTGATGTCATCTGAGACAGCAAACGATGCTTCGCCGCATTATGTTGTATATCTTCAATATCTTGAAATATTTTTCCTTTCAAGTGAGTTTGATTTTGGGGAACAGAAAAAGTCGCCGGAAGCGAGAACTGGGGACTAGGGTCGCTGTCGGACCTGTGCAATGCGCTGCTCGGAAAGAAACTGCTGCACAAATTGCAAAGCACAGGCAAGAACGTTTTCATGCTGGAAGCTGCTACTCGACATTCTTATGCAATTTCGGCTTTTTGCAACAAACTGCGTCCCTAAAATGCTGCAAAACATGTACTCCTTGTTGGTTGTCTATTTTGGTGGAGCGAATGAACTGAACCTAAACTAATGTTGAAGTCTTCAGACAAATTACAAATAGTGATTCGGTGATTTTCCCGCTCAGTTGTGCGTACAAGTTCGACATTGTTTTCACTTTTGCTGGTTGCTGGCTCCCGGACATTTTCATCATTCTCAACACTTTCGCGACCACCTTTAAAACGTTTATATCACTCATATACACGTGCACGACTCATGTAATTATCTTCATAGGCTTTCTCTAACTTTAAGTATGTGTCTCTGCAAGTTTCGTGAATGTTTTGACAGAATCTGATGTAAATTCGTTGAACAATTTTTTTCAACATGACAAATGCGACGAACAGCTTCAATCACGTAAGAACAAAGCACTACTGGAAAAAAAACTGGCAAGCAGGAAATACCGGACTAACGGCAAATGCGTAGTAGGTTCCAAGGTTAACCTATGCCGAAACTCTTCCTGCTGTATCACGCGATTCCGAACTTATGTAACCAGAAAATAGTAAAACTTTACTGGTAATCCAATTTACTGCCGTAGGAATATATATATACAAGCGTTTCCAAGCTTTCGCACATCAACCAGATGGCCTTTTCAAGGAAGTTAGACAGTTTCTGTCTAACTTCTCTGATGGCTTTTTCAAGGAAGTTAGACAGTTTCTGTCTAACTTCTCTGATGGCTTTTTCAAGGAAGTTAGACAGTTTCAGTATAAATGTTTCCAAACTTTCGCACACTAACCAGATGGCTTTTTCAAGGAAGTTAGACAGTTTCAGTATAAGGGTTTCCAAGCTTTCGCACATCAACCAGATTGCTTTTTCGAGGAAGTTAGACAGTTTCAGTATAAGGGTTTCTAAGCTTTCGCACATCAACTAGATGGCATTTTCAAGGAAGTTATATAGTTCACCTGAGAAGATGTAACGCCGAAACCTCTCTTCCTGTGAATTTGATAGCAATTTGCGACAAAAGCTCCACGTCGTTCAACTTTCTGGCTTGTCAGTTCATAGGGAACCATTTGATGGCTCCTGGAGAAGGAACCAAGCTGGGCAGGTGACGAAATATGGTGGGTTAGGGTGACAAACTGGAATTCGGTTGTAGGATAACGTAGGAATATCCACTTTTCTTCCCCTGAGATGATACAACGCCGAAAATTATCTTTCACGGGATTTGGCAGCAATTTGCAACAAGACGAAGTCTTTCCACTTTTTGGCGTGTCAGTTCATGAGGAACCATTCGATGGCTCCTGGAGAAGGAACTAAACTGGGGCAGGTGACGAAATTGGTGGATCAGGAAGACCCTACGGCGGCGAACTGTGGTGGATCAGGAAGACCCTACGGCGGCGAACTGTGGTGGATCAGGAAGACCCTACGGCGACGAACCGCGGTAATAGGATAACGTAAGAATATCCACTTTTTTTCACCTGAGACGATTCAAGACCAAAACCTATCTTCCTGTGAATTTGACAGCAATTTACGAAGAGAGCACCACGTCGTTTCGCTTTCTCAGATGTCAGTTCATGGGTAACCATTCGATGGCTCTTGGAGAAGAAACCAAGCTGGTGCAGGCGACGAACTGTTTTCCTGTGGTTTTGACAACAATTTGCAACAAGTGCACTACGTCGTTCCACTTGAAGGGGTGTCAATTTGTGGAGAACCATTCAATGGCTCCTGGAGGAGAAACCAAGCTGATGTAGCGACTAACGATGGTGGATTAGGTAGACCCCTTCTCAGCTGCCTGTTGACGTGTGTTGGTAGATGGTTTGCTGTTGCAGCTTCGACCAGTGCGTCAGTGTTTGTGATCGTAGAACGTCCTGATCTCGATTGTCTTCGAGACGGGTGACCTTAGCCTTGAAACGCCGGAAACATTTTCGTGTAGTGCTGCAGTCCACTGTTTCCTTGCCTCCAACTGCGCAAATTTCTCTCGCAACTGCTAATCCTTTCTCCAATAATAGCCTATTAGCACCCGAACAGCATGTGCATTGTCGTTTCAGTGTCTTAGCTTACTGGATACATTCCTTTCCTATCATACTGTGCTCACCTGATAATGCAATGTGGCTTCGTTCCAAATGAAAGTCATCAGCCTCGTATATTCCACGTGATCGCGGTACCAATACACTCCGGCACGCGTTTCGCACAGGAATGAAGGTCCAAAATTATGTGTGGCTTAAAACGGAATGAATGACTCGAGTACTTTCAAACATTGAATGTGTATTCAGAAAGCAGAAAAAAAGAGCCCATAGGAAAAATTTTCATTTCATAAGGAACCTAATAAATACTATCCATCAAAACGTCCCTAATTTTGCCAATTAAATGCTTCAGAAATTGTTTGCATGAGCAAGAATTCGGTTATTATGAATCCGCAAACAGATTGTTGCATTCAACGGAAGAGTTTCTAATATAAGAAACACAAATTTTGTTTATTGCTAAACCAGTCGTATTGAAAAATGTTACAAAATGAGATCACAGAATTATAAAACATTTATTCACAAAATAGTCACGGTACTTATTTTGAGTATAATTTAACATAATTTTCATTTACTTATTTTGAGTATAATTTTGTGGCTGATCATTTAAATAAAAAAATTATTTGTCGCGGAGGCGAAGAAAATATTGCCCGAATAAATTCTATTGATTTTAGGAACATTTTCGGTGACGACACTGGAAATTTCCAATAATCATTAACTGCCGTTCGTTCGAGCATATGCGTGTTTTAAGTCTGAGGGATTGTGGGAGTGCTAAAACAACACGAAACAAAAACCCATTGCTTTGTGGTTTCGGTTGGGATTAATAATTCAGTGGTGTAAGACAAAGATGGGAATACATTCAAGAGTAGATGTTACGCAAGAGTGCAAATTAAAATGCGAAAACAACATCCAACAGGATTATTCCCTTCACCAGCACGCTTCAAAATTAATTCCGCTGCCGAAAAAACAAGACAAAGGAGAAGAAGCCACATAAGTCGTGCTTCATCTCTTCATTTCTTGTGTCTGTGTGCTTTTGTTTAATCTTTCAGCAGAGTTAATTCGTAACGAAATGGTTACTTCTACAGGAATTCTTATTCAACTTTTTTAAGCCCTCACTACATGCTTAAACTTGGCTGTTTCCCTTTGACTGAAATGTGGATATACTAGTTTTTCGAACTAAATGCTTTTGTTGTACTACAATATGAGATGTGTAACTCTAGAGTTTGCGGTTGTGGTTCGCTTGCTTCCTTGGAATCAATAACTCTAAATTCAAGAAAAAACAAGAAAGTTGACACCGAATTTTCGGGTGTAATAAGCACGTCTTTTAAATCCGTTCTGACGCAAATTACATTTATCAAAGCTATTCAAAGTCAATGGAACCGGTATGGAAAACAATAGTATCTGACGAAAGAAAGAAGTTTCGCAATCGGGGTTTTAATCCCTTAGATATTGCTATGAACGGAATCGTAAGATTACGCCCTCTGGTTGCAGACTTAGGCGTTAAGACAAATATGGATGTATATGAGAAACATTTTGCACAGGAAACGCTCTCCAACACAGAAATAATTTTTCAAATCGGACTCTTAGAAACAGAGATATCGACAAAAATAAGACGTGACTTTACATCCACTGGGGGAAAACCATGCATTATTTTAGAAATAAAGTATTCTCAAAAGATGTTTCAATATGAGCGGTATCGGTCCAAGAAAAAAAAATTATTCGAGTTTCAGGAGCCCAGATTTTGCTACAAATACATCAGAAGCAGAAATTAACACTTATGCCCCTGGTGGCCAAACCATTCTTTACGAAACATTAGAAATTATGTGAAAAATATTTTCCATCAGGTGTTGTATGCGATAGAGGAAGAATTTTTCAAATCTGAGTTTTAGAAGCAGAAGTAACGCAGAAAACGCAATTTACCTTTGTGCTCCCTAGCGGAAAGTCTATGATTTACTTGAAAATTTTGAATTTATAGAAAAAATATTTCGCATCGGAAACACTATCCAACAAAGAAGGAATTCTGGACTACGACTTGCAGATCGGAGAGTTGAAATGTGCTAGTCGAGTTTGGTTTCAAAGCGTTTATTTAATTTGTTATAGCCAGCACAGGTCTATGATATGAAAAGTAACTCACATAATTTTTAGCACGGCTTTTGTAAAAAAAGATCGTGCTTATGTTACCGGTTTGTCCATCCGTCCGTCTGCACCCACGATATCTCTGCAACTATTAGTCTGATTTGAAAAATTCGTTTTGTATTTGGAAGCTTGAAATAAGTGAATGATGATCCTACATTTCTTTTTTTTTACGACGTGCAATTTCGCCGCTAGAGGGTGTAAATGCAGATGATGTCGAATTCAAAAATACGTTTTGTTCCACATATTTGCTTCTAAACATCCGATTGAAAAACATATTTTATCTTTCGATTCCCTTTATGTCGAAGAGTATTTTAGATACAGTTACTTTTTCAAACTACACATAGATTTTCCGCTAGGGGTGTATAAAAATAAATTACATTTTTCCCGATAACTCTTCTTCTAAAACTCCGATTTGAAAATTTTTTCTTCAACGGATAAACCTCTTAATGGAAAATCTTTTGTACGTAATTTTAAATGTTTGGTAAAGAATATTTTGGCCACCAGGGGGCGTAAGTATTAATTTTTGCTTCTGATGCATTTGCCATAAACTCTGAGCTTCTAAAATAACGATTGAAAAAATTATTTCGTGGACTGATGCCACTCATATCGATAAACCTTTTCAGAATATTTTCTTCTTAAAATATTCCACAGTTTCTCTGCCAGTGGGCGTAGATATATATCTTATTTTTGTCAATATCTCTACTTCTAGGAGTCTGATTTGAAAAATTCCTTCTTTGTCGGATAGTGTTTTCAGTGTGACATGTTTTTTATATAATTTCAAAATGTTCAAGAAATTCATAGACTTTCCGCTAGGGGGCGTAGAGGTAAATTGTGTTTCCCCTTATATATCTGCTTCTAAATCTCCTATTGAAAATTCTTTTTGCACCGGATACAGCTTCTCATGGGAAATCCTTTGCACATAATTTATAATTTTTGAAAAAAAAAAAATGGTTTGGCCACCAGGAAGCGTCAACCTTCATTTCCGCTTCCAATGTATTTGCGCCGCCCCGGTGGCGCAGTGGTCTAAGGCGATGGCCTCTGATCATTCGTCCGTAAGGGGTCCGGGTTCGAATCCCGGTGAGGCATGGATGTTGTGTTTGTCTTACGGCACTGGCTCTTTCCCTTCCCTGGAACCAGTGACCCAAAATTAGGGACGGGCGACTGCTTATAGCCCATTTGAGTTGCTCACGGTGGTCGTTAAACCTCCAATCAAAAAAAAAAAAAAATGTATTTGCAGCAAAATATGAGCTTCTAAATTCTCGATTTAAAACAAAACGTCTTTTGTAGACCGATGCTACTTATGTCCACAAACCTGTTAGAAACATTTTGCTTTTTAAAATAATTCATGGTTTCTACGCCATTGGGCGTAGATGTATATCTTATTTTTGTCAATATCTCTACTTCTAGCACTCCGATTTGAAAAATTTCTTCTTTGTCGGATAGCGTTTTCGATGCGAAATGTTTTCCCTATAAATTCAAAATTTTCAAGTAAATCAGAGACTTTCCGCTAGGAGGCACAAAGGTATGTTGCGTTTTCTGCGTTATTTCCGCTTCTAAAACTCCGATTTGAAAAATTCTTCCTGTACCGCATATAAGACCTGATGGAAATATGTTTCACATAATTTCTAATGTTTGGTAAAGAATGATTTGGCTACTAGGAGGCATAAGTGTTAATTTCTGCTTCTGATGTATTTGTAGCAAAATTTGGGCTGCTGAAAACTCATTAATTTTTTTTTTTTTTTTTTTGGATCGATACCGCTGATATGGAAAAACCTTTTGAGAATACTTTCTTCCTAAAATAATGCATGATTTCTCCACCAGAGGACGCAAAGTCACATCTTATTTTTGTCGAAATCTCTGTTTCTAAGAGTCCGATTTGAAAAAAAAATTCTGTGTTGGAGAGCGTTTTCGGTGCGAAATGATTCTTATATAAATTGATGCTTTTCTCAGCGCACAAGTCTGCAACCAGAGGACGTAAGCTCACGATTCCGTTGACAGCAATATCTGAGGGATTAAAAACCCGATTGAAAAACATGTTTCTTCCGTCAGATACTATTGTTTTCCATACCGTTCGTTCCATTGACTTTGAATAGCTTTGATAAATTTAATTTGCGTCAGAACGGATTCAAAAGACGTGCTTATTACACCCGAAAATTCGGTGTCATCTTTCTTGTTACAAATAATGCTGAATACATTGCAAACACAAAGCAGACCGATACACGAATTACACAACGTAGTGCTCTGTCTTCTTGGGCTTCTTGCATTCCTCATCACTTACTCTTGCCTCTCGCTTTGATTTTCTCTACTTTTGCTTGCGTTCTTTCTGGAAATTTCGCGGCGTTGACGAAAATGTTAACCCGTTCACACTAAAATAATTTTGCAAATTTTAGTTTAAACCACTGCAATATGTTCTTTATATATATCGTCGAGAGCTTTAAAACGTTACGACGCACAGTCATTTTGCACTCACGGTTGCTCGGATAAACCGCAATATTGTCAAAAGTGTTCAGTGGTTCACATGAAAACAAGTTTTAAAATGTTCAGTTCAAACCACTGCGAAATGTTCTTCGTGTATTTGAATAGATCTCGTCGAGAGCTTTAAAACGATATCACTCCCATTCGTGCTGCGCTCGCGGTTGCCGAGATAGACTGAGTCAAACTCAGCGGTGCCCCCAGGAACATTGCATCCTCTCCCCCGCGCACATGGAGCGAGGGGAGCGTCACGCGCACGATTGTATTGCTCCTTACACGAATTGGGTTCCATGCTGTTTACGAATATGCGAACACGATTAGTGTGCGCCACGTATTTTTAACGCAATAATGATTTCAATTGGGACCTATTTTTCTCACAGACGGTTGGCCGTAAGCCGCCCCATACTATCTGCGGAGTTACACGTAGTCCTACATCAAAAAGGAGTCCTCTAGCATTTGGAGCTGAAGGAAGTCAGAAGGTTTCCTGAAAAAAAAAAAACCCAGCTGTTTATGAAATTACTCACAGCAGATACTCATTTTGAAGATTTGGAGCATACATTTCTATGATAACCCAACGATGACCTCGAGTAAATATAATATTCTTAATTTAATCCTTTAAACGACTCGAACCAATTTTAACTCGGGCTAAGCTAGACGGGCTGAAATCAGCTCGAACGAATATATTTGTTGTCCGAATGCGGCTGTAAGGAGTGAACCTGCTCACACTAACTCACATAGCTCCCACTGAGTTCAAATTATTAACTCACACTGAGTTAATATTTTAAACTTTTAGTGTGTTTTGTACTTTTCTGATGGCAACGTGTTTTGTGACGCTAATGCATTTTGCTTCCTCACGATGTATACTTATACGGTAGTTTCGTTCCTTACAGTGTTAGGCTTGAGGACGGGGTTTCGGTGACCCGAAAGATCTCGCCTTTAGATTCTTTTAACCAGTATTTTTAGCTGTAAATAAACTTCTTGTTTTAAATGTGGTTTGGCTAATTGTGCATTGGTTGAATCGTGCTTAGACAGCTTTTTATCTTGCCTACTAGTAAATAATCTAGAAGTGGAAGATAACAAGAAATCCCGAACTCCTATATTGACAATACTTTCATAAAACTTCGAAGAAAAGAATAGGAACTGTACACATTAGTGTTTTATTCTTTTTAAACAAATGATTTGGAATTCCAGAATTTTCGTTTGGATAGAATATGCCGTCACATTATATAAGCAGTTTCTATTCAGATTTCTTGGTCAACCCCAAATCTTGAGAAAGTATTTAATTTGGTTACAGTGAGTTTTAAAGCAGACTTGTGAAATTTTATCGCACTCATTATTCTGCTTCATGCTAGACCAATTCAACGTTAAATTTTATACCATGTATATATTCCCATTTGATCTGTGCTTTGCACTTGAAAGCGAACTAGATGAAACTGACCTTGTCGCTACGACTTAACGCATGAAATCTGAACTGGTCAATAATTGAAGGGTTTCCGCTTCTGAAATTACAGTAGATTTAGTAATTGCACCCTTTACCCCATCGATGGAACTCAGCTGTGCGGTCAAATACATAGAGACTTTCATCCTACACATTATTCAAGAGAACAGCGTTGCGGTTCTGGTTAAGAATGCCAGGCTGTGTCGCGTCGTTTAGTCTGAATAAATATCTGACATCAATCATTGAAGAAAGGGAGGAGGAGAACGGGGATTACCAGTTCAGGATTTCGAATGATAACCGGAGGTTATTTCTCGCTAACGATGCCATTGCACTGCATTTCGAAAGGCGGACGAAAGGTGAATACCTAAGGAAATAATTGCATCTCATGTAGGATATTCCCTCGGTTTAATTTTCTGAAATACAGCGATATTGAAAAGGAACTCATTTTTTTCTCTCTTTTAATTACGCAGACTCAATTCCCATCGAATGTAAAATCTTCTTACTAGTGGAACGGGAATCATTCGAAATGCGGTCAACGCTTAATTTGAGAGAGCTCTTCAAATATCATTTTTATCGAGGAGACTTTGCTAAAAATAAATTAAGAAGTTCGATAAAATTCACTGGAAACTGAACATCAGTTAGTTATCAAAATATGAACATGAAGGGAGTGAAATATTTTTTAAGACTAGTTTTTGAAACTTTGATTGTTTCCAAGTGGGATTCGGTCACCATGTATGCAGTTTAAGACTAGTTTTTAAAACTTTGATTGATTCCAGTGGAATTCGGTCGCCATGTATGCAGTTTAAGACTAGTTTTTAAAACTTTGATTGATTCCAAGTGGGATTCGGTCACCATGTATGCAGTTTAAGACTAGTTTTTGAAACTTTGATTGATTCCAAGTGGGATTTGGTCACCAAGTATGCAGTTTAAGACTAGTTTTTGAAACTTTGATTGTTTCCAAGTGGGATTCGGTCACCATGTATGCAGTTTAAGACTAGTTTTTAAAACTTTGATTGATTCCAGTGGAATTCGGTCGCCATGTATGCAGTTTAAGACTAGTTTTTGAAACTTTGATTGATTCCAAGTGGGATTCGGTCACCATGTATGCAGTTTAAGACTAGTTTTTGAAACTTTGATTGATTCCAAGTGGGATTTGGGCACCAAGTATGCAGTTTAAGACTAGTTTTTGAAACTTTGATTGTTTCCAAGTGGGATTCGGTCACCATGTATGCAGTTTAAGACTAGTTTTTGAAACTTTGATTGTTTCCAAGTGGGATTCGGTCACCATGTATGCAGTTTAATACTAGTTTTTGAAACTTTGATTGATTCTAAGTGGGATTCGGTCACCATGTACGCACTTTTTAAAATCTCAATGGCTACGTTGCGAATGGTAAAACCAAGAATGCGAACGTGATAATGTGAGAAATGGAGAACATGCAAAATGTGACTGAAATAAAAAATGCTTACGCAATTACTGTAACGGTTGTACTAGAAGTGAAAAAAGTGTACGCCGCCGTCGCGTCGTGATGCAGTGGTCTAAGTGCTAGCTGATGACCACTCTTACTAGATGAGCCCGGATTCGAATCCGGGTGAGGCATGGATGCTGTGTTTGTCTTACGGCGCTGGCTTTCTCCCTTCGCTGGAACCAGTGGCCCTAAATTAGGGACAGGAGATTGCTTATAGCTCATCAAGTTGCTTACGGTGGTCGTTAACCCTTTAAGCGGTCAATGTATCTGAGCTAAATGGTGTCCTAAATTTTCTAATTTTCCGCCCTCCTAAAACAGAACTGTTAACATAATGGCCGGGTTATACGAAAGCGATAGCAATACTTTTCCTTTCCCTCTCTCATCTTAGCAGAATCGACTATATGCAGTATCTGTCTCTGGTAGCAAGTGCTCCCTATAGTCCTTAGTCTTATAGTTTATAGTATGATTCCTTTACAGTGCTTCATTCTATAAGACCCAAGGAATGATTGGGAAGAGCTACTCTCCCTGAAACGGTCATCATGCCACTGGGTAAAAGCAAGTTACTGAAATATCGTTTTTCCCTTTTCTTAGGTTCTTTTCCATTTTTGTAATATTTTTGGAAGAAAAGGTAATATCATAAGAAGGATTAGGTAAAATCATTCCCCGTTAAAAACCACTTTCAATGACAAACGTATGGGAAAAGCAACGCTTTCTGGTGTGAAAGTTTATTCGTTTCCGTCGAGTTCAGCTCACTTCTTAGACAGCGAAGATATATATACGTTCGAGCTGATTTAAAAACATTTTTCTAACTTCGAGTTAATTCGTTCGAGTCGGTTAAAGGGTTAAACTCGTAAAAAAAAGAAAACAAATGACACCGAATTAACCACGGTAACGCTGTCTCAGCACGACCACATAAACTGCCATCTAAAACAACAACTCCGCCCCGGTGGCGCAGTGGTCTAAGGGATGGCCTCTGACCATTCGTCCAACAGCTATCCAGGTTCGAATCCCGGTAAGGCATGGATGTTGTGTTTGTCTTACCAGTGACCCTAAATTAGGGACTATAAGCAGTCGTCAGTCCCTAATTTAGGGAACCAGTGACCCTAAATTAGGGACTGGCGATTGCTTATAGCCCATTGAGTTGCTCATGGTGGTCGTTAAACCTCCAATTTAAAAAAAACTGCAGATGTTAAAAATGATGTTTATTTACAACTCAAAACTACATGTACAGATAAAAGCCAGACAAACACAGATAGAGGCAAGATTTAGCGAGCTTGCTACAAGCTCATTTTCCAACCCAAAGTGCCACCGATATACGGCGCACGGCGATTAATACAAGTAGAAGCGACCATCATGGACATGTTACTTAACGTCTCTCGCCTTCCTCACATCCTCCGTCCCCCTCCCCCAAAACATACGATCACCCTCCTTCATTATTTACTGAGTCTTTATTCATCACCTCGTATGCGGATATACATGGTGTCCACAAAGTCTCTTTACAACTTTGCGCATTTATTACGGATACACTGTATGAGATAGACAAACGTGGTTGAGCACGTAAGTAAGAGCAAAGACAAAAGCTTTTTCTACCTCAGTACAAAAGCTCAATATGCGCACCATTTGTTGCGCGTAGAACACCTAGCCGAAACTCCAGTTCCAACCATGAGAGCTGCAGCATGTCCTCAGCAATGGTCGAAATGGTATTGTTGATCCTCGATTTCAGGTCATCGATGTCCTGCACCTTTGTCCGATACACGATACCCTTCACATATCTCCATGCAAAAAAAGTCCAGAAATCTGACTTCGGGGGAACGGGATGTCCATGCAATTGGACCATCTCGTCAAAATCCGCCTCCCAGGAAATGTTGTGTTTAAAAAGTCCCGAACGTGCCTTCCCCAATGTGGTGACTCACCGTCCTGTTGGAATATCACGCTTGGTCCTCCAACTGTGGCCCAACATACTCACGCAAAACATCCGGGTAAACATCTGCCGTCACTGTCTTCTCAGTGAAGAAAAATGGTCCAAGGACTCGGTTATGCATAACACCGCACCACACGTTCACTTTAGGACTGTCTCTCGTAAGTTCCACACACGCATGATGATTTTCAGACTCCCAAATTCTGAAATTGTGTCTGTTTAACTGCCCAGAGACATGAAAAGTTACCTCATCCGTAAAACAAACGTGTATGAGAAAGTCGGGATCTTCATTCAGTCTGTCCAGCATCGTTACTGCGAATTCTTTTCATCGTGGCCTATCGTTCGCCTCAAGTGCTTGTAACAGTTGCACTTTGAATGCATATAAGCGTAGATGTCTATGTAGCATTCTGTGTACGGGGGACCGGGGCATTTGTAGTTCTCTGGCAGTGGAGCGAATGGACTTCTTCTGGCTTCGTGAAAATGAATCACGAACACGTTCGATGTCTTCATTCGCTGTTCCTGTGCGGCCACTACGATCTTAATCCAACATGGACCCAGTCTCCATGAATTTCTAATGCCATTGGCGGATACTAAGACAAGATGGCGGGGTTTTCCCATTCTTAGTTCGGAAATGTCGTTGCGTTTGTGTATCAGATTTTGTTTCGAAAAACCAAGCGACGCACTGCACTCTCTCTTGTGTTGACCACATTTTTATATAACAGCACCTGCTGTGCAGCGAGGGACCTATTACAGAAAACGATAATGTCAATTAAAACTTTGATATTTACAGTGCATTATGCAACAAATACCATCAACATACATAGTACTGGGTGTCCGTAATAAATGTGCAAAATTGTAAAGTGACTTTGTGGACACCCTGTATGTTGCAACGATGATATGCCTAACAATATGACACAAAAATGGCGGTTATGTATCAAGAACTTAAAAAAACCCTAATTTTTTTCTTAACTAAGTCTATAAATAATTTTCTGATGTATCGTGTTTTTATGTTCCCTTTTCTACGTAAGTTTCGTTATCATGCCCTTTATTATGCGTATGTCTTGGGGGAGGGGAGGGAAGATATAAGGGTGAGCGGAAATGCGTTAAGTAACAGGTGCACGATGGCTGCGTCATCTTGTATTTAATCCCCGTGCGCCACACATCGGTGCCACTCGGGCCTCGGGTGGCCTAGTGGTCAAAGTTCGTGACTTCCACGGAGAAAACCTCAGGTTCGATCCCAAGCAGGTACGAACGCTCGAACCACTAAATATCCGTCGAGCGGGCACGTTAAGCCGTCGGACCTCGGGTACTGGCCCTTTGGGAATAAATAAGGGCGCCTTCCTTCCCCTTTCTACCTCGTTTCCGTGTCACTTTCCTATCTGGCGCTTTAACCCAAATCTTTTAGCTTCCTATTTCTAAGGGTTGTTTAAGACCTGGGGTCAGACACTCCCATCCTAAAATCCTCTACATATGATATGATCTGATCATCGGTGCCACTTTCTGCTTGAAATTGAGTTTGTAGCAAGCTCGAAAGGTCTCGCCTTTATCCGTGTTTGTCTGGTTTTTATCTGTACAAGTGGTTTTTAGTTGTAAATATAATTTTTAACTACTGCACATGTTGTTTTAGATGGAAGTTTATGTGATCGTGCTGAGACAGCGTTATCTTGGTTAATATCATTTTGAGCAAGAAGTTTTTATGTTACTGTTGACACCGAATTTTCGGTTGTAAGGAGCACGTCTCTTGAATCCTGTCTGACGCGATTTAAATTTTAAATCAATGCAACCGGTTAGAAAAAAATCAACAGAATTTCTACATTCGAATAAACATCTGGAAATAGAAACAGCTACTTACTTCCACCAGCAGCTAAAAGTAGAGTATGTTACGGAGTTTAACAAATGGCGTACGAAACGTTTATTATAGTAAAAAGAAGGTAACATAGACAAAGATATTTTCAAACCGAACAGTTAAATGCAGAAATGTTGAAGGAAACATAATATGACTCTACGCCCTCTAGCGGAAGAATTTCACATAATGGGAAAGTTGAAAATATTCTTCATGGAAAAAAGTTGTGCTAAAGAAAAATAACTTTTCAAATACGTCTCCCGGACGCAGAAATAGCGAACAAAAAAGGTATTGGCCTTTACACTTCCTAGCGGAAAATCTGTGCATTATTTAATGATAATGCCACACATCTCAATTGTAGCGAATGGCATACAGTAATAAAAAAAGAAAAGTACAGATTTTTTAAGCGGGGATACAGCTGCAAACAGAAACTCAACCAAGCGATAGAGATTTGAACAATAAAACTCCTCAAATACTAACCTGAAGTGTTCCACAAAGTAAATAGCATCCGGTATGGAAAACATTTTTTAAATCGCTCGTTTATAAGCAGAGATATTAAGAGAAACATATTAAAAATTGGCGCCCCCTATCGGCGAAACTGTGAATTATTTTGGGAAGAAAATACACACAATTAGTTTTCATAATTAGTAGTATCTAACCGAAAAATATATTTTTATATCGGATTTTCAGTCCTGCAGATATTACTCTGAACTGATACGTGATCTTACGTCCTCTAGTGGCAGTGTAGTGCTTTAAGAAAATATTTATAAATTATATGAGAAACATTTTTCACCGAAAACGCTCTCCAACAAAGAAAAAATTTATTTTTCAAATCCGACTTTTAGAAGCAGAGATACTGACAAAAATAAAATATACGTCTTCGCCCCCTGGCGGAAAAATAACACATTATTTAAAGAAGAAAGTATATTGAATAGATTTTCCGAGGGGAGCCGTATGAGTCCACGAAATAATTTTTTCAGTCGAGTTTACAGAAGCTCAAATTTTACGTCAAATACATCAGAAGCAGAAATAAAGTTTTACCCCCACTGGTGGTCAAACCATTCCTTATCAGAAATTAAGAATTATATGCAAAACATTTCACATGAGGAGCTGTTTCCGATGCAGGAAGAATGTTTCAAATCGTACTTTTAGAAACAGAGATGTCGGGGAAAAACGCAATTTAACTTTATATCCCCTGGCTGAAAGTGTATGCATTACTTGGAAAATAAATTGTGCCTCAGTCTTCGTTATAAATGGCATCGAAAGAAGGAAATATTTTTTTCAATTGGATTAAAATAAAATATATGCAATAAAATGTATTTTGAATTCGATATCATCTGAATTTACGCCCTTTAGCGGCGAAGTTGTGCATCGAATAACAAAGAAACATAAAAAAAAAACCAAAAAAAAAAGAAAACGGAAAACAAGGATCACATTCTGATACTTCCAGCTTCCCACTGCGAAAAGAATTTTTCGAATCGGACTAGTAGTTGCAGAGATATGGTATCTACATGCGGACGGACGGACAGACCGAATATGAGCACTATCTTTTTTACAAAAGGCGTGCTAAAAAGAAAACAAAAAGGCACGAATACACTGTTTGACATGGAAAATGGGACACTACGAAGAAAGCGCGAATTGTGGCGAACCTTACAATAGTTGTCGGCAACAAGTGGAAAGAAGTGATTTAATTCCTGATGGATTACATTAGCGCGATGGGCGATCAGATGGTTTGAATCAGTAGGTCGTATAACTGTCAACCTGGGCTATATATTCGTCAACCCGGCGTGGATTCTTTTTTTTTTTCTTTTTGCTTGGGGATTTAACGACCACCATGAACAAATAAACGTTCCAAATGCATATCTACCTCTTTACATTGCACCCGTGAGCAACTGAGTGGGTTATAAGCAGTAGCCCGTCCCTAATTAAGGGACACTGGTTCCGGGGAAGGGAGAGAACCAGTGACGTAAGACAAACACAACATCCATGCCTCACCGGGATTCGAACCCGGATCCATCTGAGATTAGTGAGGCGTGGATTCGAGTGGAAAAGTTTCTGGACGGTGTCCTGAGACATCTCTGACCATGTTCGTTGACCAGTGTTCAGTATTTATCGACATTGCGAAGGCATCGCACGAAGCGTTAAGTCATCTAGCGATGACGCTTTGCACGTTCTCTGTTGGAGAGATATCTGGCAATCGCGTTATCCAAGTCAGCATGTGGACACCTAACTTGTACTCGTAGGCACTGTCTACTGGTGATGACAGCCAGTATGTGATTCATAGTCCTGTCAATACGGGGATCTCCATGGCTGCCAATCCTGCTCATCGAATATTGTCCGCTGCGGGTTGTGGGACAGCTAAGGCTTAGAGTCTAATGACGGTTATTGAAGCGTACGGACGTCCACGTCAACCAACGTATTCAACTAGTTCTACCGAGGTGACGCACGCTACCTTCCTTCCAATAACTGCTGCTACATTCGCTGACAGTTGTTGCAACCCGATGAGTTTCCGCATTGAGGCGACGCGGTGACTAACAAGCCGCGCGTAGCTCTATGACGTAGCCTCTGATAAAGGTGTTCATGTGATACTTGGAATCTCGATAACATCAATCAGGCATTCTCACTCTTTACACGAGTTTTCGACCCTGAGAACACTCCGATGCAGTGATGCACGTGCCCAAGTGAGGACGACCAAAATTAGCTGCAGCCAATCCCTTCTTATGTCCTTCACCTCTCAAGTGATTGGCTCGCAATTGCAATCATTTACATAATCCAACCGTTGATACATACCTACAAATTTGCATGGTCCTCGGAAAAAGGCGTCCTGGTGTTTCATTTTATATGTCGAGCAGTGTACATGTTATAGCGTAAAAGCTATTTGCCGGTGGTGGAAACAAAACCAGCATGATCTGCTCCGGAGCCGAATGCTTTCCCAGTTAAGCTTCACCGACGAAGTTTGTTCCTGGAATTTTGCCGTCTTGATATGAGCGTCACCTCTGAGATAGGTACGTCACGTATATCTTCCCTTGAGAAGGAGCTGCGAAGGAATCGTTGATTTGCGGGTCAGCCGGCAAACGACGCTTGAAAAAAGTCACTGCAGAAGAAATAATTCTGACTTATTCCAGACGATGTGTGGAATATCACACATTTTTGGAAGAACCCAAAGGGCAGAAGATTCATTCTACGTTCGGGCGCTGGTATAGCGTAAACACAGCGCTTTGCCGGTGGCGTGATTCGAACTTCTATCCTTCTGCTCCGGAGCCCAATGCTTTCCGAATTAAGCTACACCGACGAAGTTTGCAACTTTGTCATCCTGACATGTGCGTCACATGTGAGATGGATACGTCAGAATGTAATATGCTCCTAACTAAAAATATTGCGGAAATACATGTTCTCTCTAAAGAGTACGGCTAATAACTCTACTAGTACGGCTAATGACTCTACTATACCGTAACTTACCAGTACAGCTAATAAATCTACTAGTACGGCTAATAACTCTACTATAACGTAACTTTACTAGTACAGCTAATAACTCTACCATAATTCTACTAGTACGGCTAATAACTTTACTAAAAATCTTCTAGTACGGCTAAAACTCTCCTATAACTCTACTAGTACGGATAATAACTGTACTATAAGTCTACTAGTACAGCTAATAACTCTACTAGTACGGATAATAACTGTACTATAAGTCTACTAGTACAGCTAATAACTCTACTAGTACGGTAAATACTACTACTATAGCTATACTAGTACAGCTAATAACTCTACTTGTACGGCTAATAATACTACTATAACTTTACTAGTACGGATAATAACTCCACTATAACTCTGCTAGTACGGCTAATAACTCTACTAGTACGGCTAACAACACTACTATAACTTTACTAGTACGGCTAATAACACTACTATAACTTTACTAGTACGGATAATAACTCCACTATAACTCTGCTAGTACGGCTAATAACTCTACTAGTACGGATAATAACTCCACTATAACTCTACTAGTACGGCTAATAACTCTACTAGTACGGCTAATAACACTACTATAACTTTACTAGTACGGATAATAACTTCATTATAACTCTACTAGTACGGCTAATAACTCTACTATGACTCTACTAGTACGGCTAATAACTCTAGTAGAGCAAAAAAAAGCAGTTTCTTCTTTGTTAGTGTATGCCGTAATGAAAATTGTTTCTAAGAAAGTTCTTTCCTTATGAGCGCAGAAAAGTCCATGCAAAAATGAAATGTTTCTACATCAATATGTTGGCAGTAATGATAGCCGGTAGGATCGGTGATACAGGAAATAATACCGGCAAAAGTGTAGGATGGTAAAAACCTCATACCGAAATAGAAAATAATAAATTATACATTAAAACACGAAACTGCTTTTTAACATACCAAAAATTCATTTTTAGCCCCGATTTTGCATTTTAATTTTTCTATTTATACATGTTCGTAATAATTTATTTCACAGTGAACTTTTCGTGAGGAAGGTGCGCCCCAGTTTTCGGTATCTTATTCATGGCCCTTCAATAATGTGGCGTAGCGCCCCTGGGGGCTATATGCTTCCAGTTGAAGGCCGCGGGTTCAGTCAATACTTTTCAGTACCAGTGTATTGGAGTTTAAAATTAAGTGGATATTTTCACCAGACATTTGAATGTCAAAGTGCGTCACACTTTCGAAAAGTGAAAAGCGCATGTATAACTGAAAAAAAACTGCAGATTTTACGCATAATAATCCACAACGTAAAAAATCAAAGGGGCACAGTAGCAACTGTGCCGCAACCTACAACGTAGCTACGTCAACTGTCACTAGTTTATGGCACTATCTCACTAGTTCTACGTCATCAAAGAATTCAGCGGAGGACAGTTGACGTAGCGCTAAGATGTAGGTTGCGGCACAGTTGCTACTATATAATTAAAAGCAACTTATACTATATGTATACAATTCATAGCAGCATATGCTGATTAGGAATTAATGTTAGTAGAAGTAGAATACGTAGTATCATCATTATCCGTAGTTATTGCTAAAATTGTTTCTGAAGAAATCGCTC
This sequence comes from Macrothele yani, assembly GCA_039090855.1. Classification (NCBI taxonomy): domain Eukaryota; kingdom Metazoa; phylum Arthropoda; class Arachnida; order Araneae; family Macrothelidae; genus Macrothele; species Macrothele yani. The sequence continues at coordinate 191,060,664 of CM076995.1, forward strand.
TTCAGAAACAATTCTTCAAACTACTTAGCTGCCTTGTTATAGATTAGATGATACTTCTCGGGTCTAATGTACTCTTCGTATTGTTGCTCTTGTTCTTGTCTAGATTCAGAATGCATCTGCGGTGCAAATGTTTTTAGACGTACACTGGCGTGCAAAAATTAAGCACGAGACGGTTTTTCGAATGTAATGTCGTGCAGAAGTGCTCCACATCGACTCAAAGCATACCATAAGATCCCCAAGATGTAAGAATATGGGACAAGTAAGCAAAACCGTCCAAACAAGGAATCCAAAGGATACAAAGGCACTTTATTGAAAAGGTAGCTTCGAGCACAACTGGGCAGAAGACAGAAACGTCCATGTGACAGGCGGCTGCCAAGAAAAATCCAGGCTTTAGTAGGGAATATGATCACCCCTGACTGCGATGCAGGATTTACAACGTCTGTCCATGCTGAGGACGAGGTTGTCAAGGAGCTGTTGAGGCATCGATGCCCATTCCTCTTGTAGCGTCAATCGTAGCTGCGGAATCGTTGCCGGCGGCTGAGGACGTGCTGCCAAGCGTCTCCTGAGAAGGTCCCACACGTGTTCGATTGGATTTAGGCCCGGGGACCTTGCAGGCCAATCCATACGTTGAATATCTTCACTCTCCAACAGCTCTGCGACAGCTACTGTACGATGAGGTGTAGCGTTGTCGTCAATGAAAAGGAACTCAGGACCCACAGCACCTCTAAACAGACGCACGTGAGGCAGAAGAACCTCGGTACAATAGCGGACACTAGTGACTGAACCTCCTTGGAAGATGTGGAGGTCAGTACGGCTACCAAGCATGATACCGCCCCAAACGAGAACTCCGCCACCTCCATACCAGTCCCTTTCGATGATGTTGGAGGTGTGATTGCGTGTTCCATGCTCTCTGCAGATGTGTATACATCCAGAATCGCTCGTCAGACTAAATCGGCTCTCATCCATAAAGAGAACTCGACCCATTGCTGATGTGTCCAGTTCTTGTATTCCTGGCACCACAGAAACCACCGTCTCCGATGAGCAGGCGTTAATGGCACACACCGTACTGGTCGTCGTGCAAATAGACCACATTTGTGCAGCCTCTTGGCCACGGTAAAACGCGATAACGGACTTCCAGTTGTCTGTTACATGTGTCCTTGTGACTTCTTCCGCTGTCTACCGTCTGTCTCTTCTCGCCTGTAGGACAATATACTGGTCGTCTGCCGCCGTGGTTGCTCGTGGACGACCACTGCTAAACTCTCGGACAGCTTTTCCTGTCGTTTGAAATGCTCTCCAAGCTTGTGAAACGTTGCTGTGAGCGATCCCGAACTCCTCGGCTACACTAGTCACACTTCGACCTTCTTCCAACTTCCCAATGGCGCGATCTCGGGTAAAGTCATCCAGATGTCGTCTACTGGATTGCCTATTGGACATATCACACGGTGGTAGCAACTCGACGTCGTTCAAACCGATGTACACCGTGCAATAGCTTTCACTGAATTGCTGAGCGTACACCGCCCGTGTGCTTTATACCCTTCCGACAGCCCCTTCCCACTACGTCATGCTGCATATATGCGCATGATGTATCATCTCCTGAGTGGTCTTTCGGTCCGTTCTGCCTGTTCGTTCCGCTGTTATGCTAGTTTCTCCTCTTCGTCCTTAATTTTTGAACACCAGTGTAATACATTCATTATCCAGAGGTGAAGACTGGCGATGTGCATTAGTATTCCACGCTCGGTGTGAAAATTGAAAATTTTAATCGATGACATCAATCTCCATCTGTTCTTGATATTCAGGCTTAATTTGTGCAGTTGAAGTGGAAGGTTGTGGTTCTAGTGTCGAACTCGGAAGAAAGACATCCTGGCGCGGGGACTTTTGACGCTCCTTACATTCCCGTAACTTTTCGGTTGACGACTTTGCGGGCCTTTTTGTACTCCTCTCGTTCTGGTCTAGCTGTTTTTGCAACTTTCGTTGAATTTTTATAGTAATTGTCCCTGCATTTTTGCGGCATTTCTAAATTTTTGTCACCAAAACTATTTTTATCTAATACATAAATAAATTTTAAATCTACTTTATTTCCGTTTATCACATATTTCCGTTAACTCTGACCGTCAGCTACGGAATGCGGGGCCGAGGTCATCGCTATCATTATCTATTCACTAGTTATCAACCTTAAAACGGCGTGCGATGAAACAAAATCACGCGAAATTTAGCTTAATTTCTTGACTCTACTGTTTCGAAGGGTTAAGAGGTGGAGGTTTGAGACTTATTTTGTTATAAATGGGAATCTATAAATTATGTAGTAATGTAGTATTTATTAGTCTACGATTATTAGTTTTGAAGATATAAGCATTCAAATTGTTGCATGTTTTCGTTGCATCCGTGCTCCTGATGTTACTCCTTACCCAGCGCGGAGAAAGACGTAGTTTTTCGTCAAAAACAAATACGTAATGTAAATAAAAATGCGCATATATTACGATGCAAAAAAAAAAAAACTTTTTCATTTAAGTGAAGAACACAATATAACAGCAGAAAATAACGATGCTGAAAATATAGTCATTTGAAAAAAGTGAAAGGCGGAAATAATTGAAAAATGGGAATTATTATCAGTCGAGAATGAAGCAATACGAAATCTTTTGATGCTCCAATGTTAAGCAAGCTAACTCCCCTGTTAAAGAGATCGAGTTCACCTGTCAGGTGAGAAATTAATTTGTAATTTTTTTTCATTGTTTCTGATCTTACTCTTTCCTGCACTCAGTCTTCAAACATTTGAAATCGGCAACTTCTTCTAATCGTTTATGTAAATATCTTATATTTGCTTCATTCTACTGGCAACGGTCGGTGGAAAAAATGATAGAAACCAGTCGTACGCATAAAGTGCAGTCTAAAAGTCGATTTCATTTCTTTTGACAAACACCACCAGTCTGTAACAAGAAGAAATGAAAAGGAAGTAGTCATTGTCAAACTGTTTCCTTTCTCTTGGCTGATCTGTTTGTACTGGTAAATTCTTTAGAGGAATCAGTTTAAGTAGTTCACTTTCGTCTTTGGCATTGAAAATCTTCTAAAACCAAAAAATAGTAGCAGTAAAATCGGAAGATCTGCTGAACGCAGCCAAAAATATAACGAAAGAAGACCTGCATTTTAATTCATTCGTAATTTGTTTACAAACAGTGTCATATTAACAGCAGGATATTTTAAATAAGCAGCAAACAAGAAAGCCATTTCGGATAAGTTGATTTGGTTGTTAAGAGATAAGAAATGTCAAACACATTATCTGCTCTGTGGAATCAGGTCAAAAGAGAAATATTTCAAACTTGGAGGAATACTCGTAATATAATACATTACAGTTCAGAAAAAGATGCTTTTACCAACTAAAAGCTTGATTTTCCTGTTTCTATCTACTTTTCTTCAGTCACTAAAGACCGAAATCTTGAAAGTTCGGCACTGAAGATACAATGTTTTATTAGTGCATTGGCAAAGCAAACACATTTGTTTCAGGCTCACAGAATTTATTTCTTTTTTTAATTGAACATAATGAAGAGAATCGAAATAACGCAACGCGCGATGTGCAGGATTATAAGATATCACTTAAAATAAAATACGAGAACTTTCTCGCTTCTTCTGCACGTCTGCCCCAAGACGATACCTTGTTTGTACTTACTTATCAAGAAGGAAAAGCAATATGAATGGATTATTTAAAGGCAATATTTTGTCTTTTCTTTTGTGTTCGGAAATTTTAGCTAAAATGTTATTAAAACAACCAGACATATGCATGCAAAACACTGATATTATCTTTCATCGCCTGGAGTGAATTAACTCTGGTAAGTAAAACGGGATGAAATAAGCTTGAACGAATACGAGGATTGTATCGAAAATAATGCAAAAATAGGCATAATATTTTTATAAATTGACAGAGCTCGTTCAAATTGCACATGTTCGTAAGTAACTCTTCCTCAATACAAAGGTACTTCTCAACATAATCTCCATCACAAGCGATGCATTTGCGTCATCGTTGAACCCAACTCTCGAACCCCCTTTGAAAAAATTCAGGTGTGGACTGTTGTACCAACTTCTTCACAGACACTTTAACCATTGTGCCATCAAATGGTTGCCCCAGGAGATTGTCCTTCATTGAACCGAACAGGTGGAAGTCGTAGGGCGCCAGGTCTGGGCGGTGCGGTGGATGGGGGAACACCGACCAGCCTAATTTGCTGATCGTCTGATTTGTTGCCAAAGATGTGTGTGGTCTCGCATTGCCATGGTGAATGTGGATTCTTTTCAGATTCTTGCTCGGTTTCTTCGTCTTTATGACTTCTCTAAGCTTCTTGAGTGTTTCAATGTAGTGCTCACTGGTCACCGTACGGCCACGTTTCAGAAAATCAAGAAAAATGGCAACCCTGTCATCCACAAAAATCAATCACCATGGCTTTCTGTGCTGATCTTTCTGTGCTGATCACCATGGCTTTCTGTGCTCTTGAATTTCTTAGGCCTTGGTGAAGAGGTGAGATACCATTCCATGGATTGACACTTCGTTTCCGGAACGTAAAGAGACCCCTACATTTCATACCCTGTCACCAGATTGGAACAAATTGTGTCTTCATTTGCTTCAAACGCTTCCAGCAGATCAGAGCAGACTTCCACTCTTATCTCTTTCAAATGGGGTGTCAACCGCCAAGGTACCCACTTTGCACACATTTTCCAATACCTTAAGTCTTCCACCATTTTGTGTATGGCATTGTGACCATGCACAGTCCAGTTGTGCAACAAGCTCACGGATTGTGACTCGTCTCTCCACGCGAACCTATTCATCCACTCTCTGACGGTTCATGTCAGTGGTCGCAGATGATGCTCTCCCAATGCGTGGTTTGATTTCAGTGCTAGCTTACAAGACACTTCCCTATTCAAATGGCCGAAACGGTGAAAATCACAGGGGTTCAGATCATGGTGAATACGGTATGTGCGGCAGCTCCACCCAACATTTCTGAACAATTCAGGCCTTATGGAACCATGCGTTGAGTTGTATGATGTCAGGTAGCTGTACATGATGCAGCAATGAGTGACCGCCTCTTATTAAAATGATTTATTCTACTCCGATGTCATGGTGATGTCTTCATCATACATCGTCCAAACAGCCACGCAAAAGACAACCAAGATTTTGCACTCACGCAACTCTTCACGGGCTAAAGACGTCACGGATGTACAGGATTCTACATAGGACCGTGGTCCTGCTTACCTTGGTGCGTAAAATTCCACCCAAATTTTATCTAAGCGTAGGAACCTCGCTACACTGCTGGCCACCCAAAATGCAACACCAAGAAGGACACGAGATACCAAAGCCAGATTTACTGGACACATAACAACAGATACAAAGATGAAGCGATTGAGCTTACAGGCCCGTGCAACTTGCGGAACACGCAAACATCAATAGTTCGTGTGGCACCCATGGCTGGCAATAACGGCCGCTACACGCCGCGGCATCGAACGAAAGAGGATTTGGATGTCGGCTTGGGGTATGTCGGTCCATGCGGCTCACACACGTTGCCACAGGTCATCACGGGTGGTGCTTGCCGGGCCTCTCGGTTGCCGATCAGCGACCAGACGTGTTCGCTGGGCGACATATCGGGAGAACAGGCGAGCCACGGCAGCAGTGACACCTAGTGCGCCATGAAGGATTGTTGCACGATGTGTGCCACGTGCGGGCGCGAATTGTCCTGTTGAAACGTGGCCGCTGGCAGGTCCTGCAGGTAAGGGAGGACTACAGACTTCAAAACGTCGGAGATGGTGCGGTGGCTGTTGAGTGTACCGGCGATGCGTACCAGAGGGGTGCAGGTGTCATATCCAATTGCGCCCCAAACCATAATGGCAGGCGACGGACCGGTATAGCGATACATAATGCAGGCGTCATACAGTCTCTCGCCGCGGTGCCACCACACTCGGATCCGACCATCGTGGTGTTGCAGGCAGAAGCGGGATTCGACGGAGAAGACAATGTCGTGCCATTCCGTAGTCCAGGTGCGGCGTTTAACGGCCCACTGCTGCCGCACTCGCCGGTGATGTAACGTAACGTCAATGGCAACCGGAGCAATGGGCGCCGTGTGACAAGTCCCCGCTGCTGCAGACGACGTCGAACGGTACGTGCTGACACAGATTGTTGCGCAACACACCCTAATTCCTGTGATAACGTTCGTGATGTGGCGGTGTGAGCCGTCAATGCCCACCGCACAACATGCCGGCCCTCTCGTTCGGTGGTGTGCCGCGGCTGCGGCAATCGCTCACGTCGGTCCGTCCATCCCTCCTACACCCACAGAATCCATACTCGCCTCACTGTGGCTGGATGTCGTCCTACACGGGCGCCGATGTCTCGGGATGATAAACCGCTGCCGCGATAAGCCACTATTCGTCCTCTGTCGAACTACGAAACGTGCTGGAATGACTGCCTTATTCTGCGACGAGGCATCAGGAAGCTTCCCACGCACAGGTCCGGCGGCACAACACACTTCCACTACTTGCACCCCACCATCTGTGCACCCTTCTTATAGTGCTTCTCGGTGGCGTGCCGGGCGCACATGATTTGCATATGCCCTGCGATGCTAATCGTTTGCGTGCCCTCTCGCGGGAGACGCACGCTGCGAATTTCAGGCCGATCGGATGCCTTCTTCTTCGTGTTGTATTTTGGGTGGCCAGCAGTGTATATTATGATGATACCACGCAAGCTTTCCCCATGCAAATTCGCAGTGGAATCCAATTTGTGTCGTGGTCAGTGTATGCGGTATACGTTCATTAGGCGGAAATATTCTATAAGTACAGTACAAACCATTGAATGGGTGATACGCAGTTGTATAGAAAGGTCACTGACACTTGCTCTATACAGTACAACTGTAAGGCTCTTTGGATGTTTCGCATGAGTTCTTGCCTGGAAGTCGAAATTGGTTAACGGCGTTAAAAGCACGCTTGGGTAATATTCTACCTTCTTTATATCCCTTCATCGAAGTATGCATGGCCGTCGTCTTGAGGGTAATTTGACCTACTGCTATCCGCAGGAGGCTCATATTTTTATACGTACTGTGCTCTCGAACAGTCGATCTTTCGTATTGTTTCGTAGTTTTGTAGATGTTGTTTGTAACATTAACGTATGCATCTGCAATACTGTAATATTTTAAAAAGATTATAATTGCTGATCGTTACATGCAATCAAAAGTACTTTTGTGATAAATAGAAGCTATACATTGTGGGAGTTCAAATTCAGTCGCTCTTTCAATTAGTTCTCTCTGTGCATGGATATGATCAACAAAGCTGTATACATACCTGAATGCAGCTCGCTCTCTTGTTTAAGCCATGCTGAGTGTTTCCTTCTAGTGATGAGATTGTACTTCAGTGTGATTTTGTGAACAACTGAAAGGAGGCTCACGGATCTCTAATTCCTGAGATAATCGAGTTCTCACTTTTATAGAGGAGGATCGTTTTAGAATTGTTCTGGTTTTACGAAATTTCGCTTTCTTGAGGCATCTAGAGAAAACTTTGGCGAGTGTGGATTTCATATTTTCACTGTCTTTACGTTAAATTTGCACGAAAATTCCATCTTACTCTGGAGTTCTTCCTCATGTCATGTTCACAATTGTGTTAACATGTTCATATTATCTTTGTTCTTGTTGTTAACTTCATAAATATTGCGTGGTTGAGTTGTTAAATCTTGTATGGTTGAAGATAATAGTAATTAACACGTAATAACCAAATGATAATAATTGTATGCAAATAATTCTTGCGATCCGTAAATATGCCTAAGAAACTTTTATTCTTGTCTTCGTTTAATTGCCTGCAAGGGTTGTCCCCCCTTGCAGGCAATGTTTCTTAACTGCTCCCCTAAAAACTCCAATTCCTTTTTCTTAAGTCTCGCTTTCGATCATCTCTCGCGCTGTCGTGAAATCCCCTAACCTGCCGGTCCACCTAAGACCTACCCTGGGGCAATTACCTCGTCGTACTTTTCGTGACCGCTCGCTCTCCTAGACCAGAGACAACTGTCTTCTCGCTTCTTTCTCCCCTGTATCCCGAAAATGTCCTTAAGCATATCTTGAAGTTCCCTGTGAGAAACAACCACACCTCTCTCGGTAAATCTCAAGCCTCAAAGTAAAATGTGAGGGGCTAGTGCATTTGTCGGGCAGCCTTGAATTTGAAATCTGTAAAGCATCAAAAGAGGCGCGATAGAGTTAATCTCCATTCAACATACAAAGTGTAGATACTAAGCATAGACAAAAAGTCGTCTTAGTAAATAACCGAGCATCCAGTGTTTAATGGGGAACTGACTCTGAGAAATTTCTCTCACGCTTCGGGGAAACAAAGGAATGAGAGCACGAGATGGAAAAAGGTTGCATTTTGAGATTTTATATGAAATCCTAAAACACCGTATACAATAACTGTAACAATTGCATGGACAACTTTTGCAGCTGCACTGCTCGAGGCACTTTAACGTGTATATTTATTTGTGTATGTAACACGAGGGTAAATCAAAAAGTAAGTTCAATATTAAGAAACTAAGAAGTATACTGATAAAAATTACCTTATTTCTCAACATGGTCCCCTTGCCGTTCAACACATAATTTATATATGACTACAAACGTCTGGATTCCTGCAGAGAAGAATGTTTTGGGTTGTTCCTGCAGCCACGAATGCACCGCTTCCTGTACCTGGGCATCACTTTCAAAACGGCGGCCTCGCAACGCTTCTTTCAGGGGCCCGTAGACATGAAAGTCGCATAGCACCAGATTGAAGCTGTAAGCTGGATGTGGTAACACCTGAAATTTGAACTCGGTAACTATTTGTTGAGTTGCCAATGGCGTATGTGGACGAGCGTTATCGTGCAGCGACAGCACATTTTTGGATAACATATGACCAACTGTTAATTGAGTCACCTTATGTTTGATAGTGTTCAACGATGCGTCCTTTCATATAAAAAAAGAGAGCCAGCATTAAGTTTCGTACTTAAGGGACAACTTCGAACTTCTTTCTGCATTGGGAGCTCGGATATTTCCACTCCATGCTTTGCCTTTTGCTCTCGGGGTCATAATGATGGACCCGGGTTTCCTCCCCAGTAACAATCTTCTCCAGAATACTGGGATTTGACTCATACCGTTTCAGAACATTTCTGCCAATTTCCATGCGCTGCTGCTTGTGCGCATCAGACAACTGCCGTGACACACACTTTGTGATATCCGAGATCGTCATGTACTATTGAGAATACAGAACCATAGCTAATGTTTACCATTTGGGCGATTTCAGACAGAGCAACCCGTTGATTTTCTTTAATGAAAGCATCGATGCGATCCAGATAGTCCTTTGTGCGAGAAGTCGACGGACGCGACCAGAGCGAGCTTCACCAAACACATTCTTTCTACCGGCTTGAAACTTTTCTATCCACTTATACACATATCTCTGCCTCATACACTTGTCCTCCTTATAATGCACAAACATCCTACGATGAATTTCAGTGGGTTTCACGCTCTCAGCACATAAAAATCTCACTATAGTGAGATACAATTCGCTGCTCGACAGTTAAGCATTCCGACAAACGAGCGTCCATGTTTACTCCCTTAAAACTGCTACGTAACTGCGGTTAGAAAATTGGCGATTGCATCCGCCACGTGTCAAAGTCAGGTGCCTCCCCACCCCAGCTAGGAATCTGCCAGAGCTCTGCCTGCCTACGTAACAAGAGCATTGGCCTTACGTTTTGATTTACCCTCGTAGATATATCATTCTTTCCCTATAGTTTTGCGTAGAGCTCTTTAACTCTTCTCAAAGTTTCACCTGTATATCTTGTTACCGTACCATTTTTTTCCTGAGTGCTAAAGACTGTTTTTCTCCATTGATGAGGCTTTGGTTGTTCCAATTGTTTTTGTTTTTTTCCGTAGTTCACAACATTATTTGTTTCGAGTGATACTTTTTGCATAGCTGTACACTGAAGAGCAATTGAATTAGAGATACCTGTCTAGTAACGTTTAGCACCACTTTCGCCATGATGACGGCCGCGATTCGTCTCGGCACGGACTCGACAAGACACCCGAAGCGTTGGGAAGCCATACGGATCCACGACCCCTGAACAAGCTCCCACAGTTCACGAAGATCTGATGGAGGGAGTCAGAGCCTTGAACATCTCTCTCGATGGCATCTCAGATGTGCTCGATGGGATTGAGGTCAGGTGACCTAGCTTACCAAAGAAGCGAGGTCACTTCGGTGGAGTGTTCATCCAACCATTCGGATACAATTCGGGACCGATCGCACGGTGCATTGTCTTGTTGCAGGATGAGGTCCTTAGTGGGATGTTGAAGACGCACAAACGGGAGCAAATGGTAGTTCAGGATATCCCGGTAACGTCGACCTGTGATGGACGATGTCACACGTACCAGGTGTCCCATTTCAGTCCACGTAAACAGACCCCAGACGAGAATGCGACCCCCACCAGCTTGAAGAGTACCCTGCTGACAAAAAGGATCCATCACTTCATGTGGTTTGCGCCGTACTCGTATCCTGCCATCCGCATGTACCAACGTGAATCTCGACTCATCAGTCCAGGCAACATTTTCCCACATGTCTAGGGTCCAGTGGCGATGCTCCCGCGCCCATGCTAATCTTTGCACCCTGTGATGTACGGTCAGTAGCGGTATCCTCGTAGGACGATGGCTTCTGTACCCCATAGCGAGGAGATGGTTCTTGATGGTGTGGCTGCTTACACGTTTTTGTGTACCAGCGTTAAATTGCCGAGTGATTTCTTGCACTGTGGCCCGTCTATCATCTGTTACAATGCGAGCTAGCCGACGATGACCCCTCTCATCCACACGTTGTTGTGCACGGCAGTTGGCCCTTGCAGGGATGGTTTTACCGGATTCGATTTACTCACGGTGCACCGGTGACACAGTGGCTCGTGAAAATCCCAGTGCCTGCACGATTTCCGAGATGGAGAGACCCATTCGTCGGGCCCCGACAATTTGCCCACGATCAGATGCGCTTAGATCCTTCGTCTTACCCATACTGCGTCCGACTCTTACTGATTCCCGTCTCATCACTCCTTATATTGTCGGATCGCTGCGTACGTCATGTCGTTTCTGTTTACATGGCCGCCCACAGCGCCACATTTGCATAACACCAGCTGTCTCTAATTCAATTGCTCTTCAGTGTATATATATTCCACTTTGGAAGTTACATTTCCTTTTCTTTTATGTTCATGTTCCATCTTTTTTGGATCGTCATTTCTGTATCATTTGATACTTTTTCTCACGAGAAATTTGTTTTTGGTACATACTATTTCCATTGCTCTTTCCATCATAACCTTGATAATTTTTCTCTTAACTTCGGACCTGGCTACGTATACTGCTGCTAGACTGTTTTGTGGAGAGAGCTGGTCTCTCAATTCCAATGTTAAAGTTTTATGATTTGTTTTGGGATTTACTATGTCAATACGTTTTCGTTTACTTTATGAGCTTGCAATGTTTAGGTTTTGTGATCAGATGCACATTATGTCTTACAGGTATCCACCATCTATGGTCGCTTGTTGTGTTCAATCTGCTGTACGCACACTGCAGTCGTATATATATAAGCTGCATGTATTTATTCGTACATGATCCTATCTATTGAATGCATTTGAAATGTCGAAATGAACGTAGAAGTGTATAATTATCTGTATTGTGCTTAATAATTTCGGTTCTCTCAGCACACGTAGGACACGTAACTATATATGCTTTTGAAGGTGTGTGCCTTAGTCCTTCATTAAGAAAGGCACTTTAAATTGTAAATTCTTTGTCCTCATTTGAATATTTGAATATGTGAGCTGTTGCCACCCACTGATTGCTTATTCCAGCATGTCTCTACGAATTTCCTGCACGTGTGAGATGCTGTCCCGGTTTCTCAGCTATTTCCCACTAATTACGAAAAGAATCTGCAGGTGGCATAGTGGAGATCTAGATGCGGATTTATCTTCACGAAGATTAACAGCATCAAAATATATTTTGGGGCTAATGTTGGTGGAAAATTAACATTGTCAAATCGCCGTTTAGAAAGTGACGTCACGAATGGCACTTTTGTTATTCAAACTTTTCCTCGATCTGTCGGGAAATAATATAATGGTCCCCCTTTAAAATGAATAGTTTAGCTCGCAGTCTCGATGGGTACGCTTGGCAGGATTACGCCATTTCTAACTAATTGTTGAAATAAAAGAAAATTAGGATGTTTCTAAAACACCTACTTATTTCTTGGAAGACAACAGAAGCATATTAGCAAGCATACTTCATTTTAGGCAAACAAAGAGCTTGAAAAGAGTAATTATTTTGAGATTACAAGATTACTTTAGTATTAAGATCGTTCGCTTTTAATATGTTTGGATATTGCATGAGAAACGTACGCATTCACCGAATTCTATCAATTAACAATTCTGAAATCCAACACCTGTTTTTACAGTTTAGCATTATGAAGTATGTACTCTTACTCGAAATTCCACGAGTCGAATATTCTGTAATTTCAGCCTTTCGCTTAAAATTTCTATTTTCCATACAATTTTATTTCCGTGAACTGAATGTTTCTACAACTCGAAGTAGCCTTAAGTATTCTGCAGAACAATTTTCCTTCCAGAACTCTTATTCTAATAAAAATTCAAGCTCTCAGAAACGACCTGACGTTCCCTTTTTTTTTTTTTTTTTTATGTGGGTGCTTAATGACCACCATGAGCAAATGAACGGGCTGTGAGCAGTCTCTAACCCGACAATGGCGACGCCAGCAGCTCAGAACTGGGGGCTATCGGGGGGAGGGGTTAGGCATCGTACAGGGGGTTAACGGCCACTTAACGATCGCCATGAGCAACTGAATGGGCTCAAAATTGGGGGGACTATTAGGGGGTCACGCATCTGGAGGGGAAGGAATCATGATCATATGTAGAGGATTTTAGGAAGGGAGTGTCTGACCACAGGTCTTAAACAACCCTTAGAAACAGGAAGCTAGGAGATTTGGGCTAGAGTGCCCGATAGGAAAGTGACACGGAAGCGAAGTAGAAAGGGGGAGGAAGACGCCCTTATTTATTACCGGGGGCCAGTACCCGGGGTCCGACGGCTTAACGTGCCCATCCGACGCACGGCGGATATTTAGTGGATCGAGCGTTCGTACCTGCCTGGGATCGAACCTGAGGTCCTTTCCATGGCAGTCACGAACGCTGCCCACTAGGCCACCCGCGGCCCAACGGGGGAGGAAGTTTAACGACCATCATGAACAACTGAATGGGCTGTGAGCAGTCGCCAACCCCATACTGGCGACGGCTGCAGCTCAGAACTGAAGGGAGGGGAGCTATTAGGGGTTAAGCATTATACGGAGGGGAGTCTAACGACCACCACGAGCAACTGAATAAGCTGTGCGCAGTCACCTACCCGACGATGTCGAAGCCAGCAGCTCAGAGCTGGGGGGCCATTAGTGGGCTAGGCATCGTATGAGGAGAGGGGGGTAACGAACACCATGAGCAACTGAATGGGCTGTGAGCAGACGTCAACCTGACAATGTCGAAGCCAGCAGCTCAGAACTGGGGGCCTATTAGGGGGCTAAGCATCGTACGAAGGGGGCGGGCAAACATTTTGAAGTGCTTGATAAAAATTTGGCCAAAACATTACGTTCATATATATTTTACCCGACGCCGATGATGTTATTCCCAGTAAAATAAAAGTTTTAAGTACATACTGTACGTAGTTTTAATTCAGTTTATGTTGTACTGGCAACCATGGATGCAAACCTCCATGGGCTTTAACGAACAACTTGTCTAAATTTTAGCCAACTTACATCACTATTTTTTTATAATTTTGTCTTTTTTTATATTCGCTGTCATGAGGCTGGTTATGAACTTTGGTTGGTAACCTGACAAGGAGAATCTCTCTCACTCTCTCTATCTCCCTCGGTCTCGTCTTTTTAAACTATGATTACGGAAAGGATGTCTTTATGGTACTCTCTTAGACATCGCTCAGAGTATTCTACTTCATTTCACAAAATAGTACAAAACAAAATTTAACAAAAAGTTCATTTTGTTTAACAAAATTTCTGTGGTCCAAATATTCACATACATTTATCCGAGTTCTCTAAAACCTTAGATGATTGCACTTACTATGTGTTCTAACTATTTTGTGTGTGTGTGTGTGGGGGGGGGGGGGTGTGCTAAAGTGTGAGATCAAAGAAGTATGGTGGCTGGTGGCCTCACACGTAAGTAACGTCACGCCTGCAGCTCGATGTCATCGCTATTTTCGTTTGACTTTGCTTTAGAGAGAACGTTGCAGGTGACACCCGTATACGTTTTTTTGGAATCTGCCCTTCGACATCCCTTACGGACGCAGGGCGCAAGCGTAGCGTGACCAAAATATTGGGAGGGGAACACACATAAATGTAAACTAATGCTTCCTTTGGGGGAGGGGCACGAATAAATGTATAAAGGTACTTTCTTGGGGGAGCATGAATGGGTGCGGAAAATTTAAACTGATATTTTTATTGAGGGGGAGGGGGAGGAGACGATTTTTGGAAACAGTTTCTCCGTAAGTGTCAAAAAACTTGGATCTTTTAAGTGCCAAAATTTTCTTCTTATGAATTATTCTTCAACCGCTGCTGACAATGAACAGTGACGAACAGCTCAGGGATAAATTATTTATGTATCAGCAAAAATATCACAAATCATTTTGCTGATACATGACTGATCTAAAAACAATATAATTTCCTGTGTCTGAACGTTTGAGCGTTTGAACCATTGTCCCATTTTTTTGCGCAGTGGAAACAGCAAATTGACATAGCGCACGCGTTACCATTTTGCTTTGTTATCATAGTAACGAAAATCGATTTTTCATAGGTGCTGATGTGAGTCCATCTCATCCAAATCATTCTGACATGACGTCAGAGATACGTTACGTCACATGATTGAAATCGTTTCAGCAACTCTTTAGAAACAGGAAAACGTTACGTCAGGAATTTTGGTTCTACTTTGTGGTTCATAAACGACATACAGAATTTTTCATTTAGAAACCTAATGTATGAAATTTAATTTTAAGATTCCGCTTGCGAATCGAAAAAGATTATTTTGATTGTCAATCCAGTTTCTTTCGTCATTTAAGTCAAAAATTGAGAGTTCCAATACAATAATAAGTAACCGTGTGTTATCATTATTTCATGCGTTTGCTGAAAAAATGTTTTGGGAACATTCTTTTTCCTTAAACCACGAAATTCTCAGATTATGACCAGGTATTCTTTTATTTATATTTGTAGGAGAAATGAAAAAAAAAAAAATACTGTTTGTGCTTCTGCGTGTAAACTACCATAACATTTGCAACTGCGCAATTCTAAGTTTCTGGACATGTTTTTACTATTTCAACACTCTTCTGCTATTTGGCAACAGGAGGAAAAAATGAACGTAGTTTCTTGCCATCTGCGTGATTTTTTTACAATAAATGAAACGATGCGCTTTAGAGCCACTATGATTTTTTGAGGGGCTTTGATAACGGGAACCATCGACACTACTTGCTTTCTAACGATGTCATAAGAAATGAAAATGCCGAAAAATATTCGACTGGCTGTTGTTATTATGCTTTCGATATATCAGCAGTTGATGAGCGGCGAACATCAGCTGATGAATACATTTGATGTGCGGCGAATGAAAACTGGCAAAATTCAACTTTGTTGGGTTACCGAGATTTAAGCTTAAGAACTGTCAGTCCTCCGTTGCCTACGAGTAGAAGTACATTTTTTATCTGATTCTGTTTTGGCGTGAACTTTAGAAGAACTTATGAAATGGCATGTCCAGGTAAGTGTTTCTTCACAGTAAATTTCGTCCTGGTGTTAAGCAAACACGCTGTCAAACAAAATGGCGCAGACATGAATTAGCTATTGACGAGCTCCAGTGTACATAGAGAACTAACAGAAATCTATTACTATAACTTATATAAAAAAAACCCCTTAAAGAATATATATTAAACTAACTACAAAAATACATAATAACAATAATATTAATAATAATAATAATAATGATGATAATAATAATAATAATAATAATAATAATAATAATAATAATAATAATAATAATAATGATGATGATGATAATAATAATAATAATAATAATAATAATAATAATAATAATAATAATAATAATAAAATAGATGGGAAGGGAGGGTATCGGAAAGTTGGAGGGGAAGAGTGATCTCTAACTGTAGCGTCGCGAAGATTTCATGTTATACCGATAGATATACCGGGTGATCCAAAAGTCTTGCACGTCAACCACAAGTCACAGCGGTCCGTGTCAGTTTGCTGTCATTACTAGACAAAGCGCTCTTGGTGAAATTGTTCTATTGCAACGCCGAATGTGCGAGTGCTGCGTTGAGAGCCTACCGGTCACTGAAAGGTGATCCAGTGGGAAAGGACCGATGGAAAGTTCTGCGCTGCGGCGAATGGTGAAAAAATAGAGGAAACTGGATCTTTGGCAGCACGCCCACGAAGCGGTAGACCATGAACACGTGATGCTGCAGCAGAGACGATTACGCAGGAAATGGATGTGATTGCAATGTCATCCGCACATGGCGACTTCAGTGCTCGCCATGTTTCTCGGAAAACAGGCTGTGTGGAGAACAACAACATGACGGATTTTGCACAGATACCCGTGCAAATTGCAATGGCGTCACGAACTGCAAGCTGGCGATTACTTGCAGCGTCAGGAGTTCGCAGCATGGTTTTTTCGACAAATAGATGTCGGCGAGAACTGGCTGATGAACGTTTTATGGACTGATGAAGCACACTTTTCCCTAAAGGGAGCGCTAAACACGCACAACTGCCGCATCTGGGCCACGGAACATCTCCGAGCAGGCATTGAAGCGCCACTTCATCAGCCGAAAGTGACAGTGTGGTGTGGATTCACGGCTTCTTTTATTATCGGTCATTTTTTTAAGACGTCTGTGGCAACTCCTTCGAAACCGTTTCAGTGACAGGTGCACATTATGCGAACATGTTACTAACGTACGTTATCCCTAGCTTGCAAGACCGGGATGCTGTGAATCTGTGCACATTTATACAGGATGGAGCACCACCCCACATCGCACGTTCCGTTAAGCAACTGCAGCAAGAGACGTTTGGCGCAAATCGTGTGTTGAGCCGACACTTTCCGAAGGCCTGGTCTCCTCGGTCACCAGACCTAACTCCCAGCGATTTCTGGCTCTGGGGTTTACTAAAATCACAAGTGTACAGATGTCGTCCCACTTCATTGGCCATGCTGAAAGATGCTATGCAATACCATGTGGCAGCTATACCGCCGGACATGCTCTCCAATGCCGTCCATGGTGTTTTCTCTCGTCTGCAGGCAGTGCTGGAACACAACAGCCATCACATAGAACACCTGGTACAATGAGTTGTCTATCCTGGTACAATCAGGTGTCTATTTTTCTCGACACTTCCAACCTGTTGCTGCGCCATCTGGCGATGAAAAATGTAAGTAAAATGAGTAAAAATTTATGTGATTTCATAAAAAACCCGATGTCATTCTGATCGTTTCTATGCAAACCGCGTTGCCCTACTGTTAAAACTCCGCGAGTTATTACGCCTTAAAAATGTGCAACAAAACTTTTGGATCACTTGATATAATATCTTTGCTGTCTTGGATTGTTGACTTTACTTAGGGATCTCAGGGCTAAGTCAGGACTCACTGAGGCTTTTTCCCGGAGCTTCCTTGCTATTGTTATAAAAATAGATAACTAATAGTGTAACAATAAATCATGATGTTGTAACAGCAGAAATAATAAATTAAATTTAATTAGTTTTTTCTACGTTGAGAGCATTTTGCCGTGGTTTCACTCCCTTACAAAAACGAATCACAACCAAATCGAAAAGTGAGTATAGCAGTGTGTACGTGTGTTTATAAGGCTCTTTGTTTGTTATCTTCGAACTTCGTAGCGACTCCATTAAGCCTCCTATTCATATACGTGCTGTTTGTTGAAAATGTATTGAAGGGATACTTTTAGGGTACATTGATTATGATACAAGACGTAAGTGATCAGAAGCACAGACTTTTAATAGATACTCAATAGCTTCTGCACTCAACAGCAGCGGCGTTAATGGCTCTTACACTGCCTGGCATCAACTTAAAAAAAAGTCTGGATGATATACAGCGGAAGGTGATCATCTGCTGTCTTGATTTGCCTCAAAGTTCATATTGGGTAACTGGTGGGAGAGCCTGACGGTTCAAGCGTGTAGCGACCATATCCCATACTTGTTTAAACTTGTTCAACGGGCAACAAATCAGGCGAACACGCTGGCCAAGGAAGACGTGACACATGTTGGACATTTTTTTGATTGGAGGTTTAACGACCACCGTGAGCAACTCAATGGGCTATAAGCAGTCGCCCGTCCCTAATTTAGGGTCACTGGCTCCAGGGAAGGGAGAGAGCCAGTGCCGAAAGACAAACACAATATCCATGCCTCACCGGGATTCGAACCCGGACCCCGCTCGGACGAATGATCAGAGGCCATCGCTTAGACCACTGCGCCACCGGGGCGGCCATGTTGGACATTCAGGAGCTATAAAGCATTCCACGCCACATGTGGTCAGGCATTACTCTATTGAAAGATGGCACCGGGGACCGTCTGCAGATATGACAGTAGTAGTATATGTCCCATACTATGGGACACATCATATACTACAAAAAACCTCAAAATCAGGCGTTTTTTGATTTTTCAGACCTCAATAATCACGAACATTTTAAGGCTTTTTATGAACAAAAACACCATATTTTCATTAAAAATCATTGATTTTTTAGCATAAAATAGTCAAAAACATCAGATTTTTGAAAATTGAAGTTTTTACTCTGTTTTTCATCAAACTAGAGCATCATAAAAGCACACATTTTAAGTCATTTTTGTGAACATTTTTGAACAATTGCAATCATTTTGAACTTTGAATAGCTTTGATTTTAAAAGTGATGAAATGATGGTTTCAGTGATGAATAGAAAAGTTGTAAAACAAACTACTTTGAATTGGTACTTTGCAAAGTCCTTTTTAAAAATGCATTAAAAAAAGGGGTACCCAAAATGGATACCCCTTATAGGAAGATTAAAAAAATAGGAAGATAAAAAGTGTAGGAAGATTAAAAAATATTTAAATTTTATGACATATCTTTGCAAGTAGATACACAACAAGTTTTTTATAGTTTACATTTATAAAATCATCAGAGAATTTTCTATTGATAACAATATCACACCAGTTAATTTTATCTTTATATTTCATAATAAAATCTTCTGTTAATTCTTGATTTCTTGTAACTTCTTTCCAATCAATAAAATCACTAAGAAAATCTATAGTTTCTTCACTTAATTTTTGTTTTATTGGAATTACTGACATGTCTAAGAATCGAAAGTTTTCTTTTATAAAATCATTACTTAATTTCTGATACATAGAAATTCTTCTCATATCTAATTTATCAATATTCATTAATATAAAACCCTCAGAAAGTGTTTGATATTGAGAAATCAAAGACCAGTTTAATTCATTGTTATTCATAAAATATTCAGAAAGAATCTGATATTGAGAAATTTTATCCCAGTTCACTTTATCACGAAATTCTGAAATAAAATCTTCAGATAATTTTTGATATTCTGATATTAAATCCCAATTTACTGCATCTTTTACACTTCTAATTATATCTTCTGAAAGTTCATTATCTTTAGAAAATGAATCCCAATTAATACTGCTCCTAATTAGTCTATCCATTTACATAGAATGTATTTTTATAAATGGAATGTTATTTTTTCAATTTCTAAGTAAGGTTTAAAAATGTTTAATTCTAAATAAGACATGACTTGTATACTTAATTCATCATTCTGTTTTCCTGATGCAAAGAGTATTAAAGGTTTATCGGTGTAGGCATCACCATTAAATAATATATTCTCCCCAAGTGTAATTAAAACTTCTGATTTCCCATTAGTATAATTAGGACGTAAATAAAATGTAATTTTCATATCCATATTTTCACTCAGTTTCATATTTCTGTCAAGGAGATTGCTACTAAATTTCATAAAAACGACTGTTTCCCAGTAACGCATAGCACCAAGAGTATTATATGCTTTTTGATCTTCTTGAATTGTTGCATAAAATTTTTGATTATCCACGTAATTTTTATTAACTGCGTCATACATATCCTGAGGAGATGGAATATTCACTAGTCTTTTATTTTGAACATCAAACTTTTCATCTTTTAAAATTAAAACATTGTTTTCTAAATACCTCTTATTCACTGCATTCTTATCTGCTGTAGGATCAGCAACATTTCCTATTCTTTTACCTTTTGCATTAATTACATTCCCATCTTGAATATGTAAATATTTTTGATCCAAATTACTTAATTCACCTTTAAGTACAGCATCTAAATCTCTTATTCTTACAGCAGTTTCTTGAACAAAATCTGAAAAACTACCATTAATATTTTTTTCTATTTCACTTTTAACTTCCAGATTATTCTCTCTCATTTGTTTTAAAACATATTCTCTTGTAGTAACATCATGTTCATCTATAGGTTCTTTACAATTTTTTAATTTTTTTTTCTTCCATATCATAATTACCATCATCTGTTAATTTAAATCCATTTCCAGGAGGTCCAGGTGGTCCAATTCCAAATTCTTCATAAGATGAACCAAAAGGGTACCAATTCATTTATTTAATCTAAAGTTTTTAAAGTTTTAAATTCCTTATTAGCCATATTAAGTGATCCTCTTTTTCTTTCATTCACGATGAAATAAAATCTATATGGTTTACCTGGATTCGATCCTAATCTCCAGTTAAATTCTAGTCTTAAATTCGAAATATTAGTATACTCTGGATGATTAGATAAATTAAAATAAAAGATTGGATACAATCTCGCATAATTTACATAACTTATAAGACATCCACTTTCAGTATTATGAGTATTTAATCCAACTGCTAATAATTCAGAATAACATCTATTATAATCTAACTGCCCATCTTTAAAATTCGTTTTATAAATTTCTTCTGGAACTTTTTTATTATTACATAATATCCAGCATTCAAGGAGATCTAAATTATCAAAAACCATATTGTTCTGATTTTGATTGCTTTCTTTTTCTACATACTGTGGAATGACAAGAACACTTAACACCTCATCAGATGTAGTTCTTATATGACATGCACCACTTGATGTTGTTTGCTGATTACTTTTCTCAATTGAAGCAGAACACCAAGTAATTTCAATAGGTGTAGAATTCAAAGCTATACTTTTAAATTCAGCCTCAATGGATGGGTACAACTCTACATAAGGTAACCATAATTGAAAATCAGATATAATAACTTTATAATTAGGATTTGCAACATCTGTGTATAACATATCATTATGACTATTTCTTTGAAATTCAAATGTAACTTTTATATCAGAAATTAATCTTCTAAAATCGTTGAGAAACCCAAACAGTTGTCTTAAAGGAATCCAAAATTTTATTATATTGCTGTTTTTTGTTAAAAGCCATCTCTGTTTAAATCCTTTATTATAAGAGGCATTTTCTTTTAATTTGATATCTGATCCTTTCTTTACATCTTTATTAGGATCATCTATTACTATTTTATCTTTATCAGCTGATTCTGATGTATCAACATAATACATCATATTTGTAGCCTCTGAAGTGGAATAATCTTTTGTGAAATTTATAAGTCCATTAATTTGATGAATTAATGAAGCACATTCAATATTAGAATCAGTTTGTTCTTTTCCTATAGTTAATGAAGCGGATCTAAACAGATTCCCACCATTTACAAATGTAACATTATCAGTTCCTATAGTATCATTATTATTTTTTACTATTTTACTTTCTAAGCATATATAACCGTTACTATATAATATAGGTGAATTTGTATCTTTAATAGTAAACTTATATTGATCAGATTCTTTTACATTAGTACTATCTTCATTATGTTTTATATATTCATACTTAGCAATTTTATTACTATAATAATCTGGAATAGATTTTAAGTCCCAAAGTTTTTCCATTTATTAGGATAAAAAACTCATTTATACCATTTCAAACCAGATCCATATCGATCCTGAATTTTCTTCTTAGCTAATATATCATTAACAGTTACAGAGGGTTTAGCTAATATATCATTAACAGTTACAGGAGGTTTAGATAATATATTTTCAAGTTTATTTTGAATAACATTTTTAGCTTTATCTTCAATTGCTGTTTTACCTAAAACTTCTAATATTTTTTTTCCAAAAGTTTTAATTCCTTCAGTGAAGATATTACCACCATATCGTTTTGCATATAATCTATGTTTGTTATAATTCATTTATTAAGCTGAAAAGCCTGCGCTTAAGCTAAAATTAATCTATATAAAACTCTCATATTATTCAAGTCTATCAGTTCATTATCTTGATTCGTGATATACATTCGAATTCTATGAATATAATTTCGTCTATTAATGGGTAAAAATAAAGGATTTATTTCATCAATTTTTATTAAACTACCAGGAGGATTAGATGGCGTAAAAGAATATAAAATATCTGAATTAATATTATTATATAAAGTTCCTGTAATTACATCACAATGAATATGTATGTCATCAACTCCTCTAGAAATGTTTGCCATATATTTTCCTTCCTGATGATTATCTTCATATATTTCTGATTCAAATCCTAAAATTTCATGTAATTTACTCTCTCTAAGATCAATTTTATATTCATCTTTTAATTCAATTATAAAGCGCTGTGTAGCGAAATTAGCTCTAAATTTAATTGGTGGTTCATCTCCAAATCGTTTTATTAAAAAGTTATTTAATTCCCTTAATGTGTAATTTCCATTATCTAAAGTTATTTCATGCCATAAACTACCATCAAAATACTTAAATGTATTATTTTCTTCATCAATATTGTTCCATGAAACCCACATAGACATAGATTTTAAAGCAATTTTTGAATTTTCATTAACAGGAATAGGTGGGACATATTCAATTGTAAAATCTTCTGATTTCTCAAAATTTTTTGAATCTAAAATTAACATTTATTAAGCACAAAATCTTCATTATAACCACTTGGTTCTTGGGTAAAAGAATATAAAACTTCAACAGGTGATTTACCTTTATTCCTTTGAGTTATGTATTTCATACAATAAAAACCACATTTAACAGATGTTGGTTCTTGTAAAAAACTCGAATTATATCTAATTCCTTTATTAGATGTTTCAAGATATTTTACAATATTTTTAGGTATGAAAATGTTATTCAATTTAATGTCTTTATATTTATATTCTCCAAATGGATCAAAATATTCCACAAAATTATATTTAGGATCATTATAATAACAGACCCAATGAGTCCCAGGTCCTGTAGATATATCTAAATTAATAATTCCACTTTCAAATTTCTTAATCTTTTTAGGTAATAAATCTGATGTAAATACACCTCTGAATCCTTTTACATCTTTCATATTTTGTTCTATCGTTTTATTGGATATACCTCGTAATTCTGAAGAACTCCCTTTCCAGAATGTTTTTTTTTAAGGTGTGAACCTTTCGGTTTACAACCTGATCCAGTTACTTTACTTAAAGCTTTATTCACACCAAAACTAGCAGCACCAGATAAAGCACCAGTACCAAGAGCTGCTAAGATAGGGATCAAAAAGGGTAAAATACCTCCGTTTTTCTTTAATTGTGTCTTACTTATAGTTATTCGTTTACCATTTTTAATTTGAGTAATTTGAGTTTTTGTTAAATACATATCATGATTAGCACTTTTAGTTTTATCAATTTGCAATGTAATTTCTTCACCTTTCTTAACTGCTGATTTTAATTTGTTTTTCTGACCTTCACTCAAATAAATTCTTGATACAATATAATTACTCATTTATTAAGATAGAAACTTTGAATAATATTGTTTTACTTGCTCATTAGTCATTTTACCCTCTTTCAATAATAAATCTAGTATTTGAACTACTTGGTTATATACTTTCTTATTTTTAGTTCCCTTACATATTTTATCTGTTAATTTATCTAAAATATTAAGACCCTCACCCATATAGTAATTCCCCATTTTGAGAGCTTCTAATGCTCTAATATATTTTCGCACCTCAGCCATTTTATAATCGAAACGATCAATTTTTTCTGTAATTTTTTCTTTTTTTCTTCATCTTTAGCATTATTAAGTGCTTTTACTTGAGGACCTTTTAGACGTCCGATTTCACTGTTTTTTTCATTTGCTTGATTTATTATTTCATCAATCTCTTCATCAGATTTATTAACTAATTCTGAAGGTAAATCAAATCCTAACTTTTTTTAATAACTGATACATTCAAGTTTTTGTTTAAGTTAATTTTATGAATTCCTGCTTCTCTCTCATACATTTCTTTAGCATCTGAAATAGGTTCTTCAACATCTTCTAAGGCAGGAAATCTTGAAGATTCTGCAATTGGTTGAAATGAAAGTTCTTCAATTGCATTTTGAATAGCTTTTAAATTTTCTTTTCTAGATACATCTTGATATTCTAATTTTTCAACTATAGGTTTATGAAATTTTGTGATTGCCTCTTCATATCCTAAATCTTCTAATTGCTTTTCCTTATTTCGTTTTCTTAGTTCAGCATTTACTTTTGCTAATTTTAATAAATCTTGTATCACTTTACTCATTTATTTAACTGAAAATTTGCTTCCAAGCAAATTATTTTACTTCCAAGCAAATTATTTTACTTCCAAGCAAATTATTTTACTTATATAAATGGAAGATTTTGAACAAATTGAAGAATATTTATCTTTTGCTGAAATGGCATTATATCTAGCTGAATTTTATTTATCTCAAGGAATACCAGCTGAAGACTTATTATTTGAAGCTGAAATGTTTATTGAAGATGCTGAATTTCTATTAAATAAATATGATTAAGCCTTGCAGCATTAAAATAAAAGATTATTCCGAACCAGAAGAATTTATAGATCCAAATCAAAATCCAATGTTACCTATTCATCCTTTTAAACTTTTAATAACAGGATCTTCAGGATGTGGAAAAACAAATTTACTATTAAATTTAATATATGATCATTTAAATTTTGATGCATTATTCATATGTGCAAAAGATATTAACGAACCTAAATACTCTAAATTAAAAGAAAATTACTCAATGTTTGATGATATAGAAGAGGAAGACATTTTAAAAATAAAGAGAAAGAATAAAAATAAGTTATTAAAATTATTTAAAAAGTTTAAGAAAGAAACATTATTTAGTTCAGACATAAATGAATTTATTACTGTAGATGACTTAGATCCTTCATTAAAAAATCTAGTTATTTTTGATGACTGTGTAAAAGAAAAAGATCAAAACGAAATTGAAAAATTTTTTATAAGAGGAAGGAAGAAAAATGCATCCATTATTTATTTATCACAGACCTATTATTCAACACCTATTGATATAAGAAACAACTGTGATTACTTTATATTTTTTAAACTTCGGCACAGAGAAATTAAACAAATTATTAGAGAAATTGATGGTGATTTTAATATAGATCCTTATCAAAAAAGTATTAAAAAACCTTATGATTTCTTCATGTTAGATTTGAAAAATCCTCATATGAGATACAGACATAACTTTGATCCTATATAAATGGAAGAATATTTAGAAAAGAAAATGTATGTATACAGAAAAAGTTTTAATTACTATAATAAAATTAGTATATCATTATCAGTAGGCAAATTTATATTTAGTGCTTCAGGTTTATCAGCTTTTGCATTTATTCCTTTAGCAGCACTTTCTTTAGGAGCAGGAGTCATTGAAGTTGTCGATAAAACTCTAAATATTTCAGAAAGAAAAGAAGAATATAAACAAGCTTACAAATTTTATAAACAGATATTAAATTTAATAAACGCTAATTCAATTTCAGAACAGGATGCTTACGTTAGAGAAGAGGATTTTATAAAAAATATGAAGTATTTTCCTTTAGAGAAATATGTAAAACAAACGCAACTAAATGGTTATAGATATGTAAAATAGATTTACACTTAAATAAATGGAATTACAAGGAGGTGATATAGTAGGATGGTTACAAGATAAATTAAATCCACCTGAAATGCATATACCTGGTTACCAGTATTGTGGTCCATTTACAAAATTAGAAAAGAGATTAAAAAGAGGTGATCCAGGAATTAACAGAGTTGATAAAGCTTGTAAAAAACATGATGTAGCTTATAGTAAAACTAAAGATACTAAACAGAGACATATTGCTGATCAAGAACTCTTAAACGATTTAGATTCAATTGAAAATACTACAAGTGGATTCTATCCATTAGGAGAGAAACAAGCTAGAGCTGTTATAAAACCAATTATAAAAGCAAAGAAAACATTTGGTTTAGGAATTTCATCCTATATGTATTGCTTAAAATGCAAACAGAAAACTGAAACTAAAGATATTCAAGAAACAGTAGCTAAAAATGGAAGACGCATGGCAAAAGGAATATGTGCAGTCTGTGGATCTAAAAAGAGTGTTTTTTTAAAGACGTAGACCTTAAAAATATTTATTATACACCAGAAACTGGTTATTGTGGTATTAATGAATTACAAAGAAAAACTAAATTACCCAGGAAAGATATAGAAGAGTTTTTACATCAACAAGATGTATATACAAAACATAAACCACTTATTCATAGATTTAAAAGAAGAAGAATTTATGTTTCTCATGTCAATGACCAATTTCAAGCTGACCTTATAGATATGCAAGAATTTAAATCCTTTAATAATGACACAAATTATATTTTATCAGTGATTGATATATTCAGTAAATATGCTTGGACAATTCCGATTAAAAGAAAAACAGGTGAAGAGGTAACTAGAGCATTTAAAAAAATATTTAAAGAAAGAAAACCAGAAAAACTTCAAACAGATAAGGGTACAGAGTTTATAAATAAACAAACTCAAAAGTTATTCAAGGATGAAAATATTCACTGGTTTACAACTGAGAATATTGAGATTAAATGTGCTGTTATTGAAAGATTCAATAGAACTTTAAAGACTAAAATGTGGAAGTATTTCACAGCAAATAATACTAGAAAGTGGTTAAATGTACTAGATAAATTAATTAAGAATTATAATAATTCTTATCATAGATCCATTAAAATGACACCTATAGAAGCAAGTAAGGAAGAAAATGAATTAAAAGTTTATAATAATTTGTATAAAGAAAAAGAGAAAAATAAACCAAAATATCAAAAAGGAGATAAAATAAGAATTTCAAAATATAAAAGAGAATTTAAGAAAGGTTATCTTCCAACATTTACAGAAGAAATATTTATAATTTCCGATATATTGAACACAGATCCTCCGACATATAAAATAAAAGATTTAAATAATGAAGAAATTACAGGAACATTTTATGAAAAGGAACTGGTTAAATATGATAAGAAAGATGAGGTTTATAAGATTGAAAAAATTATTAGAAAGAAAGGAAATAAATACTTAGTTAAATGGTTGGGATATCCTGATGAATTTAACAGTTGGGTTGACGCTGTAATTTGAAAAATTTTTGCAAAACGCCCTTTCGGTGGAGGGTCTATGCTTCTTTTTTTTTTTGTACCTGGCCAGCCAGGTGGGCGTTAACTCTTTCGACCCTCCACCGCACACACTCTCTACCATCAGATGTTATTCACGCACACGCTCTACCGTGAACCCAAACTCTGATTTCAAAGTTTAGGACAGGGAGCCATTCTACCGTACCGAGATTCGAACCTGAGACCTTTTGCATGCGAAGCGCTTACGCTAACGATCGGCCACGTCTGGCCAGGAAGTTTCTGTTTGAAACATATATTTATGTCGAAGCTTGGCTATGATCCAAAGTTGTTACGTAACGAAGAACTGCTTTTTTCCGAGGACACGTTACGTAATCGCGCGCCGCGGAGAATATTGGCAGCGATTCAACTTATGTAAACATTTTCGCTCGCAGCTTATCAGTGTTATGTAATGACTGTTTTTTGCAACTAAGAAAGAAAGAGAGATAATGCCTTGTGCTGACATCTATATGTGAAAGAAAAAACTGTTATATGAAAATAATGAATACTGACGATATTAAAAGAATAAAATGATATCTAATAAATGGCTTCATTAAAAGATGTATGTTATGAAAATATTAAAGATAATTATTATTATGGTCTCTTTGGAGATTTTAAATTAATAATAGATAAAAATACTGGATATTTTAAACTTTGTAAAGATGGAGGTAAGAGATTTAAAAAATGGCTTCAGAAGATTTAATTAAAGATATTTCCACGGCTGGAATTCCAGCCATGGGAAAAAATGATGTAATATATGAAATTAAAGGTGGTTTAACTGAAAAGTATAATGTAAATGGTTCTTATGTGTCTGATGATAAAAATTGTGGTGGCCCGAATTCGGGCCGCCATAAAAATGATCAATTTGGTTAAGAATTTAGACGGCCCGAATTCGGGCCGTGAAAATATACATGAAATAAGAGGTAAAACAGCAATAAAATATAACTTTAATGGTACATATGTCAGTGAAGATTTAATTACAAATATAGCTTGTTGGGTTTCAAATGATTTTTATGATAAAGTTAACAAGATTGTTAAAGATTATTATGTTAAAAAATTAAAAAGTTTTTAATAAAATGATATCTAATAAATGAATTATTTTAATGAAGAAACTAATTACTTTTCTTCTTCAGAAGAAGAACAAATTGAAATTCCTGAAAATTTTAAAAAAGTAATGAAACAAATAAAGAAAATGAAATATGATGAAGAGGAAGACTGTTATTATATAGATTATAATAAATATTTAAAAAGTAGATATGTTAGTAGAATAAGATATTTTAATCAGTTTAAAAGAAAAAGTAACCTTAAATTTAATAAGGAAGCAGAAGATTTATTTTTAAAATTACTAGATTTTATGTACTATGAGAAAAATTTAAAATATACATATTTTATTAAAAAAATTTGTGACTATTGTAATATATCAAATGATATTAAAATTAATATAAATCCAAATAATGAAAAGATCTGGGAAGACTTTAAAGCAGCAAACTTTTCAGCTTAAGTATTTATAAAATTTGTTTCCTAATAAATGGAAGACAAAACATGCACAAGTTGTAAACAAACAAAACCTATTGATGAATTTTATGTTCAACATCGTTATGGTAAAGTTGATAGACAGCATTTTTGCAAATCTTGTCAGTGCATAATTTTATATAGAAAAATAAATTGTGATTGTGGTAAACAATATACTTATACTCATAAACAAAGACATTTAAGAAGTAAATTGCACAAACGTCGTTTAGCTTTTATCACTTTTTGATTTCGAAAATCCCTTTATAAATTTACTCCCTAATAAATGGATAAAACTTTGAAGCCAATTATTGTGCATCTTAAAAGTGCTCTGAATGCTATTAGTGTTCAGAAACTTAGAAATGTTTTAAAAAGATTAAATATCAAAAAACGAAATGTAAAAAAAGATGATTTAATTAAATCGTTGATAAAATATATTAGAAAGACAGGTGATTATAAGTCTGTTTTAGTAGATATCCTTGGATTAGATACATCAGAATATTTAGATAGAAAAAGAAAAATATTTATTAATCATCCAGAGAGAAGAAATAGAATTAAAATTATTTGATTCTTTTAACTTGAAATTCAAAGATAACAAACTGAAACCAAGAAAAGAAAAGAAAATTAAAACAGCTGTAAATCTTGAAAAATTATTTAAACCTGATTATGAAATTATTGAAACAAAAGGAAAATATATTAAAAAATATATGGTACATAGAAAGAATTATAGAGTAGCTGGAGTAAACATTAAACCTGAACAATATTTCAATATTTTACAAGATATATTTAGAAAAGCAATTGGTAAAATTCATGGAAAAGTAGATATAATAGTATACAGTCCTAATCTCAATAAACCATTTCATGATAAAATGATGTCAACAAATGATGCTTATGAATATTATATATATAAATTATCTGATCAAATAGAATATAAAGAATTAGATATTACAGACTGTATATTTGATTTTAATGTGGTTGAATTACCTGAAGGAGGAAAACATTTAATAATAGTTAAAGAAGACGATATTGTAAATAAAAGAAGTATATGCCAAATAAAAAATAATGATAATATTTGTTTAGCTAGATCAATTGTAACAGCATTAGCAATTCAAAATCCTGAGGTGTTATGTAATAAATTAAACCATGAAAAAATATCAAAGAATGATATAACATATATTAGAAAAGGTAGAGTTTTACAAAAATCATTAGCTGTAAAATTACATGAACTATGCAATATTCCATTAGAAATATGTTGTTTAGAAGAGGTTAAAATATTTGAAGAATTCTTAGATATTCAAATTAATATATTTTGTAGAGAGAATTTTAACGAAAGAATATATAGTGGTACTTATAAACCTACATGTATCTATATATTTAAAAATAGAAATCATTTTGATGTTATTACTTCTATTAAAGGATTTTTAGGTAGAAGAAATTATTGTGATTACTGTCAAATAAGTTATGATAAAAAAGATAAACATAAATGTCCTCTTAAATGTGATAGATGTTTTACAACAGATAGCAAATATTGTAATAGTGATGAAATATTTTGTAAAAAATGTAATAGATTATTTAAAGGTAAAGAGTGTTTTATATACCATGAAATGAAAGATAAAAAAGGTATAAGTGTTTGTAATAGTTTATGGAAATGTTTAAACTGTAAACGAATTATTAATCAATATGAGAGGAAATCAAAAGAACATAGATGTGGTGAAAAACGATGTAAAAACTGCTGGCAATGGGTTCTAAATGATCATAAATGTTTTATGAAACGTAAAGATACAAAAGGTGGTAAATGTATAAAAGACTGTGTTGAAAATATTCCATTTAAAGATAAATGGTGTGAAAAATGTAAATATGAATATACTGAAAAATATTTCTTTTTTGATGTTGAAACGAAACAAGAAACAGGAATTCATGAAGTAAATCTAGTTATAAATCATGGTTTTAAAGGAGATGAAAATATATTTAAAAATGAAGATGAATATTGTGAATGGTTATTTGATAAAAAACATTACGGCTATACAGTATTAGCACATTATGGAAAAGGATTTGATTTTCAATTCTTAGCTAAGTATTGTTTTAAAAATAAAATTGAAGTATTCACTATATATAATGGAAATAAACTTAATTATATGCAAATTCCTTGTTTAAATATGAGATTTATTGATTCTATTAATTTTACATTAGTTCCATTAAGAAATTTTCCTAAAACATTTGGATTAGATGAACTAGCAAAAGGGTATTTTCCTCATTTATTCAATACATCAAATAATCAAAATTATGTAGGTCTATATCCTAAAAAATATTACTATGGTTATGATAGTATGACATCAGAACAGAGAGAAATGTTTGATAAATGGTATAATACTGTAAGACATGAAACATTTGATTTTCAAAAAGAATTCATTAAATACTGTAGATCAGATGTAGATATTTTAAGGAGAGGATGCTTAGAATTTAGAAAATTATTTTTAGAAATTGCAAACATAGATCCCTTTAAATATGTTACATTAGCAGGTGTATGTATGGCTATTTACAGAGATAAATTCCTAAAAGAAAATACAATTGCTGTTGATGACGATATAATTCATAAAGATAAATATAGTAAAAAATCTATTGTTTGGTTAGATTATTTATCTCAGAAACATAATATTAATATTCAACATGCTTTAAATGGTGGAGAAAAGAAATTAAAATTAGGTAAGAAAATTTATAAAGTAGATGGATTTTATGAAAACACAGTGTTTCAATTTCATGGATGTCACTGGCATGGATGTAATAGATGTTATAGAGAATCAACTATAAATGAACAGAATCAGATATGTATGAAAGACTTATATAAAAGAACTAAGAGGATTCAAAAGAAGATTTTAAAAGCTGGATATGAATTAATTGTTATATGGGAATGTGATTTTAATAATAATAAAGAAATTAAAAAATATATAAAAAGTGAATGGAATAGAGATTTCGTGGAACCTTTAAATCCTAGAGATGCATTTTATGGGGGTAGGTGTGAGCCTACTAAATTGAAATATGAATTTAAAAATAATGAAAAAGGTAGATATATTGATGTATGTTCACTGTATCCAACTGTAAATTACTTTGATAATTATCCAATTGGTCATCCTGTTAAGATATTTAATCCTGAAAAATTTGATAAAGAATGGTATGGTTTCATCAAATGTAAGGTCTTACCACCTAGAAATTTATATCATCCAGTGTTGCCAATTAAAGATGAAAAATTGATGTTTGCTCTTTGTAAATCATGTTCTAAAACTATCAAATGTAATCACTTTAAAACTGTTGTAGATAAAAAGAAATGTAAAGAATGCTTTGAAATTAGAAATAAGGAGTGTAATCATAAAAGAGACGAAAGATGTTTCACTAGTACATGGACTACTGATGAAATGAATTTAGCAATTAAAAAAAGATATAAAATTTTAAGAATGTATGAGGTTTGGAATTTTGAAAATAAAACTGATGAACTATTTAGAGATTACGTTAAAATGTTTTTGAAAATCAAATTAGAAACAGATGATAAATGGTCTGAAAACTTTAAAAGTGAAAAAGAATATAAGAAGACAGTTTACAAGAAATTAGATATAAAATTAGAAAAAATAGAAAAAAATCCAGGAATGAGATTTATAAGTAAGATATGTTTGAACTCATTATGGGGTAAGTTTGGACAGAGAAAAAATATGAAACAGACTAAATACGTAATGGATTTAGATGAATTTTATAAAATTATATTAGATGATAATCTCAAAGAATTAAATATGATATTTATGAATGATGACTGTGTAGAAATGACTTATAAAATGAAAGATGAATATGTTAAAAATAACTTCAATACTAACGTTTATATAGCAGCTTTCACCACTAGTTCTGCTAGAATTAGATTATATAAAATGCTTGATAAATTACGTGAAAAAGTGATTTATAAAGACACAGATAGTGTTGTGTATATAGATGATGGAACTAATAAAATCAAAACAGGATGCATGTTAGGAGAATGGACAGATGAATTGGGAGAGGACAAATATATGAAATCCTGGATAGCTGGTGCGCCAAAAGACTATGGATACATACTAAATGATGGAACTGTAAAAGGTAAAGTTAAAGGATTTAAAATGAGCTATGAGAATGAAAATATTTTGAATTTCAATGATAGAATGAAAGTAATAACAGGTGAAACAGATTACTTAGAAATATCAAATAATCAGTTTAAGATACAAAAAGATAGAAATATAGCTGTAGATACACTGAACAAGAAATACATGTTTGGATTTGATAAAAGAAGAATTCTAGATGATTTGAATACTGTACCTTTTGGATATGTATTTAAAAAAGTGAGTAAATATAAACAATGAATGATATAATTATAAATATTCAAGGATTTGTGCTCCCAAATCGTAAGATAGCAAGAGAGATAAGTTGGGTACACTCAAAACTGAATATTGGTGAAACAATATCAGTGTTCACACCTGACTGCAAATTAGATGAACAAGAATTGAATATCGTACGTAAGTGTGTTTTAGATGTGCATGGACTGAGATTTAAAAGATATCCAAATAGCAAAGAACTATGGATTAATAATTGTGAGGTAAAGAACTATATTAAAAACCTGTACCATATTTATGGTGGTACATTTGCATATAAAGGAGGAGTAATGGAAAAAGAGATGCTTGAAGATATTCCATCTGTTGATTTAGATATACCTAAATGTCCAAGAGTTTTAGGCCCCGGATGCTCTATGTATAGATGTATGCATTATAAGAATTATATTTCAAAAAATGAAAACTTATAAATGGATTTAATGGGTGACCTAAGAGCTCTATACTGTTCTTCAGATAAAAAATATAGTAACGAAATATCTCAATTCGCTCATTTTTGTGATGACTTGATTCATATGTATAGAGATAATTACAAGTTTTCAGATATTCTAACTATAGTTTATAAATATTTAAAAAAGGTAAAAAGAATAATTGATAAAAAAGAAAAAAACGAGGAAATTAAAAACAAAGGATTAGAAATTTTAAATGAGTTTGTAAGTTATTGTAATTTACAGTTCTCATCACATGTATTCAAAAACCTTTAAAAAAATAAAATCTTATAAATGGATGAGTTCAATAGCATCAGATTATTTACAGAAACACAGAAATTAAAAGATTTGAATTCTGGAGATTATAAATTGATGTCACTGAAAAAAATCCAAACGAAATTCGGAGATGCAACTATTGCAAAAATAGAAGTCAATGATGAAGAAAGAGAATATTATCTTAGAAAATGTCACGGAAAACTATCTGACAGTGCAATTAAAAAAATTAATAAAGGTAATTATATATTCAGATTCAGAGGTAAAATGGATGATCTATATTATGATTATGAATTAGTAAAAACTTAACAAAACGAATTCTATTAAAATGAAAGTTCACTTCGATCCTAATGTCATATATGTAGGAAATGAAAAGGTATATGGGAAACATATGCAGTTGATCGAGAGAGGTTCAAAAGAAGAATTACCGAAACAGAAAATAAAATTATCTTTAAAGAGAAATGAAGTACTACATAACAAAACCTTATATTATTGAATTCGTTTAAATCTTTGTAATATTTTTAATTAAATCTTGAATTTGCTTAATCTTCCTAAATTTTTAATCTTCCTATAAGGGGTATCCATTTTGGGTACCTCTTTTTTTAATGCATTTTTAAAAAGTAGTTTGTTTTACAACTTTTCTATTGATCACTAAATCCATCATTTCATCACTTTCAAAGCTATTCAAAGCTCAAAATGATTGCAATTGTTCAAAAAAGTCGTCAAATATCATCAAAAATGCGTGTTTTTATGATGTCTGTTTTTATGAAAAAACAGAGTAAAAACTTCAATTTTCAAAAATCTGATGTTTTTGACTATTTTATGCCCAAAAATCAATGATTTTTAATGAAAATATGGTGTTTTTGATCATAAAAAGCCTTAAAATGTTCGTGATTATTGAGGTCTGAAAAATCAAAAAATGCCTGATTTTGAGGTTTTTATGTGATTTTGGGGTGTGCCATAGTACCCCCTATATACTACTGACAGTTCTTCAGCTTTCAGAACATCTGAGATGTGCCGCTGGCTGGTAATGGTTCGTGCAATGCGTAGGAGGCGGGGATATGAATGGAACCCATCAGCACCCGAGACCTGAACGCTTGGTGTCTAGCCCGTATGACACTGCATAATGCATATTTCCAGCAGAAGTTCACTACGATTTCGTCGTACACGGATGCGTCCATTATGGGTCATTAGGTTGAATCGAGACTCGTCGGAAATGCTTTGCGCTGCTATTCATCACGTCAGTGTCTGCGTTCATTGCCCCATTGCAGCTGCTGACGTCTGTGGTTCAAGGTCAAGGGAAATCGAGGCAACGGAAGGCGAGCGGCGAGGCGAAAGGCTGAGCTCGCAGACAACTCTTGATGTGATACAGATCTCCATTGTTGTGCTAACCTTGAGGACGTAGCTATTCGGTCCGCCAGCGTCATACAATGTACACGACGGTCTTCCCGTGCGTTTGTTCGTTGCCGGGCTCCAGACCTTTCACATCAATGCGTCGGACCTTCCTCGTCCCACTGACGCCATGTTTGCATCACTGTGCTCGCGTTTCGTCCAAAATGAGCGTCGATGTCGCGGAATCCTTCCCACAATCCAACATATCGGTCTCACTCAAAGTGCGTCAGCTGTACGTACAGGTCTCGACTGCTGCGGCGTAGCATACTCAGCTACGACCAGTGCCTTACTTCCACGTTCCCGGCTATGGCAACTTGATATGTGCGTTCTACTTCAATGCTTCCAACGGAACAGGATACTAGGGGATGGCTGGCACAAAGTGTTTGCATGTGCCTTGCAGTTTTAATAATTTGCACCTTTCCACGTGACCTACCCACCCTGAGAGTTTCAGTCCGATCGCACGATTTTCCAGGTCTTGCATTTTCAACAAACAGCAGTGTCTTTGCCCTCTGCCATCGCAGGTTTGCTCTGGCATTTACATTTTCTAAAGTTAGGGGCGGGGCACGCGTCCCTCCGTGTTCTCCTACGCTATGCCCATGCCTAGGAATATACAGGGTGTGTCTAAAGTCTTTCCCTAATTACGATAAATCGTATAAAATGAACCGAGGTAGTAAGAGGTACGCGGTTTGTTGAATTGATTGGGTCATATTCTCAAATTTCTTTTCGTTGTACTTTTGCAACAATGGAAGGTGCTGCACGTCTACAGTGTAGTTTGTTCTTGAAAGCGTCAGTCGGCAAAGTGGCGTCTATGCAGGAGAAGACTAATTGTGTCCTCTGGTTTTATGAAATGAAATCTGAAGTTCAGGCGTGAGTATGATAGAGCTTCGCCTGAGTGAAGAGCATTAAGAACTGGTATCAAATGTTTAAACAGACGGGAAGTGTCGGTGACGGTGCAAGAAGTGGAAGACCTTCGATTAGTGAGGAAACTGTCGACGCCGTGCGTGATGCATTCGTACGAAGCCCGAGGAAATCAATTCGTCATGCCTCTAGGGAACTGGGAATACCTATGAAGACAGTGCACCGCATTTAAAGAAAGTGGCTTCGTGTTTTTGGTTACAAATAAGATATTGTTCAAGCCTTGGAACCTAATGATCGACCCAGACGCGTGACATTTGCTATGGATATTCTTAAACGAATGGACGAAGCTAATTACCTGATACTGATTTGTTTTTCAGACGAATCAATTTTTCATACCTCAGGTAAAGTTAAAACGCATAATTTCCGTATCTAAGGTTTAGAGAACCCACATGTGGTTTTGAAGAAACAGAGGGATAGCACTAAAATCAATGTTTGGTGCGGACTAATGCACGACAAAGTTATTGGACGGTTCTTTTTCATTGAACCCACCATTACATCGGGTATTTACCTTGACATGATGCAGCTGTTATGTTGCACCTCAATTGGAAAAGATGCAGCCATGGGTAATGTTCCAGCAGCACAATGCGCCCCCTCACTGGGGTGTACCTGTCGTTCAGTTCTTAGATGACAAATTCCCTAACACATGGATAGGCAGAGATGGTCCCATGCCTTGGCCACCAAGATCCCCAGACATTGCACCTCTTGACTTCTTTTTATGGGGCTACATTAAGGATCAAGTTTATGCAACACGAGTTGCAGATATTAACATTTTGAACGGAAGAATAACTGAAGCGTTTGCGACCATCACAGATGACATGTTGCAGCAGGCATGGAAGCAGACAAAGAACCGACTGGATGTCCTCCGTGTAACAAAAGAAGCCCACGTTGAGATATACTGATGACCCGGAAAAAAACTTTGGATTTCAGGTAAGCTATATTTGAAAACCGTATGTGTAACGAGCGTGGTTCATTTTATACGATTTATCGAAACCAGGGAAAGACTTTAGACACATCCTGTATTACATCTCAAGTCCTAACGAGCAAACTTAAGGCAATAAAGTAGCATTTTTACACTTTAATTTAACTGCAAATAGCGTCAGTCCATGTCAACCCAATATAAATGAAAAAACCTTAAACTCTGTTACGGTTGTTGAGTCACCAGAAATAATCCTTCTCTATTGCGTTGAAGTTTTTAAAGCACGGGAAAATCTAAAGACCGAAAGTGTTGCGCACTGATTCATTCTATGACAGAGGCGCAATTTTCTATGACAGTGAATTACCCAGATATTAGTGATGAAAACACATGTGAATGTAAATGGAATTTTTACATGAGCAATTACTTATTCTCAAGTACATTACCTTTGACATTGCGCTGGCATTGGTAATGAGCCTATAGTTTCAACATATCCTAGTGACGCAGAAATCGATGAAAGGATTTTAAACGAAGAAGATGAAACCACAGATCAGGATTACGCTGATTATTATTTGAATCCTTCAAATGTTTCAACAATTCAGAAAGCTTTCGACACTGTAGGAACTTTGCGTAATCGTGAGAACCTATCTATCATCAAAGTTTTAGAGCTGTTGCAGATTTTGATGCATTGATTTTAAAAACAAAATCGGAACTCAAAGGGGCAAATTTACAATTTTTTGTCAACAAATGTTTAAGGCATGCTTATTAGAAATTTACGTACATATTGCAATTCCGTTTTAAGAAAGTTGCAAATTTTTAAGTTGTGCATGTTCATTTATTAAAAAGTAAATTTGAAAAGCATTTTGGAACTATTAGGAAACTATAGAAAATAGTTGATTTTGGAAAATTAGATTTTGAATATCCAGGATCATTCATTCTTTAATGTAATTTTTTTATGATTCGAAGTGCTTTACCGTTCCCTTGGTTGCGAGTTGTGGAATTTTTACCTACTTTATCAGCTCACGGAATATATTAATCACTTATTAAGTGGACCCTGCGGTACACAGTTTTGTTGCATGCGAAGGCATTTGATAGTTTGAGTTCCGACAGGTCATGCGTCTCTCTCTTTTTAATAACGGTATACTAGTTCAAAACTTTGCTAACCACATATTCCAATCATTTTTAGATTTAGTGGATTCAGGTTATTTTTGAATTCTTATTTCAAATGCACAAAGTCAGAGGCGCAGAATTCTGTTTAACAGTAAGTGCTCAGTTTGAGTTGGAGACTCTCATGTAGCACGGGCCATGTGTTTCTCCCAAGGTCATATGTTTGCCGAAATCCTAATATATAAAAAGCTAAGTTGTGACGACGTGGATCACTTTTTAAGTCGTCATAACAACAACTGAGAAACAAATGTTTGTGATGTCACGCTTAGCTTTTCGTGTTTTCGTGCAGGTGACGTCATCACCTACACACGCACAGGACACGCATATATCACTTCGTTTTGTTGCTATAGAAACAAAGAACACAGCTGCTGGTGTGAGGTCATCTCGTCCAAATCCCTTTCACATGACGTCAGAGAAGCGTTACGTCACACGGTCGACTCTTTAGAAATAGGAAAAGTTTGCGTCAGGAATTTGGGTTCTACTTTACATACCCTTGATATGCTTTATCACGCTGTTTAACAGAAAAAGACGAACATTTATATTCCGGTGTTCATACCGTGTTATCCATAACCGTACCTGCTTGATGTTTTGTACATCTTTTTTCTTTTGTTCGAAGTTAGAGTTTCTTTTTTCGAGTGCGATGGAAGTGGAATCATACAGTTCTAGGTTGCAAAATGTTTTACAAGATTATTATTTTTTCGTGTATTTTCCTCCTAAAATATTTAATGGCCGTTAATATTTGTTAAATTTATTTTTTTTAATACGTACTTGCGACGACGTGGATCCCTTTTATTTCAGTAAGGCAAGGACGAACGTTACTGTCCTTCGCGAACATGACTGTTGTTTTGAACTTCACCTACGCCACGTCAAAAAAGAAATTTACCTCTTTCATTAGATGAAGAGATTGAAGATAAAGCCGCAAAGCCGATTACGATCGAGCAAGGCGCGAACACCGCACTGCAGTCGAAAGACAAAATGTTAACCGCCGGAATGCCGAACATACCAAAAAGAAAAAGAGACAAAAATGCAATGCAGTTGAAAGAAATTCTGAAATTCGACGTTTGCGCGATCGTCGTACTAATCTGATGCAAGAAGATATTGAAGCTGAATCTCAGTGCATGAGAAATGTTCATATTGCAGAGGAACAAAATATGACCCTGAACAAAGAAATGAAAGCTACGATCGAGAGGTTCAGAGGAAATTAACGAACCGAGAACAACAAACAAATGCTGCACGTCATGTGACTTTAAACGTTATAGACGATGAAAAGGTATCGAGACACTCATGTGGCACTCTTGAGCAAATTTGTGAATTTTGTTAAGCCAAAACCTTTGCTGGGGAGAAACTTTCAGATGATAAATTTTCTAAATGTTGCTCAAAAGGAGCAGTAAAATTAGATCCCATTCGCACTTCCCCATTAAGTGAAAAACTTATGAAATCTCAGCATGAGCATTCAAAAAAACTTTTGGTTAACGTACGGTCAATTATAGTTCTCTTGCATTTGCATAGATGGGAACACAAATGGCTCTTCCACCGAGTTTAGGCCTTATTGTTTTAGAATAAATGGATTAATCTATCATCGTGCAGGAACAGTGCAAACTGATTATGGTGAACAGCGGAAACACGCGCAATTGTACATATTGGACCCTTATGAGGCTGCTGTCCACAAAGAGTGCAAATGCGAAAAAATAGTCGGTGCAATAAAGATCTGTTTCAAACGCTGAGTACATTCATGACAGAAAATAATCCATTTGTGGAAGCATGTAAAATGATTTATGAAGTCGAGCAAGACAGTATTCAAGAAGTGTAAATGAATAACGCAGTTCCTTATAATGTATCAATGGCAATCATTCAAATTCGTAGAAATTATCAAAGGTGTTATAATGCTCCATGATCTATTGAGGTTGCCATAATATTTGAAAATGCAGATGGTGAACCTCCACTCGAACGTGACTTACTGATTCATTGCCGTGCAAGTACAAGCACCAACAGTAGAAAAACAGAAAGAATCAGCATTGTCGATCCAAATTTAGAGCTTTTGGGTTATCCTCTTCTCTTCCCATATGGCGATCAAAGTTTGGCCATTGACATTCCATTGCAACATAGACCAACGTCTTTACTAAGTGTTGTTAACCAATATACAAAACCGCGGTCAAGGGTTACGCAAATGCAATACTATCAGCATCGTCTTTCGATCCTTGAAAAATTCAGTCCATTATTAAGCACAGGAAATCTTACGCAGCAATACGTTTGTATATACACTGCCGGACAATTGCTAAGGACGTATGACAAAAGCAACGATAGCACCCATAAAATGGAAGGCAGGAAAATGTGGAAATTTGCATAAGTGCGGGGTACAGTAAAACGCGTTGTGCGTATGCAAATTTTGGATTGCGGAACTTGTTCGTGACGTCATAGCGCTGATAAGAGATATAAAGGATTTGACGCGTATTGGCCGTTGTTTTTCAAACGCAAAGTTGAAAGGGAAAGAATCAATTGACGAACTTGCAATTTTCAGTATGTCTTCCCGACATCGACATCACCTAGATGATTGTACACGTGGCCGTATTATTGGCAAGACTGAAGAAGGGCGAAAAATAACAGATGTAGCCAGGGAGTTCGACGTCAGCCACAGTGTTGTTTCAAGGCTTTGGAAATCATTTCAAACAAATGGAGAGTGTAGCAAACGTCACGGGGGAGGTCGTGTTCGCAGTACGACACCTGCAGAAGATCGGTACATAGTGCTATCAACAAAAAGACACCGGCGCAGCACAGGTAGTGAGGTAGCAAATCAGTTTATGGCTGCTACTGGCGAGCGGATCTCCCGAAAAACTGTCGCCAGACGTTTGCATGAAGGAGGACTATACGCCCGCCGTCCTGTTGTGTGCATCCTATTGTCCAGACGTAACCGTACCGCCCGTTTGCAATGGTGCCATCAACATCGCAATTGGACTGATAACGACTGGTCTGCTGTCCTCTTCTCAGATGAGAGTAGATACAGTCTATCGTCTGATTGTCGACGACAACTGATCTGGCGTGATAGTGGTACTGCATATTGTCCAGCAAACATA
Organism: Macrothele yani; assembly: GCA_039090855.1. Taxonomy (NCBI): domain Eukaryota; kingdom Metazoa; phylum Arthropoda; class Arachnida; order Araneae; family Macrothelidae; genus Macrothele; species Macrothele yani. The sequence goes on from CM076995.1 coordinate 191,102,284, forward strand.
CAGGAAAAGGACCGATATCCGACATGTAGTGTCATGGTATAGGCTGGCATCATGATCAATGGCCGTACGTCCGTCTATCTGCTTCCAACTGGGACTATGACTGGCCAACGATACATTAATGATGTTCTGCTACCTCATGTTCGCATGTTCCGTGGTGCTGTCAGTGATAGATTCATTTTCATGGACGACAACGCAACATGTCACCGAACAGTAGCTGTCCAGGAGTGTCTTGAGAGCGAGGATATTCAACGCCTCGTATGGCCAGCACGTTCTCCAGATCTGAATCCCATTGAAAATGTGTGGGATGTTTTGGGGAATAGTCTTGCTGGTAGCCAATGCCCTCCAATAAACAAGGACACCCTCATCCGTGCACTGACAGAGGAATGGGATAAATTACCCCAACAGCTGCTTGATAATGTTGTGCAAAGCATGACACGACGTGTGGAATCATGCATCGCCCTCCATGGTGGCCATATCTCGTATTGACATCTTACGCCGGAACGCCTGCGGACGGTAATGGCATTTTCTTCACGTTTACGTATTCTGCACAAAATGGCCTGTTTGTCCCTTGAACACGTTCCAAAGCCTTCTGGATTTCAGAGCGCAATAAATTGTCTTTCTTGTAATGTCCTGGCATTCTGACATTATTTTATTTCACTTCGCATCCAACCACACTTACTTTTTTATGCGTTATATAGCCATTTATGATCCGTTCTTAGCAATTGTCCAGCAGTGTATTAGAATCCTTAAAGAGCGTGTCCATAGATTTAAAAATGTGTCTTGTAAGAAAATAATTGCTGATCACAATTCTGAATATTCATATAAATGCATTATTGAACTAAATTTGATTCATGCTCGTTCCAAAGGCGTGTTAATTTGGCAAATGCTTTTTTAAAATAGTATATTACCATCAGTGACGTCCATTGTTCTTTTAATGTACTACAAATGAACGAAACTTTGGAACATTACAATTTCCATGACGAAACCACACCCCTCGCTTTATGTTTTAATCTTCTGATTAAGCAGGCAGTTTCTCCGGCTCTGATGAAAGCGGCTAAAATTATTCTGATTTCTAAAACGGGTGATCGTGCATGCATTTCAAATTACAGATCAATTGTCCTACTTTCATGTTTCCTTTTATTATTTACAACTTTCTATTCCACGGTTATTGCGTTTGTGGAAAAGCAGAAGGACCTGCATGCTAATGAGTTTCGTTTCGGAAAGTTAACTTGGTTTCAAACTCTTTTAGTATGTTTCATTCTTATTTTAACCTTCTTAAATGAAGGTGACTTATAAGTAGGAATTTTCTTTGGTTTAGAGGTTTTGAATAGAATTTCGTACATGAATCTCTTTAGAAGTGAGTAAGTAAGCTGCTTGCGTGTGAGAGATTTTAACTGTAAACTTATTGAAAGTTAACGAACAATGACTAGGTTTAATTTATTCAGTAATGCGAAATGCATACAAAGACGGTCCATTAAATAACGATACTGGATTTTCTACTTCTGCGAAAAATTTTATTAGGAACTAAGGCAATCACCTACGAACAATTGTTTTCTGAAGTGCTAATCAGTGGGCCCAAATTAGGGACGGGCTACTGCTTATAGCCCAATGAGTTGCTCATAGTGGTCGTTAAACCTCCAATCATTAAAAAAATAATAAGAGGAAGATATGTGACGAACTACAGAGGTAAAGCAGAGTTTCAAGACGACAAATCTGTAGCGATACATTTTGTCTGTGTAGCTTAGTTGGTAGAGAAACTTACTCCGGAGTGAAGGAGGCGCGGCTTTGATTTCGTCACGGACAAATTTGTGTTTTCACAAGTCATGTGCTTCTAAACCGCTCCTACTAGGGTATATATATTAAGACAATACAACGTATTTTGTCACAAATATTTATTTTTTCAAGCCGACCATGGTTTTGCTGGGTATTGACCTAGCTTCATCAGGACGAATGGCACGTAAATATTCAAATTGTATATGACATCAAAATTGGTGTTTACAGTAATTTGTTTTGGTTAGATGCTTCCACGCGCTTGATAGAAATGGCGTGGATGCCGTGTCATTAACAAGTTGCGAAGACTTCTGATACGTATGGAAAGCTTCCCAAAATATCCAGTTTCGTGGCTGAATCTGGCTTGTCAATTAGTTTTGCTTCTTCAAAGAAAAATGTATTGTCCTTTTCGCAACAGTGTTTAGTTATCGATGACTTCTTTAGGTCACAATTGTGCACTTTCAATCGAAAACGCAAGGCTTTACGGGTTTGTCCTATATACGGAGAGCCACATTCACATGGAGTTTGATAAATTCCTCACGAGTTTTTGTCTTCAGCATAGTCCTTTATCCTAAAAATCTCATTTTGTTTATGGGTTTAAAAATCACCTTAAAATTAAAGGTTTTGAGAATTTTTAAAAATTTTTAGGCAGTGTCACGGGAAAATGGAATAAAGGCAAAATTCTCTCGCATTGGACGCATTCACGAGTTTTTGTTGAAGACAGAAACTCGTGGGGAATTTTTCAAATTCCATATGAATGTGGTGCTTCGTACATAGGACAGACCCGTAGAGCCTTGCATTTTCAATTGAAGGAGCACAAGACTTACATTCGGAACTGTGACCTAAAGAAGTCTTCGATGGCTAAACACTGTTACGAAAAGGACCATAATTTTCTCTTTGAAGAAGCTAAACTAATTAACAAGTCAGATTCAACTATCAAACTTGATATTTTGGAAGCTTTCGACATATATAAGAAGTCTTCGCAACTTGTTAATGGCATGGTATCCACGCCATTTCTATCAAGAGCGTGGAAGCATCTAACCAAAACACGTAACTGTAAACACCATTTATGGTATCATATACAATTTGAATATTTATTTGCCATTCGTCCTGATGAAGCTAGGTCAATACCCATTGAAACCATCGTCGGATTGAAAAATAAATATTTGTGACAAAATACGTTGTTATCTTAATATACACTATATTGACAAACGTCCCTGGACACCTAGGAGAGAAACACAACATAACATCTATTGACATACATTAGTACTGTATCGGTCCACTTTTGGCTTTAATGCATGCACTGACCCTTCGAGATATGCTTTCGACAAGGTTTTGGAACACACCGATAGGTATGCGCTTCCATGCAGTACATAATGATGCCAATAACTGTTGCTTAGTAGTAGGCCTTGGTTCCAAACTTCTTATGCGGAGCTCTAATTCATCCCATAGGTGTTGTATGGGATTGGGATCAGGGCTCTGTGCTGGCCAGTCCACGCACGATATGGGATTACCGTCAAACCATGCCGTAACAGTTTTTGCCTTATGGCTCAGTACATTATCCTGCTGGTGCCAACAAGGATCAATTCCATTGTATTGTTACAGAGTTCGTAGGGCATAAGTAATTGTCCAGCATGTCGAGGTAGACGTGCTGGTTAACAGGTTTGTCCACGATAACCAATGTGCCAGGATCAGACCACGAAAAACACCACCACACGAGAATACTGCAAGCGTCATACTTGACCCTAGGAACAGTACACTGTAGTAAATAGCGTTCCCCCGGCAGCCACCATATCCACACAAGGCCATCAGACTGATGGATCGCGTATCTAGATTCATGAGTCCATAGGACCCGTTTCCATTGATCTACACCATGCTAAACGACGAGTAGCATTCCGAGTAGGGATGAAAGGCTTATGAACAGCCGCACGACCACAGTAACCTATGGAATGAAGTTCTCTGCGAATGGTATATGTACATACAGAGGTTCCAAGATTTTTACTCACCTGTAGACTGAGGTCTTGTGCAGTACTCCGTCGATTGGCTGTAACGACTCTACTGAAGCTTCGGCGACTTCTACCACTGATTTTCTTTGGTCTGCCGGTACTTTTTGCTGCTTCTGGCACGCCATGTGTCTTCCACTTATTCAGTACATCCGAAACAGTTGACTTGGGTATGTTTAAATGCATCTCGGTTTCTCTTATATAACACGCAGAAATCTTTCCTTTCTCAATGTGGGTTCTCTCATACCGGGACGTTTTCCCTCAACGTCACAGTGCGATATGATCGCGGTCAGCTGCAGACTTATTTTTACACCGTTTGAAGCTGTACCGCGCATCTTAACAACGCAGCGGATCCGTTCATTTGCTTTTGAAGTGGTGTCCGGTGACTTTTGTCAATATAGTGTATATAAAATCGTCACAAGACTGTAGTTTTTGAAATCAAGACTCTTCTGGGGTGTGTTAAGATGAGACTCTGAGGAGTTTCTTCGGCTCTTGGCGAAAAAAAAGCAGCATAAGTCAGAATTTGGCAAGTAAGTCTGGCACAACAATTGAGTTTTTGGCGAAAAATGCTCCATCAGAAAGCCAAGCACTGTGTGTTAAAGAGTGGATGCGGTGGAGAACACTCTAGTTGGGAAACAGATTGGTTTCACTGAACGCATTATTTGTGTTAAATGTTCCGAATTTTGTAAGTAAACGTTATGGGCAACGGTCTGCCTTAGCGGCACAGATTCCCTATTCCTTTGCAGAGAAATAAATAAAAACCAAAAACATTGCATTTTGTTCACTTTTGATTTGGGCATACGTGCCTTTTCGGACATAGGGACTTTGGCGATTTCCATTCCATGCCCTGTCTTTTGTTCTCACGATCATATTGAAAAACCCGTGTGTAAACTCGATTGAAGACTGAAATTTCTCATCCATGTTACATGTTATTATCGATTAGGATTTTCAACTGTCAGATGAATTATAATGCAAAACTCATTCTTAAGTTTTGCATTATAATTCATCGGGCAGTTTCTCCATTGATACACTGCTGCACAATTGCTAAGGACGGATCATAAACGGCTATATAGCGCATAAAAAAGTAAGTGTGGTTGGATGCCAAGTGAAATAAAATAATGTCAGAATGCCAGGACATTACAAGAAAGACAATTTATTGTGCTCTGAAATCCAGAAGGCTTTGGAACGTGTTCAAGGGACAAACAGGCCATTTTGTGCAGAATACGTAAACGTGAAAAAAATGTAATTACCGTCCGCAGGCGTTCCGGCGTAAGATGTCAATACGGGATATGGCCACCATGGAGGGCGATGCAAGATTCCATACGTCGTGTCATGCTTTGCACAACATTATCAAGCCGTTGTTGGGGTAATTTTTCCCATTCCTCTGTCAGTGCACGGATGAGGGTGTCCTTGTTTATTGGAGGGCACTGGCGACCGGCGAGACTCCTCCCCAAAGCATCCTACACATTTTCAATGGGATTCCGATCTGGAGAACGTGCTGGCCATACGAGACGTTGAATATCCTCGCTGCCAAGACACTTCTGGACAGCGACTGTTCGATGACAATTTGCGTTGTCGTCCATGAAAATGAATCTATCACCGACAGCACCACGGAACATGCGAACATGAGGAAGCAGAACATCATTAATGTATCGTTCGCCAGTCCTAGTCCTAGTTGGAAGCACATAGAGGGACGTACGGCCATTGATCATGATGCCAGCCCATACCATGACACTACATGTCGGATATCGGTTCCTTTCCTGTATGTTTGCTGGACAATATGCAGTACCACTATCACGCCAGATCAGTTGTCGTCGACAATCAGACGATAGACTGTATCTACTCTCATCTGAGAAGAGGACAGCAGACCAGTCGTTATCAGTCCAATTGCGATGTTGATGGCACCATTGCAAACGGGCGGTACGGTGACGTCTGGACAATGGGGTGCACACAACAGGACGGCGGGCGTATAGTCCTTCTTAATGCAAACGTCTGGCGACAGTTTTTTGGGAGATCCGCTTGCCAGTAGCAGCCATAAACTGATTTGCTGCCTCACTAGCTGTGCTGCGCCGGGGTCTTTTTGTTGATAGCACTATGTACCGATCTTCTGCAGGTGTCGTACTGCGAACACGACCTCCCCCGTGACGTTTGCTACACTCTCCATTTGTTTGAAATGATTTCCAAGGCCTTGAAACAACCCTGTGGCTGACGTCGAACTCCCTGGCAACATCTGCTATTTTTCGCCCTTCTTCAATCTTGCCAATAATACGGCCACGTGTACAATCATCTAGGTGATGTCGGGAAGACATACTGAAAATTGCAAGTTCGTCAATTGATTCTTTCCCTTTCAACTTTGCGTTTGAAAAACAACGGCCAATACGCGTCAAATCCTTTATATCTCTTAACAGCGCTATGACGTTACGAACAAGTTCGGCAATCCAAAATTTGCATACGCACAACACGTCTTACTGTATCCCGCACTTATGCTAATTTCCACATCTTCCTGCCTTCCATTTTATGGTTGATATCGTTGCTATTGTCACCCGTCCTTAGCAATTGTCCGGCAGTGTATTAATTCTACTGAATTCATTCTAAAAGTAAGAGAATATCACATATACAATCTACGTCCGAAAAGTTCCAGGACTGACGCAATAAAGAATGTAAAAAAGTACCATACTCCCAATTAACGCTGGTCACCTTCAAAATACTACCTCTATGAATAAATACACAATTTCCAGCGTTTCTGAAGACCCTGAAAACAGTTCTGGAAAGAACTTTCCGGGCTGTCCTCAAGTTGATTTGTTATGGCTCCTAGGATAGGGGTAATGTCTGCAAGTACTGTGAGTGCGTACCAGCGATGGAAACGGCTCACGGGTCAACGGGTCGACAATTTTTGCAGGACTAACGGGTAGGATCAATGTGTTTCTGACATTGTTTTATTCCCGTTTTATTTTTGAAAAGAGAAGAATATATTCCAAAGAAAAATGCGCGTTTGGAATTCTGTAGTCGATACTGGTGCCCATGAAGTGAATAATGATTTGCCATGCAAAAATATTGTCGTCTATTTCTTAAAGCAACGAAGATTTCCACCGACCGACGTCAAACACAGCGACACTATATCGTAAAAAGATACCTCCTTTGCGTTCTTTTACAGTGCGATTGTCCAGGGCAAGGTACAGGCAAACGCCATTCACCTGCTTCTCAGCTGATTCACTCTCTCCGTGCGAAGTTCACTGTATGACTAAGAGTTAATTTTCACATCACATCTTTTACATTGAGCATTCAGAAGTTTTCGATTGATGTCCTAACATCCTGTTCCCATGATATGTGATGTTGAAATTAACTCCTTATTTTTTAATATGGATGGATTCAATATTAAGGAGGTTGAGAGAGGCGTCGAGGCCAACAAATACGTGCTTGTTGAAAACCACAAGGGAAAGAGTGAACGCTGGAAATTATTTCGTCTCATTAAGGAACCGGTGAATAATTCTGTGTTGTTTGGTCTTACTTGTTGCTCAAAATGTGGAAAGTGTATAATTACGAAGAAAGATGTCGTCGGTGTAATAAAAGATTATGGAACCAAAAATCTAACGGACCATATGAAAGTATGCGCACCTCCATCAAAGCGTGGAAAGAGTGAACAATCTAAATACATTTAAAAAAATACATTCGCGTAATCGTAAATAATGATTCCCATTTGTAATATACTCCATGGTCACGATCATAGTCAGCCATTACTTCTGGATTACGCAAAAAAGTGGCACTAAAATGGTTGGTTGGTTGGTTGGTTGTTGGATTTTATTGGCGCAAGGGCCAGGTTTGGCCAAAGAGCGCCAGACAAAGAACTATCAGCCACAGATTTTTAAAAACGTGGAAAATGAATAAGAACAGACAGGCTTGGTAAAAGTTGAAAAAGAGTATCATGAAAGCTGTGAAGACAAGGTAGTTAATTAGGTTTATATAAAAATTTATTAATTTACTATTTTAATTATAATTTTTTTTTTCTTTAAACACAACTACACAAAGGAGTCACTCTCCTCCCCCCACACTCCTCTGCAATGCTGGCAGAGGGCGGGGACGAACTGTCACTCTCTTCCCCCCATGTTCCTCTGCAATGTTGTTTGAGGCTGGGGACGAACTGTCACTCTCCTCCCCCCTATGTTCCTCTATAATGTTGGTTGAGGGTGGGGACCTCGCTGAGGCCGAGACAGTTGGATGGACACTGCACACCTTTGCGGATTGAGGGCCGGGTCTTCCGCACGTGCAGGCTTTCGACTGGAAACTGGAAGAGATGGTCGGCAGCAAAAGAGAAGGCCCAGAATCAGGTATTCGAAAAATCTCGAGCTCGGGGAAAAACACCTGTGTCGCTTGGTCAGCTGTAGATCGCTTGGCAAGGGCGGCGAGAGCTACAGGGCGCGGAACAAAGGGCTGCACGGGTTGTGGCAGAGACTGAACTACTGCGGCAAAAGTACGCTGTCGGGTGGTGGGTATACCCAACTTGGCCTTGGCAGCAGGATACGAGAGGCCTTCCAGGGTCTTGAGCCGCTGGATCGCCATCTCGTCCTTCCATTTCATACAGTTGCGGGAGTAAGCTGCATGGGCCTCACCGCAGTTAACACAGCAGGCCGCAGAAGAGCAACCTTCCCCGTCATGTTCACTGGAGCCACAATTTGCGCAACGAGCGGAACTCTTACAGAAACGTTGTGAATGCCCGTACCTCTGGCACCTGAAACAGCGCAGAGGACTGGGAATGTACGGGCAAACTCCACAGACCAAGTAGCCAGCCTTGATTTCGGTCGGAACTTTCGGGGAGTTAAAAGTCAAGATGACATTTTTTGACTTAATCATGGAACCATCACGCCGGAACATCATACGACGTGCAGCAATAACACCTTGATCAGCAAGTTCAGTCACGAATTCGTCTTCACTGCATGGCAAGAGATCAAACTCCGAAATAACACCCCGAGAGGTGTTAAGAAACGGGTGAGGTGTCACTTTTACAGGAATGCCTTGAAGACTAGTGAGGTTCAGAAAAGTGTTACTCTGAGAAACACTGCAAGTTTGGACAAGCAGGTCCCCAGAGCGAAGCTTCCTCACAGACTTCAAGGGGCCAACCGCAGCGTCCAAAGCTTTAGAAATGAAAAAGGGAGATCTGGTGGACAGTCTCTCATGTGGATCGATGGATTCTACAAGCAAGTGAGTAGCATGCGTAGTCACAGCAATCGAGGGGAGACGACGCTTCGGAGCGACTGGTACAGCTGCCGAAGAAGAGGTTCCACATTCTTGGTCCAGGTCAAGGTCTAAAGACCGTTTAAGGGTATGAGACTTGGTAGGTTGAGAAGACGAAGGACAGTCGTTGTCAACTATCATTTTGTCAGGTGACTTAAATTTGGAGTTTTTGTTCTTTTTACCCATGGAAAAAAAGGAGGAAGATTCGTCTGCAGACTACTCCACCCACCACCGAGCCCTACAAGGGAGAACTGGAGGTCTGCAAGCCAAGAAAATGACGCTGGACACAGTTCTGGAGCTTATACGTTGCAGATATAGTCCGTTGGCTGTGATCACACGCACTCGGCGGACACTTCGGCCTCCGGGTACCGTCATGCCAACGCCTTTGGCATGATCCCACAGCCCCCGGGCTCACCCTGCCGTGCTATACGACAAAAAAGCCGCTAAAGCCGTGTACACAACTTGGTACAAGACTTCTGACTAGAGGTGGGTTAGTCTCTAGCCTCCCGTTTACAGCGAAGCCGGGGTCGAAGAGGAGTGTTGGTACACAGGAGGCACTTATCCGGTCTCCTGCGACCTCAGCCGCCAGACATCCCATTTCCGCCTCACGGGTCTCCGCACGCGGCAAACATGCAGGTAGGTCTAGCACCCAAACCAGCTAAAAGGAAAAAAGAAATCCAAAGAAGACAAATCCTGGAAGGGAACCTAAACGGAATCTCAGCAACCTACGAACTGAGCGGTTAATATAAATCAGTTAGTGGTGGAGGGTAACAAAACCACAAGACCGGGGTGTTAGTACATAACGTGGTAGCGATTAGGTAGAGAACACAACACGGGCAACTAGCCAGTGGAGAAAATAAATAAAAACAAAAAAGCGAGACACAAGACCAGCTCGGGATCGTGGGGCCGCGACTCCCCAACAGCTAAATGAACAGCCGTCCCTGCAAACACCAACAGCACCAAAATAAAAAACAAGCGGTTTCATGACATCAGATGTTGACCAGTCACAAGGTCAGCTCGGGCCGTGGGGGCGCCGCTCCCCAAATAACTGGAAAACCAGTTATCCCCGTGCGGGGGCACTAAAATGGATTCCAGTTATTAAATATCAAGCAGTTATTGGGATGAATATATATATTACGTTTATACGAATATATATGTATAAATTGAGTTTCAAATTTATAGTTCAAAGCAGATTTTTCCAGGTCAGTAACGGTTCCGGATCAGGTCGGGTCCAGTTATGGGACGTCCGGGTCCGAAATTTTTGACACGTTCCCTACTCTAGTTGGTACCTGTCCCTTCAGCACTTTGTCGCTTGGATTGTGAATTATACTGCAGGCACCATGTTTCACCTCCTGCAATAACTCTGGAGCAAAAATCAAGATCCTCAGCTGCAGTGTCTAGTAGATCAGAACACATCGATGAACAAGCTTCCTTTTGGTCATAACTCAGAATGCAGGGTACCAATCTGGCTTTAAGTTTTCATTTTCCCAGATCCTCACGTAAAATCTCATGGCAGACATACTGACGTCTATCGACTCAGCCAATAGTCCCACTGTGATTCAGCCATTTTTCTTTAACTGATTCCGCACCTCTTCGATTATTTCAGCTGTTCCCACACTGAAGGAATGAATGTCCAGATTTCAGATCATCGTCAAAGGATTCCCGCCCGTCACAAAACCCTGCATATTATTCGAAAACTGTGCTCGATATAATACTGTGTCTGAATACGCTTCTTGCTTGGTAATAAACTTCACTAGCGGATTTACCAAGGTTCCGACAAAAACGGATATTTACTCTGCTCTTCCATGGCTAACATAGAATAGAACGAGAACGCTCGCTATGACACCCTTAATGCCCGTGTGCCACCTGTCGGTTCCGTTATAAACCGGTTTCCAACTGCTTGCTGATTGGCCAAGGATTGCTGTCTTCTAGCATACATGTGATATTTTTATCCCACTCACTACTGTTACGTCAGTTATGCAGTCAGTTCTGGAAATTATTAGACGTAGGCTGTAAAATCCATTTTAAGTATCTATTTTGGTCGCTATCTATTAAGTAAATTTCATTTCTCTCTCGATTACCCTTTCTAAAATTAATCACATATCTGAACTCCCAATAGTTTCTCTTGCTGTGGCAGAACAGGTAGCTCGTCAGATATATAGCAAAATAGATGAAATCACGCATCACTTTTGTGGAGTGTGATAGACGATAGATACAATCAGATGTTTTTAACATTAGTCAGGCTTCTTATCTGAGTGTGAGAACGTTATTTATCTCTTTATGAGTTATAACCTGCATTAATTTTAGATCAAGTGATCTTATCTTTAGTAATCAAGTTTTGTGTTGGGGAAATCATCTTTCATGTGAAATTTGCGAGTTGTGCAAGTTACAGTGATGTCAAAAATGTGTATCTATTGAAATGGTTGGGGTAAGAACTAAGTCCAAAGGTGAACGAGTGGTCTGAAAATGAGCTTAGGTTACAAGTGGGAAAAATCGTGTAGCATGTGTTGTGGTGCGTGATATGTAACTCCAAATATCAGCGATGTCTCCATGATTCAAAATAAGATCATGCCATACAAAAAGCAACAAAAACCTTTATTACATGTGTAAATGAACATTTGTGGCATTGAACACATGACAAAGCAAAGTAATTTGTCACAATGAGAGCAATGCAAGATCCCAAAGTTATCACAGTACTGAAAATTGTTATTGATATCTGAAAAACAAATATGTTGAACATTATCAAAAGAAGCGTCATCTCTTTCACAGTATCCAATTTTTATTCACGCATACAACAACGTGTTGTTGAATTTTTCTGCCTGCCATTGATTGTTCATTGATACATTCGATGATTTTCTCCACTTGTGCTGTAAGGTCATTTTCAGACCCCTCGTTCACCTTTGTCAGTTCACCTAGGCCAAAACGGAAATACGCCCATTGGGATTTTTTCTTAGTACACTATCCTGGCCACGCTTCTCCAATTTTGGAGAATGGCAGTTGAAAGGCTTCCCTTGTAAGTTGTTTAACGACCACCCTAAGGAACTCGATGGGTTATAAGCAGTCGCCCGTTCCTAATTTTGGACCATTGGCTCCAGGTAAGAGAGAGAGCCAGTGCCGTAAGACAAACACAGCATCCATGCCTCACGGGAATCGAACCCGGACCTTCTCACGGACGAATGGTCATAAGCCAGCACTTAAACCACGTCGGGAAATTTGTTTTCACATATCCAACACAACCGACAGTTTCTTTCTCGGCTTTATCGAAATATTTGCGTTAATTCTTTATTCAAAATACATGTCATTCATTTTCTTGAAGGGCGAGAGGATGCCTGCCACCCCACATTCTCTTAACAGTACATCGACATAATTGATTCTTTTGTTGCTAACAATATATGGATTTTACGATAAAAGATAGGAAGAAGATGTGCTGCTCCGATGAATCACAATACATACTGCTCCATTCAGCAGGTAGTTGAGTCGATATTTGGAGTCAGCAGCATGAAGCTATGGATCCCTCATGCATGGGTTCGGCTATCGAAGCCAATGGAAAACGATTGGGTGATATGGGACATATTGTGTACTTAGCTGTCACAAACTGTAACCCTGGTGTGTGTTGACAAACGTAGGGAAACCGATTACTGCCAGGGACTGCTTGTAGACAGTATACACCTTCCAGTGATGTACCCTCAACCCGAGAGGAACTTTCACTTCCAGGACCATAATGACCCATGTCATCGACCCAGCCTCGTGCAAGAATATTTCGAAAAAACATAATGCTCATATGTAACATCTCGAATTGAGTCCAAACACTCCCGATCGTTACCCAATTTAACATATTTTTGATGCTGTGGATCGCCAAGTCTGGGAGTTGGGCATCGGACCCGTACCGGAACTCTAGACCGCGACACAAGAGTTGAGTTGCAGATTTCTACACAATTGTGTTAACGTTTAATGCAGTCGATGTCACGCCGAGTGACGTTCGTTCTCGGGGAAAATACCCAAGAAGTACTAGGTACGTGATTTCAATTCAGAGAGCACTCACTGCGTATTGGTATTCACACGGACGGCATGCATATATTTAGATGCATGCTGATATATGGGATGTGTTTAAATAGTTCTAAGACTACAGCTACAGATATGCTACTTGTGTCACACTGGAAATTTTGTGCAACGGCCGTTCCATAAAAACTGAGAGTAAAATCACACAAAATGAAGAAATATAGGTACAACAAATTGTATGTTATGCTTTCTCAAAGTATCTTCCCTCGGATGATATGCAACTGTCCCACCGTTCAGTGCACTTTTCAAAGCATGTGGTGAAAGCATTTTGTGGAAGATGCTTCAGCGACCCCCAGAATAACGTCAGCATCTGTGTTGAATGTTGCGCCACGGAACTTCTCCTTCATTGTTAGAAACAATCAGAAATCGCACGGGGAGAGGTCAGGACTGTAGGCAGGCTGTGGCATGATTTCAATACAGCATTTCGTAAGAAACTTTTGAACACAAGCAGCCACGTGTGGGCGGGCGTTATCATGGAGTAGGGTCCACTTACCCACCAGTTCCGGTCGCTTAGTCGATATGTGTCGTTGCAGACGCTTCAAAACTGAAATTTAATAATCGGCATTGACAGTAATTTGTGGAAGAATGGCATGCTGGTAGACTACACTATTATAATAAAAGAAAATTATCATCATCACCTTCCCAAATGATTTGGTTTGGCGGACGTTTCTCGGAGGAGGCGAGCCTGTGTCTTTCCAGACACTCGTTGCGCGCTTCGTGAGGAGGTCGAAATAGTGTACCCATGTTTCATCGGCAGTTATTGCTGTGTTCAGAAAGTTTGGATCCTTTGTAATCATTTGTTTCCGCTCATGACACACCTGAACTCTGGCTAACAATTTTTCTCTCGTCAGGTGATGCGGTACCCATCTGGAACACACACGATGCAGTAGAAATTTTTCGCGTAGAATACGGAATGCCAACGTTTTTGAAATATTAGTTGACGCCGATGTTTTCACAAGTCATTCGTCGATCTCCGTGTAGGATTGTCTAAACAGTGTTATGAATATGCCCCGTAACAACACTTTTAAGTCGAACAGGCCTAAGAGCGAGTTCTGGTGAAAAACGTCATTTTTTGAAATAATGGTGCCATCTAAAAATCCTTGACTCACCCAAACATTTATCTTTGTAAGCTTTTTTTAAAATCAGCTGTTTATGGAGCCGTTTTATCCAAACGATAGCAAAAGTTTGTCGCACAACGCATTTCACTTCTTAACTCTGAATCACTCATCTCCATAGCTGTATGGCGAAATGCATATATTCTTTAAACAACTGCACAAGAACAAAGCCACAATCGTCTGCCACGGCTAATAACTGTTGCCATAGATACTTCCTTAATTCAGTTAGTCATCTGCGTAGTTATTTTTCCCCTTTACACTGTTGCAAACTCAAAAACAAATTACCCTGAATTTTCATGGAACGGCCTTTGTAAATAGATTGTACAGCGAAGGTTTTGCTTTAGCTAGTGTAGAGTTTCAGGTCTGCACCTTTTTTCATTCTTACACATCACTATTTTTAGTCCGATGGTTTAATGGTTTGCTGCAATTTACTAGGCTTATGCATGTTTGCAGCGTTATATGGTGGAAGAAAATGTCCTACTTACACAAGCAGGACACATTTAATCAACGTAAAAGAATGTCCTTCTGAGCTAAACCCTTGCGCCATTAATTCATTCGCCTTTGTTGCCGTCGTGAAAAAACAACGCCTGTGTCTATGCGATGAACTCGTCGACGCATTTTAAGTGAACCGCTAGCTGGCCAAGAGCAATTGCGAAACAAATGGAAATCCAACGAGGCCACGTTTGTTGAGTAAACCTACTGAGGACTAACCTCTCAACCCAGACGCATGGTGGTTCCATGGTCTCTGGAGCAACACGTGTTCGTGCAGTATTATGCAACAGAAACTTTGGACAACGATGCCCCGAAAACGGCACTTTTTGTTGCAGTTCCTTTTTCAAAAGTAGTAGATGATTACCGTAGCGTTTCGTAGTCGTTGTTAGACCTTATGGCATGAGGCCGTGATACACCAAACGTTGCTTGTCCCAACAGATACAGATAAGAACTTTCTGACCGTGAAGGTTAGGTGGGATTGTGTGTAAGTGTTGATGCTTGCCTGGGTCCTAACCAGGATCTTTTATTATTTGTTTTATTACAGTGAATTATTTTTAATCACCCCCAATGATTTTTCTCTAGAAGTACTTTTTCCGACGTAAGACAAGAAATGAAAATCATATCTTCGTCCTCTGACTAATGGGCACTCAGTGAGTTCGTGTGGGACACACTATCCCACTTTTTGAATCTTTCCGTGGCGTGCAACCGTCGTACTACACTGTAAAAAATTTCATGGTCAAATTACGGTAGATACACCGGCAGCTGAGTGGCCAGTCAATAAACCGTAATTTTCCAGTACCATACTGTAATGTTCATTAACGGTCTAATGACCGGGAACTAAAAAACGGTCAAACTACCAGAAAATGTGGCCTAACACATAGATCAACCGTAAATTTAATACGGTAGATGAACCGCATTCTAAAGAAAAAACATGGCAAAGCCTGTTAAATAAATACGGTGTAAATACCGTAATTTTACAGTACCATACAGTAATGTTCATTAACGGTCTATTGACCGGGAAATAAAAAACAGTCAAACTACCAGAAAATGTGGCTTAACACGGTAGATCAACCAAAAATTTATTACGGTAGATAAACCGTATTTTTTAAGAAAAAAACATGGCAAAGCTTGTTAAATAAATACGGCGCAAAGACTATTTTTTTACAAAAATGTTAAACCACAGTTTTTTAGATTTGGTTTAACGACTGTTTTTTAATCATTGTTTTCTTTTTCTTTTTTTTTGTCTAATTAGGGCTTCTCACGCCCAATTTGCCTGCTAACCTGCATATTATGCATATAGAAATAGTTCACTCTTTCAACTACTCACTCAAAGCTGTTCAGTTACAATTTTTCCCCCTAATTTTTTGCAAAATTGCATGTGTTAATTTTTTCCCTTATCTATAATGTGCATTTGTTATTTGAGTTTTTTGTGTTCATAATTTGTACAAACTCTATAAAATACAGTTTAATTATATACACCAATCAGCCAAAACATTAAAATCACCTACCTAATATAATGTATATCCTCCTCCCACCTGATGAGACAGACTCAACGAGATATTGATAGGTCTCTCTTGGTATCATGACTGCAACAGAAGATCCCAGTTCCCGTAAATTGTGGTTCAGGTGATGCTGCTCGTACTCCTTCCTCCAACTGAAACCATAACTGTTCAATAGGATTGGGGGCCATGGCAAGTATAGTGAATTCTTCGTTGATTCATGTCTGGCAAATTTTGGGGTCGTGGCATTAAAAGGAATTCCTCGTTATGTTCTTGGAACCATTCGAGGACTTTCTATACAATGTGGCATGGAGCAGTCTTGTTGAAAGCCACCATCTCCGCCAGGGAATACAGTTGCCATAAGGTAGTTTAATCGTTGTGGCTGATCGATGTACATTTATATAGACCGGCCGTTGTCAGAGGCTGGTTGAGTGAGTACTGTGTGATTGATTGCGAATCAAATCGACTGCTGTTCCAATAGACTCTGTTAGCAGAGCGAGGGGAGTTGTTTCTCCCCTCAAAAACTTGATTTTTCTTCTCTTTCGTTTTTCAAAACGAAGGGAAGAAAATTTTTCTTTTTCATTAATTTGAAAAAAGTGTTTTGGTGCAGTCAGTTTGGACTTAGAAAAACTGTCCTTGTCAGGGCAAAGTCCAAGCTGCGGTCAAAGCACAGTGCGCAACTCTGACAAACGAGCGGGTACGTCGTCGCCGTGCTGGTCCCACTGATCTACGGATCAGTCCAAATCCCGCACTCAACCAGGGTCAGGTGCAGGTTACAGCGGAAGAACCCCTAGGTACCGCTGAGCACCTGACTTTCGAACGTAGTAAGTCTGACCGACCAGGGACACAGGTCCCAGGGCTTGCACTCGGTTAGCAACCCGAGTAGAGAGATGGCAGAGGACGCGGGGGCTCAAACCCCCGGTCCAAGTGAGCCCGTTGAGGCAGACTGCGGCTTGGCAATTCCGTCGGAATTCGCAAGCGCAGTCAACTCCTTCTTCCAAGAGTTGGAGAGAATTATTGAGAATCCAGCTAATAGGGTTCTGGTTAACACCAGGACCAAGATTAGAAAAGATAGCGAACTCGCTACAAGAGGCTTGCACCAAGCAAGTAATAGAAATGAGTCTCGCCCAAGGGAGACTCCAAGAGAGAAGGGAGAGCGCTAGCGCGGCTCCAAAATCGTACGCAGATGCGGTACGAGCTAAGCCTACTAAGGGGAGCACGGTCCCAAGGCAAAAAGTGGCTAAGAAGCCAGCCGGGAAGAAGCACGAGAAGAAGCACGTACTTCTCGTGTACCCGGTATCAGACAAGGGCTCTCCCTCGTCTGAGGAGGTCAAGGTGGCACTGCAAACACAGATTTGCCCCGCCAAACTCCAAATTGGAGTGAAAAGTGTCAGGAAGGTGAACGGGGGAGGAGTGATGGTGGAGTGCTCCTCCGCCCGAGACATAGAGAAACTGGACTCGGAGCTTAAGAGCAACGAAGTGACCAAGGAAAACCTTCGGTCGCGGTTGCCAGCGAAAAGAAACCCGAGGTTCATTATCTATGGGATCAATGAAAACCTGTCAAGGCAACAGGTCGAGCAATGTCTCGTAGAACAGAACCCAGAGCTGGAGGAGAGCAGCCTCCAACTCAAGTTCTCTTTGAAGGTGAAGGGTGGGAAACGCCACTGGGTAGTAGAGGCAGACCCACTAACCTTCAAAAAAGTAATGAAGCGAGGCAAGCTCGGGGTGGAATGGTCCGTCCACTCAGTAAGGGAATACTTGAGGGAGGTCCGTTGCTACAGGTGTAACGGGTTCGGGCACTTTAGGTCAAGGTGTCCCGAAGAGCAGGATAGGTGTGCCCGGTGTGGGGAAACCGGGCACAAGCGCCAGGAGTGCAGCAACAGCCCGGTCTGCACTAACTGCCTGGCAAGTAATAAGAAATTTAGGCGTCGAGGGGATATAGGCCACTCGAGCCTCGACAAGGAATGCCCAAGCCTTGTCAGAGAACTGGCTCTACTAAAAGAACGCACTCACTATGGATGAAAGACCAAAGAGAGGCGTTAAGGTGCTGCAAATCAATCTGCACCATGCAAGGGCAGCAACAACACAGGCCCTGGTGACAGCCACTGAGCAAAAAGCTCATCTACTGCTTCTGCAGGAACCGTTTGGACAGGGGGAAGAGTGGTGGGCTTCCCTAACTCCTACCGGATCTACCACCCCAGGGTGGAGAAACCCAGGGTGGCCACGGTCGTGAAAGACCCGTCCCTAGCGGTTCTCGAGGTAAAATGCTCCGAGAACGTGGTCGCCCTGGGGGTGGAATGTGGAGTCGAGAAATTCTTAATGGTGAACGTATATAGTTCTCCAGCAGGCGATTTGAGAGAAACGCTGAATGAGCTAATGGCTCTATTAGGGGAATTCCCCAGTCATGAGATAGTAATAGCAGGCGACTTCAACGCGAAGAGTCCTCTCTGGGGCCAACAAGAGGAGGATGAACGCGGCCAGCTACTAGTGGACTTTGCCAACGCGGCAGATCTGAGGGTCTTGAACGATCCAGAGAGCACCCCGACCTTCCAAGGGGCGAGGGGCTCCTCTTGGATCGACGTGACTCTCGTCAAAGTCTCACAGCGCAGCCTAGTCCAGAATTGGCAGGTACTGGACGATGAAAGCTGCAGTGACCACCTAGCCCTATCTTTCGTTTTGGGTTCGGAAAAGCCCATCCGACCCAAGCGCAAAAGGTTCTTCATGAAGAATCTCGACTGGTGGGCTTTTAAAGCCAAACTAACTACCTTGTTGGGGGGTAGGAGGGCAGAAGAGGCAGGAGAAACACCGGACCTCAACTCCCTCTTTGAAGAACTTACCAGTGAAGTCACAGCGCTATGCGAGAGTAGCAGGGGAATTAAGGGGAGCAAAGGATCCCCACCCCTGGTGGTCGGAGAAACTAAAAGCTCTAAGGGCGAGAGCTAGGCGGAGTAGAAAAGCTCTGCAAAGAGCGAAAGCTACACCGCAAGACAGGGAGTGCACAGAAGTGCATAAAAAGGCTCTTTCAGCATACAGAAGAGAACTGAATCTCTCGAAAATCTCTTACTGGAGAAAACTGTGTGAGTTCCAAACTCCGGCAGACCCTTTCGGGATCCCCTATAAGATCTCGAGGGGATCCATCAACGAACCGCTAAAACTGGCAGCGGTCGAAAGGGCAGACGGTAGCCTATCAAAGACTCTTGATAGTACCATAGAGAGTCTCTTGGATTACCACTTCCAAGGAGACGAGGGAGAAGGGGACTCCCCACGACAAAAAGAAATAAGGGATGAATGTCGGATCCCACCGGACACTGGTGAGGACCCCCCTTCACAAGAGAGGAAGTGGAGAACGCCCTCTCCAGTCTTAACACTGGCAAAGCACCAGGCAAGGACGGGTTTGACCTCAGCATAGTCAGAGAAATCTACTATGCAAATCTCGGGTATTTTGTGGCGCTCCTAAACGAATGCCTCGGGAGGGGAATCTTCCCAGACTTGTGGAAAACAGCGGTGCTAGTTCTTTTCAACAAGACCGAAAAGAACAAAAATGATCCCGCAGCCTACAGGCCTATCTGCCTCCTCTCAGCGTGGAGCAAGGTGCTGGACAAGCTCATAACGAACAGAGCGCTTAGCTTTCTCATGGAGCAGGGAAAGCTAAACAGGAACCAGTTTGGTTTTCTTCCGGGGCGTTGCGCAACGCAGGCAATTCGCAGCCTCAGAGAGAGGGCAGAGAGGAACAAAGCGGTGGGGCTCCACACCTGCTTCATCTCACTAGACGTGAGGGGGGCATTCAACAGTGTCTGGTGGCCAATGGTTTTAACCAGACTGAAAGAACTTGGCTGTCCAAGGAACTTGTTCTCGTTGATCAGCAGCTACCTGTCTGATAGAAGGGTCGAGTTCGAAGCGGGGAATGGGCAAGCCTCGCGCTCGTACCACAGAGGGTGTCCGCAAGGATCCAACTCCGGACCCATTTGGTGGAATATAGTGGCAGACGCAGCTCCGAATCTAGACCTGGGTCCGGCAGTGGAAATTCAAGCCTATGCGGACGATTTCGTTCTCGTGGTCTCCGCCTCAGGGAGACACGTGATCGAAAGAGAAGCACATAGCGCCTTGGATGTGCTAGACAACTGGAGCAAAGAAAACAAACTTTGCTTTGCTCCTGAGAAGACCACTCTGCTAGCAATAGCTAAGCGTGGAGTAATGAAAACACCACCTCAGTGCAGATTCCAAGGGTGCACTATCAAGGCGGTGCGTGAAATGAAGTACTTGGGTGTGGTCCTGGATCAGAGTCTATCAGGGCTGCCACACCTGAGGCACCTTAGAACAAGGTGCACGGTGATTCTCAATAGATTGAATGGCATGAGGTTAACGGGCAAAACCAAGAAGGCCATCTATCAGAGAGGAATTGAAAGAATTCTGACGTATGCAAGCGGAGCATGGTGGACTCCCACAGTCAGAATGAAGAAGGGGATAAACCAAATCCAAAGGTTGGCGCTACTAGGGATAACCGGTTGTTTTCGCACAACGTCGACCCTAGCACTCCAAGTGCTGGCGGGGTGCGAGCCGGCAGACCTGGTAGTGGAAAGGGAGGCAGCAATGCACTGCCTTAGGTCAGGCGAGGACGCCTATCTACTCGGTGTCCCACATCGAGCCTCCAACATGGAGCTGGAAAGTGTGGATTGGCAGATCCACCCGGCCGAGGAGATTTGCCCACCGTGGGACAAGGAGAAACCCACGGGAGTTGGGCACGAGCTGTTCACGGACGGCTCAAAGTGGAAGGGACAAGTGGGGGCAGGCTTCTGTGCGTTCTCGGATGGGAACGAAGCCACTGCAGGATGCGTGAAATTATCGCAAAACGCTTCTGTCTTCCAGGCAGAACTTCTGGCGATCGAAAAGGCACTCACCTGGGCACTCCCCAGGAGTAGTGACGAAAGGATAAAACTCTACTCGGACAGTGAGGCAGCACTGCAGGCTCTGAGTAGATTCAGGGGAAAAACCCCATCGTCCAGAGGATCAAATCCCTCTTGAGGGCAAAGGGAGATGGGGCAGTCAGTTTCCACTGGGTACGAAGCCATGTCGGAACCCAGGGAAACGAAAGGGCGGATCAGCTGGCGAGGGCAGCCACGCTGAAAGAGACGGTTGACGTGCAATGCAGAACGCCGCGAAGGAGTATTCGCGCAGCATTAGCACGACAGACCATGACCGAATGGCAGGTCAGATGGGACACGGGAGAGACAGGGCGGAAGACACACAGAGTGTTTCCAAAGGTCTCGACCAAACGTGCACAAACAAACAAGCTCCTGAATCAGGTACTCAGTGGCCATGGCATCAGCCCTGAATACCTGGGCAGATTTGCCATCAGGAACTGCACTTGTCCCTGTGGAAAGAGAACGGCAAGCATAGAACACTGCGTACTTGAATGCAGTGGCTTCGCCGAATGGAGAAACACACTGATCCCAGGTGTGCAAAGAACGCGAAGATTGGATCTGCTCATCCAATCCTCCGTTAACAGGAGGGGTATAATAGCCTTGGTTGAGAGGCTAACCCTCCAGCAACATACCATCTTCCCCAATCAAATGGGGACCGAAACGCAGGAGGTGAACGTGCACACCGAAAGCGATTCGGAAGAGGAATGAGGGCGAAAGTCTGTGGGCAAGCAGACGAAGAGACCACCAATGTAAATACTCTGTAAATAAATTTTTGCTATCTCTTGATGTTGTGAGTTCTAAGCATGAGGACAGTGTATACATGTGTGTAGATGTTTTGAAAAAGAAAATAAAGGGAAATTATTCCCCAAAAACAGTTCGAGGGCAAGGAATCTTCCAGTCAAACCCTAAATTCATGAACGACCTATCCCGCCAGACAGAGCGGGAACCCAGACAAGGTATACTAGGTCGCCTGCCAGCACGTCACCGCGGGCTGGTCTCTGGGCCATTGGGGTGGCCAGGGTCCGAACCGGCGTCTCAAGGCAGGATAATTGTCGCAACATGTCAAAATAACATCCAAGGTGCTCAATAAGTCCCCGTGGAGCCAAGACAGATTGGCGGAACGGGACAATGAAAATCAGTATATTACATTTATATAAAGATTTTGAATGCGGTCATCCCTAGGAGGCAACTCAGTTTAACAAAATAATCAAAATTCAAGTACCACTGAACTTGCTTATAAACGAGTAAGAAGTATATTATCCCACACTGTCAATTCATTTTCACCTGATAAACAATTATGCATTATTTACTATGTAGCAGTGGCGTAACCACATTTTAAAATCTGGGGAGTACGATCACACATACACACATTATATATATATATACATTAGGATCCCCGGCTCTGAAAATCTGGGGGGGGGGGCTGACCCCCAGTGGTTACGCCTATGCTATGTAGTTTTACTGACATTGGCAGTGCTGCAACACGTAAGTTACCCCAAAAAAAAAAAAGAAAAAAAAAGACCCATAATTACAAATTCTACGCATCTTTTGGGACCCCACATTTAATTTGTATTTTTTTAACATGCCATTTGGCAAAAGTCAAATTCATGAGGATCAGGGAAGGAACGAAAACACCAGAAAGGCACCATCCCTCAAGATCAGTGTTAGAACTAGATCTTCTACTGACCCAGCGGACCACTAGAATTTGCAAACCACCTACTGGTCCGTAAAAATATAAAAATTAAGACATTTACAATATATGTAGAGAATAACGTATCATTTCAATGGAATTATCCAATATTTTTTTTTAAACCTATCATTAGTTTGCAGCCTAAAAAGGAAAACCATACAGCAAGGTAAAAGAAAAAATAATATTTGAACTTGTGAGGGAAAAAAAAACAAAACAAAACAAACTTACTGGCCTTCTGGGCCAGTAAAGTCAATAAGTTCAGTGGTCCAATGGAAGTTTTACTGGCCAATGCCAGCGGACCACTGGGTAATTCGAACACTGCTCAAGATTATGTAAGTATATAATATAAGGTTAAATGTAAATATATAAATGTCCTGATTAATTTATTAAATCTTTCAGCTCACTTAATATTGGAATAGCTGAAATTTAAAACATGAAAAACAAACAAATTTACATTTAATGAGAATACTGAACGATTATACTTTACTAAAAGTTGTACGTCTAGTTCAATGATTGTTTGTTAAAAGTCAGAACTGTTCAAGAGTAGTCACCACACAGTTCCTGTGTTTTGAAAAATAAAAGTTGCTCTGGTGTTCTGTGCTGACTTAAAGTGAATCTTTGGGTAGTTGTTCCATTATGATAAAATTTAGTAATGTAGTTGAAAATGATGAAATTTAATTGTCAGCACTTGATTTTTTTTTTCAAATTGTTTTCAAAGAGCATAAATTAAAAAGTCAAACAATGTACATGACATTTATCTTTCATTTGTTTATGTAAGTATAAATATTCATTCTCACTTGATTCTTTTGATTTCTGCAAATGACCCAGAATATCTCACAAAGTAGCCACTTTTTAAAAATCTATGGGTCTCCAGGACCCAGCTTGATAACAATGTAATGGCAGCTCTAAAGATCACTGGGGTGAATGACAACTTGAAGGAAATGAAATTGCTAAATCCTATAGTAATAGATATCAGCTTACCCTTTTAGGCTAGTTTCTGTTGAACATTTTCTTGCACGTCAGGATTCTGGGTTTCCTGTGTAGAGGTTCCAGCTGGGTGTGGTCCCCCCCCCTCATTTCCCCATTGTTGTTCTTCACACGTGTGAAACAAGCAAATTAAGCGACACAAAGCATTCTTGTGATAGCCCGAAGTTCACCATAACTTGAAAAATATTTTACACTGAACTTGAATTCTTTTACTAACACTTAAATCCTAACTTAGGCAACTCAGGAAACCTATTAAACATACATGCACTTCCCAAACCTATGACATACCACCAAATTCACACACATCCAAACCAGGTACTAAAAGACAAACAATTGTAACTAAACTGTAAAAACCTATTTACATTATTTACATCAAACCTGCTATTATTGTTATTTATGCCATTCTATCTCATTCGTACATCTCGCCTCAACTCAATGCTCACGACACGTGCTGGCTAATCCCTTTACCACACCTCTGCTTTTCCCCAACAGATTGCCTCAAGCGCTTTCTGCCATCTCCATGGCCATCCTCTGGAAGCATTAGCAATGTTGGTCCATCTGTTGCCACAGAGTGAGTGAGCATTAAGTCCTGTGCAAAATATTAAAACCATTCACGTCACTGAAAATCAAGAACAAATTATAATGCTTTAGCTTCCTTGGAATTTTCCAAAGGACAACTAAAACAGTTAATTTCTGCACGACAACACAATGTGAACCACATTTTAAATATTTTTTGTCCCTACAAAATACACAACTTCTGGTGTGACAGTCGCAGTTTATTTTGGGTAAGTTGCAAAACCAAAGTGCAGGTTGTTCGCAAGTATAACAAACGGATGTCAGAGCTACAGAGATAATGGTGTATAGCAGTTGGTTTGAAGACAATGGTGAATCATTAGTATTTTTTAAAATAAATCATACATATGCTGAGAACTAGAAAACATTTACCAACACATATTTTTCCATGTGCTCAGACAAAAAAATAAAAAATAAAAAATAATAACATATCTGCTTCTTAAGATTTAGGACTACCATTACCAAAATAACTGATACATAAATATGTATATGTATCAACTTAAATACGAAGGAAAAAGTACTGAATCAACTGGATTTCATTCTTTATTTTTTCAAAAAAAAAAAAAAAACCCAATTGATTGGATGAAGTACATTTTTTCAACTATTATATGGATCGACTTATTTCATAGCCAATGTTATTTATAAATATACACATAGTGACAATGTTTTTTTTCTTCTTTAATTATGTGTCACTTATAGCCTTATATCCTTCAAGCGACTGTCGTGCTCTTGTCTTGATTTATTTAATCAAATAAATCAAGACAAGAGCACGACAGTCGCTTTAATCAAATAACTTTTTTGAGTGATGCGACCATGTTTCGCTAAATTTATCTTCAACACTCCATGTGTTGGCAAGAATAGATGAAGTGCTTTTAATATCTTTGAATTCTCCTCTTAAATCAGAGTTTTTCACTCGCTGATTGTAGCATGTCAGCTGCATTTAATAATTCAGCGTCCTTTGACTGCAGAAGTTTTGATACATTGCTAACTATTTCCAATATTTTGTGTTCCATGAGAACAATCACAACAAAATCAAAAAGGTCTCCAAACATTTTTAAAATCTCATAGCTGCGAAGAGAGGGCTTTAGCCCTCTCTTCGCAGCTATGAAATTTTAGTATGATTTAGGTCAAAACTTCTAAAATGTAATTATACCTGAAACTAATGGCACGTAGGGCATCGTATCAAGCACAACGTTTTCCCAGTTAGGTTACACTACGATTTTCCTAATAATTCCCATCTTCTTTCTAATTCTTTTTAACAACAGAATTGTGTCCACCCACATCGCTGGCTCCATCATAAGCTTGTCCTTTACAATTTTCAAGGAACAATTCGTTTTTGTTTATCATCTTTCATTTTACCTCTGTCAGTCCCACTGCACTTTGGTCTTTGACATTTCAAAACCTAAAAATCTTTCGTTAATTTCAATTTCCACTGGAGTCCCATTTTCGTTGTATATGACGGTGACTTATCTAAATATTTGGCCCATTTGTTAATCCTTTCTTGCGTTTTGCGTTGTATCTAGAATGGTAGAGTAGAACTGTGCCTCTCTAATTTCTATTATAATTTCCTTCTTAATTTCGGTAGCCAAAAGCTTAAACATATCGTTTTGTATCGTTGAACTGAAATATTTCATTTTCTTTTCTATCAACTGATTAAGAATCAGGTCATATTTGCTGAGAAGCTTAATTATAGATAAAGAATTCTTCTTTAGTTGGTGGCTTTATATGCAGTGGTTGTGAAACTTGCCGTAACACTGGTAAAGTCTGTTTGATAATAACAGATACAGTCGCGATTCCTATAATAATAAAAGCGATATGAACAGTTGCAGGGTAAATGCGCCATGGAGAGCATCACAGCTACATGCAAGCAGCGGGTGCCTGAGCGAGCATCTATGTGCCAGGAGCGAGGTTGCAGCATAAACGTACACTACGTTGTCCTACTTTTCCGTTCTCACCGTCCAAGTGTGATGGTCCTGTGCAGGACATTTCATTTGCACCAATCCAATACATACATTCCTCATCGCAATGCAGGGGGGGGTGTTCCTTGGCTGGAAGTAGCATGAAAGCAATTTATAGCACATCAGGCCAGTTAAGAATTTGCCTTAAAATATGAAAAGCATGGGAAGTGCAAATACTTTTGTCACCTACCACTAAAACCAAAGCTAAATTATTTTAACCATTCTTTTCAAAATAAGTACATCAATAAGAACTCAAAAATTCAGGGTAGCAGCAACAGCAAGAAAAAATACGTGTTACTAATATCAGAAAGCAAAATATCAATTAACAGTACAAAGTGGTGGCTTTAAGGATTGATTTGTTTGTCCGTGAAAACCATATTGAAACTGGAAATCCAATTACACGCTTTTGGGGGTCCTCAAGCTCTGGAGACCCAGGGGCGCACCTAGTTGGAAACCCGTCCCTGTACATTAATATGAGAAAGTACTGTATTATAATAATAAAAAAATTCGACTCTGAGATGTCAATGGAAATGCAAGTTGTGATGAACTTTGCACAAAAAAGTCTAGTCATGACTACTTTCTATTTTTAAATAAGTCTGATAGATGTATCACCTATTTTTCCCTTTAAAAAATAAGATTTTCATTTCTAGGAACTTTTGCCTTCTGTCTCATTTATTTAGCACAGATGGACTGTGGGTACAGCATAATGCTTCACTGCTGATGAGACTTCACTGCTGATGAGACTTCACTGCTGATATCCAATTAGAATGGCAACATGGTAGAGGCCTGAATGGTACATTCAGGTTAAAATGTTCACTGATTCACCCTTTCATAATGCATGTTCTATGGGAATTATTTCGATTCATTTATTGTGACAAACTGACAACATGGGACAGTTGAGATATACCAAATATGGCATCAGCCATCTTGATTTGACATTGAAGTCCAAGGTAAAATAACGTTTTGAAATTACCTGATGCTTATGTATACATATTTGGTGTTTTTATTAGCACGCTGCAAAAGTCATTGGATTTTGTCTTTTTTTTAATGCTGGAAAAAGAAGGGGGAGGGGGGGGAAGCTAGGTGCAGCACAACTCAATGTTATGTTAGGGTCTTATTGCTCCCGATTCCAATTTTCGCTAGTCTGCTGCTTCATAAATTCCTCCATCCATTTCATACCTTGCATTTCACTTGCCAAAACCAGTTAACCACTCACCATCTCTTAAAGCCAAAGGGTATCCTAATGTTAGTGTGCTCAACTTGAGACTTGGCACAAATGCTGGTTTAAGTCCAGCTGACCACTAAAGATCAGTCGTGGCTCAGAAGTCATCCTAAACAGATGGACCTCCTTGTTATAAACAGGACCAGATTTAGATGAAATTTGCCCCCCCCCCTCGCTACTCATTTTTTCTTTTAATGTACACTGGCGGAAAGTGAAAAAAGCACACCAAGAAGGAATTGGCGGACGATCATGAAATTTACATATGCTAATGGAGTCGAGTTTACGTAGGTGTGATGTTAATTTCGGGACCAACCGGTGAGCGCTTACGCCACAGCACGGCATAATATGCAAATTATCGTCGGTGGTATTTAAGGAGTACGGCGAAGTGAATGTAATCAGTCGTCGGCGTACAGACACGTGCGAAGACTCTGAAAAAGCTGCAATGCCTGGACATGGAAGACATGTACGATTTCAGCAGTTATGGGACTTTGAGCGAGGTCGTCTAGTCGGACTCCACGAGGCCGGATGGTCGTATTGTCGTATTGCGGAGCGAATTGGACGGGAAGTATCGGTGGTGGTACGATGGTGGCGTAGATGGTCCGAGGAACATTCCCACACGAGAAGACGTGGAACCGGGAGTCACAGACGGACTGATGAGCGGACCGATCGACACATAAGACGAGCGGCGTTGTCAAGCAGAACATCCAATGCGACGCAAATCCGAGCTGCCGTTGCACCTGAGGTGACTGTGCGAACAATTCGCAACCGTCTACTGGATGCAGGACTACGTGCACGTATGCCTCTGACTCCAGCCCACCGTTAGGAACGGCTGCAGTGGTATCGCCAATGTCTGCACTGAAGAACGCAATGGTGATCTGTCGTGTTCAGCGATGAAAGCAGATTCTGCTTGGGAGCCTCCGCAGACGCACAGGGGAGCGCCTCCACCCTTCTTGCATCCGCCAGCGACACACAGGGCCTACACCTGGTCTCCTGGTGTGGGGAGCGATCAGGATCACTCCCGTACACAACTAGTGTTTGTACCGGGTACGTTAAACAGCACCTCCTACATCAACATCATTCAGCATGTTGTTGTACCATTTGTAAGGTCGGTCCATCGTGGTATTTTCCAGGAAGATAACGCTCGCCCACGCACATCACGTGCAACGCAACATGTATTTCAGGGTGTGAGACAAATTCCATGGCCTGCATGTTCACCGGATTTGTCCCCCATTGAGCACGTGTGGGATTTTATGGGACGACTTATCCGGTCTCCACGGCCAACCACGACCATCCCCGATTTACGTGTCCAGGTTGAGGATGCTTGGAACTCAATGCCCCAAACTTAAATCCAACATCTGTACGACAGACTCCATGCCAGAATTGCACAGTGTGACGCAGTTCTTGGCGGTTCAACCTCGTACTAACCATTATAACGAAGTAAATTTCTCCGTCATTTTCGGTCTACGCCGGGATTCGAACCCGAGGCCGCTTATTCCGGAACAAGTCGCTCTACCAACTGAGCTACGCAGACGTTTTATTCTGATTCCTATCTGCCTTTATGTCGTGTGCGTCCTGCTGGCAGTTAGCGATGAAAGGTTATATGTAATTCTTTATGTATATTTTGCAATTCCATCTTCTCATATATCAAACTCATATTTGAATTACAAAACCTTATTTAAATTTTTAAAAAACGTAGGGTATGGCAAAACGCTATTGTCTGTAATGATAAACTGCAGCCTATGCATATTTCTGGGCCTACCTCCAACGCTCTTTTTTGTCATATCTTATTCAGTGCATCATTTTCTACACGCTGGTGATGTTTTCATACCGATCGCTGCCATTTTTTTTCTATATTTTACAATTCCATCTTCTGGGTTTGAACAGTGTACCTTGTATCAAGTTTAGCATTGTGGTACTCATTTAAGTTCAGTTTTTCACAGGGATGGTTCACAGTGCAGCCCCCTAGTATCTAAAAAAAATAGGCCTAAAAAGACGTATATAAAAATGTTCAACCTGTGATCTTTTCCTCCTGATTGCAAGGGACCTTCCTTTTCTGTACTGGGATTTTTTCACGTAGCATACACATGTTATTGACCCTGTTAAGAAGTTGTGGAAGGGAATCATACCCAGATCCCACAATCATGTGGATTTTCTCCACTAATGAGTCATTATATACGATTTTGCTTACGCATTAAAAATAAAATTCTATTCATAACTTAATCGTGTTTGCTTTCAGCTAGAAAAAGCTTCCTCATGTAGTTCCACTTTGCAGTGATGATGTTGTCTAAGTCAGACAGCAGTCTATGATTTTCCATATCTAATAAAATATTTTTAGATTTTTCTTTGCATTACTGATTACAGTATTATTGACAGATATTGTAAGGTGAGCTAGTAATTTTTTATAATAAATTAATGATTTAAATAAAAGTAAGTTGGAAAAGTGTCCATGTAATTACTCAATTGCTCTGCAACGCTAAATCTGAGGAGAAAAAATTGCTCCCCCCAAAATCAGTTATTTCTCTCCCTGCACGGAAAGGTTGAGTATTTTTATACGTATACACTGAGTGGTCACTTTATTATGACCACCTGACAGTTTTAAGCAAATAAGCTATGGCTGCATGCTGTTACAGCCAGAGAGCGAGGCTAGTATAAAAAGGGAAAGCTTAGTGCTTGCGACAGTAGTAGAAGTGATTTTTAGGTGGCGAGATGGGTAAAAAAATGCGATTTGACAGACTTTCAACGTGAAATGATTGTAGGAGCTCGGAGCCATGGAGCGAGTATCAACGAAACCGCCGCATTTGTGAAATGTTCCAGAGCAACTGTTGTTAAAATGTTTAAAGACTGGACTGTCGGCCAAAAAACTGGGTCTCTACGTGCAACGTGTGGTCGTTATCGAATAGTGACTGCTCGGGCGAAACGGAGTGTCCAGACTGGTAACAGACAACAGAAGGGCAACAGTGCAGCAAATTACAGACCATCTTAATCAAGGATCCCCTCAAATGATCTCTGCAAGCACTGTTCGCCGTACACTGTATCGGATGAGATATGGCAGCCGAAGGCCTGTTCGAACACCTTTGCTGTCTACAGTTAACAAGAGAAAACATCTCCAGTTCGCACAAGGATTGGACAGTCTATAATTGGAAACAAATTATGTGGTCCGATGAATCACGTTTTCAGTTGCACCATGGCGATGGCCGGGTGAGAATTTGGCTGAAAACACACGAAAGCATGGACCCCAAATGCATTGTTACAACCCTTCAAACTAGTGGAGGCAACGTTATGGTTTGGGGAATGCTTTCCTGACATGCTTTGGGCCCTTTAATTCGTGTTGATCAACGTCTGACTGGCACATCATATCTAAACATCGTTGTGGACCAAGTGCATCCTGTCATGTGGATGGTTTATCCCAATGGCGATGGCTATTTTCAACAAGATAATGCGTCTTGCCATTGTGTTGGTATTGTACAGGATTGGTTTAAGGAACATGCCGGTGAGTTTACTTTGCTTAGGTGACCCCACAATCTCCAGATCTCAACCCCATTGAGAATTTGTGGGATGAAGTTGAACGAGCCATCAGACAGCTGGATCCACAAACCTGCAATCTCACAGTCCTGGAAAGTGCTATTCATCTAACATGGTCTCAGATTCCACATACCACCTATCAACATCTCGTGGAGTCCATGCCACGAAGAATCGACGCAGTATTAAAAGCAAAAGGTGGCCCAATGAAGTACTGAGGGGTTGGTCATAATAAAGTGGCCACTCAGTGTTTATATTAAGCAAACAGGGTTAAGGGGAATCACAATTATGTTTAGCATTGGTGCTAATGCGGAGTTTGACTACGGAATTTCTTAAATTTAAGCTTGGAACACAATGGCAACTCCGCCTGAAAAAGGGAATTTGCCAGATAATTATTTGATAGCTATTGGCTGGAGAACAATGAAGACTCCAACCCTGAGTAACAATTGCTATGTTTTTACAGAAATAAAATTAAAATTTGACCACATATAAAAATCAGTGTTCGAAGTTGGGCGAGATGGCATCCCAGCAGTTAATGTTATTTACCATCCCAGCATGTAATAAAATTTAAGCCCGTCACAGAGTATAAAAAAATTAGGATGAAAGGGCAAATTTTAACACAAAAACCAGCAAATGAAATTTTTAATGGATTGCATTGATAAATAATAGCAGCTGGGACAGAAAAGATCAGACAGATTAAAGGGGGAAGGGGCTAAAGGGCCACGGTCAGTTCAGGGGCCCACTTCATAGTCTGACAGGGACCTGGATTTTTTGTAAGTTTTTGGTCCCCAACAAAATGAGTGTGCCAACACTCATTTTATTGAGGGCTAAAAACTTCATGTGGGTAAAAAGTTCCAAAAAGCGTAAATCGAAGAAATAATTTCAGTTATTCATATTACATTTACAGCTTCCATTGTCTGGAGGCCCCAAATCTTTTTTTTTCTTACCTACAGACATTGCTATGTTTTTTTCTCTCAAGTTCCCTTCATAAATGGGCCATATTTTCCAGCAATTTGAACCAAACTATGAATAATAAATTATTTCACTTAAAAAGCTTGAGTAAGACTAGATGGTATGGTCATTATTAATGAGTAAGAGCACAGTTCAGTGTTCACCGACTATGACAATATTTTTAGTGCCCCAGATAGTGTATCTGAGAATTTAATAAAAGAAACTAGAACCTCGGCAGAAGGCAAAGTCCTTACAAAAAAGTTTATGAAATTCGAATCCGTTTTCATGTGTGCTTTTTGGCATGATATTTTGGAAAGATGTGATAAAGTTAGTACTAAATTACAAAAGCCGTCACTAGATTTGTTAATTGGATGTAAACTTCTTCGATCACTATCCCATTTCATTGGCAATGAAAGAAATAATTTTGAAAAATATGAAGAAATGGCTAAAACATTAAGTGAAAAATCTCCTGGAAGTTTTGTCAATTCACGATCAAATAAAAATATGCAGATGACAATAGCCGTAATGAAACAATTTGAAGTAGAAACATTTAATGTGATTATTGATGAGTTATTGATATATATAATAATTTGATTGTTTTCCTAAATTTATTCACTATATTGAAACTAAATTTGGTAATACAGTAAAACCTCTGAATAGCAGACACCTCTGGACCAGATAATCTGTCCGCTATTGGGAGGTACACGACCGTCTACTAAAGCCATTGCGCAATACGAACTTTGTGGCTAGTATTCTTTTGCTGTTGAAAATAAAGTTACATCTATAAATATACATACTTTATATGTACATATTTATGTAGTAATAAATTCCGAAACCACATTAGTAATACTGGACACGATATTGAATATATGTACACGAAAATTGAATATATGTAGATAGTAACTTAAATATTTGAGTTTTTCAAACATGAAAGAAAATGCAATTTGCGTACATATGTATATACGTAATTAAATGCATGTTTCTGATTAACAAATGTTTTAAAACTTAGATAAAGTACTTACAGCTAATTCATCAATTTATCTGTTAGCATCATTCCTTCAAAAAAAAACTGACAACAGTGTTTGATTTTTTTCTTTCACCGTTTACAGCCCCTTTTTCAATATGAATTTTCAAATTCATCAAAAGTGTTAGTCCCTAACAATCACTTTTGCTAATAAAAAAATTTGAAGTTTTTCAGTAAATTTTTCCGCGGCTGTGAAGTTCTTAATGTCGCACACTTTTTCTGCAGCTCCGTCCACTGCCTCTTCTTGAGGAACTTTGCTGTCTCTTCGACCATGTCGTTCTTGTTGGGTGTGTGTGAAGAAATGAAATCTTGCATCTATCGTCTGTTCAAAACACAGTTCATCAACTGTAATAAAACCATTTCATTTCCCTCACAGTTTAAACAATTCACGAGTTCAGAAATCGAGCGCAGATCATCTGCATTGAAAGTACATACTCTTTGTCTACCGAGACAAACCCTGCTTTTTGGAAACGATTAATGGACTGCGGTTAGTCTTTGATTGCGGAGGTTACTCAAGTGACGGCATGGAGAGCATTAACGTGAAATAGAGGGTAAACAATAGCTAGGAATGATTTCAATAGTGTGCTTGGCATCGCTATAAAATTTCGCATACCTTTTTTCCCTTCAACGAACGCATTTTTAGCTTTTTTGGCTGAAATCGCTGTCCGCTTTTCAGAGGTAAAAACACAGAACTGCCTATACTTTGGGGACTACAAAACTGTCCGTTAAATGGAGGTGTCTGCTATTCGGGAGTGTCCGTTAAGAAGGTTTTACTGTACCAATAACCAACTGTTAAGTAGTGCGTTCTTTTTCAAAAATGGCATTGGTAAAAAATAACTTGCGACAGACAGTGCTTTTTTTTTT
Organism: Macrothele yani; assembly: GCA_039090855.1. Classification (NCBI taxonomy): domain Eukaryota; kingdom Metazoa; phylum Arthropoda; class Arachnida; order Araneae; family Macrothelidae; genus Macrothele; species Macrothele yani. The sequence continues at coordinate 191,136,161 of CM076995.1, forward strand.
CTTTTTATTGGAGGTTTAACGAACACCGTGAGCAACTCAATGGGCTACAAGCAGTCGCCCGTCCCTAATTTAGGGTCACTGGTTCCAGGGAAGGGGGACAGCCAGCACCGTAAGACAAACACAACATCCATGCCTCACCAGGATTCGAACCCGGACCCCGTTCGGACGAATAATCAGAGGCCACCGCTTAGACCACTGCGCCACCGGGGCGGCAAGACAGTGCTTCAACAAAGACTTAATGGTCTGGCTATCATGTCATTAGTACATGATATTGCCAAGCAGTGATCGTTCGACAATGTTGTGCACTCCTTCGCAAACCACAAAGCAAGGAAAAAGACATTTTAAAGATGAACTTAAACTCCTGAACTATGTGTTAACTTCTGTTTTTGTGCATTCATTTCTAATTTTTGTTGTCTATACTTGATTCAATATTCGTGTTCTTTTAGTATAAAATTTTTGCAAAATGTTTACATTTGAAAAGAGTTTGGGTTTTGGGGCACTTTTGGGGTATACTAGCAATGTTTATATTCTACACACAGTACAGTTGAAGAGATTTTCTTAGCTCACTTAGCAGTTCTAATGTAATTACTGCCTTGCGTGACACGTTTGTAAACTTTCTACACAACTGGGTTTACACTGAAAGAAACCTTTTTGGGTAGTCATTTTATAAATAAAGTAAACCTATTGCTACTGCTATTAAGAGCATTGGTAGTTTACCTGACATATGTCGAGCAATGTGTTGGGTGATATTTCTGTCATTTTTTTGTAATTTTACAAAAACACTGGCAGTTAAGCAAGTATTACTACACAAAGACCGGTGTGCCGAAACATTCCACTTAATTTTTAAGAAATTCAATGGCTCCGATAAATTTCAGTCTTACCACAGATGGAGCATACACACAGAAATGGCCGCCCCGGTGGCGTAGTGGTCTAAGCGATGGCCTCTGATCATTCGTCCGAAGGGTTCCGGGTTCGAATCCCGGTAACGCATGGATGTTGCTTGTCTTATGGCATTAAAATTAGGGACGGGCGACTGCCTATAGCCCATTGAGTTGCTCACGGTGGTCGTTAAACCTCTACTAAAAAAAAAACACACAGAAATGTCTCGAGTTATGAGTAAGTGATATTTCATTTTTGTAATTTTACAGAAAACACTGGCAGTTATTACTACACAAATACCTGAGTATTGAATTGATATATTTCACCTAATTTTTAAGAAATTGAATGGTTCTGATAAATTTCTATCTTACCGCAGATGAGGTAGACACACTGCTAACACGAGATTTCTTCAATGTGTTGGTTTGCAGAAAAAAATGTTTCAACATCTTCAAACAGACATTTTAAAGACAAACTCCTGAACTAGGTGTGAACTTCTGTTTTTGTGCATTCATTTCTAATTTTTGTTATCTATACTTGATTCAATGTTTGCATTTCTTTAGGAACAAATATTAAAAATAATACATCTCTTTATGTCTGCAAACACATAAGAAGTACTTTACAAGGCCTTAACACACACACACACATATCATCATCATCATTGTCAACCATTATCAATCCACTGCTGGACGAAGGTCTCCCCAAGTTTCCTCCACAACGGTCTGTCTTGTGCCAGTCTCCTCCATGTCACCCCTGCATACTTTCGAATTTCATCCACCCATCTCCCATGTGGTCTTCTTCTGGGTCTTTTCCTGTCCCTTGGAATCCAATCTAAAATTTCGGCTGTCCATCGATGATCTGTCCTTCTGGCAGTATGTCCAGCCCATTGCCATTTCAGGGATTTAACTCTGATCATGATGTCTTCCACTCTTGTCATTTTTCGGATCCACGAGTTCCTCTTCTTATCCCTCCTGGTTACACGAAGCATGCACCTCTCCATGCTTCTTTAAGTTGTCTGCAGTCTTTGTATATCTCTTTTAGTTAAGATCCACGTCTCTGCACCATACGTAAGCACTGGAAGGATGCATTGATCAAACACTTTTCTTTTAAGACATAATGGCATATTGCTCTTGAAAATTATGCTGTTTTTTCCAAAAGCTCTCCAGGCAAGTTTTGTACGCCGATTAATTTCTTCATCAATGTGACCCTCACTTGATATCTGCTGTCCAAGATAAACGTACGTGTCTGTTATCTCCAGCTTTTCTCCATCAATAAATAAATCTTCATTTCTTGTAAAAGCATTGAACATCACTTTTGTCTTCTGAAAGTTCATTTTTAATCCCACTTCTTTACTCTTGTCAGCAAGTTCCTGGATCATACTCTGCAGCTCTGATGGGGTAGTTGCAAAAATGACTACGTCATCAGCAAAACGAAGGTGGGTTAGATAATCTCCATTAATCTTTATCCCTTTGTTTTCCCAGATCAGCGACTGAAAAACACCCTCCAATGTGGCATTAAAGAGCTTCGGAGATATGGTGTCACCTTGTCTCACTCCCTTTCCAATTTTTATGTGTGTTGTATTTTCAAACAGCCGAATCTTTGCACTTGCATTTTCATAGATGTTATTAATAATATTAATGTATGCATCTTCAATACCGCAGGTTTTCAGAGCCATTGTAACTGCTGATGGTTTCACCGAATCAAAGGCTTTTTCATAATCGATAAAAGCCATGCACAATGGAAGTTCATATTCCCTCGCTCTTTCAATTAGTTCTCTCAGTACGTGGATATGATCTATTGTGCTGTAGCCACTCCTGAATCCAGCTTGTTCTCTCGGTTGAGCCATGTCCAGTGTTACCTTCAAGCGGTGTGAAAGAACTTTAGTGAAGATTTTATAAACTACTGATAGGAGGCTGATAGGTCTGTAGTTTCCGAGATCCTCAATGTCCCCTTTCTTATGTAGCAGGATCATTGTAGCGGTGTTCCAATCCTCAGGAATCTTTCCTTCATTAAGGCATCGAGTGAAAATTTGGGCGAGTACTGTTTCAATTTCTCCACTTGCTTCTTGTATGATGTCTACAGTAATTCCATCTTCTCCTGGAGCTTTTCCCCGCTTCATGTTCTTGATTGCATGTGCAACTTCTGCTGGAAGGACTGGAGGAACTCTGGTACTGGTATCTTTCATGATGTCTGGAGTGCATGTATCATCCCTTTCATATAATTTGGAGTAGAAATCTTTCACTCTTGTCAAAATTTTGCCTCTCTTTCTTGTTACAGAACCATCTTCTTTTCTCAGTGCCATAATCTGTTTTCTACCCTTACTGAGATGTCCCTTTGCTATCTTTAGGCTTTGGTTGTTTTCAATTGCTTTCCTCACTAGTTCACAGTTGAATTTTCTTACGTCTTCAGTGATACTTTTTCTTACTGTCTTGCATAGCTCTATATATTTTACTTTGGAAGTCACATCTTCTTTAGTTGTCCTCATCTCTCTTCTTTTTTGCATCAACATTTTCGTTTTTCCTGATAATTTGTTTACATGCAACTTGTTCTTAGACCCAGCTAATTTTGTTGCTGTTTCCATAAGAGCTTTGGTTACTTTTCTGTTAACTTCAGAGATGTCCACTTCTTCCGATGTTAGGCCTTCTAAAGCAGAGAACCTGTTCTTCAGTTCCAACTTGAAGGTATTATGGTGTTTTTTAAGGTTGGTTATGTCAATAGATTTTGTTTGTCTTATGAGCTTGCCACGTTCAAGTTTGGTTTTGAGGTGCATCTTACATCTCACCAATCTATGGTCACTACCTGTGTTGAACTTGTTTAGCACACTGCAGTCTTCTATGACGAATTTTTTGTTACACATAATAAAATCAATTTCACTTGTCGTCCCATTTGGATGTCTCCATGTCCATTTCCTGTGTGGCTTTTTCTTGAAGAAGGAGTTCAAGATGAAAAACCCTTCTGCCTCTGCAAACTCAACGAGAGTATTTCCACGCTGGTTTCTGTTGCCGTGACCGAATTTACCTACTGAAGTTTCATTCTGTTGCCGTTGCCCTAATTTTGCATTGAAATCTCCCATAATTATTTTCAAGTGCTGCTTACCTTTATTATTTAGATGACAAATTTCCTCATAAAATTCTTCAATTTCTTCTTCAGGATGACTTGTGGTGGGTGCATAAGTTTGAATAATCTGAGCCTGGTATCTTTTCGAGAGTTGGATAACAAGTCGTGCAGTTCTGTCAGAGGAACTTTCAACTTCTACAACTTTATCCTTCAGTTTCTTGTTTATTATAAATCCAACACCACTAGTTCTGCCAGTATCTGTCCCACGATAGTAGAAGAGATGTCCACTTTTCAGTTCGATGAGATCTTCTCCTTTTCTCCTTACCTCACTTAGCCCCACGATGTCCCACTTGATCCTTTGTAGTTCCTCTTCCAATTCAAGAAGCCTTGAATCAGAAGATACGGAGCGTCCGTTGTACGTAGCCAAGGTCAGCATCAGATGGCAGCCTAGTCCGGTCCTCTGGGGATTCTTAGCACCCTCTGCCTTCATGTCGCACTGGCCGCTGCCTTGGCCAGGTACATTCCAGCTGCCGGAGACTGAGGGCCAAGATTTAAGTTGTGGAATCATTTTGGAGGGGTTTGGCCATAACTCACCACGCTGGCCAAGCGGGTTGGTGAGTGTGGGATAGAATTTCCTCTAATCCCGATGGTATAGTTATACCGCTATTGGCGGTCGTCAGAGCCCCTTTAGTGGGAACAGGATGTACCATGAGAAGGCGGGGTTGACATTTGTCAAGGAGAGGCTGTGATGTTACGCATCACCTGACCTTACATCCCCACACACACATATATATGTATATATATATATAAAAGATGTAGGAAGCATGGTGTTAGAATTTTTAGCACCTACGATTGTGTGCTAAATAAAAATTTCCTGGCCCCAATGTGGTCTGGGTGAAATTGACCATTATACACATTGTACCTCGTTCGCCAAAAAAACTAGTTGTCACCCTAGTCACAGGAAAAGCGAGGAAAACTAGTTATCTACTGCATTCGTTTACTTAACTTGTGCGGCCTAATAAATAATTTGAACGAAATACATGAAATAAAAATCAGACTTGTTTCAATTCTTATGCCTGTCAGATGTTACCAAAACCCCTTAATACTAACATTCTCATCATAATGCACTGTAACTTACACAAAAAAAAAAAAAAAAAAATACCTACCGAAAATAAAGCTGCGGTGCTTAACTATCGCAATATGGTCACACGCCACGAGTTACCTTTACTTCACGTAGAGACTTCCATCGCTTCATGCCAATATGGCGGCCAGTGAGATGTTGCCATTCGACAGCACGTAAAAAACAGGTATTATACCGTAATGGTTAAACAGTTTAAACACCGTGAACATGTAGTTTATCTACCAAAAATTTACGGTTCATCGCCCGTTGGCGTGCTTACGATCCGTAAACCGTTTTAAAAGAGGTTGAAACACCGACAATTCACGGCAATTTTTTACAGTTTAAGTTCAGCTGATTCGCTCCAAACTTTATTGCCAATTTTATGGTCGACTGGGTGGCATCTTTGGTCCAGAAGAGGTTTTGCATCTCCTTATGCAACCGCTAGGTTTGTTGTCCTCCACGCTACAATCACCACTTCTGAACTTCACAAAACACTCGCGACCCGAGATTTCACCAACATTTGTTCTTGCCATATGACGAATAAATCCGCTCTCATGCTTCTGAGGCTGTTCCCCGGAAATTAAATCTGAACGACAGACAGAGATGAATGTGCACCTTGTAGGTCTCCATGTTCTATCTCAACTAATAGCAAGTGTAAGCTGTCTGCCTACACGTTTCGTTGGATGCAGTGCTGCCACCTTGCCACCATGCAATGAAATTCTGTCAAAAACTCAATCGTTTTGCTTTTACAGTGTGTTAAGTGGAGATCCGGAAACTTAAGCATTGACATAATACGATGGATAATATGAAACAGCGGGTTTGGCAGAATTCATTCAACGAGGACTGTTACAATACCTATAAGTCCAGTGCCGAGCTGTCCAATACCGAAGCGTCCAAAGGGGCAATTGATGCCATGCCGATTCGTTCATAATACTAGTACCGCGGTGCTATTAATCCAATACCGATTTGTCCGAAAGGCTATTCATGCAAAACGAAGCTCATCCGTTCATGCTCGGTTTTTGCTGTCGTATGAATGTACCAGTAGCGTTATTTCAAAGTACACAAAACCGTGCACACTCAAGAAACTAGTAAAACGAGATAGATTATGCTGTCCTCGGTGTCATACGGAAGTACAAATCATTCAATCGACTTTCACGTAGTTTTTCATGTTATGCATCTTTCCCGACGGTAGTAAAGTAAACTCCCCCAAAATATTTCGATGTAACCGAAATGGGTAACGGATATAGTCAAAACACCATTGTTGAAACCTGATTCTTCAATACTTCCCCACCAGTAACCTAACAATAGTTAATTTCATTGTTACTCAACAATATGTTTTACTAAACTGTACCAGAAGATAATTTCATTACGTTTTACATAAACGTAACAATATCTGATTGTGATTTCCGTGAATTAGGAGAATCTGTTGATAAGTGTGATAAAAGACATTACAAAAACAAATGGATTTTTGATGCTATGAAAACGGTGCGTTGTAGCGAAATTCATTTACCTGCCCCCCAAATCTCGGGTTACTTGCTGGATTACTTACGAGAGTTTTAAAATAGTGTATGACAAGATAGGGTTGCAACCTGCAGATATCGTAAACAAAAAGCTATTACTCTCCTTCATTCACGATCTTGCGATTCATCTCTTCTTTTTATCTTGAGGTCAGATTCTAGCTTGCGCACGCGCAGATGGGCTTTCGTAGCTACATAATATTTCATCGGTGCCAGGGGTTATTCTTACGTTCGTCTAAATCTGAATAATAATAATAATAATAATAATAATAATATTATTATTATTATTAATGCTAATGATAATAATAATAATAGCAATAATATGAGTATACATCAAGAGAGTGATAACGAAAATTACGATGCGAAGTCAAGGATATGTGGCATATGGAGAACGTCACCTCCGTCGGGATAGTAATATCAGCCACAGGAGTTGTCCCTAAGACCATTCACAGCTCTATACCGACACTAGACCTTCAACCTAACACCTACATCGAACTACAGAAGGCAGCTATCCTGAACACTTGTAGGATAGTAAGTAAGTTCCTGGACATCTGAGAGAAAGAAATACCACTTCCCAGACTTGGTACGTCGTACCCGTCCCGGAAGGAAGAGAAGAAAAAACCTCAGGAAGAGGTGGACTCTCTATAATGATAATAATAATAATAATAAACATAAAGGTATAATAATAATTATAACAGAAGGGGAACTTCAAAAGGTTAAGAGGCACAAAAGACCAGCTGCTAATTGATAAAATGGTATTAAAAAATTCCAAAAGATGAAAAGCAAATTTGAATATGGCACGGATTGGTTATAAAAACCCTTTGACTCACTGCCACACAGCTGGATTAACACCTGTCTGGAACTATTTGGAATTAGCAGGAACATCTGTTGACTTCTCAAAGAAAATATAAAAAACTGGAAAGTAATGTTACATTCATATGGTGAAGAACTCCAAAAAGTTAATATCAAGAGAGGCATATTTCAAGAGGATTCTTTGTCGCCTTTATTATTTAACATCTTTTTAATCCCATTGTCAATGATTTTGAACAAAACAAAAATGGGCTACTACATTTAACTAACCTATCTGCTGTACATGGATGGCCTAAAAGTGTATGAAAAAAAGTGCCGCCGAAGTTGAAACATTGCTGAATACAGTGTAAATCTTTAGTGACGATATACTGTACCTAGATACAAATGGAATTTGGACTGGAAAAATTATAATCCAGAACATAGATGGAATAGAACTAGAAAATGGTGATATTATGAAATCATTGTCAGATAACGAAAATTACAAATACCTTGGAATTTTTGAATCAGATAATATCTTGCATACAAAAGACAAAGGTCAGACTCAGAGAGTGTACATCAAGAGAGTACGAAAATATTAAAATCAAAACGAAATGGTGGAAATGAAATCAAAGCCATAAATACTTGGGCTTTCCAGTATTCAGATACCCAGCTGGAATAATTGATTGGACCCAAAGTGAATTAGAAATATTGGATCGGAAAAGTCGAAAGCTATTGAACATTCAACATGCACTCCATCCAAAAAGTGATGTTGACAGATTATATTTACCACGGAAAATTGGAGGCAGAGGACTACTACAAGTACAACAAGTAGTAGAAGAAGAAAAAAGAAGCCTCAATGGTTACGTCAACAGAAGAAGGAGAAAGCTGCTTAACGCAGTGTAAAATGAAAATATATTAAAAACAACAGAAAGCAAGGCGGAATACAAGAAGAAGCAGTTTGAAAGCAAATTAAGTGGCTGGAAAGACAAGCCACTACATGGACAATATTTGAAAAATATTGAACAAAAAGAAGATAACAACTTGACTTGGGCATGGCTTAAACTGTGTTCCATCAAAAAAGAAACAGGAGGTCTGATTTTTGTTGCACAAGAACATACATTGCAAACAAACGTTATGGAAAGCTAAAATCCAGAAAGTCAGTGAAAATCTAAAGTGTTGCCTTTGTCAATAAAAAGATGAAACTGTGTCTCATCCTTTATGTGAATGAAACAAAATGTCACAGACAGATTACAAAGCTAGACACGACAGGATTGGAAAATTGATCCATTGGTCATTACGCAGAAATCACAATTTGCCAGCATCGAAAAACTCGTGGGAACATCAGGCTGGGAAAATCTTAGAAAATAATCAGGTTAAGATCTTATGGGATTCTCGAACTCAAACCGATCGGCACCTAGAACATAATATACGAGACATAATAGTAGTAGAAAATTGGAAAGTCTGGATCATTGATATAGCAATTCCTTGAGATGACAGAGTCGATGAAAATAAAATGGAAAACATTACCAAATATAGAGACATGGCCACAGAAATTACACAATTATGGACTAAACACACGGCAGTAGTCCCCATTGTCATCGGGGTACTTGGAACAATTTCAAAAAAGTTTATGAATCATTTCAGAAAACTGCAGCTCTCCGTTATACCACTAACAGAACTGGAAAAAACAGCATTACTTGGAACATTATATACACGGTCGAGTCACATTATTGTGACCACCAGCTAATATCTAGAGTAACCGCCGTGTGCAGAGCGGACAGCAGTCAGACGGGCTGGGAGGGACTCAACAAGGTGCTGGTAGGTGTCCACAGGTATGTGGAGCCATGTTGACTACAGTGGATCTAACAGCTGCTGGAGGGTGCGTCGTAGAGGATCAATAGAGCGAAGAACGCAATCGAGGTGGTACCACAGATGTTCAACTCGGTTTGAGTCTGGGGAGTTAGGTTGCCAGGGAAGTATTATGAAGTCTTCAACATGCTCTTCTAACCACTCTCGGACATTTCTAGCTGTGTGACGCGTGGCATTGTCGTTCTGGAAGATCCCATCAGCCCCAGGGAAGACAATAAGCATGTATGTGTACCTGGTCTGCAAGGATGGATTCATATCGAATTCGGTCCATGGTGCCTTCTACAGGTATGAGTGGATTCAGAGAATGCCAAGAAAACATTCCCCAGACAATAACACTTCCCCCACCAAATTGTGTTCTTCCAGCAGTGGGTCAAAAGTGCTTGTTCTCTGATGTTTCTCGCCTTGTACGCCAAAGTCCATCCGTTCGATGGAGCAGAAAACTTGACTCATCGGAGAAGGCAATCCTTTGTCAATCAGTGGAGGCCCGATTCCCATACTGCCGAGCAGATGTAAGCCTTTTCTTCCGATGCATCTTCGTTAGCATAGGCGCAGTGACCATCCGTCTGCATCGGAGCCCCATATGCAGCAGGGTTCGTTGAACTGTCGTTTTCGACACACTTTCGGTAGGCCCCTGGTTCATTCGGCCAGTGAGTTGCTCCACTGTAGGTGTCGATCGGCCGTCATGCACCTTCGAAGCCAACGTTCACCTCTCACATCAATGTCAGGTGATGCTCCGCAGCTTCCACGAAACTTATTCTCAATGTTGCCATATCTCCAATCACAATACACTTTAACCACAGCAGCACGCGAACAGTTCACAAACTGCGCTGTTTCAGAAATACTGCCACCCTTGACCTGAAAGCTGATAATCATCGCTGTTTGCAAGTCTGATAAATCGCTCCTTTTATCCGCGACAGCAATGAGTAATACGTTTTCAGAATACCCTATATATCCTATAAGCCATCTGACGACACGTGGCTTCTTTTACTGCTGATGCGCTGTGGTCGCTGTTAATGACCACAGTTGTCAACATCGCGAAGAGGAGGTCACAATAATCGGACTTGACAGTGTATATTACGCAGATACGTGAATGATACCTAGGTCTCCGGTGGAAACTCGTATGAACTAAACAACACCAGTCAATGATTATTTTATTGTTTATTTTTGCTTGTTAAGCTTTGTTTCGTATTTTTCGAATAAAAATAAATAAATAAATAATAAGAATAAAAGTAATGCATTGCCGGACAATTGCTAAGGACGAATGACAATAGCATCGATAGCAACCATAAAATGGAAGGCAGGAAAATGTGGAAATTAGCGTAAGTGCGGGATACAGTAAGACGTGTTGTGCGTATGCAAATTTTGGATTGCCGAACTTGTTCGTGACGTCATAGCGCTGATAAGAGATATAAAGGATTTGATGCGTATTGACCGCTGTTGTTCAAACGCAAAGTTGAAAGGGAAAGAATCAATTGACGAACTTGCAATTTTCAGTATGTCTTCCCGACATCATGTAGATGATTTTACGCGTAGCCGTTTTATTAGCAAGATTGAAGAAGGGCAAAAAATAACAGATGTTGCCAGGGAGTTCGACGTCAGCCACAGTGTTGTTTCAAGGCTTTGGAAATCATTTCAAACAAATGGAGAGTGTAGCAAACGTCACGGGGGAGGTCGTGTTCGCAGTACGACACTTGCAGAAGATTGGTACATAGTGCTATCAACAAAAAGACACCGGCGCAGCACAGCTAGTGAGGTAGCAAATCAGTTCTTGGCTGCTACTGGCGAGCGGATCTTCCGAAAAACTGTCGCCAGACGTTTGCATGAAGGAGGACTATACGCCCGCCGTCCTGTTGTGTGCATCCCATTGTCCAGACGTCACCGTACCGCCCGTTTGCAATGGTGCCATCAACATCGCAGGTGGACTGATAACGACTGGTCTGCTGTCCTCTTCTCAGATGAGAGTAGATACAGTCTATCGTCTGATTGTCGACGACAACTGATCTGGCGTGATAGTGGTACTGCATATTGTCCAGCAAACATACAGGAAAGGGACCGATATCCGACATCTAGTATCATGGTATGGGCTGACATCATGACCAATGGCCGTACGTCCCTCTATATGCTTCCAACTGGGACTATGACTGGCCAACGATACATTAATGATGTTCTTCTACCTCATGTTCGCATGTTCCGTGGTGCTGTCGGTGATAGATTCATTTTCATGGACGACAACGCAACATGTCATCGAGCAGTCACTGTCCAGGAGTGTCTTAAGAGCGAGGATATTCAACACCTCGTATGGCCAGCACGTTCTCCAGATCTGAATCAAATTGAAAATGTGTGGGATGCTTTGGGGAGGAGTCTTGCTGGTCGCCAATGCCCTCCAATAAACAAGGACACCCTCATCCGTGCACTGACAGAGGAATGGGATAAATTATCCCAACAGCTGCTTGATAATGTTGTGCAAAGCATGTCACAACGTATGGAATCTTACATCGCCCTCCATGGTGGCCATATCCCGTATTGGCATCTTACGCCGGAACGCCTGCGGACGGTAATTGCATTTTTTCACGTTTACGTATTTTGCACAAAATGGCCTGTTTGTCCTTTGAACACGTTCCAAAGCCTTCTGGATTTCAGAGCACAATAAATTGTCTTTCTTGTAATGTCCTGGCATTCTGACATTATTTTATTTCACTTGGCATCCAACCACACTTACTTTTTTATGCGCTATATAGCCGTTTATGATCCGTCCTTAGCAATTGTCCAGCAGTGTAATAATAATAATAATAATAATAATAAAATAATAATAATAATACATATTGGTTTGAAAAACTAAACAGTCGAAATACTTACTATTGACGCCGCTACAGTTAAGAAATATTTACTTTGTAACTCACATATGTGCTTTCATTGGTTTTACGACAATAACATTTATTAATCCACCCACTATGTACTGCTGAATGTCATGAATTAAAAAACCTTATTTTTTGTTGTTATCATTTAATTCCACTTGGTACGTTCCGGACTCTGGCCTGGTGTGGTCTTAAATGACGCGAATAAATGCAATGTATTGTACACAAATAACTTTATACTCTCAAGTCACTCATTTTATTTCACACCACAAGATTTTAACATGCAAAAGATTCATAGCATAAATTACCTCCAAAGACTACCAAGGCTGATGTTATTGTAATTATTTAGAGGTTTATTCAAGTATATGGAAGATTTTATGGTTTATTCAAAGTTTATTGCATGGGGATATTTCATTGTAATTAAAATAACAAGCTTTTGAATATCCGCTGCAGTAAAAATATGAGAAATGAATAAACTAAGGAATGCAGATGTCTGAAGAGAAAAAATAAAATCACGTAGTATTTATTCATGTGCTACAAGATATTACCATTTACTGTGTCGATAAATAAGCCACAGCATGTGACGATTAATATGGTTCCTCAAATGTGTTTATGATTATTCACATTTCTTTGTTCGTCGTATTTTCTCGTGGGTTAAACAAAACGAAAATCCGTTTTGCAGTTTACTGGGAAAAACGTACGTTTTATGTCACCATACCTTTAATAGGAACAGTTGCAATACTTCCACTGCAAAATATTCTTTACCGTATGTTTTTTTTTCCTTTTTCTTTAATTACAGAAAAACAGGGTTGGTCTTTTGAAAACAGTCTGCTTTCCATAAGACACAATTAACTACAGAGAAACATTTGTCCACATTTTCCATTGCAGCCGAAGTAATTTTATAACACAATTTTTGGGAGATATCTCAAACCCTTTACCATATATTTTACATGCCAATAAAATGCTTCATTGTTATTAGATTTTAAAGTATCACATTTTCTTTTGTTCAAAAGACGCGCTGATCCTAAAGGAAAATTGGATCCTATCATTCTTTTTTATGTGCACCCTTGGAAATTATTTGGAAGATTTACTTATTTAATGGAATAAATATTTTCGAATTGGACTAGTGATATAAAAACAAGGAGATGATAAAGAAAGCAACTGAGCAGTACCAATGAATCTTTGTTTAAATGTCGAAATTTGCATTTGGCTTTCTTTCTAATCCCACTTCGAAGTATGTATGCGGTACAGCCGTTACAATTTCACCATGTTGTCAGATAACATGGAAACAGAGCCACAGAAATACTTTTTGCTACCTTTATTTAACCTTCGTTTTCATTACCTTTCCATATTTATTTTAACATTTGATGTGAAAGGCTTGATACCGAATAAAAGGATTACTGAGAGAAACGGAAATAAAATAAGAGCTATCATACAGTAAATGAGTTTAGTGACTTCTAGAGAGAAAGGCTAAAGTTCCTTGTATGAATGAAAACAATTCTTTTCTTTTAAAATAAAACCTTAATACCATAGAAAACACTAAGAATATCCTTGATATTTTTATATTTTTCGCATTTGATAGACGTTTTTGTAAATAGCCTCTTAGTATTATACAGAATTTATAATATTTTTGAGACATTGATAATCTGAACTGTTTAGTCCTTATACGTAGTGCGATCAAAAAGTTCCGAGACTAGGTACGTAGCGCGCGTAGCTGTCGAGGGTAGTGACCTTCTTGCGTCATTGTGCCGAATGGCGTCGTTCTGTGAACATCAGGAGTTGTGCTACACGATATTTGGTGACCCTGGGCAGAACACAGCTGCGATTTCGGTATGGACTGCAAACTGGAGCAACGAGCGAACATTAAATTATGCGTCAAACTCGGCAAATCGGGAACGGAGACGCATGAAATGTTGCGGAAGGCTTATGGCAATGAAGCAGTGAGTCGTGCGAGGTGCTTTGAGTGGCACTAGTGCTTCAAGAGCGGCTGAACGGCACTGGAAGAAGACGAGAAGTCAGAGCGACCGTCCACGAGCAAAACCTCCAAAAATGTTGACAAGATTAAGGAACTGGTGCATAAGGATCGTCGGAAAACCATTCAAGGCATTGCAACCATCGTCAATGTGTCATACGGAACAGTGCAAGAAATTCTGACGTCGGTTTTCAACATTCACCGCATTGCTGCAAAGCTCGTGCCAAAGATTCTGAACAACGAACAGAAGGCGCTCCGTGTCGAACCCAGTTTTGCAACCGCAACAGTATGACTACCCTTCCTCACTCGCCTTACTCGCCAGATTTGGCCCACAGCGACTTCTTTCTGTTTCCGAAGGTGACGAGATTCAGTGCGAATCGCAGTCGGTGCTTGACACGATTCGCGAACAGGACTTCCAGGGAGCATTCCAAGAGTGGCAGAAACGCTGGAAGCTGTGTATCACTTCCCAAGGAGACTACTTTGAGGAGATCATAGCTAGACTTCAGTAACGTAAGTACGTTGTTAACTTTATGATCGGACCTCGTATTAATTACAGGGTGTTAGACTTCTAAGCTTGAATAATGACTAAAATAATTTATGTATAGATAGTAATTCATAAAATCAGGTTGAAACATAAATTCCTCGGGTGAAAATCATTTTTGGAAAACTATGAAGAGAAGAGTAGCATTTAAGCGGCCTATGTAGCTGAATCAAATGGTGCTCAAAGTTTTTCGCGCTCCCAAATAGAATGCTCAAATGGCGGCTGGGCTTCACGTAAGTTATGGAAAAACAATGCCTTTCCACGTGTCACCTCAGCTGTACCGACCATAAACTTTTCCCTGGTGATAAAAGCTCACTTCTAGTCCTTTATTCCCTACTCCATGCTCCAAGGCATGATGGAGAAGGGCTAGTCTCTCTGATTTAGACATTATGCCACTAGGTAGAAACAAATAACATAACATCTTCTCACTCCCCTCTTAGTTCGTTGCTATTGGTATATCTATTTCAGTTGGTAATCAGTCAAAAAACATTAGAGTCAATCATCTCCCTAAATAACCGCTTCGAATGACAGATTTAAGGGAACAGCTTTCTGATGCTCATAACCGTTCGTTCCAGTCGAGATCGTCCTACATCTTAGACAAGGAATAGACACTATACTGTCAAAAGTAACGGGACACCTAGAAGAGAAACACAACATACCATTTATTGACATACAGTAGTACGGTGTCGGTCCACCTTTGGCCTTAATGCATGCACTGACCCTTCGAGACATGCTTTCGACAAGGTTTTGGAACAGAGCGATAGGTATGAGCTTCCATTCAGTACATAATGCTGCCTCTAACGGTTGCATAGTAGTAGGCCTTGGTTCCAAACTTCTTATGCGGCGCTCTAATTCATCGCATAGGTGCTCTATTGGATTAAGATCAGAGCTCTGTGCTGGCCAGTCCACATACGATACGGAATCATCGTCAAACCACGACGTAACAGTCCTTACTTTATGGCTCGGTGCATTATCCTGCTGGTACCAACAAGGCTCTGTTCCATAGTATTGCTACAGAGTTAGTAGGGCATAATTGTCCAGAATATCAAGATAGACGTGCCGGTCAGCAGGTTTGTCCGCGATAACCAATAGGCTTGGACCATACCACGAAAAACACCCCCACACGAGTACACTGCCAGCTCCAAACTTGACCGTAGGAACAGTACACTGTGGTAAATAGCCTTCCCCGGCTGCCGCTATACCCACACACGGCTAGGAGACTGATGGGTCGTGTAGCTGGATTCACCAGTCCATAGGACCCGTTTCCACTGATTTACGGTCCATGATAAATGTTCTTTACACCATGCTAAACGACGAGTAGCATTCCGAGGGGAGAATAAAGTCTTATGAGCAGCCGCACGATCACGGTAAACCATAGAATGAACTCTCTGCGAATGGTACGTGTACATACCAAATTCCAGCATTTTTACTCACCTGTAACCTGGGGTCTCTCCGTCGATTAGTTGTAACGACTCGGCTTCGACGTTCTCTATCACTGATTTTCTTTGGTCTGCCGATACGTTTTGCTACTTCATGCACGCCATGTGTCTTCCACGTATTCAGTACATCCAAAACCGTTGACTTGGGTATGTTTAAACGTATCTTAGTTTATCTTATAGACAATCTACTAATATAACACCCAACAATCTTTCCTTCCTCAAAGTCAGTTCTCTGCCGCTGCGACATTTTCACTCAACCTCACAGTGCGATAGTATCGCGGTCAGCTGCATGCGTATTTTATACTGTTTGCAGCTGTACCGGCAGCTTAACAACGCAGTGGATCCGTTAATTTGCTTTTGAAGGGGTGTCCGGTGACTTTTGTCAATATAGTGTATTAAAGGGTTAACGTATTATTCACTCCCTAATAGTAGAAAAAATAGCAGTTGGTCAGATTACTCCATCGGCCGCATAGGCGTTGGGCCAATCGTCAATTGCATTAATCGTAGAGCACCGAAACGGGCAACGAGTATGCATTAAGTTTTGTCAATGACTTTGAAATCTTCCTCGAAATATTTGAGAAGTTGGAAACAGCATTGGGAGAAGAAGCCCTAAGTCGCACAAAAACTTCAGAATAATTTAAGAGATCTAAAGATCAAAACGATCCTTCCTCTAGACGCCCGTCAACTTCAAGAAAAGATGAATCTATCGTCATTGTGGATGAAGTAATGTTACAGATGATTGGGTGTTAGCCACGCGTCAACCAAGTGTCGTATCTCAACTGGAACATCACATAAAATTTCGACACATGATTTGGGGATGAACAGAATCATAGCAAAGTTTGTGCCTAGGCTTCTTACCCATGATTAAAAGAGCAACTTTCACATTTTGAAATGATATTAAATATCGTTCAGCAAGGGACGCACATTTCATAAAAAATGGTATAACATGTGAAAAACCTTGGCTACTGGAAATTTTCAATAATCTACATGAGAGACATAAATCTCTCTTCCAACCGAAAAATCACGGTAGAGAAAATTAGATGTGGAGGTGATGTTAACTGTTTCATTTATGTTGAAAGTGTGGTGCATTTTGAATCTGGTAAGGCTGGGGAGAGAATGAATCCGACAAATTAGAAAGAGGTTTTAAAAAATGACTTATAGAAAATCGAAAAAAACGGCCACAATAACGGGAGTCTCAATCGTTGCTGATGTATCATGAAAATACACATGCTCACTTAACACTCTCGATCTGCGTGTTCCTGACCACACACCGAATTTCAGTGCCCAGATCGTCTTATTCCCCTGATTTGGAGTCCCGATGTGACTTATTTTGCTTTACCTCATTGAGCAAAAAAACCTGCTCAGGCGGGCGATGATTTGAGAATGCAGTTATTTTTCATTAGTACAAGATATTATACAATTAATTTGAGTTGCTCTCCGGGCATTCAATTCCAACTAAAAACATAATGTAACTAAAGGAAACGCTTATATTTTCAGTCTTACAATGTGTCATAAAGTGGTTCAAATGTAAAACCCATCGCAAAAGCATGGATTGAAATGAGATTGACACATAGAATCATAGATGTGTAGCTGGCTGTCTACTTGGCTTATCTCTTAGATTCTAATTTTGAGTGAAATATGGTCGGAACTCTACGACAAATCCTATCAAAATCTTTATGTCTGTCGGGATTTACAATGGGAATTCGTGAGATTCCGTTTGTAGAGGGTAACAACATCCTTGAAATTTTGCGTGCAACATCCTTGAAATCTTGAGAGCAAAATTCTTGAAATCTTGTGTGTAACATCCTTGAAATCTTGTGTGCAACATCCTTGAAATCTTGTGTGCAACATCCTTGAAATCTTGTGTGCAACATCCTTGAAATCTTGCGTGCAGCATTCTTGAAATCTTGTGTGCAAGATCCTTGAAACTTTGCGTGCAAGAGCAGTGTCCGCTTTTGACGACTTCACACATATGCAACAAATAATCCCGATTTTTGCTGAGGTTAGACTTGGTGGTGATAGTAGTTATGTCACCTAAGATCACAGGCTCAGAATTAATCACTGTAAAAGATGAGTACATACTGCTGTCATTGCGCGATAATATACCTTGCAAAGTTCCAATTGTACTAAGTAAAAAAGATGATTTATTTACGATTAAAAACCGTAAAAGTTAAAAGAAAAGAGAGTAAAAATATTGCGAGATATTTACAACATCAGATGAACACATTCAGCTGAAGCATTATACACATTATAATGAATTAGCTTTAATATTCTTTTTGCTAAGCTAATTATTATGAATGAATAATGCTCTAAGCTTCAAACTAATGAATTCCCAAAAGGGTGTTGTTACTCGTTAATTATGAACTTAAACAAAGTCTCAACGCTGGTTATTTATATTAAGTAATCAAAGTCATAAACCTAACAGCCAGACAGAGGTCTGACAAAACTAAGAATTGAGAAAGACTGAACTTACTGAAAAACTTGTTTATTTCCGAGACTCTTGGTCAACTAAGGCACTCATATATCTTGTACACAATAATGAATAAACTTTCCTCTTATAGTACGCACACAACCAACACAACTCCAACACATCAACCAACGCTCTCGCTACAACACACAACTCCCACCAACCCACTTCGTCTCGATGAACGCGCCTATATACGAGCTACCACCACGTCATGACTTACACTCATTGCCAGATCTCATTCAGCGGGTGAAACAATATTCCGTTCAGTAGGAAGATAATTTACATAGTAAAATAAAATAACCAGAGATAGTAAAATCAAAAGGAAAGTGAATATAGAGTATACGTTACATCATCTCCCCTTAATTTTTTTTTTTTTCTTTTTTTTATGTCCGAAAAACCTATCAATTTTGGAGTGTAAGTCTTACATTTCGATGATTGACGTTTCTCGATCTCTTTTTTGATTTGTTTGGTGGTAGCCGTATTTACATTATCAACTTGGCATGACAATTTACGAATCTGTATTCGACTGAAATTTGTAGTGTAGAACAAACCAAACCTGCATCGGCATACTTTCCTTTTATTCTGCCTAGCAGGAATCACTTTTTTAATTTCAAATTACGTGCGCCTCATTCGTTGAAATACATAACAACTGTATCAGCAGCGAAGCTTGCCTGAAGCTGCCTAACAGTAACAATTTTATTATTTTCATTTCAAATTACGTTCGCCTCATTCGTTGAAATACATAACAACTGTATCAACAGCGGAGATTGCCTGAAGCTGCCTAACAGTAACAATTTTATTATTTTCATTTCAAATTACGTTCGCCTCATTCGTTGAAATACAGAACAACTGTATCAGCAGCGAAGATTGCCTGAAGCTGCCTAACAGTAACAATTTTACTATTTTCATTTCAAATTACGTTCGCCTCATTCGTTGAAATACAGAACAACTGTATCAGCAGCGAAATTTACCTGGAGCTGCCTAACAGTAACAATTTTATTATTTTACCCCTAAGCACATAGATATATACAAAAAAAAGTGGATTAGTAGATGGACATAGAAGAAATATAAAAAAAACCCACACATATATACACAAAAAAGAATGCATAGGCCCACACGAAAAAAGAAATTCTGACACGCCAACTGGTCGTGCGGGAAAAACAACAAACTGAGAAAAGAACCTGTCCACGAGAATTTACTTATCTCGAGGACGCATAAAAAATTCTAGTGCGGTAACGTTTTCCAGGCCTAATGGGACTGGTGAAATCAGGTGGCTTGGATCTCTTCCGGGACGGTAATGGAACTTCGGTCTGTTGTCGGTCAGGAATCTGGCGGTCTGGAAATCCCTGCGGCTGAGAAGAACGGTCAGAAGTCTGGCGGTCTGGAAATCCCTGCGGCTGAGAAGAACGGTCAGAAGTCTGGCGATCCGGAATCCCTTGCGGCTGAGAAGAACGGTCAGGAACATCAGAAGTCTGGCGGTCCGGAAATCCCTGCTGCGGCTGATAGGAACGGGCTCCCCCAGGCTTTGGATATGAAGTCCCTTGGTGCTGGGGCTCGTTGTGTCCTTCCAGTATCCTTTTGGACGGACGTGTCTCCGGCCACATCGCTTGCTTTCGTTTACGCCCACGGGGCATGATAGTAGTAGCAGGCATCGGCCACGTTTGCCCTGAACGGAGGTTCCAGGGGCGAAACCCGGGTGGATGCAAAGATTTCTGCCTTCGTTGCTGTTGCGGCGAAGCAGATTGGGGAGACAAGTCACGTTTGCGCCCAGCTTTTGGTGGTGCTGGACGGTGTGGAATATGAAATGTTGGATTCATAACTGATAAATCAGAAATATGAAATGAAACGCCCAGCTTTTGGTGGTGCTGGACGGTGTGGAATATGAAATGTTGGATTCATAACTGATAAATCAGAAATGTCCGACGCCTCCGAGTCGCTGCTGTAATTCAGCTGTCGTGCAGGGCGATGTTGATATTTGCCTATAGGAATACTTTCCGATGAGGTATTCAAAGAAGAAGTATCCCGCGTTGGTGCAGAGGTAGCCGGAAACGGCGCAGCAATAGTCTTGGCAATGGTTGGAGGGAAAGGAACGATACTCGTATTCGACGAACTCGATTCGAGCCTTGGTCTCACGGGAGAATCAGGTTGCGGTTGTAGAAACTCGTCTGGAGGAGGAGGGTGCAGGAAAAATCACTGGTGATTCGTCAAAAATGTTCGGTGGTTCGTCCACAATTTCCGGCGGTTGAACATGAGATATAGATTCTTGAGTCTGTGGAACAGAAGGTTGAGTCGGATTGATAATGAAATCGATATTCCGTTCGTGATACTTGCGACATTGATCAACATGTACATATTGAAAATGGTTGTTCGGTTTCTCCAAAACAATATTATTGTCAAAGACATTTGCCACCCGATATGGACCTTCGTAGCTGGGTGCAAATTTCTTCACTAAAGTATGCGAAACAGAAGACTGGAAGTGCGTTTCCACGAGAGTGAGATCTCCAACGACAAGATCTGGTTCCCTACGCCTAGAATTATAATATCGTGCTTGAGCCGCTTGTGCTCCTAGCATTGCAACACGAGCTTTTTCTGCCATAATGTGTACTGATTGCGGAGTTGGTCGCTGATTTAGTTCGTCGATAATCCCCGTTAAATTTTCAAAAAGGGTTTTAATTTTGCGACCCAGAAAAAGTTCTGCAGGAGTAATTTTAGTAGACTCGTGGACAGACGAGCGGAGGGCGAACGCAAAAAGTTCTAAATGGTCATCCCATCTTTCATGGTGGTCCATTACAAAAGTCGCAATCATTTTCACTAGCGTTCGGTTAACACGTTCCGCAGGATTACTCTGGGGATGATATGGGGAAATGAATTTATGTTTAATGTGTAATCTCGCACACATTCTTTCAAAAATGTCAGAAATAAATTGAGGACCATTATCCGAAACTACTTTATTAGGTGCACCATATCTAGAAAATACTTCATTAACTAAGACATTACAAATAATCTCAGCCGTAGCGGCTTTAATAGGAAAAACTTCAACCCATTTAGAAAAATTATCAGTTAGTACTAAAACATAACGAGCTTTATTTTTAACAGATAATGGATAAGGTCCCAATAAATCTATGGAAATAATATCAAATACATGAGAACTTGAACTAGATTTCAAGTGACCGGCCGGTCTTACATTACGGTAATTATTAATCTGACACAAGTGACATGATTGAACGTATGCGAGCACACTTTGGTACATTCCAGGCCAATAGGCAACATCCCGCAATTTACAACGGGTCTTGCGAATACCTAAATGGCCTGCAAGAGGTTTGTCATGAAATTCATTTAAAAGAGCCATTCTAAGGGTTCGCGGAATACATGGGCGAAACTCTGCCCTAGTAGTCCGAGACTTTGTATAATAAAGAAGACCCTCTATGACTTCAAAATGTTGTGACCTTCCAGCCAGAGAAGGATCACTTTGTGGGGGCGAACCCGCAAGCAAAAAATTGTAAATATCCCCAAAATCTGGATCATTTATTAATTCTGCCATTATCTGCTCTCTGGATGTGATATCTGCTATCAGAAGTAAAGGCTGACATCCAGGAGTAGTTTCTGTGGGGACCCCACTAATCGGAACGCGAGATAATGCGTCCGGTAATTGATTCTTATGACCTGGCTGATATGAAATTTTGATATTGCTCTCTTGTAACTTCAGAGCCCACTTCATAAGTCTTTGAGATAGGTGCTTAGCAGAATTCAAATACTGAAGGGCAGAATGATCCGTAATTATGTTAACTGTCAATTCATTAAGATAACATTGAAATTTATTCAGTGCATACACAACAGCAAGACATTCACGTTCCGTAGCTGAATAATTGCGTTCAGCTTTGGCTAAAGTACGAGACGCAAAAGCTATTGGATGCCCAGCTTGTGACAAAACGCAACCAAGACCAACTCCGGATGCATCAGTATAAATATCAAATTCTTTAGTATGATCCGGGAAAGCCAACACCGGAGGCTGAGTCAATGCAGACTTCAGTGTTTCGAATGCAGCGTTAGCTTCAGGTGTCCAAATAAACTTCTTGTATTTACGCTTTAAAGCATACAACGGCTCACATATTGTAGCATAAGCGGGGACGAACTGCTGATACCAACCGGTCATTCCCAGAAAGCGGGATAGTTCTTTTGCTGTTTTAGGCCGAGGAAAGTCAACAATAGGCCTAATTTTTTCATTATCAGTGAATAAACCGTGGGGAGTAATTTTCAACCCCAGATATACAATCTCGTCCCTCGCTATCTGGCATTTACTAGGTTTTAACGTCAAGCCAGCATTGTATATAAGTTGGAACACCTGTATGAGCAGAGAAAGGTGCTCGTCAAAAGTCTCTGATGTTATAATAATATCATCCAAATAGACATGCACATGGGGACCCAGGACAGGTCTGAGAACCGTGTCCATAAGCTTTTGGAAAGTAGCAGGTGCAGAAGCTAAACCAAAAGGCATACGTAAATATTCATAGGCCCCAAAAGGAGTCACAAAGCCTGTTTTATCGACAGAGTCCGGATGTACTGCCATCTGCCAATATCCACTCGCCAAATCCAAAGTTGACATCCATTTGGTTGACGACAAGTCATTTAGAATATGTGACATGACAGGTAGGGGATAATTGATTGTTTTTGTGACTTGGTTGAGCTTGCGAAAATCTGTCACGAAACGAAATTCATTTGGTTGTTTCTTTGGAACCAAGAAGGCAGGAGCAGCCCAGGCGCTTGTTGATTCCCTGATTATGCCCTGCTTAATCATGTCAGCAATTTGACGTTGCATTTCCTGTTTTTTATGTGGAGCACAAGGGTAAGGTTTCGTCGCAATGGGTTTCGAACCATCAGTGTCAATAACATGATAAACCACCTGTGTGAAACCAGGTTGATCCGAAAATAAACCAGGGCTTTCCTGTAAAAGGAGAGAAAGCTGGTCTCGTTGCCCCTCATTCAATTGGTCACTCAACAATAAACTCGTAATATCTACAGGAACCGTCGGAATCATTTCGACAGGTTCCGGAAAGGAAATCACATGTTGCACAAAATTCAAAGTTATTTGAAACTTGTTAATAAAGTCCATACCCATGAGACATTTCACGGGTAGCTCGTCTACAAGCAGGAAAGAATGTGTAAACCGAGCTTTTCCCAGCCCTAAAGATAATGTGACAGTTCCTGCGATACTGAAGATTTCATTATTGGCACCTCGCAAATACTGCGTTGCAGGCTGAACGTGTATTGCAGAAAAAACGTCATTGCAAAACTTTGTATTTAGGGCTGATATCTCAGACCCAGTGTCGAACTTAGTCTCGACAATAACGTCTTCAAGTGTCAAAAATACATCAGGCAACTGAGGAGTTTGAACAGTCACTAATACTGTTTTAGGGTCAGAATGTTTGGTATCAGGAAGCAGGACCGACCCTTCGTCTACTTCCTGTGGAAGTTTAAAGGAATTCTGGTGGTGTTATCATGTGGTCGGAAACCTCGACCCTGCCGGGTATCGGGAAAATTTTCATGATAAGGAAAATTGCGTGAACCCTGCGTCGGGAACTCCGCGTGTCTGTTGACATTTTCATATTCGTTACGTCTGCCCTCAGCACGGGCAGAAAAATTATTATTGCCCTGGGCATGAGAACGTTCCGAATGCTGCCGAGTGAAACGGGGTCGAGCATACTGTGCATTATGACGATATCCCGAAGCTTGCTCAGAACCTCGCTGTTGGTTCGCCACTCTTCTGTGTGGTGGAACGTATGCAGCTTGGGTGGGCACTTGTGTATGCTCGCGCTGAAAGTTTTGTCTATTATGCCGCTGAGGGTTTTCGGAATAAGCCTCGCGGGGTGCCCGAGCATGGTGAGTTGAAGCATGTCTGCCATGTCGCTCTTCATACGTGCGTATGAGGCGAAGGCATTCATGAATAGTGGTAGGGTGTCGAACCTCAAGAAAATCTTGTAAGAATGGGTCGAGCTGCTGTACGAGGGTATCCAACATGTCAACATGACTGGCATGTGGATCCCATAGGTTATATAAGCGTGTAGTTTCCAACGCAAATGCAACAGGGCTATCATTGGGACCCTGCTGACGAGAAAACAGCTGTTGAGCAAGGCTAGCTCGACTGAGGCCGAAAGGAAAGACCTCCAAGAATTCTGCACGGAAATTCTCATAATGAGAATCCGGGTTCGACCCTCGCCACTGCCGATACCAGGTCTTGGCGGTATCTCTCAAGCAAGTTCCGGCAATTTGGACCTTGCAGTCTTCCGGAATATTATAGAGATCAAAATGATCTTCCAGATCTTCAAGGAACTTTAAAGACCCCTCCAAACCATTGAAATGAATTGTACCTGCATGCGGCACGAAATGGGCAAGCATTCTGCTTCGCTGAGAGGATTGAATTCCCTCAGCTACGACCCGCGACTCAGAGTGATAAGAAGCTGGTGCATTCCGAAATGGTGAAGAATGCTTGGGTATGTGCAGATCATTCATATCAAAGTCAGAGCCACAGGCTTCGCGCAAATTGTCCATGGAAATTTGAAGTTGTCTCAGGTAAAGAAGCCATGGGTAATAATAGTCAGGATCTCGTGTTCGAGGAAAGTTCGGGCGCCAATTATAATGAATTAGCTTTAATATTCTTTTTGCTAAGCTAATTATTATGAATGAATAATGCTCTAAGCTTCAAACTAATGAATTCCCAAAAGGGTGTTGTTACTCGTTAATTATGAACTTAAACAAAGTCTCAACGCTGGTTATTTATATTAAGTAATCAAAGTCATAAACCTAACAGCCAGACAGAGGTCTGACAAAACTAAGAATTGAGAAAGACTGAACTTACTGAAAAACTTGTTTATTTCCGAGACTCTTGGTCAACTAAGGCACTCATATATCTTGTACACAATAATGAATAAACTTTCCTCTTATAGTACGCACACAACCAACACAACTCCAACACATCAACCAACGCTCTCGCTACAACACACAACTCCCACCAACCCACTTCGTCTCGATGAACGCGCCTATATACGAGCTACCACCACGTCATGACTTACACTCATTGCGAGATCTCATTCAGCGGGTGAAACAATATTCCGTTCAGTAGGAAGATAATTTACATAGTAAAATAAAATAACCAGAGATAGTAAAATCAAAAGGAAAGTGAATATAGAGTATACGTTACAACATTGTGAATTGTTTGTGACGTAAGAGTCTTATACAGCGCAGAATCGTTGAACCAACGCCCAGGTGGAATAGTTTATTCAATGGTCAAGGTTGAAGGGTGAATAAAACAACCACGGTAATGTATCATATTCCTCAAGCATTTTCTTTCACTGGACCAAAGTTAAGTCCTGTTATGTGGCCATATAATATTTCCAATAATGGCGAAAGACGACTCGACAGAATGCAGTTGACAAATCAGCCACTGAAGTGGCCGGTTTCTCTGTGCTTCAAGGAGTTGTAAAACACTTCCTTTGTTTCCTGTGTTAACAGCTGTTTGTTTGCAGCCAATGGCTACCTAATATTTTAAGTTCACTGGCCTCTCATAAAAATAAGCTAAAATGGCATAGAGAAAACTTTTGGTCGACGAACTATTTGGAGCAGCAGGACCCCATATACACTGAAGTGCCAGAAAAACTAGTAAAGACCAGCTAATGCAAAATACATAGCCACGTCACCTATGCGCGTACTCGGTTGCGTCCGCCAGTGCGTATATAAAGCGACAGACATCCTTGCCAGCTGTCAGAGCAGTTTGTTGCATGAGAATGACAAGTAATAACGATTTAAGCGTTTTTCAACGCGGTATCATAGTAGGCGCTCGTGAGATGGGCCATCGTATTTCGGAGGTAGAAACGAAGTTCGGATTTTCACGGACGACCATTGCAAGGGTGTACCGTGACTACAAGAATTCCGGCAAAACCTCCAACCTACGATATCAGTGTGGTGAGCATGGCATCAAGCAAAAATAAAATACTTGAAGACACCGGCAACCGGAAAAGTCCTCCATATTAGAAAATTCGGGAAAAATGCAATTTGTGCACAGTACTTCACTTAAAAAGGGTGGATGAATTTTCGTAAAAAGTTTTCCTGTGGCAAGCAATTCCCTAAATCGAAGAGATTAAGCCGTTCATGGCATAGATAAGTGTACGGCCCAAGAAAGTCCTCCACATTAGAAAATATGGGAAAAATGCAATTTCTGCACAATACTTCACTTGAAAAGGGTGGATGACTCTCCGTGAGAAGTTTTCCTGTGGCAAACAATTCCCTAAATAGAAGAGATTAAGCCGTCCATGGCATAGATTTGGAAAATCACTTTGTTTAATGAAAACTGAACTAAGAGGGAATGGCATATGCCACTACTTGCAAA
The DNA here is from genome assembly GCA_039090855.1 of Macrothele yani. Classification (NCBI taxonomy): domain Eukaryota; kingdom Metazoa; phylum Arthropoda; class Arachnida; order Araneae; family Macrothelidae; genus Macrothele; species Macrothele yani. The sequence continues at coordinate 191,163,043 of CM076995.1, forward strand.
GAGTAGACAGCGAAGGTCTTACAATCAAGCTTTTACGTAACTAATCCAAAATTATTTCCTAATGTATGAAACTAATAACATGAACCAAGAAAGTTAGACATCAGTCAGTGCAGGAAAGTGAAAATGTGTTTCGTGAAATCATTTTTACATATTATTTCCATCGGAAAATTGAGACGGTCTGCATTTGTTTATATTCTGTCAAAAAGATGCGTGATATTTTTTATACCTGCATTGCAGTTATCAGAAACAGAAGCATAAGAATTAAATGCAGAAGAATCGGTTTGAAAATGGAAAAGTAGGAACCACAGTTTTTTGAGTAAGAGTATCATTGAAACTTTTTTATTGCTTTTACAAAAGTTAGTTTCATGTCGATTTAAGGAATAGAATAAATGAGAATACTTGATAATTATCTGTACTAAACCGGGGGGGGAAGGGGAGTAATAAGGAAGTGTTGTACAATACAAATTTCTTTTAACGCTATTAAATAAAAAGATAGTGTGATATTCTCGAATTTCCTTATTTTTCGACCTAAATATTAATTACTTTAGTTTCGGCTGGTTTAGGGGGATTAGGGCAGAGAAAAAACTTGATTACCCTTCCATAAATGGAAAAAATCAATTAACCGCAAATTCTCCCGATCATAAGGACAGTATCTACAAGCACTCCTCATTGCAATTTAGGGGGGGGGGGGGAGGTTCCAACACAGTTGTTTTCCTTTGGCTGGAAGTAGCATGAAAATAATTTATATAACAACAGGCCAGTTAAGAAGGTATTCGCCTTAAACAATGAAAAGTGTGGGAAGCGTGAATCCTTACTTCACCTATCACTAAACGGAAGGCTAAATTGTTTTAACTGTTACATTCAAACAAGTACATCGGTAAGAACTCGAAAATTTGCAGTTACAACAAAGCAAGAAAAAATATATCTTACTAACATGAGAAAGTAAAATATCAATTGACAATACAAACAAAGTGGTTGCTTTAAGGATTGATTTGTTTCATTCCGGAAAACCAAAAGAAAACTGGCAATTCATTTATAGGTTTTCGGGGCCCCTCAAGGTCTGGGGCCCTAGGCGCGCGCCTAGTGCGCCTAGTCGGAAATCCGCCCCCGCCCATCAGAGTGTTACCTGTTTAGTCCACTCAAAAGTACTTTAAAAGACTCGTGGGTGGCTCGTCTCTCAGTAAAATAATTCTTCTCTAACAGCATAAAGAAAACTTTGCAGCGCTTAACTAAGTGTGAAGGAAAGCAAAGTGGATTATGGTAAAAAATGATCTACTGAATTATTTTTTAAAATATAATATAATATATTACATGGAGTATTGACTCGCTCTCATGTAAATTCTCAGCTCCTGCTGTATTTGTGCACCTTTTATTGACTTTATCATGAGAAACATCGAATCGAGTCATGAATGGAATACGGGATTACACCATACAATACAAATTTTGAAGATGTGAATCCATTTTTTGGTGAGAATATGACTTCGATAGTAAGTCATATCTGAAAACTTGAAAATTTCCTCGTCCTGGAGTGGGAATCGAATCCGTGTCTCCCGGATAGCACTGGCATTTATGGAGCAGGAATCAAATCCGCGTCTGCGCGAATAGAGCTTATGGTGTGGGAATCGAACACGCGTCTCATAGAAAACGCTAGCACTTGTGGAGCGGCAATCAAACCCGCGTCCGCGTGAATAGAGCTTATGGAGTGGGAATCGAACCCGCGACTCCCGGAATACGCCAGCACTTACGGAGCGGGAATCAGACCCGCGTCTGCGCGAATAGAGCTTATGGAGTGGGAATTGAACCCGTGTCTCCCGGATAACGCTAGCACTTATGGAGCGGGAATCAAACCCGCGTCTGCGCGAATAGAGCTTATGGTGTGGGAATCGAATCCGCGTCTCCCGGATAGCGCCAGCACTTATGGAGTGGGAATCAAACACGCGTCCGCGCGAATAGAGCTTATAGAGTTGGAATCGAAACCGCGTCTCCCAAATAACGCTAGCACTTATGGAGCGGGAATCAGACCCGCGTCTGCGCGAATAGAGCTTATGGTGTGGGAATCGAACCCGTGTTTCCCGGATAACGCTGGCACTTATGGAGCGGGAATCAAACCCGCGTCCGCGCGAATTGAGCTTATGCAGTGGGAATCGAACCCGCGTCTCCCGGATAACGCTAGCACTTATGGAGCGGGAATAAAATCCGCTTCTGCGCGACTAGAGCTTATGGAGTGGGAACCGAATCCGCGTCTGCGCGAGTAGAGCTTATGGAGTGGGAATTGAACCCGTGTCTCCCGGATAACGCTAGCACTTATGGAGCGGGAATCAGACCCGCGTCTGCGCGAATAGAGCTTATGGTGTGGGAATCGAACCCGTGTTTCCCGGATAACGCTGGCACTTATGGAGCGGGAATCAAACCCGCGTCCGCGCGAATTGAGCTTATGCAGAGGGAATCGAACCCGCGTCTCCCGGATAACGCTAGCACTTATGGAGCGGGAATAAAATCCGCGTCTGCGCGACTAGAGCTTATGGAGTGGGAACCGAATCCGCGTCTGCGCGAGTAGAGCTTATGGAGTGGGAATCGAACCCGTGTCTCCCAGATAACGCTAGCACGTATGGAGCTGGAATCAAACCCGCGTTTGCGCGACTAGAGCTTATGGAGTGGGAATCGAACCCGCGTCTCCCGGATAACGCTAGCACTTATGGAGCGGGAATAAAATCCGCGTCTGCGCGACTAGAGCTTATGGAGTGGGAACCGAATCCGCGTCTGCGCGAGTAGAGCTTATGGAGTGGGAATTGAACCCGTGTCTCCCGGATAACGCTAGCACTTATGGAGCGGGAATCAGACCCGCGTCTGCGCGAATAGAGCTTATGGTGTGGGAATCGAACCCGTGTTTCCCGGATAACGCTGGCACTTATGGAGCGGGAATCAAACCCGCGTCCGCGCGAATTGAGCTTATGCAGAGGGAATCGAACCCGCGTCTCCCGGATAACGCTAGCACTTATGGAGCGGGAATAAAATCCGCGTCTGCGCGACTAGAGCTTATGGAGTGGGAACCGAATCCGCGTCTGCGCGAGTAGAGCTTATGGAGTGGGAATTGAACCCGTGTCTCCCGGATAACGCTAGCACTTATGGAGCGGGAATCAGACCCGCGTCTGCGCGAATAGAGCTTATGGTGTGGGAATCGAACCCGTGTTTCCCGGATAACGCTGGCACTTATGGAGCGGGAATCAAACCCGCGTCCGCGCGAATTGAGCTTATGCAGTGGGAATCGAACCCGCGTCTCCCGGATAACGCTAGCACTTATGGAGCGGGAATAAAATCCGCGTCTGCGCGACTAGAGCTTATGGAGTGGGAACCGAATCCGCGTCTGCGCGAGTAGAGCTTATGGAGTGGGAATTGAACCCGTGTCTCCCGGATAACGCTAGCACTTATGGAGCGGGAATCAGACCCGCGTCTGCGCGAATAGAGCTTATGGTGTGGGAATCGAACCCGTGTTTCCCGGATAACGCTGGCACTTATGGAGCGGGAATCAAACCCGCGTCCGCGCGAATTGAGCTTATGCAGAGGGAATCGAACCCGCGTCTCCCGGATAACGCTAGCACTTATGGAGCGGGAATAAAATCCGCGTCTGCGCGACTAGAGCTTATGGAGTGGGAACCGAATCCGCGTCTGCGCGAGTAGAGCTTATGGAGTGGGAATCGAACCCGTGTCTCCCAGATAACGCTAGCACGTATGGAGCTGGAATCAAACCCGCGTTTGCGCGAATAGAGCTTATGGAGTGGGAATCGAACCCGCGTCTCCCGGATAGCGCTAGCATTTATGGAGCGGAAATCAAACCCTCATCTGCGAGGATACAGCTTATTGAGCGGTAATCGAACTCATGTCTGCCGGTTAGCGCCCGAGTATGCTAGGGAGACGCGGTTTCGATTCCCGCTCCAAGACGATGAAATTTTTAAGTTTTTGGATATTATCTGACTTACCATCTATGTCATATTTACACAAGAAAAAAGGGATTCACATCCTTAAACTTTGTATCGAATCGAGTATTACTGAATTAAGCGCCTTCTATGAATTTTTACGTAAGAAAATAAAATTTCATCGTCGTTTCTCAAGTTTTCATGGCGACTGGTTTTACGAAACTCTAAAATAGTTGATGAAAACTATTTCAGAGTTTCGTAACGTGATATTTTTCTGGAGGCCGTTCATATCAGCACTTTTAAATATGTCCTCAGCATGTTTTTCAGGTGTTTATTCAGTAAACATATGCTGAATAAAAAAGGATCAACCAACAACGTGAAAGAAAAAGATTATCGATATAGTTCAATAAACGAGCGTGTGTGTATTTCTGTTCCCTTTTCAATAAGTCTTTATTTTCGCCTTCTAGTTCTACGCCTTTCTGCTCTCCTTTTTTTTCTTTCTTTTCTCCAGTTGTAGAGAACATGACAAAAACTTTTTTTCAGTTGTAGCTATCAAATCCTTTCCAAAGGCATCGATGTGTTGAAAATTACCTCAGTTCAAGTTTCCAGCTTACCTCACATTCCTATCGTATTTAGTAGTAGTTGCCCCCAAATTGACGAAATTCGCTACTGCCAAAGTATTTTTTGTTCGCTTTTTCTTAACTTCAGCGATGAGAGTCAGGATAAAATAAAGTGAAAAAAAAAATAAATAGAAAAGAACGAGCTAGTGTCGTATTCTTATCCAACCCAGAAGCCGACACCCTCGACGTTCGTTTTCAAAGGACTAATCCAATTGCAATTCCAGAACTACAGCGTGGAAAATAAAAGGGAAGTAAAAAAAGAACAAAAAAACGAAGAGAACTCAGGAAGAAGAAAAGTTGGTGAGGGAGTGTTCCATCAGAATGTTGGGATGAGCATTTGGTTGAAAGGGGGATTTTTTTTTCGTAGGGGGGTCTAGCTGCGACAGTAGCAGGATCGTTCTCTACAGACCTGCGCACTGAGATATTTAAGAGCCGCTTAACCGTCAAGAATCTCCACTCTGGTAGCTGGAAGTTCTCTGGCGCGGAGCACGAAAATACCACCGACCTACGCAAGCAGAGAGGAAGCTTCGCCGTCATCGGCGCCTGATCGCCACGCGGTGGGGGTAATGGATCTTGACCAGACCCTCAAAGATGTCGGAGAGTACGGGAAATATCAAAAACTCATGCTCTGGTTCGTTCTTCTCCCTGCGCACTTGCCGTTCGGTACTCATTATTATAGTCAGTTGTTCATGTCCCTCACCCCGTCACACTGGTGCCAAAACGCAGAGGTCAGTGATCCCGCTGGTAAGAACGTGACGAAAATTAGACCCCTGACCATGTGGTCAAGAGGTCAAGAAAACCCTTTCTTTACTACCATCTCAGAGTGCGCGATGACGTCGAATTTGACTGCCAAGTTAGCAGGCAAAATTTTAGAGAAGGGAAGTAGGAACATTTCAAGAAAACCGTCCACGTGTTCCCTCGGGATTGAATACGATCGAAGGGAACTTAACGAAGAAGAGTCAATCGTTACTATGGTGAGTACCATTGCTTTTATAAATAACACTGAAGAAAACAAAAGTGTTTCGCGTAGAATATAAACTTGATATAATAAACATAAATATCGTAGTTAAAATACAGTCGGACCTCCGTATATTGAAGCCAATGGTTCCACACAAAAAAAAATAAAATAAAAAAAAATCGATATATTAGAACTGCGATATATGGAAACGATTTTTTTTATATATGTACTGTATATTATTTAGAAACACATTTCGTAATCAATGCTCAAACAAAGGTCTTCGCTCTTTCCACGTTCATAAGTAAGTCACGGAAAAATTCTCATTGGCAGCCACCGGGAGTCGAACCCAGGGTCTTCCAGTTACGCGCCGGATATGCTTCCGCTACACGGCGCGTAACGAAGACTCTGGGTTGGACTCTCGGTGGCGGCCAATGAGAATTTATCCGTGACTTACTTATGAACGTGGAAAGAGCGAAGACCTTTGTTTGAATTTCCTGGTCCACGTTAAATATCTGTATTAATTATTCAATGCTCTCTTTCTTATAAATAACTTAAGTGAATATGAATCACTTTAGTTATGTTCATACAGATAACTAAAAAACAAGAATTGACAAAAAACATGTATTTTCATAGTATTCATATGTATTTACATTCGTGTAAAATACCTTTCTAATGTCTTTCTGCACAACAAATTTCAATCATACCTATTAGTAAGTTCGTAAAACACATCGTTAGGAAAATTTTAAGCGAATTAAAAACCACAACATATTGTATCGAACGCGGCCTCTTTTTTTTTAGAAGGTTTAGAGGTTTCTTCTGCGTAAATCTCTTCAGCCGCTATCTGCTCTGAAACAAACCAGGTGAATTCCCCTTAAAAGGTATACTTCTCTTTTCTAACAGGTCAAGTTTCCCCGGTTTTATGGCCGCAATATAAGTCACGATGGAAAAAGGGATCTCTTCTCTGTCTGCGATTTTTTGTCTCCCAATCTTACAACCGCTAATGCACCCAATTTAAGGCACAGTGGGAAAAGGCAAGATTGGAAAATACCTCTCACGACATCTCCGTTCTATTTTTTTCTCACTTGTTTTTTCTTATGACATCGTCATTACGAGGGGAGGGGGTATTCCGATTTGGTTTGAAAATGTTCAATATATAGATTTTATTCGATATATAGAAACAATTTTTCTATGTAATGATCACAAAGATTCCCAAAACTTCGATATATAGAGAATTTCGACGTACGGAAGTTCAATATATGCAGGTCCTACTGTATTCCCGGAACAGTTCAGTGGTAATGTCACATTACGATTAAGTAAAGTTAAAAAAGCCAAAATTTTCCAGATAAAATGTTATGAAAAATTTGCTGTGAGAGATGGTAATAAAAAGCTCAGTTTGAAATGCTACAATTTCAATTTCACATTTCAATCGTTCGAGTTTTTTTATGCCTCGAATATCGATCCAGTAAAACGATTTTTTCGTGTTTACTCTAAAAGATACAACTTATTGCATCAATGGCATTATCTGTTTGATTACAAATGACGCACTAGCGAAGCATGGGTTGAAAATGATATGTGGTCTAAGTATGATTTCGCATACCTGTATTGTCCATGCATGCTTTCAGGTACCACAACATCATGTGTATATTAATTATTAGCACAAAAATTGCTTTACTTGATGCCTGAGTACGTATTAATTTTTGTTCTAAAGCTCTGGCAACCTTACATTCGATTCACCAAAGAAAATTTATAGATGCTTTAATATCTAATCGTCCGCTATTCAATGTGTATTTTAAATATCCCGAAAAATAATCATTTGTTTTTGTCTAGGAGAAAAGAATCCTTATTTTTCATATTTACATCCTAACATAATTTGATGAAAATTTGATGAAAGATCGCCATTAAATTTTATTGTTTTGTATGGATTTCTCCGAGTCTTGCATATTTGCTCATTCCTCTTTTTCACTAAACTATATTATTTTATTAGTTATTGCGCGAAAAATGCCATTTTCTTATATGAGTAACATTGCCAGAGCTACTTGTGCGCCGTATCTGGTAATAGCAAATAAAAGGTATTATTTGGTTTTGAATGTTTCTTCCAAATTTGTTTGAATTAGTTGCTTCATATATGGTGTCTACCACGTAAAATTCGTTGTTCCAATAATAGATTTTGGCAATCATAATTATTAGACAAACATATGAAAGAAAGAAAAAAATGAAGAAATTGTGTGGTTCATGTAAGTCTAAATGTTCCAGTAATTGAAAATATGCAATAGTTTTACTTTCTGCATTTGGAAGATTTTCTGTGTTTCCAGCGGCAGCGTCGAAAGAAGACCTAACAACGCGAACTGGTTATAACCAGTTCTGCATAATGAATAAATTTCAATACGGCAAGCATTAGGAAGAAAGTAAAAATTTAATGAGTGACCTAATAGTATTTAGGGAGACCAGAATGCTTAACTGAAAAGAAAAAAAAACACTTTTCTCTCTTTTATAAACGTACTTATTTTCAAAGCAGTCAAATGCACACAAATGAGGTGAGGATGGTATTTCGACGGAAAAGCATATTTCAAAATAACTTCGATTCATTATTTTTCTAGACTATTTAATTTCTTCTTGCGTGATGTTAAAAGGAAGTCAAATCGCATTTATGGTAGAGCAATTTTTTATTATCCAAAAATTTTTCGGCGAATATCGGCTATCTAAAACATTCTTAGATTCTGCTCTCTTTCAAAATGAAAGGAAAACATTACAAGTATGTGAATTCGGATATAAAACGCACTGCGATCGACGGAAAATAAAGAAGCTAAATTCTTTTTCCGTATATGTTGCCATTTTCATAACGGCAAAAGTGAATTCTGGACGGTAAAGACATTTCTCTGTTGCTTCTCTCTATTTTATCTGCCTTCTGTTTATTGTGAGTGACTTAGGGAATATTTAAAAAGATTCAAAGTAATTTTATTTAACATTTATTAAAATATTCATTCCATTACACGAAAACACTTTTTTGCGCCTATGCATGTTTATTGTGATTCCCAATTTTTGTTTTACTATTTTCATGGGGGTTTATTGATGGAGAAAATGAAGTGATTAATTGACAATACATTTTCATCATGATAAGATGATTGCATTTGAAATATTGTAAATGCAAAACATTCGTCTATTTTAAAACAGTAAGACATTGAAATTCAGGAAGCAGACAAATCAGTCGGGATTTCTTTCCTAATATGGATGGCGGATTAGCAATACATGAGAGTATTGCTAATCCGCAATCCTACTATTTTGGCTATTTTAAATAAATATTGTTTTAAAAGTAATGTATTTCCTCAAACAGACTTATTCTGCTGGTGATGCGAATTGCATTTATGAACTCAGAGGACATTACAAGAACGGGAAGGTAAGAGACATTCACTGCTGGCCACCCAAAATGCAACACTACGAAGGAAGCATCCAATTGGCCTAAAATTCCCAGCGCGTCGCCCGCGAGTGGACATGCAAACGATTAGCATTGCAAAGCATATGCAAATCATGTGCGCCCGGCAGGCCACCAAGAAGCACTATAAGAAGGGTACACAGAGGGCGGGGTGTAAGTAGTGGAAGTGTGTTGTGGTGCCGGACCTGTGCGTGGGAAGCTTCCAGATACCTCGTCGCAGAATACGGCAGGCATTCCAGCACGTTTCGGAGTTCGACAGAAGACGAATAATGGCTTATCGCGACAGCGGTTTATAATACATCGGCGCCCGTGTGGGACGACATCCAGCCACAGTGAGGCGAGTATGGATTCGGTGGATGCAGGAGGCAAGGGCGGACCTACGAGAGCGATTGCCGCAGCCGCGGCACACCACCGAACGAGAGGACCGGCATGTTGTGCGGCGGGCATTGACGGCTCGCACCACCACAACGCGAACGTTAGCGCAGGAATTAGGGTGTGTTGCGAAACAACATGTATCAGCACGTACCGTTCGACGTCGTCTGCAGGAGCGGGGACTTGTCGCACGGCGCCCATTGCTCTGATTACCATTGACATTACACCACTGGCGAGTGCGGTGGGCAGTGGTCCGTTGAACGCTGCACCTGGACTACGGAATGGCACGGCATTGTCTTCTCCGACGAATCCCGCTTCTACCTGCAACACCACGATGGTCGGATCCGCGTGTGGAGACACCGCGGCGAGAGACTGTATGACGCCTGCATTACGCATCGCCATACTAGTCCGTCGCCTGTCGTTATGGTTTGGGGCGCAATTTGGTATGACACTCGCACCCCTCTGGTACGCATCGTCGGTACACTCAACAGCGTTTTAGAGCCTGTAGTCCTCCCTTACCTGCAGGACCTGCCAGCGGCCACGTTTCAACAGGACAATGCACGCCCGCACGTGGCATGCATCATGCAACAATTCTTCACGGCCCACCAGGTGTCACTGCTGCCGTGGCCCGCCTGTTCTCCCGATATGTCGCCCATCGAACACGTCTGGTCGCTGATCGGCAACCGTGTGACACGGCAAGCACCACCCGCGGCTACGCCTGATGAACTGTGGCAACGTGTGGAAGCAGCCTGGACCGACATACCCCAAGCCCACATCCAAAGCCTCTTTCGTTCGATGCCGCGGCGTGTAGCGGCCGTTATTGCCAGCCATGGGGGCCACACGAACTGTTGATGTCTACGTGTTCCGCAAGTCGCACGGGCCTGTAAGCTCAATCGTTTCATCTTTGTATCTATTGTTATGTGTCCAGTAAATCTGGCTTTGGTATCTCGTGTCCATTTGGATGTTGCGTTTTGGGTGGCCAGCGGTGTATATAGAAGATGGCCACACATTTTCATTCGATTTTCTAGCAATATAATTAATGTTTAAAATAAAATTATTTCTTTCTCAAATGTTCTATCTGATATCCCTTTCTCCGGACTATGAACCTACACCCAGATTTCCAAAATAGCAGGGCATTTCTTGAAATTCGTAGTGATATTTTATTCCAGTCCACTTCCATTGCTTTCCCTAGTCCAATAATTGTTTCAGGTTTGCCTTGAGAGAGCGCTCTTTTTATTAGTCCAAATACCAATAGTCTATTGTCGACACATCAGGGGATTTTGCAGGAATATGAGCAAAAGGTATGTAGACTCGATACAAGTCTCCTTTTTCATTTTTCAAGAAATGCGGTATTCGGATGCACGACTGGTAGCTTTATTCTGATGCAGTTCTACTCTTTGAAGTCTCTGTGGGCAAAGGAGTGGTATTTCCTCTTTAAATATAGGAGTTAAAACATTATTTTGGTGATATGTAGAATTAATTTTTAACATTCTTTGCAAATTTTCTTAACAATAGTTTCACATTGTACGAGAAACCAGCAACAATCATGAATCCTTCACTCAAACTTCCTTTTGATTCTCGAAACCAGGTTTGTAAGTTTTTCTCTGCTCTTTCGCGATAGTAAATCGACGTTTTTTTCTTGTCACAGTCATTTAGGCAGATTCATGCTTAATCAATAGTCACAATGAATTTCCATCTATGTCCGGCTAAGTAATTTCAAATCTTTGTTTATTACTTTGTTTGTAGTTGATACAGAGAATTTTAACGACTTAGCTTTCGCTCTTTGGGTCGGTGGATTTTCTTTTAAGACCAGTTTAAGACCAGAGACCTTACTTTTAAAAACAGTCGTAAAAGCACGTACCTTCTTTGCATATTCATTTAGTACTTTTCTTTCTGTTAAAAGCGATGATTAATAATTTTCCCTCTATTATTAATAATATTGCTTATTTTACATTTAGAAATGCTAATTCCACGATTTGCACAGCGTTTTTTAATTACAGAATACGAATATTTCTCTTCGTAAAGATCAAAAGCATAACCTTCTTTCCACAGCTTGTTTACAAGTGACATTTTCTTAGTAAACTATATTTAACTGCAGCAGGTGTTTTTTCCCTTTTCATTTAACACGCTGCTGCCAGTTTTAATTCTTTGAACTTTTTTTATTTTCTTTTATCAAAAACGTTCTAAAAATATATGAACATCCTCCGTACAAATATTCTAGTCATACATGCAACAATACAATAAAAAATATAGTACTGTACAATAATAATACTGTATGACAATACAGTTATTATATGCTTCAGTTGCATTACTAAGTGATGGTACTAGAAGAATACAGGTTATGTCTATGCTGACGGGAGAGAAAAAAATGGATGTTTGCAGAATCGACAAAGGATGGTGCAGCCTTGTGATATTGGAAGAGCATAGTGAGGTGTGTGGTACCATAAATGAAATGGGAAGATTTGCCCTAGAGGGAGAGAATATTGGATGTATATATTGAGCAGGGTGATTTATCAGAACTTTTAAGCTTACCGTTTTAATAGTTGGTCATGAGTGAAGCATTGTGTGTTGTCGTGACGTTATACAGTTCATACCTGGAAGCATTTTATTCGCTTCATCAATATCTGTTAACAGGAAGTGTGAATATGATTTTGTTGCTCCTTAAGATTTGTGGCATTCGCGGAATGCAGTACAGAGAGATATTTTTAGAATTCTGTTCTGCTTTTTCTGGTCGTTTTTTGAAAACAATGTACACATATACTGTTTTTAACGAAAACTGAAAGCCGCTTGTTAAGTAGATTTTTTGCTACTAAAGTTTGAAAATCAATCCCTTCGCATTGTTTACTTTGCAAGATCTCCCTCTATGCAGAAAAGCAAGCTTACGTTGCGGTTTTATCAAGAGTCTTCATAAAACAGCAATAGAGTGTAAAACTATTTCATAACTTCAATGAAAAAAATAACACGTACCAGCGGCAGCGCATAAGAAAATAAAAACTGTAGTACCAGGTGTATAGATATAATTTAAAATCTAATTTTTGGGAATTTACAAAGAAACTTGCAGCGTGAAAAGAAAAAGCAACAATAGTTAAATTCAGTTCTTAAAAACATTGGTCACAAAAAGTTAGGGATATTGCATAAAATGAAGGATGTATTATATGCATCTGACTCAAGCAACACGCATTGAAATGGCATCAGCGAGGCTACGTAACACAAACGATAAACAGTGCGCTTACAAAAACAATTTATTGTGCTATTTCTGCACACAACAAGGTAGCACTGCAATATATGGGTTGAGGAATAAGTAATGTCGTTTTTTTCAAACGTTGGAAAACTTTATTTCACAACAACAAAAAATAACAATTTAATCAATAATGTATTCACAATTAGTATTTACAACTGCTTCCTATCGTTCAACAAGTCGTTCGGTGCCTCGGCGATAGAAATCTGCTAGTCGTGACCTGAAAAAGGCGTTCAACCACGTCCGCAATTCCACGTCATTATTGAACGACACGCCACGCAAATTGTTGGAAAGCGATCAAAACAGATGAAAATCGGACGGAGCCAAGTGCGGAGAGTAGGGCGGGTGCGGTAGAACTTCCCAATTGAGCGCTTGAATGGCGGTTTTGGTTATATTGGCGATGTAGGGCCTAGCGTTGTCGTGTTGCGGTAGAACACCGTATCGCCGATCGGGTCGCTTTTGTTGCATTGCGTTGTGGAGTCGATGCAGTTGTTGAATACAGAGGTCCGCGTTGGCCGTCTCATTATTCCGAAGAAGTTCGTAGTGGATGATGCAAAGCCAATCCCACCATACACACAACATCGTCTTCCGAGGATGCAACTCTTGTTTTGCTCGCGGCGTTCCGTCTTTCGTGGGACTGAGCCGTCCCACGAAAGACGGAACGTCTTTTCGCTGCTTCATGTTGACGTACAGACACCATTTTTCGTCGCAGGTAACGATGCGGCACAGAAATATTTCCTTGTGACCACGAGGAGCCCTGTGACGAGCAAGCAAACCGGCAGCAATTGTGGAACGTTGATTTCTGTTGTTGTCGTTCAAAACGTGCGAAACCCAAGCGTCGAACTTTTGAACTTTTCCCATCGCATGAAGGTGATTCACGACTGTCTTCTGATAACAGTTCATTTGCTCAGCCAATTCTCTCATCCATTGACGCGGGTTTTCGTGCAGCATCTGGTTCAATTGCATTTCATCGAACTCAACCGGGCGAGCGGGGCGATCCTTGTCCTTAAGGTCGAAATTGCCGAATTTAAAGCGCGAAAACCACCGTTGAGCCATCCTTTCAGTTACAGCATCTTTACCATAGACAGCACAAATCTCGCGAGCAGCTTTCGTGGCTTTGGCTCCTCGATTAAAAGCGAAGAAGGACATATGTCCGTAATGCTCTTTTTTGTCGACTTGTCATTCCATTTTAATGACCTGAAAACCAAATAAAATTAAATCAAATCACGCACACTGGCACGTAGAGGGAACACGTATCTATCGCATAGTATATCATATGTTGCCACAATGTTTTATTTTGGCATACAAATGAAACTGTGGAAAAAACCGACATTACTTATTCCTCAACCCAGAAAAAAACAATAAGCTTGGAAAATGTCCATACCTCCGGACTTCAGTAACCGATAACCCCACCTCTGTGTCGAAGAACGTCTTGAAACCTACGAGGCATACTTGCAATGATATTACTAATGAGCATCTGGGGCATCTCTACCCATGTTACAGGCAAAAAATTTGCCACAGGCGAGCGTGGTTATCCAGAAGTTGTCCCAAATGTTCCCAATAAGATTAAGATCAGGAAACCTCGGAGGCAGATGTAATGATTCAATTCCATTATTTTACATCTCCTGTTCACGCTCCAGACACGGCGAAAGGTTGAATTGTCATCGGGAAAACGGAATGCATATCCGATTGCAGCTTGAAACACTATCACAATGAACACAATGATCTCATTTCGGTACACCGAGGCAGTCATGTTGCCTTTAAAATCATACAAGAAAGTGCGACCTTTAAAACACACTCCTGTACTGACCAGAACTGACTGCCGCTGGTAAGGATGGATGGACTGAACAAAAAGTGGTTGGATTCGTTTGCCAGGTCTCTTCCACACGTGGCCTCGTCGAGTATCAGGATAAAAAGCAGAATGGGATTCGTTTGTGAAAGTACACGGCGCCACTCTGTATTCTATGACATGTGCTGCTGGATCCAGGTACATATTTGACGATGGTCAGCTAATGTTAATGCTACACAACGCAGCGGCCCCCTTGCTCTGAGTCCGTACTCGAGAAGACGGATTCATACCGTTGGCGTGCATACTGTGACAACAGAAGCAGCTCAAAGTGATTACCGGAGTTGGTTCCTGCTGATTCCAAGCCTTATTCTAGCACTTGCTGTCAGGTAGAGATCTTGCCCCCCCCCCCCCCGGTGGTTATCTTCGGGCACTCCTAGGTCGATCTGCAACATTTCCATGCCGTAGAAGTTATGTGTGTACCCGACTTATTACACTCTGAGAAACTCCTAAAGCAGCACCCACGTCGATCTGCCATACAGCTGCCTATAACATACCAACAGCCCTATTTCTGTTGTCAATGTTTAAACGTCGTCTGGACATCATTTCAGGTTAATCCTACACAGAAGGCAATACATTCAGCAAAATACCAGACCGATCAGTGAAACGATTGGTTTCCATTTCTCGCAGGGTACTTTTATCGAAGCATGCACGCAACGTGCTGTGCTGTCATGATGCTGATTTATATATGACGTAGCTACCCACGTTGATAACCGATCTCCAGCAGTAGCTAAATTTGTATATCATAATGTTTGCCCTTCAAAACAGCAATATCCCTAACTTTTTGTAATCGGTATATTTGATTGATTGAAGGTTTAACGAGCACCGTGAGCAACTCAATGGGCTATAAGCAGTCACCAGTCCCTAATTTAGGGTGGTTCCAGGGAAGCGAAAAAGCCAGTGCCGTAAGACTAACACAACATCCAAGCCTCACCGGGATTCGAACCCGGACCCTTCTCAGACGAAAGGTCATAAGCCAGCGCTTAGATCACTGGGCCACAAGGGCGGCACTGTATATTTATTATGCTTGAAGAAATATCCAGCGAAATATATTAATGTTTTTATTCTTCGCGTATTCAACATGATTGACATAATGTTGTACCTATATGTGCAAAAAACATGAAAACAGATCGCGATTTTTGAGCATTAAACTTTAAAAAAAATGAAAAATTTCCAGAATGGTAAACATTTACGTGTAAGAAGAGGAATGCTTAAAACTTACTGCACTGAATAATTTAAACTATATAAAAAAGAGAGTCTGATATATTTTACTACCTGTTTGCAAGGATCATGCAAGCAAAACAAGCTTAGATTTGAAGTGCCACAAAGGCATTTCACTTATAATTTTTGAAGTACAGCTAACTTGCAAAACCTCGCACACATTCGCTGAATTTTTTTTCTCGTGCATCATTCTTTTGAAAAAACTTAGTGATATAATTCGTTATTAATGATTCCAGAACAACTGGAAACTCTAGATATAGAAATGTTGTCTGCAGTAAAATTCTTTGTATATTAACAAGTGTTTTCCCAAGCGTTTTACCTGAGAAAGTTTTTTCATCAGAAGAAAATAAAAAAAGAAAGATATTACAACTAAACAGAAGAAAGGGGAAACATTTAATTTGAATATTTAAGCAAATTAACATGTCTTTGCCAACATCATTCTGTTAAATGAGCTTCACCGTTATTAGTATTCCGCAGTATGTAAATGAAACGTGAAATCTAAGAACGTTTTAATAATTTTTTGCTTGTTATGATATTCGATATATCTGATAAACTCATGTTCCGAAAATCGTAACATTGTTTATAATTTTACGCTGTTCCAAAGATGGAGTTTGTATCAGATCTCATACAAAAATACCCGCTGTGGTGATTTGCGTATTTTTTGGTGTTTGATGCCGCTAACAGATAAATTATTCACTTGAGTTTTTATCTGTTCTGCGCAATGAAGACTAAATGCAGTGAAACATCCAAATAACGATCACGGCTTGGAAGGTAAAACGTCACCGTTGTTAGGAGATAGCCATTGTTCGGAAGTTAGGCTTAAATTAACATTGCGGGGCCGTTGCGTTTTTTTCAAAAGAAGAATACATCAAGCTTGTAGACAAAAAAAAAACGTTGCATTCCTTTTTTCTAAATGCTAACTGCTGAATAAAAGTGAATGTCATTTGCAAAAGGTCGGCCGACTGCGTCAGCTACTGTCTATATTACTCAACTTCCTGTCGATGTTGCTTCATCCTATAGCGGCAGCTGTTGAAAATGTTGAGTAAAGCATGCGAGCGTCAGTTTGCTTCTGGCTTTCATGCTGAGAGGGTTTGCTCATATTTTCTATACAGCGAAAAATGGGCAAAAAAAAAGCATCATTGAGTGTTACCCAGAGGGCACAAATAGTGACTTTATATCACGAAGAATACTCCAAACGTGACATAAGCAGAAAGGTGAATGTGAGCAAGACTGCTATTCATAATACGATCATGAAATATCCAGATACAGGTGAATTTAGCGACCGAAAGAAAAGTGGACGTCCAAGGAAAACAACCGCACGTGATGACAATGCCATAAGGCGTTCTTCGAGGACTTCGTGTAAATTAATCAAGGTTTTTCTACATTCAAAAGTGTCTGATTCTAGTATCAGCACTGTTTCTCGACGTCTTAGCATAGATTTTGAATTAAAGTCTTATAAACCGGCATATAAACCTAGACTAACCTCTGTCATGAAAAAAAAAGAAACTCAGCGTCATCCATCGTGGACTGCCGAAAATAGTAGCCAAGTTCTTTTTCTCCGATAACTCAACTGTGCGTCAATTTGAATCACGTGAAGCACATGTTCGACGACCGAAATGCAAAAGGTTTGATGAAAAATACACCGTTAGCACCGTGAGACATCCTCCTAGTCAGATGATATGGGGTGTTATGTCAGCATCCGGTACTGCTTCATTATCCTTTTTGACGACAGGCACTACCATGACTGGTCCTTTTTATATGGAAATGTTACGTGAGAAGCTGTTAACTTATGTGCAAGTGTACTGATGCACGATCCTTATGCATGATGGTGCTCCATGCCACAGATCAAAGACAGTGAAGGACTACCTGAAGAGGAAAAACAAAACTGTGTTTCATTGGCCGGTAATAGTCCCGACCTTAACCCCATCGAAAATTTCTGGACCATTTTAAAAGACAAATTTGCAGAGAAGCAGCCATCAAAGTCCCAAGCTTTCATTGAAGCGAGTGGTGCAAAGACATTTTAAGAGACTACTGCAAATCCTTCATTGAGAGTATGCCACATCGTATTCGGTCCGTTATAAAAAAGGAAGGTGGCCACACAATGTAATAATTTTGGTCTTTTTATGTTCTAAAGAATGTAAGTATTCATCTGTAGTGTAATTTTTTCAAATATCTCTGACTAGTAATCAGACGTTTCTTTGAAAATTTTAATTTTCAATAATCTGACAAGTGGTCTTAAAGTTTTGCAAGTGACTGTAAATAAATAAATTATCCATGATGCAGAGAATTTTAAGAAACTGCCTGGCGTTAAACAGCCCTTAGAAATAGCAAGCAAGGAGACTAAGGTTAGGGTATGCTATAGGAAAGAAAAAAAGTGGTAGATAGTGAAACGTAACTGCACAGTTATCTGGCCTCGCAACGTAAAGCAGGAACAGAACCCACATGGACCAAACCAAGAAACATCGCCCCCAAGAGGCATAATTCTACGTTTCATCAACCGCCCGCGCAGTCCCGGGAACGATTGAAACATACATGGAAGCTGCAGCTCGCCTCACGTAGAAGTGAACTTTTAACTCCTTTCTTTTCACTTAAACATACCATTGTAATAACCGAAATTTAACCCATTATGCCTATAGCAATAAATATCCTTTGTCCGTATCTTATCCATCTTGCCGATGTACTGAAAGAACTACGTAAAACGCAAGGGACAGTGGGTTCGTTAGATCTCCGTGGGGTTGACCAAAACCTCCTGGAGAGAAAGCCCCAGCGCGCGAACTACGAAGGGGTGTGACGTCACGGTCAAAGGGCCATCACAATCTCTCTCTCTCTCTCTCTCTAGGTCAAAGGGCAAACGTAAAGGGAATGCCGATTTCAGTTTCGCGTTTATTATTGAGCTTTCGGTAGTAGTGCACAGGAGTAAGCAATTTTATACAACATGCCTGGAAAATATTGAGTGTCTTTATATAGATCTAATTACAAAGCACATCGAAAAACCACTGTTGTCAGCTTTCCTGAAAGTGAAAGCTTTCGAAGAAGGCGGATTTCTTCCGTACCAATGAAGAATTTTGAACCCATCGTGAATTCAAAGGTTAAAGTTTTCATGACAGCATTTTCTGCTTTCGTTGTAAATACAATTATAATTTAGTGAATTGTTAGTCGTTTTTTTTTACTGACTGAGTAAAATTTAAGGGCTAGCCTTCCGATTATCAGCTCATTATTAATTGTCGTTTAAATACTGGTATTAATTACCATTCAACATTTCCTTTTCATAAAGTAATAGTTATTTTTCTTTACAAAATTCGTAGTTAGTAGTGTTCAAATTGAAAAAAAAAAAAAAAAAAAAAAAAAAGATGTACATATATTATTAGTGCATCAAGTACTAAGGTTAACCAACCAGGCTAAAGAAACTGGCAATAAATTACGTTAAATCAACATTTCATTTCCGTAAAACAAATGTCATTTTTCTTCATAAAATTGCTATCAGAGTCCTAATTAAAACAAGAATTCGCACGAAATGTACACTTGATGTGCTGATAATATGAAGGCTAGCCTAAAGAAAAGTTTATTGAATGTCCAACAAATGTATCCGAAAGTTTGGAATTAATATATTCCTTGTTCATTTGACAAAGAACTTTTTCCTAAATGATTTTAATTTATATTTTTTTTTACCTTCTAGAAATAGTTGCAAGATTTGAGCACACATCTTACCGTATTTTCAGTAAATATACTCACTAAATCGGAAATTTTGCTTTCGCGTTCGTTACGTAATTACGGAAAAGTCTTTTCTTTTTTTCTTTCGTTTTAATAAATCGAACGCGAAGGGAATTTCTAAAAGTTTTAAGTAAAATGATTATGTTCATACAGTCCTACCAATTTGCCATTAACGCAAGTTGCCATTAAAAAGATTGTAGTTGCAAAAATGCTTAACGTAAAATGCTGGGGTTTTCACGTTATGCGTGAAAAAAAATTTTTTTTTTTGCTCCTTTAGCCAAATTGAAAACTAAAGGACAAATTTCATGAAATCATTTCCCAGCACAAGAGCAAAACTTTGGAATTCCCCGATTTACGGATATCATTGCTGGAAACTGAGAAAAAAAAATGAAAGCTAAGGATGTAATCTTTTGATGTTATCTAAGGACAAAAAATAAAGAGAAAAAAACCGGTCTATTTATTGTTTTGTGCGCAAATTGTCTAGTATCGCACTCGAGAAATTATTTCTTTGCGTAAACACCGCGGTACTTCGTCGGCGTTTTCAGGAGCGGAGAGCTTGAAGCTCGAGTCGGTCGGCCCACTAGCTCTGACGTCACAGACCAGTTGGGAGGCTTTCTTAATCTTTAGGGGGTTTTGGGTTGACTGGGGTGTCAGTTGATCGCTGTTAGGAAGTTTCGTTGTGGGGAGGTTATCATTAATGTTAATCTTACGGAAGCTGTTCGGTAATAACCGAAGCTTGCCGTTGATCGGAGGTTACCGTTGTTTGGAGGTTACTTTTTTTCGGATGTTACCGTTGTTCCGAGTTACCATTGTTCAGAGGTTACCGTTGTTCGGAGGGTACTTTTGTTCGGAGGCTAACGTTGTTCGGAGGGTACTTTTGTTCGGAGGCTAACGTTGTTCGGAGGGTACTTTTGTTCGGAGGCTAACGTTGTTCGGATGTTACCGATCTTTAGTGGTTACCGTTGTTCGCAGGTTACCATTGTTCGCAGGTTACCATTGTTCAGAAGTTACAGTTGTTCGGAGGTTACCGTTGTTCAGTCGTTACCTTTGTTCGGATGTTACCGCTCTTCAGTGGTTACCGTTGTTCGCAGGTTACCATTGTTCAGAAGTTATCGTTGTTCGGAGGTTACCGTTGTTCGGAGGTTACCGTTGTTCTGAGGTTACAGTTGATCGGAGGTTACAGTTGTTCGGAGGTTGCCGTTGTTCAGTGGTTATCTTTGTTCGGAGGTTACCGTTCTTCAGTGGTTACCGTTGTTCGGAGTTACAATTGTTCAGAAGTTACCGTTGTTCGTAAGTTATCGTGATCGGAGGTTACCGTTGTTCGCAGGTTACCATTGTTCGGAGGTTACCCTTTTTCGAAGGTTACCCTTGTTCGAAGGTAACCGTTGTTCAGTGGTTATCGTCGTTCGTAGGTTACCATTGTTCAGAAGTTACCGTTGTTCGGAGGATACCATGATTCTAATGTTATCGTTGATCGGCTGTTACCGTTGTTTGGAGGTTACCGTTGTTAAGAGGCTACCGTTGTTCGGAGGTTACCGTTGCTCGGAGGTTACCGTTGTTCGGAGGTTACTGTCGTTCAGAGGTTATCGTTGATTTGTGGTTACCGTTGTTCCGATTGTTCAGAGGTTACCGTTGTTCGGAGGTTACCGTCGTTCGGAGGTTACCGTCGTTCGGAGGCTACCGTTGTTCAGAGGTTATCGTTGTTCAAAGGTTATCGTTGTTTGGAGGTTACTCTTGTTCGGAGGTGTCACTGTATATGGAAACCGCAAAAATTACACCACTTTGGCCGTTCTGACATCGGTACAACGAAATGGGTGCTCTTTATAGAATGCCACTACCAAATTAAATGCTAGTAGTAATAAAATACACTATCTGAACAAAAGTCTCCTGACACTTTCCTCTCTTCAAACTTCTGGTAACAGGAAAGGAATTCATATAGAGTTGGTCCACTCTTTGCTGATATCACAGCCTCGACTCTGCTGGAAGTGTCAGAGAATCTTACCCCTGCGAACTATATTGCCATGCTTGAAAATTTCGAGATCCCAACATTATGCGAACAGTTTGGTTAAGGACTTTTTCCCTAACCAAAATGTCAGTGCTCCGTTCAAAAAGCTAGGTTTGTGCAAGAAAGATTTTATAATATTGTTGTGGAAGAAATTTATTGGCTTGCACAGAACTCTGATGGAAACCCCATGGAACACCTTTTGGAGGAATTGTGACTCCGACTTCAAGCCAGACCGAACCGGACATTGGTGACTGACCGGACTAATGCTCCTATGGCAGAATGGAAGGTAAATTCCGCTATAATGATCCAAACTCCAGTCCAAACTACACTGCTGGCCACCCAAAATGCTACACGAAGAAGGACACGAGATAGCAAAGCCAGATTTACTGGACACATAACAACAGATACAAAGATGAAACAATTGAGCTTACAGGTCCGTGCGACTTGCGGAACACGCAGGCATCAATAGTTCGTGTGGCCCACATGGCTGGCAATAACGGCCGCTACACGCCGCGGCATCGAACGAAAGAGGCTTTGGATGTGGGCTTGGGGTATGTCGGTCCAGGCTGCTTCCACACGTTGCCACAGTTCATCAGGCGTAGCCGCGAGTGGTGCTTGCCGGACCACTCGGTTACCGATCAGTGACCAGACGTGCTCGATGGGCGACATATCGGGAGAACAGGTGGGCCACGTCAGCAGTGACACCTGGTGGGCCGTGAAGAATTGTTGAACGATGCGTGCCACGTGCAGGCGTGCACTTTCCTGTTGAAACGTGGCCGCTGGCAAGTCCTGCAGCTAAGGGAGGACTACAGGCTCCATAACGTCGGAGATGAAGCGGTGGCTACCCAAACCCTAACGCAGGCGTCATACAGTCCCTCGCCGCGGCGCCGCCACACGCGGACCCGACCATCGTGGTGTTGCGGGATTCGTCGGAGAAGACAATGTCGTGCCATTCCGTAGTCCAGGTGCGGTGTTTATGGGCCCACTGCCGCCGCACTCGCCGGTGGTGTAACGTCGATGGTAATCGGAGCAATGGGCGCCGTGCGACAAGTCCCCTCTCCTGCAGACGACGTCGAACGGTACGTGCTGACACAGGTTGTTGCGTCACACACCCTAGTTCCTGTGCTAACGTTCGTGATGTGGTGGCACGAGCCGTCAATGCCAGCCGCACAACATGCCGGTCCTCTCGTTCGGTGGTGTGCCACGGCTGCGGCAATCTCTCACGTCGGTCCGTCCGTCCCTCCTGAACGCACCGAATCAATACTCGCCTCACTGTGGCTGGATGTCGTCCCACACTGACGCCGATGTCTCGATACGATAAACCGCTGTCGCGATAAGCCACTATTCGTAATCTGTTGAACTCCGAAACGTGCTGGAACAACTGCCGTATTCTGCGACGAATCATCAGGAAGCCTCCCACGCACAGGTCCGGCAGCACAACACACTTCCACTACTTACACCTTTCCTTCTGTGCACCCTTCATATACTGTTTCTCGGTGGCGTGCCGGGCGCACATGATTTGCATATGTCCTGAAATGCTAATCGTTTGCATGTCCTCTCGCGGGCGACGCATGCTGCGAATTTCAGGTCAATCGGATGCTTCCTTCTTGGTGCTGCATTTTGAGTGGCCTGCAGTGTATGAAAAACAACCCACGAGCATAAAGCTTCTTCCACCAAACTTCCCAGTGGGTATAATATAATCGGCTTGACAGCGTTCACCTGGTATTCTCCACACTCAATCTCATCTGTCGGACTGCTGGATGGTGAAGCGTTATACATCTCTACATACAGAGAACGTGCCTTCGCTGTTCCAGAGTACACTGGCATCGAGATTTACACCACTCTAACCGATGCTTGGCATTGATTTTGCTGATGCTGGGGTCGTGTGCGTCTTCTCGGCCACGAAAACGAATTTCCTTCAGCCCTCGACGAAACGTTATGGAGCTCCCTTTGCTTCCAGAGGCATTTTTTGCTATGTGTTACAACTGAGGACATTTTGTCGAACCTTCCGCTTCAGCACTCTACTGTCCTGCTCATTTTGCTTGGCCTACCAGGTCGCGATTACACTGTTGTCGCTTCTTGGAGTTTACTTTTCTCAATAACATCACTTACAGTTGATCGGCGCAGCTACTGCGGTAAAGAAATTTTCCGAGCGGACTTGTTGCTAAGGTGGTATCGCACGACAATGCCACGTTGAAAGTCAATGGTCTCTGCCGTACTGCCCACTGTACTGTTCATACCCGTGTAAGATGTTTTCGAGGCCTCGTACGCCTTATTACAGATGTAACGGCCACGACTGGGACGTTTATGGGCAAATCCACTGTTCAAAATTAGTGTCCGTATATTTCTGATTATATAGTGTATTGCACATCTATAAAACGTTGTAGAAACGTTTCTTCGATGAATGTTTTTCATTGACGTGCCTGCGCCGCAGGACAGTTGGGAGAGCGACTTACTCCGAAGTGAGGGGACCCAGTTTCGAAGCCTGGCTTGGACAAAAGTGACGGAGAAATTTACTTCTTCATAATACCTTCTACTCATATTCCTTCAAAATCCCTTGATGTGTAATAAATACACTATTGTGTCTTCGGACTGGTAAGGAGAGCGCTTTCTAAACGCAGACGTCAAACAATGATTGGACTGTGGACAGCAATGTAAGAGGAGGGCAATAAAATACTACTACCAATTTTAAGAAATATCCTAGTATCTTGGAAATCTAGATATAGGTTCAAAGTTCAGAGTAAGGGCTATAAGATAGAACATTTTAGAAATAAATCATTTTATTTAAACATTATTACGTATTATTGCTGGAAAATCGTTCTAAAAATGTCTGAACATCACCTGCATTAGAGAATCATCCAAATAGCCAACCTTTGGGCCTTTTTACGCACTACCGTAGCAAGGGCTTATCATGTACGTTGCACCTCCCCCCCCTACATTCACACAAAACGATCTAACGGCGATCACGTGGAAGAAAACAGCTGGCGAATCAGAAGTTCAAAGGAGACCATAGTTCCATGATCAGCGACGGAGCAACGATCATTGCAACTTTCGTCAGTCCCCTCTGACCCCCTCTGAACTACCTGCCATTTTCGTCCTCGATGATTGCTGGAAGATTTTTTAATATCGCACCATTCACAGTGAACTCTTGTAACAGTTGTGCGTGAAATTCGCAGAAGGACGGTTTGTTGGGAGATTCCTGAATCGCGAAAAGCCACAAAGAATGGTTGACTGGGAGATTCATGAATCGTGATAAGCCAAGAAGGACGGTTGGTTGTGAGATTGCTGAGTCGTGAAAAGCCCAGAGGAACGGTTTATCGGGAGCTTCCTGAATTTTGAAAAGCCCAGAAAGACGGTTGATTGGGAGATTCATGAATCGTGATAAGCCAAGAAGGACGGTTGGTTGTGAGATTGCTGAGTCGTGAAAAGCCCAGAGGAACGGTTTATCGGGAGCTTCCTGAATTTTGAAAAGCCCAGAAAGACGGTTGATTGGGAGATTCATGAATCGTGATAAGCCAAGAAGGACGGTTGGTTGTGAGATTGCTGAGTCGTGAAAAGCCCAGAGGAACGGTTTATCGGGAGCTTCCTGAATTTTGAAAAGCCCAGAAAGACGGTTGATTGGGAGATTCATGAATCGTGAAATACCCAGAGTGACGTGGGACGTGCCTGCCCAGCAGGACGCACACGGCATAAAGGCAGGTAGCAGCGATAAAGAACGTCCGCGTAGCTCAATTGGTAGAGCGACTTATTCCGGAATGAGGGGACCCGGGTTCGAGCCCCGGCGTGGACAAAATGACGGAGAAATTTACTTCGTTATAGATGGTTAATTGGGAGCTTCCTGAATTTTGAAACGCCCAGAAAGATTGCTGATTGGGAGATCTCTGAATCTTTCTTGGCGCAATCTACCATGCCGTGTGGATGATTCCTTCTCGGTGCTTCGTTTTTTTTTATTTTGCAAAGAGAGAGAGAGAGAGAGAGAGAGAGAGAGAGAGAGAGAGAGAGAGAGAGAGAGAGAATTATAGTCACTTCCGAATCGCCAAAGGAAATTAATTTCTCTTTATATATATCTAATATTTTCGCTCTAGAACCACTTACTCAAAGTTTGTGACATCTATTAATTTATTGCGCGTGCGCGATAAATGTTTACAGCATTTCATAAGCCTTTGTGACATTTTTCCTGAATTCACTAAAATCTTAATATTGATTCCGTGTTTCAAGAAGCTGTCAGCATCAGATCTAAAAACTCCAGGACGCCATATAAAGCTCATGGTAGGCTTATGAAAATGCTTTTTCTTCTAAATTTCAATACACATTAATCACCTGTCCATTTGTTTGGAGGTTCTACTCTCAATGTTAGATGGGTTTCTTTGTAAAGAGACCTGAATTGCACAATTATTTACCATGAAAATATTTTTAAACGGGGATCGTAGCATGTGTCAACGCAACTTGTACACAAAAAGCTGTTTGCGCTCATTTCCCGGAAGTTGGAAAATGGCCAGCGGCATAACATTTTAACAGATACGTTATCTCTGTGCAAAACCTATGCCTCCTAGTCTCTGGGTATCCATTACTTACTGAGTATCCAAAGCGCATCCATATACTTTTGAACCGTTTCAAATCCGTTTTATACCGGAAGTCTGTCTTGTGACAACAGGCATGCAACCACACACTTGAGTTTTAGAAGACGAGACAAGCTTACCGTATATTTAAAGAAAATTGCACTGCCTGGCATTGTAGGATTTATTATTCGTGAAAAGGACTGATGTTATTAATTCGAGAACTTTTGAAGGTGACTGCTTTTTTTTTTTTTTTTTTTTTTTTGGCAGAAAGTTCTTGTACACAGTTTGGTATTTATTTCGTCAGGTTGCCTCAGGATTGCGCCATATCAAATGCATTACTCACTATTCGTTTAAGTTTAAAGAGTAACGAATATAAGTTGTATTTGCGTAATGTGTTCTTTAGTGCGATGACGCTCATTCGACCATTTCCTGTCTTTTTTGATAATGAAACACATCACTTAATACTGTAGCGTGGACAGTGGTCATGCATTGTAATTCATTAGAAAATGAAATCATAATTATGTGTGCTCATACAAGGTATGTTTCAGGTAAAAACAGGTTTACATCATCGCAGTATTTAGCAAAGTGTTGAGAAAAAATATCCGTTCACGAATGCATTGCTGAAAACTCAACTTCACTTATTCCTCCAACGTGACGTCCGCCGAAAGTACTTTATGAAACTGCGAAGAACAGATAACTGTAGTACCATGCAGAATAACTAAACAAACTAAGAATGAAATAGAGTTGTATCTGGACGACATTTGTTCAAAGCAAATGTCGTCCAGATACAACAATACAGAGGTATCCACATAAATGTGTTTTTTTTCATTGAACAATTAGAACTCTTTTTATTGCATCTAATATTAAATCCTTATTGCTGTTGGTAATAAGAATCTTCTGGGAAATGCTAATTGACAGCTTCCTTTCGAATAAAATAGGACAATGAACTACAAAGATACAAACAAATATTATGATGATGATGAGCATAGTTAAAAAATATATGACCCATGATTGTTCCTGATTAATGATAAAATGTAAACTCATATCCACCGAACGTCGTTGTTCCATTTCAGTCTCATAAGCAGACACAAAGTAAGAAGCGAATGTGATTATCTGGCATTTTGCACCAGAAACAATTCATAGGAGAACACTTCACATGAAGTTACTTCATCTAGCGTGCAGTCCAATTACTAATATTTGACATCCAATACACTTCGTTGATCCAAACATTGACGCATTATAGCAAGCACCAGGGAATAAAGAACGTTTGCTTTTGAAGCACAAGAAAAACGCCCAACCACAGCTTAGTCAAAGCACGAAGTAAACTACTCAGGGGCGTACTGATATATCCCACAACTCCAGCATTGCGGAGAGGCCTCAAGTACTGATATATCCCGCAACCCCAGCATTGCGGAGAGGCCTCACGTTTAATAAAGCTTCTAGCCTCTTTTGCAGATTTTTTAAAATAAAAACTGGTTAAAGGAATACTCAGGAA
Organism: Macrothele yani; assembly: GCA_039090855.1. Lineage (NCBI taxonomy): Eukaryota > Metazoa > Arthropoda > Arachnida > Araneae > Macrothelidae > Macrothele > Macrothele yani. Next base: position 191,190,412 of record CM076995.1, read on the forward strand.
TTTTTGAAGGCAGTTTTTAATGAAGTATTGAACGAAAAGCAAATTTTTTTTCTGGGTTCTTTTTCGCAGTTTTTGTTTATGAAATCTGGGTGATGAGAAAGCAGCTATTCCAGAGACTTGATGCCCCTCTTCATAGCTATAGCCACAGGTGAAGGGAAGGTAGGTGAGACGGGGTCCGGACTTTCCTTAGGAATTCCATGGTAACCTTCACTGGGTTTTTTATACGAAAGATTTCTGATTCACATATGACTTCCTGATTTTTTAAGGAAATTTTCCGGAGGACACCCCTCCCCCAACGCTTTACGGTTTGCTGGAAAACGCTTAAAGTACAATTAAAAAAATCATTTTGCACAAATGAGTTCAACAGCTAACTCAGTGTTGTGTTTTGCCCTTTAAAAATATCATTAAAGAATTCTTTGAATTACTTAAAAGCAATAACCAGGGTGGTTCTTTTTCTTCCTTCCACTCTGTTTATGTTTTCCTTCCCGCAACTTTTTAAAGCCCAAAGGTGTTCTACTCGGGATCAGAAAGCCCAATGCATCTGGCAAATAAATAACTGAAGAAGAAATAACTCGAACTCAAATTAAGCGACAAGTATACTTCTGCTTGTTGTACACAGGCCTTTCTTGGAGTTTTGTCACATAGAAGATACACGAGTCTAGGCGAATTTGTGTGTGTTTCTACTGTGAGAACAGCTATTGTAGAAATAAGGAAGAGAAACTCATCAATCGGGGAAACGACAGGAGTATGACATCATGATCCAAGTGAAGACCCTCTAGTGGTAATACGCTGGACATATTGATAGAACTGACCACCGTTTGGGCAGCTGAACTATTAGATTGGATACCAAGGGGCAGGAAAGTAAGTAGAAGAAGACCAAGTGGGAGATGGGTGGATGAAATGCGAAATAATGCTGGAGTAACACGGTTCAGACAGTAAGTTGTGGAAGGCACTTAGGAAGATCATCAAGTAGTGGAATAATAATGACTGATGATATATACGATTATACACTTACATATATGAGCTTCTGCTTTTTGTACATAGGCCTTTCTCGAAGTTTTGCCAAATAGAAGATGCACGACCCTGTGTGACGTAGTACAGAGGTGAAAACATGTGTCAAGACGACAAATCTGCAGCGAGATACTCTGTACGCGTAGCGCAGTTGGTAGAGCGACTTAGTCAGGAGTGAGGGAACACAGGTTCGATGCCCATGGCGGACAAACTCGTGTTTTCACATTGGCGACCCATTGTGGAAAATGGATCCACTGGCCGTTGTATTCTTCGAAAAATGTGTGATGTCTGTTCCTCACATTGTTTGGAATTAATGGGAAAATTCTTCCTTCGCTTCAAAAAAAATATTAAGAGGGAGATGATGTGACGCATTCCAGAGGTGAAAACACGTGTCAAGACGAAAAATCTGCAGCGAGACATTCTGTCATCGTAGCTCAGTTGGGAGAGCGACTTACTCCGGAGTGAGAGGACACGGCTTCGATGGCAGTCGCAGACAAGCTTGTGTTTTTACACCTGGACGCATATGTATGTTTCTCTTTGAAAGAGATGATTAAAGAATTCTTTAAATTATTTAAAAACAATATATAATATATCCTACAGGGTTTGTTTCACTTTCGTTTTCCTCTTTCATTATTTTAGCCCTCGACGGAGTTGAACCCTCTCTGAAATTATCAGGTTCCGTTGCTAGTGGCTGTAGCAATAGTTCTTATGAATGTGTATTAAGAGAATGTGAAATAAATATGTTCTATAAATGAACCGTTTATGCCAATAAGGAAAACGTGTTATGCAGTACAGTTGTTTGCACGAAACTACGCGTCCTTCAGAAAGTGATGAAGTAATTTTTTTTTTCTTAGTTCTTCGCCGGGACGAAGAAATTGAGACATGAGTCATTTTTATTATAAAACCCCAGAGCAAAAATTTTACTATTTGTAAAACATTGTTGCAATTTTGTTAAGTGTGTGATCTATATTTAAGAGTATGTAATCTAATGCCAAAATTCTTAATGGGCACTTATTTATTTGCATACTTATGTTTCATTAGACACTGCCGCACGGCATGTGTTTTGGGTGTGTGATCGTGAGACATTTCACAGAGACTACTGGCCTTAGTTCTCTGAAAGAATGAAATTTGCATGATATGATGAAATTTGACGTAACTGCTTTGTAGTACTTTGTATTGGTATAAAACTAGGCAATCATTTTAGTTACGATGTGAACATTTGTGTTACACGCAATAAAGTGCAATAGTTCCGGTATTATGGAATATACCTGTAGGTTCCAAACAATTTTAATTATTAAAACGCCCATAAAACCAAGGTAATAATACAGAATTTAAAAATGTCAGCAATTGTATGCTACAGATTTTCGCAAGAGGGCCTCGAACATATTTTTTGGGGCACGAATTTTTCCTGAACGCTACAGTGCAACTACTTAAATACATTTGTTATCTTAGCTTTCAAGTTTGCGAAGGTAACACACAGTTCACAATTGACCTCATGACGTCCATCAAGCCATTTACTTGACTTAACAACAACTACAATATCCCTCAACGTAGTTCCGATGCATTGAAGCCTAAGGTGGGACCAATGCAAGCGGGGAGCATGTTACCCCCAAGATTCTGCTTACGTCTGACTGCGCGTGGCATGCTGCTCGGACTACACGGAGAAGGAGGGAACAAGCAGGATGGCTTGACAGGGCAGGAAACGGGAAGAGCGATGAAAAAGTAGAGTTGAAGGAGCACACGTCGAAGGGTGAAGAAAGGAAATGGTAAGCTCCTACTGGGAGCCATCGGCAAGTGATCACGGCGCTATTAGGAAACGCACCAAACGTGCGTACCTGTCACATAGTGAACACAGGCTGGTAAAGTTAGTTGACTTGACTTGTATTGAGCTTTGCTTTTCGGTAGACAGAAAAGGGAGGGTCATAAACACATCCTTTTCCAATAACATTAGAGGAGAATAGTCTGGCAAACAGTAATTTATTTCTGGCCTATACTCACTGGCGGCGCCAGCAGCGCAGAACTGAGTGGGTTATTAAGGGGGCTAAGCATGATGATAGGGGATGCACATGCCAGAGGCACACGTGCACGTAGTCCTGCATCCAGTAGACGGTTGCGGATTGTTCGCACAGTCACCTCAGGTGCAACGGAAGCTCGGATTTGCGTCGCAGTGGATGTTCTGCTTAACAACGCCGCTCTTCTTATGCGTCGATCGGTCCGCTCATCAGTCCGTCTGTGACTCCCGGTTCTACGTCTTCTCGTGTGGGAATGTTCCTCGGACCATCTACGCCACCATCGTACCACCACCGATACTTCCCGTCCAATTGGCTCCGCAATACGACAATACGAACATCCGGCCTCGCGGAGTCCGACTAGCCGACCTCGCTCAAAGTCCGGTAACTGCTGAAATCGTACACGTCTTCCATGTCCAGGCATTGCAGTTTTTTCATGGTCTTCGCACGTCTCCGCACGCCGACGACTGATTACATTCACTTCGCCGTACTCCTTAAATACCATCGACGATATTTTGCATATTATGCCGTGCTGTGGCGTAAGCGCTCACCAGTTTTTCCCGAAATCAACATCACTCCTACGTAAACTCGACCCCATTAACATATGTAAATTTCATGATCGTCCGCCAATTACTTCTTGGTGTTCTTTTTTCACTTCCAGGCAGGGTATTTCCCTCTAGTGGTGCCTTCTTTCAGAAGAATAAAGCGCTGCTATGCTACAGTGCCCATATTGTTCGAGAATTGTTCAAGGAACACGAGGAAGACTTCGCGGTATTGCCCTGGTGTCCAAATTCCTCAGACGTTAATCTAGTCGAGCATCTGTGGTATGTGTTGGAACAGCATATCTGACCTGGGGCGGCTCAACCACGTAAGTTACAAGATTTGGGGAATCTGCTGGTAACTTGTTGGTACTAAATACCACAAGATGGGTAAGAGATGTTTTGGTGACAAGTGGAAGACCAATATCACATTAGGCAGGTGGTCATAATGTTTCGATTCTTCGGCGTGCATCACATTTGCTGATTGGTTAATTGATTGGATTGGAGGTTCAACGACCACCGTGAGCAACTCAATGGGCTATAAGCAGTCGCCCGTCCCTAATTTAGGGTCACTGGTTCCAGGGAAGGGAGAGAGCCAGTTCCGTAAGACAAACACAACATCCATGCCTCACCGGGATTCGAACCCAGACCCTTTACGGACGAATGATCAGAGGCCAGCGCCTTAGACCACTGTGCCACCGGGGCGGCCGTCAGATTTGTATATTATAAAGCAAAATCTATCTGCCGGTGGTAGAAATCGAATCCTTCTACTCCGGAGCCCAATGCTTTCGCAATTAACACCAACGAAATTTGCCGCTGTAACTCTGCCGTCTTTATACCCCGCTTGAGAAAACGCTAGGGCGGCATCGTCTGTTCCTGGGTCTGCCGACAGACCAAGTTTGAAAGGGAGAACTTTTTTTTTTTTTTTTTGATTGGAGGTTTAACGACCACCGTGAGCAACTCAATGGGCAATAAGCAGTCGCCCGTCCCTAATTTAGGGTCACTGGTTCCAGGGAAGGGAGAGAGCCAGTGCCGTAAGACAAACACAACATCCATGCCTCACCGGGATTCGAACCAGTACCCCTTTCAGACGAATGATCAGAGGCCATCGCTTAGACCACTGCGCCACCGGGGCGGCAAAGGGAGAACTCATTGTAAAAGAAGGCATTCTGACTAATTCTAGACGACATGTGGAATGAACATCAAGCATTTTTTTTAGAAGAACCCAATAGTCAGGAGATACATTTTACTTTCGGGCGTCAATATAGCGTAAAATACATTTCCGGTGTCACAAATCTAACACTCATCCTTATGCTCCGGAGCCGAATGCTTTCATAATTAAGCTACACTGACGAAGTTTGTGGTTGCAACTTTGCCATCTTGAGATGTGTGTCAACTCTGAGTTAGGTTGTCACAAAACATAAATCTCTGCACAATTCCGCATCAGATATAGACCTTAGCTCTCACTCTGCTAACTCTACGTCTTTCTGCCTCGCACATAGATTCAATCTAATCATATTATTTATCTCAGACTCACTATGAATGTTATCCAACTGAAAAAAGCTTTTCCAAAAAGGGATGTGTCGTTCAGTAAGAAAACGTTTAAGGAGGATAAATTGAATTTACACTGCTGTTAATAGAAATTGTAACACCATGAAGAAATGCTCGGATTTCCACGAACTTTGCAGGGTGCATCATGGGAAATGCAATTGATTACAATTGCAGCACACATGCAAATGTGAGGCGCGCTCAACGCCATCGGAAATGTCACACCAGGGGTAAAAAAGAAGGCGTAGAGAGAGTTGGTTTTGAAACTTAGTGTCACTAAGCTCGACCGTACGCAGTTGTTAACTTGCAAACATGCTGCGTAGGAGGACGAGACAACCATACGAACACTGGACGGAGCTTGAAAGAGGTACGATCGTTCGACTTAGAGAAGGCGGTTTATCATACCGCGATATTGGTGAACGCATTATGCGTAACGCAACTACGTTATGCATACATGGCGTCAATGGGCATCAGAAGGTTCTACGCATCGCCGTGCAGGGTTTGGAGCTCGAATTCCTACGGCCGAGCGGGAAAACAGGCACTTGCACCGCACGACAGTGACGTCACGCCCCACACCATCCACGACATTTGCGCAAAAATGGAGAATGGTCACACATCGTCCGACGTCTGCAAGCACTGTTCGTCACCGATTGCTGTAGAGAGGTCTTGTTGCTCGTCTTCTATTGGTGCGACTTCCCTTGACTGTGAACCATAGGCGCCAGTGGTTGCAGTGGTGCCACGAAAGTCGGAATTTTAGTGCTGAATGAGTATATTGTGTTTTCGGACGAGTCCAGACTCAATCTAATGCATCACGACAGGTGAATCCTTGTTCGCAGTTACCCTGGCGAACGGCATCTGGAAGGCTGCATTGTGCAGCGTCATACCGGTCCCACGCTGAGCGTGATGGTCTGGGGCTCTATTGCGCTTCATTCAATCACTCGTCTTCTGCGCATCACAAGCACATTGAACAGCTAACGCTACATCCCAGAAGTGTTGGATGCCGAACTTCTACCTTTCCTTCAGACGATCACCGGAGCAGTCTTCCAACAAGACAATGCCGGACCCCATTCTGCTCGTTCTGTTCAAAAGGTACTCTGTGCACATAAAGTCGCTCGTCTTTCCTGTCCTGATTGCTCGCCAGATTTGTCACCTATTATGAAGGTCTGGGGTTTAATCGCGCAACGACTAGCTTGCATGGCCTCACCGCCTCTCACAACCAACGAATTGTGGATGCGTGTAAATGTAGAGTGGAATGCAATACCGTAGGCAACCATCCAAACTCTGTTTCATTCGATCCCACGGCGTGTGGGGTCGCTTATCACCGCCTATGATGGATTTACTTATTTCTAATTTTTGGGGCTTTCTAACTGGTATGTAATTGTGATCATTTGTAGCTTGTACCATAACTAATCACTCCCATAAATTTCATTGTGATTACTTGTTTCTTTCTTGGTGTTGCAATTTCTATTAACAACAGTGTATAAAAGAAAACAGAAATTCAAAAGCAAGGTTGTTAAAAGGTATACGTCAGATTAAAGGTGTACGTCAAGGACATTACTGGTCAAAACAGATTTTTTTGGCAATTATCTCAGTCCTGATGTTCGCCCAAATCTCTCCTCAGTGTACAGTTTTTGGTGTCCAAGCTGCAAATTGAGATAGACGCCTCACTGGCTCTGTGGTCTAAGGGATGGCTTCTGATCATTTGTCCGAAAGGGGTCCGGGTTCGAATCCCGGTAAGGCATGGATGTTGTGTTTGTCTTACGCACTGGCTCTCTCCCTTCCCTGGAACCAGTGGCCCTAAATTAGTGACGGGCGACTGCTTACAGCCCATTGATGCTCACGGTGTTCGTTAATCCTCCAATAAAAAAATCGAGATAGAACTTCACCGATTTGACGGGATTGCCGACTTTCAAAAGACAATGGCAATATAACTGACCGCCATGTTAACTTCTGGGGTTTTCGATACTTTCTAAAGCCCAGATTATCGATGAAATGTGTGCATTTCGTTCTAAGGGAACTATGATGAGAGAAGCAGCAAAAAAAACAACAAAAAACAGTGTATTAATTTTTGGTACAGCCTTCACTTTTTCCCTTCCTGTTTATAAGTAGAAAAGGTCACGTGATAAATCACCATATCGCTATCAATCTCTTGTACTAGATTTGGTCGAGATTTTTGGACTGTATTGAATTTTGTCTTGAGTTTATTAGAAAACATTGGCTTTCTTTAAAGCGCTAGATTTCACTTTATTAGATTTCATTTAACGCAATTTTAGCATTACGCATGATTTTATCTGTATGCCGGCACGTATTTCAATACGGCCATCACGGTGGCGTCTGAGCGATGGATGGCTTCTGATCATTCGAACGAGATGCGTCAGGGTTCCAGTCCCGGTGAGGCATGGATGTTGTGTTTGTCGTACGGTGCTGACTCACTTCCTTCCTCGGAGCCATTGGCTCTAAATTAGGGACAGGCGGCTTCTCATAGCCCACTGAGTTGCTCACGGTGGTCGTTAAACATCCAATCAAAATAAATAAATAAATGCATTTCAATGAAAACATCAAGGAACATAAATTGAAGATCATTTAGCTCCACATGAAAACAGATATTTCCTATTTACGATCGTACCGTATTTCCACTTATATTTATTAATATTAACCCCTACAAGTTTACAAAGTTTGTTTTATCGAAAGCTTCACAACTGTTTGTACATATTTTCTTGACATGAAATTTTACGGAAGCTTAGAAACTTAAGTATAATTTTTGCACTACGAATCTGACGTGGAGTTAGGCGAGATGCTTTGTATTTAAATTATTTTCTTGTTGGTGGGAAACAAAAATTGCCCCAATGCGTTTTTTTTAATTTTAATTTACACGCACCACCAGCTGAAAGCTCGAGATCCCAGAAACCTGTATCTTTCTTCACTTAGAGTTTGAGAAATTTTCTTAACAAAAATATCGACTTCTTAAGATTTTATGAAAAATTTAAACTTGCGAAAAGCTTAACACTTGAGAATATACCAGAGGCATCCATGGAGTTTCTTCTTCCTGAACTCCTTGGAACACATTCTTTTAATCTTCCAACTTTTCTTGAATACTTGTTGAAGCACCTCCTACAAATTATGTTTAGCAAAATTCCATTTCCCGCAGTTCTCTTCCTGTTCTCGTTGCTCGTATCCGTCATCCAAGCACCAATTAGTCGAACCGGATGTCTGCAGCCAAGAAAACCCTTGAGAGAATTCTCCATTCGGTGGAATAGATCTAATTATAACACGTTTTCTGCTTGCATGCCGTAAACAAGTATTCAATAGCTAATAGAAAATTCCTCAGTTAATAGAACGCCCAGAGGGACATAAATCCTTTTGAATGGTATGAAATGCAACGGTAGTTTCCACTGAGGGAAATGTTTCTGAGGAAATGGGACGGAAACTAAAGCTGTTGTTGTCCGCTTTAAATCGAGGTTCACTTGCATGAAGTGAAAAATAAGCACCTGGCCACAAATTATTTGAAAGGCAAAGCGACGTGCTGCAGGCTGCATTTTTAAACATACCTTTCTTCTTTTCGGTTGAAAAGTCAGCACATATACGGAAGTTAGAGCATGATTTTAGGAGAATATATTATACTATACAATCTCAAGAGAGAGAACAGATTTCTAAAAATTTGAATAGGTGATTAACAGCTTGTTATTAAGCGTCTCATCAACGAATGAATAGTTTGTTGGTTCAAACCATCTAACTGAGCTAGAGTTACTAAAGCACATATGACTCAGGCTATTAAATGTATAGAAATTAACATGAGGCAATCAAAACTGAATTATGTTTAATTAAGGTAGCAGTTTCTTCTTAATTAAGCAGTTGATCCTTTGTGGCTTATGGTAATGCGCCGTTTATTGTTTGTTCGGTTCCAGGCTATTAAATCTAATCATATTCACGAACGGGAGTTAACTATAATACGATCAAATTAACCTGCCATAATAATTAGGATGTTCTTTCTATACAAAACAGTTCAGAAAGCTTAAAACACGATGTCCACCACTATATGAGTATGTCGCGCAATTCAGTCTGTGATTTACATCTCACGGAAAATCCGTAAATATGTCAAACATTATGGAAACCATCCCATCCTTAAGTAACCTGGAAAGCGCTGACGGCAAAATCAATCATGCACCAAAAAAAAAAAAAAAAAAAAAAAATCACATGAACGCGTGAGAAATATGTCTTTAACTAAATTCGAAGACGATATGTAGAAAAGTCTAGTCTTAATTTTGTTAGAGCTGACATTCCTTTTGGCGATACAAATATTAGATATCTACGTGGTCCTTAATTTAAAAAGCCCGGCCCAGTTCAGAATGAGCAGTTTACGGTCCGGCCCGGCCCTACCAGAGATGGAAACGCGTCGCGGCTCAACGTGTCGACAATTTCTTGCGGATCCAACGGTCTGGTCAGGGTGTTCCTGACTCGATTTTGATCGGGTTTTATACCCGTTTTATTTTTGAAAAGAGAAGAATGTATTCCAAAGAAAAATGCTATGGTTCGAAAGTACTCGTGTCTTTTAATCTGTTTTTTAAATATCATAAGGTTTTATTAAATTGATGTCTCATAATATGAGTTAATTTGATTTAAGCGAAGCCGAGTTATATTTTATTTTCAATTATCCGCACAAAGACGGCTTTTATTCGTGAGATATAGTTTATGCGACTCATCAGTATTGGAAAAATGCGCGTTGTGGAATTCTGTAGTCGATACTGTTGCCTACGGAGTGAATAATGATTTCCATGCAAAAATATTGTCGTCTGTTTCTTAAAGCAACGAATATTTCCTCCGACCGACGTTAAACACACGGACATCATATCGTAAAAAGTTGCTTCCTTTGCGTTCTTTTACAGTGCGATTGCCAAGGGAAAGGTACAGGCAAACGCCATTTGCCTGCTTCTCAGCTGATTCACTCTCTCCCTTTCGAAGTTCACTGTATGACTAAGAGTTACTTTTCACAGGGCATCTTTTACATTGAGCATTCAGAGGTTTTCGAATGACGTGCTAACATCCCGTTCCCATGACATGTCAATTCGAAATTAACTCCTTATTTGTTAATATGGATGGATTTAATATTAAGAAGGTTGAGAAAGGCGTCGAGGCCAACAAATACGTGCGTGTTCAAACCCACAAGGAGAAAAGTGTATGCTGGAACTTTTTTTGTCTCATTAAGGAACCGGTCAATAATTCTGTGTTGTTTGGTCTTGCTTGTTGTTCAAAATGTGGAAAGTCTATAATTACGAAGAAAGATGTCGTCGGTGTAATAAGAGATTACGGAACCAAAAATCCAACAGACCATATAAAAGTATGCGCACCTCCATCAAAGCGTGGAAAGAGTGCACAATCTAAATACATTTGTGTAATCGTAAATAATGATTCCCATTTGTAATATACTCAAGGTCACGGTCATAGTCAGCCATTACTTCTGGATTACGCAAAATAGTGGCACTAAAAATGGCACTAAAATTTAGCAAGTAACCAAATTTTATTATTAAGAAAAAGATTTCAGTTATTAAACATGAAGCAGTTATTGGGATGAATATGTATATTACGTTTATATGTATATACATATATATAAATTGAGTTTCGAATTTATAATTCAAAGCAGATTTGTCCGGGTCAGTTACGGGTTCGGGTCGGGTCCAGTTATGGGACGTCCGGTTCCGCGTTCGAAATGTTTGACCCGTTTCCAACTCTGGGCTCTACCCATTTCAGGGTTTCATAAAGCGTTCTTTTCCACTTATTGCAAATAACGCAAGTCTTCTTTTAGAGCAAATGTTACCACAAAATTCTTCATATTTCGAATAACATTGAGATTTACACTAAAGTTCCAAACAATCATGGGATACTTACCTAGTATCGTGTAGGACCTTCTCTAGCTTGGCGAAATGCAGCAACTCGACGTGGCATCGATTCCACAAGTGGCCGGAAGACTTCTGGGGAGACTTTGAGCCATGCCGTCTGAACAGCCGCCCAAAGCTCCCTGATATTTGTAGGTGCATGATCTTGGGTGCGAATGGACCTTACCCGCCACGTCGCATAAGTGCTCTGTTGGGTTATGTCGGGCAAACGTGGTGGACACACCATCCGTCGGAACTGCCCAGAAAACTCCTCGAACCAATTTTGGACAACCTGGGCCCGATGACATGGTGAATTGTCCGTCTGGAAAATGCCATCGTTGTTGGGCTACATGCAGGACTGCAGATGCTCACTCATCCGAGCAACAAAGGAATACCGCGTTAACGACGTTTTTACGAGGACAAGAGGACCCAAACGTGCTAGGTAAAGACACACCATACACATGTATGGAACCACAGTAAGCTTGCACAGTGCCTTGTTGACAGCTTTGGTCCATGGCCTCGTGAGGTCTGCGCCACAATATTTTAGTAGTGGCTTCGGAATTTGTAGCTCTGGTAATCGCAAATCCCAGCTGAGAGTTTCGGGAACTTACGTATCATGGTTCGAGGATGGTGGAGAGTTACCGATGGTTCTCCATAAGCTACCTTTAGGAAGTTCCGACTCCTACCCTCAGGTCAGAGAGATGGCCATAGATCATATAGGTGAATACAGGACAAGAATAGGAGCTCAGCTGTATGAGCCTCAGAGTAACAGTCAGTAAGGAGAGTTAAGTAATCCCAGGATATAGGATTACGTAAAATAGCTAGGCATATGCTAATTAGGGTCACGTTTCCTTTTAACTTAGCGGTCAAAGTGTTTCTGCAGCGCATCACAGTTTTCGTAACAACTGGACGAGTTGAGTACGTATGTTCACTAACGTCATGATAGAGGAAGATTAAATCATATCTGTTGTGTAACGTAACAAAACTCCTCCGGTACTCATGTACCTAGCCTTAAGAATAATTCCTCTAAATATGTCTTTTATTTTTGAAACTTTACTTGTGTCAGTTGATGCTCATTATAATTTTAAAGCAGTCTTTAGGTTATTTACTTACGATGCTCAATGACTGCACGTTTTCTCTCTTTTTAATTGAATTTTAAACTGGCATATGGAGAACGTGGCGAACCCATAGGTGTTTCATATGATACGCAACACAATGCACTTATATCAACCCTGAGTTTGGAGACCTTGGAATAGAAATCCCAACTTTATCGTTGACATTATAAGATGACATTTAGGCGTGGTCTGTTTACACGGCTTTAGATGATTTATTTAATTTCATTATGGCGTATAAGATGGAGTAGTAGTTCCCGTAACCGTTAAATAAGGGCGCTGTGATACAAGTAACGCAAGCCTCGCTTTAAAGCAGTGGTCTTTAAATAGTGGCCCGCGACACATTATCCATAAAAGAAACTATAATACGCAAAAAATTACATTTTCGATATAAATGAATATCCAAATACGTTGGGTACACAGATTTTCAATTGCCAAATCTGATATGACCTCGGTTGTGAGTCCTGTTCCATTTTTGGGTTTCAGAAAAGGTTGAAAATCCGTTAGTTTAGTGAAACAATTGCGATTTACGGAACAGAGATGGCCTTAGTATTAGAGAAAATGTCACTCACAGAGACGTGCCATTTCTCGTAGAAATTCGTTCTACACGTGAGTTTTAGATACGACTACATATTTTCGTTACAGCGTATTTTCCTCTTCTGCACTTTAGTATAAACAAGGTGCTCCTCAATCCCGAAATATGTAAAAAAAATACCTCGAATCTCCGTTGTAACAGCGAATGGCGCCAGAAGCTGCTTTTGGTTTCGTGAAGCCGAAAACTTTGTTTATGTAAACATTTCTCGATAAAGAAAAGAAAAAGCCACGTATTTAACAACTAAAGCCAACGAAATAAAAATCAAATTTGATTTCAAGCGTTAAAGAAACAAACCATTCCATTTCTGCCTCTTATCTTGCAGCGAAGCTCGTCGGTCTCAGCTCTAAGTGATCAATGCATTCAGGGGTGAATGGTATCTTTCGTTTTACTTAGTGAGCTTCGCAATCTGATTACTGAACAAGTCATTCTTTGTTTTCTGAGACGAAAAGATTTTTTTCTATCCAGGAGAAAAATGCTAAATTTTCAAGAACAGGCTCAGGCCTTTGCGAGCCCGGAATGTTTATACTTAGCTCATAGAGAAAAAACAAAAAAAGCTCATATTGGCCGGGTCGACCTCTAACATTGAGGTGTCTCGTCATTTATGATAGCATAAGTCATTCACTCTTGGTAGTTCATTCATCTTTCAAGCAAAAGCGTCATTCAGGAATGCTTGCTGAAACGAGTCATCATTTATTCGGCATCCCCTCTCAACCTGTTTTCTCACTGAGAGCCTACGAGAGTGAAGGCCAAGAGCAAATTTGCAAGCTCTCCTAAAGAGCAGGTCTCCACCATTCTCCATTATCGATGAAAGTCTCGCACCTCGTAAACAAGCACCCTCACAGCTCTTTTTTTATTTGTTTGGCAAACTGCCCAAACGTGCAAGAGCTTTGGAGACTCAATTACCGTTCGCTCACGAACGCTACGAGCGGAGATCCGCTCGTAGCAAACTATTTTTTGTTACGAGGTTTAACGACCATCGTGAGTAATTCGATGGGCTTTAAGCAATCTCCCGTCTCTAATTTAAGGTCACTGGTTTCAGAGAGTCAGTGCCGTAAGACAAACACAACATCCGTGCCTCACAGGATTCGAACCCATACCTCTTTCGGACGAATGATCAGAGGCTATCGCTTAGACCACTGCGCCACCGGGGCAGCGCAGTGGTCTAAGATTTATTCAGATTTGGTTCAAGTGTATGAAATATTTATTCTTAAGTAGAAAAGCAGTATTACTAACTTAACTTGATGCAAAGCTTATGAATATGAGCACGACGAAATAAAACTGGCCGCCCCGGTGGCGCAGTGGTCTAAGCGATGGCCTCTGATCATTCGTCCGAAAGGGGCCCGGGTTCGATACCCGGTGAGGCATGGATGTTGCGTTTGTCTTACGGCACTGGCTCTCACCCTTCCCTGGAACCAGTGACCCTAAATTAGGGACGGGCGACTGCTTATAGCCCATTGAGTTGCTCACGGTGGGTTTGTCGTGTTTATCTGTGCTCCTCAAGTTTTCGTTGGTGTGTTATTTTTCTTCGTTGTCAGTGTTCTATTTCGTGTGTGTGTTGTGTGTGAAGGTTCCGTGTTTCTTTTTATATGCCTGCCGAGCTGGTAAGTGCTTATTTTGATTAGTTTACCTTATTTTTCTGCCTTGGCCAAGCTGGCTAAGGGCTAAGCTTTTCCTCGCCATTGCAAATGGCGGCTTCCGGGGAGAATGACGTCCTAACCCTTGCTACCGGAAATGATGATCTCCCGATAACAGCTTCTCTAAATACTACTACCAATGACGAGTCTATCTCGATAAACCACTCCTCCTTGCAGCCTTCTGTTGCTGCCTTACCATCGGATATCGCCTCTTCTTCCAAGTCTCCCAGCGGCGATACGATGTCTTCTTTGAAAGCTAATGATGACGCCATGGATGTTTCGCACTCCTTGCCGGAATCATCTCCAAAGCAACGTACAACTACCCTCTCATATGCTGACGTAACCGCATCTAAGTCGGGACCTTCCCAGTCTTCTTTTTCTCCTGGACAATATGAGATGACGCATAATGCCGAAGTCATTGAGGTTGTCCTTAAAGAAGATATCCCTTCTGGGCTGAAATTCCTTCAAGCTATGGAGAATGGTGTATTTCCGAGCCTGAGAAATACAAAACTTACTGCATATACTGCTGCTCTTCGAGAGATTGTTCCGGCATCAGCCATAACTCATGTGGGCAGGAAGATTTACAAAGTAGTTGTTTATTTCTCTACTTCTGCCCATTCCCTACATGTACTGACCAAGGGCATCTCAATTGGTGATCGTCACATCCATGCCGAACCTGTTTCACAGAGTTCCGTTGTTGTAAGCTTCTCACCAGTTCCACCTGAGGTTTCAGATGATCTCTTGATTGCCGCTCTTCTTCCTTATGGCCGGATCATTGGAGGTGTAACTACCTACTCTTCGTTTCCAGAGGTGCCAGAAGATAGATACCTACTCGGGTTTCGCCGCAATGTTCGTGTGGTCTTCCCTTCAGAGGAGCACATGCTGCGTATTCCACCCACTTTACGTGTACGCTGTTGCACGCACATTAGAGAGATATTCATCACAGTAGGCTCCGTCTGTCCAAATTGGAAAGGCACGGGACATCCCCGCGCTCTATGCCCTCATAATGCGAACACTCTTTCCAAGTCAACAGCACGACCTTCTTCCTCTTTGTCACGTCAATCGGCATCCTCTTCTGGTGCTAAAGACCAGCAACAGCAGACTTCCTCAAAAAGTAGTGATGCAGCAGTTGGTCAACCGATGTCTACAAAAAGTAGTGAGACAGCCGTTGGTCAACCGACGTCTACCAGAGGTAGTGAGACAGCCGTTGGTCAACCGACGTCTACCAGAGGTAGTGAGACAGCCGTTGGTCAACCGACGTCTACCAGAGGTAGTGAGACAGCCGTTGGTCAACCGACGTCTACCAGAGGTAGTGAGACAGCCGTTGGTCAACCAACGTCTCTGGGTAAACCCTCGACCTCGGGTGGTGCATTGGCGCCCCCATCATCTCTTCAGTCGAAAGAGGCATCAATTGTTAATCCAAAGTCTTCTATAGAGATAGTTGATGACGATTCTCGTCATACTGCTAGACCGACCGTTGAGGTTGCTTTTTCAGTTCCTTTTAAATTGCCGGAAGTTCCAATTCCGGTTACAGCACAAAGTCGTGGACGGACGAAGCGACGTAGAAATTCACGCGCCCAGAATAAGAAGGTTAGAATTTCAACCACCCTTAGGGCAGGACGTGATCGTTCTAGTGGTCAGATGCTCACGTCTGAAGGCTCTATGGAATCTGATATAGATGATGGAACAATTATTTCGATCTCCTGTGAAAACTTTTTAAATATTCTAGAGGTATCCTCTCTTCCACAGACACCTGTGTCTGGGGAGAAGGTGTATGCGTTCCTAATAAGTCCCCGTAGAGACAAGCTGTCTCGCAATTTTTTGGAAGGTTACTCCCACTGTCTGTCTGACACCATGAATCAAATGTTGGCGATACATTCTCATTTACGTACCGTTCCGGGCAGAGATCTGGGTGGTCCCTACTGGGCAAAGAAGTTCCGTAGCCGTCTCGCCAAGTTACAGAACGCAGCCGACAACATCCTCCAACCATCATCAGACTATTCTGTTCAAGACAGTCTCACTGAATAGTAGGGGTATGTGTACCCCTTTGGCGAATGCTTTAGTGTATGAAGACGTCCACCACCTCAAAGCAGATCTCCTACTTTTGCAAGAGACAAATTGTCTATCCACTTCACCCTTCCATCGCTGGAGGAGATGGGACTATCGGTTTCATCACGCATATAGGCTCTCTCTTCGTGGAGGTTTAGCGATTGGTGTACATAACAGATTTCGTCAAGCACTCTCCTCTGTTAAAGTTCATAACCTGTGCCGAGATTTATTGCAGCGACTCACTTTCGTCCTAGATGGGCAACGATATTTAGTTTTCAACATATATATTCCATGTTCATCTACACATCTAACGTTGTTATTTTCGTCGCTCCGCACTGCACTTCAGTCAGCATTACCATCAGATCATGTGCTCATTGGAGGAGACTTTAACTGTACACTTCAACCAGAGCTCGATCGCGCTCCTTCGAGGATTGAACATGGTTCACGTCTTGTGGAGCAATTGCGATCATTAGTGTCTGATTTTGATTTACATGACGTGTTCCGACGATTGCATCCGACATCCATTTCACATACCTGGAGAGCTTCATCTGCATCCTCCTCTCTTTCTGCCAGGCTGGATCGATTTTACGCTTCTGCTCCGTTATTGCCCATTACAACGGATTGTATGCATTCTCCTACAGCTTCATCGGATCATTGTGCCATCACTATCTCCTGTAGCTCTTCATCTCGTCTGCATGTTAGGCCTCGGTCATGGACACTGGACACTTCTCTCCTACCTGATGAGAATATGTGCACCGAGATCAGAGATCTTCTTGATCATATGCAAGAGGGCCTGTCCACTGCACCTTGTGCCATCAATTACTGGCTCGAGGTAAAATCTTACCTAATTTATCTTCTCAGACGTCATTCCTTCTCCGAAGGCACGAAGCGCTCCATGGAAGAGCAAAATCTCCGAAACATCCTGTTACAGCTTGGTGCGAGTCATCCCATGTATACAGCTTACCAAGCGGATCTTAGAGCACTTCTTGAGCCTCGTGCACGTCAGGTAATTCTTCGTATCCGTCTACAACAGCTATCACCAGAGGACTGCTCCTTTGAGTTTCTATCCGCGTTAGAAGAAAAACGCCGCTCGTCGCATCAGATTCGACTACTTCGGCGGCCTGATGGTGAAATCATCTCTGATCCGGATGCAGTTTGCTCTCAGGTTCGTCGATATTTTACTATCAAATACAGTGAAACTCCTCAGCCTTCTGTTTCTGCTTCTGCTACTTTACTCTTTGCTCTTCCCTAAGTTCCTTCCAATCTCTCTGATTCCCTTTTACAACCTATTTCGCAGACTGAACTTCGGACCATTCTTGCCTCTCTAAATTCCCGTGCTGTCCCAGGTCCAGATGGCCTTCCGCTCCTTTTCTACCGTACTTTTCTCCCTTCGTTGCTTCCATTTCTTCTCGCCGCTTTTAATGCTGCTCTTTCTTCCTCTTCTCTTCCGAGGGGTTTCACAGAGGCTCAT
Organism: Macrothele yani; assembly: GCA_039090855.1. Classification (NCBI taxonomy): domain Eukaryota; kingdom Metazoa; phylum Arthropoda; class Arachnida; order Araneae; family Macrothelidae; genus Macrothele; species Macrothele yani. Next base: position 191,208,250 of record CM076995.1, read on the forward strand.
ATGGTGTTATTCCCCAAGAAAGGCGATCTGCTTGACTTGGGAAACTGGCGTCCTATCTCGCTACTAAACATTGACTATAAACTCTTCACTAAACTCCTTTCCAGTCGACTCAACCAAGTTCTTCCATTTCTTCTTTCTCCCGACCAGACCTACACGGTTCCCGGTCGGTCCATCACTTCTAATCTCAATCTCCTTCGAGATCTCCTACACCTGGCTCGTACTAACTCTGAACCACTTGCCCTCTTTAATCTTGACCAAAGAGCTGCTTTCGACAATATCTCACATTCGTATCTTTCTGCTGTTCGTATTGCTTTCGGCTTTCCTTTTGCTTTTGTTACCTCTATTCTTGCCCTTTATCAGGACGCTGCTTTCCATGTCAAGACGGCCGCCTTCTTGACTGCACCTATTCCTTTTCGGCGAGGCATTCGGCAGGGTTGCCCACTTTCTGGGCAGCTCTTTGCCATTGCTTTTGAGCCGTTTCTTCGGTCTGTCCATCGAGCCTTTATAGATGCACTGCCACCGCCTACTGCAAGTACTAGGCACTTTTCTGTGACATACTCTGCATATGCCGATGACGCGACCTTTTGTGTACGGACAGACGCTCAATTCGACATCTTGTTCCAGATTTACGATCAATATTCTTCATGTTCAGCGGCATCACTTAATACATCCAAGAGTGCAGGTCTATGGAGCGGAGCGTAGGCCTCTAGGACTGACACCCCGTGGGGCGCCTCATGGACTGCTTCATCCCAAAAATTCCTTGGGGTCCATCTCGGAGTCCGTCTTTCTGCTCAAAATGAAACATGGCATGCTCTCAGAACACGCTTTACTCGAACTGCTGCCTTCTGGCGAGGTTCCCAGTTTTGTACTTCTTACTTCTCAAGAGCTAGAATAGCTCAGACTTATATTCTTTCACCATGCCTATATGCATGGTCAGCTGAACGTATGCCCATTTATCACCTCAATGAAATCACTCGAATCATCTCAACGATAATATGGAACAGGTGCCATTGCATCCAGGTCTCCACTCTCTGTCGTCGAGTCACTGATGGAGGTATTTCACTGCTGGACGTTCGCACCTACTATAAAGCACATAAAGTGGTTTCTTTCCTGCGGCTACTAAGTGCACCAGAGTCGCCAGTTACGCTCGTTAGAGATGTCATGATATCGCCTAGGAATTCCCGAATCACTTTCATCATGTACTTTCTAATGGATCAATCTCCTTTTTTCCATTCTAAACTTTCCCCTTTCTACAAAGAGGTCCTTTCCTTTCTCCGTTCTCTACCCCTCTTCCGTGCTCCACCGGCTTCCACCACTGAACTATTAGCTGAGCCCCTGTTCTTTTCTTCCATCCTTCATCCCCCTAATGCTCCCTACTTTACTGTCCTTTCCTGGCTCCCCGCCGGAATAGTATCTGTTCAGGATCTAATTTCTCCAGATCTTTCTTGGAAACCCTTCTCTGATCTTTCCCCCTCCTCCCCCCTACCTCTTCCTCTCTTTCGCTGTATGATTCCTTCCGTTCTTCAATCATTACCCTCTTCCCTAACCTTGCCTCTCAAGCTGGGTTAACTCTTGTTCGCTCTGCCTCTCTTCCTCTTCCCTTTTTCCTTTCCGTTCGGGGCTCATCACTTCCTCTCTCAAGTTTTTCTATCTCGTCTCTTTAGCGTTGTCTCATTGATCCACTGTATGCTACACCATTGATGATTCCAGATGTTCCGAATGTCGCCCTTTCACAAGTGTGGTCCATGTCTAATTCGCCACTATCTGTTCCAGCAGAAAGAAACATCCAATGGTTGTTTCTTCATCGGCGGTTACCAGTTCCTACCAAATTATTCAGAATGACTCTTGTTGATTCGCCTAACTGCATGTTTTGCTCTACGATTGCGGATGTAGATCATGTATATCAACATTGCACAGTGCTTCTTCCCTTGTTACATCTGACCTTCACTACTTCACAGTGCCTTAGTACTACTGATCTCTCTTTCTCAGCCTATAACACGCTACTCAGTTCCAGTACTCTGCCTATTCCTATATCAGAGTTATGTGCTTATGTTTTCATATTAGCAAAACATCTGATTTTTGCTACTATCAACAGCTTCGTTCTACCCCTATACAGCCTACCATCTTTCAGGCGGGAGCTGCCATGTACAGTCAGTTCCGGAACAGACTGATTTCACGCTTTAGGCTTGCTTTCACTGTTGCTAAGGCTACGAATCGAATCCCACACTTTATGTCAGTGTGGTCACCTTTTCGTCAATGTTTTTCTGGTCCGTCAGAAGACCTTAGACTATTGTTCTGACTTCTGTGAATTTGTTTAGACTAACTAAAGTATAGTTTTGCGATGAACGTGTTCTTAGGTGCCCTCTTCATCATTGCTGCCCAATGTTACTGCGCGTCTGCATGTTTCTCACCAACAAGGTCCTGTAGGTGAGGTTTTTTTTTTTTTTTTTTTTTTTTTTTGTTACACCACAGGCACTTAGAATAAGTTTAAAGTTTTATGTTCAACGCTTTCCTTATGTCTGCCGGGCTTTATAATTTCTGGTTTTTGCTCACGGTGCTGAGCAATTGTTTGTTAATGTTTAAATTTAATTATTAATTTTGCACAGTGGGGTTTTTGATCATGTTACATGTACATAAAGGTATATGATCAGTAAAATACACAATGTTCAGCGAGGTTTAGCACTTTTTTTGTACAAAGAGTAATTGTTCCTCGTTTAGATATTTGTACTATAACTGAAGTATAGTTGCTATGCCAAAAGCTCAGTTTTGTATATACTAATGTACTTTCTTAATTGCACTGTAAAATTTATGTTCGGCACATTTCGCATGTTGGGTCAAGATTAGATGTCTTAAGTTTTATGCTCATGGTGCGGAGCAAACGTTTTGATAGTATTTCAATTGTATGTTAATGTTACACCGTGTGGTTTTTCTCATGTCACATGTGCCTACCAGGAAATAATCAGTCTATTACATAATGTTCTGCGCTGTATTGCACATTTGCTGTACAAAGAGTCAGTTTCATATTTTCATTATTTGTATTGTACCCGAAGTATAAATTTTCTGTAAAACGCAAGTTCTGTTTGTACTAATATACTTTACTCTTTGCACTGTGAAATTTACAGTTGTACCATGGAATTGTAATTCCGTATTAGTGTCTTCCCTATGCCGTTGCACCTTGTGTACATATGTTGTTGTTCATTACAAGTTAATCTATAGTATTATGATTGAGGCACTTGTTTAAGCCTAAGTAATAGTTATTTTTATAATTTGACAGTGTTTCACAATAGAGATATTGTATTCAATTTGTATAGAGTTCACACCATCATTGTAATTAGATTATTTATTCGCTTATCTTTCAGACACTGAAAAGTATAAGCCTTTTTCTCTTTTCTTCTTTTTTTCAAGATTGCTCAAAATATACATGTTTGTTTTTGCACTGTAAAATTTATAGTTATACCTTGTACTGGTGTTCACCTGTTAGAGATGGCACTCTGCTGATGCACATTGCGAACATATGTTGTACATAGAGTAAGTCAACCCTTCAGTCCAGTATTGTCAGTGTTATGAATTCGCTTACATTGTATATAGTGCATCCACATAGTGTAAATATCTCATCGTCATTGTAAATAGGTCATCTACTTGTTTATCTTTTGGTAACTGTTAAGCACAGGCCATCTGTATCTTCCTGTCCATGTTTGCTCCAAATAAATATTGTTGAAGCTCACGGTGGTCGTTAAACCTCCAATCAAAAAAAAAAAAAAAAAAAAAAAAAAAAAAAAAAGGAATAAAACTGCTAAAAAAGCCGAAGCATAGGCCAAGGAATTAATACTTAATGACTAAGTAAACGGCGCAATAATACTAACTAGACCTTCTGTCTAAACCTTATGAATATGAGCACTATCGAATACAAACTGTTAAAATGACCTAGGCCTAGGCCTATGTGTTAATATTTAATGCCTAAGTAAAAATGCAAAAATACTAACTTGACCTTGTGTCTAAACCTTTTGAATATGAACACGATGAAATAAAAACTGTTGAAGAGGCCTAAGCTTAGGCCTAGGCATATTAATTTATTTTTAGTGCCAAAGAAAAAGATTAATATTACTAACATGTCTGGGTGTCCAAACATTATAAATATGATCACAGCGAAAGGCAACCGAAATCTTACTTACGTTTTCCTGCATGCGCTTTGTATGTAACCAAAATTTGTAAACGCGACAAATTTGACCGCGATTAACTGACGTAGTCAACAAATTGGTCTGCAACGAATTGATACGCGATGAATTGTCGTAGTTGACGAGTTAACGCGCGACGAATTGACGTTACACTATGCTTTCCTTATTAAGCTACACCGGCAAGTGATTATCGCTCCTACTTGCAGTCTTGACATGTACATCACAACTGAGATACGTACATAAAAACAATTTCAATCATATTTTCATAGACGTATTATAATGAATGCAACATGTAGGTTTGAACAATTTGCTTTCCTTTTAAAGAAAGTGAAAGTATAGCTTACGTACCAAAGTCATCAAGTCATGAGCTGAATTTTTAACTTACTGGTTATTTGTTATTCATTCAAAGAAAAACTTACTGTGGTGCATTATGATTTTACACCATTTTACCGAAATGTTCAACTTTAGAAATATATCCTGAAATTTAACTCCATTCCATAGATAAATTTTAGAATTGACTGTTGAAATAAGCTTTGAAACCCATCGCTATGAATTACTCTATGCCGCAACAAATCTGCAACACAGGATATCATATCCAAAATTTTATCTCCTCTTTTTCTTAACTAAACTGCGTATTTCTCTGTCGATAAAAGAGGGCAGTCTTTTCAGCATCATATCACCTCCACCGATAATTTTGCCTTTTTCATTCCTTCAAAGCTAGGTCCTTTGTCGTCTTTCTCTTTGCTTATTTTTTGCTTTTCTCTTAGGCTCATCTAGTCTGCAGTGACGCTATGTCATTTCGTAGATATTACATGCTTGCCCTTTCGTTTTATTAAGCATTCTAAGGCTCGGTTACATAAACCTGAGCCGTTCTCAAACATTACTTTCTTTTTGTCTAACCTCGTGTTCGGGTAATATATTTTGCGCAGGGCTTTTTATCTGATAATATTATTGTCTCACATCATGATTTCTGCATTAATTCTTGCCTATCCCTCACGCGTTTTCAAAATTCGATTAAATTATTTTAACTTTTTTCCTGTTTTTATATTTACAGCGGTTGCGCTTTAATTGATCTCAGCCAGAAATACAAAATGTATAAAGTTTTTTAATTATAAGTCCTTCGCGCTATACGATTGAAAAAGGTACTCCACATGAATTTTTCCAAACGTTTATTTTTTTCTTATTACGCTATCTTTCTTAGTTTTTACGATATAATAAAGAAATCTATTTTAATTAACAAAAATAATGTTGAGATCTGTAACGTATACTGTAATTTAACTTTCATATTTAGTTCCTTTTCTATGTAAATTTGAGTTTATTCTCTTTTAGGAGTTTTTTCAACCTAAACGTTGTATTTTCTCTCTCGCGGGATGAGGTTGGCAACACTTCTGAGGTCGCATGTGACCGATAAGAACTGGAAGAAATAAAATGTTGAAGCAGCAGCTAAAAGGGTTGAGATGGTGATGTAATGATGTAATTGTGGAGCCTATGTTATTTTGAAGTTTGATTTACTTGGAGACGACGACGTGTTACAAGTTGAATCCGAAACCTATATATATATATATATAAGATGCGGTTAAGATGCGCAGTACAGCTACAAACGGTATAAAAACAAACTTGCAGCTGACAGCGATCATATCGCAATGTGAGGTTGAGTAAAAATGTCGCGGCGGGAGAGAACTGACTTTGAGAAAGGAAAGATTATATTAGTGGTTTGTCCATAAGAGAAACCGAGACTCGTTTAAACATACCCAAGTCAACTGTTTTGAATTTAATAAATAAGAGGAAGACACATGACGTACCTGAAGCAGCAAAACGTACCGGCAGACCAAAGAAAATCAGCGATAGAGGACGTCGAAGCCTCAGGTGAGTCGTTACATCTAATCAACGGAGCACTGCACAAGACCTCAGTGTACAGGTGAGTAAAAATGCTGGAACCTAGGTATGTACACGTACCATTCGGAATGAAGTTCTATGGTAACCATAGAACTTCATTCCATGGGTTCCCATGGTCGTCCGGCTGCTCATAAGCCTTTCATCTCCACTCGGAATGCTACTCGTCGTTTAGCATGGTGTGAAGAACATTTGTTGTGGACCGTATATCAATGGAAACGGGTCATATGGACTGATAAATCCAGATACTCGATACATCTGTCTGATGGTCGTGTGTGGGTATGGCGGCAACCGGGGGAACGCTATTGTAGAATGCTCTCCAACAGATTTTTGTAAATGATTGCCTATATGTTTTGGCATTCGGCTTTCAAAGCAATGAAAAGCTTCAGCTTTGCTTTTTGGGCGATATCTTCTTCCGAAAACGAGATAATCAAATTCGTTCCAGATATTCTCTATAGGGTTTAGGTCAACACCCTGTGCTGTCCAGTCTGAATATTTTGATGTCAATATCGTCAAATCAATATATAAGTAACAACGCGAGAAATATGCAAGGTGCCTTGTTCTGCTTATAGAGATATGGACCTTCCCCAAAGTATTGCCAAAAAGTAGGTAGTGAACAATTTTTCAGGACCTGTACGTACAGTTCAGTATTTTTCCTGGTATTTGAAGTGATGGATAAGTCGAACTTACATTAGTCGAAGTGATGGCTAAGTCGAACTTCTATTAGTCGAAGTGATGGCTAAATCCAACTTCCATTAGTTCAGTTGATGACTAAATCGAACTCCCAGCAGTCGAAAGGATGGCTAAGTTGAACTTTCATTAGTCGAAGTGGTGGCTAAGTCGAACTTCCATTAGTCGAAGTGATGGCTAAGTAAAACTTCCATTAGTCGACGTGATGTCTAAGTCGAACTTTCAGTAGTCGAAATGATAGATTAATCGAATTTCTATTAGTCGAGGTGATAAGCGGCTTGTGGATGGTTAATTGACGGTACCAACCCATGTCGTGCACCGTCCAACGCACTGTACTTGTGCTAAAAGTAATCCCAATACTCTAACACAGGCTTTGCTTAATTTGAGACAACGTCGATTTGCGTTACGATCGAACAGATTTTCGAATAACTCTCTCGATACGTTCTGTTTGCATTGGAGATTTAAGGGGTCGTTTTTCGGCAGATACAACCCCAGCCCGCTGCAATTTACATGTAGACATAGGGATCTTCAATTGTGTTTAAATATCACGTACTGTACATAGCGACAGCTTATTTGGCATCCAAGTTGATTCAGTCGATCGACGCATCTTGCAGTCACAGTCGTGCTATTATCTCATAATAGACTTATGAGGATTTTTAGTTTCGGGTCTATGAAATAGTGCGTGTGTAGGACATTATTCACTATTAACAGAGCGCCAGGGGAATGTAAATAGACGGCACAGAACGGTGTATCATTGACCCAGTACTAAGCCACTGCAATGGGGAAAGGGAAAGACTGAAGCGCGGAACGATTATCGGTGGGAGAAAGACAGGTTATAGCATATCAGCAATGCTTTGTTGGTTATTCTAGGTCCGTAGTAAAAGCATAGCGGGAATTTTACAAAGAAGTAAGTACGTCATCCCAACGTGCTGGAAAAGGGTGACCCCAACTGGCTGATAGCCGAGGTGAACTCCGGTAAACTTGACAAAGGACGACTTATGATTCCTCAATTAACAACATCCTACAATCAGGTTGTATAGAAAAACTTTTCCAAGCAGATAATATGAAAATAAAATGGGTATGGCACAAAGGAATCGGTGGCGGTTCGACAGCTTCTTCTGCAGTGCGCACGGTAATGGACGACTGGGAAACAAACAAACAGTCTTTTGGTCCGATGAGCCTAGTTTCTAGCTCCAATATCCTGATGGACAGACTCAACGTTTCTCTGGTCAACAGCTACAACAAGACTGCCCGGTTGGACATAAATGCGCCAACAGCGGCGATATCATAGAATGGATATTGTTCACATATGCCTCTTCATCTTTGCTGAACCCACACTCTTCGCAAGATCCTACCGAAGCACTGTTTCGGATCAGGTGTTGCTCGACATAGTACTAGTGAACCCGGATGCCATTGTGCCTTTTCAAAATAACACTGTCTATATCGCAAGGGCCATTCAATTCCCCATCACAGCTCAAGGGTCATGTCCAAGCATTTAGTGTGCTCTTCTTGCCATGGATTGTATCTAATGTGAATCCATCGAATATTATTAGGATGTAGTAGAAAACAATGATCGTTGGCAACGCCAGTGACTCAGCTCGTAGACACACTCGGGGACGTCATCTTGATCAAATAATACAGTCATGAGTGTACGAGCTTTTACAAAAATCCGCCCAACACATTTTAGCAGAGATCTCCATTACACTGGTGTGCAAACATTAAGGACGAAGAGGAGAAATTAGCATAACAGCGGAACGAGCAGGCAGAACGGACCGAAAGACCACTCAGGAGATAAACTAGATTCCGGTACGGTAGGGCATGCGCATATATGCAGCATGACGTAGGGGGAGGGGAGTGTCGGAAGGGTAAAAAGCACTCGGGCGGTGTACGCTCAGCAATTCCGTGAAAGCTATTGCACGGTGTACATCGGTTTGAACGACTTCGAGTTGCTGCTACCGTGTGGTATGGCAAACAAGCAATCCAGTAGACGACATCTGGACGAATTTACCCGAGGTCACGTCATTGGGAAGTTGGAAGAAGGTCGAAGTGTGACTAGTGTGTCCGAGGAGTTCGGGATCGCTCACAGCATCGTTTCACGAGCTTGGAGAGCATTTCAAACGACAGAAACAGCTGTTCGAGAGTTTAGCAGTGGTCGTCCACGAGCAACCACGGCGGCGGACGACCGGTATATTGTCCTACAAGCGAGAAGAGACAGACGGCAGATAGCGAAAGAAATCGCAGGGCACAGGCAACAGACAACTGTACGTCCGTTATCACGTTTTACCGTGGCCAGGAGGCTGCACAAAGGTGGTCTATTTGCACGACGACCAGTACGGTGTGTGTCATTAACGCCTGCTCATCCGAGACGGCGGTTTCTGTGGTGCCAGGAATACAAGAACTGGACACATCAGCAAAGGGGTCAAGTTCGTTTTACGGATGAGAGCTGATTTAGTCTGACGAGAGATTATGGACGTATACACACCTGGAAAGAGCAGGGAACACGTAATCACACCTCCAACATCATCGAAAGGGACCGGTTTGAAGGTGGCGGAGTTCTTGTTTGGGGCGGTATCATGCTTGGTAGCCGTACTGACCTCCACATCTTCCAAGGAGGTTCAGTCACTGGTGTCCGCTGTTGTACCGAGGCTCTCCTGCCTCACATGCGTCTGTTTAGAGATGCTGTGGGTCCTGAGTTCATCTTCATGGACGACAACGCTACACCTCATCGTACAGTGGCTGTCGCAGAGCTGTTGGAGAGTGAAGATATTGAACGCATGGATTGGCCCGCAAGGTCCGGGGACCAACATCCAATCGAACACGCGTGGGACCTTTTTGGGAGACGCTTGGCAGCACGTCAGCAGCTGCCAGCAACGATTCCGCAGCTGCGATTGGCGCTAGAAGAGGAATGGGCCGCGATGCCTCAACAGCTCCTTGACAACCTCGTCATCAGCATGGACAGACGTTGTAAACCCTGCAACGCAGTCAGGGGGATCATATCCTCTACTAAAGACTGGATTTTTCTTGGCAGTCGCCTGTCACATGGACGTTTCTGTCTTCTGTCCAGTTGTGCTCGAAGCTACCTTTTCAATAAAGTGCCTTTGTATCCTTTGGATTCCTTGTTTGGACGGTTTTGCTCACTTGCTTACATCTTGGGGATCTTATGGTATGATTTGAATCGATGTGGAGCACTTCTGCATGACGTTACATTCGAAAAACCGTCTCGTCCTTAATCTTTGCACGGCAGTATATGTTACTGCTCATGAGTGTGTCAGCTTTCACGAACACGTAGGAAATGGGACGTATTAAGAAATTACCAAGTTGTGCCTCGACAACAACGCCGATCACCGAAACGTCTAGTAAATGAGAGAAATTGTTTGGCAGCTTATACATGACAAAAATCGTCAAGAAGAGTTTAAAAAGGTAAAGACTTTGCATGTAAATAAACCAAAAGTTGGTGAACTCATGGACAGTGAAATTTGCTCACCAAAAACGAAGCGTCGGACTGAACTGAAATTTTTTGGGCGTAAGGATACAGATGAATGATACACATGACGCCGAAAATAGAGCTGCCGAACAATTACAGAGGGTTCTTTGGCACGCAGTCCGGTTATCCTCAACAGCGCGTCGCACCGCCTCGTTCTGCGATACACACTGCAATACGGTCCGGCATGGAGGCGAACAGATGCCTGATGTCCTGCGGCAGACTGGCCCACACTTGTTGGACGGTGTGCTCCATATCCCGGATAGTGCGGCACGGAGGTAATCTACGTACCACTACTAGAGCTGATCGGCTATATTGCAGAGGGGGGGGACTCGATAGCGAGGTCGGGATTGTGCAGTTGACCCGGGGACCACAACACCCGGACACGATTATCATCTGTCCCCAAAACGAAGCGGCACTCATCGCTAAACACCACACGCTGCCAGTCTGTGGCGTTCCACGTCGCTCCGGCCTGGCACCACTGCACACGGAGACGGCGATGTTGCGGTGTTAATGGCAGCACACGTTTTGGGCGCTGTAATCGCAGATTCGCTTCCGCGAGACTTCGGGAAATTGTTCGTGGGCACACATGAGCCGCTACATCTGCCTGTAAAAAGAACCGGGTCCCCGGGGATCCGTTCGTGCATGGCGAACGATCAGTCGACCCGTGGTCCTCCTGGGCCGTCCGGAGCCGCTCTGCCGTGTTGAAGTTCCGTCTTGTGTCCACTGCTCCCAACACAGTCGGACGGTGCGGTCAGAACGATCCACGTAGCGGCTTATACGGCTTACCGACCACCCTGCGATTTCCAGCCCGATGATCAGGCCTCTCTCAAAATCCGTAAGTTGCGGAAATCGACATCTTTGTCGTCAACCCGGCATTCCTGTCACTCTGTACTCTTGCTTGCGCCGGCCAGTGCTTTTTGCTTTCATGGGTCATCGACTACTTGCAGGTATATAAGGCTGTCGGTTCGTGTTTGCAGCGCCCTTGCAGAGTGTGCGGTCATGCGCACTCCCACCAAACGTGGATCATTTGTATCCAAGCATGCACTCTAGCTGCTTGCAATATTTCGCGGTTGTAGCATGTTTTCTTCTAGCTGCGTAAATTTCATTGTCCGTGAGTGTATTTTCATTATTCATTTTGCTCAGCATTCTTTCAGTATTCGGCAATATATATAATGGGTTCCACTGACAGTAATTCTCTATTTAATACGTTTCCTGATAATCGTTTATTACGACTTTACGCGGAACATAGAATTTATATTGCGCACAGTGTTAAAACGAAGTACTTGTGTTAAAATGATACGCAGTATTTCATGAACAACCGTTTTCAATTTTTCAGTGTTTCACATTGCGTTGAGAAATCGCATCAACGCAATTTGAACCCCTTAATTTTGATTCATGAAAGTTATTTCAAGGCTTTAAACAGGTCAAACTTGATACATGCCGCAACGTTGTTCATTAATTCGAACTAACTTACAGCATGCGCTATTGATGGCGTATGATGAGTATTTGGAATGAGGTCCACTGTGAAGAAAATTTGGTGAAATCACCTAAAAATTCTAGAATCTGACCACCTTAGGTACAATTCAAAATTATGCATATCAAGATTAAAAGTCGTTATATCGATTGATTTTTGAGAAATCGTGAAGGGCACTCAAACGTTTAGCCTTTTTTTAATCATCGAGGTGGTTCCATTTGTACTCATCGATATGCCTGACATATAAAGTTAATATGTAAATTGAATATCAGTATTTATCGATATATCGAGATGGAAAAACATGTTGTAAAACGTATTTGTCTTTAGTTAATCTCCATTTAATGATAATGGTTTAGCTGTTGTAACCTTTTGCATGTTATCTTTCTTTTGCATCAAATGCATTTTTCGATTGGAAAATACTGTAATTAACTGCAAGAAATTTGATAGACAAAATTTGTAACGTACCTTTTGGTTGTAATCGTTCTTGGCCCAGTCAAACAAAAGGTACGTTACGAATGTTGTATGCCAAATTTCTTGCAGTTAATTACAATATTTTCCAATCGAGAAATGCATTTGACGCAAAACAAAAATAACATGTACAAAGTTACAACAGTTAAACCATTATCATTAAATGTACACTGAAGTGCCAGAAAAATTGGTACACCAGTCTAATACTTGGTAGGTCCCCCCCCCGGGAGTGCAGGCCTGCAGAAATACGACGGGGCATGGACTCCAATAGCTTCTGGAAATATACTGTAGGCACTGCACACCATACTTCCTGCAGAGCGTTCCACAATTCGGGTGTATTCCGAGGTCTCGGATTCCTGTGTTCGATAGAGCATTGCATGGCATTGCATTCTATCACGTTCAGATCTGGGGACTTGGGTGGGAATGGCAACACCCTAAGCTCAGATGAATGCTTTTCTAACCATAATATGGAGCCCCGACATTTGTGTGGAGGTGCAATGCCCTGTTGGAACAGGCCCAACCGATCAGCATGAATGCAGGACATGAACGGGTGTACCTCGTCAGAAGGGATGCGCACATAGCGTTGGCCGGTCACATACGTTTGTAGACGTACCAGGGGACTCAGCGATGTCCAGCTAAACACACACTATACCAGCATGGACCCCCCACCAGCCGGTAAAGTTCAATGCTCACAGGCGGGATCCATGGCTTCATGGGGTTCGCGCCACATACGAATCCTTCCATCTGCCCGATACAGTTGGAAACACGACTCGTCAGACCAGGCTACTTGTTTCCAGTCATCAAGTGTCTTGTGGCGGTGTTGCCGTGCCCAAGCGAAGCGCATAGCTCTGTGTCGTGCACCCATCAAGGGGACTCGAGTTGGGTGTCGGCTCCCAAAGCCCATATTGTGCAGGGTACGTTACACCGTCCGTACGATGATGCTTGTTGAGGCTCCAGCATTGAATTCCGATGATACCTGCGAGAGTGATGCACGCCTGTCGCGTGAAACGATTCCTGACAGCCGACGATGGTCACATTCACCCAATGTTTTTTGACGGCCACACTGGTATCGTAGGTTAGAGGTTTTGCTGGAATTCTTGCGGTCACGGCAATAAATTCTTGTAGTCCTTGCAATGGTCGTCCTTAAAAATCTGAACTTCGTTTCTACCTCCGAAATACGAGTACTATAGCCCATCTCACGAGCTCCAACTATGACACCGCGTTTAAAATCGCTTAAATCGTTATTACTTGTCATTCTCATGCCGAAAATAGCTCTGACAGCTTCCGAGGATGTCTATCGCTTTATATACGCACTGGCGGACGCAACCGAGTACGCTCATAGGTGACGTTGCGATGTATTTTTCATAAGCTCGTCTGAATCAGTTTTTCTGGCACTTTAGTGTATATTAACTAAAGACGAATATGTAAATAGAAGATATCACTCTTTGAATGAAATGATGTTTCGAGAGCTTCGTTTCTTTATTTTATGCACAGAACACTGATAGTGTTTAAAAAAAAGACAAGATGAATACACACTGAGTTTGCTTGGTATTAGGAACACCCCCCGTTTGGCTTATTTGGAGGTATATTTGAGTAGTGTTCTTAAAATCCAAGAGAAGGACTCACATTGGTCTACAGATGAGCGTCGGGTGTCACGACGGGTATCACTGCAAAGACATGCAATCATCCCCCATTTCACCCACCAGTACAACAACGGTGCAGTTCGACCTACTGCCACAGGCACCACACGCAGTACCATGCTTAGGTTTTCGTTTAGTTAACCTGGGGTTTCATAGCCAGAGACCAACGTGGGTTCCCATGACGACGCCCAGTCATCGCCAACAACGCCTCGCATGGGTCAAGAAACGTCGGCAATGGTCCTTCGATAGATGGAAGAAGGTTGTCTCCAGTGAAAGTCCTCCAAATACGTGGCGTGAGTGAATAAACATAGGTATCGCTCTACCCACGTTTTATCAACACATAGCTAAAAATGATAAAACGTGAATAGTGCGATGTCTTTCGTTATTCACTAACGCTACGTATTTGCAGGATTTTCACTTTGGATTTCACTGCTACAATTAATTGATAGACAGGAGACGCCTTGGTAGCTTAGCCCATCTTACGGATTTATTGTGTCGGAAGCTGGCAGGGAAGCACACATAGTGCCGTTCTTTGTTGGCCACCGTAGCGTAAGGCTAACGCGCTCGACTAGATATCAAAAGATCTGGGATTCGGATCCTTAGCAGTGACCGGATAACAACTTTTTATGTTGATGAAACGTGGATAGAGCGATGACTTTGTTTATTTGTCTCCAGTGATGAATCTCGTTTCCTGCAACACCATGCTGATGGCTGGCTTTGCATATGGCGTAAACAGCATGAAGTCCTATTCCCTGGTTGCACAGTTGGGGTTCAAGAGGCTGGCGGAGGCGATGTTCCGGTCAGAGGAGCTTCTTCCTGCAATTTCTAGGTCCATTGGTTATCATTCCACAGCCACTTAATGTTGAAGCTACAGGGTCATATTAGCCGACCATTTCTATCCATATCTGCGAGGTTCACCCGGGTCACAGTGTCATCTTTCAACAGAACAGCACACCGTGTCATTGGCTCATATAAACGCTTTGTGGTTGGAGGAACAAGACAATGCATTCATTACATTGGCCTGGCCCCCAAACTCCCCTGACTGTATCCCAATTGAACATTTGTGCAATATGCTGGAACAGAGTGTGAGGAGTGTTGATTCTCGTCCACGAAATCAGCGTGGACTGAAGGAGCTGTTGCATCGGACATGCGTCATATTACGCATGGAGAATCGACAAATAGTAGAACTTGTTCTTACGAGTCTGCGAGTCGTAACTGCACAGAAAGGGTAAACAACGTGTTGTTAGGTAGGCGTTCCTAAGGAAAAGCTAACTCATTGTACGTAGTAAAGAAATTATTTGACCTTTTTCTTTTGTTCTGCTGATGAGTCTTCTTAAAACACCAATGTATCATTATTTCCGTTCATATTTGATATTTAATTGCCTCACATGGATTTTGTATAAATGCTATACTTCTTTCTATCTATAAATCAAAATATGGAAATTCTCCCTGGGGTAATTAACGAAGGCATGAGTTTACGAAGAAAGTTTTACTTATTGAAACTGTTTCATTATTAATCATGTTACGTTGTCCACAGAGGTTGGTACTGTTGCTTCACTAAACAATACATTTTGAAAGGCATTTAGGCTTCATTTTATCAGTAGGGTTAGTTCTAGTAAAATCGTCGGCGTGGACTAAAAAAAGGTTTAGCTTCTTTAGAATAATAAATTGAAGGTCGAGTAAGGTTTATACCTTCTGAAAATTGTGATGGGGTCTGTTCCTGACATAATGAAGGCAATAAACCTCACCAAAGATTCTGAGAAGGACAGTTGTTCAAGAAAACCTCAAAGTAGGGAAGGTGATTTCAACCTAAAGGGATCCCGAAGAACTACCCTCTCAAGGTCTGATTATGCTAAGGATAAAAGTTGCTTTGATTGTAACCCTCCTAATTTCATCAAAAGTACCGCGAGTTGGACTTCGGAAATATCCAAGCATGCAAATACAAGGGAATCTTTCGCTGTGCCTCTTAAGAAATGGTCCGCTACGACTACGAAGGGCTTGCTCGCCGAGCACACAGTTGTATTTTCTGCTGCCAACAAACTCAAGTGGTCACACTCTGATGATGAGTTGTGGCACTCCACGTGGAGGTTTCCTAATCAAACACATTCTGCCGATTTCTTGGTTTGCGGAATGAGAAAAACCTTGCTCCAAAACATCGCACCTGCTGAAGGATTCCCACTGAAGAACTGCAAGAAAGCGAAAAATCTTCGCAAAACTGTGACCTTCAATCCTAAAATCTACTATAACTGTCGCATGGATAAGCACTATTAAAACATAAATGGGAGTTGATTTACTTCAAAGTGTGAGGTGGAAATCGTACCGGAAGTGCGATTCCAGTTATTACTCTTTCGCTTCGAACTAGTCTGTCAAGATATCTTTCCTTCCAAAAGTTCCGACACTGCAGCATAGTTAGAAATAATAGCTAAATAAGAATATTCCATCTAGTGGTCGAGTGTTATTGAGTTTCGGGTTTGGGATACTTATTGACGAGCAGCTGGGTCTAAGTTATTACTTATTTTTGGTTCAGGGTTGAACGACCCTATGAAATAAAGGTTGTAAGGACTCAGCTGTTCTTAATGTCGGGCCACACTTTTCGCTTATCGTAAGAAAAGCACAACGCGCATGCCTCATTTGTAAGTCGAACCTGCGCTTGTGTAGAAAGATTACCCAGTATCCGTTGCATCGAATCATTCGGTCATCGAGGCAGCGTAAGTTCGAATCTTTACTTACACAAGGATGTTATATCTCTTCTTACGAAACCTGTTCTCTCCCATTCAGCGGTCCAAAATTTGAACGTCGGCTTCTAACTTTAGAAGCTCACCAAAGTTTTAGACCTTAAAAGTCCACGTGACTGAAGATTTCTTCAATATACAGTATCTATGAAATTTGTCTTTACGAAGCGTTAAGACTTATACATAAGCCCGTTTTATTAATCATTACGATAAACAATAATCAATGAGCACCAATACACCAAATTAATGAACTTTGGTACAACATGCGTTGATTTTCATTGGTGTAGAACGAACTCACATACTCGAGCTTTCGCTCACCAACGGATGAATTTTTCAAAGCTGATTGATACTAACCTATACGGAGAGATTAATATCAATCAGCCTTGAAAAATCCACTCGTTGGTGAGCGAAAGTTCGGCTATATCTGTTTATTCTGCACCAATAAAAATCAACGGATTTTGTACCAAAGTTCACTTAAAAGACTTTGTGATGAAATCCTTTTAAATCGCAGTTCAATATGTTTACGATAGGTTTTCGTTTAGTTAAACCCAAATGCCATCATAATGTATTGTTTTTATGCTTATGTCTTCAAGATGTTTCCGTTAAGGCGTTTTTTGAAAAAGTTCTAGTTAGGGCAAATCTAAATATCTTTTAGATATGTTTTATTGAAATATATTTGAGTAGTGTTCTTAAACTTTAGTTAAATTCTGAACATGCGGCAAAGTCTAAAACCAAACATGTGAACTGATATTTATTTGATATACGGGCATACTGCAAACGCTGCGTCCTGTTATAAGCTCTCCAAAATACTTTCACGAAGTACGTCCGTCAAAACTGAGCCAGGTACCTTCATGAAACACTTTAGTTAAGTCTGATTAACCAAACTTTACATTTAAGTATCACATATAATATATTCTCATTAAGTAAACCTACACACAATACTGTTACAGTTCACCTGAGCACTGCAGTTGTTGTGGTCAGTGATTGAGAAGCACCTAAATCGATTTGTCTAATTTCTCATAGTTCTAGGCAGAATGCACTGGATACGTGTGTTCTCCAAAAAGAAATAATGACTAGGTATCAGTGAACCATGTTATTCTAAGTTTAAAAGGCTAATGCATGTCACCCTATGCTTTGAATTTTATAGAAATAGCTCAGAAAACAGAATAGCGACTATAAGTTTCGGTTGCTACTCCATCATTAAACAGTGAACCCAGTAAATAGTAAAGGATTTCGGTTATTGCGGCAATACTGAGATCCCTTATTTTACTTGTTGCGTACTTTCTTCTAATGAGCGATGATGGATGTAAAGATTTAACTGGAACACTAGTGGCAACTATCAAATATAAGGAACGTCGCTACTCGTTGGCCGAATGTTCAGCAGTGGTGCTGTTTTCTGTCTAGTCCTCCGAGGTGAGCACGGGTTCGAGTCCCAGACGACTCATGGGTAATGTGTTTTTCATAAGGCACAGGCATTTCCTTGGAAACAAATCAAGGACGGGTGAATGCTTACGGATTTGCTCATGGCGATCTTCAGACCCAGAATAAGAAACAAACTGAGACAGAATTTGTAAAATCCAGATAGCTTTATATATATATATTCTGCGTGCATTTAAAGCTTAGGACGCTTGAAATTCGTGTTCTGTGTATATTTCGAGCCAAATCGCTTGAAATCCACTCTTAACGTCCATGATACAACAATCGGGCGTTAATAATGTATTCTCATTTATGAGGTATTCAGAATAAGTTCGTCTAAACGCGTTGTTGTTGAAATTCAATTATCCACAGAGCGTCAGTTACAAAATGACTCTGATGTAGCGAGTGCATGTTACACGCGAAAATGCTCTCTGGAATGTCATATGAGAGAGTAATTGAAACAAGAAATATAACACCAAATTTTCAGTTGTAATGAGCACGCCTTTTGAATCTTTTCCCACATCAAAGATATATTTCAAAGCAGTATTTCAGAAAATCTGCAGCTTTACCATTCTTCAGAGACAGAATGGCAGTCTTACAGTACTTCACAAGAAATAATGGCTGTCCGATCCTCAAATAACTTAAACAACCCATTGCCTCTGGAATTTCATTGAACAAAGCTTAAATTCATTCTATCTATCCGCACATCATAATGAGAAACCAAAATCTGATGTTTTTTGTTAAGAACAACTCAAACACAATCTTCACCTTGTTTCGTTGATCTTTAACTAGGATATAAAATACTTTGGGGCCATTTTTAGAAATTTCCTTGCAAAAGATACCTAAAAACGTTTCCCAAGGCCCAAATTTAGACAGCATTCCAATCACACAAATTAGCTTTCACTTTGATAATTTAAGCTGTTTAATATGCAGATAAGTTTTTTAATCTAACTAATAACTGCAGGGATATGTCTGGATCTGTTTCCCACAGGCAAGCAGATATACTGAATATTTATATACTTTGCATTTCAAAAGACATGCTAAATAATTTGCTTCTATACTAGTTCCCATCTAACCAATCCGAAAGCTATGTTATTATCATATGCTAAAACCACATTTACTTCTTCTTGCCTTACAGTAATTGGCACACATATCTCAGAATAAAAGTTTGTGAGGATTAAAAAATTCACACGTGTTAACATTTTTTACATGTATTTAAAAAAAGTTATGGCTACATCTCAGAAAAAAAGTTTGTGAGGATTAAGAAATTCACATGTAACAACATGTTTTACATATATTTAAAAAAAGTTATTGCTACATTTTTCTGTTGTTGTTTCCATGAGCGATAAAGTAAATTATAGAATAATTCGCAATATTTCCAATGTTTATCTAAATATTTTTTATGAAAAGATTGCAACAGAGAACTGTTTTAATATTAAACCCAGAATGCTACCCCGGTGGCGCAGTGGTCTAAGCAGCGGCTTCTGATCATTCATCCGAGATGGGTCCGGGCTCGAATCCAGTGAGGCATGGATGTTGTGTTTTTCTTACGGCGCTGGCTCTCTCCATTCCCTGGAACCAGTGGCCCTAAATTAGAGACAGGCGACTGCTTATAGCCCAAATAAATCACTCACGGTGGTTATTAAAACTCCAATAAAAAAATAACCAGGACTCTTTCAAAATAATCTCTTTGACTTAGTTTATATAACTGAATGTTGTAATGCCGACGGAAATATTTCATGATAGGAAATACAAGAGGAAAGAATATGTTATCATTCTTTATTTCAGCTCGTAAAAGGGAAAGGGGAAAAATAAAAAAAAATGCGTTCAATTCTGGTCAGAGTTCCTCCAAACCAATCATTAAACTAAAATGAACAGCTAAGAGCGAACAGTAATAGCTCAAAGGCAGTTGTTAGTTTGCACATTTTCGATATGCTTTCGTGAAATTTCCTGTTTGCATTTGTGATGACACTCTACGTGATATTAATGATTTCAGAAACGTAATGAAGAGCTCGTTCTTTAATATTTTGTAAGCTTAATTTATTTAAGAATGATGGAAGTACGTAATGCTTGGTTTGTTAGAAGTTAGATTGAGTGTAATAATGAGATGCAATCTGCTTAAATATCCTAACGTGTCAAAGCTGTTGCGACATTTTCAAACTGATTATTTAATGCCTTGGTGATCTCAGAAATAACACAGAGATTTAACAGATCAGGGTGACCCCATACGTATCAAAATGTCAGAGTAAAATTAGTTTCTTTAGAAGCTTCTTATTAACATATTAATTTATTGTGGCGCTCTGTTAGGCGGAAAGGAAACCATTCCTTCAAAGCCTAGATGAGAATCTCATCTTTCGATACTGCACAGTTGATGGATATCAGTAATTACAACAAGTTAAGTAGAAACTTGGGCTTAATGCATCGATAACTCAGCCTTTTATTATAATGAGTTCTGTGAAAAAGAAAAAAAAAGTGCGGCAACTGATGAAGTTTTATGCCATCTCACCAAGCGATGCCATTAATTATGCGCATGCCCGCACAAGTTAAAAAAAGTTTGAAATCTGTTTCATCCACGAGTAAGACGAGTAGTTTTGAAAGATTTTCTTTCTAGATTATAATAAAGTTTACTGGAAAAGAAAAGGAAGGGCCATTTGAAATTAAAAGAACAAGCTACTATTCGTTTTGTAATTCATTTGTTCAATGTTATTCTTTACTTCTGTTTGGTAGTAATGTCATTTTCATAGAACGTGGCCCAAAGGTCTGGCCCTGTTTTTAGAAAGTTAATGAAAGATGACCCATAACCTCACCACTTGCAAAGGTAAATAAATATCTAAAGATTTGTTGTGTACAATTGAGTGTGGACGTTTCTTGTTGTTCTTCCTATTCATAGCTACGACTGTGAGTGTGCAGGATAAAGCGACTTGTGTGGTCTGGGTTTTTGAAACAAAATCAGTAATTCAAGCGCAAAAATTTTTTGTACACGTTTCAGCGAAAGTCCACCAGCTGCTAAAAGAATTTGGTATTGGAAATATAAATTATAGAAATTGGGAGTATGATGGACAAAGAAAGAAGCCGCCATCCCACTGTTTCGGAAGACGACGTAGGAGTAATGAATCATTGAGATGCTGCGAAATTTTGCTGCGCCAAAAACCAAAGATTCTCAGCTTTTTAAGACATGAGCTCAGTCTTGTTGAAAGATGTCATCATTCAACAAGACTGAGCTCATCCTCACTAGGGAGCAAGTTTTCGAAACTACTCTGATATTATGTTCCCAGGACTCTGGAGTGGCCAAGATGACATCATTCCGTGGCCAGCCGTTCACCTAATATAGCCCCACTGTTTTTAATGGGGGATTTGTCAGAGATTTAAAGGATCTATAGAGAAAGACTTATTGTGAACGTGTAGGAATTTAAAGGATCTATAGAGAAAGACTTATTGTGAACGTGTAGGAATTTAAAGGATCTATAGAGAAAGACTTATTGTGAACGTGTAGGAATTTAAAGGATCTATAGAGAAAGGCTTATTGTGGACGTGTAGGAATTTAAAGGATCTATAGAGAAACACTTATTGTGAACGTGTAGGAATTTAAAGGATCTATAGAGAAAGACTTATTGTGAACGTGTAGGAATTTAAAGGATCTATAGAGAAAGGCCTCATTGTGAACGTGTAGGAATTTAAAGGATCTATAGAGAAAGACGTATTGTGAACGTGTAGGAATTTAAAGGATCTATAGAGAAAGGCCTTATTGTGAACGTGTAGGAATTTAAAGGATCTATAGAGAAAGACTTATTGTGAACGTGTAGGAATTTAAAGGATCTATAGAGAAAGGCCTTACTGTGAACGTGTAGGAATTTAAAGGATCTATAGAGAAAGACTTATTGTGAACGTGTAGGAATTTAAAGGATCTATAGAGAAAGACTTATTGTGAACGTGTAGGAATTTAAAGGATCTATAGAGAAAGACGTATTGTGAACGCCATTCGTGCTGTTGATATGGATTTACTACAACGAACATGGCCAGAAATTGAATACATGTTGGACATCAAATAAATTTTCAGGCATATGGATGCCAAATTAATCAGGCAAGTACACATGCATGCCTCAGAAAGCTTGAAAATTTCATCGTCCTGCAACGGGAATGGTAATATACCTGAACGTAAATCGGGAGGTACTGGTCCGATTCCCGTTCCAGGAAGATGTAATTTCTAAGTTTTCTGAGGCATGCATTTGTACATGTTGGACATATACCGTGCAACTGAAGGGACACGAATAGAAGTTTATTAGTTCATACAGGGTTTTGTAATTTCCCTCAACAAAACAAAAGGGTGATAGTTACACATCAAGATGAACAATATTTGAAATGGAACCTAGGGCCGCATTCCACTCTTAGTGCCAGAAAAGAGCACGTTCGGAAAATGTCCAGCAGACACACGGAGTACTAACCAGTGCATGAGAAGTACAAGATACAAATCAGGTGCGCTGAACACATGCGTAGACGATGAGGAGCAAACATTTAAAAACGCAGCCGAACCTGTTCATAGATATTACTGTGCGAACATCACATGGCGATTGTCTGGTGGGACCTTAACCTCTTGCCAGAACATCTGACCGGCGCAGCGTACCGTGTGTTCCTGGAGCAAGTGCTTCCCGGCCTGCTGCTGGATGTTCCGCTCACCACACGGAGGCTTCAGCTCACTTGCCATCGAGGTCCGATACTTCCTAAATATGACATATCCCGGGCGGTGGATTGGACGCGGTGGACCTGTGGCTTGGCCTCCACGCTTCCCGGACCTTAATACACTGGACTTCTTCTGGAGACACATGGAAACATTTGTGTACGAGACACCCGTGGACTCCCTGGAAGACCTCGTCGCGAGAATCGCTGTTGCCGCTGACAACATGAACACCACACAGGGAGTGTACGATGGGTGCGACAGTCCTTCATTCGCCGATGTGGGCTGTGCAACGATACGCTTGGACGCCAGTTTGAGCAGCTCCTTTGAGTCTTTCTTTGATGCAATTGGAATTGTGCAACTCATAAATTAGGTATTTCTCCTTGTTTTCACTGTTGAAGGCTCAACGTGGATATGTAACTTTACTTTTTTCTGGCACAAAGAGAGGAATGCAGCTATTGCAAATATTGTTCGTCTCGATGTGTATACTGGTATCACCCCTTTTGTTTTGTTGAAGGGAGTTTACAATCACCCTGTATCATAAAAAACGTTTGATGTTTAGCATTCAAAAGCAAAATCTTGTCTAAGTGGTATAGTTATTTTTTAATAATTTTCCAAAAATACAAGCCTTTTGGAGCAACCTTTATTTCCATAGCAGTGTTATTTAAGGTTTCACTCAGCTTCCGAAACATTTATCGAGTTGAACGATTCTTCTTCTATACTTGAACATCATATTTTTCTTGCTTAAGGGTTTAACAACCGTTGTGGGCATCTAAAATTATTAGTAGTTGATTGTGCCAAATCTACTGATGCGGGTTTCAACAAGAAAGACAAAAAAAAAAAAAAAGACATAACACCCATGGCTTATCAGTGACTCGACCTCAGACATATCTCGAAAAATTAGTCAGAAGCCTGCGCTTCTGATCACTCAGCCACTTGGGCAGCTCATCGTATATCAAAATGGTGACATATCGGACTCTTAATATCCACGTTTCTACGTTTAAAACATTAGAAAAAAATACTTTGGTTCGGGGATTAAGAGCTAAATATTAAGTACAGAAAAATGATATCCAAGTGTTACTCTGCATGTCTCACGGAGTGACAGAACGGACAATTGCAGTTGCTAACTTTAAGTGTTTTTACCGTATTCATCTTGAATGAAAACGAAAGCTTTAATAGAATTTATCAAATATATTTTGATTAAATACACCCCATAACTTCCTTAAATATTTTCGTAATATTCACAGTTGCGAATTTGTACTCATTGTGCAACCAGAAGCTCTGAAGGGTGATTTTTGTTTGCAACATCAAACATAATTTAATGTTGCACACAAAAGTCACACTTCGCTAGCTCAAAATAATGAAGAATGTTTTCATTAATTCTGATGAGATTTACTTTCAACAAAATTACAATTTCTTTTGCTATTCGAAAATAACCTTTATCCTGGAATATCGTTAAATTCAATATGGAGCTCTTGAAGAACCACAGAAATGTATTTTGTGATGTTGTAAAGTACGCAGTTGTATTAAAATAGTATGACCACCTACCTAATATTAAGAACAACCACCCTTGGCTGGGATGAGAGCGGCGAGACGACATGGCATGGACGCAGTGAGGCCCTGGTACCACATGTACCCATTCAGAATGCAGAAGGACACGGAGGTGCCGGAGATGACTTGGTTGTGTGTCTGTACATCAAACCTGTAGATTCAAATTGTCCCACAAGTGATCTGTGGGATTGAGGTCGAACGATTTCGCTTTCCAAGGGAGAACTAAGACACCGCTGTCGTGTTCCTGGGACCAGTCACGCACTCCCTTAGCAACGTGGCACGACGCACTGTCATGTTGGTAGACACCATCACCACCAGGGTCAAACATAAAGGGCTGCATGTGGTCGGTGAGGATGGATAGGTAGCCATAAGGTCTGCAAGGATGGATTCATAACGAATTCGATCCATAGTGCCTTCCACAAGTAGGAGTGGACCCAGAGAATGCCACGAAAATATTCCCCAGACGCTGCCCCCACCAACTTGTGTTCTGCCAGAAATGGTTGAAGAGTGTTCTTTCTCCGATGTTTCTCGCCTTATACCCCAACATCCATCCGTTCGATGAAGCAGAAAACGTGACTCATCGGAGAAGGCAATCCTTTGCCAATCAGCAGAGGTACAATTCCGATACTGCCGTGTAAATGTAAGCCTTTTCTGCCGAAGCACCTTCGTTAGCATATGTGCAGCGACCATCCGTCTGCATCGGAGCCCCATTGGCAACACGGTTCGCTGAACTGTCATTTTGGACACACTTCCGGTAGCCCCCTGGTTCATTCGGCCAGTGAATTGCTCCACTGTAGAGTGTCTATCGGTCCTCACGCACCTTCGAAGCCGAAGTTCACCTCTCACATCAATGGCACGTGGTGCTCCTTAGTTTCCACGTCGCTTATTCGCAATGCTGCCGTTTCTCTAGTCACGATATACTTTAACCACGGCAACACGCGAACAGTTCACAAACTGCGCTGTTTCAGAAATACTGCCACCCTTGTCCCGAAAGCCGATAATCATCACTCCTTTTATCCATGACATCAAGGAGTGATATGTTTTCAGAATGCCTACAGCACACCTTATATAAAGCCAGCTCACGACACGTGCCTTCTTTCATTGGCTACGCGCTGTTGACGTCAAAAGTAGGAGGTGGTAACAATAATGTGACTCGACTGCGTATAACCTAAATTATCGAGGTAGAGTACCAGGGTGCTTTCTCGAGTTTTTTTGTTTTGGTTTCGTCCGGTATCTTGAATCAGAACAAATCTGCGAAGCATGCAGTTTTCCATGGCTTTTACAACTAAATAAAAAACAACAAAAGACTGTTTTTAATAGTTAAACACTAAAAATGGATAACATGCAAACCTTTCCAACTTTGGTAAGCCCACAAATGAAAACTTTGTTTTTACTTTTTGTTTGTTTTAGTGTACTAGAAAAGAAATTCAACCCTCTCCACACTATATATTTCCTTTTCTCGCCCGTGGTACTGAATGCTGTCTGAAATATTTAGGTCGAAATCTCGAGCAGCATTCCTGTAAGCGTGAGAAATGCGTTTGCTGATCATAAATTCCATTGTGTCTGCACCCACACACCCTTTGGTAGCTTCCTCAACTCGCTCGGTTTCACTCTGACAATGCTATCAGTTCTTTATGTCAGCAGGGACTCTGCCTTTCAGCTGAGAGGGTCCAGCCGGGAAAAGTTGGTTATGTATTGTTCAGTCGGTTTCATCTCGCGAGATATTACACCCTCCTCTCCCCCCCCCCCCACTCCTGTCGAACGGCAAACAAACGCGAACAAACAAGACAATGTTTTGGCCTCTCGGTTAATTGCCATGCCCGCTAATTGCAACTGCAAGATTCAAAGCCCTGCGTAAAGATAATGCCTGACTGGGAATCCTTCATCTTTCTGGGTTACGCTGGAAACAACAAATGCACTATCTAAAGTTAGTTGCCGGCATAAATTACATTTCCGCGAGGACTCGCGGGATAACTTTGCAGGCGAAAAATGCGTAGCAGCTATGCGTTGCGAAACAAATTTCATTTTCCACAACTAGAGTGTTCTGAACATGATATCATATTCATTTAATCATGTCTCTGTGACTAAACTCACGGTAAAAAGATATCTTTTCAATTGCTTTTCAAGTGGAAATCCGTTCTATGAACGGTAGAAATATAGAATTCGTATTACCTGCAACGTTTGTCAAAATATTTTTTATGAAAAGATAGCATCACAGAATGGTTTTTAATGTTAAAACCTGGAAGACTTCCAAATTAATAATTTAGACTCCGTTTATGTAACTAAATGTTGTAACGACGACGAAAAAAAAAAAATCATGGCAGGAAATGCAAGAGGTTTCGAGCACTAAGGAGAAAAGTGTTATCAAAGTATTACTTTTTACAGCTTGGGAATGCGGGTGATAAAATAAAATGCGCTGAATATTTGTGTGGATATTTGGTTTTTAGACCCGGGGTTGAGTGGGCACCATGAATAGCTCCAAGGACTATTAGCAGTCTCCCGTCCCTAAATTTAGGACATGGTGTAGTGGTCCCAAATGCAAAACTAGCGAGACAAATTTTATGGAACTTGAAACTGATAGATGTTGTAGTATACACAATGGAAATCTCCAAAATAGTGATTTTTGCTTTTATTAAGACTGTTATGATGACAGTAAAAAATAATTTTATCACCTGGAAAAATTGCGCGGCACAGTTTCTGTCATACTTTAAGTTTAAGAACAAATGCAATACATCATAGGAATTGAATAAAACAAAATATAGTACATAATAGATAAACAATATAATATATTTAAATATAATAATATAATATGACATAATATAATGATGCATTATTAATTAAAACATTACTTTCTTATCACCTGATATACACTCAAACACATCCACACAGAGACATACTGTATATATACACTGACGGAAAAAAAAATCCCAACACCAAGAAGGGGTTGTGTTAGATAAACGACAGTTGGTAGGCGGTGAGAGTGCATCTGTAAGATGACGTCTATGCAAATTTCGCGCTCGGCGCATACGTGAGGCACTAGTAGCGCCCCTCGGAACATGCAAAGCAGGTTTGCTGTAAATACGTGCTGTAACGTTCGTGAGCATTAGTTATCGTTGAGATTCGACGTAGTGTGTTGATGTTAGTCAAGAATGCCTTTAAGAAGACGAAGAAGCCATTATCAACAGCTCATGGAGTTTGAACGATGTCGTGTAATAGGGCTACGAGAAGGTGGATTTTCTTTCCGCAATATTGCAGAACGACTTGGCAGGAATGTAGCCACTCTGCAGGATTGTTGGCAACGGTTGTCAAGGGAAGGTACTGCCTCAAGAAGACCGGGTTCAGGCCGGCCACGTGGCACTACTGAGAGTGAAGACCGCCGTGTACGGCGTATGGCCGTGGCGCATCGTACTGCGTCTGCGGCAGCAATTCGAGCTGCAGTTGCGACCACAGTGACACAACGAAATAATACAAATTGGTTACTTGAAGGACAGCTCCGAGCCAGACGCCCTGTACCGTGCATTCCACTTACTCCAAACCACTGCCATTTGCGACGTCAGTGGTGTCAAGCTAGAGCTCATTGGAGGACGGAGTGGAGATCTGTTGTGTTTTCTGTTGAAAGCCGGTTCTGCCTGGGTGCCAGTGATGGCCGTGTGTTGGTTAGAAGGAGGCCAGGTGAGCGCCTGCAACCAACCTGTCTGCGGCCGAGACACACTGGACCTACACTTGGAGTTATTGTCTGGGGAGCAATTTCCTATGACAGCAGGAGCACTCTCGTGTTTATCCCACGCACCCTGACGGCACAGTTGTACGTCGGTCTGGTGATTCAACCTGTTGTGCTGCATTCATGAACAGCATTCCAGGGGGTGTTTTCCAACAGGATAACCCTCGTCCGCATGCCGCTGTTGTAACACAACATTCTCTACAGAGTGTCGACATGTTGCAGTGGCATGCTAGATCACCAGATATTTCACCAATCGAACACGTATGGGACATCATTGGACGACAACTCCAGCGTCACCGCCAACCAGCATTAAGCGTCCCTGTATTGACCAACCAAGGGCAACAGGCATGGAACTCCATCCCACAAACTGACATCCAGCACCTGCACGACACAATGCATGAACGTTTGCGTGCTTGCATTCAACATTCTGGCTGTTACACCGGTTATTAATATACCAGCATTTCACATTTAAAATGGCTCTTCTCGCGCTTACAATGAGCTGTGATCTTGAAACCTTAATCGATTACATATACAAATGTATTGCCGCCATTTCATTCCTCTACAACTATTTTTTCGTGGTGTTGGGATTTTTTTCCGTCAGTGTATATAACGCACATACAATACATAAGCCTACATACATACTGTATGACTATATTATTGCCAGATAATCTCATTACTATCATCAATAGCAGAAATTCATTGTTCATAATTTTCTTCTTCATCATCATCAACAGAAAAAGACTCTTCTTGTTCTTCATAATCACCAACCATAATTTAACAAGCACTATATCAAAATCCCGATTGTTCAGACTACAGATTTAATACGGTAAAATTAACTTTCTTTCCAAGATTAACGCAGTAACATCGACGTATTAATTTAATATAACTCACATTTAATGGTTGCATTTACTTAAATCTGATTCAATAAACATTTTATTTACGTTTACATGAGGTTTATTGTCAGTTTGTGTCGATTTTGTACGGTACTGATCCGACGTCCTGCTTTCCATAAAGAGCAAGTCCTGGTTGTAGGACTTTTTTTACTGTTGAGCACTTCAGAAAAAAGACAAATATCAGAAAAAGACACAAGTGGTGCATGTTACTGTTTAAAGCCACTTATAGCCCAAAATGTTTTCTATAATATATTTTTTTTATATTCGGACATGATTTTTTAAATAATATACTTATTACATGTTCGGACATGTTTTTTTAAAAGTTTGTTTAAAGTTTTCGAAAAAAATTTAATAATTGAATAATTTCTCCGTAAAGAATGCTAGTTAATAGCATGGTCACACATTTTCAGTATATGTGAAATTTTTATACCAAAAGGTTATACATATCTTTAACTAAAATATTCAGTAGGAATAAAAGCTATCACTTGTCCGCACTCGCTAGCAACCGCTATCTAATCTTAGGCACATTCAACACAAGCGCTCGAAACTTGGCGATTGAGACGCTAGCTGCTCTCATTTTCAGCGGTTATTCTACACGGGAGCGTTCCAACCGCACGCTGTGAAACTGCTAGGAAACGCGAGTTCATTCTACACGTGCGTTTGAGCAGCGCGTTTCAGTAGTCCGTGGAAAACTTTCTCGTTGAAACGGCGGAGATGAACGTCCGTGTGGATTGAACGATTTTACGAGGGCTAGCGTCGCCAACGATTCCTACCGCGTTGGAAGCGCTGACGCTGGGCTAACGCCGCCACTGTAGACGTCAGAAGCTCTTGTCTAGATTGGAGCCCGCGTTTTTCTATACTTTCTCATTGACTTTGTTCGGTTAGCGTAGCCACGCGTTTAATGAAGCGTCTCAATAGCCGCGTTTCGAACGCTCGTGTAAAATAGGCCTTTACAGAAATATGAACCGTCTGACGTCAGACGCAAAGTCAGCGAACTCAGCATTCAACTTTGAGGCTCTGCTACGTAGACATATTTCAGTTTACTTTTATTTAAATGTTGAATGATAACAGGGCAGTATGTTTACAATATTAGTGAACTATTGGAACTTATTTTTACAAGAATGAACAAAATGACTTCCGCTAGAATCGCGTTTTGGACCACTGTGTACTGGTTCCGTGAAAGGGAAAGAGCCAGTGCTTTAAAACAAGCTCACTGCCCATGCCTTAGATTGGACTTAAACCTTGGGCCACTCGGATAAATGTTCAGATAATAGCACTTAGACCAGTAGCAGATCCAGCGGGGGTGACTGGAGAGATTGCCCTTCAGGCCAGAAGCTTCCTTTTTAAATGGCCCCACTCCACAGGCTTTCCTAAAAGTTTTCATAAAACAATTAAGTTTGCTGCATTTTGAACAGAAAATGTTCTGTTCTAACTTCAGCAGAAAAAAAAATAAGTTAACAAAATCACACAATGCAAATTATGATACGCTTTCCAAGATACCAGAAATCGCACGCAGACAAACCCTCCTCTCTACCCTAACTACTGATTTGTTCAGTATACCTCCGGAACAACGTAACAAAGATTGGTCGCAATAGACGCATTTTTGCTCAAGTTATTACTCAAGTTATGAGGATAATGGCTGTGGAATAAATCTCGCTCCTGTGCCCTGACCTTTGACCCCATTTCGATGATATCCAACAGAACCGGTTCAGTATACCTCCGGAACAACATGATAAAGATTTGTTGCAATAAATGCATTTTTACGTAAGTTGTGACGTATAAGAGCGATGGAATGGATCCAGTTCCTATGTCCTGACCTTTGACCCCATTTCTTCCATTTTCAATAGGGTCTGTCGTCAGGTTGTCCACTACCACATACTAGAATTTATTCGAAATCGAGGCATTTTTCCGGGAGATATTGTGCGGACAGAGAGACAGACAGATAGACAAAGCTAAAGCATATACGCTTCTTCAACCTACTGTTGGAAAGCGTAAACAACAAACAAGTTAGTAAAATCATGTAATGCATTGATTATGGTACGCTTTCGAACATACCAGAAATCATTACTCAAGTTATGAGGATAATGGCTGTGGAATAAATCTTGCTCCTGTGTCCTGATCTTTGATCCCATTTCAATGATATTCAAAAGAACTGGTTCAGTATACCTCCGGAACAACATGATAAAGTTTTGTCTTAATCGAAGCATTTTTAGGTAAGTTATGAAGCATAAGTACAATGGAATAAATCTCGCTCCTGTGTCCTGACCTTTGACTGCATTGCGGTGATATTCGACAGAATTGACTCAGTAAACCTCCGGAACAACATACTAAAGTTTTGTGGTAATAGAAGCATTTTTAGCCAAATTATGAGGATAATGGCTGTGGAATAAATCTTGCTTCTGAGCCATGACCTTTGGCACCATTTCATTGATAATAATCAACACCCAGCAGAAACACAATTGATGGGAAACTGCTGGCCACCAGCTGGCAGTGATGGGTCACTGCTGGCTGAAATCTGCCGCTTAGGGCCCGGTAGCGGTCCGTTGGTGGCAGCGCTATCAGTTGACGAGCCATTGATGGCCCTGCAGCATCGCCGTGAATTGTGGGCCTCCAAGCAAGTGCCACTAGTGGCCCGTTGCTGACAACCAATGCAACCCCAACAGGAGGTGGAAGCAACGGGACTGCGCATGCGCAGAAGCAACTCATGGTACCAGTTAGTTGAAGACGACGCTATCGCCATTGTGTTATTTTAGTGGATGTTAAGAAAAAAATCCATATGTAGAGAGGCGAAATAATTTCCTAGTGAAATCCCACGTCGACGAAGATATCAGATTAAGCCATGAAATACACCCACGCCATTCCATGAATTGTTCACCCACTCCATTCCCATGAATAACAATTCATGGAATGGAGTGGGTGAATAACAAGGAATAATTTGAAACCGCTTGAAAGAAATGTCATGGAAAACCATTAAAAAAGCGTTTGTTGGAAAAAAAGTATTATACGCGCACAAAATTTGTTAATTTTTTGAAAGAAAAAAAAGCAACGCTATGTGGATATAATGTACTCGTCCATGGGTTGAATACACACGACTGGGAGGAATTCACTTCTAAAAATAAGGAGAAGTAAAATAAAGTATATTTCGTCTTTAAAACAAATGTAGCTTCGGACAACGGAAAGGAAAGATACACCGTTAAAAATGTAACAGAATCTTACATGAACCCGGGTAAATATATATTAATTCAACAATCTCCTTTCAAGACGACAAGGACAGTGCAAAACTTTGGAAAGCGAGGAGGAGTGTATGTACACTCCTTGAAAATGAGTGAAGTTCCCTTAAGGTGAAAAAAAAAGCAACTATCGTTACGTTGAAAAAATAAATTTATGAATTATATGAAACTGACTTTTATGAAAAATACCTCGCAATATTCTAAAATGAAAGCGGGAACCATTCGATTAAACATTCCGTATGAAACAGAAAGCTTCAAGCACACGCTCATGCGTGGTAAATTAGTCCGATCGGTAGAGAGCTCAGCTCCCACTCAAACGGCCCAGGTTCAGATCCAAATGGGAGTTTTTTCGGTCTGTTGAGAAAATTTCCCCAGCGCATTGCTGTAATTCACAAATTTCGTAAGGGTAGAAAAAAAAATAAGTCGTAGCTCTATGGATCCTCGATTTATTTGTTTTATGGCTATTACTGGGAAATTGGCGGACAAGATTCGCCAAGCCACCAGTTACTTCACGTGGTTGCTGGCTGCCACTACCTGCAAACTAGCGGACCACATTAGGCTAGCCATCATTTCTGGCACGTGCTTACAGGGCCGCTACTGCCTGTGATGGACAACTGATGGCCCTGTTGTGGCATATGACAACTGATGGGGTACCAACTGTTGGCCAGCTGTTCGCCTGAACTGCTGGCCCTTCTGTTGGCCGCCCGGAAATTTTATTGACGGTTCTGCAGCGGCAACATAGTGCTGGGCCATTTCTGGCAGTGCTGGCCCAGCAAGACTGTTTTTGCTGGGCAGAACCGGTTTACTATACCTCCGGAATAACATGATAAATTTTTGTCGCAATCGAAGCATTTTTGCGGAAGTTATGACGCATAAGGGCAATGGAATGGATCCCTCTCCTATGTCGTGACCTTTGACCCCATTTCGCCCATTTTAAATTGGGTTCATTCCCAGGTGGTCCCCTACCACATATTTAAATTTATCGATCTCGAATTATTTTTGCGCAAGTTATAACGCATAAGGGCAATGGAATGAATTCCGCTCCTATGCCGTAACCTTTGACCTCATGTCTCCCATTTTTAAATAGGGTTTGTCCCCAGGTGGTTCCCTACCACATACTAAAATTTCATCGAGATCGAACCATTTTTATGCGGGTTATCGTGCGGATAGACAGACGGACAAAGCTGGAGCATATACGCTTCTTCAACCTACGGTTCGAAAGCGTAAAAAAAAGGCGTTCATTAATAAAAAAAGATGAGAGCTGAAGTGAAAAGAGGTTTTAACTGATCACCAAAAATAATGGGTGAGCTTTGTTCCGTTTTTTAAGTATTGTCTAACATCATTAGTAATTGGGAGCAGGGAAAGTCACAGTGTGAGATAGTTTGGGCGACAGAGGAAAGTATATGCCTCGACTAAGCCGTAAGCAAATATACGAGAAACAAATTTCCAAGCTGGAAAATTTTCTATTAAATTTACCCACCTGAATTGAAGAGATGAAACTTTATTTTGAAAGATTTTATCCAAACGTAAGATTTAAAAAGCATCGAGCTGGTTCCCTTGAAAAGTGGATAATTGAACTCCATTGAAATTGAGCTGACATTTCAGTTCTCATCCGCAGTTTGTGTTTTAAGAATTTAAAACAACTTTTTTAATGAAAACATTTTAAAACGTCTTGCAATGGTAAGAAGGTTTGAGGCAAAATGTACCCGTTCTCTCCCAAGCCGCATCGCAGTCCCAGGAGAGGGCTGTCTGCATGCAATTGCTCTTCCTAGGGCATCTCAGACATGCTCTATCTGGTTCAGGTCCGGACATCTCACGTGCCACTCCTTCCTGTGAATGTCCTCGCTCTCCAGGCATTCGTCGACTAGCCGAACCCTATAGTGATGGTCGATATTATCCATAAAAAGGAACTGGGGGCCAACAGCACCCCTGAAAAGCAATACATAGGGCTCTAGAATATCATCTTTGTAGCGTGTAGCAGTCAGGGCGCTTGTTGGAAACACGTACAGTGGCAAGCCTCCATCCAATATGATGTCAGCTCGAAACAGGAGTTCACCACCGTAGTGCTAAATTTCCTTAAGCTTGGAGGGAAAATTTCGGCTTCCCGCCTCTCTCCAAATGTGCACATGTCGATAATCCGTGTTTAAAGCTCTACAGCGTCTCTACCCTGAAAAGAACGCAGGCCCATTGCTCAAGGGTCAGTGGGTTCTTTGTCGGATCCGATTCAGATGGACCCTTCCGTTTGATGCGGCAAGTTGGATACATATCATCGGCCTTCTTGCATACAGACCTCGCTCACGTGGAGTCTTCTGTGAACTGTTTGCCTCGACAACGCTGTTCCCGTAGCAGGGTAGAGAGCTCCTGCAAGGGTTGCCTGATTGCCGCCACCCTATGGTGGTGAGCTATTAGAAACAAATACCGGTCGTTTTAACTTGTGGCTTGCAGGCGTTTTTGTCCCGGCCGTCTGGACAGTGTCCCTGTTTTCTGGGACTGCGTCCAGCGATTGGAGACCACTGGCCTCGACACATTCAGCCATCTCGCCACCCTAGTTTGCGAGTGCCCTGCTTCAAATCTACCTGATCACTCCAGCGGAAGGAGCCTTCTAATCGGTGATGTGGCAGCATTCTTACACTAACATTCCAATTCAAGCTTTAATTGCAGCATTCCGTTTCGAACAACGTTTATGAGGGTCGCGTGCCTTCCAGTTGAACGACATACTGTCGTCATTTTCATATTTCATAGCAGCTAGCACAAATTTGCTTGAATACATCGACTTAGCGTTTCCCCTTTTGCATATGTCTTTAAGAAATATGTACAATCGGTGGTCTCGTCTTCGACATATTCTTGAATTTTAAAGGACACCAGCTGAAATGTCAGTATTGGATGTCTCGCATACGAGAGTCCAAACAGCAGTTCTGCACACTGTCCATTTCTGAGGAAAATGGGAAGGTACAGAGACAACTTAACATATTTCCGTTCAATGACTCCCCTTCGCTGCTAATGATAGCTTGCCAGCGGTGAGGTAGGTCCAGGATGCCCTGTAGTACGCCATCTTTGTTCAGTTGTCGTATTACTCGGGTCACGTCCAATGACAGTTCGTCCAGCGACTCATAGCGGATGCCACGGAGCCGATTTTTTAACTTTGGGAAAAGATCAAAGTCGGGCGGACTGAGATCAGGGCTGTATGGTGGGTTGGATAAAGTTTCCCAGCCATATTTCTACAAGAGTCCCCGTACCGACACCGCACCATGGCGCGATGCATTGTCGTACAGCAAGATCGCTTCCGCTTCCAACAAGTTGGAGCGATTTTGACGAATTTCTGGCTTCAAGGTTTTCTTCAGAAAGTTACGATAATATTGTGCGTTGTCATTTTGCCCTACCGGTACTCAATCAGAGACCACAGCACCCTGGGCATCGTACGCAAAAGTCATCATTTGGTTCACTTTGGATTGTTCCCGACGACACTATGACCGGCCGAGGGAACTTGGATGCCTCCATTTCGCTGATTGTGACTTCAGTTCCAGTTCAAAATTACAGGTCCAAGTCTTATCAATTGCGACAATTCTGTTCAGAAATGTGTCGCCCACCCTTTCGAACCTGTGGAGGGGATCCTGTGCGATGCTCACTCTGGCTTCCTTCTGTTCTGGGGTGAGATTATGGAGCACCCAGCGCTCGGCGATTTTTTTCCTTCCCAGTGAGTCGGTCAAAATCCGGTGAACAAATATGTGGGACAAATTTTTTTTTTTTTTTTTTTTTTTTTTTGATTGGAGGTTTAACGACCACCGTGAGCAACTCAATGGGCTATAAGCAGTCGCCCGTCCCTAATTTAGGGTCACTGGTTCCAGGGAAGGGAGAGAACCAGTGCCGTAAGACAAACACAATATTCATGCCTCACCGGGATTCGAACCCGGACCCCGTTCGGACGAAAGATCAGAGGCCATCGCTTAGACCACTGCGCCACCGGGGCGGCGGGACAAATTTACCTGATGAGCAATCTCCTCGACTGTCAAACTGCGATTCTCTTCGAGAAACGTTGCAACAATTTTTTTATTGGAGGTTTAACGACCACCGTGAGCAACTCAATGGGCTATAAGCAGTCGCCCGTCCCTAATTTAGGGTCACTGGTTCCAGGGAAGGGAGAGAGCCAGTGCCGTAAGACAAACACAACATCCATGCCTCACCGGGATTCGAACCCGTACCCCTTTCGGACGAATGATCAGAGGCCATCGCTTAGACCACTGCGCCACCTGGGCGACGTTTCAACAATGGTGACAGATGTTTTGTCTGTCGCCGTTTGAGGTCGGCCTTTTTTTTTTTTTTTTTTTTTTTTTTGATTGGAGGTTTAACGACCACCGTGAGCAACTCAATGGGCTATAAGCAGTCGCCCGTCCCTAATTTAGTGTCACTGGTTCCAGGGAAGGGAAAGAGCCAGTGCCGTAAGACAAACACAACATCCATGCCTGACCGGGATTCGAACCCGGACCCCTTACGGACGAATGATCAGAGGCCAACGCCTTAGACCACTGCGCCACCGGGGCGGCAAGGTCGGCCTGAGCTGTGATCATCTTCGATACTCCTTCGGCCCTCCCGAAAGTGCGATGCCTAGCGAGAAGTTTTGCTTCGATCAAGAGTTCCTTCCCCACAAACGTTTTTCAAGCCACTGTGAATCTGTGTAGGAGTTTTCTTCCCAGAGTTTCTATTTTCACGTACGAGAGCAGGTCTAACGCAGTGACTCGAACTGAGAAGCTGCACACTTCCATTTACAAACCCTCCCACTTTCACACAGCAAATGATAGCGCGTCGTTCTGACACCACTCCGTTGCTGAGTGTCTGACCTAGACAAGACGCAGTCATTTTCCCGATTGCATTATACGCTTCCGTTTTAGATTAACGTGTGCAGAACTTTTGTTATCACCCTGGAATTCCTTCTTGGCACACGTAGAAGACATTGAAATGATTTAATGTAAATTATTAATAGACATCCACGGAAACGTGAAGGCAGTGTTCCGAGGACAGTTAGAAAACACCATAAAATGATTTGAAATATTTTACCTGTCATAGCGGAGAAGTCAGAAAGACAGGACGAAAAACAAAACTTCGGTAGTCAAATCATCGGTGAAACGCTTTGCGTTTTGTTTTATAAAATTACTAGCTTTATTACCCGGCTTTGCCCGGGATTTAGGCTTATTAATTTCATATTCCCCTATATATCATTGAAAAAATCGGGAAAAGATCGGTGCTTGCAAGAAAGAGAAAAGCTGATATCACAAATTCGGTCATTACAAATTATTTATTCATAGTGTGATTATTTCAGCACTTGGCCGTACACAACATTTTTGCTTTCTCTTTCATCGGCGACAATATATAATTCTTTTAGATCCTTAAAGAAAGTTCTCACTAGCTTCAATCCATTCCAACATGCAGCTGTCCATATGAGAAGCATGAAATGCTTCAGACGTCTTTGAGGGGCGAATCTCTGGGATAAAAAAGTTAATAACGTATCTTTGCGAATATTTTATGAAACTGGCTGAAATTTTAATGAACATGATAAATCGTTAATAGGAACATGATCTCCTAATTTCGCCTGAATCAGTAAATAACTCTTTAAATCAGCCGTCAAAAATTTATTAACCGTTTCTGCGTATATATTTCTGTTTACCGATGAATTAAAATATCCATGCCTAATTTAAAAAGTTTTGACCGGATTCCGGTGAAAGTTTGAGGGACTGCTCTTATTACCAACTCATGGGGTTGATAAAAATTTCAGCCTGTTTCCATTTCGCAAAGTTCGTTTTCGAATTTTTTTATGCACAGTTCTCAAAGAATAGAAACACCTGTGGATGTGCCGCGGCAATGAATGCAGTCACGTGCTTTCAGATAACGATGACGTAGCAAACGAAGCTGACTTTATTGAATAGCTTATTAATTAATTCATAAGTCGCGAATGGAACAGCGTAGAGATCTTAAAATAGTTGCGTTGACATAGACATTCCAGTATTAATAAGCTATGCAAATTTCACGATGCCGCAGTTCGGCGTTCGAGAGTTTTTACTGCTTTAGACAAAAAGTGTTTTATATATAAGATTCTTTCTACTTCACTACATTTTTAAGTTAAAAAAATTCTCACTAGCCTCAATCCTATTAAATTTACTAAACATGCGTGATGTTCAATCGAATAAAACAAAAACTAAACAAATACTATGAAACATTTAGTTGCATGAAACAAATGAATCAGTGTGACCTGGTCGCCATTGCGCTAGAATAGAATGCAGGTTCAGGTCTTATACGACAAAATGCTGAGTTTCTTTCCTACATTCTTTGTTTTTTTCTAGGCAATTTAGCAACCTGTACGGCTATGAATCATGCATACCTAATTCCAGGGGTCTGGCTCCTTGCATAAGGGAGGGATGAATAATACCGACAGCAAGCAAAACTTTGATCTAATTTGGGATCAGAATTCAAGCTTACGCCGAAGCTTATCGTTCGATGGACAGTGGTTATGGAAGCCACTTTCTCCCAAGATGTGCTGTTTGTTATTCTGCTCAGTCCTTCCCCATCCATGAAATCAATAAATTAAAGATGAGGTAATCTTTTTGCCATTCGGTGCGTATAGGAGTTGTTAAAGAAATGAGCAAACAGATAACAGTAATTCGTGTATAACTAGTGATGCTTAATACATGCTTGGTTTAATAAACGATGGAAGAAAACGGATTTGAAACACGTTTTACCTATTCAAGATAAATTTTACGACAAGGCGTTTCTATGTTCTGTTAGATAACTTGATTTTCTTCGCTTTCTTTTCGTGTTTGACAATTCTCAAGACTATACGGAACTTATCCATCAGGTATTCATCAGTGCTTGTTGTAGATGGGTTCTTGCGATTTCGTTAAATTGCGTATCTATGCTTTTAGAAAATAATATTGTATAATATTTCATGTTCTGTGACTTTTTCATTAATGAAGATGCACCTGAGGGATCAGTTCTGTAACCTGCGAACTTCCTTTTGCATATTCATGATCCTCGTTCTTGTAAATTAGTTCACTATTATGCTCACAAGAGAAACATGCTTATGCCATTTATTATCCTAGTGATTAATGTTCTCGCTGCAAACATCATCATGACATCCTTTGGAGTCATTCTTCTTGGGTATTCATAGAACTCCTAAAAACAATGGACTTTTCCTTCAGAAAATAAAAAGCCCTTTCTCTTCATAAATCTTAAGTAGTTCAATGTGTGCACTGTTGTCAGATTTTGATGGGACTATACAATTAATTACAAAACTTTCCACCCACAGAAGAAAAGAAGAGTCTTTTGGATTAGCAGCCTAACAGTCTCGGACTCGATAAATTCGTTTTCATCGGCATGCTGTTACGGACATACAATATAACAACATTTGTTCTTAATTTCAAACAGCGAAACTAAGACACTAAATATTTGGCCTCTCGGACTGAAAACTAAAGTATTATAAACTGCTAATTGTCTTGGTTGTCTCAATAATTTCTATTAGGCTTAAGATAACAACTGATGAAACTTTTTTGTCGTTTTCGGGTACTAAGGACTGTGACTGTTTAGAATCTCTGCCGCCCCTTCCCCCGTGGCTTATGGTTCCAAGACAGGACCGCACTATCATAGGGTAAGGACACCATTTGTTTTCGTTCTCGGGATTAACGACTATCATTAGAATCTAGGGATATAAACAGTCGCTCGTACCCCATGGTTCCACGACAGGACCGCACTGTCATAGAACAGCGCACTTTTTTTCGGGTATTAAGGACTGTCATTAGCATCTAGGGCTACAAACAGGTTTCCGTGGATCCTGGTTCCAGGACAGGACCGCACCACCATAGGGCAGGCGTACCTTTTTTGTTTTCGGGTATAAAGGACTACCGTTAGAATTTAGGACTATAAATAGGTTCCCGTGGCTCCTGGCTCCAAGACAGGACCGCACCACCATAGGGCAGACACACTTTTTTTTTCGGGTATTAAGGACTGTCATTAGCATCTAGGGTTACAAACAGGTTCCCGTAGCTCTTGGTTCCAAGACAGGACCACACCACCATAGGGCAGGCGTACCTTTTTTGTTTTCGGGTATAAAGGACTACCGTTAGAATTTAGGATTATAAATAGGGTCCCGTAGCTCCTGGTTCCAAGACAGGACCGCACCACCATAGGGCAGGCGCACTTTTTTTTTGGTTTTTGGGTATTAAGGATTGTCATTAGCATCTAGGGTTACAAACAGGTTCCCGTAGCTCTTGGTTCCAAGACAGGTCCGCACTATCATAGAGCAGGCGTACCTTTTTTGTTTTCGGGTATAAAGGACTACCGTTAGAATTTAGGACTATAAACAGGTTCCCGTGGCTCCTGGTTCCAAGACAGGACCGCACCACCATAGGGCAGGCGTACCTTATAAAACAGTATAAACAGGTTCCCGTGGCTCCTGGTTCCAAGACAGGACCACACCACCATAGGGCAGGCATACAATTTGTACCTCATTTGGGAATCGGGCCGGTGCCCAGATCGGACGATTGACTAGAAGCCCGTGCCTTTGACCACTCAACAACTGGGGTGACCATATATCCGTAGCATGTGACTTTTTTTGTATCTTCGGCAAATTAATTAAAGACTTTCCTAAAACTTCATTTTTTGATGCGAGACCTTCCATTATCCCGAGGATGTTCGGTTTACTCTTTACGAGAACCATATTCCGAGTTTTCTAGGAGTTTGTTTCTCATATACAAGAAATCTTCTCTATTCGGGATATCACTGTCGTTCGCCGGCTTTTTTAAAATAATAAAATAGGTTGTCCGTCTCTTTGTCTGTCCTCTGGCAGCAGAAATAACTAGTAGAGGACTAAATTTTGGCACAAACTCAAAGAAGCATCAGTAGATGTGTACTACATCTCGGAACGATTTAACTTTTGAAAATCAACTTAGGAACACTAAAATGTACGCTATCGATACAAGGCAGTATTTGCCCTTTATGTAAAAATGTGATACATCAGGTTTGTTTGCTGTCTGACCGCTTACTTGTTGACTCGGCATTCTCATTGGTGTGTGACTGTATGTGTGGTTGCGTTTTGAATGACTGCTTTTTTTAGTTAGATTCTTTCGTTATGGAGTGCTGTTAGACTAAGAATCTGTCTCAGTGAAAAATGAGTTTTTTGGCTGCACGGTAACGTCGGGACACCGTGCCGTGAATTGTTGGCTTATTCGGCGGTTTTCCTTCCCTGTGTTTTACACCCTTGTCGTCAGACAGATGTGCTGGAAAAGCCTTCAATTTAAATCATTATTTTTGCTTATGGAAGACATTACAGTTAAATGTTC
This sequence comes from Macrothele yani, assembly GCA_039090855.1. Taxonomy (NCBI): domain Eukaryota; kingdom Metazoa; phylum Arthropoda; class Arachnida; order Araneae; family Macrothelidae; genus Macrothele; species Macrothele yani. Next base: position 191,249,612 of record CM076995.1, read on the forward strand.
ATGTAAAACAATGAATATTTGGAATAGCCCAGGCAAAGCAGCCCTAAAAGCAGCATCATGTATTTCTAATTGAATCGGGAAAATCCAGGATCCCATTATTGTGGCAAATAAAAGTTTTTCCTTTTGTACTTGAGTTGCGCCTGAATAAAATACTATTCAAGGTTTAAGATATGCACAGTTGGATAATAACCTTTACCTTAAACAAATCACGTTTTTACCCTTTCAGATAAGGATTTTCTACCGTAGTCTGCTTATGAGATTGAAGTCGTATGTGCCGCCCCGGTGGCGCAGTGGTCTAAGCGATGGCCTCTGATCGTTCGTCCGAACGGGGTCCGGGTTCGAATCCCGGTGAGGCATGGATGTTGTGTTTGTCTTACGGCACTGGCTCTCTCCTTCCCTGGAACCAGTGACCCTAAATTAGGGACGGGTGACTGCTTATAGCCCATTGAGTTGCTCACGGTGGTCGTTAAACCTCCAATCAAAAAAAAAAAAAAAAAAAAAAAGTCGTATGTCTTTATACACTGACGGAGAAAAAATCCCAACACCACGAAAAATTCGTTGTAGAGGAATGAAATGGCGGCAATACATTTGTATAGGTAACATATTTAATCGATTAAGGTTTCAAGATCACATCTTATTGTAAGCGCGAGAAGAGCCATTTTAAATGTGAAATGATGGTACATTAATAACCGGTGTAACCGCCAGAATGTTCAATGCAAGCACGCAAACGTTCATGCATTGTGTCGTACAGGTGCTGGATGTCAGTTTGTGGGATGGAGTTCCATGCCTGTTGCACTTGGTCGGTCAATACAGTTACGGTTAATGCTGGTTGGGGGTGACGCTGCAGTTGTCGTCCAATGATGTCCCATACGTGCTCGGTTGGTGAAAGATCTGGTGACCTAGTAGGCCACGGCAACATGTCGACACTCTGTAGAGCATGTTGCGTTACAACAGCGGTATGCGGGCGAGCGTTATCCTGTTGGAAAACAACCCCTGGAATGCTGTTCATGAATGGCAGCACAACAGGTTGAATCACCAGACCGACGTACAACTGTGCCGTCAGGGTGCGTGGGATAACCACGAGAGTGCTTCTGCTGGCATAGGAAATTGCTCCCCAGGCCATAACTCCAGGTGTAGGTCCAGTGTGTCTCGGCCGCAGACAGGTTGGTTGCAGGCGCTCACCTGGCCTCCTTCTAACCAACACACGGCCATCACTGGCACCCAGACAGAACCGGCTTTCATCAGAAAACACAACAGATCTCCAATCCGTCCTCTAATGAGCTCTAGCTTGACACCACTGACGTCGCAAATGGCAGTGGTTTGGAGTAAGTGGAATGCACGGTACAGGGCGTCTGGCTCGGAGCTCTCCTTCAAGTAACCGATTTGTAACAGTTCGTTGTGTCACTGTGGTGGCAACTGCAGCTCGAATTGCCGCCGCAGACGCGATACGATGCGCCACGGCCATACGCCGTACACGGCTGTCTTCCCTCTTAGTAGTGCCACGTGGCCGGCCGGAACCCGGTCTTCTTGAGGCAGTACCTTCCCTTGACCACCGCTGCCAACAATCATGCACAGAGGCTGGATTCCTGTCGAGTCGTTCTGCAATATTGCGGAAAGAAAATACACCTTCTCGTAGCCCTATTACACGACCTCGTTCAAACTCCGTGAGCTGTTGATAATGGCTTCTTCGTCTTCTTAAAGGCATTCTTGACTGACATTAACACACTACGTCGAATCTCAACGATAACTAATGCTCACGAACGTTACAGCGCGTATTTACAGCAAACCTTCTTTGCATGTTTCGAGGAGCGCTACTAGCGCCACACGTATGCGCCGAGCGCGAAATTTGCATAGACGTCATCTTACAGATGTACTCTCACCGCCTACTAACTGTCGTTTATCTAACACAACCCCTTCTTGGTGTTGGGATTTTTTTCCGTCAGTGTATTATCAGCCATTGCTTGTAGGTTGTGTTGTACAAGATAGAGCATTTATATTTCGTTTAACTAGCTAAATGTAATGGAACATAATTTCTCCATGCACACACCAACGAAAAACAATAGGTGATTAGAAAGCTATGAATTAATTCGTTAAAGATATATACGTTTATGTCAAAGATATTTTACTTTTGCATTATTAACCAAGAGCGAAAGACTCACTGGGTGGTCAATAGCTGTTGCAGTCGTACAAACTGTTATGATGGAAGTATCAAAATGGTGGCGAATTCGTGATTATTTTTTGAGGGTATTGGAAGAGAAATTATTTTCGTGAACAATTTATTGGTAAGCACAAATTTATCTGGAGTCTATGGGCGTGTGCATCATGAATACTACTAGCGTTGGTCCCGGTAATCAACCAATGGTGGTGTGAATATAAGTATCAAAGATAATTCACAATCAGAGAACATTGTTTTTGTAGTTCGGGGTTTAATGACCACCACAAGCAATTATATGCAGAAGCCCGTCCCTAGGAACACTATAGTTCCAGATAAACCAAAGAATCAGCGGCATCTGAAATACACAAGACCTATGCACAAACATTTGATTTTTTATGCCGTGTGACCCTGAGTTTTTATCAGATAAACACACCTGACAATAAAATTAGTCATCCCTGTCAGAACGTACCTACTAAGGGGTGAGGGCGTCTCTTGCCTTGATAACAGCATGGAACCGGTGTGGTAGACTCCAGGAGGTTGTGGATGTATTTTACATCGATTTGCAGCCACTCGAGCGTCAACTGGTCCCGAAGTTCCGCAAGAGTACGTGGGTGTCTATTCCGGCTTTTCGCCTACTGTTCCAAATGATCCCACAGATTTTCAATAGGATTTAAATCCGGGGATTTGGTGAGCCAGTCGAGGTGAGACAGTGTTGCTGATCGTTCGTCGTGGCACTCAGACACAGTTTTAGCCCTGTGCACACGGCAATTGTCGTCTTGGAAGACAGACGTGGAAATGTGATGCTGCTCCTTGAGATGTAGGGCAAAGGGCAACACTGCGTCATTCAGAATGCGGAGGAACGCATGTTGGTTCAAATTCATCGTCACTTCAATGAGAGAGCCAATTTCGTGGTACGAAAAACATCCCCAAAGTATCTCGTAACCCTCTTCAGCTTGAACGACATCTTCGACACAGTCAGGATTAAAGGCTTCATTGGGCCTACGATGCACTCGTCGCCTCCCATCATTGCAGCACAAACAAAATCTAGACTCATCAGACCAAATTACTCATTTCCAATTTTGCACAGTAACGTTTTGGTGCCTCTGAGCCCATTGATAATGTGCGACTTTGTGACTTGCTGTTGAAAGGGGCCACTTCCGTGGTACTCTGCTCCAGTTGTCCGTCGCATGCAGTTCTCGTCGCAATGTCCTTTCGAAAATTGGTTGCAGTAGACTTTCATTGACTGTTCGGAGCAATTGAAACCTATTTGCAGTTACTAGGCGTGAAACATGGCTGCGGACTCTGTTGGTGGGAATCTTTTTCCGGCCACAGTCACTTCGCCGATTTTCTATTGACCGCAAACTACACCACTGTTTGTAGACCCGCTGTACAATACTCTTCGTCACACCAAGAAATTCAGCGACTTCATTCACTTTGTGTCCATGGGTACGGCCAAAGACGATGGCTACTTTTTGCCACACAGTAACGTCTCTCTTACGACCCATATTGCACACTAAATTCAACACACACGTTACTGTTCAACACTGCACGAGACAGAAATGATCCTGTACACCACGTCAGTGCTATTTACCTCCCAACAATGCTACCATGGCGCTCTCTGTGCAAACGGCAACCTCCTGCTGACATTTCTGTTAGGGCTGACTAATGTTTTTTTTCGGTGTGCTTATAACCTTTTCTTGCCGGTGGTGGGATTAGAATCCATATCTTCCCACTGCGTAGCGTTCGTTGTCCCAACTGAACTTCGCCGACAAACTTATCGCTGATTCATTGTTGATTTGACTTATGCATCACATCAGTACGTCATCCACGTTATATCACGTGGTACTAATGTAGCATTTCTTTTCTAGTTGCGGGATTCGAACTCTTACCTTCCTCCCCCGAACTACTGTTCTCCTAACTGAACTGCTTTGACAAACCTATTGCTCTTTAATTGTCAGTTTGACTCGTTCGTCAGCCTCAGTAAACCCTCATCTACGTCCTGCCGCGCAGTACGTTGCACAGGTAACCAAGTACTACCAAAATATCTTCAAAAATAGAATGGGCTGTTGACTAAATGTACTGTACGATTTCTATACACTGGAAAAAAATTCTGAAATTCACTAGCCACTTTCCGTCATTTCTTTCGTGAATTAACGAAGCATATTTCTGATACAACCTTTTTCGTGAAGTGGCGGAAAGAAACCTGAATTTCACGGATTTTTCGTGCAACGGGAAGATTCTGAATTTTCAGAAACTTTTTCGCAGTTTCTATTTTACATTGACGGTAAATTACCGTTTCAGAGATGTATTAATGGAAAATTCTGAATTTTCGAAACCCTTTTCGCAATTTCTTTCTTATATTGACGGTAAATTACCGTTTCAGAGATGTATTAATGGAAAATTCTGAATTTTCAGAACCCTTTTCGCAGTTTCTTTTCTTATATTGACGGTAAATTACCATTTTAGAGATGTATTAATGGAAAATTCTGAATTTTCAGGAATCTTTTCGCAGTTTCTTTTTTATATTGACGGTAAATTACCGTTTTAGAGATGTATTAATGGAAAATTCTGAATTTTCAGGAATCTTTTCGCAGTTTCTTTCTTATATTGACGGTAAATTACCGTTTTAGAGATGAATTAATGGAAAATTCTGAATTTTCAGAAATCTTTTCGCAGTTTCTTTCTTATATTGACGGTTAATTACCGTTTTAGAGATGTGTTAACGGAAAGTTCTGAATTTTCAGAAATATTTTTACAATTCCTTATGTATATTAAAGAGAAGACTCCGTTCTCACTTTTTCGGTAGCCGTGTTGACGAGAAATTAGCTGTAGTGGGAGCGATTAGTGACCATTTTTGAGGTTTGAATAACTTTTAAATTTCAATCGTCTGTCGAATTTTGAAGTTCCGTAGCGAGATCGGATATTGCGGATACCACATTGCATGGATTTTGTTTATTGTGGCACAGGATATTTCTTCTCCTCTCCAGTATTTTGTGCACCAGCTACTTTTTATATAGTGTGTTAGTGTAAGAAACCGGGAACTTAACTTATTGTACAGATGATTATACGATGTCTGTGTATCAGTCTTTGGACAACTTAAGACAAAAGCTATTATAGCTATCATGAGTAAATTTTATATGTAGGAAGGTTTTTTTTTTTTTTTTTTTTTTGTGAAATGATATTATAAAAAAGAACATTTCACGTTTTCAAAGATAAGTGAAAGTCATTGTCAGTTAAAAAAAGCAATTTGCAAAGCATTTTGTTGTTAAAAAAAATCACGATGAAAAATGCTTAATTTGTTAAAAGTCCCCCTACAGAAAAAAAAATGTTACAAACCTATTCACAAAAATAATGAGCACCAACGGAAAATAAAATCACTAAATCACTCGCATTAATGGCACAAAAATCATCTTGCGACCCCGGTGGTCTAAGCGATGGCCTCTGATCATTCGTCCGAAAGGGGTCAGGGTTCAAATCTCGGTGAGGCATGGATGTTTCGTTTGTCTTACGGCACTGGCTCTGTCCCTTCCCTGGAACCAGTGGCCCTAAGTCAGGGACGGGCAAATGCTTATAGGCTATCGAGTTGCTCATGGTAGTCGTTAAACCTCCAATTAAAAAAAAAATCATCGTCGCGCAATTTGTTTTACGATGTATGTGAGTCCGAGCGTTTGTGGGTCAGTGGTTAAAAGCGTGCTCTACCTGTTGAACCAACCCCAAACGATGTTGGTTCGATCCTGACCGCAGCGGAAGGATTATCTAAGGTAAGGGCTGAAAAATGCAGGTAAGTCTTCGGTTTTTGCGAAATTTCAGTTTAAATACGGAAAAACCTGAAACAGACTTTTCTGAAATAAATGGAATTTCTGACTACGGAAAAGTCTGTGAAAATACGAAAGTTAAAACAAACGGGCACATTTAAAAATGGAAATTTCTGAAAAACACGGGCACCTACCGGCAACTTTTCTGCACATTATTTTCAAAAATTTTCCTTAAATTCACACCATTTATTTTTTACAGTGTACTCAGAACAGACTATTATCCTGAATAATGTCGTTTGTTAGTCTGGCTTTTTGCAGGTGCATAAAATATATTAAAGAAAGAAACATTTCTCCTCTTCCGTTATATTTTAATGACGTAATTACCTTATAATCAGGATTAAATAAATTTATTTCGAAATACTTAAAAAACAGCTACGATATGTGGCTTTTGTGCATTGTTTTTCGTAATCAGGAAGTAAAGGAAAAAAAGACTACGGATTTAAGAGAGGTAAAATGCAATTGCGTCGTTCAGCTAGAAAATGCATTAAGCCAAAGTAAAATTAGTTGACGTTCTATTTCTTCTACATTCTACCGAATCGTTTTTCATTAAGTTACGGAAATTCTGTGATTAAATTAAAGCCAAAATATCATCAACATCCCAAACTCCTTTGTTTCATTACTTTCAGCGAGACAAATTACAATGAGAAATACTTATAGAGAATCTTCAACTTAACATATCAGAATTCCAAAGTAAAAACATTTTATATGAGGGAGATGTTTTTCTCCGAGCCACTGTGCGTTTGTTATTACTGACCCCAATCGTAATTAGCATATAGTTTAGTTTCTTTCTGTTTAATTTCAAAGTAATACACTAACTCAAATGAAGTTCTTTTTCATTTTGTCCACAAAAAGCAAAAAAGATTCATTGCAGTCATAAAACGTTTGATATTAGTGTTTCGCAGAAATTAAAACTACGCGTACTAAAATGCGGAAATGTATTGTTACACCAGCCTTAGGGATGCGGACTTTTCCAGACTTTAGCGCAAATACAAGGCAACACATACGCTTAAAATAAATAAATACAAAAGCAATTTCAAAATGTCAAAAACTATTGAAAAATTTAGGCTCTGAAGGAGTACTAGATATTTCTTAAAAATAATTTATTTAAAGTTCAGTTGGAAGCAAAAGAAAAAAAAACATTAAAAATTACGTAGGCCATTTCAAAAGTTTTGCATACTGTGCAAATGCTGCCCGTAGGATGATGCACTCGCTCCAATCGTTGCGCCATTTGGGGGTCAGACTTCAGTATACAAAGTTGTGTCTACGTTTGCTGGCTAATTTGTTCCTGTTCCGAAAACTTCGGCCTAGAAATGGAGGAAGAAAGGCTCAGGTCAGATCTCGCGTAGCGACGAGCGATCCTACATTAAAATTGCAACTTTGCGAGGAAAATCCACTACCAAAATTCCTAAAGCTTTGTGTGAATTTTGTGGGGTTATTGTAGTAGAACGCAGCGCAGTAGCACGATGGGCTTCTCGTTTCCCCAAAGATTGGGGAAAGCATCGAAGGTTACCCAAAAAGCTGCCGGCCATCATGCAACGGACGGTACTTCTGTGGTTATCATCAATAGCATTTTGGATAAAGATCGACGGAAAACATGTGAAGAGATTGCATTGAAAAAAACATGTCTACCGCTTCTTGTCTACAAAAGACTCGCATGTCTACCCAAAGATTCACATGTCCACCCAGAGATTCGCCAAAGAAGGCCCGATATGCTCAAAGCTGGTGTCATCATTTTACACGACAACGCAAGGACACATGTGGCCCGTGCTGTAAGAGACCTCCAGAAAAAATTATGTATGGGAATTTCTTTCCCACGTGACATGCAGCCCTGACATGAGCCCACCAGACTATGACTTGTTCCCAAAACTGAAGAAGACACTCCGCGGGAAAAGATTCAGGATGTTTCTAATGAGGTGACCTGAGTAATTAGACGCCACAACAACGGAGGTGTCCTGACTGGAATAAAGGACTTGTCCAAAAGTTGGGCCACTGTCATAAAGAAACATGGATTTTAATTCGAAAGCCTGTAAAGGTATGTTGGGGGGGAATCCCTTTTATTAAAAGATAACACACAGTGTGCAAAACGTTTGAAATGATCCTCGTATAATATATATCGAAAAATCAAGATGGAAATTTTTTTAATTTGGAACAAGTCCTTTTTCAGAAATTTTTTTTTATTCTCAGTTCAGGAAATTAATGCACTACAATCAAAATAAAAATCCTAATTTATCCGCATTAATAGCGAAACACATTTTATCATTGAGCGTTTAGAGTTCAACCTGATATGCGTAGCCCTTTGCGCTGGTTTCTGGCTCAACGGATAACACGCGTGTCGTAAGTTGAAGACAAAGCAGAAAGAGAGAGGCAAGTTCGACCACAACCAGCTGCAAACGGAAGAAACCTGAATATTTCGAAATCGAAGACTTCGCAAAATTTCTGTATAAATACGCTGAAACCTAAACGGATTTTTCTGAAATGAACGGGATTACTAACTATGGAAAATCTGTAAAATTCCGGAAGTTAGAAGAAACGGGAACTTTTAAAAATGGAAATTTCTTTGAAGTACGGACAACTACAGGCAACTTTTCTATACGTTATTTTCAGAAATTTTTCGTGAAATCACACCACTGATTATTTGCAGCGTAGAGTTGGCCTCTGCATATTGGAAACAAGTCACGGAAATGTAATCATGAGTAAAGGCAGCGACGTAACCTGATAGTAACCGCGAGGAAGAGCTGTTGCTTAAAAACAGTAACTGCTGAACTGTTACGATTTATACGTCATCACCTTCTCGCGTGTAAACCAAGACTATGTGATATACGGCAAAACTTCCAATCAACCAAAGAAATGTGGTCGTAATCGTTCAATTGACTTTCGAGGTGAGCACAGAATGTCCTGTATCGGTGAGCTCCGAATGTCCTATACCGACGAGCGGCGAATGCCCTGTGTCGGTGACCGCAGAATAGGTGAAGTAAGCGCAGAATGATCCGTAAGTGAGAACAGAAGGTCCTGTGTCGGTGCGTGGTGAAGCACAGAATGTCCTATATCGGTGAGAGCCGAGTGTCCTGCACTAAAGAGCAATTGAATTAGAGATACCTGTCTAGTAACGTGTAGCACCACCTTTCGCCCTGATGACGGCGGCGATTCGTCTCGGCATGGACTACACAAGACACCGGAGCGTTGGGAAGCCATACGGATCCACGACCCCTGAACAAGCTCCCACAGTTCACGAAGACTTGATGTAGTGGGTTCATAGCCTCGAACATCTCTTTCGATGGCATCCCAGATGTGCTCGATAGGAATGAGGTCAAGTGATCTAGCTGGCCAAGGAAGCGAGGTCACGTCGGTGGAGTGTTCATCCAATCATTTGGATACAATTCGGGAGCGATGGCACGGTGCATTGTCTTTTTGCAGGATGAGGTCACCAGTGGGATTTTGAAGACGCACAAACAAACGGGAATAAATGGTCGTCCAGGATATCCCGGTAACGTTGACCTGTGAAGGACGATGTCATACGTACCAGGGGTCCTATTTCAGTCCACGTAAACAGTCCCCAGACGAGAATGCCACCCCCACCAGCTTGAAGAGTACCCTGCTGGCAAACAGGGTCCATCGCTTCATGCGGTTGGCGCCTTGCTCGTATCCTGCCATCCGCATGTACCAACGTGAATCTCGACTCATCAGTCAAGGCAACATTTTCCCGCATGTCTAGGGTCCAGTGGCGATGTTCCCGCGCCTATGCTAATCTTTGCACCCTGTGATGTGCGGTCAGCAGCGGTAACCTTGTGTGCCGGTGGCTTCTGTACCCCATAGCGAAGAGATGGTTCTGGATAGTGTGGCTGTTTACACGTTTTTGTGCACCAGCGTTAAATTGCCGAGTGATTTCTTGCACTGTGGCCCGTCAATCCGCTGTTACAATGCGAGCTAGCCGACGATGAACCCGCTGATCCACACGCTGTTGTCCACGGCAGTTGGCCTTGCAGGGATGGTTTTACCGGATTCGATGTACCGTGACACGGTACTGACGGTGCACCCGTGACACAGTGGCTCGTGAAAATCCCAGTGTCTGCACGACTTCCGAGATGGAGTGACCCATTCGTCGGACCCCGACAATTTTCCCACGATCAAATGCGCTTAGATTCTTCGTCTTTCCCATACTGCGTCCGACCCTTACTGATTCCCGTCGCATCACTCCTTATACTGTCGGATCGCGGCATACGTCATGTCGTTTCCGTTTACAGGGCCGCCCACAGCGCTACATTTGCATAATGCCAGGTGTCTCTAATTCAATTGATCTTCAGTGTTCAGGGCGATTCCTAAAGTCCTAAGTCATCTCAATATCTTGGGAACAAAGACAGCAAGAGCTATGGAAGTAAAGTATGGTATAGTAAAACAACTATGCGCTATCGGATGAGAGTAACTGCAGCGCCTCTAGTGGCAGAATGTGGAAGTTAGCACTCCTATCTCGGAAACCATGAGAGATACGGGAAAGAGATCAATTGAAAACTTGTAGAGCATCAACCAATTAGTAGGAAATGACATATGGTAGAAACGGCTGGGGTACGTAGAAGGCTGGAAACGTGAGAGAAACACACTTTCATTATACACAGGCATGAATACACATGGAGTACATTGGTCGTACTTAATGCAACAGCGGTACTTACATAACGTAGCGTTTAACGTAAATAAGGTTCAATATGGCCACCATCTGCCACAATACTCATTTGAATGCAAGACAGAACTTCCCGTTGTACGTTCGCCAGCATAACAGGTGTCACGCTCTTACACGCAGCGACGATACGCAGTCGTAGATCGTGAAGGCTCGTCGGTTCTACCCTGTACACGTGATCTTTTAGGTAACCCCAGAGGAAGAAATCCATGGGAGTTAGATCCGGGGATCGTGGAGGCCACGCTAGCAGACCACCATAACCGATGATCTGTTGCCCGAAAGTGTCGGACAGGAAGTGCTGTACTGCTGTTGGTTGATGTGCCGGACCACCGTCATGCTGAATCCATAATGAGCGTACATCTTGCCGAGGCAGATCATCTAACCACTCAGGTAATGTGCTTTGTAACAGCTGAAGGTATCTTCGTCCATTTAATGCGCCCTCATAGAACACAGGCCCAACAAGTCGGTCCTTCCAGATGTCACACCAGACATTGATCGACCAGCGCACCTGCTGCCTCATTTCCCGTGTAAAAAATGGATTCTGAACTGCCCAGTAATGGGAGTTTTGTTTGTTCAGCAACCCGGCGCGTGTTAACTGCGCCTCGTCAGTCCAAAGGATGTTTGATAGAAAGGCCGCATTTACATCTACGGTGTTCATTACAAAATTGCACCAATCTAGACGTCGTTGGATATCCCCTGGCATCAGTACGCGCAGCGGTACTGTACGGCAAGGGGGGCATATCATGCTTATGCAAAATGTTCCACACACGGGATTGTGATAAGCCACATGCCATACCGACTTCCCTCGGACTGGTGTGTGGGTTGGCCAAAACGTATGCCAGAACATCGACTGGTTGCACATCCCTACCCATTCAGGTGGGTCGGCCCAAACGGGGACGCGCTGCAATACTGCCTGTCTCTCGCAGCCGTTGAACCGCGCGACTTATGTTCCACGCTGTCGGCGATAGATGAGTCGGAAATCGTAAGTCATACTGGCGTGACGCTTCCCTCGCTTCGCGTCCGAATTCTCCATTTAGCAGTACAATCTCGCAATGCTGTTCATTCGAATAGCCTACCATGCTCGTCCTTTACCCGATACTCACGTTACGAATGACATAGGTCCTGACCAACGATCCTTTATACATTGCCACGCCGCGCCTGATACGGCAGGTGAGGCGTTATGTCACACCAGAATTTGCGTACGACACTCACAGGCGTGCGGTCGCATACGCCATACATTTCTCACTGCTAGACTGTTACCGCGACAACGACACGAACCGGCTTCGCACAAGTTCGCGTTTCTAGCCTTCTACTTACCCCAGCCGTTTCTACTATATATCATTTCCTACTAATTCGTTAGTAGGAAATGACTGTTATGTTACCGCGACTACAAGTTTTTAAATGATCTCTTTCCGTATCTCTCATAGTTTCCGAGATAAAACTGCTAACTTCCACATTTTGCCACTAGGGGCGCTGCAGTCACTCTCATCCGATAGCGCATGGTTGTTTTACTATACCATACTTTTACTTCCATAGCTCTAGCTGTCTTTGTTCCCAAATTATTGAGGTGACTTTGGACTTTAGGAATCACCCTGTATAGTGCATGATATATGGAATTTCTTAGGTAAGGTTTCCTTCATCACATCCGGTAACATTTTTTACAATTCAGTTTCTAGAATCTGGACCTATATTCACAAGAACACATACAATAATAAAAATAATATACTTTTCCGAACATTTATGTATATATGTCAATAGAACAACTAAAATTAATTCAAAACTCTGGAGCAAAAAATATTGCGAAGATATGTGATAAACAAAGTGGTTGTAGTAAAACGGAAATATTTCGAGTTGATGTACTACAAAATTAATTGCTTGGACATGAAACGAAAAAATATCCGAACTTTAATTAAAGATTATCGCATAACAAATAATGAAGTAGGTATTAAACACGAAAGAGGAAACATTTGGTAATCTTCTGTACATTAAAAACATTATTTGAAGTTTAAAAAAGTGTTTTCATTAAACCCTTTAATGCTATATCAAATATTAAAGATATAATCAAGAGATCTGCAAATCAGTAAACGTGTAGATACGAGATTCTGAAATTAATGAATAATGGAAAAAAGGATGAAGGAGAACATAATACTATGGGGAACACTAGGATTTTTTTCTTTTTTTTAGAAGTTAGCAGTAAATTCTATGAAAGATTACTGGGAACACATTTTAGTACGAATACATCAATAATTAAACATCGCAACAAAAATTTAAAACACAAGGATATAATGACAGTTTAAATGTTCGGCAACTACTTAGCACTGCCGAATGTCAAAGCTTTATGTGTTAAGGAAATATTTATTGCCAAGGAAAATTCGTTTTAACAAAAAATGACATCTCTTTATTACTGTTTTACAGGTGATGACTTTCATGTGATCTTATGATGTGCGGCCTTTATACACTGATCACAAAATGTTAGAATATAGCGATTCAATGGGAAAACGTTGAGATATGCGAATTAAGTGACTATTGGAGACTAGATGAAAGCCGGTCAATAATGACGGGGGAAATAAAATTTATGATACAGAAATTATTGGTATTTATATATTGAGTTTTTGAGTTCCACGTCAATAGATGGCGACGATAGCTCAGAGCTTTCTGAAAATTTCCTGAGCAGTCGGTTATGGAATTCGATACGACAGGTTGTCTGTTATGTGTTTTGTAAAACCTTTAGTTCCTATTTCGTCTACTCTTCCTGGAACACAACATTTTTCGTATACACTGACTGTGAACCCTGTATCAATTTCCACTGTTCTTTTCCGTGAACTATTTTTATCGTGACATTGTCAGGTCGTCGTACCCTTGACGTTGCCACATACAGATGGCTAAACACCGGTCCAAGTAGTGAACCAAAATTCCTGATGTAAAGTTTTTTGTAGCCTCCCCTGTGGCGCAGTGGTCTAAGCGATGGCCTCTGATCATTCGTCCGAAAGGGGTCTGGGTTTGAATCCCGGTGAGGCATTGATGTTGCGTTTGTCTTACGGCACTGGCTCTCTCCCTTTCCTGGAATTAGTGACCTTAAATTAAGGACGGGCGACTGCTTATATAGCCAACTGAGTTGCTCACGGAGGGCGTTAAACCTCGAACCAAAAATTAAAAAAAAGTTTTCGTATCTCTAGAGTTGAACGTGTGACATACGCATCTCTGACGTCTGACGTCATGCGAGAATGATTTGGATTAGTGACGTCACACCAGCAGCTCTGTTCTTTGTGCGTTCTTTTCTGCGCTTGTACGTGATGACGTCGCTTACACGGAAACATGAAAACCTGAGCGTGACGTCACAAACACTTTTTTCTCGGCTGTTGCTATGACGACCCTAAAAGTGGCACGAAGGAGGAGGAGGGCTCTAGCGGATTATACATTAGGATTGGTTATCAGCGTGGGTAGCTAAGACATACGTAAGTTAGCATCATGGCAACATTTAAACACGAAAGAGGAACAGCACGTGACGAGCGAGCTCGGATGAAAGTACCTGCGAGAAAGTACCTGTGAAAGAGGAACAGCACGTGACGAGCGAGCTCGGATAAAAGTACCTGCGAGAAGTGGAAAACTGGTCGTTTTACCGCTTGGTCTAGTTGCTGAGTATATTGCTTTCAGAGTGGGATTAACATGAAATGATGTCCGGACGTTTCAGCATTGGCAACAGAAATAGGGATTTTGACATGTTACAAGCAGGCGTACGGCAAATTGATGTGACTGCTGCTTTAGGAATTTCTCAAAGTGTAGTAATTCGGCTACACACACAGAGGATTTCTACGGCATGGAATTGTTGCAGATCGACTGAGGAGTTGTCGCCCGAGGATAACCACCAGGAGGTAAAATTGCTAACTGACAGTAAGTGCTCGGAGAAGGCCAAGTACCACTAGTAGCCAACACTGGGAATCACTTCGAGCTGCTTCTGGTGTCACAGTATTCACTGAAACGGTAAGAAACTGTGTCCACGAGTAAAATCTCAGAGCAAGGAGGCCGCTGAGATGTATAGCATTGATATCAGCTCACCGTCGTCAAAGATGAAACTGGGTCCTACACTAAGCGTCATGAAATACAGGGTGACAACATGTACTTTTAACAGATGAATCTCCTTTCACCCTTTATTCTGACCCTCCAAGAGGAGACTTGGAGGGTAAGAATAAACCAACAACATTAGTACCAACAACATTAGTAAAAATAATACAAAGAATGTAACTCTTTGTTAGGAAAAACTCAACACTAACACTAAATTAGAACACACAGTCGTCAAATTACTCAAACTTCAATTTATCATGCGTCTCTCAATTAGGGTGATAACTTTCACCATCTCAACCCTGATGCATCTCAAAACATTATACGTATATACACTATATTGATAAAAGTCATCGAACACTTAGAAGAGAAACACAACATACCATTTATTCACATACATTATTACGGTTTCGGTTGACCTTTGGCCTTAATGCATGCACTGACCCTTCGAGACATACTTTCGACAAGGTTATGGAAAACAGCGATAGGTATGCGCTTCCATTCAGTACATAATGCTGCCGCTAACTGTTGTTTAGTAGTAGATCTTGGTTCTAAACTTCTTATGCGGCACCCTAATTCATCCCATAGGTGCTCTATGGGATTAAGATCAGGGCCCTGTGCTGGCTAGTCCACACAAGGTAATGAATTATTGTCAAACCACGCCGTAACAGTCCTTGCTTTATGGCTCGGTGCATTATCTTGCTAGTACCAACAAGGCTGGCTTCCATAATGTTGCCACAGAGTTGGTAGGGCATCCAGAATATCGAGGCAGACGTTCTAGTTAACAGGTTTGTCCACGATAACCAATAGGCTTGGACCATATCATGAACCCTCCCCCCACGAGTACACTACCAGCTCCAAACTTGACCGTAACAGTACACTGCGGTAAATAGCGTTCAGCCGGCTGCCGCCATACCCACAGACGGCCATCAGACTGATGGATCGTGTATCTGGATTCATCAGTCCATAGGACCCGTTTCCATTGATCTACGCTCCACGATAAATTTTCTTTACACAATGCTAAACGACGAGTAGCATTCCGAGTGGAGATGAAAGACTTAGGAGCAGCCTCACGATCACGGCAACCCATAGAATGAAGTTCTCTGCGAATGGTACGTGTACATACCGAGGTTCCAGCATTTTTACTCACGTTTACACTGTGGTCTTGTGCAGTACTCCGTCGATTAGCTGTAACGACCCTCCTTAGGCTTCGACGTCCTCTATCACCGATTTTCTTTGGTCTGCCGGTACGCTGTGCTGCTTCAGGCACGCCATGCGTCTTCCACTTATTCAGTACATCCAAAACAATTGACTTTGGTATGTTTAAACGCCTATCGGTTTCTTTTATGGAGAACCCACTAATATAACACACAACGATCTTTCCTTTCTCAAAGTCAGTTCTCTCCCGCCGCGACGTTTTCACTCAATCTCACAATGCGATGTGATCGTGGTAAGCTGCAGGCTTGTTTTTATATCGTTTGCAGCTGTACCGCGCATCTTAAGAACGCAGCAGATCCGTTCATTTGCTTTTAAAGGGGTGTCCGGTGACTTTTGTCAATATAGCGTATATCGTTTAGCTCTCGTCTCAGGCATTCATACGTCATTCATTCCGAACTGAGAGGTGTTGCCAACCATACTTTTGTGTGAGAGAAAATATCACGTTAAGTTTGAAAAATGCTAAGGAGAACGAACCCAAATTTACATAGAGAAAGAAACTAAAAATCAAAGTTAAATTAGTGTATACGTCACAGAGCTTGAAAATAAATGGTTATATTTTCAGGAAATCGGAGTTGTATTTGAAAAACAAATTCCAAAATTTGTTTTTCATGTCAACATTCTTTAGTGCTTTGATATTTCCTTCAATTCACGGGAGAATAACAAATTGCTGAAGAATATCCGGCGTACGGTAGGTGGAAAAATCGTTCTGATAAATTGTTGAATGATTCGAACGAGAGTCGTTTGGATTTTGTTAATACTGCGGCCAGTGAAAAAGAAAAATCACGCATGTGTTTGATGTCAAGGTACAAGATCTTGACGAAACATCGATAAATGATATGATCAGCACAGTCTTTCGATTGCTATGACGAACAGTTCGGTTGAGTATATCCAGAATAAGAGTGTTCGTGTGCTCTATGTATTTGTCTGTTGCAATCGCAGTTGTTTGCAGCCACCCGGGATGATCTTACCAGTCCAAAGATACAGCTTGCTACTCTTTTGTACTCATCGTCACGTACATCGAAGTTCGTGTAAGGCATCAGTCATTCGGAGGTTCAAATAGCTCTTAGTGTTGTTTTGTAAATAAACCCGTTTCTGCTATAACGTGAGTGATAGAAAAATAAGAGCCAGGAAATGGCCTGAAAAAGAAAGACGGAGAAAACTTCACATGGATTGGAAACACACTTTAAATTCTCCGAGTAATATAAGAAATTATCACTAAAGCCGTATTTGTACTATCTGTAAAACACACAATTGTAATTACTTCAACATATCGGTGATTCAATAAAATATTTAGTAAATCGGCGTCTAAGTTAAAAACATCGTAATTACAATAAAATTACCAACTGAAACTCATTAGATCTTTCTGCCTTACAATAAGGCTGCCACCGGACGAAAGACTGTAAAAAGTTATAAGGAACGAAGATATATATGTTTGTCAATGATCAAGTACAAGTGTGACGTAATGTCCTGAGTAGATCAGATGTGCGAAGAGACCCCCTGCTGTCACCACCCCTTTCTTTCCCTTTCCAACCCCAACCCCTCCCCTTTCCTCATAGAAGTAATACAGTGAAGAGAACAGGTAAGTACAACATAAATGTAGATAATGAAGTAGTGTGATGGAAACATAATGTAACGTCACAGAATCTGCTTCCAGGTCTGAGGAATAAGGTACGGAGCGTCATCATTGCAAGCAGCAGCATCAAACTTATGAATACATAAGGTTTCTGCAAATAATATCTGAAAGTTTGTTGACGGGGTAGCGAAGATGTAGTTTTAGCCCAGGTAGGGAAAAGAGTATGATTCATACGTGACATATCCAGCGAGTTGAAGTACCCAAAATCGACAGTGGCCTACGTGATTGGCAAGTGGAAGATGAGAGGTTACTGTCGGAATGTTCCCCTACCCGGCCGACCCACAAAACTGGGAGTTAGAGACCGACGGGTGCAAGCCAGAGAAATAGAAATTCGGAAGAACCGCACCACATCAATGGGCCACATCCGCGAGGAGTTTCAACAGGCATCCGAGAGTGTTCTTTCGATGAATACCATCCGTAAGGAAGCCCATCTGCTCGGTTATCGTGGACGTACTGCCGCCCACAAGCCTTTGATCACCAAGTCCAATAGCGCTGCTCGGCTAACGTGGTGCAAAGAACGTCGACAGTGGACCGTTGAACAGTGGAAACAGGTTCTCTGGAGCGACTAATCAAGGTTCACCCTCTACCGTTCCGATGGCAGGGTCAGGGTTTGGCGTCTGCCTGGAGAACGCCTCCTGACGGAATGTAGTGTGCCAACTGTGAAGTTCGGCGGCGGTGGAATTATGCTATGGGGGTGTTTCTCCTGGTATGGCACGGGATCCTTGGTCGCAATTCCTGGTAGACTCAATGCCGAGACCTACTGCACCATTTTGGATGACCATGCGCTTCCTACGTTGTGGCAGTTTTACGGGGTGGACCCATATCACTTTCAGGATGACAATGCCACCTGTCATGTTGCGAGGTCCACCATGGCTTAGTATGGTGACATTGGGGTTAATCGAATGGACTGGCCTGCTCAGAGCCCTGACCTTAATCCTGTGGAGCACCTCTGGGACGAGTTGGAGCGTCGACTTAAGGGGTGCCCCTACCGTCCGAAATCGGTGAAGGAACTGACCTGTCTTTTCCAAGCCGAGTGGAAGAAAATACCGCTAACCGTCGTACAACGCCTGGTTGAGGGTATGCCCTGGAGGGCTGCAGCTGTAATCACCGCTCGTGGAGGCTTCACCAACTATTGAAGGTGAATAAACTTCGTTTTCCTTTGCTATCACAGGTGTCCAATTACTTGTTGGTAGATAGTGTATTTTGTAAGACGTTAACAATTTCCGGTACGTAGTCCACTGATCCAACAAAAAGTTCCTGATGTCTTTCGCTGCATAAGGTGTAACAGGAATGCCTCCGGATTTTGACAGCAATTTTGGTATTTTGGATACCCATGGTTAGATGGTAGATAGAGTATTCTCGAGATTTCTACCTGACGTGCCTTTGAGTTCGAGGAATGTAGGAATGCACGGCGAACCAAAAATAATAAAAAGCTGATAATTTTTAATTTAATGAGTGTGCGGACCCATACGAAAGACGGTGTGAAATAGGTTGCTTATGTAGTATGAAGTCGAGAAATGGTGAGGAGCAATTGCTTTCAGTTTCAATGGTAAATTTGATCGAAGGAAATTTAGATGATAGAAGATCTGTAAAGCGCATCAAATCCTTTGTTGACTGCCAGAAAATGAGCACATCATCCACATAGCGTAATATATAGGGATGGATGAATACTGCACTGATTAAGAACGTCCTCTTCCAAAGATTGCAGAAGAATTTCTGCTATTATTGGAGATAGAGGCAAGCCCATATGTGCTCCCTCAAGTGATAATTTCTGATATTGCTCGCGCGAGTTTTAGAATTTCAGCCAGTCTACCCGTGTAACAGTTGTTCGAACTTTAAAAGCGTATTGGTGCAACTCAGCAGCACACGACGGGAACTAAGCAATATTTCCCAAAAGTAAAAGTCAAATACTGACAACCTCAGAGTTGACATTCATTCCACGGAGAGAATCACCATCTGCCTTCCGGAAAGAAATATTTTGCTGTCTCTGTAGATTTGAAGAAAGTTATTACCTAGTGAATGCATGTGGCTTCTGTAAAAATAATTGAATGATTATGGTACAACTGGAAATTTACTTGAATGTGGGAAAGCTATATATACTCTGTTATTATAGAGTATGTACCTGCGAACAATGTTTCATGGGAATGGCTTTCTGTTGGTGACAGGCATTCTTGAGTAATATCACCATGTCTGTTATACACTATCTACAAACAAGTAATTGGACACCCCTGCAATCGACGATATCTGCGGTCCTGATACATGTCACGGCAGCCGCCGTTAAATATCGTGTGGGAAACAACAACGCAACTAGTCGCAAGCAAGATGCCACGCAGTTCGGATATCTCTGATTTCGAGAAAGGTGTAATCGTCGGGTATCACAGAAATGGCCGATCCATACGTGACATATCCAGTGAGTTGAAGCCCCCAAAATCGACAGTGGCCTACATGATTGGCAAGTGAAAGATGAGAGATGACTGTCGGAATGTGCCCCGACCCGGCAGACCCACAAAACTGGGAGTTAGAGACCGACGGGTGCTGGCCAGAGAAATTCGGAAGAACCGTACCAAATCGATGGGCCACATCCGCGAGGAGTTTCAACAGGCATCCAGGAGTGTTTTTACGAAGAATACCATCCGTAAGGAAGCCCATCTGCTCGGTTACCATGGACGTGCTGCCGCCCACAAGCCTTTGATCACCAAGTCCAATAGCGCTGCTCGGCTAACGTGGTGCAAAGCACGTCGACAGTGGACCGTTGAACAGTAGAAACAGGTTCTCTGGAGCGACGAATCAAGGTTCACCCTCTACCGTTCGGATGGCAGGGTCTGGGTTTGGTGTCTGCTTGGAGAACGCCTCTTGCCGGAATGTATTGTGCCAACTGTGAAGTTCGGCGGCGGTGGAATTATGCTATGGGGGTGTTTCTCCTGGTATGACACGGGACTCTTGGTCGCAATTTCTGGTAGACTCAGCGCCGAGACCTACTGCACCATTTTGGATGACCATGCGCTTCCTACGTTGTGGCAGTTTTACGGGGTGGACCCATGTTACTTTCAGGATGACAATGCCACCTGTCATGTTGCGAGGTCCACCATGGCTTAGTATGGTGACATTGGGGTTAATCGAATGGACTGGCCTGCTCAGAGCCCTGACCTTAATCCTGTGGAGCACCTCTGGGACGAGTTGGAGCGTCGACTTAAGGGGTGCCCCTACCGTCAGAAATCGGTGAAGGAACTGACCTGTCTTTTCCAAGCAGAGTGGAAGAAAATACTACTAGCCGTCGTTGAACGCTCGGTTGAAAGTATGCCCCGGAGGGTCGCAGCTGTAATCGCCGCTCGTGGAGGCTCCACCAACTATTGAAGATGAATAAACCTTGTTTTCTTTTGCTATCACAGGTGTCCAATTAGTTGTTGGTAGATAGTGTATTTATTTATGGATGCATGCTGTGTGCGGCCCAATAGAAGGTAGTGTTTTATATTTTGGAAACTCCCATGTGAGGAGTTTACTGTATGCTGATGACACAGTTTTTCTGACGGAGAACAGAAGGGAGTTGCAGGGTATGTTATCCCGAACATACGAAGTTTGCATAAATTACGAGCTGAGTATCAGTAAGGAAGAAGCAAGTTATGAATTTCGAGTGGGGAACTGTTAGTGCTCTTTGAAAACAAGATCAGTCTAAATGTTGCGGAATTACTGTATACCAGAAGAATGAATTTGTATGTTTAGAAAACAAGCTTTACAGGGAAAACAGATTAGTGTGTAAAATCAAAAGGTGAAGGAATTCAGTTTTGAAATGAAATACCTTGCTGCATTAGGTGTACTACATAGGGCTAATACACAGCCATTCGCGGCGATAAAGTTCCTGAATGGCTATGCATGGAACTGTAGTTTTCCCCAACTACGATGAACGGTAGTGAAACGTGGGTATTGAAGAGATAAAGGAGTCTTTTTTGTGCTAGGAAGACGATTTACTTACGGCTAGACATATTCTGATCAGATCTGTAACAGAATCTCGACAGAAACTATCCCGACAAGCCAAAATCCCGACAGCCGAAATCCCGACTACCCAAAATCGCGTAACGTCCAATATCCCGACACTATCAAATTCCCGACAGCAGAAATCCCGAGAATTCAAAATACCGACAATCCAAAAATCCCGAAAGTGAAACACCTGATGAGCTCATGCCTTAATATAGCGTTGCATTTGGAATCCCAGATAATCTTTCAAATTCTTTTTGACGTGATATTTTATTTTTAGCTAATAGCATTATTTTATTTTTAGCTAATAACATTATTTTATTTTTAGCTACTATCATTATTCGAACAATTGATTTATTATAATAAGAAATACTGAAATTTGGAATTTGGGTTGTCGGGATTTTGGTGTTGTCGGGATTTTGGGTTGTCGGGATTTCGGCTGTCGGGACTTTGGCTTGTCGAAAAAACGACTGTCGGGTTTATGTCCGGATCCGATTTTGATCATGTGAGAAAAGAAGATGTGAAATGTGAAGCAAAATGTTGTCAGTAGTATGGATACAAATATTTAGGGGTGGTTTGGCTATGTTGAAAACATAAAGGATGAAGTGAAAACTACAAAAAGTTATGCAGCTCTAGTGGTAGCAAAATAGTAGAGAAAGATCAAGGAAATCACAGAAGGACCATATTCGGGAATATAAAAAGATAACGAGTGAGAAATCCAAACGGTTGTGTGTGAAACGTGTGATGCATATCACTGAAGCTAGAGTTGTGCTCCATGATCGCTGTAAATCATATTTTTCGTACTCCAACAGTAAGCTGAATCTAATATCATTAGTAACTTTGATTTGGCAGACGATCTTTCTGTGACTAGCTAACATCTGAATCTCAGAAAACTGCTCTTATCGATATGTATGTACGGAGGCTGATGAATAAGTAACTTCTGATGACCTTTAGCAACCGATTAGATATGCATACAGGGTGTTCGTAAACTGTTTTGACAAAAGAAGAGGGAGTACCCATCAAGACGAACAATATTTACAATGGAACCTAAGGTCACATTCCACTCTGAATGTCAGAAAAGAGTAACATCGAAATACGTCCAACAAGCACAATTCGTCACCTCAGACGTCATTTCTTTCGTGCCGGAGAAGTAGTACATCACCAGAGCATCACCGTCAAGCATTTACCGTATGAAAATTGCCAGAGAAAAGACGCAGCATCGAAAGTTGCAGCTGATTGGCTTATCAAGGTGCAGTAGACACTTCCTGAAGGCCACGTATCCCGCACGATGGATTGGACGTGGCGGACCTGTGCTATGACCTGTGGGTTTAAGTCCGGTGAGCGTGGCGGACCTCCACGCTCACCGGACTTAAACCCACTGGACTTCTTCTTCTGGAAGCACATGAAATCATTGGTGTACGAGACGCCTGTGGACTCCGTTGAAGAACTCGTAGCGAGAATCGTTGTTGAAGCGAACAGGATAAACACGACACCAGGAGTCTTCGAGAGGGTGTGCCAATCTTTCATTCGCCGGTGTGAATTGTGCAACGGCACCCGTGGCCGCCACTTTGAGCATCTACTTTGTGTCTGTTCCTGATCTCCATAAATGAGATTGTGCAACTTATAATGTCGTTAATTCTCTTTCTTTGCACTGTTGAAGATTCAGCTTGGACATCTAACTTTACTCTTTTCCGACACTCAGAGTGGAATGCGACCCTAGGTTCCATTGTACATATTGTTTGTCTTGTTGGGTACTATCACCCCTTTTCTTTTGTCAAAACAGTTTACGAACACCCTGTATATCAATGTTACCCTACGTCATTACAGACAGCGGAGTAGAGGGCGTTGTTTAGGACAAGAGTTTGAATAAAATGACAAAGTGCTCGAGAAGAGATTCAAGTGAAAATGACGACGCGTTTAGAAACGTGGTCTCAATCATAGATACCAGATTAGATATTTCTGGGCAGATAAAATGGCGGAAGCAGAGATCCGTCGCTACAAACAGCAAGAAGTCTACGATCCTTGAGTCATGAGCTAACGGAGCCTGACAGAACTGTGTTCAAAATTCGCACAGGAAAGTGAGGCGTTGACGGATGACAAACGCAGTGGCAGGCCCTCAACAACAACAACGTAGCTTGCGTGGAAGATCAGGCACAAGAAGGTAGACGGGTGAATTTGCGTCAACCTGCTACAAATACAAATGTTCCTTCGATAACGCGCTTCACATCTTTAAACCTAATCACAGCGCATATCTCAGAGTGATACCATTTTTCCAGGAGGGTGCACATTTTCACTTGCGTCTGCTCTCTTTACCATTTTATGCAAACTCTTATGCCAAAGAACGCGCTCTCCAGTCTGAAAAGTGGAATGAAATTGCGAGACACTGATTTGCATATCACTAAATCTCCGCCAGTGATCATGGGAAGTACCTTTTTTCAGTTCCCGTACGAAGCTAAGCTTAAAACATACACCGAAGAGCGAAACATTATGACCAGCGCGTCTTAATGCAAATTAAAGCACCTGCAGGTAAAAGACGGCGCGTGTAAAAGTCATGAAACGGTATAAATAACACCTGATACTGAGCTCTGTTAAGCAGCGTTATTCTCGTTCTTCAAATGGGAAAGGCAGCGTGTTTAAGTACGTCTAACAAAGTCTAAATTGAAATGGCCAAACGACTAAGTCAGAGTATTTCCGAGACGGCAAAACTCATGGGATGCTCACTCTCAGCCGTGGTTAGTACCTCCAAAAGGGATTCGAGGAGGAAAACCTCGAACTGCCGGCAAGGTGTGGGCAGACTACAGCTCATTGATGTTAGAGGTTAGCGAATGCTATCCCGTATTGTACGAAACAACAAAAGGGATACTGCGGTGCAACTCTCAGGGAATTTATATGCTGGTGACAGGAGTAGTGTGTCACAAGGCAGAGTATATCGAACCCTGCTAAGAATGAGGTTGAGTAGCCGCAGGGGTCATTGAGTACGCATGCTCTCCTCGGTTCTCCTTCGAAAGCGCCCACAATAGGCAAGCCAGCATCAAAGCTGGTTCTTGAACAATTGGAAGAAGGTCGTCTTGTCCGATGAATCGTGTTTCCTGTTGCACATTGTGGACGGCCGGGTAGGTGTGTGTCTTTTACCTGGAGAAGTATTGGCAGCAGGATGCACCGTGGGACAAGCCGGTGAAGGAAGAGTAATGCTTTCGACAATGTTCAACTATACTCGGGGCAAAGCTAACCTGGTTACACTGTGTTTCCTGTGAAACCGATTCACCCAAAAAGATATCTCCTGTGCATCAGTATTTCTCTGCACACTAATGGGGTGCCATGTGTCGCAGACCGTTTCCCCTAAGGGTGACTTAAAGCAAGACACAAGGAAACTTCCCGCGTTACATCACGATGTCGGCCCTCAACCCCCACACCTTCTCAACCTTGCTGACCCCCCACACAAACGATTTTTGAGTGAGTATTTTAAAACAGTAACCACGAAGAAAGGAGCAAGCTTAATCGCCAAACCATTATTTTCCAACTAAGCCTCAGGCTAACACAATTCTCCTCCCGCTCGCAGTAAATATCATTCGTTTATACGGTACAGCCTCTTTGAAGCAAAACAAAGGTGACAATGACGTCTCCAAAATGCGAATATTTGTATTTTTTAGAAACGCAACCGAAACTAGGATCTTTATTCTTATAATGTACGTACATACAACATTTAGAACATCTATATATCCATGTCCTTTTTAGGTCTCAGTTCAAATTCAAACACGGGCTTTTCAACTGGAACTATATTATGCAGTGGAAGTGCACACTCTGTAACTTTTAACTCCAGAGTCAGGTTAGCCTTGCCCTAAGTATAGCCAACCTGGGTCCAGTCATTCATGTGCAGGAAACCATGACGCCCACAACCTACCTGAACATCATTACAAATCAGGTACATCCATTCATGATAGCGGTATTCTCTTCTAGTAATGTCTTGTTTCAAAAAGATAATTCGTCATACCACACTGCCCGAATGGTTCGGGGAGCACGAGGAAGGCTCCCAGTTCTTGTCTTGGATTCTAAATTCCTCACCCATCAATCCAATCGAGTATTTCTGGTTTGTGCTGGAACAGAAAATCCGATCTTCTGTGTCTCAACTGCGTAACTTAAAAGAGTCAAAGGCTCCTTTGGTACCAGTTTGCACAAGATACCATTAGAAATTTCGTAGCGTCCACACCACGCCGAGTAAGAGCTGTTTAGGTGGATCAACATCATATTAAGCTGGTGGTCGTAATGTTTTGTATCTTTGGTGTATGTGACTTATAGAATTATAATGAGCGCTACAAGAAACGTAGAGTAATAATAAGAATAGCGTGGAATGCAGCCGAAACGACGAAAATGTTGGAACCTACTATTTCGTTGAAAATGTCCTAGCTCTGCTGCAATTAAGGTAAAATGGCAAACACGTACGCTTTTTCTGTCCACATTGGTATTGTTTTTCCCTTTCCTAGAACAAAGAAACAGGCTTCCTGCATCCAGCCTTAGATTATCGTGGGGATATGTCATCTGAGGAAGCACTGGAAAAAGGAAACCAGTTTATCTTATTTGAGACATCAAATTGAACTTCGGAATGATATGCAGCAAATGTATTTGACATATCTTCGCCTACCTGCAGGCTAGGTGAATACTCTTTTCCACTGCTACATCGAATAACATCTATTATATTAATTCGAAAATTTAATCATGTATTTTATATTCGCCTTTACAGTGCATCCTTTTCTTTTTTTTTTTTTTTTTATGTAAAATCAGATTACTGTATAGTGTATATTCGTGTTCTTGTTCCCATTTATTTGAACGCATTTTGCCCAAAGGCGTACTTTTGTTTGATCAAGAGTACTTGGTCTTTTATCAGATTTATAATCAGTTTTTTTAGTCCGTCTTCTTCGTAACATAAAAAAACGTGTATGCCTTTCATAATGAAATAAGGAGGAAAATTCTGCATCACAAAAACGAAAGGCATGCAAATTCTTCTAGTGACGTTTAGCTGTATTGGTCGCAAATGGAATTTCTGTTGGAAGTTTTCAGAAGTGGATATTTCATGTTCACAGGAGAGCGGACCGTCAACATAATTAAGTTATTTTAACGTACACATGACCAAGTTTCTATTTCTTTTGACTAGGAGATTGTTCGACGGTTCTGCCATTTACGTTAGGCTGCGGTGTTTTGTGGATGGAAAGGGAGGGGGTGGGGGTGGGGCGAATAATCGGTTCTACAGTTTTATCGTTAACAACTTATATCGAGACTAAATACGTAAAAAAAGCTAATCACATCCGCACCATACCTTTACATAACAGTTGCCTATGAAAAAGTTTGGAAATAGGATTAATATATTAATTTTCCAGAGTAATCCCATTTGTCAAAACCCCGAGAATCGGTGACTCGATGCTGAGCAATAAATGGCTCTGATATTTCATGGGTGATAAAAGAACAACAAGAATGAAGCTCAATAAGGAATTGCCACTAGCTTCTGCGCAACCACCCGCGATTTTTAATTTGCACATTCATGATCTACGGACTACCGCAGGAGAGAAATTAAGTACGGGTATGATCTTGAAGGAGTGACACAGAACAAAATATTAGGTAGGTTGGGAAGAACAACTGGAAACTTACAAATTACTATAATTCCTTTAACAAAAAAGGAATGATAAGAATATTTGACGGAAACTATTACTAGTATTCTTCATTATGAATAGTACATTTTCAAAAGGTGGACAGCTCAACAACACCAATATGAGTATTGTAACGTACTTACCTCAGAGGTAACGCACATGTCGGTGAAGCTTAATTCGGAAAACTTTCGACTCCTGAGCAGAAGGATGTGGGTTCGATCAGCGTCACCGACAAATTTGTTTTAGGCTATATTGGCGTCCGAACGTAAAATGAACCCCCTGGTCGTTGGGTTGTTCGAAAAATGTGTGATGTTCGTTTTGCATATCGTCCGGAATTAGTCACAATTCCTCCTTCAGCGAGCTACTTAAAGCGCGGTTTGTGGGCGGAACCGGAAACCTACGATTCCGTTTCAGCCCTTTCTGAAGGTGTGGGGATATACGCTACGTACCTACCTCGAAGCTGACGCACATGTAAAGATGGCAAAGCCAACAAACGTCGTCGGTGTTGCTTAACGGGAAAAGCATTCAGCTCCGGAGCAGGAGAATGTGGTTTACTATATCCACCACCTTCAAACGGTTTTTACGCTATAGCGTTTACTGATTCTATGGAAAATGTCTGCAATTCAGAGACCTAAATCCTGTTTTTGTTGTAGCAAATATCAGGAATTTCTCTTTTCAAATGGCGAAAACAACTGAAATCGCAGTAGTTCATATCTAGGCAATACTGTGGGTGAAAAAGCTCCACCGAACCGTTCATTACAATGAGCAGTTGAGCAATTGGGGCCGTGTGAGGATGTGTATTATGGTGCACGAGGACAGATAACTGCACTTTATCTCGGAATGTCCATGCCTTGATTTACTCCTCTAGAAATGACTTATACCACTTCGATACTCTGGTGGTTTCCTTATCATACGTCTACCAGAAAACCACACTGCTAATATCAATGCCAAAGAAACTTTTATTTTAGGATCATGGAGGTCTACACGGGGTAAATGCGCCGCAGGAATACCGATTTAAATCAGGACCGTGGCTGATGTTCTTGTTGGTTGGATCAAGATTCACCCAACTTTCATCTAAGGGGAGAAACCTTGTGTGCATCCAAGTATTGCGTCTATACCACGAGACGTTACTTCGTGTGGTATCGTAGCGAAGCTCCTTCTGTATCGTAGCGAAGCTCCTTTCGTAGCGAAGCTCCTTCTGTATCGTAGCGAAGCTCCTTCTGTATCGTAGCGAAGCTCCTTTCGTAGCGAAGCTCCTTCTGTGTCGTGGTTAGTCTGCTCATTAGTACTGAATCTTTGGTCAGCATGGTAAAAACCGTTACGTGAGTGAAGACAGGTTGTGTGGAAAGGTCATTGGTACTCATACTATAATATTAAGGCAAGGCCTCGTGGATGCGTTCTTTGGCTTTTCGTCTGGAAGTCGAAATCCGTCGACTGAACAACGTCGACCAGACGTTGTTCATCCAATGTCACTCATCATCCCAGCGATTTTATTGTGTTCATCATTTTCAGCAGCGGATCTGTAGACACGAAGCAAGCCAGAGGTACGTGCTAAACAATCGCCAGACATGTATGCAGATCAAAGTTCTCGCGTACTTCCAGAATGATCTAATAGTTTACCTAAATGGCTTACTCCTTAAGATGGCCAATGCAAATTTAGGTAAACGTAATAGCGATAGCTAAGCTATAATTCACATCCGAAATATTTAAACATAATACTGGTCCGGTCCCTCATATAAAAACAATACCGTAACTAGGTGGTGAGAAAACTTAAGGCCCACAAAAATATCCAAATCTATGTCAACTGTACTGGGGTTTCTTTCTCTGGCTGCTGAGTACTTCACTCTGGTTTGGACGAAGGGCATACACGTTTACAGAGTTGACAAACAGTTTTGTGGTACCGTGACCATTTTCTGTGGTTGCATCAAGTCCACTCAGCTGACATGGGCACACAGCTTTTCTTGCACGAAAAAACTGCAGACACTGTGTCGTCCTCTTATACTTGAATGCCATACTATCCAAGAAAATCTAGATTTGGTAATCCAGGCTGACTTGAACTAATAAGCCTTACAAAAAGACTAAATTCTCGCGAGTCCAACAAATGCTTTATAAGAAGGAAGCGTGAAACCTCACTAAAGTACGAAGTAGATCCTGGTCGACGTCATCATTGAAGTATCATATTAGAATAACCGATCCGTTCAGAATTTCCCCATGTTTCTTGCTCCCACGAAAAGCCCAAAAAGTCTCAAAAGGCAACGAGACCGGCCAAGAAGGGATTTACCGCTGAGTGTGGAATTCCAAAGGCGACAAAAAGAGTCGCAATTCAGCCGATGGTGTGAAGCTCCTAGACTAAACAAAGTATCCGGAACACCGTTTGCAAGTCAGATGTATGGGGTAGGTTGCACTTTGGGCAAAGAAATTGTCGTATTTGTAAATTACTTAAGCGCCGTCTAATGCATTTTAAAGTGACCCCTAATGTTTTGTGTCTTAGTGTGCATGGAGGGAACAGCAAAGCGAGAGGTTACAGAAGAGCTGAAATCAACAGAAGGAAGAATCAGTTGTTTCTCGAGCCTGCGAAAGAAAAGATATCCTCGTGTCGAGAAAATACTTGATGAAGGGAGAATCGGCTATTTCTGGGGCCATCGCTATAAAGGCGTCTGTTGCCGCATGCATATACATCGACGCCAAAAATTATCCGAGCATGACATAGTGAATAAAGGACTGAAAAAAATCTAAATTCCATTGTAGAAATCCCAAACAGACTCCATATTTTTACGTTATATATATAGATAAATAACGTAAAAATATGGAGTCCGTTAAATTGAGGAAATAAGAAGAGGAAGAATGGCGTAAAATGATGAAGATAGAAGTTAGGAGAGAGGCAAAAATGGAAAGAAAAGTAAGAGATATATTTAGAAAGAAAGACAACGATATTGAATGAAGGGAGTACGCGGAAGATAGACAGAGAGAAAAAATTAAAAGGAAGATGGGTAGGGACAAGAAGGAATCGTACAGAAAAGGGAAAGGGAAAGACATGCTTAGAAAATAAAGACACGTGTGTAGGAAAGGAAAAAATAATGGAAAGGGAAACTGATGAAATTAGGAAAAAAGAACCAGCCGAAGAAAACGAAATGGAGAGAGAGAGAGAGAGAGAGAGAGAGAGAGAGCACAAAGACGAAAAATAGAGCTCCAAAGATAGTGAAATGAAAGACAATTAGTGAAAGAAAAGGAGAAAGACTGAAATAAATTTATACTGCTTCAAGAGAGGGAGCAAAAGATAATATGACACACAGAGCAGAGAAAGTGAAAGAAATAAGAATCACAGGAATAGGCAAAGAAAGTGTTTGGAACAGGTAAAAACGAGAGAGTGAGATATAAAATTTGCATTTTAAATTGCATACATATTTTAATGCAGAAAGTTTGTTTCCAATACTTGGATCAAAGCACAACCTTTTGATATTGCCAGTGATTGTTTTTCACAACGCATGTAATATATTCACAATTCAAGATTTACCTATTCCATTCCGACACTATGTCTTCAGTGTTCAAACTTCTGCTTTCTTTTTCTGTTTGGTTTACTGACTATAATGTTGTCCGCTGCGTTCTTTTAATGATGTATATTTACCTAGTCTCTTTTGGCAGTAGGTACTGTTCAAAGTACTTCCTATTACAACAGTTACTCTTTGATAACCCTAACTGCCTCTTGAAAATGATCAAATGGCAATGAAACAGAAATAAATGGAAAGAGAAAAAGAGGGTAAAAGAAACACAGAGAAGGGTAACAAAATAGAAAAGGTGAAATAGTGGCGAAAGAAGGATAAAAGACAGAGGAGGCAAAACAATTAAATTTGGAGTTTGTGACGCTTTGCAAATGTGTTGCAACCACGCCATTGTGGTGGCTGGTATAAGCCAATGGCTTCTAACCGTTCGTTCGAGATGCGTCCGTGCTCGTATCTCGGGAGAGGCAGGAATGGTGTGTTTGTCTTAAAGGGTTGGATCTCTGCATTCCCTGGAACCAGTGATTCCAAATTAGGACCGGAGGCCATTGAGTTGCTCAAGGTAGTCGTTAAAACCCCAAGCAAAAACGAAACGCATTCTCTATTATTTCTTTATTCAATCCGACTAAAGTACAATTACTTGAGTTAGGCAAATAGCGTGTTTGGGATTGGTAAAAACGAGTGTATGAGATTTAAAGGTTACGAAAATAATTTAATAGAGAAAACTTG
Source organism: Macrothele yani (assembly GCA_039090855.1). Taxonomy (NCBI): domain Eukaryota; kingdom Metazoa; phylum Arthropoda; class Arachnida; order Araneae; family Macrothelidae; genus Macrothele; species Macrothele yani. Next base: position 191,280,998 of record CM076995.1, read on the forward strand.
AGCCAGTTCAAACTATTGCCGAAAATCTATAGAAAACGGAAATTCAAAGAGAAGAAAAGAAAGACAATGCTACAGTTTTCAAATAGCAGTTTGGAATACATAGTTGCAAATTTGTACTCTGCTTTATTATGTTACTAGCATCAAAGCACAGTCTGATAAAGATACGCGGGTTTCATTAAAAAAATTTAAAAATACGAGTTAAAAAGTAAATGAACAGATTGTTGTCGTTAACACCAACCCACGTACCCTAAGAACTTAGATGTAGTCAGAAGACGGAAAAAATATAATTAAAGCCAAACGAGAGAGACAGCGATAGAAAGGGAGAGAGATCAGAAAAGAAAAAGGAAAACATATTTTCAGTTGCACCGGTGTCCACAGAGAGCGGAAATTCACGAGCGTAAAAAAGGCTTCGAAAAATATCTTAAGTACCTCATAATCCAATCAATACATAGCGTGTTGATTCGAAATCTTGTTAGAGGATCTAATTTTGCATGTCGAGTAATCAAGCGTGGCCGCAAATAAGAATACTAATTCCGAGTGCCATTTATTAGATTTTCTGCATTTCCTTGTTAAGAAAGCCATGTCAGAAACATCTGAATTGTGTTTCATTTTGTTTTTAATCTTCGGGCAAGGCAAAAGTCCTACATGGTTAAGAATTACTGGCTTCTGCTTTCAATGTAGAATTACTGGCTTCTGCTTTCATGTAACTCTTATGCAATTAGCGTTTTATTTATTTATTTATTTTTTCCATTTTCGCCATCTAATCGACTTGCTTGTGATGCCCGTTGCTTACACATTTTGATGAGAGTCCCGAAGGAAAGAACTAGCCAGACAGCAGTTTTGAAATATTTCAGTGCATCTGAGAAGAGAGATGCTTCATGTTACCTGTGGGATTTTAAACAGTACCATTCTATGTAGTTTAAATAAGGCCATGATGTTTGGCAGATATAGTTTTAAATTTTTTTAATTTTGATAATACGCTTCTGCGGTATAATCAGGTTAGGAAATATTCTGGCCGCCCCGGTGACGCAGTGGTCTAAGCGATGGGCTCTGATCATTCGTCCGAAAGGGGTCCGGGTTCGAATCTCAGTGAGGCATGGATGTTGTGTTTGTCTTACGGCACTGGCTCTCTCTCTCTTCCCTGGAACCAGTGACCCTAAATTAGGGACGGGCGACTACTTATAGCCCATTGAGTTGCTCACGGTGGTCGTTAAACCTCCAATCAAAAAAATATTCTGTAAAAAAAGTAAAGGTCTTTAGAATATTTGCGAATTCTTCGGTACTGGTTGTGGAATTGAAGTTCGGTCAGCCAACGAGTGTGGCTGACCAATGTGAGCTCTTCTGCTGGATGTCTGTGCATGGTTAATCCAGTCCTGGTACACCCTTGATACAGTAGTACGGGAGCAGCCAACAAGTGTGGCTGACCAATGTGAGTTCTTCTGCTAGACGTCTGTGCATGGTTAATCCAGTCCTGGTATACCCATGATACAGTAGTACTGGGGCAGCCAACAAGTGTGGCTGCTTAATGTGAGTCCTTCTGCTGGATATCTGTGCATGGTTAATCTAGTCCTGGTACACCCTTGTAACAGTAGTACTGGAGCAGCCAAGAAATGCGTCTGTTTTCGAAATACCGGCAACTGCCCTCCAGGCTCCAACTATCTGGCCGCGGTCAAATTGGCTTACGTTGCCAGGTTCTCCATTACTGGCGAACGTTTATACAGAGGATAGGTGTGCACAATTTATAGTAGCCGCACGTGACGTTGATATCACGTGATACTTCGTTATCACTCCAATCTGCGTGTGAGAGGCACTAGAGACTTTGCTGTCATAGCTGATTGATTCCCAAACCACAATTCCTGTCATTCGGACTATATGCCGCTGGACAGTTACTCTTGAATTGTTTCGTTCTAATACAGCATGAAAATTTTGGCAGCCGCAGTGACACTATGTTCGACTGCACTCTGAATTATTTTTAATTTCCTGCCTCCAACTCCGTATTGATCAGTCAATGTGCTAGTTTTGACCAACTCCGATTTAAGTGGCATGCTATTGAATAGTCAATCTGCTATTTTTAAGGGATATTCGCCTCCCTGCGGTTGACAACCCTAACACTCGAGACTCCCAAACACTTAGATAAGCAGAAATGATCACACAGCACTTATTGGAATTGATAACATTTTGTATGGTCACGACTTATGGGATTAGTGGGGGCCTTCGCGCTCACCATAACTGCTTCTGTTCATAAAACCCACTTTATTTGTCAGCTGTAGAAATAGTTCCAAAAGAAATTTCTGAAAGACCCGTTAGATCTTGCTTATCATAAGCACAGACGGATATATTGTTGTTCGTAGGCATTTATTTTTCTTCTGTTGTTAGCCTCTAAGTGAAGAAAGAAAACCGCAAAGTGCCAACAGAAGATTACAGTATTATGGCTTTCCGTTCTAGACAAAATGTCTAAGATAATCATTTTGCTGCTAATTCTGGGTGTATCGCAACCAAGAAAAACTATTTTCGTGGGTGTAATAAGCAGCTTCTTTTCTTTTCACAGAAATTTTCGATTTCAAATAAATAATATCGATACATTTTTAGCTGTAAAGGTCTTTGGCACTATTTATATTTCCGATTTATGCAGACAACTCTCCTTCAGTGACTGTACTTGAATTTCAGAATTTTATTCGGAAAAGCACCACATATTGTTTGTTGCTGGGTCGATAAAGTATATGAACTCAGAGCTTTTGTTCTAATTGCTTTCTTTTTAAATCACATCTTCAAAATAATTATCCTAATTATTCCACAAAAGCACACAAAAAATTCGTGCAGGAAAAACAACATTGGCTCCAAAGTCGTTGCATACAAGAATTCTGCTTTTAGTGGGCAAATAAGAAAATAGACTGTTTCCCAAGTGTTAGGGCGTAAAATACTTTCAATCTTTTCTTTTCCTTTGCTGTTCTGTTAATTGAACTTCTCAAGAGATTTTAGTTGCTAAGCACCGGAAGGCTTTCGTAAAGAATATTCTGTTTGGAAAAAAAAAAAAAAAAAGAGTAGATTCATATTGTGTTACCACGCTACATGACGTCATACTGTTCAACATCTGTTATCACACACACAGTATGTTTCCTTCAATTTACAAAACCTTCTGATACAAATTATTAGTCGTTCCTTGGATAATAATGAAACTGAGGAACTTGAAGTTACTCGGCAACCGACAAGAAAAAGTATTTTTCCTTCCCGTTTTTTATTAGTTGGTGGCTTTGCAAATTAACTGTGAATAAATATCCACTTCAAATGAATATTTTATATCGAAAATTTAGTAACAGTCGTAACTACAATCAGTGTGTCATCTCAAGGACGGTTCTTGAAAAAAATATTTTTATTAGATATTTTCAATTTACAACAGATGCAAATCAAAAAAGAAATTGGAAATTCCAAGGGCATAAAAATTTCAGTTTCTTAGTGTTTAATCGAAAGGGGACATTAAAATCGTGTGCATACGTAGGGACATGTCAGCTCAGAAACTGATTAATTTCTCTTTCATTTAAGAAATTCTTTCCAATTAATTCACACATCCGAAAATAACAACTCAAAACAAAAACCTTTCACAGAAATAATTCCTTTTCCTATTTCACAGGGGTATGAACTTCAATTTCTAAAAGAAAGTAATGATTTAAATTTAATATTACTGAGAATATGAGAATCCCCCGCCCCCTTTTTTTTCGAAAATAGACTTTCTCAGGATATTTGATTTTATAGTTTAAAATCCACAAATAATTTCTACTCAAGCTATAATTTTTCAATTGCCATTTTCTTCAGATTACAAAAATTTTCACAAATGCTACACAAGTAACACATCTTGAGAAGCAATGACAGAATTATGGAAACCTAAAATGTATAGCATTGAAATGGATTTAAAATTTGGTTTTGCTTTATATCGCTATTCGTTTTTAAATCTGATCTTTTCTCCAAGACTCTTCCTATGATCATGCATTGTTTTCATTTTGAGAATAGCTGGAAACAGTGGCGTAAGAACGCTTTTGATTTAGGGTTGTACAAGCTCATGAACCTTACATCTCAAGGATTAAGCCATCTATGGATGACCCCCTCCGAATTCATTTTTTTTGGGGGGTAGTATATTAGAGTTTTTATAAAATACGTATACTGATCAGGAATTCATCCGAATGAACATTGTTATGATCATATTATTATTAATTATTACCATTATGATTTTTATTGCTGACAAAAAGTTCACATTATTAATTTCTTATCAGAAAATGAATGGAGAATTTTTTTTTTTTGTGTTCTTTCTTTTTAATTTTTGTACTTTTTTTTTCAATTAAAATATTGAGCAGGGACAAGTCAACATTAGGATGAATTTCTGTCAGCAGGGTTTGGAAAAGAGGGATTTCTCAGGAAATGTTATATAACTCTTTACAAGAACGAATTAAATTTCTTATCATTTTTGTTTACGTTAATAAAGTAAAACCGAAATAACATAAAAACTGCTCTACCGGCAAAGATTTATTGCTGACAAAAGTTCACATTGAAGCATTATGAAGTATATATTAAAAACTTTGAACGATGCATAGGCTGACAATTGATGCAAAAAGCACATTGGTCTGGTGCAAAGCTAAATGATCGTGGAGATATCGAGGAATTGGAGTTCTATGAGTGGTATGTGAAATCCGTAATGCACTTGTTGTATTGCTACAGATCTTAAGACAGAAAACAATTTTAGTGCCGGGGCTGCGGGCGCTGAAACGTCCACTTGTGCATTAAATGTTTTTTAAAAGTGCAGAAAGGACGACCTGATCAAGACGCATGGAAGTTTACGAGAAAAGAAACACTGATCACAATGTTATCAAGCCTTAGCCCTACCATATGCTGTTTGAAGTTACTAACAAAAACCTTGCACTCGTCGTTTGCCTGCAGAACTAATTTGCTGGAGTTTTCCAGATGGTTGGCCAGTTTTTGGTGGATGAAAACCCTCCCACTACAAACTTCGGATATAAAAAGAAACCCAGATGACCCGTGATATTTCTTTTTTTTTTTTTTTTTTTTTTTGATTGGAGGTTTAACGACCACCGTGAGCAACTCAAATGGGCTATAAGCAGTCGCCCGTCCCTAATTTAGGGTCACTGGTTCCAGGGAAGGGAGAGAGCCAGTGCCGTAAGACAAACACAACATCCATGCCTCACCGGGATTCGAACCCGGACCCCTACGGACGAATGATCAGAGGCCAACGCCTTAGACCACTGCGCCACCGGGGCGGCGATATTTTTTTGAAAAAAAAAAAGAGAGAATGAAAAAAATAAGTAGTATATAAATTTTACAGTTCACTCTTTATGAATGATTGGTTTGTGTTTGCTCATATCTGGGGGAGTATAGTAGATATTAATGTACCTCTCTCCAAATTTTGGGGGGCACATTGTACCCCTGTACCCCCCCCCCCCCCCGTTCCTACGCCACTGGCTGGAAATGTTTAAAACATGTTTTCTGCCACTTTATAAATACCCGCATTTTCAAACTTTTTTTTTTTTTTTTTTTTTTGGTTGGAGGTTTAACGACCACCGTGAGCAACTCAATGGGCTATAAGCAGTCGCCCGTCCCTAATTTAGGGTCACTGGTTCCAGGGAAGGGAGAGAGCCAGTGCCGTAAGACAAACACAACATCCATGCCTGACCGGGATTCAAACCCGGACCCCTTACGGACGAATGATCAGAGGCCAGCGCCTTAGACCACTGCGCCACCGGGGCGGCATTTTCAAACTTGAGATCGCGTTAAGAAGAATACGAGGTCCGATCAAAAAGTTCCGAGACGAGGCCCGATATACAACAAAGTACTTACGTTACTTAAGTCTAGCTATGACTCCCTCAAAGTGCCGCCCCGGTGGCGCAGTGGTCTAAGGCGTTGGCCTCTGATCATTCGTCTGTAAGGGGTCCGGGTTCGAATTCCGGTCAGGCATGGATGTTGTGTTTGTCTTACGGCACTGGCTCTCTCCCTTCCCTGGAACCAGTGACCCTAAATTAGGGACGGGCGACTGCTTATAGCCCATTGAGTTGCTCACGGTGGTCGTTAAACCTCCAATAAAAAAAAAAAAAAAAAAAAAACTCCCTCAAAGTAGTCTCCTTGGGCAGCGATGCACCGCTGCCAGCGTTTTTGCCACTGTTGGAACGTTCGCTGGAAGTCCTGTTCGCGAATCGGGTCAAGCACCGTCTGCGATTCACGCTGGATCTAGCCCACGGTTTCAAAACGGCGACCTTTTAGCTTCAGCTTCATCTTCAGGGTCAGAAAGAAGTCGCAGGGGTCCAAATCCGGAGAGTAAGGCCAGTGAGGAAGGGTAGTCATGCCGTTGTGGCTGAAAAACTGGCGTGTTGCTAACGCTCTGTGAGCTTCTGCATTGTCGTGATGGAGCAGAAAATCGCCCCTGCGCCAAATTTCAGGTCATTTGTGGGCAAATGTTCTCCCTAAGACGCCGCAGAACACCGCAGTATAAAAAGGCGATGACAGTCTGGCTCTGGGGGACGAATTCACCGCGCACAACCCCACGATTGTCAAAGAACACGATGAGCATGCTTTTGGTTGCACTCCGGGCCTGTCTGGCCTTCTTCGGTGGTGGAGATGCCGTGATCTTCCACTGCGACGACTATTGATTGGTCTTCGGGTCGTCACCGTAGACTCAAGTCTCGTCCTCAGTGATGACCCGCGACAAGAACGTTGGTTCATTCACCACCTGCTGACGAAGATCTTGAACGAGTTCGACACGGAGCGCCTTCTGTTCGGGGTTCAGAATCTTTGGCACAAACTTTGCAGCAATGCGGTGCATGTTCAAAACCGACGTCAGAATTTCTTGCACTGTTCCGCATGACACATTGATGATGGTAGCAATTTATTGAATGGCTCTCAGACATTCCTCATGCACCCGTTCCCTAATTTTGTTAACATTTTCGGAAGTTTCGCTCGTGGACGGTCGCCCTAACTTCTCGTCGTCTTCCAGTGCCCCTCTGCCACTCTTGAAAAGCGAGTTCCACTCAAAACACCTCGCAGACTCATTGCTTCATTGCCATAAGCCTGCCGCAACATTTCGTGAGTATCCGTTCCCGATTTGTCGAGCTTGACGCCGAATTTGATGTTTGCTCGCTGCTCTAGTTTGCAGTCTATACCGAAATCGCAGCTGTGTTCTGCAAATGGTCACCAAATATCGTGAAGCACAGCTCCCGATGCTCACAGAACGACGCCACTTGGCACAATGACGCATGAAAGTCACTGCCCTCGACAGCTGTTCGCGCATCTGCGTACTTCCATCTGTTAGCGCGCAACGTACCTAGTCTCGGAACTTTTTTGATCGCACTCGTATTAGCCACCACAATGGCGTAATAGTACGCGGAGCTTGCTTGTGGCTGTTGTTATAATCCTGGCTATTCGTGTTTAAACATTTTCATCACTGTCCTCTTGGTTTAATCTCACGATTACTTTGCGCTGTTATTTGAGAGGGAAAATATTCGTCTTTTATTTTGCGAAAAACCTGAAGCAAAATTTATATGCCAGGTAATAAGGAAATAGCTTCTTAGTGCTCTTCAGTGAATTAGAGTGAGAACTGTTGCATATAACCTACCTAGTAAGCTGTAGGACCCTTTTTGCCAGCAAAACAACATCCACTCGGTGAGGCATTGATTCGATGAGGTGGTTAGAGGTATCCTGGAGTATCTGGAACCATAATGTCAACAGCAGGTCCTCCCGTGCTCGTCATCAGCTCCGATATTTTCGAGTCTAAAGTTCCGTTTCTAGTACTCTCCCAGTTCTAATTTTATGTTTTTCGTGTATCTAAAGGTCTAGTGCATCGTTTTGTTCTACTTTTTTTTTTTTTTTTTTTTGATTGGAGGTTTAACGACCACCGTGAGCAACTCAATGGGCTATAAGCAGTCGCCCGTCCCTAATTTAGGGTCACTGGTTCCAGGGAAGGGAGAGAGCCAGTGCCGTAAGACAAACACAACATCCATGCCTGAACGGGATTCGAACCCGGACCCCTTATGGACGAATGATCAGAGGCCAGCGCCTTAGACCACTGCACCACCGGGGCGGCTTGTTCTACTTTCCGATTCGTAAGTACGATATTTTCTTCATTCCAAGCTTTATTTACCTTCTGGTCGAGCTGGCCAGAAAAACTGCTGGTCGCCGCCATTAGTAATGACCGCTTCCGGTGGAGATGTTATGTTCGGTAGCCCTACTTCCACTCTTGCTGTAACCGGCGATGCTGCTGCTGTCGCCGCTATGCTGATTTCTCCTCATGGCGCTGTTCAACTGCCCTTTTCCGGTGCGTCATTCAGCACCTGTTCTGCTGCCGCCAAGTCAGACAGCTCCTCTGCTTCAGCTTCTACTGTGACTTTTACTGATGCAATGCATACTCACGATGACGTCTCTCCTTCACCTTCCACAGCAGCTCGATTGCCATCGTCTTATTATGCTGCAGCGACCTCTGCATCTGATCGCCAATCCTCGATTGTGTTGCAGCAAGTCGATGCTTTGAAACCTCATGTTCGTCGCACCGGCAACTCCATTCATCTTCATATTCCGGTGTCATCTGTTCAAGCTCAAACGTTCTCCTCGCATATGGCTTTAGGAATTTTTTTTAAAGCCCTTCCCGATACCAAGTTGAAAATTTATGCTACGGCAGTTAAGAAGCTTTTATCTCCGTCTGCTATTACTCATCTATATCGTCGGGCTCGGACTACTGTTGTTTATCTTTCTCAACCTGACCATTTGACCTCTCTTTTGCAGAAAGGTATTACTATTAATAATAACTTCTTGATGCCCAAACCTGTGATACAGAGCCCGGTTAACGTGTCGTTTTATCCGGTGCCACCTGAAGTCTCAAATGCCATGCTCCTTTCAGTTATCTCATCTCTTGGTCGCGTTGCCGGGGACGTCGTAACCTACTCGGCAGCACCCAACGACTTTGCGAATCGCCATATTTACGGTGCTCGTCGCATGGTGCCTGTCGTTTTTCCTTCTCAGGACGATATGGCAACTTTACCTACACAACTTATTGTTCATTGTCACGGTCAACGGAGACATATCGATCTCTTAACTGAGTTCCACTGCAGCAAGTGTAAAGGCCTAGGGCATTTTTATGAAGAGTGTCCTCGACCTTCCTCTTCTTCTGGACCCTCTTCTGGATTAATGTCTACATCAGTGCCTGTTGATACGCACCCATCTGGTTCTCGTGCAGAGCCTGACTTGCGTGCTCCTGATTTTACTGAAGCTCACTTTCCTCCTCTCCTTGGTTCTTCAACTTCACCTGAACCGTTTTCACCTCCTTGTTAGATTTCTGAGCAGGACGCTTCTGTTCAAGTGGTGCTTTCTACTTCTCCTGGTGAGGCTCCCTGTACGGAGGTGGCCATGGTTACCACTGATTCACTGGCAACTGATGTTGATGAATACCACGATGCTTTAATGACTGCTCCGGACACTCCTGGACTGTTTCATCTTCCTATTACTCCTACTGCAGATCCCACCAGTGTGGATGACTTGGCTATTACTGATGAGACTGTTGTTGATTCCAGTGGCCGATACGCAAAACGCACCGTCTTCAGAGCCCTAGCGCTCCAGCTAAACGTGGACGTCCACGAGTGTATCGCTCTTGCTCATCTTCTAGCACTCGTTCTCCTCCAGCGTCCTCCAGGGGGTGTAGCCTTACGGAAAATCCAGAGGAACTCGCAGAGGTTGCGCTCCAAGCGCGATTTGAACAGTTTTGTCAAGATACCGTTGTGCTCACTCAACCCTTTACGCATAGACAACTGTTTCGCCTATTTTCGCTCTTCCGGGATCCATCGTTTGATATGGCCTCTTACCTTTCTCACTCCACATTTCCTCCGGATGATGTTCATCGTCGGCTGACGTGTATAAGAGCTAACCTTGAGGCTCTTTGCAAGACTGACTGTACGTTCCTTTCTTGTTATCAGCGGCTCTGTGAAATGGAGGACACCACTCAACTTTCTGCTTCATTTCTTCGTCATTCCCCTGCTTATGAGTAGGACTTTTCCTGCCTTATTCCTTGCTCCTGGACTAGTCCTGTGATTTTATCGCTTCTCTGGACTTTCCTTTCCTTCCTTATCGGACTTTATAGTATGTCGTTTTTGTATGTCATTTATCCCGGATTGTCTCCGAGCCATTTTTGTACGTATGTCATTTTCTGTTCTGTATCTGCATTAGTGGTTTTCTCTTGTCACATGCTTTCATCTGTAGATATTGTCATTCATTGTTCTTTTTTATGTTTTCATCGCCCGAGGTACGTTTGTATTATCATTTTCTGAATAAATTGTAGAACTCATCCAGTTCGCGTACATTTTGGGGTGGTGGTGATTTAGCGCGAACCCGTTTTTCCAAGTCGAACCACAAACTTTGTATTGGGTTCATGTCAGATGAATTTGGAGGCCGGAGTATTAACAGAAAGTAACCAGCATGATCCTCGAACAATTCCTTTATGATTCTGGCAGTGTGGCATGACGCATTATCCTGTTGGTAATGGCCATCACCTGCAGGGAACACAGTTGCCAAGAATGGGTGTACTTGGTCTGCAACGATGTTCGGATACCTGAAAGCTGTCAGGAATCATGCTATTGGGATAATGGGGTCTAACGTGTCCCAAGAAAATATCACCCATAGCCTAACACCGCCGCCGTCGGCCTCTTTCCACTCAAAAGTGCATCCATGTGCCATCGCCTCGGTTGGCAATCGGCGTATCGGAACTCGATCGTCTACGTGATGCACCAGGAATCTAGTTTCTTCAGACTAAATCACTTTCCTCCAATCATCCACGGTCCAATCTCGATGATCTTGGGCGCATTTCATGCTTTGTTGGCGATGACGTGCAGTGAGCATAGGGACCCGACTGGGTTTCCGCCTACGCAAACCCATTTGCGCAAGGCTGCGATGAACTGTGTGCTGTACCACGTTACCCTGATCACCACTGCTGTAGTTGCGGGTAATTTGTCGCACTGTGGCCCTGCGGTCGCTGTGAAAAATGCGGGACAGTCTCCTCTCCCCTCTGGCATTAATGAGTTGCGTACGACACACGTCTGGACTACGGTCCGTCGTTTGGGCATCTGTGCACCACTTTTGATACGTACTCACTAGAGCGTCACGTGAACAACCCACAAGCCTCGGCGTTTTCGAGATCGTAGTTTCGAGGCACCGTGACATCACAATTTGTCTTTTATCAAACTCCGATAAATCGGCAGATTTTCCTATTTTGATTCCCAACACTCTACAAATCGAAAGTTCTCGGGTTGTATATAGTGCTCTGTGAACTTCATCTGCGCCACCGTTCTGTCTCCAGGCGCGCTTATTTCTGTAGGCTGTTGGTGTTCATAGTAGAAGGGTTCATCTGTGTATTTTGCTGAAAGATTTAACGTTGCGTCTTGATTTTTTTATATTTTCTGAGTATTGTATGATGACTTTGTACGATTTTGAAGTTGATCTGAATGATAATGAATGGACTCATCTTTTGTAAGCGGCCTGTTGTGAATATGTTCCTTTTAATGCCACAGTATTTCGGCAGGGGAAAGAGTTACGCAGAGGTCATAACGCACTCAGTGACGAAATCCTTCACGAATGACCATGCTCAGAAATAGACTTCGAAAACTTGGTTGCCTTGTAAAGAGGTGTGGAAAACGACGGAAGTTGTACTAATGAAATAACTGGAGCACACCTTCCGCTTGGAATTCACAATAGTGTCTACTGAATTGTTTTGCGTTGAGCGCCATACAATTTGATATCCTTTACAAAACAGCAGAATGAATGAAAATCATCCGATGGTTCTCACAAATGTTTAATAACTACCACATTACTTCAGAAACGTCAAAACGTGATGAAACGTATTTATATTTTGATGATCTAGAAAGATGTATATACGCCAACAACAGTGACAAGACAGCTTACAGTGAAGACGTAAGCCACTGTTTTTCCGAAGAGCAAATCTCATCGAAGAGGTAAAACTAAAGAAGACAGTTATCTCCCACAGTAAATATAATATTTCCTTGAGGTGCTGCAAGTGCTCCCCATTAAAGGTTTAATAATAGATCGGAATCCCTATTTCTGGCTTGATATGAGATACACAATTGAAACGAAGTACGTAACACATATTGAGATATTCGGTGCCATTATAACCATGATTTGGCTATGCTCGACTTTGATTAGTCATTTAATCTCAAGAAGAAAAAATAAACACGAGTGCAAATATTTACGTCACTTTCTGAAAGCATACCAAGAAGTGTTTATCTGCACCCTTTTGAACTGCGAAATTTCACTTCGCAGGAGGTCAAACTTGGAGTACGCATCCCATATTCGTAACAAAATTTCAGACTGATTCGTATTAGATGTTTCTGCAATAGTGCTCCAAATATTTGTGCTCCAAATATTGTTACAAATAGGGAATCTATCTAGTGCTCCAAATATTTTCAACAATCAATCGGTTGAGCATACAAATGAAACATCGTATAACATGCTTTCTAGAAAACGAAACCTATTAATACCTTTGGGGTTTAGGCAGCCAGATCGATATTTTGATGAAAGTTCTTAAATGTTCGAGGAGAATAAATCCTTATTCCGATGTTATTGAACGAGCAGTGTGATTATGAAAAATCTACACTTCAGGAGCACATGACAAAACACTAAAAATTGCTTTCAAGCCTGAATCATAATTGTCAGCCATTCGGAAACCTAAGGAAATGCTAAGGTGTCTGGAAAATGCTTCTTCTTTTTTAGCAACAGAGAAAGCTCTCTTTGATGTACAAAAGTCTCGGTGCCGCACGACTTAATGCTTTCAGCTGATTCAGATGAATTTAACCTGAATGAGGCATCCATTTCACGCATAGCGAAAGAGACTCATAAGTAAAATTGAGGAACTGAAGTCAAGAGGCTACGTTATTAGCCAAGTCGATTTGGGAGAAAGATGCTAAAAGGCTCTTTGATCAATGTTCTTCTTTTCAGTCTGGAAAGCTGGAGTTAATTTATCTAATAGTGCTGATGCAGATACGAGATGCAAAAGGGGAGGATATTCAACGCGTAACTAAGGAACATGAGAGGAAAATAATTCTTTAAATTCATAGCTTTCTTAAAATTTCAGGACGATTGTGTTTCATGAAATCCGAGCATTCAAGGTATCTTGAAGCGACCTATATCAAACGTTAGAAAATGAATATTTTTCTAAAATACAATAGCTCTTTTTTCGAGGAAAAAATTTCCAAACCAGAGAAAGAATAATATTGAATATAATGAACTTTGTAAGGTAAACTATTGAGTTCTTGAATTCCGGATTAAACTTTACTTTTTGGTTTACTTGAAAAAAAAATCCCTTAGTTTCAGAGCAAATTACTAGAATGACTAGGAAGTGGTTACTAGATTAATTTATTCACTCGACGTGGATCAGGAATACCAAACAGAAGTCATCGCTCTTTCCACGTTAATAAGAATTCTCTTTCCACGTTGATTAGAATCTTTCCGTGACTCACTTATTAACGTGGAAAGAGCGATTACTTATTAACGTGGAAAGAGCGATTACATCAGTATGTTCACTTGTCTGGCATCTTTGATTTTGTACACTAGTTTGCCATGTTAATTTTGGGCACCAGTGTATTTTCTCCCTTTAAAAGTCTTAATATGTGACGCAAGAGGGACCAACGCGCGGGAAGAGAAGTCCCCCGCAACTTGTCCCACAGAGTGTACGGGACGAACGTTTTACACGTACAGAACGATTCGGCATGAGATAATTAAGAATTAAAAAGTAATTTGATGTCGATTATTATCGTCGTGTGCGAGTTATTTCTAAATAACATGGTTACATTCCATGGGAATGACGGTGTATTTTGGATCTCGAGCAGTACGCTTAAGACGTCTGCCAACAGACGTATTCATTACATGGCGAATTACGTGGCATTCTTCTTATTTTATTTGCAATTTTAACTTATGTTTTAGTATTTCAAGAAGTTTCAAAGACAGAAATGCGTATCTGGAGGGTTATTAAATACACTGGCGGAAAGTGAAAGAAGAACACCAAGAAGGAGACGTCTGATACCAACGAAATTTTTACAGCATAATAACGGAATACAGAGGATAACGTGATCAAAACATTATGGCAAAATACAGCTGTATTTGCTGGTAAACTGAAAAATAACATTTCCATGTACCATGGTTAGTACGAGGTTGAACCGCCATGAACTGCGTCACACTGTGCAATTCTAGCATAGAGTCTGTCGTACAGATGTTGGATGTAAGTTTGGGGTATTGAGTTCCAAGCATCCTTAACCTGGACGCGTAAATCGGGGATGGTCGTGGCTGCCCGTGGAGATGGTATAAGTCGTTGTCCCATTAAATCCCACACGTGCTCAATGGGGGACAAATCCGGTGAACCATGGAAGTTGTCTCACACCCTGAAGTGCATGTTGCGTTGCACGTGCCGTGAGTGGGCATGCGTTATCTTGCTGGAAAACACCACGATGGACCGACCTTACAAATGGCAGAACAACAGGCTGAATGATGTTGTTGATGTAGGAGGTGCTGTTTAACGTACTCCGTTCAAACACTAGTTGTGTACGGGAGTGATAGCTGATCGCTCCCCACACCAGGAGACCAGGTGTAGGCCCTGTGTGTCGCTGGCGGATGCAAGAAGGGTGGAGACGCTCCTCTGTGCGTCTGCGAACACGCATACTGCCATCGGTGGCACCCAAAGCAGAATTTGCTTTCATCGCTGAACACGACAGATCTCCATTGCGTTCTCCAGTGCAGACGTTGGCGACACCACTGCAGCCGTTCCTGACGGTGGGCTGGAGTCCGAGGTACACATGCCAGAGGCACACGTGCACGTAGTCCTGCATACAGTAGACGGTTGCGGATTTTTTGCACAGTCACCTCAGGTGCAACGGTAGCTCGGATTTGTGTCGCAGTGGATGTTCTGCTTGACAACGCCGCTCTTCTTATGCGTCGGTCGGTACGCTCATCAGTCCGTCTGTGACTCCCGGTTCTACGTCTTCTCGTGTGGGAATGTTCTTCGGACCATCTACGCCCCTATCGTACCACCACCGATACTTCCCGTCCAATTCGCTCCGCAATACGACGGTACGTCACCCGGCCTCGCAGAGTCCGACTAGACGACCTCGCTCAAAGTCCGATAACTGCTGAAATCTTACACGTCTTCCATGTCCAGGCATTGCAGCTTCTTCTGGGTCTTCGCTCGTGTCCGTACGCCGACGACTGATTACATTCACTTCGCCGTACTCCTTAAATACCACCGACGATAATTTGCATATTATGCCGTGCTGTAGCGTAGGCGCTCACCTGTTGGTCCCGAAATTAACATCACACCTACGTAAACTCTACCCCATTAACATATGCAAATTTCATGATCGTCCGCCAATTCCTTCTTGGTGTTCCCTTTTCACTTTCCGCCAGTGTATTTCTATAGCTTGCAGAGCTTCATTGGAAGCATGCCGAAGGACTTTGCTGCTTTTGATCTCATGGGGAATTGGGTACAGAGAATTACGCGAGTCATGCTAGAGTGATAATTCTAAATCAACTAAAGTGATATCTGTTACCGATATCAAAACAACAATGCTTTTCTATCGTGTGATAAGTCTTCTGTCGCCTTTTCCGAGCTTATGCATTTATACGGTTTCCGTGATTTACGCCAAGAAAGAGAGCATTAAACCTGGGATATTAGGGGTACGTGAGTAAATTCTAGGTTTGATCGTTACCAAATGCCGATTATTCTGAAACGCTGGATTTGCAACTTATACAATTTTTATATCATAAACTTTAAGAGATACTGATTTTCATAAATTTTCCTAGCTGAGCTGGATTAAACGATATACAGTAGACAACATGGGATTTGAATGTTTGTAACTTCTCAGTTGTTTTAATCAAATTAAATACGGAATATACTGTAGACATGCAATTCCGCTCGTCTATATTATTATCCCGGGAAACATGGCACATACACTGTGCGTTAATCCCAATTTCCGTAGTGGTTGGAATGTAGTCGTTAAGCGCATAGCCAGGGGTCAAAAATATTGTACATGTCCACCAATCAGCAGAAAATGTCACTAGCCAGAAATTTCAACTTTTCCCTTATTAGTAACAAGACTACCCTCCTCATAAACTTCTTGCATTCCCCATTATCCTATGACATTTCACTTCCCCACGTGAGCACTGGCCCCCGCCATTTTACTCTCATTTAGGGAGTTCAATTTGGGGGTGCCGGTTGAGTTGTGGGAAGTGGGAATGGGATTGGAAAGGTGAAATTTAAACCCTCGTATGAAAGTACAATATTTTGATTGTATTAAGAAAATAGCCCAAACAAAAGTAATTCTTTCGGACCTAATTCTGGCTAATTTACGCCTTTAAGCGGCCGCTGAAACTAAGCCAAAATCTGTGCTCTTCAAACAGTAATGTTCACATAGCCGCAGAGTTTTATGAAAGTTACGGCAAGATAATTCTTTTCCTGCTTTTCGTCCTTGTTTCTCTGTTCCACCCTGTTATTATTTATTCTCTGCTTCAGTCTATAGACCTTTTTCTCCGCATTTCTGAATTTCTCTATTCTCTGCTCCATTTATAACGAAGTAAATTTCTCCGTCATTTTTGGTCTACGCCGGGATTCGAACCCGAGGCCGCTTATTCCGGAACAAGTTGCTCTACCAACTGAGCTACGCAGACGTTTGTTCTGATTCCTATCTGCCTTTATGTCGTGTGCGTCCTGCTGGCAGGTACGTCACATCTCCCCACCCCCGAAAGAGGGCCGGGGGCATGGCCCACGGGTCAGCCGTGACCATGAATCGTTGCAGGCAGCCATTCACTGTAGAACGTGCACTTGAGAACTCCCAGTCAATCTGCTATGTAGAATGCAACATCACACATTTTTATTTTTCGAAGCGCTGGAGAAGGAATTCTCTGATTTTTCCTGTCTCGCGGTGTGGAAATAACATCACGCCCATGCGAGATTTTGAACGGCCGGGTCATCCGGATAGTTCGGGCGCCATTATAACGAAGTAAATTTCTCCGTCATTTTTGGTCTACGCCGGGATTCGAACCCGAGGCCGCTTATTCCGGAACAAGTCGCTCTACCAACTGAGCTACGCAGACGTTTGTTCTGATTCCTATCTGCCTTTATGTCGTGTGCGTCCTGCTGGCAGGTACGTCACATCTCCCCCCCCCCCCCCGAAAGAGGGCCGGGGGCATGGCCCACGGGTCAGCCGTGACCATGAATCGTTGCAGGCAGCCATTCACTGTAGAACGTGCACTTGAGAACTCCCAGTCAATCTGCTATGTAGAATGCAACATCACACATTTTTATTTTTCGAAGCGCTGGAGAAGGAATTCTCTGATTTTTCCTGTCTCGCGGTGTGGAAATAACATCACGCCCATGCGAGATTTTGAACGGCCGGGTCATCCGGATAGTTCGGGCGCCATTATAACGAAGTAAATTTCTCCGTCATTTTTGGTCTACGCCGGGATTCGAACCCGAGGCCGCTTATTCCGGAACAAGTCGCTCTACCAACTGAGCTACGCAGACGTTTGTTCTGATTCCTATCTGCCTTTATGTCGTGTGCGTCCTGCTGGCAGGTACGTCACACATTCTATATAATTTTATATTCTCTGCTTCATGATTGAAGGCTTAATGCGAAAGGGCAAGTTTCCCAGACTCGGACGTCATGCCACTGGGAAGAAACAAGTGACTCGAAGATATTTCTCCTTTCTTAGGTTCGTTGATATTGTTATAGTTCTTTTAGCAAGAAATCAGAAAGGATTTGTGTCAATCGTCTCCTTTAAATTACCACTTTAAAAAATAAAGCCAAAGGAGAAAGAAATGCTTTATTATGCACAGTTTCTCTCACTCCAGACGCTTTCGTCCTACTCTTAGACAGCGAATATATTCGTTCGAACAGATGTCATCCCATTTAGCTAACCCCGAGTTGATTCGCTCCAGCCGGTAAAAGGGTTAAATAAGTTTACTGGACCCTCTTTAAATAAGTTTAGATTTCATAACATTTATTTCGGCCTAGTAATGAATTAGGACAACTACAGTTGTTACAATCTTGCTCTCTATCTACACTACAGGTCACCCAAAATGCAACACCAAGAAGAACACAAGAGAGCAAAGCAAGATTTACTGGGCACATAACAACAGATACAAAGGTGAAATGATTGAACTTACAGGCCCGTGCGACTTGCGGAACATGCAGACATCAATAGTTCGTGTGGCCCCCATGGCTGGTAATAACGGCCGTTACACGCCACGGCATCGAACGAAAGAGGCTTTGGATGTAGGCTTGGGGCATGTCGGTCCAGGTTGTTTCCACACGTTGCCACAGTTCATCAGGCGTAGCCGCGGGTGGTGCTTGCCGGGTCACTCGGTTGCCGATCAGCGACCAGATGTGTTCGATGGGCTACATATCGGACGAACAGGCAGGCCACGGCAGCAGTGACACCTGGTGGCCCGTGAAGAATCGTTGCACGATGCGTGCCACGTGCGGGCGCGCTCTGTCCTGTTGAAACGTTGCTGCTGGCAGGTCCTGCAGGTAAGGGAGGACTACAGGCTCCAAAACGTCGGAGATGTAGCGGTGGCTGTTGAGTGTACCGGCGATGCGCAACATAGGGGTGCGGGTGTCATATCCAATTGCACCCCAAACCATAACGCCAGGCGACGGACCGGTATGGCGATGCATAACGCAGGCGTCATACAGTCTCTCGCCGCGGTGCCGCCACGCGCAAATCCGACCATCGTGGTGTTGCAGGCAGAAGCGGGATTCGTCGGAGATGACAGTGTCGGGCCATTCCGTTGTCCAGGTGATGCCTTCAACGGCCGACTGCCACCGCACTCGCCGGTGGTGCAGCATCAATGGTAATCGGAGCAATGGGCGCCGTGCGACACGTGCCTGCTCCTGCAGACGACGTCGAACGGTACGTGTTGACACAGGTTGTTGCGCAACATACCCTAATTCTTGCGCTAACGTTCGCGATGTGGCGGTGCGAGCCGTCAATGACCGCCGCACAACATGCCGGTCCTCTCGTTCGGTGGTGTGCCGTGGCTGCGGCAATTGCTCACGTCGGTCCGTCCGTCCCTCCTGCACCTACCGAATCCATACTCACCTCACTGTGGCTGAATGTCCTCCCACACGGGCGCCGATGTCTCAGTACGATAAACTGCTGTCGCGATAAGCCACTATTCGTACCCTGTCGAACTCCGAAACGTGCTGGAATGACTGTCGTATTCTGCGACGAGGCATCAGGAAGCTTTCCACGCACAGGTCAGGCAACACAATACACTTTCACTACTTACATCCCGTCTTCTGTGCACCCTTCTTACAGTGCTTCTCGGCGGCGTGCCGGGCGCAAATGATTTGCATATGCCCTGCAATGCTAATCGTTTGTATGTCCTCTCGCGGGCGACGCATGCTGCGAATTTCAGGCCAATCGGATGCTTCCTTCGTGGTGTTGTATTTTGGGTGGCCAGCAGTGTAGGTCAAGATCAACACCAATGAAGCAGTTGCTTCAACCATTGCAGTGCAGTTCAGTCGGAGCTGCTATCAGCTTGCCATCGCATTACTACACTAGGCAGGCTGTCAGAAGGACAGTAAGCAAAGAAAAAAAGACTTTTATGCTATTATGCGTGAAGTATTATGATCTTAAGAACGGTGGTAAACAAATGTACAGAATTTAAACAAATAATAATTTATAAATGTTGCCATTTTTTTATTTTATCGTAATCTGCTACTTATACGTCTAACAATAATGATAATAATAATTTATTTTTACTTTGTCGTATACCTCGCAATACATATTGTGGTACTTATCTTTTTTTTTTTTCAAATTATCTACAATTTTTGTAATATTAATATTTTCAAAGTTAGATTACTCCTTCTTTTTCCCCACAAATCCTTGGGGTGCCTGGCACACTCTGGCACCTCCGTAAATCCGCCTATGGTCCACCCCCACTTGAACAGCTCAGGACGCCAGGCAACCAGCTGGCTTTCCTGGCACAGTTGTTAGCATTTCCGCAACAGAGCTTCCGCTTTTATTCTTTGCCTTAGGGTGTGCAACCTATTCTTTGCTCCAGAGGTGGGGAACGTTTTCATGTTGGAAGACGTCATTAAGTTAATTGTAATCTAACGAGGCAGCATTCAAGAAATTTCAAATAGATATACTTCGAAATGTACATTATTTTGTTAAAAATCTTACTATGTACTAACTAACCTCAAATATGAAAAAAAAAGTTCTAAAGTTAACTAACCTTTTAATGACTTTGTTGTGACTGCTTTTTGTTGGAATATTTATTTGTAACATGAAGATCCGCACTTTTAGCTGTTCCTCTAGAGGGGTATCCGTCATTTTTGACCTTAAGAGCGTCTTGATTTGGGTTAAGCAGGAGAATGTAGATTTGCAGCAATCAGTGCTTCAAATGCAAGAAAGCATTTTTTTGTGCATGTTGCCGAAGGCGTGGGTATTCTACTTCAATTTTCCACATTTCAACAGAATCCTTCTTAGCGTCAAATAAGGACTTTAAAATGTGATCTTCTGAGAGTTCAATCAATTCCATCTGTAGTTCTTTAGGAGGCATGGAACGAAATATTGAGCGTAGCAGGTGTCAAAATAACCCTTATGACTTAGTAATTGTGGTTGGCAGTCGGGGAGCAATATTTCGTTGAATCTTCTTTTACCATTTGGTATTTTAAATACGGTTATTTTAAGACTAAGATAAAAATAATAAATGACGAACAAAAACATTGAAATTACAAGTTAGTAAAATCAGGCAATGCATTGATTATAATACGCTTTCTAACATACCAGAAATCATTACTCAAGTTATTACTCAAGTTATGAGGATAATGGCTGTGGAATAAATCTGGGTCATGTGCTATGACCTTTGATCCCATTTCGATTATATTTAACAGAACCGGTTCAGTATATCTCCGAAATAACTTGATAAAGTTTTGTCGCAATCGAAGCATTTTTACGTAAGTTATGATGCATAGGCTATGGAATAGATCCCGCTCCTGTGTCCTAACCTTTGACCCCATTTCGCCCATTTTCAATTGGAGTCGTCCCCAGGCAGCCCCCTACAACATACTAACATTTCATCTAAATCGAAGCATTTTTACGTAAGTTATGACGTCTAATGGCGATGGAAGTGATTCCTCTCCTATGTCTTGACCTTTGACCCCATTTCGTTCACTATTATTAGGGTTCCTTCCCAAGTGTTCCCCTGCCACATACTAAAATTTCATCGAAATCGAACGGTTTTTACGCGAGTTATCGTGCGGACGGGCATACGCACACAACGCGTGACGTAATGAGGCAGATGGGAATAGCGACCATCTGCTCGCAAGAGTGTGACATCATAAAAGTTTAATAGGATCCACACACAACGCGTGACGTAATGAGATAGATGGCGTCACCGCGTGCCAACATCTAAAACGTGAGATTGTTACGTCATAAGATTTCTAAGCATGTGTAACATTAATGGGACGACGTAATGACACTAAAAACGTGATAACTCGGGGTAGTTATTTAACCCACTAAACGAATTTTCCTAAAGTCGAGATCAAGCTAAATCGATCTCTAGTACCAGAAAACGGTAGGTTCACGACCTTCATCAAAATCCTTAGAGCCGTTTTCAAAATAAAATTTACATACATACAAGAAGTGCTCCTTTAATAGTAAGGGATAAGGGCGACGGAATGGATCCCCATTGTATGTCCTGACCTTTAATCGCATTTCGTCCATTTTCAATAGAGTTCGTCCCTAGGAGGTCCCTTACGACATACTACAATTTCATCGATATCGAACTATATTTACGCAAGTTATCACACATAAGGACAATGGAATGGATCTCGCTCCTATTTCCTGACCTTTGACCCCACTTCACCCATTTTCAATAGGGTTCATTCCCAGGTGTTCCCCTACGACATACTACAATTTCATCGACATCGAACTGTATTTACGCAAGTTATGACGCGAAAGGGCAATGAAATGGATCCCGCTCCTATGTCGTGAACTTTGACCCCATTTCGTCCATTTTCAATAGGGTTCGTCCCCAGGTGGTCCCCTAGCGCATACTAAAATTTCATCGAAATCGAACTATTTTTACGCGAGTTATTGTGCCGACAGACGGACGGACGGACGGACAAAGCTGGAGCACATAAGCTTCATCAACCTACGGTTGGAAAGCGTAAAAAGGATTGTTCTGCAAAATTTGGATTCACTCAAAGGCCGCACTTAATGGCCTAGAAGGCCATAGGTTCCGCACCCAGGCACTAGGATCTTATCAAAAATGCAGAACAAGAGCGTAGTCAGTCTAATGTTTATGCGTGTTACGCATAAACATGGGACTGTGCGTGTTACGCATAACTTGGCTGGGAATTTTTTAAAAATGCTTTCCTTGTAGCGTCACTCGTCAGCTATGATTTTTGACTTGTCATGGTCGTGTGAAGGAACTGATGTATTACCCAGTCACATAGATCCACGCAAATCTTGTGGCTTTAGTGATAACAATTAGAATTAATTAATTTTATTTTAATCGATACAAATGAAATGTAGGTTTTGTGATATTCCAACCTTCTCAAAAGTATGGCATTTTAACCGATGCAGCTGATGTATCGTAAGTCGTAGGAAACGCCGTTTGCATATCATTTTAGCTGTGGGGTACCAAACTCAGAGGTGACGCGCATGCCTGAACAACAAACCGCAGCGATAAGCATTCGTCGGTGTAGTTCAACGGGTAAAATATCCGACTCCGGAGAAGGAAGATACGGTTTCGATCTGCATCACCGGCAGAAAAATGTCGTCCGCTATATTGGCGGGCGTACGTAAAAGAAATCTAGCCGTGAGTTTCGAGAAAAATATGTGCTGCTTTTACACATCGCCTAAAATTAATAAGAATTCTTTCTTTTACGCTTCGAAAAATATGTGATGCTGCTTCAACCCGTCCTCTAGAATTAATAATAATTGAATCTAATAAAGTGAGTTCCTTCAAGCATGGTTTGCCGATGGACCAGAAACCTGCGATTCCTGACGCGTCTTTCTCAAGTTACGATATACACGGTCGTATCAGAATAATATGACCACCCCCGGAATCAAAGTGTACCGGCCCAGACGCGTCACGGAGTGCTCGTGACAAGGTCGACCACACGGAGATATAAGCTGCCAACCAGGACAGATGAGCCATAGTGCGTCACGCGAGCACAGCGCGCACAGGTAGTGATTTGACGGATGTTCAAAAAAGGAATGTTCATCGGCTACCGGGCCAAGGGTGGGAGCATCTCAGAAACAGCAGACTTCGTGGGCTGCTCGAGAAGAACGCAAGTTGAACAAACTCCTTTCATGCCCAAATGCTCATTTGAAAATTTGTGAAATTTTCAAATGTGAACAATATCTTCGATATCCATGATAAACACCTATTGTATCGATGTTAACCTCTGTAACACTCGTCGAAGGTTTTCCTGCGTGCGCGATTAAAGCCCCTGACTCGCAACCATCCATAAATTCTTTATGCCATCTGTAAATTGTTGATTTTCCTAGAAATTCATCTGTGTAAGCCTCTTTCATAAGACGGAAATTCTCTCTAACATATTTCTTAAGTCGACAGCAGAAATTAAAGTCGCATCTTTGTTATTCTTTCACATCCATTTTTTTTAAATTTCACAGTGCGAAAACACTTGTTAGGGGTTAACGAAACAACGCATATCAAACTGCGGAGCACCGACGACGCATACATGATAAACAGGTGTGACATGTTACTATGGCTACTACAACGACTGCCGTTTTTTCGAGACTCGTGCCAAGGTCGAGCGCAGTCCTGCAATTTTTTTTATAAAAACATTCTCAGTTGTTTTGGGACAAGATACACTATACTGATAAAAGCCACCGGACACCTACAAGAGAAACACAACATAGGATTTATTGACATACATTAGTACGGTGTCGGTCCACCTTTGGTCTTAATGCATGCACTGACCCTTCGAGACCGGCTTTCGACAAGGTTTTGGAACACAGCGATAGGTATGCGCTTCCAATCAGTCGATAATGCTGCCTCTAACTGTTGCTTAGTAGTACGTTTTGGTTCCAAACTTCTCATATGGCGCTCTAATTCATCCCATAGGTGCTCTATAGGATTAAAATCAGGGCTCTGTGCTGACCAGTCCACCAACAATAAGGAATTACCGTCAAACCACGCCATAACAGTCCTTGCTTTATGGCTCGGTGCATTATCCTACTGCTACCAACAAGGCTTGGTTCCACAGTATTGCCACAGATTTGGTAGGGCATAATTGTCCAGAATATCGAGGTAGACGTGCTGGTTAAAAGGTTTTTCCACGATAACCAATGGTACAGGACCATACCACGAACCCCCCCCCCCCCATGAGTACACTGCCAGCTCCAAATTTGACCGTAGGAACAGTACACTATGGTAAATAGCGTTCCCCAGGTTGCCGCCATACCCACACACGGCCATCAGACTGATGGATCGTATATCTGGATTTATCAGTCCATACGACCCTTTTCCATTGATCTACGGTCCACGATAAATGTTCTTTACGCCGTACTAAACGACGAGTAGCATTCCGAGTGGAGATGAAATGCTTATGAGCAGTCGCACGACCACGGCAACCCATGTAATGAAGTTCTCTACGAATGGAAAGTGTACATACTGAGGTTCCAGCATTTTACTCACCTGCACAACGAGGTCTTATGCAGTACTCCGTCGATTAGCTGTGACGACTTTCCTGACGCTTCGACGTCCTCTATCACTGATTTTCTTTGGTCTGCCGGTGCGTTTTGCTGCTTCAGGCACGCCATGTGTCTTTCACTTATTCAGTGCATCCAAAACAGTTGACGTGGGTATGTTTAAACGCCTCTCGGTTTCTCTTATGGACAACCCACTAATATAACACCCAACAATCTTTCCTTTCTCAAAGTCAGTTCTCTCCCGCAGAGGCATTTTCACTCAGCCTCACAGTGCGATATGATCGCGGTTAGCTGCAGGCTTGTTTTTATACGTTTTGCAGCTGTACCGCGCATCTTAATAACGCAGATGATCTGTTCATTTGCTTTTAAAGGGGTGCCCGGTGACGTTTGGCAATATAGTGCGTGTAGTAACATGTTGATAGAGTGTGGATTAATTTAATAGATGAACTCCACTCAATCCTTATACCTAGCATATCTTAAGTTGAGTATGTTTAAAATACCTATGCTGCTGATATATTGCAGGATTCTGGAGACAGAGACCAGCACTAGTTTTTAAGAGACGGTATAGTTTTCCGTGAGCGACTTTCTCTTCATGTATGCTTTCGCTTGGTGCAATTTCAAAACCGCAACGGACTGTTGTACAATCTTCTCTTCTCCTGATTTCGATGCCCTTTAAAAATGAAAGACTACTTATCAAAAATTTTAAAGGAATTAATCGATTAATTATTTCCTGATTAAATTATCCTTTCCCGTCCGGATAATGAGAAGCGAGACAGTTATATTAACTTTTTCAGATCGCGTAATGAAACTATTAATCTCATGAATGAGTTTGACGTTTTTTTGCGATGAAAATTTTGAGCACATCAGTTGGGATTTAGCGTATATTAAATTATGAGCAAATATTGACACATTATACTCACTGGGATGAAACTATTTAATAACTTTCCGCATTCTATGAATCTGGAGCCCCTAAGGAATCATGTCTATCGATCGACCATTAATTACCCTAGATCAGAAGCATAAACATTGGCCTTCTTTTCTCAGTCGTGGGATTTTATACGATCTCAAACAATTTATTCCACTTTTTATCGAAAGTTTCATCGTCAAGAATGTGAACAACCACAAAACTACTTTTGGTTTATTATAGAACAGAGTTCTTCGAGTGATACAATCATAGAGAACTTTTATTGAAGTGGCCATTAGATGCGATCGTGGTCAAGGAATGGGATGCCGAGCAAAGGTAGTATTTATCAAGGGACATTTATAACATAGACTAGTGCAATCATTAAACTTCCATTAAGTGTAAGCTTCTGTCGTTAGCGAAAGCTGTGAGTTCTCCGGTAGTCATGGAGGAAGAGAAAAGAGGAGGAAACATTTTTGTTTCTGTGGCAAAGCGAACATACTTCTTCTTCCTTTATTTCCAATTTTTTTGAGCGAAAGCAATCGTTAATACTCCTACAATGAGTATTAAATTTCAAGAAACTGCGCTTTCTGGAAACGCACTTGCGCATGTTATAAATATGAAGAGGGATGTAAGAGAACAACTGGAACAATATTTTGTGAACCAAATGTAAGCTCTGCTCATGCTACATCTTCATTTGTCTTCAAATAAATTTTAATTATAAATTGGAGGCATCGTTGCTTGGGATACAGCTGTCTGTCTACATCCGGGGTAAAATTATTTAATATAAAGTCGCATGTCACCATGTTTATAAATTGCAAGCCACATGTTGCACATTAAACAAATATAACGGGAAAAATACCGTAAAGGTATCTCACCATTGCTCCTGTATCCCTGTGACAACAATTTACAGGTAGACAGAAAATTAACTAACGGAAAAATGTTTAAATAACAAAAATTCGTCACTTTTACTATGACTTGAAATTCCAGAGTAGTTGTGATATAAAACATGGATGCATTTATAAGGCCGGAAATACATTACATTACATATCACTAAGTTGTTCTCCGAGTTTCAGAGGTTAGCTCCACAAGGGTATACAAAATATCAGATAATTTTTACTTACTCTTGCTGTATCAAACTTCTCCATTTAGAGCGATCTTGGCATATAACTCGGGCTTCACTGACATCCATCACACGCCGCACATAAGATCTTCTATACTTCACACTCATAATCTTTTTCTCACGCAGACACTCTAGAATTTGACCCCCCATGACTTCTTTGGCCTTCCTTTGCCTTTCTTATACTCATAATCTTTTTCTCATGCAGATACTCCTGAATCTGATCCTCCCATGACTTCTTTGGCCTTCCTTTGCCTTTCTTTCCTGCCACTTGGGCTGACAAGATTTTCGTAGTAAGCATCTCATCACTCATTCTTTCAACATGGCCGAACCACCAAAGAATAATAGATTCCTCCTTACTAACAACATTTTGCTTAACATTACACAACTCCAACACGTCTTCATTCCTCACACAATCATAACGTGTCTTCATTCCCCAACCCCCGTAAGTAACGCATTTTCTCCAGCACACAAATGAATCCTATGTTTCTTCTGTAGTACACAGGTTTCACTGCCATACATGGAACAATCACACTTTCATACACAGCCATACGGGACTCTCTTGAGAACCCATCATTCCTATAAAAACCTCCCAAGGCAGCTATGACTTTCATTGAAGAATTCACTCGCCTACGAATTTGTTCCTTCTGTCAAACATGCTTTCGCCATCTAATTTGTTCTCTGTGTCAAACATGCTTCCTAAATACACAAACGCATTCACTTGGTCAACCACTGTGCCATTTAGACTTATATTACATTCAGTACTACGAGTTCTTCTCTCAAAAACCACAACGTTTAAACCATAATAATACCACAATAACCCGAAATACACCGAAGAGCAAAAACATTATGATTACCTGCCTAATATGGTGTTGACGTGCCTCCAAAACAGCTGTCACCTGGCAAGGCATGGATGCTACAAGATTTTAAAATACCTCTTTCTCTATTTAGTGCCAACACGTTACAAGCAGATCCTTTAACCCTTGTAAGTCACGAGGTTGAACATCGTATATTGGATTTGCTGTTCCAATATGAACCGCACATGCTCGATTGGAATGTCTGGGGAATTTAGAGGCCAGAGCAATTTTTGGAAGTGCTCTTCACGTCCTGCACACTATTCTCGAACAATCTGGGCAGTGTGGCATGCTGCATTATCCTGCTGAAAAAAGGCACTATTAGATGCGAGCACCGTTGCCAGAAAGGATGTATCTGGTCTGCAATGATGTTCAGGTACGTGGAAGATTTCATAGTTGACTGGACCCAGGGTTTCCCACTAGAACATTGCCCATCGTATGCACTTCCACCACTGGCTTGCTTTCATCCCACGGTACATCTTGGTGCTAACACTTCCCCAGAGAAACGAGGCACACCCACCCGGTCGTCAACATTATACAGAAAGCGAGATTCACCGGAACAAACGACTTTCTTCCAATCATTCAAGGTTCATATTAGATCCCTGCATGCCCATTGTAGGCACTTTCGGCGGTGAACCAAGGCTAGCATGGGTCCTCGGAGCGCCTTTGGGGCTACGTAGACACATTTTCAGCAGGGTCCGATGTATTGTGTGGGTAACACATTACTCTCGTCACCAGCATTCAAAATCACCGGAGTTTCACCACAGTATTCATTCGTCCAAGGTGGGTCCGGGTTTGAATCCCGTGAGGCATAGATGTTGTGTTTGTCCTACGGAACTGGATCTCTCCCTTCCCTGGAACCAGTGACCCTAAATTAGGGACGGGCGACTGCTTATAGCCCAACGAATTGCTCACTGTGGTCGTTGAACCTTCTATAAAAAAAAAACAAAAAAAACACACACAACTTTTTATAAACCATTAATACAAACATTTCACGTGGACTAGGAACATCAAACAGAAGTCATCGCTCTTTTCACGTTTATAAGTGAGTAACGGAAAATTTCTCATTTTCCGCCACCGGGAGTCCATGACTCCAAGAAGCAATCAGCCAATTGGTTTGGCAGTTAGTGTATGTGAGTTTGGAGGAATTCGAGGCCGCTGTGGTGTAGTGGAAGCATATACGGCGTATAACTGGAAGACCCTGGGTTCAATTCCCGGTGGCGGCCAATGAGAATTTTTTCCGTGACTCACTTATAAACATGGAAAGAGCGATGACTTCTGTTTGATGTTCCTAGACCACGTGAAATGTTTGTATTTAATTATTCATTCGCTTTCTAGTTATTTGTTCAGTTGCTGCTTACGATCTTTGGTGAATCCCCAGCATTGTGCGGGGCTCTAAGAAGCAATCTGCCAATTGGCTTGGCAGTTCATGTATGTGAGTCTGGAGGAATTCGAGGCCGCTGTGGTGCAGTGGAAGCATATCCGGCGCGTAACTGGAAGACCTTGGGTTCGATTCCCGGTGGTGGCAAATGAGAATTTTTCCGTGACTCCCTTATAAACGTGGAAGAGCGATGACTTCTGTTTGATGTTCTTATAAACTAACTGAAGCCAAAAAAAAAAAAAAATGACAACTTTTAACTTTCGGCGAACAAGGAGACAGGTGAGAATCCCGTCTTACAACAGAAATGATACAACCGACCAACACCTCAGCATCCAAAATACTTGTTCGGCGTAATGGTTGCACAGATGCACGCGTACGGTGCTTATAGATCGCATGAAAAACACCGATTATTCGACCTAATGGAATTAAAGGGATAAACTACGTAAAACCGTCTACATGTATACTGAAATTCAATGTTATGATTTTTCGTGACGTTCAGTCTCATCGATTTTACGTCGAAAACTATGCCTAGATGTAATATCGACCTAGTAACCAAAAATCAGCGTCGATTCGGCATTACTGTGCTACCTGGGTATCGTCGTAAAAAAAAGCTCAGTGATAAATAATCAGTTGAAAGATCTGCCATGATAGGAGAAGAAATAAAATCATATCTAAAATAAATACTTTCTGAAGACTTTTGTTTCAACAACAAGGCACAAGGGAGGCTCTTCACCACCTAATAACCGAATTCAGTGATAGGGTCAAATAATTTGCTTTGCTTCGAATAATTATGTAGATTGCGAAAACACTAATTTGTCGGTGACAGAGGTCGAAACCGCACCGTTCTTCTCCGGAAGCGAATGCTTTCACAAAAAATTTCCGCTGACGGAATTTATCGTTGCATCTTTGCCATCTTGGGATGTGTTTTACTTCTGTACGTCACGTATATCTCCCTACCCCTTGAGAGAGGGCTAGGACGGAATCGTTAGTTTCCGGGTGAGCCCGTAAACCATGCTTGAAGTAGCCCATTGATGAAGAAGGAATTCTGGTAAATCACAGACGAAAGAACATCAGTGATTTGTGTGGAAAGAACATCAGGCATTTTTCGAAGAACCCAATGGCCAGTAAATCCATTTCCCCAATCGGGCGCCAATGTGAAAATACAAATTTCAGGTAGCGGACCTTGATCCCTCATCCTTCTGTTTCTGAACCGAATGCTTTTCTAATTAGGCTGCACCGACGAAGTTTATGGATGCAACTTTACCGTTTTGACGTGTGCTTCACCCACGTAGTGTCGTCACAAGGCTTGGAAAAAGAGAGCTGAATGATTAAATTTCAAAGGTGAGCTGAATGATAAGGATTGTTACATAAGCTAAATGATTTAGATTTGGAGGATGAACTGAATGCTTTGATTTCGAAGTTGAGTTGAAAGATTTGGAACATAAGCTAAAGGATTTAGATTTGGAGGATGAACTGAATGCTTTGATTTCGAAGTTGAGTTGAAAGATTTGGAACATAAGCTAAATGATTTAGATTTGGAGGATGAACTGAATGCTTTGATTTCGAAGTTGAGTTGAAAGATTTGGAACATAAGCTAAATGATTTAGATTTGGAGGATGAACTGAATGCTTTGATTTCGAAGTTGAGTTGAAAGATTTGGAACATAAGCTAAATGATTTAGATTTGGAGGATGAACTGAATGCTTTGATTTCGAAGTTGAGTTGAAAGATTTGGAACATAAGCTAAATGATTTAGATTTGGAGGATGAACTGAATGCTTTGATTTCGAAGTTGAGTTGAAAGATTTGGAACATAAGCTAAATGATTTAGATTTGGAGGATGAACTGAATGCTTTGATTTCGAAGTTGAGTTGAAAGATTTGGAACATGAACTGAATGATTTGATTTTGGAGATGAGGCAAATGATTAGATTTGGAAAGTGTGCTGAATGAATGCATTTGGAAGACGAGCTGGAAAATTTGGAACATGCGTTGAATTATTAAGATTGGCATATGAGTTGAATGATTATATTTGGAAATGAACGATTTGGAACATAAGACAAATGATACGCTTTGGAAAATGAGCTGAATGATTGGATTTGGAAGATGATCCGAATGCTTCGCTTTAAAAGATGAGGAGAATAATCAGAGCAAAGATTCCCAGCCTCATGTATAACCTCTCGTTCTTTGATTCGCGTAAACATCAAAAGAAAGACTATTTCATTTGTTCTGGGGTTTAACGATCGCCATACCAAATTTCTTGGGGTTGATTTCGGTAGGCTGTGAAGCAGGAACGCCATTTATGTTCGATTCGATGCTCAAGTCCGTCTCACATAATCTCGGTGCTTTGGCTACTAGGCCACAAAGGTTGCAGAAAACTATTTGCAGAATTTCCTGTATGGATGGCAAGGACACTTAATCGATATACGCTGTAGGAACCTGTGGAGTTCTTTAGAGAAGCGAACTCCCAACTCCACCAACGTAGTGGAAAAACCGGTTTTCTTGCCCAAGCCGGAAAGCTGCGAGAAAGTTGGTGGTGTGTGCTTTTTTACGCTTTGCAACCGTAGGTTGAAGAAGTGTATATGCTCCAGCTTTTCCCGTCCGGCCGTCTGTCCGCACGATAACTGGCGTAAAATGGTCTGATTTCGATGAAATTTAAGTATGTGGTAGGGGACCACTGGGGACGAATCCTATTGAAAATGGGACAAATGGGGGTCAAAGGTCACGACGTAGGAGTGGGATCCATTCCATTGCCCCTTATGCGTCATAACTTGCGTAAATATGGTTCGATTTCAATGATATGTTACCAAGTGGTAGGGGAACGCCTGGGGACGAACCCTATTCAAAATGGGTGAAGTGGGGTCAAAGGTCAGGGTATATGAGCGGGATGCATTCTATTGACCTTATGCGTCATAACGTGCGTAAATATGGTTCGATTTCGATGAAATTTTAGTATGTGGTAGGGGACTACCTGGAGACGAACCCTATTGAAAATGGACAAAATGGGGTCCCAGGTCAGGACATAGGATTGGGATCCATTTCATCTCCCTTATCCCACATTATTAACGTGGACGTCAAGTAATTTTGCTTCCTATACTTCCAATGGAAAAACTTTTGTACAGATTTTCTTCACAATTAATGTGTTCCCAAGGATGAAAATTTGAACATTGATTAAAATAACTTCATATTATAACTTGGAATACTAAATATTTTTTAAAACATAACCATGATTATATTAAAAATCAATAACGTTTCCTTTGGTGGTGTTGAAACCAGAAAAAGGATGGCGCGACCTGTACTTTGATGACGTCAGTAGACAAACAAATGTTGGATTACATAATTATGGTTATGTTTTAGAAAATATTAAGTATTCCAAGTTATAAAATGAAGCTATTTTAATCGATGTTCAAATTTTCATCCTTGTGAACGCATAAATTGTCCAGAAAAAAGATGGCGCGACCTTTATTTTCATGACGTCAGTAGACAAACAAATGTTGGGTTGCAAAATTATGGTTACGTTTTAGAAAATATTAAGTACTCCAAATTATAAAATGAAGATATTTTAATCGATGTTCAAATTTTATCCTTGGGAATGCATTAATTGGGAATAAAATGTGTACATAAATTTTTCCATTCAAAGTACAGGAAGCAAAATTACTTCACGTTCACCTTAAAGGAGCAATTCTTGTATGTATGTAAATTTTATTTTGAAAACGTCTCTAAGGATTTTGATGAAAGTCGTTAACCTGCCGTTTTCTGGTACTAGAAATCGATTTAGCTTGATCTCGACTTTAGGAAAATTCGTTTAGTGGGCTAAATAACCACCCCGAATTACCAAGTTTTTAGTGTCATGGCGTCGTTCCATTAATGTTATCCATTCTTAGAAATCTTATGACGTCATACTCTTGCAATCCAGATGTTGGTGTTGGCGCGCGGTCACGCCATCTGTCTCATTACGTCACGCGTTTTGTGCGTATGTTCGACCGCACGATAACTCGCGTAAAAATCGTACGATTTCGATGAAATTTTAGTATGTGGTAGGAGAACACCTGGGAAGCGAAATGGGGTCAAAGGTCAGGACATACGAGCGGGATCCATTCCACTGCTCTTATGCGTCATAACTAACGCAAAAAAGGTTCGATGTCGATTAAAGTTTAGTATGTGGTAGGGGACCACCTAGGGACAAACCCTATTGAAAATGGGCGGAATGGGGGTCAAAGTTCAGGACATTAGAGCGGAATCACTTCCATTGCCATTATGCGTCATAACTTACCTAAAAATGTTTTGATTTGGATGAAATGTTAGTATATTGTAGGGACTTGCCTGGGGACGAATCCTATTGAAATGGGCGAAATGGGGTCAACGGTTAGGACACAGAAGCGGGATCTATTCCATATCCCATATGCATCATAACTTACGTAAAATTGCTTCGATTGCGACAAAACTTTATCATGTTATTTCGGAGGTATACTGAACTAGTTCGGTTGAATATCATCGGAATGGGATCAAAGGTCAGGCCCAGGAGTGACATTTATTCCACAACCATTTTCCTCATAACATGAGAAATAACTTGAGTAATTATTTCTAGTGTGTTGGAAAGCGTATCATAATCAATGCATTGCATTATTTTACTAACTTGTGTGTGTATGTAGTGAGGAGAGATCTTCTGTGAGCACCATGTTCCTTCTTCTCCGTGCTGTAATAAATATTAAGGATGTTAGACCTCTAAATTGTTTTGAGGTAGATGTTAGTTTTCCATTTGTGAGTCTGGTTCAAATTAATTACGATAGTGACAAGTGAAATTGCAATAGAACCAAACAACCATTTACCTAATATTGTGTAAGAACCCCATGAGCCGCCACCAATGCGGAGTGCGAGGAGGCATGGACTTTAGAAGTCCCAATTAAGGTCGTCTTACTACATTTAGGGGCTCTGTTGAAACAGTCGGGGGCCCTCTTCTACGATGTTCCTTTTTCAGATATCTTTATTAATATTTTTGGTTTCAGCTTACTGCTTTTTAAGGGTGATGCGCGATAAAAAATAAACTATTTCGATAACCAAGTGAACTCTCCTCAAAAGAAAAAAAAAGAGGAAGGGGAAGAAAAATGCTGGAATTCAATACAGTCATTGAAACTAAAATTAAGCGCACAGAAAAATAGAATACCATCAAAATTCAATAACAGCAAGTACTACTAAGTGTAGGAGTTTCTCATTTATATATCGACAAAAACAATTTTAAATTAAAATGTGAACATACCGGAATTTCGGAGCTTCACATCTGTCTGTGTTTCCAAAATACGTTTAAATGCTTTCTATTCCTAGTTCAAACAAGGTCGGGAAGAGGAAATAATTGTGTGTTTATTGCCAACACCTTATGTGCACGGGCTCTTGTTCATGTGCGATGCGCGATATCGAAATTTAGATGAAGCCTTTTTGTGCAATTATTCTGTATGGCATTAAACGTGCTATAATGCCCTTCGAATTCGCTAAATTAGTGTTTTGCTAGCAATTCAGTTTTACCGTGTTCTGCAATATTTATGAATTTATAATTCCAAATCCAAATATCCAATAGCACAATTTCAAGCATTAAAATTAAACTTTTCATTAATCAAGAGTCCCGGAGCAAAAATCTTCCTGTTCAGACGATTTTGCGTACCACAATCTCTACCAACAAGTAATTAGACACCTGTGATGGCAAAGGAAAACGAAGTTTATTCACCTTCAATAGTTGATGGAGCCTCCTCGAGCGGCGATTACAGCTGCGACCCTCCGGGGCATACTCCCAACCAGGCGTTTGTACGACGCCTAGCGGTATTTTTCCCCACTCGGCTTGGAGAAGACAGGTCAGTTCCTTCACCGATTTTTGACGGTAGGGCACCCCTTAAGTTGACGCTCCAACTCGTCCCTGAGGTGCTCCACAGGATTAAGGTCCGGGCTCTGCGCAGGCCAGTCCATTCGATTAACCCCAATGTCACCATACTAAGCCATGGCGGATCTCGCAACATGACAGGTGGCATTGTCATCCTGAAAGTAACATGGGTCCACCCGTAAAACCGCCACAACGTAGGAAGCGCATGGTCATCCAAAATGGTGCAGTAGGTCTCGGCGTTGAGTCTACCAGGAATTGCGACCAAGGGTCCAGTGCAATGCCAGGAGAAACACCCCCATAGCATAATTCCACCGCAGCCGAAATTCACAGTTGGCGCAATACATTTTGGCAGGAGGCATTCTCCAGGCAGAAACCAAACCCAGACCCTGCCATCCAAACGGTAGAGGGGGAACCTTGATTCGTCGCTCCAGAGAACCTGTTTTCACTGTTCAACGGTCCACTGTCGACGTTCTTTGCACCACGTTAGCCGAGCAGCGCTATTGGACTTGGTGATCAAAGGTTTGTAGGCGGCAGCACGTCCATGATAACCGAGAAGAGGGGCTTCCCTACGGATGGTATTCATAGAAAGAACACTCCCGGATGCCTGCTGAAACTCCTTGCTGATGTGGCCGATCGATTTGGTGCGGTTCTTCCGAATTTCCCTGGCCAGCACCCGTCGGACTTTAACTCCCAGTCTTGTTGGTCTGCCGGGTCGGGGCACATTCCGACAGTCACCTCTCATCTTCCACTTGCAAATCACTTAGGCCACTGTCGATTTTGGGTACTTCAACTCGCTGGATATGTCACGTATGGATCGGCCATTTCTGTGATACCCGACGATTACACCTTTCTCGAAATCAGAGAGCTCCGAACTGCATGGCATCTTGCATGCGACAGGTTGCGTTGTTGTTTCCCACACGATATTTAACGGCGGCGGCCGTGACGTTTATTATTACCGCAGATATCGTCGATTGCAGGGGTGTCTAATTACTTGTTGGTAGATAGTGTATATTCGTATTATTGGCGGTAGCTCGCCCAATGTTCGTTGAGGAGGCTCCTTGATGGTCTGTTAAGACTGCGGCAGTCGATTTCTGTATAAGGATTCTGCAAATAAAATTTCAACAATTCGTAGACGAATTTCAGCTGACTAATCTCGTTGAATTTCAAAACGGTACACCCGATTTCGGTGCATATAACTTTTAGATGTAGGAAAGGCTTAAGCCATTTTTTTTGAAACATCAACGGCGTTCCAATTGATATTGATATAAAGATATTGAAAACCAAATTATTTTGCTCCTTGAGAAACAGAAATTACGAATCCGTTGATTCCGAATTGCTTTACGATATCAAAAATACTGTAAGAGATGTCGATATACCAAGACGCAAAAATTACGGTGTCAAGAACCCTTAAGTAAAATCAATGCTGCTAATCTGTATGCCTAAATCCTGTTTAAATTTGCGAGAACGGCATTTTGTACGGTGACCATTTTATTCTTACCGTCGCGTAAATAAAATAAATGTCAAAACATATTTCTGTTTTGAGTTTTTTTACATATTCGCATTAACACTTCGCATACGGGCATATGCGAGTATTCTAGGAGGTTACACCAACACCTGGAACACGCTGCTAATCGCAGAAAAAAAAGAACGAATGCTTTCTTAAAGTATAATGATCTCATAAATTTGTATTGAGAGACCTGGTTCATTCCGTACGCCCAACCGTGTGTGTAGGTGGTCTGAAGTACTGGGCCCTCATTCTTCCCAAGAGCTGGGCCAGGCCCCGGGCCCCAGGAGTGTCATGGGCGGTACTTTTGTACTACGTGTCCGCTCTCTTCCCGCACCAGCAGTCCCAAATTAGGGGCGATCGACCACCCATAGCCTTGAGAGCTGCTGCTGTAGATGGTTGTTAACCCCCACCACCAGAAAAAAAAAAAAAGAAGAAGCCTTCTTATGCATCAGAATCCTGTGTCCGCATGTTGCGTATACCCTGCTTTGGCTTCCTTTTCCTCCCCGCAGATCAAGAGAATAAAAAAAATGGCCATATTTTCTTTGAAGGCAACAGATAAATATTAGGCCGTCCGGAAAGTAAGTATTTTCAACTGACCACAATTCCTATAATAACAAATCAATGATCCCAATATTTGAGGTAATAATTAATAATTTATAATACCTTTCCAAACTGTGGCAATTCATAAACACCATTAAAAGTACTAGTGTCATTAAGACTGCAAAATGTCTGTAACGCGAAGATCTAAATCCAGTTAGTTGTTGTTGTTGCGAGCACACTCTTGAAATGACCAAAACAGTTGAAATCACAAAGGATTCATTCATTACCAGTGAACACCGTACGCAGGCTAGCTCCAGCCAAACGTACGTTCGTTGAACCGCATAACAATCCCTGCCGTGTGTGGCAGTGCATTTTCGTGTACGAGGACAAGCGGCTGCTCG
This sequence comes from Macrothele yani, assembly GCA_039090855.1. Lineage (NCBI taxonomy): Eukaryota > Metazoa > Arthropoda > Arachnida > Araneae > Macrothelidae > Macrothele > Macrothele yani. Next base: position 191,318,297 of record CM076995.1, read on the forward strand.
TGATGCCACAATGCCCATGCTGAGATATGCTCCTCTAGAAAAGACTTAGCCGCCCCGGTGGCGCAGTGTTCTAAGCGATGGCTAATGACCATTCGTCCGAGAAGGGTCCGGGTTCGAATCCCGGTGAGGCATGAATGTTCTGTTTGTCTGACGGTGATGGTTCTCTCCCTTTTCTGAAACTAGTGACCTTAAATTAGTAACGGGCGACTGCTTACAGCTCATTGAGTTGCAATCAAAAAACAAAAACAAAAACAAACTAACCCCGATTTATTCCTCTCTGACGCCATGGTGATGTTCTCATGATACGTCCTCGTAGTTAGTTGTTGTTGTTGCGAGCACACTCTTGAAATGACCAAAACAGTTGAAATCACAAAGGATTCATTCATTACCAGTGAACACCGTACGCAGGCTAGCTCCAGCCAAACGTACGTTCGTTGAACCGCATAACAATCCCTGCCGTGTGTGGCAGTGCATTTTCGTGTACGAGGACAAGCGGCTGCTCGTGATGCCGCAATGCCCATGCTGAGATATGCTCCTCTAGAAAAGACTTAGCCGCCCCGGTGGCGCAGTGTTCTAAGCGATGGCTAATGACCATTCGTCCGAGAAGGGTCCGGGTTCGAATCCCGGTGAGGCATGAATGTTCTGTTTGTCTGACGGTGATGGTTCTCTCCTTTTCTGAAACTAGTGACCTTAAATTAGTAACGGGCGACTGCTTACAGCTCATTGAGTTGCAATCAAAAAACAAAAACAAAAACAAACTAACCCCGATTTATTCCTCTCTGACGCCATGGTGATGTTCTCATGATACGTCCTCGTAGTTAGTTGTTGTTGTTGCGAGCACACTCTTGAAATGACCAAAACAGTTGAAATCACAAAGGATTCATTCATTACCAGTGAACACCGTACGCAGGCTAGCTCCAGCCAAACGTACGTTCGTTGAACCGCATAACAATCCCTGCCGTGTGTGGCAGTGCATTTTCGTGTACGAGGACAAGCGGCTGCTCGTGATGCCGCAATGCCCATGCTGAGATATGCTCCTCTAGAAAAGACTTAGCCGCCCCGGTGGCGCAGTGTTCTAAGCGATGGCTAATGACCATTCGTCCGAGAAGGGTCCGGGTTCGAATCCCGGTGAGGCATGAATGTTCTGTTTGTCTGACGGTGATGGTTCTCTCCCTTTTCTGAAACTAGTGACCTTAAATTAGTAACGGGCGACTGCTTACAGCTCATTGAGTTGCAATCAAAAAACAAAAACAAAAACAAACTAACCCCGATTTATTCCTCTCTGACGCCATGGTGATGTTCTCATGATACGTCCTCGTAGTTAGTTGTTGTTGTTGTTGCGAGCACACTCTTGAAATGACCAAAACAGTTGAAATCACAAAGGATTCATTCATTACCAGTGAACACCGTACGCAGGCTAGCTCCAGCCAAACGTACGTTCGTTGAACCGCATAACAATCCCTGCCGTGTGTGGCAGTGCATTTTCGTGTACGAGGACAAGCGGCTGCTCGTGATGCCGCAATGCCCATGCTGAGATATGCTCCTCTAGAAAAGACTTAGCCGCCCCGGTGGCGCAGTGTTCTAAGCGATGGCTAATGACCATTCGTCCGAGAAGGGTCCGGGTTCGAATCCCGGTGAGGCATGAATGTTCTGTTTGTCTGACGGTGATGGTTCTCTCCCTTTTCTGAAACTAGTGACCCTAAATTAGTAACGGGCGACTGCTTACAGCTCATTGAGTTGCAATCAGAAAACAAAAACAAAAACAAACTAACCCCGATTTATTCTTCTCTGACGCCATGGTGATGTTCTCATGATACGTCCTCGTAACAGCAACGCTGCGAACATCCATGCAAGCAGCCAGTAGGACTTTATGCTCCCGCGACACAGTGTAAAGACGATTGGATTACAACCTAGGATAGGGACGCATGCTGTTGCCTAAATACGTTAAATTCCACCAAACTTTCGTTTAAGAAGAGGAACCTTGCTAACTCTTTGGCATTGTGACGATAGCACGCAAAGTTGTTACGTGCAATTTCATAACGAAATTCCTGCTGTTTCGGGGTTGGTGTGTACTGCAATGAAGTCGCTACTTTGCTAATTAGGACTATGTATATCTTCCGTTAGTACGGTATAAATAGTTGTGGGAAGGAAAGTCGTGTGGAAAAGTTATCGACACTCACGCTAAAAAACTTCTATGGAGCATTTTCCCAGTAGTGTGAAAAGATTATAGACACTCACCCTAAAAAAACTTCTATAAGGGGTCTTCCCAGTAGTGTGGAAAGGTCTTCGACACTCGCCCTAAAAAAATCTTCTATAAGGTCGCTTCCCAGTAGTGTAAAAAGGTAATGGACTCTCACCCCACTAAACTTCTATAAAGTCTCTTCGACTCGTCCTGTAGCTCCAGCGAAGACACTACACTCACCCTTAAATTTTTACAAGTCCTCTTCCCAGCAGCGTGGAAATGTCATCAACACTCACCCTTAAATACTTCTGTATGTCCTCTGCCCAGTAGAGTGGAAAGGTCACCGACACTCACCCTAAAATCAGGGCTTAGTAACAAGGGCTGGCTCTTCACTTTGTGTTTCTGGTGGTTGAAGTGGTCCTCGCCTGTGCCACTCAGTGACGTCACGGGGATGCATGCCACTTGTCAGTGCGCGATGTAAAGCGCTCGGTGGATGCCGTTTAACCCACGTTTGTTGCATTCGCATCAGTTATCTGCTGTTTATTAGGTTGCATTTCTGACACCGAATTTTTTTATTTAATTTCTGTAGTATATCGTTTTCGTACAAATTTCTTCTTGCGCTGTTGCTGCTTGCTGAAATACCTGCAGGAATCACTGTTTCCGTAGAAACGACCCAGTAGTTACAAAAAACTGGGTTAACAGGTGTTGCAGAGCAGATTCTTTTAATGAGGAAAATGCCAGGATTTCAAGTGAGCACTTTTTAAATAGTTAAGTACGAAGACGATATGATGAATCGCCTGCTTGGTTAACCAATGAAAAAGATATTGAAATCGTTGGCTATACCAACAGTCAATTTACTGAGATCGAACGTTGAAAATGTCACTGCAAGAGCTGAAAAACAAAGAAGGAGAAAAAAACTGCATGATGCTTTTGATAGATTTAAAAATCTTAGTGTGAAAGACGATAAAAAGTGAACTCCGTGTATTAGGCGTATAAAATAAAGGGATCAAGAGATGCTAGCTTTCACTACCTCCGGGTAGCTTCGTCAGGCATTTAGTAGCTAAAGATCACAGAAGCAACTGGAAAAAATATATTTATAAGAAATATATTTTTTAAATATAGAAATTTAAGTTTAACTGAACCTAAGTTTGAGCTTACTGGTTTTTGCTATAATTTTTTTTCCAGTTGCTTCTGCAATCTTTAGCTACTAAGTGCTTGACGAAGCTACCCGGAGGTAGTGAAAGCTAGCATCTCTTTGATCCCTTTATTTTTTATACGCCTAATATACGCAGTTCACTTTTATCGTCTTTCACATTAATTAGGCGTACAGAAACCCGTTTCTTCATCGATCGTATATATATTTGTTAAAAATCTTAGTCCCCAAAAAAGGTATTTTGGAAAAAATGGGGCCCCAATTCAACCTGCAGCAGATGAAGAGATAATTTTCTGCGTGAAATGTGATATGTTAAAAAAAATGTAAATTTTTTAAATGACAAATTGTCAATAACGGAAAAAGAGCTAAACTTTCTGAAAACAGGGGAAAAAAAGAATATTTTAAAGAGGTTTTCTAGCAAAGCCAGAAGATGAAATCGTTCTCGCCGGTTTTTATTGAAACAGATCAGAGAACTGAAAATTAAGGTAAAAAAACAAAATACGGAAAATCAAAAATTGAAAAAGAAAAATTACAAATGCTTTCGAAACATATTTACAAAAACACATGTAACCTCTCTTGTAGAGAGTAAAAGTCGAATTAAATGAAAACATGAATATCGGAAACGTTTCACAAAAATTACAGTAGCCGATGTTTTGTTATTAACAAAAAAGCATTACTTTCGCGTTTGATGGAAGTAATACACACATATATAAAAGAGGAAACAATCAATGATATATTCTGCTACACTCCTTTTGTTTCTTTAAGTTATTTGACCATTTTGTTTCATATTGGGCAGCTCAGTAGTTGTATTTATCATCAGAGTTCCCAGCAAAGAGCAAAGCAAAGGCGATTCCTAACACTCAGCAACGCATCCCATCGATGTCACCATCCGCAACTTCCGGGTACAACTGAAATCTGCCATATGAGCCAGCCTTTGTATCTAGAGCCCTGCCCTAAAATACTTCTGTTAGTCCTCTTTCCAGTAGAGTGGAAAGGTCATCGACACTAACCCTACAAAACGTCTATGCGTCCTTTAGTTCCTTGTCTGGAGGTAAATATAGATCGATCGCATCTTGGATCATCTTTGGGTGATGTCTTGTCGTCTTTCTTATAACTTTTCATCCAATTGTGAACCGCGATATTCTTGTGGGCATTTTGACCTATTGCTGTACGCCGAAGATTTTTTTCCTTTCGCTCTCTCTGAATGAAACACAAAAGCTAAAAAACTTTTCTTCCACAGTCAGATCGTCTCAGCTGCGTCATAGCAATTGCAACTTTAACTAGCTGATCGGTAGGTACGAACTGAGGCCGAGGTACGTACTACGCAACCGCCTGACGGTTCTAGTACAAACAAGAAAATGACACCGAATTTTCGGGTGTAATAAGCACGTCTTTTGAATCCGTTCTGACGCAAATTAAATTTATCAAAGCTATTCAAAGTCAATGGAACTGGTATGGAAAACAATAGTATCTGACGGAAGAAAGAAGTTTTTCAATCGGGTCTTTAATCCCTCAGATATTGGTGTAAACGGAATCGTGAGCTTACGAACTCTTAGAAACAGAGTTATCGACAAAAAATAAGATGTGACTTTACGTCCCCTAGTGGGAAAACCATGCATTATTTTAGGAAGAAAGTATTCTCAAAAGGTTTATCCACATGAGCGGTATCGATTCAAGAAAAAAAAATTTAGTCGAGTTTTCAGGAGCCCAGATTTTGCTACAAATACATCAAAAGCAGAAATTAACACTAATGACCCCTGGTGGCCAAACCATTCTTTACAGAGCATTAGAAATTATGTGAAAAATATTTTCATCAGGTCTTGTATGCGATAGAGGAAGAATTTTTCAAATCAGAGCTTTAGAAGCAGAAATAACGCAGAAAACGCAATTTACCTTTGTGCCCCCTAGCGGAAAGTCTATGATGTACTTGAAAATTTTGAATTTATGGGAAAAACATTTCGCATCGGAAACACTATCCAACAGAGAAGGAATTTTTCAAATAGTACTCTTAGAAGTAGAGATATTGACAAAAATAAGATATACATCTACGCCCCCTGGCGTAGAAACCATGCATTTTTTCAATAAGAAAATGTTCCCAAAAGGTTTGTCGACATGAATAGTATCGGTCAACAAACGATTTTTTTCAAACGAGAATTTAAAAGCTCATATTTTGCTGCAAATACAACAGAAGCGGAAATTAAGATTTACGCCACCTGGTGGCCAAACCATTTCTTACAAAGAATAGAAAATATGTGCAAACGATTTCCCATCAGGAGCTGTATGCGGTGCAGAAATCATTTTTAAAATCGGAGATTTAGAAGCAGAGATATATGGGGAAACGCAATTTACATTTACGCCCCCTAGCGGAAAGTCTATGAATTACTTTAAAATTTTGAAATTATATGAACCACATGTCACACTAGAAACACTATCCAACGACAAAGAAGGAATTTTTCAAATCGGACTTAGAAGTAGAGATATTGACAAAAATAAGATATGCATCTACACCCCTTGGCGCAGAAACCATGCACTATTTTAAGAAGAAAATGTTTCTTGAAGGTTTGTCGACATGAGTAGTATCGTTCAACAAACGACTTTTTTTTCAGTTTAAAATTTAGAAGCTCATATTTTTCTGCAAATACAACAGAAACAGAAATTAAGATTTACGCCCTCTGGTGGCCAAACTATTTTTTTACAAAAATTAGAAATTATATGCAAACGATTTCCCATCAGGAGCTGTATGCCGTGCAGAAAGAATTTTTTCAAATCGGAGATTTAGAAGCAGAGATATAGGGGGGAACGTAATTTACTGCTACGCCGCCTAGCGGAAAGTCTATGAATTTCTTGAAAGTTTTGAAATTATGTGAAAAACATGTCGCACGGAAAACACTATCCAACAAAGAAGGAATTTTTCAAATCGGACTCCTAGAAGTAGAGATATTGACAAAAATATAATGTTCATCTACGCCGCCTGGCGGAGAAACTGTGGGATATTTAAAGAAGAAAATATTCCGAAAAGGTTTATCGATGTGAGTGGTATCAGTCCACGAAAGAATTTTTTCAATCGATATTTTAGAAGCTCCGATTTTATGGAAATACATCAGAAGCAAAAATTAACTCTTACGCCCCCTGGTTGCCAAAGTATTCTTTACCAAAAATTTGAAATTATATGCAAAAGATTTTCCATCAGGAGATGTATTCGCTGAGGAAATTTTTTTTCAAATCGGAGTTTTAGAAGAAGAGTTATCGGGAAAAATCTAATTTACTTTTACGACCCCTAGCGGAAAATCTATGCGTAATTTGAAAAAAGTAACTATATCTAAAATATTCTTCGACATAAATGGAATCGAAAGATAAGAAAAAAATTAAATCGGATGTTTAGAAGCAAATATGTGGAATAAAACGTATTTTAGAATTTGACATCATCTGCATTTACGCTCTCTACCGGCGAAATTGTACATCGTAAAAAACAAAACAAAATAAAGGATCATCATTTGCATATTTCAAGCTTCCCAATTCAAAAGGAATATTTTTCCAATCGGACTAATAGTTGCAGAGATAGCGTGGGTACAGACGGACGGACAAACCGATAACAGAAGCACGATCTTTTTTACAAAAGACTTGCTAAAAACCGACACGTCTTAACACCGACAGGTGGAAACAGGGTGTTATGATTATCGCTGTTTTGAATTGTCGGTGTTATGATTATCAGGATTTTGATCTTTCGGTGCTTTGATTTTCGGTGTTTTTATCTATCGGTGTTTCGATTGTCGGTATTTTGATCTGTTGTTTCGATTGTCGGTATTTTGATCTGTTGTTTCGATTGTCGGTATTTTGATCTGTTGTTTCGATTGTCGGTATTTTGATCTGTCGGAGTTTTGAACCGTCGGTGTTTTGGATTGTCGGTGTTTTGAACTGTCGGTGTGTTGCTGTGTTTTGGTGTCAGTATTTTAACCTGTCGGAGTTTATGATTGTCTGCGGCGTTTTGATTGTCGGCGTTTTGATTTTCTGTATTTTAGTTGTCAGCGTTTGACCCGCACCCCCTCCAGACATTGCCTGTTTGCCAATTCAGGTTAATCCGAAATGTTTCGCTTACATCCCGAACAACAAAAACCCATGTATAAATAAGGCCGCCCGGAAAGTACGCGAATACCAGTACAGTACGGAATGTACTGTCAAGCAGAAGTAAATAATACAGAAAGTTGACACAAATTTAAAATTTTAAGCACTTTTCATATCGATTGCTAAATTTCACTTTGGCATCTTCACATTAAGCAATCTGAACTAAACCTTTCAGATTAATTTATTTTCTTATCGAGAACCAACCATTTAATTCTATCTATTTTCTATTAATTTCAACCTAAGTATGTGCACATTTTGCTAGAAATATTTTTTTAACCCTGTTTTCTCTTCTTTTCCAGTTAAGGAAAAAGTGATATTATGGGTAACAGATCTTTATGCTGACGTAAAACGAAAACCGTTAATTGCCCCGAGCTGGACGGGAATGAAATTTAAAGGTTTTTTTTTAAGATGTAAAAGTTTTCGGAACTCCACCTTTTTATCTTGAGGATCTGTCATTTCATAATCTTAAAGTTTTCAACGCTTAGAATCAACTTTCTGGAAAATTCCAGATTTTATCAAGTACTTCGATCCATTTTGAAAGTTCGTTCAGATGGAAAAAAGTATTGATCAATCCCTCTACTGATAAGGAAAATGTTTTATTTATTTTCAAGCAGCAAGAATTTAAATAAAGTCTGAGATGATGTACCCCAGATGACAAAAAATAAAAAAAAATAAAATAAAAAGGCCACCACTCGTCTTGCCACATATGAAATATTAAAAGATGCGCGATTTCGTCTCATATAATTTTCCTGTGACATATTGCGGTGATATATTGAATTTTTTTATTTAAAACTGTTTCTTATCTGAGTATTATTAGACTGTGAAATATAACGATCTGGCATCTACGTAACGCTTTGACACGATGCTGTCCAAATAAAATGGAAACTACGAATTCACATGAGACTTTATTACTTATAGCTTCTTCACAGTAACCGCAGAGCAAAAATTTCTTGGAGCTGCTAAAATTTAGATCTCCAACTTTGACACTGCTGATTTATTTCTTAGATCAGAGATATCTATATATTTTGAAATTCAGTCACTTCTTGATTTGACTGCACCAGCTACCGACTCATCGATTTATGACATTCAATGAATAGACAAACTCGATTTTCCCACCCTACGCACATCTCAGACATTGATATCAAGTTTCTTAAACATTTTGTATTGCATGCTGAATTATATCAGGCGATTCTTGGGTATATGTTTTAAGATGCAATATTTATAGTTTGATTTTCACTATACTAAGTTATTGTGTTGCGCGTAGTATTCCGGAATCCCAGAAACATTTAAGGTAGATGTATGTATTTATTTCGTTTTAGAGGCGCAGCACGCAAATAATAGAGCTACTGTAATCACCTGGAATAGAACAAAAGTTACAACAGAATATTTAAATGCAAAATAGGCCCAAAAACGAAATATAAAGAATCACCACGTAGTTTCTGCCTCAAAATGGACGACATGTGTAGCGCGACGTTAGTGCAAAACTAAGTCGCTCCTTGCACATTTTGGACCAACACTGTAAAATGTGTTGGGGGAGTCGGTACCCCATTGTAGATGTAGAGGAGCTTATCACTATATGTTCAGGTTGTCTATATCGAGCCATTGTCAACATGGGCATATGAATTAGTCGCTGAACCCTTAGTTCTTTCAGAAGAACGTCCGCTGGATTGTGCACTTAAATGCTTTTTTTATTGTGAGCCCTAGTTTAAGTCTGCGAGATCGTGAGTTTGTTGTTATTCAAGACAGCAGCACTTTTTTTTGGGGGGTTTCAAATTATGGGGGGTGAGAGGTTTGGGGGTGGTAAACATTGTATGGAGGAGGCTGTTGAATTAAAGCAAATTTTCCGATGGCTAAAATATTTTATAGGGAAAAGCTTTACAAAATGTTGAATTTTTTTGTAGTGAGGAATGATTAAAACCCGTAATCTCTTTTTGTTCAAAACTACACACGGTTATTTTGCTTTTGTTTTGATTTTATTTTTCACATCACGTGTCGAAATGCTTCCCTGAATAACGCTAAAGCGAAGAAGAAGTATTTTAATATTTGTTGCTGAAACAGTAAATAATGATGCACTAAACGCTCCGAATACACTCACTACTAGGGCCGGAGAAAAACGTCGTTTTCTGGAAGGAGACCTATGTTACATTGGTGTCACGTCAATTCGTCGCGTGCGTCAATTCGTCGACTACGTCAATTCGTCGCCTGCGTCAATTCGTCGCGCGTCAATTCGTCGACTACGACAATTCGTCGCGCGTCAATTCGTCGCGCGTCAATTCGTCGCGCGTCAATTCGTCGACCACGACGATTCGTCGCGCGTCAATTCGTCGACCACGACGATTCGTCGCGCGTCAATTCGTCGCGGACAAATTCGTCGACTACGTCAATTCGTCGACTACGTCAATTCGTCGCGTTTACAGATTTTGGTTACATACAAAACGAATGCAGGAAAACGTACGATTTCGAACGTCTTGCTCCCTGATCAAATTTATAAAGTTTGGACACGCAGACAGGATAGGAATATTACGTTTTTCTTTGGCACTAAAAATATTAGACGGTAAACGGTTTTTGGAACGGGGCAGGGCCCGGTTGGTCAGAGCCCCCATATACAAAATTTTCGTAAAATCTACAGTTTTCAATTCAGAACCACCAAATCTGGTATACTATCTCGTGGTATTCTAACTTAGACTGTAGACGGTTTTGGGAAGCGGTTGCAGAGGGCTAACCCCCCCCCTCCCTACAGAATTGCCGTAAGTTAAATTTTTCAATTTAGAACTACCAATTTGGTATATTATCTCAGGGGCCCGGTTGGTCAGAGCCCCCCATACACAAAATATTCGTAAGATCTAGACGGTTTTTGGAAGGGGTTGGAGCCCGCGGGGTCGGAGCCCCCCTCATAAAAAATTTCGTAAAATCGACAGTTTTCATCTTAGAACCACCAAATTAGGTATACTATCTTATGGTACTCTAACTTAGACGGCAGACCGTTTTTGGAACTGGTCAAGGCACGGGGGTCAGAGCCCCCACATAAAAAATTTTCTTAAAAACTACAGTTTTCAATTCAGAACTACCTAATCTGGTATACTATCTCATGGTAATGTAACTTAGACGCTAGACGATTTTTTGAAGGGGTTGCAACCCGGGGGTAAGGCCCCCCCAATAAACACTTTTTTGTAAAATCTACAGTTTTCAATTTAGAACCACCAAATTTGGTATACTATCTCATGGTACTCTAACTTAGACGCTAGACGGTTTTTGGAAGGGGTTGGAGCCCGCGGGGTCGGAGCCCCCCTCATAAAAAATTTCATAAAATCGACAGTTTTCATCTTAGAACCACCAAATTTGGTGTACTATCTTATGGTATTCTAACTTAGACGGCAGACCGTTTTTGGAAAGGATCAAGGCCCGGGGGTGAGAGCAACCCCCCCACACATAAAAGATTTTCTTAAAAACTACAGTTTTCAATTCAGAACCACCTAATCTGGTATACTATCTCATGGTACTCTAACTTAGACGCTAGACGGTTTTTGGAAGGGGTTGGAGCCCGGGGGGTCAGACCCCTCCGAATATTTTTTTTATTTTGTAAAATCTACAGTTTTCAATTTAGAACCACCAAAGTCGGTATACTATCTCATGGTACTCTAACTTAGACAGTAGACCGTTTTTGGAAGGAGTTGGAGCCCGGGGTAAAAGCCCCCTTCCATAAAAATGCCGCGTAAAATCTACAGTTTTCAATTTAGAACCACCAAATTTGGCATACTCTCTCATGGTTCTCTAACTTAGACGGTAGACGGTTTTTGGAACGGGTCGGGCACGGGGTCAGAGTCCCTCCGCCCATAAATATTTTTTGTAAAAACTAAAGTTTTCAATTTAGAGCTACCAAATTTGGTATACTTCATAATGGTGTTCTAAATTAAACGGTAGACGGTTTTCAGAACGGGTCGGGGCAAGGGTGGTTACCCTTCCCCCTACACACAAACTTTCGTAAAATCTATAGTTTTCAATTTAGAACCACCAAATTTTGTATATTATCTCATGGTACTCTAACTTAGACGGTAGAAGGTTTTTGGAACGGATCAAGGCCGGGGGTAAGACCCCCTCCCCCACACATACAAAATTTTCTTAAAATCTTTATTTTTCAATTCACAACCACCAAATTTTGTGTCATGAAACTCTAACTTAGCGGGAGACGGTAAGTGAAAGCGCAACATTATTAACTTGATTTGTTATGTAAACCTTATAAATACGACCACAGCGATTAAAAGTTACTAAAGAGTCCTTGTAAGTAATATTTTTTGACCGAGTGCAAGTACAATTTACGAAATGTCAACAGGTCAAAATATCTAAATAAGTAGTTTTGAAGAAAATTTTGTATGTGGGGGGCTCTGAACCCCGTGCCTTGACCCGTTCCAAAAACGGTCTGCCGTCTAAGTTAGAGTACCATAAGATAGTATACCAAATTTGGTGGTTCTAAGATGAAAACTGTCGATTTTACGAAATTTTTTATGAGGGGGGGCGGGGGCTCCGACCCCGCGGGCTCCAACCCCTTCCAAAACCGTCTAGCGTCTAAGTTAGAGTACCATGAGATAGTATACCAGATTAGGTGGATCTGAGTTGAAAACTGTAGTTTTTAAGAAAATTTTGTATGTGGGGGGCTCTCACCCCCCGGGCCTTGACCCGTTCCAAAAACGGTCTGCCGTCTAAGTTAGAGTACCATAAGATAGTATACCAAATTTGGTGGTTCTAAGATGAAAACTGTCGATTTTACGAAAATTTTGTATGTACGGGGGGGGGGAGCTCTGACTCCCCGGGCCTTGACCCGTTCAAAAACCGACAACCGTCTAAGTTAGAGTACTATGAGATAGGATACCTGATTTGGTGGTTCTGAATTGAAAACTGTAGATCTTACGAATATTTTGTGTATGGGGGCTCTTACCAACCGGGCCCTGCCCCGTTCCAAAAACCGTTTACCGTCTAATATTTTTAGTGCCAAAGAAAAACGTAATATTCCTATCCTGTCTGCGTGTCCAAACTTTGTAAATTTGATCAGGGAGCAAGACGTTCGAAATCGTACGTTTTCCTTCATTCGTTTTGTATGTAACCAAAATCTGTAAACGCGACGAATTGACGTAGTCGACGAATTGACGTAGTCGACGAATTGACGTAGTCGACGAATTGACGTACTCGACGAATTTGTCCGCGACGAATTGACGCAGTCGACGAATTGACGCGCGACGAATTAACGCGCGACGAATTGACGCAGTCGACGAATTGACGCGCGACGAATTGACGTAGTCGACGAATTGACGCGCGACGAATTAACGCGCGACGAATTAACGCGCGACGAATTGACGCATTCGACGAATTGACGCGCGACGAATTAACGCGCGACGAATTGACGCATTCGACGAATTGACGCAGTCGACGAATTGACGCGCGACGAATTAACGCGCGACGAATTAACGCGCGACGAATTGACGCAGTCGACGAATTGACGCGCGACGAATTGACGTAGGCGACGAATTGACGCAGTCGACGAATTGACGCACGCGACGAATTGACGTAGAACCGTTAACATTGCTAGTCCGTTCCATTTGTACATAAGCAGAATAAGGGTATGAAGTTTATGCACAAAATAAACTGAAGGTGCTTTCTCTATCAAAATAGTGAATGCTGAATGAAACTCAATATAATAAATAAATAAATAAATGTGCAGAGGATTTTAGGAAAGCAATATCATCTGTTTAAGCATCTCCTAGAAATAGCTAGGTAGGAGATTACAGTCCTCGTTAGTTATCAGAAAGAAAAATGCTAGACAGTGAAGTGTAACTGCATAGTTTGCTGGCTGCGAGCCGGAAAGAAAGAACAGACCACACAGTGAGAGATACCACCAAAAACGGGCAACATTCCATGCACCAGTAACTACTGCTGCAGCCACAAGGGGACGATTGAAACATACAAGGCAGCTGGAGAACTCCTGAAGTACAACTAAACTTAAACTCCTTCCTTTTCTGTTGAGCACATCATTGTACCTGCTGTAACCCAACCTATCCTGCCGAAGCGCAGTTCTTTCAGCAATGTTCGTTGTCCCTATCTTATTCTTGTGGCCGAAGAAAGCCCCTAAATTCCTAAAGAACAAGGTGTCCTGTTTGATCTCCTTCGGGAGTGATAGGGGTGTTCGTCGACCGCTGTTCAGAGGTTTCGTTAATGTTAATCCTATGGCAGCTATTCTGTAGGAATCAAAACGTGCTGTTGCTCGGATGTTACCGTTGTTCGGAGTAGTCAGTAAATGGCGGTTTCACTGTATTTCGACAAATTGTATGGATGCTGAAGTGTTTCAGAAATACATTTGGAAATTTTGCAACGGACAAAAATAAAAACATACGTACATACGTGTACTGATTGCAATGACTGACTTTAAACATGTGCTTTGAACAAGAAAAACAGAAAACGAAAAAAATATTAGAGTGCTATAAAAATGCACTTCAAATAAAAAGCAAAACAAAAATATTATTGCGTTATGATAGGCGATTCTGAAGGTAAAACGGATCAATTTATGTACATTCTAACTGTTATTGACAAATGCATTAAATGAAAATAAACAAAGAACAGATACTTAAAAATTAAGAAACAAACTGTGAAAGACTAATGTTTCGAAAGTCGATGTTATAGTTCATATTAAGTTCCGTCAAGTTTAATGCCACATATGTACTCGCGTGTATGTATATACACTGCTGGACAATTGCTAAGGACGGATCATAAACGGCTATATAGCGCATAAAAAAGTAAGTGTGGTTGGATGCCAAGTGAAATAAAATAATGTCAGAATGCCAGGACATTACAAGAAAGACAATTTATTGTGCTCTGAAATCCAGAAGGCTTTGGAACGTGTTCAAGGGACAAACAGGCCATTTTGTGCAGAATACGTAAACGTGAAAAAAATGCAATTACCGTCCGCAGGCGTTCCGGCGTAAGATGTCAATACGGGATATGGCCACCATGGAGGGCGATGCAAGATTCCACATGTCGTGTCATGCTTTGCACAACATTATCAAGCAGCTGTTGGGGTAATTTATCCCATTCCTCTGTCAGTGCACGGATGAGGGTGTCCTTGTTTATTGGAGGGCATTGGCGACCAGCAAGACTCCTCCCCAAAGCATCCCACACATTTTCAATGGGATTCAGATCTGGAGAACGTGCTGGCCATACGAGGCGTTGAATATCCTTGCTCTCAAGACACTCCTGGACAGCGACTGTTCGATGACATGTTGCGTTATCGTCCATGAAAATGAATCTATCACCGACAGCACCACTGAACATGCGAACATGAGGTAGCAGAACATCATTAATGTATCGTTGGCCAGTCATAGTCCCAGTTGGAAGCACATAGAGGGACGTACGGTCATTTATCATCATGCCAGCCCATACCATGACACTACATGTCGGATATCGGTCCCTTTCCTGTATGTTTGCTGGACAATATGCAGTACCACTATCACGCCAGATCAGTTGTCGTCGACAATCACACGATAGACTGTATCTACTCTCATCTGAGAAGAGGACAGCAGACCAGTCGTTATCACTCCAATTGCGATGTTGATGGCACCATTGCAAACGGGCGGTACGGTGACGTCTGGACAATGGGATGCACACAACAGGACGGCGGGCGTATAGTCCTCCTTCATGCAAACATCTGGCGACAGTTTTTCGGGAGATCCGCTTGCCAGTAGCAGACATAAACTGATTTGCTACCTCACTAGCTGTGCTGCGCCAGTGTCTTTTTGTTGATAGCACTATGTACCGATATTCTGCAGGTGTCATACTGCGAACACGACCTCCCCCGTGACGTTTGCTACACTCTCCGTTTGTTTGAAATGATTTCCAAAGCCTTGAAACAACACTGTGGCTGACGTCGAACTCCCTGGCAACATCTGTTATTTTTCGCCCTTCTTCAATCTTGCCAATAATACGACCACGCGTAAAATCATCTAGGTGATGTCGGGAAGACATACTGAAAATTGCAAGTTCGTCAATTGATTCTTTCCCTTTCAACTTTGCGTTTGAACAACAACGGTCAATACGCGTCAAATCCTTTATATCTCTTATCAGCGCTTTGTCGTCACGAACAAGTTCGGCAATCCATAATTTGCGTACGCACAACACGTCTTACTGTATCCCGCACTTATGCTAATTTCCACATTTTCCTGCCTTCCATTTTATGGTTGCTATCGTAGCTATTGTCATCCGTCCTTAGCAATTGTCCGGCAGTGTATATATGCATCAGCAGTTATAACGGCTTCCAATATGTAGGGCTTTTATTGATTATGGAAAGGCCTTTGATTGCGTGAAACCAGTAGCTTCTATTGTGGCTTTGAAATCTTGCGGTATTCAAGATGCATACATCAACATTATATTAATAATATTTATGAAAATGCAAGGGCCAAACTTCCACTGTTCGAGGACATAGCACGTATAACCATTGGAAAGGGAGACAAGGTGACACCATGCAAATTCTTCAGTGCTAAATTGCAGAATGTCTTTCAGTCACTGAACTGGGAAAACAAGAAGATAAAGATAAATGGAGGTTATTTAACTCACCTTCGTTTTGCTGATGACATAGTCGTATTTTTCAACTACCCCTTCAGAGCTGCTGTGTATATTCCAGAAACTTGCTGACAAGAGTGAAGAAGTGGGAATAAAGATTATCTGTCAAAAAACGAAATTGATGTATAATGCTTTTAAAAAAAATGACGATTTAGCGATTGATGGGTGGGGGTGGTGGGAATATAGATATAACTGTACCTACTTTACTTTGGACAACAGATGTCAATCGAGGATCACATTGATGAAGAAATTAATCGGCGAATAAAATTTGATTAGAGAGTCTTCGGAAGAAGCAAAAGAATTTTCAAGAGAAACACCCCATGATGTCCTAAAGTAAAGGTGTTTAATCAATGCATCTTACCTGTTCTCTCGTATGTAGCAGTTTACATGTGCCTTAACTAATCAAGTTAGTAAAATCATGCAATGCACTGATTATGATACGCTTTCCAACATACCAGAAATAATTATTTAAGTTATGAGGATAATAGCTGTGGAATAAATCTTGCTCCTGTGTCCACACCTTTGATCCCATTTCGATGGTATTAAACAGAAGCGGTTCAGTATACCTCCTGAACAACATATTAAAGTTTTGTCGCAATCGAAGCATTTTTACGTACGTTATGACGCATAAGGACAATGAAATTTATTCCGCTCCTATGTCCTGACCTTTGACCCCATTTCGCCACATTTTCAATAGGGTTCGTACCCAGCTGGTCTCCTACCGCATAATAAAATTTCATCGAAATTGAACAATTTTTACGCGAGTTATCGTGCGGACGGACGGACAGACAGACGGAGAAAGCCGGTATATATACGCTTCTTCAACCTACAGTTGGAAAGCGTAAAAAAGACAATGGCTGAAGACAACTAAAAGAGGCATGGAGAGATGACCTCCTAGTGTAACCAGGAAAGATAAGAAGAGGTTCTCGTGGATTAGGAAAATGGCAAGAGTGATCGATATCATGGCCAAAATGAAAAAAATCCCTGAAGTGATAATGGGATGGACATATTGCCAGAAGAACGGAGCACCGATGGAAACCCGAAATTTTAGATTTAATACCATGCAACAGGAAAAGATTCAGAAAAAGACCAAATGGAAGATTGATAGATGCAATTCGAAAGCACACCCGAGTGACATGGATGCGACTGGCTCAAGACAGACCGTTGTGAAGGAAACCTGGACAGACCTTCATCCCAGTTGGTAATGATTGACAATGATGATATATATTCTGCAGCGCTGCTCTACCTACCCACACTGTGCAATTTTCTGCGGATAGGTATGGTACTAACCGAGCCGTTACATTTTCTACCTCAGCAGGGATGGAAACGGCAGACGAAGAACAGCATTTCTTAACATTTCTTACCATGGCTCTTCTGCCACGTTCCGTCAGTTTGTGATGCCTTCCTGAACGACTTTTTGCTGTAATTGCATCATCCTGCTTTCATCTTTTAACGACATCACTTACAGTCAATTTTGGTATGTTTAGTTTAGTTGCAATGGCCCGCATGGAAACGTTGCTAAAATAACATGCCATGACCAATCCACGCTGGAACTCGGAAAGTTAACGCCCACGCAGATATCCGCTTCAAAGTCACTGGTAACATGACAAAACATCTCAGCTGTATGTACTTTCCCACTCACACCGCACATTCCTGCGCAACCGTTCTTTGCAGTTATGTCGATATTTGGTATTGCCAGCGTACTTTTGGTAATACACGGTCGAGTCACATTATTGTGACCAAGCAGAGTAACCGCCGTGTGCAGCACGGACAGCAGCTAGACGGAATGGGAATGACTCAATAAGGTGCTGGAAGGTGTTCACAGGTATGTGGAGCCATGCTGACTGCAGTGCAACTGACAGCTGCTGGAGGGTGCTTAGTGGGGGATCCATAGAACGAACAACACGATCAAGGTGGTCCCACAGATGCTCAATTGGGTTTAAGTCTGGGGAATTAGGGGGCCAGGGAAGTACTTTGATGTCTTCATCGTGCTCTTTCAACCACTCTCGGACATTTCTAGCCGTAGGCCACGTCGCTTTGTCATGCTGGAAGATCCCATTCGCCCCAGGGAAAGCAATCAGCATGTATGGCTGTACGTGGTCTTCAAGGATGGGTTCATAATGAATTCGGTCCATAGTGGATTCTGCAAGTATGAGTGGAGCCAGAGAATGCCACTAAAACATTCCCCAGACCAGAACGCTGCCCCCACCATCTTGTGTTCTTCCACCAATAGTTGAAGTATTTGTTCTCTGATGTTTCTCGCCTTAAACCCCAACGTCCATCCGTTCGATGAAGCAGAAAACGTGACTCATCGGAGAAGGCAATCCTTTGCCATTCAGCGGAGGTCCAATTCCGATACTGCCGTGCAAACGTAAGCTTTTTCTACCGATGCACTTTCGTTAGCATAGGTGTAGTGACCATCGGATCACCATACGCAGCAGGGTTCGCTGAACTGTCATTTTAGACACACTTCCGGTAGCGCTCTTGTTCATTCGGCCAGTGAGTTGCTATAGTGTAGCATGACGATCAGCCCTCACGCACCTCTGACACCAACGTTCAGCTTTCACACCTGGCGCACCTGCTGCTTCGCAGTTTGCACGTCGCTTATTCGCAATGGTGCCATTTCTCCAATCACGATACACTTTAACCACAGTTCACAAACTGCGCTGTTTTAGAAATACTGCTACCCTTGGCCCGAAAGCCGATAATCATCCCTTTTTAAAAATCTGATAAATCGCTTCTTTTATCTATGCCAGCAACGAGTGATATGTTTTCAGAATGCCCACAGCACACCTTATATTCCCTCTAAGCCAGTTCACGACGTGTGCTTTCTTTGATTGGTTACGCGCTGTTGAGTTCAAAAGTAGGAGGTGGTCACAATAATGTGACTGAACTGTGTATATTTCTACATATAGCCAGGTTCATCCATTTCCTTTCCGGTGGCTAAAATGGTTGGTGAGCGTGGGATAAATTTCGTCTAATCCCAGTAACATAGTTATACCGCTATTTGACGGTCGTCAGAACCCCTTCAGTGTAAAGATGCAAGCACCGTGAGAAGGGGAATTTGACATTTGTCAAGGAGAGGCTATGTTATGTTTGCGCATCCCTGAACTTGCGTCATAACTCTAATGAAAGTATAAATCCGGGAGAGTATGAATCCCTTGAGGACGGCACGAAACGTCAGGAACTTAGATTGACTGTCAATCAATGGTAATCCACTTCCGTTAGGTCAGGTGTATGTGCGTCGCTCTTTGTACTTTTCTTGCTGTACTTTGACTACCTATCGTTTATCAGTCAACAACCGCTGAGGCTGATGAGATGCTGGCCTCCGCCGTCTTCTCGGTGATAACCATTTCCGTTTCAACCGGGAGGATTTCGATATTGCACGGTTTGTTGCTAGTGAACTGGTACGTCCTCTCCTTTCGATCTATATTATACACACTTTGCAAAAAAAATAAAAAAATAAAAGAAATGCAACAAATGAAACACCCTAAGAAAGTCATTCGATCTTTGATGAAAGTCGGCACACATGTACCTCAGGGACAAATATGGAATGCATTAAATAATAACGACTGATGATTAAACAGTGGCCTGCCACAGAACATGGGAAGTGCTAATTGCGGATGGGGGGGGGTATATCAAGAGCTAAGCTCGCCCGCTGGGCAATTGTAGCAGTGGCTTACGGTTGCATTAACCTCCACGTGATGTGAGCATGCCGCGACGTCGAACCCGTGCACAATACTTGCAGTTGAGCGAGTTTTAAAAAGGACGTGTAATTAGGCTCAGAGAGGCCGGTTGGTCATGTCGCCGTACCGCCAGGGATTTAGGTCGAAGTGACATCGTCAGTTAGCGACAATGGGCCGAAAATAGTAAATCCCAGCGGCACTGGGGCGGACGACGGCGAAGGGCAACGACAGAACGCGAGGATCAAGCGGTTGTGAGAACCGTACGAACAGAACCGATTTCGTTGCTCTCAACCATCCGTTGCCATTTTGTGTCGTCTACAGGTACTGCAGTGGCTATCCAGGCCATTGCCAGACGACTTGCGGCACGGGGACTACATTTGAGGAGGCCACACCGCCGCCTACCACTGACCAGTGAGCATCGCTGGCACCGGTTGCAGAGGTGTCGGGCCCGATCAACACGAGATAGTGTCCATTAGAGTCGTGTTGTTAATGTTTGCACAACTCGCCGATGGCTAGCGTAAACGTGTCTGAAGACGAGTTAGCCAGCGTAGGGATTTACCGTGGAATGGCACCGTGCTCGCACACCAGGTTTGACTGTCTGAGGAGCCGTTTCCTAAAATAATGGACACCCTTGGTAATTCTCGTAGCACCCTCACGCCTCAACGATACGTTGACGACATTCTACGACCTTTTGTTTTGCCGTTCCTGTCGCAGTAGCACCAATCACTTTTCAACAAGATAATACCCGACCACATGCAGCACAGCTCTACAAGGCCTGTCTCCGTAATGTCGACACACTTCCATGGCCAGCTCAATTGCCCGAACTCTCACTGATTGAACATGTTTAGGACATGATGGAAAGCTATCCTCTAACCTTTCAGAGACGCAATCAAGCTATTTTTCAAGGACCTGGTAGTGATAAAGAACATAATACCTGCGCCCATCTGTCTGTATCACCACCAACGCCCATTCCGGAATGTCGGTGACCTGACCCGCAATTCGGACACCATCTGGCCTGATATATACAGCATCCTTGAACTGCATGCGTCTATACAACCCTAGGTAATCGTTTGAATATGAATCAGAGCTGACGTTACAACGTACTGACTTGTCCCACTCGTGTAGCTGTTTCATCCCAATAAGTGTCCCAACTTCTCTGCAATTGCAATCATTCTCTTTCCTATACATCTACAATGCACATACCAATTTTCACCTAGATTGGACAATTCCTTCTGGGTGCTTCGTTTTTTTTTTCTTTAGGCGACGAGTGTATATTCCATGACGATTGTGACGTCACTGCTGAATGCTGTGAGACGCATCGCTTCCTGGAGAAACATGACGTGGCCCGTCAATGTAGATGTTCAGAGAGAGAGAAAGTTCGTTGAAATTATTCGATAGTTGAAGGACTTGTGTTCTATGATAATTTTTTTTGTTAAATAAACGGTAATGCAGTCACATAAACTAATATATAACGACCACTACGAGCAAATGTAAGGGCATGAATAGTTACTCGTCCCTAATTTGGGGCCACTTGCTTGAGGGAAGCGACAGAACGATCAGAAGGGCTCACATCCATGCTCAGTCTGGGATTCGAACCGAGACCCACCTCAAAGAATGATCAGATGCCAGCGTATTCGACTACTGGGCATAATTGCATTTGAATGGCGTTATAATATTGAGCGTATAATGCTGAAGTGCGTCATGAGCTTGAGTTCGTAATCTACGCTTCATTAGAGTTATGATCTTAAGCTCGTCCTGCAGCGTAACTGAATTCATGAGCTTAAATGCATCATTAAAATGTAATTACAGCTATGATACGTAAGAGACCATTAATGGACACACGAATGTATTAAAATTAACTGCGAATATAATTATCTTTATATCGGAGTTACAAGTTATATTTCGAAACGAACCAGAAATTTCGTTGAAAGCCAAGTTGACTGTATTTAAACTATTATTCTTCCAAATCTTTTAAAAAAAGGTCTGACATCAGAAGAAAACGAAAAGTATTAATTAGTGCATTTGATTTATGATTTGTCACCGACTTTGCATCCGACTTTAACGGGAACAACTTTGATTTTCTATGGGAATAAAAGATAAAAGGTAATGGAATGATTGATGCATAGAAAGTGTGTTCATAAATACCTGAAATGAAAAATGGACGCTTCAATCATTTACCGAGTCCCCAGATGACAGTGAGATGTCACGTGATCTGATAAAGATACATTAGCTGAACGGTTCGCGTTAGATTGTAAAAGATTTGAGCAAAAGTGGTGAATCTTTTGTTGTCAACTTTGCCATCTAGCCGGCGTATAGTCCACGGTGTCAGTGAATCTAGAGATAAATACAAGAAATGATTTCACAGAAGATATTAATGCTGCGGTCTGGCTCGCGAAAATGAGAAATTAAAGCTGAAAAGTCTGCTGCGTGGTTTAAGGAAGCACAATAGCTTCTTTCTGACGCCACTTTCACCTTGCTTTATATCCTTTCCTTACACACTTCCCGTTCCTAATCAACTATCATATGTTTTAACTTTTCCCAGGTGTTTTCTACATTGGTACTTCTTACACTGGTTTTTAAAATTCTTTTGTAGAAAGCCTTTCGGGAAATAGTAGGTTCTTATTGTACAACTTAAATCCGTCCGTAGGTATCATATCTCTTCCTCTATTAGCGGAATTTTCAAATTACACAAAATCGGATTGAAAAAAAAATACTTTTGCATTGAGAAATCTGAGCTATGTGAACGAAAATTCTTAACTTTCGGGCCAGCGGCTAGAGAGCGTAAATGCAGGTATAATTCATCTTCAAGAATGCATTTATTCTTCATAAATGCTTCAAAAAATCTTTTTTTTTTTCTTTCCCATCGGAAACTTTTTTACCCAATGAGCTGGAGAAGCTGTTCATGCGCATTGAAAACGTTTTTGATATGAAATTACAAGAAAAAAAAAAAGGAAAAAAGGAAAACAAGTTCAAAGAATTGAAACTGGCAACAACGTGTTAGATGAACATGAAAGAAACATTTGCTGCACTTTAAT
The DNA here is from genome assembly GCA_039090855.1 of Macrothele yani. NCBI lineage: Eukaryota > Metazoa > Arthropoda > Arachnida > Araneae > Macrothelidae > Macrothele > Macrothele yani. Next base: position 191,341,076 of record CM076995.1, read on the forward strand.
ATCATCTGCTAAGAAAATGGCACACGTGAACAAGATGTGGATAGAAGGTCATGGTTTGGCTCTCTATGAAGAGAAATATTGGTACTCTGTATTTAAAAAAATTAGCATTTCTAATGTAAAATAAGCAGTATTATTAATAGCAGAGGGGAAAATCGTCAAGCATCTATATATTAATTATATAAGGTTTTTTACTGTGAGTCCTATTTTGAGAGAACGGCTGAAAGTAAAGATATGGCTGAATTATCAAAATGAAATCTTACAATGTAGATGTGCCAGTCGAAGAAAAAATGAGCTTGGGGAAACGGTTCGCGCGTTGTGGTGTGGCAAATTTCCCATGTGAAGTCTATGGGAGAAGCGTGCGATTGACATTCGATCGCCTGCGGTTGACTCACACGCTGTTGAAGGCGGAAGCGTAGAGAGACTCAGATAGTCCAAAGACCGAAGTCTTCCCTTTTCTGAGCGTACCGTTGCACACAGCAACGCTAGCAGGCATTCCTATCAAAGTTGTTTTAATCGGAACAGCGAACACTCTCGAAGACCTGATTGCGTTATGCCGTTGGACTGCGTGATGTATATATACAATTTAATATTCATTCGATCCAGTTTATTCACGTAGGTAAGACATTTCCCATCATGTAAATAATCATTCCGTTGACCATTGTTAGTGAAAATATTACGGGCGACTGCTTATAGCCCATTGAGTTGCTCACGGTGGTCGTTAAACTTTCAGTCAAAAAAAAAAAAAAAATCACGAACCTGGACTATGTCTTTACTGAAGTGGTCGAAGTCGAATGAATTTGTCAATCAAATAAAGTTTACATTTGTTGTTTCATATGAAGTTATTCTTTAAAAAAAAAAAAAAAAAAAAACTAACCATTGATTTCGACGGGTAAACAGTACTCGCAACGCGTATCTCATTCCAACAGCATTTACAAGCACAGTTGTGACTGAAGATGATAGTGAAAGAGTGCGCTATCCAGTTGAATTTTCGCACACGATCGAGATGAGTGGACTTCCGCCTCACACTTTACGACTAAAAAAGGGTGCAGTCGTGATGCTCATAACGAACCTGGCCGTCCTGGTAGCGCAGTGGTCTAACCGCTGGCTAATGATGATTCGTTCGTGAAGATTCCGGGTACGAATCCTGGGAGGCATGGATGTTGTGTTTGCCTTACGGCACTGGCTCTCTCCCTTCACTGGAACCAGTGACCCTAAATTAGGGACGGGCGACTGCTTATAGCCCATTGAGTTGCTCGCGGCGGTCGTTAAACCTTCAGTCCAAAAAAAAAAAAAAAAAAAAAAAAATCACGAACCAGAACTATTGTCTTGACTGAAGTGGTTGCATGGATTTGTCAATCTAATAAAGTTTACATTTGTTGTTTCATATGAGTTTATCCTTAAAAAAAAAAAGAAAAGAAAAAACTAACCGTCGATTCCGACGGGCTTCGTCTAGTTGTTTTTAACATGAAAAAAATCACCTAAGGAATATCCAACGAAAGTACGTACTTTTACGACTATTTCAAAAGTAAGGTCACTGGTCTTAAGCAATCGCTAGATCGTTAAAAATCTGTGTATCAACTGTAAACAAGGTAATAAAAAAATTTAATTAGAAAAAAACAAAAACAAAATAAAAACAAAAACATAATGTTTACCACCTTAAGCCTTAGCCATGTGGCTGAGCACAGCATACGGTGTAGACTTCTTTTTGAAAATCACTAAACCAGAGACAGATGGAAATATAATGTGGCTATTGATGAAGCAAAGAGCTACCTGAACGACTGTAAGAAAAAATGGTCGGTTATTATCTCAAAAGAGCAGAAAAAGATTTGTACCCTTGGTTCCAGGAATCCAAAGAAAGTTTCAGTAAAGGTTTCATGTTTATTGCTGATTTCTCGTACAATAGGAAATTAAAGTTAAGAAAATTTGAAAATAATGTTAAAATCAGTTCTACATATTATGCGTGAAACTTAATTCTCACCCTTTAACCCCAAGCGATCATAGAACGTCGTCAAATGCAAACTCTCACAGCTGTAGTGACAGAAGGGACGAAAGTTGACGGTGAAAGCAATGTCGTTCGAGAAGCAACATTTGAGGCACTGCCTCCTGTTCGCGTTTCAGCTCAACAAAAGTGCCGCGAAAGCCCAGCAAATTATCTATGCTGCTTTGGGTGAGGCTGCTGTGTTCTACAGTACGTGTAAGAAGTGGTTCCAACGGTTTAAGCAGGGAAATGTCGATTTCCGTGCTGGCGAACTTCCGGGTCAGCCACAGAAAGTTGACGATGAGGAACTGGAAAAACTGTTGGACGCGGATCCCTGCCGCACACAGTCGGAGCCTGCCCAGGAACACGGAGTAACACGGCAACCCATTGCAAAGCGCCTGCACAAGCTTTGACGGATTCACAAGGAGGGCCGTTCGGTGTCCCACCAACTCACAGCTGTGAACAAATCTAGGCGCTACGATGTTGTTGTGTCCTTGCTTTCCAGATGCAAGAAGAAGGATTTCCTCCACAAGATTTTGACCTGAGATGAGAAGTGGATCCTCGACGATAATCCTAAGCGGCGCAAATCGTGGGTTTATCCAGGTTAGCCTACCACCAGTACCGCCAAACCGAATATCCATGCCAGGAAGTTGTTGCTGTGCATATAGTGGGATCAGGGCGATGTCGTACACTATGAGTTGCTCAAACCTGGTGAAACGGTCAATGCTGAGCGTTATTGTCAGCAATTCATTCGCATGAGTGACGCAATGGAAGCGAAAAGGCCATACACCGGCAAGGGCAGAAGGTCGGTTCTGTTGCTTCAGGATAACGCGTGTACTCACACCGCGAAAACGATTTTAAACAGGATCACCGACCTGGGAGATTTTGTCCCACCCGGATTATCATGTAACGTAAGTATGCTACATGCAAAATAGTTTGCATGTAGCATACTTACGTTACATGCAAAGTGAATTTATCACCTTACAAGGATTTGTATAATTGTTTTTTGGTTTATGGAATTTCTCAAACTTCAACATAAGATATTTATTTCTTAAAGTAGGAAGATTCTCAAGACAATATTCTTCGAAATGGTCAGAATTTTCAAGCACATCTGGAAAGAAGAATAAACAACAGATTTGCATTTAATTCTGTAATTTCAAGGAAACGGGAGGTTTGTGCAGAAATAAAGATTCACTCTTTACAATGATATTGTAAAGTTTACAACTTGATGACACGAAGTTTTGAAAAAATACATAATTTTGCGATTGTATATTTTATAACATACGTACATTACGAGGGACATATTATCAAGAATTGTTTCCAGTTCTTTGGACGTCAATACATTCTTTTAACATTCTTTTGAGCAACAAAAAGTATTTATTACCACGCAAGGATGGCGAGAAAGAGGTTAATTGGGAAAATATACACATTAGCCTCGGAGAAATAGTCTTGGCACGAACTCCAAGTACACCAGCCGTTACATGAAGGAGCACTCAATGGGAACATTTATTTCATTTTCTTCTTACTTTCTCGAGGATCTGAACCTGAAAGAACTACTAGCCTACTTATCCGGTACCCAGCAGAAACTCTAAATGTGTTAAATTTCTTATAAATTTAACGTCATCTGCAAAACCTAGCAGATGGTGTACACTTTCCTACTGGAAGTATCCGGGTTCCAAGATATTTCCGGAAGTGTGTATTGTACTAGATAAATAAGGCGTAATGTATATCGTTCTATTAGGGTCAGAGTTTAACAGAAGAATGATAACATGATCTTTATAATAAAGACTTATTAATGAATGATTTCTGGGCCAAGTTTGAGCTTTTTCGGACAATGTGTCAAATAATCTAATTTTTGTTAGCAATTTTCTATATAATGCTGTGTGAAATAATTATGCCCTTAACAGCAACCCTGTAGGCTACATTTGACCATATACAAGTAAGGTTCTAGCTAAGCTTGTTCGAAATACGATTTTTCTCTGTTATGTCATACAGAAATGAAATATGATGTTCAAGGAATGCTGTTCTTCTTCTCTTATCCGTGTAATGCATTTTGTAGTAACGACATGCTGTTTATAGCTCCTGCTTATACACCGATCAGCTATTCCATTATGACTACCAGCAGCCGACAGAAATTAGCGCGTCTGGAGACCGAACGGTGGCGCAGGTGAAGTTCCCAGAGCAGTATATATACAACCCAAGGACCGGCTTTCGGTTAGTAGAGCGTTCGGAGTCAGAATGGGAAAAGTTGCCGATTTATGGGAGTTTAATAAAGGACAAATTGTGATGGCGCGGCTTCTAGGAACTACGATCTCGGAAACGATGCGGCTTGTGGTTTGTTCACGTGACGCTGTAGTGAGGGAGTACGTATCAAAAGTGGGGCACAGATGTCCAAAGGACGAATCGTCGTCCGCAGCTCATTGATGCAGAGGGGAGCGGAGACCGTCGATTGTTCACAGCGACAGCAGGGCCACAGTGCGACAAATCACCCGCAACGACAACAGTGATGAACAAGACAATGTGTCGCAACACACACTTCATCGCAGCGTTCTACGCACGCGCCTGAGTAGCCGAAAACCTAGTAAGGTCCCCATGCTCACTGCACATCATAGCCAACATCGCATGAAACGGGCCCAAGATCATCGAGATTTGACCGTGTTTTCTGACGAATCAAGACTGCTGGTGCATCACACAGACGACCGAGCGCGGGTGCGCAGATCACCAACGGAGGCACCTGGATGCACTTTTGGGCGGAAACAGGTCGGCGGCGTAGGCGTTATGCTGGGCTATGTTTTCTTGGGGCACGTTATGCTCCATTATCCCAATAGCACAATCCCTGACATCTGTCAGGTATCTGAACATCGTTTTGGACGAAGTTCACCCCTTTATGACAACTGTGTTCACTGTTGGTAATGGCCATTACCAACACGATAATGCGCCATGTCACACTGCCAGAATCGTCAAGGAGTGGTTCGAGGAACATGCTGGTGACTATCTGTTAATACCATGTCCTCCAAATTGACCTGACATGAACCCAATCGAATATTTACGGTTCGATTGGGAAAAGCGGTTTTGCGCTAAAACGCCACCATTCCGAAATGTAGGGGAAGTGGAGGGACCTGTTGTTAACATTATGTACCAGATACCCCAAGAGCATACCTTTCGCCACCTCATGGAATCGGTGCCTCGACGAGTGGTCGCTGTTTTGCGGGCTTAAGGGGGTCCTTCAGCTTATCAGGTAAGAGGTCGTAATGTAATGGCTCATCAGTATGGCACTTTAGCTTCAACAGATATATGGTAGACGCACATCTCATATAAAGTAATCCAGAGATCTGAAGATTTATCAATTTTAAGACGAACCTAAATGTTTTTCACTCTTCTCAGAGAATCGAGGAATATTCTTCACTTTCGTCAACCTTCACGTTTTGCACGGAAAAGTGGGTATTTCATTCCAAAATTTACGATTTACATGCTACATGATGTGCATTTTGACTTTCAATTTTTGTCTATATTTTAAGTTGTCTTATATGAAGTATATCAGTTTTTGTTGAAGCGTATATAGGAGCACATTAATGATTATACCAAATAAGCGTACGAAAATGTACTCTCCGAGATGGGTGAAAATGCTCTGTCAGAGATAGGTATGGTTAACCAAGTGGCCAAATGCAATGGGACACGAAAGAAATCCGTATTCCGAAATACTAAATTCCCTAATAAGATAAGGCTTTTTTCTGATGATTTAGTGATTCAAAAATATTAAAGAACTGTATTCTGCAAATGTTTCTAAACGTGGTCTTTTCGGTGTAACGATAGTCGGTAATTTTTGTTGTGTGTGTGTCTGATAAAATTTATCTGATGCTTGATCATAGAGCTACGTACGGCTGGCTGCTGGTCCCTGCGTTGCATCGAGGAGGAAATGCATCGAAATGAAACAACTGGGCCGAATATGGAGGAGTGTAACGAGCGTCGTCGTAGTGAGATTAGTGCACGTAGGCGGACGTCAAATGCTTCGTTCGCCATACTGGAGTACAAGACGTAGCAGCCCCACAATCCACAGTAAACGACATTAGACGAAGTGTACAGGCAGGTATGATCCTTTGGACGTAGGACTATGTCAAAAGGATCGCAAAGAGAAATGAGCGAACTTGGAGACCGAAAGGTAGCGCAGATGAAGTTCACAGAGTAGAATGTATAGAATACCAGGACCGGCTTTCGGTTTGTAGAGTGTTGGGAATCAGAATGGGAAAACCTGCCGATTTATCGGAGTTTGATAAAAGACAAATTATGATGTAACGGCGCCTCGGAACTACGATCTCGAAAACGGCACAGCTTGTGGGCTGTTCACGTGCCGCTGTAGTGAGTACGTATCAAAAGTGGTGCACATACAGCCAAACGACGGACCGTCGTCCAGCAGTGTGTCGTCCGCAACTCATTGACACCAGAGGAGAGCTGAGTCTGTCGCCTATTTTTCACAGCGACCGCAGGAACACAGTGCGACAAATCGCCTGCAGCTACAACAGTGGCAATCAGGGCAGCGCACAGTTCATCGCAGCTTTCTACGCATATGCCTGCGTAGCCAAAACCCCAGCCAGGTCCCCATACTCACTGCACGCCACCGCCAACAATGGATCCAAGATCATCGAAATTGGACCGTGGATGATCGGAAGAAAGTGACCTGGTCTGACGAATCAATACTCCTGGTGCATCACGTCCGAGCGCAGATACGCAAATTAATAACGAAGGATATGGCACCTGGATGCACTGTTGTGCGGAAACAGGCCGGCTGCGGAGGTGTTATGCTGTTGGCGATGTTTTCTTGGGACACTTTAGGCCCCATTATCCCAATAGCACAATCTCTGACAGCTGTGAGGTATCTGAACATCCTTGCGGAACAGCTTCATCCAATAATTAAAATTGTGTTCCCTGCTGATGATGGCTCTTACCAACAGGATAATAACTCCATGACGCACTGCCAGAATTATCAAGGAGTGGTTCGAGGAACATGCTGGTGATTTTCTGTCAAAGCCCTGGCCTCCAAATTCACCTGACATGAACCCAATCGAACATTTGTGGTACGATTTGGAAAAGCGGGTTCGCGCTAAATCACCACCACCCCAAAGTGTATGGGAACTGGAGGATTTGCTGTTAACATTATGGCACCAGATACCCCAAGAAACCTATCGCCATCTCATCGAAGCCATGCCTCACCCAGTGGCCGCTGTTTTGCTGGCTAAATGGGGTCCTACAGCTTATTAGGTAGGTGGTCATGATGTACTGGCCTATCGGTGTATATCATCATCTTCATTATCAACCATTATCAATCCACTGCTGGATGAAGGTCACCCCAAGTTTCTTCCACAACGGTCTGTCTTGCGCCAGTCACCTCCTATCTTTAGCAACATGTCCAGCCCATTGCGATTTCAGTGATTTTACTGTGATCATGATGTCATCCACTCTTGTCATTTTCCTCATCCGCGAGTTTCTCTTTTTCTCTTTCTTGGTAACACCAGGTATGCATCTCTTCATGCTTATTTCAGTTGTCTGCACTCTTTGTGTATCTTTTTAATTAAGGTCCACGTCTACGGTCCGTATGTAAGCACTGGATGCACTGATGAAACACTTTTAATTTAAGACAAAGTGGCATATTGCTCTTAAAAATTGCACTGTTTCTTCCAAACGCTCCCCAACCAAAGTTTATACGCCGATCAATTTCTTCATCAATTTGTCCTTCGCTTGATATCTGCTGCGCAACGTAAATGTAGGAATCGGGGATCTTCTGCATTTCCCCGTTGATTGATAAATCTTCATTTCTTGACAAAGCATTGTACGTTAAGTTTGTCTTCTGAAAGTGTCCCACTTCTTTACGCTAGTCGGTAAGTTCCTGAATCATTCTCTGTAGCTCTCAAGATACATATGTTAGAGAAAATCAAAAATTTAAAAGAAAATGATGAATAAACTTTAGAGTTGTAACATGAAAAAACGTGAAACAGGTTGCTGTTTTCAATGGAGCATCAAGCTTTGGGAGTGGCTTTTCTGGCACCAGCAAACGCCAGAAATGACTAAAGTGTCGGCTGTTCTTGCTCCCGAAGCCACAAAATCCAAAATTAACAAACTACAATGAGCAAGGAAAAAGTAAAACAAGGAAAAACTTACCGTCCGTGAACACCCATAGAATTTGAGGAGAAACAAAACAGTCAGTATAAATGCAAAAATATAATAAAAGTACGGGAGGATTGGTCAAGATAAAATCAGAAGCCTACCAAGCCAAAACGTGTGAGTGATATAAGCCAGCAAAACTCTGTCCTGAATTTATCTTCAGCCGCTTGGGACCAACCGGGAAGCGCTTTGTTTTACCTAGGTACTTAATTGTGTAGGGTCCTGGGTTAATATAACATGTCCATTTGCAATTTAAACCTCCCTGAAATCAAATTAAAGTTCTTGATTAGTTGTTCAAAATAATGCTAAAGGAAAAAAAAGTAAATGTGTTTATTTTCAGTCTTTTTTGAAATTATTTTATACATATACTGTATAAATATATTCATTGGTGTGAAAAATTTGAGGACGAAGAGGGGAAATTAGCATAACAGCGGAACGAGATGGCAGAACAGACCGAAAGACCAATCAGGAGATAGACTAGGGTCCAGTATAGTAGGGCACGCGCATATATGCAGCATGACGGGGGGGGGGGGTCGGAAGGGTATAAAGCACACGGGAGGTGTACGCTCAGCACTTCAGTGAAAGCTATTGCACGGTGTACATCGGTTTAAACGACTTCGAGTTGCTGCCACCGTGTGATATGGCCAACAGGCAATCCAGTAGACGACATCTGGATGAATTTACCCGAGGTTGCGTCATTGGGAAGCTGGAAGAAGGTCGAAGTGTGACTAGTGTGGTCAAGGAGTTGGGGATCGCTCACAACATCGTTTCACGAGCTTGGAGAGCATTTCAAACAACAGGAACAGCTGTCCGAGAGTTTAGCAGTGGTCGTCCACGAGCAACCACGGCGGCGGACGACTGGTATATTGTCCTACAGGCGAGAAGAGACAGACGGCAGACAGCGGAAGAAATCGCAAGGCACATGCGACAGATAACTGGACGTCCGTTATCGCGTTTTACCGTGGCCAAGAGGCTACACAAAGGTGCTCTATTTGCATGACGACAAGAACGGTGTGTGCCATTAACGCCTGCTCGCCAGAGACGACGGTTTCTGAGGTGCCAGGAGCACAAGAACTGGAAACATCAGCAATGGGGTCGAGTTCTCTTTACGGATGCGAGCCGATTTAGTCTGACGAGCGATTCTGGACGTATGCACATCTGGAGCGAGCAGGCAACACGCAATCACACCTCCAACATCATCGAAGGAGACCGGTTTGGAGGTGGTGGAGTTCTCGTTTGGGGCGGTATCATGCTTGGTAGCCGTACTGACCTCCACATCTTCCAAGGAGGTTCAGTCACTGGTGTCCGCTATTGTACCGAGGTTCTCCTGCCTCACGTGCTTCGGTTTAGAGGTGCTGTGGGTCCTCATGGACGATAACGCTACACCTCATCGTACTGTGGCTGTCCCAGAGCTGTTGGAGAGTGAAGATATTCAACGCATGGATTTGCCTGCAAGGTCCCCGGACCTAAATCCAATCGAACACGCGTGGGACCATCTCGTGAATCGCTTGGCAGCACGTCACCAGCCGTCAGCAACGATTCCGCAGCTGCGATTGGCGCTACAAGAGGAATGAACCACGACGCCTCAACAGGTCCTTGACAATCTCTTCCTCAGCATGGACAGACGTTGTAAATCCTGCAACGCAGTCAGGGGTGATCATATCCCCTACTAAAGACTGGATTGTTCTTGGCAGCCGCCTGTCACATGGACGTTTCTGTCTTCTGTCCAGTTGTGCTCGAAGCTACCTTTTCAATAAAGTGCCTTTGTATCCTTTGGATTCCTTGTTTGGACGGTTTTGCTCACTTGTCCCATATTCTTACACCTTGGGGATCTTATGGTATGATTTGAGTCGATGTGGAGCACTTCTGCACGACGTTACATTTGAAAAACCGTCTCGTCCTTAATTTTTGCACGCCAGTGGATATATATACTGTATATATATATATATATATATATATATACACACCAGAGATTGACAGACGGTGTCTGCATAAAAAATAGCACTTACAGTTTAAGATAGCTTCTACGAATACTACACCACACTTTGTCTGCTAGCTCCATATTTCTCGTTCATAGCTTGTTAAACATGTGCAAGTCATTCATTCTTGACTTCAAGACTGCTGCCAACATAATATTCAGTGAGTGAAAAACAATAACGTTAACGTTGAAACGTTAATAGGGAACGAACTCAAAATTTACATAGAGAAAGGACAACTGAAAATGAAAGTGAAATGAACGTGTACTTCATACGTGTTGCGTTCGTGTTTACTTGGTTGTGTAAAACTCGAAACTTTTATCCAAGTTCCAGTATGCCGAAAGCTAAAGTTACGAGAATGATGCGGGCAAAGGAATTCAAACACGAATATTTATTTGTGTGTTACTGACAGCGTGATTTCTATGTGCAAATATTACAACTGCCGGCATGATTCTGAAAGAAAAGATTTCATCCAAAAAACACATGGTGAGGGATCGTGAACTTACTTTAAAGACGATAAATAGCGCCGTGTGTAGCTGCGACTCCAGATCACGAGCTCTCATTAAATTAATGATTGACTGAGAACGCGAAAGCGAAAAAACTGTTTCGTATTAGATACAAATCTGGCCCTTCATGATGCAGGCACTAGTGTAGAAAAATTCATTATTCCGATGTCTGAGTGGATACAGAAAATACGTGAAAAGTGGTGGTGGTTTACCAGGTGTGGACTTGTTTCGAAGAAAATAGATATCTCTAATTGATTAACAAAATGTGCAGGCTATAAAATAAAAGATAAAGACAAGCAAATGTAAACAGTGCACGCAGAAAGCAGCGGCAAAGTCAACAACTGTATAATGAACACTCGTTTTCGTTTGGTTGTATCACCTGCTGTTTCTCAATTAATTCAAAGCACTATTCAAACAACATGCTCAAATGCAGCGTTAGATACATAAGAGTAGAGTCTTGTAAAACTAAGGGCATGGTAAAAATATCCGAGGGATTTCATATACTAATTTTCTTTAAATTGTTTACATCGCGTTTTCAGTATATGACAACCCAAAATTAAATTTAAGTGGGATCGATGATCCTTTTCCTTTCAGGACTTGGTGAAATTTGTTTTCTGTTTTAGAATCAAGTTACCTCTTAGTCTAGTAAATCTTGTGCCAGCAACTGCGGTTATACAGGAAGACTTTTTTAAAATTAAATTTTATTTATTCTTCCTTTTTTTTAAGGTATAAAACAGTGAAATCATTTCATTTTCAACAAAACCTTCTTTGCTAAACCATAACTTTGATAAAAAAATAGAAATAGACACCTTACTATTCTAGGTTAAAGTAAAAATGTGTTATTTTAATCGATATTCAGCAGTAAACGTTTGAAATAGTTCCCGTTTTTGTTTCAATACTTATGCTTGTGAGTAAATTTAATACATTATCAGCAAAAAATGTTCTTGTCTCCCTTCACATTTTTCTTAATGATTGTTTCATTTTCTAGTAGATTTGAACAATGTCTGTTACATATTGAATTCAGCTTATAATTAAAACTCATATAGCACATTACAAAATGCATTCATACTAAAATAATATACTCAGCACACACCATTTTAAAAGTGATGGTATATATATTAATTTTGATTTTTAAAAATCTTTGGCTGATGTTAACTGATAGAAACATCTTATTCCACAAGTTCTGATTACAATATACGCATAGTTGACGAAAAATAATTTAAGTTACCCTCGCTGAAATCTGGGTACGCTTAGCATGCCCTGATTTCTTAGGGGGGCATGCTTGAGAAACCAGGTATGCCCGTAGCCGACGTCTATGATTAGTGATATTGAAAATGTTACTTTAAATATGGAAATTGCATTAGTTTTCTCAATAATTCAGAGTGAAATTTGACCTAAACATTTTTCCCACTAAAAGTATTGATCGGTGAACACTTAACACATACTCATTGCTGCAATGAATTAAACTTTATTTTCACTTAATTTAAGTCTTTCTCTGAATGCAACCCAAACAAGAATTCAATATCATTATTTTCTCCGTGAAGAAAACACCAATGATGTACAGAAGAAGATTTTTTTCTGAAACTGACCTTACAAGGTGGAATTCATGGTTAAATCTGTAATTTACACAACGGGATATTTAAATAACAATTAAATCCCTAAATAGTTAAAGGCTAGATGATTCTTATATCCTGCAGTTAAAACAAATCAAGTGAGCAGGTGAATATTGTTCTCGTTTCGGCTATTATCATATCCGAAAACTCTGATATATTCAGCAAATTAATTGCTTTACCATAATTCAAGTTTACCTCCAGCGAGCATTATATTGGGTCATTTCATAATTATTGGCCGATTCGGACACAAAGAAACAAACAGCAGTAACAGACAACGAAATGCATTTTATTCCGAAAAATTTCTGCCCTTGACAGCAATACACTGTGCCCAACGTGTTTTTAGTGCAAAAATGCCACTGTGGCAGAAACTGCAATCACAGTAGTCCGAGGAATCGGTAACGGCGGAAATCACAGTTTCATTGTTATCGAAGGGTTTGCGCCTCAAGAAGTGGTCCAAATGGCGAAACATGTGAAAATCTGAGGGGGCCAAGTCGGGTGAATAAACAGGGTGAGAGAGGACCTCGTACCCCAAGGCGTTGATTTTTCGCATGCTTGCAATAGACACATGCGGTCGTGCGCCAGTGGCCTTCGATCCTGAACAGTATCCTTTGATTCTGAACAGTGGACTTTGATACTGAACGACGTCGGGGGTGGGGGGGGGGTATGAACGATGCTTCGACAGGCACGACTGACCTCACCCCCGGAAACATTCCGACATCTGGTGAAGTCGATGCCTCGGCGTTTACAGGCTTTTATTCGCGCTAGAGGAAGAGAAACACGCTATTATGTAAGTATCTCTAAAGTTTTGTCAATTGAGTGCAGTAGTAATCTACTTCTGGATGAAAGGTTGCTCAAGTCATCTGCAGGACTTTCTGCTTTGAGCTGGCCTCTTCCAAGTCACTCCAGCCGGTTTTGGAATTTCATCCATTCATCACCCATGTGGTCTTGATATGGGTCTTTTCCTTCACCTTAGTATATAAACTAGTATTTTAGTTGCCCAGCAGTGGACAGTTCTTCTAGCAATATGTCCAGCAATTTGCCACATGAGGTTCTTTGCTTTGATCATGATGTCATAAACAGTTGACATTTCCATAATCGATGCGGTGCTCTTCCCATCTCTCCTGATTACATCAAGCATGCATCTCTCCAAGCTTCTTTGAGTTGTTTGCTGTCACTGCAGCATTTGTTTAGTTAAGGTCCATCAGGCCGCCCCGGTGGCGCAGTGGTCTAAGGCGTTGGCCTCTGATCATTCGTCGGAAGGGGTCCGGGTTCGAATCCCGGTGAGGCATGGATGTTGTGTTTGTCTTACGGCACTGGCTCTCTCCCTTCCCTGGAACCAGTGACTCTAAATTAGGGACGGGCGACTGCTTATAGCCCATTGAGTTGCTCACGGTGGTCGTTAAATCTCAAAAAAAAAAAAAAAAAATAAGGTCCATCAGTAAGAATTGAATGTATGCGTAGATTAAACACGTTTCTTTTATGACATAATGATAAATTACTCTTGAAATCGTTTTGTTTCTTTCAAGTGCTCTCCAGCAAAGCTTCACACGCCTATTGGTTCCTTCTCCGGTGACCCTTCGCTGTCCAAAGTATCAGTAATTTGTAGATTTTCCCACCAACTCCCAAATATTCAGTTTCTACAAAAGCAAAGTGCATCAGTTAAGTTTTCTGTAATTTCATTTTTAACGCACTGCTTTTCTCCTGTTAAAAAGTTCCTGGAACATACTATACGTGGACCTTAACTACAAAGAACATACAAAGTCTGCATACAACTGAAAGAGGCATGAACAGATGAATGGTTGGTGTAACCAGGAGAGATAAGAAGAGCAACTCGTGGATCAGAAAAATCACAAGAGTGGAAGATATCATGATCAAAGTAAAATCCCTGAAATGGCAATAGGCTGGACATATTGACAGAAGGACAGACCACCGATGGATAACTGATTTTTTTTTTTTTTTGATTGAAGGTTTAACGACCGCCGTGAGCAACTCAATGGGCTATAAGCAGTCGCCCGTCCCTAATTTAGGGTCACCGGTTCCAGGGAAAGGAGAGAGCCAGTGCCGTAAGACAAACACAACATCCATGTCTCACCGGGATTCGAACCCGGACCCCGTTCGGACGAATGATCAGAGGCCATCGCTTAGACCACTGCGCTACCGGGGCGGCAACTGAAGTTTTAGATTGGATTTCAAGGAACAAGAAAAGACCCAGAAGAAGACCACGTAGGGGATGGGTGGATAAAATTTGAAAGCATACGGGAGTGACATGGTGGAGACTGGCGCAAAATAGACGGTTGTGGAAGACTTGGAGAGACCTTCATCCAGCAGTTTATTGATAATGTTTGACAATGGTGGTGATGATGATACATGTCACTAGAAGAAGCACTTTATTTAAGCACTTCCATTAAATACGATTTTTGTGGCTGTTTTCATACTTTGTATTTCAAACTTTTCCTTATTTGAAAAGGTGATGTACAGAGGTTTATCCAATTAAAGGAAACATCCCCTGAGACTGGAATGTACGCCATGCGCCGTATGCAAATCACAGCAACGACGTTACCAGCATAGTGAGGCATATAAAGGAACGCACTACGACATCGGCTATCACACAGCTGTGCCACAGTCGCAGGTGAAACAGGTGTGGAGTTAATTATCAACAACGGAAGATCTCAGTGACCTAAAGAAAAAGGCATGATCATTGGTGCTCGTTTTGCAGGAGTTACAGTAACTAGAACGGCAGAAATAGTAAATGTAACTTGAGGAATTAAATCGAAAATTATGATTACCTATTAAAAAGGACGCGACGTTGCCTCCAAACGTACATAATTGTGGACGCCGTACAACAATGACAGATAGGAGAAATGAACGGTGGCGCGCATTGGACAAACGGAAGCACAACACCGCAGAACTACAAATAGCAGCAGATTTAAACACCAGTCGGAATGAATCGGGAACTCCATCTTACCGGTATTCACGGTCGTGGTGCAATCCAAAAATCTATGATTATCAACATCAATGCAACAAAACGTGTAAAGTGGTGCTAGGCACATAATAAAAACTGGGTTAGTTTCCTCAATAATTCAGCGTGAAATTTGACCTCAATATATTTAGACTAGAGATGAAACATTCGAATCATCGAATCCCGCGAATCTTGAAAAAGATTCGAGATTCAAAAACTCGAATCTTCGCGCTTTTTTCGTCTTTCGAATCTTAACCTAAAAACATGGCGTTTGGTGCTTGTTTTAGAGCGATATTTGTTCGAATTCTTGTCAGAATGAAATCTCCATTAAATATTTCTGATTTTTTTACATTGTCCTGAAAGAGACAATGTAAAAAAATCAGAAAGATGTTTGGTGCTTTTATCAACTCATAAAACAAACAAGGTTTTGATTTTTCTTAATTTTTTGGAAAGAATTTACTTAATTTAGTGTTCCATGTTTAGCGTTTACCTACATTAACTCTTGAAAGAATCCACCCCAGCTCTACACTGGCTTCGATTTAAAAAGGTTTTGAAACTTTTGTTATTAAAGAAAACTGTCAAAAATATGAATCGTTACTCAAATATTTTTTTGTCAAATTATGTTCAGATGCAAATGAACCTCAAGACTCAAGAGTTATGCACTTCATATAGTAAATTTAAATTATAAATTTCATTTGTATCTTCTTAGTAAGTCGGGGTATATTTTTTGAAAACTGTATTCTTGAATTTGTCTTTCATTAACACTTTAACCGGCTGAAACGAATTAACTCCGGGTCAGAAAAAATTGTGCGAAATCAGCTCGAACGAATATATATAATCGCTGTCTAATAAGTGGTTCGAACTATACAAGAACGAGTGAAACTGCACAACAGAAAGAGTTGCGTTTCTCTTAAGGGTTGCCAATCAAAATTTTCATTTAAGGGGAATACTTTTCCTTAATTCTTCGTATCATATTACGTTTTTTCCTGAAAATTCTACAAAAATGGCGAAGAACCTAAGAAAGAAGAGAAAAGATGTTTGAGTTACTTGCTTCTACCCAGTGGCATGATGTCAGGGGACTAGACCTTTCCACTCATTCCTTGGATCATGGAGCAGAGAATAAAGCTCTATAAGGAAACCAGACCATAGACTGTAAAACGAAAGACCATAAGGGAGCTCTTACTACCAAAAAGGGATATATAGTCGATTCTGCTGAGACGGGAGCCGGAAAGAAATAGTTTTGCCGTAGCTTTCGTATAAATCGACCACTATATCAACAGTTTTGTTTCAAGAGGGCAAAACATTTTGGGCATCATTTGGTTCAGATGCATCGCCCGCTTAAAGGATTAAGGTGGACGTCAAGTAATTTTGCTTCCTATACTTCCAATGGAAATACTTTTGTACAGATTTCCTTAACAATTAATGTGTTCCCAAGGATGAATATTCGAACATCGATTAAAATAACTTCATACACTGACGGAAAAAAATCCCAACACCAAGAAGGGGTTGTGTTAGATAAACGACAGCTGGTAGGCGGTGCGAGTACATCTGTAAGATGTCGTCTATGCAAATTTCGCGCTCGGCGCGTACGTGCGGCCCTAGTAGCGCCCCCGGAACATGCAAAGCAGGTTTACTGTAAATATGCGCTGTAACGTTCGTGAGCTTTAGTTATCGTTGAGATTCGACGTAGTGTGTTGATGTTAGTCAAGAATACCTTTAAGAAGACGAAGAAGCCATTATCAACAGCTCACGGAGTTTGAACGAGGTCGTGTAATAGGGCTACGAGAAGGTGGATTTTCTTTCCGCAATATTGCAGAACGACTTCGCAGGAATGTAGCCACTGTGCATGATTGTTGGCAGCGGTGGTCAAGGGAAGGTACTGCCTCAAGAAGACCGGGTTCCGGCCAGCCACGTGGCGCTACTGAGAGGGAATTGTTGGCAGCGGTGGTCAAGGGAAGGTACTGCCTCAAGAAGACCGGGTTCCGGCCGGCCACGTGGCGCTACTGAGAGGGAAGACGCCCAGGTACGGCGTATGGCCGTGGCGCATCGTACCGCGTCTGCGGCAGCAATTCAAGCTGCAGTTGCCACCACAGTGACACAACGAACTGTTACAAATCGGTTACTTGAAGGACAGCTCCGAGCCAGACGCCCTGTAGCGTGCATTCCACTTACTCCAAACCACTGCCGTTTGCGGCTTCAGTGGTGTCAAGCTAGAGCTCATTGGAGGACGGAGTGGAGATCTGTTGTGTTTTCTGATGATAGCCGGTTCTGCCTGGGTGCCAATGATGGCCGTGTGTTGGTTAAAAGGATGCCAGGTGAGCGCCTGCAACCAACCTGTCTGCGGTCAAGACACACTGGACCTACACCTGGAGTTATGGTCTGGGGAGCAATTTCCTATGACAGCAGGAGTACTGTCGTGGTTATCCCAAGCACCCTGACGGCACAGTTGTACGTCGGTCTGGTGATTCAACCTGTTGTGCTGCCATTCATGAACAGCATTTCAGGTGGTGTTTTCCAACAGGATAACGCTCGCCCGCGTACCGCTGTTGTAACCAAACGCGCTCTACAGAGTGTCGACATGTTGCCGTGGCCTGCTAGGTCACCAGATCTTTCACCAATCGAGCACGTATGGGACATCATTGGACGACAACTCCAGCGTCACCCCCAACCAGCATTAACCGTCCCTGTATTGACCGACCAAGTGCAACAGGCATGGAACTCCATCCCACAAACTGACATCCAGCACCTGTACGACACAATGCATGAACGTTGGCGTGCTTGCATTCAACATTCTAGCAGTTACACCGGTTATTAATGTACCAGCATTTCACATTTAAAATGGCTATTCTCGCGCTTACAATAAGCTGTAATCTTGAAACCTTAATCGATTAAATATGTTACCTATGCAAATGTATTGCCGCCATTTCATTCCTCTACAACTATTTTTTCGTGGTGTTGGGATTTTTTTTCCGTCAGTGTATTATAACTTGGAATACTTAATATTTTCTAAAACATAACCATAATAATGTAATACAACATTTATTTGTCTACTGACGTCATCAAAGTACTGGTCGCGCCATCTTTTTTCTTCCCAATTAATGCGTCCCCAAGGATGAAAATTTGAACATCGATTAAAATAGCTTCATTTTATAATTTGGAATACTTAATATTTTCTTAAACATAACCATAATTATATTAAAAATCAATATCTTTTCCTTTGGTGGTATTGAAACCAGAAAAAAGATGGCGCGACCTGTACTTTGATGACGTCAGTAGACAAACAAATGTTGGATTGCATAGTTACGGTTATGTTTCAGAAAATATTAAGTACTCCAAGTTATAAAATGAAGCTGTTTTAATCGATGTTAAACATTTCATCCTTGGAAACGCATTAATTGTGCAGAAAATGTGTACAGAAGTTTCTTTTCCATTGGAAGTATAGGAAGCAAAATTACTTGACGTCCACCTTAAACACAGATTTCCAATTTTGCTTTAATTAAAAACTTAATTTTAAATAGAAGTCTTTTCTTTCCCAGTTTTCCCTATAATTATTTTTATATGAAAGATTCGAAAGATTCGAGGGATTCGAGAAGCTTTCAGGATTCGGATTCGGATTCGAGAAAATGTAGGATTCGTCCCAACTTTACTAAAGACTCACAAATCGTGTCACGTGGATTGATGAATTATGCTTTACATTGTTTCCCACCACTGGTAGAGTGTACGTCTGGCGAAAACCTCCAGAAGTGTACCACGACACTGTTTGATTCACACTGTGAAGCATGGAGATGGATCCCTGATGCTGTTGCATCATGGTATTCTTTAGGTCTATTGGTTATTGTGCAGGGTCGTGCCACATCTGCAACGTACAATCCATTTTTTTGGACCACCTACACTCACTGTTGCAGGCATTGTTCCCTAATGACCGTCCGTGGTTTCCAGTAATCAATGCACCATGGATTGTGCGAAACGTGCCAAGTTGAGGCTTGAAGAGTCAGAGAAGGACATACAGCAGCTACCCTGGCTACCTGAATCTTCGGACCTCAATATAATTAAACATTTGTAGGAATATCTGGAGCGAAAGGTCAGATCCCACTTTCCACCTCCAACGTCACAGTTGGGACATATGTTACAATAATAATGGTCTCAAATTCCACTATCGCATGTGCAAGACCTGTATAAGTCTATTCTATGTCGAGTTGCTTCTGTTTTTGAAAAGCAGAGGTAGGCATACAGCTTATTAATGAAAAGTTCTGTAAAAGTAGTAGGTGTTTCCATATTTTGCTAAACCTTTGGAATTAGTACACACAACTGACGTGGACTAGGAACATCAAACAGAAGACATCGCGGTGCCGCCCCGGTGGCGCAGTGGTCTAAGCGATGGCCTCTGATCATTCGTCCGAACGGGGTAAGGGTTCGAATCCCGGGGAGGCATGAATGTTGTGTTCGTCTTACGGCACTGGCTCTCTCCCTTCCCTGGAACCAGTGACCTCAAAATTAGGGACGGGCGACTGCTTATAGCCCATTGAGTTGCTCATGGTGGTCGTTAAACCTCCAATCAAAAAAAAAAAAAAAAAGTCATAGCTCTTTCCACGTTTATAAGTGAGTCCCGGAAATATTCTCATCGGCCGCCACCGGGTATCGAACCCAGGGTCTTCCAGTTACGCGTCGGATATGCCACCACTGCTCCACAGCGGCCTCAAATTTTCACAGACTCACATACGACTAATTTCAAAACTACATGGCAGGTTGCTTCTTGGAAAACCGCACAATGCTGAGGATTCACCAAAGATGGAGTAACTGAACAAATAACTAGGAGGCGAATGAATAATTAATACACACAATTGACGTGGACTAAGAACATCAAACAGAAGTCATCGCTCTTTCCACGTTTATAAGTGAGTCACGGAAACATTCTCATCGGCCACCACCGGGAATCGAACACAGTACTTGATATTCTCAACATGATTCATCATGCATTATATTAACAAATTGAAACCTTTGAAAGTTTCATAGCAGAAACTGTTACTATAGAATCGTCCACTAACTTTATTCTGTGACATACAACATCTCTAAATTTCTTTTTCTACAGCATTTTTATTTATACTGTTTACCTGTAGTTTTACTCATTATTTTATTTCAATCTAATACATAACTGGTTTTAGCGTTGAAGCGATATAAGGAAAAAAGTGCATCTTCTGAAATCAGTCGTTAAGGATTTATCTCAGAAGAAAAATAAAACCGCGACTGTATCCATTTTACGAAACTTCTAAGAGTCACCAGCCCTTTAGCTGGAGAATTCCTTCTTTTGACAGTAAAATTATGATTTATAGGAAGTGTCCCGAAGCGTTGTAATTTATAGATTTCTTGTGCGCTTTCTGACATTTAGTGCAGATAATGATTCAAGCATTTCAGAGGGGAAGGAAAAAATTGCCCGACGAGATAGATGAAGACTGGTGGATTTTATTCAGGGACAACTCGAGATTTACAGTAACCGAGTTTGAGAAATTTATCATAGCACAGAACACTCGAAGAAAGGGTCATTTGTCTCTTCGTCAATTTTAATACTGTTTCCACCTACCCTATAGTTAATTGCTTACTAAGGATGTGTTATTCAGAAAAAGATTTAAACTAAAACCAACTGTAAGAACCTATGTTTATGATGATCTATGTGTTTAGAAGTTCAATTTATAAATATGTAATACGACAGAAAAACCAAAAGCTTCAGCTTTCATTTTATTTGGTATATTATATTGTTATGAACGCTTTACAGTGCATAAATGCAAAGTTAAAATTTAACGTAGCTCTTTTACGATAAATGTGGCAACTCCATGGTATATATTACGTTATTTAAATCATGGTGTCGCGTTTCTGTCCGTATTGGTGTCTGAACGCCAAACAGAAGGAAATAATTAAATTCTGACAGGAGAGACGACAACCAGCTTAGAAACCGTGACAGTAAGTGTAGTGTACTTAGCTGATTGAACAATAACTAAAAAAAAACCATTTCCAATTTTTGGAATGCTCGTAACAAAATATTCTGTTAAAAATGATTAACGTTTTTCTAATCAATCTCGTATAACTTTTTTTAAGATTAAATAAACTCACAATGGCTTTAAGTAATCTGGCAGTCTTCACGTAAACTCACCGTTTGTGCTGAAGGGAGAGAACTAAAGATGAAATGGCAAACATAGAATCCATATTTTGCACCTGGATTAGAATATGTTTAAGACTTGATGGGACATCACCTACGTCCATCCCGGAATAACGGCGAACTGTCCCACAATTTGGACACTATCTGGCATGCGAGGACAGTATACGTGAACTGCATGGGTTTATGCAGGGGCGTAACTAAGCATTTCAGCGCCCAGGCAAACCGCAAAATATTGCGCCCCAATCTGCCTCTCTCTCTCTCTCTCTCTGTCTTTCTTTCTCTCTCTCTCTCTCTCTCTCTCTCTCTCTCTCTCTCTCTCTCTCTCTCTCACTCTCTCTATCTCTCTCCAACTCTCTCTATATTTTTCTTTCACTCTCTCTGTCTTTAGTCCCTCTCTTTCTCTCTCTTTGTATCTCTCTCTCTCTCACTCTCTCTATCTCTCTCCATCTCTCTCTCTATTTTTCTTTCACTCTCTCTGTCTTTAGTCTCTCTCTTTTTCTCTCTTTGTCTCTCTCTATCTCTCTCTTTGTCTCTCTCTATCTCTCTCTTTCTCTCTCTCTCTCTCTTTATATCTCTTTTTCTATTTATATATATATCTTTCACTCTCTCTTTTACTCTCTTTCACTCTCTCTCTCTCTTTCACTCTCTCTCTCTCTCTTTCACTCTCCCTCTCTCTCTCTCTCTCTCACACACACACACACACATACATACCAAAAGAACAAAAAACAGCATTGCAAATCTAAGATCTAAGCGAGCACAAGCTACAGAGAAGGCTTTTCAAGAAAAATAGCTTTAAATTAAAGACAGCAAAAAGCAGATACAATTTCAAAAATATAACAGTACCACAAAGGCTTTCTAACAAAACTAGGCGTAAAAATGCATTCATAAGTCCTAACAAAACTAGATGTGCAAAAGGCACAATCAAAATGTGACTGTTTTTACAGCTTTTCGCAACTGCTTCGGAATACGGACCTCCGGTACCGCATCAAGAGGACCGAGTGTAGCTGACAGTCGTGGCATGCAGCCACAATAAATACTGAATAGCCTCCAGAGAATCTTCAAAAATGTGAACAACATCCTTATCTTGCAACGTACGTATAGTCCATCAAACTAAAGAAGTATTGGGGCCCCATTGTTGTAGAAGGGGGCCATGGTTCCTCGTCAGTTGGATGGATTGTAGAACGACTCCTTCATTACTGAATGTAAGCGACTAACAACTCCCGAACATTTTGAGTAGGAAATTCTAATTTTAACTGGGCCAAAAAACTTCAGAAAATGTTTCATTTCCAATTGTAATCGCATTCCAAACAATGATTTCTGCGCACTCTCTTGAGCTGCGACTGTGTCAGCAGCACCCGTCTGCTCCGCCCTAGTTATGGCTCTGGTCTACGCCACGACGGGTGATCTCTTGTATCCGAGCCAAAGGTGGCGATGCACTCAATTCTAACTTTATTTCACTGGTTCTAGGTAAGGGAAAGACTCAGCGCCGTGGGATGAACACCCCATCCATGCCTCCTCCTTAGCTGGAAGCTGGACCCAATTTGTAAGGTTATCGAAAAGCTTTCGCGCCTGAATGATCGACAATGGTGACGGCCCAAATGTGTGCAAATTAGTAACCAAATTTCCTTCTATGCGTGTTGTAATAGCTGCTGAAATAACACATCAGCGGGTAAAAGTAGGGAAGAATAAGTAAGCATACCAAGCAATAACATAAACACGATAACGTAAGAACGTATACAGAAAACCTCCCTGTGAAACCTTCTATCATGGCCTACGGTTCAGCTCATCCTACAAAACACAAACTTTCCGGCATTCGCTTTTCAGTCAGGAGAGCTATCACACATACTTCAAGTCTGAAACGTCGTCGCGTTGAAATTAATAAAATCAAAGAAATTGTGATACTTTTCGGATGGAATATTTGACCGTATATTTATGAACTTGGTTGAATCCCATTCTGCCACTCTATAATGAAATAGGTGCAATCTCAGATATGTTGGTTCCGTGGATTACCATCCGGCTGGCTCTCTTGGCCATTTTGAAGAATATATGCAAACGGCATGGCCTCGGATTTGGTGTTAAAACATCTATTGTAATTATCAGGAAAGATAGAGATACCATCGACAATCAAGAGAGACATGGTATTTTTAGTATTCCCCTGCAAGCCGTGGACGATACCGTGGCTTCCAGACTGTATATAGGATCCACCAAACGTTTGCTGCATATTCATTTATCTGAACACAAATATGGGGTACGTAATGGTGCAATTAATTCAGCATTGACCCCGACTAATCAATAGTGGAACTCATTATCCAGAATGGGATCATGCATGTATTCTTGTTACACACTCTGTTATGTCAGCATTATTAATGGCAGAGAGCGTATGTATTTATGCCTTCGATTTATAATATTGCAATCACTCTTTTTCATGTGAAATATCTCAACCATGGAAGTATCCAGTTTCCAAGAATACTTTAACTACATAATTGGATCTCTGCAACAGTGTTCTATTACATGATGTGACGTACCTGCCAGCAGGACGCACACGACATAAAGGCAGATAGCAATCAGAATGAACGTCTGCGTAGCTCAGTTGGTAGAGTGACTTGTTCCGGAATAAGCGGACTCGGGTTCGATTCCCGGCGTAGACCAAAAATGACGGAGAAATTTACTTCGTTATAATGGCGCCCGAACAATCCGGATGACCCGACCGTTCAAAATCTCGCAATGGTGTGATGTTATTTCCACACCGCGAGATAGGAAAAATCAGAGAATCCCTTCTCCAGCGCTTCGAAAAATAAAGGTGTGTGACGTTGCATTCCACACACCGGATTGACTGGGAGCTCTCAAGTGCACGTTCTACGGAGGATGGCTGC
Organism: Macrothele yani; assembly: GCA_039090855.1. Taxonomy (NCBI): domain Eukaryota; kingdom Metazoa; phylum Arthropoda; class Arachnida; order Araneae; family Macrothelidae; genus Macrothele; species Macrothele yani. Next base: position 191,365,288 of record CM076995.1, read on the forward strand.
CTGCGACGACGATTCATGGTCACGGCTGACCCGTGGGCCATGCCCCCGGCCCTCTTTCGGGGGGGGGATATGTGACGTACCTTTCAGCAGGACGCACACGACATAAAAACAGATAGCAATAAGAATGAACGTCTGCGTAGCTCAGTTGGTAGAGCGACTTGTTCCGTAATAAGCGGACTCGGGTTCGATTCCCGGGGTAGACCAAAAATGACGGAGAAATGTACTTCGTTATAGATGTATAATTCGTGTTGTGTAATACTTACCATGTATATGTTATTGTGACTGTCTCTCTCTCAAAATACACCAACCAGTTAAGCTTGTGTTCTTAATGGACATTTGACAATCAAAGGCGTGATTCTCCTACTCAAATCTAGTAGGCCTAATGGTTGTCATAAGGCACCAGTAACTAAGCTCCTCGACACCAGAAGATAATCAGTGCGTGGATTACTACAGAAACATGCGTCATTTTCATTTTTAACATTTATATACACTGAAGAGCAATTGAATTAGAGATACGTCTAGTAACGTGCAGCACCACCTTTCGCCCTGATGACGGCGGCGATTCGTCTCGGCATGGACTACACAAGACACCGGAAGCGTTAGGAAGCCATACGAATCCACGACCCCTGAAGAAGCTCCCACAGTTCACGAAGATTTGATGGAGGGAGGTCAGAGCCTCGAACATCTCTCTCGATGGCATCTCAGATGTGCTAGATAGAATTGAGGTCAGGTGACCTAGCTGGCCAAGGAAGCGAGGACACGTCGGTGGAGTGTTCATCCAACCATTCGGATACAATTCGGGATCAATGGCAAGGTGCATTGTCTTGTTGCAGGATGAGGTCCCCAGTGGGATGTTGAAGATGCACAAACGGGAGCAAATGAACGTCCAGGATATACCGGTAACGTTGACCTGTGAGGGAAGATGTCTCACGTACCAGAGGTCCCATTTCAGTCCACGTAAACAGTCCCCAGACGAGCTTGAAGAGTATCCTTCCGCCAAGAAGGATCCATCATTTCATGTGGTTTGCGCCGTACTAGTATCCTGCCATCCGCATGTATCAACGTGAATCTTGACTCATCAGTCCAGGCAATATTTTTCCACATGTCTAGGGTCCATTGGCGATGTTCCCGCTCCAATGCTAATCTTTGCACCCTGTGATGTGCGGTTAGCAGCGGTACCCTCGTGGGACGATGGCTTCTGTACCCTACAGCGAGGAGATGGTTCTGGATGGTGTGGCTGCTTACACGTTTTTGTGCACCAGCGTTAAATTGCCGAGCGATGTCTTGCACTGTGGACCGTCTATCCACTATTACAATGCGAGCTAGCCAACGATGATCCCGCTCATCCACACGCTGTTGTCCACGTCAGTTGGCCCTTGCAGGGATGGTTTTACCTGATTCGATTTACTCACTGTGCACCTGTGACACAGTGGCTCGTGAAAATCCCAGTGCCTGCACGACTTCCGAAATGGAGTGACACATTCTTCGGGCACCGACAATTTGCCCACGATCAAATGTGCTTAGATCCTTCGTCTTACCCATACTGCGCCCGACTCTTACTGATTCCCGTCGCATCACTCCTTATATTGACGGATCGCTGCATACGTCATGTCGTTTCCGTTTACAGTGCCGCCCACAGCGCCACATTTGCATAACGCCAGCTGTCTCTAATTCAATTGCTCTTCAGTGTATATCGGGCACACGGCATCTTTTCCTTAGTCTGATGATGGGAACTGAGTGTTTCCCGAAAGATCTTACTTTGTTTGTACATAACTTTTTCAGCTTTTAGTAAAGTCTTTTAGCGTCGTGATGGTGGTTTGCAGCTTAATATTTGAACACGATTTCATGCACGTATATGTCCAGAAGATAGCGAAAAGTGATTTACTAAAATGCTTTATAATTTTCAGCTTATTTTATTATTTTCCGAAATCACATTAATAAATCATATTTAGTTGCTTAAGGAAAGAGCATTAACTGCATAAGGAATTCTTATATACAGAATCTAAGAAGGCTAGAAGCTTTTGACATTCACGTCTTCATGTAAAGCTTCCTCGTTTCGCGATCTTTAGTGGAAGGCTTAGCGTGGTAACAGTTGTTGCTAAGCGTCGACATTCCATTACATTTCGCAGTTCTATGAAATGCTGCTGGGAAGTTAAAGTTCAGAAGTATACATTCTATCTTTCTGACAGTATAAGATATTGTTGTAGGAACATATTAAAGCCTAACAATCCTTTCATCTTACTCTAGATTTAACTGCCTCTTTCATTCAGCGAGGCACCGTTTCTCCATTAAAATCAGAATTAGAAACTCAACTGACTAGCTGTTTCATCCTTATGATATACTCCCTGGATTTGAGTTCAGTTCTTTTTATAACCAAAATTCATAGATGAAATGCTAAGATAACGACGAAACTTGACCTCTGCGTCAATAATCCACCATTTTGCAACACTATCTGAATAGAATATTTATAAATATTTCGGATATTCGAGTTTGTAAAATATTTGGTTTTGGGCAGTCGTGCGTTTTCCATTATAACCCGACGGAGGTTTAGAAGACGGGAAATAGTCACTTTTCTACATTGAAATCCCAACGCAGAGCGGAAGTTCCATTTCTCTCTGAAGCGTACACATTTTCAAAACCTATCACTGGTGCTCCATTTATGTTGTAAACACAAATTACTTCCGGGAGTTGATATTAACGACATCGAAAATGTGGCACTGAAGAAGTCGTTCAAAAGGACTTTTAGAATGTTAAATATATGATAATTACTGAGTCGTATTTAATAGCAAATGCAAAAATTTGAAAATTGGAAAGACGTTCAATCGTAGCACGTACATAACATTTGAAATTTAGTATCATAAGTACGTAAGTCCCTCAAGGCAAATATCTAAAATTCGAATTTTATCAAATGGTCTTTAAGAACATGAGCTTCGAATTCAGATTTTGAGTGCCGGACTCAAGTGGTCAAGTTTTAGAAAATGTTAGTTGTACCCGTTTTTTAAGTACAGAAGAATTTTTTAAAAATAAATATCATCTTCATTCTTTTCATAATAGACATTATTATCTGTGACCTGTTGCTATTTTTCTAGTAGTAATTGAATTCTCCTTATGTAGAACTCCTCCGTTTTGGAGTCAAAAATTCTGGTAGAGCAGTTTTGACATTGTGTCGCACTATAGAAGTGAAAACATGTGCTAAGACGACAAATCTGCAGAGAGACATTCTGTCCGCGTAGCTTAGTTGGGAGAGCGACTTACTCCGGAGTGTGGGGACACAGCTTCGATGTCCGTCGCGGACATACTTGTGTTTTCCCATTGGCACCGGATTGTGGAAAATGGATCCACTGGCCGTTGGGTTCTTTGAAAAATATGAGATGTTTTTTCCTCCAATTGTTTGGAATTAATGAAAAATTTCTACTACGCTTAAAAGAAAAAAAAATAAGAGGGAGATGATGAGACGTACTACAGAGGTGAAAACACGTGCCAAGATGACAAATCTGCAGCGAGACATTCTGTCCGCGTAGCTCAGTTGGGAGAGCGACTTACTCCGGAGTGACGGGACACGGGTAAATATGTGTTTTCACAACATCTTCAACTTCACTGAAGGTTTTTCCAGCGAAGTTGCTCTGAAGAAATCGGGTAGCGAGTGGCCTAGTGGTCAACGTCCGTGACTGTCACGGAGAAGACCTTGGGTTCGATCCCAGGTAGGTAGGAACGCTCGAGCCACTAAATATCCGCCATGCGTCGGATGAGCACGTTAAGCCGTCGAACCCAGGGTACTGGCCCCCAGGTAATAAATAAGAGCGTCTTCCACCCCCTTTCTACCTCGCTTCGGTGTCACTTTCCCATCGAGTACCCTAGCACAAATCTCCTAGCTTCCTTTTTCTAAGGGTTGCTTAATACCTGCGGTCAGACACTCCGTTCCCTGAATCCTCTACGAATGATCTGATCTGATCTGCTCTGACGAAATCGAAAATGATTGTGTTCGTAGGTGCAAGTTCTAGGAATTACGGACGGATGAGGTAACACTTCCCATCTAATGTCCAGTAATTTTCTCTAAGCGGATGAAGCTGTATGGGGTCTTGTCTTGCGTTGTCATGTTGCAAGATCCCTCATTTCCAATAAACAGTGCTGGACGCTTAGATTTCAGTTTCTCATTCATGTTTTCCAACTGCAAGTCAACGTTTATCATTTAGTTAAGCGCAAACAGCTCCCAGTAGATTACCCGTTGGCATCATACCTTAAACTTAAAAACACATTTCTTTCGACTCTTTACATTCTTGTAAAGGGCCCATATCTGGTCTCCCTTTACTAACCGTTCCAAGAGAGATTCATTTTTGTGACGCACTAGCAAAGGAAAACAGCTGGTCATTCTATGCAGTGTGGAAGAAATATTCTCCTCACGTAGAAAATACGTCACGATAATCAACACAGCAAGCAGACATCCCTGAATTGACTGTATTTACTGTCCTTCACGTAATACCAATCACATCATAGAACTTGAAAATTTCATCGCCCTAGGGCAGGAATCGAACCCGCATTTCCCGATTACCGTTCAACTGTGCTAACCGTTATACCATCCACAACAATAAAGTCACAAGCATAAAGTAAGGATATATAGAGTGGAAACAACCATATAGAAGCCTGTGGAAACTCCTCCCATAAAACGTGGCGTAACCCAATTGACCTACAACGGAAGCAAAATGTGACGTGACCCCATCCCGTCGGCAATAGTTGCTATGGCAACCCCAAGCCAGTGCTGGGGTGGTTGAGGAGCAGCTGATCTGCGCCACCCTTCCGTTGCAAACACCCACCCACACACACACACACACACACACACACACACACACACACACACACACACACACACACACACACACACACACACACTCACACACACACACGACCTTGCCCTCAACTCCTGTCCCAATCTAAGCCAAGTGAAGCATCGGAAAGACGACAATAACGTAATATACATAGATATCGAAGCCAAAAATGTAGATATCGAAACAGATGACAATAGAATACAAATCAGAATTGAAAGTAAAACCAAGTTTTATTCGCACTATATTGTGAAGAAAACGCGGGTGGCCAAGTGGACAACGTTCGTGACTGCCGCGGAAAGGACCTCAGGTTCGATCCCAGGCAGGTACGAACGCTCGATCCACTAAATATCCGCCGTGCGTCGGATGGCCACGTTAAGCCGTCGGACCCCGGGTACTGGCCTCCCGATAATAAATAAGGGCGTCCTCCTCCCCCTTTTTACCTCACATCCGTGTCACTTTCCTATCAGGCAATCTAGCCCAAATCTCCTAGCTTCCTATTTCTAAGGGTTGTTTAAGACCTGTGGTCAGACATTCCCTTCCTAAAATCCTCTACATATGATCATGATCATTTACAACAAAAACAAGTAGAAACCTAAGTTATGGAATTTGCAAAGGAAACGTTAACGATCAATAAGGAATAAGCAAGAATAATGCTACTTATTACAATGCTATAGGAAACTGAAATATGCATACCAAAAAGAATCCAGAAAATGATAGGTGCATGTCGTATACGTCGTCTTTCACTCTGCTGGGAGGTCAAAGCTGAAATGGACATCATATGGTTCGTGGTGATTCCTGGGAAGTTCAGCTGTCAATCAACGGTAGTTCTGTTGTAGGTCGATGGTGCACTGCAGTTGACTTCATGACGTCATGAGTTTCAGCTTAATACAGCTAGTGTCCTCACTATGCATCCTTACTTTATGGTCACAAGCATCTGAGAGTTAAGAGCATCGGGATACAGTCCGACCATTCTTAATCGAAGCAACTGTGCTGCCATCTAGCGTTGTTAAGCATATCAGCAGTCATTCAAGTATATAATGAGGCAGAAATATTTTTCATAATACGGGGAAAATATATCCCCATAAACAACACAGCTATCTTAAATCTCTGAATTGACTGTATTTACGTAATGATGAACAGTAAACACAGTCAATTAGTCTGATGTGGTCTGATTAGTCGTAATGATGAACAGTAATACGGTTTTTAGTCTAATGTGATTGATATTACGTGAAGAACAGTAAATACAGTCAATTTGATTGGTGTGTTGATTATCGTGAGGTGGTCATTCTGTCCGATCAATTACTTGCGGATAGGTCATGGGGTACCCACTGGTCGAACTTTGTGATAAACTGAAGTGTATGCATCCTTCTTTCTGCTGTTGTTCTGTGAACAGAAAACCTTTCTGGTAATTCTTTAACGGACAGATGTTGGTAATTTGATATGGCTTGGTTGAGATCCTCATCAAAAACATCTGATGGATGTTTAGAACGTGGTTCATGTCCTCAGCTTCTGCCACCTTCACGCAATTTCCGGAACCAACGGCAACATGTGCTTTCGTCTGCAGCATCCTCGCCGTACAACTCACATATGTTGCGGAAGACTTCAGCTGCATTACTGCCCTTGACGAACTCATAAAGCGAACAAAACCTAATGTGATCCTTATTGCTTGATATGTTACCTTTGTATGACTTGTTTATGAATGAGATACACCTACATACTTGGTACCATTTTATACATAATACTCCTCGAAGCATTTTAGCTATCACACGCGCCATCTGTTATTGCACTTGTTACTTAAATTTTTTACTTGGAATTTGCATCATGTAAGAGAACTTTTTTTTATTGTGTGTTTAACGACCACCATGAGCAACGCATTAGGCTATAAGCGGTAGCCCGTCCCTAATTTAGAGCCACTAGTTTCAGGAAAGGGAGAAAGCCAGTGCCGTAAGGCAAACACAACATCCATGCTTCACCGGAATTCGAACCCGGACCCATCTCGGACGAATGATCATAAGCCATCGCTTAGACCACAGCACCACCGGGATGGCGTAGAACTTTTGCACACCCCTAACAGGGTAAAACTTTTGAATCCTTTTCCACAGAAAAAGGATTTTTCAAAACGGGAATTTAAAAACAAAGAAATCAGTGAAAAATCAATTACATTTGCACGCTTCAGAGTAAAAGCTATGCTTTATTTAAAATGCATCTTGTCTGCATGATTTTTACCCATGTTTGCAGCATGTCTGCATTTTTTTCCACAGCGAATAGAATGAGTAACAAAAATAATTCTTTCAGTTTGATTTAAATCGGTGAGCCATTTGAAAATTGAAATACCAATATGCATTCACTAGAGTGTGCTGCGATAAACTGATGTTTTTCATCGAATGTTTGCAGTCTGAAGTACTCTCATAAATAGAAATGTGCTCCATATATACCGACACCTCCTGGCAGAAGAACTGTTAGAAAAAAGTCGAAAATATGAGCAAAAATGCTTCATTGTAGGAAATATGTGATGGGAAACGAATTTTTCAGATACGATTTTTAGAACAGATTACAAAAAATAATTTATACATATGCGCCCTTTGGTGGGAAATTTTTGTATTACTGGAAGTGGATAATATTCACAATCCTTATTATGAAGAAAGGCATGAAGTTCAAATTGAAATTTCTTAGTTTCAATTTTAGAAATGGAGATACAGATGCAAACATAAAAAGTACGTTACCTTGCGTTAGAACTTTGCAACAAGAAAAATTGGAAAATATATAAGTAAAATGCTCCCCAAAATTAATGGTATCGTTTAAAAGATAAGAAAAAAAAGAGAAAACCGTGAGAAATGTAATATAACTATAATCTTTCTGGCGGGAAAAAATTGAGCATTATTTTCAGTATGAATAAAGTGTTTCTCGTAATGAGCGGTATCTAAATAAATTTAGTTTTATATTGGATTTTAAGCGTAGGTACAGCTACAAATACATGTTCTAAATTGAAATATGCAGTTCCGCCCTATTTTAGACAAATTGTGCATCAGCAAAAATTTGAATGTTATATGCAGGGTAACCTACAATCCGTTGCAAAAACAATTTTTTTAAATCGGACATTTATAAGCGGAAATATGGGCAGTAATAAAATATAAATTTACAGACACTAGTGAAAAATATGTACGTCAGTTTGAAGAATAAACAGCGCAAATTATTATCCCGTGTGAATGGTATGTGAAAAAAAGAGAGGTGTCTTTTTAGTTGCGTTTTTAGAAAGATAGATTAGGCTGTAAGTATTTGCAGAAAGTAATATAATCTTAAGCTCTCTTGTGGCAAAACTGTTCTTTACGAAGTGTAAGTTATGCCCACAATATTCTTCTCTATGAAAGATATCCGGCGCATAAAAATGTTTTGATATCGAATTTTTAGAAGCATCGAGAAAAATACAATGTATGTTTGCAGCATCTAGTGGGAAAACTTTGGATTTCTTAAGAACAAAAATGAAAGCAAAATGGTCTTCGTGATAAAAGGTATCGAACTAAAGAATTTTAGTAGCAATGATACCGAATAAAATGTAATGTATTTGGATTTAATAGCATCTACGTTTGCGCAATGACGCGACGAAGATAAACATCGAAAAAAGACAAAAGCGCAAGAATCGTTATTCTCCCAGTTCACTCTTTCCAATGAGAAAAAAAAATAATCGCACGAATATGTGCCGAGATATGGTTCCCACGTAGACAGATAGACACAATGATAACATAAACACGTCCGTTGTATTTTTTATTTTTTGTAAATTAAAATAAGCCCTAATAAAAAGTCAACCACAGCAGCTATTTCTTACGCATGATATAAGTTAACTGTATTGTCCGAAGGAATTAGCTTTTACTGTCGAAAGTAGGAAGATAACAATTCGAATAAAAATTCTGATAATTGATGTTATCAAATTTAATACTCCTCATTCATGATTAAAATGTAGTGAAATGAAGTGAATGATGTTGTTTAAAATGAATATAATGTAAACTGAAGACAGTTGTAAATGAATATTCCCGAGGCATTTAGAATTTACAATATAAAACGTCTCGAAAATATTTCTTAAATATATTAAGATAGCTACTCTCTTTCATGCTGAAAGAATTATATCCAGAAATATTAAAAATCCATGGTTTCAATGCTTTCATTTTTAGGTAAATAAGTGGTTTGGAATGCTTATTGCGAGTCGGTCAAATAATAATAATAGTACTAATAATTATTCCATTAGTAATTAATAATTCTCAAAGTACTGTATATGAAGACTTCTTCCACGAATAAGTTTTAAATTGAAACTCACTTGGCAAATTTCTTGTAAATTAGTTTCTTGGTAAAAGTCACAAAATTTATTAAAACTGATTTTATTTTCTGAGAGATGAATGCTTATTTTTTTTGTTTCGTGTGTCCACGTGTGGAATCCTAATAAAAACGCAGACTATAAATTAAAAATGCTTTCCTGAGAAAATTGAAATTCAACATACATTTCACCTTATTTGAAAGTTGTGTGAAGACTACAAATTGTTCAGTAAGCTGGGATACACTAAGAGAAATTGGTTATTAAATTCTTCACTAAAAATAGCTTTACAAGCAGACATGCTTATCAACCTTTATTAATGATGATCTCTCCAACATATTTTGAAAAAGACATTACAGCTGACTGAACAACATCTTTTTAAAAAAATAGCAGCCTTCGCTGTAGCCAGGATTTTATATTTGGAGGTGAAATCACTATTCTTGTTAATTTAATACATGGCATGTTTTCATTGTTTTAAATTTCAAAAATTCCACACCTTCTGGAACACGTTAATTTCATATCATATTCAAAAATCTGCTGTACTTAGTAGGGAGTGAAGGCGATTGATTTACTGCTTGAACAATCAGTCTTTCGTACTCGTATAAAACATTTGGACAGGTTTAATAAGATGATTCGGCAGCACTGTCTGAGTTTTCCTAAAATTATCAGTATGATATTTTGTACTTAAAAATAAATTTTAATGTCTTCCAATTTTTAAGAAAAAATAAACAGAAGGCTTTTGTGGCACTTTTGCTTGACACCATCGATTTCGGATACAGCATCATTGATGAGTCAATTTTCAAAACAGTGATTAGTTTCTGCCCCACTTTCCGCTTTATTAAAAAAATTTCAAAAGAAAAATATATATATATATATATATATATTGTTGTTCAAACCGTATCACACAGCACAGCTTCGACTTCCCCTGAATGGCTTTATGAGGTTGTAGTTCATGTTTTAAAAAAAATAAAATCAATGTACACATTTGTCTTAAATTAAGAAAAGAATTTTCCTTGTAAATTAAGCCTGCTTCATAAAATGCGAAGGTGCTGCCATCTGTTGTTAGCGTTTGTTTTGTCTGTTTAGTGTGGCTATGGAAATCAATAAAAAATAACTTAACTTTTAGAAATTTAAATTTCAAGCAAAGGGCGCCGAGGGGCACACGCACATAGGTGCTTCAGTAAGTGTATGAAAAACTTCAAACCTCCACATTCTGTCGTCCATTTAATTAAATTTTACAGATATTACAAATAGCCAGCTCATTTTATCGTTATAGATTATTCCTAAGATATAAAATGGAAACGTTTATTTTTAAGCATCCTTCCGATGCAGAATTTTGATGCTCTTTCTCGTTTTTGTGATTAGAAGACTTCAGGCAATTAGCTTAGTTTATGCACGTATCAAATTTGGGATTCACATTTTTACAGTACTAAAGACACTTCTTTGCAAATATTTTCCGCCGCTTTCCCATGCTACGTAGCTGGATTGTAAAGCATACGCGCAATGATAATGTGGTGTTTGTCTGAAACGATGTCGATACGTGACGTTTTAGTTTTTCAGGGAATAGGTATTTTTGAATAGAAATCTTTGACCACTGTTGACAAATATTTATCGAAAGCCAGTGTGTTATTACGAAAATGACGTTACATATTTATTTTTTATGAGTTTTTCAGTCTGGTCATTATCACTTTTATTACCATTTTTTTTCCATTTCACAATTTCTGAAAGCACACGAGTGTCAATTTATCAAAATGTCTGACCAAACAAACATGTGAGATGTCGATTAGAAATAATTTCATGGAATATATCATTTTTTGTATGTCGCCCCACTCGTTTTTCTTTAAGTCATCTTCCATAGCCGAAAGCAGTGATTGATGATAGAAAAACATGAAAGATACGTCAAAGATATGATACAATCTGTTGGAATTTCAGAAATAACAAATGTCTATACCGACAAGGGTAAGTAATCCGATTTAAGAGCTTGTGGGAAGAAAAATATTTAAATGAGTTTCGTTGTGTACAAACATTTGGCTATAGATCTGTCAGAGCAGTTACCAGCATCTACAATAAAAATCATTTTCCTTCATATAAGAATATAAACGCGCATCTTAACTTTATATGTCTAGAAAGGCAATGACCTACTGTTTCCTCGGGAATAGTTTTAAGTTAAGCTAATGGGAGAGTAGAAACGTACAAAGAAGTTTCCATTCTGCATAAAAAGTATAAAATCGTTTGTGACTTAAATAAAGTTTATAAACACAGCACGAAAGTTCATTTTTAGTTCCTCAATTCTACCAGTTAATGTGCAAATGAACGTGACAAATTTGAAGTTATGCAGCACTTTCCAGCAGTCGAATTATCAGCGGATTGGGTTTCAACTGATAATCTGAGTTAGGCCCGAATGCGTCAGGGGTGGAGTGTTTGTCTCACGTTGCTGATTCTCTTTCTCCCCAGGAACTAGTGGCCCAAAATTAGGGACACGCGACTGTTTGTAACTTTAGATGCTCACTGTGACTGTATACGGCACAAATCATTAATAGTGAAATTAGATTTGACATGCTTACAGTACCAGATTAAAGCAAGGTTTTATCACCTATGATCTAAAAACTTTGGTGTAGCTTTTATGGCATCCAACTTCCTATAGGAAAAAGAGACAGATAGATAGATAGATATAGATGAGAAACCAGTTTTTACGTTTCTCGGCAACTTCAAAACGTCTACACTGTGAGTTTGTTCATATGACACAGGATTTTTTATTATATCAAGAAGAAATCCACTTACGCAAGTGCATTGACGGCATTTCGGTCTTTACCGAGGAAAAAATGCGTTCGTTTTTTGCGCTCATTGTTTCCATGTTAAAATTGACTTTGGCAAACTGGTATGTACGAAGATATTTCATCAAATTGAACACGATGACATACGTTGGAATATGTACTATGCTAAAATGGTTCAAATTTTATGCCACTGCAATTTAGGTTATGACGAAAGAACCAAATCGTTCGAAATTTATAGCGCACATTCATATTATGAAAAAACAACAGCAAACTAACAAAAAAAGGTCCGCCTTGGTGGCGCAGTTCTCTAAGCTCTGGCTTATGACCATTCTTCCAAGAAAGGGTGCGGGTTCGAATCACGGTGAGGCATAGATGTTGAGTTTGTCTTACGGCACTGGCTCTTTCTCTTCTTTGGAGCCAGTAGCCTTAAATTAGGAATGGGCGACTGCATAGGGCCCATTGAGTTACTTACGGCGGTCGTTAGACCTTTAATCAAAATTAAAAAAAAGTGGACATGCTGATTACATATGAACTGATACTGTAACAAAAACGGTTATCCTGAATTTCTGTAGCCATCACGGTGTTGCAGAGGTCTAAGCCCTGGCTTCTGATCATTGGCCCGAGATTAATCCGGTCTCCAATACCGGTAAGGCATGGATGTTGTGTTTGTCTTACAGTACTGGCTCTCTCTCTTCCCTGGAGCAGTCGCCCGGTGCCTAAATTAGCACCGGGCGACTGCTTATGGCGAATTGAGTTGCTTACAATGGGCGTTGGACCTTCAACCAAAAAAAAAAAAAAAGAGTGAAATGCTGATTAAATATGAACTGATACTGTAACAAAAAAGGTTAGCCCAAATTTTTGTCGCCATCACGGCGTTTCAGAGGCCTGAGCCCTGGCTTCTGATCATTGGTCCGAGATTGGTCCCGGCTCCAATACCTGTAAGGCATGAAGGTTGTGTTTGTCTTACAGTACTGGCTCTCTCTCTCTCTCTTCCCTGGAATCAGTGCTCCTAAATTAGAGACGGTGGTCAAGCAAGTTCACGGTGAACTCAGTGCACATTAAGTGGCTCACGGTGGTCGTTAAACCCTCAAGTAAATAAAAAGAAATGTCGTAGGGTTTCAGGGTCAAAACGAACAAATTGGTAAGCGTCGTAGATATAACAATGTAGCATTCATTTAACAATTATATTTTTAAATTTTCCGGTGCATCGAAACAGGAAGCTCCGCCTTGTGGACTGTTAACAATTTTCTGGTATGTTTCACCAAAAAGTAGTGCTACACGAGTTGCACCATTTGTGGAACAAAGATACACCATTGTGTGGTGTCGTAAAACACACAACGGCATGATACAGTTATGTACCGGGTTGTGGCATCTAACCTGTTTGGTGCTACTCTGCATCAATCGCATAGCGTTATGTGTATTTTATGCACCATACAATGGTACACCTTTGCCGCAAAATGCGGTAAAGCTATTATAGTACCGCTTTTTGGTGAACCTTTAAACAAAATGTTTAACCGTGAAGTGTACGAATTTTTAATGTAACCGTAAGAAGTAGTCATAGGGCAAACCTACAATTTGTATTTATTCGAAACTGACAGGCCATTCGTTTGCCACGAACGGACATTCATTTATTAACTTTAACAAAAGGAACAGTTTGGGCGTGCATCACTGGACTGTGCCGAAACATGCGAGCGCTCATATGATTTTAAAATGTTTATTGTGTTAAAATTTGCAACATGCTATACGTCAATGCCATTTCAGCTACTTCAAAAATGGTACCTTGGTCATCTATTAGGAATTTTTATCATGATAATATGGATAGTGAAGCCATATGTTGTGGAATGCAAGGATGGTGTTGCATATTATCATCATCATATCAATTAATTGCTGGATGAAGATCTTCCCAAATTTCTTCCACAATTGTCTACCATGAGACAGCCTTCCGCACGTCACTCCAGCATGCTCTTGAATTTCATCCACTCATTCCCACGTGGTCTTTTTTCTGTTTTTTCTATCCCCTGGAATCCACTCTAAAGTTTCAGTTGTCCACAGGTGTTTATGTCCAGCTCTTTGTCACTTCAGAGATTTTACTTTGATCACGGTATCTTCCACTCTTGTTATTTTCCTGATCCACGAGTTCCTCTTCTTATCTTTCCTGACTATAACAAACATGCACTGCTACATGCTTCTTTCATTTGTCTGCAGCATCTGCATGCCCTATTTAGTTAACGTCCACGTCTCTGATCAACAACAAAGAACCGGAAGGAAGCATTGATTAAATATTTTTCTTTTAAGACAATGGTAAATTGCTTTTGAAAATTGAACAGTTTGTCTCAAATGCTCCCCGATCCAATGTTATACGCGGATTCATTTCTTCTTCAATGTGGCCTTTGCTTGATTGCTGTTGCTCAAGGGAAAAGCGAGTATCCCAGATTTTTGCTATCAGTTGCCAAATCTTCAGTTCTTGTAAAACTATTGCACATCAGTTTTGCTTTCCGAAAGTTCATTTTAGTCCCACTTCTTTACTCTTATCAACGAGTTCTTGGAACACACTCTGTAGCTATGAGGGATTCCTTGGGAAAATGGCTCTGTCATCAGCAAAACGGAGGTGAGTTATATAATCACTATATTAACGCCTTTATCTACTTGTTTTCCCAGTTCACTGATTGAAAGACATTCTGCAATATGGCATTGGAAATCTTTGATGGTATCACTTGTCTTACACCTTTCCAACTATTATACGTACTGTTCCGTCGTACACTCCAAGTTTTGCACTTGCATTTATATAAGTTTTATTAACAATGGTAATACATACATCTTCAATATCGCAGAACACTCGAAATATTGCATATGATACATAATATATGTAACGTATGCTCTAGATTCACTTTCCTTTTGATTTTTACTATCTCTGGTTATTTTATTTTACTATGTAAATTATAATCTTACTGAACGAGATGTTATTTCTCCCGCTGAATGAGATCTGGCAATGAGTGTAAGTCATGACGTGGTGGTAGCCAGTATAAATAGGCGCGTTCAAATACCAGGGAGAGCTTTTGTTTGTGTTACGTGAGAGAGCTTTTTGTTGATGTGCGTAGGGAGAGCTTTGTTTCATGTGTAAAGAGATCTTCGTTATATGCGTAAGGAGAGCTTCGTTTACGTGAGTAGAGCTTCGTTCATGTGCAAGGAGCTACGTTTTATTGAATAGCTGTGTGTCCGGTGAAGTGTATATTGGATCATATCAAGAGTTTCCCTAATAAAAAGTTGTTTTAGTAAGTACGTTTTTCTCAGTTCATAGTTTTGTCAGACCTCTGTCTGGCTGTTAGGTTTATTTCATTAAGTGTTATTAGTAACAACCAGAATAAGACTTTATTCATCTTAATTACTACTACAACATTACTACCAGTTATAAGCTTGTTCATTATTATTACTACATTACTAGCAGGAAAGTTTATTCATGATATAATAAACACAACTAGTAGTAGAAGAAGCTATATTCATTATATATAGTAATATTGCAGGCGCAATGAAATTTCGCCAGAGGCCCCGCAAAAGCTCCATCCGGCCCTGCTTCGGTGTGTGTATCCGGTGTGTGTACGATATGTCATATTACATTTTTCAATATAATAATAATTTAATAATACTGCAGAATGTAATATGACACATCATACACATACGGAAGCAGGGCCGGATGGAGCTTTTGCGGGGCCACAGAGCAAAAGTTTATTATGGGCACTAAAAGTGAATCTCATATTTTAATAAAGTCGTTACTTGAAAATTGCCGTCCGTAAGAAAGACACGAAAAGTACCATAAAGACAAATGCTTATCTCAAAGGAGCACTTGCTTTAAGCTTAAGAAAAAGACTATGATACAGACTGAAAGTTCATAGAAATAGAGGTAGAAAGAGAGGAAAAGAGAGAGAAAGAGATAGATAGATAGATACATAAATAGATAGATAGATAGATAGATAGATAGAGAGAGAGAGAGAGAGAGAGAGAGAGAGAGAGAGAGAGAGAGAGAGAGAGAGAGAGAGAGAGAGAGAGAAAGATAAATAGAGAAACAGAGACAAAGATAGATAGAGAAAGATAGCAAGACAGAAGGGAGAGAGAAAAGTGAGAGACAAAGATAGATGGAGAAAGAGAGCGAGAGAGAGAGGAGAGAGAGAAAGAAAGAAAGGGGAGAGAGAGGGAGAGAGAGAGGGAGAGAGAGAAAAAGAAATGAAGAAAGAGAGACACGAAGAGAGAAAAGAGGAAGGGAGAGTGAGAAAAAGAAATGGAGAAAGAGAGACGCGAAAAGAGAAAGGGAGAGAGAGAGAGGGAAAGAGAGAAAAAAAGAAATGGAGAAAGAGAGACACGAAGAGAGAAAAGAGGAAGGGAGAGAGAGAAAGAGAGTGAGAGGAAGACAGAGAGAAAAAGAAATGGAGAAAGAGAGACACGAAGAGAGAAAGAGGAAGGGAATGAGAAAAGCTAGAGAGAGAAGGATAGATAAAAAGAGCGAAAGAGAGAAAAGGAAAGAGAGTAAGAGGGAGAGAGAAAGAGAGAAAAAGAGAGAGCGAAAGAGTGAAAAGAGAGAAAAAGAGAGGAAGATAGATAAAGGGACCGAAAGAGAGAAAAGGAGAGAGAGAAAGTGAGAGAGAGAGAGAGAGAGAGAGAGAGTAAAAAGTGTTAAAATCTGCGATTTTCTTTCCCCGGAGTAGGGCTTTAGGTTGTATTGTAACTCTTATAACAACTTATTCTCAAAATGACAAAAAAATACCTGCATAGCGAAAAATTTTCAATTGCGAATATTTTTGTGTCGGAAATATAATAAGTATCCCCTTAAAATAAATTGGTATAAACAGTTTGTGTTTCACCTAATACATGTTTAGTAATTGATTTTTAATGCTCAAAGAAGTAACTTACAAATTAATGACGTTCTAAATTTTGTGCGTGCTCATATATGAAAGTTGCCCTTTTTTTTCGATTTCTTGTAACGTTTTTAAAGTCACTTAAAAGGCGCCCTCCATATGTATTCCGAAACTAACTTGGATGTTGTTCTTATTACTTCCTTAAATTTAGGTATCTGGTTTGCACACAAGCTGTTGAATTTATAAAAGTAGTGGGCCACAAAATGATGATATTTAATTTGCTATTTCATGAGTGCGGAAAGATTGAGGTGGTTGCAATAATCATTTGGAATCTGCAAACCTCAGCATCCTACGACGAAGAGGATGACACATTCAAAAATGGGGACATTGGGAAAAACAAAAGAACTTCAAAAAATATATTTTTAAGATTCTCGTGCCCCAAAACTTAGAATAAAAGTTTTTAAATTTCCTTTACCGAAAATGTTTTTTCTAAACTGCGCCCACCCTCCTCCCGGAAGTCGCGGTTGAACCATAGAGGCGATCGCCCCGGTTGCCTCTATGGTTCAACCGGCCCTGCACAAAAGTCTAAGATTCAAGAAATATATCACTTCTCAGCGCCGTACTTATTAGCCAGATAACATTCAAATGCCAATTAAGTTATCTGAGAGGACAACACCATTAAGTCGAAGCTCCTTATTTTTCTAGCGAATACCCTGACATGCAGCATATTATCGGTGGTCTTAACTCTCTTAAATTGAGATAGAATCACGAAAGCGTCTGTTGCGACTTTGCTTTGGGCAAAGGCAGGTGGTTGTTCCTTTTGCTTCTTACATTTACACCCGAGCGAATGCATTGAGTTAATAGATCATTGGAACAGGCCATTAATAATCCTTCCTCAGTGCGACGTCTGCTCGATTCATTATGCGAGCTGAGGAGAAGTTTGAATAAGTTTCCAAAACTTATTGAAAATTCGATCGAAGAAAGAATAAAGGGCATCTTTCTTAAGGGGATATATTTCGATTTCCTTAAGACTCTTCCCTACTCTGAGGACAATGCAACTGTTTGTGTTTCGAAGCAAACTCGAATCGGTTTTATTAAGTTACCAAAACTACTTATTTATTCAAGCTCTCGGGCGATACCTGTTTCTTCCTTTGTGTCAGCAGCATGGAGAACCTGATACGTTTCATATTCATATTTCTTCGGGAGTAAAAAACTAGTATTCGCGAGGTTCAATAAATCCGCGGCTTCTGTCTGGAATGCATTTATTTTAGACGACACAGCTTTTTTCTTTCTCATGAAAATTTAAATGGAATTCAACGCGCTATCACATTGCTCAAAATCACAAAATAATGAGAAGGAAATGAAACAAGAGGAAATCATACAAAAACATTTCGACTACCATTTTTCGGGGACTTTAGAACTGCGAGTAGTTACTTATAATGCAAATGCATGCAAAATTAATTCCATTGAAATTCAAAATGCCTGCAATTACACAGAAGACTGGCATTTGCCGAAAGATGCATGGAACAGAATTATGTTTTTATTGTATTTTTTCCAATTTTGTTAGGGATGTTGAGATGCGCTGAAAGATTTCTCTTACCCTGTTCAGGAAATTCGTATTATGTTAGTTCTTGCAAATGGAAGAAATATGATAATCCTTACTAAATTTTAGATTGCGCAATTTGTTTCATTTTAATATTTTTTTATCTTTCATATTTCCAAAAGAATAGCGAAATAAATTTAAGAAAGGTAAGCCTATCGACATCGAGACGTCAACTACTTTCGTCAGAACTGCAAAGAATCTTTACTTTACACGATTGTTCACATCACAAGAAATTATCTTAATCAGACAGCTCGATAGAAATACTGCTTATATCACCCACAATACACTGGGATGCCAAAAAAATTGGAAAGGGCCCTGCCATTTCCATTACATGCCACCTCACCCATACAGTAAATGGTACTGTCCGCAAACGACGTACACTATATTGGCAAAAGTCACCGGACACCTATTGATAGAAGGGAAACACAACATAGCATTTATTGACATACTTTAGTACGGCGGCGGTCCACCTTTGTCCTTAATGCATGCACTGACCCTTCGAGACATGCTTTCGAGAAGGTTTTGGAACACAGTGATAGGAAATCGCTTCCATTTATTACATAATTCTTCCGCTAACTGTTGCTTAGTAGTATGGTTTGGTTCCAAACTTCTTATGCGGCGCTCTAATTCATAACATAGGAGCTCTATGGGATTGAGATCAGAGCTCTGTGCTGGCCAGTCCCCAGACGATACGGAATTATCGTCAAATCACGCAGTAACAGTCCTTGCTTTATTGCTCGGTGCATTATCCTGCTTATACCAACAAGGATCGGTTCCATAGTATTGCCACAGAGTTGCTAGGCCATAATTGTCCAGAATAACGAGGTAGACGTGCTGGTTAAGAGGTTTGTCCACCATTACCAATGGGCAGGGACCATATCACGAAAAAGACCCCCACACCAGTACACTGCCAGCTTCAAACTTGACCGTAGGAACAGTACACTGTGGTAAATAGCATTCCCACGGCTGCCGCCATACCCACACACGGCCATCAGACTGATGGATCGTGTATCTGGATTCATCAGTCCATAGGACCCGTTTCCATTGATCTACGGTCCACGATAAATGTTCTTTACTCCATGCTAAACGACGAGTAGAATTCCGAATGGAGATGAATGGTTTATGAGCAGCCGCACGACCACGGTAACCCATGGAATAAAGTTCTCTGCGAATGGTACGTGTAAATACCGAGGTTCCAGCATTTTTACTCACTTGTACACTAAGGTCTTGTGCAGTACTCCGTCGACTAGCTGTAATGACACTCCTGAGGATTCGACATCCTCTATCACTGATTTTCTTTGGTCTGCCGGTACGTTCTGCTGCTTCATGCACGCCATGTGCCTTCCACTTATTTCGTACATCCAAAATAGTTGACTCGCGAATGTCTAAACACCTCTCGGTTTCTCTTATGGGCAACCGACTAATATAACACCCAGCAATCTTTCCTTTCTCAAAGTCAGTTCTCTCCCGCTGCGACATTTTCATTCAACTTCACAGTGCATATGATCGCGGTCAGCTTTAGGGTTGTTTTTATATATTTTGCAGCTGTACCGCACATCTTAACAACACAGCGGATCCGTTCATTTGCTTTTGAAGGGTGTCCGGTGACTTTTGTCAATATAGTGTACATATAAAAGAAGTTATATCCGCAAGCTGAAGTAGCAGCATTCGCAGTTCAGATAGCAGCTTATCAGGATTCACGAATCCGAACGTGGTATAGTCTGTGCCTGGGAGATGGGTCACCCCCATGTCGGAAATTACCACGAAATTTGGAATTGCACGGTCAACAATTTAAAAGCTGTACCTGGACTATACAACTCTTACATTGCCTTACTGAAAATGTTTCACAAAAGCAGTTTGAAAATGAAAGGCAAACGAAGTTATGTGGTCAGATTATTGAGGTTAGTGCTTTTCTTTACAAGTAACTTGGAAACCCGATTGTTAGCGTCGTATCGTGTCAAGACGGCAAGCATGGGTAGCTCCGTCAGATATATTGTGGGATACAGCGAACTCATTTCTACCGAACTCCAAGGGAAACATAATTGTTTGATATATCGAATATTTAGATATATACGGAATAGTTGAATATATAAATTGTTTTGCGTGTACTTACAGAACAGTAGTTATTTTATAGTACATGGCAATAAGATAGTCTAAAATCGAGTCTTATTCATTTTCATATATTTTACGCGCTGTAAAAATGCAAAATGATGTACACCTAACGTGATACTAGAGGAAGAATTTAGTTGTATTAAATTAGAAGAAAGACTTACATAATAAAATGTTTATTCTTTTGTGCAGGAAATATATTTATTAGCTTTATCCGCTCTTTGGATTTCATACTTTCATTAGCATAATGCTTTCTGCTTCTTGAATTTTACAAAGCTAACTCTGTCCACTACCACCAACAACTGAAGAATTTCCCTGCTGTGTCAAGTGTTTGTTAGTCACTTGGTGAATCTCTCATTAAACCAGGGAAAGCATTTTCAAAACAGAATACTCTCCCACTTGGAAATTTAGCGTTCTTTCTGGCCATGGATAGAATTAACTTCGCTGCTGGCACTTTATTCGGCAGTTCTGTGTTTTAATTGAATTGTTCAGATCTTGCCGCACGGTTTGGAAGTCTTAGGTAGTGTGCGTGTGCTACATATAGTATATTTTATCAAGATTCAGATGGATTGAGGACATCAAATGTTCGATATATACATTTTTTATTGGAGGTTTATCGACCACCGCGAGTAACTCAATGGGCTATAAGCAGTCGCCCGTCCCTAATTTAGGGTCACTGGTTCCAGGGAAATGAGAAAGCCAGTGCCGTAAGACAAACACAACATCCATGCCTCGCCGGGATTCGAACCCGGACTCCCTTTCAGACGAATGACCAGAGGCCATTGCTTAGACCACTGCGTCACTGTGGCGGTATATATACATCACGGCTGCTACGTTTTGTTCGGAATAATCTTATTCCTTTTTCATA
The DNA here is from genome assembly GCA_039090855.1 of Macrothele yani. Lineage (NCBI taxonomy): Eukaryota > Metazoa > Arthropoda > Arachnida > Araneae > Macrothelidae > Macrothele > Macrothele yani. Next base: position 191,386,615 of record CM076995.1, read on the forward strand.
TTCTTAATGTAATTATCACGGTGGCATTCTGGCATTTGAAAAAGGGGAATAATTCGATATATCCGAGTTCGATATAAACGGTGATATTCTATCGTTTGAAAGAGGGAATAATTTGATGTATCCGAGTTCGTTATAAACAGATTTGTCTGTATTATGAAAAATACTTGAGCCACTTCCTGTACTGCCGTATGAGAATGCGTAAATCCAGTTAATAAGTAGATGATATTGCTCGGAGGACAAGTCTACTCAACGACTTTAACAGAAATTAAAACCGGCTCAAATTCTAGGAATATCTTTTCGAACATAGGAAAAAGTCAGCAAACCTTGCCGAGGAAGTAAAAGTAGAGACCCGGGAAACAAATGCCAGGGGGAGTAGGTATAACTGAAGGAAAAGTTGGAAGCAGGAGATCTGGATAATCTGGAAGGCGCTGAATTCCATGCTTTCGTAGTTACCACGTGAAAGAAGAACCTTGTGCTCCGGGGTATGTAGGGGGCTGGTGAAAATGATTTTGAGTAAGGTGTTGTCCAAATCGATACACTTCTACGGGTATGTCCAGCCATGAGATGAATTTTGCAGCAATAGCAGCTGCAAGTTTCGCGAAATAATTAACTTCGCAATTAAAATTTCATCGTAAAAATTCGATACAATTGAGTCTCGCAGGAGGCAGAGCAGTCAGAGCACAGGCCTCTGGCTAATCGTCTGTTGGGCGCCCCGATTTGAGTCATGATGTGGCACAGGTTGTGAGCTTACCAACAGCACCGGTTTTACCTTTTCAGGTTGACTACCCCGGATTAGAAATAGGAAAAGCCCTAAAGCCTTACATGCTCATTGGGTCGCGCCGTCTGTTACGTATATGTATATCTTAGCCTCCCTTTTTGAATTGTGATGTATACCTCTAATGTAACGTATTCTTATGTAAATTTGGCTTCTTCTCTTTTAACAATTTTCTGACGTAGCGACACTTTATTTTCCCCGATGAGTTTTCTGAGTTGGCAACAGTAGCGGTGAGTCAAAATCAATAAAATATAATGACAAAAATTAACTTGAGAAGATAGCAGAGCTAAGAGATTGACTGTGAAGGATAAAAGCAGTTCTCACGATTTGTAACGAGCAGAGTCTTGTGAGTTTACGATTTGTTGAAGATAAGGGGATTTTGGACTTAGAGAATTGTGATTCGATTTAAAATCAACAAGCGCTTTCTGGCTAGCGTGTTCAACTTGTATTGACATCCCACAGCACCTAATAAAACCAGTGGATTATATCCAACTGAATGTTGATTCATTTCGCACTCTTGGACGGTAAGATGTTTTTTGTATGATATTCACTGCTCTTAGCAAAAAAAATTAACTTGAGAAGATAGCAGAGCTAAGAAAGTGCCCAAAACGGCAAGCATGGGTAGCTCCATTTTTTTGGCACTTTAGTGCCAAAAAAATGGTACACTGAAGTGCCAAAAAAAATGGTACACCAGTATAATACTTGGTACGTCCCTACGTGAGCGCAGGGCTGCAGAAATACGACGGGACATGGACTCCACCAGCTTCTGGAAATATGCTAAAGGCAATGCACACTATACTTCCTAAAGAGCGTTCCCCAATTCGGGTGTATTCCGAGGTCTCGGATTCCTGTGTTCGATAGCGCGTTGCATGGCATCCCAAATGTGTTCTATCACGTTCAGATCTGGGGACTTGGGTGGGAATGGCAACACCCCAAATTCAGATGAATGTTCCTCTAACCATAATGTGGCGTCCCGACACTTGCGTGGAGGTGCATTGAGCTGTTGGAACGGGCCCAACCCATCAGCATGAATGCTGGACATGAAGGGTGTACCTTGTCAGAAAGGATGCGCACATAGCGTTGGCCTGTCGCAGACGTTTGTAGATGTACCAGGGGTCCCAGTGAAGTCCAGCTAAACTCACCCCATAACCTTACCGACCCTACCCACACAGCCGGTACAGTTCCTTGTTGACAGGCGGGATCCATGGCTTCATGGAGTTTGCGCCACACACGAATCCTTCCATCTGCCCGATATAGTTGGAAACGCGACTTGTCAGACCAGGTTACTTGATTCAAGTCATCAAGAGTCCATTGGCGGTGTTGCTGTGCCCAAGCGAGGCGCATAGCTCTGTGTCGTGCACCCATCAAGGAGACTCGAGTTAGGCGTCGGCTTCCAAAGCCCATATCGTGCAGGATACGTTGCACAGTCCGGGCGCTGATGCTTGTTGAGGCTCCAGCATTGAATTCCGATTATATCTGCGAGAGTGTTGCACGCCTATCGCGTGAAAGGATTCTTGACAGTCGACAACGGTCACGTTCACCGAATGTCTTATTACGGCCACACTAGTATCGTAGGTTGGAGGTTTTGCCTGAATTCTTGTAGGCACGGTACACCCTTGCATGGGTCGTCCGTGAAAATCCGAACTTCGTTTCTACATGAGCGCCAACTATGACACCGCGTTGAAAATCGCTTAAATCGTTATTACTTGTCATTCTCATGCCGAAAACAGCTCTGACAGCTGGCAAGGATGTCTATCGCCTTATATACCCACTGGCGGATGCAATCGAGTACGCGCATAGGTGACGTTGCTATGTATTTTCCATAAGCTCGTCTGTACCAGTTTTTCTGGCACTTCAGTGTAGTTGACATTTAAGCAAGTAAATCGCAATGGATACAGTGAAATCTGGTCTTCAATCTAATGATGCGGGTGACACCAACGATTACAAACAGTTAACCTTAAACCTAAGAGTTGCAGAGGATATCACAATACTTCACAAATAACGCATATCATCATAGAATTCATTCTTAAATTATTTTAAGTGTTAAGTATATTTTCTTTCTGGACACACATGAGTCAAATGGAAACATTAACTGTGCGATAAAAAATTCGAAATACAGGGCTATTGTGCTATAACTTGGCAATAATGTTACCAATGACTAACTGTTTTTCCTACAGGTGGCAGCACGATACCGACAAGCTTAGTGACGTCACAGTAGCAGTGTGAATATGGCAGCCCCACTTGAGACATGCACCAAAGAGGAGCAACATTCTGTCTTCCGTTTTTGAATAGTGAAGGCGTGACATTTATCGTCGAATGACGTTGCAGTATAATGATGCGTGTCTGTCGTTCCGGCAAGTGTAGGAATGGACAAGGAAGTTCTGTAACGGAGTGAGTTTTGTGACAGATTCTTCTCGGCCTGGTGAGGCACACAGAGTGGTGACACAGGAGTCCATTACAGCAGGTGAAGATATTGTGATGGGAAATCGTCAAGTGACGGTGAGTGAAATAGCCTCACTTTTGAACATCAGTAATGGTTCAGCGCATCACATCATCCACGATGTGCTCCAGTTCAACAGAGTGTCCGCAAGGTGGGTGCAACTCTAGCTGGCTGACTCTAAAATTGAAACAACGACGTGTTGATGCCTTTCAAAACCTTTTGTGGTGCTTTGAAGCAGAAGGTGATGGCTTTCTTCAGAGAATTGTTAGCGGAGATGAAACTTGGGTTCACTATCATCAGGCAACCAAGACAGCGTGCAAGAAATGGTGCCATCTTTCTTCACCGAAACCGAAGTAGTTCAGCACGCAGCCAACTGCATGGAAGATTATGCTGACTCTCTTTTGGGATGAATGAGGCGTAACGTTGGAGCACTAGTTGCCCAGGAGGAACACTGCACCCACTGACACGCATGCAAATCTTATGAGGAATGATCTTTGACATGCCATCAAATCCAAACGATGTGGACTTCCGAGTACTGGTGTTTTGTTGCAACATGACAACGCTCGGCGCTATATTGCGCGTGCAACGCTTGCAACTATAAAAAGACCTGCACTTCGAGCGTCATCTACATTTTCCGTATTCACCAGACTTTACCGCAAGTAATTACACATCTGTGAACCAATCAGAAATGCGATGATAGGAAAGACTTTCAGGTCCGATGAAGAGGTACAGCAGATGGTGCACGAGTGGCTACGCACGCATCCAAAAAAATTTTTTTCTATAGAAATCTATGCATTTTGTAAGCGCTGGACGATTTGTATTGCACAAAATGGAGATTACAGTCAAAAATGATGCAGGTGTGTACTACTTTTGTTCAATAAATTGTGAGAAAAATTGTTTAAAAATTTTTCGCTTGACTCTACCTTGTAAAAGTAACGATTGTGAGTACTTCAGCTAATTATATTTGTCAAAGGTTTTATAGAAAAAGTTGACCGATCGGGTGGCGCAGTGGTCTAAGCGTTGGCTTCTGATCATTCTTCCGAGATGGGCCCGGATTCGAGACCCTGTGATGTTGCGTTTGTCTTACTGCACTGGCTCCCTCCCTTCCCTGGAACCAGTGGCCCTAAATAAGGGACAGGCGACTGCTTGTAGCCCATCGAGTTGGTCACAATGGGCGTTCAACCCTCCCCAGCAAAAAAAAAGTTTCAGTTGGTAATATTGGAACGTGAAAAGGGTAGTCTGACCAGTGGGTTTTAAGCTTCAGAAAAGGGTAGTCTGACCAGTGGGTTTTAAGCTTCAGAAAAGGGGCAAGGTAGAAATTTTAAGTTCCATCTACTTAGCCTTTGATTCCGTGGTCATTAACGTTTTTCTTTCAGGTGTATTTAAAATTAAGTGACTATTTAATTAGGGCAATGTAATGAGCAGGTAACAATTTAAAATACATTTTACCCCCACAAAAATTAACAAAAGGTAGACATTTCTTTCAGGAGTAGCAAGTAAACAAACAAACAAATCTTCCGTTCGTTTTAAATCAATATTTACGGACTGGTGAACCCTTTCAAAGCTTTTAATTCATTTTTTGTTACTACTATATTATTTTCACCTTTCTGAGTTTTTAATGATGCTAAAGAGAAAGTAAAATGAGATAAAATGGCGATATCTTCGGCATAAGGAGCCGACAAACAAGACGAATTTAACGAGCCGCCTCACACCTGCGAGCTTACCGTGTTTGAAGCCATAAAACTCAATGCAGGATTCAAGAGAGCTGTCTGAGAAAACAGGAAAGGAAAAACAAATAGAGTAACAATACTTTCAAACTCTAGCAAATTCTTACGGTTCACTTAGAATTCACATTCCCGAACGAAACGATTTCATAATCTCCTTGAGGACAAATAAATTTTATCGGTCTTGTACACTTATGTAAACATTTAAAGGCACGAACGATTATTGATCCCCGCAGTCTAATTCCCCACGGAACTGAGAAAATTGCAATGTTAATCCTACTTGCCCTTCTCCGAACGAAGAACACGAGATCTTTCTTCATAATGCCCGTATGTCTGAAAAGCGCAAGATAAATACAAAAATTGGCAAAGAGAGAGAGAGAGAGAGAGAGAGAGAGAGAGAGAGAGAGAGAGAGAGAGAAAGAGAAATGCAGCTATTTGCTTTCATACACAAATGCGAAAATAGGAAGTGGTGCGCAGTCGCATGCAAGTGTAAAGCAGAGTTGAGCAAAATTGTAACTGAATTAATCGGCAATGCATTACAGCGTAATGGTAATGGGAACAAGAACTTAGCGTTACCATTACATGGTAATGGTGAACTGGTCATTAGAATTACATGGTAATTGTAATGACACGTAGCAGTTACCCATTATAATCATAATGGTTAATGGTTAACTATATGTTCGTAATTAACCAATAACTTATGGGTAACAATACAACGTGAATAAACCAGCAACCAGTACACCCTTACACGTTGTGTAGGTTATTTGACAATTGTTCCACCTCTCGGACCTCAAATGCGTGTATGTAGGTATTGGAGATTTTACGTGTATGACATAGGTAGTTGCCCCGTCTTCGCCGCAATTAAAGTGATTTGAACGAAATAATACAGATGACGTAAGTACGAATGGGATATTTATTTCGGTTAGAGATGCTCATTTCGTCCATCTCCAGTACAGTATTCTCGTCCGTTGCATACGTTTCACTGTACAAAATAATTACCCTACTATAGCCACAAGCACATATTAGCACTACACTCACAGTTCAGCAACTCAGGGTGTGCTTCCGAATATTACAGAAATTTGCGAACTCTTGACATTTTTGCCGTACTTCTCAAGTGTTGTTCATTATTTGTCCGATACGAACACTGGACTAGCGAGCGACTCACTCCTTTATACAGGGTGTTCGTAAACTGTTTTGACAAAAGAAGAGGGGTAATAGTACCCATCATGACGAACAATATTTACAATGGAACCAAGAGTCGTATTCCACACTGATTGTCAGAAAAGAGCAAAGTTAGATGTTCTAGGTGAACTTTCAACAGTGCAAAGAAAGAGAATTAACGAGTTGCACAATCCCATTTATGGAGATCAGGGACAGACTCAAAGTAGATGCTCAAAGTGGCGGCCACTGGTGCCGTTGCACTTTTCACACCGGTGAATGAAATACTGGCGCACTCTCTCGAAGACTCCTGGTGACGTGTTTATCCTGTCCGCTGCAACAACGATTCTCGTGACGAGATTTTCCACGGAGTCCACTGGCGTCTCGTACACCAATGATTTCATGCGCCCCCAGAAGAAGAAGTCCAGTGGGTTTAAGTCCGGTGTGCATGGAGGCCATGCCACCGGTCCGCCACGTCCAATCCATCCTGCAGGATATGTAGCATTCAGGAAGTGTCTACTGCACCTTGATAAGCCAATCAGCTGCGACTGTCGATGCTGCGTCTTTTCTCTGGCAATTTGCATACGGTAAATGTTTGGCGGTGATGTTCTGGCGATGTGCTACTTCTCCGGAACGAAAGAAATGACGTCTGTGGTGACGACTTCTACTCGTTGGACGTATTTCGAAGTTACTCTTTTCTGACACTCAGAGAGGAATGCGACCCTAGGTTCCTTTGTAAATATTGTTCGTCTTGATGGGTACTATCATCGCTCTTCTTTTGTCAAAACAGTTTACAAACACCCTGTAGATAGGGGTGATGGGCAGTTGGCATGGGCATCCGTCGCGAACAGTGGAACAGACTCAAACAGAACGCAAGCGGTAAATTCTGGAATATTCTTGATTTACATAAAGCTCTCCAACTTCCTACAGCGCGATCGTTCTGGAACATTCTACAAACGTCAAACCCAATTTTGCCGCTTCTAGAGCATCAAACACGACACGTCAGTCTTTGTCTACTATGTTACATGGCCGACTTTTCTAGACATAGCTTTGGGCACACACGTACATTTCTATTAGCTATTAGTATGTAATTATTATTTGCAAATTGTGTAATTTCATTACCAAATTATTCCATTACCAAATAATTCCATTACGTTTGAATGGCATTATCAAATAATTGATTTATATTCTCTTCATTGTAATGCGTTACAGATTAATTCCATTACCTTGTGCAAACCATACTTGGGATTACGTTGCAATGTATTACCTGTTACTGCATTACCTTGTAATGCATTCCTGCGAAACTCTGGTGTAAAGGCTTATCCCTCTGAAATGAATGTGTGGAGTACTCCTTTACACAATAAAGATCTGCGCTTGTGGACTGCATATGATGGTTTTATTATTATTTGATAATGGTAAGTACTGAGACACTAGACTAATGTTTCTTACAAACAGAAAGAAGACTCGTTCGGGTTAAACTGATTGCATCAAGATATCTTAAGAGCACTTTACTATAGACACTGGCCAAAAAACTATAATCTTGATAACGAGTTGATAACGAGGAACAGTACACCAATTATGTAGGAAATAGTAATACTATACCAGTGATCCGATTTATTGGCGTACGAAATAGTCACATAAGAGTTTCTCTATAACCTTTAAAAGGTTTAAACTATAGCCTTTTATGCAGATTTAAGTAAGGGTCAAATGTGCAACGTATATGCAAAACATGGTCACGTGTGACACCAGGTGATCTAGGCAAATACCTAAATGTAATGCTTTTCAGTAATTGTCAGAAGTGTTGATCACAATGGTGGAAAACGAAGAATCTTTCGAAGTTCGATAAAGTGCTTAGTGTGGCTGCCCGTTTGCCTGAAGCGACGACTTCAAAATCAGTGTGAAAATAGCCCACATTGCTTGACTAAGAGACGCAACTGTTGAGCGAAGACAATCTGTCAGGAACGAGATCGCTGTTGCCTGAGAAGTCTTGTACGGAGAAACAGGACTTCGTGTGTGCAGCAATTAACCGAAGCATTCAATAGTTCCCAGCCCTTGTATCAGCGAAATGTGGTCAGGAAATTGAAGTGGATCGGTATTGGCAGCCGCAAGCCCATACGGAAACCACTGATTTCTGTGAAGAACAATAAAGCGTGTCTGCAGTGGTGTCACGAACAACATGACTGGACACTGGAAGACTGAAAAAATGTTATGCAGTCTGAAGAGTCGCGGTGCATCTTGTTCTGTACCGACGGCAGGCAGACAGTATGGTGGGAGCTATATGAAGCATTGGATCCAGCTTCCCATGTAAACGCAACTCAAAGACCTGGAGGTGGTGTCATAGTGTGGGGACATTCGGTTGGTACGAAACGGGTCCTCTGATATCGCTGGAAGTTCGGGTGTCCTCCAACGATTATCTAAACATTGTTGCCTATCATGCCCATCCTACAATGTGGACTTTTTGTCCAGCAGTTGATGGATATTTCATGGAATATTCATCGCGCAAGATCGGTTCTGCAGTGGTTCGAAAAGGGTCAGAGTGACTTCCACAATCTTCCCTGCATACCATAAAGCCTGGATATCAAATGCGTTGAGAATACACCGATAATCCATTCCATTATGATCACTACCAGCCTAGAGAAACGAGCGCGCATGGACACCGAACGGTGGAGCAGGTGAAGTTCACAGAGCAGTATATATACAATCTGAAGACTGGCTTAAATTAGTACAGTATTGGGAGTCAGAATGGGAAAAGCTGCCGATTAATCGGAGTTTGGTAAAGGACAAATTGTGATGGTGCTGCTTGTGGAATGTTCATGTGCCGCTGTAGTGAGTACGCATCAAAAGTGATGCACAGATGGCCAAACGACGAACCTTTTCAGCGGTGTGTCTTCCGCAGCTCATTGATGCCAGAGGAGAGCGGAGACTGTCGTGCATTGTTCACAGCGACAACGCAGGTCCACAATGCAACAAATCACTCGCAGATGCAACACTGGGATCCGGGCAATGTGTCACAGCTTCCAGGTCACCGTAGCCTTTTGCGCATGGGCCTGCGTAGTAAAGACCCATTCGGGTCTCCATGCTCACTGCACGTCATCGCCAACAACTCATGAAATGGTCCCAAGATCATCGAGATTGGAACGTGGGTGATTGGAAGAAAGTCGCCTGGTCTCACGAATCAAGATTCCTGGTTAATAACGTAGAATGCCGAGCATGGATACGCCTATTACCGACGGAGGCTATGTGGATGCACTATTGGGAAGAAACAGGCCGGCGGCGGTGTTATGTTGTGGGAAGCGTTTCCTTGGGGCACCTTAGGCCCCATTATCCTAACAGAACAATCCCTGACAGCTGTCAGGTATCTGAACATCGTTGCTGACCAAGTTCACCTATTCATGGCAACAGTGTTCCTTGCTGGTGATGGCCTTTACCAAAAGGATAATGCGCCACTGCTAGAATCGTCAAGGATTGGTTCGAGGAACATGCTAGTGACTTTCTGTTAATGCACAACCCTCCAAACTCCCCTGACATGAACCCAATCGAACATTTGTGGTTCGACTTGGAAAAGCGAGTTCACGCTAAATCACCACCACCCGAAAATGTACGGGGACTGGAGGATCTGCTGTTGACATTATGGTACCAGATGCCCCAGGAAACCTATCGCCATCTCATTGAATCGATGCTTCGCCGAATGGCTGTAGCTGAAGGGGTTCCAACACTTTATTAGGTAGGTAGTTATAATGTAATGGCTGATCGGTATATATGGGACATGTCAGAAAAACAGACCCAGGAGCACACTCCTCTTCTGTCAAATCTGAGGTAGTTGAAGGACTTTGTACTGAATGCCTGGTATGCTGTGGACGTAAATGGGTTTCAACACTTTTCGGAATCTATGTCAAACAGCATACGTAGTGTAATTCGGTCTAAAGGAGGTGCAATCCAGTATTGAATACATTTATCTAATTCAGTAGCCGGTATGCGTTATTCAAGCGACATTTTGTTTTGGAAAGAATTAAATCATTGTATCTATACACTGAAGTGCCAGAAATACTGGTGCAGACAAGCTTATGCGAAATACATAGCAACGTCACCTATGAGTGTACTCCCTTGCGTCCTCCAGTGCGAACATAAAGCGATAGACATCCTTGCCAGTTGTCAGAGCTGTTTTCGGCATGAGAATGACAAGTAATGACGATTTAAGCGATTTTCAACGCGATTTCATAGTTGACGCTCGTGAGATGGGCCATAGTATTTCGGAGGTAGAAACGAAGTTCCGATTTTCACGAACGACTATTGCAAGTATACACCGTGACTAAAAGAATTCCGGCAAAACCTCCAACCTATGATACCAGTGTGGCCGTAGAAAGACATTGGCAGAACGTGATCATCGTCGGCTGTCAGGAATCGTTTCACGCGATAGGTGTGCAACACTCTTGCAGGTATCATCGGAATTCAATGCAGGAGCCTCAACAAGCATCAGCGTCCGGACTGTGCAACGTACCCTGCCCGATATGGGCTTTCGGAGCCGACGCCCAACTCGAGTCCCCTTGATGAGTGCACGACACAGAGCTATGCGCCTCGCTTGCGCACGGAAAAACCGCCACTGGACACTTGATGACTGGAAACAAGTAGCCTGGTCTGACGAGTCGCGTTTCCAACTGTATCGGGGAGATGGAAGGATTCGTGTGTGACACAAACTCCATGAAGCCATGGATCCCGCCTACCAACAGGGAAGCGTACTGGCTGGTGGGGGGACCGTATTGGTATGGGGTGTGTTTAGCTGGACTTGACTGGAACCCCTGGTACGTCTACAAGCGTCTGTGACCGGCCAACACTATGTGCGCATCTTTTCTGACGAGGTACACCCGTTCATGTCCTGCATTCATGCTGATGGGTTAGGCCTGTTCCTACAGAAGAATGCACCTCCACACAAGTGTCGGGACGCCACATTATGATTAGAGGAGCATTCATCTGAGTTTGGAGTGTTGACATTTTCACCCAAGTCCCCAGATCTGATCGTGATAGAACACATTTGGGATGTCATGTAACGCGCTATCGAACATAGGAATCCGTGACCTCGGAATACATCCGAATTGTGGAATGCTCCGTAGGAAGTATAGTGTGCATTGGCTACAGCATATTTCCAGAAGCTAGTGAAGTCCATGCCCCGTCGTATTTCTGCAGTCCTGCGCTCCCGTGGGGGACCTACCAAGTATTAGACTGGTGTATCAGTTTTTCTGGCACTTCAGTGTATATTTTAAACATCTGCCTGATTTATTCCACAATGCGTTTCCAAATGCGATGTTTTTGTTTCAGCATGAGATCAAATATTACTACACTTCTGGCAGTTATAAGTGCAACAATACGAAAGACCAAGATATATCAAAGTCATATTTATCGTACGGAAAGTAGATTATACAAGTGTTAATCGATTGCAAATACAGAACAGTGAGACTAGGGGAACAAATAACATTCAATATCTGGAGTAGCCACCATGGTCAGCAATGACAGCGACTACACCGCTCGGCATCGAGAGAAAGAAACTTTGGATATGTATTTGGGGACTGTCCTTTCATGGAGCTTCGATACGATGCCACAGTTCCTCTGTTGTATCCTGATGTGGCCACTAGGGTGCCAGTCGATAGGCGATCATGAACGACACATGCTCATGCTCAATAGGCGACATATCTGGGGACTGCGCGGACCTAGGAAGACGTGGCACAACGTGGCGATCCGGGAAGTCTTGGACGTTGCGTGCTACATGCGTCGCGCATTGTCCTGGTGGTAAATAGCACCATACAGTTCCTGAAGGTATGGTACAACAACAGGCTCCAACACCTGAGTGTTGTTACGATCGCTTATTAACGTACCGGAAATAGGAACGACGCGCGTGCGGGAGTGAAATCCAAACGCACCCCATATCATAACGCCAGGTGCCAGGCCGACACGGCTTAGCACAGTGCAGGACTCATTCATCCGGTCGTCACGGTGACGGATTCATCCATCATGGTGTTGCAAACTGAAGCGGGATTCGTTGGAAAACACGACGCCTTGCCATTCGTTCCTCCATGCCCAACATTCTTGGCACCATTCCCGTCGCAGACGTCGGCGTTGAGCAGTCAAAGGTAGCCGAAGCAATGGGCCCCGTGCCAAAATTGCCCGCTGCTGCAGACGACGTCGAATTGTTCGTGCGGAAACTGGGTTTTGTGCCACAAACCCGAACAGTTAAGCTATGGTGGTCGATATGGCTGTGTGATCCGTTAGAGCCATACGCACAAGATGTCGGTCCTCTCGTTCGGTGGTGTGACGGCGCCGTTGGGATCCAGCACGTCGGTGTGTTCGTTCCTTAGCTATCCACTGACGACATATTCTCCTCACCGTGGCCGCATGCCGTCCCACACCAGCACCGATGTCACGGAGTGATTATCCGCAATCCCGATATGCCACAATCCTGCCGCGATCGAAGTCGGAAACCTGCTGGTAGCGCTGCCGTTGTTTTCGAAAGGTCAGCGCTACACACTTCGAGTGCTTAACACAGGCTTCTTGTTCACCCTTATTATGCGACTTCCAGGGGACGTTACATCCCGCATGATTTCCATATTTGCTGCGCGGTTAATCATTTACTTGTGCGCCCGTGTTGCCCTTCTGGTAACTTTCGAGCATCAGGGACGCGATCTCACTGGTGTTGAGCTTTTAATTGCCAGCAGTGTAAAAAGAATCACAACTTATAGATGCACTCATTTTTTGATACATTTAAAATAAGGTTGTTCCATCTGCCTGTGAATGAAAACAGTGTGGTCATAAATAGTCACCCTACATTATACAGGGTGCATAGAAAAGTCCCTTTAGCCTGGAATAACGTGCAAACGGAGAGATGTACAGTTATGCAAGTAAGATAACGGTATAATAAAGCAACTACGCCCTATCGAATGCAACCAATAGCAGCGCCTCTAGTGACAAAATGCGGAAGTTAGCCACTGCAAATCAAAAACGAAAAGAGGTAGAGCAAAATTTCCAATTACAAAGTTGTAGAGCATCAATTAAATAGCACAAAACGACATTTGTTTCACACGGATGAGATAAATTGTCGCCTGAATACTCTAAAATGTCCGAAATCGATGCGCGACCTTTTGTGTGAACGTTTAAAGGGAACAGGCATAGGTATGAGCAAATACACACAATTTATTGCATAAATGCGTACTTATGTCAATACAGTTTGATGACGTCAGACAAAACAAAAACAAGAAAGGCAAACTGGCGCACAGTGATAAAAAGTTAATGTCGAGTTTGTTCAAAGAGTTCGCCATTGCCCACGATACACATTTGTATTAGTGAAAATAACTCTGCATGCACATTCCTCAGCATGGAAGGTGTCACACTATTGCAAGCATCTGTAACACGACGACGTAGATCCAGCAGTCTTGTAGGCGTTGTTGCATGCACTTGATTTTTTACGTAACCCTAGAAATCCAAGCTCGCCATTCCCACACAGCGTACGTAGACAGCGTACGTAGACAGCGTACGTAGACCTTCTGATCAGGGTACATCCTGCTACTGGTTTTTATATCATAGGTACGGTACAACGCCACAATCTGCATTTGCATACGGTTATATTTGCGAAATGTGAATATGCAGATTCGAATCGTCGCGCATCGATTTCGGAAATTGTAGGGTATTTAGGCGACAATTTATCTTATCCGTGTGAAACAAATGTCGTTTTGTACTAATTGATTGATGTTCTACAACTTTGTATTTTGAAATTTTCCTCTGTCTCTTTTCGTTTTACGATTTGCAATGGCTAACGTCCGCATTTCGCCACTAGGGGCGCTGCTATTGGTTGCATTCGATTAGGCATAGTCACTTTACTATATCATTATGTCACTTGCATAATTGTAGCTCTCTCCGTTCGCAAGCTATTTCAGGCTAAATGAACTTTCCTATGCATCCTGTATATACCAAGGCAAGAATGACGTATCGCGACAATGCACATGCGCACCGAATGATACAAAATACATCACCAAGAATGAAATAATACTACACTAAAAATACTATCGTGTACTAATTAATATAGAATGAACAACATACTTACAATTTAAACAAAACTCTAGCTACCTTATATTGTAATTAGTATTTTTAGTGTAGACCACGTATTATTTCTTTCTTGGTGATGTATTTTGTATCACTTGATGCATTGTCGTGATACGTCATTCTTGCCTTGCTATATATAATGCAGGGTGACCATCTATGACCACAGAGTTTCTTCAGCAAAACCTGAAGATGACCTGAATGTCAAGTCGAAAGATCTCATTTATTTGTGTGTTTTTTAAATAGTGTTTCTAAATCATATTGTGAAATAGTTCAATTATTAGTAGGGAGTCTTGAGGTATTACGTGATCTTTCTTTCTACACGACCATAATGTAGTATAATATATTACTTTGATGATTTTACTACCTCAGAGTTTTATAATCCTGAATCCAGAAAAAAGTTGTTCTAATACATATAGCCAAATTACGTATTAAATATTATATTATTTTTGCTTTAAAAGTGCCTAACATTAAGAGGTTAAACTCTAGCACTTTAGTTCATAAACCGAATGAACAAATCTACCTAATAACGTATTTCTCTACCTTTCGTCCACACTACAGCAGCCATACGTCTTGGAAAGAACTCAGTAAAGTCTTGCAAACACGGAAGGGGTATAGCTGCCCATAAAGGGAAGATCGCCGTCGTAGAGCAACCACAGTCGCCATTGGGGCTTGACGGGCTCCAGCAGATCTTTCCAATTCGTCCCACAAATTCTCAATAGGGTTCAGCTCCGGCGATTGACGGGGCCATTATAGTGTGATAAACTCACTTTAGTACTCCCGGAACCAATTGATCGCAGATCGGGAAGTATGGGGTGTGGCGTTGTCCTGTTGAAAGATGTGTTGTGGTGCTCAAAGAGAATGGTTGCAATCATCTGTTCGCAACGATTCTCTTTTTCACCGACGATATTGACTTACTTCCTGGAGGTAATAGAGGTTTCGACGTGTACCAGAGGTCCAAGAGTAGCTCGTGTAAAGGCACACTCCACCTGTTATACCGCTTCCTTTTGCTGCTATGACTCTTATTCGGCAAACTGGGTCCATTACTTCGTGTCGTGTACGCCGCACACGCACCCTCCCATTGGTGTGATAGAATTGATCGTTAGCGATTGTTTTAATGCAACAAATAACCTTACAAGTAATTGTTTTAATGCAGCAAATAACCTTACAAGTAATTGTTTCAACGCATCAAATAACCTTACAAGTAATTGTTTTAATGCAACAAATAACCGTACAAGTAATTGTTTTAACGCAGCAAATATCCTTACAAGTAATTGTTTTAATGCAACAAATAACCTTACAAGTAATTGTTTTAATGCCACAAATAACCTTACAAGTAATTGTTTTAGTGCAACAAATAACCTTACAAGTAATTGTTTGAATGCAACAAATAACCGTACAAGTAATTGTTTTAACGCTGCAAATAAACCAAAATAATGCCAAAACTTTGCAAACCATCAACAGGGTGCAACTTTTCTTTTGCTGAGAATGTGATTCAAACCCACATAATCCTTTTCCGGAGCAGCTGTTCTCCTAATTTAACTACTCCGGCAGGTTTATTTATCGCTGGTTCACTATCGATATGATTCATGCGTCACCTCAATAGTATGTCATCTACGTCATGTCACCTAGTATGCTAATTTTTGACTGTTTTCTTGCCTGGCTCAAAACAGTTCTCGATACATTAAAACATAATTCTCTGAGAGTCACATATATTTTTTCAACAAATGTGATAGTTTTGTAACTTCATGTTTTGATGAGTGAAATTATTACTGATTCTTATCAGCCTTTATTTAATTAATTTGGCATTATTTTTGTACGTCTATATCATTTTAAGATTTCTTTTTTCATTTTATGCTGTATTTCAAAGTACGAAACCTGTTGTGATGTTCAATTAAACAAATAAATGAAACATTTTTTTGTAAAAACATTACTTGTTCTTAAAAGTAATTTACAGAATCAATTCGTTAAAGAAATCCATTCTTCAAAACATTAACTTATTATTTTTAGTTTGAAACTGAGCGATATCTTGGAGCTCAGGATGATACGAGAAATCACCAATAACTTATTTAAAATTGCTGGAAACCGGGATAACTCAGAATCCTATGAACAGAGAAATCATAACATTCCTTTCGGGAAATTAAAACTCTTAAGTATTCGGCTTCCTCGTATTTCTTTGTTAAAAAAGGAATTCACCAGAAGGTCATACTATTATCCTGTTTTCAAAAGATGAAATATAAACAAAAAACCTAGAAAAGCAGTCACTTAAAAAAACAAAAAAGAAATAAGAAACCGATGAACTGGGGACATGATGGTAAACGAAAGTTCCCTAGAATAGCAGTCGCTTAACAAAAAACTAAAATAAACCCGGATGAACTGGAGATATGACGGTAAACGAAAATGCCCTAGAAAGCAGTCGCTTAAAATGAACCCCAAAGAACTGGGGATAAGACGATAAACGAAAGTTCCCTAGAAAAGCAGTCGCTTAAAAAAACAAAACAATAAAAACCCGGACGAACTGGAGATATGACGGTAAACGAAAATGCCCTAGAAAGCAGTCGCTTAAAATGAACCCCAAAGAACTGGGGATAAGACGATAAACGAAAGTTCCCTAGAAAACAATCGCTTAAGAAAACAAAACAGAAATAAAAAACCGACGAATTGGGAACATGACGGTAAACGAAAGTTCCCTAGAAAAGCAGTCGCTTAAAAAAACAAAACAATAAAAACCCGGACGAACTGGGGATATGACGGTAAACAAAAGTTTGCTAGAAAGCAGTCGCTAAAAAAAAAAAAAAACAAGACATATCACACCGAATTTTTGGGTGCAATGAGCACGTCCTTTGAATCAATTCTGACGCGAATAACATTTATTAAAGCGATTCAGTCAATGGAAACGATATGGCAATCAGCTAACCGAAGAAAGAAGTTTTTCAATCGGGTTTTTAATTCCACAGATATTGCTGTAAACGGAATCATGAACTTACGCACTCTGGTTGCAGATTTGTGCGCTAAGAAAAATTTGAAATTTTATAAGAAACATTTCGCCGCTGAAACGCTCTCCAACAAAGAAATAATTTTTCAAATCGGACTCTTAGAAGCAGAGATATCGAAAAATATAAGATATGAATCTGCATCCCCTGGCGGGGAAAATATGCATTGTTTTAAGAAGAAAGTATTCTCAAATGGTTTCTCGATGTGAGCGGTATCGGTCCAGCAAACAATTTTTTCAGTCGAATTTTCAGGAGGTCAAATTTTTCTTGAGATACATCAGAAGCAAAACTTAACACTTATGCATCCTAGTGGCCAAACCATTATTTACCAAATATTAGGAATTATATGAAAAATCATTTCCCATCAGGAGCTGTATGAAATACAGGAAAACAATTTTAAATCGGAGTTTCAGAAGCAGAAATATCGGTAGAAATGCTATTTAGTTTTACGCCCCCTAGCGGAACGTTTTTGAGTTACGTAAAAAATTTGAAATTGTATGAAAAATATTTTGCGCCAGACACTAACAAAGAAGGAATTTTTTTAAATCAGACTGTTAGAAGTAGAGATATTGACGAAAATAAGATATATATCTACGCGCCCTTACAGAGAAACCATGCATTATTTTAAGAAGAAAATCTTCCGGAAAGGTTTATCATAGGTTCACAAACGAATATTTTTCAGTCGAAATTTTAGAAGCTCAGATTTTGTTGCACATACATCGAAAGCAGAAATTAAGAATTTCGCTCCCCTGATGGACAAACCATTTTTTACCAAAAAATAGAAATTATGTTCAAAAGATTTCCCCATCAGGAGCTATCTCCGGTGCAGAAAGAATTTTTGAAATCGGAGTTTTAGAAGCAGAAATATCGGGGGAAACGCAATTTACCTTTACTCCCCCTAACGAAAAGTCTGCTAATTACTTGGAAATTCTGAAATTATATGGAAAACACTGGAAACCCTTTCTAATAAAGAAGTAATTTTTCAGATCGGACCATTAGAATCAGAGAAACTCATAAAGTAATGGACATGCCTGTACTTTATAGTAGGCTATATACAGACGATAGATTTCTAGTATATGAAAGCTTTTAGTAGCGCGAGCGGCATCTGAACAAATTTCCATATCATTCCAAGACAGTACAAAATCCAGCGAAATCGTAGCGCACTTTCGATTGTGATTCTAAGTCTCAGAGGATTCTGCACTAGAGTGGAGCGCACCATGTCTTTCGCATATCCCCACAAGAAAAAGGTATAGTGGGGTTAAATCTAGAGAATACGGCTCCGAAGAAATCTTCACACCTCGGCCGATTCATCTGCCTTGAAACTCCTTATATGGAATAAACCAGCGTGGGGAAACATATCTTGCTGAAACAAGATCTCATATATCTTACAACATCTCTTACATGCAGTGAACCAGCGTGAGGGAGTCCCATCCTATTAGAACAAAATGACAGTTTGCATGTCTAGCAGCATCTCTCACATAGATTGAACAAGCGTAGGAGAGCCACATCCTGTTTTGAACAAGATTTCATGTTGCGTATCTATCAGCGTCTCTCACATAGAATGAACCAGTGTGGTGGAGCCCAATCTTTTTGGAACAAGATGTCATGTAGCATATCTAGTAAACCTCAAATACTATTAACCAGCGTGGTAGAGCCCCTTCTTGTTCGACGAGATGTCAGGTTGCATATCTAGCAACATCTCTCACATAGAGTGAACAAGCGGAAGAGGGCCACATCCTGTTTTGAACAAGATTTCACGTTGCGTTTCTATCAGCGTCTCTGACATAGAATGAACCAGTGTGGTGGAGCCCAATCTTTTTGGAACAAGATGTCATGTAGCATATCTAGTAAACCTCAAATACTATTAACCAGCGTGGTAGAGCCCCTTCCTGTTCGACGAGATGTCAGGTTGCATATCTAGCAACATCTCTCACAAAGAGTGAACCAGCGGAGGAGGGCCACTTCCTGTTTTGAACAAGACTTCATGTTGCGTGTCTAACAGCGTCTCTCACATAGAATGAACCAGTTTGGTGGAGCCCCATCTTGTTGAAACAAGATGTCATGCAGCATATCTAGTAAACCTCATATACTATTAACCTTCTACTCTCCTGCTCGTGTACCGCATGCGGAAGTTTGAATGCTTTGGCAGTTAACATTGCCTGACACATGAAATGTTGCTTCTTGCGAAAACATCACACATCGCAGAAACGTTTTATAGTTAGCGATATTATCTAAACGTTCCAGCAAGAATTCCATCCATTTAGGTTCTTCGTGTGTGTGGAGAGCTTGCAAAGTTGGCATTTCGTATGCAAACAATTTTAGCCTTTCACGGCGTACTTTCTGGACAGTTGAGTGTGATATTTGAAGTTCTCGAGTCTCCCGTCTTGTCGATGTGCCTGGGCTGTTTAGAAATGTAATGGATTTTACGTTCGCTTAGGTGACATGTGGCCTTTCTCAGGTAGAACTGTCCGAAAACCTACTCGTTGCAATAAACCAATCGTATCAGTTTCTTATGTCACTTCTTGACGGTTGATTTTGTACTGCATATATTCGAATAAAATTACGCTGTATTCGCATTGTTTATTTGGTTTCGATGAACCATTTCACGCACGATAAGGAATGTGTTTGCCGTCCGACGTTATGCTGATCTACGCACACTGCAAAAAATACTGATAAAATTCCAACGATAAATTAAACCGGAAAATTAAAAAAAAAACAAAAAAACGAAGGTATGAAGGAAAATGAAAAAGAAGTATTGTAAGAAGTAAAAGAGTTGGTGGACAAACAAAAAATCAGATAATGTCTAATGTTATATGCTAATGATTAGTAACAGGAGAAAAATTAACCTGACATTTACGAATGCTTATCCAGGTCTAAGCAAGTTCAACATAGTAAGTTCCGATGATTTCTAGACTGCTCCGCAAATGCATGGCAGTGATTAATATTACTCATCATCTCGATCCCTTAATTTTTCAAGATAATCATTATAAATACTGTTGTAACAAAACAAAATGATAATGATAGCAACATATAATAAATTCAAACAAATGAAATTTACTTCACAGAAGACAATTTATAAGTTATTCACAGAAGCTGTCGTCACGACTTTTTAAGTAGGTTCTAATCATCAACATTTGATAATTCAATGAACATCTAGGAATTATAGAAAAATTATAATCTTTTAACACAAAGACACAAACTTTTCCAACGAATGACAAATATGATTACGATTAAACAACAAATCAGCAATTCAAATTCCATTTTTTTAAAACAATGCACATTCGAATCTTAACATAATACATTTCAATTTTATTTACTTGCATAAAAATGAATACAATTGAATTATAACTAACAGATGAAAAGTTATACAATCGACAAACTTTCCCGACTCATAACAGCATCCCCCCAAAATAATGACACAAAATGTCAACTACACCAAAAACTTAATACAACATGAATCTAAAATAATTTAACTTAGTCACTTCATCACTTTGAATGAAAATCAAAGTCAATGTCAAGAGAATAATTCGAAATAACAAATATTCATTTAACAAATTAAAAGAAGAGCATCAAATCTCAAATTCAGAAGATGTGTCATTCACATCACAAACATCCAATGTCTCCACTTCATTGAACTTAAGATATTTTATGAAGTCAGAAACTCTAGTACAAATATAAGACTTTTTCATGATTTCAACAATTGAAGTCTCTCATAGTTCCCAAAAATATGGATCTCAAGTTGGAGAGACCTCGACATTCAAACACAAGATGGAGCATTGTAACTGTTGTTATACTATATTTACATGCGCCATTTTTTAAACCAATTCGCAAATAGTAAGACGGACATGAACCATGTTCCGTTAAAAGCTGATTCAAATATCTGTCACTATTGCATCTCTTTCGCGAACCGGTTAGAAAGATAGAGAAAGTAAATCTATCTGTACTTATGGTAGACCATCTACATTGCCATGCTTTTTGTAGTTCATTTTTAATTTGGTTCTTAAGAGTTCTATTCGCCCAATTCAACAGAGTAAGAGCGTACACACAGAACTCAGGGAAACGTAGCCATTATATCATTCGGGAGTAAATGATTTTTCAAATTTAAATGTCGTTTTGCCGGCAATACAGGCGTGTTAGCATTTGTCCAATCATCTAAAATGTGTTCGGGATGCAGACCAGAATGAGGTACTGAAGCAGCGGTCTTCCAATATTCCTCCTCCGTAGCAAGGAACTCCAAATATAGTTCATCCATATGCCCAGATACACATGGGAGTCGTAAAATCCGTAAAACAAAAAGAAACTGAATCTGCTGAAACATGCACGAAACGATCTTGAATAATAGTTGATGCAAAAAATATCCTATTTAATAGGAAAAAGATATACAGCGAGAGATCATGTGATCGTATGGCATTAAAATAGTATTGAAATTTGAAATTTTGCGTACTTAAATTAGGAAGACAAGAATAATGAAACTAATTTGGACAAACCGTGACGGAAAAGATTTCATAAAGCATGTGTGTAGGAAACCTGGCAACTGAGGACCTCCTGTAGGTCGTCCCCTCCAGCTCTTCCTAATTTTTAGATTTTCAATTATTCTAAACCAAGAAAGCACGACAACGCTAATAAGACCAAGTATCCATTAAACATTCTCAAAACATTGCAATTAACATAATTTATTCTTACATTGGAACGCCGACTTCGCTTCCTCAGGTTATTCATCCCATCCTTCAGGTGCACATTCAGCTACTGCAGAGATCTCACCCCTTCTACTTAAAGCCCCTTTGGAAGCTACTTCTAATTCTCCCAGATTTAACATTTTCCAGCTAAGTGACTCCGCTTTTTTCTGACGAAACAACCTCGTCACAGAAGGTTGTGCTGACCCCCTCCTTTTCGCAGAGTGTGGATTCCCGTGCCAAGATTTCAAAAAACAGCGGAACCACTTGATGTTACACTTTTACATTGAGTCATGTAAATAACAAGAAAATTTATGTTGCCACAATAATGCCGCATCAATGCCGTTATTTGGTATTTTTAAGTAAATTTTGGCATACGTTATGCAATATAATTCAAAGCAATGTTGTCATATGCTGGACAAAAGTATCTCGAAAACGATGTTCACAGAGCACACAAACCAGATTGAATCTTTTATTTTCTTACGGTTGAATGGCTAGTTGTTAAAGTTTCGTGGGATATGGTTTGTTCACCTATTTTCATGTTCAGTTTGTGGTGGCTTGCGTTTATGACGCATGTACATTCAGAAACGCATTAGCCACTTCTCCCGGGCTTGAAATCTTAAGTATTAGCATTGACGAAAGAAAAATGGTTCGACAAATCTGATTTCCGATGAATGACATAATTACGTTTCTTTGTCTAGGAGTTAGCATTTTAAGGAAAACAGGTCTGCATTTCATTCATGGTCTCTGTTTTGTGAAGACGATTTTTGTTTTCTTTTTTCGTTTGACAGAATCTCTTGTACTGTGGTTTTGTTCACTTATAAACAACAAAAGGCTCCGAACTCTATTTTTAATCCTGATGGCTTCTTTTACATGGGTACTTCACATTATTTCTTCCATTCCTCCACACAAGAAGGAAGCTAAAAAATCCGTTATTCAGCTTCCTCCTAGCTTCATTCTCAGAGTTCATTGGATTTTAGCCAAAATTTGCCTTACTCCTTCGGTATTTTTCTACACCCTAATCGAAATTCTCCCAGAAGGACAAATTGCTATTTTAATTTGCTCTTCGCTGCAATTTTTGCTTAAAGAGGAAATGCTTTGCGTGCTCCGAGGCGAAGAAGAAGAAGAACCAGATTCGTGGATTTTAATGCATTAATTTTTTTCTTCTCCCTTCGAGAGCTACTTGTTCGTCGAAATTTGTCGAGACAGAATTTTCTGTCGTAGATCATGATAATAAAGAAACTCAATCGATAAATGCATTAAACGGCCTTTAATAGGACACAGAGACACTCACCAATATGTATGGTAATGGTGAATTAATGGCATTAAATCAGCGAAGAATTAATTAAATCACGAAACGATCATTAAGGTTCTCAAACATACGGTTATTACAGTTTCTTTAGCAATGATTCAACTTAAATGTCATTTGAGTCATCTCTGGAATCTCTTACATGCTTAAGATAATGTTTGAAATGCACCTTCTTTAAATTCTTATCTTATTTTTTCACCATGGAAGACATTCAATGGGACGTACACGTACTGCATGCAGATATGTAGTAAGCGTTACAGTCGAAGTATAGTAAATGCATTTATCGAATGATCAAAATTTTACTTTGATGTCAAATATCGTCTTGAGAAGCAATTCTGTTTCTCTGCGAGATAGGAATATTCTTCTAACATTCCACACAAAGAAAATTCAAAATATACGATTTATCTTTTGAGCAATATAGGGTATTTTAACAGTTTGTAGCATTCCTCAATGTTTAAAACGTGTATATGTAACTTTGGGAACATGACGTCAAGTTTTTTCTTCTTATTTACTCACTTCAGGTGTAAGAGGAGTCACTCAAATAAAGTTCTAGAAATAATTTCTTACATACAGTTCTGTTTTTCCGTCAATATATCATAAGTACTTCCCTCGGATATTCCAATACTCATGAAAAACCTATTCGTAATAGCACTAAAATTTTACTCTGATTAACGTGAGTTAATAAAAGTAGTAGTTGACGAGACTCTAATATGAATTATACACAGTCTCTCACAATAATACATATAATCACCTACCTAATAATGGGAATAATGGCCTTTTGCTGGGATGAGAGCGAAGAGACGGCGTGGCATGAACGCAATGAGGCACTGGAAGGTTGCCCGATGAACACGTGCCTATTCGGACTGCAGCAGAGCATGGAGGCTCCGGAGATGACGTGGTTGTGGGTCTGCACGTCGAACCTGTCGATCCAAATAGTCCTACAAGTGCTCTAAGGGATTGAAGTCTGGCGATTTCTCTAGTCAATGGACAACGGAGATATCACTGCGGTGGTCCTGGAACTAGTCACGCACCCTCTTGGAGACGTGGCATGGCGCATTGTCCTGTTAGTAGACACCATCACCACCAGGGTAAACGCCCAACATGAAGGGATGCATGTGGTCAGCAATGATGGACAGGTAGCCATTGGCCTTCAGGGACTCCTCCAGTGGTACCAGCGGTTCCACCCAAGTCATAACAGGAAAACATCCCCCACATGCACACTGCCCCCGCCGGTCCAATCCTGGAACACCCTTATTACAGCACCTCCCGAACAGCCCACGAAGTCTGCTGTTTCTGAGATGCCTCCACCTTTGACCTGGTAGCCGATGATACTTCCATTTTGAACGTCCGTCAAATCACAACCTCAGCCCATTGTACTCAAGTAACACACTACATCTCATCAGATCAGATCATATGTAGAGGATTTTGGGAAGGGAGGGTCTGACCCTAGGTCTTAAACAACTCTTAGAAATAGGACGCCAGGAGATTTGGGCTAGAGTGCCCGGTAGGAAAGTCACACGGAAGCGAGGTAGAAGACGCCCTTTTTTACTACCGGGGGCCAGTACCCGGGGCTCGACGACTTAACGTGCCCATCCTACTCACGGTGGATATTTAGTGGTTCGAGCGTTCATACTAACCTGGGATCGAACTCGAGGTCTTCTTTGTGGCAATCACAAAGGTTTACCACTAGGCCATCCGTGGCCTACTACGGCTATTCTGTTCTGGCCTGCCGATTATATCTCCGTGTGGTCGACCTTGTCACGTGCACTCTGTGACGCGCGTGGACGGGTACACTGTGATTCCAGGGGTGGTCTTATTATTCTGATACGACCGTGTATATATAGTGCACATATATCCCTACACATCGACAGACACTGCATGAAAAATACCGCTTACACGTTAAGACAGCTTCCACGATTCCGGCTAACGCACAGCACTTTGTCTGCTAGCTGGAGACATTATTCCTCGTTCTCAGCTTGTCAAACATGTTCATTCACTCTTGACCTCAAGACTGCTGCCAACATAATATTCAGTGAGTGAGAAAATATAACATTAAGGTTGAAACGCTAAAAGAGAACGAACTCAAAATTTACGTAGAGATTGACAACTAAAAATAAAATTTAAATTAGAGTATACCTCATAAGTTGTAGCTATCCATTTGCCATATTGTGAAACATAGAAATGTATAAAAAACCTCAGATCTCTTAAAAATATCCAGAGATAGAAGTTGTGATATGCACAACTAAAAGCCTTTGATTAATACACAGCGAATTTTCAGAGGAGAAAACAAGCGTAGGAGAACAAACATTTACACTAAACTTGATGAACAGGTGCATTCTAAATTAATCTTTTACTTAACCACCGATGTTGGCTACCTGCTGCTCATAGCTGGGAGTGAATGCTATCCTTATTCGCAAGTAGTTGTCTATATGTATGTGAAACATTTTTACTGATATTAATATTAATACTCTACACTGATTAAAAATAGAACTACGCAGCCATTATATTGTTCTTAAAGCAGAACTACGCAACCAGATGACTTCACCTGAGCTCAATTTCCAGTTTCTCTCTACACGTGAATAAAATTGCAGATATTTTTAAGTGTTCCACTTAAACATCCAATAACTCTGAAAGACTCAACAAAGCTAGTCTTACATGCAGTTTAAATAAAAATATATTCACACCGTTTCAATAACGCGCATGGAAGTAACTGACAAAACTCCGTGACATTCAACACCGTTGATGATGTCTCATGCGATTAAAACATTTCGTCTCTGCAGACGGTCCCTGGCTGCGTCCTAACAAGACAACACACTGCCACATGTGGCGTGGAATGAACTAGATCTTCTGAATGCTCGACATGTGCCATCTTTTTTCTCCTAGGTCTGCACGTTCCCCAGATTTGTATCCCATTGAACACGTCTGCTATATGGTCCCATCAGAGCATGCCGGCATGTACCAAGCAGGACCATTGAGTCCCTGTACACATTCAATACCTCTATGTCTCGATGCTACATAGCGTTCACGCCGTTATGGTCGCTCGTGGCTAGTTCACTGTTTACTGAATATTGTGTCTTCTTCTACACCTTCAGCAGCGTACTTCTGATAGTTCACATGTATTGTATCGTAAATAATTCTTCATCTTAATTCCACTTCATTGTCTTGTCCCTTCCTGATGCTGCAGTTTCTGTAAATAGCAGTTTATTTGTGGTAACAACAGTGGGTGACTTTACGGTTTGAAATACTCTGCTATGGAACTGCTGAACATAATTTTTACAAGTTAAAAGATCAGTTTAAATAATACAACTTTACTAGTAATCCGAATTTCTTGGCGTAGATTATAAATAAAGTTTCGAAGCTTTCGCACATCAACCAGATCGATTTTCTGTCTACCTTCCTTGAAAAAGTTTGCTGTTTACCTTCCTTGAGAACGTTTGCTCTCTACCTTCCTTGAAAACATTTGCTGTCTACCTTTCTTGAAAACGTTTGCTGTCTACCTTCCTTGAAAACATTTGCTGTCTACCTTCCTTGAAAACGTTTGCTGTCTACCTTCCTTGAAAATTCATCTGGTTGATGTGCGAAAACTTGGAAACCTTGATTTATAATCTACGCAAAGAAATTCGGATTACGAGTGTGGTTACACTGTTTTAAGTGTAATTGGTGTACAGTTCCCTGTTATTATTTAAAAGATCAGTGTAAATAGACAAAGGCATCGCTCTTTCCACGTTTTTCTTTAATTAACACACAGCAACCGAAAAATTGTATTTCGACACCTCTGGGATCGAATCCCAGATCTCTCGATAACTAGCCGAGTGCGTTCGCTTTACGCTACGGTGCGAACAATCCACGGCGCTATGTGTGTTTATCTGTCAGTATCTGACTTGACAAATTCGTAGGGATCGGCTCAGCAACTGAGACGTCGCCATCTGATGGGGCTTTATGCATGCTTATATCTCTCATCAACTGTCTTCGCTCGCTCCCCACCACATTCCTCATTTTTACATGTACTGTGACTCTACCTTGACATTCCTTTTGAGTTCTTGTATTCTTATGCAAATATGGCTTATTCTCGTTAAACGCCACATTTTCTCTGTGACGAATTTAAATTTGACAACCGTCCAGCATCAAGTCGGACGGCACTGACGTATAGTTAAGATACGGGAAATAAGAGCTGTTGTTTCAGTGTTTCTCGTACCCTGTGTTTTTGCTACACTCTATGTCCTGTAACACAATGTTATCACGCACAATGTTTTAAGGGAATGAAGCGAATTGAATATTGTGCGTTAATGTTCTAACTTTCGGTATTCTGAGGCAAAGTTTATATGTGTCTTGATAAAATTAACGATTGCTTAAAGGTGAGCGGAGAGTTGTGTGTTGCTGTTTGTTAAATACGCGCACCAGGCATTGAATTGTGAACCTTCATGCAGATATACGTAAACGGAACTTACGCAACGTATATGCAAAATACGTGGTCACAAGCATCACCACGTGATCAAGGCAACCATTTAAGCCTGCTGCTTGTCAGTAATCGTCAGTAGGGTTGATCACAATGGGAAAAACAAAGCATCTTTCGGAGTTCATTATTGAGGGTGCCCGTCTGGCTGGAACGACGGTTTCGAAAACAACAGAGCTGACTGGTTTCTTAAACTTAGGTGAGATATTCCGGGTATTTAATCAGTGGAAAAATAGACTGCATTTTTAGTCGAAGAGTCGTAAATGTGACGCAACGTTAATAAGTCAAGAAAGAGATTGCAGTCGTCTGAGAACACTTGTGCAGAGAAACAGGACTGCCTGTGTGCTATGTGACGTATACAGGGTGATTGTAAACTCCTTCAGCAAAACAAGAGGGGTGATAGCACACATCAAGACCAACAATATTTGCAAAGTAGGCTACGGCCGCATTCCACTCCTAGTGCCAGAAAAGAGTAAAGTTACATATCCACGTTAAGCCTTCAACAGTGAAATCAAAGAGGCATACCTAATTTATGAGTTGCACAATTTCAATTGCAGGAGAGAAAGACTCAGGGGAGCTGCTCAAACTGGTGTCTAAGGGCGTCGTTACACAGCCCGCACCGGTGAATGAAGGACTTTCGAACCCTCTTGTAGACTCCTGGTGTGGTTTTGATCTTGTCCGCAGCAACAGCGGTTCGCGCGACGAGATCTTTCAGAGATTCCACGGGTGTCTCATACACCAATGTTTTCATATGCCCTCAAAAAAGGAGTCCAGTGGATTAAGATCCGAGGAGCGTGGAGGCCAAGCCACAGGTCCATCACGTCTAATCCACCGCCCGGGTTATGTCGCATTTAGGAAGTATCGGACCTCGGTGGCAAAGTATGCTGGGGCCCCATCATGCATAAACCACATGTACCTCCATGTGGTTAGAGGAACTTCCTACAACAGACCGGGAAGCACTTGCCCCAGGAACAGACGGTACTCTGAGCCGGTCAGATGTTCTAGCAAGAGGCATCGTCTGACCAGACAAACATTCTCATGTGATGTACACACGGTAATATCGCTGAACGAGTTCATCTGCGTTTTTAAATGTTTCCTCCTCATCGTCTACGCACGTGTTCAGCGCACCTGATTTCCATCTTGTTCTTCTCATGCACTGGTTGGAACTCCGTGTGCTTGCTGGACGTTTTCCAAACGTACTCTTTTTTTGCCACTAGGAGTGGAATACGGCCCTAGGTTCCATTGCAAATATTGTTCGTCTTGAGGTGTACTATCACTCCTCTTGTTTTGTTGAAGGAGTTTACAATCACCCTGTAATTTGAATTAATTTTCATTTTTACGGGTGTCATAAAAAAAGTTCTGCACACTGTCCATTTTTGAGAAAAGTGTAAAGTAACGACATAACTTACCATATTGCCATTCAATGTACTCTCCTCTGCTGCTAATGACAGCTTGCCACCTGTGAAAATGTTCCTGGATGCCTAGTAGTACGCCATCTTTGTTCAGCTGTCGTATTACTCGGGTCACGTCCATTGACAGTTCATCCAGTGATTCGTAGCGGATGCCACGGAGCCGACTTTTTAACTTCGGGAAAAGATCAAAGTCGGGAGGACTGAGATCAGGGCTGTATGGTGGGTGGGATAAAGTTTCCTAGCCATATTTCGAGAAAAGACCTCGTACCGACGCTGCACCATGACACGATGCATTGTCATGCAGCAAGATCACTCCCGCTTCCTACAAGTTGGGCGATTTTGACGAATTTTTGGTCTCAACTTTGTCCTCAAAAAGAAATTGTGCTTCGATCAAGAGATCCTCCCGCACAAATATCTTGCAAGGCAGTGTGGATCTGGGTCAGAGTTTTTCCCTGAAGAGTTGTTATTTTCACGTACGAGCGCTGGTCTAACGCTGTGACTCGACCTGAGGAGCTGCACGCTTATATTTCCAATCCCTCCCACATCAGCACAGCAAATGATAGCGCGACGTTTTTCTGAAACCATTACGTTGCTGAGAGTCTGACCTTGACATGACGCAGTCACTTTCCGGATTGCATCATCCGCTTCCATTTTAGATTAACGTGTGCGGAACTTGTGTTATGACCCTCGCAGCTCCTGTCTCTATGTAAATTTGAGTTCATTCTCTTTTAGCTTGCTCAACCTTAACTTTATATGTTCTTTCTCGCGGAATGAGGTTGACAACACTTGTGAGATCAGGAACCATGGCGTATACATGTGACAGATAAGAACTAGAAATCCACCAGCCAAAACTGTGCTATAGTGGTGTGATTATATAATTGCGGAAGTCGCGTTACTCTGAAGCTGCGTGTCGAGTTGTGTTATATATTTAACGTTCGGAGTTAGTTTTCTGCTCACTAACGTTTGTTAAGTAGTTTTGAAGTATTACTGCAATTGTAGTGAGTTCAAGTTGTTGGAATATTAACGTTCTGCATGAACGGTATTTATGAAGTTTTGACAGAATAGAGGAAAAGAACTGTAAGTAAATATTTCTTTGGACTTTATTTGCGTTACTCCTGTTGCAGTTTAAGTGAAGTACTTAAGAAGTCGTGATTATATGTAGTGTTCAGTAAGTTATATATACTATATTGACAAAAGTCACCGCGCACCTCTTCAAAAGCAAACGAACGGATCAGCTGCGTTGTTAAGATGCGCAGTACAGCTGCAGAAAGTATAAAAACAAGCCTGCAGCTGACCGCGATCATATCACACTGTGAGGTGGAGTGAAAATGTTGCAGCCGGAGAGAACTGACTTTGAGAAAGGAAAGATTGTTGGATGTTATATTAGTGGGTTGTCCATAAGAGAAACCGAGAAGCGTTAACATATACCCAAGTCAACTGTTTTGGATGTACTGAATGAGTGGGAGAGACATGGCGTGCTTGAAGCAGCAAAACGTTGGCAGACTAAAGAAAACCAGTTATAGAGGACGTCGAAGCCTAAGGAGAGTCGTTGCAGCTAATCGACGAAGTACATGAGACCTCAGAGTGCAGGTGAGTAAAAATGCTGGAACCTCGGTATGTACACGTACCATTCGCACAGAACTTCATTCCATGCATTACCGCGGTCGTGCGGCTGCTCATAAGCCTTTCCTCTCCATTTGCAATGCTACTCGTCGTTTAGCATTGTGTAAAGAAATTTTTTCGTGAACCGTAGATCAATGGAAACTGGTCCTATGGACTGATGAATCAAGATACATGATACATCAGTCTGATGGACGTGTGGGTAAGGCGGCAGCCGGGGGAACGCTATTTACTACAGCATGCTGTTCCTACAGTCAAGTTTGGAGCTGGCAGTGTACTCGTGTGGGGGTGTTTTTCATTATATGGTCCCGGACCATTGGTTATCGTGGAGAAACCTGTTAACCAGCACGTCTACCTCAGTATTCTGGACAATTATGCCCTACCAACTCTCTGGCAATACTGTGGAACCGAACCTTGTTGGTACCAGCTGCATAATACACCGGGCTATAAAGCAAGTACTGTTACGGCGTGGTTTGAAGATATTTCCGTATCGTGTATGTGGACTGGCTAGCACAGATCCCTGATCTTAATCCAATAGAGCACTTATGGGACGAATTAGATCGCCGCATAAGAAGTTTGGATCCAAAGCCTACTACTAAGCAACAGTTAGCGGAAGAATTATGTACTGAATGGAAGCGCATACCTATCGCTGCGTTCCAAAACCTTGTCCAAAGCATGTCTCGAATGGTCAGTGCACGTATTAAGGCCAAAGATGGACCGACACCGTACTAATGTATGTCAATAAATGCTGTGTTGTGTTTCTCTTCTAGGTGTCCGGTGACTTTGGTCAAAATAATGTATAAGATATATACTGTATAAACATTTCAAATAGTAAAGTACGCTACTGCACTATTGATCGAAGAATTTAATGAAAGCTGTTCCCCTCCATTCCTATCTCGCACTGACCTATGCACAGTTGAAGAGGTTCAGTATTAGCAGTCGCATGTATGTACGGATGCCACTGAATTCTGAGGAGACCCCGAACGTTTGTCTACAGTGATGTGAAGAACATTGTGACTAGGCACTACAGAACTGGAAGAAAAGTCATGTGACAAGTCGCGGTACACCTTGTTCTGTACCGATTGCAAGCCATGAGTTTGGTAGAATCCCTTGCAGCAATGGACCCAAATTGTAAATATTTTTTCTGAAATTCACGACCCGATTCACATGACTCCTACCGTAAATTAACAGCATATTTCCGATACAACCTATTCCCTGAAATGAGAGAATTTCACGGATTTTTCGTATGGTAGAAAAATTTTGAAATTTCAGAAATTTTCTGCAATTCCTTTGCTTCCGTATCCATATGAAGGAAAAATTCTTGTTCCGCCCCAGTGGCGTAGTGGTCTAATCGATGGCTTCTGATCATTCGTCCGAGAGTGGTCCGGGTTCGAATTCCGGTGAGGCATGGATGCTCTGTTTGCTCTACGGCACTGGCTCCCTCCCTTCCCTGGAACCAGTTACCCTAAATTAGGGACGGGCGACTGCTTATAGCCCATTGAGTTGGTCACGGTTGTCGTTAAACCTCCAATAAAAAAAACCATCCGGTAATAAGAATGGTTCGCGGCAATACTTGAAGCTTGAAAAACTTTTTAATTGATTATACACTGAGTGGCCACTTTATAATGACCACCTGACAGTTTTAAGCAAATGAGCCATGGCTGCACGCTGTTGCCGCCAGAGGGCGAGGCTAGTATGAAAAGGGAAAGCTTAGTGCTTGCGACAGTAGTAGAAGTGATTTTTGGGTGACGAGATGGGTAAAAAATGCGATTTGACGGACTTTCAACGTGAGATGATTGTAGGAGCTCTGGGCCATGGAGCGAGTATCACCGATACCGC
Source organism: Macrothele yani (assembly GCA_039090855.1). NCBI lineage: Eukaryota > Metazoa > Arthropoda > Arachnida > Araneae > Macrothelidae > Macrothele > Macrothele yani. The sequence continues at coordinate 191,419,093 of CM076995.1, forward strand.
CTCATTCGTGAAATGTTCCAGAACAACTGTTGTTAAAGTGTTTAAAAACTGGACTGTCAGACAAAAAACTGGGTCTCTACGTGCAACAAGTGGTCGTCATCGACTAGTGACTTCTCGGGCGGAACGGAGAGTGTACAGACTGGTAACAAACAACAGAAGGGCAACAGTGCAGCAAATTACAGACCATCTTAATCAAGGATCCCCTCAAATGATGATCTCTGCACGCACTGTTCGCCGTACACTGCATCGGATGGGATATGGCAGCCGAAGGCCTTTTAGAACACCTTTGCTGTCTGCAGTTAACAAGAGAAAATGTCTCCAGTTCGCACAGGAGCACAAGGATTGGACAGTAGTGGAAACAAATTATGTGGTCCGACGAATCACATTTTCAGTTGCACCATGCGGATGGCCGAGTGAGAATTTGGCGGAAACAGCGCGAAAGCATGGACCCCCAAATGCATTGCTACAACCCTTCCTTTCAAGCTGGTGGAGGCAACGTTATGGTTCGGGGAATGTTTTCCTGGCATGCCTTGGGCTCTTTAATTCGTGTTGATCAACGTCTGACTGGCACATCATATGTAAACATCGTTGAGGACCAAGTGCATCCTGTCATGTGGATGGTTTATCCCAATGGCGATGGCTACTTTCAACAAGATAATGCATCCTTCCATAGTGATCGTATTGTACAGGATTAGTTTCAGGAACAAGCCGGTGAGTTTACTTTGCTTAGGTGGCCCCCACAATCTCCAGATCTCAACCCCATTGAGAATTTGTGGGATACAGTTGAACGAGCTATCAGACAGCTGGATTTACAACCCTGCAATCTCACACTCCTGAAAAGTGCTATTCATCAAGCATGGTCTCAGATTCCACAAATCACCTATCAATATCTTGTGGGCCGCCCGGTGGCGCAGTGGTCTAAGCGATGGCCTCTGATCATTCGTCCGAACGGGGTCTGGGTTCGAATCCCGGTGAGGCATGGATGTTGTGTTTGTCTTACGGCACTGGGTCTCTCCCTTCCCTGGAACCAGTGACCCTAAATTAGGGACGGGCGACTGCTTATAGCCCATTGAATTGCTCACGGTGGTCGTTAAACCTCCAATCAAAAAAAAAAAAAAAATATCTCGTGGAGTCCATGCCACGAAGAATCGACGCAGTGTTAAAGACAAAAGGTGGCCCAACGAAGTACTGAGGGGGTGGTCATAATAAAGTGGCCACTCAGTGTATAATGTCTGTGCATCAGTGAGCAGACCATTTAAGAAAACAGCTATTATGGTTATCAAGAGTACATTTTTTTGTGAAATAATACTATAAGTAGTACATTTGACCTTTTCTTAAAGACAATGAAAAGTTATTGTGAGTTTAAAAAATATTTCGTGTTCTAAAGCACTCTGTTACTTCGGAAAATCCCATAGAAAAAGACACGTGTTTTTTAATAAGACCTCCTAAGGAAAGAATAACATTTTTACAAACATATTCAGGAAAATAATATACTCCAACAGAAAACCAAATAATTGAATCCCCCACATTAAAAACGAAACAAAATCACCATCGAAAAATACACGCGAAAAGTCTCATGAGAATTTCTAGCTCAGCGGTATGACCCGCGTTTCCCGTTCAACATATCGCTGGTTCAAATCCAACCAGGAACGAATGAGGAAGTGCTCATTAACTTAGTATGCCAGGAGAGGCTCTGACCGAAAAAGTCGAAACTGAAGATTTTGCGAAATTTCAGTAGAACTACGGAAAAGCCCAAAACGTGTTTTTGGAAAAATACTGGTTAGAAAGAACGGAAACTTCTAAAACTTAAATTTCGTTAAAACAAGGACACCTACCGTCAATTTTGCTGCACTTTATGTCCAAAACTGTTCCGTGAATCCACATCACTTATTTTTTTTTACATTGCAACTTGCCTTGTTCAACTCAAGGTACCGGAGGTGGTGTATAACTCAAGGTTCTGAGGTACCAAAAAACAAGTCAAGGTTCCGGAGGTAGTGTAATAATGCAGGGCAAGCCCTGTTGGTACCAAACGGGAACCCTGACATCTCTCCAAGGTCGGGTGTCCTCAAAAGATTATCTGAACATTGTTGCTGATCAAGTCCATTATGTAATGCTGACTTTTTATCCAGCAGGTGACGGCTGTTTCATAGACGACCATGTTTTGTCCATCACGCAAAATATTTTCAACAATGGTTAAGATAGCGTGACAACGACTTCCACCATCTTTGCTGCCAGCTACGTCCGGATCTGAAACCCACGGGGAATCTTCGGGACATGTTAGAAAAACAGATCCGGGAGCAAAGTCTTCTTCCGTCAAATCTGAGCCATTTCAAAAATTTCTGTGGAACTCTGGGTATGATGTAGACGTAGATGCACTGGAATCTGTACCAAAAAGTATCGTGCTGAAGTTCTAGCTAAAGGAGTTCCCACCTGGTATATTGGGTTGTCGGAAAAGTCATGACGTATTTTGGTAACCGATGGCGGTTGGTCGGTTTTGGAAGTACTAGAGGCATGCGTAGCTCTGTTATCGCTATGGCATTCGATAGGTGCCTATTCTAGCTGCAGTCTAAATGGAATAGTGAGCGATTTGGTTGATTTGCGGAAATTTGACGTCAAGTTGAAGATGGAACAACAGATTGTGCATTTTCACCATATTTTATTGTTTCATTTCCGTAAAGGGAAGAACGCGCGCCAAGTTTGTGAAAAGTTGTGTAAAGTGTACGGTGATAATGATCTACAAATACGTCAGTGCCAGCGGTGACTCGCAAAATTCCGTGCGGGTAATTTCGACCTCAACGATGCTCCTCGGTCCGGGAGGCCCACCGAGGTTGATTACGCCCAAATCAAGGCATTGATCGAGTCAAACCCACGTTACACGACACGAGAGATTGCAGACACATTGCACATCCATCATTCAAGCGTTCACAACCACCTGAAAAAGCTGATGTACGTAAGCAAGCTCGATTTGTGGGTTCCTCATGAACTCAAAGAAGCTCAATTGACTGCGCATATAAAAACCTGCAATATAGTCATTAAACGTGAGGAAAACGATACTTTATTTGAAGCGACTGATAACTGGTGACGAAACTTGGATTATGTACAACAATCTGCTGCGCAAACGGTCTTGGTCCCGACGTGCTGCTTCGCCTCAAACGACATCCAAAGGAGACATTCATCAGTGGAAGGTTCTGGTCTCAGTGTGGAATTTTAAATGTGTCGTGTTTTTTGAGCTCCTAAACGGAACCAAACAATCAATTCGAATGTGTACTGTCAGCAATTGGACAGTTTGAACGAATCCATCATCCAGAAACGTCCAGAGTTTGTTCATCGTAAAGGTGTTGTGTTCCATCACAACAACGCGAGACCACACACAAGCTTGATCACCCGCTAAAAATGATTGGAGCTTGGGTGGGATGTGTTGCCACATCCAGCATACTCGCCTGACCTTTCGCCGTCAGACTTCTACTTGTTTCGCTCTCTTCAACAGTCCTTGCGTGATATAATGTTCAATTTAGATGAGGCTGTAAATCAGCACCTTGTATAGTTTTTCGCCACGAAAGACAGGCCCTTCTATGAATGAGGCATTCTGCAGCTCACTGAAATATGGCAAAATGTTATTGAACAAAACGGGCATTATGTCGTTGATTGATGTTTTTTCTTTCTATCAATAAATGACCTTCGCAAAACATGGCTAAAATACGTCATGACTTTTCCGACAACCCAATAGAATAAACGTTTCTAATTCAGTGGTCGGTATGTGTAGCGGGGAGAATTATTCCATTTGGGTGTTATTTTGAGCCAGCCTTAAATTGATTTGTAGTGACGTGCTACTTGAGACAATAAAGATATGGATTTTGTCGTAGGACTGCTTTGTTATTTAACCTGGTCGTTAGCTTGAAGTGCTGAATTAATTGTTTCATATCTTGTTAAGACATTCAGCTGCAACTAGCACTGCGATTGTCAGAGTTCAACGAAAATAAGTTCTAAGTTATAAAGCTAGAAAAATATGCCTTGAGAGTATTCCAGTGAAGCTAATTGGTGAGGATAGCGTAAACATAACACGTTCACAGCTTTAATATTCCACCCAGAAGCTAACTTCACGTAAAAACAATAGTTACTATTACAAGCATTAATGAATTAATTATTGTTTTACAGTACACAATTTAATTCTATTCCCTCACTAATTTCGTGGTACTTCAATTTCCGTAATGCTTAGAGAAGGAATTGCAGTTTAATTTCATGGTAACCACGTTAAGATTACATTAGAATGATGCGGGAGTTCTTGCCACCACATTCTTTGTTAATTATCAGAGAACTACCAACATCTGATGGTCTCTATTCAGACATTTACAGTTTTTTCTTCTTTTCTACCTTTTCTTACAACATATTAATTTTCATCTGCCTCTCCGCGGTTTATGAGTTTTCATCGTTCAGAAACAAGAGCACCGCCTTTAAATATCTGAATTTATTCATTATGTGTGTGTAAGTCACTTCCCAGCTCCTACTATATCTTCATAAACACCAGGGCTACGAAAATTCCTGATTTATGACCCCATCAAAGTTTCTTTCAGAAACCTAAGCAACAGCTTTCGTTGGAACGTTTTAGAAAATTACATAAGAGTTCTTCTTAGCTCCTTTTTTCCGGAAAACTCAGCAGTTATTAGTATCGTCATTCTTCCGGACTGCTGACCCACGAACGAATTTGAAAGTTGATATGTTGAGGCCCACTTTTTTCAGAAAAATTACAAAGCAAACCTATACCTGAATTTACTGTTTAAATGTATTTCAACACAAGCTTAAAAACTATTGATAACTAATATTTTACCTATTTTTAGGGTCTGCAGCATATTTAATATTTTTACTGAAAACACAGACATGGTAGGTTCTCTAAGATAGAGACTAGCAAAGATACTTTTCTTTTCTGGCAAATATTATTGCGATTGCTGAATTCAAAGTTATAAATGTTGTTTCGCTTTTAGTCCGAAAGGAATTCAAAATGTGCCAAAAAAGGTTTAAAAATACAAATTTCAAGACTTATTAGCTATTGAAAACAAATTAATTAAGACGTCACTTTCAGATACTGTGGGAATTATTATATTTTTATTGCTAATTTTTCAGTGAGATGAGTAAAACGGTGCGAAATTGATGTTTATTTAATTATTTTCAAATCGATAGACATTTCAGCTCTGTCTGAAACAGACTTTTCAAGACTAGTTCAAAAATTCATGTAAGGCCCAGAAAGTAGTAAATCCGATGTAGACACTAAATTCTATTTTAAACTATATGTGTGTATACACCCAAAGAAACCCAAAATTTTACCTTACGTAAACCTCAATGCGTTAACGTATGCAGCGAATCTTGAGCTTCTATCCCGGGTTTTAAATAATGAATTCGTGAGACCCTGAAAGAGAAATTTAATGCTTTAATTAATTTCACGCCGTTATATTGATAGTGAATTTATTTATACTGGTTATTCGACAGCAACTACAAATAACGAAAGCGGGTTTAGGTAGAAGGTATCAATAGAAAGAGAGAGAGAGCTTAAGTTCGAAAGCCTGGAGGAAGGGAGAGATAGTGTAGGAAAGAATACGTGGCTAAATGAACACTATCTACGAAATTTTTTTTTTTCGAAGACGTCAAAGTGGTAAGCAATTATTTCTTTTACAGTACGACTTGACTTTTTTAAATACGTAGCATGATGAAGTCCAATTTCATTCTTTTTTTTTTTTTTTTTTTTGCTTTAGCATAAGTCCTACGGCTCAGAGTACGGCGGTCTACTTGGAATTACCCCGGTGAGTTGGCTCCCAAGTCTACGCCTGTCGCAACTTATTTAAGGAAAACTCAACAAGAGTTGTCATCGTCTCTTCTTCTAAGAAAATTCCGCAATAGCTGTTATCAGATGTTCTTCCCGAAAAATTCAGCAAACCTCTGTATCAGCCCTTCTATCTGGAAACCCCAATAGCTATTACTTTCACCCCTTCTTCCTGGAAAACCAAACTGTTAGTATCACCCCTTCTTCCAGGAAAACCAAACAACTGTTAGTATCACCCCTTCCTTCCGGTAAACTGAGCAAACATTGGCCTTTCTATCCGGAAAACTCACAGCGAGTTCCAATTATCTCTTTCATCAACTAAATCTCAATAGTAAATACCGCTATCTTCCGGAAAACCCCACAAGAATTTCTGCCAACGCTTCCTTCCAGCACCTCGAAAAGGTTTGGGATCTTCCATTTTTCCAGCTAACGCCAGCAAGATTTTTCCAGCTAACGTCAGCAAGATTTTTCCTTACCACTTCTCTTCAGTAAAGCTCATCCTTTCTTTTCTGTCTAGAATACAATAACTGTCAAGGAAAATTACCATTGTCCCACGTTGGGAAAAGAAGATCACAGCTGAACTTCATATTAGCTCTTAGATACCACAAACTAATCTGTAAAGGTCATTCAAATGAAATGCAGACTAGCTGTTGGAGTTAAGTGTACTTAATACCAGCATAAGAATATGTACACAGGTAAATATGCACATAACGCACGAGTCCTGATAGAGCTGGAAATAAGTACTAATAACATTTAGGCAGGTGATAAGTTTATGGATCTTCTGTCAGGTGCTTTGGAACCCACTCTCGAATATCCAAGTTCTAGGTGGAGGATTGTGTCGATGGAATCCCTGGTGACGCCTATTTCAGCTGCTAACTCTCTAAATGTTATTGTGCGGTTAATTTTCACGGGTTCGTCCACTGCTGGGATTGCGTCCGATATGATGGCTGCGTGTGCTTGGTTAGGTCTTGGCAAATCCATATTGCTTTCACGCCCACCCTGAAATTCTTTGCCCCCTTCAGGACCATACTGCGTGTAACAAACGCACTCCCGTAAACCACCTGCATGCGTCGTAAGATGTCTGTCGATCTGCTTTCCTCTTTTGTCAAACATTGGATAAGAGCTTACTGTGCCGGTTTGGAGATATCTATAAAATAGGTTGTTTACATTCCATAGATATTATTCACATTCACAGCGTCACACCAACTAAATGTTTCGCTCGCTACATTCCTCTTTTATGTGTGGGCACTGCAGCGGCAACCAGATTCTACATTTTATACGACTCATATAAAACTATCTCTATTTCGTCAAAACCTTGCATCTGTTAAAAGAAAACATAAAAACAAGTTGTAAAGTCATGCAATGCATTGATTATGGCACGCTTTCCAATATACCAAAAATCATTACTCAAGTTATGAGGATAATGGCTGTGGAATAAATCTCGCTCTTGTGCCTTGACCTTTGACCCAATTTCAATTATATTAAACAGAATTGGCGCAGTATACCTCCGGAACAACATACTAAAGTTTCATCGCAATAGAAGCATCTTTAGTCAAGTTATGAGGATAATGGCTGTGTAATACATCTCGCTCCTGTGCCCTGACTTTTGACCCCATTTCGATTACATTCGACAGAACCGGTTTAGTATACCTCCGGAACAACATGATAAATTTTGTCGCAATCGACGCATTTCTACGCAAGTTATGACTCATTAGAGCGATGGAATGGATCCCACTCCTATGTCCTGACATTTGATCCCATTCGTCCATTTTCAATAGGTTTCCTTCCCAGGTTGTCCGCTACCACATACTAAAATTTCTTCAAAATCGAACCAAGTTTACTCCAGTTATGATGTGGACAGACAGACAGATGGAGAAAGCTGGAGCATATACGCTTTTTCAACCTACGGTTGGAAAGCGTAAACAAAAATAAACTGAATAAGCATTCCCATTATCCATTCTCTAAAATAACCTTAGAAAAGATGCTTGATCTTCTTAAAACGCACCCTCAGGAAAGTTCCTCTAATATTTCTACCTTGAAAATAAAAGAAACAGAAATTAAGAATGAGGATGAATTTTCTTCATATCTGTTTTTTAGGACAAGTTAGTAAAATCATGCAATGCATTGATTAAGATATGTAACGTACCAGGAGATGTGACGTACCTGCCAGCAGGACGCACACGACATAAAGGCACATAGCAATCAGAATAAAACGTCTGCGTAGCTCAGTTGGTAGAGCGACTTGTTCCGGAATAAGCGGCCTCGGGTTCGAATTCCGGCGTAGACCAAAAATGACGGAGAAATTTACTTCGTTATAGATACGCTTTCCAACATACCAGAAATCATTATTCAATTTATTACTCAAGTTGTGAGGATTATGGCTGTGGAATAAATCTCGCTCCTGTGCCCTGACCTTTGACCCCATTTCAATTATATTAAAGAGAAACTGTTCATTATACCTCCGGAACAACATTCTAAAGTTTTGTCGCAATAGAAGCATTTTTAGTCAAGTTATGAGGATAATGGTTGTGGAATAAATCTCGCTCTTGTGCCCTGACCTTTGACGCCACTTTGATGATATTCAACAAAACCGGTTCAGTATGCCTATGGAACAACATGATAAAATTTTGTCGCAATCGAAACAGTTTTATGTAAGTTATGACGCATAAGAGCGATAAAATGGATCCTGCTCCTATGTCCTGACCTTGATCCCATTCGTCGATTTTCAATAGGTTTCTTTCCCAGGTTGTTCCCTACCGCATACTAAAATTTATTCGAAATCGAACCGTTTTTACGCGAGTTATCACGCGGACAGACAAACAGGCAGACGGACAAAGCTGGATCATATACGCTTCTTCAACCTACGATTGGAAAGCGTAAACAAAAAATAACTGAATAAGTTATAACGAAGTGAATTTCTCCGTCATTTTTATCCGCGCCGGGGTTCGAACCCGGGTCCACTCATTCCGGAATAAGTTGCTCTACCAATTAAGCTACGCGGACATTTGTTCTGATTCCTATCTGCCTTTATGTCGTGTGCGTCCTTCTGGCAGGTACGTCACATCTCCTGGTACGTTACATCATCTCCCCCTTATTTTTCTTTCTTTCGAAGTGCTGCTCATATTTTTCCTATCTCGCGGTGTGGAAATAACATCACACCAATGCGAGATTTGAACGGTCGGGTCATCCGGATAGTTCGGGCGCCATTATAACGAAGTGAATTTCTCCGTCATTTTTATCCGCGCCGGGGTTCGAACCCGGGTCCACTCATTCCGGAATAAGTTGCTCTACCAATTAAGCTACGCGGACATTTGTTCTGATTTCTATCTGCCTTTATGTCCTGTGCGTCCTTCTGGCAGGTACGTCACATCTCCTGGTACGTTACAAAGTTTATTTTTGTTTACCATTATCCATGCTCTAAAATAACCTAGAAAAGATGCTCCATTTTATTAAAACGCACCCTGAGAAAAGTTCCCCTAATCTTTCTACCTTGAAAATAAAAGAAACAGCAATTAAGAATGATAATGAATTTTCTTCATATCTGTTTTCTAGGACAATAAAATATGAGGCATTTTACCTTCTCTCTTCTGTTATGAAATTTACCAATTATTCACACCAAGACATCTTTTCGGGCGTCGCAAGAACATCGCACATATTAACCACATATTCTATACTGTTTATTACTACAAATCAAATAGATCTAAACGATGGATTTAATTAAGTCAAATTTCCTAGAAACATTAAAATTTTGAAAGATATCGTTAGCTTAGTTTACGAAGTGGCAATTGCTTTCCATGGTGGAAGCTGTCTTCGACGATTTTTCAGACTCACGTCTCAAAATTTGCATGATTTGATGATCATTTCTGAATTTTATTTTCCCGACTATTTGCGGTGTATTCGCCGCAGTTATTTTTTCAAGAATATTGTGCTAATCTAATTTGCTAGTTAAGACAAATGCACAAATATACATATCCTCTAGGAAATGTACGGGAAATGGCCTTCCTTTGTAAGCAGTAAGACATAACAAGCATTTTTATGTCAGATGCCTCGCCGAGGAACATCGTGTTTTCCTCAACGTGCGTTCTCTGGGATGCGATCATTTCTAAAACGTCATTTTGATCAAACTCATCTTGCGTTGAGTTCTCTTTAATCTTTACTTAATGAGGCTTCCTTTTCTGACGCAATTTTCGGCGTGGCTTTTGAAATCTCGTGCCTGAAATACTAATCACCTGTGGAACATACAACAGGGAACTCACGAAGATGCCATACTTCATTCCCTGGTTGTTTCACGATTTTCTTTCACGATAAAAAAAAAGACTTTTATTATGTCGCTTTATTTCTATTATGGAAAATCGTAGGAAAAAACATTTTGTAAATGATGGCACGTAATATTACCCAGCTTCGTAAGCAGTTCTTTAAAAATAAAAACAACTGCTATGGTTTTCGTGAAAGTATAAAAGTTGTTTAAGAGCCATCCTTCCCAAGAAATGACAAATTAAAATTTTGGGGTTATGAGATAAATGCAAGTAGCGCACATTCCGTTTTGTATACTTCTGCATTGCTTTTGTTTGTATTATATGAAAAATGCATACATGTCAATCAAAAACTAACCAAATATGTGGAGTTATTAAAACTATCTGCACAAATTACATACTAAGCAACAATTGAATACATTTTTGTAATAAAGTGGAATGAGGGAAGCATACATTTTGATAACCAGTCTTCCACAATTTGTCTACCTCAGCTTTTATTCCTAGATATTTATTCTATATTTTCGTACTGTTACTTTCCAATATGCACTTCTCTTCTCTGACTTGTAATTGATGCACTATAATAGTGCACATTCCGTTTTGTATACTTCTGCATTAGATAAAATTCAGAGAGAGAGAGAGAGAGAGAGAGAGAGAGAGAGAGAGAGAGAGAGAGAGAGAGAGAGAGACAGACAGAGACAGAAAGAGAGAGAGAGAGAGAGAGAGAGAGAGAGAGAGAGAGAGAGAGAGACAGACAGACAGAGACAGACAGAGACAGAGAGAGAGTGAGAGAGAGAGAGACAGACAGAGACAGAGAGAGAGAGAGAGAGAGAGAGAGTTTCTAATAAGACGACCTGGGGTATATGTCAAAAGGTGGATCAATAAAAAGAGCAGCAGATTAATCCATTAGAAATTAAACTTTACGCTGAATGGTCCAAACGATTAACACATACAATATTTCGAAAGCTTCTGTCGATAGCTGTTTCTTATAAAAGAGTCTGAACGGGTACGCCCGAAATGTTTCACAATGACAGCTATTGCGCATTATTAATACATGTGTCTGCGTAATGCCTATAGAGTTATTAGTCGTAAAAGAAAAAGAGCGCACACTTTTGTTTTAACATTATTGCAAAACTTTGAACAACTAACGATTAAAATGTTACGACTATTTACTTTCAGCAGTGGATTACTTTTATCGTTTTTCTCTCACGATATAAAGGAAGCATCTTATGCGAAGAAAAAATGCATTCACTTCCTAATATTAAGGCAGAAATTAGGTATTTTGAAGGGAAAAGAAGTTACAAAGTGAGATTGAATCACCAAGTCAACAGAACATTATAAAGAAAAAGCAGAATTCCATTTCTTTTAGAAAAGATATTTCCAATACTGAAATAACCCACTCATATTTCGGATTAGAAATGTTCCCGTTTATGTTTAAGGGATTTCAAAGGTGCATTTACGATGAATCTCGAACTACAGAATTACTGTTAAAGGACAAAAAGCTGTATTTTGCCATTAAGGAATTTGAAGTACTTTACCAAAACTGGTGAAAAGGAATATAAAAGATGCCACTTTTATTTATTCATTAAGCAAGGTTTTGCTAAATATACTAAGCTACATGAATTATAACTTGTTAAATAACATACAAATACAATTCGGTATTTCTTTAAGTTGTGAGCGTGCACGAAGCCTAAAAGAATAAAATTGTTAAATAACATACAAATACAATTCGGTATTTCTTTAAGTTGTGAGCGTGCACGAGGCCTAAAAGAATAAATTGTTAAATAAGATACAAATACAATTCGGTATTTCTTTAAATTATGAGCGTGCACGAAGACTGAAAGAATAAAATTGTTAAATAACATACAAATACAATTCGGTATTTCTTTAAGTTGTGAGCGTGCACGAAGCCTAAAAGAATAAATTGTTAAATAAGATACAAATACAATTCGGTATTTCTTTAAATTATGAGCGTACACGAAGCCTGAAAGAATAAAATTGTTAAATAAGATAGAAATACAATTCGGTATTTCTTTAAGTTGTGAGCGTGCACGAAGGCTAAAAGAATAAATTTTTAAATAACATACAAATACATTTCGGTATTGCTTTAAGTTGTGAGCATGCACGAAGCCTAAAAGAATTAAATTCAAACATTTTCGACCTCTCTCGTTGATAGTAGCTTAATGTGTTACGCAAAATGTAAGATCGGTAAATTCTTTCAGAAATTGTTCAGGTGTGCTTCGCATTTATTTAACAAGAAAAAAATTAGCTGATTCAATGGTTAGAGAACGGAGAACTAATTGCAGGAGTTAAGTTGAAAGAGAGACATAGAAAATCTCAAGGCGCGAAAGAAAGAATTCCGAAACGTAAAAACCATTTCTTGTTTAGAATACCATGTTCCACTTTAACTTTTTCCTCAGGGGAATATGTCATGAAATTTCATCGTATCTTCCTGAAGCTACATATATAAAAACAAGACATCCAGAGCTTTTAAAAATAAAACTTCCTCTCGAAGGTATACATCACTAGAGCGACGAATTCTGTTCCGTTCACGGAGCTCTTGGACACTTAGATTAACTAAACTTTCTCTCAGGAGTATACATCAATAATCTCAACCAAAGGAATTACACAGTATTCAAGTTCTTTGAAGTAATACGTAGAATAAACACTTGAGTAAAGTTATGTGTCACGAAACGCATCTGCCGTACTAAACGAAACATATGTATGGGAGTTAGTTGGAGAACTCCAGATTTCTCTTGTGTTAAGAGATTTATAAACATAGCATGCTGCAGGTTCGTTTTAATTTTTTGAAAAGAAAACAAACCACGAGGTCTTGCCTGATTTTATCTTGGTGTTTGTATACAGTATATTTATAACAATATCTGCGTGGCTAAACACCCGTTTCAAGCAATCATTTTTTGGTCCGATATCATTAGGTGTGTGCAAAAATTTTACCCGTCCTATTTAGTAGAAAATGAATTTTTTTTAATATATCTTTACTCTTTTACATAATTTCCATTATTATCTATGTCCTCATGGAATTTTTGTGGTAGTAATTGAATTCTCCTTCTGTAGAACTCCTCCGTTTTTGAGTCAAAAATTTCTTGTTATGCAATGTCGACATCTTCAACTTCTGTTGCCAGTTTTCTGGTAGTTAAGTCCTCCTCTTGAAATCAATGGTGCATTCTCTCCAATTCGGCATACAGTACCTTGATGCTTTACATTTCTGAAAAGGATCAACTTTTCATCACCCGTACCTAATCATTTCCAAGAAAGGTGGTTCATTTCTGTGACTCAAGCAAAGAAAAACAGGTCGTCATTCTATTGGATCAATTTCTGGCGAATAGGTCATGTGGTAATCACTGGTCGAACTTTATGATAAATTCAAGCACATGCATCCTTGTTTCCGCTTTCCAACCGTAGGTTGAAGAAGCGTATACGCTCCAGCTTTGTCCGTCCGTCTGTCTGCCTGTCAGCACGATAACTCGCGTAAAAATAGTTCGCTTTTGATGAAATTTTAGTATGTGGTAGGGGAAATGAACCATATAGAAAACGGGCGAAATGTGGTCAAAGGTCAGGACATAGGAGCGGGATCCATTACATCGCCTTATGCGTCATAACTTACAAAAAACATGCTTCTATTGCGACAAAACTTTAGTATGTTGTTTCGGAAGTATACTGAACGGGTTCTGTTGAATGTCATCAAAATGAGGTCAAACGTCAGGGCATAGGGGCGAGATTTATTCCACAGATTACATACTAATAACTTGAATAAAAATGCATCTATTGCGACAAAACCTTTGTATGTTGTTCCGGTGGTATACTGAATCAAGTCTGTTTAATATCATCGAAATGGGGTCAAAGGTCAGGGCACTGGAGCGAGATTTATTCTCCAGTCATTATTCTCATAACTTGAGTAATTATTTCTGGTATGTTGGAAAGCGAATCATAATCAAGGCATTGCCTGGTTTTACTAACTTGTTTCTATTGTTGTTCAGTGCACAGAAAATCATTCTGATAATTCTTCAACGATTATATGTCTTTCTTACCATATGGCTTAGTTGAGATCCTCTTCAGAAATCTCTCATGCACGTCCAGAACATAGTTAACCTGTGCAGCTTCTGTTTTCTTCACGGAATTTCGGGAACCAACGACGACACGTGCTTTTATCTACAGCACCCCTGCCATACAACTCACAAATTTTGCTGCAGGTTTCAGTCGCATTGTTGCCTTTGTCGAACTCATAAAGTAAACAATGCTTAGCGTTATCCTTATTGCTTGACAAGTTACCCCTTGTGTGACGTGTTTATGAATGAGATGCAATCAAACTTGATACCATTTTTTAGTCTTCTGGTCGAAGCGTTTTGGCTATCACACGCGCCATCTGTTATTGCACTTGTTACTTAATTTTTTTACTTAGAATTTGCATCATGAAAAACGGGTAGAACTTTTGCACATACCCAATACAAACCACGAATACGGAAAAAATTATCTCAATTTTTCAGATAAAATGATTCTCAAAGTCTCAGCTATGGAAATATTATATGGGGATTAATATGATTTTTTACCTGAGCTTCTAAAATTCCGTTTCAAAAATTATTTTAACACCCGATATCATTCACCATGCTGAACACTTTGAAAGTGCTCGTATATTTTCTGTAATGCGTAGTTCTGTCCCTAGGTGGTGTCAGTGTGCATTTACATCCATGAACCATTACATTATGACCACCTACCTAATAAGCTGTAGGATGCTGTTTAGCCCACAAAACAACAGTCACTCAACAAGGCATCGATTCAATGAGGTGGCGATAGGTATCCTAGGGCATTTGCTACCATAATGTCAACAGCAGGTCTCTCAGTTCCTGTACATTTCAGAGTAGTGGTGATTTAGAGCGAACCCTCTTTTCCAAGTCGAACCACAAATGTTCGTTTGGGTTTATGTCAGGTTAATGTGGAGGCCAGGCATTAACAGAAAGTCACCAGCATGCTCCTCGAACCATTCCTTGACGATTCTGGCAGTGTGGCGTGGAACATTATCCTATTGGTAATGGTCAACACCAGCGGGGAACAGAGTTGCCATCAATGGGTGAGCTTGGTCAGCAACGATGTTCAGATACCTAACAGCTGTCAAAGATTGCGCTGTTGGGATAATGCGGCCTAAAGTTTCCCAAGAAAACATCGCCCACAGCACAACACCGCCGCCTCCGGAATGTTTCCGCCCAGCAGTGCATCCAGGTGCCATAGCCTCCGTTGGTAAACGGCGTATCCGCGCTCGGCCGTCTACGTCTTGCACCAGGAATCTTGATTCGTCAAACCAGGCCATTTTCTTCCAATCTCTATTACCTTGGGCTCATTTCAAACATTGTTGGCGATGACGTGCTGTGAGCATAGGGATGCAGCTGGCTCTTCGGCTACGCAAGCCCATGCGCAGAAGGCTGCGATGAATCGTGTGCTGTGTACACATTTCCCTGATCACCACTCTTGCAGCTGCGGAGATTTTTGCACTGTGGCCCTGGGGTCGCTTTGAACAATGCGTGGCGATCTCTGCTCCCCTCTGGCATCAATGTGCTGCGGACGACACACTGCGGGATGACGGTCCGTCATTTAGCCATCTGTGCACCACTTTTGATACGTTCTCACTAGAGCGGCACGTAAAAAACTCTCACAAGCCACGCAGTTTCCGAGATCGCAGTTCAGACGCTCCGTGCCACAAACAATTTGTCCTTTATCAAACTCCGATAAATCGATAGCTTTTCTCATTCTGACTCTAAACACTCTAGCAACCGAAAGCCGGTCCTCGGGTTGTATATATACTGCTCTCGGACCTTCTCCTGCGCCACCGTTCGGTTTCCAGGCGCGCTCATTTCTTTAGGCTAGAGGTGGTCATAATGGAAGGGCCCATTGGTGTATACATACGGTACATATATACATCAAGGAAATACAATGTTACTTTACAAAGATTTGCTTTACATGTCGATCAAGCTTTCGCTGGGATCTGGCCCAGCTGTATAAGGACGAATTACGAGAGAATTTTGCCACTGTTACTTCTCCCCGTGACTTTGCCTTCAAAAATTTCAAACAATTCTCAAAACATTTAGTTTTAAAGAGGTTTTTAAACCCATAAACTAAATGAACTTTGATCAAAGGATCATGTTGAAGACAAAAATTTGTGGTGGATTTATAAAATTTCATGTGAATGTAACGTTTTGTATACAAGACAGAGGCGTAGGGATTTGCGTTTTCGATTGAAGGAGCACAAGACCTACATCCGGAACTGTGACCTAAAGAAATCGTCGGTGACTAAATATTGTTACGAAATTCACCATAGATTTCTCTTTGGAGAAGCGAAACTAATCGACAAACCGGAATAAATCAACAAACTTTATATTTTGGGAGTTTTCCATATACGTGGTGATCCGTTTGGCTAGGAATAATTTAAAAATGATGCTGTGGTATGGTTTGTAATAAATATAGTAACTCAATATTTAGTAGAAAGTACGTTTTTCGATGGGAGTTTGTCTAAGAATCTAAATGATCCCCTTTGCGGACACGTCAAATTTCATACCGGGTGCTCAATTCTTGCCACATGTTTTCTAACATTTGCGGAGTGGTTTGTGCGAACGCTGTAGTACGGAAGTCAAACTCTGTCCGAAGGAGGAGGAAAGATGGGAGTTCCATGCGCTGTAATCACAGCACACTCGACAGAACGGCGTGATAAGGACTGTTTAATGCGCTATAATCAGTGATCCGCTGTAGTCTTGTTTACTTTCTCAACAACACAATCAGTAACAACTGGTGTAGCCACGATTGCCCTATTTCATGGCCTGCAAACTCCCCGGATCTGACTCCCCCAATTTCTTCGTATGGAGGTTTGTGATGAACATAGTCTACTAACAACGACCTCAAAGCCAGGATGACTTGCGCGTAAATCACTCCACAAATGTTAGAAACACGTGGCAAGAAATCTTATTTTAAATACACTAGATTGTGAATACTGAAGATACGCATATAACGTATTAAATCCTTTTATTTTTGTGTTGTAATCAGTACAACGATTCGCCAAGCCTTCACACACCCACTGGGAGACTTTTTGAAGGCAATGGTAGACATAAAAATGCAGGGAATTGGAACACGTAAAGAACGAAGATGATTTTTGAAAATAACGTGAGTGACACCACGAGCATATTACATGAATTTTTATCACGTAATTATACGGCGCTCCGCAATGTGTTTTCATCCTGCAATAACGCATGCCAAACCATTGGTAGTTCAGTAGAGATCATATCATTGCATGCCAGTTTGCTGCATAGGATTTCGACTGTTTCCTTCTTTGAAATTCATGTAAGGGGCAATGTTTATAATATTATTCCATACACGAGCAGCCGAGAAATGCATGACTTCTCTGGAGTGGGCTGTATTCTGCATGTCCTGGTTGACACTTCGTACGTGTTCTATACATCTAGTGTCCAAGGATCGATTTGTCATTCCTATATATATATTTTTTCCGTGTTGTCAGGATATACCAACGGTATAGCGTACACACCCGCCATTTCTTTCTCACACTGTCTCTCCTTGCAACTTGATATTATATGTAATAACGGGGTCGGGGTCATTATTGTTATCAATATGTTGTATTTACGTAATCGATTCTTCAACCAATGTGTAAAGCCTGGGACATTTGTGAAGGATCCTGCGTATCTCATCGTCTTACTAGGCGATTTCATTAATGCTGACATTATACGATTTCTACAGTACTATGTATTCTGTCTATGTCATCCTTCTTATATCCAGCCTTTAGACCTTTGGAATAACTATTATCGATTTCTTTATTATTTAGGTTTATTTATATTAAAGAAAGCTTGGAGAATCTTTGTACTGACTAAACCACAAAAATAAACGGATTTAATACGCTATATGCGTCTTTCAATCACTGAACTGGAAAAACAAACGGATAAAAATTAATGGAGATTATCTAACCCACCTTCGTTTTGCTGATGACGTAGTCATTTTTGCAAGTACCCCATCAGACCTGCAGAGTATGATCCAGGAACTTGCTGACAAGAGTAAAGAAGTGGGATTAAAAATGAACTTTGAGAAGACAAAAGTGATGTTTAATGCTTTTACAAGAAATGAAGATTTATCGATTGATGGAGAAAAGCTGGAGATAACAGACACGTACGTTTATCTTGGACAGCAGATATCAAGTGAGGGTCACATTGATGAAGAAATTAATCGGCGTACAAAACTTGCCTGGAGAGCTTTTGGGAGAAACAGCATAATTTTCAAGAGCAATATGCCATTATGTCCTAAAAGAAAAGTGTTTGATCAATGCATCCTTCCAGTGCTTACGTATGGTGCAGAGACGTGGACCTTAGCTAAAAGAGACATACAAAGGCTGCAGACAACTCAAAGAAGCATGGAGAGGTGCATGCTTGGTGTAACCAGGAGAGATAAGAAGAGGAACTCTTGGATCAGAAAAATGACAGGAGTGGAAGACATCATGGTCAGAGTTAAATCCCAGAAATGGTAATGGGCTGGACATACTGCCAGAAGGACAGACCATCGATGGACAGCCGAAATTTTAGATTGGATTCCAAGGGACAGGAAAAGACCCAGAAGAAGACCACATGGAAGATGGGTGGATGAAATTCGAAAGTATGCGGGAGTGACATGGAGGAGACTGGCACAAGACAGACCGTTGTGAAGGAAACTTGGGGAGACCTTCGTCCAGCAGTGGATTGATAATGGTTGACAATGATGATAATGCGTCTCTTGAGTATGTAGTAAGAATTGAGCCCCCGGTATGAACTCTGTCCAGTTCGCAAAGCGATAATTTCTGCCAAATATTGACTTATTATATGTTACAAGCCGTACCACAGCATTTTTAAATTATCTGTTGCAAGAATTCCGATATTGCATATCTGAATTATTTGGAACTGGTTAGCGATATGACATCCATACCATATCTACAGCATAAAACGCGTGGAAGCAGCTAACAAAATCCTGTGACCGTGGACACCGTTGATGATGTCATATGTGATTTGAATATTAACGTGACATTCGTTCTGATGAAGGTGAGTTAGAGCCCAGCGACACCTTGATCTATACGAAAAATAAAATTTGGGGAAAGTAGTGCGTGTTTCCCTAATACGAGTATACTATATAATCCTCACAAAGCGTGTAGTCTCCAATTTGTGGAATTTTCCCTTCAGTCTTAAAATCACCGAATTGTGTAGAATTTTCTGAATCACATTTACATTTACAGTTTTTAGAGTGAAAATAGCTTTTCTGGCAGTGAGGTTTCTAATATTAAATCCCACAGGGACGGAACCTATGCTGTAAGGTTTCTTTTAGTGCAATATTACTCAAAGATGCAGAGCATCAAGAAAAGAAGATATTTATTCGTTAGGCAATAGTGGACGTTAGGAAGCTACTACTTCTCTATTTGCTTCAGAAATCTCCATATGTTGTGAACTTATTGGAAAGGAACATCAAGACAGAAAGCAGAGAAAAGTAATTAATATTCTCACGTTCCTTCTGTTCCCTAAATGATATGAGTTACAATCATGCATCATGACTTTCTCCTTTGTCATTCTCGTGCCATACTTGCTGGATAAGTCTCTTCCATCTGCAGCTTTGAAATGATTTCAGGGAAATTGAATCACAATATTAACTCACATACATTCAATGAAAGTCTTTCTCCCTTTATGTCTTTTTATTTAGATAACGCCGAATACGGATTTTTCGACGTTTGACGATAAATAATTGAATCTGTTTGCGTTTCTCCTGATCACTCATTTCTCTGCAACAGCCGCAGTTCTCAAAAGTATCAGTGCGGCTTTAATTTATTAAAGGATGGCGAAAGTATGGCAGCTGCTACACACAACAAAGAATCATCGAAAGAACCTAAAATAGGAATATCACCCGAAGAATTTAGATTATATTAAATACCATATATTGCTAGATTGAACGAGCTGTTCTAAATTATACGTCACTTTCGAAATAGGAAATATAATGAGAAGACTGAGCAACAGCAAAAGAAGAAAGAACTTCACAATGCAAAGCCCTTGCAGCTCAGAGGATTGCTTGAAAGGTATTAAGATGAGAGACGAGCCGCATTTTCTACTGTTCGGTACAAAGTAGTACTTTGTGATTTACGAGTGATTGAATCAATGTAACTGTACTTAAAGATTTTAAATTAAACCCATCTCTGATTCATACAGATCAGTCATACACTGAATATTTAACCAGACTGTTCACATTCCAAGGTAGTAATTAGAAATCCAGATTCTTACGGTGCTGAAAGATTTTGACCGAGTTCACGTTTTATTGCATTGCAGAAGTGTTAATAATATTTATATATTATTATGGCGGCAGATCTGTTTCATTTTGGTATCAAAAAGAAATACACTATCTGGTAAAAGGTATCCCGACAGTTTCCTATCCACAAACTCCAAGTAATAAGAAAATAATTAACATTGAGTTTGTCCAGCGTCTCTTTTGTGCGATCACAACCTTGTCTCTGCCGAAATCGCTTTCCACTAGAAAGCTGAGGGCATTGCATTCCATTCTGTCATAAGAGCATTAATCAAGTCGGTATGCGACGTTTCGGGTTCCAGTTCATACCAAATATGTTCCATGGGGTGGAGATAGGGGAACTCTGCAGGCCAGTCAAATGCTTCCACATTCATCTCATCAAGTCCTTCCTGCACGGATCTGGCTTTGTCCACGGGAGCGTTGCCCATTTGGCATAGGAAAGGGCTTTCACTGAAATGATTCCATAATGTCGGGAGCATAGTTTTTTCGAGAATGCCATTATAGGCAGCATCTTAATATTTCCAGCTAGAGAACTAGAGAACGCAGCCCAAACCATAAAAAAATGCTCCAAAGCATGATGCCTTTTGCGCAAACAATACAGATGGAAGAACACAGTCAGGCAGGTAGCGTTAACGTGGCATTCTCCACACCCGAATTCATCCGTCAAACTGCTACTCCACAGAACGCGTTTCCAATGCTTCAGAGTCCAATCACTCCACAGAACGCGTTTCCAATGCTTCAGAGTCCAATGGATCCCGACTTGGCACCACTCAAACCAACGTTTAGTGTTGAAACTGTTGATGTTAGGCTTATGTGCTGCTGTTCAGCCATGCAAACCCATTTCCACCAGCTCTCGACAAACAGTTATGGTACTGGAATTGCTTCCAGAGGCATTTTGGAACTCGTTGTTGAGTGCTGCAACCGAGGACAGGCGATTTTGTTTCACCACACACATCAGCACTCTGTGGTCTTGTTCTGTTATTTTACGTGGACGTTTACGGTGGTGAAAAATTATTTTACGATTGAGAATAGCTGTTTTTATTCCTATGCGCCTCCGCTTCACAGTATTACCACTTACAGTTCAACAAGGCAGATGCCGCAGCACAGAAATTTCTTGAGCTGACTTGTTCCAAAGATGGTATCCTATGGCCGTGCCAAGTTGAAAGTCACTGAGCTCTGCCGCACGGCCTATTCTACTGTTCATGCATGTCTATGAACTGACTTATTGCTAAGATGGCATCCTATGACCGTGTCACGTTGAAAGTCACTGATCTCTGCCTCACTGCCCACTCTACTGTTCCGGCTTGCCCATGAACAGACTTGTTGCTAAGATGGCATCTTGTGACCGTGCCACGTTGAAAGTCACTGAGCTCTGCCTCATTGACCATTCTGCCGTTCATGCTTGTCTATGAACTGACTTGTTGCTAAGAGGACATCCTATGACCGTGCCACTTTGAAAGTCACTGAACTCTACCTCACTGCCTATTCTACTGTTCATGCTTGTCTATGATGCTTTCTAAGCCACGTGCATATTTTTAGCACGTCTTTTGTACAAAAAAGATCGTGCTTATGTTATCGGATTGTCCGTCCGTCCGTCTGTACCCACGGTATCTCTGCAACTATTAGTCCGATTTGAAAAATTCTTTTTGCATTCGGAAGCTTCAAATATGCAAATGATGATCCTTTATTTCGTTTTATTTTTACGAAGTACAATTTCGCCGCTAGAGGGGTAAATGATGATAATGTCGAATTCAAAATTACGTTTTATTCCCCATATTCGCTTCTAAACATCCGATTGAAAAAATTCTTTTATCTTTCGATTCCATTTATGTCGAAGAATATTTTAGATATAGTTACTTTTTCAAATTACGCATAGATTTTCCGCTAGGGGGCGTAAAAATAAATTACATTTTTCGCGATAACTCTTCTCCTATAACTCCGATTTGAAAAATGTTTTTTTCAACGGATACATCTCTTGATGAAAAATCTTTTACATATAATTTCGAATTTTTGGTAAAGAATACTTTGGCCACCAGGGGGCGAAAGGGTTAATTTTCGCTTCTGATGTATTTGCCATAAAATCTGAGCTTCTAAAATATCGATTGAAAAAATTCTTTCGTGGACTGATGCCACTCACATCGATAAACCTTTTCGGAATATTTTTTCCTAAAATATTCCACAGTTTCCCCGCCAGGGGCGTTGATATATATCTTATTTTGTCAATATCTCAACTTCTAGGGGTTCGATTTGAAAAATTCCTTTCTTTGTTGGATAGTGTTTCCAGTGTGACATGTGTTTCATATAATTTCAATATTTTCAAGTAATTCATAGACTTTCCGCTAGGGGGCGTAAAGATAAATTGCGTTTCTCCCTTTATCTCTGCTTCTAAATCTCCGATTTGAAAAATTCTTTCTGCACCAGATACAGCTCCTGATAGGAAATCGTTTGAACACAGGTTTCTAATGTTTGTAAAAAAAATGGTTTGGCCACCAGGGAGCGTAAATCTTAATTTCCGCTTCTGATGTACTTGCAGCAAAATATGAGATTCTAAATTCTCGATTGAGAAAAACGTTGTTTGTAGACCGATACTACTCATATCGACAAACATTTTGGAAACTTTTTCTTCTTAAAATAGTGCATGGTTTCTGCGCCAGGGGGCGTAGATGTATATCTTATTTTTGTCAATATCTCGACTTCTGGGAGCACGATTTAAAAAATTACTTCGTTTTTGGATATTGTTTCTAGTGTGACATGTTTTTCCTATAATTTCAAAATTTTCAAGTAATTCATAGACTTTCCGCTAGGTTGCGTAAAGGTAAATTGCGTTTCCCACTATATCTCTGCTTCTAAATCTCCGATTTCAAAAATTCTTTCCGCACCGGATACAGCTCCTGATAGGAAATCGTTTGCGCATAATTTCTAATTTTTGTAAAAAAATTGGTTTGGCCACCAGATGGCGTAAGTCTTAATTTCTGCTTCTGATGTACTTGCAGAAAAATATGAGCTTCTAAAATCTCGATTGAAAAAAAAGTATTTTCTTGACCGATACTATTCATGTAGACAAACCTTTTAGGAACATTTCCTTCTTGAAATAATGCATGGTTTCTACGCCAGGGGGCGTAGATGTATATCTTCTTTTGTCAATATCTCTACTTCTAAAAGTCCGATTTGAAAAATTCCTTCTTTGTTGGATAGTGTTTCCGACGCGAAATGTTTTTACTATAAAATCAAAATTTTTCACGTAAATCATAGACTTTTTGCTAGGGTGCATAAAGGTAAATTTCGTTTTCTGCTCATAAAACTTCGATTTGAAAAATTCTTCCTGTATCACATACAAGACCTGATGGAAAATATTTTTCACATAATTTCTAATGCTCGGTAAAGAATGGTTTGGCCACCACGGGTCATAAGTGTTAATTTCTGCTTTTGATGTATTTGTAGCAAAATCTGGGCTCCTGAAAACTCGACTAAATTTTTTTTTCTTGAACCGATACCGCTCATGTGGATAAACCTTTTGAGAATACTTTCTTCCTAAAATAATGCATGGTTTTCCCACTAGGGGACGTAAAGTCACATCTTATTTTTTGTCGATAACTCTGTTTCGAAGAGTTCGTAAGCTCATGATTCCGTTTACACCAATATCTGAGGGATTAAAGACCCGATTGAAGAACTTCTTTCTTCCGTCAGATACTATTGTTTTCCATACCGGTTCCATTGACTTTGAATAGCTTTGATAAATTTAATTTACGTCAGAACGGATTCAAAAGACGTGCTTATTACACCCGAAAATTCGGTGTCATCTTTCTTGTTATACCTGTAAGGGCTACGGCTGTAACGTATAAGGGCTAAAAGCCTACTCAAAAGGAATGTTTGGATCAAACATACCTTGTATGTTTGATCAATGCCCTAAGATAAAGATATCACGGACAATGAAATTTGCGCACCTAGAAGAAAACATGCTACAACCGCGAAACTTTGCAAATTCAGTAGCTATAGTGCATGCTGTTATTCAAATGATCCATATTTGGTGAAAGTGAGCATGACCACAAACACTGTAGTGGCACTGCAAGCACGAACCGGTAGCCTTATAAACCGGCGTGTAGTCGATGCCCCATGAAAGCGAAAAGCACCGGCCCACGCAAGTAAGAGTACAGAGTGGCAAGTATTCCAGGTAGATGCCAGAGATGTCGATTTACGCAACTTACGGACTTTGAGAGAGGCCTGAACATCGCTGTGTGGTCGGCGCACGGTATAACTCGCCATGTGGATCGTTCTGACTATATCGTTCGACTATCTTGGGAGCAGTGGACACGTGACGGCACTTCCCCAGGGCGGAGAGGCTCCGGACGGAGCACGAGGACCACCGGTAGAAAGGATTGACGCATCGTACGCCAGGCACAAACGGATACCATGGCGACCCGGTCCACTATACAGGCAGATATGTAGCGGCTCCTGTGCGCCCACGAACCCTTTCCCGACGCCTCGCGGAAGCGAATCTGCGATCCCAGCGCCCTTTACGTGTGTTGTTTCCCGATGAGCTTCGCTTGGTTTTGTGGACAGATGATCATCGTGTCCGGGTGTGGAAGTCACCGGGTCAACGGCACAATCTCGACCTCGCTGTCGAGCGCCACACCTCCCCCACTTCAGGCATTATGGTCTGGGGAGCCATTGCCTAAGATAGCCGATAAGCAGTACGTGGATCATTGACGGGCCAGCGGTATGTGGATGAGATCCTACGGCCTCCTGTGCTCCCATTCCTGGCCGAAATTCCAGGTGCACTATAGCAGCAGGATCATGCCTGCCTGCACACGGCTCGGGTTGCCCAGGACTGCTTACGTCATGTCCAGACACTTCCATGGCCTGCCCGCACCCCGGACATGTCTCCTATCGAGCATGATTGGGATCAGTTGAAACGCCGACCGCCGTCGTGCCGCACTATCTGGGATTTGGAGCACACCGTCCAACACTTGTGTGCCAGTCTGCTGCGGGACAACATCATGCGTCTGTTCGCCTCCATGCCGGACCGTATTGCAGTATGTATCGCCGCACGAGGCGGTTCGACGCGCTATTGAAGATGACCGGACTGCGTACCACATAACACTCTGTAATTTTCCTGCAGCTTTGTTTTTGCTATCTTGGGTATCATTTGTCTGTATCATTACGTCCATAAAATTTCAGTTTAATCCCATGCTTCCTTCTTGGGACGCAAATTTCATTTTCCCTGAGTGTACATGATCGGAATTCTATTCACTTCACTTATTAAATTTATAGTTTGCAGCTCTGTTGAAATCGAACATATTTTTATACTTACTGTCTTTGCAAACAATAAAAAAAAAAAAAAAAAAGACAATGCTCCCGAGAATGTCGTTCGATTCTGATAAAACTCCACATGCAAATACCTCTGGGTCGAATATGTGATTAAAGAATTACGACCAATGATTAAATACTGGCCAGCCACAGCACACATGAACCGCGCATCAAGGAGGGTATACCAATAGCAAATATTGCAAGCAGGGACAATTGTGACAGCGTACTGTGGTTGTTGTAACCTCCACTGGCCTGATGGAGCTACATGCCTATGTTGGACCAAATGAGTCGTGGAGGGCACAACTTAGTGGCACGCGGGCACTGGATGCCCGAGGGCAACGATAGAACGCGAGAATCGAGAAATTTCAAGAGCCCCATGAACAGAATCGAATTTGTCACTCTCCACTATCCGTGGCGAACTTGCGTCGTAAAGAATTACGGAAGTGGCCATCCGGACGTTGCCAGAAGACTTGCGGCGTGAGGACTACATTCCAGAGGCCAATCCACAGCTTACCACTGAGCAGCGAGCATTACCGGCACGGGTTGCAGTGGTGCAGGGCCCGATGAACATGGGATAACGTCCAGTGGCGTCGTGTTGTCTTCAAAAACACAACGCCACTGAACATTATCCCACGACTCGTCACGGTTGAACTTGGCGCAGATGACCAGCTCATACATGTCTGGAAATGAGGAAGCCAGCACACATATTCTGCGTTTACCGCGGAACGGCACACGGTTCTCATACCGGGAGTGACTGTTTGGGGAGCCATTTCCTACGATAGCCAGACACCCTTGGCAGTCAAGGACCATCTAAGCCCGTCGCTGATTTGGGACAGTCCCTGTTTTGCCAGTCCCTGATTTGGGACAGTCCCTGTTTGCCAGTCCCTGATCAGGTATTTATATAGTTTACCAGTCCCTAATCAGCCCGTCCCTGATCAGGTATTTACATAGTTTACCAGTCCCTAATCAGCCAGTCCCTGATTAAAGTAAGAAAGTTTGCCAGTCCCTGATTAAAGTAAGAAAGTTTGCCAGTCCCTGATCAGTCAGTCCCTGATTTGGGACTACAGGTTTCAGCAAAAAGATATGGCCATCGCCATCACCCATGATTCAACCTGGACACTAACTCAGACCGATCACGGACGAGTGATATAACCTTGTATCTAGACCACTCGGTTAGTAGCATTTAAAAACTTAGAATGCGAATTAAATCCATTACAGCCAGATGTATTATTTTTAATTTTAGTACAAATGTTTTTGAAATAGGATACATTCCCTCCCTGTGATCGTAGGGTCTGAGGCTCTGGTTACTGACCAATCATTAGAGATCGGCATAGGTCTGAGTCTCTGGCGAGGCGTGGAGGTGTGTCTGTATGATGCCACTGCCTCTGTTTCCTCCCTGGAACCCGCGACACTAAATCAGCGACTAACGACTGCTTATAGCCCTAAGACATACTCATAGTGTTCGGTAACCGCTTTCCCTAAAACAAAAAATAGAACAGAACAGAAAAAAAAGAAAGGGACACATAATTTTCAATGGTAATGAGCACCTCTTTCCAATCCCTACCAACCCGAATACAATTTATAAGTTATTCATAGTCAATGGTTCTGCTTAGAACAAAAATTTACTGGATATCTGTAATCGATAAAACATCCAGAAATAGATGAACTACTTCCGCCTGCAGCTAAACATTATGTTAGGAAGATTAACAAAATGTGAACATAAAGTATCAGAGACAAAGATATTTTCAAATCAAACAGGTAAAAGAAGAAACATGGAAAGAAACATGATATACACCGATGAGCCCTTGCATTATGACCACATACCTAATAAGCTGTAAATCTGCAAAACAGCGGCCACTCGGCGAGGCATCGATTCGATGAGGTGACGATAGGTATCATGGGGTACCTGGTACCATAATGTCAACAGCAGGTCCTCTAGTTCCCGTACATTTCGTGGTGGTAGCGATTTAGCGCGAACCCGCTTTCCCAATTCGAACCACAAACGTTCGATTGGGTTCATGTCAGGTGAAATTGGAGGCCAGGCCAGGGCATTAACAGAAAGTCACCAGCATGTTCCTCGAACCATTCCTTGACGATTCTGGATATGTGGCATGGCGCATTATCCTGTTGGAAATGTCCATCACAGTTGGGAAAACAGTATCCATGAATGGATGAACTTGGTCCGCAACGATGTTCAGATACCTGACAGCTGTCAAGGATTGTATTATTGGGCTAACGGGGTCTAACGTGCCCCAAGAAAACATCGCCCACAGCATAACACCACCGCAGTCGGCCTGGTTTCGCCCAACAGTGCATCCAGATGCCAAAGCCTCCGGTGGTAATCGGCGTATCCGCGCTCGGCCGTCTATGTGATGCACCAGGAATCTTGATTCGTCAGACCAGGCCACTATCTTCCACGGTCCAATTTTGATGATCTTGGGCCCATTTCATGCGTTGTTAACGTTGACGTGCCATGAGCATGGGGACCCGACTGGGTCTTCGGCTACGCAAGCTCATGAGCAGAAGCCTGAGATGAATAGTGTGCTGTGACACATTGCCCTGATCACCACTGTTGTACCTGCTGGTGATTTGTAGCACTGTAGCCCTGCGGTCGCTGTGAACAATTCGCGACAGTCACCGCTTCCCTCTAGCATCATGGAGCTGCGGACGACACACAGCTGGACGACGGTTCGTCGTTTGGCCATCTGTGCACCACATTTCATACGTACTCACTACAGCAGCACGTGAACAATGCACGGGTCGTGCCATTTCCGAGTTCGCAGTTCCGAGGGGCCGTTACATCACATTTTGTCCTTTATCGAATTCCGATAAATCGGCAGCTTTTCCCATTCTGACTCCGAACACTCTACTAACCGAAAGCGGGTCCTGGTTCATTTCTCTAGGCTGCGGGTGGTCATAATGCAATGGCTCATCGGTGTAAATTTACGCCCTCTGGCGGAGGAGTTTTAAGTATGTAACGGAAAAGTTGAAGATAGGCGAAAAGTACTTCTCATGGCAAAAGCTACGATAAGGAAAAATAACTTTTCATGTACGACTTCCAGAAACAGAGGTGGGAAGAAAAGGTTTTCGACCTTTACGCCCTCTAGCGGGAAAGCAGTGCATTATTTAAAGAGGATAGTGCTCCCCATCTTTATGGTAGCGAATGGTATACAGTAAAAAAAAAAAAAAGAAATTTTTCATAGGGTTTTCAGAAGCGGGGATACAGCTGCAAACAGAAGTATGCAAACACCACCTAACGGCGGAACGGTGAACTAAAAAAAATTCTCAAGTACAAACCTTAAATGTTCCACAGGGTAAAAGCAATTTTTCATTTAAACGATTTCAACAACAAAAAAAAAATACAATAAATAATTCTCCCACGACTAAAAGCAATGTTTAATTTAAACGGATTCAGCAAAGAAAATACTATAGAATGTCGCTGAAATGTGAAGAAAATAAGTGTCGGCATGCGTCACTACAATGCTTTCGATCAAAGTTGGGGAATAGCATCTGCTATGTCAATGCATTTTAGGGTGAATAATATAAGGAATAAAAAGGTTTCAGCAATATAATATAAAAAAATACAGACGACGTTAGTAGATGCCTAGAGATGGAGTGCCAAATAACATATAAATGATATCAGTAAATTCAACACAATTCAGTATCAATAAAATATGAAATATCAGAAAGGGTACCAGTAAAGGAAAAACAATGCAGCGTCAATAAAATGTAAAGTACAGCTGTTCAAAGAAAGCTTTCATTTGACTTCAAAATTGCAAACTAGTTTTTGGAAACGTTGGTCACCAAGCCAAAAGTTGCGCGGAGATGAAAATTGATTCTTGCATTTTTCATCTTCAGAATAATTTTTCCCGATAAAGAATGTTCCCTAGCATTCCTAACAATGCTTTGCTATTTCTGACAGGAAATGGTGACAATGACAGCTGTTTCATAGAGTGAATGAATTCGATTTTAGCTTGACAAAACCAGCAAGTAATCTTTTGTTACCAAAGCGATCCTTATCTTTTAATTTCTAAATGATTTAAAGAAGGTTGTTGGAAAAGTAAGAAAATAAAAAAAAACTCTTCTTTCAGAAACACATGGATTTAAATCTTTGAGCTCGAAGAATCTTTGTAGTTGGGAATTAAGAACTGTGCGAAGACGTTCTCTGAATGTAAAGCGACTATTCCCCTTTCTTTGATTGCATGATTGAATCTTCCGCGTAATTATGTGTTCGTCATTATTGGAAAGAGGAAAAAATAAGTTGCCTGTAAATTATGCGAGAGGTACTAATTAATTGATATTTATTTTATCTGTTTATTTTCACACGCCACTAGAGGGAGATATCATTACTGGGCAAAATCCTCTTCATATCGGTGCCATATCTTATGAAAATTTTGTGGATAATTTTATGCTCTTTTCGTTTCCGTTTCTTCTGGAGAACTCTCGATGAGTGATCATTTAATAAATATCACCGTTTTTGTGTAAAAGCTGAAAGCAGAGGAAAAGGGATGTTCTGCAGAATATGCTCCATTAATCATATTCGCAAATTAATTCACGATTATTTATTAAATTTTTCTCTGCTGAGATTTTTGTAAAGCACGACAAGTTCACCTGCTCTCTTTTATTTTTATTTTTTCTAGAAACGTGGTCTAAGTAGTACACAACGGGAAAGATGAGACCGAAGTTTTAGGAGTAATGAGCACGTCTTTTGAATCCGTTCTGACGGGAATTAAATGTACCAAAGCTATTCAAAGTCAATGTAACCGGTTACTAAAACAGTATAATCTGACCTAAGAAGGAAATTTTCCAATCGGTTTTAATCCCGCAGATATTGCTGTAAACTGAATAGTGAACTTACGCCCTCTGGTGGCAGACTTATGAGTTAAGAAAAAATTTAAAACATATGAGAAACATTTCGCATCGGAAACGCCCTCCAACGAAGAAATAATTTTTCAAATCGGAGTCTTAGAAGCAGAGATATCGACGAATATAAGATATACATCCCTGGCGAGAGAAATATGTATTATTTTCAGAAGAAAGTGTTCTGCAAAATTTTTATGATGTGAGCGGTATAGGTCCAAGAAAGAAGATTTTGCAGCAAATAAATCAGAAGAGGAAATTAAAATTTACGACCCCTGGTGGCCAAATCATTTTTTACCAAAAATTAGAAATTATATGCAAAATATTTCCCATCAGGAGCTGTATCCGCTGCAGAAAGAATTTTTTAAATCGGAATTTTAGAAGTAGAGATATCGGGGGAAATGCAGTTTAATTTTTCTACCTCTCGTGGAGAATCTATGCGTAACTTGAAAAAGTGACTATACGTAAAATAATCTTCGACATAAATGAAATCGAAAGATAAAAGAATTATTTCAACTGGACGTTTTAGAAACATATACGATTTGTAATACATCCTCTCCAACAGCTGCTTTATATTGTCATAGGTTTCCTCCATGTGGACCGCATGTCCAAGAGGAATGGATGGAAGCTGATTCCCGTTATGCAGCAAAACCACCTTCAGACTCAATTTTGACGAGTCTATAAATAGCCACCATTCCTGTGGATCATGTGCTATTCTGAGTTCTTGCAGCAAGCCATCAACACTCCAGAACAACACAAGGTCTTCTCTTTTTTTAAAAAAGGTTCGAATTGCTGATGACGAATACGAAACGAAGTCACTAGGACATTTCGTTCCAGAAAATTCCATTGTCGGAGTCTTGACGCCAGTATCTTTGCTTTTCTTTTAGATAGATCCAAATCGCGAACAATGTCGTTAAGTTCCTCCGATGTGATTCTGTGTGGCGCAGATGTTACACCATCACATGTACATTATAGTCATCCTTACTTTCATGAACCTCTGAAGTTGACGGTTGAGAATACACATCGTGTTTCTCGTCCTCATCTGAATTGCTGACAAAATCTATCGGACGCTTTGGAATGGAAAATTCTTCGCAGTGCGGTACAAATCGCACAGCGTAAGTTATGCTAGGGTCGTCTATAGTCCACTTCTCTTTCTACTTTACGTCTCCACAAGCAGATGGCACCTTACAAAAATAATAGTCATTTACGTGATTGGTAGGCTTCCTCCAAATCATGGGAACAGCAAAGGGCATCACCTTTCTTTTGCCATTAAGCCACTGTAAAAGATTCGTTATACACAAGTGCGGCAACATATGTGTGGAGCCCAGTCTTTATCTTGGTCGCCTGCCTTGCAACCGAAATACAGATAAGCATTTTTAACTACCTTAGTGATGGACTTTTTCTGTGCAGGAAATGTTACTTTCCCGCAAAAATAAAAAATAATATATTTGCAGTTTTAAAAAAGTGCGTGGCATTGCTACTGCTGATTTTGCAGTACAAGGATCACTTGCACAGGCTAGTTTATTGAAGTAAACAGCAGAGCACGCTCCCCGAAGAAGTTAAAGAAACTCATTCGGTGTGCGCCGTCTCGCCTATAAAAACTAACGATTCTATCATCTGGCGTCATAAAGAGGAAGTCACCGTCACTCTAGATATAGCACAGGATGATGCAATATCTTCTCGGTATGGGGTAGACCAAAGGATGATGAAAGATGAGTCAAAAATTCGTAACCTTGTATTATAACAGTAATACCAAATTAATAATTTCATTAATTAATATATTATCTTATTATTTATTATTAATATTTTAATAAATATAATTAATTATAATAATAATTAATAATAAATTAATTTATTACTTAATATTAAAAATTATAATAATATTCTTAATCTCATTATTCAGTGCATTACATTACCGGAAAGCACCTCAATATTTCCGAAACGAGAGCCAATAACAATTGTTCATGGCGATATTCGTGTTCAGCAGGTTAAATTGATAGAAGATTGCACACTTTCACTTCAGCAGCAATTCCATTGTTGTGCAGTGTTATTGCAAATTTGAATCAATCCCCAAAATCGGACTGCCTCTCTTTTGCCACGGTTTATGGTAGAAATCAATACTGAAATCCTTTCTGAGGAAGAAATAACCATTTAGCTGCTCCAATTTTATAAGAGAATTTTTCTTAAGTTTTTTAAGCAGCTCGGTTTTTCTATAAAAATGTTGGGTGATACGTTTTTACAAAATATACTGCACGGAAGGCGAATCAATATAGGTACGCATTGGTAAATGCGTAAATGGAGGAAACAACGGGTTTTCTGGAATGCAGGCAACCCATGGCATTGAAAGGTCTGCTTGCTACATATCATCAGAGTGTAATTCTCAGAGAGTGATAGCATATGGATATCGAACGGTCAGAGATCCTGAAATGCCTTCGCCATTGATATACAACGTAAACAAAATCATAATGGAAAGGTCACGCTCAAATAAGAATCCTCCTAAATGCCGTTGCTGCAGTTCTGTTTTACTCTTCAATCCATCCGAGTGATTTTTGCATAATCAGGAAATTTTCATTGTAGACAGTACATCTTTCTCCATAAACGTTCTGAATATTTATCCCAAGTTGTCTCTCTATTTTTATATTTCATGCGTATTGCCTTAACAAAAGTTATTTCCTAACATGGCAAAAAGTTGAACTTCCGATCGTTTACACATTTTTATCAATTACACATTACTCGGCAAAAGTTAAACACGAAACAAAAAAAATGGAAGTAGTTCAAAAATTAACTACCGTACATACTCCCATATAAGCCGATCTCGTGTACAAGCCGACTCCTCAACTTCAGCAGCTAAACATTGGGTGAAAATCTTTGACTCGCATATAAGCCGACCTTCAATTTCAAGATTTTGGGAAACTTATTTATTAGTATAAAATATGTAAATTTCTGAGATTATCTTCTTCAAAATTCTTCAAAGTTTGATTAACTATCAGAGTTTCCAAATATTTCCTGAAAATCCATTTCCGTTGCACGCGCGTCGTCAATAAAACATCGTCACCAAATCCATCATCGTTCCTGTTGTTTCCACCTGAATAGTAAATCAGATCATTTTCCGCTCTCTCCATGGCATTAATTATACAGCATTTCTTGAAAGATTTTATTAATATTTCTGGTGGAATCGCGTCCCACGCTTCTTTCACATACGAAGTAACAAGGACAATGTCGACATTTTTCAAGTTACCACCTTTTGTTGTTTCTATATTTGTTGATGAGACTCATTCAATCCATTTCTGTCGAAGTTTGTCTTTAAAAGGATTCATCAAAGTAACATCAAGTGGCTGCAAAGGTGATGTTAAACCACCAGGTATTACTTTTTACCGATGTGCTGTTAGTTTCCTTTGCCGTTTTGTTAACATCTTCAGTTTTATGTGCTCTAAAGGCATCCTACACTAGTGGTTGTTCTCCTTCTCAACCGTCGAGCATGTCCGGTTCTATTGGTGAGCTGACGCAGCACGCAGTACCACAGGAGAAATAAAATAAGGGGATTCCTTCATGTTCGGGAGCAAGAAATTCCATGGTATCAATTTAAAACAGGATCAAGTATTGTATTTATTATTATATTAGCAACACCTATTTCTCATAGGAATCCTATTCTGGGTGAAAGAATATTCCATATGTTTTTTCTTTCATTTTTAGCGACCCGCACATAAGCCGAACCCCCAACTTTGAAAGTCGGATTTCTTCCAAAAACTTCCGGCTTATACACGAGTATATAGGTAATCACATTATTTCAAACTTTATGTCATGGTACAATGATGTATATGAAACATACCTTACTGTTATGAGCTAATAAAAATACTCCTTCAGCCACCAAACTTCCCTCCGTGGTAAAATCAATGGTCCCTTAGGATCCCCTAAGCTCCTCAGAGGAATATACACACATTTTAAAGCCCTTTTAAGACTCGTGGCTTTCTAAACTTGAAAATCTAAAAAAACCTCTAAGCGAAGTCCCAACTCCGAAGCGTCCTAGCTTTTACAGAAACTCCCTTTTTCTGTACAGTCCCAAGGGAATTTCCATGGACTAAATCGTAATGGCATCTCTTCTACATTTAACCGGACTGTATTGCAGATGATACACGCACTGTAAGTAACCCACACTTCTTCCTCACCTAGTAACTCAAAATTATTTCAATAACAGTTGAAAATGATTTTTATCTTCATCTTACCTTCTCAAAAACCGCCACCACCTTCCCTTACTTTTTCCTGTTACCGCTATATTCGATGATGCTTCAAAACTTAAAAGTTTTTGTTCTGGTTTGGGCTTTCGACTTAGTCATATAGAGCGAAAGTATATTGTCCTTATCCAATCCTCTGTAACATATTTCCAAAACTCCAAATTTTCCCTTTTTCTTCATCTTTTTCCTATCAGTGGATTCTCACGAGCTTTTAAAATATTTAAATTTTCATGTTGTACACTGAATGTGTATCAGCTTCTAGCCGTCCAGAAATTATGTTATTTATGTGCGTCATTTTTATGGATCAGATTAGGAAACACTCGATTCCTGTGTTAGGATAGCCTCACCTTTGATCATACTCGCAAACAGGCTGGAGCTGATTCTTTCTGTGGTAGTCTCGGAGTTTCTCCGGGTACAGTCTAGAGTCAGCTTTTGTTCTAGCTTCACTCCATCGAGGGTAGAATTATGACTGTCGATAAGCAAATAGATGAAGCCGCATATGACTAAGCTTTCCCGAAAGCAAGTTGAATCCCAGAAGAACGTCGTCAAATCTGCTGCCATTGCTACTCAAGTAGCTTTGGATTGTCAGAAAAGACTTCAAACTGACAAAAAAAATCTGAGGATACATTTCAATCTTTTCCCGATTGTTGAATCCGTGAAGTTCTTGCTTCTGTCAAACAGAAGCAAGAACTTCACGGATTCACGGACTCTTCACGGACTTGAAGGGTCGCTTCATTAACTTCACGGACTCGCCGAATTTAATGAAGCGACCCTTCAAAGCCTTTCTCTTTTTCTCAAAAACGAAAGAATTCAAGAAATTGTTTTAGAAGATTTGCGCAGTCAGGCCAGAGGCGTTATGTTGTTTGTCCTTGTCAGGGAAATACTCAGTTTTTTCCGGAGATATTTTCTCAGGTTCAAAAATCCTTTGCTTCTTTAGCTGCATCGGTTCCTTTCATAAGTCCAGTTTTTCCTCAAAACCGACAGATATAAAATACCTGAGAAGAAAAGTTTGACAAGTGGTATCAGTGCTGGCCATCTTACTGCTCAGTCTACTGCAAGTTCAGCTAACAAAATTCCCCTCAAGCTCACCCCCTACTAAACCACAAGGAACATCTGGAAAATCTTTTCAGCCTGCGAGATATTTCAAAAACCTGCTCAGAGGTTTTCTTCCATCTATTTCAGATGTGGAATTCCTTATTTCTCTGGAGGCTCTGAGTTACCCTGTACACGATCATTTAGGACGAGACACCCAATCAGCTGGGATCTGCTGGGTTTTCTAAGTTATAGTGTTCTATTCCACAAGTTTCTGAACTGCTTGGTTATCCTGCAGTAGTGAGGAGATTTGGAAAAGCTGTAATAGTTGCAAAATTTCTTTCATCGAAAATTTTAATGCGCCCTCTACTTCTTCAGGAAAAGGCCTTCTCGGAAGAACTGTCCTAGGCTTCCTAGAAAGAGATTGTCTTCCTCCTTTCGTGAGGAAGAAATTGATGCAACATTGCAAAACTGAAGTGGCAGTATCATAGTAAAAGAAGACATTACTTCCTTTCCACCCTTCCTTTGTACTTTTGGGGTTGCAGGATGCTGTAGTTTTAGTTCTAAATCTTTAAGACGTTTTATCTGGTTTGGAGAGGATGTGAGTTCACGTTTCATTTAGTTTAGATCTAAATTTGTTGGAAAAGTTGTTATGCTTTAAATTTATTGGTTTGCGTTTTGTTAGACTCTTTTTCTTTTAATTGGAAACTTTTGAAATCACCCTCTAAATTTTATGTTTCTGGTATATTTTGCTAGCGTCTTTCTTGAGCCCACTATATTTGAATTCAATTTTTATAATCTATTATAGTTTTTTTTTGCTGTTCCTTTAAGGGAAGAGGGTTCATATTTTCTTAAATCGATTGATTGTGCCTCATTTCGTGACGACGTTCTGCAGCGAGCGCACAAGCTTCGGTAAATCCGGGCCACTGACTCAGGTCAACTGAACGAAATTTTTGTGTATGAGTCCAAACGTGGAGTTCTTGGAGGTATGGCAGTCCGACCATCATTGCGCCATTTCGGTAAAGTACGGAGAATAAACGCACCATACGCCGAAGGTTCAAAATATTGTAAACAGGCGACACGCATCGAGCAAAGGCGGCACGTTGTCACCTAACAAAAGCTGTAATGGCTAAGGGACTGAAGAATATCGTGGGTGCTGATTCAAGACAAAGTATCCGTGAGATCACAGCAAAAGTTCCGTCTGAATCATTCGACGGTTGTGCAGTGTCTGACAACCCTTAAGCAGGAGACAAATCTCGGTGCCTGAGCACCACACAAATTCAAATCAGTCAATAAGGCACGTGGTTGATGATGTGCATTCCCCTCTTTGCCATGTAGAGACGGTGGTAGGGATCCTGACATGGGAGCACAACTTGTGGTTCCAAGCGAATCCTCAAACGAAATTTCAACAAACCACCACAGTGGATAGTTACCTCAAAGACACTTAAACACTGTCCAAAACTATTTTTACATACTCGGAAAATGCTGGTTCTCTTACGGTGCTCTGCTGCCGGCATGATGCATCGTCTATGTCACAGAAAAAGTGAGAAAATCAATTCTGATGGTATTTGCGCTAAAATACATCAATACCAAAAAACCTCTGTACAAAGAAGCAAGTTTTT
This sequence comes from Macrothele yani, assembly GCA_039090855.1. Classification (NCBI taxonomy): domain Eukaryota; kingdom Metazoa; phylum Arthropoda; class Arachnida; order Araneae; family Macrothelidae; genus Macrothele; species Macrothele yani. The sequence goes on from CM076995.1 coordinate 191,456,525, forward strand.
GTCAACAGGCATGAGGTCGTTCTGTTGCACGACATCGCATGCTTACATATCTTCCAAAAGACCATCCAACGTATCCACCAATTAGAATACGAAACTCTGCCGCATCTTACGTGTTTCTCAGACCTTGTTACCACGGATAGTCAGCTCTTCTCCACTTCAAGCACTTTCTGGAAGAGACCTTCCCAAATAGCTAAACTGTATGTCAGGCCCGCCTTCTTTAACTTTCCGACACCCAAGTTTTATCGGGATCTGAATCCTGCCAACGCTTCGGCAGAAATGTGCCGGTGCCGTGGAATACTACTTTGACATGGAAGAAAGATGATTCGTGTTTTTACGAGTGTTTGCAAGTGGCTCTCTCGTTTCGGGCATTTAATCTGAACGAACCCAATAGATTCAATGATTCTATTGATATATTAGTTGGGAAGATTCTCTCAACTAATAAAGCTTTAATGAATGTAAAACAAATAAAAGATAAATTGTGAACTCAATTTTTTAGGAATTTTTAGGAAACGTGTTAGGCAAGGATGTTTGTTGTCACCTGGTCTGTTTGATGTTTATGCCGAAATAATGAACATGCCTTGGGAGCGCCAATGAAGGAGTCTGGTTTAATGAAGAGCGAATTAAGGCCATCAAGTTTGCGGACGACCAGGTAATAGTATCAAGTTCATCCAAATGATTACAGCGCATGTTGTCAAAAATACACAAAAATGCGTTTATCTATGGAACGAAAATAAATAAAAATAAGACAAGGATACAGAACAAGCATTCCTTAAAAATGAAGGGCAATTTATTGAACAAGTTAAATCATTTCACTATTTGCGTCAAATTATTACTGAAGATGCGAGATGTGATTGGGGATGGCCAAACCGGCCTTTAGAGACAATCAAAGACTACTGAATCTAGATCTGAAATTGAGGAAGAGAATTTTAAAGGTATATGTTTGGCCACTAGCTTTCTACGGCTCGGAGTCATGGACATTGAAAAAGAAGGATATGAAAAGACTGGAGGAATTTGAGATGTGGAGTTATAGAACAATGGAGAGATTAAGTTGGCTCAATAGAAAAACTAATGAGGAGTTCCTAGAGAGAGTGAGAGCACCCAGGAATGTACTAACATGTTAAAGAGAAGGCGAATGATGGGGCATATATTGCGCGGAGGTCGAATTCTGAAAGATGTAGAAGAGATATTCAAGGCAAGGGTGGAACAGGGCAGCTAAGGAATAGTTTTGTGGTACAACTACTCCAAGACACTAATATCAGGGCATACTGTGACTTGAAGAGAGTAGCGAAGAATAGAGAGGGATGGAGAGACAGAGTACAGCTACTGAACAATCAGTCCTTGGACTCAGTAACCAAGAAGAATATTTTTTAAGATCAGCTAAAATGATAATTGCTTATCTAATACCAAGAATAGCGAAGCTGTTTCCTAAAGTTTTCTTATTTGGTATTAAGTTATTTTATAGAAATGTTCCACGAGAAAGGAACTTTTTTTCCTTTTTGATTGGGGGCTTAACGACCAGTGTGAGCAACTCAATGGTTGTAAGCATTCGCCCGTCCCTAATTTAGGGACTGGTTCCAGGAAAGGGAGAGAGCCAGTGCCGTAAGACAAACACAACATACATGTCTCACGTGATTCGAACTCGGACCTATCTCGGACGAATGGTCAGAAGCCATCGCTTAGAGCCCTCCGCCACAGGGCCTGCGGGAAGAAACTTTATCTGATAAATTAAATTATTACTTTCTCCGTAAGGTTCGATTTTGATAGATCTGATAATATGAAAATAGATACATTTGAGGTTAAGTACTGTTTAAAATTATTATAAATTATTTTCTGAACATGAAGGATGGGTTTGAAGATATTAAAAAAAGTAAAATTGTTTTTCCATGTGCCGGCACGTGCAAAAGTTATGTCCTCTGGATGTACATCTAGAAGAAACGTTTTCGTGGCTTAAATGACTTTATCTCGTTCCACATTTCTATCTTGAAGACAAAAATGTGGAATGAAATAAAGTCAAGATAGGGCAAATCCTCTGTATTAAAAATGAGCAATTTACAAACCAGAAAATCATATAGTTTTTCATCTTAATGCGAAGGCGCATGAGATATTTTGAAATATTAAATAAAACGTAGATTCTTCATGGATAAATACAAAAAACTATCAGACAGTTTGTGACGTACTACAAAGGTAAAGCACATGTCCAGACGACAAATATGCAGCGATACATTCCGTCCGTGAAGCTTAGTTGGGAGAGCAACTTACTCCGAAGCGAGGGGACACGGACAAACGTGTGCTTTCAAAACTTTTAGAACAGCGGTATTAGTAACATTTCCAAAACTACTGAATAAGAAATAATTATTTTATTGCTTTTCTCTTAAACCTGGTGACAACAGCCCAGTGAGTGAGACGTCATTCCAGGCACATGGCCGTCTTTACGAGCTGTGTCCACGCTCTAAAATTTATTGATCAAGCAGTTTCTTCAGACTTCTTTTTTCTGTGGTTTTTGGCGTCCACATGAATGGAAATAAATAAAGATTAAACAATACTTTTTTATGCCCGAAGAAAAGACCTGCGCATGTAGATTCATTTTTTTAGCAAAAGATTCCATAATCCCTCTAAGGATTGCTCTTGCTTTTGACATGTTTTTAAAACGCAAGAAAGACAAATAAAATAAAATACTGATGGAAAACCTTTTCGATTCACTATGACGGTGCTGACATATCCTGACTCCTTTTGTGTTTAAGGACGGTTCATTGTTTAGAGCGCCTACGGACACGAACATGAAGACCATTCTGTAGGATTTTACTTTTCTTGTACCCTAAAGCGAACGGACGCTCAGCCGTTGAAGCGCTCGTGCATCCTTTAGACGTGTGTGACCATTCCTTTCACATCAAAATCAAGCAATCCATCATACTTGTCCACGCCTTGTGCATCATTATTACGAAGAAAAATCACTCACAACGGACGCATGAAAAGGACTAGGCAATATGGCATAAGTGATTTGGAATCGAATCAACGTAACAGACACGGGAATGAGTAGGGATGGCGCAGATAATCGTCATTCGTGTATCTCTTGATCGATGGCCTTCTCCTCCACATGATCCGAATCAATGAGAGATGGAGCAACCTAACCTTTAAAGGTAGAGACAGAAATCGTGTCTTAAGATATCTTTCATCTCCCAGTTTGGCTGTAATCGGAATCTGCTATTTTCTTGCTGCTTTACTTGGACACAGTTTCAAGGAGGAGTGAGAGAGAGAAAGGGAGAGCGAGAGAGAGGGAGAGGATATAGACTCTTCCGGGTGAATTCTTCTCCTTTGGTAGATTTGGTTTTCAAATGTAGTCCACTTCATTCTCATGGCGCTGTTCCTTTGCTGCTCTTTTTTCCCTCTTGGCTTTTTTGTTCTTATTCCCATGGGTAAGTTTGGGCCCTTTACAGAGAACTTAGTTTCATTATTTCGTCTCTTATCGCTGGACAATGACTGATTGCGGGGCCTGCTCACATCTCTGTCCCTTTTTTCGTGAGAAAAAGAAACATGACAACAGGAAATTAGGTTTCGAATCTTAAGAAGCTAAGAGTCTCGTTAGTTTAAACACGTGATGGTATAACAAGCCTGAACTCCAAACATTTTGAGCAAATATTTTTAGCGGTACATGCACACGCACAATGAAAATTTTATATGGGTTTAATAACGATTCCATCATTATTAAGCAGTAATCTATCTATATTCCTAAAGATATTTGACATTTTTGATTAGTGGGAATATGTTTTGAGTGCTTCTCATTCAGAGCGAATTTAAGTCACTATTTGAATGTCCACACAAAGGGGTTGAAAATCAGTACAAATACCTGTAATGTCCGTCTTTTAAATGGAGCCTTTTACGTAAGTTAATTTCTTTGCAGAACACTAAGCAATTTTCTCGTTTAAGGGTTAACTTCAGGTTAACTGTAAAACTCTACACAAATTACCTCACGTAATGTTTAACGCAACGTAGTGCATTAGCTTCACTGTAAAATTCGGATTTCTTCCCGGTCGCAGCAGCTGAAAATCGTAACTAACATGAGTTTTACCTAAACGGGCAGTGCTCAGAGAAAACAAAGTTATTTACGTGTGCAATTATTTTTAAACACACAGGACAAAAAGTTAGGGAATGTAGCCTTTATTCCTTAATATCACCACGTACTTTAATTTTTGTTTGGCATGCTATCAATATGATTCAGTATCATACGCGTATCAAGTTTGTTCCACTCCATGCTTTGTAACGTGCCTGCCACGCATAACGCACATGAGATAAAGGCAGATAGCAGTGAGGCACATGTCCGCGTAGCTGAGTTGGGAGAGCAACTTACTTCGGAGTGAGGGGTCCGGTTTCAACGCCCGGCGCGGACAAACTTGTACGTCATATGCTCAAAAGATCCCTTAATTCCGCCAGATTTGCAGGGTATTGTTGTTTTCTTCTTTACGGACCTTTCTACATGTCCCAGATATTTTCAATCACATTTAGATCAGGCCAATTGAGATGTCGAAATGTCTCTCTCATGTTTTTCAAATCAGTGCGGCACAACTGTAGCTGGATGGACACGAGAGTTAGCATGTTGAAACACAGGATCCACTATGTTTCATCGTTCCAAAAATTGGACAAATGACAAGAATACATTATTTAAAAGTGTCATGTAATGTATGAATTTCATGCTATTGGACACCTCAGCGAATGGTCCAACTCCAGTACTTGAAATACAGACCCCAAAAATTCCACTTCCACCTCCTTTTCATACAGCGCTTTTGAAACATTCTGGGTTAAACGCTTCACCTTCCTTCCACATGACTCTGGAGCAACCACCATTGGAATACAAGCAGAATCTGGATTTGACCGACCAAATAATTCGCCATTGTTTAATGGTCGAGTGACAATGCTGGTTTGCTCAAGCAAGGTGATTTTTCATCTGGACAGTTCCCAACTTCGTACGTATCCCCCAACACGGCTGAAAATGCTGAAGTCATGCACTTCTGTCCATAGTATTCCCTCTGAGTCTGTATTACTGGGCCCAGGATTGTACTGTTGAAGCAGTTCTTAATGAGTCTGGAAAGGTACTGCATTTGCTAATTGTCCAAAACGCTTGCGATCCTAATATGTCATCACAGAGCTTCTACCATAGTAGTTCGGCCTACAGTTATAGCTTCAATACTTCTTGCACTGGGAATTGACGTTACTGACTGTCGACTCTGACAGTCGAACAAACTTCTCCACCTCTTGTAAGGAATTCCCATGTTCGCATCCAAAACCAACGGCCCCTTTTGCCACTTAGTAACGTCACCTTTATGACCCATAGTTATACCTGTAAAAGGAAATACGGAATGATACATATGCTTGAAACACACACTTTAGGCATCCATATTCACAATCCAGCAATTCCACTCCCCGTATTCACACACAACTCGTTACGTTAATCAACTTTAAACTGATGTACATTTTAAACTCATGTACATGTTTCACTCAGCATTCCGTAATATTTTGTCCTGTGTTTTTATTTGTCTCGGTCAACACTTCGATTCGTAATCATCCACTATACGTTTATATCACAAGATGTTTGAACAGTACTTCAATCACAATGAACGTTAAACACTTACTCAATACAATAGAACGCAGGTTTTTACTCTCTCATAGCCTATAACATACTACATAAAGTAGGGGAGAAAGACTACATATACACCAAAGAGTCAAAACGGGATGACCAACTGCCTGATATAATCTTGGATCCTCCGCATGACCACAAAGCTGTTCTTACTCGGGGAGACGTTGAAGCTACACGATTTCTAAAGGTGTCTTGTAATATCTGATATCAATACGTTACCAGCAGATCCTTTAAATGTTAGTTACGTGCTTGAGACGCCATAGATTGGATTTTCTGTTCCAGGACAAACCACAAATACTCGATTGGATTGATATCTGGGGAATCAGGAGGCCAGGGTAATCAATACCTGGAAGTGTTTTTCATGTTCCGCAAACCACTCTTGAACAATAAGCGCAATGCGGTATGGCGCATTATCCTGCTGAAAGAAGATACTACTAGAGGAATACCGTTGCCATGAAATAATATATCTGGTGGTGCAGTGATGTTTAGGTAGGCTGCAGATCTCATAGTTTCCTGCACATATATGACTAATATATACTTTTATCAAGCCGTAGCGTGTAGATGGCGTATTTCGATTGTACTGATATATATCTAGTCTTGAGAAAACGTTCAGAGAATGGTATGGTATTTAGGAGCTTCCTCGTGCAGAGCTTTCTATATAAATGAGCGCCTGATTGCTCGTCGAATGAGGTGCTGGTAACATTAAAACTGGACATTGCAAAGGTCCACTTTTGATGTTCCTAGCATCAGGCAAGGCGTGATTTCCGATGACGAGCAGTCAACAGTGGCAAACGAGTTAGGCGTCGGCTCCCGTACCCCAAGGGAGCCGACGCCCTGGTGTAGCCTGACATGCATTGTGTGCCATACCGTTCACTCCCTGACGCTGCTTGGGCCTCAAACATTTAACCTGGATGTAATTTCGACACAATGTCCGATTACGAGGGGTCAGCATTGGCACACGAGTAGGGCGTCGGCTCCCGTAACACATGGTATGGATTGTGCGCCATACCGTTCACTCGCTGACGCTGTTTGGGCCTTCGACATTTAACCTTGATGTGATTTTGGCACAATGTCCGATTACGAGGAGTCAGCATTGGCACACGAGTAGGGCGTCGGCCCCTGTAACCCATGGTATGGATTTTGCGCCATACCGTTCACTCTCTGACGCTGTTTGGGCCTCCGACATTTAACCTGGATGTAATTTCGGCACAATGTCCGATTACGAGGGCCAGCATTGGCACACGAGTAGGGTGTCGGCTCCCGTAACACATGGTATGGATTGTGCGCCATACCGTTCACTCTCTGACGCTGTTTGGGCCTCCGACATTTAACCTTGATGTGATTTCGGCACAATGTCCGATTACGAGGGGTCAGCATTGGCACACGAGTAGGGCGTCGGCTCCCGTAACACATGGTATGGATTTTGCGCCATACCATTCACTCTCTGACGCTGTTTGGGCCTCCGACATTTAACCTGGATGTGATTTCGGCACAATGTCCGATTACGAGGGGGCAGCATTGGCACACGAGTAGGGCGTCGGCTCCCGTAACCCATGGTATGGATTTTGCGCCATACCGTTCACTCTCTGACGCTGTTTGGGCCTCCGACATTTAACCTGGATGTAATTTCGGCACAATGTCCGATTACGAGGGGGCAGCATTGGCACACGAGTAGGGTGTCGGCTCCCGTAACACATGGTATGGATTGTGCGCCATACCATTCACTCTCTGACGCTGTTTGGGCCTCCGACATTTAACCTGGATGTAATTTCGGCACAATGTCCGATTACGAGGGGGCAGCATTGGCACACGAGTAGGGCGTCGGCTCCCGTAACACATGGTATGGATTTTGCGCCATACCGTTCACTCTCTGACGCTGTTTGGGCCTCAAACATTTAACCTGGATGTAATTTCGACACAATGTCCGATTACGAGGGGTCAGCATTGGCACACGAGTAGGGCGTCGGCTCCCGTAACACATGGTATGGATTTTGCGCCATACCGTTCACTCTCTGACGCTGTTTGGGCCTCCGACATTTAACCTGGATGTAATTTCGGCACAATGTCCGATTACGAGGGGGCAGCATTGGCACACGAGTAGGGTGTCGGCTCCCGTAACACATGGTATGGATTGTGCGCCATACCATTCACTCTCTGACGCTGTTTGGGCCTCCGACATTTAACCTGGATGTAATTTCGGCACAATGTCCGATTACGAGGGGTCAGCATTGGCACACGAGTAGGGCGTCGGCTCCCGTAACACATGGTATGGATTTTGCGCCATACCGTTCACTCTCTGACGCTGTTTGGGCCTCCGACATTTAACCTGGATGTAATTTCGGCACAATGTCCGATTACGAGGGGGCAGCATTGGCACACGAGTAGGGTGTCGGCTCCCGTAACACATGGTATGGATTGTGCGCCATACCATTCACTCTCTGACGCTGTTTGGGCCTCCGACATTTAACCTGGATGTGATTTCGGCACAATGTCCGATTACGAGGAGTCAGCATTGGCACACGAGTAAGGCGTCGGCTCCCGTAGCCCATGGTATGGATTGTGAGCCATACCGTTTACTTGCTGACACTGCGTTGGGCTCCGACCTTTAACCTGGATGTGATTTGCGTCGCCGTTGCCCAGTGTTCGTTCTGTACGAGTCTGTATAATCTACGTCGGCCCCGGTCGTCAATGGTGCGTGGGCGCTCACTGTTTGCTCTCTGGGCACTGATACGTCAGTGGATGGGATATTCGTTGTGTTACCACTTGGGCGATAGAATGACCGATGTATCTTGCGTCGCTAATGCGCCCACGATCGCAGTCGGTCAGACCACCACTTTTAATAATGTTCATGCATTCCAATACACTGTTAAGAAATCCTGCCGTCCTGCTATTTATGGCTGCATTCGGTTTGAGGCTGTTTTACTCTGCAGGGGGGGGGAGGACCATATCATCTACCTATCACCTCTATCTCTAATGTTTTATCTACTGAGTGTACGTTACATATTACAACTATGATTTTCCGAATATGATTTTAGAGCGTGATAAACAAAACAGCGTGCAGATACGAAATATTGTAATACTGTTCACACAGCGGTATTGTTTGCAACACGAGTTTATTACGTGATTAGGATTTTTTTGGCTGGGGGTTTAACGACCACGTGAGCTACTAAGTGGTCTATACACAGTCGCCCGTCCCTAATTTACGGCCACTGGTTCCAGGAAAGGAAGAAAGCCAGCGCCATGAGAAAAACACAACATCAATGCGATCAGGGATTTATCAAAGAATTTCAAATTTGCTAGGAGGGCGATGCTGAAATGATTGATATATCAAACAGAGGTAATCGCTCTTTACACGTTTATAAGTGGGTCAAGGAAAAATTCTCATTGGCCGCCACCGGGAATCGAACCCAGGGTCTTCCAGTTTTGGAGACGGAAGTTGTGCTGGATGAAAGCAAATGCATCAAAGGCTGAAAATTTTTTTATATTAAAATATTTAGGCTTTACACGTAGGAATAAAATGAATTTTCCTTTCCGAAATTAAACAGGGTCATTTTGTATTTGTGCTGTTTTTATTTTTGATCTGTCATGTGTAAACGCTTCCCTAAACAAAAAAGAAAGCGAAAAAGTATTATAATGTGCAGTATTACTAAAAGAGGAGATCGCGATGTTTTCACAAACTATTGAACATGCTGAAATTATTCGGCAAAGTGTCAATAGAAATTAGAGCAGACTAAAGTGAAAAGATGTGAACATACGTTTCTATTTGCAATGCTTTGCTTTAAGCATAAGAAAACTAAACATAAACATTACACAGCTATATTCATAGATTTCCAATTAAAAAATGAAATAAAAAGTATTACATTATGGTAGAATACATTTCAAGATAAAGCTGAGGAATTTGCGTAAAGGCTAACTGCTATTTATTTACAGATATGCTACAAGATAGTCAAAGCAATTCGCGTTTAGGAAAATTGCCAGTTTTTACCGGTGTTGGGGAGCATATCTGAGAGTATGATCGTCCCTAATTTAGAGCCACAATTCTAGGGAAAGAAAAAAGCCGGGGCAATAAAGCAAGAACGCCAATCGTGCCTCCTCCCAGATTTGAAATCTCGCGCCTATGACCACGCGGCTGCAGGGACGACACCGTTCGGGTAAAAGCAAAACTCATGGCGCTAAGCGGAATACATGCCATAGAATTTCCACAGGTGACCTAAGAGAAAGAAAAATCATAAAAAAATATGTTCCTCGCAGTCTGTCTGTGCAACATAAGGACACTCTGCGCTCTGTGATGACTCTCTGGAGATTGTCAAGTATGGCAATATCTGTTATCAGTGTAGGATGTGACGAGGCCTAAAATGGACAAAACCCCAACACCTGTAGAGGTTGTCACAAAATAGCTGAGAATGTTTTTATAAAAAATATGCTTACCTTAATTATCAAGGCAGTGGTCATCTTATTCGAAATATTGTCTACTGCATCGAATATACATTATATTGACAAAAGTCACCAGACACCTAGAAGAGAAACACAACATAGCATTTATTGACATACATTAGTAAGGTGTCGTTCCAGCTTTGGGCTTAACGCATGCACTGACCCTTCGAGAGAGTCTTTCGACAAGGTTTTGGAACACAGCGATAGGTATGCGCTTCCATTCAGTACATAATGCTGCCGCTAACTGTTGCTTCGTAGTATGCTTTGGTTCCAAACTTCTTATGCGGCGATCTAATTCGTCCCATAGGTGCTCTATGGGATTAAGATTAGGGGTTTGTGCTGGCCACTCCACACACGATACAGAATTATCGTCAAACAACGCCGTAACAATACTTGTTTTATGGCTCGGTGAATTATCCTGCTGGTACCAACAAGACTTGGATCCATAGTATTGCCACAGAGTTGGTAGGGCATAATTGTCCAGAATATCGAGGTAGACGTGCTGGTTAACAGGTTTGTCCACGATAACCAACGACCCGGGACCATACCACGAAAAACACCCTCCACAAGAGTACACTGCCAGCTCCAAACTTGACTGTAGAAACAGTATACCGTGGTAAATAACGTTCTCCCGGCTGCTGCCATATCCACACACTGCCATCCATCAGACTGATGGATCGTGTATCTGGATTCATCAGTCCATACGACCCGTTTCCAACAATCTACGGTTCACGATAATTGTTCTTTACACCATGCTAAAGGACGAGTAGCGTTGCTGGTGTAGACGAAGGGCTTATGAGCAGCCGCACGACCACGGCAATCCTTGGAATAAAGTTCTCTGGGAACGGTACGTGTACATACCGAGGTTCCAGCAGTTTTACTCACCTCTATACTGAGGTGTTGTGCTGCCATACCCACACAGTTGTAACGACTCTCCTGAGCCTTCGACGTCCTCTATCACTGATTGTCTTTGGTCTGTCGGTACGTTTTGCTGCTTCAGGCACGCCATGTGTCTTCCAGTTATTCAGTACATCCAAAACAGTTGACTTGGGGTATGTTTAAACGCCTCTGGGTTTCTCTTATGGACAACCCACTAATATAACACCCAAGAGTCTTTTCTTTCTCAAAGTCAGTTCTCTCCCGCCGCGACATATTTACTCAACCTCAAAGTGCGATATCATCGCGGTCAGCTGCAGGCTTGTTTTTATACCGTTTGCAGCTGTACCGCGCATCTTAAGAACGCAGTGGATCCGTTCATTTGCTTTTGAAGTGGTGTCCGGTGACTTTTGTCAATATATCGTAGGTGCCCCAAAGTTACTCTCACTTTTTGAATGTCTTCTGGAATTCTTCTTTGAGGTATGATGATGCACCCCTGCTCAGCTGTAATAAGTTGTGTCAATTTCAAATTGCCGTCCGCGTAATGTCTTTTTTAAAATGGGGAACAACCATAAGTTACATGGTGACAATTCTGGACAATATGCAGTTTAGAGCATCAACTTAATATTCATTTTCTCCAAATGAGAAGCGACAGAACTGGCCAAGTGCGGCCTTGCATTATCGTGGTGTGACATCCAATTCTTTTTCAGGTGTGGTCGTTTTGTTGTCACATGTTTCTGCAGTTTCAGCAGGCCTGTTTTGTAGTAGTCGGCATTTATCGTAGTTTTTGGAGGAACAATGTGTTGATAGATCATAGCTTGACAATCAAAGGACGTAACCAACATGACCATTTCCGCTGATTTAGATTAACGAGCTTTTTCTGCTTCAGGCCACGATCGACGTTTCCAAACGCAGCCTTCTGCTTTGGCGTGTGGATCACAAAAGTGTAGCTAAGTTTCTTCGCCTGTAATAACCCGTTGCATGACTTTTGGATTTTCGTTTACCATTTGCTTTAATTTTCGACAAATCTCAGTTCGACGATTCATTTGTTCCTTTGTCAAGAAATGGGGAACGGATGTTGAACAAACTCGTTTCATACCCAAATGCTCAGTTAAAATTCTGCGAATTGATGATTTTGAAATGGGAATCATTTCGTCGATATTTCTGATTGATGGGTGTCTGCCTTCCAGTGTAATAACACCTATTATTTTGATTGCTGTACGTTTTATATAAAAACATTCTCATTTATTTTGGGATAAGCTATGTACATCTGTGCATGACAATTGGATGTGGTAAAATAAAATAAAATGGTGTTTACTGTCACAACGGAAAGAAGCTTATAAGCCAAAAGTTTTTGAATTATAAGCTTCTATCCAAAAACTTGTAACAAAGAACTTGTAAGTTTTTACTTATAAGCTTATATTTTGTGCATACGTAAATTGCTTCACGTCAGGTGTGCGTAAAGGAATCTGTCCAGTTGAATACCCATTACGAAATTGAAAGCCTCGTTTCTTTTTTAACAAACTCTGCGTATAAGATTCTATTTAGGATTTAAACACTGAAAAAAAAAAAGAATCTGTCGTAAAGCGTGTTACGTATCTTACCGGAGTTCTTGGGGGAAATGACTTTGCCGAATGGCGTGTTTACCCGATTGCATCTAGTTACTTTTCGTTTTTTTTTCTAATGTTTTCCAGTTGGGAGTGCTTAAAAACGTTTTAAAATCCCTAGAAACGTCTTCGAATGACAAACTGTCGCTTAAACCTTTTCGGTTTTGCTGAACGCAGGAAACTTTTTTGCAAGAAGGGTAAAGTTAAAAGTTCCTTTTTCAATATTTGTCGAAAAATATTTCCAATAAGTTACGAAAAAAACATTAAATATTTTATCCGTGAAACTCTGTTGATTCATTTCAAAACGTATGTACTATCTGAAAGAGAAAAAAATAAATTCATAGATTGAAGGAATGTGGAAGCAAACAGAAGTGGATATATCTTAAAGTGTGTACCGAAACATCTTGCATCGAAGAATCAACATTCTGAGCAAATATTTTATATAAATGTCTTAAGGAAGAACATAAAGAGACGTTTCCAAAAGTGAATCGTGGTTTCAACATTTTGTGACCAGATGTCAGAACGTATTTCCTTAGATACCCGCGTCACATCGGTCCAACAATCTGCTCCATTTTCTTTCAGACATCTGTTTTCGAGTAAGGGGAGGAACTTGCGAAGAAACCTTGTGGGCTCTGTGAACCCAAGTAGAAATACATTTTCCGAAAACGCACTTGCCCGCAGAGAGTTCATTAGATCGTGAAGGTTTATATTCTGCGTGTGTGTGTGTGTGTGTGTGTAGAGAGAGAGAGAGATAGAGAGATCAGGTGCCCTTTGATAGATCCAAAATACGTGGAATATATATTGTACGTACGGTCTCTTTTCATCTGCCAAAGAGAAATATTTTTTCCGTTGCGATATTTAGAGATATTCCTTTCAGAGACAGTTTGTAGTAAGCTTTACCGAGAGATTTTATTCCATCCGTAAATTTTTCATGCCAATTTATGAAAGATATTTTTCAGATAACGTTTCGGAAAACCTTTTCCTGTTCGCTGAATTATACAACATCCACGAATTCAGGTACTAAGATCGGATATCTATTGTAACGAAAAATTACTTTATCCAGGAGTCTTCAATAATTGAAGCGGCATGTTTTCAGATGAATATTACCGGAAAATCTTATTTTCTGAAGGAGATTATTATTCTTTAGAATTCTGTTTATAAGTATAATACTCAATATCCCAGTGGACGAAGAGTAAAGCCTGACCTTTTCAAACGTAAATTGTTTGTTTCTCAATCGAATGAAATTTGCCTGTTAATATTCCGTAAAACGCATTTGGTCGATTTTTTTTCGGCGTATACAGAATAGATAGATTATGCTGGATCCAATGATTTCTTCTGATACAAAGATTTCGTTCTGGTTTCTGAGGAATCTGGTCAATAATCCTACCCAGTTCTTTCGCGTTTCTCTTAGCTAAACAGTGAAACTCACAGTGATTAAGACATCAAGTACTGTGCTCTGATTTGGATCGCGGATAATTTTACACATACTTCTTTACCACTTTTCTTCTGTTTTAGAAAATACAATGTGTATATCGAGCGTAGAAAAGGTCTCTTTACCCAAAGTTTGTGAATTTGTTACATGAAAGGGATTACAGAAAGAGATCCCTAATTGATACACGCATATCTCTGCATGTGCTATAGAATACTGATTCAATTATTAATAGGTGTTTGAAATGGGTGTTAATGTTCCGAAACACACGCAATAATATTACCGGAAAGATGGCGTACAGTGCCTGTGAAAGTTCCTTCTTCGGGGGATATAATGCGGTGTGGTTATTTATATATATGATGTTTTCTTCAAGTAGAAAACAAACTCTGGTAGGGTTAAATCAGGATTGCGTGACGGTCAACGATTTTTAGAGATGATGTGATCATCTAAATGCAAACAGCCTTGTTACTGAAACGTTCCGTAAAGTTTAAATCGTGCTCCAGACAGCTAAAGTAAACAGTATATGACTAGGCGCTGAAGAGAAATTACGTCATAGTGAAAGTCTACTAATAAGGTCAATCAATGTTTAGTGGTCCGTGGGTCAGGTCTTAAGATAGCACAGCATCACAAAATACAATTCACTTCGTACTCAATCACCTACTCCTACGTCATCGAAATACAACAGATTTTTGTGATCACAGAATACTCAAGTTTTGATAACTTAATAACATATTGAGACTTCAATATCGACAAAGCATGATCTCAACATAAGCGATTCAATCAAGTTTGAATAATATCTCTGGTAACAAGTATTTCCGTAACAATCTTCTCCGAGCGCTCTCCTCAACAGAAATCTCTCTAAGCTCGATCAACCTCTCTCTTCTCTCTGTCAAACAGCACTCTTGATCACATACATCATTCACTTTTGAGCTAGCGTCAGTTTACCTCACAAACATTCACTAAGAGGGAGAATGTAGCATTAAGATTAGAAACTGTTTAAAGAGAAAGAACTGAAATTTATATAAGATAACAGAAACCAAAAAGAAGGTTAAATTACACTATGCGTTACAAAAACACTATGGTAATGAAAGCTCTTGCCTGCGTCTTTCGCCTTTATCTCTTTCACAACCTTTACTCTGTATGCACGTAGCTTCAAACGATTCATAGTGTTATGTTTAGACCCGCGTCACGCTCCTACTTCCTGTCACACAGATTTTCGAAGCTTTCTTGAAATTAGCTGGTAAGCATCCCTGATGAAATTAGGCGAAAGTACCAGGGATCGCCCACTTTCCGGCCTATCGTCCACAGAACCAGTGTAACGAAACCGTTTCACCAATTGATACAGAGAGCCTTTACCTGGCACCGGAATAATGGGATAGATTGGCAAGCATATCTCCACGCAGTTTTGGTGAGATTTAGATTGAAACTGCGTCTGCAGCAGAGTTGATTTCGGGCTCAACTTTAAGAGCTCGAGGCAGAGCGAGTCTACGTATGTCAGCCCGACCCCGTCTGAGCCCGAAGTGCATCAACCCGAACCCGCCTGAACCCTAATTTTATATCGCAAGGTAGAACCCGGGCGCTGACGAGCCCGAAAATTATGATTAATCTCTTCCGGCATTAAACAAAATTTCCTCTTCCAGACTTCCGCTCCTCCCTCCCCGTGTAATTAACCGATGTCTTTCCCAACTGCGGAGTGGGGAAGGGATGTCGATCTATTTCTATAGTTTCTCTGATGATTCATTTCTTCCTGAAATAATTCGGGGGCGGAGCATGAGGGAAAATTGGGAGGTACAACAACCTACGTCGTACATTGATCAAGAGAGTTTGCAGGGAGCTTCCCCCTTGAAGTAAAAAGCAAAATTTTATCGGCTTCGTATCTATTAGGTTGATGCATGAGTTCATGCCGTTTTATTTCACGTGTGTTTCCTAGGTCAGTAGTGACGGTGCAGATGGCCAGTTATATATCAAAATGTAGCCAGTAATATCGTGTATCTAAATCGTATTGCGTTGTGTGATTGTGTCTAATGGTGTTTTGGTTTTCAGTTCTGGAAGTATGGAGTGCCAAGTAGAGAAGAATCAACATTTCCGACATCTACGAGTTTAACAAAAGATCCACAGCCGCCGAGACTACTCGAAAAATTTGTGCTGCATACGAGAAGGAAGCTATTGCTCCGAGGACAGCTCACAAATGATTTGAGTGGTTCCAAGGTAGCAATTTTGACCTCAACAACTCTCCACGCTCAAGTCGTCCATTTAACTTTGATGAGGATCATTTGAGCCATCTCATCCACTTTAATCCGCTTCAAACCACACGCTAATTGGGCACTGAGATGAATGTGATCAGGCCACAGTGGTGCGACACTTTCAACGTATGGAAAAGGTCCAGAAATTTGGGGCTTGGGTGCCTCACACTCTCACCGAGGACAACAAGAATCAGCGTGTTGCCCTATGTGGTTCCTTGCTCGTCCGCTATCTCGAATGTTCTCGGCTACACAACCTCTTTCTGTCATGTATTGTTACTGGAGATGAAAAGTGGTGCCTGAACGTGAATTTCAGGCATCGGAGGGAATAGTTAAGCCCAAACAAGATTCCCACACCACGTCCAAAACAAGACCTTCATCCGGCGAAGATCATGTTGTGTGTCTAGTAGGAAATGGAAGGCATTATTAACTAGAAAATTCTGCCGAGGAATCGGACCATCTACGCTGCACTCTATTGTGAGTAACTCCGCCTCGTGGAGGGAACAATTCAGTAGAAACGGCCACATGCGCTATAGTGTACTTCTCCAACATGATAATGTACGGCCATGCAGTGCAAACATAGCGAAAATGGCCAATGGACATGAAATGGGAGATCCTTCCACATCCGGCCTGTTCCCCAGATATCGCCCCTGCAGACTATCATCTGTTCCGATATCTATCGAATGCACTCCGTGGCAGAACGTTCAACAATGATGTTGATCTCCAGAATATTCTTGATGATTTCTTCTCAGCAAAACGTGCACGTTTATTCAAGAATGGCATTGTAGACCGATCCAGACGTTGGGATACCATCATAAACAATGGGGGAAATACATAGTTGATTGATTCCGTTTTTCCTTCTGATGTAATGCATTCCTGTAGTGAGGTGAAAAAAATGGCATGAACTCATGCATCAACCTAATACTATCTATAGTTCTTAAAGAAACTTTTCCTTCGCAGAACTTCAGTAATTCATGGCCTATGGTATTTTTTACCCAACCCCGAAATGAATATTAATATCGAGTACCCACTCCCCATTTAGACCTAGTTGCCGAAGAATTCTATTTGACAACTAGAAAGTGGAAAAAAAGTCTGGCGTGCTAAATCATAAAAAATCACATAAAAAAAAGCTAGTAAAATCCTGCAATGCATTGATTATGATACGTTTTCCAACATACCAGAAATCATTACTCAAGTTATGAGGATAATGGCTGTAGAATAAATATTGCTCCTATGACCTGACCTTTGACCTCATTTCGATGTTATTCAACAGAACCGGTAAAGTATACTTCTGGCACAACATGATAAAGTTTTGTCTCAATCGAAACATTTTTAAGTAAGTTATAACGCATAAGGGCGATGGAATGGATCCCAATCCTATGTCCTGAAACTTAACCCCATTTCACCCATTTTCAATTGGGTTCATCCCAAGGTGGTCCTCTACGACAAACTAAAATTTCATCGAAATCGAACTATATTTACGCAAGTTATGACGCATAAGGGCAATGCAATGCATCCCACTTTTATGTCCTGACCTTTGACTCCACTTCACCCATTTTCAATAGGTTTCATCCCCAGGTGGTCCCCTAGGACAAACTAAAATTTCATCAAAATCGAACCTTATCTACGCAAGTTATGACGCATAAGGGCAATGGAATGGATCCCGCTCCTATGTCGTGGCCTTTAACCCCATTTATCCCATTTTCAATAGGATTCGTCCCCAGGTGCTCCCCTAGCACATACTAAAATTTCATCGAAATCGAACCATTGTTACGTGAGTGATCGTGCGGCCAGGCGGACAGACTTACAAACGGACAAAGCCGGAGCGTATACGCTGTCCAACCGTAGGTTGGAAAGCTTAAAAACGGAATACAATTATCTCCCTCCCTCAGAGCCCGAGCTCCAGTAAGTACTACGCAGTCCAAACCCGGTTCGGGCCCGGGATGGACTTCGGGCTTTGGGTACGGGCTCGGCCCATCTCAACAGTGGCCTGCAGTAAACCAATCCTTTTCCGCGAAAAAATCCATTCTGCGGTGAGTGACTGACTTTCAGCTTTTTTACCTTGAGCTCCTGAGGGATTGTGGGATGTATTCGCTCTGAACAATAACAAACCAGGGTTGCTAACCATCTGACAGTAAATATTGTCTACACAGCTGGTATAACGAAGTTATGGTGAATCATCAAACTTTGAGTAACGAGACGTTTTTGCATCGAATATGTCTCTGATGAGATCTACACATGTTCGTTTCTTAAATGTGCCTATACCAATGCAAATTAAAAACTAGAAAAAAAAAATGGCACGTCTTTACTTTGTTGGCACTGGTTTTACGGAAGGGTGGTAGCCGAGGTTTGAGAACGGATACAACGGCCATATCTATTTGGAATGCGACCTAATCCCGAAAGTGTGAGAATCCAGAGCGCTAAACTAGCATCAGTGAAAACATTCATTTCTCTTTTCAAAGTGAGGCACATTATTGAATAGTTATTTAGGATTTAGGCAATAAATATGAAGAAATATTCCTCGCTTGTCCAAACACAAAATACATGCACGATCTATACCGTATGAACAAAATTTGTACAACACGTATTGCAACCTAAAATGACGCTATAAACTGGGGATAGTTATTAGAACATGAAACAGAGTAGATTAGTTAGAACGGTACCTAAAATTATCTGAAAGGGAGCTGTTGTATCTTTCAGTGATTGATAAGGCACACCACTAGTCTTGTGTGGGGAAGCTATGGCACTGGCTTATATCGCAGCACGAAGTCCTGTGATAATTCAATAGCTGTGGTGTGGTCACACACGATCTAACATGAGGATGCGATCTGCATATACTATACAGCACAACAGTCAATCACGCTTGAAAACTGCAGGCAACATCAGCAATATGAGGGAAAGGAAATTATATGGAGTTAGGAAAGGCTTCAAAGGATAGTCTTTGCAAGAAAACGCACAAAGCTTTCTACTCTGACGCTTATTGGCCTAGCAGCATAAAGGCTTTTATATAGCTTCAAACAATATTGAGTTATTGAACATATTTAGTTTATACGTAATGATACAAACCTTAGGCCGTAAACCATAAATTTGACATGACCTGTGACACAAAAGCGAAGAGGATTAATATTTAACATTCGAGCAGGCTTGTTCATGGAAGACTCGCAAAAATAGCAACGACAGCAATATTGGAACTATTCCGGTACTCACCGACTGAACTATGGGATGTGTGCAGAAGTTCACATCTGCCAAAAACCCATGTTAAACAGGAAGTGCACGTATTCAGAATATCGGAGACATACAGACAGAATGCATTCATGTCTTTCACGATGCCGTACCATTCCTTAATAGAAAATCGATGCTGATGGTTCACAGACAGCACGAACGAACGAAAAAATTCCTAACTTAGGTTTAGAGTCCCAAACTTTCAGCGCGCGGCCCATTTTGGTGGAAGATAAATAATAAAGAAATATTTTTAGAGGGAGAAGGGGAGGTCAGGGTGGCCTGATAGGAAAGACAAAAGGAAAAATGCTGTAAAAAAAAAAAAAGAGATTTTAAAGAGTATACCGTTTCCCGTTATATAAAGAAATTGTAAGTTGCCCTACGTACTTACCTGAGTCATTTCACAATAGAGACGGGAAAGGGAGGAAGGGCCACAGGAAAGGGGGAACCTGTAAGAAGAAGAAAAACGAAGTACACGAGAAAAATATACCAGATAGCACCCAGCTCTCAAAACCATCCTTACATTTTTTTTGTCATCATTTGCTCAAGTTTTTAAGGCATCTGGGTTACAAACTTGAGCAAATGAGAGCGCCAGGGTTGGTTTTAACTAATATAGGTTTGATGTGATAAATTATGCTTCCGGAAAATAAAATGTTGTCAATCCCCACCTCCCAAAAAACAGTGCTATCCAGTAATAATATAGCGTTTTGAGTTCACCTACTTATGTGACAATCCGAGAATTTAAGCTGTTGAGGTTTTCCTGTGGGAAACAATGTCTCATTTTGAATAATAACACAAGGATCTTCATACCAACTATACTTAAGATAACGTACTTATAAATACACCACACTGTGAACACTCAACAGACGCATATAGCGTATTAAATCCGTTTATTATTTTTTCATTTTTGTGGCGTAGTAAGACGATGAGATTCGCAGGATCCATTATATATGTTCCAGGCTTAACACATTGGTTAAAGAATTTATTACATAAATACAACATATTAATAGCAATAAAGTCCCCGATCCCGTTTATCACATAGTATATCAAGTTGCAAGGAGAGACAGTGTGAGGAAGAAAAGGCGGGTGTGTAAGCTATACCTTTGGTATATCCTTGCAACACGGAATATGTATACGTATAACGGAATGACAAAGCGATCCTTGGACACTATATGCAAAGAACACTTACGAAGTGTCAACCAGGACATGCAGAATTTAGCCCTCGCCACAGAAATAATGCATTCATCGGCTGCTCCACTATGGAATAGTATTAGAAGAATTGCCACATACACGAACTTTAAAGAGACTGCCATCAGGGAAACAGTCGAAATCCTATCCAGCAAACTAGCGTGCAATGATATAATTTCTATTGAACTACCAAGAGCTTGGCATGCGTTATTAAAAGATGGAAACACATCGCGACACACCGTATAATAGTGCGATAAAAATTCGTGTAATACACTCGTGATGTCACACGCGTTATTTTCAAAAATCATCTTTGTTCTATACGTGTTCCAATTTCTTGCCTTTTTATGTCTACCATTGCCTTGAGAAAGCCTCCCAGTGGAGTGCGAAAGCTTGGAGAATCTT
This sequence comes from Macrothele yani, assembly GCA_039090855.1. Lineage (NCBI taxonomy): Eukaryota > Metazoa > Arthropoda > Arachnida > Araneae > Macrothelidae > Macrothele > Macrothele yani. Next base: position 191,477,549 of record CM076995.1, read on the forward strand.
TGTGCTTACTACGCCACAAAAATAATCGGATTTAATAAGCTACACGCGTCTGTTGAGTGTATACTTAAGATAGTATAACTATACTAGTGATGAAACAGAAACAGTCATGCTAATCTTTTTATGCCGCGCCTACACTACCTGAGCTCTATTCTACATGGACCAAATTTTTCCTATAAGCTCAAGAACGCGCTCAAGAAGGTGAACCTCGCTGTCGCCATAAGACCTCCGACATCTTTATGTGCTATGCTTAAGGGAAATACTGACAATCCCCCACTTTACAACGAAGCAGGTGTTTATGCCATACCTCCACAACATCCGGACCGCTCCAAGCGATACTACATCGGAATGACCACACGTTCATTTGGAATTAGAGTCAACGACTATAAGAGGGACATAAAAAACGGGAAATTAACTACGGCCCTATCCGGAGAAGTCCAGTTCAAGTCCGCTGATCCCATGTGGGATGACATAAAGAAATTAGCTTCCTACATCACCCCTAAATCCATCGCCATTCGAGAAACTCTGGAGAGCACTACCAACAGTGAGTCCTGCAACGAGAGCGTCTCGCTGGACTTACCACGAGATTGGAACCAATTCTTCAGGTAGTGGATGCTTTTTATTATCCTCCCAGGATTCCGCGTGCTAAAACGAACATGATGGCTTGTGTCTTTGAATGAATAATTACATTTGCATTATCTCCGTTTATTGCCAAGTCAAGTCACCACGTTCAAATTGTTGAAGCCTTCCATTATCCCGTTTGTAGTCTACCTTCCTTGAAAAAAACATCTGATCGATGTGCGAAAGCTTGGAAACTTGTATTTGTATTACACGCCAATAAAATTGGTATACTAGTATAGTTATACTATCATAAGTCCCATTTTAATTTGTATTACGCTGGTAGATTCCATTTTATTTAGTATTTCCCACGCATACACTAGGTTTTGAGACCTGCGAATCATTGCGGCTGCACGGTTTGTTAATTCTTTTGCATGATGTTCAGAATGGAGTCTTCGACGCAGGAGTTTCGCACAACACACTGGAGTCACAGCTGCAAATCTTTGGTCCTAGGCATCCACGTCCTCACATCGGACGATCAACATTCTGGCAATCAGGCGCTCGTTGATATAGAAAGCGCTAAACGAGGAAGCACGCAGATACCATACCATTCTCTGAACGTTTTCTCAAGACAAGATGTATATCATTATATTCGAAATACGTCATCTACACGCAACGCTTGATAAAAGTATACTTTTTATCAGCCTGATAAAATATCTTTGGCAGAAGAAGGTAGTTACAATTCCTTTCTTAACGGCAAGTCATCTCGAAATATTCACATAAGTTTTGACAACGACTGACAGCTAAAAATAAAAATAAAAATGTATGTTCTCAGAGTGAAAGGGAATGGATGATTAGGCGACGTGTTGACGTATAACGAATGACAACTCCTATTCCATGAGATGTGACATTCCATTAGTTGCTATTATATTACGATGAGTGCTTCCTTGTGTATTGTGTTCAATAAGATCTACGACCAGCTGTATATCGACAAAGGACAAATAATAGTTTGATTCACAGTGGAGTGAGCCTAGTCTGTTAGCGTTTGGCTTTAGTTATTACCCAAGTGTTCAATTAATATTGAGGAGACTATGTCATAACCTTCAAACGATCACGATAAAAGTGTAAAACATTAGGTTACATAAGGCAATAGTACTGATTTAGTTACCTGTTCTTGGAAAGGGGGAGGTACATTGCACTCTAGAACGAACCAATCATTTTTCATGCGGGACTGGAGTCCATGCCCAGCCCGGATGATTGGCCAGGGAAACATGGCTCTGCCCAATCGACCACAAGGGTATCTTGGCTATTTCTGTAAATAAGTACATTTGCTGAATTGCGATAATTCCTTCTCTCTCCTTTTCTTTTTCATTTTCATCAGATGGTAGATTCCTGAGTTTTACAGCGCTTGTAGGAGGTAGGATCCAAAAGTTCAGGGACTTGGCGTATAGGTCTTTACCTTGAATACTTTAAAACACCTATAAACAACCACCTTCAAAATAATCCTCTTGGGCGACTGCGCTTTTTCCAGGGATCGTAAAGTTTCTGGAAGTATTGCTGAAAGCCATGTTCTGCAACCCCTCGTAATGCCTCCTGCGTTGCCGTTTTTACCGCATTTGTTGAGACAAAACGACGTCCCTGTAGATTTTGTTTCATCAGTGGAAAGAGGTAAAAATCGCAGGTGGCTAGGTAAGGGTGAACCGGCCGGATGTGGAAGCACATTAGTACGATTTCTGGGGAGAAACTCCGTGACCAGTAGGGACAGATGTGCAGGCTCGTTGTCACAGAAAGGTACCACTTCGCCACATCTCCGTCGACATATTTTGCTTCCCGTAAGCGACGTAAAATGTCCAGAAAACGTTCCTTGTTAACTGTTGTGCCTTCAGGAAAACTTCGGAATGGACAATGCCGTGAGAATCAAAAACACCTCCAGCATGACTTTTCCTTTGCTGCGATCCTGCCTGAATTTCTTTGATCGCGGTGAAGACGGTGATTTCCATGTTGAAGAAGCACGCTTTGGCTGAATATCAAACAAGTAGCACCACGTTTTGTTATCTGTGATGATGTTATCCAAAAACGTAGGATCGCTTTCGGTTTTGTCGATAAATTCGCCTGGCATCCGCATCCGTTCATGCTTTTGTTTGGAGGTCAAAAGGCGAGAGACAATGTGCTGACACACGCGGTGCGTGTTAAGATCCTCAGTCAAAATTCGCTGGCGCGTGGTGTTCGATAAGTTATTTGCTTTAGCGATTTCCTCAATGGTTTAGCGACGATCCTGGCGAACACACTGCGCCACCATCGTAATTTTTTCCTCACTCCGTGCAGTTGCAGGTCGAACACAGCGCTCGTTATCTGCCATGGATTCTCGAACCCCCTTTGAAACACTCATTCACAGTGCTAGATTTAAGGCTTTTGGGGCCGTAGGCAACATTTTCTATGCGCCCCCTTTCCCCACACCCAGCCACCCATATTTGAATTTGCTCCTATAAGATTTTCTAATAAACTTATCTGTAAGTTAAGAATATAATAATTGGTAGTATAATCTTATTGTTATATAATTATTATTTAAATAGAAATTATTTAGACTTAACTTGTTATTACATTAAAGGTTATAAAAAAATATTTGTAAACATAGTCAAAGAGGTTCATGCGTATCCAGGAAAAACACTTTACATTTTGAATGCGCTCTCTATCGCATTCGACGTAAAGGAACAACACTTTACGTCGCATGCGCGCTTTATCGCACTCGTACGAACACGGGCGTGCCTGCAATCGAGCTATTGTTAAGTTCTTATTACTTTAATTATCACTCAAGATGAAATAAAATATTACCACTACTTTATTTTATTCAAGTAAATTAAAATAACGGTACCTCCCTTTTATAAGTTTTTCTGTTCCATGCTTTCCGTTTTTCTGGATTTTACACCTTGGGCCCTCTAGAGCCTGGGGCACCTAGGCCTCGGCCTAGTTGGAATAGTGGTAAATTCGCCGCTGCTCATTCACCTTTGATCTCGCCATAGTGGAGCGACCGTACACTTTCGAAAGCATTTCGAAGGTCTTTGCAGCTGTTTCACCCAAACGCTGACAAAATTTAATGTTACAACGTTGCTCTTCAAGAACCATGTTTCTGATATCGCATAAGACAGACGACTAACCACAGCAGCAAACGTCTGCGCGCGCATTCCAATCACTTTCTATGGGCCAAACCATTCTGACTACGGAGGGGAGAGATGACGGTACGTATTTCAGACGTCGTGATTTTAACTACCTGCTTGCTTTGTCGCAGGTGGGTGCTGTCCCCGAACTCTTTTACTCTTCCTTGAGAAAAAGCAAGAAGTGTCAACAGTGTCCAGATTTTTTCGAAAAACGGCAAATGCACTTCAAAGCCACAACTTCGTTTTTCTACATGATGCGGCATCACTTATAAATAAGCTTTGTTTGAAACTAATTTTTTTTCCCATTAAACTGATGATAGGATATGAACTATTATGCTGCATTGAGGTTTAGATAGTGTGCAGCAATCCCATGGGCATCGTAGATAGATTTGAAAGTTTGTGACGTGCCTGCATCGCAGGACACATATGAGATAAAGGCAGATAGCAACGAAAGCACACGTCCGCGTAGCTCAGTTGGGTGAGCGAGCTATTCCGGTATGAGGGGACCCGGGTTCGATGCCCGGCGTGGACAAAAATGACGGAGAATTTTACTTTGTTATAAGCTTTAAAATATGCATAAAATTCTGCTAATTGTCATGAAAATCTACGAGACATCTTTTTTTAGTTTGGGAGTTTAATGACCATCTTGAGCAATTCGATGGACTGCAGGCAGTCGGTCGTCCCTAAATTAGGGTCACTGGTTCCAGGGAAAGAGGAGAGCCAAGGCCTTAAGATCAACACAACATTCACGCCTCACCTGGATTCGGACCCGAATCATTTTCGGACGAATGGTCACAAGCCAGCGCTTAGACCACTGATCCAGCGGGGGCGGCACTGAATTTTGAATATCGTATGTTATATCTTTTAAACAGATTAAACGCCAAATGTAAATATTTCGTGCAACACTTCGCAAAGAAAGTTGAAAAAACCCGGTGCATCGTTTCTTTCGTTCGTTCTTTCAATGATTTATATGAGAGATAAAATAAAGAAGAAAGAGAAATGCTGGTATGATACTCAGAACAAATCCCATAGAGAATCCGAGATTTCGTTCCTTGTTTTCTGTGAACATCTTTCGTTTGCAGAATTTTAGAAAGGCATCAACAATGCCAGAAAACACCTGCATGTCTTCCAAAAAATATTTATTAATATTACATCACTCGTGAAGTTTCAAAGCAAGCAAATGATGAAAAAAAGACTCTGTGCCCTTATTCGTTTCAGAATGAAATGCATTTCGCTGAGAATATTTGATTACATTTTCCTTAAAGCTTCCATTCTGAAGAACACGAAAGGATTTAGAGTTGTCCGACGTTTCAAAGCTTGTGGATTTATGTGAGTATTTTTATATTTTCAAGAAACGTCATGGAGACGGCGAAAATGTTATTTGTAAGTGAAATAGGCAAACCAAAGACCACTAGAAGCATATAGGCCTTCCAAAACATAAAATTACCTCATTCGGGAGATATTATTATAAAAGTAGATCGTTTGACATGAAATGTAGGTAAAAAAATAGATAAATTCCGATTTTCGAATAGTAAAATATATTTTTGTCTGCTTTGTATGTCTTTTATAAAAATGTGTGTGCTTATGGAATAATTTCGTTTGCTTACTTGTGGACATCCTATCGCTGTGCCTATGTTGTAATCCAGTTACAAAATTTATCTTTCAGTTGCTTTATTCATTTTCGGCTGCACAGTTCTGCAGCCTAAATGCAGATGTTATTTACTATAGAAATTATATTCCATATCATTAAATCTAAAAATCAAAATTCATAAATAAAAGTGTGATATTCTTTACCACAAAGACTATTTTGCGCACTGCAAATATTGAATAATTTTCTCGCTACAGGGAGCAGAAGTATATTTCATTTTTCTCGAAATGTCTTCTTTTAAAATTCTACTTGAAAAAATATTTTTTTTTCAGATAGCTGCCATTATGAGGAATATTTTCTAATTTCTACAAAATACAATGCTGCTGCTAGTAAGAATAAGTGCGTCTTAATTTCGATTGTGTCTCAGAAGATTAAATGCACCTTACTTTTGGCATAAATGCATCCTCTATTTTTGAATAAGGCTAGGAAAAAACACCTTATACATGGGATACCACTCGTCATGGAAAAAGCTGAGCACTCGCAACGTTTACAAATTTTGCAGTTTTTGGCTTGAAAAAGCGAACAAATATTATTTTTCTCCGATTATTAAAAAAAAATCCAGTAGATAAATCTGCTTTTGTGTCAGTAAGCAATCTGTTATGGAAACGTTTCGGGCACCCCTTTTGCTTTTGAATAAAGCAGTTTACCGAACGCAATGCATCTTTATATCAGTCCATTAATTTGAAAAAAATTCTTTAGATGTCATTACCGCTGTTGCGGATAATCTTGAAGAAGTGAGTGACGAATAAATTAACTAGTCCTTCAGCCACATCACAGTACTGCCCTGTATTGACGCTTTGCTAGTGTATATGATATAGTGTGGCTTTCAATTAAACGATGACACAGCTTCGAGGAAAATTCCAACTTACATTAGGAAACAACTCAAAGATGTTCGAAAAAAAATATTATCGAATAATTAATAAGAAACAGGATATATTATTTGTAAAATACAACACAATATCGATTGTCCATATTTTTCAGTTACCGGTGATTCCCCTTCCTTTCATTAATCCGGATAATTGAGAGTACACTACAGTAAGCTTCTGTAGACATTTTTAACGCGAATTCACGCGCTATTACTTGGAAATCAATTCTAACCCGACACATGCATATTTTTGTGATTTTAGTGCTACCCCAAGTATCAAACTGTACAAACCCAAGAACGTTTACAAAAACTCACCCAAAATCCATTTGTACAATATTATTTCCAGCATATGTTACGTTTTTCAACCCTCTGACGTTGTTGGTCTAGTTAATTAAAGGTGAGAATAAAAGGTTTGCGGTTGTTATAGGTTCAGTTGTGAATACAGTTTACCTAACCAATCCTATTTTCCCTATAAGGTTTGAAACTTCCCTCTCGTCTATCTTCCAGGCGCCAGATATTTTTAGGGAACACACTGTTCGCTGTCGGCCTATTCTATGTGAAATATTTTGACAATCTCTTTGATCCATTGGGTTCATAGGATCCATTTCGCGTAGAGAAAAAGGAACTTCATTTCATTTATTTTTCGTTATGGGTTACATTTCACCATACTACATTTGAATATTGATTTTATAACATATAATATTAAGAACAAAACATATATAATATATATATATTTTTGTACAGGGTGACCAGAAAACACGAAGATGAGTAAAAGGCTATATTATATATGTATAGCCTGAGTGAATCTCAATTCTCCTAAATTGCGTAGTCAAGCCAAACGCCCTGAACATATAAAATACACGCATATATGGTCTGATTAATTATTTTTTACTACTAAATTTTATATTTCAGTTTGTTAGCAAATATTTTTTTAATTGCTTTCGAAAATAATTATAATTATCGATATGTGTTAGTTAAGGAGGTAGATTATCTCATAACATCAATCCCTGGTAATCAATAAAGTTTTGTTGGTTAAAGTGCTAGGTTTTGGTAACAAAAATACATTTCTGTTTCTAGTTCGATACTCATTAGCCACAGTGTTCAACTGAATTAAATGTTGATAGCTATTCTCCTTTTTTCTTTTATACATAAATCCTAATATTGACATAATTTCTCAGTATCTAAAATTCTATAGATATTAATCCATACCCCCATATACAAATTAATTTCCCTAAAGATATTTAAAATTCTGAGCAACCTATTTTGCAATGATTTTAATTTTCATAAATTAGTCTCAGGAGATAAATCATGAAGGAATTACGGGATTACACCATATAATTCAAATGTTGAAGATGACAATCCGATCTTTGGTGTAAATGTGACAAGGATGGTAAATCAGATAATATCCGAACACTTGAAAATCTTCATTGTCCTGGAGCGGTACTCGAACTCGCGTCTCCCAGATAGCGCCCAGGTATGCTAACCACTACATCACCCAGAAAGACCAAGTCTCAAGTTTCCGATTAATTTGAATATAAAACTTGAAATTTTCAAGTTTTCGGATGTTTTCGATTAATTGAATTTTTTTTTTTTTTTTTTTGATTGAAGGTTTAACGACCACCGTGAGCAACTCAATGGGCTATAATAAGCAGTCGCATTGAAATTTTCAAGTTTTCGATTAATTTGAATATAAAACTTGAAATTTTCAAGTTTTCGGATATTATCTGACTTAACGCCATTGTCACATTTACGCCAAAAATCTGATTGTCATCTTCAAAATGTGTATTAGTCTCAGTATTTTGACCCCATACTAATAAATAATAAGTCAAACATGGATAAACCACTCTGTAATACAAAAGTTTTAATGTTTATATTGTTAAATTATATGAAATTCTGGTAATTAAACCCAATACCCATGAAAAATTATTTACAATAGTTTGTATATGCTGCTAAAGACAAAAATACAAGCTTATGCATTTGAATGGAAAAAAATCGCAACAAGAAGAGATACAAAGTACGCAAAATAATTTGCTTTTGCATGCATGGGTGCAATCTGAAAGGTATTTTTCGTGCTTGACATTTTGGAACTGAAATATCGTGTTCACCAAAGAAATAAATAAACTCTGCTCAGATGAAAAAATTACGTTTCTTAAAAGCAAAAAATGGCTAAAAAATATATATTTATCATTTGCTTTTCTTTCATGTTGAAATTATTTTTTTTGTATTACATGAGAAGCACAAACGTAAAAAGAATAAAAACAAAAGCACACATTTTTTTGCACATGCGTAAACGCCTATACTTAAAAATTTCAAACAAAACGTCGAATCTATTTCATGCAACCTGTACATTTTTGGATACAAACAAGGGTTCAGCCTGACCTTAACAGATGCATCTTTTCGAGTTATTGCTGCGTCGTGTGCGTTCCAGATGGGTACCTCATCACCTAACGAGAGAACAATTGTTAGCCAGGGTTCAGGTGTGTCATGAGTGGAAACAAATGATTACATAGAATCCAGACTTTCTAAATCCAGAGTAATAACTGCCGACGAAACATGGGTACACTATTTCAACCCCCTCACGAAGCGCGCAACGAGTGTCTGGAAACACAAGGTCTCGCCTCTTCCGAAAAGAGACCGCCAAACCAAATCAGCTGGGATGATGATAATTTTCTTTTAACATAAAAGTGTAGTCTACCAGCATGCCTTTCCTCCACAATTTACTGTCAATGCTGAGTACTACATTTCAGTCTTAAAGCGTCTGCGACGACACATATCGATTAAGCGACCGGAACTAGTGGGCAAGGGGACCCTACACCATAATAACGCCCGCCCACATGTGGCTGCTTGTGTTCAACAGTTTCTTATGAAATGGCGTATTGAAATCATGCCACAGCCGGCCTAAAGTCCCGGCCTCGCCCCGTGCGATTTCTGGTTGTTTCCAACAATCAAAGAAATGTTCCGTGGCGCAACATTCAACGCAGATGCTGATGTTATTCAAGCTGTACAGGGGTCGCTAAAGCAGCTTCCACAAAATGTTTTCGCCAGATGCTTTGAAAAGTAGACTTAACGATGGGACCATTGCATATCATCCAAAGGAAGATACTTTGAGAAAGAATAACATATATGTTGCTGTAGCTATATTTCTTCATTTTGTGTGATCTTACTCTCAATTTTTATGGAAGTGCCGTTGTATGTAGCAGTTTGCGGTTAAATAACAGATTTAATAATTTTGATTTGTAGCGTAGCTCGAAGGATTTATTTTTTTGAAACAGCTATAATCTTCTATCAAAAATTCGAAATAAGTAAGAGAAGCCCGTATGTAATAATACTGATGCTCCTTACGTTTTCTTTGAGGTATCATGCTCGTAGAGGGGACACAATTTGGAAATGAAACATGCACTATGGTTATAATGAATTAGAATACAAAGAGTGAAATAGGTGCAATACTTTAGTGACAGTTCGATGGATGCCTCCAGTTAACTAATACTAAAATCCCTAAAGTCGGCCAACTAAATGGTATTACTGATGGTAAGGGACATTATAGAAAATAAGCATATGATGTACGCATGAGAGAAAGAGAGAGAGAGAGAGAGAGAGAATTTGAGTTATCGGAGTAGGGAACACCAAGGGGAAAAAGAAATAAAGAGAAGAAATACATTGCCTGATGAGAAAGTAGAGAGAGAAGGAGAGAGTAAGAGAGGGAAAGGGAGAGAGCATGGCACAGACAGAAAGATAATTACTGCGAAATTGCGCTCTGCAGAGCAATAAATAAATCTCGGCTATTTCATCATGAATGTGTGATCAATGCCGACTATTGTCGAGTAATGGGGTTATATGGGGTAATTTCTTTATGAATTAATATTCTCCAAAGCTAGACGACCAGCCTATGGAATGTCGTAAGCGCAAAGAAGAGGTAATGACGTTCTTGTTATAGGATGTGAAGAAATAAATAATAAAACACTCGATGCTCATACGTTCGAAGATACTAATCAAAGAAAATTTCCCCGCAGTTAACCGAAAGCATGCATTGGTCTTTCCAGTTTTTTACATAAAGTTCGTGCATTACTTAAAAACATTATGCTAGTGCAATATGTCAAACATAAATCTGTTCAACTTTTCTTACCAATGACAACATAATACTGCAGACAGCAGTCATTGTTCAGCATCTCACGATTTTAAGCTTCTATAAATTGTACGGTGCTAGTTTTTAAAATATCAGCGATAAAACAAAGGAACGTTGTTTAGGATGGCGGAAGGGTGGGTGGATTATATAGGAAAGCACCCAACTTTTAAAGGCAATAAAATCGAGATGCTAGGAATTTTGGGATTTGAAAGACCAAGAAGAAGATGGAAAAAGCGTGCAGGTCATACAAGAAGACAAAGCAAAAAAGAGAACACGCAGTATAGGAATTAAATGAAGAAGGCTTGTTCGATAGGAGGACTCTATGACTGCCTAGGACTAAAATTGCGGAAAATGAAAAAAAATCGTAAGGTGGTATTCATAATCTGCTTTAATCACAGTGCATGTCTCTCGTGCTCTAGAAAGTTCCTTTATCTTGAGATCTGGCAAAAATGCTGAGAATTTCTGCACGTGCGGCAACAACTTTCTGGACAACATGAAACTGCACGTCCCTCCACGAACTTCTACACACCTTCACGTCGTTATATCAATGGTTTCTTCAAACCGGCGCCATACTTTGAGAATGTGTGACGCCCTATAGAGGTGAAGCACGTGTGAAGACAACGAATCTGCAGCGATACAATCCGTCGATGTAGTTTCGTCGGTAGTAACAACCCATTCCGGAGCGAGGAGACGTGGCTTCTATCCTTGTCACCAACAAATTCCTGTTTACACATTGGCATCTGAACGTAAAAATGGACCTACTGGCATTTATTTAGGTTCTTCGAAAAATGTGTGATGTTCGTTCCACACAACGTCTGGAATTAATGAAAGGTAAGGTTCCTTCTTCGCTTCAAATAAAAAAAGGAAAGATGACACCGAATTTTCGGGTGTAATGAGCACGTCTTTTGAATCCGTTCTGCTGCGAATTAAATTTACCAAAGCTATTTAAAATCAATGGAACCGGTACGGAAAAGAGTAGTATCTGACAGAAGAAATAAGTTTTGCAAACGGGTTTTTAAACTGGGAGATATTGCTGTAAAGGGAAACGTCAGCTTACGCCCTCTGGTGACAGACTTGTGCGTTAAGAAAAAATTTATTTATATGAGAAACGTATCGCAGTAGACACGCTCTCCAAGAAAGAAGGCATTTTGTGAATCGGATCATTAGAAGCAGAGATATTGACAAAAACAGGATATATATCTATGCCTCCTGGCGGAGAAACCGTGCATTATTTTAAGAAGAAAATATTCCCAAAATGTTTGTCTACGTGAGTAGTATTGATCTGTGAAAGAATTTTTTCAATCGAGATTTTAGAAGCTCAAATTCTGCTGCAAATACATTAGAAGTAGAAATGAACATTTACGCCTCCTGGTGGCCAAACCATTTTATAACAAAAATTAGAAATTTTATGCAAAATATTTCACATTATGAGTTGTATCTGCTGAAGGAAAAAAATTTCAACTCGGAGTTTTAGAAGCAGAGATATCTGGGGAAAAGCAATTTAATTTTACGCCCTCTAGCAGAGAACATATGCGAAACTTGGAAAAGTGACTATGCTTAAAATATTCTTCGACATGAATGGAATCGCAAAGTAAAATAATTTTTTGAATTGGATGTTTCGAAGTAAATATGTAGAATAAAATGTGTTTTGAATTCGATATCATCTGCATTAATGCCCTCTAGCGGCAAAATTTTGCATCGTAAAAAAAAACCCAACCAAAATAAAGGAACATCATTCGCACATTTCTAGCTTCCTAACGCAAAAAGAATTTTCAAATCGGACTATTAGTTCCAGAGATGTCGTGTCTGCAGACGGACAAACCGATAACATAAGCACAATCTTTTTTTACAAAAGATGTGCTAAAAATAATTAAGAGGGAGATGATGTAACGTACTACAGAGGTGAAGCACATGTCAAGACGACAAATCTGTAGCGATACATTCCGTCGGTGTAGCTTAGTCGGTTAGAGCAACTCGCTCCGGAGAGATGGGACACGGTTTCGATACCCGTCACCGACAAATTCCTGTTTTCACAAATATTTTGCACCCCAATACAAAGTGCTACTTTGAGGCCTCTTTTTGAACTTTTCACTGGAAATAATTTACATGATGTTTGGGAATTTAACATAAACGCATGGATTTGGCTGCTCTGCAACTCTGCGCTTTTAAACCTTTAGAGAAACGTTGTTTTAGGGTCTACAAGTACTTAGTAGCTCAAATTATTACGCCATAAATAGTGATTTCCCTCACATTAAAAATATTTGTTAGGGACTGTCCCCTTCGTAAAACTACTGGGTGTATTTGATTTACCTAGTCGGAATGGAGTCCCTTATACCTCTCTTTACTCAGTGATACCAGACATAACAAGAAAGATGACACCGAATTTTCGGGTGTAATAAGCACGTCCTTTGAATCCGTTCTGACGCAAATTAAATTTATCAAAGGGATTCAAAGTCAATGGAACCGGTAAACAATAGTATCTGACGGAAGAAAGAAGTTTTTCAATCGGGTTTTTAATCCCTCAGATATTGCTGTAAACGGAATCGTGAGATTACGCCCTCTGCAGATTACGCCCTCTGGTTGCAGAAAGTATTTTCAAAAGGTTTTCCAATATGAGCGTTTTCGGTCCAAGAAAAAGGAAATTTAGTTGAGTATTCAGGATCCCAGATTTTCCTGCAAATACATCAGAAGCGGAAATTAACACTTATTCCCCCTATAGGCCAAACTATTCTTTATCAAACATTAGAAATTATATGTAAAAAAAACATTTTCCATCAGGTGTTGTATGCGATACAGGAATAATTTTTCAAATCGGAGTTTTAGAAGCAGAAATAACGCAGAAAACGCAATTTACCATTGCGCCTCCTAGCGGAAAGTCTATGATTTACTTGAAAATTTTGAATTTATATGAAAAGCATTTCTCATCGGAAACACTATCCAATAAAGAAGGGATTTTTCAAATCGGACTATTAGAAGTAGAGACATTGGCAAAAATAAGATATACATCTCTCCTCTGTCGTAGAAACCATGCATTATTTTAAGAAGAAAATGTTCCTAAAAGGTTTACTGACATGAGTAGTATCGACCTGCAAACGACTTTTTTTTCAATCGAGATTTCAGAAGCTCATATTTTGCTGCAAATACATCCGAAGCGGAAATTAAGACTAACGCCATCTGGTGGCCAAACCATTTTTTTTTTTGCAAAATTAGAAATTATGTGCAAACGATTTCCCATCAGGAGCTGTATCCAGTGCAGAAAGAATTTTTCAAATCGGAGATTTGGAAGCAGAGATATAGGTGGAAACGTCATTTCCTTTACGCCACCTAGCGGAAAGTCTATGAATTACTTGAAAATTTTGAAATTATATGAAAAACATGTCACACTGAAAACACTATCCAACAAAGAAGGAATTATTCAAATTGGACTCCTAAAAGTAGAGATATTGACAAAAATAAGATATACATCATCTACGCACCCTGTCGGAGAAACTATGGAATAGTTTTTGAAGAAAATATTCGGAAAGGTTTTTGGACGTGAGTCGCATCGGTCCACGAAAGGAGTTTTTCAATCGGGATTTTATAAGTTCAGATTTTATGGCAAATACATCAGAAGCAAAAATTAGCTCTTACGCCCCCTGGTGGTCAAAGTATTCTTTATCAACAATTAGAAAATATACACAAAAGATTTTCCATCATGAGCTGTATCCGTTAAAGAAAACATTTTTCAAATCTGAATTTTAGATGAGGAGATATCGGGGGGAAACGTAATTTATTCTTACGCCCCCTAGCGAAGAATCTATGTGTAATTTGAAAAAGTAACTATACTTAAAATACTCCTCGACATAAACGGAATCGAAAGATATAATATTTTTTTTCAATTTGGATGTCTAGAAGCAAATATATGGAATAAAACGTATTTTTGAATTCGACATCATTTACGCCCTCTAGCGGCGAAATTATACATCGTAAAAAAACAACAACAACGAAATAAATGATCATTATTCGGACATTTCAAGCTTTCAAATGCAAAAATAATTTTTCAAATCGGACTAATAGTTGCAGAGATATCGTGTCTACAGACGGACGAACGGACGGACGGACAAACCGATAACATAAGCATGTTATTTTTTTTACAAAAGGCGTGCTAAAAAATTACCCAAGTATTTGCTCAATATTCTCTTCCTTTTGTCCATGAGAAAAATAAAATATGTTTTGTGGCAGTTTTGGAGAGCGAAATTCCGCCCCCACTATGAACTGCCTCTTCAAGCACTTGTTCTATGTTTAATGCGATATAAGACGATGCGCAGGAATGGGGCTTCTGGAAAGTAAAAACTCTCGTTTCATCAGAAAAACAAAGAGGTGAAACGGTAAGGAGATGCGTTGACAGATGCGACAAAGCAAGATAGCCTGTGGCCAAAGAGAGAGCAAAAGAAATTGGTCAGAACTGCTTTTAGGTCAAGAAAAATTCCATATCGTCGGCTATAAAATGAAATGAGGCTATAGGAGCCCCAGAAATATTATGTCCCGATGCCCTGTTTACCTGCTTGAAGCTATCTTGGAAGTGCATGTATCCTGTTTATGAAAATAGAGTTAAAGAAATTGGCCATGGAAGTCGTGTGACACTTTTCTCAGCAAAATACAGGTGAATCCTGGTATGATGGTTCCAAGAACGCTGTGAATCAACAGCAATGGAACAAAGAGGTGTGGTCAGACAAATCACACTATACGTTGTTCTGTAGTAACTGTGGTTCAGCAGGGAGTGTGGCGAACACCTTACAAAGCGATGGCCATCGACAATCTTTGTGAACACAATCCAATCATCTGGAAATGGAAGCACAGCACCTAAGATTTTCTGTTAGTGCGGAATAAATCACGTGACACCAGTGGAACGTAAAATGATATCCAAGAAATGTTGTAGCAGAACAAATCCTCACAGCAATGCAGCACCTTTTCCCTAATGACCACCGTGAGCAACTCAATTGGCTATAAGTAGTCGCCCATCCCTAATTTAGAGTCAGTGCTTCCAGGGAAGGAAGAGGGCCAGTGCCGTAAGACAAAAACAACATACTTGCCTCATCGGGATTTGAACCCGGACCCTTCACGAACGAATCATCATAAGCCAGAGGTTAGACCACTACTCCACTGGTGCGGCCAGGTTCGTGATGAGCATCACGACTACACCCTTTTTCAGTCGTAAAATGTGAGGCGGAAGGCCACTCATCTCGATCGTGCGCACACATTCAACTGGATAGCCCACTCTTTCACTCTCATTTTCAGTTACTTGGTGTTTGTAAATGTTGTTGGAATGATATTCGCGTTGCGAATACTCTTCACTCGTCGGAATCGACGGTTAGTTTCCTTTTTTTTTCCTTAAGAATAAACTTATATGAAACAACAAGTATAAACTTTATTTGATTGAAAAATTCATTCAACCACTTTAGTAAAGACAATAGTCCAGGTTCCTGATTTTTTTATTTTGACTGAAGGTTTAACGACCATTGTGAGCACCTCAATGAGCTATAAGCAGTCGCCCGTAATATTTTCACTAACAATGGCCAACGTAATGTTTATTGAGATCTTTACATAATGGGAAACGTCTTACCTACGTGAATAAACTGGATCGAATTAATATAAAATTGTATATATACATCACACAATCCAACGGCATATCGCAATTAGGTCTTCGAGGGTGTTCGCTGTTCCGATGAGAAGAACTTCGATAGGAATGCCTGCTAGCGTTGCTTTGCCCAGCGGTTCGCTCAGAAAATATATGACTTCGGGCTTTGGACTATCTCAGTTCCTCTATGCCTCCGTCTTCAACAGCGGGTGAGTCAACCGCATGCTTCTCCCATAGACTTTACATGGGAACTTTACCGACCCAGAACGCTCGAACCATTGCTCCAATCTCGTTTTTCTTTTCGTCAGGCACATCTACATGGTAAGACCTTTATTTTGATACCTCAACTATATCTTTACGTTCAGGCTATCTCTCGAAATAGTACTCCCAGTAAAAAACCTTATAGAATTAACATATATATACTGAATGTCTTGTTTTCTAGTCTGTTAATTTGTGATCTTAAGTGCTGGTTTCCGATACTTACGGATTCAGTGATCGAATATGAGGCTAAATCCAAAGCCTCACGCGAGTTAATTGGTTGACATGGGTTGCTGGCCACAGCTATGTTACAGTATCACCTGTAGATATGGGTCCTACAAAAATTGGGCATCAGCTGAAATCCTCGGGAATGCGTCTATCAAAAAGATAAGTAATTTTCTTATTTTGAGTTTGACGACAAACATTACTTGTTTACAAGAGGACAGATTTAGAGACGCTGACGGAAAAATCTGATCGGAAATATTACTCATGATTTTTATTGAATTTGATTTTCAGCGCGACCAATCAGAAGAGTAGAAATCATGCTCAAAAACACGAAGGTTTATTGGAGGGCGAACGCAAAATGAAACGGCCTAGAAAATTATAATCATTCTCACATATATCCCAATAGGAGTTTTATTTTTTTCATACATATCGCAAAAGCCGCAGTGGTCTAAGCGATGGCCGCTGATCATTCTTCCGAAAGGGGTCCGGGTTCGGATCCCGGTGAGGCATGGATGTTGTGGTTGTCTTACGGCACTGGCTCTCTCACTTTCCTGGAGCCAGCGACCCTAAATTAGGGACGGGCGACTGCTTATAGCCCATTGAGTTGCTCACGGTGGTCGTTAAACCCCCAATAAAAAAAAAAAGATATATCGCAAAAAAAGAGGAGAAAAAGAAGGGTTTTGTAATACGTACATCGGCCGTTCCATAAAAACAGAGTAAAATCACAGAAAATGAAGAAATATATGTACAGCAAATATATGCTATTCTTTCTCAAAGTATCTTCCCTCCAATGACATACATCGGTCCCATCGTTCAGTCCACTTTTCAAAGCATGTGGCGAAGGCATTTTCTCGAAGCTGCTTTAGCGACCCCTGTACAGCTCGAATAACGTCAGCGTCTGTGCTGAATGTTGCGCCACGGAACGTCTCCTTCATTGTTGGAAACAACCAGAAAACGCACGGGGTGAGATCCGGACTGTAAGGTGTGCAATGATTTTAATACTTCATTTCGTACGAAACTGTTGAACACAAGCAGCCACAGGTGAGCGGGCGTTATCATGGTGTAGGGTCCACTTGCCCACCAGTTCCGCCCGCTTAATCAATATGTGTCGTCGCAGATGCTTCAAGACTGAAATTTAATATGCAGCATTGACAATAATTTGTGGAGGAAAGGCGTGCTGGTAAACTACGCCTTTATGATCAAATAAAATTATCATCATCACCTTCCTAGCGGATTTGGTTTAGTGGACTCTTTTCGGAGGAGGTAAGACTGTGTGTTTCTAGACACTCGTTGCGCGCTTTGTGTGGGGGTCGAAATAGTAGACTCAGGTTTCATAGGTAGTTATCACTATGTTTAGAAAGTTTTGATCCTTTGCAATCAGTTGTTTCCACTCAAGTCACACTTGAACTCTGGCTAACAATTGTTTTCTCGTCAGGTGATAAAGCACCCATCTGGAACACACAAGATGCAGCAATAATTTGTCGCGTAGAATGTGGAATACATACGTTTTTAAAATATTAATTGTCGCCGCTGTGTCTTTGCAAGTCATTTGTCGATATTCTTGCCGGATTGTCCAAACAGTGTTAACAATACGCTCGTTAAAACAGGACACCTTCAGATCGAGCACACCGAGGAAAGAGTTCTGCCGATAAACGCCCTTTTTTGAAATCATAGTTCAACCTAAAAATCGTTGACTCACCCAAACAATCAGGAAAAACATTCAATCATAATCATTCAATTGATTTCATTAAATCAACTGTTTCTGGAGCCGTTCAAATCAAACGATAGCAAACTTTTATCGTACAAAGCATTTCACTTCTTAACTCTGAATCACCCACCTCTGTAGCTATATGGCGAAATGCAGACGTACCTTAAACAACTGCGGAATAACAAAACGAGAATCGTCTGCAACGGCTAATAACTGTTGCCATAGATACCTTCTTAATTCAGTTAGTCGTCTGCGTGGTTATTTTCTCACTTCACACTGTTGCCAACTCGAAAAAGTACTCTCAGTTTTTATGGAACAACCTTTGTACATACCCAGGAATTCAGCGACAGAAATAGTTGAATGGAAGACAAAATGTTTTGCCGAGGCTTGCGTCTATAAGGTCTTACAAAACAACTCGAGTGAGAGAGAGAGAGAGGGTGAGTAGTAATCAGTATCATTCGCTATTGCATAAGCAGGTGAAGAAACGAGCATATGCACTTACATCCTCTTACGGACAATTGTGGATAAAAAACAAGTTGTAAAATGTGAGAAAACCTGTTCTTAAGTAAATCTTTCGGCACCAACTGAATCTTTCGAATCCGTCTTCTAAAAGCAATGATAGTTTGTCCATAAGAAGTCAATAGGCAGGCAGATCTGTTATTGGCATCAGGAATAGAACTTGGATAGCAATAAGATGAACCGTCTCCCCTTCTTTCTTTTCTTCTCTAAAGGCATGCTAAAAACTAGCGGAATGCAAATATTTCGGGATAGCTTGGTGCTGTTTTTCAAGCAGTATTGAAAAAGCTGTATCTTGTACGATCAATCTTTATAAAGTTTCCCTGAAAGCTTCAAAACCTTCACAGTCTCTTATTTTGCAAACAGAAGCGAATTTTTCCAAATCTCTTGCACATTCTTATCAGTATGGTTCTTGCGTGCTGTTACCTTGGAAACGTGAACGTATCCCAGGATAAACGCGAAGTTACGTGCAGTTCTGTACACAGTCGAAACCGCTTTCACTTCAGGAAAGGAAGAATTTAAAATCACTTTGTCTGCCAACAGTCTGTTATCGCACGGAGAAAATGCAGACTGCTAAAAACAATATATGTATCTTTAAAGGATACTGGAATATTCGTTTGGCTGCTTCGTTCCTCCTATGGGAAGTGTACTGCAAATATTTGCTAAGTTGCAAACTTTCTCGAGATTGCTTTCATTAAAAAAAATGAAGCATCCATCTCGAAATTCGAATAGGAAATGCTTGTGTTAGTGTATATTCCTACATTGCCAGACTATTTAATTCGCATGACTTTGATTAATCTCTTGTGAATGTTTTTACGCGGAGTAATTAAATAACGGAGGAGTACGGAAGAAGATTATGGAATATCTGTTTTTATTAATTTTCGTTCATCCAATTAAGTTGTAGGGACAAGAAGAAAAAAGTTGTAGAATTTGTATGGGCAGGAAAAGCACATGTAGATGATTAAACCAAGGGGTGATGGTATTTCTGCTTCACTCATGTTCAAATTTTTAATATAATCGCATAAAAGAAGCTTTATTGATTAAACATCGTGCGTACTGAATATACAGTAACTTCCGTGTGATAAACTGGAATCAGAAGCAGAATAAAAAAGTGACACTGAAGAAATATAAATAGGAAATCAATACTCACATAAAAAATAAAGAAAAGTGAAACATCTTTCTTCATAGAAAAATTCAAGACAATACCATGGTACTCAAATTGATAGAATACACCAATTATTTAGTAACACTCTATTTAGTGATCCGATTTATTAGCGTAGGAGATATACACATAAGCGTCTCCAAGCTTTCGCGTATCAACCAGATGGCTTTTTCAAGGAAGTTAGACAGAAACTGCAAACTGAATAATAGAACGCATAACAAAGCTCTTTCTGTCACGTAGCATACAAAACAGCTATCTTCCGTTCTCGAATTAGACGAGCCTTCGCTGTCTCCTCCAATACCCATTCTAGACAACACGAAATTGGAAACGTCATCAAGTTGGCCACTGATGCAAGTTATTCATTGAATCAGATACGTAACTTCATTCAAAAAGCCAGGGTGAAACATTCTAATCTTCCTGTGATGCAGCGTTGTTATTTAGACCCAATTTTCTACATACCAAATGTGTCTTACAAACTCAAGAACGCCCTCAAAAGATGAACTAAGGCGTTGGCATAAGGTCTCCTGCATCTTTATATACTACACTGGGGTGCAAAAATTAAGGACGAGGCGGTTTTTCGAATGTAATGTCGTGCAGAAGTGCTCTACATCGACCCAAATCATACCATAAGATTCCCAAGATGTAAGAATATGGGACAAGTGAGCAAAACCGTCCAAACAAGGAATCTAAAGGATGCACTTTATTGAAAAAGTAGCTTCGAGCACAACTGGACAGAAGACAGAAACGTGCATGTAACAGGCGGCTGCCAAGAAAAAATCCAGTCTTTAGTAAGGGATATGATCACTCCTGAGTGCGTTGCAGGATTTTCAACGTCTGTCCATGCTGAGGACGAGGTTGTCAAGAAGTTGTTGAGGCATCGCGGCCCATTCCTCTTGTAGCGCCAATCGCAGCTGCGGAATCGTTGCTGGCGGCTAGTGACGTGCTGCCAAGCGTCACTAGCCGCCAGCGTTGAATATCTTCATCCTCCAACAGCTAGCTCTGCGACAGCCACTGTAGGATGAGGTGTAGCGTTGTCGTCCATAAAGAGGAACCCAGGACCCACAGCACCTCTAAACAGACGCACTTGAGGCAGGAGAACCTCGGTGCAATAGCGAACACCAGTGACTGAACCTCTTTGGAAGATGTGGAAGTCAGTACGGCTACCAAGCATGATACCGCCCCAAACGAGAACTTCACCACCTTCAAACCGGTCCCTTTCGATGACGTTGGAGGTGTGATTGCGTGTTTCCTGCTCTCTCCAGATGTGTATACGTCCAGAATTGATCGTCAGACTAAATCGGCTTTCATCCGTAAAGAGAACTCGACCGCATTGCTGATGTGTCCAGTTCTTGTGTTCCTGGCACCAAAGAAACCGTCGTCTCGGATGAGCAAGCGTTAATGGCACACACCGTACTGGTCGTCGTGAAAATAGACCACCTTTGTGCAACCTTCTGGCCACGGTAAAACGCGATAACGGACTTCCAGTTGTCTGTTGCATGTGCCTTACGATTTTTTCCGCTGTCTGCCATCTGTCTCTTCTCGCCTGTAGGACAATATACCGGTCGTCCGTCGTTGTGGTTGCTCGTGGACGACCACTGCTAAACTCTCGGACAGATGTACCTGTCGTTTGAAATGCTCTCCAAGCTCGTGAAACGATGCTGTGAGCGATCTCGTACTCCTCGGCCACACTAGTCACACTTAGACCTTCTTCCAACTTCCCAATGACGCGACCTCGGGTAACGTCATCCAGATGTCGTCTACTGGATTGCCTGTTGGCCATATCACACTGTGGCAGCAACTCGACGTCGTTCAAACCAATGTACACCGTGCAATAGCTTTCACCTAATTGCTGAGCGTACACCGCCCGTGTGCTTTATACCCTTCCGACACTCCCCACCCCTACGTTATGCTGCATATATGCGCATGCCCTACCGTACCGGACCCTAGTTTATCTCCTGAGTGGTTTTTCGGTCCGTTCTGCTTGCTCGTTCCACTGTTATGCTAATTTCTCCTCTTCGTCCTTGATTTTTGCACACCAGTGCACTAAGTGGAATTATATCACAACAACAAATAATAAGGTTTACTAATTAATGATATTGTGCGATACTTAGGTAGGTGGATTAATGAATGTTATTGCCGTGAAGCCAATGAGAGAAAATATGAGTCTCATAAAAGTAAATATTTAGTTAACTATGGGGGCCCATGGTAAGTATTTCGGCTGTTTGGTTTTCTCAAAACTGTTTGTTATTATTATTATTATTAAATATAATTTAGATTTAGATGAACGTAAAGAACGACACCGATGAAATTTGGTGTAGATACGTAAGTCCGTCTACACATTCGTAAGCTCAAATCTGACCTCAAGATAGAAGGAAAACCTGAATCGCAAGTGTGTTAGCGAGGAGGGATTGGTAACATTGTGTTCACGATATCTACAGGTTTCTTAGACGAAATATTACTATTCGTGGTATACAACATTTTAAAAATCTCGTCAATAGTAATTTCCCTTTTGGAAGGTTGAGAGAAAGCCAAAATTCGCTACGACTCACCATCTTCGAGATATTTGAGAGAATCAAGCTAGGTGGGTGGCTCACCTATCATATCATCAAAATGCATTTTTAAAATGGCTTTTTATCACATTTAGCATCAGGATCTCATAATCTACGCAGATTGCAATGCGATTTATTTCATCACTTTTTTATGTGAAATGGGATGAAATAATGTTCAGCGATAGTTTAGTAAAATATATTGTTGAGTAACAATGAAGTTAACTACTCTTGCGTCATTGCATAGATTCACAAATCTGATTTCAATAACGGTTTTGACCACTTTCGTTACCTATTTTCGTTACATTGAATTTCTTTATTTGAGATTTGCTTTACTACTCTCGGGAAAGATGAATAGCATAAAACAAGTTAGTAAATTCATGCAATGCATTGATTATGATGCGTTTCCAACATACCAGAAATCATTACTCAAGTTATTAGGATAATGGCTGTGGATTAAATCTCTCTCCTATGCCCTGACCTTTGACCTCATTTCGATGATATTCAACAGAACCGGTTAAGTATACTTCCGGAACAACATGATAAAGTTTTATCTCAACGAAGCATTTTTACCAAAGTTATGACGCATAAGGGCGATGGAATGGATCCCGCTCCTATATCCTGACCTTTGATCCCCTTTTTAACAGGGTTCGTCCCCAGTTGTCCCTTACCACATGCTAAAATTTCATCGAAATCGAACTGTTTTTACGCACGTTATGACGCATAAGGGCAATGGAATGGATCCCGCTCCTATGTCCTAACCTTTAACCTTATTTCGTCCGTTTTCAACAGGGTTCGTCCCCAGGTTTTCCTCTACCACATACTAAAATTTCATCGAAATCGAACGATTTGTACGCGAATTATCGTGCGGACGGGAGACAGACAGACGGTGGGACAGACAAACAGACATGCGGACAAAGCTGGAGCATGTACGCTTCTTCAACCTACGGTTGGAAAGCGTAAAAAAAAAAATCCTTAACGTTTTTGAAAAGAAGTGGCAGTTCATTATCCAGAGTTTCAGAGATAACATCGCTTTGTGGAGATCTAGATCTGATTTCAAACATATATATGCAATCTTAACTATAAAACAGAAAATCCTTGTGTCTGCTGTTTGTCTGAAGCAGTAAAAACTCTCGAACGTCCCACTCTGGCATCATGAAATTTGCACAGCTTATTAAAGCTGGAATTTCTAGGTCAACGCAACTAGTTTCAGCTTTCTACGTCGTTCTCTTCCCGCGTTATGAGTTAAGTTTTGAGTTGATTAGACACTACATAAATGTATAGAAGGCATAGCGCGTTTTATATCACGTGTGGTTAATGACAAGTACTTTTAACGATATTTGTTCAGTCAGAGGTTGTCGAACGCAAAAACTGTCGAACGCCGAACTAAAAAACACGCGAACGCCGAACTCAAAAACTCGCGAACGCCAAACTCAAAAACTCTCAAACGTTGAAATTTTCACTGCTTATTAATGCTGGAATTTCTAGGTCAAACATTAGCTTCTGGAACTTCTAGGTCAAGCATTATTGCTGAGCCAAATCAATGTAGAGTGAAAACTGAATGTTCGGTTGACAACGTTTTTGTTCCGTTTGTTCCACAGATTCCATACATTTGTGACAGCAATGCCCAAAAGGAAGAGACCCATTTTAAATCAAACACGAATCAACACAAAACGCTAAAAGCTGTCACGAACCAAGCAGTCGGAAGAGGAAAGATCACAAGCACGTGAAGCGGACAAAATTCAACAAAATGTTCGACGAAACTGTTTAGGAAAGAGAGGTGTGACTTTCCAGAATAACGATTGCGAACTGCTACAAGACGAGGCAACGAAACTATTTAGTAAACAGTGGCGTGACTTGCTCGACAACGTTCTAGACGAAGCAACAAAACTGCTGAAGAAAACGAAGCGCAACTTGCTGAACAACGATTGCGAACTGCTACAAGGCGAATCAACGAGACTGCTAAAGAGACGAACGAGCGACGAACGTCCGATCGCCTACGAGCTTCAAACTCAATAGCTACTGAAAGGGAAGAGAAGCGACATCACGTGGAAACTGCGGAGCACCACGTATCATTGATGAGAAAAGTAAATGTCGGCTTCGAAAGTGCGTGAGGGCCCATCGACACGCTACAGTGGAGCAACTCATTGGCCGAATGAACCAGGGGTCTACCGGAAGTGTGTCTAAAACATCAGTTCAGTGAACCCTGCTGCGTATGGGGCTCCGATGCAGACGGATGGACACTGCACCTATGCTAACGAAGGTGCATCGGCAGAAAAGGCTTGCATTTGCACGGTAGTATCGGAATTGGACGTCCGCTGATTGGAAAAGGATTGCCTTCTCCGATGAGTCACGTTTTCTGCTTCATCGAACGGATGGACGTTAGCGTATAAGACGAGAAACAGCGGAGAAAAAAAAATACTCGTCAACCATTGCTGGAAGAACACAAGCTAGTGAGCGTAACGTTATGGTCTGGGGAATGTTTTCGTGGCATTTTCGGGGTCCACTCATACTTGTGGAAGGCACTGTGTATCAAATTTGTTATGAATCCATCCTTGCAGACCACATACACCAATACATGCTGATTGTCTCCCCTGGGGCGGATGGAATCTTCCAGAACGACAATGCGACGTGTCACACAGTTAGAAATGTCCGAGAGCTCCTGGGAGATCACGACGAAGATTTCAAAGTACTTACCTGGCCCCTTAATTCCCTAGACACCCAATTGAGCATCTGTGGGACCATTTCGCTCGGGTTGTTTGCTCTATGGATCCTCCACCACGCAACCTCCAGCAGCTGTCAGATGCACAGCAGTCAGCATGGCTCCACACACCTGTGAACACCTTACAGCACCTCACTGAGTTACTCCCAACCAGTCTAGCTGCTGTTCGCGCGGAAAACGGCGGTTACTATGGATATTAAGTGGTGGACACAATAATGTGACTCGACCGTATATGTATGTTTTGGATAAAAAAATGACAAGAGTGGAAGACATCATGATCAGAGTAAAATCCCTGAAATGGCAATGGGCTTGACATACTGCCAGAAGGACAGACCATCGATGGGCAGTTGAAATTTTAGATTGGATTCCAAGGGACAGGAAAAGACCCAGAAGAAGACCACATGGAAGATGGGGTAGATGAAATTCGAAAGTATGCGGGAGTAACATGGAGAAGGCTGGCACAAGACAGATCGTTGGGGAAGAGGCTTGGAGAGACCTTCATCCAGCAGTGGATAAATAATGGTTGACAATTATGATGATGATGATATATATACACTGATCTTCTGGAAGAGGACATGGTTAGGCTATGGAACACAGAGCTAAGTATGGTTATATCCGAAAACGGACAAATGTTTATGGGCTGCTGCAGTTAAAGTGTACTGGGAGTTGGTGAAAAAAAGCCCAACGGATGACCAGCAGGTGAGTATTGGACGAACACTGCTGTGTAATACTACGGGAGAGATGCAGCACAGCTGACCATGGTCTGCAACCATGCAGTACAGGAGAGTGTGTCCATAACTTCGTTGCAAGGTCCCTTCCACCGTATGAGCCTATAAGGTGTAAATGAATAACCACAGCACACTTCACCCTCTATCTCTCAAAGAGAAGCGTCACCGGCAACAGGAATGGTAGTTTTTCAGAAAGCATCATAAGTCGACCGTGGAATACTCGAAGAAAGTCCCCTATTCTGATGAATCACGTTTCCTATTGCATCGAGTGGCTGGACCGTGCAGTATTAGAGTGTAAGACGAACAGCTGCAGAAAAGATGGTATGCAAGATGCAGTTACCCCAAAATTAAAAGTAGGTTGTGAGATGGTATAAAACCCTCTGGTATATTTTACTGGAACACTTTCGGTCCTCTTATTGCTGTGGATCACCACCCTGAGCATCACTGCTAAACCGTTAATCACTGAAGACAAGGTTCATCTCTTTAAGTTAGAGTACCACACCAAGACGAGGTGTTCCAACAGGACTGAGAGTCATATAACGCCTATGTAATGCAGGAGTTGCTCGAAGAACGCGAGGATGAGTGAAGGATGTACCTGATCTGGAATGGTAAATAGGTAGGAGGTAAACATCATACTTTTCTGACGTGAATGACCGAACCCAGAGTTTTTCAGCAGAACATCGCCGGAAGGATTACACATCCTTCACCGGCTTATTTCGCATGTAGCAGTGCATCCTGGTGCCAACACCTCCCCAGGAAAATGACCCAAAAATACCCGACCGTCCACATAGTGCAACAGGAAACAAGGCCCATCGGATCAGATGACCTCTTTCCAACCTTTCGAGGTACAGGTTTGATGCTCGCATGCCCATTGTAGGCATTTTAGACGGTGAACCGAGTTCAGCAAGGGCACTCGGACCACCTGCGGCTTCGTAAGCCAATTTCAGCAGAGTTCGTGACACATCACTCCCGTTTCCAACATTCAAATTACCGAATATTAATGCGAGAGTATCCCCTCTGTTGGCTCGTACGATGCGGGACAGCTCATCAAGCTTTTTTACATGTTGAAGAAATCGAAGTTTCGACGTCTACTCACCTGAGTGAGATATACACTTAGGTAATAAATTCAAGCAAGTTCTAAACTACGCCACTAAAACTTGTGCGAAAAACAAAAACAAATTATTTATTATTTAAGATATGCCGAAGATAGCACTAAAATCTCTTAACAATGAGCCTCGTATCTTCATACTATACTGTGCAAATTAACTGGGACAAAATAAAAAATCACTCTTTTTTCCAAAACTATGCCTTTATATCATTCTATGCCTTGATATACGCTGATAAATACCTGTATTAGTATGAAGTATGTCCTCCTTTAGCAGAAATGACCTCTTGAATTCGTTTTGGCATTGACTCCACTAATTGAGTGCACATATTTTTGACTTCATAATCGTGGAACCACACTTTTATAGCATTCGTTATCATGCGTTCTTTGGTTGTACAGTCCATTTTACCTAAACGTCTCTTCAAAATATTCCGCAAGTTTTCTATGGGATTTAAGTCTGGTGAATTTCCAGGCAAATCAAGCAAATGAATTTGATTTTCCAGCATGAAATTCTTGACCAATTTCGAATTGTGACATGGGGCCAAGTCATGTTGAAATGTCTCGTCAAAAGTTTGCAAGAATGGAACAATCCTACGTTGTAATATTTCTACGTACTTGGCTGAATTCATCATACCTTGTACAGAAACTAAGCTTCAAGTGCCTTTTGATGTGAAAAAACCCCAAAACATGTTTCAGATTGTGTTTTACAGTTTGTTTGACATGATCAGGTCTTAATGGTTCACAGTTGCTTCGTCCAACGACATTTGCTTGGTAACCCTGCACAAATAAATGAGTTTCATCACTGAAAATTACCTTTTTTCAGTCGTCAGCAGTCCATGGCTTATACTTTTTGGCCCATGCTAAACGTTTTATCTTCATTTTCGCATTCAAATATTGTTTTTTCGTTCGGCTTCTTGCCTTCCGCCCAATTTCTAGAAGCCTACGGCGTACAGTTGAATCACTAACATCACAACGACTAGCCAATAAATCTCTTTGAAGGTCGGTGCTTGTTATTTGTTATTCATTTTACTATTTCTGATTAGATATTTATCGGTTCGTGGAGTTGTTTTTCGTTTTCTTCCACATTTACCTCTCCTTTTTGGAGACGATGATCCAGATGCATTGTATCGCGCAAGCAGTCTTGATACACTTGATTTGCCTACACCAACTGCAGAAGCAATATCTCTCACTGTCATAGAAAGTGTGATCCTTCAGAGCAATTATTTTTGCACGCTTCCTTGGGGAAATATCTATTTTTCAATACACGAAAGCAACACCTACTCACAGAGAGCAAAAACTAACATCCACCTGTCACATACGAAAGCTCACAACTGAAGCTGCCTATTTCTTGTTTAAAACCAGTTAAACCACATTCTTACTTTCAAGTTCTACCAGTCACACCACCTCACAGATGATAAAACCGGTTTACGCGGGTTTCCGATATCAACTGGCGATCACATTGCAATTCTGAGAATAAAATAGCTTGTCCCAATTAATTTGCACGGTATAGTATATTCATTTGTTCAGATACGAAGAAGCACTGTGTTTTAAGTTCATTTCGCGTAGTAAATTATCATAAACTGAAGAGCAATTGAATTAGAGACATCTGGCGTTACGCAAATGTGGCGCTGTGGGCGGCCCTGTAAACGGAAACGACATGACGTGTGCAGCGATCCGACAATATAAGGAGTGATGCGACGGTAATCAGTAACAGTCGGAAGGCGTATGGGTAATACGAAGGATCTAAGCGCATTTGATCGTGGGCAAATTGTCGGGACCCGACGAATGGGTCATTCCATCTCGGAAGTCGTGCAGGCACTAGGATTTTCACGAGCCACTGTGTCACGGGTGCACCGTCAGAACATCGAATCCGGTGAAACCATTCTTGCAAGGGCCAACTGCCGTGAACAACAGCGTGTGGATGAGCGGGTTCGACGTCGGCTAGCTCGCATTGCAACAGCGAATAGATGGGGCACAGTGCAAGAAATCACTCGTCAATTAAACGCTGGTGCACAAAAACGTGTAAGCAGCCACACCATCCAGAACTATCTTCTCGCTATGAAGTACAGAAACCATCGTCCTACGAGGGTACCGCTGCTGACCGCCCATCACAGGGTGCAAAGATTAGCATGGGCGCGGGGACATTACCACTGTACCCTAGATATGTGGGAAAATTTTGCCTGAACTGATGAATCGAGATTCACTTTGGTACATGAGGATGGCAGGACACGAGTACGGCGCAAACCACATGAAGCGATGGATCCTTCTTGCCAGCAGGGTACTCTTCAAGCTGGTGGGGGTGGCATTCTCGTCTGGGGACTGTTTACGTGGACTGAAATGGGACCCGTGGTACGTGTGACATCGTCCCTCACAGGTCAACGTTACTGGGATATCTGGGATGACCATTTGCTCCCGTTTGTGCGTCTTTAACATCCCACTGGTGACCTCATCCTGCAACAAGACAATGCACCGTGCCATCGCTCCCGAATTGTGTCCGAATGGTTGGATGAACACTCCACTAACGTGACCTCGCTTCCTTGGCCATCTAGGTCACCTGACCGCAATCCCATAGAGCACATCTGGGATGCCATCGAGAGAGATGTTCGAGGCTCTGACCCCCTCCATCAAATCTCCGTGAACTGTGGGAGCTTGATCAGGGGTCGTGGATCCGCATGACTTCCCAACGCTTCCGGTGTCTTGCCGAGACGAATCGCCCCCGTCATCAGGGCGAAAGGTGGTGCTACACGTTACTAGACAGATATCTTTAATTCAACTGTTCTTTAGTGCATTTATTAAAACAAAGAAGTACCTTACTTTATATAAAATCACGTAAGCACAGTGTGACGCATATTCTAATTTAACTTTCATTTTTAGTTCCCTTTTTTATGTAAATTTAAGTTTGTTCTCTTTTGCACTTTTTAAACTTAACGTGATATGTTCTCTCTCACATGAATGAGGTTGGCAGCACTTTTGTGGTCAGTGACGTGTGAATGTAATAAAAACGATAAAGAAAAAGGACAAGACAGCAGTTGCTTAGGGTATGTGTGTGTGTGGAGAAGTTCGATCGCTGTTAAGATAGATGTGAAGTATACAATTTGTAGTGCTATATTGTAGAGTTCATCAAATTTAGCTGGACCAATAAAAGGTTATCGTAAGTTTGACTTCTGTATATGTTTCGTCTGGCCGTAAAAGCTGAACTTGAGCAATATCGTGCAGCTATTGCATCGTATTCTCATTTAGTTCAACATTTCCTTAGTCATGGTTTTAAACATAGCGTAACACCAATCTCGCACACGAAAACGGGTTATCTTATAACAGTTAATTTTAACTGGTTCAGATTTCAAGCATTTTCATACGCGTGGCTTTTTTTCTAGAGGAATGCACCAGAATGCCGTTTCTGTAGCTTTTTAAGCACACAATACGCTTTGTTTTCAGATTCGAAATAATTATGCGTATTAAATAAAAATAACATAACCGTAATATTTAATTAATATTAAAAATCAAAATAATATAATTATGACATGTAAAAAAGTAATTATTTAAATAAAATAACAGAGTAAGAGCGTGTGTGCGTGTGTATGTGTAAGAGAGAGCGAGGTGGCAGTAGTTAAGAACGAAAAATCAGTGAAAATATCGTTTCAACAGCTATAACGAAGTGAATTTCTCCGTCATTTTTATCCGCGCCAGGATTCGAACCCGGGTCCACTCATTCTGGAATAAGTTGCTCTACCAATTGAGCTATGCGGACGTTTTATTCTGATTAATATGTGCCTTTATGTCGTGTGCGTCCTTCTGGCAGGTACGGCACATCTCCTGGTACGTTACATCATCTCCCCCTCATTTTTATTTATTTATTTATTTATTTATTTTTTTCGAAGTGCTGCTCTTATTTTTCCTATCTCGCGGTGTGGAAATAACATCACACCATTGCGAGATTGTGAACGGTCGGGTCATCCGGATAGTTCGGGCACCATTATAACGAAGTAAATTTCTCCGTCATTTTTATCCGCGCCAGGATTCGAACCCGGGTCCATTCATTCCGGAATAAGTTGCTCTACCAATTGAGCTACGCGGACGTTTTATTCTGATTCCTATGTGCCTTTATGTCGTGTGCGTCCTTCTGGCAGGTACGTCACATCTCCTGGTACGTTACACAGCACAGTACCCATAGGCGCAAAACGCTATGACCCACCTTATCTGACTTTCGACAGTTACTGCCGTGGCGGTACACACGCATTTAACTTTCATTGGTGAGCATACTTGACACAAATTTTCATTTCAACATTTGTTATGTATTATAAACCTTTTATGGAATAATGATCTTTAATAGATTAATTTAATATAATTCGAACATATAAATTATGTTTTTTTTTGTTTTTGTACCATGCAACAATAATAAAACTTAAAGAAGGAATCATCAAAAAATTGATTTGCTTTTCATTAGCTACCCCCTCCCCCTTCCCCTTCACTTTACAACAGTTTAGACTTAAGAGTTCCGGTGTCTTTCTCTCCAGAAAACAACAACAACAACAAAAAAACATGGTTATGAGTAACCTATTTTTGGCAGCGAGGTTGCAATTGTAACGTAGAATACTGTTTTCTCGACATAGTGCTTACAGTCACTTCAACATTTTCACATTTGCTACGTTGCTGGACCTTAAAGTATTTCTAGAAAGGCATTTTTCTGAAGCAACCATGAAAGATAATCTGTTAATTTCTTAGAAACATAGTGTCTTTTCTGTGATCAACTGCTTGCAGCAACCTCTTACTTCGAGGAGACATAAAATACCCCATTTAATTATTGACAGATCATCGTCTAGTTCAGGGAGAGAGCTCGCCAGTAAGAGATAGTCCATTATTATCAGTCTGAAGAGTCAGTTCCATGAAGTGGGAAGCGCTAGATCTTTCCTAAAGATTCTTAGAAACGTCTTTTGATATGTCTTCGCAGAATCCGTTACTGCAGACAACTTTGCAGACAGTAAATAATAACGATCAGGGATTTCTTTCGTACATAAGTTAAAGCTGTATTTTACATCTTAAGGCAATATATATATATACTTAAAAACAAGATGGATTAATCCGAATGGTGGATTATACTAGTATTGAAGCTGGAAAAATAATTACAGTATAATTCTTCACCTTTAAGTAAAGAAAAAGTACGATTCACCGTGTAGGAATATTGAGAAACAAAACCCCCTTGTTTAGTAATTAGGAATAATACTGTACTGCTTTTATTGTAATTGACTGTAGATATCTGTTAGTTGTTCGTGTTGCACCAAAATCTCAACATTACTTTACTGCAAAGCTTAACATGCTCCGGATAGCTTAAATAAACACATTAAGCAGTAAATGGCATTAACAGCCAGGCCAAAAAAAAAAAAAGTATTTTGTTCAGAATAATATGTTTGTTTATTGTCTCCATTCTAAGCACTTTAAATATCAGCACAACATTACATGTGCAGTATAATTTCCCTTTGGTATTCAAACAATCGTTTGTTTCGATATCTGAGTACAATACTCTTTTAACACAGAATGCTCAAGTCTTACGACTTGAGAGTAATTTAACTTCAGTGATAAAAGAAGCATAATGTTCGACGTGAAAGAATGATTCAATTTGTTGAACATGTAACGCTAATCGCATAACAGCAAAGTATAGTGTCAGCTCTCTCAAGAATTTCTCTCCAAAGCAATTACAACGATCTCACACTCTAGCCGACTTCAAACGAGAGCCTTGATACAATCTCAAACATTACTCTTTTCAATCTGGATCACATACAATATTCACCCTTGACCTACTTAACATCAGATTGCCAACCCGTGATGTTAGGTCAAGGGTGAAAGAGATAGAATGTAGGTTTAAGTTAGAAACTAAATAAAAAGAATGAACAAAATTAATATCAGGTAACAGGAACCAAGACAGAAAGTTAAGTTAATGTATACGTTACAATATAAATAAATAAATTCATCAGATAAAAAATAATCAGAATATATAGACTACAGAAGTTTGTGAGTATTACCAAATTTCGAGCACCTACTGAGGGCTAAATAGATGACCACCACTTATCTGATATTTCCGGAGTTCTCCTTTCGCCCATAGAACGATCACTACCCATAGTAGCATTCACTCCACGAGGGGTTGTACAATTGTGCGGAGATCTGTAACCAAGCTGTTAAAATTGCTGTCCATAATTCCGTTCTGGCATGATTTAATTAACACCGTGAGCAACTCGATGAACTATGAGGAGTCGCCTGTCCCTAATTTATGGTCATTGATTCTGGGAAGGGAGAGACCCAATGTCGTAAGGCAAAGACAACATTCATGACTCACTGGGATGTTTCTTCCAACCATTCGTCATCCATGACTCTCACAACCATTCGTCCGACCCATTTCGGACGCATGGTTCGTAGCCATCGCTTAGACCACATGCTCCACCGGGGCGGCACTACAGATATTCAACTAAGTTATGATTAGGCGAGTTTCGGGCCATTCAAGATTTCTCATATCGGCATTGGGTTCGTCGAACCATTTCTGCCCGAGGTTGACCAGATGGTTATGGGGATAAAAAAAAACTCGCCACTGTAAGGATGGAGGTTATACATTGTGGGGTGCAGATGCTACGTAAGAAGTCCCTGATAATAGCCGGTCTCCATATGTTGGTCCATATGTACCAGGGATCCAAGTTCATGCCAGCTAAACATGCATCGTATCATACAACCTCCTCCCCACTGACCTGGATAGTCGATGCCACGCATAATACAGTATATCCATAGCGTTATGCTGCTGACCACAAATAAGGACCCAACCATGGGAAGAATGGAGAATATATCTCTATTAATCGGACCAGCACACCTACTTCCAATCCTTTATCGTCCTATCTGCATGCTGTTGGCACCAGAAGATCCGTTTGCGAGAATGATATGCTGAAATGTAGTTACGTTTAATATCAAATTGAAACACGTGGAATAATTAATACTGACTTGAATCATGCTGCTCTTTCCATGTAAGATAACCATAGAAATTTGAAAATTTCATCGTCCTGGAACGAAAAACGAATCTCCCGATTTGCGCTCGATGATGCTAACCATTACACCACCCGGGACAATGAAATACAAACAACTGAAGCATTAATCTGAAACGTCCGACTTTATGATTTCACTGCACTAGTCGAAACATACGTTCTCATCGTAGCGTTAAGTCAGATCACAAGCAAATGAGTATATATATCGAATTGAAACACATGGAATCATTAATACTGACTTAAATCAAGCTGTTGTTCTCATGTAACAAGACCACAAAAATTTGAAAATCTCATCGTCCTGGAATGGGAATGTTACATGGTTATGATTATGTTATGGTTATTTATGTGATTATGTTACATTGAAAGAACAGCTTGATTTAAATCAGTATTATCTACGTTTCGCTACAAATCGTGACTTAACAGTTATTTTCAAAAATCTCACTGTGGTTCTACATTCTTTTTCCGATGTCTTTTCCGTATATTTTCTTTTCGATGTCTTTCCATTCCTTTTCCGGTTTTACATTCCTTTCCCGATGACTTTTCTTTATATTTTCTTTTCCGATGACTTTTCCATTCTTTTTCCGATGTATCTTCCATTCTTTTTCCGTATATTTTCATTTGCACCACCCGCGCGATATCGGAAACGAGTTAGTGATTTGTGAAAGCAATTGAGGGAGTGCATTTCTGATTACTTGTTCTACATTTTATAACAGGACATCCAGGAAGAGGGAGACTTCTTCATAGAATCTCTTTTGGGAGATAGGGATGGGGAGGGGCGAAACATTTTTGGCGAAGTAATGCCTTAAAAAAATTTTTCACCGGTTTAGTGTCCAAGGGACCATAGCGTCCAGCCAAATTCTGAAGCTAACACTTTCCCCATGAAATTTGAAACTATAGTGCATTATCAGTGGCTCCGCAGCACAGCACAGGAAGCTTGTAATTACACCTCCCTCATCCTTGAGTATTGTTTGCAATCACTGCGTGCGATGTATGTTCGACAGACAGCATATTATTAGAAAAGAAGAATGTTTGTTTTCGTATAAAATGGTCTTGTACAAACTTATTACCATTAATTTAATTACCTGTAAGTAGATAAGTAGTACATAAAATACATACGTTATGATTGGTTATTCATAAAAGCAAGAAGTCGTTTGGTAAAATTTTAAACAACTCTTAAAAGGCATGAAAGCACCTTGTTTCTCTCTATGTGTTCATGGAATTAGAAAACGAATATATTATACACATGCATACATTTATGCGTGTATACCTTCAGTAGACAAGACATTATGCAGGGTGTTCGTAAACTGTTTTGACAAAAGAAGAGGGGTGATATTACCCATCAAGGCGAACAATATTTACAATGGAACCTAGGGTCACTTTCCACTCTGAGTGTCAGAAAAGTGTAAAGTTAGGTGTCCAAGTTGAACTTTCAACAGTGAAAACAAAGGGAATTAACGACATCATAAGTTGCACAATTCCATTTATGAAGATCTGGGACAGACTCAAAGTGGATCCTCAAAGTGGCGGCCACGGGTGCCGTTGCACAATTCACTCCGGCGAATGAAAGACCGGCGCACCCTCTCGAAGACTCCTGGTGTCCTGTTTATCCTGTCCGCTGCAACAACGATTTTCGCGACGAGATCTTCCACGGAGTCCATAGGCGTCTCGTACACCAATGATTTCATGTGCAACAGAAGAAGAAGTCCAGTGGGTTTAAGTCCGGTGAGCGTGGATGCCATTCGACAGGTCTGCCACGTCCAATCCATCGTGCCGGATATGTGACATTCAGGAAGTGTCTACTGCACCTAGATAAGCCAATCAGCTGCAACTTTCGATGCTGCGTCTTTTCTCTGGCAATTTGATTACGGTAAATGCTTGACGGTGATGTTCTGGCGATGTGCTACTTCTCCGGCACGAAATAAATGACGTCTGAGGTAACGAATTGATTGTGCTTGTTGGACGTATTGCGAAGTTACTCTTTTCTGACATTCAGAGTGGAATACGACCCTAGGTTCCATCGTGAATATTGTTCGTCTTGATGAGTACTATCACCCCTCTTCTTTTGTCAAAACAGTTTGCGAACACCCTGTAGATAGGGGTGATGGGCAGTTGGCATGGACATCCGCCGCGAACAGTGGAACAGACCCAAACAGAACGCAAGCGGTAAATAGGATGGCAGCAGGGATTCTTAACAGTGTGTCACAATCGACCAACATGGGCAAACATGGTGATCTGAGAGATTTTGATCGCGGAGGCATTGCAGAGCAAGAAAGATTGGTTAGTTCTATCTCCCGGATGGTAAGAACTTTAGGGTCCTCGAGGGCAACAGTGTCAAGGATGTATCTCTAGTACACCACCGACAGACGTACCAGAGCCCAGAGAAAAAGTTGTTGAAAATACAAGGAAAGGTATGACGCACTTCGCAGCAGTCGAATGGTTAGAGCCTATATCCAACAGAAGACGAGAAAGAATTATTTGAGATCCTCGTTGCATCGAGCGCGTGGTCCATCGCGTGAACTCACGCACGCTAAGTGGAGACGGAACTAATAATGACGTTTTTATTGCTCTTCATCAGTTGCCATGTTTGCAAGCTATATTGAGTAATCCAGTTAGTTCTGTGTATAGAGCTTCTATTATGTTATTTATTAAGTAGTTAATCTTTCCTTCAACTCCGGATACAGTTATTCAAGAGTTTCGTTCATGCAGGCATTAGTTCTTCTTTTCCGAAGTCATAAGTCTGCCATTGGAGCGGTGCGCTACTTGCTTGCGAAAGGCTTCAACGATAAAGTGTAGATAGATAAACATGCTATTTTACATAGCACACATATACTGAAGTGCCAGAAAAACTAGTACAGACGAGCTTATTCAAAATTCATAGCAACGTCATCAATGCGCGTACTCGGTTGCGTCCGACAGTGCGTATATAAAGCGATAGATATCCTTACCAGCTGTCAGAGCTTTTTTCGGCATGCGAATGACAAGTAAACGGTTTAAGCAATTTTCAAAGCGGTGTCATAGTTGGCGCTCGTGAACGGAGGTAGAAACGAAGTTCGTATTTTCACGGACGACCATTGCAATGCTGGTGTACCGTGACTGCAAGAATTCCGGCAAAACCTCCAACCCACCATACCAGTGTGGCCGTAAAAATACATTAAATGAACGTGACTAGCGTTGGCTGTCAAGAATCGTTTGGCGCGATAGGCGTGCAACAATGTCGTAGGTATAATCGGAATTCAATGCTGGAGCCTCAACAAGCATCAGCGTCAGGACTGTGCAACATACTGTGACGTACCTGCCAGCAGGACGCACACGACATAAAGGCAGATAGCAATCAGAATGAACGTCTGCGTAGCTCAGTTGGCAGAGCGACTTGTTCCGGAATAAGCGGACTCGGGTTCGATTCCCGGCGTAGACCAAAAATGACGGAGAAATCTACTTCGTTATAGTACCCTGCACGATATGGGCTTTGGGAGCCGACGCCCAACTCGAGTCCCCTTGATGGGTGCACGACACAGCGCTATGCGCCTCGCTTGGACACGGTAACACAGCCACTGGACACTTGATGACTGGAAACAAGTAGCCTGGTCTGACGAGTCGCGTTTCCAACTGTATCGGAAAGATGGAAGGTTTGGTGTGGGGCACAAACCCCATGAAGCCATGGATACCGCCTGTACCGGCTGGGGGAGTGGGGTCTGTAAAGGTATGGGGTGTGTTTAGCTGGACTTCACTGGGACTCTGGTACGTCTACAAACCTCTGTGGCCGGGCAACGGTATTTGAGCATCCTATCTGACGAGGTACACTCGTTCATGGCCTGCATTCATGCTGATCTGTTGGGCCTGTTCCAACAGGACAATGCACCTCAACACAAGTGTCGGGACGCCAGATATGGTTAGAGGAGCATTTATCTGAGTTTGGGGTGTTGCCATTCCCACCCACATCACCAGATCTGAACGTGATAAAACACATTTGGGATGCCATGCAACGCGCTATCGAACACAGGAATCCGAGACCGCGGAATACACCCGAATTGTGGAACGCTCTGCAGGAAGTATGGTGTGCATGGACTACAGTATATTTTCAGAATCTAGTGGAGTCCATGCCCGTCGTATTTCTGCAGTCCTGCGCTCCCGTCGGGGACCTACAAAGTATTAGACTAGTGTACCAATGTTTCTGGCACTTCAGTGTAATTATCAATGATCCAATAAAAGCGGCGATCAACCACACGCCCGTGATGACAGGCGTCGACGTAGACTTTCCAGGCTCGTACAGACTGAGCCTTGGCAATAGCGGCGCAAATCGCACCCTGGTTAACGTGCGAATTTGGGCAACGAAACGGTACGGAGCATAGAAACAGAGGGCGAACAGTACGGCGCACGGTGCAAAGAAACAGAGGCATACCTTGGACTACGGGAACTGACACCCTACTGGTGTGCCGCTGTTGTCTGCTCGTTATCGGACATTACATTTCGTCTGGTGCCAGCAACATCAAAACTGGACCTCTGCAAAATGACGCCGCGTCGTGTGGTCAGAAGAATCCTGTTTTTAGCTGCACTGAGCTGACGCGACGGTGCGACTGTGCCGTTGACAGCATGTGGTCATAGCGCTGTTGTGCGAGGTCTGCTCAGTTCAAGGCTGTGGTGTCTCTGTGATGGTTCATGGAGCCTTCTCATTGAACACATTGGGTCTCTTACTGTGCCTGGACAGTTCCGTAACAGCTGCGCGCTACCAGCATGTGCTGGCTGATCACGTACACGCTTTTATTGCTTTCACGCATCCTGCTGCGGAGGGTGTGTTTCAAAAGAACAGTGAGCCTGGCCGCCGGGCCGCCACAACTCAGACATCGCTTGAGGAACACTCATCTGTGTTCGAAACTATACAGTGGCTCCCAATATCCCCGGATTTAAACATTGTGGAAGCTTTCTGGAATGACGTGGTGCGAAACATCAGATCCATGGATTCTAGATCGACGTCTCGGGTGGAATTGTAGACCGTAGGTTCCCAACCGGTAAGGCGCGACCCGATGCTCGCAATGTTATTCACTGTACGTGGATGAATAACCTTCCAAACACAATGTGACAGTCCTCCACACGCACATGGTGTTTCTCGGTCACTCTCATTTGTTTTCTGTCATCTCGCAAATAACGCTCGTTGTGACTGTCGCAATATATTTTCCTTAATCTAGAACTAAACTAATATACTTGACATTGAAATTAAACCGCTCTTCGAAGAGAACGAAAGTCGTGCAGAAATTTGAAGAAAGAAAGTGGTGCAGAGTTTTCAGACCAAAGTGAACCTAGTAATAGTAGTAGTAGTATTACTACTGACGGCACAAACACAGCTCCTAATAAAGATAAGGAAAAGTGCAGGCAATATGACGCAAGTTATATCAAGTTCGGATTTTCTTATTTTGCTGGCAGATTCGGCGTTCAACAGGAACAGTGTGTCATTTGTTTTCAAGTTCTCTCCAGACCTGCGGAACTCTCTAATGTGGAGAACGACCTGCGTGCAGGACTGACACAGTTAGAACCAAACATCGGTCTTTTTTGCAATTCAAAATTCAAAACAAGCCCAAGTTTAACATTGATGTATACAGTTTCTGAAAATATGGAATATCTTTTTTCAATTTAGATTATTATAAGTTTATTCAGGAGGAATAAACTTTTAGTTGTATACTATGTACAGATATTACCCACTTTATTAGTGCAATGTGTTGTAGGTAGGTATGTTTCTATTTTTAGTAGTGCAGTTGTATTTTTGCTAAATATTTTTATTTAGGCATTACCGGTATCATTGGATTTGTAATAAAACATAATAAATACTGATTATAGATTATAACGAAGTAAATTTCTCCGTCATTTTTATCCGCGCCGGGGCACGAACCCGGGTCCCCTCATTCCGGAATAAGTTGCTCTACCAATTGAGCTACGCGGACGTTTTATTCTGATTCCTATCTGCCTTTATGTCGTGTGCTTCCTTCTGGCAGGTACGTCACATCTCCTGGTACGTTACAAGATCAATGAACCCCTGTGCGTATGCTAGGGGGCGCCATTGCTAGCTAGCCCCGATGGGGGAGGAATATTGTAGAAAAAGTTAGGAACCGCTGTTGTAAACAATGCTGCAAAAGGGATGACTGGTATTACCTCAGGAATGCCTCCGGCATCTGCTGAGGTCAATACCTTGACGTGCACTGTAGAGGAAGTTCAACACGCTATTAGGCACGTATTTTTAACGTTTTGTGCACGGTTACATGCACACACACACACACATGCACAGTTTCTGGACACCTCCCCCAAAACAGAAATCCTGGTAACGTGCCTGAGAAAGTAGCTTGAAAACTGGGATGATCTAATACATAACACTCAGTTGCACACGGTGGTCATTAAATCCCCAAATAAAACAAAGGAAAGGTGTGAAGAGCGAACGGCATGAAAGTCTCCATTTCTGCTCTGACTCTTTCCAAATCATTTCCTAACTGGCGAATTACCATGAGCTATAAAACCTTTTCTCCATTTCTATCACTCCTTACAAATGTATGTCATGTTTGCCGCATAATTCAACAAACAAAAATTCTCAGTAAGGTTTTTATAACTTGGCTCTGTCAAGAATGTTATTTTCTTGTGTACAGGTGTTTCGGAATTTCATTCTCTTCTTTCATACGTGATGTCATCTGATTTGCCAAATCCACGTATGGAGATTGGAGGTCGTGCAGAAAATCGATTTTTTTATTATTTGCTGGTCATAACTCCTCTGAAAAGGCGCACCCATGCGAAAGCCCGGTCATCTGCTTCATTTTGTAATGCTGCTTTAGAGATACCGCTGGTCGCGTTATTAATCTATGACGGGTCGATGGTTGCTTTCCTTTCTGACTGCTACCACAAACGGCGCGGATGCGGCAAATACTAGATGTTCTTTCCTTGCGGAATGGCGTGAGTTATTCGATGCTATTTTATTTTACCACTTGAATAAAAACGTTTTATAACATCAGACACTCGCGACAAAATGAATCGTGATATATAAAAGTTCAGTGAAACGTTCGCATAAATTATATTTAAATGATGCAAAATAAATATTTGTCGCTCCCATGGTGCAATGGTTTATGCGCTGGCTGTTGACCGTCAGTCCGAGCAGGCCGTGACTAGATACTGGGATTAGGCGGGGGGGCACTTGCTTTACGAAAATGGCTCTTTCCTGTCTTTAAATTAGGGACAAGTGACTACTTATAGATTTTACATTTGCTCACCGTGGTAGCTAAACACCGAAACAAAGGAAAAGTACCAGCAGGACACCCAGAAAGTTCTCAAGGGGGGGGGCGCATAGAAATTTCCCAAGGAGGGCTGACCTTCCATAATTTTACCTGGGTAATTAATCAAGTGCTATAACAATCAAACAAGTTAGTAAAATCATGCAATGCTTTGATTATGATACACTTTCCCACATACTAGAAATCATTACTCAAGTTATGAGGAAAATGGCTATTAAATAAATCTCACTCGTGTGCCATGATCTTTGATCCCATTTTGATAGTATTCAACAGCACTGGTTCAGTATACCTCCGAAGTAACATGATAAAGTTTTGTCGCAATCGAAGCAATTTTACATAAGTTATGATGCATAAGGGCTATGGAATAGATCCCGTTTCTGTGTCATAACCTTTGACCCCATTTCGCCCATTTTCAACAGAATTTGTCCCCAGGCAGCTCCCTACAACATACTAACATTTCATCCAAATCGAAAGATTTTTACGTAAGTTATCATACTTAATGGTGATGGAAGTTATTCCGCTCGTAAGTCCTGACCTTTGACCCCCATTTCGTCAATTTTCAATTGAGTTTGTCCCCAGGTGGTCCCCTCCCATATACTAAAATTTAATCGAAATCGAACTTTTTTACGTTAGTTATGACGCATAAGAACAGTGGAACGGATCCCGATCCTATGTCCTAACCTTTGACCCCATTTCGTTCACTTTCAATAGGGTTCCTTCCTAGGTGTTCCCCTACCACATACTAAAATTTCATCGAACGATTTTTCTCGAGTTATCTTGCATACGAACATATGCACAAAACGCGTGACGTAATGAGGCAGATGGGAATCGCGACCATCTGCTCGCAAGAGTGTGACGTCATAAATCTTTAATAGGATTCCCGCACAACGCGTGACGTAATAAGACAGATGGCGTGACCACGCGCCAACATCTAATGGCTCGACGTCATGACACTACTCTAAAAACGCGGTAATTCGGGGTGGTTACTTAACCCACTGAACGAATTTTCCTAAAGTCGATATCAAGCTAAATCGATTTCTAGTACCAGAAAACGGTAGGTTAACGACTTTCATCAAAATCCTTAGAGCCGTTTTCAAAATAAAATTTACATACATACAAGAATTGCTCCTTTAAGGTGAACGTTCAAGTAATTTTGCTTCCTCTACTTCGAATAGAAACATTTCTGTGCACATTTTCTTCCCAATTAATGCATTCCCAAGGATGAAAATTTGAACATCGATTAAAATATCTCCATTTTATAATTTGCAATAAATACTTAATATTTTCTAAAACGAAACCATAATTATGCAATCGAACATGTGTTTGTCCACTGACGTCATGAAAATACAGGTCGCGCCATCTTTTTTCTGGACAATTAATGCGTTCACAAGGATGAAAATTTGAACATCGATTAAAATAGTTTCATTTTATAAGTTGGAATACCTAATATTTTCTAAAACATAACCATAATGGGGCAGACCAATATTTGTTTATCTACTGACGTCATCAAAGTACAGGTGTCGCCATGCTTTTTCTGGTTTCAACACCACCAAAGGAAAAGTTATTGTTTTTTAATAATATTATGGTTATGTTTTAGAAAATATTAAGTATTCCAAGTTATAATATGAAGTTATTTTAATCGATGTTCAAGTGTTCATCCTTGGGAACACATTAGTTGTGAAGAAAATGTGTACAAAAGTTTTTCCATTGGAAGTATAGGAAGCAAAATTACTTGACGTCGACTTTAATAATATGGGATAAGGGCAGTGGAATGGATCGCAATTCTATGTCCTGACCTTTGACCCCATTTCATCTATTTTAAATAGGGTTCGTCCCCAGGTAGTCCCCTACCACATACTAAAATTTCATCGAAATCAAACCATTTTTGCGCTAGTTATTGTGCGGAAGAACGGACGGGCGAAGCTGGAGCATATACGCTTCTTCAACCTACGGTTGGAAAGCGTAAAAAAAGAAGAAGAGTAAATTAATTTCGTACTACTAGTATGAAGAAGTATAATTTAGCTGTCTAAGTACGATGTCAAACTCACCTAGTTGAAATCGCAATGTTAAAACTACCTTATTTACAACTAAAACGAAGGTAAGAT
This sequence comes from Macrothele yani, assembly GCA_039090855.1. NCBI lineage: Eukaryota > Metazoa > Arthropoda > Arachnida > Araneae > Macrothelidae > Macrothele > Macrothele yani. The sequence continues at coordinate 191,520,868 of CM076995.1, forward strand.
AAGATACGGAAAACCGGGATCTTTCGAGGCAGCCTACGGCCTCATCATCAAGCTTAGTGCCGCAGTTATACAGCGTAAGCAAGCAATAAATACACAAAGAAGCAGTACCATGATGCAATAGTCACATGAGTTCTCGTTGCGAAACGTGAGCAGTGGGAATTCTCAAATACATGAAAATTATGAAAGGTGTTCAACTTGAGCTATGTGAAACACTGATTCGATGAATATTCATCACTGATTCAATGAAAATTCATCGAATTCGACGAATGTTCGTTGAATCAGTGATGAATATTTATTGAAGTAGTGACGAATATTCATTGAATTCGATGAATATTCATCGAATGGGAATTCTCAAGTACATGAAAATTATGACAGGTGTTCAACTTCCGCTATGTGAAACACTGATTCGATGAATATTCATCGCTGATTCATTGAATATTCAACGAATTCGACGAATGTTCATTGAATCAGTGTTTCACAAGCGGAAGTTGAACATCTGTCATAATTTTTATATATTTCAGAATTCCCACTGCTCACGTTTGGCAACGAGGACTCATGTGACTATTGCTTCTTTGTGTATTTATTGCTTGCTTGCGCTGCATACTGTGGCACTAAGCCGGATGAAGAGGCCGTAGGCTGCCTAAAAAGATCTCGCTTTTATGTATTTTAACTTACCTTTGTTTTAATTGTAAATCAAGTATTTTTAACTTTGCAATTTCAACTTGGTGAGTTTGACATCGTTCTTAGAGAGCTAAATTATACTTCTTCAATTAAAAGGGAGTTTGACTTTTCTACATTTATACTTATCAAGTTAGTAGTAATGTTACTGTACAAGAAAGTTAAATGACTCGAAGAAGCAGTAGACGAAATTCTCTTTCTGATATGATTTTTAAAAATTTATTTAATAGAACTACGTTATAATTATACGGTCATGATTAAGAAGCATATGTCGATCCCGTGTCGTGATTCTTTGTTTCAACCTTCGACATGATAATTAACAAATGGTGCATAAGATAGTTTCTCGTAGCAGAAGGAAGGTATCAGAGAAAAAGAGATCTTTAAATTGTTCTGTTAAAAGAAGAAATATAGAAAGAAGCGTGATATAACTTTACGCCTTCCAGCTGAAAAATTTTCCACAATGGAAAATTTGAAAATATGCGAACGTATTCTACATCTAAAAAGCTATGGTAAGGAAAAAGAACTATTCGAATAGGTCTCCTGGAAGCAGAGATAGCGAGAAAAAGGTTTTGATCATTACGCTCCCTAGCGGGAAAGCTGTGCATTATTTAAAGAGGATAACGTTTTCTTTATGAGGATAAGTTTTTCTTTCATTTTTCTTTACTTTTTCTTTCTCGCTATTATTATTGTAGCGAATAACATACTGTAAAAAAAGAAATTTCTCATTAGGGTTTTTAGAAGCGGAGATACAGCTGCAAACAGAAGTATAAAAACACAAACTAGCGGCAGAACTGTGATCTGCAAAACCCCTCAAATACAAACGTTAACTGTTTCACAAGATAAATGGTATCCGGTATTAGAAGAATATTTTAAATCGCACATTTAGAAACAGAGATATTGAAAAAAAAAATTAAGTATTGGATCCCCTAGCGGCGGAACTTTGCAGTATTTTGGGAAGAAAATACACACAAAGACTATTTCCAGTTAGTAGTATCTAACCAAAAAAAAAATTCTTTCAATCCGGTTTTTAGTCCCGCAGATATTGCCGTGTAGGTGAACGTGATATTACGCCTCTAGTGGCACACTTGGGCGGTAAGAAACATTTAAAATTGTATTAGAAACATTTCGCACCAGAAACGCTCTTCAATCAAAAATTATTTTTCAAATCGAACTCTTAGAAGCAGAGATATCGACGAAAATAAGATATACATCTACACTCTTGCGAAAAAACCATGCACTATTTTAAGCAGAATGTATCCTTAAAAGTTCTTTCATGGTAAGTAGTATCGGCCCACGAAAGAATTTTTGCAATTGAATTTTCAGATCCTGAGACTTTACTGCAAGTACATTAAATGCAGAAATAAACACTTGACACTCCTGATGACTAACCATTCTTTACCAAAAATTAGAAATTATACGCAAAACATTTCCAATCAAGAGCTGTGTTTGGGACAAAAATAATTTTTCAAATCGAACTTTTAGAAGCAAATGTATCAGCGAAAATGCAACCTACTTTTACTCTCCCTAGCAAAAAATCTATGCATTATTTGAAAAAGAGAGTGTACCCAAAATAGTCTTCGACATAAATGGCATCGAAAGGAAAAAAAAATCAATCAAACATTTTGAAGTAAATACATGGAATAAAATGTATTTCGAATTCGATTTCATCAGCATTTACGCCCTCTATCCCCGAAGGTTTGCATCGGGAAAGAAACGGAATGCAAGGACCATTATTCCCTTACTTCAGGCTTCCCAATACACTAAGAATTTTTCAAATCGGACTAATAGTTGAAGGGATATGGTGTCTACAGAGTGACGTACAGACAACGTGATGTTACAACACGCCATTTTTTTACAAAAGACTAGCTAGAAATGCGACATTTTTGCATTAAGTTGGTTTCGAAATGTCTTTAATAAAATCGCTTCCATGTTATGATTACCCGCTATGCACTCACGGACAATGACGATTGCATGCTGGTATGTAAATGATCCACGTTTGGTGCGAGTGTGCATGACCGCACACACTGTGGTGGCGCTGCAAGCACGAACCGGCAGCCTTATAAACTGGCGTGTAGTCGATGCCCCGTGAAATTGAAAAGCACCGGTTGACGCAAGCAAGAGTACATACAGAGTGACAAGAATGCCGGGTAGACACCAAAGACGTAGATTTACGCAACTTACGGACTTTCAGTGATGCCTGATCATCGGGATGAAACCAGCAGGGTGGTCGGCGCAACGTATAGCACGCCACGCGGATCGTTCTGACCATACCGTCCGATTGTGTTGGAAGCAGTGGACAAGTGACGGCACTGCCATAAGGCGGAGCGTCCCCGCACGGACCAGGAGGGCTACCGGTATAGATGATCGACAGATCGTGTACCAGGCACAAACGGGACTAACAGGAACCCAGTCCACTAAACAGGCAGATGTAGCGGTTCCTGTGTGCCCACGAACCATTTCCTGACGCCTCGCAGAAGCGAATCTGCGATCTCAGCGCCCCCTACGAATGCTTGAATTGACACCGGAACATCGCCGGCTCCGTGTGCAGTGGTCCAGGCCAGAGCGACATGTAAAGCCACAGACTGGCAACGTGTGATGTTTAGCGATGAGTGCCGCTTCGTTTAGGGGACATATAATCATCGTGTCCGGGTGTGGAGGTTCCCCCGGTCAACGGCACAATCCCAATTTCGCTATGCAGCGTCACACCTCCCGCACTGCAGGTATTTTGGTCTGGGGAGCCATTGCCTACGAGAACCGAACATCTCTAGTAGTGATACGTGGGTCATTGACGGGCCAGCGGTATGTGGATAGGATCCTACGGCTCCATGTGCTCCCATTCCTGGTCGGGATTTAAGGTGCGCTATACCAGCAGGACAGTGTATGCTGGGAGAACGGGAAGAACTCTGGTACTAGTGCATTTCGTAATGTCTGGAGAACATGTATCAAAATGTCGCCTGCATTTCTTGTTACAGAACCATCTTTTTCTTTTATCAGAGCCATAATCGGTTTTCTTTTCTTACTGAGATGTCCCTTTGCTCTCTTCAGGCTTTAGTTGTTTTTAATTGTTTTCCTCACTAGTTCACAGTTGAATTTCCTTACGTCTTCAGTGATGCGTTTTTGTACTGTCTTGCATAGCTCTATATATTCCACTTTGGAAGTCACATATCCTTTAGTTGTCCTCATCTCTCTTCCTTTTGGCATCACAATTTTGGTTTTTCCTAGTAATTTGTTCATATGCAACTTGTTCTTTGTACATACGACATCTCGGTATATATATATATATATATATATATATATATATATATATATATACACTGACGGAAAAAAATCCAAACACCAAAGAAGGGGTTGTGTTAGATAAATGACAGTTGGTAGGCGGTGAGAGAACATCTGTAAGATGACGTCTATGCAAATTTCGCGCTCGGCGCATACGTGTGGCGCTAGTAGCGCCCCTCGGAACATGCAAAGCACGTTTGCTGTAAATACGCGCTGTAACGTTCGTGAGCGTTAGTTATCGTTGAGATTCGACGTAGGGTGTTGATGTTAGTCAAGAATGCCTTTCAGAAGACGAAGAAGCCATTATCAACTGCTCACGGAGTTTGAACAAGGTCGTGTAATAGGGCTACGAGAAGGTGGATTTTCGTACCGCAATATTGTAGAACGACTTGGCCGGAATGTAGCCACTGTTAATGATTGTTAGTAGCGGTGGTCAAGGGAAGGTACTGCCTCAAGAAGACCGGGTTCCGGCCGGCCACGTATCATTACTAAGAGGGAAAGACCGTCGTGTACGGAGTATGGCCGTGGCGCATCGTACCGCGTCTGCGGCAGCAATTGGAGCTGCAGTTGTCACCACAGTGACACAACGAACTGTTACAAATCGGTTACTTGAAGGACAGCTACGAGCCAGACGCCCTGTAGCGTGCTTTCCACTTACTCCAGACCACTGCCGTTTGCGACGTCAGTGGTGTCAAGCTAGAGCTCATTGGAGGACGGAGTGGAGATCTGTTGTGTTTTCTGATGAAACCCGGTTCTGCCTGGGTGGCAGTGATGGTCGTGTGTTGATTAGAAGGAGGACAGGTGAGCGCCTGCAACCAACCTGTCTGCGGCCGAGACACACTGGACCTACACCTGGAGTTATAGTCTGGGGAGCAATTTCATGTGACAGCAGGAGCACTCTCGTGGTTGTCCCACGCACCCTGACGGCACAGTTGTACGTCGGTTTGGTGATTCAACCTGTTGTGCTGCCATTCATGAACAGCATTCCAGGGGTTGTTTTCCAACAGGATAACGCTCGTTCGCATACCGTTGTTGTAACCCAACATGCTCGACAGAGTGTCAACATGGTGCCGTGGCCGGCTAGGTCACCAGATCGTTCACCAATCGAGCACGTATGGGACTTCATTGGACGACAACTCCAGCGTCAGACCAACCAGCATTAACCGTCCCTGCATTTACCGACCAAATGCAACAGGCATGGAACTCCATCCCACAAACTGACATCCAGCACCTGTCCGACACAATGCATGAACGTTTGCGTGCTTGCATTCAACATTCTGGCAGTTGCACCGGTTATTAATGTACCAGCATTTCACATTTAAAATGGCTGTTCTCGCGCTTACAATAAGCTGTGATCTTCAAACCTTAATCGATTAAATATGTTACCTATAGAAATGTATTGCCGCCATTTTATTCCTCTATAACAATTTTTTCGTGGTGTTGGGATTCTTTTTTCCGTCAGTGTATATATATATGAATCACATCACTACCATACATCAAACCTATCAAGCGACACATCGCTACCGAGAATCATATATAAAACAGAAAACGTCTGTTTGTCTGAAGCAGCAAAAACTCTCGAACGCCGAACTGTGGCATCGTGAAATTTGCATAGATTATTAATATTGGAATTTCTAGGTCAACGCAACTATTTTAAGATCTCTACGTTGTTCTGTTCGCGAGTTATGAAATAATTAATAAAGTAATAACTAAAATCAGCGTCGTTTGCTATGTCATCGGTATCTGAAAGCACGTGACTGCATTAATCGCCGTGGCACATCCACAGGTGTTTCTATTATTTGAGAACTGTGCTTAAAAAATGCAAAAACGAACTTAGCGAAATATTAACGAAACGGGCTGAAATTTGTATCAACATCATTAATTGGTTCTCCCAAAATTTCACCTGAATCCGATCAAAACTTTTTAAAATAGGCACGGAATTTTTAATTCAACGGTAAACAGAAATATATACGCACAAATGGTTAACAAAATTTTGACGGCTAATTTAAAAAGTTATTTACCGATTCAGGCCAAATTTAAAGGTCATGTTCCTACTAACGATTTATGGTGTTCATTAAAATTTCAGCCAGTTTCATAAAATATTTGCAAAGATACGTGCTTGACTTTTTTATCATAGTGATTCGCTCCTCAAAATGTCTGAAACTGAAAGCATGTGATGCATTTGATGCTTTTCACATGGACAGCTGTTCGTTGGAATGTCAAGAGCAAAGGATCCAACAAAAGTATATATTGTTGCCGATAAAGGAGAAACGAAATATGTAGTGAACGGCGAAGTGCTGAAATAATCACACTATGAATAAATGATTTGTAATGAGATAATTTGTGAAATCAGCTTTTTCAATATTTTCCCCGATTTTTTCAGTGACATAAAAGGGTATATGAAATTAATAAGCCTAAATCCAGGGCAAAGCCGGGTAGTAAAGCTAGTATACATATACTGCCGGACAATTGCTAAGGACGGATGACAATAGCAACGATAGCAACCATAAAATGGAAGGCAGGAAAATGTGGAAATTAGCATAAGTGCGGGATACAGTAAGACGTGTAGTGCGTATGCAAATTTTGGATGGCCGAACTTATTCGTGACCGTCATAGCGCTGATAAGAGATATAAAGGATTTGACGCGTATCGACCGTTGTTGTTCAAACGCAAAGTTGAAAGGGAAAGAATCAATTGACGAACTTGCAATTTTCAGTATGTCTTCCCGACATCACCTAGATGATTTTACGCGTGGCCGTATTATTGGCAAGATTGAAGAAGGACGAAAAATAACAGATGTTGCCAGGGAGTTCGACGTCAGCCACAGTGTTGTTTCAAGGCTTTGGAAATCATTTCAAACAAATGGAGAGTGTAGCAAACGTCACGGGGGAGGTCGTGTTCGCAGTACGACACCTGCAGAAGATCGGTACATAGTGCTATCAACAAAAAGACACCGGCGCAGCACAGCTAGTGAGGTAGCAAATCAGTTTATGGCTGCTACTGGCAAGCGAATCTCACGAAAAACTATTGCCAGACGTTTGCATGAAGGAGGACTATACGCCCACCGTCCTGTTGTGTGCATCCCATTGTCCAGACGTCACCATACCGCCCGTTTGCAATGGTGCCATCAACATCGCAACTGGACTGATAACGACTGGTCTGCTGTCCTCTTCTCAGATGAGAGTAGATACAGTCTATCGTCTGATTGTCGACGACAACTGATCTGGCGTGATAGTGGTACTGCATATTGTCCAGCAAACATACAGGAAAGGGACCGATATCCGACATGTAGTGTCATGGTATGGGCTGGCATCATGATCAAAGGCCGTACGTCCCTCTATGTGCTTCCAACTGGGACTATGACTGTTCAACGATACATTAATGATGTTCTGCTACCTCATGTTCGCATGTTCCGTGGTGCTGTCGGTGATGGATTCATTTTCATGCACGACAACGCAACATGTCATCGAACAGTCGCTGTCCAGAAGTGTCTTGAGAGTGAGGATATTCAACACCTCGTACGGCCAGCACGTTCTCCAGATCTGAATCCCATTGAAAATGTGTGGGATGCTTTGGGGAGGAGACTTGCTGGTCGCCAATGCCCTCCAATAAACAAGGGCACCCTCATCCGTTCACTGACAGAGGAATGGGATAAATTACCCCAACACCTGCTTGATAATGTTGTGCAAAGCATGACACGACGTGTGGAATCTTGCATCGCCCTCCATGGTGGCCATATCCCGTATTGACATCTTACTCCGGAACGCCTGCGGACGGTAATTGCATTTTTTTCACGTTCACGTATTCTGCACAAAATGGCCTGTTTGTCCCTTGAACACGTTCCAAAGCCTTTTGGATTTCAAAGCACAATAAATTGTCTTTCTTGTAATGTCCTGGCATTCTGACATTATTTTATTTCACTTGGTCTCCAACCATACTTTTTGTTTGCGCTATATAGCCGTTTATGATCCATCCTTAGCAATTGTCCAGCATTGTATATGCGTTTTGTCTTCTATGCATGATATTTTATTTTTGGAACATATATAAAGCGATGCGTAACATCACAGCCTCTCCTTGACAAATGTCAACCCCGCCTTCTCGTGGTGCATCCTGTTCCCACTAAAGGGGCTCTGACGACCGCAAATAGCGGTATAACTATACCATCGGGATCAGAGGAAATGCTATCCCACACTCACCAACCCGCTTGGCCAGCGTGGTGAGTTATGGCCAAACACCTCCAAAATGACTCTACAACTTAAATCTTGGCCCTCAGTCTCCGGCAGCTGGAATGTACCTGGCCAAGGCAGCGGCCAGTGCGACATGAAGGCAGAGGGTGCTAAGAATCCCCGGAGGACCGGACTAGGCTGCCATTTGATGCTGACCTTGGCTACCTACAACGGACGCTCCCTATCTTCTGATTCAAGGCTTCTTGAATTGGAAGAGGAACTACAAAGGATCAAGTGGGACATCGTCGGGCTGAGTGAGGTAAGGAGAAAAGGAGAAGATATCATTGAACTGAAAAGTGGACATCTCTTCTATTATCGTGGGACAGATACTGGCAGAACTAGTGGTGTTGGATTTATAATAAACAAGAAACTGAAGGATAAAGTGGTAGAAGTTGAAAGTTCCTCTGACAGAGCTGCACGACTCGTTATCCAACTATCGAGAAGATACCAGGCTCAGATTATTCAAACTTATGCACCCACACAAGTCATCCTGAAGAAGAAATTGAAGAATTTTATGAGGAAATTCGTCATCTAAATAATAAAGGTAAGCAGCACTTGAAGATAATTATGGGAGATTTCAATGCAAAAATAGGGCACCGGCAACAGAATGAAACTTCAGTAGGTAAATTCGGTCACGGCAACAGAAACCAGCGTGGAAATACTCTCGTTGAGTTTGCAGAGGCAGAAGGATTTTTCATCTTGAATTCCTTTTTCAAGAAAAAGCCACACAGGAAATGGACATGGAGACATCCAATTGGGACGACAAGTGAAATTGATTTTATTATGTGTAACAAAAAATTCGTCATCGAAGACTGCAGTGTGCTAAACAAGTTCAACACAGGTAGTGACCATAGATTGGTGAGATGTAAGATGCACCTCAACACTAAACTGGAACGTGGCAAGCTCATAAGACAAACAAAATGTATTGACATAACCAACCTTAAAAAACACCATAATACTTTCAAGTTGGAACTGAAGAACATGTTCTCTGCTTTAGAAGGCCTAACATCGGAAGACGTGGACATCTCTGAAGTTAACAGAAAAGTAACCAAAGCTCTTATGGAAACAGTAACAAAATTAGCTGGGTCTAAGAACAAGTTGCATGTAAACAAATTATCAGGAAAAACCAAAATGTTGATGCAAAAAAGAAGAGAGATGAGGAGAACTAAAGAAGATGTGACTTCCAAAGTGGAATATATAGAGCTATGCAAGACAGCACGAAAAAGTATCACTGAAGACGTAAGGAAATTCAACTGTGAGCTAGTGAGGAAAGCAATTGAAAACAACCAAAGCCTAAAGATAGCAAAGGGACATCTCAGTAAGGGAAGAAAACAGATTATGGCTCTGAGAAAAGAAGATGGTTCTATAACAAGAAATAGAGGCGAAATTTTGACAAGAGTGAAAGATTTCTACTCCAAATTATATGAAAGGGATGATACATGTACTCCAGACATCATGAAAGGTACCAGAGTTCTTCCAGTCCTCCCAGCAGAAGTTGCTCATGCAATCAAGAACATGAAGCGGGGGAAAGCTCCAGGAGAAGATGGAATTACTATAGACATCATACAAGAAGCAAGTGGAGAAATTGAAACAGTACTCGCCCAAATTTTCACTCGATGCCTTAATGAAGGGAAGATTCCTGAGGATTGGAACAATGCTACAATGATCCTGCTACATAAAAAAGGTGACATTGAGGATCTCAGGCACTACAGACCTATCAGCCTCCTGTCAGTAGTTTATAAAATCTTCACTAAAGTTCTTTCACACCGCTTGAAGGTAACACTGGACATGGCTCAACCGAGAGAACAAGCTGGATTCAGGAGTGGCTACAGCACAATAGATCATATCCACGTACTGAGAGAACTAATTGAAAGAGCGAGGGAATATGAACTTCCATTGTGCATGGCTTTTATCGATTATGAAAAAGCCTTTGATTCGGTGAAACCATCAGCAGTTACCACGGCTCTGAAATCCTGCGGTATTGAAGATGCATACATTAATATTATTAATAGCATCTATGAAAATGCAAGTGCAAAGATTCGGCTGTTTGAAAATACAACACACATAAAAATTGGAAAGGGAGTGAGACAAGGTGACACCATATCGCCGAAGCTCTTTAATGCCACATTGGAAAATGTCTTTCAATCACTGAACTGGGAAAACAAAGGGGATAAAGATTAATGGAGATTATCTAACCCACCTTCGTTTTGCTGATGACGTAGTCATTTTTGCAACTACCCCATCAGAGCTGCAGAGTATGATCCAGGAACTTGCTGACAAGAGTAAAGAAGTGGGATTAAAAATGAACTTTCTGAAGACAAAAGTGATGTTCAATGCTTTTACAAGAAATGAAGATTTATCGATTGATGGAGAAAAACTGGAGATAACAGATACGTATGTTTATCTTGGACAGCAGATATCAAGTGAGGGTCACATTGATGAAGAAATTAATCGGCGTACAAAACTTGCCTGGAGAGCTTTTGGAAGAAACAGCATAATTTTCAAGAGCAATATGCCATTATGTCTTAAAAGAAAAGTGTTTGATCAATGCATCCTTCCAGTGCTTACGTATGGTGCAGAGACGTGGACCTTAACTAAAAGAGACATACAAAGGCTGCAGACAACTCAAAGAAGCATGGACAGGTGCATGCTTGGTATAACCAGGAGAGATAAGAAGAGGAACTCGTGGATCCGAAATATGACGAGAGTGGAAGACATCATGATCAGAGTTAAATCCCTGAAATGGCAATGGGCTGGACATACTGCCAGAAGGACAGACCATAGATGGACAGCCGAAATTTTAGATTGGATTCCAAGGGACAGGAAAAGACCCAGAAAATAACCACATGGGAGATGGGTGGATGAAATTCGTAAATATGCGGAAGTGACATGGAGGAGACTGGCACAAGACAGACCGTTGTTTAGGAAACTTGGGGAGACCTTCGTCCAGCAGTGGATTGATAATGGTTGACAATGATGATGATGATGATATAAAGCTGAGATGTTCTGTCGTGTTATAAGTAACTTTAAATTTGAAGCGGACTCCGCGTTGACGTGAACTTTCTGAGAGTTGCTGGTCATATGACGTCATTTGAGTAACGTTTCAATACGGGACACTGCAGCGAAACTGAACATGCCAAAATCGACTGTAAGTGATGTCCTGAACCGATATAAGCAAAACGGTGCAACCCAAGAAAAAAAGAAAAAAAACGTTCAGGAAGGCCGTACAGACTGACGGAACAGGACAAAAGAACCACGGTAAGAAATCTTGATCTTCCTCTGCCGTTTCCATACCTGCTGAACTAGGAATAGCTTGTAATGGCCCGGTTAGTACCATGACCATCAGCAGAGAGTTTCACAGTGTGGGTTATTACGGAAGAGCAGCGACACACAAGCCAAACATCACTATCGATAATGCGAAGCGCTGTTTGGTGTGGTGTGTCTTCCATCGTTCCTAGACCGTGAGCGACTGGAAAGATGGTGCTTGGAGTGATAAGACACGCTTTTTTACGCTTTCCAACCGTAGGTTGAAGAAGCATATATGTTCCAGCTTTGTCCGTCCGTCTGTCCGCACGATAACTCACGTGAAAATGGTTCGATTTTGACGAAATTTTAGAATGTGGTAGGGGACCACCTGGGGACGAATCCTATTGAATAATGGGCGAAACAGGGTCAAAGGTCAGGGCATAGGAGCGGGATCCATTCCATTGCTCTTATGCGTCATAACGTGCGTAAAAATGGTTCGATTTCGATGAAATTTTAGGATGCGGTAGAGGACCACCTGGGCACGAACCTTATTGAAAATTGTCGAAATGATGTCAAAGGTCAAGTAAGAGCGGGATTTATTCCATTGCCCTTATGAAATTTTGGTATGTGGTAAGGAACCACCTGGGAACGAAACCTATTGAAAATGGGCGGAATGGGGTCAAAGGTCAGGACATAAAAGCGGGATCCATTTCATTGTCTTTATGCGTCATAACATGCGTAAATATAGTTCGATTTCGATGAAATTTTAGTATGTGGTAGGGAACCACCTGGGCACAAACCCTATTGAAAATGGGCGAATGGGGTCAAAGGTCAGGCAGGGCATAAGAGCGGGATTTATTCCATTGCCCTTATGTGTCATAACGTGCGTAAAAATGACTCGATTTCGATGAAATTCAGTATTTGGTAAGAAAACACTGGGGACGAACCCAATTGAAAATGGGCGAAATGGGGTCAAAGGTCAGGGCATAAAAGTGGGATCCATTCCATTGCTTTATGCGTCATAACATGCGTAAATATGGTTCGATTTCGATGAAATTTTAGTATGTGGTAGGGAACCACCTGGGCACGAACCCTATTGAAAATACGCAAAATGGGGTCAAAGGTCAGGCAGGACATAAGAGCGCGATTTGTTCCATTGCCTTTATGCGTCATATCTTGCGTAAAATGGTTCGATTTCGATGAAAGTTTAATATTCGGTAAGGAACCACCTGGGGACGAACCCTATTGAAAATGGGCGAAATGGGGTCAAAGCTCAGGGCATAAAAGTGGGATCCATTCCATTGCTTTTATGCGTCATAACATGCGTAAATATGGTTCGATTTCGATGAAATTTTAGTATGTGGTAGGGAGTCACTGGGGACGAACCCTATTGAAAATGGGCGAAATGGGGTCCAAGGTCAGGACACTGGAGTGGGATCCATTCCATTGCCCTTGTGCATCATAACTAACCTAAAAATGTTTCTGTTGCAACAAAACGTTATCATGTTGTTCCGGAGGTATAGTGAACCAGTTCTGTTGAATATCAACGAAATGGAGTTAAAGGTCATTGCACAAAAGCAAGATTTATTCCACAGCCATTATTCTCGTAACTTGCGTAAAACTGCTTCTATTGCGACAAAACTTTAGTATGTTATTCTTGAGGTATACTGAACCGGTTCTTTTGAATATCTTCGAAATGGGGTCAAAGGTCAGGACACAGGAGCGAGATTTATTCCACAGCCATTATCCTCATAACTTGAGTAATAATTTCTGGTATGTTGGAAAGCGTATCATAATCAATGCATTGCATGATTTTACTAACTTGTTACTCTTGCCATCTGATCAGCGTTATTGGAATTTGGCGGCAACCTGGCGAACGATATTTGTCGGACTGTGTTCTTCCAACTTTTAAATTCTGCAAAGGCTCCATCACGCTCTGAGGCTGCTTTTCGTGGATGGGACTCGGCCCATTCGCTATTATACCATGAACCACGAACTCTTAAGTGTACCTCGATGTTCTGGATAATTCTGCGCTACCAAAAATATAGCATTATTATAGAAACGGACGTTGTCTTTTCGAATCTGATAAATCTTCCTGCCACATTGCACGCATTGGCGTACCGGAACAATGCGAGCATCCCACCCCCCTCAAAAATGTTTTCGAGGCCCTTTTGCAAAAATCTATTAGCTTTCAATTACTCAAAATCTTAACTTCCATATTATTAACTAGATTTTACGGGTGTTTTAATAAATCAAATTCTTTGGAAACTACGACCATTTTTCGCAAAACCAAAATTATTTCACTTTATTGCGTGAAACACAAATGTGTAAGCTATAATTTAAATGATTGCCCTGGTTCCCGATACAAATTGCTGCAAAATATTTACGTCAAAATTCATTAAGTTGATCATATCAATGAAAATGTATTATTTTAAAGAAGTAAGGCCTGCTTTTTGAAATGACTCCCGACTGCACACATAACACATGCAGCTGCCGTGTGAGAGTATCTAATGACGTTCCTGATTTATACGTAATGTCACAACATAAGTAAGCAAATAACTAAGTAACGATTAAGAACTCTAACACAAAAACGTAACAATACTAAAATTATTTACTCTGGTATATTAAAGAAAAACACTTAACATAATGCCACGATGTTTTCATGCCGTCCCGGTGGCGAGTGGGCTAAGAGCTGACTCATGACCATTCGTCCGGGTTCGAATCCCGGTGAGGCATGGATGTTGTTTTTGTCTTACGGCACTGGCTCTCTCCCTTCCCTGGAACCAGTGACCCTAAAGTAGGGACGGGCGACTCCTTATAGCCCATTGAGTTGCTCATGGTGGTTCTTCAATAAAAAAAAAAGATGTTTTGCACATCTTTTGACTTTGTAAAACAAATCTTTTGATTCCGTTATAAAAAAATGACACAAGTGTCTGATTTTTCGCTTCCGTGAAGAATACCTTTTAGTTCATTATATTCGAAGAATGCATAGTTATGTGCAAACAACTATAATACATAACACCTTATCCTCATTGGTTTAAAAATTCCTCTCATTGAACTGACTTTTTTTCACATTCTCTTGTTAACAAATCTTCATAGAAACTATTGCAAGGGCTGTGAACTTTAGCTGCTTTCTGGTCATCCAGTTTTTATAAATAAAAGCAACGGAAAGGATTTCTAAAGATTTACTGAGGAAAAAATGCTTTTCTTCTCAAAACTTCCTCCAAAGCCGCCATAATTTTTTGGCTATTTCTTTAACCAGTTTCATACAAAGTTTTCGCAAAAGAATTTTTAAAATCTTCTTGCACAAGTTATAGACCCTTTTAACCATGAAGCACTTCCGCACTACAGGAGTTGCGGGGGGCTATCAGTACGCCGCTAACTGCACGGCGTGGGCAGGATTGGTTTCTTGAAAATGAGGTGGAATTGTTTGGCTAGCATAATCCTATAGAACACCTCTAGGATGAACTGGAGCGACAGATACGGTACTGGCCCCAACAACCGTCTTCACTCTTCCCTCTGGCAGTAGCTATGCGGGAAGAATGGCGAGCGAATCTTGTCGAGACATACCGGAAATTTGTGGATAGCATGCCTGGACATTAGAAGCAAAAGGTGGACCCACTAACTACCAATTATGATAATAAATTTATCCCCCCTCTCTCCCGGAAAAAATATATAGATATATTGTTATCAAACCCTTTTTCTCGACAAAATATGAAACATTATATATATTTGGCTCGACAATGCGAAACAAATTTATGAAATGAACTTTTCATATTTTTCGAAAAAATTCTACTCCAAAACTTCATTCTTGGGAGCGTTTATCTGGAAGCTTGTGCACTTCCAATAAAAATTCAGACTCTGAAATGTATATTTGTAATTTGCAGATCAGCGGAATTCTATTTCCCCAAAAGAAGTAATGGAATTAGCTTGGTAAACATCATGAGGAAATTATATTTTCAAAGAGTGTCAGGAAGTGCATAGCAAAAAATGTGCACTAATTCAAGATGACATACATACAATTTTTAAAGGAGATCATTACTTTAATAATTTTTCACGTTCATGTTTTTCTATTGCAGAATTACAACGTGTATTGAACCGACGTGTTCATGAGAACTTATTAATTCCAGGTCCCTGTGAAAGGGTAGCAACAGCCTTGGACACTTTCTCGCCATTACAGTTCGTTCCAACGAGCGATGAGTTAGACCCCGTAACATTGGTTCATTACAACGCGCTGTAATTGGTTGGCCAGCAGCAGCATATACATAGCATTCGCCTGAAGAACCCATTTGCGCTTCGCAAACGGACAGTACTGCTTCAAAGAGCATTTATGAAGTAACCCAATAGTTTGCACCGCGTCTACACTGCTATTCCGAACATGGAGCCTGAAACAGTGATTGCCCCCCAGCAAGGCATTCAGAACTCGAGTACCACTGGTCTTCGTAATGAATGCTGGCCCACTTTCACCCATCCGCTCCTACTACTCCTTCAATCACACAGGTGCCGGCGTAAACGTTACGCCTGAACAGTACACCGCAGTCTTTAATAGCTATCATCATACATATGCACACACTGCATACAAATGACGATATTAGAAGCCGTTTTGTTTTCAATCACCGGCATGGAACTTTGTAATGGTAATCATTACTGACTTTTAGTTCTGGAAAGTATATTTCTGTTATAAAGCGCGTTACATTCAATTTTCTGAGAGAGAAGTTTCCGGTCTCTGTTATTAGAATATATTAAGCTTAAAACTACCATTGTTTGATATCGGGACACTAACGCACGGCATTTAGGGTCAAGGATCAGTAAACGTGTTGTTGATTCAAATGAATAAAAACCTTGTAATCCATTTACCTAACTTTTGGAAACATATTCATATGTAATCATTCCATCCAAGAAAGAGTGAAGATTCTGAGCTAAATAACTAGCTGACATGACAGGTGAAAGTCGAAAAAATGTTCACTATGTAAATAAATAAATACATCGCTCTTTCCACGTTCCAGAAACACACAGCAACCGAAAAATTGTTTTTCAGCCGCCGCTGTGGAATTGAACCACAGAACTCTCGATAACTAGCCGAGCGCGTTACATTTACACCACGGTGGCCAACAATCCACGGTGCTATGTGTATTTTTAAGTCAGCTTCTGACATCATAAATCCGTAAGACGGGCTCAGTTACTGAGACGTCTCCATCTGGTGGGCATTAACGGCACTGGCTATATATATATATTATAGCAGTTAAATCCAAAGAGCGAGATCCAAGGTGAAAATCCTCCAAATACGTGGCGACAGTAAATAAACAAATACACCGCTCTTTCCACGTTCCAGAAACACACAGGAACCGAAAAATTGTTTTTCAGCCGTCGCTGTGGAATTGAACCACAGAACTCTCGATAACGGTCCACCGTGGTGTAAATGTAACGCGCTCGGCTAGTTATCGAGAGTTCTATGGTTCAATTCCACAGCGGCGGCTGTAAAACAATTTTTCGGTTGCTGTGTGTTTCTGGAACGTGGAAAGCGCGATGTATTTATTTATTTACTGTCGCCACGTATTTGGAGGATTTTCACCTTCTTCACTATGTTATTCAGAGCAATCAGAATTGTCTGCCGAGTTGCCTGTAGCAATTCAATATACAGTTCTGATGTAACATTACATAGCCTGAAGAGGGAATCTAACCAGCATCTGCGGATTCCCGTTTGAGCATGCTATGAGTAACACTACCCAGGGTTAATATACACAGTCGAGTCCCATTATTGTGACCACTTCCTACTTTTGACGTCAACAGCGCGTAACCAATGAAAGAAGGCACGTGTCGTGAGCTGGCTTCGAAGGCATATAAGATGTGCAGTAGACATTCTGAAAATATACAACTCGTTGCTGTCATGTATAAAAGGAGCCATTTATCAGATTTTCAAAAAGGGATGATTATCGCCTTTTGGGTCTAGGGCAGCAGAATTTCTGAATCAGCGCAGTTTGTGAACTTTTCGCGTGCTGCTGTGGTTAAAGTGTATCGTGATTGGAGAAATGGCACCATTGCGAATAAGCGATGGTACTATTTCTCGCCATGTGTGTCTAAAACGACAGTTCAGCTAACCCTGCTGCTTATGGGGCTCCGATGCAGACGGATGGTCACTGTACCAATGCTAACGAAGATGCATCGTCAGAAAGTCTTACATTTTAAGGGCAGTATTGGAATTGGACCTCCTCTGATTGGCAAAGGATTGCCTTCTCCGATGAGTCACGTTTTCTGCTTCATCAAACTGATTCACGTTGGCGTATAAAGTGAGAAACATCGGAGATTTTCGTGGCATTCTCTGTGTCCATACATATCTGTGGAAGGCACTATGGACCGAATTCGTTATGAATCCATTCTTGCAGACCATGTACACTCATACGTGCTGATTATCTTCCCTGGGGAAAATGGGATCTTCCAGCATTACAATGCGACGTATCACACAGCTAGAAATGTCCGAGAGTGACTGCAAGAGCACGATGAAGACTTCAAAGTACTTCCTTGGCCCCCTAATTTCCCAGACGTAAACCCAATTGAGCATCTGTGCGACCACCTCGATCGTGCTGTTTGCTCCATGGATCCTGCACCACGCACCCTCCAGCAGCTGTCAGATGCACTGCAGTCAACATGGCTCTTCATACCCGTGAACACCTTCCAGCACCTTATTGAGTCATTAACAGCCCGTCTAGCTGCTGTCCGCATTACACACAGCGGTTACTCTGGATATTAGCTGGTGGTCACAATAATGTGACTCGTCCGTGTAGTCCCAAGTAACTGAAGCTAAGCAATCATATGCTGGTCAAAAAAGTTAGAGATATTGCATGAAATGAAGGATGTATGTATCTGACTCAAGTAACACGCAATGAAATAACATCAGTGAAGCTGCATAACGCAAAAGTTAAAGACTTTGTTTACAAAAACAACTTATTGTGTAATATCTGCACACAACAAAGTAGCACTGCAATATAGACAAAATGGTAAATTCGGAGGATATCCATGCCTTTGGATTTCAGTTCCCGGTAACACCACCTCTGTCTGGAAGAACGTTTTGATATCAACGAGGCATATATACAGTGACATTATTGATGAGTGTCTGAGGCAGTTCATCCCATATTACAGGCAACACGTTACGGAAGCAAGCCAGTGCACTGGAATATGGAACGTGATTATTTAGACTTCGCTGTAGAGCTACCCAAATGTTCTCAATACGATTAAAGTCAGGAGACCTCGGAGGCAACTGTAACGATCCCATGATTTTCCAGCTTCTGAAGTAAGCTCCAGGCACGTGACTTGTTGCATTGTCATCGAGAAAACGGAATGATTTTCCAGCTCCTGAAGCAAGCTACAGGCACAGGACTTGTTGCATTGTCATCGAGAAAACGGAATGAACTTCCAGCTCCTGAAGCAAGCTCCAGGCACGGGACTTGTTGCATTGTCATCGAGAAAACGGAATGAATGTCCAACAGTAGCGTGAAACACTGTCACAATGATCTCATTTCGGTACACTGAGACATTCCTGTAGCCTTGACAAACATACAACGAAATACGATCATTGAAGCACACTCCTGCCTAGACAAGAACTGACTACTGCTAGTAAGGGAGGACAGAGGGCACATAGCGTAGTTACATTCGGGTACCGTATCTCTTTTACACGTGTCTTCGTGTGGAGTATTAGGATAAAGGGATGCAATGGGATTAGTCTGGGAAAAGTACTTGATCTTGTATTCATGGCATGTACTGTTGGACCCTTGTACATCTTCTACGGAGGTGTACTGCTATGAGTGCTACACATCTCAGCTGTTGTAACGTACCAGGAGATGTGACGTACCTGCCAGAAGTACGCACACGACATAAAGGCAGATAGGAATCAGAAACAAACGTCCGCGTAGCTCAATTGGTAGAGCAACTTATTCCGGAATGAGGGGATCCGGGTTCGAATCCTGGCGTGGACAGAAATGACGGAGAAATTTACTTCGTTATAATGGCGCCCGAACTATCCGGATGACCCGACCGTTCATAATCTCGCAATGGTGCGATGTTATTTCCACACCGCGAGATAAGAAAAATAAGAGCAGCACTTCGAAAAAAAAAAAAAATAAGGGGGAGATGATGTAACGTACCAGGAGATGTGACGTACCTGCCAGAATGACGCACACGACATAAAGGCAGATAGGAATCAGAAACAAACGTTCGCGTAGCTCAAATGGTAGAGTGACTTATTCCGGAATGAGGGGATCCGGGTTCGAATCCTGGCGTGGACAGAAATGACGGAGAAATTTACTTCGTTATACTGTCTCCTTGTTTTGAGTCCGTATCCATAAAAATGGTTTCGTGCCGTTTGAGGGCATATTGTGACAGCAGAAGCAGCTCGAAGTGATCCCCAGAATTGGATGCTGGTGATGTTAGGCGTCCTCATAGTGCACTCTGTTAGGTAGCAATCTTGCCTCCACCGCCCGGTCGACGCAGTGGTCTAAGAGCTGGCTTCTGATCATTCGTTCGAGATGGGTCAGGGTTCGAATCCCAGTGAGGCATGGATGTTGTGTTTGTCTTACGGCGCTGGCTCTCTCCCTTCCCTGGAACCAGTGCCCCTAAATTAGGGACGGGTCACTGCTTATAGCCCATTGAGTTGCTTACGGTGGTCGTTAAACTTCAACTGAAAAAATCTTGCCTCTTTGTGGTTATCTTCGGAAGACCACTCGTCGGTCGACCTGCAACATTTCCATGCAGTAGAGATCTTGTGTATAGCCGACTTAGTACACTTTGCAAAAAATCTAAAGCAGCATCCACATCGATCTGCCTTACACCTGCCTGTAATATACCAACACCCTTGCTTCTGTTATCACTGCTTTAACGCAGTCTGGACATAATTTTAGGTTAATCCCACACTGAAGGCAATATATTCAGCAAACGTCCAGACCAAGCCGTGTAACGACCTGTTTTTCACTTCTCGTTGGGTACTTTTACCGGAGTTCACAAACTACGTGCTGTGTTCTCATGAACCTGATTTACATTTGACGTAGCTACCCACGCTCATAACCGATTTACAGTGGTCGCGTAAATGTACATTTAACGCAGCTACCCACGCTCATAGCCGAATTACAGTGGTCGCTAAATTAACATTTTACGTAGCTCCCCAGGATCATAACCGATCTCCAGTGGTCGCTAAATTAGCATTTGACGTAGCTCCCCAGGATCATAACCGATCTCCAGTGGTCGCTAAATTTTCATATGACGTAGCTGCCCACCCCCATAACCGACCTCCAGTGGACGCTAAATTTACACTTGACGTAGCTGCCCACGCTCATAACCGATCCCCAGTGTTCGTTAAATTTCCATTTGGCGTAAATGTCCACGCTCATAACCGATCTCCAGTGCTCGCTAAATTTACATTTGACATAGCTACCCACGCTCATAACCGATCTCCAGTGCTCACTAAATTTTCGTTTGACGTAGCTGCCCACGCTCATAACCGATCTCCAGTGGACACTAAATTTGCATTTGACGTAGCTGTCCACATTCATAACAGATCTCTAGTGGTCGCAAAATTTCCATTTGGCGTAAATGTCCACGCTCATAACTGATCACCAGTGGTTGCTAAATTTGCGCTTGACGTAAGTGCCCACGATCATAACCGATCTCCAGGGGTCGCTAAATTAGCATTTGACGTAGCTGCCCACGCTCATAACCGAACTCCAGTGGTCGCTAAATTTATATTTGACGTAGCTGCACGCTCAAAACCGATCTCCAGTGATCTCTAAATTTACAGTTGACGTAGCTGCCCACGCTCATAACTGATCGCCAGTGGTCGCTAAATTTACATTTCATGTAGCTACCCACGCCCATAACCGATCACCAGTGGTCGCTAAATTTGCATTTGGCGTAGCTGCCCATGCTCATAACCGATCTCCAGAGGTTGCAATATTCGCATATCACCAGGTTTTCCCTTCGAAACCAGAATATCCCTAAAGTTTTTGTGACTAGTGTGTTCTCATGAACCTGATATCTAAAATGAAAGTAAACCAATGGTCATTAAGGGGAATAATTCAGTGGAGTACCGGAAACACGCGGACCCCCCCCCCCCGCAATACAAATTTTAAGGCTCTTTTGTGAAAATCTATTAACCTTCAATTACTAAAAAATTTAACTTTCAGATCATTTACTAGGCTTAACGGAGTTCTAATAAATCAATTTCTTTAAAACTTGCAAGTATAAAATCAAAATTATTACACTTTGCTGCGGGAAACACAAATGTTCACATGGCAATAAAAGTTTTATACGGATCCAAATGATTCTAAAATACTTACGCAAAAATTAATCGTATCATGCAAATTTTATTCTTTCATGGAACTAAGACCAGCTTCTTCGAAATGTACCACAATCACACAAAAAAAATGTAACTACCGTGTGGCAGTGTTTAAGGCCCTTTTCTGATTTATACGAAAATACAAAGCATAAGTAAGCAAATAAATAAATAACAATTAAGGATTGTGACACAAAAATCGTAAAAACTACTTAAATTATTTACTCTTGATTACAAAAAACACACTTAAGATAATATGACAGTGTTTCGCACGTAGTAAAACAGTTCTCTCTTGACTTTCTCATAAAAAAATACACCTTCTAATTCACTATATTTTAAAGCACGTGTAGTTATGTGCCAATATCTGTAATGTACAACTTATTCTCATTGGTATAAAAATTCCGCTCATTGAACTGATACATTTCGTCCGCATTCTATTGATAATATACATGCATAGGAACTTTTCCAATGACTGCAAAAAAGAGGCCTCAAGTCATCTGCAATTGCTGCTTTCCCGTCATGCAGTTTTTATGAACTAAAGCAACGAAAATATTTTCTACAGGTCTTACTTATTTACTGAAAAGAGAAAGGAAAAACTGCTTTTCGTTTTAATACTTCGTTCAAAGCTACCTGAATACTATTTCTTTAACCAGTTTCGTATGAAGTTTCCTCCAAAAAAATTGTAAAATCTTTCTGCTGAGGCCCTCATAGCAGTGAGATACCCCCCCTCCAGCAGACCTACATTCAGTTTAGTTCTTATTCTTAAGTATGCCAGCCATGATAATCTTTTTTCCTGTTCAAAATTTCTTTCTGTTCCAACTGGAAGTTTTGTAATTTTTTATTGTTTTCTACGTACTCTATAATTGTTTTTATGTAATTTTTATCAAACCGATCAACTAAAATTTCTTGTTCATTTTTTTCACCACTTCCTCGTCACTAATCCTTGCTGTTATAGAATATTCCGTTACCTTCTACATGCCTTTTAGAATCATATAGTTTTTTCTGTTTTCAGTGCACATGCTTTTACGCCATATGAGTAAAAACCAGACTTCGTCAAAGTAATTTAATTATCAGGTCTAGGCCATCACTACTTAAAAATAATTTGATTTTCACATTGTGCGGACGACTAAGAATTATTCTGCATGCTACATACCGGAACTGAAAAAAATTGAGTATTTCGGTCACACCTGAATAGGAAGCTTTTTTAAATGTATGGAAGTTAACAAATAAGGTTAAGAGAAACCAATGAAGACCAGCACGCATAATTTAATTTGACGCCGGAGACTGCTAGTTAATCAACTGTTTACAGAAGAAAATCACTGAAAGTATATGGGCTTTCTTATATACAGCCGTATAGATAGCTATTTGAAAGAAGTGAAGAAAAAGAAAAGTAAAGAAAAAGAAAGGCATCGTTTTAAACTTTTGATAAATACGAGGAATGGATTTTAAATTTTCCTTTGCAGTTGCACATCGGGAGGGGAGGTTGGGTAGACTTTTTGAAATTTGCAGAACTAGACAAAAATAAAGTGAAACCATAATCTTCCGAATATAACGTGTTCTCCCGCTATGTACTATTTCCTTTTGTTGGATTAATTTCACTTCTTTTTACGACGTAAAAATAATTTCGTATTTCAGTCCTGGCTCTGTGTGCGTATGTATAGCTACGAAAAGTGGCATCTCTTAAACGGCAAGTGCGGCATTAACGAAGTACGTACTGGTCGTTATTTCTGAAGTGAATTTAATAATATTTTAAATCATTATATTAACGATAGAATGTGTTTTCAATGCTGTAGATCTTAAGATAAGTGAGGAAAAGGATGAATCATGGTGAAAATCTACAAATAATGGTGATGATTGGAAATTGCAATGACTTCAGAAAAACCAATGGAAATAAACATTTTTCTGTAATCATATGAGATAGCACCATAGCAAGTAGAATCCGTATTTCTGATCTTCATATAAACATATAAACACAGAGGATGTTTACATATTTTTAGAACGGTTTTCCAGCAGTATAATGCACATTTAAAATAAAATTAAAAACTGTTCGTCACGTATGTTCTTGTACATATATGCATGGGTTAAAACAGTTAGGTGCAAAATAGCGAAATAATATAAATATAATAATATATATAAAATAAGAGTTGCATAAAATTAAAATACCATAAAGAATACAGAGTTAAATTCAAAATAGAAGTTCAAAATTGAAAACCAAAAAAATGAACAGAAAACAGGTTGCCATCATCAGGAGAGCATCAACCTGCGGGAGTGGCCTTTCTAGTACCTAAAAACGACAAGGAGAACCAAAAATGTCGGTTGGTCATGCTCCCTAAGCCACCAGACCAAATGCCAAAACAGACACAGAAATTCAAAACACAAGAATATAAACACTGAAAAAATGATAAAAGACTCACCGGCAGACCAAACTGCTCAACACCATGAATGAAGATCAAACCAAACTGGACCAACGACCTACAAGCGCCCAAACATATGTGAAAACGTTAAAGTGGTCGCGGTTAGTTAATATCCTAGCAAGCGCAAAAAAAATTGTGTGAAATGACGAGATGCAAAACTGTGTATGTAAGACCTAGGTTTTTAGGTTTTTAAGACCTAAAAATCATTTCGTATTTCAGTCCTGGCTCTGTGTGCATATATAGCCCCGAAAAGTGGCATTTCTTAACAGGCAAGTGCTGCATTAAGGAAATATGTACTGATCGTTATTTCTGAAGTGATTTTAATAATATTTTAAGTCATTATATTAAAGATATATAATATATTATACTGTATATTATATATATATCATCATCATCATCATCATTGTCAACCATTATCAATCCACTGCTGGACGAAGGTCTCCCCAAGTTTCCTCCACAACGGTCTGTCTTGTGCCAGTCTCCTCCATGTCACTCCCGCATACTTCCGAATTTCATCCACCCATCTCCTATGTGGTCTTCTTCTGGGTCTTTTCCTGTCCCTTGGAATCCAGTCTAAAATTTCGGCTGTCCATCGATGGTCTGTCCTTCTGGCAGTATGCCCAACCCATTGCCATTTTATGGATTTAACTCTGATGATGATGTCTTCCACTCTTGTCATTTTTCGGATCCATGAGTTCCTCTTCTTATCTCTCCTGGTTACACCAAGCATGCACCTGTCCATGCTTCTTTGAGTTGTCTGCAGCCTTTGTATGTCTCTTTTAGTTAAGGTTCACGTCTCTGCACCATACGTAAGCACTGGGAGGATGCATTGATCAAACACTTTTCTTTTAAGACATAATGGCATATTGCTCTTGAAAATTATGCTGTTTCTTCCAAAAGCTTTCCAGGCAAGTTTTGTACGCCGATTAATTTCTTCATCAATGTGACAATCACTTGATATCTGCTGTCCAAGATAAACGTACGTGTCTGTTATCTCCAGCTTTTCTCCATCAATCGATAAATCTTCATTTCTTGTAAAAGCATTGAACATTACTTTTGTCTTCTGAAAGTTCATTTTTAATCCCACTTCTTTACTCTTGTCAGCTAGTTCCTGGATCATACTCTGCAGCTCTGATGGGGTATAATTGGTTAATATAATCTGATGGGGTAGTTGCAAAAATGACTATGTCATCAGCAAAACGAAGGTGTGTTAGATAATCTCAAATTAATCTTTATCCCTTTGTTTTCCCTGTTCAGTGATTGAAAGACATTTTCCAATGTGGCGTTAAAGAGCTTCGGAGATACGGTGTCACCTTGTCTCACTCCTTTTCCAACTTTTATGTGTGTTATATTTTCAAACAGCCGAATCTTTGCACTTGCATTTTCATAGATGTTATTAATAATATTAATGTATGCATCTTCAATACAGCAGGATTTCAGAGCCATTGTAACTGCTGATGGTTTCATCGAATCAAAGGCTTTTTCATAATCGATAAAAGCATGCACAATGGAAGTTCATATTCCCTCGCTCTTTCAATTAGTTCTCTCAGTACGTGGATATGATCTATTGTGCTGTAGCCACTCTCGAATCCAGCTTGTTCTCTCGGTTGAGCCATGTCCAGTGTTACCTTCAAACGGTGTGAAAGAACTTTAGTGAAGATTTTGTAAACCACTGATAGGAGGCTGATAGGTCTGCAGTTCCTGAGATCCTCAATGTCACCTTTTTTATGTAGCAGGATCATTATAGCATTGTTCCAGCCCTCAGGAATCTTCCCTTCATTAAGGCATCGAGTGAAAATTTGGGCGAGTACTGTTTCGATTTCTCCACTTGCTTCTTGTATGATGTCTACAGCAATTCCATCTTCTCTTGGAGCTTTCCCCCGCTTCATGTTCTTGATTGCATGTGCAACTTCTGCTGGGAGGACTGGAAGAACTGGATGAATATAAGGAGACATTTCTTAAAATTGGTAGTGGTATTTTATTCCACTCATGTTCTACTGCTTTCCTCAGTCCAATCATTGGTTTATATCTGCGTTTAGAAAGCGCTCCTTTTAGCAGTCCGAAGGAACAATAATCAATTGATGATATATCAGAAGACTTTGAAGGAATATGAGCAAAATATATAGACTTGATACCCATCTCTTGTTTCATTTTTTCACGTAATAGAGTGGTACATTTTGTTGTATGGCTGGTTGCTTTATATTGACGGAGTTCTACGTGAAGGTTCTGTGGATAAGGAATGGTGTTTCCTCTTTAAATATAGGAGTTAAAACATCATTTTGGTAATGCGTAGAATTGATTTTAACATTCATTTCAACTTTTCTTAAATGTAATTTCTCATTGTACAAGAAAACAGCAATCAATGTGAATGCATTAATGAAACTTTCTGGAGATTCTTGAAATCAAGTTTGCAAGTCATTTTCTGCTTATTTGCAATAAGAAATCGACCGTTTTGTTAGAGTCGTTTAGGTAGATCCATGCTCCATCAACAGTCACAATAAATTTCTATCTGTCTCCGGCTAAGGAATTTTCAAAACAATCTGGGATTCTTCGTGCAGAATACGACAATATGATTCGGAATGCACTGTTTAATGCACGATGTAATAACTTGTGATGCAAACCTTATTCAGGTTTTAAAAGGGGTTTACTAAAACATAGAATACAATATTACACAAGTTAAAAAATCACATAAATAAACGAAATCTTTCGACCTGACATTTAGGTCATGTTCAGGTTTTCCTGAAAAAACACTGTGGTCATAGATGGTCATTCTACATTATATATATCAAGGCAAGAATGGCGTATCGCGACTGCACATGCGCACCAACTGACACAAAATATATCACGAAGAATGAAATATTTCGTGGTCTACACTGAAAATACTATTTACAATGTAAGATAGTTAGAGTTTTGCTTAAATTGTAAGTCTACTGTTCATTCTATAACTATTAATACACGATTTCCATGCGGTAGGTATCACATACGGCATATCATCTTTACAACATTTTTCTTGCATGAGATAGATACAGATGCTTTCGGCGAATAATGTTATATTTTTATTGTTCGCTGTTGTTATTACTTTAACTGCATCCCAGTTTGGATCATATGCTCCAACATGCGTTTTGACGCTTCGCAGCGTGCAGCCTATATATACTTTGTCGACCTGGTTGGGGTCCCGGGGTGTGAGGTGTATGGAATATACTCCATGTTTTTGTTCTAATGTAATAGAGTCACGATCTTGCATAATAATGGAAAATACGTTTTTTGTTCTCACCCCAAAGTCCAAAGTAAACTTCTTACACATGTTTTTCACTGCGATCACACATTCAGGTATACAGTCCAACGAATCTTGCAGTTCTAGTTTCTTATTGTAATGAGGTAAAAAGCAATCTTTGGTGATTCGCTAAATGGAGTCTCACACATTCACGTGCGTATCCGTTTGCAACAGCTATATTAAAAATTTATCTAAGTTCTAAGCGTCGTTGTCGTAAACCAGATGAATGCGTCAATACGAATTAAATATCGAAATGCAGCTAACTTGTAAGATGAGGGGTGAAAAGATGAGTTTGGAATAATAATGGGCTGGTACGTAGGTTTTCTGTAAACGGAATAAATTATTTTAGATGAGTTAGGGTCCCTTTTGATGAAAATATCTAGAAACGGAAGAGTAAACTGCATTTCACATTCAAGTGAGAAATTAATAGTTGAATACTGATTACAAAACATGTTGAAAAAATATTGCATGTCAGCCTGTGAGTGATTCCAAAAAATCAGAATGTCATCCACATATCTTATGAATAGTAATGGTTTGTACGGGCACTCGCTAAGAACTTTGTTTTCAAGTTGCTGTAACACCAATTCAGCCAAAACCGCAAACAATGGTATAGGGGTACCCCCATTTTTCCGGTAAAAGGTTCCATTATATCGAAAGAATGTATGCTTGGTCACATGTACAGGCTTGAAGGGATTTTCATAAAGAATTCTACACCGTGTTCTGCGCTTAGTCACGTGCGAAGGCAACAAGCGATAAAAATAATGTTTTTTTGTTTTTGTTTTTGTTTTTTCAGATTCAAATTTTTGTTTATTACCTTGTTTATAGTTCATACAGAGACTTGTGAACGACTCAGCGTTTGCCCTTTAGGTCGGTGGATTTTCTTTTAAGACCAGAGACCTCACTTCTGAAATAGGTGTAAAAATGCATTCCTGCTTTGAGTAATCATTTGGTGCTCTTTCTTTGCTGTTGAAAGCAAAGCTTGTCTATTTCTCCCTCCATTATTAATAATATTGCTTATTTTGCATTTAGAAAGACTAATTCCATGATTTTCACAACGTTATGTAATTACAGAACGAGAATATTTCTCTTCGTAAAGAGCAAACACATAACTTTCTATCCACTGCTTGTTTACGTGCGCCATTTTCTTCGCAGCTGATTTATAACAGCAGCAGATGTTTCTTTCGTGTCCATTTAACACGCTGTTGCCAGTTTCAATCCTTTTGAACTTATTTTATTTTCTGTAATTTCTTATCAAAAACGTTCTAGAAATGTGTGAACAAACTCTGTACTTCAATTTCATTCTGTTTTACTTGGATTTCTTTCACTTTTGAGATACTTTCAAACGTAAATCTTATTTTCGGGCTTTACGACATTTTGTTTTTGAACAACTCCTGCTTGAACACAAACCAGCAATTCCGATTTTGGAGCAGTGCTCTGAATTTTGAGATAATCCGACCAAGATTATTTCGAGAGAGTGTTCTTATGTGAGAGGGGCGTACCTTTGATTAAAATCTTCGTAACATATTAATTTCTATTCTCCTCCTCTAACTCCGAAAGAAAATGTCTGTCTCAGTTGTCCTTATCATTTTTACAGAAATAATCATTATAGCAGTATCGGTTCGACATATGCAAGTTTTGACTGCACGATAACGTGAAAAGTCATTAGAACTGATATTGTGTCAAGCTGAGTAAATATTTGCTAACTCATTAACTCTTACAAAAGCTTAACTTTAAAATTTTCTGTGAAAGCGATTTAAAGTTATAATGCCGCTAGAACACATTGCGAGTTTTCTTGACCATTAGAATTTTAAATTATTTGAATTAAAAAAATAATTTATTCATCATTCTGAATTTTTAAAAAAATATTCATGCTGTTAGAAACAACATTTGTATTTCATGTTCTGCTCTTTAGAAAAACTTAAACAAGGTATAACCATACGCGGGATTACTTTTTAGTTTGAGATATTTAGCATAATGACTCATAAGACTTACGTGCTGCTTTATATTAGTCGTTTCAGCTGCGTTCGACCCACGTTTCAGACAGCGAATATATTCATTTGAACTGATTTCAGCTCATTTTGCAGACCTCAAGCTACAAGTTCAATCTGAAAGTAATTCCTCGTCCTTCATAAGATTTTTATTTTTAGCTAAAAAAATGTTAAACTTGGTGGCAAAATACTTGAACATATTGTTAGTACTGCTAGCCTATACAAAGTATTGTCCGTCACTTTCTATACATTTCCGCCATCTTTAAACCCAATGGTCAAATCCATTTTGGAAAAATTCCTGAGGCTGTCGTTTCACCCATGAGTTCACATATAGTTTAACGTCTGTCACATGGTCGAAACGTTCCTCACGATGGATGGTTTTCAAAGGGGCAAACAGGAAAAGTCTGAGGGAGCCAAATCAGGACTGTAAGGGGTTGGAGCATCACCGTCCACCCCATTTTGGCAATAGCCTGTGAAGTCTCCATCGAAGTGTGCGGAAGAGCGTTATCATGGTGTAAAACAAAACTACGAAGTGCAATGTCAAGTCTTTTCCTTCTGATAGCTTCCTTTAGCTTCTTCATTGTCTGCACATAGTGAGCACTGTTTATTGTTGCAACTCCTGGAGTGTGGCACGACGATCAGCTATGATGAGGTCTTTCACTCGTTGCTTGTTGGCATCTGTCACTGCAGTTGCGGGTCTTCCACTCCGTTGCTTGTTGGCATCTGTCACTGCAGTTGCGGGTCTTCCACTCCGTTGTTTGTGCGACACTGAACTTTCTTCCTCTCGAAACCTCTTCATTCACCTTCGGACATTACTGATATTGATTGTTGCAGCTTCATACACCGCCAGGAGTATTTTGTGGATTTCTGGAGCCTCATATCCCTTTTTTTTCATGAATTCAATCAAGGATCGCTTCTTTTCTGTTACTCATGATCTTCATTTCCGATTCTGCAAAATTTATTTTCCCACATTGGTAACATATCATAGTACATGCCAGTGCAGTTTCATTAAAATCACTTCAAAAGTTAGTAAGGAGGATGTATGACTTTAAGGATGGGCCTTGTATTTCGTTCCAGACAGCTCAAGGTTTAAAAAGCATTCCAAGCTTTTCTTTGAATTTTTTTTTTTTGGCTGTGCCCCATTTTTCGGCTGCACACCTTTCTTTTACCAAACGGAA
Source organism: Macrothele yani (assembly GCA_039090855.1). Lineage (NCBI taxonomy): Eukaryota > Metazoa > Arthropoda > Arachnida > Araneae > Macrothelidae > Macrothele > Macrothele yani. The sequence goes on from CM076995.1 coordinate 191,551,466, forward strand.
GTCAAGCGTGAGCCTGTCAGATTTATTTAGTTGCGTCGAATGACTTAAACACGTTCACTTTTTAGTGCAAACAGGGTATTACCAACCCTAATGTCTTCTTTATGCTGAAATCATACTCATCTTACAGTAGATTTGTCAAATGATAGTAAATTCAGTACAAAAAGGAGACGAAAGTGCTATAATTGTTTTGTGCTTAAGACCAAACTAATTAATAGATAGCAAAATTAAATTTGTATTTTTGTGGAGAAATGGCACGTGATAAAAAATCTTCCTATTTTTCCTGAAAGCAGCACCCAAGAATCTATGATAAAGTGCGAACTTTCTTAAGACAATTTTCCCATCGCAGGCCTGAGCTATTCTTTAATTTTAAAGGCCCAATGTATTTAACAGCATAGCATATTCTAGTAACACTTTTTAAATGTCGTGGCAGTCAAGCCTGATTCCATTCTCAGAAGTGAGAGGAATACAGAAAACTCTTTTTCCTGAAAGCGCTGTGGTAGCTGCCTAGAATATAAACAAAATCGCGTATTGTGGAAAATCTTGTTGTTTCTTTCATTATAACATAAATTCAAATAAATATAGCAAACTCCAATTCTTACGTTGAGTAACTTTCTTTTCACACTGTGCCTTAGCAAAGCTTTTTGGTCATGATGGCTTTATTAACCGGAAAGAGAAAGGAACTTAAGTGATCGATTTTCCCCTGATCGGTAGGGAGAAGGAAATGCATCAGAAATGAATTCCCTTAGAGGAAAGGAACAAGGAATCTGCAATGCAATCTTTCTGCTCAGTAGTTTTCATTACCTTCCGGCGCAAATACTCCAGCAATTAACCAAGGGAAAAGATAATTGAACCGCAACCGTAGAGGCAAAAAAGGAGGCGCTCAATTTCCCATTAAATCTCTTTGCCACATTTTCAACAGAACCTTTTAATTGAATTCCCTCGCTGTTTCTAGCATGGAAACAATATTTAGAGCGAAAAATACAATTTTCGGGAATAAAAGGCATGAAATTATCAAAGATTTTGGCTCCTGAGTGAAATTTCAAAAGAAAAAGCTTTCTTTTCATGAAATAAACGTTAGAGCTTTTTTTAATGAAATGTGGGCTTTAAAGAAAGTGCAACATCTGGAATGCAAAAAACAATGCAAGTAGAATTTCTTGAACATATGCATAATAACTAAACATAAGATACAAGCATTCGTTTTATTTTTAAACATTTGAGTAAGCCATGGTAAATTCGTCACTTAGAAACTTAAATTAAAATAAGAGAAGAAAAGGAGGTTGAATTATGCTCCTCAATGTTAGGTTAAATGGCTCATTTTACTCTTTAAGCGAATTCTGAGAGGAATTCCATGTGATAATTACGCAGGCTTTGCTCATGTTCTGCAATTATAAGGCTGTGTAAGGAAATTTTGTACTCCTGACTCTAACTTAGGTCACTTAACGAACGTTTTAATCCACAAGTGCACTAAAAGAGGTGTCTTAATTTTTTACATAGGAATACTTCAAGATAACGTAAAAACACTAGATGTAGTGAAAGAATATTCTATTCTGAAGAACTTTCGTGTTAATAACTAAAAGACAAAAAGAAAGAATATACTTTTTATTGAGACATGCGTATAAGAAAGAATATACTTATGTGTAAAAGAAAGAATATACTTTTTATATGTCTTATGCGTATTAACAGTACTTTTTCTGGAGAAAAAATGCTCCGGGATTTGGAAACATAAGTTGTTTTTTAAAAGAAGAGGAAGGGATATCAACCTAATATAAAGAACTGAATCTCTTAAACACGGTTCTTAAAATCTTATTATTATTGTATAGTACAAACCGCAAAAATATAATTTACATCTTCATATTATATAAAATTATTATTAAAAAAGATAGCATTTTATAATAGTTTTACAGTACTTATCAAATGCTGAAGTTGAAATTTCTTTGAAGTTTATCCGCAAAGAAGAGTTGAATTTGCATTAAGGATTACTGTGCATTACTCTGAATAACAGAAAGGAACTCCATTTTGATTCTAAAATATATGTCCACTTTTTTCCAGCTTTTGAGATGCTTCTGCAGTTCTCGTCTGTTTCTTTCTTTTCGTATTCAACACTGAAGGATCTGATGAAAGGAGCCAGGAATTGAGTTATTTCCTGGGATCAAACTTGTTTACAGGAGACCCAACAATTTTTATAAATAATAAATATAATGAGTTCACCTTTGTGATTGAAAGAGAGACATAACCAAGCAGGTTAGAGTAATACTTCTGGAAACGCCCTGCGTCTCTTAACCGTGAAGCCGCAAGGTGTGGGAATTTGACGTTGTTTACACGACACCTTTGTTATTTCAACTATGTGTATTTTGGAATTGCGTGGATCTATGTTGCAGAAACAGTGTGAATGTCAAACCCGAATGAATTATACTTCTTATACGAGGGAAATTTTCAATTCTAACGCTATGTTTTGCTTAGAATTCGCACTAAAGTTCGTGTACTTCAATTTGAAGTACAAATAGGAATGAGCCTCAAAATAACAAATATTTTATAAATTTAGCAATTTCTCGCACATCGGCAACAAGTTACGATGCGAAATTGGAAACATTTGCGACAAAAAAAGGCGATTTTCAACGTTAAAATACATCTGAATTCCCATACTGTGTCACATGTGTCTATTTGTCGCTTCACACATACACGTTTGATAAATAAAGTTAAATTGCGCTGGAAATCATATGTACACCAAATAGAAGCCATCGCTCTTTCCACGTTTATAAGTGAGTCACGGAAAAATTTCTCATCGGCCGCCACCGGGAATCGAACCTAGGGTCTTCCAGTTACGCGCCGGATATGCTTCCACTGAACCACAGTGGCCTCGAAATTATCCAGACACAAACGACAAACTGTCAAACCACATAGCAGGGTTGTTTCTTTGAAGCCCCGCACAATGCTGGGTATTCACCACAGATGAACAGCAGCAACTGAACAAATAACTGAAAGGAAAGAGCGATGGCTTCTATTTGATGTTCCTGGTCCACGGCCACTGATTATTTATCATTCATTCGCCTTCTAGTTATTTGTTCAGTTGCTGTTGTTCATCTTTGGTGAATCCCCAGCACTGTGCGGGGCTCCAAAGAAGCAACCTGCCAGGTGGTTTGGCAGTTTGTCGTTTGTGAGTCTGAAGAATTTCGAGCCCGCTGTGGTGCAGTGGAAGCATATCCTGCGCGTATCTGGAAGACCCTGGATTCGATTCCCGGTGGCAGCCGATGAGAAATTTTTCCCTGACTCACTTATAAACGTAGAAAGAGCGATGACTTCTATTTGTTGTTCCTGGTCCACGTCAACTGTGTATTTATCATCATATGTACAGTTGTGAAAACACAAGTTTGTCCGTGACGAGATCGAAGCCGCGTCCCCTCAATCCGGAGTAAGTTGCTCTCCCAACTAAGCCGCACGGATACAATGTACAGCAGCAGATGTTTCGCCTTGACACGTAATTCACCTCCGTAATACGTCACACAGTAAAATACAGCTATTATTCCGCATAATGTATCATGCTTTACGTAGTGAATTTTAAATGTTTAAACGAACAATTGTTGTTAAAACTGCTGAACTCTTTTATGACTAGACCACCTAATTTTTGTAGTGTACTGCATCCTGTTGCTTAATTATTTTGCAGTAAATATTGCACACGAAGCACCGCCCAAGAAGTATAACCAAGTTATTGGGTAGGAAATGTAAGAATTCCCTAATGAACAAGACAGAACCGTCGATCTTTACCCATAACATTTTTCAGTACGTTTTCTCTTGTATTTCGGAACAAACATTCTCGTTATCCGCGGGGTATGCTTATGAGTTTCCACATTTCCCTTTAGCATCCATCAGGGAATTCAGAGCAGAGTGAATCCACTTCATTAGCACTTCATTATTCCTCAACTTTTCAACGTGACCAAACCACTCCGAAGCTTTATTTTCCACTCCACTTGTTTCATTTCATTTCACATAGGGTGCTTGCAATATAAATACACGGTTCGGCTGAGTCTTATAGGATTCTCTTCAGAAACAGTTCTACTAATATCTGCATGTTTGAACCAAAACTTAACAATAACATCCGGAAACATCGCATGAAATGGTAACATCCGAAAGACACAGACTTGTTTCACCAGAAGTATATTAAGTTCTTTACAAATGTTGTTCTGTGAAACTATGTGCAAACCGAAATAAAGCAGTATTTAGAATTAATTCACCTGTATTTAGCATGCCACAGACGTTGGTCAAAAGATGGCCCTGAAGCCATTATGGAGTCAACGAGGCATGATAGCAAAATCTCCTAACATCACTCGTTTGTAAACATTCTGCCCGAAATGAATGATGGAGATCAAGTATCTGCATTTAATAGGCGTATTTATCCGAGATTAGCATTTGAAAGGCCATTACGCAATTTAAAACAGATGCCCACCTGCGATTCGCAGCAGTTAATGCAAACGACCGATCGACTTTCATTGGTTAAGTTCATTCCACGCACTTTCATCTCTGAACCGTGCTCTGCTTATTCATTAGTCAAACTTCACAAGTGATTTTCAGTGATGTACGGAAAATTAAATTTTCCGAATGAAATTCCAGATTCCTCCAAATCTTGAATTTTGGATATTCCTGGAGGAAGAGAGGAAAAATTAATGAATGTCTGGGGAAATAACATAATTTTATATTTCTAGCGTCGAAAATTGTGGTTAAAGCTTTCTAGGGAAATAGAGCTCCATTTCGTTCGTGAGATTGAATGATTCACAAGGAATATCTGCTTCTGTGATCGCCTTGATTAGCACATATGCTCTTCTAAACAAATATTCTCACGGCGATTTGCGCTTATGAAACTTATATAATAGGCTACGTCTGTCCCTAACGCTCTGACGCTATTCAGTACATGCAGCGCCATCTGCTTTCATTCGGTGGCGCGAAATCGGAACTAAGCTCACCGATATCGCGCGATACGTAAAATAATGGAAAAATACTGGAAAATAAAATTAAGCTAGTAAGACAAAGGACTTCAACTGTGGCAACAAGCTCGTGTTCGAAATACTGTCTGCGACGTTTGTTACGTAGGTGTTATGTCGTATTTTATTTCATTTTCTTCGCGTTACAGAGTAATTTCATGAAAATTAATAAAACTGCGTTGTAAGAAAGTAACTGCAGGCGTAGTATTGACTCACTGTGATGGAATTTTTTAAAAAAATTATTGGTTCCGGGGAATATTTTCTTTGTAGTACAAGATGGACGAATATTAAGCTTGAAGAAAACGCTTCTTAAATAGAGAACCACAACGGCAGTGACGGGCAGATCAGTCTTCTAATACTGTGCATAACTTGAACGCAGACGAAACCAAACTTTTGAAGAAACACAAGCCAGACATATTACTGTTGCTCTTGCGCATGCTAAACGCCGACAGCAAAAAAACTCCTGAACAACTACAAGCTCGACTTAATGCAACTGCATGCTCTCTCAGACGCAATTCACCGGCAGCAAGAAACTCCAGAAGAACTTCATGCTTGACGTAATGCAGCTGCCCTCTCAGACGCAATTCACCGGCAGCAAGAAACTCCAGAAGAACTTCATGCTTGACGTAATGCAGCTGCCCTCTCAGACGCAATTCACCTGCAGCTGCCCTCTCAGACGCAATTCCACGCTTCTTAAATAGAGAACCACAACGGCAGTGACGGGCAGATCAGTCTTCTAATACTGTGCATAACTTGAACGCAGACGAAACGAAACTTTTGAAGAAACACAAGCCAGACATATTACTGTTGCTCTTGCGCATGCTAAACGCCGACAGCAAAAAAACTCCTGAACAACTACAAGCTCGACTTAATGCAACTGCATGCTCTCTCAGACGCAATTCACCGGCAGCAAGAAACTCCAGAAGAACTTCATGCTTGACGTAATGCAGCTGCCCTCTCAGACGCAATTCACCTGCAGCTGCCCTCTCAGACGCAATTCAACGCTTCTGAAATAGAGAACCACAACGGCAGTGACGGGCAGATCAGTCTTCTAATACTGTGCATAACTTGAACGCAGACGAAACGAAACTTTTGAAGAAACACAAGCCAGACATATTGCTGTTGCTCTTGCGCATGCTAAAAGCCGACAGCAAAAAAACTCCTGAACAACTACAAGCTCGACTTAATGCAACTGCATGCTCTCTCAGACGCAATTCACCGGCAGCAAGAAACTCCAGAAGAACTTCATGCTTGACGTAATGCAGCTGCCCTCTCAGACGCAATTCACCTTCAGCAAGTAACTCCAGAACTTCAGGCTGGACGTGCTGCAAATGCTCACTCACAAACAAATCATCTCAAGCGAGAGGCAATTGAGGAAGAATATTTTGGTCAACTTATTTGGGAAGAGTTAGTTCAATTTGATGAAACTCTAGTAGTTGAACATAACTGTGACTCACTAAACATTCTCTGCCAGTTCTGTATGTCAAGAAACTTTTCTGTTGAGAGCTCAACTGACGGCAAATTTAACAGCTGTTGCAGAACGGGTAAAATAAAATTGCCCCAGCCTGTTAATCAGCATGGAAATCTTCTTAGCTATCCTAACTTTCTTCGTGATCTAATGTCAAATCCTAATAATCCTAATTATAGAAATGTCCATGACAATATTCGTTTATTATAACAGAGCAGTATATTTTGCATCAATAGAAGCAAAAATACTGAGTTTCAAAGTGGCCCAAATGTTTTCAGAGTTCGTGGCCAAATTTATCATCGACCTAACCATTTTGAGCCAATAAACAACTAAACTGTGCTTGATCTCAAAGACTACAGTATTGTGACACTTATATATACATTAAGGTAATGCAACGTAGTTTGTCAATATTATTTCCGACCATGGTTTCGCTGGGTAATGACCTAGCTTCATCAGGCAGAACGGCACGTAAATATTCAAATTCTATATGACGTCATAAATGGTGTTTACAGTCACGTGTTTTTGGTTAGATGCTTCCACGCGCTTGATAGAAATGGCGTGGATGCCATGTCATTAACAAGTTGCGAAGACTTCTGATATATATGGAAAACTTCCAAAATATCAAGTTTAGTGGTTAAATCTGGTTTGTCAATTAGTTTTGCTTCTTCAAAGAGAAATTTGCGGTTCTTTTCGTAACAGTGTTTAGCCATCGACGACTTCTTTAGGTCACAATTACGAATGTAGGTATTGTGCTCCTTCAATCGAAAACGCAAGGCTCTACTGCTCTGTACTGTATACGAAGCGCCACATTCACATGGAATTTGATAAATTCCCCACGAGTTTTTGTCTTCAGCATAGTTCTTTGATGCTAAAAATCTCATTTTGTTTATGGGTTTAAAAATCACTTTAAAATTAAAGGTTTTAAGAATTTTTGTAATTTTTTTTTTTTTTTTTTGATTGGAGGTTTAACGACCACCGTGAGCAACTCAATGGGCTATAAGCAGTCGCCCGTCCCTAATTTAGGGCCACTGGTTCCAGGGAAGGGAGAGAGCCAGTGCCGTAAGACAAACACAACATCCATGCCTGACCGGGATTCGAACCCGGACTCCTTACAGACGAATGATCAGAGGCCAACGCCTTAGACCACTGCGCCACCGGAGCGGCTTTTGTAATTTTAAAGGAAATGTCACAGGAAAATGGAATAAAGGCAAAATTCTCTCTCAATGGGCGCATCACAGGAGTTAATGTGAAGATAGGCTTCGGTTTCTGGAATTTTGTTAGAGCCTTGTCTATAATGGAAGGGTTGTATCCTCGCTCCACTGCAACCAGTTTAAGGAAATTAAGTTCTTTTTCCAAAGTGTCTTTATCTGAACATATATGTATCGCGCGATATACGCAACTGTAAAAGGTGCTGAGTTTTTGTTGATAAGGGTGATTGGACTTGACATGTGGAGGTGAAAAAGTAGCGAAAGGCTTCCGATAAATTGTGGTTGCGAGAGATCCATTTAAGCATGTTACCAAGACGTCAAGGAATGGTAGGCATCCGTTATTTTCAGTTTCGTAGCTGAATTGAATGTGAGGATCAATGGAATTTAAAAGTTTGACTAATTCCGAAATTTCAGAATGTTTTTCCTTCCAAAGAACGAAAGTATCGTCTACATATCGTATTCATAAGTCAAATTTCACAAGCGTGAAGAGTTTTTCTTCAAATCGACGCATGTAGATTTCACATAATATAGGTGACAGTGGGCTGCCCATGCCTAGACCTTGCGTCTGTTAATAAAACGTTCCACAGAAAGTAAAATTGTTCTGTTTTATGCAAATGTCCACTAATCTTCTTATTTCTTCTACTTCAGGTTGGCTATAATGATGTTCTAGAAGACTTGATTTTAGGGATCCCAGAGCTCCTTTTACTGGAACATTGACACTCCAGCATTTTTTTTTTTTTTTTTTTTTTTTTGATTGGAGGTTTAACGACCACCGTGAGCAACTCAATGGGCTATAAGCAGTCGCCCGTCCCTAATTTAGGGTCACTGGTTCCAGGGAAGGGAAAGAGCCAGTGCCGTAAGACAAACACAACATCCATGCTTCACCGGGATTCGAACCCGGACCCCGTTCGGACGAATGATCAAAGGTCAGCGCCTTAGACCACTGCGCCACCGGGGCGGCCACTCCAGCATGACCAGCTTCATGTAATTGATAGTACTGAGGCAACTGAAATTAGAGCAGCACATCCTGGTAACTCGCGGTGTTTTCCAGACATTCTTGATACCATTGAACGCTTTTTTCGTCAACACAATAGGTTTTCGGACACTTATAAAATGCTTCGTAGATTTGAAGAAGAAGCTGTTCACAAGAAGCAATTTTTGACAGGCAATAGGGTCCTAGTTGTGAATCTGGTATTTCGCCGTGACCGCCAGTCTGACCAGCGGTGATACACTGCACCAAATGCAAATGAAATTGCTGTGGTGTGTTGTAGATAATGATGGTGAGCCTCCTTTTGAGCGGGACATTCGAGTATAGCTAAAAAATCCAGAAAATTCACAGCGTCATATATATAAGGGACCTTATTCATCTCGCATTGCATCATGGGAAAGGGTTTCTGTTGCCACGGGTCAACAATAGTTTGTTTACATGCGTTTTCCCATTGCTTAACAAGGCGTTACGTTACAGTTCAGGGAAATAGCGATTTTCCTTAATTTATTAACGGCATGCCTAACTTTTGCTCATCGTATGGTTGTGCTAATAAATCCAACCACCTAAATTTTATAGATGAAAGAATAATTTTCCATAATTTTCCTCTGTAAAGGCCGAAATTAATGGCTGTAAAAAATAAACGCTTGATTTACATCCCGGTGTGCATTCCCGAATATGTTCTACCCACTTTAACGAAACAGATTTGGATTAATGACCCAACGAATCAAAGGCAGTTGAAACCTTGTAATGTTCCTCCAAATTGTAATTCAAAAGAAAAAAAGGTAGAAGGAACACCAACCAGAAGTCATCGCTCTTTCCGCGTTAATAAGTGATTCCCGGAAAAATTCTCATCGGCTGCCAACGGGAATTGAACCCAGGGTCTTCCAGTTAGGCGCTGAAAATGCTATGGTGCAGTAGTATAATTTTCGGCGCATTACTGGAAGACTCTAGGTTCGATTCACGGTGGCTGCCGATGAGAATTTTTCCGTGACTTACTTATTAACGTGGAAAGAGTGATGACTTTCGTTTGGTGTTCCTGATCCACGTCGAGTGTATGAATTAATTAAGGTAGAAGGAGAAATCTGATGGCACATTTGGATCGGTTAATTACGAATTAAGGTGGTTTCACCTAAAATATTCGCCGTATTTTTCCAATGGTAAAACTTCTTTAAATATTTTCTTCGCAATTAATGTATCCCAAAGGATGAAAATTTGTACATCGATAATACAAACTTTAAGTTATAGCATACCTAATACTTGCTAAAAAATAACCATAATTAAGCAATTCAACATTTGTTTGTCTACCGACATCATAAATGTACAGGTCGCGCCATCTATTAACAGGTGTGAACATTACTCAAAATATGATTGATTTTTAATATAATTGTGGTTATGTTTTAGAAAGTATTAAATATTCCATGCTATAACTTAAAGTTAGTTTTATCAATGCACAAATTTTCATCCCTGAGAATGCATTAATTCAGCAGATAATATGAAAAGAAGTTTTACTATTGGAAACATAAGGCAGATATATATATATATATATATTATTGGAGGTTTAACGACCAACATGAGCAACTCAATGAATTATAAACAATCACCCGTCCCTAATTCAAGGTCACTGGTTACAGTTAAGTGAAAAAGCCAATGCGGTAAGACAAACACAACATCCATGCCGCACCGGGATTCGAAACTGGACTCCTTTCGGACGAATGATCAGAGGCGATTGCTTAGACCACTGCGCCACCGGGGCGGCAGAGATTTTAGATGGAATCGCCTTCAGTTCTGCGTTCTTTCCCCAGAGAACGAAACAAACATATCTATAATTTTTCTTTTATTTAATGTTACGCATCCATTTAATTTTTAAGCAGACTGGCTAGCCAGCGATAGTGGGAAGTGTTTAGTTGTTTTGTTTCTTTAACCTGAGTTTGTTTCCATATTACGTATTTGTCTGGACTTCTAAATGTTTTGTTTTGCAAAAACAGATTCCCAAGTTTATGTTTCAGATGTTTCGTCAATATTTGACGATAAGAGAATAAAAATTTAATATACCGTGTATGAAATATGCTTCATTAAAAACTTCAGGATCACTAATATAGCGATGTTCTCCTGCAGCATGTGAAATAAAATCGCCGAAGACAAAATTGTCTTGGTATATTTTTGCAACCTGGATTTGTTCTTCTAAAAAATTAAATTATTCCTCTTCGCCCTGTAGCTATAATAATTCGTTTGCATACTCAATGGCGTTAATATTGTAAAAATTGGCCAACAGTAAAGGTTAATTTAATAGCGACAACATTGAATCAGGAGCCTCGTTGGTCCGCAGAAATCCACTTCTGACGTCACACGAATAAGATTCATTGACACCAGCATTCTTAGTCCGAATCTTGATCCAATGACATATCCTATACGAAACTTTTGTTGTTGGTGACCTGTCTTACAGACTGTTTATTAATAATTCAAACTTTTATTATATTTATGTATACACTATTTTGACAAAAGTCACCGGACACCTAGAAGAGAAACACAACATAGCATTTATTGACATACATTAGTACAGCGTCGTTCAACCTTTGCTCTTAATGCATGCACTAACTTTTCGAGACATGCTTTCGACAAGGTTTTGGAACACAGCGATAGGTATGCACTTCCAATCAGTACATAATGCTGCCGCTAACTGTTGCTTAGTAGTAGGCCTCGGTTCCAAGCGGCGCTCTAATCCATCCCGTAGGTGTTCTATGGGATTAAGATCAGGGCTCTGTGTTGGGCAGTACACACAATATACGGAATTATTGTCAAACCACGCCGTAACAGTCTTTACTTTATGGTTCGGTGCATTTTCCTTCTGGTACCAACAAGGCTCGGTTCCATAGTATTGCTACAGAGTTGGTAGAGCATAATTGTCAAGAATATCGAGGTAGGCGTACTGGTTAACAGCTTCGTTCACGATAACCGATGGGCCGGGACCATACTACGAAAAACACCCCTACACGAGTACACTGCCTGCTCCAAACTTGACCACAGGAACAGTACACTGTGGTAAATAACGTTCCTTCCACTGCCGCGATACCCACACCCGGCCATCAGACTGATGGATCGTGTATCTGGATTCATCAGTCCATAGGACCCGTTTCTATTAATCTACGGTCTACAATAAATGTTCTTTGAACCATGCTCAACGGCGAGTAGTATTCAGAGTGGAGATGAAAGGCTTATGAGCAGCCGTATGACCACGGTAATCCATTGAATGAAGTTCTCTGAGAATGATAAGTGTACATACCGAGGGTCCTGCATTTTTACTCACCTGTACACTGAGGTCTTGTGCAGTGCTACGTTGATTAGCAATAACGACTCTTCTGAGGCTTCGATGTCCTCTAACACTGATTTTCTGTGTTGTGCCGGTACGTTTTGCTGCTTCAGGCATGCCATGTGTATTCCACTTATTCAGTACATCCCAAACATCTGACTTGGGTACGTTTAAATGCCTCTCGGTTTCTCTTGTGGACAACCCACTAATATAACACCCAACAATCTTTCCTTTCTCAAAGTCAGTTGTCTCCCTCCGCGACATTTTCACTCAACCTCACAGTACGATATGATTGCAGTCAGCTGCAGACTTGTTCATGTACCGTTTGCAGCTGTACCGCGCATGTTAACAACGCAGCGGATCCGTTCATTTGCTTTTGAAGGGGCGTCCTGTGACTTTTCTCAATATAGTGTATATCAGTTCAAGGATGAGGAAATGTTCGTCGACGCTGCGATGAAGCACTTGATTTCGGATTACCTCGACTATCGCACAGGTGGAACGGTTTTCAGATACCTAAGTTACACATGTTTATCTTCAGTGTTTGGAGCTTCCTTTTCCTGCTTGGTACATAGGTTGCACGCACGAGCGTAAAAACGGAGTTGTTCTAAACGTACTGGTAGCGTTTGCAACCCCAGCATTGCGAGGAGGCCTTTGGGTTTAGTAAAATATTTTACAAGGTTGTTTTTGTGGAAACGTCATATCACATTGGTTAAAGACATAGAATAGCCAGAATTGATTTACGGGCTGCTTTGAATGAAGTGTTAAAGAGGAAAGTAAGTTTTCGTCTCTGTAAGTATGTAAAAGCTGTAGAAATCATTTACGCGGTTTAACAGTTTGCCTAAACTGGATGACGGGAAGGCAGTTCCTCCAGAGACTTGAAACTCCATAGCAATACTTCCTATCAGGACCGGATGGAACTTTTGCCGAGCTCAGGGCAAAATTTCATAGACAGGACCGGTGGAAAATGTGATTGCAAGCCCTAGAAAATTCATTTCACATTTTTATAAATTTTCTGCGAGGGGATGCTGATAAGTTCTCGGCCTCACCAAGAAGGAAAGGGCATCACCAAGAAGGAAATGGGCCTCACCAAGAAGGAAATGGGCCATGAAACGTAAAGACACTTCCAGATATTTACCCCAAAATAACACATTTGGCACCGCGTTTCTCGATGTTCTTACCCTTCCAAAAAAATTCTGAAATCTTATTATTCAAATACTGCTCTGCTGCTGATATCATCTCCAAATCATTCAAAAAATGCTTCCCTTTAAAAAACGTTTAAGATATAGTCCGATGGAGCAAGGTCTGGTGAATAGGGTGGATGGTCTATGCCCTTAAATCCTCAGATCCCTCAAAACATCCATTATTTTGCCAGTCTTGTGAGCCGCGCATTGTCCTGAAAAAAGAGAAAATCTTTCCGCAGTTTTCTTCGCCTTTTTCCTTCAACGCCTTCTTTAATCGGCACAGCAAGTTGGAATAGTATTCAGCATTTATTGCTTGGCTCTTCTGGAGTTAGTCAGTCAGTAAAACTCCTTCCCAACCCAAAAAGCCGTTGCCATGACCTTTCCTGCTGACCTATGAGTCTTGAATTTCTTTGGTTGTGGGGAGCTCGAGTGCCGTCACTGCAAAAACTGTTGTTTCTTTGCTGGATCATTGTCATGTAACCGCGTTTCATCAACAGTGACAAGTCGCTGCAAAAATATTTACACCAGATTGCTCGAAATGCTGCAAAACCTATTTAGAAGTGCCCAATCGTTTTAGTTTCTCATTTGCGTTCAAACATTTGGGCACCCACTTAGCTGACATCTTCTGCATATCCAAGTGTTAATGAATTATGAACCCAACACGTTCCCTGGATATCTGCAGTGTCTCAGCTATTGGTTTAGCCGAGATTCGCCGATCTGACAAAATCAAGCCATGAACACGATCAACAACTTCGGGTGTTGTCACTGTTGAAGGCCTCCCAGATCTTGCTGCATTTTCGGCATCAGTTTCCACGCAGAAAGTTGGCACACCATGTATTCACAGTGGAATATGAAGGGCACTTTCCACTTAATGCTTGCGCCATACACTCATAGATTTTCGTTGCAGTTTTTTTCTCTAGGAACAGAAATGTCATGACAGTCCGGAGTTCCACATTCGAAAATTCAACACTTTGTATCGACATGATTCAGTTCAGGTCGTCAACATCAGCAAATATTAGAGCTATTAGTCTGAAAATTGGCACTTTACAATACAAAAGAACACTCTTTCGAGCTGCAGTGACAAAATAATGCTACAATCACAGGAAGTGGGTTAAGCCGAGAACTTATCAGCATCCACTCGTTCGTGAAAAAAGACATTTGTAAAGAACCCACACTTAATTTCATAACTGTGGAATTTTTAGGTGCATAAAAATATTCGTTGAATCTCCTAACGCTAAAACGTGTGATAAAATGCATTTGCCAGCAGCTGATGTCTTCCTTCGTTCTTAATCATGAAGCCAATAACATTTTTTGTTTATTAAAGACACCATATAAATGAAGAGTGATGCCATTCGAAAATGTTTAAAATTAGTTCGACTAGTAAAACATCCAATGAAACTTCTGTAAAAGTTAAATTTAAATATTCTGAGAGGAACAAAAATATGTGTTTCCTGAATTAACTTTCGAAGCCAAAACGAATACGAATAGAGGTAAAATGACAAGAGGATGCTTAGATGATTTTAGAAAGAAACCTGACTAAACACACAAGAAGTATTCTTAACCTAAGATGTAAAAGTCTGCTCTTCGTCGGCAGCTAATCTCCCTTTCGTAGATGACAAATGCAAAATTAAAAAAGACATTACTGACACGAGGTGAAACTCCATCAGTATACGAATGCTCTCATTCACTGTCACCAAAATAGCTACAAATATCTCTTCAGCCTTTTCTCTAGGGCTGCGTCGTAAATTTAAATTTAAACACATGAAAATTTAATCTTCGATATGAATTCACGCACTCGGCAGGAGCTCCAGATAAGAATGTAACCAGCTGGAGATTTATCGCGTGTAACTGAAAATTAAAGTCCACTGATAAATAAAATGAACTAAAATATACGATTGTACATTTTGTAACACAGATGATGTTCAGGTGATGAGATAAATGGACGACAGAAATCCAAATGTGGTCAGACTACAATTTCTTTCATGCGATATTTTAATATTTTTAAATACATATGCTTTTCTATTTTAACACATTAAACGACCAAACTACATAAACGGTGCTCAAAATCAGCCTAAGATTGCAGACGCATGCGCATCAAACGTTCTGCGCTCCCCAAACAGAAATGATCATATAGCGACCGGGTTTTACGAGAGTTGGTGGTTTCCACCACAAAACAATTTCTTTCCCCTCTTATCTGAGCTATATCGACTACAAAACTGTCGCACGTGATAAATGTTCCCTTCAAGTCCTTTATTCTCTACCCCATAACAAGAAGGAGGACTTCAAGGGCATACTGTGTGCATAAGGCTTCTTGAGCCATGCTTTATGCAAGGAGATAATTATTTATATGCCTCTAACTGCCGCCGCCAGGCGAGCTCGGTTAGCGTGGAGTCGCCATCGCCACTCATGGAGACTAATAAGTGGGCGAACGTTCTTTTCACAGATGAATTGCGATTCAGTTTAAGTACCGATTCGCGACATATTCTCATTTGCAGAGGTCCAGAGAACCGCAATCGTCTCTCTAACAAGAGACAAAGGGACTACTCTGGTGAGAGTGGCGTGTTGATCAGAGAGGAATCATGACGAACGGGCGCACAAACCTCCACATTTTTCACAGTCGCCCTGTTATTGCCCTAAGGCGCAAAGACGAGACCCTGAACCCTTATGTCTCTCCATTCAACGGAGCTGTCGGTCTAGATTTTATTCTTATGGACAATTAATGTCCGATCTCAACGAGCTCTTTTGGTAGACGACTTTCTCGAAGAGGAAGTTATTCGCCGAAGAATGTCGTGGCCACACAGATCCCCTGATCTGATTCCCATTGAGGATATTAGGATGCTCTACTCCCAAGGCCCCAAACAGATTACTTTAAGAACTCTGAAAAGATGTTTTTGAACAGTGGTTATTAATTCCTCAAGATCTCATCAGTACCCTCATAAACATGGAGTTTTGCTTAAGCTGCGTGCTTGTCAGGATGATCATTCTCCGTATTAAACTACCACATGTCTTATGCTAGAGACTTTAAATGTTGTTTCATGGACTGATTCTTCATGCAAATACAAGAAGAGATGCAAAATACAAGATTATGATATTCTGCTTAGCCTGTTGACACCCACTGTAGGGTACATATACTATATATAGGCCAGTCTTTTCCATCTTCCTCGATTCTTAGCTTCAGTCCAGCATTTAGCACCTCTAAATTTCCGAAGCTCATCTTATTGTGTGGCGCCCTCTTTCGTCTCCTTTCATCTCTCGGTTGCCATTTTGTTATTTATCGGGTCCATCTTTCAGTCTTCAAACATGTTCAGCCCAACTCCACTTTAATTCTTTTAGTATTTTTATAATATCTGTTGCTACCGTTCTTTCCCTTATACTGTGATTTCTAGCTTTATCTCTTGTTATTCCTAACATTCTCTTCTCTAGCTATTTTACTTGTGCTCTTATTTTTTTACATTGTATCTCTATGATACTCCATGTTCCACTTCCATAAGTAAATACGGGGTTAATACTTGAGGATTTCTCCTTTTAAATACAATGGAAGATAATGATATTAACCCACGCAAAAAATACGTTCATGGTATTAACACATGCTTTGAAGTACTACATAGGTGAAGCACGTATCAAGACGACAAATATACAGCGATACATTCCGTCGGCGTAACTTAGTTGGGAGAGCAACTCACTCCGGAGTGCGGAGGATGAATCTCCGTCACGGACATACTTCTGATTTCACATTGGTGCCGGAATGTAGAAATGGATCATCTGGCGGTGGAGTTCTTCGAAAAATGTGTGAGGTTAGCTCCACACATCGCCTGGAATTCATGCAAATTCCTATATTTGCTTCAATGAAGAAAAAAAGGGTGAGATGATGTGACGTACTACAGAGATGAATCACGTGTCAAGACGACAGATCTACAGCGATACATTCCGTCAGTGTAGCTTAGTAGGTTTGTCATTTTTCACACCGGAGGGAGGGGACACGGTTTGAATTCTCGTCACTGACACACCCCTATTTTCACAATGCAACTTATAAGACTGTTACTGCCAAAAATTGGAGTTTCGTAAGAGGCTCTTTACATAATTTCATAGTTTCATTACCAAATTTTACTGAATTTCGTCATAAATACTTCGAGTTATGTACAAAATTACAAATTTTCATTCCATTTTGAGCACAAGTGTATGTCCTTCACAATATGCTGGATTAAAATGAAGATACGTGTGCTTTTCTTACAGTAAAGAGTGAGAGTATTGCATTAGCTATATAAAAAATGTGTTATTTCAATAGTTGCTTCTGCTGCGTCATTCAAGATGATACAATTTATTTACACTTATAACAACCGACCTAGTAATTCACACTTGTAAAATGTACGGGAATGAGCAATGCACTACCTAACTCTCATCCGTCATCTTTACAATGACTGGTACTGTCCATACATCTACTAATATCAGAGATACAGGTTTCCAGGGGCCTTAATTTGGAAAGCCAGGACAAGGACCGAACGTTAGGGTCCCGGCCGGGATCTAGATTTCCAGTTTGCAGCCTAGCCTGGCCCTTTTCAGGTTTTTTTCAAGCGTTCTCTGCCATCTACACTGAGGCGCCAACAACAACAAAAAAAAAACTCCTGGGAAGGACGCTACAATTTCCATTACATGCCACCACACCCATGCGGTAAATGGTATCGCCCGCAAACGACCCCAGCAAAAACAGTCTTGCTGGGCTAGCACTGCCAGAAATGGCCTAGCACAATGTTGCCGCTGCCGAACCGTCAATAAAATATCCGGGCGGCCAACAGAAAGACCAGAAGTTCAGGCCAACAACTGGCCAACAATTGGCACCCCATCAGTTGTCATATGCCATAACAGGGCCATCAGTTGTCCATCACAGGCAGTAGCTGCCATAAGTGGCCCTTCAGCGGCCCTGCAAGCACGTGCCAGAAATGATGGCTAGCCTAATGTGGACCACTCCTCTGCCGGTAGTGCCAGCCGGCAACCACGTAACGTAACTGGTAACTTGCCGAATCTTGTCCGCCAATTTCCCAGTAGTAGCCATAAAAAAAAATCAAGTATAACCGCAATTTCCCAAAGCTACACCGTTTTTTCTACCCTCACGAAACTTGTGAATTATAGCCCTGCGTTGGGGAAATTTTCTCAACAGACCGGAAAAACGCTCGTTTAAATCTGGGTGGATAAACTAAGGCCGTTTGCGTGGGATCTGAGCTCTCAACCGACCGGACTAATTTGCCGCGCACGAGCGTTTGCTTGAAGCTGTCTGTTTCGTGCGGAATGTGCAATCGAATGGTTCCCTCTTTCATTTTACAATATTGTGAGGTGTTTTTAATAAAAGTCAGTTTCATATAATTCATAAATTTATTTTTTCAACGTAACGATATTGTTTTTTTACGTTAAAGGAACTTCACTCATTTTCAAGGAGTGTGCATACTTATAGTAGCTTTCCAGCATTTTGCACTGTCCTTGTCGTCTTGAAAGTAGATTGTTGAATTAATATATATTTACCGGGGTTGATGCCACATTCTGTTACATTTTAAACGTTGGATCTTTCCTTTCCGTTGTCCGAAGCTATATTTGTTTTAAAGAGGAAGGATATCTTATTTTACTTCTCGTTATTTTTTGAAGCGAATTCCTCCCAGTCTTGTGTATTCAACCCATGGATGAGTACATTATATCCACATAGCGTTGCTTTTTTTTTCTTTCAAATAATTAATAAATTTTGTACGCGTATAATTCTTTTTTTTTCCAACAAAGGTTTTTTTAATGGTTTTCTGGGATATTTGTTTCAAGCGGTTTCAATTTTTTCTTGCTATTCACGCACTCCATTCCTTGAATTGTTATTCATGGGAATGGAGTGGATGTATTTCATGGCTTAATCTCATATTTTCGTCGACGTGGACTTTCATTAGGAAATTAATTCTCCTCGCTACATATGGATTTTTTTTTCTTAACATCTACTAAAATAATATGATGGCGATAGCGTCGTCTTCAATTAAATGGAACCATGAGAGAGAGACACAGCAAGTGTTGCTTCTGCGCATACGCAGTCCCGTTACTTCCACCTGCTCTTCGATTGCATTGGTTTCCAGCAACGGGTTACTAGTGGCACTTGCTTGGAGGCCCACAATTCACGGCGATGCTGTAGGACAATCAATGGCTCGCCAACTGATAGCGCTGCCACCAACGGACCACTACCGGGCCGTGAGCGGCAGATTTCAGCCAGCACAGACCCATCACTGCCAGCTGGTAGCCAGCAGTTTCCCAGCACTTGTGTTTTTGCTGGGACGTGTATATAGAAGCAAATATCTCCGCAAGCTCAAGTAACAGCATTCGCAGTTCAGATGGAAGCTTATCAGGATTTAAGCGATTTTGAACGTCGTATGATAGTTGGCGCCCGGGAGATGGGTCATACCATCTCGGAAATTACCACGAAATTTGGATTTACACGATCAATAATTTGAAGGGTGTACCTGGACTACACATACTTAGGGTAAAAATCCAGAGTGCGAGACTGGTTTGGCGGTAGAAAGTCCTTGGACAATCGTGTACAACCGCGTCTGGAACGCATCGTAACATCCGCCCTGGCGTGCAACATTGCCACAAATCACAACGGAATTCAATGCTGGGGCCAGTAGTAGCATCAGCGGTTGGACAATGCAAAGTTCCCTGCGTTCTATGGGGTTCCGGAGCCGACGGCCCACACGGTTTGCCATTGCTGACCAGAAGACACAAGTCTCTGCGTTTCACCTCGGATCATGACTTCAAACACTGGACGCAAGTTAACTGGAAACGTGTAGCCTGGTCCAATAAACCGCGGTACAAACTGTTTCGGGCAGATGGCCGACTCTGGGTTTGGGGGTAACGCCACTTGGTAATAGATCCAGTATGTCCACAAAGGACAGTGCAGGACGGCTCTGTTGTGGTGTGGGGTGTTTTTTAGCTGGCACGCATAAGGACCCCTCATACGTCTGCAGACTGCTCTGACCGGCGTTAACTACGTAACCATGCTTGGAGATAATTTGCACCCTTCATGCAACCACTCTAACGGGTGCGACCTCGTTCACCACGACAATGCGCCACCACACACTTCCACGGTCTCCCGATTACGGCTGAAGGAACATTCTACAAAGTTTGGCATGTGACTTGGTTCCCTTCGTTCGCCGGATTTAAATGCCGTCGAACAAATTTCGGATGCTGTTCGACGTTCCGTCAATTCCAGGAATCCTCCACCGGCGAATATTAGGGAATTATGGGACGCTCTTCAGGAAGCATGATGTGCACTCTCTCCACAGTATTACCGATAGCTCTTGCTGCCGTTATCCGATCTTAGTAAGGTATCCCAGTTTTGGTTTGCCGTATTGGAAATAACGCACGGCCTTCTCTACAACGATATCTCTGCCCAGCAAAAACAGAAGTGGTGGGAAACTGCTGGCCACCAGCTGGCAGATATCAGGCAGCAGTGATATCACTGCTGCCTGATATCTGCCGCTCACGGCCCGGTAGCGGTCCGTTGGTAGCAGCGCTATCAGTTGACGAGCCATTGATTGCTCTGCAGCATCGCCGTGAATTGTGGGCCTCCAAGCAAGTGCCACTAGTGGAACGTCGCTGGCAACCGATGCAACCCCCAACACCAGGTGGAAGCAACGGGACTGCGCATGCGCAGAAGCAACACTTGCTGTGTCTCTCATGGTACCAGTTAGCTGAAGACGACGGTGTCGCCATCGTGTTATTTTAGTGGATATTAAGGAAAAAAAGCTTATGTAGGGAGGCGAATTACTTTCCTAATGAAATGCCACGTCGACAAAGATATCAGATTAAGCCACGAAATACTAGATTACAGCCGTGAAATACACCCACTGCAATTCCATGAATAACAATAAATTATTTAAAACAGCTTGAAACAAAAAAGCAACGCTATGTGGAAATAATGTACTCATCTATGGGTTGAAAACACAAAACTCGGAGGAATTCGCTTTTAAATATAAAGAGAAACAAAATAAAATATCTTTCTCCTTTAAAACAAATGTAGCTTCAGACAACGAAAAAGAAAGATACAACGTTAAAAATATAACAGAATGTGACATGAACCCGGGTAAATATATTAATTCAACAATTGCCTTTCAAGACGACAAGGACAGCACAAAACTTTGGAGAGCGACTTTAAATTGGTACAAAACTGAGTGAAGTTTCCTTAAGGTAAAAAATAAAAAAAAAAAGACTATCGCTACGTTGAAAAAGTAAATTTATGAATCTGACATTTATGGAAAATACCTCGCAATATTCTAAAATTAAAGCGATTATTATTCGATTACACATTCCGCAGGAAAGAGACAGCTCCAAGCACACACACACATGGACGTGGCAAATCAGTCCCGTCATTAAAGAGCTCGCCTCCCACGCCGACAGCCCTCTTTCGTTTTCAACCAGATCCAAACAGGCGTTTTCTGGTCTGTTGAGAAAATTTCTTCAGGGCAGGGCTGTAATTCAGAAGTTTCGTAAGGGTAGAAAAAAAAAGTTGTGGCTTTGGGGAACTGCTTTTATCTTTTTTTTTTTTTTTGTGGTTACTACTGGGAAATTGGAGGACAATATTAGGCAAGCCATCAGTTACGTCACGTAGTTGTCGGCTGCCACTGCCGGGAAACTAGAGGACCACATTAGGCTAGCCATCATTTCTAGCACGTGCTTGCAGGGCCGCTAAATGGCCACTTGTGGCAGCTACTGCCTGTGATGGATAACTGATGACCCTGTTGTGGCATATGGCAACTGATGGAGGTGCCAACTGTTCGCCAGCTGTTGGACTGAACTGCTGGCTCTTCTGTTGGCCACCCAGACATTTTATTGACGGTTCGGCGTGGCAACATAGTGCTGGGCCATTGCTGGTAGTGCTGGTTGCCATCAATGTCCTACTGTGGCCCAGCAAGACTGTTTTTGCTGGGTGCTTCTAAAAAGCGTTCAATCTGTTTTTTTCGATATCTCTGCTTCTGAAAAACGTTTAATCTAGTTTTCTGGATATATCAGCTTCTAAAAAAATGTTTAACTTGGTTTTTTCGATATCTCTACTTCTAAAAAGGTTTAAGCTGGCTTTTTCCATATCTCTGCTTCTAAAAAATGTTTAAACTGGTTTTCTCGATATCTCTGCTTCTAAAATATGTTTAATTTGGTTTTCTCGATATCTGTGCTTCTAAAAAACGTTTAACCTGGTTTTCTCGATATCTCTACTTCTAAAAAATGTTCAATCTGGTTTTCTCGATATCTCTGCTTCATTAAAATGTTTAGTCTGATTTCTTGATATATCTGTTTCTAAATGTCAAATTAAAAAGAAAAACTTTTAACACCGGATACCATGTACTTTATGAAATACCTTGTTTGTACCTGTGGGGTTTTTCGTAGGTTACACTTCTGACGCTAGTTGGAGTTTGTGTGCTTCTGTTTGTAGCTGCATCTCCACTTCTAAAAACGCTATTGAAAAAATTTCCTTTTTCTACTGTACAATACCATTTGCGCAAGCAGGAAAATGGGGAGCATTATCCTTTTTAATGCACAGCTTTTCCGCTAGGGAAGTAAATGTCAAAACCTTTTTATCGCTATGTCTGCTTCGGGGAGACGTACATGAAAAGTTATTTTATCTTTGAACAGTTTTTGTTATGAAGAATATTTGTCGCATATTTTCAACTTTTCATTATGCAAAATTCTTCCGCTAGGGGCTTAGAGGTATATCATGCTTCCTATAACATTTATTTTTTTAATCGTTCGATTTGAAAATATCGTTTTTCTCTGATATATAGCTTATTCTATGAGAAACATTTTGTTTAGCATTTCTTGATTTTCTTAAAATACTTCTCAGCAGCTGGTGGGAGTAAGTAGCTGTTCCTATTTCTCGATGTTTTCTCGATTGTAGAAGTACGGTTGATTTTTTAAACAGTTACAATGACTCGGGATAACTCAGAAACTAGAAAATAGTAAAACTATACTAGTAATCGGATTTACTGCCGTATTAATATATAAATAAAGGTTTCCAAGCTTTCCCACATCAACCAGATGTCTTTTTCCCAGTTTCTGTCTAACTTATTTGAAAAGGCAATCTGGTTGTTGCGCAAAAGCTTGGAAACTTTTATTTATATATGCCTACGCCAATAAATCGAATTACCAGTAAAGTTTTACTATTTTCTGCATAATTGGTGTATGGTTCCTCGTTATTAACTTAGAAACCTTTGATTCGCGTCGGAAAGGTTCAAATGACGTGATCATCAAAACCAAAAATTGGATTTCATCTTTCTTGTTTTCTATTGAACACGTTACTTACTTTATTGTATATATTACTAGGGGCTGCGCCTCTAGTATCGCTACGCTCATTTCCAGAGTAACGCTCGAGCCCTTGAGCCCGATCTGCAAGTATATCACAACGAAATGAAAATGTTCTCCCAATTGTTCAATACTTTTTGCGCTGTATCGATTCCAAGATGTCGGCTTGTTTAAAGTTTTATTTTCGCTTCTGGTGAACTCCGTGTTGGGTTTTTGCGGAACTTTTTGAAATTTCCTTCTATTTTTATTGAAGAACTTTCCTGCGCCACCATTCCGAAGTTTCCGACTTTTTCTGCTGTCGTTATGTTTTGGAAGGGCGGACTTTCGTCGTTTCAACTTATACGTCAGAATTGTCAACAAATGTGTTCGACTGTCTCTTTCCGGTGATGCCATCTGACGAAACGAAAATGTTCCCCCAATTGTTCAACACTATTTGCGCTGTATCGATTCCAAGATGGCGACTTGTTCACAGTTTTTGTTTCACTCCTGGTGAATTCCCTGTTGGATTTTTGAGGAACCTTTCTCAATTTCCTTCTATTTTTTATTGAGGGACTTTGCTCTGCCGCCATTCCGAAGTTACCGAGTTTTTTTACTTTCGTTATTTTTTGGAAGGGCGGACTTTTGTCGTTTGAACTTATAGCACTTACTAAATTGATCACTAAGGAAATCAAAAGCGGTCCAAAACACATTTCTGTAAACCGTTATCCTAAAAGCAACTGAGATAGCTTTACCAACAAAGCATAACAAAAAAGCATTTCCGTAAACCGTTATCCTAAACCGTTAAACAACTGAGATAGCTTTACCAACAAAGCATAACAAAAAAGCATTTCCGTAAACCGTTATCCTAAACCGTTAAACAACTGAGATAGCTTTACCAACAAAGCATAACAAAAAGCATTTCCGTAAACCGTTATCCTAAACCGTTAAACAACTGAGATAGCTTTACCAACAAAACATATGCATAACAAATTCTCTGCGTCACCATGGCAGCAGGTCACGGGACCAGAACGTTCCTTTGTGGTTATCGTGAAGACCGACAAGTCGTTTGTTTCTTTCCTTTGCGTCTTTAAAAAATGCTTAAAAATCAGAAAATGACTTTTTCTTAAATTTGTTTTTGTAAAAAAGGGATGATAGTTGTAAGTTTATGCTGTAAAAATTGCAATGCGTTATGATTTATAGTTTGCATTATATTTGTTTTTTAAATCTCTCAATTTAAAAAACTACAACTATTTTGCGAAATAGAAAATTTTGCGAAATTTAAAATTTCAATTTCTCGTAATCTAAATCTAAATTCCAAAAAAGGACGACGAGGTGCAAAACTTCGGTCAAGGCACTACATGCCTACAAAGTTTCGTGGTTCTATTGCTGTTAGTGTGTCCGGAACGCGACCTGATAGCACTTTTTTGCTTACCTTAACTTAGAAATACAATAACTCTTGAAGTATCGCGAGAATAAAAAAAAAACTTTTATTTCAGCGTGTTGTACAAAAAATTCTCTACAAACGATGTTGGTTTCATATTTTTGTGCTCAATATGGTTTACGCTGCGAGCTAGGAAAGGAAGAGTGTCGAGAAATTTCTAAAACAGCGGCAGCAGTTACTTTTTTAGAACAGAGAGATTCTTTGAGCTAACACAATTATAAGGATTGACAAGCAGCGAGGGCGTGACCAGTTAATTTTATTAGCAATGCATCTTCCTGTATTGTGATTCTCTTTTAAGATACATATTTCCTTTGAATCCGGAAAAGGTAAAATATCAGCGCAAGTTTTATTTTTTATTTTGCTACTAAATCGCACAAAATTTTCGTTTACAAAGTTCATAAAATCTCCATTTATGAACTAACTGCTTTGAAGAAATTCAGAAAAATGGAATTGTTGTGCTGTTTCGGAAACAGCTGAGAGTATTAACTACAAATTTAATCGAATTTAAGAGCCATGGCATGAATTATAAAATACTTTACCTTAGTATAATGTCTTTAAGACTCCTCTTGCCATTTATTTTTTGGCCAGATTTTGATATATTGGGAGTTATGCTGCTGCACTTCGTTCCATATTTTCTAATTATGCGACACGGATCAGGTAAAAGAAGTTAGACTGTATATATATTATTATTAAAATGTCATCGCTTTGCTGCGGCCTTACAATCTAATTTAATTTTCAGTCCTTCCGTTTGGTTTACCCTAGAGATATGAGCTTTCCGTTTTTACTTCCTGAATCGAAAAGATAAGAAGACATAATAAAAATTTTATTTCATGACGGTTTTACCAACGATCCAAGTATAAGAGAAATTTGTCACATTAGTTATGACGGCAATTAATATTAATATGCATCATGACATTTGCAGAAGTTCTTGCCTTAGCAAAGACACGCAAGAAACAAATGTTACCAATTTACCAGAAATTGAAGTTCTCTTTACCAGGTGTATTTTATTGTTATACCTGTCATGAAAACCGCCGTAGGCGTTTATGGAAAAAAAAAGAGATCTTCCGTTAGTACTCTTCAACTTTTACATCGCTGTTTTATTAAGCTCGTCTCTTAAAAACCATTGTGTATACTGAAATCAGCATGTTTTTATTTCAAAATGTCCCGTTTATTAAGAAAGTGCTTATGGCATTTAGTTCACCGGCAATCAATACTAGATGTAAAGCAAAAAGCATTACATTTTTCTTTGAGAATGACACCATTTCAAAATCTGTGCCTTTCACTTCAGATTTTGATTGGAAATTGAAGGGGCCGCACCGGCGGAGCTTATCATTCCTCTTAGATAGGTCAGGGTTCAATTCCCAATGAGTCATAGAGGTTTCGACGGCATTGGCTTCCGCCCTTTCCAAGAAACAGTGACCCTAAATTTGGGTTGGGTGACTCGCAGCTCATCTAGTTGCTCATGGTGGTCATTCCCTCGCACCAAAAAAACTGAAGGGGTGTGCGAATCGAAATTTAGAGAGATCAAACGTTTTTTCTTTTTCAGTAGTAATAGGGAAATAGTACTAGTGTTAGTGATAACGTGAATATGCCGAAACAAGAGATTGAAGAATAAATAATATTTTTTTTTCGCGGTGGGGTTTGTCCACTGTAAGCCGCACATCATAAGGATATAATAATCGCTAAGGGATATAAACAATCGCCGTCCCTGAATTGGGGTCACTGATTCCAGGGAAATGAAGGGGCCCTTTCAAATGAGCAGTTAAAATCCAGCATTAGACCATCGCGCCGCTATTGCGCAGTAAAAGAATATCAGTTCAAATAAATACAGCCTGGGTCAACATTTAGGAGATCAGTGTAATATATTTTCAGTGAAATCTGTTATTGTGTGGTATCGGTTACTTTTACTTTGTACAGTCCTAGTTCCCCGTTTTTGTGTCGGCCATTGTCATCCTTTTTCGTTGTGTTTATTTGTGTCCTGTTTTGCACTTATTCTATTGTTATGTTCGATGTTACTTCGTTCCTTTCTGATTTCGTCAGTAACCGTGTTTCTTTTGGCACCATTTAACACTTCCCCCCAACCTAATTCAGCCGAACGTAAATATAACGAGCTCGCATAGTACGAAGTTCCGTTTAAACCGAACCTTTTATAGATCCCGTAAAATTCACAATATTCTATCTTGTTCTTCGAACTAATATTCTTTCCTGTTATTACGAACGAAATTATTTGAAAAAAAAACGGAATATATCTAAGATTAGAACGGTTATCAGAATGAAAACTAAGGGACATTTTTCCAATTCTTAGCCCTTCCTGTTTCAATGGAAGACTAGAGAATAACTGCTATTGACAACACAACAACTCTGATCATTTTCTTTCCCGTAACATGACAATCAAGCTGCGTCCAATGGATCAGGGAATACTAGAAAATATTAAAGCTCTTTTCAGAAATAGCGTACTTAGGAAAGTTCTAATTAATTTAAGAAAAGATGAAGCAACAGTTTTTAACATTAGAATGTCATGTGATGCGTTAAGCTGTGCTTCGAAAGCTGTTTCAAAACTGTTCGAATCATACCGGTTTTGAAGTTTTTAGGTGGTCAATGAAGATATATCTGCAAATGAGATTGAAGATTGATGAAATGAAAGTGATATAGCTGACAAAACTTGGTGTCATCTGAGAGCTAAAGGAGTCATCTCCTTTAACGTTTCTTTCCAGATTATCTGATCATTAACGAGGAGCTCTCGGTAGAATCTATAAACATATATGTAGACATAGTGGAGAACATTCAGGGCAAGCTTAATAGTGAATAGAAAAGCGATGAATTATAAGTTGACATAGAAATAAACAATTTCAAACAGACATGCAATTGAATGTTTAGAAAATGTTAGAGTATATTTTGCATCTAGGAACATTTCAACCAATGAGTTGGATAAAGTTTAAAATAATTTAACACTTATTACAGCCACAGACACAAAATACAATTGGCTCATATTTTGTTTTCGACGTAACAATAAACCAAATATAGCAGGTAAAATTTTAAACTTTTTTGCAGTTGCTTTAATGTTTATATTTACTACGTTTTTCCGAATCACATGGCGTTGATGTAAAGATAATCGGCTTCTGAAAGAAATAAACACGAATGCACGGGCAGTTGTCACGATAGGAGACAGATGTGGAGCTTGGTTTACCACAAGCAGAGTTACAAGACACGGATATCAAAAATCGCCAAGCATCTTCATCTCACATCTGGAGAAAATGTTGAACAAAATCAGGTATAAGGACACGGGAATTTCTATTGATAGACAAAGGTTCAACCATCTGTGTTTTGTAGATGACATTGTACTGATTGAAGAAGATGAAATGAAACTGGATCGAATGGTACAAGAACTGAATAGAGATTGTAAAAATATGGACTAAAGATGAACATAGAAGACAAAAACAATGGTATTTGGCGCAAAATAGATCAGGAAAAAATGATTCTGGAAGGCAAAGCACTTGAAAATGTGGAAAACTTCACTTATCTGGCAAACTGTGTAACATATGACTTAAACAGCAAAAAAGAAATTTCAATTAGAATAGCAAAGGCTATAACACTGTTAAAAGTCATGGATAAAATTTGGAAGAGCAGAGTTAGCCTCAAAACTACGTTAAGCATTTTCGAGACATGCGTTTTCAGCAGCGTGCTATATGGATGTGAGACTTGGACATTGAAAAAGGAATCGGAGAGAAGGATATTTGCTTTTGAAAGAAACTGCTTACGAATCAGATGGACCTAGAGGATAAGAAATGAAGAAGTGTACAGAAGAATACAACTAAAAGAGACCATGTTCCAAAAAGTCATACAGAGAAACCTAAGACTTTTTGAACACATCTGCAGAATGAAAAGAAAGACAAAGACATTGGTGTTCGGCTTGGTGAACGGAAGAAATATAAGAGGACGCCCTCACCGTGTGTGGGCTGACGATATTAAAGACTGGTGCGGTGGATCTTTTAAAGAACTGAGTCACTCTGCAATGAACAGACTTCAATGGGACAATATAGTTAAAATGACAAGAGACACCTACGGGAATTGCACCATGGTTGATGATGAAGTTTTTCCGTGTAATGAGCCAAAAGTAGCTCCTTTTTGTATCTGTTCGGTTATTAAGAAATTCACATACACTGACGGAAAAAAATCCCAACACCACGAAAAAATAGTTGTAGAGGAATGAAATGGCGGCAATACATTTGTAGAGATAACATATTTAATCGATTAAAGTTTCAAGATCACAGCTTATTGTAAGCGCGAGAACAACCATTTTAAATGTGAAATGCTGGTACATTAATAACCGGTGTAACCGCCAGAATATTGAATGCAAGCACGCAAACGTTCATGCATTGTGTCGTATAGGTGCTGGATGTCAGTTTGTGGGATGGAGTTCCATGCCTGTTGCACTTGGTCGGTCAATACAGGGACGGTTAATGCTGGTTGGGGGTGACGCTGGAGTTGTCGTCCAATGATGTCCCATACGTGCTCGATTGGTGAAAGATCTGGTGATCTAGCAGGCCAAGGCAACATTTCGACACTCTGTAGAGCATGCTGGGTTACAACAGCGGTTTGCGGGCGAGCATTATCCTGTTGGGAAACACCCCCTGGAATGCTGTTAATGAATGGCAGCACAACAGGTTGAATCACCAGACCGACGTACAACTGTGCCGCCAGGGTGCGTGGGATAACCACGAGAGTGTTCCTGCTGTCATAGGAAATTGCTCCCCAGACCATATCTCCAGGTGTAGGTCCAGTATGTCTCGGCCGCAGACAGGTTGGTTGCAGGCGATCACCTGGCCTCCTTCTAACCAACACACGGCCATCACTGGCACTCAGGCAGAACCGGGTTTCATCAGAAAACACAACAGATCTCCACTCCGTCCTCCAATGAGCTCTAGCTTGACACCACTGACGTCGCAAACGGCAGTGGTTTGGAGTAAGTGGAATGCACGCTACAGGGCGTCTGGCTCGGAGCTGTCCTTCAAGTAACCGATTTGTAACAGTTCGTTGTGTCACTGTGGTGGCAACTGAAGCTCGAAGTGCTGCCGCAGACGCGTTACGATGCGCCACGGCCATACGCCGTACACGGCGGTCTTCCCTCTCAGTAGCGCCACGTGGCCGGCTGGAACCCGGTCTTCTTGAGGCAGTACCTTCCCTTGACCACCGCTACCAACAATCATGCACAGTGGCTACATTCCTGCCAATTCGTTCTGCAATATTGCGGAAAGAAAATCCACCTTCTCGTAGCCCTATTACACGACCTCGTTGAAACTCCGTGAGCTATTGATAATGGCTTCTTCGTCTTCTTAAAGGCATTCTTGACTAAAATCAACACCCTACGTCGAATCTCAACGATAACTAACGCTCACGAACGTTACAGCGCATATTTACAGCAAACCTGCTTTGCATGTTCCGAGGGGCGCTACTAGCACCACAAGTATGCGCCGAGCGCGAAATTTGTATAGATGTCATCTTACAGATGTACTCTTACCGCCTACCAACTGTCGTTTATCTAACACAACCCCTTCTTGGTGTTGGGATTTTTTTTTTTCCGTCAGTGTATATAGACTAGTTTTAGTTCTCCCCTCAATTTCGTTTTATAAGGTTTTGACTGTATGTAAATCATTAGGGAAGAACAAAGAACACAGGATTTAGTGCAACACCTTAAGAACAGCATGAGGTCTTTGAAAAATATAATAGAGGAAATGGTGCTTTAATAACCATTCTCACGTGGCGGAAAATTATCTTACCGAAACTACTAGGGAATGTTGAAATCTAAATCTGAATTCTAGAATAAAACATACGATAACTATATAAACTGATCATATAGAAAATATATGTATACATAGGAATCTATGGATGATATTTACATAAAATCATAATGACCTCTATTTGGAAAAAAATTCTCTAGACACTCTTCCCCAACAAAAACGGAGCACTCAAATAGATCACGTGTGCCATATTTCCTATAAAACGGCTGGTGAGCACCTAAGGCGTCGTACATCGTCTACTCATGAGACACGGCAAAGCGAGTGGAGCTTACTGACTTCCAACGAGGTGTTATTATGGGATACAATAGCAACAACATCTCATTGCGTGCGATTGCAAAACAATTGCAACGCCCACAGTCAACTATTCAAAACATTATTAGTTAATGGAAACTTGAGGGACTTGGGACTGCCAAGAAACATTCAGGAAAGCCAAGTAAATTGTCGAAAAGGTACAATATAACTCTGAAACGTGTCGTCCGTGGGTACCGTCATTCCTCTGCACAAATCATAATCTCATAATCAAAGTATTTCATGATATATCAGGGGTGATGGTGTGCACTAAGACAGTTCATAAGGAACTGCAGAAGTTATATTTGATTGGTAGAGAACCTTTATACAAACCATTAATAACTCGTAAGAACGCGAGTATAGCGACTTGCTTGGTGCATAGCGCATTGTCCATGGACCCTAGTCCAGTGGAAACGAGCATTATGGAGTGACGAATCACGCTAAACCGTTTCTAAATCAGGTGGTTGTTGCTGGGTGTGGGTTGTGC
The DNA here is from genome assembly GCA_039090855.1 of Macrothele yani. NCBI lineage: Eukaryota > Metazoa > Arthropoda > Arachnida > Araneae > Macrothelidae > Macrothele > Macrothele yani. The sequence goes on from CM076995.1 coordinate 191,582,895, forward strand.
CAGGGGAATGGTATCTGCCGGAATGTGTCACCCCAACTGTTAAATTAGGTGATGGTAGTGTCATGGTCTGGGGATGCTTCTCTTAGTACGGTATCAGACCGTTGCTTGTTTTGTTTGGAAACATGAACGTCACGAAGCACCGGGGTGTTGTAGACAACGTTCCACTGCCTACACTTTACCAGTTTTACGGAGACTAGCCATTCTTGTTTGAGCAAGACAAAGCGCCTTGCAATAAAGCATGTTCCATTTTGATATAGCTTGATGTGGATGTACAGAATTTGAAGTGGACAGATAAAAGACTCGACATCAATCCTATAGACGCCTTTTGGGATGAAATGAAACGTCGGATTCGGGCGAGAACACGTCCAACATCTGTGTCTGAACAGACCACCGCTTTGCGGGAGGAATGGAACAATAAACCTGCGACTATATACCAGAATCTCATTGAAAGTGTGACAAGGAGAGTACGTTCACAATGTAACTGTCGCCAAAGGTGGGCTAACTCCTTACTGACTGCCATAAATGAAGTACGGTATAAAAAGTAGTACTGTCTGGAGACTTTTCTCCAAGTAGCACGGATTATAGGTGTATCTTAATTACCGAGTCATATGAGCTATGGTATACGAATGTATATAATTGGGTTTCCTCTGTGTGGACGAGTTAATCGCCCACAAAAAGGAAATCTAGACCAATAACTTCAGCAGAATTTTAAACACCCGTATTAAGCTATTTAAAGCAAATCTGACACATGCAACTGAAACACGGTAACTTTAAGAAATCTAGTAGAAAACTTCACGTTTGCGTTAATTCTTTCTGGAAAAACATAAGACTTCAGAGTTGTAATTAAATAAGTTCTCCAAGAAGGCACAATCAATTCGTCTTCATAATTATTCCTTTCTGTAATAAGGACCACATGTGGTCAAATAGGTGTTACAGGCAGATGGATGCCAAATTAATCAAGCAAGTAGACATGCCTCAAAAACCTTGAAAATTACATCGTCCTGGAACTGGAATCGAACCAGCGGCTCCGGATTTACGTTCGAGTATGTTACCGTTACACAACCCAGAATAGGGAACCTCCAAGGAACTGAGGATGTGTATCGGGACTCAGATCACCTGAGTATCATACATCATGACTTAGATCATCTGAGGATGTACATAGGTAATCTGAAAATATGTATTGGGACTAAGATCATCTGAGTATCATGTATCGGGACTCAAATAATCTGAGTATCATGCAACGGAACTCAGATCCTCTGAGGATGCGCATCGGGACTCAAATCATCTGAGGATGTGTATCGGAACTCAGATCATCTGAGTATGATGCATCAGGACTCACATCATCTGAGTATCATGTACGGGACTCAGATCATCTGAGGATGTGTATTGGGACTCAGATCATCTGATCGTTTGTATATCATATATCGGGACTCAGATCATTTGAGGATGCGCATCAGATCATCTGCTTCACGAGAGACATATTCAGTTGCTTGAAGGTTTATTGTTCTGGGTGGTGTAACGATAACGTACTCGAACGTAAATCAGGAGCTGCGGTTTCGATTCACGCTCCAGGAGGATGTGATTTTCAAGTTTTTTGAGGTATGTCCACTCGCTTGAAGGACCACATATAATTCGGCATCCTGCCCATGGACATCTGTTCAGAACTCAGGGGCGGTTTATACTTTACATTCATCTACGAAGATAATTCATTTCTACTGCTTCTTATTCTTACTTAAACATTAATCTGTCTACAAAGCAATCAAAACTAGCCAGTCCTTTCTTTAGCATTGAGGTTTAAACATCAAGTCGTTTCCAAAGAACGTGATATATTGTTTCCAAAACATATAAATGATGTATCATGAGTAAAAGCCTTTCTCAAAGTGCACACGTGCACGAAGGATGTTCAGCTAGTCCTAAGCCTAAAATACATTATATTGTATTGAAATACCGTGACACATTATTTTTGATATAGTCCTTTTTAAGTCCAATGCAGTCAATATATCACACTTTTTAGTTGTGTTAAATTTTTTAATAAGCCTATCCGGCGGCCGAGTGGTCTTAGCTGCTGGCTCCTGACCACGCGTCAAGAGGTACTCATCTTTGAGTCCGGGATGAATCATGGGCGATGTTCTGGTTCTGTCTATGGCTCTGTCTTTTTTCTGGAGCCAGTTTCCGCAAAGTAGAGAAACGAGAGCGCTTACGGAACTTAGAGTTTTGCAGCGTGGTCGCTAAACCTCGATACAAAAAATAACGCGCAAAAAACGCAATGTGACTATCCAGAGCCTTTCATCATGTCTAGAGGATCTCTTTCAGGTGCTGAAAGAGAAAAACTCAAGCAAGAAAATCTGAAGACACGGAGGGTGAGAAAGCTGATAAGCCCACGTGTTCAAACAGCAGCCTGAGAAATACAAAGGATGTTAATACGTTTACAGAACGAATTTTCAGCAATATAATTAATGTTTAAAATAAAATTATTTCTTTTTTAAATGTTCTATCCGATAGCCCTTTACTAGACTATGAACCTACATCTAGATTTCCAAGATAACATGGCATTTCTTAAAATTGGTAATAGTACTGTATTCCACTCTTCTTCCACTGCTTTCCATAATCCAATTATTGTTTTAGAATTTCGTTTAGAAAGCGCTCTTTTTAGCAATCCGAAGGCACAATAGTTCTTTGGTGACACATTAGGGGACTTTGATGATATATTAGCAAAAGGTATAGACCTGATAACAGTTTCCTTTTTTTCATTTTTTCAAGAAACACAGGGGTAGATTTGGATGTATGAACGGTAGTGTTATCCTGATGGAGTTCTACTTTTAGAAGCCTTTGTGGATACATGAATGGTATTTCCTGTTTAAATGTACGAGTTAAAACATTATTTTGGTAATTTGTAGAATAGAGTTTAACATTTTTTTCAATTTTTTTAAACTTTAATTAGCCCATGTAAGACAAACCAGTAATAATCATGAACCTTTTACTCAAACTTTCTTTGGATTCTTGGAACCAAGTTTGTTAGTCTTTTTCTGCTCTTTTGCGATAGTAAGTCCACCCTTTTTGTTACAGTCGTTTAGGTAGATACATGCTTCATTAATAGTCACGACAAATTCCCATCTCTCTCCGGCTAAGTGATTTTCATAAAGAAATCCGAAGCGTATTCTGCGCTTAGTCACGTGCCTAGGCAAAAGGCGGTGAACATTCCTTTTTGTTTTTTTCAGATTCAATTGTTTATTATCTTGTTTATAGTTGATGTAAATATTTTTAACGACTTAGCGATTGCTCTTTAGGTCGGTGGATTTTCTTTTAAGACCAAAGACCTTACTTTTGAAATAGTCGTAGAAGTACGTACTTTCTTTGGATATTAATTTGGTGCTATTTTTCCTGTTAAAAGCAATGTTTGGCAATTTTCCCTTCTATTAGTATTGGTATTGCTTAATTTAAAAATTTGTACATTGAGAAATGCCAATTCCATGATTTTCACAGCGTTTCCAATTACATAATACGAATACGTCTCTTCGTAAACAGCAAAACCATAATCTTCTATCTTCAGCTTGCTTACTTGCGCCATTTTCTTAGCAAACGCTATTTAACTGCAGCAGATATTTCGTTCATCTAACACGGTGTTGCCAGTGTCAATTCTTTTAATTTCTTTTATTTTCTGTAATTTCTTATCAAAAACGTTCTAAAGATGTGTGAGCATCTTCTGTAATTGTGTGTGTTTTCTTATTTTATAACGCCATCATTCGTGGACTCCCCATTCATACATTTCAGTCAAGCAGATATTTCTATACAAATATTTTCAATAGTACTAATGTTATCCTTATCAACTTCGTGCCATTATATATCTGAACAAACATCACCCGGTGATCTTCTGAAAGGAAATGCAGTGGCTTACGATGTATATTTTCTTTGATCACTTGCTGACACTAACAAGGATAGTTTCCCATTGACTCTGTTCTTCTCCTAAAATAGTGCTGAAACCTGAACTATGGGATAGAGTGGAGCAGAATGCCCATAGCCTTTAATGATACTCTCGTGCGGAGGAGCCTTAGTAAATCCTCGTTTCTCAAAATATTTCATCATTTCCTGGTGCTTCACATTCGCATCATTATCCGCTGTTACTCACTATAACGATAAACTAGGGTTCTGAATCCAAACACTTATCGGATTACAACCTCGTGTTTTGTTACTGCCAAATGGTAATTCGATAATAAAATGCACTCTCAGTGTCCTGTATAATATTTAGAATTTATTGAATGTTTTTGTTGCATTTAGAGACAACTGCACACGTAGTAGAATCCGAGAAATAAACTCACTGCATTTATTTGATAGATTTCTGCATACGGATGGGATTCAACCTCTCTTACAACCCGTTCAGCAGAGTTACTTTTAATAGCAATATTTGTCTTATTTAGTAACAATATTTTCTTCGGGATTTAATGAGCATCTAACGCTATAAAGAATCTCCCATTCCTTATTAAGAACCTCGGCCTTAAGAGAACGGAAAGGATAAACATGATATCCGTGTTTTGATGCTAGACTCAAACCCAGACCCATCGCACGATAAGGTAAGAAATGCAGAAAATGTAAGAAAGATATGCAGATAAGGTAAGAAAGATATGCAGATAAGGTAAGAAATGCTTACCGAGTTTATATTATAAAGCAGTACGAAAGTTTCTTAAACATCTTCCTGCACTTCTATAGATACTTATTCTGTATTGATGCCTTTCTGTTCTTAAAATTTCAGCATTTTGCTACCTTAAGATCAATTTTTAGCTTCGCAGATTCCTCATCTGGCTGTTTTACCATCACATCACTTTTCCTCAATTTTCTAATTCCTTCGAGGGTGCTAAGAATGAGACTCATTGCTTCCTCCTGGCGCATGTGCATCTACCACGTACAACTGCTCGTGTTCGGTGGTGGCTACAGTAGAAATAATCTGATTTCTATGCTATGGTTAGCAGTTTAATTCCTAAATACTATCCAAGAAATAAAAATTGATTCGAAGAGAAGCCAACATATGGATATCAAATATTGAAAATTATTATTTTCGTTTCGCTGAGTAAGATATTTATTTTATATTGAAATAATAAATTTTCCAACAATAAAAATAAGGAACAGACTGGTGCATCACATTAGTGCGGGCTAAGAAATCCCTTTTTTTTTCTGCCTTATAACTAATTACGGTTGAATGTCACTAGTTTAAAAACAATGCTTGTTACGTGAACGATCTTTAGTTTTATCACGTGCAGTGAGCCTAAGATGATGGCTTCTGATCATTTTTCCGAAACGGGTCCGGGTTCGAATCCCGGTGTTTGTCTTACGGCTCGGGCTCTCTTCCTTCCCTGGAACCAGTGACCCTAAATTAGGGACGGACGACGAGCCTTTTCAGTTGCTCACGATAGTCGTTAAACCTCCAACCACAAAAAAAAAAAAAAAAAGAATAATGAGAACATAAGTTTCGGTGATAGAACAATTGTTTACACGAACTACTTTGGCACATGAATTTAAATGAATAAAGAAACATAAAATTTGCGAAGACATTGTCTGTAATAACCGCCACCCCGAATAAAGACATCTGTGAACAAAAAGACAATTTCTTTTCTTAATTAAAATTGCTGGCTCAACAGCGAAGACTAGTGTAAGAACACCCTCAACGCACAAAACATTAGATATACCTACCTAATAGCGTGTTGGATTGAGTGGTTGCGGGCCGATAGGGTGGCGCGCATTGTACTTCTGAAACAGACCATCGGCCGCAGGATTGCGCGAAGGCCCTGAAAGCGTGTAGTTGATCGTCCAGCACATGCTGATAGCGGACAGCGGTTAAGAACCTCTCCAGACACACTGAAGAACCAAATGTGTTTCATGAGAAGGCTCCCCAAACCACCACAGAGCCACCACTGCCTTGAATGAAGCCGACATGTCGAAAAGGGGCCGTGGCCTCATGCTGTCGACACCACACCCGCACCCTTCCGCCAGCTCGGTACAGCTGAAAGCGGGATTCATCTGACCATAGGACGTGGCGTCACTATGCAGTTGACCAGTTTTGATGTTCCCAGCACCAGGCTGGGCGTAATGTTCGACGTTGAGCAGTCAACAGTGGCACGCGAGTAGGACGTCGGCTCCCGTAGCCCAGGATATGAAGCAAGCATCGTACCGTTCGCTCAGTGACAATGTTTTGGCCTCCGACATTTAACCTGGATCAACTCCGTTGCCAAGCGGTTGGTCTTTACGAGTCTTTAGAGTCTACGTCGACTCCGGTCATCAATGGCGTGTGGTCTTCTACCGCTTGCTCTCTGGACACTGGTACGTCCGTCGATGGTATACTCGCGGTACACTCTTGATTCTGTTGCCCTCGGGAACCCTTGCGTTCTTACCACTTGGGGGCGATTTAATGATCCATCTGTCTTGCCCCGACAGTGTGTTCACGATAAAAGTATCTCAGATCACCACGTTTACCCATGTTCTTCATTTACGATGCACTGTTGGGAAGCCCTGCTGTTCGCCTATTTATCGCCTGCGTTCGGTTTAGGTTTGTTCCATTTCCGCGGGGAATGCCAATGTCAAGTGCCCATCCTCTCTATCTCTAATGTATTGTCAACTGAGTATACACTGAAGTGCCAGAAAAACTGGTACACCAGTATAATACTTGGTAGGTCCCCCACGGGAGCGCAGGACTGCATAAATACGACGGGGCATGGACTCCACTAGCTTCTGGAATTATGCTGTAGGCAATGCACACCATACTTCCTGGAGAGTGTTCCACAATTCCGGTGTATTCCGAGGTCTCGGATTGCTGTGTTCGATAGCGCGTTGCATGGCATCCCAAATGTGTTCTATCACGTTCAGATCTGGGGATTTGGGTGGGAATGGCAACACCCCAAGTTTCGGGAGGCCTCTAACCATAATGTGGCCTCCCGACACATGCGTTGTCCCGTTGGAACAGACCCATCCCATCAGCATGAATGCAGGACATGAACGAGTGCATCTCGTCAGAAAAGATGCGCACATAGCGTTGGCCGGTCACAGACGTTTGTAGATATACCAGGGGTCCCAGTGAAGTCCAGCTAAACACACCCCATACCATTATGGACCCCCCACCAGGCGGTACAGTTCCCGGTTGACAGGTGGGATCCATGGCTTCATGGGTTTGCGCCCCACACGAATCCTTCCATCTGCCCGATACAGTTGAAATCGCGGCTCGTCAGAGCAGATTCCTTGTTTCCAGTCATCAAGTGTCTAGTGGGGGTGTTGCCGTGCCCAAGCGAGGCGCATAGCTCTGTGTCGTACACCCATCAAGGGGACTCTAGTTGGGCGTCGGCTCCCAAAGCCCATATGGTGCAGGGTACGTTGCACAGTCCGGACGCTGATTATTGTTGATGCTCCAGCATTGAATTCCGATGAAACCTGCGAGAGTGTTGCACGCCTACCGCGTGAAACGATTCTTGACAGCCGACGATGGTCACGTTCACCCAATGTCTTTTTACGGCCACACTGGTATCGTAGGTTGGAGGTTTTACCGAAATTCTTGTAGTCACGGTACACCCTTGCAATGGTCGTCTGTGAAAATCCGAACTTCGTTTCGACCTTCGAAATACTATGGCCCATTTCACGAGCGCCAACTATGACACCGCGTTGAAAATCGCTGAAATCGTTATTACTTGTTATTCTCATGCTGAAAACAGCTCTGACTGCTGGCAAGGATGTCTATCGCTTTATATACGCACTAGCGGAAGCAACCGAGTACGCGCATAGGTGATATTGCCATGTATTTTGCATAAGCTCGTTTGTACCAGTTTTTCTGGCACTTCAGTGTACATTCCCACTATATCTTGAAGTCTAATTCGCGTCGAATTTGCTTCCTTTTTTATGTATCTCTTTCTCATTTATTAGTTTATTTTTTTATTAAGGGTTTAACGACCACCATGGGAATCTCCTTGGACTATAAGCAGTCGCCTGCCCTAATTTATAATCACTGGTTCCAGGGAAGTTAGAGAGCCAGTGCCGTAAGAGAAACACAACATCCATGCTTTACCGGGATACGAATCCGAACTCATCTCTGACGAATGGTCAGCAGCTATCACTTAGACCACTGCGCCAACATGGCGGCCTTTTTCTCTTGGAAAAATTAATTGGAGATTAAAGAATGTGACGTATTACAGAGGTGAATCACGTGCCGAGACAACAAATCTGTAGCGGTACATTTCGTCCTTGTAGCTTAGTTGGGAGAGCAACTTACTCCGGAGTGAGGGGGCCCGTTTTCGATCTCTGTCACGGGCAAATATGAGTTTTCACAATGGCTTCCCAAGGTAGAACTGGATCCAGTGGCCATTGGGTTTTTCGAAAAATGTGTGATGTTTTCTCCATACATCGTCTGAAAAATTCCAACCTCGCTTCAAATAAAAAAAAGATAAGAGGGAGATATTGTAACTTACTACAGAGGTGAGCCACGTGTTAAGACGACAAATCTTCAAAGGTGCATTCTGTCGGTGTAGCTTAGTTGGGACAGCAACTTTCTGCGGAGTGAGGGAGCGCGGACAAATTTGTGTTTTTACAAGAATTAAAAGCATTACATGTGTTACACTAAACATCCCCAATATCACTCTTGCAAAATTCCCTTTAGGTTAAAAGGATTGGGCCTATTAAGCACGACAGGTAAACAAATAAGGGAACCGTGGTGAGGCTTTTGGTTACAGATATTTTACGTTTGTTATTTTGGATTCAAATAAAATATACAGAGCTAAACATTAAACGTTTTGGTACATTCTACTAAGAAAAATATTAGTTTTGCAATAGCACATTCCGTGACCTCAAGGAGCGCTGTGGAGACGCAGACAGAGAAACGACGCTGCAAAACTATTTCTCGGTTGCCTACGAACTACTATGCAAGCACCATCGAAAGGCGCTCGGAATTCAACTAGAAATGATTCTTTGAAGCTGAGATCAGCAATCGCAACACTTCCCGCTGCTGAGGAGCAGGAATCCACAGCTCAGCGCAAACATCCTTTCTCTCATTGATGCGAATCACATTTGAACAAAGTCCACAAAAGGAGCAGCAATCGCAGAGTTAAATAAACACCAGATGTTTCCATGTTGACAACCATCAGATCCCATGCCATGGCTTCATTAGAAATAATTTTGAAATGAATAGCGGAAAGATATTTGCCTAGAGTGTTTGAAGGGCTCTGGCTTCCGAAGTCTTTAAATAAGCTTTACTATTATGCTCAAGTTCGATATTCTAATATCGCGAATTCTATGCATAAAACTATATATATTAGTACGTGGTTTATGGCTAGAAAAATTCCTTTTCTGAGAAATGTGGTTTTCAATATAATGCTTTCTCAAAGTTTGGAAAGGAATCACCTATTAGTTTCGAACATGAATTTGGATGTGATGATAGGAATAGTATTCAGAGTAACACACAGTATTGTTTTACTTTTTATTATCATCTCAAAAAACAGTATTCGGGAATTTATGCAAAATTAATTGCTGAAGACATAACAAGAGATCCAGAGAGAGAGAGAGAGAGAGAGAGAGAGAGAGAGAGAGAGAGAGAGAGAGAGAGAAAACAGTTAGAGCGGGAGGACAGAGAAAGGAGAGAGAACGACGGAAGAGAGATGTAGCGAGAGGAGAGAGAGAGAGAGATAGAGCGAGAAGAGAGAGAGAGAGAGATAGAGCGAGAGGAGATATAAATAGAGGGAGAGAGAGAGAGAGCAAAGAGAGGAGACAGAGAAGATACAGGGAGAGACACACAAAGAGGAGAGAGAGAGAGAGGGAGGGAGACGAGAGAGAAAGGAGACGGAGTGGGAGAGAGAAGAGGGATTTTTCTGCGAAATGTGGTTTCCAATATAATGCTTCCTCAAAGTTTGGAAAGGAATCACCTATTAGTTTCGAACATGAATTTGGATGTGATGATAGGAGTAGTATTCAGAGTAACACACAGTATTGTTTTACTTTTTATGATCATCTCAAAAAACAGTATTCGGGAATTTATGCAAAATTAATTGCTGAAGACATAACAAGAGATACAGAGAGAGAGAGAGAGAGAGAGAGAGAGAGAGAGAGAGAGAGAGAGAGAGAGAGAGAGAGAGAGAGAGAGAGAGAGAGAGAGAGAGAGAGAGAGAACGACAGAAGAGAGATAGAGCGAGAGGAGATATAAAGAGAGGGAAAGAGAGAGCAAAGAGAGGAGATATAAAGAGAGGGAAAGAGAGAGCAAAGAGAGGAGATATAAAGAGAGAGAAAGAGAGAGCAAAGAGGAGATATAAAGAGAGGGAAAGAGAGAGCAAAGAGAGGGAGACAGTGAAGATATAGAGAGAGACACACAAGAGGAGAGAGAGAGAGAGAGAGAGAGAGAGAGAGAGAGAGAGAGAGAGAGAGAGAGAGAGAGAGAGAGGAGAGACGAGAGAGAGAAAGGAGACGGAGTGGGAGAGAGAGGAGAGGGAGACGAGAGAGAAAGGAGACGGAGTGGGAGAGAGAGAAGAGGGATTTTTCTGCGAAATGTGGTTTCCAATATAATGCTTCCTCAAAGTTTGGAAAGGAATCACCTATTAGTTTCGAACATGAATTTGGATGTGATGATACGAATAGTATTCAGAGTAACACAATGTTGTTTTACTTTTTATGATCATCTCGAAAAGAAAGTATTCGGGAATTTATGCAAAATTAATAGCTGAAGACCCGATAAGAGAGAGAGGATACAGAGAGAGAGAGAGAGAAAGGAGAGAGAGTGAGAGAAAGAGAGAGAAAGGAGAGAGAGTGAGAGAAGAGAGATATAGCGAGAGTGAGAGAAGATAGATATAGCGAGAGGAGAGAAGAGAGATATAGCGAGAGGGAGAGAGAGAGAGAGATATAGCAAGAGGAGAAGTAGAAAGAAAGAGTAGAGAGAGAGAGAGAGAGAGAGAGAGAGAGAGAGAGAGAGAGAGAGAGAGAGAGAGAGAGAGAGAGAGAGAGAGAGAGAGAGAGAGAGAGACTTTTCTGCGAAATGAGGTTTCCAATATAATGCTTCCTCAATGTTTGGAAAGGAATCACCTGTTAGCTTCGAACATGAATTTGGTTGTCATGATACGAATAGTATTAAGAGTAACCCAATGATGTTTTAATTTTTATGATCATCTTGAAAGAGTGTATTCGGGAATTTATTCAGAATTAATTGCTGAGAGAGAGAGAAAGAGAGAGACAGAGAGAAGGAGTGAGAGAGTGAGAGAAAGAAAGATAGAACGAGAGGAGAGATAGAGAGAGGAGACAGAGAAGAGACAGAGAGGAGAGAAAAAAAGAGAGTGAGAGAAAAGAGATAGAGCGAGAGGAGAGATAGAGGAGGAGAGAGAGAGGAGGGAGAGTGAAAAGAGAGAGAAAGGAGAGAAAGAGGAGAGGCAGAGGGATAAGAGAGAGAGAGAGAGAGAGAGACAGAGACAAAGAGGAGAGTCAGAGGAAGAAGAGAGACAGGGAGGGAGAGCAGAACATTCGTGCAAATATTCAAGGATATTCGCAGTAAAACATTATTCTCTTAGATAAATGTGAAGATATGATTGCTGTCAAATTATGAATACAGATATGTAAATTAGAGATTTCGTGCTTGTAGAAATTATAATAATAAGAATAACCTATGATATCACCTCTGTTTTCGTACTGCGCACACTACAACATGCAATTTTATACTTCGAGTGCAAGCTAGGTCGTACTTCGCGACATCGGTAACTGACCTGATTGATGCTCTTGTTGCAAAATGGAAGGCAATTCCAGCCGCATCTTATCGAAATCTAGAGGCCTTTCCAACAGAGTAGAGGCTAATCCGACAACCAAGTCTCAAGTAAAGGGGGGTCCAATTCGACATTAATTCCTTTCCTATTTTTTATTATTCACCATTAATTTCGTATTTTTAATTTCATTTTTTTCTGTTCGACACTAATTTCTTTCCTATTTTTTTCTTGATGGGCAATTACCAGTTAGTTATCCGAGTACTGTTGATCATTATTACGCCAGGCCTACACGATGTTAAGCCATTAGCACCATATTTAGTTTATTTTATCAGATTATCCAAAAGGAACGAATAACATGACATAAGTAATACTTAATCGGAATGAAACATATATAAAGAACGATTCTAACACAGATTAATATTACTAATTAAGTTACTTAATTAGTTTTTGTCACTAATAGTACACAATGAAATTGAACAGTGTTCATGAATGGAAAACGGGATTGCACCATACAATACAAATTTTGAAGATATGAATCCGTTTTTTGGTGTAAATAAGACAAGGTGGTAATTCAGATAATATCCGAAAACTTAAAAATTTCGTCGTCCTGGAGCGAGAATCGAACCCGCGTGAACCGTATAGTACCCGAGTATGCTGATAGATAGCACCTGTGATGGTTATATTCAAATTTATCGGAAACTTGAGACTTGGTTGTCCGATTAATATTATTCGTAAACTTGAGACTTGGTCGTTCTGGATGCGGTTACCATAATCGTAAACTTGAGACTTGGTTGTCCGATTAATATTAATCGGAAACTTGAGATTTGGTCGTTCTGCGTACTGTAGTGGTTGCCATAATCGGAAACTTGAGACTTGGTCGTTCTGCGTGCTGTAGTGGTTGCCATAATCGGAAACTTGAGACTTGGTCGTTCTGCGTGCTGTAGTGGTTGCCATAATTGGAAACTTGAGACTTGGTCGTTCTGGGTGCTGTAGTGGTTACCATAATCGGAAACTTGAGACTTGGTTGTCTGATTAATATTAATAGGAAACTTGAGACTTGGTCGTTCTGGGTGCTGTAGTTATTACCATAATCGGAAACTTGAGACTAGGTTGTCTGATTAATATTAATCGGAAACTTGAGACTAGGTTGTCTGATTAATATTAATAGGAAACTTGAGACTTGGTCGTTCTGGGTGCTGTAGTGGTTACCATAATCGGAAACTTGAGACTTGGTTGTCTGATTAATATTAATAGGAAACTTGAGACTTGGTCGTTCTGGGTGCTGTAGTGGTTACCATAATCGGAAACTTGAGACTTGGTTGTCTGATTAATATTAATAGGAAACTTGAGACTTGGTCGTTCTGGGTGCTGTAGTGGTTACCATAATCGGAAACTTGAGACTTGGTTGTCTGATTAATATTAATAGGAAACTTGAGACTTGGTCGTTCTGGGTGCTGTAGTGGTTACCATAATCGGAAACTTGAGACTAGGTTGTCTGATTAATATTAATAGGAAACTTGAGACTTGGTCGTTCTGGGTGCTGCAGTGGTTAGCATAATCGAAAACTTGAGACTTGGTCGTTCTGCGTGCTGTAGTGGTTGCCATAATCGGAAACTTGAGACTTGGTTGTCTGATTAATATTAATCGGAAACTTGAGACTTGGTCGTTCTTGGGTGCTGTAGTGGTTGCCATAATCGGAAACTTGAGACTTGGTTGTCTGATTAATATTAATCGGAAACTTGAGACTTGGTCGTCTTGGGTGCTGTAGTGGTTACCATAATCGGAAACTTGAGACTTGGTTGTCTGATTAATATTAATAGGAAACTTGAGACTTGGTCGTTCTGGGTGCTGTAGTGGTTACCATAATCGGAAACTTGAGACTTGGTTGTCTGATTAATATTAATAGGAAACTTGAGACTTGGTCGTTCTGGGTGCTGTAGTGGTTACCATAATCGGAAACTTGAGACTAGGTTGTCTGATTAATATTAATAGGAAACTTGAGACTTGGTCGTTCTGGGTGCTGTAGTTATTACCATAATCGGAAACTTGAGACTAGGTTGTCTGATTAATATTAATCGGAAACTTGAGACTAGGTTGTCTGATTAATATTAATAGGAAACTTGAGACTTGGTCGTTCTGGGTGCTGTAGTGGTTACCATAATCGGAAACTTGAGACTTGGTTGTCTGATTAATATTAATAGGAAACTTGAGACTTGGTCGTTCTGGGTGCTGTAGTGGTTACCATAATCGGAAACTTGAGACTTGGTTGTCTGATTAATATTAATAGGAAACTTGAGACTTGGTCGTTCTGGGTGCTGTAGTGGTTACCATAATCGGAAACTTGAGACTTGGTTGTCTGATTAATATTAATAGGAAACTTGAGACTTGGTCGTTCTGGGTGCTGTAGTGGTTACCATAATCGGAAACTTGAGACTAGGTTGTCTGATTAATATTAATAGGAAACTTGAGACTTGGTCGTTCTGGGTGCTGTAGTTATTACCATAATCGGAAACTTGAGACTAGGTTGTCTGATTAATATTAATCGGAAACTTGAGACTAGGTTGTCTGATTAATATTAATAGGAAACTTGAGACTTGGTCGTTCTGGGTGCTGTAGTGGTTACCATAATCGGAAACTTGAGACTTGGTTGTCTGATTAATATTAATAGGAAACTTGAGACTTGGTCGTTCTGGGTGCTGTAGTGGTTACCATAATCGGAAACTTGAGACTTGGTTGTCTGATTAATATTAATAGGAAACTTGAGACTTGGTCGTTCTGGGTGCTGTAGTGGTTACCATAATCGGAAACTTGAGACTTGGTTGTCTGATTAATATTAATAGGAAACTTGAGACTTGGTCGTTCTGGGTGCTGTAGTGGTTACCATAATCGGAAACTTGAGACTAGGTTGTCTGATTAATATTAATAGGAAACTTGAGACTTGGTCGTTCTGGGTGCTGCAGTGGTTAGCATAATCGAAAACTTGAGACTTGGTCGTTCTGCGTGCTGTAGTGGTTGCCATAATCGGAAACTTGAGACTTGGTTGTCTGATTAATATTAATCGGAAACTTGAGACTTGGTCGTCTTGGGTGCTGTAGTGGTTGCCATAATCGGAAACTTGAGACTTGGTTGTCTGATTAATATTAATCGGAAATTTGAGACTTGGTCGTTCTGGGTGCTGTAGTGGTTACCATAATCGGAAACTTGAGACTTGGTTGTCTGATTAATATTAATAGGAAACTTGAGACTTGGTCGTTCTGGGTGCTGTAGTGGTTACCATAATCGGAAACTTGAGACTTGGTTGTCTGATTAATATTAATAGGAAACTTGAGACTTGGTCGTTCTGGGTGCTGTAGTGGTTACCATAATCGGAAACTTGAGACTAGGTTGTCTGATTAATATTAATAGGAAACTTGAGACTTGGTCGTTCTGGGTGCTGCAGTGGTTAGCATAATCGAAAACTTGAGACTTGGTCGTTCTGCGTGCTGTAGTGGTTGCCATAATCGGAAACTTGAGACTTGGTTGTCTGATTAATATTAATCGGAAACTTGAGACTTGGTCGTTCTGCGTGCTGTAGTGGTTGCCATAATCGGAAACTTGAGACTTGGTTGTCTGATTAATATTAATCGGAAACTTGAGACTTGGTCGTTCTGGGTGCTGTAGTGGTTGCCATAATCGGAAACTTGAGACTTGGTTGTCTGATTAATATTAATCGGAAATTTGAGACTTGGTCGTTCTGGGTGCTGTAGTGGTTACCATAATCGGAAACTTGAGACTTGGTCATTCTGGGTGCTGTAGTGGCTACCATACTCGGGCGCTATACGGGAGAAGCTGATTCGATTCCCTCTCCAGGACGAAAAAATTTTCAAGTTTTCGGATATTATCTGACTTACAATCATTGTCATATTTACATCAAAAAACGGATTCACATCTTCAAAATTTGGAAAGTGTTCATTACCAGTCCAAGTAAGACCCATTGTTAAATAGCTTTCACAACAAAGGAAAGTATTCCTAGTGTCTGTTACCTCCCGGCTCTCACTGTTAGTAACTTATTACTAACCTTACTTTGGTCACTGGTAGGCTTACTGTTCTCTGCAATGTCTTCTTGATCATGTGACATTCGAACACGTTTTACGAACTTCCACATCTTTAAAACACCCAAGCCTTAATTTTTTACACCACGTTCACAAAATTATTTACACAAGCAACGGAACTTAAGAATTATGACATTATGAGCCTATAGAGAAAGTCTGGAATGTTCGAGGAATTTAGAAGTAATGAGCCTGGATATTTCTAGAGTTGGGATTCTCCTGTGAAGGATGGGCCGCTTAGCGCCGGCGGGAAAGAAGTGCTGGCGGCTTTCCTATTCTTGGAACTATTTTTGTTGCGCCAGAGAGCATGAGGCGAGTCATCAAAAAGATGTTACTGCACGATGATGCCGTAGCAAGTTGACCAAAAAAATTCCCTCAAGGCAAAATTTACTCCGTCATGACGCGCTCTCTTCACAGAGAAAATAAAGCATATTTATATTTGACTGTCATTGTTCTTACGTCTTATAAGCAACGTATACATTTACTCCAGCGTAAATATTTTCCCTCTAAAATTTCGCGGAACCCTGGTTGGGAAATACCGAGGTAGAGTATCACAGCAGGCACTAACTATATCTTACTACATTCAGTGTTGCCATTTTATCTTGCTGTGAGCCACTGTCAGCTTTGACGAATAGTAAACGCTGTTCGAGAAAGTAATTTTTCGTTTACGGAGAAAACATTTAATCAAATAGTACCTATATTTACATAGTAAAACAAACTCGAAATATTGGGTTGTCTGAAAAGTCCTGACGTATTTTAGCCATGTTTTGCAAAGTCATTTATTGATAGAAAGAACAAAGATCAATCAATGATATAATGCCCGTTTTGTTCGATAACCTTTTGCCATCTTTCAGTGAGCTGCAGAATGCCTCGTTCATAGAAGGACCTGTCTTTCGTGGCGAAAAACTGTACAAGGTGCTGATTTACAGCCTCATCTGATTTGAACGTTATACCACGCACGGACTGTTGAAGAGAGCGAAACAAGTGAAAGTCTGACGGCGCACGGTCAGGCGAGTATGCTGGGTGTGGCAACGCATCCCACCCAAGCTCCAATAATTTTTGGCGGTTGAAAACTTGTGCGTGGTCTCACGTTGTCGTGATGGAACACAACACCTTTACGATGAACGAGCTCTGGACAATTTTGGATGATGGATTCGTTCAAACTGTCCAATTGCCGACAGTACACATTCGAATTGATTGTTTGGTTCCGCGGTAGGAGCTCGAAAAACATGACACCTTTAAAATCCCATTACACTGAGACCTGAACCTTCCGCTGATGAATGTCTAATTTGGATGTCGTTTGAAGCGAAGCAGCACGTCGGGACCAAGACCATTTGCGCAGCACATTGTTGTACACAATCCACTTTTCGTCACCAGTGATCAGTCGCTTAAAAAAAGGATCGTTTTGGTCACGTTTAATGAGCATATCTCAGATGTTTATACGCGCCGTCATATGAGCTTCTTTGAGTTCATGAGGAACCCACACATCGAGCTTGCTTACGTATCCCAGCTTCTTCAAGTGGTCGTGAATGCTTGAATGATGGATGTGCAATGTGTATGCAATCTCTCGTGTCGTGTCACGTGGGTTTGATTCGATCAATGTCTTGATTTGGTCTTCATCAACCTCGGTTGGCCTCCCAGATCGAGGAGCATCATTGAGGTCAAAATCAACAGCACGGAATTTTGCGAACCACCACTGGCAGTGACATTCTTGTAGAGCATTATCACCGTACACTTTACGCAACTTTTCACAAGCTTACGGAAGTAAAACAGTAAAATATGGTGGAAATGCACAGTTTGGTCTTCCATCTTCAACTTGATGTCAAATCTCCGCAAATCAACCAAATCGCTCACTATTCCTTTTAGGCTGCAGCTAGAGCTGGCACATGTCAAATGCCGTAGCGATAACAGAGCTGCGCATGCCTCTAGTACTTCCAAAATCGCCCAACCGCCATCGGGTCCCAAAATACGTCATGACTTTTCCCACAACCCAATGAGTTTATTTAGGGTTCCAGTACACACTTACATCATGTATAAAGAAAATGAGACTGAAAAATAAAAAATATACGTACATGTGAATCCATTAAACAACTGCACATAACATGCAGTAAGTTAAAAACTTTCATTCAATACCGGGTTGGTTTTTCCTTATCCCGAAATACAGCACGAATGCGGTTTCGCATAGATTCCATAAGGTGCTGAAGTCCATCTACCTGTACCACCTACGTCTACAGCATACCAGGTGTTCGTCAGATAGACCTGTTTAGATTTAACAGAAGAAGATGTACACACATTTGCTCCCTTATCTATTTTTCTAACATGTTCCATACATTTTCAATGGAGTCCAGATCCGTGCTCTGTGATGAACAGAGAACATGGTAGAATCGCTTCCATGCTCGCTGAACCACTGCTGAGCACATCTTGCGTGGTGGACAGTAACATGGTCGTCCACGAACCTACTGGATAAAAAGTCACCATTGCAGGATGGACTTGATCAGCAACAATGGTCAGATAATCCTTGAAATACACGTGAAATTCTAGCAATATCAGTGGATTCGTTCCGTACCAACACAAAACGTGTTCCACATCATGCTACCACCTCTAGAACCTTGAGTTATATTTACAAGGCAAGCTGGGTCCATTGTCTCACAATGCCCCGCCAAACCCGCTACCGACCTCTTTTACCTTGTGTCTATACACTATATTAACAAAAGTCACCGGGTAGCTAGAATAGAAACACAACATAGCATTTATTGGTATACATTAGTACGATGTCGGTCCATCTTTGGCCTCAATGCATGAACTGACCCTTCGAGACATGCTTTCGACAAGGTTTTGGAACACAACAATAGGTATGCGCTTCCATTAAGTACATAATGCTGCCGCTAACTGTTGCTTAGTAGTAGGCCTTGGTTCCAAACTTCCTATGCAGCGCTCAAATTCATCCCATAGGTGCTGTATGAGATTAAGATCAGGGCTATGTGCTGGCCAGTCCACAGACGATACAAAATTATTGTCAAACCACGCCGTAACCGTCCTTGCTTCATGTCTCGGTGCATTATCATGCTAGTACCAACAAGGCTCGGTTCCATAGTATTGCCACAGACTTGGTAGAGTAGGCCAGGACCATACCACGAAAAACACCCCAATACGAGTACACTGCCAGCTCGAAACTTGACCGTAGGAACAGTACACTGTGCTAAATACCTTCTACCCAGCTACCACCATACCCACACACGGTCATCAGACTGATGGATTGCGTACCTGGATCCATCAGTCCATAGGACCAGTTTCCATTGATCTACAGTCCACAATAATTGTTCTTTACACCATGCTAAACGACGAGTAGCATTACGAGTGCAGATGAAAGGCTTATGAGCAGCTGCACGAGCCCGGTAACCCATGGAGTAAAGTTCTCTGCGAATGGTACGTGTACATACCGTGGTTCCAGCATTTTTACTCACCTGTACACTGAGGTCTTGTGCAATACGCTGTCGATTAGCTGTAACGACTCTCCTGAGGCTTTATCACTGATTTGCTTTTGTATGCCGGTACGTTTTGCTGCTTCAGGCACGCCATGTGTTTTCCATTTATTCAGTACATGCAAAACAGTTGACTTGGGCATGTTTAAACGCCTCTGGGTTTCTCTTATGGACAACCCACTGAAATAACACCCAACAATCTTTCCTTTCTCAAAGTCAGTTCTCTCCCGCCGCAACATTTTCACTCAAACTCAGTGTGATATGATCGCGGTCAGTTGCTGGCTTGTTTTTATACCGTTTGCAGCTGTACCACGCATCTTAACAACACAGCGGATTCGTTCATTTGCTTTTGAAGGGGTGTCCGGTGGCTTTTATCAATATAGTGTAGTTTCAACGTGTTTTAATTAAACGTATCGTCACTCTGCGTTACGTGGTTCTATGGACCTGGTTCTTTAATCGTGCATCAAACAGCAATAATCTGACTTACCATTTCAATTGCACGAAGTTCCCTCGTCTTTGCCACTGCCTACCGTCGGTTGAGAACAAATTGTACCACAACTTGTCGGACCACTTGACTTTATTTCCGTCTTCCAGTGTCAAGTCATGGTTTCCCTGACACCACTGTAAACGAACTTTCTGGTTCTCCGCAGAGATCACTGATTTCCGTACAGGCGCGAGACTGCCAATACCGATCTTCTTCAATTCCGTGTGCAAAGTTCGCTGAGACATGGATCGCGGGCAGGCTTCACTGGATCCTTTGGTCATTTCCTGCACAATGGAAGTACTGTTTCTCTGTTCAAACCATCTCAGGCGAAGGGAATCTCCTTCCTGACAAATTGTCGTTGAGCTAGAGTTACGCATCTTAGGCAACCAATGGGTGTTATTTTTTCTCTGATTAGAGACCTGGCGTATCTCACATTTTGAGAAACCAGTAAGCTCTGCTGCTCTCAAAACCGTTGCTCCAGACAGAATTGGAAACAGGTCAGACATTTTGTCGGGTTCAGTTGTACGACCCGGACCCGGAAGTCGCATAATTGGACCCAACCTGCACCTTACCGGGAGAAATCTGGTTTGGACTATGAATTCGAAACATCTTTTAAACATATCTAAGGCTTTCGAACTCATAAAGACCATTCTCAGTAATTTTAAGCTATTCCACTTAATTTTGATGGCGTTACAGTCAAAACTTTTGAATTAAGTAATTTGTTGTAATGCTTAATTTCAGTTTTTGCCGTTTTCATGATAACGTATCAAACTTCAGAATATGTGAAAATCCTCCAAATACGTGGCCTCAGTGAATAAACAAAGACATCGCTCTTTCCAAGTTTATCAACACGTAACAACTGAAAAATTGTTAGCCGGTCACCGCTGGAGATCCGAATCCCAGATCTCTCGATTCTCTCTACTAGAAATCGAGAGATCTGGGCTTCAGATCTCCAGCGGTGACCGACTTACAAATTTTCGGTTGCTATGCGATGATAAAACGTGGAAAGAGCGGTGCTTTTCTTTATTCAGGATATGTTTCAGAGCAACACCAATTTTCACCAGCTTCGGATGAGTTGAAAGTTTCCAAAATGTGGATGTCGATTTAATCATTGCCCCTCAGAAGGAAAGAGCACTCATGAAATCAAAATTCACATTTTGGAAACTTTCAACACAGAACAAGCTTGAAAAATTGGTGTTGCTGTGAAACATATTCTGGTTCCTTAATGAGACGAAACGACTTCCGGCATTCATTCTTCCCATTTTTGTTTTCAACAAGCACGTATTTGTTGGTCTCGACGAGTTTTTCAATCTTCTTAATATTAATTTCATCCATATTAACTAATAAGGCATTACTTCTGAAACGGCATGCAATGGAACGGGACGTTAGCACGTCAAACAAAATCCTCTGAATGCTCAATGTAAAAGATGCGACGTGAAAAGTAGTTATCAGTCTTGCAAAGTGACACGCGGGGTGTTAGAGAGTGAATCGCTAGAGAAGCAGGCGCCAGACGTTTGCTTGTGTCTTGCTTCGGCTAATCGCACTGAAAACAAACGTAAAGGAAGTATCGTTTCACGATATGGTATCGGTGAGTTTAGCGCCTGCGTCGTACCGTCGGTCGTAGAAAATCTTTGTTGCTTTAAGAAAGAGTATGACAAACCTTTTTCACTCCGTAACTAGTATTGAACAACAAATTCCACAACGCGGATTTTTCTTCGAAGTACTTTTTTCTTTTCAAAATTAAAACGGAGTGAAATCGGCTCGGAATCGATCGGGTCCGGAACAGCTTGGGCTGACCCGCAAGAAATTGTCGACCAGTTGACCCGCGACCCATTTCCATCTCTGGCTCTAAACAGATGGGCACCCGCGATAAGCCAGCCTTTCATCGAACTCAGGGAGTTTCTTTGTTTTCCATATTATGATTAACTCTATTGTTGACTACTGACGAGCAGCAGCCTTGGAGTTGCCTGGATCACGTGGTGACGCACGTGACCATGCATTGTGCATAGACGCAGCATAAGTGACACTTAACGTACATCTGCATAAAGGTTTTTACACCGATAAGCCTTTACATCATGACCACCTACCTAATAAGCTGTAGTACTCACTTCAGTCAGCAAAACAGCACGCACTCGGAGAGGCATCGATTCGATGAGGTGGCGATAGGTATCCTGGAACATCTGGACCATAATGTCAACAGCAGGTCCTCCAGTTGCCGTACATTTCGGTGGTGGTGGTGGTGATTTAGCGCGGACCCGCTTTTCCAAGTCGAACGACAAATGTTCGATTAGGTTTATGTCAGGTGACTTTGGAAGCCAGGGTATTAACAGAAAGTCACCAGCATATCCTCGACCCACTCCTTGACGCATCGGGTAGTTGTGGCATGGCGCATTATATTGTTAGTAGTGGCCATCACTAGCTGAGAACACAGCTGCCACGAATGGGTGAACTTGGTCGGCAACGATGTTCAGATACCCGATAGCTGTCAGGGATTGTGCTTTTGGGATAATGGGGTCTAAAGTGTCCCAAGAAAACATTTCCCACAGCATGACACTGTCTCCGCCGGCCTGTTTCCGCACAACAGTGCATCCTGTGGTCATAGACTCCGTTGGTAATCGGTGCATCCGTGCTGCGTCGTCTACGTGATGCACCGAGAATCTTGATTCATCAGATCAGGCCACTTTCTTCCAATAATCCACGGTACAATCTCGATTAACTTGGGCCCATTTCATGCGTTGTTGGCGATGACGTGCAGTGAGCATGGGGAGCCGGATGGGTCTTCGGCTATGCAGGCCCATGCGCAGAAGGCTGCGATGAACTGTGTGATGCGACACATTTCCTCGATCACCACTGTTGTAGCTGCGGGTGATTTGGCGCACTGTCGTCCTGGAGTCGCTGTGAACAATACCAGATATTCACCGTTCCCATCTGGCATCAATGAGCTGCAGACAACACACGGCCGGACAACAGTTCGTCGTTTTGCCATCTGTGCAGCACTTCTGATACGCACTCACTACAGCGTCGTGTGAACAAACCACAAACCGCGCCGTTTCCGAGATCGTAGTTCCGAGGCGTCGCGTCCTCACAATTTGTCCTTTATCAAGCTCTAATAAATCGGGAGCTTTTCCCATTTTGACTCCGAACAGTCCACAAACCGAATGCCGTTCCTCAGGTTGTATATATACTGCTCTGTGAACATCACTGCGCCACCGTTCAGTCTCCAGGAGCGCTCGTTTCTCTAGG
Organism: Macrothele yani; assembly: GCA_039090855.1. Lineage (NCBI taxonomy): Eukaryota > Metazoa > Arthropoda > Arachnida > Araneae > Macrothelidae > Macrothele > Macrothele yani. The sequence goes on from CM076995.1 coordinate 191,605,891, forward strand.
CTGGGGATGGTCATAATGGAATGGATCATCGGCATACTTCACTGACCGGTGTTCGTAGTTGATGAAATAATACTTTTCGCTGAGGTTTTCGATCACATGTACTTAGTACTATTCTGCCTAGTACAATTTATCATTCAATTATTGTAGAGCCTAATCGAGATACAGAATCGGAACACACGTCATCAACCAGTTTTTTTGTTTGTTTGTTTGGAGGTTTAACGACCACCGTGAGCAACTCAATGGGCTATAAGCAGTCGCCCGTCCCTAATTTAGGGTCACTGGTTCCAGGGAAGGGAGAGAGACAGTGCCGTAAGACAAACACAACATCAATGCCTGACCGGGATTCGAACTCGGACCCCTTACGGACGAATGATCAGAGGCCAGCGCCTTAGACCACTGCGCCACCGGGGCGGCAGCATTATCAACCTGTTGTCCTAAGAAACACAGCATGTGATCGAGAACTTGCAGCCGACTATTTTTCATCACACAACAAATGGAAGTTTTACTTAATTTACGATAAAAAAGGAAGCTAAGTTTAAAAACGAGAGAGAAAAAATCAAGTGCTTTTCTACGAGATACTTGACGAAAAAAAATAGAGTTAATTTTCCTGCATTTTCTTCCTGTCTTTTTTTCTGTCAAAAGAAATATCATGGTGTTATTAAAAGCAAAATCGTGTTCCCCGAACATAAACTTTGAAGAAAATTAATATACGTACACTTTTTAAGTGCGAGAACTCTTAGAGCTCAGAACGCTTTTTATCAACAGAATTAATTTCATTAAACAGGCGTCGATGTAAAAAAAAAAGGATGTTTTATTAGATCCCCGGGTTTTTGAGTTTTTGTTTTGATAGAAGCACTTTTCTTGGCATTAAAATATGTGCACGATAAAAGTGAGGAAGTTTTAATCTTTTGATTAGGGCGGAATGAAACGTTGGCATATAAATTTTTCTTCTGTTTCTTCTCTTCTTTACTTCCTTTTTTGAAAAATCTATTTTTCATTTTTTTTCAAGTGCGGGACATAAAACCCATTATGTATGCAGAAGAGTCAGAGGAGGGGAGAGTTTTGTTAACGAGAAATTGGCAGGGGAAAGTTATGGAATTGTTCCTCCATCCGTGATATTTCCATAGTAACACGTTATTGGAGGAATAACTCTCCTCAGCTGTCTGCAACTTGAAAACAATGAACTAATACAATGAGAGAGATGAACTCACTTAAGATAATCCTAGTTCTGGAACTTCCTACTTCAGGGAAATGCACAAAGATGAAATGCCGGATTTACACTTGTGTAAATACATGACAGTTTGTTCGATTTAAACAGAACTATTTTGTTCTTGGAGATTCGAAAGATCTGGTTAACAAATAACTTCGCTCTAATGGGAAAAATAAAATCATTATTTAGAATTATAAAAATCCGGGTACGTAGTTTTGACTCATACGATGTCACAATCGCACGGCTTTTTATACTGGGCTTTTTTTTAAGGACCACCATAAACAACTCATACAGCTATAAGCAGTCGCTTGCATCTGATTTGGGGAATGCAGGTTCCGGGAAATAGAGGAAGCCTTAGCTCGGAATTCTTAGCCTCAACGGTGGGCTATTATTGTCTATTAGATAGACCCTGACATGATCATGTCCAAAAGTTAAGGAGCTAAAGGGAATGGTGTGAAAAATCAAAGCTACAGTATTTCATTCAATTTACAACGCTTGATGTGAGATGCTGATAAGAAAACAAAGATACAAGTAAATGAAAAGTGTATAATGAAAGTTAATGGCAACACAAACTTAATAGGGAGTGTAATTATCCATAGCTCTGAATAAGTAAGTGCATTCCTTAAATGCGAAAAACCGGAGAACACCATTTGCTCCTTTAACGCTTGCTAGAGGTCTTTGGAGGCAAGCTTAGCCTAGCTTGATTCGTATGTACGGTTTTATATCGTTTTAAATCGGTATGAATGCACGTTTATAAAGCGCATACTTCGTTGCGATTAGCTTCAGAATTTCTATGCGCGTATGGATATTACTCAAAGGTAAGTATTTTATCTGTGGATGCAACCATGGTGCCAAGTTGTTTATTAAAGGGACCAGTCCTGCAAAAACAAAATTTCATGTAAATTTTTTTATTTCATATTTTTTCTACAGTTTGCTGAATCGAATGGTATACGACACTTGAGCAAAGCAGAGGAAGTTCAGCAAAGCAGAGGAAATGGAGTATGAAGAGCGAGGCTTCTAGTCACAGATCTTCTTCGTTTTTTGCCTCCCCTGAAAAGTTGTGGTTTTGTACACTTAGGAACATTTTTCTCATAAACCACTGAAGATAATGGCTTGAAATTGTTTTATACCTTACTGTATATATCAGCAACCACCTGAACTAGACTCATAACTAAATAATGTACTCAGTTTAAATAATAAATACAATTGCTAATGAAAACGTCAGCAAAATCGACAGCAATTTTGATTAATTAATACAAAATTAATTAATTGACACCGATTGCGATAATTCTAGTTCAGGTGTTGTGTTATATCCTTAGGAAAATGCATACCCAGTTTGCAATTCATAGAATAAGTCTATCATGAGAAACATGTACCTAAGTTCATCGAGACCTCCCATAAGGTTAACATGCGAATCCTAAAAAGGACTGGTCCCCTTAAACAATGAGAATTCATTCCAGCCTCTAAGCATTTTCTAGTGACAACTTACCGACCACGTGTAGTGGCTTGACAATAATTGTAAATATATTTTTATTTCCTAAAAGTAATAAAATCCAATAGTTGCCATTTGGCGTATTGTCGAAGCCCATTGATAAATGCGATGAAATTCTATAGGCGGGGAGCCGATTATTATTTTTATACCCAGTCTTAGCATATTTACTATTACAAACGTTCGACAGATGGCACACAAGCGATGTGCAACGTTTCCGACGAGCCAAGAGGAATCAAAGAATATACTGTATAACGCGTGAAGAAGGCCAACTCTCATTGAGATAACGTGAAACAGGCGACAACAGCGCCACCACACCTTAAGAGATAATATGCTCTGCGGGAAAGTTAACATTCAGGAGCAAAACATGTTAGGGGGACTACGGCAGTGAAGCTTTTCTTTGATCCACGATATTTTTTTCGATCTGATGACTATTTGTTTAGAGCAGTTTTTTTCTTGTTGTTGTTGCTGTTTTCTGATATCACGCCCATCCCTTATTTTGGTGAGAAAAATATGCAATAACATTAGTATTACTATTTAAATTAAATTTTAGCAAATATTATAGTGAGGCCTAAGTCTCCGTACAAAATGCAGACATTCCCTAGTATATGGCATTACTGAAAATGTTTCTGAAAAACTGAAGAACAAATAAAAGTCTTAACTAACCCGATTGGCGTAACAAAACTAACATATCCGATTTGCGAAGTTATTATGCTACCGAGAAGGTAACAATCACGTGCTGTGAGTAGCTCGGCTGACTGTTATTTACCCAAAAAACTGAAGTCAACAGAAATGCGAATGCGCATTCTGCTCCGGCATCCGCCTGTATGTTGCCTTCTGTGCACTACATTTTAACTCTTAAGATATGGCGGCGCTAAATACGTCTCGCCGAGCCTTAACTTCTTCTAAGATATTCTTTGAGAGGAATAAAGCAGGTAGTGAATCATTGTGCGTTCAGTCACAGAGGAGATAACGTGTTTCGAGAACTACTTGCCCCATGCAGTGTAGCGATTATGATAATCGTTGAGAGGAATTCTTTGAGAGGAATGAAGCAGCTAGTGAATTATTGTGCGTTCAGTCACAGAGGAGATAACGTGTTTTGTGAACGACTTGCCATGGAGTGGGGCGATTATGATAATCGTGTTGCTGTAATAGCGCTGCACAAAGTTATCAAATCAGCTTCCGAGGTTTTTAACTTCCTGAAGAAGCTGAAAACCAGCCGAATTTTTGTCTACCGGACCATAAAATGGTTCTTTGAGACTGGGACCGCCCCAGAAAAGGTTGGCCGCATACCGTGAGGACTGGTCACCTGGAGAAAACTGTCGTAGCCCGTATTCGACGAAATCCTGTCAGAAAACAATCAGTGATGGTTCGTGAGTTGAACATTTCAAGAATGTCGATGCCACGCGTACAGCGGACTGACCTAAGGGTGAGAGCTTACCGACAGCGTACAGCGCACTCCTTCACCTCACAACTGAAGCAGGAGAAGGTGCTGAAAGCGAAACATTTGCTGCAGCGTTACGCAGACAATGGCCACAGACAGATCAATTTCTCTGATGAAAAAGGTTTTACTATTGAAAAGGATTTCAATCGCCAAAATGGCAGGGTGTATGCGTCAATCTCACGAGAAGCTCAGGGGAAACCTCCAAGTGTCATGAGAGGCCATCATCCTGCTTATGTCATGGTTTGGTAGGGAGATTGCTACGAGGGCACCACGGAGCTCCATTTCTGTGAGAAAAGAGTAAAAACATCCTTGAAGTTTACCAGGAGATGGTTTGAAGCCAGTGGTCAAAAATATGAGTCACACCATATTCCAAAACCGACAGTGGAGCTTTCAGCAGGATTCCGCACCTGCCCACAAGGCCAAGTCAACCCAGGAGTGACTTCAGGCGAATTTGACAGACTTCATTTCTCCAACTGATTGGCCTTCAAGCAGTCCAGACCTGAACCCATTGGACTACAAGTTGTAGGCCACACTGGAGGATATAGCCTGCAGAAAGAGACACCTCAGTATTGACAGTCTCAAACGCTCTTTGGTGCGGGCTTTAGCAGCTTTACCTGTGGAACCCCTGCGTAAAGCTATTGATGAGTGGCCACAGAGACTGGAGGACTCTGTGAAGGCAAAAGGAAGCCGTTTTGAATAGTATTTGGTGCCATGTATTCAAAAGTGTACTGTTTAAGTCAGATCACAGGTATATTAAAATATCTTTAAATTTGTATTTTTTTTTACTGAATACTTTGTAACAATATTTATGATAAGACTAGGTATATAAATATATCGATAGATAGTTTTAGAGCGCCACTATTGTTCAGTCAATTTGGCCCAGAGATTTTGTATAGCAAATGAATTTACCAGAGCAGCTGGAACACAAGGTGAGTAACAAATAACTGAAGAACCTAAAATACAACGTTCGTCTTTTACAAAGAAGTTAAGTTTCATAAAACTTGCCTGCAAAGTAAATAAACAAGACTGGAGGAAAATTGGATATGAAAAGTGAAGGATGTTCTTTTAAAATATCGCACAAAAGGTGTGTTTCACGATTTAGCTCTTATTGGTGGAGATGAATAAATCTTTTAGACTTTCCTCAGGAAAGCGGGAAATGGCAGTTATTCCGTTCCCTTGTGCTTCGGAGCAACAATACTTCCCTTTCAAAAGTTTTCGCGAGTCATCTGTCGTGACATCTTCATATAAAGACAAATTGCCCCGCATCTGCGATTAATATCCGGAGTGCACGGTAATGCGCTTGGTCTTCAATGACACCGTTTCTTTTATGAGAACAACACGGATCTTCAGAAACTGACCATATATAAGGTCGAGAAGAGTGACAAAGCAGGGAATTTTAGTTGCAGTACTTCCGGTGTCAGGCTATTAATATCCGCAGCGTCGAGAGTTTCCCTATTTTTCCGAGATTTGCTCCGTCGCACCTTCCTCGTTTCAAAACCATTACTCGTGAAGTAATATGTTATAACCTGCCGAAGCGTGACGGCAAAGTATATATATATATATATATATTCATTCGCAGGAGACTTTATCACGAACGTCGCGTCGTCTTAATGCAGTGATGGACTGCCATTGACGGTGCCCTTATAACAAGCTGATAGGAGTGTGGGGTTATGGTCATTCTTTCACGCACACACGCATCTTAGTAGCGTTTCAACAGGAAAGGCGGAATAAAATATATGAAGCAGGGACAGTTTCACTGCGCCATTACTGAGATGTTTACAAATATTCAAAATTGCGAACTGTAAAACACACAAAATATCGCAGCACGGTTGCCATAGTTATCTAAGTCTTTGTTTCTATGAGATAAATGCTACTTCCCTTGCTTTCGGTCATTTTGTTTCTTGAAGAGACTTGTGTATACATTAGACAAATTAATGAAGAGACGGGTGAAACCACATTCTTGGAGGTAATACGCGTGTTTTGTGAAAGTATTTGATAATGAAGGAGTTACAGGTGAAAAAGTAAGACTTATTTATTTAAGTATTGAATTTTAACCGACTTAATAACGAGGAATTATACACCAATTATGTTGAAAATAGTAAAACTATGCTAGTGAGCCGATTAATTGGCGTAGGTACAAACAATCGTTTCGAACATCAAATAGAGGTCATCGCTCTTTCCACGTTTATTACTTAGTCACGGAAAAATTCTCATTGGCAGTCACCGGGAATCGAACCCAGGGTCTTCCAGTTACGCGCCGGACATGCTTCCACTGCACCACAGCTGCCTGGAATTCCTCCAGACTCATACACACTAACGGCCATGCCAATTTGGCAGGTTGCTTCTTGGAGCCCCGCACAATGATAGGGATTCACCAAAGATGGCAAGCAGCAACTGAACAAATAATTAATACAGACATTTGACGTGGAATAGGAACACCAAACAGAGGTCATTGCTCTTTCCACGTTTATAAGTGAGTCAAAGTATAAACGTGGAAAGAGCTATGACCTCTGTTTGATATTCCTGGTCCACGTCAAATGTTTGTATTAATCGTTCCGAAGTTTTCGCACATCAACCAGATGGCGTTTTCGAGGAGGACAGACAGAACTGAAGTCTGAATATAGAACGTTTTAACAATTTGAACGCGGTTACTCGACTATAAATTAACAATTTGAACGCGGTTACTCAACTGTTTTAACAAATTGAACGCACGTTACTCGATTTGAACGCGGTTACTCGACTGACTTTATATTCATTTAAAGAAACGAGGCATCACGTTGGTTGTGGAGGCGGCATCCTGCTAGGGAGAAGGGGTTACTTGAATAACTGGCTCCAACTTCCTGGTAACTACAGTGAGACGCTATCATTGCAAGTATCACTGTTGGTAATCATCTCCAAGGTTTCCCGAATGACTGTGCATTTACGGATAGAGTAAGTAGCTGATTTTTTATATTATCCCACATAGGAGTAGCGGACTTGAATTTGACCCCTAAATGCACAGCTATTCGGGAAACCTTGGAGATCATTACCAACAGTGATACTTGCAATGATAGCGTCTCACTGGAATTGTCACGAATTCGGAGCCAGTTTTCAAGTAACGCATTCTTCTTAGCAGAACACCGCATGTACAACCAACGTGATGCCTCGTGTCTTTAAATGAATATCACGTCGTATCTATTTATTATCAAGTCAAGTCAAGTCACCGCGATCAAATTGTTACAGCGTTCTGTTATTCAGATTGCAGTTCATGTGTATGTCTCTTGAAAAACCCATCTGGTTGATGTGCTAAAGCATGGAAACGATTGTTTTTATATTGCTACGTCAATAAATCGGATTACTAGCATAGAATTTCAAACGATTTAGCGCTTTGTATGTTTAAATAATTAGAAGAAATGCTATCCCACACTTACCAACTAGCTTGGCTAGCGTGGTGAGTTACGGCCTACCCCTCTCCGATGATAATTCGAAATCATACCGGAGTTACATGGAGGAGGTTTGCCCAAGACAAACCGTTGTGAAAGAAACTTGGGGAGACCTACATCCATCAGTGGATTGATAATGGTAATGGACATTTTTTAATAATAAATTAATTTCCGGAAGACCGTGATTTAATGAATCTTGTTTCATATAGCTATACCACGCGAAACGCAAATGTACACTTATACCACCTAGCAAGGGGAAATTGCTCTTCAAGAAATAAAAAAAAAAAAAGAAACGAATAGCCTCTTACTGCATGATTACACCTAAAACAACATCTCACTTTCACATCTAGAAAATGTATGTGCAAAATATAAATATACGATTTTGGCACCCAATGAGAAAATTGGGCGTCTGATATCGGAAAAAATCCATGGAAAAGCTGGGCGGTGATTATAGATATCCATCAAGAAAGATTTTCTTTTGTTATTTCGAGAGAAGGAGATAATGCATTATTTTCTTTTTCGAGAGAAGGAGATAATGCAAATATATTCACGTGTATCTGAGAGAAAATTTTGGGAAAGAATAAAACAGGAAATAGCCATGTGTAATTTAGGCCAATGATTTATATTCCTGACGCCAAAGGAATTTTTAGTCGCATTCCTAAAGGAGGAGATAAAATGTAAATTTCGCACGTTCCGTAAAAGGTAGGAGAAAAATAGAAAGGAATTTATTGAAAATCATGATTTCGTTCGAATGTTACGTATAATATACTGAACAAATTTTTCCATCTTTTAAATGAGAAGATATCTTATCAAGTAAAAATCTGTCTTTAGTCCTTGTAGTAAGAAATTGAATCAGGTATATAATTTATCTATAAATAAAAAATAGTAAAGCTATACTCGCAATCGGATTTTTTTGGAGTAAGAATATAAAACAACCTTTCCAAGCTTTCTTTTGAAGAAAGGTAGAATTTTAGCGTGGTGACTGGAGTAGAAAATAAACAATGTAGATACGAATGCAATTTTCATTCAAACACACGAGGTATCACGTTGATTGGGCACCCAGTATCTTGGAAGGGCAAAAAATCATTATAAGAACTGGTTCCAGATTAGTTTCCACTTTGGAGAGAGGCTATAATTTGCAAGCATCACTGTTGGTAATAATCTCCAAGTTTTACGGGATGGCTGTTGATTTAGTAGTCGAATAAGAAGCTAATTTCTTTAGATCACCCCACATGGGAGTAGAGGTCTTGAATCTGACTTCTATGGATATGGTCGTGTTACTTTACTGTCGTTTGGGTCTCTTTTATGCTCTTTGTTTTTAATTCTAAATGGACGATTGGTCATTCCGAGGTTGTCTCATCTCTCTATTAATTTACAGTTTTTCTGTTTGAATTCTAGAAATAGGTATATCATGCACATAGACAAATACAGCAACACCGGAAGCACATTTTTTTGTTTGCGTTGCTCCATTGACCAAGTAGTCAGAAGCTTGGGTTTTTTACTAGTCGTCCGTGTCCGGCCTGAAACATGGCTCTACGCTTGTCTCACGGCACTCAGTCTCCCTCTTCTCTGGAACTAGTGACCCCAAATTAGGGATGGAAGACCATTTATAGTCTTTAGATGCTCAAGCTGGTCATAAAACCATAATACAAAAATGATTCTACTTAAATATTGATCGAGATGAATATCACAATCAGTATAAGAGACTGATAACGGTGAAGAGTTTATAATAAATGAAGTTGAGCGGTTTTGTTATGAGCTGTTGGCATTAGTCGCCCAGGCTTGAATGTTTAATTAATACGAAAGGCAAGGAGGATAACAAAGAATATCAGAATCTGGCATCATCAATGCACGCTAGCAAAAAATGAAGAACCGCTACCTTTACCGTGTGGTCTGAGGCGCTGCCTGCTGACCATTCTTCCGAAATGAGCCCGAGTTCTCTGTGCGGTTCGATTGTTCCTTCCCTTGAACCAGACTGCTTATAGCCAAACGAGCTTTGTTCCTTCCTTCCCTTGAGCCAGACTACTTATAGCCAAACGAGCTTTGTTCCTTCCTTTGAAACAGACTGCTTATAGCCAAGCGAGCTTTGTTCCTTTCCTTGTAAAGAGACTGCTTTTATTCAAACGAGCTTAGTTCCTTCCCTTGAGCTGGACTGTTTTTAGCCAATAGAACTCTGTTCCTTCCCTTGAGCCAGACTACTTATAGCCAAACGAGCTTAGTTCCTTCCCTGGAACTGGACTGTTTTTAGCCAAACGAGCTTAGTTCCTTCCTTTGAAAACGACTGCTTATAGCCAAACGAGCTTTGTTCCTTTCCTTGTAAAGAGACTGCTTATAATCAAACGACCTTAGTTCCTTCCCTTGAACCAGACTGCTTATAGTCAAACGAGCTTTGCTCCTTCCCTTGAGCTTGACTGTTTTTAGCCAAACAAACTTTGTTCCTTCCCTATAGCCAAACGAGCTTTGTTCCTTCCATTGAAACAGATTGCTTATAGCCAAACGAGCTTTGTTCCTTTTCTTGAAAAGAGACTGCTTATAGCCAAACGAGCTTAGTTCCTTCCCTTGAACCAGACTGCATATAGTCAACGAGCTTTGTTCCTTCCCTTGAGCTGGACTGTTTTTAGCCAAACGAACCTTGTTCCTTCCCTTGAGCCAGACTACTCATAGCCAAACGAGCTTTGTTCCTTCCCTTGAACCAGACTGCTTATAATCAAACGAGCTTTGTTCCTTCCCTTGCGCTTGACTGTTTTTAGCCAAACGAACTTTGTTCCTTCCCTTGAGCCAGAGTACTTATAGCCAAACGAGCTTTGTTCCTTCCTTTGAAACAGACTGCTTATAGCCAAACGAGCTTTGTTCCTTTCCTTATAAAGAGACTGCTTATAGTCAAACGAGCTTAGTTCCTTTCCTTGAACCAGACTACTTATAGCCAAACGAGCATTGTTCCTTCCTTTGAAACAGACTGCTTATAGCCAAACGAGCTTTGTTCTTTTCCTTGTAAAGAGACTGCTTATAGCCAAACGAGCTTAGTTCCTTCCCTTGAACCAGACTGCTTATAGTCAAACGAGCTTTGTTCCTTCCCTTGCGCTTAACTGTTTTTAGCCAAACGAACTTTGTTCCTTCCCTTGAGCCAGAGTACTTATAGCCAAACGAGCTTTGTTCCTTCCTTTGAAACAGACTGCTTATAGCCAAACGAGCTTTGTTCTTTTCCTCGTAAAGAGACTGCTTATAGCAAAACGAGCTTAGTTCCTTCCCTTGAACCAGACTGCTTATAGTCAAACGAGCTTTGTTACTTCCCTTGAGCTGGACTGTTTTTAGCCAAACGAACTTTGTTCTTTCCCTTGAGCCAGAGTACTTATAGCCAAACGAGCTTTGTTACTTCCTTTGAAACAGACTGCTTATAGCCAAACGAGCTTTGCTCCTTTCCTTGTAAAGAGACTGCTTATAGTCAAACGAGCTTAGTTCCTTCCCTTGAACCAGACTACTTATAGTCAAACGAGCTTTGTTCCTTCCCTTGAGCTGGACTGTTTTTTGCCAAACGAACGTTGTTCCTTCCCTTGAACCAGACTGCTTGTAGCCAAACGAGCTGTGTTCCTTCCCTTGAGCCAGACTGCTTGGAGCCAAATGAGCTTCTCATGGTGTTTGTTAAACGCGGAAATATAAAACAAACTACAGAAAGAAACCAGGAAAATCTTCAGTAGCTTTCTGGACTTCGGCTCCATCTGAGAGCTTTACAAAATACAGCATCTCGCACACGTCATTGTTGCTCCAAAAAATGTCTTAGTATTATAGTGTAATTGAACTGTGGTTGCTGCCTTCTCAAATCGTAGTTTGTACTAGAAAAGGAAATGTTTTGTCAGGATTTAGCAGGAAATGAGTGAACATCTTCCGATTTCTGTCGTATTATAATAACGAAGCCCACAGTTCAGATGATGTATTTACGCTATTTTGCTCAGACAGAAAGTGAAGATAACTTGCTTGCTCTCTCAGAAGCTCAAGTCGCTTTTGACGCTGTGTTGACTTTAAAATTACCCGAAGGAGTTAATGAGAGTTATGATAATTTACAATTAATTGAGATTTCCAGCTATATTCAAATCAAAAAGCTGTACACTTTGATGGCACAAATATGCCGATTTTCACTATTTTCCATGTAGCCACCTACTCAAAAAACTTGAAAACTCTATCACCCCTCTGGAATCGAAATCCAACCCGCATCTCCTGATTTCCATTCGAACATGCTATCCGTTACTCAGCGCAGGACAATGACGTTTAAAGCAAATGAAGCTATGCAGATGTAGCTGCGTAATGTTCAGTTTTAATAGTGAAAATACGGCACATTTATGCCGACAACGGCATTTGTGCTGCTTTTCGTGTGTTTCTGAAGATTCTTTTCTTTAGGGTGATATCCTTCATATTGATATGTATAGGGGTTAGAAAAAATAATGTAAGCACAATTATTATAGGTGTTAATTTTATTCGTGTAGGCTGCACTGAAGAAAACAAAAGTTGTGATAATCTTTTGTATATCTTCTCTTTATATACATTGTCTAGGTTTTATGCCAATTAGCACAAGCTGCGTTCACCAGCGGTTTGTGCAGGAGTTCGGTAAAATGGGTGACTTCTCAGATTCCCAGGTGGAGTGTCTGTAAGCAACAGCATCACTCTCCATGGTAATGACTGTGTACACAAAACATGGAAAGTCCTCATCGGCGAAACAGAATACTAGGAAAAAACCGAGATTGAAGGAGAGGAACTGTCGAACACTACCAAGGATTGTGTCCAAACAACAAAGAACTACTACAGGAAAAAGACAGCAGAACTCAATATCCACCAGGAAGACCCTGCTTCCACAATAACAGTCGGCAGATAACTGCACAAAGCCAACGTCCATGGAAGAGCTCAATTACTAAACTTTTAATCGCAGAAACCAACACTACAATATGAAAAGATGGTGTCATAAGCATAAAATCTGGACATCTGATGACAGGAAATGTATAATATGGTTCAATGAGTCCTCATTTGCAAGATTCTCAACAGTAGGTGGGGTTCATGTATGGAGAAACCCCAAGAAAGCGTACAGTTCAGAATGTCTCGTTCCAACTGTCAAGCTTGGGGTGGACCTGTGATGATTTGGGTATTCGGCTCACCAGATTAATATACTACATGGTCGAGTTACTGCCAGTGGGTACTGGGACATTGCATGTGATCAGGAACATCCTATGGTCCAAATGTTATTTCCTAACAATGACGCTATTTTTCAAGATGATATTGCGCCAATACACACAGTCAGAACAGTTCAGTCTTGGTTTGAGCAGCACCAAGATGAACTTCAACATCTGCCCTGGCTACTTCAATTCCCTGACTTGAGTATCATCAAACCACTGTAGGCAGGATTGGAGAGCAGAGTCTGAAGAAGATTTCGTCTTCCAACGCCTCTGGGGAAATAGGATGAACTTCAACATCTGCCCTTGCTAGTTCAATTCCCTGACTTGAGTATCATCAAACCACTGTAGGCAGGATTGGAGAGCAGAGTCTGAAGAAGATTTCGTCTTCCAACGCCTCTGGGGCAACAGGATGATGTTCTGATCTGCGACTGGTAGAATATTCCGCTGGAGATTATTCAAAAGCTGTATGAATCTATTCCAAGCAGGTTGGAAGCTCCATTAAAGACAAATGGTTGTTTAACACCTTGTTAATAACAACATATCGCCTATTTCCCAGGTGTTCACATTATTTTGTCCGACCCCTGTAAGAAACATTTAACTCGACGAAGCTCGTCTATCTAAAACCCGGAAGCTACACGCGGTTTCTAGAAGCTCATGCTTCTAGAACCCGGAAGCTACGCGTGGTTTCTAGAAGCTCATCCTTCTAGAATCCGCGTAGACAACTTTTAGTCCTGAGCTTTCGAATCCCTGATTGGAAAACTTTCAGACTTGAAAGTTCATATTTCACATTTGGAATCTTTCCAAATTAAACTTTCGCAATCCACAAGGGAAACTTTTCAGTTTTGAACTCTTGCAATCCATGTAGATAATCCTTCAGACTTGAACTTCTCAATCCAAATAACAGCACTTTGGAACTTACGAAATCTACGTTGGCAATCTTTCAAACTTATGAAATCTGTGTTGGCGATATTTCAAAAACAAATATTTGGGCCACTCAGAGGCAACACATGCCAGTTAACCATCCACAATTATTACGCAAATACTAACAACTCATGCGTAAAAAAAAATCACCAGATAAATATAAATTAATCGCAAACAATGTTTCACAGAGTTGCTGCGATATCCTTATTTTTGAGTTGTAAAATTAACGGTGAACTTTGATAAAAATGTGAGAATATTCTTTGAGATCCAAAATGGCCAGATGCAAAAGTTTTAAAAGAGGAATAAAAAGGCTTCTTATGGATAAAAAAGAAACGGAAGTTCATACAAAAACTAGATAAAAAAAGCGTAAACAAAATAAGATAAGTATATTTTAATAAAATGGCTTTCATTGCTGCTGACTAAAAACGAAACGTGAAATGTATATTAGGGCCCTTCTTATTCCTTAAGAAACGGATTCTTATTGTTTTTAACATCAACAGCTTCACATATGCATAATCTTTTATATAGGAGTGCAATATTTATCTGCATATTTTTAAAGCTAGAAATGGCTCAAAATGTAGAAGATTTATTTACCAAAGCACATTTTCTCAAAAACGGCTTCGTGTCCAATTACCTTTAGTGAGAGTCCCTTAAAGTTGGCTAAAAATATTTTTAAAGAGAAACCCATATACGCATACATAAAAAAGAGAGAAATACTCCTACCATCGGGTGCCTAAGTTTGTTCAGGTCAAGAACAACTGAAATACAAAATTTACTTCCTTAACAGTTTCAGTAACAATCCAGAAATGTAATGAAATTAATGGCATTTTCTCCAAAACACCTTAAAACAAAAGAACAACAAAATGGAAAGTACGCAGATTTATTACCATAGAATTTTTCACCAGTATTAATTCATTCAACAAATGTTTTTATTTGTGAAGAATGCCACAAAAATAATCTTGAAGAAATCTAATACCAAAACGCTTTTTAATCAGTAACACTTTAAAAATATAATTTCGGTATGATACCACACTTTTCCTAAATGAAGAAAGGATCGCTTCTAAACAAAATGTAAAACTACAGTGTATGTGATCTAAGCACGGTTGCATCCGCTACGAAACACCACCTTAAGATTACCTAAACATGACATCACAAGTTCGGAAAAAAAGTTTCAAAATAATTTTCCAGTTTCCGCATCTTTTCATTTTTCGTCGCCCATTACAAAAGGGATTCAATCCACCGTGTGCGAAAAAGATATCCTTCTCAGAAAATTACCCTCATCAAACTTTCAAGGCTATTTACGTGAAACTCAGGACTTTCTAAGAAGAGGAAGGAAAAAGATAAATACATAAAAAAAAGATGAATATATTTCCGCATATTTATCAATGCCTACTATGCTTTTCTATAGTGATTTCAGTACATCCCAAGGGCACGCAGAACTTTAACAGTCTTGTTTTATTGATCTACTATGGAAGATGAGGAAATTTTTATCTCCTGATGATTTTAGTGTAAAGATCGTTTCTCCTTTATGATTACGTCGCATAGTTTCGTAATACAAGGGCGAAGTAATTTGTTTCGTGTCACCAGACGAAAAGTTTCGGCAAAATATGAGGTGACACAAGGATAAAAATAAGAAGAACATAGGCCGTATCAAAATAGTCGGTGAGCAATGTTCCGCGAGGCGACGGCGGAAGTTTTGATGTTTTTTAGCGATTTCTTTTCTTTCGTTTTTCCTTGTGGCAGACTTTCATTCCCGGCAATAGTGGAGCGCTTCTGCGTTCGAATAAAAAATGTCATCGGTTGAAGACAGCTGTCTACAAATCTGTGCCGTGAATTCATGCTGATCATGGGGACCTCGCATCTCCTTGATTTTCCTATTCGGCACGTTTGCTAGGATTCCCACTGGCAGATGTTCCCCTCTTCTTGACAGCCGCGACTTCGGTTAGCTTAGATATTATCATAAACCGCATCTCCCCCCTCCCTCCCCCTCACTTTTCATTTCCATGTATGCGGTAAGATTAGCGAGAGATTCGATCACAAAACATTTTTACTTTGCTTTACATTCCAAGGGACAGAACTTCTTCGTTGAAATGATATTTTGATCGTCTCTTGAAAGAATCTTCCTTATGAAACTGAAAGATTTTTTTAACCCATCAATCTTGTTTTTTACATTTCTCTTTTTCTCTCAAGAGACATTAAAATACATGATTACTCAGTTCAGAAACAAATCTTAGCCAATGAAACTTTTTGTGTCTGGTAGATATGCCACAGGTTTCTTTGAATTGCCCATTTAGAGACTAAACCATGATTTTTATGGGTTTGGCTCCAAAATCTGTAGACGATATTTTCGAAGCATCAATTTATTAAAATTAAAGAGAGAACTCCTACCTCAAATTCATCATGCTCCAAGATATGAATTGCCACCGTACGCAAATTCAGTTTAATACATTTTGACGCTACATAATCATTTGACAATCTGAAATGTCATCTTTAATTTATGAAGAGTCAAAACATTTATAAATATCAACCTCAAGTTTATATAGCGTTAAAATTTATGAAACTAGAATTCAGTTCGTGAAGCTTCAAATATAAGTAACCATGGGACTCCCAAATGTGTGCATCCACATTTCTCAAATTCATCATGCTCTAATACATTTACAACAAGATATATCTATACAACATCATGATTTTGACATTCGTGGGTTATAACCACTGACATCAAATTCAAAATCATGATGTTTCAAAATGCACGAAATGACCAGCCAATTCATGAGATTTTAAGATATGCATAACCAATAGCCAACTGCGAGTTCACGAGAGCGAAAAATATTTATAAACACCATTTACTATTTCATGGTTTCGAAATATGTAAGACTATTAATCCCAAATTCATAAGGATCCAATCAAAAATGTGTGGAGCTGACGAACTCAGATTCATGGATTCGCATAACAGATGTTATCATCCAACACAGATTCATGATTTTCCAAAATACGTGTGACGACTGTCAAGTAACTGGAACAAATTCAAGAGAATCCAAAATTTAAACAATAATCGTGCTCCAAGTTTTGATGTATAAAAATATGCACAACTGTCGAGCTCAGTAACTCGATGCACCAAAATGTGTATAACTATCGAGCTCAGATTTCTTCCTCTTCTTCTTAGCCTGTTGACACCCACTGTAGGGTATAGGCCTCCTCTAGTCTTTTCCAACTTCCTCGATCCTTAGCTTCAGACCACCATCTTCTCTCCATCTTATTCTGTGGCGCCTTCTTCGTCTCCCACCATCTCCATTCTGTTACTAACCGTGTGCATCTTTGTCTTTCAACATGTCCAGCTAATCTCCACTTTGATTCTTTTATTATTTTTATAATATCTATTATTCATGTTTCTTCTCTCATAATTTCATTTGTAACGTTATCTCTTCTTGTTATTCCTAACATTCTTCTCTCTAACTTTCTTACCGATACTCTTATCTTTCTACATTGTCGCTCTGTGATACTCTATGTTTCACTTCCATAAGTAAACATGGGGATAATACATGCATTGAAGAATTTTCTTTTTTTAAACACAATGGAAGATCACTGGTTTAATAGCCTTAAAGTATCCAAAAGGCCCTATTATCTTGGATTCTTCTAATGATTTCTCATTTTTCTCTGATTACTTGATCTAAATAGATGTATTCGTCTACTTTTTTAATTCCTCTTCCTTCTATCAAAATATTTTCTGTATTGTTCATATATTTTGTTTTTGCTGTGTTTGCTGTCAGACCTTTTTTAAGACTTTTTAAGACATAGGTCAGATGTATGATGCTCCACATTTCACGTAAAAATCCATCCCGAATTCGTGATGTCTAAATTGTGCACAATTGTGGAATGCCGTTCATGATGTTTTAAAATATGTAGAATTATCGATTTCAAATTCACGATCCTCCACAAAATATATAACTATCGAGCTCAAATTTATGATGCTTCAAGAAATGCATAATTATAGAGGTCAGATTCTTGTTGCCCTTAAATGGTCATAACATCGGGCTTAGATATTTGACGCCCAAAAATACATATAACTACCAAGCTCAGATTTCTGATGCTTCAAGTTTGTCTAGCTACCGAACTTATCTTCCTGATGCTCCAATTTCGCATACTATTTGTCTCAAATTCAAGATAATCTACGAACATATAACTATTCAACTTAGATCTGTGATGAACCAAAGCTTTTCTAGTTGCAGAGCTCAAATTCATATCTCTCAAGATTAAATTTCTGATGTTCCAAAAGTACATAACCCATTTTTAAAATGCTCCAAAATATGCACATTGCACAGCAATGGGACTCAATTCCCAAATTTGCATACCCATCGCGCATAATTCCATAACGTTCCAAAAGCCGTAAGCAAATGATTTTATGCTACATATTCTTTTCTCAAAATTCGTGCTAAAAGCAGCTGAAAGTCATGGATGTACGGAAAGTGCATTTCGTATTTCAAAAATGCGAAATATGAATAGAGGTGGAATTTACCGTTATCTATTAATCAGCTGCTGGTCAATATTACAAAACTGCGATTGTAACTTCTGGCTGCCTCATGTCAGAGGTGTTTGTCTTTCCCTGCATCGTCCTTTCACATGCCTAAAGTTCTAGAGCTTTTTGGCACTGAGGTCAGACAAGCATAGATATGTGTTTCTATATTTTTCTCTATAGATAGATTTATCTGTAGCTAGATTTTTTATACCTAAAGTTGTAGAGCTTTTTAGCACTGAGGTCAGGCAAGCATAGATATGTGTTTCAATAATTTTTCTCTATAGATAGATTTATCTGTAGATAGATTTTTCTATACCTAAAGTTCTAGAGCTTTTTGACACTGAGGTCAGGCAAGCATAGATATGTGTCTGTATATTTTTCTCTATAAATAGATTTATCTGTAACTAGATTTATCTATCTATGTGTGTAGCTCCCTACCTGTAGACAGAAAGAAGCATGAAACCAATCTATGATCGGAAAGGGGTGAATATCGAAGACAAAGAAGGAAAATGTTCAGTCTTCGATATTCACCCCTTTTCAATCATAGATTGGTTTCATGATACTAGTAAATAATATTTTTGCCATCTGTGCACCATCAAACATTTTAAAACAATAAAAACCTTACAAGTTAAAAATTCATTACTTTAGAATCATAAGTTAAAAACATAAGATCTTTCGGACTTACATTAGGTCCATTTTCAGATGGACCTAATGTAGATAGAGAATGGAACAGATAGTGAGTGGTCTATAAGTAAAATTATATGTTAGCTAATGACGTGTGATACCGGCAGACCCAATGCTCCGTAACACGTGGCGTTGACAGAACGATTCTCCGCCCATATTGCGAGTTCAAGTAGGTGGATTCATCTAAATCCACATGTTTAGTCCTGGGAATTAAGAGTTTCCAATACTGTGGGATAAACAGGGGTCATTACAGCATGAATTGTCGATGACTGAAAATAAATAGACTTTCCGTTAATGGAAATTAAGACTTTGTACAAGGGAGCCAAAACATGCTTTATTTCACACCGGGTAATGAGAACCTCCATTCGCCAAGCGTGCGAGAGAGGTCGATATTATACCAGTTTGTATGTTGTATTTATGCTCAGTAATTCAAGTTTTTAACGCACGCTGGGTGGATCCAATATACACTGCCCTCATAGGTATGCTATAAATACCGAATTTTTTTCCACGTCTACTGGATCACGGACTTTCTTAATCAATTAGAGAATATTGTTTGTTTCGATACCAACTTCAAAATTCTGTCGTCTACAGACATCATTTTTTAAGATATGGGTAACTTTGGGGTGATAGTTTATTGATCCCACGAACTTGCGATGCTTAACCTCCCAATGTAAGGTGGTTAGATTTGACTTCCACAATTTCTTAAGTATGTTATTTACAGTATGTTCGGTGAAACCATAATTTTTGGCTATTTCCTTTACTTCCGTAATTTCTATTTGGTGCAATCTATGGCTAGATGAATGTGTAAAAGCGTGCCTCTGCATAAAATGGATTGAAGATAGATTATAATTCAAAGGAAGGACTGATGGCATAGGAATTAATGCTGTGCATGAAGGCTTTCTGTATACTGAGTACCGGATAAAGTTGAACAAGATGACAAAGAAAAGCTGTATTTCTCAGAAAATCGGACACTCGTTATCAGCAAAATCATGTATTCAACAGAAAAACGAACTTAAGACAACAACGAACATGTGTGTGAAATTCATATCACTCCATTTGAGGAGCGATCTGTTTGTCCTTGGTACAACGGAAGAAACGTTCACTGTGCAAGCGTTTCTGTGATTATTGGCATTTCTGAAAACAACCCGAAACTACACCATACCATTATCTCGTTGCTTATTTACTGGTTTTAGCTTTTGATTCCTTTCTAGAAGGAGAGCAAATGCAATATGCTAAAACACCCTTTTGCTTACTAGCAGACATTTCCTGCGTAACTACTAACCAAGACAAATCAGCTTGTGATGCACCGTCGTCTTCCTACTTAGGAGCTAGATTTTCGGTTTTAGTACATTATTGAGAAGAACTAAGAACTGCTTCGAGATAATGTACCGTAAACAAATGTTATCACCAAAATAAATCTATTTTTTTACCTCCTTAATGTTTTCGAAAAGGGCTTTGTTTTTCAAACCAGAAGCAAATGAAATCTTCTCTTTTTGTTTTTATTAAAGTTGCTAGTAAGTAACAGAAAAATAGCGGTAAATTCTTTGCAATCTGCTGCTGGAGAGAAACGAGGCAAATGCCCCATAACTATTTTTTTTTTGTAAGAAGACGTTTATTTTTTATATTCATTACTGGGAAGAGATTTTCTTTTCCGCCTTGTTACTTCAGCCAGAACATCTTCTGACACCTATCTGCAAGTGATTTCGGAAAGTAAAATGCAAGCGAACATAGCAGTGTCAGATTTTCATGAGAGCAGGTGCTTTGTCAACAATTTTTGCGGAGTGCAAATATTTGCTTAACAGCCAGGAGTACTCGCGCGCTCATGGCATTAAAACCAAAATGGCAGGTGCATTGGGTAAACGCAGAAGTGAGTACTGTGATTTCACCTTTGTATGCAGAGTGTATGTAGACAGCACACCATCGTAAACACGTCGCGATCTTGTTTCGTTTGTTCCTAACACGTTATGAACAGGAATGAAACTCTTGTTGGATGCACGAGATTTTAATGTGATGAGTTGCACCAAATATAAGCCGTGCTCTCAAGAATAGGGTGTATATTATAACAGATGGCATGCGCTGTAATATTCAAGAGAACTGATGCGCGAAAATTCATTCGGAAAATATGTCGCAACTGTACACTTCAGTACTACAATACTGTGAAGGAATGCATGAGTCGGCAAAGCAGGCTTAGCTATGTTCTGTTTATTGCGAAATGCTGGTCATAAAATCAGTATAATAGTTTGTTTTTGTAGAGACTAGTTTGTACAAAGGAATATTAGAAGTTAATTTGCTTCTAAATATCCACCGGTGAGGAAATTTCGCATCGTACCAGAGTCAGAATTCAATTTTTTGACGTGAAATCGGACTGCTGAAACGTTTCAGTTCCTAAGAACGTGCGGAATTTATCTCTTCGCGAAGCCTCTATGAGATTCCTGAAAATCCGTTTTCTCACTACGAATGGGTTAGTCAGTTCACGTCATTGGATAAACTGAAAGGTGTTCTGTGAGTTTGACGCATATCTCTAATTTAAACTTTCTTTTGGGTTTCTGTGTTCTCAAGTAAATTTGATTTCTCCTTGTTAAACATCTTATGACTTAGCGCTACATATTTTCTCCCGACGAGCTTCTAAAAGGTGACAACTAGACAGTGGGAATGAAGTCTACTTCGTCTTGTGAATGAGAACCACGCGTTTGGTGAAAGATTGTTTAACGTCATGCAATAAAGGAGCTGAATTGGTTTTCGAAAGTGCTGTCTAATAAGTTATTCTGGACGTTATTCTGAAAAAAGTGTACATTCATGTTTAATTAAAGTTTCAGCTGCAAAAAGTGACGATGCGAACAAATTTGGAATAATCCGGTTTAGGGAAAGTTATGCTTCAAGTTCAAGTAAAGTTCAGTTTAAGTGAAGTTAAACCTTCAAAAATACATCTCTACACAACCAATTAAAGGCTATTACTTTATGGAGTTCAGAAATGTATAGGAGTGATATCCTTTAGCACACTGCGATGCACACCTGCACACAATGAAAATACAACAATATTTTCGGAGATATGTGTGAAAGATGTTGCAGCATTCCAAATCTACAGTTGAATTTTAAGGGTCTCAGTTATTTATCACTTTCCATCGCTCTACATCTTCTTTATACATGACTGGTCAGGGAAACAATTTAAGAGCAATGATCCTGTTTGAGTTTTAAACTTACAGGAAAAGAGAAATTGGGTCAAATTATTTGATACAGATGTTAATATTGCTCTTTTTCGAATCAAACTTGATTCGTACTGCTTTGAATACGAATCGTCGTCACATCAACTGTTATCAATCCATTGCAGGATGAAGCCCCCAGGTCTTTTCCATCCTTATCCAGTACCTTCTAAGCTACTCCAGAATGCTTTCGAAGTTCATCCACCCACATTTCCTTTTTCTAGGATTTTTTCCGTGTCATGGTATGCAACCTAGTATATCAGTAGTCCAACAATGGTCAGTCCTTCTAGCAAGTTAAAGTTTCAGTGGTCAGTTCTTCTAGCAAGATGTCCAGCACATTGCTACTTGCGAGTGTTCACTTTGATCATGATGTCATCAAATCTTGTCATTACCAAATCTTTGAATTCCTTTTTCTCCCTTTCCTGGTTACACGAAGCATGAGTCTCTCAAACTTTCTTTGAGCTGTTTGCAGCTTCTGAATACCTTTATTGGTTAAGGTCCATACCTCTGATCCATAAGTAACAACTGGAAAAATGTATTGATTAAACACGTCTTTTAAGATATAATGGTAATTGCTCTCCAAAATTGTACTGTTTCTTCCAAAAGCTCTACAACAAAGTTTTAATACTCCTATTTATTTCTTCTTCTACTTGGCCCTCGCTTGATATCTTTTCTCTAAGTTAAACGTAGGCATTGGTTATGTGTAGATTTGTCCCACCGACTTCCGTATTTTCAACGTTTGGAAGAACATTGTGTTCGTAAATATATGATGGTTTCATTCCTATGGGGTTCAGGTCAGGACTTTTTGCTGACTAGACCGACTTTTCGACGACATGCTTCAAACGCAACCTGTAACAATGCAAGAAGGATGCCATTTTACGTTTTGGGACAGGCTCATAGCGCTGATGGAGGTATATGTTTCCCCAAATTACTGCCACAACGTTGTTAATGCATAATAATCCATGACGTCTAGATGGAGCTCAGCTTTCATAAGAAAAAAAAACTACGAAACCCACTAGCATGCCATCAAGCTGCATCCACCAAATTTCATTGTCGGTTGAAACAGCCTGGAAAGTAGCTTTCTCCGACATACGCCACATGCAGGAACGAGCATCACACTGGTATAAATGTCTACCGTTCCTTGTCAGTCCAAAGCACATTTTTTCAGTCTTTTACCAAGATCGGCATTGCCGACATAGTTGGCCAATCGTCAAAGCGATGGCTTCTGATCATTCGTCGGAGTGGGTCAGAGTTCAAATTCCGGGGAAGCATGGATAGTGTGTTTGTCTTAGTGCACTGGCTCTCGTCCTGTCCTGGAACCAGTGGCCCTAAATTAGGGACAGACGGCTGCATATAGCCCACTCAGTTTCTAATGTTCTTAAATACTTGTGTGTGAAGAATAATAAGTCTCATTAAAATATTATACGTATCACGTGAGCCAGAATACTGCATTGATTTAAAGGTTTCGTAGCTTTTACGTGTTGCTCCGGATATCTAAATATCACACACAGATATTTCGTAATTAGACAGTGATTGGTTTGAACGATCAGTAGATAAAAAGTCTACTTACTGAAAATTTAACTTCTTTATTTCATGCAACACTGGTAACTTTAACGCATAGAAGTAACATACTTCAAGTGCAGGAAACTTGGTAACAGGTTAATGCTGTAAGCCTGAAATAATATAACCTTCAATTTCTAACAAGCTCGATCCTCAAAACATCTAAACAGAAAAATATATCCAAGAAACAGCGTTTTGACGAACATCAACTAGAAAGCATATGACTAAAGTTAGCTAACATACAGTACTTTGTAAACACCATCGTAATCTCTGTTTTCTCATATGACGTCTGCTCCCGACCTCAGTTCAGGTTGCCACAAAGCATTCAGTCGAAAGAGAAAATGTAGTGTTAAGTTTAGAAACCGTTTAGGAAGAACGAAACAAAATTTACATAGATACAGGAACTAAAAAGGAAAATTATATTACAGTGTACGTAACAATTGCTCACGGTGGTCGTTAAACCCCAACAACAAAAGCGACGCTGCTTAGACCATGTTAATCGGGGTGTGACATTATTCGAAATGACTAGTGGCTTATGAATGACGACTGAGCGTGTTTAATTCACGTCGTTCAGATTCCTAATCACTGTTCTGGTTCTAACGTCAATTCTAATAGATTCACATAGCGTTTCCTTTGTTCGAGGCTATTTGCGTTTTGAGTGGACAGCCATTTGCTGCAAAGCTCTGCTCAAGTTCTTTTAAATCCATAGGTTTGTTAGGTTGTGTTTCGGTAGATTCAGAACCAGTTCGCTTTCATTTGTACGTAACATCACCAGCCGACGACGTAGTGTCCTTCAGTGCCTCTGAAGTATCACATAAGGGGCGATTGCTTTTGTGGCACCATATTAGCAATCTACTATAGAAATCAATTACCTCTGTTTTGTCTTAACAGTCATCACAGCCCTGAGGACATTTTTGTAGTTGAGTCTTTGACGTGAAGCTTCTGAAGAATCTAATTTACTATCAATAGAGGGGTGTGCAGATACTAATGATAGGGCAGTGTATATATACAAGAAAAATCAGGCAACGATCGTATCAAAGTAAAATTTAATAGGCATATAAAACTAGGTTGCAGGGCATTTGGAAGAAACAGCAAAATTTCCAAGAGTAATACGCCGTTGTGTCACGAAAGAAAAGGGTTGAATCAATGGATCCTTTCAGTTATTACCTGTCTATCAGAGAAATTAATCTTTAACGAAAAAATGTATAAGTAGACTGCATGCTACTAAAAAGACGATGTGCACAGCATTGTGTCGTTGGACCAGGCTACACGTTTCCAGTCATCTTGCGACCAATGACGGTGTTACTGAGCTCAGGCGATACACACAGCCTTGCGTCGTCGGACCAGGCTACACGTTTCTAGTCATATTGCGTCCAATGCCGGTGTTCCTGAGCCCAATCGATGGACACAGCCTTGTGTCGTCGGACCAGGCGACACGTTTCTAGGCATCTTGCACCCAATGGCGGTGTTCCTGAGCACAGCCGAGGCGCACAGCTTTGTGTCGTCGGACCACGCTACAGGTTTCCAGTCATCTTGCGTTCAATGGCGGTGCTTCTGATCCCAGGCGATACACACAGCCTTGTATCGTCGGACCATACTACACGTTTCCAGTCAACTTGCGGTGTTCCCGAGCCCAAGCGATACACACAGCCTTGTGTCGTCGGACCATACTGCTCGTTTCCAGTCTTCTTGCGTCCAATGGTGGTGTTACTAAGCCCAGGGGATACACACAGCTTTGTGTCGTCGGACCATACCACACGTTTCCAGTCATCTTGCGTCCAATGCCGGTGCTCCTGAGCCCAATCGATGGACACAGCCTTGTGTCGTCGGACCAGGCTACACGTTTCTAGTCATCTTGCGTCCAATGGCGGTGTTCCAGAGCCCAGGCGATACACAGAGCCTTGTGTCGTTGGACCAGACTACACGTTTCCAGTCATCTTGCGTCCAATGGCGGTGTTTTTGAGCCAAGGCGATACACACAGCCTTGTGTTGTCGGACCATACTATACGTTTCCAGTCATCTTGCGTCCAATGGCGGTGTTCCTGAGCCGTGGGGATACACACAGCCTTGTGTTGTCGGACCATACTGCACGTTTCCAGTCATCCTGCGTCCAATGGCGATGTTCCTGAGCCCAGGCGATACACAGATCCTTGTGTCATCGGACCATACTACACGTTTCC
This sequence comes from Macrothele yani, assembly GCA_039090855.1. Classification (NCBI taxonomy): domain Eukaryota; kingdom Metazoa; phylum Arthropoda; class Arachnida; order Araneae; family Macrothelidae; genus Macrothele; species Macrothele yani. Next base: position 191,631,673 of record CM076995.1, read on the forward strand.
AGTCATCTTGCGTCCAATGCCGGTGTTCCTGAGGCCAGGTGATACACACAGCATTGTGTCGTCAGGTCATCAATGGCACCCGTGCGGGCCGTCATCTCGAGAACGCCATAGAACACAGGGAACGTTGCGCTACACGAACGCTGATACTACAGCTGTCCTAGAATTGAACTGTGCTATGATTTACGGCCATGCTGCACGCCGGGCGTATGTTACGATGCGTGCCAGACGCGGCTGTCCACGATCGTCCAGGGATTTTCTACGGCCAGATAGGTCTCCCCATCTGGACAGTTTCCTTGAGTTTGGGTAGTCCAAATACACCATTGAAATTATTGACCGTGTAAATCCAAATTTCGTGGTAATTTCCAAGATGTAGTGACCCATCTCCCTGGCGCTCCCTATTATACCACGTTCGAAATAGCTTAAATCCCGATAAGCTGCCATCTGAACTGCGAATGTTAGCACTTCAGCTTGCGGAGATATCTTCCTCTATACATACGTCGTTTCTGGACGATACCATTTACCGCATGGGTGTGGTGGCGTGTAATGGAAATGGCATCACCCTTCCCAGTTTTGCTTTGGCACCTCAGCTTATAACAAACTGAAATGCTATATTGCTTTTTCAAGGCTAACCGCCTTGAAGAAGACATCGGTCGATGTGCGAAAGTTTGAGAAAATGTAATTTTAATTCCTTGGGCCCAAATACGGATAATTAAAGTTAGTTTTACATAATTGGTGTATCAACAGTTCTGTCACAATTCTGAGAGTTACGGTAATTTTCCGTGTATAAGACGATATTTTTTTCCAAAATGTTTTGACCGAAAATTGGGGGTCGTCTTATACACGAGAGGTAACTGTTTGAAAGAGCCCTGCGGTTACCGCGGTGAAACTGTCAGTACTTCTTATCTCCTCTCCCCACTAAGACTTACAAATCTACTAAGTCACCTGCGCACTTAGTCACAGCTATTTTTGTTAAGCTTCCTGAAAGTGATGCATAATTTCATTGTTTGTATCTTTAAAATATTACATAATTTCAAAACAATATAAATTTTAAAACTTCTATTTTTTTCTGTATATTACCACAGACTTTGTCTGTGATATTCCCTAAATTTAAATGCACTTCAATGATATTACCTCATTTCTAAAAAAAATATCAAATGTGTCCTTTTGTGTAATAAAAATATTTATTTCTTAATTTTCGGTTCGAAAAGGTAGGGGTTGTGTTATACATGGAGGATACAAGAAAAAAGAAAAAATAGGTAAAAATTATCGGTTCGAAAAAGTAGGGGTTGTCTTATACATGGAGGATACAAGGAAAAAGGAAAAATATGTAAAAATTATCCGTTCGAAAAAGTAGGGGTTGTCTTATACATGGAGGATTACAAGGAACAATACGGTAATCCTTTTCCAACTGTATTACAGTCTGGTCATACCGATTGAACAAAGATTACCATGCGAATTTTCTAAAGACCGTATTCTTAGATTAGACGAACGTATAAGCAGGGTTGTGTATTTCATAAAAAAACTTATATAACATTGATTATGCAGATATGTTTATCTTCTTTTATCAGTGTTGATAAACTTGTTACGGCTGTAGCTATGTGTACTTTTTTCTTAAAATATCCCTGAAAAAGGCTTTTCGCCACAAAGGAATATCTTCACTGCACACAGAGCTCACAAATCTTCAGCTCTTAAATACTTAAAACAATGAAATGCATCCATTTCGTCTGCACAAATCTGATTTTGTAGTAGCGTCGATCTATTTCCCTTCTATCTTATTGTTTCCTTTCTATCCTAACACTTTTTGTTACATTGCTTCTTTCGTCTTGAAAGGCAGATAAATAGATTTCTCAAATTTTATCTTTCGACCCCCCTAAAAATAATCCATGGTTCTTCCGTGTTTTCTCAAATAAAATTTGTCTTGGGAAAATTTCTGGTTTTCGTATGCAGAAATCTTCATGAATTTAAATATTACCACCGCAGTGGCAAACGAGGCAGTACTTTCGAGCGCTAAAGCACAATTTCTGAAACCGTTTGGATATATCTTCGCAAAACTCGTGCTGCGTTAATATTTATAATGCTTTCGAAATAAATGGAATCAAGATGAAAATTTTATCCGCAGCATTCAGAAGACATCGTTTGATAGAGCTTCCAGCGAACATACACATAAAATCTCTTTGTGAAATAACGCCTCGAATAAAATATGTTCACGTCGTTACTGCACAAAGCCTTTTATAGCGACGAATAAAACGACAGAGCGGAGATATCAACGAGATGAAAATGGTGACAGATGTGATAGAGAAACGCACAACTTGGAAACATTTAGCAACTAGGGAATCATAACATTCTCACATTTTATAAATATTATGGGTTTCTTTCCAGGGATTTCTTTCTGACTGAGTGTTACTCTTGTGGACATCATTGCGTTTGGTTAAGGCAGTCGTATCTTAATTAAAAACAATAAATTAAATATCGTGTGGTTTTTTATCCGCCTTAAATACTTCCACTTTAAAGAAAAATATTCAGCCACTGTTACGAGCACATTTATTTATTATTTATTCGTTCTTTTGTTTAATATACTCTCAGTGGACACATGAAAAAAAGAACTCCAACATCCTCAACTGTTGTAACATTTTAATTGACAGCTTCGCGAATGCAAAAGTGGTGAAAGTAAGGAAAAAGTCATATGTCATTTATAATTTGCATACCTTAATAACAGCACCGAAATACAGTCATGCTAAAACAAATTGTCCTACGCAGAGCTAATGTCGTGCGTATGACACAAAGCGACATATTAGAAGTTATTGCAGTAAATAAACAAGTTAGTAAAATTATGCAATGCATTTATTATTACACGCTTCCCAACATACAAGAAATCATTACTCAAGTTATTGCCCAAGTTATGAGGATAATGGCTGTGAATAAATCTCGCTCCTGTGCCCTGACCTTTGACCCCATTTTGATAATATTCAACAGAACGGGTTCAGTATACTTCTCGAACAATATGATATAGTTTTGTCGCAATCGAAGCATTTTTATGTAAGTAATGACACATAAGAGCAATGGAATAAATCCTGCTCCTATGTCCTGACCTTTGATCCCATTTTCAATAGGATTTGTCCCCAGATGGTCCCTTACCACATTCTAAAATTTTATCGAAACTGAAACATTTTTACGCAAGTTATGACGCATAAGGGCAATGGAATGGATCCATCTCCTATGTCTTGACCTTTGACCCCATTTCGCCTATTTTAAAATACGGCTCGTCCACAGGTGGTCCCCTACCACACAGTAAAATTTCATCGAAATCGCACCATTTTCACGCGAGTTATCGTGCTTAAGGGCAGACAGACAGACGGACAAAGCTGAAGCATGTGCGCATCTGCAACCTACGGTTGGAAATCGTAAAAAATGATAACATTCCCGGGCTTTTTAACGAGGCGGAAACATGGGTATTTGGTTAATAACAGTATCAAGTATGGCTGTCGCTCACGCAAAACCGAACAAGTTAGTAAAACCATGCAATGCATTGATTATGATACGCTTTCCAACATACCAGAAATCATTACTCAAGATATGAGGATAATGGCTGTGGAAAAAATCTCGGTCCTGTGCCCTGATAACTTGCGGACGGAAAGAGGTACAGTTATGCAAGTGAGATAACGGTATAGTAAAGCGACTATGCACAATCGAATACAACCGATACCAGCGCCCCTAGTGGCGAAATGCGTAAGTTAGGAATTGCAATACGAAAACAAAAAGAGATAGAGTACAATTTCCAATTACAAAGTTGTAGAGCATCAATTAATTAGTACAAAACGACATTTGTTTCACACGGATAAGACAAATTGTCGCCTTAATACCCTAAAATGTCCGAAATCGATGCGCGACCTTTTGTGTGAACGTTTGAAGGGAACAGGCATAGCTATGAGCAAATACCCACAATTTATTGCATAAATGCGTACTTATGTCAATACAGTTTGATGACGTCAGACAAAACAGAAACAAAAAAGGCAAACCGGCGCACAGTGATAAAAAGTTAATGTCGAGTATGTTCGAAGAGTTCGCCATTGCCCACAATACACATTTGTATTCGTGAAAGTAACTCTGCATACACATTCCCCAGCATGGGAGGTGTCACACTATTGCAAGCATCTGTAACACGACGACGTAGATCCAGCAGACTTGTAGGCGCTGTTGCATACACCTCATTTTTTACGTAACCCCAGAAATCCAAGCTCGCCCATCTCACACAGCGTACGTACACCTAAACTTCTGATAAGGGTACATCCTCCTACTGGTTTTTATATCGTAGGTAAGGTACAACGTCACAGTCTGCATTTGCATACGGCTACATTTGTGAAATGTGAATATGCAGATTCGAATCGTCGCGCATCGATTTCGGACATTGTTGGTTATTCAGGTGACAATTTATCTTATCTGTGTAAAACAAATGTTGTTTTGTACTAATTAAGTTATGCTCTACTCTACAACTTTGTAATTGGAAATTCTGCTCTCTCTTTTCGTTTTGCAACAGCAAACTTCCGCATTTCGCCACTAGGGGTGCTGCTATTGGTTGCATTCGATCGGGAGTAGTCACTTTACTATACCATTATCTTACTTGCATAACTGTACCTCTTTTCGTTCACAAGTTATTCGAGGCTAAAGGGACTTTCCTATTCACCCTGTATATACAGTCGAATCACATTATTGTGCCCACCTCCTACTTTTGACGTCAACAGCGCGTAGCCAATGAAAGAAGGCACGTGTCGTGAGCTGGCTTGGAGGGTACATAAAGTGTGTTGTAGGCATTCTGAAAACATATCAATCGTTGCTGTCACGGATAAAATGAGCGATTTACCAGGTTTGAACAAAAAGGAATGATTATTGGCTTTCGGGCCAAGAGGGGCAGTATTTCTGAAACAGCGCAGTGAGTGAACTGTTCGCGAGCTGCTGTGGTTAAAGTGTATCGTGATTGGAGAAATGTCCCCATTGCGAATAAGCAACGTGCAAACTGCGGAGCAACACGTGCCATTGATGTGAGAGGTGAATGCCAGTTTCGAAGGTGCGTGAGGGCCCATCGGTACGCTACAGTGGAGCAACTCCCTGGCCGAATGAACCAGGGGGATACGGAAGTGTGTCTAAAACGACAGTTCAGTGAACCCTGATGCGTATGGGGCTCCGATGCAGACGAATGTTTACTGCACCTATGCTAACGAAGGTGCATCGGCTGAAAAGGCTTCAATTTCCACGGTAGTATCGGAATTGGACCTCCGCTGATTAGCAAAGGATTGCCTTCTCCGATGAGTCACGTGTTTTGCTCCATCGAATGGATGGACGTCGGCACATAAGGCGAGAGACATCGGAGAACAAACACTCTTCAACCATTGCTGGAAAAACACAAGCTGGTAGGGCAGCGTTATGGTATGGGAAATGTTTTCGTGGCATTTCCTGGGTCTACTCATACCCGTGGAAAGCACTATTAATCGAATTCGTTATGAATCCATCGTTGCAGACCACGTACTCCCATGTATGCTGATTGTCTTCCCTGCGGCGAATGGGATCTTTCAGAACGACAATGCGACGTGCCACACAGCCAGAAATGTCCGAGAGTGGTTGAAAAAGAACGATGAAGACTTCAAAGTACTTCCTTGGCCACTTAGGTCCGCAGACTTAAACCCAATTGAGCATCTGTGGGACCACCTCGATCGTGTTGTTCGCTCTTTGGAACCTCCACCACTCACCCTTCAGCAGCTGTCATATGTACTGCAGTCAGCATGGCTCCACATACCTGTGAACACCTGCCAGCACTTTATTGAGTCACTCCTAGCCTGTCTTGCTGCTATCCGCGCTGCACACGGCGATTACTCTGGATATTAACTGGTGGTCACAATGATTTTCACAAGTTTATAATGAGTTGAAGGTTTCCAAAATGTGCATGTTGTTTTCATCATTGCTCCTCAGAAGAAAGGGTCACTTTTCCTACTAAGGACACTCTTCCTTCATATTTCATGACAAATTATTTTTCAGTCCGCGGGCATCAGTATCGAGAACAAAATCCCACAGTGCGCATCTTTCTGTGAAAAAAAAAATGATCGGGTCAGCAACACCGTGACCCGACCCGTTTGACCCTTTAGAAATTATGTCGGCCCGTTGACCCGTGACCCGTTTCCATCTCTGGTTTGTGTGTAGGTGAGGAGGGTATTACGTTGAGCATTCATAAAATGTCTTCCTGACATCATGTCCTACGGGAAGCCAGTCACTACCTACCTTCGCGAATTAGATATGGTTGTTAAAGCTTTAAGTAGCCATTTCGCATCATTTGCTGACGAAGCTATGGGGGCGCCAATGCAAGATATTTCACTCTCTTCTGTAATGCTCTTATGGCAGGATGAAATCCAATTCCCTAATGCCCTTCTGGCAGAATGGAAAGTACGGCCCACAGCAACTCACCAAGACCAAATTGAAAGCCTTTCCAACAGAGCATCAAAGGTGCTCCAACTCGATATTAATTGTGAAAATCTTCCAAATACGTGGAGACAATGTAAGTAGACAAAGTCTTCGCTCTTTCCACGTTTTTCGGTTTAGAAACCGAAAAATTGCATTTCGAGACTTCTGTGATCGAACCGCAGATCTCTCGATAACTAGCCGAGTGCGTTCGCCCTTCGCTACGGTGCCAACAATCCACGGAGCTATGTATGTTTATCTGTCAGCGTTTGTCTCCACAAATCCGAAGCGATGGACTGAGCAGTCAGTTGCTGACAGATAAACAAACATAGCGCCGTGGATTCTTGGCACCGTAGGGTAAGGCGAACGCACCCGGTTAGCCATCGAGAAATTTGTGGTTTGATCCCAGATTCCCAATTTTTCGATTGCTGTGTTTTAATTAAAGGAAAGAGTGGAAAGAGCGATGACTTCGTCTATTTTCGATGTTAATTCCTTTCCTATTACAAGGAGTTTGTGGAAAAGCAAGTGCCCTAATTCTTATGATCAGATAGTGTCAAATGCTTCAAGTTTTCGGATAGCAACAGTTCCAAGGGTTTGCGTTTCAGCATCGCATAGTAAGAAAGAACATACTTAACATTTTGTTTCAGGGATCTCTGAGGCTTCTCATAGCTAAATTTACATTGTTGTGATACAAAGTGTTAATGATCTAGCTATTGATATTATTCAGAAATGTGAGTCCAATAAATGCGCAGTAATATTAGAGAGACGCTCCAGTGACGCAGTGGTCTAAACGCTGGCTTATGACTATTCGTCCGTGAAGGGTCCGGGTTCGAATCCCGGTGTGGGATGGATGTTGTGTTTGTCTTACAGCACTGACTCTCTTTCTTCCCTGGAAGTAGTGACCATAAATTAGGAATTGATCACTGCTCATATCGCTTCGCGTTGCTCACGTTGGTCGTCAAACGGCCAAAAAGCGAAAAAATATACATTAGAGATAAACATTTTCGTACAAATTTCTACTGGAAAGGAACATTTCTCCTGAATTTTGGGTAAAAGAAAAATTATTTACGATTGTATGTATCAGATTGAAATACACAACGGTCCGCAGATGGCCTAGTGGACAACTTTCGTGAATACCACGGAGAAACTTCAGGTACAATCCCAGTTAGATACGAACGCTCGAATCGCTAAATATCCGCCGCGCGACGGATGGGCACGTTGAGCCGTCCGACCCCGGGTACTGCTCCCCCGGTAATAAATAAGCACGTCTTTCTCCCCCTCTCTACCTCGTTTCCGTGTCACTTTCCAATTGGGCAATCTAGCCCAAATCTCCTAGCTTCCTATTTCTAAGGATTCTTTAAGACCTGGGGTCAGACACTCCCTTCCTAAAATCTTCTACATCTGGTCTGATCTGAAACACACAACGCCTCAGCAGTCTTTCTTTCATTTTAATTAGCACTTGGAACAGGATCTTTGAGAAAATGGATTGATTCATTGTATTCAAGTTATCTATTTTACGTAATTATAATTTATAGTATTTATATATTTGGATAACTTTGGTGTTTTTAATAAAGTGGCAGCTCAGTGTTCATGAGGATGCAACAATCGCCATAGATTTGAATAAATGTACAGTTAACGAACCCATTTCTATGACTCTGAAACTGTAGAGCATAGTTTTAGGATAGATATTATCAAAATTACAGTTACTCATGTCTTCTAATGATGGAAACTGATATTTTTCCTGCGTGTACGAGTGACACAACGAATGAATAAATCTGAAAATCCTCCAAATACGTGGCGTCAGTGAATAAACAAAGACATCGCTCTTTCTAAATTTTATCAACACATAGCAATCGAAAAATTGTTATTCGGTTACCGCTGGGGATCCGAATCCCAGATCTCTCGATATCTAGACGAGCGCGTTAGCCTTACGCTACGGTGGGCAACAATCAACGGCGCTATGTGTGTTTTTCTGTCAGCGTCTGACATCATAAATCCGTAAGATGGGCTCAGCTACTGAGACGTGTCCATCTGGTCGGCATTAACGGCACTGGCTATATATTAACAATAGCAGTTAAATCCAAAGGGCGAGTTCCATATTAAAAATCCTCCAAATAAGTGGTGTCAGTGAATAAACAAAGATATTGCTCTTTCCATGTCTTGAGTAAATATTTATGAGCTTCAGATATGTTTCTGCCAAATAGTATTGCGGATATTTCGTGCGAATTATTTCAAGTGTTTCGGTTTTGAAGATAATCGCGAAGAACGAAGGGAATTTGCTTATTCAGAGCATATTGTCGTAGAGAGATATTCTGATTTAAATAATAGTAGGAGATCAAATTGAGCAGAAAATGTATCAAGGCGGATTACCAGCTAAATAGATAGATGTAATCAGCGGATTGATGACGTAAGAGATTCTGATGCGTCACAGAACAGCATCGAATGGAGAAGTTCTGTGATTGCTTGAAGAGCACTTTAGGGAGTTTTGCGACACATGATGAAGGAGAAGTGATTTTCTGAAGAGCCACTCAGGGAGCTCTGTGATTGGTGGAGAAAGAACAAACTAGGCTCTACTGATAAATAGTGGCATACATTGTGCTGCTGTTAACTGACTTCCTAATCCGTTATGATTCGTAATATTCCTAGATTTGGAGATGGCATGTACTTAAGGCATAATATTGAAAGTGTAAAATATTTGGAGAGTAGCGCATGTGTTAATATTAGTTTAACCCAGCCAAAGAAATCTGATGCAATAGATGAGATGCACCAAAGATCGCATTTCTCTGTTTTTGTTTTATATTTTTATGGACGCTGTAGCAGTAGGAATGAGGGAAATATAGTGACATTTGTTTTAGAAACCAGAGCCATTGGTTTAATAAAATCATTTTTAACCCTTTAAGCGGGCCGATGTACCTGAACCGCACAGTACCCCAAATTTTCTGCGCTCCTCAAACAGAAATGTTAACGTAACTGCCGGGTTTTACCAAAGTTACTTCCAAAGAATTTCTTCACTCTCTCATCTCAGCTCTACTAAACATAAACCTGTGATGTGTGGTACGGTATTCTTTTCTCGACAACACTTCCAATCCATCGAAAGTTGGGATGGGCTAGTACCCCTGACACCAAGGAATGATGGGGAACGAACATCATGATACGAACATCATGCCACTGGGTAAAAACTAACAACTCGAACATATTCTCTCTCCTTTCTTAAGTTTGTCGCCATGATTATAGCTCTTTTAGCAAGTAATCAGTCAAAACGTATTAGCTTCAATCATCCCCTAAATGACCACAATGAATAACAAAACTAACGGGAAAGCAACACTTTCTATTGCGCAGGTTTCAGCGAGTTATTTTGTTCTAGCCGGTTAAAGGGTTAAGTATAAATCGGAAAAGAGTCCCTTCAGACTTTTGCGTTGTTCCAGAAGAAACACGACGGGTTCTTGCAACTGAATTTTTTTTTTTGATTGGAGGTTTAACGACCACCGGCTATAAGCAGTCGCCCGTCCTTAATTTAGGGTCTCTGGTTCCAGGGAAGGGAGAGAGCCAGTGCCGTAAGGCAAACACAACATCCATGCCTCACCGGGATTCGAACCCGGACCCCTTTCGGACGAATGATCAGAGGCCATCGCTTAGACCACTGCGCCACCGGGGCAGCGCAGCAGAATTTGAGTCATCGCAAGCGATGTGTCGACCTCAGCATGGTAACTGGTAGGGGACACTGCTTTTCTTTGCTACCAATCCCATGAGTTCTCGCCATCATTATGAATTCTTCTTATTTTTTGTTTGTTTGAGGGTTTAACGACAACAGTGAGAAACTTGATGGGTTATAAGCAGTCCCCCCGTCCCTAATTTAGGACCACTGGTTGCAGGGACGGAAGAGAGACAGTGCCGTAAGACAAACACAACATCCATGCCTCACAGGGATTCATATCCGAACTCATCTCGGACGAATGGTCAGGAGCCAGCGCTTAGACCACTATGTCCCCAGGCGGCGTTTCTTTTTTGTGTTCCAGCAATGTACATATTATTTGATGTACGCCAGTAAATTTCATATTTTTCTGCTTTAGGTCAAGATATTTCCGTTCTAGAACAGGTCCACATGCACTGAGTGATGGCTGAACTACGATCATCCCTATGTAAAGCGAATTCTACTCGATACTGACGTAACAAAGAGGAGGAGCATGTGTCTTGTGTGTCTTGGTGGATTTTTTTTTCTTTTTTTTTGATTGGAGGTTTAACGACCACCGTGAGCAACTCAATGGGCTATAAGCAGTCGCCCGTCCCTAATTTAGGGTCACTGGTTCCAGGGAAGGGAGAGAGCCAGTGCCGTAAGACAAACACAACATCCATGCCTCACCGGGATTCGAACCCGGACCCCTCACGGACGAATGATAGAGGCCAGCGCCTTAGACCACTGCGCCACCGGGGCGGCGTGTCTTGGTGGATAAGCGGGTATGTATGAGGTTGGTCATTCGTGACGTGCGAAACAAAATGCTCGACGGGCTGGTGGGCGATGCCTATGGGTTGTTAGAAGACCAACAGTACATAGGCATCGCCCACTGGCTGTTGGCTCTTAGCATGTTTATCTTGGCATCAGCGATGCGCCTATGGGCTGTTAGAAGACCTCCGTCGTTAAAATGTATCAGGATTCGGGCAATAAGGACAAAACAACCAACCAACGCCACATCTGAAAGCAGCCATAGAAGTTAAATTTCAGAGGTGAGCGACGGATGCATCGTCTTCTGCAGGACAACCTGCGCAGCACATTTCCTCAGTGGACAGCTCAATACAATATGGGTCAACCAGAAACGATATACCGCAGGACTATGCATCGCATGTTGGACAGGATGGGAAACAACTACAGACGCATATACACAATTCTCTCCTAACGACAGTGAATAAACGGAAATGACTCTCCAGCATGGCGATTGGACGATAGAAGATTGGAAGCAGCTGTGCTGGTGCAGTGTATTAGGAAGTGTACTCCATTCTCCCGGTGGTCGAGTCCGTATTTGACATCGGCAACTATGGATCACCTCGTGCATGGCGCCTATACTGTTCAGGCGAGTGGAGCTGTTGTATGAACTGGGAATGTTTAGGGGGCTCAAACTGGACATGCTAGCACTTGAGGACCAACGTACAGACGGCGGTTACGCACCCTACTGGCTTAGTGGTCTGAAAGCCGGCTTATCACCATTCTTCCGAGAAACGTCTGGATTGGAATTTCGGTGAGGCAGAGGTGTTGTGCTTGTCTTACGGCACTAGATATCCACCTTCCCTGGAGGCAGTGGCCATTAGGGATGGGCGACTGTCTACAGGTTATCGAGTTGCTCACGGTGGTCGCGTAACATTCAATAAACAACAACAATAACAAAAAAAAAGCCGACGTTTACTGCCATGGACTGCTTGTGGACTATGTACATCCTAAAATGTTTAACCTCCACCCACAGGAGAATGGGTTCTTCCAGGATGATAATTACCCAGATCATCAGTTCCGCCTTGGACAGGAATGGCCCGACAAACACAATCTTGATATAAGACACCTCGAATGACCCCCAAACTCTCCTGATCTCAACACAATTGAACATATGTGAAATGGTATGGAAAACCAGATGAGGGATTTGGACACACCACCTTGTCCCGCATCGGGTATGTGGACCGTAATAGAAACAACTTGCTAGCAGATCCCACAAGCAATAAACACTCAATGCCTCAGAGTTGCCACTGAACATCGAAACAATATAATCAACAAACTCGGAAAGTTGTCCCGCAGAACTCAGACAATAGATAGTTTTGCTTATAGATTCATAACACTTTGTGTGTGGTGTATTGTTTCTGTGCCAAGACTAAAAATGAACTGAAAAAAAAACTAGCATTCTGGTGAGGAATGGTTGTTTAGGAAATGAATAACTGGTTTCAAGTAGAATGGCCAAAATTCAGAAAGAGAATATTTAAATGGTAATGGCAATACGCGGACATAACTTGCAAAGAGAGAAAAAAATTTCAATGAATGAGGTTAGTGCTGGAAGATGATGGCGACAAATACCGCCAACAGAACGAGGCTGCATGTACGTTTGCATAACAGGAGGAAACATAGGGTGAATGAATGTTCGTTTGTCTCGATGTGACAATCACAAACTTTTCGACTGAAAGAAATGTGAACATTTATCAACACTTAGTTTTGCCTCTATTTCTTGCTCATATGTAAAAAAACATATTTGTTTGTCGCTTTTACTTCTTACGAAAACGAAAAGTGTAAATCCCGAAAACATAAAGATGCATTCCATAAGATGGATCAGAAGAAAAGTTTCTGAAAGCTTCTGTTAATACGATATAATCCTCCAGTGTGCCTCATTATTTCATTCTCAGCAGTTTCTCAAATCTTACGTCTTTGTTGCTTGAAATCTTTTATCAAAAGTATTTTGTGATTTCGTTTCTCGTTTGATAAAAAAACTAGCTGATATTTACTCTTTCCCTTTCCTGGAAATGCGGGCGAAATAAAGCATTGATCTCACCAGAATTCTAAAGATAAAGGCGCAACGTCTCTTCTCATGTAAACGGACCAGAAATTTTTAAGATCAGATGATTCGTGTCAGTCTAATGCGGAACACGAACGAAAAATCATAATAAACAAAAAAATTTCCGGAACTCCTTAACCTTTTCCTTCAGAATATTCTGATACTACAGCTGCAAAATTATTTTTGGAGTTGAAATTAATCAGAAATGCAAAACAGCACGGTTATACGAACATCATGTAATCTGATGAAACGTGTTGAAAGGCTTATCGCTGTGTTTGCAATAGGGCACAGTTCGTCGGTATGAAAAGATTGATAAAATAAATCCCGAGAATGAAACGGTGAAGACTGAAATATTTTATTTACAGGAAATGGAATTCAGTCGCTTATTAAATAGGCAGTTTTCTTGCATCCACAAGCAATTTACCTGCTCAATTTTTGAGAACTCATACAGTTTCAGTTCTGCAGTCTGTAATGTAATCTCCAGGAGGGAAGCAGGTAGTTAAAAGTAGTTTGCATGTTGGGTATCTAGAAAAACTTCCACCAAAACCAGGTTGCAGCACGAAACATAATTCCAATACCACAAACACTTCTTGCTGCTCAGGCACGACAAAACATGTGTGGTTGAAATTGTAAAAACAGTTAACACAGCTTAATATAGAATTAAAGTACTATATTTTGAAGATGACAAACCGATTTTTGGTGTAAATGTGACAAGGATGGTAAGTCAGATAAAATCCGAAAACTTAAAAATTGCATCATCCTGGAGCGAGATCCGAACCCGCGTCTCCCAGATAGCGCCCGGGTATGCTAACCACTACACCACCCAGGGTAGTGGGTGGTGTAGTGGTTAGCATACGCCAGAGCACATTTAAGGAGACAGGAGGCCGGGGACTGAAAACTATTTTGCGGCTCCAGTATTAATGGCGCATTTAGGATTTCACTATGGGTGGTTGAATAAAAATACCAGAGAGAAAATATTCTTAAAGAATGCCGAGGAAGTCATAAAAATAATACCCCCGCCATATTGAAGTGTGTATATCATGATTCTTCATGGATGAATCAGGGTTTGAAAAAAAAAATGTAAAAATACATGGTTGAAAAGTGGCTACCAGTTCATTTTTGCTTTATTCCCCCTCCTCCAGGGGTTCAGCTTGTTAAAATAATACCAATGTAGCTGATAAAATAATATTATCCAAATATCATGCTTTAAACAAATTCTTATGTATGAAAATTTCCCAAGTGCAGATGTGTAGAAAACATCTGTAACAATTTTGAAGGATTTGAGGATGGAATAGATGATACTATACTTTTTGCAGTTTCTTATAGTTCTTGCTGTGCTATCTGTAAAAAAAAAAAAAAAAAAAAAGGGACTGTAGAACTCTGCAAACACTTCAAGCACTCGGAATAATTCTGAGGCCCCTTGAAAATGCGCGGCCCGGAGCTGCAGCCCTCCTTGCCCTATGGCCAGTTCAAGGCTTTTGTGACACCTTTGGCTAAGACATTTGAGTGGGTCTCAAGGCTAAGACTTCTGAGTGGGTCTCAAGGCTAAGACGTCTGAGTGGGAATTCAAAACATTACGCTGTTCACAATTTTGTGGTAGGTTCACAAAAATGTGATGCTACACCAGCTGCATTACTTTCTAAGAAAAGATACACCATTGTGTGGTGCAAACAAAACCCAACAACATGGTGCAACTTTACACCATAAAGTGTGAGAATCTTGTACTATTCCATGGTGCAAAGTTGCACCATGTTGTTGGGTTTACTCCCTCCCTAACCCAACAACATGGTGGAACTTTACACCATAATGTGTGACAATCTTGTACTATGCCGTGGTGCAAAGTACAAAGTTCCACCACGGGATAGTACATGTTGTTAGGTTTTGTTTGCACCACAAAATGGTGTGTCTTTTCTTAGAAAGTGGTGCAGTTGGAGCAGCACGGCACTTTTGTTGCAACATACTACACTGGTGTGCAAAAATTAAGAACGAAGAGGAGAACTTAGCATAACAGCGGAACGAGGAGGCAGAACGGACCGAAAGACCACTTAGGAGACAGACTAGGGTCCGGTACGGTAGGGCATGAGCATATATGCAGAATGACGTAGGGGGGGGTTCGGAAGGTTATAAAGCACACGGGCGGTGTAGGCTCGGCAATTCGGTGAAATCTAGTGCCCGGTGTACATCGGTTTGAACGAGGTCGAGTTGCTGCCACCGTGTGATATGGCCAACAGGCAATCCAGTAGACGACATCTGGATGACCTTACCCGAGGTCGCGTCATTTGGAAGTTGGAAGAAGGTCAAAGTGTGACTAGTGTGGCCGAGGAGTTCGGGATCGCTCACAGCATCGTTTCACGAGCTTGGAGAGCATTTCAAACGACAGGAACAGCTGTCCGAGATGATAGCAGTGGTCGTCCATGAGCAACCACGGCGGCGGACGACCGGTATATTGTCCTGCAGGCGAGAAGAGACAGACGGCAGACAGCGGGAGAAATCGCAAGGCACATGCAACAGACAACTGAACATCCGTTATCGCGTTTTGCCGTGGCCAGGAGGCTGCACGAAGGTGGTCTATTTGCACGACGACCAGAACGGTGTATGCCATTAACGCCTGCTCAACGGAGACTGCGGTTTCTGTGGTGCCAGGAACACAAGAATTGGACACATCAGCAATGGGGTCGAGTTCTCTTTACGGATGAGAGCCGATTTAGTCTGACGAGCAGTTCTGGACGTATACACATATGTAGAGAGCAAGGGACACTAAATCACACCTCCAACATCATCTAAAGGAACCGGTTTGGAGGTGGCGGAGTTCTCGTTTGGGGCGGTATCATGCTTGGTAGTCGTACTGACCTCCACATCTTCCAAGGAGATTCAGTCACTGGGGTCCGCTATTATACCGAGGTTCTCCTGCCTCACGTGCGTCTGTTTAGAGGTGTTGTGGGTAATGGGTTCCTCTTAATGGACAACAACGCTACATCTCATCGTACAGTGGCTGTCGAAGAGCTGTTGGAGAGTGAAGATATTGAACGCATGGATTGGCCCGCTAGGGCCCCGGACCCAAATCCAATCGACCACGTGTGGGGCCTTTTATGGAGACGCTTGGTAGTACGTCACCAGCCGCCAGCAAAGATTCCACAGCTGCGATTGGAGCTACAAGAGGAATGGGCCGCGATGCCTCAACAGCTCCGTGACAACCTCGTCCTCAACATGGACAGACGTTGTAAATCCTGCAACGCAGTCAGGGGTGGTCATATCCCCTACTAAAAACTGGATTTTTCATGGCAGCCGCCTGTCACATGAACGTTTCTGTTTCCTGTCCAGTTGTGCTCGAAGCTACCTTTTCAATAAAGTGCCTTTGTATCCTTTGGATTCCTTGTTTGAACGGTTTTGCTCACTTGTCCCATATTCCTATATCTTGGGGATCTTATGGTATGATTTGAGTCAATGTGGAGCACTTCTGCACGACATTTCGTTTGAAAAACAGTCTCGCCCTTAATTTTTGCAAGCCAGTGAACAAAAGTTTCAACAGTGTATGACGGGGAATCATTATGAAATCTGTTAAAACACGAAACTGTAGCAATATTATTGAGTTAATCAATACGTCGTGCACTCTTTAAATTCATAAATTATCTGCAGAGTTTTTGCAAAAAGTCACTGTATTTTCCATTGTTCTCATAAGAACAGCTTAAGATTCATAGATTTTGTCTTGGATTTTCTAATGATTTAGCATGGTATAATTTTCTTAGTGCACCTTTTTAATTATGCAATGTAAAATCATGGTGGATTTCACTTATTAACGGCTCCATGTGGGTGGATGGCATTGATAAAGGTGAAACTGTCTCGCCAATCCCGCTGTACACAGCGACATGAAAGCTTTACCCTTTGTAAGTCACTGCTTTAAAGTCTGTTCGTCTATCTGACTGTGTTTCTGACAAAGTGGAAATCATACGAGACAAAAGAAGCTATTTTACGAACCTCTCTCTCTCTCTCTACCTATCTATCTATTATTTGCATAGGCATGTCTGCTGGGCCCTTGGTCATGGTGGGCCTCAAGGCTACAGCCTCTATAGAGCCGCCCTTAATACAGCCCTGACTAGCTCCATCTTAAATGGGCACACGTGAAGTATCAACGACTTGGAAAATGAGCCTTTACCATCAAACGAGAAAAAAGAATAGGGCGTTGTAGTAATTCTGGAAAGAAATATTTAATTGCCTCTAGGTGAATCTCCTGTCTAATTTGGACCAGAACCTTGGTCCAAGCAGCTGGTTCATGAATACATCTTCCGTTGTTTCTTAATGGTTAGGACTAGGTAAAAGAAAAACTTTCTGTGTTTTTCTGCAGGAAATTCACGGCGACACCGTGATGCTTGTCGCCTGGTTTCAGACAAGCGCTATTTAGGGCGTTCGATCAGCCTGCGAGGGAAAGTAATTTGAACGAATGGCATCCTGACAAGACGGGCGCGAGCCATTTCCACCGAA
Organism: Macrothele yani; assembly: GCA_039090855.1. Classification (NCBI taxonomy): domain Eukaryota; kingdom Metazoa; phylum Arthropoda; class Arachnida; order Araneae; family Macrothelidae; genus Macrothele; species Macrothele yani. The sequence goes on from CM076995.1 coordinate 191,649,117, forward strand.
CTCTTAAGGTCGCTGATTGCTCGTCTTGTAGCAGCTCTGGGCCCCTCCCTCTGTCTGACACTTCCCCCGACTTTGCTCACCCTTGAACTGAACATGTAATTGTGCTGAGTGGGTGGAGATGTCACAGGACTTACGTCGGGCAGAAACATGCCGCTTTAGAAATGCTCTTTCTTCCAGCGATCCTTGCTGGAGAAGCGAAGACTTCCGCGATAATGGATTCTTCACAGTTCGCTGGAATTAAAACCATGTTTACAAGATACCTAAACAATACTTCTGCTGAGAAAGTTTCAAGTTGTTTACTGGTTCTGTCTCCAGGCAGAAAAACAAAATCTTGATCTCTCTGGGAGAAAAAAAATCACTTATAGAGAAGAAATGAAAAAGGGAAGTTATAACGCAGTTAAAAAATAAAATGCTTTAAATAACGTCTAAATGCAAGATGCACAGCAAAATGAGAACTGAAGACGGATAATGGAGCTGATTCTACAGAAGCTTTGCGATAATAAAAAAAACAATTCCATTAAAAGCAAAGAGACAAATTCTGGCTTGAAATAGAAACTCTTAACCCTTTAACAGGCTGGAACGAATTAACTCGGGTTTAACAAACTGAGGTGAAATCAGCTCGAACGTACATATTCGCTGTCTAAGAAATGGGCCGATCACACTGAAACAAATGAACCTGCTCATCAGTCTGAAAAAAAATTAAATGACATTTCTATACTTGAAAATATCACACATAAAAAATTACTTAAATGCAACCGACGATTTAAATAAAAATCAAATTCTATATCATGCACCATTAAACATAGTAATTAAAAAATAATGCAATACACTATTCAGTAGCCATAACAAAATATAATCTTTGGAAAAGTAGGAGCTCAACGTCTCACAACCAAAAATATCGAAATGCGAAACAAGTAAAATTAGCAATTAAATGTGATATTCGACGAGTATTAAAATTTGAAACTAGCAAATATAGAGTAAATAAGACTTTTAAGAAATGGATATCATTAAAACCAATTGTTTACAGAAATGGAAATAATGTCCTCAATAAAATACTGGCATAGGATAACACAAATAATAAAAAATGATATAAAACTTGAATTTTAAAAGAGGATCGAAAACCAAATTTTTATATTGTGAGTTTTAATTTTCTTGTGGCAACTTTGTCTTCAAATGTTTCTTGTCTTTCCAAATTATTTTTTATTTATCATCATTTTTTCCCCTTTTTAAAAAAAGGATCACTTCACATCGAACGCTTTTTACTGCTCCACAAAGGAGTGATTCTAAATTAACTGTACAAAACCTGTTCCGGGTGGTTCATCCTGGTCAGCCACATCCGAATTCCCACCAAAGTAGATCTGAAAGAGCGGTATGAATGAATAATCGAAAATAATTACAACATATTTTATGTAAATTTTTATTGGATTCATAAGAACTTCGATTTTGTAATGGATGAGAAGTGGATTTCCGTTTGTGTTCTACCTTTTTTTAAAAAACTGAAACCTTTGATTTTTAAATACTTATGATAGTTTTATCTAAATAAATAAGTGGTTTAAATTACTATATGAGTAAATGTTATAAAAGAGTGTAAAAGTTGTGTGTAAATGGGAAATAGAAAAAAAAATCATAAAAGCTTACCGATTCTATATTAATCCCTCATAGTTGGCTTTCAATAAAGTTGGGCATGAGAAAAAAAAAATAAAAAAACAAAGCGTTGCTTTCACCTTAGTCACACTGGTCATTTATGGTGATAGTAGACACCAATGCTTTCTGGCTGATTACCTGCTAAAAGTGTTGTAAAAATAAAGAATCGGAAAGTATTGCTGAATATATTTCAAATACGTGGGGATAATGCAAATAGACGATGTCATCGCTGTGTTTACGTTATTTTATAAACAACGCATAGCAACTGAAAAATTGTTCTACCATCACCGCTGGGATCAAATCCCAGATCCCTCGATAACTAGCCGTGTGAGTTTGCTTTACGCTACGTTGCCAACAATTCACAGCACTACGTGTGGTTTATCAGTCAGCATCTGACTACACAAATCCTTATTGATGGCTCAGCAACTGATGTGGCATCATCTGGTGGCTTTCAACAGAGCAATCTATTTAATTGCTGCTGATAAATCCAAAGGGAGATAGAAATGGTTATCAACTAGTCAGAATCTGACTGATAAAACACACATATAGCTGTGAATTGTTGGCACCGTACCGTAAAGCGAACGTACTCGGCTATTATCGAGAGATCTTGGGTTTGATCCCAGCGGTGTTGGTAGAAAAATTTTTCAGTTGCTATGCGTTGTTTATAAAAAATGTGAACATCGTCTATTAGAAAGCATTGCTTTCAAATTAGTTACTCTGGCCATAATTAGGGGGATAATAGACACCAATACTTTCTGGGTGATTTTCTGCTAAAAGCGTTATAACAATGATGACGAACCTCATATAGAAAAGATGCTTGAGTTACTTGTTTTTACCCAGTGGCATAATGCCCATGTCAGAGAGACTACTTTTTCCCCGGTCATGCCCTTGTGTCATGGAGCGGAGAGTACAGAACTAGTAGGCATTGCTTATCCCTAATGGCAGGTTTATGGTCAGTGTTGCTGAGATGAAAAAGGGAAGAGGATTTGTTTTTTAAACCAGTCGCCTATGTGGACATTTCTGTTCGGGATGCAGAGGTAATTTTGGGCTTCATTTGGTTCAGGTATATCGGCCGTTTAAGGGGTTACATTCACAATAATCCGAAATACCCTGAGAACAGCCTAGAAAAATGCCGAACAAGATGGACATACGTAGAAAAAAAAATCAGGAGTTTGAATCTATTGAGCTGTAGAAAACTTTGGAAAGAAAATTAAATTTCCAATTGAAAAATACCTATCTTTAATTCCGTTGGATCCACATCTCCTGCTCTATTTTAAAAACAAAGGTTACATAGCGAACATAATAATTTAAAAGGAAATTATATCTAACATTTTGCATAAAGCTTTACTGTCTTAATCGTTAACCTAGCGTACTAATTGTACTATACACCAATTTTACAAAATATGATATTTAATTAGGTGTATTTGCGTATATATTTTACAAAACATATGTAACACAATTTACACACACACCATTTTTTGTTTCGTATGATGACTTCAGATGTTACAACCATCTGAAGTCATCATACGAAACAAACGTAAGTTAGTAAATCGGCCGAGTGTTCAGAGAAGTAAGGTTTTGACTGATATTCTAGCCTGGGGCCGGATTTGAGTTCTAGATGAAGCATATGTGTCATGCACGCAGCTGGAACTACTGTCCCGAAATTAAGGACAGATGATTCGGAATCAGGTTTTTTATTTTTGATGCTGTTGTTTTGTTTGGAGATTTAACGACCACCGTGAGCAACTCAATGGGATATAAGCAGTCGCCCATCCCTAATTTAGGAACACTGGTTCCAGAGAAGGGAGTGAGCTAGTGCCGTAAGACAAACACAACATACATGCCTCACCAGGATTCGAACCCGGACCTGTGTCAGACGAATGATCAGAAGCCATCGCTTAGACCACTGCGCCAAAGGGGCAGCATTGTTTGGATATGGCGCATCAACTGTGCTTAGAAACAACTCAAATGGACAGCAGTCTTCTTCGGTCTTTTTTCCACTTTCCAACCGTAGGTTGAAGAAGCGTATATGCTCCAGCTTTTTCCGTCCGTCTGTCCGTCCGCCTTTCGGCACGATAACTCAAGTAAAAATGGCTCGATTTCGATGAAATTTTAGTATGTGGTAAGGGACCACCAGGGGACAAACCCTATTGGGTGAAGTGGGGTCAAAGGTCACGCCATAAGAGTGGGATCCATTCAATTGCTCTTATGCGTCATAACTTGCGTAAATATGGTTCGATTGCAATGAAATTTTAGTATGTGGTAGAGGACCACCTGGAGACGAATCCTGTTGAAAATAGGTGAAGTGGAGTCAAAGGTTAGGACATAGGAGAGCGGTGCATTCCATTGCTCTTATGCGTCATAAGGTGCGTAAAAAATGGTTCGATTTAAATTAAATTTTAGTATGTGGTAGGGGATCACCTGAAGAGGAACCCTACTGAAAATGGGACAAATGGAGTCAAAGGTCAGGACATAGGATCGGGATCCATTCCATCGCATTTATCCCACACTATTAAGGTAGACGTCAAGTAATTTTGCTTCCTATATTTCCAATGGAAAACCTTTTGTACACATTTCCTTCACAATTAGTGTGTTCCCAAGGATGGAAATTTGAACATCGAGTAAAATGACTTCATACTATAACTTGGAATATTTAACATTTTCTAAAACATAACCAAAATTATATTAAAAAACAATGACGTTTCCTTTGGGGGAGTTGAAACCAGAAAAAAGATGGCGCGACCTGTACTTTGATGATGTCAGTGGACAAATAAATGTTGGATTGCATAGTTACGGTTATAGTTTAGAAAATATCATTACGGTTATGGTTTAGAAAATATTAAGTATTCCAAGTTATGAAATGAAGCTATTTTATTCGATGTTCAAATTTTCATTCTTGGGAACGCATTAATTGTGAAGAAAATGTGTACAGAAGTTTTTCCATTGGAAGTATAGGAAGCAAAATTACTTGACGTCCACCTTAAAGTAGCAATTCTTGTATGTATGTATGTACATTTTATTTTGAAAACGGCTCTAATAATTATGACGAAAGTCGTTAACCTACAGTTTCTTGGTACTAGAAATCGATTTAGTTTGATCTCGACTTTAGGAGAATTCGTTTAGTGAATCAAATAACCACCCCGAATTATAACGTTCTTAGTGTCATGGCGTCGTTCCATTAATGTTTCCAGTGCTAAGAAACGAAGTCACAATCTCGCGTTTGAGAATGTTGGCGCGCAGTCACGCCATCTCTCATTACGCCACGCGTTGTGTGTGGATCCTATTAAAGTTTTATGACGTCATACTCTTGCCAGCAGGTGGTCGCGATTCCCATTTGCTTCATTACGTCACGCGTTGTGTGCTTATGTCCGTCCGTACGATAACTCGCGTAACAATCGTTCGATTTCGATGAAATTTTAGTATCTGGTAGTGTATCACCTGCTGAGGAACCTCATTTAAAGTGAACGAAATGGGGTGAAAAGTCAGTACATAGGAGCGGGATCCATTCCACTGCTGTTATGCGTCAAAACTAACGTAAAAATGTTCGATTTCGATGAAATTTTAGTATGTGGTAGGGGACCACCTGGCCACAAACCCTATTGAAAATGGGCGAAATGGGGTCAAAGGTCAGGACATAGGAGCGGAATCACTTCCATCGCCATTATGCGTCATAACTTACGTAAAAATGCTTCGATTTGGATGAAATGTTAGTATGTTGTAGGCGCGGCGCCTGCCTGGGGGCAAATTCTGTTGAAAATGGGTAAAATGGGGTCAAAGATCAGGACATAGGAGCGGAATCCCTTCCATCGCCATTATGCGTCATAACTAACGTAAAAATGCTTCGATTTTGATGAAATGTTAGTATGTTGTAGGGGCCTGCCTGGGGACGAATTCTGTTGAAAATGGGCGAAATGGGGTCAAAGGTTAGGACACAGGAGTGGGATCTATTACACAGCCCTTATGCATCTCATGGCCAGGCGGATCCCGTTTTCTGTTACACCATGTCGACAGACAAGCTCGTGTACGACGTTTACTAAAGGAAGCCTTCTCTCCTGGATGCAAAGTGTGAGGCGGCTTGAGGGAATGTAATGGTCTGGTCAATATTTTGTTGGGGGACATTTAAACCCATTATTCCTGTAGAGCGAACGCTGGCAGCGCGCCACGTACCTAAACATCGTTGCTGAGCAAGTGCACACCATTACAGTGAATGCATTCCCTGGAGGAGATGGTGTCTTTCAACAAGACAGTGCTCCATACCACACTGCGGAGAACGTTCAGAAATGATTCCAAGACCGTGAAGAGGAATTCCATTAATTGCCATAGCCTCCAAATTAGCAGGACATGATTCGTATTTAGCTTTGGAGTTTAAGCTGGGCAAACAGGTACAAGCAGCATCAACCCTACCACGTAATTTGGTGGAACTGAGGGATATTCTGTTACAGTCATGGTTCCAAATATCAAGATACACCTACCAAGCTCTCGTTGAATCTACGAGTCATCACTTGAGGGCTCTTTTGGCGGCGACAGGAGATCTCGCACCATATTAGGTAGGTGTGTAACGTATATTCTATTTTAACTTTCCTTTCGAGTTTCTTTTTCTCTGTAAATTTGAGTTTTTTCTCTTAGATATTTTCAAACCTTAACGTTATTACTTTTTCCCTCAAACGAGAATAATGTTGGCAACACAATGAGGTCGGAACAAGAGTGACGTGTGTGTATGTGGCTGTATAAGAGCGATAGATAAAAAGGAAATGCAGCGGTTGTTTAAGAGGATGGTCCACGGATGGCCTAGTGGTCAACGTTCGTGACTGCCACGGAGGGACCTCAGGTTCGATCCACTAAATATCCGCCGTGCGGCGTCGGATGGGCATGTCAAACCGTCGGTCCCTGTGTACTGTCCCCCCGGTAATAAATAAGGGCGTCTTCCTCCCCTTTTGTACCTCGCTTCCGTGTCACTTTCCTATCGGGAACTCCAGCCCAAATCTCCTAGCTTCCTGTTTCTAAGGGTTGTTAAAGATCTGTGATCAGACACTCCCTTCCTAAAATCCTCTACATATGATCTGATCTGAATACATTGATATTAGACGTGCTGTTATACTGTGTTGGGATGTTAAACCACTGATATTATATAGATTAAGCCAGTAAACCATATATGTGTGTGGAGTACAACCCATGCAAGCAAAGAAAAAGTATTTGCAAGTACTAACTGACCTCTTTCTTGTAAGATGTATGAGTACCTTCTAATATTGCATTAACTTAGCACAGATAAAGTAATTACTGACGTAAGGATTAAGTTACAGAGAAAAGAAAACTACGTTATAGGTGGTTTTAATGTGTTGGCTGATTGGTGTAGAAACGTCGGTTTAATAATCGTAGTTGCTAAACATTTATGTATTATTGCTTAAATAACAAACTTTTACAACTACTAAATCAGGGATCGCTCTGTCATGTGTGTGTGAGAGAGAGAGAGATCAGTTGATATACATTGTTTCTCGGGAACATGCTACTCTCTGTTCATTTCTTTACTACAACTAAGTGACTGAGCTTATCCACCGAAGTATTGCTGTTGGAATGTGAGAGAGTTAGTCTTAATTTTAAACAAATCTACCATTCGAAACAAAAATTAGATTCTTCAAGTACAAAAATCTGCGTTTTTTTATTGTCCACAGAGACGTTTGATACATCTAGAACCAAAAATTCTGTTTTGGTGTGTTTTTCTTTATATCAACATTCATTTGGGTTGCTTGTAGTTAGCTGTACTAAACAAACCATGTAGTTTATCCAGTGTTAGGGATTTTAAAATGATTTTCTTTTGTTCATATTCTACTTGAAAGCATTCATTTTTTTGGAAGGCGATTCGTGCTTTACTTAAAAATGCACTCGCTGGCTGTGGAAGTCTGTGCAATTTGTCTCAGTCCTGAAGGTTTCGAGGGCATTGCTGCTCATCCTTTTGAAAATGCATCGAGAATATACCAGAAAGTGATTTGTATTACGAATAAATCTAAAAATGAGTTGCATTCAATTACACTGCACTGCAGATACATTTTCTTGGTCACAAGACAGAAAACATTGTATCTTACACATTTTAAACTTAAGTTCCAAATGAGCAGTTTTCTTTTCCATTTTCCACTTATTTTTAGATAATGAAATTTAACTTACAGACAAATAATATAACATACTGTATGTCATTTGTTGTACGTTGAATTTCGGAGTGTTACCACCAGATAACTGGTCTACTTTTTCAGTTTTCAAGAGCAGTATACCATTGTCTTAAAATAAAAGTGCTTAATCATTGCATCTTTCGAGTTTATACTTATGAAGCGCAGACATGAGACATGAATCTTAAAAAAAAAAAAAAAAAAAAGACATACAAAGGCTTCAGGCAACTGAAAGAAGCATGGAAAGGTGTATATTTGGTGTAAACAGGAAAGACAGGGAGAGTAACTCAGAGATCGAGAAAATGACAAGAACTGATGACATCACGATCAATTAATAAAATCATTCAAGTGGCAATGGACTGGACATATTGCTATAAAAACACACCACCATTGGACACCTGAAATGTTATACTGGATGCTAAGGGACAAGACTCAAAAGAAGGCCACGTGAGAGCTGGGAGGTTGAAATTCGAAAGCGTACGGGAGTAACACGGAAGGAACTGCTGTTTGTGGAATAGACTTGGAGACCTTCAACCAGCAGCGGATTGAGAGTGATGATGGTATTCACTTAGTACAATTTCAGTATAAATATACAATAAAATGAAAGAAATTAGAGGTTATTGATATATACAGTTGTAACGTACCAGGAGATGTGACGTACCTGCCCGAAGGACGCACACGACATAAAGGCAGATAGGAATCAGAATAAAACGTCCGCGTAGCTCAATCGGTAGAGTGACTTATTCCGGAATGAGGGGATCCGGGTTCGAATCCTGGCGTAGACCAAAAATGACGGAAAAATTTACTTCGTTATAATGGCGCCCGAACTATCCGGATGACCCGACCGTTCAAAATCTCGCATTGGTGTGATGTTATTTCCACACCGCGAGATAGGAAAAATAAGAGAATCCCTTCTCCGGCACTTCGAAAAAAAAAATAACGGGGAGATGATGTGACGTACCTGCCCGAAGGATGCACACGACATAAAGGCAGATAGGAATCAGAATAAAACGTCCGCGTAGCTCAATTGGTAGAGTGACTTATTCCGGAATGAGGGGATCCGGGTTCGAATCCTGGCGCGGATAAAAATGACGGAGAAATTTACTTCGTGATACAGTCAGTTGCAAAAGTTTCAGACCACCTGTTTGTATTAGGCGGTTTCTACATATTGCGTCAGCCACTATTTGTATTCTGAACTTCCTATCGGTGTTGCATAATCCTACAGCACTAGCTGTTGATAGAGTTGGGAGAAGCGTGTAAGCTTCAGTTTGCTTCTGGTTTTCATGCTGAGAGGTTCTGTACGTATTTTCTATGTAACGAAAAATGGACAAAAAAGCGTCATTAACTGTTACTAAGAGGGCACAAATAGTGACTTTATATCCTGAAGGATACTCCGAACGTGACATAAGCAGAACAGTGGATGTGAGCAAGACTGCTATTCATAATACGATCATGAAATATCGAGATATGGGTCAATTTAGCAACCGAAAGAGAAGTGGACGTCCAAGGAAGACAAGCCCACGTGATGACAATACCATAACGCGAATAGTTATGTGTTCTGCGAGGAGTTCGTGCAAGAAAATCAAGGCCTTTCTATATTCAAAAGGGTCTGATATTATTAGCACTGTTTCCTGACGTCTTAGCAAAGATTTTGGATAAAGTTTTATAAACCTGCACATAAACCTAGATGAACCTCTGTCATAAAAAAGAAGATGGTCCAGTTTGCAAAGCGTCATCAATCGTTGACTGCTGAAAATAGGAGCCAAGTTCTTTTTTTTCGATAACTCAACTGTGCGTAAATTTCAATCACGCGAAGCACGTGTTCGACGACCAAAAGGCAAAACGGTGATGAAAAATACACCGTTAGCACCGGAGACATCAGCCAAGTCAGATAATATGGGGTGCTATGTCAGCTTCCGGTACTTTTTCATTATCCTTTTTGCCGATAGGCACTACTATGACTGGTCCCTTTTATGTGGAAATATTACGCAAGAAGCAATTAACTCATACAGAAGTGCACAGATGCACAATCTTTATGCATCATGGTGTTCCATGCCACAGATCAAAGACAGTAAAGGACTACCTGCAGTGGAAAAACATAACTGTGCTTGACTGGCCCGGTAATAGTCCCGACCTTAACTCCCATCAAAAATTTGTGAACCATCTTAAAAGCCAAAGTAGCAGAAAAACAGCGGTCAAATTTTCGAGCTTTGATTAATACGGTAAAGTACGTGGGGTGCAAAGACATTTCAAGTGACTACTGCAAATCCCTCATTAAGAATAAGCCACATCGTATTCTGTCTGGTATAGAACACAAAGTTGGCCACACAAAGTACTTATTTCGCTCTTTTTATGTTCAAAAGAATGTAAGTATTCATCTTTGGTGTCATCTTTTCAAATATCCCTGTCTAGTAATTAGTTGTTTCTTTGAAAATCACAATTTTCAATAAATTGACAGGTGGTCTTAAATTTTTGCAAATGACTATATTTGTCTTATCAAGACCGCAAGTGTATTGCACATCAATTAAAATTAATGGTGATTAGAAGGTGAAAGTGGCAATTTAAGTAAACAGTTCCCGGTGGCTCAGTTGTCTAAGCGCTGGTTTCTGACTATTCGTTCGAAATGGTGCTAATCCATGTGAGAAATGGTGTTGTGTTTGTATCACGGCACTAGCTCTCACCCTTCCTGGAACCAGTGGTAATACATTAGGGAAGGGCGACTCTTTATGGACCATCGAGTTGCTCACACTGGTGTGCCGTTAAACCTGGATTAAGAAAAAAGAGTAATTGTTAAATATTTTTGGTTCGTACTTCACATAGTAATTGAGTAACTTGAGTGGCTCTTACAGTTCCTAGGACATTCTTCTCAAAGTGTATAGAATTCAAAACCGTTCGTTCAGCTACTATACGCATAGCTGTTAAAATTAATTTTCCGTAATTTACCAGTAAGGCTCCATGTTTTAACTTGTCCGTCTTTCAAGACCCAGGGTCACTAAGGCCTGCTTCAGAGCCCGAAATCTGAAGTTAAGACTACTCATCTTGCGGCGAGGTAAAACGGTTTGTGTTGTTTCATACGAAATTATGTTACATCATTATTATGTGTTTTTAAGAGAAATTATAAATAAATAAGTAAATAAATAAACAAGTCTGCAGCTTTATTCCTATAAAAGCCGGAAAGGGGAAATTTCAGAATGAAGACCGAAAGGACACACACACACACACACACACACACACACACATAGAAAAAGGTACAAAAAAAATAGCGTACGCGTCGTGCTAAACACACACAGACACTCACTCACACACACACACACACACACACACACACACACACACACACAGTCACCTACTGATTTTCTCCTACAATTTGACCTGAAAAAAATCATTCCTGCTGCCTATGTGATGGATTTGCATTTCGCAGTTCAGTGCATTCAGAATTCCGAACATGATATTCCAACTCACAGCGCGGAATCATTCAATTTATGGTGGAAGCACTGGTGAATAGACGCATCAACAGACATTTCATTTACAGGCAGGTCTGTTTGGAGAGATAATTTACTTTTTTTTTTTTCTTCCACCGTGTAAAGCGAAAATCTCCCACTTTATTTTCGCAAAACCTGAACGAGTTCGCCTATTTTCTGAATTGAAATGATCAATATCTGAAGCTTTCATCACCTATAGACAATTCAGGATCTGCAGAGGAAATAATGTGTTTAGAATAATGTAATGCTTATTTTAAGGGACATCAGCTCTGAAACATATTCCTATACTTTAAAAAGCAGAAATGCTTCACGTTATATCTCAGATCTTTGGTTAATGACATTTCCAGTTTATAAAATACATAGATACGTTTAAGTACATTTTCCGTTTGCTATTTGAATTTAAGATTTAATATATTGTACATAATTTGGGTAGTGCATATCCACGTTATTATTTTCCACTTTGGTTAAAAGAAAAAAACTCAAAGCTGGAGGAGAGAATGTTTGTTATTTCGCATTTTAAAGGATCATTGAACAAAATACTTCTCAATAAAATAGTTAAAATGCTTTGTTAAAATATATTCTATTATTTTCCGTATGCTTAAAAGTAAAAATAAAGTATGAATTCGGAGTATAAAAAGGTTTACTTTCTTTTGCATTTTAAAAGGACGGGAAAATATTTATCAATAACATATTCAAATCATTTCATTATTATATACATTTTATACCCAAAGCAGTATATCTCCTAAGTCATCATAGAAAATACTTTACCAATTTTCTAGTTAATGGTGACATACCATCCCCACTCACGAGCTCCGATCGAAAAAGCTTTTAAAAATATTTTTATTGGACATGCAGTATTATATCGAAAGTTTTAGAATACTATAATCCAAAAAGAAAATTTAATGCGCTTTTATCATTTTTACGGTACCATTACTACTTTGTACGTCATCAGACAGTTCTGAAACACAAACCCACATGGCCTTTCCATGTATCCTGTGGCAGAAATTCCTGTCAGAAAGCCAATATGTTTGGGACACAACGAAGAAGTTGTGTGGAAAATACCGTCAATACGTTAAAGATTCATTTTCCCATTTGAATGTAGGAGAAATCTCTATATAACACATTGCAAAACAAAGAAGTTTTCAATAAAACGAATTCTGTTTCATTACGAATGCACTTCCGTAAAAGACCTTCAAATGTGGATTCATTTTTACGTAAAAAATCTGTCTCTGTCTCGGTGGACCACGGCAGGTTGTGTTCCGAAAAGGCGACTACGCGTCCTTGAGGATTACTGGCAAACTAATGCAGTCGGCTTTCCATTCCTCTACTGCATGCAAGTGAGGAGAGGAGTGCGTCCGGGGCAGACTTCACAGGGAACCATCTATGCATTAGCGTCCCCAAACACAGGGAGTCTGCAGATAACTCAGGAAAAACCGCAGACTAGATGGCCAGCAGGACTAGGATCATTGTGATCTACACTGCTGGCCACCCAAAATGCAACACCAAGAAGGAAGCATCTGATTGGCCTGAAATTCGCAGCATGCGTCGCCCGCGAGAGGACATGCAAACGATTAGCATTGCAGGCCATATACAAATGATGTGCGCCCGGCACGCCACCGAGAAGCACTATAAGAAGGGTGCACAGAAGGCGGGGTGTAAGTAGTGGAAGTGTGTCGTGCTTCCTGACCTGTGCGTGGGAAGCTTCCTGATGCCTCGTCACAGAATACGACAGTCATTCCAGCACGTTTTGGAGTTCGACAGAGGACGAATAGTGGCTTATCGCGACAGCAGTTTATTGTACCGAGACATCGGCGCCCGTGTGGGACGACATCCAGCTACTGTGAGGCGAGTATGGATTCGGTAGGTGCAGGAGGGACGGACGGACCGATGTGAGCGATTGCCGCAGCCGTAGCACATCACCGAACGAGAGGACCGGCATGTTGTGCGGCGGGCATTGGCAGCTCGCATGCCACATCACGAACGTTAGCGCAGGAATTAGGGTGTGTTGCACAACAACTTGTGTCGGCACGTACCGTTCGACGTCGTGTGCAGGGGCGGGGACTTCTCGCATGACGCCCATTGCTCCGATTACCATTGACGTTAAACCAACATGGAATAATTTTTACTTCACAATGTAACTGAGCAGCAATTCTTTGCTCTAATGAGTCATGCCTTTAACTTTTATTTTACAAATTGCATTATATCTTTAGTGATATCAGTCCATTTGTAATCTCTTACCAGTTTTTATTCCGATTTCACTTATTATGAAATTCTTGATTCTGTCCTCTTCGTTTCATCTCCTCATAGTCATTTTGCATGGTAGCAATTAAGGCTCCTCTAAAAGTTTGACACAAAAAACCCCGCGCAAGTGAATAACGTCTCAATGATCTTTTTTCAATTCCGAATTTATGCAGGAGATAGATTGTGTATTTTACCTGTAGAATAATCGTTATACGCACTTTTCATGCCTTCTCTCTGTTTGCTGGTTATTATACAAAATATGATAATTAGTCATTTTATGTGAAAGGGTACATACCTTTTTAAGGACTGCAAACATCATGAAGAACAATGGTTGTAGCACTATACACTTCATATATGAATGGCTAACATTTCCAACTGTGGCACAATATGAACAATTTGGTGTAGAGCGCAGATTGAACCTGTGTATCTGTTCCAGCTTTTCTGACGAATCTCCTTGAATCGGCCTGGGGGTTTCATTAACTAACTATGTGCTGATACAGATCTCTCACTCCAATAGCAGTCGGGGTAAATGACTTATCATTTAGGTACATTTGAAACGGTAAAAGTAGTGATGCAGATGATACAACTTTCATCTACGTTCGTTGTACTAGGTGTGGGTACAGGCGTCGTAGTGCATTTTGATCAAAGCATGCTGGGCTCGATATTCTGGTGTAATGAGTAACGTTGTTGTTATTTCTTCAAAAGTTTTCCCCGTAAGATCTTGATGTATAAGTTGCCGCACCAAGACAAAACCGCGAGTAAACCAGTGCGAGTGGTGAAAATAAGTACTATTGATAAGGTGAATAACTGAGTTGAAGAAAAGAGGCTTAGTGCAGGAGGGAGGGAGTTGGATTGGTTTAAGACAAGTCCAAATGGATAGTGATGTTTTGTAAATTTCACGGTTGTCACGGAGAGTCAGTGGGTATAGGGCTATTCGCAGAAATGAAATGAGAGTAAGAAACGGATCTTTTGGGAAGAAAAGAGTGTTAATACTTGTCTGAGAGACAGTAGAAGCGGAAGATAGTTCGCGTAAGAATAAAACAAAGGCAGAAGCAGTGTGTCTGCGGGCAACATTGTGCAGGTTTTACCCGCCATACTCCACCGATAGTTGAATATTTTTTCCTTGAATCCAATGTATCTTATTCCATATAAATTTGACTATTGCTTGTTGGATATTTTTCAGTATAAAATATGGAGGTAAAGCTGCAGACCAGGTATGAAGAAACATCGGTTGCATCATTGAATTCATAAGTTTTGCTCTGCTAAAGTAAGACAAGTGAGGTTTTAGACAATTTAAGGAAGCCAACCTATTTTGTAATTTCTTAATGGTAGCAGCCCATGTAGCTTCGGCAACAAAACTTTTCTTTCGAATATGAACTCCTAATAATTTTACAGTGTTAGATGTCCACTGGCTGACCGCGGCGAATCGCTTCTTCCACACCAACTTCCGGCCCATAGTCCTGTACATTTTTTACGATTGATTTGAGAACTTGAAGCTGTCGCAAAAATCTCATACGTCTGTTTAAGGACATCCAAGTCGATGTCCTTATATGATGACAAGATAATCCTATGATGTCGAGTTTTGACAACTGTATGAGGTAATGTTCACAGAATCCTTTTCCTGAGTAATCGTAAAACAGGTTCAAAAACTATCGCAAACAGTCCGGCATGGGACAACTTTGCCTAATTCCATTTTCAAATGGGATTGCCGTGGTAATGAAATCTGAATTACATAATACTGGCATCAGTATACAGTGCTACAATCACACCTCGGAATCCCGACGGAAAATCAAAAACATAAAGTGTTGCAGGAAGATAGGAGTGAGAGGTTCAGTCAAAAGCCTGGTGCTGGTCAATGTTAAAAAGTGCAAGTGGTTCTGACTGAGCTGTTGCAAGATCATAGAGGTTTCGAATCGTGTTAATATTATTATAAATAGAGCGGTTGTGTACAGTATATTACTGGTCAGAATTGATTATATAGCTGAGTATGGGATTGCGTCTGTTAGAAAGAATATTCGCTAATATTTTATAATCAGTGTTTAGTAAAGAAAGGGGCCGCCAGTTCGTTAATAAGCGAAGATCGCCAGACTTCGGAAACAATCTCAGAAAAGCTGTGGTAAAGGCAGTAGATGAAGTGGTAGAAGAAAAGATATAATTGTAAGCTGCAAGTAACAGAGGAAGGAGTGACTTCTGAAAACGTTTGTAGAATGGAATAGATAAGCCGTCTGGTCCTGGTGCAACGCTGTGGTTTAATCTTGAAATATAATTCGTGATTTCCTGTGGTGAAATCGTATAATCTAAAGCAGTCGCTAATCCTTCTGGAATCTGAGGCAGGTCGTGAAACAGTGGGGATTGCAGGTTCGGTGATTGTACTGTCGGTTGAAATCTTTGCTGGAAATGATGAGTAACCATTGAGCAAATAGTATGAGGGTTCATTGTCACAGTTCCCTCAGATTGCCTCAACTGTGTAATAGTATTGAGTTTGCTCTTTCGTGCTTCCAACTGCCTTAGTGTTCGAATGGGGACCTTTTGAAGATTGCGAATTTGAAACTTCAAGCTTGAAAGTGCTGTTCTGGCATGTACTTGCACGTTCTGATAAAGTTGGGTTTGATAGACTGAGTACGTTATAGATGAAGGTGCAGTGACTCTTATCATTCTACGCAGTTGGTCAATTTCCATTTGACTTCGTGTTTTTTCCCGAAACGAGAACCGTTGAGCATAGGCAATGTTTTTTTGCTTTTGTAGTGAGTAACAGTGTAAGCTTATCTGTTTCAGCAAAAAATTGCTGTAGGGCATCAGCAAGGATATCTTTGACAGTTGTTTAAAATTCTGGGTTGAAAAGGCATAATTCATCAATTGTCCATACAGATGAATGAGGAAGAGTGGCTGGGGCCATACGCAATCTGAAACATACAGGTTTATGATCAGATGCAACAACAGTTGAGATATATGAAGAAGCAAATCGAGAGCGCAGGAAATTGAACACATAAAATTGTCAATTCGTGCTATTGTATTTAAAGAAGCAATAGCTGAAATGTATGAATAATCCTTCGAGTCAGGATGCATCATTCTGTGAGTATCAACAAGATCAAATTCTGTCCCAATTTCATTATAGGGCACTGCGTGTAGGATGAATATTTGTTGGTGGATATCGGCCAAGCTGTGGGTTTAATACACAATTGAAGTCACCTGCGAAAATTATATTATCTGAAGATGGAATAGTTTGGAGATATGTCTTGACTTGCTGTAACAGGGGTATTGCTTCATTAACACTTTGTTGTACATGTATATTAATAAGATGAAGAGTTTCTTCATAAAACTGAAAAGAGAGATATTGTAGACAGCCTTGCCTACCCTGTGGCTCACGAATATCTTTTAGTAAAGGGGTAACTGAATGATATAGTCCTATTGCCGTTCCACTTCCGATATGCGTTCTACAATTATGGTGAAAAACAAAAAGCCAGATAATCCACCTTGCATATTGGGTTGTGTCTGAACAATTTGTCTCTTGAAGTAACACAGTCTGTGGGGAATGCCGACGAATATCTTCGTATACGAGGGCATTTGCTGTTGAAGTAGACATTCCTCTACAGTTATATGTCACTATCTTCAACAAGTAAATCATCCTCTGGCTGTAGATGTCTCGAACTGTGCTTGTACAATGTATTAATGAATTGTTGAATTCTCCGTCGGAAAGGCTTCCTTTCTAAATGGTTTTGGGCCCTTTTGGACAAATCACTCAATGTATTCAGCTGGGCAATCATTTCGGGCAGTTTTTTTCATATTGTCGTTAATGCACTGCAAATGCAAAATGGAACTATGACTTTTCACAGTAAACAGGTTTTTTAGATTTTCCTGTGTTGAAGGAGCTGTGGGTATTTCACTGTTTCCAAGCAGGCTTTCTAGAGTCTGTATTGGGCTATGCAGTGTTCTCTACATCATGCTATCATTTGAAGTCTGCGATTTAACTTTCTTCGATTTCTGCTGAAACATCCTTCTAATCGGAAATCATTTCAAATTTATTATACGCCTCTGCTTGCGACTCTCTTCTTTCAGTTCTTGGTGACGTCTGTCGTGAACCTGAATCTGACTGAGGATTTTCATGATGTCTCTTTTGATTTTTTGGAGGCCTTCCTTTCTCGTGTTGCACACGTTCAGGGTGTAGAGATTCAGGTTCTTCTAACCTCTTTCGTGGTGTTTTATTTGGAGAAACACCTTCACTGTGGTCCACTCCCCGTTGAGTAGTCAGTTCTGGTGGCTTAGAAATATCCATTTCTGTTTCCTGTTCGGGCGCTTCTACACACTTCTGTACATGTACAACGGGAGAATCCAGCTGTTCCGACTGCTGCTGTACTCCGTTCTCTCTCGGAAATTCCGACTGCTGCTGTACTCCGTCCTCTATCGGAAGTTCCAAATGCTGCTGTACTCCTGTCCCCCTCTCAGGTTCCAGCTGCACTGTCATTTGCAAAGGCTCCTGTACTATAATTCCTTCTGCTTGATTCAAATCAGAGTTAGAATCAACTCGAAGTTCTGCACCATCGTGGATTTGGTTCGTGGTTTTTGAAGCTGGTACTGCAGGCTGGGATATATAAAGGCACTTCGATGCCACATGACCCTCCGCCTTACAACGAAAACATTGTATTCCCACAAATATGTTAAAAACATACCTTCTTGTTTCTGTGAGAATTTCCATTGTCTCAGGTCTGTTCGCTAAATCTTGTTCAGACGGAAAAATGAGTCTGTATTGCTTCCTTGGGCTTTTTACATGATGAAAAGCTGATTCTGCTGACGTCGCAGGAAGTTTCCTAGTTTCACTCATTATACGCCCTGAAGTCCCTAAGCCTTGAACAAGCAATGCATCGGGAATTGCTGGCGGAACAGGTGTCAGTGTAACTATAATGGGATGTTGGACCTCGGGTGTAGGTATTAAATGTATTCCCTTAATATCAATACCATTCACACATAGTTTCTCAGCAGCCTCTTGACGAGTAAAATGGACAATTATTCCTCCACGTTGTGTTATCGCGAATTTAATACATGTTTTAAGTACAATTTTGGCTATTGCCTCTTAATAGATTGGAATTGGTGTATTACTAAGTGCTGGAAAATAACTAAGATGTAAAGCCGTGTACAATGCCTTACCTTGTGGCGATTCATCTGCAATATTGACACGTAGCACTTTATCAATCCTTGTTATCTCCGTCGCACTTGACGTATATGCACTTTGGGCTGTTGCAGTTTTCACTTGATGAATATTCCTTACAGTCTCAGCAAAACTCTTCACATTAGATGGCTGAAGCACCGTGTTACTTTCTTACGCTGCGCCCGGCAATTCCGGCCACTACTCATGACTCAGTGATCTTGAAATTTCCGAAGTAGAAGCAATGGTATCATATGTTGATACAAAAACCTGAGAAATTTTACATTCAGGTTTAGACTTTGCAGAGGTTGTCGCCTTTGAAGCTACTTGCTTTGAAACATCACTGGTATCTGACATGCAGTATACCAGACTTAGGTAAAAAAGAATGCAGGTGCGATTAAAAATAACACACACCCGAAACAAATAAAGTGTGATTAGTATGAAAAAAAAATTAATTTAATATACTCACTAACTCTGTGAGTAAACATAAAAAACTAGCACGTAGTGCTTCCAAACTCAGACACTCAACGCTAACGCCAAAGTAAAGAATATGGCCAATCTTACACGCAGGAGCAGTGAACAAACACGACCGACCACTGTTGTAGCTGCGGGTGATTTGTCTCAATGTGGCCCTGCGGTCGCTATGAACAATGCGCGGTACTCTCCGCTCCCCTCTGGCATTAATAAGCTGCGGACAACGGTTCGTCCTTTGGACATCTGTGCACCACTTTTCATACCTACTGACTACAGCGGCACGTGAACAACACAAAAGCCGCGCCGTTTCCCGAGATCTTAGTTTTATAAAGGACAATTGCGTGCCACCACAATTTGCCCTTTATCAAACTCCGATAAAGCGGCAGCGCCATCCCCGCCATATCCATATAGTTAAATTAACAAAATATAGCCAACGAAATAATTCTGTGCTTCCAACAAAACAATTCCGATAGAGTTTGGCTAAAACAACAAAATAAATCGACAAAATAGCTCAACAACACTATTTTGTTGTTTTAAACAAACTTTTATTCTCAGTGATTCATGTATGGGCCATGGCCATCACGTATATGGAAAAACCCATTACTCAAAATTGGGTGTCCGGATACTTTTGAAAACATAATGTATGATAAAACATATTGAAGAAAGGAGATGTGCAACTGAGACCCCACTTAAAGACAAAAAATACCCGTTACGTGAATTCCATCACTGTAAGAAAATTTTGATTCTTTCGTTATCACCATATTCACATTCAAGCTTTAAACTGTCCCTCAGAAGCGCATTGAAATTTAGAAGGCAAAATGCTGCATTTATTTTTACCCAACCACCTTTCGTCTGTGTTTACAATAAATAAATTAATTCTTAGGAAACTACTTTATTGAATCAGGCTCATCAAGTGAAAGAGCAGCAATGATTGTAAACAATTTTTTGGCTTATAATTAATTAGCGGGTTATTTTCAAGTAGCTTTTAGGGGAATAATTCGCTTGAGAAATTTGTCACAAGGGATTTAGTTTTGAAGTTCTGTGAACTCGCAATTTCTTTCGTGCGATTATTCGCATCAAGTAAAAATTGCTCTCTTTTGTTTAATCCCCGCTTCGGTTAGAAAGGAAAACAATATCTAAGATACTTCCGGGACAGAGAATATTTTGCTGAAATTGAATGCAACTAATCCTCTTGGAGACAATTCGAGCTGAAATAAATACTTCTGTTTCAAAAGATACTCTTAATGAGTGTACAAGTTTTGAGTTTTAAGTCTGCAGTTTCAATGCAGCATGAGTCTCTATTACTTGCTCTTCTTAAATAAATAAAATGCGATACATGATTTCATGCTATTAAAGGTTTCCGACATATACCCAAAAACACTGAAACAGTCAGGTTTCTTTCCAAGTTTGGATAAATTCGACAAATCATGAACGTCACGGGAAACGAGTTCACGGTTTAGCACCACCTCAATTCG
Organism: Macrothele yani; assembly: GCA_039090855.1. Taxonomy (NCBI): domain Eukaryota; kingdom Metazoa; phylum Arthropoda; class Arachnida; order Araneae; family Macrothelidae; genus Macrothele; species Macrothele yani. The sequence goes on from CM076995.1 coordinate 191,669,731, forward strand.
TAAAGATTAGGATCTTAATCTGAAACAAATGCAGAGTTACATCACGAAAAAAGATATCAAGAAGTTAAAATTTGCATTATGCTGGGAAAAAAATAAAAGCTCTAAAGTACTCAGGGAAATGCATGCCGATAAACGTATACGCAACAGCTTACCATACGTAAGCACTGGAAGGATGCATTGATCAAACACTTTTCTTTTAACACCTAATGGCATATTGATTTTGAAAATAATGCTGTTTCTTCCAAAAGCTCTCCAGGCAAGTTTTATACGCCTATTAATTTCTTCATCAATGCCACCTTCACTTGATATCTAATTAAGATAAGTATACCAATGGCCAGAATAAATGAGAAGAAACGTATTTTTCATTATATTAAAATGAGACGGGCTTGGTCTTTCCTCGTATTTGCTCGTAGTTTATTACCAAAACTTCAAATCCAGAGAATCCGGGGTGCTGACTATTTTATCTAACCGAGTTAGAGATATCACCATTATTCTGTCCATTGGTATACTTATCTTAGTTAGATATCAAGTGAAGGTCATATTGAAGAAGAAATCAATCTGCGTGTAAAACTTGCCTGGAGAGCTTTTGGAAGAAACAGTATAATTTTCAAGAGCAATATGCCATTAGGTGTTAAAAGAAAAGTGTTTGATCAATGCATCTTTCCAGTGCTTACGTGTGGTGCAGAGAAGTGGACCTTAATTAAAATAGACATACAAGGGCTGCAGACAACTCGAAGGACAGACCATCGATGGACAGCTAAATTTTAGGCTGGATTCCTAGGGACAGGAAAAGACCCTGAAGAAGACTACATGTGACATGGGTGGATGAAATTCGAAAGTATGCGGGAGTAACATGGAGGAGACTGGCACAAGACAGACCGTTGTGGAAGAAACTTGGGGAGGCCTTCGTCCAGCAGTGGATTGATAATGGTTGACAATGATGATGATATATATATATATATATATATATATATATATATATATATATATATATATATATATATGACAAAACTGTACAGTTCGTTCCAGCGGGCTTTTGGTTTGTTCCAGCTCTTGCCGTGATTTGATAGGCCAACTGCCATCGGTGTTCACCTGATCAGAACGAATGGCTTTATTACTTTTTTTGGGGTTCGTATTCTGATGCTTTGTCCTCTTTTACTTCTGTCAAGTTAGGGCTATGCATTTCTTTCTCACTGCGATTTTCTGACTTTCTGATTTTTCGTCTTTTATGTTTTGTGTTTACGGGGTTTCGGGAACATTTCTTTTATGACTTTTAATGTTACTTTTGGGTTGTTTTGACATGTATGTTCTGCTGCCCTGAAGTTGATTACTTTGTTTTAATCTGGGATTTAAGTGGGTGTTTTTTTGTGTAGAATGGGTTGTCCATTATTATGGTGATCTGTTTGATGATCTTTGTCAAGGACCAGCAAAACACAGTAGTACCTCATCTATACAAAGACCTAGTTGAATATGGTCAATGTGCGTCCTGCCAAGTTTTGTCATAAATGTCAAATGCTAAATTTTATTCTTATTAATTTCACCTTTCAGAGATTTAAAGGTGTTTTTTTTTATTTGTGGGGTGCTTTGCCTGAATTACATTAACGCCATAGCATAAATCCATATTCAACTAGGTCTTTGCAGAGATGAATTAATGCTGTGTTTTGCTGGTCCTTGAAAAAGTCAAAGATCAGCATTTACAAAACTTTCTGCATTCTTGCATGATCTTGTTGTTGGCATTCGGTTTTTTTTTCTAGCTTTTAGCTTCTGTTGAAAATGCTTCTTACTTTTGAATGTTTTTCTGAAAATTCTTCTATGCTGCTTTTGCGCGTTAGGATTTTCATAGGTAAAAAATGTTTTTTTATTAAAATATTTAAAAAAATGTATTTATTAGTTCCGGATGTTTGTTTTATTTAATATAAATATATAACTAATAAACCTTATAAAATAATTAGACTAAAATGACACTCATTAAAAATGTGGTAAAAATATAGCCAGAGCCTCGCAAAACCTCATGGACATGTGACCTATATACATGTGACCATTCATTTAATACCAAACGCAAACAAAATACACACGGAATTTCATATATGAATAGTGAATATCAAAAGTATGCAACAAATAACAAAATATTCCAACAGAAAATAGCCATAACACTGAATAAAAACTATTGTGTCCACCCTTCACAAAGGTCAAACTAGTGAATTCCGTTCCAGTTGTTAGAAGGCTGTTTGAAAAATAAAGTAACAAATAGATACAAGGCCGATCTCATCAGGGCAGCACCGACATATGGATGATGGCTTTTCGATTACCCAATACAAATGCCGGTAATCCTACGCATGTGCGGAGTGTTCCCGAAGCCATCAAGACCAACCAAAGACACCAAGTGGTAAGACTTGTTGAAAGTGAACAGATAAAAGTCCAGGCGTTGCCAATCTCAGAAGTAAAAGTAACTAGATATTGATATGTCGTATCAAGTAATCAAAAGTTAACGAATTGGATTGTACAATGCGTCCTGAACTACTGAGCAATTGACGAAACAGACAGAAGACAAAATTACGTGGTATTCGTTTTTCATCAGGACTCCAATGAATTCTTGTAATTTAACCAATGCACTGTTGAAATCACAACAAATTGATACGATACGAAACAACTGTTATATGACCAAGTTTCTATGCACCCTAATAGAGATATTTGAGTTTCAATTAATAAAAAATTGCACAGGAAAGTTAAAAGTATTCCTTTTGTCGTATACAGTAGTGAATAGGGGATTGCCTAAAAGTTTTATATTTATGTCCAAATAGTTTATGTTAGCAGCCTTTATCACTTCTCTTCTGCAACTCGAGCTCTTCGAGGTAAATCTGTTGTATCTTTAAGCTGAAGTCATTTACATTGAAAACAATTACGTCGTCGATGTATCTGATGTATTTACCCTGCGAGACATTTGTTCTTTTTAAGTACGCGGACTCGAAATAATGAAGGTATAAGTTAGCGAGTGTTCATGAAAATGTTCTTCCCATGGGAATGCCTTTTATCATGGCGATATGAGCAATCACCCATTAAAAGTCAGACACAATGACTTCAGGTTGTTCCAGTTTGTCTTGCTGATACATAGTTCTTCACTGTGATTGTCAAAAATCTTATCACACACCCCATCCCGGTTAACCAAATCTACAGACGTAAATAGATTTACGAAATCAAACGTCTCGATGGCAGAGTTAGTGTTTGGCTTATAACCTCTTATATATAGTCCAAGACTGACTTGTTGTTTCCAATTATCCATGTAGAATCCACATTTGATAGAATAATTTTCAAATTTCACTGCATGACTTACTGTAGCATTTCTTAGCAGTTGTAATAAATCAAAATTTAAGTGGCTTCTTATGGAATTTAGGTAATGAGTAAATAAAAGTATAGTTCAACATAATATTATATATTTCTATTCTTTTTAAAGGCGAAATAGTTTTCTTATTTGTTAGTGGTATATTTATCTAAAAATAACCAAAAATTGTAGTTCGATAAAAATCTATTCAGTTAGGTAGTAATTAAAACTTTAATAGCAGGATTGTTCACTGAAGTTGTGTTTGTAACATATCGCACTTCTCAGTCTTTCTTTGTATTCTTCGGGGTAATGTCGTACGAAATCTCTTGAAAAATTCAATGATTCCAAGAACCAACGCCTCTAGAAACTAATGTGCACTACCGGCCTCCCAAAATGCAACACCCAGAAGGAAGCATCCGATTGGCCTGAACTACGCAGCATTCGTCTCCCGTGAGAGGACATGCAAACGATTAGCATTGCAGTGCATATGCAAATCATGTACGCCCGGCAAGCCACCGAGAGGCACTATAAGAAGGGTGCACAGAAGGTGGGGTATAAGTAGCGGAAGTGTGTTGTGCTGCTGGACCTGTGCGTTGGAAGCTTCCTGATGCCTCGTCGCAGAATACGGCAGTCATTCCAGCACGTTTCGGAGTTCGACAAAGGACGAATAGTGGCTTATCGCGACAGCGGTTTATCGAACCGAGACATCGGCGCCCGTGTTGGACGACATCCAGCCACAGTGAGGCGAGTATGGATTCGGTGGGTGCAGGAGGGACGGACGGAACAACGTGTACGATTTCCGTAGTCGCGGCACACTACCGAACGAGAGGACCAGCATGTTGTGCAGCGGGCATTGACGGCTCGCACCGCCACATCACAAACCTTGGCGCAGGAGTTAGGTTGTGTTGCGTAACAACCTGTGTCAGCACGTACTGTTCGACGTCGTATGCAGAAGCAGAGACTTATCGCACGACGCCCATTGCTCCTATTACCATTGACGTTTCCCCACCGGCCAGTGCGGCGGCAGTGGGCCGTTAAATGCTGCACCTGGACTAAGGAATGGCACGTCATTGTCTTCTCCGACGAATCCCGCTTCTGCCTGCAACACCACAATGGACGGATCCGCGTGTGGCGGCACCGCGGCGAGAGACTGTATGACGCCTGCGCTGTTGCTAAGTTGTCAAACTTCATTTCCGAAGCACTAGATGACAGATAATATACCATTTGTGTTTTTATTGATTTCCAAAAAGCTTTCGACACGGTAAATCACGACATTCTGTTACATAAATAACCCAAATATGGTTTCCGTGTCAAAATTCTTTCCCTCTTAATGAGCTACCTCTCTCATCGCAAACAGTATGTTACTGTAAATAAAATGAACTCCGATCTACTTAATATTTCATGTGGAGTGCCTCAAGGTTCGGTATTGGGACCGTTACTGTTCCTGTTATATATTAATGACCTTCCTCTGTGCCTGCAATCAACTCATGCTTTGCTATACGCTGATGACACTGTCATTTTTCAAAAATGTCATGATTTGCATATATTACAGATAATGATCCATAATGATCTATCAAATTTATCTCATTGGTTATGCTCTAACAAATTATCACTTAATATTCTGCGTAACATCACAGCCTCTCCTTGACAAATGTCAACCCCGCCTTCTCGTGGTGCATCCTGTTCCCACTAAAGGGGCTCTGACGACCGCCCATAGCGGTATAACTATACCATCGGGATCAGAGGAAATGCTATCCCACACTCACCAACCCGCTTGGCCAGCGTGGTGAGTTATGGCCAAACCCCTCCAAAATGATTCCACAACTTAAATCTTGGCCCTCAGTCTCCGGCAGCTGGAATGTACCTGGCCAAGGCAGCGGCCAGTGCGACATGAAGGCAGAGGGTGCTAAGAATCCCCGGAGGACCGGACTAGGCTGCCATCTGATGCTGACCTTGGCTACTTACAATGGACGCTCCCTATCTTCTGATTCAAGGCTTCTTGAATTGGAAGAGGAACTACAAAGGATCAAGTGGGACATCGTGGGGCTAAGTGAGGTAAGGAGAAAAGGAGAAGATCTCATTGAACTGAAAAGTGGACATCTCTTCTACTATCGTGGGACAGATACTGGCAGAACTAGTGGTGTTGGATTTATAATAAACAAGAAACTGAAGGATAAAGTTGTAGAAGTTGAAAGTTCCTCTGACAGAGCTGCAATGACTTGTTATTCAACTCTCGAAAAGATACCAGGCTCAGATTATTCAAACTTATGCACCCACCACAAGTCATCCTGAAGAAGAAATTGAAGAATTTTATGAGGAAATTTGTCATCTAAATAATAAAGGTAAGCAGCACTTGAAAATAATTATGGGAGATTTCAATGCAAAAATAGGGCAACGGCAACAGAATGAAACTTCGGTAGGTAAATTCGGTCATGGCAACAGAAACCAGCGTGGAAATACTCTCGTTGAGTTTGCAGAGGCAGAAGGGTTTTTCATCTTGAACTCCTTCTTCAAGAAAAAGCCACACAGGAAATGGACATGGAGACATCCAAATGGGACGACAAGTGAAATTGATTTTATTATGTGTAACAAAAATTCGTCATAGAAGACTGCAGTGTGCTAAACAAGTTCAACACAGGTAGTGACCATAGATTGGTGAGATGTAAGATGCACCTCAACACTAAACTTGAACGTGGCAAGCTCATAGGACAAACAAAATCTATTGACATAACCAACCTTAAAAAACACCATAATACCTTCAAGTTAGAACTGAAGAACAGGTTCTCTGCTTTAGAAGGCCTAACATCGGAAGAAGTGGACATCTCTGAAGTTAACAGAAAAGTAACAAAAGCTCTTATGGAAACAGCAACAAAATTAGCTGGGTCTAAGAACAAGTTGCATGTGAACAAATTATCAGGAAAAACGAAAATGTTGATGCAAAAAAGAAGAGAGATGAGGACAACTAAAGAAGATGTGACTTCCAAAGTGGAATATATAGAGCTATGCAAGACAGTAAGAAAAAGTATCACTGAAGACGTAAGGAAATTCAACTGTGAACTAGTGAGGAAAGCAATTGAAAACAACCAAAGCCTAAAGATAGCAAAGGGACATCTCAGTAAGGGAAGAAAACAGATTATGGCACTGAGAAAAAGAAGATGGTTCTGTAACAAGAAATAGAGGCGAAATTTTGACAAGAGTGAAAGATTTCTACTCCAAATTATATGAAAGGGATGATATATGCACTCCAGACATCATGAAAGATACCAGTACCAGAGTTCCTCCAGTCCTTCCAGCAGAAGTTGCACATGCAATCAAGAACATGAAGCGAGGAAAAGCTCCAGGAGAAGATGGAATTACTGTAGACATCATACAAGAACCAAGTGGAGAAATCGAAACAGTACTCGCCCAAATTTTCACTCGATGCCTTAATGAAGGAAAGATTCCTGAGGATTGGAACACCGCTACAATGATCCTGCTACATAAGAAAGGTGACATTGAGGATCTCGGAAACTACAGACCTATCAGCCTCCTATCAGTAGTTTATAAAATCTTCACTAAAGTTCTTTCACACCGCTTGAAGGTAACACTGGACATGGCTCAACCGAGAGAACAAGCTGGATTCAGGAGTGGCTACAGCACAATAGATCATATCCACGTGCTGAGAGAACTAATTGAAAGAGCGAGGGAATATGAACTTCCATTGTGCATGGCTTTTATCGATTATGAAAAAGCCTTTGATTCGGTGAAACCATCAGCAGTTACAATGGCTCTGAAAACCTGCGGTATTGAAGATGCATACATTAATATTATTAATAACATCTATGAAAATGCAAGTGCAAAGATTAGGCTGTTTGAAAATACAACACACATAAAAATTGGAAAGGGAGTGAGACAAGGTGACACCATATCTCGAAGCTCTTTAATGCCACATTGGAGGGTGTTTTTCAGTCACTGAGCTGGGAAAACAAGGGGATAAAGATTAATGGAGATTATCTAACCCACCTTTCGTTTTGCTGATGACGTAGTCATTTTTGCAACTACCCCATCAGAGCTGCAGAGTATGATCCAGGAACTTGCTGGACAAGAGTAAAGAAGTGGGATTAAAAATGAACTTTCAGAAGACAAAAGTGATGTTCAATGCTTTTACAAGAAATGAAGATTTATCGATTGATGGAGAAAAGCTGGAGATAACAGACACGTACGTTTATCTTGGACAGCAGATATCAAGTGAGGGTCACATTGATGGAGAAATTAATCGGCGTACAAAACTTGCCTGGAGAGCTTTTGGAAGAAACAGCATAATTTTCAAGAGCAATATGCCATTATGTCTTAAAAGAAAAGTGTTTGATCAATGCATCCTTCCAGTGCTTACGTATGGTGCAGAGACGTGGACCTTAACTAAAAGAGACATACAAAGGCTGCAGACAACTCAAAGAAGCATGGAGAGGTGCATGCTTGGTGTAACCAGGAGAGATAAGAAGAGGAACTCGTGGATCCGAAAAATGACAAGAGTGGAAGACATCATGATCAGAGTTAAATCCCTGAAATGGCAATGGGCTGGACATACTGCCAGAAGGACAGATCATCGATGGACAGCTGAAATTTTAGATTGGATTCCAAGGGACAGGAAAAGACCCAGAAGAAGACCACATGGGAGATGGGTGGATGAAATTCGAAAGTATGCAGGGGTGACATGGAGGAGACTGGCACAAGACAGACCGTTGTGGAGGAAACTTGGGGAGACCTTCGTCCAGCAGTGGATTGATAATGGTTGACAATGATGATGATGATGATTCTAAAACCAACGCCGTATATTTTCGAAACGTTCATAAAAGAGAGGACATAAATACCTGTCCAGTCAGGATTAATGATCTCTCCCCTAAAATTGTGGACAAAGTTCAGTATCTTGGTGTTTGGTTTGATGAATTCTTTAACTGGAATACGCATGTTCAGTTTGTTTTAAAAAAGTTTCCTTACAGGTTGGCCTGCTTGGTAAAATTAAGCATCTCTTCACTATCAATGTCCTAATACATTTTACTATGCTTTTATTTATACCCATCTCTCCTATTGTCTGGAATCTTGGTATTCAAATATAAGTGCAAACAATAAGTTATGCTTGCTCAAATTACAGAAGAAATCTGTTCGCTATATGCTGAACATAGATTACATGTCTCATTCAAAACCATTATTTCTAAAACTAAATATTCTAAAACTTCATGAAATGTTTACCTTAAAACTAGGTATCATGTTTTTTTTTTTAAATAATGCATCTTAAACTGGCTATTTTTCAATCTTACATCAAATATGTTGATTATTCTATCTTCACCAGATCTGTTGCTAACAAGAAATTATGTCAGACGTGTGTTAGACTTAATTATGGTTTAAATAGTATAGTGTATAAAGCCATTATCCAATGGAATAATCTCCCAGAGAGCATCAGATCCTTGGAAAATATCAAAGAGTTTACTTTGTCTCTGCGAAATTACATAGTAAATCACCCTGATCTCCATAACGAATCTCAACCCTATCATTAAATTGTAGTTCCTAGCATGCTGCTAACAGTGGTGCTTCTGTTATAACCATCTTACTTGCTTTCATATATGCCATATGTTTTATTTTTTTTTCTTACATCTGATAAGGGGAATCGTCTTACAACCAATGTGTTCAGATTCCTCCTGGTGTATTGCATTTTCATATAACTGTAAATTTTAAAGGCGTGCAATAAATAATTGTATTGTATTGTATTGCATCGCCATACCGGTCTGTCACCTGGCGTTATGGTTTAGGGCGCAATTGGATATGACTCCCGCACCCCTCAGGTACGCATCACCGGTACACTCAACAGCCACCTCTACATCTCCGACGTTTTGGAACCTGTAGTCCTCCCTTACCTGCAGGACCTGTCAGCGGCCACATTTCAACAGGGCAATGAGCGCCCGGACGTGGCACGCATCGTGCAATAATTCTTCACGGCCTACCAGGTGTCACTGATGCCGTGGCCCGCCTGTTCTCCCGATATGTCGCCCATCGAACACGTCTGGTCGCTAATCGGTAACCGAGTGGCCCGGCAAGCACCACCCGTGATGAACTGCGGCAACGTGGGGAAGCAGCCTGGACCCACATACCCCAAGCCTACATCTAAAGCCTCTTTTGTCAGATTCCGCGGCGTGTAGCGGCCGTTATTGCCAGCCATGGGGGCCACACGAACTATTGATGTCTGCATGTTCCGCAAGTCGCACGGACCTGTAAGCTCAATCATTTCATCTTTGTATCTGTTGCTATGTGTCCAGTAAATCTGGCTTTCCTATCTCGTGTCCTTCTTGGTGTCGCATTTTGGGTCGCAAGCAGTGTATCTTGTCTCCTAACCTAAGCAACACATTCACGCAAACTATATTTTCTCCTACTATTTAATTCTCCCTCTTTCTATGCCGTAACATAATTACTGTTTCCTCTTAAGATCTGTTTGTCATTTCGATAAAAAAAACTGCGTTTTCAGATCGAGTTATTTAAACAATGATGAAAAATGGAAGCTCCTTCCCCTCTCGTATAGAATGAGATATGAGTCTTGTTTTGTTGTTCAAGAGAATTTGTTCATTTCTTGGGTCATTCAGTTTGTATTTCATTCAAACTTTAACTTGAGAGGTAAGCAAAGTTCTGTTTTAAAAAAGAGACAAAATCAAATAAAGGAAGCTCTTGCGCAATCTTTACTGTTCATGCATACACATGCATCGACAGTACTCGTCTTTTGCGTTATTTGACTAACAAACTCTTTTGAGATTGTGAATATATCCGGAAGATAATGCAATCGTGAAAGAAAAATGTTTACCAGTTTCGGTTAATATTTAAAACTTCGAGAAATTCGAAAACTCCTTACTTTGTCTCACTCCAGAAATTCTTTGGCATTCAAATAAATCGCAAAAGAGCTTGTGAAACTATAATCTTATTCCCTCTACTTAAGACTGAAAATCTATTTTTCCTGCAGAAATTATTACAGAAGGAAGATTGTTTAGAAGTTTTATTTATTCAGCTGCTAAGGCAACGGTTGCATTTAGATATTTCGTTAGTGTAGGAAGATAGGGAACATCTCCCAAGTGTTCGAATCCTCTTTACCAAAGACCTTTGTTTTACTATATAATACTTTATAGTTAATCGTTTGCTATTTTATACTTAATAGTTAGTAGTTAACGTAATGCCGAAAAATTACCAGCATAAAATTATAATGAACATGCTGTTAGTAGGAACGTTATATAATTTGGATCACAACTCATTCTAGTATTTCGTGTACAGGAATGCATTATAACTAAAAGGTTTTAAAAGAGGTTTACTAAAACATAGGTTACAATAATACACAAGTTAAAAAAACACATAAATAAACGAGATCTTTCGACCTGACGAAAACGAGATCTTTCAACCTGAATACACCTACAGGTACAAGAACACCGGAAATCTTTGGGAAAATAAAGATGAACAAACCCAATCACCCACTACGCCCCCTTGTATCTTCACGCGCCTCTCCAACCAGAAACTTGGAAAAGGCCCTGGCTTTATTATTGATACCGTTGACTTTGGGATCTAATTACTCCATTAGATACTCATTACGGGATATTAAAAAGAAAAAGTTTTGAACATAGGAAACAATCATTTGTTATGTACTCTATGGATGTAATATCCTTATACCCAGCGCCCCGATAGACTTGGCACATGACGTTGTTGAAGAAAGGCTATATGCTCAAGCCAAATTCTTACCCGCGGAGATTCAGTCTATAATGTCAGCCCTAAAATTTGTGGCCAAGCGTACATTCTTTCGATATAATGGAACCTTTTACCGACAAAATGGGGGTACCCTTATACCTTTGTTTGCGGTTTTGGCCGAATTGGTGTTACAGCAACTTGAAAACCAAGTTCTTAGCGAGTGCCCTTACAAACCATTACTATTCATAAGATATGTGGATGACATTCTGATGTTTTGGAATCACTCACAGGCTGACCTGCAATATTTTTTCAACTTGTTTTGTAATCAGTATTCAACTATTAATTTCTCACTTGAATGTGAAATGCAGTTTACTCTTCCGTTTCTAGATATTTTCATCAAAAGGGACCCTAACTCATCTAAAATAATTTATTCCGTTTACAGAAAACCTACGTACCAGCCCATTATTATTCCAAACTTATCTTTTCACCCCTCATCTTACAAGTTAGCTGCATTTCGATATTTAATTCGTATTGACGCATTCATCTGGTTTACGACAACGACGCTTAGAACTAAAACAAAATTTTTAATATAGCTGTTGCAAACGGATACACACGTGAATATGTGAGACTCCATTTAGTGAATCACCAAAGATTGCTTTTTACCTCATTACAATAAGAAACTAGAACTGAAAGATTCGTTGGACTGTATACCTGAATGTGTGATCGCAGTGAAAAACATATGTCAGAAGTTTACTTTGGACTTTGGGATGAGAACAAAAAAAACCTTATTTTCCGTTATTAGGCAATATCGTGACTCTATAACATTGGAACAAAAACATGGGGTATATTCCATACCCCACACCCCGGGACCCCAACCTGGTCGACAAAGTATATATATAGGCTCCATGCGGCGAAGTGTCAAAATTTGCATGTTGGAGCGTAGGTATGATATTCGTACAGGGTCGAGAACCACGGCACTAGCAAGTCTTGTCGAAACTGAAACATATGATCCAAACTGGGATGCAGTTAAAGTAATAACAACAGCGGACAATAAAAATATGACATTATTCGCAGAAAGCATCTGTATCTATCTCATGCAAGAAAAATGTTGAAACGATGATATGCCACTAGTATTATACGTAGTATTAATGACCTCCGTCTAGTTGCACGATAAAATAAGTTAAAACTACATTGAAAGTTAAAACTTTATTAAAAGCATTGACACACATTCTTGGAAAGCCTGCACATTTACAATTTGGGCGACTCCTGTTGTAATGACGGCTCCTCTCGTCAAATTAAAAGGCCCTGGCAACATCTCTTCCACCTAGTCACTTAATTGAGAACTGGAGATGTTTTAAACGTGACCATTATGTCCAGACTGATATGTAAATTTTCTTTTAATTTTGGCCTCTTATCTGTTACCTATCATCATCATCATCATCATTGTCAACCATTATCAATCCACTGCTGGACGAAGGTCTCCCCAAGTTTCCTCCACAACGGTCTGTCTTGTGCCAGTCTCCTCCATGTCACCCCTGCATACTTTCGAATTTCATCCACCCATCTCCCATGTGGTCTTCTTCTGGGTCTTTTCCTGTCCCTTGGAATCCAATCTAAAATTTCGGCTGTCCATCGATGATCTGTCCTTCTGGCAGTATGTCCAGCCCATTGCCATTTCAGGGATTTAATTCTGATCATGATGTCTTCCACTCTTGTCATTTTTCGGATCCACGAGTTTCTCTTCTTATCTCTCCTGGTTACACCAAGCATGCACCTCTCCATGCTTCTTTGAGTTGTCTGCAGCCTTTGTATGTCTCTTTTAGTTAAGGTCCACGTCTCTGCACCATACGTAAGCACTGGAAGGATGCATTGATCAAACACTTTTCTTTTAAGACATAATGGCATATTGCTCTTGAAAATTGTGCTGTTTCTTCCAAAAGCTCTCCAGGCAAGTTTTGTACGCCGATTAATTTCTTCATCAATGTGACCCTCACTTGATATCTGCTGTCCAAGATAAACGTACGTGTCTGTTATCTCCAGCTTTTCTCCATCAATCGATAAATCTTCATTTCTTGTAAAAGCATTGAACATCACTTTTGTCTTCTGAAAGTTCATTTTTAATCCCACTTCTTTACTCTTGTCAGCAAGTTCCTGGATCATACTCTGCAGCTCTGATGGGGTAGTTGCAAAAATGACTACGTCATCAGCAAAACGAAGGTGGGTTAGATAATCTCCATTAATCTTTATCCCTTTGTTTTCCCAGTTCAGTGATTGAAAGACATTTTCCAATGTGGCATTAAAGAGCTTCGGAGATATGGTGTCACCTTGTCTCACTCCCTTTCCAATTTTTATGTGTGTTGTATTTTCAAACAGCCGAATCTTTGCACTTGCATTTTCATAGATGTTATTAATAATATTAAGGTATGCATCTTCAATACCGCAGGATTTCAGAGCTGTGGTAACTGCTGATGATTTCACTGAATCAAAGGCTTTTTCATAATCGATAAAAGCCATGCACAATGGAAGTTCATATTCCCTCGCTCTTTCAATTAGTTCTCTCAGTACGTGGATATGATCTATTGTGCTGTAGCCACTCCTGAATCCAGCTTGTTCTCTCGGTTGAGCCATGTCCAGTGTTACCTTCAAGCGGTGTGAAAGAACTTTAGTGAAGATTTTATAAACCACTGATAGGAGGCTGATAGGTCTGTAGTTCCTGAGATCCTCAATGTCACCTTTTTTATGTAGCAGGATCATTGTAGCATTGTTCCAATCCTCAGGAATCTTCCCTTCATTAAGGCATCGAGTGAAAATTTGGGCGAGTACTGTTTCAATTTCTCCACTTGCTTCTTGTATGATGTCTATAGTAATTCCATCTTCTCCTGGAGCTTTCCCCCGCTTCATGTTCTTGATTGCATGAGCAACTTCTGCTGGGAGGACTGGAAGAACTCTGGTATCTTTCATGATGTCTGGAGTACATGTATCATCCCTTTCATATAATTTGGAGTAGAAATCTTTCACTCTTGTCAAAATTTCGCCTCTATTTCTTGTTATAGAACCATCTTCTTTTCTCAGTGCCATAATCTGTTTTCTTCCCTTACTGAGATGTCCCTTTGCTATCTTAAGGCTTTGGTTGTTTTCAATTGCTTTCCTCACTAGCTCACAGTTGAATTTCCTTACGTCTTCAGTGATACTTTTTCGTGTTGCCTTGCATAGCTCTATATATTCCACTTTGGAAGTCACATCTTCTTTAGTTGTCCTCATCTCTCTTCTTTTTTGCATCAACATTTTGGTTTTTCCTGATAATTTGTTCACATGCAACTTGTTCTTAGACCCAGCTAATTTTGTTGCTGTTTCCATTAGAGCTTTGGTTACTTTTCTGTTAACTTCCGAAATATCCACTTCTTCCGATGTTAGGCCTTCTAAAGCAGAGAATCTGTTCTTCAGTTCCAACTTGAAAGTATTATGGTGTTTTTTTAGGTTGGTTATGTTAATACATTTTGTTTGTCTTATGAGCTTGCCACGTTCCAGTTTAGTGTTGAGGTGCATCTTACATCTCACCAATCTATGGTCACTACCTGTGTTGAACTTGTTCAGCACACTGCAGTCTTCGATGACGAATTTTTTTGTTACACATAATAAAATCAATTTCACTTGTCGTCCCAATTGGATGTCTCCATGTCCATTTCCTGTGTGGCTTTTTCTTGAAAAAGGAGTTCAAGATGAAAAATCCTTCTGCCTCTGCAAACTCAACGAGAGTATTTCCACGCTGGTTTCTGTTGCCGTGACCGAATTTACCTACTGAAGTTTCGTTCTGTTGCCGTTGCCCTATTTTTGCATTGAAATCTCCCATAATTATCTTCAAGTGTTGCTTACCTTTATTATTTAGATGACGAATTTCCTCATAAAATTCTTCAATTTCTTCTTCAGGATGACTTGTGGTGGGTGCATAAGTTTGAATAATCTGAGCCTGGTATCTTCTCGATAGTTGGATAACGAGTCGTGCAGCTCTGTCAGAGGAACTTTCAACTTCTACCACTTTATCCTTCAGTTTCTTGTTTATTATAAATCCAACACCACTAGTTCTGCCAGTATCTGTCCCACGATAGTAGAAGAGATGTCCACTTTTCAGTTCAATGAGATCTTCTCCTTTTCTCCTTACCTCACTTAGCCCGACGATGTCCCACTTGATCCTTTGTAGTTCCTCTTCCAATTCAAGAAGCCTTGAATCAGAAGATAGGGAGCGTCCGTTATAGGTAGCCAAGGTCAGCATCAAATGGCAGCCTAGTCCGGTCCTCCGGGGATTCTTAGCACCCTCTGCCTTCATGTCGCACTGGCCGCTGCCTTGGCCAGGTACATTCCAGCTGCCGGAGACTGAGGGCCAAGATTTAAGTTGTAGAGTCATTTTGGAGGTGTTTGGCCATAACTCACCACGCTGGCCAAGCGGGTTGGTGAGTGTGGGATAGCATTTCCTCTGATCCCGATGGTATAGTTATACCGCTATTGGCGGTCGTCAGAGCCCCTTTAGTGGGAACAGGATGCACCACGAGAAGGCGGGGTTGACATTTGTCAAGGAGAGGCTGTGATGTTACGCATCACCTGACCTTACATCCCCTGTTACCTATATATACCTATATATACTTGGATGGACGATCTCATTTTACCTTCTGAAGATGGGCGTATGGTAATGCCCGAAAGGCCTAATCGTTTTAACTTTCAATGTAGTTTTAACTTATTTTATCGTGCAACTAGACGAAAGTCATTAATACTAATACATGCAGCACGAATTTTATTGATAGGGATAGATGATATGCCATATGGGATACCTACCGCTAGGAAATCGTGTATTAATAATTATAGAACGAACAGTAGATTTGCAATTTAAACAAAACTCTAACTATCTTACACTGTAAATAGTTTTTTTGTTTAGCGTAGACCACGTAAAATGTCATTCTTGGTGATATATTTTTGTATCATTTGGTGCGCATGTGCAGTGTTGCTATACGTCATTCTTGCTTTAGTATATATAATGTAGGGTGGCCATCTATGACCACAGTGTTTTTTCAGCAAAACCTGATGATGACCTGAATGTCAGGTCGAAAGATCTCGTTTATTTATGTGATTTTTAACTTGTGTAACATTGTAATCTATGTTTTAATAAACCTCTTTTAAAACCTGACGAAGGTTTGCATCACACGTTATTACGTCGTGCATTAAACATTGCTTCCCGAACCATATTGCCGTATTCTGCACGGAGAAACCCAGATTTGTTTTAACTAAAAGGTATTTGTCAGTTTTAGGTTTCCAAAATTATTATTTGAAATACCAAACAGAAGTCATCGCTCTTTGCACGTTTATAAGTGAGTCATGGAAAAATTATCATCGGCCGCCACCGAGAATCGAACCCAGGGTTTTCCAGGTACGCGCCGGACATGCTACCACTGCACCACAGCGACCACGAATTCATCCAGACTCACATACGACTAATTGCCAAGCTAATTGGAAGGCTGCTTCTTGGAGCCCCGCACATTGCTGGGGACTCACCAAAGATGGTAAGCAGCAACTGAACAAATAACTAAGAGGCGAAATGAAGAGCGATGACTTTTGTTTGGTGTTCCAAATCCACGTCAATTGTCTATATTACTTAGCATTTGAAATGTTCAAAACAGCTTTGCAACAAAGGACTTGAAAATCATCATGTACTAAAAGACGAACACGTACGGATAAAAAAAATTGAGCAATGTTTGCGAATTGCTTATGGATCAGCATTCAGTTTAGTGTTAAGTGTGACGTTCTACAGAGGTGAAAACATGGACCGAGACGACAAATCTGCTGACAGACGTTCTGTCCGCGTAGCTCAGTTGGGAGACCGACTTACTCCGGAGTAAGGGGGCACGCCTTCGATGTCCGTCGAGGACAAACTTTTGTTTTCACATTGGCACCCGATTGTGGGAAATGGATCCATTGGCCGTTGGGTTCTTCGAAAAGTGTGTGATGTTTGTTTAACACATTGTTTGGAATTGATGTAAAATTCCTACTTCGCTTCAAAGACAAAAACAAGAAGTCAGTAAAATCATGTAATGCATTGATTATGATACGTTTTCCAAAATACCAGAAATCATTAATAAAGTTATTACTCAAGTTATAAAGATAATGGCTGTGGAATAAATATCGCTCATGTGTTCTGACATTTGACCCCATTTCGATGTTATTCAATAGAATCGGTTCAGTATACCTCAGGGATAACATACTAAAGTTTTGACGCAATGGAAACATTTTTACGTAAGTTATGAGAACAATGGCTGTGGAATAAATCTTGCTTTTGTGCCATGACCTTTGACCCCATTTCGTTTACATTCAACAGAACCGGTCCACTATACCTCCAAAACAACATGATACAGTTTTGTCGCAATCGAAGCATTTTTACGTAAGTTATGATGCATAAGATTAAGGGAATGGATTCCGCTCCTATCTCCTGACCTTTGACCCCATTTCACCCATTTTCATTAGAATTCGTTCTCAAGTGATCCCCTACCACATACTAAAATTCCATCGAAATCGAACAATTTTTACTCAAGTTATGACGCATAAAGGCAATGGAATAAATCCCGCTCTTATGTCCTACCTGACCTTTAACCCCATTTTCAATAGGGTTCATTCCCATGAGGGCCCCTACTACATACTAAAATTTCATCGAAATCGAAGCATTTTTACGCAGGTCATGAGGCATAAGGGCAATGGAATGGATCCCTCTCCTATGTCCTGACCTTTGATTCCATTTCTTCCATTTTCAATAGGTGTAATCGCCAGGTGTTCCTCTACCACATACTAAAATTTCATCGAAATCGAACCATTTTTACGCGAGTTATCGTGCGGACGGACAGACGAACGAACAGGCAACCTAGACAGACGGACAAAGCAGGAACATATACAGTTCTTCAACGTACGGTTAGGAAGCGTAAAAAATTAAAAGGGAGATGATGTGACATTCTACAGGGGTGAAAACATAGGTCAAGACGACAAATCAGCAGCGAGACGTTCTGTCCGCGTAGCTCAGTTGGGAGAGCGACTTACTCCGGAGTGAGGGGACACGGTTTCGATACGCGTCGCGGACAAACTTGCGTTTTCATATATGTTTCTCTTAATAAAACTTCTTGCTTTCTTTTAGTGGACGCATTCCTTTATTTTTTCTCTGTGTGCTGCGCCCCCAATTGATGCGACATGCAGGTATCTGGATATTCAAAGATCATCGAAAGGAATATATTCACAAAAGATCCATACAGAAAATTAGTCTCGAAGAGTTGCTTCTTTACTCAGGAACGTACCACGGTGAGTCAAATGATTGTTCCGTTTTAAACTACATTTGATGCTGGGACTCCATTACTGTAAGAAAACATTTTTCCAAGGTGTTAGGGCGTCGGCACCCGTAGACCAAGATATTAGGTATTATTAAATTTAGTATGTGGTAAGGGACCACCTGGGACAAATCTATTGAGAATGGGTGAAATATTATCATCCACTCGATACCGCGATGACGAATCACACACCAGGCCAATAACATGAGACACACCAAGCTGATGACGCGCTTTTGCCATGGAGAGATGATGGAGGTCGATAAACGTGCTGTTTGGGAGCTCTTACACCATAATTATATAACAGCGTTAAACAAGGCAGTAGCAGAGAGAGGGAGAGAACAGTTTGTAGAGTTGAAGGCCAAGAAACATTTGCATTGTACGAATATAGTTCCGATGTTTCAATAGTGGGGACACTAATCTTGAGGACAAGCCGAGGTGAGGGCGTGCAACTACCAAAAACACTCGCACCCTTAACAGACCTGTGAGAACGAACCCCACTATTAATGCACCATAATTTGCATCTGAAGTAGGGTCTTCACAAGCCACTATCGCTCGGCATCTGCAGCACAGTCGTTTCTCCTCCTGCTCAATCAAATGATTCCGCTAGAATTGACAATCTAGAGACGAAACAACGTGTCGCTGCCTTCCGCAGATTACTGTCAAATCTACAAAACGACAGGTTTTGGCATCGTATCGTCACAGATAGAACATCCGGACGGCTCCAACCGATACTACATGGAAAGGATCAAACGTTCATTTAGAATTAGGGTCAAAGAGTACAAAAGGGACATAAAGAGCGGCAAATTATCCACTGCTCTATCCAGAGAATTCCAGTTCAAGTCTGCCGACCCTATGTGGGATGACATAAAGAAATAAACTTCTTTCTTTTCTCTTACATCCACTGCCATTCGGGAAACTTTGAGATCATTACCAACAATGAGGTCTGCAATGACAGCGTCTCGCTAGAGTTACCACAAATTTGGAACAAATTCTTCAAATAGTGAATGCCCATTGTTTTCCTCCAAGGATTCCGCTTGCAAAACGAACAAGATGCCTCGCGTCTTTAATTGTCTAATTAAATTTGCATCTCTGCGTTTTTTGTCATGTCAAGTCACCGCATTTAAATTGTTGAAGCTTTTATTATCCAGTTTGAAGTCTGCTGTCCACCTTCTCTGAGAAAGCTATCTGGTTGATGTGCGAGAGCTTGGAAACTTTGATTCCTATTCTAAGCCAAGAAATTCGGATCATTAGTATAGTTATACTATTTTGAGGTTATTCTTACGTTATTCTACCACTAGGAACCAGTGGCAGAGGCCACATCAGGAAGCACAGCCAGTGGTGTAAAGATAGCGGTTCGAGAGAAAAGCCATACTATGCATTTGGTGTAATCGCGAGCTTCTTGTGAGCTGGGAAATCTCGCCAGATAATGAGGCTATGGAAGCGAACCTCAATGCAAAACACCTTCACTGGGTCCGTTATGACGTTCGACAACACTACTCAGCGCTCGCATATGGAAACTGGGCGTTCCCGCAAGTGAACAAAAGTGCAAGTCATACCTCTAGAGTGTTTCGTCGAAAACTACAGGAATTAGCAATAGTTGAGATCCTATCCCTTCCTCCATACAATCCTGATCTTACCCCATACACCATACAGTCTGGAACTTGCCCCATCCGACAATCATCTGCTTCGATTCGTGGTCTATTTCCTACAAGGACGGGACTTCTCTTCAAATGTGGATGTGGAATTTGGCATCAGAGAGTTTTTGTTCTCGACACCTGCCGAGTGGTACCGCTATGGGATCTCGGACATAGTGGAATTTTGGGAAATAACTATAGAAAACATTGGCCTGTGTGTGTGTGTTTGTGTGACATTTGTAGAGTGATGTGATCGTACAGGGGTTACCTGCATCATTAAACATTTTAACTACAAATGAAACGAACTTTTGACTCACTCTGGTACAATTTGTTTCATTTCCATCTGTTGCAGAAAATCAGTGGCTTTGTTCGCTGTTCTTCCGTCGCACACTGACTCAAAAGCATTTAAAAGTAAAGGCTTGTTCTTAAATTTAGACAACTGCTTCCAGGAAGAGAATGGAGCTAGGGCTGTTTGGAAAGCTAACCAGACTTGTCTTATTTGAAGGTAGTTCTGCGTGGGCCAGCGTTGAAATCTTAAATCCACCCAACACCCTCTGTTATATTCCACACAAGGCATTTTCTATATTTCTGAGGAAAAGCCTTGCATGGGTCTTCGTTCTGGCAGTACTTTAGGAACTCCATACCTCAATCTGCAGGACAGCGCACCATGTCGTACTGCTCGCGTTGTTACATACTTATTTGAGGACACAGGCGTCGAAGAAGTTGGGGAGTCCAGAATCCTGATCCGGTTCCTATACAGGACTTCTTATATGAGTTTATCGTCGGGTGTGTGGAAGAAGAGATATCGCAGCAAACGAATCTGAATTGATTTTTAAGGCGGAACGCAACGCAGAACATCTACAATAAACTGATGGATCGTATTCCATGAAAACTAGAGGCCGTCATTAGAGCTAAGGCTTTCAGAACAGAACATTATATTTTTTGTAAATAAATTGTATTCTGGTGTCCGGATACTAATGGTAGTGCAGTGTATATTCATACTGAAAGATGCTTTAGTATAGCTGAAATCAATCTGCCAATGTTTGGATTTCCTTTTCTTTACTGAAAAACATTAAAACCGAGAGTTTATGAATATCTCAGTGTGTTCTTTTTTTATTTTATTTTGACTGAAGGTTTAACGGCCATCGTGAGCAACTCAGTAGGCTATAAGCAGTCGCCCGTCCCTAATTTAGGGCCACTGGTTCCAGGGAAGGGAGAGAGAGCCAGTGCCATAAGACAAACACAACATACATTTCTCACCAGGATTTGAACCCGGATCCTTCTGGGACGAATGACCATAAGCCATCACTTGGACCACTGCGCCACCGGGGCGACTTTGTGTGTTCGGGGAAATGGCAACTTCAGCAGTTGATCTTACCCTGAGTAACTTCAGCAGTTCAATCATTTCCATCCGGGAAAGATATAAATTCAAAATCACTTATGCGGGTATTTTCTGTGGGTGTATTACTGAAAATTTAAAATTACCTTCAACTCCAACTTCTTGTGATCAAATTAGATGCTGTATTTACGACGGACTGTACATGATTAGATTTGTCTCTACCACCCCTGAAATGGACTCTAGTCGGAACTGAGAATAGAAGGGACTCAGATTATACTCGACAAAATGGCGAACCAAAACATCAGCAAAAATACGCCATTTGAACTTATTTCTGGGAGGGGCATATTCAATCTATTTCATTAAAACCCCATTGTTTCGCTGCTGCAATGCAGCATTCTAGGTAAATAAAACATAAGACGCCTCAACGCAAAACCAGTGTTTGTATCATGCGGAGTTTTGTCTTACACATCTCTCTAAAAAGTGCGATCAGCTGCTGATTGCCACTAGATGAATTCATGTCAACTAGAAGCAACAAAATGCATGGGTGTCAGTGCCATGCTACTACATAAATAACATACACAACAATATTTATGTACATTTAATCTCTCGTGCAAATAATATCTGGTAAAAAATAAACTACTTGAATTTTAAATATTTTTTATCATCGAACGAAAACCCCCATGCCTGTTGAATTCGAGAACATTTGGATATATCAGTCTCACTGTTCGTCAAGAAAGATCAGCTTTGATTTCATGATAAATATATTCCACAGTATAAAATTTATGTTGGCAGTTTTGCTCAGACATAATCAACAGCATTCATATTTCACGCACACTCATCGACCAGATTCAACTCATATTTGCAGAATGTTTCCATGAAACATTTTGGACAACAATATATTTACTATTCTACATCGCAATGATAAGACATGGTGATACGTATAGTGGTCGGAATTCCAGAAAAAGCAATGATAATGATCTAATCACAATATTTCAAACAACTGTAGAATGCATGTTGATAAACCGAAAAGATATACTAACTTTTCTTAGGAAATCCTCTGAGTATAATTATTGATTGTGATTACATAAGTATTGCTAATACAATTGGGTGATCATGATCTGAATTAAGGCAGTTGGTTGGCTGTTGCTAACCTCTTAGATAGAGAATGGCTGTTGTTAAGCTTCTAGACAGCCAACTAAATGTACATCAAATGGGAGCCCTATCTTGCTCAAATAAAAATTTAGAATTTTAAGACACCCTGCTAGTGGCGGAAGGATACGTGGCCCTGGCTTCTGATCATTCGTTCGAGATTGGCCAGAGTTCTGAAGGAGAAACGGGTTGTGTGCCTGTTTGATGCAGTTGGCATTAGCCTCGCCGTCTGGCACCAAATGCCAAAAAGTTTGGTCTCTAAATTCAAAAAAGAATTTAAAAACTGCCTGAAATTTCGGAAATTTTATAGTTCTTTTATACTGGTGTGCATAACTTAAAGACGAGGTTTTGACGAGTAGCGTCATAAAGAGCAGTCCGCATATGTGATATTCAAACCACAAAAAACGTCATTACTTACCTAAATGATGACGGAAACAACACCGACACTACTATATACTAAAGGACACACACTATATTGACAAACGTTACCGGACACTTAGAAGAGAAACACAACATAATATTTATTGACATACAGTTCATAATGAATTTCTATCCGAACGGTACGTTCTCTGTGAGTGTTTATAATGAAGTTCTCTGCGAATGGTACGTGTACGGTGTCGGACCACCTTTGGCCTTAATGCATGCACTGACCCATCGAGACATGCTTTCGGCAAGGTTTTGGAACACAGCGAGGATAGGTATGCGCTTCCATTCAGTACATAACGCTGCCGCTAACTGTTGCTTAGTAGTAAGCCTTGGTTTCAAACTTCTTATGCGGCGCTCTAATTTATCCCATAGGTGCTCTATGCGATTAAGATCAGTGCTCGGTGCTGATTAGTCCACACGATAAGGAATTATCGTCAAACCACTCCGTAACAGTCCTTGCTGTATGGGTCGGTGCATTATCCTGCTGTACCAACAAGGCTCGGTTCCATAGTATTGCCACAGAGTTTGTAGGTCATAATTGTCCAGAATATAGAGGTAAACGTGCTGGTTAACGGGTTTGTTCACGAATACGAATTGGCCGTGACCATACCTCGAAAAACACCACCACACAAGTATACTGCCAGCTCCAAACTTGACCGTAGGAACAGTACACTGTGGTAAATAGCGTTCCGCCGGCTTCCGCCGTACCCACACACGGCAGTCAGTCTGATGGATCGTGTATCTGGATTCATCAGTCCATAGGACCCTTTTCCATTGATCCGCGGTCCACGATAAATGTTTTTCACACCTTGCTAAACGAGGAGTAGCATTCCGAGTGGAGATGAAAGGCTTATGATCAGCCACACTACCACGGTAACCCATGGAATAAAGTTCTCTGCGAATGGTACGTGTACATCGCGAGGTTCCAGTATTTTTACTCACCTGTACACTGAGGTCTTGTGCAGTACTCCGTCGATTAGCTGTAACGACTCTCCAGAGGCTTCGACGTCCTCTATCACTGATTTTCTTTTGGTCAGCCGGTACGTTTTGCTTCTTCAGGCACGACATGGGTCTTCCACGTATTCAGTACATCCAAAACATTTGACTTGGGCATGTTTAAACGCTTCTCGGTTTCTCTTATGGACAACGCGCTAATATTACACCCAGCACACTTTCTTTTCTCAGAGTCAGTTCTCTGCCGCATCGACATTTTCACTCAACCGTACAGCGAGATGTGATCGCTGCCAGCTACAGGCTTGTTTTTATACCGTTTGCAGCTGTACCGCGCATCTGAACAACGCAGCGGATCCGTTCATGTGCTTTTGAAGCCGTGTCCGGTGACTTTTGTCATTATAGTGTAGTAGAACTTTATTCAGAATTGGATACATGGTATTTGGTGCCATGATGCAGATACATCACTGCCAAAGACTGTACTAAGTAAAGTGGTGGTCCTCAGTAGGACATATGGTTAGCCCATGCATGGTATGAACCATCTGTCTATATTTCGCGCAAGGTTGGTAATAAGTTTTTGCGGTACATCGCCAGCGCCGTCTTCAGCTGTTGGACAGTTTCCAGTGTGTGTAGACGTGCCGCAACGCGTCTCCACAGAGCGTTCCACACGTGTTCCATGGGGTTTATATCGGGAGAACGTGCTGTTTAATACATCCACTAAATGTCTTTACTTTCAAAAGCACATCAACAACCACTGTACGATGGCGTGTGGCATTAGCATCCATTAACTCAAACTGTGGTCCAAAGGCACCTCGGGACAGACGAACATGGAGAAGGATTACCTTATTACAGTAGCGCCCACCTGTTACAGTACCTCCATCCAGTATCTGGAGCTCCGTCCTTTCGTCAATCAGAAAACCTCCCAATACAAGAACACCACTCCCGCAACATCTATTCCTTTCATTGACACTTTCGGGCGATTCCGAGTCCCTACGTTACGGCAGATTAGCTGATGTCTAGAATCGCTAGGGACATTAAGTCTACTCTCAGAAGTAAAGAGTACCATACCGTACTGTTCTGCTGTCTAGCCCTTATGATCTTTGGAACACTGTAAATATTGTCTCCGGTGAGCAGCTTTTAATGAAATAGAGTGCACTTGTCGTCGGGCAAACATTCCACCTTTGCGTAATCGCGATATCGCGCATCCTGTGCTCATGTTCAGTTGTTTCGCAAGTTTACTTGCCGTCAGTGCCGATCCCTGTTGGACTCTATGAGCAAATAGCGGCCTTCGCTAGGGATAGTTTTTGGTGGACGACCACTACCGGTTTTTCGCACAGCTGTACCTGTAATCCTGAAGGCCGACCCCGCACGTAATAGGATGCTATTAGCGGTACCGAATTATTGAGCAACGTTGATTACAGTTCGTCCATCGTCGAGCCTTCCAATTATTCGAACACGAGTAAAATCAACAGGATGTTCTCCACGCACCATTTCGTCGTCTTTAGTGCAAAACAAACACAATCGAACGTCTGAAACACGCACACTCTCCGGTGACTTCCGTTCAACTGATGCTATTGTACTGCTTGTATGTATTTTGTTCTGACGTCACTCAAACCAGACGTCATGCTCCATTATTACGCATGTGCTGTTGCTTCTGTTCCCACACACGGTCCTGAGTCATTTGTATTTGGGTGATGTTGCTATTTATGACGTTGTTCTTTGTTTTCCACTTCCTCCCTAAGTTTTGCACACCAGTATATCTCTCTTTCTCTTGTACGAAATAACAGAAGCAATTCTTATTGGTCTCTCTCTCTTTCCCTCTGTGTCATTTTCTCTCTCTGTCTCTCTTTCTTTCTGTCTCTTTATCTATCTCTATTCCCTCCCACCCTTCTCTCTATAGCACAACTGTCAGACCGACAAAATATTAAGCATGCTGAATGTCGGAAACTTCCAAATTTCTTTTTGATTCTGTTATGCCCATTTCAAAATGGACAATACTCGAAGGACAGTGGTAGAAAGTAAAATTAGAATCATGTATCAAAAGATAACCGGTTTATCGTTTATGATGTTTTATACGATGAAAAACAAACAAAAATCTTTACAAAACTTCATGAAATATCTACAAAAGAAAACGATGACCTGTACATGATGACATGGCTTTCTCCTGTTATGTATTAAAAGCATTATTCAAGGACTTCAAAAACTATTGGATCCTCTCTTGAGACGTACAGGCGAATGACAACTGATAAAAATCACCAAGTGCATATCTCTTCCTACATTACGTAAAATCAACTGACACTTAATGACAGGAACTTTAGAATTCCTCATAAGTATAATAACAACGAAGTCAAGAGGTGTCATCACCCCAACAAGTGCATCAAGGTGATTTCTAGGTTTAGAATTGTATAATTATTGATTAGAATGAATTTTAAACCAAAAAGAAAAATTATCCTGGGAATGAGGGTATCTCATCCAAAACGAGTAAAATGTTCCATCAATTTAGATCGTGTTTCTCACGAATATCTTTAGTGTAGCGTCCAGTTTCTTTTTATTTACCCTTCACTTGGTACATATTTGTAAACTTACTCCCATTGACAAGCCCGCGTTGATTAAGGAATCACTTTAAAGCAATGAAGCAGCTGCCATGATTTTTCTACTTCAGATTATATCGTGCTCTTGATCGCTCTTGAGAAGAAAATGATAACGAGATAAATCAGTACAGTGCTATTTTTCCCCCGAAACATCAATTGCAAACCGCACCCAATTAATTACAGCCAAAGCCTGCCACGGGAATATTTCCATACTGGGTCATTAGTATGGTTACTTTTCCTGTAGGAAATAAAATTCTGAAAACAATATACTGTAAACATCTTTGAAATTCACCGTTAACCAAAATTAAAGACCGGAAGGCAATAACGGGAAAGTAATTAAAGCGCTTGATAAAATGTTAGTGTTTACAGGACATATGTAAATGGATGGATACAGGAAACAAAAGCACGCAATGAAATTTGCATATTAGTGAGCAAAATGCTGTTCAATAAGTAAATTAGGTTACATATTTAAACCAATATGTTAATTAGGTTGCATATTTAAACCAATATGTTAATTAAGTTGCATATTTAAACCAATATGTAAATTAGGTTACATATTTAAACCAATATGTAGATTAGGTTACATATTTAAACCAATATGTAAATTAGGTTACATTCAAAAACCAATATGTAAATTAAATTACAGATTCAAACCAATATGTAAATTAGATTACATATTTAAACCAATATGCAAATGAAATTACATAATTAAACCAATATGTAAATTAGGTTATATTTAAAAACAAGCACGAAACAATAGTGGTATGTATCGTTGACTGCGCTTGTCCGCTGGCGGCAATTGCTTTTCTTATGTCTCATAGACGTGTATCTGACGATGTACTGTGGCAAGTAATAGGACGTATACAAGCAGGCCACTATCATGCCCAGGTAACAAGAGACTCTGATATCCACCCCAGAGTAGTTTTACGGTTATGACAACAATTAAAAAACACCTGTGAGGTGTCACGAAGGCTTGGCCAAGGTCGTCCGAAGCGTACCACACTTGGTGCGGACCGTTATGTCGTTTTAACCAAAGGGCGTCGTAAGTTCTATACAGCCCCTCAATTATCTTCAGAGCTCTCTGCGGCCACTGTGACTATTATGCGAGGGTTATAACAGAAGTTCTGCACACGTTAATCTAAAACGGAAGCGGATGATGCATTCGGGAAAATGATTCCGGCCGGTCAAGCTCAGACTCTCAGCAACGCAGTGGTGTCAGAATGACACGATATCATTTTCTGTGTGGATGAAGGAGGGTTTGGAAATGGAAGGTGCAGCTCCTCAGGTCGAGCCACGGCGTTAGACCAGCGCTCGTACGTGAAAATAGGAACTCTGCGGGGAAAAAACTCCGACACAGATCCACACTGCCTTGCAAGAAGTTTGTGGGGAATCAACTATTGATCGAAGCCCAGTTTCTTTCTGAGGACAAAGCTGAGACCAAACATTCGTTAAAATCGCTACAACTTGTTGGAAGCGGGAGCGATCTTGCTGCATGACAACGCATCGGTGTCATGGTGCAGCGTGGGGACTTTTGTCGAAATATGGCTGGGAAACTATCCCACGCACCATACAGTCCTGATCTCAGCCCATCCGACTTTGATCTTTTCCCAAAGCTAAAAAAATCGTCTCCGTGGCATCAGCTACGAATCGCTGGAAGAACTGCCATTGGACGTTACCCGTGCAATACGACAGCTGAACAAAGATGGCGTACTACGGGGCATCCAGGACCTACCTCATCGCTGGGCAGCAGAAGGGAGTATACTGAACGGCAATAAGGTACGTTTTATTCATTACTTCACACTTTTCTCAAAAACGGACAGTGTGCAGAACTTTTGTTATGATACCGTATTACGGCAAAAGATACATCGGAAGGTTAATGCAACTGTCCTTTATGTGAGGAGACCCATGGTTTGTGTCTCGACAACTGCATCTTACAGGAGAGTTCGGTTGAAGTGGTCCAGGCAAAAATGTTCCTGGAGCCCAAACGAGTGGTCCGATGTTATTTTTGCAGACGGCTTGAGATTCGGTCTACAAACGGATTCTCTTCGGCATTTCATCTGGCGGGAACAGGGAACCAATTTCTTCGTGTTTCGGAGGCAACAGTGGTCGACGCCCGCAAAAGAGACACGTTCCGTACCGGTGGTTTAATTGTATCGCATGGCATTAGGCTCAACAGCCGCACACTACTCCACATGTATGCAGGAGGCAATGTGAATTCTGAACACTATAGGGACGAGATCCTAGAGCACTGTATCAGAATTTTTCGGGGAGCATCCCCGTTGCTCTCAAACAACTTTCAAAAACCTTATGATGAAGTATAACATAAAAATTGGCATAAAGATTTCCAGATCTGTAGGCAAAGCTATAAAACTGCGATGAACAAAAAACCCGTAGATGTAGGTGTGCGAAACACCCTTGGCCTCCCCCGGTGGCTCAGTGTAGCGATGGCTTCTGATCATTCGCCCTGGGTGGTCTGGGTTCTAATCCCCGATAAAGCATGGATGTTTGTGTTTGCCTTTCGGTACTAGCTCTTAATGTGTTACTTGATCAGCACTGGCTCTGTCTGTGTTACTTGATCATTTGGCATACTGTATACCTGTTTCTCCATGTACATTGTTGACGTAAAATGAATATACTGTCTATGTTAGCCTGCCAAAACCGCACAATTATGTCTGCTTATCCTGTCACTATATCTGTACCACCAGGCCAAATAAATAATTTTTTAAAGCCCATTGCGTTGCTCACGGTGGTTATTAAACCTTCAATAAAAAAATACCTTTGTGATAGACAGAAGGGTCTGCAAGGATGCTCAAGGGGGGGGGGGACGAAATTGAAAACATGGGTTTAGGTTACTACAATTTATTATAACGGTGTAGAGCCATCTTTGGATAAATTAATAATTTATTTCTTTAACACATCTTAATAAAACAGTCATGTGCTTTAAGAAATAATGTACGAACATATTGGCATTGCGTTTCTTTAATTTTAAATTAGTGTGATTAAAGCAATTTATTTTGTTCCATTTTGATGTAAAGCATGTTTTACATTCGGCAAACTGCAAAACAGAGTTCAAACATGCTTATTGGGTTTTGAAGTAAGATGTAAGTACACACTGTTTTCGCTTTCCCATGGTACCTTCAGTTGTAACTGTATTCATAATATTTAGATAGCTCCTAATTTCTTCAATATAAAGTCCTAGGTTCTGTAAACAGTATCTCACTTTCTCTACACATTCAGTTGCGTTTGCTGGAGAAGCAACAGAATAACAGTTTAGATTTTCCTTTTCACTGAGTGAATCCTCATTTCCTTCCAATTTATCTGGCTGGACGTGCATTCTCTTTTCTTGAGAATTCATGGCAGCAAAATCGCTTAAAATTTCAAAGAGAGGGAGAAATTCGCTACGAATAAACTTTTGATTGAGCATTTCCCCCAAAGAATTGTATTATGTAATAAAGTGTTTGCGTCATTATAACATTTTATATTTACAATAAATCAAACAAGTGCAAGACCTTTTTCTTTGTAACGTGCTTTTTTTAATCGTGTTTCGTTAAAACGAGTTTTGAATGTATAAACCCCAGCTGTGATTTCGAAACATTTGACACATAATTTTTCAAAATTCAATTAATCTCAATCGAGAAATCTTCCAATTTGGCACCTATTAAGATATACTGAATATTAAAGAAAACATTTTGAATTTTTTTCCAATCCTACCCAGGGTTAGTATTAGCTAAGGGTTTATTTAATTTGCGTCGAAACTTTTGACGACTAGAACGCAATAGTCTTTGACAAAACTTGTGCAGAACTTATTTGCATTGCACGTTCAAGATAGATTTTCCCTTGAGGCCCTCGCCATTATTGCCAAGCAACGTATTCCCCTCCGCTGCTAATGCCAGCTTGCCAGGGGTGAGGTAGTTTCTGGATGCCCCTGTAGTGTGCCATCTTTTTTATTACATATTTGTCTCATCGATGTAGGTGGCACAAGTTGATGATATCTGTGTCGGAATTACGATTATCAGTTCTTAAAGTAGTTTCGCGTATCAATGCTCTTTGTTTGCCGAAGCTTTTGCGCACTCACCATCACGGGACAAAGACACTATCTACGGCCCTACGGAAAGGCAATAAAAACATAAGACAAATTATGGAATATTCCAATTTGAGACGAGTTTAACTATTTTTCGAACGGAATATATTTAAAACATGAAATCGACAACAAATCGACACCCGAGGTGATGAAAAGGAACCGAAGTACTTCCGAAGTGTTACGCGTAACGTGAAAGTTGCCAGCGTGTTTGTTTACATCTGACATCGTGCAACTACGCGATACAAGGAGTTCCACAATCAAGTGCAAAACGGTCGATTTTTTTAAGCACAGTCATATCAGAATAATGTGACTACCGAGGTGCGTCACAGTATGCATGTGACAAGATCGTTCCACACTGAGATATAAGCAGCCGATCAAGAGAGAGGAGCCATAGTGCGTCACGTGAGCACAATGGGCGGAGGTTGTGATTTGACGGACGTTCAAAAAGGAATGATCAACGGCTACCGCGCCAAGGGTGGAAGCATCTCAGAAACAGCAGACTCCGTGGGCTGTTCGCGAGGTGTTGTAATAAGCGTGTACCAAGTGCGGACTGGGCCGCCGGGATATCGGGAGAATTCCTGGTGGGCCACCAAATTCTATGCCGGTAGACGCAGAATAGTGCGGTCCATCGGGAATATTGAAATATACACAGTCGTATCAGAATAATATGGCCACTTACCTAATAGTGGGAATAACCCCCTTGGCTCGTATGATAACGGCGAGACAGCGTGGCGTAGATGCAATGAGGACTTGGACGGTTGACCGAGGAACACGTACCCATTCGGAGCTCTACGGGATTGAGTTTGGGGGATTTCGCCGGCCAAGGGAGAACGGAGACATCGCTGTCGTGTTTCAGGAACCCGTCACGCTCACCCATAGCGACGTGGCAGGGCGCATTGTTGCGTTGGTAGACACATCGCCATCAGGATAAACGTCAAACATGAAGGAATGCATGTGGACAGGTAGCCATTGGTGTTCAGAGAACCATCCAGTGGTACTAGCGGTCTCAGGTCATACTAGGAAAACACCCCCAACACATGCACACTTCCGTCGCCGGCCTGTACTTGACCGACAAGGGTGTCCGACTGTTGGTTCTCGTGCGTCTGTCGCCGTATCCGCAATCGCCTGTCACTTTTGTGGAGTAGAAACCTCGATTCGTCGGAGAAGGCAACCTTTTCCCACTCTTCTTATCGTCCAATGACGGTATTCCCTTGCAAACTGCAGGCATCGTTGCCGAAGGACCTGGGTTAAGATGGGCGCCTTGATGCAGCGTTGATTCCGGAAACTCGTGAGTAACAAGGTTCGCTTTACTGTTATTGGAGACACGTATATAGGTACCCCAACGTTTATTTGTGTGGTCAATTGCTGCACCGTTGAAGGTCGATTGCCCTTTACCAGTCGATAAAGGCAACGTTATCTGTGTTCGATGGCCTTTGGGGCTCTACAGTTATGACATCGAGAGGTACTCTGTGTGCCAACTGTCCATTCTTGGCACACACTTACTACAGCACCTCGCGAGCAGCCTACGAAGTCCGCTGTTTCTGAGATGCTACCACTCTTGGCGCAGTAGCCGATGATCATTCATTTTCGAACGTCCGTCAAATCACTGCCTCTGCCCATTTTTCTAACGTAACGCACTATGGCGCATCTGTCCTGGACGGCCGCCTATATCTCCGTGTGGTCGGCCTTGTCACGTGCACTTTGTGACGCACCTGGGCGGAAACACTGTGATTTCGGGGTGGTCATATTATTCTGATACGAACGTGTATGCTTTTCTTTCTTTCTAACTCAAGAAAAATAATATATATTTCAACATTCTTGTAGAACAAGACCAAGTTATACTAAAAATGGCAAAATTTGCTTACCACTTTGACGGCTTCAAGGAAAAAAAAATTAAAAAAATGTGAGCCAACACTGCTTTTGGTATACTCCCGTACGTTAAAAGAACACCATACAAAATACCTTAATCACAATAGTACAACAGTGATATAAAACAATATACCAAAATGCCGCAACTTCGCTACCTGGGCTCTATTCCCTACATACCAAATATTTCCTATCAACTCAAAAACGCGCTCAGAAGGATGAACTTCGGTGTCGGCATAAGGTCTCCGGCATCTTTATACACGATGCTTAAGAGAAATATTGACAAGCCCCCTCTTCTCAATGAGGCAGGCATTTATGCCATCCCACTAAAATATCCGGACGGCTCCAGGCGATACTACATCGGAATGACCAAACGTTCGTTTGGAATTAGAATCAGCGAACATAAAAGGGATACAAGAGACGGAAAAATAACCACTGCCCTATCAAGAGAAGTCAAGTTCAAGTCCGCCGATCCTATATGGAGTGATGTAAAGAAATTAGCTTCATACTCCACACCCAAATCTACTGCCATTCGCGAAACCTTGGAAATCTTGACCAGCTGCGAGGCTTGTAACGATAGCGTCTCTCTGGAGTTACCACGTATTTGGAATCAATTCTTCAAATAATGCTGAGATTTCTACCATAGTACGCGTGCCCAACCAACGTGACCTAGTTTCTTCGAAATATCACGTTTGCTCCTAATCATTTATTGTCTAGTCAAGTCACCGCGTTTAAAGTGTTGAAACGTTCTATTATCCAGTTTGCAGTTAGCTGTCTACCTTCCTTGAGAAAGCCATCTGGTTGATGTGCGAAAGCTTGGAAATTTTGATTATTTATTCTACGCCAATAAATTTTCGGATTTTTAGTATATAGTTATACTATTTTGAGTTTAATTTGGTGTACAGTTCCTACTTTTTGAATTTGTTGCAGTCTCCGAGCAATGTGGAACACCTTTAAAGCATTTCGACAGCTTAGACTCAAACTGGAAAAGGAACGGTCCCATCTCGAATTCCTAACCGCTTGCAAGACATTCGGCTTGATCCCAAAGTTCCTTAATTTCAAGACGTCAGTAAAAGGATCATGGTTCGAGAAGAAAAAAGAAAAATTTCTACGCCAGACCTTGTCAAGGATAGTGAACCTGAAAAGAAAGGACGTCATGTCATTAGAAAACCGGTGCTATAATCTATATATGAACTTGCATAGTCTTTGCGACCCTATTACCTTCAACAACCTTAACCTCCGGGTGGATATGTTAGTCGAAAGACTCCAGTCTTCCTTTTCATCCAGACACAGCAAGAAACTGGATTATCTGAAGTCTTCCCAGACTCCTAAACCTAAAGATTTCACCATTCCTTTCGTCAATATTTCTAACCGAACGCTCACCGGAGAGGAAACTAAAGTTTTGGAACTTGGACCAAAGTTCTGCTTCCGATCGAGACCGAACCCAAAAAGCGTCGTTTCTGAGTTTGGAGACCATAATATCGCGAATTCCAGAAGACAACAAAGATGAACTACGTCAACTGTGTTGCTCTAGGTTAAAATCGTGGTACAATAAGAAGCAATCGTTTAATAATTTCAAAATTCCAAGGACAATTTCCAACCTTAGAAATGACCGCTCCATAATATTGACGCTAACGGACAAATCCGGCCAGATAGCAATAATGGACGCAGCGGACTATAATAAAAAACTAGAAGAATTTATATCCGATTCTGGATCTATAATCTTACGAAGGAATCCTCTAAATTCTTGGATTGCACAGGTAAAAAGAACTGCAAGGTCAACTGATATTCCAGATGATCTCAAGAAATCCGCCAAATTACCGCCTGGCCATCAGATCCCAAAACTCTTCGGCAGACTTAAACACCACAAACCCGGCAATCCATTGAGACCGATCGTGTCCAGAACATTCGCACCGACGTACCACTTAGAAAAAGCGTTAACCAAATTCTTAACTAATCATCTACCGGACTCGGACTTTATAATAACCTCCACTTTAGATTTTATCACGAAAATCAAGCAGCTCACCATTGAACAACGCGACATTATCGGCAGTTTCGACGTAGTTTCTCTTTACCCATCGATCCCCGTACCGGAAGCCATCAGAACATTGAAAGAGGCTATATCTAATTCATCGGTTTATTCTCAGGAGTCTTGCCTCAGCATCTTCAAATTAATGGACTTGGTCTCAAATTCCAGCTACTTCAGTTTCCGAGGGCAAATTTATAAGCAAGTAAATGGCGCTCCGATGGGATCTTCGCTCTCAGCCGTCCTTGCGGAAGCAATACTTCGCCCCATTGAGCAACATATATTCACCAACATCACCCCAAGACCTACCACCTGGCTACGATACGCAGACGACGTATTTTTCATATGGCCACACGGAAAGGAGACTCTCCCGTTTTTCCTCGATAAAATAAATTGTATACACCCTAGAATCAATTTCACCATGGAGCTTGAACACAATGGTACCTTACCTTATCTCGACGTCTCAGTGAGCAAATCGCATGACAACCGCCTACATACGGAAGTCTATTATAAACCCACTTCCGTTCCCAACCTGATGCTCGGCAGTTCATTCTGCCCTGATGATTACAAGACCGCCTTATTCCGTTCACGAATTAGAAGAGCCTTCGCTGTCTCATCCGATGCCCGTTCCAGACAATCTGAACTAAAAAACATCGTCGAATTGGCCACTGAGGCAGGATATACTTCGAACCAGATGCATAACTTTATCGAGAAAGCCAGAACCAGGAGTGCTAATAATATTTCTATGCCGCAACTTCGCTACCTGGGCTCTATTCCCTACATACCAAATATTTCCTATCAACTCAAAAACGCGCTCAGAAGGATGAACTTCGGTGTCGGCATAAGGTCTCCGGCATCTTTATACACGATGCTTAAGAGAAATATTGACAAGCCCCCTCTTCTCAATGAGGCAGGCATTTATGCCATCCCACTAAAATATCCGGACGGCTCCAGGCGATACTACATCGGAATGACCAAACGTTCGTTTGGAATTAGAATCAGCGAACATAAAAGGGATACAAGAGACGGAAAAATAACCACTGCCCTATCAAGAGAAGTCAAGTTCAAGTCCGCCGATCCTATATGGAGTGATGTAAAGAAATTAGCTTCATACTCCACACCCAAATCTACTGCCATTCGCGAAACCTTGGAAATCTTGACCAGCTGCGAGGCTTGTAACGATAGCGTCTCTCTGGAGTTACCACGTATTTGGAATCAATTCTTCAAATAATGCTGAGATTTCTACCATAGTACCGCGTGCCCAACCAACGTGACCTAGTTTCTTCGAAATATCACGTTTGCTCCTAATCATTTATTGTCTAGTCAAGTCACCGCGTTTAAAGTGTTGAAACGTTCTATTATCCAGTTTGCAGTTAGCTGTCTACCTTCCTTGAGAAAGCCATCTGGTTGATGTGCGAAAGCTTGGAAATTTTGATTATTTATTCTACGCCAATAAATTTTCGGATTTTTAGTATATAGTTATACTATTTTGAGTTTAATTTGGTGTACAGTTCCTACTTTTTGAATTTTTAAAACAAGTTTGTTAAACTGCGTAGTAAAGACCATCTAAATCAATGAACAACGCGATTGACTTTACGAAAGTGTACTATTGTCTCCTTTCAACGGCAAGCAAGACTGTAAGGTCAATTAAAACTGCTTAGCTTTTTGCTTGCTTGGAGGTTTAACGACCACCGTAAGCAACTCAATGGGCTATAAGCAGTCGCCTGTCCCTAATTTAGGGTCACTGGTTCCAGGGAAGGGAGAGAGCCAGTGCCGTAAGACAAACACAACATCCATGCCTCACCGGGATTCGAACCCGGACCCCTCACGGACGAATGATCAGAGGCCAGCAGCTTAGACCACTGCGCCACCGGGGCGGCTAAAACTGCGTAGCAAAGAGTGTCCTAATCAACGAAGAACCATACTGAGTTTACGAAAGTGGGACGTTATTCTGTTCACCCGCACGGACTCATTCTTTTTCATTTCCTTGTGGAACTGTTTTTATTGCGTAGCGGCACACAAAGAGTCACCATGTCAAACAAAAGCAAACTCAACTAGAAAATCTTAAGTTCATACAGAGTGCGTCAAAGAATTTTTAAGACTGGCGCTAGATTTCAGCCTACGGTGACGCCACCAGTGTAATCGCGAATGCGTTATAAACCGTGATCATCTGTTTGCTTTCTGCCAAAAGTACTGCGCAATTGTTAAAGTAGCTCAAACAAAACGGCCGTTCATTAGAGAAGTAAAATATTTTTCATGTTGAATTATTAAGATGGAACAAAGGGCTGTTATTAAATTTAACGCAAAAGTTGGTAAAAGTGCCTCGGAAACGTACCAAATGATGAAACAAGTTTACGGTGAGTTTTGTTTAAGTAGATCAAATGTTTTCCTGTGGCACAAACGTTTTTTGGACCGAAGAGAGACGCTAGAAGATGATAAGCATACCGGAAGGCCAACTTCATCTAGGACACCTGACATTATTGAAAAACTGCGGGATTTCGTGGCAACCAATCAATGTGCGTCACTAAGAATGATGGAAGAGTCTTTAAACATCAACAAAGAAACGATTCGAACCATCCTGCATGAAGATTTGGGCAAAACTGTGCTAAATGTTCCACACACGTTAACCAACGAACAAAAATCAAGGAGATGTGCACATTGCAGGGACATCATTTCAGCCTCTGAAAATGATCCAAACTTCTTAAAATCGATTGTTACTGGTGATGAAACATGGTGTTTTCAAAATAATCCTAAAACAAAGCGACAAAGTGCGGAATGAAAGTAAAAAAACTCGCCACAAGCCAAAAAAACAAGAAAAGTTCCATCGAAAATCAAAACAATGCTCATTACATTCTTCGATAGTAAGGGTATTATCCACAAAGAATTTGTTCTAAATGGACAAACAATTACTGGTGAGTTTTATTTAAATGCTTTGAGGCGTTTGATGGGCAGAATTTGTCGCATTCGTCCAGAATATCGAGATGAAAACAGTTGGTATTTGTTGCACGATAATGCACCCAGTCACACTTCACTTCTTGTTCGTAGATTTTTGGCGAAAAATAACGTCCGTGTGTTGAATTATCCACCGTATTCGCCTGATTTAGCACCCTGCGACTTTTCCTTGTTCCCAAAACTTAAAATGACGTTAAAAGGGTGATATTTTAATGATATTTCGACCATACAAACAGCTTCGACACCTGCTTTGCAGGCAATTCCTCAAAGTGAACTGGAACAGGCATTCGAATCATTATTAAATCGCTGTAACAAGTGTATTGAAGCCGGAGGGACTTATTTTGAATAACAAACCAAAAAAAATTATAATTTCTTGTTTCTATTTCATTTTACAGACCCAGTCTTAAAAATTCTTTGACGCACTGTGTAAATGCACATAGTGAATAATACGTGGCTAAAGAAAATGAATCTATAACTACTATTTACAGTAGCATTTTTTACTACCTATTACCAATTTGTTAAAGAGAGAATGTGCAGAGCATCAAATATTTTTGGCTGAAACTATCACCGATAATGGTGCCTTAATGACTTACAATGACAACAAGTCAATCTTCGATAAATCAGGCGTATATTGTATCCCGATAATAACGGAACCCCAATCAAAAAGATTCTATGTACATAGGTAGTACTAAGAGACGCCTTATTACTCGATTAAAAAACATGTTTACGATTGGGAAAAGAAAAGACCCAAAACAGCACTTATTCAATATTGCATCGAACACAATGCTGTACCCGATTGGGAAAATGTCAAAATTCTAACATCATTTCGATCTCATAAACAAATTCTCACTTCAGGGCTCTAATTATTGAAAAATGTAAAGGGAAGAGTTATAACAGTAATTCACCTATCGATATTCCACACGCATGGAGATACCTGTTACATTCTGAAAAACAATGTAATATTAAACAGGGGCAAGAAGAACTCTGCTTGCTTGGTCTTGGTCGATCAGCAGGATGAATACGTCGGCGAAATCCTCTCCATTCTCTGTGGATGGCGCTGTACAAGACCTGCGCGGTAGGGTATAGGTGTTCATAGCTTATGCGATGAAGTTAACGTACTGCCTTTCATTAAGGCATGTCATTTTACATCTGAGTTAATTGCGGAGGACTAGGCACGTGTGAACTCTTCCACTGATGAAGGCATAATATTTGCTGAAACATATGTATGGATGCTGGTAGCATGAATAGAATGTAGATAGGTTCCGTGGTTTTGTCATTTTCAACTTTTAACTTTGTTGGTTTTACTTCTCAACAGATTTTAATGTTCTCATTCGAATTTCACCTTTTTATACTTGGTTTTGTACCATTTAATTCACGTATTACTCAATTGGTCGTTTTTACTGTTCGTTGTGATATTTGTCTTATCGACCGCTGATATTCGTTCATTAACTGAGGAAGCCGGACGACAATGGATGTAGGCCAACTTTTCAAAGTTGGGGTAAGTCCTTTTGATTGTGCTGCTTGTAGTTTGCTTTTTCTTAATATTACCAGGAACCTGGTGACTTCTGCTTAAAATTGCTAGTATAAACACGTGAAGAACAATATTTTGCTACTGTAAATAGTAGTTATAGGTTAAAAAACAAACTCATCGAAGCGTACAGCGGAAGAAAACACGTAACACTTCGGAAGTCCAACACAGAAGCCTTCGGGCCGAACTTCAGAATCAGAACGCTTTCAAGTAGTTCCCGAATTCGAGTGTATCGTTCCGCTTTGTTTATATAGAACCTAATCCCGCCCAACGTGAAAGAAAGTAGTTCAGCATTTACCAAGCTTTCGCTCCCAGTGGAAGCAAAGGTTCGGCATTTTGTGTAACGTTAATTTACAACATTAAAAAACGGATTTGGGATTGAACATAATTTCACATTCCTATGCCCTTCATAGATTCTATTTTTTTTGTTTCTTTATTTCACAACTTGACCAATAACATTTTATCAGAGAAAAATAGATATATTTTAAAAGATAAAAGCTATTTCTTACAATATGTCACATAAATAAAAACATCGTCTATGTACAATATTTAAATATCGTACATAGACGGTGCTGTTATTTATGTGAGATATATTTTTACCCAAAGATACTTCAGCAATATTTCGCCTTAATTTGACGAGCATCCACAGCTATTATGTGACGCCAAAGATTCGTATCTTTTCATACCTCTGCTTCAAATTGTGTTATGCTTCTAGCATAAATACACCCCCATAACAATTCATAAATACATAAAGGCACGAAATATCCGTTAAATAACACAGAGAACGGCAATCTATCGAAGTAGGTATATAAAAAACGTAGCTAGTAAAGACACGCAGCAGAATGTAATGGTAAACGCAAAAAAGTTTTGTAAGCAAAAATGTTCCCTTAAGAAGGATATCTAGGGAAAATCTATCGTATACCTACAAAGTTAATTCATCCTATGCACATTTTGGCTGGACTTCCAACTAAGAACACTTTTAAATAGTTCCCGATTTCGACTGTAACGTTCCGCTTTATAAACATACAACCTGATCCCACCCAACGTGAAATAAAGTAGTTAACAATACGGTACGGATTTTTTTTTTACTCTTTCATGGAAATAAATCTTATCGCAATACAAATCAATATAAGAATTTATTTTATTATAGAAAATGATAATTAATTTATTACATATCACAGACGTATACTGTACATCATAATTCTATAGAGAATAATAATAGAGCGCGCTTTTTCGCGCTAACTCCGGATAAAAAGCAACAACAAAACAATGGCGTAATTTTCAAAATCCGAATAAATATTACCAAAAAATGAGCCGCTAATCTTTACCACTTTGACTTCCCGAACAAAAGTTAGAAATAGCTGCAGAGTAAAACACGCTACCTCCGGAAAAACCACCATAAAATCGTAGTAGTATTGTTCGATATATTTCCTTCACCAAATATATTTACAAATAAAAATAATCATTCACCGTTTATATTAACAAAATTCTAAAAAAAAAATCCGCATAAAATTTATCGTGAACTACTTTATTCCACTTTAGGTGTGATCATGTTTTATGTATACAAAGCGAAACGATATAGTCTAAATCGGGAACTACTTGAAAGTGTTCTGATTCGGAAGTCCAGCCGATATTTTCTCGAAGACCGTTACGTTCTGGTCTTCAAAATTTTTAGAACAAATATATAAAGTTTTAAGTTAATATATACTATAGCTGTGTGTTTCCGATACATTTTCCACACAATTTTTTAAAATTCAGTTTATCTCAATAGAGAAATATTCTAATTTGGCACCTATTAAGATAAACTGAATTAAAGTAAAAAGCAGACAAAGTCTTTGAAATTCTACCTGAGTTTAAGTATCAGCTAAGGAATTAATTTATTTTGAGTCGAAACTTTTGACGATTATAACGCAATAGTCTTTGACAAAATTTGTTTAGAACGCATTTACATTTCAGGTACAGGATAGATTTTCCCTTGAGGAGCTCCTTAAGTGTGCTGTGAAAGCGATATCATTGAAAGCTTAGCGATTTGGAAAATCTCTGAACAAATGAGGTGTATAAGGATGTTGCTCAATGCACGTGAGTGTACTGCCTTTCACGATCGCCACGAGACGGAACATCTCCAGCAGATTGCTGCACGCCTTAAAATTTAAACAGAATGCTTCCGTTTGTTCTTTGAAAACCTATTCCTAAAGCTAAAACTACTTTAATTTATTTTAGTGGAACTGTTTAAACTTAACAGACAGCACAGGAAATGACTCTGTTCAGTTCTAAAAATCTCAAGTGCACAAAAGGGAATATTCGCTTTTTGAGAAATGATGGTGATGAGAAGATCCATGAGACTGCATTTCTGTGTAGCGAACTTTCCGCAGCTCAAGAGTTAAAAGAATCCGGAGATTTCTTCGACGTATCCCTCAGGGTAGGAGGAATGTCTTTTCCTGCACATCGTGTAGTTCTCGCAGCTGGAATACCGTATTTCAGGGCCATGTTCACGAGAAACTTTGCCGAAAGGTGGAAGGAAGAAATATTTCTGGAGAATGTGGACTCGAGTGCACTGCAGTGCTTGATAAGATTTCTCTACTCCGGTGAGTTGCATATCACCTCCGGTAATGTCAATACTCTGCTCGCCAACGCCATGTATCTCCACTTCAACGCAGCTTCCGATAAGTGCTTTGAGTTTATGCTAAATGAACTAAATGCTCATTCTGTGCTTTTGGTTCTTGAAGAGGCAGAAAAATATCAACATCTGAGCACCGTTGAAAAATGCCGCACCTACGTCAGAGAAAATTTTGAAGAGGTTGCCCTCTCAGAAGCATTCCTGAGTTTGCCATTTCAGGCTTTGAAAGAATTTGCAAGCAGCAATAGTGTATTCGTAATGAGGGAACACGTCGTGTTAGAAGCAGTTATGAGATGGATTAAGGCGAATGAAAGAGTGCGTATAGCACTCTTACCGTATTTGTTGCGCTGCGTTCGAATGCCTCTGTTGTCAGCTGAATATATAAACACCCGTGTGCTAACCGAGGTGTTTATTCTTAAATCAAACTATTGCATGAATATGCTGAGATCAATGGAATATCACCCCATCTCAGGATGTTTTACAGCAAGGGAAAGAAATTGCGAATCCAAGGATCACTTGAAACAGGGAAAATTGAGGAGAAATGCCATGTATTGCATTGGCTCATCTGACCAGTCATTCAGTCTTCACTACTATGATTCTGTGCACGATATGAAATGGGTTAAATTGATGAATATGGATAAAAGTCAGGTTACTGGTGAGCTGTATAATTCTTCATACGTTGTTTGTACTGAGGACAAGTTAATATTCCTTAGAAGCAGAGGGATATGGACTATTTGCCTCAAAACACTTGAAATCAATTCAGTGATGGGAGAATTTGACATTCCTTACGAAGCTACGATTTGCCTACATCTTGGCGTGATATATTTCTTAAAAGATATGGTGCTCTCGTTTTCTATCGATGATTGTTCATTTCTAGAAATAGGAAGAACAATAATTAATAATCGCGCAAGTCCCGGAGTTGTGTCTATTGGTAAATACATTTACATTACTGGCGGACGTCTATTTTTGACCCAATTTGGTATTAGCGAACAAAATCTTGCGCAAGCTGAACGATACGATCCTGCGACAGGTGTTTGCTCTGCAATTTCACCGATGCTCCATGGTAGAAGTAATCATGCATGCCATGCAATTAACGGGAAAATATACGTCTTTGGATCTTACGGACTCGAAGAGTCTTCATCCTCAGCGGAATTCTTTGAACCTTCCAGTAATGAGTGGACCTTTATAGCTCCTGCAACATCTCGATACTTCTGTGAGTCTTCAGCCCTCTGCTCCGGTAGGCTGTACTTTGCTGACTGTATGGAAACTCCTCTTACTTACGAAGTTTACGATACTGAAAATGATGAATGGACACAGGGTGAGCCGGATGGCCCGGATGGCGACGGGTTCTTCTACCTTGTGGGAACAAACACAGCTTCAAAACTTCACGACTTTTAATTGGCTACAGACAACATTAACATTTTTTGCACTACAAAAATTTCCGGTTGCTAATTCTCCGACAGGGAAATATGGCAGTTGCTTACAACTTCGGAGTAATCTGATCATTAAAGAAATTTGCAAAATTTTCTTTCTTGAGAGAACCAATACAACTTCAAGAGTGAAAAACATTTAAAAAGGCTGCACCCACACATCTATTAATTCATGTATAACGGATTCACAGTGTAGAAAAAATAAAAATGTTTCGCAGTTTCTCAAATTTCCAGCACAGTGTAATGATTTAATTAATACATGGGTTCCATTTTAAAAGATTAGTGGAATTAAATTCATCCGTTTAATATTTTGGACCTTTCCTGTTATCTGCCCAACCATTTGACTTCCGAATAAGAACGCATTCAAGTAGTTCCCGATTTCGAAAGTAGAGCACAGAGCCTTTTTTAACCGTTTGTCTGCCCTTTCAAATTATGTGTGGTCATTCGGAAGGAATGCTCTTTTAACCGTTTGTCTGTGCTCTGGAATTGTGTGAATTTATGTACCGAAAAAGATTGAAAAATAATGACGAATAATTTTTAGAAATTATGAAATATATCGTAGCGTATTGCATCCTTCCCCGCCCCGGAGTGATATTAGTACCTAATTTGTACCTACTGGTTTGCATTTGTTTTATTATACTCTATAATTTTTTACTTTTATATAATTCTTAAACAGTTAAAATTTTATTAAAAAGTGAATAAGTAGGTTTTTGATATTTATACTGTCATTTTATATACCAAAAGAAAAAAATTCCATAACATTTTTCGTGAACTACTTTCTCGCATGTTGGGTGTGATCAGGTTTCATGTAAACAAAGTGGAACGATACACTCAACAAGTTAGTAAAATCATGCCATGCATTGATTATGATACGCTTTCCAATATACTAGAAATCATTACTCAAGTTATGAGGAAAATGTCTCTAGAATAAATCTCACCCCTGTGCCCTGACCTTTGATCCATTTGGACGATATTCAACAGAACTGGTTCAGTATATCTCCGAAATAACATGATAAAGTTTTGTCGCAATCGAAGCACTTTTACGGAAGTTATGAGGCATAAGCGCTATGCAATAGATCCCGCTCCTGTGTCCTAACCTTTACCCCATTTCGCCCATTTTCAATAGGATTCGTCCCCAGACGGGTCGTTACAACATACCAACATTTCATCCAAATCGAAACATTTTTACGTAAGTTATGACTCATAATGGCGATGGAAGTGATTCCGTTCCTATGTCCTGACCTTTGATCCCCATTTCGCCAATTTTTAATAGGGTTTGTCCCCAGGTCGTCTCCTACCACATACTAAAATTTATTCGAAATCGAACCGTTTTTACGTTAGTTATGACGCATAAGAGCAGTGGAATAGATCCTGCTCTTATGTCCTGACCTTTGACCCCATTTCGTTCACTTTCAATAGGGTTCCTTCCCAGGTGTTTCCCTACCACATACTAAAATTTCATCGAAATCGAACGATTTTTACGCGAGTTTTTTTGGTCGGACGAACATACGCACACAACGAGTGACATAACGAGGCACATAGGAATCGCGACCATCTGCTAGCAAGGTGTGACGTCATAAAACTTTAAT
The DNA here is from genome assembly GCA_039090855.1 of Macrothele yani. NCBI lineage: Eukaryota > Metazoa > Arthropoda > Arachnida > Araneae > Macrothelidae > Macrothele > Macrothele yani. The sequence continues at coordinate 191,714,273 of CM076995.1, forward strand.
ATGATCAACAAACAACGCGTGACGTAATAAGATAGATAGCATGACCGCGCGCCAACATCTAATGGGGCGACGCCATGACACCACACTTGGAATACTTAATATTTTCTAAAACATAACTATAATTATGCAATCCAACATTTTTTTGTCTGCTGACGTCATGAAAATACAGGCTGCGCCATCTTTTTTCTGGACAATTAATGTGTTCACAAGGATGAAAATTGGAGCATCGATTAAAATAGCTTCATTTTATAACTTGGAGTACTTAATGTTTTCTAAACCATAACCGTAATTATGCATTCCAACATTTGTTTGTCTACTGACGTCATCAAAGTACAGGTCGCGCCATCCTTTTTCTGGTTTCAACACCACCAAAGGAAAAGTTATTGATTTTTAATATAATTATGGATATGTTTTAGAAAATATTAAGTATTCCAAGTTATAATAAAGTTATTTTAATCGATGTTCAAATTTTTTATCCTTGGGAACACATTAATTGTGAACAAAATGTGTACAAAAGTTTTTCTATTGGAAGTATAGGAAGCAAAATTACTTGACGTCCACCTTAATAATATGGGATAAGAGCGATGGAATGGATCGCATTCCTATGTCCTGACCTTTGACCCCATTTCGTCCACATTCAATAGGGTTCGTCCCCAGTTGGTCCCGTACCACATACTGAAATTTCATCGGAATCGAACCATTTCTACGCACGTTATAACGCATAAGGGCAATGGAATGTATCCCGCTCTTATGTCCTAACCTTTAACCCCACTTCACCCATTTTGAACTAGATTCGTCCCCAGGTGGTCCCCTACCACATACTAAAATTTAATTGAAATTGAACCATATTTACGCAAGTTATGACGCATAATGTCAATGTAATGATCTCGCTCCTACGTCGTGACCTTTGACCCCATCTGTTCCATTTTCAATAGGGTTCGTCCCCAGATGGTACCCTACCACATAGTAAACTTTCATTTAAATCGAACCATATTTACGCAAGTTATGACGCATAAGGGCAATGGAAGGATCCCGCCCTAACGTCGTGACCTTTGACCCCATTTGTCCCATTTTCAATAGGGTTCGTCCCATGGTGGTCCCCTACCATATACTAAAATTTCATCAAAATCTAACCATTTTTACGCCAGTTATCGTGCGGACGGACGGACGGACAAAGCCGGAGCATATACGCTTCTTCAACCTACGGTTGGAAAGCGTAAAAAACGCGAACATCTTGAAAGCGTTCTTATTCGGAAGTCAAATAGTGTCATTTTACTTAACAATGAACAAAGGCAAACAGTGGCAGGCAGATAACTGGAAAGGCCCAATATTTTTTATATTTGTTTGGTAAATGTTAATAAATATTTTTGACATCGATGTAGGCACAAGGTGGTGATGTTTGGGCTAGAATTACGATTAAGAGTTTCTCAATTCTTCAAGTAGTCCCGTGTATCAATGCGCTTTGTTTGCATAAGACCTTCACCCACCGTCACGCTGCAAAGGAACTATCTCGGGCACTACGGAAAATTAATAGACCTTATTTATATGACGTCAGAAGTGAATTTCTGCGGCCCAACATGACTGTTGATTCAAAGCTGTTGTTATTAGATTACTTCTTACCGCTGACCAAATTTTAAAATTTTAATGTCTTGGAGTATGCCAACGAATCCATAGAGCTACCGGGTGAAGGATAAATTAATTTCTTAAAACAAGAAATCAAGGTTGCAAAAATATACGAAGACAATTTTGTGTTCGATGTTTATTTCAAAGAGATGCAAGGACAACATCGCCGTTAGTCATAGTGAAATTGTTGATGAAGCATTTTTGATAAACGGTATCTTAAATTGTCATGTCGATTTCGTCAGACGTTGGCGAAATATCTGAAAAATTAACCTGGGAAAGTTTTCATATATCTCAGCCATTCTTTCAACAGTTCAGGCCTTTTCAGAGGAAACTTATGAAAAGTTATCTTTTCTTCGATACATTTTACGTAACAGGACTTGTTAGCACAATCGTACGATGAGCAAAAGTTAGGCATGCCGTTAAGAAATATATGAAAATACTCGTTTTTCCTGAACTCCTGCAACGTATTCTTTGTTAAGCAATGAAAAAACGGATGTAAACAAATCAGTGCTGGTCTGCAGCAACCGAGCATATTTTCCATGATGCAATGCGAGGTGAATAAGGTCAATGGAAACATAGGACAAAATATGAAATATTCCGATTTAGAGAGAGGGAAATGTTTTGGATGGACTTCCAAATCAGAAAGCTTTCAAGTAGTTCCCGATTTCGAGTGTATCGTTCCGCTGTGTTTACTTAGAACCTGATCACACCCAACGTGAAATAAAGTAGTTCAAGATAAGATGTGGAATTTCTATTATTATTTTCAACGAAATAACTCTAAATAATTATAGGCATTTATTATGGAAAATCATATTACATTTATTTTATATCACAGATTTTTCATTTCCCGATAAAGAAAAGAAGAAAGAAAAATATGCATAATTTACAAAATCCGAATAGATACTACCAAAAAATGAGGCGTTAATCTTAGCCACTTTCAGTTCCCGAACTAAAGTTGGAAATAGCTTCGCGTAGAAAATAATAAAAATAAAGAGGCTTCCCTTACATTGCCTTAATAGGAAATCAGTTTTTACATATTGCAGTCAGTGTCTTTGATGATTGTTAACAATCTTGGAAAACTTTAGTCTTATTCATGATGCAGTAGTACTTAAACAGATATTCCAGAAGTTGGTCAACCAGAGCTTTTCCAGGAACACCTCCCTTAGTCACGGGACGTTTTAATTCACTCCAGTAGGACTTAAATGTTGCCACCACTAGGACACCATATTTATTCAACATACAGGACTTCGTCATTTACAGCAATAACAACGTCAAAAGCAATGCTGTACGTGGAATTCGCATGTCCCCCGCGTCGGAAGAGCACCGTTCTTCTTCCTCTTCTGAATAAACCTAGCCTTCTCACATAGCGGTCATATTGTCTGAACACATTTGGTGATCCATTGCAGCTGGCAAAAGGAAACATCGCTGACTTTAAGGAAGAGGAAAGGACGGGAGGGTGAAGTAGCTTCAACGCTCAATCGCAGTCGTACTGCTATTGTGGTCGACATCTCCTTACCTTCCATTTCCTCCGTAGGAACATGTGGAAGGAGCACCCGATATGTATCAAGCATGTGTATTCCGAACACCTTACCTCAATACTCAGTCTTATTTCTGCTTTTCAGTGAGAGATTTAGTGAACAAATTTCCTAAAAAACATGGCACGAAAGAAAGAACAAGCACTTCACAGCAGGTTGTATCAAAGAACCGCAAATCTTTTTCATTTTATTTTCAAGTGCGAAGTAGAGAGATTTTGGCAAATTGAACCACTATTTGGCATGCCTTGTAAAGACGATCATTATTTTATTTTATTTTATTTTTTTCGTAGAATCTTAGATTTCCTTGCTACACAGGTTTCGCTGTATATGCGAATGCAAAACAGGAAAAGACTTATCTTAAAAATCAAGAAACAGTTACATCGTAGGATATCGGTATATTTTATGAAACAATAAAACACACACCATATCTACTACCCTTACGTCCACGACACCAAGAAGTTTCATCTTATGATCTACAGAGTACAGTATGTACAGTATTTATATTTAGATACCATATACAGTCAAAAACAAGTTTCAAGCCTTTCGTAACTTCCAAAACCAAACGACAAAAATTCCACAGCAGTAAGGAATCGTCGAGACACGTTCAAGTAACACCAAACAAAATATCTTCTTCACAAAGTGCAAGAGTCATCTAAAACTGCGCAGTTAGTAATGTTTATTAAACTGCGTAGTAAAGATCATTCAAAACAATGAACCGCAATGAACAACGATATTGGCTTTCAAAAGTGTGACGTCACTGTTCCCTTCCAAAGGCAAGCAAGAATAGAAGGTCAGTTGAAACTGCATTAAAAAGAGCGTTCAAGCTAACGAAGAACCCTACTGAGGTTAGGAAAGTGTGAAATAATTTTACTTACACGAACGTACGCACTCATTCTTTTGCATTTCCTTGTGGAACTGTTTTTCTTGCGTTGTGGCATACGAAGAGTCACAATGTCAGACGTAAACAAATCCATCGGTAACTGCAGCGGATGAATACACGTAACACTTCGGAAGTCCAGCAAAGAAGCCTTTATCATATAAACACAGCTCAGAGAGACTGGGAACTACTTGAAGAACTGATAATGAAGCTACCCTATATTTTAAAGGAAATAATTTTTCAATTGATATCTATTTGGCCTACTTTATATCTAAATTGCATAATTCTGTCCAAACATTTCTCATAACTCATAAACAGACATAAAAATAATTTTGTGTTAAGTGTAAAATTCTTCCAGGGAAAAAAAGCCGTTTTATTATTATTCTAGACTTCATTGTCGTAAAAGGTTCCGTTTTTTATTTTTTTGGTAAAAAAAAATCCGTGTTATTACGGTGTCTAAATTATTATTGTTCTAACCAATATTCCTCACGAAATGTAGTGGAGAAGCTAGTTCCATTGCCCCAGCTTTACCCAAACAAGCGAGTTGATATATGAAACTACTACGAGAGCTGATAATGAGAAGGCCACCATTACAAAACTCTGTTCGTCAAAAGGATGTGAACTCATAATAATACGAGGAAGATTCAAACTTGACTTCGACTTTTTTTTTTTAATCAGATATTTATTTACCATACAGCTGATGTTACATCACTTACTTTTCGAAGTAATCTCCGTCGTGGTCCATACATTTTTTCCACCGTTTTGTAAGCTTCTGGATCCCAGTTCCATAGAATTCGTTACTCTGTTGTTTAAACCATCTCAGGAGGACACTTTTCATATCTTCATGTAATCTGAAATTCTGCGCTCTCCAAAATTCCTCTAATGGGCCAAACAGGTGGTGGTCACATGGTGATATATATCCAGGCTGTACGGAGGATGTAGTACAACGTTCCATTCCAATTTCTCCAATGTTTCCGTAGTCACTTTAGTGGTGTGGTGCCTGGCTTTGTCTTGCAGAAGGCATAGTCTACTGTTGAGGAGTCTTGGTCTCTTCTTTCTCAGTGATGCCTTAAGGTAGTTCTTGAGGAGATTGCTGTAATAATTGGCACTGGTTGTTTGACTATCTTCTAAGAAATCCGTAAAAATAATACCGTTAATGTCCTAAAACACCTTACCATTACCTTCGTAACTGATACCCTGATCTTGAATCTCATGGGTGGAGGCGAATTACTGTGTCTCCACTCCATCCTTGCACGTTTACTTTCCGGTGTATGGTGATGAATCTATGTCTCGTACACTGTCACTACACGTCTGAGAAAGTTGTGTCCTTCTCTTTGATGTCTTCGGAACAACATGCTCGGAATTTGCAACCTGCTGGCTTTCTGCTCGTCGGACAGCTACTTCTGTACCGATCTGGCGCACATTTTGCTGAAGTGCAGCTTATCGTGGACGATGATATGCACGCTGCCGGCGCTGATCTTCAGTGCAGAGCTCAGATCACATGCAGTAATCCTCCTGTTGTTCCGTATGAGCTCATTTACGCGAGCAGGCATGGCGTCATTAACAGCAGTTGCGGATCGTGCCTTATGCGGTTCGTTGCCGACGCTTTGTCTGCCTTCCTTAAACACCATTCGAAGACAGATGAACGGGACAGACACGAATCACCAAACTGTGTTTGAAATCTCTGGTGAATTTCACTGCCACTCGCACCTTGATTGCAAAGAAATTTGATAATTATTCTCTGCTGCGCCAAAGTCGAAACTCCTTCACTCACCATTCCGCTTTCTGCAATGCAGGAGTTGTCATGGCAACGAAAATTAACGAAACACGTGGCGTCCTTGAAGCGTGAGATACCAGTGTTGCCAAACGCACAATAATAATACGCACATTTTTTCAAACTAATGTATTAGAAACAAAAGTCCAAGTCAAATTCTAACACCCGTAATACTTTTCGAAAGAATAATTAAAGAAGTTATTAACATCTCTGCAGCAAGAGATGGAAGCGGGTTTAGGGTTACTCGAAGTAGATCAGATCCAGAATCGACCACACATTACCCGGATCAAACTTTCTGGAAATGAAATAATTTATTTCGTATTTGTACATAGCGTCCCAGCATGCAAACTTCATGCATTCTGCATACTGTACGTTTGTAAACTATTCTTCAACATGCAATGGGAAATTTCATCATTATTTTCTACTGAACAATTCGTTTTTTTTACTGGCAATTCCCAACGCTTTTCCTATTTTTACGGCATACACATGCATCCAAAATTTCTACAGAAAAATTAGCAATCAGATTTAGCGTTATTGCGAAAACCTTTGTCAGTCCAAGAAAAAGAAAAGGGCATTGTCCGATTTCCAGGGGTGTGCAAATGCCTTTCTTTCCCCCCTCCATGGCGCCGCCCATGGGGAAAGGTGGTGTCACGAATATTTGTTCTATTTTTTGAGCTAATAAAAGATCTTGCAGAAAAAATACAAGAAATTACGAATGATCAATCAACACATTTCCAATGAATGAAATACACCATTGTACAATACAAATAAATTTGGAAGATGTGAATCCATTTATTGGTGCAAATATGACAAGGATGTTACGTCAGATAATATCCGAAAACTTGAAAATTTCGTCATCCTGCAGCGGGAATCGACCCCGCGTCTCCCAGATAGCGCCCAAGTATGCAAACCACTACATCACCCAGAACGACCAAGTTTCAAGTTTTCGATTAATTTGAATACAACAATCACAGGATTCGTTATTCGAAGCAACCGGCATTCATATATGTATATAGCGAATCTGGAGGTTTTTATTTCATTCCTGTGATTGCCCGGAGATGCAGAATATAAAATGGAAGATGTGAATCCGTTTATTGGCATAAATATGAAAAGGATGTTACGTCAGATAGCGTCCTATATATACGTCAGATATCGCTATATAGGAATGCTGGTTGCTTCGACTAGCGAATCTTGTGATGGTTATATGTAAATTAATCGGAAACTTGAAATTAGGTCGTTCTGGATGGTGTGGTGCTTAGCATACTCGGGCGCTTTCTGTGACACGCGGGTTCGATTCCAGCTCCAGGACGACGACATTTTCAAGTTTTCGGATATTGTCTGGCGTAACATCCTTGTCATATTTACAAAAAATAAACGGACTCACATCTTCCAATTTGTATTGCAACACATTTCCTTTTGCTTCTCTTGTAGCAACACACTGGGATAAGGTGGAGGTTAAAAAATACGCTGAATGAAAATGTTCTTGTGATTTTAATAACGTTTTTTTGGAGCTACAATTCACGCACTCTCATCGCAACTGAATATTTACAAGTGATATGGCACAAGGCCATGTCTTCCTATATTTGTTTGCTTATATGGGATTTAATTCATTGTAGATCCATTGCCTTAATAGCATATTGATCCATTTACAACATCCTGAAAATAAATATACAAACGTTATTTACAAATGTGTATTTATTAATTTGGGTAGAGTGACATAACAACATATAAGATTCACTTAATTTAATCATAATCAAATTAACAACGACGAACTTAACACCAACTATGCGTAAAATCATAATAATCCGATTATTTATTATGTAAAAATCAGATTTATTGGCGCAAGAATATAAATAATTATTTTCGCACATCAACCAGTTTTTTGTTTACCTTCCTTTAAAAAGCCATGCATTTGATGTGCGGAAATTTGGTTACATTGATTTATATCCTTATGTCAGTAAATTAAATTAGTGGTATAATTTACTATTTGATTAATTATATTGACAGAAAATGATAGCACGAAATGTACAAAGGGCATCCTGAAAGTAATTCCTCGTCCCTCATAAGATTTTTATTTATAGCTGCAAAAATGTGAAACTTGGTGGCCAAATACTTGGACATATTGTAGAATCCATTTGAAAAATTTCTGAGGCTGTCGTTTAATGCTAGCGTATTCAAATTATTGCTCATCACTTGGCGGAAATGTTTACATACCAATGGGTTCAAAGATTGGCGGAAATATATACATTTTCCGCCATCTTTGAACCCATTTGTAAAATCCATTTTGGAAAAGTTCCTGACGCTGCAATTTCATCAATGAGTTTACAGCCACTTTAACGTCTGTAACATCGTTGAAACGGTCCCCACGAAGGGTGTTTTTCAAAGGGACAAACAGGAAAAAGTCTGAGGGCCGCCCCGGTGGCGCAGTGGTCTAAGCGATGGCCTCTGATCATTCGTCCGAACGGGGTCCGGGTTCTAATCCCGGTCAGGCATGGATGTTGTGTTTGTCTTACGGCACTGGCTCTCTCCCTTCCCTGGAACCAGTGACCCAAAATTAGGGACGGGCGACTGCTTATAGCCCATTGAGTTGCTCACGGTGGTCGTTAAACCTCCAATCAAAAAAAAAAAAAAAAGTCTGAGGGAGCCAAATCACGACTATACGAGGGTTGGGGCATCATGGTCCACCCCATTTTGGCAATAACCTGTGAAAAACTCCCTGTGAAGTCTCCATTGAAGTATGGGGACGTGCGTTATCATGGTGTAAAACAACACTATGAAGTGGAATGTCACATCTTTTCCATCTGATAGCTTCCTTTAGCTTCTTCAATGTCTGAACATGGTGAACACTGTTTATTGTTGCACCTCGTGGATGGTAACACTACGATCAGCTGTGATGAGGTCTTTCACTCGTTGCCTGTTGGCATCTGTCACTGCAGTTGCGAGTCTTTCACTCCGGTGCGTTTCCGACACTGAACTTTCTCGCTCTCGAAACCTCTTCATCCAGCTTCGGACATTACTGATATCGATTGTGGTAGTTCCATATACAGCCAGGAGTCTTCTTTGGATTTCTCACATGCCTCTTTTTCCAGGAAATCAATTACGGCTCGCCTTTTTTTTTTCTGTCATTCCTGATCTTTATTTACGATTCTAAAAAAATTGTTCCCACATTTGTAACATATCATAGTACGTATGTCAGTGAAGGTTTCATTAAAATCACTTCAAAATTTCAAACGTTATTAAGGAGGAGGCATTGCTTCCAGGATGACCTTTGTATTAGCTGACCTATATCATACAGCTGTTGCATCATTCGTTGACTTAAATTCATCCGGAAAGTTTTCAAGTCGTCGAAGACCTGCCTGAAAACACAAATATCTAATCCTGACGTCACAAAATTGTATCTCTCAACTGGCGCAAAGGCGATGACGTGTATTACAGAAAATGAACAGCTCACATCTATCAAAAATAGAAGTATTAGCAGCTGTTGAATTACCGTATGTCCCGGTGGCGTGAAGGACGCACCCAATTTTAGAATGCAAAATTTTGAGAAAAAAAAATAAACCCAAAAATAAGGTCTCAACACTTTCATAAAGATTAAAAAGCAATACAAAGTTTACCTCTATAAGAAAAAAAAACATATGAGTTATCCATATCCTCAAATCCAGGAAATTTACTGGTGTTATCCATGTCACTGGCATCATTGTCATAATCAGGGTCGTATATACTGTCCCACGTGTCACTATCCTCAAACAGATAATGTTACCTTCTGTGCCATCTAACGCATTATTAATGCCACATTTTTCAAAAGATTTTACTACTATTTTAGTCTTCACAGCATTCCATGATTTTAGGATCCACTCGCACACCTGAGCAATTGTTCGCTTTTTTCTAAAGACCTGTCAGGGTAAGGTCGTGGTCAGTAAACCGCACCCACTGATTCCTCTCTTCTTTCTCTTAACCAGGACATATTCATCAACAAGCCTTTTAAGGCTTGTTGATGAATATGTTCCATCAACAAGCCTTTTCAGGCTTGAAACCACCAGAAATCAATACCATTTCCGTCTCTGCACCCTTTCTCTAGTAGTTATAACGAAGTAAATTTCTCCGTCATTTTTGGTGTACGCCGGGATTCGAACCCGAGACCGCTTATTCCGGAACAAGTCGCTCTACCAACTGAGATACGCAGACGTTCATTCTGACTCCTATTTGCCTTTATGTCGTGTGAGTCCTGTTGGCAGGTACGTCACACCTCCCCCCGATTGAGGGCCGGGGGCATGGCCCACGGGTCATCCGTGACCATAAATCGTCGTAGGCAGCTATCCACTGCAGAACGTGCACTTGAGAACTCCCAGTCAATCCGGTGTGTGGAATGCAACGTCACACACATTTAGTTTTCGAAGCGCTGGAGAAGAGATTCTCTGATTTTTCCTATCTCGCGGTGTGGAAAGAATATCACACCATTGCAAGATTTTGAACGGTCGGGTCATCAGGATAGTTCGGGCGCCATTATAACGAAGTAAATTTCTCCGTCATTTTTGGTCTACGCCGGGAATCGAACCCGAGTCCGCTTATTCCGGAACAAGTCGCTCTACCAACTGAGCTACGCAGACGTTCGTTCTGACTTCTATCTGCCTTTATGTCGTGTACGTCCTGCTGGCAGGTACGTCACATAGTGTTTGTTTTGTAGGCACAAAACTGGTCCCACACAAGCAGGAATGTTTTTTAAGGAGGCCACCCGGAAGCCTTGACCAGAGTTTATCCAACCATAGTTTTACTCCTTCTTTATCCGTCCACCCTTTTGGATAGACGTGAGAAAAGATTCCACGTAGAAGTTTGCTTTTGGTAAAGTTTCCTCTTGAAAATCAGTAACGGTGACATTTTTGTTCTGTCAGCATAACGTGACAGCACCGCAGTATGATGGGTTTTCTCATGTCAAGATGCCTTTGTACTTACGGTTTTGGACTCTTTAACTTCCACTGTCCTGTTTGATACCACATCAAACGTTAATGTTCTTCTTATTAATAACGTTTACCGGTAAACATTTTAAAATAGATAACCTTACTCTCGGGTTAGCATAGGCCGACGAAAATTGTAACCTTCTGTCTCCAAGTCGCACGGAAAATTTTCGAGACTGATTTCAGGAAAACAAAATAGCGTCCCTGACGCCCGGAAATACGGTAATTTAATCTCATGCAGTTTTATAGTCGATATTTTTAAAGCTAGTTTACATATAAAATTTTAATTTTTTTTATGTAGCAAAGAAGTTAACAGTTCTATCGATGTGTTATGTAGGAAACAGATAATGTTCCTGATGAAGATGTGAAAAAATGCCCCAAGGTCTCTTAAAATTACGTCTGCTATAAATGCACTTCAGCCTCACCAGTAGCACAGTTTTCTAAGCGCTAGCTTCTGAGAATTCGTCCGGGTTCGAATTCCGGTGAGGAATGAGTGTTCTTTCCTTAATACACCAAATTTCTAAGATCTGGAAAATAAATATATGGCCTATAATTTTTTTTACGTCCAAAATACTGTCCTAGATGCGAAGTTGATCGTCATTCGAATGTTAGTGAACACAAATAGCATTTAGATCCATCGCATTTGTTTGCTAATAAAACCCCTTCATACTGATGGGCTAAGCCCCCTTCTTCCCCATCACACACAATAGAAAACCATGATTTGAAGCAAATTTAAATTATTGCCAGGAACTCCGTATCCAAAGGCGTCAGCGAAAGTATTTCTATGACGTTAGGGATCATCAATTTTTAAATCACCATTTTACGAAATTTCGTTTTTATTTATAGCTGACAACACTTAAAAAAACATTTTGAAGTATCATGACATTAGTCAATAATTTTTATTGTCTTTCCGTAAATCAGAGATATTATATTGTATTGCATTGCCTGAAAGGATTTCACTGAGAAAATTGAAAATAATTTTGCACTAGGACTATAGATTGATAACTATTCATTCCACTGATACGAACTTTTTCTTTTGTGATTTACTGACTCTTTCAACTTCTTATCTTCTTTTATCTGGTTTTGTCGGAAGAAGCCTCTCCTGGGAAAGGCCAGTAGATAATGTCTTGACCGCGTTTCTGAACCACAAGAGTAAATCTTGCTTACGGGGATCGTTTAAAAAGATCTCAAGGCAGTCGGTCAAATTTAAAGCAAAAAAATTGAAGCTTTTATGGGTTGGTTCAGCACAAAAGAAAGACACTGAATTTAGAGGCTGCAAACATAGGCTCTTATCTCTGCGATTAGGAAAAAAAATTCTAGAACTTTGCAGAAAATCCGATAAAATCCAGAGCCGCAACGCTCAAACCCTATTCAAAAAGTAATGAAACAAAAGATAGAAATAATTAGAGAAGTAAATATCAGTTGATTTCTGAAGTTTAGTTTGAAAATAAATTTAACACAGGGAAATATCTTGCTAAATACATCAGATTTAAGAACAGATTGATGTATAGAACTGAATATTCCACTGACAATGTACGATATCACTGAAAAGGACGGTCGTGGATGTTAAAAGGGAAGATCAACAGCAAACGTGAAAGGAGTTTTGAAGAAGGCTCACGAAGCAAATTGCTCTATAACATGTAGCCTTTTGTCGATGGAGCGATTCGAACTCAAGTATTCCTACTCCGAAGTAGCAATACTTGAGTGGCTGTTCTACCAACTGAACTACACCTGCACTCTTATCGATGTATCACCGCGTCACGCCCCAATTGAGAACTTGCGGGCATAAATTGGCTAATTAATTTCGATCATCTAAACGTGGCAACAATTACATTGGGTTTCCTAGATTAGGCGACCCAGTCTCATCGTTCGGATCTGTACGCGTTGTGTTTCATACGAGCTCTTACGAGATTGTCGCAAGAACTCATATGCCACAATGAAGTTAAGCTTAAACTAACATTCCTGCATCCTACTTGATTAATCTCGGTACCTCCTGACTAAAAAGAAAATCGATTAACTAAAAAATTAACCTGAATCCGACACTAATACGAATTTGCGGAGCAGCAAACCAAGAAAGACGCGTTGGTTTAAAAAATCAACTATAAAATTTATTTTTACACATTGCTTAAGGGGGTTCGGTAGGTTAATATGGCAACAAAAATTGATTTTTTTATTATTATATATTTCCATTGCATGAATCATTGGCTTTTATTTGACACCACATTTGTACTTATCGTACTAATAGAACAAAAGTTATAGTCATAAATGTGAGTACATGTCATGCGGTTTATGTGAGTACATGTCATGCTTGAGCGAAAGAGTTTGAAGTTTGTAATAACTGCTACGGCTTTTACTCCAGGGGTCGTAGATGTATATCTTATTTTTGGCAATATCTCTCCTTCTAGGAGTCCGATTTGAAAAATTCTTTCTTTGTCGGATACTGTTTCCGATGGGAAACGTTTTTCATATAAATTCAAAATTTTTAAATAAATAATAGACTTTCCTCCAGGGGCGCAATACTAAATTGCGTTTCTCCCGATATTTCTGCTTCTAAAACTCTGATTTGAGAAATTCTTTCTGTATCGCATACACTTCCTGATGGAAAATGTTTTTCATATAATTTCTAGTATTTGATAAAGAATGGTTTCGCCACCAGGGGGCATAAGTGTTAATTTCTGCTTCTGATGTATCTGCAGCAAAATATTAGATCCTTCAACTCGACAAATTTTTTTTTTTTTCTTGGGCCGATACCACTCAGATCGAAAAACTTTTCTTCCTAAAATAATGCATGTTTTCCTACCAGGGGGCACCGGGGGCATCATATATTTGTCCATACCTCTGCTTCGAAGAGTCTGATTTGAAAAATTCTTTCTTTGTTGGAGAGTTGTTTCTGGTGCGAAATGTTTCTCATATAAATTCAAATTTTTCTTAACGCACAAGTCTGCAACCAGAGGGCGTAAGCTCACGATTCCGTTTACAGCAATATCTTCGGGATTAAAAACTGTATTGAAAAACGTTTTTCTTCTGTCTACTATTGTTTTCCATACCGGTTCCATTGACTTCGAATAGGTTTGGCAAATTTAATTTGCTTCAGAACGAATTCAAAAGACGTGCTCCTTACACCCGAAAATTCGATGTCATCTTTTTTGTTTTCTATTACAGTCGTTTAGTTAGATCCATGCTTCATCAATGGACAGAATAAATTTTCAAGTGCCTCACGCTAAGTGATTTTTATAAAGAAATCTACTCCGTGTTCTGCTCTCTTAGCTAACGTTCCTAGGCAAAAGGAGGTGAACATTATTTTGTGTTTTTTATTCAAATCCTTTATTATTACTTTGTCTATAGTTGATACTCATATTTTTAACAAATCAGCGATTGTTCTTTGGGTCGGTGGAACCTCGTTTAAGACAAGAGACCTTACTTCTGAAATAGTCGTAAAAGTACGTACCTTCTTTGGACATTCGTCAGGTGTTCTTTGTTCTGTTGAAACAAAATGCTTAACAATTCTCCCCTCTATTACACTGCTGGACAATTGCTAAAGACGGATCATAAACGGCTATATAGCGCATAAAAAAGTAAGTGTGGTTGGATGCCAAGTGAAATAAAATTATGTCAGAATGTCAGGACATTACAAGAAAGACAATTTATTGTGCTCTGAAATCCAGAAGGCTTTGGAACGTGTTCAAGGGACAAACAGGCCATTTTGTGCAGAATACGTAAACGTGAAAAAAATTGCAATTACCGGATATGGCCACAATGGAGGGCGATGCAAGATTCCACACGTCGTGTCATGCTTTGCACAACATTATCAAGCAGCTGTTGGGGTAATTTATCCCATTCCTCTGTCAGTGCACGGATGAGGGTGTCCTTGTTTATTGGAGGGCATTGCCGACCAGCAAGACTCCTCCCCAAAGCATCCCACACATTTTCAATGGGATTCAGATCTGTAGAACGTGCTGGCCATACGAGGCGTTGAATATCCTCGCTCTCAAGACACTCCTGAACAGCGACTGTTCGATGACATGTTGCGTTGTCGTCCATGAAAATAAATCTATCACCGACAGCACCACGGAACATGCGAACATGAGGTAGCAGAGCATCATTAATGTATCGTTGGCCAGTCATAGTCCCAGTTGGAAGCACATAGAGGGACGTACGGCCATTGATCATGATGCCAGCCCATACCATGACACTACATGTCGGATATCGGTTCCTTTTCTGTATGTTTGCTGGACAATATGCAGTACCACTATCACGCCAGATCAGTTGTCGTCGACAATCAGACGATAGACTGTATCTACTCTCATCTGAGAAGAAGACAGCAGACCAGTCGTTATCAGTCCAATTGCGATGTTGATGGCACCATTGCAAACGGGCGGTACGGTGACGTCTGGACAATGGGATGCACACAACAGGACGGCGGGCGTATAGTCCTCCTTCATGCAAACGTCTGGCGGCAGTTTTTCGGGAGATCCGCTTGCCAGTAGCAGCTTCTGCAGGTGTTGTACGGCGAACACGACCTCCCCCGTGACGTTTGCTACACTCTCCATTTGTTTGAAATGATTTACAAAGCCTTGAAACAACACTGTGGCTGACGTCAAACACCCTAGCAACATCTGTTATTTTTCGCCCTTCTTCAATCTTGCTAATAATACGGCCACGCGTAAAATCATCTAGGTGATGTCGGGAAGACATATTGAAAATTACAAGTTCATCAATTGATTCTTTCTCTTTCAACTTTGCGTTTCAACAACAACGGTCAATACGCATCAAATCCTTTATATCTCTTATCAGCGCTATGACGTCACGAAAAAGTTCGGCATTCCAAAATTTGCATGCGTACAACACGTCTTACTGTATCCCGCACTTATGCTAATTTCCACATTTTCCTGCCTTCCATTTTATGGTTGCTATCGTTGCTATTGTCATCCGTCCTTAGGAATTGTCCGGCAGTGTATTAATAATATTGCTTATTTTACATTTAGGAATTCTGATTCCACGATTTTCAGAGCGCTTTTTAATTACAGAATAAGAATATTTGTCTTCGTAAAGAACAAAAATCATAATCTTCTATCCATAGCTTGTTTACGTGCGCCATTTTCTAAGAGGGCAATATTTAACTGCAGTAGATGTTTCTTTCACGTTCATCTAACACGCTGTTGCCAGTTTCAATTCATTGAACTTCTTTTATTTCCTGTAATTTCTTATGAAAGACGTTCTAAAAATGTGTGAACATCCTACGTACTTAAGCGAAATTAAACTGTCCGGGTGTCCGAGTGGGCAGAGGCGCTGTCACCCGGCTTTTCCCTCAGGGCAGACCCTGGCCTTATTGTCGATGAGGCACAGGCAGCCCATCGGCATGATCGCTCTGCCCTTTATCTTGGAACCAATGGTCAAAGACAAAAGACGGGCTACCGCTAACAACAATAGGAGCTGCTTGTGGTTGTCGTAAACCCCAAAACAGGAAAAAATATATTCATAGTAGCCTACAACAGAGAGATAAGGGTGTTTCTTAATTTATCAAAATGCCATTCAGTCTTACCACTTACTTCTGATTAATTTACCTCTCATCTTTAATGTAAATCAACGAGTCATTAATAAATTGCTATACCTGGCCATTTGAATCAATTTGTGGAAAGTCGATGACGCAGTGTTTGAGCGAAAGAGTTTGAAGTTTGTAATAACTGATTCGGGTCGCTTGAAAGAGCATGTTGTCCGCACCACTGAAGCAAGACTTCTTCACGACCAGCACGCTCTCATGAAACTCGGAATCAGCTCAATAGTTGCACGATTCCAGTATATCATAGCCAGCAGATGATGAAAGCGTCGTTTGCCCGTGAAATGCGTTTTGACATTTAACTGGTCTCCATCTGCGAAGCGAAACGGAGCTCTTCTAAAGGATTATTTATTACTAGCATGAATAACCGGCTATGCTCGGTTTGGCTTTTGTGAGAACAAATCGAAAAGTCTTCGTCAACTTATTTTTTGATTTAACGCATTGCATTTTTCCTCATCATCTTTAGATGATAAAGATTTCCACTGGATGGGTAAATATCACTTAGTGTGACCCTCAGGCACTGCAAAAATCGTAAAATATATACATTTCCTTGTCATTCTAGAATAGACACATGAAGGAGATATAATCTGTTTGGAACATTATGAAAGAAAGAAACATTGTTAACTAGTGTTAAAAGCAAGCACTTTTTATTTATACTGGTGCATTTAAAAAATTATATATGCCGCCCCGGTGGCGCAGTGGTCTAAGCGATGGCCTCTGATCATTCGTCCGTAAGGGGTCCGGGTTCGAATCCCGGTGAGGCTTGGATGTTGTGTTTGTCTTACGGCACTGGCTCTCTCCCTTCCCTGGAACCAGGGACCCTAAATTAGGGACGGGCGACTGCTTACAGCCCATTGAGTTGCTCACGGTGGTCGTTAAGCCTCCAATCAAAAAAAAATTATATAAGAAGATTTAGCAAATAAATTTCTGTTTACCATCGTAGTTAAAATGGAATAAAAAAAAGTACGGATTTCTTTCAGCCAAGATTTCTTTCACCTGAATTAATTGAAAATGCCAATTCAGTTACATCATATAAACAACAATTTAACTAGAAGTGCTTATTGGGTGGTAAATCCGTTTGTTAACTGGTATAATAGGCATAAATATTCATCAAGCCTTAGCTCTCCACTGGGAGGATTTTTAATAGTAAATGTAAAATGCAGGAAATTAAAACACGTAGGAAACAATTTTTTTTTATTTTATTGGATTTTTAACGACCACCGGGAGCAACTCAATGGGCTATAAGCAGTCGCCCGTCCCTAATTTAGGGTCACTGGTTCCAGGGAAGGGAGAGAGCCAGTGCCGTAAGACAAACACAACATCCATGCCTCACCGGAATTCGTACCCGGAGCCCGTTCGGACGAATGATCAGAGGCCATCGCTTAGACCACTGCGCCCATCGCTTAGACCACTGCGCCCATCGCTTAGACCACTGCGCCTCCGGGGCGGCCGTAGGAAACAATTCTTACGTGTTCTAATTTCCTGCATTTTATTTTAGAACACGTAAGAAACAATTCCTATGTGTTCCAATTTACTGGCCAGCGCAGTGGTGTAAGTGCTGGCTTAGACCACGTCAAAATGGATCCGATTTCGAATCCAGTTGAGTCATGGATATTGCGTTTGTCTTAGGGCGCTGGCCCTTTTCCTTCCCTAGAACCAGTGGTCCTAAATTAGGGACGGCCGGCTGCTTAAAGCCTATTGAGTTGCTCACGGTGGTCTTTAAACCCCAACAAAAAATAAAAATAATTCCTGAATTTTATATCTACCATTGCTTTGAAAAAGCCTCTCAGTAGAGTGCGAAAATTTGGCGAATCTTTACGTGTATTACACGACTAAATAAACTGTTTACTACGCTATAGACGATTCTTGAGTATCACGGTCTGGTATACTTTGAAATAACGTTAACAATTTAGCTGATGATAGTTTTTACCGATTGCACATTGACAAATTTATCTTTTTACGGGAAAATTCCTATAAAATTTATATATTGACGCCTTACATTTTGATCTTTGCACCGCACTCTAAAAATCGTTTACAGCATGATGGAAATTACGAAGAATTGATATCTTAGCAAATACAGCATTTCACGGGAATTAATGAAGGACATGTATTCTTATAAAAGTCACAACTAAGCAAGAAGATAATTTCTTGGTACAGAAGAATCCAGTTTATTTATTTACTATTTGAGAAAACTTAAAAATTACATTATATTACAGCAGGAATCGATTTAACATCTTTCCATTGCCTCCATTGCATAATTTAATGTTGCTGGGATTTCTATGCTTCTTAAACCTGGCGATACGTCTGTGTGGGTGGTGCAACTGCAGGATAACCTAACGCCAATCGGAAGGTGCAAGTTCAATTCCAGCACCAGAGCAACGAAATTCTGTGATTTTCTGAAGAAATGGCCATACAGTATGGAGTAAAGTGATTTTCTATCACATCTTTTGATTTATATAAGTAACAGATTCTTGAGCAGTCTTCTTCCTTTAAGTCTAGTTTTTTTCTTGCTTTGTTTCTCTTTCCAGTCATGGCGATCTATATGGGCTCTACATTTTACTTTTCCAGGTGTTTTAAACATTTACGCGGGCGTTGTAACCGAAACAAATGGTGCCCCTAAATTTCTGCGCTCCACAAACGGAAATGTTCACGTTACCGCAGGATTTTATGAAAGCAACGACGAAACACTTAATATTATCTCCTCAGCAATATCGACAATATACATATAACTGGTCATAAGAATTAATTCGCTTTTAAACTTTTATTCTGTTCTCCATGACACAAATCATTAAGGGGAATAGCTAGTCCTCCTTATACACACATCATGCCACTGGGTAGAAACAAATATCTCCCCCTCTGTCATGCTCGTTGGCATTGTTGTCGCCCTTTTAGCTGATAATCAGTCAGAAATGATTAGTGTCAATCCACGAAGATTAGTGTTAGTCATACCTCTAAATGGCCGCTTTGAATAGCAAAGCTAAAGGGGGAAACAACGCTTTCTGATTCACATGTTCACTCTCTCCAGCCGCGTTCTGTGCACTTCTTAAGATAGCAAATACATTCCTTCGAACTGATTTAAGCCAATACTGTTAATATATACCACCATTTTAACCCACTCACTGGCAGGAAAGAATTAAACTCGAGTTATTTTTTCCAGCTGGTGAAAGAGTTTAATAGTGGTGTGTTTACATTTGAACCGTTCTCAAACACTGCCTTGGTTTCTCGAAGACATAAAAAAATCATTTATGATATATAATAGAGAAAAGGCTGGGCGAGAATTTTGTTTTCGCTTGGTAAAACAATTAATCCTTTTCTTTCGAAAAGAGGGTTGAATCCCCGGCCGTGTGGTGTTCTTTTTATTTTAGTTGGTATGAAAAACGAAGTCTAAGATCTGGAATATGTTTTACCGTTTCTCTTTTGGAATCCCTCCACTAGGCGACAGAAGGAAATGCAGGTTTGTAATTGCTAAGACATCACTTGTGTGTGTGTGTGTTTCTGAGTTTGACGAAATCCATCAGTTTCTGTGGCTGTAAGGAGTTGCCTGTCACTAATATGGAACTACTGGTTCTAGGGAAGAGAAAACGCCAGATCCATGTAACAAGAACCCAACCATACTCCATCCGGGTATCACACCCAGACCCAATGTGTAGGGTCATCCAGAAGCCCACGCCGTTCACCACTGGTCCCACCAGTTCACCAAGAGGGTGAGCATGGATTTTTATCTGAACTGTAAGATACGCATGAACTACCTGCCTTGCGTCAGAATTTTTTTCGCAAGATGAAACAGCTGTTTGCTTTCAAAAGGCATATGCGCACTTACTCGTTGTGAACGTAATATCTCCATTGTCATACAATTTCCTAGGAAGTTCTGGGCTACCTGGAAATACATTTAAAAAATTTAAGTTTTTGAAAACAGGGGTTTTCATTATTTTTGAAATTTCCTATAATTGCAAAAGTGACAACAATCTGAAAAGAAAACTGAACAAGAGTGGTAGTAAAATCAGTATTCAAGGTCAGATTGTTTATGCTGGTATTGATAAAGGTACTGGACAGACTGCCGATATTTTTTTTCGATTGGAGTTTTAAGAACCATCGTGAGTTACTCAGTGGGCGATAAGATGTCGCCCGTACCTAGTTTAAAGTCACTGCTTCAACGGAAGGGAGAGAGCCGGCGCCGTAAAACAACCACAACATCCATACCTCACCGGGATTCTAACACGGACCCATCTCAAACGAATGGTCAAAATCCATCGGTTACACCACTGCGTTGGATAGCTCAGTTTATCTGTATACATTGCCAGCAGATTTGCATAGTGGACATTTTCTGTAGCATCCAAAATGTCATCATATTCTAGGTTGAAATAGTCGTATATTTTAGTATAAGATTTTAAAGCCGACCCGGTGGCGCAGTGGTCTAAGCGCTGGCTTATGACCATTCGTCCGAAAAGGGCCCGGGTTTGAATTCTGGTGAAGCATGGATATGGTGTTCGCCTTACGGCACTGGCTCTCTAACTTCCCTGTAGCCTGTGATTCTAAATTAGGGACAGGCGACTGACTGCTTATAGCCGATTAACTTGCTCACGGTGGTCGTTAAACCTTCAATCGAAAAAAAAAAGTTTTGTAATCTAGGACCCTTAAAGTAATTTAAGATGCAGGGTTTATAATACTTTAAGAGCTGAAGCTCTTCAACACCATTCTTTATTCCTCTTTCCAATTTTTCAGAAAATCGTGACGAATGAGATATACACTTATTTTACCATGTAGGGACCAGCGTGTTAAAAACGAAAAGTTATGCTATTCACCTTGGTGATTGTTAAAATTATCATATATGCAAAAATGTTTTTAATCTGACTTCCAAAGAGCCAATCAAAATTGAGAAAATTGCATATTTTTATAATCTTAAGATAGCGCACATCAAGACTGTTTGAAGGTAAAAGAATGTTTTCGTTCCATCAGTTCAGAGAACGGAAAGACAACACATACCTCTTTTTTTGGAAAGACCTCTTTTCTTGAAATATGTATATCAAGAGAGAGACGTGCAAAAATTCCTCAGAAAGAATCAAAATTCTTGGGTTTACTTTACTTCAACGTTATCAATATATATTTATGAACAATCTTGATACACTGATCTTCCTTCTTGCACAAGATGACGTTCTGTTGCTACCGTTTATTGAAAGATGCATCTTCAAATCAGATACCAAAGAAGATTTCTGTGAGAGACCTGAATAATGCTTCTGTTAATCGCTTTACTAAATGAATTTACAAAATGGGGAAAGACGTGCAAAAATATATTTTCCCAAATATCTGGAAATACACTGGTGTGCAAAACTTAAGGACGAAGAGGAGAAATTAGCATAACAGCGGAACGAGCAGGCAGAACGGACCGAAAGACCACTCAGGAGATAGACTAGGGTACGGTACGGTAGGGCATGCGCATATACGCAGCATAACGTAGGGGGTGAGTGTCGGAAGGGTGTAAAGCACACGGGCGGTGTGCACTCAGCAATTCGGTGAAAGTTATTGCACGGTGTACATCGGTTTGAACGACGTCGCGTTGCTGCCACCATGTGATATGGCCAACAGGCAATCCAGTAAACGACATCTGGTTGACTTTACCCGAGGTCGCGTCATTGGGAAGTTGGAAGAAGGTCAAAGTGTGACTAGTATGGCCGAGGAGTTCGGGAACGCTCACAGCATCGTTTCACTAGCTTGGAGAGCATTTCAAACGACAGGAACAGCTGTCCGAGAGTTTAGCAGTGGTCGTCCACGAGCAACCACGGCGGCGGACAACCGGTATATTGTCCTACAGGCGAGAAGAAACAGGCGGCAGACAGCGGGAGAAATCGCAAGGTATATGCAACAGACAACTGGATGTCCGTTATCGCGTTTTACCGTGACCAGGAGGCTGCAAAAAGGTGGTCTATTTGCACGATGACCAGTACGGCGTGTGCCATTAACGCCTGCTCGCGGAAGACGGCGGTTTCTGTGGTGCCAGGAACACAAGAACTGGACACATCAGAAATGGGGTTGAGTTCTCTTTACGGATAAGAGCCGATTTAGTCTGACGAGCGATTCTGGACGTATACACATCTGGAGAGAGCAATGAACACGCAATTACACCTCTAATATCATCGAAAGGGCCCGGTTTGGAAGTGGCAGAGTTCTCGTTTGGGACGGTATTATGCTTGGTAGCCGTACAGACCTCCACATCTTCCAAGGAGGTTCAGTCACAGGTGCCCACTATTGTACCGAGGTTCTCCTGCCTCACGTGCGTCTGTTTAGAGGTGCTGTGGGTCCTGAGTTCCTCTTCATGGACAATAACGCTACACCTCATCGTACAGTGGCTGTCGCAGAGCTGTTGGAGAGTAATATTCAACGCATGGATTGGCCCGCAAGGTTCCCGAACCTGAATCCAATCTAACACGTGTGGGACCTTCTCGGGAGACGCTTGGCAGCAGGTCACCAGCCGCAAGCAACGATTCCGCAGCTGCGGTTGGCGCTACAAGAGGAATGGGCCGCGATGCCTCAATAGCTCCTTGACAACCTCGTACTCAGCATGGACAGACGTTGTGATCATTTCCCTTACTAAAGGCTGGATTTTGTCAACGGAGATGACACCATTGACAAGAGCAATGTGCACAGATGGATGAAGAAGTTTAAAGAAGGAGAAATCCGCACTGAAGACAAACCACGCAGTGACAGAACATCATCAGCGACCACTGACGTGAATCATCAGCGAGTGGATGAAGTGTTTCGCGCGGAGAGACGAGTCACAATTCGTTAGCTTGCAGCATAACTGGACTGTGATCACCATGCCATGCATAAGATAGTGGAAGACTTAGGGTATCGGAAAGTGTGAGCAAAGTCGGTACCTCGGCAGCTGACACTCGATTTGAAGGAGACAAGAGTGGATGTTTACTCTGATCTGCTGAAAGCGTTGGAAGCAATAAAGACAAGTTTTTTTTTTTGCGATCTGATGACAGGGGATGAAACGTGGGCGTATCTTTACGATCCGAAAACGAAGAATCAATTCATGGAATGGCGTCACACCCCTTCACCAAGGCCCAAGAAGTTCACAGGAAGTCATGGTAACTGTTATTTAGGAATGACAGAAAGAAGCCATGAGGAGGAAGTGACCGAACAAGAGTCTGATAAGGATCCACATTCACCATGACAATGCAAGACCACACACATCTTTGGCAACAAATCAGGCAATCAGGAAATTAGGCTGGTCGGTGGTACCCCATCCACCGTACAGTCCAGATTTGGCGCCATCCGACATCCGCCTGTTCAGTCTAATGAAGGACAGTCTTCGAGGACAACGATTTGATGACACAAACGAGGTGAAAGTGGCTGTGAAGAAGTGGGTACAACAATACACACCTGAATGTTTTGAAAACGGATTCGAGAGTTGGGTTCAACGATGGCGCAAATGCATCGCTTGTGACGGAGACTATGTTGTGTAGTACGTGTGTACAGAGAAAGAGTTACTCTACCAACACGTGCAATTTTAACGAGCTCTGCCAGTTAATGAACAAGTTATGCCCACTTTTGCATTACTTTCGGTGCAACCTTCGTATCTTTACATTAAGTTGGTCTGCTAAAATAATTTTAACAACTTTTCACATATTTAACATTTATTCTTGATGTTGAAAACACTACATATGAAATAGTATTTCTTTGATAATATTGTCATATATTATTATAATTTATTTAATTTTTTGAAATGAGGTGAAGAGGAAGTAGAGCTATTTGGGTGTTCAGAAAGAGAATTCGCATACGATGTAAAGGATTTGGCATCATTCAGTGTTGTTACACACGATCTTTTCAAATGAGCTTTTTCAGTAACTCATGTCTGAATCTTAAATATTTCTTTTTAATTAAACTTCATATAATGAACGTAAGTTAATTCTCGGAGAAAGGACAAAAAATTCTTCAGAAAAACGAAAACAACAAATACATTCCAAGAAACGCATTAGCTCGCATTTGTCAACAAGTTAAATAATGCGTATGGAGAAAAGTAATCTCAGGTATGATAATCTAAATTAGTTCATTTCGAAAATGCTCTGCGTAAGTTATCTGAAATTCCTATGGCATTTTAAATTCGCATTAAAAATTAATATAAATATGTGGTTATACCATCTACTTAATATGAGAAGTACCGCAAGGTACAACAAATGCGAAGAAACCTAAATATTATTGTCATCAGGTAAATATTTACTTGAAAGAGATATTAGTTAAAATTAATTCAAAGGAACCTTATATTTCGTGAAAAAGAAACTTACTTAATTGCTAAAGAAATTCTCCCTTTTCCAGATTAAATGCTATTCATAAATTGAATATGGCCATTTAGCTAATTTAATTATGTTCACTACTGAAAACGCATTCCGGGAAATTCATTCATTTGTAAATAGTTAACGATATGCAAAATCAGGTAATATGAATTCGAACACGAGAGATGTAATTTAAGTGAGATCATAAAACGTATTTCGCTGAGCTAAAGCAATAAATATTTTGCGAAAGAAATTTAATCAGAGCAGCGACATTTAATGAGGTGTCGCTTTCATTTGATAATGAAATAGAAATAATACCTACTGCAAGTTACTTCGGCGTTTTACAATATTTCTTTCAACGTTTACCTATCGGCTATTTATAGCGTTTAGCTACTGAAGGGATGCATTTTTCAGAGGATTATATTGAATTGGCCCGAATGAAATGTCCGGCACACATGGACTGTGAGAACGGAAAAGTAGGACAACTTACCTAGGCAAAATAATTCCCCTCGGCATTGGCATATAGTTGCCATCTTTCCGGCAAGACCATGCTCTCGCAGCGAAAAAAGTCTTGTGGCTGCGACCCGAAGAAATCACCAACAGCACGTTGAACCTCGTTGTCTGTCGTGAAATGTTTTCTGGAAAGGAAATGATCCAGGCGACGGAACAGAAGACAGACTGCCGAAGACAAGTCCGGCGAATAGGCAGGATAAGGCGTTGCTTCATAGCCCAAGGCACGTAGTGTCAGCATCGTTCGTTGTGCGACATGAGGGCGGACGTTTTTTTTTTTTTAATATTATTTCTGATTGGAGGTTTAACGACCACCGTAAACAACTCAATGAGCTATAAGCAGTCGCCAGTGCGACTGGTTCCAGGGAAGGGAGAGAGCCAGTGCAGTAAGACAAACATAACATCCATGCTTCACTGGATTCGAACACGGACCGCTGTCGGACGAATAATCAGAGGCCATCGCTTAGACCACTGCACCACCGGCGCGGCTGGTCGGGAGTTGTCTTCGAGCAGAAGAACACCTGTTGACAAAAACCGATCGTTTTTGCATCACTTTCCGGTGCATTTGGTGTAATTCAGCACAATAGCGTTCTGCAGTGATGGTCCGGCCTCTTGACAAGAAACGTCGATGAATTCTACCAGATTTGGACCACCAGACAAGGAGCATCATCATCTTGGTGTGTAGGGGTGGCTTAGGATGCCGTCCAGCAGGCTGTGCCTTGCTTAACCATTGTGCAGATCATTTCCGATTATCATAAAGGATTCCACTTCTTGTCGCAGATGACTCTTCGATGCGGTAGAGGTTCCTCTTTATTCCTGGCAAGCAGCGACGTGCAGATTTCCAAACACCTAGTCTTGTTGGCAGTTGTCAACTCATGCGGCAGCCACATGTCCAGCTTTTTGACCTTACCCAGAGCAGACAGACGCCGAACAACTGTTGTGTTGTGGACACCTATTTCTGTCGCTATCTCACGACATGTTGGCGGTATTCTCCCTAAACGTTTGTTAACATTTCCAGCGGAAATTCCTGAAGATTGGCCCCGTTTAAATTCACTCAAGAAGATGACTCTCAAATCCGGCGTCTGCATGTTTCCTTTCCAAGCCGTCTGCATGTTTCCTTTCCAAACAAACCACGCCTGAACCTTGTTCTTCACACACGTGCTAGCTATTTATAGTAACTCTGTGACGTAATACTCATGACACTTGTGTCGGTACATCTCATTCGTAAATATGTCACCAAAGGGTTTACCTATCACGCAATAAGGGTCTCATTAAACATTGTTTGTTTTATGAATTCCACAAAGACAACGATGTAGCTGAACCCTGCTGCAACATTCGTGAAGTGCATGAAGAGTATTCTGTAAAAGAAAGCACATGTCGCATTTGGTTCCGGATATGCCTTGAAGGAGACAGGAGCAGCAGAGGTCAATCTCGTTCTGGACGTCCATCATATGGCTTTGAAGAAGATCTCAACCAAGCCATATCGAATGACGAACATCTAACCGCTTAAGAATTATTACAAAGGTTTTCTGAAGTACACACAACAGCAGAAGGAAGAAGAATGGGTTTATTACCAAGTTCGACTAGTGGATATCATACGACCTATCCGGAAAAAATCTGTCTGACAGAATGACCACCTGTCTTTCTTTGCATGCGCGTCGCTAAAATGAATCTTTCCTGGAACGATTAGTTACGAGTAATGAAAGATGGGCCATTTACAGAAATGTCAAGCGTCAAAAGACAGCATGCCGAGTTGGAAAACCTGCTCTATTAACTTCAAGAGGAGGACTGCATCCCAGAAAGGTCTTGTAAAGTGTATCGTGGGATATCGAGGGTGTAATTCACTGACAAGGAACACCTCCGGGATCGAACATACCAAACCGCACCAAACTTCCGTAGCAGCCGGCGAGCGACGGCTGCGTTAAGTCAGCCGTCGTTCGCCGGCTGCTACGGTAGTCGAGAGTGTGCAGGGGCTCTCATCACATGCCTTGTTTGTCTGTGTACGTAGTGAGAGGACAAAATGTTTCGACGATTAGTAATCCATCCACTTCATGTGTTGAGGTTGGTTGAGCTGAAAGTACGACGTAAGGTGCGCCATGAAGATGGTAGTTGTCTGGAAGAGTGTCGTTTGCATGTTTTCTTGCTTCCGTACGTTAGATCGCAGTTACGTTAAAGGTGATGAAGGTAATGATCAGCTATGCATTGAAAGCAGTAGTTGCGCTTAAAGTCCGAAGAGAGAAGATTGGGAAGCTGCCCCAGTGAATATGAACTTACACATCTCAAAAAGATCTAAGTGTCAAGTGTAGTCACAATGCTCGATGATAAAGCATTACACAATATTTTTGACGATTATTATGTCCGAGTGTGTAACACATATGAGGAGCTAATGAAGAGATACCCCGAACTAAAAATGAAAAGCAATATTAAAGTCGTGTTGGACTATGTAGCGAAGAAAAGGGAAGATGTAACCATTTTTAAAAGAAATCGCACACTACAAGTAAATGCCGTTAAACAACATACAATGGCCAAGTTTGACGAAGCAAGAGAACTGGGATATAGAGTTCGTTAACGGAATTTACAACACTGGGTGATTGAAGCAGCCAGAAATATCGGGCTTGTGAACTTCAAAGCTTCCGTTCGTGGTGGAAAATCTATCAGATACCTCTACTGGTCAACTGCTGAGTTTTACAGAAAAATGAATATAATTCAGAGGTACGTAAATGACTTATAACGGAAGTTTGGTGCGGTTTTGTTTGTTTGAACCCGGGGGTGTTCCATGTGAAAGCAGCTGGCACCTAACCAAAGCTGACCTGTACTACCAACAGCACAGGTAAAATGCTAACCTGTACTGTCAAGAGTTGGAACGGCTGAAATAAAAATTGAAATCTAACTGTCCAGCACTGGCTCATCGCAGAGGCGTCGTCTTGCAACATGACAACGCTAGACTCTATACGTGGTGCGATCAAAAAGTTCCGAGACTAGGTACGTAGCGCACCAACAGATGGCCGTACGCGGACGCGCGAACAGCGGTTGAGAGCAGAGGCCTTCATGAGTCATTGTGCCGAATGGCGTCATTCTGGGAACATCAGGAGCTGCGCTACCCGATATTTAGTCACCACGTGCAGAACACAGCTGCGATTTTGGCATGGACTGCAAACTGGAGCAGCGAGCGAACATCGAATTCTGGGTCAAACTCGGAAAAACGGGAACCAATGTTTCTGTCGCGGGTCATCACTGGGGACGAAACTTTGGTCTACAGTTACGACCGGAGACCAAATAACAGTCGTCGCAGGGGAAGAGCCCGGCATCGCCACGACCGAAGAAGACCCGACAGGTCCGGAGCGCAACCAAAAGCATGCTCATCGTGTTCTTCGACATTCGCGGGGTTGTTCACCGTTAATTCGTCCCCCATGGCCAAACCGTCACCGGCCTATTTTACAGCGCTGTTCTGCGGCGTCTTAGGAAGGACATTCGCTGCAAACGATATGAAATGTGGCGCAGGGGCGATTTCCTGCTCCATCACGACAATGCAGCAGCTCACAAGCGTTGGCAACACGCCAGTTTTGCAGTCGCAACAGCATGACTACCCTTTCTCATCCGCCTTACTCGCCGGATTTGGCCCCCTGCGACTTCCTTTTGTTCCCGAAGATGAAGCTGAAGCTCCAGGGTCGCAGTTTTGAAACCGTGGACGAGATCCAGCGCGAATAATAAACGGTGCTTAACACGATTCGCGAACAGGACTTCCAGGGAGCGTGTCAACAGTGGCCAAAATGCTGGCAGCGGCGAGAAAATTACAGGACATTGAAGAAAAAGTGTTACCTCGCCGGCGTGGTACCCAAACCTTGCACCTATGATGTACCGCTTTTCTCGATCTCTTCAGAAGAACTATGTTGGAAAAATGACATCTTCGATGAAGTTTGAAGATATCGAAAATGCCTTACAAGTATTTTTGCCACCAAAACGGAGGAGTTCTGCAGAAGATGGATTCAATTACGACCAGAAGGATGACAGGAGGTCACAGATAATAATGGCAATTGTAAAAGAATAGAGACGTTATTTATAAAGAAAGAATGATATTCTTCTATACTAAAAAGACGAACAGAACTTTTGGTACATACCTAATGGTAGCTAGTATGTTGGGCAGGTACGTCGCTAGGCCTTGAAATAAGGATGTGAGATGGGTGGGTGAGCATTATTTTCTGTGGGGCAAGCTTGATTGCAACTTCTCTTTACGGAACACTGGAAGAACAAGTTTTTAATGCTTTGGCTTTTCCTTTCTCTCTTTTTTTTTTTTTTTTTAATGGAGTTTTAACGACCACCGTGAACAACTCAATGGGCTATAAGCAGTCGCCCGTCCTTAATTTAGGGTCACTGGCTCCAGGGAAGGGAGAGAGCCAGTGTCTTAAGACAAACACAACATCCATGCCTGACCAGAATTCGAACCCGGACCCCTTACGAACGAATGATCATAGGCCAGCGCCTTAGACCACTGCGCCACCGGGGCGGCTTCTTCTTCTTCTTTTTTTTTTTTATTGTAGGTTTAACGACCACCGTGACCAATTCCATAGACTATAAGCAATCGCCCCTAATTTAAGGTCACTGGTTCTAGGTAATGGGGAGAGCCTGTGCCTTATGACACGCCCAACATCCATTCCTCATTCCTCACCGTGATTAGAACCTGGACCCTTGTCGAACGAATCGTTATAAGCCAGTGCTTAGACCAATGCGCCCTCCGGGACGGCTTTTATGGATTTCTCTACCAGCTACAAAGAAATTCGTGCAATCCCCACCACTTTCACCTAAATACACATACATACATACATACATACATACATACACGGATCTGACTAGTTACGCCACTGATGTAAGATAGAAATGTTGGTAGAATGTCGACTTCAAATTTTTGCTTGCTCTAAATGTATTGTCTTAAACTGCTTTTCAAAATTTTCCATTTTTCCTTACGAAAATAGTCATGTACTTGAACAATGTGTTTAAAAGAAAATGTCGTTTTTATTTATTTCAATCAAATTTTAACGTCGCGCCATGCAAACACAATACATCCCTCCCTCTTAATTTCCTTCCTTTCAGCCAGCGACTTTGCCTTGACCTCCTCTCTTCCAAAGCAGTCGTCAGCCATTTTCTGCACTCTCCCGGATCAGTCTTAAGAGCGCTAGTTTAGCTCTACACTCCACTTTTCGTGTTGAAATTTCACATTTAGTTACTGAAACAAACAGCAGAGCAATTAGTAAAGATCTCCCTCAGTGAATTTCTGTCCACTATCCTCATTCTCTCCAGGCCATACTGACATGGAAAATAGGCTTACCTCAGGCCCTACATATTATATTTGGATAACATTTCTACAGAGAAGTAAATGACTCTCTTCCTAGGGAAAAATACGTAGAGCTACATGATATATTGGGTTAGCCAAAAAGAAACTGCGTTTTTTTCCCGTGTGAATAAAAGGCGAATTTTGAATGGGAAGCAAAAACGTTTGTCAACAACATGTTGTCCAGTTTGTTCGATGACCTTTGGCCATCCCGCAGGCAAGTTCATGATTCCGCACTCAAAATAGTTTGTTTTTTTTCGGCAAAAAACAGTTCCAGGAACGATTTGATAACCTCAAAAGCAGTAAAGATTTTACCATTCAAGGCGTTTTGCATTGAGCGAAACAAATGGTAGTATGATGGTGCCAGATCTGGTGAATATGGCGGATGTGATAACACATCCCATCCAAGCTGCAACAATTTTTTGACGAGTGATGAAACTTGTAAGTGATCTTGCGATATCATGGTGAAACACGACATCTTTTCGATACGCCAATTCTAGACGCTTCTGTTTGACTGCATCATTTAATTTATCCAGCTGACGACAGTACACGTCTGAAATAAAGGTTTGGTTCTTTGGAAGCAATTCAAAATACAAAATATCTTTGAAATCCCATCAGACTGACAGCATAATCTTCCTTTAGTGCATATCTGCTTTTGAAGTGCTTTGAACAGGTTCCTTACGCTTGCTCCACGATCTTTTTCTTTCGACGTTGTTGTAGACGATCCACTTTACATCGCCTGTTATCATACGTTTCAAAAGTGGATCGTTTTCTTCACGTTTCAAGAGCGAATCGCAGATGTCAACGCGCTTAGTGAGATGAATTTCTTTGAGCTCATGTGCTACCCACATATCGATCAACGTACTCCAGTTACTTTAAATGGTTTTCAACGCTCAATTTCGATATGTTCAGTTTCACAGCAATCTCTCATGTCGTTAAACTCCGATTGGATTAGTTCAATGGTTTTATTTTGTCATCATCAACTTCGATTGTCCTTCCTGAGCGTGGTGCATCTTTCACATCAAAATCTCCTGACCGAGATTTCGTAAACCAATCTCACACTGCCGTAGTTTTAAGGCATATTCACCATACACGTCGCATAACTTTTCATGTACGTACGTAGTGTTTTTTTTTCCTTTTCGGAAGTAATACAGCAAAACATGAAGAAAATATTTCTTTTGATTGTCCATTTTGAAATCGACGCCAAATAAACACGTTTTAACAAAATCGTGCACTTTCTGTTCCTAAAACAAGCTTGAGTTGTCAGCTGTCACGTTACATAATGAACTTGCGGTTTCAAATGACGTTAGTTACATTTTAAGACATGTTTTTTTTTTTTTTTTTTATTGGAGGTTTAACGACCACCGGGAGCAACTCAATGGGCTATAAGCAGTCGCCCGTCACTAATTTAGGGTCACTGGTATCAGCGAAGGGAGAGAGCCAGTGCCGTAAGACAAACACAACATCCATGCCTCACCGGGATTCGAACCCGTACCCCGTTCGGACGAATGATCAGAGGCCATAGCTTAGACCACTGCGTCACCGGGGCAGCTAAGACATGTTTCGTCATACATGTGTAAAAAACGCAATGAATTTTTTAGCCAACCCAATGAAACAAAAGACTTATTACTTAAGAAAACGCAGATTATATTTTAAAGTCAAATATTCTGAAAAATGGTACATTTTGAACTGGATGGGCAAGAAAAATTTGAGCCCATCCTCGCATCCCCTTGATGATGTCCCTGATGTTGGGTTCGGGAAATGTGTCACGTGGTTTTGGTTTTTCTCCAAAATTATGAAGTTTTCGAGCTTTCCGTGAAGTTACTAGAGATAAAGAACGGCAAGATAAAGCCTTACTTTATGAAATGCAATGCTCTGCAAAATGACACGTACTTTTAAAGCTAGATGGTGATAATTCGGTTTTTAAAAGTGTCCAGTAATTAGTGTAAGAATTATTACGAAACCGAAACAGTTTGACAGAAAGTCACTCAGGGTGGCCCTGAGGTCTATATCACTGGCTTCTAACTAATCGAGAGATGACCCCCGAATCGAGTTCAAAAGCATGGGTGGCGGGTTTATCACACGACACTAGTGACCCCTTTCCTGAAAATAGTGGCTATGCATCGTGAAGTAGCGCCGGTTTAACGATCAATATAAATTTCCTTTCTTTAAATCTCGTGATAAAAAAAAATATCCGCGAATGACTGATTGCTTATAATCAGCACGTCTTATGAAACCTCTCCCACACGAAATAAAATAATTAAAACCCATTTTTTGAAATATATAAAAATTCAACAAAAAAGAAAATACACTTACCCATCTAGGGGGAAATGCCCATAATTTAAAATACGCAATGTGATAGAAGTTATTCATAGGCAATGGAACAGGTTACGAAAAAATTAAAAAACCTCAACCGGATTTTTACAATCGATTAAATATCCAGAAATAGAAAAATTTGACTAATTACTCCTACTAGCGGCTGAAAAGTATGCTACGTAAATGAAAAAATTCTGCACATAAAGTTTCTCATAGCGGAAGGAAGATATCGGAGACAAGAGGATCTTCATATCGAATAGTTAACAGCAATAGAAGAAAATTTGGTATAACTTTACGTCCCCTATAGTAAAAGTTTTGTGTTACTTAAAGAGGATGGGTTCAAAATACTCCTCATAATGAAGAATATTTTACAAAAAAAAAAAAAAAAAAAAAAAAAATATTTCGGAGGATTTTTAGAATCGAATTATCTCTTTCTAATGGATTTATAAGCTAAACTACCTGGTGGAAGAATTTTGAATTATGGAAAAGGAGTGAATATGCAAAAATATATTATTCATAGCAAAATCTATTCTTAGGAAAAAAAAAATTTCCAGCTGACAGCAGGGAAAGCGAGAAAAAAGTTTGATATTTAAGCCCTTTAGTATTGGGTGTCTGCAAAAGTTCTACCCGTTTTTGTAATAGATGCAAATTTCGATCGGAGTAGTTACGCCACAGATGACGCTGCGATGCCGAATTTTCGGCCAATAAGGCCTGGAGCAGTAAAACATATAGAGGCACTAGGTTTGTCCGAGTAAGTTATTAGTAACGGAAATCACGCATGGTCTAACATGGCATGCAATAAGGAGCACATTAGACATTGTTTACTCTACGGGTTCGATAAAGTCAGTACTGCACCCGCGACTTGCCGCAATATCTGTCAAGTGTATGGGGAAGATGCAGTTGATGATAGCACATATCGCCGCTGGTTTCGGAAATTCCGGGATGGAGACAGAAGCTGTAAAGATCAACCATGCCCTGGACGTTCATCTTTGGTTTCTGACGAGGATGTGCACAAAGCCATACAAAGGACCCACATACAACCGTTCAGAAATTACCGGTAACGTTGTCGGTACACAGAACAACAGTCAAAAGAAGGATACATGCGCTCGTGTTCATCACCAAGTTAGATAACTTGGTGCCGCACCAGCTTTCTGAAAAGCAACGAGAGGAGGAGATCCGTACCTGTGTTTCTTTGCTTTCTCGTCACTGAAATGAAACGTTTATGGGACGAATTGTAACGGGTGATGAGAAATGGGTACTGCACCGTAATGAAAGCGTCGACGGACTGTGTGCTAAGGTGCGGATCTTGCTCCATCGACCTCAAAGAGGACTGCATCCCAAGAAGGTTTTATTGAGTGTTTGGTTTGATGCCCAGGGAATAATCCACTGGGAGGTGTTGGCACCTAACCCAAAGATAAATGCTGACCTATACTGCCAACAGTTGGACACATTGCAAGAACAACTGACATCGAAGCGGCCAGCACTCGACAATCGCAAAGGCGTGATCCTTCATCATGATAATGCCCGACTTCCTGCTACTTTAAGCACTCGGCAAAAATTACTGGACTTTGGTTGAGAAGTGTTTCCTCACCGGCGTATTCCCCTTACCTGATGCCTACGGACTACCACCTTTTTCGATCGTTACAGGACTCCTTCGCTCTCCAAACCTTCTATGATGTGGACAATGTGAAAACCGAACATGATTTGTTTTACCCTAAAACATGGATTTTTCAATCGGGTTTTTTGAAAATGGATTTTTCAATCGGGTTTTTTGGAAATGAATTTTTCAATCGTAACTTAATTCAAAATATTCAAAATGTTTCCTTTCAAAACTTGTGCGATAAGAAACATTTGACATTTTTATAATTTGAAATTTCTCTTGTCGAACTTGTGAGATAAGAAAAATTTGGAATTATGTACAAATCATTTCGCGCTAGAAACACTTTTCTATAATGAAAGAATGTTTCAGCTCGGACTATTAGAAACAGAACTGTCCAGAAAAAACAAAAGAACAACTACGGCCCTTGGAGAAAAAATATGCACTATTTTAAACACAAGATATTCTCAAAATATTTTTCGTTGTGAGCTGTATCTTATCACAAAATAATTTTTTCGTTCGAATTTTCGGAAATTCAGAGACTGTTGCAAATACATCAGAAACAGAAAATACATTTACGTCCGCTACTTGCAAAACTGTTCTTTGACAAAAATTAGAAATTATATGCAGTACATTGCACACCAAGAACTCTATCAGATGAATTAAGAATTTTGTAAATTGGACATTTAGGAGCAGAGACATCACGGAAATCACCATTTAATGTTTCACCATTAATAGTAAAACCTGGCACTACTTGAAAATGAAACTCCACCTCGAATATTATTCGTTACAAATGCTATCCAATGGATGAAAGAATTTTTTCAGTCGGATATTTGGAACAAAAAATATGGAATAAAATACATTTTGAATTCAATAGCATCATAATTTACGCCCGCTAGCTGAAAAGTTATGCATCAAAAGAAAAGCAGAATGCAAAGATCATCGTTCTCACCTTTCAATCTTCTCAATGTAAAAGAATTTTTGAAATCGGACTGATAGTTGCACAGATATCGGTTGGAAAGATGAATGGACAAAATGATAATAAAAGCACCTACGTTTGTTTTACAAAAGACGTGCTGAAAAAAATGAAAGAAGCACTACGTCTATTTTAAAAGTATACGTTACCATCTTGGAGGGTGCACGAAGCCTTCAATTTACAGTTACATTGCATTATTAAAATGTAAGATTTAGAAGTTTCGACCATGATTACGAACGAGATTTAAGTGAGAAGAATCTATGATATCGGCGATGAAATCCTGTAGATGAAAGTTTGTCTGGAAATTGTGTGTGTTCGAATCGATGTCACTATACAAAGGTACGAAGAATAACCGCTTATGCAATTTGAAAAAAAAAAAAACGAATATGTGGGCAAAGAATGAGGATGTATGAGTGCACTTAAAGGTAGCATCTATTTAATTAATAACATGCGTTTCTAAATTAAGAAGCTTCTTTCCTGAAGCGAACTGAGACTTTCTAACGCTTATATGCGAGAAGTAGATATAGTTCATCGTATGCTGTAGAACATTTCACTTCATCTTTATGGGAATCAACGCATCAAAAATATTTGTTAAATGTTTCTAAGATTAAGCGCTTCCATGTAACAAAAACTGAATTTTGATAAATTCTATACGTATAGCTCTTTTTTGTACATCTTGCGCATTCCATAATAAAAGGGGTTCCTTGAGAAACGTAAAACTGGCATCTCGTTAAAACGTGAATCTTTTCACCGAAAATCTCATTTAGTTTTACATAAACGTAAGTGTTCATATAACAAGTGTTTTATATGAGAATGGAAAACCATTGTTACATAATTATTCTTAGAATTCGGAGAAAAGGCATTGCAGTTGGTGGTTTTAAATGATGTGGAATAGTTTGCATAGTAATTTGTAGTAAAAGGAATCATTTGCTTCTTCAAACAACTAGGTGAATGTTATAGTAAAACAAATGATTAAAGTACGCATTTGTTGTTTGAAACAGCTACAGAATCCATTTAACCGGAATTTCACATTTAATTTTCTTTTTATGAGGCAGCAAAATATTATGGACTTGAAATACTTTTATTTTGAAAGTAGTTTCTTATTATTTATTTTAGAGATAAGTTGGATAAAACTTCAAGACAAAATTTCAGTATTATATATTCATTTCTCCAACTAAATTTATTTGAAGTAAAGCACAGTGGATTATCAAAACATTGACATTAATATTTCGTTCGTTTATTATTAAACATTGTTTTCAAGTGTTATGTAACGGTTTAACACGCACTGTGATAATTCTACGTTGAAACGTGCTGTAAAAGCACGGAAAAAGAAGAGTAACTGCTATTATTTCTTTCGTTGAGAAATAAATGCATCTTAGAATTCTGTATGACTTCATTAAATGAGGATACAGCTATACATGCTAAATTTTCCTATTTGCGGGAAAAATATGAAGCACGGTATACACAGCATTTGTAGCAATGCTAAAATTTATTTTAAGAAGTATACGCCCTTTAATGAATTATTTGTATATTTAAACTATACAAATTAGTGCATTAAAAATATACAGTGTTTTTAAAAATCAGAAAAGTGACTGTGGATTTAAAAATATCCTCGTGTTTCCTTGAATATATACACTCATGGGATAAATCACTATGATCACTCCTTGACTCCACGAGTGAGCGAGTTTCTCATCAAGTGGTACTGACGTCACGAGAGCGGAGTGTGTCAGTTTTCCAGTATAAATCCCGTTCAATCGGGTAAGAGAAAGGACTCGTAAGCGTTTAAACGGGGAATGATTATTATCGACGAGAGGATAGTGGATGATAGCAATTAAGTAACAGTAGGCATTGTTGGCCTTTCAGGGCAGACTTAGTGAGGGTGTGGGTGACGTGCCTGCTCCGCAGAACGCACACGACATAAAGGCAGATAGCAGTCAGAACGAACGTCCTCGTAGCTCAATTGGTAGAGCGACTTATTCCGGAATGAGGGGACCCAGGTTCTAGCCCCGGCGTGGACAAAATGACGGAGAAATTTACTTCGTTATATGTGGCACGAGTGATTCCAATAAAGATGGACATCCGTCCGACGTGTCGGGGAAAGCCGACCACCCCTGGTTGACACTCAAATTACATCGGTTAGCACCTGCTCTCTTGCAGACCACTTACAATCCCTCAATTAACGACAGACTACAGGGTGAACAAAGAACATTTCCATGCAATAAGTTCAGCCGGGCTCATGTTAAGGTGCCGGCGGGCAGTTCATGTGTTAAACGTAGCAGACCTTATAATGAATTAGCTTTATAATCTTTTTGCTAAGCTAATTATTATGAATGAATAATGCTCTAAGCTTCAAAATAATGAATTTCCCAAAAGGGTGTTGTTACTCGTTAATTATGAACTTAAACAAAGTCTCAACGCTGGTTATTTATATTAAGTAATCAAAGTCATAAACCTAACAGCCAGACAGAGGTCTGACAAAACTAAGAATTGAGAAAGACTGAACTTACTGAAAAACTTGTTTATTTCCAAGACTCTTGGTCAACTAAGGCACTCATATATCTTGTACATAATAATGAATAAACTTTCCTCTTATAGTACACACACTCTCATAACAATACCTCGCAACGCCAACACATCAACCAACGCTCTCCCACGCAACACAACTCCAACACAACACAACTCAACACAAGTCTCGATGAACGCGCCTATATACTAGCTACCACCACGTCATGACTTACACTCATTGCCAGATCTCATTCAGCGGGTGAAACAATATTTCGTTCAGTAGGAAGATAATTTACATAGTAAAATAAAATAACCAGAGATAGTAAAATCAAAAGGAAAGTGAATATAGAGTATACGTTATAACCTACATCGACGCCTCACCGATGGTAGGTACGAGAGCACCATGATTGGACATTAGACGACTGAAAGGAGTACCAAGGTCCTATGAGTCGGTGTTCCAGCTCAAAAATGGCGATGGAAGATTTCGTATTTGACGATACGAATGTGAACTGCTGCATTTGGAGTTTTTGATTCTACGGAAACAAGCTGGCAGCGACGGCGGTACAGTACTGATGATAGTTCTCATGGACATCAATGGGACCTCCCATTTTCGTTCAATACACTCTCACAGTCATGTTCTCCAAGAGCATTGTTTAGGACCGGGTGTTTCCCTACCTGGTGACACTATGTCCGGATAACACTAAACTCCTTCGTGAATAGAACGTTTCATCTCACAGGGCCTGCATAGGGGAAAAATGATTCGAAGATCAATTCCAATCATTTCATGTAAATCCTCGGCAGAGCTTGAATTCATAAAACATTTGTTGGATATAGTGGATCACATCCAGTCCATGTAAATGCTTTGCTCCTTCGACGAATTCCAGCGCTTCGTTTTGTCCAGTTAGCACACATTTTACTACTTGGCATAGGAAATACCACACCATGTAGGAACGCACGAAATGAGACGAAAATTACCATAAGTGTAGGCAAGATGGCGGAAGAGAAGTGATTTAATTTATGAGGAATTACATGAAGGCAAAAGGCGACACTACGCCGCGGATGGCTTAGTGGTTAGTGTTTCAGACTATCGATGCTGGGTCCCCAGGTTCAAGCCTCGGCTGATCTTTCAGAGATGGTGTGATTTACTAACAATCGCTGAATATCCGCCGTGCATCGGACGAGCACGTAAAGTGACGGCCCCCAGGCTGGACCCACTGGTTAAATGGGTATCCTTTCCTATGTCCTCCCTGAAATTCTCTCACCCATCTATGTGCAATATCGTACTTGTACGGTGGCGCCATCTACTGTACTCTAATCTCACTACAAACTGTTCTGTCAAAAGTCACTAGACTTGCTCTCATTCCTTCCGTTTCTGTGTCCTGCCCAAAAGGCGATCTCGCTGTAGGTGGCTGGGACCTTAACTCTACTACCTGTGGACGGAAGTCCTACATGAAAATGACAAATTCTCCTCTCCGGCAATAGGTGACGAGACAATGTAATGTGCCCTGGGTCAGAAGGTTGTATGTCCCCCATGGTTGCTGTAAACTCGACAACACGGCGTGGAATCGAGTGGAAATGTCCCCAATGATGTTCTGAGGTATCGCTCACCATGCCTTATTGATTTTTGTCTGCAACTCATCGACATTGCCAGTGGATCTTGCAGAAGAATTAAGACGTCTTTCAAAAACGCACCAACATTCTCTATTGGGGAGAAGTCAGGGTATTGTGCCAGGGTAGCACCAGGACACCTTGTAGCAACCGTCTATTGGTGTTGGTAGTGTGTTGGAGGCAATTATCGTGTTGAAACTGGGCTTCAGTGATATTGTGTGGGTGCGAATGACATGTCCGGCGCGAACAAGCAATGGAGACAGGCCTCCACCACAGCGGAATGGAAAACCACCCACAGGTGTTGCAGTTATTACGTCACAGAGTTACTATAAATAGCTAGCACTTATGTGAAGAGCAAGGCTCAGACGTGGTTTGTTTGGACGTAACGTGGCTTGCAAGGGAAACATGCAGACGCCGGATTTGACAGTCATCTTGTAACCAGTGAAATACGGACATATCATTTTTAACCAGTGAAATGCGGACATATCATGGGTTTAATAGGAAAACGAGATACCGACACCAAATGACATCAAATGGCATACGTACTTGCTTACAGGAGGTGTTCGGAATGTCCACCTGCAGCTGCAAGGCAGGTGCTAGCCCTGTTAACCATGTTGGATGCCACCTTGCGCAGGAGCGTACAGTTGATAGATAATAATCTCGCTGGCAATGCGCCGCTTCAGTTCTTCTACAGTACGTGGATTCTGTTGGTGTACACACCTTTAAGATGCCCCAGAGGGAAAAGTCCGGTGGAGATAAATCAGGTGATCTGGGGGGAGGGGGAGGGGCACAAACCTTTTGAAATCAGGTGGTCACCAAACATGTCGTTAAGAAATTGCAGGATGTCACGAGACGTATGACGCTTTGGCCCGTCCTGTTGCAGTAACAACAGCGTTCGTCTGCTTCCAGAAGTGCAACAAAC
Source organism: Macrothele yani (assembly GCA_039090855.1). Lineage (NCBI taxonomy): Eukaryota > Metazoa > Arthropoda > Arachnida > Araneae > Macrothelidae > Macrothele > Macrothele yani. The sequence continues at coordinate 191,754,624 of CM076995.1, forward strand.
TTCTTATTGCTGTCCTGGAACGACTGGATGTTGAGGGTCGTGTCAAAAAATATGGGCCAAACTATCGTCGTTAAAGTGCACACCACACCCCGACTTTCAATGCAGGAAACGGCGTTTCGTGCAACACATGTGGAGTTTCTGCCGACCAATATCTGTTGTTCTGACTGTTGACGTATTCACTAAGGTGGAAATACGCCTTATCACTGAAAAACACTTTATCCAACAGGCCTATTCCGTGACATCTCACTAATGTTGTTGGCCACCTGCAGTACGCAATTCGTTGGTGCGTGTCCGGTTCTTTGAGTTCTTGTACACAGTAGACATGGTACGCACGGAGACATAATTTCTTTGTGGCCTTGTGTGTACTTCTATACGACATCTGTTGTTGTGCCGCCATTTTACGCAAACTCTTCGTTTGCGAAATTTGTAATGCTGCCTGTATCTCCTTGAGATTGGCGTCTGTTAATATATGGGAAAACATACACAGTGCGTCAAAGAATTTTTAAGACTGGGTCTGTAAAATGAAATAGAAACAAGAAATTATAATTTGTTTTGGTTTGTTATTCAAAATAAGTCCCTCCGGCTTCAATACACTTGTTACAGCGATTTAATAATGATTCGAATGCCTGTTCCAGTTCACTTTGCGGAATCGCCTCCAAAGCACGCGTCGAAGCTGTTTGTATGGTCAAAATATCATCAACCAACCACCCTTTCAACGTCATTTTAAGTTTTGGGAACAAAGGAAAGTCTCAGGGAGCTAAATCAGGCGAATACGGTGGATGATTCAACACACAGACGTTAATTTTCGCCAAAATTCTACAAACAAGAAGTGAGGTGTTGCTGGGTGCATTGTCGTTCAACAAACACCAACTGTTTTCATCTCGATATTCCGGACGAATACGACGAATTTTGGCCATCAAATGAATCAAAACATATTAATAAAACTCACCAGTAATTGTTTGTCCACTTGGAATAAATTATTTGTGGATAATGCCCTTACTATTGAAGATTGCTGTAATGAGCATTGTTTTGATTTTCGATGAAACTTTTTTTTTGGGGGGCTTGTGGCGAGTTTTTTGACTTTCATTCCGCCATTTGTCGCTTTGTTTTAGGATTATATTGAAAACACCATGTTTCATCACCAGTAACAATCGATTTTAAGAAGTTTGGATCATTTTCAGCTGCTGAAATGATGTCTCTGTAATATGCACTTCTCCTAGATTTTCGTTCATTGATTAACGTGTGCAGTGGCGTAGGAACGCTTTTGATTTAGGGGGTACAAGTTCATGAACCTTACATCTCAAGGATTAAGCCATATATGGATGACCCCCTCCGAATTTTTTTTTTGGGGGGGGGGGGGAATAGTATATTAGAGTTTTTATAAATTACGTATACTGATCAGGAATTCATCCGAATGAACATTGTTATCATCATATTATTATTATTAATTATTACCATTATTATTTTTATTGCTGACAAAAAGTTTACATTATTAATTTCTTATCAGAAAATGAATGGAGAAGTTTATTTTTCGTGTTCTCTCTTGTTAATTTTTGTTCTTTTTTTTTCATTAAAAGATTGAGCAGGGACAAGTCAACATTAGGATGAATTTCTGTCAGCAGGGTTTGGAAAAGAGGGATTTCTTAGGAAAAGTTATATAACTCTTTACAAGAACGAATTAAATTTCTTATCATTTTTGTTTACGTTAATAAAGTAAAACCGTAGTAACATAAAAACTGCTCTACCCGCGAAGATAGTACCATTAAATCATTATGAAGTCTATATTAAAAACTTTGAACGATACATAGGCTGACAATTGATGTAAAAAGTACATTGGTCTGGTGCAAAACTAAATGATGGTGGAGATATCGAGGAATTGGAGTTCTATGAGTGGTATGTGAAATCCGTAATGCACTTATTGTATTGCTACAGATCTTAAGACAGAAAACAATTTTAGTGCCTGGGCTGCGGGCGCTGAAATGTCCACTTGCGCATTAATTTTTTTAAAGTGCAGAAAGGACGATCTGATCAAGATGCATGGAATTTTACGAGTAAAGAAACACTGATCACAATGTTATCAAGCGTTAGCCCTACCATATGCTGTTTGAAGTTATTAACAAAAACCTCGTACTCGTCGTTTCCCTGCAGAACTAATTTGCTGGAGTTTCCCAGATGGTTGGCCAGTTTTTGGTGGATGAAAAGCCTCCCACTACAAGCTTCGGATATGTAAAAAAAATATGACCCGTGATATTTCTTTGAAAAAAAAGAGAATTAAGAAAATAGCATATAAATTTTACAGTTCATTCTTTATGAATGATTGGTTTGCGTTTGCTCGTATCTGTGAGGGTACAGTAGATATTAATGTACCCCTCTCCAAAATTTGGGGGGTATATTGTACCCCTGTATCCCCCCTCCCTTGTTCCTACGCCACTGAACGTGTGTGGAACAAATATAGCACAGACTTTTGTTTTGCCCAAATCTTCATGCAGGATGTTCGAATCGTTTCTTTGTTGATGTTTAAAGACTCTTCCATCATTCTTAGTTACGCACATCGATTGTTTGCCACGAAATCACGCACTTTTTCAATAATCTCGGGTGTCCTAGATGAACTTGGTCTTCCGGTATGCGGTATGCTTATCATCTTCTAGCATCTCTCTTCCGTACAAAAAACGTTTGTGCCACAGGAAAACATTTGATCTACTTAAACAAAACTCACCGTAAACTTGTTTCATCATTTGGTACGTTTCCGAGGCCCTTTTACCAATTTTTGCGTTAGATTTAATAACAGCCCCTTGTTCCATCTTAATAATTCAACATGGAAAAATTTTTACTTCTCTAATGAACGCCCATTTCGTTTGAGTTACTTTAACAACTGCGCAGTACTTTTGGCAGAAAGCAAGCAGATGGTCACGGTTTATAACGCATTCGCGATTACACTGGTGGCGCCACCGTAGGCTGAAATCTAGCGCCAGTCTTCAAAATTCTTTGACGCACTGTGTATATTAACGGACGCCAAACTCGAAGAGGTGTAACGTACCAGGAGATGGGACGTACCTGCCCGAAGGACGCACACGACATAAAGGCAGATAGGAATCAGAATAAAACGTCAGCGTAGCTCAATTGGTAGAGTGACTTATTCCGGAATGAGGGGATCCGGGTTCGAATCCTGGCGTGGACAGAAATGACGGAGAAATTTACTTCGTTATAAAGGTTCGGGCAGCATTCTTGTCACCAACACTCCCAGTCTCTCGAAAATGGCTGATGACTTGCATAATTGTTGATTTGTTGAGCACAGGCACGTCCGAATAATTTCGATGAAATTGCTTCTGAACGTGTGCATATCATTGCTGTTGAAAATACACTTCCACAATAAATACCCCTTGTACCGTTGAAAATGGCATCTTGTAATGTCTGTCAACAACTTCCGCAAACTCAGCGTTCTTCTCGCTGGTCTGGAACGCAAATAACAACGCACCTGCGCTTCCTATCTCGGGAGCATTGCACTGCCATCTACCGGCATGTAACATACTTTCTCCATTTACAACAACCAAATGCCTAGTTCTGCGCCATTGAATGCCGGGTTGCGTGATAAAATGATCACCCCGTATAAGCACGTACCATTTCTTTTTAAAAAGATGTGCTAAATATTATAACGTGTATATCCTTATCATCAGTGTCAACCATTATCAATCCATTGCTGCATGACGGTCTCCCCAAGTTTCTTCCACAGCTGCCTGCCCTGAGCTAGTCTCCTCCATGTTACACCGGCATGCTTTCGAGTTTCATCCATACATCTATTGTGTGTGGTCTTCTTCTGGGTGTTTTTCTGTCCCTTGGTATTCACTCTAAAATTTCGGTTCTCCATTGGTGATCTGTCTTTCTGACAACATGTCCAGCCCATTGCGATTTCGGGGATTTTACTTTGATCATGATGGCTTCCACTCTTGTCATTATCTTTATCCACGAGTTTCACTTTTTATGTTTTCTGGTTACGCCTACTAGGTATCTCATCATGCTTCTTTCAGTTGTCTACAGTTTTTTTGTATGTCTTTTTTAGTTTAGGACTACGTCTCTGCTCCGTACGTAAGTTCTGGAAGGATGCATTGATTAAACACTTTTCTTTTAAGACATGCATGATGACATATTGCTTTTCAAAATTGTAGTTTTTTCCAAAAGCTCTCCAACCAAGTTTTATACGCCGATAAATTTCTTCATCAATGTGGCCCTTGCTTGATATTTGGTGTCCAAGATAAATGTAGGCAGCTGTTACCCGAGATTTTCCCCATCAATAAAAAAATCTTCATTTCTTGAAAAAGCATTGTACATCTGTTTTGTCTTCTGAAAATTTGTTTTTAATCCCATTTCTTTACTCTTGTCAGCAAGCTCCTGGACCATATTCTACAGCTCTGAAGGGGTAGTTGCAGAAATGGTTACGTCATACGGAAAACGAAGGTGAGTTAAATAATCTCCATTAATATTTATCCACTTGTTTCCCAAGTTCTATGCTTATGAGACACTTTGCAACGTGGAATTGAAGAGTTTGGGAGATATTGTCACCACTTTCCCAATTGTATCGGAGCTGCATCCTCAAACAGCCGAACTTTTGCATTTGCATTTCATGGATGTTATTAGTAATGTTAATGCATGCACCTTCCATACCGCAGGATTTCAATTGCACTGTAACTGCTAATGGGTTTCACGGAATCAAATACCTTTTCGTAACCGATAAAAGCCATGCATAATGGGAGTCTATATTCCCTCGCTCTTCCAGCTTCTTCCCTTGGTTGAACCATGTCAAATGTTATATTCAAATATACAAAGTATTTACTGTATATACTTTATATGTACACTGAAATACTCTGTATATACTGTATATACATTTGGCAATCCAGGATCCGTTGTTGAAAATTATCTAAATTAGGAAACTTTATTTCATAAACAATGCCCTTGTTGTGCTTCCCTAAGAAAAACACGTCTCCTCAGTGGAACTCCATATTAAAGTTGGGTGCCTTATATACAAAAAAGAATCATTGAAGTCTTTCCAAAATGCTTCCAACCCTGCCATCTAGCGTGGAGAAAACGAATCCTGAAACGTATTGTATATAATGCCGCGGTAGACATGTTTAAATGGGTTCCCAGAAACTGTGTTTATATATTGAGTCTAAGAATTTTTGCACTATTTATGGTACGAAACTATCGGAAAGAAGCTATTGAATCCAATTCTTTTTTTCTTTCTTTTTATCCTGTATAATATCTATTACTTTTTGAATACATCATATGCGTGTAATTTTCGAGTCTGTCGGATCTTTTGGTTGTATTTTACCCTCGGTCTATAAAATCCCGGAAATTAACTGATAGGAAAAGAAACACAATCGCCTCTACATAACAATGGTACTTTAAACCATAAACACAATGTGTTTGGATAATTCACATTCTAAAATAACTCAATTCTTCCTGCTCTCGTGCACTGTGAAAGCCTGCAGCTTCTTTAGAAATATTTATGCATTCCAGACTGACTTCATTACCTTGCATTCATCTCTTCGTCCGGAAAACTTTATCCTGTACAAAGCCTTCAAGAAGTCTCTTATGTCATCTACATGACAATGCACCAAAAGAACATTCATCATGAGACCATCTGTTAAAGCCTCGAGTAAAATTTTGTTCTACTATGCTTTATCACTCTTTTATAGAATTCTACGTAGATTTTTGCATCATCTAATTAAGAAGCAGAAAACATTCAATAAGTTTACAAATTCTAATAAATGCGTTACACTTTTTAATTTTACTCGGCATCAAGTAGACGAATTTTAACATTTAAACTTTTTTTTAATTATAGTAAAAAAAGAAAGTTTTAATCTCTAGGGAATAAATGGGAGAATTATGGAAATTACACAGGTGGTCAAAATTGAAGAATAATCCAAAACATATGTAACGGCCGGTGTATGTAAGAAAAAATGCACTCAAAATGGGCGAACATTCAAATTTTGCTACGCGTAAGATTACCCCGCATATACTTTCAGCGTAGATACGCCGAAATATGTAAATAAGTATTGCCTTAAGAAAACGCGGAGTCAACCCACATCTTGTAGCTGAGTGACACAGTAAGATGATTATGTGACGAAAACATTGCGTAGACGGTTTTCAGCACTCGAGAAAGATCTGTAGGACGAAAGTTTCCAAACAAATGAATATTCTACAGAATATGGAAAATAAGGGAGATATATTTCATCGTGTAACCGATAGCATGCTCGAACGGAAATCTGGAGATGCGGGTTCGGTTTCCACTTCAGCGCGATGAGGCGATGTTACATGGAGATCAGTAAACCATAGGCTGTTCAGTACAGAGTTCTAATTGCTTTGAATAATCCTGTTCATAGGCTCCGACTATGGGGACATGGTGAATATTCCCCTCCAATAATTTTACTGTGTGGGGGCAGTGCCCACCAAATATTTTTCGTCACGTTTAATTAAATAATCACTTTAACCTCATAAAGCGAACCAAACTTCACCTTATAAGGCCAAAGTAATTTATTTAAAAAAATTAAAACATAACAACAGTGTAGATTAATTTTGTGTAACAAGCGATATTCGTATGGCAGAAGAAATCTGTCATACGCAACACGATAGGCAACTTCTTTAATAACCACTTTTGACAAAATGATGAAGAGCACTTACACATTTAATCAAATTAAAAACGTTACTTACAAGTTTAAAACATATGATAGGTAAAAACACGAGATCTTTCGATCACACTAGTGATCTTCATCAGGTCGCCCACCCAATGGCATTAGAGTACAACGACACGCAATATATATGTAGGGATTTTGATGACACCGAAAATGCTTAGAGCGCACATTCTCACGAAGGTTGTTGTGAACAGAGAGAGAGAGAGAGAGGTCACAGCACTGCGAACGAAAAAAGAGTCAATATGATGTTGCACAAATGTTAATGATTCCGCTATAATTATTATTTCCACAATGTTCAAGTAGATTAGTCCACGTTCGTGGGACGAGAGAGGGCATATCGTCATTACAGCAAATACTTCTATAATGGTGGAATTTTTTTATTTTTTTTTGGAGGTTTAACGACCACCGTGAGCAACTCAATGGGCTATAAGCAGTCGCCCGTCCCTAATTTAGGGACACTGGTTCCAGGGAAGGGAGAGAGCCAGCGCCGTAAGACAAACACAACATCTATGCCTCACCGGGATTCGAACCCGGACCCCTTTCGGACGAATGATCAGAGGCCAACGCCTTACACCACTGCGCCACCGGGGCGGCAATGGTGGAAATACAGGCTATCTGCAAAGAGGGTCATGCTTTTGGTGCTGTGTGTAATGAGGATTTTAACTTGGCTTTAAGAGGGGCTATTTCGATATTAGTCACTGAGAAATACTTTAATTTCACAGGTTACAATGATATGTGGTAAATGTTTAATACAATTATCAAATAAAAATACAGAAACGTATAATCTCTAGCGCCTTTATTTATCTACGTGTATTTATTTTTTATGCTGCTTGTTTTTTGTTTAAGTAACCCAGCTAATTTCTCATATTTTGTTTTATAAACGTTTAGAAATAAAATCTCTCTGGATATTTTTATAAAACCACAGGCTAAATTTTATTTTTGAAAATATTAGTATTCAGCTAAAGAATATTTCAGTTTGCTTGTTCATTGGATGATGAGCAATTACAATTGCGTTTTGAAATATTCGTCGAAGAATCATGTCTTTTACGTTTTGGCCATATTATTTCTTCCTGACAACGGAAGATACGTGTTCCCCCATGCGTCTATCTCTTCACGCATGCCCCTCCTTCCTCAGTAATTTGGTGAAGTCGGCGCCTCTGATCTAGTTCCACAGAATATCCTGTCAGGAATATGGAAACAGTTTCAACAGACACGAGATGTTCGTCGTTGAACATTAGAGGCAGTCCCAGAGCCACAACTGCTGCTTGACTTTTTGCTATTGCCAGACGAAACAAATTTCCTGTAGGCAGTTCTCTTTGTAAATCGCAGCGACTACAAGAACGAATGTCCAGGCAAACTGTTTTGTAGAAGACTTCGTGAGCGATGCCTTTGCGTAAGGAGATTAATTATTTATTTGTGTCCCTCTATCATGAGCCTACAAGAACGAGTGTGTCCAGACATACTGTTTTTGTAGAGCACGTCGTGAGGAATGCCTTTATATCAGTTATCTATGGTCTTCTCACTTCCACCGCCCGGTGGAAGTGAGAAGACCATAGAATTTCCGACACCACACTCGGAGTCCAGACAAGTGGGCGGATGTTCATTTTACAGATGAATCGCTATTCAGCTAAAGTACTGTATTGAGGAGTCTTCTCATCTGGAGAGACCCTGGGACCAGCAACAGCTCGTCTAACGTAAGAGAAAGGTATTGATTTGGGGTGTTGGTGGGATAATCTGAACAGGATTTACTTCGAACGGACGCACAGACCTGCCAGCTTTCAGAGACGCTCTTGTCATGAACTTAGGGACAGAGACGAGATCCTGAACCTATATCAATAGTACGAGGAATCGTTGATTGGCTCCTCGTACTATCATATAGCCATCATCATGATCATTGTTCACCATTATCAATCCACTGCTGGATGAAAATCTCCCAAAGTTTCATCCACAACTGTCTGTCTTGAGCCTGTCTTCTACAGGTTAGTCCTGCATGCTTTCGAATTTCATCCATCCTCTCCCCTATGGTCCTCTTTTGTGCCCTTCTCTGTTCATTGGAATCCAGTCTAAAATTATGTTGTGCTCAGTTTTGAAATAATATTGGGGGCGGGGTGGGGGTAGGGGGTCATAACTCCCAACGCTGGCCTAGAGAATTGATGAGTATGGGACAGCAGTTCCTCTAATCCCTGTGGTATAGTAATCCGCTATATGGCGGTCGTCAGAGCCCTTTTTGTGGAAATAGGATGCACCACGTTGACATCTGTATATTTTAATAATTTATTCCTATGGATGATAATACCCAACTTCATCGAACTAATTTGGTTGGCGATTTTCTAGAAGAGGAAGATTTCAGCCAAATGTGGCGGCCACCATGTTATCCTAGCCTCAGTCCCGTTGAGCATGAGTGAATGCTCTAGAAAGAAGCATTTTCTAGAAGAGGAATATATTAGCCAAACGTGGAGGCCACCCTATTCTCCTGAGCCTCAGTCCCGTTGAGCATGAGCAGAATGCTCTAGGAAGAAGCATTGTAAATAACTAGACCCTTTTTACAGCACATCAAGTATTCACAGCAGCTCCAGTTGGAGAGTAGTCATTAATACCTCAAGGCCTCATCAATATTCTCATAAATATTATGCGGACTCGTTCATTGAGCTTCACGGCTATCAAAGGTTATCACACTCTATATAAAAATTGTACATGGCTTAAGTAATATACTTGAAATATTGTTTATAGGATTGTTATTTCGTGTAAACTACAAAATTATGATATTAACTATCGCAAATTATATTAGGGTGAGTCATGAGTTCGCAGCGTTTCGCGGTACAGATGGAGAAGCTCCGCCGAACAGGTGGGACATGCGCAATAAGGCGGAATGTGTTCCACGTGTGACGTTCTGTGCTGCTCAGGCAGGTAGGCATGCGCCAGACCCAACCCGTGTGTGCTGCTCATACGAGACAAGAATATCGGAGGAGAAACATGTTATTCATGTGCTCCTACGCCATTATCGGGAAAAAGGGTTGAACGGGACAGCTGCCGCGAAAAATTTTCTAGTGTAGAAGGCGAGGGAACAGTGCATCCTGTAACAGGAAGAAAATGGTTTCAACGCTTCCGGTCCAGAAGCACAGTGCTCGTTGACAAATTGAGGTGTGGGAGTCCAGTCACCCTAAACACCGAACCCATACGTCAAGCTGTTAAACAGCACACAGGAACCAGCACCCCACGATTAGCAGAGGAGGTCCATGCATCACAAACCACCATCGTTCGTCACTTACACTAGCTCGGTTTTCACTCCAGATGTCTGAAAATTGTTCTCCATGAGTTGAGTCCAAAGCAAGCTAAGGAGCGTGTCACTTGTTGTCGAAATTGCTGCAAAATCCACGTGACGACCAGTTTTGGCGTAGAATCGCAACGAATGATGAGAAGTGGGTCTTTCTAGGTTATTCTGATACTGGAAACAATAGCTGCAGCCAGGGGACGAGACTCAATCAGTGGTTCAAGGAGGACCTTTTGAAGCGAAGGCAATGTTGTGTGTGTGGGTCCTGTCTACTGGGAGCTTCTGCCACATGGTCGAGACGTCTATGGGAACCTGTATGCCGACCAGCTGCAACACTTATACGACGTTCTACGCCAGCGACGTTCGATACCCTTCAATGGTGAACCGAAAGAAGGTCCTCCTGAAATTGGGCAACGCCCCATGTCATAAGTCACGGATTGTCCTCCAGAATATTTAGGATTTGGATGGCGTCGAAGACCTACCCCAATCAGTCTATAGGCCGGATCCTGCCCCCTCTGATTATCCCCTGTTTCCTTACATGACGCACTTCTTGGCCGGCAGACAGTTCTGTTCCTTGTAGGATGTGAAAGATGGCATCACTGGGTTTTTTTCGCATCCAAGTCAGTTGCCTGGTATCTCAACGGCATTGCGTCTTTGCCTGAACGTTGGCGAAGGACAATAGACTCTGATGGACTGTAATTTGCTGATTACCTATATGCGGTCAACATGTGGTACCGGACTGAACATTGTACCCCAAAGCGCTACGAACGTATGACTCATCCTGATAATATTATGATTCTTCTGCTGCAGTTGCGTAAGAAAATAATTGTGACATGCCTGCCCCGCAGGATGCACACGAGATAAAGGCAGATAGCAGGGAGAGCACATGTCCGCGTAGCTCAGTTGGGAGAGAGGCTTACCCCGGAGTGAGGGAAGTCGGATTCGATGCCCGGCGCGGAGGAACTTGTACGTTATAAACTAAAAAATCGCTTTACTGAATTCCATTGAATTTTAATCAAAATATTTCTAGTTATGTACGGATTTATAAATTTTTCTTTAATTTTGAGTGCGAGTGTAATTAGGAAATTGAATAAACTGTGATTTTACTTTCTTTAAGCATGGAGACTTACTAATAAGAAATTTAAGCAGCTGTAAGCATCTCTTCAGAAAAATCAAATGTTTTGTATAGATAATTTAGACCGCTTCCCCTACTTTCTTCTTGAATACTCTCCCAGTATGTACTCGGACGATGAACTTCAGTTATTTCGGTTTTACATTTTACTAAAAAATAATAAGTAAATCCTTCAGCATTTGATCGAACGCAGTCCTTTTTTGAGGTGGAGCATCCCAGTTTCAGTGTTTTGTTTGCTCATCTGAGGAAGTTTAATTTTTTTTTAATTTACTCGTAATTAGCGAAAATTTAAATACAATAGGCGACAAAATACCATGAATATATTAAAAAAAATTCATGTACCTCTCGGAATAAAAATATTTTTGCCAACAAAAATGAAATTTGAATTTATTTTTCAGGACTCCAATACTGAAATAACCCTTCGTGACACTTTTTCGGTATTACCAGGTTTGAACACAGAATTTCGCACGGAATAATAAGAAAAAACAGATTTACCGCTTGAAATGCAATGCCTTTTTTATTCGTGCCTGAGATCTCATAAAAGATTGATTTGGTACAAAAAAAAGAGATTACTTAGCTGTTAACATATTAAAAAAGGTTTGGCCTTTCTTAGGATATTTATAGATTTTCAAGTATTAGCGTCGTTCAAATGAAAGTGGCAATGGCAGCATAGTGAAAAGGGCGCATGCGCGTGAAAGGCGAAAGTAGTCGAATACGATCGTTTAGTAAGCAAATTTCGTTCTATAGCAGTGATTCTGTTTGAAAGCATCGTAACAGGTAATATTGCAGGGAAATTCACACTACTGTGAATGATGGATTCGTCCAAATGTGTACAAAGGGCAGTGATTCTGTTGTTAACGATGGAGGGCACAACTCCTATGGACATTTATCGGCGGATGCATGTTGTATACAGCGAGGAATGCTTGTCAAAACGTACCGTGTTTCGATGTTTCGACAGGGACGTGTGCCGACCGCAGATGCATCATGGCCAGGACAAAGCAAACAGGAGAATCACGGAGAAAAACATTGTGGCGATTGTTGCTCACATTAAGGAGAATAGGCGAATAAACGTGAAACAGCTGTGTGCTGCGTTGGAGCTAAGCACAGGAACTGTGCACAGAATAGTCTGCTAACACTTAGCGTACGGCAAGGCTAGGGCTGTGTGGGTTCTCAAATTGTTGTCAACAGAACCGAAGGCAGAACGAATGAACCTGTCCTTGGAGAACTTGCTGCGGTACGAGAAGGTGGGAGACAAGTTCCTTGACAGAATTGTGGCCGGTGATGAACCGTGGTATCATCCCTTTGAACCAGCCACCTGTTGCATGAGCTTCCAGTGGAAGCACCCGTCATCGCCCCCTCATCGCAAATCACGCTAGCACCAAAGGTGAGGGCGGTGTCGTTATCGCCCCCTCATCGCAAATTATGCTACCGCCGGTAAAGTTATGCTCACCATACTTTTCTATCAGCGCAGTCCAACACTGCTTGACTGGCTACGACACGGTGCAACAGTGAATAAGGAATGATACTGCGCAACTCTAGAAAACCTGCGGCCGGCAATCTGGAAGGTTAGCGCAAGGTGTGCTTCTCTTGCATGATAACGGAACGCCGCATTCCTTCAAAGCTGCGCGCGCTAAACCTGCAAAAATTGAACGGAATGGCCATTCGCATCCGCCCTACAGTTCGGACAAGTCGCTCTGCGACTACATTTTTGGCCCCTCTAAAAAAACACTTGAAAGGACGCCGCTTTACAAACGACGGCATGGTGAAACAGGTAGTCATGGATTGGTTTGCCCAGCAGCCGTCTTCATTCTTCAACCACGCCATCCGTTCACTAGTGTTAAGATGAGATACTTGCATAAATGTTCATGGCGATTACTTCCGGGTTTATCTCGTCCACGTAAGTCACCATGTTCATTGCCACTTTTATTTGAATGAACCAAATATACTATGTTGAAATAAAATCACCGGACACTTGAGAAACACAACATAGCATTTCTTGACATACATTAGTACGCTGTCGGTTCACCTTTGACCTTAAGGCATGCACTGACCCTTAGAGACATGCTTTCGACAAGGTTATGGAACACAGCGATAGGTATGTGATTCCATTCAGTACATAATGCTACCGCCAATTGTTGCTTAGTAGCAGACCTTGGTTCCAAACTTCTTATGCTGCGCTCTAATTCATCCCATAGGTGCTCTATGGGATTACGATCAGGGATCTGTACTGTTCAGTCCACATACGATACGGAATAGTCGTCAAACCACACAGTAACAGTCCTTGCCTTATGGCGCCCTGCATTATCCTACTGGTACCAACAAGGCTCGGTTCCATAGTATTGCCACCTAATTGATAGAATATAATTGTTCAGAATATCGAGGTAGACGTGCTGGTTAGCAGGTTTGCCCACGATAACCAATGGGCCGGTACCATACCACAAAAAACACAACCACACGAGTACACTGCCAGCTCCAAACGTAGCCGTTGGAACAGTACACTGTAGTAAATAGCGTTCCCCCGGCTGCCGTCATACCCACACACGGCCATCAGACTGACGGATCGTGTATCTTGATTTATCAGTCCATAGGACCCGTCTCCATTGATCTACGGTCCACCATAAATGTTCTTTACACCATGCTAAACGACGAATAGCATTCCGAGTGGAGATGAAAGGCTTATGAGCAGCCGCACGACCACAGTAATCCAGGGAATGAAGTTATTTGCGAATGATACGTGTACATACTGAGGTTTCAGCATTTTTACTCACCGGTGCACTAAGGTCTTGTGCAGTACTCCGACGATTAGCTGTAACGACTCTCCTGAGGTTTTGACGTCCTCTATGGCTGATTTTCTTTGGTCTGCCTGTACGTTTTGCTGCTTCAGGCGCGCCATGTGTCGTCCATTTTTTCAGTACATCCAAAAGAGTTGCCTTAGGTATGTTTAAACGCCTCTCGGTTTCTCTTATGGACAACACACTAATATAACACCCAACGATCTTTCCTTTCTCAAAGTCCGTTCTCTCCCGCCGCGACATTTTCGCTCAACTTCACAGTGCGATACGATCGCGGTCAGCTGCAGGCTTGATTTTATACCGTTTACAGCTGTACCGCGCATCTTAACAGCCCAGCGGATCAGTGAATTTGCTTTTGAAGGGATGTCCGTTGACTTTTGTCAGCATAGTGTGTTTATCATGCCTATAAGCGCTGATGGAAGAAATATTTGCATAGTTCCGAGGACACTTAATCGATTCAAAATGACAGTTTCGTTTTGTTTTCAAAACACAGAAAATTAACATGGAAGGAAGCTAGTACTTATACGGGATGTGGTCCCCCCTCTCCCCGAAAATTACTCTTCTCATACTGATACTGTTCTTTGCAATGTTTTGATTTGTTGGCCCAGTCTTGTCGTTGGCTTTCCTCTTGATCAATTCTTTGGGTCGTGTCTAAGAGTTTTTTCATTAACAAGTTCTATTAATTTGTTATAACCAACTAACGACCATTTCGTGCAATGTGAGTAACTTTACTCACACAAGAATTAGTACTTGTATTTAGCCATCATTTATTGAAATCTCAGAGCATTTTCTAAGTTTTCTCCTTTTTTTAATGAAATTTCTTAACGCCCAAAGATCGTTTCTTCTTTCCTTGCGTTCCCTTTTCCGTCTAAATTATACAATTAATACCAATTCTAACAATTTTCTTTTACAAAAAACAAAAACATGTTTAATGGCAACCTTGCGTCGAGCACAAAAGGGTCCCTGATTGCATTATAAAAAAATATTTTTTAGTAAGCTTATTATCAAACCTCTTACGTATTTCATTTACTGTTTTTCTGGTAATACTTTACTGCGACGTTTACCCTGAGGCCATATCTTCTCTTTCTGCTTCATAGGTGAAACTGCGAAAAACGCAGATATTTTGTTACTTTACTTTTGGAACTACGCTATACGAACTGTTGACTTTTCGACTGAAATATATTTAGTTAGATTTCACACTGGGAGGTTTTCCAGGACGGATGGAGTAAATATCTTCAACTCATGTGTAAAATAGGTTTTCGCAGATATTTTTAAATTTTCTTCAAGCACAAATTTTGAATTTTCTTTTCTTTTCGAAGTTCTCCCTTGCGTAGAAGTTCAGTAACGGTAAGGCTTTCCATTTTATTTCCTTGAGTCATCCATCATCACCATTACATTCATAAGTGTCAGACAACACGGCAAAAATGAAACGTTTTTTCCGCTCTAGCAGCCGTAGTGCGAAGCCGAGAAAGAATTTTTATGTGAAATGGACAAAGTTCTTCCTGGAAATCTGCAGAGAAATGGTCGAAGAGGCTCAAAGCATTTTGCATTGCAAACTTGCGTAATTTCCGGCTTTTTAACGTTTGATTCTTTCGGTTGTACGTGTTTCAAATCTTTCTGTTGCTTGTGGTTTGCCGCATATTTTTGTGTTCTGAGGAAAAGTGAATCTTTGATGAGCTCAATAATACGAGCTTCCTTCAAAGAAAGGGGATGGAGAAAGAAAGCTTGTTAAAGTTCAAAAAGCAGATAATGTTGTCCTCACTTTTTTAGTATGGTACTCGTTTTATGGCAGGTGTAGTGAGAGTTTAGCAACGAAATGTTTTTAAATTGTTCTTTTCTTTCTAAGAGCATTTTCTCTTTCATTCATGCACTTATTCACTAATGGAAATTCCTGACGTTTACCAAAGTTTTGGATACTCTTGAGATAGATAACTATCTTTCACAGCATCCTTTTCACCTAAAGTCATTTTCGTAGTTATTCTTCATATAAATCTTACCATTAGTAATGTCGCAGCGGAATTGGTTAAGATGACTAGGGGAATGCAGGTAAAGAATTTTCTAATAAAAAAGAAAAATACTGTGTAGGCTCCAATTTGTAGTAGAGCAAGTGTTCAAAATCAGGTACAGCATTTTGAGTTTTCCTTGTTCATGTTGTAAAACTACATACGTGTTTTTTTCTCAAACAGAAATGTTTGAAATGTAGAACAAAGTTTAAGTTCGTAAGAAGGATTGTTCAAGTTGTACATCCGTACATTGAATTTGTCAAAATATTTATTCAAACTGCAAGATCAGATTCACAATACCACCAAAAAAAAACTGAAGTTTTTTTTTAAGACCACATATTTAAATCCCGAAAATGGGGAATAAACCACGTAGGACAACAAAATTGATTTCCCAAAAAAAGTGATTTCGCCTAGAGCAATCACTAACTTCACAACAAGGTGAGTGCACATTTCAAGGTTTTAATTTCATGAAAAGGAGAATTTGAAGCGCACGAAACTGTCAAAAATAAAGTGTTCACAAAAACGGTAGTTTGGATCAAATTGTTAGGCTTTTTTTTTTTTTTTTTTTTTTTTTAATTTGAGGTTTAACGACCACCGTGAGCAACTCAATGGGATATAAGCAGTCGCCCGTCTCTAATTTAGGGTCACTGGCTCCAGGGAGGGTATAGAGGTCTAGCGCCGAAAAACAAACATGACATCCATGCCTCACCGGGATTCGAATACGGACCCCTTTCTGACGAATGATCAGAAGCCATCGCTTAGACCAGTGCGCCACTTATGCAGCAATTCTTGGGTGTGGTCACTAAATTAATTTCCAAATAAGGAAATTTCAAAATGTAGAACTAGAAATTTAATATCTCAAGGGCTAGAAAGTAAAGTATATATTTAATAAAAATAAGATTTAAAAATAAAGGACACCAGGTTTAATTTGACAAAGGTGATATCAAGTTGTTCCGTCTCATATTACATTGATCAGGAGAAAGGAACTACGAAATCATACTCTCTGGCCGAGCGTTGTGACGGGTAATCTTCTGACCGTTCGTCCTACCAAGTCACCAATAGCCCGGGCTATGACACCTAGTAGCTCCTATGGTGGTTGTTAAACCACAAGAAGAACAAAAACAGCAAGGGTATATGTTTAACTCTTCAAATTAGTAGAATTAAAACCAAATTCCAGGACTACTTATTTATTGTTTCAAAAAAGTAGATGACTTTCGTAGAATAACAAGGTTAATTCTTCAAAAAGGGTATTTTAAATTGCAAAATTACTAACTTATTTTTCACAAGGAAAACTGAAATTCTAGGATCACAGGAGTCCAATTTTACAAAACTGGAACGTTGAGATTGTGAGAAATGTTCAAAAATATAGATTCATGCTGCTTAGACAAACGGCTGACATCTCAAAATGGATAGTTCAGATCGAAATTCAGGATCACATTTAATTTCTGAGTGATTTTTAAATTTTAAATCACAAAAAAAAAGTTAAAAAGGCAACGGGTGAAGTAACTCAAGAAGGAGAATTCATATTATAAGAAAACCGATTTACTTTTATGATAGGAAGAGTTGCAATTGTAGGACCACGAATATCATTAAACAATACGTTAAAATTCCACGACTGCAGTTTTAATTTCACAACGTGAAGTTTGGAGTTTTGTAGGACGACTGACTTTATTTCGAAAAGGAAGTGTTAAAGACTTATTACCACGGGCTTAATTTCTTAATTAGATAATCTCAATTACAGTAAAAATGTAGATTTTATAACCAATTTACAACAAAATCCTTACAAAATGAATCCGGAAAGATTGCAATCAGATTAGAAAAAGATTTTCGTGCTTAGTAAGACAACTTCATAGGAGAAAGTGTTGCTCATGATCAAATATTTAAATACGCTTAACCGTTGGAAAACGTAAGTAATTAAAATTGATGCTCTCTTTAAGTATCAAACGTAGTTTTTTAAGCCTTCTTTGGGGGGAATGATGTGCCCCATGAGTACCAAAGTTTAAAAGGAACTACCAATCCGTAATGTGGAGCCACTTATTCTAAGGAAAGATTCGGCAAACTCGGGCAACCTTGTCTTGTCCTGGGATTCGAGCAGGTCCCAGCGACATCAGAATTTAAGAACCTATGCCCTCAGCCTGCCTTTTCTTGTCAGCAGTATAACAAGATGCGGAGATTCAACAATTCCCATGACATTTCTAGAATATAGAATTTAGTTAACTATCAACCATTTGTGCCATCACCTGCAGGCGAGAAAAACAAAACAGAGTTCAAAATCGAGTTATGAAAATCCCTATCATGCCATTAGGATACTGTTCGTATTATAACAAGTGGCTGAAAGAAAACCCATAGACAAGCGAATGACACAATTTTCATATTTTTCAGATGAGCTATGGGATTAAACACTAAGGAATTATTTTTTTCTGTAAATGGAAGGATTAGTTTTCCAATTTAAGTATTTTGGTGCCAGGGAAAAATTCCGTTTGGGGAAATAGAAATGAACAAATCAACTTACGCAGTACCTTTTAACAATGAATGCTTATATTTCAAAGTATGCACCGTCATACTGTATTATAGAGATAGTGGCCATCTAGCTGCACGCTGTTTAATCCCAACATTCTGCCATTTTTCCGGCTTAGAGGACATGAACTCTTGATGCTCTGGTGCGATGTCATCCTACTCAACAAAGTAAGCCATCATCTGACTAGGCGGATATTTCACGGTGGCGCAGTGGGCTAAGCGATGGCGTCTGATCATTCGTCCGGGATGGGACCGGGTTCGAATCCCGGTGAGGCATGGATGTTGTGTTTTTCTTGCGGCGCTGGCTCTATCCCTTCCCAGAAACCAGATGCCTTAAATTAGTGACGGGCGACTGCTTATAGCCAACTGAGTTAATCATGATGGTCGTTAAATCTCCAATAATAATAATAAAAAAATAAAACCTGCCTCAGCGAAACTGCGTCATCGCCCGAAACAGGTAAACATTAGAAAAAGAGAGCTTGGGGCTTTACGCTTGGGTATGGTAAGAGCAGATTCCATCAAGTTCTTGAAGTTTTACTTCATTTCGAATGGCGAATTGGCAAACTGTCTCTGAGAGTCAACACGCACCCGGTCGAATCTTGTTAACACTTTACGGATGTGCCAAAGAATTGGTGCTTCTAGATGACTGATAATAACTGTTCTTCCAGAGATTTAAAAGAAAGGATCGGTATTGCACCACGAGTTGAACCACATTGTTAACTCTGTAATAATTATAAATGTTAGAATTTCTTAAATGAATCTCGAAGAACTTCTGGTATGTATTGGACCAGAATGCAGACTAAGTGTTGTTAGTGCTACCCTGACACAGGTTCCTCCACAGTCCAGCACATTGTTTTTCTACTCAGAAACAGTCTGCAGCGGATTCATTGCTATAAAATGTTTCCTTCCCGTTGCCCAGAAGTTAGAGAACCTTTGAGAGTGATTAAGAACAAGTGCTTTAGTTCTAAGATTATATTATGTAAAAATACGTGGCCTTTCGGGAAGAGATTATTTTCTGGAATTTTCCATTAACGCCCGTTTTTGTTTAAATTGAGGCATTTGAAATAGATAGCTTTGTCGCCTAAGAAATCGATCATATGCTTTAGCTAAACAATATGACATATGTGCACTTCACGCATTTAATATAGACTTCTAGTGATTTTGCTAGTAACCGTCTCAATTGTTTTAACCAAAGTGATAGCTAGGTAGGCATTAAGGTGAACGTCTAGGGATTTTGCTCCCAATACTTCCAATGGGAAGTATTTTGACCCTATTTCCTCAGCGAGAAAAGATTTCCCATACATTGAAAGTGGACCACTGATAAAAAAACAACCTACGGTCATTTGCAAAAGTTTAAGACCATCTGTCAATTTATTGAAAATTAAGATTTTCAAAGAAACAACTAATTACTGGTCGTAGATATTCGAAAATAAGACACCACAAATGAATATTTACATTCTTTAGAACAAAAAAAGACCGAAATCAGTACTTTGCGTGGCCACTTTCGTTTTTAATAACGGACAGAATAAGATGTGGCATACTCTCAATGTGGGGTTTGCAGTAGTTACTTGAACAACTGCAAAC
Organism: Macrothele yani; assembly: GCA_039090855.1. Taxonomy (NCBI): domain Eukaryota; kingdom Metazoa; phylum Arthropoda; class Arachnida; order Araneae; family Macrothelidae; genus Macrothele; species Macrothele yani. Next base: position 191,774,609 of record CM076995.1, read on the forward strand.
CACACATCGCCTCGATTAAAGCTTGAGAATTTTGATGGCTGCTTTTCTGCTGCCCTGTCTTTGAAAGTGGTCCTGAAATTTTTGATGGGGTTAAGGTCGGGACTACTACTGGACCACTCAAGCACAGTTATGTTTTTCCTCTGCAGGTAGTCCTTTGTTGTCTTTGATCTATTATATGCAACACCATTATGCATAAAGATTGTGCATCTGTACCCTTCGTATGAGTTAACAGCTTCTCACATAACATTTCCACATAAAAAGGACCAGTCATGGTAGTGCCTGTCGGCAAAAAGGATAATGAAGCAGTACCGGATGCTGACATAGCAATCCATATCATCTGACTAGACGGATGTCTCACAGTGCTAACGGTGTATTTTTCATCAAACCTTTTCCGTTTTGGTCGTCAAACATGTGCTTCACGTGATTCAATTGACGCACAGTTGGTTCATAAGGAAAAAATAATTTGGCTCCAATTTTCAGCAGTCCACGAATGATGACGCTTCGTAAACTGGAGTCTCTTCTTTTTCATGACAGAAGTTAGTGTAGGTTTATGTGCAGGTTTATAAGACTTTAATCCGAAATCTTTGCTAAGATGTCGGCAAACAGTGCTGATACTAATATCAGACCCTTTTCAATGTAGAAAGGCCTTGGTTTTCTTGCACAAACTCCTCGGAGAACGCATAACTATTCACTATTCGCCCTATGGTATAGTCACCACGTGAGTTTGTTTCCCTTAGACATCCACTTCTGTTTCAATCGCTAAATTCACTTGTATTTCAATATTTCATGATGGTATTGTGAATTGCAGTCTTGCTCGCATTCACCTATCTGCTTATGTCACGGTCGGAGTGTTCTTCATGATACAAAGTCACTTTATCTGCTCTCTGAGTAACACTTAATGTCGCTTTATTGCCCATTTATCGCTATATAGAAAATATGTACAAAACTTCTCAGCATGAAAACCAGAAGCAAACTGACGCGATCACGCTTCCCCCAACTCTATAAACAGCTGCCGCTGTCGGATGATGCAACACCGACAGGAAGTTGAGTAATACAGACAGTAGCTGACGCGATGGACAGAAATCTCCTAATACAAACAGGTGGTCGTAAGCTTTCGCAAATGACTGTAAATTAGATTGCGCAATCGGTGTTTTTTGCAAAATATTTTCCTGAATTATATTAAAAATTAATAATTTCTTCTGTTTAGTGGTAAGAAAGAGTGGAGCCACCTGTAAGCGAGTATCATAAGTACATTGAAGTAAAGTTATTGATTTTCAATATAGTTCAGAATGTTTTTTTGCAAAAACTCCGATTATACAATCTAATTAGAACGGTTTTCATCATTGGGCCAATTTTGATATACGTGAAATCTTTTTTTCGCAAAGGAAATAGGGTCGAAATTTTATTGCGGAACAAGTCGCTCTACCAACTGAGCTACGCGGACGTTCGTTCTCGCTGCTATCTGCCTTTATGTCGAGTGCGTCCTGCGAGGCACAGTAGACGCCCACCTTAATGTCTACTTACCTGTCACTTTGGTTGAAACCGAGGGCGACGGTTATTAATATTTTTCATACTCACCTAGTAGAATTCGGCTTAGCATTGTTTGTCCTGTCAGAGTGTCAACGGTGACAGTTCTACGAAAGTAACGGTGATTTTGAACGGTGAGAGAATCAAGGTTTGCGACAGCGGTGACGAAGCTGTAAGAAATTCGGAACAGCGAGTCACCTTCTTATTTGTAACAGTGACAAATTGCAATTTGTGGAAAGGATGACGGAGTAGTAACGGAATGGCGAGTCAGTGAGTCGCTTGTAAAAGTTACAAAACACCATTACTATCTGTTAGCTTGGATTTCTTTGTTCACGACAGAACGCACAGCGAAATCTAAAGCAAAAGTTATCCTACGTGTAGGAAAGAGGAAAGACGGAAAGAAAGCTCTCATTACTAGCGGCCTCTATGATGATTTCACAGAAAAGAAATTTTTTTTAGATATGGCAACCGGAACTATGTCAAAGTAACAGCTCAGGTAGTACAGTCTTGCAATTTAACGTTGGCCCGAGCCACTGTTTTTTACGCTTTCCAACCGTAAGTTGAAGAAGCGTACATGCTCCAGTTTGTCCGTCCGTCCGCCCGTCCGCACGATAACTAGCGTAAAAATGGTTCGATTTCGACGAAGTTTAAGTATGTGGTAGAGGACCACCTGGGGACGAACCCTATTGAAAATGGGATAAATGGGGTCAAAGGTCACGACGTAGGAGCGGGATCCTTCCATTGCCCTTATGCGCCATAACTTGCGTAAATATGGTTAGATTTCAATGAAATTTTAGTATGTGGTAGGGGACCGCCTGATGATGAATTTCTTTTAAAATTTGTGAAGTGGGGTCAAAGGTTGGGACATAAGAGCGGGATGCATTCCATTGCCTTTATGCGCCATAACGTGCGTAAAAATGGTTCCATTTCGATAAAATTTCAGTATGTGGTAGGGGACCAACTGGGGACGAACCCTATTGAATGTGGACGAAATGGGGTCAAAGTTCAGGACATAGGAATGCGATCCATTCCATTGCTCTTATCTCATATTATTAAGGTGGACGTCAAGTAATTTTGTTTCCTATACTTCCAATGGAAAAACTTTTGTAAACATTTCCTTAACAATTAATGTGTTCCCAAGGATGAAAATTTGAACATCGATTAAAATAACTTTATTACATCTTGGAATACTTAATATTTTCTAAAAGATAGCCATATTTACATTAAAAATCAATAACGTTTCCTTTGGTGGTGTTGAAACCAGAAAAAGGATGGCGCGACCTGTACTTTGATGACGTCAGTTGACAAACAAATGTTGGATTGCATAATTATGGTTATGTTTTAGAAAATATTAAGTATTCCAAGTTATAAAATGAAGCTATTTTAATCGATGTTCAAATTTTCATCCTTGTGAACGCATTAATTGTCCAGAAAAAAGATGGCGCGACCTGTATTTTCATGAGTTCAGCAGACAAAAAAATGTTGGATTGCATAATAATGGTTATGTTTTAGAAAATATTAAGTATTCCAAGTTAATAAATGAAGATATGTTAATCGATGTTCAAATTTTCATCCTTGGGAACGCATTAATTGGGAAGAAACAAGGAGGTTATATTACTTCCAGTACTTAGAATGGAAAAATTTCTGTACCAGAAAAATTTCTGTACCACTCCTATCCACGCAGCATTGGCCGCAAAAAGTCACCGTCTGTGCTGCAAATGACGTCATGAGCAGGCACGTCGCAGCCGCAGAAGAGAAGCTGCTTGGAAACCAATGGAACTAAAGCTTCTAAGGGTATAAACAGATAAAATGAGTAATTCAATAATCTTTATAATTGATACACAAGCTTAATGTTTCATCAACGGTATAATTTAGTTCATTTTTGCCTGCTTGTGACGTCACACAGACAGATTAGCTGTGACCTATGGTGGCAGAGTCAGTGGTGTCTCCAGTAATATAAAATGTGTACAGAAATTTTTCCATTCGAAGTACAGGAAGTAAATTTACTTGACGTTCACCTTAAAGGAGCAATTCTTGTATGTATGTAAATTTTATTTTGAAAACCGCTCTGAGGATTTTAATGAAGGTCGTTAACCTACCGTTTTCTGGTACTAAAAATCGATTTAGCTTGATCTCGACTTTAAGAAATTTTGTTTAGTGGGTTAAATAACCACCCCGAATTACCAAGTTTGAAGTGAGGTGTCATGGCGTTGCCCCATTAGATGTTGGCGCGCGGTCATGCTATCTATCTCATTACATCACGCGTTGTTTGTGGATCCTATTAAAGTTTTATGACGACACACCTTGCTATCAGATGGTCGCGATTCCCATCTGCCTTATTACGTTACGCGTTGTGTGCGTATGTTCGTCCGCACGATAACTTGCGTAAAAATTGTTCGATTTCGATGAACTTTTAGTATGTGGTAGGGGGATACCTGGGAAGAAACCCTATTGAAAGTGAACGAAATGGGGTCAAAGGTCAGGACATAAGAGCGGGATCCATTCCACTGCTCTTATGCGTCATAACTATCGTAAAAAAGGTTCGATTTCGATTAAATTTTAGTATGTGATAGGAGACCTCCTGGGGACAAACCCTATTGAAAATTGGCGAAATGGGGGTCAAAGGTCAGGACATAGGAGCGGAATCAGTTCCATCGCCATTATGAGTCATAACTTACGTACAAATGTTTCGATTTTGATGAAATGTTGGTATGTTGTAGGGACCTTCCTGGGGACGAATCCTTTTGAAAATGGGCGAAATGGGGTGAAAGGTTAGGACACAGGAGCGGGATCTATTCCATAGCGCTTATGCATCACAACTTACGTAAAATTGCTTCGATTGCGACAAAACTTTATCATGTTATTTCGGAGATATACTGAACCAGTTCTGTTGAATATCATCCGAATGGATCAAAGGTCAGGGCACAGGGGTGAGATTTATTCCACAGCCATTTTCCTCATAACTTGAGTAATAGCTTGAGTAATGATTTCTAGTATATTGGAAAGCGTATCATAATCAATGCATTGCATGAGTTTGCTAACTTGTTTAGGAATACAAAACGGTGGCTCAGTGTTGAACCTACGTTAAATTGCAAGGCTGTTTTGCCTGGGAGTGATTTTGAATTCCGAGCATTGCTTGGACGTGGCTAACGGTGATATCCGTATTAGTGAATTTGAAACTTCCTTTCTGTCACTGGTTATAATGGTGTCAGTGATTTTCTGTACCGGTGACAAAGTAAAAGGGACGTAGTTTGCGACCCATCTCTATTACGTAGCTTCTGAGATCATAATTTCACGAGCGACATAGCTCTAATTTTGGTATTTTTTTCATGGTGTAAGTTTCCTCTGGAATCTCTCACTGCTTTTAGAAACATATGGTATTTCATTGTTGGTTATTCACCGATATTATGCAGTAGCTTCATCGAAATGAATGCCTCTGTGAAGTGCAAAGCAGAGTGTGCATGATTAAATTAAAATATTATACGTCTTTCCACAATGCTGTCCAAGAACCAAGAGAGGGTGTGCTACATAGAGCGTTGTATGACTAAGGCAGTATCTGTCTTATAAATAGTATCTGTCTTATAAAGAGCAGTACGTTGGGATATTATATGTTTTGTAAGCGGACCATTAATTTATTTGCAATCCCTTATACACGCTTATTACAAAAATTAGGAACAGGTTATACTAAATTGCCGAGTGGTCGGGTGATTTAGAATATTGGCTTCTTGCTGTCTCACTGACAGGTCTAGTTTGGAATCCCGGGAGTGGTGTAGAAGTTGTATTTGTCTTTACGGTTTTTGCTTTCTGCACTGTCTGGAGAGAGAAATATCCTGAACTCAGTGTGGAACAATTCTTCTATCCTGATTAAATCCTAAAATGAAAGCTATGTAATGATTGCTCTTATTCAACGCCTGTATGTCATGAGGTTGAAACAAAATTTAAGTTCTCCAAGATCAGCCTTTCATAATATTTTATTCAGAATGAGCAGTATACTAACTCTCAACAATCAATTAGAAAGAGGTATGGCTTTGTCCAATAGGATTTGCGAATATGATGGTAACGCTAAGAAAAATCTCTTATGTGATATATCGTGCTGTTTACCAAATTTCTGACACCGCCACGGGGGCGTTGTGGTCTAAGTGCTACCTTATGACCATTCGTCCGAGAAGGGTCCGGGTTCGAATCCCGGTGAGACATGGATGTTATGTTTGACTTACGGCACTGTCTGTCTCCCTTCCCTGGAACCAGTGACCCTAAATTATGGACGGGCGACTACTTATAGCTCAATGAGTTGCTCACTGTAATCGTTAAACCTTCAATAGAAAAAAAATCAGGCTATTCGAATTGAAGACAAATCTTTAACGTTATCTTGTAATTGGCAAGATTATATTTTCTGCGACAGTGTCTCACAAACATGACGGTTCTACTGTTCTATGTCACGCTTAGTGTGCCATGAAATGGAAATTTCTTCCATAACAGTATTTAGACTTCACATCAAAAGAACGGGGAAGTAGTGCACGATCATTATGAATATCTCGTTTTCTTGCCGGCGTGGAAATATTCAAAAAGTGATGCCATGTCCAGAAGGCGTAAGAGCATAGAGAGTGCTGCACTCTTCAGAAAAACATTAAATGCCTCAGGTTCGTTAGCCTAAAGTGAAAGATAGTGGGAGTGTGGCACAATTCTTCTGCCATGGATGAACCATAAAAGAAAGCTGTTTATTACATACATACCTGTAATTAAACTGTTCTCTGAGTTTCAGGGTTAGCTCCTCAAAGGAAGATCATCTGCCAGATAATGTTTCAAACTTGTGGCGCACTACAGAGGCGAGTCACTTGTCAAGACGACAAATATGCAGCGGTACATTCCGTCCGTGTAGCTTAGCTGGGAGAGCAACTTACTCCGGAGTGAGGGGGTGTTGAGAAACTTGTGTTTTCACAAGGTAATGGTACAAGATTTTGGTTAATGGCAATGTATTAACATATCCATCTACAGTAATCTCCACACGCAACCGGAGCATCTTTGATATCCATTACACATCTCACACAAGACCTTTTGTGCTTCACACTCCTGTTCTTTTTTTTATACGGACGTTCCCGGATGTGATGCACCCATAGTTTCCTTGGTCACCCTCTACTTTTTTTTCCTGCCACTTGAGCGGAACAAATTCTCTTAGTAAGCAGCTCACCACCCATTATTTCAAAATGGCCAAACCACATAAGTATACTTGTCTCCATTTACTAACAAGATTTTGCTTGACATTGCACAATTGCAACACATCTACATTCCTCACACGATCAGAACGTGCCTTGTATAAAACACTGGTAGTAATGCATCTGTTCAACCCACAAACGAGTCCTATGTTACTTTTGCAAAATTCAGGTTTCTCAGCCGTACACATCAGAGTAGAAACTATTACATTTTCATACACAGACGTTCGGGACTATTTCCCGGAACCATAATGTCTGTGAAATCCTCCTAAGGTAGCTCTGAGCTTCTCACATTCCTCCTAATTTCACCACTTAATCTATTTTCTGTGTTAAACATGCTTTCTAAATATCCGAATTTATTCATCTGGTCTATCTCTATACCTTTTAGATTAATCTTGTTTTAAATTGTTCTCTCGAGAAATCATAACTTTGGGACTGCTGTTTATTGATTGTGCTTATTTCACGCATGCATTTTGATGTTAAACCCGAAATATGTCTTTGATGATATTTTACCCAAAACATCCCCTACACTAATTCTCTCAATAACTGTTCAAGGAGTATAACTTTACATAAACGAATTTGTGACTGTTATGTTACAGCAGTCATAGGAAGAACATCGTATGTATCGTATCTGACATATTCCGCTGTCCCCCAAGTTTCACCCTACTCGGATTGCAGACAAATCTTTAATGTACACCAAACAGAGGCCATCTCCCTCTCCACGTTTATAAGTGAGTCACGGGAATATTCTCATTGGCCGTAACCGGGAATCGAACCCAGGGTCTTCCAGTTACGCGTTGGATATGTTTCCACTGCACCACAGAAAGACCCTGGGTTCGATTCCCGGCGGCAGCCAATGATAATTTTTCCGTGACTCACTTATAAACGTAGAGAGAGCAATGGCCACTGTTTGGTGTTCCTGGTCCGCGTCTAATGTCTGTATTGATTATTCATTCGCCTTCTAATTATTAGTTCAGTTGCTGCTTACCATCTTTGGTGAATCCCAAACATTGTGCGGGGCTCCAAGAATCAACCAGCCTAATTGCCTTAGCAGTTAGTGTGTGTGAGTCTTGAGGAATTCGAGGCCGCTGTGGTGCAGTGGAAGCATATCCGACGCGCAACTGGAAAACCCTGGGTTCGATTCCCGGCGGCGGCCAATGATAATTTTTCCGTGACTCACCTTTAAACGTGGAGAGAGCGATGGCCTCTGTTTGGAGTTCCTGCTCCGCGTCAAATGTCTGTGTTAATTCTTTAATATACGCTTGTAATAAGAAATATTACATTTAGTGCGACAGTGTTCGCTAAACATCGTATTCCTCCTGCTTTTTTTCATACAGAGTGTAGTAAAATAAAAACTGGTTCCATAATGTCATTTAGACTTCCCAATCAAGGAAAGGCGAAGTATTGCACTGCTATTACTTCGTTGTCTTGCTATCGGAGGGACAGACGAAAGAAATGCCATGTCTGGATGGCTTTAGTGGAGTAGACACTATGAAATAAAAATGATCTTAACAATACTGTGATTTAAGACCTCGTATCAGGCCTCACTGATAGGAGGTGTGGCCTGATACGAGGTCTTAAATCACAGTATTGTTAACATCGTTTTTATCAGTGGTTGAGCCATGTCCAGTGAAGGTAACACTGGACATGGCTCAACCGAGAGAACAAGCTGGATTCAGGAGTAGCTACACTACAATAGATCATATCCACGTACTGAGAGAACTAATTGAAACAGCGAGGGAATATGAACTTCCACTGTGCATGGCTTTTATCGATTATGAATAAAGCCTTTGATTCGGTGAAACCATCAGCAGTTAAAATGGCCCTGAAATCCTGTGGTATTGAAGATGCGTACATTAATATTTTTAATAACATCTATGAAAATGCAAGTGCAAAAGATTCGGCTGTTTGAAAATACAACACACATAAAAATTGGAAAAAGAGTGAGACAAGGTGACACCATATCTCCGAAGCTCTTTGATGCCACATTGGAAAATGTCTTCCAATCACTGAACTGGGAAAACAAAGGGATAAAAATTAATGGAGATTATCTAACCCACCTTCGTTTTGCTGATGAAAAGTAATTTTTGCACCTACTCCATCAGAGCTGCAGATTATGATCCAGGAACTTGCTGACAAGGGTAAAGAAGTGGGATTAAAAATGAACTTTCAGAAGACAAAAGTGATGTTCAATGCTTTTACAAGAAATGAATATTTATCGATTGATGGAGAAAAGCTGGAGATAACAGACACGTACGTTTATCTTGGACAGCAGATATCAAGTGAGGGTCACATTGATGAAGAAATTAATGGGCGTACAAAACTTTCCTGGAGAGCTTTTGGAAGAAACAGCATAATTTTCAAGAGCGATATGCCATTATGTCTTAAAAGAAAAGTGTTTGATCAATGCATCCATCCAGTGCTTACGTATGGTGCAGAGACGTGGACCTTAACTAAAAGAGACATACAAAGGCTGCAGACATCTCAAAGAAGCATGGGGAGTTGCATGCTTGTTGTAACCAGGAGAGATAAGAAGAGGAACTCGTGGATCCGAAAAATGACAAGAGTGGAAGACATCACGATCAGAGTTAAATCCCTAAAATGGCAATTGGCTGGACATACTGCCAGAAGGTCAGACCATCGATAAGCAGGCGAAATTTTAGATTGAATTCCAAGGGACTGGAAAAGATCCAGAAGAAGACCACATGGAAGATGGGTGGATGAAATTCTAAAGTATGCGGAAGTGACATGGAGGAGACTGGCACAAGACAGACCGTTGTGGAGGAAACTTGGGGAGACCTTCGTCCAGCAGTGGATTGATAATGGTTGACAATGATGATGATGATGATGATCAGGCCTCAAAGATTTCTGTTTTTCTCTGTCCTTGGGGGCTGCCATTTTCAAGAGATGATTAAAAATACATCAAAGCTTAATTTGCCATATTCATGTTCTAAATATTTACTTTTCACAAGCTGAAACCTTTTCGGGAGACGCTTTTCCTTTGTGAAACATGTATAGTAAAACTTCTCATTTTTCTCCCCTGCGTTATATCACTTTACATATTTTTACTGAAGAAACTGTGCTTCAAAATGGGGTGAACGAGAATAACACGATAGACCACGTTCTGCGCAACAGCCCCAAGAGTTATTTAAGCACCATTAAAGCGAATGTTTTGCGAATATTAAGTACATAAGACTTAATGCGGGAATTTAATGGCCACTTAGGAATAGTGAAATCCTTTCCAAATATGAGTGCTCAAATCAGCTGTGGCATTACAAGTGGGAGATTGCCTTTAAAATATAAAAATAAATCATTTACGTCTTCAAATTGCGTTATTCTTAATTCATGATTAACCCTGTCAGGTTGAATGAACATAGTGAAGTTACGTGATATAGAAATATGTTAAGTGGAAAGAACGAGAAATCAGGCCTGATACGAAGTCTTAAATCACAGTAAGGATTAACATCATTTTTATTTCATAGGGTCTCAGTGGTTTCTTGTAATATTAATAATTATGTTAGAAGCACATACTCGTATGAAAGAGCTCCAGAAGATAAGTTTAAGGGATCAGTAACATAGTTTACATTATAATTCGATGGAAAGCTGTGACGTTGCTTCTTCAATCTCTTCATTAAGGAGGAAAAATTCCGTGGAAAAAAATTCTGCAAAATACTTGAATGCCCGTAATAATTAATAAAGAAAGCATTTTATATAAGTAAGTTATAGTTAATATGGAAACAATTATGATTGATTTAGCCGCTTAAACGGCCGATTTCGAAAAACCAAATGATTCCAATGTCAGCCGCATCTTGTTGACACACTAGCTTCAAATTTAGGTAGTCGCAAGTGCAAATGGTAATACAGTGCCTGGGTTATACCAAAGCTGCTACTTTTCAGGGCAAAATACTTCTTTTTCCCTTTCATCTATGCAGTACAGACGATAAACCTGGCACATGTGAAACGCTTTTTACATATCTTTTACTTTTTTGCTACATGACCCAAGGCATGAAAGAGGAAGGGTTAATCTCCCTCATACGGACATCATGTCCTTCAGATGTCTTTCCTCTCCTTTTCAGGTTCGGCATAATTGCTATAGCTCTTTAGAAGATAACCAGTTAGAAAGTATTAGTGTCAATCATCCCCCAAAATCAGCACTAGGAATATCACACCAAATCCGAAGACATTAGGGGCCTGTGGATGGTTCCCAATTCAAATAAGTGTTCATCGAGCAATGCCTTGGTGGCTGCGGCCCCAGTGGGACGGCGTCTTGTGCTTATAAAACACATCAACATCCACAGAATGCACGAAGAAAGCGTGTTGGTGGTCAGCCATGACATGCTGGCAGAACGAGGCGGTTAAGGGCCACTCCAGACGCACTAAGAAACCTAATCTGTCCCATGAGAAGACTCTTCAAGCAATCACAGAGCTCCATTGCTGTGAACAGAGCCGAGCTGTCACAATAGGGATAAGCCTCTTGTGGTCGACTCCACACCCTCACCCTCCAGACTGCTCTATACAGCTCTATAGCTCTATATAACTGATAACGGGATTCATCTGACCATGCGACGCGGCACCACTCTACATAGAACCATCTCTGATGTTCCCGGCAGAAGGCGAGGCGCAATGTTCGAGGATGAACAGTTAACAAGGGCACACGAGTACGGCGTTTGCTGCCATAGCCCAAGGTATGCAACGTGCCTCCGCTGGATTTGATTTAGGGCGTCGTTGCTAAGCTGTCGGTCAGTACGAGACTGGATATTCTACGTCGACCCGGTCGTCAATGGCATGTGCTGGGCCACCGCTTGCTCTCTGGGGGCCGCTGGTATGTTCGTTGATTACATAATCGCGGTACATCCTTGGCACTTCTTGCAATGGTTCTTACCTCGCGCACGATAGAATGACCAATTTGTCTTGCAGTTACAATAAGCCTACGATCAAAGTCTATAATGTTTTTTTTTTCTATTCTGTGTGCACCGATGAGATATTACATTATGACCACCTACCTAATAAGCTGTGGGACAACCTTCCAGCAAAACAGCGGCCACTCGGCGAGGCATTAATTCGATGAGATGGCGATTGGTATTCTGGGGTATCTGGTATCATAACGCCAACAACAGATCCTCCAGTTCCCGTACATTTCGGGGTGGTGGTCATTTAGCGCCATCCCGCTTTTCCAAGTCCAGTTACAAATGTCCGATTGAGTTAATGTCAGGTGAATTTGGAGGTCAAGGCATTAACAGAATGTCCCCACCATGTTCCTCAAAGCACTATTTGACAATTCTGGCAGTGTGTATTACCAACCAACAGCGCATCCAGGTGCCATAGCCTCCGTTGGTAATCGGCGGATCCGCGTTCGGCCTTCTAGCTGACGCGCCAGGAATCTCGATTCGTCAGGGCAGGCCACTTTTTTCCAGTCATCTACGTTCCAATCCCGATTACATTGGGCCCATTTCATGCATCGTTGGCGATGATGTAGAGTGAGCATGGGAACCCTGCTGGGTCTTCGGCTACTAGGGTGCATGTGCAGAAGGCTGCGATTAATTGTGTGCTGTGACACATTGCCCTGATTACTACTCTTGTAGCTGCGGGTGATTTGTCGCAATGTGATCTTGCGGTCGGTGCGAACACTACGCGACATTATCCTCTCCCCTCTGGCATCAATGAGCTGCTGACGACGGTTCGTCATTTTGCCCATCTGTGCACCACTTTTGATACATGCTCACTACAACGCCACGTGAATAACGCGCAAGCCGCGCCTTTTCCGAGAACGTAGTTCCAAGGCGCACTGCCATCATAATTTGTCCTTTATCAAACTCCGATAAATCGGCAGCATTTTCCATGCTCACTCCGAAAACTCTACTAACCGAAAGCCGGTCTTCGGGTTGTATATATACTGCTCTGTGAACTTCATCTGCGCCACAGTTCGGTCCCCAGGGGCGCTTATTTCTCCAGGGTAGGGGTTCTCATAATGGAATAGCTCATCGGTGTATATTTTATAAAAAAAATTGTGAACCCCTATGCAAAGTGAGTTACTCCTTATACTCGTGTAACAAGGAGGACGTACATATCAACAACGTGTGAAAATAGCAAAGGTTATTAGTTGAGTTCACAGCAAAGTTACGGTCGTGGTGGGTGAAACTAAGGATGCATTGCAGTTTATAAAATTACAATTCATAGGCACCGGACGGTTCGGAAGACGGAGAACTAAATCGGAGCAAAATTTAGCGAAAGGTCAAACTATGGGACCACGGGCACCAATAGTTTCCCCTCCCTCTGAACCAGTAGCGGACGAATGTTAGCTAGCTGCAGGGAAAGGGAGTAAAGTATGGGCCACCTAATAGGAACAACCCCATGCCCTACCCGAGGCTTGAACCTGGGCACATCTCGGATAAAAGGTCAGTAACCAGTGCCAAAGACCACTCGGGCATCGATATTGCTGCCCATCCTGGAAATTGTTTCAGTAAAATTCATTCGTAATGACTGAAGTAAGACAGAATGCAGTTTGCAGTTTTTATGATACAGGGCAAAAGCAATGTCATATAATAATGTATAATGTATTTATGAACTGAACGGGGTTAAACAAATTTCGTTGAAAGTGGAAAACTATTCATAATCAGAAAATGTCACAGGCTGCTAATATGATTGTTATCGTCTATGTTTCGAGAAATTCCTGCAGTATAGGTAAATATATATCCAAACCTCACTTCCCGCTAAAAACCTTCTTAGCGGGAAGGTTCTTAGCGGGAAGGTTCTTAGCGGGAAGTGAGGTTTGGATACTCTACCTGTGGTTCTAGCAGCTAAGCGCGGATCCCTGGTAAGTAATGCAACTCAGTGGTACACGGTATTATAGTTATTGTCATATACTTATCGTACATGTGTACCTGCTGCACCGCGCGGTACTATGTGCTATATATGTGGAAATACAGTTGTATTTGAACACACTATTTCGTGCTTTGAACTAAATATGGATATTAGATTCTTAGCGGGGTGAGGTTTAGATATATACTCTACCTGTGGTTGTAGCAGCTAAGCGCGGATCCCCGGTAAGAAATACAACTCAATGGTACACGGTTTTATAGTTATTGTCATATCATCATCATCATTGTCAACCATTATCAATCCACTGCTGGACGAAGGTCTCCCCAAGTTTCCTCCACAACGGTCTGTCTTGTGCCAGTCTCCTCCATGTCACTCCCGCATACTTTCGAATTTCATCCACCCATCTTCCATGTGGTCTTCTTCTGGGTCTTTTCCTGTCCCTTGGAATCCAATCTAAAATTTCGCCTGTCCATCGATGGTCTGTTCTTCTGGCAGTATGTCCAGCCCATTGCCATTTCAGGGATTTAACTCTGATCATGATGTCTTCCACTCTTGTCATTTTTCGGATCCACGTGTTCCTCTTCTTATCTCTCCTGGTTACACCAAGCATGAACCTCTCCATGCTTCTTTGAGTTGTCTGCAGCCTTTGTATGTCTCTTTTAGCTAAGGTCCACGTCTCTGCACCATACGTAAGCACTGGAAGGATGCATTGATCAAACACTTTTCTTTTAAGACATAATGGCATATTGCTCTTGAAAATTATGCTGTTTCTTCCAAAAGCTCTCCAGGCAAGTTTTGTACGCCGATTAATTTCTTCATCAATGTGACCCTCACTTGATATCTGCTGTCCAAGATAAACGTACGTGTCTGTTATCTCCAGCTTTTCTCCATCAATCGATAAATCTTCATTTCTTGTAAAAGCATTGTACATCACTTTTGTCTTCTGAAAGTTCATTTTTAATACCACTTCTTTACTCTTGTTAGCAAGTTCCTGGATCATACTCTGCAGCTCTGATGGGGTAGTTGCAAAAATGACTATGTCATCAGCAAAACGAAAGTGGGTTAGATAATCTCCATTAACCTTTATCCCTTTCTTTTCCCAGTTCAGTGATTGAAAGACATTTTCCAATGTGGCATTAAAGAGCTTCGGAGATATGGTGTCACCTTGTCTCACTCCTTTTCCAATTTTTATGTGTGTTGTATTTTCAAACAGCCGAATCTTTGCACTTGCATTTTCATAGATGTTATTAATAATATTAATGTATGCATCTTCAATACCGCAGGATTTCAGAGCCATTGCAACTGCTGATGGTTTCACCGAAACAAAGGCTTTTTCATAATCGATAAAAGCCATGCACAATGGAAGCTCATATTCCCTCGCTCTTTCAATTAGTTCTCTCAGTACGTGGATATGATCTATATTGCTGTAGCCACTCCTGAATCCAGCTTGTTCTCTCGGTTGAGCCATGTCCAGTGTCACCTTCAAGCGGTGTGAAAGAACTTTAGTGAAGATTTTATAAACCACTGATAGGAGGCTGATAAGTCTGTATTTCCTGAGATCCTCAATGTCATCTTTTTTATGTAGCAAGATCATTGTAGCGTTGTTCCAATCCTCAAAAATTTTCCCTTCATTAAGGCATCGAGTGAAAATTTGGGCGAGTACTGTTTCGATTTCTCCACTTGCTTCTTGTATGATGTCTACAGTAATTCCATCTTCTCCTGGAGCTTTTCCCCGCTTTCATGATGTCTGGAGTACATGTATCATCCCTTTCATATAATTTGGAGTAGAAATCTTTCACTCTTGTCAAAATTTCGCCTCTATTTCTTGTTACAGAACCATCTTGTTTTCTCAGTGCCGTAATCTGTTTTTTCCCCTTACTGAGATGTCCCTTTGCTGTCTTTAGGCTTTGGTTGTTTTCAACTGCTTTCCTCACTAGTTCACAGTTGAATTTCCTTACGTCTTCAGTGATACTTTTTCGAACTGTCTTGCATAGCTCTATATATTCCACTTTGGAAGTCACATCTTCTTTAGTTGTCCTCATCACTCTTCTTTTTGCATCAACATTTTGGTTTTTCCTGATAATTTGTTCACATGCAATTTGTTCTTAGACCCAGCTAATTTTGTTGCTGTTTCCATAAGAGCTTTGGTTACTTTTCTGTTAACTTTAGAAATATCCACTTCTTCCGATGTTAGGCCTTCTAAAGCAGAGAATCTGTTCTTCAGTTCCAATTTGAAGGTATTATCGTGTTTTTTAAGGTTGGTTATGTCAATACATTTTGTTTGTCGTATGAGCTTGCTACGTTCGAGTTTAGTGTTGAGGTGCATCTTACATCTCACCAATCTATGGTCACTGCCTGTGATGAACTTGTTTAGCACACTGCAGTCTTCTATGACGAATTTTTTTTCTTACACATAATAAAATCAATTTCACTTGTCGTCCCATTTGGATGTCTCCATGTCCCTTTCCTGTGTGGCTTTTTCTTGAAACAGGAGTTCAAGATGAAAAACCCTTCTGCCTCTGCAAACTCTACGAGAGTATTTCCACGCTGGTTCTGTTGCCGTGACCGAATTTACCTACTGAAGTTTCATTCTGTTGCCGTTGTCCTATTTTTGCATTGAAATCTCCCATAATTATCTTCAAGTGCTGCTTACCTTTATTATTTAGATCACGAATTTCCTCATAAAATTCTTTAATTTCTTCTTCAGGATGACTTGTGGTGGGTGCATAAGTTTGAATAATCTGAGCCTGGTATCTTCTCGAGAGTTAGATAATGAGTCGTGCAGCTCTGTCAGAGGAACTTTCAACTTCTACAACTTTATTCTTCAGTTTCTTGTTTATTATAAATCCAACACCACTAGTTCTGCCAGTATCTGTCCCACGATAGTAGAAGAGATGTCCACTATTCAGTTCAATGAGATCTTCTCCTTTTCTCCTTACCTCACTTAGCCCGACGATGTCCCACTTGATCCTTTGTAGTTCCTCTTCCAATTCAAGAAGCCTTGAATCAGAAGATAGGGAGCGTCTGTTGTACGTTGCCAAGGTCAGCATCAGATGGCAGCTTAGTCCGGTCCTCCAGGGATTCTTAGCACCCTCTGCCTTCATGTCGCACTGGCCGCTGCCTTGGCCAGGTACATTCCAGCTGCCGGAGACTGAGGGCCAAGATTTAAGTTGTAGAGTCATTTTGGGGGATTTGGCCATAACTCACCACGCTGGCCAAGCGGGTTGGTGTGTGTGGGATAGCATTTCCTCTATTCCCGATGATATAGTTATACCGCTATTGGCGGTCGTCAGAGCCCCTTTAGTGGGAACAGGATGTACCACGATAAGGCGGGGTTGACATTTGTCAAGGAGAGGCTGTGATGTTACGCATCACCTGACCTTACATCCCTATTGTCATACATATATACACTGCTGGCCAACCAAAATGCAACACCAAGAAGAACACGAGATAGCAAAGCCAGATTTACTGGACACAAAACAACAGATACAAAGATGAAACGATTGAACTCAGAGCCCCGTGCGACTTGCGGAGCACGTAGACATCAATAGTTCGTGTGGCCCCCATGACTGGCAATAAAGGCAGCTACACGCCGCGGCATCGAACGGAAGAGGCTTTGGATGTGTGCTTGGAGTATGTCGGTCCAGGCTGCTTCCACACGTTGCCACAGTTCATCAGACGTAGCCGCGGGTGGTGCTAGCCCGGCCATTGAGTTGCCGATCAGCGATCGGACGTGTTCGATGGGTGACATATCGGGCGAAAATTCGCGCCACCGCATCAGTGACACCTGGTGGGCCATGAAGAATTGTTGCACGATGCGTGCCACGTGCGAGCGCGCATTTTCCTGTTGAAACGTGGCTGCTGGCAGGTCCTGCAGGTAAGGAAGGACTACAGGCTCCAAAACGTCGGAGATGTAACGGTGGCTGTTGAGTGTACCGGCGATGCGTACCAGAGGGTTGCGGGTGTTATATACAATTGCGACTCAAACCATAACGCCAGGCGACGGGCCGGTATGGCGATGCATAATGCAGGCGTCATACAGTCTCTCGCGGCGGTGCCGCCACACGACGATCCGACCATCTTGGTGTTTCAGGCAGAAGCGGGATTAATCCGAGAAGACAATGTCGTGCCATTCCTTTGTCCAGGTGCGGCGTTCAACGGCTCACTGCAGCCGCACTCGCCGGTGGTGCAACGTCAATGGTAATTGAAGCAACGGGGTGCCGTGCGACAGGTCCCCGCTTCTGCAGACGATGTCGAACGGTATGAGCTGACACTGGTTGTTGCGCAACACACCCTAATTGCTGCGCTAACTTTCGTGATGTGGCGGTGCGATCCGTCAATGCCCGCCAAACAACATGCCAGTCCTCTCGTTCAGTGGTGTGTCGCGGCTGCGGCAATCGCTCAGGTCGGTCCGTCCGTCCCTCCTGCACCCACCGAATCCATACTCACCTTACTGCGGCTGGATGTCGTCCCACACAGGCGCTGATATCTCGGTACAATAAACCGCTGTCGCGATAAGCCACTATTCGTCCTCTGTCGAACTTCTAAACGTGCTGGAATTACTTCCGTATTCTGCGACGAGGCATCAGGAAGCTTCCCACGCACAGGTCCGGTAGCACAACACATTTCCACTACTTACACCTCTCCTTTTGTAGACCCTCCTTCTTATAGTGCTTCTCGGTAGCGTGCCGGGCGCACATGATTTGCATATGCGCTGCAATGCTAATCGTTTGCATGTCCTCTCGCGGGCGACGCGTGCTGCGAATTTCAGGCCAACCGGATGCTTCCTTCTTCATGTTGCATTTTGGATGGCCAGCAGTGTATATACAGTATATATATGTATTCCATTTTACAATTTGTAAAACATAAATTTTCTTTCAAGGAATTCAAATTGCTGGATGTTAGTAAAGTTATATTAATCTCTTTACTTCTCTTCCTGTTTAGCAAACAACTCATTCCGTTTATTTGCTCTCTTTCCAATACCAGCGAAATGCTAGCCTTAGGAAATGGATCGAGAAATTCGTTCTTCGTAAATAGTGGTTAACCAACGATTATAATGATGGGAAATAATAACTGGAAGACGAGAAGCTTGTCCAAGAAGTTCTTAAACTTCCGGAGAAGCTTTATTGCACTTTGGAAACGTTAATAACATGAAATCCAGATACTTCCTCGAAATTGAATCCTTTTCCGCCGAAACCACGAGAAGAGGAGGGAATTCTTCTTTCTTTCTCTTTTGACTGTAGTTTGAAAGACATGACGAAGGGAAAATGATGAAAGTAGTATTTTTCTTGACTTTCAACGTGACTAGAAAGCTTGCTTTTCTGTGTTCATTTTCACTGCTTTCAGACTAACAACATTATGGATATCACGGAGCAACACTAGACTTCTTCACTTTTTAGTCGATGGGCATATGTGATGGGGAGACAATTTATTCTAAAACTGATGTTCTATTTCACGTGCTTTGTTTTGTTTTTTAACCAGAAACTTTTAAATCTTCCATGGTAACCTTTACATATTTTATTATTTGAATAAGTTTATTCAAAAATTCTTCAATGCACCAAATTAAGTAAAACGGTGAGAGATCTGAAGTTTTACAGAATGCTTTATAAATATTTCACAAGTACGCTGATTTTCGAACTACTATTTCTCCTCGCCATTACAGTTTATTGAGAACCCGAAAATGCCTCAGGATATCACTCCATTCCTCACGATTCTGTGCCTTGCTTTTCCACTCTTTATTCATATTTTCTTTAAATCATCCTCCACATCATCAAGCCATCTTCTTCTTGGTCGTCCTCTGTGCCTAGATCCACCAGCTCCATGCATGGAGGCATTTTTGTTGCTCTGTCATCTTTCATTCGCTGAACATGTTGTGGCGTAGAAGTTAGTCTTGACCTTTACGCTAACTTAAAATATCAACATACTAATAAATTGTTCCTAAATGAAACAAATCTTAACGGCCAGACAAAACATATAACCAGAAGTCAACTTACGGAAACAGTCCTTTATTCGGAATGGAATCACAACACTCTCCACACATTTATCTCAACAGTGTTCAATTCTCTCGTACAGCACTTTCTTAACAACGCTCATCATAATCGCTTACAATAATAGCTCTCAATAATCGCTCTTATCAACACACCTCAATAATCGCTCTCAATAATATCAACACCTCTCACATACAACAGATCAGTCGTCGCTTTTTATCTCTTGTTCTTATCTTATTACATGCATACGTCACGTGCATTCAACCTCAATTGTGTTGCCAAACGTATTCATTTGAAAGAAAATATATTTCGTTAAGCGTGAAGAATACTGAGAATAAACTCAAGATTTACATAGGGAAAGAAACTAAAAAATGAAAGTTGATCTAGAATATACGTCACATCATCTCCCTCGTAATTTTTTTTTTTTTTTTTTTTTTTTTGCCGAAAACCTATCGATTTTGTAAAAGTATCCTTTCAAACAATCTGATCATTCTTTCAACCTTTCAGATAAGAACTTACAAATATTGATGAAGAGATTTGTTGATCTGTTGCTCTAACTGACTTCTCAGTACATATAGTCTGTAGACATCAATAGTTCAATAAACATTCATAGAAAACTTTCTGTATGATTTCAAATCTTCATTTTATACTTCGTGATAAATACTTTGTCAATAGGTGTGGAGAACACTCATCAATATACATATAAGTAGCATAGTAGTCAAAAAACTGCGTATGGCAGGAAAAAAAACTACAACATTTTTAACGTGATTAATTACACATTTGTCCACTCCTGATAACTTCTCAGGGAAGACAAAACATTCAAACTAAGTTAAGTGGACATTGTAATACAGTGTAAATGTAGTTAGTTGAAAAAACTGCACTTGCAGAAAAAAATCAACACCAACTCAACAAGTGTCAAGCACAAAAAAAGGTTAGACATGGAACAACAACACAAAAAAAACTTTGATTGCTTGGCGGCCAGGGCCGACTTCGAACTACTCCCATACATTCGCACATCGAATTGTCAGATGGGATAGGGGAAATCCTGGGAGTGAAATCTTTATAAATTATCAACAAAAGCAATGTGATTTTCGTGTTATGCCGCAAGACAACATGCACAGAATGAAATGACAAACATTTTGTATTTAAAAAAAAATTAATGTGGCGCCACACCAAAAAAAAACAAAAAAAAAAAAAAACATTACATGCTGACAAGATAATGCATGCAATATTTTGTCTTCAAAGTTTGTCAAAAAAAGTTCTGTGATATTTATTTGTCGTCACATTTTTTGATAAAAGTTCGGTGATTTTGGTTTTTCTTGAGGACAAAAAAGTTCAAATAAATAGTCTGTATAGATATCAAAGTTCTGTGATACAAGAAAGTTCAAATTGTCTTCACAGAACAAAGCTCTATATTGTAAAAAGTTCCTTTGAGCTTGAAAGTCAGTTTAAAAAAACTTAACAGTACCTGTTGCTCGCAAAGAATACCCGTGTGCGGACACGCTTATGTTGTTGTCAGGGCGACAACGGCACTCTCGAGGCTTCACGCTTCGCAGGCTGAGGTTGCAAGTCACTGGATCGCCGGGATGTGTCAAGAATTTACACGGACAAGGCAAGCTGACCAGAAGAGGCAGGGTCATCAGGCTGTCGTAAGGAAGTCTCAGGCTGGAACGAAGAGGTCTCAGGCTGAAGCGAAGAGGTCTCAGGCCGGAACGAAGAGGTCTCAGGCCGGAACGAAGTAGTCTCAGGCCGGAACGAAGTAGTCTCAGGCCGGATCAATGAAGTCTCAGGCTTGCTTGGAGACGAACCCGGAATCTGAGAAGGATGAAGATCCGGTCGTTTCCTTGGTGGTCGAAGAAGCGGTGTGTAACTAGAAAGGCGCTTCCGTGAACGACGAGGAACGGTGGAGGAAGGTATAGGCTCTGTCAGTCCCGAGCGAAGATTCCAAGGACGAAAACCTGGCGGATGCAAATGCTGGACTCTATGTCTGAATGGTAGCCCAACACTAGAAGTTGCACTAGGAGAGTGTGGAACAGGAGGGGAAAATTCAGGCGGCGGACGCTTTGTAGGTTAAAATGGCACAGATGGCGAAAGAGGACGTTTTTGCCCTACGGCAGATGGATCAAATGTTCCTGAAGTAGGAAGCTGCTCGGCAGAAACAGAAGGAAAGATTTTAGTTCTTGGAGACTGAAGAACCTCAACAATATTGTCTGATGATTCAGATGCAGCAAGAGGTACGACTCTTTTAGGCACATGAGAGATGAAACTGCCTGATGAAGAAATGTCAGTTCTTGTACGTTTTAAGTTTTTTTGATTGAAATCCAAAGGGAGGCACTATACGTGAAGAAGTAAATGGAGCGATTGGAGTATGAGAAGCAGATGAAAAAGAACCTCGTTGCACACGACAAGAATATCCAGAGGAACTGGAAGCACTAGAACTCTCCTCTTTTGAAAACGCAGGAGACGGAGGAGTTGAAATTATGACAGCACCCCGAGTGAATGGAATAATGTCAGAATGTGAATCGTTAAGAGTAGAAGCAAAGACCCGCTCAGACGAAGGTAGAGAATCGGACAGGATAGGGGTGGAATCAATAATTTCATCACCATTTATATATACTTGTGAAGTCCCACCCTCTGCCTGAGGATTCCTACTAGATTTAGGGTTAATAATTGCATCAGTGCTTCTAATAACCCATTTATTAGAAGCACTGATGCAATTAGGGAGCCATCTGACTTCTTTAATATGACATTATTATTGTACACTTCCACCAATTCAAAGGGGCCTTCATATAAAGGTGCAAAGTTTTTAACGAATGTGTGTGCAACGGAGGATTGGAAATGTGTTTCCAATAAGACCAGATCTCTAACTGCGAGATCTGGTTCCCTCCGTTTCGCATTATAGTGCCTAGTTTGGCTTAATTGAGCTCGACTGATAGCAGTCCGTGCCTTTTGCGCAGGTAGTTTTACAGAATCAGGTGTTGGTCTTTGGTTGATCTCATCGATAATGGCAGTTAAATTCTCAAAAGGGGTGCGGATTTTGCGCCCTAGAAAAAGTTCAGCGGGCGTAAGCCGCGTTGATCCATGAAATGATGAGCGAAGGGCAAAACAAAACATTTCAACATGTTAGTCCCAACGCTCATGGTTATTACCAATAAAGGTTGAGATCATCTTTAGCAATGTTCTATTCACACGCTCAGCCGGGTTGGCTTGAGGGTGATATGGACTTATGAATTTATGTTTGATTTGAAGCCTCGCACACATTCGCTCAAATAACTCCGAAATGAACTGAACCCCGTGGTCCGAGACTACGGTACGGGGACAGCCAAATCGAGGGAAAACATTATGTATTAGAATATCACATATTATATCAGCCGTAGCTGCTTTAATGGGGAATGCTTCCACCCATTTAGAAAAATTATCTGTAACAACTAAAATATAACGAGATTTAGTTTTAGTTGATAATGGATAAGGGCCCAATAAATCTATAGAGATAGTTTCAAAAACATAATTATTTGAACTACAAATAAGGTGAACGGCCGGCTGTTTATTATCATAATTGTACTTTTAACAGTACTCACATGAGCTAATGTATGCGAATATACTATTGTACATGCCCGGCCAGTAGGCTACGTCTCGGAGCTTACTACGAGTTTTTCGTATGCCTAAGTGACCGGCAAGAGGAATATCATGAAATTCGTATAATAAGGCCAGGCGAAGAGACTGAGGTATCGCAGGGCGGTACTCAGCTCTCGAATTTACAATTTTTTTTATAATACAAAATACCATCGATGATCTCATAATTTCGACTACGACCCGCTAAAGAAGGTTCACTTGGAGCAGAAGAACCAGCAAGTAAGAAATTATAGATTTCCCCAAAATCTGGATCATTCGGCAGTTCAGAAATTATTTGCTCCCTTGAAGTTATTTCCGAAAGGAGAAATAGGGAGGGAGGTTCAGTATCTGCCTGGGCACTAGAACTGACCGGACAGCGAGACAGTGCGTCAGGCAGTTGGTTTGACTTTCCAGGGCGATACTGAATGTGAACATTTTATTCCTGAAGTCGAAGTGTCCATTTTAACAATCTTCGAGACAGATTATTTGCTGTGGTTAAATATTGTAATGCCGAATGATCCGTAATAACATTGACAGTTAAATGATTGAGATAGCATTTAAATTTAGTGACAGCAAATAAAATAGCCAAACATTCTCGCTCAGTAGCAGAATAATTACTTTCTGCTTTATTAAGAATTCGAGAGGCATATGCAATAGGATGCCCTCGTTGAGATAGAACAGCTCCTAGACCAGCACCTGATGCATCGGTAAAGATATTAAATAATTCGGCATGGTTAGGAAAGGCTAACACAGGTGGCGAAACCAAGGCATGTTTAAGAGTATTAAAGGCAGTCTCTGCCTCTGTGGACCAAGCAAAGTGTCTATATTTTCGTTTCAAAGCGAATAAAGGTTCGCATAGAGTAGCGTACCCCGGAACGAACTGTTGGTACCACCCGGTCATGCCTAAAAATCGCGACAATTCTTTCGCCGACTTAGGCCTCGGGAAGTCCAAAATTGTCTTTATCTTTGAGTCATCAGTTAGAAGACCTTTAGGGGTAAGTTTCAGCCCGAGATATACGAGTTCGTCCCGGCCAATTTGACATTTGCTAGGCTTTAACGTCAAACCTGCATTATGTAGCAGTTGGAAAATTTGGTCCAACAGAGACAGATGCTGTTCAAAAGTTTCAGAAGAGACGATAATATCGTCCAGATAAACATGGACATTAGGTCCGAGTACAGGACGTAAAGGACGAAAAGTAACCAAAGCTCTTATGGAAACAGCAACAAAATTAGCTGGGTCTAAGAACAAGTTGCATGTAAATAAATTATCAGGAAAAACGAAAATGTTGATGCAAAAAAGAAGAGAGATGAGGACAACTAAAGAAGATGTGACTTCCAAAGTGGAATATATAGAGCTATGCAAGACAGCACGAAAAAGTATCACTGAAGACGTAAGAAAATTCAACTGTGAACTAGTGAGGAAAGCAATTGAAAACAACCAAATCCTAAAGATAGCAAAGGGTCATCTCTGTAAGGAAAGAAAACAGATTATGTCACTGAGAAAAGAAGATGGTTCTGTAACAAGAAATAGAGGCGAAATTTTGACAAGAGTGAAAGATTTCTACTCCAAATTATATGAAAAGGATGATACATGCACTCCAGACATCATGAAAGATACCAGTACCAGAGTTCCTCCAGTCCTTCCAGCAAAAGTTGCACATGCAATCAAGAACATGAAGCGGGCAAAAGCTCCAGGAGAAGATGGAATTACTGTAGACATCATACAAGAAGCAAGTGGAGAAATCGAAACAGTACTCGCCCAAATTTTCACTCGATGCCTTAATGAAGGAAAGATTCCTGAGGATTGGAACACCGCTACAATGATCCTGCTACATAAGAAAGGTGACATTGAGGATCTTGGAAACTACAGACCTATCAGCCTCCTATCAGTAGTTTATAAAATCTTCACTAAAGTTCTTTCACACCGCTTGAAGGTAACACTGGACATGGCTCAACCGAGAGAACAAGCTGGATTCAGGAGTGGCTACAGCACAATAGATCATATCCATGTGCTGAGAGAACTAATTGAAAGAGCGAGGGAATATGAACTTCCATTGTGCATGTCTTTTATCGATTATGAAAAAGCCTTTGATTCGGTGAAACCATCAGCAGTTACAATGGCTTTGAAAACCTGTGGTATTGAAGATGCATACATTAATATTATTAATAACATCTATGAAAATGCAAGTGCAAAGATTAGGCTGTTTGAAAATACAACACACATAAAAATTGGAAAGGGAGTGAGACAAGGTGACACCATATCTCCGAAGCTCTTTAATGCCACATTGGAGGGTGTTTTTCAGTCACTGAGCTGGGAAAACAAGGGGATAAAGATTAATGGAGATTATCTAACCCACCTTGGTTTTGCTGATGACGTAGTCATTTTTGCAACTACCCCATCAGAGCTGCAGAGTATGATCCAGGAACTTGCTGACAAGAGTAAAGAAGTGGGATTAAAAATGAACTTTCAGAAGACAAAAGTGATGTTCAATGCTTTTACAAGAAATGAAGATTTATCGATTGATGGAGAAAAACTGGAGATAACAGATACGTACGTTTATCTTGGACAGCAGATATCAAGTGAGGGTCACATTGATGAAGAAATTAATCGACGTACAAAACTTGCCTGGAGAGCTTTTGGAAGAAACAGCATAATTTTCAAGAGCAATATGCCATTATGTCTTAAAAGAAAAGTGTTTGATCAATGCATCCTTCCAGTGCTTACGTATGGTGCAGAGACGTGGACCTTAACTAAAAGAGACATACAAAGGCTGCAGACAACTCAAAGAAGCATGGAGAGGTGCATACTTGGTGTAACCAGGAGAGATAAGAAGAGGAACTCGTGGATCCGAAAAATGACAAGAGTGGAAGACATCATGATCAGAGTTAAATCCCTGAAATGGCAATGGGCTGGACATACTGCCAGAAGGACAGATCATCGATGGACAGCCGAAATTTTAGATTGGATTCCAAGGGACAGGAAAAGACCCAGAGGAAGACCACATGGGAGATGGGTGGATGAAATTCGAAAGTATGCAGGGGTGACATCGAGGAGACTGGCACAAGACAGACCGTTGTGGAGGAAACTTGGGGAGACCTTCGTCCAGCAGTGGATTGATAATGGTTGACAATGTTGATGATGATGACAGGACGTAAGACTGAATCCATTAAGCGCTGAAACGTTGCAGGAGCATATGCCAAACCAAAGGGCATGTGTAAAAACTCATTGCTCCAAACGGGGTAATAAATCCAGTTTTTTCAACGGAATCTGGGTGGACAGCCACCTGCCAATAGCCACTAGCTAAATCCAATGTTGATAGCCAGTTTGTTGGCGATAATTTATGGAAAATATCGCTAATTAAAGGTAATGGGTAATTGATAGCTTTGGTTACCGCATTAAGTTTTCGGTAATCTATTACGAAGCGATACTCTCCAAATTGTTTTTTTGGAACAAGAAAAGCAGGTGCTGCCCAAGGACCAAGTGATTCTTTAATTATCCCCGAATGGAGCATGTCCTGTATTTGTCTTTGGAATTCAGCTTTCTTCTGGTTCGGACATGGATAAGGCTTACATGCAATGGGTTTAGCTCCTTCTGTATCAATAGTATGATACACCACCTTGTAAACCCTGGTTTATCTGAAAATAATCCTGGTCTGCTGCGTAAAACCTGACGAAGTTCGCTTTTATGTTCAGGCAATAATTTGTCACTTGCAAGAACTGCAGAATAATCAATTGGCTCTTCTGGGGTAGGAGAACTTATCTCAGGCATTAAGATTAGGCCATGTTCGAAATCAAGTGTGAGCTTAAACATTTTAATGAAATCAACCCCCAGAAGGCTATCCACGGGTAACTGTTGGAAAAAAAAGTATAAGAAACTTGAACTTTGCCAATCTTAACAGGTAAATTAACTGATCCAGAGATTGCAAAGATACTATTGTCGGCACCTCGCAGACATTGCTGGGAGGGCTCGACACAAGCATTTGGAAAGGTAGCAGCACAGAAATCAAAATTTAATGCCGAGATGTCAAATCCAGAATCAATTTTAGTACACACCACCACTTTGCCCACGGTCACAAGAATATCAGGCAAAAGCGGAGCTTGAATAGTTAACAAGAGAGATTTGAGGTCTTCAGAGAAACGAGGAGATAGACTCGACCCATCTACCTCCTGTTTAAGTTTAAATTGTCATGAAACTGATTAGAATGTCTAGATTGATTTTGGAAATGTGGCGAACCAACAGGACGTGCTGAATTGTAACGTGCAGGAGAGGCAGCATTATTATCATTAGGCTGGCCTTGCCCCCCAGCACGGTGTTTTGGATATGTCTGGTCCACCGGGTATTAACTATCCTGGGGACGAGAAACTTGGGTGTCCTGATTTCCATAATGGCCAGGATATCGCACCTCTGGTACCCGACGATGCGGCGGCACGTATCTAGACTGCTGATAGGTGTTTCTAGGCTGATTGAAAAATTGTCTTTGATGAATGTTCTGGTTTGGCTGCTGATTCCTGTTGTTTTGAATATGAGGTTCACGGTACTGCGTAGGTTGGCGGTACTCGTGAACCTGTGAAGATAGACCTTTGCTGTGGCGGTCCTCATAGACTCGAACGAGTTTTAAGCACTCGTGAATGGATACAGGATGTCGAACTTCCAGATAATCCTGCAGGAAGGGATCCAGCTGCTGTAACAACGTGTCACAAATCTCAGACTCGGCTGCAGCGGGATCCCATAATTTGTAAAGTCGGACTGTTTCCAGGGCGAACGAAACTGGGTTATCTGAAGCTCGCTGCCGCCTGGAAAACAGTTGTTGCCAGCAGGACGCACACGACATAAAGGCAGATAGAAGTCAGAATGAACGTCTGCGTAGCTCAGTTGGTAGAGCGAATTGTTCCGGAATAAGCGGACTCTGGTTCGAATCCCGGCGTAGACCAAAAATGACGGAGAAAAATTTACTTCGTTATAATGTCCAAACCATCCCAGTCTTCTCACCTTTATTTCAGTAACAATATCCATTTCAGCCGCCCCGGGGGCGCAGTGGTCTAACTCTAAACGATGGTTTCTGATCATTCCTCCAAAAGGGGTACGGATTCGAATCCCGGTGAGGCATGGTTTGTTGTATTTGTCTTACGGCACTGGCTCTCTCCCTTCCCTAGAACCAGTGGCCCTAAATTAGGGACGGGCGACTGCTTATAGCCCATCGAGTTGCCCACGCTGGTCGTTAAACCTTCAATAATAAAAAAAATATACCAATTCCGTTGAATTTCTCCATTATTTCTTTGTCGTTCCTCACTCTACAGAGTCCATTCTCATTAATCGGGCCAAAGAGCTTCATCAATACCTTTCGTTCTCATATTTTGTAATATGTTTTAATCTCACTGGATCATCACCCATGTTTCACAGCCGTATAAAAGTACAGGTTTGAGGATTTCTCTATGTAGCTGAGTTTTCCTTTTTATTGAGATCAAATTAGGTTTTAACGGTGATTGAATACTGCAACATATTCTATTTGTTGCAGCTTTTCTATCAGTAATTTCAATTGACACATCATTAGTTTCTCTTACTATTCATGTAAAATAAAAGTTGAGGTTGTTTATGGAATATTGATTAATCAGTAAAATATAAACCGTGGTTTCAAAATATCAGCAGGATATTTTAAATAAAAGCCGTTGTTTCCCAATACAAATTTTTCAGACAAAAACTGTTTGTAAACTCAGTTTTATTAGACTGACACAAGCTGTTGTTTCACAAACATTATTCTATGAAACATTGATTTCCAAACCGCACGGAAGAGAAGCAGTCTTAGGAGGCTGTCAAATTTTATAGGTGTCTTTAGTCGTGTATTAGTTCGTAAAATTAGTAGTTCACTTAATGGACAAAACATTAGATACCTACCTAATAGCCTGTTGGTTCTCCTCTAGCTCGAATAACAGCCTGTTGGTTCTTTTTTTTTTTTTTTTTTTTTTTTTTTTTGATTGGAGGTTTAACGACCACCGTGAGCAACTCAATGGGCTATAAGCAGTCGCCCGTCCCTAATTTAGGGTCACTGGTTCCAGGGAAGGGAGAGAACCAGTGCCGTAAGACAAACACAACATCCATGCCTGACCGGGATTCGAACCCGGGCCCCTTACGGACGAATGATCAAAGGCCAACGCCTTAGACCACTGCGCCACCGGGGCGGCCCTGTTGGTTCTCCTCTAGCTCGAATAACAGCCTGTTGGTTCTCCTCTAGCTCGAATAACAGCCTGTATACGGCGAGGCATCGACTCCACCAGATGCCGGACGGTTTCCGGAGGTAATGCCAGCTATGCCTGTTGCAGCATTGTCCATGATTCCGCCCCCAGAAGTCGGTCAAAGATCCATGGATCAGATGTTCTGCTCCACGGCATCAGAAACACCTGCCACAGTGATTAAATTCACGGACCTTGAGGGCCGGTGGTTGCTCCCAAACTCAGAAGATTGTTCGTCGAGTTTTCAGAAATAGTTATCGTGCACCATTCGAATAATCCAACAATAATTAACACTGTCACTGTACAATTTAAAATCCAATATAACAATATCACATTAGAGGTTTATTTCATTAAAATATATTATTTACAAAATGAAATCTATTAGATCTTTCGGGCCGTCAAACGTGCCCATTAATATCAAGAAAAGTGTACAGACGGCAGGAACCTATGTACAGTTGGTTGTCGGTTGGTGACGTAAAAAAGCCATCCAAGCGCATGCTCAAAGAGTAAGTCTTAAAGGACTGAGATGGGCAACTCTATTTCCTATGGCAATGTTGGGATGTCCTCGTCGTCAATTATTACAAGAGAAGGCTCATATACGCAATATGGAATGAAGCTTCAATATTGGGTAGTCAAAAAACCAAGGCCTCAACCCTTGTTGCCGAGAATTTGTACATCTGTGCCTTTGGTGGTAAATGTTGTAATGAAGATTCGCCTTATTTAGTGCCACAACTGTGTAAATCCCTCATCGAAGGAACATTAGAAGACACCATAACTGACGACGAGGACATCCCAACATTGCCATAGAAAGTGGAGGTGCCCATCTCAGTACTATAAGACCTTAAATCTTTGAGCATGCACTTAGATGGCTTTTTTACGTCACCAACCAACAACGAACTGTATATAAGTCCCTGATGTGTGTATACCTCCCTTACATTTTACCTGAACATGGGCACGCTTGACGGCCCGAAAAATCTAGCAGATTTTAAATTGTAAGTAATATATTTTGATGTAATAAACCTTTAATGTGATCTTTTTATATTGGATTTTAAATTATACAGTGACAGTGTTGTTTATTGTTGGATTATTCGTCTAGTCTTGCCTCGGTTGTTGCGGCCAGGTGGGATGGAGCATTGTCCTGCTGGGATGAAACATCAGCCGCAGGATGCGTGAGGCCATGAAAACGTCTAAACGATCAGCCAGTTCTTGCTAGTAGCTCGCAGTGATTAACGACCTCTCCAAACACACTAAGGAACATCACACAGAGGTCATCGCTCTTTCCACGTTTATAAGTGAGTCATGGAAAAATTCTCATTGACCGCCACCTGGAAACGAACCCAAGTCTTCCAGTTACGCGCCGGATATGCTTCCATTGCACCACAGTGTCCTGGAATTTTTTCAAACTCACATACACCAACTGTCAAGCCAATTTGGCAGGTTGCTGTTTGGAGCCCCGACCAATGCTGGGGATTCACCAAAGATGTAAGCAGCAACTGAACAAATAATTAGAAGGCGAATGAATAATTAATACAGACATTTAACGTGGACTAGGAACATCAAACAGAAGTCATCGCTCTTTCCGCGTTTATAAGTGAGCCATGGAAAAATTATCATTGGCCGCCACCGGGAAATGTGCGGGGCTCCAAGGAGCAACCTGCCAAATTGGCTTGGCATTTAGTGTGTGTGAGTCTGGAGGAATACGAGGCCGCTGTGGCGCAGTGGAAGCATACCTGGCGCGTAACTGCAAGACTTTGGGTTCGTTTCCCGGTGGCGTCCAATGAGAATTTTTCCATGACTCACTGATAAACGTTGAAAGAGCGATGACCTCAGTTTGAGGTTCCTAGTCCACGTCAAATGTCTGTATTAATTATTAATCACACTAAGGAACCGAATGTGCCCCATGAGAAGTCTCCACAAGCCACCACAGAGCCACCACAAGCCGCAACAGAGCCACCATCGCCTTTAACTAAGACGACCTTAAACGACGTGGTCATGGCCTCATGCTGTCGACGCCACACCCGCACCCTTCCGTCAGCTTGGTACAGCTGAGAACGGGATTCGTCTAACCAGACGACGCGGCGACACTCTGCAGATGTCCAGTTTTGATATTTGGCAGCAGGTGAGAGGCAATGTCCCATGTTGATTTGCCTTTACCCCGAAATCTCTGCTTCTAAAACTCCGATTAGAACAATTCTTCCCGCAAAGGATACAGCTCCTGATGGAATATGTTTTGCATATAATATCCAAGTTTTGGGGAAGAATGGTTTGGCCACCACGGGGGCATAAGTTTTTATTTGTGCTTCTGCTGTATTTGCAGCAAAATCGGAGCTTCTGAAAACTCGACTGAAAAAATTCTTTCGTGGACCGATACCGCTCACCTCAGAAAACCTTTTAGGAATACATTCTTCTTAAAATGGTGCATAGTCCCCCCCCCTTCCTCCAGGGTGCGTCGATGTATAACTTATTTTTGTCGATATCTCTGCTTCTATGAGTCTGATTTCAAAATATTTTTCTTTGTTGGAGAACGTTTCTTGTGCGAAATGTTTCTCATATAACTTCAATTTTTTCATAACGAACAAGTCTGACACCAGAGGGTGTAATTTCAAATTTCCGATTACAGCAATACCTGCGGGACTGAAAACCCGATTAAAAATGTTCTTTTTCGGTCAGATACTTCTATGAAACCCCTGTGTGTGCATCTTCTTGCCGAAATAATGCACAATGTCGCCGCTAAGTGGTGCAAATGCTTAGTCGATTTTTTCTCAATTTCTCTGTTGCTACATGTGGGATTTAAAAAGATTCTTTCAACACCGGATGCCTTTACTTTGTAGAACACTTTAGGTTAGCATATGAGGCGTTTTCACAGTTATGTCGCAAGATGGTGTTTGTGTACTGTTTTTTTGCAGCTTTATCTCAGCTTCTAAAACCCCATTGAGAAATTTCTTCTTTGCTGAATGCCATTCGCTACAACAGAGATGTGGACATTATCCTCTTGAAATAATACACAGATTTCCCGCAAGGAAGCGTGAAAAACGAAACCATTCTCTCGCTATCTACATATGCTTTCGGGAAATGTATTCGGAAGTTATTTTTCCGTTGCATATATTTTTCTATGAAGAACATTTTTCGCTGTTTTCAACTTTTCCATTATACAAAATTCTTCCGCCAGAAGGCATAAAGTTAAATCATGTTTCCTTCTACATGCATTTTTTTTTGTGCTAGATTTGAAAATCTCTTTGTTTGTGATTCCTTCCTTGTGCAATGAGAAACCTTTTGTGCGCTATTTGTTGATTTTCGTAATATACCTTTTCGTCGCTGGCAAAAGTAAGTAGCTGTTCCTATTTCTAGATGTCTTATCAATTGTACACACCCGGTTTTCTAACAGTTTCCATTGACTTTGAATAACTTTGATGAATTTAATTCGCGGCAGAAAGGATTTAAAAGATGGGCTCATTACAAATGAAAATTCGGTGTCATCCTTCTTGTTTAACTTTTAAGCGTAAAATCAACCGAGGGCCATTTCAGTGAGTACATGTAGGATATTTCATTATGGATTGTTTTATCACCAGATGCACAAAGGAATCGATTTAGTGATGCTGAATTCAAGTATCTCTTTTCAATCGACAGGTTTAGCAAAGCATACATCTGCTGGCTTTCTGCACAAGCCTTTTCCGAGTTTTCCTGTACTTATGATTAGGATACATCGCAGGGAAACATTTAATTGAAATGCATTCCAGTAAAGAAAAGAAGGGAATTAAAAAATAGAAGATAACAAAATCTGTACTTGTGCCGGTGAAATTGGCATTGGGTCAACAACGTTGAGTGTTCTTCCAATTGGCGCTAAGATAAAGCAACGGAAAAACAAGAGCATGGGTTTGAGGGTCCAATCCAACAACTATTATTGATCCACCCTGTGATTGTTAATGTTTATATCTAAACTGAGACAAATAAGGCATTTGAAGTAACATGGTCGGCCTCATGGAACGTTCAAAATGCATGGAATAAAAACATGGCGTTATTTGCTGTATACCAGTCGTGATGGCATCTTAAATTACATTTGACATGGGTTTCTTGACGGACAGCAGCCGTGTTCCTCTGAAGATCATTGGTTAATCCAAGTTACGTTGAGATAAAATAAATATATCATCCCGATGAGGTGGGAGAATGCGAGTATGGATTAATAGCAAGGAACAGCAACTTTAAGCTTTGAAGGATGAAAATGAGAGAAACTTTACATTTTCTCACATTTCGTTTCTTATATACCACTGTATTTCATTGAAATAAATTTGCCCTCTAAAAGAATCGCGACACTATTACTTTTTAAATAATGGAATTATTTATAGGGCGTAGTAATATACACGGAAAGTCGCGGTCTGAAAAGTAAACAAACCTGCCGAGAACTGTGGAGGAAGGATACACTCAGAACTTCGTAGGTTGAACAAAGTGAACAAGATCAGTTTTCAAATTGTAAATCGCGCGCTATGTCAAATCAGAAACAATGATTGACGATACGTAGTCAAAATATTCCCATAGAAACAGCTTGGAACTATTTATAGTGCGTGGTAAAGCAGGGAGAGCCACGGTTGTAAACGGAATCCAATCCGCCGGCAAATGAGACGAAAGGATACGCGTAACACTTTGGGAGTGCATGCCAACAATTTTATCAGAACCTATTAATATTGTGACTTCTGCTCTTCCGTCGACACTCCCCAGCGTAGGTCTGCAGTATTAGTCTTCTCGACAAAGCTACCCGTAGGTGTGCGAAATATTTGGGCGTGCAAATTGCTACGCCAAAATAAAAATAAATAAAAAAAAAAAAAAAGGGGGTTTTTGCAATAGCGTGGCGAAATTTCAAACCTCTGGCTACAGTAGTTTCTTCAGATTAAGAGACAGGCACGGTAATTATAATCTC
This sequence comes from Macrothele yani, assembly GCA_039090855.1. Classification (NCBI taxonomy): domain Eukaryota; kingdom Metazoa; phylum Arthropoda; class Arachnida; order Araneae; family Macrothelidae; genus Macrothele; species Macrothele yani. The sequence continues at coordinate 191,808,904 of CM076995.1, forward strand.
TCTATTATATAAAAAATGTAACTGCCGCGGCCGCTAGTCTAAAAAAAATCGCGACGTTCGCCCTTTCCTAGCTCGCAACGCAAAAAGTATTGGACACCAAAACATAAAATTTACACCTTTGTTGGAGAATTGTTCGGAGAACAATTCTCTAATAACGGTGTAAATGAAGTATCGCCAGAACCTTTTTTTTATTTACCTAGAAGTATCGCTAGAACCTTTCTTTCGATTCTGGCGATACTTCTAGAACTATTGTATTTCAAAGTTAAGGCAAGCAAAAAAGTGATATCAGTTCGCTTTCCGGACACACTAATAGCAACACAACCACGAAACGTTTTAAGCATGCGAGGCCATGGCCAAATGTTTGCACCTCGTCGTCCTTTTTTTTAAATTTCGATTTAGTTTACGAGAAATTAAATTTCTAAATTTCACAAAATTCTCTATTTCGCGATGGAATCCATTTTAAAATATAGATATATGGCAAACTATAAATCATAACGCATTGTAGTTTTTGCAGCATAAACTCACAACTATCATCCCTCTTTTACAAAAAAATAATAATTAAGAAACAGTCATTTTCTGATTTTTAGCATTTTTTAAAGACGCAAAGGAAAGGAACGAGTTTACTCTGCCTTCATAGTTAACCACACAGGAAAGTTCTGGTACCGTGACCTCCTGCCATGGTGACGCAGCTATTTTTAGCACTCTCTTCTCACTGGGTGAAAGAACAGGCTACAATCAAACTGGTAATGCCGCAATGCTTAATGACGTAGCGACTATTTTAAAGTTCGGCATTTTCCGCCGGCATACGTGAATACCTATGTAAATATAGGCTTTCGCTACGTATATGAAGAACAAACAGGGAAAATGCGAGCTTATTCGTCCGCGAATTGTTCAACCACTTCTAAATGACCTAGAGATCTAAACATTGGTATGCTAAAAGGTCTTAAGTTCCGTATACCTCGAAAATTACGAAAAAATCAAATTGGCGGCTTTGGAACACTGTCTGCTTGAATTTTTCGCGAATTGTTAGACCACTTCTAAATGACCTAGAGATCTAAAAATTGGCTTGCTGGTAGGTCTTAAAGTTTGGATACCCAGAAATGTCCGAAAACCAAAAAGTTCAAAATGGTGGCTTTGGAACATTGTCTGCTTGAACTTTTCGCGAATTGTTAGACCACTTTTCAATAGCCCAGAGGAGCTGTTAGGTCTGATTGGCATGTAGGTAGGTCCTAAAGTCCGGATACCTGCAAATACACGAAAACCAAAAACCAAGAAAAAAAATGGCCCTTAGGAACATTGTGTGCTTGAATTTTTCTATCACTTCTACACCTAAAACAATGTCTGAAAACCAAAAGATTCAAAAGGGTGGCTTAGCTTTACGGTTTTAAAATGCTGATAGGTTTAAAGATTATTTTGTCAGAATCATTGCAATACTTTGAAAATTTGAAATTTTGATTTATTTACAATTAAGGGACGCTAAAGCCTGCTCCATTTTACGTCAAACAGTATGCATTAACGTCATGACGCTTTTTTAAATCGTAAAACAGTTGCGGATTTTAAATTTCTTTTCTTTCCCTTAATTACTTTTCCTTTTCTTTAATTTTATGTCCAAAAATGATTTTACAGATTCATCGTTCGGAGAACGTGCATGATTGCTAGTATTATAAATAAAGCTACACTCTCTACCAACAAGTAATTGGACACCTGTGATAGCAAAGGAAAACGAAGTTTATTCACCTTCAATAGTTGGTGGAGCCTCCAAAAGCGGCGATTACAGCTGCGACCCTCCAGGGCATACTCTCAACCACGCGTTGTACGACAGCTAGCGGTATTTTCTTCCATTCGGCTTGGAGAAGACAGGTCAGTTCCTTCACCGATTTCGGACGGTGGGGGCACCCTTTAAGTCGACGCTACAACTCGTCCCAGAGGTGCTCGATACGGTTGGGGTCCGGGATCTGCGCAGGACAGTCCATTCGATTAACCTCATTGTCACCATACCAAGCCATGGTGGACCTCGCAACATGACAGTTTGCATTATCATTCTGAAAGTAACATGGGTCCACCCCGTAAAACTGCCCCAACGTAGAAAGCGCATGGTCATCCAAAATTGGTGCAGTAGGTCTCGGCGTTGAGTCTACCAGGAATTGCGACCAAGGGTCCCGTGCCATACCAGGAGAAACACCCTCATAGCATAATTCCACCGACGCCGAACTTCACAGTTGGCACAATACTTTCCGGCAGGAGGCGTTCTCCAGGCAGACGCCAAACCCAGACCCTGCCATCCTAACAGTAGAGGGTGAACCTTGATTCGTCGCTCCAGAGAACCTGTTTTCACTGTTCAACGGTCCACTGTCGACGTTCTTTGCACCACGTTAGCCGAGCAGCGCTATTTGACTTGGTAATCAAAGGCTTGTGGGCGGCAGCACGCCCATGATAACTGAGCAGATGGGCTTTCTTACGGATGGTATTCATCAAAAGAATACTCCCGGATACTTGTTGAAACTCCTCGCGGATGTGGCCGATCGATTTGATGCGGTTCTTCCGAATTTCTCCGGCCAGCACTCATTGGTCTCTAACTCCAGGTTTTGTGGGTCTGCCGGGTCGGGGCACATTCCGACAGTTACCTCTCATCTTCCACGTGCCAATCGCGTAGGCCACTGTCGATTTTGGGTACTTCAACTCCCTGGATATGTCACGTATGGATCGGCCATTTCTGTAATAACCGACGATTACACCTTTCTCGAAATCAGAGAGCTCCGAACTGCGTGGCATCTTGCATGCGACTGGTTGCGTTGTTGTTTCCCACTCGATATTTAATGGCGGCGGTGGCCGTGACGTGTATCAGGACCGCAGATATCGTCGATTGCAGGGATGTTCAATTACTTGTTGGTAGATAGTGTATATATAGTACGAATGAGTCGGTATGCTCAAATCTCCATAAAAAGAAACAGTAACGAAATGTATAATTCTCAACGGTAATTTCTGTGATCAATTCAAGGTAACCTACAAAAGCATGACAGTAAATGAAGGAGTGTGAATCTAACATTCGGGTCAAATTTTCGATCTCTCCACCTTATTTTTCTATTTTCGCGTCTTAAGTTCTACGGCCTAAACTACACGTTTTTTTTTCGGTAGTGTCCATCTCTCAAAGCTAAAGAGCATGAAATATATCAAAGGACAAAAGAATAGTGCCTCTTTTTTCTGAAGTACCTCATTTAAAATTCTCGCGATTTGGTGACGTCACATTTCGTTGAATTATGCATGCTACGTATCTATTTTCGTTGATGCTATCATCGACCAACACGAGATGCATTCCTCTTCGAGATTTAAACGTCACAAAGCAGCAGCCTTCAATCTTTCATATTTCAAAATTTAGGAAATTTTCGTACAGAAGAGACACTGACTATTGCCAAAATTTGCTATTTAACAATTTCCTGTTTCGAAATGAGTAAGATAAAAAAATTTCATGGAAACATTCAGGACATCTTTAATAGCGTCTCTTATTCTGTGTTTCGCGTACGCCGTTCCTTTCAACTTTCAAAAATGTCCTCAGATTTCTCGTGTGACTACGTTTTATGTGTTATGTGAGTCATCACAGAACTGATGCCTATTATCTTTTCGCTGATTTAACAAATAGAACACAAGCTATTAAGCATGAAGATATTACCACAGTGTTCAGTTTTGTGGTGATGTTGCCATCAGCGTGCAAGCTATTGATCAGCACAGTTTCGTTCTCGCTACTGTGCTGATAAATAGGGAGGGCGTTTGACGATCACGCACATTAGTTTCTTAGAATTTTTAATGATGGTTTTCATGAGCGAAGTCAACAAAGATTCGGTTTAGGTTTATTAATAATAATTGAACTTGTAAGACACAAGGCACTTGAATTTGATTTTAACCAATGCAAAGAATATCCTAAAGGCTTTATTTAGGTGAAAAGTTCAATTTAAAGGTAAAAGAAGATATTTAGTGAATGGCCCTGTCCATATAAGCGCGATGGTCTGACAGTTGTTCCAAATCGTTTGCCGTTTGTCTCGGAAAACCACTAAATTCTTCTTTGCTTCGAACGAGTGAGATGGAATTGCACCCGTGAGGTTAGGTAACCGATAAAATTTCACTGGAACTAAAAATAACGTAAAATAAAACATGACAACCTTAGGAAGAGTACGTATTAAGAGAATGCAACGTGGTTTTTCACAAATATTTATTTTTCAAGTCGACCATGGTTTCGCTGGGTATTGACTTAGCTTCATCAGGACGAATGACACTTAAATATTCAAATTGTATATATCATAAATGGTGTTTACAGTCACGGGTTTTGATTAGTTGCTTCCATGCGCTTGATGTAAATGATGTGGATGCCATGTCATTAAAAAGTTGCGAAGACTTCTGATATATATGGAAAACTTCCAAAATATCAAGTTTGGTGTTTGAATCTGGCTTGTCAATTAGTTTTGCTTCTTTAAAGAGAAATGTATGATCTACAATGAATAAGGCTTTTGCTACCAAGCTAATTATCGTGAATATAGCTTTCCCTAATATTATAATGAATTCAATGCTTGTACTAAGCTTCTAATAGTGAACTCAAATGGTTGTTGTTACTAGTTAATTAAGATCCTGAATAAAGTCTCCTGCTAGTAGTGTAGTAATAGTAATGAACAAACTTATAACTGGTAGTAATGTTGTAGTAGTTATTAAGATGAATAAAGTCTTATGCTGATTGTTACTAATAACACTAAATGAAATAAACCTAACAGCCAGGCAGAGGTCTGACAGTAACTATGAACTGAGAAAAACGTACTTACAACAAATTCTTTATTATTGAGACTTCTCGCTTTCACATAAACGAACTCTCTTTATACAGCACCAAACGCTCTCCTTCACATAAACCAACGCTCTCCCCGTACAACAACAAACGCTCTCCCTACACACATCAACAAAAAGCTCTCCTCAGGTATCGTTGAACGCGACTATTTATACTGGCTACCACCACGTCATGACTTACACTCATTGCCAGATCTCATTCAGCGGGAGAAATAACATCTCGTTCAGTAAGAAGATAATTTACATAGAAAAATAAAATAACCAGAGATAGTAAAAATCAAAAGGAAAGTGAATCGAGAGTATACGTTACAGATCATTTTCGTAACAGTGTTTAGGCATGACTTCTTTAGGTCACCTTTCCGAATTTTGTTTTGTGCTCCTACAATCGAAAACGCAAGGTTCTACGGGTCTGTCCTATACAGGAAGCGCCACATTCACATAATTTGATTAATTCCACACAAGTTCTTGTCTTCAACATAATCCTTTGATCTTAATTTAGTCTTAAGAGATCAAGAATCCTTAGGATGAATGACCTTTTCCTGGGTGATGCCAACAATTCCAAAACGCTTTGTTGATGAACGTCTCTGCTTCTAAGAAATAAGCACGAGACTTGCAGATAAGTATAAAAATCCGATTTAATAGGTGTAAACGCAGTGATTAGAAAGGTACTTTTCAAAAGTAGCTAGCTACTGCTACAACTACATTCTTGAAAAAGTAGTTTGTTACAGTTGCAACTACTTTTTTCGAAATGTGGCTAGCTACATTGCTTTTCCTGAAAAGTAGCAAATCTTACTACTGTTAAGCTGCTTTTTGCACATTTAGTCTTAAACAAGATTAGAAGATGACAAAGTTATGCTCATCCTGCACTTCCAGTGATTGCTTTGTGACTTCACTGTCCAAATCGTCATCGCAAGGCTACGTAATCGCCACGTTTCTTTGTATCTGCACCATAGCAACGTGCCGAAATTATTAGTCGTAAACTAGCTGGAATAATCTTCATAAATTCTACCAGATTTTTTAATGCATAATGTTTTCAACTTTTAATTTGAAAAAATTGGGGTTACCGGTTGGCGCAGCGGTCTGCGCGCTGGCTTATGACCATTCGTCAGTGAATGATCCCGGTTCGAATCCCAATGAGGCATGGATGTTCTGTTTGACTTAAGGTACTGGTTGTCTCCCTTCCCTGCAACCAATGGCTCTAAATTAGAGACGGGCGACTGCTTACAGCCCATCGAGTTGCTCACGGCGGTCGTTAAACCTTCAATCAAAAAAAAAAAAATAACAAAAAAATTGGGGAATGTTGCTGCGATATTTTTTCTATTCCTCATAACGAAATGCTTTATTATATGACAATAATATGTCCTGCTCTGAGTTTTCCATTCTAAATTTATATAAAAACAGCAAAAATTCCCTTGTAACTAAGTTAACATTTAAAAGTATAACCGTTTTATTGCCCGTTCCGTAACAAAAATGTGCGGGAGGTATTTTTGAAATATCCGTCACTAAAATATTCATATGCCTGTGAATTTCTTCTGTGTTTAATGTATATGCGCTTTTGCATAAGCTTTTGTTCTGTGTTTGAGTTATAAAAATTGTTGACAAGACATCGTCTTCCATAGCTTTATTTCGGATCTACGATTCCCGTGGTAGGACGGTGATGTCACTCAGTGACGTCACGATTATTCGTTTGCGAATTAGGTGGAATGAGCAAACCTTACTGTGTGTTAACCTTCGTCTTAAAGGCAATTTCTGAAGATGATCTTCAGAATTTGCCCTTATTCTGAATATATTTGTTCGTTCTGACATATTGGATTCAAAACTAAATACTAAGGTAAATTAAACAACTAATGTATCTTTGTATTTACCTCAACTCTGATCATCATGTGAAAATTTCAGTGGACTAACACGCTAGCTGAAATGCCAAAAGAATTCAAATAAAGACACTATTAACAAGTACATGAAGAGTTTATTTTATTTTAGGCATTGATTGACAAAGAGAATTGAATCTCTCTATTAACTATTTTTAACAAAGCCCCTTTCGCGATCATCTCGCAGGCGCTATTTTCTCACGTTGACTCAGAAGACATCACTGTTAAGAGCATAAATTAAGGAAAATGGTACCTTACGGTTAACAATTTCGCAAACTCTCACAAAGTAAGCCAAGTCAGGTACATGATTGCCGGTGCTGCCCCGGAGGCGCCGTGGGCTAAGCGATGGCTTATAATCATTCGTTCATGAGGGGTCCGGGTTCGAATCCCAGTGCGACATGGACGTTGTGTTTGTCTTACGGTGCAGGCTCACTCCCTTTCCTGGAGCCAGTGGCCCTACATTAGGAACGGGAGACTTCTTATAGCCCATTGACTTGCCACGGTGGTCGTGAAAGCTTCAATCAAAAAGAAAAAAAAATTCGGCAGGGCTGACTTAGCTCTCCTGTTCTAGTGAACAAAGCTTCCAGAAATATGGAAAAGTCACGTGATTTAAATATTTTTTTTTAAGTGGTTTTGTTTGTAGCGTAATATTTTGCTTTATTTTGTAGCGTGCTATTACTACAACTCCATTTTTCTATTTGTAGCGATACTACACACCACGATACTGTAAACGTAGCGTGCGTGTAGCCGACTAATTCCGATCACTGTGCAATTGAACTTGAAGAAATAACTGCCGAGCTTTCGCTCACACATGAGTGACTTTTTCAAGGCACAAACAACATACATGTTGTAACTGATAAATTCTAAATAAAACCCATATTTAAAATTAAAGTGAATAATTTTCACGTTCGTATAAGGCAAATTCAGTAGCACGCAATGCAGTTCCTAGAGATAAAATTCAGTCGTTCTGGGTGGATTAGCGGCTGGCATACTCGGGCACTCTCCGGGACACGCGGGTTCGATTCCGGCTACAGGACGACGAAATTTCAAGTTTTCGGATGTTATCTGGCTTAACATTCGCGTCATATTTGCACCAATTAACGAATTCACAACTTCTAAGTTTGTATTTTACATAGAGTTTACCTGGAGCCTCTGACCTAAAAAAAAACATTCTACGCTCTCGGTAATTTTGTTCAAAATTAATCCTTACGCGCTTCCTGGTGAGAAAGTAGTTCAATGTTCTCACTGGTTAGCGTTCCTTTTGCGGAAGTGTAAGGTGAAATAGCTACCAATTCCGGCAGTTTCTTCTTCGGACGAAACTTCTCTTGACAACCTATAACGAAGTAAATTTCTCCGTCATTTTTGTCCACGCTGGGGCACGAAACCGGGTCCCCTCATTCCGGAATAAGTCACTCTACCAATTGAGCTACGCAGACGTTCGTTCTGGTTGCTATCTGCCTTTATGTCTTGTGCGTCCTGCTGGGCAGGCACGTCACTTCTCCCCCCTCCCTAAATAGGACCGGGGGCGTGGCCCACGGGACAGCCGTGACCATGAATCGTTGCAGGTAGCCATCCGCTGTAGAACGTGCACTTGAGAACTCCCAGTCAATCTAGTGTGTGGAATGCAACGTCACACACATATATTTTTCGAAGCGCTAGAGAAGGGATTCTCTTATTTTTCTTATCTCGCGGTGTGGAAAGAACATCACATAATTGCCAGATCTTTAACGGCTGGGTGATCCGGGAAGTTTGGGCGCCATTATAACGAAGTAAATTTCTCCGTCATTTTTGTCCACGCCAGGGCACGAACTCGGGTTCCCTCATTCCGGGATAAGTCGCTCTACCAATTGAGCTACGCGGACGTTCGTTCTGACTGCTACCTGCTTTTATGTCATGTACGTCCTGCTCGGCAGGCACGTCGCAAACGCTTTGGTGTAATTGCCACGCTTAACGTCCTCATTCTGTTCATTAAGCCTAGTAGCAAAAGATATCTTGGTCATGCCAATGTAGATCTTCTTTGAAGCATCTGAATACAATAAAAGGATATAACAGAACCCGCCACACTTGGAAGGGGTTGGGGTACAATCAGTGGCGAAGCGTCAATGGAAGCAAGGGAAGCATTGCTTCCCTTTGGTTGATGCGCTTTCTTTTGCGTGAATTAAAAATATGTAGCATTAAAGTAAAATAAAAATATCCCACCAACATAACGCAGCGGACATTTTTTTTCAGTATCTTTTATTTTTAAGAAAGCAAATTCATATTTGTATTTTTACGAAAACAAGAACAAATGTCTCGTACGTAAGTCGCTCGTTGGAAGCAACGCAGATAATGCATCCAGCTGAACCTCAGTAACACGGCATGCCCACCCACAGCCAGTAATGCTATGCTAAGCATAGAGCGTGGGGAAGCATTCTCCCAAACGCTTCCACGGTGCCGAAGGCAGAACCACACAAGAGAGTTTCAAGGATAAAGCCACTAACTTGAGCATGCGCTCTTTCCAAACGTTTAGTCAGACCCAGCACTCAGAGGACTCCTGTAACAATAGTTTGAAGATGCAATTTGTCAAACGTTTTCCTTGTGAGTGCAGTTAGTTGATTCAGTTCCATTATTGGCTTATGGTTTGAACTTTCAGTAGTTTTACGTCGCACATTTTTTAGCGGTAACATGTCATTATTTCAGGAATGTAAAAGTAAGCGTTACTTTTATTAGTGTAGCTTTTTGTTTCTGTGACTCTTCTGAGGAATGTAAGCGCCATGGAAGCAATGGGTTCTGGCACATCTACAGTACACGGTCACGTGAACTCCCAAAACTCCGAAGACTGCATTCTAGAAAAAACACTTCCTCTGTCTTTTGGATCATTTTCATAATCATATCAAATCACATTTATAAATAAATAAATATTAAATATAATGTTTTTATTTATTTATTTATAAATAAATAAAAATAAATATAAAGCCCGAGCCCGATTCAGGCCCGGGCTCAGCCCGTCTCAGCTCTGATAGAAGCAACCCCCAATTCTCTTCGTTGTGTGGGTAGACAAATTTCTTTCCCTTTCAACATTTTCACTGAACATTTTTTTATAAATCTTTGCATTTGAACTTCTACATGGACATTTCTTTTTGGTGGTACCGCGAAAGGTCGCGTTTTTTTGGTGGGGAGAGGGCGGCATTGTCAACGTATCATATAAACTTTCTGTCATGCCGCATTGTCAACGTATCATATAAACTACGGGTCATTTGCTGATTTTAATTATTATAAAGTTTCATTCATATCACTTTTGCCATCTATTTATCGCATATTAACTGCATTGCTTGCCTTACTTACAAAGTCACGCTTCGCCACTGCGTACAATTATGGTGGATAACAAAATCAGCAACGCATCTTGGTGAAATTACCCACACGTTTTAGTGACTCCTCTTAGGACGATGAAAACGAATCCGTGGGAAAGTGGCAGCTTAAATTTCGGTGAAAGTAGAAACCCTATGTCACAGAATCTTAAATATGTGGAACAAAGTCTTATTATTATCTGGACTATGTCATAAATCCTGTACAGGATTATTTCTGATAAAGTAGTTCCTTATTTGGGTTCATGAGAGATGCGGTCGCATTCAGAGGACGAATAAAAAATCTGGGGCTTGTAACTTGATATTAAGCATTTCAGCCACAGCTGGAAACATGTCCTCTTCCTTGTTTGTGTATAAATTCAGTAAATACCTTTCTGCATGTGGATAGATACTAAATCATGTGATTCGTGCATGTGGTACGTTTCGAAATCTATCTACCTATTAAAAATATGCAAAATTGTATGCATAGATCCTTTTAAACAGTGGTCTCAAACTCACGGCCCTCGGGCCGCACGCGGCCCTGCGCCAATTATTTTCCGGCCAGCATGAATGATTACAAAATAAAAATAAATCATCCTTTTTCAAGTATATTACATTAAATACATTTATAATATAAGCATAGTAACGCTCAGTAAAGCCATCCTCTTTATAAGTAACAAGTTTATTTATGAAGAACATAACTGTATTAAGAAAAATATGTTCAGTATATTCAAGTCTCCATTTTCCTATATTGCTAATAACGCACCTGAAGAACTTCAGCTTGGATTAATAGATCCAGTGAGATTCTTTCCTAAAAGAAAAATTCAACAGCTGCAATCTAACAAAGTTTTACCAGTTAGTTTCAAAGAACAAGTACGTAAACATTCATAATCTAGCTGCATCTGTTCTATGTTTGGAACAACATACTCATGTGAATAATTGATTTCCAGAATGAACCAAGTAAAAGGTCTTGAAAGGATTAGGTTAATTTTAAAAGTAGCATGTTCAAAGGACTTTTCCCAAATATCAATAAGTTAGTGATAGAAAATCGAGCCCAAGTTTCTGGTCAGAACATGTAATATTTTTGGTACCGTGTGCCGTGTTCAGTTTGTAAAATGTGATTGTTTTAAGATTTAAGTGAAAATAGTTGTTACATAAAAGTGATTGTTTTCAATGATTGATGAAGCATTTGCTTTTACTATTTACCGATAATTAGAAATAATATTCCACTCAATTGCCAAGCCATTGGTGTAGTTTTGTAGAGTTAATATTTATTCAGAAGAATTTTATTAATGTTTATGCAGCCGCCTACGTTCCTCTTCAAAACTGGAAAATGGCGCTTCCAAGGGCCTGAGTTTGAGACCACTACTTTACAGCATCAGATAGCTGCCATATGTCGAGTTTTACGGCATTATGAAACAGTAACCATTATTTAAAATTTGAATAATACACTGTTCCTCTAGGGTGGACAATGGGGCACGGGTAGATAGAAACGATTTTGGAGTTCTATCGCAGAAAACGCAGTATCGCCACTTTTCTGGAATTTTTCTGATATTCTTAAAAATCAGTTTTTAGTTTTGCATTGTGAAATGTTCTTCTCAGAAAGATATTGAAAGAAAACAGAAATAAGAAACAAATCTTTTTCATTCAGTCTTGTTTTGCCAGTACGTGTTGAAGTTATAATTAAAGAATTTTGAGCTACATTTAAAAACATAATTAGTTTGAGTAAGAAAGATTCTTTTATTTAAAACTTCGAAATCTCATCTTGTTCTATGGAATTTTGAGTAATTTACGAAACAGAAAGAGGGCACAAATGATCAGAATCTAAAAGATTATCTTTCCTTGAAGTGAGACTAACAACAATTGATGTTTTAATTGCATAAATTACGTTTCATATTTTAATGCCGGGCATTTTTTTAAATGCTTTTCTCATTTGTGAATATCATCACAGAATTCCCTGCAACTAAATTGCATCTGATTGCCCTTTTTTTAATTTACTTCATTAAGTTTCTTTGTACGTCAAATCCTCTCTAAATGCACAATAAATAAGAAAATGCACTAAGTGAAACCATTTTCATCTTACAAAGAAAAATATCAAACGTAATTACCTGGAGAGAGAATTTATAAATTTATTATGAATTTTATTTGACCGTGTACCAGTACTGTCTTTTTCTTTATGAAAGCGTTATAACATTTAATGAATTTCCATCGGTTTATATAGCTACTTACTTAAATAATCTTCACAAATATTCTTTAACAAATGTTTATATCACGCAGTTTTGCTAATTAGATGTAACCTTGTATCCAAATGGGAATTCGCGTTCCCTTCCTTACAGTTTTTATTTGATATTAATCATAGTTTCAATTTTCTTAATTATCCAACAATTTTTAACATTGCTTTTTCTTCCTTTTTGCGTATATTACCCAAATAAATCAGCTTTACCTTTATACATTTTTAATCACCTGTGGAAAAATGATACAAATGCATAGTTCCTCATGAACTTCCCAAAGATTTCATAATTTTAGAATCATTTTATCGATTGTATACCTAGATTACTTGCATAATTAACTATGCTTAGGTATGAATGTGATACAGAATTCAGATAGAATCTGAAAAATAGTATTTCTTAACAACAGCATGAATCGTGTGAGGTCTTTCTTTCCTTAAGAAAACACACGGATAGCCAGTGTTGTGCACAATCTTGGTTGTTTCATTTTACAGAGAGCATCATCAAGCTGAAATAACTACTCACGAAATTTTATTACTTCAAGAAATATTAATATTTAAGTCCATGGCTACAATGGTAATAAATTGTCGAAGCCTTAAGCCATGTCATAAAAGAGAATTACTATCAAATAGCAGGTCACAGGTCTGTCTTCCGTTTTGTTTACCACATTTGTGAAATCTTTGTATTTTATTCTGGACCGTAGGTGAGAGGTCAGAATAAATTTTTGTTGTATAGCGTTCGGGCTATTTAATTCTCTCACTGCTGGTCTAGGTTCGAATTCCAAAACGAAGATGTGAATGATGACTCTGTATTTCTGCAGGTGTTTTTCAACATTCCTTGGAACTAATGGCCATCAGTATGTGAAGAGACTCCTTACACGCTCTTACGACGATGAGGCTTATTAGTTCCCGAAACTAAATGCACAAGAATATTAATGTGTACTACTATTTCAAATCGTAATCTTATTCGTCCTGATGCTCGTCATTCTCAGTTTTTTTATGTTTAACATAGTATACACTGAAGTACCAAAAGTCACATTATATGTACTTAGTATCGTGAAATACCTTCTCTAGTCTGGGGAAGTGCAACAACTCAACGTGGCATCGATTCCACAAGTGGCCTAAAGGCTTCTGGAGAGATGTTGTGCCATGCGTCTGAATAGCCGCATACAGTTCCCTGGTGTAATTTTGGACAACTTGGGCCCGGTGACATGGTTCATTGTCCACCTGAAAAATCCCATCGTTGTTGGAGTACATGAAGTCCATGATGGGCAGCAAATGGTCCCTCAGCAGAGCAACAAAGCGATTATCGGTTAATGACGTGTTTGCGAGGATCAGAAGACCCAAACCGTGCCACGTAACGACAAACCACACATGTACGGACCCACCACCAGCTTGAACATTGCCTTGTTGACAGCTTGGGCGCATGGCCTCATGGGAAGGTAGGGTTTACCACACCCGAACCCTACCATCAGCTCGTAACCGCTTGTAGCGTGACTCATGGGAGAACGCCACATTTTGTCAGTCTTCCAGGGTCCTATCACCTTGCTCACGAGCCCAGGTGAGGCGCTGTGTCCGATGTCGAGGTGTTAAACAAAGACATTCTGGTGGGTCTTCTGCTCCCATACCCCATGGAAGCTAACTTACGCTACACTGACCTGATGGATATGTCTTTGGTACCTCCTGCATTCAGTGTGGATGCTATTTGAGCCAGTGTCGCTTTCCTGTTAGCGTGAACAATCCTGGTCAGACGCCGCTCTTCACGGTCATTCAGCACCCGTGGTGGGCCACTGCGCTGTCCACGACGGGTGGTAAATCCTTCCATGAGGTATTCTCGGTACACACGTGACACCGTGGGTCGAGGAATGTTGAACTCATAAAAGCATTCCTTGATCCACAGGACAAAATCGAAAATTGAAGGTCCCATCTGCCTGGCTCCAACCACTATGCCTCGTTCGAACACCGATTCACGTCGACTTACCATAATCCTATTCTCTGTTGTTAAACCTCACTCGCGAGATTACACCTTGTAACATTTAAAAATTGTGCCGTACATTGAAGCCTTTGTACGACGGCTGCGCCAGTTAAAATTTTGCACACTGCTATCCCATGACTTTCGGCACTTCAGTGTATAAACATCACCTTGTCCTTTTAATCTAAATGAAGAACGGTGAGTGTGGATAATACATAACAGATGCCGCGATGTATGATGCTGCAAGGAAAATTCCAGACAGTATATGAGTTTCCAGACATAGAGTCATCTAGCACTTAAACTTCCTGGCATGGAGTCACCTTGCACTTAAACATCCTGGCATCTGGTCCGGAGTACTTTTTCCAAGTCGGTTTTGCCATTATGTCCAGGTAATGGTCATTATGATGACTCATACAGCGGAGAAGGCCTTCAGCAAAACGTCTGGAAGAGTTTGTGTCTCATGAACGCAGACCAAAACCACGTCACTATGCTTTTGCGACATTGATCATATTCCGGCGTTCTTCGAGGTTGCCAATAATTCGGCCTCCGGTAAATTCATCTTTGTGATATCTACGAGGCATTCTTTTGCTTTTTCATACACTCAGTTCGGCCATCCGTCGCTGAAACACATAAAAAGCAGAATGAACTCGTATGAGAGATAGCTCGCCCTTTAGGTGATACGCATCCTCGTTAAATGTAGCTTGCACATAGCAAAGTAGCATACCGGCTGCGCACCATAATATGTCTTCATACGTCACACTGCACACGATTCCATATTTTAGTAAACTGTTATACCAGGATGACGCTCTGTATCGTCAAAATTCACGTTCGTCCTTAGGTTTTTGACAGCGGTGCACATACACAGTCATATCAGAATAATATGACCACCCCGGAATCACAGTATACCCGCCCAGTGGCATCACACAGTGCACGTCCACACGGAGAAATAAACGGCCGGTCAGGACAGATGAGCCATAGTGCGTATCGTGAACACAATGGCCTAATGTAGTCATTTGACAGACATTCAAAAACGAACGGTCATCAGCAACCGGGTCAAGGGTGGAAGCATCTGTGAAACAGCAGGTGTCGTGAGGTGCTGTAGTAAGGGTGTACCAAGAATTGACCGCTGGCACACCGAGTACCTCTCGACGTCATAACTCTGGAGCCCCAAAGACCATCTACCCCAGAGGAGCAGGTCGCCTCCGTCGATTGGTAAATGGCAATCGACGTGCAACATAGCAGCAACTGATCGCGCAAATGAATGCTGGGGCACCCATGCACGTGTCCCCGATAATAGTAGAGCGAAACCTGTTGCACATGGGTCTCCGGTGTCGATGGTGTTTTAGGTCGCTCATGTTATCCCAGGTCCATCGGCAACGACGCCTGCAATTCACATGAGACTACCGTGATTGGACAGTGGAAGAGTGCGAAAATACCTTCTCCAACGAATCGAGGTTTCTACTTCACAGAGGTGACGGGCGGTGGCAGATACGGCGTCAGACACGCGAGAACCAACAGTCGGGCACGCTTGTTGGTCACGTAGAGGCCGGCAGTGGCAGTGTGCATGTCTGGGGGATGTTATCTTGGTATGACAGTGACCGTCGGTTTCACTGGATGGGTCCCTGAACTCCAATAACTACCTGTCCATCCTCGCTTACAACAAGCATCTCTTCATGTTGGACTTTACCCTGGTGGTGACGGTGTCTACCAACAGGACAATGAGCCCTGCCATGTCGCTAAGGGGGTGCGTGAGTGGTTCCACGAACACGAGAGGGACGTCCGTGTTCTTCTCCCTTGGACAATAGAAATCACCCGGCTTCAATCTCTTAGAACACTTGTAGAGCTATTTTTATCGACAGATTTGACGTGCGGACCCACAATCACGTCATTTCTGGGACCTCCGTGCTCTGCTGCAGTTCCAGTGGGAACGCGTGCCTCGGGCAAATTTACAAAGCTTAATTGCGTCCATGCCACGCAGTCTCACCACTGTCATCCTAGCTAAACGTGACTATTCCCATTATTAGGTAGGTGGTCATGTTATTCTGATGCGACCGTGTATAATCAAGCCAAAAACTTTATTTATTTGACGTTTATAAGATCTTTTTTATTGTATTTCCAAACTACTTATGATGAGTTAAGTAAGTAACACTCAAAGAATACTGTATCTTCCCAGCCATTAGCAAATACAGAACAATAAGTTTCCGTGCAAAATCCTTGAAAATTATTGTGTTTGCTAATAGCTGGGAAGATAGTAGTCTTATTTTTTTTTTTTTGATGGAAGGTTTAACGACCACCGTGAGCTTCTCAATGGTCTATAAGCAGTCGCCCGTCCCTATTTTAGCGTCACTTGTTCCAGGAAAGGGAGAGAGTCAGTGCCGTAAGACAAAACAACATCCATGTCTCACCGGGATTCGAACCTTGGTCGAATGATCAGAAGCCATCGTTCAGACCACTGCGCCACCAGGGCGGCATAGTATTCTTAAATTATCATATGTAAATTGAAACCTTGGACATGTTTGGCGGAACATGTTAACTAGTCTTTAGCTAAGCGCAATAAAGCAAATAAGTGAGAAATTATTGGAACTCTGTGAAGGTCTGAAAAGGTTTTTGCATTATTTCATGCACTCAAAATTCGGTTGCTGCTTTGCCCTTATAACATCAAGAAACAAAATTCATTGTAGATTCTTTTCCTTATATCAATTGTTAGCCGTTATGTTATGGTGCTGCGACTTTTATTTTTTTTGCGACGTACACTCATTGCCATAAAAATCCGCGCACCAAGAAAAAAACCACGTGATTAACGCGAAACTCGGCGAATAGCTACGGAGAGGGCACACATGCAAATGATTAGAGTTTCGTGCGATTTCGCATGCCCGCGCGTCCAAGAGCGGCGCTGCATTCGCAGTCCTTGGGGATTATAAGGCGCTACGCCGGGGACTCGACATTCGTGCCGAAGTGCACGGTAACAGTCAAATGAGATCCCTAAGCGATTGAAATGCCAAGGAACCGCCGTTGATGTGTGCACGGGCAACTGACGGAGTTTGAACGAGGCCGTATCGTCGGGATAAGAGAGGAAGGGTTGTCGGTGCATGGAATCGGCCGCCATTTTTGCCGGTCGGACAGTATGGGCCGATCGTATTGGGAGACGTGTACAGGAGAAAGAACCCCATACACGGTGAACTGCCTCTGGACGACCCAGACACACCACCAGTAGAGAGAGACTGTGGAATCGCGACAGCGGCACGCACAGTTGCAACGACGTCCTTGTCCAATATCCAAAGACATGTGGCGGTCGTACAAGAGATATCTGGACACCGCAGAACCATTTCCAGACGCTTGGCAGAGTCGAAGTTTCACTCCTGACGTCCCTTACGTTTCCTGCCATTAACACCTGACCATCGTCGGCGTCGATTGCAGTGGTGTCAGCCGTGAGCAACGTGGAATGCTAAGGACTGGCGACGTTTTGTGTACAACGACGAAACCCGTTTCTGTATCACTGTACATGATAATAGACACCGTAGATCACGATACCCCCACTACCCTGGCGACTGTTGTCATGGAGGTACCAACCAGCCGGCCGCGTAGCCCTCTTTCGAAGTCCGTTAGGTTGCTAATTTCGTCGTCACCCTGAAAGAAATTTTCCAACAAGACACTTTAAAGGCTCTTAAACAGGACCTTCAAGTTCTAAACAAAGCTATTTCAACCAAAGAGTGGTTAATACCTTTGCGTATTGCGAAGCACGCAGCTGTCTAATACATCTCTGAGCGTGGTGCTCACATTATTCTGTCGAACCGCTGTATGTGAAAGCTTGTTAAAAGTATTGCCTTTCACAAAATTACAAGACACTTACACCCGTCTTTTGCTGATAAAACAAGATGGCTTTTTGAAGTATACAAGTGGTGGATCTTTTCCCTTTTTTTGCACCTCTTTGTAACTTGTTTCCAACCGTAGGTTTCCATTGAGGTGGCTTATACATGTCCGAAAGATCCCTTTCTTTCGCATTTATTTGTTTTTCGTTTGCATTTATTATGTTTTCCGATAACGTGATACGGCAAAAAATTCGGTGCTGTTGCTCTGATGTTGTGCTAAAGTTGTATTACATACACTGAAGAGCAATTTGAATTAGAGACAGCTGGCGTTATGCAAATGTGGCGCTGTGGGCGGCCCTGTAAACGGAAACGACATGACGTATGCAGCGATCCGACAATATAAGGAGTGATGCGACGGGAATCAGTAAGAATCGGACGCAGTATGAGTAAGACGAAGGATCTAAGCTCATTTTATCGTGGGAAAATTGTCGGTGCCCGACGAATGGTTCACTCCATCTTGGAAGTCGTGCAGGCACTAGGATTTTCAAGAGCCACTGTGTCACGATTGCACCGTGAGAGCATTGAATCCGGTAAAACCATCCCTGCAGAGGTCAACTGCCGTGGACAACAGCGTGTGGATGAGCGGGTTCATCGTTGGCTAGCTCGCATTGTAACAGCCGATAGACGGGCCACAGTGCAAGAAATCACTCGGCAATTTAACGCTGGTGCACTAAAACGTGTAAGCAGCCACATCATCCAGAACCATCTCCTCGCTATGGGGTACAGAAACCATCGTCCCACGAGGGTACCGCTGCTTACCGCACATCACAGGGTGCAAAGATTAGCTTGGGCGAGGGAACATCGCCACTGGACCCTAGACATGTGGCAAAATGTTGCCTGGACTGATGAGTCGAGATTCACGTTGATACATGCTGATGGCAGGATACGAGTACGGCGGTAACCACATGAAGCGATGGATCCTTCTTGCCAGCAGGGTACTCTTCAAGCTGGTGGGGGTAGCATTCTGCTCTGGGGACTGTTTACGTAGACTGAAATTGGACTCCTCGTACGTGTGACATCGTCCCTCAAAGGTCAACGTTACCGGGATATCCTGGACGACTCCTCTTTGTACGCCTTCAACATCCTACTGGGGACCTCATCCTGCAACAAGACAATGCACCGTGCCATCGCTCCCGAACTGTATCCGAATGGTTGGATGAACACTCCACTGACTTGACCTCGCTTCCTTGGCCAGCTAGGTCACCTGACTTCAATCCAATCGAGCACTTCTGTGACGCCATCGAGAGAGTTGTTCGAGGCTCTGACCCCTCCATCAAATCTTCGTGAACTGTGGGAGCTTTTTCAGGGGACGTGGATCCGTATGACTTCCCAACGCTTCCGGTGTCTTGTCGAGTCCATGCCGAGACGAATCGCCGCCGTCATCAGTGCGAAAGTGGTGCTTTACGTTACTAAAGAGGTATCTCTAATTCAATTGCTCTTCAGCGTATAGTAAAATATTTCCTCAATACCGAGGCCTTGAAAATTTTTTTAATGCTAACTCACCAGTCAGGTAAATATCTCACTCGCCAGCTGAAAATCAACAGCTCCACAGGGCCCAAACACACACACACACACACACACACACACACACACACACACACACACACACACACACACAAACCCCTCAGTACTAAAAATGAATAGGTAATTACAAATAATTAAACATAGTCAAACAATCGTAAATAGTGAAAAATTGTCTTTGTAAATAGTAAAAATAGTACTTTGTAAATAGTAAAAATAGTACATTGTAAATAGTCAAAAATAGTCAAACAGTTTCTTTTGTGCTATCATAAAAAACTGTTGAGATCATCAATATTTGAAAATCGTAGTATTTTGGAACGGTGTCGAAGGATGAGTGCCAAGCGACTGACACATATACGAATCGCAACAAATGCAAGCAACGATGTTGTTCAAAGGATGGAATAACAGAACCGATAGATATATCGATATCTTTCTTCCAATATATCCCAGAACGAAAAAAATATATATTTAGGAAAACTGTGTTTGAAATGCTGTTATTAGCATATTTTCACCGTACTCCATGTTACCACATCCTTCAGAACACTTGAAAATTACTTAATCCTGCAGCGGGAATGGAATTTGCAAGTTTTCTGAAGCAAGTGGTTGCATAGAGTTCGGTGAAGATATGCCAACAACAGCATTAAAATGCTTACCATGCATTTATGAAGTATTATTTATTCGGGCCAAATTCGTTTTCCAATTGTATACGGTGTTTTAAAGTTTGATTTGTTAAGAATTTTTATACATCTCTCGAATAATACATTAATGCTAACCTAATGCATTGCAGTTAATCACATGTGAGTGTGGAGAATTCGAGGCCACTGTGGTGCAGTTGTACCATCTCCGGCGCGTAACTGGAAGGCCCTGGGTTCGATTCTCGTTGGCGGCCGATGATAATTTTTCCGTGACTCACTTATTAACGTGGAAAGAGCGATGATTTCTGTTTGTTGTTCCTAATCCACGTCGAGTGTTTGAATTAATTAGCCATTCGCGTCCTAGTTATTTGTTCAGTTGCTGCTTTCCATCTTTGGTGAATCCCCAGCACTGTGCGGGGCTCTCTGACACAACCTGCCATGTAGGTTGGCAGTTAATCACATGTGAGGCTGGAGAACTCGAGGCTGCTGTGGGGCAGTGGTAGCATGTTCGGCGCGTAACGGGAAGACCCTGGGTTGAATTCCCTGTGGCGGCCGATCAGAATTTTTCCGTGACTCACTTATTTACGTGGAAAGGAGCTATGATTTTTGTTTGATGTAACGCTAACCTAATTTAAAGGATTAACCACTGTATTATAGCAAAACTCAGTTTTGACCCTCTGGAGTAGGTGATGCAAGAACCCTTCAATGTTTTAGAACTTTCCCAACAGCTTGGCTAAGCAGCAGATCGTGAGGCGCATGTGACTCTTACACTGGTTATCTTTTCACGCGGCTTTTGGCGAAATAATTTGGCCGGCCTTGAGGGTCCTTGCCTCGTATTCCTTGTTAAGCGCAAGGTGCCCGGATGTTTTGACTCACACTGTCCAATTTCTTTCGTGAAGAAACCGGTTTCTCATGCGGGCGCACAAACAATCATCAGTTCTGTGAATTAAAATATGCTTTATTTAAAAAACTGATATTTTTACGTTTCCAAAAATAGGCACAATAACGGTATAACTGCCAATTTAATTTAAACTGCTCAACTAAATTCTTTACTCGTCAAATAAAACTTTTCACTCGTCACAGCGACCGCATTTTTCAAGCTCTCTCTATAGCTAACATTTTGATCAAATCGTTAAGAACATGGCCATTAAGGGCATTCATTGTACGAAAAATCTACACCGCTTGCATTTTAGCTAAATGCAGTTCACATTCTACGTTCACATGTCATTCTCCCATAATATCTGAACTCAAGGAATTTAATTGCGCGTGGCTGGTACTAAGATACGATTTTTAATTTTTTTTTTTTTGCAAAAGAAAAGTGTCCCCGCCGCTCCGTGCGAGCACCGTATGCCACTTATGAAAGCAAGTGCAGTTCTCTTAAACCATCCTTCAGCGTTATCTTGCCTCATGACTTAAGCCGATAATGCATGAGAGAGGTGATAACTTCCAAGACGAGAAGTGCGATGATGGATGCATTTTTGAAGGACTGGGCTCAAAGGAGCCGATTGATTTTTCTAGGATGATGCATTGCAGGAAGTTTTGTCCTCACGGGCGACAATACTTATGCAAAACGGAAAAAAAAGAGAATAGGTCGGTATATAACAGATCGCTTTTGACTTGTGTGTGACAGACGTTTAATTGAAGAAGCATCGGATAACTGAAAGCAAAGGAAAGGATTCATGTATTCATCACGTCCTTTTCCACGTCTGCATTGCGCAAGGGGTAGTGAAACCTCCTTTTAGTCTAACAAATATTAAAATTCGAACTTTTTTGCATCAAAGTTTGTTATTGTTCAGTAATACTTAAGACGTTGGATTTACTTTTGCAACATTTGAATGGATTATTATTAGGTTGCTGCGGATGAAATTTTGGAAAACTGACGGAAAACTATGAATATCTAAAATACGGTGCAAAATGAACTTTATTATTCAATATAATCACCGCCAGTAGCAAGACACGCTTGTTAACGAGATAAAATATTCTGTATGTAGCTGCGAAAACAAGAAAGGTGATACCAAACTTCCGATTGTAATGAGCACTTCCACTGAATCCGTTCTGAGACGAATTAGATTTATCAAAGCTTATCAAAGTCAATGGAACCAGTTTGTAAAACAATCAACTGGCTTCTACAGTCGATAAAACATCCACAACTAGGAACATCTACTTAGTTAAACCAGCGGCTAAAAAGCATGTTACGAAAATTAACAAATAACGCACAAAACATTTCAAAAGAAATATGGAAGGAAACATTATACACTATCTACCAACAAGTAACTGGACATCTGTGATAGCAAAGGAAAACGAAGTTTATTCACCTTCAATAGTTGGTGGAGCCTCCACGAGCAGCGATTACAGCTGCGATCCTCCGGGGCATACTCTCAACCAGGCGTTGTACGACGGCTAGCTGTATTTTCTTCCACTCGGCTCGGAGGAGTCAGGTCAGTTCCTTCACCGATTTCGGACGGTATGGCCACCCCTTAGGTCGACGCTCCAACTCGTCCCAGAGGTGCTCGATAGTGTTAAGGTCCAGGCTCTGCGCAGGGCAGTCCATTCGATTAACCCCATTGTCACCATACCAAGCCAAGGTGGACCTCGCAACATGACAGGTGGCATTGTCATCCTGAAAGTAACATATGTCCACCCCGTAAAACTGCCACAACGTAAGAAGCGCATGGTCATCCAAAATGGTGCAGTAGGTCTCGGCGTTGAGTCTACCAGGAATTGCGACCAAGGGTCCCGTGCCATACCAGGAGAAACACCCCGATACCATAATTCCACCGCCGCCGAACTTCACAGTTGGCACAATACATTCCGGCAGGAGGCGTTCTTCAAGCAGACACCAAACCCGGACCCTGCCATCCAAACTGTAGAGGGTGAGCCTTGATTCGTCGCTCCAGAGAACCTTGTTTCCACTGTTCAACGGTCCACTGTCGACGTTCTTTGCACAACGTTAGCCGAACAGCGCCATTAGACTTGGTGATCATAGGCTTGTGGGCGGCAGCACGTCCATGATAACTGAGCAGATGGGCTTCCTTACGGATGGTATTCATCGAAAGAACACTTCCGGATGCCTGTTGAAATTCCTTGCGGATGTGGCCGATCGATTTGATGCGTTTCTTCCGAATTTCTCTGGCTAACACCCGTCGATCTCTAACTCCCAGTTTTGTGGGTCTGCCGGGTCGGGGCACATTCCGACAGTCACCTCTCATCTTCCACTTGCTAATCACGTAGGCCACTGTCGATTTTGGGTACTTCAACTCGCAGGATATGTCACGTATGGATCGGCAATTTCTGTGATACCCGACGATTACACGTTTCTTGAAATCAGAGAGCTCTTAACTGCGTGGCATCTTGCATGCGACTGGTTGCGTTGTTGTTTCTCACAAGACATTTAACGGCGGCGGCCGTGACGTGTGTCAGGATCGCAGATATCGTCGATTGTAGGGGTGTCCAATTACTTGTTGGTAGATAGTGTATAACCCAATACCTTCTATCGGAAGAATTTTTCATAAAGGAAAAGTTGAAAATAGGCGAAAAATATTCTATAAAAAGCTATGCTAAGGAAAAAGGACTTTTCAAATACTTCTCCCTGAAGCAGAAATAGGGAGAAAAAGGTTTCGACCTTTACGCCACCTAGAGGTAAATATGTGCATTATTTAAAGAGGATAATGCTCCACATCTCTAGTGCAGCAAATGGCATACAGTAAAGAAGAAATTTCTCAATAGTGTTTTTAGAAGCGGCGATACATCTGTAAACTGAAGTACACAAACACCGCCTGCCGACAGAACTGTGGACTACAAAACTTATCATATACTAGCCTAAAGTGTTCTTCATAGTAAATGACATCTGGTGCTGAAAAAGTTTTTAAATATCACATGTTGAAGCAGAGATATTGAGAGGAACAGGTTAAATCTCTGCGCCCCCTAGCTGCGAAATTATGCATTATTTTATGGGGGATAAAAGTCGGCACACAGAGTTTGCAGAGTTAGTTGTGTCTAGCCGAAGAAAGAAGTTCTTCAATCTTGTTTATGGTCTCGCAGATATTGCTACAAAGGAAAACGCGATCTTACGCCCTCTGGTGGCAGACTTGTGCGTTAAGAAAAATCTGTAATTGCATGAGAACATTTTGCAGCGAAAACGCTCTCCAACAAAGAATAGTTCTTCAAGTCGGACTCTTAGAAGTAGCGATATTGACAAAAATAACATATGCATCTACGCCCCCTGACGGAAAAGCCATGCATTCTTTTAAGAAGAAAGTATTACCATGAGGTTTCTCGATGTAAGCAGTATCGGTGTACGAAAGAATTTTTTCAGTTGAGTTTTCAGGAGCTCAGATTTTGCTGCAAATACATCAGATGCATAAATAAACGCTTACGTCCCTTTGTGGACAAACCATTCTCTACGAAATATTAGAAATTATATGCAAATCATTTACGCATTTACCATTAGAAGCTTTATCCGGTGCAGAAAGAATTTTTCAAATCTTAGTTTTAGAATAAGATATATCAGAGACACGCTATTTACCATTACGCCTACTAGCGGAAGTTTATGTGAATTACTTGAAAATTTTGAAATTGTATGAAAAACATTTTGCGCTGGAAACTCTATCCAGCAAAGAAGGAATTTTTTCAAATCGGACATTAGAAGCGGAGATATTGACAAAAATATGCTATATATTTACGCCCCCTGGTCAAGAAACCATGCGTTATTTTATGAAGAAAATATTTCGAAAAGGTTTATCCACGTGAGTAGCATCAGGCCACGAAATAATTTTTTCAATCGAGCTTTTAGAAGCTCAGATTTTGCTGCAAATACATGGGAAGCAGAAATGAGCACTTACGGCTCCCGGTGGCAAAATAGTTTTATACAAAAATTTGAAATTATGTGCAAAAGACATAATTTAAAAGACATATCAGGAGCTGTATCCGCTTCAGAAAGAAGTTTCCAAATCGGAGTTTTAGAAGCAGAAATATCACGGAAAACGCAGTTTTCGTTTAAGCCCCGACTCTACCTAACACAGTCTTCGACATGAGTGGAAATCGAAATGCAAAAGATGTTTTTTAGTCGGACGTTTAGAAGTGAATATATGGAATAAAATGTATTTTAAATTCGCTAGCATTTGCATTTACGCCCTCTAGTGGCAGAATTATGCACCGAAAAAACAAAAGAAATAACGGATCATCATTCGCACATTTGAAGCTTCCCAATGCAAAAAAAATTTTAAAATCGGAGTATTAGTTGCAGAGATATGGTGTCCACAGATGGTCGGACGGACGGACAAATCGATAAGATATGCACGATCTTTTTTGCAAAAGACGTGCTAAAAATGCCGAGCTTCGGCAATAAACTCGTGGAATGCAGTTTCAACTTACGTTTAATTGGAAAACAACTTACCCTGCAGGAATGTGTTCATGTGCTTGAAGAAGTGATAATCATTCGGGGAGAGAGACGAGTAATAAGGCGGCTTAGTTAAGTTTCGTACCTCAACTGGTAGGGCGGGTGTAGCGACGGGTTTCACATCACCATTGAGAGGAACAGTCCCATGACGAATGACCAATCCCGCATGCTTGGTGGGTGGTTTACCATGAACAATATCCAGTTCTTGGCAACACTTATCTGCAGTTATGATTCGAGCCGTTTGTAATAAGGAGCAGTCGATCACACCGTCTGCGGAAAATCAAACACTGAGCAACCTCTTTCAGGGATGAAATACCGGCTTTAGGGTGTGTGATGTGAGGCTTCAGCGCAATCGAACCATTACACAGAAAGTCTGCGATTATAATACAGTAACCATTTCTCATCACATGTAAGGGGGCATCTCAAAATGTCGTTTGTTTGATCGAGAATAAGCAGGGGAGATCGGGCATCTAGTCTTCGTGTCTTGTGCTGGTCGGCGAACTAATACGAGTCGCATTTTAAGCACGTCTTTTGTAAAGAAGATCGCGCTTATGTTATCACTTTATCCGTCAATCCATCTGCCTATGGATGCCATATCTTTGCAACTATTAGTCGAATTTGCAAAATTCCTTTTGCATTCAGAAGCGTGCAATGTGAGAATCATGATCTTTGCATTCCAGTTTTTCCCGATGCACAACTTTTCCG
This sequence comes from Macrothele yani, assembly GCA_039090855.1. Classification (NCBI taxonomy): domain Eukaryota; kingdom Metazoa; phylum Arthropoda; class Arachnida; order Araneae; family Macrothelidae; genus Macrothele; species Macrothele yani. The sequence goes on from CM076995.1 coordinate 191,835,246, forward strand.
CTACAGGGCGTAAATGCAGATGATATGGAATTCAAAATACATTTTATTCATATCATCATCATCATCATCATTGTCAACCATTATCAATCCACTGCTGGACGAAGTTCTCCCCAAATTTCCTAAACAACGGTCTGTCTTGTGCCAGTCTCCTCCATGTCACTCCCGCATACTTTCGAATTTCATCCACCCATCTTCAATGTGGTCTTCTTCTGGGTCTTTTCCTGTCCCTTGGAATCCAATCTAAAATTTCGGCTGTCCATCGATGGTCTGTCCTTCTGGCAGTATGTCCAGCCCATTGCCATTTCAGGGATTTAACTCTGATCATGATGTCTTTCACTCTTGTCATTTTTCGGATCCACGTGTTCCTCTTCTTATCTCTCCTGGTAACACCAAGCATGCACCTCTCCATGCTATTTGAGTTGTCTGCAGCCTTTGTATGTCTCTTTTAGCTAAGGTCCACGTCTCTGCACCATACGTAAGCACTGGAAAGATGCATTGATCAAACACTTTTCTTTTAAGACCTAATGGCATATTGCTCTTGAAAATTATGCTGTTTCTTCCAAAAGCTCTCCAGGCAATATTTGCTTCTATATATCGGATTAAAAAATTCCATTTCCTTTCCATGCCATTTATATCAAATACCATTTTAGGTACAGTCCCATTTTCAAGTAATGCACAGATAATCCGCTAAGGAGCGTAAAAGTAAATTGTGCTTTCCCCGATATCTCTGCTTCTAATAATCCGATTTGAAATATTCTTCTTGCATTTGATACAGCTCCTGATGGGAATTGTTTTGCAGATAATTTCTAATTTTTGGCAAAGAATGCTTTAGCCATGAGGGAGCGTAAATGTTTATTTCTGATTCAGAAAAATGTGAGCTTCTGGAAACACGACTGAAAAAATTATTTTGTGAACCGATGCCGCTAACTTCAGAAAATCTTTTTCTAATACTTTTTTTATATAATTCATATTTTTTCCGCCACGGTGTGTAGATATATATCCTTATTTTGTCGATATCTGTGCTTCCAAAAGCCCGATTTGAAAAATTGTTTCTTTGTTCTATTTCCTTCAGTTTGATTATGGCCGTTTGTTGCCCGGAAATGGTCACATAGTGTACTCCAAGATTTTTACTACGTCCTCGCAATACTTGTTGTGGATTGGATTCTATCGATTCCCCAATTCAAAATTATCGATAGTGCTTTTTGCTCCACCGAGTGGTTGATTTTGGAAAATCATATCGTCATTTTGTAGAAAACGAACGTTGTGCCTTGTGTTCACGAAAGGTAAATTTCTTAACCACTTAGCATCCAGGTGCGTAATATTACACTAACGAATGATAGTGCTTGGAAATTGAAATCCGAAATACACTGCCAGACAATTGCTAAGGACGGATGATATAAGCAACGATAGCAATCATAAAATGGAAGGCAGGAAAATGTGGAAATTAGCATAAGTGCGAGATACAGTAAGACGTGTTGTGCGTATGCAAATTTTGGATTGCCGAACTTGTTCGTGACGTCATAGCGCTGATAAGAGATATAAAGGATTTGACGCGTATTGACCGTTGTTGTTCAAACGCAAAGTTGAAAGGGAAAGAATCAATTGACGAATTTGCAATTTTCAGTATGTCTTCCCGACATCACCTAGATGATTTTACACGTGGCCGTATTATTGGCAAGATTGAAGAAGGGCGAAAAATAACAGATGTTTCCAGGGAGTTCGACGTCAGCCACAGTGTTGTTTCAAGGCTTTGGAAATCATTTCAAACAAATGGAGAGTGTAGCAAACGTTACGGGGGAGGTCGTGTTCGCAGTACGACACCTGCAGAAGATCGGTACATAGTGCTATCAACAAAAAGACACCGGCGCAGCACAGCTAGTGAGGTAGCAAATCAGTTTATGGCTGCTACTGGCAAGCGGATCTCCCGAAAAACTGTCGCCAGACGTTTGCATGAAGGAGGACTATACGCCAGCCGTCCTGTTGTGTGCATCCCATTGTCTAGACGTCACCGTACCGCCCGTTTGCAATGGTGCCATCAACATCGCAATTGGACTGATAACGACTAGTCTGCTGTCCTCTTCTCAGATGAGAGTAGATACAGTCTAAAGTCTGATTGTCGACGACAACTGATCTGGCGTGATAGTGGTACTGCATATTGTCCAGCAAACATACAGGAAAGGAACCGATATCCGACATGTAGTGTCATGGTATGGGCTGGCATCATGATCAATGGCCGTACGTCCCTCTATGTGCTTCCAACTGGGACTATGACTGGCCAACGATACATTAATGATGTTCTGCTACCTCATGTTCGCATGTTCCGTGGTGCTGTCGGTGATAGATTCATTTTCATGGACGACAACGCAACATGTCATCGAACAGTCGCTGTCCAGGAGTGTCTTGAGAGCGAGGATATTCAACGCCTCGTATGGCCAGCACGTTCTCCAGATCTGAATCCCATTGAAAATGTGTGGGATGCTTTCGGGAGGAGTCTTGCTGGTCGCCAATGCCCTCCAATAAACAAGGACACCCTCATCCGTGCACTGACAGAGGAATGGGATAAATTACCCCAACAGCTGCTTGATAATGTTGTGCAAAGTATGACACGAAGTGTGGAATCTTGCATCACCCTCCATGATGGCCATATCCCGTATTGACATCTTACGCCGGAACGCCTGCGGACGGTAATTGCATTTTTTTCACGTTTACGTATTCTGCACAAAATGGCCTGTTTGTCCCTTGAAAACGTTCCAAAGCCTTCTGGATTTCAGAGCACAATAAATTGTCTTTCTTGTAATGTCCTGGCATTCTGACATTATTTTATTTCACTTGGCATCCAACCACACTTACTTTTTTATGCGTTATATAGCCGTTTATGATCCGTCCTTAGCAATTGCCCAGCAGTGTATTACGGGTCAGCTGATGTGAGATAGGGCGCCATGTTTTCGTACATATCACACAAATATCGACTTTTGAAATAATTGTCCTTTCATTTCGTTCCACATGATGTGTACTGGAACTTTCGTCTTTTGTTTTATAACTACTAGAAAGATGCCGGTAATATTACGGATCAGAATTTCGTTGTGTTTGTTTTCCACAGAGTACTGTTGCTCATTACTACACTGCTGGCCACCCAAAATACAACACCAAGAATGGCGATTAGCCTGAAGTTCGCAGGATGCGTCGCCCTTTGAAAGGACATGCAAAAGATTAGCATTGCAGGGCATATGCAAATCATGTGCGCCCGGCACGCCACCGAGAAGCACTATAAGAATAGTGCACAGAAGGCAGGGTGTAAGTAGTGGAAGTGCGTTGTGCTGCCCGACCTGTGCGTGGAAAGCTTCCTGATGCCTCGTCGCAAAATACGACAGTCATTCCAGCACGTTTCAGAGTTCGACAGAGGACGAATAGTAGCTTATCGCGACAGCGGTTTATCGTACCGAGACATTGGCGCCCATGTAAGACGACATCCAGCCACAGTGAAGCGAGTATGGATCCGGTGGGTGCAGGAGGGACGGACGCACCGACGTGAGCCATTGCCGCAGCCGCAGCACGCCACCGAACGAGAGGACCGGCATGTTGTGCGGCGAGCATTGACGGCTCGCACCGCCACATCACGAACGTTTGCGCAGGAATTAGGGTGTCTTGCGCAACAACCTGCGTCAGCACGTACCGTTCGACGTCGTCTGCAGGAACGGGGATTTGTCGAACGGCGCCCATTGCTCTGATTACCATTGACGTTACACCACCGGCGAGTGCGGCGGCAGTGGGCCGTTGAACGCCGTACCTGGACTACGGAATGGCACGACATTGTCTTCTCCGACGAATTCCGCTTCTGCCTGCAACACCACGATGGTCGGATACGCGTGTGGCGGCACCGCGGCGAGAGACTGTATGACGCTTGCATTATGCATCGCCATACAGGTCACTCGCCTGGCGTTATGGTTTGGGGCGCAATTTGATATGACACCCGCACGCCTCTGGTACGCATCGTCGGTACACTCAACAGCCACCGCTACATCTCCGACATTTTGGAGCCTGTAGTCCTCCCTTACCTGAAGAACCTTTCATCGGCCACGTTTCAACAGGACAATACGCGCCCGCACGTGGCACGCATCGTGCAACAATTCTGCACGGCCCACCAGGTGTCACGGCTGCCGTGGTCCGCCTGTTCTCCTGATATGTCGCCCATCGAGCACGTATGTTCGCTGATTGGCAACCGAGTGGCCTGGCAAACACCACCCGCGGCTACACCTGATGAACTGTGGCACCATGTCGAAGCAGCCTGGACCGACAGACCCCAAGCCCACATCCAAAGCCTCTTTCGTTCGATGCCGCGGCGTGTAGCGGCCGTCATTGCCAGCCATGGGGGCCACACGAACTATTGATGTCTACGTGTTCCGCAAGTCGCACGGGCCTGTAAGCTCAATCGTTTCATCTTTGTATCTGTTGTTATGTGTCCAGTAAATCTGGCTTTGCTATCTCGTGTCCTTCTTGGTGTTGCATTTTGGGTGGCCAGCAGTGTAATGTTTAGAAAACGTGTTTCACGTACGTTCATTGTCTGGAATCGAGTTACTTATACCTTGCAAAAAAACAATTCCTTTGTTTTACCAGTTTTTTTTTATTTTCCTTGGGATACTAAGTGGTTATATGCTGTGTTGATGTCCCGAACTGCCTCAGATGCACGGTTTCCAATTTTGAACTCATAAAAAAAAATGACACGAATCTACATCTCCGTCGTTTTGGAGCCTGTATGGCTCTTACCCCACTTCACCGCAGCACAATCCTCTAAAAACTGATATTGCTGACGGAGTGACGATTCTCTGTAGGCAGAAGCGATTAGTCTTGAAATTTACATAACACAGGTCACATGATATGTGTGGTCGCGATGCGTTAATTCTTAAATTACCTTTCAACTACACGAGTCTTCAAAATCCGACATTTCATGTGAAACAGCATAATACATGTACAAACATCAGACACTGGATTAGAAACCTACTATACACCTTTATGCAGGTGTACGTAAATGTCACTTACGCAGTCTATATGCAAAATGCGTGATCACGTGCGTCGGAGCATGACCTAGGCAACTGCTTCTAGTCAGTATTCGTCAGCTCAGTAGCGTTGATCACATCGGCAAAAGCAAAGAATATTTCGGAGTTCAATACAAAGTTTATTATAAGTGCAAATGTGGCTGGAGCGACGATTTTGAAAAGAGCAGAGCTGTCTATGTATCCCGGATTCTTAATCAAGGAAAAGTAGCCTACATTGTTTGTCTTAGAGGCGTAATTATGGCGCCACGACAATCTGTCATGAAAGAGATTGCCGTCATCTGAGAAGGCTTGTTCGGAGAAACAGGACTTAACTGTGTGCAGGAATTGAACGAAACGTTCAATGAAGGCTGTTTTAGAAAGTTAGTGTGCACTGGTATCAGGAACGTCGTGACGGGATAATGGAAGACTGGAATAAAGTAATGTCATCAGACAAGTCGCTGTACACTTTGTTCTGTATCGATTGTAGGCAGAGGATTTGGCGGGAGCCCAATGAAAAAGAAGACCCAGCTGACTTCAAAATATACCCCAAGGTCCTGGAGTTGGTTTTAATGGTGTGGAGAGTTCTGTTGGAACAAACGGTGTCACCTTATATTGCAGGAAGGTCGATTGTACTCCAAGGATTACCTGAGCATTGTTGACGATCAAGTCCACCCTGCAACTGGTCCACTCACACTTTATATAATACATGCCATCGGTCGACTAATCGCGCCCTCTTAAAAAGCACGGGGCCCTCTCAAAAATCACGGGATTAATGTGTCGCATTCACTTTTGATAGGGGTGGTCATAATTACGGTATTGTCTTCTACCTTTTTCAGGGTTGCCATTCATCGAAAGGGAATCAGTGAGAACACAACAATTTACATGAAAAAGAGGAACTCAAACCGAAGGTTAAATAAGAGTATACGTAACAATTATAGACCTATAACTAAGATTTTCCTCAGTTAAGTGTTACAAAGATATTGTTACTGAGATTTTTCCTGAGTTACGTGTTACAAACGTTCCTCTGCGAACAAGTTCTACACACAGAGAATGCATATAAAACGAATATTTTTCGTGGTTAGAAACATCAGAAGATATAATTACAACAGAATTATTCACAACCTTTTAACACAGTCATAAACTAATTTACAAAAAACGGTCATATTAATTTAAAGAGTGATTAAAGAATGATTGGGATTAATGAATGATGAACGATTATCTGTGTTAATGAACTATGAACGATTATCTGTGTTAATGAATTATGAACGATTATTTATGTTAATGAATGACGGATGATCATTTCGATTAATGAATGTTTACTTAGATGCAGAAACCCCAACTACTACGGTTTCTCCGCAGTAACTACGGAAATTGTCGTTCCGCTAGCGATTACGGAAAGCATTGGATATACTACGGAAATCGAAAATCTCAGTGAGAGGAAATTTTCAAAGATGTGCGCAAAATTTATTTTCATTTTTTGTAGATTCTAACATTCATTAAACACTTTAGGGAGTTTTTCTTGAATGTTTTCAATATCGTTGAATTTCTTTCGTGATTCTTCGATATATTTTGGATGTCTAAGCGTCTCTGGCCAGTGCAGAGTTCTCACGGCCCATGGAATCCCGGAAAGTCCTGAAATTTTAGTTCCCTTTCCAGACCTTGGAAAGTCCTTAATTTTTCATTTATTTGCATTAAGTCTTGGAATAGTACTGAAATTCTTTCTCTCAATGAAAACATTTTTTTGTTCATTGCGGAGAACAAAACTGCAGGAAAAGAAAATTTTTTTCCATTCTTTTTAGGGTTTGAAGACGACCGTGAACAACTTCCAGTCTGTGTAGGCACTTTGTTTAGTATAAGATTCTGATTGGAAAGATACACTATATTGACAAAGGTCACCTGACACCTAGAAGAGAAACGCAACATAGCATTTATTGACATACATTAGTACGGTGTCGGTCCACCTTTGGTCTTAATGCATGCACTGGCCCTTCGAGACAGGCTTTCGACAAGGTTTTGGAACATAGCGCTAGGTTTGCGCTTCCATTCAGTACATAATGCTGCCCCTAACTGTTGCTTAGTAGTAAGCCTTGGTTCCAAACTTCTTATGCAGCGCTCTAATTCCTCCCATAGGTGATCTGTGGGATTAAAATCATGGCCTTCTGCTGGCCAGTCCACACACGTTAGGGAAGTATCGTCAAACCACGCCGTAACAGTCCTTGCTTTATGGCTCGGTGCATTATCTTGCTGGTACCAACAAGGCTCGGTTCATTAGTATTGCCACGTAGTTGGTAGGGCATAATTGTCCAGAATATCGAGGTAGACGTGTGCTGGTTAACAGGTTTATCCACGATAACCAATGGGCCGGGATCATACCACGAAAAACACCCCCACACGAGTACACTGCCAGCTCCAAACTTGACCGTAGGAAATTACACTGTTGTGAATAGTATACCCCCGGCTGCCGCCATACCCACATACGGCCATTAGACTGATGAATCGCGTATCTGGATTCATCAGTCCATAGGACCCGTTTCCATTGATCTACGATCCCCGATAAATGTTATATATACACTATGCCAAACGACGAGTACCATTCCGAGTGGAGATGAAAGGTTAATGAGCAGCCGCACGACCACGGTAACCCATGGAATGAAGATCTTTACGAATGGTATGTGTACATACCGAGGTTCCAGCACTTTTACTCACCTGTACACTGAGGTCTTGAGCTGTACTCCGTCAATTAGCTGTAACGACTCTCCTGAGTTTTCAACGTCCTCTATTACCGATTTTCTTTGGTCTGCCGATAGGTTTCGCTTCTTCATTCACACCATGTGTCTTCCACTTATTCAATACATGCAAAACATTTGACTTGGGTATGTTTAAACGGCTGTCGGTTTCTCTTATGGACAACCCACTAATATAACACCAAACAATCTTTCCTCTCTCAAACTCAGTTCTCTCCCGCCGTGACATTTTCACTCAACATCACAGTACGATATGATGGCGGCCAGCTGCAGGCTTGTATTTATACTGTTTGAGCCAACTTGCTTTTTCCACGCAGGTCAGCTGCAGTCTTGTATTGATAAAGAGCCAACTTGCTTTTTTGCACGCGGTGGAAATTATCTTCCGGTGAAAGATACGCTTTGGACGTTTTGTTTGGCAGTGTCGTGATGCCCGTTTCGTGAACATTATATTAGGTGTACAAATGAGTTTTAAAGCGTTTTTTGTGTGACGTATACCGGTCATTTACATATCCGACATTCCCCCGTATTGTTGTTAGGTGATCGTAACTGGTGCAGAGTATAAAATGTGACAGACGTTTGCCTAGCAGTCAAACGAACTTGCACATCGGTAGGTGAAAGATGGCGAGCGATACTGCATTTATTCGACACTGCATTCGTTACGAATTTCATCAAAGAAAAAGTTCTGCAAAAGCATGTGAATCAATTTTTTTTTCTGGGAGAGAATAGTTTATCCAAAAGCATGGGGAGGTTTGGCTTAGACGGTTTAAACCAGGTGATTTTGATGTTAGTGATGGAGAACGCAGCGGCGCCCTGCAGAAGGTTGCACGTGAAAACTATAAGCATTGCTGGATGAAGATTCGTCTCAAACGCAAAAGGAACTAGCTGAGCGACTGGGAGTAACTTAACAAACCATTTCCAATCGTTTACGCGCAGTGGAAAATATTTAGAAGGAAGAAAAATGGGTTCCACATGACCTGAGTCAGAGGAACAAGGATAAGCGTGTCATTAAGTGTTTGAATCTGTGAAATAAACAACACACATAGTCTTTCCTGTGGAAAATCGTTACGAGTGATGAAAAGTGGATAACACAGAAAGTCTTTCCTGTGGAAAATGTTACGGATGATGAAAAGTGGCACGACAATCCCAAACGCACAAAAACACTGGGTAGATCCTGGTGAAGCAACGACTTCTACACCGAAATCCAATATTCACTCCAAGAAAGTTATGCTGTGCATCTGGTGGGATATGAAGGGTGTGCTCTATTACGAGCTATTGGAACAGGGTCGATTTGTTACTGTCGATCGCTACAAGCAACAATTGCTGCGATTGAAACTGGAAATCTGTCGAAACGACCATTCACAGGCAAAGGATTGCATCTCGTGAAATTACTGCATGACAACGCTTAGCCGCATGTCACGAAATCGGTCGAGGAAAGGTTATGGACGCTTGGCTGGGAAGTTCTGGAACACCCGGCGTATAGTCCCAACATAGCCTTTTCTGGCTACCATTTGTTCCGACAGATAGAACATGGTTTGTCTGCTGTACGGTTCTGGATATGTGACTAAGTGAAAAAATAGGTTGACGACTTCATCGCGTCACATGACGAAGTATTCTCCATGGCTGGAATACGTCAGCTGCACGACTTATGACGGAAGGTGATAGATAATGACGACGCATGTTTTGATTCGTAAAGATATTGCCGTTTTCTGTCAAATTACATGTTGAATTGTCTTAAAAAGCTTTAAAACGTATTTGTACACCTAATAAATGTCAGTTGGGGATATTGTGTGTTTAGTAAAAACGGACTCTAGTAAATCGTACAATGATTGCCCAACGGTCCGGTTAAAGACATTTGCGCCTGCAAGCTAAGTTTTATCAGGATTCCTTAATGATAATTCCCTGTGCCTCCCAAGGAAACCGTACAGCCAATCTTTCCCTGTTTTTTTCTCTCCCCTGGTAAATGTATGGCGAATGTTGTTCCTTTCAGCTAATTGAAAGGTGAGTTCCCGTACTTCTGTTAACGTCAGGCTAAAACACCTTTCTTCCATGACCAGCATGCGACTCACAGGTTCCTTTCTTGAACCTCAGGAAAAACAGTTTCGTCATACCAGATCTGTTTTTGAGACTTTCTCTTATGATTTGGTGGCATTTTCACCCTTAGAAAAAAAGGAAAAAACTATTCTATGCAAAACTGACAAGGGGGAGCAACTTTTTAAATATTTTTGTCTAATCATTGCAAGAAAACATAAACATGAACAATTTTTCCCATTACATGAAATGCGAGGGAAGACTAGCTACCAGTTTTGCCCACCAACGCGCGAAATAGCGAAACCTGGCAGCTGTACGTTATTGCTCACAAAGTGACTGTCAATAGCAGTGCTATTTACTCTCAATAAGTACGGAATGGAATTCTCCACTTAACGAAACATATACTGTATGTTGAAAAGGTCCACGACGACTCAATCCTCGCTCTAAAATTTACATTCTTCGGACCGAAAATATTTAACTTGTCTTAACAAGGAAAACACGTCTGCTAGTGGTCACTGTCAGCGTTAGTATGATGAAGGGCTCAATGTACAAATGATATCTCGAGGTGCCCACAAACGATAGCAACTATCACGCAAAAACAGGGGTACCCGGTTTCGCCCTACTCTCCCATACATACACTGCTGGCCACTCAAAATACAACAAAAAGAAGGACACGAGATAGCAAAGCCAGATTTACTGGACTCATAACAACAGATACAAAGACGAAACGATTGAGCTTACAGGCCCGTGCGACTTGCGGAACACGCAGACATCAATAGTTCGTGTGGCCCCCATGGCTGGCAATAACGGCCGCTACACGCCGCGGCATCGAACGAAAGAGGCTTTGGATGAGGGCTTGGGGTATGTCGATCCAGGCTGCTTCGACATGCTGCCATAGTTCATCAGGCGTAGCCGCAGGTGGTGCTTGCCGGGCCACTCGGTTTCCGATCAGCGACCAGACGTGTTCCATGGGCGACATATCGGGAGAACAGGCGAGCCACGGCAGCAGTGACACCTGGTGGGCCGTGAAGAATTATTGTACGATGCGTGCCACGTGCGGGCGCGTATTGTCCTGTTGAAACGTGGCCGCTGGAAGGTCCTGCAGGTAAGGGAAGACTACAGGCTCCAAAACGTCGGAGATGTAGCGGTGGCTGTTGAGTGTACCGGCGATGCGTATCAGAGGGGTGCGGGTGTCATACCCAATTGCGCGCCAAACCATAACGCCAGGCGACGGACTGGTATGGCGATGCATAATGCAAGCGTCATACAGTCTCTCGCCGCGGTGCCGCCACACGCGGATCCGAACATCGTGGTGTTGCAGGCAGAAACGGGATTCGTCGGAGAAGACAATGTCGTGCCATTCCGTAGTCCAGGTACGGAGTTCAACGGCCCACTGCCGCCGCACTCGCCGGTGGTTTAACGTCAATGGTAATCAGAGCAATGGGCGCCGTGCGACAAATTCTCGCTTCGGCAGACGACGTCGAACTGTACTTGCTGACACAGGTTGTTGCACAACACACCCTAATTCCTAGGCTAACGTTCGTGATGTGGCGGTGCGAACCGTGAATTCCCGCCGCACAACATGCCGGTCCTCTCGTTTGGTGGTGTGCTGCGGCTGCGGCAATCGCCTACGCCGGTCCGTCCGTACCTCCTGCACCCACCTAATCCATACTCCCCTCACTGTGACTGGATGTCGTCCCACACGGGCGCCGATGTCTCGGTGCGATAAGCCACTATTCGACCTCTGTCGAACTCCGAAACGTGCTGCAATGACTGTCGTATTCTGCGACGAGGCATCAGGAAGCTTCCCATGCACAGGTCCGACAGCACAACTCACTTCCACTACTTACACCCCGCCTTCTGTGCACCCTTCTTATAGTGGTTCTCGGTGGCGAGCCGGGCGCACATGATTTGCATATGCCCTGCAATGCTAATCGTTTGCATGTCCTTTCGCGCACGACGTATGCTGCGAATTTCAGGGCAATCGGATGCTTCCTTCTTGGTGTTGCATTTTGGGTGGCGAGCAGTGTATAACGTATTTATGTATATGTGTAACCGCTAAAGAGCAGAAATCAGTTATTCTACAGATTATCTAGGTAATGTGCAGATTAACTAGGGTGATCCGTTAAAGTGCCGAAAATCGTTCCATTGCTCAAATTACCTAGGTAATCTGCAAATTACCTAGATAATCTGCACATTACCTGCTAGGCACTCGTTAAAGTGAAAATAAGATCTTGGCTGGAACAACAGCAACGTTTCTGTACGCTTAAATTGACATCATGTTATTTATTTATTTTTCGATATCTAAAGAATCAAGTTAATACAATCAAATAATCAACAAATTAGTTGATAGAATCAATCATCAATGAATTAGAAAACTATAATAGAAATAATCAAACGGTTTAAAATATTATTATAATTAAGGAAATGAATTTGCAAAACATATGACAAAATTATGCTTACTCATTAGTGCAATCTAAAGATTCGTGACACTTTGAATTACATAGCAATTGGTTTTTGCGACAAGCACACCTATGTGTGGTACATTTAGATTAACAGTCACATTTTCTGAAACCTTGCCCAGTACCAAGGGATTGTTTTATTGCTATTTGACGTAAAGATATTCCTACAGCAGGGACATCTTCTTTCGTTAAAAATCTCTCTTTGCAAACACTGAATTCAGATTTTGCATACAATTGTTTTAAAATACCCGTTTTAGAACCAAGTTTATAAAAGCCATCCACTGTTTTACTAAGAACCACAGCTAAAATCGAGCTGGCATCATTTTTTGCTGTCCACTTCGGGTACTTTAATTATCACAGTGACACCTTCATCGACATTTGGGTGCTTTGCATTAGAAACTGCTAACATTTTCTTTGCTTGCTTTTCTAAACCTTTCTTGGCTTCATCACGCTGTATTTTCTGATCCATATTCTTTTTACAGATGTTGCACAATACATTCTTACCATACCTTTTCTCTTTAACAGGCGAAACCAAACTAAAAGTCGAGGGAGAGGGGGAAGGTGTAGGGAAAGGAAATGAGAGAAACAAACTTTTGAACTTTAACGATACGGAAGCCGTTAATGTGCACATTACTTAGGTAAAATGCGGAAAACTCTTGATTCCGCACGTTAACGGAGCAAATCAGTTAATCTGCAGATTAGCTAGGTAATGTGCACATTAACGGCTTTCGGGATTTAGCGGTAACATATGTACTATACTCATTACTATCGTCATCATGTTCATCAGACATTATCACTTCACTCCTTGACATTATCACTTCACTTCTTGACATTATCCCTTCACTGATTGGGTTTTCCACAATGGTTTGTCTTGAGCGATGATATGATCTGTCTTGAGCCAGTCTCTTCCATGTCACTACGGCGTGCTTTCATGCTTTCGGTCTCCTCTACGTCACTCCAGCATACTCAATACCCGGCAGCTGGAATGTACTTGGACAAGTCAGACACCACTGAGCCATCGGTGTCGCCCCGGTGTCACAGTGGTCTAAGCAATGGCTTCTGACCATTCGTCCGAGACGAGTCCGGGTTACAATACGGGTGAGGCGTTTGTATCACGGCATTTGCTCTTTCTCTTCCCTGAAGCCAATGACCCTAAATTAGGAACGGGCGACTGCTTATAACCAAATCAGTTGCTCACTGTGACGGTGGTCTTTACACGCCCAATCAAAAAGGAAAAAAAGTGATCAATATGACATGAAGTCAGAGAGTGCAAACAATCACTGAAATGCCGGATGTAATACGTATGTGTATTTACTTTGTAACGTATACTCTAGATTCACTTTCCTTTTGATTTTTACTATCTCTGGTTATTTTATTTTACTATGTAAATTATCTTCTTACTGAACGAGATGTTATTTCACCCGCTGAATGAGATCTGGCAATGAGTGTAAGTCATGACGTGGTGGTAGCCAGTATAAATAGGCGCGTTCAACGATACGTAGGGAGAGCTGTTGTTTATGTGTCAGAGAGCGTTTGTTTATGTGGAAGAGAGCTGTTGTTGTATAGAGAGAGCGGTTGTTTATGTGCGTGAGAGTTTTGTTTCGTGTGTAAAGAGATCTTCGTTTATGTGAGAGCCAGATATCGAGTAGTTGTGTGACCGATGAAGGGAGTGTGGATAAATAATAGAAGTTTACCAAATAAAAGATTGTTTTAGTAAGTATGTCTTTCTCAGTTCATAGTTTTGTCAGATCTCTGTCTGGCTGTTAGGTTTATTTCATTAGTTGTTTATTATTAACAACTAGCATAAGACTTTATTCATCTTAATTACTACTACAACATTACTAGCAGTTAAAAAGCTTGTTCATTATTATTACTACACTACTAGCAGGAAAGTTTATTCATGATATAATTAACACAACAAATATTAGAAGAAGCATTATTAGAAGAAGTTGAATTCATTATAATTGGTAGTAGAAGCTGAATTCATTATAACTTACGGATGATATTTAGAGATAATGCATTTTTGAAAGAACGCAGTTGCCGATTTGCGCTTTTACGAACAACTGATTGATTTTTTAAATTAAATCCCCAATTTTATGTACAAACCTCTTGGATGACTTTGCCCTTGTTTTTTTTTGTCTATTGTTTTCAGAATACACCAGCATTTTCATGCGTTTTGTAAAAGCAGGACATGCAAATTTCAGTTTAAACGTTGCACACGGGCAGCGCCCTTCACGATGTTCTGTTCGTTTTGACTCTTTCTTATATTTTATGAAAACCTGAAAACAGTCCTGCCATTGAATTCTTAGAAGGAATAAACTATAAATTGGATCACGACTTATATTTTGCAACCGATTTCAAATGCGTACACGAGACAAGATTCTGGAACCAGGTCACGATCTTTGCTTTGTTCTCAATATCTTTCTGAGCTAATATCAAAGCATATAAATGATATCAACGAAACAAAACGCACGTTTAGCATAAAACCTTTTTCTTAGAATTATTCCTTCATTTTAGGGAAAGCACTTACTTGCGTTTGAGAAAAAATTTCTAATGCTGTCTAACAAATGAAGTGTGGAATATTTAGATAGGCCTAGAAGCAGCATTCTATTCGCATCTATCTCCCATTCAGTAGCAAAACAGACTACTTTAAGAAGTGAGATTCTGAGATCATCGTTTACTGGTGCTTTGCCTGTCACCGCATCAGATCGCAAAATACGGCCACAAGAGAATAAAAAGAGAAAATGCGAGATGGATGGACTGAGAAGTGCTCGGAAGAGGGATGCAAAAGTTCTGTTTGAAGTCCGGGGGGGGGTGCTATAGAAATGGTTCAACACCCTCCTTCTTTTTTCTCAACCCTCCGTGCTCTCCTCTCTCCGTCTGATAAACGCCTTGACAACTGTTCTCAATCGCAGAACACTAAAGGCTAAAACTGGATGTTCTCCGCAAGTTCTGGAAATCGATATGAGAGATGATAAATCTGCTTGAAACAAAAGACCACCGAAATTCTTTCTGCATAAGTAGTATGCGCAGGCTGAAGAAGATGATTATGTTCTTGTGTAAAACACGTGTTTGTTGTGAAGCTCTTCAGTCATTCTTTTCTCTCCTTTTTATCCTGCTGCTTCCAGAAAAATCCTGCTTATTAGAGCACGGTTGAATATTAATGGTGGTGCCTGGTGCGGTTTGACGTTTTACAGGATATCGAAAAGGAAGAACAAAACCCATTGCCCAAATTTGCATGGTATTGGATTTTAATGAGTTGTTATGAGGTTTACGGAATGGCATCTGCATTTGATGAATTTTCAGGGTGTTTTTTTTTTCGTTTCTTGACTGAAACTAATCGATTTAAATTGTGCTATTGAAATTCGGAATTTAGTGATGAGGAACTGAAGGAGACCACATTATTGCATTACTTGCTCATGTTTTACTTATTTTTTTACACCGAAAAGGAAATTTCCTGCTCCCACAATAGGTTTTAAATTTCTCACTGAAACAAATTATTAAAATTTTCTTATTGTCTGCCTGAAACTCTAGTAAAAGTGCGTTGTTCCGAGAAAGATTTAAAAAAAGAAAATGCCGATTTGATTTCAATAAATTATTTTCTCCTAGAGATTCAAATCAGTGGCTTCAAAAGTTTTTGATTGGAAACTTTGATGAACACGAAAGTTCGTGTAATGAAAAGAAAGGGGGAAATAATAAAATCTATATTTGTGCGTGCACGGATAAATGAAACCATTAGTATTCAGTGATTGTGAATTTCGAAAATTTGAAATATTTCAGACATATGTATTTTTGTATTGTGTTGTGATCAGAGTAGCATACAGTTATTCCGCCACGTTCTACCCACTAAATTGTCGTCGAAGTGCTTCTGTGTCAACGATGTTGAATGTTCTTCCATTTGTAGCCAAGGTGATGAAATTTTCATATTTGCCATCTCTGCAGCCAGCAGCATTGATCTCCCAATTTATTTTTCTGATGAAATTTAAGAAACAAATAAAAGAAAAATCCGATACGCGATGCAAGCATCTATTAACAAATTATTATATAAACAATGGTTGCATGAATGTTATTCATGTAGCCGTTGTGTATTCAATATGAATGATGGGAACGTATGTGTAAATTGAAAACAAGAAATATGTCACCAACTTTTCGGTTGCAACGAGACGTTTTATGCATACATATTCGAAGCAGATTTTTAGAAAATCTAAAATTTCAGCATAAAAGAAAATCCACTTCCACCGCCTAGGAAAAGATCACACAGAATTCAGAATTCGACTGAAAGCAGGATTATTCATTAAAAATGCAACCTGTTCAAACATATTCAACAGGAGTTTCGCAATCGATAAGATATCCAGAAATAGAAATAACTACTCGCAGAAACTAGCGGCTGAAACGTATAATACAAAAATTAACAAGTTAGGCACCAAAAGTGTTTCTCATATTTAATGGAAGATATCAGAGAAAAGGGGTGTTCAAATCGATGAGTTAGAAGAACAGATATATCATGATATAACTTTACGCACACTAGCGGAAATCCTTTGTGTTACTTAAAGAAGAAAATGGGTTTCTTCAGAATGAAAAGTATCGTACGGAAAACGGATTTTTCTAAGAGCTTCTTAGAATCAAATTGACTCTTACAAAATGACTTCAGAATTTTGAATAACGGAAATATAGAAAATCTGATAAAATTATTCTTCATACCAAAAGCTAGCTAAGAAAAAATAATTTTTGAAATATGTCTCTTAGAAAAAGTGATAGCAAGAAAAATGTTTTGACATTTATGTCCCTAGTGGGACTACTGTGCATAAATGAAAGAGGATTAATACTTTTTTAACTTTCATTTTTTATTGAAAGTTTAACGACCACCGTGGGTAACTCAATAGGCTATAAAAAGTCGCCCGTTCCTAATTTAGGGCCACTGGTTCCTGGTTAGATAGAGAGAGCTAGTGCCTTAAGACATACACAAAAACCATGCCTCACGAGGATTCGAACCGGGACCCCCCACCCCCCTCGGACGTGTGGTCATGACCCTGAGCTGCGCCACCGGGGATAGTGTATCTAGCCTTTACTGTAGCGAATTGCATGCAGTGCAAAAACAAATTTTCCAATGAGATTTTTAGAAGCGGAGATACTGTGTTGCAAAGGGAAATGCACCCTAACTCCATCTAACGACATATTTGTGAACTGAAAAACCCTGACTGCATACAAAGCGTTCCAAATGCCGAATAGTTTCCGGTCTTGAAAGGAACTTTTTAAGCGGGCATTTAGAAGGAGAGATATCGAGAAAATCAGATTAAAAGTTTTCGCCCCTTAGCGGAAAAATTCTATTATCTTCTATGCAGAAAATTAGCACAAAAACTTTTCGTAGTTACTCGTGTATCTTATCGAAAAAGGATTTTTTTAAATCTGATTTCCAAACGCGCAGATATTGCTGTAAATTTTTTGTAAACGGAAACGTGAACTTATGCTCTCTGGTGGCAAACGTGTGCGTTAAGAAAAATTCAAATCATATGAAAAACATTTCGCACTCGAACCGCTCTCCGACAAAGAAAGAATTTTTCACATCAGACTATTAGAAGCAGATATATCAAGAAACGTATATATACTACCAAAGCCTCTGCCGGAGGAAATATGCACTGTTTTAAATAGAAGATAATCTGAATAGGTTTTTCGCACGGTGAGCAATAACTTATCAGAGAAGGTTTTTTTTTCAATCGAGTTTTCTGACGCGCAGGTATTGCTGCGAATACATCGGAAATATGAATTTACACTCGTGCCTCCTAGTAGTAAAAAAAAAAATTCTCAAACTCAGAAATACTAGGCAAGATATTTTTGAGTAGGAGTTCTCCAAAAAAGTATTTTTCGAATCGGACTTTCAGAAGCAGAAATATCGAGAAAATCGAAGTTTCATTTTACGCCTGCAAGAAGAAAAACTTGACACCACTTGAAAATGATACTATACCCAAAAAGGTCTTTATTTAAAATACTATTGAAAGGAAGGAATATTTTTTTTCTCAGCCGGATAGCTAGAAACAGTTAAATGGAATAAAATGCCATTTGAATTCGATAGGAACTTCATATATGCCCTCTAGCGTCGAAGTTATGCATCGGGAGAGAACAGGAATCGAAGGATCATCGTTCTTACGTGCCATACTTTTTAATGCAAAAATAATTTTTCAAACCGGGTTAATAATTGCACATCTGCAGAACGAAAAATGACAGAAAGATAAAGGCATTTGTTAATACACATAATTGACGTGGAGTAGGAACATCAAACAGAATTCAGCGCTCTTTCCTCGTTTGTAAGTGAATCACGGAAAAATTCTCATCGGCCGGCACCGGGAATCGAACCCAGGTCTTCCACTTACGCGCCGGACTTGCTACCACTACACCACAGCGGCCTCGAATTCTCCAGATTCACATACGCCATGCGGTTTGGCAGTTAGTCGTATGTGAATCTGGAGAATTCGAGGCCGCTGTGGTGTAATGGTAGCAAGTCCGGCGCGTAAGTGGAAGACCTGGGTTCGATTCCCGGTGCCGGCCGATGAGAATTTTTCCGTGATTCAATTATAAACGAGGAAAGAACGATGACTTCTGTTTGAAAAGCATTTGTGTTTGGCTTCATGAATGGAAGAAATGCAAAGGATGCCCTTACCGTTTACGATATTAAAGACTGGTGTGATGGAACTTTTCAAGAACTGAGTCATTCTGCAATGAACAGACTTCAATGGGACAATATAGTTAAATAGTTAAAATTGCAACAGACACCTACGGGAATCGTACCGATGATTGATAATGATGATAGTTGCTGATATATGACGTCCACGGACGGACGGACAAAGTGAAAACATAAGCGCGTACCTTTTCTACAAAAGACACATGATAAAACAAAAAGGGCGAAACAGGGAGATACAGTAAAATGTGCGTTAATGTATTCAGGTATTTTAACACGGGGTGTGATATGGTTGCTGAACTGCAAGGTGGGCACTGCACAACAATGAAATCATTGATAAAATTCATCTTAGGAGGCCTCCTCTTAGCTGTAGAAAAGCTTTTACAGACGCTGAAAGATGTTCAGTTTTACTACGAAGATCGTGCATTTAGATTCTGTGAAGTATGTGTGCAATTCTGCACAATGTTTTCCCGTTCTAGGAACTCACATGCGAGGGATGTTTTAAATGAGGGATTGTTATTGTCCATTAAAAGAAAGTGGAACCCCGAAGAACGAAACTGCATTGTTGCAAAATGCCTGACTAATAATTACAAGCTGTGACGAATCCGCCGTATACAGAACGACTAGTGGCGTGTGTATATTCAACGGTATTCTACCACATTTCTTTACTAAAGGAAAATAAGACGACATTTTCTGTTCACTTTATTCAGACACTAAATATCAAATGTAAGTTTTCTGTCGCGAAAGTTAATTTATGAATCAGCATGGTATATGTATCTCGTTTAAAGTTCAAATAAAATATCACCAACTGTAAAAGTAGTAACTGGTGAGGAACAAAGATGTTCTCGTTTCAGCATTATGAAAACAAAGCAAAAACGAATTTGCATTTAGAAAACGCGTCATGCGATTTCTATTATTTTAGTATGTACAGCAAAAAGCCAAGAGAAATTCTTAAATGAAGGTGGGAAACTGCCATTTTTTTTGTGTGACGAGCTAGTGCTACTAATTGATTTGCAAATGTTTATTTACAGAAACTCATTGAAGAAAATGAAGCCAAGAAGTTAACTACGTTACTCAGATACAAAGGAAAGAAAGCTCTTTTGAGCTGTAGGGTAATGTATTCTTTTCTCAGAACAGACACATCACAGAAATCGTTATCCTTGCAGAACGTTAATTAGTTCAAAAGAAGATGAAAAATAAATAAGACGAACTCTTTGTCAGGTTTCTACGTAGAATTAGGAAGGCGAGTGAACCACATAAATCCGGTACACTCAAAGTAACAGAATGTTTCCAAATGGACTAAATGGAAGTAATAAATAAATACTTCGTTAGATGCATTAAACTTTTAAGACTGATTTGCGTGTCTTCAATTTCCGCTGTGGGATTTGTCACTGAAGTCAAATAATGACTGTTATGTCCAACGTACCGAAATATTTTTAATCTTAACATTTTACTCCTGGGGATCATATATGAATTTACTTCTGAAGAGTTTATTCACTAATAAAACTCATGTGATAATTATAAATTCAAAAAGACGCGATAAACTTTTATTGTTTACCAAATTTAGGAGGTATCTCAAATAAAAAGCTGAAGATGTGACCAAAAATCCCAATATGACTGCATTGTACACTCGTCTTTGCAGCAAAATCATTACGGAAGTCAAGAGTTACGCATCCTTGTAAGGGCGATTATTCGCTTTGTAACGTATACTCTAGCTTCAGTTTCTTTTTGATTTTACTATCTCTTGTTATTTTATTTTCCTATGCAAATTATCTTCTCACTTAACGAGATGTTGTTTCTCCCGCTGAATTATATGTGGCAACGAGTGTAAGTCATGACGTGGTGGTATGCAGTACATATAGGCGCGCTCAAGTATACCAGAGAGCTTCGTTTTATATGTGATAGGTTCTTCCTGATTATTGATATGCGATTTACCTACTTCTCTACGATATTACCATAGTACGAAAGTTCGGGCTATCAGTAGTTGTGTTATTTTGGAGTGTGTATTTGAGTAATACCAGGAGCTCCCCAATAAAAGGTTAAAAGTGAGTACGTTTACTTAGTTCATTTTATAGTCAGACCTCTGTCTGGCCGTTAAGTCTATTTCATTGAGTGTTTACGTTAAGTTCAGGGTATATTGTGTTTACCGCTGTAATAAGGAGCCTTCAAGGTACTATAGGAAGTCGATTTATCGTGCTGAAGGATATTAAAAACACAGTTTTGCCGTCTTTACACGATTTAAAATATTACGGTTAAAATGATATATACTTCAAGGTACTAATGTACTAAAACCGAAGTTATATTACTGATAGTCAAGATAATGAGGAACGCTGAGTAAAAATAAATTCCATATTCTTGGAATTTATTGTACGTGCGTTTCTTACCTAAACAAACTCTAGCACTTTGAAGATTAAGCACACTTTAGCTACGTCAAGTAACCTTTCAATAACCCTAACGTGACTTAACGTAAGCTTTCCTGCACTACACGTCCAGCCGGAGAATTTTATTCATTATAGCTTTTAAACCATATTTGATTTTGCCTTAGCATCACAAACAACAGTTTGCTTTCACTAGTTTTTCATAATTGAAGGTTGTAAGGTAAAGCGGAAAAGCAACCATTAACGAATTCTACTAGAATTTTGATGTAGCCGAGAGAGTGGAAGGTGAGATGAATGTGCGACACTTTGACCGTCCTTCGTGTTGTGCTACGGGTAACTTGCTCGACACAAATTGACCACAAAAGGAATGCACTTTGAAAGATACAAAAATCTTGTTTTTTTATATCTTTTGAACGAAGTTTTTTGTATCTTTCAAAAGTACCGTCATGAGATGATGGTACTTTTGAAAGTTATAAAAACTTCCTGCCTGTGACTGGAAATAAGGGAAATCTGTCTGTTTCAAGTTGATAAGCTTTCTCTCACTGATTAGTAGCATTGTGGTATGGGCATTTTTTGTCTATGATAGCCCGTTCTGATCAAATGATGTCTTCATTCTCTTAAGCAAATATCAGAATCACAGCATCAGGACATAAAAGACATCCATTCTTCTACATTTAAAATGGAATAATACTGACAAAGAAAGAAAGATCAGTCCCAATTTTCGAATTTTTAGTTTACAAGATATTGAACCATGACGCTTTGCATTGCATCGGTGAGGGGTTAAACCCTGGAAGGGGTTCCTACTCCTATGAACGGTCGGATGGTGCAAAATGTCGCACGTATGTATGCTCCCAGAATCGAGGAAATAGCTTTCGTTTCCCATTCATTGTAGAAGTGTGAAACAAAATTCGTAACAGGTATTTTTTGGTCGCCCCTCACTCCGAAAATGTGGCGTTGTTTTAAGTACCTCTAAAACTTTAGAGGGATCTGTGAGACAAACAATACTCATAGCGCGGCGTATGTACTAATTTACATCAAATGAAAATCATCGCTCTTTCCACGTTTATAAGTGAGTCACGGAAAAATTATCATCAGACGCCACCGGGAGTCGAACCCAGGGTCTTCCAGTTACGCGTCGGATATGCTTCCACTGCACCACAGCGGCCTAGAAATTCTCCAAACTCACATACGACAAATTGCCAAACCACCTGGCAGGCTGCTTCTTTGGAGTCCCGCACAATGCTGGGGATTCACCAAAGATGAACAGCAGCAACTGAACAAATAACTAGAAAGCGAATGAATGATAAATACACAGTTGACGTGGACCAGGAACATCAAATAGAAGTCATCGCTCTTTCCACGTTCATAAATGAATCACAGAAAAATTCTCATGGGCCACCATTGGCCGATGAAAATTCAATTCATGAGAGTATAAGTGAGCCATCTGTGGTAAATCCCCAGCATTGTACGGGGCTCCGAAGAAGCAACCCTGCCATGTGGTTTGGCAGTTTGTCGATTGTGAGTCTGGAGAATTTCGAGGCCGCTGTGGTGCCGTGGAAGCGTAACTGGAATACCCTGGGTTCGATTCCTGGTGGCGGCCGATGATAATTTTTCCGTGACTCACTTATAAATGTGGAAAGAGAGATGACTTCTATTTGATGTTCCTGGTCCACGTCAGCTGTGTATTTACTAATTTAGGATCTTTCAATCCCTTTAGCTGGTGCTGAATACTGTAGGTGCATTCAGAACATCCCTCTTTTACCGAAGAAATGCCTGAAGACGTAACGTGCGAGGTATTTTAGAAAAATAAGAACTCCTTTCTTCAATGAAACTATACCACTGTTACTCGGCATGTCTTTAGTTTTGAAGTTTCAAACGTGGGAGTACAGTGCTTATATTCCAACTGTAATTTTTTTGCTATTCACAGGACCTTAGGCTTTCGTGTTTAAGCTTTTGGTACACTGTCCTGCGGAAGTAAACGAGAAAGGTTTAAGAGACGGGGTCTATGAAAACAAAAACTCTAAAAAAAAAAAGGGAGAAATGGAGATTGGAGCAAACTGAAACCCAACATCTCTCTGACTTATGTTTTCTTAATTGCTGCTACTGATTTAGGACTTGGAATATTGATTTTTACTCTGATAGTGATGTCGGTTCACACAATTGTATAATATGTTAAATGTTTAGTCGAACTTGTGCCATTTCATGAAAACAGCATAAAAAAGAGTAAAGTGCCTGATTTTATTGCACGACTCTGGAATCATTACTGACTCGGTGAAGCGGAGAGCGGACCGCAGTGTCCACGTTTCTAGTCTTAAGCATCGGACCCCCGTGCCCGGTGCGATCCGCTCCGAGGACAGTGTCAGGCGGGGAGTTTGACTGGGGCGGTCATCTGCTACCATCCGGGGGATTATGACTGAACGCCTCTAAGTCAGGATCCCGTCTAGTCGCTGCAATGATATCGTTCGTGCCTAGCGCGTTGAGTGGCAACGTTAGCCGGGGCGTACATCTTGTCTTTCCGGGCGAGACTACCCTGGCGATGAGGCCTATTCGAGAAGGGGCTTTCGAGGAGTCGTGGAAACCGTGCGATTCCCGCCTACCTAAATCCAAACCGTGCAGGTGTGACGTGCGGGCACCAAATCGTCCGCAGACGACCTAGGTACTGGTCTGCGTGTCGTACTTAGAAGAGCAGCCGCCATACTGCGATCTATTGAGACTCATCCTCTGACTGGGAGATTTAACTATTAAGGCATCTTTTCCTCAACTTAAAAACAGATGTCACTGAAAATTATATGACTGTGTCACACGTTTTAATTGTTGTTTCGAGCCCTGAGAATGTATGGTCAAATGTAGTCTCCTGCTTCAAAATTGCGATCACTTATTCCAGGAAAAGGACAGAACCAGAGTTAAATGACAAAAAAACTCTTCTGTGCTTTAATTGATAGTCGAACACAAGCCCAACTCTGATGATTAGCCAGAACCCAGCGCATTTGACCACTTAGATGCATAAGATAACCTTTATTATCAGATAAGTGAAGAGTGTTGTTTTCACTGAAAGTATTAACTGATTTGGTTGCGATGGCAAAGGTTTTTAATACGCAAAAGAGAGTGAGTAGAAAACGGATTCGTGAATAACAATTGAAGTTACGTTTAGAGGATCATCATGATGTACGAGAAATCAGATATTTTTCTTCATTTTTGGACTCATTATTAAGTGTGACTGATCCAGAATTTTTTATTTTCGATGATCTCAGGCTCATTTCTTGCGTTGTTTGCTATGACGTGCAGTGAGCATAGGGACCTGGCTGGGTCTTTCGCTACACAGGGCGAAGCGGAGAAGGCTGCGATGAACTGCGTGCTGGGAGACATATTGCCCTGATCACCACTGTTGTAGCTGCGGATGATTTGTCGCACTTTGGCCCTGCGGTCGCTGTGAACAGTGCGCGACAGTCTCCTCTCTCCTCTGGCATCAATGAGCTGCGGACGACGGTTAGTCGTTTAGCCATCTGTGCACCACTTTTGATACGTACTCACAACATCGACACGTGAACAACCTACAAGCTGCGTCGTTTTCGAGATCGTAGTACCGAGGTGCCGTGCCAGCACAATTTGTCCTTTATTAAACTGCGATAATTTGGAAGGTTTTCACCAGTCTGACTCCGAACTCTCTACTAACCAAAAGCCGGTCCTCGGGTTGTATATACACTGCTCTGTGAACTTCACCTGCGCCACCGTTCAGTCTCCAGGTGCGCTTATTTCTCTAGGTTGGGAATGGTTATAATGTAAAGGCTCATCTGTATATGTCGGAAAATCAGCGCGATAAAACAACAATTGTAAAGAATTTTCTTTATGCCTTGCTCATACTAGAAATATCTTGTCAAATATTTATCCTAGCTGATAGATTGTTACCGTGAGTAGTTTAAGACAGCTATCATGTGAAATGAAGACCTAAACAGGAACCATTTGAGAATAATCTCGATCAAAACAGGATGAAAATATGAATGGTGGTAGCTAGTAAAACTTCAGCTAATCTAATACAAAATAAAATTTCAGAATGGTATTTCGAAAACAGTGATATCATGAAAAACACCGATATGCAGGACCCCACCTAGTGAAAAATATGTTCACAAAAAGGAACTGGAAAAGTATAGCGCTCTTTCAATTAATTAATATTTCGGTCGTACTTGAAGCACAGATGACATATGAAAATTGGTAGTAAAAGCAAATATCATGTACAATGTTTTGCATTAAATAAAGTGAAATCTTTAAGAAGCTTTTAGTTTTTAATGCTTTTATCCGAAAGCTTTCTAGTCTGAGTTGTAAAGGTAAATCTGCTGACTGCGCAGTCGGAATGGCAAATAAACTAGTCAGGCACGTCATTTTGGAGTATAACGAAGTAAATTTCTCCGTCATTTTTGGTCTACGCCGGGATTCGAACCCGAGTCCGCTTATTCCGGAACAAGTCGCTCTACCAACTGAGCTACGCAGACCTTCATTCTGACTGCTATCTGCCTTTATATCGTGTGCGTCCTGCTGGCAGGTACGTCACATCTCCCCCCCCGAAAGAGGGCCGGGGGCATGGCCCACGGGTCAGCCGTGACCATTAATCGTTGAAGGCAGCCATCCGCTGTTGGACGTGCACTTGAGATCTCCCAGTCAATCTGGTGTGTGGAATGCAACGTCACATCATTTTATTTTTCGAAGCGCTGTAGAAGAGATTCTCTGATTTTTCCTATCTCGCGGTGTGGAAATAACATCACACCATTGCGAGATTTTGAAGGGTATTTTGAACGGTCGGGTCATTCGGATAGTTCTGGCGCCATTATAACGAAGTAAAATTCTCCGTCATTTTTGGTCTACGCTGGGATTCGAACCCGAGTCCGCTTATTCCGGAACAAGTCGCTCTACCAACTGAGCTACGCAGACGTTCATTCTGATTGCTATCTGCCTTTATGTCGTGTGCGTCCTGCTGGCAGGTACGTCACAGCAGGTATGTTCTGCAAAAGAGGAAACTATGAAGGTTTGTATTATATTAATGTCTCTTTGCAAAGCTTTGTACAAATTACGTGTACAACAGCGTTTCCCAAACAGTTTGAAGATTTTTGGAGGGTCGAAAAAAGTTTTTGAAATATGAGAATTCTGTAATTACTTGGAAATAATTCCTTTGTAGTTATTTTGAAATAACCCCTTTATAATTATATGAAAATAACTCCTTTCAAATTATTTGAAAATGACTCCTTGCGTCTAAAAAGGACTCGTATCTTTGTGGACATTCTTGCGGTCATCAACGTAAACCGAAATCAAACTCATCCTTCACACCTGCTTCATTAAGATAAATAAATAAGTTATTTCTTAAATTATATTTATAAATAAATACAAAAATTATAGTACGAATTATTAATTTAAAAATATATCAATATTTTAATTATGTCCTATAATAAATTAAAAAACAGTAGTATGTAAGGTACTTAAATTATGACCTCATTCACAAAAGCTAGGTGGGTCGCAAAACTTTGTGGTCTTACAAATTGAGTAGCAGTTCTGAAAGGTTTGGGAAGCTCTGAATTAAACGATTCTTAAAAGATTGGGTACTTCCATTCCTTTGTCATTTTTTTCTGAGTTCAGCTACGTTCTGATCCTCAAATGGCAGGTCAAAAGAATTTGCTTATTTCTGAAAATAGGATGACCGTCTCAGTGTGTTTGGAGCACCAGAACCAACTGGAGGATATATATAGCGAAGACGAAAACAAAATGTGAATGGTTTTTGGTTTTGAAGATTTCATGCTGCAATTGTCAGCTTTCACCATAGTTAAATAACTGCAGGCATATCCTTAAAACAGATGACAAACTATTTGTTTTGTGGTCAGCGGGGATGCCACTCTTCAATTAAACAGAGGGCGAAATACACATGTATATGAGAGAAACGTGTCCTTTCCTTTTCCTTATATTAAAAATGATTCCGTTATACAGTTCACTGTATTCGACAAATTTATTTACTGTCAGTGGAAACCCTTTTTTGCTAATAAAAGAACTATCTAAAGAAAAACCATAATTGGAAAAAGTAGTGGTTAGCATACCCGGGCGCTATCTGGGAGACGCGGGTTTGAGTCCCACTCCAGGACGATGAAATTTTCAAGTTTTCGGAAATTATCTGACTTACCATCCTTGTCACATTTACACCAAAAATCGGATTGTCATCTTCAAAATTTTTAGGAAATTCTGAAGTTCTGATTAGCTTACTTAGATTAAAATTACAGTTTAGTATAAAATAAAATTAATAAAAGAGATGTAAATTATCTTCATTTAAGCAAGTGGACAGGATAGTTTGGGTCATTTAGACATAATTAATAAAAACTAGACGAAACCCGTCGGAACCGACGGTTAGTCTTTTTTTTTTCTTCGACGGTTAGTCTTTTTATTTATTTATTTATTTATTTTTTGGAAAGTAAAAACTTATACGAAACAACAAATGTAAACTTTAATTGATTGACAAATTCATTCAACCACTTCAGTAAAGACAATAATAGTCCAGGTTTGTGATTTTTTTTTGACTGAAGGTTTAACGACCATCGTGAGCAACTCAATGAGCTATAAGCAGTCACTCGTAATATTTTCACTAACAATGGTCAACGGAATGTTTACTTACATCTTTACATAATGGGAAACGTCTTAATTACGTGAATAAACTGGATCGAATGAATTTTAAATTGTATATATACATCACACAGTCCAACGGCATAACGCAATCAGGTCTTCGAGAGTGTTCGCTGTTCCGATGAGAAGAACTTTGATAAGAATGCCTGCTAGCGTTGTTTTTCGCAATGGTTCGCTCAGAAAAGAGAGACTTCTGACTATGGACTATCTTAGTCTCTCCATGCTGCTGCCTTCAACAACGCGTGAGTCAACTGTAACGTACCAGGAGATGTGACGTACCTGCCCGAAGGACGCACACGACATAAAGGCAGATAGTAGTCAGAACAAACGTCCGCGTAGCTCAATTGGTAGAGCAACTTATTCCGAAATAAGGGGACCCGGGTTCGAATCCTGGCGTGGACAGAAATGACGGAGAAATTTACTTCAATATAACGGCGCCCGAACTATCCGGATGACCCGACCGTTCAAAATCTCGCATTGGTGTGATGTTATTTCCACACCGCAAGATAGGAAAAATAAGAGAATCCTTTCTCCAGCACTTCGAAAAAAATAAAAAATAAAAAAAAATAAGGGGGAGATGATGTAACGTACCAGGAGATGTGACGTACCTGCCCGAAGGACGCACACGACATAAAGGCAGATAGGAATCAGAATAAAACGTCCGCGTAGCTCAATTGGTAGAGTGACTTATTCCGGAATGAGGGGATCCGGGGTCGAATCCTGGCGTGGACAGAAATGACGGAGAAATTTACTTCGTTATACAACCGCACGCTTCTCCCATAGACTTTACATGGGAGCTTCGCGCCCCACAACGCCCGAACCGTTGCCCCAATCTCATGTTTCTTTTCAAATGGCACATCTACATGGTAAGGACTTTATTTTGATACCTCAACCCTATCTTTACGTTCAGCCGTTCTATCAAAATAGGACTCACAGTAAAAAACCTTATATAATTCATATATATAGATAATCAGTACATTCTATTTCACGTTTCAAGAGTGTACCGAAATGGAATGAGAGAAATGTCCGTGATATTCTGAAAAATGTTTGTAAATAGGTGCAAGTTATTTAAGCATACCTTAAGACACATTGTCGGCATTATCCATGACTCTTCCTTAGGTACTATACTGAGGAAGAATGTTAACTTCGGAATTGTTGCAAAATTATTTATGATGCAGCGTTAAAAACACATCATTACTCCCAGATAAGTGCTACTCCTAGGAATATCAATCATCACAAGAACATCCCTACATTTGTGTAGACAGGGATTTTAAATATCCTATGGTATAAAACAGCGCGGCTGTGATGCAAATGAGATAAAAACACAATAGTAATTACACATTGTTTGGCAAGAGTTCATTTTTCTTTTCTTGTTTGGATAAAACTGTGCAATGTATCTGTCTGCATAATGATCCTCAAAATGATTTACAGTTTAAGGAAAATTCCGCTCGAATAGGAGCTGACAGCAATGGATATTTCTGTGGAGGTTTTCATGGAAGCTGATCTCAAAATAAAACTAACATAATAAAAAACTAAATACTTCATTTGAGTTTTGATCACAGTCGAAAACCTTTCTATCTCCGAAAGACTTGACAATTTCAAAAATGAGGATAATGGCTTTTGGTTGCGTTAAAAGAAAATCTGAAATTTTCAAATGTAGATCAGTTTGTGTAATTTTCCGTGATGAAAAATATGTTTAGATGTGTGCAGCGTTATGTATGTACTAAAAGACGCCAGTGCTGCGTGTCTATTTATTTTCTAAAGAAAATTATTACCTTTCCTTGAAATTAAAAAACGAGAAGAGGAAAGTCTCATAAGCTCTACTTTATTTTTTGTTTTTGTTACCTAAAAGCTCATTTTTCAAATATGAATTGATTAAAGAGTAGTCCGCTCGTACAAAGTATTAATTGATGGTTGTCATGAAACCAAAGCTCTCCTTTCGTAACACCGTGAGGTTTGTTAAAATATATTGCTTTCATTGGATGACAAAACGCGCGAAATACACTGGCGGAAAGTGAAAAAAGAACACCAAGAAGGAGACGTCTGATACCAACAAAATTTATACAGCATAATAACGGAATACAAAGGATAACGTGATCAAAGCATTATGGCAAAATACAGCTGTATTTCCTGGTAAACTGAAAAATAACATTTCCATGTAACATGGTTAGTATGAGGTTGAACTGCATCACACTGTGCAGTTCTGGCATAGAGTCTGTCGTACAGATGTTGGATGTAAGTTTGGGGTATTGAGTTCCAAGCATCCTCAACCTGGACGCGTAAATCGGGGATGGTCGTGGCTGGCGGTGGAGACCGGATAAGTCGTTGTCCCATAAAATCCCACACGTGCTCAATGGGGGACAAATCCGGTGAACGTGCAGGCCATGGAAGTTGTCTCACACCCTGAAGTGCATGTTGCGTTACACGTGCCGTGTGTGGGCATGCGTTATTTTGCTGGAAAACACCACGATGGATCGACCTTACAAATGGCACAACAACGGGCTGAATGATGTTGTTGATGTAGGAGGTGCTGTTTAACGTACCTGGTACAAACACTAGTTGTGTACGGGAGTGATAGCTGATCGCTCCCCACACCAGGACACCAGGTGTAGGCCCTGTGTTTCGCTGGCTGATGCAAGAAGGGTGGAGACGCTCCCCTGTGCGTCTGCGAACACGCATACGGCCATCGGAGGCTCCCAAGCAGGATCTGCTTTCATCGCTGAACACGACAGATCGCCATTGCGTTCTCCAGTGCAGACGTTGGCGACACCACTGGAGCCGTTCCTGACTGTGCGCTGGAGTCAGAGGTACACATGCCAGAGGCACACGTGCACGTAGTCCTGCATCCAGTAGACGGTTGCGGATTGTTCGCACAGTCACCTCAGGTGCAACGGCAGCTCGGATTTGCGTCGCAGTGGATGTTCTGCTTGACAACGCCGCTCTTCTTATGCGTACTCCCGGTTCCACGTCTTCTCGTGTGGGAATGTTCCTCGGACCATCTACGCCAGCATCGTACAACCACCGATACTTCCCGTCCAATTCGCCCCGCAATACGACGATACGACCACCCGGCCTTGCGGATTCCGACTAGACGACCTCGCTCAAAGTCCGATAACTGCTGAAATCGTACACGTCTTCCATGTCCCGGCATTGCAGCTTCTTCAGAGTCTTCGCACGTGTCCGTACGCCGACGACTGATTAAATTCACTTAGCTGTACTCCTTAAATACCACCGACGATAATTTGCATATTATGCCATGCTGTGGCGTAAGCGCTCACCGGTTGGTCCCGAAATTAATATCACACCTATGTAACCTCGACTCCATTAACATATGTAAATTTTGTGATCGTTCGCCAATTTCTTCTTGGTGTTCGTTTTTCACTTTCCGCTAGTGTATTATTGGTTTTCATATATCCTGGTGTAAGCTTTGTAAGAAGCGTATGCAGCATTCATTTTTTAATGACAAAATCATTTGATCTAGCTTATCATTTGATTCTTCTGGTCATTTTGATCATCTTACACAGCAAAGTTTTTAAATGCAGAACTGATCATGATAAGAGGAATCTAAAATGGTTCCTCTTTTGTCCTTATTTAAACAGCTGAAAGTCCTGACCTCCAGGGAAAATGTAGCCAGGAAACATACTGCAGGACTTTGATGTGGCAACGATGAATTAACTATAGTTAAGAGATCGATGTAACACTGTCTTATATGGGCACAAAATGCGCAGGGATGACAGCTGTGTTATTTTACGTGATACTGGGAACTATGCCTAACAACTTTGAGAACAAATGGCTAAAATGGCTCACACCTTTTGAGAACAATACCTATTACTGTATGCTTACTCTGCTGCCAATTCTGTGCTGTGGGAAAAGGACTGAAGAGATTGTGACAGTCGAGTTATTGATTGTTCGAACTTTTTTCTGTACTGAATATGTAATTTTAGCATTGATTTGAGTACATTAGGTAAAATGCGGTTTTGGAGAATATGAGATTTACCCCCAACAAAATTTCGTGAAATCCGTCTTTCCCTTCAGCTATTAATTTCGGGGGACCGTTGTAGTATATCATCGGATATATTCCTCGTAAACTGTTCCCCACAAATGATTCTAGGAATTCCTGTTTCTCGTTGTTTTGATATAAGACCTTCCAGAGTCTGGTGTAGGAAATACACTAGTTTCCATAAATTATGGAAAAAAACAGAAAAATCGCGACTATTTGTGAAAGAAGGTTTGTAAATGCACAAAATTTATGTGTATGACGTGCGAAGTCAGGATATCGTATGCAAAAATGCGGCAATGGCATAGGTTTATTCAAATGAGCCGTAAAGTTAAAATGGCTGTGGCGGATGCGTGTGCCACATCGTTTGCGGAGTGTGAAGAAATGATTTTGAGATAGCAGATTTGTTCTAATGGCCGTGAGACATTAATTTACAGGTGAACTGAGATGGAGGCGATCGGAAGACAAGAGGCAGGCCGAAGTCAGGCTGAAGTTGTAAGGTGGCTGCATGTTGGTCCTTCTGTGGTCCACGGAGTGCGGGACAACTTTCAAAATACGTAATCAGCTTCCCGAAGGTACAGCGAAGAAAGGCCTAGAGTTACAACATCCGTGAATGATCGATAAATACGTTTAACTGCACGGAGGAACAGGAAGGCTGCCTCGAAACAGCAGGGATCTACACTAACTGTTGCTACACCAAGAGTAGATTGCCATGGAAGAAGAAACGCTGCTGTCTGCTTCCACTGTGCACAGAAGGCTTCACGATGGATATCTTTATGCCTGGCACATACCCCCTGTCACAAGGGGGAATGTTTGAACTCTTTACCTCAATTGGATCGAACACCAATGGATGTCAGTTATCTTCATAGATGAGTCCAGATTTGCTGAGCTATTTCTTACATGCTCTAATCTGGAGAAAACAAAAAAGACGCTATCATCACACTATTACCCGTGAAACCGACAGTTATGATGATGGTAGACTGCTGGTTGGGGGTGGCATCTGCTTAGGTCGAAGCAAAGACCTCTATGTGATTCCAAAGGAAACTATGAATAAACAATCGACATGGATCAGGAACACCAAACAGAAATCATCGCTCTTTCCACGTTAACCCGCTGACGGCCTTTCCCTGTGACGACCGATGAGCATTTTTCTGAGACTCACTTATTAACGTGGGAAGAACGATGATTTCTGTTTGTAAACCATGAATGTTCGAAGCTGTAGGGTCTTATATACACTTATGTTCGTCCTTGTGCACGTGCCGTAGGAGATACATTTCTCCTACAAGAGGATAATACTCGTCCCAACCCAGCGAGGCTAACAGAACAGTATCTTCAACAAGAGACCATTGTCCATGCGAATGTGAGAATCAAGTCACCCGACATTAATCCGATCGGGGATGTCTGAGATGCTCTAAGAGATGTGTTTCTGTGCTTAATCTCCTCCGCAACACCTGGGCAGGCTTAGAGCAGCTTTGCACGCAAAATGGTTATTGTCACCTACTGAGTTCCTAGACACCATCATCAACAGCATGAAACATTGCTCCGACGTGTGCATTGCTGTGAGGATGACCTAACTGTCTATTATGGTACTTGGGCTATTTAATTTTGATGCCTGATCTTTCACTTGGTTGTACGTGTGGTCATTTTTGTTGGAATGAAGTGTTTCTTACGAAATGTTTGAGTCTTTCTCTAACGTTCTACATGGTAAGGGTTTTCATCTAATTCCTTAACATTTCATGATTTTCTTTTTTAAATATCGGGACTTTTCTGTTCGTACCTTACTTTATAGAAATCAGTGTAATTTGATCCGTGGGTGGATTCAAGCCACTGGGATTGTCTACTTATCCGTGTGATGATGCTATCGCGCGGGACTTATCTGTTGACTTGTTTATTCTGATGTAGTCCATATATGGTATTTTTAAAATGTTTCTTTGGCATCGCTTTTCAAATGCTAATAAAGTATTTTCAGCATCATTTAGCAGAGTTGATGCCTGACACTCATAAAGAAGTACAGGTTTTACAAGTGCATCGATGAAGCATAGTATTGGCTTGATCTTTATTCTTTTTTGGTCCTCCTAACGGAGTGCGTTGCTTCTTTTGTAAATTTCCCTTCGTTTCATACGTAGATCTTCCGTTTATTAAGAGTATTTGCCAGACAGGTGAAATAGTTAACCTTTTCCCAGTTTTACCGCTCATAGATGAATCTGCCTTAATAATTCAGTGTACATCTTTAAAAGGGTCGTCAATTTTAGTTGTTATAATTTCTGATTATTTTCACACTAAAAGATCTTAAAAACCTGGATCAGTCTCGCAATGATTATTTACTAACCAGATTGGTTTTCTGCGTGAAGCTCCTGGCCATTTGCAAAGTGTAAGTAGTTAGTAAATTTTTCTCCAGTAGCTAATGTACTCTTACGTTCAAATATTTCCCATTACGTCATTCCCAACATATTCTATAAATCAACTGCACAGAAATAGGAGTGTGTGCATCGTTGTCTAACTCCCCTTTCCATTGGTATGGAACTACTATGTCATCCCTGAATTTCCAATAGCGTTTCTAATATTCATTGAAATGCTAATGTTTTCTTTCCATGAAATTTCAATAGAGTTCATCCCTTACATTGATATAGAATTACAGAGTGATCGATAAACTTTGTGTTGACTACACCACAAAAGTAAACGGATTGAATACGCTATATGCGTTTCATTATAAAGTACAATCTAGCTCTAGGATACAGTTTGAACTTACTGGAGGCAGATACTGTAACGAAAGACTGTAGATATGCCCATGGAACGAGTAGAATATCTGAGATCATTATTGCATCTCGAAGGGTTTCCTGGCACTGAAATAAGTAGGAAGTTTTGATTTATTTTTCTAACTATGGAAAGATATTTGTTTTGGAAAACCTGACATCTTCACTGGAAAAGAAATCAATACAATTTGCAATAAGATAATGTTTTTCAAAGTTTTAATATTATTACGCAAATAAAAAGGGAAGAAATCAGTGTCTGTAGCCGATATATCTCATCAGAGAGCGCATGGAACTATATAGTAAAGTATTCTTCTGTATCAGATATTTTAGATTTTAATACCCTCAGGGACGCGCTGAAGATACAGTTTCTTCCAATCCTCCTTTGCTAATTTGTTAAAGTAGATTATCCAAAACTAATGCAGCGTGAAATAATAATCTAAATCTTTTGGACAAGAATTCTACAGCACGTTTTTGACAAAACTAACTCTGTGAGAAAACAGATATTGTCCGTATGTTCACACAGGTAAGCCTCTACGTCTCATTAAATCGAAATAACTTATACGAGTATATTACAGAAAATTTCATCAAGAAATATAAAATTTATTGAAATATTCAATTCACTTAAGCATGAAATTCAATTCCACAATGATGTATGAAACAGAATTGTTTTATTGAAACAACATTTAAAGCTTTCTTGGATTTTTAAGAAAAATGTACCTTTCTTTTGTTTACGTTGAGTTGCTCCACTGAGTTTTGATTCATTTCTGTAGTACATTTTTTCAAGGAATATCTTCAGAAAAAATGATAAAAAGAAGTGAAAGTAAAAATAAACTTAATGATCAGTGTGAAGAATCGAATGTGAATAAGAGACCCGTTTTTACGTTTTTTAATTTAAAAATTCTCAGAGATTTCCTGACGTAGCTCTTCTATCTAATAAACCTTATTCGTGTGACGTCAGAAGTGGACTTCTGCGGACCAACATGGCTGCTGATTCAATGTTGCTGCTATTAGGTTACCCCTTACTGTTGCACAATTTTTACAATATTAACATCACGGAGTATGCCAACGAATTAATAGAGCTACAGAGCGAAAAATGAAGAAATTAGTTTCTTAGAAAAACAAATCGAGGTTGCAAAAGTATATCAAGATTATATACTTCTCATACACGGTGTATTAAATTTCCATGTTCTTATCGTCAAATATTGACGAAACATCTAAAACCCAAATCTTTGGAATCTTTTCTTTTCTTTTTTTTTTTTTTTTTTTTTTTTTTTTTTTTTTCAGAACAAAACATTTAGAAGCCCAGACAAATGCGTAATATGGAAACAACCTAGGGTTAAAAAACAACAACGACTAAAAACGTCCCAGTATCGCACGCTAGGGCGTTCTGCTTAAAAATTAAAAGAATGCTGACATTAGATAAAAGAGATAGATTTGTTTCGTTCCTTGGGAAAAGAATGCAGAACTTAATTCGTAACTTACCGATCCAAATATGCCATCAGTTGACTCCTTTTTTTTTTTTTTTTTTTTAAATTGAAATTCAAAGGAACACTACGAGATTTTATCTGCCTTCGATACGTAGTGTCATAATATCCAAAATCTTTTTCGTTAAAGTGGGCAAAACATATTCGGGAATGCACATTGGGATTAAAATAATAGAGCTGCCAGTTTACTCGTGTGGGGTGTTTTCTTGGTATGGTCCCTGTTAACCAATACATCTACCTCGATATTCTGGACAAACATGCCCTACCAACTTTGTGGCAATACTATGGAACCCAGCCTTAGCTTGTACGAGAAGGATAATGCACCAAGTCATAAAGCAAAGACTGTTAACGCGTGCTTTGACGATATTTCCGTATCGTGTGTGAATTGGCCAGCACAGAGCCTTGATCTTAATCCCATAGAGCTCCTATGGATGAATTGGAACGCCGCATAAGAAGTTTGGAACCAAGGCCTACTAGTAAGCAACAGTGAGCTGCAGAATTATGTACTGAATGGAAGCGCATATCTACCGCTGTGTTTCAAATCCTGGTTGAAAGCATGTCTCGAAGGAAAAGTGCATTCATTAAGACCAAAGCTGGACCGACACCGTGCTAATGTATGTCAATAAATACTATGTTGTGTTTCTCTTCTAGGTGTCCGGTGACTTTTGTCAGTGTAGTGTATATATATATATATATATATCGTTCGAGTCGTCACTAGACATTAAAGAAATACACTACATTACCATCTTGTTGAAGCTGTGAGGGTTTTTTTTCGAATGAATAGTGCTCTCATGGTATGCTCTTTATTAAAAATCAGTAAGCATTATTTGCGCACAAACCAGAAGGATGTTTATTCCTGTATACAAGGACAAAACAGGGTAAATTAAAAATTACGTACAACAGCCGCCCCGGTGGCGCAGTGGTCTAAGGCGCTGGCCTCTGATCATTCGTCCGTAAGGGGTCCGGGTTCGAATCCCGGTCAGGCATGGATATTGTGTTTGTCTTACGGCACTGGCTCTCTCCCTTCCCTGGAACCAGTGACCCTAAATTAGGGACGGGCGACTGCTTATAGCCCATTGAGTTACTCACGGTGGTCGTTAAAACCTCCAATCAAAAAAAAAAAAAGAAAAAAAAAGTACAACATGTTCTGAAAAGGAAATAAATACACTAATTACAAAGGACTCGGTAGAAGCAAGTAATCCCAACATGCCACAGGAACAAACAAATCAAAAATGAGATGAAAGTCCATTGTACTACATCATGGAAACAGATCAGATTGACAAATATTCAGCAGGTGTCTGGTTTGAACGCCAAATGCGCAGCAGTGGACAAAAACACTAAACAGATAGTGCGTTCCAATGGTGAATTACTCTTAGTTTTTCAATTTATGAGTTATCTGTATTAAACATTCGTCTCCTGAATTTCCAGTTTTTATCTTGTGAATTGAATTTGACGATATGCGGAAAAAAATATATTTACTTGGGACTGAATAAAGGTTGCAATAAAATTAAATAACGGTGGTATTTGCAGGAACAGGTTGTTCACTCACGTTTGAATTCATAGTGACGTTTACATCGACTATATATATAAGATTTTTCGTGTAACAATATCATATGTAGATCTTGATTGAAAACAAACACGCACACAAATGGCGCAGAATAAATGGAAAATGAAGAAGCTCTGTGGTTACGAGGTCTCCCACCCCTAAACGACACTAACTCCGTGATAATTTTGTAATTAGTTTAGTTCCACGGCTAAAGTTCCGAAGAACTTATATTAAACATTGCACTGGAAAGCACACAATATGCGAGATTTTAACTGCCGTGTAAATTGCTGCATTTCAGTTGAAATGCTTCATCTCCTTTAATTGGAATTGATTTACTCCTTGCAGAATTCCGAGAATTCCGAGAAATGTTCTGCTGTCAGCTGTAGATCTCTTTGATTAATGCCTTTAAAAATATTTCGTTGATTCGAGATCATTAATGATGGCGTACGTTTCGGCGACTGGATATTAACCCTTCTGGAGTTCAGAAGCGAGGAAACTTTATTCCAGTCGATGTTTTCTGATGATATAAGCAGGTATTTACTTACAGCAAATGCGGGAGTTATTTGAATTACTTACGATTCCGGAAATTTTAAGAAACATAGATTTCTTTAGTGCCCATATTAATGGACTGCACCGTTTTTCTGATTGGAAATACAATGCTATTAGAGATGCATTTAAATGCAATTTGCGCTGAGCTGTACACTGAAGTGCCAAAAGTCACGGGATAGCTGTATGCAAACTTTCAACTGGCGCTGCCGTCGTATAAAGGCTTTGACGCCCGCCACGATTTTTATCAGTTGCGAGGTGTAATTTCGTGAGTCAGGTGGAACAACCGCAGTAGGACCATGACCAGCCTGCGTGAATTAAATTATCGGATTTTGAACGAAGCATGGTAGCCGGAGCCAGAGTGATGCGACATTCAGGTTCCGAAATTGTGCGAATATTCAACATTCCTTGATCCACGGTGTCACGTGTGTTCCGAGAATGCCTGGTGGAAGGGCATTACCACCCACCTTAGACCAGAGCTGAGACGGGCTGTGCCCGAAGCAGAGCCCGGGCCCGAATCGGACTCGGGCTGTAGAGTATTTACTGTGGTTCGGGCTCGGGCTGTAGAATATTTACTGCGGTTCGGGCTCGGGCTGTAGAATATTTACTGCGGTTCGGGCTCGGGCTGTAGAATATTTACTGAGGTTCGGGCTCGGGCTGTAGAATATTTACTGCGGTTCGGGCTCGGGCTGTAGAATATTTACTGCGGTTTAGACACGGGCTGTAGAATATTTATTGCGGTTCGGGCTCGGGCTGTAGAATATTTGCTACGTTTCGGGCTCGGGCTGTAGAATATTTACTGCGGTTCGGGCTCGGGCTGTAGAATATATACTGCGGTTCGGGCTCGGGCTGTAGAATACTTACGGCGGTTCGAGCTCGGGCTGCAGAATATTTACTGCGGTACGGGCGCGGGCTGTAGAATACTTACGGCGGTTCGGGCTCGGGTTGTAGAATATTTACTGCGGTTCGAGCGCGAGCTCTTAGAGAGAGGAATAGCGAAGGATTTCTATTTTATATATAAATGTTATTTTATATGATTTAGCAAATGGGTAAAGGGGAATTCTTTGGCAATTAGTTCTGGTTGAGGAGCGGACATTTGGGATGGCTATTTATTCCGGGCTTGGGTAGAAAATACCACTCATTAGTGTGTTTCTGCAGAGAAGAAAAAGCTTTTTCAAGAACTATAGATATTGGAAAGTTGATAGCATGCCGACGATAATTTACTTCCCATCTCCAGGCAGTAACTCCATGTTAATTCTATTTAGCAAAGAACATATTGCAGGGCATTATGGTGCGATAATATTAGCATTATTTGAGCAACATACAATTGCAGCACCGCCCGATTATTTGGGATGCCCGGTAGCCCGAAGCACTCAGGTGGAAACGAGCGGTCAAAGAAAATCGAACAGTTTCACTGTAAAAATAGACAGAGGTCCCTTCTTAACTCCCCATTTGAGAAATACACTGGTTCATCGCAGGAGGAGGAGGAGAGAGTAGAAGTGTGGAAAAGGAGATGTTTTTTATTAATGGTTGAATAGGTTAGTCAGTCTTCGGGCTTGTCCGGGCCTGGGCTCTATCTTGCAAAACAAAATTCGGGCTCGGGCTAATGTACCACGTGCTCAGACTCCGAAAATTGAGCCTAAACTCAGCTCTGCCGTAGACAGCGCTGTGGCCGACCACGGGTGCTGAATATCTGGATTCCGTATGGCACCGTAAATCTCATGAAATCATTGATTACTTTATTGACATTATGCCGCCGCATGTATTTCTTTGCGCTGTACACGCATTCGTTTTAGAATAAACGACCATGATCTGTAACGCTTGTAGCCATTTGTTTTTCATGTGCATATCTCAGGTACATGCACCGTTTCGGTAATTTCCGTAACTGTGCGCCAAATCTTTTTTTTGTAACTGAGCGCCAAATTTTCGTAACTGTGCGATAAAACTTTTTTTCTTGGCTTTTGCTATTTCGCTGTTATGGAGTGCAGTAGAACATGTTTTCTGTTGACAAACATTTCCTTTTTATCCTTTTTCATCTTTGAGTAAATAAATTTTATCTTGTTGACAGTGTCAGTAGTATAATACATGGTATACTCATTCCTTCAAAAATCCATGAGTACTATCGGCAATATTGAATTTTTTGATATCATGGGAAAAATGCATATCGATGACATTATCAAGTTAAAAGGTCTATCTACCTATTGCTGTATCTCTTCACTTATTTTCGTCTTGAACGTATTACTTAATTTCCCTTTGCGAGAAGTAGCTGTTTAATTGCTGTAAAAGTTAATTACCTTATATCCTCCCGAAAACCTGTTATGTTCTCTTAACAAATGTATTATTTCGGATTGCACCGTGATATTACTGAAAACCAAATAGCGATTAAACATCATATGCGCAAAAGACCTATTTGATCCTTAATATTCCTAATTCCTTCTTAGAATATGTTTTGTAAAAAAACCAAACGTACTTATCCCATTTCAAGCGCTTCTCTTGCATTGAAATACGAAAACGACAATCCTTACTTTCTGTGTTTTATTTTCTGATGCATAACTTCGCTGCTGGAGGGCGTAAGTGCTGATCCTACCGAATTCAAAATGCATTTCTATATCATTGATTCCAAATATCCGACTGAAGTAAATTATTTTTTTAATTCGATACGATTTATATCAAAAATTATTTAGGGTACAGTTTGTTTTTAGGAATTGCGTGATTTTTTGCTAGAGGCATTAAAGTTAAATTGCGATTTTTCAGATATCTGCTTCTGAATGTAATATTTCTTTTTACATCGGATAGTGCTCCTGGTGGGAGGACATACAATTCCTAACTTTTGGTAAGAAACGGTTTTTACATCAGGAGGCGTAAGTGCAAATTTCTATTTCTGTGTATTTTCAGCAATATCTGAGCTCCTGAAAATTTGTTTAAAAACATTATTTTGTGACCATATACCACTTGCAACGGAAAATGTTTGACATTACTTTCTGCTTTATGTAATGCGTAGTTTTTCCTCCAAGGTGAGTAGATATAAATCTTATTTTTTCAATATCTCTGCTTTTAACAGTTCTATTTAAAAAAATGTCTGACAGTGTTTGCAATGGTAAACGTTTGGCTTGCAATCTCGTGTATTTCTTAACGGACATGTGCGTCACTAGAGGGCGTAAGTTCACGTTTCTTCTCGTCTACACTATATTTACAGAAATACGTGCGCGTCTAAAAACCAGATTAAAAAAATCCGTTTTTGGTCAGATAGTATCTACTAACAACGAAAACATTTTCTACCCAAAATAGGGCACAA
The DNA here is from genome assembly GCA_039090855.1 of Macrothele yani. Classification (NCBI taxonomy): domain Eukaryota; kingdom Metazoa; phylum Arthropoda; class Arachnida; order Araneae; family Macrothelidae; genus Macrothele; species Macrothele yani. Next base: position 191,876,836 of record CM076995.1, read on the forward strand.
TTTAAACGCTAGGGGACCAAAAGTTTAAGCTGATTTTTTAGATATATCTGCCTATAAATGTTCAATTTGAAAATACTCTTAATAGCGGATACCATTTAGCTTTTGAAATACTTTGCTTGCACTTGTGGGTTTTCGTATGATAGTTCACAGTTATGTTGGTGTTGGTATCTCCGCTTCTAAAAACCTTATAGGAAATTTTTCTGCTTTTATTTTATGCGATTTTTTACGGTAAAGATTGAGAAATTATCCGTTTTAAATAATGCATGTTTTCACCGCTAGAGGGCATACGTCAAAACCGTTTTCTTGATATCTCTGCTTGCAGGATATATACTTGAAAAATTATTTTTCCTTTGTATATAATTTGTTATGAAGTATATTTTTCAGATATTTTCTACTTTTCCATTACGCAAAATTCGGCTACACTATATAGTTCGGCCCCTAGTCGTCTGTTCGCTATCGTGCGAATGGAATGCCGGGAGAAACGTTTCGCGATAGGTGGCGCTGCAGCTGCGTCGGCGTTTTCTCCCGCGCTGGGTGTGTTACGTCATCGCTGTTTGCTGAGTGCGTCTTTCGTGTTCTGTTCGCCCTGTTCTAAGCTGTTCTTTTCAGCATGCGTTGTAGCTCTGTCAGTAGCCATGTGGAACTGGAGGTGTTCTTGGGACGTGCTTTGAAGATGCTTGTATTCCTCTTGATAAGGTTATGACTCTTTTGTATTGTTTTGCCAAAGGATTGTTCTACAATGATGCAATTGAGGAATCTTCCCAGGGTGGGGTTTCCACATCCTCTGCAACAGTCAGTGACTATTCCTGTGCGACAGTCAGTGCAGAGAACTAGTCGCAGAGTTTATGGTAGCTTACGAACAAGACGAAGGACAGCTTGGAGGGCCTGGTGTCATCATATAAGTGGATGAGGCTAAGGTTGGGAAGCGGAAGTATAATCGTGGTCGTCTCATTGAGGGCACCTGGATCCTTGGCATCTTTGAACGAGATTCGAAACGATTCAGGGTTGAGATCTGCCCGCAGAATAACCGCACTGCTCAGACATTACTGCCGCTCATCCAGAAACATGTTCAACCCGGAACTACTGTCATGACGGATCAGTGGGCTGCGTAACGCAATCTCCCATCCTGTGGTTTCCAACATCTGCAAATAAACCACTCACTCAATTTCGTCGATCCGACTACTGGGGCGCATACGCAAGGTGTTGAGAGCAATTGGCGGCCCCTCAAACGCACACTATATAATGGCATTCACAAAGACCACTTGGCCGACCACATTCTGGAATATATATTCCGACAAAATTGTCGTCTTTCCTCTGAACACTGTTTTGAGGTAATGATTGCTATCATCAAACAATTCCTTCCTGAACGTAATATTTTTCACTTGAATATTCGTACTAGATAGACAGGTTCTCTATGAGGAGGAAACACTTCTTTTCCGTCGTTATAAATATTTAACACCACCTGAACTACTTACATTCCATAAAGGCCCTTTACAGGGCCAGCCATATTACAAAATAAACCCCTCCCTTTCAAAAATACCATATTTCGCCTCCCTACCACTAATCCCGCACAACCCACACACCGGTTACGTATTCCACTTGGGGGCGTTAACTCTTTGATTTGAAAATGCTTCTGTCTTTGAAAACTTTCTTTTGGAATGAGAAATTTGTGTGCACAATTTGCTCATTTTTATAACATACTTCTCAGCCGCTAGCGGAGAGCATGCGACTATTTGTGTTTCTGTGTTTTATCGATTCTAGATATCCGAATGAATTTCGTTCTAACCTGTTCTATTGACTATGAATATGAGCAACTTAGAAAATTTTTATCCTTGGCGGAAATGATTCAAGAGGTGTTGTCGCTAAGACCAAAAATTCGGTGTCGTCTTTCTCTTTACTTTTAGATGCGAAATACCTGGAAAATTGAGCTTCAAAAAGTGCCTTTGTTAGAACTGATGTACTTAATTTGTTTTGGAGGCGTAAGTGATCACTCCACACACTGAAGTGATCTCTTACGCGTCTAAAACATTCAAATAATGAATTACTTTTAGGAACTTACTCCAAATAAAAGAGTTCTAATGTTACTTTTCTTGCTTTGAAGCTTTTAATCGGTTTAAAAGCCATTTGAGATTTCTCGTTCGTTTAGAGTGTAAAAGAAACTTATCTCTCTCAAGCGCTTTATGGAAGGAAGAATTGTTTTCAATTTTTTCTAGGCAATAGAATTCTTACTACTGACCAGCGAAAAAGTCTTCTGTGCAGCCATTTTAATCAGGATAATTCCGAACAGGAAAAAATAAGAACTGTCTCCACTAAATGTGCCGGACTTTGGGGAAAAGTGCTTGAAATTTAGAACTTTCTGAAAAATGTTAGGTACTCGTAGAACTTTCAACAAAGTTACTTTATTCACTTCTTTCTTTTTAGTGTTGCGCGATATGTTATTTTCACACAATAAGTCAAAGAAGAAATATGTGCTGGAAAATTCTGGTCGGACTCGTCAGTATCACATCCATTATATTTCCAATCTGCCTTATAGAAACAGAGATAGATCTTGCCATAACAATAACAAAATTGCATTTATTCCGTTTAGCTGAAAATGTAAGCACGTTGAAAAAAAATATGCGTCTTATGTTTAGGAGAATCTTGGTTAGGTTCCATCTGCTAGATCCAAAAATAAAGTTTTTCCAAACGATTCCATAAATGAAACTTCAATTATATTAATGCAAATTCACATTTATGCCACCTAGTGAGAAACTCGTGCAACAGAAACTTGAAGATGATCTGGAAAATTTTAACCGAGATTACCTCTGCTTCGTGTGCGTAACTAAGAAATTTTTCTGGGGTGGGTTAGAATATCGATGGAGTCTACATGAAATTACACCACTAATGTTCACGCAATATCTACCTGATAACTTCGGAGAATATAAATTTTCGCGCCCCGATTGGCATCACTAGGTATTTGTATAATCAAACTAAGCATCACTATTCAAGTACAGAAATCAACAACGAAATTTATAACAACAAGATGAAATAATTAATTCCGCAAGCAATAATTAGGTAAAAGTAATACAAACATTTTGTCATAAATAGAACTATAATACAAAGGCAATTCACTGGAAAATGTATCTCTAAATGTGTCAATATACTGAGGAAATGTGTCTCTAAATGGGTCAGTACACTGAAAAAATGTGTCTCTAAATGTGTCAATGCACTGAAAAAAATGTTTCTCTACTGTCTGGGATATACCCTGACTACCAGAAAAGAGGGAATGCGGGTCATGGACTTCTAAGCTCGGCCACAGACATCCAATCTGCCGGACGAATTTCAATGCCGAGCTGTTGGTTGCAGAAATTCCTAAAATCCGCCCATCTTGCTCTACCCTAGGATGTTAGACCTCATTGGGCTAGGACAGGTAGGAGCAGGGGATTACAACCCAGGGGGTAGAACATCTAGGAGTAACAAAGTCATAACCTAGGGGTAGAACATCTAGGAGTAAAAAGAGCATATCCTAGGGAGTGTTACATCACCGACTCTGATTTACAATATTGCCATTCTACTGATTTACCAATAGATCTACTGATTTTGACTTTAGCCTACTGATGGAGTTTCAAAATCTACTGATTTTCCTGCTTTAAAACCACCTACACACTTAGAGACATGATGTCCAAGAATATCAGCTTTCTTTGTGTACTTACCACTACTGACCCAATCAACAAGACTCACCTCAAAACTGGTCTGCGGAGAAATTCCTGACGAATAATAAAATTATTTAACACCTGCTACCTATCATTTTCTTAAATTCACGCTGGTTGCCATGAAATATTCTTTTATTATAGATAACTAATTAGTCTGTTATACAAAGAGCTTTCCTAGTTTTGTTAAAACGCACAATATTAGGAAAAGGAAAAGTACGATATTTGTGTTAATGATACTTCGTTTTTTAATATAGCACTTATTTCACATACTTTGGGGGCATCTGCGTATCGTTCAGTAAGAAGTGTAAGGGTATAACTATTTGTTTTTAGGAAAACAACAAATGGGACCAATCGAACTGCGACTAAATTAAGAGGCAAATTACATGATTATTCACACTAACATTAATTTTGATAATGAGCATTATTTTATAAAGCTTTTATAAAGCTGGTCATCAGTAACATCGTATGGAAAAGCCACTCGAGATTGTAATGGTTTGAATTTTATTCTGGTGTTGTTTGGATTTTATTTTGGTGTTTTAACAGTTGAATACTAGTATTGTTTAAAATGCCAGTAAATTTAAGCGTTCATTCGTATTGAGATTACACAGTCGTATCAGAATAATATGACCACCCACAAAATCACAGTATACACATCCAGGGTGTCACGTCAATTCGTCGCGTGCGACAATTCGTCGACTACGTCAATTCGTCGACTACGACAATTCGTCGCCTGCGTCAGTTCGTCGCGGGTCAATTCGTTGACCACGACGATTCGTCGAGCGTCAGTTCGTCGCGGACAAATTCGTCGACTACGTCAATTCGTCGCGTTTACAGATTTTCGTTACATACAAAACGAATGCAGGAAAACGTACGATTTAAAATTTCGTGAAATCTAGTTTTCATTTCAGAACCATCAAATTTGGTATCATGAAACTCTAACTTAGACGCTAGACGGTTTTGGGAAGGGGTTGGAGCCCGGGGGTCAGAGTCCCCCTAATAAGAAATTTCGTAAAAACTACAGTTTTCATTTTAGAACTACAAAATTTGGTATACTATCTCATGGTACTCTAACTTAGACGTTCACCGTTTTTGGAACGGGTCAAGGCCAGGGGGTTAGAGCCCCCACACACAATTTTTTTTTAAAAACTACAGTTTTCAATTCAGAACCACCAATTCTGGTATACTATCTCATGGTACTGGAACTTAGACGCTAGACGATTTTTTGAAGGGGTTACAGCCCGGGAGGTAAGAACTCCCCTCATAAAAAAAATTCGCAAAATCTACAGTTTTTAATTTAGAACCGTCAAATTTGGTATACTATCTCATGGTACTCTTACTTAGACGGTAGACGGTTTTTGGAATAGGTCAAGGCGCGGGGGTAAGAGCCCCGCACATACAAAATTTTCGTAAAATCTATAGTTTTCAATTTAGTACCACCAAATTTGGTATCATGAAACTCTAACTTAGACGGGAGCCGGTTTTTGGAACGGGTCGGGGCCCGGGGGTCAGAGCCCTCCCCTCGTACCAAATTTTCTTAGAATATCCCGTTTTCAATTTAGAACCACCAAACTTGGTATACTATCTCGTGGTAATTTAACTTCGACTGTAGATGGTTTTTGGGAAAGGGTTGGAGCTCGGGGTTCAGAGCTCCCCCATAAAAGATTTCGTGAAATCTACAGTTTTCATTTTAGAACCACCAAATTTGGTATACTACATTATGGTACTCTAACTTAGACGGTAGAGGGTTTTCAGAACAAGTTGGGGCACGGATGGTTAGACCCCCCCCCACACACACACACAAATTTCGTAAAATCTATAGTTTTCAATTTAGAACCACCAAATTTGGTATACTATATCATGGTAATCTAACTTAGACGGTTTTCGGAACGGGTCGGGGCACGGGGGTTCCACCCCCTACAAAATTTTCGTGAAATCTACAGTTTTCAATTAACCACCAAATTTGGTATACTATATCATGGTAATCTAACTTAGACGGTTTTCGGAACGGGTCGGGGCACGGGGGTTTTCTCCCCTCCCCATAATTTTTTTCGTGAAATCTACAATTTTCAATTTAGAACCACCAAATTTGGCATACTATCTCATGGTAGTCTAACTTTGACGGCAGACGGTTTTTGGAACGGGACGGGCACTGGGTCAGAGCCCACCTCATAAACAAATTTGTAAAATCTATAGTTTTCAATTTAGAACCACCAAATTTGGTATACTATCTCATGGTGCTCTAACTTAAACGGTAGACGGTTTTTGGAAAGGGTCAAAGCCCGGGGGTAAGTGCCTCTACATACCAAATTCTTCTTGACAAGTGGTCAGAAGCCAGCCCCTAGATCACTCCTCCGCCGTAGCGGCACACGTTGAAATATATTTTTCATACGGCCCCAAACGCTCTTATGGACATACTAGATTGAACTGGAAGCAAATAAATCATTAATATAATTTGTACTAGCAGGGATACCAGTTATTTGCCAGGTACATATTACTATTTGGGGAATCACCAAGTTCAGCGGGTGAAAGTTAATGAATGAAAAAGATATTCCTGCAATTTTCCAGTAAACGTATTTAAATTTTTTTGATTTAGTTAATTTAATTTTGCGAAACAAAAAAGAAAGAAAAAGGAATGGAAATACTTACCTTCTAGGAGACATCTATAGAACTGCAGTATATCTGGCGTGTGCTTCTGTGAATCCCGCAACAAAGAAATGCAATGTACCTATGTGATGTCGATTGCGTTCGACTTCACATTGGCATTGATCATCTTTTTCTTACCGTTTTGAATTTTGAATATCTGGAACTCTCTATTTACATTACATTATATTTCTTCCTGATAAGCCGTTCGTTGGTAGTGAAAGCTAAACTATATTAATTTGTGGTTTTAATACACCATTAAACGCATATTTTTGCACTTTATTGTTATCTACAATCTCTAACTTAGACCGTTGGTCGGTTAGTTGGTTGATTGATGGTTTATGGTGCAAGGCCCTCAAAGGGCCAAAGAGCGCCTTAGAACGTAGATAGGGTATTCTTAAGAGTAAAAAACGGAGCCTTTTATGAAAATTTTGTTTGGGGCTCCCTTGACCAGGGCCCCTACCCCTTCCAAAAACCGTCTACCATCTAAGTTAGATAACCATCAGATAGTATACCAAATCTGGTAGTTCTAAATTGAAAACCGTAGATTTTATGAATTTTTATGTGTGGGGGGGGGGAGGGCTCTCACCCCCGGGTCCAACCCCTTCCTAAAACCGTCTAGCGTCTAAGTTAGAGTTTCATGATACCATGTTTGATGGTTCTGAAGTGAAAACTGTAGATTTTAGGGAAAAAAATATTACGGGGGTGGGAGCTCTGACCCCCGAGCCTTGACCCGATCCAAAAACGATCTACCGTCTAAGTTAGAATACCATGAGATAGTATACCAAATTTGGTGGTCCTAAAGTGAAAACTGTAGATTTTAGGAATTATTTTATGAGGCGAGCTCTGACCCCCGGGCCTTGACCCGTTCCAAAAACGGTCTACCGTCTAAGTTAAGTACGAGTACCATGAGATAGTATAACAAATTTGGTGGTTCTAAATTGAATACTGTAGATTTTCCGGCATATTTTATGACGGGGGGCTCTTACCCCCCGGGCTCCAAGCCCTTCCAAAAACTGTCTAGCGTCTAAGTTAGAGTATCATGAGATAGCATACCAGATTTGGTGGTTCTGATTTGAAAACTGAAGTTTTTAAGAAAATTTTGTGTGTGGGGGGCTCTGAGCCCCGGGCCTTGACCCGTTCCAAAAACGGTCTACCGTATAAGTTAGAGTACCAGGAGATAGTATACCAAAATTGGTGGTTCTAAATGTTTACTGTAGATTTTACGGCATTTTTTAATGACGGGGGCTCTTACACCCCTGGCTCCAACCCCTTCCAAAAACCGTCTAGCGTCTAAGTTAGAGTACCATGAGATAATATACCAAATTAGGTGGTTCTAAATTGAAAACTGGGGTGGGGGGGGGGGGTGCTCTGACCCCGTCCGGGCCTTAACCCGTTCCCAAAAACCGACAACCGTCTAAGTTAGGGTACCATGAGATAGGATACCTGATTTGGTGGTTCTGAATTGAAAACTGTAGATTTTAGAAAAATTTTGTATATGGGAGGCTCTGACGAACCGGGCCCTGACCCCTTCCAAAAACCGTCTACCGTCTAATATTTTTAGTGCCAAAGAAAAAGCGTAATATTCCTATCCTGTCTGAGTGTCCAAACTTTATAAATTTGATCATGGGAGGAAGACGTTCGAAATCGTACATTTTCCTGCATTCGTTTTGTATGTAACCAAAATCTGTAAACGCGACGAATTGACGTAGTCGACGAATTGAGGTAGTCGACGAATTTGTCCGCGACGACTTGAGGCGTGACGAATCGTCGCAGTCGACGAATTGACGTATAACCTACATCCAGGGGCGTCACAGAGTGCGCGTGACAAGGTCGACCACACGGAGATATAAGCGGCAGGTCAGGACAGATGAGCCATAGTGCGTTACGTGAGCACAATGCGCAAATGTAGGGATTTGACGAACGTTCTTTTTTTATTTTTTGACTGGAAGTTTAACGACAACCCTGAGAAACTCAATGGGCTGTAAGCAGTCGCCCGTCCCTCATTTGGTGCCACTGGTTCCAGGGAAGGGAGAGAGCCAGTGCCATAAGACAAACACAACATCCATGCCTCACCGGGATTCGAACCCAGATCCCTTCCGGACGAATGATTAGAAGCCATCGCTTAGACCACTGCGCCACCAAGCCGGCAAACGTACGTTCAAAAAAGAATTATCATTGGCTACCGCGCCAAGGGTAGAAGCATCTCAGAAACAGCAGATTTCCTGAGTTGTTCGCGAGGTGCTGTAGTAAGGAAGTACCAAGAATAAACAGCTGGGAAACCGAGTACCTTCCGTCGTCATAACTGTGGAGCCCCAAAGTCTAACGTCCCCAGAATAGAACGTCGCCTACATTGATTGGTAAGGACAATCGACGCGCAATAGTGCAGCAGTTGACCACGCAAATGAATGCTAGGGGGCACCCAGATACATGTCTCCGATAATAGTAGAGCAAACCCTGTTACGCATAGACCTCTGTAGCTGACGCTGGGTCAAGTCACCCACGTGCGTGAACTCTGATCCATCGGCAACGACACCTGCAGTTCTCATGGGACTACCGTCATTGGAAAGTGAAAGAATGGAAATACCCTGCCTTCTCCGACGAATCAAGGTTTCTAGTTCACATAAATGATGGGAGGTGGCGCTTACGGTGTCAAAAGCACGAGAACCAACATCCGCACACGCTTGTCGATCAAGTACAGGTGGGAGGTGGGAGTGTTCATGTCTGGGAAATGTTTTATTGGTATGACATGGGACCGCTGGTTCCCGTGGATGGGTCCCTGATGGCAACTTGTCCATCCTCGCTGGCCATATTAATCCCTTTTTATTGGACGTTTATCCTGATGGTGATTTTGTCTTCCAACAGACAATGCGCCCTGCCACGTCGCTGAGGGGGTGGGTGTCTAGTTCCAGGAACACGACAGCGATGTCTCCGTTCTCCCTTGGTCGACGAAACGTCGCGTCCTCAATCCAATAGATCACTTGTGGGACAATTTTGTTTGACTGGTTCGACGTGCCGACCCACAACCACGCTATCTCCGGGATATCCGTGCTGTTCTGCAGTCCGAATCGGCACGTGTCTCTCGGGCAACCTCATTGCACTCATGACATGTGGTCTCCTTGCTGTCATCCGGGCCAAAGGTTCCATTATTAGGTAGGTGGCCATGTTACTCTGATACGACTGTGTACATCTAATACTACATTACATTTGTAAGGTGGCGCATATTTCAAGCAAAAACAATCTGAACTGATTTTTTGAACTCTGCTCTACTGATTTCAGGCAAGCGTCTGTGGCAGCATTGCCTGGTTAGACGGCTTCACAAGGACAAGTTTCTCCAACTGATTTTTTTTTCTGAATATAATATATGGCGGTGGAAAAAATCAAATTATTTTTTCGTTTGCGCTCTAGGGTCTGGTTACAGACAGAACGTCTGGCAGTGTGGAAACGCAAAGAGAGGAAAATGGAATTAAATCGAGACAGAGGCGTAGGAGATATTAAAACACAAATGCGAATACGAATTCTTAATAAAAAAAGCACGTCGGGCTATAAATTGGATTTTAACTCTTAAATTCCTATTGTGATTGTTCTCCTGTTGCATTTGCTTGATCAAAAGCGGAAAATATATAACCCATCCTCTACAGCAAAAATCTAATGACTCATGCAGCTGTGTACCAAATCTATCGCGTAAGAAATCTAGAAAGTATGTGAACGATTTCAGCTCTATAAGAATATACACTATATTGACTAAATCTCCGGACACCTGGAAGAGGAACACAACATAACATTTATTGACTTACATTAAAACGGCGTCGGTCCACCTTTGGTATTAATGCATGCACTGACCCTTTGAGGCATGCTTTCGATAAGGTTTTGGAACACAGCGATAGGTACGCGCTTCCATTCAGTGCATAATGCCGCTAACTGTTGCTTAATAGTAGGCTTGGTTCCAAACTTCTTATGCGGTGCTCTAATTCATCCCATAGGTGCTCTATGGGATTAAGATCAGGGCTCTGTGCGGCCATTCCACACACAATACGGAATTATTTTCAAAACACGCCGTAACAGTCCTTGCTTTATGGCTTGGTGCATTATCCTCCTGGTACAAACAAGGCTCGGTTTCATAGTATTGCTACAGATTTCATAGGACATAATTGTCCAGAATATCGAGGTAGACGCGTTGGTTAACAGGTTTGTCCACGATAACCAATGGGTCGGGACCATACTACGAAAAATAACCCCACACGTGTACACTGCCAGCTCCAAACTTTGCCCTTTGGAACAGTACATTGTGGTAAATAGCGTTCCTCCGGCTGCCACCATACCCACACACGGCCATTAGACTGATGGATCGTGTATCTGGATTCATCAGTCCATAGGACCCGTTTCCATTGATCTACGGTCCACGAGAAATGTACTTTACAACATGCTAAATGACGAGTAGCATTCCGAGTGGAGATGAAAGATTTATGAGCAACCGCACGACCACGGTAACCCTTGGAATGAAGTTCTCTGCGAATATTACGTGTACATACCGAGGTTCCAGCATTGTTACTCACCTGTACACTGAGGTATTGTGCAATACTTCGTCGATTAGCTGTAATGACTCTCCTGAGGCTTTGATGTTCTCTATCACTGGTTTTCTTTGGTCTGCCGGTACGTTTTTCTGCTTCTACTTATTCAGTGCATTACAAATAGTTGACTTGGGTATGTTTAAAAGCCTCTCGGTTTCTCTCATGGACAACCCACTAATATAACACCCAACAATCTTTCCTTTCTCAAACTCAGTTCCTGCCGCGACATTTTTGCTCAACCTCACAGTGCGATATGATTGCGTTCAGCGGCAAGTTTGTTTTTATACCGTTTGCAGCTTTACTGCGCACCTTAACAACAAAGCGGATCCGTTTATTTGCTGTTGAAGGAGTGTCCGGTGACTTTTGTCAATATAGTGTATTTGTTAGTGTGTCTCCCCATTAGATGGTATTGGAAAAATACGAAAAAGGTCATCTACAACAAAATTGAGCAATAAAGAAAGTTACAACTGAGCTGGAAATTTTATCACCTCTACTTTGTATCCGATACTACACTGCTTTTCGAATATGTTACACAGAGAGAGAGAGCTAATGATAAATGCTTTAATTAATGGTCGGCATATATTTGCCGAAAGATATGCTAGAAGGACTGCCTTCGCAGAGTTTTAATAGTTCTTTTCCTCTGCTAAAAAAGTACGTCGTGTTCCAACTTTACAGCTGCGGTGTTCTTCTGCTTTAACTCATGTGCACCATTTTATGTGCTGGAATGTAATTGAGAGTAACTTAATACAACCGTACAAACCATTAAAAGAGCACACGAATTTTTAATCGTTCTTTTGTACACAAGCTGAAATAAATTTTTACTAACCGCAGAAAAAATCAAATAGAGCATGCATTTTTACGGCTAGCTCTCCATTACTAAGTAGTCTATTCCAATTTACAAGAGAAATAAATGACAAAGCCTTGGAAAGACATTTAGAGAACGCTTGGAAATCATTTTACGCCCACGTTGTTGTTAACAATTCAGTGAGTTTTAATGCACTGAAAGTAAATGTTTGCAAAAGTGCTACGATATCTTAGCAATCTGAATTACGCAGCACTGTGCAATTTAATTTTCTTTATTTGGACAGTAAGAAAATGAGAACTAAATCTGTCGTTTTCCATTGAATGTCATATGTCTGCGACCTTCGAAAGGAGTCGAAAGGAGACGCGAAACCAATTTCTTTCTTGGGTCTTCCGATAAAGGTTTTCATATATCAATAAATAAATATTACATCCTCAACAGAGATAATAAAAAGCGCATTTGGTGGTGGTAAAATGGATATGTGTTGTATTAAAACTCTTTAATAAATTTTCAGCAAATGCAAATATTCAGAATCTTGAGCAAATTTGAATATGCAGCCCAAGATGATGATAATACGTTTTTCAAAGAAAAAGGGAAACACATATGTAAACGAGTGGAACGGATGTGGTAACAGACTCCTTTGTTAGAATTCATTTTATTCTAGACATACTAGAAAGTGACTAAGAGCTGAGCTTCAAAAGTCAGAGAGGTCCTTAGCCAAAACGGTATTCTATGAACATGAAACTGGATTAAACGAATCGAATGTTTACTTAATATTAAATATCAAACGAAATTTTATCTCTTAAGCGCTTGAATAGTTTCTTACCACATAATATTGACTCTGAGGTGTGTTCTTCACTTGCGAACGAATTAAAACGATTGAAATGCATTCGTCTCAGTATTTGTGCCCCGAAGCTATAAATGCAAATAAAAGGATCGGCCACGTCTAGGCAAAGCAATTGCGTTCACAAGCCCTTTTTCTTTTTGACACAGCTTTAAACATCATTTATTCGGAACGAACACCAAAGTTAATAAAAACAAGAAAGATGACACCAAATTCTCGGTAGCGATGAGCACGTATTTTAATCCTTTCCGACACAGATAAAATATTTCAAAATTATTCATTATAAATGCAACCTATTTCAGAAAATACAAAAAATTCAACCGCAGTTCCACAGTTGATAAAACATCTAGAAACAGAAACAGTTGCCGTCTCCCACTAGAGGTGCAAAATCTTTTATGAATAGACAAAGTCATCGCTGTTTCCACGTTTTTCTTTAATTAATACACAGCAAACGGAAAATCGTATTTCGACACCGCTGGGATCGAACCCCAGATATCTCGATAACTAGCCGAGTGCGTTCACCTTACACTACGGCGCCAACAATTCACAGCGCTATGTGTGTTTATCAGTCAGCATCTGACTTCACAAATCCGTACGGATGGGCTCAGCACCTGAATTGTCTCCATCTGGTTGGGCTTAACGGCACAAGCTATTTAATTATAGCTAATAAATCCAAAGGGCGAGAGAAATGGTGAAAATCTTCCAAATACGTTGAGACAAGGGCAAAGGGTGAGCGATATGTTTCACCGTTTCTCTCTGCCTTTGGATTTATTAGCTATAATTAAATAGCTTGTACCGTTAAGCCCCACCAGATGGAGACGTCTCAGTTGCTGAGTCCATCCCTGCGGATTTGTGAAGTGAGATGCTGACGATAAACACATATAGCGCCGTGGATTGTTGGCAACGTAGCGTATGGTGACGTCTCAGTTGCTGAGCCCATCCCTACAGATTTGTGAATTCAGATGCTGACAGATAAACACACATAGCGCCGTGAATTGTTGGCACCGTAGCGTAATGTGAACGTACTCGGCAAGTTATTGAGATATCTGGGGTTGGTTCCCAACGGTGTCGAAATGCAGTTTTTCGGTTGCTGTGTGTTAATTAAAAAAAACATGGAAAGAACGATGACTTTGTCTATTTATATTTTCTCCACGTATTTAGAAGATTTTCACGTCTGTCACAAAAATTAACAACCAGTGTGACGTACTACAGAGGTGAATCACGTGTCAAGATGACAAATCTGCAGCGATACATTCCATCCACGTAGCTTAGTTGGGAGAGCAACTTACTCCGGAATGAGGAGGCGCGCTTTCGATCACAGAAAATTATTTTTTGTAACATTCACGACCGAACGTAAAAATGAATCTACTGGCCGTCGGGTTCTTCGAAAAAAAAAAAACGCGTGATGTTCATTCCACATGTCGTCTGGAATTAATGAAAAGTTCCTACTTCGCTTCAAAAAAAAAAAAAATAAGAATTAAGAGGGAGATGATGTGACGTACTAAAGAGGCGAATCACTTGTGAAGACGACAAATCTGCAGCGATGCATTCTGTCAGTGTAGCTTAGTTGGGAGAACAACTACTCCGGAATGACAGGGCTCGGTTCGACACTCTTCACTGACAAAATTGTGTTTTCGTACCTGTGCTCAAAAGTTTTCTCCTAGCTGAAGAAACATATCAGAGACAAAGCGACTTTTGCATCTAACAGTTAGAAGAACAAATTTAGATGAAAACATGACCTAACTTTGCGCACTCTAGTGGAAGAGTTTTGAATAACGAAAAAATAGGAAATATATGAAAGGTATTCTTCACAGCAAAAGCCATGTTAAGGAAAAGAGTTTTTCAAATATGTTTTTTTGAAGAAGAGATAGCGAGAAAAAAGTTTTGACATGTCTTCCCCGTATCCAGTAAATGTGCATTATTTTAAAAAAGAGATAAAATTCCTATACGTACTGTAACGAATAGCATACATTAAAAACAAAATTCAAAAGGACTTTTAGAAGAAAAAGTACGAGATCAAACCGAAGAATATACTTATACCACCTAACGCCAAAACTGTAAACTACAAAACCCCATGAGAGGCAAAGTGATCCCCAAAGTAAATAGCATACGTCGTTCAAAGAATTATTTAAGTTGGACTTTTAAAAGTACAGATATTAACAAAAACGGATTTGATATTTGCGCCCGTAGCGGGGAAATTGTACACTATGATGGCAATAAATGTACGCAAAATGTTTAGGAAATTAGTAGTACAAATTTTGAAGATGACAATCCGAATTTTGGTGTAAATGTGACAAGAATGGTAAGTCAGATAATATCCGAAAATTTGAAAATTTTCATCGGCCTGGAGCGGAACTCGAACCCGCGTCTCCCAGATAGCGCCCGGATATGCTAACCACTATACCACCCAGAAAGACCAAGTCTCAAGTTTCCGATTGAAAATTTTTAAGTTGTCGGATATCATCTGACTTACCATCCTTATCACATTTACACCAAAAATCGGATTGCCATCTTCAAAAATTTGTATTAAATGGTGTAATCCCGTATTTCTGTCATGAAGTTAGTAGTATTTGATCGAGAAACGATTTTTTTAACCTTTTAAGCGGCTGATGCGCGTCAATCAAATGGTGCTCAAAACTTTCTGCGCTACCCAATGAGTAATGTTCACATGCCGGCCAAGTTTTATGAAAGCTACAAATAAGCAGTTCCTTTCCCCCACTGATTTCAGCAGTACCGATCATAAAGCAGATGATAAAGGCTCCCTTCTCGTTCTTTCTTCTCTATTTTATGATACAAGACATGACCGGAAACGGCTAGTCCCCCTGATAGGGATATCATGCCACTGAGCAAAAAGAAGTGTTTCAAACATCTTCTCTCTCCTATCTTAGGTTTATCGCTATTGTTAAAGCCCATTTAGCAGGCGATTAGTCAGAAAAGACTAGTGTCAATAACCCCTAAACGAACCATCAGAATATCAAAGGTAAGGGGAAAGCGACGCTTTTTGGCGTACAGGTGTACTCCTACACCCGCGTTTGGTCTACGTCTTGATAAGGATGGTACAAAGGCCGTTCCATAAAAACTGAGAGCATTTTTTTTAGTTGGTAACAGTGCGAAGGGGAAAAACAACCACGCAGACGACTAACTGAATTAAGGAATTATCTATGGTAACAGTTATTAGGCGTGGCGATAGATACGGTTTTGTTATTGCGCAGTTGTTTAAGGTACGTCTGCATTTTGTTTTGTTTTATTGCGCAGTTGTTTAAGGTACGTCTGCAATTTGCCATCCATACAGTTATGGAGGTGAGTGATTCAGAATTAAGAAGTGAAATGCGTTGTGGGATAAAAGTTTGCTATCGTTTAGGTAAAACATCTCTAGAAACAGTTGATTTAATGCAAAAAGCTTAAAAAGATAAATGTTTGGGTGAGTCAACGACTTTTATATGGTACCATGATTTCAAAAAAGGGTGTTTGTCTGCAGAACTCGTTCCTAGGCCTGATCGACCTGAAAGTGTTGTCACGAAGCGTATTGTTAACACTGTTTGAGCAATCCTGCAAGAAGATCGACAAATAGTGTATGAAGACTTAGCGGCGTTAACTAATATTTCAAAAACGTCGGCATTCCGCATACTATACGAAAAATCACTGCGGTACCGTGTGTGTTCTAGATTGGTACTTCATCACCTGAAGAGAGAACAACTGTTAGCCAAAGTTCAGGTGTATCATGAGTGGAAACAAATGATTGCAAAGGATCCAAGCTTTCTAAACACAGTAATAAGTGCCGATGAAACATGGGTCCACAGTTTAGACCCCCTCACGAAGCGCGCAACGAGTGTCTGGAAACCCACAGGCTCATCTTCTCCGAAAACAGTTCGCCAAACCAAATCAGCTGGGAAGGTGATGATGATCATTTTTTTTATCATAAATGTGTAGTCAACTAGCATGCCGTTCCTCCCAAATTACTGCCAATGTTGAGTATTACATTTCAGTCTTGAAGTTTCTGCGACGACACATATCCATTAAGCGACCGGAACTGGTGGGCAAGTGGACATTGCACCATGATAACGCCCGCCCACATGTGGCTGCTTGTGTTTAACAGTTTCTTGCAAAACGCAGTATTGAAATCATGTCACAGCCTGCCTACAGTCCTAACGTCGCCCGTGCGATTTCTGGTTGTTTGCAACAATGAAGAGAAGTTCCGTGGCGCAACATTCAACACAGATGCTGACGTTATTCAAGCAGTACAGGTGTCGCTAAAGCAGCTTCCAGAAAATGCCTTCAACACATGCTTTGAAAAGTGGACTGAACGATAGGTCCGTTGCATATCATCCGAGAGAAGATACTTTGAGTAAAAATAACATATATTTTGCTGTACCTATATTTCTTCATTTTGTGTCATTTTACTCTTAGTTTTTATGGTATGGAACGGCCGTTGTATTAATTCAAGCTGATTTAAATCCATTTTGATAACCCCGAAATAATTCTTTCCAGCTGGTGAAAGGATTTTTTTTTTTAATTGGAGGTTGAACGACCACCGTGAGCAACTCAATGGGCTATAAGCAGTCGCCCGTCACTAATTTAGGGTCACTGGTTCCTGGGAAGGGAGAGAGCCAGTGCCGTAAGACAAACACAACATCCATGCCTGACCGGGATTCGAACCCGGACCCCTTACAGACAAATGATCAGAGGCCAACGCCTTAGACCACTGCGCCACCGGGGCGGCCATGTGAAAGTATTAATAGGGTTTTTAGACGTTAAGATGCTGCTACTAATATGATGCAAACGGAAACGTGAATTTATCCATTCCTAGTGGCGCATGTATGCATTAAGAAAATTTTGAAATTATATATAAAGTACTTCACTGATGACCGTGAGCACACCACAAGCCTTGACGTCTGGTAATTGCTCTGGCCAGTGGTCTGGCCATTTCAATTTGGCCCTTTTCAAACTCGCTTAAGTATATCCCATCTGAAGAACTGGAATGACACTGATCAACAGAGCTTAGTGTCAGGTGCTATATCATTCCATGACATTTACGCGCGTCATTGTTTACCTGTTGTTTCTTCGGTTTGCACAAAGACGCGTTGGTCAAAATGTTTTGGTTTTTTGGGGTATGTACACTAAGCACTTGTCTGCTGAGAAGTTTTCGACACTTTTTCGAGATTTCACATATTTGTGTACAAATATGTGAAATCTCGAAAAAGTGTCAGGCAAGGAGGTTATATTACTGGAGACACCATTGGATCTGCCGCCATAGGTCACAGCTAATTGGTGGTGTGACGTCACAAGCAGGCAAAAACGAATTAAATTATACCGTTGATAAAACAGTAAGCTTGTGTATCATTGATAAATATTATTGAATTACTCATGTTATCTGTTTATACGCTTAGAAGCTTTTGTTCCATTGGCTTCAATGCAACTTCTTTTCTGCGCCTGCGTCGTGCCTGCTCATGACGTCATTTGCAGCACAGATGGTGACTTATGGCGGCCAATGCTGCGTGGATAGGAGTGGTGTATTCAGTAATATAACCTCCTTGGCCACAGGTATCGTTTGGTTGCAGGTGGTTAACAATATTGAAAGAGCACTGGAAATATGTTCGCATTTTTTCAAACAAGTTAGTAACATCATGTAATGCATTGATTATGATACGGTTTCCAACATACCAGACACCATCACTCAAGTTATGAGGATAATGTCTGTGGAAGAAATCTCGCTCCTGTGCCCTGAACTTTGACCCCATTTCGATTAAATTAAACAGAATTGGTTAGCGTACTTACGGAACAACATTCTGAAGTTTTATCAGAATAGAAACATTTTTTTTTTTTTTTTTTGATTGGAGGTTTAACGACCACCGTGAGCAACTCAATGGGCTATAAGCAGTCGCCCGTCCCTAATTTAGGGTCACTGGTTCCAGGGAAGGGAGAGAGCCAGTGCCGTAAGACAAACACAACATCCATGCCTCACCGGGATTCGAACCCGGACCCCTTCGGACGAATGATCAGAGGCCAACGCCTTAGACCACTGCGCCACCGGGGCGGCAAAACATTTTTTTGTCAAGTTATGAAGATAATGGCTGTGGAACAGGTCTCGCTCCGGTGCCCTGACCGTTGAGCTCATTTCGATGATATCCAACATAACCGGTTCAGCATACCTCCGGAACAACATGATAAAGGTTTGTCGCAATCGAAGCCATTTTACGTAAGTTATGTCCCATGATGTCGATGGAATGAATCCCGCTCCTACGTCCTGACCTTTGACTCCATTTTGCCCATTTTCAATAGGGTTCCTTCCCGGGTTGTCCCCTACTACATACTAAAATTTGATCGAACTCGAACCATTTTTACGCGAGTTATCGTGCGGACGGAAAAACAGACAGACAGACGGACAAAGCTGGAGCATATACGCTTCTTCAACCTACGGTTGGAAAGCGTAAAAAAGCAAAGAAATGGGTATCATGTTACTTTTCTGAGAGAAAAGCTTTTTGAAACACAGTAATTATGATGTTGCCCGAAGCAAATAAGAAAAGAAAAAACACTCGTAGTTCGGATGTCATTTAATTCCATAATAATAACTTTTGTCTTACACAGTATGGCATTATACATTACTGGAAAATATATAACGTCAGTTGAGTGGCTGAACGAGCAAGGTTACCAGTTTGTCAGTGCCTTAGTTTTTTATAAGAACGTTTTTCCAGAGACGCGGTAAAGGAAAGTGATTGAGGTACCGATTCCGGAAAGCTGAAATCACGTTGAGACTAAATATCCCGAATTTTGAAAAGTTGTCTCATATTAAATGAATTGCCAGTAAAATAATGGGCATGATAAAAAATAGAGGGCAAAATACTGTAGATGCACAATAGTTAACTGGAAACAAATAAGTGCAAGAGTTGAAAATATAACAATTCGGTTTTTATAGGTTCAAATGGGATAACACAGGATCATACAAAGTGCTTTCAAAAGCCTACCGTTGGCTAGTACAAGCTCTTCAGATCCTGTGTAATCCTCTCTACATCTGCAAAACCAGGATTATTATCTTTTAAAATTTTGCACATATTTGTTTCTAGCTAAAAATGGAGATTTTGCAGAGGATAGAAATCTGGACAAGTCTCAATGACGGGCATTAATCTCCTTTAGGTAAACAGTAATTTAATTCCATAACAATTCGGTTTTTATAGGTTCAAATGGGATAACACAGGATCATACAAAGTGCTTTCAAAAGCCTACCGTTGGCTAGTACAAGCTCTTCAGATCCTGTGTAATCCTCTCTACATCTGCAAAACCAGGATTATTATCTTTTAAAATTTTGCACATATTTGTTTCTAGCTAAAAATGGAGATTTTGCAGAGGATAGAAATCTGGACAAGTCTCAATGACGGGCATTAATCTCCTTTAGGTAAACAGTCATTTAATTCCATAACAATTCGGTTTTTATAGGTTCAAATGGGATAACACAGGATCATACAAAGTGCTTTCAAAAGCCTACCGTTGGCTAGTACAAGCTCTTCAGATCCTGTGTAATCCTCTCTACATCTGCAAAACCAGGATTATTATCTTTTAAAATTTTGCACATATTTGTTTCTAGCTAAAAATGGAGATTTTGCAGAGGATAGAAATCTGGACAAGTCTCAATGACGGGCATTAATCTCCTTTAGGTAAACAATATTAGAAGAATTGTAATACAATTTGACTTCGGAGTTTTAATTTTTTTCCAAAGACATGCCCATTAAATTCAACACTTTGATGACTAACATCACCTATTTTTGAGCTGTTTTTAAGCTTCTTATAAAATATGATTTATACTTCTTTATCCCGTGTATAGCTGAATAAAATATACAGTATTGTACAACTACTTAGTCTGCGCTTATCATTTGTTAACGTATTGTATACTAGAACCGTCACTGTCTGATATTTCCCCATCTGCCTTACCTTCTTCTGACACTCCACCACTTTCCGAAACACAGTCCGACGTCATTAATTACATCACTGTGTTGAGTCATTAGGTTTTGGTAGAGGTGAATTGCTATTCCAAAAAAGGAAGAGCATATTCTGGAATGATAGTTCCCGTGCAGATCATGTGTAGAGGATTTTAGGAAGGGAGTGTATGACCCCAGGTCTTAAACAACCCTTAGAAATAGGAAGACAGGAGATTTGGGCTAGGGTGCCCGACAGGAAAGTCACACGGAAGCGAGGTTGAAAGAGGAAGGAAGACGCACTTGTTCATTACCGGGGGTCAGTACCCGGGGTCCGATGACTTAACGTGCCCATATTTAGTGGTTCGAACGTTTGTAACTTCCTGCTGGGATATAACTCGAGTTCTTCTCCGTGGCAGTCACGAACGTTAACTACTAGGCCACCCGCGCCTTGCAGTTCCCGAGCAGTACTGCCTCTAACTGTTTTATACTGCATACGTAACTCAGGCCACTGAAATATAAATCTTTATAAAGAGGATTGTAAACGTCACTTACGCAGCATATATGCAAAATACCTGATCAGGTGCGTCACCATGTGATCTAGATTACTATTCAAGACTGCCGCTTGTTAGTAATCTTCAGTATTGTTGACACCAATGGAAACAAGAAAGATGACACCGAATTTTCGGGTGTAATAAGCACATCTTTTGAATCCGTTCTGACGCAAATTAATTTTATCAAAGCTATTCAAATTCAGCGAAACCGGTATGGAAAACAATAATATCTGACGGAAGAAAGAAGTTTTTCAATAGGGTTTTTAATCCCTGAGATATTGCTGTAAACTGAATTGTGAACTTACGCCCTCTGGTTGCCGACTTGTGGGTTAAGAAAAACATGAATTTATAAGAGAAACATTTCACAGCGGAAAGGCTCTCCAAAACAAAAATAATTTTTCAAATTGGACTCTTAGAAACAGAGATATCGACAAAACTAAGATGTGACTTTACGTCCCGTGGTGGGAGAACAATGCATTATTGAAGGAAGAAAATTATTCTCAAAAGGTTTTTCCATATGAGCGGTATCCGTCCAAGAAGAACAAAATATTTAGTCGAGCTTTCAGGAGCCCAGATTTTGCCACAAATACATCAGAAGCAGAAAGTAACACATATACCCACTGGTGGCCAAACCATTCTTCATCAAACATTAGAAATTATATGAAAAATATTTTCTATCAGATCTTGTATGCGATACAGGAAGAATTTTTCAAATCGGAGTTTCAGAAGCAGAAATAACGCAGAAAACGTAATTTACCTTTGTGCCCCCTAGCGGAAAGTCTGTGATTTACTTGAAATTTTTGAATTTAAAGGAAAAACATTTTGCTTCGGAAACACTATCCAACAAAGAAGGAATTTTTCAAATCGGACTCCTTGAAGTACAGATATTGGCAAAAATAAGATATACATCTACGCCCCCTGGCGTAGATACCATGCATTATTTCAAGAAGAAAATGTTCCTAAAAGTTTGTCGACATGAGTAGTAGCGGTCAACAAACGACTTTTTTTTCAATTGAGATTTTAGTAACTCATATTTTGCTGCACGTTTTATTCCACACATTTGCTTCTAAACATCCGATTGAAATAATTATTTTATGTTTCAATTCCATTTATGTCGAAGAGTATTTTAGATATAGTTACTTTTTCAAATTACGCATAGATTTTCCACTAGGGGGCGTAAAAGTAAATTACATTTTCCCCGATAATTCTTCTTCCGAAACTCCGATTTGAAAAACATTTTCTTCAACGGTTACACCTCCTGATGGAAAATCTTTTGCATATAATTTCAAATTTTTTGGTAAATAGTACTTTGGCCACCAGGGGGCGTAAATGTTAATTTTTGCTTCTAATGTTTGTTCTTCGAAACATTACTTCTTTGTGTTCCCGATGCGAAATGTTTTTTATATAAATTCAAAATTTTCAAGTGTATCTTAGACTTTCTGCTTGGGGGCGCAAAGGTAAATTGCGTTTTCGGCGTTAATTCTGCTTATAAAACTTGATTTGAAAAATTCTTCCTGTATCGCATACAACACCTGATGGAAAATATTTTTCATGGTGAAAATCCTCCAAATACGTGGCGACAGTAAATGAATAAATACATCGCTCTATCCACGTTCCAGAAACACATAGAAAAACAAACACACACTTTTTCGGTTGCTATGTGTTTCTGGAACGTGGAAAGAGCGATGTATTTATTTATTTAATATTTTTCATATAATTTCTAATGTTTGGTAAAGAATGGTTTGGCCAACAGGGGGCATAAGTGTTAATTTCTGCTTCCGATGTATTTGCAGCAAAATCAAAGCTCCTGAGAACTCGAATAATTTTTTTGTCTCTTGGACCGATACCGCTCATATCGAAAAAACTTTTGAGAATACTTTTATCCTAAAACAATACATGACTTTCCCACCAGGGTCGTAAAGTCACGTCTTATTTTTGTCGATATCTGTGTTTCTAATAGTCTTATTTAAAAAAATATTTCTGTATTGGAGAGCACTGCCGGTGCCAAATGTTTCTCATATAAATTCATATTTTTCTTAACGCACATGTTTGCAACCAGAGGGCGTAAGGTAACGATTCCGTTTACAGCAATATCGGCGGGATTAAAAAACCCGACTGAAAAATGTCTTTCTTCCGTCGGATGCTATTGTTTTCCATACCAGCTTTGATTAAGACACTCTTTGGCGCGTCTTAGAGGACGACTTGACTTTTCTGGGGGGTAGTCCGTTGAAAGTGGATAGAGAGCGAGGTGGGAGAATCTTGCTCGTCGATGTGAAACCGACATAATGCTGATCATCGAGGAAAAAGGGAATAAATAAATGTTACAGGGCTTCATACCGAATTATATTTCAGTGCCCTGTGTGAAGGGTACGTTGATACTTCGCTTGCAGCTTTTGTATCGGGAATTTAAAGCGTACTTTACCCAACTGGAGCAAATAAATAACATATCACCTAAAATTGCAACTCGCGCTTGCAGTGAGGAATATAATTATTCACTTGATATGGGGAAGGTCTCAAGCATTGTCCGAGATTTCTATTCATTCTCTATATTATTAACACGTTGATCTCCTCTCGTGACAAGCATTCGCTTTCCTATTTTTCCCTTCTCCCACCTCGCTCCCTAACCACTTCCAACCGACACCCCCCCCCCCCAGGAATGTCAAGTCAATTATTAAGATACACCAAAGAGTGTCCTCTTATTCCTAGAAGGCGCAGATATTCCTTAATTGTCTTCTTTTTGACCACTCGATTACCACTGTTTACTTTCTCCTTCGCATAGCAACAAAAAACCATACATCTAACTTTCCCTCGGATGGGACGTCTAAGAAGTGAGAGCCATATCCACTGACCAGCTGCATCGAAATGGCGAAAAAAAGGTGCTGAGGAAAGGAAAGATTATTCTAATTCGCTATACTCAAAATGGTTGCCTAAGTTCACTCCTGACAAACATTGATGCCCACGTTACAACAGCAATTTCCACCATCTTCCCATGCCACGAGAAATCCCGGATATGAAATCCAATGAGAATGTGTGGGACATGTTAGGAAAGGTGATCCAGGAACAAAGTCCCCTTCCGTCAAATCTGAGCAAGTTAAAGTACTGTCTGGTGAACGCCTGATATGCTTTAGACGTAGATGCATTCCAACACCTCGTGGAATATATACCAAACAACATAATACTATAATTCCAATCAGCATACATACTATAATTCCAAACAGCATATGTACTATGATTCCAATCAGCATACGTACTATAACTCCAAACAGCATACGTACTATAATTCAAAACAGCATGTGACATGCTGCAGAAGTGGAAACGTGTCAAGATGACAATCTGCAGCGAGACATTCTGTCTGCGTAACTCAGTTGGAGGAGCGACTTACTTCGAAGCGAGGTTACATGGGTTCGATGCCCGTCGCGGACAAACTTGTATCTCCACATTGGCGCGCGATTGTGGAAAAATGGGTCCACTAGCCATTGGGTTCTTCGTGAAATGTGTGATGTTTGTTCCACACATTGTTTGGAATTAATGAAAAATTCCTACTTCGATTCAAATAAAAAATATGAAAAAGAGGGAGATGATGTGATGTACTACAGCGGTGAAAACATGCTTCAAGACAACAATCTGCAGAGAGTCATTCTGTCTGCGTAGGTCATTTAGCAGAAAGCGACTTACTCCGGAGTGAGTGGAGCATGGATTCCATTACCGTCGCTGACAAATATGTGTTTTCACATGCATACGTACTATAATTCCAAACAGGATACGTACTAAAATTCGGGATAAAGCAGGTCCAACTCGGGATTGAATAAACGTTTCTAATTAAGTTGCCGGTATATTTCTGAATTAACCTATGTGTTCCTTTCTTATGGGTCACCCTGGCTTCAATTCTGACCTTCCTATTTACGTATAAGCGCTGTTTTAGATCTGGGCTCATACATGATCTTTCTGAATTCCTCTGCATTCATACAATTTCGCAAATTTGAATTATTGAAATTCCGCTTATCCACCGTAAAACGCGAGCAGATGCCAACCCATGGCAATGAAATAAAGGAACATATTACCAACAAGTGAGGAAGAAACAGAGACTGAAGGAAGTAGAAACTTCATTGAAAAAACGTGCAGAAAATAGGAGGTTAATAAAGTATTGATAAAATTTTCGAAGCATCTACTGATAAATTGAAGATTATCAGAACAACAATGAAGATGATACACAATAGCTTTGGCATGACAAGCGAAACATCATTTCAAAATCTTAAATACGGAAAGCATGGGAAACCAAATGTTCACTCCATGACAATGTAATTTTCGAAACGAAAAAGACAATTTTTAAGTGATGAAGGCGTACAAGTAAACTTCAAACTCGTAGAGAAAATTGGTGCCGATTCTTACTTGATCCAAAGACCGCTTAGGGACAGCAAAACTTCCCCTTCAAAAGCTGACAAAATTGTGATTGCCGATTTCAATTTACATTTTATTGTACACTGCACGACATAAAAATTGCCCTACTCAGAAGGAGGTGTGCTACAAATACATTGGCGGATTGTTCGACACACTCGTTCGTCACCAGAAAGCACTACAGCCGATATTCGACGTACTGACAGCTGCACTATACGTGAGTGAGGTCCTGAAGCCCATTTTGATGCCTTTCCTGAATGGCCTACAGCACCCCATTTTCCAGCAAGATGTCGCCCGTGTACACACTGCTTGGGTCTCCGTACAGTGTTTGCAAGATGTTTAAAAACTGCCATGGCCAGCAAGTTCACCAGATTTATCCCCAATAGAAAACCTATGGGACCACATTGGACGTCGTCTGCAGTCGAATCGACTTGCGCAAGATATCGTTGAATTATGAGAGTAAATCAATCGTGCTTGATGTTCCATTCTTCAGAACGATATCCGTCGATTGTGTAGCTCATTGGCACGCCGTATTGCTTCCTGTATTTTTCAGCCGTGAAACCACTTACTGAGGCGTACCCATTGTGCTGCATTATCTCATCTGATAAACACTGTACGTTGCTGAAACTAATATCCTATGCATTCCTATTTGTACGCACAAGTTCACCCTCTATCCTCTCTCCTTCTGGGTGGGGCACTTTCTAAGTCGAGCAGTATGTTTTGTGATGTGAAACGCTGTAAAGTTTAAAGCAAATTATTGCAGTACAAGCTGAAGACAAACAACAAAAATCAAATTAAATAAAATGACTAATTTTTTCTTCACTGCTTCAGGATAGTTAAAATTAACTAAGGAAAGATCCTATTTTTTAATCTTTTTCCTGCTCTTCTTCTTTGCTTTTTTAAATGTAAAATATATCATTTTTTCCCTTTCACATTTCTTTCTTGCATTTCCTGAAGAAGTGAATTTCAATATTTACTTCAGCTTTTACAAGTAATTAGAATCTGAGAAATCTTAAGCACTACAAATACTTCGGTGCAATTTTTAATCTCTTCAAAAATAGGTGGTTATCAACTAAAGAGATTTGTAGTATATGAAGACGAAGGTTTGTTTAAGTATCGGTTTTCTTTAGCAAGAGTTAATTGGAAATTATTTTTCGACAGCATCGGAATAATTAAAACCGCTCTTGTTTATTCGCATTTCGAAGCCCCCGGTGCAATTACAAACAATAAAGGGAGTAATTAGTTTCTCATTGTATAGGTAACACCATCCATTTCGTCTACTATAAGTAAATACCGTCTTCATCTTTTGAAGTTATACTTTTTCTATATTTCCATCTGATGAGAGGGTATCTCTTGTGTCTTTTACTTGCCACTTTTAAGTTTACAAATGGCAAATATTTTGCCCTAAATTCACTTCCAAATTGTGAAAAACAAAACAAGGATAAATGACTGCTCTTTTTTGCATTGTATACCATTTCTGAAGAATATAATGATATTCTGAAGAATTTCAATTCTTTCGTCGTACTAACACGCGTGAGCTTGCGGAGAAATATAGTGTTCTCGTTCAGTAGGACAATACTGCTGTATCCTGAATAAATGTTTATCCTACTCCATAACCATTATCATCAGGAATTTTAACTAATTTTGTATGCAAAGGTTTTTAACGAAATTAGTTCGTAAATGAAACCAATTGAGATATATGAAAACAATTGTAGTCTTTATTATAAAGAGATAATGCAAAACTTGCCTTTTACACTTTCTTAATATCTGTGTAATGCATAGCATTGTTATGTAATGGACGGATCTTTTTTTATTTTATTTTTGCGTTACTTTTGGAGGAAGCAGTTTGAGTGCCAATGTACACTGCTATCCAAAAGATGTTATCTTTTGACCACTCAAAGTAGGAAAAGTGGTTTTTGCAGCTCTAAATGCCGGCATCGGTAGTTGCAACAGGGAAACGAAATGCATTGCATCAAACAGCACGAATAATGTAGAATAGGAATCGAAACCGAACAAAATGTTGCGAAGAAGGTATAGCCCCACATGTCGTCCAGTGACGCAATTCTACCAGCACTGCATAAACAGACAAAGGGTGAAATTCTTTGTGGGGGTTATATCCACTACGCAAAGCAATACATGTTTGAGATGTGAAATGCTGCCAATTCTCTTAGGAGTTTTGTGGAAACTGTCCCACTTATGCTGGAGAGGCCTGATAAGTGTTGGATTAGAGTCCGGCTGGAGATTTCTAGGCCAAATCATCTCCCCAGAGCGTGTGATACATATTCGATTGATTTGAGACCGGCGAGCACGCTTGTTACTCCATCTGAGGGATATTCTTCTTAGCCGATTGTGCATCCGCAGCTATTGTGCGGTGAGAACGGTGGTCTTTGCCCATGAAAATAACATCTACACTCACAAATCCATGGAACAAAATAATCTGGTAAAGAACCAACCACATGCCGACCCAGTGACTCAGTGGTATAAGCGATGGGATCTGACTCCTCGTTCGAGATGGGTCTAGGTTCGAATCCCCGTGAGGCATGGATATTGCGTTTGGCTTAAGACACTGGCTCTCTCCTTATCCTGGAACCAGTGGCCCTGAATTTGAGACGGGTGACTACTTATAGCCTATCGAGTTGCTCACGGTGGTCGTCAAACCATAAATCAAAAAATAAATATATAAATAAATAAATAAATAAAAACAAGAAAAATAACTATATCACTGCAGTATCGTTGCTGGGTGATTATCCCTTGATCTCTCACTTGCAGTTCGATAAGTCCATGGACCATGACACCAACCAACATCATGACGCTGCCATCACCATATCTATCCCGTTCAACGATGTTGCTGGCATCATATGCAGTCACACGATTCCTGCAGATCAATTTCCCTTTGGAATCCGACTAAAGCGATTTTTATCTGACATCATTATTTGTGTTCATTGATCTGTATATATACACCTTAGTGTGAGATATACACCTCTGACAACTGGCTGTACGATGAACCCATGATAACAGCAGACAGCGCACTAGTTTCGAGGGATACATGGACGAGCCATTACATTATGACCACCTACCTAATAAGCTGTCGGACCCCTTTTAGCCCACAAAACAGCGGCTACTCGGCGAGGCATCGATTCGATGAGGTGGCGATATGTATCCTAGGTATATGGCACCATAATGTCAACAGCAGGTCCTCCAGTTCCCGTACATTTCGGAGTGGCAGTGCTTTAGCGGAAACCCGCTTTTCCAAGTAGTACCACAAATGTTCGATTAGGTTCATGTCTATTGAATTTGTAGGCCAGGGCATTAACAGGAAGTCACCAGCATGTTCCGCGAACCATTCCTTGGCGATTCTGGCAGTGTGGCATGGTGCATTATCCTGTTGGTAATGGCCATCACCAGCAGGGGCACAGTTGCCATGAATGGGTGAACTTGGTCAGCAACAATGTTCAGATACCTGACAGCGGTCAGCGTTTGTGCTATTGGGATAATGGAGCATAACGTGTCCCAAAAAAAACATCACCCACAGCATAATACCACAGCCGCTGGCCTGTTTCCACCCAACAGTGCATTCAGGTGCCATAGCCTCCGTTGTTAATCGGCGTATCCGCGCTTGGCCGTCTACGTGCTTCACCAGGAATCTGGATTCTTCAGACCATCCCACTTTCTTCCAATCATTCACGGTCCAATCTCGATGATCTTGGGCTCCTTTCATGCGTTGTTGGCGATCACGTGCAGTGAGCATGAGGACTCGGCTGGGTATTTTGCTACGAAGGCCCATGCGCAAAAGGCTGCGATGAACTGTGTGGGTGATTTGTCGCACTGTGGCCCTGTGGTCGCTGCGAAAAATGCGCGACAATCTCCGCTCCGCTCTTGCATCAATGACCCACGGGGGACACATGGCTGGACGACAGTTCGTCGTTTTCTCATCTGTGCACCACTTTTGATACGTACTCAGTGCAGCGGCACCTGAACAACCCACAAGCTGCGCCGTTTCCTAGACCGTAGTTCCAAGGCGCCGTGACATCAGAATTTTTCCTTTACCAAATTCCGATAAATCGGCAGCTTTTCTCATTCTGACTCCGAACACTCTACTAACCGATACCTTGGATTGTATACATACTGCTATGCGAACATCACCTGCGCCAATATTCGGTTTCTAGGCGCGCTCTTTTCCCTAGGTTTGGGGTGGTCATAATATAATAGCTCATCGGTGTATATTCCTACTGCATTTAGATGACCTGCCACAGTCTGGAGCGAAATTCAGACATGGGTGCTGGCTTCTTCAAGAAGTTAACAAACTACCGGAATAGCTTCTCTTCTTCGATTTGCCAGAATGGCCAGGTTACGGGCAACCCGCTAGCTCCTGCAGCAGCACGGACGACCTTCACTGAAACATCTGACAGTAGTTTTGTGCACTCTGGACGCTGACCAAAGGCGCAATGCTATGCTGTGTGCAACTCTAAGCTCTCTGGAGCCGTCTGTCATAGTCCATCTTTGTTTCGAGTTCGCCCACAATTCTGTTGCGAAAACAGGCCTCCAAGTGTTGTCAGCAAGACATGTTTTACACCTGTGTCATGCAATTCCATATTCCGTTGCTGATTCAGATCGGAAACAGAATGAACTCATATGAGACAACACTCTGTTTCCAGCCTATATACACGCAGTAGACAAAATATTAGATGTAGGGGTGATGGGCATTTTTGACAGAAATATCGGCGAACAGGAGGGCTACCCTACAGTGTATCGTAATTCATAAACATTGGTAAACGTGGTGATCTGAGCGACTTCGATCGTGGACGCATTGTCAGATGGGTCGTTCTATCGCACAAGTAGTAAGAACTCTAGGGTTCCCGAGGCTAAAGGTATCAAGATGGTACCTCGAGTATACCACCGACGGACGTACCAGTGCCAAGAGAGTAAGCGGTGACCGACTACACGCTACTGATGACCCAGGCTCGTACAGACCTTCCGCTCGGCAACGTCAGCGAACGAACAGGACGAGGCACGCTACATACACTGAGCGACAGAAGTCGACACCCTATTTGTGTGCCACAATTAGCTGTCCGTTATTGGATATTACGCTTCGTCTTGTGCCGGAAATATCAGAACTGGACCCCTGCAGAGTGGCGCCGCATCGTGATTCCGTTTTCAGCTGTACCGAGCTGACGAAAGATTGTGGGTGCGGCGTCGACAGCATGAGGCCATGGCCCATGATGTCAACGCCACACCCGACCATGTGGGGTCCGCTCTGTTCAAGGTGGAGGTGGCTCAATGATGGTTTGAGAATTCTTCTCGTGGGACACATTACGTCCCTTAATACGTTTAGAGAGGTCATTAACCACTGTGCGCTACTAACATGTGCTGGATGATCACCTACACGCTGTCATGA
This sequence comes from Macrothele yani, assembly GCA_039090855.1. Classification (NCBI taxonomy): domain Eukaryota; kingdom Metazoa; phylum Arthropoda; class Arachnida; order Araneae; family Macrothelidae; genus Macrothele; species Macrothele yani. Next base: position 191,907,636 of record CM076995.1, read on the forward strand.
CTTTTGCGCATCGTGCGACCGATGATCTGTTTCAATTGAAAAAAGCGCCACCCCGCTGGACCGTAACCACCTAGGCATGGCTTGCGAAACACTGATCTCAGGTTCGAACCATGCAGTGGCTCCCAAGGGGTCCGGATTTTTGCCCTTTAGAATCTCTGTGGGATCTCTTGGAGGAGAACATCGTATCCATGGATCCTGGATCGACGTCTCGGGCGGAGTTGTGGACAATGCTGCAATACATATGGCTGGCATTACCTACGTAAACCCTCCGGCATCTGGCAGAGTCGATCTCTTACTTAGGTAAATATCACTAATATTTTGTCCACTGAGTGCACAACCTCGTCTGCTATCACATACTCACATGAAATTTGCATAGGTGCTAAGCAGAATAGTATTTTTCCATACGTCCCACTGCACATCATATGAAGCGTTTTTAGCATCAGGGGCTGCAGTCGTCAGATTTCATTTTCGTTCTTCACTTTTGGACAGCAGAGTACAATTTCACCAAGATTTGTTTTTGGTACCTACTCCATCAGCATCGCAAAATCATAATAATGTGACCGTGAGACTATTGCCATCCTTATTCTAGGCTCGCGTCCTTGCTTATGACGTCACGCACAGCAGTTTGTTTGAGAACTGGTTACCACGGTAACCAAGCTGAAACTCTCAAGGAATGCTGGGTAGAACCTTGAATGCTTTCTTATGACGTCAGAGCAGAAGAAGAAGTTTCGCTTTTTCTTCGTGTGTGGTGATGTTCCAAAAATGAAATCTATGGGTGGGTGTGTGGTATTTCTAACGGAAAACTTTTGCGTGTGAGACTGGCATTTCAATGAACCCGTGTCAAACCTCCAATCAAAAAAAAAAAAAAAAAAATACGACTATTTACATGTGATGTTTTGTGGCATATGCGATGTGAAAATTTAATGCTGAAGAAAAGTAATTCATTGTAAGTTTGGACCAGTTTAAAAGAACTAAACGGGAACAATGCGCGACAAAAAGGGGACTGTCGTCATTGATTAAGAAGTCTTCGTCTTTCAATTAATATATGTCCTTTTTTCATTAGTAGAAAAATATGATCCAGTATTTGTTTTCATTGTTTGAATATTAAGAAATAGATAATCACAGAATAGGTATTTCGAAAGTATCAACATTATTATTTCCGAAGTCTGTCGAATGCGAAAATCTATACCGTGGCAAAGCACTAATCTTCTTTTGTTATGAAAGCATATTAGTTCTAATATTGTATATATAGTGCTCATTATTTGAACCCCAAGTACGACGACATAACAATTATATTTAATGGAAAGCACCTCCGGCGATGCGGAATTAATCAAAATTTTACTCTCTCCGTCCGAAAAGTAGTATAAATTTCCGCTCATGGCTAGCCGAAACTCATGTGACACATAGTTTATTTTGCAATGTTATAGAACCCATATCATTGTTCCACGGAAAATAATCCTATTTGCTCAATAACAAGGAAATCATTAAAATATTTATTAAACATTAGAGACGATCCTTCAGAAATGACGTGGTAATCGTAGAAACCTAGAAATATAAATCCCAGCTTGAGAAAATTGTCTTCTGAAAAACGAAGCGGATGAAAAACCTGTTTTTTATATGAATTTATATATTTTTATGCTAAGTCGTGACTTTTTTATATTCGTTTTCATCAAAGAAACAGAAAAATGGTTAATAAATCGAAAATGTTTTGCAATGATTTTACTTAAAACAACATGTTGTTAGTTTACTTACTCGAACTTTAGTGTTCATTACTAACTTGATAACTGATAACCCCATATCAGGTCATTAAAATTAATAACTTACATAAGGAGTTGCCCTATTTTCAAAAGTCGCAATTCCATATGATTCAAACATTTGAATAAAAAATTTGAGCTCCTTCCGCGATAGATCAGTTCCAAAGGTGATGAATTCTCAAAAAGTTTAAGTCAGAACTTTATATATCTCCCACTCAGACTAATCACACTGGTGTGAAATTATATTTTAGTATGCTTCAATGTCCAGTGAAAATATGAAGTAACTTCTTGGCCTTCTTAAAATGCATCCATCTCAAGTTTTGCTCTACTTTCTACGTAATAGGAATAACAAACATAACGTTTAATCATCAGCATCGGGCGTCGTGATATGACATACTTAGCTGTTGGTTTCTTTTCATTTGTCGGAATTTCCAGCACCCTAACCTGAAAGACGAGAAGTTAACTTTTCTCCAGGGAAATCTACGCAGTCTCGTTACGATACGGCAGAACTTCTGTGAAACATTTCCGTTTAGGAAATCGTGTTATTTATCACACGATCAAAACTGATGGGAACGTACTTTAGGGAATATGTATGCGGACCGCAGTGTTTAGATAGAGATTCGACATCCAAATATCCTTATTTAATAATTTTCACATCATGTATGTTTATATAAGCGAAGTGACGACAGCTGTTTTGCTAAACAAAACGAATTACAAAATTATTAAAATAAACACGTAAAAAGAAACCGGTTAAAGGTACAAGAAAGAGTTTCCCAGTGCTTCGACGGAACCAGATACACAGCACAGCCTGCTTATAACAAAAATACCAAAGGAAATCCTCATTAAATCTAAATCCCATTTCAAGTGAAAAATTCTACCATGTAAAAATATGCAAACGTAACAATATGCATATGCGTTTATATCATATTAGCACATAGCCTGTGCCACGCAAGGGTGAAAAAGCTGCTACTGAAATTTTTGTAACACGAATCGTAAACTACACATACATATCTATAAATGGTTGAATTATTATTAATGGGCAGTGTACTGTATAAGATAGGTCACCAACAACAAAATTTTCGTAATATTCCCATGAATCAAGCCTATTATATAGGTTAGCATATTTTAACTCGTATATGATGGTCACAGTACGCTAAAAATCATATAAAGTAAAAATTTAGGTAATAAAAATGTTAATTAAAGGTCATGAAACACTACTTGTTATACAATGTTTTGTGTTATTGTCATTTGATTGTTCAAAAGATTTCCTTGGAGTTCATTGTGTTTGACAGAAAAACAAAAAAGGCTTAGTTCTGATTTTGCCAACCAGATAAAAACAGATGGCGCTGCAAGTACTGAATGATGTTTGCTTGTTCAGTTTGATACGTAGCAATTTGCTTGTTCAGTACATACGTAGCATAACGCTTATTTCTTTTTATGAAATTACTTTGGAATGCGGATGAAATGAAATAAAACACGGCATAACACCTATGTAACAGAACAAACGTCGCAGACAGTTGTTCGAGCACGTGTGTGTTGCCACAGACGCAATCGTTTGTCTTACTAACATTATTTTATTTTCCGGTATTTCTTCTGGATTTTACGTATCGCGTGATAGCGATAATCTTAGTTCCTATTTCGGCCACCAGAAAAAAGCAGATGGCGCTGCAAGTACTGCGTGACGTCCGAGCATTGCGGTCAGAGCGTTAGGGACCAACGTAGTCTATTATATAGGTTTTTTATCCATATGTACCATAACATGTAATATAGCAACATTCTTTCAACATTTTCCAGCTGTATCGGTAAACAAAAAAGTAAAATGATGGCTACTTTGTTGTTTACCGATAGCACTTTTCTCTTAGACATTTTGCCATTTATAAAAGTTTAGGATTTCCTACTTGACCACTTTGTGAGATTGACTGCTCTTCAAAGACATACATGAAGCAAAAGCAGCACGGATCTTCCCAATGCATGGCTCACTTGGAGGGTGAAAAGGGAGGTGTATGCAATTTCAGGAATTTATATCTCCTGTATTCCCTCAGGCTCTACACATATCCATTCCATTACTCTTCTATTCCTCTCTGCAATCGTTTCCCAGAAATCGCTCAATACATGTGTGTGAACATCACATCCTCTTTTTTCCTAAGAGTAGGGCGCTTGTTTTTAATCCTGCTGACGCGATACTACCATGGCATATTCACTTGGAATAGGTGGGAGAGACTCTCTTTCACAATTTGCTTGTTCAGTTTGATGCACTCCTTTCCGATTGCTTTTCAATCAACATTCTTCTAGTAGCACTCAGAGATTCCTCCCCTACACTGTTGCAATATGACCCTTTTCTATTTCTACATTACAGAACAGTGCGAAACAGATTTTCGCTGTCTTGTTACATACGGAGTCTCATTAAATATCATTACCTCGCTTGTTAAAATTGATCATTTTAGCTTTTTTATTCCTCCATAATCAGGGAATTTTATTAAATTTGTTCGTTAAAAACGAACATATTAACTTCAAATTAACAGCAAAAGTTCCTGATTTTCTCGTGAAATCCGAAAACTCCCTAAGCACGGGCTTGTTTTAAGAGGGTTTTGCTGCACGTATTTTGGACACTCTAACTTCTTAGCCTGCGTTCGAATACCAGTTACTTATGGTGGTGTTTATTTAGATGTTTAAGATATCCTACAAGCCTCAAAAATGCAACATCGGTGGTCTGATCCCAAGGCCTAGAATAGAGTTATCGCTACATAAGCATTGATGTGGTAAGACATTATTCACTTTATAACTGGGTTAACACAGGCGCCATCTTAAGACGGAGAAGTAAAATTGATATTTTGGAAAGTCTATCAATGAAGTTAGAACACAAGAGGGACGTAACATTTATCAAAATAAAATTGGATAACATTAGACCAGAGTTTTTCAACCGGTGGTACGTGAGGTGTTGTCCAGTGGAACGCGTGGGAGCGAGATGGGGATGGTGGCTAAGATTTTAAAACATCAATAGAGTTGAAAAATTGTTTTTCCCTTTGGCATTTTAGGTATTGGTAATACTTAAGATAATAAGAACATGAGAGATGGTACATCACAAGAAAAATGTTGAAAAAGACTGCACTAGACCCTTGCTAAATTTTTCCACCTTGTCTCAAAAACGCAAATTTACATTAAGGTATAGAACTTTGGTTGGCCAGACCGACGTGTAATGTAAACTCAAGTATATCAAGACTTACTACCTGGCCGAAACTTGCTTTTCAATAGCTTGTTGGCTTGGATACTTGCTTTTCAATAGCTTGTTGGTTTGAATACTTGCTTTTCAATAGCTTGTTGGCTTGGATACTTGCTTTTCTAAGGCTTGTTGGCTTGGATACATGATTTTCAATGGCTTATTGGCTTGGATACATGATTTTCAATGGCTTATTGCCTTGGATACTTGCTTATCAATGGCTCGTTGGCTTGGATACTTGATTTTCAATGGCTTATTGGCTTGGATACTTGCTTTTCAATGGCTCGTTGGCTTGGATACTTTCTTTTTAATGGCTTGTTTGCTTGGAAACTTTATTTTCAATGGCTTTGGTTGGATTTTTTCCAGTTTAGGATGACACACCACCAGTAGAGAAACTTTTATCGAGGTATCATGGTGAAAAACAATCTGCAGAATTCGTCAGGCAAAGAACTGTGCAATCAAAATGTTCTTCGAGTTTACACTGACTTCCGAAGCGTAAAGTTCAAGCGTGAAGAAAAGATAGTACCACAGAGAGAAACACAGTGGTCTTAACATTCAGCTTGCAAATACTTTACATTTTCATAAAATTGACTACTGGAATTGCAAAGTTAGACCATATATTCTATACACCTAGCAACGTTGCCGCCCATCCCATGTCTATAGCTTTGGTGAGAACTGAGGCGTAATGCAATTGTTTATGGGCTCAACGGAATTCCCGGGCATAACATTGTTCAATATTCCGTATCAGCTCACAGTCGGGATTTTATGGAAGAGCATATGGCATCTTTCGTGGGATTGCCAAACATGGGTAGAGCCCGTGTGTCAAAACTTTAAAAACCTGTTTTATTCAGAGCCTAGGAGAAAGACTTTCCGTACTCTTCTTGAATTCCCCTCATTAGCTGTTGGTGTGAAAGTCCAACTGAATACATCTGTGTAAACAGGCTTCACCATACCAGCTGAAGTCCCATTTTTCTTACAAAATTTCGTCCTCACCTGTTCAAAGAATACGCCTCTAGGTCCAAGATATTTATTTGGCAGAAAAACAGAAGACTCGTAAAATCTCTAAAAACCAGAACAACTGTTGAACAGAAGAAAGTACAAGAAACAAATACACTTGAAAACAAAACTCATTTAACGCGAACCTGTTTCTGACTGAACGCATACTGAAAAACAAAATTGCGATGTCAAGAATATATTTATATTATTCTCTTCCTAGGAGTTTCTTTTCTAAACAGTGAATAACCCCCATCGACAGTTCATTTATTTAAATGAATTGTAGACTCTGCGTCGAATCGCATGAGAATCCTCTGAGTATGAATAATTTCTGTCACTTAAGGGTCTTTCAGATAATACGATTTACTAATCAATTTCTCAACATAATTTTTCTCATTTTGGTGCATTTCTGCATTTATAATATACATTTCCCTTATGGAGCATACGCCACAGGATTCGAAGTGTCTTCCTGGCTCTTCTGTGGATGCCTTATTCCAAATATTCTTCTGTCTTTCTCTACTCCAGTGCACACACTGTTCTATGAAGAACAGTCTCTACACCCTCACTATATTTTGATTTTTACAAACCGACCCAGGTCGGACGACGTTGAGGGGGTCCGTTCTGAGGACTGCATTGCACGGATCAAGCGCCGGCAACTGTGTTTCCACCAGAAAGGTGTACTATGCTTGCCATTGTGTTAGTCGCAACTTATCCGTCTCCTGCGTTGCAATTGGATTCGTTTATACGCTCCCTAGTTATGAGATTTGGTAACCTTCTGCCCCGTGTTTGCTAAAGTTTCCTCCTTGAGCTTTGAAGAAGATATTATTTATTGGCCCTTTTCTGTTAAATCCCTGCCGTTTCGTGATATTGCGAAATCAGATGGATGACGCAACTCAAAATTATGTTTCGTACTTTGTATTTAGGCTCTTGCAGGTGTACCCAAACGACGTTTGACCTGTCATTCGGTTATGCGTTCACCGTAGATATTTAAACTATCGCACAGAAACAAAATGTTCCATATGAAACACACAACCGGACCGTGATCTTCGAGAATGGTAGGTGTAAAAACATTTAAGGAAAGTGTCCTGTTCCAGCGTTCTCATATTTCCTATTGCCTTTAAAGTGTCTCAACCCCATTTAATGTATGAAAATTCTGCTCCATGTGCATCACGTGTCGACGCACCATTTTCCATTGTCTACATCTTTTTCATAGGTCACTTAATTTCTCGAGAATGTGTACGTCGGTTTAGTTTAACCATTTTATAAATCAATTGAAAAACGCCGAGTATCTATTTTAACGATCAATTTTCAGAGATGTGTTACCCTCTTTTCCATACATTGGGCTGTTCATATGTGTATTTATTTAATATACTCGTATATGGCCTTCTTAAGGCGTTATGTGTAATTGCTTTCTATCGCCGCTAGTTTGCACAATTTTTACATCCATAATTTATTTCTAATTTTCCATCACTAAACTTTTTGTGGCTACTTATAACGTCCTTAACACCTTGTGTTGTAAAACGTCAAGCCGGTGTCTAACCCAGCAATAAGTAAACTTATTTTGCGTTGCTTGAAAGCCTGTCGGAAAGAGCGTGAGCAAAAAGATTGAGAAGAAAGGTAAAAATGGAAAATTAAGAGTGGAAAGATAAATAGGGTTGAAAAAGAGGTGAGAAAAAGGGAGAGAAATGGAAATGAGAGTGAGAATAATAAGGACACGTAGAAAGAAGAACGTGTGTACGTGTTAGAAAACGATAAAAAAAATGCAAAGATGCAACGAGAAAAAGATAGAAAGAGGAGATAGAGATTCCGCACTGAGAGTTCAGAAGATAGATACAGGGAAATAAAGCAGAAATTTAAGAAAAAATGATGAAAAATGCAGAATAGGTTAAATGGCGATAAATAGATAAAAGAAGAGAAAAGAGAATGAAAAAATTGAAAAAAAGATATAACTGGAATGCAACACAGAGACAATTGAAAAATATAACACATGGCGTAGGGAATATTAAACACACACAAATAGCTCATGGAAAATGAAGGAGAAAAAGATGTAAAGGAGAAACCGTAGGAGAAAGAGAGAGAGAGAGAGAGAGAGAGCGAGAGAGAGAGAGAGAGAGCGAGAGAGAGAGAGAGAGAGAGAGAGAGAGAGAGAAGATGAAGGAACAGAAAAGAGAGGAACTTGGCAAGAAATGGGGTATCGAGATGACATAAATATTGATTAGAAAAAGAGAAAATAACAACCTGTGTAAGGGAAAGAAGGCAAAAATAGCAAATAGGAAAGCATAGAATATGTAAGGGCTAGACAAGCGAGCTATCATAAAAAGACAAATGAAGGGTTAAAGAGATGAGGAAGGACACTAGTAAAACTAAAATGTGAGAAACTAGTGGAACAAAACATATTGAATTTCTAAAAAAAATAGCATTTCTCCGAAATAGCTTCCATCCCAGTTCGTGACACATGTACATTCAGCAGCTGTTTATTCATAGCATTATTCATGAAGAGATCAAATTTCAACAGTTTAACACATATTAAACATGAAAAATATTATGCTGTATTTGCACATAACAAAAACGCAAACGCAAATGCATGCTTCTAGGGAAGGAAATTGCTAAATTTTGAAATGCCTCATGATTCTTTCTTCGTAATATTTCACCACTTTATTATCATTTGCATAACATCAATGAAAAACTGACCGCATGCTTTGTGTATTTTTCCTTTTTTTTCCCAAAGTATTCAATAATTTTGTGGACAGGTCCTTGCTATTTAGGACTTCTGTCAGCCAAAATGCTAAGAAATCGTTCATAAATTTCCTTCTTGGAGTTTGGAAGCGGTAGTAATAAACAAACAATAATATCGATAGCATTAATCGAAATTGTTATACATTGCCCTCTAGTCGCTTTTAATTAAAGTCCCGGTAGCAGACATTTGAGTGCCAGCTTTAATTTCTCATGTTTGTTATTGGTTTAACAGTTTCTTCTCTAGAGACCCATCCGAAACGAGCACTCAGGAGCTCTTTGAGTTATCTCCTTCGCTGTCGGTACATTCTCTTCGTAAATTGAATTTGCTCGTCTGTGGCTTTACTTCTCGAAATGGCCTTCTTCTTCACCAAGAAGTCGTTTACTCTCTGAAGGCACTTACTGTGTCATGATTACAAGGAGCAATCCATAAAACTATTCTTATTGCTTTTTGATAGTCGTGCCAATTTACTTCTTCGTAATCTAATGCAGTCTGTCAGCAAGTCCCTGTCTTGTCCTGCAAAGGTTTTATGTAAGTTGTCACAATGCTCTTTATTGAAATATTTCCCACTTAAGATAAATTGCGATTCTTTCTCGTTCTTTTTCGCGCATTCACCCCGCGTAAGAAACTCTTGTGAACTACCAGAGGATTTTGGAATGATGATTTAAAGCTTTTCAGACAAAGCACTATTCCTTCGTGATTTATGCTCTTCTTCAGCTCAACGTGCAACTTTTATGTCTTAAGTCATCCATGAAGAAATCTGAAAAAGGGCGTTAAAGGTGCATTAACAGCCTGTGAAATCCTACTTATTCCGCTCGTTTCAACAAAATTACATTTTCAAAGCGTATTACGAATGCATGGATTTTTAAACAAATGACACGCGATCTTGCAGAACAGTGAGAATACGTCTAATTCTTCAAAGTTGCGACTTTAAAAGAACTAAACTCTTATTGTATGTCGTGATGTTAAGTAAGCTACATAACGAGAACAATCGGAAAACACTGGTAATTAAGAAATCATAGATTCAACTAACTCTTAGATTGTCTCAAAATAAGTAGTTTATGATTAATCATAAGCGTGCACAAAGATTCAAGTCCTATTTCACTTTTTTCTTCGGAATTCCACTTATCAAGACAAAAGATTTTGACAGTAATTTTTAATCACTATCTGTCTTAAGCACAGAGATGGAAGACCAGCATTTCATAACCTATGTAATAAGTGAAGTACGACTTAAAATTAGCTTTCTCATATCAAAGAAGAGTTTGCATTAGTGATACGACCTTTTAATGTTTTTAAATTTGTTATCCTCTTAAAAGATTGCTTCTTGCTCATCTGCGAAACTTTTAACAGACGAGCTACCCAACATTCTGCTAATGATACCTATTACAAAACCCTTAATTATACAATGAGCAATATTTAGCTTTCTATTGGCCAGAAGAGTGTAGCATTTACTAACAGTAATCGTCTCTATTATTCTTTAAGGTGTAAGGTGTACAAATAAGTTTTAAAGCATTTCTTGTGTGACGTATACCGCTAAGTTTTTATATCCGACGTTCCCTCTCGTTGTTGTCATGTGACCTTAACTAGTCCAGGGTATAACTGGTCGAGAGTATAAAATGTGACACAAAAATTTTCCCAACAGCAAAACGCAGTTGCACATCGGTAGGTGAAAGATGGCTAGCGATACTTCATTTATTCGACACTGCATTCGTTACGAAATATTTCAAAAAGAAATGCTGCAAAAGCATGTGCATCAATCTGTTCTGTTCTGGGGGACAATATTGTATCGAAAAGCATGTGTCAGTTTCAGTTTAGACGGTTTAAGACAGGTGATTTTGATGTTGGCGATCGAGAACGTAGAAGGTTACACGTGAGGAACTGTAAGCATTGGTTACACGTGAGGAACTGCAAGCATTGCAGGATGAAGATTCGTCTCAAACGCAAAATGAACTAGCAAAACAACTGGGGATAACTCAACAAACCATTTCCAATCGTTTACGCACACTGGGAAAGATTCAGAAGGAAGGAAAAGGGGTGCCACATGACCTGAGCCAAAGGAACAAGAATGAGCGTGTCATGAAGTGTTTGAATCTGTTGAATAAGCAACACAGAAAGACTTTCCTGTGGAAAATCGTTACGGGTGATGAAAAGTGGATATGGTGTGATTACCCCTAGCGCAAAAAACACTGTGTGTTACCCTGGTGAAGCAACGACTTCGACACCGAAACTCAATATTCATCCCAAAAAGTTCTGCCGTGCATCTGGTGGCATATGAAGAGTGTGTGCTGTATTATGAACTATTGGAACAAGGTCACACTGTTGCTGCTGATCGCCTTTAAAGTGATATTGAAAAATCGTTTTCTAGTTGGACAGCTGGAAGTATATGGAAAATGTCACACACATACTTATTATGCTTTAATTTGCATCAGGCGAAGCTTTTACCCTGGGTGGTGCCGAAGAATATTATTACGAAATTAAATAAATGTACATTGGATTAAGAACTACAAATATCACCTTCTAAACATCAGACTGGGAGTAATTTATTCTTACATTCTGTAGCAAGGGGGGGGGGAATAATTCAAGAGGAACTGACCTTCCGTCGTATTTGAATTCTGAAAGTGTATTTTCTTTTGTTTGTAGATTTAACGACCACCGAGAGCAACTCAATGGGCTGTAAGCAATCTCCCGTCTCTAATTTAGGGTCACTGGTTCCAGGGAAGGGAGAGAGCCAGTACCGTATGACAAACACAACATCCATGCCGCACCGGGATTCGAACCCGGACTCTTCACGGACAAATGATCATAAGCCAGCGCGTAAGCCACTACGCCACCGCGGCGGTAGTTTGTTTAGTGATACGACTGAATTGGAAAATATTTCCAACTGGTATGTCTTTGTTATTAAAAATAAAGTGCGCATTAATGCAATTTCTAATGCATTATTCTTCCATTAGTGATTTTTGCATTAGGAATCCTATCTGCGCTTCTAGAAAATTATTTTTGCATCGAACTCTTGTCTTCCCGGTGTGATAAACACTACCAGGTCGTTCGAAAAATGATATCGTATTTGGCGGGTGAAAATGAAAAAAACATACCTCATAGAACACAACCTTGTTTTATTCGATATAGGCGCCATCAGCAACTACACACCTACACAGTATGCCAGCGAGTGACAAGGACTTCAATCCAGTTGGGCAGAAATGTGATTTCCTGGATGGATGCAAGAAAGTCCCGGAATGCAATGTCGGCCTCCTCTCGGTTTCTGAAGGTCCTGTCGTTGTGGTAATTGGTAAAATGCATGAACAGGTGGAAATTAGTAGTTGCCAAGTCTGGCGAGTAAGTTGGTTGTGGAAGGGTTTCGTGCCTCAGTTCGTGTAGTTGCTGTTTCGTCATTTGGGACACGTGTGGTCTCGAGATATCATGTAGTAAAATAGGACCCTTCTTGTTCGCCAAGGATGTCTTTTTGGAACACAACTTCTGGTGCACTGGGTCAATTACTTCACAGTATCAGACTGAGGTAATGCTTTCAACAGCATTCAAGAACATGTAGTGCATGACACCGTGTAAAGTCCACCACACTGTCAACAAAACCTTCGTTGGCATCAACCTTGGTTTAGGATGTTGTTTCGGTGGATTCACCGTTGTTCAGCCACTGGCTCCGATAAAAAGGGGTTCTACCATACTACTAGCTTACGGCTGTAGTATAGTAGCACCCCTTTTCATCACAGGTTACAAAGCGATTAAGTAGGGTCTCCTTTTCGTTGTGAAGCTGAGGGTTACTGCACATCTCAAACCGTTGTTGTTTCTACTGCTCCGTCAGTTCGCGTGTTGGACCCCGATTCCTTGCCAAGTTGGTGGAGATGTTCGGAAATAGCTGACACAGACACATTGTATTGTTTGGTAAGTTCTGTGACTGTAACGTGAGAATTTGCCTCTACATCTGCTTTCAGAACGTCGTTCTCGGCTCCCTTCATCTTGTAGGCTCGTGCCACTGGAACGAGACTTTTCAAACAACCAAGGAACAGTACGTTCAGATGTTACCTCCTCGCTCCATAACATGACCACATCACAGTAGGTTTGTGCCGTATTACGACCCAATTTGAACTCATGAAGCAGAATCACCCGCAACTCACTCCTTCATTACGACTCAAATTGAAATCATGAAGAAGAATTACCCGCAACTCACCCTTTCATTACGACTCAAATTGAAATCATGAAGCAGAATTACCCGCAACTCACTCTTTCATTACGACTCAAATTGAACTTATAAATGAGAATCACCCGCAACTCACTCCTTCATTACGATTCAAATCGAACTCATGAAGCAGAATCACCCGCAACTCTCTCCGTCATTACGATTCAAATTGAACTCATGAAGCAGAATCACCCGCAACTCACTCCTTCATTACGACGCAAATTGAACTCATGAAGCAGAATCACTCGCAACTCACTCCTTCATTACGACTCAAATTGAACTCATGAAGCAGAATTACCCGCAACTCACTCCTTTATTACGACTCAAATTGAACTCATAAAGCAGAATCACCCCCAACTCACTCTTCATTACGACTCAAATTGAACTCATGAAGGAGAATCACCCGCAACTCACTCCTTCATTACGACTCAAATTGAACTCATGAGTGAGAATCACCCGCAACTCTCTCCTTCATTACGATTCAAATTGAACTCATGAAGCAGAGTCACCCGCAACTCACTCCTTCATTACGACGCAAATTGAACTCATGAAGCAGAATCACTCGCAACTCACTCCTTCCTAACATGTTGTACAGGCTCTCACACGAGTAGCAACAACTGCAGCTCAACCGATTATGGCGTGTATGTTGCTTCTGAGTCGCTCTTCAACTCGTACGTATGGCGCTGAGAGCGGGTTAGTCTGCAAGCATTTTAGGCGAGTTTAATATGGCACCTCAGAAAAACGGCTATTATTTTCGGAACTACCTAATATAATATTTCTGATTTCTCTGATAAAAAAAACTTATTAACGATTTCTCTGATGTATTCACATTGATTTAGGGAGTTAACGATACAGTTGTATTTGATATAGCATGCGAAATTCCGAAGATCTCAGTTTTAATATTCCGATGTCTGGTACTGTACTTTTGCACTCCTTTCCAGCTTTCCTGAATGCAACATAATCACCTTACGTGACATAAATTTCGATTACTTTTAGGAGATTAAAGTCTTCCCTGTTTAGAATTCAGAAAAAAACCCGACAGAAACGGAGAGAAAAGTTTGAAATCACTTTAAAGTTTATCTGGAAAGTCTATACGGTTGCACCATTACTTTGCTTGAATCTTGAGTGCTTATTACATCAACCAATTTTTTGCTAAAGTGTTTTTATTTTCAATTGTTCAACTTTATTTTTAATACCATTAAACTCAAGAATTTTGAGGGAAAATTGGGCCCCGATTCTGACGAAAAAGTAAACACTTCTGGTTATATTTCCAAGTGCCAGAGTCTCAGCAGACGGCTCTGGAATGTTAAACAAAACACAAACAGAAAAAGCACTTGCGTTATGGGAAGTAAGGGAAATGTAGGCAGTAGGAGAATGCTATGTGAACTGTACGAAAGGAGCGGCAAAAATTCCTCGTGGAAAACAAATCCCTTTCCAACTCTTTTCTACTTATTTTATTCTTTCCGGAAAAAGCATTTAAAAGTTTCGTTACGGCGTTCTCTTGACTCTGACACAAAACTCCCTCTTCAATATTTCTTTTGATTTTCCTTAACGCAAAAATCGCGTTTGAGGTATCGTATTTCTCCCCCGTCCAAAAGATTCAGTTTCTTCTGAAGAGAATATTTTCAAACACTTCATGTCAAAATCGTGAGAGTATTTCCACTTAGTACACTAAGCAAAGCATTGGTTCTAAAATCAACGCGCTTAAAAATATGGAATCGGAGATTTATCATGCGTATTATGGATGAAATTCCTTTCTTTGTAGTTCATTCATACAGTGATTAATAATATCAATACATATCCTTACTCTTCCTCATTGGAAGAATTTATGAAGAGCAAACGCTGTGTTATTAGCATCACGAAATGTAATACTTTCCTGTTTTAAAAAATCGAACCGCGCAAAAGTAGGCTGTAGCCTTTAATTCCAATGATCTTCCCTTTTAATAGAAGATACAGCCGGTTAAAGAAGAAGTAAAATGAGAAGCTAGCTGGTCAGAATTTGCCAAAGTAAGTTACATGGTGAAAACGGTTTCTGATTTCAATTTCAAGTAATAACATTAACTACAGTGAATACTTATTTAAGTACAGGGTGTCCCAAAATGGTGTTTCCAATTTTAAATGATGATAACTTTTGATACAAAACATAAAACATATCAGCATTCTGTTTGTTGCACGTGGTAAGGAATACCCTCAAGTATTTTCTAGAAGTCCACCCAATGGATTCTGCGACGGAAGCACAGAGGGTGAAATGGTTTATTGAAACCCTATCCAAAACGCAAGTTCGACGGAATTTCAGACCAAAACATGGGAGCAAACCGCCCAAACGTAACAGCATCACATAGTGGTACAAGTCATTCAAGGAAACTGGTAGCTTCCTTACAAAGAAAAGTCGTGGACGACCATCGATGGTTCCAGAAAAAGGGAGGAGGTTGTAAGACAAACATTCAATCGTAGCGCTCAAAATTCAATCAGAGAAGCAGCACGACAGCTGGCCATTCCCAAGTCGTCAGTTCACAGAGTGTTACGTCACAGATTGGAAATGCACCCGTATAAACTGCAGATAACCCATCACATAACCCCAGATTCAACATTTAGTTTGCTGAAGTGGAGTTGGAGAAAATGGCAAGTGCAGAGTTTTTTCTGAGACAAATCTGTTTCTCGGATGAGTGCACTTTCCATGTTTCTCGAAAGGATAATGAACGGAATGTGAGAATTTCGGGACCTGAACACCCGCATTGCACAATGGAACATGAACATGCTAGCCCAAAAGTGAATGTTTGGTGTGGCATAATGTTCAACCATGTTATTCGATGGGTCCCAACCAATTCTTTCAGGAAGCGACCGTGAGAGCTGATGATTACGTGGACATGATGGAGCAGTTTGTGCATCCCCAGTTAGATGAACTAGCAATTCCATCCAGTCATTTTCCAACAAGATGGGGCGCCACCTTATTGAGCTTTAATTGTGAGGAGGTCTCTCTGGATATCACATTTTCCAATCGATGGATTTGGCGTGGTGGCCCTATTGCATGGTCCCCATGTTCTCAGGACTTAACTCTCTGTGACTTTTTTATGGGGATTCATCAACGGTGAGGTTTACAGCACCACGGTTGCAGACATTGCTGACCTATAGAAAGGATTACACACGCACTGCAGAAGGTTGCATTGCAGACATTCTCTAATGAACATGATTGGAACTGGAATACTGTTTAGAAATTGTTCGGGTGATAAGTGGAGCCCATGTCGAGCGTCCATAAAACTTCATGATCTGTTCTGTCAATTAACACATACTGGATATTGAGATCATTTATATTAAAATTATTATCATTATTTGAAATTGCTTACATCTTTATGGAGCACCGTGTAATATGAAGTTTGTATTTTCGAAATCTGAATTTTAAACGCCGGGAAGAGAGAGACTGAGCGAGAAAGAAAGAGAGAGAGAGAGAGAGAGACAGAGACAGAGACAGAGAGAGACAGAGACAGAGAGACAGAGAGAGACAGAGACAGAGAGAGAGAGACAGAGAGACAGAGAGAGAGAGACAGAGAGAGACAGAGACACAGAGAGAGAGAGAGAGAGAGAGAGAGAGAGAGAGAGAGAGAGAGAGAGAGAGAGAGAGAGAGAGAGAGAGAGAGAGACACACACAGAGAGAGAGAGAGAGAGAATTACTTTGTGCAAATAAAAAAAACATTCGGCCAACATATCGCGTTTGATAAATAACATGGAAAACATATTTAATATGACGTATACAAATACACTATATTGACAAAAGTCACCGGACACGTACAAGGGAGACACAACATAGCATTTATTGATATACATTGGTACGGTGTCGGTCCACCTTTAGCCTTAATGCATCCACTGATCCTTCGAGACATACTTTCGACAAGGTTTTGGAACGCAGCGATAGGTATGCGCTTCTATTCAGTACATAATGCTGCCACTAACTGTTGCTCAGTAGTAGGCCTTGGTTCTAAACTTCTTATGTGGCGCTCTTATTCATCCCATAGATGCTCCATGGAATTACACTCAGGGCTCTGTGCTGGCCAGTCTGCACAATCGATACGGAATTATCGTCAAACCACGCAGTAACAGTACTTGCTTTATGGGTTCATGCATTATCCTGCTGGTATCAACAAGACCCGGTTCCATAGTATTGCCACAGAGTTAGTAGGGAATAATTGTCCACAATATCGAGGTAGACGTGCTGGTTAAGAGGTTTGTCCACAATAACCAGTGTGTCGGGACCATACCACGAAAAAAAACCCACACAAGTACACTGCCAGGTCCAAACTTGACCGTAGGAACAGCACACTGTGGTAAATAGCGTTTCCCCGGCTGTCGCCATACCCACATACGGCCATCAGACTGATGGATCGTGTACCTAAATTCATCATGCCATAGGACCAGTTTTCATTGATCTACGGTTCACAATAAATGTTCTTTACACCACGATAAACGACGAGTAGCATTCCGAGTGGAGACGAAAGGCTTATGAGTAGACGCACGACCACGGTAACGCATGGAATGAAGTTCTCTGCGCCGCCCCGGTGGCGCAGTGGTCTAAGCGATGGCCTCTGATCATTCGTCTGAACGGTGTCCGGGTTCGAATCCCGGTGAGGCATGGATGTTGTGTTTGTCTTACGGAACTGACTCACTCCCTTCCCTGGAACCAGTGACCCTAAATTAGGGACGGGCGACTGCTTATAGCCCATTGAGTTGCTCACGGTGGTCGTTAAACCTTCAATCAAAAAAAAAAAAAAAAAGAAGAAGTTCTCTGCGAATGGTACATGTACATACCGAGGCTCCAGCATTTTTATTCACCTGTACACTGAGGTCTCCGCCGATTCGCTGTAACGACTCTCCTGAGGCTCTGACGTTTTCTGTTACTGATTTTCTTTGGTTTGCCGATGCGTTTTGCTGCTTCACGTATGCCATGTGTCTTCCACTTATTCAGTACATCAAAAACAGTTGACCTGGTTATGTTTAAACGTCTCTCGAATTCTTCTATTGACAACTCGCTAATTTAACACCAAAAATATTTCCTTTCTCAAATTCAGTTCTTTCCCGCCGCGACATTTTCGCTTAACCTGACAGTGCGGTATGATCGGGGTCAGCTGCTGGCTTATTTTTTATACTGATTGCAGCTGTACCGTGCATCTTAACAACGCAGCGGATCCGTTCATTTGCTTTTGAAGGTGTGTCTGGTGACTGTTGTCAATACATTGTACGTTCGTATGGTATAAAAAATACATGATGCAATATATACAATATAATATTGATATATAGTATGCAAAAATGAGAAATATAATAACTTCTGTGCATTAGGCACTCCACTGGCTGTAAAGGTAAATGGTTTGAATTTTGGTCAGAATTTCATTCTGTGGTGGCAATGTGGTAATACTGTTTGAAAACGACACGTGTTGGTGGAGTGCAAGTACATTTAAAACAAATAAATTTGTTGCATTGCTCACGGGAGTACCAAAACTGCACCCTCGAGTGACAGGGAACAAAGTTGCCTTATCCGATGAATCAGGTTCGCCATTAATACACGCTGATCAATGAGCCACAATGTTGAGTGAACAGCTGGAGTCGATGGGTCCCAACCAACTGTACAGACTGGTGGAGGCGGGAAAATAATCGGTGGGCACTTTTCATAATGGGCATTGGGTTGTCTAATTCTTTTTGAACAGCATTCGGTTTCCACGAGGTATTTTAACATCGTTGCAGCTCAGGAGCACCAGTACATGCTCATGGTGGCGCAGTGGTCTAAGGCGATGGCCTCTGATCATTCGTCCGAAAGGGGTCCGGGTTCGAATCCCGGTGAGGCATGGATCCTGTGTTTGTCTTACGGCACTGGCTCTCTCCCTTCCCTGGAACCGGCGACCCTAAATTAGGCACGGGCGACTGCTTATAGCTCATTGAGTTGCTCACGGTGGTCGTTAAACCTCCAACAAAAAAAATGCTCATGGTGTTTCCTGAAGGAGAGGGATGCTTCCAGCACGATAATGCGCCTTGGCACAATGCTCAGATCATCACACAGTGTTTCCAGGAACACTACGGTGACTTCATAATCTTAAAACTTTCCTCGATATTTCCAGATTGTTTACCAGTTGAACACCAATGAGATGAGACTGAAACAGTCAATTGCAACAGAGCTCCTCCTCAAGATAACAATCGGAAATTTCCGGTCGCCATCACATCCATTTGCATAAAAATACCTGTACAAGCATATCAGCACTATGCTGAATCAATGCCTCAGCAAATGCAGGCTGTACGGAAGGTTTGGGTTGGGACACCGTTACTTGGTACACCCATAAATAGCAGGTTTAGGACGGAATTTACAACGTTCTGACAGCGAATGCAAATTTATACATGGTCGAGACACATTATTGTAACCACCAGTTAATATCCAGGGTAACCGCCGTGTGCAGCGCGGACAACAGCTTGACGGACTGGGAGTGAATCAGTAAGGTGTTGGGAGGTGTTCACAGGTATGTGGAGCAATGTTGACTGCAGTGCATCTGACAGCTGCTGGAGGGTGCGTGGTGGAGGATCCATAGAGCAAAAAACACTGTCGAAGTAGTCCCACAGATGATCAATTGGGTTTATGTCTGGGGAATTAGGAGGCCTGGGAAGTACTTTGAAGTCTTCATGGTGCTCTTCCAACCACTCTCGGACATTTCTAGCTGTGTGACACGTCGCATTGTCGTTCTGGAAAATCCCGTCCTCCCCTAGGGAAGACAATTAGCAATTGTACGTGGTCTGTAAGGATGGATTCATAACGAATTCAGTCTATAGTGACTTTCACTGGCATGAGTGTACCCAGAGAATGCAACGAATACTTTCCCCATACCATAACACTACCCCCACCAGCTTATGTTCAGCCAGCAGTGGTTGAAGAGAGTTTGTTCTACGATGTGTTTCGTCGTATACGCCAACGTCCATCCGTTCGATGAAAGAGAAAACGTGATTCATTGGAGAAGGCAATCCTTTGCCAATCAGCGGAGATCCGATTCCGATATTGCCGTTTAAATATATGCCGTTTCTGCTGATCCACCTTCGTCAGCATAGGTGCAGTGGCCAACTGTCTGCATCGGAGTCCCATACGCAGCACGGTTTGCTCAACTGTGGTTTTACTCACAACTCCGGTAGCCACCAGTTTCATTCGGTTAGTGAGTTGGTCCACTGTAGCGAGTCGATCGGCCTTCACGCAATTTCGAAGCCAACGATCACCTCTCACATCGATGGCACGTGGTGCTCCGCAGTTTGCACATCACTTATTTTCAATGTGCCACTTCTCCAATCACGAAACACTTTAATCACTGCAGCACACTAACAGTTCACAAACTGCATTCCTTCAGAAATACTGATCCCTTGGCTCAAAAGCCGATATTCATCCCTTTTAGCAAATCTCATAAATCGCTCCTTTTATCCATGACAGTAACGAGTGACATGTTTTCAAATTGCCTACAGCACACCTTATACACTGAAGAGCAATTGAATTAGTAACGTGTAGCACCACCTTTCGCCCTGATGTCGGCGGCGATTCGTCTAGGCATTGACTCGACAAGACACCGGAAGCGTTGGGAAGCCATACGGATACACGACCCCTGAACAAGATCCCACAGTTCACGAAGATTTGATGGGGGAGGGAGGGGGTTAGAGCCTCGAACATCTCTCTTGATGGCATCCCAGATGCGCTCGATGGGATTGAGGTCAGGTGACCTAGCTGGCCAAGGAAGCGAGGTCACGTCGGTGGAGTGTTCATCCAGCCATTCGGATACAATTCGGGAGCGATGGCACGGTGCATTGTCTTGTTGCAGAATGAGGTCTCTAGTGGGATGTTGAAGACGCACAAACGGAAGCAAATGGTCGTCCAGGATATCCCGGTAACGTTGACCTGTGAGCGACGATGTCACACGTACCAACTGTCCCATTTCAGTTTACGTAATCAGTCCCCAGACGAGAATGCCACATCCACTAGCTTGAATAGTTACCTGTTGGTAAGAAGGATCCATCGCTTCATGTGGTTTGCGCCGTACTCGTATCCTGCCATCCGCATGTACCAACGTGAATCTCGACTCATCAGTCCAGGCGACATTTTCCCAGATGTCTATGGTCCAGTGGCGATGTTCTCGCGCCCATACTAATCTTTGCATCCTGTGATGTGCGGTCAGCAGCGGTACACTCGTGGGACGATGGCTTCTGTACCCCAGAGCAAGGAGATGGTTCTGGATGACGTGGCTGTTTATACGTTTTTGTGTATAAGCGTTAAATTGCCGAGTGATTTCTTGCACTGTGGCTCGTCTATCCGCTGTTACAATGCGAGCTAGCCGACGATGACCCCGCTCATCCACACGCTGTTGTCCACTGAAGTTGGCGCTTGCAAGAATTATTTTACCAGATTCGATGTACTCACGGAGCACCCGTGACACAGTGGCTCGTGAAAATTCCAGTGCCTGCACGACTTCTGAGATGGAATGACCCATTCGTCAGGCCCCGAAAATTAGCCCACGATTAAATGCGCTTAGATCCTTCGTCTTACCCACACTGCGTCTGACTCTTACTGATTCCCGTCGCATCACTCCTTATATTGTCGGATCGCTGCATACGTCATGTCGTTTCCGTTTACAGGGCCACCTACAGCGCCACATTTGCATAACGCCAGCTGTCTCTAATTAAATTGCTCTTCAGTGGATATCCACCAAGCCAGCTAACGACAAGTGCTTTGTTTTATTGGCAAGGCGCTGTTGACGTCAAATGTAGGAAGTGGTCACAATAATGTGACTCGTCTGTGTATTTCACGAAGAATGGGACTATGTAGAAATGAAGGCATCTGTTGTATGCAAGATATATAAGATATAGTGTTTTTATTTTTAACTTTTGCGGTTTTAATTAGACCCTTTCGTACTTTCAAGATTAGAAACTTTGTAAGTAAAATATCTGAATTCGTTTTTCCGTCGTTTTTTTTTCTTTTGCTGTTGTTCTTTTGTTTTTGTACAGTGCTTTTACAATAAAGTATTGCTTTTCCAGATTATTTACAGACAAACATACAAATAAAAAAATACGATCCCATATGAAGAAATCTCTTTGTTTCTCACAGAATGTAGCATCATCCGAAAGACAGATTTACGTTCTTCACCGGAATGATATGTCTAAACGTATACGGGAAAGGAAGAGTTAAAGAAAAAACAATAAAGCTGTAGTCATAAGATTTTTCAGTTCTTTCAAATGCCATGTAAGAATTAAGGAAAAGCTTAGCTGTAAAAAAAAAAGGAAAAACAAAACTGTCAACGTAAACATTGACTTTTAAGCATTTTTTCCGCACCTCTGCGAACTCGCTTTGTTCGCCGATACTCTGGCGGAAACAAATGCTCTTTTATTTTTCCGTGTTAGCACTTTATCGGTTTTTCGGTCGATCCAAAGAACATCCATTCCACTGATACGCTGTCTATTGTTCTTTCCGTTTGCTGAATGAAACCGGAACAAAACAAAGTGTCGATACATACGCCACTTTTAAAGAACATCACCTAACACGTTGCAGTTGAAGACAAATATAAAAGAAATTGAACCTAAGAGAAAAAAGTCCCTAACGATATATTGAATCAAAGAACAATTAAAAGTTATTTTGCTAGTGATGGAACATGACGCGAACTTGTAGTCTCAAAAGTTTTACGTAATCTTAAATTGTCTGAAGATGCAGGCACCAGACTGAATAAATTCAAATTCTTTAGGAAAATTTTAGAACTAATAGCGAATGCAATTGTCAAAACCGGACTGTTGTGGGAAAATATCCGTGCAGTTAGAAGAACCGATTAAAAATATTTCATGGGCAGTTCTTAAAATTGCACTTTGTTTCCAGTACTATGAGATCAGATTCTCCGGAGTGAGCAGTTTACCATTCGTTTGCATTGAATAAAAGCAGATTTCAAAATCAGTTTGCAACACCAATTTGCCTTTTTTTTGCTTAGGGCAGAAGTTCCCAATCTGTGCGTCGCGATGCCCCAGGCCGTTGCCGGTCTTGATCTGGGGCGTCGCGACTATAAGGAAAAACTAAAACTTATAATTCATTGTGAAACGCAACGTGCAAATTTATTTTCCTCTACAAACAGATGAACACAAGTTGGTTCCAGACCCGTGCACAGCAGATCCACCATCAACCTTCACTACTGCTGAGCAGGAACAGTTAACAGTCATTTCTTCAGACACAACACTGAAAATGACATTCACTTCTGGAACACTGCCACAGTTTTGTAACAGTGTGGCAAAGGAGAGCCCAGAACTGAGTCAGAAAGCCGTGGGAGTAATTCTCCGTTTTGCTACATCTACCTTTGCGAGGCAGGATTTTCAACTCTGGCGGTAATAAAATCCAGATATAGAAGCAAAGTTAAGGTTGAGAAGGAGATCCACGTCGCTGTATCAAATATTATTTCCAGATTTGATGTTTCGTGTGGCGTTAGAAACAAGCTCTCCCATCCCATTAAGACACAAATACGTTTGTTAGGTTATAATGAATAAACTTCTCCGACTGGACGTGTAGTGCAGGAAAGCTTACGTTAAGTCACGTTAGGGTTATTGAAAGGTTACTTGACGTAGCTAAAGTGTACCAAATCTTCAAAGTGCTAGAGTTTGTTTAGGTAAGACACGCACGTGCAATAAATTCCAAGAATATGGAATTTATTTTTACTCAGCGTTCCTCATTATCTTGACTATCAGTAATATAACTTCGGTTTTAGTACATTAGTACCTTGAAGGCTCCTTATTACAGCGGTAAACACAATATACCCTGAACTTAACGTAAACACTCAATGAAATAGACTTAACGGCCAGAATGAGGTCTGACAATAAAATGAACTAAGAAATGTACTCACTTTTAACCTTTTATTGGGGAGCTCCTGGTATTACTCAAATACACACTCCAAAATAACACAACTACTGATAGTCTGAACCTTCGTAATATCGTAGAAACGTAGGTAAATCGTATATCAATAATCAGGAAGAACCTATCACATATAAAACGAAACTCTCTGGTATACTTGAGCGCGCCTATATATACTGCATACTACCACGTCATGACTTACACTCGTTGCCACATATAATTCAGCGGGAGAAACAACATCTCGTTAAGTGAGAAGATAATTTGCATTGGAAAATAAAATAACAAGAGATAGTAAAATCAAAAAGAAACTGAATCTAGAGTATACGTTACAAGGTAGTTTCTTAAATAACCGTAAAAATGTGAAAGTCAAATGACGAGTGTTACCATTGTGAAAATCAACTTCTTCTTATCCAGCTCTGTAATTTTATTCTAATTTTGTATTTTTACATTAAAAAGAATACAGGCAAGTAATGTAAATGACTATTTTATTTTTTTAAAAATACCACAAACTCGAATTTGGGCAATTTTTTAACGTTTTAGGTACAGGGACGTCGCACAAAAGATGTGATACGTAAAAGGAGGCGCGGTCTGAAAAAGTTTGTGAACCCCTGGCTTAGGGTTTCTATATCATTACACTTTAAATTTTTTTGGCTTAAGAGGAGAAGGGAAACTATAAGCTGTTATACATTACTTAATGTATTAATAAAATCGTCTTGCAGAGCTTTTCGTCTGTCGCACCTAATTAAAAAAAGCCATTATATCTGCGCTACATTGTCAACAGTTGGGTTTAGAGATGGAAATGGGTCACGGCTCAGCGGGCAAACGGGTCTACGTGTCGAAAATATCGTACGAGTAAAATAGGTCGGGTCAAAGTTTTCCTGACCCGATTTGAACCCTGTTTTATTTCCGATATATTTTTGAAAAGTGAAATAAATATTTCAAAGAATATATTTTTCGTGGAATTTTGTGCTCAATGCTAGTGCCAGCGGAATGAAAAATGATTTGTCATACAAAAATTATCGAGGTCTGTTTCTTAAAGCGAATAAAATTTCCACCCACCGACGACACTATATCGTAAAACATTACTTCCTTTCGTTTGTTTACATTGCGATTGTCCGGAGCAAGATACAGGCAAACGCCTGTCGTCTGTTTCTCTGGTGATTCACTCTCTCACACCCCGCGTGTCACATTGTAAGACTGAGAGTTACTTCTCACATCGCATCTTTTGCTTTGAGAATTCAGAAGTCTTCATTTGACATGCTAACATCTCGTTTCATTGCATGTCGTGTCGAATTAATGCCTTATTTGTTAATATTGAAGAATTTAATATTAAGGAGATTTAGAAAGACGTCGAGGCTCACAAATGCGTTCTTGTTGAAAACAAGAAGGGGAGAAGTGAAAGCTCGAAGTTGTTTCGTCTCATTAAGAAACAAGAAAATGTTTCACATCAACACGAATTTTCACAAGCTTGTGATGAGTTGAATGCTTCCAACAAGTGAATGTTGATTTCATAAGTGTTTCTTCCTTCTGAGGGGCAGTGATGCAATTAGCATCCACATTTTGGAAACTTTTAACTCATCAGAAGCTGGCGAAAATTGGTGACGTTGAGAAACATTCTGAAACTTGATATGTTATCAAGAAAATAGCAAAAACTGTAATTAAACATACAACATACTACTTTATTCAAAAATTGTAACCGTAGCATTATCGAATTTAAGTGTAACAGCCGTAACATTACTGCAGAGGACCTTTTTGACTTTCGCAGATGTGCTTGAAAACATGTGCAGAACAGTTAGGTTACGTGAAGAACGACAGTTTCAACAGTTTATATAAGTAAGTGAGCAATTTATACATTTCCGTAATGCCTTTATATGATTTCTATATAACCTACGATATCCATTGCAGAGAGACATTTTGAACGCACTGTGTGCGTGTGTGCTCGTGTGTATGTGCGTGTGTGCTCGTGTGTAAGGACGTGTGTGTGTGTCATTGTCAACCATTATCAATCCACTGCTAGATGAAGGTCGTTCCATGTTTCTTTCACAACAGTCTGTCTTGTGCCATTCTCCTTAATGTCACTCCCGCAGGCTTTTGAATTTCAAATGGCATCGAGTGGAAAAGTCTGTGGATGGTTTGCTGAGGTATCTCTGACCATCCGTTGTTGAGCTGCTTTCACAGTTTTTCAACTTTCAGAAAGGGTCGTGTGGAGGGTTTAAGTCTGCCGATGACATCCCACACGTTTTCTTTTGCTGAGACGTCTGGGGATCGCGCTGCCCAGAACAGCATCTGGGTACCTTTTATGCAAAGTCTGTTCTTTGTGGCAGCATGTTACCGGGCATTATCTTGTCGAATCTGGATATCAGGTATACCACAGGGATATAGCAACAAAACGGGATGCAGAAGTTGATCAACGTATCGTCATGCTGTCATTTTACCAATTATACGTAGGCGCAGGGACCGCCTGTTGAAAGTGATAGCGCCTTAAACCATGACAGCAAATTTTCATATGCCACTCTTTGTTGTTTTTTTTATGCCGCCAGTTTGCATGTCGCTCAGTCAAATGATTTCTAGTGGGGCATTTTTTATGCGGAGAAGCATATGTCTCCGTGCGAAAGATGAAACACGCCTCTAAATCCTCCGATAATACATTTTGTGAAGGATTCCTTTTTAGCACGTCTTTTGTAAAAAAGATCGTGTCTATGTTATCGGTTTGTCCGTCCGTCTGTACCCACGATATCTCTGCAACTTTTATTCCGATTTGAAAAATTCTTTTTGCATTGGGAAGCTTTAAATATACGAATCATGATCATTTATTTCGTTTTTTTTTACGATGTTCACCGCTAGAGGGCATAAATGCAGATGATGTCGAATTCTAAAACACGTTTTATTCCACAATTTGTTTCTAAACATCGGATTGAAAAAATTCTATTATCTTTCGATTCCATTTATGTCGAAAAGTATTTAAGACATAGTTACTTTTCAAAGTACGCATAGATTTTCCGCTAGGGGGCGTAAAAGTAAATTGCATTTTTTCCTGATATACATGATGCAATATATTTTATATATTGCATCATGTATGTTTTATACCATATGAACGTACAATGTATTGACAACAGTCACCGGACACACCTGCAAAAGCAAATGAACGGAACTCTTCTTCTAAAACTCCGATTTGAAAAAATATTTCTTCAGCGGGTACATCTCCTGGTGGAAAATCTTTTGCATATAATTTCAAATTTTTGGTAAAGAATACTTTGGCCACCAGGGGCGTAAGTGTTAAATTTTGCTTCTGATGTATTTGCCATAAAATCGGAGCTTCTAAAATATCGATAGAATAAATTCTTTCGTAGACTGATTCCACTCACATCGATAAACCTTTTCGGAATATTTTCTTCTTAAAATATTCCAAAGTTTCTCCGCCAGGGGGCGTAGATGTACATCTAATTTTTGTCAATATCTCTACTTCTAGGAGTCCGATTTGAAAAATTCCTTTTTTGTTAAATAGTGTTTTCGGTATGACATGTTTTTCCTATAATTTCAAAATTTTCAAATAATTCATAGAGTTTTCGCTAGGGGGCGTATAGGTAAATTGCGTTTCCCCCTATATCTCTGCTTCTAAATCTCCGATTTGAAAAATTCTTTCTGCACCGGATACAGCTCCTGATAAGACATTGTTTGCACATAATTTCTAATTTTTGTAAAGAATGGTTTGCCACCAGGTGGCGTAAGTGTTAAATTTTGCTTCTGATGTATTTGCCATAAAATCGGAGCTTCTAAAATATCGATAGAAAAAATTCTTTCGTAGACTGATTCCACTCACATCGATAAACCTTTTCGGAATATTTTCTTCTTAAAATATTCCAAAGTTTCTCCGCCAGGGGGCGTAGATGTACATCTAATTTTTGTCAATATCTCTACTTCTAGGAGTCCGATTTGAAAAATTCCTTTTTTCGGGTATATCTCCTGGTGGAAAATCTTTTGCATATAATTTCAAATTTTTGGTAAAGAATACTTTGGCCACCAGGGGGCGTAAGTGTTAAATTTTGCTTCTGATGTATTTGCCATAAAATCGGAGCTTCTAAAATATCGATAGAAAAAATTCTTTCGTAGACTGATTCCACTCACATCGATAAACCTTTTCGGAATATTTTCTTCTTAAAATATTCCAAAGTTTCTCCGCCAGGGGGCGTAGATGTACATATAATTTTTGTCAATATCTCTACTTCTAGGAGTCCGATTTGAAAAATTCCTTTTTTGTTAAATAGTGTTTTCGGTATGACATGTTTTCCCTATAATTTCAAAATTTTCAAATAATTCATAGAGTTTTCGCTAGGGGGCGTATAGGTAAATTGCGTTTCCCCCTATATCTCTGCTTCTAAATCTCCGATTTGAAAAATTCTTTCTGCACCGGATACAGCTCCTGATAAGACATTGTTTGCACATAATTTCTAATTTTTGTAAAGAATGGTTTGGCCACCAGGGGGCGTAAATCTTAATTTCCTCTTCTGATGTATATATTTTCCAACATACTTGAAGTCATTACTCAAGTTATGAGAATAATAGCTGTGGAATAAATCTCGCACCTGTGCCCTGACCTTTGGCCCCATTTCGATGATATTAAACAGAATTGGTTCAGTATACCTCCGGAATAACATCATAAAGTTTCATCGCAATCGAAGTTTTAGTCGTTATGAGGATAATGGCTGTGGAATACATCTCGCTCCTGTGTCCTGACCTTTGATCCCATTTCGATGATAGTCGACAGAACCGGTTTAGTATACCTCCGGAGCAACATGATAAAGTTGTGTCGTAATCAAAGTATTCTAATGTACGTTATGACGCATAAGGGCGATGGAATGGGTCCCGCTCCTATGTCCTGACCTTTGACCCCATTTTTCTCATTTTCAATAGCGTTTGTTCCCAGGTTGTCCCCTACAACATACTAAAATTTCATCGAAATCAAACAATTGTTACCCGAGTAATAATGCGGACAGACAGACAGATAAAGCTGGAGCCTATATGTTTCTTCAACCTACGGTTGGAAACCGTAAAAAAGTGTCCATAGATGGCCAATACTTCTCCAACATTGTATTAGAGAAAATGCGGCGATGAAGGCCTATTGTCCAACAGCAGACAAGTAAGTGGCTCTCAATTTTCATGAAAAGGAAAGTGCTCACAAAACTACTGGTTATTTACGCTTTCCAACAGTAGGTTGAAGAAGCGTATATGCTCCAGATTTGTCCCTTTGTCTGTCCGTCCGTCCGTCTGTCCATCCGCACGATAACTCGGGTAAAAATTGTTCGATTTCGATGAAATTTTAGTATGTGGTAGGATATAACCTGGGAACGACCCCTATTGAACGTGAACGAAATGGGGTCAAAGATCAGGACATACAGGAGCGGGATCAATTCCATTGCCTTATGCGTCATAACTTGGGTAAAAATGGTTCGATTTCGATGAAATTTTAGTATGACGTAGGGGACCTCCCGGGGACAAACCCTGTTAGAAATGGGTGAAATGTGGTCAAAGTTCAGGACACAGGACAGGAATGCATTCTATTGCTTTTATGATTCACAACGTCCGTAAAAATGGTTCGATCTCAATGAAATTTTAGCATGTGGTAGGGGACGAACTCGAAACGAAGCCTATTGAAAATGGGTGAAATGGGGTCAAAGGTAAGGATACAGGAGCAGGATCCATTCCATTTCCGTTATGCATCATAACTTGCGTAAAACTCCTTGTATTGAGACAAAACGTTAGTATGTTGTTCCGGAAGTATACTGAACCAATTCTGTTTAATATCATCGAAATGGAGTCAAAGGTCGGGGCGTAGGAGTAAGATTTATTCTGCAGCGGTTATCCTCACAACTTGAGTAATGATTTCTGTATGTTGGAAAGCGTATCGTAATCAATGCGTTGCATGATTTTAGTAACTTGTTGCGTATGTGGAGAAGAAAATGGTCAAGAACTGCGCCATATTGCACGTTCGCCCTATTGTGTCGTGGGAACTTTGATTGTTTGCAAAATTTAAAAAGTACGCATATACAAGTACGTTCATCCACAATTGGAAACTGTTCCCTACTTACGAGGCGTACCGCCAAGTGCTCTGGAATGGACGTAATGGATGTAAACGTGTGCACGTTTGCACAGATACTGGAGGAGAACACTTTGAAAGACGATAACCACTTCAGTGATTTTAGCTTATTGGTTTATATTCTGTAGACGCACTTCAAGACTTGTTGTCCAGGGGTTGGACTGAATAATGTGAACACCACGCTGAGAGACGTGACTTTTAATGCAGCTGCGTACGTCGTAATACGCAAGGGTATCCACCACTTTTTGGTTGTAATAGCTTTGTTTGTAACCTCAATGTCCTGTCTAAACACATGTAAGAAGTCTTGTTACAAAATTTCTTTCACGGTGACGACGAAATGAGCGACCTAACGGACTTCGGAAGATGCCTAATTGTTTGTGGCCGGCTAGTTGGTGCTTTCGTGACAACAGTTGCTAGGGTAGTGGGTCTGTCAAGAGTTACCGTGTCTAGAGTCATGACAGCATACCGTGTTCGTTGCAAAACCTCGTCTACGAAACACAAGAGCAGGCGGAAAACGACCCTGACTGATAGAGACAGGAGAGCATTAAAAATAATTGTTACGCTTAAAAGGAGATCACGGCGCGGAAAATTAGTTCGGAGCTCAATCTGCATCTTCCGGCCCCAGTTTCAAAGAAAACAGCGCAGGGAACTGCATAAACAATATATTCACGGTAGAGCTGCTGTTGAAAAACCTCTAGTGACTAAGATGAACGTCCAACTGCGACCGCAGTGATTCCAGGAGCATACAGCGTAGACTCCCGATGCTTCGAAGCGTATAATGTGGTCGGCTGAATCAACATTCACATTATTCCCCATCGCAGGACGTGTTTACGTGTGAAAAACACCGTCCGAAGCGTACAATCCAGACTGTCTGTTCCCAACAGCCCAGCATAGTGGCGGTTCTGTAATGCTCTGGGTGGTCATATCGTGGTTTTAAGGAGCTCCTATGATCATCTTGAAAGGACGGATGACACGGAGAGCTTATGAAATCATTTTGGCTGCCCAAATCAATCCAACGGCGCAAGCATTGTTTCCTGCAGGGAATGCCATCTATCAAGATGATAACACCCCGTTTCACAGAGCTCGGAATGTTCAATCATGGATTGAAGAACATGAGGACGAAATTTCACTCCTCCCTTGGCCTCCCCAATCACCAGACTTAAACATCATTGAGCCACTGTGGTCTGTGTTGCAAAACAGAGTAAAATCACGTTATCATCCTTCTGCATCTATCAAGAAACTGGATCAGTTTCTGTATGAATAAGGGTATACTATTCCACTGACCAGCATCCAGGATTTGTATGCGCTCATTCTAAGCAAGATTCAGGCAGTTTTGTATGCTAAAGGTGGTGCTACACCCTATTAGGTACGTAAAACCTTCTTTCCCTAGGTGTTCACATTATTCTGTACAACACCTGCATGTAGTTGTTGTCAACTATGTGAACTTGAATGGCTTATTGGGATTTCGAGTTTTCTTTGGGACATAATTTAGGAAGACAACCTTTCAAACGTAATTTTGTTTTAAATAATATTTTTATCATAAAACATAACATCTCAAAATAGGGATAAATTGAATAATTTATATTTCAGAAAAAATCTCCTGTTTTAGCCTACGTATATACCCTAAAGACGATTTTTGCAACACCTACGTAAAGCGATGTTTCTAAGGACATTTACTCTGAGAAAATTTCTTTATTTGACTTTGTTATTTCTTTCCCACCGATAACGAATGAACTTCAAATAACTTCCTAATTTTTTTTTATTATTATGAAATTATGCTGTAAGATTCTTCATGGCAATCTCACCGTATTCTTTACTCTGTTTTGTCTTTTCCAGTGGGATCTGGTGTGCGACGATGCTTGGTTACCAACACTAGCCTTAACAATTTTCCTATTGGGAGCCTTACTTGGGCAATGTTTATATTTTGTGCTAATGACAAGGTAAGGAATTTAAATAGCTTCCATTCATAAATTTAAAATACGTACTTACTCTTATAAAGAGTAATTTACTTTCTGTACTTGCTAATAATATCCACTTCGAGTTTTTTTCATGCTAATGACACCTTTCTTTAACAGGGATAATGCCAGAATTTTTCTTTCGGATGACACCTATATCTGAAAAAGTATTCATTTTATACCAGTCAGAATTTCGACGAAGCCTAAAGTACTGTTCGCAAACACCCATGAAAACCATAAAACGTGTTGTTGTGGTGCACAATTAAAGTATGATGATGTTCAGTTCAAATTATGCCATTTTGCATAAAAGTTTTGAATAACTTGTGGCTCATTCAAACATTGGACACCAAAAACCGGAAATCCCTAGTTGCATACTTTCTTGAAAATTACAAGCTTCGCATTTTTAAATTAATATCTAGGAAATGCTTTTTGAGAAATTTTGTATTTTAAAAGAGCAAAACAAAATGCATTGTGATGTTGTTTTAGATTTCACGATCATAGTCTCTATCCAAAACTCTTCTTCCATGAAAACTAAGGATTTCTGCAAATCGTTTGGGCCGCCCCGGTGGCGCAGTGCTCTACGCGATGGCCTCTGATCATTCGTCCGAAAGGGGTCCGGGTTCGAATCCCGATTGATAACGTCTCAGCACGGCATAGCGAAATCCAGGTTATAAAAGCGTCGAAAGCCACTTTTTCGCCTGATTAAAATATTCTCTTCTATTGCATTGCATCCTCGATTTTTTCCTCCACTTTTTCCACCCAGCCTGCTGTTTGCTTTTTATTTCAATCTCTACTTTTCCTTCAAGAATAGTCCGCTCACTTTTTAAAATCATCTGCATCTTTTTAGCACTTTCTCTTGAATATTGACAATATGAAATCATTAACTAAATTCTAACATTCTCTATTACAACACGAGTATTCTGTTCCTCCATTCCTCAATTTCAACCCTCTACATCAAACAAAGATCTTCGCTCTTTCCACGTTTATAAGTGAGTCACGGAAATATTCTCTTCGGCCGCCACCGGTAGTTGAACCCAGGGTGTTCCATTTACGCGCCGGATATGCTTCCGCTACACCACAGCGGCCTCGAATTCCTCCAGACTCACACACGCTAACTGCCAAACCAATTTGGCAGGTTGCTTCTTGAAGCCCCGCACAAAGCTGGGGATTCACCAAAGATGGTAAGCAGCAACTGAAGAAATAATTAGAAGACGAATGAATAATTAATACAGACATTTAACGTGGACCAGGAACATCAAACAAGATCTTCGCTCTTTCCACGTTTATGGAAAGAGCGAAGATCTTAGCGGAAGCATATCCGGCGCGTAACTAGAAGACCCTAGGTTCGACTCCCGGTGGCGGTTAATGAGAATTTTTCAGTGACTCACTTATAAACGTGGAAAGAGCGAAGATCTTTGTTTGATGTTCCTGGTCCACGTTCAATGTCTGTATTAATAATTCAACCCTCTATCTGCTAGTCCTAGTTTCCCACTTTGTATTTAATGTTTTAAAAAACGTATACTATGTTTATACAATGTTATCACAAATTAATTTCATCTAAGCTGAGCAGTGCAAACCAAGCTAGGGAATCTTTTGCTCGGTTACGCACACACTGCTCTAACAACTCTAATTCTAATAAGCGGCTTGCTTTCTACACCATTCGGTCATGGTAATTCGGTGGAAATGTTCTCAACGCGGAATTCAGTGGCCACAAGTTGCTGAAATACTTCTTAGAGTATTAATAACTAAATGCAATGCCAGGTTATTACTCCCTTCGGAGTATTACTGCAATAAAGCCACTGGATATCTTTTATAATTAACAGACGAAAGTAGCTACTCAAGGAAAAACATCATCTACTTTCGGATGGTGTGTAGAAATTGCTAGAGAAAAAGCTCATAGCAATTTCTACACACCATGAAGCTAAATTGAAATATGAAGCAGAATAGCAAAGTTCATACTATGTGCGACAAATTTGGGTAGAGGAAAAGCAAATTACCGAATAAAATCATGCGGAGGAACATTGTAAAATGCATTTAAAGAAATGAGGGAAAAACGGATTAGGTTGTTCTTAGAAATGGAGTCTGAATTCTGGTCAGTAATTATGTCTGAGAACCGGGGGACGGGGGCGACTGACGACTCATCTGGGGAGGCACTGTGTTAAACAACAAATTGTATTCATCCATGAATATAGATGCAAGTTATGCTTCATATTTTCTTTCCTTTTGTTAATTTAGCTCACAAGCAAACATCAACTCCATGTTGAAAAACAAATTCAAAATTAGAAAGGGCGGTGAGAAAGAAATTAAACCCTTAAAATATAAAAAATAATAAATTATATTATCAGAATTTGTTTGCCGGTATCTGACTTGCTGGGTATTTATCGACGAAAGAAAGATAATTCCTAACTACACAGAAGCGACAAAAGTCATGGGATGCTTACCTAGTATCGTGTAGAACATCCTCTAGCCCAGCGAAGCGCAGCAACTCAACGTGGTATAAATTCCACAAGTGGCCGGAGGATTTCTGGAGAGATGTTGAGCCATGTCGTCTAAACAGCCGCCCGCAGTTTCCTGGCATTATGTAGGTGCAGGAATTTGGTTGAGAATGGAGCTTTCGACCACGTCCCATGAGTGCTCCATTAGGTTCATGTCGGGCGAACGTTATGGCCACAACATCCGTCGGAAATGTCCAGAACTCTCCTCGAACCAATTTCGGACAATCTGTGCATGATGACATGCTGCATTGTCAGCGCGAAAAGTCCCTTCGTTGTTGGGGTACATGGAGTCGATGAAGGGATGGAAATGGTCACTCAGCAGAGCAACAAAGCGATTACCGGTTAATGACGTGTTTAAAAGAACCAGAGGACCTACACCGTGCCATTTAAAGACACCCCACACATGTATGAAACCACCACTAGCTTGTACAGTGCCTTGTTGACAGCTTGGGCCCCTGGCCTTATGGGGTCTGCGCCACACCCAAACCCTACCATCAGTTCATCAAAACTCGTAGCGTAACTCGTCTGACCACACCACATGTTGCCAGTCATCAAGGGTCCAACTACCGTGTTCACGAGCCTAGGTGAGGTGCTGTGTCCGAAGATGTGGTGTTAACAAAGACACTCTGGTGGGTCTTCTGCTCTCATGCCACATGGATGCTAAATTACGCTGCACTGACCCGATGGATATGTCTCTAGTACCCCCGGCATTGAATGTGGATGCTATTTTAGCCAGTGTCGCTTGCCTGTTAGCATGAACAATCCTGTTCAGACGCTGCTTGTCACGGTCATTCAACAGCCGTGCTTGGCCACTGCGCTGTCCATGGTGTGGGGTAATGCCTTACATGAGGTATTCTTAGTACACACGTGACACCGTGGATCCAGGAATGTAGAATACTCGCACAACGTGAATGTCCTATCCGTCCGTCCCCCACTACCATGCTTCATTCAAACACCGATAATTCGACTTGCCGTAATTCTGCTGGTGGTTGTCCAACCTGACTCACGTGATTGCACCTCCCAACTGATAAAAATCGTGGCTTGCGTCGCAGCCTTTATACGACGGTAGCGCCAGTTAAAAATTTGCGTACTGCTAGCCCGTGATTTTTGGCACTTCAGTGTAGTATGAAAAAACTATTGATTTTCTAGTTTATTATGCAAGTTTTTTCCCCGCAAATTCACGCAATGGCATCGAGGAGTTATTCATGCCGTATTTCGGCTCTTTCTTCTCCATTTTTAATCGCACATTGTCCTTTGCTGGTTCTAGGAGGTAATCTCTTCTTACCGTGGTTGACAGCCAAACTTCCTTTTTTTTTATTGGAGGTTTAACGACCACAGTGAGCAACTGAATGGGCTATAAGCAGTCGCCCGTTCGTAATTTAGGGCCACTGACTCCAGGGATGGGAGAGAGCCAGTGCCGTAAGACAAACACAATATCCAGGCCTCACTGGGACTCGAACCCGGCCCTATATTGGACAAGTGGTCATAATACAGGACTTCGATCACTGCGCCACCTGGGCTGTGCCAAACTTCTCTCTTCCCCACTGAAAAATCAAAAGCTCTCAGAATACCGTCAATAAATACTTTTTCGCCTACACAACAATCGCAAGACCATTCCTATTGAGTGCAAAACAACGAACAGGAGTAAGTTGAAAGCTTTCTCTCGCACGAAGATTTCTCTTTAGCACATGCATTTATGCTTTGCCTGGAAGTATATATTTAGATAAGACGTACACACGATACTTTTCTGTAAGAAGTTAACCACCTGAAAGTTCTTTTAGCGCCAGATTAACGTCTCATAGTCACTATTGAAGTGATGAACACTGTTGCACCCGTATGTGCAATTCGGCTTCCACACCTCCGCTTCGCACTCCCCCCCCCCCCCTCTCTCTCTCTCTCTCTCTCTCTCTCTCTCTCTCTCTCTCTCTCTCTCTCCTCTCTTCAATCCTCTAAAAATCCTCTCTCTAATAATCCTTACTTAGCTGCAACAAGTCCGTGCCCGTGCAGCACAGAGAATCATTGGCGAAACTATTTCTACTTATTCACGCCGAGAAACCATTTATGCTTATAATGAAGTACAAAAGTCGTTTTTATAAATCATCGAAGTAAGATGGATAGAAAATGTACAGCAACATCCATTTTTAAAGTCTCTGCTCTTCTCATTATCAGGAAGTTTGCTTTCCTGTCAGGGGCCTGCAGTCTCCCGCTAGCTACGGATCTGTCTGGATTGCTAATCACGTATGACGTATTATATGCTGTGACGTATTAGGTACACTGAAAGATTTCAATGGCACATTGCAGCCTGCGGACGCATGACAACCTTAGCAACTCTAAGCGTTGCAGTATTTTTGGCACAGAAGAAGAAATATAGCAGATAAAGCAATTCTCGAAATACGAGCAAAAGCATAGGGACGTATAAAGAGCTATTTCTCCAAATTCGTAAGACTGCTACTCTGTAAAAAAGATTCTGAAATTCACGAGATACTTTCCGTGATTTATTTCGTGAATTAATAAAGCATATTTCTAATACAACTTTCCCCTGAAATGGCAGGAAGAGTTTTGTATCTCATTGACTTTTCGTACGGCAGAAAAATTCTGAAATTTCGGAAACCTTTTCGCAATTCCTTTCTTATATTGGCGGTAAATTACCGTTTCCAAGATGCGTTAACTGAAAATTCTTAAATTTCAGAAACCTTTCCGCAATTCCTTTCTTATATTGACGGTAAAATACCATTCTCAAGATGTGTTAACGAAAAAGTCTGAATTTTCAGAAACCTTTCCGCAATTCCTTTTTTATATTGGCGGTAAATTACCGTTTCCAAGATTTGTTAACGGAAAATTCTGAAATTTCAGAAACCTTTCCGCAATTCCTTTCTATCATTGACGGTAAATTACCGTTTCCAAGATGTGTTAACGGAAAATTCTGAAAGTTCAGAAACCTTTCAGCAATTCCTTTCTTATATTGGCGGTAAATTACCGTTTCCAAGATGTGTTAACGGAAAATTCTGAAATTTCAAAAACATTTCCGCAATTCCTTTCTATCATTGACGGTAAGTTACCGTTTCCAAGATGTGTTAACGGAAAATTCTGAAATTTCAGAAACCTTTCCGCAATTCCTTTCTATCATTGACGGTAAATTTCCGTTTCCAAGATGTGTTAACGACAAAATTCTGAATTTTCAGAAACTTTTCCGCAATTCCTTTCTTATATTGGCGGTAAATTACCGTTTCCAAGATGTGTTAACGGAAAATTCTGAAATTTCAGAAAAAAACTCCTCAATTCATTTCTAACATTGACGGTAAATTACCATTTACAAGATATGTTAACGAAAAATTCTGAAATTTCAGAAAACTTTCCGCAATTCCTTTCTTATATTGACGGTAAATTACCGTTTATAAGATGTGTTAACGGAAAATTGTAAATTCTTAGAAACTCTTCTGTAATTTCTTTCCTATGCTAACGTAAAAACTCCGTTTTCACTTTTTCCGTATCCATAGGGGGAAAGGTTTCCGGTAAGAGGAGAGATTCCGGGAACACTTGGGGGTTGGATTAACTGTTAAATTTTAATAGACTGTCGAAGCATTTGATTTTGAAATTCTGTAGCGATATCGGATATTGTGAATAGTATATCGCATACATTTTGGTCACTGTTGCACAGAATATTTCCTTTTCTCTTCCACATTTTGTGCAACAGCTATTTTATATGGTGTTATTTTAAGAAAACGGGTTCTTAATTTACTACATAGGTGATTGTGCGATGTCTATGTATTAGTCTGTGGAGTCCTTTAAACAAAATCTATACAGCACTCAAAGGAAAGTCCTTATTCAGGGCAATAACTGGTACACAAGTTAGGTCTATGTATAGGAATGGGACGATGGCGTACCGAATGAAAGCGATTGGAGCGACCCTAGCGGCAAAAGTAAGAAGTTAGGAAACCTAACTCGTGAACAACGCGAGATAGAAACAAAATTCCAATTACAAAGTTGTAGCGCATCGTCTAATTAGTAGGAAACGACATATGGTGCGCACGAATTATGTACACTCACTTCCAAAAGTGAAGCACGGAGCAGTAAGATGTGAAAAAATGGAGAAGTACTGCTTGGATTGACACGAAATGCGGCAGGAACGTAGGAAATATGTTTATTAATGAATCAAAACAAAGAAATACAGACAGAGATGAAAATCATATTGAATTTTCAGAAATTATAAGATGACATCAAATTGGAGTCATTTACAAAGTGAGTAATAAAGTCACAACAAACAACAAAACCCGACATTAATAGGGTATGTGAGCACCACTCATCTGCATACAAAGTTTACAACGTCTGACCATGCTTTTTATAAGGTGATCAACCACCGCAGAGTCCAGTAATCGCCATTCCTCCTGTAGAGCAGTTTCCGAAGCTGTGAGAGTGGTTGGGAGCTGGAGACGTTAACGCACAGTACGGCTGAGGGCATCCCAAAGATTTTCAATGGGATTAAGGTCGGGCCAGTATGCCGGCCACTCCATACGCGAAATCCGCTCACTCTTCAGGT
This sequence comes from Macrothele yani, assembly GCA_039090855.1. Taxonomy (NCBI): domain Eukaryota; kingdom Metazoa; phylum Arthropoda; class Arachnida; order Araneae; family Macrothelidae; genus Macrothele; species Macrothele yani. Next base: position 191,946,489 of record CM076995.1, read on the forward strand.
AGTCGTCGACGATGACAGCTCTATGGGGACGCGCATTATCGTCCATTAAAACGAAGGCAGGACCAACTACTGCAGCGTACAATCGCACAGTGGGGTCTAGGACTTCATCCCGATACCGCACAGCCGCCACAGAACCCCGTCTGTAGATGTGGAGGTCGGTGCGATATCCCAACGAAATTCCTGCCGAGATCATGATGCTTCCACCTCGGGATGCATGATGTTCGGTGATGTTCTGGGGTCGATTGCGTGTGCCTTCTTCCCTCCACACCCGTACACGCTTGTCATCGGGTTGCATGGCAAATGTGGACTCATCCGTGAACATAACGTTGCCCCAATCAGACACAGTCCAATTGACATGTTGGCAACACCATTTTAATCGTGCCCCTCTGTATTGGACGGATAGAGGAACACTAACCCGTGGTACCCGGACTTACAGTCCCTTTATGTGTAGCCTTCGACGCATAGTAGTGGCAGATATCGTCTTAACAATGGCCGCCGTAACCATAGATGTCACACGTGTGGACGTCGCTCTTCGATTCCGCTTGGCTACAACAGCAATATATCGGTCTTCCGAGGGGATCGTAACCCTTAAGCGACCAGCCACAGGTCTGCGGACAACTGTTTGGCTGGTTAGAAATTGTTTCCATAAACATGAAATGACGGAATGATTCACGCCGAAGAAACCAGCAACATCTGTGATTGACTGTCCTGTTTCAATGCGTCCGACGGCACGCCAGCGCTCAGAATCTTCCAATCGTCTTCTGGAAGCCATAAAATCAAGTCTGTCTTCAAAACAAATCCTCCGACAGTTCTCAACACCTTGTAACAGCACTTGCATGCAAATCCTGTACCCCTTCAGAGTGCTGGCTTCTTATACGACTGCCTTTTTTGAATATTTCTCGGCAAGACACCGTGATTCGCTGTTACCTACCACATTTGCATACTTCCATCTACCGCTGCGGCGAATTGCAGCATCTCCAATTCCGATTGGCTTCCGGAAATTAACTTCTCCCTCTGCGTGCTTAACTTTTGGAAATGAGCGTACATGGACTGGGTCAAAATGCTGTTAATTCAGAATTGGTAAAGCGGGTGAAATAGACCCAAAAATAAGGACACGAGACAGAAGCTGTGCAAGTTTATTTATAATACTGAAAAATGTTTACAGGAGTATGCCCACTTACAGGCACAACGCACATCTGCACGAAGTTAATGTACAGCCGGTTCGAAGTGCCCACCATCGGCTACAATGCACATTCCAAGGCCTGTAAGAATAGCTTGTCGTACACTGTCTAGCATGTCAGGTGTCACTGTGTTACAAGCGCACACACTGCGGTGTCGTAAATCTTCCGGACTAGTATTTGTGTAGCATACACCTGTTTCTTCAAGTAACCCCACAGGAAGAAGTCCAAAGTTGTTAAGTCCGGTGACCGCGCAGGCCATTTCACCGTACCGCCATAACCAATTATCTGGTGTCTGAATGTTTCAGACAGGGAGCTCCGTACGTTAGCTGCCATGTGAGCTGGTGCACCATCATGTTGGTACCACATGCGCAGAAGATCTCTATGGGGAAGATCATTCAGAAAGTCACGCATCGGTCCCCGTTAGAGCTGAATGTACCCCGCTGACCTGTTAATGCCCCATCATAAAAAATGGTCGAACTAATGTATTTCGCCAAACACCGCACCAAACGTTAGTTGCCCAAAGTCGTTGATGTCGAGATGTTCGTCCCATAGATAGGTTGCTCAGAGTCTCAGTAATGTGTGTTATGCCGATTGACAATTCCGTCCCGTTTAAAACGGGACTCATCTGTGCACAATATATCGGCCAAGAAATAAGGATTAGCCTCCAACGTGTTATGTACAAAGTTGCAGAAATCGAAACGCCTTCCCTGGTCTCCATGCATCAAACCTTGCACTAGCTGAACGTGGTACGGGTGAGCTCCATGTTCGTTCAGGATTTGCCAAACACGTTGTGATGTTAAACCGCATGATTCAGCGACTGCTGTGGTACTAATGTTGGGATTGGCAAGGACATATCCCAGGACAGCCTCAGGATGCACTGTAACACCCGAACCCGTAGGTCTGCCCGATCCCGGACGTGCCTGTATGCGTCCGGTCTCTCGGAGGCGGCGAACACAGTTCTTTATAGTCGCTGCCGTTGGATGTTGACCAGTCGGAAAACGCTCGGCATACCGCCTTGCAGCTTCGTGGGCATTGCGATGACATTCGCCATAAAGCACGACCGTTTAACAGTACTCATCGTTCGAGTAGCCCGCCATCAGTGTTCGCAACGTGTACGCTGACTGACGTTCAAATCCCCAGCCTCGGTATTGTATCTCACCGACCGGCTTCTACGTCACAATCAATATTTACATACGCATTTCAATCGTTCTCCATCGTGGGCCGGTATTTTGCATTGCCTAACCATCCAGCGACCGCGTGCACTTTATCATCATTTTTTTCCGTCAATGTACATAATTTGTGCGCATTGTATGTAGTTTCCTACTAACTAGACGATGCGCTACAACTTTGTATTGGAATTTTGTTTCTATCTCGCGTTGTTACCGAGTTAGGTTTCCTTACTTCTTACCTGTGCTGCTAGAGTCGCTCCAATCGCTTTCATTCGATCGCCCATTGTCCCTTTCCCATACATAGACCTAACTTGTGTAACACTCGTATTTTTCTTTCCGCAGTTATTGCCCTGAATAAGGACTTTCCTTTGAACCCTGTATAGCTATCAAGAGCAAATTTTATATTTAAAAGTTTTGTGAAATAAGATTATGCCGCCCCGGTGGCGCAGTGGTCTAAGCGATGGCCTCTGATCATTCGCCCGTAAGGGGTCCGGGTTCGAATCCCGGTGAGGCATGGATGTTGTGTTTGTCTTACGGCACTGGCTCTCTCCCTTCCCTGGAACCAGTGACCCTAAATTAGGGACGGGCGACTGCTTATAGCCCATTGAGTTGCTCACGGTGGTCGTTAAACCTTCAACTAAAAAAAAAAAAAAAAAAGAAATAAGATTATAAAACAGTACATTGTACCTTCTCTTAAGATAACTGAAAGTTATTGTCAGTTGAAAAAAAGATCTCACACTCCAAATCATTCTGTTGCTTCGAAAAATCACGATGAAAAAAATACGTAGTTTTTGATAAGTCCTCCTAAAAAAAATAAATTGTTACAAAGGTATTAGAAAAAATAATAAGCTCCAATAGAAATTAAAAAGACTAAATCACTCCCATTAGTAAAAATGAATTCATCATCGCCCAGTAAGCTTTGCCTTAAACGTGAGTCAGATTCCTTTGACTTTCTGGCTCAGTGGTTAAAACGCGCGTCTTCAACCCAATCGTACTGGGTTTGATCTCACCACCAGCGCAAAAGGGTTCTCTCACGTAAAGGCAGAAACATTATATTTACTGGATTTTGCGAAATTTCTGTCTTAAGACGAAGAAACTTGAAACGGCCTGTTCTTTGATAAACGAATTACTGACTGCGAAAATCTATGAAAATAAGAATGTCAAAAAAAAAAATGGGCACTTTTAAAAACGGAAAGTCCGTAAAAAGATGGTCACTTACCGGCAAATTTGCTGCACGTTATTTTCAGAAATTTTCCATGAATTCCGTCCATTTATTTTGTACAGTGTGTGCACCTAAGAAAATTTCAGTATACTGTAATAGCATGTCCGGCGCGTAACTGGAAGACCCTGGGTTTGATTCCCGGTGGCGGCCGATGAAAATATTTCCATAACTAACTTATAAACGTAGAAGGAGTGATGATTTCTGTTTGATACTGTAATATGTTTTGACCTAATATCTTCGGAATGTGCGCATGTTAGAATCGTGAAGGAAATATCATGCAAATGTCTTGAGGAGAAAAATCCTGGTGTTCAACGGTTGTCCCGTGACTTGTATGTTTTTTCTGATTAACGAGAACTGAAATAATGTTTGATTAAAAACTTTATGCAACGTAACAACTTCACTTACAGCAAATTTTGGAATTTTTCCTAATGTGAATTTTGCAAACGTAGAATTTTTCCTAAGAAATTTATGATCCTCATATGTGTACCTAAGTATGAATAAATCTAGTGAACATCTTCCAAATACGTGGCGGAAATAGACCAAGTCATCGTTCTTTCCAGGTTTACCTTTAATTAACGCACAGCAACCAAAAAAATGTTACCCGAACACCGCTGGGATCGAACCCGAAATCTGTTGGACAGTCTCAGTTGTTAAGCCCATCCCTACGGATTTGTGAATTCAGATGATGACAGAAAAACACAAAGAGCGCCGTGGATTGTTGGCCCACGTAGCGTAAGACGAGCGCACTCGGCTACTTGTCGAGAAATCAGTGATTCGATACCAGCGGTGTCTGGATAAAAAAATCGGTTGCTGTGTGTTAATTAAAGATAAACGTGGAAAGAGCTATGACTTTGTCTATGTACGAATTTGTTAACTTAGGTTTAGAGCAACCTGCACAAAATAAGGCAACGATTAAAACTCGTGACTCGAACCCGAGATCTCAGTATCGAAAATTAATTATCAAAACCTCACAGTCACCAGGAGATGTCGACCTTCTGTGCAGAGGAAAATAATAGCTGCCTAACTAGCATTTTTTGCTACGACTTTGTTTTAAATAAACGAACTTTCGATTTCTTGAAAAATTGAAGAGAGTATCCTGTTTCTGAAACTGAAACTCTGAAGCGTTTTTTACAGAACTCGGCCGGATATAAAGTTTGTACGCACTATTTGGTTAAGAAATAGCTTAGTTGAACCACTTTTGTGTTTCTTTAATTTCCTAATGGGAACTCAATGGAGATTATGCGGAGATAATGATCAGATGGAAATCAGTTGGAGAAAGAGATTAAAGAATTCAACAGAACCAAATTCCTATGGTAACTCGTAAAGCTGAATTAATGATCTCGGCGTTTAAATTAGGAACCGATGCACACAAACAGAGTTAGTATAAGCTTCTTTTCTAAAATTCCCTACCATTTTCTATTCATTATTACACTACAAGTACCACAACATTTTTTCAGCATACAAATGATAGTCTTGTTAGTAGTCGTGCGTTTTTTGATAGTCACAGATGTATGAAATTATCATTTTAAACTGTTCTTTCAGCAAATGGAGAGATGTAAGAATTTGTTAAGTTACGAAAACCCTAAACACAAAGAAATTAAAAATATAAGGGGAGGACGGTTTTAAAAAATGTGGAAATAGTCAAAATCAGACACTGATCTTGATTTTTTCTGTTTTGGTGAAAATGATGGTCCCATTTGTGTTTTCCGACGAAATGGGAGAGTCTTCCTAACAATTCTTCATTACCAAACAAAAATTGGTCGTTATTTTCGCAGCAGTGCTCATCTACAAATGATTTATTGAGCTTACACTTTTTAGCATATGACTGGTGTTCTTTCAACCTGTGTCTAAGCGATCTCTTTGTTTGACCTATGTACGATAGACCTTCCACATTTTTCGAAAGCGTCCCTTTTCTGGTCAATTATTCAAACTCACTGCCATATCTCTCGAGAGCTTAGAAAGCACTCGTGGCAACTGACAACCACCATGTGGTATGTGATACGTGAAAGGAATAACATTCGTCGAGGAAAGCAACATGCCATAGTACTGTGGTAGTTGGACCAGGGTTCCATGCAAAACTATAGTAAGCATTATGTTATGGATAACTGAATTTATAAGCGTTGTTTCTTTATATTAAAATAAAAAGCATGTTAGTGCAATATATGTAGTTCATTATTTTAAACAACGTTTCTACGTCGAAGAAATACAGAGAGGTACAACCATAAGTCGTGATACATCCCCTAACTATAATCCTTCTACCTGTCCCTTTTCGGCATATTGGAAGGGTGGATTCGAGTGCCTACTTCTCTCCCGATGTACTGGCGTCGAACATAACTCGTTTGCCTAAATCGTGACTCATCTGTGAAGACTATAAATTCCCATTGCTCTAGTGTCCAATAGAAACGCTGCGTATTCCTTAATAATCAAGCTTTTTTGTGGACTGGATTTAGGAAGATTCATACAACTGGTGTTTCGGAATGCAGACCTTATTTCGCGAAGTCTTCTGAATACAGTTCACCTTGGTATTGATCTTCCTGTTGCGAAGGAAAACACCGAAGATAGTTGCCTAGCTGCCATACGTCTAATGAACATTGCAGTTACAATTACATACCGGTTGTCCTCAGCTGCTGAAACCCGTGCGCGATCTTAGGAGGTATATTTAATACATGTTCGTCTCTCTAGAGACTACCCAGCAAAACACAAGTGTTGGGAAACTGCTGGCCACCAGCTGGCAGTGATCGGTCACTGCTGGCTGAAATATGCCGCTCACAACAAGGTAGCGGTCCGTTGGTGACAGCCATTGATGGCCCTGCAACATCGCCGTGAATTACGGGCCTTTAAGCAAGTGCCATTAGTGGTCCGTAGCTGGCAACCGAAGCAACCCCAACACGAGGTGGAAGCAACGGGACTGCGCATGCACAGAAGCAAGGCGTGCTGCGTCTCTCACGGTACTAGTGAGTTGAAGACGACGTTATCGCCATCGTGTTATTTTAGTGGTTGTTAAGAAAAAAAAGACATATATAGAATGCGAATTGATTTCTTAATGAAATGCCATGTCGACAAAGATTACCGTAGAAAGAAAATCACATGAATAATTCTTAATGAACTGTAAGAAATAGTCAATTACTAGTAAATAGTAACGCTATACTAGTGATCATATTTATTGGCGTAGGAAATAGACACATAAACGTTTTCAAGCGTTCGCACATCTACCAGATGGCTTTTTCAAGAAAGTTAGACAGAAACTGGCCTTTTCAAGGAAATGTCTGTCTAACTTTCTTGAAAAAGCCATCTGGTTGATGTGCGAAAGCTTGAAAACGCTTATTTGTTTATTTACTACGCCAATAAATCCGATCACTAGTATAGTGTTACTATTTACTACTTATTGGTGTAATGTTCCTCATTATCAATTAGTCAATTACTCTCATGTATTTAGAGAAACTCATTTCGTAACAAAATTCCAGCACTAACACACAATGAATCGAGAATATAGACGGCCACGAAAGAGATTCACTCCATTCCCATGAATAACAAGAAATAATTTCTGTGTAATCTTAGGTTGTAACATAAGCTTTCGTTTCAAATAAAGGTCCCCAAAAGTCATTAAAAATCGTTATGTTGGCAAAAAAATAAGAAATATACGCGTGCAAAATTTACCAATTATTTGAAAAATAAAAAAAAACCCATCGCTATGTGGATATAATGTACTCATCCACGGGTTGAACTCACAAGATTGAAGGATTTTGCTGCTAAAAAAAACGACAAGTAAAATAAAATATCTTTCCTCTTTAGAACAAATGTAGTTTCGGACCGAGGAAAGAAATCATACAACATTAAATATATTAATTAAACAATATATTAATTAAACAATCACCTTTTAAGACCACAAGGACAGCACAAAACTTTGGAAAACGTCTTTAAATTGGTACACTCTTTGAAAGTGAGTGAAGTTACCTTAAAGTAAACAAAAAAAATCGTTACGTTGAAAAAAATAATTTTATGAATTATATGAAACAGTCATTTATGAAAAATACCTCGCAATATTGTAAAATTAAAAAGAGAACCCTTCGTTTCACATCGCACAGGAAATAGATGCACCTTCAAGGAAAGGCTCGTGCGTGACAAACCAGTGTAGTGGCTAAAGATTCCGCTCAGCACCCAGAACGTAATCGGGCGTTCTTCAGGACCTGTTGAGAAAATCTCCCCAGCGATGTGCCGTTATGCAGCAGTTTCGTTAGGGGAAAAGAAAGTAGGTGCGACTTTCGGAAAGCGCGGTTATGTTTTTTTTTTTTTTTCTTTATGGCTACTACTGGGAAATTGGCGGACAAGATTCGGCAAGTTATCACGCCACGTAATTGCCGGCTGTTACACCCGGGAAACTGTTGAAACTGATTAGGCTAGCCATCATTTATGGCACGTGATTCCAGGACCGCTCAAGTGCCGCTTGCGAAAGCCACTGCCTGTGATGTATAACTGGCGACCCTTTTCTGTCATGTGACAACTGATGGGGGTGCCAACTGTTGGCCAGCTGAACTGGAGGCCCATTTGGTAGCCGTCGGGCCATTTTATTCAGGGTCCGGCAGCGGCAACATAGTGATGATTCACTGCTGGCTGCCAGTGTTGGTATGAGTGCTGGCTCCCAGCAAAAACAATCTTGCTGGACCAGCACTGCCAGCAATGGTCCAGCACTATGTTGCCGCTGCCGAACCGTCAATAAAAGTCCAGGCGGCCAACAGAAGAGCCAGCAGTTCAGGCCAGCAGAAGCAGAGATATAGGGGAAAGGCAATTTACCTTTACGCCCCCTAGCGGAAAGTCTATGAATTACGTGAAAATTTTGAAATTACATGAAAAATATGCGACACAGAAAACACTATCCAACAAAGAAGGAATTTTTCAAATTGGACTCCGAGAAGTCAAGATATTGACAAACATATGATATACATCTACGCCCCCTGGCGTAGGAACCGTGCACTATTTTAAAAAGAAAATGTTTCTAAAACGTTTGTCGGCAAGAGTAGTATCGTTCTACAAACGGCGTTCTTTTCAATCGAGAATTTAGAAGCTCATATTTTGCTGCAAATACATCAGAAGCGGAAATTAAGGTTTAGGCCCCCTAGTGGCCAAACCATTTTTATACAAAAACTAGAAAATATGTGCAAACGATTTCCCACCAGGAGCTGTATCCGGTGCAGAAAGACATTTTCAGATCGTAGATTTAGAAGCAGAGATATAGGGGAAAACGCTATTTACCTTTACGCCCCCTAGCGGAAAGACTATGAATTACTTGAAAATTTTGAAATTATATGAAAATCATGTCACACTGAAAACACTATCCAATAAAGAAAGAATTTTTCAAATCGGACTTCTAGAAGTCGAGATATTGACAAAAATAAGATATACATCTACGCCCTCTGGCGGAGAAACTAAGAAGTATTTTAGGAAGAAAATATTCCGAAAAGGTTTATCGATGTGAGTGGCATCAGTCCACGAAAGAATTTTTTAATCGATATATTAGAAGCTCAGATTTTATGGCAAAAACATCAGAAGCGAAAATTAACACTTACGCCCCCTGGTAGCCAAAGTATTATTTACCAAAAATTTGAAATTATATGCAAAATATTTTCCATGAGGAGATGCATCCGCTGAAGAAAAAAATTTTCAAATCGGAGAAAAATGTACCACGCAATTGGGCCCAATTTGCCCAAAATTGGTTCGAGGAGCGTTCTGGACAGTTCCAACGGATGTTGTTGCCACCACGTTTGCCCGAAATGAACCCAATAGAGCACTTTTGAGACGTGGTGGAGAGGTCCATTCGCACCCAAGTTTCGACACCTACAAATACCAGGGAACTCTGGGCGGCTATTCAGACGGAATGGGTCAACATCTCTCTAGAAGTCTTCCGGCCACTTGTAGAATCAATGCTACTTCGAGTTGCTGCACTTCGCCGGGCTAGAGGAAGTCCTACACGATACTATGTACGTATCAATGACTTTTATCACTTCAGTGTATTTACACAGAATGTCACAAAAAGGTGTAAAAAATTTCAAATGCTGATAAATGGGGATACAAAACTAATATTAGCATTTTGTTACAGGTGGTATGCAATACCTTCAAGTTTTCTAGAAGTGTACCCAATGGATCCTCAAGTTTTCTAGAAGTGTACCCAATGGATCCTCAAGCTTTCCAGAAGTGTACCCAATGGATCCTCCAACGCAAGCACAGATTGTAGAGTAGTTTATTGAAACCGGATCAAAAACGCAGGTTCAGCGGAATTTCAGAACAATATATGGGAGCAAACCGCCCACGGGCAACAGCGTCTAAACGTGGTACAAGTAATTCAAGGAAAGTGATAGCGTTTTTACAAATAAAATCCCTGAACGATCATCGCTGGTTCCAGAAAGAGAAGAGGTTGTGAGACATACATTCACTGGTAGCCCTCGAAAGTCAATCAGACAAGCAGCACCCCCGCTGGCAATCCCCAATTCGTCAGTGCACAGAGTGTTACGTCAGAGATCGGAAATGCACCCTTATAAACTGTGGATAACCCATCACATAACCCCAGATGATCATATGAAACGTAAACAGTTTGATGAAGAGATGTTGCAGAACATTGCAAATGCTGAATCTTTCCTGAGATAAATCTGCTTCTCATATAATTAACAGAACATATGTTTCTCGGATAAAGGTTAATAAACAAAATGTGAGAATTTGGGGAACTGAACACACGCGTTGTACAGCGGAGCATAAACATGCTAGCCCAAATGTAAATGTTCGGTGTGGCATAATGGTGAACCGTGTTATTGGCCCTCGTTTCTTTCAACATGCGACCGTGAGAGCTGATTATTATCTGGAAGTGACTGAGCCGTTTGTGTGTTCCCACTTGAATGAAATTGCAACTTCAGTCATTTTCCAAGAAGATGGTGCGCCACCTCACTGGGCTTTGATTGTGAGGAGGTCTCTGTATACCAAATTCCCCAACCGATGGATTGGGCGTGGTAGTCCCATTACATGACACTAACGTTTGCCGGATTAAACACCCTGTGACTGTTTTTTATGGGGATTCATCAAGGGTGAGGTTTGCAGCACCTTTTTTGAAGACATTGCTGTGCTAAAGAGGAGGATTACACACGAAGTGCAGAAAGGTAATACGGACATTCTCAAACGAACGTGGTTGGAACTGGTATACCGTTTAGACTTTGTATGGGTGATAAATGGTGATCATGTCGAATGTCTATAAAACCGAATGGTCTCTTCTGTCCATTAACACAAGTTGTGTACTGAGATCATTTATACTAAAACTGTTATGATTATTTGAAATTGGTTACACTTTTATGGGACAACCGGTATGTACACCGTAAGGGCATGGTGTGTAAGTTAGTCAGTACCATTCCACTGCAATTTAGTAAGAAACGTACTTGTTGGGATTTGAAATGGAAATGTTTGTCGGAGCGAGGAAATAGAGTCCAGTGTCTCAGCTAATGAAGACATTTTTGGCTGGAAACAGGAACGGTCCGAAAAAAAGACACGCCCCTCCCACGTAGACGTGTGCCAACACTAATTGTTCATAGTCAAATTGTACGCGTTTAGAATGCGACATTCGGGACAAAAGACGGATTACGATCGCACAGTTAACGGAAAGCTACAACTAGAACACACAGAGAAACGTTTTCGAAAACACATTTCATCGGGCGGCCTCTTTCAAATGTTCCAAAGAAGTTGACCAACCCTTTGTTCTGCTCTAGTTCCCAAAGTATCATCGGTGGTGGGTACGAGAGAACTGTCAACGTACATTGGATTAATGGAAAACTGTCACATGCTCCGATGATTCCAGGTTATAGCTCCGCCATACCGATAGACGAATCGGTATTCTACGCTGCGAGGACAAACAGCTATAATAAGACTGCGAGGTTTGACGGAAATAGGTCATCTGCCGAGGTATCATGGTACGAGGTTTGCTTTCATAGACGTCAATGGGTTATCACATTTCCGCTGAACACATCCTTGCGGCTAAATCCTTCCTACACACTATTTCGGAAAAAATGTTGCCCTACATGATAACCGTGTAGCAAGACGTCTATAGGTGTCACAAGCCGGGTGTGATGGGAAAATGGTTATATCATATTCTAGCATTTCGTATGAGTCCCTGGCAGACAAATTATTCCCCGCCGAATCTTATTAGATATTGGTGGAATACAGTGAAATATAATATTCGCAAATGCACGCCAGTTGAACTAATATGAATTATCCATGCCAAATTTGAGCTGGTGCCACTTTAGAGACACCCTATAGCAATGAGACATGTGACGTCCACACGTACGTTCGCAACTATGACGTTGAGGTAGCAATATGAACATCTGCATGAAAATGAGCCGCAGAAGGCTTAGTGGTGAACGTCCGTTACTATCGAAGGAAAGGTCCTCGGTTCGATCCTAGGTGGTGACAAATGTGAAACTTCATCTGAATATGTCCCGTGTCTGGGACGAGCACTTTAAGCCGACAGAGTCCATGTACTATCTCCCTAGTTATAAATTAAGGGCGTCTGCCTCCCTTACCCCACTCTCGTTTTGTACACCACTCACTCCTAGCCCACTGGGGTGTACGTTGACGTATTTTGACGTCATTTGCTCCTGCGACACCTCCAGTGGCTATATCTACTGTTTTCTCTCTGTCTACTAACCGTAATACCCTGCGTCGTCAGATTACCTACCTACTTCTGCTTCCTGTCCAAAAGCCTGTATAGTCGTAACTGGCTTGTAGTCTGAACCTTCTCTGTGGACGAAAGTGCTACATGACATGACCGATTGTTGAGGCATACGTGGTGCTAACGGGCAGGGAGTCGTCATTCACAGTCATCAGAAGCATTAAATAAGCTAAGTGCTCCTGGAACGAATTAAGACATGCACGAAGCGTAAAAAGCTGCAATAAGCGAAAGAATCGCGACTTGATCTATTTTGAAAGAGTCATGATATTGGTCGTGGTGACTACAAAAACGTTATGGAATAACTGAAAAACGGTATATCTTCTCGACTATGAAAACATAACTGTGTCGAGAGTGTACAACGAGCAGTGCACAAGCAAAAAAAGAAGTCATGAGTCTTCTTGTAGGTGGGAAGGACGTGTGCAACGGCCGCTAGAGAGGATTTAACAAGATATCGCGCGAGCTCCATTGCGTTAAGTAACCGCGCAGTACAACAGTGGTACCCAGAGCCCTCGAGTTCCTGTACTACTTGTCTTCGCTAAAAATCGTCAAGTTCAAGGGAAGTAGGCATGGGAGCATCAAAACTGATCCCTTGAGTAACAGTTCGCCTGGTGAGATGAATCACGTTTTGAGGATATGACGTCATCAAGACGAGTCTCTGAATCCAAGCTGACTAGCGTTTGTTGTAGAAGCTGGTGGATACAGTAAAATGGTCTTGGGTCAGTTTTCTTGTCGGCCACTGAGTTCTTCAATACCTGCAGAACAGCATTTGGTTACCATAAGATACCTAAACATCACTGAGGACCGGGCACACCTCTACATGTGCATGGTGTTTCATGATGAAGAGGGCTACTTACATCAAGATAATAAGTCATACCGCAAGGCTCGGATCATTACACACAAGAAAACGACAGTTAATTAGAATGTTTAGAGGACCTCCTCAGTTCAAAGTTCTTATCCCAATTGAAGACCTATTGGATGCGTTGGAGAGTGGCATTAGTAACAGAATTTCTCCTCCAATGAACGTTCCACAATATTGGCCTACGTCACCACATCCGCTTGGTTAAACATATCTGTAGAACGATATCAGAACTTCGTTGAATCCATTTCACATGAAATCGAAGCTGAGTTGATGTTTATGGACTTCTCAAAACGTTATTAGGTGCGTGTTGCTATTAATGTGCTACTTCCATGTATTGGTTCAATATCGCGTTAGAGCAGTTTTAAGTAGGAACAATTATTTCAATACAAAACCATAAGTGAGATTCCTACTCGTGAAACATAACATCAAAGGTTCTTAATAATATAGTCAATCAATCTATTTTCTGATGTAGCGTTACTGGAAATTAGATGTATGCCAGATGAAGACTGAAACTTGTTTTCTAGAGAGTTCACTAAATTGCAGGTTACGTGTTTGATACTGTTTTGAACTACAAAAACCGTATGGAATTAACTGCCATGTAGTGCAATAATTAATTGTATTAACTCCAGTTTACTGTGAAAAGTAAACTGGTACTATCTGGTATACACACACTGGGCATTGAAGTAGAAACCTTTAAGCAGATGGATTTCTAGAGAGTTCAATAAATTGCACGTTACGTGTTTGATAGTGTCTTGAACTACAAAAACCGTATGGAATTAACTACCATGTAGTGCAATAATTAATTGTATTAACTCCAGTTTACTGTGAAAAGTAAACTGGTACTATCTGGTATACACACACTGGGCATTGAAGTAGAAACCTTTAAGCAGATGGATTTCTAGAGAGTTCACTAAATTGCGCGTTACGTGTTTGATAGTGTCTTGAACTACAAAAACCGTATGGAATTAACTACCGTGTAGTACAATAATTAATTGTATTAACTCCAGTTTACTGTGAAAAGTAAACTGGTACTATCTGGTATACACACACTCGGCATTGAAGTAGAAACCTTTAAGCAGATGGATTTCTAGAGAAATCACTAAATTGCACGTTACGTGTTTGATACTGTTTTGAACTACAAAAACCGTATGGAATTAACTGCCATGTAGTGCAATAATTAATTGTATTAACTCCAGTTTACTGTGAAAAGTAAACTGGTACTATCTGGTATACACACACTGGGCATTGAAGTAGAAACCTTTAAGCAGATGGATTTCTAGAGAGTTCACTAAATTGCACGTTACGTGTTTGATAGTGTCTTGAACTACAAAAACCGTATGGAATTAACTACCATGTAGTGCAATAATTAATTGTATTAACTCCAGTTTACTGTGAAAAGTAAACTGGTACTATCTGGTATACACACACTCGGCATTGAAGTAGAAACCTTTAAGCAGATGGATTTCTAGAGAAATCACTAAATTGCACGTTACGTGCTTGATAGTGTCTTGAACTACAAAAACCGTATGGAATTAACTATCATGTAGTGCAATAATTAATTGTATTAACTCCAGTTTACTGTGAAAAGTAAACTGGTACTATCTGGTATACACACACTCGGCATTGAAGTAGAAACCTTTAAGCAGATGGATTTCTAGAAAAATCACTAAATTGCACGTTACGTGCTTGATAGTGTCTTGAACTACAAAAACCGTATGGAATTAACTACCATGTAGTGCAATAATTAATTGTATTAACTCCAGTTTACTGTGAAAAGTAAACTGGTACTATCTGGTATACACACACTGGGCATTGAAGTAGAAACCTTTAAGCAGATGGATTTCTAGAGAGTTCACTAAATTGCACGTTACGTGTTTGATAGTGTCTTGAACTACAAAAACCGCATGGAATTATTTACCATGTAGTGCAATAATTAATTGTATTAACTCCAGTTTACTGTGAAAAGTAAACTGGTACTATCTGGTATACACACACTGGGCATTGAAGTAGAAACCTTTAAGCAGATGGATTTCTAGAGAGTTCACTAAATTGCACGTTACGTGTTTGATAGTGTCTTGAACTACAAAAACCGCATGGAATTATTTACCATGTAGTGCAATAATTAATTGTATTAACTCCAGTTTACTGTGAAAAGTAAACTGGTACTATCTGGTATACACACACTGGGCATTGAAGTAGAAACCTTTAAGCAGATGGATTTCTAGAGAGTTCACTAAATTGCACGTTACGTGTTTGATAGTGTCTTGAACTACAAAAACCGTATGGAATTAACTACCATGTAGTGCAATAATTAATTGTATTAACTCCAGTTTACTGTGAAAAGTAAACTGGTACTATCTGGTATACACACACTGGGCATTGAAGTAAAAAACGTTAAGCAGATGTACGCAAGCGTCGCTATATGCAAAATATTTGTTGAAATGAGTCACCACATGATCTTGGCAATTATTTAAGGCTTCGTCTGATTAGCAGTGTTCATTACGTCGGCAAAGCAAAGCACATTTCGGACTTCGATAAAGGGTTTATTGTAGATGTTGGTGTCCTTCTCGTTAGAGTGACAATTTTGAAAACAGAAAAGCTGACTGTCAGTGGAAAAAAATACACTGCTTCCCTAAGAGCCGTAACTGTGGCTCGACAATATGCCAGGAATGACATCGGCGTCCTATTAGAAGGCTTGTACGGATTAACAGGACTTCCTGTGTGTAGCAATTGACCGAAGTATTCGATAAAGCCTGTTCCGGACGTATTTCTCAGAGAACTGGACGAAGGAAATTGAAGAGGATTGACATTGTCCGTCGTATGTCTACACGAAAACCAATGATTTCTGCAAGAACGGCGGATTTCTCTAAGTAACCGGAAATTGGGTCTACAGTGGTGTCAGAAACACCGTGACTGGACACTGAAGGACGAAAAGAAAGTTACGTGGTCCGACGAGTCGCAGTATACCTTGTTCTGTACCGTTGGTAGGCAGAGAGTTTGGCTGCAGCTCTATGAAGCAACGGACACAGCTTGCCTTGCAAACAAAGCTCGAGCTTCTGGAAGTGGTGTCATGGTCTGGGCCACGTTCTGTTCTTACGAAGATGGCTCCGTGATCCCATTGCAATGTCAGGTGTCCATCAAAGGTTATCTTACAATTGTTGCCTATCAAGTTCATCCTACAATGTTGATTTTATCCAGCTGGTGACGGCTGCTTCATGGACGACAATAGTGTTATCCATCGTGAAATATAGCGGATCAGAGAGCCTCACAACGACTTCCACCATCTTACCTGGCCACTGCAAAGACTGAATCTGAACTCCACTTAGAAACTATGGGACATGTTCATAAAATAGATCCTGAAATAAAGCCCTCATCCGTCAAATCTGAGTCAGATGTGAACTTAAGTAGACATGCCTCAGAAAACTTGAAAATTATATCATCCTGAAAAGGAAATCCAACCCGAAGTTCCCGATTGAGGTTCGAGTATGTTACTTTTACCCCACCCAGAACAAGGGACCTCCAAGCAACTGAGGTTGTATATTACGACACAGATCTGCTGAAACAGCTATTTGACTATCATTCATTCCAGAAGAGTTATTTCTTCAGATTTGCTTTGTGCCCGCATGCCGCTAAGATGAAAGATCGTATAGTATGTGCTTCGATTTGCGCCAAACGGAGCATTCAACCTGTTTCCCAATATACATCCTCAGTTCGTTGGAGGTTCCTTGCTCTGGGTGGTGTAACGGTAACATACTCAAACGTAAATCGGGAGATGCGGATTCGATTCCCGTTCCAGGACGATTTAATTTGCAAATTTTCTGAGCCATGTCTACTTGCTTGCCCAATTTGGCATCCTTTTGCCTGTAACATTTATTTGACCAGATGAAAAACTGTCTAGTGAACGCCTGGTATGTTGTAGACGTAGATTCACTCACTTTGTAGAATTTATGCTAAACCGCATACGTGCTGTAATTCAGGCTAAAGGAGGTCCAATCGGTACTGAACAAAGGTTGTTAATTTATTGGCCGGTATGTGTATGAGTCCTGCGAAATATGTAATCTTTGATAAAGTTTTATGTAACAGTACATTCAGAACATTATTTTATGTAATAGTACATTCAGTATATTATTTTATGTAACAGTACTTTCAGAACATTATTTTATGTAATAGTGCATTCAGTATATTATTTTATGTAACAGTACATTCAGAATATTATTTTATGTAACAGTACATTCAGTATATTATTTTATGTAACAGTACACAGAATATTATTTTATGTAATAGTACATTCAGTATATTATTTTATACAGCAGTACATTCAGAATATTATTTTACTTAAAAGTACATTCAGAATATTATTTTATGTAACAGCACATTCAGAATATTATTTTATGTAACAGTACATTCAGAATATAATTTTACTTAAAAGTGCATTCAGAATATTATTTTATGTAACAGTACGTTCAGAATATTATTTTATGTAACAGTAAGTTCAGAATATTATTTTATGTCACAAACAATACATTCAGAATATTATTTTAAGTAACAAACAATACATTCAGAATATTATTTTATGTAACAGCGCATTCAGAATATTATTTTATGTAACAGTACAGTCAGAATATTATTTTACGTAAAAGTACATGCAGAATATTATTTTATGTAACAGTACATTCAAAATATTATTTTATGAAACAGTACATGCAAAATATTATTTTATGTAACAGTACATTCAGAATATCATTTTACGTAAAAGTACATTCAGAATATTATTTTATGTAACAGTACATTCAGAATATTATTTTACGTAAAAGTACATTCAGAACAGTATTTTATGTAACAGTACCTTCAAAATATTATTTTATGCAACAGTACATTCAGAATATTATTTTACGTAAAATAACATTCAGAACAGTATTTTATGTAACAGTACCTTCAAAATATTATTTTATGCAAAAGTACATTCAGGATATTATTTTACGTAACAGTACATTCAGAATATTATTTTACGTAAAAGTACATTCAGAATATTATTTTATGTAACAGTACTTTCATAATATAATTTTATGTAACAGTACATTCAAAATATTATTTTATGAAACAGTACATGCAAAATATTATTTTATGTAACAGTACATTCAGAATATTATTTTACGTAAAAGTACATTCAGAATATTATTTTATGTAACAGTACATTCAGAATATTATTTTACGTAAAAGTACATTCAGAGCAGTATTTTATGTAACAGTACCTTCAAAATATTTTTTTATGCAACAGTACATTCAGGATATTATTTTATGTAACAGTGCATTCAGAATATTATTTTACGTAAAAGTACATGCAGAATATTATTTTATGTAACAGTACATTCAGAATATTATTTTACGTAAAGGTACATTCAGAATAGTATTTTATGTAACAGTACCTTCAAAATATTTTTTTATGCAACAGTACATTCAGGATATTATTTTATGTAACAGTACATTCAGAATATTATTTTATGTAAAAGTACATGCAGAATATTATTTTATGTAACAGTACATTCAAAATATTATTTTATGAAATAGTACATGCAAAATATTATTTTATGTAACAGTACATTCAGAATATTATTTTACGTAAAAGTACATTCAGATTAGTATTTTATGTAACAGTACGTTCAAAATATCATTTTATGCAACAGTACATTCAGGATATTATTTTATGTAACAGTACATTCAGAATATTATTTTACGTAAAAGTACATTCAGAATATTATTTTATGTAACAGTACATTCAGAATTTTATTTTACGTAAAAGTACATTCAGAATAGTATTTTATGTAACAGTACATTCAGAATAGTATTTTATGTAACAGTACGTTCAAAATATTTTTTTAGGCAACAGTACATTCAGGATATTATTTTATGTAACAGTACATTCAGAATATTATTTTACGTAAAAGTACATTCAGAATATTATTTTATGTAACAGTACATTCAGAATTTTATTTTACGTAAAAGTACATTCAGAATAGTATTTTATGTAACAGTACCTTCAAAATATTTTTTTATGCAACAGTACATTCAGGATATTATTTTATGTAACAGTACATTCAGAATATAATAGATGAAGACTTTCCTGACACCATAGGTTTGCTTACACGAGTATGACGGTACTTCACAGGTAAATTTCTTCCTTGAATTTCAGTTTCATGGTTTTACAATATGTATTTGGTTAGATATATCATAACGGGAATGTTATTTGAGTTTGGCATGTTTATTAAAAGACACTTTTTTAAATTTCGTAAGTCATTCATCAAATTAATCTCTGCTATCATGTAGAATTTTCTGCGTTGAATGGCTGAAACGTAGGCATTTTCGGAAGTGCTCCAAGGCTCGTAATTAATAAAGCAGCGTTCAACTGACCCCATGCCAAGGAGAAACATCATAATACGCGCTACCTAAAACCCACGTTAATTTTAGGTAATTGCAGAAGCAATTAGAGCTAATGCGTCGTGACTGCTTGAAAGCTTTCGCTCGGGTGCTTTCTGCTTAATAATGCAAAAGAAATATTATCTGTCCTTTCCGAAAGCAAAATGGCAGCTTTGACTCAAATGCGTTGCGCTCTTCTACTATCTGCTTTATTTTTATCACTGGTCTCAACACCTACTAGATCACTAAAATAAAAAACAATTACAGGCACGAATATGAAGTCACTCGTTTCGGTATTGTCTTGAAATGGGGAACAATAATTAAAATCGAATTGTTATCGCTTTATCTGCTGGCATAGGGAAAATAGGTGACTTGTGACGTACAACAGAGGTAAAGCACGTGTCAAGACGCCAAATCTGCAGCGATACATTCCGTCCGTGAAGCTTAGTTGGGAGAGCAACTTACTCCGGAGTAAGAAGGGGCTCGGGCTCGATCATCGTCATGGACAAATTTGTGTTTTCACATTATAAAATATCGAGGAAGAGCATTAAATAGCTATGCTGTTAAGTGATAGTGTTCATCCGCGAAGCAACTGCGAGAATAAGAACGAGCTCAGAATTTTTTATATAAGTGCTTTTCTAATTCACCGTTTGTACTCGCGTACAATCCGATCTCGTGTATAAGTCGACCCCCTGCTTCAAGAGCTAAAAATTTGTGAAATACCTTGACTGGCATATAAGCCGACGTTAAATTTCAAGAGTTTGGAAAATACACTATATTGACAAAAGGCACCGGACACTCCTTCAAAAGCAAATAAACGGTTCCGCGCGGTACAGCTGCAAACGGTATTAAAATAAGCCTGCTGCTGACCGAGATTATATCGCACTGTGAAGTTGAGTAAAAATATCGCGACTGCAGGGAACTGACGTTGAGAAAGGAAAGATTGTTGGGTGTTATACTAGGGGGTTGTCCATAAGATAAACCGAGAGGCGTTTAGTCATACCCAGATCAACTGCTTTGGATATACTGAATACGTAGAAGACGCATGGCATGCCTGAAGCAGCAAAACGTACCGACAGACCAAAGAAATTCAGTGATAGAGGACGTCAAAGCCTCAGGAGAGTCAGTACAGCTAATCGACGGAGTACGGCACAAAACCTCAGTGTACAGGTGAGTAAAATTGCTGGAACCTTATCAGCCTAATGACTGTGTGTGGGTATGGCGGCAGCCGGGGGAACGCTATTTTACTACAGTTTGCTGTTCCTACGGTCAAGTTTAGAGCTTGATGTGTATTGGTGTGGGGGGTGGTTTTCGTGGTATGGTCCCGGCCTGTTGGTTATCGTGGACAAACCTGTTAACCAGCACATCTGCCTCGATATTCTGGACAATTATGCCCTACCAACTCTGGCAATACCATCGAACCGATCCTTGTTGGACCAGCAGGATAATGCACCGAGCCATAAAGCAACGACTGTTACGGCGGGGTTTGAAAATAATTCCGCATCGTGTGTTGACTGGCCAGCACATAGCACAGGTCGTAATCCCATAGAGCACCTATGGGATGAATTATAGTGCCGCATAAGAAGTTTGGAAGCAAGGCCTAATATTAAGCAACAATTAGCGGCAGAAATATGTACTGAATGGAAGCGCATACCTATCGCTTTGTTCCAAAACCTTGTCGAAAGCATGTCTCGAAGGGTCAATGCATGCATTAAGGCCAAAGGTGGATCGACACGTGCTTATGTATGTCAATAAATGCTATGTGGTTGTTCTTTTGCAGGTGTCCGGTAACTTTTATCAATAAAGTGTTTATTTCATCATCATCATCAACCTGAGTACAATTCCCGTAGTTGTATGTTGCCATTTTAACTACACTGCTGGCCACCCAAAATGCAACACCTAGAAGGACACGAGACAGCATAGCCAGATTTATTGGACACATAACAATAGATACAAAGACGAAACGATTGAGCGTACAGGCCCGTGCGACTTGCGGAACAGACATACATCAATAGTTCGTGTGGCCCCACATGGCTGGCAATAACAGCCGCTACACGGCGCGGCATCGAACGAAAGTGGCTTTAGATGTGGACTTGGAGTATGTCGGTCCAGGCTGCTTCCACACGTTGCCACAGTTCATCAGGCGAACACGCGGGTGGTGCTTGCCGGGCCACTCGGTTGACGATCAGCGACCAGACGTGTTCGATGGGCGACATATCGGGAGAACAGGCAAGCCAAGGCCGCATTGAAACTTGTTGGCCGTGAAGAATTGGTGCACGATGCGTTCCACGTGCGGGCGCGCATTGTCTTGTTGAAACGTGGCCACTGGCCGGTCTTGCAGGTAAGGGAGGACTACAGGCTCCAAAACGTCGGGGATGTGGCGGTGGCTGTTGAGTGTACCGACGTTGCGTACCAGAGGGGTGCGGGTGTCATATCCAATTGCGCCCCATACCATAACGCCAGGCGACGGACCGGTATGGCGGTGCATAATGCAGGCGTCCTACAGTCTCTCGCCGCGGTGCCACCACACTCGGATCCGACCATCGTGGTGTTGCAGACAGAAGCGGAATTCGTCGTAGAAGACAATGTCGTGCCATTCCGTAGTCCAGGTGCGGCGTTCAACGGCCCACTGCCGCCGAACTCGCCGGTGGGGTAACGTCAATAGTAATCGGAGCAATGGGCGCCGTGCGACAAGTCTCCGTTCCTGCAGACGACGTCGAACCGTATGTGCTGACACAGGTTGTTGCGCAACATACCCTAATTCCTGCGCTAACGTTCGTGATGAGGCGGTGCGAGCCGTCAATGCCCGCCGCACAACATGCCGGTCCTCTCAGTCGGTGGTGTGACACGGCTGCGGCAATCGCTCACTTCGGTCCGTCCGTCCCTCCTGCACCCACCGAATCAATACTCGCCTCACTGTGGCTGGATGTCGTCCCACACGGGCACCGATGTCTCGGTGCGATAAACCGCTGTCGCGATACGTGCCCTATTCGTCCTCTGTCGAACTCCGAAACGTGCTGGAATGACTGCTGTATTCTGCGACGAGGCATCAGGAAGCTTCCCACGCATAGGTCTGGCAGCACAACACACTTTCACTACTTACACCCCGCCTTCTGTGCACCCTTCTTATACTGCTTCTCGGTGGCGTGCCGGCGCACATGATTTGCATATGCCTTGCAATGCTAACCGTTTGCATGTCCTCTCGTCGGCGAAGCATGCTACGAATTTCAGTCCAATCGGATGCTTCCTTCTTGGTGTTACATTTTGGGTGGCCAGCAGTGTATATTGTCCAATTGAAGTTTGTTCATTGCAGAGTGGCTTAGTTCTTCAAGAGTTCCACCGCACCAGTCTTTCATATCGGCACCCCACACATGGCGAGGGCTTCCGATATGAAAGACTAGTGTTCATTAAGCCAAACACCAATGTCTTCATTTTTCTGTCATTTTTCATTTTACAGATGTGTTTAAAAAGTTTTAGTTTTCTCTGTATGATTTTTTGGAACACGGTCTCTTAGTTGTATTCATCTGTACACTTCTTCATTTCTGATTATTTCGTATTAGGTTAGATAAATCTTCAGCAACAAGAGACCCATCAAGTTGCGCTTTAGTATCCCAGTTCATTAAAATTATATTTCAAGAGTTTGGAAAATCTTGAAATACAAATTACTATTCAACTGCTCAAACAACTTCTATGTGATGCTAGGGTTATTCAGTATTTCTCAGTTCATTCCATATTAAACATTACAGACATAACTAATCAAGACCCTACAATTTTAATAAACTAATATACTAATGTGCAACTTGATGGATCTCTTGTTGCTGAAGATATATCTAACCTCCTCCTCTATCCTTTGATCACACATCTACACTATTTTGCACTTTTAATCGTGATTTTGTTTTTTGATTGGAGGTTTAACGACCACCGTGAGCAACTCAATGGGCTATAAGCAGTCGCCCGTCCCTAATTTAGGGTCACTGGTTCCAGGGAAGGGAAAGAGCCAGTGCCGTAAAACAAACACAAAATCCATACCTCACCGTGATTCGAACCCGGACCCCTTTCGGACGAATGAGCAGAGGCCATCGCTCAGACCACTGCGCCACCGGGCGGCGTAATCGTGGTTGACTATGTTGGTTGGTTACTGCTATGCAATTGCTTGTGGATCCTGACTTTCATACAGTTATCTGTGTGACGACTGGTGACCTCTGGATATTTGGCTTTTTCAAGCGAAGATGGGCTGATTTGTTTCCGTGTGGTACACGCGGCATTTTGTTCCTTATGTTCTTGGATTTGGGTTACATTTCTGTTCGGAATCGCCTGTTTTCATGTTCTTGGATTTGGATTACTATCTGATTTGTCGTGACCTCGGGAACATCACAGCTCTGTTTGGTTAGTCAAACCTACCTTTTTTGTATTGAAAGGCTATCTTTCAAGCTGGTGTTCCCTTAAAGATTACAGCTCGTTGTTCTCATCTCTCTGAGGATTGGTACTCTGACTGTATAACGTTTTTTTTGGGTTTTTCGCTTTGCTATTTCCGCGATATTTTGGTTTCGGAAACTTTTTTGATTTGTTCACTTTCGGCATTAGTGTGTTTTATTTTATTTTGTTCCTATGTCTTTCAAATATTATGTTGTCCATTTTTGTCTATTGCTTTACTGCAAAGTTTATATAGACATGCACAGTATTTGTCATTTTCTTGTAGGACTTCCGTCCACAGTGAGTAGAGTTTAGGTCCCAGCCACCTACAGCGAGATCGCCTTTTGGGCAGGACACAGAAACGGAAGGAATCAGAGCAAGTCTAGCGACTTTGACAGATTAGTTTGTAGTGAAATTAGCGTACAGTAGATGGCGCCACCGTACAAGTACGATGTTGCACATAGAGGGATGAGAGAATTTCAAGGGGGAGGCATAGGAAAGGATACCAATTTAACCAGTGGGTCCAACCTGGGGGCCGTCACTTAACGTGCTGATCCGATGCACGGCGGATATTCAGCGATTGTTAGTAAATCACACCATCTCTGAAAGATCAACTCAGGTTCGAACCTGAGGACCTTGCATTGATAGTCTGGCTCGCTAACCACTAAGCCATCCGCGACTCTTTTTGCTGCAAAGCTATGTTAAGTCCGTATATATATATATGTAACGCAACAGAAGAAATCCTTCAAAAAATGTCATAAATTAAAAACGAAGAAATGTCATAAGGGTATGATTGAGGCTGCGCATAGCCCCAAGTCCAAACCTCACATCATATATACTAAATATATCAGCCAAAACGACACGAACACAGAAACCTAAAAACAGAAATCAGAGATCTAATTATATAAACTAACTAAGCCAAAACCAGACTCCACAACAAAATAAGACCACTCACCCCATGAAGACTGTGTCTGGCCGTCAAGGACCCAGGACTAAATAAAAATACATGTATACAGCAAATTATGCCGCCTTTATTAAGAAAACACCGGCATAAAGGTGACTTTTCTGGATTCCGCTAAAAGGCTGGAGTCACCAAAATCCTGCGGATGTGTTCTCGAAGTTATCATCTCTGAAAAACAAAAGAATAAAAACGGCAAAGTAACCACTAAATAGCAATTAAGGTCACAGGCCATGGTCATGTAAAGCTCCCGTACACTAATGAGAGAATACAGAGTAGAATGAAATTATTACCCTGTAATCTGGCGAACAGCTTAGGTAATGAGTCATTTAACTGAAGAACAGAACTACAGATATGCAGACATCTGTGAAATTGGGAAATAACAATATTTCTATGTACTCTTCCTGAAATGTGAGATTCCCACTTTGTTTAGAGGTTAATACCAAAGCCAAAAGTAGTAAGCTTATCATAAATGTCCATGATTAACTCCGTTTCACCGACATGTATATCCAAGTCCAAGTAGTTTATACCCTACACTTCAGCCCCAGTTTTTTCCAATGTAAGCTCACTCGGATGTATTTCCTTTGCAATAATCGGAAATTCCTTCCATTTATTCACAAGTACATCATCGACGTATCTCAGGACCTTACCCCCAGTTTCAGTTTTTCCAATGAAGGCTCTCTCGTAGGTAGAGGTTGGTTAATATACACTGCTGGCCACCCAAAATGCAACACCAAGAAGGAAGCATCCGATTAGCCTGAAATTCGCAGCATGCGTCGCCCGCGGGAGGACATACATACGATTAGCATTGCAGGGCTTATGCAAATCATGTGCGCCCGGCACGCCACCGAGAAGCCCTATAAGAAGGGTGCACAGAAGGCGGGATGAGGGTAGTGGAACTGTGCTGTGCTGCCGGACCCATGCGTGGGAAGCTTCCTGATGCCTCGTCGCAAAATACGGCAGTCATTCCGGCACGTTTCGGAGTTCGACAGAGGACGAGTAGTGGCTTATCGCGACAGCGGTTTATCGTACCGGGACACCGGCGCCCGTGTGGGACGACATCCAGCAACAGTGAGGCGAGTGTGGACTCAGCGGGTGCAGGAGGGACGGACGGAACGACGTGACCGATTGCCGCAGCTGCGGCACAACACCGAACAAGAGGACTGGCATGTTGTGCGGCGGGCATTGATGGCACCCCCGCCACATCACGAACGTTAGCGCAGCAATTAGGGTGTGTTGGGAAACAACCTGTGATAGCAGGTACGGTTCGACGTCGTCTGCAGGAGCGGGGACTTGTCGCACGGCGTCCATTGCTCCGAATACCATTGACGTTACACCACGGGCGAGTGCGGCGGCAGTGGGCCGTTGAATGACGCACCTGGACTACGGAATGGCACGACATTGCCTTATCCGACGAATCCTGCTTCTGCCTGCAATACCACGATGGTCGGATCCGCGTGTGGCGGCACCGCGGCAAGAGACTGTATGACGCCTGCATTATGCATCGTCATACCGGTCCGTCGCCTGGCGTTATGGTTTGGGGCGCAATTGGATATGACACCCGCAGCCCTCTGATACGCATCGCCAGTACACTCAACAGCTACCGCTACATCTCCGACGTTTTGGAGCATGTAGTCCTCCCTTACCTGCAGGACCGGCCAGCTGCCACGTTTCAACAGGACAATGCGCGCCCGCATGTGGCACACATCGTGCAACAATTCTTCACGGCCCACCAGGTGTCACTGCAGCCGTGGCCCGCCGGTTCTCCCGATATATCACCCATCGAACACGTCTGGTCGCTGATCGGCAACCGAATGGCCCGGCAAGCATCCCTCACGGCTACGCCTGATAAACTGTGGCAACGTGTGGAAGCAGTCTGTACCTACATACCCCAAGCCCACATCCAAAGCCTCTTTCGTTCGATGCCGTGCGGTGTAGCGGCCGTTATTACCAGTCATGTGGGCCACACCAGCTATTGATGTCTGCGTGTTTCGCAAGTCGCACGGGCCTGTAGGCTCAATCGTTTCATCTTTGCATCTGTTGTTATGTGTCCAGTAAATCTGGCTTTGCTATATCGTGTCCTTCTTGGTGTTGCATTTTGGGTGGCCAGCAGTGTACTTGAGAACGAAGTTCCCATAGGGATCCCTCTATCTTGCAGGAACAATTCCTCACCCATAAAAATGTAATTATGGAGGAGACATAAAGATTTTAAGTTGCTCCAGAATCCTCTTGTATCCCCAAGCACGTCAGAATATTCATCGAACAGAAACGTATGTTAGTTGTTTGCTGAATAGAACTCCCAAAATGCAATACAGACCTGTTGTTGTTAATAATGCACGAAGTACCAATAGTAAGCATTACCTTTTTGAGAAGATTCATCGTGTATATATGTTTATATTGTATACAATTACAGACCTGTTGTTGTTAATAATCCACGAAGTACCAATAATAAGCATTACCTTTTTGAGAAGATTCATCGTGTATATATGTTTATATTGTATACAATTGGATTTACTTGAAATATTTAATTAACAACAGCAGTACTGTAATTAATTAATTAATTAATTAATTAAGTCTTTCAAGTGTATTTAACTTGACGGCCACGCGAGACTGACTCCTGTTTAACTGCTCACTCATAAAGCATAAGCAGCACCAGTCTTTCCATCTTCCTAACGGAACGCTCAATTGCATGGTGAATAGGGAATTTGACGTAATACTATAAATTCTGAACTTCTGTTCCCCCTCCGGCGTCATCCCTATTATATCACACTTTATCCCTCTCTGCAGTTGTCTCTCAGAAATCCGCTTCCGTGTGCTTGATCCCCACCCATTTTCGTTGTCCTTAGGAGCACGTGGTCACTTTTCAACTCTCCTGACGCCATATTTCCAAGGCATGACCCCTTGAGTTGAGTGGTGGAAAAGGTTTCTTGAGCAACTTCCTTGTTGAGCGTTTGATTTATTCTTCTCCCATTGCTTTTCTATCAACATTCTTCCACTGGCGCACAAACATTTTCCTGTGTTGTTTCAATATCCTCCTCTTTGCTACCATTTCTACTTTTTCACTCCAGGGCACTGCGAAGCAAAATTCTTCTGGTTACTAAAATAGGAATTTCGTTAAATTTTGTTACTTGTTGAAAGAGAACATCTTAGCTTTTCTCTCCCTCGTTAAATCCGGGATTTCATGAAATTTTGTTACTTTGTCAAAAGTGAGCATCTCAGCTTTTCTCTCCCTCGTTAAACCCGGGATTTCATGAAATTTTGTTACTTTGTTAGAAGTGATCTTCCTTGCTTTTCTCTCCCTTGTTAAATCCAGGATTTCATTAAATTTTGTTACTTTGTCAAAAGTGAGCATCTCAGCTTTTCTTTCCCTCGTTATATCCGGGATTTCATTAAATTTTGTTACTTTGTTAGAAGTGAACATCCTAGCTTTTCTTCCCCTTGTTAAATCCAGGATTTCATTAAATTTTGTTACTTTGTCAAAAGTGAGCATCTCAGCTCTTCTCTCCCTCGTTAAATCCGGGATTTCATGAAATTTTGTTACTTTGTCAAAAGTTACCATCTCAGCTGTTCTCTTCCTCGTTAAATCAGGGATTTCATGCCATTTTTTTACTTTGTTAGAAGTGATCATCCCAGCTTTTCTCTCCTTTGTTAAATCCGGGATTTCATTAAATTTTGTTACTATGTCAAAAGTGAGCATCTCAGCTTTTCTCTGCCTCGTTAA
The DNA here is from genome assembly GCA_039090855.1 of Macrothele yani. Lineage (NCBI taxonomy): Eukaryota > Metazoa > Arthropoda > Arachnida > Araneae > Macrothelidae > Macrothele > Macrothele yani. The sequence goes on from CM076995.1 coordinate 191,975,127, forward strand.
ATCCGGGATTTCATGAAATGTTGTTACTTTGTTAGAAGTGATCATCCTAGATTTTATCTCCCTTGTTAAATTAAGGATTTCATTAAATGTTGATACTTTGTCAAAAGTGAGCATCTCAGCTTTTCTCTCCTCGTTAAATCCGGGATTTCATGAAATGTTGTTACTTTGTTAGAAGTGATCATCCTAGCTTTTCTTTCGCTTGTTAAATCCGGGATTTAATTAAATTTTGTTACTTAGTTAGAAGAGGTAATATTAGCTTTTCTCTCCCTGGTTAGTTTCGGTGAATTCATTAAATTTTGGTTGTTAAACACCATCAAATTATCTTTGGATTAACATGACAGCAAACGAAAGTTCGTGTTTTGCCCGTTAAAACAGAAATCTCGCTAAATACTGGGCTCGTTATAAGCAGGTTCTATTGTGTGTACTTTTTATTATCATAAAGCGTAGTAGTCAATAGCAGTTAACATGTACCTAATTACTTTTGATTACATAGCGTTTCTCTTGCATAAACCTGGCGCAAAATAATGCCTTTAAATTTCTCAGCCGAACTATATCACTACCATTTGAAAACAATCAATTTAATTTTGAAAAAATGCAATTAATATTTTCAAAAAATTCGATGCATTTTTCATAAACTGTGTGTAAGACGCCATTACATGGCTGCTCGAATGTATTTTTCAATTTTATTTATTGTTTTCTTTCTGAATATTCGTAGGTACGGAAGGAGAATGTCGTTCTTCCTGTCGTTAGCCACTCAGTGCCTTTTTGGAGTCATCACTGCCCTCGCACCGAATTTTATTTTTTTCATCGTCCTCCGCTTTTTAGTCGGTCTGTCTGCTCCTGCAGTCATCTCCTCACCTACAACACTTGGTAAGTGCATTTGAAAGTAAAGCAATAATTATTATATTTTAATAAAATTTGAAAATAAAGAGATGAAACCTAATTCTTGAGAGTAATAAACACTTCTATTGAATCCATCCCGACAAGAAACATACAAGTGTTGGAGAGAATAATGTGAACACCAAGAGAAAGAAGATTTTTACGTATCTAATAGGGCGTAGGACCACCTTTGGCATTCAAAACCGCCTGAATCCTTCTTGGAATGGACGCATACGAATCCTGGATGGTCGTTAGTGCGATGTTACACCATTCTTCATGCAGAAACTGCTCCAAGTCCTTGAGAGATGCAAGAGGAAGATAACGGAATCTTATTCTGTTTTCAAGTCTGGTGATTGTGGAGTCCAAGGAAGGTGTGAAAGTTCGTCCTCATGTTCCTCAAACCATGAGTGGACATTCCGAGCTCTGTCAATTGGAGCGTTATCACCATGTTAGATGGCAAGCCCCCAGGAAACAATTCTTGAGCAATTGGATGAGCTTGGTCGCCCAAAATGGTTTCATACGCCCTGCCAGTCATCTATACTTTTAAGGTGATCAGGGAACCTGGTGAAAACCACGGCATGACCGCCCAGAGCATTACAGAACCACCACCATGATGCACTGTTGGAAGCAGACAATCTGGGTTGTGCGTATCTGAGGGTGTGATCTCACCTAAACACGTCCTGCGGTGGGGAATAATGTGAATGTGGGCTCATCCGATCACATTACATGCTTCCATGAATCGGCAGTCCTCGTTGTTTGCTCCTGGCACCACTGCCGTCGCCATTGTGCATTCACCCGTGTCACCAGAGGTTTTTCAATAGCAGTTCTGCCATGAATATCTTGATTATGCAGTTCCGTGCGCACTGTTTTCGTTGATACTGAGGTCTCGAGATGTAGATTGAGCTCCGCACTAATTTTTGGCGTCGTGGCTTTCTAATTACTGGTAACAACCCTCTTTAATACCCTCCTGTCTCTATGATTCAGGGTCGCTTTCCGGCCACCCTTGTTTTTCGCAGATGAAGTTTAGCCACAGACACGGTATGCTATCACGACTCTAGACACAGTGGCTCTCGATACCCACACTACCCTGGTGACTGTTGTAACGGAGGCAACAATTAGCCGGCTATCATTAATTAGCCCTGTTTCGAAGTTCGTTAGGTCGCTCATTTCTTCTTGAGGCTGAAAGAAATTTTGCAACCAGACACTTTAAAAGCACTTAAACAGGACCTTGAGGTTCTAGACAAACCTATTATCACCAAAAAGTGGTGAATACCTTTGCGTATTGCGGCGCACGCAGCTGCGTTAAAATGCACGTCTCTGAGCGTGGTGTTCACATTATTTTGTCCAACCTCTGTATATATCAAGTAGTTTTTTTTTTAAATACAAATTCGAAGGAAAAGGGAATGTACTTATGCCCCTTAGGGGCAAACGGCAAAATAATTTAAAATACTCAACGTGAACAGTTTTCGTATTACGTATAACGGTCGTTCAAATGAAAAACCGCCAACTGACTGACGAATGGGTTTACAGCGGCAGCTTCGACACAAAACGCAGGTGGCACCACTACAGTGTTATTATGCAGTGAAATGTGGCGCTGCGATCACGCGACGACGGGAGCAGTTGGACTTTGTACAGGAAGTCCGTGCATGTGTTCAATCCAACGAGTCATGAATGCAGCAACGAACGTTGATCCGAGAGAGGTAGTTGGTATTTAACCGTGAAAGGTGTTGGTAGTGCATCGCCGCATGAGTAATGTGTGCGAAAACTGCATGTTTTTGTCACGTGTTAAAGATTGAAGCATGCGGTTCTAAGAGGGACGGTCATCGTTGACTGATGATTCGAGGCCAGGGCAAGCATACCGTGTGATCACCGATGTTTCCGTCGCTGAGATGGGTAGTTTCATTCAAGAAGACAGAAGATTCTCCATGGAAGCACTTGCCGTGAAAGTTAGATCAGTGTAGGTAGTGTGCACACCATCTTATGGGATCGTGTGCAGAATCCGAAGATTTGCGCGCAGTGTGTGCAACACAACATGCAATCTGTGCAGAAAGACATTACATTGGATATGTCCTTGGAATATTTACTGCGGTATTATGAGGAAGGTCACCGTTAATAGAGAGAATCATTGCAGGAGATGAAACTTGGTGCTTTCTTTATCAACCTGAAAACAAAAGACAGAGCAGCAAATGGACGCACACGTTGTCTAAACCGCCAAAGAAGTCAAAGAAAATGCATACAATTGTACGGAAGGACGTATTGACCTTCTTGTTCGACAAGGACCCAAGTTGATCACGTTTCTCACCACCAGAGGCATCGTAAGCGTTGCCCGGTATGCGGACACACGCAAATCTCTCGAGCATAACCCAAGTCCGAGCAGTCCGGGCTGTTCACAGCAGTAGTCATTCTTCTTCATCAGAACACCCATCTCGCACATTGCAAAAATCATCCAGGATTACTGTGGAGACGTGGAGTGATGTAGAAAAAAATAAAGGACAAAATTGCTAGGAGTAACAGGAAAATTAGTGGTAATGTTGAAATAAAAAAAAAGTAAAGGGAGAAAACTCTAAATTTGGTAAATTTTGGTAATGGGACGTCATTCTTGAGTGAGAGAGAAGGGAGGAAGAAACTGCAGTCATCTTTGTGACAAGGTTACAAGAATCAGCGAAAGGCTGAGAGTTTCTAAGAATTGAAACGTGGAATTCTTTTTTTTTTTTTTTTTTTTTTTTTGATTGGAGGTTTAACGACCACCGTGAGCAACTCAATGGGCTATAAGCAGTCGCCCGTCCCTAATTTAGGGTCACTGGTTCCAGGGAAGGGAGAGAGCCAGTGCCGTAAGACAAACACAACATCCATGCCTCACCGGGATTCGAACCCGGACCCCTTACAGACGAATGATCAGAGGCCAGCGCCTTAGACCACTGCGCCACCGGGGCGGCAACGTGGAATTCACAGAGACCATAGCGACAGCAGAAGGGCATTTTAGATTACGTCATGGAAAGGGGACTGGACGCGGAGAGCAGGGAATGCCGATGACCAGTGGATCGGAATTGAAGACAGTGATTGTTTGTGTGCTGTTCAGGTTCACGATAGAAAGTTGAGAGACACTAAGCAGGAGATTTCGGCGGGACTCCTCGTATATCTTTCACTAGGAAAAGAGGTCAACTCAGCTGTCACCATGAATTTTGAGACCTAAAATTTAGGCGCTCAGCAGCGGTTCCGTTGTCAAAGGAGGAAGTTCCTACTAGCTGAGGTTAGTGGTTGATCAGTTGACTTACAGACGTAATAGGCTGTGCTCTAGAAATCTAAAATAAGTAGATAAAATATAACTCCAGTGGATAACTCCCTGCGGTTTAGTAGCTAATATTGTGCCACCGACTGCAGTGTGAAGTGACTGCAGCGCAGTCTGTTGCCTATGCGGATGCAACATACTGTGTAACTTCATGTACAACAAAAGGTTATCAATCTCAGAACTCTAATAAGTGAGGTGTCTGTTACAATTGACACATCGGGGATAACTCTAACCAGTGTATTTCCCCTATCACGGTAATCATTCATCGTTCCTGAATGGGAATAAAGATGTTGCGTTATTAGGTTGGATCGGTTAATATCAAAGACTGCAAGTATCCTTCTCCATGCCTCTGAAGATGAGTTTATGGGTAAGGTTGCCCAGGCCTTACAATCGAATACTGGACTGGTGGCAGCGAATCATATGTTCAAGACACTCAGGTAAAAAAATAAAAAATTCCAACCAAGTGAATATATGATAATTTGTAAAAACACCTATAATTAACAAATCTCATGAGTGTTTTACATAAATACTTAAACAACACCAACGACCTAAACAAAGAACATCCAAAATATAATAGGTGTTTTGACATCAATACAAAAGAATTTAACAAGATTACCTTTCCAAATACAAGTGAGAAACACTCCAGCATACGGCATGCAGCCCAGATTTGTTTCCCTGTGATTTCACATTTTCGGGCAGCTGAAGGAGCATCCGCTAGGTCACAGATTCAATTCGGACGAAGATGTGCAGGACACTATTCGGGAATGGTCCCGCCAGAAACCAACCGGCTTCTGCGCACGAGGAATCGAGCGCTTAATGTTACAGTGGGATAAGTGCCTTAATAGCCACACAGATTATATTTAAGGTAAGTTACAATATCTTTTTGATACACCCTTTGGTTCCTTTTCATTTGAATGACCGTCGTATTAAAATTATGTAAACAGCGTCCACATGCCGTATTTAAATTGAGTTAGCTGCTTACACCCGATAGCGGTTATAATGCTTGAACCGAAGTATCATAAATTGCGCGCAAAATTGGAGAAGATATCCGAGGGAAAAGGGATTTTCCAAATTGAACAGGTAGAAGAAACGACATGAAGAAAAACATGATGTAACTTACAATCAGCAGCAAAAAAAGTGTGGGTTACTTAAAGAAATAATTTGATGCAAATTATTCTTCATAACGTGGAGTATCTCACTATCAGAGAATTTACCATGAGATTTACCCATGGGTTTTTTAGAATCGGAGATACCGTTTGAATAGAAATACAAGTTGATTCCCTGTAACGTTGGAATTGTGGATTAGGGAAAAGCATAAAACATGCGTACAGCATTATTCATAACAAAAGCTATGCGAAGTAAAAAGAAGCTTTCACATACGACTTCCAGAAGCAGAAATACAGTTAATTATGTTTTTTACATGCGCCTGTTAGGGGTGAAACTGGGCAGTACCTAACGGATATAAAGTTCTTAGTCTTTACTGCAGTAAAGACTTTAAGAAGAAGGAGGTTTAGTTGCAAATATAAATACATACTAATGCCATCTAGTGTCAGAATTATACGCGATAAAAGAATCATGCAAAATATTCCACAAAGTGATTGGTGTCCTGCGCTTAATGAAGTTTACAAATCGGACTAGCCGCAGAGTTATCGAGAAAATAAAATTTGTATCTGACACCCTTGAGGGTACATGGTGTATTAATTTGTTCAGAAAATGCGCAGGTACATGGTGTATTAATTTGTTCAGAAAATGCGCATAACATATTTCCGTACTTTTTCTGACAGAAAACGAATTCGTTCAACCGTGGTTTTAGATGCTTAGATAATGCTACAAATGTGTTGCAAACAGGTATCTAGGAACAAAATTGTACGTTAGGAAAAGTCAGAAATTATATACAAAATATTACTCGCCAAGACTGTTGTTCGACAAAGAAAGGATTTTCGAAATCGAACTGTTAGAAGCAGAGAGACATCTGGCAGAATAGGAAGCACATTACGGTCTTGGGTGATGAAACTATGCATTACTTTGAGAAGTAAATATGCATGAGCAGATTCCGTTGCGAGCGGTATCTGAAAGTGAATTTCTTAAATCGAAGTTTCGGGTTTGAAAATATTACTGCCAATACATCAGAAACATAAATATACATTCCCCCCTACACACACCAGTGACAAAACGATTCGATACGAAAAATTCCAAGTTACACTCAAACCATTTCCACCACAAAACATTATTCAATGTATTTTTTAAATTGAATCTTGAAGAGCAGAGATATTCATGAAAATGGATTTTATGGTTACGTCCCTAGTGGGGAAAGCATGCATTTCTCGAACACTAAACTCCATCCAAAATAGTTTTCGTGTTAAATGCAATCGAAGGAGAGAAAGAATTTATCTCAAACGGTTATTTAGAAGGAATAACATGGAATAAAATGTATTTTGAATTCGATAGTCTCTGCCTAAAAGTGCTGTATAGGCAAAGTTATGCATTGATAAGTATAAGGAATAAAAAGCCAAAGATCAGCATTCCCGTATTTCAGACTTTCTAATGAAACGAGAACACTTCAGGCACGTTTAGCCGTCGGACCCAGGGTACTAGCCCCCGGGAATAAATAAGAGGGTCTTCCTCTCTCTTTCTACCTCGCTTCCGTGTCACTTTCCTATCGGGCACTTCAGCCCAAATCTCCGAACTTCCTATATCTAAGGGTTGTTTAAGACCTGGTGTCAGAAAATCCCCTTCTAAAATACTCTACATATGATCTGATGATCTGAAAGAACATTTCAAATCGGTCAACAAACAGGTAGAGAGACACACTGCCTGACTGAGAACATGCCACACCATGAAGGAGTGCTCGAAAACAGACCAAACTGCACACATTAGGTCTTAAACAAATTATTTAAGTGTGACATACAGACTAGGCTCCAGTGGCTGAATATACAGGATGATCAATAAGGAGTGTGGCCTCCATTTTGGGCGATACAGTGTTGAATCCGACATGGCATCGGGCCAATGACGGTCCAAACCTGGGGTATCGCGGACCATGCGGTGTTGATCAGAGTCCACAGTTCATCATCATTTTGCGGGGATTGGAGGGTACTGAACGGACGGGTGGAGGGTACTCAACCGTCCCACAGATGTTCGATGGGCAAGAAGTTGGGGATCGTGCTAGCCACGGAAGCATCCGCACACCGCGTAAAGCATTCAGGCTGATCCGAGTGGTATGCGGCCGGGCGTCATCCTGTGGAAAAACGGCGTTTGGGATGCTCTAGAGATACGGTAGTGCCACAGGTCGCAGCACATCGTCAACATAGCAGCGTGCCGTCAGCGTGCCCGTAATGCCTACCAGCGGTGAGCTGCTGTTGGCGCTGATAGCACCGTATAACATGATTCCACGTTGCCGGGCCGTGTGTCGCTCCACAATGGCGGAGGAATCCGCCCGTTGCCACGTCGCCTCCAGACTCTCACAGGGCGATCATCCGTGATGAGACAGAACCGCGATTCTTCGCTGAACACCACACTGTTCCATTCGGCACCCTACGCTGCTCTGTAGCGACACCACGCCAAGCTGTGACGACGATGGCTCCCTGTTAAGGGTAGCCTTCGCAACGGACGACTGGACAGCCCACCAGACGCAGCCAATCGGTACGACACTGTCCGCATGGATATCGGAGCATCCAAGCCTCCCCGTATACTCCGCAAAATGCAGTCTGTTGTGGCCTGTGGGTCCGCTACGACGGAACGTTGAATGCGACGATCGGTGCTCTCGGATGTCCGTCTCCGTGCTCCGGTCCCCATACGACGTTGCACAGATCCTTCCTGGAAAGGACCACTGTCTCCAAATGCGACCGACGGTTGTGGTATCACTTTGCGTTTCTTCCGCAATACGACTCAAGGTCCATCCGGCGATACGGAGACCTACAATGTGAGCTAATCCGTTTTGACGAACTCGCGTACGACGGCATCTTAACGGCATTGCCCCCCGCTAGTCGGTTCTCCAGACACTGTTACAGAAGAACCACTCACTTCTCGCGGCCGTTACGATGTCTCGACTGATGACATCACAGGCTGGTTGCCCGTTTATATCCCGCGCGCCTTTCGTGCGATTAGCCTCCAAATGCAGCAATTTGCATAAGTTGTACGTGTGCATCCAGTCGGCAATTTGCATGGCGCTGCGTTCACGTCTTTTTGGTGTGGCATTTTCTCTGTCAGGCAGTGTATGTTGTACAATGAGAAAGATAGAGAGAGAGAGAGAGAGAGAGAGAGAAACTACACAATGACAGAATTAGAACTTCCGCCTTTCTCAAATGGTTAGATGAAATGCTATGATTTCTTTCATCTTCAAAATTTGGAAAGAGATATTGTTTGTTTTATCTATGGCTTAGTAGTGACAGACTCAGCCTTCTCATAATATGCGCAATTTTAGAGCGGGAGTGAGTCATTGGGAGCATGTTTATGCAACGGTAGCAGTTCTGTCCTTCCTCTGGAACCCATCATCTTAAATTAGGAACGAGAGATTGCTTACAGCCTCTTAAAGTGCCATTCGGGGGTTGCTTATTACTCCCAACGATAAATTCCATCTCAGATGAATCATATTATATCAAAAGTGCAGTAAATAATCAGAAATATCCGAACACGTAACTTGAGTAGTGGGTTTGCCCATTTACGTCGTAGACATGGCAAATATAGATATAAAAAGACACATGTGGCCTGGCAAACATCATAGACAAGCATGAACAGTAAAACGAGCATTACGGCAGAGCTCAGTGAACATTTAACATGGAGTGGTCATGAGACGTCATTTTAGCAACACGTCAGTTCAGGAAATTTGTGTCCTGCTGCAACTGACCCGATCAATTGTAAATGATGTTATGGCCAACTGGACATGCGCAGGAGCAACGACAAGGAAATCGTGATATGGTAAGCCACGTAAAATGACAGAGCAGGACTCCTATGTGCTGAAGTTGGTGGTGCTCTGAAATATCTTGTCGTCGGTTACACCACTCAGCACTGCGTCCCCAAATCCCTCAGATAGCAATGTAAGCATCATTTCTGGTCGTCGAGAATGAATGGACCGGAACGAGTAAAACTCCGACGGTGCAAGGTCTGGATTATTTGCTGGGCGTTGCTTCAGTTCGATGCCCTCAAGGTTCTGGAGTTTTGCCCTGGTAGTTCGCGTTATCCTGCTGTAGGAGAGCGCGCTTTCTGTTCACCAGTTCCGGGTGTTTCTCCTCCAAAACGGCATACATCCGCTCCAGATGTTCAGAGTACAGATTGGCGTTGATGGTCCGACCGTCTGGAAAAAATTCATAGTGGTTATCTCCTCGAAATTCTACCAGACGCAGATCATCACCTTGTGTTCGAAGCACCCACGTTTGGCAACAGGTTCTGGAAGCTGGCCCAGGCTCAACCACTGCTATTGTGTGTCAAGATAACGGAAATAGATCCACTTTTCATCGCACGTAACAATTCTCTTGATGAAACGTACATCGCGCGGGTTTTCTAGGAGTTTCGTACACACTTCTACTTGGCGGTTTGTTTCAACGGGAGTCAAATCGTGAGGGACAATGCGGCAGTTCCTGTTGACCTTGTCGAGATCCTGAAGGTGACGAACCACGGTTTGTGATATGTTCAGCTCGCCTGATAATTTCCGAGTGCTAGTTGTAGTATTTTACTCTACGGCCTCGCGCACGGACTCCAAATCCACAGTTCGTGGCCCACCGGATCTTGGTTGATAGTCGAGGTTTCTGTCACCTGAGCGAAATTTCTTGAAACATCTGGTTGCGGTGATGTAGTTCATAGAACCTTCCTGTTTCGCATTAGAAATGTTTCGTGTTGGTTGAGGAGCGTTATGTCCAAGTTCAAGCTCGTAAAGCAAGAGTTCCCCAATTAGCTGGTTGTGGCTCTTCATCTTTTAGGCGTCCCAACAACAGACAGAACGACAAGATGCAATGCTGTTCACAGCAACGACTACCACTTTATTCCTAGTATGCAAAAGGTTTACTGGCGTTGCCGTCGTGTAAAGGCTTCGACGCACGCCACGATTTTTATCTGTTCTGAAGTGTAATCTCGTGAGTCAGATTGAACAGTCAACCGTAGGATTATGGCAAGCCGACGTGAATTATCGGAGTTTGAACAAGACACGTGTGCCAGATGTATGGGACATGTAATTTCCAAAGTTGTGTGAGCAATCAACATTCCTCGATCCACGGTGGCATGTGTGTCCCAAGTATTCCTTATGGAAGGCATTACCGCTCACTGTGGACAACGCAGTGGCCGACCACGGGTGCTGAATGACCGGGACCAGCGGCGTCTGATCAGGATTGTCTATGCTAACAGACAAGCGACACTGCATCAAATTACATCCACATTCAATACAGCAGGAACCAGAGACATATTCATCAGGTCAGTGCAACGTAATTTAGCGTCCATTGGGATATGGGAGCAGAAGAGCTCCAAGAGTGCCTTTGTTAACACCAGGACATCGGACACAGCACCGCACCTGGGTCCTGAAAACGGTAATCGGGTCTTGAAAGACTGGCAACATGTGGTTTGATAAGACCCACTACCAGTTGTTAGGAGCTGATAGTAGAGTTCGGGTGTGGCGAAGATCCCATAAGGCCATAGCCCAAGCTCTCAGCAAGACACTGTGCAAGCTGGTGGTAGTTCCATACATGCGCGATGTCTTTACGTGACACGGTGTGGATCCTGTGGTCATCCAAAACTCGTCATCAACCAGTAAACGTTTTTTGCTCTTCTGGGTGACCATTTGCAGCCCTTCATAGACTTCACGTAACCTTACAACGATTGGATTTTCCAAGCAGAAGGTACACCATGTCATCGGTTGCAAGTTGTTCAAAATTAGTTCGAGGAGATTCTTCTCGACTGTTTCGACAGATGGTGTGACCACCACGTTCTCCTGACTTGAACCCAATAAAACACTTATGCGACGTGGTGGAAAGGTCCATTCGCAACCAAGCCTGCATTTACAATCGACCAGAAAACTGGGGTAGGCTGTTCAGAAGGCATGGCTCAACATCTCTCCAGAAATCTCTCGCTCACTTTTGGAGTCGATGCCATGTCGATGTCCTGCACTTCGCTGGGCTAGAGGAGGTCCTACACGATGCTAGCAACGTATTCCATGACGTTTGGCCTTTCAGTGTCGTTTAACATAGGTAAATTTATCAAGGGGACCCAGATAACAGCATTACGTACGCCAAACCAATGCCGACTCATGATATTTCTCCTCATATCTGCAGCTTGAGCATTACCACGATGTTACCGTTGAGCTCAGTTTGAATTTATTTCCGTATTTGAATAGCGCCAGTTATGTAAGACTAGAATGAATTAGGCTGGCTTTAAAATTCTTGAAATACTACCATGTCATCCTGTTTATATCTTCCATTTTCTTTTCACTGTCAGCTGTTCATTTTGGAAGAATTAAATGGGTTTTGGTAGAGTGCAGTAAGAAACTGCGCAGAAGAGATACGACAATTATATCTCATAGAAAATATGTAGCTGTAGCTCTTTTCCAAGTATTTTACTAGGTCATGTGATCATCCAGACCATTTAAATTTCAGTACAGGACGTTGTAGCTCCAATATTCCGCAATACACAGATAATGAATATCGATGATTAAATGTATCCGGAGAGTGTTGATTCATATTGGCAATAATATCCGCATGGACTGACAAAAAATGACGTCACTCGCTATAGTTTAAATATTCCGTTCTACCTGTTACTATTAATGCTAAACTGCAACCGTAACGATTCTTGTGGCTAATAGATTGTAGAGAAGCATTCTGTTCATACCTAGATGCGCCGTCTTCGTGTAGTTAAAATGATTTTCAGGGAAGCGTTTTTCTCTAATCTTTGTTAAATATTTTTTAGCTTAGAATGTAACGATAATGACAAAATGTCTCACAAATCAATGTTTTGAACATTTTAACGAGCATAACGTCTAAATGCACCTACATACAAACTAACAAAGCAGCCCGAATAGCTGGTTTAGAGTGAGTAGAACTCCCTAGCCCTCACATGCCGTTTGAATTTGCACCGACCTGTTCTTGATAAGCAGAAATATCCCTCAATCACGATTTTGATTACTGAACACAGCAGTGAACCAGGAATAGGTTTCTCCTGAAGGGATGCCATTCACTCTAATGACATTGCATCTCTTCGGAAAAATGCAGTGATTGCCCCCACAAACCTTCTTTCTAAAGTTCAATGCATATCAAAACCACTAGTTTGTTTTTTGTTGACCCGTAAAAAGAAGGACAGGAATACAAAAAATGGCAATGTTTTCTGGCGTTATGATATTCTTGGAGGCACTCGCCATTAGTTTGCTGGTCGTTAAAAGTCTTAAGCATTCTCTGATATTCTGGCTATAAATAAAAGCTTAAGAAGCGGATTTTTGAAATAAAAAACGTTTTTGTTTCTTTCATTTGTTTAGGAGAGATATTCAATTAACTTGAAGATTAACCTTTCGGTGTTTTGCATTAGTTTTGTTGCTATTCTACTTTTTCTTATATTATGGTATGCCTTCAAATGATTTCAAAGACGCGGCAGATCTTCGTAGCAGCCAATCTAGTTATTGGTAATAAAATTCTGTTTGCAAGACACTAATCAATCGAATACACAGCTTCAGGTTGTAACGTAAACTCTAGTATGACTTTACTTTTTAGTTCCTGTATTTATATCCAATCTGCTTCGTTCTCCTTAAACAGTTTATAAATTCAACGCTACATTTCTCTGTCGAATGAATGTCTTGTGGCAATCTTAACTGAGGTCAGAAGTAGAGAGACGTAAAGGAAAAACAGAGGTAAGGATGATGTTTAAAATGTATGTTCGCTGGCTTTGGCGTTATTACTTGCTTCGATCCCATGCCATCTAGTTGATTTCTGTCAAAGAGCTGTTTCTTAGAGATACGAGGGTGAATCGAAATGTAACGCACACCATTTTTTTGGCCACAATTTAATAGATAGGCAAAGCAAAACATATACACAGCGAAATTACATTTCTTAGCTGTTTTTCAACACAAGGACCAAGACGTTGGAGACATTTATCCTAGCGTGGTACTAGTTTTAGTGTATCTTTTTTCATTAAAGTCCGTTTTCTTGGCGTATATCCGCCTGAGGACAACCGATTTGACTTCGTCAGCCGAAGATAAGCGTTGGCCGCCCAGAATTTTTTTAAGAGATACTAAACATATGAAAGTCCGAAGGAGCCGGATTCGGACAGTACGGTGGGTACTGGAGCAGCTCACAGCCAAATTGCGTAATTTTTTCCCGAACGTAATGTGGGAGAGCATTGTCATTAAGCAATCTGACATTTGTCGCGTCTTCGTTGGGTCTTTTGTCACGAAAAAGCACTACGCAACTTTGTCATTGTGATAGCGTATGTTTTGGCACTCACAATGGTCCCTGTTGGATCAAACTCCTCCAGCAGAACGCCATACGTGTCCCAAAACACAGTTATGAGGATTTTTGTGCACATTGGGTTACTCTGATTTGGCGGCGAAGATTAGGTATGTTTCCATCCCATGCTGACATTTTTTGTTTCGGGAGTCTAGTATCCAGGACTCATCGGCCGCCACTCCATCTGCCAGAAATTTATGTCCTTCTTCTGCGTAACGCATCAAGTGGTCCAAGGATGACATCATTGTCTGCTCCTTCTAGTCGTTTGTCAAGTTCTTGGGATCCCATCGCACACTGACCTTGCAAAATTGCAATTTGCCATGGACAATATCGTACGCTATACCGTACGAGACATTGAACTTCTGTGCCAATGTGCGCAGATGGATTTGTCGGTCACTGAATTGCCCGTTCAATGCCTCTCACAGGGACAGGTGATGACGCAGTTACAGATCGACCGAAACGTGTCGAATCGGTAAAGTTGCCACGGCCCTCTGCAAAGAAACAGCACCATCTGGAGACATTGCTGTGGTCCAGGCAATCACCACCATACACTTCGACCATTTCTTTGTGAATTTCCGTCGGAGTTTTCCGTTTAGCCCACAAAAGTCGGACTACATCGCTTTGCTCTTCATTCGTAGACGACGCTAACAAACGCGTCATTTTTGTGCCGTTGTTCAGATTGTATTCCACCACGGCGAAACCTGATACAGAAAACCTGGCTGTAGCGTGATATTCAAACTCGTTGTCTGTCAAACTGCAAACTGCTACTTGCAACCTGTAAAGAGAAACCTTCGATCCTCTCTCGTATTTTGTTTGTTAAACTTAAGTCTCTCATTTGAGGCTCGAATTTGTTAAGAGCTTATTGTTGTATTACTTCGAGCTTACAACATCAACCTGTTACTATAGTAAATTTGCTGTACCTGAAGGGTGTTACTTTCCACCAGCGAAGTGTGTTAATCGATAAGTGACCAGTTTTGGATGAAATCAAGACGTTAAAGTTTCAGTACGTAGATTTGTTATTCATTGGACGAAGCCAATCATTTTACAGTTAATAAGTACCTTTTGTGAGATATGTAGTTATCCGGGGACTGACATAAAAGTTACGAAATGTCTAAATCAAAGCAGTATTCCGATTCACGTAATATAATGTTCTAATAAGACAGTTATAACGTAACCTTTTTTGCGTTATGTAAGCTTTCCGCCTGAATAGACGTTAAACTAAGGGTAAATGCGATGCAACTAATTGAGCCGGATAGCTCATATTAAGGTTTTACAGCCAGACGAAACATATACAGATGTGCAACTTACGTCAATTGTTTATTGGTCCAGCAACATTAGACAAAATCCAAAACACACTACTTCACATATCTTAGTCAAGAAGTCCAAATTACGTCAACATTTTATTGGTCCAGCAATATTAGACGAAATCCAAAACACACCACTTCACATATCTTAGTCAAGAAGTCCAAATTACGTTAACATTTTATTGATTCAGGAATATTAGACGAAATCCAAAACACACCACTACACATATCTTCGTCAATAAGTCCAACTTACGTCAACATTTTATTGGTCCAGCAACATTTGAGGAAATCCGAAACATACCACTTCACATATCTTAGTGAATAAGTCCAACTTACGTCAACATTTTATTGGTCCAGCAACATTAGACGAAATCCGAAACACACCACTTCACATATCTTAGTCAAGAAGTTCAACTTACTTCAACATTTTATTGGTCCAGCAACATTAGACGAAATCCAACACACACCACTTCACATATCTTAGTCAATAAGTCCAACTTACGTCAACTTTTTTATAGGTTCAGCAACATTAGACGAAATCCAAAACACACCACCTCACATATCTTAGTCAAGAAGTCCAAATTACGTCAACATTTTATTGGTCCAGCAATATTAGACGAAATCCAAAACACACCACTTCAGATATCTTAGTCGGGAGATTTACAAGCAAAACCCAGTAATGATCTAACATCTCCACACACCCAAAGCAGATCAGATCTGTTAATATGTAGAGGATTTTAGGAAGTGTCCGACCCCACGTCTTAAACAATCTTTAGAAATAGGAAGCTAGGAGATTTGGACTAGGGTGCCACAGGGGAAAGTGACAAGGAAGAGACGCAGAAAGAAGCCATTATTTATTACTAGGGGCCAGTACCCAGGGCCCGACGGCTTAACGTGCCCATCCGACGCACGGCGGATAATTAGTGGTTTAAGCATTTGTACCTGCTGGGATCAAACCCGCACACCCAAAGCAACTGCTGCATCGTCTTTCTATTTAACGGTCTTATCACATACACTCATACGTTACTCTTGTTCCGACCTCAGATTGTTGCCAACGTCATTCTCGTTTGAGTGAAAAGACATAACGTTAAGGCTTGAAATTTTCTAAGAAAACGAACTGAAATTTACATAGAAAAAGAAACTCAAACGGAAAGTTAAAATAGAATACACGCTACAGTCTTTTCTTCACACTAATTAATAAAGAACCTTACGAACTCTACATAACTTTTAATGTTACGGACGTACGTTTGCTTAAAACGCAGACAGGTCAGTATGGTTAGCATGATCTTCACTATTTGCGTAATGATTCTGCTTATAAATTTCTTTTTCTTTTTCCAGCATACGAATTAGTTGGACCGAAATACAGAACTGGAGTTGGGTTTCTGAGGCACTCGGCACGGAGTTTAGGTTTGCTTTTCCTATCTGGCATGGTCTTCCTCATTCGGGATTGGTCACATATTGCCTTGGTAACAACACTGCCATTCCTAGCTTTCTTCCTTTATTGGTGGTAAGTAAATACTATCAAACGGAATATTGCCGTGACATTTCATACTTGCTTTATTTTCAGAATTTACCTGCACCAACTCGAGGAATTCTAAAGAAGGATTTAATGCAAATATGTAAATGAAATATCTGTCTCGGAGACTTCATAATGTAAATTTCCATGGAATCAAACTTAATACCTATGCCTCCCATGATTTTGAACGATGTTATTTAAGAATGGCATCTAGTAATAATCTAGTAATGCATAAGATGGGCTGGAATTGCAGCCTTAAATTTATGAAATAACCACATTCGTAAAAGATGTTAATAAAGAAATCAGAGGAAATACGAATTGATGTTTTGTTGCGTAAAAACTTTTATCGGTGAACCCATATCAGAAACGGATGTTTTGTTGCGTTTATCATTTGAACCCATATCTCGTGTTTTCCGAAGCCAGTTATTCACCCAACTGAACTACACCGACCTTAGCTTACCGTTGCAACTTGCCGTTTTGACTCTTGTGTCACCTCCGACGTAAGTTCGTCACACATAAATACACTGAAGAGCAATTGAATTAGAGATACCTGTCTAGTAATGTGTAGCACCACCTTTCGCCCTGATGAGGGCATTGATTCGTCTCGGCCTGGACTCTACAAGACACCGGAAGCCATACGGATCCACGACCCCTGAACAAGCCGCAACAGTTCACGAAGTTTTGATGGAGGGGTCAGAGCCTCAAACATCTGTCTCGATGACATCCCAGATGTGCTCTATGGTATTGCGGTCAGGTGACCTAGCTGGCCAAGGATGCGAGGCCACGTCAGTGGAGTGTTCATCCAACCATTCGGATACAAATCGGGAGCTGCATTGTCTTGCTGCAGAATGAGATCCCTAGTGGGATGTTGAAGACGCACAAACGGGAGCAAATGGTCGTCCAAGATATCCCGGTAACGTTGACCTGTGAGGGACGATGTCACACGTATCCGGGGTCCCATTTCAGTCCACGTAAACAGTCCCCAGACGAGAATGCCACCCCCACCAGCTGGAAGAGTACCCTGCTGGCAAGAAGGATCCATCGCTTCATGAGGTTTGCGCACTACTCGTCTCCTGCCATCCGCATGCACCAACGTGAATCTCGACTCATCAGTCCAGGCAACATTTTCCCACATGTCTAAGGTCCAGTGGCGATGTTCCCACGCCCATGCTAATCTTTGCACTCTGTGATGTGCGGTCAGCAGCGGTACCCTCGTGGGACGATGGCTTCTGTACCCCATAGCGAGGAGATCGTTATGGATGGTGTGGCTGCTTACACGTTTTTCTGCACCAGCGTTAAATTGCCGAGTGATTTCTTGCAGTGAAGCCCGTCTATCCGCTGTTACAATGCGATCTAGCCGACGATGACCATGCACATCCACACGCTGTCGTCCACGGAAGTTGGCCCTTGCAGGGATGGTTTTACCGGATTCGATGTACTCATGGTGCACCCGTGACACAGTTGCTCGTGAAAATTCCAGTGCCTGCACGACTTCCGAGATGGAGTGACCCATTCGTCAGGCTGCGACAATTTTCCCACGATCAAATGCGCTTAGATCCTTCGTCTTACCCATACTGCATCCGACTCTTACTGATTACCGTTGCATCACTCCTTATATTGTCAGATCGCTGCATACGTCATGTCGTTTCCGTTTACAGGGCCGCCCACAGCGCCACATTTGCATAACGCCAGCTGTCTCTAATTCAATTGCTCTACAGTGTATATTTCCCCCTTTTAGAAATGCGAGTGCATGAAATGGCAGGTTTCGTGTTTGCCGCAAATCCTGCTTAAAGTAGCTCGTTGTAGAAGAAGGGATTCTGGTTCATTCCAGTCGATGTGTGGAAGAAGCATCACACATTTTTTGAAGCGTAGCAGAAGGATTTCTTCTTAATTCCAGAATATGTGTGGGAGAAGCATCACAACTTTTTCGAGGCGCTGAAGAAGCATATCTCATTAACATATGTACAAAAGTGACTCAAGATTGTATTGGTTTCAATTTTCATTCCGGTGTTTAATTGTAACTTTAAGAGTACTGGTGTTATTTGAAATACCATTAAATTTAAGTGTTCCTTTGTATTGAGATTACATCCAATGGTAGGTGATAAATGTATATTTAAGCAAAAAACGTGATCTACTGAATTTTAAACCTGGCCCACTGCTTTTCAGACGAAAAATGTGTAGGTACACTGCACTAGACTAAAGATACTCTACAGTACATCAGCGAAAGTATCACGGACACCCCTTTTGAGTAGCTGAAATTGTCCATATACGTCATAGCCATAGAATATGCAGATATAAGAGGAACGCACATGTCCTGGCAAACATATGGGCACGTTAAGCCGTCTGACCCCGGGGACTAGATCCCGGTTATAAATAAGGGCTTCTTCCTCCCCCTTTCTAACTCGCTTCCGTGTCACGTTTTATTAATTTTTTTTATTTTTGTTTGGAGGTTTAACGACTACCGTGAGCAACTCAATGGGCTATAAGCAGTCGCCCGTCCCTAATTTAGGACCACTGGTTCCAGGGAAGGGATAGAGACAGTGCCGTAAGACAAACACAACATCCATGCCTCACCGGGATTCGAACCCGGACCCCTTACGGACGAATGATCAGAGGCCAGCGCCTTAGACCACTGCGCCACCGGGGCGGCGTGTGATTTTCCTATTGGGCACTATAGCCAAATCTTCTAACTTCCTATTTCTAAGGGTTTTTTAAGAACTTAGGTTAAACACTCCCTAAAATCCTCAACATATGATCTTATCTGATCTGATTTGCTCGAGGCTTTACGGCCACGCATGGCCTAGTGGTTAACGTTCGTGACTGCCACGGAGAAGACCCCGTGTTCGATCCCAGTCAGGTACGAGCGCTCGAACCACAAAAATATCTGCCATGCGACGGATGGGCACGTTAAACCATCGGGCCCCTGGGTACTGGCTCCCCGGTAATAAATAAGTCCGTTTTTCTACCCCTTTCTACCTCGCTTCCGTGTCACTTTCCTATCGGGAGCTCTAGCCCAAATCTCCTAGCTTCCTATTTCTAAAAATAGTTCAAGACCTGGGGTCAGACACTCTCTTCCTAAAATCATCTACATGTTATTTGGCAAACATCATAGTTATAGCATTGACGGCAGAACGGGCCGTACGGTCATATGATGTCATATCAGAAACAAGACAGTTCGAGGAAGTTCTGCCCCGCTGCAGCTGCGCCGATCAACTGTAATTGATTATATTGTGAAGTGGAAGCGTCCAAGTGAGAAAACAACGCGTTGCAGACGTGGTAAGCCACGTGAATTGGAAGAGTCGCACCGCCCAGTGTTGTAGCAGGTAAACCGCCTGTCCTCGATTGCAACACTTACTACCGAGTTTCAAAATGCCTGTGGAGCCAACGCCAGAATCGTCACGTTTCATGATGAGCTGCAGGGAATAGGTTGCCTTGGCTGAGCAGCCGTACACAAGCTTCAAAGCAGTAAGATCAACGCCAAGCGTCCATTGTGTGGTATAAAGTTTGGTGACAGTGGACTCTGGAGTGATGAATCAGCTTCAATATATGTTTGTCCGATGGTCTTGTGTGGGTGGGGAGGATGCCAGGTAAAACCCACATTTCCGATTGTGTTATGCTAACGTTAAAATTTAGCAGAGAAGGAGTCATGTTCTGGGGAAGTTTTCCATCGTTTGAGCTGAGCCCCTAGTTATATTACGCGGGAATCATATATCTGCGGCCTATGCTGACATTATAGACAATTCTGTGCTGCAAACATAATGCAACGATTTGGCGAAGGTTCTTTCCTTTGCCATCTGCACAATGTCTCCGTCCACAAAGCGGCGTCAATGTAGGAATGGCGTCTCCACATGGGTGACAGACCTACTTAATGCAGACGTTGCAGAACGGAAAGCAATTCTCGCAAAAACAAGTTAGTAAAATCAAGCAATGCATTGATTATGATACGCTTTCCAACATATCAGAAATTATTACTCTAGCTATGTGGATAATGGCTGTGGAATAAATCCCGCTCCTATGTCCTGACCTTTGACCCAATTTTGATGATATTCTAAAGTTTTGTCGCAATAGAAGCAGTTTTACGCAAGTTATGAGAACAATGGCTGTGAAATAAATCTTGCCTTTGTGCAATGACCTTTGACCCCATTTCGTTGATATTCAACAGAACCGGTTCACTATACCTCCGGAACAACATGACAACGTTTTGTCGCAATCGAAGCATTTTGAGGTACGTAATGATGCGCAAAGGCAATGGAATGGATCCCGCTCCAGTGTCCTGACCTTTCATTCCATTCCGCCCATTTTCAATACGGTTCTCCTCAGTTGGTTCCTTACCACATACTAAACTTTCATTGAAATCGAAGCATTTCTACGCAAGTTATGACGCATAAGGGCAATGGAATAAATCCCGCTCTTATGCCCTGCCTGACCTTTGACCCCATTTTGCCAATTTTCAACAGGGTTCGTGCCCAGTTGGTTCTCTACCACATACTAAAACTTCATCGAAATCGAACCATTTTAACGCAAGTTATGACGCATAAAGGCAGTGGCATGGATCCAGCTCCTATGTCCTGACCTTTGACCCTATTTCACCCATTTTCAATAGGGATCGTTCCCAGGTAGTTCCCTACCACATACTAAAATTTCACCGAAATCGAAGAATTTTTACGCAAGATATGACGCATAAGAGCAATAGATTGGATCCCGCTCCTATGTCCTGACCTATGACCCTGTTTCGCCCTTTTTCAATAGGGTTCGTCTCCAGGTAGTCCCCTACCACATACTAAAATTTCGTCGAAATCTAACCATTTTCACGTGAGTTATCGTGCGGACGGAAGGACGGACGGACAGACGGGCGGACAAAGCTGGGGCATATACTCTTCTTCAACCTACGGTTGGAAAGCGTAAAAAAGTGCGAAATCATATGACGAGCCTTCCACCTGCATGGAGGCTGTGATAGCTGCAAAGAATGCAACAACTCTGTTATAATTCCTTTCTTTTTGCAGGTTTCGGGGTAGGCAAATGTGTGGATATTTTTGATGAGATAGTATATGACACCTATATAATTAGTTCATCAATTGAACGGAATAAAGTTGTTGACAGCAACGCGCCTCCAACCGATTGCAGTCTGATGGCGAAATAATGGAGGTTCTGTCACGTACGACACATGAACGAACAGGTGTTTACCGATAGTTAATGAGAAATATAAAGGGTTTACAGCCTGGTGATACCATTAAACATCTTTCCACCGTTTCTTTGATAATAATGACAGCAGCTCTGTGTTTCCGTTTGTGACCCAAATTCGGTACTCTTTTGGCTGCAGCTGCAAAGAGATGACAGCGTGATTGAGAATTTAACATAAAAGTCGACATTCAATTTTTCAGAAGTAAACAGGTGTTGCGTTGTTTTCGATTGTGTTACCTAAAATCACTTGGAATGAGTAATTTCAAGCTGGGGTTGGATCGTATGCTCCAACAGTTTGGCACTCTTTAAGTCGTTTCAGCCATTTTTACTTTATTTTGCTTCGGGTATTAACGACCACAATGAGAAACGCAGTGGACTATAAGCTGGAACTCTTCACGAACTTAAATGCGCAAAACACCCATGCATTTTTACCCTTCTTTGTCATGTGACCCATGAGTCCTATTCTAGTTCGTCTTTTGGTCTGCGATTCAGAAAAGTTTGAGGACCCTTCTCCCTCCCTCTTCGCTAGGGAAAAATGGTATACTGAAGTGAACTATCGTAGCAGTAAAGGGGACGTAATGCAGAGTGACGTGCCATTTTTCGTAGGCATTCCTCTCACAGATGAGTTCTTGACGTGACTTCATTCCAACGTAAACGCGCTGCCTTCTATCTTTAAGTATCTCCAAATATATGAGCAAATACTATCGCCAAATATGTAAACAAATACTATTTCCAAATGTGTAAACAAATAATATCCCCAAACCTGTAAACAAATATGTACTTCGAACTTTATTTTTGGGGTGAGACTTTAACGGCCACCGTGAGCAACTCAATGGGCTATAAGCAGTCGCCCGTCCCTAATTTAGGGCTACTGGTTCCATAGAAGAGAGACAGCGATGCCTCCCTTCCAATAATATGTTGACGTAATTTGAGGCGGTTACTTCGAAATTCCTCATCTCAGTTGTAGCAAGGAACCGAGTTAGAACCTCGTTTTGGTTTCGTGAAGCTGGAAACTTCGTTTTTGCAAACATGTTTTGAGAAACAAAAACACGTTCTTAGTCGCTAAAGCTAACGAAGTGGAAAGAGAATTGAAAGCAAATTTTAAAGAAATAAATCGTCACGTGACGCCCCGGTGGAGCAGTAGTCGTTGAACAGGCAAGTTGCATTTTTTTCGGCTCCTGCTTAGTTTGTTTACTTGTTCTTTTTGTGGTATTTCGTCGTTTTGTGTTTTGGTTGCAGTGTTTAGTACGCTCGTTTCACGACTAGTGAAGCTAAGTACCGGGTGGGTGCTCATTGTTTTTTTTATTTATTTATTTTTTTTTTTAATTTTCGTGTGTCGTCAGTTACGACACATGAGTTTTGGTAGGCCAGTGGTCGTGAATGTCCACTACCACTGTGAATAAGTCACTGTTGTCTACAGCTGCTTCGTCGACTGCTGATATGTCTTGGATTCGCAGTTCTGTGTCTCCTTCGGGAAATGTTGAATCGATTAGTGCTGCTGGACTTCCAGAGACCGTGCTTCCGGCCACCCGTGTCACGGCTGAGTCTACTATTCCTGGTTATGCTAGTTATACTTCAATATCGTTCGCACAAGCTGTGGGAAGTACCTCATCTATTTTCAGTGATTCTGCACCACATTTCAAACGTGTAGCTTAGGCTTTAAAAATTATTTTTCCAAGTGATTCACCACAAGGTAAGCAATTGTCGTCTGCCTTATTATTAAGTGTTTTCATTCCTGCTTTGCGTGACACCCCCTCCCCCAGTATCTGCATGCTGTGTCGAAGGTCGTTCCAGCCGAAAGCATTGTGTCCATTATTCGCTTGGGTGGAGGGGTGGTTGTTCACTTCACCCACCAGCAAGCAGTAGATTTAATTATAGTTCATGGGGTTGATATTGGGTCCTTTCATCTAGAACCTGTCGCTGCCGCCCAAACACCAGTTACGGTGAGCCTCTTTCCTGTACCAACGGCTGTTCCGGATCCTCTGTTGATTGATGCCCTCAACACGATGGGTCGTGTTGTGGGAGTGACCAAGTTTCTTCCAGATAAAGCCCGTGATTTACACCTGAATCACGTGCAGAGTGGGCGTCGTCAATAGCGGGTTATTTTTCCGACTTCTCAGTCAATTGCGGAACGACCTGCGACTCTGGAATTAGTCACTGATACCCGGACGCACATTTTCAATCTTTTTGCAGGGGTTCAGTGCTTCCGCTGCAAAGAGGAAGGTCATCTCGCTTCTGCTTGTTCCCATGCTACTCCTGGTGCTAGATCTGATTCTTCATTAGCTGCTACTGAAGTTTCATGGCCGCTGCCCCTGCAGATGTTGTGCAGGCCGCTGAGGCCCCTGCTCACATTCTACCTTCATCAATTTTGCCTGCTGTTTCTCCAGTTGTTCCTTCCCTCCCGGTTCCTGTCGTAGTACTGGATGGTTTGGAGCCCTCCAATGAGGATTTTCCATCGCTGGAAGTGTCTGCGCCTAAATCACAGCGTAAACTCTCTAGAACACTTGGTGTTTCTACTCGCTCTTCCCGTTCGACTCCACGTCTACGGTCCAAGAAAACAGCCCATTCTACCTCGGGTTCACCTAGCCATCATGAGCCAAATTCACAATTACTAGTTTCGAACCGTTTCGCTTGTCTCCAGGATGATGATATTATGGACACGGTCGACCCTGGTCCTGATGACAATGCAATGGCTGACTCTGACAATGATTCTCCTTCTCCTACACTTCTTGACCTTTCTACTATGTTTGAAGAACTAGCGGCGCCTTTGCACCCTCTTAGCTTCACTGATCTGTATGCATTGACCACTCGCCCGCTTAAGGCGAAGTTTATCACACTACCTTGCATTAAGAGTAAGCTTCACTTGCTGCCTGAAATTATTGCACAGCTAAACCAGTGCCATGCATTTATAACTAATGTTACCTTGCCTGGCCGGACTGAGCAATATGCTCGCCGTCTGGGCTACTTACTCAAGATTTTGAGAGCTGAACTGGAAGGATGTATGCAACCTACCATTGATGTCCTTGTTAACACTACTTAGCTTCAATTGTAGAGGGATTGCGTCTTCTGCGGCGAATGCTTTGGTCTTCGAGGACGTTCGTTACATGGGGTCTAATATCCTCCTCCTCCAGGAGACGAACTGTTCCTTGGCTACCGGATGTTCCCGCTGGAGACGCTGGCCGTACATTTTTTATCATAATTACCGGACCCATCTTAGGTCTGGTACCGCTATAGCATTTCATGTACGTTTTCATTCTTCCCTTTCTGATCTTGTTGAGTCACAGAGTTTGCTGGGTTCTTTTCAACATATTTCCTATTGTTTTTGTTCTAAACGTATTCATGTTTTCAATATCCATAATCCGCAATCTGCTACGGATGCAGGAACATTGTCCAACATATTTCTTCTATCCTTTCGGTCCTCCATCCAAATGATAGTAATTGTTGCAGGCGATTTCGATTGCACTTTGTAACCCGGTTTTGACCAAGATGGCTCAACCGAAAGCCGTTCCGACCTTGTTTTCAATCTCACCCAGCTCGTTGTTAATTTTGATTTGATTGATGCATTCCGTTCCCTCCATCCCCGGTCCCAGGAATTTTCCTGGTTCCCCCCGGCTGCTTCACACTGTGTCGCAGCACGCCTAGACAGATTCTATGTTTCCAGTTTTCTCCATTCCTCTCTAGTTGAAGTTACTCATCACCCTTTCGTTTCGTCAGATCATCGCCCCTTTCTTTTAAATATTTTTTTGCATTCTTCCGCAGTTCCGCCTTCCCCAGTCTGGTCGCTCGACAATTCAGTTTTAACTGATCCTGTTTTCTTCGCTGAAATTCGCTCTATGATCTCGTCTCTTCTGTGCAACAACTTACTTCGTCTGACGACCCAGTGGCTCTGTGGCTTTCCACGAAAATTTTGATTATTTCTTTCGCACGTTAGTTTTCTTTCTCTTCCCGTACTTCTCGCTTTTAAGATATTGATGTTCTCTGTCTTAAATTGCAGACTGTTTCTCCTTCTGATCCTTCTTTTTCCGTGTTTCAAGCTCAACTTCGTTGTATTATGTTTACTTTTGCTTCATCAGCCCTTACTCGTCTGAAATTCCCTCACTTGCGGTTTCACGACAACCCCTTTTCTAGTTTGAAGTCCCTTGGGGAGTATCATGTTAAAAGCAACACAATTCCTATTCTTTCACTACCTGACGGATCTACAGTTACCGGCCCTTATCGTATCTGAGAACTTACTTTTTTCCCGTTATTCTGATCGTTTTCAACACCGACTCCTTTCTCTTGCAGCCACCTCTCCTCTTCTTCATGTCCTCCCTCAGGTTCCATATTGTTTTTTTGATTCTCTTGTTTCTCCTATCTCTCCTTCTGAAGTCCGCTCTGCGATTTCCAGTCTGAATGACCGTTCTTCCTCTGGTGAGGACGGTCTTCCGTTCTCATTTAATAAGAGGTTTCTTCCTTCTTTCCTCCCGCTTCTGGTGGCATGTTTTAATGCCGTTTTTACTTCTTCAAATTTTCAGTCTTCTGATTTCACTTTTGCTATTCTCCGACTCATCCCCAAAACCGGAAACCTTGGTCTTTTTTCTAACTGGCGTATTATTTCTATTCTTAATACTGACTACAAAACCTTTTCTAAAATTCTCGCTTTTCGCCTCAATCCCGTCTTGCAACATTCAATCCACCCAGATCAAACTTACACTATTCCCTCCCGTTCGATTACTACCAACATTTCCACCATTCGCAACTTATATTTTTTTGCTTCCCATCTTTCCGAACCTCTCGCAATTTTTAATATTGATCAGAAACAAGCTTTTGAATCCATTAATCATTTTTATCTGTTTGCTGTTCTTCGTCATTTTGGCTTTTCTACTCTTTTCTGTCAAGCTCTTATTAATCGTTACTCTCACTCTTCTTTCCGCATTCGCACTTCCACATTCATGACAGCTACCATCCCCTGTGACAACGGGATCCGGCAGGGGTGTCCCCTGTCGGGTCAACTTTTTACGCTTGCATTTGAAGCTCTCTTAATTTGTCTGCGTTCTCGTTTGCTTTCTGTGATTCTTCGCAGTATTGCTCCTACTGGTCACCACCGCACAGTGTTGTCTGCATATGCTGATGACTTCACTATCTTTCTTCACTCTTAACGTTCTTTCAGTGTTGTCCTTTCTGCTTATCGTGAGTATGCTTCAATTTCCGGTTCCGAACTTAATCTGCCTAAATCTGTCGGTCTGTGTGCCGGATCGTGAGTGGCACACGGTGATCGCCCTTGGGGCGTCCGTTGGTCATCCTCGGTCATTAAACTTCTTGGCGTGTACGTTGGAAATCCCGTGGCGGTTGCTGATGCCACATGGATTCTTTCGGTTCAGCAGCTCAATCGCCGTCTTGCTCTGTTTTGCCGGTTCAAACCTTTTTTGTCCCTTTTTAGTAGAGCACATCTGGTTTCTTCCTTTCTTTTTCCCATTCTGACATATTCGTGGTTCGCTTATTTTCCTTCGCCCATTTTTCTCCAATCCGGTCAACGATTGATTACTGATTTCATCTAAAATAAAGTTCACTGGGTTCAACGTTCTACTCTCGTCCTTCTTCTGTCCTTTGGAGGTCTTGCCCTCCCACGTCTTTTTTAAAAATCTAATGCTATTCATCTTCAGACCTTTCTCCGTTCTTTTCCTCATCCTCAGATTTCATCGATTACTATTGTTGATACTTTACTTTTTCCTCGCAGTCCGTTTCTCACTCTCGCTGCTTTTTTCCGTATGGGTCTGTTCCCCCTCATTCCAGATTACTTTCCCGATACTTATCGCACCGTCTTTTCTCTCTGGCATTCCTTATGTCCCGTCCGTCTCCCACCTACCTCAACTAATGATCTGCTTGCGGAACCTCTGTTTTACTCTTCTGCACTCCGTTCTCCCTCTTCACCGTACCTGTGCTTCTCCACCTGGTTCCCCATTGGCGTGGTACAGGTATACCAACTTGTAGATGCTTCTCTCCGCTGGACGTCTCTTTCCCAAATTAACCCCTCCCCCTCTCTTGCTGACACTCCCTTACATCGCGCCCAACTCCGGTTGCTTCATTTTCAGCTTCAACGTCTTTACCCGTCCCTCGTGAATTCTTGTGGGTCAATTGTTTCTTATTCTGCGTCCCCTTTTCTTCCTTTTCTGGTTTATTTGAATGATATTCCCATTTTGGTGCACCAAGTGACTGCAAAACTCTTGTACCACCACCTTCTTACTTATTTTAGAGCACCTCTCGCTATTCCTTTTGTGCCTCCTGATGAAACCTCTCAGACATGGATCGATTTTCACTATTCTCTGGCTTACCCAATAGCAACTGATATTCATTGGCTCCATCTTCATTGTCGCTTGCTCACCCCACCGACTCTTTGTAGTTTTGGTCGCCTGTCTTCTACCTTGTGTTTTTCTGTTCAACTCTCGGTGATGTTCATCACGTATATGACTCCTTCTTAGTTTTACAGCATCTTTTTTCGTTGATGTTTGCTCTTCTCTCCAAGGTCTGTCCTTCCTTTCACTCTGTTTCACATTACTATTTTCTTCGCCGTCATCATCTTTCCGCTGCTGTTCACAATCCAGTTTGCGCGTTTTTAATTTTGCAGGCCAAACTGACTATTTATTTATACTATCATACCAGTGTTGATTGGCCTTCTCTTCGACGATATCATCCTGCGGAAGTTTTTCTGTGCCGTAGGTTTCGTTCCTCGATCAAGTCCGTCATCCAACTTGAGTACGAAGTAGCTCTGGCCCGGCAGGCAGTTCCTGCTTTCTTCTCGATCTGGTCCCTCCCATCTCCCATAGTTTCGGGTTGAGCATGGTTTGATTGAATTTGTTTGATCAGTTTTTTTCTTGTTTTTGTTTTGGTGTACTGTTTTCTTCACCTTGTTTATTTTTGCTTTTCAGAGGCTCTTCCGGTGTGTTGTCTTGTTCTGTTTTTGATTGAGCTGCAGGTTTTATTTTTCCTTGTATTCATTCTTTTCCTCTGATGCTGTTTTTTTTTTTTTTTTTTGCGTTTTGATTTTTTACCTCGTTTCCTTTTTTTTTTTTTTTTTTATGATGGCCCTTTGGTAATGTTGTACTGTTTTGTGTTTTTGAGATTCCGGTCTTTTTGTGGTTTTTTCCCCTGTGCTTTGTTAGCTTATTCTACTGTTCAGTATATTCTTTCTTGGTTAGTGCTTTTCTTTACTTTTCCTCTTACTAGCGGCCTCGGCCTCTTTGTCTGAATATTCTTGTCGTTTTGCGCTGTGATTGGATGTTTTACAGCTAGTTGCTTTGACTTTTTTCTGTCCGGAGATCGTGGGCATTTGTGTTGCTGCTTTCTGTGTGTATTTTTATTTTTTTCTTCTGGTTCTTGGTGGTGCTGTGCAATCGGTTATTGTTTCTTTTTGTGTCGGTATTTTAATTGAGTTGTTTGTCTATTTACTATTGTGTGCTTGCTTTCTATGTTTTCGTCGGCCACAGTTGTTGGTCGACGCATTTCTTGTTGTGGCGTTTTGTTGAACTGGTTGGCCACCAATTGTTTGTAATAGTGTGATGCTTGTTGGGTGTTGTTGTTTTCCGTTGGGCTAGTCTGTGTTGTCTAGTTTTGCAAAGCTTTTGGCTTGTTGTGTTTCGTTTGCGCTTATTTAGTTGTTGTTGTTCCTGATTTTCCTTTTTGTACTGTGGTTTCTGTATGTGGTATTCCCGTGTTTTGTAATTGCTCTTGCTTTTTGCACGTGTTTTGTTTAGTTGTTCGGATGGCGGCCGTCCTACTCGATCTGCTCCTGTGAGTTTTTTAATACTGTGATTGTATTTTACCTATACTGCTAATGTGATAATCTTGTGTTTTACTTGTTTGTGTATGTTCTACTTTCGTGTTTCAGTTGGCTCCGCAGTTTAGGGAGTCTTTTTTCTCATTCCCTGTGTTTCATGTTCACTTGTTTTGCTTTGTTTTCTTTTTTATTTGTTTTTTTATGCACTGTGAATTACTTAGTGTGGCCGTGCTAGTTTCGTTGTGTTTTTCATTGAGTCATCATCATCATCATCATTGTCAACCATTATCAATCCACTGCTGGACGAAGTCTTCCCAAGTTTCCTCCACAACGGTCTGTCTTGTGCCAGTCTCCTCCATGTCACTCCTGCATACTTTCGAATTTCATCCGCCCATCTCCCATGTGGTCTTCTTCTGGGTCTTTTCCTGTCCCTTGGAATCCAATCTAAAATTTCGGCTGTGCATCGATGGTCTGTCCTTCTGGCAGTATGTCCAGCCCATTGCCATTTCAGGGATTTAACTCTGATGATGATGTCTTCCACTCTTGTCATTTTTTGGATCCACGAGTTCCTCTTCTTATCTCTCCTGCTTACACCAAGCATGCACCTTTCCATGCTTCTTTGAGTTGTCTGCAGAGTTTGTATGTCTCTTTTAGTTAAGGTCCACGTCTCTGTACCATACGTAAGCACTGGAAGGATGCATAGATCAAACACTTTTCTTTTAAGACATAATGGCACATTGTTCTTGAAAATTATGCTGTTTCTTCCAAAAGCTCTCCAGGAAAGTTTTGTACGCCGATTAATTTCTTCATCAATGTGACCCTCACTTGAAATCTGCTGTCCAAGATAAACGTACGTGTCTGTTATCTCCAGCTTTTCTCCATCAATCGATAAATATTCATTTCTTGAAAAAGCATTGAATATCACTTTTGTCTTCTGAAAGTTCATTTCTAATCCCACTTCCTTACTCTTGTCAGCAAGTTCCTGGATCATACTCTGCAGCTCTGATGGGGTAGTTGCAAAAATGACTACGTCATCAGCAAAACGAAGGTGAGTAAGATACTCAGCCTTATATATCTCGTTTTCTATACAGTGTGCTTCTCGTGAGTATCTTGTCCATTGGGTTACGTTGACCCAAGGAGTTGGTCAACGCACTATTTCAGGGTTGTTTTGTTTTGGTGTTGACCGTGCAATGAGGGTTTCCTTTTTAGAGATCCTCATGTACGCCCCTTGCGGGGCTCCTTTGCCTTGTGCTCATTTTTTTACTGTGCCTCTTGTGTTTTTCTTGACTGTATGCGACTACACGTGTAGTAGTCAGTCAAGGTAGTTTTGTTTTTGATTATGTTTTTTAAACGAAAACAAAGTGCACTTTTGTGTTTGTTTTTGTGTTTCTATCCACTCAAGGTCGGGTTCTACGTCTTGCTTCGTGTTTCTCCTGTCTGGGTTTTCCCTGTAATATTGTATTTTTCTCGGCCCAGCCTTCTGTTGCCGTGCACGACTGGACTTACTTTGTGTTGTTTCCAATGTGTTATGGTGCTTTGTGCTCTTGTTTCCGCGTGATACTCTCAATAGCGCTTCGTCGGCTTTCTGAGTTTGTCCCCGCGCGACTTCTTGTTTTAAATGTGGAAATTAGAATTGAGTGTGATTTTTTGTGAACCTCGTGTGCCTTTTGGCTAAATTTATTTGTCTGATGCAGCGGCTTCCCTCCTTATTATCATGTATTATTCTGTATAGGGTTCCTTCTGACATACAGGCGTCACTTCGTATTTCGTTTTTAGTTATAGCGTTTGGTTAACACCCCTCTTTATGTGCACCGTTCTTTGTTTTTTATGTTCTTCTTGTACTAATGCCGCTGTTGCTTGTTTTCAGAAGTACAGTTTTGTCGCTGTTTTGCAGTGTCAGTCAATTTGTGTTGTGTTGTATTGTTTTTGTTTCTTTTACTTGTCACTGCACTGTTTCCATTGCATCTCACATGTTATTTCTCATTGTCGTTGTATTTCCTATCCTAACTGCCTGCCTTTGTGTAAAACTAGGATGAGAATGTGCTTATTTTTAATTAGGGTGATTTGTTCTGCGTGTTTCTTCAGCTATGAGTGTTGTTTTTTCTGTTGTGTCACGACGACCAAGAACGTTGATCAACTCGCCTCTTTTGTATGTGACACTTTGTCTTGAGTGTGATCTTTAGCCTCACTTGTGCAAACCTTTTCTGCATTCATTTGTCATGTGTTTAATTTCCTTTTTTTTTTTTCGGTGTTTTTTTTCATGTAGCGTTTTCTATGATTTTGTTAATGAATTGTTGGGTCATAATTTCATAATAGCAGTTGATTGCAGTCCTGCTGTTTCGTAACTCACATGTCACTTTTATTAGGTTTTGCATTTCCTACCCTAGATTCTTGATTTAGTGCAGGACTTGGGATTGGATTGGATTTTTAACGACCACCGTGAGCAACTCAATGGGCTATAAGCAGTCGCCCGTCCCTAATTTAGGGCCACTGGTTCCAGGGAAGGGAGAGCGCCAGTGCCGTAAGACAAACACAACATCCATGCCTCACCGGGATTCGAACCCGGACCCCGTTCGGACGAATGATCAGAGGCCATCGCTTAGACCACTGCGCCACCGGGGCGGCAGTGCAGGACTGGTATTATCTAGTGACTTTATTTAATAGAGTTATTTGTTCTGTGTACGTTGACGGCTCTGAGTGTTTTTTTTTTTTTTTTTTTTTTTTTTTTGAGTGGAGGTTTAACGACCACCGTGAGCAACTCAATGGGCTATAAGCAGTCGCCCGTCCCTGATTTAGGGTCACTGGTTCCAGGGAAGGAAGAAAGCCAGTGCCGTGAGACAAACACAACATCCATGCCTCACCGGGATTCGAACCCGCACCCCTTACGGACGAATGATCAGAATCCAGCGCCTTAGACCACTGCGCCACCGGGGCGGCCTCTGAGTGTTGACCTTCGGTTGTGTCACGCAGGTCTAAGGAGTTGGCCACAGCGCTTACTCTTTTGTAATGTGCATGAAAATTTGTTTTGAGAGTGTGGTTTCAGTTTTGCTTGTACACACTTTTTCTGCACTCCTCTGTCTTGTGTTTTACAAACAAGAAAAAGGTAATTTTTGTATTCTTCAGTGCTTTTCCTGTAGTGTTTGTTATCTGAATTAGATTGTGAACTTTTGGGTCATAAATCAGTTACAGCAGTTGGTTGCAGCTCTGCTTGGCCCTTGCTTTTTGTTATTTGCAGTTCTGTTGTGTGTTTCCTATTACTATTTTTTTCAGGATTTCTCACTCCATGTCTTTGCGTTCGCACTGCTATGTACTAGTCTTTGGAATGTGTTTTCTTCCCTCACTCTCTAGGGTTTGGGTTTTGTGATGAGTTTTTTGTTTTGTTTTGTTTTGTTTTCTGTGTTACTTTTTTATCTGTATATATTTTAATCTTGTTCTAATGTTACCAGTTTTCTTTCCTCCTTTCTTTTGTGTCGAGACTTCTTGGACTCGTCTCTTTTAATACAGTCTCATGTGACTGAAGCGTATCACATGTACCTTGCTTTTAGACTAATAAAGGTTTAATTTTAAGGCAGTGGTCTAAGCGGTGGCTTCGGATCATTCGTCGGAGATGGGTCCGGGTTCGAATCCCGTGAGGCATGGATCTTGTGTTTGTCTTACAACTCTGGCTCTCTCCCTTCACTGGAGTCAGTCACCCTAAATTAGGGTCGGGCGCCTGCTTATAGCCCATTGAGTTGCTCACGGTGGTCGTTAAACTTCCAATCAAAAATAAAAAAAAAACAATCGTGTCACGTGCCAAACTTTCAGCCCAGTTTGCCGGTTTCAGCTGTAATTAATAAATGCATCTAATGGCGGATGAGTCTTTCGTTTACCAAATTCGCCATCTGATTAATTATTTAACACGACAGTTTTCATTTTGTGAACGGTTCTTCTTTAACGCATGAGCAAAATGTTAAACCTTCCAGTACAGGCCCGGCGCAAGCGCGGAATGTTTCTCTAAACTGATTAATATAAAAGCCCAGCCTGGACTTAGGACTGGTACCCTAAGTCCAGGATGCACTGTTTTTTCACCGTGTAAATCTCTACTATAATCAGGTACGTGCAGATCTCTACTATAAGCAGTCTCCTGTCTTAATGTGGGACTTCTTGTTCCAAAAAGAAACACAGCCAGTGCATTGACCAACCAAAACACACTTGCTTTATTTGGGAGTCGAGCGCGGGCCTATCTTCCCCTATGACCACTGCCTCAGACCACTAAGCCACCTAGGTGGCTTATGTAGCTCTCGGCCACTTTAAAAGCTGAATTCGTAGGTGAAAGCACGTGAAATGTACATTTTTCGGTCGGAGAAATGTAGCCAAGATCCGAAATAAACTGTATGTGCCTCCCTTATTTTAGACAGTTGTTTTACTTATCGTTAGAAAGAGATACTAAGTGAAGAATATATCTTATACTGGTAAAAGTAAATAAGAAAGAACAAAATTATTCTTATAATTTCAAAAGTGTATTTATATTGACGTTAAGTGGGATGCCAACTTAAAATTTACCTTCGCGAAATAGATTTAGAGCATTTATTTATCTGCCTTTTGCAATTTACTACTCGTTAACTCAAGAAGGCAAAGGGTGTTAACGTGAGAGAAATGTATTCAGCTCACACACAGAGTTGTGGATAATTAATTATTATTCAAAGATTCGGTCGCAAATTGTACAAAATGCAATTTTAAGTTACGTTGAAGTATTCAAACTCCGTTGGAAGGAAACCACTCATGATCCCTAAATTATTTAGAAACTATTTGCATTATTTCCCAATGGAAATTGATGTTTCGATTGCAGAAGATTTCTATAAGAAACGCAAATTACGTAATGTTTCTGATAAGAAATGAGTAATTTATTCCCATTATAAAATAGATCTGAGGCCAACCTTTAATCACGAAAGAGCATTAAAGCCCTCGCGACGAATGTATAAATTTTAATAATCAGGAAATTAGGAAGAAAGATAATAACGAGCAGATAATTTATTTGGCATTCTGTATTGCTCAAGATAATGGTTAATGAAAGGCGTACTAGAGATAAGTACGTCTGAGTACACTGAAAGGATTTTTCTCAAAAACAAGTAGCGTTTAGCTGAGAAGATATTTTGAGATTTACAACAAAAGATTCTTTCTGATCTGCGATTAAAGTAAATGCAATGATAACCAGTGGTTCTTCGAAATATTGTAATTTCAGCGAAACAATGACCAATTAAGAACACAGGATTGCTATCAAGAGATTTCCATTTCAGATTTATAGTAATGAGTCATGTAAGCGTAAAATACTTTGTAAGGATTTGCATTACCTCAATGAGAACTCGAAACAATGGAAACATGATTGCAAAACAAAGTATTTTGGATTACATGCAGCACATAACACGGAGAAAAATCGCTTGAAAAAATCATAACTGCGTTAGGGTTTCTAAAATAAGCAAAAACTAAAACAGCGATATTCATTTATCAGCACCCAGGGACCATTGTTTCATAGTGCAAAAGATATATAGTAATTTCCATAAAATACATTAGCGTCGGGTCATAACGGACATTCGTGGGTAACCTTTGCGCGAAAATGAGAAAAAAAGTTTTTCTTTAATTGGAAAAGTTCCTAAAGAAAATCCGTGTTAATAGCCAGTTCCCAGATTTTCTGAATGCAAATGTGAGCCTCTACAATAGTTGAGTAACTGGGTAACACATTACAGCCTTTCATATCCGAAAGAAAATCCGTATTAGTAATCAGTTCCCAGATTTTCTGAATGCAAATGTCCGCGTAGCTCAACTGGTAGAGTGACTTATTCCGGAATGAGGGGATCCGGGTTCGAATCCTGGCGTGGACAGAAATGACGGAGAAATTTACTTCGTTATACCAGATTTTCTGAATGCATATGTGAGCCTCTACAATAGTTGAGTAACTGGGTAACACATTACAGCCTTCCATATCTAAAAGAAAATTCGTATTAGTAATCAGTTCCCAGATTTTCTGAATGCAAATGTGAGCCTCTACAATAGTTGAGTAACTGGGTAACACATTACAGCCTTCCATATCCGAAAGAAAATCCGTATTAGTAATCAGTTCCCAGATTTTCTGAATGCAAATGTGAGCCTCTACAATAGTTGAGTAACTGGGTAACACATTACAGCCTTTCATATCCGAAAGAAAATCCGTATTAGTAACC
Organism: Macrothele yani; assembly: GCA_039090855.1. Taxonomy (NCBI): domain Eukaryota; kingdom Metazoa; phylum Arthropoda; class Arachnida; order Araneae; family Macrothelidae; genus Macrothele; species Macrothele yani. The sequence continues at coordinate 192,010,656 of CM076995.1, forward strand.
AGTTCCCAGATTTTCTGAATGCAAATGTGAGCCTCTACAATAGTTGAGTAACTGGGTAACACATTACAGCCTTTCATATCCGAAAGAAAATCCGTATTAGTAACCAGTTCCCAGATTTTATTAATGCAAATCTGAGCCACTACAATAGTTGAGTAACTGGGTAACACAGTACAGCCTTCCACATCCGTACACTAGACCGTAGTGGTAGATACGGCACCCGTCAACTCGTCCCCTTAGCTGCATTAACGAAGCTTCGGAAAACAGTAATGAATGAGCAGATGCGCTCTTAATGGCGCATGCGTAAAACTGTCGTTCGAGGCTGGTCACCTTTGCGTTTAACAGTAGCAATTTTGCTTTTGCGCAGTCGAACAGACAGCGGATGATTTTCTTTTGTGGATTTAAGCAAGCTGTAAGGTTTACTCATGTAAGTAAAATGAACAGAGCGACTTTAAATTGGAACACCCTTTAAGTTTATTAAGGAATGGAGAAAAAAACCGTTAGAGAGACTTGGACCCACATCGACCAAATCTTTGCTTGGTGCAAAAACGCAAGAATCAGTCTAGAACTTTTAATGTGGAGTTATAGCAAAATATTCTGGTTAACTGGAAGAACAAGCGAACATTCTTTGTTTTGTTTCTACTGTTTACTACTGTTTTGCTTCTACTCTTTACTACTGTTTTGCTTCTACTCTTTACTACTGTTTTGCTTCTACTCTTTACTACTGTTTTGCTACTACTGTTTACTACTGCTTTGTTTCTACTGTTTACTACTGCTTTGTTTCTACTCTTTACTACTGTTTTGCTTCTACTTTTTACTACTGTTTTGCTTCTACTCTTTACTACTGTTTTGCTTCTACTGTTTACTACTGTTTTGCTTCTACTCTTTACTACTGTTTTGCTTCTACTGTTTACTACTGCTTTGTTTCTACTGTTTACTACTGCTTTGTTTCTACTGTTTACTACTCCTTTGTTTCTATTGTTTACTACTGTTTTGCTTCTACTGTTTACTACTGTTTTGCTTCTACTCTTTACTACTGTTTTGCTTCTACTGTTTACTACTGCTTTGTTTCTACTGTTTACTACTGCTTTATTTCTACTGTTTACTACTGTTTTGTTTCTACTGTTTACTACTGTTTTGTTTCTACTGTTTACTACTGTTTTGTTTCTACTGTGTACTACTGTTTTGTTTCTACTGTGTACTACTGTTTTGTTTCTCCTGTTTACAACTGCTTTGTTTCTACTGTTTACTACTGCTTTGTTTCTACTGTTTACTACTGTTTTGTTTCTACTGTTTACTACTGTTTTGTTTTTCCTTTTTTCTACTGCTTTGTTTCTACTGTTTACTACTGTTTTGCTTCTGCTCTGTACTACTGTTTTGCTTCTACTGTTTACTATTGCTTTGTTTCTACTGTTTACTACTGTTTTGCTTCTACTGTTTACTACTGCTTTGTTTCTACTGTTTACTACTGTTTTGCTTCTACTCTTTACTACTCTTTTGCTTCTACTCTTTACTACTGTTTTGCTTCTACTCTTTACTACTGTTTTGCTTCTACTGTTTACTACTGCTTTGTTTCTACTGTTTACTACTGTTTTGCTTCTACTGTTTACTACTGCTTTGCTTCTACTGTTTACTACTGTTTTGCTTCTACTGTTTACTACTGTTTTGTTTCTACTCTTTACTACTGTTTTGTTTCTACTCTTTACTACTGTTTTGCTTCTACTGTTTACTACTGTTTTGCTTCTACTGTTTACTACTGCTTTGTTTCTACTGTTTACTACTGTTTTGCTTCTATTCTTTACTACTGTTTTGCTTCTACTGTTTACTACTGTTTTGCTTCTACTGTTTACTACTGCTTTGTTTCTACTGTTTACTACTGTTTTGTTTCTACTGTTTACTACTGCTTTGTTTCTACTGTTTACTACTGTTTTGTTTCTCCTTTTTACTACTGTTTTGCTTCAACTTTTTACTACTGCTTTGTTTCCACTTTTTTCTAGTGTTGTGTTTCTACTGTTTACTTTTGTTTTGTTTCTACTGCTTTATTTATGCTATACAGCAATGCATATATAAAAAATAAAATTTCTACTTCATTCTTATGTGGTTAAGTAAGATTTCAGCATGTGGCGTTTGGAAATCTGACAATCCACTGAAATTATATTTCACAGTATGGAAGAAGGTTAAGAGCAATTTCAAAAATGTTTAGCCCCGGATAAATTTCAGGTCAACCTACGCCTCTGCTAAAATCCTATTATAACCCATTATCAAGAAAGAAAATGTAACTCAAAGAGTAAACAAAACATCGCGTCTGTTGCATTCGTTACTTAGGAATAAGGTATTAACTTGCAGTTATCATGAAAAATTTAGTAGTTAAGAATTTTCTGGAATTAGTAACTCCCGAACATATTTCACAAGGGACTGCTTCGGGGCAGATTTATTTTCGTACACTTTTTCCTACAATTTATTCTGAACATATAAATATGATTCAGCACATACGCTGGACTCAAAAACCTAAAGCCTATTACCTGAACATGAAAATCCAAGCACCATTTAAAAATTTTAACAAATTACTGGTGAGGAATATTTTATTGTGGAGAAGAGAGCATATACACTGCCGGGAAGTTAAAAAAGATCACCACTAAAAATTGCTGCTGCATCTATGAGATTTATGTCGTAGCAACAACTTTTTAAGAAAGGAAAGTGATCGCACGTGTGAAGTGATTTAATATTTATTTTGCCTTTTAATGCGTATTGCAGCGTACAGAAGATACATTTTAATAAGGTGTTACACCTCCTCCAGCATCAACACAAGCTTCCAATCTGGCATGCAATCGGTCGTACAACTGCCAGAAATGGTCGCTGTCTGCCGGGGTCTACGGAAGAGTCTTTTTCCGATCCATTCCGAGACATGCTCGATTGAAGACTAATTCGGAGAGCGTGTTGGTCAAGGGAGTTGATGCACAGCCTAAAGAGCATGTTGAGATGCCCGGGTGGAGTGTAGGCGAGAGTTATCCGCTGGAATATCGCATTTGGGATCGGACTCAAAATGCTGCACGATGTCGCTGACGTACGTAATGCTATTCAGTTACCCCGTACAAACGAGACTCATTCAAAAGTATTACGTGATTGCTCCCCACACCATGATGCCCGGCATGAGGCCTGTGTGTCGTTGGCATATGCACGATGGCAGAAGCCGCTAACATTGTCGCTTTCGGACGCGTACACGACCGTCAGACGCTCCCAAGCAGAATCGGCTTTCATCACTGAAGACCACAGACCTCCATTCTTCCCTCCAATGAACTCGTCCTTGAGACCACCGCAAACGTGCTCGACGGTGACCAGAGGTCAGTGGTAAACGTGCCGGCTGCACGCGTTCCCGAAATGATACGGAATAGTTTTCTGTTTTATGCAAACTATTCCGTATCATTTTGGTGGACACCCTTGGTATGACAGAGGATTGATTTTGTGATGCCGTAGCCGTCCGCTCTATCAACGTCGCCTTCTGATGCGTCGATCCTCTCGTGCGTCCGTAACTCTGTGTTGCTCAGAACCACGTCTGCGAGTGTGCGAATGCTCCTCTGACTACCGACGTCACCATCTTACCACGGCCGATACCTCTCGTTCCACTCTGTCAACAATTTGAAGGAAGGTCCAACCTCCTTTTCGCAGACCTATTATACGGCCTTGGTCGAACTCCGAAAACCGAAGAAATGTTGCGCGCCTGCGTCGCCCAGGCATGGTAGCTTCTCAGTGACGTCATTAACAAGCTGTCGTCCGCAGTGCCGTCCTTAATTCATCCAATGACATTCCAACTTGGATCACAGTTCCTGCTGCCCTTAAAAATTAACATATTATAATATGACGTTTCTACGAGCATTCCTACCGGGTGTTCATTTTTCATTTTCCGGCAGTATATAATACATAGCATAACAACCAATTTAATTTTTCTGCATTATAAAATTAGATGCTCAATATCATACACTGGTGTGCAAAAATTAAGAACGAAGAAGAGAAATTAGCATAAAAGCGGAACAAGCAGACAGAACGGCCGAAAGACCATTCAGGAGATAGACTAGGGTCCGGTACGGTAGGGCATGCACATATATGAAGCATGACGTAGGAGGGAGGCGGGGAGTGTCGGAAGGGTATGAAGCACACGGGCGGTGTACGCTCATCAATTCGGTGAAAGCTATTGCACGGTGTACATCGGTTTGAGTGACGTCGAGTTGCTGCCACCGTGATATATGGCCAACAGGCAATCCAGTAGACGAGATCTGGATGACTTTACCCGAGGTCGCGTCATTGGGAAGTTTGAAGAAGGTCGAAGTGCGACTAGTGTGGCCAAGGAGTTCGGGATCACTAACAGCGTCGTTTCACGAGCTTGGAGAGCATTTCAAACTACAGGAGCAGCTGTCCGAGAGTTTAGCAGTGGTCGTCCACGAGCAACCACGGCGGCGGACTACCAGTACATTGTCCTACATGCGAGAAGTAACAGACGGCTGACAGCAGGAGAAATTGCAAGGCACATGAAACAGACAACTGTACGTCCGTTATCGCGTTTTACCGTGGCCAGGAGGCTACACAAAGGTGGTCTATTTGCACGACGACCAGTACGGTGTGTGCCATTCACGCCTGCTCATCGGAGACGGCGGTTTCTGTGGTGCCAGGAACACAAGAACTGGACACATCAGCAATGGGGTCGAGTTCTCTTTACGGATGAGAGCCGATTTAGTCTGACGAACGATTCTGGACGTATACACATCTGGCGAGAGCCGAGAACATGCAATCACACCTCCAACATCACCGAAAGGGACTGGTTTGGAAGTGGCGGAGTTCTCGTTTGTTGCGGTATCATGCTTGGTAGCCGTGCGGACCTCCACATCTTCCAAGGAGATTCAGTCACTGGTGTCCGCTATTGTACCGAGGTTCTGCTGCCTCATGTGAGTCTGTTTAGAGGTGTTGTGGGTCCAGAAGTCCTCTTCATGGACGACAACGCTACACCTCATCGTACAGTGGCTGTCTCAGATCTGTTGGAGATTAAAGATATTCAACGCATGGATTGGCCCGCAAAGTCCCCGGACCTGAATCCAATCGAACACGTGTGGGACCTTCTCGGGAAACGCTTGGCAGCACGTCACCAGCCGCCAGCAACGATTCTGCTGATGCTATTGGTGCTACAAGAGGAATTAACCGCGATGCCTGAACAACTCCTTGACAACCTCGTCCTCAGCACGGACAGACGCTGTAAATTCTGCAACGCGTCAGAGGTGATCATATCCCCTACTAAAGACTGGATTTTTTTGCCAGCCGCCTGTCACATGGACGTTTCTGCCTTCTGTCCAGTTGTGCTCGAAGCTACCTTTTCAATAAAGTGCCTTTGTATCCTTTGGATTCCTTGTTTGGACGGTTTTGCTCACTTGTCCCATATGTTTACATCTTGGGGATCTTATGGTATGAATTGAGTCCATGTGGGGCACTTCTGCAGGACGTTACATTCGAAAAACCGTCTCGTCCTTAATTTTTGCACGCCAGTGTACTATTTGCTCTAAATTCAAATAACTGAACATCATGGTCTTTACTAGAAAGTAAACCAAGTAAAAATTCTAAAATTTTAATGTAGCAAGAACCAATGATTTGGTAAAAGTGTTGGTTCGGCCATTGGTTGAACACAAAATGTGTTTTGATGAAACGGAAAACTACAGACGTTTCGGCAAAGCCTGATAAGTCTTGAAAACAATTCCAGTGATCCTTCTACCTGGGGAACGTACACAGACTTGGTACTGTTCGTCTGATGCCATGGTACTAAAAGTTTAGGAAATTTGAGTGAGGGGCTTTATCATATCCCTCTCTTACACGATCAAAAATGAAGGCGAAGATTTGCTCTCCTAAGGAAAATTGTAGTGGTACCATCTGGACTTATATGTGTGGAAGTGTAAAATGAAAAGAAAATATGTCTTATGTGATTTAGGCAATTGGCGAAAATAAAGAACCACTGTTCATTTATTTAGATCACTCACGAACAGGTTTGAAGAATGCTAGCATTTTTTGTTACCACTGGAAATAATTTTTAATAAATAGGAATAATTTATTCAAACGGGAAACTGTGAAGCAGTTGAAATTACGTATGAAGTCGTTCACCGTACATTGGCGGTTCACAGATATCGCGCTTCTGTCTGTTCTTTAAAGATTAACAAGCGGACAGGGTTTCTTCTGTTCTTTAAAGATTAACAAACACTAATAGTTTTGTTGACTGCACTTGCGCGCGAATGGTTGTGAATAAAGGAACTCCTTGAATCTTGTCCAACTCTTATTGTCACCACTCCCGCATTTGGTTACATCACGTGTGCTTAAGTTGTGGATCATTTCTTTTTATACTTCATTTCCTTCCTTTTTTTAAGTTTGTTTATGCATTGCCGAAGAATGAACGAATATTTTAAAAGAGGAGTCAATATGAGTTTTTAAGTATGATTCGATGGTTCAAGTTGGAAATTGTTCTATTAAATTAAGCCGTCCGAATAGAAGGGTTCAAATATACTTTGAAATATTCTGCCCAGACTTAATATTTAAAAGCACAGAACTGGTTCCCTATCAAAGCGAGTAACTGAACTCCAGGAAAATAGTGTTGATTTTTCCCACTCTGTGATTTAAAAATTTAGCCCAATATTTTTGGTGATTTTTTTAATGCCTTGAAATAACCATGGAGGAAAACTCTGGCATTCTGTATATCTGTTCGTATGTGTGCCTTCCATAGAGTCTCTCTGTAAATATTTATGTTTTAGACAAGAGCAACCCCTCCTCTTAACGGAAGCTGCAAGACCAGCCTCTATATTGGGGCCAGAGTCTTTGGTAGGCCGTATCCTTCTTTCAAAATCTTGAAGGAGACACTAGTTTCTATTGAAATTGCCCTACATTCCAACTCTATCCTCAAACTGACACAAATCACAAAGACATTCTCCCTCAGAAATATTGTGAAAACTGTGGCCAACTCATATTGATCTTAAAAGAAACAGCGATTTATCAGTATTGGTCCTTACACAGAAGAGCCAAAACATTGTAATAACCTGTCTAATATAATGTTGGTCCTATACGTGTCGCCAAATTACCACCAGATCATTTAATAATTGTAAATTACGTGGTTTAACTACCAAAGATAAGATTCCCTGTTCCAACACAAACCACAGATACCTGATTGGATTGGTGTCTGGAAATCTGGCGGCCAGAGAAATACCTCGAAGTATTCGTTTTGTTCCACGAACGATTCTCGGATTATCCACGCAGCGTGGCGTGACGCATGAAGGAGGCATTACTAGAGGGGAATACATTACCACGAAAGGATGTACCTGGTCCCCAATGGTGTTTAGGTAGGAGGTAGATGTCGTAGTTCCTCGCACATAAATGACGGGACACAGAGATTCCCAGGAGAACATTTTCCAAAACATTATACTTCTTCTACCGACTAGTTTTCGTCCCACGGAATATTCGCGTGACGAAAACAGGACCTCCTCTAGCCCGAGTCAGGTTTGGGTGTGTTCCACTCTGCGCAGGGGATGGGCATGCCAACATCCCATTACCCCTATCTCTAACGTTTTGTCTACTGAGTGTATAATTAGCTTACTTATTTATCATGCGGTATGGAGATGTTTCCTTCAATAATTTTTGTTATTACCTATTTTTCAACTAGCCTGTTCTCATCAGTTTGATAAGTTAAGAAAAAAGCTTTCTTCGTTTTCTACAAATCATCCAGATCGCTTAGATCATTTGCCTACTTCATTCCGTTTTCCATACTCCTACACTTTAGCTTTCTCGTTGTGTACTCTGCCACCTCAGCTTTCGGTTTTTTCTACTCTGACATTAAATTAGCTTCCTTTTTTTAACTCTTACATTTTAGTTTTCTTGTTTTTCTGCTCTCATACCTTTGCTTTCCAGATCACCTAATTATTTCCTTTTTTTCTACGCTGGTAATTTTGCTTTCTCTTCTTGTCTACTCTGACATTTTAGCTATCGTTTTTTCTTCTCTGACCCTAACTTTGGTTTTCCAGATCTTCTAATTCTTTGCTTTTTCCTACTGTGACACATTATTTAGCTTCCAGGTTACTGTGACCATATACTTAATTCTTTTCTTTTCTTTTCTTCTACTGTGACACTTTAACTTTCCTTATGGTGTGCAGACTTTCTACTCACTAATGTTTGTTCTTCAGGTTTCGTACATGCATATTCAATATGACATTTGTTATCCACTTTGAAACCATTTAGCTGAGCACATAGTTTTTCGATTTCTAGAAATTTCTCTGAGAACGTTTTAATCCACATACCGCACGCTTGCGTCAAGCCTACCGAACGAAGGACATACAGTGTGTTTGACAGTAAGTCTGGTGATTAATTCCTCCTTTCAAAATATCCGTGTGTTATAATATATCAATATGTGATCGATATTATTCTCCATGAGTCGCGAGTTTAAAGCGAACAATTAGTTCAAATAGATCGTTCTTCATCCATAATTCTCGCGACAAAGCAAAACACATTACCATCTTCGAATGATAACTTGTCATCCGCTCTGTCACTTAAGCTCATGTCTTTCTCTGAACCTCTTAAATATTCAGGAAAGAGGCGCATGGCCGAGTAGAGATGCATTAAAACTCGTAGTTTGCTGAGTGTATCGCCCTGAGCGGAAGTAACGATTTGAAAGCGTTCGATACCTTCACGGAACGCTTATTGGGTATCCATTTGAAATGGACGAATGCTGTAGTCAATTACTCCGGAGTAAAATATCTACATATGACTTGAATGGACTATGAGAAAAGAATCAGGGTATTTCGAAATAAATTTCAACGATTTCGAATAAACCAAACTTTCTGAAACGCTAGAATGCTTTGAAAAATCTTAAATCGATGCGACGGTACTTTAGTCGTTTTCGAAAAATGTGAATGTAGCATTTCCAAAAACTTCGAAGGATGAGGAAATTACCTGGAAAAAAAGATTCCATAAAAGGACGCTTTTATTTTGATAGTAAGACATAATGTTTTATCGTTTAAAAACACGGTAGAAGAGGAATCTTATTTTTTTTTTAATTTGCAAATTTTAGTAAAACAAATAAGAACGATTTCCACTGAGCATTTTCATTTAGTTTTGCAAGTTTTAGTATAAGTGTCATTCATGCTCCTAGTAATATCGGCAGTTTTCCTTGAAGCTATTTCTCACGAAAGGTGTGCTAAGCGAATGATCTCAGCCGACGAGCGTTTGAATAAAAGGCTTGTTTGATATACCTAAGATGAATTAAAAATAAAATATCAGCTGAAATATGTCATTTTTATTTGCTGTCATACTATTTACTGATATCCTATTACTTTTGTCATACTTATTTACAATGAGTACTCTCTGAATTACGACCAGCCCTATGTAAAGTAAGTTACAGCCTATACAAGGGCAAAGAGTAGGATGCTCTGTCGGCTAAAATGGTGTGTATAACATATTGGTGTTTCATTTGAGAGCAAAGTTACAAATGCGATGAGAAAACCCAAGGAGATTTCTCAGGGCTTACGAAAGGATAAATTGACGGCTCCCGAATGGTTCGTTCGTCCATTCCGGAAAAAAGATACTTCTGGGTGTTCTTTGAGAACTTCCCTTGTTAAAGTGCACAAGGAGTGATGCTGAAACTGCAAAACAATTGACAGGCGACACAACTGCAAAGCATGGATTTCAGAGGTGAAAGATGGGTATACCAGCTATGCAAGTCAACCATAACAGAACGGTTTCGCAGTTAACAGCCCAATACAGTATGAGTCAACCAGACAGAATATTCCGCGAGACTATGCGCCACACGCTTGCACGGAACTGATACAAGAGTGGAAGCTCTATAGATCAGTCCCTCATAACAACAGTTGATGGACGTAAGCGACTCTCGTGGTGCCAACGGCATGTGCATTGGACGACAGAATATTGGAAGTGTGTGGCTCCACCGCTAAGAAGCGGTTCTCTACTTTGGCGATGATCGATATCGTATTAGCATCAACTGTATGAGGCTATGGATCCATCATGCATGGCATCTACACTAAAGTGACAAAAGTCATGGAATACGAACCTAGTATCGTGTAGGACCTCCTCTGGCCCGGCAAATTACAGCAAGTCGACGTGGCATCGATTCCTCAAGTGACCGGAAGACTTCTGGAGAGATGTTGGGCCATGCCATCTGCACAACCGCGCACAGCTCCCTGGTATTTGCAGGTGCTGGTTCTTAGGTGCCAATAGACCTTTCTACCACGTCCTATAAGTGCTCTATTGGGGTCATGTCGGGCAAACGTAGTGGCCACATCATCCTTCGGAACTGTCCAGAATGTTCTCGAACCAAATTTGGACAACTTGGGTCCGATGACATTGTGCATTGGCCTCCTGGAAAATCCCATCGTTGTGGAGGTACACGAAGTGCATGAAGGGCTGCAAATGGTCACCTAGCAGAGCAACAAAGCGCTTACCGGTTACCGACGTGTTTATGAGGACCATAGGACGCACACCGTGATACGTAAAGACACACCACAAATATATGGAACCACCACGAGCTTCTACAATGATGCGTTCTTGGCTGCTTGGGTCAATGGCTTCATGGGATCTACACCACGCACGAACCCTTCCATCATCTCGTAACAACTGGTAGCGTGACTCATCGGACCACGCCTCATGCTACTAGTCTTCTAGTCTTCCAGGGTCCAATTACCGTGCTCACGAGCCCCGGTGAGGCGCTGCGTCCGATGTCGTGGTGTTACAAATGCACTCTCGTGGGTCTTCTGCTGCCATATCCTACGGATCCTCAATTACCCTTCACTGACCTGATGGATACGTCTTTGGTACCTCCTGCATTAAATTCGGATGTTTTTTGAGTCAGTGTTGCTTGTCTGTTAGCACGGACAATCCTGGTCCCACGCCGCTTGTCAAGGTAATTCAGCACCCCTGGTAGGCCAATGCGCTGTCTACGGTGGATGGTAATGCGTTCCATGAGGTATTCTCGATGCACAAGTGACACCATGGTTCGAGGAATGTTGAATGTTTGTACAACTTCGGAAATTGAATGCCCCATCCGTCTGACTCCCACTACTATGCCTCGTTCACATTGCGATAATTCACGTCGGCTTGTCATGATTCTACTAGCGGTGTTTCAACCTGACTCACGAGATTACTCCTTGCAACTAATAAAAATCGTGGCGTGCTTTGAAGCCATTATACAACGACACCGTAAGTTAGAAATTTGCATACTGCTACCCCATGACTTTTGGCAGTTCAGTGTACTTCCCCGGTAGGTGGAGGGGGTTGAATGTTACGGGACATGTTTAGCTAGCACGAGCTGGTGCCCCTTGCGAGTGTGGACTAAAGTATGAACGACGAATACTATCAAGGACTGCTCAAGGTGTATGAAGGCCTACTCTTCTGCTTTATATCAACTCAAAGGAGATTAGTTTTTCAAAAATATAATGCCGCATGACTTCGTGCAGGAATATTTGGACGAAGTCAGGGCTGGTGTGCGACATTTCATATGGCCCCCAAGTTTGCCTGATCTCAGCCCAAGTAACATCTTTGATCCCATATAAGATAATGTGCTAGCTTGATCTGATTATTGCCCAACATTTGGTGGCTTACAGAATGAATTTATCAGGGTCGTTTCTCCTTTATTAGCAACACCATTGGAAGTCCGCGATTCGGACTCCATCAACCCAGCCTTTGCAATTTTCTGATTTTCTCTAGCACGTTTTCAGTGATTTTGCTGAATGATCAGTAGCGAAGTTTGAAAGGCGAAAAGATAAGTGTGTAATATTGTTGGTAAAATGACGTAGATGATGCACTACTACGCTGACGTACGAGACAAGTCGGCAAGTTGCTGCTATAAATCTTGCCGGCGAAGTTTATTTGGGAGAACATCTGTCTCCGGAGTTGGAAGACGCGGTTTCAAATCAAACCACGGACTGTTTTACGCTATATTGGTAACCGAACGCAAATAGATCTCCTGGCCCGAAATTCGAAAATATGTATGACATTATATGGAATCAATAAAAATTCCTTCTTCTACAGTGAGTTGGTCCTTCAAAAATGTTTGTCTGCGGAGCGGAAATCCTGTGATTTCATGTCCCCGCCCGAATCAAGGGGAGGTGAATGCAAGGTACAAATATTTTTAATATACTAATTTTCTTAAAATATAACTTTTAAAAAATTAGATACAATTTTTACGATTTCAGAAAAAATGTACGTACGTCCCTAATCTTAGATCAATGGTTTCTGTAAAGGCAGACAGTCAGCGCCGTAGGACCAACACACCAAACATTCCTTATCCCGCACTTTCAGACAACTAGCCAGAAACCAGCACGCGACAACTTTCCAGTTTGGATGCTTAAATTGAGAATATACTGGCATTTAGCGTGATAACTTCCTTCCTGAAATCTGATCGAGTAACTGCAGTCATTAAACTGCTGGCTTAAATTTCTAATAGGCGCAGTATATAGCCAGAAATCAGATTTAAAATGCTCCTTCAGTTTACACATTTTTCAAATATTGATATTACACCTATTAAGAGAAATTTTGAATACCGAATTTAAAGGTATTTGGGAAAAAACTGCCCAGAGGAATTTACTATTTAGCATTAGCCGTACTGTAGTACTAAGTACCTTGCTCATGTAACGCAGCTGTAATCCACCCGCACCAGATTTTTCACCATTCTGTTTCCCCTTCCCTTTTTATTCCAAGCTGTAGAAGACTACAAGGAGTTGCTGGTCCCGAATTTAGAATGATTAATCTCAGTGAACAGGCAGAACTATCTTTCTACGACAAATACACCACATATGCCTCATTCGTTACACAATTCCAAAAGCCGCACCTCTAACCACTCGACAAGCAGGGCGGCACAGCAGCTTCTGGGGTCTTTCGAGCTCGCACTGGAACGCAGAGACGTCACTGTTATTTTCTGTATCACACATGGATTACTTAAGACATTTGATAAGATAATTCGTTTGCTCCTGTGATCTACGATTTGTAAAATTTTGCTTGCTGTCAATATTAATAAAATAAAACTTCAAATTAAAATGTAGTCAATCTTTTATATTTTGAACTGTGATGAGACAAAATGAGCTGTTTATAATACCCGGTTCGAAGTTATCCAAGTTAATAAGTGCAATAATCTGACCACTCAAGTTTGCTTCCTGCTTCGCTCTTCTGAAATCCCTGAAGCTACATCTAAGTCTCGCATCGACTGTGGAAGTTAACAAAAACTGCTTATAATGCAGTTGAGAAACTGTTAACAGGGACTAAATATTCACCGAGAATTCGCTTCGGACATCGAAAGACGGCAACGACTCACATACGTTCCGTGCCCTCAGGAAGCATGGGTCAGCAGGACTTTCTCGATGCCATCCGCGACCTCACAAACTAACACTCAGTGAGAACAGAGGATTAATATTATTTCCGAGTGGCGTGGTGAATGCTTTGACATTTGAGGATAAACGTGTGCCACGCAGGTTTCAGCTGAAGATCCTGCTGGCGGCCATGGTGAAGGAAGAAGAACTTAGACTAGATTTTCTTACTGGGCATTATACACCAGGCTTACATCTCACCATCTGTCTTTTTATGTTTTGTTTCGGAAACTCACGACTACCGTCAGAGATATATCAGCCCTTGCGCAGTGGTCTAAGGCGCTGGCCTCTGATCATTCGTCCGTGAGGGGTCCGGGTTCGAATCCCGGTGAGGCATGGATGTTGTGTTTGTCTTACGGCACTGGCTCTCTCCCTTCCCTGGAACCAGTTACCCTAAATTAGGGACGGGCGACTGCTTATAGCCCATTGAGTTGCTCACGGTGGTCGTTAAACCTCCAATAAAAAAAAATATATATATATCAGCCCTCCGTGCCTAATTTAGTGACACTAGTTGCAGGGACAAACCGGAGCAAGAGCCATGAGATAAACACACCACTCATGCCTAAGCGGTACATGAACACCCCCTCCCCTGTTCAGACGAATGGTCAGAAGACCACTAGAACATTCGACCACCCGGGTGGTACTTCAAGATCTCGAAGAGCTTTTCGAGATGCACAGGACAACTACTAGCAATGGTTAACGTTAATGCTGGAACCGTGCCGAAAATACTATTTGAGAAAAGATCCTGTTCGATTTTGACATATCCACACAAGCGAAAGCTCAGCTCCAAAACATAAGGAGACAGAAACGCCAACACACCAGTTTTATGGGAAAGGCTCGCTCACTCCATCGATACTGTTCCTGTCACTGCTCATATCGCCAGACTCAAAGGAAGACAACAGTGGACTGTGTTTACTTAGAGATGTCAGCGGTGCCAGTTGGCATACGGTGATTGACTAAGGAAACCACTTTGATAACATCATCGCCTCTGAAATCCCTGAAGGAATGTCTGTGCCTCCACAATACAAGATCACTTCAATCGGAGTTCCCCTCACAAGATTATGAGTAAGAGTGTACGCATCCATGGCAAAGTGCATCTCACCTTTATCATAGGAACTACCTCAGTGTGTCTTGAGCTGATTCAAGCAATTCTAGGATGAATGTTCCAATTCAGTTGACTTTCTCCACAAGTATAGTTTCATCATCGATCTTCAAAATTATATTCTTCCTGGTGATGGGAAAGAAGAGTTCATTTCCAGTTCGATTGTCAGATTGTTTGCGGAAAATCTCCTAAGACTTCTGACAATCCTACTTCTCAAAGAAGGAGTGGTTACTCCCAGGAAATAAACTATCTTCCCCTTACACGCCTCAGAATCAAACATGGATCCGTATTTGACAAGTGGTAGACCTCTGAAAAAGGGAAATTCCTAAATATATGTTGTGATGAGAAGCACTATGGTGTGCATTACTCTTTCTGTTTGCGTTCAAATCATCAACATCGTCGACTCATCGATACAAATGAAACAAAAATAATGAAAACTAGAATATGCTGGAGTGAAATCAAACGTCGTTTAACAATGAGGAAGTTTTTCCAATATATTTAACGAAATTAAACGAAATGTCTTCGAAAAAACTTCGATGGATGTCAGAGAGTCAGTTTGATTGAACTGTCTCATACTTATGCTGGAATGGTTTTGGCTAACTGTAGTGGTTACGATAAATATAATTAGTATTTCACCGAATTGATATCGTGACCACACACCCATTCCACAGCCAGCAACAAGGGCGAAGAAGTACATCATTATGTAGCTGAAATAATAAACCTGGTAGCCATTCTCCAGTCAGTAATAAACCTGTTCATCATCTTCCAGGCCATTACCGTCATCCTTTTGCACGTGAGTAAAAATACCGGCTCTACCCTTTACTGTGTGTGTACTATCGTCGTCTTAATGAAATCCTCGATGGGGTCTCCGGTCATTTGCCTCGCAACTATAACATACTGGAAGAATCCCAGTATTTCTGCGGGCTAGATTTGAAGCGTCGTTACTCTCAAGTTGATATCAATCCTTATGTTCAAGCGAAAGATGTTTGTTCCACGGACAGCGGTCTCTGATATTTCAAGGCCATAAATTTTGGGATCTGTTATTCGTCTGTCACATTAGAGACACTGATGAAAACAGTTATAGAAGGAATATTCTAGAGACCAGAAAAGTCTATTACGATGATACCATTGTGATCTCCAGATCTTCCGAAGAACACCTCCGTAATTTTGAGTTTGTATTTGATCGTACTCGGATAGCAATGCTGAAGTTGCACCCGAAGAAATGCGGGTTATTATTTGCAAATAAAAGAAAACACTTGGACATAACATATCCGCCTGTTGCATGAAGAATGATCCTGAAAATCTTGTTACGATTTCGGAATCGACAGTTCCAAAGGACGTGAATGAACTGAGTTTCCTGAGCCTGTGTTCATGTTGCTGAAGGTTCATGAAGAGACTTTTTGGAGACGTCTTTCCCTCTCCATTGCTTGATAGAAAGCCAGGATATATTTCATTGAACACGAAGCACTCAAGAATCATTTCATAAAATAAAGGAGGCCCGTTTTTCTACTCCTATTATGGTTTGCCGTCGTGGAAGACTGCCATTTTCTTTGGACATTATCAGATTTAACATTTGTGTTGGAAATGTCCTTTCTCCGGCACCGGGTGTATTGAAGGAGTGGTAGCCATTTCAACCAGAGCCTGTCCAAGCGCGAGCAAAAACTGTTCCTTTACTTGAAAGGAGATTCACAAAATGTTCAAAGGCGTTGAAAGATAGATTTCCCAGTGTGGCTGCTGAATAATTAAAATCCAGAAGGATAAGTCGCTCGAAGTATCAGGAAGTTGCATGAATATTGGTGTGCGGTAGAACATTCATTGCCGAACATCACGTTAGAAGACGGTGCTTTTTCTCTTCTCTCTCATTCGTGGGCTATGTGACAGGGCATGACAGAGAGTTGTGCTGTCATCACACTGCGACAGATCGCTACATCTCTACCTGCTACATCCAATCTTGGAGCCCGGAGCAACTACGGCAGATACTAATGGATAGCATGAAGTCCTGGTACGACGACAAAGCCTGAAATGTAATATTTACGGAAGGAGATCTCGTGTGGTTGTCAATCAAGGAAGAAAACAATGAGATTGCATCCAGGTGGCCTCAGGTAAATCAAAAGTTTTTATCCGAGGCTGACAGATCTTGGTGGAAGGAAGTGTTGTGTGCGCGATTTATGGCACCTTAGTTTTGTCTCATTTTCTTTATTAACTGGCAATCCGTGTGATCAAATTTAAACCAAATGAATTCTTAATTATTTAAAATACCTCCATCAGCTCCTTCCGGAAGAAAACTGGAAGAGGATGTGCAAATAGTTTTGTTAAGGTCCTGTGTTTTGGAAACCGTGCTTGGAAAATTTTCTTTTAGAATTTCTGTCTATGAATGAATATTTCTGTTGTAGCTTTTCTCTCGAGCAAAGAAAGTAGCACAGCGACAGAAGCCTTAAACGAACTTACATTATATATTTAAAAACTTCAGATTTTGTTATTTACTGCCCCTCTCAGTGTTGAAACTGTTACGTACTTTACATGGAGAAACAGAAGATGAATGCATGTTTTAGGCACGAGATAAAGCACGAGACCTGCGAGACGAAAGCAAAATCTTTAACTGAAAGTTAAATATTTATGGTTTCAAACAATCTAAAAGAGTTTGTAGCCATAAAAAAGCGCATTTGCTCTTTAGCAAGAATAGTTGCAGACTATAAAAATAGAAAATCAATATCGCAATAGAAAATCAATACCTCCTCATACGGTGGAAGAATAAACTGCCATATACGTACGTAGTATATGTACTTTTTCATACGATGACACTATCTTAGTTTCATGTAACAACAAAGAGTAATCATACAAAAAAGAACTTACATAATTCAACGTTAAGTAAGGCTAGCATATTATCTTGATTCAAAGGTAGATAGGGAAAGCTAGCATATTGTATTGATTCAAAAGGTAGACAGAGAATGCTAGCATATTTCCACGATACAAAGGTAGACAGAGAAAGCTAGCGTTTTGGCTTGACACAAAGGCAGACACGCTATCTGCATCAGAGACAAGAGAACAAACTGAGAAACGTTATAATAAAACCGGTGCTGTGAAGAAAAGCTACATTCTAATGCTAAATGAATTATTGAAGAAAATACAAGAACAATATAGAATACTCGAGAATAGGAGACTATGCCACGACATAGTGTGGACTCTCTTATGTACTGCAATAATGCTTGTTTGGCATTTCCACAGCCTCGAAAATGTTATGTACGAAGCATTTAAATCCCCACAGCGTACAACCGGAAAGCATATTAAAGAAGCGAACTGCTTTTTCTGAGGTAACTGTATATTGATTTCAAATTGCTACTTAGCCCGAAAGAACAACCCGTAATAGGCTTCAATGACGCCAGCTATATCGAAGACAAAAGGAATGGGATAGAAAAGAACACCTCTTTTAACTAAGAAACAGCAGTACTTTATAAAAAACGAATCAACGCAGAACAGAGAGTTTAATTCTAGTCTCTTTGACCAAAGAACGTATACTCTGATGCACCGAATGCTTTTCATGTCGACATCATAGAAACGAGAATATTGCTTAAGGGCTTACGCCAAAATTTATATTTAGAAGTAAAGCCAATAATGAACGTATCCTTTTGAAATCAAAAAGTTTATTTCGTAATCAAAACACATAAAAGTCAAGTGTTATTTCATGAAGAAAGTATGATACGAGACCCTAAAGCTCAAATACAGTAAGAGTAAATAGTATACATGAGCACAGATTGGTGAAACCAATTCCGAGGCTTAGAGTCCGAACTTGCAATGTCAGGTTTGGGACAACCAAGCAGATTCTCTTTAAAGAAACAGTGTTTTCGCAAATCGGTGTTCTTTGTCCAATAAAGTGAAATGCACATTCCTTCACGTTGAAATGATGATAATTGCACGATTCGAAGGATCGATCCATTTTTGAAATAAAGCGTGAAGTCACCTTACCTGCGTTAATCTCGAGAAGAAAACTGGAAGTTAGGAATAGCTGCTGGAGAACAGTTTTTGCTTTTGCTGAAGAGTTATTTTTTTCCTCATATTACATTTGCCTTCAGTTGCTTTCATTTGGTGGTAGAGTGCAGCGTCTTTTATATATTCGTGAAATACTGTTGCTTGTGTTTTACAAAAAAGCAGGCTTACTTTATATCTTACGACCACTGATGTCATAACCAAAATCTGTGAGTCCAATTTATGTTCGAGTTAGGTCTTACATGCGGCCGTGGACTTCCTTCATTGGATTATGTTGAGACTAAACACATATTTCCGACGTTGTCAGCTGATTGGACGGTGCTTGGGTGTGCGTTCGCGAACGCGCAGGCTCACAAACGTACGATGAAACACAGAGTTGCGTCAGTTTCCATTTATTTGCTTAGAAACCTTTTACATAGCTTCTAGGTTTGTCCATAACATATTGAAATGTTCATGGAGACAGAGATTTCACTTCCTTGCATAATAAATACTCTGAAATCTGTGTCAAAATAAATTGTGGTGTATTATGAAAAAAGTAGAGCTAAATGTTTGTGCGATGTGGTAAATAAATGAGGCAATCTTTTAAGTTTACAAATATGTATAAAACACATATGTAACAAGTAGAAGTGTCCGTAAAATTGTACTATTGTTTGTGTAAAATGAGTTGGTTACTGAACAAACTATTAGATTTGAAATTCGGAAATTAAGATGATTTAGTCTGTATCTTACTGACACTTAAATGTCTTTTGTTGACTTTAGCTACTTATTGAGCAATTTAGTTTTAATTGAACTTGTTGCTTGAAGAATTTGTAAGCTTCAATATGCCAAGCTTCACTATACACTTGAATAGCGTTAGACAAGATAAGTCCAGGGTCAAATAATCAGTATATTACTTACTAATTCAATGTCCTAACTTTTAGAAAAAGAAGAATAGTGACGAATTTGATTCACTTCACAATAACAAAATGGTAATTTCAGCAAGAACTTCAAACTACTAACTTGCTAATTTGACAAGACACAATTATGAAGTCGTTAGCTCTATCCCGCTAAACAATTGGTAATAAATATACATCTGCCCGTAGATTTCACTGTCGTTAACAGTAAACCCACACGTAAATCTGTTCTTGCAATCTGCTCATCGTAACCATATTATTCGTCCATATCTCGCCGTCCACTTTAAAACTGCACTTGCACACAGTTATGTTGACCTCTGACAAACTGCCAAAGATGACAATTTTGAAAACTTATCTGGTGGGGTAATGTCTCATTAAGTCAGCAGATGTTTAACGAGAAGAAACGGAATTTAAGTAAGAACACAGTAACCCAAAAGAAATGTAAAATTACAAATGTAGGTCACGTATGTTTCATGCACCTTCCTTGAATTCTTATCGTTTACGTAATTCCCGTTTTTAAGAAGGTGAATGTAACGAACACACGAAACCGAAATAAAAATATAATTCATTTTGTCTTAGTTTCACTGGCGCATTTTGTGATCACAGATATTTTCAGGAAAACAAAAACATCATGTTCAACAGATCTTTGTGTCTTAACTGCTTTTCTGTGATTCTTGGATGCACAGTAATTCTGGGTATGCTTTTCTCAACATGAAACTCAAATGTCGACGGCAACGGAATTTCACGATTTATTTTCTTCATCTTGTTTTGCATTTTGCATGCCTTTGCCCATTTGAATAAATTCTTTCATGCTTTATGCGTTTTAGCGTAAATATGTTTTTGTGCTCCCTTGTACATGCAAAAACGAAAGAACCATTTATTATACTGGCAATTCAGAGGATTTTAAACATCTTGTTAGGGAAATTCTCAATACAACTTGCAGTTTTATCCATCTTGTATGTGTTTATTTGCATTGTAGTTCCTGTACTTGTGCACAAAGGGATTCCATTTCAATGTACGCGAGAAGGCTTGCAACTGAGATACTCATTAGAGTTGCAGCAGCCTTTCGATTTCTTTCTTCCTTTATTGTCGAAATTTCCCTTTCATGCATCGAGCTTTCGAAACGATTCGTAATGAAAACTGCTTTTTCTGCTATTCCCTGTTGTGTTCTTCCTTCCGCAGGTCATTACTTTCCATGAAGCTTTGGAGCAAAAACTAACCTCAAACAAATCGATAGTTTTGAATTCATCAAATTGCCCTCACTAAAGCCGTAACAAGCTGTAGACATCGTTAAATCAATTTGGAAATCTTTTATCTTTCCTATCTTTATTTGTTTTGAAGTAATAGCGTTTTCTCATTACATTTTCAATTTTTTTTTCGTTTTACGTATGTGTACGTTAGGTGAGTATCCTATTTGAACGAGTGGGAGTGTTTCTGGAAACTTACAGAAAACTATATATTTTTTTATAAATCCGCGTAAAGTAAAGAAAAAGCTTTCCTTAGTAAGTTCATCGAACACGTTTTATTTTTCAGCTAACAGAAAAGTGCATTTGCGGTATTCATTAGTTAAACAACTCACTTTTCTAGCTACTTGTACTTCAGTTGACCTTCGTAAATAATTCCTTCAATTTTCCATGAAAGATGAAATGGAATCACGACTGTGCGTACAGGTTTCATTGTCTGGATGCAACACCTACACCCTGTTACTGCTGCCTATTTAGGCTGCACACCGATTAGACGTTTTTAAATTGGGATAATTAGGTAGCATATCAATTATTCATTTCTGCGTGAGGAGACATAAGTCATACACCAATTAAACGTTTTACGTAGGGTCATTTATTTCGCAAAAGGAGTATCTGCTTTCAAGTACAGACACGTGATTCGTACAGCGGCTATCGGATTTTAAGTAGAAATACTACATCGAACGCCGATTATCCGGTTTTAACTACTGATATTTACTGCGCACACTGATTATTCGCTTTTAACACTAACAGTGTGTCGCACATCGATTATTTTACTTCATGAAAGGGCACTTCAATCGCGCACCAACTATTCCCTTTCCCCTAGGGATACCTAGGACGCATACTGATTATTGGGTTTTACGTAGGGATACCTAAGTTTCACACCGGCTATCAGATTTTTCATGGTGACACGTCATACACGGATTACCGATTTTTATGTAAGGACACTCCGGTCGCACAGTGATCATCGTTTTAACATAAGGATATTTAGATCAGATACCCGTTTCACGCAGGGACACTCAGGTCGCATACAGATTAACAGCTTTTACGTAGGTGCACGTAGGTCGCACAATCTATCTTCGATTTTAACTAGGGGTACTTATGTTACACACCAATTAGCAATATCCTCGTAAGGGCACTTAGGTCGCGCACTGGTTTTATGTATGGAAACTAAGGTCGCACAGTGATGAAGGTTTTTACGTAGGTTTACTTAATTCACACCGTGATTATCCGATTTCATACGCGGATAATTAGGTCGCACGCGAGTTATCAATTTTTATGTAGAGACACGTAGGACACACACCAATTTTCCTCTTTTACGTAGGTTGCGTAGATCTCACTCTGACTATTCATTTTTGACTAAGGGTATTTAAGTAGCACGCAGATTATCCGTTTTCACATCCGGACACTTAGGTCGCACATGGATTATCCGATTTTATGTAGAAACACTCAGGAAGCACACCTATTATCCATGTTAAAGTAGGGACATTGAGGTAGCACATAACAAAGGATACATAGATTGCAAAAGGTTATGCACAGGTCGCAACGTAGATGCACTGAGATAGCTCTATGATTATTCGTTTACACGCAGGAGCACTTCTGACGCAACCATTTTTCGATCTTTACGTATCGACACTTAGGGCGTACACCGATTATATCGCAGTTTTTAACCAGGGACTCCTCCCAAAGGGTTGGTTTAGAATGTCTTAACCACCTCGACTACAGTAGTAGGTATCGGGTTAAGTGAAGAAGAAATGACACCAGAACAGGTCAGAGGACTCTGGCAGGAAAGCTAAGAGAACAGTAAACAAACACCAGAGTGCCAGATTTTGTAAGGACGTGACAACATAGAAGAGTGTGAGCCGTCATAACCGGAGAATAAAGAAATTAAGAAAGGAAGAAACGGGTGACCTTATTTTTCAAAAGGATTCAAATACCTAAGAACCGCCGGCTTAACATTCTCTCCAAGATAATGGCGGAATTTATTAGTTCAGAGCCATCAGGTCGAAAGACGACTGCTGTAACGACAGAGCTACCGAGGATCGAGAAAATAGAGTCGCTAAAATATATATAACGATCGGGAACGTTGATAAATATATTCAGTTTTTTTAACTGAGCACATCGCATGTGTTTTCCTTTCAACATGAGGATCATAATTTTACATACTACCTAATTTTGATTACAATAGCTCTCATCGTATCATCATGCCATCATATCACTAAACTGTTCTCTGAGATTCAGAGGTTAGCTTCACAATGAAATACCTACCAGATAAATTTTCAACTACCTGACATCCATCACACGACGTACACAAGACCTTCTATACTTCATACTCATAATCTTTTTCTCATGCGCACACTCCTGAAATCTGATCCATCCATTACTTCCTTGGCCTTCCTCTGCCTTTCCTTCCTGCCACTTGGGCTAAACATCATTCATTCTTTCAACATGGCCAAACCACCGAAGCATGTTAATTTCCACATCGCTAACAACATTTTACTTCACATTATACAATTGCAACATACACTATATTGACAAAAGTCACCAGACACATAGAGGAGAAACACACCATAGCATTTATTGAAATACATTAGCATGGTGCCGGTTCACCTTCGAACTTAATGCATGCGCTGACCCTTCGAGACATGCTTTCGACAAGATTTGGGAACACAGCGATAGGTATTCGCATCCATTCAGTACTTAGTGCTGCCGCTAACTGTTACTTAGTAGTAGGCCTTGGATCCAAACTTCTTATGCGGCGCTCTAATTCATCCCATAGGGGCTCTATGGGATTAAGATCAGGACTCTCTGTGGTCATTCCACACACGAAGCGGAATTATCGTCAAACCACGCCGCAACAGTCATTGCTTTATGGCTCCGGTGCATTATTCTGCTGGTACCAACAAGGCTAGATTCCATAGTATTGCTACAGGGCTGGTAGGGCATAATTGTCCAGAATATCAAGGTAGACGTGCTGGTTAACAGGTTTATCCACGATAACCAATGGGCCGAGGCTATACCATGAAAAACACTTCCACACGAGTACACTGCCAGCTCCAAACGTGACAGTAGAAACAGTACACCATGGTAAATAGCGTTCATGCCAGCTGCCGCCATACCTACACACGGCCATCAGACTGATGGATCGTGTATCTGGATTCATCAGTCCATAGGACCCTTTTCCATCGTACTACGTCCAGGATAAATGTTCTTTATACCATGCTAAACGACGAGTAGCATTCCGAGTGTAGATGAAAGGCTTATGAGCAGCAGCCTGACGACGTTAACCAATGGAATGAAGTTCTCTGCGAATGATACGTGTACATACCGATGTTCCAGCATTTTTACTCACCTGTACACTGAGGTCTTGTGCAATATTCGGCCGATTAGCTGTAACGACTCTCCTGAGGCTTCGACGTCTTTTATCACTGATTGTCTTTGGTCTGCCGGTACGTTTTGCTGCTTCAGGTACGCCATGTGTCTTCCACTTATTCAGTAAATCCAAAACAGTGGACTTGGGTATGTTTAAACGCCTCTTGGGTTTTTTATGGACAACCTACTAATATAGCACCCAACAATCTTTCCATTCTCAAAATCAGTTATCTCCCGCCACGACATTTTCACTGAACCTCACAGTGCGATATGATTGCAGTCAGCTGCAGGCCAGTTTGTATACGGTTTGCAGCTGTACCGCGCATCTTAGCAACGGAGATGATCCATTCGTTTGCTTTTGAATGGTGTCCGTTGACTTTTGTCAATATGGTGTATATTCATTCCTCACACGATCAGAACGTGTCTTGCCACAAACCCCCGTAAGTAACGAATTTCTCCAACACACAAACGACTTCAGTTTCTTCTGTTGTACCTATGTTTTACTGTTATACATCAGAGTAGGAACAATTTCACTTTCATACACAGCCATGTGGGACTCTCTTGAGAACCCATCATTCCTGTGAAAATCTCCCAAAGCAGTCATGACTTTCAATGAAGAAAACTAACTTCACAGTCCCATTTGTTCTCTCTATCAAGCATGCTTCCTAAATACAAAAACTCATTCACCTGGTTAATCACTGTGCCATTTAGACTTATATTACATTCAGTGCTAAAAGTTCCTCGCTTAAAACCACAACTTTGGTTTTTCCCATATTGGTACTCAATTTGAAATTCATACAAACTTTGTACATCCCGGACAACATTTTCTGCAACCCACTTTTACTCTCTGCCAAAAGGACTGTGTCATCGACATATAGCAATCTGCACACATGGATATTACCAAGACATAAATCAGTATTGTCCATCTTGGCATCACGCATGCACGCGTCCATAAATATATTAAACAAGCATGGTGACATTTCCGAATGTTCTCATCGTGAAGTGCAAAATAATACTGTGCATTGTGTTTGACAGAAGTCAGGTAGAATTGTTTTTTAATTTATGCAGAAAGACGATGGAGTTTTTCGTATTACCTCATAGTGATTCATTATTTGATTTTCCAGTTTTGAGTGAGAAATATCGCTAATTTCATTGCATTTCCAGATTTGCAAGATAAAAAATTCAAAATATAGTACGCTCTTCAAAGTTGCTGGAGATCATGATCTCTTGAATAAAAAAAACCTTTTGTTGTTTCAGCGGAAGTCCTTCGTATTTTAAGTGCATTATTTGCGTTAAGAATCACCAAATACACAAGTTCGGTAACTAATTAATTATTTTCACTTACTTAATTCATGGTCTGTCATTTTCTCAACAACACTCCAGTTCCTACTCAAGGTAAAGTCTTACAATTTAATTCAACCTGAATTGAATTCCCTTATCTATCTTCCAGCGATCGCCATTTTTGATACAATCAGAATGATGAACAACATGAAAATAGCTAAGTCTCAGCAAAAATAAAGTCAGGCAGTTACACGCCTAATACTCAGAAGACGTTCCGAAATTTTTGGTAAAAGAGAAATTTAAGAAATTTATATACTCACCAACCCGCTTGGCCAGCGTGGTGAGTTATGGCCAAACCCTCCAAAATGATTCCACAACTTAAATCTTGGCCCTCAGTCTCCGGCAGCTGGAATGTACCTGGCCAAGGCAGCGGCCAGTGCGACATGAAGGCAGAGGGTGCTAAGAATCCCCGGAGGACCGGACTAGGCTGCCATCTGATGCTGACCTTGGCTACTTACAATGGACGCTCCCTATCTTCTGATTCAAGGCTTCTTGAATTGGAAGAGGAACTACAAAGGATCAAGTGGGACATCGTGGGGCTAAGTGAGGTAAGGAGAAAAGGAGAAGATCTCATCGAACTGAAAAGTGGACACCTCTTCTACTATCGTGGGACAGATACTGGCAGAACTAGTGGTGTTGGATTTATAATAAACAAGAAACTGAAGGATAAAGTTGTAGAAGTTGAAAGTTCCTCTGACAGAGCTGCACGACTTGTTATCCAACTCTCGAAAAGATACCAGGCTCAGATTATTCAAACTTATGCACCCACCACAAGTCATCCTGAAGAAGAAATTGAAAGAATTTTATGAGGAAATTTGTCATCTAAATAATAAAGGTAAGCAGCACTTGAAAATAATTATGGGAGATTTCAATGCAAAAATAGGGCAACGGCAACAGAATGAAACTTCAGTAGGTAAATTCGGTCATGGCAACAGAAACCAGCGTGGAAATACTCTCGTTGAGTTTGCAGAGGCAGAAGGGTTTTTCATCTTGAACTCCTTCTTCAAGAAAAAGCCACACAGGAAATGGACATGGAGACATCCAAATGGGACCACAAGTGAAATTGATTTTATTATGTGTAACAAAAAATTCGTCATAGAAGACTGCAGTGTGCTAAACAAGTTCAACACAGGTAGTGACCATAGATTGGTGAGATGTAAGATGCACCTCAACACTAAACTTGAACGTGGCAAGCTCATAAGACAAACAAAATCTATTGACATAACCAACCTTAAAAAACACCATAATACCTTCAAGTTAGAACTGAAGAACAGGTTCTCTGCTTTAGAAGGCCTAACATCGGAAGAAGTGGACATCTCTGAAGTTAACAGAAAAGTAACCAAAGCTCTTATGGAAACAGCAACAAAATTAGCTGGGTCTAAGAACAAGTTGCATGTGAACAAATTATCAGGAAAAACCAAAATGTTGATGCAAAAAAGAAGAAGAGATGAGGACAACTAAAGAAGATGTGACTTCCAAAGTGGAATATATAGAGCTATGCAAGACAGTAAGAAAAAGTATCACTGAAGACGTAAGGAAATTCAACTGTGAACTAGTGAGGAAAGCAATTGAAAACAACCAAAGCCTAAAGATAGCAAAGGGACATCTCAGTAAGGGAAGAAAACAGATTATGGCACTGAGAAAAAGAAGATGGTTCTGTAACAAGAAATAGAGGCGAAATTTTGACAAGAGTGAAAGATTTCTACTCCAAATTATATGAAAGGGATGATATATGCACTCCAGACATCATGAAAGATACCAGTACCAGAGTTCCTCCAGTCCTTCCAGCAGAAGTTGCACATGCAATCAAGAACATGAAGCGAGGAAAAGCTCCAGGAGAAGATGGAATTACTGTAGACATCATACAAGAAGCAAGTGGAGAAATCGAAACAGTACTCGCCCAAATTTTCACTCGATGCCCTTAATGAAGGAAAGATTCCTGAGGATTGGAACACCGCTACAATGATCCTGCTACATAAGAAAGGTGACATTGAGGATCTCGGAAACTACAGACCTATCAGCCTCCTATCAGTAGTTTATAAAATCTTCACTAAAGTTCTTTCACACCGCTTGAAGGTAGCACTAGACATGGCTCAACCGAGAGAACAAGCTGGATTCAGGAGTGGCTACAGCACAATAGATCATATCCACGTGCTGAGAGAACTAATTGAAAGAGCGAGGGAATATGAACTTCCATTGTGCATGGCTTTTATCGATTATGAAAAAGCCTTTGATTCGGTGAAACCATCAGCAGTTACAATGGCCCTGAAAACCTGCGGTATTGAAGATGCATACATTAATATTATTAATAACATCTATGAAAATGCAAGTGCAAAGATTAGGCTGTTTGAAAATACAACACACGTAAAAATTGGAAAGGGAGTGAGACAAGGTGACACCATATCTCCGAAGCTCTTTAATGCCACATTGGAGGGTGTTTTTCAGTCGCTGAGCTGGGAAAACAAGGGGATAAAGATTAATGGAGATTATCTAACCCACCTTTGTTTTGCTGATGACGTAGTCATTTTTGCAACTACCCCATCAGAGCTGCAGAGTATGATCCAGGAACTTGCTGAAAAGAGTAAAGAAGTGGGATTAAAAATGAACTTTCAGAAGACAAAAGTGATGTTCAATGCTTTTACAAGAAATGAAGATTTATCGATTGATGGAGAAAAGCTGGAGATAACAGACACGTACGTTTATCTTGGACAGCAGATATCAAGTGAGGGTCACATTGATGAAGAAATTAATCGGCGTACAAAACTTGCCTGGAGAGCTTTTGGAAGAAACAGCATAATTTTCAAGAGCAATATGCCATTATGTCTTAAAAGAAAAGTGTTTGATCAATGCATCCTTCCAGTGCTTACGTATGGTGCAGAGACGTGGACCTTAACTAAAAGAGACATACAAAGGCTGCAGACAACTCAAAGTAGCATGGAGAGGTGCATGCTTGGTGTAACCAGGAGAGATAAGAAGAGGAACTCGTGGATCCGAAAAATGACAAGAGTGGAAGACATCATGATCAGAGTTAAATCCCTGAAATGGCAATGGGCTGGACATACTGCCAGAAGGACAGATCATCGATGGACAGCTGCAATTTTAGATTGGATTCCAAGGGACAGGAAAAGACCCAGAAGAAGACCACATAGGAGATGGGTGGATGAAATTCGAAAGTATGCAGGGGTGACATGGAGGAGACTGGCACAAGACAGACCGTTGTGGAGGAAACTTGGGGAGACCTTCGTCCAGCAGTGGATTGATAATGGTTGACAATGATGATGATGATGATGATATACGCTGTTGTAGTAACACTGTTTGCAATTCTAAGTGCGCTGGAAGAACTGTAAACACTAGACATCCGGAAAAGAGCTTCAGGACCTTCCTATATGATCAACGTACGCATATGAAAATGAAAATAGGAGGTACTGATGCCCGGACTAGGAAAAGGCGGTAGAAGAAGAAATAAATAAACGATTCTCCAAGTCAGAGAAACACTCGTTGCACTGGAAGAGTATATGCTGCCAGCTAAGTGGAGTTAAAAAATTCCTCGCCAAAAAACATGTGTGATATAACAACCTAAATGATTTTGGAGCTGGAGAGCCCTGCATCAAAACTGATGTGTCAGACAACGCGGTGGGCTACGGTCCCTATTGCTACCATAGAAAGACAGGGCCTGCTGAAAGCCCTGTCTTTCAGCAGGCCCTGTCTTTCATTGGATGTGAAATCACCAGTTTGTCTGTGACGAAGATCGATTCCGCGCCCTCCAGTCCAGGGTAAGCTGCTCTCCCAACTAAGCTACACGGACGGAATGTATCGCTGCAAGTTTGTCGTCTTGACACGTTACCTCTGGAGTGCGTCACACGGATTCGTCCAAGGCAATCATTTGTAATTTACCAAGAAGAGAAGAAAAGGGGAAGAGTGATGGTCTGATAGGAAAGAAGCGTGAAAGGGCAACACGTTACACGCATTATACAGGGTGATTCATAAAGAAGTATACAGTTTCAATGCACTATAATACAAGAAAAATGTAAGATATTTTTATGTTACCTGTAACAGAATTGTAGGGGAATATTTCAAGTTTTTTAGAGGCAGTTGTTCTATGTGTGCACCCTTTGTCACACGACACACATCGAACCAGTAATCCATTTCCGTTTCCAGTTTCCTGATGCTGTAAAACCGCAACAGTTGAAGACACGGACCACAACTGCGAACCGTTAGATAGATGTACTCATAAAACTTGTGTGCCGCTATTGAGGGACACAAACTCCCTTTCCTGTTGATCTAGCGGAGCTGAAACAGCGTATCACAGCCACTATCACTGCACTTGATGCAGATATCTTACCTCGCGTTTGGGCAGATATGGATTACCGGCTCGATGTGTGTCGTGTGACAAAGGGTGCACACATAGAACATCTGGGATTGTCTCTGAAAAAAACTTGAAACATTCCACTACAATTCTGTTACAGGTAGCATAAAATATCATGCATTGTTCTTGTTTTTTAGTGCGTTCAAACAGTATGCTTCTTTATGAATCACCCTGTATTTGATGGGCATAAAGATTGCACCTTGAGGTATGACAAGAAACACATTAACACTGTGAAAGAAGAGCGCATTTGTTTGGTGGTAGGTCTAGGAACGAAATATATATGACATGTGACACCGGACTGTTAAACGGTAGTAAATCATCATACAGTTTTTGCAACAATAGAAGAGGAGCACCGAAACTTTAGTTCCAGCTGGACATAATAAGACATTGGATAACACAGGGCAGAAGAAATGCGTCGCACGTCGCATTGAAGAATCTTGGCAGTGATCATTACTCTAGTTCGTGCTTATACTACAGGACACCAAACAACTCCTTTCAGCAGATCGAAGGATAGGTCAACGGTTCAAAAGAGTACTCTGGTCCAATTGGAAAATCATTAGCAAATTGTGACAGCCTCACAGTGGCAAAGTTCAGAAACATTCATATGACTCTTCCAGATACTGACAGAGAAGATTTGACTACAGAACAACAGTACCTCTTTGGCATCTGTACCGTTGTTTCCACCGAAAAAGAGAACCCTCTCGTAAGTCCGATAGATACTTTTTTGAGTTAGTGGTGAAACGTGTAAGCTTTGAGATGGGTCACAATTAAAATACATTACCTCGTTGTGCGTAGGCCTAACTGCTTGTGAACTGTATTCAGTGATTTGTGGAAGAAATTACGAAGAATATGAAAGCCATAGCTGATTCCGTCCTTCAACGTATTGACTTCCTTCGTCACACAGAAAATCTTTTGATAGGGATGCTAGTGAATGACAGGAAACTGGTACAGCAGTTGGACTTACGTCGCATTCTGAAGACAAGGAGGAGGACAATTTCGGAAGAAGTACGAACGCTTGGGGTACTTCCACGTATGCTACGGACTACACCCAGCTGATTTATTGGAAACAACAGCCTATCACATGCCCATTCCCGAAGACTAAAATTCTAGACATCGTGAAGAGGGGATTGGCGCGTGAAGAGCTTGCACTGTTGTCCCCGTGCCCCACAAAGGTGGTCGAGCTCACAGTCTGGCTAGTCACCAAGACACTAACTAAATCTGTGAGCGGCCTTAAAATCGTGTACGGGTACATTTGTTTAATAACAAAAATTAAATAGCTCAAAGTGCCCTACTTTGTCATTTTTGGCCATTTAAGTGGTATCACAGATACCAAAGCGAAATTCTGGAAGTCGTGATAATCAGGTACCTTCAGAAGTCGCAGGACGTTGAACCCATGACATGTATTGTTTTTAATGATTACGTAACACAACGTTTTCTTCTGAATCTTTTCATCTTTTCTAATAGTAATCAAGTAACGTACAAGTAAAAAAATCGATATAACGAAAATGGGTAACAGTGTGCCATTGTGAAAACCACCCCTGAAATGTAATTATGCCGGTTGCTGACCCATGAGTAGTTAATTTCATTGTTACTCAACAACATGTTTTACTAAAGTATCCTGGAATATTATGTCATCACATTTTAGATAAAGATAACAATATCTCATTGCAGTCTGAGTAAATTACGAGAACCTGATGCTAAAACCTCATGAAAGCCATTACACTGTAAATAATTTTCTAAAATTCACGAGCCACTTTATGTTATTTCTTTCGTGAATTAACAAAGCATATTTCTGATGCAACCTTTCCCGTGAAATGACAGAAAGAAAACTGCATTTCACGGATTTTTCGTACCACGGGAAAATTCTGAATTTTCAGAAATCCTTCCGCAGTTTCTTTCTTATATTGACGGTAAACTACCGTTTTAGAGATGTGTTAACGGAAAATTCTGAATTTTCAGAAATCTTTCCGCAGTTTCTTTCTTATATTGACGGTAAACTACCGTTTTAGAGATGTGTTAACGGAAAATTCTGAATTTTCAGAAACCTTGCTACAATCCTTTTTGTGTATTAACGGGAAAGCTCCTTTTTCCGTATCCGTATGACGATAAATTACCAGCAATAGGAGCGATTGCTGAGAATACTTGAGGTTCACGTGATTAACTTTTAAATTGTAATCAACTGTCGAATTTTGAAGTTCCGTAGCAAGATCGGATATTGTCGATAGCATATCTCATGAATTCTGTTTCTTGTGTCACAGGATATTTCTTCTCCTCTCCCCTATTTTATGCACCAGCTATTTATTAATGATATACACTGAAGTGCCAGAAAAACTGGTACACCAGTCTAATACTTAGTAGGTCCCCCACGGGAGCGCAAGACTGCAAAAATAAGACGGGGCATGGGCTCCACTAGCTTCTGGAAATATGTTGTAGGTAATACACACTATACGTCCTGCATAGCGTTGCACAATTCGGGTGTATTCCGAGGTCTCGGATTCCTGTGTTCGGTAGCTCGTTGCATGGCATCCTAAATTTGTTCTATTACGTTCAGATCTGGAGACTTGGGAGGGAATGGAAACACCCCAAACTCAGATGAATGCTCTTCTAACCATAATGTGGCGGCCCGACACTTGCGTGGAGGTGCCTTGTAATGTTGGAAGAGGCCCAACCCATCAGCATGAATGCAGGGCATGAACGGGTGTACCTCGTCAGAAAGGATGCGCACATAGCGTTGGCCTGTCACAGACGTTTGTAGACGTACCAGGCGTCCCAGTGAAGTCTAGCTAAACACATCCCAATACCATTACGGATCCCTCACCAGCCGTTACAGTTCCCTGTTGACAGAAGGATTCATGGCTTCATGGGGTTTGCGCCACACACGAATCCTTCCATCTGTCCGATACAGTTGGAAATGCGACTCGTCAGACCAGGCTACTTGTTTCCTGCCATCAAGTGTCCAGTGGCGGTGTTGCCATGCCCAAGCGAGGTGCATAGCTCTGTGTCGTGCACCCATCAAGGGGACTGGAGTTTGGCGTCGACTCCCAAAGCCCATATCGTGCAGGGTACGTTGCATAGTCCGGACACTGATGCTTGTTGAAGCTCCAGCATTGAATTCCGATTATACCTGCGAGAGTGTTGCACGCCTATCGCGTTAAACGATTCTTGACAGCCGACGATGGTCACGTTCACCCAATGTCTTTTTAGGGCCACACTGGTATCGTAGGTTGTAGGTTTTGTCGAAATTCTTGTAGTCACAGTACACCCTTGAAATGGCCGTCCGTGAAAATCCGAACTTCGTTTCTACCTCCGAAATACTATGGCCCATCTCAAGAGCGCCAACTATGACACCGTGTTGAAAATCTCTTAAATCGTTATTACTTGTCATTCTCATGCCGTAAACAGCTCTGACAGCTGGCAAGGATGTCTATCGCTTTATATACGCACTGGCGGACGCAACCGAGTACGTGCATAGGTGACGTTGCTATGTATTTTGCATAAGCTCGTTTGTACCAGTTTTTCTGGCACTTCAGCGTATATTGCGTTGTTATAAAAAATGGGGTACTTAACTTATTGTACAGATGATTATACAATCTCTATTTATCAGTCTTTGGACAACTTAAGGCAAGGGTAAAAAAAACGCACGCTGTCAAGAGTAAATTTTATATTTTGGAGGGGTTTTTTTTGTTTTGTTTTTTTGTGATATCATACTATAAAAAATACATTTAACACTTTTTATCCTTTCCAACCGTAGGTTGAAGAAGCGTATGTGATCCGGCTTTGTCAGTCTGTCTGTCTGTCTGTCCGTCCGTCCGCACGATAACTTGCGTAAAAATGGTTCAATTTCGATTAAATTTTAGTATGTGATAGGGGACAACCTGGGGACGAACCCTGTTTAAAATGTACGAAATAGGGTCAAAGGTCAGGACATGGGATCGGTATCCATTCCATTGCCCTTATGCATCATAACCTACGTAAAAATGCTTCGATTGCGACAAAACGTGTTACATGTTGTTTCGGAGGTATACTAAACCGGTTCTGTTGATTATAATCGGAATGGGGTCAAAGGTCAGGGCACAGGAGCGAGACTTATTCCACAGGCATTATCCTCATAACTGAAAATATATCCTCATACAGCCATTATCCTTATATTGGAAAGCGTATCATAATCAATGCATTGCATGATTTCACTAACTTGTTTAAAGGTAACTGAAAGTCATTTTGAGTTTAAAAAATCAAGTTGAAAAGCATTTTATTGCTTCGAAAAATCACGATGAAAATTGCTTAATTTGCGAAAATTCCTTCTACAGGGAAAAAAATATTACAAACCTTTTCAGAAAAATAATCAGCTAAATCACTCGAATTGATGATAAAACAGTCATCGTCGCATAATAAATGACTAAATCACTCGCATTGATGACAATAAAAAATCGTCGTCGTATAATTTGTTTTACGATGTACGAGTTTCGGATTCCCTTGCGATTGAGGCTCAGTGGTGGAAGGCGTGCGTTACCCGTAGAATTGCTTTCGATCCTGACAGCAGCGGAAGGACTATCTGGGGTAAGAGCTGAAAAAGCGGGTCGTCGATATTGCGGAATTTCAGTTTAAACAGAAAAAAAAACCTGAAATGGAATTTTTCGGAAATAAGCGGAATTTCTGACTACGGAAAATCTGTGAAAACACGAAAGTTAAAATAAACGGGCACTTTTAAAAACGGAAATATCTCAAGAACACGGATTCCTACCGGCAACTTTCCTGCACGTTATACTCAGAAATTTTCCTTGAATTCACACTAATTATTTTTTTACAGTGTGACGAGAGCCACTTAACCAGAACCTGATGGAAACCATTTTTCGAAAATCTGATGAAAGCCATTACAAAAATGCATTTTGATGATATGTATCTTTCCCTACAGTAGTAAAGTATTGTCTTTCGTGAACGTTCAGGATTCGGAATTTCTTAAGACCCATGGTTGAAATACGTAGTTTCTGCTGAATGCACGATGCCTAATGGCCACACATTCCTATTCATTGTGTTATACATATTTCAGGGTGATAAAGATCGACGACATTATAAAATTCGTTCAATTTGTACTTTTTGCTAGCGCATACAAGCGCTCTACTATTATGAAAAGTTCCAAAAATTATCACAATGAAGAGTTCGGTCTCACAACCATTCTACATTTCAATGTTTCTCTGACAAAGTGGAATACTGCTATAATCGAGGCTGTTTTCCAGAGACACTCGGGTGTCGGGAATCATAAGTTTACATATCTCGTTTTAATTACCATAAGACTATTTTATCTGCTTAACTTCATAAGAATGCAAAATGTTGTACGTAAATAAATGTGTACTCTCGAATTACTCATTTTATTTCCCACTCACAGAAATCTTGGTATTCGAAAGACACATACAGTGAATTATCTACGAACTGTACCAGGGTATATGTACTCCCTAGATTTTTTTCACTAGCAAGAAATAACTTTCGAGAAAATATGTTTTTTTCGAACACCCCTACTCTGTATGTGACTAAAGGTCCCGCAAAATAGCGAATGCTCTTGGTCTAGATATTGCAGGAGTAATTCTGTATCATGGTGTTAGTGAATAATTTCTCAAAGGCACAATATGTTTGAAATGCTGCATTTGTTAAGACATTAGAGAAATTTTCCCCCACCAACTGTTGGCTATGTACTTAGGACGAAATTAGATCAGCAGCGTGGCGTGGATATTATTGGGCGTTATGGGCTGTCATTTATTCTGCTACTGATATAATACTGTAGTTGAAGTAACTTCTGATGAGCTGAAGTAAAAAATTATGATGTAACACATACCCTAATATAATTTTCCTTTTGTACATGATGCAAATTATGATGTAACGTATACCCTAATATAACTTTCCTTTTTTGTTCATGATGCAAATTTCGATGCAACGTATACCCTAATATAACTTTCCTTTTTTGTTCATGATTGCAAATTATGATGTAACATCATCATCATCATCATCATTGTCAACCATTATCAATCCACTGCTGGACGAAGGTCTCCCCAAGTTTCCTCCACAACGGTCTGTCTTGTGCCAGTCTCCTCCATGTCACCCCTGCATACTTTCGAATTTCATCCACCCATCTCCCATGTGGTCTTCTTCTGGGTCTTTTCTTGTCCCTTGGAATCCAATCTAAAATTTCGGCTGTCCATCGATGATCTGTCCTTCTGGCAGTATGTCCAGCCCATTGCCATTTCAGGGATTTAACTCTGATCATGATGTCTTCCACTCTTGTCATTTTTCGGATCCACTAGTTCCTCTTCTTGTCTCTCCTGGTTACCCCAAGCATGCACCTCTCCATGCTTCTTTGAGTTGTCTGGAGCCTTTGTATGTCTCTTTTAGTTAAGGTCCACGTCTCTGCACCATACGTAAGCACTGGAAGGATGCATTGATCAAACACTTTTCTTTTAAGACATAATGGCATATTGCTCTTGAAAATTATGCTGTTTCTTCCAAAAGCTCTCCAGGCAAGTTTTGTACGCCGATTAATTTCTTCATCAATGTGACCCTCACTTGATA
This sequence comes from Macrothele yani, assembly GCA_039090855.1. Classification (NCBI taxonomy): domain Eukaryota; kingdom Metazoa; phylum Arthropoda; class Arachnida; order Araneae; family Macrothelidae; genus Macrothele; species Macrothele yani. Next base: position 192,046,892 of record CM076995.1, read on the forward strand.
TCTGCTGTCCAAGATAAACGAACGTGTCTGTTATCTCCAGCTTTTTCCATCAATCGATAAATCTTCATTTCTTGTAAAAGCATTGAACATCACTTTTGTCTTCTGAAAGTTCATTTTTAATCCCACTTCTTTACTCTTGTCCGCAAGTTCCTGGATCATACTCTGCAGCTCTGATGGGGTAGTTGCAAAAATGACTACGTCATCAGCAAAACGAAGGTGGGTTAGATAATCTCCATTAATCTTTATCCCCTTGTTTTCCCAGCTCAGCGACTGAAAAACACCCTCCAATGTGGCATTGAAGAGCTTCGGAGATATGGTGTCACCTTGTCTCACTCCCTTTCCAATTTTTACGTGTGTTGTATTTTCAAACAGCCTAATCTTTGCACTTGCATTTTCATAGATGTTATTAATAATATTAATGTATGCATCTTCAATACCGCAGGTTTTCAGAGTCATTGTAACTGCTGATGGTTTCACCGAATCAAAGGCTTTTTCATAATCGATAAAAGCCATGCACAATGGAAGTTCATATTCCCTCGCTCTTTCAATTAGTTCTCTCAGCACGTGGATATGATCTATTGTGCTGTAGCCACTCCTGAATCCAGCTTGTTCTCTCGGTTGAGCCATGTCCAGTGTTACCTTCAAGCGGTGTGAAAGAACTTTAGTGAAGATTTTATAAACTACTGATAGGAGGCTGATAGGTCTGTAGTTTCCGAGATCCTCAATGTCACCTTTCTTATGTAGCAGGATCATTGTAGCGGTGTTCCAATCCTCAGGAATCTTTCCTTCATTAAGGCATCGAGTGAAAATTTGGGCGAGTACTGTTTCGATTTCTCCACTTGCTTCTTGTATGATGTCTACAGTAATTCCATCTTCTCCTGGAGCTTTTCCTCTCTTCATGTTCTTGATTGCATGTGCAACTTCTGCTGGAAGGACTGGAGGAACTCTGGTACTGGTATCTTTCATGATGTCTGGAGTGCATATATCATCCCTTTCATATAATTTGGAGTAGAAATCTTTCACTCTTGTCAAAATTTCTCCTCTATTTCTTGTTACAGAACCATCTTCTTTTCTCAGTGCCATAATCTGTTTTCTTCTCTTACTGAGATGTCCCTTTGCTATCTTTAGGCTTTGGTTGTTTTCAATTGCTTTCCTCACTAGTTCACAGTTGAATTTCCTTACGTCTTCAGTGATACTTTTTCTTACTGTCTTGCATAGCTCTATATATTCCACTTTGGAAGTCACATCTTTAGTTGTCCTCATCTCTCTTCTTTTTGCATCAACATTTTGGTTTTTCCTGATAATTTGTTCACATGCAACTTGTTCTTAGACCCAGCTAATTTTGTTGCTGTTTCCATAAGAGCTTTGGTTACTTTTCTGTTAACTTCAGAGATGTCCACTTCTTCCGATGTTAGGCCTTCTAAAGCAGAGAACCTGTTCTTCAGTTCTAACTTGAAGGTATTATGGTGTTTTTTAAGGTTGGTTATGTCAATAGATTTTGTTTGTCTTATGAGCTTGCCACGTTCAAGTTTAGTGTTGAGGTGCATCTTACATCTCACCAATCTATGGTCACTACCTGTGTTGAACTTGTTTAGCACACTGCAGTCTTCTATGACGAATTTTTTGTTACACATAATAAAATCAATTTCACTTGTCGTCCCATTTGGATGTCTGCATGTCCATTTCCTGTGTGGCTTTTTCTTGAAGAAGGAGTTCAAGATGAAAAACCCTTCTGCCTCTGCAAACTCAACGAGAGTATTTCCACGCTGGTTTCTGTTGCCATGACCGAATTTACCTACTGAAGTTTCATTCTGTTGCTGTTGCCCTATTTTTGCATTGAAATCTCCCATAATTATTTTCAAGTGCTGCTTACCTTTATTATTTAGATGACAAATTTCCTCATAAAATTCTTCAATTTCTTCTTCAGGATGACTTGTGGTGGGTGCATAAGTTTGAATAATCTGAGCCTGGTTATCCAACTCTCGAAAAGATACCACGAAAAGATGTAACATATATCCTAATATAAATTTCATTTTTCGTACATGATGCAAATTATGATGTAACGTATACCCTAAAATAACTTTCCTTTTTTGTTCATGATGCAAAGTATTTAACGTGCATCCTAATATTAATTTATTTTATTGTTCCTCTAACTATGTATCTTTTGATTCGTTCTCTTTAAGAAATTTCTAACTGAACACTACATTTTAAATCTCGGCGCCTCCCTGATGGCGCAGTGGTCTAACCGATGGCTTCTGATCATTCGTCCGAAAGGGGTCTGGTTCGAATCCCAGTTAGGCATGGATGTTGTGTTTATCTTACGGCACTGGCTCTCTCTCTTTCATGGAACCAGTAGCCCTAAATTAGGGACGGGACCCTGCTTATAGCCCATTGAATTGCTCATGGTGGTCGTTAAACCTCCAATCAAAAACAAAAAAATGATCTGCGCCATGTTGCTTGCAACGCGAAATAAGGTCAAAGCTTGAGTGACGTTTGTAAAAGAGGTGAGATAAGTAGATTGTTTTCAATTAATGTTGGATGGATGGATGGCGTAAGAACTGTATCATCGGTTCACCAGATGTGAAGTTGATTATAGTAAATGTTATATGTTCAAATGTTATGAGCGTAATCGAAGCGTATGTTGAAGGGTGCGTTTTTATTATTGAAGTGGATTTCGTTGCCAACGTTGCGTGGATATTATTGTGCGTTATGGGCTGTCATTTATTCTGCTACTGACGTAATAGTTGAAGTAACTTCTGATGTGCTGACGTAAATTAAAGGGTTAACTGCAAGTTGCTCTCTCTCTCTCTCTTGAAGATACCTTGAAGTAATATTGCTGAGTTCAATTAAGAATATTAATTGTTAGGCCATCTAGTGTTTCAATTAAAACGACAAGTTTCATGCAATGTTAATGTTCTGGTTAAACTGACATTTTCACATATAATTACACTATTAAAACCTAAAAGCATTATAATGTCACATGGTATTTTACAAAACTCTTGAACATGAAAATTAGATGATAAGAGAAAGCGAAGGTCTTTTCTGATTTGAAAAGTAGGACATTGTCTATTTATAATTCAAAGACACTAGAAAAAATCTTCCCACCGCATGGAAACAGCTCACCTGAATCAGTGACCGTCAGAACGCTGATGATGTCACATATTTACCTGCCATTTGTCCTGATAAAGCAGGGTCAAATAATCAGGCAAACTGCAGTAGATCTTAAAAATCATTTTTAATAAATGCTGTTGACTTGTTCCATTTAAATATCATAAGGATCATAGTCAAAGAATATTTTTAGCTTTTGATCTTAAAGAAACTACATAATTTAGAATCATTACAATGTTCTGATTTTAACGCACCTTCATTTTGAATTCTAGTTCAATAGAAAATAAATCATAATCTCTAAAATGGTCAACAGGTATTTGCATAGCTTTTATGCGAAAGGTTAATCATCGATTTAATATGTCGACATGTAAGAACTAGAATTGAATTTCCATTGTTTAACACTATGTTTACAAAAACGCTTAAGTTTTCAACATATAGGATTATCTAAGTTGTCTAAGCGTAATAAGAGCCACAGTTTTTACTTTATTTCCGACAGCTATTTTTTCTTACCACTCTGCTGGAATTTCACCAGAAACATCATGCATCTCAGTCAAAACCTGTTGAAAAGGCAAGTTATCGGATTATGATGAAGCGTTTGGGAGAAGCGTTAGTCATTCATCTTCTCAAATTATTCTGTAAGTTTCGGAAATGTTCCTATAATCACTTCAGACTTTTAACACTTTTTTCATTGAGCGCTGTTCTCAAACTTCTCCCTGTTTTCGAAAAGTTAGTATATCAAAAGTTTGAAAAATGAGTAACACGGAAGATGAATGGAATATTAATCTCAGGTAATCCCTTCAAACATTAACAGCGTTAATAATTTCGATCCAGAGACGGGGATTAGCTTTTTAACTCACAGGAAGTTAAATTATGAACTTCTTTTTTCGACACTTTTATTCTAAGAGAGACCAATGAAGACAAGGGAAAGATTTTCCATCTGAATAAACAAGATCTTCCGGATTTGCTTCAAATTCCCATAAAGCTGGAATTTTAATGGATAAACACAAAGATATTTTACATGGAAAAATAACTAAAGATAGCAGATATCGAATTCTGAGCGTTGAAACTAGCTTTCAGCGTGAGAAGTAAGCTTTACAAGCGCCTTATTACTAGCTCTGGGTGTATTATTTGCCATGAATCAGGAATATTTATTGCAAAAAAGCCAATAATTCCATCACTAACGTCGTTTAAAATCTCATGTGTACTATTAAAAACAGCAGCAGTTTTTTTTTTGCCAAGATTGTCTGAAAAGGGCTGTTATTACACAATTCATGTTTCGAACTTGTGTTTTATCCAAATTACGAGTAAAGACATCTACAACGTGAGGTCTGTTGGCAGCACACATATGGGCTAGCTTCATTGCAAGTAAACACAATTTTGTAAACTAAGTCATTTTAATGGCGTTTTCATCATCATCATCATTGTCAACCATTATCAATCCACTGCTGGACGAAGGTCTCCCCAAGTTTCCTCCACAACGGTCTGTCTTGTGCCAGTCTCCTCCATGTCACTGCCGCATACTTTCAAATTTCATCCACCCATCTCTCGTGTGGTCTTCTTCTGGGTCTTTTCCTGTCCCTTGGAATCCAATCTAAAATTTCGGCTGTCCATCGATGGTCTGTTCTTCTGGCAGTATGTCCAGCCCATTGCCATTTCAGGGATTTAACTCTGATCATGATGTCTTCCACTCTTGTCATTTTTCGGATCCACGTGTTCCTCTTCTTATCTCTCCTGGTTACACGAAGCATGCACCTGTCCATGCTTCTTTGAGTTGTCTGCAGCCTTTGTATGTCTCTTTTAGCTAAGGTCCACGTCCCTGCACCATACGTAAGCCCTGGAAGGATGCATTGATCAAACACTTTTCTTTTAAGACATAATGGCATATTGCTCTTGAAAATTAGGCTGTTTCTTCCAAAAGCTCTCCAGGCAAGCTTTGTACGCCGATTAATTTCTTCACCAATGTGACCCTCACTTGATATCTGCTATCCAAGATAAACGTACGTGTCTGTTATCTCCAGCTTTTCTCCATCAATCGATAAATCTTCATTTCTTGTAAAAGCATTGTACATCACTTTTGTCTTCTGAAAGTTCATTTTTAAACCCACATCTTTACTCTCGTTAGCAAGTTCCTGGATCATACTCTGTAGCTCTGATGGGGTAGTTGCAAAAATGACTATGTCATCAGCAAAACGAAGGTGGGTTAGATAATCTCCATTAATCTTTATCCCTTTGTTTTCCCAGTTCAGTGATTGAAAGATATTTTCCAAAGGTGGCATTAAAGAGCTTCGGAGATATGGTGTCACCTTGTCTCACTCCTTTTATAATTTTTATGTGTGTTGTATTTTCAAACAGCCGAATCTTTGCACTTGCATTTTCATAGATGTTATTAATAATATTAATGTATGCATCTTCAATACCGCAGGATTTCAGAGCCATTGGAACTGCTGATGGTTTCACCGAATCAAAGGCTTTTTCATAATCGATAAAAGCCATGCACAATGGAAGTTCATATTCCCTCGCTCTTTCAATTAGTTCTCTCAGTACGTGGATATGATCTATTGTGCTGTAGCCACTCCTGAATCCAGCTTGTTCTCTCGGTTGAGCCATGTCCAGTGTCACCTTCAAGCGGTGTGAAAGAACTTTAGTGAATATTTTATAAACCACTGATAGGAGGCTGATAGGTCTGTAGTTCCTGAGATCCTCAATGTCACCTTTTTTATGTAGCAAGATCATTGTAGCGTTGTTCCAATCCTCAGGAATTTTCCCTTCATTAAGGCATCGAGTGAAAATTTGGGCGAGTACTGTTTCGATTTCTCCACTTGCTTCTTGTATGATGTCTACAGTAATTCCATCTTCTCCTGGAGCTTTTCCCCGCTTCATGTTCTTGATTGCATGTGCAACTTCTGCTGGAAGGACTGGAAGAACTCTGGTACTGGTACCTTTCATGATGTCTGGAGTACATGTATCATCCCTTTCATATAATTTGGAGTAGAAATCTTTCACTCTTGTCAAAATTTCGCCTCTATTTATTGTTACAGAACCATCTTCTTTTCTCAGTGTCATAATCTGTTTTTTCCCCTTACTGAGATGTCCCTTTGCTATCTTTAGGCTTTGGTTGTTTTCAATTGGTTTCCTTACTAGTTCACAGTTAAATTTCCTTACGTCTTCAGTGATACTTTTTCGTACTGTCTTGCATAGCTCTATATATTCCACTTTGGAAGTCACATCTTCTTTAGTTGTCCTCATCACTCTTCTTTTTTGCATCAACATTTTGGTTTTTCCTGATAATTTGTTCACATGCAATTTGTCCTTAGACCCAGCTAATTGTGTTGCTGTTTCCATAAGAGCTTTGGTTACTTTTCTGTTAACTTCAGAAATATCCACTTCTTCCGATGTTAGGCCTTCTAAAGCAGAGAATCTGTTCTTCAGTTCCAACTTGAAGGTATTATGGTGTTTTTTAAGGTTGGTTATGTCAATACATTTTGTTTGTCTTATGAGCTTGCTACGTTCGAGTTTAGTGTTGAGGTGCATCTTACATCTCACCAATCTATGGCCACTGCCTGTGTTGAACTTGTTTAGCACACTGCAGTCTTCTATGACGATTTTTTTGTTACACATAATAAAATCAATTTCACTTGTCGTTCCATTTGGATGTCTCCATGTCCATTTCCTGTGTGGGTTTTTCTTAAAAAAGGAGTTCAAGATGAAAAACCCTTCTGCCTCTGCAAACTCTACGAGAGTATTTCCACGCTGGTTTCTGTTGCCATGACCGAATTTACCTACTGAAGTTTCATTCTGTTGCCGTTGCCCTATTTTTGCATTGAAATCTCCCTAAACTATCTTCAAGTGCTGCTTACCTTTATTATTTAGATCACGAATTTCCTCATAAAATTCTTCAATTTCTTCTTCAGCATGACTTGTGGTGGGTGCATAAGTTTGAGCCTGGTATCTTCTCGAGAGTTGGATAACAAGTCGTGCAGCTCTGTCAGAGGAACTTTGAACTTCTACAACTTTATCCTTCAGTTTCTTGTTTATTATAAATCCAACACCACTAGTTCTGCCAGTATCTGTCCCACGATAGTAGAAGAGATGTCCACTTTTCAGTTCAATGAGATCTTCTCTATTTCTCCTTACCTCACTTAGCCCGACGATGTCCCACTTGATCCTTTGTAGTTCCTCTTCCAATTCAAGAAGCCTTGAATCAGAAGATAGGGAGCGTCCGTTATACGTCGCCAAGGTCAGCATCAGATGGCAGCCTAGTCCGGTCCTCCGGGGATTCTTAGCACCCTCTGCCTTCATGTCGCACTGGCCGCTGCATTGGCCAGGTACATTCCAGCTGCCGGAGACTGAGGGCCAAGATTTAAGTTGTGGAGTCATTTTGGAGGGGTTTGCCCATAACTCACCCCGCTGGCCAAGCGGGTTGGTGAATGTGGGATAGCATTTCCTCTAATCCCGATGGTATAGTTATACCGCTATTGGCGGTCGTCAGAGCCCCTTTAGTGGGAACAGGATGTACCACGAGAAGGCGGGGTTGACATTTGTCAAGAAGAGGCTGTGATGTTACGCATCACCTGACCTTACATCCCATATGTATGTATATATATATATATAGGAGATTTTGTTTCTGTTACCCAACATCACACTGAGCTCAGCGCAGTATTTTTATTAGACCCTGTGGCGGTGGCGAACAGCTTAATACAAATGCCCTTCAGTGGTAAAACACATGTCACGCAATCCTCATGATTGTTCAATTTCTCTCAGAGTAGTGCGACCCTATTTGCAAGACTAGCCACACTTGTAACTTCATTTTAACTGCCGTTAAGACAAATTCGTTCACATCCCCTTTCTTCTTTTTGTTTCTTTTGATTGATGGTTTAACGACCACCGTGAGCAACTCGGTGGGCTATAAGCAGTCACCTGCTACTAATTTAGGGCCACTGGTTCCAGGGAAAGGAGAAACTCAGTGCCGTTAGACAAGCACAACACCCATGCCTCACCGGTATCCGAAATCGGACCCTTCACAGGCGGCAGACCACTGCTCCACCGGGGCAAAACGCATTCCCTTTGACTAGAGCTTATATTTAACAACCCCCATGAGCCACTTGTAGCTTTATTAGCAGTCGTCCACCAGTTATTTTGGGACACTGTTCCCAAGGGAGGAACATATACTTTGCCATCGTACCAACATTATCTATGATTCCATCCCGTGCACACCTGAGGCAAATGATCCGTGACCAGCACCCACGAATCATTCGCGAACATTTGCTTACTATACTGGTGTGTGGGCATATAGAACACAATTTTCTCTCTTTGAAATACATGATCATAAAAAAGATCCTTAGCCCAGCTGTTTTCCACTTTAACCACGAAAAATGCCTTAGGTCTGCTAAGCATAAAGAAGTGCTTACCGCAGTTAAGTTGCGTTAAACCATTTCTATGTGACTGACAAACATTAATTGAAAAAAGACGGAAATGTTTAAGTAGGTCTTCAGAAAATGTTAAAGATATCGAGTCCAGAGCTCTTCAGAAATTTGCGCACCACATCTTCTTTTTCGTTAAAGTTGACGAATGGCAGGAAAAAGTTTCTTGTTGGCATCTGCAAAAAGTGCTTATCTCTCTCATTGGTTTAATTCCTTGGCACTGTCCCATCCTTGAGACAAATGGCTCTAAACTTATAGCCATACGGGTCGCTGATGGGGGTGGATAAACCCTGAAACATAATATCTCCCTGAAAGTTTCAGTAGTAAAAATGTTATGTTTTGATTCAGAAAAATAAGAGCGCAAAACCAAGTGATTTCCGCAGTTGGTGAATTAGTTTATGGTAAGAGCTATACTGACTTCTAGCATTATTAGGTGTAGATTCGAATTACGCTAATCGTTATAAGGAATTGGACTGTTAAAAAATTAAATTTATAAAATGAATTACTTGCCTAAAAGAATCTCGAACCAGCAGGACGCGCTCTTCCCTCCCTCCCTCTAAATGAATAAAATTTAAGTTATCAACTCAAGAGTGGACCACCATAAAACGTTTCTCCCGAAAACAGAAAGATTTAGGGTGGTCCTGGCATGTCTCAAATAAATAAAGCCTAAAAGCCACAAGAAAGTCCGCTAAACCAATATTCCTTAAAATAAGAAACAAAAACAATTGTGACGACACGTTAGAAATTAGGTGAATAAACGTTTTTTGAATGCACTAACACAGATCCCCAATCCAGAAAAGAAGAGGCACTAATGCATGTTTGAATTAAGAATCCTTGTTAGATAGCATATCGTTCCCGAATCCAAATCATCATCTGATGAATAAGAAGGTGATCACTTTCGCGATTTTTATTAAGGTTCTGTTGCCAGCAACTCTCTTAATCCCGAGTGCGGGAATTAGACGAAGACTTGGAGTAGGGAGGCGGGCCTTGTGGAAAGCCTTTTCCACGCCACTTTCACAAACTTCTTGACAGCCACGAAATGCCGGAGCTGGCTCAAAAATCTGTGGAATCCCAGGGGTTTCGACATGAAGCATGGGAAAGTCTCAACTGAACGATGGCATTCCTCATCATTACTTGTAGGCCGAGGCTTTTGAGGAGAAGCTGGAGGAACCGAAGTTCCTCAGACTTTGACGGAGGTATTGCTATCACCTTGGTCGGGGCAGGCTGGAGTAAGGCAGTCCTTTTAGGTTCTTAGTTTTGTGCAAGATTAGCAGGAGGAGACACTGTGGGTTGACTGGGGTGCAGCCTGGGAGCAGTTGATAGACGGTGAAGATTTTCCGGCTGGAGTCTCGGATTTGAAGGTTTGTCACTGTGTGCAGATGTAGGGGTCTTGGCAACTGGAACAGATGGAGTATTGCAGACCACTGCAGCGCAGGGACGTTGAGGAATGACCAGCTTCTTCTTGAGAACATCCACCGCCATGGCTGCCTGTGCTTAATTATCAATCAAGTGTGTAAGCATATACTCAAGGCGGTGCTGTTTTTCAACAAGAGCGCTGAGAGCATTGAGCGCCAGACCCATGAAATTTCTGCTCATTAAGTGGTGATCTATGAGGAGTCTATCCACCGAAGTGGTGCAGCTGAGTTGAGCGTTCAGCGTGAGTTGCGTGGTCTCAGATGTATTGATCCACGTTTTTATGATGGACAAAGGTTGATCCATGGAGTTGTGGGGATTCTCCAGACCCTTGAAGGGGCCATTGAGGAATGGAGCAAGAAGAGGTGCCTCTTCATCACTGACGACAGGAGGTGCGAGATCTCACTAGCTACTGGATGTTGTCCCTTCCATGATCTCCGGTTTCAGGAAAAATTTGTCTCTGGACTTTCTTCTTGGATTTTTGAACTCCCTAAGTGTGAGTGTTTTCTATTTTTCTCGGCATTTCTCGGCTTTTTCAACACAACCTTTAAGGAACAGGGAAGCCGGTTCTTTGCTGCGTCCTTTATTTACGAACATACACAAAGAAACGAAAGTTCTGCAGGAATGAGGTAGAAAACGCCGTGATTGGCCAGTTCCAAGCAGTTGTGTGGCCTGGAAGAATGATAATCCAATAGGAATTTTTTTCCGCTCTGCTTGGGTGGGCAGAAGTTGGGCCACAATCCAAAAATGACGTGACAATCACGTCATTCCCAAGTTAGGATTGAGCCAACAGTTGAAGAAATCAATGATAATTTTCTGTTAGTGCCGGCCATAGCGAGGAGCTAATAGGAAACTTGGAATCACGCCTATTCATATGCTGCATTTTATTCTCCAGTGCTCATCTCTGGAATCTAAATTTGGATTGAGCGATTCCTTTTAAGTTTTTTTCTATATTTACTGGAGGTTTAACGGCCACCATGAGCAACTCAGTGGGCTATCAGCAGTCGCTCCTTCCCCCCTAATTTAGGGTCACTGGTTTCAGGGGAGGGAGAGAGTTAGGCTCGTAAGACAGACACAACATCCATGCCTCACCGGGATTCTAACCCGGACCGCTTTCGGGCGAACGATCAGATGCCATTGCTTAGACTATTGCGTCACCAGGGCGACCCTTTTAAGTTCAGGTACTTATGGTGGTCGTAAAACCAATCACATTTCTCGATGGTTTTACTGGACTTAAGATTGTGTGCGTATTTTTAATAGTGTAAGTGCGATCATTCCTTTCAAGAGTATAGGCAAGACATCTTAGTGGGATAGCTAAGATGCGAAATTGTTGCATTATTATTGGAATGGACATGTCGGAATGAATTGCTTTCTCGCAATTTTTGCATCGTTTTAATATTAGCGACACGGTGTTTTTGTCTCTGGAAAGCATTCTTTTCTCGACTTTCGTTAGCTTACCATATTACGCTGTGTAAAGAATTTCCACCTGTTCTCCTAATTCGTATAGAGAGCAAAAGGGTCCACATTATTTTGGTCTTTGCCGCAAATGCTAACAAATAAAAATAATAATGACTTTTATTACTTTTTAATTTGGCACAAGATCTGTTTTTTTCTTCGTTAGTCACCTTTTGATATGAAGTCCTACAATCTAAAACATACTTCATTGTTCTTCTTTCGTGGATAAGAAAGTACACCTTTGAAGAAGCTGAATGTGTTGCCACGTTCACAAAAAAAGGGACTAAAGTACATTAAAGATATATTTTGTCTTTAGATGTTTTCATAACGATATCATAGACCAAATAAAATATGCCAGGGAAACGTTTTACAGTACACGTACACTTCTTCCTTTTATTTATAGCTGAAAGCTGCTGAGGTCAAAGGTGAGCACATAAAGTGCCCCAAATTTTATGAAATGGTAAAATTAACGGTACAAAATGAAACTTAGTTTCTTTTAAAGCTGCATGGAATAAAGCCTAACATCGTTTTTAACACTAAGTATTCAATAAAATGAGTTTGCTGTCCACTGGCGCACCCACGGTGGAGGGGCTTAGGTGCTTATGTCTCCTGAAGCCCCAATTACATTAAGAACGATAAACGTCAACTCTTAGTTGTCCAAAGGTGGTCGGTTCAACACATTGTTTTCCAGGGATTTTATTCTGATCATGATGTATTCCATTCATTCCAGTCTTGTTATTTTTCTTATCCACGAGTTTCTCTTCTTACCTTTCCATTATATTTATATACACAGTCGAGTCACATTATTGTGGTAACCTCCTACTTTTGACATCAACAGCGTGTAGCCAATGAAAGAAGGCACGTGTCGTGAGCTGGCTTGGAGGGTATGTAAAATGTGCTGTAGGTATTCTGAAAACATATCACCCGTTGCTCGCATGGATAAAAAGAGAGATTCATCAAATTTTTTTTTTGATTGGAGGTTTAACGACCACCGTGAGCAACTCAATGGGCTATAAGCAGTCACCCGTCCCTAATTTAGGGTCACTGGTTGCAGGAAAGGGAGAGAGCCAGTGCCGTAAGACAAACACAACATCCATGCCTCACCGGGATTCGAACTCTGACCCCGTTCGGACGAATGATCAGAAGCCATCGCTTAGACCACTGCGCCACCGGGGCGGCCATCAGAATTGCAAAAAGGGATGATTATTGGCTTTCGGGCCAAGGGTGGCAGTGTTTCTGAAGCATTGCAGTTTGAGAACTGTTTCTGTGCTGCTCTGGTTAAAGTTTACTATGATTAGAGAAATGGCACCATTGAGCATAAGTGACGTGGAAACTGCCAAGCACCAGGTGCCATTGATGTGAGATGTGAAAGTCGGCTTCGAAGGTGCTTGAGGCCGATCGACGAGCTACCGTGGAGCAATTCACTGGCCGAATGAACCAGAGGGACTACCGGAAGTGTATCTAAAACAATAGTTCAGCGAAACCTGTTGCGTATGGTGCTCCGATATAGACGGATGGTCACTGCATCTATGCTATCGAAGGGGCATCGGCAGCAAAGGCTTACATTTGCATGGTATTATAGGAAATGGACCTCCGCTGATTGGCAAAGGATTGCCTTGATTGGCAAAGGTATTGCCATGAGTAACGTTTTCTGCTTCATCGAACGGATGGACTTTGGCTTATAAGGCGAGAAACATCGGAGAACAAAAACACTCTTTAACCATTGCTGGAAGAACACGAGGTGGTGAGGGCAGCGGGGAATGTTTTAGTGGAATTCTCTGGGTTCACTCATACCTGTGGAAGGTACTATGGACCGAATTCGTTATGAATCCATCATTGCCGACGATGTGTACCCATACATGCCGATTGTCTTCCCTGGGGCGGATGGGATCTTCCAGCACGAAAATGCAACGTGTCACACAGCTGCAAATATTCGAGAGTAGTTGGGAGAGCTCGATGAAGACATCGAAGTACTTCCCTGGCCCCTTATTCCCCAGACTTAAACCCAATTGAGCATCTATGGAACCACGTCGACCGTGTTGTTCGCTCTATGGATCCTCCACCACGCACCCTCCAGCAGCTGTTAGATACACTGCAATCAGCATGGCTCTACATGCCTGTGAACACCTTCCAGCACCTTATTGAGTACCTCCCAGCCCGTCTAGCTGCTATCCAAGCTCCACACGGCGGCTACTTTGGATACTAGCTGGTGGTCAAAATAATGTGACTCGATCATGTATATATATATGTATATACACTGACGGAAACAAAAATCCCAACACCACGAAAAAATAGTTGTAGAGGAATGAAATGGCGGCAATACATTTGTATAGGTAACATATTTAATCGATTAAAGTTTCAAGATCACAGCTTATTGTAAGCGCGAGAAGAGCCATTTTAAATGTGAATTGCTGGTACATTAATAACCGGTGTAACCGCCAGAATGTTGAATGCAAGCACGCAAACGTTCATGCATTGTGTCGTACAGGTGCTGGATGTCAGTTTGTGGGATGGAGTTCCATGCCTGTTGCTCTTGGTCGGTCAATACAGGGACGGTTAATGCTGGTTGGGGGTGATGCTGGAGTTGTCGTCCAATGATGTCCCATACGTGCTCGATTGGTGAAAGATCTGGTGATATAGCAGGTAACGGCAACATATCGACACTCTGTAGAGCATGTTGGGTTACAACAGCGGTATGCGGGCGAGCGTTATCCTGTTGGAAAACACCCCCTAGAATGCTGTTCATGAATGACAGCACAACAGGTTGAATCACCAGACCGACGTACAACTGTGCCGTCAGGGTACGTGGGATAACCACGAGAGTGCTCCTTCTGTCATAGGAAATTGCTCCGCAGACCATAACTCCAGGTGTAGGTCCAGTGTGTCTCTGCCGCATACAGGTTGGTTGCAGGCGCTCACCTGGCCTCCTTCTAACCAACACACGGCCATCACTGGCACCGAGGCAGAACCGGCTTTCATCAAAAAACTCAACAGATCTCCACTCCGTCCTCCAATGAGCTCTAGCTTGACACCACTGACATCGCAAACGGCAGTGGTTTGGAGTAAGTGGAATGCACGCTACAGAGCGTCTGGCTCGGAGCTGTCCTTCAACTAACCGATTTGTAACAGTTCGTTGTGTCACTGTGGTGGCAACTGCAGCTCGAATTGCTGCCGCAGAGGCGGTACGATGCGCCACGGTCATGCGCCGTACACGACGGTCTTCCATCTCAGTAGTGCCACGTGGCCGGCCGGAACCCGGTCTTCTTTAGGCAGTACCTTCCCTTGACCACCGCTGCCAACAATCAAGCACAGTGACTACATTCCTGCCAAGTCGTTCTGCAATATTGCGGAACAAAAATCCACCTTCTCGTAGCCCTATTACACGACCTCGTTCAAACTCCGTGAGCTGTTGATAATGGCTTCTTCGTCTTCTTAAAGGTATTCTTGACTAACATCAACACACTACGTCGAATTATATAGCCACACACATATAGCCTACCACCGATAGGAATGCCTGGGTGCTCCACTGTTGCTGTCGTTCTTCAAATCCAGTAATTTAAATTCAGATTAGGATTTCGAGGAATGAAATCGCCGTGAAATTAATAGTTTGCACTTATTTTGTTTCATCGAATATTTTACCGATGTTTCATGTCAGAGACACAATGTTTGCTTCCATCTGCGTCATACGCACAGAAGCAAACCGTTAATCTCGATGTTCATAATCATCGCCTTCCATGGAGATATATTTGATTCACCCGCCTAATACTTTGGGGAGTGCTGCTCTACCCTAAGTGGCTGATGTCAGCTCCCTTCAATAGTTTTTTGACCTATCACAATGCTATGTTCTTTTGTTTTCGAAGGTGTTTTTTGACACCTGCTGTCTTTATGTCTGTCAGCATGAACAGGTGTTTCTTTGATCTCTAAATGTGCTCTGATATTTGCATCTGTTATTATTCGGTAAAATACGTTTCTACCAAGCAAATGAAAATTAACGAAAGTATGTTCTTTCTCTTTTTTGGTTTAATGTCGTTAGAGTAGCATTTTTTACGTGATGTACATTTGTGTGATATTTTATATTTCGCTGCGTTCTTGCTATAATCCAGCAGTTGGTCAGGGTTTTTCCAGAGTCACCGAATTGGCTGAAGTCAAAAGGGCGGTACGAAGAAGTTGGAAGATTGCTGGAAGTCATCGCACAAGCAAACGGAAGAGAACTTCCTCCAGATTATATCATTAACCTCAAAGTAAGTCCTTTTGTAAAAATAATGCATGCTTAAATAAAAATGCAAAAGAGAAATCGAGTTAGAAAACGTTTCAGGCCGTGTAAAGTATTTTCATTGTAATTTATTAGTAACTATACTCCATACACATAAGAAAATATTAAACATACGTATTTACTGTGCACATGTTCACATGGAAGTGATCGAAATTTTAAAAACTTCGAAAATGCTAGAGATATTAAATGCAAAAATATCGTTCATTACACTCTGCTTTTCCTCACATCATAAAATTCTCATTAAATCAGGTAGAAGCATCAAGAAGGGCATACTATATATTTTATCAGACACGATTGGGTTCTCAAACCTAGCAGCTATCGCTGTTTGTGCATTTTGTGTAGATGCACCCACCACAAGTCATCCTGAAGAAGAAATTGAAGAATTTTATGAGGAAATTTGTCATCTAAATAATAAAGGTAAGCAGCACGTGAAAATAATTATGGGAGATTTCAATGCAAAAATAGGGCAACGGAAACAGAATGAAACTTCAGTAGGTAAATTCGGTCATGGCAACAGAAACCAGCGTGGAAATACTCTCGTTGAGTTTGCAGAGGCAGAAGGGTTTTTCATCTTGAACACCTTCTTCAAGAAAAAGCCACACAGGAAATGGACATGGAGACATCCAAATGGGACGACAAGTGAAATTGATTTTATTATGTGTAACAAAAAATTCGTCATAGAAGACTGCAGTGTGCTAAACAAGTTCAACACAGGTAGTGACCATAGATTGGTGAGATGTAAGATGCACCTCAACACTAAACTTGAACGTGGCAAGCTCATAAGACAAACAAAATCCATTGACATAACCAACCTTAAAAAACACCATAATACCTTCAAGTTAGAACTGAAGAACAGGTTCTCTGCTTTAGAAGACCTAACATCGGAAGAAGTGGACATCTCTGAAGTTAACAGAAAAGTAACCAAAGCTCTTATGGAAACAGCAACAAAATTAGCTGGGTCTAAGAACAAGTTGCATGTGAACAAATTATCAGGAAAAACCAAAATGTTGATGCAAAAAGAAGAGAGATGAGGACAACTAAAGAAGATGTGACTTCCAAAGTGGAATATATAGAGCTATGCAAGACAGTAAGAAAAAGTATCACTGAAGACGTAAGGAAATTCAACTGTGAACTAGTGAGGAAAGCAATTGAAAACAACCAAAGCCTAAAGATAGCAAAGGGACATCTCAGTAAGGGAAGAAAACAGATTATGGCACTGAGAAAAGAAGATGGTTCTGTAACAAGAAATAGAGGCAAAATTTTGACAAGAGTGAAAGATTTCTACTCCAAATTATATGAAAGGGATGATACATGTACTCCAGACATCATGAAAGGTACCAGTACCAGAGTTCTTCCAGTCCTTCCAGCAGAAGTTGCACATGCAATCAAGAACATGAAGCGAGGAAAAGCTCCAGGAGAAGATGGAATTACTGTAGACATCATACAAGAAGCAAGTGGAGAAATCGAAACAGTACTCGCCCAAATTTTCACTCGATGCCTTAATGAAGGAAAGATTCCTGAGGATTGGAACACCGCTACAATGATCCTGCTACATAAGAAAGGTGACATTGAGGATCTCGGAAACTACAGACCTATCAGCCTCCTATCAGTAGTTTATAAAATCTTCACTAAAGTTCTTTCACACCGCTTGAAGGTAACACTGGACATGGCTCAACCGAGAGAACAAGCTGGATTCAGGAGTGGCTACACCACAATAGATCATATCCACGTGCTGAGAGAACTAATTGAAAGAGCGAGGGAATATGAACTTCCATTGTGCATGGCTTTTATCGATTATGAAAAAGCCTTTGTTTCGGTGAAACCATCAGCAGTTACAATGGCTCTGAAAACCTGCGGTATTGAAGATGCATACATTAATATTATTAATAACATCTATGAAAATGCAAGTGCAAAGATTAGGCTGTTTGAAAATACAACACACGTAAAAATTGGAAAGGAGTGAGACAAGGTGACACCATATCTCCGAAGCTCTTTAATGCCACATTGGAGGGTGTTTTTCAGTCGCTGAGCTGGGAAAACAAGGTGATAAAGATTAATGGAGATTATCTAACCCACCTTCGTTTTGCTGATGACGTAGTCATTTTTGCAACTACCCCATCAGAGCTGCAGAGTATGATCCAGGAACTTGATGACAAGAGTAAAGAAGTGGGATTAAAAATGAACTTTCAGAAGACAAAAGTGATATTCAATGCTTTTACAAGAAATGAAGATTTATCGATTGATGGAGAAAAGCTGGAGATAACAGACACGTACGTTTATCTTGGACAGCAGATATCAAGTGAGGGTCACATTGATGAAGAAATTAATCGGCGTACAAAACTTGCCTGGAGAGCTTTTGGAAGAAACAGCATAATTTTCAAGAGCAATATGCCATTATGTCTTAAAAGAAAAGTGTTTGATCAATGCATCCTTCCAGTGCCTACGTATGGTGCAGAGACGTGGACCTTAACTAAAAGAGACATACAAAGGCTGCAGACAACTCAAAGAGGCATGGAGAGGTGCATGCTTGGTGTAACCAGGAGAGATAAGAAGAGGAACTCGTGGATCCGAAAAATGACAAGAGTGGAAGACATCATGATCCGAGTTAAATCCCTGAAATGGCAATGGGCTGGACATACTGCCAGAAGGACAGATCATCGATGGACAGCCGAAATTTTAGATTGGATTCCAAGGGACAGGAAAAGACCCAGAAGAAGACCACATGGGAGATGGGTGGATGAAATTCGAAGTATGCAGGGGTGACATGGAGGAGACTGGCACAAGACAGACCGTTGTGGAGGAAACTTGGGGAGACCTTCATCCAGCAGTGGATTGATAATGGTTGACAATGATGATGATGATGATAGGCAAACGCTCTGAAATGTTTGTCTCATTTTTCTACACCATTCCATTGGAGAGCAAACCCTAAGAGCGTTGATAAATTATCGGGACAAATGCTCAATATTTATGCTAGGAGCTATAACCTATAACCTTTTTTCCGGTGGTAGGATAAGAATCCATGGCTTCCTAATCTGTGTGCAGCGGCTGTTCTCCCAACCAAACTATGGTTGCTCCATTGTCAATTTAACTCATGCGTCACTTCCGTAGCATGTTATCTACATCATATCACGTGAAACGTAGAAAGCATGTGATTTTTGCGAGTAATTGTTCCCTATGACTGTTACCTGCTTGATCTTCGTACTCTTGTAGTATTATAGAGAATCGCAACAAAATTATATGCATTTGCTTACTAAATGCTTATCAAAGCAAGTTCGAGAAGATAAACTTTCGTCTCATAAAACATGAATTTATACCCTTAGCACGTTTTTGCGCGAAAACATTAGAAATCGCATGCATTCTTTACCAAATTACTTTATGCCAAAAATGCAGATCTACTTTCTTTAATATTTTCAGTATATATTGAATGCCTTTATTAGCAAAGCGTCAGAAACATGCCATTCTGATAATTCCCAAAATACGGTTGCAAACTTGAATGATTGTATACACTGAAAAGCAATTGAATTAGAGATACCTGTCTAGTAACGTGTAGCACCACCTTTCGTCCTGATGACGGCGGCGATACGTCTCGGCCATGGACTCGATAAGAAACCGGAGGCGATGGAAAGCCATACGGATCCACGACCCCTGAACAAGCTCCCACAGTTCACGAAGATTTAATGGAGGGGTCAGAGCCTCGAACATAACTCTCGATGGCATCCCAGATGTGCTCGTTGGGATTGAGGTCAGGTGCTGTAGCAGGCCAAGGAAGCGATGTCACGTCGGTGAAGTGTTCATCCAACCATTCGGATACAATGCAAGAGCGATGGCACGGTGCATTGTCATGTTGCAGGATGAGGTACCCAGTGGGATGTTGAAGACCCACAAACGGGTGCAAATGGTCGTCCAGGATATCCCGGTAACGTTGACCTGTGAGGGACGATGTGACACGTACCAGGGGTCCATTTCAGTCAACGTAAACAGTTCTCAGACGAGAATGCCCCCACCCCTTACCAGCTTGAAAAGTACCCTGCTGGCAAGAAGGATCCATCGCTTCATGTGGTTTGCGCCGTACTAGTATCCTGCCATCCGCATGTACCAACGTGAATCTCGAGTCATCAGTCCAGACAACATTTTCCCACATGTCTAGGGTGCAGTGGCGATGTTCCCACTCCCATGCTAATCTTTGCACCCTGTGATGTGCGGTCAGCAGCGGTACCCTCGTGGGACGATGTCTTCTGTACACCATAGCGAGGAGATGGTTCTGGATGGTGTGTCTGCTTACACGTTTTTGTGCAACAGCGTTAAATTGCCGAGTGATTTCTTGCACTGCAGCCCGTCTATCCGCTGTTACAATGCGAGCTAGCCGACGATGACCCCGCTCATCCACACGCTGTTGTCCACGGCAGTTGGAGCCTGCAGGGATGGTTTTACTGGATTCGATGTATTCACGGTGCACCCGTGAACAGTAGCTCGTGAAAATCCCAGTGCCTGCACGATTTCCGAGAGGGAGTGACCCATTCGTCGGGCCCCGATAATTTTCCCACGATCAAATGCTCTTCGATCCTTCGTCTTAAATTAATCACAAACTTGAGACTTGGTCATTCTGGTTTGTGTAGTGGTTAGCATACCCGGGCACCATCTGGGAGACGAGGATTCGTTTCCCGCTCCAGGACGACACGATTTTCAAGTTTTCGGATATTATCTGACTCCATGCCATATTTACACCAATATACGGATCCACATCTTCCATATTTGTATTGTTCAATGGTGTAATCCCATATTTCATTCATTGAAAGAAATATGGTTTTGCAGCTTACTGCACCGGTGACCTAATGATCAGAGGCGTGGGTTTTTTGTGAATTGTCCAGTGTGGTCCTCATTTCCTGCTATGGCATGTGTGGAGTGCTTTTCCAAAAGCACTGCTTGCGCCCTTCTCTTGAAAAACCAGATGCACTAAATCTGCGATATGAGCGACTCTTTGTGCCATTAAATACGCACTCCCAATGGACAAACATGCCTGTAGTTTAGGACAATTTCGATGTGTGAAGATGTTACCCTAGTGGAAGGATAACATTTTGCAGAAATATTTTCCACTAGGTCTCATTTAACGAAAGCAAGAAGGATTTACATTTCTTCCGAAATTGTACTAAGAAATTATACTTGGGTTTTTAAACTCATGCACTATTTAGTTTATGCTTCACATTAAGGATAAAAAAAACGGCCCGACGTGTAAAGTGTGATGCAAGAAGTTTTGGCTAGCTCTCCTTGTTTCTAGGCTTCAGGTGTTCAACACAGTACAAGCACTGACGTTTGGGATGATAGATATTCACCCTATTTACCTGCAATCCCGAAAAGTCCCTTTGAAATAATTTAGGACCGGGATTATTCTGATGAGACATTTTCTATGGCGCTGGCTATAATGTTTAACCTACTGCATGTTTAACCATTACATTATGACCACCTACCTAATAAGCTATAGGACCCCATTTAGCCGGCAAAACAGCGTCCACTCGGCGAGGCATCTATTTGATGACGAGGCGATAGGTATCCTGATGTATCTGGTACCATAATCTCAACAGCAAAGCCTCCAGTTCCCGTAAACTTGGGGGTGGTGGTGATTTAGCGCGAACCCGTTTTCCTAAGTCGAACCACAAATGTTCGCTTGTTCATTTCAGGTGAATTTGGAGGGTTGTGCATTAACAGAAAGCCACCAGCATGTTCCTTAAACAACTTCTTGACGATGGCGGCAGTGTAGCATGGCGCATTATCCTCTTGGTAATGGCCAACACCAGCAGGGAACACAGTTGCCATTAGCGAGTGAACTTGGTCCGCAAAGCTGTTCATATACCTGACGGCCGTCAGGGTTTGTACAGTTGGAATAATGGGGCCTAAAGTGCCCCCCCCCCAAAAAAAAAAAAATTCCCGCAGCGTAACACCGCAGCCGCCGGTCTGTTTCGCCCAGCACTGCATCCAGGTGCCAGAGGCTCTGTTTTTTGTTTTATTTTTTATTGAAGGTTTAACGACAACCGTGATCAACTCAACGGGCTATAAGAAGTCGCCCGTTCCTAATTTAAGGCCACTGGTTCCAGGTAAGGGAGAGACCCAGTGCCGTAAGAGAAACACAGCATCCATGCCTCACCGAGATTCGAACCCAGATCCTTATCGGACGACTGGTCATAAGCCATCGCTTAGACCACTGTGCCGCCGGGGTGGCATACCCTCCGTTGGTAATAGGCGTATCCGCGCTCGGCCGTCTACGTGATGCACCAGGAATCTTGATTCGATAGACCAGGCCACTTTCTTCCAATCATCCAGGGTCCAATCTCGATTATCTTGGGCCCATTTCATGCGTTGTTGGCGATGACGTGCAGTGAGCATGGAGATCCGGCTGCGTTTAAGGCTGCGCAGGCCCATGCGCAGAAGGCTGCAATGAACTGTGTGCTGTGACACATTGCCCTAATCACCACTGTTGTAGCTGCGGGTGATTTGTCTCACTGTGGCCTGTGCTCGATGTGAACAATGAGCGACCGTCTGCTCTCCCCAGTGGCATCAATGAGCTGCGGACGACACACGGCCGCAGCTCACTGATGCCAGAGGGGAGCGAAGACGGTGCACCACTTTTGACTGTGAGCCTGTGCACCACTTTTGACATGTAATCACTACAGCGGAAGGTGAACAACCCACAAGCCGTGCAGTTTCCGAGATCGTAGTTCCGAGGAGCAGTATCATCACAATTTGCCCTTTATCAAACTCCGATAAATCGGCGGCTTTTCCAATTCTGACTCCGAACACTCTACTGACCAAAACCGGTGCTCGGGTTTGTATACTGTTTTTTGAACTTCACCTGCGCCACCGTTTTGTCTCCAAGCGGGTTCATTTCTCTAGGCTGGGGGTGGTAATAGTGTAATGGTTCATCGGTGTATATCAATACAATGTTTTTCATTTCGCAAATGCGCATCACTGATAGAAGCCCCGAAGGACGTCGTAAAAATGTGTGAGAGCAGTGTTTGTAGATATTTAGTGCGTTTTCATAAAGTAGGAGGTGAAATTAAATAATAGCAAAACATTTTCGTACACAAAACAAAAGCTTCATATATATATTTGGAAACATACTGGCTCATTTTTCCTTGAAACTTGGGTATATTTTTCTTGGAAAACGAACCACTGAATCTTAAAGTAGGAGGTGAAATTCAATAATAGCAAAACATTTTCCCACACAAAACAAAAGCTTCATATATATATTTGGAAGCATACTGGCTCATTTTTCCTTGAAACGTGGGTATATTTTTCTTGGAAAACGAACCACTGATTCTTAAAGTAGGAGGTGAAATTCAATAACAGCAAAACATTTTCCCACACAAAACAAAAGCTTCATATATATATTTGGAAGCATACTGGCTCATTTTCCCTTGAAACATGGGTATATTTTTTTTGGAAAACGAACCACTGAACCTTAAAGTAGGAGGTGAAATTCAATAATAGCAAAACATGTACCCACACAAAACCAAATCCTCATATTTATTTTTGGAAACATACTGGTTCATTTTTCCTTGAAACTTGGGTATATTTTTCTTGGAAAACAAACCACTGATTTATAATTTCTCTGAAAAGAAAACCTATATCATATTCTGTATGTTTTTAAAATTCTTTCATCTTGCTCTTTTACAGAGGCGTTTCAGAGTTGAAGGAGCTCTAAGAGAAGAGCACAGGCAAAGCCATACGGACCACACATACAGCACATGGGACTTGTTCAGGACAACTAATATGAGAAAAAAAACCACTGCCGTAATCTTCATTTGGTGAGAAAGGTTTCAATTTTGACCCATTTAAAGGTCACTACTTTATATCTAAATTATTCTTACAATAACTTGGAAAAGTTTCCAAATTTAAAGCAACATTTCCCGTAAAGATTGATATATTTCATTCTGCAGAATGTTCCATCAAAGTTAAGATATATAGGAGTAGTCCGTGGGGGAGTAACTAACTCGCGGACTTTTACTGATTGCTGTGTGGTTCCCAGTTGCTGTTTTTCCATCCGCTTTTGTTTCTCTTCATGCGCTGCAACCACTGGCTTGGAATCGCATGAGTGCAAAAATGAACATGAGCGTCGGAAATATATGAAAAACGAACTGATAGCCGCACCGTGACCAAATTTTCTTAGTACTCTTTCCTGAGAGAAGTTCGTTAGCCACCAATTAAAATACAAAGGCCATCCTGAAAGTTATTCCTCGTCCCTCATAAGATTTTTATTTGTAGCAGCAAAAATGTGAAACTTGGTAGCAAAATCTTTGGATATAATGTTAATAATGCCAGCCTATTCAAAGTATTGTGCATCACTTTCTATATATTTCCGCCATCTTTGAACCCATTGGTAAAATCCATTTTGGAAAAATTCCTCCTGAGGCTGTCTTTTCACCCATGAGTTCACAGCCAGTATAATGTCTGTCACATCGTCGAAACGTTCCGCACGAAGGGTGTTTTTCAAACGAAAAAGTCTGAGGGAGCCAAATCAGGACTGTAGGGGGGCATCACCGTCCACCCCATTTTGGCAATAGCCTGTGCAGTCTCCATTGAGGTGTGAGGTCGTGTGTTATCATGGTGTAAAACAACACTATGAAGTGGAATGTCACGTCTTTTGCTTCTGATAGCTTCCTTTAGCGCTCTTTAATGTCTGAACATAGTGAGCACTCTTTATTGTTGCAACTCCGGGATGGTGACACGATGATTAGATATGATAAGGTCTTCCACTCGTTGCCTGTTGGCATATGTCACTGAAGTTGCGGGTCTTCCACTCCGTTGTTTGTCCAACACTGAACTTTCTCCCTATCGAAACCTCTTCATCCATCTTCGGACATTACTGATATCGATTGGGGCTGCTCCATACACCACCAGGAGTCTTCTGTGTGAACTTCTGGAGCCTCACATACCTCTTTTTCCAGGAATTCAATAACGGCTCGCTGTTTTTCTCTGTCATTCATGATCTGTATTTCCGATTCTGAAAAATGATCTGCACCCACATTGGTAACGTATCATAGAGAACATGGCAGTGCAGTTTCATTTAAATCACTTCAAAATTTCAAAAGCTATTAAGGAGGAGGCATTACTTTCAGGATGCCCCTGGTAATTACAGATCGCCATTTCTTTGGGAAATTTACCACAGATTGAGAGATAGTAAAGTTTTGATACTGCTGGGAAGAGTAATTTATCAAATTAGATATGCACTGTTCATTCCTTCTATACAGAAACACCAGCCGATGAATTAGAAACCTTTATACAGATGTACGTAAAGGTCACTTACGAAGCGTTTATCAAAAAACACGTGGTCGTATGTGTCACCACGTGGTTTTAGTATTAAGACTGCTGCTCGCAAGTAATCGTCAGTGGTGTTGGTCACGATGGGGAAAACCAAAGAATCGTTCGGAGTTCGATAAATGGCTTATTATAGATGCTCGTCTGGTTGGAGCAACGGTTTTGAAAACAGAAGCGCTGACCGGTATCTCAAAAGAAGAGATATTCCGTGTCTTTAATCAGCGGAAAGCTAAATCTACTTAGCTCGTCTAAGAGTCAAAACTTTGGCGCGACGACAATCTGTCAGGGAGGTCCCCGTCGTCTGAGAGGACTTGTACGGTAATGTAGGACTTCGGTGTGCAGCAGTTGACCGAAGAATTCAATGAAGGCTCATATCTTAGCAATCTATGCACAGAAAATTGAAGACTTATTGGCAATCGCATGCCTTGCAAAAAGCCAGTTTTCTACGAATAACCTCAAAGCTCGTCTACAGTGGTTTTATGAACACCGTGACTGGATAACGTCAGACTAAAAATGTCATGTGGTCAGACAAGTCACGGTACACCTTGTTCAATTCTGGCGGTAACTAGAGAATTTGGTGCAAGCCTCATGAAGCAATGGACGACGACGCTTGCCTTGTAAATATATACAAGTAAATGTTCCAGAGGTGGGGTCAGGATCAAGTGTCCAGTGGCGGGGTTGCCGTGCCCAAGCGAGGCCCATAGTTCTGTGTCGTGCTACCATCAAAGTGACTCGAGTTGGACGTCGGCTCCCAAAGCCCATATCGTGCAGAGTACGTAGCACAGTCCGGACGCCGATGCTTGTTGAGGCTTCAGCACTGAACTCCGATCATACCTGCGAGAGTGATGCACGCCTATCGCGTGAAACGATTCTTGACAGCCGACGATGGTCACGTTCACCCAAAATCTTTTTACGGACACACTGGTATCGTAGGTTGGAAGTTTTTCTGGAATTCTGTAGTCACAGTACACCCTTGAAATGGCCGTCCGTGAAAATTCGAACTTCGTTTCTACCTCCGAAATACTATGACCCATCTGACGAGCTCAAACTATGTCACCGCGTTAAAAATCCCTTAAATCGTTATTACTTGTCATTCTCATACCGAAAACAGCTCTGACAGCTGGCGAAGATGTCTATCGCTTTATATACGCACTGGCGGACGCAACCGAGTACGCCAATAGATGACGTTGCTGTGTATTTTGCATAAGCTCGTCTGTACCAGTTTTTCTGGCACTTTAGTGCATATTTATACCGCCTAGCAATGATATGTCATTGCTAGGCGGATAATCAGTGGATAATCATTCTCACTGCTTCAGTTACAGAGGGTGAGTCGAAAGTTTTGCAATGCTTACATAAACGCATGTCCTGCGGCGGCTATGTCCCGTGTTTAAACTAGTTCAAGATGCGCACTGAAGTCAGTCGAAAGGGATATAAAGTGATAGCCGTTGTTGTGAAAAGCATTGCATATCGTCGTTCTGTCTGTGGTTTGGACGCCTAAAAGGTGAACAGCCACAACAGGCTAATTAGATAACTTTTGCTTTACGAGTTTGAACTCGGCCATAACTTTGCTCAAGCAACGTCATGCGAAAGAGAAAGGTTCCGTGGACCACAGCATCACAACCAGATGGTTCAAGAAATTTCGCTTAGGAGACAAGAACCTCGACGGTCCGCCAAGTTCAGGTACGGCGCGAACCGTGGGTTCAGCGGCCGTCCCCAAGGCCGTATAATCGTATCCGACAACCAGCACTTGGAGATTATCAGGTGAGCTGGAAATATCACAGACCACCGTAGTTCGTTGCCTTCAGAGCCTCGACAAGGTCTACAAGAGCTGCCGCATTGTCCCTCACGAAATGACGCCAGCTGAAGCAAACCGCCGAGTGGAAGGTTGCACGAAACTCCTAGAAAACCCGCGTGATGTGCGTTTCATCAAGAGAACTGTTACGTGCGATGAAAAGTGGTTATATTTCCGTAATCCAAGCACACAACAGCAGTGGTTGAGCCCCGGTCTGCTTCCTGAACCTTTTGTCAAACGTGGGTGCTTCGAGCAGAAGGTGATGCTCAGCGTCTGGTGAAATTTCGATGAGATAATTCATTTCGAATTTTTTCCAGACGGTCAGACCATCAAGACCAACCTCTAGTCTGAAAAACTGGGGCGGATGTATGCCATTTAGGAGGAGAATTCCCCGGCACTGGTGAACAGAAAACGCGCTCTCCTACAGCAGGACAACGCTCGGCCTCACCCCGCGCGAACTACCCGGGCGAAACTCCGGGAACTTGAGGGCATCCAACTGATGCCACCCTCAGCATATACCCTGAAGAACAATTGCATTAGAGATACCAGTCTACTAACATGTAACACCACCTTTCGCCCTGATGACGGCGGCGATTCGTCTCGGCATGGACTCGACAAGACACCGGAAACGTTGGGATGCCATACGGATCCACGACCCCTGAACAAGCTCCCACAGTTCACGAAAATTTGACCAGAGCCTCGAACATATCTCCCGATGGCATCCCCGATGTGCTCGATGGGATTGAGATCAGGTGACCTAGCTGGCCAAGAAAGCGAGGTCACGTCGGTGGAGTGTTCATCCAACCATTTGGATACAATTCGAAAGCGATGGCATGGTCCATTATCTTGTTGCAGGATGAGGTCCCCAGTGGGATGTTAAAGACGCACAAACGGGAGCAAATGGTCGTCCAGGATATCCCGGTAAAGTTGACCTGTGAGAAACGATGTCACACGTACCAGGGTCCCATTTAGGTCTACGTAAATAGTACCGAGACGAGAATGCCACCCCCACCAGCTTGAAGAGTACCCTGCTGGCAAGAAGGATCCTTAGCTTCATGTGATTAGCGCCGTACTCGCATCCTGCCATCCGCATGTACCAACGTGAAGCTCGACTCATCAGTCTAGGCAACATTTTCCCACATGTGTAGGGTACAGTGGCGATGTTCCCGCACCCATGCTAATCTTTTCAGCCTGTGATGTACGGTCAGCAGCGGTACCCTCGTGGGACGATGGTTTCTGTACCCCATAGCAAGGAGATGGTTCCGGATGATGTGGCTGTTTACACGTTTTTGTGCACCAGCGTTAAATTGCCGAGTGATTTCTTGCACTGTGGCCCGTCTATCCGCTGTAACAATGCGAGCTAGCCGACGATGACCCCGCTCATCCACACGCTGATGTCCACAGCAGTTGGCCCTTGCAGGATGGTTTTACCGGATTCGAAGTACCGTGACACAGTGGCTCGTGAAAATTCCAGTGCCTGCACGACTTCCGAGATAAAGTGACCCATTCGTCGGGACCCGACAATTCGCCCACGGTCAAATGCGCTTAGAAACTTCGTCTTACCCGTACTGCGTCCGACTCTTACTGATTCCCGTCGCATCACTCCTTATATTGTCGTATCTCTGCATACGTCATGTCGTTTCCGTTTACAGGGCCATATTTGCATAACGCCAGCTGTCTCTAATTCAATTGCTCATCAGTGTTGTCTAGACCTTGCCCCCTTCTGATTATTACTTGTTCCGGTCCACGGTCCACTTCCTTTGCGGGCCTCATTTCAACCACCAGGAGGAGCTGACAGCTGGGATGAAGGAGTTCTTAGCCTTGAAGGAGAAGAACTGGTACCGCAGGCAGCGTCATCGAAGAATTGGCAGACAGATGGCTAAAGATGGTGAAGCACGATGGCCTATAATTTCAATGCTACTCAGCTTTCGTCGTAAAGGTACGTATGAAGACATAAAGTGATCCAAATATTTCAACTCACCCTCTGTATAATCAAGTTTTCCGATTCGCGTAGAGATGCGAAAACATCATCTTCAGTGACGGATAGACGGACGGAAAAACTAATATCATGCGTGTG
This sequence comes from Macrothele yani, assembly GCA_039090855.1. Taxonomy (NCBI): domain Eukaryota; kingdom Metazoa; phylum Arthropoda; class Arachnida; order Araneae; family Macrothelidae; genus Macrothele; species Macrothele yani. The sequence continues at coordinate 192,075,739 of CM076995.1, forward strand.
GCTTCCAAAAAGTATAAGCAAAACACTTTAAAAATATGTTTTTGTGGCGGTTAAAACTAAATGGTAAAGCAGTTTATATTAAAAAAAACAACAGAAACACCGCGAGCAACTGTGAGAAGCATTCTCTGAGTGTTCGAAGTCCTTTATCATCTTTTAACGTAAAGGAAGCCCTCGGCCATGAATAATGCACAGCAGAAGTATCCTTATTAAAACATCGATGACTGTTAATTAATTACTTCTGTGTCCTATTTAAGCTTATCGAAGTATTGAGTGATCATTATATAAGGCTTTTCAGCCTCCGTAATCACTTAACGCCTTTCAGATCACTTAGCAAATCTAAATACGTTACGTTTGTCGATTAGCATCAGACAAACAAATCTATCGAAGTGCACTAAACAGTGCTTTTCACCAGAGCTACCGGACCGTTGAGGCCTGAATTCTCGAGGCGTAATAACAGCAGCGGCGCAGACAAACATTTTCAAAAAGGTGTCTATTGATGTATAGAACTGATCATTTTCTAACATAATATGTAGGGAGATGTTAAGGGCAAGCTGCGTGAAGATTGGCGTTATTGTCAAAGAGCGCGTTGTTAGATGTCGCAAGACTTGCGCTATCAGTTATATCACTGCATTCGTGCGAAATTGGGTTTGTATAAGCTAAGTGATCGTGACTGGCTGTTGCACAGATAGTAGTAGAAACAACTTGGCCTTTCATCCACTCAGAAATTGCCCACAGTAGCGTGTTTTACGTAACTACACAGAAATTATTGCTTCATTATTTCTGAAAATCCGGCGTTAAATGGTTTTTAAAGAATTCGTCCGCATATTCCAAAATTTCTATAACTACGATGCACTGAAGATTGGAGGAATGCATAATAAATCGTAAATAGTAAAGGGACGAACAGTACTGGTTATTGTTAGAGACTGGGCAAATAATATGGATATGTGAAGATATGTTTGAATGCGAGTAATTAAAAGACTTGAAAAAAATGTGCGATTGTAGTGCCGACTCCGCAATGCTAGGTGTGAAAATTTAATTCATAGAATGCACCTGTAAAAAAAAATGTGTGCGTACCTGTGCATTAGAAGCTACTGTCATCTTTGAAGTAATCCCCTCCGCAGCTATGCTTTTAGTTACACGCCGTTACCATTGCTGGAAACACACCTAGAACACGGTTTCTCGAACAATATTGAAGAAAATGTCTGAAAATCTTTGTTCCTGTATGGTACTCTCTGTTAATGGGAAGAGTCAGGAATCACAAGGAGCTAAGTCAGATGAATATGGTGGATTATCCAATTTGGAAATGGATTTCTCAGACAGAAAGCCGCGAACACTGAGCGTATCGTTGTTTAGGACATTGTCAGGCCAAAGTTCAGTTATTTTCCTTCGAACAGAGTCCCGTATTATTTTCAGCGCCTCTAAATAGCATTATTGATTGACCCTGTTCAATGAAATCGAGATTAACTATCTCCTGGTGATCAAAAACACCCACACAAAAATTCCTCAAAATCATTGAACAAATCATTAAAAAATCATTCAATGATTAAACAAATCATTGGACAAATCATCGAAAATATTTAATTATTCATTGAGATATTAATCATTTAATCACTGATCAATCATTCAATCATTAAACATTAATAATTAAATATTAATCATACAAGGATATATATTTAATAAAAATATATTTATAAATATTAATCATTTATTGTATTAACATTTATTAATGAAGTAATGATTATTATTTATAATAATATTTACTATTTTTAATTATTTGATTAATTATATTTTTATATTAATATTTAATAAATACTAATCATATAGTGATTAATATTTAATATATTAATGATTAAATATTAATCATTAATAATTAAAATATTTTATCATTTAATCATTGAATAATGCTTCAATCATTGAACAGATCATTGAAAATATGATTTCAATGATCATTATAATCATTGTTCTGAATTCATTGAACTGAACTGTTTGTCCCTGTTCAAAGAATTCCGTTCTTTTCCTTCGAACGCAGTTCCGTAACCTTTTCAGCGCCTCTAAATACCATTATTGATTGATTGTTTGTCCTTGTTAAATGAATGCGTAATTAACTTTCCCCTGGTGATCGAAAAAACACACATGGTCTTGAAACTGCGAGCGTGACATGCGTGCTTTTTCGGCTCATATGCCACTCAAAGACATTGGCGTTTCAACAGCATTCCTCATCATATTCCACTTTCAATAGCATTAACGCTTCAACTTTTACCGATCTTCACACAGAATTTGATGCTAATGATCTGCTCTAAATTTCTATCTCTCATTATTTTACCTCAACCCTCACGCATAGTGAGGGTTGAGGTAAAATAATGAGGGTTGAGGTAAAATTTTTCCTAAGCATTCCCTCACGAATTACTCTACTGGTGTATGGTTAAAACACATGCACTGCTTGAAACATCTCCAGACACTCATAAACACGTGATTTTGCCAGCAGCACCACAAGCGCGCCAATACACGACCGTTCCGGGAATTAAATTACCACACATCGTAATTTACATGCTTGAAGAATTGAACTGCACAATTGTATGCAGTGGTTTTGCTCGATAGAGAGCTCTAGTTCTTTGCGTTCAACAAACACTTTTTCCAAAGTACCACAGAATAAAAACATACTGAGAACAAACAAATAATAAAAACGTACAGGGATTGGATGGATTGGATTGGAGATTTAACGACCACAATGAACAACTCAATGGGCTATAAGCAGGCGTCCGTCCCTAATTTAGGGTCACTGGTTCCAGGGAAGGGAAATAGCCAGTGCTGTAAGAAAAACAGAACATCTATGCCTCACCTGGATCCGAACCCGAACCCCATCCGGACGAATGATCAGAAGCCATCGCTTAGACCACTGCGCCACCGGGGAGGCAAAACGGACAGGGAGGTAAACTCAAATTTCATTTAATGCAAGCCAAACAGGCGGATGCTTTAGCAGTACGAGAATGCTCATGGTAGAAATTTTAAATGTAGCAAAGAAACACATTTGATAATAATCAAATTTGATAGCAAAAATATATCATAGTTTGTGGGAATTATTTATGATCTCTGTGAACTCCTGCAGCAAAAGTAATTTTGCTGTGAAATGATCAGACTGTTGCGAAATTAATTCTATTTCTTTTGTTTCCCAGTAAAATGTTTTTACGTTTTGACGGATTCCCAACCAATGTATCCAGTTTTTCTGTTAAGCATTCTTTTTTTCGGATACAAATGCATATACGAAGTCTCTGTCTTCACAGAAATGTTGCCAGACTTTAACGTTTCAACTATAGTACCATTTCTCGAAAATTGTAGTATTTGTTTTTAATTTTTGTACCTAAAAAACAACGGAGTGTAAGAAAGCAAAGCACCTCCTTAACGAATTTTTTCCTCCCCGGTGGCGAAGTGGTCTAAACGCTAGCTTGTGACCATTCGTACGAGAAAGGGTCCGGGTTCGAATCTTGTTGTGCCATGGATGTTGTGTTTGTCTTACGACACTGGATCGTTTTCCCTTCCCTGGAAGCAGTAGCCCTAGGTTAGGGACATGCGACTGCTTATAGCCCATTAAGTTGCTCACGGTGGTCGGTAAATCTCCAACCAAAAAAGAAAAACAATCGATGGCCTCTGGTCATTCGTCCGAGATGGATCCCGGTTCGAATCCCTGTGAGGCGTTCCAGGTAGCACAGACTTGCAATTGAACGAAGGTCCAACACTGAGCCAACGTTTTCTGTTCGTAAAACCTCCAATAAAAAAAACATGATTTAAAGAATAAAGAAAAAGTTGCTCCAAATTTTCTCTGTTTTACTTTCAGTTTAGTATTAGCTAAGTTTTAAATGCTATTTCTGATTAATTACTTCACATTAAAATGATGAGGATTACTTTTTATATGTAATTTTTAAATGGAATCAACATACTAATTTTTTATGTGTCAGTACAGGGAAGGTCTACACTATTAGAAGGTTGCACCAATAGGTGGTGCGAAACGACCTGCACAACTTTTGGGGCAAAAGAAAACCATTGTGTTTGTTCGTAGATTTAACGGCACCGTGAGAAACTCGATGGGCTATAAACAATCGCCCGTCCCTAATATAGGACCACTGATTCAAGGAAAGGGAAAAGAGCCAGTGCCGTAAGGCAAGCACAATATCCATGCCTCACAGGGACTCGAACCCAGATACGTTTGGGACGAATGAACATAAACATTGCGCCACCAGAATAGCCCATTGTATGATGCCTAAAATATTCGTAAACACGGTGCAATGGGTGCAGCCTCGCACCATTCAGGTTGGATAATACACTGAATGGCCACTTTATTATGACCATCCCCTCAGTGCTTAGTTGGGTCATCTTTTGCCTTTAATACTGCGTCGATTCTTCGTGGCATGGACTCCACGAGATGTTGATAGGTGGTTTGTGGAATCTGAGACCATGCTTCATGAATAGTACTTTCCAGGAGTGAGAGATTGCAAGGTTGTGGATCCAGCTGTCTGATTTCTCGTTCAACTTCATCCCACAAATTCTCAATGGGGTTGAGATCTGGAGATTGTGGGGGCCACCTAAGCAAAGTAAACTCACCGGCATGTTCCTGAAACCAATCCTGAACAATACGATCACTATGGCAGGATGCATTATCTTGTTGAAAGTAGCCATCACCATTGCGATAAACCATCCACATGACACGATGCGCTTGGTCCGCAAGGATGTTTAGATATGATGTGCTAGTCAGACGTTGATCAACACGAATTAAAGGGCCCAAAGCATGCCAGGAAAACATTCCCCAGCCCATATCGTTGCCTCCACCAGCTTGAAGGGTTGTAGCAATGTATTTGGGGTCCATGTTTTTGTGATGTTTCCGCCAAGTTCTCACTCGGCCATCGGCATGGTGCAACTGAAAACGTGATTCAGAGGACCACATAATTTGTTTCCAATTATCGACTGTCCAATTCTTTCGCTCCTGTGCAAATTGGAGACGTTTTCTCTTGATAACTGCAGACAGCAAATGTGTTCGAACAGGCCTTCGGCTGCCATATCCCATCCACAGGCCTTCGGCTGCCATATCCAGTATACGGCGAACAGTACGTGTTGAGATCATTTGAGGGAATCCTTGAGTAAGATGGTCTGTAATTTGCTGCACTGTTGCCCTTCTGTTGTCTGTTACCAGTCTGGACACTCACCATTCCGCCCGAGTAGTCACTAGTCGATGACGGCCACACGTTGCACGTAGAGACCCAGTTTTTGGCTGACAGTCTAGTCTTTAAACATTTTAACAACAGCTGCTCTAGAACATTTCATAAATGCTGCTGTTTCGGCGATACTTGCTCCATGGCTCCGAGCTCCTGCAATCATCCCACGTTGACAGTCTGTCAAATTGCATTTGTTTTACCCATCTCGTCACCCAAAAATCACTTCTACTACTGTCGCAAGCACTAAGCTTTCCTTTTTTATACTAGCCTCGCCCTCTGGCGGCAACAGCGTGCAGCCATAGCTAATTTAGTTAAAACTGTCAGGTGGTCATCACAAAGTGGCCACGCAGTGTATACCACGGTGCATAATTGCATCATATTTTGCTGTATTTTATGCATCACACAACGGTTTCCCTTTGTGACAAATATGGTGCAGTTGATTTAGCACAACGTTCTTTTAACAGTGTACTCGTCAACAACCAGACATTCCGCGTCTGGCTTCTTGCATCTGCAATACGATTTGAAAATATTGCGAAGTTGGGTACCAGCCATAACACATACGCAGGTAGCAATTTCGACAAGGGATAACAGCTTTGATTCAACTTTACTAGCAAATCAGAAAATCAGAAAAAAATATACAAGCAGAAATGAACCTAAGATTTTCAATAGTACATTAATAAAGCTATAGTACGTTACACGATATTTATGCAACATAACAGACTCGCTGTTTTTCACAATACAATTCGCCAATTAGAATACTATTGGCAGCAATTCTTCACAGATACGGCACTATCATAAGAACTTTTTACATAGCCGTCAGCATCATTTTCACTGCAATTACACGAACACCTTGTAACAAGAATCATAGTCTGTCAACATTCATAGTGTGTGGACTTCAGTGCATGCCACGCTGATAGTTTTACCTTATCATTTATAACTAATAAAACAAGGTATTGAAGTTTATAGCGAGGAGAGGTTTACCACGTAAGTTATCACTCATATACGTATAACACATAATAGTCTTGCATTTTGTATGCAAACAAATCTGTTTTTCATTTACATTACATATATACAAGTTTGCTTTCTATTTAAATTATATGAAAACAAATCGATCTGTCATTTCTGTTAAATAGACACAAATTCAGTTGTCGTTTATATCATGCATAAATGGCAGACATTGTTTTCAGATAGCTTTAGATCTCAATAATTTTGCCGTGGTGATATATGACATTTATATTGCATAACTATAAACGTATACGGTCGAGTCGCATGATTGTGACCACCTGCTGATATCCAGATTAACCGGTGTGGGCAGCGTGGACAGCAGCTAGACGTGCAAGAGTGACTGCAAAGAGTGACTCAATAGGGTGTTCACAGGTATGTGAACACCTTTCAGCACCTTAGCTGTCAGTTGCACTACCGTCATCATAGCTCCACATACCTGTCAACATAGCTCCACGTACCTGTCATCATAGCTTCACATACCTGTCATCATAGCTCCACATACCTGTCATCATAGCTCCACATACCTGTGAATACCTTTAACCACAACAAAACGCGGCACAGCACCTTAGCTGTCAGTTGCTCTGACCTTTCAGCACCTTTGCTGTCAGCACCTAACACCTTTCAGCACCTTACGCACCTTACCTGACCTTTCAGCACCTACGCACCTTACCTGACCTTTCAGTACCTTAGCTGTAACTATGATAACATTCCTAATTATCATAGTTACAAATGATAACTAACATTTTTTCGTGGAGTTCTAGCTTGGCTGTCAGTACCTACGCACTTTACCTGATCTTTCAGCACCTTAGCTGTCAGCACCTTACGCACCTTACTTGACCTTTCAGCACCTTAGCTGTCAGCACCTAACACGTTTCAGCACCTTAGCTGTCAGTTGCACTAACACCGTCAGCACCTTAGCTGCCAGTTGCACTACCTGTCATCATAGCTCCACATACCTGTCATCATAGCTCCACATACCTGTCATCATAGCTCCACATACCTGTGAATACCTTTAACCACAACAAAACGCGGCACAGCACCTTAGCTGTCAGTTGCTCTGACCTTTCAGCACCTTAGCTGTCAGCACCTAACACCTTTCAGCACCTTACGCACCTTACCTGACCTTTCAGCACCTACGCACCTTACCTGACCTTTCAGTACCTTAGCTGTAACTATGATAACATTCCTAATTATCATAGTTACAAATGATAACTAACATTTTTTCGTGGAATTCTAGCTTGGCTGTCAGCACCTACGCATTTTACCTGATCTTTCAGCACCTTAGCTGTCAGCACCTTACGCACCTTACTTGACCTTTCAGCACCTTACGCACCTTACTTGACCTTTCAGCACCTTACGCACCTTACTTGACCTTTCAGCACCTTAGCTGTCAGCACCTAACACCTTTCAGCACCTTAGCTGTCAGTTGCGCTACCGTCATCATAGCTCCACATACCTGTGAATACCTTTAACCACAACAAAACGCGGCACAGCACCTTAGCTGTCAGTTGCTCTGACCTTTCAGCACCTTTGCTGTCAGCACCTAACACCTTTCAGCACCTTACGCACCTTACCTGACCTTTCAGCTCCTACGCACCTTACTTGACCTTTCAGTACCTTAGCTGTAACTATGATAACATTCGAAATTATCATAGTTACAAATGATAACTAACATTTTTTCGTGGAAATTCTAGCTTGGCTGTCAGCACCTACGCACTTTACCTGATCTTTCAGCACCTTAGCTGTCAGCACCTTACGCACCTCACCTGACCTTTCAGCACCTTAGCTGTCAGCACCTAACACCTTTTCAGCACCTTAGCTGTCAGTTGCGCTACCGTCATCATAAGGTGCTGAAAGGTGTTCACAGGAATGTGGAGCTATGATGACAGGTATGTGGAGCTATGATGACGGTAGTGCAACTGACAGCTGCTGGAGAGTGCATGGTGGAGAATCCATTGAGCGAACAATATGATCGAGGTGGTCTGATAGATGCTCAGTTGTGGTCTGGGAATTAGGGGGCCAGGGAAGTACTTTGAAGTCTTCATCGTGCTCTTCTAACAGCTCTCGAGCATTTCTAGCTGTGTGACACGTCGCATTGTCGTTCTGGGAGATCCCGTCCTCCCCAAGGAAGACAATAGGCATGTTTGGGTGCACGTGGTCTGGAAGAATGGATTCATAACGAATTCGGTCCATAGTGTCTTCCACAGGTATACGTGGACCCAGGGAATGCCACAAAAACATTCCCGAGACCATAACCCTACCCCCACCGCTTGTGTTCTTCCAGCAATGGTTGAAAAGTGTTTGTTCCGCAATGCTTCTGGCCTTATACGGCAAAGTTAATCACTCCGATTAAGCAGAAAACGTGACTCATCGGAGAAGGCAATCCTTTGCCAATCAGCGGAGGTCAAATTCCGATACTACCGTGGAAATGTAAGACTTTTCTGCCGATGGACCTTCGCTAGCATATGTGCAGTGATCATCCGTCTGCACCGCAGCCCCAAACGCAGCATAGTTCTCTGAACTATCGTTTTAGCCACACTTCCGGTAGCCCTCTGGTTCATTCGGCCAGTAAGTTGCTCCACTGTAGCGTGTCGATCGGAGCTCACGCACCTTCACGTTCGCTTCTAAAATCAATGGCGCGTGGTATTCCGCAGTTTTCACGTCGCTTATTTACAATGGTGCTATTTCTCCAATCTCGATACACTTAACCCCAGCAAAACGCGAACAGTTCACGATCTGCGCTGTCTCTCAAATACTGCCACCCTTGGCCCTGAGAGCCGGTAATCATCTCTTTTTGCAAATCTGATAAATCGCTCCTTTTATCCCTGACAGCAACGAGTGATATGCTTTCAGATTGCATACAGCACACCTTATAAATCCTCTAAACCAGCTCACAAGACATGCCTTCTTTCATTGGCTACGCGCTGTTGACGTCAAACGTAGGAGGTGGTCACTATAATGTGAATCGACTGCGTATATTTACCCTAAGAAATCGCTGAATTATGATCACCTACCTAATACTTTGTAGGTCCCCCTTTCGATTTCAGTACAGCAGCTATTTGGGGTGACATCGATTCATTTAAGTTGCCTGATCAGTTGGGAGGTACGGCCAATCAAGCTGTGTGTAATGCGGCCATCAATGCAGATATACAGAGGTGGTTGGTGTGTCCAGACACCCGGTACGCTGTTCCATAGCGTCCTGCAAATGCTCTGTGGGATTGATATCGGGAGAGTTCGGAGGCAATTCGACATAGGGAAGTCCGAACTGTACTCCTCAAACTATTTCTGCACAACATTGGGTTTGTGGCTCGATACATTACCGTCTTGAAAGACATCGTCTCCATTTGGGAAAAAAGTGCAGCGTTGCTGGGTGTACATGGTCAGGAAGTAATTCACGACGGTGTGCGGCAATCATACGTTGTTCCACATGCACCAGGGGTCCAAGTTTCTGTCAGGTAAACATGCTCCACATCATACAATCGCCTCCACCGGTGTAACGAAATAAATTTTTCCGTCATTTTTGTCCGCGCCGGTCATGGAAACCGGGTTCCCTCAATTCCGCAGTAAGTCGCTCTCCCAACTGAGCTACCCGGACGTATGCTCTCGCTGCTATCTGCCTTTATTTCATGTGCGTCCTGCGTGGTAGGCACGTCACACGGCATGTACGTTGGATAAAATGCAGTATATATCGAGTGTCTCATGTACTTTGAGCCAAGCAACTGTACAATCATCCACGCAGTGGAGAAAAAAACGCGACTCGTCAGACTAGCCCATTTTTATTTCGAGGTATCCCATGTCAAACTCACATGACCGTGGTTAGGAGAGGATGTCGTCTGCATATCATGATAGATACTCTTCCGTGTTGACCTCTGTTGTATTGGATAGTCAACTGTTGAATGGTACTGCGACTGTTGGCCTGTATGAGTCGTCGAACCCAACGCTCATTTATCGCATCTACCTTTAGCTGTCCTGTGCTGTTTTGTCTCTGTGTAATTGTTTGACAATTTTCTCGCCAGTCCTGGTACGCTTTTGTGTTCGACGGCTCACAATGAACCCACAGTTCTGCCGTTTGGGAAATCGAGGCACACTCTCTCTCCGAGCTCCCACAATCTGCCCATTCTCAAAGTCCGATAATTCCTTCTGTTCACTCTTCACGTTTCGAATTTTATTACCTGCTACTCCACTCACACCTTACTTACGCTACATGGGCTGACTAATCGCGCCCTCTCGGAAATCATGTGATCACCGGTTCGCATCCACTTTTTATAGGGGTGGTCATAATTCAGTGATCTCTCGGTGTATATGTGTATGTGTGTGTGTGTGTGTTGTGTGATATGATCTTTGCTTTCTGTCTGCAAATTCTACTAGTTCTTTATTTTTTAAATATTGATGAACATCTGATAAAATCTAGTTCGAGTTTCTCAAGTGCTTTCACTGTATATCCTAAGTTAATATTCAAATACATATGAAATTACTTAAAGGAATTTTTTAGTTATAATAGTGTTCATATGGATTAATCGTGGTTATCATGTAATTTCTAAAGTAAAATATCTTTTGACGTTTTTTGTAGCCATTTCCAAAATGAAAGTTTCTCAGAGAATTCAGATTTTATTTCTACATAAAGATATTTATCTCTCAACTGTTGCATGAAAACCTTTTTCTTTTTATGATCTATAGGCACTCAATGGAAACTAGATATTAAGGATGTTTATTGTTAATTTAAATCCTTGTTCACTTCATTTTTTTACCCTATGCGTGACAAGTAAATCCTTCTGTTTCACTTTTGATTTCTGAAAAAAAAAATAATATCGCCCAGAGAAACAACTGGAGGGAGAATTTTCAGCTGTTATCTTTGTGAGAATAAATGATATTAGTCTAACCAAGCAAAAATAAAACTTCCTTTGTTATGTTTCCTCGGTAGTAGAAAACACTCTAGTTTCTTTCAAAGCGAGCTGGCAAGAAGGTCAAAGATACTGAATGATCCAGCAACAGCTGTTTCCCGCTTTCATCCAATATCTCTGAAAAAAAAACATTTCTATTTTGATAAAATATATTTTTAAGCATTTTTGTTTGCTTCATGCGATGATGAGCATAAATTCGTAGATTTAAGACGCAGATATATGTGGGAAGGCTTTTATCAGTATTACGAAAGGAACATGGTTTGACGAAATATTTCTGTTAATATGAAAACATTTCCATTCGCTCTGTGATTGAAATTAATATTTGTATATACTGTACCGTTACAGATGAAAGTAAAAATAAATAAAATTTGCGAAGAACAAATGAAAAAGTAGAACAACTGACTCAAGCCTAGATTACTTAGATTCTGATACTTTTGTAATTTAATAGAAGACATAAAAATCTTTTGAAAATTATCGGATTAATGAATTCAATGCTTTTCAATGCCTCCTCATATTTTTAAGCTAACGACAAAGCACTTATTTATTTGTTCTAAAGTCGTATGTTGTGAAGTTCATCTTCTCGACCACACTTTGCAAATAGGTCGTTAAACAGAAATAATCACTTTACCGAAGAAATGTATACTTTACCGAAAGTCCATTTTACAGAATTCTTCATTTTGCCAACAGATCATGTTATCGAATAATTCATTCATCAAGGATTATTTTGCCAAAATGTTCATTTCATCGAAATGATCACTTTACCGAATTGTTACAAAAAGTTCACTTTACCGAATTGTTACAAAAAGTTCACTTTACCGAAATGTCATTTTAACAAATGATCATTTTCAGCTTGTTTCGCCGAAAGGTTCACCTTGCCGAAAATTCAGTTTACCGAATTTTTAATTTCACCAACAGGTCGTGTCATCGAACGGGTTTTTTATCTGAGGGAGGCACTTCGCCTAAATGTCGTGTTATCGAAATTTTCTCGTAGAATTGTTTCACCCAAAAAGTTCATTTTACCGAATTCTTCATTTCAAGGGCAGGTCATGTTATCGGACAGTTAATTTCATGTATGGTTTGCTTCACCTAAAAGTCCATTTAATCGAAATATCATTTCAAATATAATTGAGTTTACATATATAAAAAATCATCTCATTGATTGTGGTGATATGAATAATAGACGGCCGGGTATGATCACATCCTATTGCTGTAACGTATTAATTTCAATTGCAGATCATGAAATGACTTCGTGCATACTGTTTGTGAGAATTTTTCAAAATGAAGAACAAAATGTTTCTTCGCTTCATCAAATAATTTATATTCCTATGCTGAAATTATTCCAGATAATGAAAATTTACTGCCTTGATATTTGCAGGACTCATTGCACGATAATTCATGCAAAATGGTTTATACTGCATTATATGTATGCCCCACCGATGGACTGATGTGACGTAGATTATGAAGATGTACTAAATGCTCCGAAAATTTTCGATTTTCGAATTATTCCAGTTATAATATTTTTTCTAAAATCATGAACCGTTCATACTGCTATGACTAAGTCAGCCTGTTGATCGCAAGTTATATAAGACATATCCATTGCGAAAGATTGGCTGGGAGCTGTGGACTGATCTTTCACTAAATTCTCTTACGTAAATTTCATATAAAATAAAATAGAACAAACAGATAATTTCGCACATGAATGTGGGATTTAACTGTCTCAAAAAATCTACTTTTTAAGCACGAATCCAGTTTTAAGTATATAAGTCAGGAGTGCTATCTTTAAGTTCAACAATAATTTTATGATCAGCAACCGCATTTCTAAAAGTTCCGGAATAATGGGGCATTTGAACTTTAGGTATATCGATGTAATTAAGGTATTCAATAAGCGATGCTTGAAACACATAGGCAACACTGAACAGGGTTTATTCTTGTTTGAAATAAATTACTTGATAAAATGACTTTTGTGCGAAAAGACGACTGGCAAAATGATATTTCCGGAAAAGATATGTTTTAGAATAAAAGGCCTCCTTGCAGTGAACATTTAGGAGAAATAATTCTTCGGTCAAATAAACTTCCCATGAAATGACCCTTCAGTAAAACGAACTCTTCGGTCAAATGAGTGGTTGCATGTCATCCGAAGAAATATTTTCTAAATTTTATTTTGATATATTTTCAAAATGTTTCTTTAATTAAATTCAATTGGGAATCATCTCTGTCACAATATACAGGGGTTTATCAAAATAATGGATCGATGGACTGCGACTAAAGTGCATGAGATGCGCAGTACTTCACATTCTTCACAGTGTATGAGAACCAAAGAGACCATGTCACCCGCTATGTGAGGCCTATAAAGAGGTCTAGAACAATGCAGGCTATCACGTAGCTGTGCCACAGTCGCAGTTGAAACAACTGTGTAATTGTCGACAAGTCAAATCTCAGAGACACCAACAAAGGCATGGTCATTGGAGCGCGTCTTGCAGGAATTTCAATAACTAGATCGGTAGAAATAGTAAGTGTAACAGGCGAACTTCTATAGAAGATTATGACTACCTATCACAAAGAACACAAACAAAGTCTGCAAACGTGCAAATTGTAAACGCCAAACAAAGATGTCAGATGCGAGTACTCAAAACTTGGAACGGATTGTTCAATAGAAGCACAAGACTACTGCTGCGCAAACAACATCAGAGCTGAACACCAGTAGAAATGATCCCGTTTCTGTCATAAGAGCTCATCGAAAATTCCATTGTGCAGGTATTTATGTACGTGTTGCAATCCACAAACCTCTTATTACCAACACCCATCCGAAAAAAAGTGCAAGCTGGTGCAAAGTACATAGAAATTGTGATGCTAAAGACTTGGAACGTGTCATCTGGTCTGATGGATCGAGCTTCATGTTGTTTCCCACCACTGGTAGAGTGTACATCAGCACATAAAAACTGTGATGCTAAAGACTTGGAACGTGTCATCTGGTTTGTTGGATCGTGCTTCATGTTGTTTCCCACCACTGGTAGAGTGTACATCAGCACATAAAAACTGTGATGCTAAAAACTTGGGCTTGGAATGTGTCATCTGGTCTGTTGGATCGTGCTTCATGTTGTTTCCCACCACTGGTAGAGTGTACATCAGCACATAAAAACTGTGATGCTAAAGACTTGGAACGTGTCATCTGGTCTGATGGATTGTGCTTTATGTTGTTTCCCACCTATGGTAGAGTGTGCATCAGCACATAAAGACTGTGATGCTAAAGACTTGGAACGTGTGATCTGGTCTGTTGGATCGTGCTTCATGTTGTTTCCCACCACTGGTAGAGTGTACATCAGCACATAAAAATTGTGTTGCTAAATACTTGGAACGTGTCATCTGGTCTGATGGATCGTGCTTCATGTTGTTTCCCACCACTGGTAGAGTGTACATCAGCACATAAAAACTGTGATGCTAAAGACTTGTAACGTGTCATCTGGTCTGATGAATCGTGCTTCATGTTGTTTCCCACCACTGGTAGAGTGTACATCCGGCGAAAACCTCAAGACGCGTAGCATCCCGACTGTACGGAAGTGAACACCTGATGCTGTGTAGTGCCACACGATGGCGTTCCTTAGGGCCATTGATTATTTTCCAGGGTCGTCGTACATCTGCAACGTGCGAATCCATTCTTGTGGACCATCTACACCCAATATTGCAGTCACTGTTCCCTAATGAGCGTCCCTGGCTTCAAGAAGATAATGCACCCCTCCATTGTAAGAAGTGTGTAAGGTTTGTCGACTCAATCTTAACACTCTGGGGAATATCTGGGGCACAAGGTCAAATCACGCTTTTCACCTCCAGTATCACTGGCACCGCCGCGCCGGTCATATTTCACAGTAAAATTGGTCCCGACTTCGTTTTCAGATGCTCATGACTTGTAAAATTTTATTTCAAGTCGAATTGCTTCTGTTCTTAAAGCCCAAAGTGGTGCTAAATAGTAAACGCTCTCTACAAATAATGTTTCCATTAAATTGATAAACCCCTGTACACCATATTTTTGTTTAACGCTACAATGCGGAAGCCTAAGTTGTTTTGAACAAGCCAGCGTACTTCGTTCTCAGAAATCTTGACCATCTAGTGAAATATTTGGTATTCTATTGGGATTTGAGCAATCCTTTGAAAACCTGATCGGGTGTCTGATTCAAATAGCGTAGAATTACAAACGAATGCATCTTTTTAATGTTATTTTACACTCCATTGATTTCTGACTTCCTTTGCTGCGTCATCAACATTCGCAGTACTTCACAAATGGGTGAACTAAAAATCCGTTAAGATTTACGTTCCGCAATTAAGAATTCATCACCACTTTCCAGATACAAGATAAATGATTAGTTACGCTTCACCAAATTTCTCAAACTCTTGAAAACGATACGTGAATTTTCAATGAACACAACGCAAATGCATTAGCCCCTAAAATATTATTCTATCTCATAATTAACTCATGGAGGCGTGCAATAATTAGGCAAAGTGGATTTTGATTGACAGTCGCCCGTTGACAACACAAATACCGAATTTCTCCAGATGAATGATTATAATATATGGATTACTGATGAAACCTTTTACAAGGTTTATTTCAATTCTAGGAATTAACCGAAAGCGGAGCGCTTCCCTTATAAGCGCGGCAAATTGGGAAATAAGTGTCATTTGAATTTGCGTAATGAGAATATATGAATGAAGGCATCCCGGGGCTATGTTTAATTAAATGATCTCTCAGTCACACACGGGTGTTTCAAACGGACTCTTAGAAACTTCGCAATTTCAACGGAAATGCAAACATAATTAAGTTTGTTCCTTTTATGCTCACAAGTACGAATGTGATCAAACAGGCTTTTACCAGTTCATGCTTTTTCAAATTAAACATCAATTAAGTAAACTTCACGTTGAACGATTCCCTGCAGCGTTCTGCTAAATTAATGCGGTGCACATTGCATCTATGGTGGTTTTTACGAAACTGATTGTAAAACGAATCCATTACAGATAATTGTTTTAGTGACTGTCACATTTTTATTGATATTCTAAATTTAAACGAACGTAATAGAACTTGTGAAAATTAATATAGTAGTAAGACATTTTGATGAATTTGGGCGGCGGTTTCTTGATTGTTTGTCTTGCTTGGATTACGAAAGAATTGACTGTGGTAATAAAAATAGGAAAACGGAGCAGATATAGGTAAAACAAAAACAGTTAGTTAGCTCCAGGTTGTAACGAATAATCTTTATAGCAGCGGATTAGGCAGGATTTGGTCCATGAGTAGTCTGGTAATGTCGTAGAAAGGCCAACGGACCGTTGAAGAGCAAGCAATTTGCACATAGCTGAGGAAAGTGCAATAAGTCCCATATGAATTTCCATCACTTACGGTCAAAGAGTCAATGAGGAAAATATTTGTTGAAGAGCAAGCAACAGGGCGCATGAACTGGAGAAGGTGCAACAAGTCCAATCTGAATTTCCGTCACTAGCGGTCAATGAAGAAAATTCGTTGAAGACCAAGCAACAGGCACGTGAGCTAGGGAAGGTGCAACAGGTCCCATATATGCCGCCCCGGTGGCGCAGTGGTCTAAGGCGTTGGCCCCTGATCATTCGTCCGAAGGGGTCCGGGTTCGAATCCCGGTGAGGCATGGATATTGTGTCTGTCTTACGGCACTGGCTCTCTCCCTTCCCTGGAACCAGTGACCCTAAATTGGGGACGGGCGACTGCTTGTAGCCCATTGAGTTGCTCACGGTGGTCGTTAAACCTCCAATCAAAAAAAAAAAAAAAAAAAAAAGGGTCCCATATGAATTTCGTCACTGACGGTCAAAAAGCAGCGTGTGTTCGTCGAGCCACGACGTGCTGATACTTCTGTAATACAATAACGAATTGATTGAATATTTGCCTCGTCGAAGACGATAGACAGTTCCATTGGACTTAGTAACCAAACTTTGTTGTCGGGACGGGGGTTTAACGACCACCGTGTGCAAATGTAAGAGCTGTATGCAATCAATTGTACCGAAATTTGAGTCACTGGTTTCAGCGAAAGGAGAGATCCAGCGCCGTAAGGCAAGTACAATACATACCATAACCTCACCGGGGACCCTAACAGGCACAATCTTGGACGACCACCCAGAAGTCTACCTCTCTGATCATTCGGCCAGTGTCGGGGCAGCCTGTCTACCTTCACCAATGAAAACAAATTTCAAACTGCTGAAAAGCCATTTCACTTAAGAGACAGTAATAGTTTAGATGTACGAACGATATCCACTTATAAGATATTCGTGTCCATTTCAAAATAGTCTGCTCTCGCATTCACAATAGTTACGCATTTAGTCGCTGTTCACAATTTTTTAACCGTTTTTCACTAAAACGTATCTATCTGAAGATTAAGCTTTTTACCTAGCAGATGGCTGCTTATTGTATACTACTGCTTGAGGGCATTGCAGCACTAAGAAAGAATCGCGCTATTCAAATGAAATTTATACCACAGATTCCTCGTGTTACAGAAGATAACCTATTGCATCTATAGTGATATACAAGACTTTTTCAAAAACACAGTAACGTGTGAAGCCTCCTTGGACAACAATCAATGGCCTCCAGGCAGCGCTGCATTGAATTAAAATAGATTTCTTGATACCGTCCTGGAGAATAGACTTCCAAGCTGTTTCTATACAAGACCAGAGTTAATTTGTGGTGCCAGACGGAGGCGCTTTACAGACCAGTCACTTAGGTACGATCCACACATATACGGCGAACGTGCAGGCCAGAGAAGAAGAGGTATCTGCCGTGCATGCAAGAGATCTTAGACATTCCAGGGCACATGTGGCCAAGCATTGTTCTGCTAGGATATAGCGCCAGGACAACTATGAAGGAAAGGTATCACTTCTGCCTCTAAAACATTCGTGATGCATCACTAGCTGTGGCCGGTTCCCTCAATTCGTATGAGGTAAGATGGCGAATTGAACCCAATGGTGACCCAAAGCATGAGGCCAGCCATTGTGCCGGGATGACGCTGCAAAAATGGCGCCCCAAACCACGAAGCTTGCCATTGGACCAGGAAGACGCTGTAAAAATGACGCCCCAAACCATGAGGCTTGCCATTGGGCCGGGATGACGCTGCAAAAATGGCGCCCCAAACCACGAAGCTTGCCATTGGACCAGGAAAACGCTGCAAAAATGGCGCCCCAAACCACGAGGCTTGCCATTGGACCGGGAAGACGCTGCAACAATGGCGCCCCAAACCCCGAGGCTTGCCATTGGACCAGGAAGACGCTGTAAAAATGACGCCCCAAACCATGAGGCTTGCCATTGGGCCGGGATGGCGCTGAAAATGCCGTTCACTACGATATCTTCGAACACATGCGATCAACATGGTGCATCAAGTTGAATCGTGATTGGTCAGAAATTACGACCTGTTGCCTATCAGTATTCGAGACCCCAATGCAGCATGAGGCGTCTGTGGTTAAGGGTCACAGGAATGTTCAACAATCGGCTGTTAGCGACTAGTTCTCTGTTAAGCAGATAACGTTGAACTATGCCGTAAGACAAAGCCTGTCTTGTGGCAGTACTCAACTCCTACGCTAATACCGTACATGTCGCTTTGCGACCGGTCACTGAAATGCGGTACATATGTCTGTCATCTCGTGCATTCGTGGAATTTTGCGCTCCATATCGCAGATTTGTGTGCGTTCGGGGCTCATTTGTCCACTGATAACTACGTCCATATCACTGTACTGGGATTTCATCTCATACGAGTACGGGAATTTTGCGGCCTTAGGAAAGTCCAGCTTCCCTCATCCGAACAATCCTTCCATGCTCAAAATCCGTCAGGTGTTCATAATGCAATCTTCTTTGGCGACGAGACATAGTGAGGCACAAGAATTACCTTTTCAGCTCAATGTCTGCTCTTCACTGATTGCAAAACCTCGTTTGAGCCACCTCTTTACACCCAAGACCGGAGAATTCAGACAGAGCTGCTCCTAAGCGGAATTTTCACTGATATTAGGGGTATGTAAACTTTTCCACAGTTTTAAGGAGAAAGAAGACAGGAACAATTAGAAAAACAGCACACATTTATTCAACGAAATATTGTCCGTTAACATCAATGACCTCTTTCCATTTTTCAGGCAACAGATGAATGCCCCTGTGATGGAACGACTTGGGTTTTGAGCTGAAGAATGCAGTGATGAAATTTTCCACCTCTGGACCTGTGGTGAACCGCTGTTGGGCTAGTGCATGTTGCATAGAGCGAAACAGATGAAAGTCTGGGTGTGCGACGTCTGGGGAGTAAGTCGGGTGCGGTAAAACCTCCGAGTGTAACTGTTTAAACTGTTCAAGGGTTGATTTCGTGGTGGCACCGACATGTGGTCTGGCATTATCGTGTAACAAGATGACTAGGTGGCGTCCTTTACCTGTCCATGGGCGTTTTTGCTCAATTGTGGCGTTCAGTTTCATCAACTGATCGCTATATGGTTGTGCAGTGACTGCTTCGCCGGTTTCAAGTAGGTCGAAGTATAGCACTACATGCATATCCCACCACACACACAACTGCACATTTCCCCGTGGATATCGTGTTTTGCAATGGATGTTGATAGCTGCCCTGGGTGGACCGAGGATCGTTTGCGTACGGGGTTGTCACAATAGACCCGTTTTTCATCCCCGGTCACAACCTTCAACAAGAAATTATTCCCTTGAAACCTCTTCAACAACGACATGCAAATTCCCAACCGTTGACCAATATTACGCTACGTTAAAGTACGCGGAACCCACTTACCAATCTTCTGGATCTTTCCCAAGGCCTGTAGACGCCGTACCACTGTCGACGGAACCATTTTCAAACGTTTCGCGAGTTTCGTGCTCGATTGTGTGGCATCCTCTTGCAACAGATATTCCAGCTCCTCGTCTGCGAGTTCCTGCGGTCTACCTGCATGTGGCTTGTCTTCCAAGCTTAGATCACCTTCCTTAAACCTGGCAAACCATAATCCACACGTCCGCTCACCCATAACAGTTTCGAAATAGGTACGTCTGACATATTGAACCGTATGCTTCACTCGCACTTTTCCATAAATTAAACATGAATAACAAACAGTGCCGCAAATGAACTTTATCCACCGCCATGATCGGCTTCATGTACGAACTGCCAGCACAGGGTCGCCCACCCCTTTGAGCCCTACAGCGACCGCTAGCGGGGATGGCGGAAAATTTTGCATACTCCTAATATTTTAATCATGTGCATGTCCGAACCTCTTGTATATATCAGGTACGTTTGAAGCAAATATTTCTTCATGTTGTTGCAATTTTAACAACGAGTTGTGTATTTCTTTCCGAAAGTAAAAATGGGCGACTACTCATAGCCCGTCGAGTTGCACACGGTGGTCATTAAACCTCCAAATAAAAAAAAATGTAATTTGATCCTATTTGACAGCTTAAAGTCCCTCAAGGAATATCGATTAGCAATTGGCTTTCTCAATTCGTTTAAATGTTTTTGTATTTATTCATTTATTTGAAAATTTTCCGCTTTGTCTTGTGTAGTACTTTGACTGTTTTATGATTTTCTCTTTTTCTTTTTGGAATGTTTTTATATTTTTGTGATACTGCGGGTGCTGGGGCATCTCAAGTCCAGTTGTTTGGCGATTCGTTGTAGAGGATGATACCTGTCTTACAATAGTATAAATATACTACCAGTCCAAATTTCTTGGCGTTGAATACAAATCAAAGCTGCAAAGCTTTCGCATATCCACCAGATGCTTTTTTCAAAGTAGATAGCTTGACTTCTATTTTACGCCACGTTCGGATAACTATTACAGTACAAATTTTGAAGATGACAATCCGTATTTCTTTCATGATATTACAGTACAGTTATACTAATTCAAGCATAGTTGATGTGCAGCCCCTTCTAATTAATTAGGATACCTGCAGCACTTGAACGTTCCTATTAGCCACCTCATGATTACTTTAGATAAATATTTATCAACAAAAATATGAACATACTCGTATTATAGAACTTGAAGTATTTATTCCGTATTGAATAGTGTAACAATTTATGAAACGTACAACGACTAAGTGCCGAGCTTTCACATTCAGAACGGGAGGCTTTTTCAAGGGCAATGAACACAAGAATAATTTCGGGAACGACGATAATGGACTCCGCGATCCGTATCACACAAGATAATAACCCGGAACCACAAGACACCACGCCCAGGATTCGACAACTTGCAGTTTGCTGGATCCATTTCATACATTTTTTTTTTTGATTGGAGGTTTAACGACCACCGTGAGCAACTCAATGGGCTATAAGCAGTCGCCCGTCCCTAATTTAGGGTCACTGGTTCCAGGGAAGGGAGAGAGCCAGTGCCGTAAGACAAACACAACATCCATGCCTCACCGAGATTCGAACCCGGACCCCTTTCGGACGAATGATCAGAGGCCATCGCTTAGACCACTGCGCCACCGGAGCGGCCCATTTCATACATCCCGAAATTTTTGTTTGTGTTTAAGAACCTTATGAAGCTCCATGGATTACGCATTGCAATTAAATCACCAATGTCCATCGCCACAGCAACAACAAATACACATAAGGACTCTGGCGTGGATTCTGGAGCTGGATGTATGAGATACCATTGGACTATCCAGATGGCTTGTCTTGATCATACATCGGAATGACCAAACGATACCTTACAATTAGGGGAAAAGAACACATAAGGGACATTAAAGCAGGAAAAACACAAACAGCGCTTTGTAAAGAAGTAGCCCAATATGACGCTGTACCGTTATGTAAAAACATAAAGACGATCGCTCCATACACTGACTAAAAAGGAACACTGACTAGAGAAAGCATCGATGCATCCAAAATCTTGCAACGAGAGCCCTTCCTTGAACTCTCGGCTGCGTGGAAGATCCTACTGACAGAATATTTAGGGGAAAATGAGAGAGAATGTTTGAGAGATAGGTCACAAGACACCACCTTCCGCGGGACGCAATATCACCTAGACACGTAGGAGATATGCGCTCTATGATTTCAAATCATCGTCGTTCCCGAAATTATTCTTGTGTTCACTGGACTTTTAAAAGAATCCCGTTCGAGGTGTGAAAGCTCAGCACTTAGTCGTTGTACGTTTTATAAATTGTTACACCATTCAATACGGAATAAATACTTCAAGTTGTATAATACTAAGGTGTAAGTTCCATTATTGTAGTACTCGTATTATTCAATGCAGTTACTTTTCCTTAGTTTACTGGTTATACAAGTCGAAAGAAAAGAACAACGTGGAAATCTTCGTCACGTTCAGCAAACAATTATTATCGAATAGTCGGGTCATTGTGACATGGCGCATATTTCTGTTGAAAGGAGGCAATACTAGAGGAAAATGCCGTTGCCGTGAAAGTATGTACCTTGTCAGCAGTTATCTTTGTTTAGGAAATAGACGTCATAGTTTCCTTTAATTCAAGTAATCCAGTTTCTTGTTGTCTTCACAGGTTCCTAAACCTAAAGATTTCCCCATTCCCTTCGTCTATATATCTAACCGGACACTCTCCCTTGAAGAAACTAATGTTTTGGAACTTAAACCAAAAGCTCTGCTTCCGATGGAAACCGAACCCCAAAAACGTCGTTTCTGAGTTTGAGAACATAATATCGCGAGTTCCGGAAGACGCCAAAAGTGAACTATGTCAAATATGTTAATGTAGGCTGAGATCGCGGTACAATCTGAAACAAACGCTTGGTAATTTTACAACTTCCGAGGATGATTTCGAATATTAGAAATGACCACTCAATAGTGTAGACGCTAACGGACAAATCCAGCCAGATAGTGATTATGGACACAGCGGATTACAATAAGAAGCTGCAAGACTAACTGCTCTTCCGGACAATCTCTGGAAATCAGCCAAATTATTACCTGGCCTTCAGATCTCAAAACCCTTGGAAGACTTAAACACCACAAGCCCGGCAATCCATTGAGACCGATTGTGTCCAAAAAATCCGCACCAACCTACCATTTAGAGAAAGCATTATCCAGATTCTTGATGACTAGTCATCTACTTGAATCGGACTTTGTATTAATTTCTACATTAGATTTTATCACGAAAACCAAGCAACTGACTGTTTAGCAAAAGATATCAATGGCAGTTTTGACGTGGTTTCCTTTTACACATCGGTCCCCATGCCGGGAGCCATCAGAACATTGAAAGATGCTATATCCAGTTCATCTGTTTATTCGCAGGAGTCTTGCCTCAGCATCTTCAAATTAATGGACTTGGTCTCAAATTTCAGCTACTTCAGTTTCCAAAGGCAAATTTATAATATAAGCAAGTAAATGCCGTTCTAATTGGATCTTCGCTTTCAGCTGTCCTCGTGGAAGCAATACTTTGCCCATTGAGCAACATATTTTTACCAACATCACCCCAAAGGTTATCACTTGTTGACCATATGCGGACGACGTATTTTTCATATGGCCTCACGGAAAGGGGTATCTCCCATTTTTCCTCGATAAAGACAATTATATACACCCTACGATCAATTTCTCAATGGAGTTTGAACACAGTGGTACCTTACCTTATCTCGGCGTCTTAGTGAGTAAATCGCATGACAACCGCCTTCGTAGGGAAGGCTGTTATAAACCCCTCTCCGTTCTCAACCTGATGCTCCGCAGTTCATTCTGCAGTGATGATTACAAGACGGCATTCCGTTCTCGAATTAGACGAGCCTTCGCCGTCTTATCCGATGTTCCTTCTAGACTATCGGAACTAAAGAAAATCGTCGAATTGGCCACTGAGACAGGATATACGTCGCACCGCATGCATAAATTTATCGAAAAAGCCAGAACCAGCTTATAATGAATTCTCCTTCTTTTAAATTATAATGAATTCAGCTTCTTCTAATGGTTGTTCAAATGCTTCTTCTAATATATAATGAATACAACTTCTTCTACTACTAATGATTGTTGTGTTATTAATTATATCATGAGTAAACATTCCTGCTAGTAGTGTAGTAAGGGTATCATTCACTTGACCGAAAATCACTTCGCCGAAAATCACTTGATCGAAAGGTACATTTCACCGAAGGGTCACTTGACCGAAAATCACTTCGCCGAAAATCACTTGATCGAAAGGTACATTTCACTGAAGGGTCACTTGACCGAAAAGTTCATTTCACCGAAAGATCACTTCACCTAAAGTTCATTTCATCGAAAGGACACTTGATCGAAAAGTTCATTTCACCGAAAGATTACTTTACCTAAAAGTTCATTATATCGAAAGATCATTTCACCGAATGGTCAGTTTATCGAAAACTTAGAATTTTGTTGTTATAGATCTGTTGGAGTATGGTGCTGGTTTTTAAAAAACTGGTCACCTAAACATTATTGGATTGTATAAAAAATACACTTTTAATTTCTTTTAAACACCTCCCCATAAGTAGGTTTTTCGAAATATAACATTAATTATAAGTCATAGATAGACCTATGCCTTTTTGCCAAATTTTAATCCCCCGAGCTCATATTCATGAAGTTTACATAACAATTCAAGTTAATGAGTTGTTATGTAAACACACTTATTCAGACAAAAAAAAATCAGTTTTAGGGCCCTTGGCCTCGGTTTAGGCCTTTTTAGAACATTTTAATTGTGCGTGCTCATATTCATAAGGTTTACGTAAAATGTCCAGCTAATAATGTTGCACATTTATTCAGGCAAAAAAAAATCAATTTTTGGGCCCTAGGCCTCGGCTTAGGCCTTTTAGAAAATATTAACCGTGCGTGCTAATGTTTATAAGGTTTACATAAAAACTAAAGTTAATGATGTTGTACTCTTATTCAGGCCAAAAGAATCAGTCTTAAAGCCCTTGGCCTCGTTGTAGGCCTTTTTAGAAAATTTTAATCCTGCGTGCTCATATTTATAAGGTTTGCATAAAATGTCAAGTTAATAATGTCACACATTTATTGAGGCAAAAAGAATCAATATTAGGGCCATAGGCCTCGCTTAGGCCTTTTTAGCAAATTTTAATCGTGCTTGCTCATGTTCATCAGCTTTATATAAATAGTAAAGTTAATAATGTTACACATTTTTTCAGGCAAAAAAAGAATCAATTTTAGGGCCCTAGGTCTCAGCTTAGGCCTTTTTAGAAAATTTTAATTGCGCTTGCTCATGTTCATAAGCTTTACATAAATAGTAAAGTTAATAATGTTACACAATTTTTCAGGCAAAAAAAGAATCAATTTTAGGGCCCCTAGGTCTCAGCTTAGGCCTTTTTTAGAACATTTTAATTGTGCTTGCTCATGTTCATAAGCTTTACATAAAAAGTCAAGTTAATAATGTTGCAATTTTTTTCAGGCAAAAAGAATCAATTTTAAGGTCCTAGGCCTCAGCTTAGGCCTTTTTAGAAAATAATAACGGTACGTGCTCATGTTCATAGGTTAACCTAAAAACTCAAGTTAATGATGTTGCACACTTTTCAGGCTAAAAGAATCAAGTTTAGGGCTCTAGGCCTCGGCTTAGGCCTTTTTAGCAGATTTTAATCGTGCGTGCTCATATTCATAAGGTTTACATAACAACTCAAGTTAATGATGTTGTACACTTATTCAGGCCAAAAGAATCAGTCTTAAAGCCCTAGGTCTCGGCTTAGGCCTTTTTAGAAAATTGTAATCGTGCGTGCTCATATTTATAAGGTTTACATAAAATGTCAAGTTAATAATGTCGCCCATTTATTCAGGCAAAAAAGAATCAATATTAGGGCCGTAGGCCTCGCTTAGGCCTTTTTAGCAAATTTTAATCGTGCTTGCTCATGTTCATAAGCTTTACATAAAGTAAAGTTAATAATGTTACACATTTTTCTGGCAAAAATAATCAATTTTAGGGCCCTAGACCTCGGCTTAGGCCTTTATCGCAAATTTTAATCGTGCGTGCTCATATTCATAAGGTTTACGTAAAAAGTCAAGTTAATAATGTTGCACATGTATTCAGGCAAAAAAGAATCAATTTTAGGGCTCAAGGTCAGCTTAGACCTTTTTAGAACATTTTAATCGAGCGTGCTCATATTCATAAGGTTTACATAAAATGTCAAGTTAATAATGTTGCACATTTATTCAGGCAAAAAAGAATCAATTTTATTGCCCTTAGGCCTTTTTTTTTTTTTTTTAGCTTAGGCGTTTTTAGAAAATTCTAATCTTGCTGGTTTATAAGTTTACATAAAATGTCAAGTTAATAAGTTAATAATGTTGCACATTTATTAAGGCAAAAAAGAATAAATTTTATTGCCCTTAGGGCTTTTTTTTTTAGCTTAGGCGTTTTTAGAAAATTCTAATCTTGCTTGTTCATAAGTTTACATAAAATGTCAAGTTAAAAAAATCAAGAGGGGGGGGTTAAAGATTGCCGTTTCTGGGCATATATTGAGAACTGAATTGGGAACTCCAAACACATTTCGCGAAAACGGTCCAAGTAAGCCAAGCGAGGCGAGAATTGCACTTTAATTTGAAGAAAAAATTGCCGAGGATCCGAGGTACACCTAGTTTTGGGAGG
This sequence comes from Macrothele yani, assembly GCA_039090855.1. NCBI lineage: Eukaryota > Metazoa > Arthropoda > Arachnida > Araneae > Macrothelidae > Macrothele > Macrothele yani. The sequence continues at coordinate 192,102,351 of CM076995.1, forward strand.
GTGTACCCCCAACTTACGTAATATTATGTTCGGGGCCGCTGGAGTCTGTCAGTGTATCCAGGATGTTCCCCTTGAAGCGTCCGCGAGGTCCGTCATCTTGGGGGGGGGGGTTGGCTTTCCCCCAAAATGTTAAAATGGACGTAGAGCTGTAAACATTAGACCCATGCTTTATATAATGATTCTGTACAGGACCACGAATTTTCAGGAATGTGGAGTGAAACTGAACCCCCCCCCCCCCGTTTCCAAGAGCTCTTCAGGGGTAACATCGAGGATACACTGATGACCGACTCCAGAGGTCCAGAATATAAAATTACGGAAGTTGGGGGTAGAGCCCTCAAAACCAAGCACCTCGTATCCCTTTTACAGACTTCACCAAATTTCTGGGGGAGGGGGGAAGGGCATACATAGTTTGGCACTAAACACAACATGAAGCATAGAAATTGCGAGCAAATCCCTTACCTTGAACACCTGTCTGCGCTCTTAGAAACTTGGGGAAGGGTGAATTCGTCCCACCCTCCTGAAAATTCGTGATCGTGTACAGAATCATTATATAAAGCAAGGTTCTAATGTTTACAGCTCTACGTCCATTTTAACATTTTGGGGGAAAGCCCCCTCCCAAAGCTCACGGACTTCGCAGACACTTCAAGGGGAACATCCTGGATACACTGACAGACTCCAGCGGCACAGAATATAATACTACGGAAGTTCGGGGTACAGTTCCCTCAAACCAAGTGTACCTCGGATCATCGGCAATTAATTTCTTCAAATTAAAGCACAATTCTCGCTTGGCTTACATGGAACGTTTTCGCGAAATTCGTTTAGAGTTCCTAAAAAGGCCTAAGCCGAGGCTTAGGGCCCTAAAATTGAATCTTTTTTGTCTCAATAAATGTGCAACATTATTAACTTGATTTTTTATGTAAACCTTATGAACATGAGCACGCACGGTTAAAATTTGCTAAAAAGGCCTAAGCGAGGCCTACGTCTTTTTGCCTGAAAAAATGTGTAACATCATTAACTTGATTTTTTATGTAAACCTTATGAACATGAGCACGCACCGTTAAAATTTGCTAAAAAGGCCTAAGCGAGGCCTACGGCACTAATATTGATTCTTTTTGCCTGAATAAATGTGCGACATTATTAACTTAACATTTTATGTAAACCTTGTAAATATGAGCATGCAGGATTAAAATTTTCTAAAAGGGCCTAAGCCGAAGCCGTGGGCTTTATGACTGATTCTTTTGGCCTAAATAAGTGTACAACATCATTAACTTGAGTTGTTATGTAAACCTTATGAACATGAGCACGCACGGTTAAAATTTGCTAAAAAGGCCTAAGCGAGGCCTACGGCCCTAATATTGATTCTTTTTTGCCTGAATAAATGTGCAACGTTATTAACTTGACTTTTCATGTAAACTATTTATGAACATGAGCACTGAACATGATTTTTATGAAAAACGTATGAACATGATAAAACTTGCTAAAAAAGGCCTAGGCCGAGGCATAGGGACTTAAAATTAATTATTTTTGCCTTAAAACTAAATCTTTGCGTTCTCTGTGACACGGAGAAATCAAAAGTGCAATTTGAGTATGATTCCCTAACGTTTCGGTGGTCTGTCTGTCAAACTTGCACCATGCTTCAACAGATCCTGTAATGAAATCTAGCGTTTTCGATAAACTGACCCTTCGGTGAAATGACCTTTCGATGAAATGAACTTTTAGGTAAAAAGACCTTTCGGTGAAATGAACTTTTCGATCAAGTGACCCTTCGGTGAAATGTACCTTTCGATCAAGTGACCCTTCGGTGAAATGAACGCTTCGATCAAGTGATCTTTCGGTGAAACAATTTTTTCGGTGAAGTGATTTTCGGTCAAGTGACCCTTCGGTGAAGTAAACGTCGGGCAAATGAACCAGACCCGTGTAGTAATAATAATGAACAAGCTTTTAACTGCTAGTAATGTTGTAGTAGTAATTAAGATGAATAAAGTCTTATGCTGGTTGTTAATAATAATCAACTAATGAAATAAACCTAACAGCCAGACAGAAGTCTCACAAAACTATGAACTGAGAAAGACGTACTTACTAAGACAATATTTTATTCAGAGACAAGTGCTGGTATCCTCCAACACACACGAAGCTCTACTCATATAAACGAAGATCTCTTTACACACGAAACAAAGCTCTCACCATACAACAACAGCTCTTCCTACGCGCATCAACAAAAAAGCTCTCTCGCACATAAACAACCGCTCTCGTTCACATAAACAAACGCTCTCTCCTCGGTATCGTTGAACGCGCCTATTTATACTGGCTACCACCACGTCATGACTTACACTCATTGCCAGATCTCATTCAGCGGGAGAAATAACATCTCGTTCAGTAAGAAGATAATTTACATAGTAAAATAAAATAACCAGAGATAGTAAAAATCAAAAGGAAAGTGAATCTAGAGTATACGTTACAAGCTGTGCTAACCTTTTCTATGCCGCAACTTTCCTGAGGAGTGATATAAGGAAATTAGCTTCATACTCAACACCCAAATCTATTGCCATTCGCGAAACCTTGGAAATATTGAACAGCAGCGAGGCTTGCAATGATAGCGTCTCTCTATAGTTGCCACGCATTTGGAATCAATTCTTCAAATAATGCTGTTTTCTACCACGGTACCGCGTGCCCAACCAACGTGGCATCGTTTCTTCGAATGAATGCTCACATTTGCGTCTATTCATTTATTGTTTAGTCAAGTCATCGTGTTCAAATTGTTGAAGTGTTCTATTATTCATTTTGCTGTTAGCTGTCTACCTTCCTTAAAAAGTCATCTGGTTGATGTGCGAAAGCTTTGAAACTTTGATTTCTGCCCGACGCAAAGAAATTTGGATTTCTAGTGTAGGTATACTATTTCTAGTATTGTTGATGTGTAGTTCCGTATTATTTACAACACTGTGTACATTTAAGGTTCAGAAAGATTGATTTACCTTTTAAAGGAAAGGAGATCTAATAAATGGTAAAGTGTAACACATGATGATGTAGATCGATAAAACAAATAAATTGAGTTAAATAATACGCCTACCTCTCAAACATTTTGTGCAGTCTGAAAATAATTCTTCTGAATTATATCTACAGAAACGTACAAGTGAAAGTTTGCGGGTTTCATCAAATTGGGTTTCATCAAAGGCTAATTTAGTGACGGATGTAACAATGAACCTTTCTTTTCGCACTTGTCACATTGTTAGATGCTTTCCATGACCACATCAAAAGACAAAATGCCTTGTTCCAACTTCGTATTCACGGAAATTATCGCTTCGTAACCCATTTTGCATCTATTTTACTTGTGTGGAGACTTCACCGAACAACCCTCTGCCTGCTGCGTAGTAAAATCGGGGAGAACGTCGATAGGGAAAGAATTATTAAGTGGACCAAAGCGAAGCGACTGACTCGTACGACAATGACGCGGGAAAATTGATGCATCGGGAAAGGAAACCTAATTTATCTGCGAATAACATGGAAAAAGCTTTTTAGCTTTACATCACAGACGTTTTTCCGTGGCTCTATTTTGCATATGAAATATTTTTCCTTATTTTGCCGCAGAATCGTGAAAGTTATGACGTCTGTCTGATAAAAGTGGGAAAGTCACCGAGCAGGTTCTCCATTGAAATTACCAGGGAATTTCTTCATGGTAAAGTATGGAAAAGTTCGATTCTTTTTTCTGAATTTAAGTACAATATTAGAGATTGCTTTTTGACGTTCTGGTGATGCAGTGGTTTAAGTGCTAGTTTCTGACTATGCGTCCGAGATGTGTCTATGTCTAAATCCCGGTGGTTATTGCAAAGGCGAAGCGCTTCCCCGCCGGTGGCGCAGTGGTCTAAGGCGCTGGCCTCTGATCATTCGTCCGTAAGGGGTCCGGGTTCGAATCCCGGTCAGGCATGGATGTTGTGTTTGTCTTACGGCACTGGCTCTCTCCCTTCCCTGAAACCAGTGACCCTAAATTAGGGACGGGCGACTGCTTACAGCCCATTGAGTTGCTCACGGTGGTCGTTAAACCTCCAATCAAAAAAAAAAAAAAAAAAAAAAAAGGCGAAGTTTTCTATACTCTGGCCGATTCTGCGTCAGAGATAAATCCCGGTGGCCACCTCAAAGACGGAGTGTTCTAAGCGCTGGCTTCTGACCTTTCATTCGAGATGGGTCAAAGTTCAAACTACGGTGAGGCATGAATGTTGTATTTGTCTTACGGCATTGGCTCTCACCTTTCCCTGGAAGCAGTGGCCCTAAATTAGGGGCGAGTGACAGGTTGTAGCCCCGTCACCCGTCCTTAATATTTTCATGGTTATTGTTAAACCCTCAATTTAAAAAAGTGATTGGTTTCGATGGCCGCAAATCAGGCCGAAAAGATTTTTGAAGGAATGGTGTAACTTCTTATCACGAAATTCTCGGCACCAAGGAAGGAATGAATAAAAAAATCTCACATTTTGCAGTACTTTTGCTGATCTTTCAGATGATTCATTGCACATCAACAACTTTTTTCGATGATTCGGCTAACACAATTAGTAGTTTTACTGAAAACTGGGAGTTCAAGCATATCCTGTCATCGCTAATTTCAGTAGTGGAAATACACGAGCGCTTTAATTTTTCCTGCTGATTGAACCGGTATTAAGAGTACTTCTCGTTGGTGTGAGAATAATTTTGTTCTATTTAATTATTAAAAAAATTCGGTCGTCGCAAGAAAACTATTTCTTGTTTTTAATCGTGACGAAAATCACATGTGTAATAAATCTTGTCAAAAGTGCCTGTTATCATACCATTTAAAACTTTTTACCAGGATCTGAGCTCCCGACAATTCTTTGAGTAAGTATTTCCACATTCAGAGCATTATCTCTATCATAAAAATAAACAGAAAACTGAATTTCTTCTACTGAACTGTATAGGAATTTAAGGTAAAATGTCATTTTTCCAAGAATTTCCTTTAATAATTAAAGAATCGCATTAGAGACCTAAAACAACAACGCATTCCATTCATTCAAGTGCGTTTAATTCATGTTTCCAGTTAAATAACACAAAACAATTGAAAGGTTTTCAGCAATTATTTTGGAACATTGAATTCTTATTGGAAAGCTCAATTAACTAATGGACAAAACTAATTCAGGCGCAGTTGTGAATTAATTCACAGATAGCAGTACGATGTAAGGAGAGAAAACTATGGAATTTCCCCATTTTGTTTACTTCGCCACAGAAATACGTAAAGCAGAAACTACACTGCAAGTAAGACCACGAAAACTCGAGTGTCTCCCTACGCATATGTCAAAAACATATGCGTAGAGAGACACTTGAAACCATAAATTCCCTAATAAAACTTTGGTATGAGTTATTAGAAGTAATTTAAACGCATTAGAGAATCACATGACGTACTACAGAGGTAAAGGACGTGTCAAGAGGACAAATCTGCAGAAATACATTCCGTCCGTGTAGCTGAATTCAGAGAGCAACGTACTCCAGAGTGAGAGGGTCGCTGATTCCATTTTCGTTACGGGATAATTTATTTTTCAGAATCAAATGTACCTATAGTCGAAAAATGAGCATACGCTGCTACCCTGCATTGGCTTTGCCTGCAGAATCTAAGATTTTGTAATTACCCATAAAGAAACGGGTTCACACGAGAAGGCGTAAGTTGCTATACCTTCCCATCTGAACATGTTCTCTTAGAAACCCATAACAAGCCGGAAACTAGAGATATGAAAATAATTGTTTTTACGTGTCTGTATTTATTTTGTCGTTCCACTTTCCCCCCTGATTTTAGCGATGTGTAACTTTACTGTAACTTTTGTGCGAGTTAAGAGTTACCGTAAAACGAGAGTAAGTGAATTTTCTCTGTTGAATGGTAAAGAAAGCAATCTTTTTAAAATCACCAATAGTGGAGAAATTGCAATCGATTAATACAGCTAGCTACAAACTATTCGAACAACTTCAAAGATGTCTTCTTGTGTATTGGGTACGTGGAGAGTCATAATTTAGCTACTACGTTCTGATGACTGATAAGCCGATACAGCGGGCATTACCGGAATAATTGCCACTATGGCAGCTGGCGAGCAAATAGAGTTAGATGATGAGGAATGTTGTTAGAGGAAACGCTTCTCCATTGGAAAACTATAAAGTTTTGTGATTTTTCACAGGGAGCCAAGTGAGCTATGACCCAAAACTTAAAATTGACTCATGGTTTGGATTGCCGAAACAGAATCATAGCTTCACCGTGAAACAACACGGTTCTTAAATTTTTCTGAGCCCTTTTGAGATCTAGGTGAACGAAAATACAAATATAGGAACTTAAGACACTTTTAAAATACTATAAAAATCCATGATACATAGATGCAAGACCGCAACAAGCTTTTGTTATCTGGCAGGGCGACACTTGAAATTACGCCCCTTTGAGTTCCACTCAAATAACACCTGGTTTTTACTTTCTCACACACCACCCTACTAGGAAAGTATAATGCTCTTTCAAAAATGGCATTTCAAGTTTTTGACGTAATTTTATTAAAAAATGTAAAAACTGGGTAAATACCCAAGAACCATAGGTTTAAATACCAAGTAAAGCGTAAAAGGCATGGAAGCGCTGCGACACAAAACTCCACAGAAATGCAGGACGAAAAACATACCAGCGCAAAACGAATAATTATCGGATAGTGAACGTAACAATGGGAATAAATTTTAGGGGTAGTGCTTGGAAAAACTATTTTCAAGGTTAAACGCAGAGCGAAAAATTAGCTCTTCGTCCCAACGACGTGTTCGGAAATGTTAAAGAGGTTAGCCGTATAAGCATATTGTTTTCTATGCCTGCATTCACTCTTTTCGAAAATTCCCTTCATGGATATGAGATGTTCACACCTCATAGTGTATGTTATTCTGTATCCCAGTTAACTGCATGGAATACTGTATGCTGCTAACTAAAGTATTTAAAAATAAAATACTGAACGATGTAACTGTCCTGTTTTAGTTACAATTTCTAATTTTTGCATCTCCTATAGCATGAATTTACACTCCTGGAATGACCATTCTGAGAGGGCAACGACCCTCCCTGTCCTTCCGGTAGCTTCGGCCCTGCATAGATATACGTAAAATGATCGCTTTAATATGTGTGCTAAGAGTTCGGGTAAAATTCATGTTGAGGCTCCGGTGGCGCAATGGTCTAAGCGATGGCTCATGATCATTCGTCCGAGATGGGTCCGGGTTCGGATTCCCGTTAAGCATAGATGTTGTGTTTGTCTTACGGCACTGGCTCTCTCCTTCCCTGGAGCCAGTGACCCTAAATTAGGGACTGGTGACTACTTATATATCCCATTGAGTTGCTCACAGTGTTCGTTAAACCTCGAATAAAAAAAAATCTAAAAAAAAAATCATGTAATGATATACCTGACATAGAGAATTTTACAGACAATGTAACAAAATATTAGCTTCCTCGGTGAGAAGATAGTGCTTTTCTTCTGAATTCTTATAAATATTTTCATCCAAATTCATCACTTTCTTAGTTTCTGTTACGCACCTGAAATATTTTCAACTCCACCTCGTTTCAATAAACATGGGACAGAAAAAATTTAAAGCGATGGCTTCTGATCATCCGTCCAGAAGGTGTCCGAGTTCGAATCCCGGTGAGGCATGGCCGTTGTGTTTGTCTTACGGCACTGACTCTCACCCTTCCCTGCAGTCAGTAGCCCTAAATTAGGGACGAGCGACTGCTTATAGCCCGTTGAATTGCTCACGGTGGTCGTTAAACCTCTAACAAAAAAAAAAAAAAAAAATAACACGGGGTCTGACAGTTGTAAACGAGACTGTTTACACGGTGAGAGCTACATCAGCGATTAGTGATTCGTACGGCCATCTATTGGCTCATTTGTGAACTCTATCGTACAGCAGAATCTTCTAGAAAGACGCAGTTGTTAAGCGTTTTAAAGAAATATGTCCCTGCTGTTCGGCACGGAACTGGACGACAAGTGCAGTGAACCCTTGATGTACTGCAAACGTTACATTGTGGCGTTACATCAAAGATGGCGTTATATCAAATTTGCCAATTATCTTTTAAGATATTTTATTTATTATGATTCATCGAAAATCATAATTATCATTAAATTAAAAGCATGTTCATTAAAAAAAGGCAGTTGTTTGTTGTTTAGCTAGTTCACACTGTAATTCGGAGTGTTCGTTTTGATCTCGGAAGCTTTTAGAATGCGTTGAATGCGGACATTTACTTTGCTTATTAGGAATGCAAAACTAACATTTTAATTATAAGGAAATCAATACAAATCATGCTACGTTTCTTACTAAATCTTTATCAAGTGAAAGTTAATAGCATTACACAAAATTACTTTGCATGCCTTAAGTTTATTTTAAAAATCGTCCATTTTCATTTGCGTTTTAAATTTCGATATTTTCATTGCGATATTTGTAAATTTCGGTCAGTCTTCGTTTTATGGTGAGGAATGTTCTTTTCGGCATTTTTTTCCAAACAGAAAACAACAAAACCGAAAAGCAAATTTTTTTTTGTTTCAGATTTCGATGCTTGTTAAAAGTGACCGACTGATTTTCAGAGACAAGATGGTAAACAAAAGACAGCAAGCATCATGAGCGGTAAAAAGAAAAGGTTATGTCCCTTGAAAAAGGTGTCTACTCATTTGTCATCTTAATTGATAGTTGAATCAAAGGTAACCAGGCCCACCGCAGGCACTCATTGCTAATGCTTCTCTCTACACAAATGGGGACAAGAGTTAAGACGTAAATTGTTGTGAGACATCCGTTAAGCCCTAATTAATAGAAATACATTAATCCCCAAAAATTCACAAAAAATCCTGCCAATAATGATATCCCAAACTGACAAAGCTCTGTGACATTCCTCTTCTTTTGACTCCTTTGCCACTCTACGAAAGGAGGAGTAGTCCAGATGGACTCCCTCGTTCTGGCATGTTTTCGAAAGGATCAGCTGACTTCTGCCCCAGGCAACATCGGACATTTTCTTAAATAAAAGTTTCGCCGCAATTGAATCATGGTCCGGAAAAACGGGAAGGCAATTCACACACATCTTCCAAGTGGCGATATTTTTTTTTTTTGGTTGGAGGTTTAACGACCACCGTGAGCAACTCAACGGGCTATAAGCAGTCGCCCGGCCCTAATTTAGGGTCACTGGTTCCAGGGAAGGGAGAGAGCCAGTGCCTTAAGACAAACACAACATACATGCCTCACCGGCATTCGAACCCGGACCCCGTTCGGACGAATGATGAGAGGCCATCGCTTAGACCACTGCGCCACCGGGGCGGCAATGATATATCAAGTATGTTTCGTGTTGGAAAAAGCGGGTTGGTTCTTTAATATACACTGACGGAAAAAAATCCCAACACCAAGTAGGGGTTGTGTTAGATAAATGGCAGTTGGTAGGCGGTGAGAGTACATCTGTAAGATGACGTCTATGCAAATTTCGCGCTCGGCGCATACGTGTGGCGCTAGTAGCGCCACTCGGAACATGCAAAGCAGGTTTGCTGTAAATACGCGCTGTAACGTTCGTGAGCGTTAGTTATCGTTGAGATTCGACGTAGGGTGTTGATGTTAGTCAAGAATGCCTTTAAGAAGACGAAAAAGCCATTTTCAACAGCACACGGAGTTTGAACGAGGTCGTGTAAAAGGCCTACGAGTAGGTGGATTTTCTTTCCGCAATATTGCAGAACGACTTGGCAGGAATGTAGCCACTGTGCATGATTGTTGGCAGCGGTGGTCAAGGGAAGGTACTGCCTCAAGAAGACCGGGTTCCGGCCGGCCACGTGGCACTACTGAGAGGGAAGACCGCCGTGTACGGCGTATGGCCGTGGTGCATCGTAGCGCGTCTGCGGCAGCAATTCGAGCTGCAGTTGCCACCACAGTGACACAACGAACTGTTACAAATCGGTAACTTGAAGGACAGCTCCGAGCCAGACGCCCTGTAGCGTGCATTCCACTTACTCCAAAACCACTGCCGTTTGCGACGTCAGTTGTGTCAAGCTAGAGCTCATTGGAGGACGGAGTGGAGATCTGTTGTGTTTTATGATGAAAGCCGGTTCCGCTTGGGTGCCAGTGATGGACGTGTGTTGGTTTGAAAGAGGCCAGGTGAGCGCCTGTAACCAACCTGTCTGCGGCAGAGACACACTGGACCTACACCTGGAGTTATGGTCTGGGGAGCAATTTCTTATGACAGCGGGAGCACTCTTGTGGTTATCCCACGTACCCTGACGGCACAGTTGTACGTCGGTCTGGTGATTCAACCTGTTGTGCTGCCATTCATGAACAGCATTTCAGGTGATATTTTCCAACAGGATAACGCTCGCCAGCATACCACTGTTGTAACCCAACATGCTCTACAGAGTGTCGACATGTTGTCGTGGTCTGCTAGATCACCAGATCTTTCACCAATCGAGCACGTATGGGACATCATTGGACGACAACTCCAGCGTCACCCCCAACCAGCATTTACCGTACCTGTATTGACCGACCAAGTGCAACACGCATGGAACTCCATCCCACAAACTGACATCCAGCACCTGTACGACACAATGCATGAACGTTTGCGTGCTTGCATTCAACATTCTGACGGTTACATCGGGTATTAATGTACCAGCATTTCACATTTAAAATGGCTCTTCTCGCGCTTACAGTATGCTGTGATCTTGAAACCTTAATCGATTAAATATGTTACCTATACAAATGTATTGCCGCCATTTCATTCCTCTACAACTATTTTTTCGTGGTGTTCTGATTTTGTTTCCGTCAGTGTATGTATTGGCGGTGTGGCGATATATCAAGGGATCAAGGGGTGTTTTACATAAGCTCGTTTGTTCAGACCCAAGGTGTGGCGTTACGGAAGACTGGTGGTAAATCGAGAGATGATTTTATTTTGAACAAAGAATTAATGGGAATATTTTGGCAAAACATGGAAAGAAATCATACAAAGTGTTTGAATTGTTAAAATAATTGTATGTCACACACGCACAATACAAGAAAGACTACGCACCCTTGAATGACGTAAATGGATTTAATGGGGAAAGAAGTGCAGTGTACTATGACAGCCGTCTTCGACGCCCAACGACACCGAACAGAGGAGAATATGTGGAAAAGGTTGGAAATTTAGTAAAACATGATTGTCGTCTTACCTTACTGTGTAAAATAATAGTTGAACTTAGATTTCTTTATCACTTTTACTTTAACGTTAAGCTATCTCTCTTGTAGAATATTAAAGTTTTGAACTTGGTAGTTCTACTTTTTACTTCAGCCTTACTATAAAATACTACACATCTAGTCTCAGGTAAGACTTAACTTGACGAAGATAATTGACTTCACTGTGACACCTAAAGTTTCTTAACCATAGCAGCTGAAAAATCTTAACTAGCATAAAAACATGGTACTGCGGCGACGCTTCAAAGGGTTCTACGAAGAACACAGATTCTCACAAATTCAATCTTTTATTGATCTCAATCAGCACGCCGTTATTCAAACACCCTTAAATCGCAGCTCTCTTGTAGCAAAAAAAAAAAAAGAGAATATAATTTTCCTGTTCGTGAAACATCATCTGATCAATCCTTTTATTATATTTACGGCGTTTTCCTGTAAATGGAGCTCGTGGGAATTCATTATGTCGTTCACGCCTTCAATAAAATGAAATCTGTGTCCGTTGTAGAAAGTAAAGTGAAAATCGTTTTTCTAGAGAATTTAGAAAAATTAAGCGCAGTGATGTCCATTCCGACATCTTATTCTTAAAAATTTACGAATTATCAATTAAAAAATATTAGGCGCAGTGATGTCGAACCCTATTTATTATATAGAATATGATGTCTTACTTGCCATATCCAATAATGGTAACTCAGATGCGTCTTTCTTGAACATAAAGCATAAGTACTTTTACTTCATGAATGTTTCCTTAACAATTTATACGAGAGTTGTGCCGAAAGTAAAGTAAAACTGGGCATAACATTTTTATTAACTAACAGAGGTCATTCAAATTGCACATGTTGTTAGAGTAACTCTTCCTTTATACAAAGGGGGTACTACTCAGCATAGTATCCACCACAAGCGACGCATTTGCGCCATCGTTGAACCCAACTCTCGAATCCTCTTTAAAAAAAAATCAGGTGTGGACTGTTGTACGCACTCCTTCACAGGCACTTTCACCTAGTCTGTGTCATTAAATCGTTGATCGTTGCCCTGGACACTGCCCTTCATTGGACTGAACAGGTGGAAGTCGGAAGGTGCCAGATCTAGTCTGTACGGTGGTGGGGACCACCTACCAGCCTAATTTGCCGATAGCGTGATTTGTTGGAAAAGAAGTGTGTGGTCTCGCATTGTCATGGTGGATGTGGATCCTTTTTAGACTCTCGTTCGGTCTATTGCTCCCTATGGCGTCTCTAAGCTTCTGCAGTGTCTCGATGTACCGCTCGCTGGTCACGGTACAGCCACGTTTAAGAATATCAATCAGAATGACACACCTGTGATCCCAAAAAACAGTCACCATGACTTTCTGTGCTGATCGCTGGCTCTTGAACTTCTTAGGCCTTGGTGAAGTGACGCCATTCCATGGATTGATTCTTCGTTTCCGTTGTGTAAAGATACGCCCACGTTTCATCACCTGTCACCAGATCGGAAAAAAGCGTGTCTTCAATGGCTTCACACGCTTCCAGTAGATCAGAGCAGAGTTCGCCCCTTCTTTCCTTCAAATCGGGTGTCAAATGTTGAGGTACCCACTTTGCAGAAACTTTTCGATACCCTAAGTCTTCCTCCATGTTCTGATGACATTGTGACCGCAGTCGAGTTGTGCAACAAGCTCACGGTTTGTGACTCGTCACTGCGCGAATCAATTCACCCACTCGCTGATGATTCGTGTCAGTGGTCGCAGATGATGGTCTCCCACTGCGTGGTTTGTTTTCAATGGTGATTTTAACTTCTAAACTTCTTCATCCACCTGTGCACATAATTCCTTTCAATAACATCATCTCCGTAAACATTCTGTAGCTTTCTGTGGATGTCGGACAGCATGCGCCCTTCCTTACTAAAGAAATCAATGACGGCACTTTGTTTCTGCTTCAAATCCATTATTTACCTGCAATGAAGAAAACGGGTTCCTGTATAGAAAGAGTTACTCTAAAAACATGTGCAATTTGAACGACCTCTGTCAGTTAATAAAAATGTTGTGCCCACTTTTTTCATTACTTTCAGTACAACCCTCGTATTTATAATCACTTTTCTTCTTGTTTATTTAGTTCGTCAGCATTTTTAATTATTTCTATTTAATTACGTAACAGAAGCCTTTTTGGAAAAGTTTTTGGTTATTTTTAGTTTCGGAATAAATTACCTCTTTCTCTGTTGTGTTAGAATTAATTGTTTTTGTTGAAAAAAGCACTTTGAATTCTTTTCTGTTATTTGTTTTTGTTTTTACTCATGTTATCTGTTTAAATTACTTATTTCCTCTGTTTTAACATTTAATGTTTAACATTTGGCTCTGTATTTTCAACTGCATTCTTGAAATATATTTACTTCAGTGCCACGTTTATTTTTTATCCAAATTTCGTTTACCGTAGCTGTAATACTGCATTTAGATTTTATTTTACGCTGTGCCTTTTCTAAACGATGCAGCTGGGAAGCTGAATTGTCATTCGACACAGTGGAAAAGAGTACAGATTCGTAAGATTTACAACCATTGTGCTTTCCCAAGGGAGAAAAAAGGCAAGACATCTGCGTAGCTGAAACAACCCACAGATGGAAAAGCGGGCTCGTTTTATTGGATACAGCACTCTGCCTGGAAGAAGCAACTGGAAGGAAAGACGAAGTTAACAGTTGGTTGCCTGTGCAAATATAGAAGGTTTTGTAGAGAAATAAGGGTACCAAACTCTTACAGCTTCGTTGCTTCTTCTGCTACAGCTCATTTGGAAAATTTAACCCAATTTACATTGAATAATTCTATAGTATGTGAATGAGGCCTTACTGAACTTATTGAAAAGAATATGGTAAAAAAAACATTGATTCTTTTAGCTTTACGATTGCCTTTGTTTTTTCACAGAAAATATTACTAAATCGTTACATAAAGCACTCGTTTTACTGCAGACATTTGGTGTTCAGTATTGAATATTTCCAACAGTATGTTGGATTTCCTATTCTTCTGTTGCATTTATCAGTTGATTCACATTTACCCATCTAAAGGGTTAAATCCTGATCTTTATTCTTTGGAAGTGGTTATTAACTTTTCAAGCCTGTATAGTTGCGGGACACGACCGTTTTGATTGTTTTACAAGGATGCATTATAAAGTTAATTTTTTTGTCAATATAGCTGTGGAGACTTTTTTTTTTTTTTTGTGGGCAAGATTTTTGTTATGTTGCTTTTGTGAGAGAAAGAAGGGAAAGTTGAAAACACAACCATGTATTTTAAACACTATGCTCAAGGGGCACCGCTGAGATGAAAACAGGAGAATAACCTCAGTGGTTATTCTCCTGTCAAATAATTTGAAAGTGGATAGAAAATTTACTGGGAGATAAAGAGAGCTCGAAAATTCTACTAGGTATTTTTCCAAACCGATGCAAATCAGCTGCGGAATAAACCTCTCTGGGAGAAATTTCACATCTTTTCAACAGCCTAAAACTATCCTAAGTTGTGCGTACTATCTTTAGTCTGACCGTTTGTTTCCGGGGAAAACAGAACACACGGCCAAAAATAAAAATTGTCCTTTTTTTTTCTCAGCCATACAGGCACGAATAATAAAAATATCAAGAATTGTAAAAGTGACGGAATGAATTTTTAGATTGTTTTTTTTTTCAATGTCTTTAACAAAGGTGTGGGTCCTCCTTTCTCAGATATCTCCGTTTTTTCATCGTAATATCTGGTAGAAAACGAATAAATAAATGAACTCATAACCACACAAGCATATTTGCTTACGATATTAATATTCGAAAAATCCGAAGTCGATAAAACTCTTCCAGTTATTCTGATTGTTTGAAAAACAATCTGAAGAATGGAATACGTGAAAATAGCAGTAGAAACCTAGGAGCTTGCCTCTTGATCACGGTTTTACCATTTACTCCTTCATAAAGCAGATTAGCTCGCATTATGTTTCGACTTCCAATATCCAAGGAACGACGGCATACATAATTTATTCTGATCGCTTAATAATTTGCACTGAATTACAGTTTTCTATTTGAAATAAATTATTATATTTATTTAAAACTGTTTACAGCTGTAACAGTGAATATCAGCACGCTTCGCTGTTGCACCTACATCATAAAACGTACTCCAGGTAAGTGTGGGCCATTTGAAATTCCTTTTTTAAAGCTCCCAATTTTACCACAATTTTGAAAATTTGGATTCCAGGATTCTATAACGTCCGCATTAAAATGCCGACTAGCAACTTGACTTCACGTGTTTCAGCATTTCCAATCACCGAGATTTTAAAAATCTGCTGCATAGGTTTCTCAGCATGTTAATCATTATAATTTAATGCATTCACTTAAAACATCCTAGTTTAAAAAACGAAAATCTGCTTGTCAGTAGAACGAGTAAACAAATGGCCATTTCCCGAGAGAAAGCTCAGGCCAGACGAAAGGCGGAAGCATAAAAACCGAAGAAATTTAAACCCTCTAAAGTCGCCATTGAGCAGACTAGAGGGTCCGAAGTTCTTCGAGCCGCTAACGTTAAATAGGGACTTTTATATTATTTCAAATCATTTTAAATTAACTACTTTTGTAGAAAATAAGAAAGATTCATTTCGAGTTTCATTCGGGAAAGGGTGTTAATGCCTTCAAGGTGTGATAATCTGTTACTTGTCCATTAATGTTAGATTTAGTAGCATAAAAACAGCGCTGAATTTCGGTATTTTTGATTGGTTCATTCAGTGCAGTTTTGAAAGAAAAGTGGAAGTAAAATAGACATGTCAGTGCACTGTAGTGAATCTTTCTTTTGTTATAAGTAATCTTCCAGGGATACACGCTTGTTTCAAGAAGGGGGAGAAATGCATAACAATTTACTTGTATGTGATCTCACTAGCTTACAATTGCTGTTTGAAAAAAATTGGGTTACCGTCCTACCAATATAACACCCGCAGCAAGTAAACCTCACTTTTCTTACCATAAGCTGTTTTTATGAAAATTAAGGTGATTTTCTTTTATTATTAAATACAGATATAGGGACAGCACACAACGTTGAGTAAACGTTTAAACGTAGTGTTAACGTTTTAATAATTTGTTAAAAATAATATTATTTTGATACCAGTATCTACGTATTCTATTGTCCTAACACTCTGCCAAAGAAATTTGTGCAGAAAACTTTGGACAAAGTGTAGAGCGTGGAAAACTGATGGAAGTTCAAACTCCTATCAGGAAATCAAATTGATCGGCTAACTGGAGTCTTATTAAAACCGCACAACTGTCTCGCTGTTCAAGTGGTCAGGAGCGCAAGCTTCTGGGTTTACATTTGAGTTGTAGATGAGGTGCTGATAGTGATTATGTCTATTTATAGCCTTAATTTGGCTACTGGCTGGGAGATTCTTTTTCCAGCGATATTAAAATTGGGACTAAAGTCATTTATTGGTTATAATGAATTAGCTTTATATATCTTTTTGGTAAGCTAATTATTATGAATGAATAATGCTCTAAGCTTCAAACTAATGAATTCCCAAAAGGGTGTTGTTACTCGTTAATTATGAACTTAAACAAAGTCTCAACGCTGGTTATTTATATTAAGTAATCAAAGTCATAAACCTAACAGCCAGACAGAGGTCTGACAAAACTAAGAGATGAGAAAGACTGAACTTACTGAACAACTATTTATTTCCCAGACTCGTGGTCAACTAAGGCACTCATATATCTTGTACATAATAATGAATAAACTTTCCTCTTATAGTACGCACACCTCCAACACAACTCCAACGCAACAACACAACACAACACCTACTCGTCTCGATGAACGCGCCTATATACGAGCTACCACCACGTCATGACTTACACTCATTGCCAGATCTCATTCAGCGGGTGAAATAATATTCCGTTCAGTAGGAAGATAATTTACATAGTAAAATAAAATAACTAGAGATAGTAAAATCAAAAGGAAGTGAATATAGAGTATACGTTACATGGTGTCTAGACTGAAAAAGATGAAAGCACAACACACACGCTGGATATGGTAAAGTGGTATGAAGTGCTGGTCCTATGGAGGCAGCAGAGTTCAGCCAGTTCCTCGACCGATCCTATCCTGGTGAAAGGCTAGTCGGACCCTAGCAGGGTTGCTCGTACAACGCCTTCACTGAAACCTTAAAGTGGTATGAAGTGCTGGTCCTGTGGAGGCAGCAGAGTCCAGCCAGTTCTACGACCGATCCTATCCTGGTAAAAAGCTACTCGGACCCTAGCCAGATTGCTCGTACAACGCCTTCACTGAAACCTTAAAGTGGTATGAAGTGCTGGTCCTGTGGAGGCAGCAGAGTCCAGCCAGTTCTACGACCGATCCTGACCTGGTGAAAGGCTAGTTGGACCCTAGCAAGATTGCTCGTACAACGCCTTCACTGAAACCTTAAAGTGGTATGAAGTGCTGGTCCTGTGGAGGCAGCAGAGTCCAGCCAGTTCTACGACCGATCCTATCCTGGTGAAAGGCTAGTCGGACCCTAGCAGGATTGTTCGTACAACACCTTCACTGAAATCTTAAAATGGTATGAAGTGCTGGTCCTGTGGAGGCAGCAGAGTCCAGCCAGTTCTACGACCGATCCTATCTTGGTAAAAAGCTACTCGGACCCTAGCAGGATTGCTCGTACAACGACTTCACTGAAATCTTAAAGTGGTATAAAGTGCTGGTCCTGTGGAGGCAGCAGAGTCCAGCCAGCTCCTCGACCGATCCTATCCTGGTGAAAGGCTACTCGGACCCTAGCAGGATTGCTCGTACAACACCTTCACTGAAATCTTAAAATGGTATGAAGTGCTGGTCCTGTGGAGGCAGCAGAGTCCAGCCAGTTCCTCGACCGATCCTATGCTGGTGAAAGGCTAGTCGGACCTTAGCAGGATTGCTCGTACAACGCCTTCACTGAAATCTTAAAGTGGTATGAAGTGCTGGTCCTGTGGAGGCAGCAGAGTCCAGCCAGTTGCTAGTTGGACCCTAGCCAGATTGCTCGTACAACGCCTTCACTGAAACCTTAAAGTGGTATGAAGTGCTGGTCCTGTGGAGGCAGCAGAGTCCAGCCAGTTCTACGACCGATCCTGACCTAGTGAAAGGCTAGTTGGACCCTAGCAGGATTGCTCGTACAACGCCTTAACTGAAATCTTAAAGTGGTATGAAGTACTGGTCCTGTGGAGGCAGCAAAGTCCAGCCAGTTCTACGACCGATCCTATCCTGGTGAAAGGCTACTCGGACCCTAGCAGGATTGCTCGTACAACACCTTCACTGAAATCTTAAAATGGTATGAAGTGCTGGTCCTGTGGAGGCAGCAGAGTCCAGCCAGTTCTACGACCGATCCTATCCTGGTAAAAAGCTACTCGGACCCTAGCAGGATTGCTCGTACAACACTCTCACTGACATCTTAAAATGGTATGAAGTGCTGGTCGTGTGGAGGCAGCAGAGTCCAGCCAGTTCAACGACCGATCCTATCCTGGTAAAAAGCTACTCGGACCCTAGCAGGATTGCTCGTACAACGACTTCACTGAAATCTTAAAGTGGTATAAAGTGCTGGTCCTGTGGAGGCAGCAGAGTCCAGCCAGTTCCTCGGCCGATCCTATGCTGGTGAAAGGCTAGTCGGACCTTAGCAGGATTGCTCGTACAACGCCTTCACTGAAATCTTAAAGTGGTATGAAGTGCTGGTCCTGTGGAGGCAGCAGAAACCAGCCAGTTGCTAGTTGGACCCTAGCCAGATAGCTCGTACAACGCCTTCACTGAAACCTTAAAGTGGTATGAAGTGCTGGTCCTGTGGAGGCAGCAGAGTCCAGCCAGTTCTACGACCGATCCTGACCTGGTGAAAGGCTAGTTGGACCCTAGCAGGATTGCACGTACAACGCCTTCACTGAAACCTTAAAGTGGTATGAAGTGCTGGTCCTGTGGTGACAGCAGAGTCCAGCCAGTTCTACGACCGATCCTATCCTGGTGAAAGGCTACTCGGACCCTAGCAGGATTGCTCGTACAACGCCTTCACTGAAATCTTAAAGTGGTATGAAGTGCTGGTCCTGTGGAGGCAGCAGAGTCCAGCCAGTTCTGCGACCGATCATATCCTGGTGAAAGGCTAGTCGGACCCTAGCAGGATTGCTCGTAGAACGCCTTTACTGAAATCTTATGAGAGAGTTTGATATATCCCTGCAGAGTCGGCATTTTGACGGAGCTGGTGAAATTATTAGTTTATCTTAGTCTAACTTCAATTGTTAAACCCCGAAAGGAGGGGGAAAGAAGAGGAGAACCGCTTGTGTAATCCTGGAGTCATCAATGAAACGTGGCTCCTACAAGATGGTATGGCTCTTCTCAAACAACTGAAAGCTCTTAACTCCATCACTTAATATCACTCTAAGGTGCAAAACTGCGAAGAGATTGTTTTCTTAACAGAAATTGATAGTTAAAACTCAGTAAAATTTCAAATGTAAGAGCCAGCCGTAATTCTTTCCCTCCTCGTGGTTTTATATTTTAAATTCAAGTACCTTGTTTTGGACCATGAGATGAATTACAGTGGCGACGCACATGTCAAGACGGCTAGTAGCAACAAAAAGCCATCGCCGGCGTAGCTTAACTGGGAAAGCATTCAGCTTCGGAGCAGGGTGATGTGGGGTTCGGCAGATTTGGGTTTCAAATTGGCGCTCGAGCGTGAAAAGGATGTACTGGCAGTTAGGGTCTTTCAGAAATGTGTGACGTTCCTTCCACACGTCGTCTGGAATTAGTGAGAATTCCTTGTTCTACAGAGAGTTACTTCAATCACAGTTTACGTTTATCCCGAAACCTGGGATTTCTTACCTTCAACTTTTTCAAGAGAGACATATGTGTGACGTAATACAGAGGTGACGCACAAGTTAAGACGGCAAGTAGCAGGGATAAACCCTTGCTGGCGTAGCTTAGTTGGGAAAGCATTCGGCTCCAGAGCATAAGGATGTGTCTTCGAGTTCACCACCGGCAAAATTTGAGTTTTACAACTAGTGATCACTTCACACCTTCAAATGCTTAAATGTTCTCGTTATTTGAAATTTGAATATTTTTACTTTTATATGAGCCAATAAGTGATAAGGTGATTTTCTTTCTTCTTCCACGATATGCTTGACTTCTTTCTCCTCAAAATATCCTTACTCTTCGTTGTTATTTCTGGGACTTTACGGTATAATCGCATTCCTCGAAATTTCGAGAGAATAGCTAATTAATTCTTTACAAATGTGTGATTCCATTTATTGGTGCAAATTAGGATAAGTGTGGGAAGTCAAATATTATCTGAAAACCTGAACATTTCATCGTCCTGGAGCGATAATCGAATCCCCGTCTCCCGGTTTGCTCTGGTGCATGCTAATCACTACACCACCCAGAACGACCAAATCTCAACTTTCCGAGTAATTCGGATTTAACACATCACAGGAATCGCCAGTCGAAGCAACGGCATTCATATTTAGAGAATCTACATGAATAGAATTCATTGTTTCCCGTGACTGCCCGGAGAAGCAGATAAACTATGGAATACGGGATTACACCAACATACAATACAAATTTGAAGTTATGATTTCGTTTATTCATGTAAATTATGACAGGAGTGGTAAGTCAAATACTTGGTGTGTAGTGGTTAGCATACTCTGGCGCAAACCGGGAGACACCGATTCGATTCCAGCTCCGGGACGATACGATTTTCAAATTCTCGGTTATTATTTGATTTATCATTCTTGTCATCATTTGCACCAATAAACGGAATCAAAACTTCAAATTTGTATTGCATACTGGTGTAGTCGCGTATTTCATATGTGATTCCTTTGCTAACTTTTCTAGAAACATTTTACACAGTTGAGTCACATTATTGTGACCACCTCCTACTCTTGAGGTCAACAGCGAGTAGACAATGAAAGATGGCACGTGTCGTGAGCTAGCTTCGAGGGTATATAAGGTGTGCAGTAGACATTCTGAAAATTTATGACTCATTGCTGTCATGGATAAAAGGAGCGATTTATCAGAATTTCAAAAAGAGATGATTACCGGCTTTCGGCCAAGGGCGGCAGTATTTCTGAAACAGCGCAGTTTATGGACTGTTCGCATGCTGCTGTGGTTAGATTGTATCGTGATTGGATAAACGGTACCATTGCGAATAAACGACGTGGGAAATGGGGAGCACCACGTGCCATTGATGTGATAGGTTAACGTCGGCTTCGAAGGTGAGTGAGGGCCGATCGACACGCTACCGTGGAGCAACTCACTGGTAGAATAAACCAGCGGGCTACCGAAAGTGTGTCTAGAACGACATTTCATCGAACCGTGCTGCGTATGGGACTCTGATGCAGGCGGATGGTCACTGCACCTATGCCTGCGAAGGTGCATCGGTAGAAAAGGCTTATATTTCCACGGCAGTATCGGAATTGGACCTCCGTTGATTGGCAAAGGATATCCTTCTCCGAGGAGTCACGTTTTCTGCTTCATTGAACGGATGGACGTTGGCGTATAAGGCGAGAAACATATCGGACAACAAACACTCTTCAAGCATTACTGGTAGAATACAAGCTGGTGGAGTCAGCGTCATGGTCTGGGGAATGTTTTCGTGGCATTCCCTGGTTCCACTTATACCTGTGGAAGGCACTATGAACCGAATTCGTTATGAATCCATTCTTGCAGACTACGTATACCCACACATGCTGATTGTCTTCCCTGGGGCAGATGGGATCTTCCAGCACGACAATGCAACGTATCATATGGCTAGAAATGTCCGAGAGTGGTTGGAAGAGCACGATGAAGGCGGCTTCAAAGTATTTCCCTGGTCCCCTAATTCCCCAGACGTAAACCCAATTTTGCATCTGTGGGGCCACCTTGATCGCGTTGTACGCTCTATGGATCCTCCACCACACACCCTCCAGCAGCTGTCAGATGCACTGCAGTCAGCATGGCTCCACATAATTGCGAACATCTTCCAGCACCTTATGGAGTCACACCAGCCCGTCCAGCTGCTCTCCGCGATGCACACGGTGGTTACCCAATAATGTAACTCGACAGTGTATTTATTCTTTGGCTTTAAGCGACATTCCCTCACTCTGAAGATTTTAAAGATGTTCATCTTATTTACAATTCAGCTTTCTTTTCTTGTATATAAACTATCTATGTATGTCCTGTATAGTCACATGTGTCACTGCTTGCAGACGTTTTTTGCGCCGTGTGTGTGTGTGAAACGTTTCATGAAGGATGCCCCAGTTACTTACGTGTGATCCTATTAAAAGAACTATTTTCAGTTTCTCGTCGCTTCTATTCCACGCGAGAAAGACTGAAAGCACAATTGTTCCGCCTTATCTTACCGTAATGTTCACGGTTACAAAACGCACGCTCCTTATCGCTCCGTTCCGACATGCTGTACATGAAACTTTATTTTACAGAAGCTCCATGATAACAAACCTGCAGGGTTATAACCTTAGTATCTTCTACGAAATGAGAATTAATTTTCTCCAGTGACAGAATAGGGACAGTTGATAAATAACATCACTCACTCTCAGAGATTCAACAGCAGTATTCAATTAGTTCGACCCTCGATAGCGCAACGCTTGGAGTGTGATCTGGCGCATCGCCTGTGTCATACGACCTGAAACCGTACCTTTATTCTGTCACGCCGGCAATTTATTTCCATCACCGGGGCTTCACTTTGTATGAGAGGGTTTCGAAATGATAATTTGGAGCTGTAAGCGGAATGTTGAGAATCCTATCGCCCAGGAACTCTCTCTCTCTCCGATGTTAATCAGGTAATGACAGAGATTAGGAAGCTAGATGCCTGAGCATTGTTCTCCGGATTTCTACAAATGAAATCTGCATTATGCTAGGGGAAAGTGACCTTGATGAACAACTACTCTTCGCTGCTGAATTACCTTACAAGAGAGAAGGAGGCTTTTAATGGGAATGACTGCTGACAAACTTGGGGAGGTCGGCTTAGTAGGAATACACGATTCCCTTGATCTTTTATGAATTAGATTTCCCTATCATCTTGGCATTTGTAATCATTTTAGAAAGCTATCGACGTCCATAGTTTACCAAACAATAGAAGCCGCATAATTTAAAATGAATTCGTAGATGGAATAAAGTGCAGTGCGTGGTAGAAAAAAAGTAGAAAAGTACTGTTAGTGTTACGCAGAAGAGAACTCTAAGTCAGAAGCAGCAATTTGTGGTACAGTAACCACATGTAGCCAGAGATACTTTAGAACGGCTGACAAGATTAAGATGAAAACATATTAATCAAAGAAATTCTATTAATACACCGTTTACTATAATTACAACAAACACTCCGTTTTTTCTTAGCGTACATATTTAATTTTTAATTTACTCCACCAAGCTTTTGCTCGATCCGGACAGCTTTTTCTAGGTGCGTTACAACTAAACACAAATATGTTGAATTAAATCAAAACTAACAATGCGCATGATGTCACATTTCACACGTGCTCTCCGTGCTAGTTCATACTCACTTTCACAAGCCTGTCACACACATTTTGTATTTTACACATCAACAGTCCTTTATATAACTTTTTCCAGACCTGCGGAGTCTCATATGAAATGTTTCCATTAAACGCTTCCACCTTTGTCATTATTTTCATGGACTCCCTAATTGATGATTCCTTTCGGGTCGTATATCATGCCATACACCTTGCGTTTTGCCACTCCGGTTTTTCGGTGTTGTGAATTATCTCCCTGGCTAGCTGGATTTTCTTCCCTTACCGTGTTTTTGTGTTCTTTATCTCTGGTACTTAATGATCTCTTAGTCAGTTCTGCATATAATTTTTCTGTTCCGTCATCATATCTCAGTGGTATACTATATACACCAAATATTTCTATTTCATTTGATTTCTTACAACTTTTTAATGCTCTAGCCTTATATATTTGTTGCATTCTGATTCCTACCTCATACCCGTCGTTACGCAACAGGTTCTTGAAACAAATTGTGAACTTTAGGATATAAGGTATCACTTCTACAAACTTGATATTGCTTTTTCTTCTTGTTCTCCTGTTCTCATTTACTGAGCTTCTTACCTGTCTCAATATATTATTCATTGTTCTAGGGTTATATCTTGCCTCCACGCCTTTTTGCATTACATTGGATATCTTTTCTTCCCTTGTCGACGTGTCTGAGCATATAACAAAAGCACGTCTTAATCTTATCCGGATCCTGCAGTCTTATACATACACTAGCGGAAAGTGAAAAAAGAACACCAAGAAGGAGACGTCTGATACCAACGAAATTTATACAGCATAATAACGGAATACAGAGGATAACGTGATCAAAACATTATGGCAAAATACAGCTGTATTTGCTGGTAAACTGAAAAATAGCATTTCCATGTAACATAGTTAGTACGAGCTTGAACCGCCATGAACTGCGTCACACTGTGCAATTCTGGCATGGAGTCTGTCGTACAGATGTTGGATGTAAGTTTGGGGTATTGAGTTCCAAGCATCCTCCACCTGGACGCGTAAATCGGGGATGGTCGTGGCTGGCAGTGGAGACCGGATAAGTCGTTGTCCCATAAAATCCCACACGTGCTCAATGGGGGACAAATCCGGTGAACGTGCAGGCCATGGAAGTTGTCTCACACCCTGAAGTGCATGTTCCGTTGCACGTGCTGTGTGTGGGCGTGCGTTATCTTGCTGGAAAACACCACGATGGACCGACCTTACAAATGGCATAACAACGGGCTGAATGATGTTGTTGATGTAGGAGATGTTGTTTAATGTACCCGGTACAAACACTAGTTGTGTACGGAAGTGATATCTGACCGCTCCCCACACCAGGAGACCAGCTGTAGGCCCTGTGTGTCGCTGGCGGATGCAAGACGAGTGGCGACGCTCCCCTGTGCATCTGCGAACACGCATACGGCCATCGGAGGATCCCAAGCAGAATCTGCTTTCATCGCTAAACACGACAGATCGCCATTGCGTTCTCCAGTGCAAACGTTGGCGACACCACTGCAGCCGTTGCTGACGGTGGGTTGGAGTCAGAGGTACACATGCCAGAGGCACACGTGCACGTATCCTGCATCCAGTAGATGGTTGCGGATTGTTCGCACAGTCACCTCAGGTGCAACGGCAGCTAGGATTTGCGTCGCTGTGGATGTTTAGCTTGACAACGCCGCTCTTCGTATGCGTCGATTAGTCCGCTCATCAGTCCGTCTGTGACTCCTGGTTCCACGTCTTCTCGTGTAGGAATGTTCCTCGGACCATTTACGCCACCATCGTACCACCACCGATACTTCCCGTTCAATTGGCTCCGCAATACGACGATACGACCACTCGGCCTCGCGGAGTCCGTCTAGACGACCTCGCTCAAAGTCCGATAACTGCTGAAATCGTACACGTCTTCCATGTCCAGGCATTGCAGCCTGTTCAGTGTCTTTGCACGTGTCCGTACGCCGACGACTGATTACATTCACTTCGCCGTACTCTTTAAATACCACCGACGATAATTTGCATATTATATCGTACTGTTGCG
Organism: Macrothele yani; assembly: GCA_039090855.1. NCBI lineage: Eukaryota > Metazoa > Arthropoda > Arachnida > Araneae > Macrothelidae > Macrothele > Macrothele yani. Next base: position 192,127,982 of record CM076995.1, read on the forward strand.
TAAGCACTCACCAGTTGGTCGCAAAATTAACAGCACACCTACGTAAACTCGACCCTATTAACATATGTAAATTTCATGATCGTCCGCCAATTCCTTCTTGGTGTTCTTTTTTCACTTTCCGCCAGTGTATTTGGAGCATACGACTTGGGAGATATATAATTGCTAATGGTTGTAGGTTTGTAGTACACCGTCGTTTTAACTGCATCATCATGCTTCCTTTTTACCATCACATCTAGGAACGGCAATTTTCCTTCCTTTGTCAATTCCATTTCAAATTTTATGCTTCCATTTAGGTCATTTAGCCTGGATAAAAAACCTTCTGTGCTATCTTTTCGGTGTGGCCATTTGAATGTTTTTCGAATGGCCGCACTGAAAAATATGTAAATTATGTATGTAAATTAAAAACGAAATATTTACACAAAAAAACACCGGAGTGTTTGTTGTAATTTAAAATAATCAAATTTTACTGATTTGTTTCTACGGTTTATGGCGCAAGATACACACGTTAGTAGAACAACTATGACCACCTGTTCGTATGGGATGTGACTAGGCTAGTAATTGTTTGGCGCAGTGAAATTCTGCGATTTATTTAGCGAATTTTAGAGGTTTTTCTGTAAAATCGCGAACATCAAATATATCAGCGAATTACAGATTTTTTTCTGTTTTAGCCTAATTTCTATGATCATTTTAAGATTATGTTTCATATTTAAATCATTGTAATGCTGTTTTCATTAGAACGTAAGCGAAAAATACACCACAGAGTAATTCTACTCCAAAAACCAGAATTTTAAACCGTGAATTACCCCTCAAGATTGTTCGTTACGAAGAGACTCTTATCGAACAAGCTGGACGGGTAATTCCAGGTCACATGCATTCTTCTAAAGAACGCATGTGTGGCCTTTCGTGATTTCCACCCAACGCTACTGTTGAATGACCTTAGCGACTTGCACCCACTAGTAAACCGGATATCGTCAACTGTATTACTAGTTTTAATTCGGAAGAGCAGTTCACAGAAAATAATGTTTTAATTTCGCAGACACTTAGCCTAAAAAATTTTGCGCTTTCCTGTGAGCATTTAGTTAATAAATTTTGTAGATATTGTTTGCTAATTTTGAGAAAAAGATAAGTGAGTACGATGAGTGGGTCTTCTGAAAAGCTGACTTCTGAAAAGCTGACTTTCTTCTACTGTTCGAAGGTATACGGAGGGACATTGATTCAATGACAATTCTGAACTTTGCCGCCCCGGTGGCGCAGTGGTCTAAGGCGCTGGCCTCTGATCATTCGTCCGTAAGGGGTCTGGGTTCGAATCCCGGTCAGGCATGGATGTTGTGTTTGTCTTACGGCACTAGCTCTCTCCCTTCCCTGGAACTAGTGACCCTAAATTAGGGACGGGCGACTGCTTATAGCCAATTGAGTTGCTCACGGTGGTCGTTAAACCTCCAATCAAAAAAAAAAAAAAACTCTGAACTTCTGTATAGGGACACTACACCATGCAGGCACCAGAGCTTCTTCCAGATCATGGAAAGTCATTGGGATGATTACTGTCAGCAGTGCTTCGTCGTACTCTCCATCGTACATCCGCATGATACAGCAGAAAACGTGATTTGTCTGAAAAGCTGACTTTCTTCTACTGTTCGAAGGTGTATGGCGGGACATTGATTCAATGAGAATTCTGAACTTCTATATAGGGACGCTACACCATGCAGGCACCAGAGCTTCTTGCAGAGCATGAAAAATCATTGGGATGATTTCTGTCAGCAGTGCTTCGTCGTAATCTCCATGGTACATCCGCATGATACACCAGAAAGCGTGATTTGTCTGAAAAGCTGACTTTCTTCTATTGTTCGAAGGTTCATGGCGGGACATTGATTCAATGGCAATTCTGAACTTCTATATAGGGACGCTACACCATACAGGCACCAGAGCTTCTTGCAGATCATGAAAAATCATAGGGATGATTTCTGTCAGCAGTGCTTCGTCGTACTCTCCATCGCACATCCACATGGTACAGCAGAAAACGTGATTTGTCTGAAAAGCTGACTTTCTTCTATTGTTCGAAGGTACATGGCGAGACATTGATTCAATGAGAATTCTGAACTTCTATATAGGGACGCTACACCATGCAGGCACCAGAGCTTCTTGCAGATCATGAAAAGTCATTGGGATGATTTCTGTCAGCAGTGCTTCGTCGTACTCTCCATCGTACATCCGCATGATACACCAGAAAGCGTGATTTGTCTGAAAAGCTGACTTTCTTCTACTGTTTGAAGGTACATGGCGGGACATTGATTCAATGAGAATTCTGAACTTCTATATAAAGACGCTACACCATGCAGGCGCCAGAGCTTCTTGCAGATCATCAAGAGTCATCGGGATGATTTTTGTCAGCAGTGGTTCGTCTGAAAGCGTGTCTTTCTTCTACTGTTCGATGGACCAATACCTCCTGTCAGATGAAAATATACTCTGTAATCTTTGGTGTCTGGCCGTCAGCATGGGCACCTTGAATGGCAGGCGGCTCCTGAGACCCATAGATTACAGAGTCCGTTTGACTGTAGTTTGAGATACGCTCCTCAATGTGCCTGCATTAAATGCTCTTGCGAGTTGTTCCTCTGGGTCCCATCTATTGGATCGTACCATTCGGAATAACCGTCTCTGCGCATGATCATCAAAGCTCCCTGTGGGCGTTCATTGTTATCCCCTTTTACTGCAGGTCTTCCCTGCTACTTTCCATTCTTGGAAAACTTTAACAACTGCACCATGTGAACAGCCCGCAAATAGGTCGCTTCTACAATGCTACACACTTTAGTCGGCAGCTAACAATCAGTCCTTTTTCAAACTTTGTTAAGTCATGAATGAATGAAATACGGGACTACAACTTTGTACAATACAAATTTTGAAGTTGCGAATCCGTTTATTTTGGTAAATTTGACATGAATGGTAAGTCAGATAACATCCAAAAACTTTAAAATTTGAGCCTTGGTCGTACTAGGTGGTGTAGTGGTTAGCATACCAGGGCTCAGGCCGGGTGACCGGGTTCGATTTCCGCTCCAGTACGACGAAATGTTTTCGGTTATTATCTTACGTAGCATCCATGTCACGTTTCCACCAATAGACGGAGTCACAACTTCAAAATATGTTAGGCCATGTCCTTTTTCAATTTTCCAAAAGAACGTGACATAACGTAGTTTGAAAATGTTTATGCCAAACTGCATACCGTCCGCGAATTCGTGTTCGTGTCCTTTTAAATGCCTTACATGATTTGCATATGTTGCCACGTTAGGCAACATACATGAATTAAGAATCAGGTAGTCTAAGAAATTTGTGATCTTCAAGCGAAAGGTACGGGTAAAGAAATAGGGACGAAATAAGAATATAGACTAAGAATTTCTCTACGGTCTAGCTCCACGTAACGCAATACAGACCAATACAGAGCAAACGAAATAAAAAAGAATATCTAAGAATAAGTTCTAGCTTGACAATGGATACCAAAAGAAGAGGATTTAGAAAAATTGGGATCTTCAAAATCAAGGCCTCCAATTGTCTCCTTCAAAAGCATAGCAAGAGCAAAGCCAGGCTACTCAATTGGAGAGTTTCGGCTAAACAAAAAGAAGCTGCAATTCGTGATAAATGGGTTAAATTGTGTACTTTTGGAGATAATGCAGAGGCGAATGTTTTTAGATACGGAGTCATTCGAAAATCCCTTCAAAGGTCTGAATAGCTGCCATTTTTCAGAAAGGATTTCAAAACTTAGCTTTCCGTCTGAAAATTTACTTTCATTTTGCATATTTTCAGGTTTACAAACGGAAGATAATTAAAAACCATTCTAAAAATGAATAAAGAAGAAATTTTCTAATCTAGCGTTTAATGCAGGGTTTATAAGTCTGTATAATGCTTGAATAATATTTTGAAATGATTAAAAACCGACGTTCTTAAACACTCATTTAGAATAACCAGCAACCCCATCTTTGAGAGAATTCAAAATAGTATTGTATGGAGGCTTAACTGTTCAATATAAAACACATTTTAAACTACATGACACAGCTGCGTTTTTTTTAACTAGGAGCAATTTTCTTATCATGGCTGCCGCTTTTAAATCAAAATTACTCGTTCACCACAAATTTGTGTATATTGTGCGAAAAACATACGGATATGACGTCTAACAGTGTTAGTGTTGAACATAATAAAGTCTAGTTTCAAAGCCATTTTTACAAATAATGGCCAGCATACATATCATACATTAGTTTCTATATTTTTTTGGAGTTCTTGTGTTCTAAGAAAACGTGAAAAATTGGCAAACATCGCCAAATTGAAAGATGGTGAAAATAGTAATTTTTCAGCTACTTTTTCTATAAATGGCCTGCTGATGGATTTTCCACAGATAGCTTTTTTAGTTCCCGTTAACTTTTGAATCTGACAATGAGCAAAAAGGCAATTAATTTTCAGAGGGAAAGCTCAATTTTGATTTTGAGAGCCATTTTGAATTCTGAAGTGAGTTTTGAATGGCTCTGCATGTGAAAACATATGTCTGTGCTTGTTCTTTAAACATGCAGAGTTTGAAGCTTTTATGACAAAATGCCGTTTCTGTGCATATTTTCTACCGGTTCATCTATTAATACTAACTGGAGAATCTCTTAACCTGGGCATGAAAAGAAATCAGCGGGTCTGATGAAGCACTTTGCAGATGCGTTATTTAAACAAATCGCTCTTTGTGTTGGTGACATGTAACTGAAAATGATGAATGGATTTATGTCACTATTGGGAGTTTGCGTGCTTGATGGTATAACTCTGTACCTATTGAGAGCGCCTTTTTCCTATTAAAAGAAGGAAAAAATTAAAAAGTATTTCGTTTTTCGGATATCAATTTTTCGCGGTTCAAGCATGAAGGCTTACTGATTTCTTTTATCAAGAAGCTACTTGACGCACAACCGCATTATCATATGTTGCCTACTTCTTAACTTAACTTGGTTCGGCGTACAACATATTTCAACAAGGAATACTAATACGATTTTACTGAAATTACTTCTTATTGGTTGAAAACAATTTGAAAAGCGTAGTAGATCTTTTTCAATTCCACTGAACAGCTGACATTTACGTTAATTCAGTTCTAACGAACACTAACGATGTTCATATGTTTCGTTTAAAGGTTTAAATGCGCAAAAGAGTTAGAACGTTTTGTAATGGTCAACGGTCCATTATTTAAGACACATCTTTTTTTGGTGGTAGAACCCACATCAGCAACTCATTCTGTTACAGATAGTCGCCTGTCCCTAATGTACGGCATTTGCTTCCATGAAAGTGTGATAGCCAGTTACACATCGAAGAATACATAACTTGTGCCTTGAACCCCGTCCTTTTCAGACTAATGATCAGAAGCCAGTACCTCAGACAACTCCATCGGTCAAGTCATGTACATATCAATACAAGTTAGTAAAATCATGCAATGCATTGATTATGATACGCTTTCCAACATACCAGAAATCCTTACTCAAATTATTTCTCGAGTTATGAGGATAATGGCTGTGGAATAAATCTCGCTCCTGTGTTATGACCTTTGACCCCATTTCAATAATATTCTACAGAATTGGTTCAGTATACCTCCGAAACAACATACTAAAGTTTTGTCGCAATAAAAGCATGTTTAGACAAGTTACGAGGATAAAGGCTGTGGAATAAATCTCGCCCCTGTGCCGACCTTTGGCCTCATTTCGATGATATTCAACCGAACTGGTTCAGTAGATCTCCGAAACAGCATGATAAGGTTTTGTCGCAATCGAAGCATTTTTACATAAGTTATGACGTATAAGGGCGGTGGAATAGATCCCGCTGCTATGTCCTGACCTTTGAACCCATTGCGCCCATTTTCAATACGGTTCGACCCCAGATTGTGCCCTATCATATACTAAAATCTTATCGAAATCGAACCATTTTTATGTGAGTTATCTTGCGGACAGACAGACGGAGAAAGTTGGAGCATATACGCTTCTTCAACATACGCTTGGAAAGCGTAAATGATTGTGTTAAAACCTAGGGTAAAACTTAGATGTTATATCACTCTTATTTCGGTTGTTTCTGGGACATAACGCCCACCATGCTGTCCAAGTGGCCGAGTGTTATAAGGAGCTGTTTTCTAATTATGCATCCGGGGTTGGTCTGGGTTCGAATCCTGAGTGATGTATGAATGATGCCTTTGCCCTACGGCATCCGCTCTTCCTCTTCCCTGGACATCGTAGCCCAAAATTCGGAATGGGCTATTTCCAATTGCTTATAATTTACAGCCCATATAATTAGGCAAGTAATTGTTCCGCGGCACAAGTTTCTGCGATTTGTTTTCTCGAATTTTAGGGTTTTTTCTGTAATTTCGGGAATATCAAATATATCCGCGAATTTCAGATTGTTTTTCCTATTTTTGCCTAACTTGTTTTATTATTTTTAGCTTATTGTTCATATTTACGTAACTTTAATACTGCCTTCATTAGAATTTACGTCAACAATATACCGCAAAATATTTCCACTCCAAAGTCCAAACCAAAAATTTAAACTTTGAATTACCCCTCAAGATTGTTTGTTACGAACTGACTCTTATCGAACAAGCTTGACGGGCAATCCAGTTCACACGCCCTCTGCTGAAGAATGCACGTGTTGTCTTTCATGATTCCCCCCCCGCTACTGTTGAATAACCTTGGTGTGTTGCCACGCTAGTAAACCGGATGTCTTCAAATGTATTGGTAATTTTACATGTTAAAATCTGCTCACAGAAAAGAGTGTTTGAGTTCCGCAGACGTTTAGCTTAGAAACAGATTGTGCTTTCGTGTGAGTATTTAGTTTATAAAGTTTCCAGTTATTGCTTTTTAATTTTGAGAATTAGCCATTTGAGTAAAAATGAGTGCATCTGAGCTGCCCCGGTAGCGCAGTGGTCTAAGCGCTGGTTTATGATCATTTGTCCGTGAAGGGGTCCGGGTTCGAATCCCGGTTAGGCATGGATGTTGTGTTTGTTTTACGGCACTGGCTCTCTCCCTTCCCTGGAACCAGTGACCCTAAATTCGGGACGGGCGACTGCTTATAGCCCATTGAGTTGCTCACGGTGGTCGTTAAACCTTCAATAAAAGTAAGAAAAGAGTGCATCAGAGAAATGCAAGCAGTAAAGGAAGGAACGTTTCATGTGAACAAAATCTATTTTTCTGTTCTATTTGCAACATGTTAGTGGATTTTCAAGAATAGACAGTTGGGAAAAGCATTTAGCACGCAAGCTGCTTAAAATAAAGGTGTGCCCGAACAGTTAGGCGAAAAAACGCTGAAATTTGTAATTGAATTAATTGAGAAAAGAACTAAACATGAACATCATCGCTCAACTGGACTTTTGAAATTAACTGATGAATTTTGTGCAGCTAACATCTCAGTTTCCAAACTGGATAACCCTACATTAAGAATTTACTTGGAAAATTCGATGAAATATATTGGTGTTATCCTAAAAGCAAATTGGAAGCTCAAATGTTATTAGCCGAAAATATATGATATTTACCAGCAACATGGGAAATATTTTATAAAATCAGAATGCGGCGTAAGCATCGTAGCATACGATACAACTGTTTCTGAAGATAGATACAGCTTGAATATTGTTGCTGTTCCATCAGCTGAAACGATTAAAAGCTGTAATGCTTTTGAATACAATCTTACTCGAGTGCATCTGTTTGCAATCCGTAAATTTTAAAGCAGTCAGAGAGGCAATAGTCCAGTGCGTTAATAAGTATGAATACAACCGCTTTTGTGACAGACAGCGCACCTTACATATTTAAAACGTAAGGAAGGAGATTGAAAGCCTAATATTTGAGTCTACCCCGATTTGGAAAAATGCCACAAACATTTTGCGAAATTTCGCGACCTACCCCGCGACCGACCCAAAAAGTTTGCCCTTTTTTTACAGCGATAAAATTACTACCCTACATGTAATTTCTCACAGCTGTGGATAAATCGCACACAACACGAAAATAGAAAAGAGCACCCAGAGGAATTCTATGGGCTCTAAGCAGTCGCCTGTCCTTAATTAAGGCCACTAACTTCAGAGAAGGGAAAGAGCCAGACGCACTCCTCATACCTAACCCAGGACCCGAATCCGAGTACACTCATATGAACTGAAAGAATCCAGCTAATCCGGGCGGATGTTATGGCTATGTGTTTCTTACGTTTTCGGAAAGAGTGAATGTGAGTTTCATTGCAATTTCTCCTTCAAGTTCAAATAATTACACTTTAAATAAAATCCGTGATATTGTTGCTAGAGTGTTTCCTCCAAATGCTCGAGCTTCCCCCTCTGATCGTCCTCGTTAGCTTAACTAATTGAATACTGCGGTGGAATCTTTGGGAGTGAGTGATGTTATTTATCAACTGTCTCTATTTTGTCACAGGAGAAAATTAATTCTGATTTCGTAGAAGATACTAATGGTTATTACTCTGCAAGTTTGTTATCATGGAGCTTCTGAAAAATACACTGACGGAAAAAAATCCCAACACCAAGAAGGGGTGGTGTTAGATAAACGACAGTTGGTAGGCGGCGAGAGTACATCTGTAAGATGACGTCTATGCAAATTTCGCGCTCGGCGCATACGTGTGGCGCTAGTAGCTCCCCTCGGAACATGCAAAGCAGGTTTGCTGTAAATACGCACTGTAACGTTCGTGAGCGTTAGTTATCGTTGAGATTCGACGTAGGATGTTGATGTTAGTCAAGAATGCCTTTAAGAAGACGAAGAAGCCATTATCAACAGCTCACGGAGTATGAACGAGGTCCTTTAATAGGGCTACGAGAAGGTGGATTTTCTTTCCGCAATATTGCAGAACGACTTGGCAGGAATGTAGCCACTGTGCATGATTGTTGGCAGCGGTGGTCAAGTGAAGGTACTGCCTCAAGAAGACCGGGTTCCGGCCGGCCCCGTGGCACTACTGAGAGAGAAGCCCGCCGTGTACGGCGTATGGCCGTGGCGCATCGTACCGCGTCTGCGGCAGCAATTCGAGCAGCAGTTGCCACCACAGTGACACAACGAACTGTCACAAATCGATTACTTGAAGGACAGCTCCGAGCCAGACGCCCTGTAGCGTGCATACCACTTACTCCAAACCACTGCCGTGAGCGACGTCAGTGGTGTCAAGCTAGAGCTCATTGGAGGACGGAGTGGAGATCTGTTGTGATTTCTGATGAAAGCCGGTTGTGCTTGGGTGCCAGTGATGGCCGTGTGTTGGTTAGAAGGAGGCCAGGTGAGCGCCTGCAACCAACATGTCTGCTGCCGAGACACACTGGACCTACACCTGGAGTTATGGTCTGGGGAGCAATTTCCTATGACAGCAGGAGCACTCTCGTGGTTATCCCACGCACCCTGACGGCACAGTTGTACGTCGGTCTGGTGATTCAACCTGTTGTGCTGCCATTCATGAATAGCATCCTAGGGGGTGTTTTCCAATAGGAAAACGCTCGCCCGCATACCGCTGTTGTAACCCAACATGCTCTACAGAGTGTCGACATGTTGCCGTGGCCTGCTAGATCACCAGATCTTTCAGCAATCGAGCACGTATGGGACATCATTGGACGACAACTCCAGCGTCACCCCCAACCAGCATTAACCGTCCCTGTATTGACCGACCCAGTGCAACAGGCATGGAACTCCATCCCACAAACTGACATCCAGCACCTGTACGACACAATGCATGAACGTTTGCGTGCTTGCATTCAGCATTCTGGCGGTTACACCGGTTATTAATGTACCAGCATTTCACATTTAAAATGGCTCTTCTCGCGCTTACCATAAGTTGTGATCTTGAAACTTTAATCGATTAAATATGTTACCTATACAAATGTATTGCCGCCATTTCAATCCTCTACAACTATTTTTTCGTGGTGTTGGGATTTTTTTCCGTCAGTGTAGTTTCACGTAGAGCATGTCGGAATGGCGCGATAAGGATCGTGCGTTTTGTAACCATGAACAGCACATAAGACAAGGCAGAACAATTGTTCTTTGAAGGCTACAGTCTCACTCTCGTGGAATAGAAGCGACAAGAGACTGAAAATACTGCTCTTAAATAAATCTTACGTGTATCGGAAAGTAATGTAAATAAGAAGATGTTTGCTCATTAATTTCAGGTCAGCTGGGTATAATTTACAGATATTTAAGTTGTTCGTGATGTACGTACATTTATTTAAATGAAGATCTTGCTTAGATGATATTAATAAAATAATGTTATTTTTATTTTACCAGGTTCACGACGTCCACTGCTTGTATAGGCCTCACTTTATCTTCTTTAGAAATGGAAGGAGAACTTTATCTAAATTTTTTCCTGGTGGCCGGAGCCGAAGTAGCAGCCGTCGTAGCTGTAGTCGTTGCTGTGGAGAAATGTGGAAGACGTTGTTCATTTTGCCTTAGCTCAGCCCTTGGTGGTGCATTGACCTTCACCATAGCATCAACACGATCCGGTAAGTAGAATTTTATGGGTATGTGCACTCTCATAAAATAAAGAAAAAGGAAAACTCTTGAGACATCCGATGGAAAAATGTTTCTTCAAGATATGTTGGCGTATCAATACCTGAATCCTAAGGTAGTTTAAAATCACCGAAGTTCTATATACCACCTACAAGGCATTCAGCAATTTTTGACTACAGAAACTGAGCAAAACATCGCTGAAATATCTGTATATATAACGCATTCAGTATATACTACAGTGCGCCGCAGTTGTATATTTTTTTAAAGTTCCATTTCACAGAATTTTAATACATCGGATGTTAATTCATCTGTTTCTCTTTGGGTTGTTTTTCATTTACTGCAGATTGTACTGATCATTTTTTGGGTGGCCATAATGTTCTAAAAAATTATTATCTATTATTTGTAGGCAATCAAAACCATCAGCATGATAAAAGTATGCAACTCTTACCAAATAAGCAGAAGTACCTAGTAGGCAGAAGGTACGAAAGGGTAAGATATGTAACTTACTGCGCACTAGCTGACTACTTTTTCTTTGCAGCTTGCTTTTCAAGAAATATTCAGTGAAACTTGACACACGAACTTTTAACACTTGTCTGATGAATAGTAACACTGGCTTTAAAAACAGATTTGTGGCTTGTACCATATTTGCATAATAAGTAGCATTCGTAAACGAAGTAACATAGAATTTATTAACACATGCGGCTTAACTGAAAGCAATATGTCATCTCACTCACACACAGCTTTGATACAGTGTCTGTCACTTTTCACACTGCACGACGTAGAACATGCCACACAAAGAAGGAATACACGAAATGAGACGAAGCTTACTACACATGTATATCAGTAAGTCAGAAAGAAATGATGTAAATTTTGAGGAATTACATCAGTGTGATAGTAAAAGAGGCAGTAAAATGCAGCCTGAGACTGTAGGTCGTATGACTCATACTGGGGCATACATTCGGCAACACATCGAGCAAATATTCTCCAGATAGTATCCTGAGGTATCATTTACTTGTGTCCACAATTCATCAACACTATCAGAGGGTCGTGTAGAAAGTTCAATCATCTGCCTGTGATCTCCCACACATTCTTCATTGAAAAGAAGTCTGGGGACCTCACTAGCCAGAGAAGCACCTGGATAGCTTGTAGGCACTGTCTGTTTATGTCGCACAAGTTTTTCATTGAGAACCCTGGGGATCTCACTAGCCAGAGCAGCACCTGGACAACTTTTACGTACTATCTGTTTATGTCCCACACGTTCTAAATTGAGAAGAGATCTGGTTATCTCACAAGCAAGAGCAGCACCTGTACATCTTGTATGCAGTGTCAGTTTATAATCCACACTTTCTTCATTGAGAAGATATCTAGGGAGCTCACTACCCAGAAAAGCATCTGGACAGCTTGTAGGTACTGTCTGTTTTTGTCCCACACGTTCCTCATTGAGAAAGGATCTAGGGATAACAGCATCTGGACATCTAAGAAAAGATCTAGCCAGAACAGCATCAGGGTATCTTTGAAAAGATCTAGCCCGAATATCATCTGGGCATCTTAAAAAAGATCTAGCCAGAACAGCATCTAGACATCTTGTTGGCACTATCTGTTGATGTCCCACATGTTCTTTATTGAGAAGTCTGGGGGATTTCACTAGCCAGAGCAGCACCTGGACGACTTGTACGCACTATCTTTTTATGTCCCACATGTTCTTCATTGATAAGAGTTCTGAGGATCTAAATAGCCAGAGCAGCACTTAGACAGCTTGTAGGCAGTGTTTATGCCACACACGTTCTTAATTATATGTATCCCACACGTTCTTAATTATTTGTATCCCACACGTTCTTAATTGATAAGAAGTCTAAGAATCGTATTGGCCAGAACAGCACCTGGACAGCTTGCAGGCACTGTCTGTTCATCTCCCACACGTTTTTCATTGAGAAGAGGTCTGGCGATCTCACTAGCGAGAGCAGCATTTGGGACTATTGTAGGTACTGTATGTTTATGTCCCACTCGTTCTTCATTCAGAAGAAGTCTGGGGATCTCCCTAGCCAGAGCAGCACCTAGACAGCTTGCAGACAGTGTCTGTTTATTTTGGAAGTGTACGGGCTGGCGTTTTTTTTTTTTTTTTTTTTTTTTTTGCCGAAACTGGTTATATTACGGAGATACTGAAACAACACGGTCTGAAGCAAGTGATCTATTTATCGCCTTGCTGTCGTTACACCCATTGTACGTACAAATGGTGAACCACTGTTGAAACTGATAACGCCTCAAACTATTACACCAGACTGAAGCATGTCTGGTATAGCACTGCAACGTTGCGCGGCGATGAGTTTTAGTCGCTTTAATGGCTAGTGAGAGCACTAACCTTCCGTAGGGAATCTGGGATTCATAGTACCTCTCGATACGCGAATATTCATAGCTACCTGTACACCTCGTTGAATGTCGTCCGCTGTAGACTACGTTGTTTCTGCGGCTTGCTGCGACCAAGGCGTCGGACGTCCGCCTAAGTACACAGGTCGTATTGGGTTGGGAAGAAAGTAATGTCTGCAGTTGCAAGGCAACAGATAAGTGTTAATTACCATATATACAAGAACAAATCAGTCCAAAATGTAGCTGCCATCGTTTGCCACAACCTGCGCCCGTCGTCTGTGCAGCTGTTACATACCGGCCGTATAGAAATGTGGCGGCTTGGACGCAAAGAAGTGAATAAGTGCACGTTCGACATCTCCCCGATTGGTGAACTGCTGCCACAGCCGTAAAATGCGTTTAGTGTCAAACATTTCTCAAAATAACAACTTTGAATAAGAAAGCTAACAAGAAAGGAATGCTTTCTGATGCACAGGTTCATTCGTATTAGCCACATTTTGCTTTCTGATGCACAGGTTCATTCGTATTAGCCACATTTTGCTTTTTGATGCACAGGTTCATTCGTATTAGCCACATTTTGCTTTCTGATGCACAGGTTCATTCGTATTAGCCACATTTTGCTTTCTGATGCACAAGTTCATTCGTATTAGCCACAACAAATGTATTCGTTCGAGCTCATTTCAGCGGATCTTGCTAACACGAGGTAACTCGTTCCAGCCAGTAAAAGGCGTGGTTAAAGTTTGTAGCGGTTATCATGTTCAAACTTAGTTTGCAGAGCATGATTTCGATTCTGTGAGGTAGAACCGTTCCGAACTTGGTTTCAGCTGCGTTAGGCTCTATGTTGGCAAACATGATTTTGAAGATTTTGGTCGAACAGTTGCCAACACTGTTTCATATGGTGAACATAATTTTCACCGCATATAGATGACATGGTTTCGACATCATAAACATTGTTTTGATCGTTTATGTTAAATGTGGATTCCATAGCTTAAGGTAAACGCAATTTGAGTATTAAGCAAAACAGTCTTGATTACATAAGGTAAATGTGGTTTCAATTATGGACAGAAGTCTTCCTGATAGCGTCAACTAAAAGCGGGATTGATGGCAACAAGGTTTCGATTACTTAAGATAAAAGTGGTTTTGTTGCTTAAAATAAAAGTGGTTTTGATTATTTAAAATGAGCGTGGCTTTATCAGCATATGATAAAAGTGAATTCCATAGCTTAAGGCAAACTATATTTTCTTTAATAACAAAACAGCCGATGAGCATGAACCGAGTAGTGCTTTCAGTTACTTTCGCTCCGCAAACAGAAATATTCGCATATCAGCCCGAGTTTTTTTTTTTTTTTTTATTAAAACTACTACAAAACAAATTTTACGATTCCTAAGAATTGCTACAAATCACTCATACCGTAAAACAATTCCTTTCACCCTCGCATCTCAGCAATACCAACCACATTTCTGTAACTCGTGACAAAACAGCTGGCTTCTATCGTTCTCCATTCTCTACTGCATGACCTACTGTAAGTCATAACGGGGAGAGTGTATTTGTTGCTTACACTAAACGTGGTTTTGTTGATAAAGGTCACATTTTCTCGGCTGCATAGTGCTGGATGGTTAACGATGAGTGTACTGACAAGTATCACAGACCGTACAGCTCGTTGAGGTCTTTATCAGAAAGTATAAGTATTCAATAATTTGAAAGCTTACATTTCTAATAAGTTGAAATCTTATCATCATCGTCATCATTGTCAACCATTATCAATCCACTGCTGGACGAAGGTCTCCCCAAGTTTCCTCCACAACGGTCTGTCTTGTGCCAGTCTCCTCCATGTCACTCCCGCATACTTTCGAATTTCATCCACCCATATCGGTGGTTCAGTGGTAGAATGCTCTGAAATCTTATACTTTCCAATAAGTTGAAAGCTTATACTTTCTTGCTGCCGTCATTATAAGCTCATCATTTTCGTACGTCGGGTGTTTACGTTATACCAAATCATTTTTTTTTTTGCTTTCCAAGTGTCAAAATATTCGTTAACTAATGTGCATATTGCATTGAAATATATTAATGAAACAATTTTTTAATATCGCACTTATCTCCTAGGATGTCATTAACTACATTTTTGATAAACGGGAAACTCCTGCAAGTTATCACAATCGCAGTAGTACACGCTGAGTGACCACTTTATTATGACCACCCCCTCAGTACTTTGTTGGGTCGCCTTTTACATTTATACTGCGTCGATTCTTCGTGGCATCGACTCCACGAGATGTTGATAGGTTGTTTGTGGAATCTGAGACCATGCTTGATGAACAGCACTTTCCAGGAGTGTGAGATTGTAGGGTTGTGGATCCAGCTGTCTGACGGCTCGTTCAACTTCATCCCACAAATTCTCAAAGGGGTTGAGATCTGGAGATTCTGGGCGCCACCCAAGCAAAGAAAACTCACCGGCATGTTCCTGAAACCAATCCTGTACAATACGAACACTATGGCAGGACGCATTATCTTGGTAAATGTAGCCATCGCCACTGGGATAAACCATCCACATGACAGGATGCACTTGGTCCGCAACGATGTTTAGATATGGTGTGCCAGTCAGACATTGATCAACACAAATTAAAGGGCCCACAGCATGCCAGGAAAATATTCCTCGAACCATAACGTTGCCTCCATCAGCTTAAAGGGTTGTAGCAATGCATTTGAGGCTCATGCCTTCGTGCTGTTTCCGCCAAATTCTTACTCAGCCATCGGCATGGTGCAACTGAGAACGTTATTCATCGGACCACATAATTTGTTTCCAATTATTGACTGTCCAATTCTTGTGCTCCTGTGCAAACTGGAGACGTTTTCTCTTGTTAACTGCAGACAGCAAAGGTGTTCGAACAGGCATTCGGCTGCCATATCCCATCCGATGCAGTGTACGGCGAACAGTACGTGCAGAGATCATTTGAGGGGATCCTTGATTAAGATGGTCTGTAATTTGCTGCACTGTTACCCTTCTGTTGTCTGTCACCAGTCTGGACACTCTCTGTTCCGCCCGAGCAGTCACTAGTCGATGATGGCCACACGTTGCACGCAGAGACCCAGTTTTTTGGCTGACACTCCAGTCTTTAAACTCTTTAACATCAGCTGCTCTGGAACATTTCACGAATGCGGCGATTTCTGGGATACTCGCTCTATGGCTCAGAACTCCTACAATCATCCCACGTTGAAAGTCCGTCAAATCGCATTTTTTACCCATCTCGTCACCCAAAAATCACTTCTACTGTCGCAAACAGTAAGCTTTCCCTTTTTATACTAGCCTCGCCCTCTGGCGGCAACAGGGTGCAGCCATAGCTCATTTGCTTAAAACTGTCAGATGGTCATAATAAAGTGGCCACTCAGTGTATATAAAACCATGATGATCTGTAAATCATTTGAAACTATAACTAACAGAAAAATATTGGATCTGAATCAAATTATAATCGAATCATTTCTAACATGCGGATGATTCAAGTAGCATGTGATTTCATGGTGTCTTTTCTAATAGCGGTAATTTTCTAGTGCTTTTTCGAGAATGTATGTACACAAAGACGCAATTATTGATGAAATAAACAGCACATGAAAAATGTATGCAGTTTCTATAGATCTCACCGACTGCATACAATATTTTGTATTGAAATAATGTGTTAGAATTACTAGAAATTGACTTGCGTTTATTTTGATGAAACCGTTTCTCTTTCTATTTGTGCACGATTTTATTTCGAAAATAAATATTTGTTCATGTACGACACTCTTGAAATACAAATGCGCCAAATTATCTGTTATTGTTTTCAGGAACGACGTCCAAGCTGACTATGTTCGTCGTAGCAAAGCTTAGCGTATCTTCTTCCTCCGTAGTGTTGCCATTGTGGACGGAAGAACTTCTACCAATAGTTGTAAGATCCATCGGTTTGCAAATGATGGATGTCATCAGTTTAGTAGGACCCATAGCTTTGCCCTTCCTTTTAAACGAGGTAAGTTCTTAGCAAATCAATTCTATCATTCTATGACTTTCCTCATATCGTTGGCTGGTAGTTTTCCTGATATGCATTGTTTCTTTCTATTTGGGTGAAATCATAAAACATCTTACTGATAGATTCTGTTATTTTGAGTCACTTAAGAAAACGTTATGGTTATTAAACACAAGGACCGAAATTTCCGAGAAGAGCAGAAGATATCAGACGTTTTGCGATATTATATTATTTTTAAGGTCCTCACCCTTTCTGGCACTAAATTTTGTGAATTATTTTGTTGCTTGAAGAACATTAGGTATCATTAAGATAATTGCCAAGCATCATCAGATGTGTAGAATAATCCTCAATTGAATAACGAATCTCCCAAAGGTAATCATTGCCTATGTTATCTTCTTAATTTAAAGATTCCAACAAACAACTAATCTGTTGAAAACGTGTCTTTTTCATTTCATCCACCATATCCATGGTAGAGCGGTGAAGTTATCATATGCTCAGAAGTTATGTTGCTCATCGTAATAATATAATCATCATAAAAATAATAATCATAATGTTTTCACAAAGATCTTAGCGGCTTACCATAATAAGCTGTGCAATTTCTCAATGCTTACCTCCCATTTTAATCATTTTGTGAAGAGTTTTCTATCCAAGTTCTTTTCGTAGGAGATTTTTCTATCACTATCCTGATTCTCTTTGGCAGTTTTGTTAGATAATTTCTGTCATTAAACTATCCGTTCTCTTGCTTTGGTAAATATTCAGCTGTTATCGTCTCTATGGCTACTTTCAATCGGAGTATTACTCGCTTTCCTACATTGTAATTCCATATTTATCCATCTTGTTGTCGCCTTTACAGTTGCTATCCTTCTTTTTAAAGGAATGTTCACACACACGTCCAATTTTGCTTCTAAGGAAGGTTTGGAGTTATTCTCCTCGTTGGATTAATATTACTCCTCCCTCTGCTAACTTTTATTAAACGTTTATCAATCTTCGCACTTTCTGCTGTTCTTTTTTTTTGTTTTCATGATCGTCATCCTGTCGTTTTGCATTTCGTTACAGATATTTAATTTATACACTCAATTGACGCGGACTGGGAACATCAAATAGAAGTCATTGATGTTTCCACGTTTATAAGTGAGTCACGGAAACTTCTCATCGGCCGCCACCGGGAATCAAACCCAGGGTCTTCCGGTTACGCGGCGGACACTCACTTATAAGCATGGAAAGAGCGATGGCATCTGTTTGATATTTAATTTGTTAAACTTCTATAGTTAAAAAATTCTGTATTCGACACTACGAATTACTGGGACCGCTCCGGTGGCGTAGTGGTCTAAGCGATGGCTTCTGATCATTCGTCCGAAAGAGGTCCGGGTTCGAATCCCGTTGAGACATGGATGTTCTGTTTGCTTAAGGCACTGGCTCTCTCCCTTCCCTGGAACTAGTGGTCCTAAATTAAGGACGGACGACGACTTATAGCCCATTGAGATGCTCACGGTGGTTGTTAAACCTCCAACCAAAAAAAAAAAAGAACATTACTGAGATATAACGGAATATATATAGAACATGTATACCTTCTGAATACATTCTATCATCAACGTCGCTGTTCCAGTATGAAGGTTCATCCGTTTCATGTAATAAATCTGCGAATCTGCAAATGATTTATATGCTGGATTCATAAAGCAGAAATGCGCATTGAACCAATTTAAAATTCTTGTTTGTGCTTTTGTTTCTCCATGAGAAATTCATAAGGTTACAAGCAGCCATTCAGATCTAATTAAAGGCCACTGCGTCCAACCATGATACAGAATGAGCTCCGTATGAGAAGCATATCAGCTGTGCCCCATCCGGGACTTAAAGCCCTGCTCCTCTCGTGTGAATGTCCAGAAGTCAGCAGCATCAGACACACGCAATACCCATGCCTTACCCGGGACTGGAAACCTGGTTCTTCTAAATAAAATAGGCAGACGCCACTGCCTCAGACCTTTCCCCCACCCCAGCAGCAGATGTAATTACCTAATTACCAAACGTTGTCTCGTTCACGTGGGGATGCAAGTGAAAGCTGTTACCGGGAAACTGTCTAGCATTTCTTGTTAGAGTTTGTAAGATATATCCATAGGTATTTTGCATAACCATGTACATTCACATTATATAAACCTTGTGACGTGCCTGCCCCGCAGGACGCACACGCCATAAAGGCCGATAGCAGCGAGAACGAACGTCTGCGTAGCTCATTTGGTAGAGCGACTTGTTCCCGGCGTGGACCAAAAATGGCGGGAAAATTTTATTCACTATAATGGCGCCCGAACTTCCCGGATGTCCCGGCCGTTAAATATCTTGCAATGGTGTGATGTTCTTTCCACACCACGAGATACGAAAAATAAGAGAATCCCTTCTCCAGCGCTTCGAAAAATAAATGTGTGTGACGTTGCATTCCACACCCCAGATTGACTGGGAGTTCTCAAGTGCACGTTCTACAGCTGATGGCTGCCTGCAACGATTCATGGTCACGGCTGATCCGTGGGCCATGCCCCCGGCCCTCTTTACGGGGGGGAGATGTGACGTGCCTGCCTCGCAGGACGCACATGACATAAAGGCAGACTGCAGTCAGAACGAATGTCTGCGTAGCTCAGTTGGTAGAGCGACTTGTTCCGGAATGAGTGGACTCGGGTTCGATTCCCGGCGTGGACCAAACATGACGGAGAAATTTACTTCGTTATAACCTCAAGTGTCAACCCAAACGCGAAAAAAGTCTGCAATTTGGGTAATCCAAGACAGAAGCTTGATTTGTTGAGGAGTCGAGGGCAAACCGTCGAGTTCGGGTCCTTGTGCAAGAATTGGCTGCTTTACTTGCCATCCTTCTTTTGGTCTTCCATCATCTCCCGAGCTATCGGCTCTAAATGAAGAACGAGGACTTTTTGTAGACTTAGATGCTTACAGAAGTCGTTAAATCAAAAACAAATCCTCATAAATTTTCACTCTATACGTAATTGCGAATCATGTTAAACCACGAGCACTCCAGAAGTAACGAAAAATATGAGTGGCAAATGAACCTTTCCGTATCTCTGTTAAATTTCTAAGAGGAGCTACATTTGTGAATGAACATGTACTCCCAAGCTGTGATGGCTAAGTGTTAACAGCCACCCAGCGGGTAATTTCATAATCGAACGAAATTGAATACATGAACACTATCACAATTCACAAGTCCATTTCATTGTAAAATTTTAATAACATCAAGAGGTCTCCTGTGCTTTTTTTAATTTTAGTAACACGCAAGAAAACTTGATACGTTCCACATTTTAGCAACATGCACGGAAAGTATTTAGGTATGTAGATGGCAGTAGAATTTTTCGAAAAGCGCATTTAATTTACAATTCTTCATTTTGTGTACATTTCTAAAACGTTTTTCGTACATTGCTCAATTTGTTTCCAGGCATGTATTAAAACATTCCTTTTAAATCCGGGCCTAATTTTTCTAAGGGAATTTTTAAATTTTATATTATATTATATGTTAGTTTAAATAAATTTTGCTTAAGGCCTCTACAAACTGCAAACCGTATGCCTTTAGTTTTATTAACATTGAGCTTAGCTGCAAAAATAAAATTGTATTTATCGTATAAAAGGGATATATTTTTCATAGTCCTCAGCATTTTAAAATAAAGGAATGCCATCAGAATAAACCAAAGCTTTTAGTGATATTTCCTGAGATCTAAACATAAAACAACCTCTAATTTCTACTGTATTATCCACAACTATTAAAAATAAATGTGTGTGCGAATTCGGAGAAAGGGGACGAACCTGTTTCAAACCAAGGGTTGTTAAAACATTTTAAAAGTTTTTTCCTTAGCGTTTAATAACTTTTAGTATTTAATAACTTTAGTATTTAATTTTTCTTTTATGCTTTTAGTATTGCCTCTGCAAGAATTAAATAATAATTACGGTTTAACAAAACCTCTGATAGTTGATTTCATTAGGCAGACAGAAATCGTTCCTTTGATCCAACGAGACAAGGGACATTGTGATGTCCTTTTTTTATACATTTATTTAACTGTTTCTTTAAAAGTAAAGACGCTGTCCCGGTGGCGCAGTGGTCTAAACGCTGGCTTTTGTTATTCGTCCGTGAGGGGTCCGAGTTGGAACCTCACTGAGGCACGGATGTTGTGTCTGTCTCACAGCTCTGACTTTTACCCTTCCCTGGAACCAGTGACCCTAAATTAGGGATGGGCGACTACTTAGAACCCAATGAGTTGCTCAGGATGGTCGTTAAACTCCCAGTCAATAAAAAAAAAAAAGTAAAGACACACTATTTGTGTATTTCTGTCCTTAAAAGAACATGCTTGATTTTACGATATTTAGACTTCTAAAATATCCTTCCTTCTGTTTCCTGCTGCATTTGATAAAATGTTCTTAATACACAATCAGAATTGACATTGGTCTCCAATATTGAGGATTTTCAGTCGCCCTTTTCCATATAAATGGAATTTAGAGCTCTTAATTTCATAGAATCCAGTGGTAAATACCTACTAAGCATAAAATTAATACCTACTATTTACATTATTACACTAAATTTATATTATCCCATGCGTTTCTAAAATTGTCTAAGTAAACCGCCAAATCCTGCAGTGCAGCCATTTAGAAGAGAAACAACGTTCCTTTCTAACTCACTCTTAAGAATAGGATCAATTAAATAATTTTTTGTTTTGAGTAGAGATTTTAATCTCTCATTTTATTTGTTTATAGTTTTCATTATTTAATTTTCTAACTCACTTTTAAGAATAGGATGAATTACAACTTTACTTATATACACTGGCGGAAAGTGAAAAAAAGAACACCAAGAAAGAATTGGCGGACGATCATGAAATTTACATATGTTAATGGGGTCGAGTTTACGTAGGTGGGATGTTAATTTCGGGAACAACCAGTGAGCGCTTACGCCACAGCACGGCATAATATGCAAATTATCGTAGGTGGTATTTAAGGAGTACGGCGAAGTGAATGTAAACAGTCGTCCGCGTACGGACACGTGCGAAGACCCTGAAGAAGCTGCAATGCCTGGAAATGGAAGACGTGTACGTTTTCAGCAGTTATCGGACTTTGAGCGAGGTCGTCTACTCGGACTCCGCGAGGCCGGGTGGTCATATCGTCGTATTGCGTTGCGAATTGGACAGGAAGTATCGGTGGTGTTACGATGGTGGCGTAGATGGTCCGAGGAACATTCCCACACCAGAAGACGTGGAACCGGGAGTCACAGACAGACTGATGAGCTGACCGATCGACGCATAAGAAGAGCGGCGTTGTCAAGCAGAACATCCACTGCGACGCAAATCCGAGCTACCGTTGCACGTGTGCGAACAATCCACAACCGTCTATTGGATGCAGGACTAGGTGGACGTGTGCCTCTGGCATGTGTACCTCTGACTCCACCCACCGTCATGAACGGCTGCAGTGTTGTCGCCAACGTCTGCACTGGAGAACGCAATGGAGATCTGTCGTGTTCAGCGATGAAAGCAGATCCTGCTTGGGAGCCTCCGATGGCCGTATGCGTGTTCGCAGACGCACAGGGGAGTGTCCCCACCCTTCTTGCATCCGCCAGCGACATACAAGGCCTACACTTGGTCTCCTGGTGTGGGTAGCGATAAGCTATCACTCCCGTACACAACTAGTGTTTGTACCGGGTACGTTAAACAGCACCTCCTACATCAACAACATCATTCACCCCGTTGTTGTGCCAATTGTAAGGTCGGTCCATCGTGGTTTTTTCCAGCAAGATAACGCACGCCCACACACGGCCCGTGCAACGCAGCATGCACTTCAGGGTAGAAGACAACTTCCATGGCCTGCACGTTCACCGGATTCGTCCCCCATTGAGCACGTGTGGGATTTTATGGGACAACGACTTATCCGGTCTCCACGGCCAGCCACGACCATCCCCGATTTACGCGTCCAGGTTGAGGATGCTACCCCAAACTTACACCCAACATCTGTACGACAGACTCCATGCCAGAATTGCAGTGTGACGCAGCTCATGGCGGTTCAACCTCGTACTAACCATGGTACATGGAAACTTACACCCAACATCTGTACGACAGACTCCATGCCAGAATACCCCAAACTTACACCCAACATCTGTACGACAGACTCCATGCCAGAATACCCCAAACTTACACCCAACATCTGTACGACAGACTCCATGCCAGAATTGCAGTGTGACGCAGCTCATGGCGGTTCAACCTCGTACTAACCATGGTACATGGAAATGTTATTTTTCAGTTTAACAGTAAATACAGCTGTATTTTGCCATAATGTTTTGATCACGTTATCCTCTGTATTCCGTTGTTATGCTGTATAAATTTCGTTGGTATCAGACGTCTTTTTCTTGGTGTGCTTGTTTCACTTTCCGCCAGTGTATTTAGAGTTTTTAGTCTTTCATCTTCTTCTTTGTGACTATGAGTTTAATAAATTTCTATACAATGTGTGTACCGAACAGACAAAGCATTATCACATCCTCCATTACAGGATAAGGGTCTCTCACGTGCCGCCAAAATAGCTCTTACCCACGAGAAAGAGACGCTCAAGATTTCGAGGGATGCCTTGTGGTATCTGGTACTAACCCGTTGCCAGCAGATTCTTTTACTCTTGCAAATTACATGGTTGAGCTTCCTCAGATTAGATGTACTTTCCAACACAAGCCACATATACTCGATTGGATTGTTATCTGAGGGATGTGGAATCTCAAGCAATGCCTGAAAGTCTTCCTCATTGTCCACAGACCATTCTCGAACAACGCGTTCAGCGTGACGTGCTGCATTATCCGGCTGAAAGAAGACGCTTCCAGAGGAAAATATCTTTGCCATGAAAGGATGTTCGTAGTCTGCAATGATGTTTAGGTAGGTGATAGGCGCCATAGTTTTCTGCACATGAATGACTGTATCCAGGGTTTTCCAGCAGAACATTGCCCAAAGCATCACACTTCCTACACCGGCTGCATTTCTTCCTACGGTGAATCCTGGTACAGCACGTCCACGGGTAAACGACTGCTGGGTATGTAACCAGCAGTCCACATGGGGCTGATGACAGAACAGGACACGAGATTCATCTGACCAGAAGATCTTCTTTCAGTCATTCAAGGTCCAGTTTTGATGCTCGCGTGCCCATTGTAGAAGCGCTCAAAATCTGGCGAATTGCAGTTCAGTATCCTTTCCGTTGGATCGTACCAAAAAGGGTAATATACTGATTTCATTGTCCCGTTCCGCCAATCTGTCTTGGCTCCACGGGGACTTGTTGAGCACCTTGGATGTTATTTTGAAATGTTGCGACAATTATCCTGCCTTGAGACGCGGTTCGGACCCTGGCCACCCCAATGGCCCAGAGACCAGCCCGTGGTGACGTGCTGGCAGGCGACCTAGAATGCCTTGTCTGGGTTCCCGCTCTGTCTGGCGGGATAGGTCGTTTCTTACTTTTTCGCTGACTGGAAGATTCCTTGCTCCTCGAACTTTTTTTGGGGAATAATTTCCCTTTATTTTCATTTTCAAACACCTACACACATGTATACACTGTCCTCATGCTTAGGACTTACAACATCAAGAGATAGCAAAATTTATTTACAGAATATTTACATTGGAGGTCTCTTTGTCTGCTTTCCCACAGACTTCTACCCTCATTCATCTTCCGATTCGCTTTCGGTGTGCACGTTCACCTCCTGCGTTTCGGTCCCCGTTTGATTGGGGAAGATGGTATGTTGCTGGAGGGTTAGCCTTTCTACAAAGGCTATTATCCCCTCCTGTTAACGGAAGATTGGATGAGCAGATCCAATCTTCGCGTTCTTTGCACACCTGGGATCAGTGTGTTTCTCCATTCGGCGAAGCCACTGCATTCAAGTACGCAGTGTTCTATGCTTGCCGTTCTCTTTCCACAGGGACAAGTGCAGTTCCTGATGGCAAATCTGCCTAGGTATTCAGGGCTGATGCCATGGCCACTGAGTACTTGATTCAGGAACTTATTTGTCTGTGCTCGTTTGGTCGAGACTTTCGAAACACTCTGTGTGTCTTCCGCCCTGTCTCTCCCGTGTCCCATCTGACCTGCCATTCGGTCATGGTCCGACGTGCTAATGCTGCGCGAGTACACCTTCGCGGCGTTCTGCATTGCACGTCGACCGTCTCTTTCAGCGTGGCTTCCTTCGCCAGCTGATCTGCCCTTTCGTTTCCTAGGATTCCGAAATGGCTTCGTACCCAGTGGAAACTAACTGCCCCATCTCCCTCTGCCCTCAAGAGGGTTTTGATCCTCTGGACGATGGGGTTTCTTCCCCTGAATCTACTCAGAGCCTGCAGTGCTGCCTCACTGTCCGAGTAGAGTTTTATTCTTTCTTCACTACGCCTGGGGAGTGCCCAGGTGAGTGCCATCTCTATCGCCAGCAGTTCTGCCTGGAAGACAGAAGCGTTCTGCGATAATTTCACGCTTCCTGCAGTGGCTTCGTACCCGTCCGAGAACGCACAGAAGCCTGCCCCCACTTGTCGCTTCAACTTTGAGCCGTCCGTGAACAGCTCATGCCCAACTGCCGTGGGTTTCTCCTTGTCCCACGGTGGGCAAATTTCCTCGGCAGGGTGGATCTGCCAGTCCACACTTTCCATCTCCATGTCGGAGGCTCGATGCGGCGCACCGAGAAGGTAGGTGTCCTCGCCTGACCTTAGGCAGTGCATTGCTGCCTCCTTTCCACTACTAGGTCTGCCGGCTCGCACCCCGCCAGCACTTGGAGTGCTAGGGTTGACGTTGTGCGAAAACAGCCGGTTATCCCTAGTAGGGCCAACCTTTGATTTGGTTTATCCCCTTCTTCATTCTGACTGTGGGATTCCACCATGCCCCACTTGCATACGTCAGAATTCTTTCAATTCCTCTCTGATAGATGGCCTTCTTGGTTTTGCCCGTTAACCTCATGCCATTCAATCTATTGAGAATCATCGTGCACCTTGTTCTAAGGTGCCTCAGGTGTGGCAGCCCTGATAGACTCTGATCCAGGACCACACCCAAGTATTTCATTTCACGCACCGCCTTGATAGTGCACCCTTGGAATCTGCACTGGGGTGGTGTTTTCATTACTCCTCTCTTAGCTATTGCTAGCAGAGTGGTCTTCTCAGGAGCGAAGCACAGTTTGCTTTCTCTGCTCCAATTTTCTAGCACATCCAAGGCCCTATGTGCTTCTCTTTCGATCACGTGTCTCCCTGAGGCGGAGACCACGAGAACGAAATCGTCCGCATAGGCTTGAATCTCCACTGCGGGCCCCAGGTTCAGGTTCAGTGCTGAATCAGCAACTATATTCCACCAGAGCGGCCCGGAGTTGGATCCTTGCGGACACCCTCTATGGTACGAACGCGAGGATTGCCCATTCCCCGCTTCGAACTCGACTCTTCTATCAGACAGGTAGCTGCTGATCAGTTTGAACAGGTTCCTTGGACAGCCTAGTTCTTTAAGTCTGGTTAAAACCATTGGCCACCAGACACTGTTGAATGCCCCCTCACGTCTAGTGAGATGAAGCAGGTATGGAGCCCCTCCGCTTTGTTCCTCTCTGCCCTGTCTCGGAGGCTGCGAATTGCCTGCGTTGCGCAACGCCCCGGAAGGAAACCAAATTGGTTCCTGTTTAGCTTTCCCTGCTCCATGAGGAAGCCAAGCGCTCTGTTCGTTATGAGCTTGTCCAGCACCTTGCTCCACGCCGAGAGGAGGCAGATGGGCCTATAGGCTGCGGGGTCATTTTGTTCTTTCCGGTCTTGTTGAAAAGAACTAGCACCGCTGTTTTCCACAAGTCTGGGAAGATTCCTTTCCCGAGGCATTCGTTTAGGAGCGCCACAAAATACCCGGGATTTGCGGTATAGTAGATTTCTCTGACTATGCTGAGGTCGAACCCGTCCTTGCCTGGTGCTTTGCCCGTATTTAGACTGGAGAGGGCATTCTCCACTTCGTCTCTCGTGAAGGGGGGGGGGGTCCTCACCAGTGTCCGGCGGGATCCGACTTTCTTCCCTTATTTCTTTTTGTTGAGGGAGTCCCCTTCTCCCTCGTCTCCTTGGAAGTGGTAATCCAAGAGACTTTCTACGGTACTATCAAGAGTCTTTGATAGGCTACCGTCTGCCCTTTCTACCGCTGCTAGTTTTAGCGGTTCGGTTATGGATCCCCTCGAGATCTTATAGGGGATCCCGAAAGGGTCAGCCGGAGTTTGAAACTCACACAGTTTTCTCCAGTAGGAGATTTTCGAGAGATTCAGTTCTCTCCTGTATGCTGAACGAGCCTTTTTATGCACTTCTGTGCACTCCCTGTCTTGCGGAGTAGCTTTTGCTCTTTGCAGAGCTTTCCTACTCCGCCTAGCTCTCGCCCTTAGAGCTTTTAGTTTCTCCGACCACCAGGGTGGGGGTCCTTGGCTCCCCTTTTATTTCCCCTACTACTCTCGCATAGCGTTGTTATTTGACTGGTAAGTTCTTCAAAGAGGGAGTTGAGGTCCGACACTTCTGCGGCCTCTTCTTCCCTCCTACCCCCCAACAAGGTAGTTAACTTGGCTTTAAAGCCCACCAGTCTAGATTCTTCATTAAGAATCTTTTGCGCTTGGGTCGGTTGGGCTTTTCCGATCCCAAAACGAAAGATAGCGCTAGGTGGTCACTGCAGCTCTCGTCGTCCAGTACTTGCCAATCCTGGACAAGGCTGCGCTTTGAGACTCTGACGAGAGTCACGTCGATCCAAGAGGAGCCCCTCGCCCCTTGGAAGGTCGGGGTGCTCTCTGGATAGTTCAAGAAACTCAGGTCTGCCGCGTTGGCAAAGTCCACTAGTAGCTGGCCGCGTTCGTCCTCGTTCTGATTGCCCCAGAGAGGACTCTTCGCGTTGAAGTCGCCTGCTATTATTATCTCATGACTGGGGAATTTCCCCTAATAGAGCCATTAGCTCATTCAGCGTTTCTCTCAAATTGCCTGCTGGAGAACTGTATACGTTCACCATTAAAAATTTTGCATCACCACATTCCACGCCCAGGGCGACCACGTTCTCGGAGCATTTTATCTCGAGAACCGCTAGGGACGGGTCTTTCACGACTGTGGCCACCCTGGGCTTTGCCACCCTAGGGTGGTAGATCCGGTAGGAGTTAGGGAAGCCCACCACTCTTCCCCCTGTTCGAATGGTTCCTGCAATAGCAGAATATGAGCTTTTTGCTCAGTGGCTGTCACCAGGGCCTGTGTTGTTGCTGCCCCGTGCGTGGTGCAGATTGATTTGAAGCACCTTAACGCCTCTCTTTGGTTTATTATCCATAATGAGTGCGTTCTTTTAGCAGAGCCAGTTCTCTGACAAGGCTTGGGCATTCCTTGTCCTAGACTCGAGTGGCCTACATCCACTCGACGCCTGAATCTCTTGTTGTTTGCCAAGCAGTTAGTGCAGACCGGGCTATTGCTGCACTCTTGGCGCTTGTGCCCGGTTTCCCCACACCGGGCACATCTATCCTGCTCTTCGGTGCACCTTGACCTAAAGTGCCCGAACCCGTTACACCTGTAGCAACGGACCTCCCTCAGATATTCCCTTACTGAGTGGACGGTCCATCCCACTCCGAGTTTGCCTTGCTTCATTACTCTTTTGAAGGTCAGTGGGTCCGCCTCTGCTACCCAGTGGCGTTTCCCACTCTTCACCTTCAATGAGAACTTGAGCTGGAGGCTGCTCTCCTCCAACTCTGGGTTCTGTTCCGCGAGACATTGCTCGACCTCTTCCCTTGACAGGTTTCCGTCTATCCCGTAGACGATAAACCTTGGATTCCTCTTAGCTGGCAATCTGGACCGAAGGTTCCTCCTTCGTCACTGCATTGCTCTTTAGGCTCCGAATCCAGTTTCTCTATTTCTTTGGCGGAGGAGCATTCCACCATTACTCCTCCCCCATTTACCTTTCTAACTCCCTTTAACCCCAATCTGGAGTTTGGCGGGGCAAATCTGTGTTTGCAGAACCGCCTTAACGTCTTCTGACGAGGGAGAACCCTTGTCTGTTGCGGGGTAAACGAGAAGCACGTGCCCCTTCTCGACCCTCTTGGGTGCCACCTTCTTGGCTACCTCCTTCTTAGCCGTTTTTTGCTTAGGGGCCGTATTCCCCTTGCCGGGATTCGCTCGAGCCGCTTCGGCATATGTTTTTGGAGCCGCGCTAGCGTGCTCACTTCTTTCCTGGAGTCTCCCTTGGATGAGACTCATCTCTATCACTTGCTTGGTGCAAGCTGCTTGTAGCGAGTTCGCTACTTTCCTTATCTTGGTTCTGGTGTTAACCAGAACCTTGTTTGAAGGATTCTCTAGAATCCTCTCCAACTCTTGGAAGAAGGAGTTGACTGCGCTTGCGAATTCCGACGGAATTTCTAAGCCGCAGTCTGCCTCAACGGGCTCACTTGGACCGGGGGTTTGAGCCCCTGCGTCCTCTGCCATCTCTCTACTCGGGTTGCTAACCGAGTGCAAGCCCTGGGACCTGTGTCCTGGTCGGTTAGACTTGGTACGTTCGACAGTCAAGTGCTCAGCGGTACCCTAGGGTTCTTCCGCTGTAACCTGCACTTGACCCTGGTTGAGTGCGGGATTTGGCCTGATCCGTAGATCAGGGGACCGGCACGATGACGACGTACCCGCCCGTGTGTCAGAGTTGCGCACCGTGCTTTGACCGCAGCCCGGACTTTTGCCCTTACAAGGACAGTTTTTCTAAGTCCGAACTGACTGCACCAAAACACTTTTTCAAATTAATGAAAAAAAAATTTTTCTTCCCTTCGTTTTGAGAAACGAAAGAGAAGAAAAAATCAAGTTTTTGAGGGAGAAACAACTCCCTCGCTCTGCTAACAGAGTCTTATTGGAACAGCAGTCGATTTGATTCGCAATCAATCACACAGTACTCACTCAACCAGCCTCTGACAACGGCCGGTCTACCAAAAGGGTATTCTTCGCTCACCTCTCGCATTGATGAGCCACACTTTGCCGGCGGTCCGTGGTTTTCTCTTCGTCTGTTCACTCTTTAAAGTTATCAACCACCGCTAATCGTGATCAAACCTGCCACATCGGAAATTTTCTGACCCAGTCTTTTGGCACTACAAGTTTGCCTTTGCTAAACTCCCTCACGTCCGATCTGAAGAAATGGCCGTCTTTCCCATCTTAACACTGATTGACAGAACTCAGTATCAGGTGTAGTTTATACGATTTCGTGACTTTCAGACGTGCCACCGTTTACTTGCGGCAAAGACACTGCGCATGTTCCATCCGGGTCTTTGGCCCGAGTAAGACTCGGGTGATTATCCAGAAGTCCATGCCTTTGCCCGCTGCTCCATTGGAAAGAATCGAGGATAATTGTGAAGAAAGTTTTAAATCAATGACAATGGGGCAAAGCACTGATCTAAGCCACAATCTCCACTTTTTTCATGGAATAATGAGAAACGGAAAGTTATATCTGTTCCCAGTCCTTTTTATCAAAGTCAACTAGATGTGAGAAGTAGGAAGAATTAGCTTTACACCAACTCTCTGCTTAGTGTTCAAGGGGATTAAAGTCAAGAAATTCCAACGGTGGACTGACGGAAAATATATGTTTTTCTATGTAAGCAACTACTTTGGGTCCAGGAAAATACAGTATTCAGGGGCCTTATTCAAAGTAATGTTATAGTTTTGGAAAGTGACTTTTTTCAGAATGCATCTTTACAATACGATTAGCATGTAAAGATCATATCATAAAAACATTTTTAAAAATCTCACTTTCTCGTCACTTATTTCGTTTTGAATTAGGATATGCAGATTTTGTGAGTCATTTTCAGTAGCTAAAGACTTGCTTGCGCTTAATAACACATTGCTTAATTATTATCTTCTAAGCATCAGTTTCGCCCATTGATAGATTACCTGTAAACGAAAAAACAACCATCGTATATATGGAACTTTGTTTTATTTCCTGAAGTTCTTCAAAAAAATAAAATTGGTTAAATTTTATCGGGCCACTAAAATAATTAAAATGGCTTTGATAGTCGTTGGTGCTACGAAGACAGTTGTATTACAGGTGTATCATTGAAACTAGATCTGTTAACTGTAGGAGAATATAATTATACACTGATGGCCACCCAAAATGCAACACCAAGAAGAACACGAGATAGCAGAGCCAGATTTACTGGACACATAACAACAGATACAAAGATGAAACGATTGAGCTTACAGCCCCGTGCGACTTGCGGAACACGCAGACATCAATAGTCTGTGTGGCTCCCATGGCTGGCAATAACGGCCGCTACACGCCGCGGCATCGAACGAAAGCGGCATTGGATGTGGGCTTGGGGTATCTCGGTCCAGGCTGCTTCCACACGTTGCCACAGTGCATCAGGCGTAGCCGCGGGTGGTGCTTGCCGGGCCAGTCGGTTGCCGAACAGCGACCAGACGTGTTCGATGGGCGACATATCGGGAGAACAGGCGGGCCATGGCAGCAGTGTCACCTGCTGGGCCGTGAAGAATTGTTGCACAATGCGTGGCACGTGCGGGCGCGCATTTTCCTGTTGAAACGTAGCCGCTGGCAGGTCCTGCAGGTAAGGGAGGACTACAGGCTCCTAAACGTCGGAGATGTAGTGGTGGCTGTTGTGTGTACCGGTGATGTGTACCAGGGGAGTGCAGGTGTCTTTTCCAATTGCGCCCCAAACCATAACGCTCGGCGACGGACCGGTATGACGATGCATAATGCAGGCGTCATACAGTCTCTCGCCGCTGTGCCTCCACACGCGGATCCGACCATCGTGGTGTTGCAGGCAGAAGCGGGATTCCTTGGAGAAAACCATGTCGTGCCATTCTGTAGTCCAGGTGAGGCGTTCAACGGCCCACTGCCGCCGCACTCACTGGTGGTGTAACGTCAATGGTAATCGGAGCAATGGGTGCCGTGCGACATGTCAACGATCCTGCAGACGACGTCGAACAGTACTTGCTGACACAGGCTGTTGCGCCACATATCCTAGTTCATGCGCTAACGTTCGTGATGTGGCAATGCGAGCCGTCAATGCCCGCCGCACAACATGCGGGTCCTTTCGTTAGGTGGTGTGCCGCGGCTACGGCAATCGCTCAAGTCGGTCCGTCCATCTCTCGTGCACCCACCGAATCCATACTCGCCTCACTGGGGCTGGATGTCGTCCCACACGGGCACCGATGTCTCGGTACGATAAATCGCTGTCGCGATAAGCCACTATTCGTCCTCTGTCGAACTGGGAAACGTGCTGGAATGACTATCGTATTCTGCGACGAGGCATCAGGAAGCTTCCCACGCACAGGTCCGGCAACACAACACACTTCGACTACTTACACGCCGCCTTCCATGCACCCTTCTTATAGTGCTTCTCGGTGGCGTGCCGGGCGCACATGATTTGCATATGCACTGCAATGCTAATCGTTTGCATGTCCTCCCGCGGAAGACGCATGCTGCGAATTTCAAGCCAATCGGATGCTTCCTTCTTGGTGCTGCATTTATGAGTGGCCAGCAGTGTATTTTGACTAGCATTTTGACTACCCAACTTCTGCGATTATTACTATGGATCCTACACTTCTCGCTTATAAAACTGTTCTTTGGATTTGTGGATAGCTTTCGTTCAATTTTTCATACTTCCCGATCATTTGTGTTATGAACACATCTGAAAAGGAACTATATGTTTATAGCATGAGTTAGTCAGTCCGTTTGTGCGTTCTTCACTTCGAAATATTTTTCTCAATACATGAGATTCGAAAGCTATTTTTTAAACAGCTGTACTGATCACGTAGATTACATTTGATGTTCTGTAGTATTTCCGTTTTCTTATGCTCATTATCATATACACCATACAAAACTAGTATTAGAAAAATTCATTTCGCATGCCATTCCTTTAATTATGGGAAACTTTACAGGTGCACATTTTCAAAGGATAGGTTTGCGAAGATGAGCATTTCTGCATAGTGGCGTAAATGAATATTTCTACTATCCACTCAATCTCAGTTTCATAAAATCCGATATGAGAGATTCTATGTGCTTCCCATTGTTGGTCTGATGGCTTTTGAAATACCTAAT
The DNA here is from genome assembly GCA_039090855.1 of Macrothele yani. Taxonomy (NCBI): domain Eukaryota; kingdom Metazoa; phylum Arthropoda; class Arachnida; order Araneae; family Macrothelidae; genus Macrothele; species Macrothele yani. The sequence continues at coordinate 192,160,815 of CM076995.1, forward strand.
TCATAATTATTCTACTGTATTTAAAATTTTCGTCCATCGATATATCATATGGTTTGATTTCCGGTTAGGCGGTGCAAGTATTTGCATTTAAGACAAAGTTCCTTTATTTAAACGGAGAACTGGGGATTTGTTTCATGGATCTAATTCGAATAATATCTTTTTTGTCGCGGGGTTTGACTCTAAGTGCTATTGGCAGCCGTTCTAGATCAAGGCCATGCCAGGAAAGACAGAGAGCTAGTATCATATGACAAACACATCATCATTACCTCATTCGATACACTAAACTGGACCCACTCGGAACAACAATCAAAAACCAATGCTCAGACCACTGTGCTACAGCGGTGGCTAAGTAAGCCTGGTTAAGATACAAAACTTCTTAATTATTTACTTAAAGCACTTCTGAAATACTTTGTACATATTGCAACTAAACGTTTATGTCATATAACCTTCACAAAGCATTTCTTTAGTTTATTATTGTCTTTATTTTATTCTCGTTTTTGAGTTGTCAGAAGTTGTGGAGTAGGGGGTTTTGTAATCCAGTTTTCTTTCAGGATTCTGTGCTTTCGAAAAAAATTAATATTTTCTTTTCTTATTGCAAAGTTTAAGAATTTGTAGCACTTCAGTATTGCTATTCAGGTTAAAATTCTCTCTTAGGCACACCGGTCAATTTATAATCTTTTCTATGTTGTACTTGGTGTGAGTCAAAAAATGTTTTTGCTTCAGTCTCTTCTTAATAGAATTCCCATCTATATTTAAATTTGGCGCTATATCTCAATTTTAGAGGACAGATTTAATTATTTTTCTTTTTTTCCATAAATGTACAGGATGACCATAAGTGAAAACTCTGATTACAGTATTCTATCAATTTTTAATTTGGAATCTTACATACGCGTTCTTTTTACAGGTAATCTTGTAGACGCATAGAATTTCTGTTTTGGTACGTTTCGTCTTCCGTATCTGCCACGAAGTGCGCTGTGGCAGCTGTGCAGTTGAGATGGCGTGTGTGTCAACGAAGGCACAATGTGCTGTGTGGGTGGCAGAAAAAAATATCTCTTGTTAGTATTCAGAGAAAATTCGAAACAAAGTACGGAAAGAAGCCACCTGATGTAAAGTTAATTAAGTCGTGGATAACAAGGTTCTTGGAAACAACTGGTAGGAGAATTTGTATCCCACAAATTTCTGACGTTACGGTAGAAAACATTAATACCGACGGACACCAATGAAATCGGTAAGACAAGCTTTACGTGAACTGCAGTTACCAAAGTCCATGGTGTGCAAGGGTTTACATAATCGTTTGCGGTTACACGCCTACAACTTACAACTCTAAGAACTGCAACCTGACGACTGTCAAAACCGCGAAACAATTGCTAATGACATTTTAAACCTCACTGACGAGGTAAATTATTTTTTATTCAACTGCTATTCAGACGCTACGTTTTTTCGTAGTGGTGCAGTGAACAGACAGAGTGTATGTATTTGATGATCAGAAAACTCACATTTCTTAAGCACGCATATCTGGAACTCTGCAAAGGATAACACCTGGTGTGGAATAATACATGAGTGGATAATTAGTACTTTCCTCTTCACTGTGGTAAAAGATTCCCGTAAATGTTGTTGTTGTTTGAGGATTTAACCACTACCGTGAGCAGCTCGAAAGGCTATAACAAGTCGCCTGTCTCTAATTTAGGGCCACCGGTTTTGGAAAAGGGAAAGAGACGGTGCTGTATGACAAACACACAATATCCATGTGGCACCAGGATTCGAATCCGGTCACATCTTGGACAAATGATCATGACTCAGCTCTTAGGCCACTGCGTCATTGCTGCGGCTCACCAGTTGTGCCATCCTCTACTGTTGGACAAGTAGCCGATTGTCATCTTCCAACAAGGTGGTGCCACCCCTCATTAGGCACCCGTTGTTTATGAAAATCTCGTCGCAATATTCCCGAATCGCTGGACTCAAAGAGAGACAGACCCATGTATCCCAAGATAGTGAGAGCTCCCCTACCTTGATTACTTTCCATGGGGCTATGTTAAAGATGTTGTTTATGCAGTAGATGTTCCAAATATTAGGTATCGGGAGTGCTATAGAAGGGATTACAGGTGTAATAGCAAAATGTTGCTAAATGGGTGGCGCGTGTTTAAATTAGACATTTTAAGTTCAACTGGGGTTGCACATGAAGAAATTTATTAAGATCATTAATTAGGTAGCAACATTTTATATGCCTCTCTACTTCTGTTTAAAACTGTATTCCAGATTTTCTTAGCACTAAATCTTTCTTCTGTATGGTTGTGTAAGCGTTACATTGTCTATCTGTAAGCATGCGACACTGGTATGTTCTACAAGTTTCTAATACTATAGGGCAACTAGCTCATAGCTCGTGGCATGTACGGGTGCAAAAACAATGACTGAATGAAAACTACGCCTGCAGTTACTTTCTTACAATTACTTGTTCCATTTTTTGAAAAAAAAACCTGATTAGCTTTTATGAAATTACTCTGCAATTTTATTCCGTTTTATTAAATTACTCTGCAACGCAAAGAAAATTAAATAAAACTCGACATAGCACCTAAGTAACAGAACAAACGTCGCAGACAGTTGTTCAAGCACGTGCATGTTGCCACAGATGAAGTCGTTTGTCTTCCTAATTTTATTTGATTTTCAGGTATTTCTCCTTGATTTTAAGTATCGTGCGGTAGCAGCTCATGAGCTTAGTTCCGATTTTGGCCACCGGATAAAAGCACATGGTGCTTAAAGTGATGAATGATTCCAGAGCTTTGACGTCAGAGCGTTAGTAACAGACGTAGCCTATTACATAGGTTTTATTACAGTAGTCTTTAAATTTCGGAAATCTAACAGAATAACGCATTCCCTGTAGGGAAGATTTCAGCTGTTTGATCTTGTTATATTTTAAAAGGGGAGAGATTGAATTGTTAAAGCATCATTTAGAAAACCTCACTCAAAATAAAATTGGCAGTTCCAAATATTTCATTTTCTAGGCATTTCTGATGTAAGTGCGATGGGTAAGTCTTGTGGAATAAGCATAACTATGGCTACATTGAAAGGAATTCATTTCGCATTCATTTTTTCTGAAATTTTTTTTTATGTTTCAGCATTAATACATATTATATGAGGCCTCACATGCTTAAAAAACAAACAAAAAACTAAAGAACGTTCAGGAACTGAATAGATTTATTCATGATAGGCAAAAAAAGTTGAAACCCATAATTTCAAGCTGTTTTCGTTGAAAATAGTGAAAAGTTTTCAGAAGTAACATTTCGAAAAATGTGTCTTCGTACCTTGTTTTGTGTTGTGTGAGACTACTCAAACACCATATTTTGTCTTTCTTTGCCGTCTAACAGGAAAAGGTGTCATATGACAAAGCTGTTGTTCTCTGCTCGGAGCTTTTTTACGGAAGCTTTTTTTGAATCTTATACGTGCTGTTGTTTTATTGTTTCTCTGCAGTACGGTTGGTTAAACATTCATGACAATTTTCCTAGGGAAGGATTGTTTCCGGAGAAAAAAATAATAAGAGAGCAGCGCGGCATGAATTTCATTTATTTCTTTCAACATAAGAAATTCCCTAGATAAAAAGGACTTCTTCTTTTTACAAAAAAAAAAAAAAAAAAAGCAGAACTAACCTCAGACTTTCAAAACAAAGAAAAAAATAATTCTAAACGACGTAAGTGCAACTGCACGGTGACTTCTTTTAAATATCCATGTATCCGCATTTGATTTTACTTTCTTTTTTATTCGTTTCATGTGCGCATTCGTAATATTTATTAAATTTCAGATTTATTTTTACCTTGATATACCATTTATTAGTTTCATAAAAACTTAGATGCATCTTGTTTTTCTGACGCTAAACAAATTCTCCAGTCCTTTTTTAGGGATTTTTTTCCTGACGATTTGTTTCTCTTTAATATTGTGCAATTTTTTCCACGGATAAACATAACCTTTTACGAATCATAAAACCAGATGCCCATTAGTTTTAATTTGAACTGCATGTTTTATCATTTCCTTACGAAGCGATATTCAAGTGCAGATTCCTCGAAGTATAAAAGGGTGGAATGAAAGATTCCGTACAACATTTGTTTGCTAACATGTTGCTGTATAATGCACACATGGCAAGAATTTTGTCATACCACAGTGGCGTAGTGGTCTAAGCGATGGCTTCGGATCATTCGTCCGAAATGGGTACGGATTCGAATTCTGATGAGGCATGGATGTTGTGTTTGTCTTATGGCGCTGGCTCTCTCCCTTCCCTGGAACCAGTTGCACTAAATTAGGGACGAAAGACTACTCATAGCCCAATGAGTTGCTCATGGTTGTCGGTCAACTTCAAATAAAAAAACAAGTTAGTAAAATCATGCAATGCTTTGATTATGACACGCTTTCCAACATACCAGAAGTCATTACTCAAGTTATGAGGATAATGGCTGTAGAATAAATCTCGCTCCTATGACCCGACCTTTGACCCCATTTCGATGATATTTAAGAGAACTGGTAAAGTATACTTCCGGAACAATATGAAAAGTGTTGTCTCAATCGAAGCGTTTTTACGTAAGTTTTAGCGCATAAGGGCAATGGAATGGATCCCAATCCTATGTCCTGACCTTTGAGCCCATTTCCCCCATTTTCAATAGGGTTCGTCCCCAGATGGTCCCCTACCTCGAACTACAACTTCATCGAAATCGAAACATTTTTACGCAAGTTATGATGCATAAGGGAAATGGAATGCAATCCGCTCCTATGTCCTGACCTTTGACCCCACTTCACCCATTTTCAATAGGGTTCGTCCCCGGGTGGTCCTTAACCACATACTAAAATGTTAATGAAATCGAACCGCATTTACGCAAGTTATTACGCATAAAAGCAATGGAATGGATCCCTCTCCTATGTCGTGACCTTTGACCCCATTTGTCGCATTTTTAATAGGGTTTGTCTCCAGGTGGTCCGCTACCCAATGCTAAAATTTCATCGAAATCGAACCATTTTCATGCGAGTTATCGTGCGGACAGGCGGACAAAGCTGGATAATATACGCTTCTTCAACCTACGGTTGGAAAGCGTAAACAAGACTTATGGACAGCTGTATGAAAACAAAAAAAAATATTATACTTTTTATAAAAAAAAATATATATATATATAAAATATAGATAAGTGATTTCTTCAAATGAGTTTTCACTTCATGTACAATATAGATAAGGGATTTATGTTGTTTCAAATTAATGTACAATATAAAGGGGTTTATTCAGATCAGTTGCCTCGTCATGTACAATATAGATGAAGGGTTTATTCAGATAAATTGCCATTTCATGAATAATATAAATAAGGGATTTATTCGAATGAGTTGTTACTCCACGTACAAACTAGATAAGGGATTTATTCGAGTGAGTTCATGCACATGATAAGTGATTTATTCAAGTGAGTTACCACTTCAGGTACATTATAAGTGATTTACTCAAGTTAGTTGCAATTTCATGTTCAATATTGCTAAGGGATTTATTCAAATTAATCGCCACTCCACGTGTGCAACTCATTTTAATAAATCCTTAAGTGATTAGTGATTTACTTGAGAAGTGATTTATTTTAGCTGCCGCTTCATGTACACGATAAAGAAATTATTCAAATAAGTTGCAACTGCATGTGTAATATTGATGAGGGATTTATTCAAATAATTTGCCACACCATGCCCTATATAGATAAGGGATTTATTGAAATAATTTGCCACTACATGTGCGATATTGGTAAGGGATTAATTCAAGTGAGCTGCCGCTACATGTAAAATATAGATAAGGTATTTATTCAAATGAGTTGCCACTTCGTGTACAATGTACTATTAAATTAACCTGAAATCAAATTTGAGGGACGGGAATAAACAAGACAAGTGTAAGTGCTAATAATTTTAATCACTGTAGTAATCTAATAAAACATCATTATCAACTTTTATCTATCCACTTGAGGACGAAAATCTCCCCAAGTTTCTTTCACCCTTTTGTAATTTGAGCCGGTTCCTGCCATGTTACTGGAGTATGCTTTCGATCTCAGCTATTTAACTTAATCGAAGTCTTCCTTTAGGTCGTTTCCTGTCTTTTAGTAATCAGTCTGATATTTCAGTTGTCCAACGGTTGTCATTTCTTCTAGAAGTAAATTCAGTCTATTACCATTTCAAAGACTTTCATTTGATCACGATGTCTTCCACTCTTGTCATTTTCCTGATCCATCAGCTTTTCTTCCTATCGTTCCTGGTTACATCAATTGTTCATCTCACCATGCTCCTTCGATTTTCCTGCATCCTCTGTGTGCCGTTTTAGTTAAGATCTTTGTCTCTGATCTATAAATAAGTTCTGCAAGGATGTATTAGTTAAACACATTTCTTTTTAAAACATAAGGATGAATTACTGTTGAGAATTGTAGTGTTTCTTCCAAATGCTCTCCGACTGAATTTGGTACCTCGCTATCTGTTGTCAAAGGTTTCTGTAGGTATCGGTTACCTTTAGATTTTCCCCATCAATCGTTAAATCTACAGTCCTTGTAAAAAATATGCATTAGTTTTGTTTCCTGATAATTCAATTTTAATCCTAGTTTTTTAGCTTTCTCAGCACATTTCTTTGTCATATTCTGCAAATTTAAGGGTGTGCTTGCAAAACATTTTATGCCATCAGCAAGATAGAGATGAGCTAAATAATTTGCATTAATATTTTCTCTCATTTCTTCCTATTTCAACGATCAAAATACATTCTGCAATGCAAAACTGAAGGGTTTGGTAAGAATGGAATTACTTAGTTTCACTCCCTTATAAATTTTATACGTGCTGTGTCCTCGAGTAGTGGAACATTTTCATTTTCATATACAGGGTGCATAGGAAAGTCTCTTTAGCCTGGAATAACTTGCGAACGGACAGAGGTACAGTTATGCAAGTGAGATAACGGTATAGCAAAGCAACTACGCCCGATCGAATGTAACGGATAGCAGCTCCCTTAGTGGCGAAATGCGGAGGTTAGCCATTGCAAATCGTAAACGAAAAGATATAGAGCAAAATTTCCAGATACAAAGTTGTAGAGCATCAATTAATTAGTACAAAACGACATTTGTTTCACACGGATAAGACAAATTGTCGCCTTAATACCCTAAAATGTCCGAAATCGATGCGCGACCTTTTGTTTGAACGTTTGAAGGGAACAGGCATAGGTATGAGCAAATACACACAATTTATTGAATAAATGCGTTCTTATGTCAATACAGTTTGATGACGTCAGACAAAACAAAAACAAAAAAGGCAAACTGGCGCACAGTAATAAAAAGTTAATGTCGAGTATGTTCGAAGAGTTCGCCATTGCCCACGATACACATTTGTATTCATGAAAGTAACTCTGCATGCACATTTCTCAGCATTGAAGGTGTCACATTATTGCAAGCATCTGTAACACGACGACGTAGATCCAGTAGACTTGTACACGCTGTTGCATACACCTGATTTTTTACGTAACCCCACAAACTCAAGCTCGCAATTCTTACACAGCGTACGTAGACCCAAACATCTGATCAGGGTACATCCTGCTACTGGTTTTTATATCGTAAGTACGGTACAATGTCAAATCTGCATTTGCATACGGCTTCATTTGCGAAATGTGAATATGCAGATTCGAATCATCACGCATCGATTTCGGACATTTTGGATATTAAGACGACAATTTATCTTATCCGTGTGAAACAAATGTCATTTGGTACTAATTAACTAATGCTCTACAACTTTGTAATTGGAAATTTTGCTCTGTCTCTTTTCGTTTTCGATTTGCAATGGCTAACTCCCGCATTTCGCCACTATGAGCGCTGCTATTGGTTGCATTCGATCGGGCGTAGTTGCTTTACTATACCGTTATCTCACTTGCATAACTGTACCTCTCTTCGGTTGCAAGTTATTCCAGGCTAAAGGGACTTTCCTATGCACCTTGTACAGTATATGTTATTAAGGATATCAACGCATGCATCTCTAATTTCAAAGACATAATAACTTCTGATGGCTTCAGGGAATCAAAACCCTTTTCATGATCAATAAGAGTAATATGTATTGAAAGTTGATATTCATTCACCATTTTAACTACTACTCTTCTTACATGGATATGATCTACAGTGATGTAACCACCACTGGAACCAGATTGTTCTCTTGGTTGTGGCATATCCCGTTTTCCTTTTAAGTGATGTCCTAGTGCATAGTTTGTTAGCAATTTATTGGCGGCTGATAGGTCTGAAGTTCATTATCATATATATTCCTCTCTATTTCCCCTACTCCGCTTCTCAGAAATTTGAAGTAGACATAACTAGTTCTGCATCTTTCATTACTGTATACATATACGAAACATGTCCCAATTGTTCTCGGTCTTATCATTGAAGAATAGTCGCCAGAAAATGTGGCAGTGCTATTTTTCTCTATAGCTCCTTTGATAAACCATACAGGTTATCCAACGGTGCTCCAAATCTTTAAAATTATCCAAATAAAATGATTCAGGATTTTAGAATAGGGTTTCCACAGCATTAATAACTCTTTGTTAGCTTGAAATTCCACGCTAGAAATGTTCTTTTTTGGATTCGGTAACAAATGGCAGTCCCAGATTCCAAGCTCATATAAGTACAGAGAGTATGGCAGCAGTTCTAACCAACATTCATGAATGGCGGAAATGACAACTATAAATTTGTGGCTTGGAGCCTTGTCATACTAAAAAACGCCCCTTTCGTCAGCTTCCCTTAGAGGTTTTCTTTCAAATGCTGTCGACGTTCCACTAATAGGTTAGCATAGTATGTTACAGTGCCGGATTGCCCATTCGCAAAGTATTTAATTACCTATCAACACCATCTACGCATCATGGAAAACTTTTCACTACATTTCAAGCAGAAGTGACAGATTTTGCCATCTTCGGAGTAGGTGAGCCACCATAATTCCATTATTTCGACTGTACTCACATGTCATCCATTATTACATATTTTTGCGGAAAGTCTTCTACACTGCTTTCAAACAGTGCGAGATTGTCTCATGACATGTATCGTCTAATCGACTCTTGTTCATGTGTGAAGAATGTTTGCACATAGCGTGCAACAGTCCCTGCTAGATGATCTGCAGGATTGTGATCAACTCTTTTTTTCTATGCGCAATGCATCGCTAATCTGCTTGACTGCTAATTACCTATATATACATACTGCATCGTTCAGCTTGTCCACATTGCGTATGTCTGCAGAGTGCCATCGTGATCGAGTGTCACCCTACAAACTCGTTCTCTCACCGTTTAGTTATGCTACGTACTTCTTTTCAGTATTGTGTGAAGGGAAATCTTTTCTTAGTGCTGTCAACATACCTTCATATATGTCTTCCGGCTTCAGCCCTTCTGTAGGCATTTTGTTTCTTCATTTTAATTTCCAGTTTCACATACTAAATTTCTAAGATTTTAGTTCTTGCTTTTTCATTTTCATTTCATGGTTTCACCTAGTAATGAAAATGAACTATTTCAGATATGAAAAATACACTATATTGAACACAGTCACCTCACACCCCTTCAAAATTAAATGAACGGATTCGCTCCGTTGTTAAGGTACGCGGTGCAGCTGTAAACGGTATAAAAACAAGCCTGCAGCTTACCGCGGTCATATCGCACTGTGAAGTTGAGTGAAAATATCGCGGCGGGAGAGAACTGACTTTGAGAAAGAAAAGATTGTTGGGTGTTATATTAGTGGGTTGTCCATAAGAGAAATCGACAAGCGTTTTAACATACCCAAGTCAACTGTTTTGGATGTACTGAATAAGTGGAAGGCACGTGATGTGTCTGAAGTAGCAAAACGTATCGGCAGACCAAATAAAATTTGTGATAGAGGACGTCAAAACCTCAGAAGAGTCGCTACAGCTAATCGAAGGAGTACTGCACAAGACCTCAGAGTACAGATGAGTACAAATGCTGGAATCTCGGTATGTACACGTTCCATTCGCAGAGAACTTCATTCCATTGGTTACCGTGGTCGTGCGGCTGCTCATAAGCCTTTCATCTCCACTTGGAATGGTATTCGTCGTTTGGAATGGTGTGAAGAACATTTATTGTAGACCGTAGATCAATGGAAACGGGTCCTATAGACTGAGGAATCCAGATATACGATCCATCAGTGAGATGGCCGTGTGTGGGTAAGGCGGCAACCAGGGCAACTCTATTTACCACAGTGTACTGTTCCTACGGTCAAGTTTAGAGCTGGCAGTGTACTCATGTGGGGATGTTTTTCGTGTTATGTCCCGGCCCATTGGTTGTCGTGGACAAACCTGTTAACCAGCACGTCTACCTTGATATTCTGGACAATTATACCCTACTAACTCTGTGGCATCACTATGGAAACGAGCCTTGTTGGTACCAGCAGGATAATGCACCGAGCCATAAAGCAAGGACTTTTCCGGCGTAGTTTGACGATAATTCCGTATTGTGTGTGGACTGGTGAGCTCAGAGTCCTGATCTTAATCCCATAGATCACTTATGGGAGGAATTAGAGCACCGCTCAAGAAGTTTGGAACCAAGGCCTACTACTAAGCAACAGTTGGCGGCAGCATTATGTGATGTCTTCCACTCTTGTCAGTTTTCGGATCCACGAGTTCCTCTTCTTATCTCTCCTGGTTACACCAAGCATGCACCTCTCCATGCTACTTTGAGTTGTCTGCAGCCTTTGTATGTCTCTTTTAGTTAAGGTCCACGTCTCTGCACCATAAGTAAGCACTGGAATGATGCATTGATCAAACACTTTTCTTTTAAGACATAATGGCATGTTGCTCTTGAAAATTATGCTGTTTCTTCCAAAAGCTCTCCAGGCAAGTTTTGTACGCTGATTAATTTCTTCATCAATGTGACCCTTACTTGATATCTTCTGTACAAGATAAACGTACGTGTCTGTTATCTCCAGCTTTTCTCCATCAATCGATAAATCTTCATTTCGTGTAAAAGCATTGAACATCACTTTTGTCTTCTAAAAGTTCATTTTAATCCCACTTCTTTACTCTTGTCAGCAGGTTCTTGGATCATACTCTGTAGCTCTGATGGGGTAGTTGCAAAAATGACTATGTCATCAGCAAAACGAAGGTGGGTTAGATAATCTCCATTAATCATTATCCCTTTGTTTTCCCAGTTCAGTGATTGAAAGATATTTTCCAATGTGGCGTTAAAGAGCTTCGGAGATATGGTGTCACCTTGTCTTACTCCCTTTCCAATATTTATGTGTGTTGTATTTTCAAACAGCCAAATCTTTGCACTTGCATTTTCATAGATGTTATTAATAATATCAATTTATGCATCTTCAATACCGCAGGATTGCAGAGCCATTGTAACTGCTGATGGTTTCATCTAATCAAAGGCTTTTTTATAATCGATGAAAGCCATACACAATGGAAGTTCATCTTCCCTCGCTCTTTCAATTAGTTCTCTCAGTACGTGGATATGATCTATTGTGCTGTAGCCACTCATGAATCCAGCTTGTTCTCTCGGTTGAGCCATGTCCAGTGTTACCTTCAAACGGTGTGAAAGAACTTTAGTGAAGATTTTATAAACCACTGATAGGAGGCTGATAGGTCTGTAGTTCCTGAGATCCTCAATGTCACCTTTTTTATGTAGCAGGATCATTATAGCGTTGTTCCAATTCTCAGGAATCTTCCCTTCATTAAGGCATCGAGTGAAAATTTGGGCGAGGACTGTTTCGATTTCTCCACTTGATTCTTGTATGAAGTCTACAGTAATTCCATCTTCTCCTGGAGCTTTTCCCCGCTTCATGTTCTTGATTGCATGTGCAACTTCTGCTGAGAGGACTGGAAGAACTCTGGTACTGGTACTTTCCACGATGTCTGGAGTACATGCATCATTCCTTTCATATAACTTGGAGTAGAAATATTTCACTCTTGTCAAAATTTCTGCCTTTATTTCCTGTTACAGAACTATCTTCTTTTCTTAGTGCCATAATCTGTTTGCTTCCCTTACCGAGATGTCCTTTTGCTGTCTTTATGCTTTCGTTGTTTTCAATTGCTTTCCTCACTAGTTCACAGTTGAATTTCCTTAAATCTTCAGTGATACATTTTCGTACTGTCTTGCATAACTCTATGTATTCCACTTTGGAAGTCACATCTTCTTTAGTTGTCCTCATCTCTCTTCTTTTTTGCATCAACATTTTGGTTTTTCCTGATAAGTTGTTCACATGCAACTTGTTCTTAGACCCAGCTAGTTTTGTTGCTGTTTCCATAAGAGCTTTGGTTACTTTTCTGTTAACTTCAGAAATATCCACTTCTTCCGATGTTAGGCCTTCTAAAGCAGAGAATCTGATCTTCAGTTCCAACTTGAAGGTATTATGGTGTTTTTTAAGGTTGGTTATGTCAATACATTTTGTTTGTCTTATGAGCTTGCACGTTCGAGTTTAGTGCTGAGGTCCATCTTACATCTCACCAATCTATCGTCACTACCTGTGTTGAACTTGTTTAGCACACTGCAGTCTTCTATGACGAATTTTTTGTTACACATAATAAAATCAATTTCACTTGTCGTCCCATTTGGATGTCTGCATGTCCATTTCCTGTGCGGCTTTTTCTTGAAAAAGGAGTTCAAGATGAAAATCCCTTCTTCCTCTGCAAACTCAACGAGAGTATTTCCACGCTGGTTTCTGTTGCCGTGACCGAATTTACTTACTGAAGTTTCATTCTGTTGCCGTTGCCCTATTTTTGCATTGAAATATACCATAATTATCTTCAAGTGCTGCTTACCTTTATTATTTAGATGACGAATTTCCTCATAAAATTCTTCAATTTCTTCTTCAGGATGACTTGTGGTTGGTGCATAAGTTTGAATAATCTGTGCCTGGTATCTTCTCGAGAGTTGGATAACGAGTCGTGCAGCTCTGTCAAAGGAACTTTCAACTTCTACAACTTTATCCTTTAGTTTCTTGTTTATTATAAATCCAACACCACTAATTCTGCCAGTATCTGTCCCACGATAGTAGAAGAGATGTCCACTTTTCAGTTCAATGAGATCTTCTCCTTTTCTCCTTACCTCACTTAGAACGACGATGTCCCACTTGATCCTTTGTAGTTCCTCTTCCAATTCAAGAAGCCTTGAATCAGAAGATAGGGAGCGTCCGTTGTACGTAGCCAAGGTCAGCATCAGATGGCAGCCTAGTCCGGTCCTCCGGGGATTCTTAGCACCCTCTGCCTTCATGTCACACTGGCCGCTGCCTTGGCCAGGTACATTCCAGCTGCCGGAGACTGAGGGCCAAGATTTAAGTTGTGGAGTCATTTTGGAGGGTTTGGCCATAACTCACCACGCTGGCCAAGCGGGTTGGTGAGTGTGGGATAGCATTTCCTCTAATCCTGATGGTATAGTTATACCGCTATTGGCGGTCGTCAGAGCCCCTTTAGTGGAAACAGGATGCACCACGAGAAGGCGGGTTTACATTTGTCAAGGAGAGGCTGTGGTGTTACGCATCACCGGACCTTACATCCCAATAATACAGTAATATATATATATAATAATATAATATTGCATATCTTCGATAACCCATATCTCCATAGATAGCTAGCCGAGTGCGTTCGCTTTACGCTACGGTGCCAACAATTCACAGCTCTATGCATAGTTACACAAATCCGTATTGTATCTGTATGCGTATTCAGGCTCATAACTTCTAGAAACATCCAGGCTCATAACTCCTAGAAACATCGCTGCTCATAACTCCTAGAAACATCGCTGCTCATAGCTTCCAGAAGCTGAGTTGTCGGAACAAAATGTTATCAGTTGCTACGCGTTGTTTATAAAATATCGTATTTCAAGCTTTCAGGCTCATAACGTCTAGAAACCTCCAGGCTCATAACTCCTAGAAACATCGCTGCTCATAACTTCTAGAAACCTCCAGGCTCATAACTCCTAGAATCATCGCTGCTCATAACTTCTAGAAACCTACAGGCTCATAACTCCTAGAAACATCACTGCTCATAACTTCTAGATACCTCCAGACTCATACTGTAACGTCCAGAAACTGAGTTGTCGGAACAAAATATTTTCAGTTGCTACGCGTTGTTCATAAAATAACGTATTTCAAGCATTTAGGCTCATAACTTCTAGAAACATGCAGACTCATGACTTCTAGAAACATCCATGCTCATTACTTCTAGAAACCTCCAGGCTCATAACTCCAAGAAACATCCATGCTCATAACTTCTAGAAACCTCCAGGCTCGTAGCGTCCAGAAACTGAGTTGTCGGGACAATTTTTTAGTTGCTATGCGTTGTATATAAAATAACGTGGACAGAGCAAGGGCATCGTCTATTTACATTATATTCACGTATTTAAAATATATTCAGGAAGTATAATGCTTTGGTAAATGTTCTGTGAGGAAATTCTGAGTCCAGCCGTATACGTGCAGGAAACTATGCCGTTCACTGCAGACCAGGTACATCGTTTCATGGCAACGGTATTTTACTCTAGTTGTGCCTTCTTTCAGCAGGATAATGCGCAATGCCACACTGCGAATGGGAGTGATTTGTGGAACACGAGGAAGACTTACAAATATTGCCCTGGCCTCCGCATTTCCAAGACACAATCTAATGGAACATCTGTGGTTTCTGTTGGAACAAGAAATCCGATCTAATCGACACAACCACGTTACGTACCAGGAGTTAAAGAATCTGCTCGTAACTTGTTGGTACTAGATACCACAAGACACGTTTTGAAATCTTATAGCGTCCAACCCTTGCCTGGTAAGAGCTGTTTGGACGTAAAATGGAGAACCAGCATCATGTTAGACTGGTGGTCATCATGTTTCGTCTCTTCAGTGTACAAAGGGTAAAACATTCGTTTTACGCTGCTTAATTTAGCTCACAGTTTTTGTTTTCAAGAGTTTTATGATATGAAATCAATTTTGTTCTGAATAAATTGTCAGAAAATATTCAATACATAAATAGAACAAACTTTTCTATTTCTGTATTGATTTTCTTTTTCACGTGAGTATTGGTGTTTACTGATACCCATGTCAGTTTCCGAAATCATTTTCTCCATCGTCTGTGCTGTTAGTTTCCAAGGGAATGTCTTGCTTTCTGGCGCTATACTTCAATGTAATTTTTCCAATAATAGTCTCCAGACAATGCGAAAAATAATTTTTCGAGTTGGATCCAGAGAATTTAAAAATCGTTTCCCCAAAGTTGCACCTAGAGAAGGCAAGATGAATTATATCGAATTTGAAATTTAAAAGGGCAGGCATTGAATAATAAGTACATGTTAATAATTACAAATAAGTACATGTTAATAATTACAAATAAGTACATGTTAATAATTACAAATAAGTACATTTTAATAATTACAAATAAGTACACGTTCGCGATACTAAACTCAAATCTGTGTATCACAGAAATGCAGAGGTGCATCACCCATCTTTCTCATTCTTAGTACCATATGGTGTAAAACGAATTTCTTGAATCATATAAGTAATATTCGAAAACATAACTACACAAGAAGAGTATAACGTATACACTATATTGACAAAAGTCATCGGACACCTAGAAGAGAAACACAACATAGCATTTATTGACATACATTAGTAGTGTCACTCCAACTTTGGCCTTAATGCATGCACTGACCCTTCGAAGCTCGAAGTGGTTGGGTTTTGAGCTCCGTGATTTTCGTTGCTATAAGGTGTTTATTGAGTGCTTTAGTTTCTGTGGTTGCGTGTATCTTCAAGTTGAAGTTCTACGCTTTACGTTCGTGTATCTCCCAGGTTGGTGAGTGCCATATTTTTTCATTATTCACTGTTTTATTTTTCAACCAAGCTGGTCTTTTTTCGTTAAAGTCTCGCCATTGCTTCGATGGCGGAGGCAGACAAGGGTGACGCCCACATCCTTATCTTGGCAGATCAGCCAGCTTCCTCTTCTTCTTCTACCACTCAGCTTAATGAGGTGGCTCCCGAGCGTCATTGCGACGTCATGGACACCTCTTCTTCTCCAGCTATTACTCCCACCAAGTGCGGTGGTGCCAAGTCTCCTATCTACATCTCAGCAGATGATGACGTATCCGTTATCAGCAATACTGAGCTCATAGCTTCTACTTCTCATTAACTTTCTGATCCGCCCTCACTGCTAGGAGCCGCTTCATCGAATTCTCGACCCATGTCTGCCCAAGCGTCCTATGCTTCTGCAACTTCTGGGGTCCTCACACCCCCAGTTTCATCTGCTATGCCTTTTCCTGAATCCTATGTCACTGTCGTCGGTTCTACTGCTACAATTGACATACCAGAGGATTCCCGAGCTGGTCACCTTTTTTCCTCCACTATGGAACGGGCGTCTATTTTGATGCGCTTCCCGACACTAAGCTGTGGCAATATAGCCGAGCCCTCAAAACTATCTTACCAAAGGATGCAATAGACTTTATAGCTCGAAAACCCAGATCTGTCTTGGTCTATTTTAAGGATAAAGCGCATGCTGACCAGGTCCTTACGGAAGGTCTAACCATCAATGACGTGCATCTGTTAGCACAACCGGTTGCGCACCGCCCGGTGCAGGTGACCTTCTACCCCGTACCACCAGAAGTATCCGACGCTGCACTTTGCACCTTGCTCAGCAGGTACGGCAGAGTTGTTGGCTCCATAACAACTCTCTCTGCGGCTCCCAGAGACCCTGAAGACAAATCGATTCGAGGTTTTCGCCGCACTGCTCGAGTCCTCTTTTCATCTGATGCTCAGCTGAAAGCGGTTCCGAATGTTTTGCACATCCGCTGTGGACAGCAACGCCGAAGAGTTGAGATAATCACTTCACAGTATTGCACTATATGTCAGAGCGAAAGTCACACAAGGGCTCAGTGCCCACGTGCCTCCCTGCAAACAGCTCCACACACTACATCTTCTTCTACTTTGTCCACCAACGCTTCACAGACTTCTTCCTATTCGAGGAAAGTCGCGGAATCAAGATCTTCCAAAAGTCAGCTTACTGCCATTGGTCAACAAACGACTTTGATGCCTCCACCTCCTGCTGATCATAAGAATTTTCCCAGGCTTCCATCGACTCCCCCTTGTACTTTTACAACCAAAGCTGATGTACATGTTGACCACACCTCAGCTTTTACCGTTGTCTCCATGACACGAGTCACAGGTAACGCTTCGGGTTCAGACTCTCCAGACGATCATGAAGCTTTAGTGGTTGCTGGAAAACGCAGTGGTGCTACTCGCCCCAAGACGAAGAAGTCAAAGACTCTGGCGTCCCGAAGATCATCTCGCTCTTCTACCCGCTCATCCACTCGCTCCGTCAGCTCTCGACGACCGTTCTCCAGGTCGCCTCTACACACTTCCTCTGAGACAGCATGTGAGGGTGCCTTTCCCTCACTAGAAGAATTCACAACTTTTCGTGCTGAAAATGCTTTCCCTGCTGAGCCTCTGCCATACGAGGACGTGCTGGATTGCCTTTTAGGGTCCTCTAGCCCTTCCTCAGCACGCAATTCCATTCATCAGTATGAAGCAGCTCTTCCACAAGTGCTGGTTCAATTACACTCACTTGAAAACACTCTTCGGCGCACTGCGGACGAGGTCCCGTGGAGTGCTTGTTTTCTCCGTCGACTCCACTCCATCACTACAGCCAGTCAATTCCTACTGCATCCCACAACTAACCTAGACATTCAAGGTGGTGTCACTTAATTGTCGCGGTTTTGCGACACCTTTGCGAATGCGCTGGTACGAGAGGATCTTGCTCCGCTGAATGCCGATGTATTACTTCTGCAGGAAACAAACTGTACTTCCACCACTCAATTTCATCAATGGCGTCAGTGGGATCATACTTTCCATCACGCCTACAGCCAACTGTCGCGTGGTGGCATGGCAGTTGGTGTTCACTCACGTTTTCGTTCAACTCTTTCCTCCTTCTCAGTGAAAAACTTATGTCGAGACTTATTACAACGAGTCTCTTTCACCGTCGCAGCTGAAAAATTTCATGTATTCAACATTTATGTTCCTTGCACTCCTACTCACGTGCCAGAGCTGTTTGCAAAACTTCGACGGGCTCTGTCACGTATTCCCATCACCGACCGGGTACTTATCGGAGGTGACTACAATTGCACTCTACATCCCCTAACTGATCGCTCTTCTTCTTCCAGAGAACACCGTACGGAAGTAGTACATCTCTTACAGTCTATCACTTCAGACTTCTCACTCGTAAATGTTCAACGCCATTTGTCACCAACCCAGAATACACATACATGGCGTGCACCAATAGCCATTGATCCTCCTACAGCAAGATTGGATCGCTTTTATGCAACTTCTCTTCTTCTACCAGCAATATCAGATTCATGCTGTACACCCACTGCTTCCTCGGATCATTGCGCCATTGCCATAACAGTTTTTGCTACTTCAACACAGCCACGTACAATCCGGCCTTGGACTTTTGACGACACTCTTTTAGATGACTCAGCCTTCTGCTCATCGGTGCGAGATTTTCTTGCGGATTGGCGTACAAGGCTTCATTCTGCACCGCGCCCCCTCAACGTTTGGTTGGAAGTAAAACGCCACCTCATACTACTGGTACGAAACCTGTCATACTCGATCATGACACAACGGAGTATGCGACTTGATCATACTAGGCAAATGCTTTCTTTGCTCAATCTTGCTGATCCCCTATTTCAAGTCTACCAGGCAGAATTACATTCACTTTTGGTGCCACTTGCAAAACAAGCCCTTCAACGCCTTAAACTACAACACCTGAAACCTGATGCTTGTTCGTACTAATTCCTTACGTCACTTGAGTCAACTCGCCGATCCTCATCTGTTCTACAGCACCTTCGTCTTCCAACTGGAGTAGTTTCATCCGAACCAGTTCCAATTTGTCCTATGGTACGTAATTACTACATTTCAAAATTTTGTGAAACTCCTCCTCCCTCCCCTACGGCTTCTGCTCTTCTGTTCTCTTCTTTGCCTCAGGTCCCTTCTCATCTTTCAGTCAGCCTCCTCCATCCTCCCACTTTAACTGAGCTCTCTGACACTTTCTCGTCCCTCAACCCACGGGCTTCACCTGGCCCGGACGGTCTCCTGTTTCTTTCTATAAGGCTTTTCTTCCTGCCCTCCTTCCATTTCTCCTCTGTGCCTTTTCTACTGCCATGCATCTTACATCTCTTCCAAAGAGTTTCACGCTCGCACATGTTGTACTTTTCCCCAAGAAGGGTGATCCGCTTGACTTGGGGAATTGGCGTCCCATCTCACTCTTAAATACTAATTATAAACTCTATACTAAATTTCTGTCCCGCCGGCTTAACCCCATACTCCCTCATATTCTCTCCACTAATCAAACCTATACTGCACCCGGGCGCTCCATCTTCCATAATATTCAGCTTCTTAATGATCTAATTCACCTCGCCCGCTCTCGCTCAGAACCCCTTGCTCTTCTTTCCCTCGATCAACGCTCAGCGTTCGATAATATTTCTCATGATTACCTTCTTGCTACATTACTAAATTTCGGCTTTCCTCCTTCCTTTGCTTCTGTTCTCATCTCCCTCTACCGGGACGCAGTTTTCCACGTCAAGCTGCTCAACCTTCTCACAGCTCCCATACCCTTTCGTCGCGGCGTGCGTCAGGGTTGCCCCTTATCCGGGCAGCTCTTCGCCCTCGCAATAGAACCTTTTTACGCGCAGTCCATCGATCCTTCTTTGCTTCACTACCACCGGTGGTAGCCAGCACACGTCATCATGTTGCTACCTATGTTGCCTACGCCGACGATATTACATTCTGCATTCGGCAAGACTCACATTTCAAGATCTCCACAATCTCTACAATACCTACGCCTCATGTTCCGGAGCAGCGCTAAACACAACGAAAAGCACAGGCCTATGGACCGGTTCGTGGACTAACCGCACTGACTCTCCTTGGGGAGCATAGTGGTCCAACACCTCTCAACGATTCCTAGGAGTCCACCTTGGAAAACCAGCAACTGCTTCACTCGTCACCTGGATGACTCTTCGGCCACGCCTACATCGCTCGGTCGCAATCTGGCGGCGCGCACAATTCTGCACCTCCGTCTTTCAAAGAGCACGTCTAACGCACACTTACCCGCTTTCAATGTGCACGTATTCCTGGTTGGCTTCGAAGCAACCAGCACTACGTCTTCTTAACTCACCCGCTGTCAAACTCAGATTATCTAGCCCGGCCATCACTGGGTCGGAGCACCTCAACTCAGCCTGTCTCCTTCCAACGGAGGCATTAGTCTACCCGACCCCGTCGTCAGATCCTATTACAAGGCTTATCGTGTGTCTACGTTTTTACGATCACTTGCGGCACCTACTCCCTCTGCAGTT
Organism: Macrothele yani; assembly: GCA_039090855.1. NCBI lineage: Eukaryota > Metazoa > Arthropoda > Arachnida > Araneae > Macrothelidae > Macrothele > Macrothele yani. The sequence goes on from CM076995.1 coordinate 192,181,126, forward strand.
GCTTATCGTGTGTCTACGTTTTTACGATCACTTGCGGCACCTGCTCCCTCTGCAGTTGCTGCTCGTGATGTCATAGTCTCTCCGCATAACCCACGCTTTACTCTCCTTTCGTTCTTACTCATGGACCACTGTCCCCTTCTCACACTTTTCCCTCCTGTCTACAAAGAGGCTATCTCCTTTCTTCGTTCCCTCCCTCTTTCTCGCTCTCTCCCTGCCTCCACAAATGACCTACTTTCCGAACCTCTTTTTTTTTCTTCTCTACTACACCCTCCCCATCTCCCATGTTTTGCTTTTCCTTCATGGCTCCGAGCTGGAGTCGTTACTGTCAGCGATCTTGTTAACACCGATCTTTCCTGGCACCCCTTCTCTTCTCTACCCTCTGCTCTCCGTTTCAATGCCAACGCTCACTTTGTTCACAACTCTCTTATTTCTACTATAATCTCCCTGTTTCCTGAGCTTGCTACTCCCTCAGGTCTCATTTCTGTTCACTCTGCCTCTCTCCTTCTCTCATTTTTTCTGTCGTCCATTGGTCCACCTCTTCCTCTTGTCTCTTTCTCAACAGCTGATCTCTACTGTTTTCTCTCTCGCTCTTCCGCACCTCTTCCCATTTCTGGTATTCCACTCTGTTCTACCTCCGCAGTGTGGTCCGCTGCTCTTTCCCCACTTTCAGCACCCCTTGAAGTCAATTCACATTGGCTTTTCTTACACAACCGCCTCCCTGTGCCGTCGATTTTACATCGCATGACCATTTTATCTTCACCCTCCTGTCCGTATTGTGGCGAGGAGGCTGACGTCCAGCATGTCTTCATGTATTGCACAGTATTATTGCCAATACTCCATCTCGCTTTCACGCTAGCGTAACGATCCTGTGAGACCGTCCTCACCTTCAGCGCCTACCGAACACTACTTCTGAACTCTTCTCGCCATATTCACCTTCCGGCAGTCTGCTCCTACATCTTCGTGCTTGTAAAACATATAATTCACGTGTATCATCTTCAGCGTCCCCCGAAGCTTCTACTGACATAAATAAAGTCAGTACTGCGTTACTTTGTCATTTTCGTAATCGCCTACTCTCCCGCCTTCGACTAGAACTTACCACTGCAGTTGCACGCTGCAGTGAACCACAGTTCCTATCAACTTGGTCACCAGCAACCACTTGGTTTGCAGGGTCGCCCACAACGCTTCACCTTACAGTCGGAACTTTTGTTTCACCTACCTCCTGATAGATACAATTTTTGCCATGCTGATTTGTCTTCAATCTCTGCTTCATCAGAGACTATTTTTTGTCTTTTCCGACAAATTATCATACATAAACTGTATTCTCTCACCACTATATTGAGCTTTGTGAATAGGTCGTTGCGTCAGCTACAAGCACCTGCAAATCTTCTTTTCATATGTCATTTTGAGACGATTTTTCTATACACATTTCCTGTTTTTTTTTCTTGCTTCGCAACTGAGTGCAATCTTGTTCCTCAACGTTCACTGTACTATATTATTTGTACTCTCTATTTTATCAGAATTTTTTTGTTTGTCTCACTATTGTACATCACTTTTAGTAGATCAATTATTGTATAGAATCCTATGAATTGTTCGAAGCATGAGCTACTTATAATTGTCAATTTCTTTTCACGCTTTTTTTAAGACTCTGTTCTCATCCTCTTCACATGTATCATTTCGTGTATAACTCATGTGTAAATTTTTTTGTTTTTCATTACTCATCTTGCTGAATTATGTATTCTCTCTGCGATGTCAGAGACTATTTCTTTTTACCACCTCTGACAAACCAATATATATAAATTGTAACTTCTCATTGTACAGAATCATGTATATAGGTCGTTTCACGAACCACAGACATCTGTAAACTTTGTCGTTTTTACAGTATATTCTTATCTTCAGTTCCTGATTCAAGAGTGTAATTTTACTTTTCAACTGTGTAAATTTGTGTTCTCCGATACTCACTGTGATGAGTTGTGTCTTCTCTCTGTATTTTCAGAGATTATTTTTTCTTTTGTATTCTCAAGAAAATTATTGTATATAACTATTTTTCATATCACCGTTGTATGTAACATGTAGTACCGCGAGCCACATTCATCTGTAAATTTTTCATCATCTGTCTTTCGAACTTTTGATTTCATGTTTGTCCCTTGATCACCTGCAACCTCCTGGTTTTCCAGGTCACCCACAATGTATCACCTTTCGGTCAGAACTTTTTTTTTTTCATCAATATTGTGTAAAATTTATACTCTATAGTGCTCATCATTCTGGATTGATTTTACTCTCTGTATTACCAGAGATTCATATTGCCTCGCCAGATTTCTACTGAACTTAACTGTTGTCATGCAAACGTTGCACCGAATCCTGTAATTAACGTAGCGCAAGCTGCACATTCTGTTAATTTCTCATCACCTGTCTTTTGAATCTATGTCTGCAAGCTCGAATTCTGTATTATTCCTTGCATCAATACTGTGCAAAATTAATATTGTATAACGCTCTTCAAGCTGAATTGTTCCTATTCTTTGCTTTGTCAGAGACTTTTGTTGCCTCACCAGACACTCGAGTGTAATTAACTGTTTTTTTACTATCATCAATGTACAGAACCGTGTAAATAAGCAGTAGCGTAAGCTACAAGCATCTGTAAATATTTTTTTTGTCATACATCATTTGAGATGATTTATTCAAGCACATCTCCTGTATCTTTCTTCTAATAAATACTGTGTGAAAACTGACCCTTCGAAACATGCTTTCGACACGGTTTTGGAACACAGCGATAGGTATGCGCTTCCATTCAGTACATAATGCTGCCGCTAACAGTTGCTTAGTAGTAGGCCTTGGTTCCAAACTTCTGATACGGCGCTCTAATTCACCCGATAGGTGCTCTATGGGATTAAGATCAGGGCTGTTTGCTAGCCAGTCAACACATGATACGGAATTATCTTCAAACCGCGCCGTAACAATCCTTGCTTCTTGGCTCGGTGCATTATCCTGCTGGTACCAACAAAGCTCGGTTCCATAGTATTGCCACAGAGTTGGTAGGCATAATTATCCAGAATATCGAGGTAGGCGTGCTGGTTAACAGGTTTGTCCACGATAACCAATGGGGCGGAACCATACCACGAAAAACACCCCCACACGGGTACACTGCCAGCTCCAAACTTGACCGGAGGAATAGTACACTGTGGTAAATAGCGTTCCCCTGGCTGCCGCCATACCCACACACGGCCATCAGATTAATGTATTGTGTATCTGGATTCATCAGTCCATAGGATCCGTTTCCATTGATCTACGGTCCACAATAAATATTCTTTACACCATGCTAAATTACGAGCGGCATTCCGAGTGGAGGTGAAGGGCTTATGAGCAGCCGCACGACCACGCTAATTCATGGAATGAAGTTTTCTCCAAATGGAACGTGTACATACCGAGGTTCCAGCATTTTTACTCATATGTGCCCTCAAGTCTTGTGCAGTACTCCGTCGATTAGCTGTAACGACTCTTCTGAGGCTTCGACGTCCTCTATCACTAATTTTCTTTGGTCTGCCGGTACACTTTGCTGCTTCAGGCACGCCACGTGTCATCCACTGTATTCAATACATCCAAAACAGTTGACTTAGGTATGTTTAAACGCCTCTCTGTTTCTTTTATGGACAACCCACTAACATAACACCCAACAATCTTTCCTTTCTCAAAGCCAGCTCCCTCCTGCTGCGACATTTTCACTCAACGTCACAGTGCGATATGATCGCGGTTAGCTCCAGGCTTGTTTTTATACCGTTTGCAGTATTATCGCCCATCTTAACAACACAGCGGATCCATTCATTTGCTTTTGAAGGGGTGTCCGATGACTTTTTTTAATATATGGTATTTTATGCATTTTCAAACACGAGCGAAAGATTGTTAAAATACACACTGTTGTTTCTATCCGATACAAAGAAATTGTTTTCAGTCTCCATTCCACAAGAGTGAAAGTCCGGTCCGTAGACTGTTTGCTACGCAGTTGTAATCGAGTCCCTTCTTGCGCAGTCCATCTGCTAAGGTGTCAGCGCCATCAGGCCAGGTGGCGCTGCTCAATGCCTAGCTCACAACGAAGAGCTTTTACAGCCATATTGCGTAGGGTTTTTTTTCAGAACTGAAGATTGTTTGCTGCTCAGTTGTACTCAAGTCCATCTTTCGCCTCGTACATCTGCGCAGGCCATCTGCTGAAACTACTGCGGAATTTCTCAGTTCTTAGAGGCGCTGGCTGGCGCTGCTGCACGCCAGGCTCACAACGAAGTGTCGTAACATCCACATTGCGCAGTTTGTTTTAGAACTGAAGCAAAAATCATTAAGAAAGACAACACTACAATATTGGCCATTATTTTTGATTTTTTCAAAAAATGTATTAAGTGTCCAATGTATTTACGCATTTTAGTTGTTATTTCTCATTTCCCAAATTATTATTTTTTATTGAGGGTTCAGCGACTACCGTGAGTAACTCAATGAGCTATAATGAGTCGCTCTTCCCTAACTTAGAGTCACTGACTCCAGAGAAGGAAGAGAGCCTGCGCCTAAAAACAAACCCAACATCCATGCGTCACTGGGTTATAAACCCGGACCCATTTCGAACGAATGATCAGAAGTCATTGTTTAGACCACCCTGCCACTGAAGCGAGTTTCCACATTATGCCCAGATAGCTTTAATCAGTTCCTTAAAAGTAATTGTTTATCAGCTTGCAAATAATACAGATTAAAATTAGGTAACGTGGAACATTCGTTTAAACGTAAAATATCTGAAGAAAATGCTACTAAGTTTTAGATTATCTTCCTTATAATTCTGAATGATTTTCTGTTCTTACGAATCGAATTAAATCCTAGATTTAATGCGTTATTCTCCTGGTACTTTCCACTGCAGAAGCCAATCTCAGCGTTATTTAAGGGAAAAGGAATGTGTCTATTTCATTGGCAATTTCTTGCTCCCTCCTAGACGTGCAAACATTTTAAAATTCACGTCACACTCCTTTGGCGAACCGACATTTTACTTCTTTTTTTCTGTGATTCTTTTTCGTTTCCTTGAGTTTCTTCACGGGAGATAAAATCAGGAGCAACTGGCAACACTTGTCAGCATTGTTCAACAGAATCCACAAAGTAACATTTCATCCTTTAATCTTAAATTGAAAAAGAGAATGAAAAAAAGAATAAAAATAAAGAGGAAAAAATTATTTAAATGTAATCTTTACGGACGAGTAAAACCTTCGTGCACCCACATGCATGACTACAGAGACTTGAGATTTCAATAAGATTCCAATGTAATTTAGAGGTTTTTTTTTTTTGAAGAATTGTGTTGTTTTTATTAGACAAACCTTGCATTAAAGTAAAATTTGAGATACAATTGCGAACGTGGACGAGATTTATTTTCGTTGACGTGTGAAGAAAAATTTGGTCTTGTTTATCTCAAAAACAATTACTTGAAAAGCTTTCCATCTCTCTCGGGATAACAGAGCATATAACATTGGGTAAGAACAAATCTGCGCAGTCAGTGCATTAATGTGAAAAAAATTCATTCAAAAATGTTTTCATATCCTTATGAAAGATGTTGATTATATAAATTCGTTCATTTTTATGCGATTTTACCCCTAACTGTTGTCACGGGAATGTTGAATTTTAAAAGAAAAATGTAATGTTTTCGTAAGCTGTATAAACAAAGGAAAAGTCGGACTTACAACTTATTAATTATTCAGGGAAAAATAATAACTTTGATTTTAAAAATTAATGAATCGTTCTAGAGGGGAACAATCATTTTCTACAACAAAAGGAGCTTTCCTGAGGCATTCATTTAGTGAGAGAAAAAAATCATTAGGGAAAGTCTTAAGATTTGAATCAGAAATTATAACTGTTCTCCATCGGCGTGTACAAAATACTACTCTTCTGTGTTTAGATAAGTGTCACGATTTTTTATTCTCTCACAGTGTCGTGAATCCATAGAAAGAACGTGACTATTAAAACTAAAAACCAACTGGAATCAGATTTTAATATGTTCCAAGATATTCCAGAATATCGTGAAATTTTTCATCAATCAGTGCAAATGTTGTAATGATGCTGAGTGTTCTGTCCCGAACAAAACTGAATGACATTTCTTATTTGTTGTTGCAGCGCATGTTCAGAAAGTTATGCCTCCATGTTTATATACAGGCCCAGGGGCAAGGTAGAAAACTAAAGCAAAACAAGAACAGAGATTAGAATTTCGACTTTAATGCACATATTTTATTTTTCTACGTAGTCCCTTTTACTCTCGATAGACGTTTGCCAGTGTTTAACAAGTTTCCTAAACCCTTTTTTGTAAAAATCTGCAGGTTCTAATTAAAGGTTCAATTGTGCTTACGTTGACTTTCTATGTAGATCTCTGGCCGTCTTAACACGAACTTATTGGATTCAAGTAATGCAATTGACTTGTATTATGCTTCGTTTCATGTTGCAACGAAGCTAAAATTTTGCCACACCGTACTCAAAAGCATCAGTCCTACTAATGGAAAGTCTGTTTATTCACAAATATGGTAAAGTAAGTTGCAATGATGGTACTCCTTGTCACATCCCTTTGCCTTGGAAAACGGTGCTTAATACGATTTAACACATAAAGACTTATACCAATTTTTCCTTCATATATAATATTTAAGGTGGACGTCTAGTGATTTTGCTTCCTATACTTCCAATGGACAAACTTCTGCACACATTTTCTTCACAATTAATGCATTCCCAAGGATGAAAATTTGAATATCGATTAAACTAACTTCATATTATAGCTTGTAATACCTAATATTTTCTAAAACATAACCATAGTTATATCAAAAATCAATAACTTTTCCTTTGGTGGTGTTGAGACCAGAAAGAAGATGGCGCGACCTGTACATTGATAACGTCAGTAGACAAAAAAGTGTTGGATTGCTTAATTATGGTTATGTTTTAGGAAATATTAAGTATTACAAGTTATAATATGAAGTTATTTTAATCGATATTCAAATTTCCATCCTTGGGAATGCATTAATTGTGAAGAAAATGTGTACAGAAGTTTGCCCATTGGAAGTATAGGAAGCAAAATCACTAGACGCCCACCTTAATACATTGCTGGACATGTACTATATTTATCGATGTCATCAAATCTTTCATGATAAATGATGTCCATCACGTGAATGTGACGCTATCATGAAATCACTTCTCATTATTGTATTTAAATTCATACTCAGTTCCAATTCGCTACTAACATCTGAACATGGGTCCGTTGGGGACCTGAAACGTTCAATGTTTACTGTATTTATTAATATTAACCTTCATCACATTAAATTATTTAAACAGTCAATTGTATTATTTGAATCCAATAAGATCGTGTAAAGACGGCCGGAGATCTATAAATCTGCAGGTTGTTCCCGAAACCATTTCCACTGAGCGGCTTGAACATCTTTGTCACAGGTAAACTGAATTTCTTTCAGTTTTTTTGTCCCTTGAAAACAGAAAACAACCAGAAGTAGGACTGCACTAAATATGGGTTGTAGGTATGGTGTTCAAGAACTTCAAAAATGACTTTTCTGTGTAGGCGCTGAAGTGAAAGCACTGGCATGCGCTTTGCCGTTATTCTGTTGCAGAATGATGGGCTTTTTTTATCCACACACGCGGTTTATTGCTTGCTTCAACATATATGGATGACATGGGAGAGAGAGAGAGAGAGACAGAGACAGAGAGAGAGAGAGAGAGAGAGGGAGAAAATTAGGCCTTGTTGAACCTGAGTGGCTCATAATCTTGTCCAGACAGTCGAATCTCAAGTCCCTGTTCAAAGAGGTCCTGTCCTGAACAGCACCGTTATAATCGTCATATTATGTCTGAAATGAAACTGGAGACGATGGACTAATGGATTATCGAATCAAGACCAGATGAGAGCGGAGAAACTCCATTTGCAGTAGTTCTCTCCACCACGAGTAAAAATATTGCCATTCTAATAAAAGAAAACATTGTTTGAAAGCCATATGACAAAACTGTAATTTCTTTAACGACGCCTTTTCACAAAGATAGGATTTCAGTAATAACGTCACGGAAAGTATTGTCAAAACGCCTTGATTTTTATTTGCTAGTAACCAGAAAATATCTTGAGACGAAGCACATAAATATATTTTGTTCATTTTTCCGTACCTATATCTTTGTTGTTATGAAGATCTCTTTTACAAATCTGAAAATATAGCCATGTAAGCCCTTTCCGAAATATATGCTCCAGTAGTGGCGAACTTACAGCACGCCTGCGCAAGACACCCGCGGCATGTCGTGCTTTCCTTAGATCCCTTAAATTACAACCATGCAAAATAAATAAATAAATAATGATTGCCATTATTTTGAAATAATGCAGCTGTTACTGCAATATATTTTCCAGTTTTGAATGTGGGAGATAGCTTAGAAATTTTAATTAAGGGAGGACATGCCCAAAATAGGTTCTCTAGCCAAAATGCGAGAAGGTGGAAAGTCCCTGGTTCATCTAAGAAGGAGCGCAAAAAGATTCTCCCTCGCCGTAACTCGAAGGGACATTACTTGACAAGCGAAGAGCGGAGGGATCAACGATCACAGTATCATGCTCAATCACCTCTTTTTCTCTCGGGGATCCCGGAGAGAGGGATTCTCCCTTAGCTTGTTATTTTTTGGTTGTCCAGGAGCGCAAAAGGATTCTCCCTTAATTTTTCATTATGTTGTCGGTAATGACAATATGACAATATAATGACAAGTTACACTACGGATCACAAATTGAAGAATCAAAATTTTGAAGCACATCCTTCAGTAATTTTGATAACATCCTCTGATTACTGGTTCTTTAAAAGGTTCAGCCGCCAGCATGCAAGCTGAGCTGACCCCTGGGAGATGGGAAAACACGTGACCCCGTAGGTCCAACCGTCTTGAAAGAAGGAATGAACAGCTGTTCAAATAGAAAAAGGTAGAAAGTCAAAGCCTTGAAATAATATACAGTTGTAGAAAATATGCATTGCCTTAGGCTAAATGCTAAGTAAGATAAAGAGCTACATCACATATTCTGAACATTAGGCTTTCTATTTAATTAAATTAATTTATTGTCTGTCTATATTTAATTTAACAAATGAATAAAAGTGTTTGGAGGTGGCTTTCTTTAAAATTTCATTCAGTGGGGTGAGAACAGGTTTCCTGTAATGAGGTACTATTTAATTTATTTACTTTGTATTTGCGTGGGTGTTACGTTCGATTATTTAGTTAATTATTTGTTTCTGTTTTTTACGCCTTGCTCTGTAATGTAGATTTTTCTCAGATTTACTGCATTAATTGTATGTGAGGAGTTCAGTAGGTATTTATATATACACACTATATTGACAAAAGTCACCGGACACCTAGAAGAGAAACACAACATAGCATTTACTGACATATATTAGTACGGTGTCGGTCCACCTTTGGCTTTAATACATACACTGACCCTTCGAAACATGCTTTCGACAAGGTTTTGGAACACAGCGATAGGTATGCGCTTCCATTCAGTACATACTGCTGCCGTTAACTGTTGCTTAGTAGTAGGCTTTGGTTCCAAACTTCTTATGCGGCGCGCTAATTCATCCAATAGGTGCTCCATGTGATTGAGATCAGGTCTTTGTGCTGGCCAGTCTACAAACGATATGGAGTTATCGTCAAACCACACCAAACAGTGTTTGCTTTATTGCTCGGTGCATTATCCTGCTGGTGCCAACAAGGCTCGGTTCCATAGTATTGCTAGAGAATTGGTAGGGCATAATTGTCCAGAATATCGTGGTAGAAGTGCTGGTTAGCAAGTTTGTGCACGATAACCAATGGGCCGGGACCATACCACGAAAACACCCTCACACGAGTACACTGCCAGCTCCAAACTTTACCGTAGGAACAGTTCATTGTGGTAAATAGCCTTCCTCCGTCTGCCGCCATACCCACACACGGCCATCAGACTAATGGATCGTGTATCCGGATTCATCAGTCTATAGGGCCCTTTGCGTTTCAATCTGAAATCGGGCTGCAAGAAGCAATCATGAAACCCGATCTGAACTTTGACTACAAGATACTGACATAATCTTATCGTTATATTGTTTCCGAATTTCGGGACTTTCTTTGGTTGCTCACTATCATGTAATCCCTGCGTCACTACGTGCTTTGTATTTATATCACTCGGTTCTTGTCCGGTCGGCGTAAATGTATTGACACCTGTATACGTGTTAGTTGATAACCTGAAAAACTTGAAAGGTCTGAGGTTTTTTTTTTTTTTTTTTTTTGATTGGAGTTTTAACGGTCACCGTGAGCAACTCAATGCGCTATAAGCATTCGCCCTTCCCTTATTTAGGGTCACTAGTTTCAGGGAAGGGAGAGAGCCAGAACTGTAAGACAAACACAACATCCATACCTCACCGGATTTGAACCCGGACCCCTTTCGGATGAATGATCAGAGGCCATCGTTAAGACCACTGGGTCACAGGGGCGGCAAAGGTCAAATATACAAATGTAAATATTGGTTTTGTAGGTAAAATGCTTTTAACCATTAAAGATTTTAATCTTGCATAAGACGGCCTTTTTTTATTATTGATGCGCCATGAATTTGTTTAATGCAGAGGCACTAGGGGCTTTCTCGTCTTGTATTAATTCAAGCCACTGAATTTTAGTTATGGCTCATAGATTTGTAAAAAAATATTTAGCAAGAATTACTAATGAATTTAATTAAACGACACATGTTTTTGCAAGAATTACTAATGAATTTAATTAAACGACACATTAATTATTATATATTGTCCTGGACATGCTATAGTTTCAACTGCAGCTGCCTTTGTATTTGTCACTTTACCTACATCAGCTCCGGTTAGATTAAATTTTCCAATAAACGTTTTAATTTCACAAAAAACCGCATGTCATTCTGCGCATTTCTCTGAAAACACCATTGCACTATTGTGAAAACTCAGCGAATTATTGATTGCGTCATAGAAAGTATCTGATTACAGTAACTAGCACTTATGCTGTATTTAACCGTATGGTTTTCACTGCTTGCTACATTTATCATCGAAGAGGAGGCAACAGCTATTTTGTTCGGTACTTACATCTAGGGATAGAACGGTTGAAATAAGAACCGTCTTTATCTTATTTTGAGTTTTTTTATACTTCTATTGTTACTTAAGCTTTCTTTGGAGGCCCTTAAATATATAATAGAGCATCTTTTCTAAATTTTATCCAGGAACTTCAACGACGTAAAGCAGAAGGAAAGTTACGCTATTTTTTTTTCACTTTTTTATTTGTTATCAATATTGGATGGCATGATCTCCATACCGAAATCTCATTTTCCCTCTCCTTCTGGGCACATCCATCAGGATGCTACAGGTGTTTTGTAAACTTGATTTCCCTAAGGAACCTGTGAGGTTATAGTTTGGACATATTTTATCGCTCGTCTTCGGCGTACATTTCGTGCGAGCGTTAAGTACGTTAAAGAAGCGATAAAACAAACAAAAACTACACGAGGTGGACGCTATTTGTCAGCAACAAAACATCCAAACACTGAAGTATATTAGTCCATAAAAAGGCGGCGCTTGTTAATGCAGTTTAAGCTTCTTGGAGAGGCGATTTATATTCAGTGCTGGTCTATGAATAAATCGTGTATATTCGGCTTGATTAAATCACTTACAATTTTTAGATCGTAACTGAAGATTCAAAGTTTTAGCTCTGGTTTCTTTTTATTGTACAACACATTTAAATAGCTTGAATCAGAAAAGGAATCTTTACAGCAAACACACACGTTTCATATTAATGGAACTAACTTTGCTTTTTTTATATGTATTAAACTGTGAAAAAAATAAAATAAAAACAACTAAACAATAATCAAGACTGCAGATATTGTCCATGTCATCCAGTGACGCTGACCAGGCATGCTTCACAAAATCATTACGTCACAAGTTTTTGATTTGATAGCATGTAATGTTTGTTTTAGTATAGCTGTCTAATCACTATATATATCAGTTCTTAGCAACTTCACTTTTGAGCCAATTAGGAGTCACTCAAATAACCTCAGAAAAGGTTACTTACTATTAGTTTTTATTCAGCAAAAACTTCTTAAGCACGACTTAGGCTTCAACACCATTAGAGAAAAAATTCAATTAATTGTTAGAGACGTAAGCCTTTTTCGTGTGCGAGATTGGTGTTACGCTATGTCTAAAATCATGACTAAGGAAATGTTGAACTAAATGATAATAACTTGCAATAGTTTAGAAAAGTAAATAAAGAAGAAAGTTATTTTAGAATATACGTCACAGAACGTTTAACGAGAAACAAAAAGCACCAACTCTAAATATTAAATGCATAGACGCCAAGAAATCACAACTTCAAGTACTTTAACTTCCGCAACTACTATTATATCCCCATACTATCATCATCTCCACATACTGCTTCTGCTCAAACCATTATATATATATCGTCAGTTCTTATCTGACACATACACACGTCATACGTTCTGGCTTCAAAGTGTTGCCAACCATAATCGTGCGAGAGGGAAGATATCACGTCAAGTTTGAAAAGTGCTAACGAGAACGAACTCAAATTTACATAAAAAAATAAACTAAAAAGGAATGTTAAATTAGAGTATACTTCACAAGCACACCTAGAAAACTGTCGTGCTTCTAGCATTCAGGTTATTGTATTTCAAAAATAATATAACATATACAGGGTGTCCGAATAATAACTGCCCACTAAATGTACGAACTGCAGTAATGTAATAATAAAAACATTTTGAATGGAATTACACTAGAAGTGACAGAACAGCATACAGAGGAGTCCACAGAAGTCCGTGAGGTGGCTGTCACAACAAGCTAATGTACCAAAGAGTACAGCCCACGATATTCTGCAGAAAAGGAAGTGGCTTTTCCACCCGTACAAAGTGTCTGTCGTGCATCAGCTAATAGAAATAGGCCACGTTACCCGTGTCGGTACTGCAGGTGGTTCCATGAGTTTCTGTCTGACGAAGGTGATGACATTCTGGACGTGACTCTACAGATGAGGCATGGTTTAATCTGTCCGGGTACATCAACAGCCAAAACACTGGTCTGTGGGGTACTGAAAATCCCTACGAATTTAAGGTAGTGCCTCTCCACAGGCATCGGTGTTTGGTGTGTCATGACGCCTACGCGAATTATTGGGCCATTTTCTTCAGTGAAACCATTAACTCAGGATGGTATCGCGCCCAGATTATCCAGCCATTTGTATTCGAACTACTGGAACAGGAAATAAACGAAGGATGGTATCAGCAAGGCACTGCAACTGCTCACATTGCTTGCGCATCATTACAGCTCCTGGAGGAATTTTTCGGAAATCGCATCATATCCTGGGCACTGTGGCGTACCTGGTTACCATGTCTGACACTACGTGACCTTTTTCTGTGAGGAGCACTGAAGGAGGAGGTGCACGCAGGTAATCCGCATGCAATTCAAGAGCTACAGGCTGCAATAACAATCCATATCATCCTACAAATTACACCACATATCCTGAGAAAGGTCTTCTCTGACATGCAGAAGCGTTTGCAGACATGTCTGGCCTAGCAGGGGCCCATTTCCAACAACTAATGTAGAAACCAGTTCGACGTGATAATTGTTACTTTCAGTGCACATCTATTTTTGGGGCACTCTGCGTAATATCTATTGTTTGATTCAAAAATTCTTTTGATTTAGATAGATATTCTTCCAACACGGAGCTTCACTTAGGTATTTTGAGTGATGTCTATCAAACCAGATTTGAAAAATTAATCTTCGAGGACTATTCACGCGGCAATCTGAAAAGTCTGAAAATCGTGTCAACGTGCAACGTCACTTCAGAAACCTTGAAAATTACATCACCCTGGAGCGAGAATCGAACACACATCTCCCGATTTCCTTTCAAGCGTCTTATCTGCCACACTAACCATGGCAATGAAATTCGAAGTATTTGAGCCACTTCAGAGTTTTGCTAGTCGAAGCAATCTGATGCTTCATCGTAGTGCAAAAACTAATTCACCCGTATCTGCGATATGGAAATTATGGAAGAACCTTTCCTCACAAATACATTACAGGATTATTAGCACGGCAATCGGAACAGCTTGAATTGTGTATTTTACTACTCAACATGTAAAATCATTTCAGAAAACGTGGTAATGATATCCACCTGCAGCGGGAATTGCACTCATTAAACCCACCAGCACAACAAAGTTCCAAGCATGTGAATGACCTCAATAAATTCAGATTTCCACGAGTCCAAATTTCGAGCTTAACGCCTCAAGCTATCGATATAATCTTAATATCGTATAGTCTTGTTTTGCACAATGCAAAGTTCTTGCGGTATGTGTCATTTCTGTAACTTAAAGTATACGTGCATGTTTCTATTTAATACAAAATCACTGCTTCCGAAAGTGTGATTAAAAATTTCTTTTGAATACGATACCTTCTGTCACAGCAAACATTTTGATCCATTTACCATATATTTTCCTGCCTCGTTACATAATATTAGATTTGTAAGTTCACGATTTCTCCACATCCAGTTGTCGAATTAAGAAAAACATTAACATCATTAGCATAACTTCACGATTAATTTTGTATTTAAGATTTCAGAGTCTTCCTCTGGCCGGAGTTGTCCGTTTCTGACTAGTCATTCCAGATGGATTCGGGTCGAGAATGAAGAATGGGTGCTGTACTTCGTTAACGCCACAGGATCTCTCCCTCCTCAGAATCAGCGCCCACACGAATTTGAGACGGGCGATTTCTTAAAACACTTTGAGCTGATTATGGTGGTTGTGAGACCCGAAAATGATACAACAAACAATAAAATTTCAGATTTTTCAAATGCGCAGTTTCATCATTGAGAGGTAAAATTTTTAATTCGCGTTTGTCCGCGTAGTTTTATAAAAAAAAAGGTAATTTAAAGATACTGCATCCCGGCATACCAGGCGACCACAATAGAATTTTCCCAAGCATATTGCAATTTATTTCTAATCCAATTCAGTGGTGCAATTTTGATGTTTTTGTAAAATGATGTCTTCGAGTCTATTAATCTAATTAGAAAAATGTTTCTTTTCCGCTAGCTTAAACCATTATAAAGTTATCCACATATTTCCTGAATTTTCAAAATATCCTCCATTAGGAGGCCTAACACTACCTTCTCAATTTGGTACACTCCGTGACACCGCAGTTTCAGCACACCGAAATAATCGCAAGAAGTGCGTGCAAATTGGAAAGCGGATCAACTTTTCCAAATGAGTAAAATACGGGACTAATCGAGCTGAAACTTTTGCTGATACAAACCAGACATAAAGAACGTGGACTTCAAAGTAACGCGTATGTAATGGAGTTAACAGGCTTCTCACACACAATGGCCGATATCAGTGTGTAAGAAAAATATGGAGAGTGCCGAGACGTTACTTCCGACACTCATATGAGAAACTTCGACATAGGGCGAATTATTAATATTCAAGAAGCCGGATGGTCTCTTCGTCGTGTAACGAAGAGTGTAGGCAACGGGAATGGCACATTGCACCGATGTTGCCGAGCGTAGCTGCTGGAAGGTTAGTGTACTCGTCGAGTTGGTGGTGCAGCAAGACAGGAAACTACAGAACGGAGGGTTGTATCATCTGTGAACAGGTTCACATTGCACCTAATGTTTCTCTAAAGAGTAGTGATGTCCGATTGGTGTACCCTACCCGCTGCCAAACCATTCGAAAGAGGTGTCCGTGTATAGCGGCTATTGTGTCAAATGCCACTGAAAGCTGATCATAGTCAACAGCGTCTGAATTTGCGTCGCGCATGAATCACCTATTGTACAGAATTTCAGCAAGTGATCTTCAATGATGAATCCCGTTTCTTCTTGGCGCCCAATGAACGCATTTTATACGTGTGGCGACTGTGTTGCGAATACAGTGAACATAGAGCCATCGCGGAAAGCCATATTGCTTGTATTCCTACTTGTATGGAGTGGGGACCGATCAGTTACACCAGTCGTTTAGTATTCGTGAACGGCAGTATGATTGTTCGCAATTATACCGCCGGGTTTTTGGCACTTATCGCTCTCCCTTTTCTTATTATATTGCTTGTTGCCATTTTTCAACATAATATCTTCTGGCTATACATGGCAGCAATTTCTTCTGAATACTTTTGCGGTATGCATTGGACAACAAGGTGCACGAATTTCTCCGCAAATCGAAAATACATGGGCCAGGATTGAATTTCATCTACAGACCCATTCGTAGCCTGCACACACCGTGGATGTTTTGCGGGACCGGGAGCAAGAGGGTTAGTTGCAAATTACAAAGCAGGCTATTTGACATCTGTGCTACTCCATACCACGAGGCTTAACTCAATGCGTCCGAAGATGAATTAGTTTACATCAAAATCACGTGCCCATAGTGTAATTTTGTTTCAATGGATGTGTTAATTAGTACCACGTGTTGTGTTAAATAGTATCACGTTTGTGTTAATTAGTATCACGTGTTCTGTAAATTAGTGTCACGTGTTGTATTAATTAGTGTTACGTGTTGTACTAATTAGTGTCACGTGTTGTGTTAATTAGTACCACGTGTTCTGTTGATTAGTGTCACGTGTTGTATTAATTAGTGTCATGTGTTGTATTAATTAGTGTCACGTGTTGTATTAATTAGTGTCACGTGATGTATAAATTAGTGTCACGTGTTGTGTTAATTAGTATGGATGTGTTAATTAGTATAATGTTTTCTGACCTGGTTAAAGGCAGCAAAAACTCGACAACAAATAGATACCTTTCAATCATAATACGGAATGCAGAAACATCATTACTGCAGCCTGGCAATACATTTAATGCTACCCACTACTGTAGTGTCATAAAACTCTTCAGCGACAATGACATCACAGTTCTTATAACATGCCCACTTCCTTTCTACATTCCTTTCAAATATCTGCATCTACTTCAGTTGTCCACAGTGTGTTTGAGAGTAACGCTGAAGTTCTTCAGGAATCTATTCAATATATATTATTTTCATCACAGGCACCTCCAACAAACGTTCAGCTGTACTCGTGACACTAGCAGAATAAGATGCATTAAGAATGCATATTAATGCTTTATTCCTCAAAAACTGGTCTCATTTCGAAATCAAGCCAGTTAATTTCGAAGAAACCGTTCCTTGCCCATTCAAGCACATCATATCACTAACTATTTTAGCTATCCTCAACTGTTAACAAATTAAGGGAAATTAGCCCAACCAGTGATTTTGGTATTTTACAAATTTCTTCATTCTGATGTGTCATCTAATTAAAACAAATTAGGGTAGAAGAATCGAAAGCACGATGAGCGCCTTGTTTCCAGATGTTCTGTACTGTTTTATTTTAATTTCATTCACTTTCCTATTCATTATATGTTCCAACTTGTCCAGAAATTCCTAATCGAAGTTTTGGTTGTTTCGTAGCGAGTGATATTCTGCCATGCATTACTTTTTCCTGGTGCGAACTTACCAGATACAAATAATTTAAGCGTTACCCAGATACCTAGTTTGCCGTAAATTCAAGTAGGTCCGCCCTGTTTTGCCCATCATTCATATTGAAAAAAAAAAAACAGAGCAGCACCGTTAAGGCAAATTACAAAACGCACCCTCAATAAAAAATAGTAAAACTATGTTAGTGATCAGATTTATTGGCTTAGGAATATATATAAATAAGCGTTTCCAAGCTTTTGTACATCAACCAGATGGATTTTTTCAAGGAAGTTAGACAGAAACTGCAAACTGAATCGGACACAAGAAATACTTTTCCTAAATCGTATTTTCAGTGTCAGTGATAAATTGGGGAATTGAATATGCTCCTACGCTCCTTAACGGAAAACCCGCACATTTTTAGCAAAATGTGCGCAAAACATTCATAATGTTGAACGGTATCTGTGAGAAAAATAAAATTATGTCGGTTGACTTTTTATAAAGGGAAGAACAATTTACAAAGTAAAAGACAGATGTGTGTCCATGGAAGCATCAGAACTATTTATGTTTCGAAGAAGTAGAAAATACATGCATAATATTTCCTCATAATTGTAACCGAGTAACACAAAAAAGATATATCAAATCGGTCTCCTGAAGTACGATTAGCGAAGGAAACGAAATATGTACTCCTTCCTATATTTGAAAATTGTTCGTTTCTCGAAAGAAACAGACAATTTCTAACTATGGGAAGGAATTCATACTTTTTCTGGGGAAGTGGTTCGATTGAAAATAATGAAATCAGGAGCTTCTAGATTATGCAGAAAAGGTGATTTTTTAACCGTAGATTTAGAAACAGTGGAATGAAATGACAAATATATATATATTTAGAAACCTATGGCATTTACGCCTCCAAGCGATATAGGAAAAACTAGGACAAAACGTAACGATTATCGTTCTTGTAGTTACCAACGAGAAAAATGTTTGAATTCCGAGTAACTGAAGCAGAGATATAAGTTGAAAGAAGGGTAGATGGACACAGCAATATCAGCTGCACGAAATGTTTATTTGCAAAAAAAAAAAAAAAAAAAAAAAAAGAAGGTTCATACAGCATAGCGACGAAAGAAGGAACAGTTGTTGAAAGGAAAATATGTAAAGGTAAAGGAGAAAGTTCAAAGAAAAAAAAGTTAAAAAAAGGACGTAAATTTATTCAAAACCAGAAGCTGTTTGGTAAATTTCATTATTCTTTTATTCGAACAGGTAATCAAAAAAAAAAAAAACATTCACTTCCAAAAAAAAAAAAAAAGAACGAACTTGGTTAAGAATTTGAAGAATAGTAGAACATTGTTCCATTAAAATGTATGCACATTCTTTAAAAAAAAAGAAAAAAAAAGAAAAAGAAAGAATAAAAAAGGACATATGACATTTTTTTCATTTGATTAATGTTGTAGTCGTTAGCATTTATGCATCATTCAAAACTTCGTATTTCACAGAACTGTGCTTTTGTGTTATCACTAAGTTTTTTTCAGTTTTATGTTAATTCTTTTACTATATTTTTGTTCGTGATATAAAAATACATATGCTACTGTTAATCTTCGCAAGAGAAAATATTTTTTTTGAATTAGCTCCTTTTTATAAAAATTGCTTAAATTGCTTAAAGCCTTTTTAATTTAATAGAAAACTTCATGCATAACGAATGTAAATTTTTCCCTTTGCGTCATGACTATATTTTAATATTTTCAGTGCCAAGCATTTGGAATAAATTTTTCCGTTACGAAGTTACCACATGAAAATAACTAACTGAAGTTTGCAATTTTTTGTGCAGCTGTTGATATACACAAGAATTTGCTCTCGCTTAAATTACTGCAGCAGTCTTTCAAAAAAAATTAAAACATGAGTGCTTTGAAATCAGCTTACATTGCAGTCGAGACATTGGGCCCGTATTTTGTATTCTTCAGTCGATTTCTTGTATTACACTTTAGGCAGTTGATGTAGATCATATTTCTCAAAGGCAAATTTTATTTCCTTGGTCATCAGAAAAGTTTCATGCAAAATCTACAAACGCTACGGGAAAGCATTTTAACCAAAAGAAGATATGTTTTTTAGAATACAAGCTTGCTTCAGGGGAAGTTTTCGAATGTTTTTCGAAAACCGTAGATTTGGCTCTCAAGAAATATCATTTCTGTTATTTCTCTATTTTTCAGAAACCCACTATAATATAACCAACGGGGTTGAGTATGCATACATCAACTACGGAATAATCCTATTTTATGAAGATAAACAGATATAAACACGCGTTCCTGAAGATTTTACAAGCAGCAATAGCTGCGTCTTCCACCACGGGTTGCTAAATCTTATGCTGCGGAAAGGAAAGGTTCGCGTACTATGATTTTAGATTACGGTTAAATCCATAAACGCCAGCTGAAACGCAGACATTACGAATATCTTCGGGAAAAATAGTAACATGTAGCGCACTATGCGTTTTCTGCGTCACGACTAGCGTGATTTAAAAATAGCATGACAGTACGGGCACGGATATGGAAATTCCTGAATCAGATTTTCTAGTTCCAATTCAATAAAAAGTAAAAGGAAGTGTAATCGATTGACAAAAATAAAAGTCCCAACACTGGTATAGCATGAATGCTCTTTGTAACCTTTCAGCAGTGCAGGCGGACTTTAATCCGGAAGAGAACAGAGAAAGGCGATTGCGTCACTTGAAAGGAAAGGAACTAACGTTTGATTTTTCCAGGAACAGCACGTAGCCTCCTTGCAATACAGTCATTTCCAAAAGTTTAAGACCACCTGTCAATTTATTGAAGATTAAAATTTTCAAAGAAACAATTAATTACTAGCCAGATATATTTGAAAAAAATTACACCACAGATCAATACTTACATTCTGCAGAACACAAAAAGACCAAAAATCAGTACTTTGTGTGGCCAGCTTTGTTTTTTATAACGGACAAGATGTGGCATACTCTCAATGAAGGATTTACAGTAGTCACTTGAAATGTACTGAGGGATTTACAGTAGTCACTTACCATATCGCGTCAATCAAAGCTTTGGGAATTCGATTGCTGTCTTTTTGCTAACTTGTCTTTTAAAACAATCCACAAATTTTCGATGGGATTAAGGTCGGGACTGTTACCGGGCTAGTTAAGCACAGTTATGTTTTTCCTCTGCAGGCAGTGCTTTACTGTCTTTGATCTTTGGCAGCATGGAGCACCATCATGCACAAAGACTTTACATTTGTGCACCTGTATATGAGTTGATGAAATTCGAAAGTATGCAGGGGTGACATGGAGGAGACTGGCACAAGACAGACCGTTGTGGAGGAAACTTGGGGAGACCTTCGTCCAGCAGTGGATTGATAATGGTTGACAATGATGATGATGATGATGATATGAGTTAACAGTTTCTCACGTAACATTTCCACACAAAAAGGACCAGTCATGGTAGTGCCTGTTGGCAAGTATGATAATGAAGCAGTACCGGATGCTGACATATCATCTGAGTAGACAGATGTCTCTTGGTGCTAACGGTTTATTATTCATCAAACCTTTTGCCTTTTGGTCGTCGAACATGTGCTTCACGTGATTCAAATTGACGCACAGTTGATTAATCGGAAAAAGGAACTTGGCTCCAATTTTCAGCAGCGCACAATTGATGACGCTTCGCAAACCGGAGTCTCTTATTTTTCATGGCAGAGGTTAGTCTAGTTTAATGTGCAGGTTTATAAGACTTTAAGACTTTATTCCAAAATCTTTGCTAAAGACGACGGGAAGCAGTGCTGATATTAATATCAGACCTTTTGGAATGTAGAAAGGCCTTGATGTTCTTCCTCGGAGAAAGCATAGCTACTAGCGTTATGGTACTGTCATCACGTGCAGTTGTTTTCCTTGGAAATCAACTTCTCTTTCAGTCGCTAAATCCATCTGTATCTGGATATTTCGTGATCGTATCACGAATAGCAGTCTTGCTCACATTCAGCTTTCCGCTTATGTCACGTTCAGAGTATCTTTCGTGATATAAAATCACTGTATGTGCCCTCTGAGTAGCACTTAATGACGCTTTTTTGACAATGTTTCGCTATAGAGAAAATACGTACAAAACCTCTCCGCATGAAAACCTGAAGCAAACTGACTCTCGCACGCTTCCCCCAACTCTATCAACACCTGCCACTGATGCAACAGCGACAGGAAGTTGAGTAATACAGACAGTATCTGACGCAATCGGCAGAAATATCCTAATACCAATAGGTGGTAAACTTTTGCAAATGTCTGTATATGCGAGGGGTATCCAATGAGTATCCGGATTTTTATTCCGATCGATTACGAGAGAGAAATAAAAAAATACAGGATACATAAATGTGATACTCACATCTGTAATACACTGGTACGAAGAGTCAAAGTCACTTTTCCACGTATTCTCCGTTCAGCACAATGCATTTCTTCCACCGATCAACAAGTCGATTCATTCCGGTTGCGAAGAAATCAACAGGGCTGTTGCGAATCCATTGACGGACAGCAGCTCGCAGATTGTCTATGCTCTCATGGTGGTAGCCAAGAAGACTATCCTTCAAGAGACCGAAAATATGAAAATCGGAAGCTACCAAGTCCGTACTGTAAGTAGGGTGCTGAAGTACTGTCCACTTCTGTTTTGCAATTCGTGCTAGCAATATGCGGGCGAGCGTAATCATGCTGAAGCAACACTTGAATGTTTCTCAGTGTTGTCCGTTTGGTCCCAGATACGCTGAGCAAGTTTTCTCAGTTTCTTCACATAGGACTTCACATTTATTGTTTCATTTTTTTCCAAGTACTCAACCAGAAGGATATCGTGTTTGTCGCAGAAGAGAGCAGCCATGACCTTGTACACCGACGAACCAAATTTGAACTTGTTTGAAGGGGGCGAATTCGGATGATGCCATTGCATAACCGTTTTGTCTCCGGTTCGAGCTGATGAACCCACGTTTCATCAGCTGTCATTATGTATCCTATAAATTCGTCAGCCTCCTTATCGTAGCACTGTACCAGTTCATTGAAAATGTCTAGCCTTTGGCGTTTATGCCCCGCTGTATCATTCGGAGTACCCATCACAGATCTTCCTATAGTTGAGATGTTCATGAATAATTCGTCCAACATAATCTTTACTGATATCCAATTCCATGGCAATATCCCGAACACGAATGGGTCTGTCACCTTTAATCAAGTCGTCAACCCGTTTAATCGTTTCATCAATCACTGCCGTGTTAGGACTACTTGACCGTGCCTCATCTTCAAGGCTTTCGTGGCCAGCTTTAAACTGTGTACCCCATTCACAAACACTGAAGCGAGACATATACGCATCACCATACACCGTCCGAAGTCTTCTTGCAATGTCCACACGCTTTCTTTCGTTAAAGATTTCACTACTGCTCACTGCTCGAACTGAACATTTAACGTAGCCACCATTGTTTTCGATCGACAGCGCCACCTAACATTAGTATCAAGCCATTACACTTTGACGACCCTTCATTGAAAGTAGTCGTAATACACGGCTGAATCACATTATTGTGACCGCCAGCTAATATCTAGGGTAACCGCCAAGTGCAGCGCCGAACAGCAGCTCGACGGGCTGGGAGTGACTCAAAAAAGGTTCTGAAAGGTGGTCAGAGGTGTGTGGAGCCATGCTGACTGCAGTGCATCTGACAGCTGCTGGAGGGTGCGTAGTGGAGGATCCATAGAGCGAACTACACGATCGAGTTGGTCACGCAAATGACCAATTGGGTTTAAGTCTGCGGAATTAGGGGGCCTGGGAAGTACTTTGAAGTCTTCATCGTACTCTTCTAACCACTCAGACATTTCCAGTAGCGTAACACGTCGCATTGTCACCCAGGAAGATTCCACGTGGCTCAGGGAAGACAAACGTGTACATGGTCTGTGTACTTGGTTATCTGTACGTGGTCTGCAAGGATGGATTCATAAGGTATTCCCCCAATAGTGCCTTCCACAAGTATGAGTGGACCCACAGAATGCCGCAAAAACATTCCCCAGACCATAATGCTGCTCGCACCATTTTGTGCTCTTCCAGCAATGGTTGAAAAGTGTCTGTTTACCGATGTTTATCGCCTTATACGGCAACGTTCATCCGTTCGATGAAGCAGAAAACCTGACGCATCGGAAAAGGCAATCCTTTGCCAATCAGCGGAGGTCCAATTCCGACACTGCTGTGCAAATGTAAGCCTTTTCTACCGATGCACCTTCGTTTAGCATAAGTGCAGTGACCATTCGTCTGCATCGGAGACTCATAGACAACAGATTTCGCTGAAATGTCGTTTTTGACACACTTCCGGTAGCTGTCTGATTCATTTGGCCCGTGAGTTGCTTCACTGTAGCGTATCGATCTACCCTCACCCACCTTCGCAGCTGAGGTTCACAACTCACATCAATGGCACGTGGTGCACCGCAGTTTCCACGTCACTTTTTCGCAATGGTGCCATTTCTTCAATCACGATGCACTTTAACAACAGAAGCACGCGAACAGTTCACAAACTGCGGGATTTCAGGAATACTTCTACCCTTGGCCTGAAAGCCGGTAATCACACGTTTTTGCAAATCTGATAAATCGCTCCTTTTATTCATGACAGCAGCGAGTGATATGTTTTCAGGATGCCTACAGCACATCATATACGCCCTCCAAGCCAGTTCACGACACGTGCCTTCTTTCATTGGCTACGCGCTGTTGACTTCAAAAGGATGAGGTGATCACAATAATGTGACTCGACTGTGTAGTGGAATGAGTTCAAATATCAGCATATTTCCCAGTATGAAGGGCTTAACATCTGCTGTGAGCAGCTCAATGTGCTGTACGAAGTCTCTCTTCCCTAATTTAAGTCCCATGGTTCCAACGAAGGGAAAGACCTAGTGCCATAAGATAAGCACACTATCCAAGCCTTGCCTGGGATTCGAACCTGTACTATTCGGTACCAATGGTTTAGACCATTGCGCCACCGCAGCTAGCTATTCTTGCTGTCTAGTTTCAGTCTAACGAATTGTGTTTGAATTTCGTTACAGTTATGCAACTTCCCTGCAAATAGCAGTTCGTTAATAATTTATGAAGAATATCGTAGCTGTATGGTGTAATACAGCTACGATATTATTTATAGATAACGAGAATATACCATCCAAATTTTTCGAATTGGACATTTCCGCGAATGTGGACCTGGCACTGAAAACACATAGGCATATTTGATTTTTCATAAGTTCTGTAGTCCTGTTATAAGCACCCCAAATTTTATTAGGCGAACTATTGTTTAGTTATCAGTGAATGAAATACGGGATTACACCATTGTATAATACAAATTTGGAAGTATGAATGCGTTTATTGGTGTAAATATGACATGGATGTTAAGTCAGATATCTGACTTAGCATCCATGTCATATTTACACAAATAAACGGATTCATATCTTCCAAATTTGTATCCCTGAGCTTGCGCACCGATTTCAGTCTCTTGAAATGGCTGCCTGTTTTTGCTAGGAGTCTCATTAACTCTTTCCAACTGGGAATTTTTACGAAGTCTGAACGAAATGGTATGAATATATAATCGTCAATTTTAATTATATAAACACATGTGTTATGACCCCGTGCGCGTGTCTGTTTGTGTGTGTTTTCACTCCTAATGATCTGAGCTAAATATATGAAGCATGACTACAACACAGTATGACCAGTGAGCGGCAGCATATAACTGCAGCTGAGTTTCCCAAGTGAATCCTGAAAGCACTGAGACCACGTCTGTCAATTCGAGAGTGATACAAATCACTACTGGAGACCAGTCGTACGTTAATAAATCTGGGTCATAAGCTTACTAAAGCGAAGTATTCAAATATCTATGTTAAGGAAATAGAGACAGCTGCTATTGGCCCACACCCCTAGTCACAATATCTCACTTAAACGTCTTCGTTTATCCATGTAAACAAAACGAAATTGCTATCTTTCAGTGCAGGCGGCGGCGCAAAGAGGTGTAGATTTTCTCGTGTATCTCCAGGCGCGTATCAGTAAAGCAAAGACATTTTTGTTTCCATGTCATTCCTGCAAGTGATAACGTTTGAAATGGAAACGAACAACTACACGCATGTGCAGTATGATAGGTCAAAAGCTGGGTCTAGATGCGAAAATATACAAGACGACAGTCGATCCACTTTGTTTGTGGAGTTCCTTGAGCAAGCAGTCGAATTCACACATTTTTGTCGAAATGACAAAATGTGTGAAGTTAAATGTCTGGCAAACAAATATTTAATTCCAACATGACGGAACATCGTTAGTTGCTCCGGTCGCCGCGTGGTCAGAGGCCTAGGCTTCTGGCTGATCGTTTGAGCCTAGGATGTGGCATGGGTGCGGCGCTTGACCTATGGCGCTGGCTTTGATCTTTCCCTGAAGCGAATGGCCCCAAAATCAGGATCAGATGGCTCCTTGTATCCCTTATATTAATATTTGCTCATGTCGTTAAAACCTGAAACGCTGCCCCAGTGGCGCAGTTGTCTAAGCGATGGCTTCCGATCATTTGCCCGTAAGGGGTCCGTGTTCGAATCCAGGTGAGGCATGGATACTGTGTTTGTCTTATGACACTGGTCCTCTCCGTTCCCTAGAACCAGTGGTCCTAAATTAGGGGACAGGCGACTGCTTATAGCCCATTGAGTTGCTTACGGTGTTCGTTAAATTTCCAATAAAAACAAAACGCGTTACACTGAGAGTAAAAGGCTAAGGAATTTTTCAGTGAGACATTTCCAGGATGCTAGTTCAAACTATCGGTTCGAAGCGGGCAATTACTAGCATCAACAGACAACACAATTTTGGTTTGGATTTTCCCTCTAGGATACTGAATCTTAGGCATTGGTTGACAGTACGACGGGCACCTGGCGGCAAAAGAGATAATGTGAACACTGTTACAGTAGATACGCCTAATTTTCACCACGTGAAATTTCGAATGACGTGTTTATGAGCAAGAAAATTGTCACAGGTTATGCACAAAAGGTAGTAGATTTTTCTTTTCCTTAAGGAAAGCACATACACTATATTATCAAAAATATTCGGGTACCGCAATACTGTGGGACAAATGGCTTTATTTTCGCGATTGGTTGTTAGTCGGTTCAGCTTTTGCTTGTATGACAGCAGGAATACGTCGAATCATAATATTAACCAATTTTCGGTATGCTTCGAAAAGAACCGCTCGCCATTCGTCCTGCAAAGCAGCTGTCAGAGTGGAGTGCGAATAAGGTCGTTGTGCACAATTTCGTATCCATCTCTCCAGTTTATCACAAAGATAATCTATGGTATATATATCATCTTTGTGATGATCAATATACCATACATCATCTTTGTGTGTGTATATAGATCATATTTGTGTATATATGTGCGGCAAGAGCTCAAATGCTTTGGAAGAGACAATGGTCATTTCCATAATAATGGCACACTGTTGGTAAAGCAGAATTATCCAGAACTTCCAGGTACAATTGAGAGTTTATGTTTTTGGTATGTTAACCAGCGGGCCGAATCCCATTAATGAAAAACAATTCCATGCCATAATGGAGCATCCGGCAAACTTAGCAGTTAAAAGAACACAATCAGACGCAGATCGTTCGCCGTGCTGTAGCAAACTAGATTGGTTCGATTGATTACATTCCTAACATAGTTAACATTTCAAGGAATGCTTGTAAGAAATACAGTTTGGAGTTTGTTATTAGGACAAAAATCCTATTATCAGTTGTACGAAAAGGCCATGATCCACTCCCAAACGACAATAGTCATGGAGTTTATAAAATTCCTTTGAAAGCTGTGGATACAGTGGACGTAGACCAAATTTAAATAGGTTCCACAATGAGGTATTTACGAATTCGATTGAAGGAGCACAAATATAACGCAAAACCTTTCTCAGATTCAACTGCCCTTTCACGTTTCTTTAAAAAAAGAACACACATACCTGTATGGGACGTATTCTATGTCATATCCAGTCATAATACGAAAAAAACAACTTTATTTGCAGAAAGTTTGTACATGTATAACAACTCTTCAGTGTGCTGTAACGAAGACTTGCCAAAAATTATTCCCTTGCCTTGGAAGTCGGTTTTAAGAGAACATATAACAACCACAAAAGACCTTTCATTTCATTAAATGCACAACGGTCTCGCTTCGCCCCCACTGATATCATTCTTCGAGAAGACCCAGGGAATCCCATCAGTATCAAGACGCATTCCCGCTACGTCTATGACTCACTTGTGTTGTATATACACTGCTGGCCACCCAACATGCAACACCAAGAAGGACACGAGACAGCAAAACCAAATTTACTGGACACATAACAACAGATACAAAGATGAAACGATTAAGCTTACAGGCCCGTGCGACTTGCGGAACACGCAGACATCAATAGTTCGTGTGGATCCCATGGCTGGAAATAACGGCCGCTACACAGGCGCGGCATCGAACGAAAGAGGCTTTGGATGTGGGCTTGGTGTATGTCGATCCAGGCTGCTTCCACACAATACCACAGTTCATCAGGCGTAGCCGCGGGTGATGCTTGCCGAGCCACTCGGTTGCCGATCAGCGACCAGACGTGTTCGATGGGCGACATATCGGTAGAACAGGCGGGCCACGGCAGCCATGACACCTGGTGGGCCGTGCAAAATTGTTGCACGATGCGTGACACGTGCAGGCGAGCATTGTCCTGTTGAAACGTGGCCGCTGGCAGGTCCTGCAGGTAAGGGAGGACTACAGGCTCCAAAATGTCGGAGATGTAGCGGTTGCTGTTGAGCGTACCGGCGATGTGTCCCAGAGGGGTGCGGGTGTCATATCCAATTGAGCTCCAAACCATAGCGCCAGGCGAAGGACCGGTATGGCGATGCATAATGAAGGCGTCATACAGTCTCTCGCCGCGGTGCCGCCACTCGCGGATACGACCATCGTGGTGTTGCAGGCTGAAGCGGGAGTCGTCGGAGAAGACAATTTCATGCCTTTTCGTAGTCCAGGTGCGGCGTTCAACGGCCCACTGCCGCCTCACTCGCCGGAGGCGTAACGTCAATGGTAATCGGAGCAATGGGCGCCGTGCGATAAGTCCCCGCTCCTGTAGACGACGTCGAACGGTACGTGCTTACACAGGTTGTTGCGCAACACACCCTAATTTCTGCGCTAACGTTCGTGATGTGGCGGTGCGAGCCGTCCATTCCCGCCGCACAACATGCCGGACCTCTCGTTCGGTGGTGTGCCGCGGCTACGACAATAGCTCACGTCGGTCCGTCCGTCCATCTTGCCCAATCGAACCCATACTCGCTTCACTGTGGATGCATGTTGTCCCAGACGGGCGTCGATGTCTCGGTACGATAAAGCGCTGCCGCGATAAGCCTCCATTCGTCCTCTGTTGAACTGCAAAACGTGCTGGAATGACCGCCGTATTCTGTGACGAGGCATCAGGAAGCTTCCCACGCACAGGTCCGGCAGCACAACACACTTCTGTGACGCCTTCTGTGCACCTTTCTTATATTGCTTCTCGGTGGCGTGCCGGGCGCACACGAGTTGCGTATGCTAATCGTTTGCATGTCCCTTCGCGGGCGACGCATGCTGCGAATATCAGGCCAATCGGATGCTTCCTTCTTGGTGTTGCAATTTGGGTGGCCAGCAGTGTATAAAGAGCTGCAACAGTTAGAAAATTATTTTAGAAGTTTTTTATACTATCATAGGATTTTAACTTTAACCTGATGACGTACCATTCTCTGGAACGAAAGATCTCCGTGATGTTTTAACAAATTATCATATTTTTGGTTTTTTTTTTCCACAGTGTAATTAAAGTGATTCTCATAATTCACTTTGACTCAAGACTATATTCAATATCGTGCCGAGACGGCGTTATTATCACATCTAGTGATTGCTGCACGAAATTATTCGCGATTATTACGCCCATAAGATTTGAACTTTTCAATCACCAACAGTCCAGGAACGACGGGAGACACACCATTCAAAACAGCACTTTGCATTCACGGTAGTGATGCGTTGCTTGTGTGTCGGAGCTCTACCACAATTACCCACATTGTGCAAATGTTCGTGGATAGGTTTGGTTCTGACAGAGCAATTACAAGTATTTCCTACATTAGCAGCGATGAAAACGGTAAAGGAAAAACAGGATTTCTTCACATTAATCACCATGGCTCTTCTGTAGAGTACCGTTACTTTGTGCGGCCTTCTTGATACATTTTTTGTTCTTTTTTTTTGCAGTTACACCATCCAGCTTCTATCTCTTCACGATATCACTTCCACTCCATTTTGGTGCATTTATTTTTGCTGCAATGCTTCATATGGAAACGTTGGTCAAAAGACATCCTAAGCCCAGCTCACGCTGGAACTCGGAAAGTCCACATCCACGCGGCATAACCGCTTCAAAGTTTCTGATAACCCGATAGAACATCCCATCATCATATTGTTACGGAGATTTAATACCAAAATTTTAGGCAAAGATTTTAAATCTCATTTTGCAACTTTTGTTTCGCTTTAGTGTTCTATTTCCTTTGTTTCCACATTGCGTGAGAAAATTTTACTTCTACACCAATAAATAAATAAGCATGATTTATTTAGAGACGCCAATTTGTCGCTTCTTAAGGGTCTGTGCCTTTCACTTCGTATACGCATTGGTATTGTCTAGCTAATTTGATCTTTTGCCTTCTTAATTTCAAAGCAGCGGAGTAAAGGCGCAATCCCTCTTAATTTAAACCTTGAAGATTTGTGAAGCCGACGCCGGCGTTTCCCATGGTTTTTGTGGAAGAAAGGTGGTTGGTTTGCGTGAAAAAAGGGCGTAGCTAGGACAGTCGACTCGAGGAATTGGAAGCGAGCGGTCGCAGGGAGAGGAGGCAAGCAAACGCTTTAGGTGTTGGAAAGCACGTCTTTAGCTAACTATTCGCAACCTTTCGCTAACTATTCGCAACCTTCCTTCGCAACCATTGTTGGTTTCAGAGCAACGAGGAGGAATAATTGAAAAGCTGAGGATAACCTTCTGCACTTAAGGAAAGAAAAGAATAAAGTGCTTTAAGAAATGTAAAAGGAGTGCATAAAAATTTTTGGTCATAGCTATTATAACCTTCAACCAAGCAAGACTATGGAAGTTGACAATATACGCACCTCCCCATTCAGAAAGTCCCTTCCTTCGCAACCATTCTTCGTGCTTATGCAAATGTGTGGTAGTGTCCGAATGCTTTTGGTTTTATAGTGTATGTTTATCGTTGTGATCTGAAAGCAAAAGATAAAATCTGGGCGCGTTTCACACCTATACTTTTGATGCCTTAGCGCCGTCCATTTATTTACCTCTAGGTAAAATATTCCATTTCCTAATATTGCGCAATAGATGTGATGGGTTATTCGGGTGATATATTACGCACAACTGCAAATGCAATATTTATTTATTATCGTGATACTCTTCTGCAAAATAAAGTTTGTTAATTTGAATTGCATATGAGACATTTAATAAGGTAATACTTAACATGTTGAATATTGATAGGAGGATGTTTCTTAATCATTTCCATAAACTTCAGCAGTGTTACATCCTAAACTGATGAGAACGAAAGAAAATTTGAAGCTACCTCAAACTTTTACATGTTTGGTCTTTGGAATATTGTGGATATTTAAAAGCCTCTTGAAGTTTATTTCCAAGGGGCTTTCCTTTATATTACACTTGTAATTAATGGCAAATAAGTGTAGTTCCAGGTGGTTGCATCAACTAATATCGCTTAACTAATTTATGCTGCATGAATTACTATGAGAAGAGCGTTTTCTGCGAAGTTTTCCGAAGAAATATTTGTTTCCATTAACATAATAAAATTTAAGCTTCAGGCATGATGTATTAAAAAAAAAAGATGAATAAAACAAACTGCATTGGATGTAATGACTTTCGAAACGCACAGAAATAATTCAACTAATACGAAAGACATCCAATGCAACGGTTGCTAAAACACGTTAAAGGTATCCAATAGATCTGTTCAGCTGTTTTCCGGAAAACGAAAGGTTTTCTGCCTTACGGGTTTTCATATAGAAATCATTTTTTTCAATGTTGCAAATAATGTTTTTTCGGATTATCCTTTTAAAGACTTAAGAAAATAATTAAAAAACATTTAAAACGAAATAAAGGGATTCTTTTAGCAAATCATGGAATTCCGTCTCAACCGATTTCCCAGATATTTCTATTAAATTCAAAAAACCTTTTTTCGAATTCATGCAAAATGCACATATTTACTACAATCATTAATGGAATACAGGACTACATCATAAAATACAAATTTTGAAGATGTGAATCCGTTTTTTTGGTGTAAATATGATATGGACGGTAAGTCAGATAATATCCGAAAGCTTGAAAATTTCGTCGTCCGGGAGCGGATAGCGCCCCAGTATGCTAACCACTACACCAGCCAGAACGACCAAGTTTCAAGTTTCCGATAAATTTGAATATAACCATCTCCGGATTCGCTAGTCGAAGCAACCGGCTTTCATATAACGAATCTGGAGGTAGAATTCATTCCCGCGATTGTCCGGCGGCGCAGAACATCAGTGTATGAAATTCAGGATTACACCATTGTACAATACAAATTTGGAAGATGTAAATCCGTTTCTTGGTGTAAATATGACGATTATGGTAAGTCAGATAATATTTGAAAACTTGAAAATTTCGTGTCGCTCCAGGACGACGAAATTTTCAAGTTTTCGGATATTATCTGACTTACGATCCATACCATATTTACACCAAAAAACGGATTAAATCTTCAAAATTTGTATTTCATTACACTCATTTGTTGGTGGAGAAAGTACAATATTTTTGAGCGATTTCTTACGACAACATCAGCTCCTCTGGCGCCTTTTGTTGCTGGCCGTAAGCCAAATTTATGAAACAATTGATTTCAATGTTCGCCTATTTCTTTCAATACGTGAAAGAGATTATTTATTCTTTCTATTTTATACAACCATTTTTGTTCATTCAGGTGTGTCCATATTTCACGATTTAGGCCTCTCAGCCGCCTTCACATTTCATTTCCATAATTTCATTTAAAGACGTAAATACAGTGTGTCCCACTCGCTACCGAACCTGGCATTTCTTTAATAATATTAACACCAATGAAGATATTGCAACAGAATTTGAAGTCAACTTACCTCATTTTTGCGCAAAATGACATCACAACATGTGCTGGAAGTGGTCACCATCTTCGTCCAGACAGCATTGAACCCGGGGCACCGTATTGTGGAAAGTCCTTGCCAGTACGTCCGCCGTCATCGCCTGAATTTCTTCGGTGATGTTTGCTTTCAAGGCATCTATGATTAGCGGTTTCTTTTTATTAAACTCTCCATTTTAGATATCCCCATAAAAAGTAATCGGGAGGGGTCTGATCGGGCGAGCGCGGTGGCCATAGGCTCTTCGAAATGACGTGGTCGCCGAAAAAGGACTGAATTTCGTCCACACTTGGATGTGACGTGTGTGATGTCGCTCCATCATGTTGACAATTTCCAATGAATAGTTCGTTGTCTAATTGATTTACAAAAGTGTTGGAGATTTCCATATATGCAGCTGTTCTGATGGTTGTATCGAAGAAGGCGGGATCAATTATGCGTCGTCGGGTCATCACACTCCAAACACCAGCTTTCTGTGAACGAAGGGGCTCTATTGTGTAGACACTCTCAACGAAATGGCATAACAAAGCAGCAGAGGGGCGTGTCCGAATGGTTGGCGGACCTTTCCTCAGTGGCGCAACACTTAGGAATGTGTCTGCCACTAAGGAGCACTTCGGCTGGTAGGCAGACATACGTCGGGTTCAATGCTGTCTGGACGCAAATGGTGGGCAGTTCCAGCACATGTTGTGATGCCATCACATTTCCCAAGAAATGATGAAAGTCCATTTCAAATGTCGTTGCAATATCTTCATTGGTGTTAATATTATTAAAGAAATGCCGGGTTCAGTAGCAAGTGGGACACCCTGTATAATTTTTCAATAAATCCAAAGATTCGACTTGTATGACGAAAACGTTTGAGTTATCAAAGAAAGTTACTGTCGATATCAACGCTTTTCAGTTTTTCTTTTTTTGCCAGCTGTTTCGTAATGCAGATTTTTTTATTTAGAATTCCTTTAGAGGAAAATAATTTGAAGCTTTTTTGAAAATGATTTCCATAAAATGCTACCATCATTATTCCTGCAAAGTGTATGAACGTAAAAATTTATTTCTTAAACGTTGCTGTGTTTGTATTAGCAGACAGCAAGACATCTTTTTTTTTTTTTTTGGATTGAAGGTTTAACAACCACCGTGAGCAACTCAATGGGCTGTAAGCAATCGCCTGTCCCTAATTTAGGATCCCTGATTCCAGAGAAGGGAGAGATCCAGTGCCGTAAGACAAACACAACATCCATGCCTCACTGAGATTCGAACCCGGACCCCTTTCGGACGAATGATCAGAGGCCATCGCTTAGACCACTGTGCCACCAGGGCGGCCAGCAAGACATCTACCAATGTTATAATGTCCTATGTAATTTTTCTGGTTTTAAATGTCATTAAGAAATCATTTTCTGTTACTTTGAAAATATTTAATAGCAAAACTCTTTTTTCGTGATATGACTTCAAAAGATTTGCATAACTTTG
Organism: Macrothele yani; assembly: GCA_039090855.1. Classification (NCBI taxonomy): domain Eukaryota; kingdom Metazoa; phylum Arthropoda; class Arachnida; order Araneae; family Macrothelidae; genus Macrothele; species Macrothele yani. The sequence goes on from CM076995.1 coordinate 192,215,173, forward strand.
TTTTAAATTGGTCGTCAGATATATGACTTCGGAAGAATAGAATAAGTCTATTTTAAAATGGTGGTCAGATATGTAAATTTAAAGAGCAATTTGTTTTCAGTGTATTATAGCGTGCAATTCTGAATGTAAAGATAAAAATACAACTACTATTTTACTTCATTTCTTGGAAACATTTTCTATTTAGAATAATCATAAGAGAATGTAATACAAATATCTTCAGAGGTAGAAACTTCCAGGGAAATCTCTTCATCGGGGAAAATTGAATTCTCGACAAAAGGTATCTCAGATAGGGAATCCCCCACAGCATGTCGCAAATTTGAAATCTCTTTGGTAACAGCGACTCTATCCATCATCTCACATTATGATCTGTTTTTATAGAACCCCAACTTAGGAGAAAAATGTAATGGTATCAAACAATAGTTCGGTGAAGTCAAACCAAAAATGAAGAAGAGACATACCAAAAGGCATTTAAATACGTTTTTTCTACCGACGAAGATGTAATGACAAATACAATTTATTTTGACTAGGATTGGATGAACTTAGTACACAGGTAGGCTAAGATGATTGGAGAGACAGACTGGAGTTGAATGAATACTTCTGCATGATTGTCCCCTACCTCATGAAAATTGTTATATTCAGTCAATCTTCTAAAAATAGACATTTCGTTTACACAGGAAAATTAGATGTACTGCGATGGAGGATTTCAAACTCACATACCGGTTTCAATATGGTGTCGCCGCCCCGGTGGCGCAGTGGTCTAAGGCGTTGACCTCTGATCATTCGTCCGTAAGGGGTCCGGGTTCGAATTCCGGTCAGGCATGGATGTTGTGTTTGTCTTACGGCACTGGCTCCCTCCCTTCCCTGGAACCAGTGACCCTAAATTAGGGACGGGCGACTGCTTATAGCCCATTGAGTTGCTCACGGTGGTCGTTAAACCTCCAATCAAAAAAAAAAAAAAAAAAAAAAAAATATGGTGTCATGGGCGAATAACAATACTAAAATATTGGTGAAAATGTTCCGTTTCTCAACGGGTGTCCTAAAATGTAGTTTTTTGTATTGTTTTTATTGAAAGTTTAACGACCACTGTGAGCAACTCAGTGGGCTATAAGCAGTCTTCCGTCCCAAATTTAGGGTCACTTGTTCCAGGGAAGGGAGAAAGCCAGGGCAGTAAGACAAACACAACACTCGTGCCTTACCGGGTCTCGAACGCATACCGCTTTCGGACGAATGATCAGAAGCCATCGCTTAGACCACTGCGACACAGGGATGGATAAAATGAGTTAAAAGAGTTATAAGTTAGTGGTTCTAGTTGTTATTGTAGTAAACGGCGGATAAAGCGATAATGCAAGCACTTTTTGCTTTTCAAATGATAGAAGCAAACGTTTTCAGAATGAGTTGAACTATTGAAGAAGGTGTGCCGCACTGGTGGCGCAGTGGTCTAAGCGCTGGCTAATGGCAATTCACCCACGATGGTTCGAATCCCGATGAGGCATGGATGTTGTGTTTGTCTTACGGCAGTGTCTCTCTCCTTTCTCTGGAGCAAGTGGCCCTAAATTAGGGAGGGCAGACGGCTAATAGCCCACTAAGTTGCTCACGGTAGTCCTTAAACCCCCAGTCAAAAAAAATTAAGAAGGTGAAAATTAAGAATTTACCATCTACTGTTTAAATTTAGAGAAGAATCTGTGTTAAAATCTGTCAAAAGTCCCTACACATGAAATCTGGAAAGGACATTTTAAATAGACGATTACTTTTCCGTAGCTATGGTAACATTCCATACACATCGATGAGCCATTATATTATAACCAGCTACCTAATAAGGTGCAGAAGTAGGACCCCCTTTATCCCGCAAAACAGCAGCCACTCGGCAAGACAACGATTCGATGAGGTGGCGATAGGTATTACGAGAATCTGGTACCATAATGTTGACATCAGGTCCTCCAGTTCCCGTACATTTCGGGGCGGTGGTGATTCAGCGCGAATCCGCTTTTCCAAGTCAAACCACAGATGGTCGATTCGGGTTCATGTCAGGTAAATTTGGAGGCCAGGGCGTTAACAGAAAGTCACCAGCATGTTCCTCGAACCACTTCTTGACGATTTTGTCAGTGTAGTATGGCGCACTATCTTGTTGGTAATGGCCATTACCAGCAGGAAACACAGTTGCCATGAATGTGTGAACTTAGTCCCCAACGATATTCAGATACCTGACAGCTGTCAGGAATTGTGCTGTTGGGATAATGGGGCCTAAAGTGTCCTACGAAAACATCGCTCACAGTATAACACCACCACCGTCGGCCTGTTTCCGCCCAACAGTGCATCCAGTTTCCATAGCCGGAGTTAGTAATCGGCATTTACGCGCTCGGCCCTCTACTTGATGCACCAGGATTCTTGATTCGTCAGACCAGGACACTTTTTTCCAATCATACACGGTCCAAACTCGATGATCTTGGGTTCGCTCCATGCGTTGTTGGCGATGACGTGCAGTGAGCATTGGGATCCAGATTAGCCTTCGGTCACGCAAGCCTTTGCACAGAAGGCTGCAATGAACTGTGTGCTGTGGCACATTGTCCTGATGACCATTGTTGTAGCTGCGAGTGATTTGTCGTACTGTGGCCCTGCTGTAGCTGTGAAAAATTCGCGACAGTCGCACCTCCCCTTTGACATCAATGAGCTGTGGACGACCCACGGTTGGACGACTGTTCATCGTTTGGCCATCTTTGCACCACCTTTGATATGTGCTCACTACAACGGCACGTGAACAACCTACAAGCCGCGTCGTTTGTGAGATCGTAGTTCCAAAGCTCTGTGGCATCTTTATTTGTCGTTTATTAAATTCCGATAAATCGGCAGCTTTTCCCATTCTGACTTTGAATATTCTACTAAACTAAAGACGGTCCTCGCGTTGTTTATATACTGTTCTGTGAACTTCACCTGCTCCACTGTTCTCTCTTCAGGCCCGCTGATCTCTGTAGTCTGAGGGTGGACACAATGTAATGGCTGATCGGGGTGTATCACGCTTCGATGAACTTTATCCAGTATTGTTCTTATGTGATGCTTCTCACTGTGTCATACTCTGCAGCATGATTTTTTCCCTCACACGTGTGGCGTCCCTATTTAAGATCCTCCTTTCCATACTTTTTGTTTTGTGTGACTTGTGATCATCAGTTTAGTCTCCTTCATGGCATTGCTGACAGCCCTATAGCACCTTAGCTACTCCTCTAATTCATTTTTCAGAAAACTCCATGGCCGCAACTCCTTCTTTTTCTTTCTAAAAACGTGATCATACCACAGAGCAATCTTCTTTCCGGTGCCTTCTTTGAAACCTCTTTGACTTCATCCGTTGTCCTTATCCTCTGATTTCTGATTTTGTCCTTTCTGGTGAAACCCTAAGTTCATCTCAGTGACTTAACTAAAGCAGCAATTATTCCATTCTTATCTTGAGATTTTCTAGGGTTCATCACTGTGTAAGATTACTAGTCTTATGAAAATCTAGAAAACCTAACTTTCAAATGGGCCCCATTGGAATCTTCTTTTTATCTTGTACTGATTTTGTTTCTACTCTTAATCCATCCTACTTACACTATGGTAATCTTCGGACTTGCCTGTTTGTATCTGAAGGTATTTTTATTTTTGATTGGAGGTTTAACGACCACCGTGCGCAACTCAATGGGCTATAAGCAGTCACCCGTCCCTAATTTAGGGTCACTGGTTCCAGGATAGGGAGAGAGCCAGTGCCGTAAGACAAACACAACATCCATGCCTCACCGGGATTCGAACCCGGACCCCTTACGGACGAATGATCAGAGGCCATCGCTTAGACCACTGCGCCACCGGGGCGGCTATCTGAAGGTATGGCGACCCCCGTGAGAAACTCGATGGGCTGTATGTAAGCACTCATCTATCCTTAACTTAGGGCCACTGGTTCGAAGAAAAGGATAGCACCATGGCAGTAAAACAAACACAACATCCATTATTTACAGTTAATAATTAATGTAAAAAGTATTTACCTTTTAGAAAAATGAAGCGTCGTGTTTCTTCAACTTTGAAGTTTCATAATAGTTTCAGCAAAAACGCGTGAGATGTTCAGAAATTAGAACAATTATATTCTGGAAAATATTAAAAATCCGAACTCCTTTCTGCTAATGACTATGTATTGCCATGCCATTAATACCCAAACACCACTCTATTGATAGTGAATCTTGTTCCTTAGTAAATGCAACATCATCTGTAGATTCAACTATAGATAACTATAAAACTGAGTCTCAAAATAAATGTAAAATAGAAGTGTACATCGCAGCTTCCTAATTCAAACATTCTGAGTCTGACACATCCCTTGAGTATAGCACGACATCTTACCTATTAAATTCTACATCTGGTAGTTTCGGTGGCTTCCGTTATGGTTCTTTATTTATTTCCTTTTATTTACGCTTTCCAACCGTAGGTTGAAGAAGCGTATATGCTCCAGCTTTGTACGTCCGTCCGTCCGCACGATAACTGGCGTAAAAATGGTTCGATTTCGATGAAATTTTAGTATGTGGTAGAGGACCACCTAGGGACGAACTTTATTGAAAATAGGGACAAATGGGGTCAAAGGTCACGACGTAGCAGCGGGATCATTCCATAGCCCTTATGCGTCATAACTTGCGTAAATATGGTTCGATTTCAATGAAAGTTTACTATGTGGTAGGAGACCGCCTGGGAACAAACCCTATTTAAAATGGGTGAAGTGGGGTCAAAGGTCAGGACATAAGATCCGGATGCATTCCATTGCCCTTATGCGTCATAACTTGCGTAAAAATTGTTCGATTTCGATGAAATTTCAGTATGTAGTAGGGGACCACCTGGGGACGAACCCTATTGAAAATGGACGAAATATGGGCAACGGTCCGGACATAGGATTGCGATCTTTCCATTGCCCTTATTCCCATATTATTAAGGTGGACGTCAAGTAATTTTGCTTCCTACACTTCCAATGGAAAAAGTTTTGTAAACATTTCCTTCACAATTAATGTGTTCCCAAGGTTGAAAATTTGAACATCGATTAACGTAACTTCACATTATAACTTGGAAATCTTAATATGTTCTAAAACATAAGCATAATCATATTGAAAATCGATAACTTTTCCTTTGGTTGTGTTGAAACCAGAGAAAAGATGGAGCGACCTGTACTTTGATGACGTCAGTGGGCAAAAAATATGTATGATTGCATAAATATGGTTATGGTTTAGAAAATATTAAGTATTCTAAGTTATGAAACGAAGCTATTTTAATCAATGTTCAAATTTTCATCTTTGTGAACGCATTAATTGTCCAGAAAATAGATGGCGCGACCTGTGTTTTCATGACGTCAGTAGACAAACAAATGTTGAATAGCATAATAATAGTTATGTTTTAGAAAATATTAAGTATTGCAAGTTATAAAATGAAGATATTTTAATCGATGTTCAAATTTTCATCCTTGGGAACGCATTAATTGTGAAGAAAATGTGTACAGAAGTTTTTCCATTGGAAGTATAGGAAGCAAAATTTCTTGACGTCCACCTTAAAGTAGTAATTCTTCTATGTTTGTATGTACATTTTATTTTGAAAACAGCTCTAAGAATTTTGATGAAAGTCGTTAACCTACAGTTTTCTGGTACTAGAAATCGATTTAGCTTGATCTCGACTTTTAGGAGAATTCGTTCAGTGCGTTAAATAACCACCCCGATATATAATTTATTTAGTGATGGCGCTGTTCCATTATTCCAATAATGTTACCAATGCTTAGAAAGGTCTTATGACGTCACAATCTCGCCGCGTTTGAGAATGTTGGCGCGCGGTCACGCCATCTGTCTCATTACGTCACGCGTTATGTGTGGATCCTAAAAAAGTTTTATGACGTCACACTTGCGGCGAGCGGTGGTCGCGATTCCCATCAGCCCCATTGCGTCACGCGTTGTGTGATTGGGTCCGTCCGCACAATAACTCGCGTAACAATCGTTCGATTTCGATGAAATTTTAGTATCTGGTAGGGGATCACCTGGGAAGTTACCCAATTTAAAGTGAACGAAATGGGGTTAAAAGTCAGTACATAGGAGCGGAATCCATTCCACTGCTGTTATGCGTCGTAACTAACGTAAAAAAGATTCGATTTCGATGAAATTTTGGTATGTGGTAGAAAATCTGCTGGCGACAAACCTTATTGAAAATGGGCGAAATGGGTCGAAGGTCAGGACATAGAAGCGGAATCACTTCCATCGCCATTATGCGTCATAACTTACGTAAAAATGCTTCGATTTGGATAAAATGCTAGTATGTTGTAGGGTCTTGCCTGGGGACGAATTCCGTTGAAGATGGGCGACATGGGGTCAAAGGTTAGGACACAGGAGCGGGATCTATTCCATAGCTCTTATGCATCATAACTTACGTAAAAACGCTTCGATTGCGACAAAACTTTATCATGTTATTTCGGAGGTATACCGAAACGGTTCTGTTGAATATCATCGAAATGGGATCAAAGATCAGGGCACACGACCGAGATTTATTCCACAGCCATTATTCTCATAACTTGAGTAATGATTTCTGGTATGTTGGAAAGCGTGTTATAATCAATGCATTGCATGATTTTACTAACTTGTTATACATCATCTGGGCAAGACAATATGGTATTACATTTTTAAGGTGGTTAGTATTTTGGGTAGTTGTGGGGAATGTGATTGTTGACAGAATTTTTGGTTCTCATGCGGTTACTGCGCCCTTTACCGATAAGCTAATTTAATCCAGCTCTCCTCTTGTAGTGCTCACGTACTCACACATACACACACTAGCACATCACTAACACCCGAAAAATATCTTAGTGGTTATTTAATATTTTGGATCTCAGTAATCTCTACAAATATTTTCAAGCTATTTAATTTTGAATTATGAAATGATTTTTAAATGAATTTCGAGTTTATTTATTTATTGTAAGGATAAGTGATATACATTTTGAAGATCCGTTTACATTTACTACCTCGAGATCCAGTTTTGGAACAAGTTGTGCAGAAGATTTCAAAAGCAAATGGACTTCCTTCTTTTTTCTTGTAGAAGAGATTACCAAACAGTCAGAGATGCTTTCGTGATTCCAATATTGGGTGTTATTTCTCAAAAGCGGCTGTTTAATTATCAGATGCTCCAAAATATTATGAAGTGTAATTGCCGGGGTTTCCTGTCTCTTCGATTTTTGCTGTGAGCTTGGGTAAGGAAAATATAATCTGAAAAGCATTGAGCATCATCTCCGAGAAAGAAGATTAAGAACATCGGAAACTAATTATGTTCTTGACAGGAAAGATGTGATTGTAAACACAATTTTTCATCCAAGTAATAATTATTTTGCTAATTTCAACATCGCTCCCTCGAAGAACAAGCATAAATCACGCACAGGCATCGTCAAACCTTAACTTTTCGGCAACAAACCGGAAGAATTCAGCGAAAGAATTTCTCATCTCAATGTTTCTGCGACTGAAGGTCTCCAATATTTTTCGACTGGGTTGATTTTGAAAGGACAGTTGAGAATTAAAATTATCCGTAATATAGTATCACGAAGGCTGTTGTGTGGTGATTTTCTTGACACTGTTTGTAGCGCAATGGAAAGGTGAAATTAGTTATCAAATTCATTTTAAAAAGGATTAGTATGTTATAAATCAAAATACGGAGGAAGTAAAAATAAAATTAGACATCAAAGGTAATTATTTCAGTATATATTTTTCAATATCCCTTTAACAGGTACCTAATATATTCGAAATTTGCCGTATTTGCACGATCTATACACAATATGAAGGCCCTAAGTGATCTTAAATGAGGTGTTTAGTTCGTAAAAATGCTCGGTTAAGAACATATTTACAATTAAAACCATTAGATCTTACAATCTTATGTTAAGGTAATCTTCAGATGGAGGCACCATTTTTACGAAATAAATACCTCATTTAAGATCACTTAGTGCCTTCATCTTGCGTTTAGATCGTGAAAATACGGCAAATTTCGAATATATTAGATTACTATCAGCACGAAAATCAAACTCATTTAACAGGTACTTTGACAAGTGCAGAAGATGTTCTTAAATCACTGTTGCATGTGTGAGTGATATCTGTCCATGGACACGATATTTTCTTATTTTGAAGTCGGCATGGGAACCTTTTTGTTATTGGACAGAAAAAACCCACGTTCAAACTGTTCCCATTTTATGGTTGCCCGATTAAAAACCTTGGTATGAGCCTCTTAAAATCAGGTTACATTTCGGTTAGAAGTAGGTTAGAGCTTCATTTCTGTAATCTTATTCTTCAGCCTTCCAATTCGTTAATGCTAAAAAACTGTAATAATATATTTTGTATCCGATAAGGTCCATGGAATTTATTCCCACTGTATATATAGACGCCTGTTCAGGCGCGTGTCTTCAAAAATGTTGTTTTAAATTTTATGGATCGCAGATTCTTCATCGATCATAAAAACTTATAAGAGTTGTGAAGTATATACATTTATTATCCTTCTTTTTTAGTTTCGGTTTTCTTAGGTAAATTTGTTTACTCCTTTGTTAAACCTTTTTCCCACTGAACGGGACATTAGTTTTCGGTAAAGCTTGTACAATTTGGCAACACAGGTAGTTAGTGAATTGATAACGAGGAACAGTACACCAATTAAGTAGTAAATAGTAACACTGTACTAGTGATCTGATTTATTGGCGCATGAAGTATATACATTAGCGTTTCCAAGCATTCGTACATCAACCAGATGGCTTTTTCAAGGAAGTTAGACAAAACTGGAAGTTGGGCAGAAACAGTTTCTGTCTAACTTCCTTGAAAAAGCCATCTGGTTGATGTGCGAAAGCTTGGAAACGCTAATGTGTCTACTTCCTACGCCAATAAAAATCGGATCACTAGTACAGTGTTACTATTTACCAGTTAGTTAGTCTAAGCAAATTAAAACAACGCCATTGAAAGTGCAGTTGAGATGACCAGAGGTTGCGAGTAGATTATTAAACGCGGATTTTGCGAAAGAGCTAAAATCTACTTGATATAAACTCATCGTCAAAAAAATAGTTGCACCCAGAAGGACCTGTCGGATTGCAATGCTATTCGGGAGGAAGGTAAAGGTTACCAGTAACAATAAACATTGAGACTGATATGAGCGAATTTTATTGAGCTACACGACAATAAGTAGTGTCTCTCAGTATGACGTCTGGCCACCAGGTTTGCTCACACAGCATGCCAGACATCTGGGCATGGTGTTGTACAGATTCCTAATGGTGCCGTGCGAAAAGCTATCCCATGCAGCTTGAATCTTCTCACGCAGTTCTTGCAGATTGTGCGATAAGGGTGGAGTGTGGATAGCGCGTCCAATAGCATCACACATATTTTCAGTCGACGATAGGTCTGGAGATGCGGCTGTCCATGGCAGAGTGTCAGTAAATTGACGGCAAGCTCTCGAGATAGCAGCAGTATGCGGACGAGCGTTGTCCTGTTGAAAAATCGCACCGGAATGAGTGTTCAGCAGAGGTGGGGCCACTGGTTGCAGGACCTCATTAACGTAACGTTAGGCTGTCAAAGTGCCTGTAATAAACACAAAAGGTGATCTGGCATTGTAGGCAGTTGCAACCCACACCATGACACCAGGCCTTCTGAACATGCGACGCTCGACAACAATCCGTTCATCTTGGCGTTGGCCACAGTGCCTCCACACACGGATTCGTTGGCCATCTCGTCCAAGACAAAAGCGAAACTTGTCACGGAAGATCACACGTTGTCATTCTGCGTGGCTCCATGACAGTCTGGCATGACAACATTGCTGTCTTGGACGACGATGCAGTGTTGTTAAGGGCAGACGTCGTAACAATCTGCGTGCGTGTAGTTCTACGTCGTGCAGCCGTCTGTTAATGGTTCTGGCACTAATGGGATTATGCATGTATGGCACAAGTGCTCGCGGAGTATCCGCAATCGTGGCTGTTGGGTCCCTCCGCGCATGTCGGACAACCAATTAGTCTTCTCTCTCCGTGGTTCGTCTAGGTCTCTCAGACCCTTTCTGTCGCTGCTGCCTGCTTTGTTCTATCTATTGTCGTCAACAGCATGCTAAGGTGATAACCGCACGACCGGTATGGCGTGCAATACGGCGATAAGAGAATCCCGTTTTATGGAGCCCTACGACGCGGCCTCTCTCGAACTCCTTCAACTGCTGGAATTGCTTCCGAACTTTTATCCGAGGCATAATTCACTTGCAAAGGATGCAACCAACACAACTGGACTAGTCAGAATGGCAAGCATGCGTAACGAGACGACCTTATATAGCCGGTCAGGTACAGCGCTATGACCCCTCTTGCTCGCGTCACATGAGCGGCCGAGCGTGATACTTAAATCATTTGCATGTCTCACGATGTAAAACCTACCCACCAAATTTTATTACTGTATGTTGCTTCCTTTTGGGTTGAACTATTTTTTAAACGATAAATGTACATATGATCGACGAGTCAGTGTCATCATCATACGATTGCGTTTGTCTTGATAGCAGCGAGATTGTAATATGGAAGTGAATTATACTGATTTACTGAAGTACAAGAGCTTGAAATAAAAACTGTTGAAATGTGTAAGTCAATAGCTGATTCTTCCTACCTGGTTGTTGATTACTTGTTTCTAAAGTGCAATTTATGTGCAGCGAAGCGACCTAAAGGCATTGGCGAATTGTTTCTTCGTTATGATTTGAAACTCAAGCCATCAAGAGCCTAATTGCTATTGTTACGTCGCTGGTGTCCTTCTGCCCCGAATCAGTTTCGAGATGCCACTCACAGGATGAAACCGGAACGGTCGGGTTCGACCTCTGGGTCAGGGAACAGTAAAGAAGATAATTAGCACATAAAAACTTCCTCTACAGAGCATTAAACCAAAAAAAAAAATGACAGCAACATTTAGTAACTAAAAGTACGGTTCGAGAATATAAATTACGACACAATCACGTTTGATAAACATTGGATAACTCATATATGAATTAGTGTGTCTTCTTTGCTTAAAGTCACTAAACATCTTGGTCGTCTCTGATGTACTACGATATCCTTATATTCCGCATGGCGAAAAGTGTAATCCACTATACTTTTCTGTTTTTCAACACAAGCATAGCCCACTCCGAACTGCGTTGCTTTTCTGTCAGTTGCACGCATGACATTATCACGTGCCGGACTCAGGTCGAAGTTCGCAACTTGAAAATTTTCGCTCGATAAGAGAAAAGAAAGGTAGCATTCCTCGCTCTTGCGATAGCTGCAATCGCCTGGTTGCGAAACGATTCGTTCTTTACCAAATCATCAGCAAAGCACTTGGTGGCGCAGTGATCTGAGCGATGGCTTCTGACCATTCGCCCGAGATGAGTCCGTATTCGAATTCCGGTGAGGCATGGATGCTGTGTTTGTCCTGCGGCGCTGACTCTCTCCTTTCCTTGAAACCAGTGGCCCTAAATTAGGGATGAGCGACTGCTAATAGCCCGCAGAGTTTCTACTGGTGGTCGTTAAACTTCCAATAAAAAAAGGAAGCATTTACGATGACTTTTCGTGGCAAGAACAATAAGGAATTAATTGTGCTACGTAACACCATGCATCACCGGTTGTAGTTGCGCAAAATTTGACGCCAGCCCATACAGCACAAAACGTTTCAGATATGTATCAGTAATGTTACAATCTCTCTTTTTCGTTACACTTTCAGAGATATCTTACAATTACGTTTCAGCAACATCTATTTTGGAACATAACTCTTTGAACATTACGGATACGTTAAAAATAGCATTCACTGATACTACTGCTTTATAGTTTTCATTGTACATAATTGCTACCTTGATGTTACATTCCGGCGATATTTAAGATTTTTGATTTGGCAACGGAGTGGATGCGCATGCGAATTTATGCCATTTCGCCGAAGCACTCTCGCAGTCGATCCATGTGCTACTGGGATATTCTTTGGTAATACTGTCGTACTCGAGTTAGCAGGGTTTAGGAGAACTGGCCAGCGGAGAAATGGCCACAAAATGTTTAAGGGGCCAAATAAAATTTGCGTTTTTGACCGCTTCGTATCCACGACCCCTAGAGGTTGGTTATCTGAGTCATATAAAGTTTCCTTAATTTCGTCCTTTCTTAATTGCGATTATTAATGTAATTCTTTATAAAAAAATATTTGTGATCTACAATTCAGCAAAAGATTTCCAGGGTTTACAAATTACAAGTCTGCAAATTATCTGAGGGTATGTGCTGACTCAGGAAAACTGTCAAGGGGTGTGTGCGTGGGGCGGGGGATACCAAAAAGTGTAAAATATAAAGAATTTCTGGTCCGATCGGGAAATGTTCAGCATTCACACGCCATAACTCGACACATTATCTGAGGGCATGGGCCTACTCAACAAACCTGTTGGGGGAGGAGGGATACCAAAAAGTGTAAAATATAAAAAAATTCTCTTCCGATCGGGAAATTTTCAGCATTAACAAGCTACATTATCTGAGGACATGTGCAACAGACATTATCTGAGGGCATGTGCCTACTCAGCAAACCTGTCGGAAGGGGGGGGGCGGTCAACACCAACAGTGTAAAATATTAAGTATGTCTGATCCAATCGGGTGGTTTTCAGCATTTGCAACCGACAAGTCAACAAATTATCTGAGGGTATGTGCTGACTCAAGAAACCTCTCGGAGAGGGTTGTGATTTCTACCCCCCCCCCGGGGGATTTCCTGGGTAGGTCCACGCCTTCAAATTGTAATTTGTTGAGTTTTAGCTTGTAAATGCTGAAAATCTCTCGATCGGACCAGAAATTCTTTATTTCATATTTTAGGTTTTAAGCCCCCCCCCTCTTCTGATTAGTTTCCTTGGTTTGCACACGCCTGCAGAAAATTTGTTTAGCTGTAGTTTATAAACCTTGAAAATTATCGTAAATAAGAAAATACGAAATTACGGAAATGTTGTTATGTAAATGGACGATGTCATCGCTCTGTCTACGTTATTTTATAAACAACGCATAGCGTGTGAAAAATTGTGTTCCGACACCGCTGGGATCGAACCTCAGATCTCTCGATAACTAGATTATCTCCACGTATTTGATATATATTAACCATGTTGTTATGTATGTCAGATAATCAATCTCGGGAGATGTAGCCACGGAGCAGTCCAGCACGCAGTTTTTATGCGGCCCATTAAAATTTTTGTGACCAGTTCTCTGCTTTGTCTTTGGCCCGAAAATCATGGAAATGTCTAAATTTCTTACTGAAAATGAATTATTGAAAAAATTATTTTATGAACAATAGTTGTTCAAGTAGTCGGGAATATAGCCACACGAAATGTGTTTATGCAGAACAATTTTATGGCACTGAAATTCCAATGTGTCCATTTCTCCGGTGGCCACTTGTCCGTACCCGGAGTTAGCTAGTTAGAGTACACTAGTGTCCGTCGTTAAGTTTTGCACGTCAGTGTATAATATCTTAGTACGTTTGTTGGTTTCGAATCAGAAAAAAAAGTCTCAATAAAAGTAGTTGTTAGTTTGTAAAGGTAGAACAAATATAATGTTGATATATCGAGAAGTTCAAAGCTTACGCAAGTTTTGAGAAAAAAAAATAGAGTAGGGTATGCATTAAAAGCTACATTTCGTTAATTAATCATGATGAAATTTAAGTCATCCTACAGAAAAATAGCATGATCTATGGAAAAAAATAAGGTATTTGTATTCAATAACGTATTCGCAAAGCATTTAAAAAAAATAAATTAAAATATGCAATGAAAGGTACATTTCGTTGATTAATGATGAAGAAATTTAAGTCATCCTACAGAAAAATAAAATGATCCGTGAAAAAAATAATTCATTTCTATTAAATAACGTATTCGCAAAGCATTGGCCTTCTCGCTAGTTCCAATAGAACGTTGTAAGTGCGAGGCGTCCCGTGGTCGATTGGGATAATGAATCTGCCTAGAAACCCGCTGGACAGAGGTTCGAACCTGGCGTTATCTTCGATTTGTATTGCCTTCGAAAGAAACTTTCCCTAGCGTGCTGATGTCACACCGTAAAATTTCCTGATGGGGAAAAACAAAATGGCGTACAAAAGATATCGGTGAGACCCTGTGGGGAGGTAAAAGAAAAACTGGCAAACAAAACATGTTCGGTAGGACCACGTGGCACACAAAATATTATGGTTGAACACAAAGAGAAAATGGCGGACAATAGACGGTCGGGAAGATCACGTGGAAAAAAAAATGGCTGCGACTGACGTTATGATTGACCAGGAATCCATTACATGCATCCTTGAGGCAGCGCATGGACGGTTTCTTTTTACAGAAACCCCCAATTATCACGTATCAGTAATATGATGATGCCACAAATATCTTTCAAATGCGTAACAGTAACATGAAGTTGGTATGTTGAAGTTACAAAGACCTTTCACTGTAACGTATCAGTTATGCTTCAAAGTTACGTAACGTTTGCGGAGATTTTGCCGTAACCATAAGGTTTCTGAAACATTACTGTTACATTTTGAAACGTATCTGAAGTGTCTCAATGTTTCAGTGCTACGTAATTGTAGCATATACGAAATATTCTGTGCTGTGTGGGAGTAGATCCTGCAGCATTGGAAACGCGTTCTTTAGAGATATGTATTACACATATCATTTAGCAGTCAGACAAGCAAGACTGGGTGTGTAGGTCGCCAGGTCCAGGTGAACGCTACCAGCCCGACTGTGTTGTGCAGACTGTGATGTTTGGTGGAGGAGGCATCATGCTCTGGGGCTGTTTTCCATGGTTTTGTCTAGGCCCGTTAGTTCCATTACCCAGGAATCTTAAAGCTGCTGCCTATAAGAGCATTCTCGACAAATCTGTGCTCCCAACATTATGGTATCAGTTTAACGAAATCATCTTCATTTACCAACAGGGCAGTGCTCCGTACACAAAGCGAGGTCCGTGCAGGAATAGTTTAAGAAACAGGTGTGGACGAACTTGACTGGCTAGCACAGAGCTCCAATCTCAACCCAATGAAATGCCATTGGTTTGCATTGGAATGCCGACTGTCATCTCGGCTACGCAACCCGACATCGATGACCGACCTGAGGAATGCTTTTGAGGAAGAATGAAAACTAATCCCCGCGTTGGCGTATCAAAATCTTGTGTATACATCGTTCCCAGCAGAGTGGATTCTGTGATACTAGAACTAATTTCATATTAATGTTTTTCCTGTTATAGGCCGTTTATGAAGAGTATAGCGTAAAAGCCAGTGGCGTTAATCGAACTCACATCCTTTTGCTCCGGAGCCGAATACTTTGCCTTCTATGCGACACCGACAAAGTTTGTCGCTGCAACTTTGCCGTCTTTAAATGTGCATCACCTGTGAAATAAGTACGTCACATACATATGTGACGCACTTATTTCACAGGTGATGGCCTGGGACGAAATCGTAGATTTCCGGGTCAGCCGGAAAACCATGTTTCAAAGAAGTCACTGCAGAAAAAGGAATTACCATTAATTCCAGACGATCTGTGGAATACCCATCATGCACTTTTCGAAGAACACAAAGGCAAGGAGACTCAATTTAGGTTCTGGCAATATAGCGTGAAAGTCATTTGGCACTGGTGGAAATCCTTCTGCTCCGGAGCCGAATGCTTTCCCAATTAAGCTAACCCGACGAAGTTTGTAGTTGCAACTTTGCCGTTTTGGCATATAAGTCACCTCCGAGATAGGTACATCACAATAGGCAGAATACCTTTCATCAAATAGCGTATGTTTCTGGAGACAGAATGTAGAGCTTGCCCTCGGTATACACTAAAAATATGTTATCTTCTATTCGTGTTCATTTCATTCCTATTGGTATTTGGAACATGATGAAGTTCGGTATTGCATGACGCAGAAAATGGTTTCATAGCTGTAGAGACGTCTCTCCTGGAAGGAAAGTAGAAGACACTTCAAATCTAATTTTAACAACAGGTGACGAGAACATGTATTTTATGCGTCTTTAAAAGTTTGCTATATGTGAGAATGGTAGCTTTTAATAGAAATTAAATTAAAAAAAGCAGGAAATCGAAAATTAAATTTGTTTAATATTTATGTATGACCGATTAATAAAAACGTTAGTAAAGTCAGTAAAAATGCAAAATTCCTTTGCTGATTTGTTTAAATTTGGCCGAGGCCTTCATAATTTTATATACTGACAAGGAAGAACCAGTTCAAAAAAAAAAAAATTGATGATTACAGACCCTTCACCTTGGAAGCTGAAACTCTAAATGAAGTGACCAGAAGAAATTTAAAATACCGTGCTACAAAAGAATGCCAGGCATTCCTACTTTTATGAGAATATAATGCGATATTTTGCTTATTCACTTTTTATGTCGGCAATTTATTTCTTACGACAGCACCGACAGGAGAAAAACTGGATACATCGCTAGATGCAAGGTTTTTGTAATTAATATAATTGTGAAATGAGACGGTAAAGAAATATGAACTCAGCGTAACGGCAAAGGAATATAGACTCAGCGTAACGGCAAAGGAATATAGACTCACCATGACGGCTAAGAAATATAGACTCACCATGACGCTAAAAATATAGACTCACCGTGATGGCATAGAAATATACTCTCACCGTGACAGGAAAGAAATATATCCTCACCGTGACGGCAAAGGATTATAGACTCACCGTGACGGCTAATAAATATGGACTCACTGTGACGGCAAAGGAATATAGACTCAACGTGACCGCAAAGAAATATAGACTCACCCTGACGGCAAAGAAATATAGACTCATGGTGACGGCAAAGGAATATAGATTCACCGTGACGGCTAAGAAATATAGACTCACCGTGACGGCAAACGGATATAGACCCACCGTGACGGCAAAGGAATATAGACTCAACGTGACCGCAAAGAAATATAGACTCACCCTGACGGCAAAGAAATATAGACTCATGGTGACGGCAAAGGAATATAGACTCGCCGTGACGGCTAAGAAATATAGACTCACCTTGACGGCAAAAGAATATAGACCCACGTGATCGCAAAAATATATATACACACCGTGAGGGCAAATAAATATAGACTCACCGAAAAATAACTGGAACAATAGTCATACTTTTTTTAATTTGATTCCATCGTTCGAACGGTGGCTCAGATACTCAGCACTTGGAGTTTTGTGAAGCACACTGTCATAAAATTTTCTTACAGAAATGCATAAGATGTACACAGCAATTTCATAATCAGGGTCTGTGTATCTGTGCAATAACGTTGTATTAGGTGTACAAATAAGTTTTAAAGTGTTTTAAGGCAATGCAACAGGTAATTTGAGAGAAAACAACAATGCCTTTACGAATGAAAATATGCGCCGTCATTATCTACCACCTTCCGCCATCGGTCGGGCAGCTGATGGATTCCAGCCATGAAGAATACTTCGTCGTGTGTCGCGATGAAGTCGTCAACCCATTTTTGCACTTTGTCACATGTCCAGAACCGTACAGCAGACAACCCACTTTGCATCGATCGAAACAAATGATAGTCTGGAGGGGCTATGTCAGGACTATACGCCAGGTGCTCCAAACCTATGCAGCCAAGCCTTAATAACGTTTCCTTGACTGATTTCGTGACATGCGGCCTAGCGTTGTCGTGCTCTTATTTCATGGGACGCAATCCTTTGCCAGTGAATGGACGTTTTCGACAAATTTCCTGGTTCAATCGCAGCAACTGTTGCTTGTAGCAATTAGTAGTAAGAGTTTGACCCTGTTCCAATAGTTCATGATAGAGCACACTCTTCATATCCCATCTGATGCACAGCATAACTTTCTTGGAGTGAATATTGCGTTTCGTTGTCCAAGTCGTTGCGTCATCGGGGTCTACCCAGTGTTTTTTGCGTTTGGAATTGGTGTACGATATTCACTTTTCATCACCCGTAACGATCTTCCAAAGGAAAGACATTCTGTGTTGTTTATTTTACAGATTCAAGCACTTCATGATACGCTTATCTTTGTTCCTCTGGCTCAGGTCATGTGGAGTCTTTCCCATTGCGCATAAACGATTGGAAATCGTTTGTTGAGTTACCCCAGTTGTCCAGCTTGTTCATTTTGCGTTTGAGACGAATCTTCATCCAGCAATTCTTACAGTTCCTTATGCACAACCTTCTCCGGGACGCCGTTACGTTCGCGATCGTAAACATCAAAATCACCTGCTTTAAACCGTCTAAACCAAAATTCGCGCGTGCTTTTCAATGCAATATTCTCTTCTTGAACAGAACAGATCGATGCACATGCTTTTGCAGAATTTTTTCCTTTATAAAATTCGTAACAAATGCAGTGCCGAATAAATGCAGTATCGCAGGGCATCTTTCACCTATCGATATTGCAAGTGCGTTTGACTGTTGGACAAACTTCTGTGTCACATTTTATACTCTTGACTTGTTACGGTCACAGGACAACAACACGGGGGAATGTCGGATATGTAGATTAGTGGTGTTTGTCACACAAGAAATGCTTCAAAACATATTTGTACACCAAATTATTTTTAGCAAGCTTTTTGAAAAAAAGCACATGGTTTTAGAAGCACTTTTTCCGTGTGCCTCAATAGACGGTATCACTGCATCTATAAGTCCAATATGAATTTTTTTTTAAGAAGAAGCATATGAGTTCGCACAGTTTAAGGTTTCTGTAATGCACAATTTCCTCGCATAATGGAATTGAATTATTTTAACGTTTCGCACCGTGTACACTGTACATTTCTATGATCCGGACCGAAAAAATTGAATGCCTTTCTAAAGCTTACGTTATGCACAAAATTTTCGACACAGTTCTTGCGATAAACGATAACGACACTGGATGGTGCAAAAACAAAGGAGCAAACGATAACGACACTGGATGGTGACCAAAGAGGACCAAGACGCACTAGCGTCTTGGTCCTCCTTTAGAGTTAATAACAGCCTGTACACTTCGAGACATAGACACCATTAGGTGAGTGTGCCTCGACATGCCTGGATGGTTGCGGTCTGGTGCGGCGGCGCACTGTCCTCCTGGAACAAACCGTCAGCAGGATGCGGGAAGGCCATGAAAGCGTGTATGTGGTCAGCTAGCACACAGTCTTAGCGTGCAGTGGTTAGAGACCTCTCTAGATACACGAAGCGACTTAATGTGTCCTAAGAAGACTTCCTAAACCATTGCAGCGCCACCACAGCTTTGAAAAGGGCCGACCTGGCACGGCAGGTGGATGACCTTATGCTGTGGAAGCCACACCTGTACCCTTCTGTCAGCTGGGTACCGCTGAAAACGGGCTTCATCTAACCAAACGACGTGGCGCCACCCTATATAGGTCCAGGTTTGAGGATCCGGGTACCAGGCGAGGCGCAATTTCCGATGATGAGCAGTCAACAGCGGCACAAGAATGGGGTGTCAGCTCCTGTAGTCCAGAGTGTGTGGTATGCGCCTTACGGTTCGTCCGTTGACACTGCTTAGGTATCCAACATTTAACCTGGATGCGATTTGCTTCGCTGTTGTTAATGGGTTCTGGATTTTCTAGGTCGACCCCCGTCACCAATTGCCTGTGGACGGCCACCGCTTGCTCTCTGGGGGCTGGTACGTCCGTTAATGGTATACTTGTGGTACACCCTCGATAAGGTTGCGCTCGGGAACGAAATGTTCTTACCACTTGGGCGATAGCATGATCTCTCTTTTGTGAACAATGCGTAGGGGATCAAAGTCCCTCAGATCACCATGTTTACCCAAGTTACTCGATTCTGTTAGCTGTTCGAAAGACCTATTGTTCACCTATTTATTGCTTGCGTTCGGTTGTGTCTGCTCCACTTTGCGCGGGGATGACCATATCAATTGTCCATCACTCTTATCTCTAATGTTTTGTCTACTAGGTGTACTGATTCTTGGAAACTAAACGTGTTTGCTGTTTTACGCAATTTTTGGAAAGTTCCATTGCATCCACTTAATTCAGAGGCCGAGAAAAATGCATATACAAATACCATCCGCGTTTTATGTAAAGTATATCCACCATGTGGCATAAATTTAAATCCTTTGTTCAGAGACATTTCCATCAATAGCTGACAGATGGAAAAGCTTTAATGAACGTCCAAACATAGGAATAATATTACATCGCCTAAATAAGAATAACATACTTTTTTCGCTAATTGGCGCCTTGTTATAGTAACATTTCAGGCTATATCTGCTAGTGCGTAGCCAATGAAAGAAGTCACGTGTCGTGAGCTGGTTTGGAGAGTATATAAGGTGTGCTGTAGGCATTCGGAAAAATGAGATATTTATCGGATTTGCAAAAAAGGGATGATTATCGGCTTTCGGGCCAAGTGTGGCAGTATTTCTGAAACAGCGCAGTTCGCGTGCTGCTGTGGTTAAAGGGTATCTTGATTGGAGAAATGGCACCATTGCGAATAAGCGACGTGGAAACAGCGGAGAACTACGTGCCATTGCTATGAGAGGTGAACGTCGTCTGCGAATGTGCGTGATACCCGATCGACACGCTAGAGTGAAGCAACTCACTGGCCGAATGTAACAAGGGCTCCCGGAAGTGTGTCTAAAGCCACAGTCCAGCTAATCCTACTGCGTATGGGGCTACGATGCAGACGAATGGTCACTGCATCTGCTCTAACGAAGGTGCATCGGCAGAAACCGCTTCCATTTGCACTGCAGTATCGAAATCGGACCTCCACTGATTGGCAAATTATTGCTTTTTCCGATGAGTCACGTTTGCTGCTTCATCGAACGGATGGGCGTTTGTATAAGGTGAGAAACATCGGAGAACAAACACTCTTCAACCATTGCTGGAAGAACACAAGCTGGAGGGGCAGCGTTATGATTTGGTGAATGTTTCCTTGGCATTCTCTGGATCCACTCATACCTGTGGAATGCACTATGGACCGAATTCGTTATGAATCTATCCTTGCAGACCACGAACACCCATACATGCTGCTTGTCTTCCCTGGGGTGGATGGAATCTTCCAGCACGGCAACACAACCTGTCACACGGCTAGAAATGTTTGAGAGTGGTTGGAAGAGCACGATGAATTCCCTGGCCCTGTAATTCCCCAGTCTTCCAGCCACTACCAGCCTGTCTAGCTGCTGTGCGCGATGCACACGGTGGTTACTCTGGATATTAGCTGGTAGTCACAATAATGTGACTGGACCGAGTATTTATCCATACCATTTTCAGTTTTATTAGTGTCTTTTTTTTTTTAATTTCGGTTTTTGTTCTGCGTTATCATCTGTGACGTTCTAGAGAGGTGAGTCACGTGTCAAGACGACAAATCTGCAGCTATGCATTCCCTCAATGCATCGTAGTCGGTTTGAGCAACTTACACACGATTTCGATCTTCGTCACTGACGTCACAGCCAGGGGGACACGATTTCGATCTTCGTCACTGACAAACTACTGTTTTTACAAATTCTCCTATAAGCTAAATTGTAAATTTATATAGAACTGATTGGTTCTAACCGTAGTCACAGTTATCTGCGTTTTTTATTACAGATAAACTGTTTTTTTTTTTTCGGCGTTCAACGACCACGATTAAGAACTCTTAAGGCCGCACTCAGTCTTCGGCCTCGAATTGCATTGATTTCAAAAAAGGGTTAGAGCAAGGTTTCGTAGGACATACACACTGCCCATGCATGATCTGGCACTCAGCGCAGGACCCAGGATGGGCCACCGGGCTGAAACCAGTGCCTCTAATCACACGGCCAACCGAGCGGCGGACTGTCTTCGCGCTAGCTGAGTAACAAAATATTGTATTCAATTTTGTCAATTTATCTGCTCTACAAACACTACTAAAAATCTTACTTTCAAAATTTAACTATTGTAAGCAGGACAAATATTAACAAAGAATTTCCTAACATTTTGTAACGCGAAATTGAAAAATTTCGCTAGGGAGGATTTTGTTTCTCACACCGTTATAATTGGGAGGCATCCTCCTTGTTTTGTGAAAATCTGTTTTCTTGTTTCTTTATCACGGCCTAATCAGTAAACCTACCTCTCAAAATTTGGTATCATTGAAAAATTTAGACCAGAGGTGGGGAACCACTTTGAGAGCGTTTGTTCAAATTGTCGATAATCTCTCCATTCTAAATAAAAGGAAAGGTAACTGCCTCTGCAGGTGCCGTTTTAGAAATTTCGCCACACTCGTGCTGTCCTAGCTCGCAGCGCAAAACCTATTGAACACAAAAATATGAAATTTAAAATCGTTTGTAGAGAACTGTTTGGAGAACACGCTAAAATAAACTGTTTTTCGATTCTGGCGGTACTTCAAGAGCTATTGTATTTAAAAATTAAGGTCAGCAAAAAAGTTCTCTCAGTTCGCGTTCAGCGCACATTAACAGCAACAGAACCACGAAACTTTGTAGGCATGTAGCGCCATGGCCTAATGTTTGCACTTCGTCTCCCTTTTTGGAATTTCAATTTAGTTTACGAGAAATTAAATTTCTAAATTTCACAAAATTCTCTATTTCAAGATGGGGTCCATTAAAAAAAATGGATATATTGCAAACTATAAATCCTAACGCATTGCAATTTTTTCAGCATAAACTCACGATTATCATCCCTCTTTAAAAAAAAAAATAAGAAAACTAATTTTCTGATTTTTAAGCATTTTTAAAAACGCAAAGGAAAAGAACGAAAGGCTTCCTCTGTCTTCAACGGTAACCACACAGGAAAGTTCTGATCGTGTGACCTGATGCCATGATGACGCAGCTATTTTTAGCGCTCTCTTTTCTCTGGGTGAAAGGACAGGCTACAAATCAAACTGGTGGTACGCAATGCTTAATGACGTAGTGACGCTTTTAAAGTTCGGCGTTTTCCGCCGGAATACGTAAATGCCTATGTAAATATATGATTTCGCCTCGTATATGAAAAGCAAAGAGGGAAAATACGAGTGTGTTCTTCCATGAATTGTTCGACCACTCCTAAATGACCTAGAGATCTGAAAATTGGCATGATGATAGGTCTTAAGGGTCGTATACCTAGAAAAGTACGAAAAAAAAAGCCAGCTTTCGGACATTGTCTGTTTGAATTTTTCGCGGATTGTTTGATCACTTCTAAATGAACTGGACATCCGAAAATTAGCATGCTGATAAGTCTTAAAGTCCGGATACCTAGAAATGAACGAAAACCAGAAGAACTAAAATGGCGGCTTTGGAACGTTCTCTGCTTGAAATTTTCGCGAATTGTTAGACCACTTCTAAGTGACCTAGAGATTTAAAAATTGGCATGCTGGTAGGTCTTAAAGTCTGAATACCTGCAAATGCACGAAAGCCAAAAAAATCTGAAAACCAAAAAATTCAGAAGGGTGGCTTAGCTTTACTGTTTAAAAATGCTAATAGGTTTCAAAATAATTTTATCAGAATCATTGAAATGCTTTGAGAATTTCAAATTTTGATTTAAAATTAACGGACGCCAAAGACTGCTCCATTTTACGTCAAACCGTATGCATTGAAGTCACGACGCTGTTCTAAATCGTAAAATAGTTACGGAAGTTAAATTACTTCTCTTTCCTTTAATTACTTTTCCCTTTCTTAATTTTATTTTCAAAAAATGATTTTATTGATTCATCGTTCGGAGAACGGGTATGATTGCTATTTCTTTTTGTATTTCTCACGCGTGCCCATTGCAATTTTGAACAAAAGAAACATAAGGACAGCGAAGCCAGTGACAACCGCTTACTTCTGTTATTTGGATTTAGAAGTAAACAGAGACTGATCTGTATATGAGAACACGTGTATTCCTGTGAACACTTAATACTGATGTGTCTTGTGAACATTTAATACTGATGTGTAGTCTTGTGAACACTTAATATTGATGTGTAGTCTTGTGAACACTTAATATTGATGTGTTGTCTTGTGAACACTTACTACTGATGAGCTCCTTTGAAAACTTAATAATTATGCGTACTCCTGTGCACATTTAATACTGATTAGTACTCGTGTGAACACCTAATATTGATGCGTAGTCCTGTTAACACTTAATACTAATGCGTGCTCCTGCGGACCCTTAGTACTGATGTCTGCTCCTGTGAACACTTTCCACTGCTCTCGTCGGTACTCGTAAGAAACGTGTGTAAAATAATAGGTTGCTCTACCTCCTGATCCTGAGAGAGAGGTGATCGAGAGCGCTTGATCTTCCTCTATTCTCCACCTGCTAATTTTCCTTCGAGTTACGGTCAGAGATAATCCTTTAGCACTCCTTCTTAGACGAACTCATCAAACATTCATCTTATCGCTGTCTAACTGGATGTCCTTGTTTAGAGCATCTTCCCACCGAAGATGCATTAAACTGTAACACATCTTCTTCTTCAGTAAAATGAAGGAGCTGTTACTAGGAATATCTCTTAGTAGCAGCTCCTTCGTGTGACGTTTATGATAAACGTTATATATATAAATGGTAAAAAAATGAACTTACAAAAACAAAACTGATGCACAATGTTTTTTCAAGAACTGAAGATTTAACGACTGATGGGCAAATCTAGAAGAAAACGCTTCCTACATTTTCTTAGGACAACAGATATCAAGCGAGGACCATAATAAATTAACTGGCGTGTAAAGTTTGGTTGGAGAGCATTTGGAAAAAACAGTCCAATTTTCTAGAGCAATTTACTCTCATGTCTTCAAACAAAAGTGTTTAATCTGTGAATCTTTCTGATTCCTACTTATGAAACATAGACATAGATATTAACGAAAAACCATCCAAACTAGTGAAAGGTGCATAGTTAGCTGCATGCTTGGCATAGCCAAAAAGGATACGAAGACAAACTCACGGATCAGGAAAATGACGGGAGTTGACGACATTATGATCAAGGTAAAATCACTGAAATCGCAATGGGATGGACATATCACTAGAACTGAGAAACGTTGGACAGTTGAAATACTAGATTGGATTACAAAGAACAGAAAGGAAAAGACCCAGAAGAAGACGATATGACAGATGAGTGGATAAAATTAGGAGGCATTTCGGAGAGACATGGAAGAGACTGTCTCTAAACAGAAATTTGTGGAAGAAAAGTTGGGGAGCCCATCAAGCAGTGGACAGACAATTTTTGATAATGATGATATATACACTGACGTATTAAAATAATATGACCACCTACCAATTAATGAAAATAACCACACTTGGCCTGGATGAGAGCGGCGAGACGGCGAGGCATGGACGCAATGAGGCCCTGGAAGATTGCCCGAAGCACACGTGCCTGTTTGGACTGCAGTTGAGCACGGAAGTCTCGGAGATGACGGGATTTTGGGTCCGAACGTCAAACCTGTCGATCCAAATAGTCACATAAATGCTCTATGGGATTCAGGTCTGGCGATATCGCTGGCTAAGGGAGAATGGAAACATCGCCGTCGTGACCTGGAACCAGACACCCAACCCCTCAGCGACGAGGCAGGCCGCATTGTCCTGTTGGTACACACAATCAGCACTAGGGTAAACATATACACATGTATGCCACCGGAAAACGTTGTACGAAGAATACATATCCAGATATGCACCCTGCTTCGCACCAAGGGCCTGAACGTGACTGACACGCGTGTCCCGCTGTTGGCTCTCGTGTGTCTGTCGCCGTATAAACCACTGTGCATCACCTCTTTGGAGTAGTGACCACAATTCATCTGAGAAGGCAACCTTTTCCCGCTATTCCACTATCCAAAGACGGTAGTTCAAAGCAAATTGCAGGCGTCGCTACCGATGGACCTTGGTTAACATGAGCGCCATGACGCAGCGTCAACTCCGGAGACCCATGCGCAGCAGGATTTCCTCTACAGTTATCGGGGAAACATACCCGGGTGCCCCAGCATTCGTTTGCGTGGTCAATTGCTGCCCTGTTGCGCGTCAATTGCTCTTTATCAATCGACGGAGGTGACGTTCCCCTCTGGGGTCGATGGCCATTGGGACTCCACAGTTAGGTCGTCGGGAGATACTCGGGGTGCCAGCGCTTCATTCTTGGTACACTCTTACTACATCACTTAGCGAACATCCCACGAAATCTTCTGTTTCTGAGATGCTTCCACTCTTGGCGCGGTAGCCGTTGACTGTAACTTTCTGAACGTCCATCAAGTCACTACCTCTGCCTACTGTGCTCACATTCCGCACTATGGCTCATCTGTCTTGGATTATATTAGGGATATGCAAATGTTTCCGGATCCCCCGCTAGCGAGCGTTGTATGGGTCTAACAGGCCGGCGACCCGTACTGTCAGTTCGTACATGAAGCCAGACATGGGGGTCGATAAAGTTTATTTGCAGCCACTGTTTGTTACTCATGTTTAAATTATGGAAATGTGCGAGTGAAGCATACGGTTCAACATGTCAGGCGTATGGCGAAACGGGTATGTGTGAGCTGACGTGTCGAGAATAGTTTGCCAGGTTTAAGAAAGGTGATCTAAGCTTGGAAGACAAGCCACGTGCACGTAGATCGCAGGAACTCGCAGACGAGGAGCTGGAATAGCTGTTGCAAGAGGATGCCAAACAATCGACAACGCAACTGGTGAAACGTTTGAAAGTGGCTCAGTCGATGGTGTTACGGCGTCTACAGGCCTTGGGGAATATCCAGAAGATTGGTAAATGGGTTCCGCATATTTTACCTGTGCGTAATATTGGTCAACGATTGGGCATCTGCATGTCGTTGCTGAAGAGGTTTCAAGGGAAGAATTTCTTGTGGAAGGTTGTTACCGTGGATGAAAAATGGGTCTATAGCGAAAACTCCGTACGCAAGCAATCCTGGTTCGACCCAGGCCAACCATCAACATCCACTGCAAAACAGGATACCCACGGGGCAAAAGGTGTTGTTGTGTGTGTGGTGGGATATGCATAGAGTGCTGCGCTTCGAACTGTTGAAATCGGAAGAAAAAATCCTTGCACAACGATATAGCGATCAATTGATGAAACTGAATACCGCAATTGAGCAAAAATGCCTATGGACAGGTAAAGGATGCCGCCCAGTCATCCTGTTACACGATAATGTCTGGCCACATGTAGGTACCACCACGAAATCAACCCTTGAACAGTTACACTGGGAGGTTTCATCTCACCCGGCTTACTACCCGGACATTGCACCCTTAGACTTTCATCTGTTTCGCTCTATGCAACTTTCTTTAGGCAACTGCTTAGCTCCTTTCTTTTCTCTATGCAACTTTCTTAGGCAACTGCTTAGCTCCTAGTCCAACAGCTGTTCACCATAGTTCCAGAGGCGGAAAATTTAGTCACTGCGTTCTTCAGCTGAAAACCCGAGATCTTCTATCACAGGGGCATTCATTTGTTGGCTGAAAAATGGCAAAAGGTCATTGATGCTAACGGCCAATATTTCGTTGAATAAATGTGTACTGCTTTCCTGATTGTTCCTGTCTTCTTTCTCCTTAAAACGGTAGAAACCTTTGCATACCCATAATATCTCCGTTTTGTCACGTGCACTCTGTGACGTGCCTGGGCGAGTACACGGTGATTCCAGGGGAGGTCGACATGATTGTGTATTTTTATTATTGGTTTATTAGTGTGGTTTAAAGAAGCAAGTTGTCGCGCTCAGAATACAGCGTGCGAACAATTTTTTTCACGTGCCACTTTGGACACGCGTGCCATAATATTGTCACTCCCTGAGTATACAGCTTGGAATAAGCGGCAGCTCTTGCGTGTTAATTCACTTTAAGTTCAAAAGAGAAAGAGGTTTTGATCCCGTTTTTATGTTCGATTAAACACGTAAATTAATTTCCGCGTCTTGGAATCAAAGCATTAATGCACCGTAGCGGTTCTTTATGACTTTCTTAGGCAGCTGCTTAGCTCCATCAGATTATCGATTATTCAGTTTCGTTTTATGGAAGATCTGGTTCGTGTGGGAAATTAAATTATTTTTTGGTTATGATTATTTATTAATTTCAGACCGGCGTTATTATGAAAAATATTATAATGAAATTTTAAAGATGACAATCCGATTTTTGGCGTAAATGTGACAAGGATGGTAAGTCATATAATATCCGAAAACTTGAAAATTTTCATCGTCCTGGAGGGAATCCTGTGATGGTTAAATTCAAATTGATCGGAAACTTTGAACTTGATCGTTCTGGGTGGTGTAGTGGTTAGCATACCCGGGCGTTTTCTGGGGGACGCGGATTCGAGTCCCGCTCCAGGGCGATAAAAATTTTCAAGTTTTCGGATGTTATCTGACTTACCATCCTTGTCACATTTACGCCAAAAATCTGATTGTCATCTTCAAAATTTGTATTATATGGCGTAATCCCGTATTTCTTTCACGATTATAATGAAGCAGGGTTTTAGAAGACTGGTTGTTCCATTTGAAATACTCACGATGTTTTTTCACCTTATATTAATACCGTGAAAAAGAATCCCTTACATTTCAGTACTTCAAAAATATTTCTTTGTGTTTTGTATTTTAATTATTTCTTTACATCTTTCGTGTTTACAGCAAACAAAATATTCGACGTTTGACTTGTCATGATACATGCTTTTCTAGTTCCCAGAAGATTTTCAAGGTTATCATCTGTATGAATTCATTCATTAACACTCAAGGTTTCTGTCAGATTTTTCGACATGTTAGCATGTTCTTTTTTCAAAAATGACATTTCGAAATATCATGTTCTTCTGAAACTTAAGGCTAAGCAGAAATGAACTGCCATTTTTTTTCTGGTACCCGTCCTTTTGCTAACCTCATGATACTACTGAAAGTATGCTGTTTCTAATTAAGTTTCGTAAATCCTGACGTAATTCAAACCTAAGAAAAATAGCGCTTTTAGAAGTGTGAAAATTAGGAATAGGAGATTTTGCCTGAAACATTCTGAGAAAAAAGGTTTTCCTTCTCAGGAATTAGATACTGAGATTTAAATTTTTTTAAGTTTTTTTTTTTTTTTTTAGATTTCGCAATCTGGGAAAGTTTGCGATTGGTTCCAACAATAAATATTCATTCATTTTAGTACTTCTCATTTTATGTTAGATGAGCTTACTATTTCATTCGCTTTCTTTTTCAACTTGTTTACTTACAAAAGCCGTGATAATGTTTTTTTGTTGTTGTTGTATTTTTAAATTACACTCTGAAAATACCTTCAAATGCTATTTCTTTCTTTCATTTTTTGATTGCTGCGGAAACACACAGAACTTAACTCTGAATTTAAAGTTTAAATTTCTTTCCCTCTTTCTGTCGCCTCACGATTTTTTTTCCCATCAGCCAAATGTACAGCGATTCCGATTTATTTTTTATTGCATTCTCTATGCACTGTCCACATTCTTCGGAATTACATTAGTGAAAAAATTCATGGAAATAGATTTTCAGGTTTTTATTTAATTAGATAATCTAATGTTGCTTGTACGTAAAGTGCTGAAAATCGCAGTTTAAAGAAATTCGGTATATACAAATTTTTAAAACTTTTAATCAGGTTTACAGATTCATCGACACTCATTACAAAAACAGTTCCTTTCACCGCAAACGCAGTCCTTCTTTTCAGTTGATCGCCAAAGAAAATTTTAATTAGTGTATTTATATAAGATTAAATTAATGAAAATAAAAACTTAATATCAATATGTTCGATGTTTGTATCGTTAAATAGGAAACAAGGCTTTTGAACTAATGAAATAAGTACCAGGCATAAATGTTTTGATTTAATAAGGTAATAAATTCCAGTTTTTATCGACTTACTAATAGTTTTTAAATATTTTTTTAATTAAAGTTGTGGAATGAAATAGTTTTTTCTGTGAAGTACGTGAACCCTGGCATTAACGTAGTTAATACGAAGAAATATTTTAAGGTACTTTACATGGAAAAAGTTGAATTTGCATTAATTCAGAGTTTGTAGCTTCGAAAACATAATGAATAGTCTACTTCATGAAGCCGTTAATAATAATCATTTCAGTGTATCATGATAAAAACCTAGTACCGAAATATTCTAAATCAGTGTAAACCCTTTTTTCATCAGGTATTGGAAAATTAAATCAGCAGTGCTAAGAAGAATGTCCACCCTTTCGTACCAGGGGTCAGCATGATGGAGACAGGTCGTTTTAAAAGTTACTATCCGCGAGCCAAAAAATATCACTCTGGTTCTCCATTGTTCGTTATTTTTTTAATGCACTAGCAATCATGCACGTTCCCCGAACGGTGAATCTAAAAAATCATTTTTGAACATAAAATTAAAGAAAGGGAAAAGTAATTAAGGGAAAGAAAAGTAATTTAAAATCCGTAACGGTTTTAGGATTTAGGACAGCGTCTTGACGTAAAATGGAACAGGCCACTTAATTTTAAATCAAAATTTGAAATTTTCAAAGCATTTCAGTAATTCTGACAAAATTATCTTTAAACCTATCAGCATTTTGAAAGCCACCCTTTTGAATGATTTGGCTTTCAGATCTTTTCCTAGGTGTAGAAGTGGTAGAAAAATTTCAGCAGATAGTGTTTCAAAGCGCTGTTTTTGTTTTTGTTTTTCGTGCATTTACTGGACTTTAATACCTACCAGCATGCCAATTTTAAGATTTCTAAGTTATTTAAAAGTGGTCTAACAATTCGCAAAAATTTCAAACAGCAAACAGACAACGATTTAAATACGCTACTTTTTTTGGGGGGAGGGGTCGGATTTTTCTAGGTATCCGGACCTTAAGGTCTGTCAGTATAATGATTTTCAGATCTCTAGGTCATTTAGAAGTGGTCAAACTATTTCCAAAAGTTCAAGCAGAAAATGTTCCAAAGCCGCCATTTTGATTTTTTTTTTTGGTACTTTTGTAGGTATACGGACCATGAGACTTATCAGCATGCAAATTTTCAGATCTCTAGGTCATTTAGAAGTGGTCGAACAATTAGCGGAGGAACACAATCTCATTTTCCTTGTTTGCTTTTCATATACGAGGCGAAAGCCTATATTTATATAGTTATTCACGTATGCCTGCGGAAAACGACCAACTTTAAAGGCGTGGCTACGTCATTAAGCATTGCGTCATTACCAGTTTGATTGTAGCTTGTCCTTTCACCCAATGAGAAGAGAGTGCTAAAAATAGCTGCGTCACCATGGCAGGAGGTCACGGGACCAGAACTTTCCTGTGTAGTTGACGCTGAGGACTATAATGAATAAGCTTAACTGCAAGTTATGTTGTAGTAATTATGATAAATAAATTCTTATGCTGGTTGTTAATGGAGACACTTAATGAATAAGACCTAACAGCCAGACAGAGGTCTGACAGTACTATGAACTGAGAAAAACGTACTTACTTAAAAACCTTTTATTTGGAAAACTCCTGGTATCATCCAACACACACTCTACTAAATCACACTACTACTGAATATCCGAACCTTCGTAGAATCGCATCACAATAGTGAAGAAGAACCTAATCACACAAAACGAAGCTCCTCGCACATAAAACAAAGCTCTTTTTTTGGTATCGTTGAGCGCGCCTATTTATACTGCCTACCACCACGTCATGACTTACACTCATTGCCACATATCATTCAGCGGGAGAAATAACATCTCGTTAAGTAAGAAGATAATGTACATAGGAAAATAAAATAACCAGAGATAGTAAAATCAAAAGGAAACTGAATCTAGAGTATACATTACAGGACAGAATAAACCGCTCGTTCCTTTTCTTTGCGTCTTTAAAAGTGCTTAAATATCAGAAAATGACTTTTTCTTAAAAAGAAAATTTGTAAAAAGAGGTATGATAGTTGTGAGTTTATGCTGTAAAAATTGCAATGCGTTATGATTTATGGTTTGTCATATATGCGTTTTTTAAAAAGGATCCCATCGCGAAAATTAAAAAAAATAATTTCTCTTAAACTAAATCAAAATTAAAAAAAAGGGATATGAGGCGCAAAAATCTGGCCATGGCCCTACATGGCTACAAAGTTTCGTGGTTCTGTTGCTGTTAGTGTGTCCGGGGAGCGAACTGATAGCAGTATTTTGCTTACCTTAAATTTGAGATACAATAGCTCTTAAAGTATCCCCAAAATCGAAAAACCCTTTATTTCAGCGTGTTTTCCGAATAATTCTCTACAAATGATATACATTTCATATTTTTGTGTTCAATACTTATTCGCGCTGCGCGTTAAAACTGCACGAGTGTTCCGAAATTTCTAAAACAGCGGTGGCGGCAGTTGGAGTTACTATTTTTGTAGAATAGAGAAATTTGTAATTAAAATCAGGGGAAAAAATTCTTGTATGTCTTAACGTAAGAACTGGTTAAGAACATTTATTGTGACTTTCTGCCAAAAGTATACATAATTCTATGAGTAAAGCAAAATTTAATGAGTGAAGAACGGTAATTTCTATGGTAAAGTAACTTCCTTGCCACCAAGAAATGACATCACCATAGAAATTCTCCTGTTATTCATCTACTATACAGCAGAGGAAGTTAATGAAGAACAGCGCTATATGATTCAGTCGTCCCCGTCCCACGCACACAACGCAGACCTCTCCCAAAGATATCGAAATCCAAATGGACGCATCACGCTACTTTAAAAAAAAAAGTGTTGAACTTTCACGAAACAAAGAATGTAAAATAAGAATGGACATGGTTTGTTGTTTTTAAAGGTGAGAAGTGAGAGCTTCGGGACCTGATTTCGCGTTCGTTCCGACCGTGCTTTAAGAGCACGCTGGGCCTTCTAACCCAGGATTGTTATGGGTATCCGGAAGAAGTACGCTGCCGGACACTTGTTAAGGACAGATGACAATAGCAACGATAGCAACCATAAAATGGAAGGCAGGAAAATGTGGAAATTAGCATAAGTGCGGGATACAGTAAGACGTGTTGTGCGTATGCAAATTTTGGATTGCCGAACTTGTTCGTTACATCATAGCGCTGATAAGAGATATAAAGGATTTGACGCGTATTGACCGTTGTTGTTCAAACACAAAGTTGAAAGGGAAAGAATCAATTGCCGAACTGGCAATTTTCAGTATGTCTTCCCGACATCACCTAGATGATTTTGCGCATGGCCGTATTATTGGCAAGATTGCAGAAGGGCGAAAAATAACAGATGTTGCCATGGAGTTCGACGTCAGCCACAATGTTGTTTGAAGGCTTTGGAAATCATTTCAAACAAATGGAGAGTGTAGCAAACGTCACGGGGAGGTCGCGTTCGCAGTACGACACCTGCAGAAGATCGGTACATAGTGCTATCAACAAAAAGACACAGGCGCAGCGCAGCTAGTGAGGTAGCAAATAAGTTTATGGCTGCTACTGGCAAGCGGATCTCCCGAAAAACTGTCGCCAGACGTTTGCATGAAGGAGGACTATACGCCCGCCGTCCTGTTGTGTGCATCCCATTGTCCAGACGTCACCGCACCGCCCGTTTGCAATGGTGCCATCAACATTGCAATTGGACTGATAACGGCTGGTCTGCTGTCCTCTTCTCAGATGAGAGTAGATACAGTCTATCGTCTGATTGTCGACGACAACTGATCTGGCGTGATAGTGGTACTGCATATTGTCCAGCAAACATACAGGAAAAGGATCGATATTCGACATGTAGTGTCATGGTATGGGCTGGCATCAAGATCAATGGCCGTACGTCCCTCTATGTGCTTCCAACTGGAACTATGACTGGCCAACGATACATTAATGATGTTCTGCTACCTCATGTTCGCATGTTCCGTGGTGCTGTCGGTGATAGATTCATTTTCATAGACGACAACGCAACATGTCATCGAACAGTCGCTGTCCAGGAGTGTCTTGAGAGCAAGGATATTCAACGCCTCGTATGGCCAGCACGTTCTCCAGATCTGAATCCCATTGAAAATGTGTGGGATGCTTTGGGGAGGAGTCTTGCTGGTCGCCAATGCCCTCCAATAAACAAGGACACCCTCATCCGTGCACTGACAGAGGAATGGGATAAATTACCCCAACATCTGCTTGATAATGTTGTGCAAAGCAGGACACGACGTGTAGAATCTTGCATCGCCCTCCATGGTGGCCATATCCCGTATTGACATCTTACGCTGGAACGCCTGCGGACGGTAATTGCATTTTTTTCACGTTTACGTATTCTGCACAAAATGGCCTGTTTGTCCCTTGAACACGTTCCAAAGCCTTCTGGATTTCAGAGCACAATAAATTGTCTTTCTTGTAATGTCCTGGCATTCTGACATTATTTTATTTCACTTGGCATCCAACCACACTTACTTTTTTATGCGCTATATAGCCGTTAATGATCCGTTCTTAGCAATTGTCCAGCAGTGTATATCGTCTACTGGGGAAGTCACTCTTCCCCAGATATTTCAACCAGAGACTTTGTACCTGCAACTTCAGTGCAATCATTATGGGTTTTTTCTCCAGGAAAGAGATGAGCCGAGTATAATAGGCGACCACAGATTGGTCGCCTACTATACCCTGCTCTAATCTTCAAACTGTGTTTACTTGCAGTTGTGGTGTTTCTAGAGTAACGTAGGTTTCGTGATGTTACGCGTGAGGCCAAAGATGTGTAGGACGACCACACTCAGTCCGTTGTCAGAATGCAACTTCTTCATTCAGTGTATGGTTTTTCCAGGAGTTTTTGGCCAACAGAAGTCCTCTGGTGGCCCTAATATGGCCACCAAAATTAGTTGTAGGATGTTTGAACCTTTTCTCTTTATTAATTTCCTGGTGTTCACTGCAGATGCGGTTCCGTTGAGGTCATTTCTCAAACACTTGAGGCACGGTCACTTCCAGGTAGCAGAAGCTGGCCACTGCTCACTAGCCATGACCTTGTTTGAGTTTGTCACTGGCCATCATGGTGATGGTGAGATGACTCGGTCCAGTTTCCGATCCGCATAATGTGGTGACTGTTGACTATTGACTTTACCCTTATTCTGAATCTCCGTGCTTTTTCTTTTTTAGTTCTCACTTTCTTCTGGACTGATTTCTCGGTGGCTGTTTGAATCAGGGTACGTGGGCTCTGAGATTTCGGATTCTGCTGCCTTCCAAGCCTCGGTCGTTGCCGCAGTTGAGACACCTTTTCTCGGGATATGTGTAGCGCTCTTTGCTATTTGAAACGTGTGTATGAAACTTTCAGAACATTGCGTAATATTTCCTCTACTAATTCACTCACCTTAAGTGAAACAAAGTCAACCAACTAAAGTTCAAGAATGATTTCCTAACAGTTCGTCTTTATTTCAGCCACACTTCAACCATATATATGCATTCTAATGAAAACAATCACCGAACACCCCTTCAAAACCAAATGAACGGATCCGCTGCGTTGTTAAGATGTGTGGTACAGCTGCAAACGCTATAAAAACAAGCCTGCAGCTGACCGCGATCATATCGCACTGTGAGATTGAGTGAAAATGTAGCTGCGGGAGAGAACTGACTTTGAGAAAGACAAGATTGTTTGTTGTGATATTAGTGGGTTGTCTATAAGAGAAACCGAGAGGCGTTTAAATATACCCACGTCAACTGTTTTCGATGTACTGAATGAGTGGAAGACACATGGCGTGCCTGAAGCAGCAAAACGTACCGGCAGACCAAAGACAATCAGTGATAGATGACGACGAAGCCTCAGGAGAGTCGATACAACTAATCGACGGTGTACTCCACAAGACCTCAGTGTATACACTGCTGGCCACCACAAATGCAACACCGAGAAGGAAGCATCCGATTGCCCTGAAATTCGCAGCATGCGTCGCCCGCGAGACAACATGCAAACGACTACCACCGCTGGGCATATGCAAATCATTGTGCGCCCGGCACGCCACCGAGAAGCACCATAAGAAGGTGCACAGAAGGCGGAGTATAAGTAGTGGAAGTGTGTTGTGCTGTCGGACTTGTGCGTGGGAAGCTTCCTGATGC
This sequence comes from Macrothele yani, assembly GCA_039090855.1. Lineage (NCBI taxonomy): Eukaryota > Metazoa > Arthropoda > Arachnida > Araneae > Macrothelidae > Macrothele > Macrothele yani. The sequence goes on from CM076995.1 coordinate 192,250,893, forward strand.
CTCGTCTCAGAATACGGCAGTCACTCCAGCACGTTTCAGAGTTCAACAGGGGACGAATAGTGGCTTATCGCGACAGCAGTTTATCGTACCGAGGCATCGGTGCCCGTGTTAGACGACATCCTGCCACAATGAGGCGAGTATGGATTCGGTGAGTGCAGGAGGGACGGACGGACCGACGCGAGAAATTGCCGCAGCCACGACACACCACCGAACGAGAGAACCGACATGTTGTGCGGCGGGAATTGACGGCTCGCACCGCCAGATCACGAACGCTAGCGCAGGAATTAGGGTTTGTTCCGCAACAACCTGTGTCAGCACGTACCGATCGACGTCGTCTGCAGGAGCGGAGACTTATCGCACGGGCGCCCATTGCTCCGATTACCATTGGCGTTACACCACCGGCGAGTGCGGCGGCATTGGACCGTTGAACACCGCACCTGGACTGCGGAATGGCACGTGTCTTCTCCGACGAATCCCACTTCTTCCTGCAACACACCACGTAGGTAGGATCCGCGTGTGGTGGCACCGCGGCGAGAGACTGTATGACGCCTGCATTATGCATCGTCATACCGGTCTGTCGCCTGTCGTTATGGTTTGGGGCACAATTAGATATGAGACCCGCACCACTATGGTACGCATCACCGGTATACACAACAGCCACCGCTACATCTCTCACGTTTTAGAGCCTGTAGCGGCCACGTTTCAGCAGGAAAATTTGCGCCCGCACGTGGTACGCATCGTGCAACAATTCTTCACTGCAAACCAGGTGTCGCTGCTGCCGTGGCCCACCTGTTCTCCCGATATGTCGCCCATCGAACACATCTGGTTTCTGATCGGCAACCGAGTGGCTTGGCAAGCACCACCCGCGGCTACACCTGATGAACTGTGGCAACGTGTGGAAGCAGCTTGGACCGACATACCCCAAGAACACACCCAACGCCTCTTTCGTTCGATGCCGCGGCGTGTAGCGGCCGTTATTGCCAGCCATGTAGGCAACACGAACTATTGATGTCTGTCCGCGTGTTCCACAATTCGCACGGGCCTGTAAGCTCAATCGCTTCATCTTTGTATCTGTTGTTATGTGTCCCGTAAATCTGGCTTTGCTATCTCGTGTCCTTCTAGGTCTTGCATTTTGGGTGGCCAGCACTGTAGATGAGGAAAACATGCTGGAACATCGGTATGTACATGTACCATTCCCAGAGAGCTTCATTCCATGGGTTGCCATGGTCGTGCGGCTGCTCATAAGCCTTTCATCTTCACTCGGAGTGCTGCTCGTTGTTTATCATGGTGTAAAGAACATTTAACGTGGTCCGTAGATCAATGGAAACGGGTCCTATGGACTGATGAATCCAAATACACGATCCATCAGTCTGATAGCCGTGTGTGGATATTGTGGCAGCCAGGAGAACGCTATTTACCACAGTGTACTCTCGCTATGGTCACGTTTGAAGCTGGTAGTGTACTCGTGTGGTGGTATTTTTCGTGGTATGATCTCGTACCATTGGTTATCGTGAAAAACCCTGTTAACGAGCACGTCTACTTCGATATTCTGGACAATTATACCCTACCAACTCTATGGCAATACTATGGAACCGAGCGTTGTTGGTACCAGCAGGATAATACACTGAGCCATAAAACAAGGACAGTTACGGCGTGGTTTGACGATAATTCCGTATTGTGTGTGGAGTGGCCAGCACAGAGCCCTGATCGTAATCCCATAGAGCACCTATAGGATGAATTAGAGCGCCGCATAAGAAGTTTGGAACCAAGACCTACGTACTATTAAGCAATAGTTAGCGGCTGCATTATGTACTGAATGGTAGCGAATAACTATCGCTGTGTTCAAAAACCTTGTCGAACGCATGTCTCGAAGGGTCAGTGCATGCATTAAGGCCAAAGGTGGACCGACACTGTACTGATGTACATCAATAAATGCTATGTTGTGTTTCTCCTCTAGGTGTCCGGTGACTTTTGCCAATGTCGTGTATATACACCACAGATCAGCAGTTCGTACAGCCTCCACGACTATCACTAACACACAACACTTTTTTGCTGCTTGCTCCAACATTATATCTTTCGTACTTACAGTCCACTGCACTCGTTAAGCACGTTGACGTCAAGGCTGTTGCCAACATGCATTCAAAAATGAGAAAATATAACGTTAAGGTTGAAAACGCTGAAAAAGGATCAATTCAAAATTTACATAAAGAAAAGTAACCAAAAAGGAAAATCAGATTACAGTGTACGTCATATGCGGTCCAACGTATCTTCTTTGAGGACGGACGTCTCCTCTGGGTGGTCGGAGTGCGTCGCTTTTTAAAGTGCTGGACTAAACTTTTTCAGTTTTTTCGAGATGTTTTCGTGGTTTCGTTTTTATTTGTTTGGCGAAGGGGGATGCATTTATTTGCGGCTGGGTGGTGTATGCCTGAGGGAGCATGTTGTCTGTTATGTACCGGTTCTGTAAGAATACCTAGCGTGAGAGGCCTGGTAGAGGTGAAAGTCACCACTAGGTGGAGAGAAGTGAGTCTTTGAGAATACTTCTCTTAGATTACGGTGGGGCGTCTTGATGGTCTGGATGATGCTGTACGTGAAACCGTGGGGTGTGCAACTGGACGTGACTGTTTCACCTGCCGAACTGACCTCAAAATATTAATTTTCATGATGGAAAGGGAGGCACAATATGCAAGAGAATTTGGCAACAAACAGAGAAAGTGCGCTGCATGACTCAGTCTATCTGACTTCGTGTACTACTGGGAGTGGTCCGTAGTAAAGCAGGTAAAACTGTCCCTCCCATTAAGTGTAACAAAATGCAGACTTATGCATATATATCAGGAGTTCAAGGAAACAACACAGAAATCGAACCAAAGAACTTCAACCAGTTTCCCGTGTTCTGTACCTACTCTTGCTCCAGAAGACAAAGTACAGAGGTAGAGTTTTAAGCAGTTCCTTTTTAAATACAGTATACATACATTTTTATTTATCGCACCATGTGTTCTTATTTATATACGTATATACTGTATATATATATATATATACATGGAATGTAAGGTCAGGTGATGCGCAACATCACAGCCTCTCCTTGACAAATGTCAACCCCGCCTTCTCATGGTGCATCCTGTTCTCACTAAAGGGGCTCTGACGACCGCCAATAGCGCTATAACTATACCATCGGGATTAGAAGAAATGCTATCCCACACTCACCAACCCGCTTGGCCAGCGTGGTGAGTAATGGCCAAACCCATCCAAAATGACTCCACAACTTAAATCTTGGCCCTTAGTCTCCGGCAGCTGGAATGTACCTGACCAAGGCAGCGGCCAGTGCGACATGAAGGCAGAGGGTGCTAAGAATTCCCGGAGGACCGGACTAGGCTGCCATCTGATGCTGACCTTGGCTACGTATAATGGACGCTCCCTATCTTCTGATTCAAGGCTTCCTGAATTGGAAAAGGAACTACAAAGGATCAAGTGGGACATCGTCGGGCTAAGTGTGGTACGGAGAAAAAAAGATCTCATTGAACTGAAAAGTGGACATCTCTTCTACTATCGTGGGACAGATACTGGCAGAAGTAGTGGGGTTGGATTTATAATAAACAAGAAACTGAAGGATAAAGTTGTAGAAGATAAATCTTCCTCTGACAGAGCTGCACGACTCGTTATCCAACTCTCGAGAAGATACCAGACCCAGATTATTCAAACTTATGCACCCACCACAAGTCATCCTGAAGAAGAAATTTAAGATTTTTTTACGAGGAAATTCGTCATCTAAATAATAAAGGTAAGCAGCACTTGAAGATAATTATGGGAGATTTCAATGCAAAAATAGGGCAACAGCAACAGAATCAAACTTCAGTAGGTACATTCGGTCACGGCAACAGAAACCAGCGTGGAAATACATTCCTAGAGTATGCAGAGGCTAAAGGGTTTTTCATCTTGAACTCCTTTTTCAAGAAAAAGCCACACAGGAAATGGACATGGAGACATCCAAATGGGACGACAAGTGAAATTGAATTTATTATGTGCAACAAAAAATTCGTCATAGAAGGCTGCAGTGTGCTAAACAAGTTCAACACAGGTAGTGACGATAGATTGGTGAGGGATGTAAGATGCACCTCAACACTAAACTCGAACGTGCAAGCTCATAAGACAAACAAAATCTATTGACATAACCAACCTTAAAATACACCATTATACCTTCAAGTTGGAACTGAAGAACAGATTCTCTGCTTTAGAAGTCTTAGCATTGGAAGAAGAGGATATTTCTGAAGTTAACAGAAAAGTAACGAAAGCTCTTTTGGAAACAGCAACAAAATTAGCTGGGTCTAAGAAAAAGTGGCATGTGGACAAATTATCAGGAAAAACCAAAATGTTGTTACGATAAAGAAGAAAGATGAGGGCAACTAAAAAAGATGTGACTTTCAATGTGGAATATATAGAGCTATGCATGTCAGTACGAAAATGTATCACTGAAGACGTAAGGAAATTCAACTTTGAACTAGTGAGGAAAGCAATTGAAAACAACCAAAGCCTAAAGATAGGAAAGGGACATCTCAGTAAGGGAAGAAAACAGATTACGGCACTGAGAAAAGAAGATGGTTCTGTAACAAGGAATACAGGCGAAATTTAGGCAAGAGTGAAAGATTTCTACTCCAAATTATATGAAAGGGATGATACATGTACTCCAGACATCATTAAAGGTGCCTGTACCAGAGGTGTTCCAGTCCTCCCAGCAGAAGTTGCACATGTAATCAAGAACATGAGGCGATGTAAAGCTCCAGGAGAAGAGGGAATTATTGTAGACATCATACAAGAAGCAAGTGGAGAAATTGCAACAGTACTCACCCAAATTTTCACTCGATGCCTTAATGAAGAGAAGATTCCTGAGGATTGGAACAACGCTACAATGATCCTGCTACATAAAAACGTGACATTGAGGATCTCAGGAACTGCAGACCTATCAGCCTCCTATCAGTGGTTTATAAAACCTTCACTAAAGTTCTTTCACACCGCTTGAAGGTAACACTGGACATGGCTCAACCGAGAGAACAAGCTGGATTCAGGAGTGGCTACAGCACTATAGATCATATCCACGTACTGGGAGAACTAATTGAAATAGCGAGGGAATATGAACTTCCATTGTGCATGGATTTTATCGATTATGAAAAAGCCTTTCATTCGGTGAAGCCATCAGCAGTTACAATGGCTCTGAAATCCCGCGGTATTGACGATATATACATTAATATTATTAATAGCATCAATGAAAATGCAAGTGCAAAGATTCGGCTTTTTGAAAATACAACACACATAGAAATTGGAAAGGGAGTGAAACAAGAGGACACCATATCTCCCAAGCTCTTTAATGCCACATTGGAAAATGTCTTTCAATCAATGAACTGGGAAAACAAAGGGATAAAGGTTAATGGAAATTATCTAACCCACCTACGTTTTGCTGATGACATAGTCATTTTTGCAACTACCCCATCAGAGCTGCAGAGTATGATCCAGTCACTTGCTGACATGAGTAAGGAAGTGTGATTAAAAATGAATTTTCAGAAGACAAAAGTTATGTTCAATGCTTTTACAAGAAATGAAGATTTCACGATTGATGGAGAAAAGCTGGAGATAACAGACACGTACGTTTATCTTGGACAGCAGATATCAAGTGAGGGTCACATTGATGAAGAAATTAATCGGCGTACATAACTTGCCTGGAATGCTTTTGGAAGAAACAGCATAATTTTCAAGAGCAATATGCCATTATGGCTTAAAAAAAAGTATTTGATCAATGCATCCTTCCAGTGCTTACGTATGGTGCAGAGACGTGCACCTTAACTAAAAGAGACATACAATGGCTGCAGACCACTCAAAGTAGCATGGAGAGGTGCATGCTTAGTGTAACCAGGAGAGATAAGAAGAGGAACTCGTGGATCCGAAAAATGACAAAAGTGGAAGACATCATGATCAGAGTTAAATCCCTGAAATGTCAATGGGCTGGACATACTGCCAGAAGGACAGACCATCGATGGACAGTCGAAATTTTAGATTGGATTCCAAGGGGCAGGAAAAGACCTAGAAGAAGACCACATGGGAGACGGGTGTATGAAATTCGAAAGTATGCATGTGTAACATGGAGGAGACTGGCACAAGACAGACCGTTGTGGAAGAAACTTGGTTGGACCTTCGTCCAGCAGTGGATTGATAATGGTTGACAATGATGATGATGAGATATATGTATATAACACAAAATGGTTAAATGCGAGTGTTTCCGTCCTCGAATTGTTCAACCGTTTCTAAATGATCAAGGGATCTGAAAATAGGAATGCCGATAGTTCTTTAAGTCCGGATACTTAGAAAATTTTCAAAACCGAAAAAAATAAAAATGGCGGCTTCGGTCTGCTTGAATTTTTCCACCATTTCTACACCTAGAAAATTTTTAAAACCAAAAATTTCAAAATGGTGCTTTGGCTTCACTGTTCAAAACGCTGACAGGTCTTTAGGTCTGGATACATAGAAAAGTCAGAAAAGCAAAACATTCAAAGTGGCGGCTTGGGAATTTTGTCTGCTTGAATTTTTCTAAACTCTGAAAACCAAAAAAAAATTCATGGGGTGGTTAGCTTTAAAGTTCAAAATGCTGATAGGTTTAAAGATCATTACGCCAGAAACGTTGTAATGATGTAAAAAATCCATGAAATTTCGATTTGGAGGTAAGGAACGCCAAAGCCTTCTACCGTTTTACGTCAAACTGTATGAATTGACGTCACGACCCAGTTCTAAATCTTAAAGCAGTTACGGGTCTCTTAAATTTCTTTTGTTTTTCCTTTAATTACTTTTCCCTTTCTTTAATTTTATGTTCAAAAATGTTTTCATAGATTCTTCGTTCAGAGAATGTGCCTGACTGCTAGCATTGTCATAAACCAGCAGGAGTGGCTTGCTGGATTCTTGTGAGACGAGAAGAATATTTTGGAAGACGAGGACAATGTTCTAGAAGAAGGGCACAATGTCTTAGAGAGCGAGTACAATATTCTAGGCCGCCCCGGTGGCGCAGTGATATAATCGATGATTTCTTATCATTCTTCCGAAAGAGGAGCGGTTTAGAATCCCGTTGAGGCATGGATATTGCGTTTGTCTTACGGCACTGGCTCTCTCCTTTCCCTGGAACCAGTGGCCGTACATTAGGGACGGGTGACTGCTTATAATAGCCCATTGAGTTCCTCATGGTGATCGTTAAACCTTCAATAAAAATGATCTGGAGGACGGTATGTTATCAGTTCCACCGTCTTCAAAGACGGGTTTAAAATTTCTGATTTTTACAGACCTACGTTGAAATAACATTTCCTCATTAAGCTTTCACTCATTTTTTAATGTTTTGAATATCATTCGAAAGTTAATTCTTCAACAAGGGTTCATTTATGGCACATTTAACAAAAAAAAATCAATGTTTTATTATTGATATATATTTTTTAAGAAATGCAAAGTATAAAATTTAATTATTCTAGTTTTACGATATTTTCGCTAAATTTTTAATAGAATGTAGTAATAATTAAGGAAATAATTTATTTGTACATAACATTATATTTAGTGTTTTATAAAAAGGTTATGATACCCTTCCAAGAAAGAAATGCTTTACATCATTATTTAATTAAAGAAGACTGAATAACTTTAGTGTTCCGTATTTGAAATATTCCAGGAAAAAGTTTATTTCTATTTTTGGAATGATCTTCTTTTATTGAATTGCCTTTCAGGGTCGTCGCAATCCATCCCTCCCGTTGATGACCCTTGGGACTTTGCAGGTGGCTGGTGCCATAGTTGCCTTACTGCTTCCGGAAACGATACACCAGAAGACCCTTCACACCCTGGAGGACGGAGAGCAGTTTGGAAAACACAGAACGTGGAGAGACTGCTTAAGATTGGGACCTAAGAGGTATGTGATATTTATTCCGAAGTTAATCAGAATACATCTTGCAAAAGCAATTTCTCTAGAGCCTAAATTAAAGTTGCGTCACTTATTGTGCTTTTCCTATGAGATACTTGATTGATTCCATAAAGTGTGTGGAACGCACCCTCTGCCAAGTACGTGATCTGAAAAGAAAGTAGCTTTCTGAATACGAAGAATAGAATGTCTTGCCGTTCACCCTTAGAAGACAGGGTGACCTTCGTTATGTCATTTGGTAAACGTGGTACATTTTTAATTACACACGGAAATCTTTGCCAAAAATCACTTTTCAGTAATTGCGAATTCTCTGTTAGCGAAATTCCATAACAAATGAACAAATAAGTGAACCTCACGTTCTTAAAACTCCCTTGACTTCTGCGTGGCTTTTATCGTGTAGGAAAGACATGTATCCAAAAATTATTTCAAATGACTGATCATTGGGAGCACAACGACAATCATTGGCAATCAAATGAAAAGCATATTTTTGGTAAACATTTGGCTCTATATATGTATTTCTAAACTAAGGTATTTGCTCCCTTACACTAGCCACACTGGATATACACTATATTGACAAAAGTCACAGGACACCTAGAAGAGAAACACAGCATAACGTTTATTGACATACATTCGTACAGTGTCGGTCCACCTTTGGCCTCGATGCATGCACTGAGCCTTCAAGACATGCGTTCGACAAAGTTTTGGAACACAGCGAAAGGTATGCGCTTCAATTTAGTACATAATGCAGCCGCTAACTGTTGCTTAGTAGTAGGCTTTAATTCCAAACTTCTTATGCGACGTTCTAATTCATCCCATAGGTGCTCTATGGGATTAAGATCAGGGATCCGTGCAGGCCAGTCCACACACGATACGGAATTATCGTCAAACCACGTCGTACCAGTCCTTGCTTTATGGCTAGGTGTATTAACCTGCAGGCACCAACAAGGCTTGGTTCCATAGTATTGCCACAGCGTTGGTAGGGCATAATTGTCCAGAATATCGAGGTAGACCTGCTAGTTAATATGTTTGTCCAAGATAACCAGTGGGACACCACGAAAACACCCCCACAAAAGATTACTGCCAGATCCAAACTTTACCGTAGGAACAGTAAGTCATCATCATCATCATTGTCAACCATTATCAATCCACTGCTGGACGAAGGTCTCCCCAAGTTTCCTCCACAACGGTCTGTCTTGTGCCAGTCTCCTCCATGTCACCCCTGCATACTTTCGAATTTCATCCACCCATCTCCCATGTGGTCTTCTTCTGGGTCTTTTCCTGTCCCTTGGAATCCAATCTAAAATTTCGGCTGTCCATCGATGATCTGTCCTTCTGGCAGTATGTCCAGCCCATTGCCATTTCAGGGATTTAACTCTGATCATGATGTCTTCCACTCTTGTCATTTTTCGGATCCACGAGTTCCTCTTCTTATCTCTCCTGGTTACACCAAGCATGCACCTCTCCATGCTTCTTTGAGTTGTCTGCAGCCTTTGTATGTCTCTTTTAGTTAAGGTCCACGTCTCTGCACCATACGTAAGCACTGGAAGGATGCATTGATCAAACACTTTTCTTTTAAGACATAATGGCATATTGCTCTTGAAAATTATGCTGTTTCTTCCAAAAGCTCTCCAGGCAAGTTTTGTACGCCGATTAATTTCTTCATCAATGTGACCCTCACTTGATATCTGCTGTCCAAGATAAACGTACGTGTCGGTTATCTCCAGCTTTTCTCCATCAATCGATAAATCTTCATTTCTTGTAAAAGCATTGAACATCACTTTTGTCTTCCGAAAGTTCATTTTTAATCCCACTTCTTTACTCTTGTCAGCAAGTTCCTGGAGCATACTCTGCAGCTCTGATGGGCTAGTTGCAAAAATGACTACGTCATCAGCAAAACGAAGGTGGGTTAGATAATCTCCATTAATCTTTATCCCCTTGTTTTCCCAGCTCAGTGACTGAAAAACACCCTCCAATGTGGCATTAAAGAGCTTCGGAGATATGGTGTCACCTTGTCTCACTCCCTTTCCAATTTTTATGTGTGTTGTATTTTCAAACAGCCTAATCTTTGCACTTGCATTTTCATAGATGTTATTAATAATATTAATGTATGCATCTTCAATACCGCAGGTTTTCAGAGCCATTGTAACTGCTGATGGTTTCACCGAATCAAAGGCTTTTTCATAATCGATAAAAGCCATGCACAATGAAAGTTCATATTCCCTCGCTCTTTCAATTAGTTCTCTCAGCACATGGATATGATCTATTGTGCTGTAGCCACTCCTGAATCCAGCTTGTTCTCTCGGTTGAGCCATGTCCAGTGTTACCTTCAAGCGGTGTGAAAGAACTTTAGTGAAGATTTTATAAACTACTGATAGGAGGCTGATAGGTCTGTAGTTTCCGAGATCCTCAATGTCACCTTTCTTAGGTAGCAGGATCATTGTAGCGGTGTTCCAATCCTCAGGAATCTTTCCTTCATTAAGGCATCGAGTGAAAATTTGGGCGAGTACTGTTTCGATTTCTCCACTTGCTTCTTGTATGATGTCTACAGTAATTCCATCTTCTCCTGGAGCTTTTCCCCGCTTCATGTTCTTGATTGCATGTGCAACTTCTGCTGGAAGGACTGGAGGAACTCTGGTACTGGTATCTTTCATGATGTCTGGAGTGCATGTATCATCCCTTTCATATAATTTGGAGTAGAAATCTTTCACTCTTGTCAAAATTTCGCCTCTATTTCTTGTTACAGAACCATCTTCTTTTCTCAGTGCCATAATCTGTTTTCTTCCCTTACTGAGATGTCCCTTTGCTATCTTTAGGCTTTGGTTGTTTTCAATTGCTTTCCTCACTAGTTCACAGTTGAATTTTCTTACGTCTTCAGTGATACTTTTTCGTACTGTCTTGCATAGCTCTATATATTCCACTTTGGAAGTCGCATCTTCTTTAGTTGTCCTCATCTCTCTTCTTTTTTGCATCAACATTTTCGTTTTTCCTGATAATTTATTTACATGCAACTTGTTCTTAGACCCAGCTAATTTTGTTGCTGTTTCCATAAGAGCTTTGGTTACTTTTCTGTTAACTTCAGAGATGTCCACTTCTTCCGATGTTAGGCCTTCTAAAGCAGAGAACCTGTTCTTCAGTTCCAACTTGAAGGTATTATGGTGTTTTTTAAGGTTGGTTATGTCAATAGATTTTGTTTGTCTTATGAGCTTGCCACGTTCAAGTTTAGTGTTGAGGTGCATCTTACATCTCACCAATCTATGGTCACTACCTGTGTTGAACTTGTTTAGCACACTGCAGTCTTCTATGACGAATTTTTTGTTACACATAATAAAATCAATTTCATTTGTCGTCCCATTTGGATGTCTCCATGTCCATTTCCTGTGTGGCTTTTTCTTGAAGAAGGAGTTCAAGATGAAAAACCCTTCTGCCTCTGCAAACTCAACGAGAGTATTTCCACGCTGGTTTCTGTTGCCATGACCGAATTTACCTACTGAAGTTTCATTCTGTTGCTGTTGCCCTATTTTTGCATTGAAATCTCCCATAATTATTTTCAAGTGCTGCTTACCTTTATTATTTAGATGACAAATTTCCTCATAAAATTCTTCAATTTCTTCTTCAGGATGACTTGTGGTGGGTGCATAAGTTTGAATAATCTGAGCCTGGTATCTTTTCGAGAGTTGGATAACGAGTCGTGCAGCTCTGTCAGAGGAACTTTCAACTTCTACAACTTTATCCTTCAGTTTCTTGTTTATTATAAATCCAACACCACTAGTTCTGCCAGTATCTGTCCCACGATAGTAGAAGAGATGTCCACTTTTCAGTTCGATGAGATCTTCTCCTTTTCTCCACCTCACTTAGCCCCACGATGTCCCACTTGATCCTTTGTAGTTCCTCTTCCAATTATGAGCAGCCACACGACCACAGTAACCCATGGAATGAAGTTCTCTGTAAATGATACGTGTAGATACCGAGGTTCCAGCATGTTTACTCACCTGTGCATTGAGGTCTTGTGCAGTACTCCTTCGATTAGCTGTATCGACTCTCCTGAGGCTTCGACGTCCTCTATCACTGATTTTCTTTAGTCTGCCGGTACGTTTTGCTGCTTCAGGCACGACACGTGCCTTCCACTTATTCAGTACATCAAAACAGTTGACTTGGGAATGTTTAAGCGCCCCTCAGTTTCTCTTATGGACAACCTAGTAATATAACACGCAACAATCTTTCCTTTCTCAAAGTCAGTTCTCTCCCGCCGCGACATTTTCACTCAACCTCCCAGTGCGATAAGATCGCGGTCAGCTGCAGGCTTGTTTCATACCGTTTGCAGCTGTACCGCGCATTTTAACAACGCAGCGGATGCGTTCATTTGCTTTTGAAGGGATGTCCGGTGACTTTTGTCAAATATAGTGTATTTTAAATAGTCGACGGGTTTAAAGTATTGGTTGCAACGCCAAATTTTTAAAACTACTTTTTGTCAAAAAGAGCACGAAATTAAAAAAAAAAACAGTGTTTCTGGAATTTTTGGCGCTTGCTATATCCTGTATGCAATATAACATCGAAATATTATTGGTCGTACAATTTTAATCAGTGTGCAATTTATGTTTGCATCTAGTAGTTTTCAGTAAGATGTTTCCTCACAAATATATTTACTTAGCTTTGTTATATGTTATAAAAAGTAAAATTTCCCCTTTTTTCAGAACTATGGAAGATATGTGTGCCAGATGATATCTTCATAAAAATATTTGTTTGTAACTGATCATGTATTTTGAAACCAAAGAATAGTAATGTCGATGTTCCAGCTAATTGCAGTCAAAGATTAAGTTCCGCCACCACTTACAGTTAGATTTAAATTTTCAGTATTAAATAGCATACCATTAAATGTTAATGTAAAATGTCCTAGTTTCAATATTAGCATTTACATAAAATGCTCAAACGTAGCTGTGTCAAGTAACATTTCTTTTTAAAGTCTGTGCGCAAGGTAGAAACGTACTGAATATTTTATTATAAACAATGAATTGGATATACTGAACTAAACTCGTTATCTAAATTTCTATATGTGCATACCTTCAGCGTCAGAGTTCCAGGAAAAGGCAATATCTTTTAGATCAAGACCGTGCGAGTGACCATTAGAAAAAAGAAACGAAAATTGTAGTATCATTAGCAGTATGAGTTGCATTAAACATAATGGAAAAAGGAGAGAAGCGTTGAAAAAAAAAATAAGCAATAAAATGAAACTGATTCTTGAAATACTCTAGGAGTAATCGAAAAAGCGTGATAAGCAACACGTTCGGGGATACGTACCCATCTAAGGAGCTCGGAAGAAAAGAAAAGGTCAAATCCTTATGATAGAAATTACTTTAGGAAGATACGAAGTTCCGTGAAGAGAAGGAAATTTTGAAAAGCATTACTTAATCTTATTTTCTTTCAATGCTTATTGCTCTTTTTTTTTTTTTTGCCTACAAAAATGAAATGTTCTTACATCACACACAAATAAGAGACACTTGATGAGATAAAATTCGTGAGTGAGAAATTCGCGGCATGTTATCATGAAAAATGTTGTAATAAAATTAGTGTTCTTTAATATTCTTTCAGACTGGGCACTCTCCGAGTGAGCTGCGCTTTTCCCCCATTCAATGAGGGAGCATTATGCTGGTCTTTCTGATGTGCACAAACATATTTATTGAATTTGCGACGTTTAATAATCATCGTATTTAGTGCACAATATTAGAAGCAGTTGAAAAATAATTAATCTGTGATAACGATGGGAAATAAAATGTCATCAACTAAAATAGTGTTCGAAGGTTCAAGTTGGGAAGAGATGGCAAAGATGGCAATGTTCTTTCGGCAATGCCTGTTGAGTTGTACTGGGAATCGAAATACCTCGTTATATATATCGAAGTATCAGTGCATCGGCATAATTAAGTTTAACTTTCGTTTCCCATTATTGATGTACAAGATCAGTTGTCGAATAATTTATCACCTTCAGAAATAGTTCCACAAGCAGCGTTTTAATAAAACAACGACAATTTATAAAATATTGTGGGAACAGAAATGGTATGGTAATCTAATGGTGAGTTTTTAATATTTCAGTCAACACGTCACCAATAAATTACGCGTTTTTTTCTCTTTTGTTTTAAGCGGAAACGGAACTGCTTCTTCCCGACATGTTGAAATTAGTTTTTGTGCATTTTTCTAAGAACCTATGAAAGAAAAGTACTTGGAATTTGTTTCAGTTATACGTAGAAATAACTTTTCGATATGGATTTACATTTTTATGAAAACATATATGCAACAGAAAATATTTGAATCATTATCACAATTTAACGTAATTTTTTTTAAATTAAAAGCTATAACTCAACTGATACAGAAGCTAATTATCTAGAGGATGTTAGTTTAAGTAGCATTATCACAAGAACATACTCAGATAATGAAGAAATGTATGTATATATAAATAGTTTCTAAAAATGATGTTGATTAATATTGAAAAATTCCTTTTTGCATAAAATCCCTATAATTAAACTTTAAATGTTTTGAAAAAGAATATAGCTTTCTGTAGTATTTTCAGGATTTTCTGTTCTATTGGAAATATGTACATTACTGCACCACATGTAGGATTGTCAGGATCCTGTTCTTCAAATTCTCTTTTGTTTTCATTGTCTTTTGGGAATTTTTTGCATCATTGGATTAGGTTTACGAACTCGTTCATTGTCCAATTATCGCAGCATTCTTATCATGTAATCATCAGGTTTGCTGCGGAGATTACCTAGTACCTTTGATTTGCTTACATTTTCCTCATTAAATGCTAAAGCACCGTCGTAAGCACCGAGTTCCAGTGCTGGGTGTATCACAAAGACACTTTTTGGAAACTGACTCTAAATCATGCTATTGTGCGATCGAGTAAGTTATTGCGTTTTCCCATGGAGACCCTTTTCTAAAAGTGATGGATTTGATGTTGGAATAGAGGCTCTATGTATTCGTAAACTGCAGAAAGAAGGCTGTCTTTGTGGATGTAGTCTTATGTAACTAAACCTTCCAAATGTAATTTTAAGTTGTTACCTCTAGCTACTGTATGCAACTTTTATAGATATTAACAGCTTACATTTCGTACTTCAAATAGTATAACTATACTAATAATTCGAATTTCTTGGCGTTGAATAGAAATCAAACTTTCCAAGCTTTATTAGCTCATTAACCAGATGGATTTTTAAAGGAATGTAGACAGCTAACTGCAAACTGATAATACACTACTGGCCACCCAAAATGCAGCACCAAGAAGGAAGCATCCGATAGGCCCGAAATTCGCAGCATGCGTCGCCCGCGAAAGAACATGCAAACGATTAGCATTTTTGGGTATTAGCAAATCATGTGCGCCCAGCACGCCACCGAGAAGCCCTATAAGAAGGGTGCACAGAAGGCGGGGTGTAATTTGTGGAAGTGTGTTGTGCTGCCGGACCTTTGCGTGGGAAGCTTCCTGATGCCTCGTCACAGAATACGGCAATCATTCCAGCACGTTTAGGAGTTTGACAGAGGACGAATAGTGGCTTATCGCGAAAGCAGTTTATCGTACCGAGACATCGGCACCCGTGTGGGAGGACATACAGCCACAGTGAGGCTAGTATGGATTCGGTGGGTGCAGGAGGGATGGAGGGATGGACGGATCGACGTGAGCGATTCCGCAGCCGCGGCACACCACCGAACGAGAGGACCGGCATGTTGTGTGGCGGGCATTGATGGCTCGCTCCGCCACATCACGAACGTTAGCGCAGAAATTAGGGTTGTGTTGCGCAACAACCAGTGTCAGCACGTACCGTTCGACGTCGCCTGCAGGAGCGGGGACTGGTCGCACGGCGCCCATTGCTCCGATTACCATTGACGTGACCCCATCGGCGAGTGCGGCGGCAGTGAACCGTTGAACGCCGCGCCTGGACTGCGGAATGGCACGACATTGTTTTCTCCGATGAATCTCGCTTCTGCCTGCAACACCACGATGGTCGGATCCGCGTGTGACGGCACCACGGCGAGATACTGTATGACGCCTGCATTATGCATCACCATACCGGTCCGTCGCCTGGCTTTATGATTTGGGGATCAATTGGATAGTACACCCGCATCTCTCTGGTACGCATCGCTGGTACACTAAACAGCCACCGCACCATCTCCGACGTTTTGGAGTCTGTAGTCCTCCCTTACCTGCAGGACCTGCCACCGGCCACGTTTCAACAGGACAATGCGCGCCCGCATGTGGCACGCATCGTGCAACAATTCTTCACGGCCCACCTGGTGTCACTGCGGCCGTGGCCCGCCTGTTCTGCCGATATGCCGGTCATCTAACACGTCTGGTCGCTGATCGGCAACCGATTGGCCAGGCAAAGCACCACCCGCGGCTACGCCTGATGAACTGTGGCAACGTGTGGAAACAACCTGGACCGACATACCCGAATCCCACATCCAAAGCCTCTTTCGTTTGATGCCGCGGCGTGTAGCGGCCGTTATTGCCAGCCATGGGGGCCACTCGAACTATTGATGTCTGCGTGTTCCGCAAGTCGCACGGGCATTGAAGCTCAATCGTTTCATCTTTGTATCTGTTGTTATATGTCCAGTAAATCGGGCTTTGCTATCTCGTGTCCTTCTTGGTGTTGCATTTTAGGTGGCCAGCATCAATGCTCGACGCACAACATGCCGGTCCTCTCGTTCGGTGGTCTGCCGCGGCTGCGGCATTGCTCACGTCCGTCAGTCCGTCCCTCTAACCCCCACCGAATCCACAGTCGCCTCACTGTGGCTGGATGTCTTCCCACACAGGCGCCGATGTCTGGGTACGATACACCGCTGTCACGATAAGCCACTATTCGTCCTCTGTAGAACTCCGAAACGTGCTGGAATAACTACCGTATTCTGCGACGAGGCATCAGGAAGCTTCCCACGCACAGGTCCGGCAGCACAACACACTTCCACTACTTACACCCCGCCTTCTGTGCACCCTTCTTATAGTGCTTCTCGGTGGCGTGCCGGGCGCACATGATTTGCATATGCGCTGCAATGCTAATCGTTTGCATGTCCTCTCGCGGGCGACGCATGTTGCGAATTTCAGGCCAATCGGATGCTTCCTTCTTGAAGTTGCACTTTGGGCGGCCAGCAGTGTACATAGATGGTTACTTAACAGCTACACTCAATGTCCTCAGATGTGTGTGTGTGTGTGTGTGTGTGTGTGTGTGTGTGTGTGTGTGTGTGTGTGTGTGTTTTTACTGACAGGCTTGAAGTTTTGAGGCCGTCAATATACCTTCCATTTGTCTCTCAGAAAATGAAAAAGAGGGAAGTAGGGAAAGGCCTAACCAAATGGAAGCACTTTACCTGAGAACATCAAAAGAACGGCCATTATTCCACAGCGACCATCCATTCCTTCCCTGCATAGCAGACTGAAGCACCATAAACCTGGCCTTAAACTCAGACCCATTGTTAGCAAAATAAGAGCGCCAACGTATTACGTAGAGAAAGAGCTGGCTAGCTTCCTAAAAACCTACCTACCTCCCTCCCAACATGCCCTACGCTCGACTGCGGACTTTATAAGCAGAATAAAAGACATAAGTTTGGATAAAAAATAGATTATGGTTAGTTTCGACGTGACATCATTGTACCCGTCAGTCCCGGTCAAAGAAGCGTGTGACAACCTGGAGAACTTTCTTACCAGAGATGGTGAACATACCCCGTATGCAGTGCAAGACATACGAAGGGTGTTGGACCTGGTTGTAAACAATAACTACTTCCTGTTCCTAGGAACACACTACAAGCAGACAAAAGGTGCCCCCATGGGTTCTCCAATATCAGGAGTGCTCGCTGAAGCTGTCCTACGCCCGCTAGAGGAAAATATCTTCTCAAGCAGTGGCAAGAAACCGCAATTGTGGTTTAGATATGTGGACGATGTGTTCTTAATTTGGCAACATGACGACACAGACCTTGCGGAATTCCAACAGCGAATCAACACTATCCACCCCTCCATTAAATTCACTTATGAAAAGGAAAAAGACGGGAAGCTTCCGTTTCTTGACGCTGAGTTAGGCCGATCCCAAGATGGCCGCTTATGCTCCACCGTTCATTACAAACCAACAACAGTGACGAATTTCATCCCTCCTAAGTCCGTATCCCCTAGCTCATATAAAATGGCTGTATTCCGTACCCACTCCAATAGAGCAATCCAAAGAAACGAGGGACAGAGAAATAACAAATATCATCAACAAAGGGGTCACTGCTGGATTCTCGGAACGAACTCTACAATCCATATCACACAAGACGATAACCAGGAGCCACAAGACACCACGCCCAGGAGTCGACAACTTGCAGTTTGCTGGATCTATTTCATACATCCCAAAATTTTCGTTTGTGTTTAAGAACCTTATGAAACGCCATGGATTACGCATTGGAATTAAATCACCAATGTCCATCGCCACAACAACAAGAAATACACATAAGGATCCTGACGTGAATTCTGTAGCTGGGGTGTATGAGATACCATTAGAATATCCCGATGGATTGTCTCGATCATACATCGGAATGACCAAAAGATCCCTTACAGTTAGGAGAAAAGAACACATAAGTGGCATTAAAGTAGGAAAAACACAAACAGCGCTTTGCAAAGAAGTAGCCCAATATGACGCCGTACCGATGTGGAAAAACATGAAGAGGATCGCTCGGTACACTGACTACAGAGGAACACTGACTAGAGAAAGCGTCGAAATATTCATGCACCCCAACCCTTGCAACAAGAGCCCTTCCGTCGAACTCTCGGCTGCGTGGAAGATTCTACTGAAATAGAACATTAAGGGGAAAAGGAGAGAGAATGTCTGAAAGTTAGGTCACGAGACACTACCTTCCGCGAGACGCAATATCACCTAGACACGTAGTAGATACGCGCTCCAAAATTTCAAATTATCGTTGTTCTTGAAATATTCTTGTGTTCACTGGCCTTGAGAAAGCCTCCCGTTCGGAGTGTGAAAGCTCGGCACTAAGTCGTTGTATGTTTAATAAATTTTTACACCATTCAATACGGATTTAATATTTCAAGTTGTATAATACTATGGTGTAAGTTCCATTATTGTAAAAAAAAAAAGAAGGGAAAAGTTGCCAATTCCGATGCAGATGGAAACTTGTGAAAATGAGTGCATCAGAACTTAAATCTTTCCAGGTAAAACAAAATTGCTGTTTGCAATGCAGCTTTCAGAAACAAATATATTGCCATCGGAAATGAATTAAAACATAATCAAGACATTTCTGATAAATGAATGGAAATTCGTGTTTTACTATAGTCAAAAATAGGAATGAAAAAATTGGAAAGAAAAACTTTCTGCTTATTATTTTTTAAATGATTTAATAGAAACACATTGTCTGCGAATGCTGTGAATCCGTTCTAATAAAAATTGATTGAATCTTTACAAATGGAAAGTTTTTGCCACCGTAGTTATTTTATTGTTGCCTGCTTCGCCGTATTGCCAAGGACAATTGCTGTGTATTAGGGTCATTTTTGTCACAGAACATCATAATTACTTCATACTCTAACATGTTTAACTTGACGTAGCAATGCAATTATTGAATAAATCTTTCCTAAATGCATACAATTAATTTCTTAAGATATTCTCTACGGAATAAACATCTACTTGAAAAGTGTTGTTCTGATTAAAATATATGTTTGCTTACTTTCAGACAAGAAGCAAAGAATGGCATTTTAAAAAACAGAGGACCACAGCCTCAATCACCGATACTGAGGTAAGTATAACAAACTGTTTCTATATAATACAGCAAGCCTCAGGGTATTATATAATACTTAAATAGATTTAAAAAAGACCATCTATGTCCCACAACGGCAATAGAGGAGCTGAAATCGCGAGTGTAGAGGGATGCAGTAATTCTCGAACAGAAATACAGCATCTGAAGAGACAACTGTATTCTGTATTGTATACTGTAGAATAGGGAGGTTCGAAAAAACTAAAATTTTTGGTTCTCAGACGCCCTAGTGTTTAAAAATCGTGATCGGTGGTCCGATCACGATTTTTAAACAAAGTTATATGAGAATTATTTTGCAGCGTACACGCTCTCCAACAAAGAACGAATTTTTCAAATCGGACCTTTGAATCAGAGATATGGACAAATACACTGCTGGACAATTGCTAAGGACGGATCATAAACGGCTATATAGCGCATAAAAAAGTAAGTGTATTTGAATGATAAGTGAAATAAAATAATGTCAGAATGCCAGGACATTACAAGAAGGACAATTTATTGTGCTCTGAAATCCAGAAGGCTTTGGAACGTGTTCAAGTGACAAACAGGCCATTTTGTGCAGAATACGTAAACGTGAAAAAAATGTAATTACCGTCCGCAGGCGTTCCGGCGTAAGATGTCAATATGGAATATGGTCACCATGGAGGGCGATGCAAGATTCCACACATCGTGTCACGCTTTGCACAACATTATCAAGCAGCTGTTGGGGTAATTTATCCCATTCCTCTGTCAGTGCACGGATGAGGGTGTCATTGTTTATTGGACGGCACTGGCGACCAGCAAGACTCCTCCTCAAAGCATCTTACACATTTTCAAAGGGATTCAGATCTGGAGAACGTGCTGGCCATACGAGGCGTTGAATATCCTCACAACACGTCTTACTGTATATCGCACTTATGCTCTCAAGACACTCCTAGACAGCGACTGTTTGATGACATGTTGCGTTGTCGTCCATGAAAATGAATCTATCACCGACAGCACCACGGAACATGCGAACATGAGGTAGCAGAACATCATTAATGTATCGTTGGCCAGTCATAGTCCCAGTTGGAAGCACATAGATGGACGTACGGCCATTGATCATGATGACAGCCCATACCATGACACTACATGTCGGATATCGGTCCCTTTCCTGTATGTTTGCTGGACAATATGCTGTACCACTATCACGTCAGATCATTGTCGTCAACAATCAGACATAAGACTGTATCTACTCTCATCTGAGAAGAGGACAGCAGACCAGCCGTTATCAGTCCAATTGCGATGTTGATGGCACCATTGCAAACGGGCGGTACGGTGACGTCTGGACAATGGGATGCACACAACAGGACGGCGGGCGTATAGTCCTCCTTCATGCAAACGTCTGGCGACAGTTTTTCGGGAGATCCGCTTGCCAGTAGCAGCCATAAACTGATTTGCTACTTAACTAGCTGTGCTGCGCCGGTGTCTTTTTGTCGATAACACTATGTACCGATCTTCTGCAGGTGTCGTACTGCGAACACGACCTCCCCGTGACGTTTGCTACACTCTCCATTTGTTTGAAATGATTTCCAAAGCCTTGAAACAACACTGTGGCTGACGTCGAACTCCCTGGCAACATCTGTTATTTTTCGCCCTGTTTCAATCTTGCCAATAATACGGCCACGCGTAAAATCATCTATGTGATGTCGGGAAGACATACTGAAATTTGCAAGTTCGTCAATTGATTCTTTCCCTTTTAACTTTGCGTTTGAACAACAACGGTCAATACATGTCAAATCCTTTACATCTCTTATCAGCGCTATGACGTCACGAACAAGTTCGGCAATCCAAAATTTGCATACGCACAACACGTCTTACTGTATCCCGCACTTATGCTAATTTCCACATTTCCTGCCTTCCATTTTATGGTTGCTATCGTTGCTATTGTCATCCGTCCTTAGCAATTGTCCGGTAGTGTATAAGATATGCATCTACGTCCCCTGGCGGGAAAACCATGTATTGTTTTAGGAAGAAAGTATTCTCAAAGGTTTTTCGATGTGAACAGTATCGGTCCAAAAAAAAAATTTAGTTGAGTTTCAGGAGCTCAGATGTTGCTGCAAGTACATCACAAGCACAAATTGACACTTCTGCCCCCCCCTGGCGGTTAAACCATTCGTAATCAAATATTAGAAATTATGTGAAAAACATTTTCCATCAGGAAACTATGCATTATTTTGAGAAGAAAAAATTATTAAAAGGTTTGTCGACGTGAGTAGTACCGGTCCACAAGCGAATTATTTCCAATCGAGATTTTAGGTTCTCAGATTTTTCTGCAAATTCATCAGAAACGGAAATTAAAACTTACGCCCCCTGGTGGTCAAACCATTTTTTAGCAAAAATTAGAAATTATGTGCAAAGGATTTCCCATCAGGAGCTGTATTCGGTGCAGCATGAATTTTGTTCAAATCGGAGTTTTAGAAGCAGAGCTATCGGGGGAAACGCAATTTACATTTACGCCCCGCCACCTAGACCAAAGTCTATGAATTACTTGAAAATTTTGAAATTATATGAAAAGCACGTCACACCAGAATCTCTATCCAATAAAGAAGGAATTTTTTCAAATAGGACCATTAGAAGCGGAGATATTAACAAAAAATAAGTTAAACATCTACGCCCGCTGGCAGAGAAACCATGCAATATTTTAAGAGCAAAATATTCCGAAAACGTTTACCGATGTAGGTGGCATCGATCCAGCAACGAGAATTTTCAATCGAGACTCTAGAAGCTCAGATTTCATGGCAAATAAATCAGAAGCAAAAATGAACACTTACGCACCCTGGTAGCCAAAGTATTCTTTACCAAAAATTAGAAATTATATGCAAAAGATTTTCGATAGGCTGAATAAAATGTTTTTCAACTCGGAGTTTTAGAAGAAGAGATATCGGGAAAAACGTAATTCCCTTTTACGCCTCCTAGCGGAAAATCGATGAGCAACTTGAAAAAGTGACTATACCTAAAATACTCTTCGACATAAATGGAGTCGAAAGGTAGCCTATAAGAAATTTTCATTCGGATGTTTAGAAGCAAATACACTGGTGTGCAAAAATTAATGGCGAAGAAGAGAAATTAGCATAACAGCGGAACGAGCAGGCAGAACGGACTGAAAGACCACTCAGGAGATAGACTAGGTTCCGGTACGGTAGGGCATGCGCATATATGCAGCATGATGTAGGGGGGAGTGTCGGAAGGGTATAAAGCAAACGGGCGGTGTACGCTCAGCAATTCGCCGCGGATGGCTTAGTGGTTGGGGTTTCAGACTATCGACGCTGGGTCCCCAGGTTCAAGCCTGGGCTGATCTTTCAGAGATGGTGTGATTTACTAACAATCGCTGAATATCCGCCGTGCATCGGACGAGCACGTAAAGTGACGGCCCCCAGGCTGGACCCACTGGTAAAATGGGTATCCTTTCCTATGTTCCCCCTGAAATTCTCTCACCCATTTATGTGCAATATCGTACTTGTACGGTGGCGCCATCTACTGTACTCTAATCTCACTACAAACTGTTCTGTCAAAGTCGCTAGACTTGCTCTCATTCCTTCCGTTTCTGTGTCCTGCCCTAAAGGCGTTCTCGCTGTAGGTGGCTAGGACCTAAACTCTACTCCCTGTGGACGGAAGTCCTACATGAAAATGACAAATTCTGCATCTCCTCGATCAGCAATTCGGTGAAAGCTATTGCATGGTGTACATCGGTTTGAACGACGTCGAGTTGCTGCAACCGTGAGATATGGCCAACAGGCAATCCAGTAGACGACATCTGGATGACCTTACCCGAGGTCGCGTCATCGGGAAGTTGGAAGAAGGTTGAAGTGTGACTAGTGTGGCCGAGGAGTTCGGGATCGCTCACAGCATCGTTTCACGAGCTTGGAGAGCATTTCAAACGACAGGAACAGCTGTCCGAGAGTTTAGCAGTGGTCGTCGACGAACAACCACGGCGGCGGACGACCGGTGTATTGTTCTACAGGCGAGAAGAGACAGACGGCAGATAGCGGGAGAAATCTCATGGCACATGCAACAGACAACTGGACGTCGGTTATCGTGTTTTACCGTGGCCAGTAGGCTGCAAAAAGGTGGTCTATTTGCACGACGACCAGTACGCTGTGGGTAATTAACGCCTGCTCGTCGGAGACGGCGGTTTCTGTGGTGCCAGGAACACAAGAACTGGACATATCAGCAATAGGGTCAAGTTCTCTTTGCGGATGAGAGCCGATTTTGTCTCACAAGCAATTCTGGACTTATACACATCTGGAGAGAGCAGGGAACACGCAATCACACCTCCAACATCATCGAAAGGGACCGGTTTGGAGGTGGCGGAGTTCTCGTTTGGGGCGGTATCATGCTTGGTAGACGTACTGACCTCCACATCTTCCAAGGAGGTTCAGTCGCAGGTGTCCGCTATTGTACCGAGGTTCTCCTACCTCACGTGCGTCTGTTTAGAGGTGCTGTGGGTCCTGAGTTCCTCTTCATGGACGACAACGCTACACCTCATCGTACAGTGGCTGTAGCAGAGCTGTTGGAGATTGAAGGTATTCAACGCATGGATAGGCCTGCAAGGTCCCCGGACCTAAATCCAATCGAACACGTGTGGGACCTTCTCGGGAAATGCTTGGCAGCACGTCACCAGCCGCCGGTAACGATTCCGCAGCTGCGATTGGCGCTACAAGAGGAATGGGTCGCGATGCCCCAACAGTACCTTAACAACCTCGTCCTGAGCATGGACAGACGTTGTATATCCTGCAACAGAGTCAGGGGTGATCATATCTCCTACTAAAGACTGGATGGATTTTTCTTGGCAGCCGCCTGTCACATGGACGTTTCTGTCTTCTGTCCAGTTGTGCTCGAAGCTACCTTTTCAATAAAGTGCCTTTGTATCCTTTGAATTTCGTTGTTTGGACGGTTTTGATCACTTGTCCGATATTCGTACATCTTTGGGGATCTTATGGTATGATCTGAGTCGATGTGGAGCACTTCTGCACGACGTTACATTCGAAAAATAGTCTCGTCTTTAATTTTTGCACGCCGGTGTATATGGAATAAAATGTATTTTGAATTCGGTATCATCTGAATTTACGCCCGCTAGCTGCGAAACTGTACATCGTAAAAAAATTAAATGAGGGATCATCATTATCATATTTCAAGCTTCCCAAAGCAAAACGAATTTTTCAAATCGGACTAATAGTTACAGAGATATGGTGTCTACAGACAGACGGACGGACGGACAAACCGATAACATAAGCACGATCTTTTTTTACAAAAGACGTGCTAAGAAAAATGTGCGTACCTTAATTAAATCAAGGAAGTGGTCATCTTTTTCGAAATACTGTCCATTGCATCGAATACAGTTGTCCACGTTCCTCTCATTTTTTTAATGTGTTCTGGAATTCTTCTAAAATGCTGTTGAAGCACCCTACATAGCTGTAAAAAAGTTGTTGATCAGTCTCAAATTGTCGTCCCCGTAATGGCTGTTTTAAAATGGGTAACAAGGAGATTTCACATGGTGACAAGTCTGGACTATATACAGGTTGGGGCATCAACTTAATTATTCATTTTCTCCAAATGAGAAGCCACAGAACTGCTAATTTTTTAACACTCTCGTTTCATGCCCAAATGCTTGGTTAAAATTCTGTGAATTGATGATTTTGAAATGTGAACCATATCTTCGATATCTCTCATTGATAGGTGCCTGTGTTCCCGCATAATAACTGTTATTGTATACTAACTGTTATTGTGTACTTGTGTAACATTCGTTGCATGGTTTCCTCTACACGTGATTAAAGCCGCTGACTCATGACCATCCATAAATTCTTTATGCCATCTGTAAATTGTTGATTTTCCTAGACATTCATTTTTATAAGCCTCTTGCAGAAGATTGAAAATCTCTCCGGTAGATTTCTTAAGTCGGAATCAAACTTTAATAAACCATCTTTTTTCCTATTTCACATCGAGGTGTTTTCAAAAACAAAATCACAGAGCGAAAACATTTGTAAGGGGTTCACGAAACAACGCTTATAAAACCGCGGACTACAGACGATGCATACGTGATAAACATGTGTGGTTGGTTGCTATGATTACTACAACAACTACCGTTTAAAAAAACATTCTTAGTTGTTTTGGGACAAGAATTGTAACATGCGAAGGATCTAATGCGATACATACTGAGCTAAATAAAATATGACTGCAAGATAAACGCTTTTTGCAGTAGAACGATGATTGTATGCAGAAGATGAGAGGAGAGAAAGAAATTAGTGATATTTTCAAGCTTGTTTAAAGCAGACAACATGCTGTTTTTGGAGCAGCATCGAGTTTTTATAAAGCTGACAGTGATGTCCGGTCCCAAATGTTACAAATTCCTTATGTTGGCGAGTTTGGAATTCATGAAACGTAGAGATGCTGCTAGTAATTGAAATATCATATCTTCTGATTTTTACACGGAAAATTCTCAGCTTTCAGGAAGGGATTGTAGCGGATTTAGTTTGTCCATCGTACCGATGTTGATTATGATAATGAGATGATTTCATATACGTGCAAAATTACAAACCCTTCTTGAAACACAAGGGAAATAAATTGTGGCATCTATGTACGCTGGTGAATACACGTCGTTTTGTAGTGGCATCTATGTACGCTGGTGAATATACGTTTTGTAGTGGCATCTATGTACGCTGGTGAATACATGTTTTGTAGTGGCATCTATGTTCGCTGGTGAATACACGTCGTTTTGTAGTGGCATCTATGTACGCTGGTGAATACATGTTTTGTAGTGGCATCTATGTACGCTGGTAAATACACGTTTTGTAGTGGCATCTATGTACGCTGGTGAATACATGTTTTGTAGCGGCATCTATGTACGATGGTGAATACACGTTTTGTAGTGGCATCTATTTACGCTGGTGAATACACGTCGTTTTGTAGTGGCATCTATGTACGCTGGTGAATACACGTTTTGTAGTGGCAGCATGAACCCTACAATATTCCACAAAGAGTCAGGTCGCTTCTCAAGGGTGCGTCGTTGTCGTTTTCCACACCCGTTACTCTGAGTGAAAAATTGTCATACGCCAAATGGCATCTAGTTGCATATGGTCAAACGTATGAATCCGAAATACGAAGCTTATGAGCAAGTTGTAAGCGAATGTTGTGTCCAAAGATACCCATCGCTCAGTGGGCTATTCCCCGAAAGTGGCATGTCGGATTCCCACAGTGATAAGTGGACATAATTCTGCAGACCAGATAATGGACGCCAACTGAGCGATGGGTATCTTTGGACACAACATTCGCTTACAACTCGCTCATAAGCTTCGTATTTCGGATTCATACGTTTCTACCGCTCCTCTTGAAGAAATGGTATACAAATTGCTGTAAACATGGACATTACCTCGGAAGCTGCAAGTGTAAAAATTGTGAGCACCTACATGTGGGATATCGTTATTCTATACCTCTGCCGATTTTACCGAACTGCAGAAGAACTTATCAGAAGTAGTTCGGCGAACATGCACAAAATTTTCAAAATGTTTTTACACCGTACTATGCTTCGGAGCTTAACAACAATAATGAGAAACTGAGAAACTCTAAGGTCTATAAGCAATAAACAGTCCCTAACCGTAATTTACGCATAGGTTCCAGAAGGAGAGAGCCAGCGCCATGGGACAAGGGCAGCACCCATGCCTCTTCCGGGACTTAAGCCCACATCCAACTAATTAAATTAGCTAGAAACCTATTCCTCTGACCACGTGGCCACCTGGACGACTTTTCAGAGGTTTGGGTGATCACTGGTGGGGTACAATGGCAGGAGAAATTTGCGAATAGAAGGTTCCATAATGCTATGTTTTTCAATCGCCAAAATATGCTTTCCCAACTATGAGACAAACTACGTAGAGCCAATTGAGGCACATATATCCAACTTAGTACTGGATGGTTGTTAACATTGCATCGCCAAATTATGCTGTAACTGCGATTTATACCTCAGAGTACCACTCGATAAACAATGGGTCAAAACTATGTGTGGTCAGGCTGGTCGTCTGATTTTTGTCTGGGAGCGAGTCTCGGTTTTGGCATGAGCTGTTAATTTCGCCATCAGTGCAAGTTCTGTAGCTTCCTTAGAACCTAAAACACAAGTGTACCGCCGGGAGGTACTTTTCGTAGCTTCATACATTCAAGGTGAAGGTATTTCTTTTTATTTAGTCTGCGTTTGTTGACAACCTTGAACCACTCTAAATACTATAAGCAGTCGCCATCCCTAATTTAGGGTCACTGGTTCTAGGAAAGGGAAAGAGAGCGAACGATCTAAAGTAAGCACACCACCGATTATACATACGAGACTCGAACTCGAATCGAGCTCAAACGACTATCCAGAAAATAGCGCTTCCGACAACTTGCTTAGCCGAACTGCCATAGCTGTATTTAAACTTCGAAATAAACAAAGAGTTTCTCAGCATCTATTGGAAGATCGTTTTAACGGATGAAATACTGAAATGAATGCCATACGATTCAAAGACATGCTTTTGAAATCACAGGATACCTTTTTTATATTTGGAGCATGAGTTTAATTTTCGTGCTGATAGTAACTAATAAATTCGAAA
This sequence comes from Macrothele yani, assembly GCA_039090855.1. Taxonomy (NCBI): domain Eukaryota; kingdom Metazoa; phylum Arthropoda; class Arachnida; order Araneae; family Macrothelidae; genus Macrothele; species Macrothele yani. The sequence continues at coordinate 192,279,174 of CM076995.1, forward strand.
TCTGCCGTATTTGCACAATCTATACACAAGATGACGACACTAAGTGATCTTAGATAAGATGTTTATTTCGTAAAAATGATAGATTAAAAACATACACTGGCGTGCAAAAATTAAGGACTAGAAGGTTTTTTAAATATAACGTCGAGCAGAAGTGCTCCACATCGACTCAAATCATACCATAAGATCCCCAAGATATAAGAATATGGGACAAGTGAGAAAAACCGTCCAAACAAGGAATCCAAAGGACACAAAGGCACTTTATTGAAAAGGGTAGCTTCGAGCACAACTGCACAGAAGACAGAAACGTCCATGTGACAGGCGGCTGCCAAGAAAAATCCAGTCTTTAGTAGGAGATATGATCACCACTGGCTGCGTTGCAGGATTTACAATGTCTGTTCATGCTGAGGACGAGGTTGTCAAGGAGCTGTTGAGGCATCGTGGCCCATTCCTCTTGTAGCGTCAATCGCAGCTGCGGAATCGTTACCGGCGGCTGGTGACGTGCTGCCAAGCACCTCCCGAGAAGGTCCCACACGTGTTCGATTGGATTTAGGTCCGGGGGCCTTGCGGGCCAATCCATGCGTTGAATATCTTCAAACTCCAACAGCTCTGCGACAGCCACTGTACGATGAGGTGTAGCGATGTCGTCCATGAAGAGGAACTCAGGGCCCTTAGCACCTCTAAACAGACGCACTTGAGGCAGGAGAACCTTGGTACAATAGCGGACACCAGTGACTGAACCTTCTTGGAAGACGTGGAGGTCAGTGTGGCTACTAAGCGTGATACCGCCCCAAACGAGAACTCCGCCACCTCCAAACCGGTCCCTTTCGATGATGTTGAAGGTGTGATTGCGCATTCCCTGCTCTCTCCAGATGTGTATACGTCCAGAATCGCTCATGAGAGTAAATCGGCTCTCCTCCGCAAAGAGAACTCAACCCCATTGCTGATGTGTCCAGTTCTTGTGTTCCTGGCACCACAGGAACCGCCGTCTCCGATGAGCAGGCGTTAATGTCACACACCGTACTGGTCGTCGTGCAAATAGACCACCTTTGTGCAGCCTCCTGGCCACGATAAAACACGATAACCGACGTCCAGTTGTCTGTTGCATATGCCATGCGATTTCTTCCGCTGTCTTCCGTCTGTCTCTTCTCGCGTATAGCACAATATACCGGTCGTCCGTCTCCGTGGTTGCTCGTGGACGACCACTGCTAAACTCTCGGACAGCTGTTCCTGTCATTTGAAATGCTCTCCAAGCTCGTGAAACGATGCTGTGAGCGATCCCGAACTCCTCGGCCACACTAGTCACACTTCAACTTTCTTCCAACTTCCCAATGACGCGACCTCGGGTAAAGTCATCCAAATGTCGTCTACTGGATTGTCTGTTGGCCATATCCCACGGTGGCAGCAAATCGACGTCGTTCAAACCGATGTACACGATGCAATAGCTTTCACCGAATTGCTGAGCGTACACCGCCCGTGTGCTTTATACCCTTCCGACACTCCCCTCCCCCCATACATCATGCAGCATATATGCACATGCCCTACCGTACCGGAACATAGTCTATCTAATGAGTCGTCTTTCGGTCCGTTCTGCCTGCTCGTTCCACTGTTATGCTAATTTCTCCTCTTCGTCCTTAATTTTTGCACACCAGTGTTTTTACAATTAAAACCATGAGTTCTTTCAACCTTACGTTGATGTCATTTTCCGATGGAGATACCATTAAAAGATATTTATAAGGAACTTCGTTATAAATACTGTCAAGATAAGAGTTTAAGTGACGTAATTACAAGTGTGAGGCGTAGATAGTTCTGCGCAGAACACATGTGCGTGAGTAAAACCAGGACTATCCTACCATCCTCTCTCCACCCCCCCAAAAAAAAAACTTCCTACAAAATATAGTCCTAAACAGTAAACACAAACCAAGTATTACATCTCTCCAAGTATTATGTCCGTATGTAGTCGCCTGTTCCTAATTTAGGGCTTCATGGGGTATAGGGGAAGGGGGATATAATACTTGGTTTGTGTTAACTGTTTAGGACTATATTTTTCAGGGAGTTTTTTTTTTTTTGGCGGGGGGATTGGATGGCTTTATGGTATGATATTACTGGTTTTACTCACGCACATATGTTCTGCGCACTTCAACTCTTATCTTGACAGTATTTATAATTACGTCACTTGAACTCTTATCTTGACAGTATTTATAACGAAGTTCCTTGTAAATATCTTTTAATGGTGCTTCCATCTGAAGATGACCTTAACATAAGGTTGAAAGATCTCATGGTTCTAATTGTAAATGTGTTTTTAACCTATCATTTTTACGAAATAAGCATCTCATCAAAGATCACTTAGTGTCGTCATCTTTTGTATAGATCGTGCAAATTCGCCAGATTTCGAATTTATAATTTATTAGTTATATTTCGAGGTTTATCGACCACGGTGAGCAACTCAGCGGGGCGTATGTTGTTGCCTGTTCCTAACTTAATGTCTCCAGTTCCAGGGATGAGACAGAGTTAATGACAAAAGACCAGCATACCATTCATGCCGCATCTGGAATTCGAACCCAGAGTAATCTCGAACTAGTTATTGGAAGCCAAATCTGCCGTGGCGCCTCGCCACGGGAGATTTCTCTCGTCGAGTTTTGTGCGCATTTGTATTCTTGAAACCGGTTTTCGATAAAAGTTGACTGAGGATTAGTGACAGTTTGTGGAAAAACTGTAAAAAGATATGGGTCGTATTATTGTATATGAAACTGCTACACTAGGGCCTATAAATATGGAACGTACTCTGAAAGGCAGTTTTATCACGACAGAAACAGAAAATCAAGCATTAGAAATTTGAAGTTGTGATTCCGTCTATTGGTGTAAATTATGAAAAGAGTGATGAATCAAATAATACCCGAAAACTTCAAAATTTCATAGTCCTGGAGCGGAAATCGAACCCGCGTCTGCCGGTTTTGGCCCGATTATGCTAACCACTACACCACAAACAACGACGAAGTCTCAAGTTTCCTCGGAGCAACGACATTCATATTTAGAGAATCTGGATGAATAGAATTCATTGTCTGCTGTGATTGCCCGGAGAAACAGATAAACCACCATCGATTCATCCAAATGCGTTAAATATGAATGTAGTTGCTTTCCACTGGCGATTTCTGTGATGTGTTAAATTCAAATTACTCGAAAGTTGAGACTTTGTGGTTCTGGGTGGTGTAGTGGTTACCACACTCGGGCGCAACCCTGGAGAAGCAGATACCATTCCCGCTCCAGGATGATTAAATTTTGAAGTTTTCGGATATTATTTGACTCACCACTCTTGTCATAATGTACACCGATAGACGGAATCACGACTTAAAATTTGCATTGTATACTTCGGTGTAATATCTTATTTCATGGTAAATCGAGCTTTATTGATTGTATATTAAATCTATGCGATAATCTACGAGCTTGTGAAAGCAGAGAGACTTAACCCGCCAACCTTTATAGAACAGATTAAAATAACAATGGAACCGGAAAGGAACTCCAATGTATTGAAAATTTGCAAAGCCACGTTTTGTTCTCTTTCTTTTTCAGAAAAAGATACTGAATACAGAAAATGTTTTTTTTTTAACGAGATTGAGAATTCCTGTATTTGAAAACATTCTGAGAATAAATCCAATGTGGTTATTAGTTTATTTTTCTTTTCATTTTAATTAGAACCTAACAAACCAAACTAATTCAAGTGAAAGCATTCCCAAATGATTCAATGAAACTTCGTTGAAAAGGTGAATTCCTCAATAACATAGGTTCATGTAATTGCAGCAAATTGTGTTTTTGAATTAAGTTTTTTGTCCCACTCGTCTTAAGGTCACATGAAGTAGTGATGTGTAGCCATTTTTAGCTTCATTCCGAAAGACGTTTTCCGGAAACGCATTTTCTCTAAAATTTCAAGTATAGTATGACACTGGCAGAAGATTTCCTCTTGGGATTCCCCGTGATTTTAAGAAGAGGACAAATAAATCATGTTGTGCGAGGGAAGAAGTTCGATTTAAATCAAGGCATGCTTAGCAAGAGATTTCATCTTGAGGATCGATCACCCTTTCAACTATCCAAAGTGCGTTTCTGTTCACGAGAATGGGGGTCAGTAGTGGCACTAACTGGAATAGCCTTTCTATGGGAGGGAAAAGAAAGATCGAAAAATAAGAAGGGAAAAGAGAAGCAGAAAATGTTAAGAGCAAAGCAAAGTCTGCAAAATGTACTAAGCACAGAAGAAAATTGTGGGAATGTTGTCTTTAGAAATCTCCTGCTTTACCTGCATTAGCTTCAACGAGTTTTTCATTCCCATACAGGAAAGAAGTCCTTATCGTCCAGACAAAAAAGACCAATATTTGAAAGAATGCAATTTCCTGGGAAAAAAGTTAGGTGTAACGCAAAAAGAATTCTGGGGAGGTGAAGTAGTTGCATAAAACCAAAATTGCAAGAAAGAAAAATCAGAAATTGAAAATGTACTTACTCCTTCAGGATATTTCAGTAGAATATCGTAAAGATCGTGCTTTTTTTATGCAAGCAATATTTCTCAAGCATGTGCCACTATGCGATGCCTTGGTTCTAAGACATCCTATAAATAATACAGCTGGGTTGATATTACTGTTTTATGCTTTGAATGGCAGGCTTGTTCTGGAAAATTATTATTACGTGTGATGCAACAAAAAAGCCACCACCGAATATATATCATCATCAACAACAGCAGCCTCAATCATCTGTTGGATGGAGATCTCCCTAAGTTTCTTGCACAACTCTTTACCAAAATATGACCTCTTTCATGTCTTTATTTCAAATTTTATCCACCCATCCCACAAAAGGTCTTCTTCTGAGTCGTTTACTGTTCCTTAGTATCCAGCCAATTATTTAAATTTTCCAATGGTAGTCAGTACCATTGGCGCAATGACAGGAGGGGGTCCGACGGGCCCGGAGCCCTCCTGAAAAAATAATAATGACCCGAAATTTAAAGGTGTGCATTATGAAATGTTGGATGAAATGAGAAAGCAAAAGGCAGATTTTCTTTTGTACTGTCAAACACGTTCCTTTTATTATCATACTTCTTTACTAACATGACATCATCCACCTGAAATGGCTCCCCAAGTATAAATAGAATCGTATCGACTGACAGTCAGACGAACGAACAAACAAAGTCCTTACATTGGGTTAAATTTGCGATGAGTCTCTAAAGACTATCCCGAAATTTTGAAATTCTCATTTGGAAATTCTACCGAGACATTCATTCGAAACATAGGACGGACGGAGTTAAGGGCATACACAAAGTGCAAACATTGTATGTTAGTTACTTCAGGTTCTTAAAAGCCGTTCAGAAATATTTCTATCTATCTGAAACAATTCCGGACAGGCGAGTTATTTATTAAAAGCAGGCAGACCGATAACAAAGCGTTAGCGTTATGTACACTTATCGTCCAAAAAATTAGTTGCACCCAGAAGGAAGCAACCGACAGGAATGAGAAATGGTGGGTATGTTTGGCATCGTGAGACATGCAAATAATTCAAGTATCACGCTCGGCCGCGCATGTGTCCCAAGCAAGGCGGCGTCATAACACTGTGCCAGAAGTGCTATACGTATAAGCTCGTCCTGTTGCGTGTGCTTGCCATTCCGACTCATGCTGTTATGTTGGTTGCATCCTTTCCAAATGAAGTATGCCTCGGAGAAAAGTTCGGAAGCAACTCGAGTAGTTGCAGGAGTTCGAGAGGACCGTGTCGTCGGGCTCTGGGAAGTGGGATGGCCTTATCTAAGTATAGCGCGCCATACTGGTGACGCGTATATCACAATAACATGCTATTGGCGGCAGTGTATGGAACAAGGCTCGCAGTAGCTAGAGGAAGTGCCTGGGAGACCTAGACGAACCACGGAGAGAGAGGACCGACGAGTTATGCGCGGAGTGACTCAACAGCCAGGATTGCGGATATTCAGCGAGCAGTGGTGCCCTCCATGCATCGTCCGATTAGTGCCAGCACTATTGGCTAACCGCTACACGACGTAGGACTACACGCACGCAGACCATTACGACGACTGCTCTTAACACTATACTCTCGCTCCACAATTACTTCCGCTCTACATTAGCACACAAAATCCATTTCTCATCTCACGGCACCATTCGTTTCCGAGATGGGTAGCTTTCCTTACATTTGATCAGTGAATCTCAAACAGATACTGTATACAGTCGAGAAAATTATTATTGCTCATATTGTGCTGTAGCAAAACATCAAGGTGATGTACCTTATCAAGCTTTGCCAAATTCAATGGCTCTTTGATGACCAGTGTTCGAGTGATTTTTTCGGATTGTGTGGCTTTCGATTAATGCCTTGATCTGATCATCTTCAAGGGATCTTTCAGAATGTCATTCATCGTGGAGTGAGTGATCTCTCCACGGTGAAACTTTGCAAACCATCACGTACGCAGTCAAATATTTAGGTATTACGGGCAGATGGATGCCAAATTAATCATGAAAGTAGGCATTTCTCAGAAAACGTGAAATTTGCATCGTGGTAAACACCGCAAAACTCGAATATTACAGGTGTTCCGTTCCAAGATCACCCAATTTCAAGTTTTCTGAGGCATGTTTACTTGTAACACTTACACAGTTGAACTCTTAAAGTAACCTCTCCAAATATAGCACACATATTTTTTGAAGCGTTTCAGTTGTGTCTTTACACTTGTGGTGCGGAAAAAGCATCAAAAGACGGAAATGAACCTTAGTGTTTCACATTTTCAAACCTGCGTCAAATAAACACAACTAAATCGAACCTGCCGAACTCCCTTTATACAGACGTTTAGGAACGTCACCTTTCAATATCGCATGTCAGCAATTCAAATTAACCCGGTAAAATAGGTAACTCACATTTCAGAGTATATAAATATCGTGTGTCAGCAATGCAAATTAACCATTAAAATAGGTAACTTTCATTATTATTACTCACATTTCAGAGTATGTTAATATCGTGTGTCAGCAATGCAAATTAACCGGTGAAATAGGCAACTCATGTTATTATAACTCACATTTCAGAGTATGTAAATATCATGTGTCAGCAATGCAAATCAACTGGGAAAATAGGTACATTATTATAACTCACATTTCATAGTATGTAAATATCGTGTGTTAGCAATACAAATCAACCGGGAAAATAGGTATCTTACATTATTATAACTCATCTTTCAGAGTATGTATATATCGTCTGTTAGCAATGCAAATCAACTGGGCCACCCCGGTGGCGCAGTGGTCTAAGCGATGGCCTATGATCATTCGTCCGAAATGGGTCCGGGTTCGAATCCTGGTGAGGCATGGATGTTGTGTTTATCTTACGGCACTTCTCTCCCTTCCCTGGAACCAGTGATCCTAAAATAGGGACGGGCGACTGCTTATAGCCCATTGAGTTGCTCACGGTGGTCGTTAAACCTCCAATAAAAAAATCAACCGGGGAAATAGGTAACTTGCGTTGTTATAACTCACATCTCAGAGTATATAAATAACATGTGTTAGCAATGCAAATCAACCGGGAAAATAGGTACCAACGACATCGATCGTCATATTACGAAAAGACATTTTACACAACCGAATATGATGATTTGAATGAATGTAATACGGGATTACACCATTGCACAATACAAATTTGGAAGACGTGAATCTATTTATTGGTGTAAATATCACATGGATGTTAAGTCAGATAATATCCGAAAACTTGATTATTTCATCATCCTGGAGTGGGAATCGAAACCGCGTCTCCCGGATAGCGCCCGAGCATGCTAACCACTAAACCACTAATAACGACCAAGTTTCAAGTTTCCGATTAATTTCAATATAACTTTCACATGATTCGCTAGTCGAAGCAACCGGCTAGTTGTCTCCTGGATAGCACACTCGGACGCTATCCGGGAGACGCGGATTTGATTCCCGTCCAGGACGAGAAATTTTCGAATTTTCGGATATTATCTGACTTAACATCCATGTCATGTTTACACCAATAAACGGATTCACATCTTCAAAATTTGTAAGAGGATTTGGTTCCGGTAGAATTCAAATGTAAAGCAAATTTACGTTTACGCAGGTTTTGGAGTCACGGACTTTATTCTTGAAATAGTATAGTCGAAGACTTAATACCACTGCAACTAGTCTTAGAAATTTAGCAGCATTATGTCGCTAATGTACTAACAAATCATTGACAGAATATAATGTTACCCATTCACAGACATAGTTAAAAAGGTAGTGCATGTCACAAAATACAGTCAAAAAGACTGCATGTGTTTTCTAAATATAGTAAATGTGAAACCACAACAAAACAAATATTGGAACAACGGACTTCTACTGGGGCTGTCAAGTCTTAAAACAGTTACTCCTTCTGACCCGATGCGGTTTGGCAAGCTGCTCAAAAAGAACTCATTGTCCATAGATCTAAGTCTTAGTTCGAAGATGAACATTCGCCGTGATCGAAAATGTAGACTGAAAGCAAGCACTAACAATAGCAGGGATCATAAGCAATAAGAACTGTTACTTGCATTGTCCGTCAGTATGCATGACTTAACCGTCTGCCAATCATAGTCCAAAAGGGAGAAAACCTCGTTGAAGTTCAGACGCAACTTTCAGTATGAAAAGCGTAACGAAACAAAATGCACATAAACGAAAAGACAGCAAAATCAGAGTTAATTTTTTTTGTTTCGAGGTTTAACGACCACCGTGAGCAACTCAATGGGCTATAAGCAGTCGCAAGTCCCTAATTTAGGGTCACTGGTTCCAGGGAAGGGAGAGAGCCAGTGCCGTAAGACAAACACAACATCCATGCCTCACCGCGATACGAACCCAGACCCCGTTCAGACGAATGAGCAGAGGCCATCGCTTAGACCACTGCGCCACCGGGCAGGCATCAGTGTTAAAGAGGCAGAGCATGTCAAAATAGTAAAAGTGCACACATGTTATTTTCAAATATAATAAATGTGAAATCACATAAACAAATATTATAAAAGTGGACTTTTATTGGGGTAGGCAAGTCTTTTAAAATATGTATCTCTTCTGTCCAGATAGCGTTTGGTAGGCTGCACAAACAGAAGCCGTTGGCCTTAGATCAAAGACACCTGCTCTTTAAGCATTCCCCTGTTAAGGTGGTTACACCTAAAACCTCTGCCTTATGTTTCCAATGGTAAAACTTCTGTACATATTTTTTGCGCAATTAGTGTATTTCCAAGGATAAAAATTTGCACATCGATAACACCAACTTTAAGTTATAGCATGGGATACTTAATACTTGCTAATATATAACCATATTTATATTAAAAATCAATCAGTTTTCTTTGAGTTATGTTCAGACCTGTTAATAGATGGCGCAACCTGTACGTTGATGACGTCAGTAGACAAACAAATGTTGGATTGCTTAGTTATGATTATGTTTTAGCAAGTATTAAGTATCTCATGCTATAATTAAAAGTTAGTTTTATCGATGAGCAAATTTTTGTCCTTGGGAACACATTAATTGGGATGAAAATATGTAAAGACTTTTTACCATTGGAAACATAAGACAGATATTTTAGGTGGTATAACGAAGTAAATTTCTCCGTCATTTTTGGTCTACGCCGGGATTCGAACCCGAGGCCGCTTATTCCGGAACAAGTCGCTCTACCAACTGAGCTACGCAGACATGTATTCTGATTCCTATCTGCCTTTATGTCATGTGCGTCCTGCTGGCAGGTACGTCACATATCCCCCCCCCCCGAAAGAGGGCCGGGGGCATGGCCCACGGATCAGCCGTGACCATGAATCGCTGCAGGCAGACAACCACTGTAGAACGTGCACTTGAGAACTCCCAGTCAATCTGGTGTGTGGAATGCAACGTCACACACATTTATTTTTCGAAGCACTGGAGAAGGGATTCTCTGATTTTTCCTATCTCGCGGTGTGGAAATAACATCACACCAATGCGAGATTTTGAACGGTCGGGTAGTTCGGGCGCCATTATAACGAAGTAAATTTCTCCGTCATTTTTGGTCTACGCCGGGATTCGAACCCGAGGCCGCTTATTCCGGAACAAGTCGCTCTACCAACTGAGCTACGCAGACATGTATTCTGATTCCTATCTGCCTTTATGTCATGTGCGTCCTGCTGGCAGGTACGTCACAGTGGAACCACCTTACACATTGCGTGGACTTTGTGTTGTGTATTCATCGTGCTACAATTTGAAAGTAACTAACATTTATAGCATGGTCGATATAGTAAGAAGTACTTTTCATATATTTGTGTTTTAAATTATTGCTTTCAGAAATATTTTCTTTTTGTCTTTTTCAGTTTACTGCGACGCCAAGACAGCTTGAGGCGTACCAGCTCTGAAGGTGACCCAGAACCACCGGAACCTCTCCCAGACAGCCCATCAGACCAAGGTCCCTTAGTGGAAACCGTTAGAGTTACAGTTGTTTAGTATGCAGGAAAAAACAAACCCCATAGCTATATTTTCAAAAACTGATGAGATAATATAATTTTCCACGTGTTTATAATGTGCTTTTTTGTAAAAAAAAATGTTGTATGTGATAGTTGTAAATTTTTAAATAAATAGTTGATGACCTTGATTGTCTGGTATAATGCTGACTAACTTTCTCAGTTATGAAAATAGTTAAAATGAAAACTAAAATTAACGGCAGATTTTTGTATGAAGAAACGCCATTTCTTGCCTGTTCTTGTATCAGCGTCAGAAAATGTTATGAAACCACGGAAATTATCTAGTAACAAAAGACACACACACACAGAAAAAATGCGAATCACATCTTTAACCGTGTAAAAAATATGAGGAATGGGGGAAAGTTAACGGATTTCTTAAAACCCTGTGAACGTCATGCAAAATTGAAAAGCTGAATTGGATGTGAAGTTGAAACTGTCTTTCAGTATTGTGAAGCAGAAGACTCTTTAAATTACTACTGCATCGTTTGATGTAGGTAAAGAAAATTTCGGGGAAAAATCCTGTTTTCACTGACAGAAATGAATTTTAATTTCTTTTGGCCAAGTCTGTAAATTTTTCCATATGGAAAACCTCCTGAAATTTTGCAGGCTTAACTTACTAGCACATAATTAGCTTTCGGAAAATGTCCCGGCCAGTAATAAATTCTAAACTTTCATCCAGTAACTTTTGCATGACTGAATCAGAAAATGACTACTTTCGGGACAAACATGTTAGCTTGAGCTAAAACAGAATAAGTGTCATGCAGTGGGTTAAAAAAGTGCTCAAATTGCAAATAATCAAGATTTATTGCTCCTTTCTTATTTTCTTTTTGGAAGCAGCCTCATTATATTCCAAAAGAGGGTTATTTTGTTGATAAAAATAAAATAAAATAACTTATCTATTGCAGACTGAACAGTTTCTTAAGTTTCAAATATGATCCGGCGAAGTATGCTTATTTCCTAGGATTCACCTATATGCAGACTTCATGGATAACTTCACACGTCTTTTTCGCTATGGTATTATGTGCTTTCCTCTTTACCATTAGAAAACATGATGGGAGAAAGCACAGAATATGACACAATATAATGCTACAATGCTTTTTCGTATGACTTTGTATATGTAATGTTGCTTCACAAGTTTCCTTCCGTGTAAGATTCATGTTGGCTTGAATACGTTGAATCGATTCTAATAAAACTGCCACGTTTTAAAAATAAAACTGTGCTCAGTGTTTTACAGAAAATGTTTGAAACTGTTGTGAAATCAGAGTAGTTAAAAATTACAAAATCGCTCGATCATGCGTTGTTACATTCCTGTAGCATTTAACAATAATGAAAATATATCTTTCTCCTTTAGAAGTACAGACTGCCTGCTGAAACCTGTGAATTTTGTAACCGAAATTCAAAAAGGCATACTCTTTATAGCCTAAAGTGATCTACTGATCGTTGAAACTGGAAGTACAAAGAATCGATTAGTGATTAGAAATTTTATTTTATTTTATTATTTTATTTATGATGAGCAGGGGCAACTCTAATGGCTCTAAGCAGTCTCCCACTCCTTATTAAGGGCCACCTGGTCCGAGGGAAGGGAGAATGTCAGCGCAGTAATCTGGAACCAGTTCAGACGACTTGTCGAAAATTTACGTCTCTAAAGCCCCTCAAAAAGTAGTTAACTAAAGGCAAATTTTTAGTACTGCTCCTAGCACTGCGCAGAACACTTTGGTTTACCGAACTGATTTTTTTCTTTGTGAAGAAATGTAGATAATTAGTACTGTACGACCAAAGTTTTCTCTTAGTTTGTTACAATACTTTAAAAGGATCTTTTAGTTCCTAACACAAGAAACTAATTTGTTTTTCAGGTAAGAAACTTCAATAATACATTGAAATAAATCCCTGTAAAACTTCAGTTTCTTTTGAAACGGAAGGAAGGTTCATAAATGAACTCCAGTTTATCCCGCAGTTTCCTTTGTTAAGTTTGTACATTGTACGAAAGCAATTAGTGATTAACTTCCATTTCATCATGTTTTCATTTAAAATAGGATAGAGTGTTTTATGTATGATTTTATGGTAAAATATTATGAAAAGGCCCAAATTTCCTTAGATTCAAATTTATTTTGTTTCACCATCACGGACTATTCTACAACCACTAATCGACGCAGGCCTCCTCAAGTTCCATTCACAACTCTCAGTCCTGACTGTTCTCTTCAATGTCACTCCGGCATGTTTTGTTTTTTATTTGGGGGTTTAACGACCACCGTGAGCGGCTCTAAGCAGTCACCCGCGCCTAAATTTGGGTCTTTGGTTCCATACAAGAAAGAGCACCAATGCCGTAAGAGAGAAACATATCATCCATGCCTCACCGCGATTCGAACCCGGACCCTTTTCGAATGAATGGTTAGGAACCAGCTCTTGGACCACTGCGCCACCGAGGCAACCCGGCGTAACATAGAAATTCATCCGCCCACGTTATTTTGTTTTGGAGTTGTCCCTATCCTTTGTATCTAGTCTAGAGTCACAGATGCCCAACGGTGGTCAGTTCTGGCAATTTGTCAGGAACCGCTGCTGGTTGAAGGTTTTAACTTTGATCATAATGGCATCCACTCTAGTCATTTTCCTGATCCATGGTTTACTTTCCTATCTTTCTTAGTTACACCACGCAGGCAATGCTTCGAGCTTTTTTCGAATTATTGGCAGTCTCGGTGTCTCTTTCAGTTAAGATCCGTGTTTCTTATCCACAAATAAGAACTGAAAGATCGCATTTTTTCATTAAACACCCTTTTTTTAAGACATAATAATAAATTGCTCTTGAACTTTTGCATTTTTTCTCCCTAGTGCGCTTCAGCCAAGTCTTTCATGCCTTTTAATTTATTCTTCGAATTTCTTGCTGCCCAATTCTTCAAATCTTGTAAAACCATAGCATATAAATGTAAATCAATTTTCAATGGCCCTTCTTTATTCTTGTCACCAAGTTATTGGATCATACTATGCAGTTCTAAAGGGATATTATAATCTCCGTGGATCTCCCCAGTGACTCAGCAGTCTAAACGCTGGCTTCCGGCCATCTGTCTGAGATGGGTCCTCGACCGAATCCTGATGAAGCATGGATGTTATGTTTGCCCCTTATGGCCCTGGTCCCCTTCATTTCCTTGGAAGCCCTGGTCCTAAATTAGGGACGGGCGAATGCTTACAGCCCATCACGTTGCTGAAGATTTTCGTTAAACCTTCGATCAAAAATGAAAATCGCTGTGGTAAAGTTACTCTGATATTGGTTGGTACTTATTTTATTTATTGCTATATTCTTTATACATTTTTATTTCTTGACGCAATGTGTCACTGAAATCATTTTCTTCATAACGTAAATTTTTTGCGTTCATGAATGTTTTACCACATGTTTCTTGCTCGATCACTTTACTGACATGCCATACTTTTTCTCTTCAAAAGATATGATATTTATTTCTTACTTTTGGTCCTAAAGTTACGGTTTATGACACATATTTTCTGCTTGTTTGATCTCGTTTTTTCAGAATATCTTGAAAAGTAATAATATTTTGTCCATTAATCTTACTCACCAGGCAGCTCCTTTGCATTTTAATTTCAAACTGTATCACATCTTCGAAAATGCCTACTCGAAGTATTCTTTGCCGCTCAGTTGCGCAATGGCTTAAGCGCTGGCTTCTGATCTGTCATCAAAGATGGCTCCGGGTTCGAATCCTGGTGAGTCATGGATGTTGTGTTTGTCTTACAACCCCTTCCCTTTAACCAATGGCCCTACATTAGGGGCAGCTGACTTATTATAGCCCATCGAGTTGTTTACAGCGGTTATTGAATACCTAAAAAATATTTTTTATACATTCAGTTATTGAATTTACGTCTACAAGTGTCCGTGGGATTTTGATCTATTTTCACGCAAATTTTCGTCACCAGCTTTTTAGTTTTTATTACAGTTTCCTAAATTTAAAAATTGTTTAAAAGTTTCTAGCTTTAACCTGGATCCATATTATCCATATTCATTGAGTTTTCTCCAGCTGAGCTGCTTTTACTACTAAAAGGCAAATAACATGTTTTCGTTTAACGCTGTATCTTCACTAAAATTTCTGTACTGAAACCAACAAAAAAATAGCATAATAATGTTTTTCTTTTGCTTTTCGGTACAATATTTTCCCTTTCAGGCTGCGTGAATTTTGTTTGTTGAGTTTTTTTTTTTTTTTTTTTTTTCGAGAATTCTGCATCTTTCTTCTTTTTGTTAATTTCGCTACACAGCACAAGAGCAGCGTGAAAAAAATATAAGGATAATTTCTCAGGACGTATGACGTGGGAAGAGTTCAGCTACAGTTCTATCCGTTTAACAAACATTCGATTTATTTATCTGCCTAAAGTCTTTAATCAAAATGACTTGCTTAAGTCAAAATTTAGCGTACTGATTCATAAAAATACACCCAGTTTCAGGAGACAAACTGAAAAATTACTGTCACATCGGATGGAGTTAAACACAATCGAGAATTTGTATTGGGTTTACCTTTTTTCGCTAGTACATGGTATTTTCACTAGGTTGAACTAGATAAAAAAGGGTAGTAATACGCCAAACAACTAAGTGAAGAATGATAATATCCGTTTATTGGCATAAGACAGCAAACAACTGATTGCAAACTTTCAGCACCTATGGGTGCCTTCTTCAGGCTTAGACGTGGTTTTGGAACAACGTTAGTAATCTAAATGAATAAACAGAAAATTTAAATATGCATGTGTCTCGTTTTTTTGTGTTCGGACAAACGAGTCGCAAAGGATCACTTTGTCATGCCAATATAAAACTTGGTATTTCCATCCTGGTATCGAAGGGGTATGGAATATACCCTTGCATTAGCAAGTAAAGTGTTGCGGCTTCCGCGAGAAAGAAGGTACTGTGATATTGACCTAGGGTGGCAAATTCCAACTTCAAGCCCTAACTTATTAAACGCATTCCGGATGAAATAGGATAGTCCCGGTACGTACGGAAGGGAGCCGAAGAACCTCTGACTGGGTTCCTTGATACGACGACGTTGGTTGACAAAGTTCGGCGCTCCTAAAGATGTCATCAATTACATGGTCTTTAGAGCCTGCAGCCGAGGCCAACGATTTAATATTGTTGATCTCCGCAATTCTGGACGCGTCATTTGAAGAGTGGGAAAACGCCGCTTAGCACGATGTCTGACAAATGCCAATTTGTGGGTAGCCGGCCCAACAGATGAGGGTAAAATTAAATTTAGGGTATAAATGGGCTTATAATAAACCTCAGTTGAAAAAGTTCCATAAAGCGGTTTAGTGACGAGTACGTCCAGATAAGGAAGGGAGTCATCATTAGCGCAATCCATAGTAAACTTGATGTCAGTATCGAGGGAATTGATGAAGGAAAAGAAATCATCCAATTCTTCCATCCCGTGAGGCCAAACAAAAAATATATCTTCTACATAACGTAGCCATAATGCAGGTACCAATCCGGCTGTATTTAGGATTTGCGATTATAGCCGCTTTAACACAGCCTCAGCAGGCACAGAGGACATCGGGAAGTCCATAGCCACCCCTTTCGATTGTTTAAATATTTTGTTGTTAAAAACGAAATAATTAGAGTCTACTACAACGTCGATTGCATGAAAGATGGCCGCCAACGACTCTTGAGAGAACAAAGTGGATTCCAGTAACGCTTATTTTATGGTGCAAGATGCTTCCTCTACAGGTACTGACGGAAAAAGTGAAACGATATCAAACGTACCAATGATGTGATGTGGAGCCACCATGAAGTCTTTAACTCTGTTGATAAAATCCACTGATGACCGAAGTACCGTGGAGAACCACGTCTAAGCCTGAAGAAGGCACCCGTAGGTGCTGAAAGCTTGCAACCAGTTATTTGCTGTTTTATGCCAATAAAGGGATATTATCGTTCTTCACTAGGTTGTTTATATAGTTATAATTTTTGTAGTCCTACCTTTATGTCGAAGGGACGTAATAAAATAAATCTATAGTTCTATATTTATGTCAATTTTATGATGTAATAAGAAAGTTCGTTCTGCATCGAAGAGCAGATCTGTACGCCGATAATTGTCAATAAATTTTGCGATATCAATGTTCTTATAAATCGTAGATCATTGAGTGTGAATTTACATTTGCCATTGTACTGGGTTTATGGTTAAAACAATTTTGAGAGGACATTATACAATTTTCAAAACATATATTTGTGTTTGCTGAGACATCATTTTGTTTTTAAGTTTTCTAGATCCAGTAAAGATCAACAACAGACCAATTAAGCCTAGCAGAAAATTGCAAGCCATGATAGTCCGCATTCTGCAATTTTCCACTGCTCACAATTTTCGTGTTAGTGTTTTGTGTACGGGTATTTAATACAATATCTGGTGTTATTGGGACAATTTGTACATAATTGCGTAAGATAATTCGATATGTCACAGATCATTTGATATTTAAATAATTCTTTATTTCGGAATGGAATGCAAATGTTCGCATTTACTCGGCATGACAGATTTGGTTCCAAAAATAAAAAAAAAACGGCAGTGAATAAACACTATTCTTATGAAAATATGAAATATATGTATGCTTCCATGCGTGTCTCTTACGCACTATTCGTCTTCGTCGAAGAAGATTGTTTTCTTCGTCTCAAACGAGCAGGACTGTAGAAATGTCTTAAAAGCCATTGCAGGGTTGTCATTCACCATAATAAATTATTAAAACTACTTCAATGATTTATCTCTTTCACTGACATCCTAAAATGTGGAAATCAGCGAAATGTGTGCAATATAAAAATGCTGTTAAACATGTATTTCTGTATGATATAACCTAAACAAACGGAGGTTTTTAACGCACCAAACGTGCACGTTAAATATTCTATTTGATTGTGGCAAAATATCACGAAGATGGCAATTGCGCCATTCGGGCGGCTGGTATTTGCTGGATACTTATGATTTATGAACGATATTGCACTAAGGAATCGCTTTCACTTGAAGTTAAAATTCAAAATTCAGTGATCATGACTTTTACCATGTACCCCCAGCCGGCGCGTATTTAGAGGAGTCTGAAGGAAGCCCCCCCCCTCCTCCCCCAAAAAATATATTTCTTTTTTAAAATGCGACTTACATTAGGAAAAATGCTTTAATTTAATAACAACGCATCAATTTACAATACAAAATAATGCTTTGATTATTCTCCCAATTTTCTTTTACTTTTATTTTGTTCTGATGGATTTCAAAAACTTTCATTTCGCTCACTACCCCCTCTCTAGTAAAAACTGACAGGTACAAAGTATTGCTGACAGTTTTTAATGTACTGTACATGAAATGGGATTTCATTGAAGTCCTTGCCAGAAAATAAATGACATTGGCTGTCAAATGTTACGGAACATCATTGTCCTTTTGATATCTATGTGGAATAATTTTTTTTATTTTCTTGCGTATAAGTTATTGTAGAGCCGCCTAGCTGGCTTCTGACAATTCGGCTATTGTGGTCTCCGAGGAGGTATGGTTGGTGCGCTACTCGTATGGCACTAGCTCTCACCCTTTCCTAGAACTAGTGCCCTAAATTAGGGACGAACGATTGCATCTACACTATCTACCAACAAGTAATTGGACACCTGTGATAGCAAAGGAAAACGAAGTTTATTCACCTTCAATAGTTGATGGAGCCTCCACGAGCGGCGATGACAGCTGCGACCCTCCGGGGCATACTGTCAACCAGGCGTTGTACGACGGCTAGCGATATTTTCTTCCACTCGGCTTGGAGAAGACAGGTCATTTCATTCACTGATTTCGGACGGTGGAGGGCACCCCTTAAGTCGACGCTCAAACTCGTACCAGAGGTGCTCCGTAGGGTTAAGGTCCGGGCTGTGCGCAGGCCAGTCCATTTGATTAACCCCATTGTCACCATACCAAGCCATGGTGGACCTCGCCACATGACAGGTGGCATTGTCATCCTGAAAGTAACATGGATCCACCCCGTAAAACTGCCACAACGTAGGAAGCGCATGGTCATCCAAAATGGTACAGCAGGTCTCGGCGTTGAGTCTACCAGGAATTGCGACCAAGGGTCCCGTGCCATACCAGGAGAAACACCCTCATAGCATAATTCCACCGCCGCCGAACTCCACAGTTGGCACAATATATTGTGGCAGAAGGCGTTCTCCAGGCGGACGCCAAACCCAGACCCTGCCATCCGAACGGTAGAGGGTGAACCTTGATTCGTCGCTTCAGAGAACCTGTTTTCACTGTTCAACGATCCACTGTCGACGTTCTTTGCACCACGTTAGCCGAGCAGCGCTATTGGACTTGGTGATCAAAGGCTTGTGGGCGGCAGCGCGTCCATGATAACCAAGCAGATGGGCTTCCTTACGGATGGTATTCATCGAAAGAACCCTCCCGAATGTCTGTTGAAACTCCTCGCGGATGTGGCCCATCGATTTGGTGGGGTTCTTCCGAATTTCTCTGGTCCGCATCCGTCGGTCTCTAACTCCCAGTTTTGTGGGCCTGCCGGGTCGGGGGCGTTCCGACAGTCACCTCTCATCTTCCACTTGCCAATCACTTAAGCCACTGTCGATTTTGGGTACTTCAACTAGCTGGATATGTCGTGTATGGATTGACCATTTCTGTGATACCCGACGATTACGCCTTTCTCGAAATCAGAGAGCTCCGGACTGCGTAGCATCTTGCATGCGACTGGTTGCGTGTTGTTTCCCACACGATATTTAACGGCGGCGGCCGTGACGTGTATCAGGACCGCAGATATCGTCGATTGCAGGGGTGTCCAATTACTTGTTGGTAGATAGTGTAGCTGCTAGAGTTCTTCTCGATTGTCTTAAAACCTCACATTAAAAAAAAAAAGAAAGAAACAATCTTCCCACTTTTATGTCTGTCTCTACGTTACGAAGATATATGCTGCTATCTGGAACTTCAGGCCTTTCGAATACGTATTTCGCAAAAAATAGCAAAACTATACTAGTGATCCGATTTATTGGCCTAAGAATATATACATAAGCGTTTCCAAGCTTTCGCATATTAACGAGATGGCTTTTTTAAGGAAGTTATAACGAAGTAAATTTCTCCGTCATTTTTGGTCTACGCCGGGATTCGAACCCGAGTCCGCTTATTCCGGAACAAGTCACTCTACCAATTGAGCTACGTGGACGTTTTATTCTGATTCCTATCTGCCTTTATGTCGTGTGCGTCCTTCTGGCAGGTACGTCACATCTCCTGGTACGTTACAAAGTTAGACAGAAACTGCAAACTGAATAACAGAACGCTTCAACAATTTGAACGCCTTGAATTGATTTGAGAATAAATAGGTACGACGTTGTATTCATTTAAATATACGAGGTATCACGTTGGTTGTGCACGCGGCATCCTCGTAGGACGAAAGCGTTATTTGAAGAACTGGTTCCAAATTCGTTGCTACTCGAGTGAGACGCTATCATTGCAAGTATCACTGTTAGTGTTGATGTAATGTTTCGTGTGTTCTCACGGAGAAAAGAATCTTCCAATTTTCTTTGATAAAATCACGGATATGCATCCTACGATCAATTTCACGATGGAGCTTGAACACAACAACGTTTACCTTATCTGGATGTTTTATAGAGCAAAGCACCTAACAACCGCCTCGGTACACAAGTCTACTACAAACCCACGTCCGTTCCCAACCTGATTCTCCGTCATCAAGTTGGCCACTGATGCAGGATATTCATTGAATAAGATACGTAACTTTATTCAAATAGCCAAGGTCAAACATTATTATCTCCCTGTGCCGCAGCTTCGTTATTTAGGCTCAAATCCTTACATGCCAAATGTGTCTTACAAACACAAGAACGCCCTCAAAAGGATGAACTACGGTGTCGGCATAAGGTCTCATGCATCTTTATATACTATGCTAAAGAGAAATACAGAAAACCCACCTCTTTCCAACAAAGTAAATGTTTATGCGACCCATTTACAATATCCGAACGGCTATAAACGATAGCACATTGGAATGACCAAGCGTTCGTTTGGAATCAGAGTCAACGAGCATAAAAGGGACACAGAATACGATAAAGTAGCCACAATCCTATCCAGAGTAGTCGAATTCAAGTCCGCTACTCCAATGTGGGATAATATGAAAAAATTAGCTACCTACTCTACCCTTAAATGTACATCCATTCGGGAAACCTTGGAGATCATTACCTAAAGTGATACTTGCAATGATAGCGTCTTACTGGAGTTGCCATGAATTTGGAACCAGTTCTACAAGTAGCGCCTTCTCCTTACCAGGATACCGTGTGCACAACCAAACGTGATACCTCGTATCTTTAAATGAATATAACGCCGTATCTATTTATTGTAAAGTCAAGTTCCCGCGTTCAATTGTTAAAGTGTTCTATTATTTAGTTTGCAGTTTCTGTCTAAAAACTGCAAACCATCTGGTAGATGTGCGAAAGTTTGCAAAAGCTTATTTATATATACCTACGCCAAAAAATCGGATAACTAGTATAATTTTATTATTTTCTACATATTTGGTGTACTGTTCCTCGTCATCAATGTATTTCGTATTTTATATATCAAATATGTATCATCAGAAGCTTTGTTTACCTATAGAAACGTCTCTTTCCTCCCCCCAAAAAAAACAAAAAAATTTGCTCCTGGCAAAAGAGTCATGCACTCGAAAAGCAGGAAATCCAACGGAAATTCGAAGCTAAGTCCTCACTCAAATAGAAATTTCTTCAGTTCAGCATGTCTTGTGATAACATAACATAATTAGACTTGAAATAAGTTAGACTAAGCTAATCATCAGGTTGATGTGCAAAATCTTCGAAGACTTTGAATTCCATTTTACCCCAACAAATTCCGATTACCGGTATAATTTTGCTATTTTAAGTATAGCTGGTGTACATTTTCTCCTTATTAATTAGTAACACGTGACTGTCTAAATGATATACTCCTTTTTGATTACGTTAAAAACTGATACATAGCTGCCCTTCTATGACCCAATACGAGAGAATATTAATTACACAATTTTATATGAAATCAGAGTAATTAATAGTGTGCTACATAAATTATGTTTGGCCTCTCTAATTTCTAAGTGGCCAAAGTCTCTGGCTTTTGGCCGAGTTTCCAGAGTTTCGAATAAGGCAGAGGCAGTGTGCCTGTGTCGCAGATATAAAATGCTGCTTCCTTTCTCCCAGAGAACCAGTAGAAACATATTTGGTACGGGTGACTGATTGTAGTCATAAGAGTAGCGTATGCTGTCTGTCAAACCCGTAAGCGAAAAGAATGTGTTTCAAAAAAGTCATAGGTATAGAATTCCTTTATAATTTGTAGGCAGTGCTTAATTTTCAGTAAACGAAATTTGAGACATTAGCGATTACTGTCATTTTGAAGAATATGTTGTTTTAAACTCAAGTTTCCCATATATTATTTGGATTCAAATGTTCTCAGACAGCAATACGCTAAGTAAAAAAAAATTGGAGTGAAGTTAGCATGAAGTGACGTAGAAGAATCGACGAACTGTAAATCTGTGTTGAAAAGTTAGCTTTTGAGCATTGTCGACAAAGACAAGAAGATCGGAGTTCGCAAATGAGCAGCACTCACGTATTTACAAATTTTTCCAAAACACAAAGCAAACCGGTTATAAGTATCTCGCTCTCAGAGTCGTTCTCATTCAGTAGAAGCTTGCAGGTGCAGACGTGTTTCTATTAAACGATGTCTCAGCAAAGCGATTTACTAGAATCAACACCTTAGATAGCCTTCCGAAGGTGAGAAGCTGGCCTGACACTGTTGAGAGTGGCAAAAGCTGCTTCACTCTCTCAAATCGGTATCAATAGAGAGTGTATATGTTTCTGAGAGACGGAACAGCACAAACAAAGGTGGGATAATATCCAAACATCGCAAGGTGACATCTCCTCCGACGAAATGCAACTGAAGTGCAACGCCTTCGAAGATATGCAACTGAAGTGCAATGCCTCCGACGAAATGCAACTGAAGTGAAATGCAACTGAAGTGCAATGCCTCCGACGAAATGCAACTGAAGTGAAATGCAACTGAAGTGCAATGCCTCCGACGAAATGCAACTGAAGTGCAATGCCTCCGACGAAATGCAACTGAAGTGCAATGCCTCCGACGAAACGCTACTGAAGTGCAATGCCTGCGATGAAATGCTACTGAAGTATAACACCTCCGACGAAATCCAACTGAAGTGCAATGCCTGTTTACTGCGGTCAGAAAACGACAAGTGTGAACAATTATCTGTAAACGACAAAATAGCCATCGTTTGAAAGCTGGAAAATGGTGAAAAAAGTAGTTCCATGTAATGATACATATGGATATATAATATTAAACGTATTTGCATATTGTCACGTATGCCTATTTTTACAAGGTGGGATTTTTCACGCCGAATCGAATTTATCGAGCGCCCGGATTTAAGACCATTTCCACCAGTCCCGAGATTCTCGTTGTAAGCGGGTTCTACTCTATTTTCTTGCTACAGTCGCATAGGAGGCTGTGTTTTTTCTGCTAACGATTTTAAAATGATGAGACGACCATAAAAACGGTTTAAGTGTTTTGACAGATATGCCGTTCAGAAGCAGCTAATGCCATTGAGATGTTAAGAAATCGTTAAAAAGCACAGCTTAAATAGAAGTGTTAATGAATGAGTTGTGAATGGGTTACACATTCTTTCAGACATTCATGTGCTTATTTTGTTATAGTTTCAGAAATTAACGGTCACCATGAGTAAGTAAAAGTAGTGGTCCGCTTCTAATTTAGAAGCACTTGCTACAGGAAACGGACAGAGCCGTTAGTAACTGATAAACACAAGGCCATGCTTCCTTAGGGACTCAAATGCGGGCTTATCTCGGACAAGTGGCCAGATGGTAACACATGAGATTACACGGCGCGAAATGTTTTTGCTTTTAGGTGCTTAACAACCCACATGGGCACCTAAGTTTGCAACGAGTCGCCTGTCTACATTTAGGACCACTGGTTTCAGAAAAAGGACAGCTATCGTCATGCGTTCCCATGCCTCATTCGGAACATGCGTCCAGTCCACCTTGGACGGTTAGCGAGACTCCTCGGCTACCAGGCAAGACAGGTATACCTAGACACAAAATTTTGGCAATAGATGTAAGTTGAAGGTTTTAGGTGCTACATTTTTTAGTCAATGGACAATTTCCTTACCAACAATACCTTTAATTCATTATAACTAGCTTTTAAGGGTAATAATTTTGAAAAATGTCTCTTTTGAAGGACTTTATACTTACTTCTTTTACGGAGAAGATTAAAAAACTATCCTGTTTATTAAAGGTGATCCATATCGACATCTAGTTTGCTGCTGTATCTTTTACATCTCTGGAATTTTGAAAACACCATCATTATAGAAAAACTGGAGCTTTTAGGATAAGGAAGAAGCATTTTCCGCTTCCTTAGTATACAGAAGAACCATTGATGAAACTTGACAAAGGCACATGTGAGGCAAAAAAGTAAAGTAAAATGTCTGCAGTGGAATTGCTGACGATCTAAAACGTCAGCAGAAAAAGAAAAGTAAGAGAGAAAAACAACCATTCATTTGGATCTTGCCAATTGAAGTACGCCGTATTAAATGGC
Organism: Macrothele yani; assembly: GCA_039090855.1. NCBI lineage: Eukaryota > Metazoa > Arthropoda > Arachnida > Araneae > Macrothelidae > Macrothele > Macrothele yani. The sequence goes on from CM076995.1 coordinate 192,303,223, forward strand.
GAATAGGTTAACAACACTCAAAGATCGCTAACTCAAGCAAATCATGTGTGTTACAAAAAAGGCATACACTGTCAAAGTGAAGTATTTTTATTGAAGTTTTAGTTATTATGGTAGAACAAGATATCTTTGTTGTGTATTTAATTACTTCAACTTTACGGGAGTATTCGGTACAAAAAATTCAAGAAAGCGTCTTAATCCATGTTTGTAAAGGTGTGCGTAAACTCTTTTATCAGATAATAAAGCCTGTGAGGTATTTGCTGCGGAATTCAAAAGAAAAAGCTAATACTGAAGAAGAATTTACACCATAGGAAAAACACAATGTTAATTAGACTCCGTTTCTTCTCAAGACACATAAAAATGAGAAAATAATTGAGAAGTAGAGACAGCATCAGAGGACTTCAAAGATTCGAAAGATCATTCTACCATTCTTACATGTGAGACTGCATTTGGTACGAACAAATTGAAATTGACTGCAGTTATCAGAAGTAAGATTCAGATTTAAGTGGATAAATATATTTTACATACATTTTAAAGCTAACAACAGAGTTAAAATTGCGTGATGATTATTCAAAAACCTGTTCGAAAATTTAACCATAGAGCTGTTCTTAATCTCGAGCATATGAGCTGCCGGTAGGGTTCCCAATGATTAGTCAATCCACTTCTGAAGGATTGTACTTATAATGAATTAGCTTTATTTTCTTTCCGATAAGCTAATTAATATGAATGATTCTCTTCCTACCAGCTAGCTAATGATATACTTGTACTAAGCTTCAAAATAGTGAATTCAAAAGGGTGTTGTTACTAGTTAATTACGAACGTAAACAAAGTCTTAACGCTGGTTATTTATGGTAATAAATAAATGTTATAAACCTAACAGCCAGACAGAGGTCTGACAAAAACTATGAATTGAGAAAGACTAACTTACGGTAACTTCTTTATTATAAGACTCTTGGTCAACTAAAGCACACACACAACTTGTTTTACAATAATGAAGAATCTCTCCTCGTGTTATAAACGCTCTCCGTAAACAACAACGCTCTCTCATAGCAACAACAAAAGCTCCCTCTAAGTCTCGATGAACGCGCCTATATACTAGCTACCACCACGCCACCTCTTTCGGGGGGGAGATGTGACGTACCTGCCAGCAGGACGCACACGACATAAAGGCACATAGCAATCAGAACAAATGTCTGCGTAGCTCAGTTGGTAGAGCGACTTGTTCCGGAATAAGCGGCCTCGGGTACGAATTCCGGCGTAGACCAAAAATGACGGGGAAATTTACTTCGTTATAATGGCGCCCGAACTATCCGGATGACCCGGCCGTTCAAAATCTCGCATTGGTGTGGTGTTCTTTCCACACCGCGAGACAGGAAAAATCAGAGAATTCCTTCTCCAGCGCTTCGAAAAATAAAATGTGTGATGTTGCATTCCACACAGCAGATTGACTGGGAGTTCTCAAGTGCACGTTCTACAGTGGATGGCTGCCTGCAACGATTCATGGTCACGGCTGACCCGTGGGCCATGCCCCCGGCCCTCTTTCGGGGTGGGGGAGATGTGACGTACCTGCCAGCAGGACGCACACGACATAAAGGCACATAGCAATCAGAACAAATGTCTGCGTAGCTCAGTTGGTAGAGCGACTTGTTCCGGAATAAGCGGCCTCGTTATATACTGTACTCTGAGATGGAGGATGAATCTTTTGTTTTTCTATTTGACTTCCTCCTAGTAGCACAAATCATATATCACGTAATTCTGGGTCTCTTGAAAAGTTAATCCATTAAGAAAATATATTTTAATTTAGAGATACTGTTCGCTATACGGACACACAGAAAAAAGTTATTGATGTATAAAACTTCGCTGGGACGCATTTTGGAGAAACAGTACAATTTTCCGGAGCAATTGTAATTATGTTTTTTTAAAAAAAGCATTTAATCAGAATGGATTCTTCAGGGTCTTACTGCTGGATCAGAGATGTGGACTTTTACAAAAAGAAACATAATAAGTAGCCAACAACTCGAAGCATGGAGCTATGCAAGGTCGGGGTAACCAAGAGTGATAGGAAGTCGAACTGATGGAATAGGGAAATGCAAAGTACTGAGGACATCATGATCAAAGTAAATACTTTTAAGTAACAATAGGTTGAATATACTGCTAGAAGAACACACTGTAAAAAATAAGTGGTGTGAGTTCAAGGAAAATTCCTGAAAATAAGTAGCTGCAAAGTTGCCGGTAGGGGTCCGTCTTTAACGAAATTTTCGTTTTTATGAGTGCCTGTTTTTTTCTAACTCCTCTATTTTCACAGATTTTCCATAGCCAGTTATTCCATTTATTACAGAAAAAAACGTTTCAGATTTTTGGATTTATAAAGAAATTTCGTAAAATTGAAGACACTGAACTGTTCAGCCTTTATACCAGATAATATTTTCGCAGCCGGGAGGGATCAGAATGACGTCGTGTAGGTTAGTTAAATGAATAACACACGCCTTAAAGACTGGAACAGAAACACTGGGAAATCTAAATCACGTTTATAGTAAAACTAAATACGCGAGGATCATATTTTTTTTTTCATTTGTCATTAATGCGAGTGATTTCGTCATTTTATTTTCTGTTGGAGCTTATTATTTTTTTGAATAGGTTTCTATTAATTTCATTTTGTTCTGTAGGGGGACGTATCACAAATTAGGTATTTTCCATCGTGATTTTTCGAACAAGAACATACTTTGGAACTTAAGATCATTTTAAACTGACAATTTTCAATTATCTTTAAGAACCGGTGATATGTACTGCTTTATGGTATTATTTCACAAAATCACTGAAATTTACTTTTGATAGCTGTAATACAGTAGCTTTTGCATTAAGGAGTTCAATGACTGATGCACAGATATCGTACAATCACCCGTACAATAATTCAAGTATCTGGTTTCTTACAGAAGAGAAGAAACAGCTTTGCCACAATAATAAAAATTCATGAGATATGATATTTACAATATCTGATCTCGCTGCAGAACTTCAAAATCGATCATGCGACAGACGATTGAAATTTAACTAACAGTCAGGTTGGACGCCTAGTGCTTTTGTTCCTTATACTTCCAATGAAAAATATTTTGACCCTATTTCCTCAGCGACGAAATATTTCCCATACATCAAAATTGGTCCACCGATAAAAACCCTTCTAACTTAGACCGAGTAATCGGTGTGTTTTATAAAAACCTGTCCTGAACTATATTAAAAATCAATAAGCCTATAAGCAAGTATCATAACTATATGTTTTTCTCGTTGAAATAAAACAATGATTTTGGAGCAGGTGGCGCCGTGATCTGGCGTCTTCTGGCCATTGGTCCAATAGAGGTTCGGTTTCAAATCCCTGTAAGGTTTGGATGTTGTGTTTATCTTACGGCACTGACTCTCTCCTTCATCTGTAGCGAGTGGCCCCAAATTTGGGACGGGCGACTGCATATAGCCTATGGAGTTACTTGTAAAACCCTGAAAGAAATATGTATATATATTTATATTTGTTACTATTTAGTTACTAATTAGTAACTAATTAGTAACAGATGAAGAGCATGGGTCGGGCCAGGAAAGTTATGGATGCAAGCTAAATTGTTAACTAAAGCTTGGTCATACAACTCTGTGGTGGTTATGACATATATATATTTAAAACAATTTTTTTTGGTGGGCTTATTACTTGCATCTATGACTTTGCACAAACCCATTTCCAAATAGGTCTTTGTGGAAGTGAGAAAATGCAGAGTTTTTGCTGGTCCTTGATAAAGCCAAGGCTCAGTATTCTCGACACTTTCTACATTCAGTTGTTCTATTTTTTTCTCTTTTTACTCACACCGGTCAATACATAACCTTTTCTATGTTGTACTTGGTATGAGTCCAAAATTTTTTTGGTTCAGTCTCTTCTTAATAGAATGTGAATTCTGAATTTTCATAACTGCTGCGTTGCTGCGCGTTTTAATCTTCAGGTTATTTTGCAACTTTCGTTTTAAATTCTTACGTTTTTCTTATGTTTTTCGGCTATGCTCTTAAGTATATATATATATATAGTAATGAGTTCAACCACAGATAAACTATAATCCTAATACAGAATCCAATAACAACATTTCTAAACCCCTAACAAGAAGGAATATCCTTCAGAAATCAAATAACCCCCCTCCCTCCTCCCCGCATAATCACAACAAAAAACAACAACATATTTTAATAATATACAACTGTACCCCATCACTCATCAGGGTAAGACATCCGGTTCCCTGGGGTAGAGGTTCGGGTTTCATGAGAGTGCTAAATTTTGAAACCAATAGTTAGATATCTTAATAAATTTTATAAAAAATATATCTCTTTTAAGCACTTTGTCTTCCCTACCTGAACCTATTTGTAGATCTTACAGAATATAAAACAAAAAGAATATAAAACAAATAGAACTTACTTGTAACTTCTAGAATAACAACATATAGCATAAAATGGAGTGTTGAAACATAGACTCAAAACTCAAACTCAAAATTCAAAATTCCCCGATGCAGAAAACACCTGGCGCTCAAGGTCAGTAACCGCTTTCTATGGTGATCTTTAGGTCGATTGAGGTACTTTCCGAAAGTAATACTAAGTTGTTATTACGTCATGGATGAAAGTTCGGGCTGTTAGGTCTCTCCGGGGTGACTCGGAGGAAATAAAGTTTTCAAAGTTCAAAATAAAGTTTTTTTTGAGGCCTTAAGAACTGGTTAATAATACAGTAATTAAGTTGACATAATGTTACATAACCTAATCGAAAAGTTTGATTCAGAATTAAAAGATGATAATAAATTTTGAAAGTGAAATTTACAGAAATTATGAGGATAGTTTTTTTTCAACAAATTAGAATATAGTAATTTAAGTGCTTTTATGGTACTACATTTATTATTGCAAATGTTAAACATTCTTAAGAGCTGTGAAATAATAATATTCCGGTGAATTGTTTTAGGGATTTTTGAGTTCCAAATACTTAAAAGTAGCGGAACAAATTCAAATTCTATTCTTTTATCAAAGTGTCCCGTGAAAACTCCTTTACGAGTCCGAACTATCTCCAAATCCAAAAAGGTAGTTCTAAACCTTCACTGGTTTTTACCAAGATTAGTCCTGATGGGTAAAAGGTCTGAAGTGGAAAGATTTCCCCATCAATCTCAAAACTCATTAGGTCATCTATGTATCTGAAATTTGTTACTTTATCAGATACAATATTCCTTTCATAGTAATGCAAATATACGTTTGCAAGTAAACTAGAAAAAGTGGTCCCCATGGGGATCCATATATATATATATATATATATATATGTATCATCATCATTGTCAACCATTATCAATCCACTGCTGGACGAAGGTCTCCCCAAGTTTCCTCCACAACGGTCTGTCTTGTGCCAGTCTCCTCCATGTCACTCCCGCATACTTTCGAATTTCATCCACCCATCTTCCATGTGGTCTTCTTCTGGGTCTTTTCCTGTCCATTGGAATCCAATCAAAAATTTCGGCTGTCCATCGATGGTCTGTTCTTCTGGCAGTATGTCCAGCCCATTGCCATTTCAGGGATTTAACTCTGATCATGATGTCTTCCACTCTTGTCATTTTTCGGATCCACGTGTTCCTCTTCTTATCTCTCCTGGTTACACCAAGCATGCACCTCTCCATGCTTTTTTGAGTTGTCAGCAGCCTTTGTATGTCTCTTTTAGCTAAGGTCCACGTCTCTGCACCATACGTAAGCACTGGAAGGATGCATTTATCAAACACTTTTCTTTTAAGACATAATGGCATATTGCTCTTGAAAATTATGCTGTTTCTTCCAAAAGCTCTCCAGGCAAGTTTTGTACGCCGATTAATTTCTTCACCAATGTGACCCTCACTTGATATCTGCTGTCCAAGATAAACGTACGTGTCTGTTATCTCCAGCTTTTCTCCATCAATCGATAAATCTTCATTTCTTGTAAAAGCATTGAACATCACTTTTGTCTTCTGAAAGTTCATTTTTAATCATACTTCTTTACTCTTGTCAGCAAGTTCCTGCATCATACTCTGTAGCTCTGATGGGGTAGTTGCAAAAATGACTATGTCATCAGCAAAACGAAGGTGGGTTAGATAATCTCCATTAATCTTTATGCCTTTGTTTTCCCAGTTCAGTGATTGAAAGACATTTTCCAATGTGGCATTAAAGAGCTTCGGAGATATGGTGTCACCTTGTCTCACTCCTTTTCCAATTTTTATGTGTGTTGTATTTTCAAATAGCAGAATCTTTGCACTGGCATTTTCATAGATGTTATTAATAATATTAATGTATGCATCTTCAATACCGCAGGATTTCAGAGCCATTGCAACTGCTGATGGTTTCACCGAATCAAAGGCTTTTTCATAATCGATAAAAGCCATGCACAATGGAAGTTCATATCTCCTCGCTCTTTCAACTAGTTCTCTCAGTACGTGGATATGATCGATTGTGCTGTAGCCACTCCTGAATCCAGCTTGTTCTCTCGGTTGAGCCATGTCCAGTGTTACCTTCAAGCGGTGTGAAAGAACTTTAGTGAAGATTTTATAAACCACTGATAGGAGGCTGATAGGTCTGTAGTTCCTGAGATCCTCAATGTCACCTTTTTTATGTAGCAAGATCATTGTAGCGTTGTTCCAATCCTCAGGAAATTTCCCTTCATTAAGGCATCGAGTGAAAATTTGGGCGAGTACTGTTTCGATTTCTCCACTTGCTTCTTGTATGATGTCTACAGTAATTCCATCTTCTCCTGGAGCTTTTCCCCGCTTCATGTTCTTGATTGCATGTGCAACTTCTGCTGGAAGGACTGGAAGAACTCTGGTACCTTTCATGATGCCTGGAGTACATGTATCATCCCTTTCATATAATTTGGAGTAGAAATCTTTCACTCTTGTCAAAATTTCGCCTCTATTTCGTGTTACAGAACCATCTTTTTTTTCTCAGTGCCATAATCTGTTTTTTTTCCCTTACTGAGATGACCCTTTGCTATCTTTAGGCTTTGGTTGTTTTCAATTGCTTTCCTTACTAGTTCACAGTTGAATTTCTTTACGTCTTCAGTGATACTTTTTCGTACTGTCTTGCATAGCTCTATATATTCCACTTTGGAAGTCACATCTTTTTTAGTTGTCCTCATCTCTCTTCTTTTTTGCATCAACATTTTGTTTTTTCCTGATAATTTTTTCACATGCAATTTGTTCTTAGACCCAGCTAATTTTGTTGCTGTTTCCATAAGAGCTTTGGTTACTTTTCTGTTAACTTCCGAAATATCCACTTCTTCCGATGTTAGGCCTTCTAAAGCAGAGAATCTGTTCTTCAGTTCCAATTTGAAGGTATTATGGTGTTTTATAAGGTTGGTTATGTCAATACATTTTGTTTGTCTTATGAGCTTGCCACGTTCGAGTTTGGTGTTGAGGTGCATCTTACCTCGCACCAATCTATGGTCACTGCCTGTGTTGAACTTGTTTAGCACACTGCAGTCTTCTATGACGAATTTTTGTTACACATAATAAAATCAATTTCACTTGTCGTCCCATTTGGATGTCTCCATGTCCATTTCCTGTGCGGCTTTTTCTTGAAAAAGGAGTTCAAGATGAAAAACCCTTCTGCCTCTGCAAACTCAACGAGAGTACTTCCACGCTGGTTTCTGTTGCCGTGACCAAATTTACCTACTGAAGTTTCATTCTGTTGCCGTTGCCCTATTTTTGCATTGAAATCTCCCATAATTATCTTCAAGTGCTGCTTACCTTTATTATTTAGATCACGAATTTCCTCATAAAATTCTTCAATTTCTTCTTCAGCATGACTTGTGGTGGATGCATAAGTTTGAATAATCTGAGCCTGGTATCTTCTCGAGAGTTGGATAACAAGTCGTGCAGCTCTCTCAGAGGAACTTTCAACTTCTACAACTTTATCCTTCAGTTTCTTGTTTATTATAAATCCAACACCACTAGTTCTGCCAGTATCTGTCCCACGATAGTAGAAGAGATGTCCACTTTTCAGTTCAATGAGATCTTCTCCTTTTCTCCTTACCTCACTTAGCCCGACGATGTGCCACTTGATCCTTTGTAGTTCCTCTTCCAATTCAAGAAGCCTTGAATCAGAAGATAGGGAGCGTCCGTTATACGTAGCCAAGTTCAGCATCAGATGGCAGCCTAGTCCGGTCCTCCGGGGATTCTTAGCACCCTCTGCCTTCATGTCGCACTGGCCGCTGCCTTGGCCAGGTACATTCCAGCTGCCGGAGACTGAAGGCCAAGATTTAAGTTGTAGAGTCATTTTGGAGGGGTTTGGTCATAACTCACCACGCTGGCCAAGCGGATTGGCGAGTGTGGGATAGCATTTCTTCTAATCCCGATGGTATAGTTATACCGCTATTGGCGGTCATATATATATATGCATAATGGGAGTTCATATTCCCTCACTCTTTCAATTAGTTCTCTCAGTACATGCATATGATCTATAGTGCTGTAGCTACTCCTGAATCCAGCTTGTTCTCTCGGTTGAGCCATGTCTACTTAGCGGTGTGGAAGAACTTTGGTGAAGATTTTATAAACCACTGATAGGAGGCTGATAGGTCTGTAATTCCTGAGATCCTCGATGTCTGCTTTCTTCTGTAGCAGGATCATTGTAGCATTGTTCCAATCCTCAAGAAGATTCTGAGGATCTTATGTAGCAGGATCATTGTAACATTGTTCCAATACTCAGGAATGATCCTGCTGCATAGAAAGGTGAAACTGAGGAACTACAGACCTATCACCCTCCTATCAGTGGTTTATAAAATATTCACTAAAGTTCTTTCACACCGCTTGAATGTAACACTGGACATGGCTCAACCGAGAGAAAAAGCTGGATTCAGGAGTGGATACAACACTATAGATAATATTTTTGTACTGAGAGAACAAATTGAAAGAACAAGAGAATATGAACTCCCATTATGTATGATTTTTATCGATTATGAAAAGGCCTCTGCTTCTGTGAAACCATCAGCAGTTACAATGGCTTTGAAGTCCTGAGGTATTGAAGATGCATACATTAATATTAATTATAACATCTATGAAAAAGCAAGTGCAAAGATTTGGCTATTTGAGAATACACCACCCATAAAAATTCGAAAGGGAGTGAGACATGATGACACCTTATCTCACAAACTCTTTAATGCCACATTGCAAAACATCTTTCAATCACTGAACTTTGAAAACAAAGGATAAAGATTAATAGAGATTATCTAACTCACCTACGTTTTACTTATGATGTAGTCATTTTTGCAACTACTCCGTCAGTGCTGTAGAGTATTATCCAGGAAATTGCTGACAAGAGCCAAGAAGTGAGATTAAAAATGAATTTCAGAAGACAAAAGTAATGTAAAATTGTTTTACAAGAAATGAAGATTTATTAATTGATGAGGAAAAGCTGGAGAAAGCGGATACCTACATTAACCTTAGACAGCAGATATCAAGTGAGGGTCACATTAATGAAGAAATAAATCGGCGTATAAAACTGGCCTGGAGAGCTTTTAATAGAAACACTATAATTTTCAGGAGCAATATGCCATTATGTCTTAAAAGAAAAGTGTTTGATCAATGCACCCTTCCAGTGCTTATGAATGGTGCAGAGACTTAGCTAGAGAAGACATAACAAAGACTGCAGACAACTGAAAGAAGAATAAAGAGGTGCATGCTTGGTGTAACCAGGAGAGGTAAGAAGAGAAACTCGTGGATCAGAAAAATAACAAGAGTGGAAGACATCATGATCAGAGTAAAATCACTGAAATGGCAATGGGCTGGACATATTGCCAGAAGAACAGATAATTAATGGACAACAGAAATTTTCGACTGGATTCCAAGGGACAAGAAAAGACATAGAAGAAGACCACATGGGATATGTGTGGATGAAATTCAAAAGTATGCGGGAGTAACATGGAGGAGACTGGTACAAGACAGACCACTGTGGAAGAAATTTGGGGAGACCTTCATGCAGCAGTGGAGTAATAATGGTTCGTAATGATGATGATGATGATGATATATATATATAGAGAGAGAGAGCGAGAGAGAGAGAGAGAACAGAAAATTTAATGAAGACGCAGGAACCTTAATCAAAACTCTTTCCTCTGCTCTCTTTGTATTACGAAAAATAGTAAGATGAATACATGGATTAGGGAAACGACAAGAGTACATGCCATCAAGAACAAAATGAACACTCTAGTATAAAAATAGGTCCTACGTATTGGTAGAATAACTGACCACCTTTGGACAACTGAAATATCGGACAGGATACCAAGGGACAGGAAAAGCCCCAAAAGACGACCATGGGGGAAATGAGGGGATTAAATTCGAATGCATGCCGGAGCACCTTGCAACAGACTAAACAAACATAGAAAGTAGTGGAAGAGACTTGGTTTGATTTTCATCCAGAAATGGACTGATGATAGTTAACGATTATGGTAATTATACATGCTGCTTGATTTTTCTTTTCTTTGATTGGGGTTTTACGACCACCGTAGCATACTCGGTATGTGCTGTAAGCAGCCACCCGTTCCTGATTTAGGGCACCCGCTTTAGGGGAGGGGAGAACCAGCAGCTCGGCGTAAGACAAACACAACTTGTTTCACCGGGATTCGAACCCAGACCCATCTCAGACGAATGAACAGAAGCCAACACTTAGACCATTGCGTCCTTGGGTCGGCATGCATGACTTAATAAATATAATGCCTGTCTACCTTATTCTTTGGTAATAGTTTGATATATGTACCTCCATTTTCTTGCTATCGAAAAAATCCAGAAATAGCCCAAAACCTTAGTTTTTACCTAGATGGATAAATGCCTGATGCGGTAAAATGATGTACTTGCTTACTGAAAAAAAAAATTAAATAGAGTTTGCTGTAGTAAGTATTATACTTGAATTTCACGTTGCATTCCTAAATTCGTTTTCATTTCAGTTTATCTGTTTGAAATATATCATTCACGGAGTATTTTGTGAATGATATTTATTTTAATACTCTACTGGCATATAATAAGCGTGATGAAGGCTCAGTAAATCTTTTGTTACCCCTTCAAACTTTCGGGATAGTCCCTTTCAAGTTTGTAGTTATTTACTTCTGCTTTTATGAATCATTTTGGTGTGGCACGCAACTGAAAATAGAATCTTGCCCTATTTGATGATATTGTCCTCTTGTCGCTTCGGAGAAACCACTTCCCAGATCTCCTTGGAGGAAAAGAACGCTTGTCGTTGTTGGAACTGAAGTCCCATCCATGAAAAGAGCGCAGAAACTGGGAACAGGGAAGAAGATATTGACGATCCAAGATGGCACGGCAGACGGAAGCTGTGCACTTCCGAAGTGAATGATTGCCGGATAATTTATTTCCGTATTCGCGCGTGACAAGCAGCGCTGGATCCCTGCCAGATCCTGACTAGGGTTGCTGATATGCAATTGGCCATTTGCTGCAGTTGCTTGCTGCACTCCGTATCGAAGATGCCTGCGATGAAATAGGTCATTAAATCTCACGGAAAACATCTTATTCCAGACCATATATCTCTTAATAGGAGACACAGAGCTCAGCAAAACCAAGATTCCCGCCCGAGAAGGAATTTCCAAAAGGTCTTTCACGCAGGAAAAAAGAAAGGTGTAGAACGCTTCTTGGGGGATACAGAATTCTAGGAATTTCCGGAGAGGAAAAATCCCTTGACTAGAAAAATCCACACTTCCCTGTAGGTCTATTAGAAATGAAATAGAAATCAATCTTCATGCGGAACTCTTCTTTAAAGGAAGTAATTATTTCCGTTACCTGGTAGAATTTAAAATTTTTGTCCTTTTTCCGCTGCACAGAGAAGGTCTTTGTAGAAGGTTAGGGTTTCCATTAGTTTTACTCTGCACCGTAACACGTTATTACATGTATTTTTTTTTTTTAGCATTTTGGTAACACGCAATGAGTACATTGAGTCAAGGTACTTAGAATGAGGGATATGTATGTTTAGGGTAAGTGCGTCGGGCGGCCGTAAGAGATGCTTGGGCCAAAATAAGGCCGTCTACAAAACAAAGCCGGCATTAGAGAGATGAGTTCCCTCTTTTAGTGACGTCATACGGAAACCAATACCTCCGTTTGGTTTCCGACGCTGTCGTGTGGGACGTCGAACACGACACTGACGTATTTGTCAGTGTAACATGAAGCTGACGTCACAAACGGAGGAAACTCATCACTCTAATATCATGCCTTTGTGTTTTGTAGACAGCCTTGGCCAGAAGCGCACGGAACCACAACTCGTAGTAATATCTGGGCATTTCGAATGAAATTAACAGCGATATTTCTGAATGAATGACTTTAAAAGAAAAATTGTACGAAGGTGGATCGAAAAGTAACGCACACTATTTCTTGGCAACAGTTAAATAAATAGGCAAAACAAATCATATACACTGTGAATCTACATTTCGTAGCTATTGTTCAACATATGAACCGAGACACTCAATGCAGTCTGTTTTACGGACGTTTAGCCAACTGCGGATAACCGATTTGACATCGTCAGCCGAATCGAAACCGCCCAGAAATCTTTGCAAGGGACCAAACTGATCAAAGTCCAGAGAAGCTAGGTCTGGACTGTACGGTGGGGGCTGGTGAACCTTCCAGGCAAACTGCGCAGTCTTTTCTCGGAAGTGGTCTGCGACATATGGGCGAGCGTTGTCGCGAAGTAGTCTGACATTTGCAGCGTATCTGTCGGATTCTGTCACGAAGGGCACCACGCAACTTTGTCAACGTGTTAGTGTAGGTTTTGGCATTCACAGTAGTCCCCGTTGAATGCAACTCCACCAGGAGAACGCCATGAAAGTCCCAGAACACCGTAATGAGGACATTTTGCGAGGATTGGGTTACTCGGAACTTTTTTTTGGAGGCTGATAGTCGGAAGGTTTCCACACCATACTACCCTTCTTTGCCTCAGGAGTGTAGTAGTACGCCCAGGACTTATCACCCGTCACTACACCTGCCAGAAATTAATGAACTTCTTTTGCGTAATACATCAAGTGGTCCCAGGATGACGTCATTCTCTGTCCCTTCTGGTCGTTTGTAAAGTTCTTGGGCACCCATCCCGCATTGACCTTGCGAAAGTGCAATTTGTCATGCACAATAGTACGAAATGTTGAACCTCTGTGCCAATCAGCGCAGATGGATCCGCCGCCTGTTCAATGCCTCTCACAGTGGCAAGCGATTACGCCGTTACAGGTCGACCGGAACGCCACGAATCGGTGAGGTTGCCACGGCCCTCTGCAAAGAAATTGCACCATCTGGAAACGCTGCTGTGGTCCAGACAATCATCACCATACAATTCGACCATTTCTTTGTGAGTTTCCGTCGGAGTTTTCCGTTTAGACCACAAAAATCGGATTACACCGCGTCGCTCTTCATTCGTATACAACGCTACCAAACGCGACACCTTTGTGCCGTCGTTAACACTGTTTTCCACCACGGTGACACCTGATCCAGCCAAACCGGTCTGTAGAGTGATATTCAAACTCGTTGTCTGCCAAACTGCAACCTGCAAAGAGAAATATTATTCTGTGCGTTACTTTTAGATCCTGCCTAGTATAAACATTCAAATTTTTTGATGCAATGCATCTTTCCCGACAGCATAAAGTAAATCTCATGCATAGAATTTTGATATAAGGGAAATGGATAACAGAAGTAGTAAAAACCATTGTTAGAAATTTCTAAATGCTGACGCTTGAAGAAACGCAACAAAAGTTAATTTTAAACAATATATAAAAATTCTGGACAGAGGTGTACCATGGTCATAGAAATTGTAGGAAAGTAGTATTCTCCTGTCAGTCAAAAATTAGGATTACAGATTGTGATTTACTTTCCCATGGGCTATTTAAAATTGAAAAGTCTAGGACTTTTAGAATTGAAAAGAAATTAATGTATTTTTCCAGATCTACGAAGAAACGTTCTTAAAAACTTTTTTGGAATGAAAAGCAAATGCGTTGTTAGTGAACAACACTGGAAAACCTCCCCCTGCCACCAAGAAGAGAGTTTTTTTTTTAATCTTTTGTGCTACATGTTCAAGAGAGACAAAGCTTCGTAGTTCAAAACATGTAGTTCAGAAGGCAGTTATCTGTCTCCCACTTATCTTTACTCTTAGGTTTTTTCATTCTTGAACATTGAAAAATCAAGTTATGTAAGCTGTAAGGTGGAAGATTGTAATCAGTGTCTTTCCACAATTCAAGTATGAAACTTCGGTTCATAGGACCTCATACCTTACGTGAAGCAAAATATCCGCAACTAGTAAATGTTTCTCATAGCCACGATAACAGTTCAGCTATCTGACAGGAGAAGTCTTCAATTTTCCTACAATAAGTCTTCAGCAATCTGACATGAAAGTAGGTAGATATGTAGACTTGATTAAGATTGCCAAAAAGGAAAGGGGAATCTGACATCGGGACAAAATGCCATTCGATACCATAGCAGGGATTGCCCTTGAGGGGAAGGAACATGTTATATTATTTTTAAACCGGGGTCGCCGAATTAATCTGCCCTCCCAGCAAAAACAGTCTTGCTGGGCCAGCACTGGGAATTGCTGGCAGCCAGATCTGCCAGCAATGGCCCAGCACTATGTTGTCGCTGCCGAACCGTCAATAAAATGTCTGCGCGGCCAACAGAAGAGCCAGCAGTTCAGGCCAACAGTTGGCACCCCATCAGTTGTCATATGCCACAACAGGGCCATCAGTGGCCCATCACAGGCAGTAGCTGCCACAAGTGGCCCTTCAGTGGCCCTGCAAGCACGTGTCAGAAATGATGGCTAGCCTAATGTGCTGTTAGCGGCAGCCAGCAACCACGTGACGTAACTGGTGGCTTGCCGAATCTTGTCTGCCAAATTCCCAGTAGTAGCCATAATAATAATTAAAAAAAGCAAAGATAACCGCAGTTTCTCAAAGCTACAATTTTTTCTACCCTTACGAAGCTTGTGAATTAACGCACTGCGCTGGGGAAATTTTATCAACAGACCGGAAAAACGTCCGTTTGCATGTGATCCATGGCCGTTGGCGTGGCAGCTGAGCTCTCTACCGACCGGACTAATTTGCGACGCTTTAGCATATGCTTAAAGCTGTATGTTTGGTATGCAATGTGTAATCAAATGCTTCCCTCTTTCATTTTACAGTATTGCGAGGTATTTTTCATAAAAGTCAGTTTCATATAATTGATAAATTAATTTTTTCAACGTAACGATAGTTTTTCTTTTACCTTAAGGGAACTTCACTCATTTTCAAGGCGTGTACATACTTAGAGTCGCTTTCCAAAGTTTTGTACTGTCCTTGCCGTCTTGAAAAAAGATTGTTGAATAAATATATATTTGCCCGTGTTCATGTCACATTCTGTTACATTTTTAACGTTGTGTTTTTCCTTTCCGTTGTCAGAAGCTACATTTGTTTTAAAGAGTAAAATATATTTTATTTTACTTCTCGTTATTTTTAGAAGCGAATTCCTCCCAGTCTTGTGTATTCAACCCATGGATGAGTACACCACATAGCGCTGCTTTTTTTCTTTCAAATAATTAATAAATTTTGTACGCGTATAATTCTTTTTTTTTTTCCAACAAAAGTTGTTTTAATGGTTTTCCAGGATATTTGTTTCAAGCGGTTTCAAATTTTCTCTTTTTATTCATCCACTCCATTCCATGAATTGTTATTCATGGGAATGGAGTGGGTGTATTTCATGGCTGTAATCTAGTATTTCACGGCTTAATCCGATATCTTCGTCGACTTAAATTTTATTAGGAAATTAATTCGCCTCTCCACATATGGATTTTTTTCTTAACATTCACTAAATTAACACGATGGCGATAGCGTCGTCTTCAACTAACTGGTACTATGAGAGACACAGCAAATGTTGCTTCTGCGCATGCGTAGTCCCATTGCTTCCACCTGCTGTTGGGGGTAGCATTGGTTGCCAGCAACGGGCCACTAGAGGCACTTGCTTGGAGGCCCACAATTCACGGCGATGCTGCAAGGCCATCAATGGCTCGCCAACTGATAGCGCTGCCACCAACGGACCACTACCGAGCCGTGAGCGGCAGATTTCAGCCAGCAGTGACCCATCACTGCCAGCTGGTGGCCAGCAGTTTCCCAGCACTTATGTTTTTGCTGGGCTCCGAAGCACGGCTAGTCTTTAGTGGTCAGAGCGGTCAGGCCGGTATCAAACACAAGACCAACGAATCAGCAGACGATTGCCGCAACCAGTAGACTATCACATGTCTAAAAAGATGTATTTAGTATTTCGATGCAATTTATATTTTACTTGTGACGTGAATAAGCTAGAGCAATCCAAGGTCAGTAATGGACGTGATTATGCTTATTCCACACTGCTGGTCGTCTCTCCGTGAAGCGACTGTCTAAACAGTTATATTAAGGATCCCTGGTCGCTACGTTTCTATTTATCTGTGCAATAGCGACGTGTATAGAATTATTATTCGTAAACCAGAAGGAATAGGATTCTTAAATGCGACTAGATCATTTAAATGATACTATTTTCAGTTCTTAACTAAACAAATTTGTAGAATGATGCCAATAATTTTTTTGGTTTTCAATAATAAAATTGCACACATACTTGGCTTTTTTTTCTTTTAAATATATATGTTACCGGCAATGTGTGAAAAGCAGACAGAATACCTTGGAAATCTATAGAATGAGTGGCTTTTTTTAGGCAAAGCATGAAATATGTATGTTATTTTAATATTGTATATACTTTTTTCCATGCATTTTAAATAAGTCCTAGGCATTATATAAAACGACAAGGACTATTTAGGGAAAGTATGAAAATAGAATCATGAAAAAACCTTTATTGATGAGACGTACATGAAAATTAACGAAGAAATACAAAGTAAAGTATACGACTTTCTTACCGAAAGAACAAGAGAAAAAGACAAGCACTGCCCTACTTGTTGCAAAAAGAAAGACTAGTATAGCATTTTGAATTACATTTAATTGTCTTTTTCACACAAGAGCACTTCAAATTTTGCGGTTGGTCTTACACATACACCTCACAAATCTTTGACCACTTCCCGTGGATTGAGCGATAGCAGCAGATCTGAGAGGAATTCCATGGTCGGAAACGTCTTCAACTCTGAGTAAGTCCTTTGGACAGAAAGTGAATTGTGACCTGTGAGTTGGTTCAAAATTCCTCGAGCAGTTCCAAGTCGGCAAAAACCGTTGCCAACAGATTGCACGAGTCACCCCGTCCCTTATCGACGTCAGGCATATGAACTTGGATAGTTGCCCCGAAAGTTGCAGGAGGTTGTTTTTTTTGTCAGAGCCCATTTCTATTTTTCTTGGTCTGTATTTCCAGATTCAATGTCGATTCAATTTCGCGAGCATTGGAAGTCACGTGCTTCGCCACGTGAATAAAAAGTCACTGATGTAAGAATGTTATGCTTTACCGATTTGAATGTTGGCGTTGCATGAAATGTCTGGGAAATGTGTGAAATGTTAAGCGTTTCATACTTTGACGTCCCATTTTCGGCATTCTACGGATATCCTAGGCGTTCTGCACAATGCCTAACTGCAAGCTCAGACACAAGATGATTTTTTTTATTGGATTTTTAACGACCACCGTGAGCATCTCAATGGGCTAAAAGCAGTCGCCGGTCCCTAATTTAGGGTCACTGTTTCCAGGGAAGGGAGAGAGCCAGTGCCGTAAGACAAACACAACATCCATGCCTCACCGGGATCGGAACCCAGACCCTGTTCGGACGAATGATTAGAGGCCATCGCTTAGACCACTGCGCCACCGTGGCGGCCAAACACACACAAGATTATCACAATCGCTGGTTTCAATTTTGCAACGACATGCAGGAGGGAGTCGGTTTTATCGGGAGATGCGTTTTCAGCGACGAAGCCGGGTTTTACTTGTCTGGTAAAATTAAACGACATATCGTGCGAACATGGGGATTGGATAATCCACATGCAACCGTGAAACATCTTCGTGACTTTCCAAAGGTAATTGGGTTCTGCGCCAAGTGACGCCACAAGGTTTATGGTCCATTTCTCTTTGCCAAGGCAACCATCAAAAGCAGCAATCAATAGTTCGTGTGGCCCCCATGGCTGGCAATAACGGCATCGAACGAAAGAGGCTTTGGATGTGGGCATGGGGTATGTCGGTCCAGGCTGCTTCCGCATGTTGCCACAGCTCATCAGGCGCAGCCGCGGGTGGTGCTTGCCGGGCCACTCGGTTGAAGATCAGCGACCAGACGTGTTCGATGGGCGACATATCGGGAGAACAGGCGGGCTACGGCAGCAGTGACACCTGTTGGGCCGTGAAGAATTATTGCACGATGCGTGCCACGTACGGGCGCGCATTGTCCTGTTGAAACGTGGCCGCTGGAAGGTCCTGCAGGTAAGGGAGGACTACAATCTCTAAAACGCCGGATATCTAGCTGTGGCTGTTGAGTGTACCAGCGATGCGTACCTGAGGGGTGCGAGTGTCATATCAAATTGCGCCCCAAACCATAACGCCAGGCGACGGACCGGCATGGAGGCGTCATACAGTCTCTCGCCGCGGTGCCGCCACACGAGGATCCGACCAACGTGGTGTTGCAGGCAGAAGCGGGATTCGTCGGAGAAGACAATGTTGTGCCGCACCTGAACTAGTGAACGTCAATGGTAATCGGAGCAATGGGCGCCGTGCGACAAGTCCCCGCTCCTGCAGGCGACGTCGAACGGCACGTGCTGACACAGGTTGTTGCGCAACACACCCTAATTTCTGCGATAACGTTCGTGATGTGGCGGTGCGAGCCGTCAATGCCCGCCGCACAACATGCCGGTCCTCTCGTTCGATAGTGTGCCGCGGCTGCGGCAATCGCTCACTTCGGTCCGTCCGTCCCTCCTGCACCCACCGAATTCATACTCGCCTCACTGTGGCTGGATGTCGTCCCACACGGACGCCAATATCTCGGTACGATAAACCGCTGTCACGATAAGCCACTATTCGTCCTCTGTCGAACTCCGAAACGTGCTGAAATGACCACCGTATTCTGCGATGAAGCATCAGGAAGCTTCCCACGCACGGGTCCGGAAGCACAACACACTTCCACTACTTACACCCCGCCTTCTGCGCACCCATCTTATAGTGCTTCTCGGTGGAGTGCCGGGCCCACATGATTTGCATATGCCCTGCAATGCTAATCGTTTGAATGTCCTCTCGCGGGCAACGCATTCCGCGAATTTCAGGCCAAGCGGGTGCTTCCTTCTTGGTGTTGTATTTTGGGTGGCCGACAGTGTGTATATCATTTTCCGTTGGAGGATTTAACGATCACCGTGAACAATTGGATGGACTATAAGTAGCTGCCTGTCCCTAATTCAGGGCCACTGATTCCACGAAAGGGAGAGAGTCACTACCGTAGGACAAACGCACCATCAATGCCTAACCAGGATTCGAATTCGGACTCATCCCAGACGAATGATCAAAAGCCAGCGCTTAGACAGCTGCGCCACTGGAGAAGGAGGGGGACTCTTCCGTTTGAAGAGATTTGTATCAACTTCTTAGGTGGTCATTCTGATTACGTAGTCAAACATTTGCAGCTGTTTTCTTGTAATTTGTCCAAAATGGTTTTGCATTTCTGATTTGATTTGTCCATTTGTTTTTAGCTCAGCTCGTGATGTACTGTTTTCTTTTAATAAAATCACTTCATTTCGAATGCTAGTAAACTCCATCTTTCTGTGCTTTGAGTCGACCACGATTCTGCAGAATAGATTACGGTCGGAATTATGAAATTTTAGTTTCATCTGCTTGGAAAATTGTTTGTTCTGCTAAATTTCATTCAGCCAATCCTGCCTGTTGAAATTTGACATTGTACTGTCCAAAAGTAGCTCACATATTCTGTATTGTGTCCAGATAGTTGTATATTTGGACTTTTCCCACAATTTGTCTATTTAAGGTTATTGACCTGTAATTTATGTGAGTTCAAAAGAGTTATGATAATTTAAAAGAAAATTTTGTAGGCAAATTGAAAAATATTTTGAAGTTAATGAAGTTTGGACTGGTTATATTTCCACTCCATTTAGAACTGGAATCTGAAATCACAAATACTGAGAGTAATGGTTAAAGTTTAGGAAACAAATTTTTGGGGCCTGTATACAAATGTGATGTAACAGAAACCCACTTTCAAAATTGGAAAAAGTCCAAATATACAACTACATAGACTAATTGTGGAAACCGTTCAAATATACAACTCTCTAAAATGCGAGATTGGTCATTTGCGCTGGTCCTTAATAAATCTACAAAATACCGTATAATATACACAAACAGACATTTATATATCCATATATATTGCATGACTGATTTGTCCTGCAAACATTTAGCTATATGTGGCAAATCGGAAGAAATTGTCTAAGAAAAACTAACTGCTTGCTGTCAAACGCTTATTGATGACGCAACAAGTTGAAGTGAAATCCTTTTAATACTTAAAATTAAAGAGGAAGTAGTAACTTTAAAACCAAAGTGCTTCTCCCTCTTTTGAGAAGCCCTAAATTTTACAAAGTGCGTCTCATACAAATTAAGGGAAGCTAATATAGATATCGAAAGATAGTTTCGACAAAATAGGGGTAATTAAGGACTGTAATTTCTTTACAAACAGAACAATGTAAAGCCATTAACACCAACACGTGATTTGGTTTCTTTAGTAAGACTTTCAAGGAAAGGAAGAAGAAAGTGCTCATAGCTTTGATTTCAGCTTTCTACAAAAATGTTGTATTATTTTAATTAAAATCCAGAAGCTAATTTTTTTATACATTATTACATTATTTTCCAACAATGCGCATATTGAACTGAATTCCAGTTCTTTTGCGATTCCTAATAACTAAATCTCACAACTTTTATTACAAAAAAGAAAACTTTTCCACCCAGCAACCCGCCTTCCTTTCAAAATTTGCTCCCTGTCTTATATTTGATGGTATTTGTTACAACGTATGACATAACAAAAAAGTAGAAATCCTTGAAAACGCATTTGCCCTCTTCCTGCATTTGACAGCTTCCCCAGATGATTCTCTGAGAAGAGGGAGAGACGATCTTCCATAAAAATGACATTCATGGATGTCTTCGTGTGGCCAACATGGAAACATACGTAAGTGGTGACTGAAGCAGTTGGTCGTGACATTCGCTACTCCTTCAACCAATCGGCAGCCCCGAAGATGCGAAGAGAATCATATAAAAGTCTCCAGTTTGGTGAGTTACAGCGTGGATGCTTCAGAAATGCAGATGTCTGGTTCCATCACTTTTCTCTGTCTCTTTCTCTCTCTCTCTCTCTCTTCCTCTCTTTCTCCACACACGCCCCCAGAGGGATCTGTAGGAACATCCTTTTCAATCGGAGATTATTCTTTGTCATACTGAAAGTTGTATGAGCGTGGATGCGTGCGTGTGTGAGTGTGTATCTTGGGAGGATGTCTACAGCTGCGGGGGTTTGTGCGACACAGTTTCACTTGGGCAAGGGCGGTTTGAGAGAAAGTGAAGTGGAAAGGTGGCGCAGCGGGGGAGGTGTAGGACGGGGGTGGCCCACTGAATGGGGTCCGCTCGCAAGCCTATTATGAGGACTTCAAAGGCATGGCTATTCGCCTGACAAGTGTCCGCTGACAAATTGCTCCTCTGAACGCTTTTGCGGTAAAGAAATGATGCGACTAACTTCCTCTTTCAGTCTATAGAAATTTTCGTTGGATTGAAACTCCGTAGAAGGATTGCTTTGACTAAATGTAAGAGAGGCCGAATTATATATATTCATATATATTTATTTATTTGGAATACCTGAAAATATGTGCCCATATCAAAGTCTCCAAGTAAACTATATGAATTGCTCATACGAGTTTACTTTTAGTTTGGAGAAAAGTAGCACCAAATGAACATAAATAAATCGTTTGAGCCAAGTATAACGATGGTGACACATTTGCAGATTGTTCAACAACTACGAGACAGGAATTATTAAATAGCTTAGAATGGCCGAAATGGCAAATATTTTACGGAAAAACGCTTTTCACATATCAAATAAAATTATGCTGATATTTTAGAATACTGTTTTTACTATCAGAATAACAGAATATGCAATCATTTTTTGGAAGAAAAGGAGATTCATGGTTTTTCAGATATGAAATCTTCACGGGTAGCATTTGATTATTCACGATTTTTTTAGAGTTATGTTAAATGTCTCATGAGGACGTTGTTTCTGTTGAAGCTGTTTTCGTTCAAGTTCGTCTTTCAAAACCAAGTATTTAGAAATCAGGATAGCCCCCTCTCCTTGGCGCAGTACTCTAAGAGTTGACTTCTGACCATTCGGAATCAACACTATATGGTGCTTGACGGGGTATTCTGACTGAATCATACAGCATACCGCGGGCACGTGCCGTGTTACGTGTTGGAGTGAGTCCTTGGCCGTACTGATAGCCCCTGCAACCTCCGCAGCGCGGGGGCGGGTCACGGCAAATGGGGACCTCTAGCTTCAGCAAAAGGATTTTTCAAAATATTTGCGGGAACTTCATGTGAAACTGGTAAAGTAACAGCCAGTTATTTTTTATGGCAGTTTTAACCCTTTAATGACCATGACCCCAAAATCTTGTATCACTCTAAATACCATAACGCCCGAAACTATCTGTTGGTGAACTTGTTTGTTTAATAACAACAATATTGACTGGGGGAACTACTGCTGGTCCCTCATAGGTCGGAAAAATTTGAAGAACAAGCAAGTGTAGGAAATCTGACTCACTCTAGACAGGCGTTTCAGGTAGCTATGGCCGGGCGTTCTGGGCGTTATGGTCGTTAAAGGGTTAATAACGTATTACGAAGAAAAGCAATTTTCGGTATTTCTTTTTTTTTTTTCAGTAAATAAGTAAAATCTTCAAAAAATCATTTTTGCATTGTTTTATAAAAACTGGGTGACGAGAAAGCCGCTGTACAAGCGGACTTGAAACTTCTTTTCACAGAGATAGCCGTAGTTCCTATGCATGTATAGCAACAAAAGATTGTGAATGAAATAGAAGTTCAATACATGACTTTTTTTATATCAATGAGGATAGGGCGCTATACAGTATATTGTGCATGTTTGCATATAACTACGCATCCTTGAGACAATAATGAATTCAAAGGTGTTCTTCGCGGAAATGAAAAAAGCAGAGACCTGTGTCATTTTTTTACAGACACAAACCAAAAGGCTCACTAAGTGCAAAACATTGTAACGTTATGTTTGGTGTATTTTTTTATAATCAAAAGGAAATAATTTACGTAATTTTACTCATTTTGTGCGACAATTCTTAAGTGTTAATTAAAAAAACAATTAAGAATTGAAAAAACACGATCAGAATGGGCAAATTGATTAATGTGAGATAATTTTAACTTGGTATGTTAGTTGGTGCGAACCGGTTCGAGGGTCTTTCAAGCGGCTGTCCTCTTGGGCTTTTTACGTTAATAATGCGAAACACGAGAACTTTTTACCAATCGCAATTCTATGGGTTAAAATAAGTAATGGGTCAAACAGTTTTCGAAGGAGATCGTCGACATAGTCGTTGACTGTTATAACACATTTTCAACGTGGTCTGATAGGACATAGCTCTGGGGAACACCAATCCTGCATTCTACAGTGGTTTGCCCTGGTTGTGGCCCTCCTGTTGCCTTGAACGATTCTCGCTAGTCTCCTTCGATCCTTGTGATCAACCAGTTGTTTTTGGATCGCCGACAGTTCGATGTGTTCGGCTTGTTGCACCATTCAAGGTAAACCCTTTTTACTATTGTGTGTCAAAACTCAAAGAAGACGGCGGTGTGGGAAATGTTCCAATAGACACGCCAGACCGCAACTATCATACCACGCTCAAAGTCGCTCAGATCACTCATGTTGACCATCCAAGGTCTCACTCGATCGCTAGATGACCTAGACATACTGTTCTTTCTGATTTAGACGCTCAAACGTGCCATCTTATGCGTTGGATTGAATAATTTATGCGCAAGTTAGGGATATTGTGGTTTCGAGCGGAAAACGTGGTAATATGCAAATTTTGCGACTACTGGAAATCGGTTATCAAAGTGGGTAGCTACGTCATATGTAAATTAGCATCATGACCACACAGAACGGGGAATGCCAGCTCCGATAAAAGTACCTCGAGAGAAGTGGTTTCACGGCTTAGTCTAAAAGTTTGCTAATGTATTGCCTTCAGTGTAGGATTAACCTGAAATGATGCCCAGACGACGTTTAAGCATTGACAGCCGAAGCAGGGTGTCCGGCATGTTACAGGCAGGTGTACTGCAGGTCGATGCGGCTGCTGCTTTAGGAGTTTCGCAAATTGTTGAAGGTCCGCTACACACACGATTTGTAGGGCATGGAAGTGTTGAAGATCTACCCAGGAGTGACAGCCCGAGAACAGCCACCAGGAGGCTATATCGCTACCTTACAGTAATTATGCGGCGAGGACTAGTATCACCAGTAATCAAATGTGGAAATCACTTCGAGCTGTTTGTTGTCATAGTATGTACTCAAACAGTACGAAACCGTCTTCATGAGTACAGACACAGATCAAGTAGGACGTTGGGATCTGTAGCATTGACATCAGCTCACCATCGTCAAAGGTGTACGTGGGTGTAACAGTACATGCCACAAAAGGCAGAATGGCACCCTGTATTTGTTAAAGACAAATCCAGTTTCGCTCTTTATCCTGATACTCGACGAGGACACAAGTAGAGGAGATCCGGGGCACGAATGCAAAATCACTATGCGAAGTCCGTCGATTCTAACCAGCGGCGGACAGTTCTGGTCTGGGCAAAAGTTTGTTTTAGTGGCCATACCTCCTTCTATGTTTGTCAAGGCAATCTGAAAGCCTCAGTGTACGGTAACGGGATCATTGTGCCCATTGTGACACTGTTTAACTCTGATATTAAACATACATTCCGGACATACATCAAAAATATAAATATTGGACATACATTCCGGTCATAGGTCATTACTCAGTCGTAAGTGGTTACTCGGTCACAGGCCATTACTATCGTCATAGGTAATTACTACGGTCATAGGTCATTACTACGGTCATAGGTCGTTACTCGGTCATAGGTCGTTACTCAGCCATAGGTCATTTTTACAGTCTTAGATCATTACAACGGCCATAGGTCCTTACTACGGCCATAGGTCATTACAACGGCCATAGGTTCTTACTACGGTCATAGGTCATTAACACGGCCATAAGTCCTTACTACGGTCATAGGTCATTACTACGGTCGTTGTTGCGGTCATAGGTCATTATAGGTCATTCCGGTCATAGGTCCTAAGGTCACAGGTTTTTAGGTCATTTATATCGGACATTATAAATATTGGACTTACATTCCGTTTTCTCGATGACGATGCAACTAGTCACCGTGTCTGGGGCTTACTTCAGGAGCTGTAAAATTATGTGATTGAATCATTACAGATAACTCCGAGATTTGCAGACTTCAGTTCTATTGAGACCATTTGGGACGCTGTACAGCGGCATCTGGATAACCACGTTCCGTACCCCAGTACACCGACAGACCTCCATAACAGGTTGCCTGTAATGTGGGACGAGCTTCCTCAGACATTCATCAATAATGTCATTGCAAGTATGCTTCGTAGGTGTCAAAACTTTCTTCGATACATAGATGGTATTACCAGGTACTGAAATCCAGAGCTATGGACATTTTTGCGAATTTACCATTTCGTCTATATTGCAGTGCTACTTCGTTGTGTGCAAAAATTGCACAATGATTTCTTTTTGTATACGCACTCTTTATTGTTGTAGCCTCCCTGATGTTATTTCAATGCGTGTTACTTGAGTCAGATACATACACTAAAGAGCAATTAAATTAGCGATACCTGTCTATTAACGTGTAGCACCGCCTTTCGTCCTGATGACGGCGGCGATTCGTCTCGGCATGGACTCGACAAGACACCGGAAGCGTTAGGAAGCCATACGAATCCACGACCCCTGAACAAGCTCCCACAGTTCACGAAGATTTGATGGAGGAGGGTCAGAGCCTCGAACATCTCTCTCGATGGCATCCCAGATGTGCTCGATGGGATTGAGGTCAGGTGAACTAGCTGGCCAAGGAAGCAAGAAGGTCACGTCGGTGGAGTGTTCATCCAACCATTCGGATACAATTCGGGAGGGATGACACGATACATTGTCTTGCTGCAGGATGAGGTTCCCAGTGGGATGTTGAAGAGGTACAAACGGGAGCAAATGGTCGTCCAGGATATCCCGGTAACGTAGACCTGTGAGGGACGATGTCACACGTACCAGGGGTCCCATTTCAGTCCACGTAAACAGTCCCCAGACGAGAATGCCACCCCCACCAGCTTGAAGAGTACCCTGCTGGAAAGAAGGATCCATCGCTTCATGTGGTTTACGCCGTACTCGTATCCTGCCATCCGCATGTACCAACGTGAATCTCGACTCATCAGTCCAGGCAACAATTATCCACATGTCTAGGGTCCAGTGGAGATGTTCCCGCGCCCAAGCTAATCTCTGCACCCTGTGATGTGCGGTCAGCAGCGGTACCCTCGTTGGACAATGGCTTCTGGACCCCATATAGCGAGGAGATGGTTCTGGATGGTGTGGCTGCTTACACGTTTTTGTGCACCAGCGGGAAACTGCCGAGTGATGTCTTGCACTGTGGACCGTCTAACCGCTGTTACAATACGAGCTAGCCGACGATGACCCGGCTCATCCACACGCTGTTCTCCACGGCAGTTGGCCCCTGCGGGGATGGTTTTACCGGATTCGATGCACACGGTGCACCCGTGACACAATAGCTTGTGAAAATCTCAATGCCTGCACGACTTCCGAGATGGAGTGACCCATTCGTCGGGGACCGACAATTTGCCCACGATCCAATGCGCTTAGATCCTTCGTCTTACCCATACTGCGTCCGACTATTACTGATTCCCGTCGCATCACTCCTTATATTGTCGGATCGCTGTCTCTAATTCAATTGCTCTTCAGTGTATATCCTTCATTACATGCAATATCCCTAACTTTTTGTGACCAGTGTATGATGAGGTAAGGTATACCTAATGAACTGGCATGCCAGTGTACATGTATTTACACAGCATGGAGCATAATATTTAAAAAGAAAATGTGAAACTTGAAACGCAGGTAAAGAAAACCCTTAGATAAAAATAGTCAAACACGAACGCAGGTAAAGAAAGGTACTTGAAACGCAGGTAAAGAAAACCCAAAGGATAAAAATAGTCAAACACGAACCATTTGGAAGAAAAACTGTAGCAGCTTCAGATGAACGAGAAAAACAGTTCGACATACGCAGGTGGAAAAAAATCAAAGGGGCACAGTAGCAACTGTACCAGCCTACAATGTAGAAGTACGTCAACTGTTACTATTTCTTGGCACTATTTCTCCAGTTGTGCGTCCTTAAAGTATTCGGCTACACTTGACGTTGCCTTACGTTGTAAGTTGCGGCACAGTTGCTACTTTGCCTCTTTGATTTTTTTCGGATATAAAAGTTTTAAGAAATAAAAAGGAAGGAAATGTTTTACTTTAGTTAGTGAAAATAACTTATACTATATAGAATTCATAGTTACTTATGCTGATTACAAATGAATGTTAGAAGAAGTAAAAGGCGTAGTATAATCGTTGTCACTAGTTGCTAAAATTGTTTTTGAAGAAATCGTTCTTCAGAAACAATTTTTGAAACTCCTTAGTTGCCATGTTATAAATTTGGCAATATGTCTCGAGCCTAATGTACTCTTCTTATTGTTGTTGTCTAGATTCAGAATAAATCGTCGGTGTTAAGGTTTGAAACGCAATAAATTTGACATTCATTATCCATTGTAGTTGTGAAGACTGGCGATGTACATTGGCATCTCAATGTGAAATTTTAAAATTTGGATCGATGACATCAATCTCCATCTGTTCTCGCTGTTCAATCTCAATTTGTGAAGTGGAAGTGGAAAGTTGTCGCTCTAGAGTCGATCTGGGGTAAAACGCATCCTCGCACGGACTTTTGACGCTCCCTACATCACCATGACTTTTCGATTGATGACGTAGCAGACCTTTTCTGTTTCCTTTACTTGTTTCTTCAACTTTCGTCGGTGCTTATAGTAATTTTCCTTAGACTTTGGCGGCATTTTAAAATTCTCGTCACCAATTTTTATTCTAAAAAATAAATAGATTTTAAATCCAGTTTATTTCGGTTTATCAAAAACGCCCGTTAGCTCTGATCGTCAGCTTCGGAAACCAGGGCTGATTTCATTGCTGTCATTATCTATTCACTAGTTATCAATCTTAACGCCGCATGACGCGAAACAAAATCACGCACAATTTAGTTTAATTTTCTAACGCTACTGTATGTAAGGATTAAGGAGTGGATGGTTGAAACTTATTTTGTAATAAATAGGACTCTATAAACTATCCAATGATGTGTTATGTTTTACTCTACGAATATTGTTATTGAAGATATAAGCGTTCAAAATGTGGCATGTTTTCATTTGATTGAAGGTTTAACGATCACCGTGAGCAAATGAATGGGCTATAAGCAGTCGCCCGTCCCTAATTTAGGGTCACTGGTTCCAGAGAAGGGAGAGAGCCAGTGGCGTAAGACAAACACAACATCCATGCCGCACCGGAATTCGAACCCAGACCCACCTCGGGCTAATGATAAGAAGCCATCGCTTAGACCACTGTGCTACCCGTGTGGCTCACATGTTTTCGTTGCATCGGTACCCCCGATGTTACCCCCTACTTCGCGCGGAGAAAGACCTAGTTGTACGTCATAAAATTTTCAAAACAGCAGCGGTAGCCATCAGCAAGATCGCATGATATGTGCTGAACTTAGAGTTAGTATTACTAGTGCAACGCTACTGAAATGAAAGCACAACGGAGGGAAAAAATGAACCGTCCGTGTGTGTAACAAGTATTTCAAATCAAGTACCTGCCACTGACAATTAGCAGCGTAATCATTCAGCTACAGACTGCTGGCTACTAAAACAACGCTCCACTTCTTTTCCTTGGAATAAGTGCAACCTATGTTCTCGTATAAGGAACTGCAATCAATCAACATAACATCTTTCGGTAATGTGAAAGAAATTATTCTACAATAGCTGCCATCCTATGACAGTATTATGAACTGCTTCTGCCTTTCGCTGCCCACAGCAAAACCGAAGACCCGGAAGGCATCGTATTTCTTAGCCTTTCAGCACAGCGTCCAGTGTCGTTTGGTAATTTCCGGTTGGCTCCGTAATCCCGAAGAAACTTAGTGTCCTTCCGTCGATTGATCCGGAAAAGCTTAGTGCTCCCTTTGCGTCAACCGATAAAGCTCTTCGCTTCAGAGACACCGACACAAAAATCGAGTTAGCAGACAAGCTGAAATTGTGTTAACAGACTCGTTAGCAACATTCCACCGCACTTTTCCAGCTCTTTTGATCTTTGTTAATCGTGTACAGGGAATTTAGTCAGCACCATCTTTTGAAGATTCCCTTTCTCTATCGGAAATAAATTTCCTCTTTTCCTTGAAGACCGAAGAATCCTGGAGACAGAGAAAAAAACTATATACTTACTTTCACAAACTACTACGACGCACAAAAGTCATTCCACCTGCCATAGGCGGATATGTATATTCGTTATCCTAAGATAGGATATGAGATAAACTTTCTTTGGAGTATGAAATAATGAATTAAAAAAAGGATGATTGACAACTGAAATTTGTAACTTTAATTCAGAATGAAAAAGCATTGAATGTTGTATTCGTATAGATATTCTTAGGTGTGTATAAAAGTTCTACCTGCTTTTTGTAGTAGCGAAGAAAAGCAAATTTTTCTGAATTAATAATATATTTATTATTTTATATAATTATAATTATTAACTATAACCCCTTGTAGTTTTTCTCGTAATAATTGAATTCCCCTTCATTGGAACTTCACCATTTAGTAGAGAAGAAACTTACACTAAGAAAAAAAGTGTGTTTGAAACAACAAAATAGTTTTGTTGAGCTATTTTGTCGATTTATTTTGTTGCTTTAGCCAAACTCCATAGGAATTGTTTTGTTAGCAACACAAGATTATTTCGTTGGCTATATTTTGTTTATTCAACTAAATGCTTTATTACAATAACAATACATATTGTTGGATCAAACAAATTCCCGAAAATCGACCTAGACATTTTGTTAAATAAACAAAACGTTTTGTTATGTTAACAATAAATTTTGTTGAAGCACCAATAATTTTCAGCGAAATACATTAGTAAATTCAACAAAAAATTTTGTTGACTGTATATCAACCAAATGTAATTTTCAGCAAAGTACATTAGTAAATTCAACAAAAAATGTTGTTGACTGCATATCGACAAAATGTAATTTTCAGCGAAGTACATTAGTAAATTCAACAAAACATTTTGTTGACTGCATATCGACAAAATGTAATTTTCAGCGAAGTACATTAGTAAATTCAACAAAAAAATTGTTGACTGCATATCGACAAAATGTAATTTTAAGCGAAGTACATTAGTAAATTCAACAAAAAATTTTGTTGATTGCATATCGACAAAATGTTTTGGTTTATTCAACAATGTTTTTGCTGAATTAACAAAACGTTTTTCGCAGTGTATGTACTGCAGTTTCGACACATTCTGACGAAGTGATTATGAAGAGAAAGGGAAAGGTAGTGATCCCTTGGTTCAAGGTCTAGGGAATACGGGGGGGGGTCCTGTAACACTTCCCAACCAATGTCTAGTAATTTTATCTGAGTGGCTAAACTGTATAAGGCCTTACGTTATCATGTTGCACCACTTTCGGAAACTAACTTTTCAATTTTTTTCAATCTCTCCAACTGTTGCCGGATAAGTCAGTATTTATCATTTGGTTAGGTGCAATGGATTACCCCCTTGACACCCCATCATGCACTTAACAAGATCTTTCTCGAATGCAGTACACCTCTCAAAGTCGGCGGAACAGGTTCTCCAACATGGCATACAGTCCGTTGACGATATACATTTTTGTGAAGGACCCGCTTTTCATCATACTTAACTAATCGTTACAAAAACGTTCATTTCTGTGACGAACAAGCAAAGAGAAGCCAGGTGGTCATTCCGTCTAACCGATTTTTTTGCGGATAGGCTACGTGGTTCCCACCGATCGAACTTTGTGATGAACCCAAGCGCATGCCTCCTTCTTTCTACTGCTGTTCTGTGTACTTCAGAAAACCTTTCTGATAATTATTAAGCGGAAGGATGTTGGTCAACTCACATGGCTTGGTTGAGATCCTCTTCCGAAATATCTGATAAACATCCAGAATGTGATTAATATTTTTTGCCGCTTCTCACTCTTCAAGGAATTTCCGGATCCAACGGCGACGCGTTCTTTTGTCTACATCATCCTCCCCATACACCTCACAAATTTTGCCGCAGGAATCAGCTGCATTGATGCCGTGCTCTCAAAACTAATAGTACACACTGTATTAACAAAACTCACCGGACACATAAAAGTGAAACACACCATAGCATTTATTGACATACTTTAGTACGGTGTCGGTCCACCTTTGGCCTATATGCATGCACTGACCCTTCGAAGCTTGAAGTGGTTGGGTTTTGAGCTCCGTGATTTTCGTTGCTATAAGGTGTTTATTGAGTGCTTTAGTTTCTGTGGTTGCGTGTATCTTCAAGTTGAAGTTCTACGCTTTACGTTCGTGTATCTCCCAGGTTGGTGAGTGCCATATTTTTTCATTATTTACTGTTTTTATTTTTCAACCAAGCTGGTCTTTTTTCGTTAAAGTCTCGCCATTGCTTCGATGGCGGAGGCAGACAAGGGTGACGCCCACATCCTTATCTTGGCAGATCAGCCAGCTTCCTCTTCTTCTTCTACCACTCAGCTTAATGAGGTGGCTCCCGAGCGTCATTGCGACGTCATGGACACCTCTTCTTCTCCAGCTATTACTCCTACCAAGTGCGGTGGTGCCAAGTCTCCTATCTACATCTCAGCAGATGATGACGTATCCGTTATCAGCAATACTGAGCTCATAGCTTCTACTTCTCATCAACTTTCTGATCCGCCCTCACTGCTAGGAGCCGCTTCATCGAATTCTCGGCCCATGTCTGCCCAAGCGTCTTATGCTTCTGCAACTTCTGGGGTCCTCACACCCCCAGTTTCATCTGCTATGCCTTTTCCTGAATCCTATGTCACTGTCGTCGGTTCTACTGCTACAGAGGATTCCCGAGCTGGTCACCTTTTTTCCTCCACTATGGAACGGGGCGTCTATTTTGATGCGCTTCCCGACACTAAGCTGTGGCAATATAGCCGAGCCCTCAAAACTATCTTACCAAAGGATGCAATAGACTTTATAGCTCGAAAACCCAGATCTGTCTTGGTCTATTTTAAGGATAAAGCGCATGCTGACCAGATCCTTACGGAAGGTCTAACCATCAATGACGTGCATCTGTTAGCACAACCGGTTGCGCAACGCCCGGTGCAGGTGACCTTCTACCCCGTACCACCAGAAGTATCCGACGCTGCACTTTGCATCTTGCTCAGCTGGTACGGCAGAGTTGTTGGCTCCATAACAACTCTCTCTGCGGCTCCCAGAGACCCTGAAGACAAATCGATTCGAGGTTTTCGCCGCACTGCTCGAGTCCTCTTTTCATCTGATGCTCAGCTGAAAGCGGTTCCGAATGTTTTGCACATCCGCTGTGGACAGCAACGCCGAAGAGTTGAGATAATCACTTCACAGTATTGCACTATATGTCAGAGCAAAAGTCACACAAGGGCTCAGTGCCCACGTGCCACCCTGCAAACAGCTCCACACACTACATCTTCTTCTACTTTGTCCACCAACGCTTCACAGACTTCTTCGTATTCGAGGAAAGTCGCGGAATCAAGATCTTCCAAAAGTCAGCTTACTGCCATTGGTCAACAAACGACTTTGATGCCTCCACCTCCTGCTGATCCTAAGAATTTTCCCAGGCTTCCAAAATCGACTCCCTCTTGTACTTTTACAACCACTGCTGTTGTACATGTTGACCACTCCTCAGCTTTTACCGTTGGCTCCATGACACGAGTCACAGGTAACGCTTCGGGTTCAGACTCTCCAGACGATCATGAAGCTTTAGTGGTTGCTGGAAAACGCAGTGGTGCTACTCGCCCCTAGACGAAGAAGTCAAAGACTCTGGCGTCCCGAAGATCATCTCGCTCTTCCACCCGCTCATCCACTCGCTCCGTCAGCTCTCGACGACCGTTCTCCAGGTCGCCTCTACACACTTCCTCTGAGACAGCATGTGAGGGTGCCTTTCCCTCACTAGATGAATTCACAACTTTTCTTGCTTAAAATGTTTTCCCTGCTGAGCCTCTGCCATACGAGGACGTGCTGGATTGCCTTTTAGGGTCCTCTAGCCCTTCCTCAGCACGCACTTCCATTCAACAGTATGAAGCAGCTCTTCCACGAGTGCTGGTTCAATTACACTCACTTGAAAACACTCTTCGGCGCACTGCGGACGAGGTCCCGTGGAGTGCTTGTTTTCTCCGTCGACTCCACTCCATCACTACAGCCAGTCAATTCCTACTGCATCCCACAACTAACCTAGACATTCAAGGTGGTGTCACTTAATTGTCGCGGTTTTGCGACACCTCTTGCGAATGCGCTGGTACGAGAGGATCTTGCTCCGCTGAATGCTGATATATTACTTCTGCAGGAAACAAACTGTACTTCCACCACTCAATTTCATCAATGGCGTCAGTGGGATCATACTTTCCATCACGCCTACAGCCAACTGTCGCGTGGTGGCATGGCAGTTGGTGTTCACTCACGTTTTCGTTCAACTCTTTCCTCCTTCTCAGTGAAAAACTTATGTCGAGACTTATTACAACGAGTCTCTTTCACCGTCGCAGCTGAAAAATTTCATGTATTCAACATTTATGTTCCTTGCACTCCTACTCACGTGCCAGAGCTGTTTGCAAAACTTCGACGGGCTCTGTCACGTATTCCCATCACCGACCGGGTACTTATCGGAGGTGACTACAATTGCACTCTACATCCCCTAACTGATCGCTCTTCTACTTCCAGAGAACACCGGTCGGAAGTAGTACATCTCTTACAGTCTATCACTTCAGACTTCTCACTCGTAGATGTTCAACGCCATTCGTCACCAACCCAGACTACACATACATGGCGTGCACCAAGAGCCATTGATCCTCCTATAGCAAGATTGGATCGCTTTTATGCAACTTCTCTTCTTCTACCAGCAATATCAAATTCATGCTGTACACCCACAGCTTCCTCGGATCATTGCGCCATTGCCATAACAGTTTTTGCTACTTCAACACAGCCACGTACAATCCGGCCTTGGACTTTTGACGACACACTTTTAGATGACTCAGCCTTCTGCTCATCGGTGCGAGATTTTCTTGCGGATTGGCGTACAAGGCTTCATTCTGCACCGTGCCCCCTCAACGTTTGGTTGGAAGTAAAACGCCACCTCATACTACTGGTACGAAACCTGTCATACTCGATCATGACACAACGGAGGATGCGACTTGATCATACTAGGCAAATGCTTTCTTTGCTCAATCTTGCTGATCCCCTATTTCAAGTCTACCAGGCAGAATTACATTCACTTTTGGTGCCACTTGCAAAACAAGCCCTTCAACGCCTTAAACTACAACAGCTGAAACCTGATGCTTGTTCGTACGAATTCCTTACGTCACTTGAGTCAACTCGCCGATCCTCTTCTGTTCTACAGCACCTTCGTCTTCCAACTGGAGTAGTTTCATCCGAACGTGTTCCAATTTGTTCTATGGTACGTAATTACTACATTTCAAAATTTTGTGAAACTCCTCCTCCCTCCCCTACGGCTTCTGCTCTTCTGTTCTCTTCTTTGCCTCAGGTCCCTTCTCATCTTTCAGATAGCCTCTTCCATCCTCCCACTTTAACTGAGCTCTCTGACACTTTCTCGTCCCTCAACCCCCGGGCTTCACCTGGCCCGGACGGTCTCCCCTGTTTCTTTCTATAAGGCTTTTCTTCCTGCCCTCCTTCCATTTCTCCTCTGTGCCTTTTCTACTGCCATGCATCTTACATCTCTTTCAAGGAGTTTCACGCTCGCACATGTTGTACTTTTCCCCAAGAAGGGTGATCCGCTTGACTTGGGGAATTGGCGTCCCATCTCACTCTTAAATACTGATTATAAACTCTATACTAAATTTCTGTCCCGCCGGCTTAACCCCATACTCCCTCATATTCTCTCCACTAATCAAACCTATACTGCACCCGGGCGCTCCATCTCCCATAATATTCAGCTTCTTAATGATCTAATTCACCTCGCCCGCTCTCGCTCAGAACCCCTTGCTCTTCTTTCCCTCGATCAACGCTCAGCGTTCGATAATATTTCTCATGATTACCTTCTTGCTACATTACTAAATTTCGGCTTTCCTCCTTCCTTTGCTTTTCTTCTCATCTCCCTCTACCGGGACGTAGTTTTCCACGTCAAGCTGCTCAACCTTCTCACAGCTCCCATACCCTTTCGTCGCGGCGTGCGTCAGGGTTGCCCCTTATCCGGGCAGCTCTTCGCCCTCGCAATAGAACCTTTTTTACGCGCAGTCCATCGATCCTTCTTTGCTTCACTACCACCGGTGGTAGCCAGCACACGTCATCATGTTGCTACCTATGTTGCCTACGCCGACGATATTACATTCTGCATTCGGCAAGACTCACAATTTCACGATCTCCACAATCTCTACAATACCTACGCCTCATGTTCCGGAGCAGCGCTAAACACAACGAAAAGCACAGGCCTATGGACCGGTTCGTGGACTAACCGCACTGACTCTCTTTGGGGAGCAGAGTGGTCCAACACCTCTCAACGATTCCTAGGAGTCCACCTTGGAAAACCAGCAACTGCTTCACTCGTCACCTGGATGACTCTTCGGCCACGCCTACATCGCTCGGTCGCAATCTGGCGGCGCGCACAATTCTGCACCTCCGTCTTTCAAAGAGCACGTCTAACGCACACTTACCTGCTTTCAATGTGCACGTATTCCTGGTTGGCTTCGAAGCAACCAGCACTACGTCTTCTTGAACTCACCCGCTGTCAAACTCAGGTTATCTGGCCCGGCCATCACTGGGTCGGAGCACCTCAACTCAGCCTGTCTCCTTCCAACGGAGGCATTAGTCTACCCGACGTCAGATCCTATTACAAGGCTTATCGTGTGTCTACGTTTTTACGATCACTTGCGGCACCTGCTCCCTCTGCAGTTGCTGGTCGTGATGTCATAGTCTCTCCGCATAACCCACGCTTTACTCTCCTTTCGTTCTTACTCATGGACCACTGTCCCCTTCTCACACTTTTCCCTCCTGTCTACAAAGAGGCTATCTCCTTTCTTCGTTCCCTCCCTCTTTCTCGCTCTCTCCCTGCCTCCACAAATGACCTACTTTCCGAACCTCTTTTTTTTTTCTTCTCTGCTACACCCTCCCCATCTCCCATGTTTTGCTTTTCCTTCATGGCTCCGAGCTGGAGTCGTTACTGTCAGCGATCTTGTTAACACCGATCTTTCCTGGCTCCCCTTCTCTTCTCTACCCTCTGCTCTCCGTTTCAATGCCAACGCTCACTTTGTTCACAACTCTCTTATTTCTACTATAATCTCCCTGTTCCCTGAGCTTGCTACTCCCTCAGGTCTCATTTCTGTTCACTCTGCCTCTCTCCTTCTCCCATTTTTTCTGTCGTCCATTGGTCCACCTCTTCCTCTTGTCTCTTTCTCAACAGCTGATCTCTACCGTTTTCTCTCTCGCTCTTCCGCACCTCTTCCCATTTCTGGTATTCCACTCTGTTCTACCTCCGCAGTGTGGTCTGCTGCGCTTTCCCCACTTTCAGCACCCCTTGAAGTCAATTCACATTGGCTTTTCTTACACAACCGCCTCCCTGTGCCGTCGATTTTACATCGCATGACCATTTTATCTTCACCCTCCTGTCCGTATTGTGGCGAGGAGGCTGACGTTCAGCATGTCTTCATGTATTGCACAGTATTATTGCCAATACTCCATCT
Source organism: Macrothele yani (assembly GCA_039090855.1). Lineage (NCBI taxonomy): Eukaryota > Metazoa > Arthropoda > Arachnida > Araneae > Macrothelidae > Macrothele > Macrothele yani. The sequence goes on from CM076995.1 coordinate 192,340,218, forward strand.
CGCTTTCACGCTAGCGCAACGATCCTGTGAGACCGTCCTCACCTTCAGCGCCTACAGAACACTACTTCTGAACTCTTCTCGCCATATTCACCTTCCGGCAGTCTGCTTCTACATCTTCGTGCTTGTAAAACATATAATTCACGTGTATCATCTTCAGCGTCCCCCCGAAGCTTCTACTGACATAAATAAAGTCAGTACTGCGTTACTTTGTCATTTTCGTAATCGCCTACTCTCCCGCCTTCGACTAGAACTTACCACTGCAGTTGCACGCTGCAGTGAACCACAGTTCCTATCAACTTGGTCACCAGCAACCACTTGGTTTGCAGGGTCGCCCACAACGCTTCACCTTACTGTCGGAACTTTTGTTTCACCTACCTCCTGATAGATACAATTTTTGCCATGCTGATTTGTCTTCAATCTCTGCTTCATCAGAGACTATTTTTTGTCTTTTCCGACAAATTATCATACATAAACTGTATTCTCTCACCACTATATTGAGCTTTGTGAATAGGTCGTTGCGTCAGCTACAAGCACCTGTAAATCTTCTTTTCATATGTCATTTTGAGACAATTTTTCTATACACATTTCCTGTTTTTTTGTTTCTTGCTTCGCAACTGAGTGCAATCTTGTTCCTCAACATTCACTGTACTATATTATTTGTACTCTCTATTTTATCAGAATTTTTTTGTTTGTCTCATTATTGTACATCACTTTTAGTAGATCAATTATTGTATAGAATCCTATGAATTGTTCGAAGCATGAGCTACTTATAATTGTCAATTTCTTTTCACGCTTTTTTTAAGACTCTGTTCTCATCCTCTTCACATGTATCATTTCGTGTAGAACTCATATGTAAATTTTTTTGTTTTTCATTACTCATCTTGCTGAATTATGTATTCTCTCTGCGATGTCAGAGACTATTTCTTTTTACCACCTCTGACAAACCAATATATATAAATTGTAACTTCTCATTGTACAGAATCATGTATATAGGTCGTTTCACGAACCACAGACATCTGTAAACTTTGTCGTTTTTACAGTATATTCTTATCTTCAATTCCTGATTCAACAGTGTAATTTTACTTTTCAACTGTGTAAATTTGTGTTCTCCAATACTCACTGTGATGAGTTGTGTCTTCTCTCTGTATTTTCAGAGATTATTTTTTCTTTTGTATTCTCAGGAAAATTATTGTATATAACTATTTTTCATATCACCGTTGTATGTAACATGTAGTACCGCGAGCCACATTCATCTGTAAATTTTTCATCATCTGTGTTTCGAACTTTCGATTTCATGTTTGTCCCTTGATCACCTGCAAATTCCTGGTTTTCCAGGTCACCCACAATGTATCACCTTTCGGTCAGAACTTTTTTTTTTTTTCATCAATTTTGTGTAAAATTTATACTCTATAGTGCTCATCATTCTGGATTGATTTTACTGTCTGTATTACCAGAGATTCATATTGCTTCGCCAGATTTCTACTGCACTTAACTGTTGTCATGCAAACGTTGCACCGAATCCTGTAATTAACGTAGCGCAAGCTGCACATTCTGTTAATTTCTCATCACCTGTCTTTTGAATCTATATCTGCAAGCTCGAATTCTGTGTTATTCCTTGCATCAATACTGTGCAAAATTAATATTGTATAACGCTCTTCAAGCTGAATTGTTCCTATTCTTTGCTTTGTCAGAGACTTTTGTTGCCTCACCAGACACTCGAGTGTAATTAACTGTTTATTTACTATCATCAATGTACAGAACCGTGTAAATAAGCAGTAGCGTAAGCTACAAGCATCTGTAAATATTTTTTTTGTCATACATCATTTGAGATGATTTATTCAAGCACATCTCCTGTATCTTTCTTCTAATAAATACTGTGTGAAAACTGACCCTTCGAGGCATGATTTCTTCAAGGTTTTGGAACACAGCGATAGGTATGCGCTTCCATTCAGTACACAATGCTGCTGCTACCTGTTGCTTATTAGTAGGTCTTGGTTCCAAACTTCTTATGCAGCGCTCTAATTCATCCCATGTGTGCTCTATAGAATTAAGATCAGTGCTCTGTGCTGGCCAGTCTACAGACGATACGGAATTATCGTCAAACGACGCCGTAACAGTCCTTGCTTTATGGGACGTAAGTCGTGTCTGTTTTGAGCTCCGTGTTTCGCCGTCTACTGAGTGTGTTTTGTGTACTCTGTCGTTTAACTTTTATGCGTGCCTTCAAGACGAAGGTTGTATCTTTCATTTAAGACATCTCCCGAGTCGGTGAGTACTATTTTCAATTAGCTATCAGCACTTTATTTTCTCGACCAGTTGGTCGTTTTTACTAAATTAGGCCTCGCCATCGGCGATGGCGACTGCTGATAAGAGCAGCATTCCCGCTCTCGTCACAGCTTCTCCTACTACGTCGATCCTTATCTTTGACGGAGCAAACCAATCAGCGTCCGTCCTTGATGATAGGGAATATCGTCCTCCTCCTGATGCCTATTGCTCTTCTTCTTCTACGCTTCAACTCTCTGACTCCACCACCCTCCTGGTGGTGAGGCTATGACGTTCGTTCCTGATGCTGCCGATGACGTAATGGATATCTCTGAGGGCGTTGCTTCTCTGCCCTCGGTAGCCTTGCCCAGCGTTGTGTCAGCTCCTTCATCCAGCGCTGCACCTCTGCCTTCCAAATGAGGATTGTCTTCCCGCTCTTATTCTAGAGTTACCTCAGGTGCGTCCCTACCGACGCAATCGACTCGCCTTCCCCTTGCAGATGCCCATATCCAGAGACATGGTGACTCACTTCAATTGGACGTTCCGCACTTCTCACCCGCTGCGCAGGAACTTCACTCCACCCGCGAGTTGGGAGTGTGCCTAGATGCTCTTCCGAATTCACCGCTGAAAGTCTATTGTGATACGCTCCTTGCTTTTCTTCCATCCGGAGCCATTACTCACCTCACCCGCCGGCCGCTGACGGTGATTGTTTATTTCACATCCAAAGAGCATGCAGACACGCTTCTAAACTTTGGTCTTGACCTGGGAGACCACCACCTGGAAGCTGAACCGATTGCCAGGCGCCCTGTTCAGGTCTCCTTGCATCCGGTGCCCCCCGAAATATCAGATGCGATGATATGTACTGCACTTAGTAAGTGTGGTAAGATTGTTGGTCCTGTTATCACACATTCAGCTGCGCCCAAGGATCCTGCAAATAAGAATGTTCGTAGTTTTCGCCGGAGTGTTCGACTCATCTTTCCATCAGAGGAGCATCTCCGTAAGTTCCCACGGATCCTAAACGTCCGATGTGGGCAGCTCTCCTATAGAATTGACATGCTAACATCAGAACACTGTGCTAATTGTAAAGAACTTGGGCATCAGCGTGCTCGATGCCCCAACAACGAGTATCCAGCTCCCACGGCTTCTACAGTGCCTACCGCCTCTAAGCAGCCTCCTGCAACATCTCGCTCTCGACCTGCACCGTCTTCAAATGTGCCAACTGCCCCAGGGCCGAGTTACACAAAAATTATATCTACAGCCTCTCGTCTACGAGCATCTTTTGATGCTGATCTCACCTCCCACCTTCAATTTCCAGTGCTCACCTCACCTATTATTCCTCATCCCGTGGCAACATCGGGAGACTTCGCTGCTGGTTTCCCACCAGTCTTCACTATTGGAATCTCCGAGTGTGACGGCGGTGCTGATAACTCCTCTGACTCTGCGTCAGCTTCCCGAGCATTGTCGCTCCCTGGAAAACGAATTTCTGGCACTCGTACAGGTACCCGACGTAAGAGGAAGAAGAAGAAGAAATCTTCCTCTGCGGATGGGCAACCGTTCCGTAGCTACCAAATATTCAGGAGATATTTCTCCCTCTCCTGCGCCAACAGAAATTGAAAGGGACACTGATGATGATGGGTCTCCGCCTTCGTTTGAGGTCTTTTCAAGTGTACTCTCCAAATGTGGTGCTCCTTCAGAACCTCTCAATCTTGGAGATTACTATCAGTTTTGCACCCACACCACGAACCTGGAGTCGACGTATGACTACCTCCGAGAGCGCGAAGACATTCTTCCCGCGCTGCTACTGCAAGCCGGATGCATTGCTAAGTACCTTCGTGGGTTTGTTCATGACCCCCTGCACCACTCATGGACCCTTGGCTGCGTAAACCGATTACAACAACTCCTGAAAGTTGCTCCGCGACTCCTCCAACCAACGACTGACCAGTCCATTCAAGGTCACGACCCTTAATTGCAGAGGGTTCGCTAGCCCCATAGCGAATGCTCTTGTAATGGAAGACCTCTCGCCCCTCGGGGCCGATCTGTTACTACTACAAGAAACAAACTTCCATTCTTCCACTCTGTTTACTCGCTGGCGTCCTAGCGATTATGTGTTCCATCATGCTTTCCGCTACTCATCTCATGGTGGACTTGCTATCGGAATACATCAACATTTCCCATCCACCCTCACTGCACTCTCAGTGCAGAACTTATGCCGAGATTTACTTCAGCAAGTCTCCTTCACAGTTGGCGGAGCTCGATTTCACATTTTTAATGTGTATATTCAATGCACCTCTATTCATTTATCCATCTTGTTCACCAAACTCCGTAAAGCTCTCTCAAAAGTCTCACCTTCGGATCGTGTGCTCTTGGGTGGAGACTTCAATTGCACCCTTGACCCGGCTCTGGATCGCTCTCCTTCGTCACGAGAGCGTCGGACGGATCTCGTCGCACTACTCCATGACCTTGTTGCTGATTTCTCCTTCACCGATGCTTATAGGCGCCTTCATCCACAAGAGACCTCACACACGAGGCGCTCGTCTGGGAGTCAGCTTCCATCAACTGCACGCTTGGATCGGGTTTACGTTTCCACACCGCTTCTTGCGTCTATTACCGAGTTGCAACATCAACCTACTGCTTCCTCAGACCACTGCACGGTCACCCTCACAGTGTTTGTTGCGGCGTCACTCCCTCGGACTGTACGTCCGTGGACATTTGACTCCAATCTCCTCACTGATCCTGAATTTTGTGCCTCTGTCCGTTCTTTCCTCGCTGCTCGTCGCGCAGGGTTGCATTCCGCACCCTGTATCTTGACGTATTGGCTTCGTGTCAAGCATCAGCTCCTCTTACATATCAAGAAACTTTCCTTCACCATGAAGACTTCTAGTCAGATGCGCCTCGATCACGCCAGGCAGATGCTCACACTGATTGGGTTATCAGATCCGCTTTTTCCAGCATATCAGGCGGAGCTCCATTCTTTGCTGAAACCTCTTGCGCATCAAGTACTTTTACGTCTGCGCATTAAACATCTCAATCAGGAGGAATGCACCTATGATTTTCTAACATCAATGGAATCTGCACGTAAGTCTTCTACCTCGCTTCGTCATCTTGGCCTCCCCTCTGGCGAAATCACATCCGATTCGGCAGCGATTTGCTCTCACGTTCGTCAGTTCTATACCACCAAGTTCAGTGAAACTCCTCCCCCTTCTCCCTCTGCTCTCCCCCATCTTCTCAATAACCTGCCTCAAGTTCCGTCTCATCTTGCTCACACCCTGTCTCTTTCACCCACATCCACGGAGGTGTCCGACACCTTCTCTTCCCTTAACCCCCATGCCGCTCCGGGTCCGGACGGCCTCTCTTTTCCTTTTTACCGTGCGTTCTTGCCTCTTTGTTGCCTTTTTTCCTCTCCGCTTTTTCTGCTGCATTTAACTGCTCCCCCTCCCGAGGAGTTTCACGGACGCACATGTGGTCCTATTTCCCAAGAAGGGTGACCCTCTTGACTTGGGAAATTGGCGCCCCATTTCTCTTCTCAATCAAGATTATAAACTCTATACTAAGCTTCTTTCCCGTCGACTAAACTCTATCCTCCCTCACATCCTTGCTGACTCTCAAACTTATACTGTTCCTGGCCGTTCTCTTTCCTCCAATGTTCAACTTCTTCGCGATCTCATTCATCTTGCCAAGACTCATTCTGAACCTCTTGCTCTCCTTTCCTTAGACCTCCGCTCCGCTTTCGATAATATCTCACACGCCTATTTAACAAAACCCTGCTACACTTTGGCTTTCCTCCACAATTTGTCTCCGTTCTTCTCTCCTCTACCGGGACGCCGTTTTCCATGTCAAGACGGCATCTTTTCTCACAGCACATGTTCCCTACAAGCGGGAAGTTCGTCAGGGCTGCCCGCTTTCTGGTCAACTGTTTGCGATTGCAGTCGAGCCTTTTCTACGCTCTCTGCAAACATCTCTCCTAGCACAACTTCCACCACCAGTTGCCAGCTCACGGCATCACTCAGTCTATAATGAATTAGCTTTGTTTATCTTTTTTGCTAAGCTAATTATTATGAATGAATAATGCTCTACTTTTCAAAATAACGAATTCCCAAAAGGGTGTTGTTACTCGTTAATTATGAACTTAAACAAAGTCTCAACGCTGGTTATTTATATTAAGTAATCAAAGTCATAAACCTAACAGCCAGACAGAGGTCTGACAAAACTAAGAATTGAAAAAGACTGAACTTACAGAACAACTTGTTTATTGTGATGACTCCTGGTCAACTAAGGCACTCATATATCACTACTACATAACAACACACTGCAACGCAACGCAACACACCACCAACAACACCAACTACAACGCAACTCCAACGCAACACACACTTCTCGATGAACGCGCCTATATACGAGCTACCACCACGTCATGACTTACACTCATTGCCAGATCTCATTCAGCGGGGTGAAATAATATTCCGTTCAGTAGGAAGATAATTTACATAGTAAAATAAAATAACCAGAGATAGTAAAATCAAAAGGAAAGTGAATATAGAGTATACGTTACAAGTCATTTACTCTGCTTATGCAGATGACATCACCGTCTGCATTCGTAGCGACTCACAGTTCCAACTGCTTCGTCGTTTGTTCTCCGCATATGCTTCATGTTCTGCAGCTGAACTGAATACGTCTAAGAGCACTGGATTGTGGTGCGGGTCATGGTCCAATCGCTTGGATGCTCCATGGGGGGTCACATGGTCATCCACTACCCAACGCTTCCTGGGTGTGCACTTAGGCGCACCACAAGCTACATTCAGTGCAACTCGCTCGGAACTCCATCCTCGCCTCCTCCGCACAGCTGCATTCTGGTGTCGTGCGCAGTTCTGTACGTCCTACTACCAGCGTGCAAATCTCATCAGGACATACCTTCTGACCATCTGCAAGCATTCTTGGATTGCATCTACGACCCCGCTTTTCTGTCTCCAGGAGGTCACACGCTGCCTTACTCGAGTAATGTGGGCGGGTCATCACTGGATTAACGTCCACAAGCTCTGTGCTCCTCCCTCCTATGGTGGTGCTGGCCTACCTGATGTCCCGCTGTGCTACAAAGCAAGCCGAGTGATCGACTTCATTCACCTTTTCACGGCTCCAGTGGCTTCCGCAGTTCAGGTACGTGACGTTCATGCCTCCTTGCGTAACGCACATTTTTCCTTTCTTTCTTTAGTTCTCATGGATTGCTGTCCTTTCCCCCTCCAAACTCCCACCTGCATATTCTGAAGCCCTCACTCACCTTCGCTCTCTCCCCCTCATTCGCTCCCCTCCCTCTTCAACTCTAGAGCTTCTTTCTGAACCCCTCTTTTTCAACTCCCTTGTTCACCCCCCCATCTCCCCTGTTTTTCATACCCCTCTTGGCTCCGAGCAGGTGTAGTAACTGTACAAGACCTCACTAACTCGGATCTATCCTGGCGCCCTTTCTCTGGCCTCCCCTGCTATTCTCTCGTCCCCATCCGCCCATTTGTCTATGACTCTCTGCTAACTGCACTTCTTTCGCTTTTCCCTGATCTTGTCTCCCCCACCGGTCTCGTCTCTGTCTTTTCTGCCCCTCTTCCGCTGCCGTTTTTCCTCCGACTCACAAACTCCGTTCTTCCTCTCTCCTCTCTCTTCTCTAAATCTCTTTATCGTTTTCTAGTGCACCTTGCCACCCCTTCACCGCTTTCTATTCTGGAGGTTCCCCCTGCTTCTCTTCCTCTTGTCTGGGCCGCTGCCCGCTCACCCTTATCTGCCCCTCTTGAAATTAATACCCACTGGCTCTTTTTGCATAATCGCCTCCCTGTTCCGTATTTTCTCTTTCGCATGTCTCTTCTCTCCTCCCCTCTCTGCTCCTTCTGCGCACAGGAGGCAGACGTTTCTCACGTCTACCTTTACTGTCCCATCCTGATGCCTCTCCTCCACCAGGCTTTCCGGATTGCCAGTCGCTCTTGTTCTCAAGATCTTCCGTTCACTGCCTACAGACATATTCTTCTGAGGGCTCATCCACCTACGCCTCTTCCGTCAGTATGTGCCTATCTTTTCGTGCTGGTTAAACACGTTATTTACGTATACCTTCAATAACTCCGCAACGTTTCCTCGCAGGTCTCTTTACACCAGGCCAGCGCAGCACTTTTGTGCCATTTTCAAGATCGATTGCTTTCTCGACTCCGCCTGGAGTACCAGTCGGCTTCTTCCAGTTGTCGAGAAGCCACCTTCTATGCTACCTGGGCTCCGGCCGCTCCATGGTTTGCGGTTGATTCTGGACTGCTACACCTATCAGTACCCTAGGACATTCTACACCTCCTTTGCTGAGTTCCGTGGCACCCTGGTGCCCCTCCTCCACTCTACGACTCGTGGAATCCACACTACCGTTGAATTGTGAATGGTAATGCCATCTCAGTCTATTTTCATGCTTACTCGTGTACATTACTTACTTTCACCCCGCCTGTATTATGTTGCTTTGGTGCCCTCGTTAAATAACTTGCACAATTGTGCACGCTGTGTTTTTATCTCATGTATGTAATGTTTTACCTTCACGGCGGTGTTTTTGCTGTTCTTTTTCTAATTGTGTACTATTATTTCGCCTGTGTTATCCTGTAAATCATGCCCAGCCAATGTCATGTGACACGATGTGTTTCTCTCTGTCACTTCTGCAATTTTTATTCAATAACCTTTGCGTGCAGCATTTGTTATTCATCCCCATTGTCATTGCAGTATATATACCATCATGTTTTAACAGTTTTGTATTATTTCCCAGTGAGACGCCCAATACTGTACGTCTCCCTTTTATGTTTTCGTATGATAAATAAGAATAAAGCGATTTTGAAACCTTGCTTTGTGGTGGCGTGCATTAGCCTGCTGGTACCAACAAGGCTCGGTTCCATAGTATCGCCACAGAGTTGGTAGGGTTTCATTGTTTTATTAATTTTTGTTGTAACATGCTTTTAGAAGAAAAGAAAGAAAAACAAAGAGTGGGGAAATAATTGACAGTACATAAATGATGAACATAGACTGTAACAACAAAGAAGACAAGGGAAAAGGCCAAAATGGCCTGACATTGTCCTATACATCCCATAGAAGAAACAATAATTGTCCAGAATATCGAGGTAAACGTGTTGATTAATAGGTTTGTCCACAATAAACAATGGACCAGCAGCATACCATAGGGTAATCTATATAGGGGGAAGGTATGAATACTAACATATTGTGAGACAAATAATATGAATAACTGGAAATTAAAACCTTCTGTAAAACAGATTTCGAAAATAATCACTCACAATAATTCAGAGCAATCCTTGGCTTTGCACTATTGCTGAAAACTTTTCAAACCGTGGTCTTGTCTTTGAAAAGCAACATCTTAAATCATGCTCTGGTTCTAGTCGGCTTCTAGTCTTAGTTTTCATGAGAGAAAGTGTCGAAAAACCAGCTTCACATAGGTAGGTAGTCGAAAACGGAAGTAACCCTTGCATGACTTAGTTGACTAGAATGGATTTTTCTTTTTTCAATTTTATCCAAAATGAACACGGTGTTTGGTTTTGGAAACTTTAAAGTAAACTTTCATCACTTTGGACTTCAATGAGCTTTCTTGATCGAACTCAAGACTTAATTTCTGTAGGTCCTCAATTACATTTCCCCCTCTGCTAGTTCAGTGTTTTCGTCTTCCAGAAGCATGTTTAAAGGCGAAAAAGAAGCCATTTTATTTTCTTCCATTTCGTTCTCCACACTTTTAACTTTTCTTTGAATGCTGTCAAATTCTCTGCTAAGACGATTACGGTGTGATCACGATCTTGCACTGTAGTATTTAACTTATTAAGTTCAGCAAATACCCCGATGAGGCATTACATTATAACCAACCCAAGAATAGAGAAATGAGCGCGCCTGGAAACCAAACGGTGGCGCAGGTTTTTTTTTTTATTGGAATTTTAACGACCACCGTGAGCAACTCAATGGGCTATAAGCAGTCGCCCGTCCCTAATTTAGGGTCACTGGTTCCAGGGAAGGGAGAGAGCCATTGCCGTAAGACAAACACAACATCCATGCCTCACCGGGATTCGAACCCGGACCCCTTACGGACGAATGATCAGAGGCCAGCGCCTTAGACCACTGCGCCACCAGGGCGGCGCAGGTTTTTCTGACAATACTGAGTTACATACATTAAACTATAAGCAACTCAGTATTGTGATACTGAGTTACTTATCGTTTATTACTCATCACGTAACATCTCGTCAGAAATTTTGAAAATTACGTCGCCCTAACGTAATTTTCAAGTTTTCTGACGAGATGTTACATGAAGAATATTAAACTATAAGTAACTGAGAAAATTACGTCGATCATATCGGCAGATGCAAGTTTAATTCCCCCTCGAAAGCGACATAAGTTTCAAGTTCTCTGATGAAATTTTGCTTGGTGAACTGAAAACTCTAAGCAATTCAGAATCACCATCTAATTGCACAGAATATTCTTGTTGCGAATTTGTTTTCTTAATAATTTTACGGCATCTGATGCATAGATAAATAACGGTGCTATATCCTTTTTTCAACCATTAAATAAAATTTTAACACAGGTACATACCTGGATCGTCATTCAACTCCAATTAATTTTTCAAAATACAGAAACAGCACTTCCTGTGTTACTGTAATGATAAATCTTTCATCCTAAAATGCATTAAAGATTTGCAGGTTCACTATCGTTGCTTGAAATTCATTTGAAAATTTCTGAAATCTCACTTGCTTTCAAAATTTACATCTTCAGCTTTGTTGTTATCATCCAGATAGAAATTTAGGTGGTACGCATCAAACTCATTTAATGTCATGTAATATAAGATCTATGTGAAAATTCATGTTTAGAAAAACAAATGGTAAATTCGTTAGCCAGATATTTGAAGAAAATCACTAACATTTTGTATGTGTGATGTGCGAAACATATATATACATTCTCGTATTTTCTATATTCGTAAACATCTTATTCATGCTGCTGAGGTCATGGAAATGGGGGGTACTGGGAGCAGCTGCCTCAATGGGTGAACACATTTTCTTTCGAAATCCAATTTTTTACTGAAATTTATCGACAAATGGTTCGAAGATGCGTCATATATTGAAAGTTTTATATTATACCGTCTCAAAATGTTTTTAAGAAAATCCATCATCGCTTTTGTAAAGCTTCGGCTTTAACATTTTATTGCGTCTCAAAATCGATGCATCAACTGCTTGAACGACAGTGACAGAGAAAGCCCCTTTTCACACGTGCATAGTTCAGAATTCAACAAGGATTTAGGAGAAATGGTGATGTAAAAAAGATATGAAAGTGTAAAAGAAAAGAAAAAGAAAAAAGATAACGCAGTTTTCGCTGTCTAAGGAAAAACAGATTTAGTCCAATTTCTGTAACTCCTTTTTAAATGAATTTGCAACTTAATCCTTTTTTTAATTCATATCTTAAAACGATTCTTCTGTTTTTCATTAGAGGTTTAACGACCGCCGTGAGCAACTCAATGGGGTGTAAGCAGTCGCCCGTCCCTAATTTAAGATCACTGGTTCCAAGGAAGGAAGAGAAGCAGTGCCGTAAGACAAACACAACATTCATGCCTCACCGGGATTCGAACCCGGACTGCTTTAGGACGAATGAACAAAGGCCATCGCTTAGCCCACTGCGCCACCGGGGCTGACTTGAGGTGATTGACTTACATTCACGACAGTTAACATTTGCTGTAGAAGTTAAAAAACGATCTGCCACGGTAGTATTAGTTCCGTATTCGGAAGACAACTCGCAGAAAATTACTTCATTTAGGTAACTGAGCAGACGGGAATGCTCTAGTGGTACTCTACTTGGAACTGTGGTTGAAGTCATACAACATCCCTTTAGAGAAAGACGTGCCAGTAGATCTACATAGTGGTAATCTTCCTTTAAATTAAGCTTCCGGGTAAATTTTATTTTATGAAATCGCAGAAGTATCAAGACATGCCAAGTGCTCCACTTTAAGCGGAGTTGCTCGGTTATCGACAGCTAAATCTGCGCACTCCGCTGAAGGCTTTAAAACTGCGGTCGTTAGGAGTTGATTATTCCATACATGAGATGTGTCTCAGGATTCGATGAATTCCGTAATTTTTTTTTTTTTTTTTTTTTTTTTTTTTTGTGATCATTTAGGCCTTTCTCGAGATCGATGCGGAACTGCAGAGAAAATTGGGGGCGGGAGTAGTGGTGATCTTGCATCTGGGAATGGTATTCCGAAATCTATCAAGGAAATCAAATCAACAACTGAACACAGATTTTTTTGGCGATTGGTGGTGGTCTGTATTTGTGGGAGGAAGGGATCGTTTTTTCGAACGGAAGTAGTAATTTCATCTTTCGAAAACGAAAGGTTGGCGAATTGAAGGTTTCTCCTGCAATCACATTTTTTCCCTTGCAATGATCCTTCTGCCCACATTTGTTGCTAGATATCATTTTATTTATGCTTTCCAACCGTAAGTTGAAGAAGAGTATATGCTCCAGCTTTGTCCGTCCGTCTGTCCGTCTGTTCGTCCGTCCGTCCGTCTGTCCGTCCGTCTGTCGGCACGATAACTCGCGTAAAAATGGTTCGATAGTGATGAAATTTCGGTATGTGGTAGGGGACCACCTGGGGACGAACCCTATTGAAAATGGACGAAATGGGGTCAAAGGTCACGGCATAGGAGCGGAATCCATTCCATTGCCTTTTTGCGTCATAACTTGCGTAAATATGATTCAATGTCGATGAAATTTTAGCATATTGTAGGGGGACCACCTGGGAATCAACCCTATTGAAAATGGGTGAAGTGGGGTCAAAGGTCACGGCATAGGAGCGGGATCCATTCCGTTGACCTTATGCGTCCTGACTTGCGTAAATATGGTTCGATGTAGATGACATTTTATTATATTTTAGGGCACCACCTGGGAATAAACCCTATTGAAAACGGGTGAAGTGAGGTCAAAGGTCAGGGCATAGGAGTGGGATGCATTCCATTGCCCTTATGCGTCATAACTTCCGTAAATATGATTCAATGTCGATGAAATTTTAGCATATTGTAGGGGACCACCTGGGAATTAACCCTATTCAAAATGGGTGAAGTGGAGTCAAAGGTCAGGACATAGAAGCGGAATCACTTCCATCGCCATTATGCGTCATAACTTACGTAAAAAATATTCGATTTGGATGACATGTTAGTATGTTGTAGAGGCCTGGCTAAGAAATTGGCGAAATGGGGGTCAACGAATCCTATTGAAAATGGGCGAAACGGGGTCAAAGGTTAGTACACAGGAGCGAAATCTATTCCATAGCCCTTATGCATCATAATTTACGTAAAAATGCTTCAATTGCGACAAAACTTTATTATGTTATTTCGGATGTACACTGAACCGGTTCTGTAGAATATCATCGAAATGAGATCAAAGGTCAGGGCACAGTATCGAGATTTATTCCACAACCATTATCCTCATAACTTGAGTAATGATTTCTGGCATGTTGGAAAGCGTATTATAATGAATGCATTGTATGATTTTACTAACTTGTTCCATAAATACTTGTAATTCAGCTTTAAAATTGGGAACAAATATTCGAGAACGGAAGTCGGACGGAGCGAAGAATTTCTCTGGTAATCGTAATTTTTCCCCCGCCATGTTCCCACTCTACTGTGTTGTTAAATGTCATTTCCCCCGTAAGAGTTTGCATTTTAGCTTGATGAATAAAATACCATGAGCATTCTTCCACATGAAAAAAATACGCCGGCGCGAGCGATACTGCTCCTGAGAGCCCCTTTTAAAAGTTTGTAACACTGAGTATCAAATAGTGACTCTCATCTAGCCCGCTATACTGATCTCTCAGACAAGCTGCAATGTGGAGCGGTTGAGGATGAACCTGCGAATAATGTCGTATAAAGTCCTAAACACATTCTATTGGTCTTGTGCAGGAGTCTGACAAGGTTGTACGATAGTTGTACCGAAAGTAATGCAAAAGTGGGCATAACGTCTTTATTAACTGACAGAGGTCGTACAAATTGCACATGTTGGTAAACTAATTTTTCTTCCATAGTAACACTTTTTCTCCATTGCAGGTAAATAATGAATTCCAAGCAGAAGCAACGTGTCTTCATTGAGTTCTTGACGAAGGAAGGTTGCAAGCTCTCTGACATCCACACAAAGCTACAGAATGTTTGCGGAGATGACACTAATGGCAAAAGCAATGTGCACAGATGGATGAAGAAGTTTAAAGAAGGGGAAACAGCACTGAAGACAAACCAGGCAGTGGGAGATCATCATCGGCGTCCACTGACACGAATCGTCCGCGGAGAGACGAGTCACAATCCGTGAGCTTGTTGCACAACTGGACTGTGGTCACAATGCCATACAGAAGATGGTGAAGATTTAGGGCATCGGAAAGCGTGTCCAAAGTGGGTACATCGGCAGTTGACACCTGATTTGAAGGAGAGAAGGGTGTAAGTATGCTTTAATCTGCTGATAGCGTTTGAAGCCAATCAAGACATGTTTTTTATCGATCTGGTGACAGGGGATGAAACGTGGGTGTATCTTTACGATCCGGAAACGAAGAATCAATCCATGGAATGGCGTCACACCTCTTCACCAATGCCTAAGGAGTTCAAGAGCCAGCGAACAGCACATACAGTCATAGTGACTGTTTTTTGGTATGACAAGGTTGTCATTTTCTTTTATTTTTGGAACATGGCCTTACCGTGACAAGCGAGTGGTACATTAAAGCACTCATGAAGCTTAGAGAAGCCATAAGAAGGAAGAGACGAAAAAAGAATATGAAAAGGATCCATATTCACTATCACAATGTGAGACCACACACATCTTTGGCAACAAATCAGGCGATCAGCAAATTAGGCTGGTAGGTGGTCCCCCATCCAACATACTTCCCATATCTGGCGCCGTCTGACTTCCACCTGTTCATCCCAATGAAGGACAGTCTCAGGGAACAACGATTTGACGACACAGACCAGGTGGAAATGGATACAACAGTAATCACCTGAATTTTTCAAAAAGGATTCAAGAGCTGGGTTCAACGATGGCTCAAATGCATCGCTTGTGATGGAGACTATGTTGAGTAGTATTTTTGTATACAGAAAGAGTTACTCTACCAACATGTGCACTTTGAACGTCATGTGTCAGTTTTAAAAAAGTAATTCCCACTTTTTAATTACTTTCTGTACAACCCTTGTATAATCCCACCATGGTTGTTTAATATATTTATGGATGCATGCATGCGTGATGCTAAAACAGGCAATACTGGTTTACGTAATGCCAATATCTGTGCGTGCAGATTGCAGTAGCCACACAGTCCTCTAAAACAGTCTTTTCTCGCGTGGAGATGTTCTCGTGCTATCACGTGAACCTATGATTGGTTTCTCGCACCTTCTGTTGATAAAACGAATGAACGTCACATGACGTAAAGTTACGTATTCCGCCACAAGCCAGCTTTGCCCAGAGCTCACGGTGATATGTCCTTTCTTATGATACATAAGCAGGAGTTATAGCTGCTGCTATATACTTTGGTATTCATACGTGATGTTGCTTCTACAAGTTTCAGCTTGAGCGATTGTTCGGTTCCATTAGTTAAAATCTTAGGAAGCTCTTATCGATGGGGCATACAGCGACAACCGTCACATACTACATAGTCGAGTCACGTTATTGTGACCACCTCCTAATTTTGACGTCAACAGCGCGTGGCCAATGAAAGAAGGTACGTGTCGTGAGCTGGCATGGAGGGTATATAAGGTGTGATGTACGCATTTTGAAAACAAATCACTCGTTGCTCTCATGGATAAAAGGAGCGATTTATCAGATCTGCAAAAAGGGACGATCATCGACTTTCGGGTCGAGGCTGGCAGTGTTTCTGAAACAGCGTAGTTTGTCAACTGCCCGCGCGCTGCTGTGGTTAAAGTGTATTGTGATTGAAGAAATGGCACCTATGCAAATACGCGACGTGGGAAGTGCGGAGCACCACGTGATATTAATGTGAGAGGTGAACGTCGGCTTCGAAGGTGCGTGAGGGCCGATCGACACTCTACAGTGGAGCAACTCACTGGCCGAATGAAACAGGGGGTTACCGTAAGTTTTTCTAAAAAGACAGTTCAGCGAACCCTGGTACGTGTGGGGGCTCCGATTCAGACGGATGGTCACTGCACCAATGCTAACGAAGGTGCATCTGCAGAAAAGGCTTGTATTTACACCCCAGTATCGGAATTTGACCTCCGTTGATTGGCAAAGGATTGCCTTCTCCGATGAGTCACGTTTTCTGCTTCATACCTGTGGAAAGCACTATGGACCGAATTCGTTATGAATCCATCCTTGCAGACCACGTACACCCATACATACTGATTTTCTTCCCTGGGGCGGATGGGATCTTGCAGAACGAATAAGACTGTGACGTGTCACATAGCTAGAAATTTCCTAGAGTGGTTGGAAGAGCGTGATGAAGACTTCAAAGTACTTCCGTACCCCCGAATTCCCCAGACTTAAGCCCAATTGAGCATCTGTGCGACCAGCTCGATCACGTTGTTCGCTCTATGGATCTTCCACCACGCATCCTCCAGCAGCTGTCAGATGCACTATGCTCAGCATGGCTGCACATACGTGTGAACACCTTCCAGCACCTTATTGAGTCATTGCCAGCCCATCTAGCTGCTGTCCGCGCTGCACACGGCGGTTACTCTGGACATTAGCTGGTGGTCACAATAATGTGACTCGATCGTGTATTTGTTCAAAAATAAGAGCCCTTACGCATTCCACCGTTTCGCGTACATTTCTACAACTGTTATAGGACTTAGTGACTTAGTACTGTTCTAAGACTTAGTGACTTAGTACTGTTCTAGGACTTAGTGACTTAGTACTGTTCTAGGACTTAGTGACTTAGGGGTGCTGTAGGATTTAAGAATGTTTTACGACACAGGACTGGTCTGGTAGCTCTTCTAGAACTTCGGACTGTTCTAGGATTTAGTAATTGTTCTAGGACTTGGTGACTTAGTTAACTGTTCTAGGACTTAATGAACTGTTCTAAGAATTAGTGAACTGCTCTAGGACTTAGTGACAGTGAACTGTCCTAGGACTTAGTGACAGTGAACTGTGCTAAAACTTAACACCGTACCGTGTTCTAGGACTTCTCACTTACGCCATATTTGCCTCACTTTGCACGCGTTTCGTCCAACAAGAGGGGCGATGTAACATAAGAATAATCCGCCTTCCACCAGTCCAACACAACAACCTCGGTCAAATCACCATGACGTACGTATACGTCTCGACTGCTGTGGCGAAGCGTACTTGATTTCTACCAATATCATATAGCCACAAGATCCTCGAATTGATTAGGGCAACCTACGCTGCTCCTCCTGCTTTTATACCTCCTTCGGGATAGCTGCGAAGGCGTAGAAGCAACAAATCATTTGCATATATGCTACAGCTTCAATTATTTGCACCTAGTCACGTGACGTACTTATCCTGCGAGTTTCAGCACGACCGCACACACTTTTTCCTGGTGGTGCGTTTTCAACAAAGAGCAGTGCAGGATGAGATAATGACTTTGGTAGTTTCTGTCTGGATTCATCCTCAACCTCTGAACATACTGAATGTTTCAGTGAAAATTAAAATGTGGTGCTATATATCAATTAAAATGGGGTTACTTGTAAAATTCATTCCGTTTTGATATGAGGTAACATTATTTTGCTCACGACTTTCTCGTATCCTCATCGTTTTGCCTATAACCCTCGGATGCTTAAGGGAATAGCGGAATATTTAAAGGGAACGAGGAGAAAAATTAGAACGATGTTAGATAACACAGCTTACGGTTAAACTCAATCAAAATACTGATCTACAACCAGTTTCGGTTCAAAAAATTAAAAACTGTAAGTGGTTTAATAGAAAAGGCTAGGACGTATACTCTAATTTAACTTTCATCTCTAGTTTCTTTTTCTATGTAAATTTGAGTTCATTTTCTTTAAGCATTTTCAACCTTAATGTTCTGTTTTCTCACTCGCTGAATGGTGTTGGCAACAGTCTTGATGTCAGAGTGCTTGAATTGTGAGGGTTGACAGATAAGAACGAGAAATTTATAATGTTGAAGCAAACAGTGAGAAAGTAAGGTGGAGTGGTTTCCGTAGTCGTGATATATGATATGTAGAGTACTACCGCAAATTGTTACTCTTGTTGAATACAAACAAGTCGAACCCAAGTTGATAAAGGTTCACTATTGTGACTGATCTGTATGATCTCTATTTGAAGTATCGTACAGCATGTTTATGCTTTTCCAGGAACAACCAAGAAAGACCATTTATGTGAGTAATCGAAGTCTTCTGTCTTCTGGCCTTTGGGTCGTCTAATCTAGCTCATTAAAGATTTTTGTGTACTTGCTGTCCAGTGCTTAAAGCTTTGAAGTTACAGTGCTACGAGTTCGACTAAATGATAGTACGATAGATAATGTTTTAAATAGTGAAGCAGAGACAATTAAACGAAACATATTATGAGGCAGCACCACCGATAAGCATGTATAGGAACAGTTATTTTAGAAGTGGGGTTGGAAAATATGCGCCAGACATTAACCTTTGGGAGAAATACATTCCGGTACACAGTACCTACAGAAAATAGTACATCTGAGCGGAGTAAGTGATTGAATTTTGTTGCCCCCATGCAGCAGGCTTCACATTGTCAGGATCTCAAAACGTTCCGGAATGTATTATATCTTAAATACTTTCAAAACCCTTAAAGAATCACAACTTACCACGGCTTACCACGGCTTATTGACTCAAACTGCACCTTTACCTCTTGTAACGTTCCTAGGTTTTAAACTTGTATATGTGCAAATGTCGACTCAACCTAAGAAACACTAAGTGAAGTTTGTTGTCCTATTTCAATTTAGGTGAAAGCCTGATTTGCTTAATGGTATAGAAAAAGTCATTCGATAAAACTTCGAGAAATAGTTACTTGCAATAACAGTACTCAGCATTTATTCGTCCAGTCACGTTGTTAGCATAGGATTTTACAAATCACAACAGTACTTCGATCACAAGAGCTTAGTAGAAGAAAACACTTAAAGCTAATTCCTATAACTCTTAATTGAGAATAAAGTACGAAGTAATTACATACAGATGTAAAAATGTACTAATCTACCCTCGTTTAACATTGTTTGATCCACAAATTATATACTGCGTTCTTAGCATGTCCAGCATGTACACCTTATTCTCCCTTGTCTTTAAGATTGTTGCCCTATAAAATTCATTGAGTGAGAAAATATAACGATAAAATTGAAACAATAAAAGGGAACTAACTCAGAATTTACTTAGGGAAATAAAGCTAAAAATAGGCTACGTTGGATACTTTGAAGAAGCAGAACAAATAAGTTAACAATACTTGTGTTTCTGAAAAATGTGTAAAAAGTGAGCTATTCATGAAGTCCTTAAAATTCTGTGAACTTCGTTGATAACTTTGATGAAGCCTAAAATAGATTTTTAGTGTCCTATTTTTTGATGCCATGCTTAAGCATTCTGTGCAATTAGCTACTTAATTCTGAGAAAGGATAAAAGAAGAAACACGTTACCATAAGATGTAGCCCCATTAACGAACAACATTTTTAAGTACATCTAAAAATTTTAAGATGAAATTTAATGACGTAAATTTACAATCGCAGAAGCAACTTATTTGTTAAAATGTGCGCTAAATTATTTACGTATGTGCCAAAAACGTCAAATGCACATGTGTCAAAACAATGGATTCAGTCAAACAGAAGAATTTCTTAAACCGAATTTTGAGTGACGCCTAACATTTATTTTCTCTTTTTCTTCAGTATATCATGGATGGCATGCAGTATCGCACAAGCACTTTACAAAAATATCCCCTGTTTTTGTAGCTTGTTGTGCATGTATTAGTTGCTTGAATTAATTCCGCTGTTTTTTTCCCACACAAACACCTGAGTGTTGCCACAGAACGGTACAGGATAGTCTATTCAAAGTAGTGTCCGTTGGCAGCTACGACCCTTTCCCACCGTTGGGGTAACAAATGGATTCAGCGGTAGAAAAATGCAGGTTCTTTCGAGGCGAACCATTCATCGAGCCATTTTTGGATAGAAAAGAAATGCTACTCCGACAGGCCATGTTGTAGCGACCGGAACAAATGGAAGTCCGAGGGAGCAATGTCCGGGGAATAAGGCGGGTGGGGTAAGAAGTCCCAGCCAAGTGCCTCCAAGAGTTCCTTCACGGATTTGGCGACATGAGGTCTAGCGTTGTCGTGGAGTAGAATAACCTTGTCATGTGGGATCCAGTTTCCGAGCTTCTGGATCATTCTCATTGCCTTTAAACTTTTGCTAACCGTTGATTCATCGACCCGCAGTGTTTCAGACAACTCGTGAAGCGTCTGACATGAATCCTCGTCCAATAAGGTCTCCAATGCGCCATCTTCGAACGTTTTCGGCTGCCAAGGGCGCTCTTTGTTCTCCACGTTATATTCGTTGTCTTTGAAGCATCGGGACCACTCTCTGCATGTTGTTTCCGATAGGGCATGTTCCCCATAGGTCTGCACTAGCAAACGATGACTTTCCGCTGCAGATTTCTTGAGATGAAAGCAGAAGAGTAATGCTTCCCGCAAATACTCCTTTTTGGTGCGAAACTCGACATGGTAAATGCGATACAAACCAGTGGTGGCTCGTGGTAGGAAAAATAAGTGAAGAGCTACAAGAGCAATATGAAAAGATATCTACTGTCTTAAATGAAAATCAGTTAATGAGAACTTACCTATTTTTTTTATATATTAGATCAATTCTTCTTCCTTTTAAAACTGGAAATTTGTCGATTATGTCGTCAGAAAATGGGTACTTCTTCGTGACATCAAGAAAATGTCTTTCTGAATAGAAATATTTGCCAAAGAAGCAAGTTTATCTGGAGAAATAGTGTTTCTAGAGTAAGTTTGTATTCTTTTAAGGCAAGAAAAACTTCTTTCCACTGAAACACTTGCAGATGCAATTGATAAAATCAGGGAAACCATTTTTTTTTTTTTGAGGTTTAACGACCACCGTGAGCAACTCAATGGGCTATATTAAAGCAGTCGCCCGTCCCTAATTTAGAGTCACTGGTTCCAGGGAAGGGAGAGATCCAGTGCCGTAAGACAAACACAACATCCATGCCTCACCGGGATTCGAACCTGGACCCCTACGGACGAATGATCAGAGGCCATCGCTTAGACCACTGCGCCACCGGGGCGGCGGAAACCAATTTATAAGCTAATGTAAAAATGCCTTTATCTCCATGAAGCACTCGAAGAAGTTCATGAGTCGATATATTCCTTAAGTTTTCATCAGCATATACAAGACTCAGTTCATCTTTAAGGCGCTGGTGTTTAGTAAACATTTTTCCGTAAAAATGTTGTAGATTTTCAAAAGCGTGAGAGGGAAAGCATGAATTAAATTGGTCGAATTTGGTTCTATCAGCAAGCCAGGCAAATTGAAGTTTAAGTTTCTCAGCCTTGAAATCTTATATCTATTTTCATAAGAATGTGGTACAAAATTTCAAAATACAATTATTTATAATTTTGAAAAATTGTTTCTGGTGTAATAGCAGCATATTCCCGTTTAGATCTGCTTATTTCTGTGATTTTGCTAACTTTTCCAAACAGTGTTCCAAATACCTCATGGTTCCTTTTATGGCTCAAAATTTCATAAGTTGTTTTTAATTTGAGTAACACAGTAGTAGTTTATGTCTATTGATTTTTTCTGCAAAATATCGAATAATAGATCGGTGAAGTCAAATATTTAAATAAATACAATTCCCAAAAATGTAAATTCAAAAGTGTTCATATCATTTAAAAACCCTTGGGCAAGTTGAATTGATTTTCTTTCTAATTGGTCACTATTTGTGAGAAATTCGAATACTTCCTTCAATTTATCCCAATCTTCAACTATTACACATACTAACTTCGAAGTAGAGGCCCACGAGTTTCCGTTATGGTTGGCATATATCTCGCGGTTGTTGATGTGAGTATATTGTTTTTTCACCACTCAGCGAAGCGATCGCTTCGCTGAGTGGTGAAAAACAAAGGAATTACACTGAGGCTTGCAAAAAATATTCGACACTTAGAAATTTTAGAAAAACTCTGCTGTAATACAAGGTTCAAACGATGTACTAAGCAATAACAAAAACAGCTTGAGAAGCTTTATGCTTCAATTTTTTCTGGAGTCCAGTCAAGTGTCCAGACATTACGTTTGCCCCATCGTATCATTATCCTCTTCCTTTATGATTGTCCTATTGACTTGTGTTGATAATCACACTGTTCCAAAACTTTGTCTAGCATTTTGTATAAAGCTTCTGACGTTCTATCTTCACTCACACCATGGAAACCCAAAAATCGCTCAATCAATACACCTTCCGAATCAACAGATCTTATTTTTAAAGAGCACTCGAAGTCTGGCTATGTCTTCCCATCTACTTGAATTTAAAAGCATTGAACTTCATTTATTTCATTTTTGACGTGATCGTTTATGTCTTCAGAAATACATTCAATTAATTCGTTTTGAATAGTTTTTGAGTCACCTGTGAAGACATTTTTTATCGTTTCGTATTGATTTTGAATTCTTAAAGGAGTTCTTGATATCTATCAACAATGAAAGCAATTCCTTGAATTTCTACGATTTATCGAGTCAATGCCTTCGTCATGGTCACGGAATGCTAGTTCTTGTTTACTCAAATACAGTACTGTATCAATCATTGTCTGCAGGAAAAGTCTATTTTAACGAACGCTTTCGCTGAAATGCATTTTCAAAAGCCTAGCATTCTCCCTCAGGGCATCGGCAATGGTATTCTGATTCTTTTCAAAATTATTCAGCATTAACTACGGACGGTAAGTGCGTGCGCTACGCTAAGTACAGACTACGGACGGTAAGTGCGTGTGCCAGGGAGGTCACGTGTGGCCCGAGTCACAGCGCACCACTGCTGCGCTCTATTGGGCAACAGCGGGAATTAATTCAATCACCTAATAGTTGCTAACTTTTTTGAAATTCTTATGCCGATCAGAATTCCTTAAATATTTGTGGAAATCCTTTTTGCAGGAAGAGAAGTGAAATCTTTACTCTAGGTGTTCCAAAACGCATTTCGTAATATCCAACTAAAAGAACACAACATTTGTCACAGATAAAATACTAAATATTTGCTATGTTGCTAAAAGAAATATGTAATTTTTTTCATCTTTCTACGTTGTCTTAACTTTTGCTTTTATCCTGAATTTTGTTTTAATTCATTTTATACGTTATCTCAAAGAACTTTCTCGGTTGAATGCGAAGTAAAATCGTCGACGATACTGAAACGAAACCAGCGGATGATTAAGCCTAGTTCCAGAAATAATGGCCTCCTGGTTCAAGTTTCTGTTTGTTTTCCTGAAAGATGCATTAGAGAAAAGTAATACATCACTCTTTTAACGAAGGTTAAATTGCATGAATAGAACCACGGGCTTTTAATAAATCTTTCTTTTAGTGCATTTCGGAAATAGCAATTTTATCAAATGAAACAATTTAGAAATCTGATTCATAAAGCCTTTCTACGATATTTCCTGATTACAAGACACGTGAGGACTCATGCCGCGTGAATTAAATTTCAATTTTATGGAAGAAGATAGTCTCAATGAAGTTTTCTCAAAAATGCGGATTGCGTTGCCGAAAGGAAACAGCTTGTTTTGTGAAATGCTTGTAGATATCGGAATTGCAAATTGCTCATGAATAACACTTTATATTTGAGTTTTGAGGAAAAATTACATCCGAACTGTAGTAGATTCTTGTTCATTTAGAAGAAATAAAACAACATATCGGTAAATTCGAACATTTCTGAATGTTTCCAAAGCGAAGAATTGAACAAAATTGTAGACCGTTGAAAATGAGTCTTTTATGAATTCCGTGAGGGCCAGAAGTTCATAAAACGCAAAATATTTGTTAGACGGTGAAGAAATTGAGTGAAAAGCTTTTAGTCCTCGATAAATCGTGTTTGGGAGATGTTCGCAGCTTTCGACAGGTGCGATAAAAACGTTCAAGTTGAACCCTTTTTTTAAATGTTCACATTCCGTCGCTACAGATATTGATAAATCCTTAAATTTGCACATTATCACTCTTCCTTCATATGTTGTATTGATCCTTATTATTGTGAATAACGATATAGGAAATTGAAAGGTTTCCTTTTCATATAGCATATTGTTGAGAATGGATTATATGTGCTTTTTCTTATGACTTATTGTCTTTCAAAGTGAGATTATTTTAGTTTTGCACCCAATCGAAATAGAAGGCGAAAAATGGAGACAAACTTCTCAGAATTTAATTCTTCATCCGACGGATAATGATACATTCAGATTACTCATACGTTCCACTGAATTCACGCTTTTCGAATGTCAGGCGTAGGATTTTAATTTACAGGTCAATTGTTTCTACTTCGAAACGATTTCCGATCTGCGATAATTCACAAAAGTCTTTCGTTGCTTGGAGTTGTAATCATTTTTCCGCGTTTTAACATAGATCTTTCTGCTCACAACAATGTACCTTAAGTGTCGAACATCGAGAATAAAAAAAAAAAAAAGGCTAAAGAGAATCAAGAGAATAACTGAAAGGAATTTTTCGTCCTAGGCGACAAGGGGAGTTCCAAGCACGAACTGGAGAAGCGGAAAGTGGAATTCGACGATCGATCTATCCGACTGCGGCATTGTCAAGCGATGACCCTGTTCTGCCTCTGGAGGAAATGACCGTAAACCTCAGATTCTACGTCAGGGAATCAACCCCTGCTCTTCATCTCTTGTCTCCCGGATCCAGGCTTCAAAATCACAATCGATATAGCCTTCTCATCGTTTTGTTCATGGAATCAATGCCATTGACAGCTCTGTCGCAGTTCTCAAAGCTCCTGCTTAGAACTTGGTCAGGAAAAAAATTGAATGCAATATTTTGTTCCCCCTTTTTTTCTTGCACTTTTGTTTTCGAATTTTTATTCCAAACGAAGAAATCATTCTTGCTTTTCGCCAAGCTTCTCGATTACAAGTCAGTAAATATAACAGTGACAAGATATCTCTTTCTTCTAATCGTAAGAATGTTTTTAATTCGTAATTAAAGTAATCAGTGAGTTTATATTAGTAAATTGAAAACACTATTTATGTCATTTCGTTGGGAAGTACCGTTAGCAAAGTCGCACTGAATGGAGAATTATCACAATGGTAATCTTAACATGGACAACAGATAGACGTTATGTGTTAGAAACTGATATTTAAACTAGTAAGGACAACTTAAATGCTGAACAGTAGGTTCAATTATCATATAAAATCATGATCTGCTTGTTTTAATTCTTCTGCATTCAGTTATTACAATTCAGTATCATGGAACTTTTGCTAATTCAACGACCCACACGGCATCAAACGCTAAGGGAAGTTCATATATTAAATATTTTTTTCGTGCTTTCTATTATATTTGGGGATTTAGCCATCATCATCAGCAACTGTAAGAGTATAAGCAGTCGATGGTCCCTGATTTTAAGCCATGGACTCCATGGAAGGAATATACGACAGGCGCACCCCCCGCGCTACATCCCCGATTGGGTAACGGCCCCTTTCGGGGCAGTGGACAGTACCTGATAATTATAAAATCGATGATTTTTTTTCTTTAAGGGTTAGATATATCGATTATACTAGGCGTTTATAAATAGTGGGAACACTTACAGTGATTTATTGAACTAAGACTAGGACAGATATCAGTGCCATATACAGAAGCTGTTCCACAGAAACTGAGAGTAATTTTCATTTTTATTTGGCAAGAGTGCAAAGTGAAAAAATAACCACACTGACGACTAACTGAATTAAAGAAGTATCTATGGCAACAGTTATTAGCCGTGCCAGGCGATTCTGGTTTTGTTTTTGCGCAGCTATTTAAGATACGTCTGCATTTCGCCATACAGCTATGTAGGTGAGTGATTCAGGGTGAAGAAGGGAAATGCGTTTTGCGATGAATTTTTTATATCGTTTCCGTAAAACTGTTCCAGAAACAGTTGATTTAATTAAACAAGCTCCCAAAGAATAATGTTTGGGTGATTAAACGATTTTTAGATGGTACCATGATTTCATAAAAGAGCTTTTGTCGGCAGAACACGCTCCTAGCCCTGGTCGACCTGATAGTGTTATTACGGAGCGAATTTTTAATACTGTTTGTGTAATCCTGTAAGATGATCGACGAATGGCGTGTGAATATATAGCGGCGTTAACTAATATTTCAAAAAACGTCGGCATTATGCATGCTATGCGACAAATTACCTCTGCATCGTATGCGTTACGGATGATGCCTCATCACCTGACGAGAGAACAATTATTAACCAGAGTTCAGGTGTATCATGAGTGGAAACAAATGATTACAAGTTTTCCAAATTTTCTACGCACAGTAATAACTACCGATGAAACATAGGTCCGCTATTTCGATCCCCTCACGAAGCGCGTAACGATTGTCTGGAAGCACACAAGCTCGCTTTCTCTGGAAAAAATCTGCCAAACCAAATCAGTTGGTAAGGGGATGTTGTTAATTTTCTTTGATCATAAAGGTGTAGTTTACCAGCATGCCGTTCCTTCACAAACTACTGTCAATGCTGGGTATTACATTTCAGTCTTGAAGCGTCTGCGACGACACACATCGATTAAGCAACCAGAACTGGTGGGCAAGTGGAACCTACACCATGATAATGCCAGCACATATGTGGTTGCTTGTGTACAACAGTTTCTTACGAAATGCAGTATTGAAATCATGCCACAGCCTGCCTACAGTCCTGACCTAGCCACGAGCGATTTCAAGTTGTTTCCAACAATGAAGAAGAAGTACCGTGCCGCCACATTCAACACAGATGCTGACGTTATTCCAACTTTACAGGGTTCGCTAAAGCAGCTTCCAAAAAATGCCCTCGTCACATGCTTTGAATATTGGACTGAACGATGGGACCATTGCATCTTATCCGAGGGAAGATATTTTGAGAAAGAATAACATATACTTGGCTGTACCTATATTTCTTCGTTTTGTGTGATTATTCTCTACGTCCAGACAAGGAGGCATGGGGTATGGGCCAATTAAGTGGTCCCCGACAATGCCGGCACAAACATTAACAGTAAAACGGCTTTTGTGCTGCGCGTGGTCGTACAGCGCTTCGTCTGTGAACAGCACAGCACTAGGAAATTTGGGTTCCACAGCACTCTTCCGCATGCAGGTACCATTGCGCAATTGCAATGCGCTGAGGGTAATACTCAGGCTTAGTCTCTGAACGCGCTGCACATGATATGGATACAATTGGTCTTCGTGCAGAACCCTCCCTACGATGGATTATGACAGACCGAGCCGATGGGTCAATTGCTCGTATGCTGGCACTTGGAGTGTCTTCTGCATGACTTAACACATTCTCGTCGATGGCAGGGGTGCGTACCCATCGTTCCCGACACCTGGCAGGCCCCTGGAAAGAACCAGTGTCGCATAACCTGTGATGCAGGCATTTGGTGGTTTGGCGCTCGTCTCATTGGGTACTGTTCCTAGTACAGTCGCACGGTGGCTCGTCCGTTGCAGTCCGCTGCTTCGTATGAGAGGAGCATATCAGCCATTTCCACGTTCGTGAACTCAGTCATCCTACTACCGTTGCGTGCCGTTTACAAATGACAGTATTCCGAAAGAACGTATGAGCAGTCTCGCAGACGAACAACGCCATCTACCGCATGAAGATGACGTTTCCGGCCATGCATGTTTATGTGATTCCGACTTGTCTTTGCGCAACCTTCCCCTCCCAGAAGTTTGTACACGCTTAGCTGGATCACCCTGTATAACCTCGATAAAGAAGGCCTTCCTGCAAAAGATATCGCTCGGTTGGTAACCTGAATCTTTGAGTGTCACTAAAATACGACGAAGAAATATTGCGACATATAATTTCCAAAGTTTCATAGCAGCGTTTGGATGCCGTCTCGGCAGCCTAGTGACCATACTCGCTGGTTTATTGCTAGCTGTCTGATCTGGAACCGAGGCTCTAGGACTCGATGAGGCATGGACTTTTCCCCCACTTCCCTGGAACAAGTAGCTCCATATATGGGATGAACCCCTACTTTTAGCAATTTAGAACTCCTCATAGCAATCGCTCGACAACGAAACAAAAATTTAAGGAAAGAAAAGAAAAGAAAGAAACCTGTAGGAATCAAATAAATATATGCCACCATACATCCCGGTTCAAAACTACGGAAACATTTTATCTTAATTTTCAAAATTTTAAATGTTCAATTTTTGCCGAATATCAAATCTGAAATGACTTCAAAGCATTCCTATCTGATTACATAATTCATATCTACATGCCGGATTGAAGCAAATAAACCTCATAGAAGTGCAAAAACCTTGTAATCTAACATTCGCTAGTTTGTGTTGCACTCACTGTTTCGATTTATTCGGGAAAATGCCCAGATTAGAAAAACAAGAAAGATGACACCGAATTTTCGGGTGTAATAAGCACGTCTTTCGAATCCGTTCTGACGCAATTTAAATGTATCAAAGCTATTCAAAGTCAATGGAACCGGTATGGAAAGCAATAATATCTGACTGAAGAAATAAGTTTTTCAATCGGGTTTTTAATCCCACAGATATTGCTGTAAACGGAATCAAGAGCTTACGTCCTCTGGTTGCAGACTTGTGTGTTAAGAAAAACATGAATTTATATGAAAAATATTTCTCACCGGAAAAGCTCTCCAACACAGAAATGATTTTTCAAATTGGACTCTTAGAAACAGAGATATCGACAAAAATAAAATGTGACTTTACGTCCCCTGGTGGAAAAACCATGCATTATTTTAGGAACAAAGTATTTTCAAAAGGTTTTTCCATATGAGCGGTATCGGTCCAAGAAAAAAATTAGTCGAGTTTTCAGGAGCCCAGATTTTGCTAAAAATACATCAGAAGCAGAAATTAACACTTATGCCACATGTGGTTATTTTATTTTTATTTATTTTTTTTTTTATTTTAGGTTTAACGACCACCGTGAGCAACTCAATGGGCTATAAGCAGGCGCCCGTCCCTAATTTAGGGTCACTGGTTCCAGGGAAGAGAGAGAAACAGTGCCGAAAGACAAACACAACATCCATGCCTCACCGGGATTCGAACTCGGACCCCGTTCGGACGAATGATCAGAGGCCATCGCTTAGACCACTGCGCCACTGGGGCGGCCCATGTGGTTAAACCAATCTGTATCAAACATTAGAAATTATGTGAAAAATATTTTCCATCAGGTCTTGTATGCGATACAGGAAGAATTTTTCATATCGGAGTTTGAAGCACAAATAACGCAGAAAACGCAATTTACCTTTGTGTTCTCTAGCAGAAAGTCTATGATTTCCTTTAAAATTTTGGATTTATAGGAAAAACATTTCGCATCGGAAACACTATCTGACAAAGAAGGAATTTTTGAAATCGGACTCCTTGAATTAGAGATATTGACAAATATAAGATATACATCTACGCTCCCTGGCGTAGAAACCATGCATTATTTCAAGGAGAAACTGTTCCTAAAAGGTTTGTCGACATGAGTAGTATCGGTCAACAAACGGCTTTTTTTTTCAATCGAGAATTTAGAAACTCATATTTTGCTGCAAATACATTAGAAGCGGAAATTAAGATTTACGCCCCCTGGTGGCCAAACCATTTTTTTTACAAAAATTAGTAATTATGTGCAAACGATTTCCCATCAGGAACTGTATGTAACTATATCTAAAATACTCTTCGACATAAATGGAATCGAAAGGTAAAATCATTTTTTCAATCGGATGTTTAGAAACAAATATGTGGAATAAAACGTATTTTGAATTCGACATCATCTGCATTTACGCCCTCTAGCGGCGAAATTGTGCATCGTAAAAAAAAACGAAATAAAGGATCATCATTCGCATATTTCAAGCTTCCTAATGCAAAAATAATTTTTCGAATCGGACTAATAGTTGCACAGATATCGTGGGTACAGACGGACGGACGGACGGACAACCCGGTAACGGAAGCACGATCTTTTTTCTACAAAAGACGTGCTAAAAAGGGAAGAGAGGAAAGAGAAACCCTAACCTTGTGTATCTAGGGGCTTGAGTTAAATTTATATTCCTGTTTAGATGAATGCAAAATTCTAAAATTATACGAGAAACAATTATTAGATGTAGCTCATCTTCTTTCTTTATTTGTGGTTTGGGAAAATTCTAATAAATATTCGGAAAAACGTTTTTTTCTTAATGAAGATTTGCAAATCCCTTTTGAACAAAACAAAGTCTAAAAACTCTATCAAAACACGAATACGCTCTTATCGAAAACATCTGTAAATTTTGAAAAACATTACGAAATGAAAGACTACTAATGGAAATTTATCTTTAGACATGTTTCAAAGGTACATAAATTCATGAAGCTCTCCGAAAACAAATGTCACTACCTTAAGTTAATTTTTGACATTTCTTTTGAGAAACCGAATTTGCAAATTCATCTGCTGAACAAAGCTACTTTTGCCATTTAGAAACAATTTGCGTAACACATACCCCTCAACCCACGACAAAAGCACTCATTTTCTCTTAATCAAGATGAAATCTCATTAAAAATGCATTTTAAGCATTACCAGACTCCTCTGAGTTGCCTCTTCAAAAGTAAGTTCACATATTGTATTTGTAGTACTATAGATTATCGAAAAATTCATAGTTTCTGTTGAGAAGCCTTAGTAAAATACAAATAAAAAAATTGAAAATTGTTAAGTTAGATCCAAAGTTGAAAAAAAGGAATAGATTAATTTACTAGATCCGCTGTTGCGCTAATAAGAGATACCATGGGTACTATGTAAATTTCTACATTAGACCGGTGGATTTAGTTCAAGAGGAAATACAAATTTTAAGACTGTATCGTGCATACCATCAAAGAAAGAAAATCCTTATTCCAATTGTTGTGATGTCATCACGTAAAACCCAGCATTTTGGCAGGAAAAATATTGCCCTGTCACGAAATAAATGATCTGCGTAAAGGAAACTAGAAAAAAGTGAATTCACTGTAACGAAAGTGTAGGACTTTTCCTAAAGCACTTTCTAAAACTCAAGGGTTACCAATGTAAACAAACATTATTGTATAAACAAAAAGAAAAAATCCACAGGAAACTGTTCGCAAACAGTCAAATACGTCGACTGAAACTTTAAAAATTTTTTTAAATGGTGGTCATAATTAAAAATTCTATAGACACAAAGGAGTCAAACTGTGAGGAGAAGACGTGGGCGCGGCATCTCACCGGAAATCTGGCTATGCCAATTTACTTCCGCTAGGGATTCTACAAAATTTTTCATGACTACTAGCTCCGTTTGTTCAATTTTCTGTTAAATGTGTTGTGCGTATGCATTAAAAATTGAAAAAAAGTTGACAAATAATAATAGAAAAGTGGTAGTTTGCCATAGAATGTAAACATATTGAAATTTTTCATCGCATGTTGGAACACAGCATACATTTGCACTGTATGAAAAAGTACGTAGGGCGAAGAAATGAAAAATATATTATTTCTGTGGCAGACACTTCAGATCAAAGATCACCCGAAATTTTTTCGAAAACTTTGTCTTGAGAATATTTTTCCTTCTTGAATATTGATTTAGTGCTCGCAAGAGTTTCGTGTCTTATGGTATAAGAATGACCCAAAGGCGCAAAATTCAAAAGAACAGTAAATATTTTTTTTATTATCCCAACATGCTGTATAATTTCATTTATTCATTATTTTTATGCTGTTTCCGGGTTTTCTGGTTTTCTGAAAAACATATCTATTATATGTGTGGTAAAAATGTTTTTACAACAGTGAAGGCACAGTGAAAGTTTACATATTGTGTCTTTGTATATTATCAACATTTACCATTTTGTTTTGACCCCCACTTTGTAAACTGAGCTACGAGCGCTCATGTATGGAAATACCAGTTTTAAACTTTATCAGTGAAGTTTTCAATTTCTATTTTGCTCCAGAAACCTTCTATTATTGGGAAACAACTTTTACCATTACAGGGGGCTATTAACTTATAAATATCGAGGGAAAATGTGCTGACTATGGGAAACTACACTGAAGAGCAATTGAATTACAGACAGCTGGCGTTATGCCAATGTAGCTCTGTTGGCGGCCCTGTAAACGGAAACAACATGACGTATGCAGCGATCTGACAATATAAGGAGTGATGCGACGGGAATTAGTAAGAATCGGACACAGTATGGGTAAGACGAAGGATCTAAGCGCATTTGATCGAAGGCAAATTGTCGGGTCCTGACAAATGGGTCACTCCATCTTGGAAGTCGTGCAGGCACTGGGATTTTCACGAGCCACTGTGTCCCGGTACATCGAATCCGGTAAAACCATCCCTGCAAGGGCCAACTGCCGTGGACAACAGCGTGTGGATGAGCGGGGTCATCGTCGGCTAGCTCGCATTGTAACAGCGGATAGACGGGCCACAGTGTAAGAAATCACTCGGCAATTTAACGCTGGTGCACAAAAACGTATAAGCAGTCACATCATCCAGAGCCTTCTCCTCGCTATGGAGTACAGAACCCATCGTCCAACGAGGGTACCGCTGCTGAGCGCACATCACAGGGTGCAAAAATTAGCATGGGCGCGGGGACATCACCACTGGACCCTAGATATGTGGGAAAATTTTGCCTGGACTGATGAATCGAGATTCACGTTGGTACATGCGGATGGCAGGACACGAGTACGGCGCAAACCACATGAAGCGATGGATCCTTCTTGCCAGCAGGGTACTCTTCAAGCTGGTGGGGGTGGCATTCTCGTCTGGGGACTGTTTACGTGGACTGAAATGGGACCCTTGGTACGTGTGACATCGTCCCTCACAGGTCAACGTTACCGGGATATCCGGGACGACCATTTGCTCCCGTTTGTGCGTCTTTAACATCCCACTGGTGACCTCATCCTGCAACAAGACAATGCACCGTGCCATCGCTCCCGAATTGTGTCCGAATGGTTGGATGAACACTCCACTAACGTGACCTCGCTTCCTTGGCCAGCTGGGTCACCTGACCGCAATCCCATAGAGCACATCTGGGATGCCATCGAGAGAGATGTTCGAGGCTCTGACCCCCCTCCATCAAATCTTCGTGAACTGTGTGAGCTTGTTCAGGGGTCGTGGATCCGTATGGATTCCCAACGCTTCCGGTGTCTTGTCGAGTCCTTGCCGAGGCGAATCGCAGCCGTCATCAGGGCAAAAGGTGGTGCTACACGTTACTAGACAGGTATCTCTAATTCAGTTGCTCTTCAGTGTATGCCAGCATTAAAAGCTGTCACTGAACTATCTTAAAATCGTCATTTTGTTAATGCCTGAAAGAATTGCTTCTTACATATCGAAGACAAATCTTACACACATCATCATTGACTGACATCATCTTTTCCCAGCATGGATTATGAAATCGAATTTCTCTAATCGCAAGTCAGCTATTTCGCCACTACAAATGCTTTCAATTTAATTAATACAACAGTCAGGAGTTAACTGGTTCCTGAAACCAGTAATTTTGCCGGATATTATCTCCATCCTCATGTTCCTACCTATGTATTACAGACGGAAAATTATTTTATAAAACATTTCTGAAATTATATTAGTGGGAATTCTATAGTAATAATCATTTCTCGATCTCTTGGTTCATGATTAATTTCAAAAACACGTCAAGCCCAGGCTGGGGTATTTTTAATTTTTTTAATCTAACTTTTTATACTTCCTTTAAAGACATTATTAATATTTTCTTAGTTTAATTACATTGCAACTGAATAATGCTTATGTTTACTAGTTGTAACAAACAAATTCCTCTGCAATTTTCCTTTAAATATCGTCATTCGTAAAAAGATTTACAGTTTTCTCTTTCAGTTTAATAGCCGACACTACAGCTTTGAGAAAGGGAATCAATAACTTGTTTTCCTTTTCTCCAATTTTTAATCAATTTGATAATTCCATCGCTATCATGCGATTTTCTTTAAAACACATTAATATTACAAAAAATAATATATCAGGTTAACAAATGGCATGATTTCAAGAATTTCAGATTAGAAAATTGCGAATTGAAACATCATCCTGATATTGTTTTCAAACTAGGTAAAATTAGGTCTCTTGGTTCATAACTGACTTCAAAAACAGCTCCGGTCCAAGCTGGGGTATTCTTCATTTTTTTAATTTAATTTTTTATACTACCATTTGTAACGTACCAGGAGATGTGACGTACCTGCCAGAAGGACGCACACGACATAAAGGCAGATAAGCATCAGAATAAAACGTCCGCGTAGCTCAATTGGTAGAGCAACTTATTCCGGAATGAGGGGATCCGGGTTCGAACCCCGGCGCGGATAAAAATGACGGAGAAATTTACTTCGTTATACATTGTTAAAATTATTAATCTTTTCGTAGTTTATATACGTTGCAATTAAATAATGGATATATTTATTATTAGTAACACTGCGCAATTTTCCTTTGAATATCGTCGTTCGAAAAAAAAATCCACAGTTTTCTCTTTCAGTTTAGTAGCTGACACCGCAGCTTTTAGAGAGGGAATCAATAACTCGTTTTCCTTTCCTACAATTTTAATCAACTTTGATAATTCCATCACTATCCTGTGATTTTCTTTAAAGCACATTAGCATTAGAAAAAAGTAATATATCAGGTTAAACATTTGTTTTTTTTTCGAGAATTTCAGAACAGAAAAATATGAATTGAATCATCATTGTGGTATTGTTTTCAAACTAGGTAAAAGTGACTAAGTTCCTTATAAATCGTCACTGGGCAAAGGACTTCACTTCGTTACCGCTTCTTAAAAGCTTTATTCAGCAAAATAAACAGATAAAGGTAACTGGATCCTGGTAAGAATTTTACCGAAGATATTCAAGAAATTACCAGTCTAAATAATATAGGGATATGAAAGAGAAATTTGGCAGTCTCTTGGGCGCAGTGATCTAAGCGTTGGCTTCTGACCATTCGTATGAGATGGGTCCCTGGTTCGAATCCCGCGGGAGGCACGGATGGTGTTTTTGACTTATGGGACTGGCTCTCACCCTTCCTTGGAGACAGTGGTTCTAAATTAGAGATGGTGACTGCTTATAGACGATTGAGTTCCTCACAGTAACCAATAAAAAATTATTTTCTCTGGTGCAAATAGTGTATGTGATAAAGGAAATGGTCTGACGAATTAAATACAGCACCCAGATCAGCCCACTCAAACGCACAAACATTCCTTGAGAATGTTAGCTTCTATCCAATTAAAAAAATGCTGGACAGTCTTCTAAAAATCCTGATGTCATAATGGACACACGTTTTTTACACCGTTGTGCAAATTTAAAACATAATATAAAACCTAGCACACAGGCAATGGACCGAAGTGAAATTAAATGTGGTGGATATATGCAAATAAGTGATAATGAGGGAGAAACAATTTTCACCTGCGCCTCTTTAAGAGCAGAATATGAAAACTCGGAAGTGTTACAAAGGCGGTAGATCGGCTGTCTTCTTCTCGCAGTTCGTATTCATTCTTGAAGTAAGCCGAATAGCATTGTGGTTTTAAATTGAGTTGAAGATGGTTCGAAGACAGCATTTGGGATATCCACAGTGCTGGCCAAAGATCGGTAGGATAGAATCCGGCCAATCACAGTCGGTGGTATCTAGGTTGTTCAATTCAAGGCTATGGAGGCGGTTCCTCAGCAGAGGACAGGTTCGTCGTCGACAAGGATCGGTAGGTTGGAATAGGTTCGACGTCGACAAGGATCGGTAGGATGGAATAGGTTCGACGTCGACAAGGAGAGCCAGATGGAAGCTGGCTAGTCCCAGTCGGAGGTGTCTAGATTATTCAGTACACCGCAAAGTATCGGCTCAAGACTATGGATGCGGTACCTCAGTACAGGAGACTTTCGTCGTCGACAAGGATTGGTTGGATGGAAGCACGGCAATTGCAGTAGGTAGTATTTAGATTATCAAATATACCACAAAATGTCGTCTCAGGACTATAAAGGCGTTTCCTCAGTAGAGGACAGATTCGTCGTTGACAAGGATCGGTAGGATGGAAGTCTGGTCAGTCCAAGTTGATTGGTCTAGATTCTTCAATATACCACAAAATATTGGCTAAAGATTATAGATGCGGTTCCTCAGCAGAGGAGACATTCGTCGTCGACAAGGATCGGTAGGACGAAAGCTGGTCAATCCCAATCGGAGGTTTTGGGGTTGATCAACATGCCACAAAATATCGTCTCTAGTCTTTAGATGCGGTTCTTCGTTACAGTAGAATTTCATCGTCGACAAGGATTGGTAGGATGGAAGCAGGTCAATCCCAGTCGGAGGTGTCTACAGGGTTCAATATACCACAAAATGTCCTCTCAAGACTACGCAGGCGGTTTCTCAGTAGAGCAGAGGTTTGTTGCCGACAAGGACAAGATCATTAATGGCTACAACTGCCGCAAATGATCACTATATTACTAACGGGTGATCATTTTATCACGCAACCCGGCATTCAGAATGTGTTCAATATGAAGAAAACCACGGAAATACGGACATATCATGGGTTTAATAGGAACACAAGATACCGACAACAAATGATACCAAATGACGTACGTACTTGTTTAAAGAAGGTGTTCGAAATGTCTACCCGCAGCTGCAAGGCAGGTGCAGATGGATGCCACCTTGCGGGGGAGCATGCAGTTGATAGACATAATCTCGCTGGTAATGCGCCGCTTCAGTTCGTCTAGAGTACGTGGATTCTGTCGGTATACAAAATCTTTGAGATGCCCCCAGAGAAAAAAATCCGGTGGAGATAAAGCAAGGAATCTGGGGGGACCACAAACCTTTTGAAATCAGGCAGTCATCAAATATATCGTCAAGAAACTGCAGGGTGTCACGAGACGTATGACACGTTGCCCTATCCTGTTGCGGGTAACAATAACGTTCGTCTGCTTCCAGAAGTGCAACAAATTGCATAATGATGTCCTGGTACGACTGGCTGTTGAGCGTTGTATAAAAAAATATGGGGCCCACTATTCGGCGTCGTGAAATTGCACACCACACCCTGACTTTTAATGCATGTAACGGCGTTTCGTGTCACACATGTGGGTTTTCTGTTGACCAATATCTGTTGTTCTGACTGTTGACGTATCCACTAAGGTGAAAATACGCCTCGTCCCTGAATAGCACTTTATCCAACAGGCCTATTTCGTGGTATCTCACCAATGACGTTAGCAACCTAAACTACGCAATTCGTTGGTGCGTGTCCGGTTCTTTGAGTTCTTGTACACTGTGGACACGGTATGAACGGAGACATAATTTCTTTGTGGCCTTTTGTGCACTCCCATACGACATCTGTTGTTGTGCGGCCGGTTTACGCAAACTCTTCGTTGGCGAATGTTGTAATGCTGCTCGTACCTCCACGAATTTGGCGTCCGTTAACACATGGGGACCTCCTTGCCTTCTTCTTGTCACCAACACTCCCAGTCTCTCGACAACGGCTAATGACTCGCATAATTGAGGATTTGTTGGGCACAGACACATCAGGATACTTTCGATGAAATTGCTTCTGTACGTGTGCATATCATTGCTGTTGAAAATACACTTGCACAATAAATACCCGTCGTGCCGTTGAAAATGGCATCTTGTAATGTCCGTCAGCAACTTCCGCAAACACTTTTCTTCTCGCTGGTATAGAACGCAAATAACCACGCACCTGCGCTGCCTATCTCGGGAGCATTGTACTGCCATCTACCGGCATGTAACACACTTTCTCCATTTACAACAATCAAATGCCCTGTTCTGCGCCATTGAACGCCGGGTTGCGTGATAAAATGATCACCCCGTATAACAGCAAAGATGTCATCGGCAGATAAAATTTAGGCAACTGATTCGAGAATTCGCAGCAGCCACGGGCACAATAATAAATCACTTTACAGTTTCCGATAGGTGGCATAAAGTGGCTTCTTAGGAGGACACCCATGATTTTTGTTCAATTAACTTCATCCTCCAGAGGAGTGCATTTCAGGTAGAGTCGCCAATGTTACCTATGGAGCCCAGACAACTTGGCACTGTGATTTTGAAGAACGAGTCACGATAAGTTTCAAAAACTGATTCCCCATGTATTCATCTGGCTAAAACGAGAACTCAGGATAGCCCTCAAATATCAGTAAAGTGCCTAGTTTTCATAGCTGCAGTTTTCTTGTCACGGAAGGCATCTGTACAAACGAACGCACAGACCAGCACATCTCTCAGAGTGGCTGGGTGACAGCCAAAGATACAAAGATGATATTTTTTTGTTTGTTTGCGGGTTTAACGACTATCATGTGCAATTCAAACTGCTATAGCCGTCGGCCGTCCCTAATTTAGTTCCACTAGCTCCAGGGAAGATAGAGAACCGTTACCGTGCGACACACACAACATCCATGCCTCACCGGGATTCGAATCCGTACCTGTATCGGACGAATGATCAGAAGTCAAGCCCTAGAGCACTGCGCCACCGCGGTGGCAAGAGATTAGTTGTTTATAAGTGCCATAAGCCCAGATTTCCTCTTGATGAACGATAACCTCAGACTACATCCAGTTAACTGGTGGAAGAGTGTCCGAAAAAAAAAAAAAGATGTCTCTTGAATGGATTGGCCAGCATGTTCGCCGAACATGAATCCTATGCATTGTGAAGGCGAGTTGTGTTACGCCATCTCTGAGAGGATTGGCGGTTAAACTTTTAAGCGGGCGATGTACCAAAACCACATAATACCAAAAACATTCTGCTCTCCCTAAACAGAGATGTTTAAATAAACACCGATTTCACGAAAATTTAACAGCAAAGCAATACCTTTCATCCTCTCATCTGAGCAGTACCGACCATAAACCTATCAATTTTGTTAGCGCTCCCTTTTAGTCCTTTATTCTCTACTCCATGACATGATGGGGAGGTTCTAGATCCCATGACATGGATACTTACCACTGGATAGGAAAAAAAAGACTAAAACATCTTCTCTTTCGTTTCTTAGGTTCGTCGCCACTGTTCTGGCACTTTCAACGTCTAATCAGTCAGAAATGATCATTATAGGTCACTTCTCTGAATGACCCGTTTGAATAACCAAGCAAAGGGGAAAATTAACGTTTTCTGATCCTCTGGGTTTTCCAGTCACTCCTTTGAGTGGCGTTAAAAACACTAAACATACCTCCAAGGAATTCGTTCCAGCAACATTTCACGCACTTCTTCGACAGCAAAAATATTCGTCTGAGCTTGTCTTTAGTATATTTTGATAACTCCGAGTTAACTCGTTCCGGCCACTTAAAGAGGTTAATTCAACGACCCTTAATTGACACTGATTAACAGTATGGGAAGCCTTTTGCAAGCAATATACACTGACGGAAAAAATATACCCAACACCACGAAAAAATAGTTGTATAGAGGAATGAAATGGTGGCAATACATTTGTATAGGTAATATATTTAATCGATTAAGGTTTCAAGATCACAGCTTAAAGTAAGCGCGAGAAGAGCCATTTTAAATGTGAAATGCTGGTACATTTATAACCGGTGTAACCACCAGAATGTTGAATGCAAGCACGCAAACGTTCATGCATTGTGTCGTACAGGTGTTGGATGTCAGTTTGTGGGATTGAGTTCCATGCCAGTTGCACTTCGTCGGTCAATACAGGGACGGTTAATGCTGGTTGGGGTGACGCTGGAGTTGTCGTCCAATGATGTCCTATACGTGCTCGATTGGTGAAAGATCTGATGATCTAGCAGGCCACGGCAACATGTCGACATTCTGTAGAGCATGTTGGGTTACAACAGCGGTATGCGGGCAAGCGTTATCCTGTTGAAAAACACCCCTAGAATGCTGTTCATGAATGGCAGCACAACAGGTTGAATCACCATACCGACGTACAACTGTGCCGTCGGGGTGCGTGGGATAACCACGAGAGTGCTCCTGCTGTCATAGGAAATTGCTCCCCAGACCATAACTCCAGGTGTAGTTCCAGTGTGTCTCGGCCGCAGACAGGTTGGTTGCAGGCGCTCACCTGGCCTCCTTCTAACCAACACACGGCCATCACTGGTACCCAGGCAGAACCGGCTTTCATCAGAAAACACAACAGATCTCCAATCCGTCCTCCAATGAGCTCTAGCTTGACACCACTGACGTCGCAAACGGCAGTGGTTTGGAGTAAATGGAATGCACGCTACAGGGCGTCTGGCGCGAAGCTGTCCTTCAAGTAACCGATTTGTAACAGTTCGTTGTGTCAATGTGGTGGCAACTGCAGCTCGAATTGCTGCCGCAGACGCGGTACGATGCGCCACGGACATACGCCGTACACGGCGGTCTTCCGTCTCAGTAGTGCCACGTGGCCGGCCGGAACCCGGTCTTCTTCAGGCAGTACCTTCCCTTGACCACCGCTGCCAACAATCATGCACAGTGGCTACATTCCTGCCAAGTCGTTCTGCAATATTGCGGAACGAAAATCCACCTTCTCGTAGCCCTATTACACGACCTCGTTCAAACTCCGTGAGCTGTTGATAATGGCTTCTTCGTCTTCTTAAAGGTATTCTTGACTAACATCAACACACTACGTGGAATCTCAATGACAACTAACGCTTACGAACGTTACAGCGCGTATTTACAGCAAACCTGCTTTGCATGTTCCGAGGGAGCTACTAGCGCCTCACGTATGCGCCGAGCGCGAAATTTGCATAGACGTCATCTTACAGATATACTCTCACCGCCTACCAACTGTCGTTTATCTAACACAACCCCTTCTTGGTATTGGGATTTTTTTCCGTCAGTGTATAACTGCTATTAGGATATCGGAAATCTTACTGACTATTTCAGGAAACCACAATGTATAACTCCAATCTTGCTCTTCCTGTCACTATGTACTTATTTCCTGTTCATGATTTAACTGTGAGGTCCTGCAATATTTAAATCTTGTAATAGGCCTCAAAGTACCAGCAAAATTTCGTTGCATTTCCTTTAGTCTACCGCGATTATTGTCGGATATTGTAGATTTTCATTTAATGTTGCACACTAGTTTATTTAAAAGAACTAACAATACAATAATGTCTAATAAAAAAAAACATCTGCTTTTTATTTTTTCCCAAATCTGTGTGTTCTCGTTTTGGATATTAGTATTATCAACATCTTACGTGCAACTACGTCGCATGATGTTCCGATGAGATTCACGAATGGGAAGGCAATGAAATTCTAACGTACAAAACTGACAAAATGAATTCTATAAAGAAATAGCGTAAACACTGCAAGAGAATCAGTGATTTAAATGCAAACACGTCGGAATCCTTTACAACAGAAATACATGAATTTCATGTACGAGTCATCATAAGCGCACTTCCACGCTCAAAAATTTTTGATAAGCGTGTTAGATTCGATTTCATTTACTTTTAAATATTAGGCGTATGCAAACGTTTCCGCCGTTTTAAGGAGAAAGGAGAAAAGAACAATCAGGAAACCAGTACACATTTATTCAACGAAATATTGGCCGTTATCATCAAGGACTTTTTGCCATTTTTAGGCAAGAAATCAATGCCCCTGTGATAGAAAGGCTAGGGTTTTGAGCTGAAGAAGGCAGTGACAAAATTTTCTACCTCTGGAATAGTGGTGAGCCGCTGCTGGACAAAGGAGTGTTGCATACAGCAAAACAGATGAAAGTATGAGGTGCAATATCCGGGGAGTCAGCCGAGTGCAGCAAAACCTCCCAGTGTAACTGTTCAACGGTTGATTTCGTGCTGGAACCGACATATGGTCTGGCATTATCGTGTAACAGGATGACCAGAAGGCGTCCTTTATCTGTCCATGGGCGTTTTTGCTAGATTGCGCGTTCAGTGTCGTCAACTGATCGCTATATCGTTGTTCAGTGATTGTTTCACCCGGTTTCAACAGTTCGAAGTACAGCACTCCATGCATTCCCCCCACACACACACACCACAGCATCTTTTTCCCGTGGATATTCTGTTTTGCAGTGGATGCTGGTGGCTGGCCTGGGTCGAACCAGGATCGCTTGCGTACGGGGTTGTCGCAATAGACCCATTTATCATCCCCGATGACATCTTTCCACAAGAAATTTTTCCCTTGAAACTTCTTCGGCAACCGCATGTAGATGCCCAATCGCTTATCAATATTACGTTGCGTTAAAATATGCGGAACATGCTTACCAATCTTTTAGATCTTCCCCAAGGCCTGTAGACACCGTAAAACTTTCGATTGAGCCACTTTCAAACGTTTAGCACGTTGCTCGGTAGATTTTACGGCATCTTCTTGCAACTGCGATTCCATCTCCTCCTCTGAGAGTTCCTGTTGTCTAACTGCACGTGGCTTGTCTTCGAAGCTTAGATCACCTTTCTTAAACCTGGAAAACTGTTCTCGACACGTTCATTCATCCATTACCGTTTCTCCATACACCTGACATACTGAACCGTATGCTTCACTCGCTCGTTTCCCTAAATGAAACATGAATAACAAACAGTGCCACAAATAAACTTTATCGGCCGCCATGCTTGATTTCATGTACGAACTCGCAGCACAGGTCGTCGGCCGGTTAAACCCTTACAGCGCCTTCTAGCTGAGGCGGCGGAAACTTTTGCATAACCCTAATATGTATGAGATGAGAACGGACATTCAGATGAAAATTCATTCTTAAAATATGTACTGCATAAGCACAAGTATAAATATTCTGAAAATCGACATGAACGTAAGACACGTTATTTGACCCCTCATAACGTTACATGAAACTTTCCAACCACTATTTTAGCTGAAACTATCAAGACAACATATTATTTACGAAGAAATGCTTGAATGAGAAACGGTGATAAATAATAATGCTGCAGCGTTGCTTTCCTAATGTAGTACGATGTCCACTTATTCTTAGTGAGAGATGGGTTTGCATCCTTGCGGCGCTCCATGGGCAGCAATGGCACACAGAGCAGCGACAAGCGTCTCTGTGAATCTTGAAGAAGTATCAGCTAGTTCTGTGTTACATTGGAGAAAATACCTCAATTCTCTGTGTTTTTTTCCAGAATCGTTAGGTGGAATGACCAAATAGAACCGTCAGCTGTGGATTAATCCCCCACACTGGTGTACTTATCTGATTAACAAGATACAAAGAGATAAATTAAAGGACACTAGTGTGGGATATGGTGGATTTACCACACGTGAGAAGAATTGTCCACCACGGAATCGATCTGGAACTGCAAAAAGGCGAATCAGAAAAAGATCCCGTTCGAATGAGTGTAAGATTAGTGTATGAAATTCTAGAGGTAAAAATGGCAAGATGAATAAGGTGATTGAATAAATGATAAAGTATAGATTGGATGTGCTGTGTGTAAGTGAAACCAAAAAGAAGAAAATTGGGATAGAAAACGTGAATGGAATCATAAGTGTGTGGTCTGGAGTATTGGATAACGTGAGAGGACATGCTGATGTAGGTGTGATTTTTAGTGAAATGATGAAGAACAACTTGATTCACTATAGCTGCATAAATGAAATAATTCGTTGGTCTCGTTCGAAAGTGAAACTTCAGAGAATAGTAATTGTTGTAGCGTATGCTTCTCGTGCTTCGGAACCTTCTGATAGGAAGTAAGATTTCTGGAATGAGCTAAAAGCTAGTTTGATCCAGTTTGGTGCTAAAGAGAAAGTTATAATAGCAGGGGATTTTAGTGCTAAAGTAGATTTGCAGAATACAATTTCTGATATTGTTCTGGGTAAGTTTAATGATCCTTGTGTGAATGATAATAGCGAAAAATTAATTGAGCTCTGAATTGAGAATGATTTGTGTGTACCTAATATGTTTTACAACCATAAGTATATGCACACATATACTTGGGAAAATCATACTCTTGGTCAAAAGAGTGTTATAGATTTGTTTATTTATAATCAGGGTCTGAAACACTTAGATGTTGACACTCGTGGGATGAGAAGTGCAGATGTTCAATGTGATCATTACTCGGTAGTGTCACGAATGTGATTGTATGTTGGTTGAAGGAAAAGGCATAGGAACAGGACTAGGATGGAAAGAATAAAGATTGAAAGGCTCCCGGAAGATACTCAGCGTTAGTCTGAATTACTCAGAGAACGACTGAAGGAGCTGAAATCATGTGAGAGGGATGTAGAAAAGAAGTGGGAATGTTTCAAGAACTGTGTTGTCACTGTTGCTGAAGTGGTCTGTGGCACCACAATAGTGGATACAATGGAGGCGATGCTTGGTGGAAAAGTGAGATTGAAGAGGGAGTAAAAAGAAAGAATTGAGCCTATTTGGATGTGTTGCAAGATAGAATTTCTGTGGACGAATATTGCTGTAAGAAACGTGAAGCAACTAAGCTGTTTCGCCAGCGTAATGCAAAAATAGGAAGGAAACTGAGGAAAGGCATGAATTGGCTTTTTAGAAATATAG
This sequence comes from Macrothele yani, assembly GCA_039090855.1. Lineage (NCBI taxonomy): Eukaryota > Metazoa > Arthropoda > Arachnida > Araneae > Macrothelidae > Macrothele > Macrothele yani. The sequence goes on from CM076995.1 coordinate 192,384,878, forward strand.
AAAAACTTTCTAGAAATACATAATGCTCAGAAAAAAATAGCAGAAACAAAGCTGAAAATAGTGTGAAGAATAGGATCGGGGAAATGATATGGGAGCCCAGTGAATTAATTGAAAGACGGAGTGAATATTTCTGTAAATTTTTAGATCAAGGAAGCAAATATGATCTTGAGGCAGAAGCAGATGATGTCACAGTGAAGGATGGAAGCACAGGAGAGATCTTGAGAGAAGCTGTCAGTAAAGCTCTAAAATCTTTACAGAATGGTAAGGCCGCGGGAGTTTATGGCGTAATTGTTGAGATGATAAAGTGGTGGTGGCTCTGTAATTGATTGGTTAACTGAAATTTGCCAGTTGTGCTTGGAGTTAGGAATGGTCCCTAACTCCTAGTGGATTGGAAGGATGCTATCATTGTTCCCTTGTATAAGTGAAAAGGTGATCAGACTGACTGCAAGAATTATTGTGGTATTAGCTTACTGAGTGTGCCAGGGAAAGTGTTTGGCAAGGTCATTATTGAAAACGTACACGATCTTGCATCAGAGAAAGTGTGGGATGTTCAGAGCGGTTTTATGCCTGGTAAAGGCTGCACTAAAGAAATTTTGGCATTACGCATGATGCTTGAAAAGTATCTGGCTGTTGGTAAGAAAGTTTTTGCTGCCTTTTTAGATTTAGAGAAAGCCTATGACTGAGTAAATAGGACACTTTTGTAGAAGGTATTGAATAAATCTGGTGTTACTGGGAATTTAAGTAATAGTTTAAAAAGCCACGTATACTGGCAGTAGAGCTTGCGTACGTGTGAATAGTGTTCTATGAAAATATTTTCTTATTGGTGCAGGAGACAGACAAGTTTGTGTAATGTCACCATGGCTGTTTAATATTTTTATGGATGCAGGCGTGCGTGATGCTAAGATGGACAGAATTGGCTCATGTCTTGGTGAAATCCGTGTGTGCAGATTTTAGTGTGCTGAAGACACAGTCCTTTTGGAAGAGAGCAAAATTGTCTTTCAGAGTATGTTTTCCCGGATGTACGAAGTTTACATGAAATTCAAGCTGAGTATAAATAAGGGAAAAACCAAAGTTATGTTTTTTCAGTAAGGAACTGTTAGTACTGAATGTAATATGAGTCTAAATGGCGCAGTGATTGACCAGCTGAATGCGTTTGTGCATTTAGGAAGTATTTATGTTTGACAGACAGAACAAGTTGTGTGGTGAAATTAGTAAGCGAGTGAACTCTTCATTGAAAGTCATAGTTGCTTTGGGAAGTTTTCACAGGAATGATGGTTTCTCAATAGAGTCCCGCATGGCTCTGTATGAAAGTGTAATTGTTCCTACTCTGATGCATGGCAGTAAAACCTGGGTACTAGAGAGGAAACATATGTGTCATTTGTGTGCTGGGGAAATGCGTTACTTACGGGGGCTTGTGTGGCAAGACACGTTCTGATCGTGTGAGGAATGAAGATGTATTGCAGTTGTGTAATGTGAAGGAAAATGTTTTTAGCAAGGTGGAGACTAATATGTTTTGGCGGTTTGGCCATGTTGAAAAAATGAGTGATGAGGTGCTCGCTAAAGAGGTTTTTAGACCAAGTGGGAGAAAGGAAAGGCAGAGGAAGGCCAAGGAAGTCATGGGAGGATCATATACAGGAGTATCTGTATGAGAAAAAAGATTATGAGTATGATGTATTGTGACGTACCTGCCAGCATGACGCACACGACATAAAGGCAGATAGGAATCAGAATAAATGTCTGCGTAGCTCAGTTGGTAGAGCTACTTGTTCCGGAATAAGCGGCATCGAGTTCGAATCCCGGCGTAGACCAAAAATGACGGAGAAATTTACTTTGTTATAATGGCGCCCGAACTATCCGGATGACCCGGCCGTTCAAAATCTCGCATTGGTGTGATGTAATTTCCACACCGCGAGACAGGAAAAATCAGAGAATTCCTTCTCCAGCGCTTCGAAAAATAAAAAAAAAATGTGTGATGTTGCATTCCACACAGCAGATTGACTGGGAGTTCTCAAGTGCACGTTCTACAGTGGATGGCTGCCTGCAACGATTCATGGTCACGGCTGACCCGTGGGCCATGCCCCCGGCCCTCTTTCGGGGGGGGGGAGATGTGACGTACCTGCCAGCAGGACGCACATGACATAAAGGCAGATAGGAATCAGAATAAATGTCTGCGTAGCTCAGTTGGTAGAGCTACTTGTTCCGGAATAAGCGGCCTCGGGTGCGAATCCCGGCGTAGACCAAAAATGACGGAGAAATTTACTTCGTTGTAGTATAGAATGTCTTGTATACATCATGTTATGGATATCAGTGAAGCCCGAGTTGTGTGTCATGATCGCTGTAAATGAAAAAGTTTGATACGGCAACAGTAAGTATATTATTAATCTGTTAAAAAATTATCTGATAATTTGTATTTCTTTGTGGAGCTAATCTCTGAATCTCAGAGAACACCTTAGGGGTATGAATGTATGTTATTAATGAAACATGGCGAGCACAAATAACGTTATACTTTCTCTAAACAACACAGTAAGAAAACACAAATAAACACCTCCATACAAATTCGAGGTTGTGATTCGGTGAATCGGTGTAGTTATGACAAGAGTGGTAAGACATATAATATCAGAAAACTTAAAAATTCCGTCGTCCTGGAGCGGGAACCGTACGTGTGTCTGCCTGCTTGTGCCCGAGTATTCTAACCACTACACCACTCAGAAATACCAAGTCTCAAGTTCTGGAGTAGCATAATCAGGCGTTAGCTTACTCTGGCGCCGGAAGGGAACAGCGGTTTAGATTCCGCTCCAGGACTAAGCAATGTTCTCAAGTTTTCGGATATAATTTGACTTTCCACACTTGTCATAATTTACACCGATAGACGGAATCACAACTTCAAATTGCACTGGTGTAATCCCGTATATAATGGTTAAACACCCGTATGTTCAAATGATCATTTAGTGAAGGTCAAGTGATGTCGTTTTTCGAATGCTAAATGTCATCCCACTCGTAATGTAGTAGGATATTGCATAAAACGTTTGCTAATGAAGCATCGATTTTGACCAGGGATACATATTCGGAATTTTGTAATACAATGAAAGCTTGGATTTGTTTAATTTTTAAGCAAGGAGTTTGTTACTTCCCCACACTAAGGAAACAGAAGCTTGATTATGCGCATTCATATCTGGAATATTTACTATTTCATGAAAACACTTCTTCCGAAATAAGATTGCGTCAAAATTCCAGTTCTAAGAGTACGTAATGATGAAATTACGCTAAAAGAAACGGGAGAAAATAGGAAATACGCGGAATGTATTAATTATATTCCATTACTTTATGGAAGAATATTTTCTCATTTTCCGAATGCAACTCCTAGAATTAATCTTGTATCCAAGACATTTTTGTTTTCCTTTTCTGAAGGTAAAGCAGCTTTTTTTCTGTCATATATGTATATAAATGTGATTCGAAATGCTTTACCGAACTTAATATTTCCTCACCTCCAGATGCAAAGAAAATCATTGCCAGATGGATGACCATCATGAAAGCTCATCCTCAAATCACTTCCAGTGAAACCCAAAGAATGTTGATTCTCCTTCAGATAGGGACATGTTCAGCGCTAGCTCGCAGCTCTCCAATATTAGATTTATATTCAGGTCTTCTTGGCTTTCTTTAATTACACAGTAGGCTGCGGTACAAGCAGCAGAATTAAGCACCTGGGACGTAATGGAATGTACTACATGCAACTTGAACTTAATCGAATGCTTCGCTAACAAGGGAACTCTCTTTGCGCTGCAAACATCACGGAAATATATACGTATTCATTCAAGCATGCATTGCTGCGAGACGCAGATAATTCATATTTCTTTTTATTTATTTATTTTTTACGATTTTTAGCTGTTACATGAATTACTACTAATATTAATTATTAACATATCACTATGGGAATACGGAAACAGCATGGCGAATCAAGGAAAAGTTCTACATAGTGACCTGACTTAAACCTGAAACCCCGAAGTCATAGTCAAATATTCAAATAGATCCCAGCGTTTGACAGATCATGAAAAGAAAATCGAGATATCATGATAAAACAGGCAATGTTCGTTTTACAATATTCACCTACCCTTTTCAGGCTTGTTGTTGACCCTCCTCCCTCCAACATCGCGTTTTTAAATAAATAATAATAAGATTATTAGTGTGCAAGTAAGTAGCTTTTTAGTTTATTTTTAAATAAATTATAATTGTTAATTATAATTATTTCAGAAAGTAAATGATTCCAATTGTGTGGGCCTAGATAATTTATGCTTTGCCCTATCAATTCAGTTTTTGGCTTACTTGTTTTAATAAGGGTCTTTTTTCTGATATGGTACTTATGTGTAACACTATGAATATCAATTATTTCACAATTAATATTATTCTTTATTCCTTTACACATATTAATCCAAGGTTATAGTTAATTAATTGTTTAATATTAGTACGATATCTTCGCAACTGAAAGTCGAGGAGGAAATATTATTTTCGCATTCGAGAACTCTCATTTTTCGCAGCGATTTTCGTCCGTTATGAGGTTTATCTGTTGTAAAATACTTGAGTTACGTGGCGCCAACTCGAATTTTTTCTCCGATATCTCAAATTTTACAAATCAGACTAGGAAATGATTTAAACAAATACTAGCTTTAGTTATATTATTTATAATCCTTAAGCAATTTGACTTTCCAGAAGCATATGTTTCGCAATAGGTGACACCATGTCATATTTGCATATGAAATTTCACCGTCCCTTATGAAAATCTCCCCGAAAAATACTTTTGCGATCCGATTGCCATTACCTCGACGATAATTTTCCATTCATTTTTCAGCGCTTCTGGTTTAAAATTTCCTCTTCTAGGTGGCTTAGACTTGGATTATTATTTTTTCGGCGACAGAATTTTCCACACGTCGTATTGTGAAAATTCTTTCAACCAAACCATTATTAGCTGCGTACCTACTAATTTTCCAGAGATTTTCTTAGTAGGAGGTTTAAAATTATGTTTACGTTTAACACTATACATGCACTTTTAAAAAGTTTCATTACTGAAAACTATTTTTTTTATTGGAGGTTTAACGACCACCGTGAGCAACTTAATATAAGCAGTCATCCGTCCCTAATTTAGGGTCTCTGATTCCAAGGAAGGGACAGAGCCACTGCTGTAAAACAAACACAACATCCATGACTCACCGGGATTCGAATCCCGACTCCTTTCGGGACGAATGATCAGAAGCTGGCATGGATGTTGTGTTTGTCTTACGGCACTGGCTCTCTCCCTTCCCTGGAACCAGTGACCTTAAATTAGGGACGGGCGACTGCTTATAGCCCATTGAGTTGCTCACGGTGGTCGTTAAACCTCCAATCAAAAAAAAAAAAAATGATCAGAAGCCATTGCTTAGACCACTACGTCACCTGGGCATCCTGAAAACTCCTCTTCGATTCCACTGATGTTATTACAATCGACACATTTTCTGCACCGTAGCATCACATTCAGTCAAAACATTTATGACTGCACATTCCAAAAATATTCCCGGCTGCCTCTAGCCAATATCTGTATGAGAAAATTCTCAAAAGACGAGCTATCTAAATCTGATAACTTGATCGGAATCTTTCTTTTCCCTTTCACATCAAAGTTGGTTAACGACGTGATATTTCTTAAAGAGTCTTGCCTTGCATTTCAGAATCATTCGAGTTGTCTAACACAAAATTAAGCGTAGGTACTTTCTTCGATTTGATTCTGTTCTCTGCGATACTTTTTGGGACGGCGCAGTATTCAAATGCCAATACATGATTGCCTAAGATTGGACCCAATACTCTTCCTTTAATTTGAGTTTTATATTTTAAAGAACATATGGATATCAGCAACACATACACGTACACACACAAACGTACGGATGCATGTGCTCACTCGCTCATGCACACATACAGTATGTTTCAAATAGAACGTTAGCCTCGAACTCAATGAGAGTAGCAAAAATATCGTCAATGCTCATTTCTCGTGAAATCTGAAAACAGGTGAATGATGATACACAAATTTAGTTTCTAATGGACACGTATTTTGAATCTTTTCCAACGCGAATAAATGTTTCATAGTTATTTATAGTCAATGGAATGGGTTAGAAAAGAAAAATAACGGACTTAATTTTTTATGCTGACGATGCAACATTACTAGTATTAGTAATGTTGCATCGTCAGCATAAAAAATGACGATGAAAATAATATTGATGAACTTATATCATAATAGGAAGGCCTTTTCATGTCAATGACCGACTGGTTGACTATGCATGACCTTGTTGTTAATTTTATAAAAACTAAAATTATGATTTTTTTCTAATAAATTAATGCCGCCCAGGTGCCGCAGTGGTCTAAGTGATTGCTTCTGATCATTCGTCCGAAAGGGGTCTGGGTTCGAATCCCGGTGAGGCATGCTGTGTTTGTCTTACGGCACTGGCTCTCTCCCTTCCCTGGAACCAGTAACCCGAAATTAGGGACGGGGGACTACTTATAGCCCTTTGAGTTGCTCACGGTATTCGGTAAACCTTCAATAAAAAAATGACAAATTAATTTGTTCAAACCCATACCAACAGATAGCCCTTTATGCGATATCTATCAAAATTGTTCAGAGTCATAATTATGTGGGGATTTAAATTCAACATGACCTAAAATCGAATAGTCATTTAAAATTAGGTGTCTATTAACTGAGTCGATATTTAATCCGTCTAAACACGATAATTAACCAAGAGGCAGAATGGATTTCATATCATCCACAAAGATAAAAGGTTTTAATTAGAAATATAAATAAAAACGCAAGTACTTTCGGACCAGCCATTGCCGACTTCTGGCCGGGAGCAAGCAGATCAGATCATATGTAGAAGAATTTTGAGAGTATCTGACCCCAGGTCTTAAACAACCCTTAGAAATACGAAGCTAGGAGATTTGGGCTAGAGTGCCGATAAGAAAGTGATACGGAGGCGAGTTTGAAAGGGGAAGGAATACTCCTTTATTTATTAACTGGGGGCCAGTACCCGGGGTCCGAAAGGTTTAAAGTGTGCATCCGACGCACGACGGATATTCAGTGGTTCGAGCGTTTGTACCTACCTATGATCGAACTTGACGTTACCTCCTTGGCTGCCACGAACGTTGACCACTAGGCCAGTGGAGCAAGCAGCCGAAGACGTCTATCTTACATAGCCTTGAAGTCATGTATTCCATTCGGTTGACCACGTGAATTGATTATACCAATCAGATTAACGTATGCGGCAAACAAGACTATATAATATAGACGTCCTCGGCTGCTTGCTCCAGGCCAGAAAACGGACCAATAGTTGGTCCGAAAGTACTTGCGTTTTTATTTGCATTTTTAATTAAAATCATTTATCTTTGTGGATGCTGTGAAATCCATTTTGCTCCTGGTTAATTATCGTGCTTGGACGGATTAAGTGTCTACTCGAATAGTCATGTAAATTACCTTTCCAAAAAGATCACTAGGAACGTCGGAGTCATTAGCTGCGTGTTGTATAATCTGATCCCTCAACTGATGATTCTTTTATATTTCACACTAACTCAGACTCTTCTTAATTATTGCATATCAGTCTGGGGTAAGACAACTAAATATAATTTAAATATATTACAGGTGCTTCAGGATAAATGTATTAAACTTTTAGAACTTAAATTATCAAATAATTTTTACTCCAGCGTGCTTTTTCACTCTAGGCTTAAATCTAATGATGTTCACATCTTGTCAATACAGCAAGTATGTGACTATAATATAGGAAACTTATTGTTCAGAAGAATTAAAAATAATTTAAATCAGGACTTAATCACACTTAACACACACACAGTTATTCTCATTACACAAGAAATCAAAACTTGTTAATTCCTATGTTTCTAGTAACAGATAGTTTAAGATCACATATTAATTACGCTAGTCCTACATTAAGGAATTCACTGCCTAGCGATCTTACATCCCTTAACAATATTACGTTATTCAAGAAAAATTAAAGTGTTATTTATTAGCTAACGCTACATAGTGTAATAACATTGTGGTAAATTGTTGTCACATTTTCATCCGCCCTTCAGTAGCATGCCATCTTGACTTTTTGTCTCTTAAATGCACTCTTGTTATTCTGGAAGAAGAGGGCTAAGTCAGGCCCAATTTGGCCTTTTCCCTCCTCATTCCATGTTGTTACCAAATTATATCACTTTGTATATGTACCATGCTATTGTTTATTATTACTATAACAACTAAAACGTAATACACTGACGGAAAAAAATCCCAACACCAAGAAGGGGTTGTGTTAGATAAACGATAATTGGTAGGCTGTGACAGTGCATCTGTAAGATGACGTCTATGCAAATTTTGCGCTCGGCGCATACGTGTGGCGCTAGTAGCGATCCTCGGAACATGCAAAGCAGGTTTGCTATAAATACGCGCTGTAACGTTCGTGAGCGTTAGTTATCGTTGAGATTCGACGTAGGGTGTTGATGTTAGTCAAGGATGCCTTTAAGAAGATGAAGAAGCCATTTTCAACCGCTCACGGAGTTTGAACGAGGTCGTGTAATAGGGCTACGAGAAGGTGGATTTTCTTTCCGCAATATTGCAGAACGACTTGGCAGGAATGAAGCCACTGTGCATGATTGTTGGCAGCGGTGGTCAAGGGAAGGTACTGCCTCAAGAAGACCGGGTTCCGGCTGGCCAGATGGCACTACTGAGAGGGAAGACCGCCGTGTACGGCGTATGGCCGTGGCGCATCATACTGCGTCTGCGGCAGCAATTCGAGCTGCAGTTGCCACCACAGTGGCACAACGAACTGTTACAAATCGGTCAATTGAAGGACAGCTCCGAGCCAGACGCCCTGTAGCGTGCATTCCACTTACTCCAAACCACTGCCGTTTGCGACGTTGGTTAGAAGGTGGCCAGGTGAGCGCCTGCAACCAACCTGTCTGCGGCCGAGACACACTGGACCTACACCTGGAGTTATGGTCTGGGGAGCAATTTCCTATGACAGCAGGAGCACTCTCGTGATTATCCCACGCACCCTGACGGCACCGTTGTACGTCGGTCTGGTGATTCAACCTGATGTGCTGCCATTCATGAACAACATTCCAGGGTTTGTTTTCCAACAGGAAAACGCTCGGCCGCATACCGCTATTGTAACCCAACATGCTCTACAGAGTGTCGACATGTTGCCGTGGCCTGCTAGATCACCAGATATTTCACTAATCGAGCACGTATGGGACATCATTCGACGACAACTCCAGCGTCACCCCCAACCAGCATTAACCGTCCCTTTATTGACTGACCAAGTGCAACAGGCATGGAACTCCATCCCAGAAACTGACATCCAGCACCTATACGACACAATGCATGAACGTTTGCGTTCTTGCATTCAATATTCTGCCGGTTACACCGGTTATTAATGTACCAGCATTTCACATTTAAAATGGCTTTTCTCGCGCTTACAATAAGCTGTGATCTTGAAACCTTAATAGATTAAATATGTTACCTATAAAATGTATTGCCGCCATTTCATTCCTCTACAACTATTTTTTTCGTGGTGTTGGGATTTTTTTCCGTCAGTGTACATGAAATGAAATCAAAGTTACCCAATTTGTCAATCGGTAAAACGTCCAGAAATAGAAACAACTGTTGTATTTACACCCATAGCGACATAGAGGCTGAAAGGTATGTTACGAAGATTAACAAATTTTACACAAAAATTTCTCATAGAAGATGGAACATATCAGAGACAAAGGGATTTTCAAATCGAACATTTAGAAGAAGAAAAATATAGATAAACATGATATACCTGTACCTAGTAGCTGAAGAATTTTGCCTAATGGAAGAGTTAAAATATGCGGCGAAAAGTGTTCGTCATGGCAAAAGCTATGCTAGGTAATTTTTCAAATAGCTCTTCCGGAAGCAGTAAAAGCGAGAAAAAAGTTTTGAAACTACGCCCTCTAGTGGGAAAATGTGCGTTATTTACAGGATAATGTCCTCCACCTTTTAGCCAATGTCATACGGTAAAGAGATGAAATTTTTCAATAGGGTTTTCAGAAGCTGACGTACAGCTGCAAACAGAAGTACACTAACACAACCTAGCGAGAGATAGGTGAACTACAAAAACTCCAAATATACAAGCAAGGTATTCCACAAGATATTTGGTATCCAGTGTTAAAATTTTTTTTTCAAATCAGAGGAACAGAGATATCGAGAAAAGCAGATTAAATATTTGAGGTCTCTAGCGGGGAAATTCTGCTTTATTTTGGGAACGAAATACTCAAAGAATGTTTTGTGAACGAAAAAGATTTGTATTTAATTGTTTTAATAATTTAATAACATTATTATATATAATAATTATTATATATAATTTAAACAATATATATAACTTGAAAATTATATATACAATTTAAAAATTATATATAATTTAAAAATTATATATAATTTAAAAATTATATATAATTTAAAAATTATATATAATTTAAAAATTATATATAATTTAAAAATTATATATAATTAAGGGATGTAAGGTCAGGTAATGCGTAACATCACAGCCTCTCCTTGACAAATGTCAACCCCACCTTCTCGTGGTGCATCCTGTTCCCACTAAAGGGGCTCTGACGTCCGCCAATAGCGGTATAACTATACCATCGGGATCAGAGGAAATTCTATCCCACACTCACCAACCCGCTTGGCCAGCGTGGTGAGTTATGGCCAAACCCCTCCAAAATGACTCCACAACTTAAATCTTGGCCCTCAGTCTCCGGCAGCTGGAATGTACCTGGCCAAGGTAGCGGATAGTGCGACATGAAGGCAGAGGGTGCTAAGAATCCCCGGAGGACCGGACTAGGCTTCCATCTGATGCTGACCTTGGCGACGTATAACGGACGCTCCCTATCTTCTGATTCAAGGCTTCTTGAATTGGAAGAGGAACTACAAAGGATCAAGTGGGACATCGTGGGGCTAAGTGAGGTAAGGAGAAAAGGAGAAGATCTCATCGAACTGAAAAGTGGACATCTCTTCTACTATCGTGGGACAGATACTGGCAGAACTAGTGGTGTTGGATTTATAATAAACAAGAAACTGAAGGATAAAGTGGTAGAAGTTGAAAGTTCCTCTGACAGAGCTGCACGACTCGTTATCCAACTCTCGAGAAGATACCAGGCTCAGATTATTCAAACTTATGCACCCACCACAAGTCATCCTGAAGAAGAAATTGAAGAATTTTATGAGGAAATTTGTCATCTAAATAATAAAGGTAAGCAGCACTTGAAGATAATTATGGGAGATTTCAATGCAAAAATAGGGCAACGGCAACAGAATGAAACTTCAGTAGGTAAATTCGGTCACGGCAACAGAAACCAGCGTGGAAATACTCTCGTTGGGTTTGCAGAGGCAGAAGGGTTTTTCATCTTGAACTCCTTCTTCAAGAAAAGGCCACACAGGAAATGGACATGGAGACATCCAAATGGGACGACAAGTGAAATTGATTTTATTATGTGTAACAAAAAATTCGTCATAGAAGACTGCAGTGTGCTAAACAAGTTCAACACAGGTAGTGACCATAGATTGGTGAGATGTAAGATGCACCTCAACACTAAACTTGAACGTGGCAAGCTCATAAGACAAACAAAATCTATTGACATAACCAACCTTAAAAAACACCATAATACCTTCAAGTTGGAACTGAAGAACAGGTTCTCTGCTTTAGAAGGCCTAACATCGGAAGAAGTGGACATCTCTGAAGTTAACAGAAAAGTAACCAAAGCTCTTATGGAAACAGCAACAAAATTAGCTGGGTCTAAGAACAAGTTGCATGTAAATAAATTATCAGGAAAAACGAAAATGTTGATGCAAAAAAGAAGAGAGATGAGGACAACTAAAGAAGATGTGACTTCCAAAGTGGAATATATAGAGCTATGCAAGACAGTACGAAAAAGTATCACTGAAGACGTAAGAAAATTTAACTGTGAACTAGCGAGGAAAGCAATTGAAAACAACCAAAGCCTAAAGATAGCAAAGGGACATCTCAGTAAGGGAAGAAAACAGATCATGGCACTGAGAAAAGAAGATGGTTCTGTAACAAGAAATAGAGGCGAAATTTTGACAAGAGTGAAAGATTTCTACTCCAAATTATATGAAAGGGATGATACATGCACTCCAGACATCATGAAAGATACCAGTACCAGAGTTCCTCCAGTCCTTCCAGCAGAAGTTGCACATGCAATCAAGAACATGAAGCGGGGAAAAGCTCCAGGAGAAGATGGAATTACTGTAGACATCAAACAAGAAGCAAGTGGAGAAATCGAAACAGTACTCGCCCAAATTTTCACTCGATGCCTTAATGAAGGAAAGATTCCTGAGGATTGGAACACCGCTACAATGATCCTGCTACATAAAAAAGGTGACATTGAGGATCTCGGAAACTACAGACCTATCAGCCTCCTATCAGTAGTTTATAAAATCTTCACTAAAGTTCTTTCACACCGCTTAAAAATAACACTGGACATGGCTCAACCGAGAGAACAAGCTGGATTCAGGAGTGGCTACAGCACAATAGATCATATCCATGTGCTGAGAGAACTAATTGAAAGAACGAGGGAATATGAACTTCCATTGTGCATGGCTTTTATCGATTATGAAAAAGCCTTTGATTCGGTGAAACCATCAGCAGTTGCAATGGCTCTGAAATCCTGCGGTATTGAAGATGCATACATTAATATTATTAATAACATCTATGAAAATGCAAGTGCAAAGATTCGGCTGTTTGAAAATACAACACACATAAAAATTGGAAAAGGAGTGAGACAAGGTGACACCATATCTCCGAAGCTCTTTAATGCCACATTGGAGGGTGTTTTTCAGTCACTGAGCTAGGAAAACAAGGGGATAAAGATTAATGGAGATTATCTAACCCACCTTCGTTTTGCTGATGACGTAGTCATTTTTGCAACTAGCCCATCAGAGCTGCAGAGTATGATCCAGGAACTTGCTGACAAGAGTAAAGAAGTGGGATTAAAAATGAACTTTCAGAAGACAAAAGTGATGTTCAATGCTTTTACAAGAAATGAAGATTTATCGATTGATGGAGAAAAGCTGGAGACAACAGATACGTACGTTTATCTTGGACAGCAGATATCAAGTGAGGGTCACATTGATGAAGAAATTAATCGGCGTACAAAACTTGCCTGCAGAGCTTTTGGAAGAAACAGCATAATTTTCAAGAGCAATATGCCATTATGTCTTAAAAGAAAAGTGTTTGATCAATGCATCCTTCCAGTGCTTACGTATGGTGCAGAGACGTGGACCTTAACTAAAAGAGACATACAAAGGCTGCAGACAACTCAAAGAAGCATGGAGAGGTGCATACTTGGTGTAACCAGGAGAGATAAGAAGAGGAACTCGTGGATCCGAAAAATGACAAGAGTGGAAGACATCATGATCAGAGTTAAATCCCTGAAATGGCAATGGGCTGGACATACTGCCAGAAGGACAGATCATCGATGGACAGCCGAAATTTTAGATTGGATTCCAAGGGACAGGAAAAGACCCAGAAGAAGACCACATGGGAGATGGGTGGATGAAATTCGAAAGTATGCAGGGGTGACATGGAGGAGACTGGCACAAGACAGACCGTTGTGTAGGAAACTTGGGGAGACCTTCGTCCAGCAGTGGATTGATAATGGTTGATGATGATGATGATGATGATATAATTAAAAAAAAATATATAAATATCATATATAATTTAAAACGCACACATGTTTTCTGACCAAAAAATATTTTTCAATCCTGATTTAGTCGCTCATATATTCTTGCAAATACATCAGAAACAGAAATAAGCACTTACTCTGCCTGGTACCTAAACCGTTTTTTGTCAAAAATCAGAAATTATATGCAGAACATTTCTCAACTGGTGCTTCATCCGATACAGAAAGAATTTAGCATATAGGACTTTCAGAAGCAGAGAAATCGGGGATATCGCGATTTACCTTTACGTCCCTTCCGTAAAATCTGTACATTACTTAAAAAAGATACTATACCCAAAATATTCTAATATTCTCCATTATAAATGGCATCGAGAGGAGGAAATAATTTTTAATAGGATATTTAGAAGTAATTACATGGGGGAAAAAAGGTATTTTGAATTCGATAGCATCTGTATTTACGCTCTCTAGTGCCGAAGCTATGGATGGGAAAAAATACCAAAAAGTCTAGGTCATCGCTCTCGTGTTTCAAGCTTTCCAATTCAAAAATTGTTTTTCAAATCAGACTGATAATCAGACCTTTTTTTTGCAAAAGACAATAGACGGTCGGGAGGACAGACAGACCGACAAATTGATTCTGCAAACACATAGTGTTTTTACAAAAGACGTGCTCAAAACACTGCTAAAACTCAAAACGTGACTTGAAAGAAAACCCCTTGAGTAATGGATGCTGTGAAATGCACAATATTTGGCAGTAATTATCAGCACAACATAATTGGCATTGAAGAGGAACCGCAAAAATCTTTACTAATATGATTCGGTGTCTAAACAAGTAAGTAAAGTCACCGCAGGCTGGCCAGATGGCACTACTGAGAGGGAAGACCGCCGTGTACGGCGTATGGCCGTGGCGCATCATACTGCGTCTGCGGCAGCAATTCGAGCTGCAGTTGCCACCACAGTGACACAACGAACTGTTACAAATCGGTTAATTGAAGGACAGCTCCGAGCCAGACGCCCTGTAGCGTGCATTCTACTTACTCGAATTTTTGTTTCTGAAATAACGTCGACCTGAATATATACACGTATATTTCGCCTCCGCTTGGATGAAAGCCTGCATTCTCGTGTTATTAACGTCCGTATGTCAAATAAATGTTCTTTTGGCTTTAATGAAGCAAGACACGCTTTAATTTCATTGATTTGTAGTGAAAGCCGTGATGATATCAGCAATGAAATCGTCATCGTTAAGCTGTACCCTAAGACTCAAATGTGTCAGCTTTTTTTAAAAAGCTAGCCTAGGAAACTTCAATTACTACTGATGATAAATTATAAATACTTTTGATGTACCGACCTTCTAAATTTGTTACATCCTTTGCACCTTAGATTTTCATAAATATCTATCACACATCTCACGCATTAATTTTTGTATGAAGTACACATTACCTTTTTACGTTCAACCACTTCGTCGAGTTCTCCGATTATCTCTTCAGCTTTCCTTTAACTTTCTCTCCTACAAGCTGAAATAAACAAATTACGTATTTCAGTCTTCAGTCAGATTCTGATCTCTTACCCTTTTAGCATGGACAGATCTCCTCAGAAGAGTTGTTCACAGTCTTATGAGAACACTTGTCTTGCACGTTAATACTTCTTCATGGAAAGCAAATCATAACGCTTTATCACAGAAATTATAATTCTTACGCATATCTCTAATGCACAAAATGATCATGTGTATGTTTGGAAGTACCCTGCAGGTTTTAATATCATACATTACAGTAGGAGCAATTGCACTTTCATGCAAACCCATTGTGGAAATTTGTGACAAAGCATCACTCCTGTGAAGTATTTTTGGAGTGAGTGTATATGACTCTGGGAGTCGATTTTCTTACCTAACAGTTTCATCACATTACCTCTAATCATTTCTTCAATACACACTCTCGTTCACTAATTTCGTCATCTGCTATTAGTTCTTCCTCAATAAACACAGGTTATTCACCTGATCTAATTCCGTTCCATTCAGGCCGATCTTACACTCAGTGGTAACCATCTAATCCACCGATAAAAACTCATAACCTTCATTCAACCTTCGAGACTTTCGCTGCAGCTCACTAAACCAGGACCGTCTATTTTCGTATATGGCACGCATGCACCCGAGAATCTAGTGAACAGCGATAGAATGGTGTACATTCTTGTTTAAATGCTGTACAACTGTAAAATACCGGATAAAATAGCATTTAATCATCTGCACGGACTACCTTCAACATGCATTACTTTCAGTTATTCCGTAATATTTTAAGACATTCCGCATAACAACTCTGTTTACCCTCCTAAGCGTTTTCCAATTCTACAAATGGAGTAAAACGTTCTTACTAACAGGTAAAATATTTCCAATTACAAGTGTATCGAAATAATGTGGTTGTTACAATTTCTATGAAGGTAAATAAACAGTGTACACTTGATACTTCTTCTAATGTCAAGATATCTTTTTCTGACATCAAGATAACATTCACAGACGTCAAGATGTCAACCTTTCTGAGTGCTTTCACTGGACAATTTCTTTAATCTTTATTAATAAAAACAGTTTCTATTCATTCCGTTCGTTGCTAAAGAATGAACATGGGAGTATCATATCTTTGTTTATGCAAAACAATCGAGTTTCATTTCTTCCGTCTTCAATGACTGCATGTAAGTTTGAATCATTTCGCTTGTCATGAATCAATAATGAACAGAACTGGGATTGAATCTTTCTCGCTCCTAATGAAGGACCATAAAAGAGCATCTCTTTTATCTGAAAAATAATCTATGCTTTCAAACAGTCTTCAGATCAGTTCTAATGAAAATACGTACGGTTTTATTTCTTTCATATGTAGCGAAAGAGGAAGTTTCCTTGCATTTCGTTTGTAACAAATGAAAGGACTACTGCGTGTTCTTCGTTTTTAATAAACGAAAGTAGACATGCATTGTTTTAAATCTTAATAATGCTGACGGGTTTGTATCTGTTCCTTGATTAATGAATTCGTACCCTTTCGCATCCAGTGCGTGAATATATGCGTAAAAGTATTTTATCTGTGGTTCTTGGAAGCATGATTTCGTACTAAAAACATTTCTATAACTTGTAAATGGTGATAAAAGTTCGTCTTCGCGACAAACATGTGCTGCACTTAATAAATTAAATCAAATTGATTATTTTTGCGATAAATAAATTTCAATGTTTTTGAGAGAATTACTCACAAAAATATGTGGTATTGTTATAGTGGTCATAGAGTAAACAATTATTGTCAAATTAAAAAACAAAAGGCAAGAGAGTTGGATAATGAAGTTTGTCCTCATCTCCTAATATTGTTTCATGGATTGAAAATATACGACTAGAGAAAAATGCTCCTACAAAACAAAAGGTTGCAGCATTTATCTACAATCATATATCAATAAAAAACAACTGTGAGCAACTTAGAAGGGCCGCCCCGGTGGCACAGTGGTCTAAGCGATGGCCTCTGATCATTCATTCGAAAGGGTTCCGGGTTCGAATCCCGGTGAGGCATGGATGTTGTGTTTGTCTGGTGGCACAGGCTTTCTCCCATCCCTGGAACCAGTGACCCTAAATTAGGGACGGGCGACTGTTTATAGCCCATTTGAGTTGCTCACGGTGGTCGTTGAACCTGCAATCATAAAAAACAAAACTGAGAGGGATATAAGAAGTCGCTAGCGAAATTTAGGGAGTTTTCTAGAATGCACAGCAAGAACCTGCAAAATCGATAATATAAATAATAGATTAAAATTATTACTTACATCGGCGCTTATTTAAAGCAATATTTTACTTTGATCCCCATTTTAGGTGATCAAAGTAAATTATTGCTTTAAATAGGCGTCGATGTAACAAACATATTTTTCAGACTATCAACATTTGAGTACCCATGATCCTGAATATCAAATGGAGCACGTACAAGGAATAATAAAAAATAAAGGCAACATACCATTTAGAACAAGTAACTGTGAGCAAATGATCATAACGATTACCTCATTTCTTCACATAGTCCTCTTGCAGGTCGATGCACTTTTTGTATCGTTCCACTAGCTTCTTCATTTCTTGGTGGAAGGAGATCTTTGGCTGCTCCAGAATCCAGGTCTGGACCGCTTACTTAACCTCATCATCAGAGGTAAAAGTGCAACCGAGTAGAGCCTCTTTAAATGGACAGAAGACTTGGTTATCGCATGGCGCCAGATCAGCACTGTAAGGTGAGACGTGGAAAATGTTCGAAACCGCCGTTGTAGCATTGCCTCCACAGTAGCGGCAGTTGTCATGGTGAAGTAGGACGGCTTTGTGACAGTATTCCCGATCTTATGCTGCAAATGTCCGGTCTCAGTTTCTATCCAAGCATAACACAGTACGTTGCACTGGTCACTGTTTGTCTTGTTCCTGAAAATGAATCAGAATAATAACCTTCACGTCCCAAAACGTTGAGCACAATTTCCTTGGCGGAGGGCTGCCCTGTAAATTCATTATTTACTTGAGAAGACGTGTAACGTACCAGGAGATGTGACGTACCTGCCAGAAGGACGCACACGACATAAAGGCAGATAGGAATCAGAATACATGTCCGCGTAGCTCAATTGGTAGAGCAACTTATTCCGGAATGAGTGGACCCGGGTTCGAATCATCCTGGCGCGGATTGAAATGACGGAGAAATTCACTTCGTTATAGACGGATGCTTCAAACGCATGCTTTTTCTCTTGATTTCCGGTTCACAGTGATGAACCCATGTCTCGTCGCCGGTGACAAACCTCTGAAAAACTATCGCATCTTCTTCACAGCGTTTCAGGAATGTTGTTACAACCACCACGTGCTGTTGCTTGGGTAGATCAATAAGCTGTTTAGGCATCCATCTTGCGAAAACCTTACGGAACCCCAACCCAAGTTATCATGCACTATGTCATGTGCGGATCCAAAGGGGATATCTAAATATATGGCAACAGCGAACAACGTATTTTGTCGGTTTTCTCTGAACAAGCCAGTCACCCTGTCGATTTGGGTTTCTATGCGCGATGTCGATTACCGACTGGATTGATCTTCGCCGGTTAAATTTGTTCTCCTCTCTTTCAACCTTTCTACTGTTCATAAACCTTTCGTTGAGTCATGATGTTTTCTCTTCAATACCGAGCCAACATCCTTCTGGGAATTTCATCCGGTTTCACTCTCTTTACCAAAAGAAATCTCACTACGGCGCGTTGCTCAACAATGGTGCAATCCCGCAGCGGAGAGTCCACGTTTGTTTGACCTCGGCTTCAACTAAATATAGAGCGCTGCACTGCGCGTTTTCGAACTAACCCTAAGCCACGCGAACGTGTGGTATTGCGTCAGCATCTATCCGTTACGGTTACCATGTGATTTCAAATTGCCGTTAATTTTTGATTTACTTACGTAACAAACGTTCACACAGCTGAGTGTTAGATCATTGGAACGTACGGGATACTCTTTTTCCAACGTGTCTCTTCAAATAAAAGGCATTTTTCAAAAGAAGGTACTCAACACTTTAACTTTAATGCCCTTTGCTTACACACACGAAGATGTCCACAACGACAAACGAGAGAGAATTATTTTCATTTTGTTTGATCTTGAAATTCATACCATCCACTAACGAGTTTTCGTCCTCAGGGGACGGGGGTGTGGAGGCAACGGTCGTTCCCGTACGCTGCTGGTACGTACGTTGTGATCAGTCTTTACCGAAATGGCGTTCATGGTGCAGCAGAAAGTGCAGTGTTGTTACTGGCTTGCATAACTTACATTTCCAGTGACCGTGCAGAAAACATTCCAGCAAATACAAACTGGAACCACTGGAGAGGCAGACAATAACAGCGTTGCACAAAAGGTTCCTGGAAACCAGCTGTCTTTAAAAACAGAAGGCACGTTGGGAGCACCAATCTGGAGAATAATCGTATGTCATTCGTGAAACATTCCACTTCAGCCAAACTACGTTCGTTCGTCTTGCCAGTCGTGAACTGGGGATCCCACGGTTGAGAGTCCACAATGTTCTAAATAAGCGGTTACTTCTTCGTGCATAAAAAAATTCAGTTACTGCAGACGTTAAAGCCAAATGACATGCCCATGAGATACCAGTTTGCGTCCAACATGCTGTCAAAGATTGACAACGATAATGGCTTTCTTCAAAAGAGTAAACATTTCACTTCTCGCGACGAGTGAACATTGCACTTCCCAGGGACGGTCAGGAGACACAACCGAAGGATATGGGGATCTAAGAACCCGCATGCAGTGAGAAAGCTCCAACGATATCGCTTTAAAGTGAACAACGCTTCGTGCGACATAAGTGAGCCAAACATTATCGGCCCTTTCTTTTTCATTGAAAGGACTGCCACTGGAGATGTTTCCTTGGATATGCTGAAAATGTATACAATGGCGCAGATACGAGACCGCTTCTTTTTACAAGAAGATGGAGACCACACACCCTCATTACGCAATATATGTCAGAGCTCACTTGGACAAATGTGACCCCGTACGTTCGATCGGATGTGGCTGACCCTTGCTATGGCCTCCCAGACCCCGCCCCTGAACTTACCTCCTTTGATTTCTTTTTGGCGGGAATAACAAAGACACTGTCCACTAAACTCCAGTAGACGATTTTGTGGATTTACGTAAAAAGATCACCGCTGCTTGTGAAAGTGTCACTGCATAGGCGATGCAAAATACATGGCGGGAGGTCAAATACTGTCCGGATATCTTCCGCCCCACAAAAGGTGCACATGTAGAGATTTATTGGGGCCAAACGAATCTTAGTAAGTTTCTGGTCCTTCTACAGCAAACAGAATTTTTGAAGCTATGTTTTACACTGATTTACAATGATCTCCTCTTATTGGTAATTTTCGTCTCGAACACCCTGCGTATTAGTTGTACGGAAATGATGCCTTCTTTTAATACAGTTTAATTAATCTCTTTAGCTTGAGAAAGTACTTCAGTTGTTATGTCTAAGCGGTGAAGTTTTACTTGATTAATAGTTTTCTTTAAATACAGAGTGGGATAATTTTCTTAAAGAAACTTTGCTTCTTCATTTTTATTAAAATTAAAGATATCATCAATATATCTGATGGTGAAGTTGTTGCTTTGTAATTTATGGATATAGTTCTTTATGAACTTCTATTCCATATAGAACAATAAATCATCAGATAGTGAAGAAGAATACCGACATACTATGGGGATTGCTTTTGCTTGAAAGATTGCTTGTGATAAAAATGTATTTGCAGCATTCAAGTAAAATCGTACATGTTTCATAACGTACTATATACACAATCGAGTAAAATTATTGTGACTACTTCCTATTTTTGACGTTAAGAGCAAGTAGCCAATGAAAGAAGGCACGTGTCGTGATCTGGCTTCGAGGGCATATCAGGTGTGTTGTAGGCATTTTGAAAAAATATCACCGTTGCTGTCATGAATAAAAGGAGCGGTTTATCAGATTTGCTGAAAGGGATGATGATAGGTTTTCGTGCCAAGATTGGCAGTATTTCTGAAACAGCGCAGTTTGGGAACTGTTCGCGTGCTGCTCTGGTTAAAGTGTTTCGTTATTGTAGAAATATCTCCATTGCGAATAAGCGATGTGGGAACTGCGAAGCACGACGTGCCATTGATGTGAGAGGTGAACGTAGGTTGCGAAGGTGCGTGAGGGCCGATCGACACTCTACAGTGGAGCAACTCACTGGCGAATTAACCAGGGGGATGCTTGAGCTTGTGCCTAAAACGACAGTTGAGCGAACCCTGCGGCGTATGGTGCTCCGATGCAGACGGATGTTTACTGCACTATGCTAACGAAGGTGCATCGGCAGAAAAAGCTTACATTTGCACGACAGTATCGGAATTGGACCTCCGCTGATTGGCAAAGGATTGCCTTCTCCGATGAGTCACGTTTTCTGCTTCATCGAACGGATAGACGTTGGCGTATAAGGAGAGAAACGTCGGAGAACAAAGACTCTTCAACCATTGCTAGAATAACACAAGCTGGTGGGGACAGCGTTATGCACTGGGAAATGTTTTTGTGGCATTCTCTGGGTCCACGCATATCCGTGAAAGACAATATGGAATGAATTCGTTATGAATCTATCCTTGCAGACACCCATGCATGCTCTTTGTCCTTCCTGGTGCGGATGGAATCTTCCAGCACGACAATGCGACGTGTCACACAGCTAGAAATGTCCGACAATGGTTGGAAGAGCACGATTAAGATTTCAAAGTACTTCCATGGACCCTAATTCCCCAGACTAAAACCCAGTTGAACATCTGTGGGACCACCTTGATTGTGTTGTTCGCTCTTTGGATTCTCCACCAAGTACCGTCCTGCAGCTGTCAGATGCCCTGCTGTCCTCATGTCTCCACATACCTGTGAGCACCTTCCAGCACCTTATTGCGTCACTCCCAGCCCGTCTAGCCGCTGTCTGCGCTACACACGGTGGTTACTCTGGATATTAACTGGTGGTCACAATAATGTGACTCGACCGTGTAATTTAGATGAAAGATGTTTTTACATTTCATTCATTGTTGCTATTATATCATCTGGAGGTATGACAAAGAACAAGTACTCAAAATCATAGCAGGTAAGGTTGTACACTTTCAGCACTTTGAGCGATTAATCTACTTCTTGGCACTTTTTGATAATCAAGTTATTTACAAAACTTTGGTTGGTCATGATTTTTACGTGTTTGAGAATTGATTTAAAAATAATTTTCAAATTTTTCATCTACTCTCTTTTTATGGCTTCTAACACTACTTCAAATGAATTGAAAGGAACCTCATGAAAATTTATTAGGACAAACAGAAAAAGGAGAAGGATATTCGCAAGTAATTGGAAGAGGCGTTTCTAAAATTTTTCCATAAGCACTCAATTTATTGAGAATTTTTTTGGTGGTTAGTAAACATGTGTGTCTTCTAGCTTTCCCTCCAGAACTTCTCTATAGTAACTGTTACAGGTATTGCAAAATTTCTATCTACTTTGTCCATTGTGACAAAATTGTATTGACATTACAATTCTTCAATTACTGCTCTATTCTCACGAGGGTAAATTACTCTCGTATTCGATTTAACAAAGCACTTCACGCTAATGAAGCTATTGAATTAGAGATGCCGTAGCAAAATTTTGAACTTGGCATTCAAAAACGATACATTCTCTCATCATAAAAGCTTCCTTTTATAATTCTTATCACCTGACTTAATTCTTATACTGGTTAAATATTTCCTTAATAGATTTTTTCCGTATTAAGATTTTTCGTGCTTGGAGGGGGGGGGGGTCTCGACTGTTTTGATCAAATGAATTGGCTATAAGCTGTCGCCTCTCTCTGACAAGGAACACCCTCGGGGTCGAACAAACAAAACCGCACCAAACTTCCGTTATAAGTCATTTACGTACTTCCGAATTCAATGGCTATATTTGTTTTTCTGTAAAACTCCGCGGTTGCTCACTAGAGGGCTCTCTTTGAGTCAACCGTCGCTCGCTGGCTGCTGCTGCCATCATGGTGCATCAAGTTGAATCGTGACTCAACACGAAATGTAGCCAAGATGTGAGCCAATGGCGGTGTTCGAGACCCCATTTCAGCGTGATGCGTCTGCAGTTGAGGGTCAGATGAATGCACGTCGCTTTAAAAAAAAAAAAAATACATTGATCGTAAAAAATATTTCCCGAGTCATCTTACAATAAAATTTCCCAAACCCGAAAACAGATTAAGAAATTACAAAATAAAAATGGCGGAGAAATTTCCCAGAATTAAAAGTGGCTTCGTCAACATCGACGACGACCAGATGAAGGTGACGTCAGGCAGTGAAAAAATTGGCGTACGTGGAGAGCCATGCCTACTGTTGCCACCGGAAGAAATGTTTCTTCGTCAACATCGACGACGGCTACGCGAAGGTGATGTCATGCAGTAAAAAAAATGGCGGACACCGAATGCCACGCCCACAGTTGCCACCGAAAGATGGCTGAACAATGAACCATTGTACGTACGTGTGTCGTAAGCAGCCATTGATGACAGAGGAGAGCGGAGACAGTCGCGCATTGTCCACAGCGACCGCAGGGCCACAGTGTGACAAATCACCCGCAACTACAACAGTGGTGATCTGGGTAATGTGTCACAGCACACTCTTCATCGCAGCATTCTGCACATGGTCCTGCGTAGCCGAAGACATAGCCGGGTCCCCATGGTCACTATACGTCATCGCCATCAACGCATGAAATGAACCCAAGATCATCGAGATTGGACCGTGGATGATTGGAATAAAGTAGACTGGTCTGACAAACCAAGATTCCTGGAGGACCACATAGACCGCTGGTTGCAGATACACCGATTCCCAACGGAAGCTATGGCACCTGGATGCACTGATGGGCGGAAACCGGCAGGCGGCGGTGGTGTCCTGCTGCGGGCGATGTTTTCTTGGGGCAATATAGGTGCCTCTATACCAATGGTACTGTCAGGTATCTGAATATCGTGGGGCACCAGGTTCTCCAATTCATGGCAACTGTGTTCCCTGCGGGTGATGACCACTACCAATAGGATAATGCGAAATGCCACACCGAGGAACATGCTGGTTACTTTTTGTTAATGCCCTGGCTTTCAAATTCACTTGACATGAACCCAATCGTAAATTTTCTGGCTGTACTTGGAAAAGCGGGTTAGCGCTAAATCACCTCCACCCCGAAATGTACTGCAAATAGAGGACATGCTTTTCGCATTATGGTACCAGATACCCCACGATATCTATCGCTGCTTCATCGAATAGAAATCTCGCCGAGCGACCGCTGTTTTGCGGGCTAAAGGGGGTCCTAGAGCTTATTAAGTAAGTGTTCATAATGTAATGGGTCATCAGTGTATATAGCAAAGGGACCAGGGTATACACTTGCGCATATCAGAGGGAATTATATTAATTATAGGAAGCATTTCATCATTTCAATGGTGATCGATTTTCACCATTTCTTTCACCCTTTGGATTTATTAGCTATAATTAAATAGCTTGTGCCGTTAAGCCCCACCAGATGGAGACGTCTCAGTTGCTGAGCCCATCCCTACAGATTTGTGAAGTCAGATGCTGACAGATAAACACACATAAAAAAGGCGAATGCACTCGGCTAGTTATCGAGAGCTCTGGGTTTCGGTGTGACGAAATACAATTTTTCGGCTGCTGTGGGTTAATTAATGAATCACGTGGAAGGAGCGATGACTTTGTCTATTTGCATTATAACCTTGTGTTTGTAGCGCCAGAATTGCTTATTATGTTCAATTCGAACCTATGTACCAAATGCTTAATACAGCTGCTACTAACCGACGCACAAAAAAGTTCTGACATTCGGATGTTCGGATAGCGAGAAAATTACTCGATACATTTACCCCCTCGCCATTAAAATTATATTTTAGTTTTAGTAGAAAATATTCAGAAACTATTTTTGGTGGTAAAACATACTGAGCGAAAAAGAAAAATTTTCATTTGGGTTTTTAGAAACTCTGATTGGAAATAAAATAAACAATATTGAGCATTACGTAGAGTTTAAGCTAAAAACACGAAATAATTTCTAATTGAAAAGTAGATGCACAGATGTGTTGCCAACAGTTGCAGATGGAACACACGTTTACAAGCGGAACTTTTTTCATGTTTCATATCCACAATAAGTTTTGCTAAATTGAGATTATCTACAGCGCGCGGTTTTTTCATAACCATTTGTCCCTACTTAACGTGTCATTGGATATGAATATTAGTTCGTCTTTAACTCGAAAGCTCCGATGGATTTGTTGCATAAAATCAACCACTCATTGACGCAAACGCTTCGCACCGGCCGCAGATGCACAAACACTCGACATTCCTCCCACATGATGCATCTTACTCTTGAGAAACAACTGCCGAGTTGGCTTCGAACACAAAGCATGATGTGCATTTTCACGTACTTCCTTTGCAATACTAACAAGCTGTGCAAAGGAAAACAACATCTGACGCACAGGGCTTCTGAATTTGCCGTCGATTTGAAGCAAAAAAGGGTGTGACACACCTTCGCAAACTTGGCATAAATTTCAACTGGAAACTCCTACGCCTAAACAAAATGTCGCGAGCATAATTTGTGAGCTACTATTGTTATTACGGTGGGTGTAAAGTCGATTGCCTCAAACAAACAAATCTTTGAATGAGCAGTAATCCAGGTTTTAGGGAATTTTATTTGCATATACTTTATTAAATTTAATGCGTGTGAAAACACAAGTTTGTCCGTGAAGGGGATCGAATTCGAGCTATCTCACTCCGGAGTAGGTTGCCTTCCCAACTGAGCTACACCGACGGAAAGCATCGCTGCATTTTCGTCGTCTTGACACGTGCTTTTCACCTGTAGTACGTTACACCATCTCACTCTTAATTGTTTTTAAAGCGAAAAACGAATTTTTTCATTATTTATAGACGATGTGTACATAAACATCACACATTTTTCGAAGAATCCAATGGCCAGGTCATCCGTTTTTACATCCGGGCGCCAATGTGAAAACACAAGTTTGTCCGTGACGGAAATCGAAGCACGCCTCTCTCTCCGGAGTAAGTTGCTCTCCCAACTAAGCTACACGGACGGTATGTATCGCTGTATTTTTGCCGTCGTGAAACGTGATTTAGCTCTGTAGTACGTCATATACGATGTTAATGAACAGATGATGGTGATCGAAAATTTGGTACGGGAGCAGTCGATCTGCTCAGTCAGACACTCATATCTCACGCTTCGTAATTTTACAATGAATTTGCCAATGAACACTCGCGTACCGTACAGAGTAGAACATCTGCATTTTTTACGCTTTCACATACGCAAATGAGGCATTACATTAAGACCACCCCCAGCCTAAAGAAATAAGCACGTCTGGAGACAAAATGGTTGCGCAGGTAAAATTCACAGAGCAGTATATATACAGTTTGCAACCAGAGGACTAGCTTTCGGTTAGTAGAGTGTTCGGAGACAGAATGGGAAAAGCTCTCGTTTTATCGGAGTTCCATAAAGGACAAATTCTGACAACACGGCGACTCCAAACTACAATCTCGGAAACGGCGCGGCTTGTAGGTTCTTAACGTGCCACTGTACAGAGTATGTATAAAAAATGGTGCATAGATGACCAAACAACGAACTGTCGTTCAGCCGAATGTAGTTCACATCTCATTGATGTCAGAGGGAAGCGGAGATTGTGGCGCAATGTTCACAGCGACCACAGGGCCACAGTGCGATACATCATCCGCAGTTACGACAGTGGTTATCAGGGCAATGCGTCACAGCACACAGTTCATCGTAGCGAATGCCCAGCCGGGTCCTTAGGCTCACTGCACGTCATCGCCAACAACGCATTAAATAGGCCCAAGATCATCCCTATTGGACCGTGGATGATTGAAAGAAAGTGTCCTGATCTAACGAATCAAGATTTTTGGTGAATCACGTAGACGGCCGAGTGCGTATACGCCGATTACCAATGGAAACTATGGCACCTGGATGCACTTTTGGGCGGAAAATGGGCGGCGGCGGCGGTGGTGTTGTGCTGTGGGCGATGTTTCTTGGGACATTTTCGGCCACATTATCCAACAGCACCACCCCTAACAGCTGTCAGGAACCTACGCATTGCTGCGGACCAAGTCCACCCATTCATGGCAACTGTGTTAACTGCTGGTGATGGCCGTTACCAGCATGTAATGCGTCATGCCACACTGTCAGAATCGTAAAGGAGTGGTTCGAGGAACATGCTAGTGACTTTCTGTAAATTCCCTGGCCTCTGAATTCAGTTGACGTGAACCCAATCGAACATTTGTGGATCGACTTGGAAAAGCAGGCTCGTGCTAAATCACCACCACCCCGAAGTGTACGGGAACTGGAAGAACTACTGTTGACATTATGGTACCAGATACCCGAGCACACCTATCGCCACCTAATCGAGTTGATGCCACGCAGAGTAGCCGTTGTTTTATGGGCTAAACGGGGTCCTACAGCTTATTAGGTAAGTGGTTGTAATGTAATAGCTCACCGGTGTAGAAAATCGATGGATCTCTGTGGATATGGTCAGCTGGATATTGTGAAGCTCTACGAACAAGAGATTAGGAATTGAAGCGTTTGCGAAATTTAAAAAAATATTTTCGAGGGATTGTTTTTTAATTGGGTGTTTAACGACCACTGTGAGCAACTCAGTGGGCTGTAATTAGTTGCCAGTCACTAATTTAGGACCACTGGCGCCTGGGAACGAAGTGAACAAGTGCCATAAAACAAACACACCACGCACGCCTCACCGGGATTCGAACATAGACCCATCTCGAATGAAATATCAGAAGCATTCGCTTAGGCCCATCGGGGAGTCTTCGGGGTTTAACGTCCACCATATGCATTCTGAAAGCTATAAGCATTTGCCCTACCTTCATTTGGGGCCAATGATTCCTGTGAGAAGGCAGGATTAGCGTCCCTGCACAAACAAAGCACCCATATTTCAGGTGAGCTCGAGCCCGGGCATATTTCTAACTAATGGTCACAAGTCAACCCATCACACCATTCCTCCACCAAAGCAGCTCTTTAAGGATTGAAAGGCATTTTATTTTTACTTAAATTCGGCATGAGCCATTTTGAGACTCTATTTTTCTAGTGCTGCATCACAAATAATACCGTGTCACAACGATTCCGACAAAACTTCCACAAAAGGATGTGCACCAAACAGACTGTCGAATAATACTACAAAAAATATAATTGGTGAATAAAAATGATTTCCGATTAATCCCTTTTAATGCTTCAGCAAAACCATTGGTTCCCAAAAAAATGGGGCAACTACACCGACGACCCATTACATTAAGACTACCTACATAATAAGTCGTAGGATACCCTTCAGCTCGGAACACAGCAGCCACTCGGTGAAACATTGATTCCATGAAGTGGCTATAGGTATCCTAGGGTATCTGGTACTATAAGATCAACAGCAGGTCCTCCAGTTCCCGTAAATATCGGGGTGGTGATGATTTAGTGTGAACCCACTTTTCCAAGTCGAATCACAAATATTCGACTGGGTTCTTGTCAGGTGAATTTCGACGCAAGAAAGTAACCAACATGTTCCTCGAACCACTCCTTGACGATTTTGGCAGTGCGCCATGGCGCATTATCCTGTTGGCAATGACCATGACCAGCAGGCAACACAGTGGCCATGAATGGGTGAACTTGGTCCGCAAGAATATTTGAATACCAGACAGCTTTCATGGATTGTGCTATTGGGATAACGGGGCCTTCAGTGTCCCAATAAAGCACAACCCACAGCATAACACCGCCGTCGCCGGCCTGTTTCCACCCAACAGTGCATCCGGGTGCAATAGCCTCCATTGTTAATCGGCAAATCCGTGCTCGGCCGCCAACGTGATGCACCAGGAATCTTAATTCATCAAACCAGGTCACTTTCTTACAGTCATCCACTGTCCAAACTGAATGATCTTGGGCCCATTTCATGCGTTGTTGGGAATGACGTGCAGTGAGAATTGGAACCCGGTTGGGTCTGGCTCTGTGTGCTGTGACACATTGCCCTGATCACCACTGCTGTAGCTGCGAGTGATTTGCCGCATTGTGACCCCATGGTTGCTGCGAACAATGCGCGGCAGTCTCCGTTCCACTCTGGCATCAATGTGCTACGGACGAAAAACGGCTGCACAAGCCGGTTCTTTGTTTGACCATCCGTGCACCACTTTTAATACGTACTCAATACAGCGGCACGTGAACAATCCACAGGCCGCGTCGTTTCCGACATCCTAATTCCGAGCCGCATTTTCCCTTTATCAAACTTCAATTAATCGTCAGCTTTTCCCATTCTGACTCCGAACACTCTACTAACCGGAAACCGGTCCTGGGGTTGTGTATACTGCTCTGTGAACTTCACATGAGCCACCGTTCGGTTTCCAGGCGCGCTGATTTCTGTAGGCTGTGGGTAGTTATAATGTAATGCTGATCGGTGTGAGGCATAATTTGCTTTGACACCGTTCTACTTTACTTGCAAAGTTGCATTTCTACGTATATTATTTTAAAGTGTGATTTCTAATTTTTGCGGGTTTTACGATAACGATGAGCATTTCTATAGCGTTAGACAGACGCTATTCTCTAATTTAGAGCCACTTATTCCAGGGAAGGAGAGGGCTAGTGCCGTAGGATAGACGTACCACACATGCCGAATCCGAGACTCGAAAGCGAACTCATCTCGGACGAATGATTTCAAGCCCAAACTTCGTAACTCTTCGGCACTCGAGCGACTCCCTCTCACTACCTTCAGCTTTCAACAATACTGTGTCACCAAGCAGTAAAATTGTTTACGAACTAATATAATTTGTTAAGTTCTTACCTATGCATCATACATAACTTACTTGAGATTACATTTTGAATAACTAATTTTAATTATAGAGGTCACATGTGGACATAAGTAAAAACATAGCAAAGTTTATTAATGAACTACTTTGGAATGACTAAGCGTTCGTTTAGAATTAGACTCAACGAACGTAAAAGAGACACAAGGGTCGGAAAAGTAACCACTGCCCTGTCAGAGAAGTCAAGTTCAAGTCCGCTGATTTTATATGGGATTATACAAAGAAATTAACTTCCTACTCCGCACCTAAATCTACTGCCATTCGCGATACTTAAAGATCATGACTAACAGTGAGTCTTGCAAAGATTGCATCTCTCTAGAATTACCACGAGTTTGGAACCAGTTCGTCAAATAATGCTGTATTTTCTCTCACGGTACCGCGTGCCCAACCAATATGGCGCCTCGTTTCTGTGAATGAATAATTACATTTGCATCTATTCATTTATTTTCTGGTCAAGTAACCTTATTCAAATTGTTGAAGTGTTGTATTAGTCAATTTGCAGTTTGCTGTCTACCTTCCTTGAAAAAGCCATGTGGTTGATGTTCGAAAGCTCGGAACCTTTTATTTCTATTCAACGCGAAGATACTCGGATCACTAGTATAGTATACTATTTTGAACATAGCATAGGATTAGGTAAGACACCTGAAGAAGAAAATAAATAACAAATTACAGTATTGATTCAGTGAGAAATGAAGATCCCAACGATATCATTGATTTACTAGTACAGTTTCTTAACCTTCCGATGCCCATCAGGATTACCATAACATTTATTGAAATCAAATATGGCGCATTAATGATGCTGTTTAGTAACTTGTTTCTAAATTGAGGCCTTTTGAATGGCAAGAGATACATTGTAAAGTTACCTAGCTTCAATACCCTCGATACCGAAATCATTATTGGTAATAGCAAAGGTGGTCGTGTTTTAATACCAAGAATCATTCTTCAAACAATCCTATTCATCCCTCTGTTCCGCACGCAGCTAGATCAATTTCAGATCATGTCAGCATTTGCTATAAATACATTAATAAAACAGAGATACTTTTTTTCTCCTGGGTATAAATTTTCGAAGCTTTTTTTAATCCAAAGGAATTTTAAAATCCAAATCCGTGATGTTCATTAAGGAACGATATTTGACACAAATACATTTACATGAAAGTTTGTTGTGAAGGAAATTTTGAATAAGTAAATAAGATTTCATACAGTTATTCTTATTTAATACCGGTAATTATCTGTCGTCATTTGTTTTTTCTTATTGCTGGTTTAACGACCACCGTGAACAATTCAGTGGGATATACGCAGTCGGCCGACCCGAATTTAGGGCCACTGATTCCAGGAAAGGACAGAGCCAGGGCCGTAAGACGAACACAACATCCATGCCTCACTGGTATTCGAACCCGGACCCATCTCGGACGAATAATCAAAAGTCATTGCCTAGACCACTGAGCCACCGGGGCGGCGCCATCATTTTTAAAGGGTATTAGTTAGTAGTTTAAAGGTACGTGCTCGATACAGAAAACGCCACACCATGAAGAAATACACAAGATAAAATGAAGTTTACCACAGATGTATTGATCATTGGGTTGGAAAGAATTGATTTAATTACTCAGATACTACATAAATGCGATTGGCGAGGAAACATTGCATCGTGGCCTTAGTCAGTATTTAGTGTGACTACAATGCTGAGCGATATATTCTGTAGCACGGCATGAGATAGAGTGGAAAAAAACCCGGATGGTGTCCTGAGTTATCGCTGATGGTGCGTCATTGGTCTGTGTCCACAATTCGTCGGCACTGCGAGGGTGTCGCTCACATGCGCTAAGTCGCCTGCCAGTAAGGTCCTACATGTACTCTGCTGGGGAGTAGAATAGCAATCATGTTGGCCAGGGCAATACCCGGAGACCTCTGAAACATCTCTGTTAAAGTTAGTAGTGTGCAATCGGACTTCATTTCGTTTAAACTGGGCATCAGAAAAATCACAAGTTCACGGTAACAAAACTGGCTGCAGCACCTCATCGACATACTATCCTATTTTCATTGTACCACTATGCGAATGAGCGCTAAAGGTTGTTGAAATTGATAGCATTTGAAGATATTTCGACATTTTTGAAATGTTAACGAAAATTTGTCCAAGTTTAACACTTTGTCACTGTATATTTTTTCAAGTTATTTCACTATTGTCACTATGAGTGTTTTATTTATAGCACTCGTCGAGCTCTGTTAAACGACACCTCACACAACGTTATACGCGTAGGCGTTCCCGAGCTATACAATATTTGCCACGCGGCGAACCGGTAATTTTCCACTCCAAATTGGCAACCATCTTACGGCGGTATGCGACGTCACGCGCTCAAGGTTAATGTTGCGTGACATTCTTTCATCCTTGCTCTTTTAAACCGTGTATTGCTTATTTCAATATGCGTTATAGTTTTAAAGTTATTAAGATTTGTCTGGTATACGCAAAATCGTAACATAAAATTCCGCATAGTTTCCCCCATACCGGACTTGCTGGGAAAGACGTTTTCTTTCAAAAAATGTAAGTATTCATCAGTGGTGTCATTTTTTTCAAATATCTCTGAGTAGTAATTAGTTGTTTCTTTATAAATCTTAATTTTCAATAAATTGACAGGTGGTCTTAAACTTTTGCAAATGTCTGTATTTAAAATAAAGACAACCTTGAGATTTTAAATATCAAATAGGAAAGTCAGAAATTTTAGTTTGAAAAACTAAAGCAGTAATATAGGCAGATACCGTGGAAAGATCAAGAAGCACATATACACTGACGGAAAAAAAAATACCAACACCACGAAAAAATAGTTGTAGAGGAATGAAATGGCGGCAATACATTTGTATAGGTAACATATTTAATCGATAAAGGTTTCAAGATCACAGCTTATTGTAAGCGCGAAAAGAGCCATTTTAAATGTGAAATGCTGGTACATTAATAACCGGAGTAACCGGCAGAATGTTGAATGCAAGCACGCAAACGTTCATGCATTGTGTCGTACAGGTGCTGGACGTCAGTTTGTGGGATGGAGTTCCATGCCTGTTGCACTTGGTCGGTCAATACAGGGACGGTTAATGCTGGTTGGAGTGACGCTGGAGTTGTCGTCCAATGATGTTCCATACGTGCTCGATTGGTGAAAGATCTGGTGATCTAACAGGCCATGGCAACGTGTCGACACTCTGTAGACCATGTTGGATTACAACAGTGGCATGCGGGCGAGCGTTATCCTGTTGGAAAACACCCCTGGAATGCTGTTTATGAATGGCAGCACAACAGGTTGAATCACCAGACCGACGCACAACTGTGCCGTCAGGGTGCGTGGGATAACCACGAGAGTGCTCCTGCTGTCATGGGAAATTGCTCCCCAGACCTAACTCCAGGTGTAGGTCCGGTGTGTCTCGGCCGCAGACAGGTTGGTTGCAGGCGCTCACCTGGCCTCCTTCTAACCAACACACGGCCATCACTGGCACCCAGGCAGAACCGGCTATCATCCGAAAACACAACAGATCTCCACTCCGTCCTCCAATGAGCTCTAGCTTGACACCACTGACGTCGCAAACGGCAGTGGTTTGGAGTAAGTGGAATGCACGCTACAGGGCGTCTGGCTCGGAGCTGTCCTTCAAGTAACCGATTTTTAACAGTTCGTTGTGTCACTGTGGTGGCAACTGCAGCTCGAATTGCTGCCGCAGGCGCGGTACGATGCGCCACGGCCATACGCCACACACAGCGGTCTTCAATCTCTGTAGTGCCACGTAGCCGGCCGGAGCCCGGTCTTCTTGAGGCAGTTTTCTCCGTTGACCAACGCTGCGAACAATCATGCACAGTGGTTACATTCCTGCCAAGTCGTTCTGCAATATTGCGGAAAGAAAATCCACCTTCTCGTAGCCCTATTACACGACCTCGTTCAAACTCCGTGAGCTGTTGATAATGGCTTCTTCGTCTGCTTAAAGGCATTCTTGACTAACATCAACACCCTACGTTGAATCTCAACGATAACTAACGCTCACGAACGTTACATCGCGTATTTACAACAAACCTGCTTTGCATGTTCCGAGGGCGCTACTAGCGCCACACGTACGCGCCGAGCGCGAAATTTGCATAGACGTCATCTTACCGATGTAATCTCACCGCATACCAACTGTCATTTATCTAACACAACCCCTTCTTGGTGTTGGGATTTTTTTCCGTCAGTGTAGTTCAAATATACTTGTAGCATGTGTATCAAACCAAATTTATGTGCGTGTACAGCTTTTGAATACAGAACCATAACTGTTCAAAGGGTAAGTATTGATAAGCATCGATTGGTCTTTGATTGACCAAATCAAATGAATGATTTATTTAAAATTCACGAGGACACAAAAATATTGTTAAAAAACGCCTTGGAATATGCATAACATCAATAAGTTCGATATATGACTTCCTTAAATCAACTTCGCAGCTAAAAGGAAATATTTCAGCGTCGACCTCTTCCTATTTAAATTTACATAAATAAGAAACTGCAGACAGGTTTTAACTTAAATTATTTAGTAGTTCGATAAGAAGTTTTGATAAGATCCTTCATTTTTTCACTTTTATCATTTAAAAATTACTGTATAACATTACTACTGCACTCTTAGCAATGATTTTTTCTGTAACTGACTAATGATACTTATTGTACTAATCATATTTTTTTAAATATATGTTGTCTACACCAGGAACTGGGTAAGTACAGATCCCTTTGCCTTTTCTTCTTCTTTTTTTTGTAGCAGATAGCTGCACGATGTTCGATGAGAAAAAAATATCCATTTTTTCAATTCATTATTTCTTTAGGAACGGAGCTGAAAATGGAAATTAAAAATGATTAAATTAGGATTACTACTTGTCAATCAAAAACAATCTTAACATTGTGCATATGTTAGACAACAGTTTCTTAAAATTAAATCTCATTTTGAATTTTTCAGTTTCCTTTAATATTGTCGTTGAAATTCTCTGCTTCAAAGCGCTTCATTAAAAAAACTGCAGTTATATGTCTTTATTTCCATCTTGAACAATCAGCATGTCCAACTCAATTATTTATAAATTAATATTATTACTATTTTGCGAAAAAATTAGCTTTGACATTCTTTCTTCCATCTTTTGTGTCATCGTGATCTCTTGTATGTTTAAGATGAACACCTTTTCTTGAAAAATTGCTTCCCGGCATTAAAATGTTTTGTTTCAAGTGCTAATTTCAATGAAAGAAAATAATTTATTATGAAGCATTTATTCAGCTGTAGTTAAAGAAGCAGGGTCTGAAATAATTTTTCTGTATGTGAAAGTATCAAAACGTCATATGATTAATCAAATTAATCATATGCTTTTAATTAAATGGCAATCTCCAGCACAAATATTTAAGAATCAAATATTTTTTCATAGAGGTAAACTGTTTATTGTTTTCAATTTTTAAATTATATTTTGCAGTGCGTTGGGCTTCACGAGAAGAAAATTTGAATTCCATTTCATGTTCTTTTCCTTTTACTAGGAACCATAGATGAGCTGTAAAAATGTTGACAAAAATAATTTAAAATATTCATGAAAGATTTCCTATTTTTTGTATTTTCCAACTCGTGTTTTCTACAAAACTTTCTGGTATTATTATTATAGAAAACTACATTGTTTAAAATTTGAAAGTGGTATTACTCATTAAAGTCAATTCCACAATGCCAATGAAATGTAAGTTTCCTGCATTATATGAAAGAACTAAACGTACAGTCGAATTCCTAATGTTGTTGTTTTATTTTGTGGAGACAATTTGGTAGAGCTTTCATGTCGAATATTTTAATTTATCCAAAGAAAATTACTCTCAGAAAATTCAATCCACGTAAGAATTCTGGATATGAGTTATGCATGAACCGCCAGTTCTACTGTTCAGTACGTAATATCATCAGAGCAGCAAACTTGAAAATTACATCGCCCTGGGGCGGGAATCTAACGCATATGTCCTGAAATCGGAAGCAGCAGGTTCGATTCCTGCTCCAGAGCTATGTATTTTTTAAGTTTTCTGCTGTGATGTTGTTACGTATTGAATAACAGGACTGGTGTCTGAGCGTGTGATGCAGATCTGATTGACATAATCCTGACCGTGTTTTACCGATTTAGTGAAGACTATTTCTACTGTGAATTCCATAATCAAGTCCACATGTTTTTTCAGCAATGGAATTGGGGAAATGTGAGACGTTTTCTTAATTGATAAATGCGGATGTGTAAAAATGAACTATTTAGTTCTTAGACAGTAAGCTTGTAATGGACAGTTATCTACAAATGCTGGCAGTGGGAAATACTGATTCTACTGTACAACGCCGTCTGTTCGTGGTGGTGTAGATAAGAATCATTATAAAAGTTATACGTAACCCTTTTTCGTGTGCGAAAAAGGGTTACGTTATAAGGTGGTGGATATTTCTGCATGGAGAATAAAAGGAGAACACAGGGAAAGACAAAGAACAGATTCTGCGTGATGAATATGGACATGCAGAGCCATACTCACCACGAGCAGCAACCATCAGATTTATTGATGATAGGTTGAGCTTTTATAAAAGCAGTTCTTGAGAATATGTCTTGCATGAAGTTGGTGAATACCATCAGAACTTCGTCCATAAATAGGGTCGCATCCTGATGAACGGTCCTCATTCATAAATTTGAAGAACTGTCTCTCAAGGTAACAAAGCTGTTCAAAAATTCCCCCGTGGCATCGTGAATACTTGCACAATTTTTTCGAGGAAGAAATTTTTATCAGCAAATTTCGCGTTCACTCCTTCATTCCTGTGGCAGAAATTTATATTTGTTGTAAATTCTCAAGTCAAAAATGTCTGATTCTTAATAAGTGGAAAGAGAGTTTTTGGTTTGCATTCTGGAAGCAATGTTTCTTTCCGTTGCAAAAGTTTAGCACAACCCATTTTCGAACGGCAATTTTTTTGTATTATCCTTTTCGTTTTCAAAATCTGGTAGACTTTTTGTGTTCCTTTTGAATTATTATCCGATAATTGAAAGGTATAATTTAATTTTAATAGGAATATTTGACGACATTGAGCTTTCTTCCTCTCAGGGCTTTACTCCATTGCTTATGTGACTAATTTTTGGATTGTTTTTGGCAAATATTTGTGTTATTTTAATTTTATTTTCGTTCTGGGAGGTGACACCAAAAGCTGAAATAGAATTGTTACTAAGAAACATTCTTTCTAGTAATGTAACATGCAATTTGAGCTGGACGAAACGCTTTGTGACTTCTTTCTGAGAGGTATGATAGAGTTACCAGACATCTAGTTGTTAGAGCACTGGTCTCAGTCCAGATGGTCGCGGGAACGATCCTGAGCAATCTTTGCTGCCCTGAACCATTAAATATTCACCTGGCCCTAGGAAGACACTTTAAACCTTTGATCAGAAAAAGTAGACCCCAGGTGCAATATGCTTCCATTTGTTCTCTCCCTCTCTGCGCTGACGTAATTTTTTGATTTCCAAAGTCACGAACACCCCACTACACCGATTCGTACAAATCATCTGACAGTCCAGCTTCTCTGACCTGTGTATCTATCTACTGCCTTGCATGAGTCTCTAGGTTCCATCTAATGTGTCTTCTTTTCTAACACGTAGAACAAAGGTTCCTTCTGAAACAGAAAACGTTACCTTTACACATTCCCTGTAGGCGGAAATCCCTACGAGATATTGATGAGCATATTTTTTGAGAAGTACACAAATTTAAGGTGTCAGTACACTTGAAGTACTTGTTGCCTTCCAAAATCGAAACGTTTTAGGTTGTAATCAGCTGATATATTCCACTTACAAGCCACTTCACTTGATTTACTCAACCTCACGAGCTGCTAACCAACAGTTTACGTGTGGCAGAATTGTCGTCCTCATTTCTTTTACATATTTACAAACTTTTGAAAAACTTTGGTGGAGAAATCTATGTTTCGGATGGATTTAGGGTATTTATATTTTTGGAAATAAATCTTATATCCACCGTTGGGGAGGAATCGTGGGCTTTGAGTGCTCAACAATTGTTACACAAAAATTTGTATCTCTCTATATTCATGGATATTTAAATGTATTTGCTTGTAATAAGATGAAATATTACCATAAAGTGCACTTTCCTCACGTTTATGAAGTAAACCTTACAGATGCTTTGCCAAAACGTCGAAGCACCCCGAAAACATAGTTCGATCCTGATGAAATTTCGCATGCAAGTACCCCAGGGGCCGAATGTGGAAATTATAAAAAAAACAACGAAGAATGAAGAAATGGTGGCCTCACTGATGCCGCATATCCATTGAAGTATATCAAAAGTAAAGCTCGCACGCAGGGTCTATTGGCGCAGCTCGTTGCAGTTGAGTTAACCTTAACGGACCGTGAGGATGCCTTGACCTGGGATTCCTGCACAATACGAGCTGTTGCGTGAGTTTGAGAGAGAATGATTAATTCGGCTGCGTGGGGCAGGCTGGTCAGGTCGCGGTGTCTCCAGCCACATAGGTATGAGCGACGCGACAATCGGGCGATGTTGGGCCCAAATGGTCGTGGAGGACACAACCCAGCGTCACGCGTTCAGTGGACGGCCGAAGGCAACGACAGAGCGCAAGGATGAAGCGACTGTAAAAACCACATGAACAAAACCAAATTCGTAGCTTTGAACCGCGCGTGGCCATACTGCATAGTCTACAGACATGGAAGTGGCCATTTTGCACAGTCTAAATGCACGGAAGTGGCCATACTACACAGTCTAAAGGCACGGAAGTGGCCATACTACACAGTCTAAAGACACGGAAGTGGCCATATTAAACAGTCTAAAGGAATGGAAGTGGCCATACTGCACAGTCTAAAGGAACGGAAGTGGCCATACTGCACAGTCTAAAGGCACGGAAGTGGCCATACTGCACAGTCTAAAGGCACGGAAGTGGTCATACTGCACAGTCTAAAGGCACGGCAGTGGCCATACTGCACAGTCTAAAGGCACGGAAGTGGCCATACTGCGCAGTTTAAAGGCACGTAAGTGGCCATATTGAACAGTCTAAAGGAACGGAAGTGGCCATACTGCATAGTCTAAAGGCACGGAAGTGGCCATACTGCACAGTCTAAAGGCACGGAAGTGGCCATATTGCACAGTTTAAAGGCACGGAAGTGGCCATATTGCGAGTTTAAAGGCACGGTAATGGCCATATTGCACAGCCTAAAAGCACGAAAGTGGCCATATTGCAGAGTCCAAAGGCACTGTAGTGGCCATTCGGACTGTTACTAGACGCCTTGTGGTACGAGCACTGCATTCGATGAAGCCATTCCGCCGCCTACCACTGATCAGTGAGCATCGTCAACTCAGGTTGCAGTGGTATCGGGCCCGACCAACGTGGGATAGAGTCTAGATGCGTCGTGTTGTCTTCAGCCCACGGTTTGCATTTGGCGCCGATGACCAGTGCATACGTGTCTGGAGGCGAGTCGGCCAGCGACAGGATCCTGCATTTGTAGTAGAAAAACGCACGGCTCGCACACCGGGAGTGACAGTCTGGGGACACATTCACTATAATAGCCGGACAACGTTAGTAGTCCTCTGTACCATCCTCACGGCTCAACGGTACGTTGACGACATTCTACGAACTGTTCGGTTGACATTCCTGTCGCAGCATAACCGAACAATTTTTAAACAGGATAATACCCGACCACAAAGGACACGGCTCTCCCAGGTCTGCGCCAGTGATGTCGATACCTTTCTCACGGATCTAACATGTATGAGACATGATCAAACAACGCATACGCGTGTCGCGGAATGTCGGCGAACTGGCCAGCAATTCGGAGACCATCTGGCATTCTATATCTCAGGAGAGTATGCAGGAACTTTAGGCGTGTACGCGAATACGGATAACCGATTGTTTACTATCCAGAAATGGGGACAAAACTTACTGACACTACAACGTATTGACTTGTTCCACTCGTGGAATTGTTTATCCAAATATGTACATTGAATAAATAACTCCACTGCGGCGCCACAACGTACTGACTTGTTCCACTCGAGATTGTTTTATCGGAATAACTGAACCAACTGTTTTGTTTTTGTTTCTTTTTTATTGGCAAGTAGTGTATATAAATCCCGAATACGTGCTTACAGATTTTTAAAAACACTATAAAATATATATTTAGTGAAATATCCAATTAAGTTTAACTATCAATTAAGAGTTCTGTTGCATTTATTTTGTAATCAAATATATACAGCATAAAATAATTAGTTCTAGATTTCCTGCTTAGGGAAGGTTGTTTCAAATTTATGTCGAGCGCTTTCGCTTTGCTTTCCGTTTATAAG
Organism: Macrothele yani; assembly: GCA_039090855.1. Taxonomy (NCBI): domain Eukaryota; kingdom Metazoa; phylum Arthropoda; class Arachnida; order Araneae; family Macrothelidae; genus Macrothele; species Macrothele yani. The sequence goes on from CM076995.1 coordinate 192,425,255, forward strand.
CTACCTATGAAACATCCCTTAGGAAAGTTCAAGAGCTACCTGCTAACGACGAAGGACTCCACCTTTCAACGTACCTTTTTCCCAATGATGAAATGACTTAGGGAAAGCGCTCACCATGCTCATTACTCAGATCTCCATCAGCTTTCAGGGAAAATGTCGAGATGAGAGTGAAGAAAAGGAATTTTCAAAGACATGTGGAGAACAAGTTTCCTGCAACTTGTAAGCAAGACATCCACAAGCTCGCTATAGTTTTCTGTCCTCTTGTTTCCAAAAAGGTTAACCAAGCATCCTTGAAATTTTGTCATGTTAGGTTATCGTCTTATTCAAATATTTCATCGAAGTGTTCAAAATCTGCACAAGGGAACGAATCTGTGGACCAAAAGAAGTCACCTTTTTATCTTTGCGTCATTCAGTAGGGCGCATTTTGCCCTTCGGTACTTGAAGTCCTCTCCAACCCTGTCCATGGGATTAACAAAATTCCTCATAAGGTTTTGCTTCCAGTTCTTCACATTAAATTCCTCTTAACGTGAAGAGCTGGAAGTAAAATCTTCTGTGAATCAACAAAAGGATTGTTTTGGACAATATTTGCATCTGACACTACAAATTTTCTAGTTGTCCATGTTTTTGTGTTTGTAAAGAAAAGCACGTGTCCTACAGCCCCACTCACAAATAAAGCAACAAACTGTGTAAACACAAGGTGCTTGCATACTAAATGGGCAATGACGTTAACGTCCCCTACAAACCTGCTATTGGAAAACACAATACTTTATGGCTTCGAGAAAAAACTCCACATTTGAAGTAATACTCATTCATGTCAATTGTATAACCTATAGAAACTAAGGGAAGGTAAATACCGATGTGTTGTAGGACATATTTGGAACTCAGCTTTGAGGAATCGATAAAAAGTCTCTAAGCTTGAGGTTTGTGATTCATGTTCAGGGGCTTCATGAGGCCTTTTAGGTAGATTTTTTTATTGGAGGTTTAACGACCACCGTGAGCAACTCAATGGGCTATAAGCAGTCGCCCGTCCCTAGTGTAGAGTCACTGGTTCCAGGGAAGGGAGAGAGCCAGTGCCGTAAGACAAACACAGCATCCATGCCTCACCGGGATTTGAACCCGGACCCCTATCGGATGAATGATCAGAGGCCATCGCTTGGACCACTGTGCCACCGTGGCGGCCCTTTTAAGTTGGTGCATGCAACAAAAGTATCTTTCATAGTAAAGGAAAAGAGTTAAAGCTCTTTGCCTAATCCTACAGATGGATCTTTTTATTTCATTTTCCAGAAACCGAACTGAACATCCAACGGAAATAAAGGAACTCGGCACAATAGATTCCTCTTAGGAGAAGGAGATCCACAACAAGTAAAGCTGAATATGGCTGAATCTATCTAAATTTTGTATGCAGCAGAAAATAACTAGTGTTAGTAATCAAGAGAGAGAGAGAGAAGAACCGGTTTTAACGGCATGCTAGGAAAGGATGGAGGTGTGAGGCGGTGTAAGGGTGAAAAACTGAATTTTAAAAAGAATTGAAGTGTGAAGCTTTCATCTGTCCAAGGCTCCACTGTTGGCACTGTGATCTAAGCGCTAGTTTTAACACTCTTCCAAGTGGGTACGAGCTCGAACCTCGTGTAGAGGCATGAATGTTTTGTTTGACTTAAGGTAGTAGCTTCCGCAAATCCTGAAACCAGTGACTCTAAGGTGAGGACGGTAGACTGCTTATAGCCTATTGTGTGCTCCCGGTGTTCGTTAAACCTCACGATCCCACAACAGTACAACCACTCCAAACTCATGCAGCCGCCCCGGTGGCGCAGTGGTCTAAGGCACTTGCCTCTGATCATTCACCCGTAAGGGGTCCGGGTTCGAATCCCGGTCAGGCATGGATGTTGTAATTGTCTTACGGCACTGGCTCTCTCCCTTCCCTGGAACCAGTGACCCTAAATTAGGGACGGGCGACTGCTTATAGCCTATTGAGTTGCTGACGGTGGTCGTTAAACCTCCAATAAAAAAAAACTCATGCAAGCATTTCTTGCAACTGCTACAGGCTTGTGTCGGTTATCTGAAACAGGTAGTCAGCCTGTACAAGGCTGACTAAAAAGAAAGCTGTTCTTTCACATGGCTGGGACGGTACGGAAAAATGAACTGTTTGAGACTGCATTGAACCAATATTTTTGAATCATGTTAAACGTTTTTGGGAATATTTCGCGATTGTAATTTTATTTGATTACATTTTTGACACAATAAAATGTTCAGCTGTCTTCTCTTCTTATTATTTTTCTAAGCTTTTAAAGCTTACTCTAAAGAAAGAAAAATATGCACGTAGTTCAGAATCACACATTTTACTAAGGGTCTTTAAAAGAAAACAGTTCAAGTGTAAGATATTTTTTCGAATACAATTTCTTAGTTTCAAATAAAGGAACAATCAGTGATGTTTTCTGCATCTCTCTTCCTTTGTACTGCAATGTATGCAGGAATTTAGGGATGTGTTTTTTAAGAGTTTCGATCAATGTAAATATTTCACATGATAAACCTCTCAGTTCCTGTTGACGTCCAGTACCGTATACGCGATGCTGTTCTTTGCTTTGATATAATTGGTATACCTTAGTTCTCCACTTGTTTAGAAGCTAACATGACAGCAGACTGAAGTAAATTACCTACATATGTATGGGACTGAAAAGCAATGATTTATGTAGAGAAAATAGGGTAACTGAAACGAATACTGGATCAATAACTTCATCGGAGGGATACGAACATGAATATTATTTTCCAGCAAGATTTGTTTCCGTAAATTCTGCTCTGAACAAACCAATATATTGGATTGGGCAGAATGAAATGTCCTGCACAAACAAGGACAGGCCCCCACCACAGCAAAATGGAACCACCCACATGTGTTGCGGTTATTTCGTCACAGAGTTACTATAAATAGCTAGAATGTGTGTGAAGAAAAAGGTTCTACCGTGGTTTGTTTGGACGTAACGTATCTTGCAAGGGAAACATGCAGACACCGGATTTGAGAGTCATCTCCCTGTATGAATTTGTACTGGTCCATTCTGCAGAAATTTGCCGTTCGACATGTTAACAAAGCGTTTCGGGATAATACAGCCAACGAACGAACCATTCGGCAATGGCTTGTGAAGTTTCGAAGCGGAGATACCTACCTGCAAAACAAAACACGTGTTCACCGACTGTTGCTGTTTGTGACGATGTCCTGTTACGAGTGGTTGAAGCGGACCTCCGAAAAACGTGTCGTGAGATAGCGGCAGAGGTAGATGTCAACCACATGACAGCTGTTCGGCGTCTGGCTGTGCTGGATAAGGTCAAAAAGCTGGACATGCGGCTGCTGCCTGAGTTGACAACTGCCAAAAAGACTAGGCGTTTGGAATTCTAAACGTCGCTGCTTGCCAGAAATAAACAGGAACATGTACTGCATTGAATGGACACATGTGACGAGAAGTGAGTCCTTTATGTTAATCGGAAACGATCTGCACAATGGTTAAGCAAGGCACAGCCTGCTGGACGTCAACCTTATACACCAAGAAGATAATGCTCCTTGTCTGGTGGTCCACAGCCGGGACAATTCATCAGAGTTTCTTGGCAAGAGGCCAAACCAACACTGCAAAATGTTAGTGTGCTGAATTACACCCGATGCACCGGAAATTGGTGCAGAAACAACCGGTTTTGGTCAACTGACATGGTGTTCTTTTGCTCGATGACAACACCCGCCCTCATGTCTCACAACGAACGATGCCGACACTAATTTCCTTGCGCTATGAAGCAGTGCTACATCGTGCCTATTCCCGGATTTGTCTCAAACATACTATCGTTTGTTTCATCGCCTGGACCACATCCTGTCCGGGAAACAGTTCACAACAGACAACAAAGTTCAATGTGCAGTTGGTGACTTCTTCGGGTCCCAGGCAGAAGACATTTTTCGTTCCGGGATCATGGCCTTGGCGGACAAATGGCAACTATGTGTCGATGCATAGGGAGATATTTTTGCCTAGGTAAATTGTCCTACTTTTTCCGTTTATGCCGTCTACCTGTGCTCGTCCTTTGCCAGACATTTCATTCGCACAAACTCAATAGTAGAATCCTCTGCCGGACATTTCATTCGCACCAACCTAATAGTAGAATCCTTTGCCGGACATTTCAATTCCCACCAACCCCATAGTCGAATCTCTCTGCCTTCTGGTACTTTGGTATCCTCTTCTGAAGGATCATTCTTTTCATTTAAATAACATTGACCGACTCAATGTAAAGGCTTTTCTAAATGTCATTAAAATTGCCTTAAATAAGCTTCTCCTGAATTAACTAAAATGCTGAACCGTAACCTAGCATGCTTCTCCCCATGTGCGTAGAGATGGGACATGTGTTTTCGGAAAGAAAGCTCTCATCTGCAGGTGAACTTGGATTTCAGCTTCTATGGATGCAAAATTGATAGTGTATCTTCAGGATACGTTCGTGCTGACGTATGAACATTTCCTCATAGGAGGTCAGCTTAATGGTCGCATTGTAACAATTAATATGATGCAAGAAACTTTTAACGAAGCTTTATAGCTTTATCACCCTTGCACTAAATTTTAAATATTTTAACAGTTCCAATTCAAAGATGAGTTCAAGTTTCATGGTAGTGACGCATATCACTTACACACTGAGTGGCCACTTTATTATGACCACCCCATCAGTACTTCGTTGGGCCATCTGTTACCTTTAACACTGCGTCGATTCTTCATGGCATGGACTCCACGAGATGTTGATAGGTGGTTTGTGGAATCTGAGAGCATTCTTGATGAATAGCACTTTCAAGGAGTGTGAGATTGCAGGGCTGTGGATCCAGCTGTCTGATGGCTCGTTCAACTTCATCCCGCAAATTCTCAATGGGGTGAAGATCTGGAGATTGTGGGATCCACCTAAGCAAAGTAAACTCACCGGCATGTTCCTGAAACCAACCCTGTACAATACGAGCACTATGGCAGGACGCATTATCTTGTTGAAAGTAGCCATCGCCATTGGGATAAACCATCCACATGACAGGATGCACTTGTTCCGCAACGATGTTTAGATATATGTGCCAGTCAGACGTTGATCAACACGAATTAAAAGGCCCAAAGCATGCCTGGAAAACATTCCCCAAACCATAACGATGCCTCCACCAGCTTGAAGGGTTGTAGCAATGCATTTGGGGTCCATACTTTCGAGCTGTTTTCACCAAATTCTCACTCGGCCATCGGCATGGTGCAACTGAAAACGTGATTCATCGGACCACATGATTTGTTTCCAATTATCGACTGTCCAATCCTTGTGCTCCTGTGCGTACTGGAGACGTTTTCTCTTGTTAACTGCAGACAGCAAAGGTGTTCGAACAGGCCTTCGGCTGCCATATCCCACCCGACGCAGTGTACGGCGAACAGTGCGTGCAGAGATCATTTGAGGGTCCTTGATTAAGATGGTCTGTAATTTGCTGCACTGTGGCCCTTCTGTTGTCTGTTACCAGTCTGGACACTCTCCGTTCCGCCCGAGCAGTCACTAGTCGATGAAGACCACACGTTGCACGTAGAGACCCAGTTTTTGGGGTGACAGTCCAGTTTTTGCTCTGGAACATTTCACGAATGCGGCGGTTTCGGTGATACTCGCTCCATGCCTCCGAGCTACTACAATCATCCCACGTTGAAAGTCCGTCAAATTGCAATTTTTACCCATCTCGTACACCCCAAAATCACTTCTACTACTGTCTCCTGCACTAAGCTTTCCCTTTTCATACTAGTCTCGCCCTCTGGCAGCAACAGCGTGCAGCCATATCTCATTTGCTTAAAACTGTCAGGTGGTCATAATAAAGTGGCCATTCAGTGCATATTTACGGCCTTACCTTTAATGGCGTCCAACTATGCCAGCAAAATGTGCTTGTCGAGTAGAAGTTTCTTCGTCCCTGTTTCATTTTTACTTTCCCATCTAAATTCCAGATCCAATCCTTTTACTTCTTTCGATCGGATTTCTTGATTTTGTGCTGAAGTTTTTCTCGCTGTCCATTTTTATTCAAAGCCTTACCTTTAATGGTGTCCAATTATGTCAGCAAAATGTGCTTGTCGAGTAGAAGTTTCTTCGTCCCTGACTCACTTTTACTCTCCCATCTAAATTCCAGATTCAATCCTTTTACTTCTTTCGATCGGATTTCTTGATTTTGTGCTGAAGTTTTTCTCGCTGTCCGTTTTTATCTTTTTTCCCACAGTCCCCTTAATTGACCTACATACAGTACACAGCTTGTCACAAAGCAACTGAAAATGTTTTTAAATGTGCAATACTACGTTTAATCTTGGCACGGATCGAGAAAATACGGTAGTCGTTGTAGTAACCATAGGAACCGGCCGCACTTGTTCATCACGCATGCGTCGTCCGTAGTGCACAGTTTAATAAGCGTTGTTCCGTGAAACCCTAATAAATGTTTCCACGGTGTGTTTTTTGAAAAGGTGGATGTGAAAGAGGGAAAAAGAAGCGCTATTAAGTTTTTCTGTCCACTTAAGAAGTCTGTCTGAGAGACTTTCCATCTTATGCAAGAGGCATATAAAGATGGATGTCTAGTAAAATCAATTTACAGATGGCATAAATAATTTCTGGATGGTCGTGTATCAGCGGCTTTTACCGCGACTTTCAACGAGTGTTAGAGTTAAATAATGGGGTTTATTATACGGAAAGGCAGGCTCCTATCAATTAGATATATCGAAGATATGGTTCACATTTCAAAATCATCAATTCACGGAAATTTAACCGAGCATTTGGACATGAAACGATTTTGTTCAGCTCGGGTTCCCCATTTATTTTCATGTGCAGCCCAATGCAAGGCCGCATATAACCAATTGTGTCCTTTCTTATTTGGAGAAAGTGAATATTAAGTTGATGACCCCATCTTCATGTAGTTCAGATTTGTCACCATGTGATTTCTGGTTGTTCTCCATATCAAAAAAGGCATTTCAGGGACGACAATTTGAGACTGATCAACAGCTGTGCAGGGATGCTTCCACAGGATTTCAAGAAAAATTCTACATTCAAAAAGTGGTAGGAACGTTGGGACACCTGCATTCCATGCAATGGACAGTATTTCGAAAACGATGACCACTTCCTTGATAATTCAAGTGCACATATTTGTTTCATAAAAGCATTCTCAGTTGGAACCTTGTAAATAATTACTTTCGTTTTTATCAAACACATTGACTCAGTCAAATGCAATATTAATTGTTGCTAATCAGTTTCTTTATATTTTTTGCTGCTTCCAAGTTTGGCATCAACAATTAACCTACTGGACACGTATCGTGAAATTATCGCTCTTACGTTGAAGTCCCTGAATAATTTTTGAAATCAGTCATATGACTTTATACACAGCCGAGTCATATTTTTGTGACCACCTCCTACTTTTGATGACAACAGCGCGTAGCCAATAAAAGAAGGCACGTGTCGTGAGCTGGCTTGGGGAGTATATAAGGTGTGCCTTAGGCAATCTGAAAGCATATCACTCGTTGCTGTTATGGATAAAAGAAGCAATTTATCAGATTTGCAAAAAGGGATGATTATCGGCTTTCGGGCCAAGGGTGACAGTACTTCTGAAACAGCGCAGTTTGTCAACTGTTCGCGTGCTGCTGTGGTTAAAATGTATAAATCACGGTGCGCGAGGGCCGATCGACACGCTACAGTGGAGTAACTCACTGGCCGAATGAACCAGGGGGCTACGGAAGTGTGTCTAAAACGACAGTTCAGCGAACCCTGCTACGTATGGGGCTCCGATGCACACAGATGGTCACTGCACCTATGCTAACGAAGGTGCATCGGCAGAAAAGGCTTACATTTGAACGACAGTATTGGACTTGAACCTCCGCTGATCGACAAAGGATTGCCTTCTCGGATGAGTCACATTTTCTACTTCATCGAACGGATAGACGTTGGCGTATAAAGTGGGAACTTCGGAGAACAAACGCTCTTCAGCCATTGCTGGTTGAATACAAGCTGTTAGGGGCAGCGTTATGCTCTGGAGAATGTTTTCATGGCATTCTCTGGGTCCACTCATGTCTGTGAAATGTACTACGGACTGAATTCGATATGAATCCATCCTTGCATACAACGTACGCCCATATATGTTGATTGCATTCGCTGGGGACGATGGGATCTTCCAGCACGACAATGCAACATGTCACACAGCTGGAAATGTCCGAGAGTGATTGGAAGAGCTCCATGAAGAATTCAAAGTTCTTCCCTGACCCTCTAATTCTCCAGACGTAAACTTAATTCAGCATTTGTGAGATCACCTCGATCGTTTTGTTCGCTCTATGGATTCTCCGCCCCGCACCCTCAAGCAGATGCCAGATGCATTGCAGTCAGCATTTCTCCACATACCTGTGAACACTTACCAGCACCTTATTGAGCCACTTCCAGCCCGTCTAGCTGCTGTCCGCGTTGCACACTGCGGGTACTGTGGATATTAGCTGGTGGTCACAATAATGTGACTCGACAGTGTATAACTGCAATATCGTAGTGAATACAAACAGGTGAACTATTTCATGACTTACGATGACATTTTCCCTTCAGTGGCTTGTGTTTTGCAGGAAAATTTGAATTGTACAGCATACGCTAACCTTTTGAAGAAAACGGGAATTTTTTTATTCGGTTTCATAGAAGTAAAACACGCATTCCAAAAAGCACAGCAATCTGATGTTTCAACAGATGTATTAATAATAAATTGGCATTTTACATCGCGGTGGGAAATTTTTCTCTCTGACAATTTACTCAACGACTTCCAAAAGCTATAGTAACAATTTTTCTCGAATTTTTAGGTAGTATTATTTTTATCTTAGTCCTCAGAAAACAAAACGAATGAACTAGTTCTCACAGCATACTCTGATAACTCGGCACCCTCCGCTTACTGATGTTTCTTCTGGATTTGAGCAAAGGAGCTGTATGCATCTTCTACCGTTACCAGGGCATTTGATGTGTTGAAGCGTTCCTGAAAACAAAGGAAAAAAGATCTTTGGCATTAACTTTCATTTTTATTATTTTTTAGTAAATATTGCTTGTATTACCATGCATATAATTTAAAACTGGCCACTACTTGTAAAACTTCAAACTGATGAATTTAACAACAAATAGAGAATTACTTCATTTTACTTTTTTTGCTAATAGCTAATATTTATTATTTAAAATTTAATTCAGTTGTTTCACGTGAGCTTAGAAATTTCGCAATTTTCGTTTCGTCACAAAATCCTGTTTATTAATTCATTTATAGTTTCGTATGTATACTCTTTCCCTCTCGTATATCATCTTTAGTCCTTTCTAACACATTTCCCTAACCTTTCTTTCTAATATGCATCTTGGTTTGGATACGTATAAAGTACTTTTTCAGGCGAATTATTTTCAACGTCTGTTTAACGGATTTACCGTACCATCCATCAATCCATACCTCAATGCCAGAACAATATTAGTATTAAAGTAATCAAATTCATGTTCGGTTTTTTTGGACGCGGATGAATTGCATACCTACAAAGGCCGTTACATAAAAACTGAGAGTACTTTTTAGCACGATCTTTTGTAAAAAAAGATCGTGCTTCTGTTATCGGTTTGTCCGTCCGTCCGTCTGTACCCACGATATCTCTCCAACTATTAGTCGGATTTTAAAAATTCTTTTTGCATTGGGAAGCTTGAAATATGCAAATGATGATCCTTTATATCGTTTTTTTTTACGATGTACAATTTTGCTGGTAGAGGGCATAAATGCAGATGATGTCGAATTCAAAAATACATTTTAATCCACATATTTGCTTCTAAACATCCGATTGAAAAAAACATTTTTATCTTTCAATTCCAATTATATCGAAGAGTATTTTAGATTACGCATAAATTTTCCAAATTACGCATAGATTTTCCGCTAGGGGCTTAAAAATAAATTACCTTTTCCTCGATAACTCTACTTCTAAAACTCCGATTTGAAAATTTTTTTCTTTAGCGGATACATCTCCTCATGGAAAATATTTTGCATATAATTTAAAATTTTTGGTAAAGAATACTTTGGGCACCAGGGGGCGTAAGTGTTAATTTTTGCTTCTGATGTATTTGCCATAACATCGGAGCTTCTAAAATATTGATTGAAACAATTCTTTCGTGGACTAATGCCACTCACATCGATAAACATTTTCGAAATATTTTCTTCTTAAAATATTACACAGTTTCTCCGCCAGGGGGCGTAGATGTACATCTTATTTTTGTCAATATATCTACTTCTAGGATACCGACATGAAAAATTCCTTCTTTGTTGGATAGTGTTTCCCGTGTGACATGCTTTTCATGTAATTTCAAAATTTTCAAGTAATTCACAGACTTCACGCTAGGGGTGTAGCGGTAAATTGCGTTCCCCCCTATATCTCTGCCTCTAATTCTCCGATTTGAAAAATTCTTTCTGCACCGGATGCAGCTCCTGATGGGAAATCGTTTGCACATATTTTCTAATTTTTGTAAGAATTGGTTTGACCACGAGGTGACGTAAGTCTTAATTTCCGCTTCTGATGTATTTGCAGCAAAATATGAGCTTCTAAAATCTCGATTGAAAAAAAAGTCGTTTGTTGACCGATACTAGTCCTCATGCCGACAAACCTCTTCGGAAAATTTTCTTCTTGAAAAATGCATGGTTTCTCCGCCAGGGGGCGAAGATGTATATCTTATTTTTGTCAACATCTCTACTTCTAAGAGTACGATTTGAAAAATTCCTTCTTTGTTGGATAGTGTTTCCGATGCGAAATATTTTTCCTATAAATTCAAAATTGGCAAGTAAATCATAGACTTTCCGCTAGGGAGCACAAAGGTAAATTGCATTTTCGGCGTTATTTCTGTTCCAAAAGATCTGATTTAAAAATTTCTTCCTGTATCTCGTACAAGACCTAATGGAAAATATTTTTCACATAATTTCAAATGTTTGGTAAAGAATGGTTTAGCCACCAGGGGTCATAAGTGTTAATATCTGCTTCTGAAGTATTTGTTGCAAAATCTGGGATCCTGAAAGCTCAAAGCGACCGATACCGCTTATATGGATACACCTTTTGAGAATACTTTCTTTCTAAAATAATGCATGGTTTTCCCACCAGGGGACGTAAAGTCACACCTTATTTTTGTCGATATCTCTGTTTCTAAGAGTTCGTAAGCTCACGATTCCGTTTACAGCAATATCCAAAGGAATTAAAAACCTGATGAAAATCTTCTTTCTTTGGTCAGATCTATTGTTTTCCATACCGGTTTCATTGATTTTGAATAGCTTTGATAAATTAAATTTGCGTCAGAACGGATTCAAAAGACGTGCTTATTACACCCTAAACTTCGGTGACATCTTTCTTGTTTTTGTTGGAAACAGCGCGAAAAGAAAATATAACTACTCAAACGACTAACTAAATTAAGGTAGTATCAATGGCAATAGTTATTAGCCGTGGCAGACGATTCTGGTTTTGTTATTGCGCTGTTGTTTAAGATACGTCTGCATTTCGCCATACAGCTATGGTGGAGAGTGATCCAGTGTTAAGAAGTTAAATGCGTTGCGCGATAAAATGTTGTTAACGTTTGGGTAAAAAAGCTGCAGACAGAGTTCACTTAATGAAAAAATCTTACGAAGATAAACGTTTGAGTCAGTCAATGATTTTTCAATATCACTGTGATTTAAAAAAAAGGACGTTTGTCGGCAGAATTCGCTCCTAGACCTGGTCGACCTGAAAGTGTTGTTACGGAGCTTATTGTCAACACTGTTTGGACAATCCTGCAAGAATATCGACGAATGACGTGGGGAGACATAGCGGCGTCAACTAATAATTCAAAAACATCGGCATTCCGCATTCTACTCGACAAATTACTGCTGCATCTTGTGTGTTCCAGATGGGTACCTGATTACCTGACGAGAGAACAATTGTTAGCCATAGTTCAGGAATGGAAACAAATTATTGCAAAGGATATAAACTTTCTGAACAAAGTAATAGTTGCCGATGAAGCATGGGTCCACTATTTCAAGCCTTTCACGAAGCACGCATGGAGTGTCTGCAAAAACACGGGCTCCCCTCCTCTGAAAAATATCCGCCAAACCAAATCAGCTGGGAAAGTGATGATGGTAATTTTCTTTTATCATAAACGGGTAGTTTACCACCATGCCGTTCCTCCACAAATTGCTCTCAATGCTGAGTATTGCATGTCAATCTTAAAGTGTCTGCGACGACACATATCTATTAAGCGATCAGAACTGCTGGGCAAGTAGACCTTACACCATGATAACGCTCGCCCGCATTAAACGGTTTGTGTTCAATCGTTTCTTACGAAATGCAGTATTGAACTCATGCCACAGCCTACCAACAGTCCAGACTCGCCACGTGAGATTTCTGGTTGTTTCCAACAATGAAGGAGAAGTTTCGTGGCGCCAAATTCAACGCAGATGCTGACGTTATTAAAGCTGTAAGGGGTCGCTAAAGCAGATTCCACAAATGCCTTCGCTACATGCTTTGAAAAGTGGACTGAAGGATGGGACCTTTGCATAACATCATGAAATCAAGGGAAGATACTTTGAGAAAGAATGACATGTATTCTGCTGTATCTATATTTCTTCATTTTGTGGGATTTTACTCTCAGTTTTATTGGAACGACCGTTGTATAAGAAACGAAATACACTAAGTTCAAGTAAGGAAGCAAGTGAAGCTGCGGTCTGTACAGGAGCCCCCATCAGTGGGCAGGCAAGGCTGTGAGGTGAAGCTCTAAGTTAATGAACCTTGACAAAAATATTTTTAAAATTACTTTTTTTTTCAACCCCATGTTCAGTATTATTCACAGTACACTACCGATGCGTTCGGCACATTCTCTCGCACATAAAATAGAAATAAATTCAAAATCCATGCCAAAAAAGCAGTACGAAGTAAAATCTATTTTAGGTGAAAACTGCACGGAACAAAGGATTTTTTTCTTTTGGGACCCGAAATTAAAGATAAAAAAAATTGCGTATTATGTATCCTATCTGAAATGGAACCTGCCTAATGCAGAAAGGGGAAAAGCGAGAGAGTGCGTGCTTTTAACGATGGAAAGTTCCCAGATGGTCCAGTTCTGCCAAGCAGTTTAACTGAATACAAAACGTTGCCCGATAAAGTGTAATGATGAGTTCACACGGAACAAATTTGTTTCAGGTCGTGGAAATTTAAATAGAAAGAGAGAGAGAGACCGAGAGAGAGAGAGAGAGAGAGAGAGAGAGAGAACAGACACAGAGAGAGAAAGACAGTTAGAGAGAGAGACAGACAGAGAGAGAGACAGACAGAGAGAGAGAGAGAGAAAGAGAGAGAGAGAGAGAAAAAAAGAAAGAGAGAAAGAGAGAGAGAGAGAGAGAGAGAGAGAGATAGGGAGAAAGTGGGATATATAGAGAGAGTAATTGGTTTTAACAATGAAAACTGGTTTTCGAAACGGAACCTGCCTAACGCAGAACGGGAAACGGCGAGAGAATAACTGATTTTAACAATGGAAAGTTCCCAGATGGCCCAGTACCGTAAAGTATTTTAACTGAATACAAAACATTACACGACAAAATTCACTGATGCGTTCACACAGACCAAATCTGTTTCCACTTGTAGAAAATTAAACAGAGAGAAAGAGAGAAGGAGAGGGAGAGGAAGAGGGAGAGAAAAGGGAAGTGCGAAAGTGAGAGAGAGAGTGAGAGAGATACAGAGACATAGAAAGAGAGTAACTGGTTTTAACAATGGACACATGTTTTCGGAACGGAACCTGCCTAACGCAGATAGCGAAACGATGAGAGAGCTCTGGTTTTAACAATGGAAACTTCCCGGATGGTCCAGTACCGTCAAGTATACAGAAACTTACATGACAAAGTGTAATGATGAGTTCACACGGAACAAATTTGTTTCAGGTTGTAGAAAATAAAATAGAGAGAGTGCGAATGAGAGAAAGTGAGAGAGAGAGAGAGGCAGACACAGAGAGACAGAGAGAGAGAGAGAGAGAGAGAGAGAGAGAGAGGAGGAAAGAGAGCAACTGGTTTTAACAATGGAAACTGGTTTTCGAAACGGAACCTGCCTAACGCAGTAAGGGAAACGGTGAGAGAGTAACTGGTTTTAACAATGGGACGTTCCCGGATGGTCCAGTACCGTCAAGTATTTTAAATGAATGCAGATACATACATGACAAAATGTAATGATGAGCTCACGTGGAACAAATTTGTTTCAGGTCGTAGAAAATAAAATAGAGAGACATACAGACAGACACAGAGACAGACAGAGAGAGAGGGAGAGAGAGAAAGAGAGAGGGAAAGTGAGAGAGAGCGAGAGAGAGAAAAAGAGAAACTGGTTTCGGAACGGAACCTGCCTAATGCAGAAACGGAAACGTCGAGAGAGTTACTGGTTTCAACAATGGAAAGTTCCCAGATGGTTCCAGTACCGTAAAGTATTTTATCGGAATACAAAACATCACACGATAAAATGCAATGACGAGTTCACACGGAACAAATTTGTTTCACGTTGAAAAAAATTAAACAGGGAGAGAAAGAGAGAAATTACTTTCGCGTTGTTTGCACAAACACCCACTGTTTGCTTTCTCCTTAAGAAAGTAACGTGAATCAGGTTTAGTCATGTGACCAGTTTTTCGCTCTTTGCTGGATGCAATGTCCATTTTCTTCGCAGCTGGCTGTTCCATACGGATTTCAATAACACGCTGCGGTTAAATTCTATAACATTTATCCATTGAGATGGTCATTCATAGCCTTTGCTTGTTGTGAGTTGCTTTCGTTCGTTGCATCTTGACATAGCACCTAATGAAGGCATTTACGAAATGATGAGTGACAACATCATTTGAGGAAAAACAATAGCAGTGAGGATGGTGAAATACAGACGAATACAGAATCTTCATCTAGGATGAATGTTTATCATTAAGCATCGTAAAGTATTCAGGACATTCGACATTTTGTACTTTTTCAAGGTAACTCTGAATTGTATTCATTAATGAGCAGCTCACTTGCTCTAACTGAGCGTCATATTGTAAATCTTACTGTACCGATAAAATAAATTTTGGATTCTTTAAAAAAACCAGAAGTTTGTGATCTTTATTTGATTAACATAATGCGAACAATATATTCTACTAAGTAATCACTGGAGCTAAGATTAATATGTAATTAAATATTTTTACATATTTGACGTTTTTTCCGTTATTATACATATTTACACTTTTTAAATATTTTTACATAAATCGCCAGTATTTACGCAGAGTTTTCCAATATTTTCTGTTGTAGCAACATGAAAACCGACAGATGGCAAGTTTCGCCTTTTCGAATTTCTCAACACATCACAGCCTATAGACGGGAGCGCCATACCGCCACCAGTTTGCTTCCTCATCTCAGTTGAGAGATGAGGAAAGCAAACTGAGTCATCTGTAATTGAATGTATAGTTTCGTATCCATTTTCTTCCTAAATCATTTCGTTCACGTCACTGTTAGAAGTTTATTTATCGTGTTCAATTTTCCAGTAAGTCGACATGCCATATTAAATCAAATATATCTTCCAAATTAAAAGCATTAATTAACGAGCTCCCCAATGAAGGACTGAGAATTCACCGAAACATTTTACTTTGGGGTGTGTCGGAAGATTGAAATATTAGGAAAGATACCCGACCAAATTGGTAAAATTATAAAACATAAGATGTAAAAAAAAAAATCATTTCGTTCATGTCATTGTTAGAAGCTTGGTTTTCGTGTTCAAATTTTTTCAGTAAAACGGCATGCCCAAATTAAATCAATTATATCTTCCAAGTTAAAGGCATTCATTAACGAGCTCCCCGATGAAGGATTGAGAATTCACAGAAATATTTTGCTATGTGATATGTCCGACGATTGAAATATTACGAAAGATACCCGGCGAAATTGGTAAAATTATAAAACACAAGATGTTGTAAAAACATATCCAGGCTTAGGAGCCATTACAACTGTAAAAAACATTTTTCAAGGAACTTCAAATACCAATTTCAAAAGATAGCAAATGCTCACCATAGGATATAGCGGAGTTTACGTTTTCGCCAATAATTGTATGTGACATCAAGAGGTAGTTCAGCAAGTTTAAAGATATTTTGAGAGAAAACAGGATCTTTGTCTTCGACAACGTAAAGAGCAGTGTTGCTAGTTGTAATAGCTGTATGATAATTGGGAACCCTAATTTTGGGTAAAGTAATTTAAAATTTGTAAAGTAATGTTTAACTATAAGTAAAGAAATAACTACACTGGTGTGCAAAAATTAAGGACGAAGAGGAGAAATTAGCATAACAGCGGAACGAGCAGGCAGAACGGACCGAAAGACCACTCAGGAGATAGACTAGGGTCCGGTACGGTAGGGCATGCGAATATATGCAGCATGAAGGGTATAAACACACGGACGGTGTACGCTCAGCAATTCGGTGAAAGCTATTGCACGGTGTACATCGGTTTGAACGACGTCGAGTTCCTGCCACAGTGTGATATGGCCAACAGGCAATCCAGTAGACGACATCTGGATGACTTTATCCGAGGTCGCGTCATTGGGAAGTTGGAAGAAGGTCGAAGTGTGACCAGTGTAGCCGAGGATTTCGGGATCGCTCACAGCATCGTTTCACGAGCTTGGAGAGCATTTCAAACGACAGGAACAGCTGTCCGAGAGTTTAGCAGTGGTCGTCCACGAGAAACCATGGCGGCGGACGACCGGTATATTGTCCTACAGGCGAGAAGAGACAGACGGAAGACAGCCGGAGAAATCGCAAGGCACTTTCAACAGACAACTGGATGTCTGTTATTGCGTTTTACCGTGGCCAGGAGGTTGCACAAAGGTGGTCTATTTGCACGACGACCAGTACGATCTGTGCCATTAACGCCTGCTCATCGGAGACGGTGGTTTCTGTGGTGCTAGGAACACAAGAACTGGAAACATCAGCAATGGGGTCAAACTTTCTTTACGGATGAGAAACGATTTTGACTGACGAGCGATTCTGGATGTATACACATCTGGAGAGAGCAGGGAACACGCAATCACACCTCCAACATCATCGAAAGGGACCGGTTTGAAGGTGGTGGAGCTCTTTGGGGTGGTATCATGCCTGGTAGCCATACTGACCTCCATATCTTCCTAGGAGGTTCAGTAACTGGTGTCCGCTATTGTACCGAAGTTCTCCTGCCCCACGTGCGTCTGTTCAGATGTGTTGTGGGTCCTGAGTTTCCCTTCATGGACGACAACGCTGCACCTCATCGTAAAGTGGCTGTCGCAGATCTGTTGGGGAGTGAAGATATTCAACGCATGGATTTGCCCGCAAGGTCCCCGAACCTAAATCCAATCGAACACGCGTGGGACCTTCTCGGGAGACGCTTGGCAGCACGTCACCAGCCGCCAGCAACGATTCCGCAGCTGCGATTGGCGCTACAAGAGGAACGGGCTGCGATACCTCAACAGCTCCTTGACAACCTCGTCCTCAGCATGGACAGACGTTGTAAATTCTGCAAAGCAGTCAGGGGGTGATCATATCCCCTACTAAAGACTGGATTTTTCTTGGCAGCTGAATGTCACATGGACATTTCTGTCTTCTATCCAGTTGTGCCCGAAGCTACCTTTTCAATAAAGTGCCTTTTTATCCTTTGGATTCCGTGTTTGGACGGTGTTGCTCACTTGTCCCATATTCTTACATCTTGGGGATCTCATGGTATGATTTGAGTCGATGTGGAGCACTTCTGCACGACGTACATTCGAAAAACCGTCTCGTTCCACAATGCACGCCAGTGTATATGACTGTATAAGCAAAGAAATTATAGAAAAATATTGAAAATACAAAAAGAAAGATATAACGTATTCTGGTAAGTTTCGTTTTTCCTACATATTTTTTCATTTTCAATAAATATTTTACGAACATATTTTAAAATTTTGGCTACATATTAATCCTAGCACAGTAATAACTAATTATGTAAAATCTGTTATATGCATGACAAAAATTCAAATGTTTGCATTTCAATTGTTTCAATGGATGCACCTATATGAAACGAAACCTGTCTAAGACGGAATCTCTTGGATTTATCCTTAGACAGGTTTGACCGCAATTCACGCTAAGGGAAATATCTTCAAAATTCTGAAGAATGCTTCTCTCCGGAAAACAATACACACTATCGTGCCATATTCATTCGAATGGTCAACCGAATTGCTGAATTTGAAAAAATTATATATTATTTGCAGTAGCAGTACCGAAGGAAATGTTATTCCACCCATGTATTCACTATGGACATTCCATGTTGGTATACTCAACATGTCTTCATGTAGATGTACGAACTGTTCAAGCACAGTAATTTCTCCTGAACATTAAGCAAAGAAATGTGACCCTGATGATTTCGCAGTTGTCAAGCAAGTCCGACAGACAAGAAAAATGAAAAATGCCTACCAATAAATCGATAAAACAAAGCTTATGCAATATGATTAGTGTAATTATGCTTAATTTGAGAAACCAATGCAGCAGTTCTTAGTTTTATAGAAGTTTGTGGAACTTGTGTAACGTATAATACAGACCACACTCAGAACGTGAGATTATAAAAGATAAATACAAATATTTTAATATATAGGACATCAAAACAGCAAATAAATTCTTCCAAAGTAACAGAATATTTTAGAATATTAAAACTAGTTAAATATTTTCTTCTTTCCGGATAGAACCGGCTTCTGTTTTTAATTTAACGAATATAACCCTGAAAAACATAGTAATATTTTAATAGCATCGTCATCATCATCATCATCATGATTCTCAACCATTATCAATACACTGCTGGACGAAAGTCTCCTCAAGTTTCTTCCACAACGGTCTGTCTTGTGCCAACCTCCTTCATGTCACTCCCGCGTACTTTCGAATTTCATCCACCCATCTCACACGTCGTCTTCTACTGGGTCTTTTCCTCTTCCTTGGAATCCATCTAAAATTTCGGCTGTCCATCGATGGTCTCTCCTTTTGGTAATATGTCCAGCCCATTGCCATTTCAGGGATTTTACTCTGATCATGATTTCTTTCATTGTTGTCATTTTTCGGATCCACGAGTTCCTCTTCTTATCTCTCCTGGTTATACCAAGCATGAACCTCTCCATGCTTCTTTGAGTTGTCTGCAGCCTTTGTATGTCTCTTTTAGTTAAGGTCCACGTCTCTGCACCATACGTAAGCACTGGAAGGATGCATTGATCAAACACTTTTCTTTTAAGACATAATGCTTTTGAAAATTATACTGTTTCTTCCAAAAGCTCTCCAGGCAAGTTTTATACGCCGATTAATTTCTTCATCAATGTTAACTTCACTTGATATCTACTGTCCAAGATAAATGTAGGTAATGGTTGTCTCCAGCATTTTCCTCATTCATTGAGAAATCTTCATTTCTTTTAAAAGCATTGTACATCACTTTTGTCTTCTGAAAGTTCATTTTTAATCCCACTTCTTTACTCTAGTCAGCAAGTTCCTGGAACATACTCTGCAGCTCTGATGGGGTAGTTGTAAAAATGACTGCATCATCAGCAAAACGAAGGTGACTTAGATAATCTCCATTAATCGTTATTCCCTTGTTTTCCCAGTTCAGTGATTGAAAGACATTTTCCAATATAGCACTAAGGAGTTTGGGAAATACAGTGTCACCTTTTCTCTCTCCCTTTCCAATTTTTATGAATGCTGTATTCTCAAATAGCCGAATCTTTACACTTGCATTTTCATAGATGTTATGAATAATATTAATATATGCATCTTCAATACCGCAGGATTTCAAAGATATTGTAACTGCTGATGGTTTCACCGAAACAAAGGCCTTTTCATACTCGATAAACGCCATGCATGATGGAAGTTCACATTCCGTCGCTCTCCGTTGTATTCCCTCGCTCTTTGCTGGTTTGATGTCCTATATATTTTAATATATATTTTAATATATAGGACATCAAAGCAGAAAACGAATTCAGTGAATGAAATACGGGATTACTCCATTGTATAATACAAATTTGGAAGATGTGAATCCGTTTGTTGGAGTAAATCCGCCATACATGGATGTTAAGTCAGATAATATCGAAAAATTTGGTCGTCCTGGGGTGGAAACGGAATCCGCGTCTACCGGATACCGCTCGAGTAGGCTAACCGCTACACCACTCAGAACGTCCAAGTTTCACGTTTCCGATTTATTTGAATGTATTTTCAAGTTTTCGAATATTTTCTGATTCTAACATCCATGTCATATTTACACCAAAAGAAAAAAAAGAAAAAAGAAATTACACCACATATTTACACCAAGAAACGGATTCACATCTTCCAAATTTGTATTGTAGCAAACGAATTCTTCAAAGGTAACATAATATTTAAAAAAATTAAAACTGGTTAAATATTTTCTTCTTCATGGAGCGAGAACTAATCTGTGCTTTTAATTTATCGAATATAACCACTGGAAAATTATGATGTTTCAAAGAAAGTGCCTTTTCTCGCTATGTGTTCCGAAAGCATCTCCCCTGAATCCAGAAGGAATCATTCAATCAAGATGAAAAGTGGTATGTGCAAGGCACTTACGTAGGAAAGGAAAGAATTGCAATTCCAGAACTGTTGGACCATTTATTCGGATAAACAGCTGCGCGAGTGAAACAGGTCAGTACGTTTTAGCTCCACCTCTAGCTCTGATACCAGTTTAGTTATCCTGCATGGCATGGACTCATACAGTTCACGGATGTGAATGGCATGGACTCCCTCAGTTCCGTGAGCTGTATGGGTCTATGCCATGCAGGGTATTTCGTGCCCAAATTTTGGCCAGTGATATAGCATGCCACTTGGTGCCCATATTTTGGCCAGTGGTATAGCATGCCACTTGGTGCCCAAATTGCAGGCAAATTCGCCGACATTTCGCGATGGGCGTAAGTTGTGTCCCATCATGGGCCAAATATGTTCGATCTATGAGAGATCGGATTGGCCATGCAAGACTGCCGGCATTAACGAGGCAAGCCTGGGAGAGCCGTGCCGTGTGTGGCCAGACATTATTCCTGTAGGAAAATTGCTGCTACGACACGAATGGCAACACAGCAGGTCGTACAGTGTCGTCAACAAAACGGTAAGCCGTAAGGATGTTGCCAAGAACTATCAAGAGTGTCCGGCTATCGTACGAAATGGGTCTCCAGACAGTCACTCGCGATGTGCCCCCGTGTACCATTAGACGGTAAAAGCATGATCCGTGCGGTTATCGTCTGGTCTCCAGACATCTATGTGTTGTTTACCGACGCAAAGTGCAAACCGTGACTTATCACTGAAGACAACACGAAGCCACTGGAAACTATCCCACGGTGATCGGGCCCAATACCAGAGCAATCGTTACCGGCGATGCTCGTTGCTCAGTAGTAGGCGGAGGAGTGGCCTCCTCGAATGTAGTCCCAGAACCGCAAGTCGTGTGACAACATTCTGGATGGTCAGTTCTAATGATTCCTTCTCAGTGGTAAGCGGAGGAGTGGTCCCCCTCAAACATATTCCCCGAACCGCAAGTCGTGTGGCAACATTCTGGATGGCCAGTTCCGATGATTCTTTTTCGCTGGTGACTAGTAGGCGGAGGAGTGGCCTCCTTGAATGTAGTCCCTGAACCGCAAGTCGTGTGGCAACAGTCTGGATGACCAGTTCCGATGATTCCTTTTCGCTGGTGGCTGGTAGGCGGAGGCGTGGCCTCCTCGAATGTAATCCCTGAACCGCAAGTCGTGTGGCAACAGTCTGGATGGCCAGTTCTGATGATACCTTTTCGCTGGTGACTGGTAGGCGGAGGAGTGGCCCCCTCGAATGTAGTCCCTGAACCGCAAGTCGTGTGACAACATTCTGGATGGCCAGTTCTGATGATTCCTTCTCTCTGGTCAGTGGTAGGCGGAGGAGTGGTCCCCCTCAAACGTATTCCCTGAACCGCAAGTCGTGTGGCAACAGTTTGGATGGCCAATTCTGATAATTCCTTTTCGCTGGTGACTGGTAGGCGGAGGAGTGACCCCCTCGAATGTAGTCCCTGAACCGCAAGTCGTGTGACAACATTCTGGATGGCCAGTTCTGATGATTCCTTCTCTCTGGTCAGTGGTAGGAGGAGGAGTGGTCCCCCTCAAACGTATTCCCCGAACCGCAAGTCGTGTTGCAACAGTTTGGATGGCCAGTTCCGACTATTCCTTTTCGCTGTTGACTGGTAGGGGGTGGAGTGGCCCCCTCGAATGTAGTTCCCGAACCGCAAATTGTGTGGCAACAGTCTGGATGGCCAGTTCTGATTATTGCATCTAGCTGGTGAATGGTAGGCGGAGGAGTGGCCTCCCCAAATGTAGTCCCCAAACCGCAAGTCGCTTGGCAATAGTCTGAATGGCCACTTAGGATAATTCCTCATTTAGCTGATGAGTGGTAGGCGGAGGAGTGGCCTCCTCAAATGTAGTTCCCCAACCGCAAGTCGCGCGGCAAATGTCTGATGGCCAGTTCCGATGGTTCCTTCTCGCTGGTGAGTGGTTGGCGGAGAAGTGGCAGCAGCGAATGTTGTCCCCGAACCGCAAGTGTGTATCAACAGGATGGATGACCAGTTTTGCACCTGTAGAAAACGCAGAATTACCACGTATAATGATTGAGGGCGACAAGTTGATTCTGTTCATGCGGCTCTCGCAATCTGTCGATCCTCGAGCTCTGTCGTTGCTCTCGGACTCCCGCAGCCCGCGTGACACTGGATTGTGCCCTCCTTGCCCCACTGTCGCCAATAATGTTCGATTACTGCTTTTCTCCGACCCAAATGCCAGGATATATGACGACTTGACGAACCGGCCTCTCTCAGCGCAATTACACGTCCTCTACCAAACTCGGAACTCCTTGTATTGTGCACGGGACTGACGTCAGAGCATCCTCACAATCCGTGGAGGTTAATGCAACCACAATCCGATATCAAAATTGTCCATTCATGCGAGATTTTCATTAGATATGCCTTCCGTGGAACACGGTTTCCATGGGCTGCGGTGGACAAATATTTCGTCATTGGTCCTTATTTTTTAATCATTTGCATATTCGGCTCTGAGGTACGTGCATGCAGAGTTACACAGTGAAGTGCCAAGGTTTCAGAAATTGGAGGGGGCAAAGTATTTTCTAAATAAAGCTCTAAAACTATATCAGAACGTCGCGCTCGCGCATATATATATATATATATATATATATATTCAAGGCTTCTTATATATATATATATATATATATATATATATATATATATTCTTCAGATTCTTCAAGGCTTCTTGAATTGGAAGAGGAACTACAAAGTATCAAGTGGGACATCGTCGGGCTAAGTGAGGTAAGGAGAAAAGGAATTGAACTGAAAAGTGGAGCCATTCCAACTGCTGATGTGCAAAGATTCGGTTGTTTGAAAATACAACACACATAAAAATTGGAAAGGGAGTAAGACAAGGTGACCCCTTAACTCCAAAGCTCTTTAATGCCACATTGGAAAACGTATTTCAATCACGGAACTGGGAAAACAAAGTGATAAGGATTATTGGATATTATCAAACCCGCCTTCGTTTTGTTGATGACATAGTTATTTTTGCCACTACCCCATCAGAGCTGCATAGTATGATCCAGGAACTTGCTGACAAGAGTAAAGAAGTGGGATTAAAATAAACTTTCAGAAGACAAAAGTGATGTTCAATGCTTTTACAAGAAATGAAGATTTATCGATTTATGGAGAAAAGCTGGAGATAAGAGACACGTACGTTTTTCTTGGACAGCAGATATCAAGTGACGGTCACATTGGTGAAGAAATTAATCGGCGTACAAAACTTGCGTGGAGAACATTTGGAAGAAGCAGCATAATTTTCAAGAGCAATATGCCATTATGTCTTAAAAGAAAAGTGTTTGATCAATGCATTTTTCCAGTGCTTACGTATGGTACAGAGACGTGGACCTTAACTAAAAGAGACATACAAAGGCTGCAGACAACTCAAAGCAGCATGGAGAGGTGCATGCTTGGTGTAACCAGGAGAAATAAGAAGAGGAACTCGTGGATCCGAAAAATGACAAAAGTGGAAGACATCATGATCAGAGTTAAATCCCTGAAATGGCAATGTGCTGGACATACTGCCAGAAGGACAGACTATCGATGGACAGCCGAAATTTTAGATTGGATTCCAAGGGACAGGAAAAGACCCAGAAGAAGACCACATGGAAGATGGGTGGATGAAATTCGAAAGTATGCGGGAGTGACATGGAGGAGACTGGCACAAGACAGACCTTTGTGGAGGAAACTTGGGGAGACCTTCGTCCAGCAGTGGATTGATAATGTTTAACAATGATGATGATGATGATATATATATATATATAATTAAATACTGCAGTGTGATAAACAAGTTCAACACAGGTAGTGACCATAGATTGGTGAGATGTAAGATGCACTTCAACACTAAACTCGAACGTAGCAAGCTCATAAGACAAACAAAATGTATTGACATAACCAACCTTGAAAAACACCATAATACCTTCAAATTGGAACTGAAGAACAGATTCTCTGCTTTAGAAGGCCTAACATCGGAAGACGTGGATATTTCTGAAGTTAACAGAAAAGTAACCAAAGCTCTTATGGAAACAGCAACAAAATTAGCTGGGTCTAAGAACAAGTTGCATGTAAACAAATTATCAGGAAAAACGAAAATGTTGATGCAAAAAAGGAGAGAGATGAGGACAACTAAAGAAGATGTGACTTCCAAAGTGGAATATAGAGAGCTATGCAACACAGTACGAATAAGTATCACTGAAGACGTAAGGAAATTCAACTGTGAACTAGTGAGGAAAGCAAGTGAAAACAATTAATGCCTAAATATAGCAAAGAGACATCTCAGTAAGGGAAGAAAACAGATTATGGCACTGAGAAAAGAAGATCGCTCTGTAACAAGATATAGAAGCAAAATTTTGACAAGAGTAAAATATTTCTACTCCAAATTATATGAAAGGGATGATACATGCACTCCAGACATCATGAAAGGTACCAGTACAGGAGTTCCTATAGTCCTCCCAGCAGAAGTTACACATGCAATTAAGAACATGAAGCGGGGGAAAGCTCCAGGAGAAGATGGAATTACTGTAGACATCATACAAGAAGCAAGTGGAGAAATTGAAACAGTACTCGCCCAAATTTTCATTCGATGCCTTAATGAAGGGAAGATTCCTGAGGATTGGAACACCGCTACCATGATACTGCTACATAAAAAAAGTGACATTGAGGATCTCAAGAACTACAGATCTATCAGCCTCCTATCAGTGGTTTATAAAATCTTCACTAAAGTTCTTTCACACCGCTTGAAGGTAACACTGGACATGGCTCAACCGAGAGAACAAGCTGGATTCAGGAGTGGCTACAGCACAATAGATCATATCCACGTACTGAGAGAACTAATTGAAAGAGCGAGGGAATATGAACTTCCATTGTGCATGGCTTTTATCGATTATGAAAAAGCCTTTGATTCGGTGAAACCATCAGCAGTTACAATGGCTCTGAAATCCTGCGGTATTGAAGATGCATACATTAATATTATTAATAACATCTATGAAAATGCAAGTGCAAAGATTCGGCTGTTTAAAAATACAACACACATAAAAATTGGAAAGGGAGTGAGACAACGTTACACCATATCTCCAAAGCTTTTTAATGCTACATCGGAGGGTGTCTTTCAGTCGCTGAGCTGGGAAAATAAAGGGATAAAGATTAATGGAGAATATCTAACCCACCTTCGTTTTGCTGATGACGTAGTCATTTTTGCAACTAACCCATCAGAGCTGCAGAGTATGATCGAGGACCTAGCTGACAAGAGTAAAGAAGTGGGATTAAAAATGAATTTTCAGAAGGCAAAAGTGATGTTCAATGCTTTTACAAGAAATGAAGATTTATCGAATGATGGAGAAAAGCTGGAGATAACAGGCACGTGCGTTTATCTTGGACAGCAGATATAAAGTGAGGGTCACATTGATGAAGAAATTAATCGGCGTACAAAATTTGCCAGGAAAGTTTTCGGAAGAAACAGCATAATTTTCAAGAGCAATATGCCATTATGTCTTAAAAGAAAAGTGTTTGATCAATGCATCCTTCCAGTGCTTACGTATGTTGCAGAAACGTGGACCTTAACTAAAAGAGACATACAAAGGCTGCAGACAACTCAAAGCAGCATGGAGAGGTGCATGCTTGGTGTAACAAGGAGAGATAAGAAGAGGAACTCGGGGACCCGAAAAATGACAAGAGTGGAAAACATCATGATCAGAGTTAAATCCCTGAAATTTCAGTGGGCTGGACATACTGCCTGAAGGACAGACCATCGATGGACAGCCGAAATTTTAGATTGGATTCCAAGGGACAGGAAGAGACCCAGATGAAGACCACATGGAAGATGGGTGGATGAAATTCGAAAGTATGCGGGAGTGACATGGAGGAGACTGGCACAAGACAGACCTTTGTGGAGGAAACTTGGGGATACCTTCGTCCAGCAGTGGATTGATAATGCTTGACAATGATGATGATGATATATATATATATATATATATATATATATATATATATAATTAAATACTGCAGTGTGATAAACAAGTTCAACACAGGTAGTGACCATAGATTGGTGAGATGTAAGATGCACCTTAACACTAAACTGGAACGTGGCAAGCTCATAAGACAAACTAAATGTATTCACAGAATCATTATTAAAAAACACCATAATACCTTCAAGTTGGAATTGAAGAACAGATTCTTTGCTTTAGAAGGCCTAACATCGGAAGAAGTGGATATTTCTGAAGTTAACAGAAAAGTAACCAAAGCTCTTATGGAAACAGCAACAAAATTAGCTGGGTCTAAGAACAAGTTGCATGTGAACAAATTATCAGGAAAAACCAAAATGTTGATGCAAAAAAGAAGAGAGATGAGGACAACTATAGAAGATGTGACTTCCAAAGTGGAATATACAGAGCTATGCAACACAGTACGAAAAAGTATCGCTGAAGACGTAAGGAAATTCAACTGTGAACTAGTGAGGAAAGCAAGTGAAAACAATTAATGCCTAAAGATAGCAAAGAGACATCTCAGTAAGGGAAGAAAACAGATTATGGCACTGAGAAAAGAAGATCGCTCTGTAACAAGATATAGAAGCGAAATTTTGACAAGTTTAAAATATTTCTACTCCAAATTATATGAAAGGAATGATACATGTACTCCAGACATCATGAAAGGTACCAGTACAAGAGTTCCTATAGTCCTCCCAGCAGAAGTTACACATGCAATCAAGAACATGAAGCGAGGGAAAGCTCCAGGAGAAGATGGAATTACTATAGACATCATACAAGAAGCAAGTGGAGAAATTGAAACAGTACTCGCCCAAATTTTCACTCGATGCCTTAATGAAGGGGAGATTCTTGAGGATTGGAACAATGCTACAATGATCCTGCTACATAAAAAAGGTGACATTGAGGATCTCAGGAACTACAGACCTATCAGCCTCCTATCAATGGTTTATAAAATCTTCACTAAAGTTCTTTCACACCGCTTGAAGGTAACACTGGACATGGCTCAACCGAGAGAACAAGCTGGATTCAGGAGTGGCTACAGCACAATAGATCATATCCACGTACTGAGAGAACTAATTGAGAGAGCGAGGGAATATGAACTTCCATTGTGCATGGCTTTTATCGATTATGAAAAAGCCTTTGATTCGGTGAAACCATCAGCAGTTACCACGGCTCTGAAATCCTGCGGTATTGAAGATGCATACATTAATATTATTAATAACATCTATGAAAATGCAAGTTCAAAGATTCGGCTGTTTGAAAATACAACACACATAAAAATAGGAAAGGGAGTGAGACAAGGTGACACCATATCTCCGAAGCTCTTTAATGCCACATTGGAAAATGTCTTTCAATCACTGAACTGGGAAAACAAAGGGATAAAGATTAATGGAGATTATCTAACCCACCTTCGTTTTGCTGATGACGTAGTCATTTTTGCAACTACCCCATCAGAGCTGCAGAGTATGATCCAGGAACTTGCTGACAAGAGTAAAGAAGTGGGATTAAAAATGAACTTTCAGAAGACAAAAGTGATGTTCAATGCTTTTACAAGAAATGAAGATTTATCGATTGATGGAGAAAAGCTGGAGATAACAGGATAACAGACACGTACGTTTATCTTGGACAGCAGATATCAAGTGAGGGTCACATTGATGAAGAAATTAATCGGCGTACAAAACTTGACTGGAGAGCTTTTGGAAGAAACAGCATAATTTTCAAGAGCAATATGCCATTATGTCTTAAAAGAAAAGTGTTTGATCAATGCATCCTTCCAGTGCTTACGTATGGTGCAGAGACGTGGACCTTAACTAAAAGAGACATACAAAGGCTGCAGACAACTCAAAGTAGCATGGAGAGGTGCATGCTTGGTATAACCAGGAGAGATAAGAAGAGGAACTCGTGAATCCGAAAAATGACGAGAGTGGAAGACATCATGATCAGAGTTAAATCCCTGAAATGGCAATGGGCTGGACATACTGCCAGCAGGACAGACCATCGATGGACAGCCGAAATTTTAGATTGGATTCCAAGGGACAGGAAAAGACCCAGAAAAAGACCACATGGGAGATGGGTGGATGAAATTCGTAAATATGCGGGAGTGACATGGAGGAGACTGGCACAAGACAGACCGTTGTGGAGGAAACTTGGGGAGACCTTCGTCCAGCAGTGGATTGATAATGGTTGACAATGATGATGATGATGATATATATATATATATATATATAAGCGAAAGCAGAGTGAATTTTGAATGTGATATTAGAAATTATGAACTTCCAAATACCTGGTAGCCATACTACATCATGCAATGCAATAACACAATTAAAAATACCCTACTAACAAAACAAAACAAGAATAGAATTAACTATAATGATTTTTTCTGAGAAGTTTAAACATTTCACTACAAATTGAAGAAAATTACTATCGTGTCAATTTTAACAACAACTAAAATTTCTTGACATTTTTCTTTTTTGCAGCCCTGCGTTAGTCCACACTCCATTGGTATAGGAATACTAACGACGATTATTTCACATTGTGCCAAATACTGATTTCCGTTCCACCGTCCTTGATAGAAATTGTTTCAGAATTACATTTAAATCTGTTGTTGGCGTGCGTTTTTCATGCACATTCAATAAAAGTTAATGATTAAGTCTTTTCTTTGACATCCTGGTTCGCAAGTATGTCTTCACTCGGCGTAAAGCACTGAAAGATCTTTCAGCTGTCGCCGAAAAAGCCGGAACTGTTAAGAGCAGCTGTATGAGCCGCACGTCTTGGTCTAGAAGATCTCTTACAGATTGCGATTGAGTTCGCAAATGCTTAGCGGTTCCAATCAAATTCACTGGATCTTCTTTTGCTATGTTTGGAAGTATTAACAACTGGGCAGCAAGCCTGTCAATTGCAACGTCACTTCCATGAACACCAAGGGTATCTTTTAGGTGTGTTGTCGTAGGGGGCTTTCCTTGCGCAGAATTAACATGAACTCCTTCTAGTTTAATTAGCGCTTCCATGCCTGGTTGGTTAAATCAACGGCGCAACTCAACACTTAATCGGTCAAGAACTTCAAAAATTCCTTCCGGAGACTAATCTCAATACTGATTTTTGCTGGTGCTGTTGGTTAACATGTGTGTTCCAACCTCAAAGGCGGTTTCTTCTCTCTCTTTGAAGTTGGCATTTGCAGAGATAACTCACCAGCTAGTTTTTTGTCTCCTCCTAGATACCATCGAACTCTTCGTCAGTACGCAATATGCATATCTCACTTATTAAGAGCTCTGCAGACTGCTTAGCTCCAAAAGCTGTGTAACCAGGCTTCTGTAAGGCAGACGCAAGCTGTTTGCACGGCCGAAAGATCGCTTCTGCAGCTTTCTAGGCAAATAGGGTCTTCGCCTTCTACATTAGTTTCTTATAGCCCTTCAGGGCGGCTCTGCGTTTATCTCGGAGGGCTGCCTTCTCCACCAAAATTGATTCTATTGTCTCCTGAATTATCTTATAATTGATGATGAATCGACTCAACGCTTTCACCCTAATAGACCATCTGGTTGGACAAAGAGAAGGAAGTTGCAGAGGTTCTTGTTCGATATCAGTGGTAGGATCGATGATGATGCTTAAATACGTATTTTTTTCGTTTCGAAGATACCAAAATGATGTTTGACACATCTTTGACAATACTTAATGCCTCACACATTAATGTGCAATTCCTACTAACCTCTTGGAGGGCTAATTCCAGGGAATGGTTGCAACAGTGGACAAACATAGATTTCGGTTGGATGCTTGTGATACGATTTTGAACACCATTCAACCGACCAGACATATTGGCAGCACCATCAAAACAGTGGCCTCGCACGTTTTCAAAGTCAAAAGCATGTCTTTTATGGAAAGAAACAGATCTTCGGATTTTGAACTAGGTGGCTGGTACATTCCCAGGAAGTCTTCTTTCAATTCCATGGTCTCTGGGTTCATCCACCTTAAGCACAAGCTAAATTGCTCTGCACCAGCAACATCTGTAGTTCCATTCGCCATTAAGCCAATGAATGGACTTTGCTGGATTTCCTTCATCAGTTGCCGCTGTATCGAGTGAGAAAGCATCTATAATAGCTCGTTTTGGATCTTTCCTTCAAGCCAGTTATTTCTTTTCGATAACCATGCTCGCAAAACCGGAGAACCTTAACTCCTCGCCTCTAAGAGACAATGTAAATTTCCATCATCACTTGTAAGGCCACAAAGTGCGTGCCCTGTCCGAGCCAAAAATCTAATAGAGCTCAGCCCTGTGAGCATAGCGATACGTGCTTCTGCCTGCTGACTCTTGGATTGCATGCTGATTAAATTTGTTACAGGTGTACCTATGTTCTTCTGTAATAAATAGTGCATGGATTGGGAGTGTTGATCACTTTTTTCGCGTGCATGGAATTTCTCGGGCCCTTTTTTTCAGTTCCTAAATCCATTTACGATAAACGTTAGTTCAATTCCTTTCCTTGTCTTCATCCCTTTGAGGTGGAATGCTGTCACGCAGTGGAAACAGAGAACAGAATCAGAGAAATTTGTGTAGTGCAACCATTTATAATCTGTGAACCACGAGTGGTGGCACGACCTTCCGTTCTCATTTCTAGGAAATATGTATTCTGAAGTGGTTTGAACTTGCGCAGAAATTTCGGAGATACTGTCAGAACTGTCGCTGAAGTTTGCAGGCAGTGGTGTAATTTTATTGGCTGCTACAGCCGCCTGAAATTTAGATCCAGCGTCTTCGTTTTTACTTAATTCAGTGGCTGGGAATTCTGACCTAATACTTTTCAATTCCGGATCTCGATCTGAAATACTGGCAATTTCACTTTGTGGCTGACCATTCCCCTTTTTTACGCTTTCCATTGGTTGTTTTAGCCAGGAAAGCAGCGTAGAGCGTTTAGCTTGAGGTCCTTGAGATATCTACAGAGTAAAAGTTTCTCTAATAAGAACTATACCATCCATATACGATGCAGCCATATTATGTGACAAAAATTAGGAATTCAATCAGTACTTTTCATTATTCATTTAAATGGAAAATGTTTTAAAAAAATGCTTTGTGTGCGTGTATGTGCGTGTGTGCGCGCGCGCTGACTGTCCGTCCAGTCTCCACTGGAGAGAGAGAGGAAATTCGCTCTTATGTGGTTAGCGTGAAAATGGTCAAAACGAAATTATCCTTAACACCAGTGGCGGTTGGTCGTTTGTGTTGTAGTTGCAGTGTTGCACAACAACCAGTTTCATTATGAAGAAAAATAAAATTTTATTAATACAATATCACTTTTATTCTATAAGAAATTGCTTTATTTAGCATGAAATCGGTCAAAAATAAGCACTGCAGTCAACCCAGGCATTCTAATAAGCAATGCGATGTTGGAAGTAGCGCATTCGTAAAATGTTAACGGACTATATTGCCTATTCAGTTAGTTGATAAATAAAAGAGGTTAATTTGTAGCTTACTGTTGTAGGTAAGAAGATTTTTATATACACTTAGTGACCAATTTATTGGGATCACCATCATGCTATGCAGAAATTCCAAAGATAACAAATAAAGCTTTTTTTTTTTTTCAACAAGAGTAATTTATTTATATCGATGGAGTTTCCAATTCAGTTCTCATTTTACAAGTGGCAATAATATTTGTTGCACACGTCATATTTTCACAAAAGCATGCTTCCGTTATTTAAAAGTGCAAGGTGGCCAAGAAATAAGATGTGTTTGGTCGAAGCTGTCCGGTGCTCATTTGTTTAAATATTTGGCGACAAAACCGTCAGGCTCGAGCAACTGCGAGAGAACACCCCACCCTCCTGAAAATGTGTGGTCGTGTACAGAATCATTATATAAAACATGATGCCAATGTTTACAGCTCTACGTCCATTTTATAATTTTTATGGCGAAGCCCTCCCGAAACTCGCGGACGCTTCAAGGGAAACATTACGGATACATTGACCGACTCGAGCTGTCCACAACATAAAATTACGCAAGTTAGGGATAGAGCATCCCAACCCGAGCATCTCGGATCCCTTGGCAATTTATTTCTACAAATCAATTCTCGCTTAGGTTACATAGAACGTTTTCTCGAAATTTGTTTGGAGTTCCGAATTCAGCTCTCATTAAACACCGGTCAAAGTCGATACGGCAACCCCGGAAATTTTCCCCACCCCATCCAGCTAATTGTAAGAGTGATTTTTACTATAAACTGTGGTAAAAGTTCAAATGAAGACCCCGGAAATTTCCTTCACATATTTGTGCCGTTGTACGGCTTCATCTTATTTTAAACAGCGTGAAATTGGAAATGGTGAACCCGGAAATCTCCCCATGTTCGATATTTTGTGTCCAATGCAATTTGTGCACGGTCCCTGACTGAAAATGGTGGGGACTTTTCCTGTGGGGAACTTTACCGATTAGCTAATTTTGTACAAAAAAAGGATAATCAAAATATGCAGAACATATTCAAAAATATTAATTTTTGAATATGTTCTTTACTTTTAAATTTATAAAACATAACTATTGAAGTACAGTGTAATATTGTTTAACTTTTTTTGTGTGTGTGAAATCTGGGACCTAGTATAAATCATTGACTTGATTGCAATTTGTCAGGTTTTAGTGGTCAAATCCCACCCCCACCCTACACTGCTTTTTTCATAAATACCACACTGACTAAATATTAAGATCTGTTAAAATCGGGAAACATCATTTATTGTAAGGAAATGCTCCTTTTACTTAGTCACCTGAGCCTGACACCCCCGCGTCCCAAGCTCACCAATAAAAGAAAAACCGCGCTCGGCTCGCCAGTAGTGTTTTTAAGGGCAAAAAATGTGTTCACTGTTCAACACCCAATTTCTATACCCACGAGCCGCCACTGCTTAACACAACAGAAAAATTCACCAGTAACAGATACAATAGCAAGAAAGGTGAGCCTTGATTCGTGGGGGGATGAGGGGAGTACAAAATCGAAAAAAAAATTGAAACTTTCGTACACAATTTT
This sequence comes from Macrothele yani, assembly GCA_039090855.1. Classification (NCBI taxonomy): domain Eukaryota; kingdom Metazoa; phylum Arthropoda; class Arachnida; order Araneae; family Macrothelidae; genus Macrothele; species Macrothele yani. Next base: position 192,458,788 of record CM076995.1, read on the forward strand.
TAAGGAGATATTTCATTAGAAACTAATTTTTGTTATTCCTAATCCTGAAGTTAAAATTTCTATAATCCAATTCCTGTCTGCAGTGTAGTTAATAGTTTTTAGTTTTGAATCAGCAAATGACCCCGCTCCCCAATCTCTTTTGGCTTCTGTGCAGAATTGCGCTTGGTTGGATGATAGATGCGAACACAGCTAGTGATTGTGGAGCGGAATGCCCATGTGTATCCGATTTTTTATATTATTAATAATAATTATTATTATTATTTTACATGAAGCCAGACCTGGGGTTATCTGTAAGCTCGGGATGGGCTCCAAACCAGATTTAGCCAATAAAATCTGTTCCAGGTCCTATCTGTTCTCGAAGTAGGCACATTAAACTGGGAAACTCTCCCACCGGTAAATTCCCCCACCTTTTTCAATTAGGGACCGTGTACAAATGAATTTTGCTCAAAATACGACTCAAAAAGGTGGGGAAATTTACCTGTGGGGGAATTTTCCGATGGCGGAGTTTTCCGACCGGTAAATTCGCCCCCTTTTTCAGTCAAGGACCGTGCACAAATGAATTTTACTCAAAATACGACTCAAAAAGGTGGGGGAATTTTCCGATGTTGGGGAGTTTTCTAACATTTGGAAAAAACTCTCTGCGGATGTTTTTATAAAACCCCAGGCCGAATTTTATTTGTAAAGATATTAATATTCATCAAAAAAGTATTTCTGTTTCCTTGTTCATTTGCTAATGAGAAATAACAGTTGCGTTTTAAAATATACTTCGAATCTTGTAGTTTATCTTTTTGCCCGTTTTTTTTAAATTTTCCTCCGTTGGAAGAGACATGTTCTTCCCACATGTACTCTAATTGCATGAGATCGAATGTTTTCATGTCAAGTTATAAATATTTCTCCTTTGATTACCTAGGCACTAAATACTAATTACTATGCATCATGCATAGAAATATTAATATTAATTATTATGTCTCATGCGTAGGAATAGTTATCACGTGAGCTTACGTAGGGGCTTTCCCCCAAAATGTAAAAATGGACGAAGTGCTGTAAACATCAGGACCATGCTTTATACTATAATGATTTTGTACACGACCAGGAATGTTTAGGAGGGTGGGGTGAATTCCCCCCCAGTTTCTAAGAGCTTTTCAGTGGTAACATCGATGATACACTGACCGAATACAGGTCCAGAATATACAATTACGGAAGTTGGGGGTAGAGTCATCCAAACCAAGTCCCTCGTATCCCTTTTACAGACTTCACCAATTTTTTGGGGGAGGGGGAAAGGCATACATAGTCTGCCACTAAACACAACATGAAGCATAGATATTGCGAGCAAATCCCATACCCTGAACACTTGTCTGCGCTCTTAGAAACTTGGGGGAGGGTGAATCCACCCCACCCTGCTGAAAATCCGTGGTCATGTACAAAATCATTATGTAAAGCATGGTCTTAATGTTTACAGCTCTTTGTCCATTTTTACATTTTAAGGGAAGCCCCCTCCCTAGATTACGGACTTCGCGAACGCTTCAAGGGGAACATATTGGATTCACTGACAGACTCCAGCGACCCAGAATATAATATTACGGAAGTTGGGGTAGAGCACCCCCAAACCAAGTGTGCCTCGGATCCTCGACAATTTATTTCTTCAAATTAAAGTACAATTATCGCTTGGCTTATATGGAACGTTTTCTCGAAATTCGTTTGGAGTTCCCAATTCAATTCTCAATGTAGGCCCAAAAACGGCAAACTTTATAGCCTCCCCCCCCCCCCTATAACCTTTGTGACTAAGTTGCTGAAAGATGTGTAGCAGGGTTACCGGTAAATTGCCACACCAGAACATTGCCACACATCAGTGTTCCTGTGTGGCAGTTTACAGTGAATCGTTTGTTCTGGGGGTATTTTTACCACTTTTCAGTTTTCGGGGGTATTTTTTCCCGGGGGTATTTTTATCTACATCCCGTCAGTATGTAGGTTTCTATGGATTAAAAATAAGCGCAAAAACTACACTGCGGAAATCATTTCCTTAGAAAAAGCAGATTATCAAATGTCTTTAAAATCAAATTATATGAGGTAGAACGACAAAGTGTAAATATTAGCAATTTTTTTCATAATTTTCCTGATGAAAAAAGGCAAAGAGTTAATAATAGCAATTTTTTCATAGTTTTTCTAATTTAATGGTTCGGAACTGATCAGTAATCTGGGAGGATAATGATGTGTTATGTTTCAGTTCTCTGTCGATCTTGCACGGGTTCATAGCACCCACTTCGATGGCATTTATATTGGACAGCAGTTCTACCATCTGCTAGCAGGAAGTCTGATCTGCTCATCTGCATTTAACGAAATGAGATCGAGGCTCAATTTAAATTTTCTCTTTCCGCACAGCAAAATCGTTCATACAATTAAACTTCTTAATTTTTAAATGACAGAGAGATATCCAAATGTTCTGCCGCCACATTCGATACTACAGTATGAACACGTCACATTCGATACTACAGTATGAACACGTCACATTCGATACTACAGTATGAGCACGTCACATTCGATACTACAGTATTTTGTTCTTCAGAATGATGGTTCCTAAAATGAGCATTAAGATTTCTTTAACAAGTAAACGTTTTTTCACAAATGGTGCACGACTGAAGGGGCATAGCCGTTGCTTCCGAGAACTGACCTTTGATTTGCAATGAATGAACGTTATTTATGTATCTATCCAAATTATATTTCTGTAAAAACGTTTCTTCGCAAAACGAACATGAATATACCTTCCTCTCAGATGTCATACCTTCTACTACTTGATGATGGGAATTTTTCATATGCCTATAAACATTCTGTTTGTGAGAAAACGATTTCTTGCACCCTGAACATCTATAGTCAATTTTTTTCTGAAGACGATGAATCAGTGCTTTGGTAAGGATAAATATTCCTCACATGCCGATACAAATTAAACGACTTCATTAAAATGTTCTTACAAAACGCGCAAGAAAAAACAATGGTTATTCTCCATACAAGGTGCATCGACAATATCACCATCCATCGTCCGCAACAGATTACAGGGGCGTCGGAAAGTGAAGTTCGTTGACCGGGCCGGAAATTTCGAATCTTGGTGCACCCCCTCCCTTCCCGCTCTCCGGAATAAACAGAAGAAAAATAATGCCTAAGAAGCTTTGTGAGGGATTAGGACCACCTGACCACATACCTAGAGCTACTTTCTGAGGCACATCACAACAAAAAATCGCACATATGCCAAACAAAAAGAATAAAAATCTTGGGCTAAAATTATTAAAATTATTGACCGGGCCCGGGCGGTTCCGCCGCCACTGGTAGATTAGAGAAAAAGCACATGTGATATGAGAAATTGAGGTTCAAGTAAATTGTCTCGGACATGCGCATTACAGGGAATGAGGATTCAGCCACTGTGGGATTAATCTGGCGCGTTATCGACTGTCCACTCCTAGACAAAGAGTGCCAGACCAACGGATGGGGAGAAAATTTCTAAGTCTCGGGCATGCGCATTACAGGGAAGGAGGATTCAGCCCCTGCAGGATTGAGACGCTAGTTCTGCAGGATTGAGACGCTAGTTCTGCAGGATTGAGACACAGTCACAGAACGAATACGACGATGGACATGGAAGGGAAGATTGGGGTAAAGCATCCCCCCCCGGCCATCCACAAACTACAATGAAAATTGTTTCCTTCATGATTCCCAGCCCGCAGGATAGGAAACCCAAATGGGATACGAAGCCGGAGCTGCAGTGATGAAAGGTCCTTACACTGGGAAAAAACAACTCAAGGCCCCACCCAAAGTCCCAGAAAGTGTCTCCAGCGATGCCACATTTCAGTCTATTGCTTTCGGCAGAAACGCACTTGCCGTCTGGTCTTGCCGATTCATGGATTGAGCTAAGAAAAGCGGGATGTTTGATAGGCGATAATGCAACACTAATTGTTCAAGAACTAGATAAACACGAAGCCCCCTACCCCATTGGAAATATACGCATAGAATGGATTTCAAAATCACTTGAATGCAAAAGGAAAAATGGAGTGGACTGTCCCTGAATCCCTGCCCCTTTGCCACATATTCACACAACTATTTGTTGTTGTATTTGTGTAGGATCACATTAAGCAGTCGTAGAACGGAGCAGAAAAAATCAGGAGCACAGGGGAAGTCCTTTTCCCAGTACTATTTTGGTTTCTTTTTCATTCCCTTACTATAAAGGTAAAAGTGCTAATTAAAAACTGCTAAAACGCTATGAAAATCACCAGCATTTCGTTTGTTTTTTAAACAATTTGAAAACTTTTTTTTTCTGTTAAATTAAACGAACTTATATTTTGGGTGCTAAAACTGGAGGGGCAAATCATACAGTCTGCTTCTCCACTTAGATTTCTGAGGGGGCAGTCGCCCCTCCTGGCCCCCTGTTGGCACGTCCCTGGAGTTACACAAGGTTCGATCGAATACATCAGGGTGCTTCTTTTTTGTTTTTACAAAGAGTGTATAACTATACATTATACAACCTATATCTTTGAGTAAGTGCCAGAAATTTAGTCACTTTTTATTTTGATACCAAAGCATAATACTGAAGTCATTGTTTGATTGAGATTACCGAAAAGACCACTGTTATTATGAGAAAATGTTCAAGTAAATTATCAGATACAACAGAACACTCCTGCGGCACATATCGCTGACAAAATATTGTCAGCACTGAAAAGAAATCTCAAAAACTGATACTGCATATTGCTAACCAGTTCATAGTGATTTCGTCCCGATACGAACGATCATATTCTAGGAGCAATGTATAAAAATGATATCGTTTTCTTAATCCGCCTGAGAAACAATGTTCACAATCCGCTACGAACGAAGTGAAATATCGTCACAAATACAAACACGCATTAATGTTACTGAGCTAAAGAACTAAGCCAGAGAATATGTGCGAAATATTTACAGTACGTTATACATTAGAACAATTATTTTCAATGCCGCTTTATGAAACAACGTGTCGCATCTCAATATTGAACGCATACGGTGTTAAATTTAGAAACACATTCTCGTAAGCCTTTCTTTTGAAGACATGAGGCAAAATCACATAGTTGCACATCATTCTTAAATGAAGAAAAATTATCTATAATTTCTCACCTTGCTGAGCCGAGGATGTCGGCGCTAACAAAACGACCAACACTACTGACACTGCAAAGATACGATGAAACAGATTCGCTTTGAAGTAGTGCATGTTGCGTTTCTTCCGTCTGAGAAGCAGGTGAACTTTTTCCGAAGCGGTATTGCGTTTACCTCAATGTAAGTTTCCTGTGCACTTTCCTTGACGACACAGCTGCTTACATATGCAGCAGCATTCAACCCTTTCGCCACAGTAAAATGTAGTACGTGTAGCACGCCTTCAACACACAGGTTTTGAAGATTACTCAGATCGTATAAGCATCATGAAAGGTAAAAACAAATTTCCGAATTTTTAGCACGTCTTTTGTAAAAAACGATCGTGTTTATGTTATCGGTTTGTCCGTCCGTACGCCTGTACACACCATATCTCAGCAACTATTAGTTCGATTTGAAAAATAATTTTTGCGTTGGGAAGCTTAAATACTGCGAATGATGATCCTCTATTTCGTTTTTTTTTCCACGATGTACAATTTCGCCGCTAGACAGCGTAAATGCAGATTATGTCGAATTAAAAAATACGTTTTATTCCACATATTTGCTTCTAAACATCCGATTTAAAAAAAATATTTTATTTTTCGATTCCATTTGTGGCGAAGATTATTTTAGGCATAGTTACTTTTTCAAATTACGCATTGATTTTCCGCTAGGGGGGTAAAAATAAATTACGTTTTCCCCGATAACTCTTCTTCTAAAACTCCGATTTGAAAAAAAATATTTCTTCAGCAGATACAGCTCCCGGTGGAAAATCTTTTGCATGTAATTTCCAATTTTTGGTAAAAAATCCTTTGGTTACCAGGGGGCGCAAGGGTTAATTTCTGTTTCTGATGTATTTGCCATAAAATCTGAGCTTCTAAAAATCTCGATTGAAAAAATCTTTCGAGGACCGATGTCACTCACGTCGATAAAACTTTTCGGAATATTTTTGTCTTAAAATATTCCATGAATTCTCCGTCAGGCGGCGTAGATTTATATCTTATTTTTGTCAATATCTCTATTTCTAATAGCCCGATTGGAAAAATTATTTCTTTATTAGATAGAGTTTCTGGTGTCACATGTTTTTCATATAAATTCAAAATTTTGAAGTAATTCATAGACTTTCCGCTAGGGGGCGTAAAGGTAAATTGCGTATGTATCTCTGCTTCTAAATAACCGATTTATATAATTCTTTCTGCGCCGGATACAGCCCCTGATGGGAAATTCTTTGCACATAATTTCTAATTTTGGTAAAAAATGGTTTGGCCGTCAAAGGGGGTAAGTCTCAATTTCCGCTTCTGATGTGTTTGCAGCAAAATATGATCTTCTAAAATCTCGATTGAAAAAAACGTCGTTTGTGGACCGATACTACTCATGTCGACAAACATTTTAGGAACATCTTTTTCTTTAAACAATGCACGGTTTCTACGCCAGGCGGCGTAGATTTATATCTTATTTTCGTCAATATCTCTACTTCTAGCGGTCCGATTTGAAAAAATCCTTCTTTGTTGGATAGTGTTTCCAGTGTGACATGTTTTTCATATAATTTCAAAACGTTTCGAATAAATCATAGGGTCTGTTGTTAAAACTATTCAGGTTGATCATAATGGTGACATGGTATCAGACCTACAGAGTGTTGCTGATTTGTTCAATAATTAGTTTGTGGAGTTGCCTGGAAAACTTGTCTCGGGTTTAAACTCAACTGATGGTGGCTTTCGTGACTATCTTGCGGATCATAGCCCTTCTTCATTCTATTTCATTTCTATTGCAAGTGATCTTGCTCGGGTTTTAAATGGATTGAAGCCCGCGGGGGGGGGGGGGGTCCAGATGGTGTTAACCCTAAGGGGTCCAAATTTGTCTCCTCGCGCCTAATTGTTCCGTTGACTCATATTTTCGATAATACTGCTTTAACTGGGATTGTCCCGCCCCCTTGATTCTTAGCCGAATTACTGTATTTCATAAAAAGCGTTCGGAAACAGATATGGCAAATTACCGGCCGATTGCAAATATTTCGGTATTTGCAAAAGTTTGGGAGAGACTAATACTAAATGGATTGAATTCATTTTTGGATAGAAATGAGATTTTATGTCCAAACCAGCATGGTTTTCGTAAAGGTTTTTCGACGGAGACTGCTGTTTTGGACGTTTTGAATTACTTACATGCCCGTTTGGATTCTAGGGACTCTGTTTTTGGATTTTTCTTTGATCTTTTAAGTGCATTTGATACAGTCAGTCACGATGTTTTATTGATTAAGTTAGAGAGGATTGGGATAAGGGATGCTGCATTGAAGGCGTTTCGGAGTTATTTGATGGGCAGGAGACAGTACGTTCAGATCAATGGATACTGCTCTGAAGTAAGACCCGTTTCTTATGGAGTCCCTCGGGACTCAGTTTTGGGTCCTATTTTGTTCCTTACCTATATAAACAATATTTTTCAGGTCCCTGCTAAAGCTCATGTGGTACTGTTCGCTGATGATGTTAGTCTTTTTTTTAGGGGAGACTCCTTGGATGAACTGATTCCTCGAGTAAATCTTGAAATTGTGAAGTTTGTTCGTTGGTTTGCATGTAAGTTTCTAACATTAAATGTCGCTAAGACGGGTTGAATGCTGTTTTCCTGTACTAGGCATGGTGATAGTGATTTCAGTCCGGTATATTTGTACGACACGGCATTGGAATATCGGACCTCAATAAGGTTCTTGGGAGTTGTTTTGCATAAATCTTTGAAATGGGATGACCAGGTGGATCAGTTGGCGTCTTGCCTTAGATCTAGGGTTGGTATGATTACGAGAATCTCGGGTTTCCAGTCGGTTAGAGTTCTGTTGATCTTGTACTATTCATTTGTTTATCCTGTGCTGTTGTACTGCATCTTGATTTGGGGTGTAACTACAAAGCGAAATCTCACTCGTCTGTCTGTTTTGCAGAAAAGGTATGTTCTATTGTTAAACTCTTCGGCTCATTCAGAATTTTTATTTCGTTATTATCGTATATTGACTATAGAGTAGTTGCACAGATATAGACTAATGTTAATGCTCCACGATCGTATTAATACGGGAAGATGTTTAAATCTGATAGTGTTGTCGAGAGCCATCCATTCATATGATACTCGCAGGGGTTCAGAGTTCGCTGTCCCATGGGCGCTTACAGGCATGATGTTTAACAACATTGGTGTATTGGGCCTTTGAGAATGGAATACACTTTCATTGACCAATAGATTTGAGATCCGATACTCTGTTTTCAGGGGACTGTTGAGAGTGCTTTGATTGAAAATTGTATATAAAAAGGGGAGGGTAGGGAAATATATTTTTACTGTCTTGGCCTTTCTGGATGTTATTTAGCGTATACTTTAATATTATATTCGTTGTCTCGACTGGACTGAAAAAAATAAAAAATATATTTTTTTTGAAAATTTCAGAAGAGATTAGGGGCTTGTCAGTAGCCTTTTTCCCTGGCTCCTTGCTGTGCAATTGAAATTGTATTTAAATGTCTTTTAGTCATATTGACAACATTTGAGTGAGAATTTGTTAATGTATTTTATATTGTAACGTATTTATCTTCGTAACATGGGAATTATATTGTTAGAAACTGGAAAATTGCGTTACTTATATTGGTTCCATTGGTGTATTATGTATATTCTTGTTATTATTTACCTTAGATCATGCGACATATTGTTCGTTCTTTTTGGTGTTGTATTGTGATATTGTACAGCAAAAGAGTTCTAATAAATAAATAATAAATATTCCACTAGGGGGCGCATAAGTAAATTGCGTTTTCTGCGTTATTTCTGCTTTTAAAATTCCGATTTGAAATAATTCTTCCTGTATCGCATACAACACGTGATGGAAAATATTTTTCATATAATTTCTAATGTTTGGTCAATAATCGTTTGGCCACCAGGGGGCAGAAGTGTAAATTTCTGCTTGTGATGTATTTGAGTAAAACCTGGGCTCCTGAAAACTCGACTAATTTTTTTTTCTTGGACCCATACCGCTCATATTGAAAAACCTTTTGAGAATACTTTCTTCCCAAAATAATGCATGAATTCCCCACCAGGGGGCCTAAAGTCACATCTTACTTTTGTCGATATCTCTGTTTCTAAGAGTCCGATTTGAAAAAAATTATTTCTGTATTGGAGAGCGTTTCCGGTGCAAAATGTTTCTCATATAAATTCATATTTTCCTTAACGCACAAGTCTACAACCAGAGGGCGAAAGTTCACGATTCCGTTTACAGCAATATCTGCGGGACTAAAATCCCGATTGAAAAACTTTTTTCTTCGGTCAGATACTATTGCATTCCTTACCAGTTCCATTGACTTTGAATAGCTTTGATCAATTTAATTTGCCTCAAAACGGATTCAAAAGACGTGTTCACTACACCCGAAAATTCGGTGTCATCATTCTTTCTTTTTTTTTATTGGGTGTTTAACGACCACCGTGAGCAGCTTAACACGCTATTAGCAGTCGCCTGTTCCTTAATTAGGGCCACTGACTCCAGGGAAGGAAGAGAGCTCGTGCCGTAAGACAAACACAACGTCCATGCTTCACCTGGAGTCGAACCAGGAGACATCTTTTCCTGATTTAAGAGCAAGTCTTGTGAAAACTTGTAATGTTCCTGGAAATATGGCTGTCTGAACACAACATAAATCAACTTTTGGTAACTTCACTTTTAAGCGAATCAAGAATCATTCAAATAACATCATAAGTGGTTAATTACTATTAGTATTTATTCAGCATAAATATTTCCTTAACAATTAATTAGAATTTTTTACTAAAGTTGTTGATTAAGTCTTCAACAACATTAGTGAAAAATCAAATTAATTGTTAGAGAACGTTTAAAAAGAAACAAAAAAACCCTCAACTCTAAATATTAAATACGCAAGCGTTAGGAAATCACAACTTCAAGTACTTCAACTTCCGCAATTGCACCAATCAGCCATTACAGTATGACCAACCCAAGCCTAGAGAAATTAGCGCGGCTAGAGACCGAACGGTGGCGCAGGTGAAGTTCATAGAGTATAATATATATATACAAGGAATGTAAGGTCAGGCGATGCGTAACATCACAGCCTCTTCTTGACAAATGTCAAACCCGCCTTCTCGTGGTGCATCCTGATCCCATTAAAGGGGCTCTGACGACCGCCAATAGCGGTATAACTGTACCACCGGGATTAGAGGAAATGCCATTCCACACTCACCAACCCACTTGGCCTGCGTGGCGAGTTATGGCCAACCCCTCCAAAATGACTCCACAACTTAAATCTTGGCTCTCAGTCTCCGGCAGCTGGAATGTACCTGGCCAAGACAGCGGCCAGTTCGACATGAAGGCAGAGGGTGCTAAGAATCCCCGGAGGACCGGACTAGGCTGCCATCTGATGCTGACCTTGACTACGTATAAGGGACGCTCCCTATATTCTGATTCACGGCTTCTTGAATTGGAAGAGGAACTACAAAGGATCAAGTGGCACACTGTCGGGCTAAGTGAGGTAAGAACAAAAGGTGAAGATCTCATTGAACTGAAAAGTGGACATCTCTTCTACTATCGTGGGACAGATACTGGCAGAACTAGTGGTGTTGGATTTATAGTAAACAAGAAACTGAAGGATAAAGTTGTAGAAGCTGAAAGTTCCTCTGACAGAGCTGCACGGCTCGTTATCCAACCCTCGAGAAGATACCAGGCTCAGATTATTCAAACTTATGCACCTACAACAAGTCATCCTGAAGAAGAAATTGAAGAATTTTTTGAGGAAATTCGTCATCTAAATAATAAAGGTAAGCAGCACTTGAAGATAATAATGGGAGATTTCAATGCAAAAATAGGGCAACGGCAACAGAATGAAACTTCAGTAGGTAAATTCGGTCACGGCAACAGAAACCAGCGTGGAAATACTCTTGTTGAGTTTGCAGAGGCAGAAGGGTTTTCCATCTTGAACTTCTTTTTAAGAAAAAACCAGGTAGTGACCATAGATTGGTGAGATGTAAGAAGCACCTCAACACTAAACTCGATACGTGACAAGATCATAAGACAAACAAAATGTATTGACATAACCAACCTTAAAAACACCATAATACCTTCAAGTTGGAACTGAAGAACAGAATCTCTGCTTTAGAAGGGCTAACATCGGAAGAAGTGGATATTTCTGAAGTTAAGAGAAAAGTAATCAAAGCTCTTACGGAAACTGCAACAAAAATAGCTGGGTCAAAGAACAATTTGCATATGAACAAATTATCAGGAAAAACCAAAATGTTGCTGCAAAAAAAAAAGAGAGATGAGGACAACTAAAGAAGATGTGACTTCAAAGTGGAATATATAGAGCTATGCAAGACAGTAAGAAAAAGTATCACTGAAGACGTAAGGAAATTCAACTGTGAACTAGTGAGGGAAGCAATTGAAAACAACCAAAGCCTAAAGATAGCAAAGGGACATCTCAGTAAGGGAAGAAAACTGATTATGGCACTGTGAAAAGAGGATGGTTCTGTAAGAAGAAATAGGGGCGAAATTTTCACAAGAGTGAAAGATTTCTACTCCAAAATACCACGAGAAGGCGGGTTTGACAAATGTCAAACCCGCCTTCTCGTGGTGCATCCTGATCCCATTAAAGGGGCTCTGACGACCGCCAATAGCGGTATAACTGTACCACCGGGATTAGAGGAAATGCCATTCCACACTCACCAACCCACTTGGCCTGCGTGGCGAGTTATGGCCAACCCCCTCCAAAATGACTCCACAACTTAAATCTTGGCTCTCAGTCTCCGGCAGCTGGGAATGTACCTGGCCAAGACAGCGGCCAGTTCGACATGAAGGCAGAGGGTGCTAAGAATCCCCGGAGGACCGGACTAGGCTGCCATCTGATGCTGACCTTGACTACGTATAAGGGACGCTCCCTATATTCTGATTCACGGCTTCTTGAATTGGAAGAGGAACTACAAAGGATCAAGTGGCACACTGTCGGGCTAAGTGAGGTAAGAACAAAAGGTGAAGATCTCATTGAACTGAAAAGTGGACATCTCTTCTACTATCGTGGGACAGATACTGGCAGAACTAGTGGTGTTGGATTTATAGTAAACAAGAAACTGAAGGATAAAGTTGTAGAAGCTGAAAGTTCCTCTGACAGAGCTGCACGGCTCGTTATCCAACCCTCGAGAAGATACCAGGCTCAGATTATTCAAACTTATGCACCTACAACAAGTCATCCTGAAGAAGAAATTGAAGAATTTTTTGAGGAAATTCGTCATCTAAATAATAAAGGTAAGCAGCACTTGAAGATAATAATGGGAGATTTCAATGCAAAAATAGGGCAACGGCAACAGAATGAAACTTCAGTAGGTAAATTCGGTCACGGCAACAGAAACCAGCGTGGAAATACTCTTGTTGAGTTTGCAGAGGCAGAAGGGTTTTCCATCTTGAACTTCTTTTTTAAGAAAAAACCAGGTAGTGACCATAGATTGGTGAGATGTAAGAAGCACCTCAACACTAAACTCGATACGTGACAAGATCATAAGACAAACAAAATGTATTGACATAACCAACCTTAAAAAACACCATAATACCTTCAAGTTGGAACTGAAGAACAGAATCTCTGCTTTAGAAGGGCTAACATCGGAAGAAGTGGATATTTCTGAAGTTAAGAGAAAAGTAATCAAAGCTCTTACGGAAACTGCAACAAAAATAGCTGGGTCAAAGAACAATTTGCATATGAACAAATTATCAGGAAAAACCAAAATGTTGCTGCAAAAAAAAAGAGAGATGAGGACAACTAAAGAAGATGTGACTTCCAAAGTGGAATATATAGAGCTATGCAAGACAGTAAGAAAAAGTATCACTGAAGACGTAAGGAAATTCAACTGTGAACTAGTGAGGGAAGCAATTGAAAACAACCAAAGCCTAAAGATAGCAAAGGGACATCTCAGTAAGGGAAGAAAACTGATTATGGCACTGTGAAAAGAGGATGGTTCTGTAAGAAGAAATAGGGGCGAAATTTTCACAAGAGTGAAAGATTTCTACTCCAAAATATATGAAAGGGATTATACATGTACTCCAGACATCATGAAAGGTACCAGTACTAGAGTTCTTCCAGTCCTCCTAGCAGAAGTTGTATATGAAATCAAGAACATGAAGCCGGGAAAAGCTCCAGTACAAGATGGAATTACTGGAGACATCATACAAAAAGCAAGCGCAGAAATTGAAACAGTACTCGCCCAAATTTTCATTCGATGCCTTAATGAAAGGAAGATTCCTGAGAATTGGAACAACGCTACAATGATCCTGCTACATAAAATAGGTGGCATTGAGGATCTCAGGAACTACAGACCTATCAGCCTCCTATCAGTGGTTTATAAAACCTTCACTAAAGTTCTTTCACACCATTTGAGGGTAACACTGGTCATGGCTCAACCGAGAGAACAAGCTGGATTCAGGAGTGGCTACAGCACAATAGATCATATCCACGTACTTAGAGAACTAATTGAAAGAGCGAGGGAATATTAACTTCAGTTGTGCATGTTTTTTATCGATTATGAAAAAACCTTTGATTCGGTGAAACCATCAGCAGTTAGAACGGCTCTGAAATCCTGCAGTATTGAAGATGCATACATTTATATTATTAATAACATCTATGAAAATGCAAGTGCAAAGATTTTGATGTTTGAAAATACAACACACATAAAAATTGGAATGGGAGTGATACAAGGTTACACCATATCTCCCAAGCTCCTTAATGCCACATTGGAAAATGTCTTTCAATCACTGAACTGGGAAAACAAAGGGATAAAGATTAATGGATATTATCTAACCAACCTTCGTTTTGCTGATGACGTAGTCATTTTTTCAACTACCCCATCCAAGCTGCAGAGTATGATCCAGAAACTTGCTGACAAGAGTAGAGAAGTGGGATTAAAAATGAACTTTCAGAAGACAAAAGTGATGTTCATTGCTTTTACAAGAAATGAAGATTTATCGATTGATGGAGAAAAGCTGGAGATAACAGACACGTACGTTTATCTTGGACAGCAGATATCAAGTGCGGATCTCATTGATGAAGAAATTAAGCGGCGTACAAAACTTGCCTGGAGAGCTTTTGGTAGAACCAGCATAATTTTCAAGAGCAATATGCCATTATGTCTTAAATGAAAAGTGTTTGATTAATGCATCCTTCCAGTGCTTACGTATGGTGCAGAGACGTGGACCTTAACTAAAATAGACATACAAAGGCTGCAGACAACTCAAAATAGCATGGAGTGATGCATGCTTGGTGCAACGAGGAGAGATAAGAAGAGGAACTCGTGGATCCGAAAAATGACAAGAGTGGAAGACATGATGATCAGAGTTAAATCCCTGAAATGGCAAAGGGCTGGACATACTGCCAGAAGGACAGACCATCGATGGAGAGCCGAAATTTTAGATTGGATTCCAAGGGACAGGAGGAGACCCAGAAGAAGACTACATGGGAGATGGGTGGATGAAATTCGAAAGTATGCGGGAGTGACATAGAGGAGACTGGCACAAGACAGACCGTTGTGGAGGAAACTTGAGGAGACCTTCGTCCAGCAGTCGATGGAAAATGGTTGACAATGATGATGATGATGATATATACAAACTGAGGGCCCGCTTTAGGTTAGTAGAGTGTTGGGAGTCAGAGTTGTAAAGCTACCGATTTATCGGAGTTTGATAAAAGACAAATTGTGATGGCACGGTGCCTGGAAACTACGACCTCGGAAACGGCGCGGCTTGTGGGTTGATCACGTGACGCTGTAGGGAGTACGTATCAAAAGTGGTGCACAGATAGCCAAACGACGTGCCGTTGTCCAGCAGTGCGTCGTCCTCAGCTCATCGATGCTAGTGTGGAGCGGAGACTTACGTTCATTGTTCACAGTGACCGCAGGGTGCTGCAGTTGGACAATTTACCCGGAGTTACAACAGTGGTGATCAGAACAATGTGTCACAGTACACAGTTCATCGCAGCCTTCTGCGCATTGGCCTGCGGAGCGGAAGACCCAGTCGGCTCACCATACTCATTACATGTCATTGCCAACAACGCATGAAGTGGGCCCCAGATTATCGAGATTGGACCGTGCGTGATTGGAAGGAAGCTATGGCACCTGGATGCACTGTTGTGCGGACGCAGGTCGGCGATGGCGGTGTTACGCTCTGGGTGATGCTCTCTTTGGGCACTTTAGGTCCCATTTTCCCAATAGCACAATCCCTGGCAGCTGTCAGGTATCTGAACATCGTTGCGGACTAAGTTCACCCATTCATGACAACTGTTCCCTGCTGGTTATGGCCTTTACCAACAGGATAATGCGACATACCACACTGCCAAAATCGTCAAGGAGTGGTTCGAGGAATATGTTGGTGACTTCCTCTTAATTCCCTCCTCCGAATTCACCTGACAGGAACCCAATCGAACATTTGTGGGTCGACTTGGAAAAGCGGGTTAGCGCTAAAGCACCACCACCACAAAATGCACGGAAACCAAAGGACCGGCTGTTGACATTATGGAACCAGATACCTCAGGACACCAATCGCCACCTGATCGAATTGATGCCTCGCCGAGTGGCGATTGTTTTTCGGGTTAAAGGGGGTCCTACAGCTTATTAGGAAGGCAGTCGTAATATAATGGCTCATACGCGTACTGTTATACCATCATACTACCATCATCTCCACATACTGCTGCTTCTCAAACACTATATACTATATCGTCAGTTCTCATCTGACACATGCACACATAATTCGTTCTGAGCTCAAGGTGTTGCCAACCATACTCTTGCGAGAGAGAAGGTATCACGTTAAGTTTGATAAACGCAAATGAGCACGAACGTAAATGTACATAAATGAAGAAACTAAAAAGGAAAGTTAAATTAGAGTATAAGTTACAAACTTTCCAACACCTAGAAAAAGTGTGAAGAAATTGAAAGCGTAGTTTTAAAAACAGAGGGAAATAGCAACAAAGGGAATACCTTATCGCTCTAATTCGAAGAAACAGCATATTGAACTACACAAAACTTTCAGTTTACTTCATAGGAAATGGAACCCCAGTTACCAAAAAAAAAGGACATTTTCTACCGGATTTTTAGAATGGGTAAATTATTCCCAAGAAGAAACGTATACCACAGATATGTGAGATACGAAATTTTACAGATTCCTATCGTATACCTCACTAATCGAGACTTCTGACGCACACAATTAGAAAGAGAGATATTGGAGAAAACGTTATGTGGCTTTGTGACACCTAGCGGAAAAACTGAGTATCATAAGAAGAAGTTTAGAAAAAATAATGCTTATAGTCTAGAGAATTGCAGCAACAAAAAGAAAAAACCGGCGGGTTGAAAAGAAAATAATGCCCGATCATGAGGTACCGAAGTCGAAAACACGGCCATGGGGAACGTTGGGCACTGAGATTACAGAGCACACCGTCATGGCAACAGTAGGTAGGTGGCTTAAGTCAGTGGCAGTTAGCCGTCAGTAGGCCAAGAGTGTAAGCGCCAGCCATCATGGAAGTGTACAAGGAGCACATCCGTCATTGCGTGCTGAATGAATTTCGTCGCGTAGCACCCCTGCAAGTGCGGTAAGGAACATTACCAATATGCATCCCATTGCCATATCGTACCGTTCGCGATGTCGTTGGTTTGAACGGTTTCGAGATGAATTTTGACCTGTCCGACCATTCCACAGCTGGAAGACCCGCAACAGTGGATATGGACATGCTAAAGACCTTAGTGGAGACAGACCCGCAACAGTGGATATGGACATGCTTAAGACCTTAGTGGAGAAAGACCCACTTGTGACCACATCGAAGTTGGCCGAACAACTGGGCACTACCAGCACGAGCATTATCACACACCTGTGTCCACATGGGAAGGTACACAAGAGGAGAGTACCCCATCAACTAACAGTTATGCTGAAAGCAAATCGCATGGGTGCATGCGTTTTCCTACTTGCACGTGGCCACGTTGGATAGTTTTGGGAATGCACTGTGCCAACTGAGAAAACATGAGTCCTGCATGGCAATGTCAGTGCCCGAAAACAGTGGTTGGGCCCAATAGATAAGCTCATGACAACCCCCAAATCCTGATTACACCCACGTAAGATCCTGCTATCTCTCTAGTGAGTTATGTGGGGTGTCGTGTTTTGGGGCTGCTGCAGGACAACACTACTATCACCACCGATGTGGTGATAGTAGTGTTGTGCTGAACCACAAGGACGTCCTTCTACAACAGGATGGAGTAAGACCTCATACTGCACGGGTGACCTGTCATAAGATCAGGGACCTGAGATGAGAACTACTGCCGTGAGCAGCATATTACTCGGACATTGCCCTAAGCGATTACCACCTTTTTCGGTCTTTGCAGCATTTCCTGGACGTACAGCGGCCGATAAGTTTGCGAACGCGCACTTACTAACTTCTTTGAGTCCAATCTGAAACAGTTCCACTGGACGGTACTCGACAGCTGCCCTGACAATGAGAGCAGGTCGTTGCAAACGATGGACTGTTTTGTGCTTGTGTATAGAAGCAAGTCGTTGCAAACGATGGACTGCTTTGTGTTTGTGTATAGAAGCAGGTTGCTACAAACGATGGACCGTTTTGTGCTTGTGCATAGAAGCAGGTCTTTGCAAGCATTTTGCACTGATTTGTGCTTGTACATAAGGTAATTTGCACTTTAATATTACCTTGCATTTCCAGTCATTACTTTCTTTCGGATACAATGTGTACAGAAATCATGATGTGTGGTTTTGTCGAAGATAAATATCTTTACACCAATACTATTTTATAAAAACACTTCGTAACTTGGAGTAATTACGCATTTATTAAATTGCTGAGCTTTCGCTCCTCACCAGAGGACTTTATCAAGATATGAGCCTTGATAACGCCCTCTGGTGAGGAGCGAAAGCTCGACAATTTAATAAATGCGTAATTACATAATGTTACGGAGTGTTTTTTATAAACTGAGGTTTTGTCATTGTTGCTTAGAATGTGCAATTACAGCAGTTTGTAAGGAGTCATTTCCAATGGTTTCTTCAAAAATTTCCAAACAATTCGTTGAAGAATTTAAAACTCCCGTCCAGCAATTATGGTGTAATTCCTTGGGTTGCGTTGGTAAATATCACGAACACGCTTCACTTATTCATGAAATACACGTGGTCTCCCTGTACGTTTGCATTTACACAAGCATCCTTTTGTTTGAAATTTATTATATTAGTTGTAGATGGATTATCTATTCAGAGGTGATTTCAATTTTTTTAAGTGCGTTCTAAATATCCGTTGCAACAGTACCAAATTTTGTTTTGCTTAGCTTATAAACAAAAGTTGTTGACATGACTACCTTTAGAAAGTATCATAGTAACAACAAATTGGAACTGAGAAACTGATTCTCTGCTGTAGAATTTCCAAAATAACTAGCAGTAGACTACTTTAAAGTTAATAGAAAACTAACTAAAGTTCTTATGGAAACAGCAAAAAAATGACACTAGAAAAAGTTGAATATCAGGAAGAACAAAACTGTTGATGCAATAGACAAGGGTTATAAATACATATAAAGCAAACGTAACTTCCCAATTGGAATGTGTAGAACTATGCAAGACAATGCGAAAAGTATCACTGAAGAATAATGCAATTCACGTTTGAACTAGTGAGAAAAGCTATTGACAAGAACAAATCCTGAAGACGGTAAAGCGTCTTCTCAGTAATGAAACAAAACATATTATGGCACTGAGAAAAGAAAATGGTGCAATAACAATAAATAAAGACGGAATTTTGATGACAGAAAAATATTTTCACACGAAACTATACGGATCTCAAACATCAGGGATATTGAGGTTTCGAAAAGAAATCGCAGTGGTATGAAAATTGAGTGACTGCTGAGGATCGGTTACCAGCCTGGGTAGGTAAGTCATAAGTAAATTAGCTTCAGGACAACACAGCAAGTGACGTGAGAATTCCGATTAAAGTATCAAACGAGAATTAGAAAACGTGTCGTTTGCTGAAATTATTGCATGAGATCAAACGGAAAAGATATAAAGACGACATTTATGCATTGACAACAAAAATAGGGCGGTTGGCATGCTACAGGCAGGTGTACGGGGAATCTATGTGGGTGCTGCTTTAGGAAATTCGCAGTAAGTCGGCTACACACAAGATTTCCTCATCATGGAAATGTTAAGGCTCCACCTAGGAGTGGTCCACCAATGATAACCACCAGGAGGCCAGATCACCTATCTGACAGTATGTGTTCGGAGAAGGCCTTGTAGCATCAGTACTCAACACCGGGAATCACTTCATGCTGATTCTTTTGTCACAGTATCTAAGAAAACGGTACGAAACAGACTTCAAGAGTAAGAACTCAAAACTAGGCACAATATACTTTTCACAGACGAATACCATTTTACATTTTTTCCTGTTCCTCGACGAGGATACGTGTGGAGGAGATCCGGCACACAACAGCAACCGCACTACGTGCATTCCATCCAACCTTAGCCCTATGAGTCAGTTCTCGTCCGGGCAGGAGTGTTCTGTAATAGATGTACACTGAAGAGCACTTGAATTGAAGATACGTGTCTAGTAACGAGTGGCATCACCTTTCGCCTTGATGACGGCGGCGATTCGTCTCGGCATGGACTCAACAAGACACCGGAAGCATTAGGAAGCCATACGGATCCACTACCCCTGAACAAGCTCCCACAGTTCACGAAGATTTGATGGAGGGGGTCAGAGCCTCGAACATCTCTCTCGATGGCATCCCATATGTCCTCGATGGGGTTGAGGTCAGGTGACCTAGCTGGCCAAGGAAGCGAGGTCATGTCGGTGGTGTTCATCTAACTATTCGGATACAATTCAGGAGATGCATTGTCTTGTTGCAGCATGAAGTCACCAGTGGGATGTTGAAGACGCACAAACTGGAGAAAATGGTCGTCCAGGATATCCCGGTAACGTTGACCTGTGAGGGACGATGTCACACGTACCGGGAGTCCCATTTCAGTCCACATGAACAGTCCCCAGACGAGAATGCCACCCCACCAGCGTGAAAAGTACCCTGCTGGCAGGAAGGATCCATCGCTTCATGTGGTTTGCGCCGTACTCGTATCCTACCATCCGCATGTATCAACGTGAATCTCGACTCATCAGTCCAGCCAACATTTTTCCACATGTCTAGGGTCCCGTGGCGCAGTTCCCGCGCCTATGCTAATATTTGCACCCTGTGATCTGCGGTCAGCAGCGGTACTTTCGTGGGACGATGACTTCTGTACCCTTTAGCGAGGATATGTCTGGATGGTGTGGCTACTCACACGTTTTTGTGCACCAGCGGTAAATTGCCGAGAGATTTCTTGCACTGTGTGTCGCTGTTACAATCCGTGCTAGCCGACGATGACCCAGCTCATCCACACGCTGTTGTCCACTGCAGTTGGCCCTTGCAGGGATGGTTTTACCGGATTCGATATACTCACGGTGCACCCGTGACACAGCGGCTCGTGAAAACCCCAGTGCCTGCACGACTTCCGAGATGGACTGACCCATTCGTCGGGCCCCGACAATTTGCCCACGATCAACTGCGCTTGGATCCTTCGTCTTACCCATACTGCGTCTGGCTCTTACTGATTCCTGTCGCATCACTCCTTATATTGTCGGATCGCTGCATACGTCATGTCGTTTCCGTTTACAGGGCCGCCTACAGCGCCACATTTGCATAACGCCAGCTGTCTCTAATTCAATTGCTCCTCAGTGTATTTCCTTTTATGATTGTCAAGGAACGTGAATGCCTCAGTCTACCAAAACAGATCATTGTGCCAATTGTGACACTCTTTCATGCTCTTTTTGTATATGCATTCCTTTTTCTGGATTACAGTGCATCCAGTCACTGTGCCCGAAGCGTGTTTCAGGAGCTAGAATATCATGGTATTGAATCGTCAGCACTACCACCGAGGTCTCTTCACTTTAAAGCTTTTAAGAACATTGGGGGCACTTTTCAGAGACCTCTGGAAAAGCACCCTTCATACCTCAATACAACAGCAGAGATCTGTAAATTGTTACCTCTAATATGGTATGGAACGACATAATAACATTATTGATGAGCCACAGACACTCATCAATAATGTTATTATGCCCTCTTAGGTGTTAAGACCTCCTTCGGCACAGACGTGATGCTACTGGATACTGAAATCCAGAATTATGGACATTCAGTTAGCTTGCCATGTTGTGTATTTTGCAGCTGTACTTTGTTGTGTGAAGAAATTGCGCAATAAATTACTTTTGAAAACGCACACCATCGTTTCTGTTACGTATCCACACTGATATTATTACCATGTGTTTTACTTGAGTCAAATACATGAATGTTACATTTCACACAGTGTTGCTAACTTTTATTGTGACTATTGTATATGAACGGGATGATACATCAATTCGAGCCATTAAGAAATTGCACCGTTACCAAAATGACTCCAGTTGTCTCGGAAGAAAGAATTATATGCAATTAAGAAAATGAAGCAGAGAAGATCTCATGTGGAAATATGGAATTACCGTGGACAGTATACACTCATAGCCTTAAAAATCCGCGCAACAAGTGAAACCCGTGCGATTAAAGCGAAAATCGGCGAATCGCTACGAGGAGGACACACATCCAAATGATTAAATTTTAGTGAGATTCCGCATGGCCGCGCGTCCAAGACCGGTGCTGCAATCGAAATCTTGGGGTTTATAAGGCGCCGCGCAGGGGAACTCACATTCGTGCCTAAGTGCACGGTAAGATTCAAGTGAGATCAGTGAGCGTTGGACATGCCAAACAGCCGCCGTACATGTGCGTACGGCCAACTGACAGAGTTTAAACCAGGTCGTACCATCGTGATAAGAGAGGCCGGTTGGACGGCGCGCCGAATCGGCAGCCATTTGGGTCGATCGGACAGTACGGTGCGATCGTGTTGGGAGCAATGGAGAAAGGAAGACACCCATACACGGCAGACTGTTTATGAAAGACCGAAACACACCACCAGCAAAGAGGACCATGGGATCGTGAGAGCAGCACGCAGAGATGCAAAGACGTCCCTGTCGAATAACCAGAGACATGTGGCGGCTGTACAAGCGATTCCTGTGTCCACAGAACCATTTCCCCACGCCTGGCAGAGGCGAATCTGCACTAACGACGGCCCTTACACTTTAGGAAATTAACATGTCTGTCCTCCTGGCAGTATGTCCAGCCCATTGCCATTTCAGGGATTTAACTCTGATCATGATGTCTTCCACTCTTGTCATTTTACTGATCCACGAGTTCATCTTCTTATCTATCCTGGTTACACCAAACATGCACCTCTCCATGCTCCTTTGAGTTGTCTGCAGCCTTTATATGTCTCTTTTAGTTAAGGTCCATGTCTCAGCACCAAAAGTAAGCACTGGAAGGATGCACTGATCAAACACTTTCCTTTTAGGACATAATGGCATATTGTTCAAAAAAATTATGCTGTGTCTTCCAAAAGCTCTCCAGGCAAGTTTTGTACGCCAATTAATTTTTTCATCAATGTGACCCTCACTTGATATCTGCTGTCCAAGATAAACGTACGTGTCTGTTATCTCCAGCTTTTCTCCATCAATCGATAAATCTTCATTTCTTGTAAAAGCATTGAACATCACATTTGTCTTCTGAAAGTTCATTTTTAATCCCACTTCTTTACTCTTGTCAGCAAGTTCGTGGATCATACTCTGCAGCTCTGATGGGGTAGTTGCAAAAATGACTACGTCATCAGCAAAACGAAGGTGGGTTAGATAATCTCCATTAATCTTTCTCTCTTTGTTTTCCCAGTTCAGTGATTGAAAGACATTTTCCAATGTGGCATTAAAGGGTTTAGGAGATATGGTGTCACCTTGTCTCACGCCCTTTTTAATTTTTATGTGTGTTGTTTTCTCAAACAGCCGAATCTTTGCACTTACGTTTTCATTTATGTTATTAATAATATTAATGTATGCATTTTCAATACCGCAGGATTTCAGAGCCATTGTAACTGCTGATGGTTTCACCGAATCAAAGGCTTTTCAATAATCGATGAAAGCCATGCATAATGGAAGTTCATATTACCTTGCTCTTTCAATTAGTTCTCTCAGTACGTGGATATGATCTATTGTGCTGTAGCCACTCCTAAATCCAGCTCTTTCTCTCGGTTGAGCCATGTCCAGTGTTACCTTCAAGCTGTAGTTCCTGAGATCCTCAATGTCACCTTTTTTATGTAGCATGATCATTGTAGGGTTGTTCCAATCCTTAGGAATCTTCCCTTCATTAAGGAATCGAGAGAAAATTTGGGCGAGTACTGTTTCGATTTCTCCACTTGCTTCTTGTATGATGTCTACAGTAATTCTATCTTCTCCTGGAGCTTTTCCCCGCTTCATGTTCTCGATTGCATGTGCAACTTCTGCTGGGAGGACTGGAAGAACTCTGGTACTGGTAACTTTCATGATGTCTGGAGTACATGTATCATAACTTTCATATAATTTGGAGTAGAAATATTTCACTCTTGTCAAAATGTCGCCTCTATTTCTTGTTACAGAACCATCTTCTTTTAACAGTGCCATAATCTGTTTCCTTCCCTTACTGAGATGTACCTGTGCTATCTTCAGGCTTCGGTTGTTTTTAATTGCTTTCCTCACTAGCTCACAGTTGAACTTCCTTACGTCTACAATAGCACTTTTTCGTACTGTCTTGCATAGCTCTATAAATTCCACTATGGAAGTCACATATTCTTTAGTTGTCCTCATCTCACTTCTTTTTTGCATCAACATTTTGGTTTTTCCTGAGAATTTGTTCACATGCAAATTGTTCTTAGACCCAGCTAATTTCAAATAACATCACAGCCTCTCCTTGCATCCTGTTCCCACTAAAGGGACTCTGACGACTGCCAATAGCGGTATAACAATACCATCGGGATTAGAGGAAATGCTATCCCACACTCACCAACCCGCTTGGCCAGCATGGTAAGTTATGGCCAAACCCCTCCAAACTGACTCCACAACTTAAATCTTGTCCCTTAGTCTCCGGCAGCCGGAATGTACCTGGCCAAGGCAGCGGCCAGTGCGATATGAAGGCAGAGGGTGCTAAGAATCCCCGGAGGCCCGGACTAGGCTGTCATCTGATGCTGACCTTGGCTACGTTAATGGACGCTCCCTATCTTCCGATTCAAGGCTTCTTGAATTGGAAGAGGAACTACAAAGGATCAAGTGGGACATCGTCGGGCTAAGTGAGGTAAGGAGAAAAGGAGAAGGTAACATTGAACTAAAAAGTAGACATCTCTTCTACTACCGTGGGACAGATACTGGCTGAACTAGTGATGTTGGATTTATAATAAACAAGAAACTGAAGGATAAAGTTGTAGAAGTTGAAAGTTTCTCTGACAGAGCTGCACGACTTGTTATCCAACTATCAAGAAGATACCAGGCTCTGATTATTCAAACTTATGCACCCACCACAAGTCATTCAGAAAAAGAAATTGAAGAATTTTATGAGGAAATTTGCCATCTGAATAATAAAGGTAAGCAGCACTTGAAGATAATTATGGGAGATTTCAATGCAAAAATAGGGCAATAGCAACAGAATGAAACTCCAGTAGGTAAATTCGGTCACGGCAAGAGAAACCAGCGTGGTAATAATCAAGAGTGAAATATTTCTACTCCAGAGTTTGCAGAGGCAAAAGGGTTTTTCATCATGAACTCCATTTTCAAGAAAAAGCCCAACAAGAAATTGATATGGAGACATCCAAATGGGACGACAAATGAAATTGATTTTATTATGTGTAACAAAAAATTCGTCATTTGGGACTGCAGTGTGTTAAACCGGTTTAACACAGGGAGTGGCCATAGATTGGTGAGATGTAAGATGCACCTCAACACTAAACTCGAACGTGGCAAGCTCATAAGAGAAACAAAATGTATTGACATAAACAACCTGAAAAACACCATAATACCTTCAAGTTGGAACTGAAGAACAGATTCTCTGCTTTAGAAGGCCTAACATCGAAAGAAGTAGATATTTCTGAAGTTAACAGAAAAGTAACCAAAGCTCTTATGGAAACAGCAACAAAATTAGTTGGGTCTAAGAACAAGTTCCATGTGAACAAATTATCAGGAATAACCAAAATGCAAAAACGAAAAGAGATGAGGACAACTAAAGAAGATGTGACTTCCAAAGTGGAATATATAGAGCTATGCAAGACAGTACAAAAAAGTATCACTGAAGACGTAAGGAAATTCAACTGTGAGCTAGTGAGGAAAGCAATTTAAAACAACCAGAGAATAAAGATAGCAAAGGGACATCTCAGTGAGGGAAGAAAACAGATTATGGCACTGAGAAAAGAAGATGGTTCTGTAACAATAAATAGAGGCGACATTTTGACAAGAGTGAAATATTTCTACTCCAAATTATATGAAAGGGATGATACATTTGCTTCAGATTTCATAAAAGGTAGCAGTACCAGAGTTCTTCTAGTCCTCCCAGTAGACGTTGCACATGCATTTAGGAACATGAAGCGGGAAAAGCTCCAGGAGAAGATAGAATTACTGTAGACATCATACAAGAAGCAAGTGGAGAAATCGAAACAGTACTCGCCCAAATTTTCACTCGATGTCTTAATGAAGGGAAGATTCCTGAGGATTGGAACAACGCTACAACGATCCTGCTTCATAAAAAAGGAGACATTGAGGTTTACAGGAACTACAGACCTATCAGCCTCCTATCAGTGGTTTATAAAGTCTTCACTAAAGTTCTTTCACACCGCTTGAAGGTAACACTGGACATGGCTCAACCGAGAGAACAAGCTGGATTCAAGAGTAGCTACAGCAAAATAGATCATATCCACGTACTGAGAGAACTAATTGAAAGAGCGAGAGAATATTAACTTCACTTGTGGATGGCTTTTATCGATTATGAAAAAGCCTTTGATTCGGTGAAACCATAAGGAGTTACAAGACTCTGAACTCCTGCAGTATTGAAGATGCATACATTAATATTATTAATAACATCTATGAAAATGCAAGTGCAAAGATTCAGCTGTTTGAGAACACAACACCCATAAAAACTGAAAAGGGGTGAGACAAGGTGACACCATATCTCCGAAGCTCTTTAATGCTACATTGGAGGGTTTCTTTCAGTCGCTGAGCTGGGAAAACAAAGGGATACAGATTAATGGAGATTATCTAACCCACCTCCGTTTTGCTGATGACGTAGTCATTTTTTCAACTACCCCATCAGAGCTGCAGAGTATGATCCAGGAACTTGCTGACAAGAGTAAAGAAGTGGTATTTAAAATGAACTTTCAGAAGACAAAAGTGATGTTCAATGCTTTTACAAGAAATGAAGATTTATCGATTGATAAAGAAAAGCTGGAGATAACAGACACGTACGTTTATCTTGGACAGCAGATATCAAGTCAGGGTCACATTGATGAAGAAATTAATCGCCGCACAGAACTTGCCTGGAGAGCTTTTGGAAGAAACAGCATAATTTTCAAGAGCAATATGCCATTATGTCTTAAAAGGAAAGTGTTTGATCAATGCATCCTTCCAGTGCTTACGTATGGTGCAGAGACGTGGACCTTAACTAAAAGAGACATACAAAGGTTGCAGACAACTCAAAGGAGCATGGAGAGGTGTATGCTTGGTGTAACCAGGAGAGGTAAGAAGCGTTACTCGTGGATCCAAAAAATGACAAGAGTGGAAGACATCATGATCAGATTTAAATCCCTGAAATGGCAATCGGCTGGGCATACTGCAAGAAGGACAGACCATCGATGGACAGCTATAATTTTAGATTGGATTCCAAAGGACAGGAAAAGACCCAGACGAAGACCACATGACAGATGGGTGGCCGAAATTCGAAAGTATGCAGGAGTGTTATGGAAGAGACTGGCACAAGACAGACCGTTGTGGAGGAACTTGAGGAGACCTTCGTCCAGCAGTGGATTAATAATGGTTGACAATGTTGATGATGATGATGGTGATGATATACTTAGTATATATATAAGACAAGCAAGAGTAAAGAAAAAATAAAATAAATAACAAATATAAAATAAAAAACAAAAATATTAAAAAAATAAAATTAAATATAAATAAGTAAACACTAGATTGAAGAAGGCAAGCAATTCGAAAACTCGACCAGGAAAAACGACAAGGACTGAAGAATATATGGTAGATATCATCCATGACTTCGTCAGGGGCAATAACAGCTAACATCTCTAACATACTTGCAGAGACCCGAATGTGTGGGTTTCTGCATTATTCAGTTTGCAAGTGAAGAAAAATTAAGAAATTAAGGTTTAAAATTAAATCCTTTACTACTCACCAAACATAATCACTTGAGGCAACTTCACCATAAGAGAAGAAAGAGACCGAAGCCCCACAAAAGAACCCCGGATAAATAAGATAAAAAAAAGACCGCGCAAACTGAATAGCCATTGCCTAACTCACACTCAACTAGCAACTGCTGCAAAAAAATAACTGCAGAAAAAGTTGTGAAAGAATTAAAAACATTTTTAACTGCATATTTCCACTAAGAAGTAATAAAAATATAAAAAAACATTTCAAGAAGAAGTTAACGAATTTGAAAAGAAATTGTATAAATATACAAAAAGTTTAAAAAACTGCACAAGCCTAAAAGGCGGGAGGGCCACTTCAAACCAAAAACGTGGTCACGATTACAAAGAAGCACGTTCGGAGACCTCAAAGTGACCGGAAAACTGTAAAAATCACTGCTCCAAACGCTAAAACTCAAAAGCTGATAGGGATAATGCCATAACCAAAAACATAACATTTAAAATAACTCACATTTGACAAGCTACTGCGGCAAAAATAAAATTTGCAGAAAATATAAAGAAAGAACGCAAACGTTCATTACGCCACATTCCCACTTAGAACACCTAATTAATAATAATTATAACGAAGAGCTTTGCTTGAAAAGGTTTACTTATTTACAAATTAATATTGGTCAAATTAGTCTTATGAAAACTGCAAATTTGCAATTTCAGACAAGTAGCGTCGTTACTTAAACAAAGAAGCACGTCGGAGAAGGAATGGCTATATGTAAAAAAAACTGCACCAAATTCCGAATTTTAAAAGAAGATAGGGCACAAATCAAAAGCTAAAAAGTTAAAAAAAAAATAAAAAAATGAAAAACGTTCAGACTTACCCTGCCGGGGGAGAACAGTTAGGAGCTTGAAATCGTGCTTGCTGCTCTAGGAAGTGAATGAGTGAAATTACATCCCCCGTGCCACCTTACATACAACTGGCGAACCACTTAGAAATGCTATGAATTGGAGGCTACCATTATAAGGGTCCATTTTTGAAAAAGATTTTCACAGTAACAGATTTAATGTGCGAAACAAGCCGGAATATTAAAAAATACTCTTTGGAATCAGAAAATATTTTGTTTTGCTCCCAAAATATGAAAGAAATATTGAAATACCTAAATAACGGAATCCTTTCCAAACCTTTAATTATTAAAATATTACACTTCTTATACAGGTTTTTTGTTTTTAAACTTTTATTGAATCAAAGGAGGAGCAATAAGCGAGGTATTTAGGTTCTTATATGAATGAAGATGATCACATCTTCATCTGAACCTCTTAACATTTGGCTTTAATTTAGACAATTCATTCGGTCACCAAGTTTTTAAATTAGGTCTTCCATCCTAACTCTATATTTGAGAATAATCTTTCTTAATGCTACTTTTAAGAAGGCTTTAGGAACTTGGTCGCCAATAAACTTATTGATCAGAGCTTTAACATGTTTCTCAAGTTAGGAATCCAAGCTACAATTTTTCCGAACTTGATAAACATGTTCAAACTTTAATCAATAATTATATTGGTAATTAATACAGACATTTAACGTGGACCAGGAACATCAAACAAAGATCATCGCTCTTTCCACGTTTTATAAGTGAGTCACGGAAAAATTCTCATTGGCCGCCACCGGGAGTCGAACTCAGGGTCTTCCAGTTACGCGCCGGATGTGCTTCCGCTACACCACAGCGTCCTCGAATTCCTCCAGACTCACACCCGCTAACTGTGTAGCGGAAGCATATCCGACGCATAACTGAAAGACCCTGGGTTCGAATCCCGGTGGCGGCCAATGAGAATTTTTCTGTGACTCACTTATAAAACGTGGAAAGAGCGAAGATCTTTGTTTGAAATTTATTGGTAGCCAAGTTTTTAAAACCTTCTTAAAAGTAGAATTAAGGAAGATTGTTATCCAATATAGAGTTAGGATGGCAGACCTAATTTAAATACTTGGTGACCGAATGAATTGTCTAAATTAAAGCCAAATTTTAGAGGTTTAGATGAATATGTGGTCATTTTCATTCATATAAGATCCTAAAATAACTTATTTATTTCCCCTCCTGTGATTCCAAAAAAGTTTATATAACATAAAAAGCTGTAGAAAAAAAGTTTAAAAGCAAAGAACTTTATAAAAATTGTGATATTTTAATAATTAAAGGTTTGGGAAAGATTCCGTTATCTAAGTATTTTTATATTTCTTACATGTTTTGGGAGCAGAAAAAATATAAAAAAAATATTTTCTGATCCCATTTTTTTAGTATTCAGGCTTGTTTCGCACAATAAATCTGTTACTGTAAAAAATATTTTTCAAAACTGGACCCTTATAATGTTAGCCTCCAACACATAGCTTTTCTAGGAGGTTCGCCAGTTGTCTGTTAGGCGGCACTGCGGACGTCATTTCACTCGTTCACTTCCTAGAGGAGCAAGCATGATTTCAAGCTCCTATCAATTCTCTCCTGGCTGAGTAAGTCTGAACGTTTCTTAATTTTTTTTATTTTTTTTTTTACTTTTTAGCTTTTGATTTTTGCCCTAACTGCTTTTAAAATTAGAAATTTGGAGCATTGTTTTTTACATAACGTCATTCTATTTGAGGTCTCCGACGTGCTTCTTTGTTTGAGTAACGACGTTACTTGTTTGAAATTGCCCTCATGCATTTTAGGCTTATGCCTGTTTTTCTTAAAACTAATTTGAGCAATATTAATTTCTAATAAGTAAACTTTTTTCAATCAAAACTCTTCGTTATAATGTTTATTAATTGGGTGTTTTAAGTGGGAATGTGGCGTAATGAAAGTTTGTGTTCTTTCTTTATGTTTTCTGCAGGTATTATTTTTGCCTCAGTAGCTTGTCATGTGGGAGTTATTTTAATTGTTATTTATTTTTATTTTTGGTTCTGGCATTTCCCATATCTGCTTTGGAGTTTTAGCGTTTGGAGCAGTGATTTTTACAGTTTTCCGGTCATTTTGAGGTCTCCGAAAGTGCTTCTTTGCATTCGTGACCACGTTTTTGGTTTGAAGTTGCACTCCTGCCTTTTAGGCTTGTGCCGTTTTTCAACCTTTTTGCATATTTGAGTAATTTTTTGTTATTTCGTTAACTTCTCCTTGAAATGTTTTTTTTTTTATATTTTTATTACTTAATGAAAATGTGGAGTTAAAAATGTTTTTAATTCTTTCACAATTTTTTCCGCAGTTATTTTTTTGCAGCAGTTGCTAGTTGAGTGTGAGTTGGGCAATGGTTATACCGTTTGCGCGGTGTGTTTTTTTTTATCTTAATTATCCGGCGTTCTTTTGTGGGGGTTCGGTCTCTTTCTTCTCTTATGGTGAAGTTGCCTTAAATGGTTATGTTTGGTGAATAGTAAAGGATTTAATTTTAAACCTTAATTTCTTAATTTTTCTTTACTTGCTAACTGAATAATGCAGAACCCCACACATTCTGGTCTTTGCAGATTTGTGAGAGATGTTATTCGATATTGCCCCTGAAGAAGTAATTGATGACATTTACCATATATGCTGCAGTCCTTGTATTTTCTTCCGCTCGAATTTTTTGTTTGTTTCCTTTTTGAAAACATGTTTGTTTATTTACTTATTTTTTTATTTTATTTTATTTACTTCGATATTTGTTTTACTCTTGCTTGTCCTAGTATGTTTTGAATTTTCTTTTACGCTGCCTTTGGCGCTTTAGAATGTCAAATTCCTTATGTTTTGTTGTACGTTTTTTGTAAATTTAAGGAATCTGTATTTGTTTTATACGATATATACAATACAAACAATATATATATATAAAGCTCTCAAAAGAAGTTTTACGCATCGATTAAGTACTTCAACAATGTGATCTTTGCCTGACATCTGTTACCCACGGTAGATGTAAATATCGGCTATCTGCAATTATTTCCGTCAATGGATAAATCTTCATTTCTCGCAACAGCATTCTACATCAGTTTTGTCTCCTGAGAATGCATTTTTAATCCTACTTCCTGATTCTTGTCAGCAAGTTCTTATATCATACTCTGCATTTGTTAAGGGTCAGTTGGAAAAAGGACTACGTCATCAGTAAAACGAGGGTGAGGGAAAAATTCTATGTTAATCGTTATCCCTTTGTTTCCCCATTTTATTAAACTGTATAGTTCAGCACAAATTTTGCAATGTGGCATTAAAACGTTTGGGTGATATGGTGTCCAACTTTTATTGGTGCTGTATCCTCAAATAACCGAAGCTTTGTACTTGCATTTTGACAGATGTTATAAATATTATAATACTAATATGTGCATTTTCAATTCCGCAGGATTTCTGAGTTATCGTAATTGGTGATGTTCTTACGGAATTGAAAAAGCCTTTTCATAACACTACCCAACACAAATTTTAGTGCGTTGAAACTTAACCTATTATTGGATATGTTTGGGGCGTTGATTCCAAAAATGGCCCCAATTTTGCCCTATCAGCTTTAGTTTTGAAGATAAGGCATACCCCTTATATGCTGAATCCACCGGTCATCTGTCAAAATTCGGGATCCCACATCGCATGATCTGCTATTTTTGAAATGATTTTGACAACTATGATGCTATTAATATTACATACAATTTAAACAAGAACATATTACAAAATCTTGGTTATATTTTGAAATATTTAAGGCGCAGAGTCCACAAATGGCATCAGGTTTGCCCTATCATCTCTAGTTTTGGAGATAAGGCAAGCCACCTTATATGCTGATTCCACCGGTCATCCGTCAAATTTCGGTATCGCATGATCTTCTGTTTCTGACATGCTCTTGACAAATATTGATACTAAATAACATACTATTGAAACAAGCACATATTACTAAAACTGTATATTTCAGCACAAGGTTATGTAAACTGATCAGTAATTCAACATATGAGAAACGTCCTTTACAGGACTTTCTAGAGTGAGTGAGATCTACGAGGACAGTCCCCTGAAGTTTCCAGAAGTAAACTGCTATCATGTGGGTATCCCACCTACCCTGGTAACTGTCTTCCATAGTTTTTATGTCCTGGTGAAATCTTTCACAATCACCAAGGTTTTCTAGAAAGCGATCTAGGTGGCTGTGTAGGTAATCGAACTTGAAGCTGATATTACAGCCGAGCTTATTAAAATTGGGGAGCATGCCCTTAACTAATTCAGAGTAGTTGTCTGCCTTATGTTTGCCAAGAAAGTTTTTGATAACTAGAACAAACGAAGTCCAGGCACAAAACTCAATGTTGTCCATTGAATCTATGAAATATGGATAGTTTGTAAGCTGCCTTATCTGGGCACTATCGAAAATCCCTGCTTTCAGTTTTTTCGTGCTCAGTTCAGGAAATGTACGTGATAAATAGCCAAAGCACAAACCTTCTGTGTTCAACGCCTTTACAAATTGTTTCATTAGGACTAGCTTGATATGTAAAGTTGGCAGGATGATTTTATCTCTGCTTACCAACTGTTCCTTAATGACATTTTGTTCTCCAACTACAATATCTTTTCTGAGAGACCACACTTATCTTATCCAGTGGTCATGTTGATAAACATGGTTTTGTACGGTGTCAGTCCACTTTTGGCTTTAACGCATGCACTGACCCTTCGAAACATGCTTTCGATAAGGTTTGTTTTTGAACACAGCGATAGGTATGCGCTTCCATTCGGTACATAATGCTGCCGCTAACTGTTGCTTAGTAGTAGCCCTTGGTTCTGAACTTCTTTTGCGGCGCTCTAATTCATCCCATAGCTACTCTATAGGATTAAGATTAGGTCTCTGTGCCGGCCAGCCCACAGACGATACGGAATTATGGTCAAACCACTCCGCAACAGCCCTTGCTTTATGAGGCGGTGCATTATCCTGCTGGTACAAGCAAGGCTCGGTTCCGTAGTATTGCCACAGATTTGGTAGGGCATAATTGTCCAGAACATCGAGGCAGACGTGCCGGTTAACAAGGTTGTCCCCGATAATCAATGGGCCGATACCATACCACGAAAAACACTCCCACGCGGCTCTGCTGTCCCAAAGACATATAAAACACGAATATTTTGTGTGGTCACTTTGCTGACCAAGGAGAAAGTTCACTAGCTGAGGTCTACGCAAATCATCCATTGATGTTCTTGATACTTCAGGTTTTCCAAAACTAGAGAGATTATCTCGTACGCCTCTGTCATACTGTGTAAATGATCAATGGGAATTGAGCCATATCTGTTGCCGTTGTGTAAAATAACACATTTTAAACTTCGCTTGGAGCTATCAATGAAAAGGCGCCATTCATTTGACATGTATGATGAATGATAGAACCATTTTCCTGAGGAAGCGACTGACATCATTGCAGAACACTAGGCTGTTGTCCTTAGAGAAAAAGGACATGCAAATCCTTTTCTCTGATACGGTAAAACCCAATGTTGGTTCCAGATTGGAGAAAATTCTTTTCATTCAATCTGGAGGCCAGCAATTTTGAAGAACCCTTTGAGAGGTTCAGATCCCTGATGAGGTCACTCAGTTCATGTTGGTTAAAAGGATGAGCACTTGATGAAGTGTCTACGAAATCTTGTATGTGATCAGACATGCTTGATTCATCATCCTCTGGCAGCTCTGGTAGATGGATGAATAATGGAATGGGCATTTGTGTATGGATGCGGTCATCTTGCTGAATCGAGATCAGGATATGTCCAATTGCTTCGATTGTTTTGATTAATGCCTTTGATGTTGACAAGACAAAAATTACAGCCATCATGGTGGGTTTTAGGTTCCTTCCACACCATTGATATTCCAACTTTTAGAGAGCTCCTATTTCTATTTGTCTACTGCCGTAAATGCTCTGTGCAAGTTTTGCATACAATATGGGGAGCCCACGACTTATCTTGGTCTCCAAGCTGAACGCCAAAACAACCAAAATATGCCCTCTTCACAAACTCAGAAATAGGTTTCCTACTTTCTTTAAGGGTGCACTCGCCACAAATGCAGCAAACATCTTCGTGGGGAAGCCATGGCGTCTACTCAATCTGCAAACAAAATTAGATCACATTAGATTATCTGGTTGTATAGTTGTTCATAACCTCCCAATTAGACTAACAGACACTGGCTTTACACTCATAAAACGGACTTTACGCACATAAAAGAACAATATTTCTGCACATCTGTATATAGGGCGGGTATCTATTATCCTCAAAACTAGAGCTGATAGGACAAAACTGATGCCATTTTTGGTATCAGCGCCCCTGTTTCTGGTGCCTCAGAAGGTCTAACTTCTGAGGCACCAGAAACAGTTTTTGTTGTTGTTGGGCTGTGTAATACTGTATATAAAATTTACACATAATGGGGGTTCATATTCACTCTTCCTTTGAATTAGTTCTCCCAACAGATGGATATGATCTAAAGTGTTGTAGCCGACCTGAATCCAGCTTATTCTCTCGGTTAAACCATGTCCAGTTCTACCTCCAAACAATGTGAAAGAACCTTACTGAAGATTTTATACACCACTGATAGAAGGCTGATCAGGCAGTAGTTAGTGATTCAATGTCACATTTTTTATGTAACAGTATCACTGTAGCATCGTTCCAATCCTAAGCAATCTTACCTTCATTAAGAGATCTAGTGAAAACTTGGGCGTGTCTAATTTCAACTTCTCCACTTGCTTCTTGTGCCGCATCCCGGTGTGGCGACGTCCTCATGACGTAATTAATCCCGCATGACTACAAAGAAAAGAGCAATATGGCGGCGGCTCTGTTGTGGTGTGGAGCATTTTCAGCTGGCATGCGTTAGGACCCCTCATACGTCTGCAACAGCTATGATCGGTTGAGGATACGTAACCTTACTTCGGCATCATTTGCCGCTGTTCATGGCGTACGAATATGCTCCACCGCACACGTCCACAATCGTTTGATTACGGCTGGTGGAACATTCCATGGAATTTGTCATCATGACTTGGTCCATCCAGTTGCATGATTCAAACGCCATCGAACGCAATTTGGAAGCTGTTCAACGAGCGGTCGATGCCTGGAGTACTCCAATGGCGAATATTACCGAATCGTGGGACACCCTTCGTGAAGCATGGTGTGCGCTGTCTCCACCGTACTATAGGAGCTCGTGGAATCCATGCCTCGTCGCATTAATGCAATTATCCAATTGCGAGGAGAACCAAAGTCTTATCAGAGAGGTATATCAGTTTGTTTGTTGCATTTGGCACTTCGGTGTATATACAATAAATTATCAAAGTATTCGGACATCACAATGTTTTCGGACAAATGGCTTTGTTATCGGATTTAGCAGTTAGACGCTCCACTTTATACCTTCTTTGAGAGCGAAAATAGGTCGAAGCATACTATCTGTAGGTCTCAAGAGGAATAGCTCCCCATTGGTCTTGCAAATCTACTGCCAAAGTGGAGAGCAAAGCCGGTCGTTATAGTCAATTGGGTCACTCGAGTTCATCCCAGAATTATTCTATTGGATTAAGATCACGTCTCTGATCCGGCCGGTCTAAAACTTCCACCTCATGTTTGCACACCCGGTGCAGTGTGGCAGGGTGCTCAATCATGTTGGAAGATACAATGGTTATTTCCATTATACTTACACATTGTTTGTAGGGCAAAATTATCCAGAACGTCGAGTTATACTTTAGAGTTCATGGTTCACAATTTCGTACCATGAAGGAGCCTCCGCCAAATTTACATTTGGAAGAACTCAGCACGACGAAACTCGTTCGCCGGGCTGTTGCCAAATCCAAACTTAGCTATTTCATCAAATCCAGATTAGATGAGGGAAAAGCATGACTCATCACTCCAAAGAACTTCTTTCCAGTGTCCCATAGACCAGGAACCAGGAACGACGGGAGACACACCACTCCAAAATGCACTTCGCATTCACGGTAGTGATGTGTGGCTTGTGTGCTGCTGCTGTACCGAAATAACCCACACTGTGCGACTCTCTGTGGATAGTTATGGTACTAATCGAGACCATTACAGCATTTCCTACTTGAGCAGCGACAGAAACGGTGGAGGAAGAACGGGATTTCTTAACATTTCGTACTATGTCTCATTTGTAACGTTCCGTCAGTCTGTGTGTCCTACCTCTGTGTGTGTGTGTGTGTGTGTTTGGTTGTTGCTGTAGTTGCACACTTCTGCTTCCATCTCTTGACGACACCCCTTACAGTCGATTTTAATATGTTTAGTTTATCTGCAATGCTGCGATTGGGTATCCGTCAGTCAATGCTGCGATCGGGTATCCGTCACTCGAAACTTTACCCAAATGGCATACTATGACCCGGCAAACCTAGAATTCGGAAAATTAATGTCCACTCGGCATAACCGCTTCCAAGTTACTGATAACACGGCAGAACATCTCAGCTTTAAGTACGTACACCCCCACTCACCTCGCACCTTCCTGCGCAAACGTTCCATGTTAAAATACATACGCCTCGTGGACGTGAAGTACTATTAATAATATAGTGTACATACTGAACGTATATATACAGTCATTTTTGTTAGTTTAAGACTGCCTGATGGTATTAGGAGCATTCTGCCGATTCCGCCAGATACTGTCTGTATTACTCAACTTCCTGTCGGTGTTGCATCATCCTACAGCGGCAGCTGTTGACAGAGTTGGCGGAAGCGTGAGAGTGTCAGTTTGCTTCTGGTTTTCATGCTGAGAGGTTTTCTATGTAGCGAAAGATGGGCTCACATAAGCAGAGACGTGAATGCGAGAAAGATTGTTATTCATAATACGATCATGAAATATCGGGATTCAGGTGAATTTAGCTACCGAAAGAGAAGTTGACGTGAAAAGAAAAAACCCCACGGAATGACAACACCGTAATACGAATAGTTATGCGTTCTCGGAGGAGTTCGTGCACCCCGGAGTAAGTTGCTCTCCAAACAGAAGTGCGCAGAAAGAATACCTCTCTGCAGGTTTGTCGTCTTGGCACATCTGATTTACCTCTGTAGTACGTCACACAAATTACTGATATGACTGAACATAAGTGATTTCATTTTCAGAACAATACAAAAAGTTTTACCTGCATAAATCAGTATATTGTGAAGCTTCCGCTAGCTGCAATAATAACTTCTAAACGGCGCTGCATTGAATCGAAAAGGCATTGGATGATGTCCTGGGCAATTGCTTGCTATGCGGCACGTATGCAAATCCACAGATCATTGGTATAGACCGCTGGAGGACTTTAATGGGCCAGTTGCCGAGGGACCTTATCCCAGATATGTTCAATAGGCGACATGTCTGGCGATTGTGCAGGCCAGGGAAGAAGCAGTGTCTGCTGTGCTACGAAGAGGATTTTAATATTAATGACAACATGAGGTCTGGCAGTCTAGCATTGCCTTGCTGGAATATAGCTCCAGGAGTACTCTGAAGAAAGGGTATGACTTCTGCCTGTACAATTTACCTGATGCAGCGCTTGCTGTTAAGATTGCCGTTAAATCGTAGCAGCCAAGATCGCGAGTGATACCCAATGGACCCCACAGAATCACACTTGGCTTTCGGGCCGTATGACGCTCGACAATGCAGGATGGAAGAAGGCGATCACAACAATGAGGTTTTTTAATACAGAAAATCAGTACGCCATTGTCTGTATTGAAAACCTCATTCCATCAAGAGGCGTCGATGGTTCAGGGTCAAAGGAATCCACCCTAAAGAGACGCGTGTAACTAGTCCTCTGTGAAGCAGACGGCGCCTAAATGTGGAGTCAGACAATGCCACACTGGTTGCAGTACTCCACTATTTTGCTGACACTTGTGCAGATGCGGGGGGATTCGTCACTGGCATGCAGGATGACGTCAATCCACTGCTGGACGAAGGCCTCTTCAAGCAGCTTCCACAACGACCTGTCTTGCGCCAGTCTCCTCCATGTCACTCCCGCATAATTTCGGATTTCTACCACACATCTTTCATGTGGTGTTCTTCTGGGTCTTTTCCTGTCCCTTGGAATCCAATCTAAAATTTCGACTGTTCATCGATGGTCTGTCCTTTTGTCAGTATATCCAGCCCATTTCCATTTCACGCATTTAACTCTGATCTTGATGTCTTCCACACTTGTCCTTTTTCTGATCCACGAGTTCCTCTTCTTATCTCTCCTGGTTACACCAAGCATGCACCTCTCCATGCTGCTTTAAGTTGTCTGCAGCTTTTGTATGTCTCTTTTAGTTAAGGTCCACGTCTCTGTACCATACGTATGCAGTGGAAGGATGCATTGATCAAACACTTTCCTTTAAAGACATAATGGCATATTGCTCTTGAAAATTATGCTGTTTCTTCCAAAAGCTCTCCAGGCAAGTTTTGTACGCTGATTAATTTCTTCATCAATGTGACCCTTACTTGATATCTTCTGTACAAGATAAACGTACGTGTCTGTTATCTCCAGCTTTTCTCCATCAATCGATAAATCTTTATTTCGTGTAAAAGCATTGAACATCACTTTTGTCTTCTGAAAGTTCATTTTTAATCCCACTTCTTTACTCTTGTCAGCAAGTTCTTGGTCATACTCTGCAGCTCTGATGGGGTAGTTGCAAAAATGACTACGTTATCAGCAAAACGAAGGTGGGTTAGATAATCTCCATTAATCTTTATCCCTTTGTTTGCCCAGTTCATTGATTGAAAGACATTTTCCAATGTGGCATTAAGAGCTTAGGAGATATGGTGTCACCTTGTCTCACACCCTTTCCAATTTTTATGTGTGATGTATTCTCAAACAGCCAAATCTTTGCACTTGCATTTTCATAGATGTTATTAATAATATTAATGTATGCATCTTCAACACCGCAGGAATTCAAAGCCATTGTAACTGCTGATGCTTTCACCGAATCAAAGGCTTTTTCATAATCGATGAAAGCCATGCATTATGGAAGTTCATATTCCCTTGCTCTTTCAATTAGTTCTCTCAGTACGTGGATATGATCTATTGTGCTGTAGCCACTCCTGAATCCAGCTTGTTCTCTCGGTTGAGCCATGTCCAGTGTTACCTTCAAGCGGTGTGAAAGAACTTTAGTGAAGATTTTATAAACCACTGATAGGAGGCTGATAGATCTGTAGTTCTTGAGATCCTCAATGTCACCTTTTTTATGTAGCAGGATCATTGTAGCGTTGTTCCAATCCTCAGGAATCTTCCCTTCATTAAGGCATCGAGTGAAAATTTGGGCAAGTACTGTTTCTATTTCTCCATTTGCTTCTTGTATGATGTCTACAGTAATTCCATCTTATCCTGGAGCTTTTCCCCGCTTCATGTTCTTGATTGCATGTGCAACCTCTGCTGGGAGTACTAGAAGAACAGTGGTACTGGTACCTTTCATTATGTCTGGAGTATATGTATCATCCCTTTCATATAATTTGGAGTAAAAATCTTTCACTCTTGTCAAAATTTCACCTCTATTTCTTGTTACAGAACCATCTTCTTTTCTCAGTGCCATAATCTGTTTTCTTCCCTTACTGAGATGTCAGTTTGCTATCTTTAGGCTTTGGTTGTTTTCAATTGCTTTCCTCACTAGTTCACAGTTGAATTTCCTTACGTCTGCAGTGATACGTTTTGGTACTGTCTTGAATAGCTCTATATATTCCGCTTTGGAAGCCTCATCTTCTTTAGTTGTCCTCATCTCTCTTCTTTTTGCATCAACATTTTGTTTCTTCCTGATAATTTGTTCACATGCAACTTGTTCTTAGACCCAGCTAATCTTGTTGCTGTTTCCATAAGAAATTTGGCTACCTTTCTGTTAACTTCAGAATTATCCACTTCTTCTGATGTTAGACCTCCTAGAGCAGAGAATATATATAAATGCACAGCAATGTCAACCCTTTTACGCAAAAAGCACCAAAATGACACAAATGTAGGAAGCTCAGATGCTGCTGACCAAATATTGTGGCAAAGTTTACCATACAAATAGCATACTCAAAATTAAAAAACAAAAAAATCAGTTACACCACACAATATCACAATTCAAATCAAATATATATATCATCATCATCATCATTGTCAACCATTATCAATCCACTGCTGGACGAAGGTCTTCCCAAGTTTCCTCCACAGCGATCTGTCTTGTGCCAGTCTCCTCCATGTCACTCCTGCATACTTTCAAATTTCATACACCCATTTCCCTCGTGGTCTTTTTCTGGGTCTTTTTCTGTCCCTTGGAATCCAATCTAAAATTTCGGCTGTCCATCGATGGTCTGTCCTTCTGGCAGTATGTCCAGCCAATTGCCATTTCAGGGATGATCATGATGTCTTCCTCTGATCATGATGTCTTCCACTCTTGTCATTTTTTGGATCCACGAGTTCCTCTTCTTATCTCTAATGGTTACACTAAGCATGCACCTCTCCATGCTGCTTTGAGTTGTCTGCAGCCTTTGTATGTCTCTTTTAATTAAGGTCCACGTCTCTGC
Source organism: Macrothele yani (assembly GCA_039090855.1). Taxonomy (NCBI): domain Eukaryota; kingdom Metazoa; phylum Arthropoda; class Arachnida; order Araneae; family Macrothelidae; genus Macrothele; species Macrothele yani. The sequence continues at coordinate 192,499,556 of CM076995.1, forward strand.
ACCATACGTAAGCACTGGAAGTATGCATGGATCAAACACTTTTCTTTTAAGACATAATGGCATATTTCTCTTGAAAATTATGCTGTTTCTTCCGAAAGCTCTCCAGGCAAGTTTTGTGCGGCGATTAATTTCTTCATCAATGTGACCCTGACTTGATATCTGCTGTCCAAGATAAACGTACGTGTCTGTTATCTCCAGCTTTTCTCCATCAATCGATAAATCTTCATTTCTTGAAAAAGCCTTGAACATAACATTACTTTTGTCTTCTGAAAGTTCCTTTTTAATCCCACTTCTTTACTCTTGTCAGCAAGTTTCTGGATCATACTCTGCAGCTCCGATGGGGTAGTTGCAAAAATGACAATGTCATCAGCAAAACGAAGGTGGATTATATAATACAATTTGCACATTTTGTCGATTTTCACAAAAAGTACCCGACCAAAGTTTCAAACTATGCCGCCGAAATAGAATGCAAATTTGCAGTGTCTGCGTGTGGGCGGAGCTGTGACAGCGGAGGACATGAAAAGCACACGTGGCTTTCTCCGCGATCAATTCGCTCGTACACCATGGCAACATTCTTTGTGTTTCGTGCAGGAGTTGGTTCAATTTCATAAGCAATCAGGTAAAATGAGTTGCTACGAACTTCTTGATGATGGAATGAGGTGGAGAATCGTCGGTAGATTGTGGGCAGAGCAATCGCAAGTTCAGGTTGCTACAGAGGTCAATGAAACGCCCAGTGTCGTCTGCAATTTGTGGAAACAGTTTAAGTACACCGGATCTATATCGAGAAGGCCTGGGTAAGGTCGTCGAGGAGCTACGACGGCTAATGAAGATCGTTATTTGGCACTCTCAGCGAGGCGCCACAGGACTGTTACAGCTGCACAGTTATTTCTTGAGCAGCATGCTGCCACTGTAACTTGAGTTTCAAGAGTAACTGTTTCCCGAAGGCTTCATGACAGAGGGCGTTTTGACAGAAGACCCGCTGTTTCCGTCCCGCTCACTTCACCGCACGAGACAGCGATTTTATCAGGGTGCAGTAAATAGCTTTGGAACAGACTTTAGTGGGGTAACGTTCTCTTTACAGACGAGTCGCGATTCAGTCTGGACATTGATTCTCGACGTACCTTCATCTGGAGAGAACCTAGGACCCGATACCTTTTCTCCAACATCCGAGAAAGGGACCGCTATGGCAGGGGAGGTGTCATGGTCTGGGCAGGTATCATATTGAACGGCCGCACACCTCTCCATATGTTTGACAACGGCCTCCTTTCCAGTATGACGTCGCGCTATAAAAGCTGTACGACTGTGAGAGGGGACCATACCTCATATTAAAGTAATTTTATGTTCGATCTTGCAACGTGGATTTTGGACATTCCTGCGCGGATGAGACTTACTGACCATCATGAGAGCGTACTATGACTGTTGTATAGTATTATGTTTCTCTTATACAACTGTGTATCCCTACCAAATTTCATTAAAATGTGTCCATTAATTTTTCAGAAATTCGACAAAAGGTGCAGATTCTCTTAATGTTGAACATCAGTGTATATATACGGTATATGCACATGCACACACACATATACACTATCTACCAAAAATTAATTGGACACCCCTGCAATCGACGATATCTGCGGTGCTGATACACGTCACGGCCGCCGCCGTTAAATATCGTGTGGGAAACGACGACGCAACCAGTCTCATGCAAGATGCCACGCAGTTCAGAGCTCTCTGATTTCGAGAAAGGTGTAATCGTCGGGTATCACAGAATGGCCGATCCATACGTGACATATACAGCGAGTTGGAATACCCAAAATTGGTAGTGGTCTACGTGATTGGCAAGTGAAAGATGAGAGGTGGCGGTCGGAATATGCACCGTCCTGGCAGACCCACAAAACTGGAAGTTGGTTGGTTGGTTGGTTGATGGGTTTTATTGGCGCAAGGGCCAGGTTTGGCCAAAGAGCGCCAGACAAAGAACTATTAGCTACAGATTTTTAAAAGCGTGGAAAATGATTAAGAGCAGACAGGCTTGGCAAAAGTTGGAAAAGAGGATGATGAAAGCTGTGAAGACAAGTTAGGTAATTGGGTTCATATAAAAATTTATCAATTAACTATTATAATTATTATTATTATTTTTTCAACACAACTACACAAAGGACGAGTCACCAGGAGGGGGACGAACCGTCACTCTCCTCCCCCACACTCCTCTGCAACGCTGGCAGAGGGCAGGGACGAACTGTCACTCTCCTCCCCCCATGTTCCTCTGCAATGTTGGTTGAGGCTGGGGACGAACTGTCACTCTCCTCCCCCCAAGTTCCTCTATAATGTTGGTGGAGGGTGGGGACCTTACTGAGGCCGAGACAGTTTCAATGTTGGTCAGGCGGACCGCGACAGTGGGATGGACACTGCACACCTTTGCGGATTGAGGGCCGGGTCTGCCGCACGTGCAGACTTTCGGCTGGAAACTGGAAGAGACGGTCGGCTGCAAAAGAGAAGGCCCAGAATCAGGTATTCGAAAAATCTGGAGCTCGGAGAAAAACACCTGTGTCGATTGGTCAGCTGTAGATCGCTTGGCAAAGGGCGGCGAGAGCTACAGGGGCGCGGAACAAAGGGCTGCACGGGTTGTGGCAGAGACTGAACTACTGCGGCAAAAGTACGCTGTCGGGTGGTGGGTATACCCAACTTGGCCTTGGCAGCAGGGTACGAGAGGCCTTCCAGGGTCTTAAGGCGCTGGATCGCCATCTCGTCCTTCCATTTCATACAGGTGCGGGAGTAAGCTGCATGGGCCTCACCACAGTTAACACAGGAGGCCGCAGAAGTGCAACCTTTCCCGTCATGTTCACTGGAGCCACAATTAGCGCAACGAGCGGAACTCTTACAGAAACGTTAGGAATGCCCGTACCTCTGGCACCTGAAACAGCGCAGAGGACTGGGAATGTACGGGCGAACTCCACAGACCAAGTAGCCAGCCTTTATTTCGGTCGGAACTTTCAGGGAGTTAAAAGTCAAGATCACATTTTTAGACTTAATCAAAGAGTCATCGCGCCGGAACATCATACGAGGTGCAGCAATAACACCTTGATCAGCAAGTTCAGTCACCAATTCTTCTTCACTGCATGGCAAGAGATCAAATTCCGAAATAACACCCCGAGAGGTGTTAAGAAACGGGTGAGGTGCCACTTTGACAGGAATGCCTTGAAGACTAGTAAGGAGCAGAAGAGTGTTACTCTGAGAAACACTGAAAGTTTGAACAAGCAGGTCCCCAGAGCGAAGCTTCCTCACAGACTTCAAGGGGCCAACCGCAGCGTCCAAAGCTTTAGAAATAAAAACTGGAGATCTGGTGGACAGTCTCTCATTCGGATCGATGGATTCGACAAGTAAGTGTGTAGCATGCGTAGTCACAGCAATCGAGGGGAGGCGACGCTTCGGAGCGACTGGTACAGCTGCCGAAGAAGAGGTTCCACATTCTTGGTCCAGGTCAAGGTCTAAAGACCGTTTAAGGGTATGAGACTTGGTAGGGTGAGAAGACGAAGGAGAGTCGGTTTCAACAATCATATCTTCAGGTGACTTAAATTTGAGTTTTCTTTTTATTTTTACCCATGGAAAAAAGGAGGAAGATTCGTCTGCAAACTACTCCACCCACCACCGAGCCCTACAAGGGAGAACTGGAGGTCCGCAAGCCAAGACAATGACGCTAGACACAGTTCTGGAGCTTATACGTTGCAGATATAGTCCGTTGGCTGTGATCACACGCACTCGGCGGACACTTCGGCCTCCTGGTACCGTCATGCCAACGCCTTTGGCATGATCCCACAGCCCCGGGCTCACCCTGCCGTGCTATACGACAAAAAAGCCGCTAAAGCCCTGTACACACCTTGGTACAAGACTTCTGACTAGAGGTGGGTTAGTCTCTAGCCTCCCGTTTACAGCGAAGCCGGGGTCGAAGAGGAGTGTTGGTACACAGGAGGCACTTATCCAGTCTCCTGCGACCTCAGCCGCCAGACATCCCATTTCCGCCTCACGGGTCTCCGCACGCGGCAAACATGCAGGTAGGTCGAGCACCCAAACCAGTTAAAAGGAAAAAAGAAATCCAAAGAAGACAAATCCTGAAGGGAACCTAAACCGAATCTCAGCAACCTACGAACTGAGCGGTTAATATAAATCAGTTAGTGGTGGAGGGTAACAAAACCACAAGACCGGGGTGTTAGTACATAACGTGGTAGCGATTAGGTAGAGAATACAACACGGGCAACTAGCCATTGGAGAAAAAAAATAAAAACGAAAAAGCGAGACACAAGACCAGCTCGGGAACGTGGGGACGCGACTCCCCAACAGCTGGATGAACAGCCGTCCCTGCAAACTCGAACAGCACCGAAACAAAAAATAAGCGGTAGCATGACATCAGATGTTGACCAGTCACAAGGTCAGCTCGGGCCGTGGGGGCGCCGCTCCCCAAATAACTGGAAAACCAGTTATCCCCGTGCGGGGAAACTGGAAGTTAGAGACAGACGGGTGCTGGCCAGAGAAATTTGGAAGAACCGCACCAAATCGATGGGCCACATCCGCGATGAGTTTCAACAGGCATCCGGAAGTGTTCTTTCGATGAATACCATCCGTAAGGAAGCCCATCTGCTCGGTTATGATAGACGTGCTACCTCCCACAAGTCTTTGATCACCAAGTCCAATAGCGCTGCTCGCTAACGTGGTGCAAATAACGTCGACAGTGAACCGTTGAACAGTGGAAACAGGTTCTCTGGAGCGACTAATCAAGGTTCACCCACTACCGTTCGGATGGAAGGGTCTGGGTTTGGCATCTGCCTGGAGAACGCCTCCTTCCGGAATGTATTGTGCCAGCTGTGAAGTTCGGCGGCAGTGGAATTATGCTATGGGAGTGTTTCTCCTGGTATGGCACGGGACCCTTGGTCGCCATTCCTGGTAGATTCAACGCTGAGACCTACTGCACCATTTTGGATGACCATGCGCGTCTCACTTTGTGGCAGTTTTACGAGGTGGACCCATGTTACTTTCAGGATAACAATGCCATCTGCCATGTTAGGAGGTCCACCATGGCTTGGTATGGTGAAAATGGGGTTAATCGAATGGACTGGCCTGCGCAGAGCCCGGAGCTTATCCCTATCGAGAATATCTGGGACGAGTTGGAGCTTCGACTTAAGGGGTGCCCCCACCGTCCGAAATCGGTGAAGGAACTGACCTGTCTTCTCCAAGCCGAGTGGAAGAAAATACCGCTAGCCGACGTACAACGCCTGGTTGAGAGTATGCCCCGGAGAGTCGCAGTTGTAATCGCCGCTCGTGGAGGCTCCACCAACTATTGAAGGTGAATAAACTTTGTTTTCCTTTGCTATCACAGGTGTCCAATTACTTGTTGGTAGATAGTGTATATAAGAGCTATTAATGGATCGTTAATAGCCATTCCATTTAAATCAAACTTCTTTCCCGTACTGTTACACAGTATTACCTATTTTAGATTTATTTATATTTTCCTGTTATTCGCTTGTATTTACATGCGGTTTTAATTGTGTTGTTCTTCTTTCGCCATTGTCATGTGATTCTGAATCTGCATTTGGTTTGCTTGCGATTTTTTCGTTTCTTCACTTTTTGCCTTAACATCTTTGGTTTGACTTAAGATTTTGTGCGCCTTATACTCGTACTGTTCTAGTTTCGTCACGGTCATGTGATTTTGAATCTGCATTTGGTTTGCTTGTGATCTTTTCGTTTCTTTACTTTTTAACTTCACGTCTTTGGTTTGACTGATGATTTTGAGTAGCTCAGAGAGTACTGTCTGCAGAGATTTGGTTGATTCCGAAATCAGAAGAGCCACACTTTGCATTACTGGTACTCCCCTGAAGAAGACAGTTATAGTACTTATTTTGTTCGGTATGTTGTTTTTTTTAATTTTGAGTATGCTATTTTTACGGTATATACTGCCACCAATGTTTGGTCAGCAGCATCTGCACTTCCTTCATTTGTTACTTTTTGGTGTTTATTTGCGTCAAGTGGTTCACATTGCAGTAACATTTACAATGGTATTTTGAAGTTTGTTTCGGTCTTTTCCAAGGGAGAATTTTTTAGTATTCTGGGTTGCAGCTGCTAATTTGAAACAGTTTCTATAGTAAATCGTTTCAAGGAGTGGATTTTATTCTCTCCCAATCGCAGCCCTCTTCAAAACATTTCTGGTTGGTTCAACAGCTGTCCGTTAGGTGGCGCTGCGACGTCATTTCGCGTTTTGCTTTAGTGTATGGAGCAGCGTGTGGTTGGCTCTTGGGCACGAGGTACTTTCTTGGTTTGGTAAGTTTGAACTTTTTTTTTATTTTAGATTTGTTTCGTTTTTTGTTTTATTAGGCTTTTTCTCTAACTCATTAGAGGTTTTAATTTCGGTTTGGCGATTTTTAAAGTTCTTTGGGGTATACTTAGGTCCTCGTTCGGGCTTCTTTGTTACAGTACCCACATTTTTTAGTTTGAAGTTTCACTCTTGCTCTTTAGACTCGTCTTTCAACCTTAGTGACTAATTTGAACAATAATTTGTAAATAGATAAACGTTCTTCAAGCAATGTGTCTACGTAATCGTTATCAATTAATGGTTACTTCAAACACTCGACGTCGGGTCAGAACACTAAACGTGGAAAGAGCGATAATTTATGTTTGGTGAATTGATGGTTGTTCTATCTAGTTTAGTAGTGTAACGGATGTTCGTCATTCTTTTGTAATATCCTTAGCATGTATTCTTTTGAACTGGTCTTTGTTGTTTGTGCGTCTTGGGTTTTTTCTTTATCTCCTCAGAAGTTTTGAAAATCGGTTCGGTGTTTTTTAAGTTTGCCGGTCGTCCTTAGGTCCACAAACGGGCTTCTTTGTTCAAATAACCAGGTTTTGTGGTTTAAAGTAATACTCATGCTCTTTTGGCTTTATGCCTGTCTTTCAACCTTAAGACTAATTCAAACAATAAATTGTAAATATGTAAACGTTTTTCAAGAAATGCTCTACGTATTTTTTTATCAATCAATGGTTGTTCTCTGCAGTTTTCCGGTATAATGAATATTCGTAATTCATTTGTAATGTATTCAGCATCAATTCTTTGGAACTGGTCATTGTTGATTCTTTTTTCGGGCACTGGTTATTCGTTTTGCTATGAGGGATTTCGTCACGTTTTGGATAGTTGAGTAAATCCTTAATTTTAATTTTGTCATTTATTGCAAACGGAATAAGCAGAACCCCGTACTTTTGTGGTCTATGTAGAAATATGAGAGATTTTCTTCTTCTTCGTGATTGCCCGTGACGAAGCCATGAATAAATTCTGCCGCACGTTCTGCAATCCCTGTTTTTCTCCTGATTGAAATTTCGTTGTTTTTTTCTTGTTTTTTTTTGTTATTTTCCAATCAGTTCATTGCTAACCAAGTGCCTAAACACTTCTGAAAAGTAGCATTAATGAAAATACAGGACCGGTCACATTCTTGTGACCACAAATTTTATCCAGATTAACCGCCGTGTGCAGCGTGGACAGAAGCTAGATGGGCTGGGAGTGACTCAACAAAGTGCTGGAAGGTGTTCTCAGGTATGAGAAGCCATGCTGACTGTAGTGCATCTGACAGCTGTTGGAGGGTGGATAGTGGATCCATAGACCGATCAACACGATCGAGGTGGTTCCAGAGCTGGTCAATTGGGTTTACCTCAGGGGAATTAGGGCGCCGGGAAAGTACTTTGAACACTTCATCGTGCTCTTCCAATCACTCTCAGGCATTTCTAGCTGTGTGACACTTCGCATTGTCGTGCTTAAAGATAGCATCCAGCATAGTCAGCATGTATTACAGTCTTCCCTGGGGTGAATCTTCTGAAGACAGCATGTTTGACTGTTTAATCGTACGTGGTCTGCCAGGATGGATTCATAACAAATTCGGTCCATAGTTCCTTCCACAGGTATGAGTGGACCCAGAGAATGCCACGAGGAAGGGTGAATCTTCTGAAGACAGCATGTATGACTGTTTAATCGTACGTGGTCTGCCAGGATGGATTCATAACAAATTCGGTCCATAGTTCCTTCCACAGGTATGAGTGGACCCAGAGAACGCCACGAAAAGATTCCCCAAACCATAACACCTCCCCAAACATCTGGTGTTCTTCCAGCAGTGGTTGGAGAGTGTTTGTTCTCCGATGTTTCTCGCCCATCTTTTGTCCATTTGTTCGATAAAGCAGAAAACGTGACCCATCGGAGAAGGCAATCCTTTGCCAATCAGCAGAGGTCCAATTCTGATAATGCCGTGAAATATACTTATAAGCCTTTTTCTGCCGTTGCACCTTCGTTAGCATAGGTGCAGTGATCAACCGTCTTCATCGGAGCCCCATACGCATCAGGGTTTGCTCAAACTGTCGTTTTAGACATTTTCCGGTAGCTCCCTGCTTCATTCGGCAAGTAAGTAGCTCCACTGTAGCGTGTCAATTGGCCCTTCACGCACCTTCGAAGCCGACGTTCACCTTTCACATCAATGGCACGTGGTGCTACACAGTTTCGACGTCACTTAACTGCAATGGTGACATTTTTTCAATCACAATACAATTTAACTACAGCACCACGCGAACAGTTCACAAACCGCGCTGTATCAGAAATACCGCCACCCTTGGCCCGAAAGCCGACAATCATCCCTTTTTGAAAATCTGGTAAATCATTCCTTTTATCCATGACAGCAACGAGTGATATGTTTTCATAATGCATACAGCACATCTTATATACCCTCCAAGCCTGCTCACGATACGTGCCTTCTTTCATTGGCTACGGCGCTGTTGACGTCAGAAATAGGAGGTGGTCACAATGATGTGACTCGATTGTATGCACTATACATACACTATATTGACCAAAAGCACTGTGCACCTAGAAGTGAAATACAACATAGCATTTATTGACATACGTTAGTACGGTATCGGTCCACCTTTGGCTTTAATGCATGCACTGACTCTTCGACATGTTTTCGACAAGGTTTTGGGAACACAACGATAGGTATGCGCTTCCATTTAGTACGTAATGCTACCGCTAACCTTTTGCTTTGCAGTAAGCCTTGGTTCCAAACTTCTTATGTGGCGCTCTAATTCATCCCATAGGTGATCTATGGGATTAATATCAGGGCTCTGTAGTGGCCAGTTCACGCACGATACGCCATTAGCGTCAAACCACTCTGTAACAGTCCTTGCTTTATGGCTCGGTGCATTATCCTGCTGGTACCAACAAGGCTCGGTTCTATAGTATTACCACAGAGTTGGTACGGTGTAATTGTCCATAATATTGAGGTAGAAGTGCTGGTTAACAGGTTTGTCCACAATAACGCACAGGCCGGGACCCTACCACGAAAAACACCCACAAACGAGTACACTGCCAGCTCCAAACTTGACCGTAGGAACAGTACACTGTGGTAAATAGCGTGCCCCCAGCTGCTGCCATACCCACACATGGCCATCAGACTGATATATCGTGTAAGCAGATTCATCAGTCCATAGGACTCGTTTCCATTGATCTACGGTCCACAATAAATGTTCTTCACGCCATGCTAAAGGACGAATAGCATTCCGAGTGGAGATGAAAGGCTTATGAGCTGCCGCACGACCAAGGTAACCCATGGAATGAAGTTCTCTCTGAATGGTATGTGTACATACCGAGGTTCCAGCATTTTTACTCAGCTTTACACTGAGGTCTTGTGCAGTATTCCGGTGATTAGCTGTAACGACTCTCCTGAGGTTTCGACGTCCTCTGTTACTGAATTTCTTTGGTCTTTCGTTATGTTTGGTTGCTTCAGGTACGCAATGTGTCTTCCATTTATTCAGTACATCAAAAACAGTTGACTTGTGTGAGTACAGCTATCGATTGTCTGTTTTTCCTAGGTTTCAATAGGTGATTTAATGTACATATGCACGTACGTAAAAAAAATTATGCCTTGTAGATGTAGTCCATCGCCTTGATGCCCGTGACTGAGGTTGTGTGTATGTTTTGCGTTATTTTGGGGATATTTTGTTCAAATTGAGTTTTCTCACATATAATATGAGTATCTGTCATTGTTTGCTGTTTAAACGTAATATGCTGATTATCATAGTTTCTATTTTATTTAACTTCATAGGTTTGATTGTACAGTGGTTAGTTTCTCTTCTTAAGGTTGATAGTTTGGTACCCAGTTTTGAGTGGTTTCATTTACATTTATAATTTATATATATATATACACTGAAGTGCCAGAAAAACTGGTACAGATGAGTTTATGCAAAATACATTGTAACGACCATTATGCGCGTACTCGGTTGCATCCGCCAGTGTATATATAAAGCGATGGACATCCTTGCCAGCTGTCAGAGCTGTTTTCGGCATGAGAATGACAAGTAATAACGATTCAAGCGATTTCCAACGCGGTGTCATAGTTGGCGCTCGTGAGATGGGCCATAGTTTTTCCTAGGTAGAAAGCAAGTTCGGATTTTCACGGACGACAGTTGCAAGGGTGTACCGTGACTACAAGAATTTAAGCAAAACCTGGATAACACCTTTGGCCGGAATGTATCGTGCCAACGATACCAGTGTGGCCGTAAAACGACATTGGGTGAACGTGACCATTGTCAGCTGTCAAAAATAATTTCACTCGATAGGCGTACAACACTCTCGCAGGTATCATCGGAATCCAATGCTGGAGCCTCAACAAGCATCAGCGTCTGGACTGTTCAACGTACCCTGCACGATATGGGCTTTAGGAGCCGACGCCCAACTCGAGTCCTCTTGATGGGTGCACGACACAGAGCTATGCGCCTCGCTTGGACACGGCAACACTGCCCCAGGAAATTTGATGACTGGAAACAAGTAGCTTCGTCTGACGAGTCGCGTTTCCAACTGTATCGGGCAGATGGATAGATTCGTATGTGGCGCAAACCCCATAAAGCCAAGAATCCCGCCTGTCAACAGAGAACTGGACCGGCTGCTGGGGGGAGGGGGGTCCGTAATCACATGGGGTGTGTTTAGCTGGACTTCACTGGGACCCCTGGTACGTCTACAAATGTCTATGACCGGCCAACACTATGTGCGCATCCTTTCTGACGAGGTACACCTGTTCATCTCCTGCATTCATGCTGATGGGTTGGGACTGTTCCAACAGGACAATGCACCTCCACACAAGTGTCGGAACGCCACATTATGGTTAGAGAACCATTCATTTACGTTTGGGGTGCTGCCATTCCCACCCAAGCCCCCAGATCTGAACGTGATAGAACACATTTGGGATGCCATGCAACGCGCTCTCGAACACAGGAATCCGAGACCTCGGAATAAACCCGAATTGTGGAATGCTCTGCAGGAAGTACGATGTGCATTGCCTACAGAATATTTACAGAAGCTAGTGGAGTCCATGCCCCGTCGTATGTCTGCAGTCGTGGGCTCCAGTGGGGGACCAACCAAGAATTAGACTAGTGTACCAGTTTTTCTGGCACTTCAGTGTATATATACACTATCTACCAACAAGTAATTGGACACCCCTGCAAACCGACGATACTAGCGGTCCTGATACACGTCATGGCCGCCGCCGTTAAATAGCGTGTGGGAAGCAACAACGCAACCAGTCACATGCAAGATACCACGCAGTTCGGAGCTCTCTGATTTGGAGAAAGGTGTAATCGTCGGGTATCACAGAAATAGCAGATCCATACGTGACATATCCAGCGAGTTGAAGTACCCAAAATCGACAGTGGCCTACGTGATTGGAAATTGGAAGATGAGAGGTGACTGTCGGAATGTGCCCCGACCCGCAGACACACAAAACTGGGAGTTAGAGACCGACGGGAGCTGGCCAGAGAAATTCGGAAGAACCGCACCAAATCGATGGGCCACATCCACGATGAGTTTTAACAGGCATCCGGAAGTGTTCTTTCGATGAATACCATCCGGAAGGAAGCTCATCTGCTCGGTTATCATGGACGTGCTGCCGCCCACAAGCCTCTGATCACCAAGTCCGATAGCGCTGCTCAGCTACCGTGGTGCAAAGAACGTCGACAGTGGACCGTTGAACAATGGAAACAAGTTCCCTGAAGTGATGAATCAAGGTTCACCCTCTACCGTTCGGATGGCAGTGTCTGGGTTTGTTGTCTGCCTGGATAACACCTTTGGCCGGAATGTATCGTGCCAACTGTGAAGTTCGGCGGCCGTGGAATTATGCTCTGGAAGTGTTTCTCCTGGTACGGCACGGGAACATAGATCGAAATTCCAGGTAGACTCAACGCCGAGACCTACTGTACCATTTTGGATGACCATGCGCTTCCTACGTTGAGGCAGTTTTACGGGGTGGACCCATGTTACTTTCAGGATGACAATGCCACCTGTCATGTTGCGAGGTCCACCATGGCTTGGTATGGTGACAATGGGGTTAATCGAATGACTTGACATGCGCAGAGCCCGGACCTTAACCCTACCGAGCACCTCTGGGACGAGTTGGAGCTTCGACTTAAGGGTGCCCCCACCGTCCGAAATCGGTGAAGGGACTGACCTGTCTTCTCCAAGCCGAATGGAAGAAAATACCGCAAGTCGTCGTGCAACGCCTGGTTGAGAGTATGCCACAGGGGGTCGCAGCTGTAATCGCAGCTCGTGGAGGCTCCACCAACTATTGAAGGTGAATAAACTTCGTTTCCCTTTGCTATCACAGGTGTCCAATTACTTGTTGGTAGATAGTATATATATATATATATATATATATATATATATATATATATATATATATATATATATATATATACACTGCTGGACAATTGCTAAGGACGGATCATAAACGGCTATATAGCGCATAAAAAAGTAAATGTGGTTGAATGCCAAGTGAAATAAAATAATGTCAGAATGCCAGGACATTACAAGAAAGACAATTTATTGTGCTCTGAAATCCAGAAGACTTTGGAACGTGTTCAAGGGACAAACAGGCCATTTTGTGCAGAATACGTAAACGTGAAAAAAATGCAATTACCGTCCGCAGGCGTTCCGGTGTAAGATGTCAATACGAGATATGGCCACCATGGAGGGCGATGCAAGATTCCACACGTCGTGTCATGCTTTGCACAACATTATCAAGCAGCTGTTGGGGTAATTTATCCCATTCCTGTGTCAGTGCACGGATGAGGGTGTCCTTGCTTATTGGAGGGCATTGGCGACCAGCAAGACTCCTCCCCAAAGCATCCCACACATTTTTAATGGGATTCAGATCTGGAGAACGTGCTGGCCATACGAGGCGTTGAATATCCTCGCTCTCAAGACACTCCTGGACAGCGAATCTTCGATGACATGTTGTGTTGTCGTCCATGAAAATGAATCTATCACCGACAGCACCACGGAACATGCGAACATGAGGTAGCAGAACATCATTAATGTATCGTTGGCCAGTCATAGTCCCAGTTGGAAGCACATAGAGGGACGTACGGCCATTGATCATGATGCCAGCCCATACCATGACACTACATGTCGGATATCGGTCCCTTTCCTGTATGTTTGCTGGACAATATGCAGTACCACTATCACGCCAGATCAGTTGTCGTTGACAATCAGACGATAGACTGTATCTACTCTCATCTGAGAAGAGGACAGCAGACCAGTCGTTATCAGTCCAATTGCGATGTTGATGGCACCATTGCAAACGGGCAATACGGTGACGTCTGGACAATGGGATGCACACAACAGGACGGCGGGCGTATAGTCCTCCTTCATGCAAAGGTCTGGCGACAGTTTTTCGGGAGATCCGCTTGCCGGTAGCAGCCATAAACTGATTTGCTACCTCACTAGCTGTACTGCGCCGGTGTCTATTTGTTAATAGCACTATCTACCGATCTTCTGGAGGTGTCGTACTGCGAACACGACCTCTCCCGTGGCGTTTGCAACAATCTCCATTTGTTTGAAATGATTTCCAAAGCCTTGAAACAACACTGTGGCTGACGTCGAACTCCCTGGCATCATCTGTTATTTTTCGCCCTTCTTCAATCTTGCCAATAATACGGCCACGCGTAATCATCTAGGTGATGTCGGGAAAACATACTGAAAATTGCAAGTTCATCAATTGATTTTTTCCCTTTCAACTTTGCGTTTGAACAGCAACGGTCAATACGCGTCAAATCCTTTATATCTCTTATCAGCGCTATGACGTCACGAACAAGTTCGGCAATCCAAAATTTGCATACGCACAACACGTCTTACTGTATCCCGCACTTATGCTAATTTCCACATTTTCCTGCCTTCCATTTTATGGTTGCTATGGTTGCTATTGTCATCCGTCCTTAGCAATTGTCCGGCAGTGTATATATATATATATATATTCTATAAAGAAGATACCTAAGCAAAAAAATACATATATAATTTTGACTCACACCTAGTACAACATAGAAAAGGTTATGTATCTACCTGTGTGAGCAAAAGGAAAAAAGATAAAAAAATAAAATAAAACAACTGAATGTAGAAGGTGTCGAGAATACTGAGCCTTGGCTTTATCAAGGACCAGCAAAAACTCTGCATTTTCTCACTTCCACAAAGACCTAGTTAGAAATGGGTTTCTGCAAGGCCATAGATGCAAGTAACATTCCCACCTAAAATAGTTTAAAAAATATATATATAAGTCATGTCCTCCTTAGAGTTGCATGACCTAGCACTACTTAACAATTTCGCTTGCATCCATTAACCTTCCTGGCCCGACCCATACTCTTCATCTGTTACTATTAAACAGAGAGAAGAAGATTAAAGAGAACTCAAGCTGTGAGAGTGACAAAATAATTAGAAATGATTTTCAGCCATAACGAAATTCCAAGTTCGTTTGAGAGAGAATTTAAACCTGAAAAACAATGCAAAAGAAATCCAAATTTTACATTGCAATTAAAAAAGGAAATGTTAATTTATAACGAACAGATTTTTGAAAGAAAACTTGAGTCTAAAACCCCCTACTCTACAACTTATGACAGCACGAAAACGAGAATAAGCTAAAGATAATAATTAACTAAAGAAAACTTTGTGAAAGTTATATACCTTAAACAGTTAGTTGCAATATGTACAAAGTATTTCAGCAGTGCTTTAAGTGCATAATTAATTAGTTATTAAGAACTTAACTACTTTGAAAAAACATCGCATAGACAGCGCATAGAAAAGGAACAAGCTTAGCCATCTTCTGTTCCTAGGTACCCCAAAAGACGCTCAAAGTTACAAAGAAAAGAAAGAGTTAAAACCCGCAAAAATGTTAACAGACAAACCAATGCCTAAAAGCTGAAAAGCTAAAAAACGACAGAGAAAAGGTACATGAAGTACAAACATTGAACTTATAAAACCTAGAACCCAAAAACAAGGAAGAGAGCTTACCTCTTGTGTTACAAAAACTTTTCTCCTCACAAGAGAAGAACATGGCTGACCTCTTCCGCCACTCCATAGACGCTGGGGGGCAGTGAGGGTGGGGCTGATGGCCTCCTCATACAGCAAGAAACCAACGCGCGGAGATTTTAACCAGAGAAAAAAATATATAAACTTAAGACTGTGGATCTGTATGATCAGAAAGAGCAGAATTAACTCTCCAGAATACATGAGAAATATTATAAAATACACGAGCAGTTTATTTAATAATCTTTGCATGTATTAAATCACCTTAGTGAGCTTCTATAGATTAATCAGAATCTTATTAATTTTAATGTTGGTTTTACTATTTTTAGTATAGCTATCCTAGTGATGAATAACTAGTTTTCTTTTTTATTTGTTTTTATTTTCTTTTATAAACAGATTTTTAAGCTTTTTTTGTGATTTTGTTTATATTATTTAATTTTTTGTTTTAATAGGACCGTCATATCCATAGCACTAAGGTTCCTTTAGGTAGTTAATAGGCATCCTCTAGCCAACTTCCTTACGGCTTTGATTGGTCAGAATCATATTATTAACTGTGTAGAAAATTAAAGCAGATCTGCCAACCTTCATGCAACTCTAAGGAGGACATGACTTATATATATATATATTTTTTAAACTATTTTAGGTGGGAATGTTACTTGCATCTATGGCCTTGCAGAAACCCATTTCCAACTAGGTCTTTGTGGAAGTGAGAAAATGCAGAGTTTTTGCTGGTCCTTGATAAAGCCAAGGCTCAGTATTCTCGACACCTTCTACATTCAGTTGTTTTATTTTATTTTTTTATCTTTTTTCCTTTTGCTCACACAGGTAGATACATAACCTTTTCTATGTTGTACTAGGTGTGAGTCAAAATTATATATGTATTTTTTTGCTTAGGTATCTTCTTTATAGAATGTGAATTCTGAATTTTCAAAACTGCTGCGTTGCGCGTTTTGATTTTCAGGTTATTTTGCACCCTTCGTTTTAAATTCTAAAATTTTTTCCTTAGTCTTCAGTTTTGCTCTTAAGTATATATATATATATATATATATATGGGATGTAAGGTCAGGTGATGCGTAACATCACAGCCTCTGCTTGACAAATGTCAACCCCGCCTTCTCGTGGTACATCCTGTTCCCACTAAAGGGGCTCTGACGACCGCCAATAGCGGTATCACTATACCATCGGGATTAGAGGAAATTCTATCCCACACTCACCAACCCGCTTGGCCAGAGTGGTGAGTTATGGCCAAACCCCTCCAAAATGAGTCCACAACTTAAATCTTGGCCATCAGTCTCCGGCAGCTGGAATGTACCTGGCCAAGGCAGCGGCCAGTGCAACATGAAGGCAGAGGGAGCTAAGTATCCCCGGAGGACCGGACTAGGCTACCATCTGATGCTGACCTTGGCTACGTATAATGGACGCTCCCTATCTTCTGATTCAAGGCTTCTTGAATTGGAAGAGGAACTACAAAGGATCAAGTGGGACATCGTGGGGCTTAGTGAGGTAAGGAGAAAAAGAGAAGATCTCATCGAACTAAAAAGTGGACATCTCTTCTACTATCGTGGGACAGATACTGGCAGAACTAGTGGTGTTGGATTTATAATAAACAAGAAACTGAAGGATAAAGTTGTAGAAGTTGAAAGTTCCTCTGACAGAGCTGCACGACTCGTTATCCAACTCTCGAGAAGATACCAGGCTCAGATTATTCAAACTTACGCACCCACCACAAGTCATCCTGAAGAAGAAATTGAAGAATTTTATGAGGAAATTTGTCATCTAAATAATAAAGGTAAGCAGCACTTGAAAATAATTATGGGAGATTTCAATGCAAAAATAGGGCAACGGCAACAGAATGAAACTTCAGTAGGTAAATTCGGTCACGGCAACAGAAACCAGCGTGGAAATACTCTCGTTGAGTTTGCAGAGGCAGAAGGGTTTTTCATCTTGAACTCCTTCTTCAAGAAAAAGCCACACAGGAAATGGACATGGAGACATCCAAATGGGACGACAAGTGAAATTGATTTTATTATGTGTAACAAAAAATTCGTCATAGAAGACTGCAGTGTGCTAAACAAGTTCAACACAGGTAGTGACCATAGATTGGTGAGATGTAAGATGCACCTCAACACTAAACTTGAACGTGGCAAGCTCATAAGACAAACAAAATCTATTGACATAATCAACCTTAAAAAACACCATAATACCTTCAAGTTTGAACTGAAGAACAGGTTCTCTGCTTTAGAAGGCCTAACATCGGAAGAAGTGGACATCTCTGAAGTTAACAGAAAAGTAACCAAAGCTCTTATGGAAACAGCAACAAAATTAGCTGGGTCTAAGAACAAGTTGCATATAAACAAATTATCAGGAAAAACGAAAATGTTGATGCAAAAAAGAAGAGAGATGAGGACAACTAAAGAAGATGTGACTTCCAAAGTGGAATATATAGAGCTATGCAAGACAGTAGGAAAAAGTATCACTGAAGACGTAAGAAAATTCAACTGTGAACTAGTGAGGAAAGCAATTGAAAACAACCAAAGCCTAAAGATAGCAAAGTCACATCTCAGTAAGGGAAGAAAACAGATTATGGCACTGAGAAAAGAAGATGGTTCTGTAACAAGAAATAGAGGCGAAATTTTAACAAGAGTGAAAGATTTCTACTCTAAGTTTTACGAAAGGGATGATACATGCACTCCAGACATCATGAAAGATACCAGTACCAGAGTTCTTCCAGTCCTTCCAGCAGAAGTTGCACATGCAATCAAGAACATGAAGCTGGGTAAAGCTCCAGGAGAAGATGGAATTACTGTAGACATCATACAAGAAGCAAGTGGAGAAATCGAAACAGTACTCGCCCAAATTTCCACTCGATGCCTTAATGAAGGAAAGATTCCTGAGGATTGGAACACCGCTACAATGATCCTGCTACATAAAAAAGGTGACATTGAGGATCTCGGAAACTACAGACCTATCTGCCTCCTATCAGTAGTTTATAAAATCTTCACTAAAGTTCTTTCACACCGCTTGAAGGTAACACTGGACATGGCTCAACCGAGAGAACAAGCTGGATTCAGGAGTGGCTACAGCACAATAGATCATATCCACGTACTGAGAGAACTAATTGAAAGAGCGAGGGAATATGAACTTCCATTGTGCGTGGCTTTTTTCGATAATGAAAAAGCCTTTGATTCGGTGAAACCATCAGCAGTTACAATGGCTCTGAAAACCTGCGGTATTGAAGATGCATACACTAATATTATTAATAACATCTATGAAAATGCAAGTGCAAAGATTCGGCTGTTTGAAAATACAACACACGTAAAAATTGGAAAGGGAGTGAGACAAGGTGACACCATATCTCCGAAGCTCTTTAATGCCACATTGGAGGGTGTTTTTCAGTCGCTGAGCTAGGAAAACAAGGGGATAAAGATTAATGGAGATTATCTAACCCACCTTCGTTTTGCTGATGACGTAGTCATTTTTGCAACTACTCCATCAGAGCTGCAGGGTATGATCCAGGAACTTGCTGACAAGAGTAAAGAAGTGGGATTAAAAATGAACTTTTAGAAGACAAAAGTGATGTTCAATGCTTTTACAAGAAATGAAGATTTATCGATTGATGGAGAAAAGCTGGAGATAACAGACACGTACGTTTATCTTGGACAGCAGATATCAAGTGAGGGTCACATTGATGAAGAAATTAATCGGCGTACAAAACTTGCCTCGAGAGCTTTTGGAAGAAACAGCATAATTTTCAAGAGCAATATGCCATAATGTCTTAAAAGAAAAGTGTTTGATCAATGCATCCTTCCAGTGCTTACGTATGGTGCAGAGACGTGGACCTTAACTAAAAGAGACATACAAAGGCTGCAGACAATTCAAAGGAGCATGGAGAGGTGCATACTTGGTGTAACCAGGAGAGATAAGAAGAGGAACTCGTGGATCCGAAAAATGACAAGAGTGGAAGGCATCATGATCAGAGTTAAATCCCTGAAATGGCAATGGTATTGGTATTGGTAACTGTGGGTACCATAGTGGTACCCAGTTTATTGCTATAACGAAATACAGACATCGGAGATTCATTAAAAGCTGCAGTACAGAAAGCAACAGTGCGGAAAGGAAGTATATCCACGATGCAGCACAACGTTACACAGAAAGGAAATGAATATGCACACGAACAATGAAAGACCTAACGGCATGTCAAACACTATAACACATGTGCACAAATGCATGAAATGTACTATGCTATCATAAATCAACCGAACGGAACTGAAATGTGGTTAGAGAGCAAAACAACATGGAGTACCTCAGCAACTATACAAAAATAACAAAGGTAACAAACGTACCACTATAATAATCCGCGATAGAGGAAAGCACTAACACAGCAAACACTCACAATTATAGGTAATTTAAAAACAGGCACAAATTCAGGAAACAACAGATAAGATAATGATGAGATAATGAGGAGATCACACAAGTAACGAGACCGATTAGTTGTGAAAACACAGCAAAAACACGCAATTATCGCAAATTTAAAATACAATACTTGTGAATCACAGCCAAACACACAAATAAAGCCAATTTACAAAACATGACTTGTGAATCACAGTAAAAACACACATGGAAAACATCAGAATCAACATGCACTAAGTCTGCAAAACCAGGGAATCTGCGAACGGGTTCTCAAATCCTCTAGCATTGAGAGAACAAAAAGTAATCGGTGTGAGGAAGAGAGCTAAAGATCATCGGTAAAAGGATAGAAGGTATCACATATATGCTTCTCAACGAGCTCCTTCAAGGAGGCGAGACGGCGCGTGTAACGTCTCAAAAAGGCTGATACCGAGGATCGGTGGCACACAGAGGTTTAAAAAGTGACACATAAGCTTCGAATTGCGTTACCGCTGCATACAGGTCCAGATCAGGTGAGTGAAGGAATTCTTCAGAACCAACAATCGTACGTGCAGGTTGAAAAAGACGTAAAAGTTGCTGTCTGGTAAGTGGGCCAGGAACTGGAGGAAACACATCAACTGCCTGTAGAACCTCAGCATCAGAGAGAGGATTGACAGGACCTGAGCGGAGAAGCATTCTGTTTGGAGAAACACCGGAACCGGAAACCTCGGGAATACTAGATGAATCCTCAGAATGTGGCACAGAAAGTTGTTTTAACTTTTTCTGTTTTACAGCGCCTTTGGAAGTTCCAGTCCGCTTCGAAGAAGTAGCTGAGGCGGATGTGTCCATTAGTGGATCAGGCTTACCTCCCAAGTCAGGAGACAAGGAAACGACCGTCGCCGAAGAAGCAGTACGTAGCTGAGCTGCCTTAGTGGAGACTGGTACAACAGCCGAGGCTTCAGGAAGATGTTGCAACAAGGGTATGGTAGACAAGGTTGTAAATGGAGATCCGATATCCGAGAGGCGAGGAGAAGAGCCAGACGGCCGATCCGCCAAACCACCACTCAACACACCCGGATCGGAACACTCCGCTGTAGACACATCTGTAGTCGAAGACAACTCTGTCAATCTTGAAGGTGGATGCACAATCGTACGGGTCGGGAGAGGAGGAAAGGCAGCATTGTCCGTGACGGAAATGTTCGTCTGACGGAGAAACGAAGAATTCGCGTCAGGCAAACTACCGGTAGTGGGGATAGTAGAAAGACCAACGTGGTCAGCAGTGGGATGCGAACTTGATGAACGTCCACGTCGAACGCGGTCACAGGAGGCAGTGGTGTGATTTTGTGTTAAACAGTGTGTACAATAGTGAGCAGTGAAAATCTTGAAACTGTACGTTCGTGCGCCAATTTCAACAGTAGCTTCTGTAGGGCAATCCGCCAAGGCTTTCTCGGTGGGAAAGACGACCAATAACTGACGGCGAGGTCCTGTAGCATGTGCAAATCGAGTTCCGCGGGGTGCGTCAGAAAGGCGACGGACCTTGTCAACAATTTTACAAACATGGCTGACAAGGAGAGGAAGTGCAGTATCCGGCACTTCCTGTGGAACAGGATAGAACGTGATGTTCACCGGTCTCTTGGAAAGAGGCGACGGGATGAGATGGTTTGTCCCAATCGAAAGTCCGTTAGCTAGAAAAAAGTCAGCATCCTCCTTGTGATTGAACTGTACCGAAATACCCCGAGGAGTACGGGAAATTCCTGCAATGGACGTAGACGACACATGTACAGAGAGGACTTCCATGTAGCGTGGCAATGGAGTATTTGGTAAAGCATGAAAGAGCACACCTCTATCCAGGAGGTTATGGAACTCACGGCCAATCTGCGAATTGTCATCAATCGTTACCTTCACCTTGTGGTTGGATACCTGAATAATAGGTGTTGCTTGCAAAAGACCATCTGGTTGAGAGGAATCGGACGTAGAAGTAGCGCCTCGTTGCACTTTAGAGGCAAAATGACATCCTCAGAAGAGAAGTCTGTTCGGATCCGGCTGGCACAGAAGGCTGTGAGGGAAGAGAAGCACAGGCCGAAGGCAAGGCAGTAGAATCAGTAGTTCCCAGGGAGGGCACCGAGACAGATGCAGGAGCTGAAGAAGAAAGCGCAGCCAAGTCCAGTGAAGGCACCGGTGCAGGAGTACTAGAAAGCTGGGAAGGCATCTGAGCAGACACATCTGAGGACGAGAGTATGTTAACTTCCATGAACGTGGGAAGTGTGACGTGACGTGCATCCGCCACGCCCATTGATGATAACGAAATACCGGAAGCCGCCATGTTGGCAGCTTCCAAACGTAAACAAACGAGGAAACGATATGAAAACGGATGAATATGAACTAATATGAGGATGAGAACGCTTGAAAAGTAGCTCAAAACGTACACAGTACCTTTAGACAGCCGGGCCACGCAACAGGTGAGTGAGGGACAAGGTATTCCACACTAAAACGCATAAAATATTGGAGCCACCAACACTACGTCTATCACGAACGAGCAATGGGCTGCACATACTGCCAGAAGGACAGATCATCGATGGACAGCCGAAATTTTAGATTGGATTCCAAGGGACAGGCAAAGACCCAGAAGAAGACCACATGGGAGATGGGTGGATGAAATTCGAAAGTATGCAGGGGTGACATGGAGGAGACTGGCACAAGACAGACCATTGTGGAGGAAACTTGGGGAGACCTTCGTCCAGCAGTGGATTGATAATGGTTGACAATGATGATGATGATGATATATATATATACACGTATATAAATTATAAATGTAAATAATTGAAACCTAGGAAAAACAGACTAGTTTTTTTTCTTTCCTTAGTTTCTGAATACTCGCTTTCAAAGCTTCTTTTCCCGTTTTCCTTTTTGATATTTGGTAACGTCCATTAGCAGTTAACTTTGAAATTACATTACAGTTTGCTCTTATAACTTTTGCGGTGTATATAGATTACGCGTGTACTGCCAGTTCCATGGACAACTAACTGAATTATTTCAAAGTTATTAAGTGTCGCGAACTGTTATTGTATATTCTTATAATATATCTGCCGTCACGACGTTAGCATTCATATTGGTAAGCAGTCTTTGAAATGTACAAAACTGTTCTTCATTTCTATTCTTTTAGATTTTTAGAAAGCTGTATTCTGACATGTGAGAAAAATTGACTATACAATCGTTTGAATCTTGTTGGTGAAACTCCGCCTGTGAGATTCCTTTTGTTAAATCACAGAGAATTTCATCGAACTCTTATTCAAAAATAACATGATCTGTACATTGTAACTATAAGGAACATCGAAGGGTTTCCTGAAAATACAAATGTCGAACAAGAAAAGAAACACAAAAATAAGAATGAAACGTTTCCAAACAAGGTTTATTAATCATTTCTTTGAGGATGTCATTAGTATTTAAAAATGCTTCTTTCCTTTATTCTTTTGTGAAGGATTGACGACAGCAAATCATGCCCCAAAGGCAATCTTTCCAACCAAGATTTGCACTGTTCCCTGGGCACTTTGTGGTAAAGCATCGTCCACCCAGGCGTGAACACAGGGGAGACGCATTTTCACCTGAAAACAAAGAAAAAATTTACAGTTCACTCGCTTCCATACATTTAAATTAAAACTAGCAAAATTACCCGGTTTTGCCGGTTTAATAATAAATTTATCAGCGAGATTCTGGACTAGCGTTTACCGAGTTTTCCTGGAATTATTTTTACGGCACAGTACATGGAATCATTTATTTGAATGATGTCCAAGTCATAAAAGAAATTAATTAAAAAAAGAATAGAATATATACTACTGTCGGCGCAATTGTATGAAAGCACAGACGTTTTAGACGGTGAAATGTATATAAGTTCTTCAAAAGCTTCTGGGTAAACGACATTCAGGGTTCATCCATTTGGAGCCGAGATAAAGAGTTTTTGATATTTTACTCCGGAGCAACAAACATGTAGCTAAATATGGGAGAAGAATGGGTTTGCAGTTTGAGTGCGAAGGTTTTTAACGATTGACCGCGTGGTTTTTGGCAATCATGGCGAAACTGAGAAGTAAAGGAAAATATAGTCGTTTAGACTAAAACATAAGGTCAGATGGGATGTTGGAATGGGTAAAATAAAGACATATTGCAGCCTGCGAGTCATAATGATAGCTTCGATGACATTTTGCATTTGTTCCTTGACAGTCAGCCGGGTTTCACTGCTGATTGTTTGTGCATCCCCACTACCTAATCTAATCTAAAAACAATACAATTTCCTTTGTCTGAACGTTTGAACCTTTTGTCCTGATTTGCTGGTGCAGAGGATACAGACCCTTGACACAGCGCACGCGTGTACCACATTGCTTTGTTGTCATAGCAACAAATACCAATTTTTCAGAGCTGCTGATGTGACGTCACCTCATCCGAATCATTTTGAGATGACGCCAAAGATACGTTACGTCACACAATTAAAATCGTTTCTTCAACTCTTTTGAAACAGAAAACTTTATGTCAGGAATTTTGGTTCTACTTTGTCGTTCTTAAACGACATACACAATTTTTCACTTAGAATTCCATCGTATGAATTTTAATTTTAAGATTCCCCCTGCGAACCTAAAATGATTATTTTAAATTGTCAAACCAATTTCTTTTCTCATTTTAAATCTAAAATTTGAGAAATCCAATAGAGTAGCTAACAGTGTGTTATTGTTATTTCATGGGTATGCAGAAAAAGTAGGATTTGGAAATTTCTTTTTCCTTCAGCCACGAAATTCTCAGGATATAACTAATTGTTTTTAGCAGAATATTACCAGAAATACTTTTATATATTAAGATAATACAACATTTGGCATAAATATTTTATCTTTTCAAGTCACCGATGTTTCGGTTTGTTCTGACCTAGCTTCATCAGGACGAATGGCACATACATTTTCAGATTATACAGGATATCATAAATTGTGTTTACAGTCACGGGTTTTAGTTAGTTGCTTTTACGCGCTTTATAGAAATGGTGTGGATGCCATGTCATTAACAAGTTGCGAAGAATTCTGATATATATGGAAAGCTTACAAAATATCAAATTTAGTGTTTGAATCTGGCTTCTCAATTAGTTTGGCTTCTTCAAAGAGACATTTATGGAACTTTTCGTAACAGTATCCAGACATCGATGACTTCTTTAGGTCACAGTTCTAAATATAGTTCTTGTGCTCCTTCAATCCAAAACGCAAAGCTCTACGGTTCTGCCCTCTATACGAAGCGCCACATTAACATGGAATTTGATAAATTCCCCACGAGCTTTTGTTTTTAACATAGTCCTTTGATCTTAAAAGAATTATGATAACAAAGTCAAAAATCTTATTTCGGACGGACCTTACTAAGAAATAAATAATGATCCTTCAGATAAACAATTAAAAGAAATGCAGAAGTGAAAATCCTCCAAATACGTAGCGTCAGTAAATAAACAAAGACATCGCTCTTTCCACGTTATAACAACACACAGCAACCAAAAAACTGTTCACCGACGGTGACCGATATAACAATTTTTCGGATGTTGTGTGTTGCTTAAACGTGAAAAGAGCGGTGTCTTTGTTGATTTAGAAATATAGAAATTGATCAAAAACTCGGAAACTGTGAGCCAAAATAGAAAAACAAACTTAAGGCTTCATACGCTCGTTGTGCGCGATTCTATGCTCTCCCTAAAGTACATAAATCTGGCATTCCTTACTGGTCTATAGTAGTAAGTAATATCGGCACAGCAGCGTATAAGTTATCCAAATTGTTATCTTTAAAATCATCTACCTTGACCACTTCAAACGAAATATGTATGAAAAATTTCACTGAGTTTACCAATCGACTCAAACTACACCACTGCGTAGATCAACTTATGCTATAACGCAAAACACATAGAAGTGCACATAACGCTGCGAAGATTATTTATTGCTCAGAAATATTTGCAAATAATAAGTAAATATTTTTGAAAGATATATAATTATCGCAAACAATATAATTTGCTTTGTCGGAATATTTAAACATTTGTTCCACTTGGGCGGCGCTGTGCAAAGGGTGTTTTTTGTCTGTTTTAAATGTCAAATCCCTTCTTCAAACAATATACATGTTTTTGTAAAAATACAGTCCCATTTGGGCATCACGAACAAAAAGAATACATGGTAATTAAAAAATTACTCTACATATGTTATTTTTCCTCGTCATTATGGACACACTTTCACCTGGGTTTGGAACAACACACCAACATTATTGTTGAGGAAGTGAGAATAAAGGAAGAGCAATGTTAAGATTTAAAGGAACGAAATGCAAGAAAATTCAAATATTTCTCACACTCCATGTCTTGTATTCTAATTTCATTTTCTTGAAATATATTTCCGGTCTAAAAGAATCGCCTTTTTATTGTTCCAGCAGTGGAACTATTTTCAGCGCGTAGTAGCCCTCGGCAAGCAGCGATGTGACGCGTAAGCAAACCCGCTGTTAACTCAACCGGAACGACACATGCATCGGAAGTCTAACACACAAACACAACAAACCAAATTTTAAATTGTACATGTCGTCCGCTATGTGAAATTCGAAACAATGTTTGAAGAAACGTAATCAAAGCCTTCCCGTCGAAATAAGTTGGAACTATTTGCGATGGGTAGCATCACACAGAGAATTGTGATTTGAAACGTTAACAAGTCCATTCGCAACTGCGGTGGAAAGATGTACGTAGCATTTCGGATGTCTAACGAAGTACACAACAAGATCAAATTTATTAATGCAAATAGCGCACGTTGTGTCAAATCAGAAAAGATGTTTGGACAAACCTTGCCATAATCTTTACGTAGAAATATATTGAAATTATTTATAATGCATGCTAGCACAAGGAGAGCCACCGCACTCTTAAACTTCAACAAACCATCCGACAACTGCGACGAAACGATACCTGCAACACATTCGAAGTGTGACCCAAAAATTTGCACAACCAATTGATATTATCACTTCTACTGTCTCTTAGGTGTTCTGCCCATCGAGGTTATATTATGTAGAGACACTACTGGCTCTGCCGTTATAGGTCACAGCTAATATTTCGCATGACGTCACATAGAGGGAAAAACAAGCTCGTTAGTTAAAATGATGGTATCTTCGTGTTGTGCTTTTGGTTGCACCAATCGCAATAGCAAAGGAATAATTTGAAATGTTATAGGTATGTAAAAGACACGAAACTGCTGTTATTGAATTGAAAATCAGATGTTATGCAATATATGCACTATATTGACAAAAGCCATCCGACACCAAGCAGAGAAACACAACATAGCATTTATTGATATACATTAGTACGGTGCCGGTCCACCTTTGGCCTTAATACATGCACTGACCCTTCGAGACATGCTTTTGACAAGGTTTTGGAACACAGCAATAGGTATGCGCTTTCATTCAGTACATAATGTTGTCGTTAACTGTTGCTTAGTAGTAGGCCTTGGTTCCAAACTTTTTGTGCGGCACTCTAATTCATCCCATAGGTGCTCTATGGGATTAAGATCAGTGCTCTCTGTTGGCCAATCCACACACACGATACGGCATTATCGTCAAACGACGCTGTAACAGTCTTTGCTTTATGGCTGGGTGCATTATCCTGCTGGTACCAACAAAGCTCGGCTCCATAGTATTGCCACAGAGTTGATAAGGCATAATTGTCCATAATATCGAAGTAGACGCGCTAATTAGCAGGTTTGTCTACGATAACCAATGGGCAGGTACCATACCACGAAAAACACCTCCACACGAGTACACTGCCAGTTCCAAACTTGATCGTTGAAACAGTGCACTGTGGTAAATAGCATTCCCCGGTTGGCACTTTACCCACACACTGCCATCAGACTGATGGATCGTGCATTTGGATTCATTCGTTCATAGAAGCCGTTTCGATTGATCTAGGGTCCACGATAAATGTTCTTTACACCATGCTAAACAACGAGTATCATTCCGAGTGGAGATGAAAGGCTTGTGAGCAGCCGTTCGGCCACGGTAACCTATGGAATGAAGTTCTATGCGAATGGTACGTGTACATACCGAGGTTCCAGCATTTTTACTCACCTGTACACTGAGGTCTTGTGGAGTACTACGCCGATTAGGTGTAACGACTCTCATGAGTCATTGCAGCTAATCGATGTCCTCTATCACTGATTTTCTTTGGTCTGCCGGTACGTTTTGCTGCTTCAGGCACGCCATGTGTCTTGCACTTATTCAGTACATCCGAAACACTTGTCTTGGGTATGTTTAAACGCCTCTCGGTTTCCCTTATGGACAATATACCGTTTGCAGCTGTACCGCGCATCGTAGCAACGCAGCTGATCCGTTCATTAGTTCTTAAGGGAGGTCCTGTGACTTTTGTCAATATAGTGTATATATATATAGTAATGAGTTCAACTACAGATAAATTACAATCCTAATACAAAGCCCAATAACAACATTTCTAAACTCCTAAAAAGAGAGAATATCCTTCAGAAATCAAATAGCCCCCTCCCCCTTCCCCGCCATAATCACCACAAAAAAAAAACATTTTTTAATAATATACAACTGTACCCCAGAACACCAGATCACTCATCGGGAAAAGACCTCCAGTACCCTGGGGTAGAGGTTCAGGTTTCATGAGAGCGCTAAATTTGAATCTCTCTTGCTAGGAATCTCTCTTGACAGCTAGGCTAGAACAAACCTTAGGAAGAAGAATTTTTAATTATAACAGCTTTTGTAAAGGTTTGGGTGATTTTGATGTTGAGGATCTACCCTGTTGCTGTCAAGAGAGATATTACAAACCTTTTGTTGATAAATATTATGGACACATCCTCACTGGAGACTTAAACATCTTGGAAGATTAGAAACCAAATAATATGTTGAAAAATGGTGTCAAGTACAGACCTCAGACCTTCTACACTCTTGTTAACATCAAAGAGAACATAACAAGTGACCTACATTGTTTTGCATACCATCTCTCAGACATATGTAAGGTCCCAGTGCAGGAATTTTTCCATTGAATCACTGATGTTTTTCAGAAGATATTTACTCAAGTAAATAGACTGTATGATAGGAGGAATTTTCTTGCTCGATGGAGAGAAGTTAGAACAGGAATTGAAGATTTACAAAAGAATTTTATAATTACCCCTATTGATAAATGTGGAAATAACTTTGCTTTTTGGTGTAAAAGACTATATTATAATATTATGATAATGGAAATTGATAATGACGGCACATATATAAAAAAGGTACCATCTGAGTTTATTATTGTACAAAAAAGTATATTGAGTTACCTTAGAATTTTGAAAATCAAAGAAAACAAAATTCAGTTTCCATATCTTTTTGCAACACCAAAATTTCATAAAAATCCTGTGGATGATTTTAGATTTATTACTTTATAATTTAAAGGCAGGTAAGGTCTTCCAGAGATTGTTACGAATTCTGTACGACAATATTTTACAGAACACTTGGATAGTTACAAATAACAACAAGATACTACAATATATAAAAAATAATAAACCCTTTACAGGAGAAATTATTCGGTCCCGGACGATTCGTCCAACGACGATTGGTCCAGTGCCAATTCGTCCAATGCCGATCCGTCCAAAGAGGCAATTGGTCCAATGCCGATTGGTCCAATGTCGGATTCGTCCAATGCCGATTCGTCCAATGGTACGATTGGTTCAATGCCGATTCGTCCAATGGCACGATTGGTCCAACGCCGATTCGTCCAGTGATATCATCTTACCAACGGTAAACTGTTTTATTTTCCAGAAAGGAATAAGGATTTAAATTTTTCTGCTCAATATATCTTTTTGAAAGATCATTTCCGTATATTTGGTAATTGTAAACATTTTACATGAACCTGGTAAAAGGCCCTCAATGGAGCATTTCTCAGTTGTTTGCAAAGCACCTAGGCGCAGGCCTTTTTAGAATATTTTAAGTTAAAACCTAGATATTTGGTATTTGTAAACATTTTATAAAACCTAATAAAAGGCACTCATCGTATCATTTCTCAGGTCTTTACAAGGCACCTATGCCGCGGGCATATTTAGAGGATTTTAAATTACAATCTAGATATTTCGTATTTGTAAATATGTTATAAAACCTAATAAAAGGCACTCATCGTATCATTTATCCGGCCTTTATACAAGGCGCCTAGGCCGCGTGCCTTTTTAGAAGATTTTAAGTTACAACCTAGATATTTGGTATTTATAAACATTTGATAGTTATTGTTATTTCAAAATGCATTTTTTACGACGGGTATTTGTCAATCTTTAGTATTGGCGAGAAACTGTCAAGGTTAACAATAATCAGAATTATGAACTGATGAAGGAGATTCGTTTTAGTCTAAAAGCAATGCTTTTTTATGCTTTTTTTTATTTGAGGTTTAACGACCCCCGTGAGCAACTCAAAGGGCTATACGCAGTCGGCCGTCCCTAATTTGGGGTCGCTGGTTCCAGGGAAAGGAAATAGCCAGTTCCGCAATATAAGCACAACATCCATGCTTCACCGGGATTCGAATCCGGACATCTTTCGGACGGAAGCCATCACTTAATCCACTGCGCCAGCGGGGTGACAAGTAATGTTTATATCTATATTTTTAAAATATCATTTTCAATTTTTGCTTTAAACTACAAGTTTCCGTGCTGAAAACGAAGATTGCCTAACTGCAGAAGGCTTTGTCAGAGACATTAATCTGGTGAACGATGTGGCGGAAAGAGGAGTCGTCCTAATGACTTAATATAACAATCTGCACACAAATGATGAAGAACAAAAACGGCATTTGCTGAAAGTTGCAGCAGATCATAGAAAAAAATACCCAGACTTCAGAAAAACGACTTTATAAGGAAAGTGATTACTGATGAACTTTCAGGGTCAACACTCAACAGTCAACCGGTATACTAACTACATTATACTATACCATATTAGATTGTTTGTATTTCATAAAGAACATAAAAACGTTTTTCCTAAAATAACCTCTGCCGTGTTTTGCTGGGCGCTATAAGACAAATATACGTAATTCTTAAAATTCCAGGTGGTGGCCCCAAATGTAAAAACTGTCCAATTTTCATCAAATTTAGCATTTCTTGTTTTTTTACAATAGGAGAACAAATTTAGCAGTTGCCCCGGTAAAATTTCAACGTTGTAACTTAATTAACTATAAAGCAGTCGCCCGTCCCTAATTTAGGGTCACTGGTTCCAGGGAAGGGAGAGAGCCAGTGCTGTAAGACAAACACAGCATCCATGCCTTACCGGGATTTGAACACGGCCCCTTTCCGAGGAAGGAGCAGAGACCATCACTTAGACCACCGTACCACTTTGGCCTATACCGCCCTTGGACAAAGGTACACTTTAAGAGAGGATATATTGCATCCTTTAGGTTGGCCGCATACGGTTTTGAATTTAAAAGAAATTGTGGCAAAGCGCAAAATTCAGTAAATCATTTCCGCACGGAAATTCTTTTTAAAGATAAAAAACGGTATGGATAGTTCCTTACTTTGAACGGTCCAAATTGTCGTAGCCAACAAACCCAGCAATACCTTGAAAAGGAACTTTACTTCGAAAAGGAGCATGTTGATTTCTCTTCGTCAAGCGATATATCGAAGATTTCGGGGAGACTTTCAGAAGCGTTATGAACTTTCTACTTCGAATTGCTTTTCCTCTGAGCTTTCGTTGGTTACACAGCTGTTTATATATATCCATTATTACTCATCACTTGCGTCAGAATGAGTACTGGTGCATTTAACATATGTTCAGCAATGACTCGTTTGTAATGACGTAAACGATATTCTTATCGCGACAACAAAGGCGAAACCGAATTGTAAACGTCTAGAGTTGTCATTCGTTACTGATGCACAGACACAGAATAAAATAATTAAATTCTTTAAAAAAGGTAAAAGGACAGCAAAGGAAACAAATGAAATTTCCCTTCAGTAAAGCTGCGTATTATTTAAAATACACGGCAGCATATCTGATATAAAATAGAACGCTTACAGAAAGAAACTTCTCTACTGTAATCCAATAATAGCAAAAATATTTGCATGACAACAAATAGATAATTACGCTTGCTAACTTAATAAACGTGAGTTACGAAAAGTCACAGATTATAGTCGTACTCCTGATTTAATAAGATTTCTAAAGCGTGAGGAATATTTCAAATCAAAAGAATTAAAACAGATAGTCCACCACATTGCGCCGTTGTCTAAACGCTGGCTTCTGATTATACGTCCGAAATGAGTCCGGATTAGAAACCAGTTGAAGTGTGTGGATGGCCCGTTTTTCTTCCGGCACTGTAGCCAGTGCCTGCAAATAATGGAAGGGCAACTCCTTATGACTTATTGATTTGTTCACGGTGGTAGTTAAGGTCCCCCCCCCAAATGAAAAGAGTAACAAAACGATATATGACTTTTTGGACACTAGCGGAAGGCTATTCGATATATGAAGAAGGAAGGCGGCGCATAATATTATTCACAGTGAAGAGTATTTCACGAAGAATGAAATTTCCAATGTAAATTCTTGTATAAGCTGTCATATTGGTGTGAGGTGTTATGCTTATACATATATTTAATATACTAGTTTATTACTCGTTCTTTATATTTTTGGGAGTTGATTGGAGTTTGATTAACTGACTTCTGTATGATAATTAGCTGCCAACAGACCAGGATTTCTCTGTCCCAGTCAACTTACGCTGTTGCGTTGCTCCTCAGAGGCATGGCGAAGGAAAAGATGACTTGTAGAGTACAGAGCTGAGCATTGGTTACACTATATACATTCCTTTATTTACAGCTTAATGACGAATATGATGAAAATACATGTCACGTGATAAAAACAATTACTGATCTTGTGCAAGTCGACATTACAGCAAGCTTATTGTTCATCCACAGTCCAGTCTTTGCACTATAAGTGTGCACATAGCATCAAGAAGTTATTTATACATAGCAATTATATGCTCTTCACAGGTGGCTGGATTTCTCAGGTGGAGGATTTCCTTGGCAGACCGCAGTCTGGCATATCATTAGTATTACTACCCAATTACCCACAGGTAATGTCATGTATATACCCTAGTGGCACCTAATTACTCGTAACTCTCTAGTCAGCCGCAGCCGACTAGCGTACGTACATCTCGAGCGACGACTACAAAACGACCATCCTCTTCCTAGTCGAGCAAGAAGTGTCGCAAAAGTCAGTTACAACTTTTTTCCGCTTAAACTCTTTGCATTCCTGGGAAGCCCAGACTTCGCACAGCCAATCCCGTAAGCGCACGACTTCGGAGCTATAGGCCATGTGGTAAATATATCTTTCCTCCTCAGCTGTCTCTAGCTGCTTGAAACTTTCTGCGCTAGGAAGACATCCCCATGTTCTGTGAACTCCTACCTCAGAGTGGAATTCACCATGGAAAGAATTTTCTTCCTCCTTCTCCTCTCCGTGGGACCCTGGGCACAATATGGCCGATCTGAAGTCATTTTTCTTCCTACAGGGAAAATATGGCGTTCCACACCCCATTTTGGATTTCTCCATTTTCCCTGTCTTAAATATTTTTACATCATCACATAAGCCACTCAATGTTTATAATTGAGTTGCTTATGTCGACCCGATATTTGCTCATACGATATTCTCTTCTCGGTCGTTAAACTTCCCCTCCCAAGCACAATGAAAAGGCATATGGTGCGTCAAATAAAAATATGCAATCACGCTTTATAGTAGTAGAAATTTGAATTCGAAAAAGTAGAAGAAAGTATGCGGAAATATTTCATCGCGGTTTAGCACACGACGAGTGGAGTCAAGTACTGGGTCTGACGAGTCGAGATCCAGTCTGAAGTTTTGAAATTGACGAGTTCTTATCTAGAACTAGCCCCGCACATGAAGCAACGCAGTTTTTGTGCAGAAAACATTATTTTACTCAAACATAGATTGATGGTCTCGGGAAGCATAGGTATCGGTGAACGTACGAAATTGTGTGGCGTCTGAAACAGCAGTCAGAGGGCCAGAGATATGAAGAATTGAATCTCAGATCAATTGTCATGCCATATGCTGCAGTCATGAATGATTCGTTCCCTTCATTTACGATAACGCTCGACCTCATATAGAGTGGTTAGTGGGCAGCATGCTTCAGGTGGAGGGAATTGAGGGTATGGTATTGCGAGCTTGCTCGCGTGACTTAAATCTAATTGAGCATGTCTGCACCCACTTGGCAGACTCACTGCACCTCCGTCGGCAACGTCGTGACTCTTCGTGAACAGTAGACTGTCCTTATTAAGGAATGGCAAAGATACCCCCAAACTTCTTCGATAAGCTCATCAATACCCTGACACACAGGTGTGCACAGCTGTCTTAGCCGTTTAAGGAGACCACACACCACACTCGAGATCAGTTACCAACTTCAAAAAGGCTGTCATTTTTGTTGTTGTTGTACTGATAGACATAGTGCTCTACATCATATCGCATCATGTGCATTACATGATAATATTACAAAAAGAATTATCTAGTGTGCTTTTTCTTTCCCATATTACTGAATATTCTGCTGTATCTTACACAAAACAAATGTTTTACTTTCAACAAGTCAGTCACACAAGATTTTCCTTACCTAATTCTTTTAAAAATTCATTTTTAATTCACTATGCATTTTTACTTTGAAAAATTGTGAGAATATATGAAAGATTTAGTTTTAACAATATGCAGTGTGGGTGAGACAAAGTATAATGGCTCATCCTGAAAAAATATCATCAGTTATTTGTACTCGGAAACAGTCTGTGTTTTAGGTTCTAACGACCAATCTGGGCGTCAAAATATGTACGTGTCCTCAGGCTATAAATTGGGAGCATTGGGTGCAGGAATTTGGAAAATCTACTCCAGTTAGACAGTCTCAGAGGGACAATGCAGTACCTATACTAGACTCGTTCGGTATGCAGTTGGGATTACTAGCCAACGTAGCTGACCATTCGGCTACCGTTAAGGCCTCTTTTTTCTGTCTTTTATACACTGCTGGGCACCCAAAATGCAACACCAAAGAGGACACGAGATAGCCAAGCCAGATTTACCGTACACATAACAACAGATACAAAGATGAAACAATTGAGCTTACAGGCCCGTTCGACTTGTAGAACACGCAGAAATCAATAGTTCGTGTGGCCCCCATGGCTGGCAATAA
Organism: Macrothele yani; assembly: GCA_039090855.1. NCBI lineage: Eukaryota > Metazoa > Arthropoda > Arachnida > Araneae > Macrothelidae > Macrothele > Macrothele yani. Next base: position 192,534,451 of record CM076995.1, read on the forward strand.
CGGCCGCTACACGCCGCGGCATTGAACGAAAGAGGCTTTGGATGTTAGCTTCGGGTATGTCGGTCCAGGCTGCTTCCACACGTTGCCACAGTTCATCAGACGTAGCCTCGGGTGGTGCTTGCAGTGCCACTCGGTTGCCGATCATCGACCAGACGTGTTCGATGGGCGACATATCGGAAGAACAGGTGGGCCACGGCAGCAGTGACACGTTGTTTGCCGTGAAGAATTGTTGCACGATACAGCCACGTGCGGGCGCGAATTATCCTGTTGAAACGTGGCCGCTGGCAGGTCCTGTAGGTAATGGAGGTCTACAGGCTCCATTACCTGCCGGACCTGCCAGCTGCCACATTTCAGTACACTCAACATGCTGTTGCGTGTACCGGAGATGCGTACCAGAGGGGTGCGTGTGTCATATCCAATTGCGCTCCAAATTATAGCGCCAGCCGACGGACCGGTATGTCGATGCATAATGCAGGTGTCATACAGTCTCTCGCCATGGTGCCACTACACGCGTATCCGACCATCGTGGTGTTGCAGGCCGAAGCGGGATTCGTCGGAAAGAACAATGTCGTGCCATTCCGTAGTCCAGGTGCGGCGTTCAACGACCCACTGCCGCCGCACTCGCCGGTGGTGTAACGTCAATGGTGATCGGGGCAATGGGCACCGTGCGACAAGTCCCCGCTCCTGCAGACGACGTCGAACGGTACATGCTGACACAGGTGGTTGCGCAACTTACCCTAAGTCCTGCGCTAACGTTCGTGATGTGGCGGTGCGAGCCGTCAATGCCCGCCGCACAACATGCCGGTCCTCTCTGTTGATTTCCTTTTTTCTTTTTTTTTCTTTCTTTTTTTTTAATTGGAGGTATAAAGACCACCGTGAGCAACTCAGTGTACTATAAGTAGTTACCCGTCCCGAATGTAGGACCACTGGTTCCAGGGAAGAAAGAGTGTCAGTGCCGTAGGACAAACACAACATCCATGCTTCACCGGGATTCGAACCCATACTCCTCTCGGACAAATGATCAGAAACCATCGCCTTAGACCACTAGCACCTTGGGCGACTTGATTGCCTTGTGATACGTGCGTCTGTATAACTATCGACGTCGCTCTTCAACGAGCATGTGCGTTACCCGATGTGACGTCACGAAACGTTCGGCGCGTATATCTCCGGAATGCGAATTCCGATCGGACAACGGACAACGGTTTTCGGCTTCTAGTTCCACGAGGAATCGTCCGTTAGGTTTATTGTGCGGTCATTTCTGATCACCCTGTATATCATAATGTAATGGTGTTGGTGCAGTTCTACACTAGGGCAATTACCGTCATTAATGCTTATGTTCCCCTATCTTAAAACATCGAGATACGTTTATCTGAGATCTGAGCATTTATGTTTAACACGAAATTTATATCATCCTCTCCGGGGACAGTAATTCTAACAGTTATCTTTGGGATGGTCAGATTAAAGATGAGAAGGGCAAGAAACTGATAGATTTTGCCTTTTAAAATGGTTTCACGATTTGTAACGTCCCCTGAAAGTCCACCTACCATTCAGAGAAAAACTTATCGCCTTCATTCGACATGATGTTCACCAGAAATTGATAAATTTCCTCATATTTGTTTGGTGTGTTTGTGATTATATTTCGGCCAGCAGCCACGTGTATACAACGTATTCAGCGGGTGCTACGGTGACATAGTTCACGTAGATTTTCACACAACAATTTCGATTGGGTTTTTTTCAAGTCTGATTCGGGAAAACTATTTTCACGATGGGAAATTTGAAGAGTTTCTGATACAACTGCTAAGAATCTATACAGATAAACATTTACGAGTGGGGTGATATAGACCTGAGAAGATTGAAAGATTCAGAAAAACGAACCTCAACCTTTCAAAGACGGTAAAAAATCAAATTGAAAATCTTAAGATACAAGAGTAGAATTGTTAGAAAAAAATGCAAAAATCCAAATATCATCAAACAGAGCGAGAATTATTTTCGACTGAAATATAAGAAAATTTCAGCAGAATATAAAATAGAACTTTGGGTGAAGGAAAATAAAAATTGGAAAGAAATCTATGACACATCAAGTCAAGTATTTCCATTCGGTCTTTCTTTTAAAATTGCTAAGAGCCGTTGAAATTGTCGGTAACTAAGAAAAAAAGTTGGAACTTTTCTTTATTGGAGGTTTACGACCACCGTGAGCAACTCGCTGGGCTATAAGCAATCACCATTCCCTAATTTAGGATCACTGGTTCCAGGAAGGAGAAAGCAGACCTGACAAAACAACTTACGAGCAGACCTGACAAAACAACTTACGTTACACCTATCCACTCAGACGTGACAAAACAACGTACATTACACCTATCGAAGCATACGTGACAAAACTATTCGCATTACACCTATCCAAGCAGACCTGACAAAACAACTTACGTTACACCTATTCAAGCCAGAACTGTTTTCATTTCACCTATCCACTCAGACGTGACAAAACAACTTACAGTACATCTATCCAAGCAGACGTCACTAAACAACTTACATTACACCTATCCAAGCATACGTGATAAAACAATTTAAATTACATCTATCCACTGAGACGTGACAAAACTATTACATTACACCTATCCAAGCAGACGTGACAAAGCAATTTACATTACACCAATCCAAGCACACGAGATAAAACAATTTACATTACATCTATCCAAGCACGCGTGACAAAACTACTTACATTAAACCTATCCAAGCTGACCTGACAAAACAATTTACGTTACACCTTCCAGAACTGTTTTCGGGTTCTTCAGAAACGATGAGAACTGAGAGTTGATTTCGAAGTGTGGTATTTTAGAATTGATAAACATTAGCAGTGAGTACGGCCGCTTTTTAATTTCTTCATTGTGTCAGTCTTGGAATGGATGTAGGCTGCATTTCCGTTTATTCGTGATGCATTTTACACTGCTCAAATTATTTAGGAAATAACGTCACTTCGGCGACATTATGTCGGCCAATCGTGTGATAACTTTCAGAAACGTGGAAAACGCAAGAAGCGTGGGACATTGACAGCTGACTCATTTATATCCTTATGCAAATTATGATCTGTGATGTCAGAAGGTACAAATCACAGATTGATATAAAAACGAAGGTTTTCCAGAAGTTACGTTATTATTCAGGTTTATCGTGGCATCTTAAAGTATTTCTTGAACGCCATGTTTCAAACAAAGTCTAAACAGCCTGATTTAGCTGAACCAACGTAGTGGATAGCAATTGGAAGGGTGGAAGCAGGTGAGACACAGCGGGTGGTATCAAAATTATTGGACTGCCGCGAAGTGCCATTTCCCAACTATAGACACGATTCCAAGACACCGGTAGTGTTCAAAGAACGCAAGGTCAAGGCCGTCCTCGAGAAACACCAGCAAGAGACGATTGTTACCTTCTACTTACAGCCCGTCGCAACTGACGACGAAATGCTACTCAGCTCCAGGGAACGCTTTCCATGTCAACAGGACCCAAGTTGTCAATTCAAACAATGCGTAGTAGCCTTCGCCACGAGGGCTTTTATATACGTAAAGCAACAGTGTTTGTTCTTCTTACAGGACATAGCTCAGTATCTATGGGATGGCATCTTACGTCCGAAGAAACTGAGCTGAGGAATATCGTATTTTGGGAAAGGATGAGGAGAGTCAAGTTCTCCTAACTGGCGATTCGAGATTCAGTCTGGTGTGTCCGACAATTGACGAATCTTGAATAGAGGGGACCCTGCATATGAAATAGCCCATCTCTTCTGTAGGAAACATCACATTAAGACGACCATGGATTGATGGTCTTATTTTGTAGAAAAACCTTCGGTATGAAAGCTCGCGATCACTTCGAGATATCAAAGTAATCGCATGCTAATTAAATACCATTGACTTATATCGAGTAATGTTTATCCGATCTACAAAATTCGAATTGAATTCTTAAAATCACGACAAGTTGAGTTTGTATATTGATTTAATTTAGCACAATTTGAATATTAATTTGTATGCTTTAATTTTTTTTACTTTTTTATTTTATCGAACTTTCCGAGTTTAGTGTTTATACATTTAGAAAAACATCGATCTATCTATGACCCTGTAACTTACAATAGAAACTGTAACCTTGAGATGTCAAAGTGAGCAAAATTGCATGTAAAAGCAGATGAATATTACTTAAAGCTTAAAAATAAAATTAGTCTTCGAATAAGTTATCCCTTTTATATTAATATTTATTTAAAGCTTAAAACCAACCGTCCTTGGACGGGCTATAGTTAGATTATACCCATTGTCATAAGCCTTGCGGCAGCGTGTGGAAATTTAGTGCGCAACACAACTGTTCACTGTGCAACCGCATAATGTCAAATTTACGAAAAAGCTCGAGCTAGCATTGCGTGCTTGCATAACTGTGAGAATGCGCTCCTGTTCATAAAAAACAGAACACCTGAAAGGAATCGAGCACCTACTTTGATTTTTACAGGATATGCTCGTGTGATACAGAATGTGAATCGAATGGTTTGCAATATTTGCATAAACGCATGTGCTGCGGCGGATATATCACGTGTTTAAACTAGTTCAAGTTGCGTACTGCATTCTGTTGAAAGGGATATAAAGTAGTAGTCGTTGCTGCAACATTGCATGAACTCGTTCTATCTGTACGTGAAATTAGTATTAAATATCAATAAAATACTATCATGCAGAATATTAACTCTGATAAATTTTAAATTAATTCAAACACTCGACGTGGATCAGGAACACCAAACAGAAGTCATCGCTCTTTCCATGTTAATAAGTGAGTCACGGTGTTACACTTAAGGGCCATCAGATGCAAACAACGCTACATTTTGACTTTGTACTGATATTTTATTTTGATAAGAAAGAATATATGAATCCAGAAAGTTACTATACACTGAGCGGACAGAAGTAATAGCATACCTGTATATTATCCCTACGAGAACCAATATTCCAAGTCCAGTGCTTTCACTTGAAGAAACAGTTAAATGAAAAAATGTACTGAACAAAACTTGCAGAACTCTTAATGAAATCTACCAAATGTAACCAAATTTAGCATCAGTTACTTATTTAACTGCTAAAAAGTGGATGCCGAAAAAGTCGAGATTTATTTCTTATCCTATAAAAACATTTTAGTTAAATTCAGTTAAAACAGAAATGAACTTACTCCACGAATAACGAGATGACTTTGTTCGATGTTTCGGCATGTCTCCCATCAATATTGAGTAATTTCTAACTTAATTCAAGGAAAAACACATCCGCTTCGAAAAATAGTTCTATGCCTTTGTTAGTCCATTTTCTCGCAATTAAATAAGTATATTTGGTTGCATTTTGTAGATTCAATTGAGTTATATAACTTTTGTTTAGCACATCTTTCTATTTCAAATTTTTGGGAAATTTCAAACATTGAGGACAAAAATAGGAGATTGAAGACATTTGGTTTCGTCAATCAGTTTATATAGAATTGAGGATGAGACATTGAAGTTGAGGACGTTTGGTCACTTTATAGTGCAGTCACATCAGCGAGTTCGACAGAAGTGGAATCATCGGCATGTGAGACTGCAGTGTATTTTCCATGAGATTACCCGTCGTGTGTCCGTCGTGGCAAAAATGTAAGGTGAATCCTACGAAGACGGACGTAGAACACAAAGAGAAAGTTCTGTCCGTCGTGGACAGAACTTTCTGTTTCACCTCAACCTGTCTCGTGGCAAAACTGTGAGGTGAATGCTACGAAGACGGACGTAGGACACAAAGAGAAAGTTCTGTCCGTCGTGGACAGAACTTTCTGTTTCACCTCAACCTGTCTCGTGAAAAAACTGTGAGGTGAATGCTACGAAGACGGACGTAGGACACATAGAGAAAGTTCTGTCCGTCGTGGACAGAACTTTCTGTTTCACCTCAACCTGTCTGTCGTGGCAAAAATGTGAGGTGAATGCTACGAAGACGGATGCAGGACACAAAGAGAAAGTTCTGTCCGTCGTGGACAGAACTTTCTGTTTCACCTCAACCTGTCTGTCGTGGCAAAAATGTGAGGTGAATGCTACGAAGACGGATGCAGGACACAAAGAGAAAGTTCTGTCCGTCGTGGACAGAACTTTCTGTTTCACCTCAACCTGTCTGTCGTGGCAAAAATGTGAGGTGAATGCTACGAAGACGGACGTAGGACACAAAGAGAAAAGTCTGTCCGTCGTGGACAGAACTTTCTGTTTCACCTCAACCTGTCTGTCGTGGCAAAAATGTGAGGTGAATGCTACGAAGACGGACGTAGGACACAAAGAGAAAAGTCTGTCCGTCGTGGACAGAACTTTCTGTTTCACCTCAACCTGTCTGTCGTGGCAAAAATGTGAGGTGAATGCTACGAAGACGGACGTAGGACACAAAGAGAAAAGTCTGTCCGTCGTGGACAGAACTTTCTGTTTCACCTCAACCTGTCTGTCGTGGCAAAAATGTGAGGTGAATGCTACGAAGACGGACGTAGGACACAAAGAGAAAGTTCTGGACGTCGTACACAGAAAACCCCAATAGATAACCACAATCTCATCAGGATACCTATGGGCGATCTCTCTGCATCATGAACAGCGTTGAGGCTACAGTAGCGAACTGTGACACGTTCTCCCATGTCATTTGTCACGATACGTGGCCGGTTATCAGATTGCAGGCACGACTGTCCTCTCCTCAGGCTACCTTTGACACCTCTACATTGTACCGCCAGTCTGCAATGGCTAATAAAATGAAGGGAGTGGGCTGACGAATTGCACCATACCGTGTACACGAACAAAACGTGATTCTCTTTAGGTGAGAACGATGTCCATCGATGACTGAAAGAAAGGCGTAGGGAAGAGTGTATTCGCATCCTAGACATTACAGTATGAGTTGCTATCTGGTACAAAAGTAGATCTACTGTAATGAAAGTCCGTAGCAGCATAACGAGTGGCCATTATGTCAATGATATTATACCGCCTGTCGCCATTCCGTACCTGGAGGACATCAAGGGAGCCCTATTTTAGCAGGACAATGACACACCATATGTTGCACTTCATTCGTGACAGGCTAGGTTGCCGTCTTTATTACCCATACAAAGCCTCTAAGACATACCGAACGACTGGTGCCATGGTACGACCGTCGGCCAACAACACTTGGTGAACTTTGGACTCGGGTCAATACAGCCTTGGTGGCTATTTCACAGGACACCATTCCCACATCATATCAGGGGTTCCCAAACATTTTGAGACCGCGCTGTCCTTTACATGTCACATTTTCCGTGCGACGACCCTGTACCCGAAATTGAAACAAAAATTGCCCAAATTCGAGTTCGTGGTATTTTAAAAATAAAATAATAATTTGCATTACTAGCTTGTATTCTTTTTAATGTAAAAATACAAAATTAGAAGAAAATATGCAGAAGTAAATAAGAAGAATTAATGGGTTAGGCATATTTTCACACTAGTGACACTCTTCATTTGGATTTCACATTTTTATAGTAATTTTAGAAATTACCTAACAGAGGTGTTTGAGTCTTAACGAGATGGGGGAGCTTGTTTCTCGTCACACAAAATAATTCATCTGGGAACTTAGAGCTACGCGGATGTCAATCTCAACGTTAACTTTGCTTCTATGTCTGGATTTTTTTACCACCTGAACTGAAAATCCTGCTTCGCAAATGTAGGATGTGGCAAATGGAAGAATTTCTGTCACGGCTTTCTTACTTCAATTGCTACACTGTTTCAAAACTGTGGCAGAGTTCAACGTCATCTTTAGTGTGATGTGTCTTCTTTTTAATTTCACATTCTTTTTAACAATTCATTCTTTAAAATATGTACACGTCTTGAAATTATTCATGTTGCGTTTCGCTATAAATTACTAGTTTTAGATTTTTCTTACAGTCGCGACGCACCGGACCAAGACTGGGAAAGCCCTTGGGCATCGCGGCTCACAGACTGGGAACCTCTGCATGATTCGATACCTCAGCGCGTACAAGCGATGAATGGCCACAGATGTTATTGGCTACATCGACGAATCGTGCGCATGACACACAAATACTAATGATTTGTTCTGTATTACTTTATGAAATTATTCTGTAAAAATCAAAGTCGTAGCTCCGCTTCTCTCATTTTCAGGTGTTTTGCTTTTTATAAACGCCAGTTTTACCTCGCTGAGATTAAAAATCCGCTTTCAGGAGGGCGACAAAATCGTCATAAATGAAAATATGCGTTAAGAAATTTTAGCTAAGAGACTGATCCATCTGTGTGAAATGCCCGAAATTTATCTACTATTTTCGACACAAGAATAATAATTTTCAATTACATAGAAGAGAGGATATATGGTATCCATAAAGTAAGCTAAACGCACTTTTTTTTTAATTTCGGGAAAAATTCTGGTAAATGTCGCACTTTTTGTGCATATGTGAAAAACTCACATGCCTGGACGGAATTTTGTTTCGTATCCTTATTCGACCGAGCAGAAGGCGACACAGCCAGCAAAACGAAAGGTAAGGTAAACTATTTTTACTGTGCTATATTGCATGTCAACTCATTTTCACCCTAGAATGTACGTAGAATCTGGTTAAAGGATTTTCTGAAGCGGTGTCTCATGTACTGTTGGTACTTGTACGTTCTTTTCCCTTCGATAAGCGTTGATGCCACAGCTGCTTATTTGCACAGCTGGATTCCTCGCTTGGACTCGAGTGACAAGCGATACGTGTAGCATACAGACAGCTGGGGTGTTTTGATAGTGACGCAGACATGTTATTATCAGCAACTAGAAAGTTGACGAATGAAATGTCTACCTCATGTGAATTCTTACCGAAGCACAAACAAGCAAACACACGCACAAAATACTGGAGACGAATTTTTAAAAAACGAGGATGAAAGCGAAAAATAAAATAAATTGCTCATTATTGAAATTTGCGACATACCCAGGATATTTCATAGGAAATTGTGTGACGTACTACAGAGGTAAAGCACGTGTCAAGACGGCAATTCTGCAGTGATACATTCTTGCTGTGTAGCTTAATTGGAAGAGCAACTTACTCCGGAGTGAGGGGGCGCGACTTTGTTCCCGAAACGGGTAAAGTTTTGTTTTCGCATTGGCGTATAAATGGATGTACTGGATGTTGGGTACTTAGAAAAATATGAGATGCTTGTTTCACACACCGTCTGGAATTAACGAAAACAAACCCTACTTCGCTTCAAAAAATATATATAAAGAGAGGAAAATGATGTGACGTACTACAAAGGTAAAGCACGTGTCAAGAGACATGTCTTGAGCGATTCATTCTGTCCGTGTAGCTCAGTTGGGAGAGCAACTTACTCCGGAGTGAGGGGCGTGGCTTCGACCCCCGTAACGGACAAATTCGTGTTTTCACCATTGAACCGTTCGCAATTAAAACCTCTTCAACTGGATTCCAACAATGGATGAAATACTTGCAAGGAGAAATGGATACTTACCCTCAATAGTAATAGAAGTGAGAGTCACGAATATTAAGAAATTCTAGCCGTATTCCTCACTCAATAAGTCTTAAAGCACAAAAGGAATATTTAATTCGAAATGATTAAAAAATGAATAAAAATGCAATACTACTTTATGACTGTTGCCAGGAAAAATGAGCATCAATTAAACAAGGGAATTGGCTTACAACATTGTTCAATCCCTGGCAGCTGTCAGGTATCGGAACATCGTTGCGAACCAAATTCATCCATTCATGACAATTGTGTTCCTTGCTGTGATGGCCATTACCAATAAGATAATGCGCCATGCCACATGACACAGAATAGTTAAGGAGTGGTTCGAGGAACATGCTGGTGTTTTTCTGTTAATGGCTTGGCCTCTAAATTCACCAGATATGCACCCAATCGAACATGTGTGGTTCGACTTGGAAAAGCGGATTTGCGCTAAATCACCACCACCTTGAAACGTACGGGAACTGGATGACCTTCAGTTGAAATTATGGTACCAAATACCCCAGGATATCTATTGCCACCTCGTCGAATCGATTCCTAGGCGAGTGGCCGCTGTTTTGCTGGCGAAAAGGGGTCCTACAGCTTATTAGGTAGATGGCCATAATGTAAAGGCGCATCGATGTATGTCACACTATTGCGACAGTTTCTTTAAGCCATAACGTGCAAACGGTAAGGTAAATACCGAAAGTATGTTCTGCTTCTACCAAGACAATCCTCCAATCCACACCACCATTGTTTCCATTCAGGCTGTAACAGAAAGGTTCTCTCCAGATGAAGGTACTTCGAGAATCAGTGTCTAGGCTGAATCGTGAGTCGTCTGTGAAGAAAACGTTACCCCACTGAAGACTGGTCCAAGGCTGATGTTGTCTGCACCATGCCAAACACGCTCTCTTGTGTGTTGAAGTGAGCGGGACGCAAACAGCGGGTCTTCTGGCAAAAAGCCCTCTCTCATGAAGCCATCGGGAAACAGTAACCATTGAAACTCGGATTCCAGTGGCGGCATGCAGCTTACGAGATAGCTGTGTAGCTGTAGCAGTCCTGAGGCGCCTCGCTGAAAGCACCAAATAACGATCTTCTTTGGCCGTCGTGGCTCTTGGACGATCTTGCTCTTGGCCTTCTCGATATGGCTTCGGTGTTCTTAAACTGTTTCCACAAATTGCAGACGACACTGGGCGTTTCATTAAGCTCTGTAACAACATGCCCTTGCGATTGCCCTGCCTTCAATCTACCGACGATTCTTTACCTCATTCTGCCATTAATACGTTCCTGGCAACTCATTTTGCTTGACTGCTTATGAAATTGAACCAACACCTGCAAGAAACACAACGATGGTCGCCGAGGAGTACGAGCGAACTAATCGCGGAAAAACCCACGTGTGCTTTTCATGCCCTCCGCTGTCTCAGCTCCGCCCCCACGCACGTGTACGCCTACGTATTCGACGTTGCATATGTGTATGCTTAGTAGGCAGCATAATTTGTGCCTACGGTTCCGTACTTTTTGTGAAAATCGACAAAAGGTGGAAATTCTCTTAATTTTGAACACCAGTGTAGTTTTGCTATTTTAAGTATCGTCATTGTACAGTTCCTCGTTATTAATTTATCTAGTTCAGAGTAGTCGTAGGGCTTGGAAATAGTTATGAATATGTTAATTCGTATTCCATGCGCGTGTTTTAAAATGCTCTTAGCACAAGATTATGAAAGATATGGAAATGTCTAATAAAATGCCGTAATTTATCTCCCTTTCTATGTTACCAAAATATCATAATTCGGAAAAGAACTCATAGTTCTTCCGCTAGAGAGAGCCTCGAGATGTAGCTCGGGGTCTTCATTCAGTTTTGTTAATATGTGGAAAATGTGCAGCTAAAAGAATTCGTGTACTACTTCGCGCAGACTTGCCGAGAATAGAAAACAGAAAGCAGAAACGAATTGGAGCCAATAGAAATTGATGCAACCGTATTCTACTAGCATGTCATTTGAGAGGAAGGGTGACAAAAAAATTCCGGTGTAATTGCTGTCAACAAGTCATTGATGCACTCATGATTGGTCCCCAACGGCAGATTCCCGAAATGTGAACGTAATGGGGATATTTGATATCCAAAGGGAACGGCTCATTTCTTTCCACTGCGTGAGATTAATTTTCTGTTTGGCGGAAACCACTTCCCTACTCAAACACGAAATTACGTTGGTGCTATCGATTGCCTGAGTAGTAGAAGTGCCCTAACAGCTGTAATGACTGACTTACCACGAAACAAATATGCATGACTGTTCAATTGCACTGACTTTTAATCATTTTGTGCTATTTTGTTTTGCAGCAAATAAAAAATGGTTTGCAGTATTTTTTTTTAATTTAGATGTTGACAACTAAAAAGTTTGTAACTCTTTATTTGCACCTCACGAACGTAAATGGGAATAAAGTTTTCCTCACTGTTATTTTTGAAGATAACAATGTAACTTTCAAGGCCAATGGTGAATTTGTCTGTTCTTCTGTCTGTAAACACAATACTTCCCCTAAAACAAAAAATTGTTTTATGTAGTTCAAGGGCTTACATTCCCAAAAGTGCAGCCCCAGTGGTGCAGTGGTCTTAGCGATGGCCCCTGATCATTCGTCCGAACGGGGTCCGGATTCGAATCCCGGTGAGGCATGGATGTTGTGTTTGTCATACGGCACTGGCTCTCTCCCTTCCCTGGAACCAGTGACCCTAAATTAGTGACGGGCGACTGCTTATAGCCCATTGAGTTGCTCACGGTGGTCGTTAAATCTCCAATCAAAAAAATTCCCAAAATACGTACACTATCCTAACAAAGGTACAGTGTTATTTGCTTTTAGCACCAAAATATGTTCCAAATGAAAAACATCGTTACGTCTCACGTTTAATATTCATGAATTTTCCAAAGCGCTTGCTTTGCTGTTATGCCAAGATCTAGAAGTGTTTCTTAATGACACGTTTTCTCTGATGCATGGAAAATGGACTGTTTCATTTTGCATGGCTGATCTTGGCAATTTTGAGTTGCTGACGGTGGTCGTTAAATTTTCAATAAACAACAACAACAGCATTTATGTCGTATTTCGATTGTTACAATAGGCAGTAGACTTTCAATTGTAAAGCAAATTAATACAGCAACAACCAGGAAATAAGAGGGAAAAAGGCCTCCGCCTGACGAACCCTTTCATCCTGACGACTGAAGACATAATAATTATCCAAGAAAAAAGCAAGCCAGACACACCGCACAACCCGTTTAGGAGGTAAAAATGATGATAATAAGAATATCACGAACCTGATTTCAGAATAATAAGTGTTGTTTAAGTTTTCTTTTAAACAAATTATAATTATTAATAGCCAACAATTTTGGTGGGAGAGAATTCTAAATCTGCGATCGTGCAAAATTAATTAAAGCTCCAGAACGTTCATGTGAAGGGAAACAAGGGATCAGTGAAGTTTTATGTCTAGTAGAGTAAGAATGGTTAGGGACAGTTAAAGAAATTAAAGAAGGGAATAATTTATTCTTTACCATTTTAAACATGAGTTTTGCCAATTTAAAACGGTATAACTGATCAATATTTATTAACTGAACATCATTAGCCTGCAATCTGGGGAGAAAATGAAGATTTGAAAAGGAGGAACCTGAAAGTCTGAATTGCACCAGTCTCAAAAATCTATTTTGTAATCTCTGAAGTTTAGTTAAGTTATAATTGGTATTCCAGCCCCAGATCGAAATACAATATGAAAAGTAGGGATAAATTAAAGTGTAATAAAGTAAAATCATAATTTTCGGAGACAAATAAGCCATAACTCTCCCGATGATTCCAATATTTCGAGAAATTAGGGAAATAAGATAATCAGTGTGAGAGTTGGATTTAAGATCCGGCTGAATAAAAACGCCTAAATATTTAAGACTTTGTACAAACTCAACCTGTGTGTTATTTAAAATTATAAAATGTATACGGCTTGCATTCCGACCATAGGAGAAATTTTAATTATTTTTTCTTAACTTTAATAGTAAGATAATTACAGGTAAACCAATTGACCGCGGTGGGAAGATGATTTTGTAATATCTGAATCAGCGAGCCAGTCTCGCTACTATGAATAAGAAGGGTTACATCCTAAATCCTCCTTTTTAAAATACTTTAAAGTAATTTCTTGACGAAAGAATCCTGAATTTTTCAATTTTGTTCCACTTCTGGAATAAACATCGTCGCAAGGCAGGTTTTTAAAAACAGGGGTCCAATTTGGCCGTTACCCTTCGAATTCATGGTACATATTGTTCCAGAAACTTGAAGTTCAAGCGATGCGCTATCCGCTGTGAAATCATTATATGATTATTATCTTTAAAATACGTGTTTACGATACGGGCTGTGTGGACCAATGACTGCTAGAGACTGCCAATAACTCTGGTTCGCGCTCCACGAGACACGCGACAGTGTCATAGTTCTTATACTTTTCTGGTTGCGGCAAGAAACTTAGGTAATTAATTGTTCCGTGGGAATAACGCATGATTCAATATTCAGTCCTGTAAATAGAGGACCACAGCGTGCAGCGTAGCTGAAGGTGTTGAACGCTTGTACGTGTGCAGCTTCTGTGGATTTTAACTTTCTGCCAATCTGTTTTGGGCACACGTTTTTAGCGATTTTCCCAGGCAGCCGTTATTCTGTTAATTATTCGTCAAATGCAATTCTTTATCTGCTGTAGAACTTCCTATAGGAAAATTGGTGGCGCTCACATTTCCAAACTTTGAAGTTCGCTATCAGAGATGCTAACATTAACAAATTAGTCCGGATATATAAAAGGAAAGGTTTCCAGCATCTGGATAGAAAGGACATCGTGATTAACAATTAGTCCGGATATATATAAAGGAAAGAAAAATCTGGATAGAATATGGATAGAAAGGTTATCGTGATTTTGTAAGGACCACATGGAAATATATGTGGTCCATATGCCTTTAACATGTATACTCTATATTCACTTTCCTTTTGATTTTACTATCTCTGGTTATTTTATTTTACTATGTAAATTATCTTCTTACTGAACGAAATATTATTTCACCCGATGAATGAGATCTGGCAATGAGTATAAGTCATGACGTGGTGGTAGCCAGTATATATAGGCGCGTTCATCGATAGCGAAGGAGAGATTTTGTTGTTATAAGGAGAGCTTTTGTTGTTATAGGGAGATTTTGTTGTTATAAGGAGATCGTTTGTTGTTATACTAAAGGAGAGAGTTTCGTTCTATGCCATTAGTTGGATTCTTCATTATTGTGAAACAAGTTGTGTGTGTGTGCTTTGGACGACCAAGAGTCGCATAATAAAAAAGATTTGAGTAAGTACGTCTTTCTCAATTAATAGTTTTTGTCAGACCTCTGTCTGGCTGTTAGGTTTATATCGTTAGTTTATTACCATTAACAACCAGCGTTAAGACTTTATACATTCTAATTACTACACTACTAGCAGGAGACTATATTCATGTTCTTAATTAACTAGTAACAACAACCATTTGAATTCACTATTTGAAGCTCAGTAGGAAAGCTTCATTATTATCATTAGCTAGCTGGTAGAAAGAGCTTATTCATTATAATTAGCTTAGCGGAAAGAAAATAAAGCTAATTCATTATACATACGAAAACACGGAATTTAAAGGTATAATTTTATCCCACAACCTCTGACTTTTCACGGAAACCAATCTTAAAAAACACCATATATTTACTCCAGCATCTGGATAGAAAGTGGTTAGAAAGGACAAACGGGATTCTAGCCCGACTTTTAGAAGGAAAGTTTCCTAGAGATGAAGTTATATCCAAACTGATAACCATTTAAAAAAAACAATATATATATACATATCGGACTATGTGTCAATAACAGTAATGCCTCTTATCTTCAATCAGTGTGATAATATTACTTTGAATCCGCCTTTCTGAACAGAAGCTTTAGGTCGATTGGAAAATGTATTTAAAGGAAGAGATCTGCTCATGTGAAATTAAATGGCAGGTAAAATGAAACATTTTACTGTATGATCATTTTCTTTCATGCAATAAAATGGAATTTTCTTTTATGTAAGGGAATTGAAGATATTTGTATCAAGCAGTTCGCAGCACCGAAACACCGAGTGCGAAATCTGTGGTGCATCCTATTCGATGTCTGAAAATAATAAAACCCCATGGGACTGCTGCTGATCAGAAAATCTCTTTTATCATCATACAGCATTCTTTACGTAGCTACGGTGACAGTTCTGGAACGGAGAAGAGATAATTTTCGTTGAAACTAAATGCTGTTGCAAAGTAAAAGCAATTCTTAGGTAGGCTTTTAGAATGCGTTTGAAAAGAAACAATCACGAATACCACAAAACATTTTGGGGACTTTAGAATTACATTCCTGTCATTAAGTAAATCAGGAATAATAGACTTTCAGCTTGAAGGACAAAATGTTTTTAAGTTCTATCCTGTAATGAGATCGTTTTTTGAATGGAAATCCTTAAAAGATAATGGCACGATTAAACAGGCATTACATGCCATGTCTCTTCGCCTAAAAAATAATGAGGGACGACATCGTACAAAATATTTTGAAGGAGCTGTTTTCCCAGAGATTTATTTTGGAGATCACGCAGACGCGATGATAGAACATGATAACAAACAGACCTCGTATCCCGTTTTCTTCAGTCTGCACAGAACAGTTTCATTATTACTGTTCAAATGAAAGAATGTTATCAGATGGGATTATTAACGAAGCAAAATCAGGAGTTTCTAACAATATGTACACTGTTTATTTTCTTGACGAAGTTAATTAACAAATCTGTTCCAGAAGGCAAATCAAGGATACCTCCAGCAAAATAGGGAAGTATTGTGCAGGAACCTTCTCAACTATCTCTCTCTCTCCCACACACACACACTCTCTCTCTCTCTCTCTCTCTCTCTCTCTCTCTTTCGCTTTCTATCTCTGTCTCTCTCACACATACACAAACACGTACGACACATTATATCTAGATTCGAACTTATACGTAGCAGCATTATAATTAAAGATTTAAAATTAAAAATATTTTTGGCGAAGTGGAACACATTCGTATAAGTAACTATTCAAATACTTCTAATATCCAGAACTTCTTAATACTCCATATATCAAAAATTTTGAAATATCCGGTGGTGGTTAGTATTTAAGTAACCTTAAGAAATGTTAAAAATACCTGAAATGGAAAATGCTCGAAAATTATGTGGACCATTACGATGCATTTGGAAATGGGTAAACAACTGAGATCTGCTTGAGAGGGCGTTACATATAGTTTGTGGATACATCCAAAATTGTAGAAAGTTATTTTAATATTCTAAATTTATTCAAAAAGTTTAAGAACATTTAATAAATATAATTAGAAAAATCATTATTCCCATCAAACGTTCTAAGCTGTTCGAAAACAAGTGGTATTTTTCGGTGGATCCGTTTTACTATTATAGGAGAAATGCAGTACTTCCCTAAAGGTTCTTCATAATGGAACTTCTTTTTTTCTAGAAGGAAAGAATTTAAAACAAATAACTGTGTTCTACGAAAATTAGAGAGATTTAGCACGACTCAAAGAGAACTGCAATTCTAATAAGACCAGTTAAGGTGCCGAAATTATTTAAGCTGAAGCAAAGTTTATCAATCTATTGTGAAGCATTTGTTTTAATGTTATGCTGTATAATGAATATTTCTACAGATTAAGATGTGAATGATTCTTTGGCATAACCACCATTAGCATTAATGGACATTCTTATCCACGTCCAATATAAAACAGACTTTCCATATATATACTATACACACACACACAGTCGAATCACATTATTGTGACCACCTCCTACTTTTGACGTCTACAGCGCTTAGCCAAAGAATGAAGGCACGTGTCGTGAGCTGGCTTGGATTGTATGTAAGGTGTGCTGTAGACAATCTGAAAATATATAACTGGATGCTGTCATGGATAAAAGAAGCGATTTATCAGATTTGCAAAAAGGAATGATTATCGGCTTTCGGGCCAAGGGTGGCTGTATTTGTGAAACAGCGCAATTTGTGAACTGTTCGCGTGCTGCTGTGGTTAAAATGTATCGGGATTGGGGAAATGGCAACATTGCGAATAATCGACGTGGAAACTGCGAAGCACCACGTGCCATTGATGTGATTGGTGAACGTCGGCTTCGAAGGTGCGTGAGGGTCATCGACACGCTAGAGTGGAGTAACAACTCGCTGGCCGAATGAACAAGGGGGCTACCAGAAGTGTGTCTAAAACGACAGTTCAGGGTATGGGGTTCCAATGCACACAGATGGTCACTGCACCTATGCTAAAGAAGGTGCATCGGCAGGAAGATGGTCGCTAGATGCCTGACACCTCAGCACGGCTGTATCGGAATTGGACCTCCGCTGATTGGCAAAGGACTGCGTTCTCCGATGAGGCACGTTTTCTGCTTCTTCGAACGGATGAATGGAAGCGTATAAGGCGAGCAACATCGGAGATCAAACACTATTCAACCATTTGTAGAAGAACACGAGCTGGTGGGGGCAGCGTTGTCTTCTGGAGAATGTTTTCGTGGGATTCCCTGGGTCCACTCATACCTGTGGAAGGTACTATGGAACGAATTCGTTATGAATCCACCCTTGCAGACCACGTACATCCATACATACTGATTGTCTTCCCTGTGGTGTATGGAATATTCCACCACGAAATTGCGACATGTCACACAGCTAGAAATCTCCGAGGGTGGTTGGAAGAGCACGATGAATACTTCACAATACTTCCGTGGCCCCCTACTGCCCCAGATTTACACCCAATTGATCATCTGTGGGAACACCTCAAATGTGTTGTTCGCTCTATGGATCCTCCACCACGCACCTTCCAGTAGCTGTCAGATGCATTGCATTCAGCATTGCTCCACATACCGGTAAAGTCATTCCAGCCCTTTATTGTGTCACTCCTAGTCTGTCCAGCTGCGGTCCGCACTGCGCACGGCGGTTACTTTGGATATTAGCTGGTGCTCACATTAATGTGACTCGACCGTGTATGATACATATAAGCATACAGTTACGCATCATGAAAAGTAAAGCATATGTATAAAAACTTAGTCATGCATGCATGAACTGCATACACAAAAAAACAGATGGCACCGAATTCTCGGGTGTAATGGACATGTCTTTTGAATTCTTCCTGACTCAAAATTTTTTGAAATTAAAATTTTAATAAAGATGAAAATGAGCCAAAAGTAATATTCATCTACGCACTCAACCAAACTGCTCATGATGAACGTATTCTTTTACAGCGCCACCGTGCTGAAAGGCTGCTGGAGGCATGCCCTACACAGCGTCATACGAGTCAGACACGGGGCTGTCTAGTGGGTGTTGCTGTTGAGTTGCGTTCGCGTTACCTCCCCATACGCATTATATAATAACCATGACCAGCCAGCGGTATGTCGCGGACATTGCGGAGGATGAAATGATGCCGTATCCGCGAGACTGTCCCTGTCAACAGGACTACAGCTGGTCACATGTGGTACGAAATGTCTTACAGTTCTTGGATGTCCGACATGCGCCACGTCTTCTTCTACAAGCCCGTTGTTCTCATTTGTTGCCCATTGAACAAGGGTAAGATATGGTCGCTCGATAACTGTCACATCACTCTTCACCGCCAGTTACCTAAAGTTAACTATGAGTACGAATCAAGACAGCACGGAATGGCCTTCTGCATTGCGTCATCCATAACCTCTTCCAATCGGTGGTACGTCGTTACGAGCTGTTATCGCCGTTTGGGGTGGATACGCAAAGTACGGTGTATTGTGTTTCCCATCACATATGGTGTGTGCTTTTGATCTACATCTTGTATCATAAGTAATATACTCTATAAATCTCACTTCGTTATATCATGTATTTCTTGGTGTTGTATTTTGCACAGACAGCAGTGTATGCTACAGATTCTGCCCGTTCGCCTTTGAATTTGATAATGATGCCTCTCAAACATGATGTGTAACTTTTAAATATCCCACTTGTAATACTCATGGGGGTGGGAGTACTGGGGAGAGGAACGGTGTTACTCAGAGGAGTGGTATTAGTTCCCTGTTACAGAGGAGAAGAGTGGTAAAGTACTAAGGAGAAGACTGATAACAGTTCCCTGTTACCAGTCTTCTCCTCAGTAACTTTCCTGCTCCGTGAGTATTACAAGTCTGATATTTAAAGCACTTACACAGGAAGTGTGGGAGGCATCATTATAAAATTCAGAGGCTTAGAAAAAAACAGAGGTTTTTACTTTCGTGCTACTAGTCAAAGGGTAAAAAGGCTGTCAAAACACGATCAGATTCATCTTAATATAGAGCACAAACACCACACTTCCCACTCACTATTTAAAAACGTAGGTTAATATTTTAGGTAATTTTGCTACAATTTCGTAGTGGGTAAAATTTAATATCCTTTACTCATCTCATTTACATATTTGGGCTCTTGTACTCATCCCTGTTACTATATAAGTCATGTATCGCTTCATAGTGATTCCATTCCTTAGCCTGATGATGCGCCCATAGTGGTTCCGAAAGTGCTTGCTAGAGCTTTTAAACTAACCTTTTTAAGAATTCGTGTGCAAATCCGTTTATTTGGCGTAATAAATAGTAAACAGGATTGCGAGCTTTCACCACCAACGGATGGCTTCTTCAGGCTTCAAATAACGTCTAAAGAATATACAAGATTTAAATGCGTTGGTGGTGAAAGCTCGCACGCCTGTTTATTATTTATTACGCCAAATAAACGGATTTGCACACGAATTCTTATCATCTAGTGTAACTACCCACCTGTTAATTTCTATAACCCTTTTAATTGTAAATAAAGACGTTTTTTAACCTACGTTTTTAGATAGTGATTGGGAGGTGTGGTGTTTGTGCTCTATATTAAAACGAATCTCATCGTGCTTTGACAGCCTTTATTACCCATTGAAATTCAGAGGGGAATGGACAAAATCTGTGGCATACACTACTGTCCGCAATATGTGGACACAATATTCAAGCATACCAGAACTTGTACTTTACTAACGTTTAACTCTTTATAAGACTTAAAGCTGCAATTTAGAGCCATGTCTCGACCCGAACGGTGGTCCATTATGCGTCTATTGTATTTGAGTACAGTTTTAATGTAATAAGGGGTGGGTTTGATTATAATGTGTGCAGGAGGGTTTTTTACAGTTTTAGTTATATTTGCGGGGGTTTTGCCATTAAAAAGCAGCACATCACAGATTTCCTAAAACGCGCTTACACGGTCTACTTTTGGAGTGAAACATAGAGGCCAGGGGAAATCTTATGCTTCACGTATAGTCTGTGCCTTTTTGTTGAAAAACTGATGCAAACCACAAAAGGTAAGAAAAAAGTTCATTGCATTTTGTGTGCAAATTATCAAGAGGGAACCAAAAAATGAATGTAATGACTGCTATTTTTGAACCTTTATTGTACAAGAATATAACACTAAAAATTAAGAAACAATGTGTCGAATTTTTCCATCGACTGTACGACCTTGTGTCTTTGTTCACTACCATCTATAACCCTTGAACATGCTTTGAAACCCTTGAACATGCTGAAGGTTGGCTTCTAATAATTCGTATGAAATGGGTCCTTTATTGTACAAAAATATAACATTAAACATTCATCGAATCTTTCCATCGACTGTACGTTACAGGTGGTAGTGGACAAAGGACACAAGTGTCTTTGTCCACTACCACCTGTAAAACTTGAACATGCTCAAAGTTGGCTTCTAATAATTCGTATGAAATGGGTCTGTGTTCGAATCTCGTGTGAAGTATGTATGGTGGTGTGTTTGTCTTGCGGCACTAGCTCTCTCTCTCTCTCTCTCTCTCTCTCTCTGTCCCTCCCCCTGTCTATGTCTCTCTCTTTCTCTCTCTCTCTCTCTCAGTCTCTCTCCCCCCTCTCTCTCTCTGTCTCTGTCTGTCTCTCTATCTCTGTCTCTGTCACTCTCTCTTTCTCTTCTCTAGAGCCAATGTCCCTACATTATTGGCAGTAGATTGTTTAGGCCTCCCAGGTGGCGCAGTGGTCTAAGCGAGGGCTTCTGATCATTCGTCCGACAGGGGTCCGGGTTCGAATCCCGTGAGGCATGGATGTTGTGTTTGTCTTACGCCACTGGCTCTCTCCTTTCCCTGAAACCAGTGACCCTAAATTAGGGACTGGCTACTGCTTACAGCCCACTGAGTGGCTCATGGTGGTCGTTAAACCTCCAATCGATTGTTTTGAATCCATTGCGTTACTCGTTGTAGTTTTTAATCCCCCAAAATAAGCAAAAAATGTTCTTGTAAACTTTGAGCCGGAAAGCAATGATGACTATGCGAGGATCGTGTCAACACGAAGCCGCCTGTTTTTACCACGATAATGAGATTATGGAGTGAAGGTACCAAGTCAAACCTAGATGTGTGCATAAGGCTTCAAAACCCTTGCCTCGACATAGTTGTCAACATTTTTGAAAAGCAATACATCTTATTGAAAGGATGTACTAACCTCTATTATATACCAAAAAGAAAGGAAAATGCATGTCAATTTCAAATCTGATCAGGCATTTAAGTACTTTATAACGTTATAAAAATTATGAGACAAAAATGCAGGGTCTGCGCGGTATATCCATTTAATGTTTATTAAGGGATATCCATTTAATGCGCGGTATATCCATTTAATGTTTATTAAGGTAAAAGGCAACGTATCAATTGTTTACTGATACATTTGAAATTATACAAAAAGCAACTGAAAGTAAATACAATGGACTCTTGCCTACACTTACGGAAGAACAAGACATGTTAATATCTGATAGGATAGCCGTTATTCTTGAGCACTAGAGCACACCTCTTGGGCATCGCATTGACTAGTTAAATTACACAATGCCATCCGTGATTTATGATTTCAATTAACTCTTGTTTATTTCTTGGCAGCTTCTTCAATATTTCCGCACTTAGTTTCTTCGACATGTTCTCGTGTAGGTTTGAGTCAGGAGATCGCGCAAGCCAGCCAAGACGACGCACACCTCTAGTTGTGTACAAGTTTTGCACAGTCTTCGCTCGATACGTTGTCGTCCTGGAATACGAAGTCCCGATGTGGAAATAAGTCAGTTGCACTAGCATTTCATCGGTTAGGACACCAATGTACTTGCACATTTATCAGTCCGTGAAGAACGCATAGTTTCCCAATGTTAGATGCAGTCATACAAGACCATATCACGACAAATGTTAGGCACTTAATGGTTGGCCGGGTGTACTCTGGCTTGAATTCCTCGCCAGGACACCTCCTTACATATGAGGTACCATTATTTGCAGCAATAGAAAATGTCAAAATATCACTAAATAACACTTTTTTGCAGTCGGCCGTCGACCAATGTCTTTGTTGCTCAGCTGATCGTTTTGCTGGCGTTTTTTTTTTCATTTTTTCAGCAGCTGTTTCGTCCTTGCTTTAGGGCCTCTGAGTCCAAAGTGTAGTAGTTGACGACAGACTGTCGAAGCAGAACAGATCACTGAAGCACTTTTGTACCATGTTCTTGCCAGCTCCGGTGATGTCAGCTTCCAATTTGCGTGGCTAATTTTCTTAAGCACTGTATTGTCTATTTCCAATGAATTTTGCTGCCGTCCAGTGCGTTTACGATTAACAAAGGATCCTGTTTCTTTATGACGCTGGATTATCCTGGACACTGTAGAATGATGACACTTCATTTTTAAAGTAATTTGACGGAGAGAAACACTTTCCCGATGCAACGTTATGATAGCGTAACTGTCAGAAACACATAAAGTCTTGCGCGCCATCGGTACTGGCGTGTGAATAAGGTTTGTGCCTTTGTAGAGTCACACAGAGGATTAAAAAATAACCAATAACAGTTTGGAACCACTGAGCTGTGATTACGTATAAAGTTTCCGCCTCTGATGGGTTAATATAGCTGAGCTATCGATCCTGTCTTTATTTAAATCAGAAGTGATATGTTTGTGTGACACCACACAAATCATTGCGGAATTCCAACTAAACATAATATCGAGGAACTGTTTTTTTATTTTAATACTACATGAAGTTTCCTTTCACTTGGTGTACAATATAAGTTAGTACCTCTTTTCTATATATTTTGTTGCTATTCAAAATTGCTGACAACCATATCGAGGCACGTGTTGCAAGATTTATGCACATCTCTGTAGATTATCAACAAAACTGGATACTGCTACTGGATGCGGCACAGAGCAATATAGTACGGAAGTTTAGCTTTGATGGGAAAACAGAGATAATTTACAAGGAGTCTGAAACTCGTTAGATGAGAAATAAAAATGTCGTACATAAATATTTTAAATGTAATACATGTAATTTAAATTATTAAAATATGTTTCTGAATTTTTTTCTATTCGATAATCTACTATTTCATGTATTGTGCCGCATGATTTTGTGATAAACAATCGCATTGTAATCAGAACTGAATATATGTGTGACATCTCTCAAAATAACTCAAAGAACTTCTAATTTGTAACATTTCGTAGACCTGTATAACAAACTCTTTACTTCTAAATGTACGAGAATTGTTTTCTTTTTTCTATTTCTTCAGCTTTTCCTTCTTAGTTCCAATTTTCTGACAAAACTAGTTTTTTCATTTATAACCATATTATTTTTCGGTGTGAAACCAGTTTTTAACCATATTATTTTTCGGTGTGAAACCAGCTTTTAACCATATTATTTTTCGGTGTGAAACCAGTTTTTAACCATATTATTTTTCGGTGTAAAACCAGTGTTTAACCATATTTTTTTTTTCGGTGTGAAACGTACATGAATGTCCGCAACTTACAATACTGTATATAAAATTTTATTTAAATTTTTCTTTTCCCCATTTTTTTGGCTGAATTTGCATTTCGTACATTAAAATGGCAATTTATTTTTGCTCTCTTCACAAAGTTCTCTTATCTCTCCCAGTTCAGTTTTCTGAATACCTGCAGTAATGCATCATACGCAGTCATTTGCAAAAGTTTAAAACCAGCTATTGGTATCAGGAGATTTCTGCCGACTACATCAGCTACTGTCAGTATTACTCAACTTCCTGTCAGTGTTTCATCATCCTACAGAGACAGCTGTTGATAGAGTTGGGGGAAGCGTGAGAGTGTCAGTTTGCTTCTGGTTTTCATGCTGAGAGGTTTTCTATGTAGCGAAAGATGGGCTGACATAAGCAGAAACGTGAATGCGAGAAAGGTTGTTATTCATAATACGATCATAAAATATCGAGATTCAGGTGAATTTAGCTACCGAAAGAGAAGTTGACGTGAAAGGAAAACAAACCCACGTAATAACAACACCGCAATATGAATAGTTATGCGTTCCCGGAGGAGTTCGTGCATCCCGGAGTAAGTTTCTCTCCCAACTGAAGTGCGCAGATAGAATACCTCTCTGCAGGTTTGTCGTCTTGGCACATGTGATTCACCTCTGTAGTACGTCACACACATTACTGATATGACTGAACATAAGTGATTTCATTTTCAGAACAATACAAAAATTTTTACCTGCATAAATCAGTATCTTGTGAAGCTTCCGCTAGCTGCAATAATAACTTCTAAACGGCGTTGCATTGAATCGAAAAGGCATTGGATGATGTCCTGGGCAATTGTTTGCCAGGCGGCATGTATGCGAATCCACAGATCATTGGTATAGACCGCTGGAGGACTTTGATGGGCCAGTTGCCGAGTGACCTTATCCCAGATATGTTCAATAGGCGACATGTCTGGCGATTGTGCAGGCCAGGGAAGAAGCGGCATCTGCTGTGCTGCGAAGAGGGTTTAAATATTGATGAAAACATGAGGTCTGGCATTGCCCTGCTGGAATATAGTGCCAGGAGTACTCTGAAGAAAGGGTATGACTTCTGCCTGTACAATTTACCTGATGCAGCGCTTGCTGTTGAGATTGCCGTTAAGTCGTAGCAGCCAAGATCGCGAGTGATACCCAAAGAACCCCACAGCATCACACTTGGCGTTCGGCCCGTATGACGCTCGACAATGCAGGATGGAAGAAGGCGCTCACAACAATGAGGTTTTTTAATACAGAAAATCAGCACGCCATTGTCTGTATTGAAAACCTCATTCCAGCCTGAGGTGTCGATGGTTCAGGGTCAAAGGAATCCACCTTAAAGGGACGCGTTTAATTAGTCCTTTGTGAAACAGACGGCGCCTAAATGTGGAGTCAGGCAACGCCACACTGGTTGCAGTGCTCCACTATTTTTCTAACACTTGTGAAGATGCGGGAGGGTTCGTCACTGGCATGCGGAGTGACGTCGATCCACTGCTGGACGAAAGTGTCTCCAAGCTTCTTCCACAACGGTCTATCGGTGTGCCAGTCTTCTCCATGTCACTCCCGCATACTTTCGAATTTCATCCACCAACCATCCATGTGGTGTTCTTCTGGGTCTTTTCCTGTACCTTGGAATCCAATCTACAATTTCGACTGTCCATCGATAGTCTGTCCTTCTGTCAGTATGTCGAGCCCATTTCCATTTCAGGGATTTAACTCTGATCATAATGTCTTCCGCTCTTGTCATTTTTCGGATCCACGAGTTCCTCTTCTTATCTCTCCTGGTTACACCAACCATGCACCTTTCCCTGCTCCTTTGAGTTGTTTGCAACCTTTGTATGTCTCTTTTAGTTAAGGTCCACGTCTCTGCACCACACGTAAGCACTTGAAGGATGCATTGATCAAACACTTTCCTTTTAAGACTTAATGACATATTGCTCTTGGAAAATTATGCTGTTTCTTCCAAAAGCTCACCAGGCAAGTTTTATACGCCAATTAATTTCTTCATCAATGTGAGCTTCACCTGATATCTGCTGTCCAAGATAAAAGTATGCATCTGTTATCTCCAGCTTACTCCATCAATCGATAAATCTTCATTTCTTGTAAAAGCATTGCACATTACTTTTTCTTCGGAAAGCCGATAATCACCCCTATTTGCAAATCTGGTAAATCGATAATTTTATCCATGACAGCAACGAGTGATATGTTTCGGATTTTCTGCAGCACTCCTTATATACCCTCCTAGCCAGTTCACGACACGTGCCTTCTTTCATTGGCTACGCGCTGTTGACGTCTAAAGTAGGAGGTGGTCGCAATAATGTGACTCGACTGTGTAGTTCTCAAGTTTAGAGTTAGGATATCAGACTTAATTTAAATACTTGGTGACATAATGAATCGTCTAAATTAAAACTAAATTTCAGAGGTTTAAATGATAATGTGGTAATGATGTGGTCACCTCCATTTTTTTAATTTATAATACCCTATTTATGCCATCTCCTTTGATTCAAAAATAGTTTATACTTAAAAATATACAAAAAAGGTGCTTCAAACATGAAAACTCCAATATAAAATAAATAAATAATATACATATATAAAAAATAAAAACCAATTACAAATTGTAAATATTAATAATTAAAGGTTCGAAATGTTTCTGTTATTTAGGAGTTTTAAATACTTTTAAACCTTGTGGGCATAGATATATAAAATATTCTTTGTTCCCAGGGGTAAAATTTTAGTGTTCTGGGTTGCAGCTGCAAATTTGAAACAGTTTCTATAGCAAATCGTTTCCAGGATTGGATTTTAGGCTCTCCCAATGGCAGACCCCTACTCACAACATTTCTGGATGGTTCCACGGGTGTCCGCTAGGTGGCGCTGCGACGTCATTTCTCTTTTTGCTTTAGTCAATGAAGCAGCGTTTTGCTGCCTCCTGAGCTCCAGGTACTTCCTTGGTTTGGTATGCTTCAGCTTTTTTATTATTTTTTTGTTAATTTTTGTTTTTTATTTTATCAGGTTTTTTCTGTATCTCCTTAGAGGTTTCAATTTCGGTTTGGCGGTTTTTCAATTTTGGTTTGGCGGGTTTTTAAATTTAAGTGGGATTTTATTTAGGTCAGCGTTCGAGCTTCTACAGTAACCAGTTTCTTTTGTTTGAAGTTGCACTCTTGCTCTTTAGGCTTATGCCCGTCTTTCAACTTTAATGATTAATGTGAACAAATTATTTGTAAATAAACTTTTTTCAAGAAATGTTCTACGTAATTTTTATCCATTAATGGTGGCACTATCTAGTTTAGTGGTGCAATGGATGCTCGTCATTGATTTGTAATGTCTTTAACATGTATTCTTTTGAATTGGTCTTTGTTGTGTGTGCATCTTGGGTTTTTCTCCCTAGAAGTTTGAAAACCGATTCAGTGTTGTTTAAGTTCGCCAGTCGTCCTTAGATCCCGAACGGGCTTCTTTATTCAAATAACCAGGTATTATGGTTTAAAGTAATAGTCATGCTCTTTTGGCTTATGCCTGTCTTTCAAACTTCAGACTAATTCGAACAATAAAATGTAAATACACTGGTGTGCAAAAATTAAGGACGAAGAGGAGAAATTCGCATAACAGTGGAACGAGCATGCAGAACTGACCGAAAGACCACTCAGGAGATAGACTAGGGTCCGGTACGGTAGGGCATGCGCATGTATGCAGCATAACTCAGGGGGGAGTGTCGGAAGTGTATAAAGCACAGGCGATGTACGCTCTGCAATTCGGTGAAAACTATTGCACAGTGTACATCGGTTTGAACGACGTCGAGTTGCTGCCACAGTGTGATATGGCTAACAGGCAATCCAGTAGACGACATCTGGATGACTTTACACGAGGTCGCTTCACTGGAAAGTTAGAAGAAGGTCGAAGTGTGACTAATGTGGCCGAGGAGTTCGGCATCGCTCACAGCATCGTTTCACGAGCTTGGAGAGCATTTCAAACGACAGGAACATTACACATTGGAGAAGTCAATACTTTGCCAACCAGCGAAGGTAAAATTCAGATATTGCCATACAAATGTAAGCTTTTTCTTCCGATGCACCTAAGTTAGCATAGGTGCAGTGACCATCAGTCTTCATCGGGGCCCCATACGCATCAGGGTTAGCTAAACTGTCATTTTAGGCACCATTCCGGTAGCTCCCTGCTTCATTCGGCCAGTGAGTAGCTCCACTGTAGCGTTTCAATTGGCCCTCACGTACCTTCGAAGTATCCATGACAGCAACGAGTGATATGTTTTCATAATGCATACAGCACATCTTATATACCCTCCAAGCCTGATCACGATAGTGCCTTCTTTCACTTGCTACGCGGTGTTAACGTCAAAAGTAGGAGGTGGTCAAAATAATGTGACTCAACTGTGTGTATATACACTATATTGACCAAAGTCACCGGACACCTAGAAGAGAAATACAACATAGAATTTATTGACATACATGAGTACGGTGTCGGTCCACCTTTGGCCTTAATACATGCACTGACCCTTCGAGACATGCTTTCGACAATGTTTTGCAACACAGCGATAGGTATGCGCTTCCATTCAATACATAATGCTGCCGCTAACTGTTGCTTAGTAGTAGGCCTTGGTTTCAAACTTCTTATGCGGCGCTCTAATTCATCTCATAGGTGATCTATGTGATTAAGATCAGGGCTCTGTGTTGGCCAGTCCACACACGATGAGCAATTATCGTCAAATCACTCCGTAACAGTCCTAGTTTTATGGCTCAGTGCATTGTCCTGCTGGTATCAATAAGGCTCGGTTCCATAGTATTACCACAGAGTTTGTACGGTATAATTGTCTAGAATATTGAGGTAGAAGTGCTGGTTAACAGGTTTGTCCACGATAACCGATAGGCCGGGACCATACCACGAAAAACACGTACAGACGAGTACACTGCCAGCTCCAAACTTGACTTTAGGAAAAGTACACTGTGGTAAATAGTTTTCCTTCGGCTGCCGCCATACCCACACTCGGCCATCAGACTGATGGATCGTGTATCTGGATTCATCAGTCCATAGGACCCGTTTCCATTGATCTACGGTTCACGATAAATGTTCTTCACACCATGCTAAAGGACGAGTAGCATTCCGAGTGGAGATGAAAGGCTTATGAGCAGCAGCACGACCAAGGTTGCCCAATAGAATGAAGTTCTCTGTGAATGGTACGTGCACATGCCGAAGTTCTAGCATTTTACTCAGCTGTACACTGAGGTCTTGTGCAATACTCCGGTGATTAGTTGTAACGACTCTCCTGAGGCTTCGACGTGCTCCGTCACTGACTTTCTTTGGTCTTCCGTTATGTTTGGTTGCTTCAGGCACGCAATGTGTCTACCATTTATTCAGTACATCCAAACAGTTGACTTGGGTATGTTTAAACGCCTCTCGGTTTTCTTATGGACAACCCACTAATATAACGTCCAACAATCTTTCCTTTCTTAAAGTCTGTTCTCTCCCGCCGCGACATTTTTACTTAACCTCACAGTGCGATATGATCACGGTTAGCTGCTGGCTTGTTTTTGTACCGTTTGCAGTTCTACCGGGCATCTTTACAAAGCAGCGGATTCGTTTATTTGCTTTTGAAAGGGTCTCCGGTGACTTTCCCAATATAGCGTATATATGGGTTATTAGGAAAGTCCGTTTATTCCCCTCTAACGTTTAAACCGCGTGTCGTACAGCCACGGAAGTAACGTACACCTATAGGAAAATGACCATACTCAAACGAATGAACGTGCTTGTAGCGCTCCTAGTGGCGAAATACGGAACTTAGCAAAATCAACTCAGAAACCAAGAGAGATACGCAAAAAGTTTCAAACACAAAATGAAAGAGCGGTGTTTAATTAGTACAAAACGACAGTTAGTTCAACAGGAACACTTACTGAAAAGACAAGAAAACGCAAACAACGCGTCAGATGTCCGGCTGCTAGCACGCGACAGCAACAGAAAAGTGGTTACGTGATATAACACGTAGTTAAGTTAATTTCAAGTTTGACGTAAAACAAGGTCAGACAGCCGAAGAGCTATAAACGATGGGTGGGAATTGAGAGTGAATTAGAGTACGAGGTCGGCATGTAGATGGCTGTTTTCATGAATGATGAGTACTGTGATGTGGTCTTGCTGTACTGTGAATGTCAGCAGAATGCAAAAAAAGGCTGCGAGATTTATAGAGCACGGTTTCCCACTTGTCAGCATCCAGATGCACAGACGATTGCCAAAGTAAGTTGTCCGGCGTCTGTGAGAAACTGGAAGCGTTACTGAGCACCATCGTTCCATTCGTCCCTTTGGTGCCATTATGGTCTATGTTCTTGGAAATCCTATAAGTAGTACGACGGCAGTGAGCCGTGCGTGTGGATTATTAGCATAACAGGTGTGGCAAATCTTAAACGAACATTGTGCGCATCTCTACCATGATGATGTCGTGCAAAACATGATGCCTGGAGAACTTCAAAGGTGGTATGACTTTTGTAACTTCGTGGTTTGTGGACAACATCCTATGGACTGACGAGTCAACATTTACAATAGGCGGGATCATCGATCATCAGAAGTCCCACTACTGGAATGCAAGAAATCCACACATTATGAGACAATCACGCCATCAAGTACGCTGGTCACTTAATGTGTGGTGTGGAACGTGGCAAACATCCGTAATTCGACCTGTGTTCATTGAGGGACATTTAACAGGTCAGCGTTACTTGCAGCTGTTATGTGGTCCAGTAAGCGATTGGTTGGATGATGTTCCTTTGAATACCTTACCAGGCATATGGTTTGAACATGATGGCTGTCCTTCCCACAAAACCTTTTCCAGTTCGCTCGTTCTTATCTCGCACGTTCGACAACATTATTATTGGGTATTGTAGTTGTACAGAATGGTTGCCACAGTCACCCGATGTAACACCGATCGACTTCTTTTTTTTGGGGATACCTAAAGGATCAAGTATACTCTACGGAACCTTCCAGCGTGGCGGATTTCGTGGAACGCATCGTCAGGGCCTGTAATTCTGCAACCCCTGCGATGCTGCATGGTGTTCGAGATGCATTCCGGTCCCTAGTCCAAATATGTAACATCGTTGATGGTGCACACTTCGAACAATGTGTACGGTAGACTACTCGCCAGGTTAGTTATACCTATACTACACGAAATGTGTGTTGCGTCTGCGTTGTTTTGTAGGTAATTTAAATGTTTACTACTTTACCATGACTTGTCTTTTCTGTAAGTGCTTCTGTTAAACTAAGTGTCGTTTTGTACTAATTAGACACCACTCTTTCATTTTGTAATTGGATTTTATTGCGTATCTAACTCGGTTTCTGTGTTAGTTTTTCTAAGTTCCGTATTTTGCCACTAGGGGTGTTACAAGCACGTCCAATTGATTGAGTATGTTCCCTTTCCTACAGGTACACGTTATTTCCGTGACGGTACGATACGCGGTTTAAAAGTTAGAGAGGGGTAAACGGACTTTTCTAAGAACCCTGTATGTATATATATATATATCATCATCATCATCATCATCATCATCAACCGTTATCAATCAATCCACTGCTGGATGAAGGTCTTCCGAAGTTTCTTCCACAATTGTCTGTATGCTGGAGTGACACGGAGCCTGTCCCCTCCATGTCACTCCAGCATACTTTCGAATTTTATCCATCTATCTCCCATGGGGTCTTTTTTTGGGTCTTTTCTTGTCCCTTGTATACCAGTCTCAAATGTTGGTTGTCCATCGGTGATCTTTTCTTTTGGCAACATGCCCATCCCATTTCCATTTCAAGGATTTCACTCTGCTCATGATGTCGTCCACTCTTGTTATTTTCCTTATCCACAAGTTCCTCTTCTTATAATTCTTGGTCACACCAAAAATGCAGTTTTGAGTTGTCTGCAGTCTTTGTACGTCCTTTTTAGTTAAGGTCCATGTCTCTGTTCCATACGTAAGCACTGGTAGGATGTATTGTTTAAAAAATTTTTTAAGGACATAATGGCATACTGCTTTTAAAAATTGTGCTGCTTCTACCAAAAGCTCTCCATCCAAGTTTTATACGCTGATTAATTTCTTCATCAAAGTGTCTCTCACTTAATATCTGGTGCCCAAGATAAATGTAGGCATTGGTTGTTTCAAGTTTTCTCCATCAATCACTAAATCTTCTTTTCTTGTAAAAGCATTGTACATGACTTTTGTCTTCTGAAAGTTTATTTTTAATTCCACTTCTTTACTCTTGTCGGCAAGTTCTTGAATCTTACTCTGCAGCTCCGAAGGGGTAGTTGCAAAATTGATTACGTCATCAAAAAACAAATGTGAGTTAAAAAGTCTCCAATAATCTCTATTCCTTTGTTTTCTCAGTTCAATGATTGAAATACATTTTGCAATGTGGCATTAAATACCCTGCTGGCCACCCAAAATGCAACACCAAGAAATAAGCATCCGACTGGCGTGAAATTCGCAGCATGCGTCGCCAGCGAAAGGACATGCAAACAATTAGAATTGCACGGCATATGCAAATTATGTGCGCCCGGCACGCCACCGAGAAACACTGCAAGTAGGGTGCGCAGAATGCACCCTTCTTACAGTGCTTCTCGGTAAATAGTGGAAGTGTGTTGTGCTGCCGGACTTGTGCATGGGAAGCTTCCTGATGCCTCGTTGCAGAATACGGCAGTCATTCCAGCACGTTTCGGAGTTCGACAGAGGACGAATAGGGGCTTATAGCAACAGCAGTTTATCGTACCTAGACATCGGCGCCCGTGTGGGACAACATCCAGCCACAGTAAGGCGAGTATGCATTCGGTGGGTGCAGGAGGGACGGACGGACCGACGTGAGCGATTGCCGCAGCCGCTACACACCACCTAACGAGAGGACCGGCATGTTGTACGGCGGGCATTGAGGTCTCGCACAGCCACATCACGAACGTTAGAGCAGGAATTAGGGTGTGTTGCACAAAAACCTGTGTCAGCACGTACTGTTCGACGTCGTCTGCAGGAGCGTAGACTTGTCGCACGGCGCCCATTGCTCCGATTACCAATGATGTTACACCACCGGCGAGTGGGGCGGCAGTGGGCCGTTGAACGCCGCACCTGGACTACGAAATGGCACGGCATTGTCTTCTCTGACGAACCCCACTTCTGCCTGCAACACCACGATGGTCGGAACCACGTGTGGCGGCACCGCGGCGAGATACTGTATGACGCCTACGTTATGTCTCGCCATATCGGTCCGTCGCCTGACGTTATGTTTTGGGGCGCAATTGGATATGGCACCAGGATCCCTCTGGTACGTGTCGCCGGTACACTCAACAACCACAGCTACATCTCCGATGTTTTGGAGCCTGTAGTCCTTCTTTACCTGCAGGACCTGCCATAGGCCACGTTTCTACAGGACAATGCGCGCCCGCACGTGACACGCATCGTGCAACAATTCTTCACGGCCCACCAGAAGTCACTTATGCCGTGACCAGCCTGTTCTCCCGATATATCGCCCATCAAACACGTCTGGTTGCTGATCAGCAACCGAGTGTCCCGGCAAGAACCACACGCGGCTACGCCTGATTAACTGTGACAACGTGTGGAAGCAGCCTGGACCGACATACCCCAAGCCCACATCCAAAGCCTCTTTCCTTCAATGCCGCGGCGTGTAGCGGCCGTTATTGCCAGCCATGGGGCCCACACGAACTATTGATGTCTGCGTGTTCCGCAAGTCGCACGGGCTTGCAAGCTCAATCGTTTCATCTTTGTATCTGTTATGTGTCCAGTAAATCTGGCTTTGCTATCTCGTATCCTTTTTAGTGTTGCAGTTTGGGTGGCAAGCAGTGTAGTTCGGAAGACATGTCACCTTATCTCACTCCCCTTCCACTTTGTATTAGTGCTGTATCCTCAAATATCCGAACCTTTGCACTTGCATTTACATAGATGTTATTAATAATATTAACGTACGTATCCTGAACACCGCAGGATTTTAAAGCCATTGCAACTGCTGATGATTTAACGGAATCGATGGCCTTTTCATAATCAATAAAAGCCATTTGCAATGGGAGTTAATATTCTCTTGTTCTTTCAATTAGTTCTCTCAGTACATGGATATGACACACAGTGCTTCAGCCACTCCTGAATCCATCTTGTTGCTTTGGTTGAGCTATGTCGATTGTTACCTTCAAGCGATGTGAAAGAACTTTAGTGAAGTCCTTATGAACCACTGAGAGGAGTCTGATCAGTTTTGAGTAGAAATATTTAACCCTTGCCAAAATTTCGCTTCTAATTCTTGTTACAGTCCCATATTTTCTCAGTGCCATCATCTGTTTTCTTCCGTTTCCGAGATATCCGTTTGCTGTCTTCAGGCTTTGGTTTTTTTCAATTACTAACACTAGTTCACAATTAAATTTCCTTATGTCTCCAGTGACATTTTCCGTATTGTCTTGCAGAACTCTATATATTCCACTTTGGAAGTTACGTCTTCTTTATTTGTCCTCATCTCCCTTCTCTTTTGCATCAACATTTTTGTTTCTGAAATTTTCTTCGTATGTAACTTGTTCTTAGTACCACCTATTTTTGTTGCTGTTTCCATAAGAACCTTGGAGAGTTCTCTGTTAACTTCAAAAATATCCACTTCTTCCGATGTTAGGCCTTCTGAAGCAGAGAATCTGTTCCTCAGTTCCAACTTGAAGGTATTATGATGTTTTTTAAGGTTGGTTATGTCAATATATTTTGGTTTTCTTATGTTCGAATTTAGTGTTGAGGTTCATCTTACATCACACCATACTGTGGTCCCTACCTGTGTTGAACTTGTTTATCGCAGTGCAGTCTTCAATAACGAATTTTTGTTGCACATAATAAAATCTGTTTCACTTGTTCTCCCATTGGGATGTCTCCCTGTCCATTTCCTGTGTGGCGTTATCTTGAACAAGTTAGTAAAATCATGCAATGCATTGATTATAACACGCTTTCCAACCTACCCGAAGTCATTACTCAAGTTATCACTCAAGTTATGAGGATAATGGCTGGGGAATAAATCTCGGTCTTGTGCCCTGAACTTTGATCCCATTTCGATGATATTCTACAGAACCAGTTCAGTATACCTCCGAAATAACATGATAAAGTTTTGTTGGAATGGAAGCATTTTTACGTACGTTATGATGCATAAGGGCTATGGAATAGATTCCGCTCCTATGTCCTAACCTTTGACCCCATTTCGCCTATTTTCAATAGGATTCGTTGACCCTATTTCGTCCATTTAATAGGCAGGCCCCTACAACATGCTAACATTTTCTCCAGATCGAAGAATTTTTACGTAATTTTTGAAGCATAATGGCAATGGAAGTTATTCCGCTCCTATTACCTGAGCTTTGACCCCATTTCGCCCATTTTCAATAGGTCTTGTCCCCAGGTGGTCCCCTACCAAATAATAAAATTTAATCAAAATCGAACCTTTTTTACGTTCGTTATGACGCATAAGAGCGGTGGAATGGATCCCGCTCCTATGTGCTAATCTTTGACTCCATTTTATTCACGTTCAATAGGGTTCCTTCCCAGGTTATCCCCTTCTACATACTAAAAGGTCATCGAAATCGAACAATTTTTTACGCGAGTTATCGTGCGGACGAACATACGCACACAAAGCGTGACGTAATGAGGGAGATGGGAATCGCAACCATCTGCTCGCAAGAGTGTGACGTCATAAAACTCTTATAGAATCCACACACAATGCGTGACGTAATGAGACAGATGGCGCCATCATATCAAGCGCAAGATTGTGACGTCATAACATCGTCCCCAGGTGGTCCCCTACCACATAATAAAATATCATCGAAATCGAGCCATTTTTACGCACGTTATGACGCATAAAGGCAATGGAATGCATACCGCTCCTATGTCTTGACCTTTAACCCCACTTCACCCATTTCAATAGCGTTCATTCCTAGGTGGTCTCCTACAATATACTAAAATTTCATCGACATCGAACCACATTAACGCAAGTTATGGCGCATAAGGGCAATGGAATGGATCCCTTTCCTATGCCGTGACCTTTGACCCCACTTCGTCCATTTTCAATAGGGTTTGTCCTTATGTAGTCCCCTACCACATACTAAAATTTCATCGAAATCGAACAATTTTTACGCCAGTTATGGTGCCAACAGACGGGCAGACGACAGACGGACGGACAAAGCTGGAGCATATAAGAGTGTGACGTCATAAAACTCTTATAGGATCCACACATAACGCGTGACGTAATGAGACTGATGGCATGACCGCGCGCTATCATATCAAGCGCAAGATTGTGACGTCATAACATCGTCCCCTACCACATAATAAAATTTCATCGAAATCGAGCCATTTTTACGCACGTTATGACGCATAAAGGCAATGGAATGCATACCGCTCCTATGTCTTGACCTTTGACCCCACTTCATCCATTTTCAATAGGTATCATTCCTAGGTGGTCCCCTAAAATATACTAAAATTTCATCGACATCGAACTACATTATCGCAAGTTATGGCGCATAAGGGCAATGGAATGGATCCCATTCCTATGCCGTGACCTTTGACCCCACTTCGTCCATTTTCAATAAGTTTCGTCCCTATATGGTCCCCTACCACATACTAAAATTTCATCGAAATCGAACCGTTTTTACGTGAGTTATGGTGCCGACAGACGGACAGACGACAGACGGACGGACAAAGCTGGAGCATATAAGCTTCTTCAACCTATGGTTGGAAAGCCTAAAAAGGAGTTCATGAAGGAACAAAAATCATTAACTTGTTTTTTTTTTCAGTTTTTATCTTAGAACCGTGACGAAGGTAATCCTGGAGACCGTTATGCAGGCGCCACAGAGGACTTCTCTACCTCAAGTTCGCATTTTTTGTTCCTTTCTTCTTTCTTTGAAATTCAAAAATTGTTATGTTAAAAGTTGTGAGACCTGTTGGGTCATGCGCTCTTCAAATGTTGTCACCGATAATTCTACGAGATTCTGTAAAACAAGTAATCTTCTTTATTCAATTACTTGCAGAAAAAGCGGACGGACCTATATATAACTTTCTGATGCTTCATTTCGAGACCAAATACCCATATGGACTAAATGATATGTTTAAGGGAAAAAATACAACACCAATTATCAAAAAAGTCATATCGTTTACAGGTATTTCAAATTCCAACCTTTTGCCATAGGGTGTATTCATGGCAAAAGAAGGCGGCAAATGTAAAGTTTCTACTAGTAATGCATTTACGGATTTTGAGAAACTAATTCATGAACTAGACGCACATTGAGTGGGTATAATCAGTCAATGCAAGATGGATGCTTTTACACTTCGTTTACGAAAACTCGGGGTTGTTTCTAGTTTGGCTAACACCCACTGCTTTCAGAATCTCAGAATAAAACACTTGATTTTAGAACTGATCGAGTTCAGATTAAAAGGCACATCTGAATATACTTCGTTTTCATGAATTATTGCATTCTTCATTTCGTCGGCAAACTTTACGATAGGATCAATCTGGGGCCAATTTGCAACAATACGGCTAAAAATTTTCATGTTTTGCAGCTTTTAGTATAGACCTACACTTCACTTAGATTACAACTACACTATCTACCAACAAGTAATTGGGCATCTGTGTTAGCAAAATAAAACGAAGTTTATTCACCTTCAATAGGTGGTGGAGCCTCCAAGAGCGGCGATTACAGCTGCAACCCTCCAGGACATACTCTCAACCAGGCGTTGTATGACGGCTAGCGGTATTTTCTTCCACGTGGCTTGGAGAAGACAGGTCAGTTCCTTCACCGATTTCGGACGGTGGGGGCACCCATTAAGTCGACGCTCCAACTCGTCCCAGAGGTGCTCGATAGGGTTAAGATCCGGGCTCTCCGCAGGCCAGTCCATTCGATTAACCACATTGTCACCATACCAACCCATGGTGGACCTTGCAAAATGACAGGTGGCATTGTCATCCTGAAAGTAACATGGGTCCACCCCGTAAAACTGCCACAACGTAGGAAGCGCATGGTCATTTAAAATGGTGCAGTAGGTCTCGGCGTTGAGTCTTCCAGGAATTGCGACCAAGAGTCCCGTGCCATACCAGGAGAAACAACACCCCCATAGCATAATTCCACCGCCACCGAACTTCACAGTTGGCACAATACATTCCGGCAGGAAGCGTTCACCAGGCAGACGCCACACCCAGACCCTGCCATCCGAATGGTAGAGAGTGAACCTTTATTTGTCGCTCCAGAGAACCTGTTTCCACTGTTCAACGGTCCACTGTCGACGTTCTTTGCACCATGTTAGCCGAGCAGCGCTATTGGACTTGATGATCAAAGGCTTGTGGGCGGCAGCACGTCCATGATAAGCGAGCAGATGGGCTTTCTTACGGATGATATTCATCGAAAGAACACTCCCGGATGAATGTTAAATCTCCTCGCGGATGTGGCCCATCGATTTGGTGCGGTTCTTCTGAATATCTCTGGCCAGCATCCGTCGGTCTCTAACTCCCAGTTTTGTGGTTCTGCCGGGTCGGGGCACATTCCGACAGTCACCTCTCACCTTCCACTTGCCAATCACGTAGACCACTGTCGAATTTAGGTTCTTCAACTTGCTGGATATGTCACGTATGGATCGGCAGTTTCTGTGATACCCGACGACTGCACCTGTCTCGAAATCAGAGAGCTCCGAACTGCGTGGCATCTTGCATGCGACTGGTTGCGTTGTTGTTTCCCACACGATATTTAACGGCGGCGGTCGTGACATGTGTCAGGACCGCAGATATCGTCGATTGCAGGGGTGTCCAATTACTTGGTGGTGGATAGTGTATAAAATTGCCTTGAGGCAGCAAAGCAGTTCAATAGCTCTCAACCACAAGATGACTTTCCCTGCTATTTTAACCTGGAACTATACAAAAAGTTTGTGGATAACCATCATGGCCACGTCATAAAAGGAACATACATATCATTCAAGACGTTACTTTACATTTTTTGAAGAAGGGCACTAATTTTTGAATAGATAATAATTTAAGTTTAGCAAATATTTTAGATACATTTCGTCATAATTTAATTGAATATGTTTTTAAAATTTCATTCAGATATAACATTCCATAAGAGGCTTTTCTCATATGGATGGGCATGATTACGGAGAAATTCAGTAAGACAGCCAAGGAAAACTATGTGTCGGCAAATTCGATTCTTCCTCGCAGCATTTTCAAGGAGATTAAAAAGCTTAAAAGAAAATTTATTATTACTAATATTGACAAAGCAAATAATAATTTTGCAGTGTTATGCAAGGAATTTTACCTTGATTTATTTACATCGGAACTGACTCCCGGCCGCACATACGGCTCGGTTCCTGTTGGTATGCATATCCAGCAAGTTGAAACAAATATTTTATAGCGTTACTCAGGAGACTTGGACAGCGAGACGTCAATTTGCGATTTCCCACTTTGCATGCTATCCCAAAGTTTCATAAGTCTCCGATCGCTTTTAGATACATCACTAATGCAAAATATTTTTATAATAATAAAGCAATTACAATTTTTGAAGAGTACCTTAATATCATTTCTCAACAGATAAAAAAATCCTGGATCATTAACAACAATAAACCTTTATTGGTTTTTCTGAAGGAGTCTGATCTTTTCAAGATTTCTTCCGTTCAGACTTTTTTGATTTCCGTAGTCTCTTTATTTCAGTCACAATAGACGATATAGTCAAAGTCTGCAATAGTCTCTACTATACTTACGCCAAGGAATTACAGGTGTCCAAGAATTTTTGGGATAATTTATTAACTCTTTCCATTAGACATAACTATGTAAATATGGGAGACTCTTTATATTTATAACATAGGGGGATGTCAGTGGGTTCAACCTATTCAAGTATTTTGGCGAACCTTTATTTGTACTGTTGTGAGGATAAAAATAGTATTAATACTGAAATTTACACACGACAGATATTCAGGTATATTGACGACATTATAGTTTTCAACTGGGCAGATTTTCATACTGAAGCACCTCGAATATATCCAGAACTCTTACTGGCGCGCAATGAGATTATAACGAAGTAAATTTCTCCGTCATTTTTATCCGCGCCGGGGTTTGAACCCGGATCCCGTCATTCCGGAATAAGTCACTCTACCAATTGAGCTACGCGGACGTTTATTCTGATTCCTATCTGCCTTTATGTCGTGTGCGTCCTTCTGGCAGGTACGTCACATCTCCTGGTACGTTACATCATCTGCCCCTTATTTTTAATTTTTTTTTTTTTTTCGAAGCGCTGGAGAAAGGATTCTCTTATTTTTCCTATCTCGCGGTGTGGAAATAACATCACACCAATGCGAGATTTTGAACGGTCGGGTCATGCGGATAGTTCGGGCGCCATTATAACGAAGTAAATTTCTCCGTCATTTTTATCCGCGCCAGGATTCGAACCCGGGTCCCCTCATTCCGGAATAAGTTGCTCTACCAATTGAGCTACGCGGACGTTTTATTCTGATTCCTATCTGCCTTTATGTCGTGTGCGTCCGTCTGGCAGGTACGTCACATCTCCTGGTACGTTACAAGATGACAAATAATACCATTAATTATCTTGACATTGCTATTATATTACAAGAGGATTTCATCTGCACAAATATGTATGATAAACGAAGATATTTTGATTTTGACATTATTTTTTTAACCGATTAGCATTCCGATATTTCTTGTAGAGTCTTTAAAGGTATAATTACCAGTCAATTTTTCAGATGGCTAACTATTTGCAATCGATATGATTTTCAATTGTCTGCCATTACATGGTTATTCGAAACATTTATTTCAAAACACTATCCATTTCGTTTCTATGAAAAATCTTTTCAGCAATTACTTCATCATGCATATATTAATCGGTTTCTATCAAAATACATATACATTTCAGACATAACTAACACTAGATCCTGCAATATTAATAGATTAGCCTGCTCAGTGCTACTCGGCGGATCTCTTATAGCCATTCCCACTAAACGTTCAAGTCCCCGCTTCTTTCTTCATAAAGCTTAACCTTTATTTTTCAGTTCAACACGCTTCTAACTTTAACCGTCGTTATGCTAGACGCCGTCCGTTTTTTATTTGAGGTTCAGTTCGCTCGGGTCTCCTGTGACAACTGTGTTCTCGTTCTCAGAGCCGGCTTGCCTAGGATTTCATTTTTAGACTCATTTGTCTAGTTTGCTTGTCTTCATTCCCGGTGGCTTAGGGAACACGATGGCGGGTTTCGGCGCTTTGCGAATCTTTGCCATCTACGAAAAGCCACTGCTTACATGTCGATGTTCTCCTGCAGAATAGGACGCGCTAGTGTTTGGTTCCTGTTTTAAAAACTGAAGTAAGTTTGAACTTTTTTAGGTATACTTCATTTTATAAGGTTTCTGCTTTGTTCTGTGAGGTTTAGGTGGGCATTCAGCCTTTTGAGGTTTACCCTGTTTGTAGTTGTTTGTAAAGGTGCCTGAAGTCAATTTTGAGTTTTCGAGTTTGAGTTGAATGAAAAAGTTATCATATATATACATGTGTGTGTGTGTGTGTGTGTGAGAGAGAGAGAGAGAGAGAGAGAGAGATAAATCCATCCGAACAAACTATCAAAAAATTACGCAAAACATACACACAACCTCAGTCACGGACATGAAGGCAATGGGCTATATCTATAAGGCATAAGTATTTTTTAAATACGTGCATATGTACATTAAATCAACTATTGAAACCTAGGAAAAACAGGCAATCGAAAGCTGTACTCACCAATGAACTCACTGTACTCACCATTGGTGAGTACAGATATCGATTGTCTGCTTTTCCTAGGTTTCAATAGTTTATTTCATGTACATATGCACGTATTTAAAAAATACTTATGCCTTATAGATATAGTCCATTGCCTTCATGTCCGTGACTGAGGTTGTGTGTATGTTTTCCGTTATTTTTGGATGGTTTGTTCGAATTGAGTTTTCTCACATATAATATGAGTATCTGTCATTGTTTGCTGCTTATGCGCAATATGCAGAGTATCATATTTTCTATTTTATTTAACTTCATAGGTTTGATTGTACGGTGGTTAAAATTTCTTTTTAAGGTTGATACTTTGGTACCCAGTTTTGAGTGGTTTCATTTAAATTTATAATTTATATATATATATATATATATAAACTGACGCGCCAGAAAAACTGGTACAGATGATTTTATGTAAAATACATAGCAACGACACTTATCCGCTTACTACGTTGCGTCCGCCAGTACCTATACACTGCCGGAAAGTGAAAAAGAACACCAAGAAGGAGACGTCTGATACCAACGAAATTTATACAGCATAATAACGTAATACAGAGGATAACGTGATCAAAACATTATGGCAAAATACAGCTGTATTTGCTGGTAAACTGAAAAAAAACATTTCCATGTAGCATGGTTAGTAAGAGGTTGAACCGCCATGAAATGCGTCAGACTGTGCAATTCTGGCATGGAGTCTGTCGTACAGATGTTGGATGTAAGTTTGGGGTATTGAGTTCCAAGCATCCTCAACCTGGAAGCATAAATCGGGGATGGTCGTGGCTGGCAGTGGAGACCGGATAAATCGTTGTCCCATAAAATCCCACACGTGCTTAATGGGGGACAAATCCGGTGAACGTGCAGGCCATGGAAGTTGTTTCACACCCTGAAGTGCATATTGCGTTGCATGTGCCGTGTGTGGGCGTGCGTTATCTTCCTGGAAAACACCACAATAGACCGACCTTACAAATGGCACAACAACGGGCTGATGATGTTGTTGATGTAGGAGGTGCTGTTTAACGTACCAGGTACAAACACTAGTTGTGCACGGGAGCGATAGCTGATCGCTCTCCACACCAGGAGACCAGGTGTATGCCCTGTGTGTCGCTGGTGGATGCAAGAAGGGTAGAGACACTTCCCTGTGCGTCTGCGAACACGCATACGGCCATCGGAGGCTCCCAAGCAGAATCTGATTTCATCGCTGAACACAACAGATCGCCATTGCATTCTCCTGGGCAGACGTTGGCGACACCACTGCAACCCTTCCTAACGGTGGGCTGGAGTCAGAGGTGCACATGCCAGAGGCACACGTGCACGTAGTCCTGCATCCAGTAGACGGTTGCGGATTGTTCGCACAGTCACCTCAGGTGCAACGGTAGCTCGGATTTGCGTCGCAGTGGATGTTCTGCTTGACAACGCCGCTCTTCTTATGCGTCGATCGGTCCGCTCATCAGTCCGTCTGTGACTCCCGGTTCCACGTCTTCTCGTGTGCGAATATTCCTTGGACCATCTACGCCACCATCATACCACCGCCGATACTTCCAGTGAAATTCGCTCCGCAATACGACGATACGACCACCTGGCCTCAGGGAGTCCGACTAGACGACCTCGCTCAAAGTCCGATAACTGCTGAAATCGTACACGTGTTCCATGCCCAGGCATTGCAGCTTCTTCAGGGTCTCGCACGTGTCTGTACGCCGACGACTGATTACATTCACTTCGCCGTACTCCTTAAATACCACCGACGATAATTTGCATATTATCCCGTGCTGTGGCGTAAGCGCTCACCGGTTGGTCAGGAAATTAACATCACACCTACGTAAGCTCGATCCCATTAACATATGTAAATTTCATGATCTTCCGCCAATTCCTTCTTGGTGCTCTTTTTCCGCTTTCCGCCAGTGTATAAAGTGATAGACATTCTTGCCAGCTGTCAGAGCTGTTTTCGGCATAAGAATAACACGTAATAATGATTTAAGCGATTTTCAACGTGGTGTCATAGTTGGCACTCGTGAGATGGGCCATAGTATTTCCGAGGTAGAAACGAAGTTCGGATTTTAACGGACGACAATTGCAAGGGTATACCTTGACTACAAGAATTCCGACAAAACCTCCAACCTACGATACCAGTGTGGCCGTAAAAAGACATTAGGTGAACGTAACCATCGTCAGCTGTCAAGAATCGTTTCACGCGATAGGCGTGCAACACTCTCACAGGTATCATCGTAATTCAATGCTGGAGCCTCAACAAGCATCAGCGTCTGGACTGTGCAAATATGGGTTTTGGGAGCCGACGCCCAACTCGAGTCCTCTTGATGGGTGCACGACACAGAGCTATGCGCCTTGCTTGGGAACGGCAACACCGCCTCTGGAAACTTGATGACTGGAAACAAGTAGCCTGGTCTGACAAGTTGCGTTTCCAACTGAATCGGGCAAATGGAAGGCTTCGTATGTGGCGCAAACCCCATGAAGCCAAGGATCCAGTCTGTCAACAGGGAACTGTACCGGCTGGGGGAGGGGGTCCGTAATGGCATGTATTGTGTTTATCTGGACTTCACTGGGACCCCTGGTACGTCTAAAAACGTCTGTGACCGGCCAACGCTATGTGCGCATCCTTTATGACGAGGTATTCCAGTTCATGTCCTGCATCCATGCTGATGCGTTGGGCCTG
Organism: Macrothele yani; assembly: GCA_039090855.1. Taxonomy (NCBI): domain Eukaryota; kingdom Metazoa; phylum Arthropoda; class Arachnida; order Araneae; family Macrothelidae; genus Macrothele; species Macrothele yani. Next base: position 192,579,107 of record CM076995.1, read on the forward strand.
TTACAACAGAACAATGCACCTCCACACAAGTGTCGGAACGCCACATTATGGTTAGAGGAGCATTCATCTGAGTTTTGATGTTGTCATTCCCACCAAAGTTCTCAGATCTGAACGTGATAGAACACATTTGGGATGCCCAGCACCGCGCTATCGAACACAAGAATTCGAGAACTCCGAGGAATACACCCGAATTGTGGAACGCTCTGCAGGAATTTCCAGAAGCTAGTGGAGTCCATGCCTTGTCGTATTTCTGCAGTCGTGGGCTCCCGTGGGGGACCAACCAAGTATTAGACTAGTGTACCAGTTTTTCTGGCACTTTAGTGTATATATATATCTTCATCATCGTTGTCAACCATTATCAATCCACTGCTGGACGAAGGTCTCTTCAAGTTTCTTCCACAACGGTCTTTCTAGTGCCGGTCTCTCCTATGTTAGTCTCGCGTACTTTCGAATTTCATCCACCCATCTTCCATGTGGTCTTCTTCTGGGTTTTTCCTGTCCCTTGGAATCCAATGTAAAATTTCGGCTGTCCATCGATTGTATGTCCTTCTGGCAGTATGTCCAGCACATTGCTCGTTCGTGACAGACGTAGTGTTGGTGGCTCCAATATTTTATGCATTTTAGTGTGGAATACCTTGTCCCTTACTCACTTGTTGCGTGGCCCGGCTGTCTAAAGGTACTGTGTACGTTTTGAGCTACTTTTCTAGCGTTCTCATCCTCATATTAGTTCATATTCATCCGTTTTCTTATCGTTTGCTCGTTTGTTTACCTTTGGAAGCTGCCAACATGGCGGCTTCCGGTATTTCCTTATCATCTATGGGCTTGGCGGATGCACGTAACGTCACACTTCCCACGTCCGTGGAAGTTAACATATTCTCGTCCTCAGATGGTCTGCTCTGATGCCTTCCCAGCTTTCTAGTACTCCTGCACCGGTGCCTTCACTGGACTTGGCTGCGCTTTCTTCTTCAGCTCCTGCATCTGCCTCGGTGCCCTCCCTGGGTACTACTGATTCTACTGCCTTGCCTTCGGCCTGTGCTTCTCTTCCCTCACAGCCTTCTGTGCCTGCCGGATCCGAACAGACTTCTCTTCCGAGGATGTCATTTGCCTCTAAAGCGCAACGAGGCGCTACTTCTACGTCCGATTCCTCTCAACCAGACGGTCTTTTGCAAGCAACACCTATTATTCAGGTATCTAACCACAAGGTGAAGGTAACGATAGATGACAATTCGCAGATTGGCCGTGAGTTCCATAACCTCCTGGATAGAGGTGTGCTCTTTCATACTTTACCAAATACTCCATTGCCACGCTACATGGAAGCCCTCTCTGGACATGTGTCGTCTTCGTCCATTGCAGGAATTTCCCGTACTCCTCGGGGTATTTCGGTACAGCTCAATCACAAGGAGGATGCTGACTTTTTTCTTGCAAACGGACTTTCGATTGGGACAAACAATCTCATCCCGTCGCCTCTTTCCAAGCGACCGGTGAACATCACGTTCTATCCTGTTCCATAGGAAGTGCCTGATACTGCACTTCCTCTCCTTGTCAGTCATGTTTGTAAAATTGTTGGCAAGGTCCATCGCCTCTCTGACGCTCCCCGCGGAACTCTATTTGCACATGCTACCGGACCTCGCCGTCAGTTATTGGTCGTGTTTCCCATTGAGAAAGCCTTGGCGGAATGCCCTACAGAAGCTACTGTTGAAATTGGCGCACGAACGTTCAGTTTCAAGATTTTCACTGCTCACTATTGTACACACTGTTTAACACAGAATCACACCACTGCCTCCTGTGACCGCGTTCGACGTGGACGTTCATCAAGTTCGCATCCCACTGCTGATCACATTGGTCTTTCTACTATCCCCACTACCGGTAGTTTGCCTGACGCGAATTCTTCGTTTCTCCGTCAGACGAACGTTTCCGTCACGGACAATGCTGCCTTTCCTCCTCTCCCGACCCGTACGATTGGGCATCCACCTTCAAGATTGACAGAGTTGTCTTCGACTACAGATGTGTCTACAGCGGAGTGTTCCGATCCGGGTGTGTTGAGTGGTGGTTGGCAGATCGGCCGTCTGGCTCTTCTCCTAGCCTCTCGGATATCGGATCTCCATTTGCAACTTTGTCTACCATACCCTTGTTGCAACATCTTCCTGAAGCCTCGGCTGTTGTACCAGTCTCCACTAAGGCAGCTCAGCTACGTACTGCTTCTTCGGCGACGGTCGTTTCCTCGTCTCTTGACTTGGGAGGTAAGCCTGATCCACTAATGGACACATCCGCCTCAGCTTCTTCTTCGAAGCGGATTGGAACTTCCAAAGGCGCTGGAAAACAGAAAAAGTTAAAACAACTTTCTGTGTCATATTCTGAGGATACATCTAGGGTTCCCGAGGTTTCCGGTTCCGGTGTTTCTCCACCTGATGATTCTTCAAACAGTATGCTCCTCCGCTCAGGTCCTATCAATCCTCTCTCTGATGCTGAGGTTCTACAGGCCGTTGATACGTTTCCTCCAGTTCCTGGACCACTGTCCAGACAGCAACTTTTACGTCTTTTTCAACCTACACGTACGACTGTTGGTTCTGAAGAATTCCTTCACTCACCTGATCTGGACCTGTATACAGCGGTAACGCAATTCGAAGCTTATGTGTCACTTTTTAAATCTCTGTGTGCCACCGATCCTCGGTATCAGCCTTTTTTGAGACGTTACACGCGCAGTCTCGCCTCCTTGAAGGAGCTCGTTGAGAAGCATATATGTGATACCTTCTATCCTTTTACCGATGATCTTTAGCTCTCTTCCTCACACCGATTACTTTTTGTTCTCTCAATTCTAGGGGATTTGAGAACCCGTTCGCAGATGCCCTGGTTTCGCAGACTTAGTGCATGTTGATTCTGATGTTTTCATTGTGTGTTTTTACTGTGATTCACAAGTAATGTATTGTAAATTTGCTTTATTTGCTTTATTTAATGTATTGTAAATTTGCTTTTTTAAAAGTTGCGATAACTGCGTGTTTCTGCTGTGTTTTCACAACTAATCGGTCTCGTTACTTGTGTGATCTCCTCATTATCTCAGTATCATTATCTTATCTGTTGTTTCCTGAATTTGTGCCTGTGTTTTAAATTACCTATAATTGTGAGTGTTTGATGTGTTAATGCTTTCCTCAATCGCGGATTATTATAGTGGTACGTTTGTTACCTTTGTTATTTTTAAAAGGTTGCTGAGGTAGGCAATGTTGTTTTGCGCTCTAACCACATTTCAGTTCCGTTCGGTTGATTTATCATAGCATAGTACATTTCATGCATTTGTGCACATGTGTTAAAGTGTTTGACATGCCGTTAGGCCATTCATTGTTCGTGTGCATATTCATTTCCTTTCTGTGTAACGTTGTGCTGCATCGTGGATATACTGACTTTCCGCACTGTTGTTTTCTGTACTGCAGCTTTTAATGAATCTCCTAATGTCTGTATTTTGTTATAGCAATAAACTGGGTACCACTATGGTACCCACAGTTACCAATACCAATACCATTGTCATTTCAGGGATTTAACTCTGATCATGATGTCTTCCACCCTTGTCATTTTTCGGATCCACGAGTTCCTCTTCTTATCTCTCCTGGGTACATTAAGCCTCCTGGGTACACCAAGCATTCACCTCTCCGTGCTTCTTTCAGTTGTCTGTAGGCTTTGGATGTCTCTTTTAGTTAAGGTCCACGTCTCTGCACCATACGTAAGCACTGGAAGGATGCATTGATCAAACACTTTTCTTTTAAGACATAATGGCATATTGCTCTTGAAAATTATGCTGTTTCTTCCAAAAGCTTTATAGGCGAGTTTTGTACGCCGATTAATTTCTTCATCAATGTGATCCTCACTTGATATCTGCTGTCCAAGATAAAAGTACGAGTCTGTTATCTCCAGCTTTTCTCCATCAATCGATAAATCTTCATTTCTTGTAAAAGCTTGTTATTAATAATATTAATGTATGCATCTTCAATACCGCAGGATTTCAGAGCCATTGTAACTGCTGATGGTTTCACCGAATCAAAGGCCTTTTCGTAATCGACAAAAGCCATGCACAATGGAAGTTCATATTCCGTCGCTCTTTCAATTAGTTCTCCCAGTACGTGGATTTGATCTATTGTGCTGTAGCCACTCCTAAATCCAGCTTGTTCTCTCAGTTGAGCCATGTCCAGTGTTACCTTCAAGCGGTGTGAAAGACCTTTAGTGAAGATTTTATAAACCACTGATAGGTGGCTGATAGGTCTGTAGTTCCTGAGATACTCAATGTCACCTTTTTTATGTAGCAGGATCATTGTAGCGGTGTTCCAATCCTCAGGAATCTTCCCTTCATTAAGGCATCGAGTGAAAATTTGGGCGAGTACTGTTTCTATTTCTCCACTTGCTTCTTGTATGATGTCTACAGTAATTCCATCTTCTCCTGGAGCTTTTCCCCGCTTCATATTCTTGATTGCATGTGCAACTTCTGCAGGGAGGACTGGAAGAACTCTGGTACTGGTACCTTCCATGATGTCTGGAGAACATGCATCTTCCCTTTCATATAATTTGACGTAGAAATCTTTCACTCTTGTTAAAATTTCGCCTTTATTTCTTGTTACAAAACCATCTTCTTTTATCAGTGCCATAATCTGTTTTCTTCCCTTACTGAGATATCCCTTTGCTATCTTTAGGCTTTGGTTGTTTTCAATTGCTTTCCTCACTAGTTCGCAGTTGAATTTCCTTAAGTCTTCAGTTATACTTTTTCGTTCTTTCTTGCATAGCTGTATATATTCCACTTTGGAAGTCACATCTTCTTTAGTTGTCCTCATTTCTCTTCCTTTTTGCATCAACATTTTGGTTTTTCCTGATAAATTGTTCAGATGCAACTTGTTCTTAGACCCAGCGACTTTTGTAGCTGTTTCCATAAGAGCTTTGATTACTTTTCTGTTAACTTCAGAAATATCCATTTCTTGCGATGTTAGGCCTTCTAAAGCAGAGAATATGCTCTTCAGTTCCAACTTGAAGGTATTATGGTGTTTTTTAAGGTTGGTTATGTCAATACATTTGGTTTGTCTTATGAGCTTGCCACGTTCGAGTTTAGTGTTGAGGTCCATCTTACAGCTCACCAATCTATGGTCACTACCTGTATTGAACTCGTTTAGCACACTGCAGTCTTCTGTGACGAATTTTTTGTTACACATAATAAAATCAATTTCACTTGTCATCCCATTTGGATGTCTCCATGTCCATTTCCTGTGTGGCTTTTGCTTGAAGGAGTTCAAGATGAAATACCCTTCTGCCTCTGCAAACTCAACAAGGGTATTTCCACGCTGGTTTCTGTTGCCGTGACCGAATTTACCTACTGAAGTTTCATTCTGTTGCCGTTGCCCTATTTTTGCATTGAAATCTCCCTAATTATCTTCAAGTGCGCTTACCTGTATTATTTAGATGACGAATTACCTCATAATATTCTTCAATTTCGTCTTCAGGATGACTTGTGGTGGGTGCGAAAGTTTCAATTATCTGAGCCTGGTATCTTTTCGAGAGTTGGATAACGAGTCGTGCAGCTCTACCAGAGGAACTTTCAACTTCTACAACTTTATCCTTCAGTTTCTTGTTTATTATAAATATAACACCACTACTTTTGCCAGTATCTGTCCCACGATAGTTTAAGAGATGTCCACTTTTTAGTTCAATGAGATCTTCTCCTTTTCTCCTCACCTCACTTAGCCCGACAATGTCCCACTTGATCCTTTGTAGTTCCTCTTCCAATTCAAGAAGCCTTGAATCAGAATATAGGGAGCGCCCCTTATACATAGCCTAGGTCAGCATCAGATGGCAGCCTAGTCTGGTCCTCCGGGGATTCTTAGCACCCTCTGCCTTCATGTCGCACTGGCTGCTGCCTTGGCCAGGGAAATTCCAGCTGCCGGAGACTGATGGCCAAGATTTAAGTTGTGGACTCATTTCGGAGGGGTTTGGCCATAACTCACCATGCTGGCCGAGCGGGTTAGTGAGTGTGGGATAGCATTTTCTCTAATCCCGATGGTATAGTTATACCGCTATTGGCGGTTGTCAGAGCCGCTTTAGTGGGAACGGGATGCACCACGAGAGGGTGGGGTTGACATTTGTCAAGGAGAGTCTGAGATGAATACACGTATATAAATTTTAAATGTAAATAATTGAAACCTAGGAAAAACAGACTAGTTTTGTTTCTTTATTTTGTTTCTGAATAGTCGCTTTCAAAGCTTCTTTTCACGCTTTTCTTTTTGATATTTGGTAACGTCCATTATCGGTTAGCTTAGAAATTACATTACAGTTTGCTCTTATAACTTTTGCGGTGTATCTAAATTACGAGTGTACTGCCAGTTCCATGGATAACTAACTGAATTTCTTCAAAGTTATTAAGTGACGCGAACTGTTCTTGTATATTCTTATGATATATCTGCCGTCACGACGTTAGCATTCATATTGGTAAACAGTTTTTGAAATGTACAAAACTGTTCTTCATTTCTCTTCTTTTAGGTTTTTAGAAAGCTGTATTCTGACATGTGAGAAAAATTGACTCTACAATCGTTTGAATCTTGTTGGTGAAACTCCGCCTGTGAGATTCCTTTTGTTAAATCACAGAGCATTTCATCGAACTTTTATTAAAAAATAACATGATCTGTACATTGTAACTGTAAGGAACATCGAAGGGTTTCCTGAAAAAACAAATGTCGAACAAGGAAAAGAAGCACAAAAATAAGAATGAAACGGTTCTAAACAAGGTTTATTAATAATTTCTTTTAGGATGTCATTAGTATTTAAAATGCTTCTTTCCTTTATTCGTTTTTGAAGAATTGACGACAGCAAACCATGTCCGAAGGGCAATATTTCCCACCAAGATTTGCACTGTTCCCTGGGCACTTTTTGGTAACGCATCGTCCACCCAGGCGTATACACCGGAGAGACGCATTTCCACCTGAAAAAAAAGAAAAAATTTACAGTTCACTCGCTTCCATATTTTTAAATTGAAACTAGCAAAATTACTCGGTTTTGCCGGTTTAATAATAAATTTATTTGTATGAAAGCACAGACGTTTTTGACTGTGAAATGTATATCAGTTCATCCTTCAAAAGCTTCTGGGTAAACGACATTCAGGGTTCATCCATTTGGAGCCGAGATAAAGAGTTTTTGATATTTCACTCCGGAGCAACAAACATGTAGCTACATATGGGAGAAGAATGGGTTTGCAGGTTGAGTGCGAAGGTTTTTAACGATTGACTGCGTGGTTTTTGGCAATCATGGCGAAACTGAGAAGTAAAGGAAAATATAGTCGTTTAGACTAAAACATAAGGTCAGATGGGATGTTGGAATGGGTAAAATAAAGACATATTGCAGCCTGCGAGGCATAATGGTAGCTTCGATGACATTTTGCATTTGTTCCTTGACAGTCAGCCGGGTTTCACTGCGGATTGTTTGTGCATCCACACTACCTAATCTAATCTAAAAACAATACAATTTCCTTTGTCTGAACGTTTGAACCTTTTGTCCTGATTTGCTGGTGCAGAGGATACAGACCCTTGACACAGCGAACGCGTGTACCACATTGCTTTGTTGTCATAGCAACAAATACCGATTTTTCATAGCTGCTGTTGTGACATCACCTCATCCGAATCATTCTGAAATGACGCCAGAGATACGTTACGTCACACAATTAAAAACGTTTCTTCAACTCTTTTGAAACAGAAAACTTTATGTCAGGAATTTTGGTTCTACTTTGTCGTTTATAAACGACATACAGAATTTTTTCACTTAGAATTCCATCGTATGAATTTTAATTTTAAGATTCCCCCTGCGAACCTAAAATGATTATTTTAAATTGTCAAACCAATTTCTTTTCTCATTTTAAATCTAAAATTTGAGAAATCCAATAGAGTAGCTAACAGTGTGTTATTGTTATTTCATGGGTATGCAGAAAAAAGTAGGATTTGGAAACTTTCTTTTTCCTTCAGCCACGAAATTCTCAGGATATAACTAATTGTTTTTAGCAGAATATTATCAGAAATACTTTTATATATTAAGATAATACAACATTTGGCACAAATATTTTATCTTTTTAAGTCACCGATGTTTCGGTTTGTTCTGACCTAGCTTCATCAGGACGAATGGCACATACATTTTCAGATTATACAGGATATCATAAATTGTGTTTACAGTCACGGGTTTTAGTTAGTTGCTTCTACGCGCTTTATAGAAATGGTGTGGATGCCATGTCATTAACAAGTTGCGAAGAATTCTGATATATATGGAAAGCTTACAAAATATCAAATTTAGTGTTTGAATCTGGCTTCTCAATTAGTTTGGCTTCTTCAAAGAGACATTTATGGAACTTTTCGTAACAGTATCCAGACATCGATGACTTCTTTAGGTCACAGTTCTAAATATAGTTCATGTGCTCCTTCAATCCAAAACGCAAAGCTCTACGGTTCTGCCCTATATACGAAACGCCACATTAACATGGAATTTGATAAATTCCCCACGAGCTTTTGTTTTTAACATAGTCCTTTGATCTTAAAAGAATTATGATAACAAAGTCAAAAATCTTATTTCGGACGGACCTTACTAAGAAATAAATAATGATCCTTCAGATAAACAATTAAAAGAAATGCAGAAGTGAAAATCCTCCAAATACGTAGCGTCAGTAAATAAACAAAGACATCGCTCTTTCCACGTTATAACAACACACAGCAACCAAAAAATTGTTCACCGACGGTGACCGATATAACAATTTTTCGGTTGTTGTGTGTTGCTTAAACGTGAAAAGAGCGATGTCTTTGTTGATTTAGAAATATAGAAATTGATCAAAAACTCGGAATCTGTGAGCCAAAATATAAAAAACAAACTTAAGGCTTCATACGCTCGTTGTGAGCGATTCTTTGCTCTCTCTAAAATGCATAAATCTGGCATTCCTTACTGGTCTATAGTAGTAAGTAATATAGGCACAGCAACGTATAAGTTATCCAAATTGTTATCTTTAAAATCATCTACCTTGACCACTTCAAACGAAATATGTATGAAAAATTTCACTGAGTTTACCAATCGACTCAAACTACACCACTGCGTAGATCAACTTATGCTATAACGCAAAACACATAGAAGTGCACATAACGCTGCGAAGATTATTTATTGCTCAGAAATATTTGCAAATAATAAGTAAATATTTTTGAAATATATATAATTATCGCAAACAATATAATTTGCTTTGCCAGAATATTTAAACATTTGTTCCACTTGGGCGGCGCTGTGCAAAGGGTGTTGTTTGTCTGTTTTAAATGTCAAATCCCTTCTTCAAACAATATACATGTTTTTGAAAAAATACAGTCCCATTTGGGCATCACGAACAAAAAGAACACATGGTAAATAAAAAATTACTCTACATATGTTATTTTTCCTCGTCATTATGGACACACTTTCACCTGGGTTTGGAACAACACACCAACATTATTGTTGAGGAAGTGAGAATAAAGGAAGAGCAATGTTAAGATTTCAAGGAACGAAATGCAAGAAAATTCAAATATTTCTCACACTCCATGTCTTGTATTCTAATTTCATTTTCTTGAAATATATTTCCGGTCTAAAAAAATCGCTTTTTTAATGTTACAGCAGTGGAACTATTTTCAGCGCGTAGTAGCCCACAGCAAGCAGCGATGTGACGCGTAAGCAAACCCGCTGTTAACTCAACCGGAACGACACATGCATCGGAAGTCTAACACACAAACACAACAAACCAAATTTTAAATTGTACATGTCGTCCGCTATGTGAAATTCGAAACAATGTTTGAAGAAACGTAATCAAAGCCTTCCCGTCGAAATAAGTTGGAACTATTTGCGATGGGTAGCATCACACAGAGAATTGTGATTTGAAACGTTAACAAGTCCATTCGCAACTGCGGTGGAAAGATGTAGGCCTACGTAGCATTTCGGATGTCTAACGAAGTACACAACAAGAGCAAATTTATTATTGCAAATAGCGCACGTTGTGTCAAATCAGAAAAGATGTTTGGACAAACCTTGCCATAATCTTTACGTAGAAATATATTGAAATTATTTATAATGCGTGCTAGCACACGGAGAGCCACCGCGCTCTTAAACTTCAACAAACCATCCGACAACTGCGACGAAACGATACCTGCAACACATCCGAAGTGTGACCCAAACATTTTGCACAACCTATTGATATTATCACTTCTACTGTCTCTTAGGTGTTGTGGAGACACCACTGGCTCTGCCGTTATAGGTTACAGCTAATATTTCGCATGACGTCACATAGAGGGAAAACAAGCTCGTTAGTTAAAATGATGCTATCTTCGTGTTGTGCTTTTGGTTGCACCAATCGCAATAGCAAAGGAATAATTTGAAATGTTATAGGTATGTAAAAGACACGAAACTGCTGTTATTGAATTGAAAATCAGATGTTATGCAATATATGCACTATATTGACAAAAGCCATCCGACACCTAGCAGAGAAACACAACATAGCATTTATTGATATACATGAGTACGGTGCCGGTCCACCTTTGGCCTTAATACATGCACTGACTCTTCGAGACATGCTTTTGACAAGGTTTTGGAACACAGCAATAGGTATGCGCTACCATTCAGTACATAATGTTGTCGTTAACTGTTGCTTAGTAGTAGGCCTTGGTTCCAAACTTTTTGTGCGGCGCTCTAATTCATCCCATAGGTGCTCTATGGGATTAAGATCAGTGCTCTCTGTTGGCCAATCCACACACACGATACGGCATTATCGTCAAACGACGCTGCAACAGTCTTTGCTTTATGGCTGGGTGCATTATCCTGCTGGTACCAACAAAGCTCGGCTCCATAGTATTGCCACAGAGTTGATAAGGCATAATTGTCCATAATATCGAAGTAGACGAGCTAATTAGCAGGTTTGTCTGCGATACCCAATGGACAGGTACCATACCACGAAAAACACCCCCACACGAGTACACTGCCAGTTCCAAACTTGACTGTTGAAACAGTGCACTGTGGTAAATAGCATTCCCCCGGTTGGCACTTTACCCACACACGGCCATCAGACTGATGGATCGTGCATTTGGATTCATTCGTTCATAGAAACCGTTTCCATTGATCTACGGTCCACGATAAATGTTCTTTACACCATGCTAAACAACGAGTATCATTCCGAGTGGAGATGAAAGGCTTGTGAGCAGCCGTTCGGCCACGGTAACCCATGGAATGAAGTTCTAAGCGAATGGTACGTGTACATACCGAGGTTCCAACATTTTTACTCACCTGTACACTGAGGTCTTGTGGAGTACTACGCCGATTAGCTGTAACAACTCTCATGAGTCATTGCAGCTAGTCGATGTCCTCTATCACTGATTTTCTTTGGTCTGCCGGTACGTTTTGCTGCTTCAGGCACGCCAAGCTATGTCTTGCACTTATTAAGTACATCCGAAACACTTGTCTTGGGTATGTTTAAACGCCTCTCGGTTTCCCTTATGGACAATATACCGTTTGCAGCTGTACCGCGCATCGTAACAACGCAGCTGATCCGTTCATTAGTTTTTAAGGGAGGTCCTGTGACTTTTGTCAATATAGTGTATATATATAGTAATGAGTTCAACTACAGATAAATTACAATTCTAATACAAAACCCAATAACAACATTTCTAAACTCCTAAAAAGAGAGAATATCCTTCAGAAATCAAATAGCCCCCCTCCCCTTCCCCGCCATAATCACCACAAAAAGCCAACATATTTTAATAAGATACAACTGTACCCCAGAACACCAGATCACTCATCGATGATGTTTTTCAGAAGATATTTACTCAAGTAAATAGACTGTATGATAGGAGGAATTTTCTTGCTCGATGGAGAGAAGTTAGAACAGGAATTGAAGATTTACAAAAGAATTTTATAATTACCCCTATTGATAAATGTGGAAATAACTTTGCTTTTTGGTGTAAAAGACTATATTATAATATTATGATAATGGAAATTGATAATGAAGGCACATATATAAAAAAAGGTACACTTGGATAGTTACAAATAACAACAAGATACTACAATATATAAAAAATAATAAACCCTTTACAGGAGAAATTATTTGGTCCCGGACGATTCGTCCAACGACGATTGGTCCAGTGCCAATTCGTCCAATGCCGATCCGTCCAAAGAGGCAATTGTTCCAATCCCGATTGGTCCAATGTCCGATTCGTCCAATGCCGATTCGTCCAATGCCGATTCGTCCAATGGTACGATTGGTTCAATGCCGATTCGTCCATTGGCACGATTGGTCCAACGCCGATTCGTCCAGTGATATCATCTTACCAACGGTAAACTGTTTTATTTTCCAGAAAGGAATAAGGATTTAAATTTTTCTGCTCAATATATCCTTTTGAAAGATCATTTCCGTATATTTGGTAATTGTAAACATTTTACATGAACCTGGTAAAAGGCCCTCAATGGAGCATTTCTCAGTTGTTTGCAAAGCACCTAGGCGCGGGCCTTTTTAGAATATTTTAAGTTAAAACCTAGATATTTGGTATTTATAAACATTTGATAAAACCCTATAAAAGGTATTCAACGGATCATTTCTCAGCTCTCTACCAGGCACCTAGGCTGCGGGCCTTTTTAAAAGAATTTAAGTTACAACCTAGGTATTTGGTATTTGTAAATATGTTATAAAATCTAATAAAAGGCACTCGTCGTATCATTTCTTAGCTCTTTACACGCCCCTAGGCCCAGGCCTTTTAACCCTTTTTATTCTACTGATGCCATATTCTAACGTTTAAGTAAAGTTAAAATTACTAGCATAACATTAGTAAGTTTTCTTGATAGGTAAACGTTATGAATCTGACATCGGTAGGATAAAAACTGTCAAAAAGGCATAGGTCTAGGGCCGGTGAATTAATATTTCGTGATTAAGTAAAAACGCAATATTAACTTGCTCTGATAGGTAAACTTTATGAATATGACATCAATAGAATAATTTTTTAAAAAGGTCTAGGCCTAGGGCCTATGAATTAATATTTCATGTTTAAGTAAAATCACAATATTATTAACTTGATTTGATATGTAAACTTTATTAATCTGACATCGGTAAAATATAAACTGTTAAAAAGGCCTAGGCCTTACGAATTAATATTTCGTGCCTAAGTAAAAGCGCAATATTATTATTAACTTGATTTGATATGTAAACGTTATCAATCTGACATCGGTAGAATTAAAACTGTTAAAAAAACCTAGGCCTACAGCCTATGAATTAATATTTCGTACTTAAGTAAAAGCGCAATATTATTAACTTGATTTAATATGTAAACGTTATGGATATGACATCGGTAGAATATAAACTGTCAAAAAAGCCTAGGCCTAGGGCCTATGAAATAATATTTCGTGCTTAAGTAAAAGCGCAATATTATTAACTTGATTTATTATGTAAACATTGCTAATCTGACATCGGTAGAATAAAAACTGTTAAAAAGGCCTAGGCCTGAGGAATTAATATTTCGTGCTTAAATAAAAGCGCAATATTATTGACTTGATTTAATATGTAAACGTTATGAATATGACATCGGTAGAATACAAAGTGCTAAAAAGGCCTAGGCTTATGGCCTATGAATTATTATTTCGTGCTCAAGTAGAAGCGCAATATTATTAATTTGATTTGATATGTAAACGTTATGAATATGACATTGCTAGAATAAAAACTGTGAAAAGGCCTCTGTCCGAACCCGACCAGAACGTTTCCATTGGCCAGTTGGCGGAACCCCACTGCATGCTACAAACAGAAACGGAAAACTAGTATTTTATATTATTTCATGCAAAAGAGAAACATTGAAGTTAATTGAACGGCTCGTACATCAGTAACTTCATACGGCAGCAAGGACAGAAAAAAATCTGCAACCACAATATTACGCATGAAATGTAACATTATTTTACATTCTTTGTACTACTGGCACTGTCGCATAACATCGGAGATAAAATCAGAACAGCAGAGATTTTTATAACACGAGTAGCACTTTGGACAGATAGGACGAAATTGGACCAATCGGCATTGGACCAATCGTCCCATTGAACGAATCGGCATTGGACCAATCGTCCCATTGAACGAATCGGCATTGGACCAATCGTACCATTAGACGAATCGTACCTTTGGACCAATTGTCCATTGGACGAATCGGCATTGGACCAATCGTCGTTGGACGAATCGTACAAGACCCAAAATTATTACATATGACTTTCAAAAACCTTTTTACCTGAATTAAACTTATGGACCTCAAAGAATTTTTACTGAAATATTTTGAAGAATTTGAACATATTTTAAAGATTTCCAGAAAATATTGGAGTGCATTGTGTAATTTTTGCATTTTCCAAAATTACATCTTTCGCCAGAAGAACCTTTTGATTTAGAATCGTGGGATCCCCATGGGGACCACTTTTTCTAGTTTACTTGCAAACTTATATTTACATTACTATGAAAGGAATATTGTGTCTGATAAAGTAACAAATTTCAGATACATAGATGACCAAATAAGTTTTCAGATTGATGGGAAAATCTTCCTACTTCAGACCTTTTACCCATCAGGACTAGTCTTGGTAAAAACCAGTGAAGGTTTCAGAACTACCTTTTCGGATTTGGATATAGTTCGGACTCGTAAAGGAGTTCTCACGGGACATTTTGACAAAAGAATAGAATTTGAATTTATTCCGCTACTTTTAAGTATTTGGAACTCAAAAATCCCTAAATCAATTCACTGGAATATTATTATTTCACAGTTCTTAAGAATTTCTAATATTTGCAATAATAAATGTAGTACCATACAAGCACTTAAATTACTATATTCTAATTTGTTGAAAAATAACTATCCTCATAATTTCTGATAGTTTCACTTTCAAAATTTATTGTTATCTTTTAATTCTAAATCAAACTTTTCAATTAGGTTATGTAACATTACACCAACTTAATTACTTTATTATTAACCTGTTCTTAGGGCCTCAAAAAAACTTAATTTCCTCCGAGTCGCCCCGGAGAGCCCTAACAGCCCGAACGTTCATCCATGACGTAATAACAACTTAGCATTATTTTCGGAAAGTACCTCAATCGACCTAAAGATCACCATAGAAAGCGATTACTGACCTTGACCGCCAGGTATTTTATTTTACTGCATTGGAGAATTTTGAATTTTGAGTTTGAGTTTTGAGTCTAAGTTTCAAAACTCCATTTCAGGCTATATGTTGTTATTCTAGAAGTTACAAGTAAGTTCTTTTTGTTTTATATTCTTTAAGCTCTACAAATAGGTTCAGGTAGGGAAGACAGAGTGCATAAAAGAGATATTTTTACAAAATTTATTAAGATATCTAACTATTGGCTTCAAAATTTAGCACTCTCATGAAACATGACATCGGTAGAATATAAACTGTTTCGGATGTCTTTCCCTGATGAGTGATCTGGTGTTCTGGGGTACAGTTGTATATTATTAAAAAATGTTTTTTTTTGGTGGTGATTATGGCGGGGAGGGGGGCTATTCGATTTCTGAAGGGTATTCTCTGTTTTTAGGAGTTTAGAAATGTTATTGGATTCTGTATTAGGATTGTAATTTATATGTGGTTGAACTCATTACTATCCTGATTATGTCTGAAACCTGCAGCATGGCGCGGTTTTGCAGAAATCATATTACATTTGTTCGCAAGTTAGTTTTTTTAAGTTGTGTGATATATATATATATATATATTTAGCACGATGATCGCTCATTACGACTTCGCTTCAAAAGCACTTTGTTCAACTTATAAATGGATGATTATAAAGTATTCTTTAAAATCGTACACTATTAGAACTTGTGATGCCATTATGTCTTAAAAGAAAAGTGTTTGATCAATGCATCCTTCCAGTGCTTACGTATGGTGCAGAGACGTGGACCTTAACTAAAAGAGACATACAAAGGCTGCAGACAACTCAAAGAAGCATGGAGAGGTGCATGCTTGGTATAACCAGGAGAGATAAGAAGAGGAACTCGTGGATCCGAAAAATGACGAGAGTGGAAGACATCATGATCAGAGTTAAATCCCTGAAATGGCAATGGGCTGGACATACTGCCAGAAGGACAGACCATAGATGGACAGCCGAAATTTTAGATTGGATTCCAAGGGACAGGAAAAGACCCAGAAAAAGACCACATGGGAGATGGGTGGATGAAATTCGTAAATATGCGGGAGCGACATGGAGGAGACTGGCACAAGACAGACCGTTGTGGAGGAAACTTGGGGAGACCTTCGTCCAGCAGTGGATTGATAATGGTTGACAATGATGATGATGATGATATAGGTTTGATTTTGTATGGAGTGCACAGAGTGTTAAAAATTATACTTTATTATGATTTACAGGGTACATTACTTATATATTTATATTTAATAATGTTTTGGTTATAGTTTTATACAAACTTGAGAGGGCAACAATATTTCATCAGATCTTAGGATCAGTTCTTTTTTCCCTTCCCAAGGTTCACCTGCTTTAAAATAATGTTTAACACATTTAAACCGTGTATCGTCTGTATTATTAATTGTTTGTTGGCACTGGTAAATGTAGAGGAGGAACACACTGGTATAATACATATTTTAATGCAATGGGTAAATGTATAGAATAAATTGAGCTCGAAGCACGTGAGCTGCACAATTATTAACGGTAAAACCAATGTCAATTTATTAAAAAAACTGGTCATTGTTTTAAGGATAATAAAGTATCTGTCCATTCTGGTATAATTATGTCCATAATAATAAAAATTCATGATGGTAGAAAAAAGAAACGGTTTCTGGTTTTAGTTAATGTGTTGTGTGTTTTTAAAGAATCACATAAATCTAGGGACTCTGCATTAATGTGATAAATCTTTGACTAATAAATAGAGAAGTAAAATTTCAAAAATATGTATTTGAGAAATGTGTAATTGTACTCTGGGTCCTTTACATTGTCATTAAGAACTAAAATTTCCTAGTGGGGCTTGTGAGTTCTTTTGTGTATTTTTTTGACTTGGAACAACTTTTTCCTACACACTATGTTAAGGCCAATAGGTCTGTCCGTGGATTCTATGCTGCTACATTTGTGGAAAGACCATAGCTTCATCAACTGAGAACACCGGTTCTTCGCATCCTCGGAGGATTTTAACAATGAGCAATAATCTTAATAGAAATGAACTTACATGCAGATGATGGGAGAAATTCCTGAACAAAATAGTTCAACAGTAATGCTCACTTACCACAATGAGTTCTTTGCTAGTGCTGTAAATACAACGATAGCAAGATGTGTTAAACCCTAGAAAGTCACTATTGGTCAGAGAGCTCATGAAAAACATCCAAATGATAAGTGAACCAACAGTGAACTTAATGTCAGATGACCCATCATTAATTATTGTACATTTTATTGAGTATTTTATTTGGCGATTGTAAAATATGCTGGCGTATATATCGCTGTTTATATATGTGAGAATAATATGGTTGGCAAGGTTTTATGGTTAACAGTATTAATCTTCGGTCATTGTATTTTACTGGTAGAATTAACAGGAAGTGCTATTACAAGTATATGCAATAATAATAGCAGTTACTTGGGCGAAGAATGTTCTAAATTCTATCTTGAATGAAATTTGTAAAGATTCACCTTAAGGACAATTATATTGAATCAAACACTAACAGGTTCAGTAGTCTGACCCATCTACTGAACATCGTGTGAAATTATGTCCGTCGTCGGATATGATTTCACACGATGTTGAAAACAAATTGCGGCAGTATAAAACAGCTAGAATTATGTTGAGTAGAGAGGTGCAGCACTTGCAGTTCTTGACAAACAGTAATATTATTTCCAGATATTTAAGAATACATAATGTGGACCTATCTTATTGAAACAAACAGATAATTAATGTAGAAGAATTTAAACGACTTAGAGCCCAAATACGTGCAAAGAGATCATAAGTCGATAGACTAAGTACTGAATCATGTGAGGCATATTGTTCAATAGCTGGTTGCTTGCACGAAGGCAAAGTTAATGATGAATTTGCTAAAATACATGTCATCACTGATATAATACACAATAATATGATAAAAAAGCATGACAGTAAATATCAATGTATTTTGTCAAAGAGGAATAAGGTACAACTAAAACCCAATACGGAAAGGCCTAACCTTAATAGCGAATTGGGACCAAGGTTCCTTAACTTCTCGAAAGTTGAATTAACAGCTCTACAAAAGCAAGTTTTAAATAAAAGAGTTAAATATGCATGTGAAGATCCAGTTCCTGTTTCTGAGGTTATTGAACCACAAGTAGAAGAAATTGTGAGCCAGCTACCCAGACCAAGGCAGAAGGCACTAGATACAAGATCATACGACCTATTAATAACACAAGAAAAATAATAAAGGAGGGTTAACAGCGAATATATTAAGATATGAAAGGCAAGCATTGCTTGACATTAGGAATAACCCGCAAATTGGATGTATAATGGCCGACAAGTCTCGCCAGTTAGTCATACTTAACAAAACTGAGTATGCCCATAAAATGCAAAAAATAATACAAGACCTAACACTAAAGTTGTGGACAAGGATCCAACAGCAAGTACTATCCGGAAGCAAGCTGCATTAAAAAAACACATTAACCTGCCTATGCCTATTAAGAGTCAAGCTTACCCACCAGTTGTTGCTACCATACCAAAAATATTCGGTAATCTTAAAGTCCATAAGGTAGATAATCCTGTCAGACCAATTGTTGCAAAAAACCTATCTACCTCAATAAATATTGAAAAAGCTTTATACAAGTACCTTAACCAATATTATTATGACCATCCATATCAGATTAATAATTTAATGGAAGTTATTACGGCATTAAAACATTTTCAAAGTCAAGAAAAATTTCATGACTTTGAAAATGACATAGTGTCATTGTATCCATCGATTTCAGTCAAAGACACTATTGTACTGATTGAAAAAAGCTAAAAGAACAGAATATCACTATTGGTGAGGTTAACAGCGTGATTGCGGCCTTGTATTTTGTTGCTGACAGTAACTATGTTCAGTATGATAACAGGATCTATAAGCATATGACGGGAGCCCCGATGGGCTCACCTATTTCAGGGCTTCTTGCAGAGGTAACACTGCGGGATATAGAAAACCGTATACTTAGAGGGGATACAGAAAAAGACCAGAATTGTATCTAAGATACGTGGACGATATCTTGATTTTTTGGAAGAACAGTAATGAAGATCTGCAGGGTTTCTCTGACAAGTTTACTGAGTTATATCCAACTATTCGCTTAACATCCGAACATAAGCACAACAGTCAGCTTGCATGCTTGGATTTGTGTTTTAAAAATGAAAACTGTAGTGTTACCTATGAAGTCTATAGAAAACGAACAAGCGTACCAGTTATTATTCCTAACAATTCTAACCACTTGTGGAAAATTAAGTCTGCTACTTTCCGGTATTACATTAGAAAAGCAGTTACCCACTTTTCTAGCCAATTTGCTGAAACTACAGAACTTAACTGGGTAAAAATAATAGCATGCAGCTATGGCTATGGTATTCATAGGGTGGAAATATTATATGACAAAATTAAACGTTAAATTCATGGCATTGTATTACAGACAAAACCCGACCAAGATATGAGGTACGTTAATTTTGTCATATAATTTTGTCATATATATATATAGCTCCGTTTAATCCAGCCCTTAGTGGAATACTTAAGACTGACTGTCATGAGGCTAACCTCATGATTGCTGAAACTGTCAAAAATATTGGTTTGACATTGACCCAATACTCGGGTGATAGGCATTGTTTAGACAAGGTGGGAGTGTATCAGATCCCCATAAAATCCAAAGAAGGTTTAAAAGAAAAATCTATGTGGGCAGCACGAAGCGGAGCTTAAGAACCAGATTGAAGGAACACCAAAATAATTGGAATAAAAATCAACAAACTACAGCCCTCATCCAATACTGTATGAACAATGACGCAATACCCGATTAGGATAGTGTCAAATTATTGACATCACACATTAGTCCCCGACAGATTTTGATATCTGAAGCAGTGGTTTTAGCAAAAAAAGATAATATAAATTGTAACAACAATACATCTATGGAATTATCTCCGGCATGGAATTTCCTTATTAGGTCGGAAAAGCTACAACAAGCTACACGTAATAAAATAAAAAAGAAGAATAAGCCATTTGCATCTGCCCAATTATATGTAACGGAAGCATACGACATGCGCACTAGAGATCTTGATTTGACGGCGGGGGATATATAGTCAGAGAATGCGTTGACCAGCTTTCGGGTTTGTGCAGATGTATTACGATCTGGAGCCACTGAGGATGTCCTCGAAAATGAGGACGAAACGTGTCTGGCAACAAGCACTATGTCTGAGTATGTATCTCTGTGTGATATTCGAGTCTGCGGGAGCCATCCATATACATTTGAGTAAATGTAAAAAACAGCATTATCGCAATTTTTTACTATTTCTTGGTATGTAGTAGTCAGTGAAAGCTGCATACGCATTTTATATGTCATAGCTTAGTGTCAAGTGGATGTTTTAACTTTTCATGGAGTTTAAAGCTCATCAGTCATATTTTGGATACTTCAGCATGCACCAAATTGACATGTTATGTGAGGTTTTTGCAATGCACTTTCCTGTTTCATATCTGGGCATGAACTGTGTTTTTCTACAACCGAGTTGGACAACCGTTTGAGGGGTGAGTGTTAAGGACACATTCATTTAATTATATTAAAGTTTTGGCACATATGAGATGATTATAGATATAAAATACATTTTCGTCTAGTTGTGGTGACTTTTAACAAGCTCATACAGCCGACTTTGGTCTTCCTCCAATAACATTGGGAACGAATGCGTAATATTCTACGTCAAAACTTCATGCCGATTACTTTCAAATGTGTATGTAAATATACTAATATGTAACGTTCAGTTTTCATCAGTAAATATTGGTATAATTGTCATCTACTGAATACCGACTGACCACTGGTCACCTTATCGCAGAAGTTTTTTCATGGAATTGTTTCAATCAATCATTTCTTTTAAATTACAGTATGTAGTTGAATGGTGTATCTCGCAGATGTATATTATGCAGGGGCATTCCATGGTGTTTAAATAATTTCAAATAAACGTGTGAAACAGAAATGTGACTTTTATTAAGCCGCCACAGCTACAAGTACGGATAACCACGTAATACAGCATTATGAATACTTTGATTCTTAAGCTGAACTAATTACTGAAAATATTTTTGTAAAATAATAATTATTATTATTTGGTTTTCTTGTAAAGGGTAATTTCTGCTATGTTGTTTTCATATTGTATTTGAACTGTGGTGGAATTTAATGTTAGGTTTTTTTTTATGTATAATAACTATATCCTGTGTGGGTACATATATGCTCATTAAGCTTTGTGGGACCACTCTGGAGTGATATGTGTAAATTTTTTTTAATAATAGGCGCTGTGTTCCGGAGGGTTTTTTTGTTGTAAACATTGAGTTTATAATCATGTGTTATATCACATTTACATGTATACACAAAAGGGATGAGTTAATTGTTTTTTTAGCACGTCATTTGTAAAGAAACATCGTGCTTATGTTATCAGTTTGTCCGTCCGTCCGTCCGGGGTTTTCTTACGATGTACAATGTCGCCACTAGAGGGCGTCAATGCAGATGATGTCGAATTCAAAAAATACGTTTTATTCCACATATTTGCTTCTAAACATCCGATTGAAAAAAATATTTTATCTTTCGATTCCATTTATGCCGAAGAGTATTTTAGATGTAGTTACCTTTTCAAATTACGCATGGATTTTCCGCTAGAGCGGGTAAAAATAAATTACATTTTTCCCGATACCTCTTCTTCTAAAACTCCGATTTAAAAATTTGTTTCTTCAGAGGATACATCTCCTGATGGAAAATCTTTTGCATATGATTTCAAATTTTTGGTAAAGAATACTTTGGCCACCAGGGGGCGTAAATGTTAAGTTTTGCTTCTGATGTATTTGCCATAAAATCTGAGCTTCTAAAATATCGATTTAAAAAGTTATTTTGTGGAATGATGCCACTCACATCGATAAACATTTTTGGAATATTTTCTTCCTAAAATATTCCACAGTTTCTCCGCTAGGGGGCGTAGAAGTATATCTTATTTTTGTCAATATCTCTACTTCTAGGAGTCCGATTTGAAAAATTCCTTCTTTGTTGGATATTGTTTTTCATGTGACATATTTTTCCCATAATTTCAAAAAATTTCAAGTAATTCATAGACTTTTTGCTAGGGGTCATAACGGTAAATTGCGTTTCCCCCTATATCTCTGCTTCGAAATCTCCGATTTGAAAATTTCCTTCTTTGTTGGATAGTGTTTTTCATGTGACATATTTTTCCCATAATTTCAAAATTTTCAAGTAATTCATAGACTTTTCGCTAGGGGTCGTAACGGTAAATTGCGTTTCACCCTATATCTCTGCTTCGAAATCTCCGATTTGAAAATTTCCTTCTTTGTTGGATAGTGTTTTTCATGTGACATATTTTTCCCATAATTTCAAAATTTTCAAGTAATTCATAGACTTTTTGCTAGGGGTCGTAACGGTAAATTGCGTTTCCCTATATCTCTGCTTCGAAATCTCCGATTTGAAAATTTCCTTCTTTGTTGGATAGTGTTTTTCATGTGACATATTTTTCCCATAATTTCAAAATTTTCAAGTAATTCATAGAATTTTTGCTAGGGGTCGTAACGGTAAATTGCGTTTCCCCCTATATCTCTGCTTCGAAATCTCCGATTTGAAAATTTCCTTCTTTGTTGGATAGTGTTTTTCATGTGACATATTTTTCCCATAATTTCAAAATTTTCAAGTAATTCATAGACTTTTTGCTAGGGGTCGTAACGGTAAATTGCGCTTCCCCCTATATCTCTGCTTCGAAATCTCCGATTTGAAAATTTCCTTCTGCACCGAATACAGCTCCTGATGGGAAATCGTTTGCACATAATGTCTAATTTTTGTAAAAAAATAGTTTGGCCACCAGGGGGCGTAAATCTTAATTTCCGCTTCTGTTGTATTTGCAGCAAAATATGAGGTTCTAAATTCTCGATTAAAAAAACCTCGTTTGTTGACCGATACTACTTATGTCAACAAACCTTTTAGAAACATTTTCTTCTGAAAACAGTGCATGGTTTGTACCCCAGGGGACGTTGATGTATACCTTATTTTTGTCAATATCTCTATTTCTGGGAGTCCGATTTTTAAAATTCCTTCTTTGTTGTATAGTTTTTCTCGTGTGACATGTGGTTCATATAATTTCAAAATTCTCTAGTAATTCATAGATTTCCGCTAGGGGGCGTAACGGTAATTTACGTTTTCCCCATATCTCTGCTTCTAAATCTCCGATTTGAAAAATTTCTTCTGTACCGGATACATCTCCTGATGGGAAATCCTTTGCACACAATTTCTAATTTTTGTAAAAAATGATTTGGCCACCAGGTGGCGTAAGTCGTAATTTCCGCTTCTGATGTATTTGCAGCAAAATATGAGCTTCTAAAATCTCGATTGAAAAAGAAGTCATTTGCTGACCGATGCTACTTATGTCGACAAACCTTTTAGGAAATTTTTCTTCTTGAAGTAATGCATTGTTTCTACGCCAGGGGGCGTAGAAACAATGTCTCTACCTCTAAGAGTCCGATTTGAAAAATTCCTACTTTGTTGGATAGTATTTCCGACTCGAAGTGCTTTTCCTATAAATTCAAAATTTACAAGTAAATCTTAGATTTTCCGCTAGGGGGCGCAAAGGTAAATTGCGTTTTCTGAGTTATTTCTGCTCCTAAACCTCCGATTTGAAAAATTCTTCCGGTATCGCATACAAGACCTGATGGAAGATATTTTTCATATAATTTGTAATGTTTGGTAAAGAATGGTTTGGCCACCAGGGGTCATAAGTGTTAATTTCTGTTTCTGATGTATATGTAGCAATATCTGGGTTCCTGAAAACTAGACAAATTTTTTTTTCTTGGACCGATACAGCTTATATGGATAAACCTTTGGAGAATACTTTCTTCCTAAAATAATGCCTGGTTTTCCCTACAGGGGACGTAAAGTCACATCTTATTTTTGTCGATATCTCTGTTTCTAAGAGTTTGTAAGCTCACGATTCCGTTTACAGCAATATCTGAGGGAATAAAAACCCGATTGAAAATCGTTCTTTCGTCAGATCTATTGTTTTCCATACCGGTTTCAGTGACTTTGAATAGCTTTGATGGATTTCATTTCTGTCAGAACAGATTCAAAAGACGTGCTTATTACACCCGAAAATTTGGTGTCATTTTTCTTGTTTACGCTTTCCAACCGTAGGTTGAGGAAGCGTATATGCTCCAGCTTTGTCTGTCCGTCCGTCCGTCCGCACGATAAATGGCGTAAAAATGGTTCGATTTCCATGAAAGTTTAGTATGTGGTAGGGGACCACCTGGAGACGAACTCTGTTGAAAATGGGATAAATGGGGTCAAAGGTCACGACGTAGGAGTAGGTACCATTCCATTGCACTTATGCGTCATAACTTGCGTAAATATGGTTCGATTTCAATGAAAGTTTACTATGTGGTATGGGACCGCCTGGGGACGAACCCTATTTAAAATGGGTGAGATGGGGTCAAAGGTCAGGACATAAGAGCGGGATGCAGGCCATTGCCCTTATGCGTCATAACGTGCGTAAAAATGGTTCGATTTCGATGAAATTTCAGTATGTGGTAGGGGATCAACTGGGGACGAACCCTATTGAAAATAGATGAAATGGGGTCAAAGGTCAGGACATAGGATTGCGATCCATTCTATCGACTTTATCCCATTTTATTAAGGTGGACGTCAAGTAATTTTGCTTCCTGTATTTCCAATGGAAAAACTTTTGTACACATTTCCTTCACAATTAATGTGTTTCCAAAGATGAAAATTTTAACATCGATTTAACTTCATATTATAACTTGGAATACTTAATATTTTCTAAAACATAACTATAATTTTACTAAAAATTAATAACTTTTCCTTTGGTAGTGTTGAAACCAGAAAAAGCATGGCGCGACTTGTACTTTGATGACGTCAGTAGACAAACAAATGTTGGATTGCATAATTATGGTTATGTTTTAGAAAATATTAGGTATTTCAAGTTGTAAAATGAAGCTATTTTAATCGATGTTAAAATTTTCATCCTTGTGAACGCATTAATTGTCCAGAAAAAAGATGGCGCGACCTGTATTTTCATGACGCCAGTAGACAAACAAATGTTGATTTGCATATTTATGGTTATATTTTAGAAAAAATTAAGTATTGCAAGATATAAACTGAAGATATTTTAATCGATGTTCAAATTTTCATCCTTGGGAACGCATTAATTGGGAAGAAAATGTGTACAGAAATTTTTCCATTCGAAGTAGAGGAAGCAAAATTACTTGACGTTCACCTTAAAGGAGCAATTCTTGCATGTATGTAAATTTTATTTTGAAAACGGCTCTAAGGATTTTGATGAAAGTCGTTAACCTACAGTTTTCTGGTACCAGAAATTGATTTAGCTTGATCTCGACTTGAGGAAAATTCGTTTAGTGGGTTAAATAACCATCCCGAATTACCAGGTTTTTAGTGTAGTGTCATGGCGTTGAGCTATGAGATGTTGGCGCGCGGTCACGCCATCTGTCTCATAACGTCACGCGTTGTGTGTGGAGAGGGATCTATTCCATGGATCTTATGCATCATAACTTATGCAAAATTAGTTCGATTGCGACAAAACGTTATCATGTTATTTCGGAGGTATACTGAACCAGTTCTGTTAAATATTATCGAAATGGTATCAAAGGTCAGGGCACAGGAGTGTGATTTATTCCGTAGCCATTTTTCTCATAACTTGAGTAATGTTTTCTAGTATGTAGCAAAGCGTATCATAATCAATGCATTGCATGATTTTTCTAACTTGTTGTAACTATAATAGTCATAAACAGATGTGAGTATATGTTTGTACTATACTGACATCTGTTTATGTCAACATCTGTTTATGTTCACTGAGTGTAATTTTAAATGATGTTTGTTAAGATAAAGGTAAGGTTTCAAAATAAGCCATTTAGTTTCCTTTGATGTATCAAATGCAGTGTCGTTTTATATCCGTGAATGTAAGATAGATTAAAGGGCGTTGACGGTTTACTCTGTTGTTTTGTTTCTTCTTTTGGAAGGGCGAAGATGGCTCAGGAACGGGAAGTTCAGGTCCGTGTGGTATAGGACATAGTGCAAACAGAACAGTAGGGTATTCCACTTTACATCTTGTTTTCTTTGAACATTCCTCTGTCTTAGTGAGGTAAAAATAACAGTTCCCTGCTGGGCAAGTCGGCTCGCGCTAGGCCATCGGAAATGCAAACGGCATACACCGTGTTTTGTAGTTCCGATGTCTTGGCGCGATACGACTAGCCATGACACACTAACTCAATTTGAAGAACATGTTACGCAAGATATGTGGGAAGTCTATATCTTTTCTTGGTCCTCAACGTGACAGTAAAAATAATAATATTAGTAAGCGTGTTTAACCTTGGTTGTTAAGGACCGACATTGGTTTTTTCACTGTAAGTTGTCCACAGATGTAAAAACACTGTCTGTAGGATTGACATATTTGTGGGCGGTTCTATCCATTAGAAGAAAATAAATACGCATACACACGGTACAACAATCACTGAACCACGATACGAGCCCTACATCTCTTCAACTGAACGGGATAAAACACATTTCACCCCGAAACATAACTTTCTCAGCCACCTGTTGGCCTGGATCTTAGAAACGAGGGGAAATCCTCAACGTAAACAAAGGCAAGTGTGCATGCAACACAGTAAAGAATGACATATAATTCCATCAAGTCTTACGATGAAAAATGATCATAAAGTCAACTACAAGCCTATGTCCGTCCCCAACATGATACTCCGCATTTCTTTCTGTCCCGCAGAATACAAAGCAGATATCTTCTGTTCTCGAACTTGGAGAGCCTTCGACGTCTTCTCCGATATCCCTTCTAGACAACAAGAAATTGAAAGCGTGATCGAGTTGGCCATTGACGCAGGATATTTATTCAATCAGATACATGACTTTATCCAAAAAGCCAGGGTCAAACATTCTAATCTTCCATTGCCGCAGTTTCGTTAGTTAGGCTCAATTCGCTACATACCGAACGTGTCTTACAAACTCAAGAACGCCTTCAAGAAGATGAACTATTATGTCGGCATAGATCAGATCAGATCAGATGTAGAGAATTTTAGAAAGGGGGTTGTGTCGGCATAAGCTATCTTGCATCTTTATATACATACTATGCTAAAAAGAAATACTGAAAAACCACCTCTTTCCATCGAAGCAGGTGTTTAGGCAATCCCTCTACAATATCCAGACGGCTCTAAGCGGCACTACATTGGAGTGACCAAGCGTTGCTTTAGAGTCAGAGTCAACGAGTATTAAGGGACACAAAGTACGGTAAAGTAACCAAGGCTTTTTCCAGAGAAGTCAAATTCCAGTCCCCTATTATTATGTAGGATGATGAAACGAAATTAGCTACCTTCTCTACTCCTAAATGTTCACCCGTTCGGGAAAGCTTGGCGATCATTACCAACAGTGATACTTGCAATGATAGCGTCTCACTCTAGTTGCCACGAATTTGAAACCAGTTCTTCAAGTAACGTTTTCTCCCTATCAAGATAGGGCGTGCACAACCATTGTGATGCCTCGCATCTTTAAATGAGTATAGCGTCGTATCTATTGGGTTGGGGCGAATGAAATGTCCGGCAAAAGACCAGCACAAGTGGACATGAGAATGCAAAAGTAGAACTATTTACCTAGGAAAAATAATCCCCTTCCGCATCGACACATAGTTGCCGTTGGTCCGGCAAGGCCATGATGCTAGAACGGAAATATTATCTGGCTGGGACCTGAAAAAGTCATCAACTGCTCGTTGAACCTCGTTGTCTGTTGTGAACTGTTTTACGGACAGGAACATCTAGACAACGAAACAGATGATAGTCTGTCGGAGACAAGTCCGAGAATTAGGCAGGATCAGGCAATAATTTACAGCCCAAGGCACTTAGTGTCAGCATCGTTCGTTATGCGATATGAGGGCGAGCGTTGTCCTGGATCAGAAGAACACCATGTCGGTTGACCAAAGCCATGAACAACATTTCTCTCGACTTCCAGTGCATCTGGTGTTATTCAGCACAAAAACGTTCTGCAGCGATGGATTGGCCTGTTGCCAAGAAAATGCGATGAATTATCCCGCCTACAGACCACCAGACAAGGAGCATCATCATCTTGGTGTCTATGGGTGGCTCAGGATGCCATCCATCAGACTGTGCCTTGCTTAACCATTGTACAGATGGTTTACGATTATCGTAAAGAACCCACTTTTCGTCGCAGGTGACGATTCGATGCAGTAAAGGTTCCTGTATATCCCTGGCAAGCAGCGACGTGTGAACTTTCAAACACCTTGTCTTGTTGACAGTTGTCAACTCATGCGGTAGCCACATGCCCAGCGTTTTGACCTTACCCAGCGCAAATAGACGCCGAACAACTGTCGTGTGGTGGACATCTACCTCTGCCGCTATCTCACAACACGTTTCCGCTTCTACCACACGTAAGAGAACATCGTCAGAAACAGCAAAAGGTCGGTGATCACGTACTTCGTTTTGCACGCCCTCTTCGAAACTTCACAAAGCATCGCCGAATGGTTTGTTCGTTGGCTGTATTATCCACGAACGCTGTGTTAACATGTCGAGCTGCGATTCCTGCAGAATGTACAAATTTAAATTCATACAGGAAGATGACTATCAAATCCGGCGTCTTCATGTTTCCTTTGCAAGCCACGTCACGTCCGAACAAACCACGCCTGAACCTTGTTCTTCACACACGTGCTAGCGATTTATAATAACTCTGTGACGCAATACCCGCAACCTCTGTGGTTGGTTTCATTCCGCTGTGTTGGGTGCCTGTCTCTACTGGTCGTTCGCGCCGCACAGCTCATTTGCCCCAACCCAATATTTATTGTCAGATAAATTCACCGCGTTTGAATTGTAAAAACTTCCTATTATTCAGATAGGAGTTTCTGTCTAACTTCCTTGAGAAGCCATCTGCTTGATGTGTGAAAGCTTGGAAACGCTTATTTGCATATTCCTACGCGAATAAATCGGAATAGTAGTGAAGTTTTACTATTTAAAGAGTAGTTATTGTTATTTCAAAATGCATTTTTTACGACGGGTATTTGTCAATCTTTAGTATTGGCGAGAAACTGTCAAGGTTAACAATAATTAGAACTATGAACAGATGAAGGAGATTCTTTTTAGTCTAAAAGCAATGTTTTTTTATGTTTTTTTTTATTTGAGGTTTAACGACCACCGTGAGCAACTCAAAGGGCTATACGCAGTCGGCCGTCCCTAATTTGGTGCCGCTGGTTCCAGGGAAAGGAAATAGCCAGTTCCGCAATATAAGCACAACATCCATGCTTCACCGGAATTCGAATCCGGACATCTTTCGGACGGAAGCCATCACTTAATTCACTGCGCCAGCGGGGTGACAAGCAATGTTTATATCTATATTTTTAAAATATCATTTTCAATTTTTGCTCCGAACTACAAGTTTCCGTGCTGAAAACGATGATTGCCTAACTGCAGAAGGCTTTGTCAGAGACATTAATCTGGTGAACGATGTGGAGGAAAGAGGAGTCGTCCTAATGACTTAATATAACAATCTGCACACAAATGATGAAGAACAAAAACGGCCTTTGCTGAAAGTTGCAGCAGATCATTAAAAAAATACCCAGACTTCAGAAAAACGACTTTATAAGGAAAGTGATTACTGATGAACTTTCAGGGTCAACACTCAACAGTCAACCGGTATACTAACTACATTATACTATACCATATTAGATTGTTTGTATTTCATAAAGAACATAAAAACGTTTTTCCTAAAATAACCTCTCCCATGTTTTGCTGGTCGCTATAAGACAAATATACGTAATTCTTAAAATTCCAGGTGGTGGCCCCAAATGTAAAAACTGTCCAATTTTCATCAAATTTAGCATTTCTTGTTTTTTTACAATAGGAGAACAAATTTAGCAGTTGCCCCGGTGAAATTTCAACGTTGTAACTTAATTAACTATAAAGCAGTCGCCCGTCCCTAATTTAAGGTCACTAGTTCCAGGGAAGGGAGAGAGCCAGTGCTGTAAGACAAACACAACATCCATGCCTTGCCGGGATTTGAACACGGCCCCCTTTCCGAGGAAGGAGCAGAGACCATCGCTTAGACCACCGTACCACTGGGGCCTA
The DNA here is from genome assembly GCA_039090855.1 of Macrothele yani. Classification (NCBI taxonomy): domain Eukaryota; kingdom Metazoa; phylum Arthropoda; class Arachnida; order Araneae; family Macrothelidae; genus Macrothele; species Macrothele yani. Next base: position 192,609,431 of record CM076995.1, read on the forward strand.
TACCGCCGTTGGACAAAGGTACACTTTAAGAGAGGATATATTGCATCCTTTAGGTTGGCCGCATACGGTTTTGAATTTAAAACAAATTGTGGCAAAGCGCAAAATTCAGTAAATCATTTCCGCACGGAAATTCTCTTTAAAGATAAAAAACGGTATGGATAGTTCCTTACTTTGAACGGTCCAAATTGTCGTAGCCAACAAACCCAGCAATACCTTGAAAAGGAACTTTACTTCGAAAAGGAGCATGTTGATTTCTCTTCGTCAAGCGATATATCGAAGATTTCGGGGAGACTTTCAGAAGCGTTATGAACTTTCTACTTCGAATTGCTTTTCCTCTGAGCTTTCGTTGGTTACACAGCTGTTTATATATATCCATTATTACTCATCACTTGCGTCAGAATGAGTACTGGTGCATTTAACATATGTTCAGCAATGACTCGTTTGTAATGACGTAAACGATATTCTTATCGCGACAACAAAGGCGAAACCGAATTGTAAACGTCTAGACTTGTCATTCGTTACTGATGCACAGACACATAACTACGCTTGCTAACTTAATAAACGTGAGTTACGAAAAGTCACAGATTATAGTCGTACTCCTGATTTAATAAGATTTCTAAAGCGTGTGGAATATTTCAAATCAAAAGAATTAAAACTGATAGTCGGCCACATTGCGCAGTTGTCTAAACGCTGGCTTCTGATTATACGTCCGAAATGAGTCCGGATTAGAAACCAGTTGAAGTGTGTGGGTGGCGCGTTTTTCTTCCGGCACTGTAGCCATTGCCTGCAAATAATGGAAGGGCAACTCCTTATGACTTATTGATTTGTTCACGGTGGTAGTTAAGGTCCCCGCCTCCCCAAGCCCACCCCAATGAAAAGAGTAACAAAACGATATATGACTTTGTGGACACTAGCGGAAGGCTATTAGTTATATGAAGAAGGAAGGCTGCGCATAATATTATTCATAGTGAAGAGTATTTCACGAAGAATGAAATTTCCAATGTAAATTCTTGTATAAGCTGTCATATTCGTGTGAGATGTTATGCTTATACATATATTTAATATACTAGCTTATTACTCGTTCTTTATATTTTTTGGGAGTTGATTGGAGTTTGAATAATTGACTCCTGTATAATTATTAGCTGCCACCAGACCAGGATTTCTCTGTCCCAGTCAACTTACGCTGTTGTGTTGCTCCTCTGAGGCATGGTGAAGGAAAAGATGACTTGTAGAGTACAGAGCTGAGCATTGGTTACACTATATACATTCCTTTATTTACAGCTTAGTGACGAATATGATGAAAATACATGTCACGTGATAAAAACAATTACTGATCTTGAGCAAGTCGACATTACAGCAAGCTTATTGTTCATTCACAGTCCAGTCTTTGCACTATAAGTGTGCACATAGCATCAAGAAGTTATTTATACATAGCAATTATATGCTCTTCACAGGTGGCTGGATTTCTCAGGTGGAGGATTTCCTTGACAGACCGCAGTCTGGCATGTGATTAGTATTACTACCCAATTACCCACAGGTAATGTCATGTATATACCCTAGTGGCACCTAATTACTCGTAACTCTCTAGTCAGCCGCAGCCGACTAGCGTACGTACATCTCGAGCGACGACTACAAAACGACCATCCTCTTCCTAGTCGAGCAAGAAGTGTCGCAAAAGTCAGTTACAACTTTTTTTCCGCTTAAACTCTCTGCATCCCTGGGCAGCCCAGACTTCGCACAGCCAATCCCGTAAGCGCACGACTTCGGAGCTATAGGCCATGTGGTAAATATATCTTTCCTCCTCAGCTGTCTCTAGCTGCTTGAAACTTTCTGCGCTAGGAAGACATCCCCATGTTCTGTGAACTCCTACCTCAGAGTGGAATTCACCATGGAAAGAATTTTCTTCCTCCTTCTCCTCTCCGTGGGACCCTGGGTACAATATGGCCGACCTGAAGTCATTTTTCTTCCTACAGGGAAAAATGGCGTTCCACACCCCATTTTGGATTTTCTCCATTTTCCCTGTCTTAAATGTTTTTACATCATCACATAAGCCACTCAATTTTTATAATTGAGTGGCTTATGTCGACCCGATATTTGCTCATACGATATTCTCTTCTCGGTCGTTAAACTTCCCCTCCCAAGCACAATGAAAAGGCATATGATGCGTCAAATAAAAATATGCAATCACGCTTTATAGCAGTAGAAATTTGAATTCGAAAAATTAGAAGAAAATATGCGGAAATATTTCATCGCGGTTTAGCACACGACGAGTGGAGTCAAGTATTGGGTCTGACGAGTCGAGATCCAGTCTGAAGTTTTGAAATTGACGAGTTCTTATCTAGAACTAGCCCCGCACATGAAGCAACGCAGTTTTTGTGCAGGAAACATTATATTACTCAAACATAGATTGGTGGTCTCGGGAAGCATAGGTATCGGTGAACGTACGAAATTGTGTGGCGTCTGAAACAGCAGTCAGAGGGCCAGAGATATGAAGAATTGAATCTCAGATCAATTGTCATGCCATATGCTGCAGTCATTAATGATTCGTTCCCTTCATTTACGATAACGCTCGACCTCATATAGAGTGGTTAGTGGGCAGCATGCTTCAGGTGGAGGGAATTGAGGGTATGGTATTGCGAGCTTGCTCGCGTGACTTACATCTAATTGAGCATGTCTGCACACACTTGGCAGACTCTCTGCACCTTCGTCGGCAACGGCGTGACTCTTCGTGAACAGTAGACTGTCCTTATTAAGGAATGGCAAAGATACCCCTAAACGTCTTCGATAAGCTCATCAATACCCTGACACACAGGTGTGCACAGCTGTCTTAGCCGTTTAAGGAGACCACACACCACACTCGAGATCAGTTACCAACTTCAAAAAGGCTGTCATTTTTGTTGTTGTTGTACTGATAGACATAGTGCTCTACATCATATCGCATCATGTGCATTACATGATAATATTACAAAAGAATTATCTAGTGTGCTTTTTCTTTCCCATATTACTGAATATTCTGCTGTATCTTACACAAAACAAATGTTTTACTTTCAACAAGTCAGTCACACAAGATTTTCCTTACCTAATTCTTTTAAAAATTCATTTTTAATTCACTATGCATTTTTACTTTGAAAAATTGTGAGAATATATGAAAGATTTAGTTTTAACGAAATGCAGTGTGGGTGAGACAAAGTATAATGGCTCATCCTGAAAAAATATCATCAGTTATTTGTACTCGGAAACAGTCTGTGTTTTAGGTTCTAACGACCAATCTGGGCGTCAAAATATGTACGTGCCCTCAGGCTATAAATTGGGAGCATTGGGTGCAGGAATTTGGAAAATCTACCCCAGTTAGACAGTCTCACAGGGACAATGCCGTACCTATACTAGACTCGTTCGGTATGCAGTTGGGATTACTAGCCAACGTAGCTGACCATTCGGCTACCGTTAAGGCCTCTTTTTTCTGTCTTTTATACACTGCTGGGCACCCAAAATACAACACCAAAGAGGACACGAGATAGCCAAGCCAGATTTACTGTACACATAACAACAGATACAAAGATGAAACAATTGAGCTTACAGGCCCGTGCGACTTGTAGAACACGCAAAAATCAATAGTTCGTGTGGCCCCCATGGCTGGCAATAACGGCCGCTACACGCCGCGGCATCGAACGAAAGAGGCTTTGGATGTGGGCTTGGGGTATGTCGGTCCAGGCTGCTTCCACACGTTGCCACAGTTCATCAGACGTCGCCTCGGGTGGTGCTTGCCGTGCCACTCGGTTGCCGATCATCGACTAGACGTGTTCGATGGGCGACATATCGGAAGAACAGGTGGGCCACGGCAGCAGTGACACGTTGTTTGCCGTGAAGAATTGTTGCACGATACAGCCACGTGCGGGTGCCAATTGTCCTGTTGAAACGTGGCCGCTGGCAGGTCCTGCAGGTAATGGAGGTCTACAGGCTCCATTACCTGCCGGACCTGCCAGCTGCCACGTTTCAGTACACTCAACATGCTGTTGCGTGTACCGGAGATGCGTACCAGAGGGGTGCGTGTGTCATATCCAATTGCGCTCCAAATTATAACGCCAGGCGAAGAACCGGTATGTCGATGCATAATGCAGGTGTCATACAGTCTCTCGCCATGGTGCCACTACACGCGTATCCGACCATCGTGGTGTTGCAGGCCGAAGCAGGATTCGTCGGAAAGAACAATGTCGTGCCATTCCGTCGTAAAGGTGCGGCGTTCAACGGCCCACTGCCGCCGCACTCGCCGGTGGTGTAACGTCAATGGTGATCCGGGCAATGGGCGCCGTGCGACCAGTCCCCGCTCCTGCAGACGACGTCGAACGGTACATGCTGACACAGGTGGTTGCGCAACTTACCCTAATTCCTGCGCTAACGTTCGTGATGTGGCGGTGCGAGCCGTCAATGCCCGCCGCACAACATGCCGGTCCTCTCTGTTGATTTTCTTTTTTCCTTTTTTTTTCTTTCTGTTTTTTTTAATTGGAGGTATAAAGACCACCGTGAGCAACTCAGTGTGCTATAAGTAGTTACCCGTCCCGAATGTAGGACCACTGGTTCCAGGGAAGAAAGAGTGTCAGTGCCGTAGGACAAACACAACATCCATGCTTCACCGGGATTCGAACCCATACCCCTCTCGGACAAATGATCAGAAACCATCGCCTTAGACCACTGCGCCACTTGGGCGACTTAATTGCCTTGTGATACGTGCGTCTGTTTAACTATCGACGTCGCTCTTCAACGAGCATGTGCGTTACCCGATGTGACGTCACGAAACGTTCGGCGCGTATATCTCCGGAATGCGAAGTCCGATCGGACAACGGACAACGGTTTTCGGCTTCTAGTTCCACGAGGAATCGTCCGTTAGGTTTATTGTGCGGTCATTTCTGATCACCCTGTATATCATAATGTAATGGTGTTGGTGCAGTTCTAAACTAGGGCAATTACCATCATTAATGCTTATGTTCCCCTATCTTAAGACATCGAGATACGTTCATCTGAGATCTGAGCATTTATGTTTAACACGAAATTGATATCATCCTCTCCGGGGACAGTAATTCTAACAGTTATCTTTGGGATGGTCAGAATAAAGATGAGAAAGGTAAGAAACTGATAGATTTTGCCTTTTTAAATGGTTCCACGATTTGTAACGTCCCCTGAAATTCCACCTACCATTCAGGAAAAAACTGATCGCCTTCATTCGACGTGATGTTCACCAGAAATTGATAAATTTCCCTCATATTTGTTTGGTGTGTTTGTGATGATATTTCGGGGAGCAACCACGTGTATACATCGTATTCAGCGGGTGCTACGGTGACATAGTTCACGTAGATTTTCACACAACAATTTCGATTGGGTTTTTTTCAAGTCTGATTCGGGAAAACTATTTTTACGATGGGAAATTTGAAGAGTTTCTGATACAACTGCTAAGAATCTATACAGATAAACATTTACGAGTGGGGTGATATAGACCTGAGAAGATTGAAAGATTCAGAAAAACGAACCTCAACCTTTCAAAGATGGTAAAAAATCAAATTGAAAATCTTAAGATCCAAGAGTAGAATTGTTAGAAAAAAATGCAAATATCCAAATATCATCAAACAGAGCGAGAATTATTTTCAACTGAAATATAAGAAAATTTCAGCAGAATATAAAATTGAACTTTGGGTGAAGAAAAATAAAAATTGGAAAGAAATCTATGACACATCAAGTCAAGTATTTCCATTCGGTCTTTCTTTTAAAATTGCTAAAAGCCGTTGAAATTGTCGATAACTAAGAAAAAAAGTTGGAACTTTTCTTTATTGGAGGTTTACGACCACCGTGAGCAAATCGCTGGGCTATAAGCAATCACCATTCCCTAATTTAGGATCACTGGTTCCAGGAAGGAGAAAGCAGACCTGACAAAACAACTTACGTTACACCTATCCAAGCCAGAACAGTTTTCATTTCACCTATGCACTCAGACGTGACACAACAACGTACATTACACCTATCGAAGTACACGTGACAAAATTATTCGCATTGCACCTATCCAAGCAGACCTGACAAAATAACTTACGTTACACCTATTCAAGCCAGAACTGTTTTCATTTCACTTATCCACTCAGACGTGACAAAACAACGTACATTACACCTATCGAAGCACACGTGGCAAAACTATTCGCATTACCCCTATCCAAGCAGACGTGACAAAAGCACTTACATTACACCTATCCAAGCAGACCTGACAAAACAACTTACGTTACACCTATTCAAGCCAGAACTGTTTTCATTTCACCTATCCACTCAGACGTGACAAAACAACGTACATTACACCTATCGAAGCACACGTGACAAAACTATTCGCATTACCCCTATCCAAGCAGACGTGACAAAAGCACTTACATTACACCTATCCAAGCAGACCTGACAAAACAACATACACTACACCTGTTCAAGCCAGAACTGTTTTCATTTCACCTATCCACTCAGACGTGACAAAACAACTTACAGTACACCTATCCAAGCAGACGTCACTAAACAACTTACATTACACCTATCCAAGCAGACCTGACAAAACAACTTACGTAACACCTATTCAAGCCAAAACTGTTTTCATTTCACCTATTCACTCAGACGTGACAAAACAACTTACAGTACATCTATCCAAGCAGACGTCACTAAACAACTTACATTACACCTATCCAAGCATACGTGATAAAACAATTTAAATTACATCTATCCACTGAGACGTGACAAAACTATTACATTACACCTATCCTAGCAGACCTGACAAAACAACTTACGTTACACCTATTCAAGCCAGAACTGTTTTCATTTCACCTATCCACTCAGACGTGACCAAACAACTTACAGTACATCTATCCAAGCAGACGTCACTAAACAACTTACATTACACCTATCCAAGCATACGTGATAAAACAATTTAAATTACATCTATCCACTGAGACGTGACAAAACTATTACATTACACCTATCCTAGCAGACCTGACAAAACAACTTACGTTACACCTATTCAAGCCAGAACTGTTTTCATTTCACCTATCCACTCAGACGTGACAAAACAACTTACAGTACATCTATCCAAGCAGACGTCACTAAACAACCTACATTACACCTGTCCAAGCATACGTGATAAAACAATTTAAATTACATCTATCCACTGAGACGTGACAAAACTATTACATTACGCCTATCCAAGCAGACCTGACGAAACAACTTACAGTACATCTATCCAAGCAGACGTCACTAAACAACTTACATTACACATATCCAAGCATACGTGATAAAACAATTTAAATTACATCTATCCACTGAGACGTGACAAAACTATTACATTACACCTATCCAAGCAGACCTGACAAAACAACTTACGTTACACCTATTCAAGCCAGAACTGTTTTCATTTCACCTATCCACTCAGACGTGACAAAACAACTTACAGTACATCTATCCAAGCAGACGTCACTAAACAACTTACATTATACCTATCCAAGCATACGTGATAAAACAATTTAAATTACATCTATCCACTGAGACGTGACAAAACTATTACATTACACCTATCCAAGCAGACCTGACAAAACAACTTACGTTACACCTATTCAAGCCAGAACTGTTTTCATTTCACCTATCCACTCAGACGTGATAAAACAACTTACAGTACATCTATCCAAGCAGACGTCACTAAACAACTTACATTACACCTATCCAAGCATACGTGATAAAACAATTTAAATTACATCTATCCACCGAGACGTGACAAAACTATTACATTACACCAATCCAAGCACACGAGATAAAACAATTTACATTACATCTATCCAAGCACGCGTGGCAAAACTATTACATTACACCTATCCAAGCAGACCTGACAAAACAACTTACGTTACACCTATTCAAGCCAGAACTGTTTTCATTTCACCTATCCACTCAGACGTGACAAAACAACTTACAGTACATCTATCCAAGCAGACGTCACTAAACAACTTACATTACACCTATCCAAGCATACGTGATAAAACAATTTAAATTACATCTCTCCACGGAGACGTGACAAAACTATTACATTACACCTATCCAAGCAGACCTGACAAAACAACTTACGTTACACCTATTCAAGCCAGAACTGTTTTCATTTCACCTATCCACTCAGACGTGACAAAACAACTTACAGTACATCTATCCAAGCAGACGTCACTAAACAACTTTCATTACACCTATCCAAGCATACGTGATAAAACAATTTAAATTACAGCTATCCAATGAGACGTGACAAAACTATTACATTACACCTATCCAAGCAGACCTGACAAAACAACTTACAGTACACCTATCCAAGCAGACGTCACTAAACAACTTACATTACACCTATCCAAGCAGACCTGACAAAACAACTTACGTTACACCTATTCAAGCCAAAACTGTTTTCATTTCACCTATTCACTCAGACGTGACAAAACAACTTACAGTACATCTATCCAAGCAGACGTCACTAAACAACTTACATTACACCTATCCAAGCATACGTGATAAAACAATTTAAATTACATCTATCCACTGAGACGTGACAAAACTATTACATTACACCTATCCAAGCAGATCTGACAAAACAACTTACAGTACATCTATCCAAGCAGACGTCACTAAACAACTTACATTACACCTATCCAAGCATACGTGATAAAACAATTTAAATTACATCTATCCACTGAGACGTGACAAAACTATTACATTACACCTATCCAAGCAGACCTGACAAAACAACTTACGTTACACCTATTCAAGCCAGAACTGTTTTCATTTCACCTATCCACTCAGACGTGACCAAACAACTTACAGTACATCTATCCAAGCAGACGTCACTAAACAACTTACATTACACCTATCCAAGCATACGTGATAAAACAATTTAAATTACATCTATCCACTGAGACGTGACAAAACTATTACATTACACCTATCCAAGCAGACCTGACAAAACAACTTACGTTACACCTATTCAAGCCAGAACTGTTTTCATTTCACCTATCCACTCAGACGTGACAAAACAACTTACACTACATCTATCCAAGCAGACGTCACTAAACAACCTACATTACACCTGTCCAAGCATACGTGATAAAACAATTTAAATTACATCTATCCACTGAGACGTGACAAAACTATTACATTACACCTATCCAAGCAGACCTGACGAAACAACTTACAGTACATCTATCCAAGCAGACGTCACTAAACAACTTACATTACACATATCCAAGCATACGTGATAAAACAATTTAAATTACATCTATCCACTGAGACGTGACAAAACTATTACATTACACCTATCCAAGCAGACCTGACAAAACAACTTACGTTACACCTATTCAAGCCAGAACTGTTTTCATTTCACCTATCCACTCAGACGTGACAAAACAACTTACAGTACATCTATCCAAGCAGACGTCACTAAACAACTTACATTATACCTATCCAAGCATACGTGATAAAGCAATTTAAATTACATCTATCCACTGAGACGTGACAAAACTATTACATTACACCTATCCAAGCAGACCTGACAAAACAACTTACGTTACACCTATTCAAGCCAGAACTGTTTTCATTTCACCTATCCACTCAGACGTGACAAAACAACTTACAGTACATCTATCCAAGCAGACGTCACTAAACAACTTTCATTACACCTATCCAAGCATACGTGATAAAACAATTTAAATTACATCTATCCAATGAGACGTGACAAAACTATTACATTACACCTATCCAAGCAGACCTGACAAAACAACTTACGATACACCTATTCAAGCCAGAACTGTTTTCATTTCACCTATCCACTCAGACGTGACAAAACAACTTACAGTACATCTATCCAAGCAGACGTCACTAAACAACCTACATTACACCTGTCCAAGCATACGTGATAAAACAATTTAAATTACATCTATCCACTGAGACGTGACAAAACTATTACATTACACCTATCCAAGCAGACCTGACAAAACAACTTACAGTACACCTATCCAAGCAGACGTCACTAAACAACTTACATTGCACCTATCCAAGCAGACCTGACAAAACAACTTACGTTACACCTATTCAAGCCAAAACTGTTTTCATTTCACCTATTCACTCAGACGTGACAAAACAACTTACAGTACATCTATCCAAGCAGACGTCACTAAACAACTTACATTACACCTATCCAAGCATACGTGATAAAACAATTTAAATTACATCTATCCACTGAGACGTGACAAAACTATTACATTACACCTATCCAAGCAGATCTGACAAAACAACTTACAGTACATCTATCCAAGCAGACGTCACTAAACAACTTACATTACACCTATCCAAGCATACGTGATAAAACAATTTAAATTACATCTATCCACTGAGACGTGACAAAACTATTACATTACACCTATCCAAGCAGACCTGACAAAACAACTTACGTTACACCTATTCAAGCCAGAACTGTTTTCATTTCACCTATCCACTCAGACGTGACCAAACAACTTACAGTACATCTATCCAAGCAGACGTCACTAAACAACTTACATTACACCTATCCAAGCATACGTGATAAAACAATTTAAATTACATCTATCCACTGAGACGTGACAAAACTATTACATTACACCTATCCAAGCAGACCTGACAAAACAACTTACGTTACACCTATTCAAGCCAGAACTGTTTTCATTTCACCTATCCACTCAGACGTGACAAAACAACTTACAGTACATCTATCCAAGCAGACGTCACTAAACAACCTACATTACACCTGTCCAAGCATACGTGATAAAACAATTTAAATTACATCTATCCACTGAGACGTGACAAAACTATTACATTACACCTATCCAAGCAGACCTGACGAAACAACTTACAGTACATCTATCCAAGCAGACGTCACTAAACAACTTACATTACACAGATCCAAGCATACGTGATAAAACAATTTAAATTACATCTATCCACTGAGACGTGACAAAACTATTACATTACACCTATCCAAGCAGACCTGACAAAACAACTTACGTTACACCTATTCAAGCCAGAACTGTTTTCATTTCACCTATCCACTCAGACGTGACAAAACAACTTACAGTACATCTATCCAAGCAGACGTCACTAAACAACTTACATTATACCTATCCAAGCATACGTGATAAAACAATTTAAATTACATCTATCCACTGAGACGTGACAAAACTATTACATTACACCTATCCAAGCAGACCTGACAAAACAACTTACGTTACACCTATTCAAGTAAGAACTGTTTTCATTTCACCTATCCACTCAGACGTGACAAAACAACTTACAGTACATCTATCCAAGCAGACGTCACTAAACAACTTACATTACACCTATCCAAGCATACGTGATAAAACAATTTAAATTACATCTATCCACCGAGACGTGACAAAACTATTACATTACACCAATCCAAGCACACGAGATAAAACAATTTACATTACATCTATCCAAGCACGCGTGGCAAAACTATTACATTACACCTATCCAAGCAGACCTGACAAAACAACTTACGTTACACCTATTCAAGCCAGAACTGTTTTCATTTCACCTATCCACTCAGACGTGACAAAACAACTTACAGTACATCTATCCAAGCAGACGTCACTAAACAACTTACATTACACCTATCCAAGCATACGTGATAAAACAATTTAAATTACATCTCTCCACTGAGACGTGACAAAACTATTACATTACACCTATCCAAGCAGACCTGACAAAACAACTTACGTTACACCTATTCAAGCCAGAACTGTTTTCATTTCACCTATCCACTCAGACGTGACAAAACAACTTACAGTACATCTATCCAAGCAGACGTCACTAAACAACTTTCATTACACCTATCCAAGCATACGTGATAAAACAATTTAAATTACATCTATCCAATGAGACGTGACAAAACTATTACATTACACCTATCCAAGCAGACCTGACAAAACAACTTACAGTACACCTATCCAAGCAGACGTCACTAAACAACTTACATTACACCTATCCAAGCAGACCTGACAAAACAACTTACGTTACACCTATTCAAGCCAAAACTGTTTTCATTTCACCTATTCACTCAGACGTGACAAAACAACTTACAGTACATCTATCCAAGCAGACGTCACTAAACAACTTACATTACACCTATCCAAGCATACGTGATAAAACAATTTAAATTACATCTATCCACTGAGACGTGACAAAACTATTACATTACACCTATCCAAGCAGATCTGACAAAACAACTTACGTTACACCTATTCAAGCCAGAACTGTTTTTATTTCACCTATCCACTCAGACGTGACCAAATACCTTACAGTACATCTATCCAAGCAGACGTCACTAAACAACTTACATTACACCTATCCAAGCATACGTGATAAAACAATTTAAATTACATCTATCCACTGAGACGTGACAAAACTATTACATTACACCTATCCAAGCAGACCTGACAAAACAACTTACGTTACACCTATTCAAGCCAGAACTGTTTTCATTTCACCTATCCACTCAGACGTGACAAAACAACTTACACTACATCTATCCAAGCAGACGTCACTAAACAACCTACATTACACCTGTCCAAGCATACGTGATAAAACAATTTAAATTACATCTATCCACTGAGACGTGACAAAACTATTACATTACACCTATCCAAGCAGACCTGACGAAACAACTTACAGTACATCTATCCAAGCAGACGTCACTAAACAACTTACATTACACATATCCAAGCATACGTGATAAAACAATTTAAATTACATCTATCCACTGAGACGTGACAAAACTATTACATTACACCTATCCAAGCAGACCTGACAAAACAACTTACGTTACACCTATTCAAGCCAGAACTGTTTTCATTTCACCTATCCACTCAGACGTGACAAAACAACTTACAGTACATCTATCCAAGCAGACGTCACTAAACAACTTACATTATACCTATCCAAGCATACGTGATAAAACAATTTAAATTACATCTATCCACTGAGACGTGACAAAACTATTACATTACACCTATCCAAGCAGACCTGACAAAACAACTTACGTTACACCTATTCAAGCCAGAACTGTTTTCACTTCACCTATCCACTCAGACGTGACAAAACAACTTACAGTACATCTATCCAAGCAGACGTCACTAAACAACTTTCATTACACCTATCCAAGCATACGTGATAAAACAATTTAAATTACATCTATCCAATGAGACGTGACAAAACTATTACATTACACCTATCCAAGCAGACCTGACAAAACAACTTACGTTACACCTATTCAAGCCAGAACTGTTTTCATTTCACCTATCCACTCAGACGTGACAAAACAACTTACAGTACATCTATCCAAGCAGACGTCACTAAACAACCTACATTACACCTGTCCAAGCATACGTGATAAAACAATTTAAATTACATCTATCCACTGAGACGTGACAAAACTATTACATTACACCTATCCAAGCAGACCTGACGAAACAACTTACAGTACATCTATCCAAGCAGACGTCACTAAACAACTTACATTACACATATCCAAGCATACGTGATAAAACAATTTAAATTACATCTATCCACTGAGACGTGACAAAACTATTACATTACACCTATCCAAGCAGACCTGACAAAACAACTTACGTTACACCTATTCAAGCCAGAACTGTTTTCATTTCACCTATCCACTCAGACGTGACAAAACAACTTACAGTACATCTATCCAAGCAGACGTCACTAAACAACTTACATTATACCTATCCAAGCATACGTGATAAAACAATTTAAATTACATCTATCCACTGAGACGTGACAAAACTATTACATTACACCTATCCAAGCAGACCTGACAAAACAACTTACGTTACACCTATTCAAGCCAGAACTGTTTTCATTTCACCTATCCACTCAGACGTGACAAAACAACTTACAGTACATCTATCCAAGCAGACGTCACTAAACAACTTTCATTACACCTATCCAAGCATACGTGATAAAACAATTTAAATTACATCTATCCAATGAGACGTGACAAAACTATTACATTACACCTATCCAAGCAGACCTGACAAAACAACTTACGTTACACCTATTCAAGCCAAAACTGTTTTCATTTCACCTATTCACTCAGATGTGACAAAACAACTTACAGTACATCTATCCAAGCATACGTGATAAAACAATTTAAATTACATCTATCCACTGAGACGTGACAAAACTATTACATTACACCTATCCAAGCAGATCTGACAAAACAACTTACAGTACATCTATCCAAGCAGACGTCACTAAACAACTTACATTACACCTATCCAAGCATACGTGATAAAACAATTTAAATTACATCTATCCACTGAGACGTGACAAAACTATTACATTACACCTATCCAAGCAGACCTGACAAAACAACTTACGTTACACCTATTCAAGCCAGAACTGTTTTCATTTCACCTATCCACTCAGACGTGACCAAACAACTTACAGTACATCTATCCAAGCAGACGTCACTAAACAACTTACATTACACCTATCCAAGCATACGTGATAAAACAATTTAAATTATATCTATCCACTGAGACGTGACAAAACTATTACATTACACCTATCCAAGCAGACCTGACAAAACAACTTACGTTACACCTATTCAAGCCAGAACTGTTTTCATTTCACCTATCCACTCAGACGTGACAAAACAACTTACACTACATCTATCCAAGCAGACGTCACTAAACAACCTACATTACACCTGTCCAAGCATACGTGATAAAACAATTTAAATTACATCTATCCACTGAGACGTGACAAAACTATTACATTACACCTATCCAAGCAGACCTGACGAAACAACTTACAGTACATCTATCCAAGCAGACGTCACTAAACAACTTACATTACACATATCCAAGCATACGTGATAAAACAATTTAAATTACATCTATCCACTGAGACGTGACAATACTATTACATTACACCTATCCAAGCAGACCTGACAAAACAACTTACGTTACACCTATTCAAGCCAGAACTGTTTTCATTTCACCTATCCACTCAGACGTGACAAAACAACTTACAGTACATCTATCCAAGCAGACGTCACTAAACAACTTACATTATACCTATCCAAGCATACGTGATAAAACAATTTAAATTACATCTATCCACTGAGACGTGACAAAACTATTACATTACACCTATCCAAGCAGACCTGACAAAACAACTTACGTTACACCTATTCAAGCCAGAACTGTTTTCATTTCACCTATCCACTCAGACGTGACCAAACAACTTACAGTACATCTATCCAAGCAGACGTCACTAAACAACTTTCATTACACCTATCCAAGCATACGTGATAAAACAATTTAAATTACATCTATCCAATGAGACGTGACAAAACTATTACATTACACCTATCCAAGCAGACCTGACAAAACAACTTACGTTACACCTATTCAAGACAGAACTGTTTTCATTTCACCTATCCACTCAGACGTGACAAAACAACTTACAGTACATCTATCCAAGCAGACGTCACTAAACAACCTACATTACACCTGTCCAAGCATACGTGATAAAACAATTTAAATTACATCTATCCACTGAGACGTGACAAAACTATTACATTACACCTATCCAAGCAGACCTGACGAAACAACTTACAGTACATCTATCCCAGCAGACGTCACTAAACAACTTACATTACACATATCCAAGCATACGTGATAAAACAATTTAAATTACATCTATCCACTGAGACGTGACAAAACTATTACATTACACCTATCCAAGCAGACCTGACAAAACAACTTACGTTACACCTATTCAAGCCAGAACTGTTTTCATTTCACCTATCCACTCAGACGTGACAAAACAACTTACAGTACATCTATCCAAGCAGACGTCACTAAACAACTTACATTATACCTATCCAAGCATACGTGATAAAACAATTTAAATTACATCTCTCCACTGAGACGTGACAAAACTATTACATTACACCTATCCAAGCAGACCTGACAAAACAACTTACGTTACACCTATTCAAGCCAGAACTGTTTTCATTTCACCTATCCACTCAGACGTGACAAAACAACTTACAGTACATCTATCCAAGCAGACGTCACTAAACAACTTTCATTACACCTATCCAAGCATACGTGATAAAACAATTTAAATTACATCTATCCAATGAGACGTGACAAAACTATTACATTACACCTATCCAAGCAGACCTGACAAAACAACTTACAGTACACCTATCCAAGCAGACGTCACTAAACAACTTACATTACACCTATCCAAGCAGACCTGACAAAACAACTTACGTTACACCTATTCAAGCCAAAACTGTTTTCATTTCACCTATTCACTCAGACGTGACAAAACAACTTACAGTACATCTATCCAAGCAGACGTCACTAAACAACTTACATTACACCTATCCAAGCATACGTGATAAAACAATTTAAATTACATCTATCCACTGAGACGTGACAAAACTATTACATTACACCTATCCAAGCAGATCAGACAAAACAACTTACAGTACATCTATCCAAGCAGACGTCACTAAACAACTTACATTACACCTATCCAAGCATACGTGATAAAACAATTTAAATTACATCTATCCACTGAGACGTGACAAAACTATTACATTACACCTATCCAAGCAGACCTGACAAAACAACTTACAGTACATACAAGCAGACGTCACTAAACAACTTACAAGCCAAGCATACGTGATAAAACAATTTAAATTACATCTATCCACTGAGACGTGACAAAACTATTACATTACACCTATCCAAGCAGATCAGACAAAACAACTTACAGTACATCTATCCAAGCAGACGTCACTAAACAACTTACATTACACCTATCCAAGCATACGTGATAAAACAATTTAAATTACATCTATCCACTGAGACGTGACAAAACTATTACATTACACCTATCCAAGCAGACCTGACAAAACAACTTACGTTACACCTATTCAAGCCAGAACTGTTTTCATTTCACCTATCCACTCAGACGTGACCAAACAACTTACAGTACATCTATCCAAGCAGACGTCACTAAACAACTTACATTATACCTATCCAAGCATACGTGATAAAACAATTTAAATTACATCTATCCACTGAGACGTTACAAAACTATTACATTACACCTATCCAAGCAGACCTGACAAAACAACTTACGTTACACCTATTCAAGCCAGAACTGTTTTCATTTCACCTATCCACTCAGACGTGACAAAAAAACTTACAGTACATCTATCCAAGCAGACGTCACTAAACAACTTTCATTACACCTATCCAAGCATACGTGATAAAACAATTTAAATTACATCTATCCAATGAGACGTGACAAAACTATTACATTACACCTATCCAAGCAGACCTGACAAAACAACTTACAGTACACCTATCCAAGCAGACGTCACTAAACAACTTACATTACACCTATCCAAGCAGACCTGACAAAACAACTTACGTTACACCTATTCAAGCCAAAACTGTTTTCATTTCACCTATTCACTCAGATGTGACAAAACAACTTACAGTACATCTATCCAAGCATACGTGATAAAACAATTTAAATTACATCTATCCACTGAGACGTGACAAAACTATTACATTACACCTATCCAAGCAGATCTGACAAAACAACTTACAGTACATCTATCCAAGCAGACGTCACTAAACAACTTACATTACACCTATCCAAGCATACGTGATAAAACAATTTAAATTACATCTATCCACTGAGACGTGACAAAACTATTACATTACACCTATCCAAGCAGACCTGACAAAACAACTTACGTTACACCTATTCAAGCCAGAACTGTTTTCATTTCACCTATCCACTCAGACGTGACCAAACAACTTACAGTACATCTATCCAAGCAGACGTCACTAAACAACTTACATTACACCTATCCAAGCATACGTGATAAAACAATTTAAATTATATCTATCCACTGAGACGTGACAAAACTATTACATTACACCTATCCAAGCAGACCTGACAAAACAACTTACGTTACACCTATTCAAGCCAGAACTGTTTTCATTTCACCTATCCACTCAGACGTGACAAAACAACTTACACTACATCTATCCAAGCAGACGTCACTAAACAACCTACATTACACCTGTCCAAGCATACGTGATAAAACAATTTAAATTACATCTATCCACTGAGACGTGACAAAACTATTACATTACACCTATCCAAGCAGACCTGACGAAACAACTTACAGTACATCTATCCAAGCAGACGTCACTAAACAACTTACATTACACATATCCAAGCATACGTGATAAAACAATTTAAATTACATCTATCCACTGAGACGTGACAATACTATTACATTACACCTATCCAAGCAGACCTGACAAAACAACTTACGTTACACCTATTCAAGCCAGAACTGTTTTCATTTCACCTATCCACTCAGACGTGACAAAACAACTTACAGTACATCTATCCAAGCAGACGTCACTAAACAACTTACATTATACCTATCCAAGCATACGTGATAAAACAATTTAAATTACATCTATCCACTGAGACGTGACAAAACTATTACATTACACCTATCCAAGCAGACCTGACAAAACAACTTACGTTACACCTATTCAAGCCAGAACTGTTTTCATTTCACCTATCCACTCAGACGTGACCAAACAACTTACAGTACATCTATCCAAGCAGACGTCACTAAACAACTTTCATTACACCTATCCAAGCATACGTGATAAAACAATTTAAATTACATCTATCCAATGAGACGTGACAAAACTATTACATTACACCTATCCAAGCAGACCTGACAAAACAACTTACGTTACACCTATTCAAGACAGAACTGTTTTCATTTCACCTATCCACTCAGACGTGACAAAACAACTTACAGTACATCTATCCAAGCAGACGTCACTAAACAACCTACATTACACCTGTCCAAGCATACGTGATAAAACAATTTAAATTACATCTATCCACTGAGACGTGACAAAACTATTACATTACACCTATCCAAGCAGACCTGACGAAACAACTTACAGTACATCTATCCCAGCAGACGTCACTAAACAACTTACATTACACATATCCAAGCATACGTGATAAAACAATTTAAATTACATCTATCCACTGAGACGTGACAAAACTATTACATTACACCTATCCAAGCAGACCTGACAAAACAACTTACGTTACACCTATTCAAGCCAGAACTGTTTTCATTTCACCTATCCACTCAGACGTGACAAAACAACTTACAGTACATCTATCCAAGCAGACGTCACTAAACAACTTACATTATACCTATCCAAGCATACGTGATAAAACAATTTAAATTACATCTCTCCACTGAGACGTGACAAAACTATTACATTACACCTATCCAAGCAGACCTGACAAAACAACTTACGTTACACCTATTCAAGCCAGAACTGTTTTCATTTCACCTATCCACTCAGACGTGACAAAACAACTTACAGTACATCTATCCAAGCAGACGTCACTAAACAACTTTCATTACACCTATCCAAGCATACGTGATAAAACAATTTAAATTACATCTATCCAATGAGACGTGACAAAACTATTACATTACACCTATCCAAGCAGACCTGACAAAACAACTTACAGTACACCTATCCAAGCAGACGTCACTAAACAACTTACATTACACCTATCCAAGCAGACCTGACAAAACAACTTACGTTACACCTATTCAAGCCAAAACTGTTTTCATTTCACCTATTCACTCAGACGTGACAAAACAACTTACAGTACATCTATCCAAGCAGACGTCACTAAACAACTTACATTACACCTATCCAAGCATACGTGATAAAACAATTTAAATTACATCTATCCACTGAGACGTGACAAAACTATTACATTACACCTATCCAAGCAGATCTGACAAAACAACTTACAGTACATCTATCCAAGCAGACGTCACTAAACAACTTACATTACACCTATCCAAGCATACGTGATAAAACAATTTAAATTACATCTATCCACTGAGACGTGACAAAACTATTACATTACACCTATCCAAGCAGACCTGACAAAACAACTTACGTTACACCTATTCAAGCCAGAACTGTTTTCATTTCACCTATCCACTCAGACGTGACCAAACAACTTACAGTACATCTCTCCAAGCAGACGTCACTAAACAACTTACATTACACCTATCCAAGCATACGTGATAAAACAATTTAAATTACATCTATCCACTGAGACGTGACAAAACTATTACATTACACCTATCCAAGCAGACCTGACAAAACAACTTACGTTACACCTATTCAAGCCAGAACTGTTTTCATTTCACCTATCCACTCAGACGTGACAAAACAACTTACAGTACATCTATCCAAGCAGACGTCACTAAACAACCTACATTACACCTGTCTAAGCATACGTGATAAAACAATTTAAATTACATCTATCCACTGAGACGTGACAAAACTATTACATTACACCTATCCAAGCAGACCTGACGAAACAACTTACAGTACATCTATCCAAGCAGACGTCACTAAACAACTTACATTACACAGATCCAAGCATACGTGATAAAACAATTTAAATTACATCTATCCACTGAGACGTGACAAAACTACTTACATTACACCTATCCAAGCAGACCTGACAAAACAACTTACGTTACACCTATTCAAGCCAGAACTGTTTTCATTTCACCTATCCACTCAGACGTGACAAAACAACTTACAGTACATCTATCCAAGCAGACGTCACTAAACAACTTACATTATACCTATCCAAGCATACGTGATAAAACAATTTAAATTACATCTATCCACTGAGACGTGACAAAACTATTACATTACACCTATCCAAGCAGACCTGACAAAACAACTTACGTTACACCTATTCAAGCCAGAACTGTTTTCATTTCACCTATCCACTCAGACGTGACAAAACAACTTACAGTACATCTATCCAAGCAGACGTCACTAAACAACTTACATTACACCTATCCAAGCATACGTGATAAAACAATTTAAATTACATCTATCCAAGCAGACGTGACAAAACTATTACATTACACCGATCCAAGCACACGAGATAAAACAATTTACATTACATCTATCCAAGCACGCGTGACAAAACTACTTACATTAAACGTATCCAAGCTGACCTGACAAAACAATTTACGTTACACCTTCCAGAACTGTTTTCGTGTTCTTTAGAAACGATGAGAACTTAGAGTTGATTTCGAAGTGTGGTATTTTAGAATTGATAAACATTAGCAGTTAGTACGGCCGCTTTTTAACTTCTTCATTGTGTCAGTCTTGGAATGGATGTAGGCTGCATTTCCGTTTATTCGTGATGCATTTTACACTGCTCAAATTATTTAGGAAATAACGTCACTTCGGCGACATTATGTCGGCCAATCGTGTGATAACTTTCAGAAACGTGGAAAACGCAAGAAGCGTGGTACATTGACAGCTGACTCATTTATGTCCTGTAACGTACCAGGAGATGTGACGTACCTGCCAGAAGGACGCACACGACATAAAGGCAGATAGGAATCTGAATAAAATGTCCGCGTAGCTCAACTGGTAGAGCAACTTGTTCCGGAATAAGCGGCCTCGGGTTCGAATCCTGGCGCGGATAAAAATGACGGAGAAATTTACTTCGTTATAATGGCGCCCGAACTATCCGGATGACCCGACCGTTCACAATCTCGCAATGGTGTGATGTTATTTCCACACCGCGAGATAGGAAAAATAAGAGTAGCACTTCGGAAAAAAAAAAAAAAAAAAAAAAAAAAAATAAGGGGAGATGATGTAACGTACCAGGAGATGTGACATACCTGCCAGACGGACGCACACGACATAAAGGCAGATAGGAATCAGAATAAAATGTCCGCGTAGCTCAACTGGTAGAGCAACTTGTTATGGAATAAGCGGCCTCGGGTTCGAATCCTGGCGCGGATAAAAATGACGGAGAAATTTACTTCGTTATAATCCTTATGCAAATTATCATCTGTGATGTCAGAAGGTACAAATCACAGATTGATATAAACACGAAGGTTTTCCGGAAGTTACGTTATTATTCAGGTTTATCGAGGCACTTTAAAGTATTTCTTGAACGCCATGGTTCAAACAAAGTCTAAACAGCCTAATTTAGCTGAACCAACGTAGTGGATAGCAATTGGAAGGGTGGAAGCAGGTGAGACTCAGCGGGTGGTATCAAAATTATTGGACTGCCGCGAAGTGCCATTTCCCAAGTATAGACACGATTCCAAGACACCGGTAATGTTCAAAGAACACAAGGTCAAGGCCATCCTGGAGAAACACCAGCAAGAGACGATTGTTACCTTCTACTTACAGCCAGTCGGAACTGACGAAGAAATGCTACTCAGCTCTAGGGAACGCTTTCCATGTCAACAGGACCCAAGTTGTCAATTCAAACAATGCATAGTAGCCTTCGCCACGAGGGCTTTTATATACGTAAAGCAACAGTGTTTGTTCTTCTTACAGGACATAGCTCAGTATCTATGGGATGGCATCTTACGTCCGAAGAAACTGCGCTGAGGAATATCGTGGTTTGGGAAAGGATGAGGAGAGTCAAGTTCTCCTAACTGGCGATTCGAGATTCAGTCTGGTGTCCGACAATTGACGAATCTTGACTAGAGGGGACCCTGCATATGAAATAGCCCATCTCTTCTGTAGGAAACATCACATTAAGACGACCATGGATTGATGATCTTATTTTGTAGAAAAACCTTCGGTATGAAAGCTCGCGATCACTTCAAAATATCAAAGTAATCGCATGCTAATTAAATACCATTGACTTATATCGAGTAATGTTTATCCGATCTACAAAATTCGAATTGAATTCTTAAAATCACGACAAGTTGAGTTTGTATATTGATTTAATTTAGCACAATTTAAATATTAATTTGTATGCTTTAATTTTTTTAAATTTTTTTATTTTATCGAACTTTCCGAGTTTAGTGTTTATACATTTAGAAAAACATCGATCTATCTATGACCCTCTAACCCACAATAAAAACTGTAACCTTGAGATGTCAAAGTAAGCAAAATTGCATCTAAAAGCAGATGAATATTACTTAAAGCTTAAAAATAAAATTAGTCTTCGAATAAGTTATCCCTTTTATATTAATATTTATTTAAAGCTTAAAACCAACCGTCCTTGGACGGGCTATAGTTAAATTATACCCATTGTCATAAGCCTTGCGGCAGCGTGTGGAAATTTTAGTGCGCAACACAACTGTTCACTGTGCAACCGCATAATGTCAAATTTACGAAAAAGCTCGAGCTAGCATTGCGTGCTTGCATAACTGTGAGCATGCGCTCCTGTTCATAAAAAACAGAACACCTGAAAGGAATCGAGCACGTACTTTGATTTTTACAGGATATGCTCATGTGATACAGAGGGTGAATCGAAAGGTTTGCAATATTTGCATAAACGCATGTGCTGCGGCGGATATATCACGTGTTTAAA
This sequence comes from Macrothele yani, assembly GCA_039090855.1. Taxonomy (NCBI): domain Eukaryota; kingdom Metazoa; phylum Arthropoda; class Arachnida; order Araneae; family Macrothelidae; genus Macrothele; species Macrothele yani. Next base: position 192,633,035 of record CM076995.1, read on the forward strand.
CTAGTTCAAGTTGCGTACTGCAGTCAGTTGAAAGGGATATAAAGTAGTAGTCGTTGCTGCAACATTGCATGACCTCGTTCTATCTATAGTTGGGACTCCTAAAAGATGAAGAGCTACAACCGGTTAATTTGGTAACTTTTGCTATACGAGTTTGAACTCAGCCATAATGCTGCTCAAGCAACACGAAACAATTGTCATGCAAAAGAGAAAGGCTTCGTAGACCGCAGTACCGCAACCACATGGTTCAAGAAGTTTCGTTCAGGCGACAGAAACCTCGACGAACAGCGAAAGTCAGGTAGACCGCGAATCGTGGATTCAGAGGCCGTGCGCCAGGCCGTAGAGGAAAATCCGACAACCAGAAATTATCAGCCGAGCTGGGTATATCACAGCCCATAGTAGTTCGTGACCTTCAAGACCTCGACGAGGTCTACAGTAGTTGCCACATTGTCCATCACGAAGTGTCGCCAGCTGAAGCAAACCGCAGCGTGGAAGTGTTCACGAATATCATAGAAAACCCACGCGATGTACATTTTATCAAGAGAATTGTGACGTGCGATGAAATGTGGGTCTATAAACGTGCGATGAAAAGTGTGTCCATAATCCTAACACACACCAGCAGTGTTTGAGCACGGGCCAGCTTCCTAAAGATGTTGCCAACCGTGGGAGCTTCCAGCACTCTGCGTCTGGTGGATGTTCGAGGGGTTAATCCATTAACACCTTTTTGCAGACGGTCGGCCCATCAACGTCAATCTCCCTACTCTGAACATATAGGGCGGATGAATATCGTTTTGGGGAAGACTTGCCTGGCACTGGTCTCCTACAGCAGGACGATACTCGGTCTCATACCGGTCGAACGACCCAGGCAAAACTCCAGGAACTTGAGGACATCGAAGTGATGTGACACCCAGCATATAGTCCGGACTTTGTCCCTTCGGATTATTACTTGTTCCGGTCCATGGCCCACTTCCTTCTCGGGCGGCACTTCAACAACAAGGAGGAGGTGCCAGTTGGAGTGAAGGAGTTCTTCGCCCCGAAGGACAAAAACTGGTGCCACCGCGGAATCGGAGGACTTGCAGACAGATGGCTGAAATCGGTGCAACACGACGGCCTGTACTTTGAATGCTAGTCAACTTTCGTCGTAAAGGTACGTATGAAGACATAAAGTAATTCAAATATTGGAAAACTTTGGACTCACCCTCTGCAACATTGGAGAAACGATTAGCATTTCGGGGTCATAAGTCGATGCATACCGCGTTTGAGGAAATCAGAACACGCGACGTCATAGTCCAGACACCGGCCGTTTTTCTGTTACAAGCACCGCGTGGCTCTATTTGCATGTCAGCAGAGGGTAAGGATGCCCCACCTGCGTACAAGACAGTCGTATAGTAAGGTTACCAGATTTTTCAGAACGAAATAAGGACAACATAGTATGTTGTCCTCACTTTTAATTTAAAATTGAGTGAATTTCGTTTCAAAATGAGAACATGATTGAGGACAACGTCTGACACATTATGGTTAAGCAGAAGGTTAGCAAAAAATGTTATGAACCGCACCGTAATTGTCAGGTTCACGGGAAAACATACGAGGAATCGGAAGGAGGATTTTTACGTGAAATTAGTATTAAATATCAATAAAATACTATCATGCAGAATATTAACTCTGATAAATTTTAAATTAATTCAAACACTCGACGTGGATCAGGAACACCAAACAGAAGTCATCGCTCTTTCCATGTTAATAAGTGAGTCACGGTGTTACACTTAAGGGCCATCAGATGCAAACAACGCTACATTTTGATTTTGTACTGATATTTCATTTTGATAAGAAAGGATATATGAATCCAGAAAGTTACTATACACTCTGAGCGGACAGAAGTAATAGCATACCTGTATATTATCCCTACGAGAACGAATATTCCAAGTCCAGTGCTTTCACTTGAAGAAACAGTTAAATGAAAAAACGTGCTGAACAAAACTTGCAGAACTCTTAATGAAATCTACCAAATGTAACCAAATTTAGCATCAGTTACTTATTTAACTGCTAAAAAGTGGATGCCGAAAAAGTCGAGATTTATTTCTTATCCTATAAAAACATTTTAGTTAAATTCAGTTAAAACAGAAACGAACTTACTACACGAATAACGAGATGACTTTGTTCGATGTTTCGGCATGTCTGCCATCAACAATGAGTAATTTCTAACTTAATTCAAGCAAAAACTCATCCGCTTCAAAAAATAGTTATATGCCTTTGTTAGTCCATTTTCTCGCAATTAAATAAGTATATTTGGTTGCATTTTGTAGATTCAATTGAGTTATATGACTTTTGTTTAGCACATCTTTCTATTTCAAATTTTTGGGAAATTTCAAACATTGAGGACAAAAATAAGAGATTGAAGACATTTGGTTTCCTCAATCAGTTTATATAGAGTCAGGATGAGACATTGAAGTTGAGGACGTTTGGTCACTTTATAGTGCAGTCCCATCAGCGAGTTCGACAGAAGTGGAATCATCGGCATGTGAGACTGCAGTGTATTTTCCATGAGATTACCCGTCGTGTGTCCGTCGTGGCAAAAATGTAAGGTGAATCCTACGAAGACGGACGTAGGACACAAAGAGAAAGTTCTGTCCGTCGTGGACAGAACTGTCTGTTTCACCTCAACCTGTCTGTCGTGGCAAAAATGTAAGGTGAATGCTACGAAGACTGACGTAGGACACAAAGAGAAAGTTTTGTCCGTCGTGGACAGAACTTTCTTTTTCACCAGAACCTGTCTGTCGTGGCAAAAATGTGAGGTGAATGCTACGAAGACAGACGTAAACAAAGAGAAAGTTCTGCCCGTCGTGGGCAGAACTTTCTGTTTCACCTCAACCTGTCTATCGTGGAAAAAATGTGAGGTGAATGCTACGAAGACGGACGTAGGACACAAAGAGAAAGTTCTGTCCGTCGTGGACAGAACATTCTGTTTCACCTCAACCTGTCTGTCGTGGCAAAAATGTGAGGTGAATGCTACGAAGGCGGACGTAGGACACAAAGAGAAAGTTCTGTCCGTCGTGGACAGAACTTTCTGTTTCACCACAACCTGTCTGTCGTGGCAAAAATGTGAGGTGAATGCTACGAAGACGGACGTAGGACACAAAGAGAAAGTTCTGTCCGTCGTGGACAGAACTTTCTGTTTCACCTGTATTACCGCTCCCTGTCGGGTATCAGCGAACTATGACTACGTCTTTTTTCGCCGTAGTGGGTAAAAGTTAAAAAGGTCAAAATTCAATACTAATCAATTCACCCCCAAAATTTCGCCCAGTGGTGTCAACAATGAATTTGGATTCCCTAAATAAGGGTCTCCAAGCTCAGGGTCGACAAATGCATCGCGTTGTGTTTCATATGAATCAGCATGGGGTTTCCATGCTCATTCATATGCCGCAAAGAGGTTAAAATAAAAAGTTGCATGAATAACAATAATAAAATCACTAATTGAACTCTAATGATATTTGGAGAAATGATCTGAGTGACACGTGAATTAAAATTTAACTGTTTATTTCTTTTTAGAATATGGTCATAAAGCTAGGTACAGTGTACCGGTGAGGTTGCTTGCTTTAGCTAAACAATTTAGTTTTAATTTCAGACGGGTATAATGCACTTAATATTATATAATTGACTTTAAACTTTAGTTACTGGTTTAAACTCGACGCGGTGCGCCAGAGGAAAAACATTGTTAATGCACTATGTGAGAGACTTTCGGGTAACTAGTCCTGCATAGCACATGCAAAGCTATGAGGCACGAATCAGAAATGTGTAAGGTAAATGTCATCATACCCTCTTTTCCTTGAGAAGCCCCGATCGCGAAACTGGGTTGCCGGCTGGTCGTAGAGTCAGCTCTCCATCTTAATTGGTTGTATATGGACTATACTCTAAAATATTTACTACCTCATTTCTCTATCTTGGAAACATCTCTCCTCCGAAACCGCTGAGACCTCTCTTCTGCTCAGACCGCAATTCTCCAGAGTTTTCTCTGTCGTTATCTTAGAGTCTCTATGTGTAGTCTGTCCTCTTAGTCTTCATTCAGTTAATAATTCTGTTTTTCCCGTGTCCGGTGTCCATCTTGGGGCGTGACGGCCCGGCCGTCCGAATCGCGTCGGGTTATGTCATTGGCCCTCACTGATAGCCCTGCTAAGCGATTCGTAGGCCATCCGTTCAGTGCGGGTCACTTTCCCAAAAATTATATCTTTTTTCAGCTGTCAACTTCTCCTCGCACCTTTTTGTTAATTGATCCTCGCCTAGCTACTTAGAAGCGAAGATTGTCACGTAGGTATTTCCGGCGACGTGACTTATCTCGAATTTTGTCGCTACCCTGGACAATGCAGAGATGCTCGCAGGCATTGCTTGAGAAAAGGGGTGACGCCCTTAAAAGGATTTATTGTGCTCCTGCTATTCTCTTCAGCTTCTTTGAGTTTCGTGAAAAAAAAGAACTGTGAATGTCTTCCTTTCTCTTCCGTCCCATCTGGGATTTTCATCAAGTTTCCGTGAGAAAAAAAAATATAATTTTCCCCGTTTCATTTGGCTTGAGTGCAATTAGGACTGATCTAATTATCAACCGAAACTTTCGGGTAGCCTGGCTCAGCTTCACCAGAAAGTAACTTTTAATCATTGATATTCTTTTGGGAATTTAAATATTTATTTCCTACCGCTTTAGAGTAAAAAATAAAATAATAATAATAAATGAGCAAAATTATACGGATGAAATTTAAATGTTACGGGGATGTAGAAAATTCCGCGGTAACACCTCAACCTGTCTGTCGTGGCAAAAATGTGAGGTGAATGCTACGAAGACGGACGTAGGACACAAAGAGAAAGTTCTGGACGTCGTACACAGAAAACCCCGATAGATAACGACCATCTCATCAGGATACCTATGGGCGATTTCTCTGAATCATTAACAGCGTTGAGGCTACAGTAGCGAACTGTGACGCATTCTCCCATGTCATTTGTCACGATACGTGGCCGGTTATCAGATTGCAGGCACGACTGTCCTCTCCTCAGGCTACCTTTGACACCTCTACATTGTACCGCCAGTCTGCAATGGCTAATAGAATGAAGGGAGTGGGCTGACGAATTGCACCATACCGTGTACACGAACAAAACGTGATTCTCTTTAGGTGAGAACGATGTCCATCGATGACTGAAAGAAAGGCGTAGGGAAGAGTGTATTCGCATCCTAGACATTACAGTATGAGTTGCTATCTGGTACAAAAGTAGATCTACTGTAGTGAAAGTCCGTAGCAGCATAACGAGTGGCCATTATGTCAATGATATTATACCGCCTGTCGCCATTCCGTACCTGGAGGACATCAAGGGAGCCCTATTTTAGCAGGACAATGACACACCATATGTTGCAGCAACAATACGTGCCTTCCTCAGGGATAACAACGTTCCACTTCATTCGTGACAGGCTAGGTTGCCGTCTTTATTACCCATAAAAAGCCTCTAAGACATACCGAACGACTGGTGCCATGGTACGACCGTCGGCAAACAACACTTGGTGAACTTTGGACTCGGGTCAATACAGCCTTGGTGGCTATTTCACAGGACACCATTCCCACATCATATCAGGGGTTCCCAAACATTTTGAGACCGCGCTGTCCTTTACATGTCACATTTTCCGTGCGACGACCCTGTACCCGAAATTGAAACAAAAATTGCCCAAATTCGAGTTCGTGGTATTTTAAAAATAAAATAATAATTTGCATTACTAGCTTGTATTCTTTTTAATGTAAAAATACAAAATTAGAAGAAAATATGCAGAACTGAATAAGAAGAATTAATGGGTTAGACATATTTTCACACTCGTGACATTCTTCATTTGGATTTCACATTTTTATAGTAATTTTAGAAATTACCTAACAGAGGTGTTTGAGTCTTAACGAGATGGGGGAGCTTGTTTCTCGTCACACAAAATAATTCATCTGGGAACTTAGAGCTACGCGGATGTCAATCTCAACGTTAACTTTGCTTCTATGTCTGGATTTTTTACCACCAGAACTGAAAATCCTGCCTCGCAAATGTAGGATGTGGCAAATGGAAGAATTTCTGTCACGGCTTTCTTACTTCAATTGCTACACTGTTTCAAAACTGTGGCAGAGTTCAACGTCATCTTTAGTGTGATGTGTCTTCTTTTTAATTTCACATTCTTTTTAACAATTCATTCTTTAAAATATGTACACGTCTTGAAATTATTCATGTTGCGTTTCGCTATAAATTATAAGTTTTAGTTTTTTCTTACAGTCGCGACGCACCGGACCAAGACTGGGAAAGCCCTTGGGCATCGCGGCTCACAGACTGGGAACCTCTGCATGATTCGATACCTCAGCGCGTACAAGCGATGAATGGCCACAGCGGTTATTGGCTACATCGACGAATCGTGCGCATGACACACAAATACTAATGATTTGTTCTGTATTACTTTATGAAATTATTCTGTAAAAATCAAAGTCGTAGCTCCGCTTCTCTCATTTTCAGGTGTTTTGCTCTTCATAAACGCCAGTTTTACCTCGCTGAGATTAAAAATCCGCTTTCAGGAGGGCGACAAAATCGTCATAAATGAAAATATGCGTTAAGAAATTTTAGCTAAGGAACTGATCCATCTGTGTGAAATGCCTGAAATTTGTCTACTGTATTCGACACAAGAATAATAATATTTAATTACATAGAAGAGAGGATATATGGTATCCATAAAGTAAGCTGAACGCACTTTTTTTTTAATTTCGGGAAATATTCTCATAAATGTCGCACTTTTTGTACATATGTGAAAAAATCACATGCCTGGACGGAATTTTGTTTCGTATCCTTATTCGGCCGAGCAGAAGACGACACAGCCAGCAAAACGAAAGGTAAGGTAAAATATTTTTACTGTGCTATATTGCATGTCAACTCATTTTCACCCTAGAATGTACGTAGAATCTGGTTAAAGGATTTTCTGAAGCGGCGTCTCATGTACTGTTGGTACTTGTACGTTCTTTTCCCTTCGATAAGCGTTGATGCCACAGCTGCTTATGTGCACAGCTGCTTATTTGCACAGCTGGATTCCTCGCTTGGACCCGAGTGACAAGCGATACGTGTAGCATACAGACAGCTAGGGTGTTTTGATAGTGACGCAGACATGTTATTATCAGCAACAAGAAAGTTGACGAATGCAATGTCTACCTCATGTGAATTCTTACCGAAGCACAAACAAGCAAACACACACACACAAAATACTGGAGACGAATTTTTAAAAAACGAGGATGAAAGCGAAAATCAAAATAAATTGCTCATTATTGAAATTTGCGACATACCCACGATATTTCATAGGAAATTGTGTGACGTACTACAGAGGTAAAGCACGTGTCAAGACGGCAATTCTGCAGCGATACATTCTCGCTGTGTAGCTTAATTGGAAGAGCAACTTACTCCGGAGTGAGGGGGCGCGACTTTGTTCCCGAAACGGGTAAATTTTTGTTTTCGCATTCACGTATAAATGGATGTACTGGATGTTGGGTACTTAGAAAAATATGAGATGCTTGTTTCACACATCGTCCGGAATTAACGAAAAAAAAAATCCTACATCGCTTCAAATAAAAAAAACATTAAGAGCGAAATGATGTGACGTACTACAGAGGGAAATCACGTGTCAAGAGACAAATCTTGAGAGATTCATTCTGTCCGTGTAGCTCAGTTGGGAGAGCAACTTACTCCGGAGTGAGGGGGCGTGCCCTCGATCCCCGTAACGGACAATTTCGTGTTTTCACCATTGAACCTGTCGCAATTAAAACCTCTTCAACTGGATTCCAACAATGGATGAAATACTTGCAAGGAGAAATGGATACTTACTCTCAATAGTGATAGAAGTGAGAGTCGCGAATATTCAGAAATTCTAGCCGTATTCCTCACTAATAAGTCTTAAAGCACAAAAGGAATATTTAATTCGAATGATAAAAAAAACGTGATATGAATAAAAATGCTGTACTACTTTATGACTGTTGCCAGGAAAACTGAGCATCAATTAAACAAGTAAATTGGCTTACAACATCGTTCAATCCCTGGCACCTGTCAGGTATCGGAACATCGTTGCGAACCAAATTCACCCATTCATGACAATTGTGTTCCTTGCTGTGATGGCCATTACCAATAGGATAATGCCACATGCCACAGAATCGTCAAGGAGTGGTTCGAGGAACATGCTGGTATTTTTCTGTTATTGGCTTGGCCTCTAAATTCACCAGATATGCACCCAATCGAACATGTGTGGTTCGACTTTAAAAAGCGGATTCGCGCTAAATCACCACCACCCTGAAATGTACGGGAACTGAATGACCTGCAGTTGACATTATGGTACCAAATACCACAGGATATCTATCGCCACCTCATCGAATCGATTCCTCGGCGAGTGGCCACTGTTTTGCTGGCGAAAAGGGGTCCTACAGCTTATTAGGTAGATGGCCATAATGTAAAGGCGCATTGATGTATGTCACACTATTGCGACAGTTTCTTTAAGCCATAAAGTGCAAACGGTAAGGTAAATACCGAAAGTATGTTCTGCTTCTACCAAGACAATACTCCAATCCACACCACCATTGTTTCCATTCAGGCTGTCACAGAAAGTGACTTCGAACTACTTCCTCATTCACCGTACTCACTGGAGCTCACCCCTATAGACTTCTTCCTGTTTAAAAATCTGAAAAAATATATCCGGGTTAGTTGTTTTGTGGATGATTCTGAACTGAAGAAAGCAACGAATTGTTCGTTCGAGGAGAAATACGAAACTTTTTCATAGCGCGGATTCGCCAATTCTACAATCAGTCACATCAAACAGAGGTCATCGCTCTGTCCACGTTTATAAGTGAGTCAAGGAAAAATTCTCATTGGCCGCCACCGTAATCGAACCCTGGGTCATCCAGTTACGCGCCGGATATGCTTCCACTGCACCACAGTGGCCTCGGTTCACAGCGGCCTCGGTCCCCTCAGCGGGTTCGATTCCTGGTGGCGGCCAATGATAATTTTTCCGTGACTCACTTATAAACGTGGAAAGAGCGATGACCTCTGTTTGATGTTCTAGTCCACGTCAAATGTCTGTATTAACTCTACAATCAGTGCACGTGTATCCAAGTTAGTTGTAAAAATGTGGGAACAAACAGGTGCTGTTTTGATAAATTCCTGTCTTTGCACGCTAGGCTTTAATTTATTGAACGCCGTACTTGCCTTTCCGCTCCGGTATTCCTCAGCTGTAAAAAAGCAGATATTTATACACTGACGGAAAAAAAAATCCCAACACCACGAAAAAATATTTGTAGAGGAATGAAATGGCGGCAATACATTTGTATAGGTAACATATTTAATCGATTAAGGTTTCAAGATCACAGCTTAATGTAAGCGCGAGAAGAGCCATTTTAAATGTGAAATGCTAGTACATTAATAACCGGTGTAACCGCCAGAATGTTGAATGCAAGCACGCAAACGTTCATGCATTGTGTCGTACAGGTGCTGGATGTCAGTTTGTGGCATGGAGTTCCATGCCTGTTGCACTTGGTCGGTCAATACAGGGACGGTTAATGCTCATTGGGGGTGACGCTGGAGTTGTCGTTCAATGATGTCCTATACGTGCTCGATTGGGGAAAGATCTGGTGATCTAGCAGGTCACGGCAACATGTCGACACTCTGTAGAGCATGTTTGGTTACAACAGCGGTATGCGGGCGAGCGTTATCCTGTTGGAAAAGACCCCCTGGAATGCTGTTCATGAATGGCAGCACAACAGGTTGAATCACCAGACCGACGTACAACTGTGCCGTCAGGGTGCGTGGAATAACCACGAAAGTGCTCCTGCTGTCATAGGAAATTGCTCCCCAGACCATAACTCCAGGTGTAGGTCCAGTGTGTCTCAGCCGCAGACAGGTTGGTTGCAGGCGCTCACCTGGCCTCCTTCTAACCAACACAGGGCCATCACTGGTACCCAGGCAGAATCGACTTTCATCAGAAAACACAACAGATGTCCACTCCGTCCTCCAATGAGCTCTAGCTTGACACCACTGACGTCGCAAACGGCAGTGGTTTGGAGTGAGTGGAATGCACGCTACAGGGCGTCTGGCTCGGAGCTGTCCTTCAAGTAACCGATTTGTAACAGTTCGTTGTGTCACTGTGGTGGCAACTGCAGCTCGAATTGCTGCCGCAGACGCGGTACCATGCGCCACGGCCATACGCCATACACGGCTTCTTGAGGCAGTACCTTGCCTTGACCACCGCTGCTAACAATCATGCACAGTGGCTACATTCCTGCCAAGTCGTTCTGCAATATTGCGGAAAGAAAATCCACCTTCTCGTAGCCCTATTACATGACCTAGTTCAAACTCCGTGAGCTGTTTATAATGGCTTCTTCGTCTTCTTAAAGGGATTCTTGACTAACATCAACACACTACGTCGAATCTCAATGATAACTAACGCTCACAAACGTTAGAGTGCGTATTTATAGCAAACCCGCTTTGCATGTTCCGAGGGGCGCTAATAGCGCCACACGTATGCGCCGAGTGCGAAATTTGCATTGACGTCATCTTACAGATGTACTCTCACCGCCTACCAACTGTCGTTTATCTAACACAACCTCTTCTTGGTGTTGCGATTTTTTTTCTGTCAGTGTATATGTCCGTCTACCTTCCATATACTCTCAAAACCATGTATCTGAAAGTGTGTTCACAGAAATTATGCTTTTTCACATTGGTATGAGAGAGAAGAGGGTCACTCTTATTGAGAGAGAAGAGGGTCACTCTTATTGAGAGAGAAGAGGGTCACTCTTATTGAGAGAGAAGAGGGTCACTCTTATTGAGAGAGAAGAGAGTCACGTTCCACCGGCTCTCCTTCCCTTCTTCAATTTTTATTTGCTCTGAATATGTAGCTTCTTTCTGCAAATTTGCATTTCCTTTAGTTTATATGATCATGGCAGTTTATGTGATCAGTTTATCTGATCGAGCACCACGGCGTCACCACAATGTGTCCCACACGTTTTTGACGGGGTTGAGAGCTGAGGACCGTGCTGACTAGTAAATGTGAAGAATATCCTTTGTGTGCAAAAGGATCTGCGCTGCTCTCGTACTATAGTATGGTGTCCCATGGTCATCCATGAACATAAAGTATTGCCCTGAAGTACCACGGAATAATTGAATCGCGTGGAAGAGCTTCCTTGCAATATCATTCGGTCATGATAGTCCCATTTCTCAACACCTGTAGCGCTCTGACTTCATTTATCATAGTGGCACCCCACACTATGACCTTGGCTCCGGTGTATCTGTCCCTTTCTTACATATTTTCTTCTCCCGCTGAAACGCAGTACCACTTCAAAAAATATGTAGGAAAGTACCAGTACCACCATGAACTATTGATGGCTACTTGACAGGAAAGGCCCAGTGTGTGTCATGGTTCATAGAGACAAATTCAGATATACAAATTCAAAGGAATGTCCGCACCAAATACTGTCGTAATACACCATCAAGACCTTCAATAAGCGAGTGGCACAAGAAGTTTATGGAGACTGGTAGTATGCTTCATAAATCCACCATCAAGACCCTCAATACGCGAGTGGCACAAGAAGTTTATGGAGACTGGTAGTGTGCTTCATAAATCCACCCTCAAGACCCTCAATACGCGAGTGGCACAAGAAGTTTATGGAGACTGGTAGTGTGCTTCATAAATCCACCCTCAAGACCCTCAATACGCGAGTGGCACAAGAAGTTTATGGAGACTGGTAGTGTGCTTCATAAATCCACCCTCAAGACCCTCAATACGCGAGTGGCACAAGAAGTTTATGGAGACTGGTAGTGTGCTTCATAAATCCACCCTCAAGACCCTCAATATGCAAATGGCACAAGAAGTTTATGGAGACTGGTAGTGTGCTTCATAAATCCACCCTCAAGACCCTCAATACGCGAGTGGCACAAGAAGTTTATGGAGACTGGTAGTGTGCTTCATAAATCCACCCTCAAGACCCTCAATACGCGAGTGGCACAAGAAGTTTATGGAGACTGGTAGTGTGCTTCATAAATCCACCCTCAAGACCCTCAATATGCGAGTGGCACAAGAAGTTTATGGAGACTGGTAGTGTGCTTCATAAATCCACCCTCAAGACCCTCAATATGCGAGTGGCACAAGAAGTTTATGGAGACTGATAGTGTGCTTCATAAATCCACCCTCAAGACCCTCAATACGCGAGTGGCACAAGACGTTTATGGAGACTGGTAGTGTGCTTCATAAATCCACCCTCAAGACCCTCAATACGCGAGTGGCACAAGAAGTTTATGGAGACTGGTAGTGTGCTTCATAAATCCACCCTCAAGACCCCCAATACGCGAGTGGCACAAGAAGTTTATGGAGACTGGTAGTGTGCTTCATAAATCCGCCCTCAAGACCCTCAATACGCGAGTGGCACAAGAAGTTTATGGAGACTGGTAGTGTGCTTCATAAATCCGCCCTCAAGACCCTCAATACGCGAGTGGCACAAGAAGTTTATGGAGACTGGTAGCGTGCTTCATGAAAAAGGTCTCCCGCCTTGTAAGCACAAGTGATGAGGATATGGAACGTGTTCGACAGAGTTTCCTACGAAGTCCAGATAACTCCTTTCGCACGGCCACCATGCAGTTGGGGTTATCAGCTACAACGATACACAGGGTGCTGCACAAGGGCTTACACCTGACTTCATACAAAGTTCATTTGACAAAGCCATTACACCCCTAGATAAACCGAAACTTTTCCATTTTTTTTGTTGATATGATACACAGGATTGATAATGAGAAAAGCTTCCTGAAACATGTTTTATTCAGCGGTAAGGCAACGGTCAATGTCTGTGGTGTTACCAACCGGCATAACTGCAGTCCAAAAATCCACATGTCCATGAAATTGAATGTGACAGTCCTAACGTTAACGTCTGGTACGATCTCCTGCACAACTGCGTCATCGACCCTTTTGTTTCATCATTAGTCACATCAAATGTTTATTTGGACATGATGAGTGAGTTTGTTACCCCCTCCCCCTACTGGAGGGCCTGCAACTGGCTATCAACTTCCAGCAGGGCGGTGCACTCCGCATTGGGTATTTCGTGCTTGCGTGCTTCTAGAGGAAAACTTTCTGGCGCAAAGGATTGGACGGGATAGTTCAATTCCTTGGTCTCCACGTTCACCGGAGCTTATCTCCCTAAACTTTATCTGTGGGGCTATGTGAAGGATATTGTGTACCGCACGAAGGTTGCGGATGTGGATGGGGTGAAACACAGGATTACCACTGCGATCACAACAATTTTTCAGAACCTGCTCGGAGATCATGGCAGGAGGTCGAATACCGTCACGACTTTATTAGTGCAGCCAATGGTGCGCATGTGGAACTCTAATGGCATCCCAACAAACTTTGGAACGTTCTGTTCAACATGCAATAAACCGATTTTTTGTTCCCTTATTCCGTTTCTGTTTTATTAAGGGGTCAAAATTGTAAAGATCATTTTGGAAAACCTTGCACATTTTGTATGGAATATGGATAGTTACTCCCTTTCTGCATACATCAAGAGGGATACTTTGAAACTTCGTGGAAGCACATTGCCAAATTTTTAGCTCTGCTTATGTTTTAAATAAGCATCAGCTAAACGAAATATACTAAATGAATTATTTGTTTACTTGTTTGGCCTAGGTACCGTCACGGAACACAGACGGCATATACTCTTAAAAGAATGGAGAACATCAGCAAGATGAACTGCGATTTTACCTTCCACGGATACAAGAGCTTCTCCTTTACTATAATCCCTGATATTGCTCTAAGGGATTCTTCTTTATCTGGATGGCAATCTTGGTTACTTTATAAGAGTGCAGTTTCTCTGAAAATCTTCTTACTGATTTTTTTTATCGATATGAACTGTTTACTACATCTCATTGACATTTCATATGCCACTGCTTCTTTTCCATGAAATGACAAGTGTGAATGATGTATATGCAATTCTATTTTTTTAGTGTTATACCCCTTTACGAGGGACTACGATTTGTTGTATGTGTATCGACAAAGTTATTAGTTGTCTCCTTTTGCTTCTGCCTCACCTGTATCTTGTATTTTTAAACATTTCTGTTCCTCTTTTATTCGGACTGCATCGTTTTATAAAATCCAGTTCCAGTTTTTCTTTCCTTTTCTACTTTCGTTTACTGACCTGAATTCTATAGATTGTGACTTTCACCTTGGCTTGAAATGCACCAATTCAGTCGTATGAACGTTTGTGTAAAATTTATTCTACCGCGATTTTTTTACCCCTGCTAACATAGTAGTGATGGGGTCGAACCTCTGTTTCACATGACGAGCTGTCGTGGTTCATGGCCCGTATGAGGTTATTGACATGGCGATTCTCCTACGGCTGTCATTCTGTCTGTGTTTCTGAATGAATTAGCGGTCCTTATTCTGATGTACCGGTGTTCCTAAATAAGGAAATTGCGACTTATTACAGCCTGAAATTATATTGCAACCTGTGAAAATACGAGTTTGTCTATGACAGGGATCGGACCGCAAACCCTCACTCCGGAGTACGTTGCCCTCTCAACTAAGCTACATGGACATAATAAATCTTTGCATATTTGTCGTCTTGACACGTGCTTTATCTATGTAGTACGTCACATCATCTGCCTCTAAATTGTTTTTATTTTATTTTATATGAGGTAGGATTTTTTTCACTAATTCCAGCCGATGTGTGGAACAAACATCACACGTCTTTCGAAGAACCCAACGGCCAGTATATCCATTTTTACATTCGGCGCCAATGCAAAAATAGGACATTTTCCGTGACAGGGATTGAATCCCTCCCCCTCGCCCTCATTCCGGAATAAGTCCCTCTCCCATCTGAGCTAAGCAGACAGAATGTGTCGCTGCAGATTTGTCGTCTTGACACGCTCTTTAGCTCTGTAGTGCGTCACAAACCAATTTATAAGTAAAAGGAATTGGTGGAAACTAGATGTTTATTCCTTTTCTCCCTAATACTTTATTAATTCATTCCAGGTCTTTATATTTCCTACTATCTGTAGCATTTTATGAAGAGTTACGGAATACCAGAAGTTTTTATTGAGTTCATTATTATCCTTCCTGTCAGTTTGAGAGTTGTACGTATGAAAAAAAAATCGCTGCGATAGGAATCCAGATAAAAAACTTCGCTAACGTTTTCCTTTGGCATCAGATTTCAATCGCCTTATTGTTTTGCTGCCAGCACATCGCCACTCATCTGGCAAAGCTTGTAACTTTACGGAAGGAGCCCATACCGGGTACTGTCAGCCGGGCCAGCTGAGCACACTGTCTTTTAGAGAGATGTGCTCCTCCCCCTCCTACTTTCTCATTCGGGCTTGAGACCGGAAATGGCCGGAATTAGAGCTAAATACAGAGGGCAAAATATATGGACTAAAGATGAACATCAAAAAGACAAAAACAATGATATATGGAGGAAAATAGATCATGGGAAAGATCATTCAGGAAGGCAAAGTACTTGAAAATATGGAAAAATTGACTTATCTTGGAAGCTGTGTAACATATGATTAAAACAGCAAGAAAACATTTTTAATTAGCAATGCAAAGCCATAGCACTTTTAAAATTAATGGATAAAATTTGAAAGGGCAGAGCTATTAGCCTCAAAACTAAGTTAAACATTCTCGAGATATTCATCTTTAGCAGCATGCTATTTGGATGTGAGGCTTGGACGTTGACAGACAAATCAGAGAGAAGGATACTTGCTTTTGAAAGAAAGTGCAACCGTAACATCTTGCGAATAGGATGGACCCAGAGGATAAGAAATGAAGAAGTGGGGGGGGGAAGAATACAACTAAAAGAGACCATGTTAAAAAAAATCATACAGATAAAACTAAGACACTTTGGACACATCTGCTGAATGAAAAATGACAGAAAGATAAAGACATTGATGTTTGGCTTAATGAATGGAAGAAATGCGAGAGGACTTCGTCACCGTGTAAGGTCTGACCATATTAAATACTGGTGCGGTGGAATTCTTCAAGAACTGAGCCACGCTGCAACGAACACACTTCAATGGAATAATATAGTTAAAATGGCAGCAGGCACCTACGGGAATTGTGCACATGGTTGACGATGATGAAATTTCTTTTGTTATCTGATTAGTAACTAAATTCGCCTTTAATTTTCATTTTGCTGCTGAAAAAACACGCAGCGAAGAGAAACAAACATGGAACATAATAATGATGGCACAAGTATCTTTTCCGTAATTGATGAATGAAGTTCTCCGGAGTTCATTCAAAGGGGTTATTCACGAATGATCACTTAAATGAATGGATCTTCACTGTTCACTCCGGGTTGTCTCACTACACTTACTGACGAAACCATTTATTGCTCCGAAGCGCCGGCGAAGCCAAAGTGGAAATCTATTTACTTAACTTTTTTGCAATGATATCTAATCAATTAATTTTTTGCCAGTCAAACCTTCTATAATCTGGCTTCACCGATAAAAAAAGGATGTAGCGTGGGCAGGGAGAATATCGGCTATTAGCTGTGTACCTGTGTTTAACTGTATTTTGTTATCCAACTTACTCCGGAGTGAGGGGATGAAGACAAACTTTTGTTTTCAGAGATCACTTATGACCATGCGGCGTTGAAAGTCATTGAGTCCCATCGAATGGGGAATTTTTCATTTCATTTCCTTTTTGCAGTTGCCACATATTGCAGTTCAAAATACAAACAATATAATTAATTACAAAAATTGTAGCAACCAGGAGGAAGAGGGAAAAGGCCGAAAGGCCTGACATAGCCCTCCCACCCCTAGTACTAAAGAGAAAAAAAAGACACAAACAACAAATAACAATACAAAAGACAAATCAAAGGCATATTGAATATAACTGAAAGATTAAGGTCTAACCATAAGCCGTGAAATCAATCCAGCTACCATATCAGATCAACTCAGCACTAATTGAGAGACTTGTTAATAAGGTGGTGCTTGAATGTTTTTTTAAATAGGTCCAAATTGTTAATAGATTTTATGTCACAAGGCGAGGAGTTCCAAAGTTTTGGACCCGAATAATTAATATTCATTTTAATTGTTTCTGTCCGAGGGAAATTAGGTATGATTCCTGGTTTCATAAGTATGAGTACGAATTTTTAATGATATTAAGTCATGGTATAAATCATTTTTCATTCTTCTAAACATTATTTTACCAAGATTATAGTCAAATATTTGTTTATTGTAATTGTATTATATTTATTGGGATTTACTTCTGACCTAAAGGTAAGATTAGGTATAGAATTATTAAGAGTTTTTAGGTCTATTAATCGTATGTATCTATTATTTAGGTCTATTAATCGTATGTATCTATTCAGGGATGTAAGGTCAGGTGATGCGTAACATCACAGCCTCTCCTTGACAAATGTCAACCCCGCCTTCTCGTGGTGCATCCTGTTCCCACTAAAGGGGCTCTGACGACCGCCAATAGCGGTATAACTATACCATCGGGATCAGAGGAAATGCTATCCCACACTCACCAACCCGCTTGGCCAGCGTGGTGAGTTATGGCCAAACACCTCCAAAATGACTCTACAACTTAAATCTTGGCCCTCAGTCTCCGGCAGCTGGAATGTACCTGGCCAAGGCAGCGGCCAGTGCGACATGAAGGCAGAGGGTGCTAAGAATCCCCGGAGGACCGGACTAGGCTGCCATTTGATGCTGACCTTGGCTACCTATAACGGACGCTCCCTATCTTCTGATTCAAGGTTTCTTGAATTGGAAGAGGAACTACAAAGGATCAAATGGGACATCGTCGGGCTAAGTGAGGTAAGGAGAAAAGGAGAAGATCTCATTGAACTGAAAAGTGGACATCTCTTCTATTATCGTGGGACAGATACTGGCAGAACTAGTGGTGTTGGATTTATAATAAACAAGAAACTGAAGGATAAAGTGGTAGAAGTTGAAAGTTCCTCTGACAGAGCTGCACGACTCGTTATCCAACTATCGAGAAGATACCAGGCTCAGATTATTCAAACTTATGCACCCACCACAAGTCATCCTGAAGAAGAAATTGAAGAATTTTATGAGGAAATTCGTCATATAAATAATAAAGGTAAGCAGCACTTAAAGATAATTATGGGAGATTTCAATGAAAAAATAGGGCAACGGCAACAGAATGAAACTTCAGTAGGTAAATTCGGTCACGGCAACAGAAACCAGCGTGGAAATACTCTCGTTGAGTTTGCAGAGGCAGAAGGATTTTTCATCTTGAATTCCTTTTTCAAGAAAAAGCCACACAGGAAATGGACATGGAGACATCCAAATGGGACGACAAGTGAAATTGATTTTATTATGTGTAACAAAAAATTCGTCATCGAAGACTGCAGTGTGCTGAACAAGTTCAACACAGGTAGTGACCATAGATTGGTGAGATGTAAGATGCACCTCAACACTAAACTGGAACGTGGCAAGCTCATAAGACAAACAAAATCTATTGACATAACCAACCTTAAAAAACACCATAATACTTTCAAGTTGGAACTGAAGAACAGATTCTCTGCTTTAGAAGGCCTAACATCGGAAGAAGTGGATATTTCGGAAGTTAACAGAAAAGTAACCAAAGCTCTAATGGAAACAGCAACAAAATTAGCTGGGTCTAAGAACAAGTTGCATGTGAACAAATTATCAGGAAAAACCAAAATGTTGATGCAAAAAGAAGAGAGATGAGGACAACTAAAGAAGATGTGACTTCCAAAGTGGAATATATAGAGCTATGCAAGACAACACGAAAAAGTATCACTGAAGACGTAAGGAAATTCAACTGTGAGCTAGTGAGGAAAGCAATTGAAAACAACCAAACCCTGAAGATAGCAAAGGGACATCTCAGTAAGGGAAGAAAACAGATTATGGCTCTGAGAAAAGAAGATGGTTCTATAACAAGAAATAGAGGCGAAATTTTGACAAGAGTGAAAGATTTCTACTCCAAATTATATGAAAGGGATGATACATGTACTCCAGACATCATGAAAGGTACCAGAGTTCTTCCAGTCCTCCCAGCAGAAGTTGCTCATGCAATCAAGAACATGAAGCGGGGAAAGCTCCAGGAGAAGATGGAATTACTATAGACATCATACAAGAAGCAAGTGGAGAAATTGAAACAGTACTCGCCCAAATTTTCACTCGATGCCTTAATGAAGGGAAGATTCCTGAGGATTGGAACAATGCTACAATGATCCTGCTACATAAAAAAGGTGACATTGAGGATCTCAGGAACTACAGACCTATCAGCCTCCTATCAGTGGTTTATAAAATCTTCACTAAAGTTCTTTCACACCGCTTGAAGGTAACACTGGACATGGCTCAACCGAGAGAACAAGCTGGATTCAGGAGTGGCTACAGCACAATAGATCATATCCACGTACTGAGAGAACTAATTGAAAGAGCGAGGGAATATGAACTTCCATTGTGCATGGCTTTTATCGATTATGAAAAAGCCTTTGATTCGGTGAAACCATCAGCAGTTACCACGGCTCTGAAATCCTGCGGTATTGAAGATGCATACATTAATATTATTAATAACATCTATGAAAATGCAAGTGCAAAGATTCGGCTGTTTGAAAATACAACACACATAAAAATTGGAAAGGGAGTGAGACAAGGTGACACCATATCTCCGAAGCTCTTTAATGCCACATTGGAAAATGTCTTTCAATCACTGAACTGGGAAAACAAAGGGATAAAGATTAATGGAGATTATCTAACCCACCTTCGTTTTGCTGATGACGTAGTCATTTTTGCAACTACCCCATCAGAGCTGCAGAGTATGATCCAGGAACTTGCTGACAAGAGTAAAGAAGTGGGATTAAAAATGAACTTTCAGAAGACAAAAGTGATGTTCAATGCTTTTACAAGAAATGAAGATTTATCGATTGATGGAGAAAAACTGGAGATAACAGATACGTATGTTTATCTTGGACAGCAGATATCAGATGAGGGTCACATTGATGAAGAAATTAATCGGCGTACAAAACTTGCCTGGAGAGCTTTTGGAAGAAACAGCATAATTTTCAAGAGCAATATGCCATTATGTCTTAAAAGAAAAGTGTTTGATCAATGCATCCTTCCAGTGCTTACGTATGGTGCAGAGACGTGGACCTTAACTAAAAGAGACATACAAAGGCTGCAGACAACTCAAAGGAGCATGGAGAGGTGCATGCTTGGTATAACCAGGAGAGATAAGAAGAGGAACTCGTGGATCCGAAAAATGACGAGAGTGGAAGACATCATGATCAGAGTTAAATCCCTGAAATGGCAATGGGCTGGACATACTGCCAGAAGGACAGACCATAGATGGACAGCCGAAATTTTAGATTGGATTCCAAGGGACAGGAAAAGACCCAGAAAAAGACCACATGGGAGATGGGTGGATGAAATTCGTAAATATGCGGGAGTGACATGGAGGAGACTGGCACAAGACAGACCGTTGTGGAGGAAACTTGGGGAGACCTTCGTCCAGCAGTGGATTGATAATGGTTGACAATGATGATGATGATCTATTCTGTAATACCTGTATTTTTTTTAAGTTATATTGTGTTTTTTGCCCCCATGTCAGTATACAGTAATTTATATGTGTTTGTATTAGTGGGTAGTATAAGAGTATCATTACTGTACGGGACAAATTTATCATAATCTTACTAACTACCCCAATGTTTCTAGATAATATATTAGTCAGATTGACAATATGCATATTCCATTTCAAATCACTTCGAATCAATACTCCCAAGTAAGAATGACAATTCAAAAAATCAATTTTAACTCCATTCAAGACCACCACGTCACTCACAGATTGTAGTATTTGTGGTTTCGAAAAGATCATAGCTTTGGTCTTGTTTACATTATTAATCAATTCATTACAATTTAACCAATTTGTCACCAACACAAGTTGTGCGTTTATTCTAGATGTAAGATCTAAAGTATTGTTACCCTTGAATAAGATTGTTGCATCATCAGCAAATAAAATTAAATCATTATCTTTCACCACTGTAAAAAGATCATCAATATACAAATTAAATAATATAGGACCAAGGACTGAACCTTGCGGCACTCCAGAAATTATATTTCCTATTGTGGATTGTGTCATATCAATCACAGTATATTGCTTCCTAGCTGATAAATACCTTTTGAATAAATTATATGTAGAACCCCTAATTCCAATAGAAAATAATTTGGTTAGTAGAATATCATGGTTTAGCGTATCAAAAGCCTTAGATAAATCTAAGAAAATTGCAATTATTGATTGATTTTTTATAGCATTTTGTTGATTAAATTATGTGTAAATGAAATTACAAGCTCTGTTGATTTATTTGGCAAAAAGCCAAATAGATTATTGTTAAATATGTTGTATTTTTGTAAAAAAGAAAGTAATCTAATGTAAATTAATTTTTTTAGCAATTCAGCAAAAATAGTCAATTTTGCAATTGGCCGATAATTACATGCATTTGCTTCGTTTCTTTGTTCATACTTGTCTATGGTGTTTACCAGGTCACGTGCGCTCTTTCCGTACCTGCAAGGACGTTGGTTATGACTATGTGGTCAAATCCACTAGTCAAAAGGGGTGACAGTAAAGATCTCGAGGGGATCCATCACCGAACCGCTAAAACTGGCAGCGGTCGAAAGGGCAGACGGAAGCCTATCAAAGACTCTTGATAGCACCATGGAGAGTCTCTTGGATTACCACTTCCAAGGAGACGAGGGAGAAGGGGACTCCCCGCGACAAAAAGAAATAAGGGATGCATGTCGGATCCCGCCGGACACTGGTGAGGACCTCCCCTTCACAAGAGAGGAAGTGGAGAGCGCCCTCTCCAGTCTTAACACTGGCAAAGCACCAGGCAAGGATGGGTTCGAGCTCAGCATAGTGAGAGAAATCTACTATGCAAATCCCGGGTATTTTGTGGCGCTCCTAAACGAATGCCTCGGGAGGGGAATCTTCCCAGACTTGTGGAAAACAGCGGTGCTAGTTCTTTTCAACAAGACCGGAAAGAACAAAAATGATCCCGCAGCCTACAGGCCCATCTGTCTTCTCTCTGCGTGGAGCAAGGTCCTGGACAAGCTCATAACGAACAGAGCGCTTGGCTTTCTCATGAAGCAGGGAAAGTTAAACAGGAACCAATTTGGTTTCCTTCCGGGGCGTTGCGCAACGCAGGCAATTCGCAGCCTCAGAGAGAGGGCAGAGAGGAACAAAGCGGAGGGGCTCCATACCTGCTTCATCTCACTAGACGTGAGGGGGCATTCAACAGTGTCTGGTGGCCAATGGTTTTAACCAGACTGAAAGAACTTGGCTGTCCAAGGAACTTGTTCACGCTGATCAGCAGCGACCTGTCTGATAGAAGGGTCGAGTTCGAAGCGGGGAATGGGCAAGCCTCGCGTTCGTATCACAGAGGGTGTCCGCTAGGATCCAACTCCGGGCAGCTTTGGTGGAACCTAGTGGCAGACGCAGCATTGAATCTAGACCTCGGGCCGGCAGTGGAAATTCAAGCCTATGCGGATGATTTCGTTTTCGTTGTCTCCGCCTCAGGGAGACACGTGATAGAAAGGGAAGCGCACAGTGCCCTAGCTGTGTTAGATAACTGGAGCAGAGAATGCAAACTTCGATTTGCTCCTGAAAAGACCACTCTATTAGCAATAGCTAAGAGTGGAGAAATGAAAACACCACCTAAGTGCAAATTCCAAGGGTGCACTATCAAGGCGGTGCGTGAAATGAAGTACTTGGGTGTGGTCCTGGATCAGAGTCTATCAGGGCTGCCACACCTGAGACATCTTCGAACAAGGTGCACGCTGATCCTCAATAGATTGAATGGCATGAGGTTATCGGGCAAAACCAATAAGGCCATCTATCAGAGAGGAATAGAAAGAATTCTGACGTATGCCAGTGGAGCATGGTGGTCTCCCACCGTCAGAATGAAGAAGGGCATAAACCAAATCCAAAGGTTGGCCCTACTAGGGATAACCGGCTGTTTTCGCACAACGTCGACCCTAGCACTCCAAGTGCTGGCGGGATGTGAGCCGGCAGACCTAGTAGTGGAAAGGGAGGCAGCAATGCACTGCCTAAGTTCAGGCGAGGACGCCTACCTTCTCGGTGTGCCACATCGAGCCTCCAACATGGAGCTGGAAAGCATGGGCTGGCAGATCCACCCGGCCGAGGAAATTTGCCCACCATGGGACAAGGAGAAACCCACGGGAGTTGGGCACGAGCTGTTCACGGACGGCTCAAAGTGGAAGGGACAAGTGGGGGCAGGCTTCTGTGCGTTCTCGGATGGGAACGAAGCCACTGCAGGATGCGTGAAATTATCGCAGAACGCTTCTGTCTTCCAAGCAGAACTTCTGGCGATAGAAAAGGCACTCACCTGGGCACTCCCCAGGCGTAGTGACGAAAGGATAAAACTCTACTCGGACAGTGAAGCAGCACTGCAGGCTCTGAGTAGATTCAGGGAAGAAACCCCATCGTCCAGAGGATTAAAACCCTCTTGAGGGCAGAAGGAGATGGGGCAGTTAGCTTCCACTGGGTACGAAGCCATATCGGGACCCAGGGAAACGAAAGAGCGGACCAGCTGGCGAAGGCAGCCACGCTGAAAGAGACGGTTGACGTGCAATGCAGTACTCCGCGAAGGAGTATCAGCGCAGCATTAGCACGACAAACCATGCAGGTCAGATGGGCGGAACACGCACAGAGTGTTTCCGAAGGTCTCGACCAAACGTGCACAGACAACAAGTTCCTGAATCAAGTACTCAGTGGCCATGGCATCAGCCCTGAATACCTGGGCAGATTTGCCATCAGGAACTTCACTTGTCCCTGTGGAAATAGGTCGGCAAGCATAGAACACTGCGTGCTAGATTGCAGCGGCTTCGCCGAATGGAGAAACACACTGATCCCAGGTGTGCAAAGAACGCGAACTTTGGATCTGCTCATCCAATCCCCCGTTAACAGGAGGGGGATAATAGCCCTGGTTGAGAGGCTAACCCTCCAGGCAACATACGATCTTCCCCAGTCAAACGGGTACCGAAACGCAAGAGGTGCACGTGCACACTGAAAGCGATTCGGAATGAGGACAAAAGTCTGTGGGCAAGCAGGCAAATTAACTACCAATGTAAATACCTTGTAAGTACACTTATTGCTATCTCTTAATGTTGTGAGTCCTAAGCATGAGGACAGTGCATACATGTGTGTAGATGTTTTATGAAAGTAAATAAAGGGAAATTATTCCCCCAAAAAAGTTCGAGAGCAAGGAAATCTCCCAGTCAACCCTAAATTAATGAACGACCTATCCCGCCAGACGGAGCGGGAACCCAGAAAAGGAACGCTAGGTCGCCTGCCAGCACGTTACCACGGGCTGGTCTCTGGGCCACCGGGGTGGCCAGGGTCCGAACCAGCGTCTCAAGGCAGGATAATTGTCGCAACATTTCAAAATAAAATCCAAGGTGTTCAATTAGTCCCCGTGGAGCCAATAAACATTGGCGGAACCGGACAAATAAATCAGTATCCTACCCTTTTAACAGAACCAACTACCCGGCACCTCTGAGAGAAAAGCTGTGATAATGCCGAATCCTGCACCTCCTGAGGAACCAGATAAAAGGTTATAGTAACCAGGTTTCCGCGGCCATAAACAGGATACAGAACTTGTTCACCTAAAGTAATTCCTTGTTGTACAACGTGATTACAATCTGTATCACAATAGAACAAAACCGAAATCCCCCGATTACTTCGTGCAATTCCCTCAATGTACTCCTTCGGCACATGCTCTTCCAACGCTTTCATATACTCAGTTAATGGTGTCTGAGATAACGCTTGAAAAATAGCTGTTCGCTCTAAAAGATCATAATATTCACTACATACCTTAGCGTCCGCTGTAAATGCAAGCCGAAGTTTACGTCCCTGGATCTGAATTCCTGAAGTACTCTGCCGATCACCAATTACATCTGAAGACAACCCATCAGTGACAGATGCCCAACTTCGTGCTCTTGTCCCAAATGAAGAATTACCTTGTAACTCAGTCACCCAAGAATCTCCACCTGTAGACACACACGAAGACAAGAATTGTTGCTTTGCAAAACCGGTCTGACCACTCGAAACTCTCTCTCCTGAGGAACAGTTGTCGGTCTCCGTAGGAACCCTCCCATAGAGCAAAGAATATATAACGCTTAAAGAAGGTCAACTCTCATAGAGATAACTTAAAAAGGTGGCAACAGCGCCACCACATCTTAAGAGATAATATGCTCTGTGGGAAAGTTAACATTCAGGAGGAAAACACGTTGGGGGGGGGGACTACGGCAGTGAAGCTTTTCTTTGATCCACGATGGTTTCTTTCGATCTGATGACTATTTGCTTAGAGCAGTTTTTTGTTGTTGTTCTTGCTGTTTTCTGATATGCCGTCCATCCCTTATTTTGGTGAGAGAAATATGCAATAACGTTAGTATTACTATTTAAATTAAATGTCAGCAAAAATTACAGTTCGGCATAAGGATACGTACAAAATGCAGACATTCCCTAGTATTTGGCATTAATGAAAATATTTCTGAAAAACTGAAGAACAAACAAAAGCCTTAACTAACCCGGTTGGCGTAACAAAACTAACATATCTGATTTGCGAAGTGATTATGCTACCGAGAATGTTACAATCACGTGCTGCGTGTCTGAGTAGCTCGGCTGACGGCTGACTGTTCTTTACCCAAAGTATCCCAAAGAATTGAAGTCAACAGAAATACGCATGCGCAGTCTGCTCCGGCATCAACCGATCAGCCTGTATGTTGGCTTCTGTGCACTGCACGTTTTCCCTGAAGATACAGCTGCGCTAGTTACGTCTCGCTGAGCCTTAACTTCTTCTCGTTAGATATTCTTTGCATAGGGCAAGATAAGAGAGCTCTGAGGCGCTATCGATGAGCGTTTCAGCAGCAGCTGCCGTGCGTCGATCTGCTTCCGGTTGGGAGCTACGTTCTCCCTGGTCAGCGGAAGCCGCCATTTGCAATCTCGTTCAAAGTAAGGTAAAGCTCAGACGACATACAACCACTTCGTGTAGGTAACCGAGACAACCAAACAACATATAACTTCATGGAAAGCTGCACTGAACATTCAGAAACGCATGACACAACTTTAAACCACTCTACACAAGGCAAATCCGTACATAGACTCGAAAACCCCAAGAGCTCAAAAACCTACGACACTGTACTGGACATATTGCCAGGAGAACGGACCACCAATGAACAACTGAAATTTTAGATTGGATTCCAAGGGACAGGAAAAGACCCAGAAGACCACGTGGGAGATAGTTGGATGGAGGAGACTGGCCCAAGACAGTCCGTTGTTGCAGAAACTTGGGGAGACCTTCATCAAGCAGTGGAGTGATAATGGTTGACAATGATGATGATGATATATTCGAATTTATAGTTCAAAGAAGATTCGTCCGGATCGGGTCCGGGTGCAAAATTTTCGACCAGTTTCTAACTCTGATCAGTACGCATATACACGGGGACAATTAATTAAACAGACTGATACTTTTTTAAAATCCCGGTAAAACACACGTGGCGATAAGTCATTTTTTATTTACGCGGTGGCCACAGCGATTTGGCCTTTAGATAAGTCATTTATCATTTACGCGGTGGCAACAGCGATTTGGCCTTTTGATAAGTCATTTATCATGTACGCCAAGGCAACCGCGATTTGGCCTTTAGATAAGTCATTAATCATTTACGCGGTGGCAACAGCGTTTTGCGGGGAATTGCGCAGATGAATATTTAAGCTCTGCACGATACCATACTGTAAAAGAACATTATCACCGATCCGTCATGTAGAAGAGACCAAATATCAGGTGCTTTTTGAAAATCGGTAAAATAGCATCAGAGGCAACTGAATTGTTGTGTGATACGTATGGGGCTAATTGCTTGTCTCGTGCACAAATTTCCCAAAGGTATGCATGTTTCAAAAATGGGCGGGAATATTTGGAAAATGACGAAAGGCGCGGACACCCAATTTCAATGCGCATGTCGGAACTCATTGAGAAAGTTTGAGAAAGGATAAAAAGCGATCGTCGTGTGACCTTGAAGATGCTCGAATATCAGCTCGGTGTTAGTATGCAGAAGATTCGTCAAATTTTAGTGCACGATTTGGGGTGAGAAAGATTGTGCTCGATTTGTTCCGCATGTTTAGTCAGACAACATGAAAAATGTACGATTAGAGTATGCAAAGAGAGTGTAGATGCAATGCAAAATTTTCTCCAGAGAATTGTGGCTTATGACGAGACATGACATTTTCGTTATGATCCTGAAAAGAAACGTCAGAGTGCACAGTGGAAGTCGGCACGGTCACCCAACGGAAAGGACGTCTGGTTACTGATGTCCACAATCAAAACAATGCGTGTGCTCTTTTATGAGAGCAAGGGGATGCTGCATAACGAGTTCATTCCTGAAGGTATACAACTATCACTGTCAATACGTACACATCCATTTTGGAATGATTCTGGAAGAGGTTTGTTCGTTCCAGACCGAGTACAAACACTGGCAAAGGTTCATTCTTTACCATAACGCAACCCGCACACAGAGTAGTCAATATACACAAGTTACTGGAACGGTTCATTCTTACCATAACGCATACGCACACAGAGGAATTTCTACACAGCAGGTTACTGGAACGGTTCATTCTTACCATAACCCACACGCACACAGTGTAGTCACTTTACGGCAGTTACTGGAATGGTTCATTCTTAACATAACGCAGCCGCACACAGAGGTACTGGAACGAAAACAATTGTGTGTACACAACCATTCTCCCTATTCTCCAGTTTTGTCACCGAGTTACTACTTTCGATTCCGTAAATTAAAACTACCTTTAAAAGGAAAATGTTTTAATGACATTAAAGCCATAGAAAGAACTATGACATCGGCTTTTCACTCCATGCCAGATCACCTCTGCAAGTATTTGCTTTTGTTGGCCGATCGTTCCACTTGCATCAACGCAGGAGGAATGTACTTCGAATAAAATATTTTCACGTTCTGCTTTTCCATTTAAAAAAAATCAGTTTCCTTACTTAGCTGCCGCACTATGTATAATTGAAAACATGTTTTCGAAACAAAACATACATACATCGAAATTTATATTGGGAGAAATTCCTGTATCATGTGAAAAAATACTCCTTATAAGAGAAAAGTTAAAAAAAGGTTCTTTTTTATGTCCCAGTCAATATTCTTACTGTTCAGAGATTCCTTATTACGACTTTATTAAGTAAAATAATGATGGGTGTTTTGAAAAATTCAAAGCTGATGACCCTCAAAACTAACTTTCCCATATGTAATTGGGTTGAGGAAGCTCATGTACACTGGAGTCGAAAATTTAAATCCGGAATGTATTAGCTTAGATAAACAGGAAAACACGAAACAGCAGGTAGAGCTCTTTGGCAAGTAAAGGCACACAATCATAAGGGTAATAAGCATATTATAACAACAAATATGTGCACAGTTTGCCTATACAGAATCACATCCTCAAACGTCATCAAGGTGAGATATAAGAATATCACCTAAATATGTCTTAATAAAGAATTTGATCACCTCGTTCGGGTAGACAACTCTCACAACGATGATACATACACCGATGAGCAATTATATTATAACCACCAACCTAATAAGATGTAAGACCTCCTTTAGTCCGCTAAACAGCTGCCACTCAGCGAGGTATCGATGCGATGAGATGGCGATACGAATCCTGGGGTATCTGGTACCATAACGTCAACAACAGGTCCTCCAGTTCCTGTACATTTCGGGGTGGCGGTTATTTAGCGCAACCCCAGTTTTCCAAGTCGAACCACAAATGTTCGATTGGGTTCATGTCAGGTGAATTTGGAGGCTAGAGCATTAACAGAAAGTCACCAGGATGTTCCTCGTACCACTCCTTGACGATTCTGGCAGTGTGGCATGGCGCATTATTCTGTTGGAAATGTCCATCACCACCAGGGGACACAGTTACCATGAATAGGCGAACTTTGTCCCCAACGATGTTCAGATACCTGACAGCTGTCAGGGAGAGAGCTATTGGTATAATGGGGCATAAAGGGTCCCAAGAAAACATCGCCTACAGCATAACACCGCAGCTGCCTGCCTGTTTCCACCCAACATTGCATCCAGGTGCCATAGCCTCTGATAGTAATCGGCGTATGCGCGCTCAGCCGTCAACGTGATTCACCTGGAATCTTGATTCGTCAGACAAGACCACTTTCTTCCAATCATCCACTGTCCAATCTCGATGGTCTTGTGCCTATTTCATGCGTTGTTGGCGATGACGTGCAGTAATCACGTGGACCCCGCTGGGTCTGCGGCTACGTAGGCCCATGCGTAGAAGGTTGCGATGAACTGTATGACACATTGCCCTGATCACCACTGTTGTAGCTGCGGGTGATTTGTCGCTCTGGAACAACGAACGACATTCTCCACTCCACTCTGGAATGAATGAGCTGCGGATGGCCCACGGCTGGACGACAATTCGTCGTTTGGCCATCTGTGCACCACTTTTGATACGTACTCACTACAGAGATGCGTGATCAGCTCGCAAGCCGCGCCGTTTCGGAGATCGTAGTTCCAAGGCGCCGTGCCATCGAAATTTGTATTTGATCAAACTCCGATAAATCGGCAGCTTTTCCCATTCTGACTCCGAACACTCTACTAACCGAATGCCTTTCCTCGGTTTGCATATGTACTGCTCTGTGAATCTCACCTGCGCCACCGTTCGGTCTCCAGGCGCGCCCATTTTTTCTAGGCTGAAGGTGGTCATATTGGAATGGCTCATCAATGTATGCTCATCACCAAGTTATTCATGAATTCTGGAGTCAAAGAATTCCATTCCTCAATGAGGGTGATGCGTAGCTCGGAAAGGGTTCTGGGAGGGGGATGACTAGCTGATACGTGTCATCCCAGATCATTCCAATCAGCACCCGTTTGTCATGTATATATTTACCTGTGCACATATTATTAATAATATTACCCAGCAACGTCAGCATTGTTGCCCCATCACTTGTCGAATAATTCGTGTGTGCTCTCGCGATTTCACACCAATTGTCTGCTATATAATAGCACGCGGCCACTTCTAGATATCAAGGTGATCGGGTGCTAATTTAAAAACATCGCATTACTAATAGCAGAGTTCAGTTTTTCCGGTATACAAAATTCGAATTGAATTCTTAATATCACAGCAAGTTGAGTTTGCACGCGATGATATTTAGATATCAAAGTGATTGCGTGCTATTTTAAAGACACTGGATTATTAATGACTCGAGTTCTGTTTATCCGGTCTACAAAATTCGAATTGAATTTTTAATATCACGGCAAGTTGAGTTTGTATATTAATTTAGTTTTGCGCAAGCTGATTATTAATTTGTACGCTTTAATTGTTTTTTTCTTCATTTTAAATTTAATTAACTTTTCGAGTTTAGTGCTGATTTTATTAAACATTATGCAAAATATCTATCTAAACGCTCTAACCTACAATAAAAACTGAAATATTGCTATGTTAAAGTGAACAAAATTGCATCTAAGAGCAGATGTCGCTCCAGCAGCACATTGTCGATAATTTAGATAGTATCGATTTGTAATTCCAGATATCGCATCATTTTGTAGAAGAAGCTTCAGTATGTAGTTTTACACTAAACGTCCAATAGAAATGTCTGAAACAAGCCGTGAACGGAATAGCATATGTGCCGGAAAAAAAAGTAAGTTAACGCGAAAAATCAAAGCAAAATTTATTAGCGTAAGTTTACGTGAAACAACTGGACTACAAGGAAAATTGTTAAACAACAACAAATATTTCGCACAGAATCTTTATTTATCGCGAGGTGTTTTGAAAAACGGAAATAAATAGCATATAATTTTCAGTTCTAACATGAATTAGTTCTTACTATATAAGATTTTTTATATATTTTATTACAGAAAAGCCTCGGAAAGGGTTCCATCCTTGGTTTGAAACCGTGACTAATGATTGTGCACATGTTTCTGATTAACTCATTTGGAACCGTGACAGACGTTTTTCAAACGCTTTCTATCTACCAGTGTCTCTTTGATTTGTTCTCAGTCTGCTTCAATTTAATATTTCACCGTCTTAGGACGGGAAACATCCCCTATTTATTAATATTTATTTAAAGCTTAGAAACAACCGCATTAAAACGGGTTATAGGCTAGTTATGCTGTAATAAAGTACACTTAATTCCAACAGCTAGTCTATGTGGCATTTGGACCACGCATGAAAAATTTAAAGTTGCTTTTATTTCCTTTGTTTGATTGTCTGAATTATCCTTAGTGTCATGAGTGTTTGTCGCGTTGTTTTCTTTATTGCACAGAGTACAAAGACACTCGCAGTCAAAAAGCCAAGCTCATTGCAGAAACTAAAATCTGCACCTGCTGAATGGATTTCAAGTCAGATGCTGCAGATTGTATGCTCTCTAGCTGATGTAGATTGCGGCCTCTATGATTCATTTACGAGTGTTTCACTCTATTGTGCACGTTTGAGCATTCTCAGCAAGTGAGGCGTAAAGGGGATGTTAACGAAGGGTCAGTGAATAATTCCCAATTCACCATGGTAAAGCTGGGAAACATTATCGTATTTTTACCTTCCCCACTGCAAAGTGGGTTAATACGCACTTTACCAGCGTAAACCTTATATTACTGCACTTCCTTTCTCTATCCATAACACACACATACACAGAAAGTAGACTGGCTAGACCCCGGTGAAGCAACGACCTCGACACCCAAACGCAGTATTCACTCCAAGAAAAGTTCTACTGTGCATCTGGTGGGATATGAAGGGTGTGCTCTATTATGAACTATTGCAACAGGGTCAAAAGGTTACTGCTGATAATTGCTGCGATTGAACCAGGAAATCTGTCAGAAACGTCTATTCACAGGCAAACGATTGCGCCCCGTGAAATTACTGCGTGACAGGCCGCATGTCGCGAAATTGGTCAAGGAAACGTTATTGATGCTTGACTGGCCAGTTTTGGAGCACCCGGCGTATAGTCCCGACATAGCTACTTCAGACTATCATTTGTTCCGATCGATGCAACATGGTTTGTCTGCTGTACGGTTCCGGACATGTGACGACGTGCAAAAATGGGTTGACGACTTCATCGCGTCACACGACGAAGTATTCTTCATGGCTGGAATCCGTCAGCTGCCCGACCGATGACGGAAGGTGATAGATAATGACGGAGCACATTTTGATTCGTAAAGGTAATGTTGTTTTGTCTCAAATTAAGTGTTGCGTTGTCTTAAAACGCTTTAAAAATTATATGTACACCAAATATTTCCTCCACGCAAATAAAAATCCAGTCTCGAGCGCGGAAGGACGATTTATGCTTTAAATTAATGATTGTGAACATGTTTCTGATTAATTCATTTGAAACCTCCATGCAAATGAAAATATAGTCCCGAGCGCGGAACGACGATTAATGCTTTAAACTAATGACTGTGTAATTGTTTCTGATTAACTCCTTTGAAACTCGTGACAGACCTGCCATGCTTTACACAGCATTATCAAGCAACTGTTGGGGTAATTTATCCCATTCCTCTGTCAGTGCACGGATGAGAGTGTCCTTGTTTATTGGAGGGCATTGTCGACCAGCAAGACTATTCCCCAAAGCATCCCACACATTTTCAATGGGATTCAGATCTGGAGAACGTGCTGGTCTAACGAGGCGTTGAATATCCTCGCTCTCAAGACACTCCTGGACAGCGACTGTTCGATGACATGTTGCGTTGTCGTCCATGAAAATGAATCTATCACCGACAGCACCACGGAATATGCGAACATGAGGCAGCAGAACATCATTAATGTATCGTTGGCCAGTTATAGTCCCAGTTGGAAGCACATAGAGTTACGTACGGCCATTGATCATGATGCCAGCCCATACCATGACACAACATGTCGAATATCGGTCCCTTTCCTGTATGTTTGCTGGACAATATGCAGTACCATTATCACGCCAGATCAGTTGTCGTCGACAATCAGACGATAGACTGTATCTACTCTCATCTGAGAAGAGGACAGCAGACCAGTCGTTATCAGTCCAGTTGCGATGTTGATGGCACCATTGCAAACGGGCGCTACGGTGACGTCTGGACAATGGGATGCACACAACAGGACGGCGGGCGTATAGTCCTCCTTCATGCAAACGTCGGGCGACAGTTTTTCGGGAGATCCGCTTTCCAGTAGCAGCCATAAACTGATTTGCTACCTCACTAGCTGTGCTGCGCCGGTGTCTTTTTGTTGATAGCTCTATGTGCCGATCTTCTGCAGGTGTCGTACTACGAACACGACCTCCCCCGTGACGTTTGCTACACTCTCCATTTGTTTGAAATGATTTCCAAAGCCTTGAAACAACACTGTGGCTGACGTCGAACTCCCTGGCAACATCTGTTATTTTTCGCCCTTCTTCAATCTTGCCAATAATACGGCCACGCGTAAAATCATCTAGGTGATGTCGGGTAGACATACTGAAAATTGCACGTTCGTCAATTGATTATTTCCCTTTCAACTTTGCGTTTGAACAACAACGGTCAATACGCGTCAAATCCTTTATATCTCTTATCAGCGCTATGACTTCACGAACAAGTTCGGCAATCCAAAATTTACATACGCACAACACGTCTTACTGTATCCTGCAGTTATGCTAATTTCCACATTTTCCTGCCTTCCATTTTATGGTTGCTATCGTTGCTATTGTCATCCGTCCTTAGCAATTGTCCGGCAGTGTATTAAAAAAACAGATTCTGATGTCGTGTATAACATTCTTTTATTTGTCTTATTGATCAATATTTTCAGGAATAGTTATTTTGTCATGGATGAAGCTGAACACCATTTGAATGACTGTTACAGAGATTATATTGCCCTCGTATGCTACTGTTATTATTACTTTTTATTTTACGACCCAATTCGACATATTGATAAAAAAATCACGCTTTTTACGTTTCGTTCTCTATTGAGGTGTATTACCATTTTACAGCGAATTGTCTATGCTGTAATTCATCCACAGGTGACGGTTAACCAAATTTTGTCAAAATTCATGATGTCCCCGAAGAACATTTATTTTTGAGAAATAGATGAAGACTTTGCTAAAATAATTTTGTTTTCTTGAGTAGAGACACATTTCTGCAATCTTGTTTCTTATCACGGCTGAAATAAATCTTTATTCCATGAAATACGACAACATTTGTGCCTTTTCATGAGAAATTCTAAAATTCGAATTATAAAACCATCTTATTCTAAGAATGGATAAGTTGCATTCATCTAGAAAATTTCTTTAACCAAAATCACTGGCTCATGAAAGTGGTTTGTATTCAACAGACGTATGTAAATTACTTGTCGGAAGGCACGAGGTGTATTTTGCGAAGGAAATCCCTTTTTGTTTATAAACAAAATATTGTTTTCCTGAAACTAATGAAAGTTTTGTTCAAACATCTGTGATTAACTATAACAATCCAAAGTTATTTTCTTTTTCCCATTTTCACATCTTTAAAAATATCTTAAGAAATAGATTTCACCTTGGAACAAGTTAACGATTATTATTGATCTGTAATGGTAATGGAATCGCAATGTATGAGACAGAATCTCCTTCCTTCCTCTTCTCATTGCATGGACTGATGGATGTGAAAGAATTTTAATATTTCCATTTGAAGCATCATTTACTGTAGATTCACGCCTAGAAGATATTTTTATTTGAAGCATCATTTACTGTAGATTCATGCCTAGAAGATATACACGTGGTGACCACTGTGTGAGATACAAAATCATTTCCTCTCTATTTGAGGTGGGTGTTGCAGAATCAGATATAATCAACGTGAATCCATATATTTTTAAAAACCACAACTACCCT
Source organism: Macrothele yani (assembly GCA_039090855.1). Lineage (NCBI taxonomy): Eukaryota > Metazoa > Arthropoda > Arachnida > Araneae > Macrothelidae > Macrothele > Macrothele yani. The sequence continues at coordinate 192,667,918 of CM076995.1, forward strand.
GAAGAAATCAATACCTCAATGAGAGGGAAATGAAAGAAGAACATTTGAGAATTGTTGTACTGGTACATGAAGAACTTTTGAAATTGTAATGCGACTGAACATGTTTTTAGGATCATCTATTCAGTAGCACAAATATCTATATATCTATATATCAGTTGACATGGGCTTCCCCTGCGCAGAGTAGAACAGACTCACATTGAACTCAGGCAATAGGGCTTCCCAACAATGTATCGCAATCGACGAATATGGATAAACGTGGTGATCTGAGCGACTTTGATTGTAGATGCGTTTTCGGCTCATGACAGGTGGGTCATTCTATCGCTCAAGTGCTAAGAACCCTAGGGATCTCGAGGGCAACCATATAAAACGTGTACCGTGATAATAATATCGACGGACGTACCAGCACATAGAGATCAAGCGATCACAGACCGCATGCCATTGATGACCGGGATTGCCATTGATAACTGGGATTGATGGCGCAGTTGCCTAAGCGATGGCCTCTGATCATCCATCCGAAAGGTGTCCGGGTTTGAGTCCCAGTGAGGCATAAATGTTGTGTTTGTCTTAGGACACTCGCTCTCTCCCTTCCCTCGAACCAATGATCCTAAATTAGGGAGGAGCGACAGCTTATATCCCACTGAGTTGCTCACGGTGGTCGTTAAACCTCCAACCAAGAAAAAAAAGACCGGGATCGACGTACAGTGCCAAGACTCGTATAGACCGTTCGCTTGGAAACTGCACGCAAATTCCATTCAGGTTAAATGTCGGAGGCCCAAGCAGCGTCAGCGAATGAAAGGAACGGTATATGTACCATACCCGGGGTACAGGCCGACTCGTGTGCCACTGTTGAATATTTGTGATCGGGTATTACGTTTCTTCTGGGGCCGATAACGTCAGAACTAGAACTTTGCATATTGCCGCCGTCTCGTGTGGTCAGATGAATGAATGTTTTCAGCTGTACCAAATTGACGGGATGGTGCGCGTGTGACGGGCGTAGATAGCATGAGGCCATGGTGTCGTCCTGCCAGATTCGCTTTGTTCAAGGTGGTGGTGGATCTGTGATAGTTGGGAAAGCCCTCTCATGGAATACATTAAATCTCTTATTGTTCCGGAAGTATGCCTTGGCTGATAACTTAAGCGTAAGCCTCTACCAACATGCCTTGGCTGATAACCTAAGGGCATGCCTCTGTCAGCATGCCTTGGCTGATAACCTAAGCGCATGCCTCTACCAGCATGCCTTCGCTGATAACCTAAGTGCTTCTATGACCTTCGGGGCCGATGGTCTGTTTAAACAGGATAATCCACGCCTCCACCGGGCTGTAACCATCCAGTCATGGCTCCAGGAGCACTCATCTTAGTTTGGAATCATCCAGTGACCCTCGTTTTCCCCAAAAAATCATCTCTGAGTTTAAACTCTGTGGAAGCTCTTTGGGATTCCGTGTAACTAAACATCAGATCCATGAATCTTGGACCAAGGTATCGGGAGAAGTTGGAGACATTGCTGCAGCAGGCATTGCGGGCGTTGCCTCCGGAAACCGTCCAGCATCTAGTGGAGATGATGCCCCGGCATGTACAGGCTATTTATTTGTGCTAGAGGAAGCACTAACATTATGCTAGGTAGATATCTATAACGTATTATCGATTGAATGTATTAACAAAGCTATCAGTCAAATATGCATCATTCGTCTTTCCTGGAAATAACAATTCGGTAAATTTTCTGTTTGAAGCCAAAGATCACAAAGAGAGGTTCTTAAAATCTGAAGCCCTCGTGTGATGTGATGCAAGCCACAATCATCAAACCAATATCTTCGTTGAGACAGATGCCACTCACGGGCAACAAACTGAGTGAAGAAGTTGTATTCCGTGTAGCTAGTGCGCTTTTTCTGTAAGAAAGCTAAGCTGTCTTCCGTCGTTTTCGACATACAAGACATAATGTGAACATGGCCTTACTGACCGATGGTCTGTTTGAGCAGGACAATGAGACACCCTACTAGGCCGCACCTTTCCCTTGCATGACTGTAGGAATTGTTATCTTAGTTTGGAACCATTCAGTGCTCCCCTGTATCCCCAGATTTAAACTTTGTGTGAAGCTCTGTGGAGTGCCTTGAAAAGGAACATAAGATCGATGGATCCGAGACCAACGTCAGGGGGAATCGTGCACAATTCTGCGACAGATATAGCTGGCATTACCTTGACCATATATAGTTGGAACCTACACAGACGACTCGGGTGGAATTGTGGACTATATTGCGACAGATATAGCCGGCATTACCTATACAAGATATAGTTGGATCCTAAACTGACACCTCGGATGGAATTGTGGACAATACTGCGACAGATATAGCTGGCATTGCGTAGACCAGACATAGATGGATCCTAGACGGACGTCTCGGGTGGAAATGGTGACAATGCGGCGACAGTTATAGCTGGCATTACCTTTGGAAACCGTCCAGCATCTGACGGGGGTCGATGCTTCGGTGCGTACAGGCTATTATTTGTGCTGGAGGAGCTTTCTAGTAAGGCTTGCGAGTTTTTGTTTTAGCCCAGAACTTACAATTTTGCTTATTGACATAACTCGATAAGTGAAAATGAGCTTCATCTGATCTGATCAGGTGCTGCCCAAAAACCTTTTTCACCCTGCACTTCTTGACAAACCATTTATCGAACGTCACGCTGTGAACCCACCTACCCTGAGCAATTGCTGCACCAACTGTACCTTATAAGGAAACAGTTGCAGGTCATTTTTCGAAATCATGCGAACACTGGTACGAGTAACGTTCAGCTGTTAGGCCAGTCGGAGGGTAGACTTCTTGGAACTTTGTACAATGGCATTCCCCACAAGTGCAACGTTCTCTACACTACAAGACGTTCGAGGTCATCCTGGAGATAGTTTCTTGTTGGCGTTGCCTGTCTCACGGAAGTTTTTAACAGCACGCAGGATCACCTTCCCGGATGTAAGCCTCCGGAAATGTTATCGGAATCATCTTTGTGTTGTGACAATGGAGCTTCCACAAGGTAACGAATTTCTGTTGACGTCCACGGAGATATTATTAAGGATCGATGGTCTGGAAAGGAGACCAACATTAACCCCCAAGGTCAGACTTCGAAATACAACCCATTTTAAAGATGGGCGAGTGCTCATGCTACTGTAAATTAAAAGTAAAACGTGAACCATCATTACATGACACACTGTATATCAAAATAAATACGCAAAATGCTTTCCATGTCCTTTAGTGGTTTGCTTGAATACGCAAAATATCTATCAGGTGGGTGAAGTCATTCGAATACAATACTTATATCCTGTCCCCTTGTGAGATGTGCAGACTTTGTATGTTCTTTCCTTTCTAGAGAAGTATAGCTAAAAATAAGGCACTACAGGAGGTGTATTCTCTTTCCCGCAACATGTGTTAGACAATTGTGTAGTAATTATTTAGGGGAATGGACTCGTTTCATGGCTTTTCGGTACTTTTTAGTCTTTAAAAGTGACATAGAAAAATGTCTCCACCTACGAGAGGAAAACGTATAACGTTCTCTTATGGCGCAGTAAGTTGTCCTTTGTCATCGTGTTGTAGTTGAAAGTACAGGAGGGCATGGACATAGATAAAGAATTACTGGTAGATGAGACCCTGTAACGAGTGGTAGAGAAATCTACTTTACTTCAATTTCTAGTCTCACAACTGCATATGTCTACTTGTAAAAGAAAAGAGAAGATTTCTAAGGCATCTTTTTTGCTCAAATTGGTGCGACGATACGAAATAGGAAATCAACTACAAAAAAAGGTATAAACACTATGCTTGCTAAAATTATGTGATGTATGAGACCCGTGGGTACAGAGCGTCTACAGGAGGGCTCTTCAGCCCTCTTGTAGACGGACTATATTTTCTTGCTATTTGCATTCGCTTGTCCGTACGTGCAATGAATATCAGGACATTCAGAGTTGGTAAACGAAGTCTTCATGCTCATGGTGGCACAAACCTAATCGACTATAAAAATGATGCTGTTCTTTCACCTGCTCGTGATGTGGTATAACACTAATGTTTAGCGAAATGACTGTCAGTTCCTTTTAAGCGTCTTATCGCGCACTAAGATGTGAGATTGTCCCACATTTTCATTCATATCCATCTCCGAGTGACATGCAAATGATGTTCGTTTCCATAGCACTGTATGTAAACAGATTCTTCTGTACGCACGAAACGCAGTTACCCTCGTCCCGCATTTCTTACTCCGACAACGTGGTATATATCTGTATGAAAGCATTTTCGGCCTTATGCTCGTATAATATTTTTGATGGGAATTGTCGGTAGAAAAAGTACTAAAGGTTTAGCCAAAAGCTTTAAAAGCACGCTATGAAACAGCCTATACCAAGCACATTTAAGGATAAATGTAGTCATCCATATTAAAGTAAGAAACATTGGTTCCCCCAAAAAAGGAAGAGATCGAACGCTGTGGGAAAAGCACACCACTCATTACTCATCCGGAACGGGATCCCAGGATGCCTTTGACATTTACATAGTTTCCGGACCTCTAGTCACTCCCCACTGAGTGGCCAAAGTCGTGTGGTATAGAAGATAATGAATCAATTAAAAACTTAAAGGCATCTCCTTGATTTTCATAAAAGATTTTGAGCTATTTCTACACCATTCGGTTGTAAGAAGTGTTCTGCGGTAGAAATGTAGTAAAGAAAAATTACTGCACGTTACGTGCATTACTCAGAAGCTTCACTCTCCAGAAAATACGCTTTTCGTTTCGAAGTACATCATATTGCTCATTTACTTCCAAAAGGAATTAGGGATCATTGTTATACGACGGAGGTTTGTTGTTCTACTTGGAAATACAGGCATTTTCGTAGAACTTGTTAGAGGCCTACGTTATTGCACCGAAATTTCGATAACTGACGCCCCAGAAAACTTTAGAACACATTTTGCTATGCATTTTTGTATAAATTCATGAAAATTGAGTTGTTGCGGAAATTACCTCTCGTTATCTAATATATAAGTGTATGAATAAAACATAAAGAAAAAGATGAAACTTCAATGTCAAAACGTAAGAGAATTCGTCGCAAGTAGTTCGCTTCGTGTCGGCAAGTTTGAAATGATCTCTGAGAAAGTTAATGGCTTTCTGTAAAACTTGAACCAACTAAACATGACTTTTGAAGAGCATTACATGATGATAAATGATGCCTTGAGTGAAGCCCTGGTCACGGGTTTCTTTGCTGGTAAGACAACATAGAGTTGATCTCAAGACAAACTCTATCGGAGGGAAAATCCGACATTAAAAATAAAGCTATTCAAGCTTAGTTTGATTTATCTATAAGAGATGGAAGCAGGCAGTTTTAACAACGTCAACAATGTGAGTGCTTTGATACACACTGCCGGACAATTTCTAAGGACGGATGACAATAGCAACGATAGCAACCATAGAATGGAAGGCAGGAAAATGTGGAAATTAGCATAACTGCGGGATACAGTAAGACGTGTTGTGCGTATGCAAATTTTGGATTGCCGAACTTGTTCGGGACGTCATAGCGCTGATAAGAGATATAAAGGATTTGACGTGTATTGACCGTTGTTGTTCAAACGCAAAGTTGAAAGGGAAAGAATCAATTGACGAACTTGCAATTTTCAGTATGTCTTCCTGACATCACCTAGATGATTTTACGCGTGGCCGTATTATTGGCAAGATTGAAGAAGGGCGAAAAATAGCAGATGTTGCCAGGGAGTTCGACGTTAGCCACAGTGTTGTTTCGAGGCTTTGGAAATCATTTCAAACAAATGGAGAGTGTAGCAAACGTCACGGGGGAGGTCGTGTTCGCAGTACGACACTTGCAGAAGATCGGTACATTTGCTATCAACAAAATGACACCGGCGCAGCACAGTTAGTAAGGTAGCAAATCAGTTTATGACTGCTACTGGCAAGCGGATCTCCCGAAAAACTGTCGGCAGACGTTTGCATGAAGGAGGACTATACGCCCGCCGTCCTGTTGTGAGCATCCCATTGTCCAGACGTCACCGTACCGCCCGTTTGCAATGGTGCCATCAACATCGCAATTGGACTGATAACGACTGGTCTGCTGTCCTCTTTTCAGATGAGAGTAGATACAGTCTATCGTCTGATTGTCGACGACAACTGATCTGGCGTGATAGTGGTACTGCATATTGTCCAGCAAACATACAGGAAAGGGACCGATATCCGACATGTAGTGTCATGGTATGGGCTGGCATCATGATCAATGGCCGTACGTCCCTCTATGTGCTTCCAACTGGGACTATGACTGGCCAACGATACATTAATGATGTTCTGCTACCTCGTGTTCGCATGTTCCGTGGTGCTGTCGGTGATAGATTCATTTTCATGGACGACAACGCAACATGTCATCGAACAGTCACTGTCCAGGAGTGTCTTGAGAGCGAGGATATTCAACGCCTCGTTAGACCAGCACGTTCTCCAGATCTGAATCCCATTGAAAATGTGTGGGATGCTTTGGGGAATAGTCTTGCTGGTCGCCAATGCCCTCCAATAAACAAGGACACCCTCATCCGTGCACTGACAGAGGAATGGGATAAATTACCCCAACAGCTGCTTGATAATGTTGTGAAAAGCATGACACGACGTGTGGAATCTTGCATCGTCCTCCATGGTGGCCATATCCCGTATTGACAACTTACGCCGGAACGCCTGCGGACGGTAATTGCATTTTTTTCACGTTTACGTATTCTGCACAAATTGGCCTGTTTGTCCCTTGAACACGTTCCAAAGCCTTCTGGATTTCAGAGCACAATAAATTGTCTTTTCTGTAATGTCCTGGCATTCTGACATAATTTTATTTCACTTGGCATCCAACCACACTTACTTTTTTATGCGCTATATAGCCGTTTATGATCCGTCCTTAGCAATTGTCTAGCAGTGTGTAAGTGAATGAAGACTTTAAAACAAAGCAGAAATAGCGCTGTCATATTGTGAAAATGTTCATAATGTATTAATCAACCTTGAACGTTTGGTCATGTCTACATAGTTTCTCTAGGATTAGTTTTTGAAATGTTAATGGTATGCTACATAACATGCTCTTCGTTCGTTCTCATATTTGTTTTTTGGTGTGAGGTTGTAACGACCACTACGGTTAACTCAATGAGCTATAAGGCTTCGTTGACCCCTAATTTAAGGCCATTTGCTTCGTGCCAGTAACGTAAGACAAACCCATCATTCATGTTCCACCCAGATGAAATGTACAGAACCACTCATGCGTCTTGGTGTAGCAATTTGTAATGGTAATAAAGAAGTTAAGGTATTTAATAAATACTTTGAGGTTACATCTTTTTTAAGTTCTTAAATATGTCGGAATAAAATGGTGCACACTGAACAACTTGCACAATTCTGCGCATTTAAAACTGAACTACTATTTGTGCATTTCGGAATATTTTCAGAAATATTGCGATAAAATATTAAGACCAGTCATCTAATATCATGTAGGTTTTCCTCTTGCCTGATAATGGTGAGATGTTGGTAGGTGTCCCTCAATATTTGGTACCATGACTGTAACAGAAGACCCCGCAGCTCCCGTAAATTACGTGGTTACACTGGTGCCGTTTCGTACCCGTTTCTCCAACTCAAACCACAAATGCCAGATATAATTCGCGTCCGGCGTTGGTGGGAAATGACAATAAATGGAATGCCTCTTCATGTTCTTGTAACCATTCCTGAAAGTTCTTCGCAGTGATGCATGGAGCATTGTCTTGTTGAAAAACGTCATTTCCACTAGGGAATACAGTGGCTATGAAGCAGTGTACTTTGTCAGCCACGATGTTGAGGTACGTGACATCTGTCAGAGTTCACTCTACAGTATCGCTCACACCTTCACACTCCATCCAGGCGACTGGATCCGTCACACTGTGCATACAGCTGAGAAGGATTTTTTGGGTATACTTCGCAAACGAGCTCGTCCGTTGGCATGTTGTGACAGAAAACGGAATTCGTCTGACCATCCAGTCTCCTATAGTCCAATTTCGATGACTTCATTCCCACTGCAAGCGTTGATGACGGTGAACCGCTCTGAACATAGGACCACGAATAGATCTGCGCCTGTGGAGAACCATATCCAAGGGCATAAAATAAACTGTGTGTTCGGACACATTGGGCCCTTCAACACAATTGAAATTATGGAAATGTCACACACAGTGCTTTCCTGTAACTGCGGACAAGACGAGATAGACTACGCTGTCCTCTATTATCAATGAAGCGTGGCACCCCCACGCCCTCTCGATGGCTCGAAGTGTCACCGAATTGACGGAACTCTCAGCATCCAGTGATGCATCATCGATGTTTTAGAGGCAGTGGTGGCATCTTTCCTTTAGAGTTGTCCTGGCGCTATATTCTAGCAGGATAATGCTCGGCCTCAGGTGTCCCGTCAAAACTTTAAAGCTCAGATAGTGGAGAGTTTAATGAAAACGATTTTTTTATTTGAGGTTTTAACGACCACCGTGGGCAACTCAATGGGCTGTAAGCAGACGCTCGTTTCTAACATTGCCTTACTGCTCTGGCTCTATCTCTCTCTTTCCTCTGGTTCCAGGGAAGGAAGAGAGTCAGAGCAGTAAGGCAAACAAGACTCATCATAATTCGAATCCGGGTCCATCTCGTACGAATGGTCGGGATCCAGAGCTTAGACCATTGCGTCACCCGGACGGCGACGAAAACGACGCGACACTAGGTTTTCAAACTTTTACATTGGATTAGAGAAAGACAGGACTGCAATAAACAAAACCAGTGAAAGAACTTCTACCTTTAAAAATACTGCGCCGCCCGGGGGGGGGCATGGATGTTTTGTTTTTATTACTGCACTAACTCTCTCCCTTTGCAGGAACTAATGAGCCTAAACTAGAGATCGGGAACTAACTGCTTCTATTTGCTTCTTTCGATTTCAGCTCCAGAATTCATTTTCTTGTTTACCGAAGAGTTCACAACATCTGGATGAAAATTTTGTCAAAAGATACTTGGAAGTTGAAATTACAGCACCACCGATCCACAAAGGAATTCTATATCAAAATTGAACGCAGAAGTGATCCAAAGTTCGCAGAAAACCACTCATCCTGCTTTCATACACAAGCACTGAGTAACCTAACTCAGAAATTGTATTATTGTTGGTATACCCGAAGTATTTTTTTTTTGGTTGGAGGTGTAACGACCACTGTGAGCAACTCAAGGGGCTGCTATAAGCAGTCGCCCGTCCCTAATTTAAGGTCACTGGTTTCAGGGAAGAAAGAGAGCCAATGTTGTAAGACAAACACAACATCCATGCCTCACCGGGATTCGAACCCAGACCTCTTTCGGACGAATGACCAGAAACCATAGCTTAGACCACTGCGGCACCGGGGCGGCATACCAGAAGTATAATAACAATAATACATTAGCTACCCCAATAAGGATATAAGGAATTTGGAAGTAACATTTCCAAGTTTAGGAACTGATGCCGAAAGGGGAAAGAAACAGCACCGGGAGATAAGCACACATCCCACGCCTTTTTGGAGATTCGAACCCAGATCCAACTTGGATCTCACAAGATGGCCACCATAGTAGTAATCCAAAAGACTAATCAACGAAATCCGGAAAATGATAACTGACCCATACCATGCACTAAACTTGACCTTTGGCAAAAACAGGGGTACTTTGAACGATTCTACACCGTTGCGTAAAATTCGAGCAGTGGATCTGTTGGACCAATATGCGAATTCTTAGTTACATATAAACTGGACCAAGACAACAAATCTTACGAAGCAGAATGACGTATGGCGATAGCAGTAGGTATTACAGTACTCTTTCCAATCATATTCGGTCCTTAAGCCTGGAAAATACTTTGCAAAAATAGTGTTTTTTCCATTAATACTAGAAAGAGTACTCTTTGCCCTACTCTTAGCATCGCTACCATAGATTTACCAAGTGGCTCTTACTATCACACCGATATTTTCTTGTAGTTTTAGGTTCAGGTCAAATGCTTTGCACTTGCTCCTTGTGTCCCGGACTGCCCAGTACCCCACGTAAAAGTAGTTATGTTTAGCAGTTTCTTTTAACAGTCTAATGGTCACCAGGAAAATAATTACAACCTCCTTTGGCTTACTAAGAATAGAACAATACATAAGTGTTTTTCATTGAAAGTTTTCCATTATTTCAAGGGCTTTAGACTTTTCGTCTGATATACGTCCGGGTTCAACTCCCGGTGTAATACGGATGTTGTGTTTGCCTTACGATACTAACTCTTTCCCTTCCCTGGTACCAGTGGCCCTAAATTAGGGAGGATCAAATGGTTGTAATCCATCGAGTTTCTCACGGTGGTCTTTAAGCACCCAAACTAAAAACAAAAATGAACTTCAAGAAGTGATAATCGTTTTAGCATTAAAATAGAAATTGACCTTATTTGGGGATATTTTCGAAAAGTGAATTACTGTTTTGTACTTCTTAAAAATATAATAGTGTTATTTTTATGTTATTTTTTAGGAACACGCCGGTTCGTTATGCATGACATATCTATTGCAATTTCAAACTTTTAGTTGTTTTAAAAGCATTTGAATTTTTTACGTTCTTTTGATATTGTTTACAAATAATGAAGAAACGTCTTGTACCTTACGTGTGCTTTCAAATGATTTCTTTCTTAGTATTGTAAAAAGTGCCAGCCTCTATTTGATGTCAGTAATTCCGAAAGATGTTACTGAATGTGAAATAAGAAATTGTCGATATCGTGACGTGCCTGCCCCGCAGGATGCACATCAGATAAAGGCCGATAGCAGCGAGATCATACTTCTGCGTAGCTCAATTGGTAGAGTGACTTATTCCGGTATAAGGGGACTCGGGTTCGATGCTCGGCGTGGACAAAATGACGGAGAAATTCACTTCGTTATAATGCTTAAAGACAAAATTAAGTCTTTTGGGATTGCAGAGATACAAAGGCTGTAAACACTGAATTGCTTTGCATAGCTATTCATGATTACAATTCTTGTGCTGTATGACGGGACCTTCTTGATAGTATGACATATGTGTTCATTTGCATTCAGGGGTAGCACCTAAATTCCAGAATAATAACGTGAACTTTAGTTTTATTAGGATGCCACTTCCGATGAATCGAATAATTAAATATACATTTATAACAGATTGCAATTCAGATATTAGGGCATTGTAAACGCCATTGTTGATGTGGTATTGAGCCACTACGGAAGTCAAGTACGGCTTGTATTCGACGTGGTAGAAATCCATCCCAGTACCGTATCTTGGGTCCGAAACCTGGGCTATATCACCCGTCTCATCCCAGCGCTGCCCGGCTTGCAGTACTATTTTTTTTAACTTTTTTCTAAATTTTAGGTACATGCTATTGTTACCATAATACCAGATAATCATGAGGATTAGGATTTATAAACTTACTGTATTTGTATATGAACTCCATTCACCTTCTGAATACTTTATTTACACATGCACTCCATTCTTCTTTCCTTTTGTGTGGACTTGAGTGTTACGTTTTAATAAAAAGTTTCTTCCGAGTACTTTTTCATATTTAAAAAGAATATTTTTCTCTATTGACATAACAGCCAAGCTGCTCAGGTGTACAAGTCTTTGTGTGGCCCTAAGACATGTCTTGATTCTTTTTAATGCATACAACTTTCTTTCGGTAGTTGCAGTTGCTGATAGAGACTTTAATATTAGGTCTGCTAATTAGTACACCTCAATAAACACAATGTCCAAATATTAAGTTTCATGTAACAAGTAATGTCTCTTACAAATTTCTTTTTGTATTCATGAAAGGAATAAAACACCTTATGTTAGTTTTTGAGTAGAACTGTATCAAAATTTGAATCATAGGGTTCCTTAAATTCTGACAGTAGATGTTCAGGAAAGCTTTCACAAAATTCATCAAAACAGTTCTAATCCAACAAAGCCACGAATGTAAGATATGTCACTGATTTTAATTCATTGACACTTCACACAAACTGAAACAACTCTCGCGAAACACGTGCGGTTACGGGCGACAGCATGCGAGTGACTAAGGTAGTCTAAGTCTTCGCTTTTTTGAGCGATCGTTTGCCCAAAACAATAACCCATTCACCAACTCCTTCATGTTGTCATGGAAACGCTAGCCGGCGATCGTATAGAAAGTCTTCGAATCACACAACAAAGACTTCTAGAGCTGTTTGTGTCACGACGGCACCATCCATCCATTAGGAGGCCCGTTGGTGTTTGCTCACCACACTGATTGTCTTAGTCAAAAGAAGCAAATCCGCACATGTGTTGTTGTTTTTTTGCAAAGCATAGACGTAGCTTAGTACCGTTGAATCTAATTGACTTTTATTTGTGCATCTTCTGGGCGTTGCAGCTAGCCTAGCTAGCCTTGAATATACGCCACTCATCCATCCGATGCCTGGGTCTCTACACACGTGATTTTGCACCATTTGTTCATCAAATACTCGAAAAGCATGAAATCCGATTGCTCGAACCATATCACATGCTTCTACTTTTTGTTTTGAGTCCACTACTTGTGCACAGTGCTTCAAAAGAACCTGGCATCGTTGTCCTGTGGTGCATTGCTAGAAAACAGGGCTTCTGACGTTCAACGAAGAACTGGTCGAAACAGTTCTTCGTTTAACGTTGCACACACCTGCTTTCCGATCGCTTGCCTATTTTTCTTGGTACAGCGCAGTAATGCCTGATCATCCCATTCCTGAAGCATGGACCTACGTCCGCTGTTGAATTTGGCTAACAGCGTTGTGCAAGATGACTTCATTTCTGCCACGACCTTCCAGACTGTCCTCCTCGAAATGGTATCGAGTTCAGCTATGATAACCGAGGCACCGGCGAAGTGCACCTCATCAATCACACCTCGTTCCCGAGGTCTTTTCTTGATGCCATTATGACATCCAGTCACGGTTTGCCGTTTTGTGCAGGACGGGAAGCATATTGGCTGTTTATTTGTATATCAACCACTTCTGCTAGCGGAACGTTTTACTAACTGCCTCACTGCAACCACTGGCGTTTCCAGAGACATTGGTTTCCCCCTCTTTCTTTCTATTACGTGTAAATTTATATGTATGTATGCATTATGTAAATTATATGTATGTATACAGAAGGCTTTCTTTCCAGAAACTTGAATTCAGTGTGCTGAAAATTATTTTTACCCTTATGACGGCCTCTGATTTTTGTGAAATACTCCCCACCACTACCTTTGAATGCCCACCGATATTTTTGGTCATTCAGCCAATCTAATTCGTCAAGGAGATTATAGATACGAATCGAGACTTCATTGTGAGATAGCCATTCAACCATTTAACGCACATGTCCTTAAACCAATCTGTAATAATGCGAACAGTGTGGCATGATGTGCTGTCATGCAGATAGAGGTATAGCCAAACCTAGTGTACTGTCAAAAGATTGGTAGTGCATATTTGTGCAGAGCGTCTATGTTGAGTTCAGCAATTATGACTTTGCCCAAACTGACTAATTAGCCCACGCTAACTCACGAAGAACAGCTAAATGCCTTCATGCGAACTCCACCAAACTTCACTACTGTGACGACTCAGTCCAGAAGGTACTTTTCTCTCTGTATCTGGCTCACCCAGGAAGGACCATCTATCTGGCAGGCTGAGTACAGAGACCCATTCCAAAGCTCCGTTTTCCTGTGGTCTTCAATTCAAGATCAAAGTTCTTTACATTACGCTCTTCGGCGTGTTGCATTAATCGAACTGATTAGTTACTTGAGGATGACTACACGGCCATGGTAACACATATGCTGCAGCGTTTTGAGCGCTGTGTTAGTGCAAACATCAATCCTTATACTCATTGACAGGGCCTGTGTAATTGAAGACGATATTGATTTGCGTTCTGAGCGAACATTTCTAAGTGAAATCTTGACAGGACAGCTTGGCAAAGAAATCCTCGGTCATGTCCAATCAGTTTCAGAGGTTACCTGGTTGTTTCTTGGCAAATTCCAGCTCGGCCTACTACCAGTTGCATAACACATCACCAACCTTCGACTTAGGTATTATATGTATCACCGGAAAGTTACGTACGAACTGATTGCTTATGTATCATCATATTATCAATCCACGCTGGAAGTCAGTTAACTCCGTCAATAGATACATCTTAAGCTCGCAGTCATACTGTGGTCTCATAAGTGCCCTGCCAGCCAAATTATAGTCGAGCCTGTGACGTGGTGCGCGTGTAGGTCCTATTTCCCTAACAAAATAGGTGTATCGTGATACTATTGATGACAGATCGGTGTGTGTGTGTGTGTGTGTGTGTGTGTGTGTGTGTATTCACTATGTAGTCAACAGTATCGGGTCACCTCTTTTGAGTAGTGGATAGACGTTGAAAATACAGGTATATATAGCCGCACATATAGACGCACGTGGCCAAGCAAAAACCATAGATAAGCATCACCAGTAGGAAGAGCCGTACGGCAGAACTCAGTGTGACTTTCAACGTGGCACGGACATAGGATCCCATCTTAGGAATAAATACGTTCGAAAAATGTTTACCCTGCTTTAGCTACAGGATCACCTGTAACAGATTTTATTGCGAAGAGAAGACACCGAGGGTTAAAGACAGTGTAGTTGCAACCTCTTAGGAAGAGTAAAATGTCACAACAGGACCGTCCAGTGCTGAAGCGAAAATGTTTCATCGGAAACTAAAAGGAATGGTTTTCCATGACCCAAAAGCCTTACACATGCGTAACATCTGCAAGATCAATGCCAATTATCGGTTAGAGTGATGTAAATCTTGGGTCCAGTGCGCTCTGAAGCAGTGGAAACGCGATTACTAGTGTGTTCAATCACGATTCACCATCTGTAAGTCCAACGAACAAGTCGATGCGTAGGGGATAGCAAATAAACGCTACCTTCTAGACTTTGTTGTGCCAACTGTAAAGTTTGGTTGAGGATGCATCATGCTCTGCTGTGGTTTTTCATGATTTGGGCTCGGCCCTCTCGTTCAAGTGCCCGGGAACCTTAACGCTGTCGCTCTAAAGGACATTCTTCGCAATCTAATGTTGAAACGTTATGGCAGCATTCCGGTGAGGTACCTTTACTTTAACAGCAACTCAATACCCCCGTCAAGAGAGCGACGCCAGTGCAGGAAATGTTTGACAAGATGGGCCTACAAAAACTTGACTTGTCTGGAAAGAATCTCGATCTCAATCCCATGGGACGTCTGTAGGACGAATTATTGTAATGTTGAATGCGATCCAGTCCTAAACGCTCAAATACGATGTCTGACCAGAATGGAAACTTATTTCTGCAGCAACCATCCAACATCTAATGGAAGGCCTTCCCTGTGTACTGAAGTGTGTGATTACAACAGAGTGCTGACCAACTAGATAATAATTCCTCTCCTGTTGCAGAGAGTTTGTGGTTAGGAAAGTGCCAGAATCTCTAAGAGAAATTAAAGATTCATAATGTCTTTCCTAATGCTAAATAATTTAGCTCAGTTCTGGAGGCATTTAACTTCGCTGCTGAGCAAGAAATGATTCAAAAGCATGGGAATATTCTGCAGGAGGGCCGAGAGCGGAATCTTCCAGTCCGTGACATGACCAGCATCCGGACACCCGAGTGATACAAAACGCTGGCTCCGAATCATAATTTCGAGACGTCTTGAGGTTTGACTCCCGTGTGCGGCATGGGTACCGTGTTTTCTTCACGGCACTAGTCCTCCCCTTTCTCGAAAACAGTCTCCATAAATTAGGCGTGAGCTACAGTCTATGGTCCTTCGAGTTTCGCACGTCGGTCGTAAAACCACGAAACAAAAAAAAGACTCATGACATTATGAAAGCATTTAATGAGCTTGAGGTGCATCGTTTAGGATGCGGATTTCATTCTCTTACCTGCAATAGAGTGTATAACGAAGTAAATTTCTCCGTCATTTTTGTCCACGCCGATCTGTGAGTTAGTGTATGCTCACAATGTCGTTCTTAAAATAAATTTTGAATAAACAACACTAGGAATGGAAAAATTTGTTCTGAGGATCACGTCTCGATGCACTCGACGTAAAGTCAAAAATTCAATATTTCATTAGAAAATCTGCAATTGCTTGTCTTCTAGGCAGTGAACAGGGGCGTAACCTGTATCCTTTGTACTGACGGGAAGTATTATGTTCAAAGCCCTTCATCAAAAAAAGTTATTACTGACGGGGAAGAATTATGTTCAAAGTTCTTCATCAAAAAAGTTATTTATGACGGGAAGTATTATGTTCACAGCCCTTTATCAAAAAAAGTTTATTACTGACGGGAAGTATTATGTTCAAAGCCCTTCACCAAAAAAAGTTATTACTGACGGGAAAGTATGTTCAAAGCCCTTCATCAAAAAACGTTATTACTGACGCGGAAGTATTATGTTCAAAGCCCTTCATCAAAAAATGTTATTACTGACGGGGAAGTATTATGTTCAAAGCGCTTCATCAAAAAAGTTATTACTGACGGGGAAGTGTTATGCTCAAAGCCCTTCATCAAAAAGAATTATTACTGACGGGAAGTATTATGTTCAAAGCCCTTCATCAAAAAATGTTATTACTGACGGGAAGTATTGTGTTCAAAACCATTTATCTAAAAAGGTTATTACTGACGCGAAGTATTATGTTCAAAGCCCTTTATCTAAAAAGGTTATTACTGACGGGAAGTATTATGTTCAAAGCCCTTCACCAAAAAAGTTATTACTGACGGGAAAGTATGTTCAAAGCCCTTCATCAAAAAACGTTATTACTGACGGGGAAGTATTATGTTCAAAGCCCTTCATCAAAAAAAGTTATTACTGACGGGAAGTGTTATGCTCAAAGCCCTTCATCAAAAAAAGTTATTACTGACGGGGAAGTATTATGTTCAAAGCCCTTCATCAAAAAATGTTATTACTGACGGGAAGTATTATGTTCAAAACCCTTTATCTAAAAAGGTTATTACTGACGGGAAGTATTATGTTCAAAGCCCTTCACCAAAAAAGTTATTACTGACGGGAAGTAGTATGTTCAAAGCCCTTCATCAAAAAACGTTATTACTGACGGGGAAGTATTATGTTCAAAGCCCTTCATCAAAAAAAGTTATTACTGACAGGAAGTATTATGTTCACAGCCCTTTATCAAAAAAGTTATTACTGACGGGAAGTATTATGTTTAAAGCCCTTCATCAAAAAACGTTATTACTGACGGGTAAGTATTATGTTGAAAGCCCTTCATCAAAAAAGTTATTACTGACGGGGAAGAATTATGTTCAAAGCCCTTCATCAAAAAAAGTTATTACTGACGGGAAAGTGTTATGCTCAAAGCCGTTCATCAAAAAAAAATTATTACTGACGGGAAAGTATGTTCAAAGCCCTTCATCAAAAAAGTTATTACTGACGGGGAAGTGTTATGCTCAAAGCCCTTCATCAAAAAAAGTTATTACTGACGGGGAAGTATTATGTTCAAAGCCCTTCATCAAAAAATGCTATTACTGACGGGAAGTATTGTGTTCAAAGCCCTTTATCTAAAAAGGTTATTACTGACGGGGAAGTGTTATGCTCAAAGCCCTTCATCAAAAAAGTTATTACTGACGGGGAAGTATTATGTTCAAAGCCCTTCACCAAAAAAGTTATTACTGACGGGGAAGAATTATGTTCAAAGCCCTTCATCAAAAAACGTTATTACTGACGGGGAAAAATTATGTTCAAAGCCCTTCATCAAAAAATGTTATTACTGACAGAAAGTATTATGTTCACAGCCCTTTATCAAAAAAGTTATTACTGACGGGAAGTATTATGTTCAAAGCCTTTCATTAAAAATTTTTTTAACTGACGGGAAGTATTATGTTTAAAGCCCTTTACCTAAAAAGGTTATTACTGACGGGAGATATTATGGTCAAAGCCCTTCACCAAAAAAAGTTATTACTGACGGGGAAGTGTTATGCTTAAATCCCTTCATCAAAAAAAGTTATTGCTGACGGGGAAGTATTATGTTCAAAGCTCTTCATCAAAAAACGTATTACTGACGGGAAGTATTATGTTCAGAGCCCTTCATCAAAAAAAGCGATTACTAACGGGGAAGTAGGTTCAAAGCTCTTCATCAAAAAAAGGTATTACTGACGGGGAAGTATTATGTTCAAAGACCTTCATAAAAAAATATTACTGACGAGGAAGTATTATAGTCAAAGCTATTTTTATCAAAACAAATATTATTTTTTATGAAAATAAATATTCTCAGCATTAAACTAGATTTTGAATTTCACGTATTCGAATTATTACCCATTTTACTGGCTGGAACGGATTAATTCGGGGCTAGCAAAATGAACTGAAATCAGCTTGAAGGAATGCATTCGCTGTCTGAGAGGTGAACCGAACGTAACTGGAACGAGTAAACCTGCGCACTGGAAAGTGTTTCTTTCCCTTTAGCTTCGATATGACCCCTTTAGCAAACAAATTAGTAAAATCATGCAATGCATTGATTATGATACGCTTTCCAACATACCATAAATCATTACTCAAGTTATGAGGATAATGGCTGTGGAATAAATCTCGATCCTATGTTATTACGCACACTGGCAGTGGAATGAATCCAGCTCCAATGTCGTCACCTTTCACCCCATTTGTCCCATTTTCAATAGGGTTCGTCCCCAGGTGGTCCCCTACCACATACTAAAATTTCATCGAAGACGAACCATTTTTACGCAAGTTATCGTGCGGACGGACAAACGGACAAAGCTAGAGCATATACGCTTCTTCAACCTACGGTTAGAAAAGCGTAAATAAATATTACCGCTTTAGCAAAGGTGTCACTTAGGTGGGTGATTTGCACTGACCTTTCCTGATGGATTACCTACTAAAGGGTCTGCAACTCTGGCGACAAATCTAAGAAAGGCAATAGAAGATGCTTGAGTCACTTGTTTCTACCCAGTGGTATGATGTCCGTTTCAGAAGGACTATTGCTTCCCCACCATGCCTCGGATCATAGAGCAGAGAATAGATTATAAGGGAGCCTTTGTCATTGGTGACAGGTTTACAATCGATACTGCTCAGATGAGAAGGAGAAAATAACTATTTTGCTGTAGCTTTTATAAAATCTAGCCGCTATGTGAACGTTTCTATTTCGAGAGCGCAGAAAAGTTTGATCACCATTTGGTTCAGGTACATCGGCCGTCTAAAGGAGTAAAGAAACGATGAGAGCACAATAATTTCCACACCTGTGTGTAGCATTTTTCATTCAAAAATTTGGTTATGAGTTCAACTAAACCTTATTTTGTTCAGTGAGTCCTGCTACCTACTATTGTTCTGAATTCCTGAGGAAGATTTGTCCTCTTATGGTTGGAACAATATCCTAAACAGCATCACAGAATTACTCTTATTTCAAATCCTAGACGCGGGATTCAAACAACGTCCTCAATGCAGAACACTAATAAATTATAAACAGCTTTCATCCTAGCACTCTTTCCCAGGGGAAAATGGAATAGTGGCTTAAGGAACATAAAGTAAAAACTAATGCCCTTGGAGACACATAGATTTAAGACAGAGTACATACTACGAGCATTTCGAACAGTAAGAGAAGTGCAGGGAGACAATTTGCACCGTCTCGAAATCAACCAATTTAACAAAGTTCGATCTCAAACTAATCTTCTTGCTCGTCTAAGTCCTAATCTTTCAAAATCCATCGCATTCCTCTTGGTACATTAAGCGTGATTACTTTCTACTCGTTTAAGGTATTAAGTAGGATTTTGAGCGCGGGAATTATAGTCTTTTCCTTAATGACCGTCACGAAGTTTTCTGTTTGTGCAAAATATAAATTATGAGCTGAAGCCTTGTTAACGGTGTTTGATCCTTCATGTGCAGGTTATTTGACAAATCTTATTCATTTAAAATACACTATAATCTTTGCTTAAACAGACAGTGTAGTGAGCATACGTGCGGACATTCCTCAAAGTTAAAGTATTTTATTAAGAGCTAATGATCTAAATACTAGCTGCTTCAGACCATGCCTAATTTACAATATTAAATTCTTTGTCTGAAGGAAAACGACGCATAAATGAATAATAAATAACGAATAAGGAGACAAATCAAAAGTGTGGAACTGTTACTCTTACGGTGGATAAAAGCAAAGTATTTCTATTTAACAGAATCCCGTGGTAGTTTTCTGTCATGATAAATTTAAACTGACAAAATCTGTGCAACAATGAACGATATTTGAAATAATGGTATTCTGCTTCGTTTTTGTCAAAAATGTTCATCAGAAGATTGAATATATATTTACCAGCGTATAGCCCGTTCTAGGACGGTTGGTTTGAAGCTTTAAATAAATATTAATATATCGGGGATATTACCCGTCCTGTGACGGAGTGAAACTTTTAATTGAAGCAGATTGAAAACAAATCAAATAAACACCGGATTTTTGTAAGAAAACATAGTAAAAACTTATATAGTAAGAACTCGTTCATGGTAGAACTAAAACTTATATGCTATTTATTTCCGTTTTTCAAAACACCTCGCGATAAATAACATGCTGTGTAAAATATTTGTTGTTTAACAATCATAGATTAGAGCGTTTAGATAGATCGATATTTTGCAAAATGTATTCAGCACTGAACTCGGAATGTTGTTTTCGTGTAAACTTACCTTAATAACTTTTACTTTGATGTTTCGCCTTAAATGACTTTTTCTCCAGCACACTTCTTATTCCCGACACGGCTTTTTATAGACTGTCCTATTCGACGGTTAATTTGAAACTTCATACCAAAGCTTTTTCTACGAAATAATGCGACATACGGTATTACAAATCGTAACTATCTAAATTCTTGATAATGTGCTATTGGGACGACATCTGCTTTTAGATGCAATCTCGCTCACTTTGACATCTCAAGAATTCAGTTTTTATTGTTGGTTAGAGCGTTCAGATAGATCGATATTTTGCAAAATGTATAATATAATGAGCACTAAACTCAGAAAGTTAATGTAGTTAAATTTAAAAAGTAAAAAAATATTAAAGCGTACAAATTAATACTCGAATTGTGCTAAATTAAATCAATATACAAACGAAACTTGCCGTGATATTAAGATTTTAATTCAAACTTTGTAGATAGGATAAATAGAACTCGACTCACTAATAATCCAATGTTTTTAAATTAGCACGCGATCGCCTTCACATTTCAATGTGATCGCGTGCAAACTCAGCTAGGGGCGATATTAAAAATTCAGTTCGAATTTTGTAGATTGGAAAAATATAACTCGAGTCATTAATAAGCCAATGTTTTTGAATTAGCTGGCGTGCACCTAGACATCTAAAATTGATTGCGTGCTAATGCACTGAGTGGCCACTTTATTATGACTACCCTTCAGTACTTCGTTGGGCCACCTTTTGCCTTTAATGCTGCGTCGATTCTTCGTGGCACGGACTCCAGGATATGTTGATAGGTGGTTTGTGGAATCTGAGACCATGCTTGATGAATAGCACTTTCCAGGATTGTGAGATTGCAGGGTTGTGGATCCAGCTGCCTGATGGCTCGTTCAGCTTCATCCCACAAATTCTCAATGTGGTTGAGATCTGGGGATTGTGGGGTCCACCTAAGCAAAGTAAACTCACCGGCATGTTCTTGAAACCAATCCTGTACTACACGAACACTATGGCAGGACGCATTATCTTGTTGAAAGTAGCCATCGCCATTGAGGTAAACCATCCACATGACAGAATGCCCTTGGTCCGCAACGATGTTTAGATATGATGTGCTTGTCAGACGTTGATTAACACGAATTAAAGTGCCCAAAGCTTGCCAGGAAAACACTCCCCAAACCATAACGTTGCCTCCAACAGCTTGAAGGGTTGTAGCAATGCATTTGGGGCAATGCTTTCGTGCTGTTTCTGCCAACTTCTCACTCGGCCATCGGCATGGTGCAACTGAAAACGTGATTCATCGGACCACGTAATTTGTTTCCAATTGTCCACTGCCCAATCCTTGTGCTGCTGTGCGAACTGGAGACGTTTTCTCTTGTTAACTGCAGACAGCAAAGGTGTTCAAACAGGCTTTCGGCTGCCATATCCCATCCGATGCTGTGTATGGCGAACAGTGTGTGGAAAGATCATTTGAGGGGATCCTTGATTAAGATGGTCTCTAATTTGCTGCACTGTTGCTCTTCTGTTGTCTGTTACCACTCTGGACACTCTCCGTTCCGCCGGAGCAGTCACTAGTCGATGACAACCACACGTTGCACGTAGAGAGCCAATTTTGTGACTGACAGTCCAGTCTTTAAACACTTTAACAACAGCTGCTCTGGAACATTTCACGAATGCGGAGGTTTCGGTGAAACTCGCCCCATGGCTCCGAGCTCCTACAATCCTCCCACGTTGAAAGTCCTTCAAATCGCATTTTTTACCGATCTCGTCACCCCAAAATCACTTATAATACTGTCGCAAGCAGTACGCTTTCCCTTTATATAAGAGCCTCGCCCTCTGGCGGCAACAGCGTGCAGCCATAGCTCATTCGCTTAAAACTGTCAGGTGGTCATAATAAAGTGGCCACTCAGTGTATATAGCAAGCACACACGAATTGTTCGATAAGTGTTGGCGCAACAATGCAGACGTTGCTGTGACGTCAAAAGTTCCAGAGAGACAGACAGATCTGGGTGTTTTTATATATTATGATTGCAATTTAAATCCATATTGCTTCGTCGTTTGTAAACGTGCTTCATAAAGTGTATGCTACAAGATTTTATTTTCAGTTACAAATTTTTAGTGTGAAGAGTTTGGACACCGTCTATGTACGAGTACATTCTATGTGAAAATACCCATGGAAACCCAATTAAAAGCTTCTATGGGTTTCTCGTTATCAGAAAAGTGTCCGCGCATACAGACGACTTTTTCTTTTCACAGAGAATTCTGTTCTGTTAGAGAAACTAGTACACTACGTGGACAAAAGTGATTGGACATTGTAAGGAGAGAGAAAAACAGTATTATATTACATCATTAGTGTGTAGGTCCTCCATTTGCAAAGAATACAGCAGCCACCCATCGAGGTAAACTGTCCAAAAGTCCATGCAGTACAGAGAGCAGGATGTTCCTCCATTCTGCCTTGAGTACATGTTCCTCCATTCTGCCTTGAGTACATCGATCCACGCTGTCAGTGATAATGGTCGTGTTGGTCTAAACCTCATCCGTCGTTCACGTCCATCTCATAGGTGCTCCATGGGATTGAGGTCAGGGCTCTGCATAGGCCAGTCGATAATTTATCAATACCACTCCATTGTAGACCTGGAAACATGACAAGTGAAGAAAACGACTGTCGTGTCCGTAGAACTGCCACAACGTTGGGTGCACAGAGTTATCCAGGATATTTCTATACAACACTGAGTTCATATTGTCATAAATAACCACCAGTGGATTCACACAGTACCAGCTGAAAGAGCTTCATTCAATAACTCATCCGCCTCGTGTTTCACAGCTAGCACTGTACGCACTCGGGAAGCACACTTTCTCCTTAACCGAAAAACCCAGACACGTCTATCCGATCGGAATAATGTGAATCGGGATTCGTCACTCCGTGGTACCGCCGTTCCTCCAAAATGTCTAATTTTGCGCAATTGCTCCAATGCCAACAGAGGGTGGGTCAAAAGGTCTACGATGTTTCCATAAACGCATCTGCTGCGACTGGTATGTCACGTTTTTAAGCTAGTTCAAGTCGCACACTGCAATCAGTCGAAAGGGACATGAAATTGTAGTTGTTGCTGTGAATAGCATTGCATGTCGTCGTTCTGTCTATGCGTGGTTGAGACGCCTGAAAGATGAACAGCCACAACAGGCAAATCAAAGAACTTTAGCTTTACGCGTTTGAACTCGGCAAAAACGCTGTTCAAGAAACAAAACGCTGTTCAACGAAACATTTGTCCTGCGGAAGGAGAAGGTACCGTAGACTACAACACCTCAACCAGATGGTTCAACAAACTTCGCTCAGGTGACAGAAACCTCGACGATCAGTCAAGGTCAGGTAGGCCTCGAACCGTGGATTCCGTAGAGGCGAATTCGAAAACTATCACTCGAAGATTATCAAGCGAGCTGGGAAAAATATCACAGACCACCTTGGTTCATCACCTTCAGAACCTCAGCAAGGTCCACCTGAGCTGCTGTATTGTCCCACACAAACTGGCACCAGCAGAAGCAAACCGCCGAGTGGAAGTGTGAACGAAACTCCTAGAAAACCCGCGCGATGTACATTTCATCAAAATATTTTTTACATGCGATGAAAAGTGGGTCTATTTCCCAAACCCTAACACACAACAGCATTGGGTAAGCCCGGACCAGCTTCCAGAACTGGTTTCCAAAAATGGTCTCTGCGTCTGGTGGAATTTCGAGGGAATAATCCATTACGAACTTTGTTCCAGACGGTCGGACCATCAACGCCTACCTCTACTTTGAACAGCTGGAGCGGATGTATTCCGTTCAGGAGGAGAAGCATTCGACACTGGTGAACAGAGAGAGCGCTCTCCTACTGCTGGACGACGCTTCGCCTCATCCCGGCCGAATGACCCGGGCAAAACTCCAGGAACTAGAGGGCATTAAACTGATGCCACAACCAGCACATGGTCCGGACATTACCTTATTACCTGTTCCGGTCTATCGCCCACTTCCTTCGCGGTGGCACTTCAACAACCAGGAGGAGGTGGCAGCTAAGGGAAAGGAGTTCTTTGCCTGGAAAGACAAGAATTGGTGCCGTCGCGTAATGGAAGAACTGGCAGACAAATGGCTAAAGACGGTGCAGCATGATGGCCTATAATTTGAATGCAAGTTAGCTTTCGTCGTATTAGTACACATGAAGACATAAAGTGATCCGAATATTGCAAAACTTTCGTTTACGTTGGAGAATGACTTCGTCAAAGAAAGTAAAGAAAGGTAGTATAAATACTAATTAGCCGATTTCTTTCTCCTTTGTCTTCTTTAACTAGAGATAGGACAGAACTTCCGTTATGACTTCAGAGAAGTTATTTTTGTAGCATATGCTTTCAGTTGCCTCGCTGTATTTGCAGTCACAAAGACTGAGAAGGGTATTAAGTATTCATCATGAAATTCCACTGAGAAATTCAGCATTAGGTATTTTCTTTTGCAAAAATCATATACTACACACAACAATTGCAGGTTCCTATAAATTTAAATTAACTGGTTTTAAAATATTTATAGAAACGAAAAAGAACATTTCATGAAACATACTTCATTGTACTTCCGACTGTCTAATGAATATATAATGGAAACATTTGCTCTTTAGTAAATTATCGAAAGTTATGATGGGAAATGACTTTCGCCTTGTTTGACACATTTTACTATGTCACAGCAAGGATGTCCCTTGTGACCAGATGTCATCATTCTGTTTTATTATTATAGAAGAGTGAAGCAATGGAGAGCACAAAAAGCGTATCCATTTGCCAAATTTAAATCACAAAGGATAGAGTACAAGGATAGTCTTTTTCTATTTCGTAATGAATGAGACTCCGTGTAATTGGATTTTAATATACAAAACACAATGATTCTGTCGCTTTCGATTACTAAATCGAAAAATATTATTCGCGAATCTTATGTTTTGTAAGTGAAAATATCCAACCCATGTACATAGTAAAGTTATGCAATTCTTCTGCATAAAGCGTAACTAGTAGCTGTCGTATTAAAATAGATTAAGGCTGAACAACAGGGAGCCATCTCCTTGCAACTGTGATTCTTGTCTTCCAGCACACATTGTGAAACAATGTTTGATTTTAACCCAAGAAATAAAAGTAAGGTGTTCACCTTACTTTAGTGTCATTTGGTAAAATTTGTTTTTGTGAGCTACACGATAATTTTTTGTCGTTATATTTTACAGAATTAGTCCCAAGCTCCCCAAATGTTCCTGAGGAATATATTTCATATTTAGAAAACTTTACCAAAACCAAACCCCAAGAGTTGTTACTCATCTATAAAAATACTAAAGCAACACTTTTCCTAAATCTGTTTCTCACAATTTTGGCTCTTCGGTGTATTTTCCGAAGCAATACACCGAAGAGAAAAAATATTATGGCCACCTGCCTAATATGATGTTGGTCTTGCATGCGTCTTTAAAACAGTTCTTATCTGGTGAGCTTCCTAATGGTGTCTACTAAGGTCTTGTACCTTTAGCTCTTATTGTAAGTCACATAGTTAAACAGCCAAAAATTGCTGTTCTAACACAAACCACAGATCTTAGTTTGGATTGATGTTTGGGGAACATGGATGAGAGAGCAATGCTTGAAAGCTTTCTTAATGTTCCGCGAACCATTCTCGAACAATACAGGAAGGGTGTCATGCACATTATCTTGCTGAAAGAAGGTACTGTTAGAGGAGAATACCCTTGTCATGAAAGGATGTATTCCATCTTCATTTATTTCTAGGTAAGCTGTAGAGGTCATAGTTTCCTCCACATGAATGACTGAACTCAGGATTTCCCAGCAGATGATTGCCAAAAGTGTCACACTTTTTCCATCCGGTTATTTTCGAAGCACAATGCATCTTGTTGCCAATACTTTCCCAGGTAAATTACGCACAAGTGCCTGAACGTCTACATGCTGCGACCGGAAACGAGACTTTCCCAGGTAAACTACGCACACTAACCTAGCCGTTTACATGCTGCAACTGGAAACGGGACTTCCCCAGGTAAACTACGCACAAGTACCTGGCCGTCTGCCTGCTGCACCTGAAACGAGACTTCCCCAGGTAAACTACGCACAATTAGCTGACCGTCTACATGCTGCAACCAGAAACGAAACTTTCCCAAGTAAACTACGCACAAGTACCTAGCCGTCTACATGCTGCAACGGTAAACGAGGCTTCCCCAGGTAAACTACGTGCAAGTACCTGGCCGTCTGCATACTGCAACCGGAAACGAGATTTCCCCAGGTAAACTACCACAAATATCAGGCCGCCTACATGCTGCAACCAGAAACGAGACTTCCCTAAGTAAACCACACACAAGTAGCTAGCCGTCAACATGCTGCAACCGGAAACGATACTTCCCCAGGAAAACTACGCACAAGTACCTAGCTGTCTACATGCTGCAACCGGAAATGAGACTTCCCCAGGTAAAATACGCACACGTACCTGGCCGTCGACATGCTGCAACCAGAAACGAGACTTTCCCAGGTAAAATACGCACAAGAACCTAGCCGTCTACATGCTGCAACCGCAAACGAGGCTTCCCCAGCTAAACTACGCACAAGTACCTGGCCGTCTACATGCTGCAACCGGAAACGAGATTCATCGGACGAGACGATCAAATATCCAATCATTGAAGGTCCAATTTTGATGCCAGCTTGCCCATTGTTGTCGTTTTCGACTCTGAGCTGATGATAGCATGGGTCCTCAGAGCATCTTCTGGCTGTGCAAGCCCCATTTTCAGCAGAGTTGGATGAACTGAGTGTTGTGACTTATTAATCCTCTCCCCAGGATTCAAATAACCGGCTAGTTGCGCCACAGTATCCTTTCTGTTGGCTTGTACCGAACAGGATAGCCTTCGCTCACCTCTAGTTTCACTTAACTGTGGTCACCCAACACCTTGCCGACGGTTCGACATTTTTCCTAACTCTAGCCCCCTTTTGAATGTTATTTGCCAAGGTTGACCCTGAGCACCTCACAAGTTTTGCCATCTCACAAATGGTTAAACCTCGTTCAAGTCCGCTGCTTTTCTCATCTGAAGAAAAAAATAAACTGATTAACATAACTCAGTGTCGTGCTATTTACATAGTTTTTGGCTTTCACACGTGCCGCCGTTTGCTTCGATTGGCATAAAGATGTGATGGTCATAATCTTTTGGCTCCTCGGTGTACTTTATCAAAATTTTACGTAACACCTGGACACCTGGAATTCTACAAGTAGTTTTTGTTTAATAAAAATTTTATATTTTGTGCTTAAAACGTTGGCCCATATGATGTTTTTTTTTTAACATCAGCGGGAAATCCGCCCCTGGTGCCGGTGCAATCTCTCGTACGA
Organism: Macrothele yani; assembly: GCA_039090855.1. NCBI lineage: Eukaryota > Metazoa > Arthropoda > Arachnida > Araneae > Macrothelidae > Macrothele > Macrothele yani. The sequence goes on from CM076995.1 coordinate 192,695,860, forward strand.
AGCAGAACCTTATGTGGCCCTCTGTTGTTAATTCGCTCTGAAAATAAGTTAACTCCCTCAGTCGACACATCATGTAATCACAAGTCTGTTATTATCTCAGTATAGCCCTACCTGCATATTTATAGTTGGGTCCGAGACGTGGTGCAAGCGTCATGCAGAATTCACTATCAATAGATTTGCATCCAGTAATTAATGGTAGGACAGATAATTTTAAAGGTGCTAGCACGATTCCTGCTCAACTGTACTGGGGTTTTGAAATTTCCCGTGATGATCAAATAATTCATTTTCTCACTGCGCAGTCTAATAGCAGAACAGCGATTTCACCAATGTTCTTTACAGCTTGTTCATTCCTATTACACAGAAGTTTGGAATTCCTTTTGTTGCACGAGATGGTGGAAAAAATCTATTTATTCCATGTTCTTTTTCTTTAAAAGAACGAAAATAAGTTCGTTTCATTATGCTTTACTGGCTATAAAGCCCGTTGAGATAAGAATACAACGGGTTCTAGAAATCACTTCTGCTATTCAAGCGTTTATTATCACCTTTTGGGGATTCATCGTAACTAATGAGTGGGCACTGAAACATACCTTTGATGTTCTTCATTGTTCAAGGGTAGAAATAAAAAATACGGAAGCGTTTTTGCCGGATGATAATCCTCCTTTGGTATGGGAGGTGACTCCCTTTTGCATGCTACCCCATGCTTTTTTCGCGATTTTTTTGTATTACTTATTTTTTTGTGATCTTTTAGCATATATCAACTACGTCAACGACGTTAGAAGATATCTATGTGCACGACAGTCAAGTTCACGAAGGATATTAACTTTCGTCTTTGCCTTACTCAGTGCCAGTAAAGTAAAACATCCCACAACCTACAACTGTGTGCTTCCACTTCCGTCACACCAGAAAAAAAAACTCCAACTTCGAACAAAAGAATCAAGATGTAAACAAAACATTAAACAGAAACGGTTACGGATAATAAGGTGAACACCGGAATATAAATGTACTTCTGTTAAACAAAGTACGTAGTTGTTTGTTTAAGGTTAAAACGTGATCCACTTCGTCGCAAATCTTGTCCTTCTATACAGTAAACAGCAACGGTTACGCATAACATGGTGTGAACACCGGAATATAAATGTTGATCTTCTTCTGTTAAACAGCGTACGTTGTTGTTTGTTTACGATTAAAAAGTGATCCACGTCGTCGCAAGTCCTGCCTTTTATGTAGTGACGATTAAACAGGAACTGTTACGGATAACACGGTGTGAACACCGGAATATCAATGTTCGTCTTCTTCTGTTAAACAGCACGCGTAGTGGTTTGTTATTGGTTAAAAAATGATCCACGTCGTCGCACGTTATGCCTTTAATATAGTAAGATAGGTTCCGCCATTCATTACCAAATATCTAAAACCGTTAATATTATTGAAAAATAAAGTACCGACAGAAATAGGAATGTCTTGAAGTAACTCTTCATCAGATTTCAATTTCGATTGGTTTTTATACAAAGAAGTTAAACACAATTTGATTTTTTAACAAATAAAAAATCTTGAACTGTATAAAAACTGAATATCATTTTCTTCAGCATTTGCACTTACTAATTGCTCTTTGCACTAAATATTGCATGGGCATCTCGGTGGCAGACGAATCGAAAAAATTGGAAAACACGCTGTTATGCACTACGGGTCTTCGGTATAGGAAGTACATCGGTGCAAGTAAATATTTTTCTATCAGGGTATTTGTAACCTATGTTCTTCTTCATCTTTATCATGTAAGATTAAATAAGTAAAGTCTATTACGCAGTCGGTCATTACGAGCTGACGCGCTCACAACAAAAGAAACATCAACATTTAAATAAAAAAGATCGTTAGAATAGTATCAAGAGATTCCCCTTAATTATGTGCTCTGTTTTCTTATTCGATATAATTATCCCAGAAAGCTTCGCAAATTGGAATTCCTTCCTGTCGCCGTCTTGAGGATTAAAACTTTTCGGTTTCAGAGCTTGGTTCAAGTATTTCAACAACATGGACGCAACAACCGCAGTCGTGCCAACTGTTGGATATTAATTGCGAAAGTAAGTAGTTGTCAGATTAAATTCCGGCGTTCTCCATCGCGAGCTAAATGAGTTTAAAGTTTCAAAGTGCTTCGTAAACGTCTTTAAGGATTTAGAAAAGGTAAAAAAATTACAGGATATCAACAGCGTTTGACGGTCACTGCTTAGAAGCCAAGAGCGAAGCAGTTTTGCATTCTGTGAAAATTCGAACTATAAGTATTATGTGGAAACCTTTTATGAAAATTCTTGGTATCGGGATGCAAATTAGTAACCACCAAAATATTTAATTTTTCTGGTAGGCATGTCCAGAACAAAAGGGAATTACATTCAAGACTAAATTAACTTCATTTTGAGTTGTTAGTTTAGTACAATATAATAAACGTCCCTTTAAAAGAATATTACTGCTCCAGCCTACAGCCTGTCTTAGGACAATTATTTTTAAGCTTCAAATAAATATTAATACATAAGGGATGTTTCCCGTTCTATGACGGAGTGAAATATTTAATTGAAGCAGACCAAAAACAAATCAAATAGACTCCTGCTTTTTGTAAGGAAGTATGGTAAACACTTATATAGTAAAAACACATTCATGTTAGAACTGAAAATTACATGCCATTTATTTCCGTTTTTCAAAAGACCTGGCGATAAATAAAAATTCTGTGTAAAATATTTGTTTTTATTTAACAATTTTCCTTGTAGTCTTGTTGTTTTCGTGTGAACTTACCTTAATAGCTTTTGCTTTAATTTTTCGCGTTAAGTTGGACGTCAAGCAATTTTGCTTCCTATACTTCCGATGGAAAAACTTCTGTACACATTTTCTTCACACTTAATGCGTTCCCAAGGATGAAAATTTGAACATTGATTAAAATAGCTTCATTTTATAACTTGGAATACTTAATATTTTCTAAAACATAACCATAATTATGCAATCCAACATTTGTTTGTCTGCTGATGTCATCAAAGTACAGGTCGCGCCATCTTTTTTTTGGTTTCAACACCACCAAAAGAAAAAAAAAGAAAAGTTATTGATTTTTAATAATATTATGGTTATGTTTTAGAAAATATTACGTATTCCAAGTTATAAAATGAAGCTATTTCAATCGATGTTTAAATTTTCATCCATGGGAACGCATTAATTGTGAAGAAAATGTGTACAGAAGTTTTTCCATTAGAAGAATAGGAAGCAAAATTACTTGACGTCCACCTTAAATGATTTTCCTCCAGCACACTTGTTATTCCGTTCACGGCTTGTTTCAGAATGCCCTATTCGACGGTTAGTCTGAAACTTCATACCGAAGCTTTTTCTACAAAAAAATGCGGCACCTGGCTATACAAATCGGAACGATCTAAATTATCGACTATGTTCTGTTGTGGCGACATTTGTTTTTAGTTTCAATTTTGCTCACTTTGACATCTGAAGAATTCAGTTTTTATTGTACGTTAGAGCATTTAGATAGATCGATATTTTTTTCATTGGAGTTTTATCGACCACCGTGAGCAACTCAATGGACTATAAGCAGTCGCCCGTCCCTGATTTAGAGTCACTGGTTCCAGGGAAGGAAGAGAACCAGTGCCATAAGACAAACACAACATCCGTGCCTCACCGGGATTTGAACCCGAACACCTTTCGGACGAATGATCAGAAGCCATCGCTTAGACCAGTACGCATCGATATTTTGCAAAATGTATAACATACAATTAGAGTTAAACTGGGAAAGTTAGCTAACTTAAAAAAAGTTGAAAATATTTAAAGCGTAAAAAATTAATATTCGAATTGTGCTAAATTAAAATAATATACGAACTCAACTTGCTGTGATATTAGGATTTTAATTTGAATCTTGTCGATTGGGTAAATAGAATTCGAGTCATTGATAATGCAATGTTTTTAAATCAGCACGCAATCACTTTGACATTAGATTGCGTGCTATTGTACAGCCCGCGACCTTGACATCTTGAGAGCGCACACGAATTGATCGATACGTGATGGCACAACAATGCAGACGTTGCTGTGACGTCAAGCGTTCCAGGCAAATCTGTCTGTTCACATTATTAATGCTTACATGAAATTATGTTCCTTCTTTTTTTCGCAGTAATTTAAATAGCAGTACTGATAATTTTCTAAATGGCTGTTAGCCTGCATAAATCCCTTTTAACTAAAATATAAAAACTGCTGCAGAAGAAAACCAACACCTTTTTGTCGGATTTTCACATTTCTGGTGATACTTCAGCTTTAGCAAAGAGGAAAAACAGATTGAAATCTAATTTGAATCAGATATGTCTGATGAAAAAATAAACAGGTTAACATTATTAACCTGTTTACTATTATTAACATTATGAAGGTATGACATTTCTTGCAATACCTTCATAATGTTAATACTAGTGTACAATAAATACTTCAAATATTTTCACTTTATGAAAAGTGTACATTTTATATGTTCATTTTGTTTTCATATTTAGAAATTTGGATTGAACTTTCTTACTAGTATTTCTACGGAACTTCAAATGATCGATCTTAAAACTCACATGTTTTCATTTTCTGTCCTTTTTTTGCTTTCCTTTCTTTTTCTCTGTTGTACCCTTTAAATATTTTTTCTGATAATTCCTTTTTTTACTTTAGATGCACTAGCTTTATGCTACTTCTCTTTTGCTTACAGATGAAATCATAAATCAATGGAAATTTCTCCTGGCGTTTCCTATTCTTTGTGATCTCCGTGGTGGTGGTGGTGGTTCCAACGTATCTCATTTTTTTATCAATAATGCCATTTTTGAAAAATTAAAATGTTTTTCTCTGTCCTGCAACAAGTTAAGATAACTAAAAGCTTCACGATTAATAACCTAATTCGATAGAAACGCATTATACAAAAATGTAAATTTATCGGAAAACAAATCTATACAGCATACGACTAAAGTACGAAAGGAAAAATAATATATCCGGGGGAAATTTTATTATCTGTAACTGAAAAAAAAAACGTAATAACATTGATGTTTTCAATACGTGAAAAAAAAATACTTTGGAACTTTCCTACGAAATCTGTCAAAACCGGTAATGTGGCACATAAATTAGTTTCATTCTGCATACAATAGAGTTGTTTGGGGTTACTTAATTTATAATAACATTAACTGCTCGACTTCTGAAAAAAAACCATTCCAACTCTTTGCTTCCTTATCTGTTCAAGGAATTTCTGTTCTTCAAATAATTGCGGGTTTTTTCTTTTTTTTTTTTTTTTGATTCGGGGTTTAACGACCACCGTGAGCAACTGAACTGGCTATTAGTAAACGCTCATCCCTTATTTAGGTTCACGGTTCCGGGGAAGGGAGAGGGCCAGCGCCGTACGATTAACAAAACATCCATGCCTCACCGAGATTCGAACACAACCCTCTCCTCGGATGAATGGTCAGGAGCCAGCGGTCAGACCACTGCGCCACCGGTGAGCAGAGGGCGTCCCGTACTTGTCGTTCATAAAATTTTGCAACAGGTGTCCATATTACTACAGTCTGGATTTTATTTTGTTTGGGCGTTTAACGACTACTGTGAGCAACACAGCTGTAAGCAGTTATTTTTGTCCATCTTTAATTTAGGGCCACTGATTCCGGGTAAGGAAGGGAGCCACTGCAGTAACATAAGCATGACTCATTCCTCATCGGGGATTTGAACCATCATCCCTAACGAATAATTGTAAGCCAATGCCATGTTCCACTCGGCCAACAATTAAGCCAATATGGATTCCTGAAATATTTTTATGTTCTTTGTCAGCCTAGCAAAAGATGTTCTTTTCTAATTCAGAGTTCTATCATTTCTGCTGCCATAGAACCTACCTTAACTTATTACTTTTAACGCTTAATTAATTTCTCCCAGTTCTTCTAATGAGTCAAAACTCGCCGCTTGTTAGTTGCTTACATAAGGGCTACAAAAACCATGAATCATCAACTATCTATCACATCAAATGTCTTGTGTTTTCCCCTTGCCATTCCATTCTGCTGCTCGTTACAATTTCCAGATCGCCATAATCATCTAGCAAATGTTTCAAGTATTTAAATGTTCCCACCCTTGGGTGTTTTTCCACGTGGTGCGAAAATGTGTTATAGGTAAATCGGTAGATTGCGAGAATAGCGTTGGGCAACGCTCAGTACCATCTTATGCTAAAAGGAATACTTTCTGTTTGCCTTCAAGGAAAGGGAGTACTGTGTCGAAAATGTAAATATTGATAGGGACTGAAAAATGTATATTTCTGAAAGTGACCTAAAATCATGGAAACATTCGGTCGTGGTTTTCTTTTACCTAATTCGATAACCAGTTTTCTTAAAGAGGTTTTTCAAGAGATATCCGTGAAGTCACTTCTGCTCCATAGAATAAATGTATGATTCTACACCCAACAGTAATAGATTCTCAGGAGAAGCAAAAGTGTAAGAAAGACAATGACTCATATTACAATAATCCAATCAGGAAAAATATCATTAAGTATACTTTATTGTTGGAGCAACAATATCTAACAAAATTAAAATACAATGAATGATCTCTTATGCAGTACAACCGCCGCAGGAATATTCCCTTACATTAAAAGAGCTTTTGCAAGGTTGTTGGAGATGAAATTTCGGAATATTAATGGAAAATTTAAACACCAAAAATACTGTGCAAAATCAACTTTACTAATGCAAATAATCACCTCAAACAGCAACAAACTTTGGCCAACGAGGTAGAAGCTTCGGTGTGCGGTTGTGAAAAAATATCGAGGTTCGGGTCTGTGGCACACTCATGGGATGCAGTTTCAACTGATGTTTGATTGGAAAACAATTTACCTTGTATAAAAGTATGAGGTGCTTGAAGAAGTTATATTGCATAGGTGACAGATCAGGTGAATTAGCGGGATGATATAGGGTTCCGGGATTTAAATGATGCAGCTTCTGCATCGTCTGGCGTGCGACGTCAGGTCTCAAGTTATTACAGCCAAGCATGAGCGCATGACGATTCACTAATTAATGTTGGTTGCCGACAAGCAGAGAAAAGCATGCATGAAATCTTCGTATTTTGAGATGTTCCTTCGAAACATGTGCAGGCCCGTAGCCACCCAGAGAAGTTAGGAGTGGCGGCTTGTGATTCAGGTAGGGCAAAGGATGTAAAGAAAGTTGGCAAAAGATATACATAAAAGTGGTCGAGCATTAAACTGTTCTGTGAGTCACTAGGACTGCCAAAAGGAAACGCCGGTTGCCCGGTCCTCCCCTTGCGGCTACTTTCCTGCACATAAGAGACCCTTTTATACACCTTTTTGACTTTGTCTATGGATGCTACCTAGCTAGGTGGCAAGGACAGTATACAGGGTTCAAGGAAAGTCCTTATTCAGTGCAAAACTTCGGAAGAAAGGGTCCGAGTGGTACACAAGTTAGATCTATGTATAGGAAAAGGACGATGGCCCATCGAATGAAAGCAATTGGAGCTCCTTTAGCGGCAAAGGTAAGACGTTAGGAAACCTAACTCACGAACAACGCGAGTAAAAACAAAATTCCAATAACAAAGTTGTAGCACATCGTCTAATAAGTAGGAAACGACATATGATGCGCACGAATTATGTACATGAACTGGTCAGAATGCTGTTAATTCGAAATCGGTAAAGCGGGTGAAACAGACACAATTATAATGACACGAGACAGAAGCTGTTCTGGCTTATTTAAAATGCTTAAAAATGTTTACAGGAGATATGCCTACTTACAGACGCAACGCACATTTGCACGAAGTTATTGTACAGCCGGGTCGAAGTGGCCACCATCGGCTACCATGCACATTCCAAGGCGTGTAAGAATAGCTTCTCGTACACTATCTAGCATGGCAGGTGTCACTGTGTTACAGGCGCACACAATGCGGTTTAAATCTTCCAGACCAGTAGGTTCTGTATCATACACCTGATCCTTCAAGTAAATCCACAGGAAGAAGTCCAAAGGTGTTAAGTCCGGTGACCGCAGAGGCCGTTCCACCGTACCGCCATAACCAAGTATCTGGTGTCTAAATGTTTCAGCTAGGAAACTCCGTACGTTGGTTGCCATGTGAGTCGGTGCACCATCATGTTGGTACCACATGCGCAGAAGATCTCTGAGGGGAAGAACATCCAGAAAGTCAGATATCGGGCCCCGTAAGAGCTGAAGGTACCCCTGACATGTTAATGTCCTATCGTAGAAAATGGGCCCAACCAGCGTATTTCGCCAAATACCGCACCAAACGTTAGTTGCCTTACGTCGTTGATGTCGAGCTGCTCGTCCCGTAGATGGGTTGCTGATAGCCCAGTAATGGGTGTTATGCCGATTGCCTATTCCGTGCTATATTAAACGGATTTTATCTGTCCACAAGGTATCGGCCAAGAAGTTTGGATTAGCCTCCAACGTGTTATGTACAAAGTTGCAGAAATCGAAACGCCTTCCCTGGTCTCCATGCATCAAACCTTGCACTAGCTAAACGTGGTACGGGTGAGCTCCATGCTCGTTCAGGATTTGCCAAACACGTTGTGATGTTAAACCGCATGATTCAGCGACTGCTGTGGTACTAATGTTGGGATTGGCAAGGACATATTCCATGACAGCCTCAGGATGCACTGTAACACCCGAACCCGTAGGTCTGCTAGATCGCGGACGTGCCTGTATGTTTTCGGTCTCTCAGAGGCAGCGAACACAGTTGTTAATAGTCGCTGCAGTTGGATGTTGACCAGTCGGAAAACGCTCGGCAAAGCGCCTTGCAGCTTCCTGGGCATTGCGATTACATTCGCCATAAAGCACGACCATTTTACAGTACTAAGCGTTCGAGCAGCCCGCCATCAGTGTTTGCAACGTGTACGTTGACTGACGTTCAAATCCCCAGCCTCGGTATTTCATCTCACTGACCGGCTTCTTACGGCACCATCAATATTTACATACGCATTTGAATCGTTCTCCATCGTGTGCCGGTATTTTGCATTGCCTAACCATCCAGCGACCGCGTGCACTTTATCAGCATTTTGACCAGTCCATGTATATAATTCGTGCGCACCATATGTCGTTTCTTACTAATTAGAAAATGCGCTACAACTTTGTAATTGGAATTTTGTTTCTATCTCGCGTTGTTCGCTAGTTAGGTTTTCTAACTTCTTACCTTTGCCGCTAGGGGCGTTCCAATCGCTTTAATTCGATCGGTCATGGTCTCTTTCCTATACATAGACCTAACTTGTGTATCATTGGGATCCTTTCTTCCGCAATTATTGCCCTGAATAAGGACTTTCCTTTGAACCCTGTATGTGCGTTCGGATAAAATTCTCCCAAAAGTGGCAAGAACGCAATAATACGTTCATAGAAAACTTGTTCAAAGGCGACGTGAATGCAATAACGCGTAGGTAAAATTTTGGTCTCATAGCTGCATGAACGCATTAATGCGCATCTTCTCTTCCCTAGCATTAAAAACTAAACCACATCCGCTTGTTGATCGCGACTTGAGCACACATAAGCCGAGAAAAGCGAATTTGTGTATAAGATGAAAGGGAAAGCAATCTTCTTACGATGACCTATTGTTAGAACGAGTTAAACACCCTGGGCCAAAAGGTTGTGATTTTGAAGAGCTGCTAAGAACTTCATCCTTGTAACTTATGTTCTTTATTTGTTGATTTCCAAATACTAGACATGGGAGATAAAATCTCTAAAACCTGAATGCAATGCTTTGTTTTATAATGTCTTACACGGTAAGTTCTTTCTCAAGTTTCTTAAACAGCTTTCTGCTTTGAGCCTGTTTCCTCCCTGTCACTCCGAAATGGTTTTTAATTTCATCCAGATCTGTTGCATGGATTTTTTCTGGGTCTTTTCCGGTTCCTCGAAATCCAGTCCAATTTTCCAGTTATGAAACAGTGGTCAGCTCTTAGCAATATGTCCAGTCCACTGTCATTTCAGGGATTTTACTTGTGATGGAATCAACTTCCATCACTTTTCTGATGGATCAATTGCTCTTCCTACCTTCCTCTGTTATACCAAGCTTACTTCATGCAGTAGTTTACATCCACTTGGTATCTTTTTTAGTTGACCATGTCTATGGAAGGAAGAATCGATCAAACATATTGTGTTTTTTTCTGCAAATCAATTTATTTATCGATAAAAAATTACATATTTGTACTTATTGTGTTTTCTTTTAAATATTAATAAATAATTGAGTGTTTGCCCCGGATCTCCCAACAATTTAGTCTGCTTTAGCCTGAACAATGCCACACAAATATACTTAATTATGTCGAGACTATTTGTAGGTCATGTAACTAACTTCTGGGTACGCGGCAGTCAAGAGTGTGATTTTTATGCGACCCCTTAGTATTTTTGTGGACAGCTTTAACGTAGAACTGTCTTTTTTAATATAACAGAATTCCGAAACTAATGTTGATACTCTACTAGTCATGTCCATTTGACAACCTCATTGGCCATGTAAATATTTGCATGTTTTTCTTAGGTACATTTTTTTAAAATTCCTTCCATGACTTGAAGTCAGAAGGTAGAGAATTCAAGTATGTGAGCTCAAAACTACGGAATGTAATATAGTGCGAACAACCACATTGCTCTAATTTGTTTTTAATGCCTCTCAATAATCGACTCGTCTAAAAAACGTAATAGTAGAAGAGATGTTCATGTTTGTATTATTTTCATGTAGAACCACGTTTAATATCCCAAAGGTTTGCAAGTCCATAATTCAGAATTTTTCGTAGGGTATAAATAGAATGCTGTATGGCAAATGCAGCACCATATGAGAAAATAAAATTCGTTCTCAAAAACTTGCAACCATAAGCTCGGATTACAAAACTATTAGTATAATTTGAGGTTTCAATTTCAAGGCCCTCTGATTCGAAACGAACTGATCTTCAAAACTTAATGAAGGATGGTGAAATGTTCTTCCCTCCTAACTCAAAAGAATAGCGGCGAGAATCACTTTCTCCTGTAAAGGAGCATCTCAAGGGCTTTATTCTTTCTCTCTTTCTTGAGCTGCGCATTAAGCATAAAACGCAAGTGGTGTTTTCGTGGAAACATTGTCGTTATTGTGATGACCTCCGTAGAGGGTTCCAGAAGACGAGCCCTATAATTGCCTGCCACTATAAACTTCCATTCTCTTAGGAAAACCTGACGCGTTTAGGCAAACGTTTGTGATGTATGAGATGAACTTTGGCTCAATCTCATTTGAAGTTCTAGCCTCGTGGAAGGCAAAATGTCAAATAGTGCCTGCTCCTAATTTCTCACCAAATTGTAATTTCGTTTAACGTGGATCAGATTTAAGCAAAGCTTCTAACTCGGCCTTATCTCTAGCTCCTACTTCTCTAACGCGTGAGTCATTTTCGAAGCTGATATAATATGACCTAAATTTAGCAAGAAATGTTATATCTTGCGTTCAATAGCGGTGCCTTCCTCAAATACAATATGGATGCTCCGAGCTGTCTCAGATGCACGGTGTTCGAGTTTAAACTCGTATATTTGAAGAAATTGAATTTGACTATCATTCACCGTCTTACTCACTGTAGCACAAAAACTGTAGAATTAATGTCATGGACGAATAAAACAGTGTATTAAAGGCAGAAGCCTTCGCATTTTAAATTCACGTATCACAAGTAACTTCAGGCGATGTCTTAATTCCTAAGTTACTTCAAACTATGAAGATTCAGTTGTATTCCATTCTCTTAAATCCTTAGTTTCCACAGGGCCATGAAAATTCAGTTGTTCTCCATTCTTCTAAATCCTTAGTTTCAGGTTTCAAAATCCTTAGTTTCCACAGGGCCATGAAATGGCAGTTGTTCTTTATTCTTCTAAATCCTTAGTTTCAGGTTTCTAAATCCTTTGTTTCCGCAGGGCCATGAAAAGTCAGTTGTTCTCCATTCTTCTAAATCCTTAGTTTCAGGTTTGTAAATCCTTAGTTTCAGGTTTGTAAATCCTTAGTTTCAGATTTGTAAATCCTTAGTTTCAGATTTGTAAATCCTTAGTCTCAGGTTTGAAATCGGACCACATAATTTGTTTCCAATTATCGACTGTCCAATCCTTGTGCACCTGTGCGAACTGGAGACGTGTTCTCTCATAACTGCAGACAACAAAGGTGTTGGAACCGGCTGCCATATCCCATCCGATGCAGTGAACGGTGAACAGTGCGTGCAGAGATCATTTGAGGGGATCCTTGATTAAGATGGTCTGTAATTTGCTGCACTGTTGCCCCTCTGTTGTCTGTTACCAGTCTGGACACTCCCCTTTCCGCCCGAGCAGTTACTAGTCGATGGCTACCATACGTTGCACGTAGAGACCCAGTTTTTGGCAGACACTCCAGTCTTTATACACTTTAACAACAGCAGCTCTGGAACATTTCACGAATGCAGCGGTTTCGGTGATACTCGCTCCATGGCTCCGAGCTCCTACAATCATCCCACGGTGAAAGCCCATCAAATCGCATTTTTTACCCATCTCGTCACCCAAAAATCACTTCTACTACTGTCGCAAGCACTAAGCTTTCCCTTTTATTACCAGCTTCGCCCTCTGGCGGCAACAGCGTGCAGCCATAGCTCATTTGCTTAAAACTGTCAGGTGGTCATAATAAAGTGGCCACTCAGTGCATATCTCAATGTAAATTGATTCTCAATGGTATCACCTGTAATGTTTATCATCTTTTCATATATCATTTTTTTAAACACTGTTTTGTATGTAACTTTAACTCCTGACTTAAGTGTAAAATTTGTGTAGGGAGCATGGGACACAGTCAGGCCTTGTTGGCCTTTTCCCCTGCTTCCTTGCTGCTCTTTTTCACTTGATATTTTGTAACACTGGTTTTCTTCTCAGCAAAATTAATGAATTGAATTGAAATGCAAGTTTGCATCTGAAGGCAGAACTTCGTTTCTAAAACTGGAAGAATTTATTCTTTTTAATGTGCCAGTCACTGTGGCAAAGTAAAGTTCTGTTTTCATGAGCAAAAGTGCAAAATTTCGTTTCATCTCTGTTTCTAGTGTTGCATATCTTTCCATTGGGATCAAAACGATGATTATTTTGTTATTTGTAGAAACTATACGTTAATTAAAAACCAATCGCCGATACATGATTAAACTCATACTTGCAGTAAAATACTCCCTACGAGTGGGTGACAAACTTTACTAAAAGCTGAAAGAAGTATGTACAAGTTAAAATGTGAGATCTTTCAGGAACACAATATGGTCCCATCCTCAGACTAAACTTGTATAATACACTGTGCTGAGTCATTAAATACCCAATGCGCAGAATGGGAATGACGTAAGTAGACATTCAAAAGTTTGGTGCCTGCGCATCCTAATGGGAGACAGGTTTACAAGAGGAAATGAATAATGGCAAAACTGATAAATACAGTTACACTTGAGAAGAGTCACTCTGGCTGTTGTGTTAAATAGCTTGGAAATAAATATTTCCGCAACCTAGTATATTAGTGATATTCCGCAACCTTGGATATAAATATTTCCAAGGTTACGGAATATCACAGGGAAAAGAACCATTGCAAAAGAGATGTATTTGAGAGTAAATGTACAAACTCTCCGCCAGAAGTAGTGATGACTTGCTTGCTGGAGTTGCTAAAATACGAGCTTCATCCCATATGGGATAATGAGTCCCACTGTAGGTTAAACGGGCTAAGGCTGTGTTCATGGGCCCCATCCGCACACTATAAACATGCTCCGACTATCGAGTCTGCAAGGAGCGGCAAATGGAACCGATATACTATTTAGATGGAACATTGTTGTCCACGGCTCGCATGGGAATACTATATATTCAATGTCGTTCGCTAGGTTTAAGGGAATCTTTTTTTTATGTTCGAAGTTTTAACACCGAATTCCAGTTCATAACGCTTACATGTATTAGACAAGATAGCCGTGAGTGCAGGGTAGTAGCAAATCGACCCAACAAAAGTGGGTCTGCGATGCTCCCTTTGGAGGGTAGATGCAAAAAAGTTAAGTATAGGTTTCTCAAAAGGCGGTCAACAAAAATGACATCATTGCCACTCAGCCTGGTGATCTCTTTGATTTTTGTAAATCCCGCTCTGCGAAGTCTTAGGTTAGAAGAATGTGTAATAGCTCTTTTTACCATAAACCTAATAGCCGAAAGTGTATAACTCATTGAATGAGCTGAGTTGCTGGGAATTATAGAAGAATTCTTTGTAGGCTTCCTTTAGAATGAGTATTGAAGAGACTGGGTAATAGGTTCTCTGACCAAGAGAAAGTTTTCCATTAGGATGTATATGTACTTATTTCTATTAGCTACTACCTTTTTGCCTTTCTGAAAGCTTGATTGAAAAGAAAAAAATCTCTGCTAAATTTCATTCTTTGATGGAATTTGGCGTGAATTTTCTGTAATGTTAATTAAGTTTCCAGCAGGGCTGGAAATGTATGGTATTTATATTTCTCCTAAAAGTTCGATTTCAAATGGTTCTCTTCGGTAGAAGAACTGTTAGTTACAAACAACTTTTGGTTTTGAAATTTTGTGAGTTTAATTTTAATTTCGGGTCATATTTTCTACTTTCATGTCATAAATTTCCATTGGTTTCTATATTTGACTATCTTCCTAACGTTATATAAGAATCACTTGGAGACATAAATTCAATTATAATGCTAATTTTCTAATATTTCCTAAAGTAGAACATGGTTTATTTAAGCCCATCTCACAATTTACAGTTTTAAATTTGAATGAATTTTATTCTACAGCATATCTCATTTAACATTTGAGTTCCGTGATACAATTTTGTATAGGCTAGTACTGCGTAGCAAGTTTTTAAATTAACGAGACTCTCATAAAAATTAAAGTCAGAATGATTTTTTCTTAACACGTGACAGTGCAGAAAATTCTTCCACTGAAAATATTACCTCATTTTACTTCTAAAAATTTTGCAGTTTTCATCAGAATGATTTTTTATAAATCGTTCGCTAAAAAGGTGTATAAGATACTTAGTGCCTAATACGTTATCATTTCTTTTGGAGATAAAATATGAAAACAGCGCAGGATGTTTTGAGCAAAACTTCTGACGTACATTTATACTCTAGGGCAGGCAGAAAAATGGGTTTACCTTATTTATTTATTTATGCGGTTTTTTTTATAAAACATAACGATTGCGTCAGCAAAAATCATCAGCTCATGAATTTCTCAAAGAAACAATCTGTCGAAAAAATGATAAGAGTCAGGACGATACAACTTGTGAATTTGATGATTCCAGTAGTATCGACACGGGAGAGCTCCTCTTCTTTCTCCCTTTTTTCCCTTGATTGCATTTTGTTTTTGAAGTACTTCAGTTGCGTCATTCATGAGTTCATAAATTTCGTATTCAGCGATCTCCCATGACGATAGCTAAAATATCAAATAAGAAATATGGCGAAAATAAATAAATTACGCAGATGTTCAGGTCTCTGAATGGTTCTGCTTTAAGACGAAAAATTTGATGTATTACTGATTCCTGGCTTTTTACGGATTTTATAAGAGCCGTAATAACCAGAAATCAGCAATTTCTTGCAAAATTTCCTTGCTTTGAAGACGGATGATTTATGAACACTGAATAATAAATTTGCGTGAAACGATAATTTTAAAATTAGGCACCCAGATTAGGGGAAGCAAGATGAGGCTTTCGCACCACGACTTTCTGTAATTTTGTTGCATTATAGAAATTTTCGAGATCACACTAAATCTGATTGTTATTTTCGTGTATAATTTCTGGATGCGTGTGTATGAAGTAAAATTAGAAAAATAATGTTGGTAATTTTCAGTAGAAAAAGAGGAAATTTACAGTAGAGAGGAATAATGAAATTGATTATTAAATTTATAATGATCTGTTGTGATAATGATACGATCTGTTAATAATGAAATTTCCCATTGCATATTCCAGAACACCGTACATATGATAAAATATGGAAGAGTACGAAATGTCGAAGAAATTAAAAATACATGTCATCCTATACAGCTGCTATTTACTCATTAAAAATTCTATCTTTAACGTTTCACGGAAATATGTCTTCAGTGTATTTTTACAAGAAAATCCTCTAAATACGTGACGTCAGTGAATAAACAACGACGTCGCTCTTTCCACGTTTATCAATACATAGCAAACGAAAAACTGTTATCGTAGGATGGGCTCAACAACTGAGACATCTCCATCTGGTGGGCATTACCCCAACAGATGGAGATGTCTCTGTTACTGAGCGCATCGTACGGATTTGTTATGTCAGAAGCTGACAGATAAACACACATTGCGTCGTTGATTGTTGGCACCATAGCGTAACGCTAACGCGCTCGGCTAGATATCGAGCGATCTGGGGTACGATCCCAGCAGTGGCAGGGTAACATATTTCCGGTTGCTATGTGTTTATAAACGTGGAAAGAGCGATGTCTTTGTATTTTTCCATTCCTGATGACACATTGAGTGATCTCTGAAGTTTCGTTGCGCCTGTGAAATAAGTGCACAAAGGGATCAAAAGAGCGATAAATAAATTTTCTTATTGTGCTAACATGCTGTCTCTTTAATTCGATTTATCCATCTTTTTGTTTTATGTAGTTTTTGAGTCTTCTGGATTCTAATTAAATTTATGTGATGAGAGTGTGGTAAACAGGCTAAATAACAAGAAGCAACAATGGAAATTTGCATGTACTGTTCTTGTATATGTTGTTCGCAGCTGCAATTTCCGTTTGGCTCCAGCTGAAAACTAAGATATATTTTTTCCCCAAAGAAAGCTGGTTTTCTTTCGGCACATAGCGAAATTAAATTCACTGATCTCCAACACCCAGAGAAAAGCACCGAACGTCAGCCTGCTGCCTTAGGTTATTTATCCGGCAAAGCATCCCGTCACACGCCAGAGGCTGACAACAGAAATGACGAATTCGGGTGCTCTGCTCCTTAAAGCTGCTCTCGTGATCACATCCCTTCTAAAAAAAGTTCTTTTGCCCATTTCGTTTGGGGAAAATCTGTTACCGACCTGTTAATGCGTTAGCGGAAAGCAAAGCACTATAAATAATTGATTTTGATATACAAAAAAAGGTTTCTTTCTTTCCTTTTATTTATTTATCTATAATATCAATTACTCATTTACTTCTAACTTCTTTTCATGATTTTGGATTTCCTGTTACTTAATCACGCGAATTTGTAATAAGAAAAGAAAGAAAATGCACTGTGAAAAATTTCAGCATGGGTTTGTCCGGATGTCCCAAACACCTTAATACATAATGTGAAATTTCCTCGCACTCAGTCTAACTTTTTGTACCTGTTAAATACCATATGAAATTACATCTAAGAAATTATATGTATGTAATTTACATGTGCTGAAATTTCGAGATGTCTGACCTGTGAAACAATACAGACATATATTAACCATAATCAATTTAAACTCTCGTCTTGATTTCATATCAAAACGCGCTTGATGATTTTTTAAACTCCCATTCTGAAACCTTTGAAAAAACCAGCCAGCGTGAAAAAAATTTCACGTTTCAAATTTGCCTTTCCGTTATTACAGCGGTACACCTAAAATTTAGGTTTAACGATTCATTCCAAGGTACG
The DNA here is from genome assembly GCA_039090855.1 of Macrothele yani. Taxonomy (NCBI): domain Eukaryota; kingdom Metazoa; phylum Arthropoda; class Arachnida; order Araneae; family Macrothelidae; genus Macrothele; species Macrothele yani. Next base: position 192,713,413 of record CM076995.1, read on the forward strand.
AAATTTAAGCCCAATGTTTATAGTGATGTAGCAAAATAATACTTGTATGGCAGCAGCAAGTTTATTTTATATATGCAACAAGAAACGAGATTCAACGGATCAGACAACCTTCTTCCAACAATGAAAGATCTAACTTTGATGCGCTTGTGCCCATTGTAGGCTCTTTCAAGGGTGTACAGCGGTTAGCATGGGTGCGCCGAGCAATCTGCGGGTGCGCAATCCCATTTTCAGGTGAGTTCGTTGTACGGAGTGTAAATCGAACAAATTACTGACGAGTTGTGCCACAGTATCCTTTCTGTTGACTCTATAATGAATAAAGTTCTCCGCTGGACGTGTAGTGCAGGGAAATCACGTTAGGGTTATTGGAAGGTTACTTGACGTAGCTAAAGTGTACCTAATCTTCAAAGTGCTAGAGTTTGTTTAGGTAAGACTCGCACGTGCAATAAATTCATTGAATATGGAACTTCTTTTTACTCAGCGTTCCTCATTATCTTGACTATCAGTACTATAACTTCGGTTTTAGTACATTAGTACCTTGAAGGCTCCTTATTAGAGCGGTAAACACAATATACCATGGACTTAATGGAGACACTTAATGAAAGAGACTTAACGGCCAGACAGAGGTCTGACAATAATATGAACTGAGAAAAACGTACTCACTTTAAACTTTTATTGGAGAACTCCTGGTATTATCCAACACACACTCTACAAATCACACGACTACTGAATATCCGAACTTTCGTAGAATCGCATAACAATAATTAAGATGAACCTATCACATAAAACGAAGCTTCCTTGGTATAGTTGAGCGAGCCTATAAATACTGCATACCACCACGTCATGACTTACACTCGTTGCCACATATCATTCAGCGGGAGAAATAACATCTCGTTAAGTGAGAAGATAATTTGCATAGGAAAATAAAATAACAAGAGATAGTAAAATCAAAAGGAAACTGAATCTAGAGTATACGTTACAACTCATACCACACGCAATATCTTTCTCTTAACTGTAGCATCGATAAGTTGCGGTTAACACATACACTGCAGGCAGTTTTTGGTTTACCATCCTCGGACCACTTTCTGGATGTACTTAACCACGCTTAGCAGTGAGCACCCAACAAGTTTTACCGTGTCGTAACTGCACTGACCCCGTCGTCAGGACATTACAATTTGGCCTTTGTCAAACTCGCTTAAGTCTGAAGAATGACAATGATTACAGAGATATTATGCCGTTTATTGTACGTGTTATTTATATCGTTTTATGAATTTCACATGAGCCATCGTTTACCTGAAGTAGCTTCGATTTGAATAAAGACGCACTGGCCAGAATATTTTGGGCCTTTGGTGTACGGTACCTTAACGGGAAATCTCTTCACATTTTAAATGACTGTTGTCTGCGTATTTCACCTTATGAAAGGGCATGTCATGTAGTACAAAAACTGAATTTTTAGAAACGGAGAAACAATTGCAAACATAAATACAATCACTTACGGGTAGAGCTGTCCAAAATGAAAATTTAAAAATTACCTGCAAAATTGGATTGTTATCTTGTTTAAAGAGAATTTCTCAAATCGTAATTTCAGGAACACGTATGGGGAAAAATAAATATTTATGCAGAACAAAGTATGCATACAAATTCTTTGCCGTTATTAATAGTATTTAACAAGTTTTCCAATTCGCCTTTTAGGAGTACATAAGCGGCTGTAAAATTGTTACAACCACTTTCACGATTGCTTTCTTACGTCGCAAAAGGCAAAGTTTTCTTTATGAAAAATATGAGATCATATGCGAAATGTTCTTCCCGGTACCTACTACCAGACGCAGAAAAATGATTGAACCCTGTGATTTAGAAGATCTGATGTATGGAAAACGTTCATAGAGTTTGCGCCCTATGGAGGTAAAACTATACAATTTTTGTCGAACAAACTTTACCTAAAATGTTTTTCGTGACTTATAGTATTAAAGATCAAAAAAAGTTTTCAATCTGATATTTTAAAATAAATTTATGGAGTAAAACATACTTTGAATTCGATGACGGATGCCTTTTTTGCCCTGTAGTGCGGAAGAAATTATTCGAAGAAAGACCACATTTTAAGGATCATCAGTCAAATAATTTTGGCGTCCGAATCGGAAAGCCGTTTTTCAAATTGGATTAATTGGTAGAGAGATATTGTGTCTTTAGTAAGACGAACATAATGTTATTTAAAACAAGTTCTTCATTATAAAAGGCGTACTAAAAATTGAAACAAATGACTACGTGCACTGTATTCGATTTTAACTAAAATTGAGTAAGGAAATATGTTTTTACATTAATTTCGTTGCTAAGAAATAGTGTGTGAATCATTCATTCAGGGAAGTTCCTTTTGCACAATTATCATTCGCGTGCAGTTATTTAACTCTTTCATCTCATCTACAGGTAAACGATTCGGTAACATATGAAAGGAAATGTCTTTGAGTTGATTTATCTTTCACTGTGTGTTTAACAATAGGTGGCAAATATTATTTTCAAATTCTTTTGAGGAACACCATGTGATCAAATGTGTATGGACACTTGTCGTTCTCAAAACTGTTATTAATAGGAAAGGATTTGATATTCAATTGGAATTTCCTTTTCCTTTTTCTGCTATCAGGGCCTTGTTCATAGAGTTACTGGGAAAGTTTTCCACAAGATTTTGAAACGATGCTGACGGATGGTTTTTCCATTCTACCACAAAAGCATTTGTTGAGACTTTTGAGAAGTTTATCCAACTTCCCCTTTCACCATCTAAAACGAAGTAATAATGCACATTTCGTTAAAGTTAAACCCTTTATATTCAGAACAAGCCACACTATACTTAACAACAACTTCGTTTATTACTACTACTACTACTACTACCTGTGTCACACAAAAGGAAAGAAAGAAAGAAACGATCACAGGTGCAGATAGAAAGCAGTTCCCAGACCTAATATGAATGACATTTAGAGTCTCACAATCACAGAGTCAAATGGCGTAATAGAAAGAATCTGAGTACAAAGAGTTGGGTCTGACGGACGCTAGACCAAACATCCTCACACTTTCAGAATAAGAACATCTGTCAATAAAAAACTAGATGGAAGTCATATCTCTCTTACAGTTCTTGTAGTCGCCGTCTTCCTCACAGGTAGTTCCAAAGATGTTCTTTCTGTACTAGGAATCATCAGCTATTCCACCTTGACCACATCATCAGAAATTGATATTTAATCCGTATTTCCAGATCTCGTTTTTCAGGTTGAAGCTTTTCAGGTGTTATACTTCCCTGGATACATGTTGATGACCCTCGCCACAGGCCGAAACGTTCTTTTTTTTTTTTTTGCCTTCGATTTCAACAAGGATTACATCACAAACTTTGATGTTGTGTTTATGTTCTGTCTTTCTTGGATGCTGTATTAACTGACTTAGATATTCGGCTCGGAATCAATCTCTTAGTCATCCTCTTAGTTGTTGCTTACATATTTTCTTAAGATCAGGCATTTCAATATAATCTAAGTCAAATGCTTTCCATCGTTGAAATTATAATGAAGGAACATGGCGCGAGTTAAAGGTAATAGGTCCTCAAAAGAGTCTTCGGAAGTATATGCCAGTGGCCTAGAATTCAGTATAGCATCACAGTCACATAATATACTCAACGTTTCTGCGTAGCATAGTGAAGATCGTCTTAACAAACGTCACAATACTATCCTGATAATCTGGATAACACTTTTCCCAAAACTTCCGCACTAAAATGATGTGGGTGGGTTGAATTTTCACTGAAGTCTTTTATTGCATGCATCAGTTTCAATAATTTCACGAAGTTAGTTACATTGCCGCTATAAATGACCTTATGAGAACTTCATTGAGCGATGGATCTTCTGAATCCAAGTAAAACCCCTTATATAGAGAAGTATATTATTATCAGATGAGGTGTATTTCTCAAATACAGTTCTCATTATCTTAAACTCTACGCACATTTCTTCATGTGAGTTTACTTTCACTTCGGTGCATGCACTAAAATACTGTAGCAATCTGGATATTGCAATAAAAATATATTAAAAACAAAAGGTTCCAGGTACTATTTAGTTCAAAAGTCTTACTGTTGACAGCATTTCACTAAGAAATATTTATTACCATTTACTACACAAATCCTCAAATGCTCACTGCGACACTCTCACTTGTCCCTGATCTTCGGAATTCGAAATGCATTTCGATATCCACTTCGTTATCATTATCAAGATGTTATGTGGAGTCTCCCAAAGCAACTTAGGTATATATGCATGGGTACCACCAATCAATGGTCGCCATGTCACTGTTCACGTCACTGCCCGTCTCTTTTTTTTTTTTTTTTTTTTTTTTTTTTTGATTGGAGGTTTAACGACCACCGTGAGCAACTCAATGGGCTATAAGCAGTCGCCCGTCCCTAATATTTTGGGTCACTGGTTCCAGGGAAGGGAGAGAGCCAGTGCCGTAAGACAAACACAACATCCATGCCTCACCGGGATTCGAACCCGGACCCCTTTCGGACGAATGATCAGAGGCCAACGCCTTAGACCACTGCGCCACCGGGGCGGCACTGCCCGTCTCCTGCGTCATGCCTTCGCTATGCAGATGATTGAGGACCTATGTTTTTTTTTTTTTTTTTTTGCTTGCATTCTTGTTCTTCATCCAAATTAGTCTCCAAGGGTACGGAATATCTATAGGATAAAACTTTTTGCAGTTTTCATTTCTAGTTTTTTCGGTACCTAAAGTCACTGCAAATCTTAGTTTTTGTTCCGAATCTTCATCAATAATGATTTTAACACCATTGAAGTCTGGAGTGCATTTATTACCAACGCAATATTCAACTAATGCAGTCTCTCCTACCCAGCAAAAAAGTCCTGCTGGGACAGTACTGCCAGCGATGGCCCAGCACTATGTTGCCGCTGCAGAACCGTTAGTAAAATGTCCCAGCGTCCACCACATGGGCCAGCAGTTCGGGCCTCCAGCGGGCCAACAGTGGCACCCACATCCGTTGTAATATGCCAGAACAGTTAGCTATCCATCACAGGCAGTAGCTTCCACAAGTGGCCGTTCAGTGACCTTGCAAGCAGGTGCCATAAATGATAGCTAGCCTAACGTGGTCCGCTAATTTCTCGGCAGCGGCAGCCGGCAATTACGTGAAGTAACTGATGGCTTGCCGAATCTTATCCGCCAATTTCCCAGTAGTAGCCATTAAAAAAATAAAATTAAAGGATAACCGCAGTTTCCCAAAGCTACAACAACCTTTTTTTACGCCTTACGAAATTTCTGCCTTATGGCACATCGCTGGAGAAATTTTCTCAACAGGTCCTGAAAAACGCCCGTTTGGATCTGGGTGGAAACGAACGAAGGACGGTCTGCGTGAGAAGCGGGCGTACGACCAACGTGACTGATTTTCCAAGCCCGAGCTTTTGTTTGAATCTCAGCCTCTTTTTTGCGGGATGTGTAACGAATGGTTCTTTTTTTAGTTTTACAATATTGAGAAGTATTTTTCAGAAATGTAAGTTTCATATAATTCATAAATTTAATTTTCAACGTAACGAATGTTTTTTTTGTTGTTTTTTTACCTAAAGGGCACTTCACTCATTCTTAACTAGTGTACCAACTTAAAGGCGCTTTCCAGAGCTTCGGGCTCTCCTTGTCGTCTTGAAAGGCGATTGTTGAATTAATATATTTACCAGTTCATGTCACATTCTGTTGCATTTTGAACGTTGTATCTTTCCTTTCCGCTGTCCGAGGCTAAATTTGTTTTAAAGAGGAAAGAAATTTTATTTTACCTCTCGTTATTTTTACAAGTGAATTCCTCCAGTCTTGTGTATTCAACCCATGTATAAGTACATTAAATCCACATAGCGTTTTTTTGTTGTTGTTTTTTTCTTCAAAATATTGATAAATTTTGGATGCGTATAATTCTTCTTTTTTGGTTTTTCCAACATAACGTTTTTTTAATGTTTTCCTAGGACTTTTGTTTCAAGCGGTTCAGTGTATGTTAAAACGAAAGATTGCACAGGGATTATTTCTTGTTATTCATGGGAATAGAGTGGGTGTATTTCATGGCTTAATCTGACATCTTCGTCGACGTGGCGTTTCATTTTGGGAAATTAAATCGCCTCTCTACATATGGTATTTTTTTAACATCCACTAAACTAACACAATAAGGATAACGTCGTCTTCAACTAACTGGTACCACAAGAAATACAGCACTTGTTGCTTCTACGGATGCGCAGTCCGTGTCTTCCACCTGGTGTTGGGGTTGCATCGGTTGCCAGGTACGGGCCACTAGTGGCACTTGCTTGGAGGTCCGCAATTCACGGCGATGCTGCAGGGCCATCAATGGCTGCCAACTGATGGCGCTGCCACCAACGGATAGCTAACGACCCGTGAGTGGCAGTTTCAGCCAGCAGTGACTCATCACTGCCAGCTGGTGCCCAACAGTTTCGCAACACTTGTGTTTTTTCTGGGTATGTTCGAAGATGAGGACCTACTGAAATGTGAATTTCGTTTATATAAAGCGAGTGTAAAAGAATTTCGAGTAAGCGAAGATTTGCTAGACTCCTGGAGGGAGTTCGAAAAAAGGTCGTTTTCCTAAGCTACATGAGGTCACCATCCGTTGTCTGTCAGTACCCGCGAACAGTGTCGATAATGAACGATCCTTTTTTAAATTTAAAATCGTGTTTCACGACAACAGACACAGCATTAAAGAAGAAAATATTTGTATGTACATTACAATGCATCAAACTGCCGACCACTTAAATGGATATCTTGATCTCGTGTAACGACGTTGATAAGATTGCCAGAATTTGAATGGTTTATAAATGTAAATATCAAATTTAAAAACTTATAAAGTTGTAACACTTATTTATTTATTTATTTTTTTATTTCTGCTTCGTAATTTGGTAGGCTTTTTTTTTCTTTTTTTTTTTTTATATAATCGGCTGCGAACTTTTCGCGAAATTTTATAATTTACCCCGCGACCGCCCTGCAAATTTTGCCTTTCTTTCCCGCAATAAAATTACTGCCCTAGTCATCTTTTCTAATCCTATATAAAGCGGTGGATGTATCTGAACAAAAATATCATTTTACCTTCCCTGTTTCAAAATTTTTTTTAACAAATGAACCCAGTCGTGCTTCATTGAAACGAGATAACAGTTCAGAACTCGGAATTATTGTTTTTTCCGAAGGAGAAATTCTAGATTTTGCTTAAAATAGATGAATTAAACCGTGTTCATTATTTTCACTTCATAAATAAGCTACAGTTGCATAAAAAGTATTACATGCATTGCAAAATGTTTCTATACTAGGAACTGATATATTATTCAACATTGTATTTCTGAGACTTTTTATCAAGTTAGCGTCGCCCACTCAGTCACCCATTTCCGGAATTCACTAAGTATTTCTTCAGAAACTTCAGAATGCCAGCTCAATTTTTGCTTTCCAACTTTCCCGCAGTAAGAGCGTAGAAGTGGGTTTGACATGACAACAGAATTCTATTGGTTGAAACACCATTTGTGTCATTACCAAGATGTTTCTTCTTGTCACTACGACAGCGAATTCATCCTTTTTGTTTATATCGCAAATAACTATGTTCTTTTCTTTGTCCCATAACAAGCCTAATCCATTTGAAAGTACCAATATGTCACCTACTTCACTGTTGACATTGTTTGATATGGAAATTTATGACTGCTTCCAGCAAAAATGGACTGCAGTTTACTCTAGAGACCACTTGACAATGACGAAACACCTTTTTTAAAATTCATGGTCCTGTATTAAAGGAATCGTTGAAAAACACGATCACTCTGATTAACAGAAATTTATAAAAATTATTTCTTATTATCTGACGTTATTCCTATTTCTTTCTCTCTAAATTTGGGCAGAACAGCAGTATTTAGCTCCAAGAAATTTGGGCCTTCAGCCAAGAAATCATTCTGGGAGGTAAAACCTTTTTATTAGTAGAATGCGCAAAAGAAGGACTTACGGAAATTGCTTCGTTGTCCTTAAAATTTCTTTGATGAGGCAAGTAATGCAAATTGTATTTTCTCTCTTCTTCTGAGCCTTCCTCAACTATGCCTTCTTGTACCCAGGCTTAAAAAGCTGTTATATTAAATAAATGTAGTGCTAGCACTAAGCTTGGTTGTAGAAGAAACTAATCGTCTGTCTTACTCATTTGTGTTGTCAGGTAAATCTTCTCAATTGTCCGACCTTCTACATCTTCATTCAATATCAACTTTCACTGTAGATCTCATATATCCTTCAACATTATCTCTCAGTACCTTACACGTCATATACAATTAAGAAAGAAATTTACCGAAGAAAGAATTCTTCATAAATACATGGTAGGCATTACAATGCAATTATTGGCATATTTTCACTGTATTCCATGAAACCACTTCCTTCAGAAAACTTGAAAATTTTCATGGTCCTGGAGCTCGACCGAAAATCAGGAGGTGTGGATTCGTTTTCTGCTCCAGGACGATGTACATTTTCAAGTTTTCTGAATGAAGAGGTTACATGCCAATAGTTTTCTGAATGAAGAGGTTACATGAAAATATGCCAATAATAGCATCTCAGTACCTTTTTCAAAATGATATAAACCAAAAATTTTCATTTCACCTTTACTTTTATTTTCATGCTTATCTCTGACAACTACGGCTTCCAGCCTCCATAATCCTTCTTCAATAACACCAATGTAGGTCCGTAGAGTAGTGAACATAGTTGTGTTGGTGTTTTTATGGGATTGTCCTTGCATTTTTGCTATGACAACACAACTCAGCTAAGTGTGAACAGGAACAAGACCGCAGCGAAGCTTACAAATATTTCCAGTTAGTAAGTTTTCTGAAAAATCAACCCCAATCAAGATTTCATTTGATGGTTGGTATCCACCGACATCAGAACCTGAACATCATTTTCTTTTAATTCCTTCATCGAAGGTCCATTTGTGAACCTTGCTATGGAAACGCAAATCATAGTTTGATTACGTGCGTGTACATTAAAGGAATTGTCATTCCAGCACTATTAATTTTAAATTTAACCAGGTTGATGAGCTTTCTTTGATGTGATAAATCATGAATCTCAGAGAACGGCTTAGTGATATATACCCCGAACAGTCAAAATATTATGGCAACCTTACTAATATGGTCCTAATATTGGTCCACCAGCTCTTACCCAGTTAGGCATGGACGCTACAACATTTCTAAAGCTCCCGTGTAGTATATGGTGACAAAACGTTAGTAGCAGATTCTTTTGTTATTTTACGTTACGTGGTTGAGTAGGCGCAGCTCGGATTTGCTATTACAACACAAAGAACATGTGGTCGATTGGATTCATGTCTGATGAATTTGGAGGTCAGAGCAACAGGTGGAATTCATCTCGTGTTCCGTGAGCCTTTCTCGAACGGTGCGGGAAGTGTGGCATGCCGCATTACCCTGCTGAAAGAATACAACACTAAAGGGGAATACTGTTGACATGAAAGTATGCACCTGGTCTACGATGATGTTTAGGTAGGTGCTAGATGTCATAGTTTCCTGCACATCAATGACTGCACCGAGGGCTTTCCAAAAGAACTTTACCCACAACATTAAACTTCGTCCGCCGGCTTGTTTTTTGTCCCATGGCGCATTCTGGGGTCCACCACTTTCCTAGATAAACAGCGCGCACGTACCCGGTCACCCACATGGGGCAACAGGAAACGAGATTCATCAATCCATACGACCTTCTTCCAATCATTCAACGTCCACTTTTGATGCTCGCGTGTCTAGGTGATTTCGACGGTGAACGAAGGTTATCATGAGCACGCGTAGTTACCTGCCGCTACGCAACCCTAGGGTTCGATGTACTCTTTGTTGTGACACATTTATCATGTCACCAGCATTCAAATTACGAGCGAGGTGCCTCACAATAACCTTCTGTTCGCTCGTACCATACAGAGTATTCTTCACTCACCTGGAGCATCAATGAGCTGTGGTCAGCCCACAATTTTCAGGCTGTTCGTGGCTTTACCGTGCTCGGACCTTATTTTTTATACTAGTCAAGTATCATGGCTTTACCGTACTCGGGCCTTCTTTTTATATTAGTCAAGTATCATGGATTTACCGTACTCTGACCTCCTTTTCGTACTAGTCAAGTATCATGGCTTTACCGTAACTCGGGCTTTCTTTTTTATCTTAGTCAAGTATCATGGATTTACCGTACTCTGACCTCCTTTTCATACTAGTCAAGTATCATGGCTTTACCATACTCGGACCTTCTTTTTATACTAGTCAGGTATCATGGCTTTACCGTACTCGGACCTCCTCTTCGTACTAGTCAGGTATCATGGCTTTACCGTGCTCGGACCTCATTTTTATGCTGGTCACGTATCAGGTATTTACCGTACTCGGATTTCCTTTTTTACTCTTTCCAACCGTAGGTTGAAGAAGCGTATACGCTCCAGCTTTGCCCGTCCGTCCGCACGATAACTCACGTAAAAATATTTCGATTTCGACGAAATTTCAGTATGTGGTAGGGGACCACATGGCAACAAACCCTATTGAAAATGGGCGAAGCAGGATCAAAGTTCAGGACATAGGAGCTGGATCCATTCCATTGCTTTTATGCGTCATAAGTTGCATACAAATGGTTCGATTTCGATGAAATTCTAGTAGGTGATAGGGAACCACCTGGGGACACACCCTATTAAAAATGGGTGAAATATGGTCAAAGATCAGGATATAGGAGCTGGATCCATTCCATTGTTCTTATGCGTCATAACTTGCGTAAAATATTTCGATTTCGATGAACTTTTAGTATGTGGTAGGGAACCACCTGAGCACGAGCCCTATTGAAAATGGGCGAAATGGGGTCAAAGGTTAGGCAGGGCATAAGAGATAGATCCATTCCATTGCCTTTATGCGTCATAACTTGCGTAAAAATGGTTCGATTTCGATGAACTTTTAGTATGTGGTAGGGAAACACCTGGGCACGAGCCCTATTGAAAATGGGCGAAATGGGGTCAAAGGTCAGGCAGGACATAAGAGCGGGATTTGTTCCGTTGCCTTTATGCGTCATAACTTGCGTAAAAATGGTTTGATTTCGATTAAAGTTTAGTATGTGGTAAGGAACCACATGGGGACGAACATTATTGAAAATAGGCGAAATAGGGTTAAAGGTCAGGCAGGGCATAAGAGCGGGATTTATTCCATTGCCCTTATGCGTCATAACTTGCGTTAAAATGGTTTGATTTCGATGAACATTTAGTATGTGGTAAGGAACCACATGGGGACGAATCCTATTGAAAATAGGCGAAATAGGGTGGAAGGTCAGGAAATAAAAGTGGGATCCATTCTATTGCCTTTATTCGTCATAACATGCGTAAATATGGTTCGATTTCGATGAAAGTTTAGTATGTGGTAGGAAACCACCTGGGCACGAAACCTATTGAAAATGGGCGAAATGGGGTCAAAGGTCAGGCAGGGCATAGAAGCGGAATTTATTCCATTGCTCTTATGCGTCATAACTTGCGCAAAAATGGTTCGATTTCGATGAAATTTTAGTATGTGGTAGGGAGCCACTGGGGACGAACCCTATTGAAAATGGGCGAAATGGGGTCAAAGGTCAGGACACTGGAGTGGGATCCATTCAACTGCCCTTGTGCATCATAACTTACCTAAAATGCTTGGATTGCGACAAAACTTTATCATGTTGTTCTGGAGGGATAGTGAACCAGTTGTGTTGACTATCAATTAAATGGGGTCAAAGGTCATTGCACAAAAGCCAGATTTATTCGACAGCCATTATTCTCATAACTTGCGTAAAACTGCTTCTATTGCAACAAAACTTTATCATGTTGTTCCGGAGGTATAGTGAACCGGTTCTGTTGAATATAATCCAAATGGGGTCAAAGGTCAGGACACAGGAGCGAGATATATTCCACAGCCATTATCCACATAACTTGAGTAGTAATTTCTGGTATGTTGGAAAGTGTATCATAAACAATGCATCGCATGATTTTACTAACTTGTTATACTAGTCAAGTATCATGGGGCCTCCCCGGTGGCGCAGTGGTCTAAGCGATGGCCTCTGATCATTCGTCCCAAAGGGGTCCGGGTTCGAATCCCGGTGAGGCATGGATGTTGTGTTTGTCTTTCGGCACTAGCTCTGTCCCCTCCCTGGAACCAGTGGCCCTAAATTAGGGACGGGCGACTGCTTATAGCCCATTGAGTTGCTCATGGTGGTCGTTAAACCTAAAAAAAAGTATCATGGCTTTACCTTGCTGGGACCTCCTTTTTAAAGGTACTAACCACAGCTGACCGTGTGCTGCCGTTTCGGAAATGCACTGACCCAGTCATTCGGCCATTAAAATTTGGCATTTGTCAATTGCACAAAAGCTAGATTTATTCGACAGCCATTATTCTCATAACTTGCGTAAAACTGCTTCTATTGCAACAAAACTTTATCATGTTGTTCCGGAGGTATAGTGAACCGGTTCTGTTGAATATAATCCAAATGGGGTCAAAGGTCAGGACACAGGAGCGAGATATATTCCACAGCCATTATCCACATAACTTGAGTAATAATTTCTGGTATGTTGGAAAGCGTATCATAATCAATGCATCGCATGATTTTACTAACTTGTTATACTAGTCAAGTATCATGAGGCCGCCCCGGTGGCGCAGAGGTCTAAGCGATGGTCTCTGATCATTCGTCCCAAAGGGGTCCGGGTTCGAATCCCGGTGAGGCATGGATGTTGTGTTTGTCTTTCGGCACTAGCTCTGTCCCCTCCCTGGAACCAGTGGCCCTAAATTAGGGACGGGCGACTGCTTATAGCCCATTGAGTTGCTCATGGTGGTCGTTAAACCTAAAAAAAAAACGTATCATGGCTTTACCTTGCTGGGACCTCCTTTTTAAAGGTACTAACCACAGCTGACCGTGTGCTGCCGTTTCGGAAATGCACTGACCAAGTCATTCGGCCATTAAAATTTGGCATTTGTCAATCGCTAAGACCGCTGACTTTCCCTTCTGAAGAGCAGGAATAACAGTGCTCAGGTGTTATTTATACCGTTTCATGACGTTGACACGCGCTATTGTTTAGTTGCCTTCGCTTCGATTTGCACAGATACGTGCTGGTTGTAATGTGTTGGCTGTTCTGTGTTCTGTGTGCAACTATGTAAACCTGAAGATGGGATTTTTGTGCTGCAATAACTGAAGTAAATTGGATTAGAATGGCAATTAACAATTTCATGGGAAAGTGCGAGATGTGTAAACAAAAGCAGCACGTGAGCAGTGACTTGCAAAATAGATTCTTTGACCTCTATGCGTATTCCTGAACAGCCTAAAAGGACCAAATTTCACTGGAATTAAAAATATGTCACCTTAGTACCAACACTTTACTCTAACTGAAGGAAATGAGAATTTTTTTATATTCTTATGCATTCTTATAAAATTTGCAACCAACCTTGGCATCAGTAAAATAAAGTATAAATATAACTACTGAAAATAAAGTAGTTAACCATCGATGTATATGAGCCAGGCAGATAGAGAGAGAAAGGGAGTGAGAGACGGAAGTGACGTCATCACAGCTCTAGATGTACATCTCTGTTAAATGAAGACAGATCGGAAAGTAAACCCTCAAAGAAACTACAATACCACTTAAAAAAAGAAACAAGATCCAATGAAAGGGAGGAAAAATCAATACAAGAGGCGAAAACTGATTTGGAGTATTTTAACTCCTGTCTTCGTCAACAACCTGAGGTATCAAGTACCACTACTTGACCTTTACTAAACTTTAACGTCGCAATATTTGAAAAATGATGAACATAGCCTGTAACATTACCTGTTGTTCGATTTTGAGATGACCTGCATGAAAAAGTCATCAAGAAGATTGGAAGAACGAATTTAATGCAGCGGTTAATTATTAGCTGTCTTTCTGGTTTCCTAAAGCCAAACAAAGTCAACACATAAGGAGATAATTTGGAAAGTACAAAAACGTATCCTTTCTTTCTTTTCCTCTGAATTTCTTTCTGTTCTTTGTTTTGTTTTTGTTTTTCACTTTTCTTTATCCATTTTTATTCACAATTTTCCTAGAATTAAATATATCCATTATTAATAAAATTATTGCTATAGTATCTTCATTCAATTACCTGGGAATTACAATAAATTTTGACCTCAAATGGAATAAATATATTGATTTTTTTAAATTAAACTATCTGGAAACATTGATGTAGTAAGTAATATCTTGACTGATCTTAAAACTAAAACATTGATCTCATTGTATTACACATTATTTCAAACTCATATCAATTACTGCATACTATCATGAGGACAAATGACGGAATATAATATTAATAAATTACAAATGCTACAAAACAAATGTATTAGACTAATTGATCTCAAATCACAGCTTAATACTCGACTTTTAATAAATTTTAGAACAAAGGTATATCGTAATAAATACTATATGCTAACTATTACTCAGCTATATTATTTTAATCTTGATAAAAATTATGTTCAAAAGAATTAAATATGATTTATATTCAGGTCTTTTATCACTTAATACACATGCACATTCTTATGAAACAAGGAATAAATTACAATGAAAACCTATTTTTCCAAAAAAGGAATCATATAAACTTTAACTAACAGTGGTACTTAACACTGGAATTCTTTACCTAGTATCCTAACTAATTTGAATAATTTTAATTTATTTAAAAAAATTCAAATCTTTTCTTTTTCAATAATTAAAAAGAATTGGCAAAATTCCTTCTGATTGATTGTCTGAGTTGATGTGTCTATGTGTTGTTTTATTTGTTTTTCTTCTTCGGGGAGCGTAGGGCCTTGTCTTCCCTCTTGTTACAGCACATGTTCACCATTCATGAATTATCATTTTTTTCCACTCTTTTTTTTTCTTAGGGCATGAAACAACAAAAATAAATAAATAAAATAAAATTTGGAATATGCTGGATATCATCTCAAATAAAATAACAAATAAAACATTTTCTGATATGGAAGAGACGCGTAAACCTCTTTTAACTAACCTCAAAGTAAATAAGGAAAATGAAATGTCTTCTAAACCCAATCAGACAGAGGAATTTCAGCAAAGTTCCTTAAAAAGAGAAACATATGGATGAAAGATCAAGCGATGCCAGAGAAAATTCAGTTTTTACAAGTAGATGGGAATTGGCATACGACTAATAGAAGAGGACAGCACAAAGTAAAATAAATTTCAAAGCCGCAGTTGTTGAGTACCTAAATCAAAAAGGCTTTTGGAGAATATCTCAACAAATACAAATCAATTTTTCTGAAATTCATTTTTGTTCATGCATGCTTTGTTTTGATGAACAGTAGATCTGAAGCCGATATCTTCCCATCTTCCATAATACCGCGCTTAAAATTTAAAACGAAAAAAAAAAAAAAAACCTTACATAATCTAACTTACGCTAACTAAACTTTCTCCAAATGAAAAATTTCTTCGGAAAACGTTATATTCATTCGACTCACATTTCTAACAATACGAAGAAAAGTACTGGAGAAAATTCCTCGCAATCCTAAATATATTTCAGCAAGATA
Source organism: Macrothele yani (assembly GCA_039090855.1). NCBI lineage: Eukaryota > Metazoa > Arthropoda > Arachnida > Araneae > Macrothelidae > Macrothele > Macrothele yani. The sequence goes on from CM076995.1 coordinate 192,728,965, forward strand.
TATATATATATTTTGATGTCTGCTACACAGCCGAAAACTTAGCAGTATTCTTCCCAATACTAATTAGAAAATTTTAGTGACCACACACAGATTAGAGAGAAAAAGGTCTCACCCCCCCCCCCAAAAAAAAAAAACAACTCATATTTCGCAAATAATGTGAACTTTTTTGGCGAATTTTTGTTCAAGTGTTATATTACCGTTCATGAAATTATGTCTCACTAAGTGCAGGTTCATCAGTGTTTTGGAATAAAATTTGTCCAATTTTTTTCTGTTTTTGAATTTATCTTTCCTAAATTGTATTGCTCTGAAAATATTTTTTTTTTTTAGTTTTGGGTTTTACCGACCACCTGAGAAACTCAGAGGGTTACAAGCAGTCGCCCGTCCAAAATTTAGGGCCACTGCTTCCAGGGAAGGGAGGAGTCCGTGCCGTAAGACAAACACAACTCCCATTCCTCATCGTGATTCGAACCTAGACCCACTTCAACGAACGGCTTATATGCTACCAAGGCGGCAAAAATAGTTTGGTTAGCACTTACTATATTTTCATTTTTTTAAAGCTGTTGAAATTCTTTTTAGAGATTCCCTTTTCCCAAAATACCTAATATATATCAAATACGTGGAGATAATGTAAATGGACGATGTAATCACTCTTTCCACGTTATTTTTTAAACAACGCATAGCGACTGAAAAATTGTATTCCGGCACTGCTGGGATCGAACCCCAGAACTCTCGATAACTAGTCGAGTGCGTTCGAATTTACGCTACAGCGCCAACAATTCTCAGCGCAATGCGTGGTTTATCAGTCAGCATCTGACTATACGAATGTTTATTGATGGTCTCAGCAACCGAGATGTCGTCATTGTAGCTGATAAATTCAAAGGGCGATAGAAATGTTTAATATATATCAAATACGTGGAGATAATGTAAATGGACGATGTAATCACTCTTTCCACGTTATTTTTTAAACAACGCATAGCGACTGAAAAAATTTTTTTCAGTCGCTATGCGTTGTTTAAAAAATAACGTGGAAAGAGTGATTACATCGTCCATTTTCCCAAAATACCTCATAAATGGATTTTAAGCTTACCACTAAAAAACATTAATAGTCTGCGTAGGTTAGTTAGGTTTAAAGTTAAGAGAATTTGTTAGAAATGCTGGCGTCGCTGAAAACACAGAACATCTATAGAAAAAGATGGAGAAAACCTGAATACCTAAATGTTCGTAGAATATTATAGAGAATGCTTTCATATTTTTATTTACATTTATTTCTACCACACGCATATATTCCCTTAGTGGGGTTAATCGAAGTCTAAGATGCACCTAAGGAAAACTACCTCAATCTGTTTTAAAAAAAATTAGATGGCTGAAGAAACTGGAAAAATGTAATACTTAAAATAAATGCTGTGTTTGGTGAATTTTTATTATATAAATGTATCATCAGATTTACAATTTTCTCGGAATTACAAGCATTTTTACATCACAGTTCCCTTTTCCTGTTCATTGCGCATTTATTACATGTTTACAAATTATATATACTTTTTATTCTTTTTTTTGTACATTAGCGCGAACCAAATCAGCAAAATATAAATAAATTCTACAAGTATTCCATACAGTTTTCAGCATCTAAATTATCAAGGTCATTCGCAAATCACATTCCTATGGGAAGGAGTCTTGATAAACTAGCATTAATCTTAAATTTCGGAATAAAGTTACATGTATTGGGTACAGAGAATTTGTGCGGCTTTCTGGTAAAGTGAAACAACCTCAACGTTCGTAAAACATATAAAGTAAGGCAAACGAAATCGTTGGAAAAGAGAAACTTTTCAGAAGAGCGTTTTCAGGAGCTTATGAAATATATAAGAAGAAATTTCTCATTCTCTGTTATGTTAGAGTGTCTGTATTTCCGTTGCTCCATTTACAAAAAAAATTCTTCGTTAAAGTTATAGCGCGTATTTATGCTTATAATTTGAGCCAAATATATTATGTTAAAATACAAATTTGGAAGATGTGAGTCCGTTTATTGGTGTAATATGTTTTTCGGGTATTATCTGACTTAACATCCATGTCATATTTACACGAATAAACGGATTAACATCTTCCAAATTTGTATTGCACAATGGTGTAATCCCGTATTTCTTTCATCTTGTGTTAAGACTTTTACTCACTTTAAAGAGTGCAACTATGGGAAATACTACGAATTTGTTACCAGTAAATAAATGCATTATGCTTTTCTGAGCGCAGTACAAAAGTAAGTTGAAGTTGGCGATTGATCGCGCATGTTTGAATTGTAAATATACTACACCGCACTTTCTGCTGTAAAAAAAACTGTCGGATAATCTTTATCGGATTTTTCATTACAAAAATGAATATATTACATTTGTTTTAGTCAATGCCAGATGTTATGCACATTAATCGTTCTTTGCTGTAAACCAGCTTTTATCGAGGAAAACACAGGCCTGGCAACATTGGACAGAAGTTTCCTTTTTCCCCTTTTTGCTATTCTCGATTGAAGAATGCTTTAGTAAATTCCATAGAAAGATGTTCTCCATAACAAAAACAGTTTGATAAAGGTATTGGTGAAAAGGCAGAAATCCACTTAGAGATGGCAAGAGACACCCTTAGATGGAGTGACAAAGAAATAAAGAACGAGACCAAAAAGTGAAGATACAGAGGGAGAGAAATATATGTTAAGACGAAGAAACGGCAGCGATAGGGAAGGTTAAAAGCTAAAGGATAAAACTAACGACACATAATTCATATACTCTGAGTGGACAAAAACCATAGGATGCCGACCTAATAAGGGTAGAACCACTTTTTCCGGATGTCGGCAGTCACGCGACGAGGAATTGAGTCTACTAGGTCACGAAAGCGTTTCACAGGTTTTCCATCCACGCTACCTGTACCGCCGTCCATAATTCCTCCACAATCCTGAGTGGTGTATCCACAACCCGAATAGGTCTTTACGCAGTATCCCAAATATTTTCCACAGGGTTCATGTCCAGTATATGGAGAGGCCATTCCAATGTGGGAACTTTGCGGAATGCTAACTATGTTCTAGCCACCACGGTTCTGTGGATAGGCACATTGTTCTTCAGGAAGAATCCATTACCCTCTGGTTACATGTTTATCAGACAGGTTTGTTTTCGGAACCGGTCCCGCGAGTGTCAGTCTTGCATTGAGTATCTGTGATTGAAAAAGCAATCCGTGTCGGTGTCTTGGATTGAGTATCTGTGATTGAGAAATCGATTCGAGTGTCAGTGTCTTCGATTGAGTATCTGTGGTTGCGAACTCGATTCGAGTGTCGGTGACTTGGATTGAGTATCTGTGATTGAGAAAGCGATTCTAGTGTCAGTGTCTTGGATTGAGTATCTGTGATTGAGCAAGAGATTCGAGTGCCAGTGTCTTGGATTGTGTATCTGTGCTTGAGAATGCGATCTTCCTCTGGAAGATGGAGTGGAGATAAAAGTCCATGCGGATGACTTCCTTCTAACAGTGTTTGCTTCGGGAAGGCATGTGATAGAGCAGAAGGTACACACTGCTCTATCACAACTGGGCAGATGGAACAAGGAGTGCAAGTTAAACTTCGCTCAGGAAAAGACGACAGTTTTGGCTATTGCGAGAAAGGGGAAGGTGGTCGATTCCCCCAAGTATGGTTTCAAGATCAAAGCGGTGAGGGAGATGAAGTGCCTGGCAGTAATTCTGGATACCAAGCTATCGGGACTTCCTCACTTAAGATACCTGAATGACAGGTGTTCAGTAATGCTGAACAGGATTAACGGAATGAGGATGCCTGTACCAACCAACAAGGCGGTATATAAGCGTGGGGTCAAGATAATCCTAACGTATGCCTGTTCGGCATGGTGGTCAGACACGGTTAGGATGAACAGTGGTATAAACCAGATCCAGAGAACAGTGTTGCTAAGTATCACTAGGTAAACACCTAGTCGTGCGTAAACACGCATGACTAGGTAAACACGCATGACTAGGTAAACACGCATGACTAGGTAAACACGCATGACTAGGTGAACACGCATGACTAGGTAAACACGCATGACTAGGTAAACACGCATGACTGTAGAGGTCATGCGTTAACACGCATGACCTCTACAGCTTCACTGCAAGTGCTACTAGATGGGTGTGGCGAGGTTAGTAGTGGTACTACCTAGTGGTGGCGAGGGAAGTAGTGGTACTACCTAGTGGTGGCGAGGGAAGTAGTGGTACTACCTACTGGTGGCGAGGGAAGTAGTGGTTCTACCTAGTGATGACGAGGGAAGCAGCGATGCAAACCTAGATGGGGAAAAGATGTCTGTCTGATAGGAGACCACTTTCGGTCCTCCAAAGTAGAACTGCCAAGAATTGACTCGACTTGCCACCCAGCCAACGAGATTTGTCCCACATGGGATAGAAGCCAACCTTCGGTTGTGTGGAGAGACAGAGTTGTTCAAGGACGTCTGCACGATAGGTGGATGCGTAGGCGCAAGGCTTTGCAAACTCTCAGATGGCAAAGAGACGTTCGCAATACAGATTAAGTTATAGCTAAACTCCTCTGTCTTCCAAGCAAAGTTAGTGGCGGTTAGAGAGGCGTTCTTGTGGGATCTGTCCAGCAACGCCGCAGTTGAAATTAATGTTTTTTTTCTGACTGCCAGGCAGCCCTAAAAGCACTTGACTAGTTCAGAAGCAAAACTACCCTGGTCAAGGAGATTAAGTCTCTGGTTGAGACAGCAGGAGGTACTTTGATTTTCTTGATTTTCTTCCTCTGGGTCCGAAGCCATGTAGAGGCGAACGAAACGAACGCCCAGACCAGCTGGCAAAAGAGACCGCTGGCGAACAAGAGATTGATTTTCATCTGAGAACGCCGCTGCAAAGTGAGCGAACTCAGATGAAAAAAGCCAAGCTGGTGGAGTGGGGAAGAAGGTGGGACGAAGGGGAAACGGGTTGGAAAACAAACCGTATCTTTCCTAGAGTCTCCACCAAAGGGTGAACAATTACTCACCGACGATAGCGTCTGAACCATTTACTCACCGACGATCCTGAACCATTTACTCACCGACGCACAGTGGTCCGGATAGGAAAAATGGCGGACAAAAATATTTGTACGTCTTAAACGAAAGAAAATGTAGTGGGATAACTAAATATTAGCTTATTTAAGTGTTTTAATGAATTATAATTACTCACAGTACTGTAAGAAGAGTCCAGATATCCAGTCGGTCATTCGTCTTCTGAAGCAGATGTTTCACATTCGTCGTCTTCTTCCCCCTCCTCCTCTTCATCGGATATTACCAATTGACCTAGCACTTCCAAAGATAGTTTTATTTTTTTCTTTGGTAGTCCTCCCAAGCTGGAAATTAATGGGTCAGAAGTCAACATTAACCTGCGAAAGAGGTCCAAATTGCTGTCTTGTCGTGAAAATGTTCGGGTAAAGCTTTCTCGAAATTTTCTCACATCTTTGTTTCTACATTCAATGGCTTCTTCTGAAAGCTCTCCAATCGGTAAAATCGCTGCCTGCACAATTACGGATCCATGAGCAAGCATTCTATGTACCGTGGGTGGCATATAGTACCAGGAATACAATCTCACGAATAACTGTGCTGTTTCAATGCAGTACATATGGAATTTCATTGCATTTATTTCGTGGCCGCATGAAATTGCTGTCAAAATATTTCCAAAACATGAAATCAAATTTTGGTCTACTCCAGTCGCTTCGGAACTTATTTCGGGATTTGTAAAGAATCATCTGGCAGTATTACCGTCATTCGTGTTTCCATAGCTTGGTTTTGGGACATCTACAATAAGTCCTAGTCTATTCCTGAAGGAATCTTGGACAATTCTTTCCCTTTTCTCCAGAAGCTCACGGGTTCCATCTTTCTTACTCGCTTTCCATTTCTTAAAATCTAAGCGGTAAGAGATTTGCAGAATACACTCAAAAAAGCGTATATGGGCATGAAGAATAGACAGTCCAAACTCAAAGGAAGAGGAATCCTCTGGCACTTGTGTAACGTAATCTAACTTGTTCAGGCCCGACACTTTCGCGCCACATATGTAACATTTCATGCTTGATGACTGGGTCAGAGCATTACATATTTTCCCATCAATCATTGACAATATGAGAGAGTACTGTACTTTAACTTTGTCACTTCTTAGTGGCTGTAAATTTTTAAATTGTTCGTTCATGTATTCTCTTTCTGCTTGGGCAACTGCAGGGGTTTCATGAAGCCACTGGAGACGAATAGGCCTACAAAAACGGGTTGATGATGGTCGTTCATTTTTTCATACGGAATCTTCCGTTTCACTGTCAACCATTCGTAAGGGAACGATAGATGTCATAAATAAATATCCATCACTATTGCCGCTTTGAACCCATTTCTGCTTGTATTGGGAATGACCAGCGCTACCGTCGAAACCCCATTTATAATGTAAAATAAAAAAATTTTCGTTGTTAGACGGCTCACTTTTAGGTAGAAATGATAAAATTCGGGTAGCAGTATGGTCCAATAAATTCTGAACTTTCACTTCACATGCACTCTCACTAACACTTATATTGTGCCGATAAGTTGCGTCTTTTGCTTTCAGAATTGCATAATAATTTGGATATAAGTCATGATTGTGATTAACTGCCATTTTTCTAAAATTGTTTTGAATGTGTGAACCGTCACGGCGTATATTTGGTTCCACTTAAATCTGATAACCCTGCAGAGCACGATTTATGTTATATTGGCTCTACCACTCGTAATTTGGGGCGCCGCATTTACGAACATCAGTATAATCTCAGGACGCATTCTGGTGCTACATCTTTGTCGAGACTCTGTTTAAACGGTTCTTACTTACCATGTTGGAATGACACCGTTATTCTAGATTCTGCCAGGAACCGTCGATCAACACTTTTTTGTGAAAGTATTCACATATTCGTCAATGGTGAAAGATGCTGTAACGATGAACCCCCTGTTTTTATCCCCCTTCCTTGGAGAACACTTTTGGGCCAGGTTACGCCCACCAATTATGCTTTTACCCACTGAACTTAACTTGGACTTTGCCGATTATTGCACGTGCGCATTAACTGCTATGTGTCTTGCAAAGTATATAGGCTACTCACTTCTGTGCTCACTGCTGCACTGTTTCTGATGATGACGCCGTTGTGGTGTTGAAAGTTCTTAAACACATTTATTTTAATTGTACATAGTTTTTTATCATTAAAGTGTATCGTGCAGGAGACGGCATTTGTTTTCAATTCAAGAGCTTTTGGTGCACGAGTTAATTTCTTCATATTTCTAATAGACATATATGGATGTTTTGATAAATGTGTACGTACTATCATAGATAACGCTTCTTCTTCTGAGAGCTTCGTGGCTGGTTTTCTTTTCTTCAACCATGAGTCACGAATTTGTTTACCTCTGGTAGGTGTTGTTGTGGTCATTTCTTTTAATAATTTTGCTGCATTTTCGTCACCTGCAGCCCTCAAATTCATCACTGTGGCATATGAAAGCTCGGCAGCACCCTTCATTCTCCCTCAGATTTTTAATTTTCCGCCTCTTACTTCTTTCACTTAATTGCTGAAATACTTTCGAAGGACGTCCACGCTTTTCCGAAGAAGTGGAAGGAAAGTCTGTAAATGGTAATTCAATTTCTTGCTGTAACCAGACTGAATATTTACGAAGAAACATGCTTTCGGTTCGGTGACATTTCTTCCAAGCCTGACAGTATTTAAGAAAAAAGCTCATTCTTATTACGCTGTGTAGAGATTTTGTGCTCTGACTGTCCAAATTTAATTCAAATTTGTTCTTCACATATTGCACAACATATTCTTCTTGTAGCACACTGGTCTCATTATTCTTTTCTTTCATTTTCTCGTAAAGTTCTCGGCGACTAAATGTAAATTCATTTTTCACACACTATATTGTCACACACTATTCACTCACCTGATACAAACAACAGCCCTCTGGAAAATGAAGAAATCAAGGGTCTGTGGTTTACCACCGACAAGCCACCCCTTGAGTAAACAAACATAAATTTCAGGAAGTGCTCAGCGCCCGCGAGTTGTATAGCGGGAGAACGCCGTCCTGATGTTAGCAGCTGGCTGCTCATAAATCACAGGGAAGCTTCACAAACAAAAGGTCACAGTTCAAAACATTGCAAGGTGTTGCAGATGAAACCTTCAGTGATAGACTTATAATTAATTATCTACAAATATACATTTGTAAGTTTCGCGGTGGACATGTTTGGCCATTTTTTTAAAACTCTAAAAACATTTTTGTTTTTTCGCAAAATACGGGTATTCAAATTTGTATTTTTTATCAGTACTTAGAAACAAAAAACACTAAAATTTGTAATTATGCCCTATATATAAGACCATAACACATTCACAAAAAATACACTTAGTATTTTATTTTGCATTGTTCAGTCAGAAACAATGTAAACAAAATCACCTACAGAATTGCAAAATTAATCAAGAAAGAGTTACAGCACTTTTGAACTTACGTATTGACCAGAACCATTGGGGTATACTTTCAAAAACACTTAGTCCTATCAGAATGACTGCTAAGGATTATTATTAAGCGAATTGTGTGTTTAAAATATGAAATTCGAAAAATTATTTTTGTCTGGGTTTTTAGCGATTCGGACCACTGTGCGACGATAGCATCTCGCAGGAATACGTCCGCCGTTTTCAGGTGAAGGAACAGGCGTGCGAATGCGGTGCCCAGTCCGCAGATGTTGCCCACATGATTCTAGGCTGTGCTTCTCTTTCAGGGAAAAGGAAAGTTCTCGCTTCAAAACTGGGGAAGACGAAGGACCTCTAGATCCTGCTTCGCCATTCCAGGGCGAGTCAAGAATTCATCCAGATGGGGAAAGATTTCGTATCGAGGCAACAATAGTTGCTGATGTGTGGAAGACACGAAGTGGAGAACGACGACTGCAGCACAGAGTCATAACCATAGCACCAGCCCAAATGCTGTGGACTTTGCATTATACTCATATCTCGGTGCAGTTATCATTTTTCATCTCATCTGTGTGAGAGGCCTCATGAAAATAAAGGATTGGTATCCCAAAACATGAGACCCTCTGCGAAAAAGGTGCAGGTATGACTTTCATCTTAGCCTCGACACAAGTGTAGGACTTTAGTCCGAACTTTCTTTGCATTGGCGAACGAATCTCCCAGCCTGACGCAAAAATAAGATCCCCTGCCCATTAGCTCGTTGCACACGCAGGCTTGGTAAAGGGGTGAGAAGTGTTGGTCTTGTGGGGGTAGCAGAGTCTAGCCGGTCCCTCGACCGATCCTCTTTGGGTGTTATAATCGTTAGATCCTGGAAGGATTGCTCGTGCAGCGGCTTTACTTAGCAAACCATTGAGAGAGTTATCTGCAAAGTAGGCATATCGACGGAGCAGATAAAGTCTTCAGCCTAGCTTACATGATTATCATGACAAGATGCAGATGATCAGAAAGGATGGACACGTAGGGTGGGCCATCCCGAGATGATTCTAGGCGTACGAGAGGTACCAACATTGGTAAGCTGAACAGGGGTTGAACTATAACAACCCTCCACCAACCTGAACAGTTCCTTGTTGACATGCCGGATCCATCACTTAGAGCGGCTTACGTTATATCCGCATCTAGAATGCCGCACCTGAGGCGCAGTGGTCTAAGCGCTGACTTCTGACCATTCGCCCGAGATGAGTCCGGGTTCGAATCCCGGTGAGGCATGGATGTTGCGTTTTTGTTACCTCACTGGCTCTCTCCTTGTTCAGGAAGACCTAAATTACGGACGGGCTACTGCTTATAGACCATCGATGAAAAGAACTGGAAACGAGACTCGTAGGACCAAACGGCCCGTTCCCAATCCTCCCAGGTCGAGTGCCGATGTCTTTTCAACCAGATCAGGCTCAGTCCCGGGATGTGGCTTTTTTCAATGGGACTATTATGGCTAATGATCGCCGGATGGTCTTGGTGGAGACGTTTGTTGCACCTCCCTCGTTGAAATCGGCGGTAATCGCTCGATGGTCTTGGAGGAGACGATTCTGGCAACTCCCTGTATAAAAATCGGAGGAACCAGAAAAGTTTCCTCCCTCTTTGAAAATCGGAGGAACCAGAACATAACGGCAGGACAGTGATGCGCGTGTGGCGGCAGTGCATGGAGGAGAACCAGGTGCATCGACAATCCGGCAGTAGACCGATGAATGTGACGACACCGCAGGATAACCGATAACTTGTCCGCATGGCAGTGACGAACAGGTCCGCACGTTCGCAAGTGTTAGCATAACAGTGGAGCACTGCAACACGGTGTGGCATTGTATGCCTCCACATTTCGACGCAGTCTGCTGCACAGAGGACTGGTTGCACGCAACCCTTTGCAGCGGACTCCTTTGGCTGGAGAACTTCGATGGACATCTCAGGCTGGAATCGGGTTTTCAATACAGACAATGGCGTGCTGATTGGTAATATGTCGTATTTTCCGACTAGACCCGATTCATCTTGGACTACCATGATGGCCGCATACGCATTAGACGGTAATGTGGTGAGCGCCTTTTTTCCAGCATGCATTGTCGAGCGACATACGGGCCAAACGCCAAGTGTGAAGGTGTGGAGTGCCATTGAATATCATTCGCTATCTCGGCTGCTACGACTTGAGAGCAGTTTTAACAGAGACCACTACATCATTGAAGTTGTACAGACAGAAGTCATACCCTTCCTTCAGAGCACCCCTGGCGCTATATTCCAACAGGAAAAAGCCCGAAGACATGCTGCCAGGAAAGTTGAAGCCCTCTTCGCAGCACAGGAGATACCGCTTCTTCCCTGGGCAGCATGTTCGCCAGACATGTCGCCTATTGAACATGTCTGGGATATGGTAACCCGGCAACTGGTCCATCAAAGTTCTCCAGCTGCTGTGGTGTCACATCAATTCGTCACCTGCGTCAATTCGTCGCGCGTCAATTCGTCGACTACGACAATTCGTCACGCGTCAATTCGTCGACTGCGTCAATTCGTCGACCACGACGATTCGTCGCGGACAAATTCGTCGACTACGTCAATTCGTCGCGTTTACAGATTTTGGTTACATACAAAACGAATGCAGGAAAACGTACGATTTCGAACGTCTTGCTCCCTGATCAAATTTATAAAGTTTGGACACGCAGACAGGAAAGGAATATTACGTTTTTCTTTGGCACTAAAAATATTAGACGGTAGACGGTTTTTTGGAACGGGGCAGGGCCCGGTTGGTCAGAGCCCCCCATATACAAAATTTTCGTAAAATCTACAGTTTTCAATTCAGAACCACCAAATCTGGTATACTATCTCGTGGTATTCTAACTTAGACTGTAGACGGTTTTTGAAGCGGTTGGAGGTGGGGGGATCAGACCCCCAACGGAATTGCCGTAAAATCTAGTTTTCAATTTAGAACTACCAAATTTGGTATATTATCTCATGGTACTCTAACTTAAACGGTAGACGGTTTTGAACGGGTCAGAGGCCCGGTTGGTCAGAGCCCCCACACCCATAAATTTTTTTCGTAAAAACTTGAGTTTTCAATTTAGAACCACCAAATTTGGTATACTATCTCACGAAATTTTAACTTAAACTGAGAATGCAGGTACTCTAACTGAGAATGCAGACGGTTTTTGGAAGCAGTTGGAGCCAGGGGGTCAGGGCAACCCCCTTCCCCCTCATACAAAATTTTCGTAAATTCTACAGTTTTCAATTTAGAACCCCCAAATTTGGTATACTATCTCATGGTATTCTAACTTAGATGGTTTTTGGAATAGGTCAAGGCGCGGGGGGTAAGAGCCCAACACATACAACATTTTCGTAAAATCTATAGTTTTCAATTTAGAACCAACAAATTTGGTATCATGAAACTCTAACTTAGACGGGAGACAGTTTTTGGAACAGGTCACGGCGCGGGGGGAGAAACCCCCCCCGTACAAAATTTTCGTAAAATATACCGTTTTTAATTTAGAACCACCAAATTTGGTATACTATCTCATGGTGTTCTAACTTAGACGGTAGACGGTTTTTTGTAAAGGATCGGAGCCCGGGGTTCAGAGCCCCCGCCCCCACCCAAAAAAAATTTCGTGAAATCTGCAGTTTTCAATTTAGAACCACCAAATTTGGTATACTATATCACGGTACTCTAACTTAGACGGTAGACGGTTTTCAGAACACGTCAGGGCCCTGGGGGATCGAACCCCCCATCCCTTCAAAATTTTCGTAAAATCTACAGTTTTTAATTCAGAACCACCAAATGTGGTATTCTAACTTACACCTTGTGGTATTCTAACTTAAACTGTAGACGGCTTTTGGAAGCGGTTGGGGCCCGCGGGTTCAGAGCCTCCCCTACAAAATTGGCATAAAATCTAGTTTTCAATTTAAAACCACCAAATTTGGTATATTATCTCATGGTACTCTACCTTAGACGGTAAAAGGTTTTGGGAACAGGTCAAGGCCCGGGGGTAAGACCCCACCCCACATATAAAACTTTCTTAAAATCTATATTTTTCAATTCAGAACCACCAAATTTTATGTCATGAAACTCTAACTTAGCGGGAGACGGTTTTTGGAACGGGTCGGGCCTCGGGGGTTTAGAGCCCCCCATACAAAATTTTCGTGAAATCTACAGTTTTCAATATAGAACCACCAAATTTGGTATACTCTCTCATGGTACTCTAACTTAGACGGTAGACGGTTTTTGGAACGGGTCGGGCACGGGGGTTCAGAGCCCCCATATTTTTTTCGTAAAAACTAGAGTTTTCAATTTAGAACTACCAAATTTGGTATACTATATCATGGTACTTTAACTTAGACGGTAGACGGTTTTCAGAACGGGTCGGGGCAAGGGGGTTAAACCCCCCTACACAAAAAACTTTCGTAAAATCTATAGTTTTCAATTTAGAACCACCAAATGTTGTATACTATCTCATGGAACTCTAACTTAGACGCTAGAAGGATTTTGGAACGGGTCAAGGCCCGGGGATAAGACCCCCCCATACAAAATTTTCTTAAAATCTATATTTTTCAATTCAGAACCACCAAAGTTTGTGTCATGAAACTCTTACTTAGCGGGAGACGGTTTTTGGAACGCGTCGGGCTCGGGGATCGGAGCAACCCTCCCCCCTCCCGTACAAAATTTTAAATTTTGGTAAAATCTACAGTTTTCAATTTAGAACCACCAAATTTGGAATACTATCTCATGGTATTCGAACTTAGACTGTAGACGGTTTCCGGAAAGGGTCGGAGCCCGGGGTTTAGAGCCCCCCACCCCCATACGAAATTTCGTAAAATTTAGTTTTCAATTTAGAACCACCAAATTCGGTATACTATCTCATGGTACTCTAACTTAGACGGTAGATGATTTTTTGGAAAGGGTCGGAGCCCGGGGTTCAGAGCCCCCTCCCTAAAGAATTTCTTGAAATCTACAGCTTTCAATTTAGAACCACCAAATTTGGTATACTATCTCATGGTACTCTAACTTAGATGGTAGACATTTTTGGGAACGGGTCAGGCACGGGGTCAGAGCCCCTCCCCATAAAAAAATTTCGTAGAATCTACAGTTTTTTATTTAGAACCACCAAATCTGGTATACTATGTCATGGTACTCTAACTGAGAATGCAGACGGCTTTTGGAAACGGTTGGAGCCAGGGGTCAGAGCCCCCCATGCCAATTTTTGTAAAACCTACAGTTTCGAATTTAGAATGACCAAATTTGGTACACTACCTCATTGTATTCTAACTTAGAACGCAGACGGAAAGGGTCGGTGCCCGGTGTGAAGGGGGCCCATTCAAAATTTTGGTAAAAACTACAATTTTTACTCTTAAGAACGGCATCCCAATACAGCACTCCATTACCCCACCTACGGTCTAGTTTAGAGGCCGTAGATAACAATAAAGTGAAAAAATATCCGTTTAATGGTGTATTAAAAACACAAATTAATAAACGTTAGGTTTCACCACCAACGGTTGCCTTATCAGGCAGAAATACAATGTAATGTAAATTCTTTTTTTGCTTCGTATAATTAAATTAACTAAATCAAAAAAATTAAAATAAGTTTACTGGAAATTTACGGAAATAGTTTTCTCATTCATTAACTTTCACCCGCTGAACTTGGTGATTTTAGAAATAGTAATATTTACCTGGGAAATACCGGGTACTCCTGCTAGTGAGAACTAAAGATAATGTTACACTTTTAGTCAGGTACAAAACAATAATTAGAAAGCCCTAGGACTGGGCCTGTTTAGCAATTTTCAGTCTGCCGTGCTTTTCTGAGGTTGGAATTATTAAGCAGACCCTAGGCCTAGGGCTTTTTGATAGTTTTCAGTCCTCCAAGCTGATATTTATGTTGGTTTCATAGAAAATAAAATGAATTCTGTTTAAATGTTACTCGAGCACAAAGCATTAATAGATACGCCCGAGACCTAGGCTAATGCATTTATAGTAATTTTTATAATGCTGTGATCACATGAGGTTTGCATGACAAATCAATTTAAGAGTGTTACGCTTATCAAAAATTATTTAAAAGGCCTATGCCTAGCGGGCAATAATTAGTATTTGGTGCCTAAGTGAAAGCGCAACATTATTAACTTGATTTGTTATGCAAACCTTATAAATACGACCACAGCGATTAAAAGTTACTAAAGAGTCCTTGTAAGTAATATTTTTTGACAGAGTGCAAGTACATTTTACGAAATGTCAACAGGTCAAAATATCTAAAGTAACAATGAAATTTGGAGTATTTCTTTTTTCTTTCTTTTTATTTCAGTTTTGACACTTGTATTTAATTTTAAAAACATATATTTCTCCTGTCGTTTACCTTCATTGTGCTTTCAACAGAATTTCTTACCATGTTTTGGGTATTTTGTTTTGTGTGGTTGCAGTTTTTTTAATGTTTTGGGCATTTCATTTTGTGTGGTTACCTGTTTTCATGTTTTGGGCATTTTACTTTGCATGGGTGTTTTTGTTATGTTTTTGTTTTGTTTTTTTCTGTGGTGATTGTAATGTCGACAAGATGAAAAGGGGAAACTGTGGACAGTCACGATACCTACTTGCTCATAATTTTTTTCTCAAATACAGCACATGATTTTGTATTGATTTATACCACTTACTCATTAAGCGACTACAGGTTTCTTTAAATATGAACATTTTCTTAGAGCCTTTTGTTTCCTCTACCTAGCTTTTTCGGCTCCGCAATTTCTTTTTTGGTTTTAGAATATTTTCCTTATTATTAATCTAGTTTCTCAAGCAAACTTTTCATGTAAGGTATGTTTATTCTATCGAAGTATTTTGCAATTATACGTGAAGCCTTGTTGCTGAAGTAAAACAAAATATTTCCAACTGAAACAACGCAGTTCAGATATTTTCCCGCTGTTAACTCAAAGAATGAAAACAAAAACAACAAATATGTGCAATGGTTAAGGCATGAGACAGTACTTACTGGTAACCAGGCAAAGTTTTAAGGAAGAATGAGCTTAGGAATTTCTAACTGCAACAAAAAAGATCATCCGCACTGTATCCCTCCCCATCCCCTAGTGCCGGCCTTTGGACGTCTTGAAAGAAAAGTCTTAAGGACACATCTGTATCGTAATTGCCTGAGCATTCGCGACAATCTTCTAGTGACGTGGTGGAAAAACACACTTCCTACTTCGCCTAAATTGCTTGGATGTAATGCCAACGAACAAAGTTTTGCTCTCGCATTGGATTTCTGTTGCTTTTGATGGAATACTTTTCCCCTGGGGTTCACCGCTTTCAGTATAGTCTTCAAGACACACGGCAATACAACCCAACGTAAAACACCAATTTCACGGCAATTAACTGCAATTAGCGAAAGAAAAGGGGCGGTACAGGAAATAAGTCGAACGAGACAGATATGAACTTAGAAAGTCGGGGGAAGGTGTTGAATAAAAAACTGTGTTTGGCTTACAGATCATTTGGCACGTAGGGACGCAGGTTTCGTTTAATACGTTACGTGTTAAACAAATTGTTTTTTCAGTATAACAATTTTCTTTCACACGCATGGTGCAGCACAGAAAAAATTTGAATTTATTTTTGAGAATTAGCATGTTGCCGGCCCAGGGTACATGTTACCGGCCCAGGGTACAGCTGCCCAGTCTGCGCCTGCTGCCGCCTCCGGAACCTGGCTCCCGGGTTCTTCGCATCTGTTGATCCCCCGGCTGGAGCGTCCCAGCTGTAAAATGCATGTACCTCTGCGTTTTGGAAAAACAAAAGATAAGATGCCGATCCTTAAAATTAACCACTTCTTGTGACCGCAGGTACAAAAATCTTGAACTTCGCTTAAACCCTAACTGGAGGAACAAGCTTCACGTGATTGCCTGTTTTCTGAGTGTTTTATTGAATGGTTGCTCATCAGTTCGTAGTTGACTGGAGAACAGAGAACGTGCTTGTTAAAACCTTTGTTGTGCGTTGTCAAGTGATAATAGTGGAAATATATCATTCTATATATTTTGGAAAGAGAAAGTGCATTGTTTTCCGAAGGCACTATGCAGAAGAAGAATGCAACATAAATAGTTAACTCACAAAAAGAAAAATGATTTGCTGAAATGGAAAGGGTATTTATTTTGCCATAACAGAGTGCGAGGTGATTTACAGTATTGTCACTGTATTTAAAGAAATTATGGAAATTGTACTGGCTTTGCTAGCACTATTCTTATTGGAGATGAACACAGGATGCGCAATGAGAAACCACATAATCATGCTCCAAGACCGGAGAAAAGTGATGTTGCTGTTGCAAGAGCGCAAATAAAAGAACGAGCGACAAATACGGACGAAGCCCCTGCAAAAATTATTCAAACCGTGACAACGTCAATGGCTACAGTAAATGCAGCTTACATGATATGGATGCACTAAGGCAAGTTGTAAAACGAATAGGAAGAAGACATGCCTGCGGAGCCTACGACTTCAGAACGAATCGATGCCCCAATAAATTTACAGGAAGAGATGGTGCAAATTTTTTTGGCAGAGATAGCGCATTTGGGCATCAAAAAATTATTTTATTTTTAACAGAAAATAATTTACGAAAGCTTAAAGAAGCACTCCTCTGGATTATGGATGGGACATCTGAAACTTGTCCAACCCTTTTTAGGCAATTATGTACCATTCATGCTATGGTTGAAACGAATCCAGAGATGCACAGACTTGTCCCCCTGGTTTATGGGTTACTTTCCAGCAAGTATAAAGAATATAATACTATTATACAGTACTTTTGTAGGATTTACAAGACTATGCATCAGACTATGATATTCAGCTTGCACCTCAAGATACGCATAATAATAGATTTTGAAATAACTACCGTTATAATACTGCTAAAAAGGAATTTGGAAGCAGCACACACAAACATTGTTGGTTTCATCTCGGAAACAAAATGTGCTGAGGAATATCCATCCCCTGGCATAGCCTCGGAATACGGGGAAAACAGTGAGTTTGCTCTCAACGTCAGACATTTGCAAGCACTCGCATTTTTTTCATCTGATGAAATTCCAGCTGCTTTTGAAGAAGTGAAATCAATTTCACTAGAATATGCAGATTCTGTAGTTCAGTGGTTTGAGGAAAATTATGTTCTTGGAAAATTTCATGCAAGCAGAATAAACAATCCGAGCAGAAGCCCTCAGCTGTTCCCGCCAACAATTTGGTCAGTAAGTGAAAACAATTTATTTGGCTTTCGCAGAACACAAAACGAACTTGAATGATTAGACAGACGCTGGAATACAATTCTGGGAGAGAAAAAACTGTGACTGTACGAAATAATCAGTGAAATTGCGAAAGAGCAGAGAACAACTATGGCTAAAATCGAAAGAGTGATAGCACAGACTCCAACAAATCCACCCGGAAGAGAAACGCTGGCAAGATAAAAAGGAATTCGAACTCCTTTGGCGCACAGAGACAATGTTAACATGCTGGACTTTTTAAGAGGAATTTCATATAATTCTACCCTTTACTAAAGTGTGCTGGTATTTCTCACTAATTGAATTATACCTTTTACTAACTTGTATTTGAATTTTTCAAGAATGTAGTTCCGCCGAAGATGCAAGAATGTAAAACACAACGCAAAATTAAAAAAGACAAAATTCTCAAAATAGCATGTCAAAAACATAAAATGTCAAAAAGTAATCCAAAATGTGAAACAAATAAAAATTCAAAATGCAATCACAAGTCACAAGCATTACAAAAATGCGAAATGCTATGTAACAAGTACAACACAAAATAAAACAAATGCCAAAAAAAAAATGCATACGCTTTGTAAAATGTACAAAATAAAATAAATGCCATATTCATAAGGATTTCATGACAAGTCAAGTTAAAAATGAGATTTTACTTAGACTTCAAATGATAATTACTAGCCTCTACACCTTTTTAAGTCTTTAATAAGTGCAACATCATTAACCTGACTTGTCATCAAACATTATCAATATGACCATAGCATACAATCACTTAAAAGACTTGTTAATGGATGAATTGAGGAATCACCAAGTTCAGCGGGTGAAAGTTAATGGCTGTTTATAGTTTTGTACTCGAGTAAATGCGCAACACAATAAACTTTACTTTCTCTGAAAATTTTATGTATATGAGCACGGTTGATTGAAAACTGATAAAAAGGCTTAAGGCCTGTTTATTAATTTTTGTGCCTCAGTCTAAACGCAGTACCGTAACCTTGGCATGTTATCGAAACCTTATGAATACGTCGGACTAAAAATTTCAAAAAAAGTTTAGGCCTAAGGTCTTGTAACTAAAGTTTTGTGACAGGGTAAAACTGCAACATTAATAACTTGACATGTTATGTTAACGTTATGAATATGAGCACGGCGGATTAAAGATTTCAACAAATAGCCTTTGGGATTAATGTGTTGTAGCTGAGTAAAAATGTAACATTATCTTGATTTTCTATATAAACCAAACTACGTGCTGAAATGGCCCAACTATATATACGTATACTTGAACCATATACCGAAGCGCTGACAAGGTGAAAACAAAAGTGCAATTCTGTACGGTCCCCTAATATTTTATGGCCAGCCTACATGGAAGTGGACACGTTGATATCAAAAACATACTTTTTGTACGGTCCATAACAAATAGCAATGGACACGTTGCAATCTTTTTTTTTTTTGGGGGGGGGTCTAACGACCACATTGATCAATTCAATGGGCTATAAGTAGTCGGCCACTGGTTTCTGGGAAGGGGGACAGCCAGTGCCAGAAGGCAATCACAACGTCCATGATTCACCGGGGTTTGAACCAGGATCCTTCTCGACAAGTGGTCAGAAGCCAGCGCCTAGATCACTCCGCCGCCGTAGCGACACACGTTGAAATGTATTTTTCATACGACCCCAAACGCTCTTTTGGACATACTAGATTTAACTGGACGCAAATAAATCATTAATATAATTTGTACTAGCAGGGATACCAGTTATTTGCCAGGTACATATTACTATTTGTGGAATCACCAAGTTCAGCGGGTGAAAGTTAATGAATGAAAAAGATATTCCTGCAATTTTCCAGTAAAGTTATTTTAAATTTTTTGATTTAGTTAATTTAATTTTGCGAAACAAAAAGAAAGAAAAAGGAATGGGAATACTTACCTTCTAGGAGACATCTATAGAACTGCAATACATCTGGCGTGTGCTTCTGTGAATCCCGCAACAAAGAAATGCAATATACCTATGTGATGTCGATTGCGTTCGACTTCACATTGGCATTGATCATCTTTTTCTTACCGTTTTGAATTTTGAATATCTGGAACTCTCTATTTACGTTACATTATATTTCTTCCTTATAAGCCGCTCGTTGGTAGTGAAAGCTAAACTATATTGATTTGTGTTTTTAATACACCATTAAACGCATATTTTTGCACTTTATTGTTATCTACAGTCCCTAACTTAGACCGTAGGTTGGTTAGTTGGTTGGTTGATGGTTTATGATGGAAGGCCCTCAAAGGGCCAAAGAGCGCTTTAGAACGTAGATAGGGTATTCTTAAGAGTAAAAAACGGAACTTTTTACGAAAAGTTTGCATGGGCCTCCCTTGACCCGGGCCCCGACCCCTTCCAAAAACCGTCTACCGTCTAAGTTAGATAATCATGAGTAGTATACCAAATCTGGTTGTTCTAAATTGAAAACTGTAGATTTTACGAAATTTTTATGAGGAGGGGGGCTCACACCCCAGGTTCCAACCCCTTCCAAAAACCGTCTAGCGTCTAAGTTAGAGTTTCATGATACCAAATTTGGTGGTTCTGAATTAAAAACTGTAGTTTTTAAGAAAATGTTGTACGTCTGTGCGTGTGCGGGGGGAGGGGGGCTCAATTTTGAAATGTAGACTTTACGAAATTTTTTATGAGGGGGCTCTGACGCCCCGGGCCTAGACCCGTTCCCAAAAACCGTTGACCTTCTAAGTTAAAGTACCATGAGATAGTATACCAAATTTGGTGGTTCTAAATTGAAAACTAGATTTTGCGATTTTTTTATGAAAGGGGTCCTTACCCCCTTCACAAAAAATCTGCAACCCCTTCCAAAATCGTCTAGCGTCTAAGTTAGAGTACTATGAGATAGTATACCAGATCTGGTGGTTCTGAATTGAAAACTGTAGTTTTTCAGAAAATTTTGTATGTGGGGGGCTCTGACGCCCCGGGCCTTGACCCGTTCCAAAAGCGGTCTGCCGTCGAAGTTAGAATACCATGAGATAGTATACCAAATCTGGTAGTTTTAAATTGAAAACTGTAGATTTTACGAAATTTTTATGGGGTACGGGGGCTCCAACCCCTTCCAAAAACCGTCTAGCGTCTAAGTTAGAGCTTCATTATATCGTATTTGATGGTTCTGAATTGAAAACTGTAGATTTTACGGAAAACAATTATGGGGGTGGGGGTCTCTGAATCCCTGGTGTTGACCTGATCCAAAAACGGTCTACCGTCTAAGTTAGAGTACCATGAGATAGTATACCAAATTTGGTGGCTCTAAATTAAAAACTGTAGATTTTACGAAATTTTTTATGAGGGGGGCACCGACCCCTAGGGCTCCAACCCCTTCCAAAAACCGTCTAGGGTCTTAGTTCGAGTTTCATGATACCAGATTTGATGGTTCTGAAATAAAAACTAGATTTTACGAAAATTTTGTATGTATGTGGCGTGGGAAGGATCCGATCCCCCCCCCCCCCCCCGGGCTTTGACCCGTTCCAAAGACCGTCGACCGTCTAAGTTAGAGTACCAGGAGATAGTATACCAAATTTGGTGGTTCTAAATTTAAAACTAGATTTTGAGATTTTTTTTATGAAGGGCCCCCCCGGGCTGCAACCCCTTGCAAAAACGGTCTACCGTCTAAGTTAGAGTACCATGAGATAGTATACCAAATTTGGTAGCTCTAAATTGAAAACTGGTATGAGGCTCCTAGGTGGAGTCTCCTTTTTCACCCACATGATTCGCTATTTGTGATTATTCTGTTTTATGTGCTATTGGAGATAGCTCACCATGTTTCCCATGTTCTCTTCGATTATGTTGTATTTTATGTTGTATATAATTCTTTCTTCTGCACAGTTTACTGCACACGCAATGTCCCCTACATTATGTTGAATATATTTTGAAATTTTATTGTCCCTGTGTATATAATTTAATGTAAGAAGATGCTCTTCTGAGTACTTTTAGCGATTCTCCCCCTTGTCACTGAATACTTCTGTACATATGATGTAAATTTTGAGTGTAGCATCACTGTTACATTTCTGTTTTATGAGAAGCTGCCCTTCTGGGTATGCTTAGAGGCTTTCTTTTGTCACTGTATTGTTTTGTACATATGATATGACACTTATGAATTGCATTCTTGTTCGATTTCTGTTTTTTATTTGTAAAGTTGCCCTCCTGGGTCCGTTTAGCGTATTTCTCTCTTGTCACTGCATAATTCTGTGCATATAATAAGTATTTGTGCTTAATTGTTTCTACCATTTCTGTCATATTTCTAAATACTGTTGCACCTGTTAGTTCCTTCTCACCCATGGTCTTTTATGTGAATTAGTACCTTGTGCATATTTAATCTTGAGTATGGTAGTAATACTTAATTGGAATTTGTGAATAGTATAGCATCATGTCTTTTCTTGTCTACAATACTGTAGTATACATTTTCATTTGCGTCGCTCGTGCTTTATTGTCTGCCTGTCCATCGCCCTTCGGGGCGAAATAATTTTATGATTTTAACAATATTTTGTTTTACGTTTCACTGGAACTTTCCAGTTGTTGTATATACCACTGTATTTATTGGCAGAATTCTACTGTCATGTACATAGAAATGCTATTTTTATTTGAAGAATAAAGACAATTTTGAAATGTAGACTTTACGAAATTTTTTATGAGGGGGCTCTGACGCCCCGGGCCTAGACCCGTTCCCAAAACGGTCTACCGTCTAAGTTAGAGTACCATGAGATATTATACCAAATTTGGTGGTTCTAAATTTAAAACTAGATTTTGAGATTTTTTTATGAAGGGCCCCCCCCCCCGGGCTGCAACCCGTTGCAAAAACGGTCTACAGTCTAATTTAGAGAACCATGAGATAGTATACCAAATTTGGTAGCTCTAAATTGAAAACTGTAGACTTTACGAAATTTTTTTATGAGGGGGCTCTGAAGCCCCGGGTCTAGACCCGTTCCGAAAACGGTCTACCGTCTAAGTTAGAGTACCATGAGATAGTATACCAAATTTGGTGGCTCTAAATTAAAAACTGTAGATTTTACGAATTTTTTTATGAAGGGGGGGGGGGGGGGGCTCAGACCCCGCGGGCTCCAACCCCTTCCAAAAACCGTCTAGCGTCTAAGTTAGAGTTTCATGATACCAAATTTGATGGTTCTGAAATGAAAACTAGATTTTACGAAATTTTTGTATGTATGTGGGGTTGGGGGTGGGGAGGGCTCTGACTCCCCGGGCCTTGACCCGTTCCAAAAACCGACAACCGTCTAAGTTAGAGTACCATGAGATAGGATACCTGATTTGGTGGTTCTGAATTGAAAACTGTAGATCATTCTGCGCCTTTTTGATTCAATGCCACACCCTCTAGGAGTTCTTGTTGCAGCTCACGGAGGCTTCACAAGAAACTGATTTTTGCAGGTAAAATGTGTCATATTGTTCTGAAAATTAAATCACTTATGTACAGTCATATCAGTAATATGTGGTATGAATTTTATTCAAATTGCATGCTTCCTTCTTGGTGTTGAAATTTTCACAAATAGTAGTGTGTGTTGTGTTTGCCTTACGGTACTGGCTCCTTCGTCCGGTGAAGCCAGTGGTTTTAACTTAGAGACGAACGACTGCTAATAGCCCATTGAGTTGCTCACGATTGTTAAATCTTCACGCAAGCACAAAATGCAAACGCTCCTTGGCTGCAGTTCAATCCATTGTTATTCTAACACTCCCAAAGAGCGTGACCTTATAAACTTGTGTTTTGAAACTTCAAACTACCCAAACAGCTGTCCATCAGTGCATTTTATTACACTGCTGGACAATTGCTAAGGACGGATCATAAACGGCTATATAGCGCATAAAAAAGTAAGTGTGGTCGGATGCCAAGTGAAATAAAATAATGTCAGAATGCCAGGACATTACAAGAAAGACAATTTGTTGTGCTGTGAAATCCAGAAGGCTTTGGAACGTGTTCAAGGGACAAACAGGCCATTTTGTGCAGAATACGTAAACGTGAAAGAAATGCAATTACCGTCCGCAGGCGTTCCGGCGTAAGATGTCAATACGGGATATGGCCACCATGGAGGACAATGCAAGATTCCACACGTCGTGTCATGCTTTGCACAACATTATCAAGCAGCTGTTGGGGTAATTTATCCCATTCCTCTGTCAGTGCACGGATGAGGGTGTCCTTGTTTATTGGAGAGCTTTGGCGACCAGCAAGACTCCTCCTCAAAGCATCCCACACATTTTCAATGGGATTCAGATCTGGAGAACGTACTGGTCATACGAGGCGTTGAATATCCTCGCTCTCAAGACACTCCTGGACAGCGACTGTTCGATGATATGTTGCGTTGTCGTCCATGAAAATGAATCTATCACCAACAGCACCACAGAACATGCGAACATGAGGTAGCAGAACATCATTAATGTATCGTTGGCCAGTCATAGTCCCAGTTGGAAGCACATAGAGGGACGTACGGCCATTGATCATGATGCCAGCCCATACCATGACACTACATGTCGGATATCGGTCCCTTTCCTGTATGTTTGCTGGACAATATGCAGTACCACTATCACGCCAGATCAGTTGTCGTCGACAATCAGACGATAGACTGTATCTACTCTCATCTGAGAAGAGGACAGCAGACCAGTCGTTATCAGTCCAATTGCGATGTTGATGGCATCTTTGCAAACGGGTGGTACGGTGACGTCTGGACAATGGGATGCACACAACAGGACGGCGGGCGTATAGTCCTCCTTCATGCAAACGTCTGGCGACAGTTTTTCGGGAGATCCGCTTGCCAGTAGCAGCCATAAACTGATTTGCTACCTCACTAGCTGTGCTGCGCCGGTGTCTTTTGTTGATAGCACTATGTACCGATCTTCTGCAGGTGTCGTACTGCGAACACGACCTCCCCCGTGACGTTTGCTACACTCTCCATTTGTTTGAAATGATTTCCAAAGCCTTGAAACAACACTGTGGCTGACGTCGAACTCCCTGGCAACATCTGTTATTTTCGCCCTTCTTCAATCTTGCCAATAATACGGCCACGCGTAAAATCATGTAGGTGATGTCGGGAAGACATACTGAAAATTGCAAGTTCGTCAATTGATTCTTTCCCTTTCAACTTTGCGTTTAAACAACAACGGTCAATACGCGTCAAATCCTTTATATCTGTTATCAGCCCTATGACGTCACGAACAAGTTCGGCAATCTAAAATTTGCATACGCACAACAGGTCTTACTGTATCCCGCACTTATGCTAATTTCCACATTTTCCTGCCTTCCATTTTATGGTTGCTATCGTTGCTATTGTCATCCGTCCTTAGCAATTGTCCAGCAGTGTATATTGGGTTGATGCATAAGTTCATGCCGTTTTACTTCACGAATGTTTCCCAGGTCAGAAATGACGGATCAGATGGCCAGTTGTATATCAAAATGGAGTCAGTAATATCTTGAATCTAAATCATATTGCGTTGTGTGATTGTGACTAATGGTGTTTTTTGGTTTTCAGGTCCGGAAGTATGGAGTGTCAAGTAGAGAGAAATGAACATTTCCGACATCTGCTCCTCTACGAGTTTAACAAGGTATACACAACCGCCGAGACTATTCGACAAATTTGTGCTGTGTATGAGGAGGGTGCCACTGCTCCGTGGACAGCCCGCAAATGGTTTGAGCGGTTCCAAGGTGGCAATTTTGACCTCAACGTCTCTCCACACTCAGGTCGTCCATCTCACTTTGATGAGGATAGTTTAAACCATCTCATCCACTAGGATCCGCGTCAAACCTCACGCGAATTGGCCACTGAGAAGAACTGTGATCAGGCCACAGTGGTGCGACACCTGGAACGTATGGAAAATGTCCCGAAATTGGAGTCTTGGGTGCCTCACACTCTCACCGATGACAAGAATAAGCGTGTTGCCATATGCGGTTCCTTGCTCGCCCGTTATCGCGAATGCCCTCAGCAACACAAACCCTTTCTGTCACGTGTTGGCACTGGAGATGAAACACGGTGACTGTACGTGAATTTCAGGCATCAGAGGGAATGGTTAAGACCAAACAAGTCGCCCACACTACGTTCAAAACATGACCTTCATCCTTGGAAGATAGATCATGTTGTGTGTCTGGTGGGACATGGAAGGCATTATTCATTGCAAAATACTGCCGAGGAAACGTACCACCAACGCTGCACTGTATTGTGAGCAACTCCGCGGTGTGCACGGAGCAGTTCGGCAGAAACAGGCACATCGGCGCCATGATGCCCTTCACCAACATGATAACGGCACGCCCTCACAGTGCATGTATGACCAAAATGTCCATTCAGGACATGAAATGGAAGATCTTTACACATCCTGCCTATTCCCCAGATGTCACCTCTTAATACTATCACCTGTTCTGATCTCTGTCGAATGCACTCCTTGGCAAAACGTTCAGCAATAATGTTTGTCTCCAGAATTTCCTTGATGATTTCTTCGCAGTAAATCCTGCACGTCTTTTCGAGAATGGCATTGCAGACCTATCCAGACGTTGGGGTATCATCGTAAACAATGGGGAGGGGAATACATAGTTGATTGATTGCGTTTTCCCTTCTGATGTAATACACTGGCGGAAAGTGAAAACAGAACACCAAGAAGGAATTGGCGGACGATTTACATATGTTAATGAGGTCGAGTTTACGTAGGTGTGATGTTAATTTCGGGACCAACTGGTGAGCGCTTACGCCAGAGCACTGCATAATATGCAAATTATCGTCGGTGGTATTTAAGGAGTACGGCGAAGTGAATGTAATCAGTCGTCGGCGTACGGACATGTGCGAAGAACCTGAAGAAGCTGCAATGCCTGGACATGGAAGACGTGTACGATTCCAGCAGTTATCGGACTTTGAGCGAGGTCGTCTAGTCGGACTCCGCGAGGCCGGGTGATCGTATTGTCGTGTTGCGGAGCAAATTGGACGGGAAGTATCGGTGGTGGTACGATGGTGGCGTAGATGGTCCGAGGAACATTCCCACATGAGAAGACGTGGAACCGGGAGTCCCAGACGGACTGATGAGTGGACCGATCGACGCATAAGAAGAGCAGCGTTGTCAAGCAGAACATCCACTGCGACGCAAATCCGAGCTGCCGTTGCACCTGAGGTGACTGTTCGAACAATCCGCAACCGTCTACTGGATGCAGGACTACGTGCACGTGTGCCTCCAGCATGTGTACCTCTGACTCCAGCCCACCGTCAGGAACGGCTGCAGTGGTGTCGCCAACGTCTGCACTGGAGAACGCAATGGCGATCTGTCGTGTTCAGCGATGAAAACAGATTCTGCTTGGGAGCCTTTGAAGGCCGTAAACATGTTCGCAGACGCACAGGGGAGCGTCTCCACCCATCTTGCATCCGCCAGCGACACACAGGGCTTACACCTGGTCTCCTGCTGTAGGGAGCGCTCAGCTATCACTCCCGTACACAACTAGTGTTGTACCGGGTACGTTAAACAGGACCTCCTACATCAACAACATCATTCAGCCCGTTGTTGTGCCATATGTAAGGTCGGTCCATCTTGGTGTTTTCCAGCAAGATAACGCACGCCCACACACGGCACGTGCAACGCAACATGCACTTCAGGGTGTGAGACAACTTCCATGGCCTGCACGTTCACCGGATTTGTCCTCCAATGAGCACGTGTGGGATTTTATGGGACAACGACTTATCCGGACTCCACGGCCAGCCACGACCATCCCCGATTTACACGTCCAGGTTGAGGATGCTTGGAACTCACTACCCCAAACTTACATCCAACATCTGTACGACAGACTCCATGCCAGAATTGCATAGTGTGACGCAGTTCATGGCGGTTCAACCTCGTACTAACCATGTTACATGGAAATGTTATTTTTCAGTTTACCAGCAAATACAGCTGTATTTTGCCATAATGTTTTGATCACGTTATCCTCTATAATCCGTTATTATGCTGTATAAATTTCGTTGGTATCAGACGTCTCCTTCTTGGTGTTCTTTTTTCACTTGCTGGCAGTGTACATTTCTGTAGTCCAATGAAAAACACGGAATGAACTTTTATGCATCAACCCAATACAAAACGCCAAAATTTGCGTTACCGATTCAATCACCGCAAGTGTGCTACATCTTTTTTAACTTAGCACTAAAAGGTGTTAAAAACCAAGTTTTCAGAGACGATGTGTGCAATTTTTTATCTTGTTATTATCACCGCAGTAGAGTGTGAAAAAAATCGTGAAACTTGTTTTATCGATAACTTCGAAAAGAAACTTTTTCATTGATAACTTCAAACAACTGTTTACTACGATAAAGAGTCCGTTTTTTGCTCGTAAAAGAATTATTTTCAGAAGAAAAGCGGTGACAAAGTACATCGTTTCATGAATAAGATTTTCTCCCGGCGGGAGAGATCGTTTATGAGCTTCTTTTACGAAGGCACAGGCATTTATGTTCGCTACTTATCGTCCTCGGAAACTCCCAGTAGTGCAGCGATCGCAGCAAGATACCACTGTCGAGGCATAAAATAGATTTATTCATTTACTTATTTCATTTGTTTAATTTAGTTTAAGATACGTGCAGCTTTGACATACATAGTTTAAGCACTTTAAGTACTGACTCATAAATACTAGGGAGAGTTAATACACTCTTTGCAAACAAACAAAAAAAAGAAAGAAAGAAAATACCCAGAATGATTCATCCAATCGAGATGAAAATTGGTATGTACAATGTATATGTATAGAAAGGGAAATAATTACAATTACGGAGCAGTTGGGCCATTTATTGGGGAAAAAAACATACACAATTTGAATAAGTCGGTATGCTGTAGCACCACGTCAGGCTCGGGTACAAGCCCCTATGCGGCGTAACATAGACGCATACAGTTCACGTATACTGTCATCAGGTATAGTACTACATGGTGTCCAAATTGAGGACCAGTTCGCCGATATTCCGGAATGGGCGGTGGTTGCGTTTCATCATGTCCCAAACATGTTCAACCTGTAAGAGATCATACGATCGGATTGGCCATGGAAAAATGTCGACATTACAAAGGATGGCCCGGGAGAGCCATGCCTCGTGTGGACGGATATCATCCTGTTGAAATATTGCTCGGTGATGCTGCAACAGGAATGACAACACAACAGGTCGTAGAATGTCGTCGACCTACCGTTGAGCTGTGAGGGTGGTACTGTGGACTACAAAGGGTGTCCTACTATCGCAGGAAATAGCCCGCTAGACAGTTATGCCCAATGTGCGAGCCGCGTGCTGTTTCATGATAAAGACAGGATCCGTGAGCTGGCCTGCTCGTCTTCGGACACGTATGCGTTTGTCATCGGTAACAAGTGCAAACCATGACCCATCGCTGAAGGCAACACGACGCTATTGGACACTATCCCACTTTGATGGAGTCCAGATCACTGCAACCGATGCCAGCGATGCTCGCTGGTTAGTGGTAGGCAGTCGAATTACCTCCTCAAATTGCATTCCCCGCGACGCACGTTGCCTGGAAACGGTCCGGATGACCACTTCTGTACCTGTAGACGAAGCAAAACGGATGGGTGCGAGGGAAGAATTCGCTTCTGTACTTGCAGCTCCAGCAATCGCTCACTTCTCGCGTTCTGTAGTTACCTTCGGCCGTCCACCCCGCCGCGTTCCGCTAGGTTGGGCCTTCCTAGACTCATTGAAGCCAACACTGTCCGATTGCCGCGTCGTTCGTACCCAAGTGCCTTGCGATACGGCGGCTTGACTAACCGTGCTCTCGGCCAATTATACTTTCCTCGCAAACTCACCGTACTGCTCGCAGTGTGCACTAATCCAACCTCGAGCTGTCCTAATAGTCTATATAGGTAAATACAACGGCCTTCCACTGTCACAATAGACCCTGCTTGCTAGCTTTGCTCATGAAACACCCTCCCCATGCGCTGTTCTTATGGGCTATGGTGAGCCATTATTTAGTCATTGGTCGTTATTTTTAATCATTTAAATATTTGGCCCTCCTTTGCATCGAAGTTCATCAGGATCCTACGACTTTTTCGGGGTGCTTCGCTTATTTTGGCAAAGAGTGTACTTGTCCACAATGTACGAGTATTTACAAAATATTTTCAGCAGCAATTTAAACTCAGAAGTATGTTGTATGTATACATATATATATATTGTATATACATGGATGTTGTGCTTGCCTTATAACATCATCATCATCATTGTCAACCATTATCAATCCACTGCTGGACGAAGGTCTCCCCAAGTTTCCTCCACAACGGTCTGTCTTGTGCCAGTCTCCTCCATGTCACCCCTGCATACTTTCGAATTTCGTCCACCCATCTCCCATGTGGTCTTCTTCTGGGTCTTTTCCTGTCCCTTGGAATCCAATCTAAAATTTTGGCTGTCCGTCGATGATCTGTCCTTCTGGCAGTATGTCCAGCCCATTGCCATTTCAGGGATTTAACTCTGATCATGATGTCATCCACTCTTGTCATTTTTCGGATCCACGAGTTCCTCTTCTTATCTCTCCTGGTTACACCAAGTATGCACCACTCCATGCTGCTTTGAGTTGTCTGCAGCCTTTGTATGTCTCTTTTAGTTAAGGTCCACGTCTCTGCACCATACGTAAGCACTGGAAGGATGCATTGATCAAACACTTTTCTTTTAAGACATAATGGCATATTGCTCTTGAAAATTATGCTGTTTCTTCCAAAAGCTCTCCAGGCAAGTTTTGTACGCCGATTAATTTCTTCATCAATGTGACCCTCGCTTGATATCTGCTGTCCAAGATAAACGTACGTGTCTGTTATCTCCAGCTTTTCTCCATCAATCGATAAATCTTCATTTCTTGTAAAAGCATTGTGCATTACTTTTGTCTTCTGAAAGTTCATTTTTAATCCCACTTCTTTACTCTTGTCAGCAAGTTCCTGGATCATACTCTGCAGCTCTGATGATGTATTGGCAAAAATGACTACGTCATCAGCAAAACGAAGGTGGGTTAGATAATCTCCATTAATCTTTATCCCCTTGTTTTCCCAGCTCAGTGACTGAAAAACACCCTCCAATGTGGCATTAAAGAGCTTCGGAGATATGGTGTCACCTTGTCTCACTCCCTTTCCAATTTTTACGTGTGTTGTATTTTCAAACAGCCGAATCTTTGCACTTGCATTTTCATAGATGTTATTAATAATATTATTGTATGCATCTTCAATACCGCAGGTTCTCAGCGCCATTGTAACTGCTGATGGTTTCGCCGAATCAAAGGCTTTTTCATAATCGATAAAAGCCATGCACAATGGAAGTTCATATTCCCTTCCTCTTTCAATTAGTTCTCTCAGTACGTGGATATGATCTATTGTGCTGTAGCCACTCCTGAATCCAGCTTGTTCTCTCGGTTGAGCCATGTCCAGTGTTACCTTCAAGCGGTGTGAAAGAACTTTAGTGAAGATTTTATAAACTACTGATAGGAGGCTGATAGGTCTGTAGTTTCCGAGATCCTCAATGTCACCTTTATTATGTAGCAGGATCATTGTAGCGGTGTTCCAATCCTCAGGAATCTTTCCTTCATTAAGGCATCGAGTGAAAATTTGGGCGAGCACTGTTTCGATTTCTCCACTTGCTTCTTGTATGATGTCTACAGTAATTCCATCTTCTCCTGGAGCTTTTCCCCGCTTCATGTTCTTGATTGCATGTGCAACTTCTGCTGGAAGGACTGGAGGAAATCTGGTACTGGTATCTTTCATGATGTCTGGAGTGCATGTATCATCCCTTTCATATAATTTGGAGTAGAAATCTTTCACTCTTGTCAAAATTTCGCCTCTATTTCTTGTTACAGAACCATCTTCTTTTCTCAGTGCCATAATCTGTTTTCTTCCCTTACTGAGATGTCCCTTTGCTATCTTTAGGCTTTGGTTGTTTTCAATTGCTTTCCTCACTAGTTCACAGTTGAATTTTCTTACGTCTTCAGTGATACATTTTCTTACTGTCTTGCATAGCTCTATATATTCCACTTTGGAAGTCACATCTTCTTTAGTTGTCCTCATCTCTCTTCTTGTTTGCATCAACATTTTCGTTTTTCCTGATAATTTGTTTGCATGCAACTTGTTCTTGGACCCAGCTAATTTTGTTGCTGTTTCCATAAGAGCTTTGGTTACTTTTCGGTTAACTTCAGAGATGTCCACTTCTTCCGATGTTAGGCCTTCTAAAGCAGAGAACCTGTTCTTCAGTTCCAACTTGAAGGTATTATGGTGTTTTTTAAGGTTGGTTATGTCAATAGATTTCGTTTGTCTTATGAGCTTGCCACGTTCAAGTTTAGTGTTGAGGTGCATCTTACATCTCACCAATCTATGGTCACTACCTGTGTTGAACTTGTTTAGCACACTGCAGTCTTCTATGACGAATTTTTTGTTACACCTAATAAAATCAATTTCACTTGTCGTCCCATTTGGATGTCTCCATGTCCATTTCCTGTGTGGCTTTTTCTTGAAGGAGTTCAAGATGAAAAACCCTTCTGCCTCGAGAGTATTAACTCTACGAGAGTATTTCCACGCTGGTTTCTGTTGCCGTGACCGAATTTACCTACTGAAGTTTCATTCTGTTGCCGTTGCCCTATTTTTGCATTGAAATCTCCCATAATTATTTTCAAGTGCTGCTTACCTTTATTATTCAGATGACAAATTTCCTCATAAAATTCTTCAATTTCTTCTTCAGGATGACTTGTGGTGGGTGCATAAGTTTGAATAATCTGAGCCTGGTATCTTTTCGAGAGATGGATAACAAGTCGTGCAGCTCTGTCAGAGGAACTTTGAACTTCTACAACTTTATCCTTCAGTTTCTTGTTTATTATAAATCCAACACCACTAGTTCGGCCAGTATCTGTCCCACGATAGTAGAAGAGATGTCCACTTTTCAGTTCGATGAGATCTTCTCCTTTTCTCCTTACCTCACTTAGCCCCACGATGTCCCACTTGATCCTTTGTAGTTCCTCTTCCAATTCAAGAAGCCTTGAATCAGAAGATAGGGAGCATCCATTATACGTAGCCAAGGTCAGCATCAGATGGCAGCCTAGTCCGGTCCTCCGGGGATTCTTAGCACCCTGTGCCTTCATGTCGCACTGGCCGCTGCCTTGGCCAGGTACATTAAAGCTGCTGGAGACTGAGGCCCAAAATTAAAGTTGTGGAATCATTTTGGAGGGTTTGGCCATAACTCACCACGCTGGCCAAGCGGGTTGGTGAGTGTCTGATAGAATTTCCTCTAATCCCGATGGTATAGTTATACCGCTATTGGTGGTCGTCAGAGCCCCTTTAGTGGGAACAGGATGCACCACGAGAAGGCGTTCGTAAGATGGGCCTCAGTATTTCGGAGGTAGAAACGAAGTTCGAATTTTCACGGACGACTATTGCAAGGGTGTACCGTGACTACAAGAAATCCGGCAAAACCTCCAACCTACGATAACAGTGTGGCCGTAGAAAACATTGGGTGAACGTAACCATCATCGGCTCTCAAGAATCGTTTCACGCGATAGGCGTGCAACACTCTCGCAGGTATCATCAGAATTAAATGCTGAAGCGTCAACAAGCATTAACGTCCGGAATGTACAGCGTATCCTGCACGATATGGGCTTTGGGAGCCGACGCCCAACCCGAGTCCCCTTGATGGGTGCACGACACAGAGCTATGCGCCTTGCTTAGGCACGGCAACACCGCCACTGGACACTAGATGACTGGAAACAAGAAGCCTGGTCTGACGAGTCGCGTTTCCAACTGTATCGGGCAGATGGAAGGATTCGTGTGTGGCGTAAACCCCATCAAGCCATGGATCCCGCCTGTCAACAGTGAACGGTACCGGCTGGGGTGGGTGGGTCCGTAATGGTATGGGGAATGTTTAGTTGGACTTCACTGGGATCCCTGGTACGTCTACAAACGTCTGTGAGCGGTCAACGCTATGTGCGCATCCTTTCTGACGAGGTACACTCGTTCATGTCCTGCAATCATGCTGATGGGTGGTGTCCCGACAATTCGTCGCGTGCGTCAATTCGTCGACTACGTCAATTCGTCGCCTGCGTCAATTCGTCGCGCGTCAATTCGTCGACTACGACAATTCGTCGCGCGTCAATTCGTCGCATGCGTCAATTCGTCGCGCGTTAATTCGTCGACCACGACGATTCGTCGCGCGTCAATTCGTCGCGGACAAATTCGTCGACTACGTCAATTCGTCGACTACGTCAATTCGTCGCGTTTACAGATTTTGGTTACATACAAAACGAATTCAGGAAAACGTACGATTTCGAACGTCTTGCTCCCTGATCAAATTTATAAAATTTGGACACGCAGACAGGACAGGAATATTACGTTTTTCTTTGGCACTAAAAATATTAGACGGTAAACGGTTTTTGGAACGGGGCAGGGCCCGGTTGGTCAGAGCCCCCCATATACAAAATTTTCGTAAAATCTACAGTTTTCAATTCAGAACCACCAAATCTGGTATACTATCTCGTGGTATTCTAACTTAGACTGTAGACGGTTTTGGGAAGCGGTTGCAGAGAGGAGGGGGGGTACAGCCCCCCTACAGAATTGCCGTAAGATATAGTTTTCAATTTAGAACTACCAAATTTGGTATATTATCTCATAGCGCTCTAACTTAGACGGTAGACGGTTTTTGGAACGGGTCAGGGGCCCGGTTGGCCACCTCCTCAGGAGGCAAGTGCTATCATTCGGAGACGCTTCCTAGCACGGTTAACCACTCGCCTCCAAATGGAGCACTCTCGTGCTGCCTCAACAAACACCCCACACTACAGTTTTCAATTCAGAACCACCAAATCAGGTATCCTATCTCATAGTACTCTAACTTAGACGGTTGTCGGTTTTTGGAACGGGTCAAGGCCCGGGGAGTCGTAGCCCCCCCCCCCCCTCCCCCCATACATACAAAATTTTCGTAAAATCTAGTTTTCATTTTCAGAACCATCAAATTTGGTATCATGAAACTCTAAATTAGACGCTAGACGGTTTTTGAAAGGGGTTGGAGCCCGCGGGGTCGGACCCCCCCTCTCATAAAAAATTCGTAAAATCTACAGTTTTCATCTTAGAACCACCAAATTTGGTATACTATCTTATGGTACTCTAACTTAGACGCTAGACGGTTTTTGAAAGGGGTTGGAGCCCGGGGTCAGACCCCCCCCGAAAAAAAATTTTTTCGTAAAATCTACATTTCAAAATTGCCTTTATTCTTCAGTTTTCAATTTAGAACCACCAAATTTGGTATACTATCTCATGGTACTCTAATTTAGACGCTAGACGGTTTTTGAAAGGGGTTGGAGCCCGGGGGTCAGACCCCCCCGAAAAAAAACTTTTTCGTAAAATCTACAGTTTTCAATTTAGAACCACCAAATTTGGTATACTATCTCATGGTACTCTAACTTAGACGCTAGACGGTTTTTGAAAGGGGTTGGAGCCCGCGGGGTCGGGCCCCCCTCATAAAAATTTCGTAAAATCTACAGTTTTCATCTTAGAACCACCAAATTTGGTATACTATCTTATGGTACTCTAACTTAGACTGCAGACCGTTTTTGGAACGGGTCAAGGCCCGGGGGGGGAGAGCCCCCCACATACAAAATTTTCTTAAAAACTACAGTTTTCAATTCAGAACCACCTAATCTGGTATACTATCTCATGGTACTCTAACTTAGACGCTAGACGGTTTTTGGAAGGGGTTGGAGCCGGGGGGTCAGACTCCCCCGAATAAAAACTTTTTCGTAAAATCTACAGTTTTCAATTTAGAACCACCAAATTTGGTATACTATCTCATGGTACTCTAACTTAGACGCTAGACGGTTTTTGAAAGGGGTTGGAGCCCACGGGGTCGGAGCCCCCCCCCTCCCATAAAAAAAATTCGTAAAATCTACAGTTTTCATCGTAGAACCACCAAATTTGGTATACTATCTTATGGTACTCTAACTTAGTCGGCAGACCGTTTTTGGAACGGGTCAAGGCCCGGGGGTCAGAGCCCCCCACATACAAAATTTTCGTAAAATCTAGTTTTCATTTCAGAACCATCAAATTTGGTATCATGAAACTCTAAATTAGACGCTAGACGGTTTTTGGAAGGGGTTGGAGCCCACGGGGTCGAAGCCCCCCTCTCATAAAAAAATTCGTAAAATCTACAGTTTTCATCGTAGAACCACCAAATTTGGTATACTATCTTATGGTACTCTAACTCAGTCGGCAGACCGTTTTTGGAACGGGTCAAGGCCCGGGGGTCAGAGCCCCCCACATACAAAATTTTCTTAAAACTACAGTTTTCAATTCAGAACCACTTAATCTGGTATACAATATCTTATGGTACTCTAACTTAGACGCTAGACGGTTTTTGGAAGGGGTTGGAGCCCGGGGGTCAGATTTCCCCGAATAAAAACTTTTTCCTAAAATCTACATTTCAAAATTGCCTTTAATCTTCTGTAAAATAACATTTCTATGTACATGACAATGGAATTCTGCCAATAAATACAGCGGTATATACATCAGCTGGAAAGTTCCAGTGAAACGTAAAACAAAAATATTGTTAAAATCATAAAAAAAACTTATTTCGCCACGTAGGGCGAAGGAGAGGCAGACAATAAAGCACGAGCGATACAAACGAAAATGTTTACCTACAGTATTGTAGACAGGGCAAGACATGTTTCTATACTATGCACAAATTCCAATTAAGCATTACTACCATACTAAAGATTAAACATTAGGTACTAATTCACAGAAATGCAACAGTGATGCTACATTCAAAATTTACAACATATATACAGAAGTATTCAGTGACAAGGGGAAATAACGCTAAATGTACTCAGAAGGGCATCTTGTTACATTAAATTATACACACAGTGACTAAAATTTAAAAAAAAAATATTCAACAAAATGAAGGGGACATTGCGTGGGCAGTAAACTGTGCAGAAGGATGAATTATATACAACAACATAAAACCCAATATTATCGAAGAGAACATGGGAAACATGGTGAGCTATCTTCAATGGCACATTAAAACAGAAAAATCACAAATAGCGAAGCACCAAAATTAATACGTAAAAACATGATTTGTTACAGTGAACGTGGGCGACAACAAAAATCCCACTTATAGGTTGAGATGTAACTGCAAATTGTGGATATGGAACCACCCAGCCGATTGGGCCCAAGTGGATTGAAAAACGCTATCGGTGTTTGTTGAGGCAGCACGAGAGTGCTCCATTTGGAGGCGAGTGGTTAACCGTGCTAGGAAGCGTCTCCGAATGATAGCACTTGCCTCCTGAGGAGGTGGAATAAGAGCAGGGAAGCGTTGTTGAAGATGGAAAGCATAGACAGTGAACTTCACAAGAAGAAAAATGTAACGGCACACAGGAGGCAAGTGAGTAGGTGGATGCTTTGTTTGGAGTAGCCAAGCATATGCAAGAAATGGTAACGATCGAGCACAAATTCGATCAGCAAGACGAAATGCTGTGTTTAGGACTGGCAGGAGAACGGGGCAGAATAGGTATTGATGTTGGACGTCGCTGACTTCAGGGCAAAAGGAGCACTGCGGAGAGGTGAGAAGGGTCATGCGAAACAGTACTGATGGGGCGGGGAGACGAAGGTGAAGAAATTGCCAATGGACATTGAGTTCAAGAGGGGAGGAAAGGGCAGAGGTAGATGCTGTCCAGATGGCGGGGAGAAGAGAAGGAGGAGCAGAATGAACAGAAAGTGGAAGTGCGGGAGGGGAAAGAAGAAGCCAATAAAGAGAAGAGGAGGAGAGAGAAGTAACTAGAACCGGGGAGCTACGAATGAGGAGAAAGAACGGTAGGGAAAGAGGAGCAGAGGGGACCGAGAAGAGACCATCAGGTGAAGCGAGGAGTGGAAAGAGGCTCCAAAGCGCTGTGCGAAGAAGAAGATATTCGTTAGCAAGAGTAATGGTTGGAGATAGAAACAGGGAAGAAAGAGGTCTCCAGGTTAGATCAGAAGTTACGAGAGAACGGACAGTTATCACACCAGAGCGGATCCAATGAGGAAAGTAAAAGTAAGGGAGGTTAGGAGGGTGAATAAGAGAAGAGAAGAAGAGAGGTTCATCTAGGAGATCAAGAGTTGAAGAAGGAAATGAACGGAGAAGAGGAAGCGAACGAAAGAGAGAAAGGCCCTCTCGCAGGACAGGAGGGAGGTGGGACGGGAGAAGAGAGTATGCATCCATCTTCAGAAACAGTAGGAAGGTGAAAGATGGGTCACGGGAAGAAGCTAGAACATTCAAGGTAGTGGTAAGGGACGGAACAGTTGAAGTGGCAAGGCGAATGAAATGAATAATGCGATGTGTTTTATAAAGGAAAGCTGGATCAGGAAGATGGATGCCACCCAAAGAGGCTGGCAGATGAAGCGTGGCAGGTTTAACCCAGTGATGTGAAGACCAGATGACGGAAGTTGAGAGGCGAGTGATGGTCATCATTTGTGACACGGGCACAACCGTCGACATCCAAGAGTATTCGCATAGAGAGATAAGTTGACGACGAACAACGGCTGCTCGTTGACGGAACGATGTGAAAGGGCGGGCCTTACTCCAGTAGGCAGCAGTCCGTTGTATCCGGGGAAGAAGAGCAGTCCAGGTGGCAGATGCAGAAGCCAAGGGCAATCCGACATACGCACCGAGGATCTTCTGTGTAGTGGCTGTCCACTGCGCACTCCAAGGAGCATCGGTGCGGGCAGCCCATGCCCCGCACCATAAGCCAGTACTTTTAGTGGCATTCAGCGCTGCTCCAGATAATGCAACATACTGTTGATATACAGAATACAGGCGATCAAATTGAGATTCATCCCGGACGCAAAAGGTCACATCATCAGCATAGGCGGTGAAAATTATTCGATGATGACGAGTACTAGCCACTGTCGGCGGTAGGACATCCAGGAGTGATCTTCGGGCTGCTAACAGGAAAGGCTCAAAAGCGAGAGCGAATAGCTGGCCGGAGAGCGGACATCCTTGCCGGATGCCTCGCTTAAACGGAATTGGAGCGGTTAGAAATGTGGCCGCTCGAACATGGAAACTGGCGCCCTGATAAAGGGCCAAGAGTGCGGAAGAAAAGGTAGGAGGAAAGCCAAATTGTGAAAGGACAGCAGAGAGATAAAAATGAGAAACGTTATCAAAAGCGGACTTTTGATCCAGATTGAGAAAGGCAAGAGGTTCAGAAAAAGAGCGAGCGAGGAAGTGAAGATGAAGGAGAAGAGAAACGTTAGTGGAAATAGTCCGACCAGGCACAGTGTATGTCTGGTCAGGAGAAATAACGAAAGAGAGAACAGAATTAAGACGACGGGATAAGAGTTTTGTATAGAACTTATAGTCAGTGTTTAGGATGGAGATAGGGCGCCAGTTTCCAAGATCCAAGAGGTCACCCTTCTTAGGAAGGAGGATGATGTTTGCCAAAGTAAAGTCGGGCGGTAACGCAGGAGAGGAAAAAGCAGACGAGAAACACGCAGACAGAAAAGGCAGAAGGCACGGTAGAAAAGCACGATAAAAGGACAGAGGAAGGCCGTCAGGTCCAGGAGCGGCATGAGGATTGAGAGTAGCGAACGCCTCGCGGAGTTCGCGAAGAGAAAAAGGAGAGAGTAAAGAAGTGGATAAAGTAGAGGGGACCTGAGGAAGAGAGGAGAGAAGAGGAGAAGCTAATGAGGATGAAGACTGCGTTACCGCACTGTACTTGGCGATGAAATACTGTCTGGTGAAAGTGCATAGCTTCGATGGGTTCGAAGTGATGGAACCATCCTGGAGGCGAAGATGACGCAAAGATGTAGCAGAACGATGTTGAGATTCCAAGGCGGTTAAGTAATCGTGAGAATCAGCTGTAGGGGAGAGATGCAAGAAATGCATCCTGCAGGCTGCATCGGATGCGCGAGGAAGAAGCAAAGCGTGGAGATCTGCCAGATAGCCGGGGTATTGCGGATCATCAAGAGAGAGCATCGACAATAGAGCACGTAGATTCGCAATTTTCATATCGCTCTCATTCCGAGAGGCATGGGAGTAGCGCCGTACAAAAAGGACCAAGTCATGTTTGACACTGAGCCACAGTTGCATCGCGTCGGACGTAGTATCAAGAAGGAGCTGACGACTTCGGAGGAACTCACGCACAGCAACACAAAATTGTTGATCATCCAGGAGCGAGTCCGGAAAAGTCCATACTCGTTGAGTCCTTGAAGGTGAAGGCGAAACACACACCGACAGACTGACAATACTGTGGTCTGAAGCGGCGGAAGGATGATGGGCAGCAGCTGCGATCGACGGGAGAAGAGCAGTCGAAACATAAAATTTATCCAACCGTGCTGCCGTAGTGCTGCCATGGATGGAAGAGCGCCAGGTAAAAGAGATTTCCGACGGGTGTAGATGCCGGAACGCATCAACCAATTGAAAATCATCAACTAGCTGGGAAATCTGTAATACACGTTGTCTGCGGTATTCTCCAACGGTTGAATTGCGGTCAAGGGCCGGCAACAACGTACAATTGAAATCTCCGCCGATGAGAATATATTCAGACGGTGGGATGCATGACAGCTCTGTACGGAGTGTGGAGAGAAGATCAGGTAACAGACGTTCATCACAGGGGACATATATGTTAAAAACATGATAGGTCACGTTTTCAATGCAAAAGACAACGACCTGGAGGTTGTCCACATGTAAGGCACGAATCACTGGCGTCGAAATCAGAGGGAGTAGGCGGTGATGGATCCCAAGTGCAAGGCCACCATTCCGTCCAACTCGATAAGCATGGTGAAAATCGTAGGGCCAAGCCCGCCAACGAGAGAACAAAGTGGTAGCAGAGCAATTGGTCTCTTGGAGCAAGAGAAGATCTGCGTGTAGAGGCGCCAAGTCCTCATACACTAGAGCATTTCTAGGAGAAGCAGAGAACCCTCTGCAGTTAAGTGTGATCACCTTGAATCGGTAGGTCCTTCCCAGGTCGACACGCACGTGCGCTGGAATCTGTTATTTTCTTCGCTTGCTTCTTCATTCTGTCAACACTAAATTTGAGATCGGGATAGGAAAGCACAAGATTTCGATACACAGATATCACACTAGAAACTTGGGTTAGAACAGTAGGAAGATCAAGCAAATGACGTGCAACAAACTGATTAAAGAATCTAGGATGTTTATGAGAGCATAATACTTCATATATTTTATGAAGAGAAAGCGGACCTACCGGTATATCCGCCTTCGCTTCAGCTAGGTATCGGAGAAAAGAATCTAGGGAAAGCACTGGGGGTGGAGTCTTAGAACCTGGAATCACAGCAGGGTGTCGACTTGTTCGTGGCGAAGTACGACGTTGAGAGGAGGAGCGGGAAGATGAGTCAACAGAACGACCTCTTGCAGCACCGGTGCGAGGAGGGAGCGGAGTATGCGGAGCACTCCAGGACTCCCGTAGAGCAGGCTTGCTGGTAGTTGTAGGGTCAGAGTGATTGCCAGAAGAGTCACTAGCAGTAGGGCAGTCCATGTCAGTAACTGTACTTGGAGTGTCTTCATCCGATGGAGGATGAAGGTCAGCAGTCAGGTCAGCTGGAGCTGCAAGGAACGTGGGCGGAGCTGTCGGTATCAGATGAGGAAAGTCCTCTGTCAACAATTGTGGGGCAGGACCCCGTGGAGGAAGGCCCGATGGCAGAGCAGGTTGATGAAGTTCTGAAGACACCTCCTTAGAAACGGTAGGGGTGGACGACACAGGGCTGTCACGAGTGACTTTTGGTCCCGAAGACTGAGGTACAGCAGGGCGGCGGAAGCACTCACTACGTTGATGGCCATACGCCTTACAAGTCTGACAATGAAAGGAGGTTAAAACGTCGATGCGTCGGACTTGATCTCCGCATTTTACAGTGAAGAGAGTAGGAAAAGACTTGATATGTTCATCCGAAGAGAATACTACTCGCGCAACTCGTCGGGCACTTTCAATCGAACGATCATCCTCGTCCTTTGGAGCAGCGGAGTGTGTGGTAATGTTACCCACAACACGACCGGATTGCATAAGAAAAGCACAAAGCATAGCATCTGTGACTTCAGGATGTACTGGGTACATCGAGACCGTTACTGGTCTCTGGGCGACAGGCTCAGGAAATAATTGGTGATCACCAACAACCAGCCCAGTCTGTAAGACAGAGGTAGCATCTGCCGCATGAAAAAAATAAACAATGACACTCGGCCCTCTGCGCGACATATGACGTATCGCTGACGGAGAGAACTTTTGTTTTAGAGCAGTTGAGTACATTTTGAGTGGTGTGTCTGGCAGCGCCTCAAAGCACACACCCAACTCAGTAGCCGTGGTGAAAGAAGTACCTGCTGGAGAATCCACTGGAATTTCGAGCACAACCTCATTACCAGAGCGACGGACATGAGGTTTTAAAGCTGCGGCTTCCGCTCGCATGGAATTAGACTTGGGCTGAAGCCTTTGGGAAGTTACCGCTGAAGAATAGGAACGAGGAGCAGTAGAAGTGGAGGTTGAAGGCAGAGGAGCACCGCCATCCATTGAAGGCAGAGGAGCATCGCCATCCATTGAAGGCAGAGGAGCACCGTCATCCATAGTGTCCATGACGTCATCTGTCACTATATGAGAAGCAGCTGGGGCAAGAGCTGTAATAGTGACGTCAGGGGAGGAAAACGATACGCCGCCAACGGCTGACGTCGACCGGGTGGGCAACGTGACAACGCCACCGCTGGGCAAAGTGCCGTGATCACCGGAAGTGATGTCAGGGTTGACAACACCACCGGATGACGCCATTTTAATGGCGCCGAGATAACTAGGCTTCTACCAGCTCGGTAGGAATTTTAAACACGACGATAAGAAATGAAAAAAGGCACTCACCACTTCGGGAGATGTCCGAAACGAATCACCAAACCTTTATAGTGGAGGTAAGCACAAACCTAGTAATCCTAGTAGCCTAAATACTTGAAATACAAACAAAACTCACGGAGCACAATCTACAGTTTTCAATTAAGAACCACCAAATCTGGTATACTATCTCATGGTACTCTAACTTAGACGCTAGACGGTTTTTGAAAGGGGTTGGAGCCCGCGGGGTCGGGCCCCCCCTCATAAAAATTTCGTAAAATCTACAGTTTTCATCTTAGAACCACCAAATTTGGTATACTATCTTATGGTACTCTAACTTAGACTGCAGACCGTTTTTGGAACGGGTCAAGGCCCGGGGGTCACAGCCCCCACATACAAAATTTTCGTAAAATCTAGTTTTCATTTCAGAACCATCAAATTTGGTATCATGAAACTCTAAATTAGACGCTAGACGGTTTTTGGAAGGGGTTGGAGCCCGGGAGTAAGAGCCCCCCCCTCCCATAAAATGCCGCGCAAAATCTACAGTTTTCAATTTAGAACCACCAAATTTGGCATACTCTCTCATGGTACTCTAACTTAGACGGTAGACGGTTTTTGGAACGGGTCGGGCACGGGGTCAGAGACGCACACAAATTTTTTTCGTAAAAACTAAAGTTTTCAATTTAGAGCTACCAAATTGGGTATACTATATAATGGTGTTCTAAATTAAACGGTAGACGGTTTTCAGAACGGGTCGGGGCAAGGGTGGTTAACCCCCCCCCCTACACACAAACTTTCGTAAAATCTATAGTTTTCAATTTAGAACCACCAAATTTTGTATACTATCTCATGGTACTCTAACTTAGACGGTAGAAGGTTTTTGGAACGGATCAAGGCCCGGGGGTAAGAGCCCTCCCACATACAAAATTTTCTTAAAATTTTTATTTTTCAATTCAGAACCACCAAATTTTGTGTCATGAAACTCTAACTTAGCGGGAGACGGTTTTTGGAACGGGTCGGGGCCCGGGGGTTAGAATGCCCTCCCCGACAAAATTTTCGTAAAATCTACAGTTTTCAAGTTAGAACCACCAAATTTGGTATACTATCTCATGGTACTCCACCTTAGACGCTAGACGGTTTTTGGAATAAGTCAAGG
The DNA here is from genome assembly GCA_039090855.1 of Macrothele yani. Classification (NCBI taxonomy): domain Eukaryota; kingdom Metazoa; phylum Arthropoda; class Arachnida; order Araneae; family Macrothelidae; genus Macrothele; species Macrothele yani. The sequence continues at coordinate 192,772,538 of CM076995.1, forward strand.
CGCGAGGGGTAAGAGCCCCCACATACAAAATTTTCGTAAAATCTATAGTTTTCGCATTAGAACCACCAAATTTGGTATCATGAAACTGTAACTTAGACGGGAGACGGTTTTTGGAACGGATCGGGGCCCGGGCGGTAAGAGCACCCCCATCCTCCCCCCCAAAGAATTTTCGTAAAATATACCGTTTTCAACTTAGTACCACCAAATTTGGTATACTATCTTATGGTACTCTGACTTAGACGGTAGAGGGTTTTTGGAACGGGTCGGGCACGGGGTAAGGGCCCCCCCCCATAAATTTTTTTTTCGTAAAAACTAGTTTTCAATTTAGAACGACCAAATTTGGTATATTATCTCATGGTTCTCTAACTTAGACGGTAGATGGTTTTTTGGAAAGGGTCGGAGCCCGGGTTTCAGAGCCCCCCCCCCCCCCCCCCCCCCATATAGAATTTCTTGAAATCAATAGTTTTCAATTTAGAACCACCAAATTTGGTATACCATATCATGGTACTCTAACTTAGACCGTAGGCGATTTTCGGAACGGGTTGGGGCCCGGGGGTTAGATCGTTCCCCCCATACAAAATTTTCGTAAAATCTACAGTTTTCAATTTGGAACAGCCAAATTTGGTATACTATCTCATGGTACTCTAACTTAGATGGTAGACGGTTTTGGGAACGGGTCAGGCACGGGGTCAGAGCCCTCCCCATAAAAAATTTTCGTAAAATCTACAGTTTTCAATTTAAAACCACCAAATTTGGTATACTGTGTCATGGTACTCTAACTGAGAATGCAGGCGATTTTTGGAAACGGTTGGAGACAGGGGTTCAGAGCCCTCCCCCCATGCCAATTTTTGTAAAACCTACAGTTTCGAATTTAGAACGACCAAATTTTGTACACTCCCTCATTGTATTGTAACTTAGACCGCAGACGGAAAGGGTCGGTGCCCGGTGTGAAGGGGGCCCATTCAAAATTTTCGTAAAAATTACAATTTTTACTCTTAAGAACTGCATCCCAATACAGCACTCCATTACCGCACCTACGGTCTAGGTTAGAAGCCGTAGATAACAATAAAGTGAAAAAATATCCGGTTCATGGTGTATTAAAAACACAAATTAATAAACGTTAGCTTTCACCACCAACGGTTGCCTTATCAGGCAGAAATACAATGTACTGTAAATAATGTAAATTCTTTTTTGCTTCGTATAATTAAATTAACTAAATCAAAATATTTAAAATAAGTTTCCTGGAAATTTACGGAAATAGCTTTTTCATTCATTAACTTTCACCCGCTGAACTTGGTGATTTTAGAAATAGTAATATTTACCTGGGAAATACCGGGTACCCCTGCTAGTAAGAACTAAAGATAATGTTACACTTTTAGTCAGGTACAAAACAATAATTAGAAAACCCTAGGACTGGGCCTGTTTAGCAATTTTCAGTGTGCCGTGTTTTCATAGAAGTCCAAGATTTTTGCAATGCGCTTTTCTGAGGTTGGAACTATTAAGCAGACCCTAGGCCTAGAGATTTTTGATAGTTTTCAGTCCTCCGAGCTGATATTTATGTAGTTTTCATAGAAAATAAAATGAATTCTGTTTAAATGTTACTCGAGCACAAAGCATTAATAGCTACGCCCGAGACCTAGGCATATGCATTTACAGTAATTTTTATAATGCTGTGATTATATGAGGTTTGCATGACAAATCAATTTAAGAGTGTTACGCTTATCAACAATTATTTAAAAGGCCTAGGCCTAGCGGCCAATAATTAGCATTTGGTGCCTAAGTGAAAGCGCAACATTATTAACTTGATTTGTTATGCAAACCTTATAAATACGACCACAGCGATTAAAAGTTACTAAAGAGTCCTTGTAAGTAATATTTTTTGACCGAGTGCAAGTACAATTTACGAAATGTCAACAGGTCAAAATATCTAAAGTAACAATGAAATTTGGAATATTTCTTTTTTCTTTCTTTTTATTTCAGTTTTGACACTTGTATTAAGTTTTAAAAACATATATTTCTCCTATCGTATACCTTCATTGTGCTTTCAACAGAAATATTTTGTTTCGTGTGGTTGCAGTTTTTTTAATGTTTTGGGCATTTCATTTTGTGAAATCAATTTTACTAGAATATGCAGATTCTGTAGTTCAGTGGTTTGAGGAAAATTATGTTCTTGGAAAATTTTGTGGAAGCAGAAGAAACAATCCAAGCAGAAGCCCTCCGCTGTTCCCGCCAACAATTTGGTCAGTTAGTGAAAACAATTTATTTGGCTTTCCCAGAACACAAAACAAACTTAAAAGATTAGACAGACGCTGGAATACAATTCTGGGAGAGAAAAACTGTGACTGTACGAAATAATCAGTGAAATTGCGAAAGAGCAGAGAACAACTATGGCTAAAATCGAAAGAGTGATAGCACAGATTCCAACAAATCCACCCAGAAGAGAAACGCTGGCAAGATAAAAAGGAATTCGAACTTCTTTGGTGCACAGAGACAATGTTAACATGCTGGACATTTTAAGAGGAATTTCATATAATTCTACCTTTTACTAAAATGTGCTGGTATTTCTCACTAATTGAATTATACCTTTTACTAACTTGTATTTGAATTTTTCAAGAATGTAATTCCGCCGAAGATGCAAGAATGTAAAACCAACGCAAAATTAAAAAAGACAAAATTTTCAAAATAGCATGTCAAAAACATAAAATGTCAAAAAGTAATCCAAAATGTGAAACATATAAAAATTCAAAATGCAATCCAAAATGTGAAACAAATAAAAATTCAAAATGCAATCACAAGTCACAAGCATTACAAAAATGCGAAACGCTATGTAACAAGTACAACACAAAATTAAAACAAATGCCAAAAAAAAAAGAAAGTGCATACGCTTTGTAAAATGTACAAAATAAAATAAATGCCATATTCACAAGGATTTCATGACGAGTCATGTTAAAAATGAGCTTTTATTTAGACTTCAAATAATAATTACTAGCCTCTACACCTTTTTAAGTCTTTAATAAGTGCAACATCATTAACCTGACTTGTCATCAAACATTATCAATATGACCATAGCATACAATCACTTAAAAGACTTGTTAATGGATGAATTGAGGAATCACCAAGTTCAGCGGGTGAAAGTTAATGGCTGTTTATAGTTTTGTACTCGAGTAAATGCGCAACACAGTAAACTTGACTTTCTCTGAAAATTTTATGTATATGAGCACGGTTGATTGAAAACTGATAAAAGGGCTTAAGGCCTGTTCATCAATTTTTGTGCCTCAGTCAAAACGCAGTACCATAACCTTGGCATGTTATCGAAACCTTATGATTACGTCGGACTAAAAATTCCTAAAAAAAGTTTACGCCTAAGGTCTTGTAACTAAAGTTTTGTGACAGGGTAAAACTGCAACATTAATAACTTGACATGTTATGTTAACGTTGTGAATATGAGCACGGCGGATTAAAGATTTCAACAAATAGCCTTCGGGATTAATGTGTTGTAGCTGAGTAAAAATGTAACATTATCTTGATTTTCTATATAAACCAAACTACGTGCTGAAATGGCCCAACTATATATACGTATACTTCAACCATATACCGAAGCGCTGACAAGGTGAAAACAAAAGGGCAATTTTGTACGGTCTCCTAACATTTTATGGCCAGCCTACATGGAAGTGGACACCTTGATATCAAAAACATACTTTTTGTACGGTCCACAACAAATAGCAATGGACACGTCGCAATCTTTGGGGGGGTTAACGACCACCGTGATCAATTCAGTGGGCTATAAGCAGTCGGACATTCCCAATTTCGGGCCACTGGTTCCTGGGAAGGGGGACAGCCAGTGCCAGAAGTCAAGCACAACGTCCATGATTCACCGGGATTTGAACCAGGATCCTTCTCGACAAGTGGTCAGAAGCCAGCGCCTAGATCACTCCGCCGCCGTAGCGGCACACGTTGAAATGTATTTTTCATACGGCCCCTAACGCTCTTATGGACATACTAGATTGAAGTGGACGCAAATAAATCATTAATATAATTTGTACTAGCAGGGATACCAGTTATTTGCCAGGTAAATATTACTATTTGTGGAATCACCAAGTTCAGCGGGTGAAAGTTAATGAATGAAAAAGATATTCCTGCAATTTTCCAGTAAACTTATTTTAAATTTTTTGATTTAGTTAATTTAATTTTGCGAAACAAAAAAGAAAGAAAAAGGAATGGGAATACTTACCTTCTAGGAGACATCTATAGAACTGCCGTACATCTGGCGTGTGCTTCTGTGAATCCCGCAACACAGAAATGCAATGTACCTATGTGATGTCGCATGCATACGACTTCACATTGGCATTGATCATCTTTTTCTTACCGTTTTGAATTTTGAATATCTGGAACTCTCTGTTTACATTACATTATATTTCTTTCTGATAAGCCGTTCGTTGGTAGTGAAAGCTAAACTATATAGATTTGTGTTTTTAATACACCATTAAACGCATGTTTTTGCACTTTATTGTTATCTATAGTCCCTAACTTAGACCGTAGGTTAGTTAGTTGGTTGGTTGGTTGATGGTTTATGGTGCAAGGCCCTCAAAGGGCCAAAGAGCGCCTTAGAACGTAAATAGGGTATTCTTAAGAGTAAAAAACGGAACTTTTTACGAAAATTTTGCATGGGGCTACCTTGACCAGGGCCCCGACCCCTTCCAAAAACCGTCTACCGTCTAAGTTAGATAACCATAAGCAGTATACCAAATCTGGTTGTCCTAAATTGAAAACTGTAGATTTTACGAAATTTTTATGAGGAGGGGAGGGGCTCTCACCCCGGGGTTCCGGCCCCTTCCAAAAACCGTCTAGCGTCTAAGTTAAAGTACCATGAGATAGTATGCCAAATTTGGTGGTTCTAAATTGAAAACTGTAGATTTTACGAAAAACTGTTTATTCGGGGGTTCTGACCCCCGGGCTCCAACCCCTTCCAAAAACCGTCTAGCGTCTAAGTTAGAGTACCATGAGATAGTATACCGGATTAGGTGGTTCTGAATTGAAAACTGTAGTTTTTAGGAAAATTTTGTATGTGGGGGGGGGCTCTCACCCCCGGGTCTTGACCCGTTCCAAAAACGGTCTGCTGTCTAAGTTAGAGTACCATAAGATAGTATACCAAATTTGGTGGTTCTAAGATGAAAACTGTCGATTTTACGAAATTTTTAATGATTGGGGGCTCCGACCCCGCGGGCTACAACCCCTTCCAAAAACCGTCTAGCGTCTAAGTTAGAGTACCATGAGATAGTATACCAAACTTGGTGGTTATAAATTGAAAACTGTAGATTTTGCGAATTTTTATGAGGGGGGCCCTTACCCCCGGGCGGCAACCCCTTCAAAAAATCGTCGAGCGTCTAAGTTAGAGTACCATGGGATAGTATGCCAAATATGGTGGTTCTGAATTGAAAACTGCAGTTTTTAAGAAAATTTTGTATGTGGGGGCTCTGACCCCCGGGCCTTGATCCGTTCCAAAAACGGTCTACCGTCTAAGTTAGAGTACCATGAGATAGTATACCAAAGTTGGTGGTTCTAAATTGAAAACTGTAGATTTTACAAAACAAATTTATTCGGGGGTGTCTGACCCCCTGGGCTCCAACCCCTTCCAAAAACCGTCTAGCGTCTAAGTTAGAGTACCATGAGATAGTATACCAAATTTGGTGGTTCTAAATTGAAAGCTGTAACTTTGTATGTATGGGGAGAGGGGGGGGGGCTCTCACTCCCCGGGCCTTGACCCGTTCCAAAAACAGACAACCGTCTAAGTTAGAGTACTATGAGATAAGATACCTGATTTGGTGGTTCTGAATTGAAAACTGTAGTGTGGGGGCTCTGACCAACCGGGCCCCTGACCCTTTCCAAAAGCCGTCTAAGTTAGAGTACCCTGAGATAATATACCAAATTTGGTAGTTCTAAATTGAAAACTATATCTTACGGCAATTCTGTAGGGGGGGGCTGTAACCCCCTCCTCTCTGCAACCGCTTCCCAAAACCGTCTACAGTCTAAGTTAGAATACCACGAGATAGTATACCAGATTTGGTGGTTCTGAATTGAAAACTGTAGATTGTGCTCCGTGAGTTTTGTTTGTATTTCAAGTATTTAGGCTACTAGGATAACTAGGTTTGTGCTTACCTCCGCTATAAAGGTTTGGTGATTCGTTTCGGACATCTCCCGAAGTGGTGAGTGCCTTTTTTCGTTTCTTATCGTCCTGTTTAAAATTCCTACCGAGCTGGTAGAAGCCTAGTTATCTCGGCGCCATTAAAATGGCGTCATCCGGTGGTGTTGTCAACCCTGACATCACTTCCGGTGATCACGGCACTTTGCCCAGCGGTGGCGTTGTCACGTTGCCCTCCGGGTCGACGTCAACCGTTGGCGGCGTATCGTTTTCCTCCCTGACGTCACTATTACAGCTCTTGCCCCAGCTGCTTCTCATATAGTGACAGTTGACGTCATGGACACTATGGATGACGTTGCTCCTCTGCCTTCAATGGATGGCGATGCTCCTCTGCCTTCAATGGATGGCGGTGCTCCTCTGCCTTCAACCTCCACTTCTACTGCTCCTCGTTCCTATTCTTCAGCGGTAACTTCCCAAAGGCTTCAGCCCAAGTCTAATTCCATGCGAGCGGAAGCCGCAGCTTTAAAACCTCATGTCCGTCGCTCTGGTAATGAGGTTGTGCTCGAAATTCCAGTGGATTCTCCAGCAGGTACCTCTTTCACCACGGCTACTGAGTTGGGTGTGTGCTTTGAGGCGCTGCCAGACACACCACTCAAAATGTACTCAACTGCTCTAAAACAAAAGTTCTCTCCGTCAGCGATACGTCATATGTCGCGCAGAGGGCCGAGTGTCATTGTTTATTTTTTTCATGCGGCAGATGCTACCTCTGTCTTACAGACTGGGCTGGTTGTTGGTGATCACCAATTATTTCCTGAGCCTGTCGCCCAGAGACCAGTAACGGTCTCGATGTACCCAGTACATCCTGAAGTCACAGATGCTATGCTTTGTGCTTTTCTTATGCAATCCGGTCGTGTTGTGGGTAACATTACCACACACTCCGCTGCTCCAAAGGACGAGGATGATCGTTCGATTGAAAGTGCCCGACGAGTTGCGCGAGTAGTATTCTCTTCGGATGAACATATCAAGTCTTTTCCTACTCTCTTCACTGTAAAATGCGGAGATCAAATCCGACGCATCGACGTTTTAACCTGCTTTCATTGTCAGACTTGCAAGGCGTATGGCCATCAACGTAGTGAGTGCTTCCGCCGCCCTGCTGTACCTCAGTCTTCGGGACCAAAAGTCACTCGTGACAGCCCTGTGTCGTCCACCCCTACCGTTTCTAAGGAGGTGTCTTCAGAACTTCATCAACCTGCTCTGCCATCGGGCCTTCCTCCACGGGGTCCTGCCCCACAATTGTTGACAGAGGACTTTCCTCATCTGGTACCAACAGCTCCGCCCACGTTCCTTGCAGCTCCAGCTGACCTGACTGCTGACCTTCATCTTCCATCGGATGAAGACACTCCAAGTACAGTTACTGACATGGACTGCCCTACTGCTAGTGACACTTCTGGCAATCACTCTGACCCTACAACTACCAGCAAGCCTGCTCGACGGGAGTCCTGGAGTGCTCCGCAGACTCCGCTCCCTCCTCGCATCGGTGCTGCAAGAGGTCGTTCTGTTGACTCATCTTCCCGCTCCTCCTCTCAACGTCGTACTTCGCCACGAACAAGTCGACACCCTGCTGTGATTCCAGGTTCTAAGACTCCACCCCCAGTGCTTTCCCTAGATTCTTTTCTCCGATACCTAGCTGAAGCGAAGGCGGATATACCGGTAGGTCCGCTTTCTCTTCATAAAATATATGAAGTATTATGCTCTCATAAACATCCTAGATTCTTTAATCAGTTTGTTGCACGTCATTTGCTTGATCTTCCTACTGTTCTAACCCAAGTTTCTAGTGTGATATCTGTGTATCGAAATCTTGTGCTTTCCTATCCCGATCTCAAATTTAGTGTTGACAGAATGAAGAAGCAAGCGAAGAAAATAACAGATTCCAGCGCACGTGCGTGTCGACCTGGGAAGGACCTACCGATTCAAGGTGGTCACACTTAACTGCAGAGAGTTCTCTGCTTCTCCTAGAAATGCTCTAGTGTATGAGGACTTGGCGCCTCTACACGCAGATCTTCTCTTGCTCCAAGAGACCAATTGCTCTGCTACCACTTTGTTCTCTCGTTGGCGGGCTTGGCCCTACGATTTTCACCGTGCTTATCGAGTTGGACGGAATGGTGGCCTTGCACTTGGGATCCATCACCGCCTACTCCCTCTGATTTCGACGCCAGTGATTCGTGCCTTACATGTGGACAACCTCCAGGTCGCTGTCTTTTGCATTGAAAACGTGACCTATCATGTTTTTAACATATATGTCCCCTGTGATGAACGTCTGTTACCTGATCTTCTCTCCACACTCCGTACAGAGCTGTCATGCATCCCACCGTCTGAATATATTCTCATCGGCGGAGATTTCAATTGTACGTTGTTGCCGGCCCTTGACCGCAATTCAACCGTTGGAGAATACCGCAGACAACGTGTATTACAGATTTCCCAGCTAGTTGATGATTTTCAATTGGTTGATGCGTTCCGGCATCTACACCCGTCGGAAATCTCTTTTACCTGGCGCTCTTCCATCCATGGCAGCACTACGGCAGCACGGTTGGATAAATTTTATGTTTCGACTGCTCTTCTCCCGTCGATCGCAGCTGCTTCCCATCATCCTTCCGCCGCTTCAGACCACAGTATTGTCAGTCTGTCGGTGTGTGTTTCGCCTTCACCTTCAAGGACTCAACGAGTATGGACTTTTCCGGACTCGCTCCTGGATGATCAACAATTTGTGTTGCTGTGCGTGAGTTCCTCCGAAGTCGTCAGCCCCTTCTTGATACTACGTCCGACGCGATGCAACTGTGGCTCAGTGTCAAACATGACTTGGTCCTTTTTGTACGGCGCTACTCCCATGCCTCTCGGAATGAGAGCGATATGAAAATTGCGAATCTACGTGCTCTATTGTCGATGCTCTCTCTTGATGATCCGCAATACCCCGGCTATCTGGCAGATCTCCACGCTTTGCTTCTTCCTCGCGCATCCGATGCAGCCTGCAGGATGCATTTCTTGCATCTCTCCCCTACAGCTGATTCTCACGATTACTTAACCGCCTTGGAATCTCAACATCGTTCTGCTACATCTTTGCGTCATCTTCGCCTCCAGGATGGTTCCATCACTTCGAACCCATCGAAGCTATGCACTTTCACCAGACAGTATTTCATCGCCAAGTACAGTGCGGTAACGCAGTCTTCATCCTCATTAGCTTCTCCTCTTCTCTCCTCTCTTCCTCAGGTCCCCTCTACTTTATCTACTTCTTTACTCTCTCCTTTCTCTCTTCGCGAACTCCGCGAGGCGTTCGCTACTCTCAATCCTCATGCCGCTCCTGGACCTGACGGCCTTCCTCTGTCCTTTTATCGTGCTTTTCTACCGTGCCTTCTGCCTTTTCTGTCTGCGTGTTTCTCGTCTGCTTTTTCCTCTCCTGCGTTACCGCCCGACTTTACTTTGGCACACACCATCCTCCTTCCTAAGAAGGGTGACCTCTTGGATCTTGGAAACTGGCGCCCTATCTCCATCCTAAACACTGACTATAAGTTCTATACAAAACTCTTATCCCGTCGCCTTAATTCTGTTCTCTCTTTCGTTATTTCTCCTGACCAGACATACACTGTGCCTGGTCGGACTATTTCCACTAACGTTTCTCTTCTCCTTCATCTTCACTTCCTCGCTCGTTCTTTTTCTGAACCTCTTGCCTTTCTCAATCTGGATCAAAAGTCCGCTTTTGATAACGTTTCTCATTTTTATCTCTCTGCTGTCCTTTCACAATTTGGCTTTCCTCCTACCTTTTCTTCCGCACTCTTAGCCCTTTATCAGGGCGCCAGTTTCCATGTTCGAGCGGCCACATTTCTAACCGCTCCAATTCCGTTTAAGCGAGGCATCCGGCAAGGATGTCCGCTCTCCGGCCAGCTATTCGCTCTCGCTTTTGAGCCTTTCCTGTTAGCAGCCCGAAGATCACTCCTGGATGTCCTACCGCCGACAGTGGCTAGTACTCGTCATCATCGAATAATTTTCACCGCCTATGCTGATGATGTGACCTTTTGCGTCCGGGATGAATCTCAATTTGATCGCCTGTATTCTGTATATCAACAGTATGTTGCATTATCTGGAGCAGCGCTGAATGCCACTAAAAGTACTGGCTTATGGTGCGGGGCATGGGCTGCCCGCACCGATGCTCCTTGGGGTGCGCAGTGGACAGCCACTACACAGAAGATCCTTGGTGCGTATGTCGGATTGCCCTTGGCTTCTGCATCTGCCACCTGGACTGCTCTTCTTCCCCGGATACAACGGACTGCTGCCTACTGGAGTAAGGCCCGCCCTTTCACATCGTTCCGTCAACGAGCAGCCGTTGTTCGTCGACAACTTATCTCTCTATGCGAATACTCTTGGATGTCGACGGTTGTGCCCGTGTCACAAATGATGACCATCACTCGCCTCTCAACTTCCGTCATCTGGTCTTCACATCACTGGGTTAAACCTGCCACGCTTCATCTGCCAGCCTCTTTGGGTGGCATCCAGCTTCCTGATCCAGCTTTCCTTTATAAAACACATCGCATTATTCATTTCATTCGCCTTGCCACTTCAACTGTTCCGTCCCTTACCACTACCTTGAATGTTCTAGCTTCTTTCCGTGACCCATCTTTCACCTTCCTACTGTTTCTGAAGATGGATGCATACTCTCTTCTCCCGTCCCACCTCCCTCCTGTCCTGCGAGAGGGCCTTTCTCTCTTTCGTTCGCTTCCTCTTCTCCGTTCTTTTCCTTCTTCAACTCTTGATCTCCTAGATGAACCTCTCTTCTTCTCTTCTCTTATTCACCCTCCTAACCTCCCTTACTTTTACTCTCCTCATTGGATCCGATCTGGTGTGATAACTGTCCGTTCTCTCGTAACTTCTGATCTAACCTGGAGACCTCTTTCTTCCCTGTTTCTATCTCCAACCATTACTCTTGCTAACGAATATCTTCTTCTTCGCACAGCGCTTTGGAGATTCTTTCCACTCCTCGCTTCACCTGATGGTCTCTTCTCGGTCCCCTCTGCTCCTCTTTCCCTACCGTTCTTTCTCCTCATTCGTAGCTCTCCGGTTCTAGTTACTTCTCTCTCCTCCTCTTCTCTTTATTGGCTTCTTCTTTCCCCTCCCGCACTTCCACTTTCTGTTCATTCTGCTCCTCCTTCTCTTCTCCCCGCCATCTGGACAGCATCTACCTCTGCCCTTTCCTCCCCTCTTGAACTCAATGTCCATTGGCAATTTCTTCACCTTCGTCTCCCCGCCCCATCAGTACTGTTTCGCATGACCCTTCTCACCTCTCCGCAGTGCTCCTTTTGCCCTGAAGTCAGCGACGTCCAACATCAATACCTATTCTGCCCCGTTCTCCTGCCAGTCCTAAACACAGCATTTCGTTTTGCTGATCGAATTTGGGCTCGATCGTTACCATTTCTTGCATATGCTTGGCTACTCCAAACTAAGCATCCACCTACTCACTTGCCTCCTGTGTGCCGTTATATTTTTCTTCTTGTGAAGTTCACTGTCTATGCTTTCCATCTTCAACAACGCTTCCCCGCTCTTATTCCACCTCCTCAGGAGGCAAGTGCTATCATTCGGAGACGCTTCCTAGCACGGTTAACCACTCGCCTCCAAATGGAGCACTCTCGTGCTGCCTCAACAAACACCGATAGCGTTTTTCAATCCACTTGGGCCCAATCGGCTGGGTGGTTCCATATCCACAATTTGCAGTTACATCTCAACCTATAAGTGGGATTTTTGTTGTCGCCCACGTTCACTGTAACAAATCATGTTTTTACGTATTAATTTTGGTGCTTCGCTATTTGTGATTTTTCTGTTTTAATGTGCCATTGAAGATAGCTCACCATGTTTCCCATGTTCTCTTCGATAATGTTGGGTTTTATGTTGTTGTATATAATTCTTCCTTCTGCACAGTTTACTGCCCACGCAATGTCCCCTTCATTATGTTGAATATTTTTTTAAAATCTTAGTCACTGTGTGTATAATATAATGTAACAAGATGCCCTTCTGAGTACATTTAGCGTTATTTCCCCTTGTCACTGAATACTTCTGTACATATGTTGTAAATTTTGAATGTAGCATCACTGATGCATTTCTGTGAATTAGTACCTAATGTTTAATCTTTAGTATGGTAGTAATGCTTAATTGGAATTTGTGCATAGTATAGAATCATGTCTTGCCCTGTCTACAATACTGTAGGTAAACATTTTCGTTTGTATCGCTCGTGCTTTATTGTCTGCCTCTCCTTCGCCCTACGTGGCGAAATAATTTTTTTTTTTTATGATTTTAACAATATTTTGTTTTACGTTTCACTGGAACCTTCCAGCTGATGTATATACCGCTGTATTTATTGGCAGAATTCCATTGTCATGTACATAGAAATGTTATTTTACTGAAGAATAAAGGCAATTTTGAAATGTAGATTTTACGAAAATTTTGTATATGGGGGGCTCTGACCAACCGGGCCCTGCCCCTTTCCAAAAACCGTCTACCGTCTAATATTTTTAGTGCCAAAGAAAAACGTAATATTCCTATCCTGTCTGCGTGTCCAAATTTTATAAATTTGATCAGGGAGCAAGACGTTCGAAATCGTACGTTTTCCTGAATTCGTTTTTTATGTAACCAAAATCTGTAAACGCGACGAATTGACGTAGTCGACGAATTTGTCCGCGACGAATTGACGCAGTCGACGAATTTGTCCGCGACGAATTGACGCAGTCGACGAATTGACGCGCGACGCATTAACGCGCGACGAATTGACGCAGTCGACGAATTTGTCCGCGACGAATTGACGCAGTCGACGAATTGACGCGCGACGAATTAACGCGCGACGAATTGACGCAGTCGACGAATTGACGCGCGACGAATTGACGTAGGCGACGAATTGACGCGCGACGAATCGTCGCAGTCGACGAATTAACGCAGTCGACGAATTGACGCACGCGACGAATTGACGTAGAACCCTGATGGGTTAGGCCTGTTCCAACAGGCAAATGCACCTCTACACAAGTGTCGGGACGCCACAATATGGTTAGAAGAGCATTCGTGAGAGTTTGGGGTGTTTCCATTCACACCCAAGTCCCCAGATCTGAACGTGATAGAACACATTTGGGAGGCCATGCAAAACGCTATCGAACACAGGAATCCGAGACCTCAGAATACACCCGAATTGTGGAACGCCCTGCAGGAAGTATAGTGTGCATTGCCTACAGTATATTTCCAGAAGTTAGAGGAGTCCATGCCCCGTCGTATTTCTGCAGTCCTGCGCTCCCTTGGGGGACCTGCCAAGTATTAAACTGGTGTACCAGTTTTTCTGGCACTTCAGTGTATATATATATATATATATATATTAGGCAAACACACCAAATATATATATATATAGGGTCACATTGATGAAGAAATGAATCGGCGTACAAAACTTGCCTGGAGAGCTTTTGGAAGAAACAGCATAATTTTTAAGAGCAATATGCCATTATGTCTTAAAAGAAAAGTGTTTGATCAATGCATCCTTCCAGTGCTTACGTATGGTGCAGAGACGTGGACCTTAGCTAAAAGAGACATACAAAGGCTGCAGACAACTCAAAGTAGCATGGAGAGGTGCATGATTGGTGTAACCAGGAGAGATAAGAAGAGGAACACGTGGATCCGAAAAATGACAAGAGTGGAAGACATCATGATCAGAGTTAAATCCCTGAAATGGCAATGGGCTGGACATACTGCCAGAAGGACAGACCATCGATGGACAGCCGAAATTTTAGATTGGATTCCAAGGGACAGGAAAAGACCCAGAAGAAGACCACATGGAAGATGGGTGGATGAAATTCGAAAGTATGCGGGAGTGACACGGAGGAGACTGGCACAAGACAGACCGTTGTGGAGGAAACTTGGGGAGACCTTCGTCCAGCAGTGGATTGATAATGGTTGACAATGATGATGATGATGATATATATATATATATATATATATATATATATATATACATATTAGGCAAGCACACCTATATGTATATATACATGTATACTGAAGTGCCAGAAAAACTAGTACAGACGAGCTTATGCAAAATACATAACAACGTCACCTATGCGCGTACTCGGTTGCGTCCGTCAGTGTGTATATAAAGCGATAGATATCCTTGCCAGCTGTCAGAGCTGTTTTCGGCATGAGATTGACAAGTAATAACGATTTAAGCAATTTTTAACGCGGTGTCATAATTGGCGCTCGTGAGATGGACCATAGTATTTCGGAGGTGGAAACGAAGTTCGGATTTTCACGGAGGACCATTGCAAGAGTGTACCGTGACTATAAGTATTCCGGCAAAACCTCCAACCTACGATACCACTGTGGCCGTAAAAAGGCATTGGGTGAACGTGACCATCGTCGGCTGTCAAGAATCGTTTCACGCGATAGGCGTGCAACACTCCCGTAGGTATCATCGGAATTCAATGCTGGAGCCTCAACAAGCATCAATGTCCGGGCTGTGCAACGTACCCTGCAGGATAGGTGCTTTGTGAGCCGACGCCCAACTCGAGTCCCCGTGATGGGTGCACGACACAGATCTATGTGCATGCTAAGGCATGGCAACACCGCCATTGGACACTTGATGACTGGAGACAAGTAGCCTGGTCTGACGAGTCGCGTTTCCAACTGTATCGGGCAGATGGAAGGATTCGTGTGTAACGCAAACCCCATGAAGCCATGGATCTCACCTGTTTCCAGGGAACTGGACTGGCTGGTTGGGGGTTCGTAATGGTATGGGGTGTGTTTAGCTGGACTTCACTGGGACCTATGGTACGTCTACAAACCTCTGTGAGCAGCCAACGCCATGTGCGCATCCTTTCTGACGAGGTACACCCGTCTATGTCCTGCAATCATGCTGATGGGTTAGGCCTGTTCCAACAGGCCAATGCACCTCCACACAAGTGTCAGGATGCCACATTATGGTTAGAGGAGCATTCATCTGAGTTTGGAGTGTGGCCAAACCCACCCAAGTCCCCAGATCTGAAAGTTATGGCACACATTTGGGATGCCATGGAACGCGCTATCCAAAACAGGAATACGAGACCTCAGTATACACCCGAATTGTGGGGGAACGCTGTGCAGGACGTATGGAATGCTCTGCAGGGCGAATTGTGGAACGCTCTGCAGGACGTATATATGTATAAGGCAAACATACCACCCATGACTTAGCCGGAACTCGAACTCTTACCCATCTCGGGCGAATGGTTGTTGCTCTTCCACCAGGGGGCAACATAATATATTAATACAGAGTTCAAGCTGTTTAAAATAGTTGGTCGAAAATTGTACGTGTTTCTTTATGCACGGTCCGCAACAATTCATACGACTGGAGGAAGGACCATGCGCGCGTTTTTCCTTTCACTTCTTGATCAGTGGCAAATCATCGACCCTTTAAATTTTCTTTGAACGCATCAAACATATTACCCAACGCGCTAGTCAGCACAATACGGAAGATGCTCCAATACTTTATGGATCATTTGATGCAGGGTTGCTCTTTGAACACTAGAATTGTCATCCAAAAAGAAATTCTTTCCGAGAGACGTTTTCGGTGTTTTTCATTTCGTTCTGCGGGCAGCAGCTTGGCACGTACCTTCATGTTGTAGCGAACCATTTTTCTAATATTGCTTCAGTATTTGTCTTTTTGAGCTCAAAATACAGTAGTCAACACCTTAGCTTTTGGTTGAGTTTTAAACTACTATTGACTGATGATTCCGAAATTTCACATTCCAAACTCCGTCGATTATCCTCCAACTCGGAATTTTTATTCTTCTTCTCGTTTACGCAGCGCACAGTTTTGCGTCTTGGCAGTGTAAACTAATGTATTGTTTTCATCGTGTTCTCGCCACTTACTTGTTTGACTTGAAAATCCCTTTTGTCTCTATCTTTCGCTATGAGAAATATTTTGCGCAAAATGCATATTTTTGGTCACTAGTCACTTTCCAGTCGCCAGTGGCAGTAATCAGCTATTTCTGTTTTTAAATGTTTTCTGAAATGTAGAATTTGAGACGATTTTTAAGCTTCTGAAATGTAGAAATTGAGCCTGTTCCATTCCCAATGGATACCCGCGCCCATAATGCGTATTTCAATTTATGTGCAATTTTTCTTTTGGTGCTGTAAAGTATAACATCTTTTTTGGCTGAAATTTTCGGTGTCCGAAAATCAGTCTTGAAGTATTTTTTTTTCCGAGTTCGAAAGGATTCAAAACGCGTGATCAGAAATTCGGTGTCATGCTACTCTTTCTACTGGCAAGAAGTGGTTCCAAAAGCGTTTTTACTGGAAGTGGACACAGAGATTACTTTGAACTTTACAGAGTGATGCACTGTCTCTTGAAAAGATTCCGGGCTTTAATAGGAGAGCACGTGAATCACGTGACCTTTTTTTCCCCTTCACGACAATGCTCCTGCACGCAACACGATCATCGTCATATTATTTCTTGTATCGAAGAGAGTTACAGTTCCTGACATTATCCGCATTCAGCAGGTTTGGTATCCTCTGGTTATTTTCTCTTCCCATAATGTTTCCCGACAATTCTTCGACATTTACCGACACGAGACAGCCAGGCATTTTCATGTAGAGCTTCTATCCACAGAAGAGGTTTAGCCAAACCACCTACAGGGGGTCCTCCTTTTGGGTAGGGCACAGAAACGGGTAAAGCAAGTCTAGCAACTTTGACAGAACAGTTTGTAAGTGAGAGAGAGCATAGTAGATGGCACCACCGTAAAAGTACGATGTTGCTCATAGAGGGGTGAGAGAAAGTCAGGGGGGAGTAGGAATGGATTCCCAACGTAACCAACTCGGGGCCGTCATTTAACGTACACGTCCAATGCACGGCGGATATTTCTTTTTTTTTTTTTTTTTTTTAATTGGAGGTTTAACGACCACCGTGAGCAACTCAATGGGCTATAAGCATTCGCCCGTCCCTAATTTAGGGTCACTGGCTCCAGTAACGAGGACATCCAGCGATTGTTAGCAAATCACACCATCTCCGGAAGATCAGCACAGGCTTGAACCTGGGGACCCTCCATTGACAGCCTGACTCGTTAACCACTAAGCCATCCGCGGCTCGCTTCCCGTAGTGGAAAACGTGCACTATTTTTATAAGATTTTGGAGATCGAAATCATTATGACCTAGCAGTTAAACATAATTCCAGAAGTTCCGTAGATCCGTGCAAAAGTACAGCCCAGCAAAGGAATGTATAGAGTTAGTAGGAATGCACTTTGAAGAATACGTTGTGGCACTTTTTTTTCCCTTGAAATTTCGAATATTTATGAATGTAGTCCCAAATCTTTTCAGACAAATTTATTTATACTTTGCTTGGACGACAAAAAGAGATTCATTCTTAAGTAACGCAAAATAATGTAGTGGTTCGAGCGTTCGTACCTGCCTGGGATCGAACCCGAGGTCTTCTCTGTGGCAGTCATGAACGTTGACCACTAGGCCACCCGCGGCCCCGAATTGCTGAGCGTACACCGCCCATGTGCTTTATACCCTTCCGTCACTCCCCTCCTTACGTCATGCTGCACTACGGTACCGGACCCTAGTCTATCTCCTGAGTGGTCTTTCGGTCCGTTATGCCTTCTCGTTCTGCTGTTATGCTAATTTCTCCTCTTCGTCCTTAATTTTTGCACACCAGCGTACTACTGTTGTTGCTTTTAGAAACAGCTGTCGAGTGTAATATTTTTTATTGTGATTTTACAAAGCTTATTAAAACTATTATGTTCACCGTGGTAAATACGTAACAGTAATATGATGACGTCACAAATTTCTTTAAAATACGTAACAGTAATGTAACGAAATTACAAATATTTTTCAAATACGTAACAGTAACATGAAGTTGGTATGTCGAAGTTACAAAGACCTTTCACTGTAACGTATCGGTTATGTTTTAAAGTTATGTAACATTTGAGGACACTTTGACATAACCGTAAGAGTTCTGAAACATTACTAGTACATTACGCAAAGTATCTGAAAAGCCTCAGTGTTTCAGTACTTGTAACATATACGAAATATTCTCTTCTGTGTAGGCATACTCTTGCGAGAGAGAAGATACCACTTTAAGTCAGAAAAATGCTAAAGAGAAAGTATTCAAATTTACATAGGGAAATAAACTAAAAAAAAGGAAAGTTAAATTAAAGAATACGTCACATGGTATTGACTATAAAACAAAATCATATTTGGATCCATTTTTTTGGCGTTTTTTTTAGACACTTATACGTTTTTAAGAGCATCCACTAGGAAAAGTATATAACCCAGGTTTCGCTGTACATAAATGTTTTATTAGCTCTTAAACGCTCCTAAGAAGTATGTGTTTCCGATAAGAATTGAACGCGAAATAGATATTGGGAACAATAATTTCTAAAAGGTGTCCATCTTAGACACTGTAAAAGGAAAAAATATATAGCCATATGAAAGATTATGTTTTGAAGATTTATAGACTTATAAAGAACGGATTTTCTTATACGTAATCCTGTGAAGAATACAAAGCGTGAAAGTATATAATAGGCAATGTGTTTCGCGCAGCGGAAGGAAATAACATGGGAGAAAATGCGAAGTCAGAATTCCTTTGAGCATCAAAGGAGGATTCCATTGTCAATACACAGCGGAGATTTTCATAATATACCAGACACAGAAGAAAATCCGGTGAGCTAACGAAATGTTATATTTTTGTGATATTTATGGCGTATCTTCTGTCCGTGAGCAGAGAGATGGGCTATCTACCCCCCACCACAGTAATGTGTTTTAAAAATTGCGAAGTTTATTTTTTAATTGTTCAGTAATAGAAGTAACATTTTTTTTTTTTAATTTTAGGTACATGCTATCGCTAACATGATGCCGAATAATTATGAGGATTAGGATTTGATTCGATGATATTCAACAGAAGCGGTTCAGTATACCAGCGAAATAACATGATACAGTTTTGTCGAAATCGCAGCATTTTTACGTAAGTTATGATGCATAAGGGCTAAGGAATAGATCCCGCTCCTGTGTCCTAACCTTTGACCCCATTTCCCCCATTTTCAAAAGGATGCGTTCCCAGGCACGCCGCTACAACATATTAACATTGATCCAGATCGAAGTATTTTTACGTAAGTTATGACGCATAATGGCGATGGAAGTGATTCCGCTCTTATGTCCTGACCTTTGACCCCATTTAGCCCATTTTCAATAGGGGTTGTTCCCAGGTGGTCCCCTGCTCCATACTAATATTTAATCAAAATTGAACCTTTTTTACGTTAGTTATGACGCATAAGAGCAGTAGAATGGATCTCGCTCCTATGTCCTGACTTTTGACCCCATTTCGTTCACTTTCAATAGGGTTCCTTCCCAGATGTTTCCGTACCACATACTAAAATTTCATCGATATCGAAGGATTTTACGCGAGTTATCGTGCGGACGGTCATACGTAAGGAAGCATATGGGAATTGCGACCATCTGCTCGCAAGAGTGTGACGTCACAAAACTTTAATAGGATCCACACACAACGCGCGACGTAATGAGACAGATGGCGTGACCGCGAGCCAACATTTCAGTCGCGAGATTGTGACGTCATAAGATTTCTAAGCATGTGTAACATTAATGGAACGACGCCACGACACTAAAAACGTGGTAATTCGGTGTGGTTATTTAACGCACTAAAGCAATTTTCTTAAAGTCGAGATCAAGCTAAATTGATTTCTAGTACCAGAAAACGGTAGGTTAACGACTTTCATCAAAAACCTTAGAGCCGTTTTCAAAATAAAATTTACATACATACAAGAATTGCTCTTTTAAGGTGGACATCAAGTAATTTTGTTTCCTATACTTCCAATGAAAAAACTTCTTTACACATTTTCTTCACAATTAATGCGTTCCCAAGGATGAAACTTTGAACATCGATTAAAATAGCTTCATTTTATAACTTGGTACACTTAATAATTTCTAAAACATAACCATAATTATGCAATCCAACATTTATTTGTCTACTGACGTCATCAAAGTACAGTTCGCGCCATCTTTTTTCTGGTTTCAACACCGCCAAAGGAAACGTTAATGTTTTTTAATATAATTAAGGTTATGTTTTAAAAAATGTTAAGTATTCCAAATTATAATATGAAGTTCTTTTAATCGATTTTCAAATTTCCATCCATGTGAACACCCTACTTTTGAAGGAAATGCGTACAAAAGTTTTTCCATTGGAAGTATAGGAAGAAAAATTACTTGACGTCCACCTTAATAATATGGGTTAAGGGCGATAGAATGGATCCCGATCGTATGACCTGACCTTTGAGCCCATTTCTCCCATTTTTAATTGGTTTCGGCCACGGGTGGTCCCCTGCCACATATTAAAATTTCATCGTAATCGAACCATTTTTACACACGTTATGACGCATAAGGGCAATGGAATGCATCCCGCTCCTATGCCGTGACCTTTGACCCCATTTCATTCATTTCCGAAAGGGTTCGTCCCCTGGTGGTCCCCTACCACATACTAAAATTTCATCGAAGTCGAACCGTTTTTACGCGAGTTATCGTGCCGACAGACGAACGGACGGACAAAGCTGGAGCATATACGCTCTTCAACCTACGGTTGGAAAGCTTAAAAAATGTTCCTTCCGAGTACATTTTCATATTTAAAAATAATGTGTTTCTCTATTAACAAACCAACCAAATTGCTCGAATGTACATGTCCTTGTGTGGCTCTAAGATACACTATCTACCAACAAGTAATTGGACACCTGTGATAGCAAAAGAAAACAAAGTTAAATCACCTTCAATAGTTGGTAGAGCCTCCACGAGAGGCGATTACAGCTGCGACCCTCCGGGGCATACTCTCCACCAGGCGTTGTACGACGGCTAGCGGTATTTTCTTCCACTCGGCTTGGAGAAGACAGGTCAGTTCCTTCACCGATTTCGGACGGTGGGGGCACCCCTTTAAGTCGACGCTCCAACTCGTCTCATAGGCGCTCGATAGGGTTAAGGTCGGGGCTCTGCGCAGGCCATTCCATTCGATTAACCCCATTGTCACCATACCAAGCCATGGTGGACTTCGCAACATGACAGGTGGCATTGTCATCCTGAAAGAAATGGTAGTCCACCCAGTAAAACTGCCACAACGTAGGAAGCGCATTGTCATCCAAAATGGTGCAGAAGGTCTCGGCGTTGAGTCTACCAGGAATTGCAACCAAGGGTCCCGTGCCATACCAGGAGAAACACCCCCACAGCATACTTCCACTGCCGCCGAACTTCACAGTTTGCACAATACATTCCGGTGGAAGGCGTTCTCCAGGCAGACACCAAACCCAGACCCTGCCATCCGAACGGTATAGGGTGAACGTTGATTTTTCGCTCCAGAGAACCTGTTTCCACTGTTCAACTGTCCACTGTCGACGTTCTTTGCACCACGTTTGCCGAGCAGCGCTATTGGACTTGGTGATCAAAGGCTTGTGGGAGGCAGCACG
The DNA here is from genome assembly GCA_039090855.1 of Macrothele yani. Lineage (NCBI taxonomy): Eukaryota > Metazoa > Arthropoda > Arachnida > Araneae > Macrothelidae > Macrothele > Macrothele yani. Next base: position 192,794,178 of record CM076995.1, read on the forward strand.
TCCATGATAACCGATTAGATGTGCTTCCTTACGGATGGTATTCATCGAAAGAACACTCCCGGATGCCTGTTGAAACTCCTCACGGATGTGGCCCATCAATTGGTGCGATTCTTCCGAATTTCTTTGGCCAGCACCCGTCGGTCTCTAACTCCTAGTTTTGTGGGTCTGCCGGTTCGGGGCACATTCGACATTCACCTCTCACCTTCCACTTGCCAATCACGTAGGTCACTGTCGATTTTGGGTACTTCAACTCGCTGGATATGTCATGTATGGATCGGCCATTTCTGTGATACCCGACGATCACACCTTTCTCGAAATCTGGGAGCTCCGAACTGCGTGGCATCTTGCATGCGACTGGTTGTGTTGTTTCCCACACGATATTTAAAGGCGGCGCCCGTGACGTGTATCAGGACCGCGGATATCGTCGATTGTAGGGGTGTCCAATTACTTGTTAGTAGATAGTGTATATCTTGATACTTCTTAATACAGAAAAAACTTTTTCGGCAGTTGCAGTTGTTGATGGAAAGTTTAATATTATGTCTGCTAATTTATACACCTCGCTAAACACTATGTCCAATTTAGTCAACTTTATGTATTAATTAATGTCTCTTACTGATTTGTTTTTGTTTTCATCAAGGGAATAAAACAACTGCAGTTCAGTATTTAGTCGAGCTGTATCAAAATTTGAAAGCATAGATTTCTTTAAGTTGTGACAGTTGATGTTCAGGGAAGCTTTCCCAAAATTTGTCAAAACAGTTCGAAACCAAGAAAGCCACGAATTTAAGATATAATATCAGTGATTTTAGTTCATTGACACTTCACACAAACTGAAACAGCGCTCACGAAACACGCGCTGTTAAAGGCGGAAACATGGAGGGACTGAGGTAGTCCGAGGTTTTCTCTTTTCTGAGCAAACCGTTGCGCAAAACAATGGTTTCATTCCCTCCATACGTTCATTCATGTTGTCATGGAAACGCTAGCAGGCGATCGTATCGATGTTCTTCATATCAGAACAGCGAAAACTCCCGAAGACCTCCTTGCGTTATGTCGTAGGTCATCGCTCGCCATACTGATTATCTTAATCGAAAGAAGCGAAGCCGTTCGTGTTTTTTTCGCACCGAAAGCCTCGAAATATGTTAATACCGTTGATAATTGAGTTTTATTTGTGTATATTTAATTGACTTTTATTTGTGCATTACCTGGGCTTCGTAGCTAGCCTATCAAGCCTGGAATATACATCACTGATCTGCATTACATAATTATTGCCGGCAGTTTACATACACTACACTGAAAAAAATTATAAAAGAAAAGTATTCAAGGAAATAGCTGCCAATTTTCCGGAAAGAAGATCATCTACAAAAGAACTTTCTGTGAAATCAATCACAGGACAGAATTAAACAAGTTCTACTGAAGATAAAGATAACTTCAGAAGCTATATTTAGAAAATTGAACAGTCCTTTCTCAGAAGCAACAATTTCGATGGAAGTCATTGACAAAGACATCCGTACTGGCATTTCAACCATGATTTGCATCAACGCCGTATATTCTTTCACATTCTACCCCACAAATGAATTAAGATTGTTTAATACAAAAAAAGTTAGTAAGATAAGAAAAATAAACACTCCTTTTCGCAAATTACAGTCATTTCCAAAAGTTTAAGACCACCTGTAAATTTGTTGAAAATTAAGATTTTCAAAGCAACAAGTAATTACTAGTCAGAGATATTTGAAAAAGTGACTCCACAGTTGAATACTTACATTCTTTAGAACATTGAAAGACCGAAGTCAGTACTTTTTCTGGCTACCTTTGTTTTTTATAACGAACAGAATACGACGTGGAATACTCTCAATGAGGGGGATTTACAGTAGTCACTCAAAATGTCTTTGAACCACGCATACTTTATCACGTCAATCAAAGCTTGGGAATTTGATGGCTGTTTTTCTGCTACCTTGTCTTTTAAAATGGTCAACAAATTTTTGATGGGATTAAGGTTGGGACTATTACCGGGCCAGTGAAGCACAGTTATGTTTTTTATGCAGGTAATCCTTTATTGTCTTTGATCTGTGGCATGGAGCACCATCATGCATAAAGATTGTGCATCTGTGCACTTGCATGGGCGTTATCAGCTTCTCACCTAACACTTTCACATAAAAAGGACCAGTCATTATACACTGGTGTGCGAAAATTAAAGACGAAGAGGAGAAATTAGCATAACAGCGGAACGAGCTGGCAGAACAGACCGAAAGACCACTCAGCAGGTAGACTAGGGCCCGGGAAGGAAGGGCATGCGCATATATGCAGCATGACGTAGGGGAGGGGAGTGTCAGAAGGATATATAGCACACGGGCGGTGTACGTCCAGGAATTCGGTGAAAGCTATTGCACGGTGTACATCGGTTTGAATGACGTAGAGTTGCGGCCACCGTGTGATATGGCCAACAGGCAATCCAGTAGACGACACCTGGATGACTTTACCCGAAGTCGCGGCATTGGGAAGTTGGAAGAAGGTCGAAGTGTGATTAGTGTGGCCGAGGAGTTCGGGATCGCTCACAGCATCGTTTCACGAGCTTGGAGAGCATTTCAAACGACAGGAATAGCTGTCCGAGATTTTAGCGGTGGTCGTCCACAAGAAACCGCGGCGGCGGACGACCAGCATATTGTCCTACACGTGAGAAGAGACAAACGGCAGTTATCGCGTTTTACCGTGGCCAGGAGGCTGCACAAAGGTGATATATTTGCACGACGACCAGCGCGGTATGTGCCAATAAAGCCTGCTCATCGGAGACTGCGGTTTCTGTGGTGCCAGGAACATAAGAACTGGACACATCAGCAATGCGGTCGAGTTCTCTTTAGGGATGAGAGCCGATTTAGTCTGACGAGCGATTCTGGACGTATACACATCTGGAGAAAACAGGGAACACGCAATCACACCTCCAACATCATCGAAAGTGACCGATTTGGAGGTGGCGGAGTTCTCGTTTGGGGCGGTATCATGCTTGGTACCCGTACTGACCTCCACATCTTCCAAGGAGGTTCAGTCACCGGGGTCCGCTATTGTACCTAGGTTCTCCTGCCTCACGTGCGTCTGTTTAGAGGTGCTGTGGGTCCTGAGTTCCTCTTCATGGACGACAACGCTACACCTCATTCTACAGTGGCTGTCGCAGAGCTGTTGGAGAGTAAAGATATTAAACGCAAGGATTGGCCCGCAAGGTCCCCAGACCTTAATCCAATCGAACACGTGTGGGACCTTCTCGGGAGATGCTTGGCAGCACGTCACCAGCCGCCAGCAACGATTCCGCAGCTGCGATTGGCGCTACAAGAGGTATGGGCAACGACGCCTCAACAGCTCCTTTACAGCCTCGTCCTCAGCATGCACAAACGTTGTAAATTCTGCAACGCAGTCAGGGGTGATCATATCCTCTACTAAAGACTGGATTTTTCGTGCCAGCCGCCTGTCACATGGACGTATCTGTCTTCATTCCAGTTTTGCTCGAAGCTACCTTTTCAATAAAGTGCCTTTTTATCCTTTGGATTCCTTGTTTGAATGGTTTTGCCCACTTCTCCCATATTCGTACATCTTGGGGATCTTATGTTATGATTTCAGTCGATGTGGAGCACTTCTGCACGACGTTACATCCGAAAAACCGTATCTTCCTTAATTTATGCATGCCAGTGTAGTACCTGTTGGTAAAAAGAATAATGAAGTAGTACCGGACGCGGACATAGCTCCCCATATCATCTGACTAGGCGGATGTCTCATGGTACTAACTATGTATTTTTCATCAAACCTTTTGCCTTTTGGTCGTTGAACCTGTGCTTCACGTGATTCAAATTGACGCCCATTTGATTCATCGGGAAAAAGAACTTAGCTCCATTTTTTCAGCAGTCCACGTTCCATGACGCTTAGCAAACTGGAGTCTCTTCTTTTTCATGACATAGGTTAGTCTATGTTTATGTAGAGGTTCATGAGAGTGTAATCCAAAATCTTTGCTAAGACGTCCGGAAACAGCGCTGGTACTAATATCAGACCCTTTTGAATGTAGAAAGGCCTTGGTGTTCTTGCACGAACTCCTCTGAGAACGTATAACTATTCGCCTTATGGTATTATCATCACGTGGGGTTGTTTTCGTTGGACGTCCACTTCTCTTTCGGTCGCTAAATTCCCCGGTATGTTGATATTTCATGATCGTAGTATGAAGAGATGTCTTGCTCACATTCACCTTTCTGCTTATGTAACGTTCGGAGTATCCTTCATGATATAAAGTAACTATTTGTACCCTGTGAATAACACTTAATGAGGCATTTTTGCCATATAAAAAATACGTACAAAACCTCTCAGCATGAAAACCAGAAGCAAACTAACGCTCGTATGCTTCCCCAACTCTATCAACAGCTGTCTCTGTAGGATGATGCAACACCGACAGGAAGTTGAGTAATACCGACAGTAGCTGATGTAATCGGCATAAATCTCCTGATACTAATAGCTGGTTTTAAACTTTTGCAAATGACTGCGTATGATGCATTACTGCAGGTATTCAGAAAACTGAACTGGGAGAGATAAGAGAACTTTGTGAAGAGAGCAAAAATAAATTGCCATTTTTATGGACGAAATGCAAATTCAGCCAAAAAAATGGGGAAAAGAAAAATTTAAATAAAATTTTATATACAGTATTGTAAGTTGCGGACACTCATGTACGTTTCCCACCGAAAAAAATATGGTTAAACACTGGTTTTACACCGAAAAATAATATGGTTAAAAACTGGTTTCACACCGAAAAATAATAATAATATGGTTAAAAGCTGGTTTCACACCGAAAAATAATATGGTTAAAAACTGGTTTCACACCGAAAAATAATATGGTTAAAAGCTGGTTTCACACCGAAAAATAATATGGTTAAAAACTGGTTTCACACCGAAAAATAATATGGTTAAAAGCTGGTTTCACACCGAAAAATAATATGGTTAAAAACTGGTTTCACACCGAAAAATAATATGGTTATAGATGAAAAAACTAGTTTTGTCAGAAAATTGGAACTAAGAAGGAAAAGCTGAAGAAATAGAAAAAAGACAAAAATTCTCGTACATTTAGAAGTAAAGAGTTTGTTATACAGGTCTACGAAATGTTACAAATTAGAAGTTCTTCGAGTTATTTTGAGAGATGTCACACATGTATTCAGTTCTGATTACAATGCGATTGTTTATCACAAAATCATGCGGCACAATACATGAAATAGTAGATTATCGAATAGAAAAAAATTCAGAAACATATTTCAATAATTTAAATTACATGTATTACATTTAAAATATTTATATACGACATTTTTATTTCTCATCTAACGAGTTTCAGACTCCTTGCAAATTATCTCTGTTTTCCCATCAAAGCTAAACTTCCGTACTATATTGCTCTGTGCCGCATCCAGTAGCAGTATCCAGTTTTGTTGATAATCTACAGAGATGTGCATAAATCTTGCAACACGTGCCTCGATATGGTTGTTAGCAATTTTGAATAGCAACAAAATATATAGAAAAGAGGTACTAACCTATATTGTACACTAAGTGAAAGGAAACTTCATGTAGTATTCAAATAAAAAAAACAGTTCCTCGATATTATGTTCAGTTGGAATTCCGCAATGATTTGTGTGGTGTCACACAAACATATCACGTCTGATTTAAATAAAGACAGGATCGATAGCTCAGTTATATTAACCCATCAAAGGCGGGAACTTTATACGTAATCACAGCTCAGTGGTTCTGAACTGTTATTGGTTATTTTTTAATCCTCTGTGTGACTCTATAAAGGTACAAACCTTATTCACACGCCAGTACCGATGGCGCGCAAGACTTTATGTGTTTCTGACAGTTACGCTATCATAACGTTGCATCGGGAAAGTGTTTCTCTCCGTCAAATTACTTTAAAAATGAAGTGTCATCATTCTACAGTGTCCAGGATAATCCAGCGTCATAAAGAAACAGGATCCTTTGTTAATCGTAAACGCACTGGACGGCAGCCAAATTCATTGGAAAGAGACAATACAGTGCTTAAGAAAATTAGCCACGCAAATTGGAAGATGACATCACCGGAGCTGGCAAGAACATGGTACAAAAGTGCTTCAGTGATCTGTTCTGCTTCGACAGTCTGTCGTCAACTACTACACTTTGGACTCAGAGGTTCTAAAGCAAGGACGAAACAGCTGCTGAAAAAATGAAAAAAACGCCAGCAAAACGATCAGTTGAGCAACAAATAATGGTACCTCATATGTAAGGAGGTGTCCTGGCGAGGAATTCAAGCCAGAGTACACCCGGCCAAACCATTAAGTGCCTAACATTTGTCGTGATATCATCTTGTATGACTGCATCTAACATTGCGAGACTATGCGTTCTTGACGGACTGATAAATGTGCAAGTACATTGGTGTCCTAACCGATGAAATGCTAGTGTAGCTGACTTATTTCCACATGGGGTCTGCGTATTCCAGGACGACAACGTATCGAGCGAAGACTGTGCAAAACTGGTACACAACTAGAGGTGTGCGTCGTCTTGACTGGCTTGCGCGATCTCCTGACTTAAACCTACACGTGAACTTGTCGAGGAAACTAAGTGACGAAATATTGAAGAAGCTGACAAGAAATAAACAAGAGTTAATTGAAATCATAAATCACGGATGGCATTGTGTAATTTAACTTGTCAATGCGATGCCCAAGAGGTGTGCTCTAGTGCTCAAGAATAACGGCTATCCTATCAGATATTAACATGTCTTGTTCTTCCGTAAGTGTAGGCAAGAGTCCATTGTATTTACTTTCAGTTGCTTTTTTGTATAATTTCAAATGTATCAGTAAACAATTGATACGTTGCCTTTTCCCTTAATGAACGCTAAATGGATATACCGCGCATTAAATGGATATCCCTTAATAAACATTAAATGGATATACCGCGCAGACCTTGCATTTTTGTCTCATAATTTTTATAACGTTATAAAGTACTTAAATGCCTGATCAGATTTGAAATTGACATGCATTTTCCTTTCTTTTTGGTATATAATAGAGGTTAGTACATCCTTTTTATGAGATGTATTGCTTTTCAAAAATGTTGACAACTATGTCGAGGCAAGGGTTTAGAAGCCTTATGCACACATCTACGTTTGACTTGGTACCTTCACTCCATAATCTCATTATCGTGATAAAACAGGCGGCTTCGTGTAGACACGATCCTCGCATAGTCATAATTGCTTTCCGGCTCAAAGTTTACAAGAACATTTTTTGCTTATTTTGGGGGATTAAAAACCACAACGAGTAACGCAATGGATTCAAAACAATCGATTGGAGGTTTAACGACCACCATGAGCAACTCAATGGGCTGTAAGCAGTAGCCAGTCCCTAATTTAGGGTCACTGGTTTCAGGGAAAGGAGAGAGCCAGTGGCGTAAGACAAACACAACATCCATGCCTCACGGGATTCGAACCCGGACCCCTGTCGGACGAATGATCAGAAGCCCTCGCTTAGACCACTGCGCCACCTGGGAGGCTTAAACAATCTACTGACAATAATGTAGGGACATTGGCTCTAGAGAAGAGATATAAAGAGAGAGAGAGAGAGACAGAGAGAGAGAGAGAGAGAGAGAGACAGACACAGACAGAGAGAGAGGGGAGGGAGAGAGACAGAGAGAGAGAGAGAGAGAAAGAGAGAGACATAGACAGAGAGAGGGGGGAGGGACAGAGAGAGAGAGAGAGATAGAGAGCTAGTGCCGCAAGACTAACACACCACCATACATACTTCACACGAGATTCGAACACAGACCCATTTCATACGAATTATTAGAAGCCAACTTTGAGCATGCTCAAGTTTTACAGGTGGTAGTGGACAAAGACACTTGTGTCCTTTGTCCACTACCACCTGTAACGTACAGTCGATGGAAAGATTCGATGAATGTTTAATGTTATATTTTTGTACAATAAAGGACCCATTTGATACGAATTATTAGAAGCCAACTTTGAGCATGCTCAAGTTATACAGGTGGTAGTGGACAAAGCCACTTGTGTCCTGTGTCCACTACCACCTGTAACGTACAGTCGATGGAAAGATTCGATGAATGTTTAATGTTATATTTTTGTACAATAAAGGACCCATTTGATACGAATTATTAGAAGCCAACTTTGAGCATGCTCAAGTTTTACAGGTGGTAGTGGACAAAGACACTTGTGTCCTGTGTCCACTACCACCTGTAACGTACAGTCGATGGAAAGATTCGATGAATGTTTAATGTTATATTCTTGTACAATAAAGGACCCATTTCATACGAATTATTAGAAGCCAACCTTCAGCATGTTCAAGGGTTTCAAAGCATGTTCAAGGGTTATAGATGGTAGTGAACAAAGAAACAAGGTCGTACAGTCGATGGAAAAATTCGACACATTTTTTCTTAATTTTTAGTGTTATATTCTTGTACAATAAAGGTTCAAAAATAGCAGTCATTACCTTGATTTTTTGGTTCCCTCTTGATAATTTGCACACAAAATGCAATGAACATTTTTCTTACCTTTTGTGGTTTGCATCAGTTTTTCAACAAAAAGGCACAGACTATACGTGAAGCATAAGATTTCCCCTGGCCTCTATGTTTCACTCCAAAAGTAGACCGTGTAAGCGCGTTTTAGGAAATCTGTGATGTGCTGCTTTTTAATGGCAAAACCCCCGCAAATATAACTAAAACTGTAAGACAGTTAAAAAACCCTCCTGCACACATTATAATCAAACCCACCCCTTTCTACATTAAAACTGTACTCAAATACAATAGACGCATATTGGACCACCGTTCGGGCCGAGACATGGCTCTAAATTGCAGCTTTAAGTCTTATAAAGAGTTAAACGTTAGTAAAGTACAAGTTCTGGTATGCTTGAATATTGTGTCCACATATTGCGGACAGTAGTGTATGCCACAGATTTTGTCCATTCCCCTCTGAATTTCAATGGGTAATAAAGGCTGTCAAAGCACGATGAGATTCGTTTTAATATAGAGCACAAACACCACACCTCCCAATCACTATCTAAAAACGTAGGTTAAAAAACGTCTTTATTTACAATTAAAAGGGTTATAGAAATTAACAGGTGGGTAGTTACACCAGATGATAAGAATTCCCGTGCAAATCCGTTTATTTTTCGTAATAAATAATAAACAGGCGTGCGAGCTTTCACCATCAACGCATTTAAATCTTGTATATTCTTTAGACGTTATTTTAAGATTGAAGAAGCCATCCGTTGGTGGTGAAAGCTCGCTCACCTGTTTACTATTTATTACGCCAAATAAACGGATTTGCACTCGAATTCTTAAAAGGGTTAGTTTAAAAGCTCTATCGAGCACTTTCGGAACCACTATGGGTGCATCATCAGGCTAAGGAATGGAATCACTATGAAACGATACATGACTTATATAGTAACAGGGATGAGTACAAGAGCCCAAATATGTAAATGAGATGAGTAAAGGATATTAAATGTTACTCACTACAAAATTGTACCAAAATTACCTAAAATATTTACCTACGTTTTTAAATAGTGAGTGGGAAGTGTGGTGTTTGTGCTCTATATTAAGATGAATCTGATCGTGCTTTGACAGCCTTTTTACCCTTTGACTAGTAGCACGAAAGTAAAAACCTCTGGTTTTTTTCTAAGCCTCTGAATTTTATAATGATGCCTCCCACACTTGCTGTGTAACTGCTTTAAATATCAGGCTTGTAATACTCACGGGGCAGGAAAGTTACTGAGGAGAAGACTGGTAACAGGGAACTGTTATCAATCTTCTCCTTAGTACTTTACCACTCTTCTCCTCTGTAACAGGGAACTAATACCACTCCTCTGAGTAACACCGTTCCTCTCCCCAGTACTCCCACCCCCATGAGTATTACAAGTGGGATATTTAAAAGTTAAACATCATGTTTGAGAGGCATCATTATCAAATTCAAATGCGAACGGGCAGAATCTGTAGCATACACTGCTGTCTGTGCAAAATACAACACCAAGAAATACATAATATAACGAAGTGAGATTTATAGAGTATATTACTTATGATACAAGATGTAGATCAAAAGCACACACCATATGTGATGGGAAACACAATACACCGTAATTTGCGTATCCACCCCAAACGGCGATAACAGCTCGTAACGACGTACCACTGATTGGAGGAGGTTATGGATGACGCAATGCAGAAGGCCATTCCGTGCTGTCTTGATTCGTACTCATAGTTAACTTTAGGTAACTGGCGGCGAAGACTGATGTGACAGTTATCGAGCGACCATATCTTACCCTTGTTCAATGGGCAACAAATGAGAACAACGGGCTTGTAGAAGAAGACGTGGCGCATGTCGGACATCCAAGAACTGTAAGACATTTCGTACCACATGTGACCAGCTGTAGTCCTGTTGACAGGGACAGTCTCGCGGATGCGGCATCATTTCATACTCCGCAATGTCCGCGACATACCGCTGGCTGGTCATGGTTATTATATAATGCGCATGGGGAAGTAACGTGAACGGAACTCAACAGCAACACCCACTAGACAGCGCCGTGTCTGACTCGTATGACGCTGTGTAGGGCATGCCTCCAGCAACCTTTCAGCACGGTGGCGCTGTAAATGAATACGTTCATCATGAGCAGTTTGGTTGAGTGCGTAGATGAATATTACTTTTGGCTCATTTTCTTCTTTATTAAAATTTTGATTTCAAAATATTTTGAGTCAGGAAGAATTTAAAAGACATGTCCATTACACCCGAGAATTCGGTCCCATCTGTTTTTTTGTGTATGCAGTTCATGCATGCATGACTAAGTTTTTCTACATATGCTTTACTTTTCATGATGCGTAACTGTATGCTTATATGTATCATACACGGTCGAGTCACATTAATGTGAGCACCAGCTAATATCCAAAGTAACCGCCGTGCGCAGTGCGGACCGCAGCTGGACAGACTAGGAGTGACACAATAAAGGGCTGGAATGACTTTACCGGTATGTGGAGCAATGCTGAATGCAATGCATCTGACAGCTACTGGAAGGTGCGTGGTGGAGGATCCATAGAGCGAACAACACATTTGAGGTGTTCCCACAGATGATCAATTGGGTGTAAGTCTGGGGCAGTAGGGGGCCAGGGAAGTATTGTGAAGTATTCATCGTGCTCTTCCAACCAACCTCGGAGATTTCTAGCTGTGTGACATGTCGCAATTTCGTGGTGGAATATTCCATACACCACAGGAAAGACAATCAGTATGTATGGATGTACGTGGTCTGCAAGGGTGGATTCATAACGAATTCGTTCCATAGTACCTTCCACAGGTATGAGTTGACCTAGAGAATACCACGAAAACATTCTCCAGAAGATAACGCTGCCCCCACCAGCTTGTGTTCTTCTACAAATGGTTGAATAGTGTTTGATCTCCGATGTTGCTCGCCTTATACGCCGCCATTCATCCGTTCGAAGAAGCAGAAAACGTGCCTCATCGGAGAACGCAGTCCTTTGCCAATCAGCGGAGGTCCAATTCCGATACAGCCGTGCTGACGTGTCAGGCATCTAGCGACCATCTTCCTGCCGATGCACCTTCTTTAGCATAGGTGCAGTGACCATCTGTGTGCATTGGAACCCCATACCCTGAACTGTCGTTTTAGACACACTTCTGGTAGCCCCCTTGTTCATTCGGCCAGCGAGTTGTTACTCCACTCTAGCGTGTCGATGACCCTCACGCACCTTCGAAGCCGACGTTCACCGATCACATCAATGGCACGTGGTGCTTCGCAGTTTCCACGTCGATTATTCGCAATGTTGCCATTTCCCCAATCCCGATACATTTTAACCACAGCAGCACGCGAACAGTTCACAAATTGCGCTGTTTCACAAATACAGCCACCCTTGGCCCGAAAGCCGATAATCATTCCTTTTTGCAAATCTGATAAATCGCTTCTTTTATCCATGACAGCATCCAGTTATATATTTTCAGATTGTCTACAGCACACCTTACATACAATCCAAGCCAGCTCACGACACGTGCCTTCATTCTTTGGCTAAGCGCTGTAGACGTCAAAAGTAGGAGGTGGTCACAATAATGTGATTTGACTGTGTGTGTGTGTATAGTATATATATGGAAAGTCTGTTTTATATTGGACGTGGATAAGAATGTCCATTAATGTTAATGGTGGTTATGCCAACGAATCATTCACATCTTAATCTGTAGAAATATTCATTATACAGCATAACATTAAAACAAATGCTTCACAATAGATTGATAAACTTTGCTTCAGCTTAAATAATTTCGGCACCTTAACTGGTCTTATTAGAATTGCAGTTCTCTTTGAGACGTGCTAAATCTCTCTAATTTTCGTAGAACACAGTTATTTGTTTTAAATTCTTTCCTTCTAGAAAAAAGAAGTTCCATTATGAAAAACCTTTAGGGAAGTACTGCATTTCTCCTATAATAGTAAAACGGATCCACCGAAAAATACCACTTGTTTTCGAACAGCTTAGAACGTTTGATGGGAATAATGATTTTTCTAATTATAGTTATAAAATGTTCTTAAACTTTTTGAATAAATTTAGAATATTAAAATAACTTTCTACAATTTTGGATGTATCCACAAACTATATGTAACGCCCTCTCAAGCAGATCTCAGTTGTTTACCCATTTCCAAATGCATCGTAATGGTCCACATAATTTTCGAGCATTTTCCATTTCAGGTATTTTTAACATTTCTTAAGGTTACTTAAATACTAACCACCACCGGATATTTCAAAATTTTTGATATATGGAGTATTAAGAAGTTCTGGATATTAGAAGTATTTGAATAGTTACTTATACGAATGTGTTCCACTTCGCCAAAAATATTTTTAATTTTAAATCTTTAATTATAATGCTGGCTACGTATAAGTTCGAATCTAGATATAATGTGTCGTACGTGTTTGTGTATGTGTGAGAGAGACAGAGATAGAAAGCGAAAGAGAGAGAGAGAGAGAGATAGTGTGTGTGTGGGACAGAGAGAGTTAGTTGAGAAGGTTCCTGCACAATACTTCCCTATTTTACTGGAGGTATCCTTGATTTGCCTTCTGGAATAGATTTGTTAATTAACTTCGTCAAGAAAATGAACAGTGTACATATTGTTAGAAACTCCTGATTTTGCTTCGTTAATAATCCCATCTGATAACATTCTTTCATTTGAACAGTAATAATGAAACTGTTCTGTGCAGACTGAAGAAAACGGGATGCGAGGTCTGTTTGTTATCATGTTCTATCATCGCGTCTGCGTGATCTCCAAAATAAATCTCTGGGAAAACAGCTCCTTCAAAATATTTTGTACGATGTCGTCCCTCATTATTTTTTAGGCGAAGAGACATGGCATGTAATGCCTGTTTAATCGTGACATTATCTTTTAAGGATTTCCATTCAAAAAACGATCTCATTACAGGATAAAACTTAAAAACATTTTGTCCTTCAAGCTGAAAGTCTATTATTCCTGATTTACTTAATGACAGGAATGTAATTCTAAAGTCCCCAAAATGTTTTGTGGTATTCGTGATTGTTTCTTTTCAAACGCATTCTAAAAGCCTACCTAAGAATTGCTTTTACTTTGCAACAGCATTTAGTTTCAACGAAAATGATCTCTTCTCTGTTCCAGAACTGTCACCGTAGCTACGTAAAGAATGCTGTATGATGATAAAAGAGATTTTCTCATCAGCAGCAGTCCTATGGGGTTTTCTTATTTTCAGACATCGAATAGGATGCACCACAGATTTGGCACTTGGTGTTTCGGTGCTGCGAACTGCTTGATACAAATATCTTCAATTCCCTTACATAAAAGAAAATTCCATTTTATTGCATGAAAGAAAATGATCATACAGTAAAATGTTTCATTTTACCTGCCATTTAATTTCACATGAGCAGATCTTTTCCTTTACCTACATTTTCCAATCGACTTAAAGCTTCTGTTCAGAAAGGCGGATTCAAAGTAATACACTGCTGGACAATTGCTAAGAACGGATCATAAACGGCTATATAGCGCATAAAAAAGTAAGTGTGGTTGGATGCCAAGTGAAATAAAATAATGTCAGAATGCCAGGACATTACAAGAAAGGCAATTTATTGTGCTCTGAAATCCAGAAGGCTTTGAAACGTGTTCAAGGGACAAACAGGCCATTTTGTGCAGAATACGTAAACGTGAAAAAATGCAATTACCGTCCACAGGCGTTCCGGCGTAAGATGTCAATACGGGATATGGCCACCTCGGAGGGCGATGCAAGATTCCACACGTCCTGTCATGCTTTGCACAACATTATTAAGCAGCTGTTGGGGTAATTTATCCCATTCCTCTATCAGTGCACGGATTAGGGTGTCCTTGTTTATTGGAGGGCATTGGCGACCAGCAAGACTCCTCCCCAAAGCATCCCACACATTTTCAATGGGATTCAGATCTGGAGAACGTGCTGGCCATACGAGGCGTTGAATATCCTCGCTCTCAAGACACTCCTGGACAGCGACTGTTCGATGACATGTTGCGTTGTCGTCCATGAAAATGAATCTATCACCGACAGCACCACGGAGCATGCGAACATGAGGTAGCAGAACATCATTAATGTATCGTTGTTCAGTCATAGTCCCAGTTCAAAGCACATAGAGGGACGTACGGCCATTGATCATGATGCCAGCCCATACCATGACATTACATGTCGGATATCAGTCCCTTTCCTGTATGTTTGCTGGACAATATGCAGTACCACTATCACGCCAGATCAGTTGTCGTCGACAATCAGACGATAGACTGTATCTACTCTCATCTGAGAAGAGGACAGCAGACCAGTCGTTATCAGTCCAATTGCGATATTGATGGCACCATTGCAAACGGGCGGTACGGTGACGTCTGGACAATGGGATGCACACAGCAGGACGGCGGGCGTATAGTCCTCCTTCATGCAAACGTCTGGCGACAGTTTTTCGGGAGATCCGCTTGCCAGTAGCAGCCATAAACTGATTTGCTACCTCACTAGCTGTGCTACGCCGGTGTCTTTTTGTTGATAGCACTATGTACCGATCTTCTGCAGGTGTCGTACTGCGAACACGACCTCCCCCGCGACGTTTGCTACACTCTCCATTTGTTTGAAATGATTTCCAAAGCCTTGAAACAACGCTGTGGCTGACGTCGAACTCCCTGGCAACATCTATTATTTTTCTACCTTCTTCAATCTTGCCAATAATACGGCCACGCGTAAAATCATCTACGTGATGTCGGGAAGACATACTGAAAATTGCACGTTCGTCAATTGATTCTTTCACTTTCAACTTTGCGTTTGAACAACAACGGTCAATATGTGTCAAATCCTTTATATCTCTTATCAGCGCTATGACGTCACGAACAAGTTCGGCAATCCAAAATTTGCATACACACAACACGTCTTACTGTATCTCGCACTTATGCTAATTTCCACATTTTCCTGCCTTCCATTTTATGGTTGCTATCGTTGCTATTGTCATCCGTCCTTAGAAATTGTCCGGCAGTGTATTATCACACTGATTGAAGATAAGAGGCATTACTGTTATTGACACATAGTCCGACATGTATTTATATATTGTTTTTTTTAAATGGTTATCAGTTTGGATATAACTTCATCTCTAGGAAACTTTCCTTCTAAAAGTCAGGCTAGAATCCCGTTTGTCCTGTCTAACCACTTTCTATCCAGATGCTGGAATAAATATATGGTGTTTTTTAAGATTGGTTTCCGTGAAAAGTCAGAGGGGGTGGGATAAAAATTATACCTTTAAATTCCGTGTTTTCGTATGGACCACATATATTTCCGTGTGGTCCTTACAAAATCACGATAACCTTTCTATCCAGATTCTATCCAGATTTTTCTTTCCTTTATATATATCCGGACTAATTGTTAATCACGATATCCTTTCTATCCAGATTTTATCACAATCATGATATCCTTTCTATCCAGATGCTGTAAACCTTTCCTTTTATATATCCGGACTAATTTGTTAATGTTAGCTTCTCTGATAGCGACCTTCAAAGTTTGGAAATGTGAGCGCCACCAATTTTCCTATAGGAAGTTCTACAGCAGATAAAGAATTGCATTTGACGAATAATTAACAGAATAACGGCTGCCTGGGAAAATCGCTAAAAACGTGTGCCCAAAACAGATTGGCAGAAAGTTAAAATCCACAGAAGCTGCACATGTACAAGCGTTCAACACCTTCAGCGACGCTGCACGCTGTGGTCCTCTATTTACAGGACTGAATATTGCATCATGCGTTATTCCCACGGAACAATTAATTACCTAAGTTTCTTGCCGCAACCAGAAAAGTATAAGAACTATGACACTGTCGCGTGTCTCGTGGAGCGCGAACCAGAGTCATTGGCAGTCTCTAGCAGTCATTGGTCCACACAGCCCGTATCGTAAACACGTGGTTTAAAGATAATAATCATATAATGATTTCACAGGGAATAGCGCATTGCTTGAACTTCAAGTTTCTGGAACAATATGTACCATGAATTCGAAGGGTAACGGCCAAATTGGACCCCTGTTTTTAAAAACCTGCCTTGCGACGATGTTGATTCCAGAAGTGGAACAAAATTGAAAAATTCAGGATTCTTTCGTCAAGAAATTACTTAAAAGTATTTTACAAAGGAGGATTTAGGATGTAACCCTTCTTATTCATAGTAGCGAAACTGACTCACTGATTCAGATATTACAAAATCACCTTCCTACCGCGGTCAATTGGTTTACCTGTAATTATCTTACTATTAAAGTTAAGAAAAAATAATTAAATTTTCTCCTATGGTCGGAATGCAAACCGTATACATTTTATAATTTTAAATAACACACAGGTTGAGGTTGTACAAAGTCTGAGATATTTAGGCGTTTTTATTCAGCTGG
Source organism: Macrothele yani (assembly GCA_039090855.1). Taxonomy (NCBI): domain Eukaryota; kingdom Metazoa; phylum Arthropoda; class Arachnida; order Araneae; family Macrothelidae; genus Macrothele; species Macrothele yani. The sequence goes on from CM076995.1 coordinate 192,811,077, forward strand.
ATCTTAAATCTAACTCTCACACTGATTATCTTATTTCCCTAATTTCTCGAAATATTGGAATCATCTTGAGAGTTATGGCTTATTTGTCTCCGAAAATTATGATTTTACTTTATTACACTTTAATTTATCCCTACTTTTCATATTGTATTTCGATCTGGGGCTGGACTACCAATTATAACTTAACTAAACTTCAGAGATTACAAAATAGATTTTTGAGACTGGTGCAATTCAGACTTTCAGGTTCCTCCTTTTCAAATCTTCATTTTCTCCCCAGATTGCAGCCTAATGATGTTCAGTTAATAAATATTGATCAGTTATACCGTTTTAAATTGGCAAAACTCATGTTTAAAATGGTAAAGAATAAATTATTCTCTTCTTTAATTTCTTTAACTGTCCCTAATCATTCTTACTCAACTAGACATAAAACTTCACTGATCCCTTTTTTCCCTTCACATCAACGTTCTGGAGCTTTAATTAATTTTGCTGGCCCGCAGATTTAGAATTCTCTCCCACCAAAATTGTTGGCTATTAATAATTATAATTTGTTTAAAAGAAAACTTAAACAACACGTATTATCCTGAAATCAGTTTCCTGATATTCTTATTATCATCATTTTTACCTCCTAAACGGGTTGTGCGGTGTGTCTGGCTTGCTTTTTTCTTGGATAATTCTTATGTCTTCAGTCGTCAGGATGAGAGGGTTCGTCAGGCATAGCGGAGGCCTTTTCCCTCTTATTTCCTGGTTGTTGCTGTATTAATTTGCTTTACAATTGAAAGTCTACTGCCTATTGTAACAATCGAAATACGACATAAATGCTGTTGTTGTTGTTTATTGAAAATTTAACGACCACCGTGAGCAACTCAAAATTGCCAAGAGCAGCCATGCAAAATGAAACAGTCCATTTTCCATGCATCAGAGAAAACGTGTCATTAAGAAACACTTCTAGATCTTGGCATAACAGCAAAGCAAGCGCTTTGGAAAATTCATGAATATTAAACGTGAGACGTAACGATGTTTTTCATTTGGAACATATTTTGGTGCTAAAAGCAAATAACACTGTACCTTTGTTAGGATAGTGTACGTATTTTATGAATTTTTTTGATTGGAGATTTAACGACCACCGTGAGCAACTCAATGGGCTATAAGCAGTCGCCCGTCACTAATTTAGGGTCACTGGTTCCAGGGAAGGGAGAGAGCCAGTGCCGTATGACAAACACAACATCCATGTCTCACCGGGATTCGAATCCGGACCCCGTTCGGACGAATGATCAGGGGCCATCGCTTAGACCACTGCGCCACTGGGGTGGCACTTTTGGGAATGTAAGCCCTTGAACTCACATAAAACAATTTTTTGTTTTAGGGGAAGTATTGTGTTTACAGACAGAAGAACAGACAAATTCAATATTGGCCTTGAAAGTTACATTGTTATCTTCAAAAATAACAATGATAAAAACTTTATTCCCATCCACGTTCGTGAGGTGCAAATAAAGAGCTACAAACTTTTTAGTTGTCAACATCTAAATTTTTTTCGAAAAAATACTGCAAACCATTTTTTATTTGCTGCAAAACAAAATAGCACAAAATGATTAAAAGTCAGTGCAATTGAACAGTCATGCATATTTGTTTCGTGGTAAGTCAGTCATTACAGCTGTTAGGGCACTTCTACTACTCAGGCAATCGATAGCACCAACGTAATTTCGTGTTTGAGTAGGGAAGTGGTTTCCGCCAAACAGAAAATTAATCTCACGCAGTGGAAAGAAATGAGCCGTTCCCTTTGGATATCAAATATCCCCATTTCGTTCACATTTCGGGAATCTGCCGTTGGGGACCAATCATGAGTGCATCAATGACTTGTTGACAGCAATTACTCCGGAATTTATTTGTCACCCTTCCTCTCAAATGACATGCTAGTAGAATACGGTTGCATCAATTTCTATTGGCTCCAATTCGTTTCTGCTTTCTGTTTTCTATTCTCGGCAAGTCTGGGCGAAGTAGTACACGAATTCTTTTAGCTGCACATTTTCCACATATTAACAAAACTGAATGAAGACCCCGAGCTACTTCTCGAGTCTCTCTCCAGCGGAAGAACTATGAGTTCTTCTCCGAATTATTATATTTTGGTAACATAGAAAGGGAGATAAATCACCGCATTTTATTAGACATTCCCATATCTTTCATAATCTTGTGCTAAAAGCATTTTAAAACACGCGCATGGAAGACGAATTAACATATTCATAACTATTTCCAAGCCCTACGACTACTCTGAACTAGATAAATTAATAACGAGGAACTGTACAATGACGATACTTAAAATAGCAAAACTACACTGGTGTTCAAAATTAAGAGAATTTCCACCTTTTGTCGATTTTCACAAAAAGTACGGAACCATAGGCACAAATTATGCTGCCTACTAAGCATACACATATGCAACGTCGAATACGTAGGCGTACACGTGCGTGGGGGCGGAGCTGAGACAGCGGAGGGCATGAAAAGCACACGTGGCTTTTTCCGCGATTAGTTCGCTCGTACTCCTCGGCGACCATCGTTGTGTTTCTTGCAGGTGTTGGTTCAATTTCATAAGCAGTCAAGCAAAATGAGTTGCCAGGAACGTATTAATGGCAGAATGAGGTAAAGAATCGTCGGTAGATTGAAGGCAGGGCAATCGCAAGTACATGTTGTTACAGAGCTTAATGAAACGCCCAGTGTCGTCTGCAATTTGTGGAAACAGTTTAAGAAATCCGAAGCCATATCGAGAAAGCCAAGAGCAAGATCGTCCAAGAGCCACGACGGCCAAAGAAGATCGTTATTTGGTACTTTCAGCGAGGTGCCACAGGACTGCTACAGCTACACAGCTATCTCGTAAGCTGCATGCCGCCACTGGAATCCGAGTTTCAATGGTTACTGTTTCCCGATGGCTTCATGAGAGAGGGCTTTTTGCCAGAAGACCCGCTGTTTGCGTCCCGCTCACATCAACACACAAGAGAGCGTGTTTAGCATGGTGCAGACAACATCAGCCTTGGACCAGTCTTCAGTGGGGTAACGTTTTCTTCACAGACGACTCACGATTCAGCCTAGACACTGATTCTCGAAGTACCTTCATCTGGAGAGAACCTGAGACCCGATAAATTTCCTCCAACATCCGAGAAAGGGACCGCTATGGCAGTGAAGGTGTCATGGTCTGGGCAAGCATCGTGTTGGATGGCCGCACAGTTCTCCATGAGTTTGACAGATGCTCCCTGACTGCTGAGAGGTATAGGGATGAGATCGTATAGCCCTGTGCTCGACTTTTCAGGTGCTCAGTTTGCCCTCGGTTCCTTTTTATGGACTACAACGCTCGTCAACATAGGGCTCACCTGGTTGACCATTATCTCATTATCTTGAAAGTGAAAATATTTGCCGGATGGATTGGCCAGCCAGATCGCCAGACCTAAACCCGATCGAACATGCCCGGAACGCTCTTGGGATGGCAATTGCAGCTCGCCATCCCCTTCCGAAAACCATCCAGGAGCAGAAAATTGCGTTATTGCACGAGTGGGACCGACTGCCACAGGGACTCATCAACTGCATCGTTTCCAGTATGTCGTCGCTCTGTGAGAGCTGTATAACTCTGAGAGGGAACATACTCCGTATTAGAGTCATTTTATGTTTGAACTTGCAACATGGATTTTGGACATTCCTGCGCGGATGATCCTTACTGACGATCATGAGTGCGCAGCATGACTGCTGTATGTTACAATTTTTTCTCTTATATAACTGTGTATCCATACTAAAATTCATTAAAATGTGCCCATTAGTTTTTCAGAAATTCCACAAAATGTGCAAATTCTCTTAATTTTGAACATCAGTGTATTTTAGCACTCCGATTGATTGGCGTAAAATTAGAAAACCAAATGTTTCCAAGCTTCTGGACAACAACCAGATGGCGTTTTGCACGAAAGTATGTAGGTCATGCTACCTTTGTATGTAGGACATGCTACCTTAGTGAGAAAACAGTTTGGCTAAAAATTGTGTTCTGCTAAGCAACTGTGGCACACGTGATAGCAACAATGGCACACATGATAGCAACAGTGGTACACGTGATAGCAACAATGGCACACATGATAGCAACAGTGGCACACGTGACAGCAAAAATGGGCGTCTATGAATCTAAGCAGCTGATATAAAATTAGGCTTTAGCGTAAACATTTTTGCGGTGCCAGTTTCCTCTGGGCGACTCTGGTCAAAAGATTCCATCTCAGTCGGTTTTTATTCCATTGAGAAGAAACACAAAGTTTCAGCTGTTTCTAACTGATTCATCGCTTCATCAACATCAGTCACCGAAATTAACGTTAATCCATCGACAATTAGTCATGTTGCGTTATTCGATCTAACGTTATTCTCTGCAAGTACAATTTAACTGACGGTATAGAAAAGCGAGAACCACCGTGTACTATACGCACGTTGCTAATGTTTGAACGAAAATAAAATTTATTAAAAACTTTTTGGTCTTCAACAGCAGCTCCGATTCCAGTTGCTTACTGCTGTGATCGAAAAATGATATCATAATAATAACAATAATCTTTCTCTTCTGCATGTAATTTAAAGAAACGGTATTATTCTGATCATCATCATCAACAACCATGGGACAAATTGCCCTTAGGAGCCGGCCACCAGATAGCAGCAGATTACAATAGTCTTATATTTTTAATATCAGCGCATCAGCACTCATTTAGTATACCCTGTCATGGAAGAGGGACCAGGGACTAAGTGCATCCGAGACCTACTTCATCATCATCAACATTCATGGCGAAGATGCCCGTAGAAGCATACCACCAGATGGCATCAAATTTCAATCCTCTTTTATTTTTGCTATCAGCACATTGACACTGATCTGGTAAACCTTTTCAGGAAAGGGGGACTAGGGACTAAGTGCGTTTGGGCCGTACTTCAGAGGGAACCATCCAGGCATTCGCGTCCTCACACCCGAGGAGTCTGCGGAAAACTCTGGAAAAAAACGTAGTCTAGATGGCCGGACGCACTTTAAACCGACAGAGATATCCGCCTGTCACACAAAGCGTTAGCCAACTGCGCTATGCTCCGATGGTGTTATTTTGATCACCAAATTCGTTTGTCAAAACTTCGAATATTATTTGCGACAAATGTGTCAAGTGAATTAAATGTGTCAGGTCAAGAACGTTTGTGAATTAGTCTCCCCCCAAAAAAGAAGAAAGAACTTATACATAACGTTCTAAATATGAAAATCTGTTGGACGGTAGGAAGTCAGCCCTACTTGCCTTGCAGCAGTTGGCCACATAGTCGGAAGATTCTTTCCTCAGCTATTGGTTAGAATTCTTGGGCAACACTTTTCCGTTGGCTACCTCTTACAACCTGTTCTTCTTTTAAGGGTTATGACAAAATTATTTCTGAAAAATTAACAAAATGAATTTTCTTCTTCTCATTCCGATCTTCCTTGGGGAAACATTGTAGCCGTCGCACTCTTCTGTTTCCAGACAGAGGATATAGTCAGACCGCAAAGATGTATAGCACCTCTTACTAAATTACAATCGTCAGATTTTGTTGTTGTTATTGTTTCTGAAAAACAGTATGAATGAACTTGCATGGTAATTTCTGGCTCAGTGAATGACAAATCGTCTACCAAATACAAAGAAATCCATGTAAAATATACGGTTCATACGGTTCTGCTGTAACCATGTCTGGAGATTGACAAACTTCAGAGATAGCATTAGCCTACAATAAGCTTTCTATCTGTACGTGTATTTGTGTAGTGTTAACTTTACGTTAATTAGACAAATTTCGAAATGCATGTGAAACAAAAAAGCTTCTGTTACATAGATTTTAACCTCAGAAATATTAGTTTTCAGAAAACACTATGTTCCCTAGTCCTTACTTCCTTAGTCTAAGAGAAAGACTCAGAATTTATGTTTTGAAAGAAATTCTGTTTATCGAAGATTCTGAAATCAGTAAAAATTCACTTTCCTTCTGTACAGACACATCATCTTGAATCCTAATGACATCGGATCCCTCTGGCGGGAATTGATGTACATTAAATTTTCCGCACATTTGCGACCCAATCGGACTGTAAATAACACGTAATATTATCTTCTCAGCTAGCGTCAGCAAATATTCCTTTGCTGAAGGCATCAGAAGATTTTTTTACACAGCACCCCCTGGAGGCTACAAGCGTCATGTGCTGCATATATAAATGACTTATCAGGATTGGGGTGATCAGAACGGAACTATGAAAGACATCCTTCTTAGAATGTTTTCAATGTCAAAGCTACTTGTTTTCAGTGGCATGAAAAATATTTCGTTTCATTGTTTTATTAAATCATTTGAGATTCAATATCATTGTTTCTCGGTCGAAGTTTTCATTAGAGAGGTATGAGAATTATTTAATATGACAACAGTTGTCTTTATAGACTGCTTAGATGAAGATGTGAACGCAGTGCCATGCCATTGCAGGGTGAGTGCACACCTACAAGTTATGGAAATGATTGCATTTGCAGTACAATCGCACGAACGGCGCGTAAGATATAAGTGCACAACCAGCCCGTGAGGCCATCAGTCGGCCGCGAGAAGTCAGTAGTTCTGCTGTAACCGTGTCTGGAGAACGAACAAGGGGCGCGAGTGCCGTTAACACCCCGTCGTACACGATTTCGTCAAACGAATGAGATCACGAGAGGTGTCATCGTATGTCTTCGTACTGCCGTATGGTCCTTGCGTCTTATTAAGGATCAGAAACGCATGTGATGCCGCAACCGTCGGTCGCATATAGGGACAGTAGCCCCAGTAAGTGTCTGTGTAACGTTGTAGGGGGTCGGGAGCAAGGAGACGATCGTGCAATCGCACCAATCGTCGCCTCCGACGTCATGCCGTAGGAGACCCACAGATCACAACGGGCAACATTTTGCGCAGTGTATGGGGAGGCTTGGATACTCCGATATCGACGCGTACAATGTCGCGCCGAATGGATGCGTCTGGCTTGTTGTCCAGCAGTCCGTTGCAAATGTTACCCTTAACAGAGAGCCATCGTCGTCACCACTTGGCGTAGTGACACTACGATGGCCGAATGAAGCAGTGTGGTGTTCAGCGACGAATCGCGGTTCTGTCTCACCACGGATAATCGCCGTGTGAAAATCTGGAAACAATGTGGCTAACGGGCGGATTCTTCCGCCATTGTGGAGCATCACACGGCCCGGCAACGTGGAATCATGCTGTGAGGTGCTATTAGTGCCAACAGCGGCTCACCGGTATTACGCATTACGGGCACATTGACGGCACGCCGCTATGTTGACGAGGTGCTGCGGTCCGTGGAACTACCGTATCTGCAGCGCATCACAAACGCCTTTTTTCAACAGGATAACGCCCGGTCGCATGTCGCTCGGACCAGCCTGAATGCTTTATACGGTGTGCGGATGCTTCCGTGGCCAACACGATCCCCGACCTCTCATCCATCGAGCATCTGTGGGACACGATTGGAAGTCGGTTAAGTACCCGCCCACCCCCGCGAAATGGAGAGGAACTGTGGACTGAGATCAAAACCACATAGTCTGCGATACCCCAGGACTCTATTCGGTCTCTCATTGCCTCGATGCCATGCCGTATTCAACGCTGTACCGCCCAATATTGGACCAAACTCCTTATTGATCATCCTGTATATTCAGCCGCTGGAGCCTAGTCTGTATGTGACAACTAAATCATTTGTTCAGGACCTACTTGGCTATCTGTGAGTGCAGTTTGGTCCGTTTTCAAGCATTCCTTCATGGTGTGGCCTTTTCTCTGTCAGGCAGTGTACATATAAAGTAAATTGGGAAAACAAGAAAATGCAAGTGTTTCCGTCCGGGAATAGTTCGACTATTTCGGAATGACCTAGAGATCTGAAAATTTATATGCTGATAAGTCTCAATATCCATATGCCGAGAAAATTAAAAAAAAATGGCGGCTTTGAAACACTTCTTAGCGGAATTTTTCGTAAATTCTTCAACGACTTCTAAATGACTTAGAGATCTGAAAATCGGCGTGGTGATAGGCCTTATGGTCCGTATACCTAGAAAAGTCCGAAAATATAAATCGAAATGGTGGCTTTGGAGTATTGTCTGCTTGAAATTTTCTACCGCTTCTACACCTAGAAGTCTGAAAAATAAAATATTCAAAAGGGTGAATTAGTTTTACTGTTGCAAGTTATGCTAAGTTTAAAGTTAATTATGCCAGAAACGTTGAAATCTGTGAAAATTACATGAAAATTTGTTTTAAAATTAAGAGGTGCCGAAGCCTGCTCCGTTTTACATCACACCGACCCTGTTCTGAATCCCTTCCGTGACAGGATTTATCAGATAAGTGTCGGACGTCACGACTCTTTTCTAAATCTTAAAGCAGTTACGGATCTCAAATTACTTTTCTTTCCCTTTATTACTTTTCCCTTTGTTCGATTTTATGTTCAAAAAAGGGTTTTATAGATTCACCGTTGGGAGAATAGTATTTCATAAAAAAGCTATTATGTCTCCTAGAAATCCAATCAAATTTAGCAACTGGAAAGGGATCTTCAATCTTTTTGTGGATTTGTACATTGGAGAAATATCGAAATCAAAATCATGTCTCTCCGGAATTTAAAGTTACAATTGGGACAGCATAATTATCTCCATGGCGTTGCTGTTTTCCTGTGCTTTCACTATTTAGATAGAACCTAAGAAGGAAAATAGAGAAATTAGTTTTCCCCCTCTAATATTGGCCCACATGAAATTTTACAGTTTAGTGCAACTTCAAAATGTCATAAACCCTTGTGCTTTGCTTGTTTCGAGTATGACTTCGAAATTTTCTTTCTTGTTTGCTTCCTGTCATATCAAATTCCTAATTGCTCTTTACAGAAATGTTGATTTTGAAAAAAGCAATGTCTCATGACGAGTTACCCGAAGTCGGCACCCTGGCCACGACAGACACACACTGGCCACCGAGATTGCACCGCACACCGGCATGACATCACCCGGTAGGTGACAAACCGCCCCCTATCTGTATCTAACCAGCTGCTTACCAGTGAGTCGTCGAATCCATGCTAAGTCATTGATATGATGGAGGGGGAATCTGAACTCATTCAGCCAGAGGAATCTTTTACACGCCATCCCATGCCCAGTCACGTTGCTTCCATGCCCGTTGTAGACGGAGTTATTAGGATGCATGGCCATTGGTCAACATAGACGCCTAAACGAGCTGCCGTTCACTCAGTCCCATCTGACAAAATGACATCTAGTTTGGTGTCTGGAAACGTTTCTTAGTAAACCCTGGTTGTAGTCTGCTATTAAATGAGGCTTCCTGAGCCATCTGCTGTTATTTTAAGAAAAAGGTACTGGTGTTTTAAGTGAACAAAACATGTGTGATCAGTCATTCCAAGAGAGACCGGAGAGCTTAACCCACTAGAAAATTCCTTCGGGTCTTCAATTTCTCAGCTTAAATAAATAAACCTTTCAATTACTACACTCAAGTTAAGCAGAAAGTAATTCTAATTCTAATATTAGCTTTTATATTTCCCTCCAAAACATTTTGTAAAGCACATAAAATATAAGCAGATTACTTGCCCAAAGATTACTTGCCCAATTATTTGCCCACACTACTGTTTGTGAAAATTGCAAAACCATGAACGACTGCTTGTATTGGCTTAAAACTTGCAGGATTTAGACATGCAAGTAATTAAAATGTTAGTGAATATGAGCATGCGGTTTTGTTCTAACGCTGTCTGAACTGTCAGGTTTTGTGTATAAGGAGGTGGCTCAAATCAGCTGTTGCAATCAGTCAACAGCTGATATTGAATCAAGAGAGTGTTTCTTGTGTCTCGCTACGGCATCGTTCCCGAAGAAGGTCTAACGGACACTGAGCGAGGATTGTTGGGATGAGACAAGCTGGATTTTCCTACTGAGGCATTACCACTCGTACGAAACCAAACGCCAGTACACCGATACGAACGTAGAATCAGTGGACAGATGAAGCTGGGACGCACAGAAATCCAGAAAATGGATCGCAAATTTGTATGACTGCACGGGGTAACAGAAACCTCTACCGCATGGCAGCGACATCGACGGTGTTAGCGCTGCAGTGGCACACTGTCACAGGATAGTCTTCGTCCTCCAGTCTGATTCACAGAGAACTGGTGGCTAGCAGCACATTACTACACATCCTTTGCCCCACAAACGCAGTCGCCTCAGGCTGCAGTTTGGTCTGAAACGCAGACATTGGCGCGCTGACTGCAACAGGTCGTGTTTTCGGACGAGTCACGATTCAACAGAATGCACCATGATGGCTGCATACGTGTTCGAAGACATCGTGGTGATTGGCACTTTGCAGCGTCATAACCGGCCCAATACCAGACGAAATGTTTTTGGGCGCCATAGGGCTCGATTCGCGATCTTGCTTGATAAGAATTGAGTGAACTCTCAACACGAAGAGATACATCAGAGATGTATTAGAGAGGTACCCGTTCTGCAGAGTTGTTCTGGCTCTATCATCCAGTAGGACAACGCTCGACCACATGTGGTGCGGAATGTTCAAGACCTCTTCCATGAAAGACCGATATCGCTGCTTCCCTCACCTGCACGTCCGCCGGATAAGTTTTCGATCGAACATATATCTGTGACATGATAGTTAAGCTACTGGCCTGTCAAGCGCCTGAGCCAGTTAACTACAAATAAACTCCGGCCTCGCATAAAGGCAGCCTGGCATGCTGTTCGCCACGATGATGTCAAAAACCTATTTCATTCAGTGTCCCACTGTGTAGAGGCTGTTATTGTTTTCTGATCTGACTTCACACGATACCGAATTTTGAAGCGAAAAATCTTGTATAGCTCCGCAAATGGAATTAGTTGTCTCCTGTAACATGAGGAATCTGTGACATATCAAGCTGTAAAGAAAGGTCCCGGAAAAAACCGTATGTGACGTGTGCAATGCAAGATACTGGGAGCCCGCCGTAGCGTAAGCATACCAAAGTGTTGCTTTCTTTTCCCTTTGTTTTTTTTTATTGGAGGTCTACCGACCGCCGTGAGCAACTCAGTGGGCTATATGCAGTCGCCCGTCCCTAATTTAGGGCAGAAAAATTTAAAAAATAACAAAAGCCAAGGACGTCCAATTTGAAGTGAGTGCTTCTGAACGCACTCAGAAAGTTCGTCAAAGGATAAAAAGTAATCGCTGTGTGACTTCTGGGATGCTGGAATGTGAATTTGGTGTTAATAAGGAGACGATTCCTCAACATTTTGTTCCAGATTTCGGAGGAAAGGAAGTTTGCGCTCGTGTTTTTCAGCATAAATTGTCAGTCGACCAGAAACATTCACGAGTGCACAACTCAAACGACATCCTGGAAACCGTAGAAACAATGTAAAATTTCCCCAAAGCATTGTGAAATGAAACGAAAAGTGTGATTTCTCAGAAACAGTCGCCACAGTAACCCGAAGGAAAGAAGGTCAGGTGACAGAAGGCCAGCATCAAGACAATGCTTGTGTTCTTTTACTACAGGATGGGAATTCTGCATCACGAGTTCATTCCTTAAAGTGTCACTGGCATTGCTTACACACACGTTTTGGAATTATTGTGGAAGATAATTGTTCGTGTTAGGCCTGAATGCAAAAACGAGCAAAGGGTCCTTCACGATAGCGCACTCTAACACAGAGATGCCAGTGTGCAGGAATTTCTGTCACGAAAACAATTGTGGGCAATTGATCATCCCCTAATCTCCAGATCTATCACCTTGTGACTACTTCTAATTCCCTAAGTTAAAATTGCCTATAAAAGCAAAAGGTTTTCAAGACATTAAAGGCATAAAAAGCACAGTGACATCAGCTGTACTCCACACTAAAAGATGACCTCTGCAAGTCCTTCCCTTCTTTGGCTGATCGTTCCACTTCTTGGGTTAACGCAGGAGGAGTATTCTTTGAATACAACATTTCACATAGGTTTTCCTGCTTTACCATTTTTTAAATACAAGTTAATCGTATTACTTAATTGCCGCACTATGCATTCAACATCACCTGAAACTATCTGGTTAATTTTATGTCTAAACTCTATATAGTTCATTGCTTTGTCTCGTAGCTTTATTGTGGTCTTACGCTAACGAATGCAAGAAAATTTATTCTACTTATTCTTTGTCTAATTCGGAAATACTTTTGAACTTCAACTGACTACAAAGTAAACAATTCTTGAGATGTTTTCGACCGTAACCACCACAGAACATTGTGTAATGCGATTGAACTAAATTCAGTGAGTGTTCTCAGAAGTAAATTTGTGTCTATTGCTTTTTTCTTTTCGCTCATCATTTTATCCTGACTCTAAGCCAACAAGATTACAAGCGATTGTGTCTCTTTCATCCACCACAATAGCGACTGTGTTTGTGAAACTATTGGCAGCTTCCACACCACTTAACAGTCACATCTCTAAAGCGCCTTTCTCTGACAACAGTAATCCCAGGTTTCCTGTCGAGGAAATAATGTCAAGCTACCAAGCTTAAAAGACAGACTTGTACCAGGATTTTCTTCGCTGCTTCATCGGCTATTTATTGGGGCAACGCTTCTATGGAAAAAAAAAGACATTTTCGCTTTTTCTCGTGGTTCTGGCATGTACGAAATCAAATAAAGGAATTAACAAAGGAAAGAAAGCAAACGACAGTTTTACGATCGGAGAAAATCTTCTAAAAGAACTGCAGTTCTGGATGTTAGCCCGGAGATATTTTGAAATAGTGACTTTGGAAGTTATGGAGGACGTCCCTGCCAAATCACATTATACTCTCACAAATAAGATATGGGCTCTATCAGTCGCTCACGCAGTTCTTATCGATCAGGACGAAATGAGTCCAACAATGATGTAAAGAAGATATTATATCTTAGTATCGAAAATATCGTAATTTCAGTTTTAAAGTACTTTCTGTTGTAAACAGAATGGATTGTGACAGCTGAAGCTTAACAGTGAATAACATCGTACTGAGATTTGAGCAACAAATATTGAAGTCTCGTGCGACATTAATCAATGAAACGATGAAAGATTTCCGTTTCTAGCACGATTCAATGATTAAAAGATGAGAAATATATACAATTAAAACCATGAGCACTTTCGAGGCAGCCGCTAAAGATTTTCGTCTTTAGCATATCTGAAGAAGAGGCAGCCGCTAAAGATTTCCGTCTTTAGCATATCTGAAGAAGAGGCAGCCGCTGCCTCGAAAGTGCTCATGGTTTTAATTGTATATATTTCTCATCTTTTAATCATTAAATCGTGCTAAAGACATTCATCGTTTCAGTACTGAGATCTGTTGAAACAAGATTGTAAAACAACTTAGAGTGCATCAGAAAGGCCTGTACACTGCTCGATATTGAAGTTACCCTACCTAGAAAGAGTGACCTAAATGAGCAGAAAATCACCAGAGGCATTGAACATCGGGTTGGATGGTACATGATCAAATTTACTGGTTTGACCAGCTGAAAGAGAGGATCAGGGCACAATAGTCAGCAACTTGTGTTACTACCATATTCATAAATACAACTAGACACACTGCGCGGAATGGAGTTATGAAGACGCTTAATGAAGTTCCACGAAATGTTTACCTGGTCTCATAATTCTTTTTTTTTTTTGATTGGAGGTTTAACGACCACCGTGAGCAACTCAATGGGCTATAAGCAGTCGCCCGTCCCTAATTTAGGGTCACTGGTTCCAGGGAAGGGAGAGAGCCAGTGCCGTAAGACAAACACAACATCCATGCCTCACCGGGATTCGAACCCGGACCCCTTTCGGACGAATGATCAGAGGCCAACGCCTTAGACCACTGCGCCACCGGGGCGGCGTCTCATAATTCAGAGGCATTCCAGGGACCGCAAAATAGACTTGGAGACGACCAAGGGCGTCCCATATATCCGTAATGGGTGATATTGTCGGTGATCTTGGTGGACATATTATCATATAGATCCCTGCTAGGAACAGTAGGAAGATATCAGTGATGTGTTTTCAACGTAATCTTACTGGAAAAACGACATTTCGGATGCCACCCAGAAAAAGGCAAAACAATATTCACATAAAACCCAGCTGTGAAATTGAACTCCAGATGAGGATGCCCGGTTAGCTAGCCATGTGATGTTCACGTAAAACTATCATATGGCAACGACGACACCAGACGTGGGTTCTCCGATCCTCGGCAGAGAGAGAGAGGGAGAGATTAGGAACCCTTCGCTGAGGTGCCATCCCTTTCGCCACGCAGCTCCACTACAATATCACTTCAGCCGAGCACGGCAATACCCTACGGTCATTGATACTTGACGCAATGGTTGCCGGGAGTGCAGGCCTACCTCTTTCAATCTTACTGGCGGAATAGTGATGGGGATATCCATAGTCGACTCTCTATCCCGTAGAGTGTTCCCTGCAATAGCCTGTTGTTCCACAATTGGCTAGCAACAAATTTGCCAATCAATACGTGCTGATGTCTGCACGACTGTACTGATCCTGCTACCAGCACTGCCGGTGCTTGCTGTTGTGTCCTCTGCTGGACCGTGCTGTTACCAACACGGTCCTGCTGTTCTGCCATTCCGGTTCATATCTCGTGCGATTCGCCTGATTGACCAATCAGCTTCAGTGAGATCTAAGTTTCTTCCTCTTCTAAATATGACCATTTGAGTGGGTTGGAGACAAGGTCTATGAGGCATCTTCCGTCTCTGATGTGATGAAACAGCCCTCAACACTCCGTTGCTTTGTCTCGTAGGACATGAAGTACTGGACAGTGGACACAGCACTGCATCGTCGGCCCTTGTATGCCCCTTTATCTCCTTGTATGCCTCTTTTATCTCCTTCTATGCCCCTTTTATCTCCTTCTATGCCGCTTTTATCTCCTTGAATCCCCTATTTATCTCCTTGTATGTCCTTTTCATCTCTCGTACATCTCACGGTATTGGTTTCCCACTGGAAGGATTTGCATATCCCACCTTGTTGTACACACCTACAAATCTGGATGTCGATAACCCGCCTACTTCTGAATGATGTAATTTCATTTTCGAGCAGTGTACATGTGCTGTATGTGTGCGCACATCTTCGTAGGAGGTCTGAAGAGAAATTAGCAAAATCATTTTTGTGTTATGCAGGGTAGCATTATTATCTACAACAGCACATTTACCTGAATCATATGACTTATATTCTAATTTAATTTTCATTTTTAGTTTCTTTCCCTATAGGAATTTTGAGTTCATTCTTTTTTAAGCGTTCCAACCCTAACGTTATATTTTCCTCACTCACTGAATGTTAAATAGCAACACTTTTGTGGTCAGGTTGAATGATGTGTTTATGTTTTGACAAGCCAAGAACGATGTATACAATGTGCGGAGCAAGCAGCGTAAAGTGTGGGTAGGTTAGTGTAGCATTGCGTTGTACCTTGTAAACTATACGTACAGACATAAAGAAAAAAGAGCCATCCCCCTTAACTTTGGAATCGTTTGCAGCATATAAACAAGTAGATACCGGTGGAAAGGACTCGCAGGGAACTATCACATGATGGGAAGAAGCATGCTAATTAACACGCTAATTATCATTCGATCTCCACATTTTTCCATATAAAGGATTTGTTATTTTATGCCCATTTTATTTAGCACATGAAAAACACCCTAAATCTTGAATGTCGTCCAAATCGGATGATTCGTAGCGAAGATATTTGCAAACAAAGTTAGAAGGACCACCCATAAATCTACATCTGGGAAACATGCTTGGAATGCTTTCTTCCCTGCAAGAACAGTGATAATGCTGGGAAGTGTGCATCTTACCCGAATCTCCGACAGATTATATACAGAGCACATATGCGAACAGGATCATGACCATAATCTGTACAATAACTTGTGCACATCCCATCTAGGGGCGGGGTTCATTTTCTCTTGTTGTTTTCTTTATAACAACTTCATTTATTCGTACTAATGATTTAAATTAGTATTAGAATAAACAGTATATAATTTTCGAATGATCGAAAACCCTGATTTATGCAAGCTGAAATTTGTTTCAAATATTCTTGTTTCCGATCATCACATTTTCTCGAGGCACTGAGTATTCACTTATCACTGAAAGGTTGTTTCATAATAGAAAATTGAAGCCGAACCACGAAATCCGTTTTTTAGCGTCTTTTGTAAAAACGATCGTTCTAATGTTACTGGTTTGTCCGTCCGACAGTCTGTGGACATCATATCTATGCAAATATTAGTCCGATTTAAAAAATTATTTCTGTATTGGGAAGCTTGAAAAGTGCGAATGAAGATCCTTTATTTTGGTTTGTTTTTTTAGGAAGAAGAATTTCGATGCTAGAGGGCGTAAGTACAGATATCGAATTCAAAATACATTTTATTTCATATATTTGCTTCTAAACATCCGGTTGTAAAATTATTTTGCCTGTCAATTCCATTTCTGATTTTCCGCTAGGGGCGTTACACTAAACTGCGTTTTCTCCGATATCTCTGCTTCAAAAACTCCGATTTGAAATATTCTTTCTGCTGTGGAACAGCTACAGATGGGAAATCTTTTGCATATGACAACTACACTGGCGGAAAGTGAAAAAAGAACACCAAGAAGGAATTGGCACACGATCATGAAATACATATGTTAATCGGGTCGAGTATACATAGGTGTGATGTTAATTTCGGGACCAACTGGTGAGCGCTTACGCCACAGCACGGCATAATATTCAAATTGTCGTCGGTGGTATTTAAGGAGTACGGCGAAGTGAATGTAATCAGTCGTCGGCGTACGGACAAGTGCGAAGACCCTAAAGAAGCTGCAATGCCTGGACATGGAAGACGTGTACGATTTCAGCAGTTGTCGGACTTTGAGCGACGTCGTCTAGTCGGACTTCGCGAGGCCGGGTGGTCGTATCGTCGTATTGCGGAGCGAATTGGACGGGAAGCATCTGTGGTGGTACGATGGTGGCGTAGATTGTCCGAGGAACATTCCCACTCGAGTAGACGTGGAACCGGGAGTCACAGACGGACTTATGAGCGGACTGATCGACGCTTAAGAAGAAAGGCGTTGTCAAGCAGAACATCCACTGCGACGCAAATCCGAGCTGCCGTTGCACCTGAGGTGACTGTGCGAACAATCCGCAACCGTCTACTGGATGCAGGACTATGTGCACGTGTGCCTCTGGCATGTGTATCTCTGACTCCAGCCCACCATCAGGAACGACTGCAGTGGTGTCGCCAACGTCTGCACTGGAGAACACAATGGCGATCTGTCGTGTTCAGCGATGAAAGTAGATTCTGCTTGGCAGCCTCCGTTGGCCGTATGCGTGTTCGCAGACGCACAGGGGAGCGTCTCCACCCTTCTTGCATCCTCCAGCGACACACAGGACCTACACCTGGTCTCCTGGTGTGGGAAGCGATTAGCTATCACTCCCGTACACAACTAGTGTTTGTACCGAATACGTTAAACAGCACCTCCTAGATCAACAGCATCATTCAGCCCGTTGTTATGCAATTTGTAAGGTCGGTCCATCGTGGTGTTTTCCAGCAAGATAACGCACGCCCACACACGGCACGTGCAACGCAACATGCACTTCAGGGTGTGAGACAACTTCCATGGCCTGCACGTTCACCGGATTAGTCCCTCATTGAGCACGTGTGGGATTTTATGGGACAACGACTTATCAGGTCTCCACGGCCAGCCACGACCATCCCCGATTTACGCGTCCAGGTTGAGGATGCTTGGAACTCAATACCCCAAACTTACATCCAACATCTGTACGACAGACTCCATGCCAGAATTGCACAGTGTGACGCAGTTCATGGCGGTTCAATATCGTACTAACCATGTTACATGGAAATGTTATTTTTCAGTTTACCAGCAAATGGAGCTGTATTTTGCCATTATGTTTTTATCACGTTATCCTCTGTATTCCGTTATTATGCTGTATAAATTTCGTTGGTATCAGACGTCTCCTTCTTGGTGTTCTTTTTTCACTTTCCGCCAGTGTAATTTTTGGTAAAATTAGTTTGGCCAACAAGGGACCTAAGGTTCGAATTTTTGCTTCTGATACATATTTGCAGCAAAATATGTGCTAAAATCTCGAACGATAACATTCGTGCGTGGACCGATACCACTGGCATCAATAAACCTTTTCGGAATACATTCTTCTTAAAATAGTGCACGGTTTCTTGTCCAGGTGGAGTAGATGTACGTCCTCTTTTTGTCAGTATCTCTGCTTCTAAGATTCCGATTTGTAAAATTCCACCTTTGTTGGATAAAGGTCCCTGTGCGACATCTTTTTCATATAATTTTAAAACTCCCTAGTAACCCATAGACTATCATCTAGGTGGCAATAAGATAAATTGCGTTTCCCCAATGTCTCTGTTTCTGACACTCCTATTTGAAAAATTCTTCATGTACTGCATACAGCTCCCGATTGAACATTTTTGCATATAATTCCTCATGTTTGGTAAAGAACAGTTTGGACACCAGGGGGCGTACATGTTAATTTCTGGTTCTGATGTATTTGCAGCAAAATCTGAGCTCCTCAAAACTCGATTGAAAATTGTTTTTCTTCGGTGAGATACTACTAACTATGCAGACTCTGTGTGCGTATTTTCTTCCCAAAATAGCGTACAATTTCGCCTCTAGGGGATACAAATATCTGCTCTGTCGTCCTCAATATCTCTGCTCCTACATGTACAATTTTGAAAACATTCGTCATTTTCTTTGTAGAACACTTTAGTCTAGTATATGAGGAATTTCACAATTCACAGTTCAGTCGGTAGGTTGTGCTTGTGTACTTTTTGTTTGCAGCTGTATCTTCGCTTCTAAACACCTATTGAGAAATTACTTTTTTTTTACCATTCACGACAACGGGGATGTGGACCATTATCGTCTTTAAATAAGGCAAATATTTCCCGCTAGGTGGTGTAAGTGCCAATACATTTCTCTTTTTTTCTCCTCTGTTTGCGGGGGACGTAGCTAAAAAGTTGTTTTTCCTTAGCATCGCTTTTCCATGAAGAATATTTTAAGCTTGTTTCCAACATTCCCATTATGCAATATTCTTCCGCTAGAAGGTGTAGAGTTATATCACGTTTCTTTCTCTATTTATTATTTTAACTGTTCGATTTGAAAATCTGTTGGTCTTCGATATCCTGCTATGAAAAACGTTTTGCGCGCCATTCGTTAATTTTTGTAGCATACGTTTCAGCCGCTGTTGGAAGTAATGTAGCTGCTTATTTCTGGATGTTTTATCGACTATAAACATCCCGTTAATTTTTTTAACTGGTTGTATTGACTTTGAATACCTTTGAAAAATATAATTCGCGTCAGGAAGAATTCAAAAGATTTGCTCGCTACAACTGAAATTTCGGTGTCATCTTTCTTTTTATTTCAAATATTTTGAAGGCACAAATATAGAAAATGAGGATGCATTAGGTGTACAAATAAATTTTGAAGCGTTTTAAGGCAAGGCAACATGTAATGTGAGAGAAAACAACAATACCTTTACGAACCAAAATATGCACCGCCATTACCAAACATCTTCCGCCAGAGTCGGGCAGCTGGCGAATTCCAGCCATGAAAATGCTTCGTCGTGTGACGTGATAAAGTCGTGAACCCATTTTTGTACTTCGTCACATGTCCGGAACCGTACAGCATATAAAACATGTTGCATCTATTGCAACAAAGGATAGCCTGAAGGGGCTATTTCGGGACTATATGCCAGGTGCTCCAAAACTTCCCAGCTAAGTTACAATAACGTTTCCTTGACCGATTTCGCGACATACGGCCTAACGTTGTGAAGCAGTAAATTCACGCGACGCAATCTTTTGGCTGTCAATAGACGTTTCCGACAGATTTCCTGGTTCAATCGCAGCAATTGATGCTTGTAGTGATCAGCAGTGACAGTTTGGCTCTGTTCCAATAGATCATAAAAGAACACACAATTCATATCCCACCAGATGCACAGCAGAACTTCCTTGGAGTGAAATTGCGTTTCGGTATCGAAGTGGTTACTTTACAAGAGTCTACCCAGTGATTTTTACGTTTGGAATTGTCGTACCATATCCACGTTTAATCACCCGTAACGATGTTACACAGGAAAGACTTTCTGTGTTGTTTATTCAAAAGATTCAAATACTTCATGACACGCTCATCCTTGTTCCTCTGGCTCAGGTCATGTGGCACCCATTTTCCTTCCTTCTGAATCTTTCCCATTGAGAGTAAACGATTGGAAGTGTCTTGTTAAGTTACCCCAAGTTGCTCAGTTAGTTCGTTTTGCGTTTGAGACGAATCTTCATCCAGCAATGCTTGCAGTTCCTCACGTGCAACCTTCTGCGGGGCGCCGCTACGTTCTCGATTGCCAACATCAAAATCACCTGCTTTGAACCGTCTAAACCAAAACTCACACGTGCTGTTCGATACAATATTCTCTCCCAGAAGAGAACAGATCGATGCACATGCTGTTGCAGCACTTTTACATTGATGAAATTCGTAACGAATGTAGTGTCGAATAAATGCAGTAACGCTTGGCATTTTTCATCTGCCGATGTGCGAGTGCGTTTGACTGTTGGGAAAACTTCTGTGTGACATTTTATACATTTGACCAGTTACGATCACATGAAAACAACGCGGGGGAATATCGGATATGTAAATTAGTGGTATACGTCACACAAAAACGCTTTAAAACGTATTTGTACACCTCATAAATATCAAGTATAACTGTAAATCCGTATAAAACTGTATGCTGCTTATCATTGGTCATGTATTACGAAAACCAGCTGAAAAGTCCACATTCGAGTCGGGCCCAGCCACACATGAACAAGGATTGGTTCGACCTAATGAAATAAACCTGCAAATATAATAGTATTTGCTGTACTCTGATACATATATAACGGAACATACAAAGACTGGCGCTGATGTTAACCAACTGAATGGATAGCAGATGAATGTCTATGTGCACCAAATGACACATGACATGTTTGATGTCAAGTTTCACTTAACCAAAACCCACTGTTTAAGTAAATTAGTGCATTAGTACAGTTAAAATGATGCAGACGTTTGAGCCATGCCCTACTTCGATAATTTATTTTCTAGCTGTTCGTAGAATTTCGGACTATATAGCACATCAACGTGTTTCAACATTGATGAGAAAATGTTGACAACTCATTCGGAACACATTGAGAAAGTAATTCTGGAAAATGCGTTCGCAGTGTGTTACGACAGTGTTCCATACTTTTTCCACGAAGTGTTCCGAATGTGTTATGTAAAAATATCGTCTTCTGTCATAAAACATTTTGTGGTGGAGAAAGCATTGTTAACACATGTGGAGAGTATCGATAACACTTACACATTCGGAACACCTTGGGAACATACCAGGAACGCAATGATCACTCTTTTTTTGGAAATGGCTTTCACAAAATGCTACGAAAGTGTGCGATCTATTTGAAGTGATATGTTACTTGGTTTTTACCACCTCAAAAACTGACTTTGCTTTCATAGTTATCGGGCTTAACACACGAATAAATGGGAACCGCTATATCTTGTAATTTAAATTTGCATCTCTGATATTAATTCCACGTGACATTCTAAAACAGTATAATTTTCTTTGTTTGAACGTATGAACGTTTGTCCCATTTTGTTGCGTACAGCACACGTGTGTGCACTTTGCTTTGTTGTCATAGAAACAAAGACCAATTTTTAACAGTTTCTGGTGTGACGACACCGCATCTAAATCATTCTGACTTGACGTCATATATGCATGATCAAATCTTTTGAAACAGAAAAACGCTACGTCAGGAATTTCGGATCTACTTTGTCGTTCATAAACGACATATAGAATTTTTCATTTAGAATCCTATCGAATGAAATTTAATTTTAAGATTTCTCTTGCGAACCGTAATTATTTATTTTAGATTGTCAAACCAGTTTATTTTCTCATTTAAGTCCAAAAATTGAGAAATCTAATAGAGCAGGAAACAGAGTCTTTTTTTTTCATGCGTATACTAAAGAAACATGATTGGGAACTTTCTTTTTCCATAAACTAAGAAATTCTCAGAATATAACTGGATTTTTTTTTTCGTAGAGTATAACCAGATGGGATGACGTTTGAAAAATCACGAGATTTTTAGGGTCGGAAAGGTGAAAATAAATCCAAGCTGAGAGATGGCACGCCATTTCTCTTTGTGAGGAGGACGACAACAATACGGCAACCGTGTTGTGTGTCAGGACCGGTGGAAGGAAGAAGAAAAAAAAAGCAAAACAAGTCCTTTCCTCAGTGAATTGTGCGTGGAAGAGAACCTCCAGATTACGTGAGCGGTGGTGGTGACAGAAAGATTTGCTTGACGCTGGGACAGTGAGAAAAGCCACATGGCCTAGCCGCTCAGCGCTCTTGCACGTGGTTGGTGGGCAAAGTCTGTGGTCGGAAAAGTTCGAAGAGGCGCGAAACATTACAACGGATTTTCACTCTCTTGGGTCTCTGAACGTAATCGAATAGCACGGTCGTTTTTCGGTCGTGGCGGTGTGAACTATGGAAACCAGCCGTTACTAACGCTGTTCCACTGAGGTGGAATAGCTCTGAGAGACCCAACCTCCGGGATAGGATGTAGCGATCGATAGCCAATACCTGCGGGTAATAATTATGCATCTGTAGAAGGACATCAGACTGAGGTCTGTATACGAATAGTCCCCCTGCATCTGTGTTGCTATTGCAATAAAATGTGTTGCTGGACTTTGTATCTCATCCACACCTGTGTTGCTATTGAAATAAAGTGTGTTGCTGGACTGTCTATCTCATCCACACTTGTGTTGCTATTGAAATAAAGTGTGTTGCTGGACTTTGTATCTCATCCACACCTGTGTTGCTATTGAAATAAAGTGTGTTACTGGACTTTGTATCTCATCCACAACTGTGTTGCTATTGAAATGAAGTGTGTTGCTGGACTTTGTATCTCATCCATACCTGTGTTGCTATTGAAATAAAGTGTGTTGCTGGACTTTGTAACTCATCCACACCTGTGTTGCTATTGAAATAAAAAGTGTTGCTGGACTTTGTAACTCATCGACACCTGTGTTACTATTGAAATAAAGTGTGTTGCTGGACTTTGTATCTCATCCACACCTGTGTTGCTATTGAAATAAAGTATGTTGCTGGACTTTGTATCTCATCGACACCTGTGTTGCTATTGAAATAAAGTGTGTTGCTGGACTTTGTATCTCATCCACACATGTGTTGCTATTGAAATAAAGTGTGTTGCTGGACTTTGTATCTCATCCATACCTGTGTTGCTATTGAAATAAACTGTGTTGCTGGACTTTGTATCTCATCCACACCTGTGTTGCTATTGAAATAAAGTGTGTTACTGGACTTTGTATCTCATCCACACCTGTGTTGCTATCAACAAGAACTGAGTGCTTGACGTTGTATCTGAACAAGAACTGAACCCCAGCTTATGCACATGCTGGTAATACAGCTGTGTGTTGAATCTGCTCCAGAGTACGATACAAATACTCGGAAGTGAAAATTCTCACTCAAGCCTAAATGTTCTAATATGTGAATATTCTGACTCAAACCAGAGATTGTAAATAAAACTGTATTCAGAAATGTACGTCGTCTCAGCTTTGTATTATATCACTCACAGATCGTTCACCATGCCTCGGACGAGCGGCTATGTAAGGTAAGTTAAGGTGACCGGTTCATGTAAGTAAATCAACTGGTCTGGTGGCAGCTACTAAGAAGTGTGTAGTAGAAAGGAAAAGTCATCTGCTCATACACTATCCTCTTACGTAAAAAAAAATATTAGGTAACTTGCAATTCTAAATGCAATACAAATGATGGACACCCGTAAAACCGATGCACGACACCAGATATTATTTTATGTACATTTATAGAAGAAATGAGAAAGAAAGAAAAAGGGGAAAAAAAGAAAACATATTTTTTGTGGTTCTGCTCGTGAACTACCATAACATTTTAACATTTGTAAATGCAGAGTTCTAAGTTTCCGAAGTTGCTTTTATTATTTTAACACTTTTCGGCTACCTTGCAAGAGCAAGAACATGAGATTAATTGCTTGCCATCTGCGTAATTTTTTTTTTTTACGTTACATGAAACAATGCGCGCTTTAGGGCCACTATGCCTTTTTTGAGAGGTTTTGAAGGACGGGAACCACTAAAAAGGCTTGCTTTCAAACGATTTTACAGAAAAATATTACAACTGGCTGTAGCTTTTGTTTTTCATATATTTCAGTAGCTTTTGTTTTTCATATATTTCATGAGCTGCCTACAGAGACATCTGATGTGCGACGAACAAACACTGGGAAATTGCGAGCGGTTGCCGATTTTAATTGTCGAATCCCTGCCTAAAACGATAATGCTTTTTTTTTTATCTCCAAATAGTATAACTATACTAATTATCTGAATTTCTTGGCGTAGAATAGAAATAAATCTTTCAAGTTTTATATATATTCCAGACAAAGAAATTCGGATTATTAGTATAGTTATATTATTTGGAGCATATTGGTGTACGGTTACTACTTTTTAATTTTTTTTTTTTTTTTTGCTGCAATGTTCATGAAACATACTTTCACATTTGGACATCCCAACCAAAAAAAAATATATATGATTATTAAAAAACATACAAATCTTATTTTCCCCCGTTATTATTCACGGTCTTTCACCTAGTCAATTATAACTGTTATGTAACATTGATACTGGTTTCTCTAGTTCAGTGAGATATATTTACGTTAAAAGTAAAAACCTTATTTCTTCGAAAGTTATCTCTCCACACATTCGCCGAGGGAAATGTAGCGTGACATCTAGTTTGACCTGAAGCTAGAATTAAACTACTGCTTAGGTATTCGCTGTATTTTATCCCGAGGAGACATAGCACTATACTTGTTCTGCGGCATTGTGGAACACTAGGAACAATATACATGAGTCAGCTGTATAACTAATAAAACAAATTAAATAAGTAACTTAACGAACTACGTCGAAAGTTAAGTTATACTTGTGCAAAATCATTAATTTATAACGCTCATCATTAAAAGTTGCAATTTTGAATTTAATGGTATAATACTGATTTCGCATCCCATGGTTTCCTTCCTTGCAACCAAATTCAGTATCAGTGTCACGCAGAAACACTTTCTCCTAAGCGTTTCCAAATACTGCGAGGTAAACCCTTTTACAATAAGTAGAGGAAAATATGTTTTTTATGCACGGCCCCTTAATCGATGTATGCTTAAGTTGAATAAATAATTCCATCGCTCTTTCCACGTTAAGCAACGCACAGCAACCGAAAAATTGTTATTCGGCTGCCGTCGGGGAATTGAATCCCAATCTCTCGATATCTAGCCGAGTGCATCAGCCTTACACTACAGCGGCCAACAATTCACGGCGCTATGTGTGTTTTTCTATTTCAGTCAGCATCTGACATCACAAATCCGTAAGATGGGCTAAGCTACCACCTAAGAATATTAGTCTCCACCTTACTAACAACATTGTACCTCACATTACACATCTGCAACACATCTTCATTCCTCACATGATCAGAATGTGTCTTGCCGCAGACACACCCTCTAAGTAACGCATTTCTCCAGCACACAAACGACTCAGGTTTCACACCATACATAAGAGTAGGGACTGTTACACTTTCACACACAGCCATTCGGGATTCTCGTGGGAACCCATCATTCCTGTGAGAAACCTCCCAAACCAGTTATGACTTTCAATGAAGAATTCACTCTCCTACTAATTTCACCATCAAATTTGTTTTCTCTGTCAAGCATGCTTCCTAAATACACAATCTCATTCATCTGGTCAACCACTGCCCCGCCATTTAGACGAATATTACATTCAGTGCTAACTGTTCTCCGCTTAAAAACCACAACTTTGGTTTTATCCTTATTTATACCCAGTTTGAATTTCATGCAAACTTCGTACATCCGAGACAACATAATCTGCAACTCACTTTTGCTCTCTGCCAACAGGACTGTGTGATCAGCATACAGCAATCTGCACACACGGATATTACCAAGACATAAACCAGTATTTTCCACCTTGGCGTCAAGTATGCATGCTTCCATAAATATATTAAACAACCATGGGGACATTACACGACCTTCTCTGACTCCTACACCAACAGAAAACCAGTTTGATAAAACAGCATTCACTCGTATAGTATACCAGCTCTACTGCCAGCATGCATGGCTTTTACACTATCAAGTAGATTCCCAGTAACACCATATTTATTCATTATCTTTCACAAAAGTATCCTATTTACTCGGTCGTAAGCTTTCTCCAAATCTATAAAGGCAGAAAAAACTTCCTTACTAAAAGCCAGATGCATTTAAATCATTGTGCGTAATGCAAAACTTTGGTTAGTGCAGCCTTTACCAGGCATAAACCCACTGTGAGCATTTCATACTTTCTCTGATGTAAGACCTTGTACGTTTTCTATAAGGACCTTATCAAACAGTTTCCCTGACACACTCAGTAGGATAATACCATGTTAGTCCTTGCAGTTAGTCTGACCACCTTTTCCCTTATACAAGGGAACAATGACAGTCTCCTTCCAATGAGGGATCATTTCTAACTCCCAGCACAACTGGCCAATTTCAGTTAAGCAGTCAATTACAGAATCACTACCATATTTCAACGTCTCAGGAGTTGTGACATCAACTCCCGGATCCTTACCATTCTGAAGAGATTTTAAAGCTTTACACACCTCTTGTCTTGAGATTTATCCTGTGCTTCAATTCTTTACTGTGAGATCCCCTGTGTCTGCCTCAGAATCATCTTTGCTTCCATGATCTAATAACAGATGTTTTCACCCCATTTTTCACTTAACTCATTGGGCTTCCATATCATTTGCCCAATTCTATTCTTCAACACCACTTACGACTTTGTTTCCCCTATTTTTCCTTAGTCTCATATACTTCCAGAACGTTTTTCTATCTTTTCAAAAAACGAATTCATGCCTTTCCACCTTATCCTTCCTATTTTTGCCTTACTCTTCCGCGCCAGCTTAACGGCTTCACGCTTTTTACAGAGATATTCGTCCACAGAAACCATAGTGTTAGCCACCATTGTGATGCTACAGACCTCGTTAACAGCAGTTGCAACACAATTCTTAAAACATTCCTACTTCTTTTCTACATCCCTCTCACACGACGTCAGCTCCTTCAGTCGTTCTCTGAGTACGTTAGAGTAACGCTGATGATCCTCAGGGAGCCTTTCAACCTTTATTCTTTTCATCCTAGGTCTGCTCGTATTCCTTTTCCTCCAATCAACATTCAGTTTTACTCGTGACACTACCAAGTAATGATCAGAGCCAACATCTGCACCTCTCATCACATGAGTGTAAACAACAAAGTGTTTCAGACGCTGATCATAAACAAAATCTATAACACTCGTTTGGCTACAGGTAATAGTGCGATTTTCCCAAGTATATATGTGGGTATATTTGTGGTTAAAAATGTATTAGATACAAACAAACCATTCTAAATGCAGAGTTCAATGAATCTTTCACCATTATCATTCACACAATGATAATTAAACTTTCACAGCACGTTATCAGAAAAGGACAGCGACTCGGAGAATCGATAAATCAGCTTCACTGTGGCTTAAGCATCTATTTCTCTTAAACGATAGTGCTGATGGTAGGTTTCGCGATCAGTCTATGTATCTGCTATAGGAGCCCTCAGCAATCTGTTGTTTGGTTTCAGTAAACCAAGGGCACCTGACAAAGCATGGCTCCGGCTGCCAACGTTTTCTTCCTTTTATCTCTCACACATCTCACGCCGTTGATTGCATTCTGAAAAATTTGCATTTCCCAGATGCCCTGCCTAGACCTACCAATTTGAATACAATTTCAAATATTCCTAGATTTCGAAGTAATTTAAATGACAGGAGCTTAACGTAGAAGAACAAATTTTCCGTAAAGAATGCGTAAGAACGAATGAATGGTGGGGATATTTTCAAAGATAGTTTTAACGTAAACAGCGATTGTATAAATAAATTATATCTTCCAAAATGGCTATACTGAGTTTTATTGAGAAACATATGAAACTATTGGCATTTTAGAAAAATTAATATTGCATATTTTAGGTGACCTCTCCTTCCTAAACCCAAGAGATCACTCTGAAGTGCGTTCGATTTAAGATTTTTCCGACATCATGCGATTTCACCAGATTGGTCAGATGGTAATTCTGTAGTTCCATTGAGATCACAGATGTCAAGTGTGGTTATATCATTGGTCATCACGATAACTTTATAGTAACATGATAATGTCCGCAGCACAATTTTGGCTCTTAAAGATGGCAATGCTTTAACTCTTTATGCCTGAGGCCTTGTATAATCATGATAGAACGTTGCATTATGCATATTTAACAAGAAAACAAATCAGATGTCAGTAAGGATTTCGACAATTTAAACGGAACAATGGGCTGTCGAATCATATCCTTCAAGTTCAAAAGCCAAACTACGTGATCAAAGGTAATAGGGGAACACGAAAGGGTCTGCCGGAGATTGGAACTCACACAGGTTTCTCCAGTAGGAGATTTTCGAGAGATTCAGTTCTCTCATGTATGCTGAACCAACCTTTTTATGCACTTCTGTGCACTCCTTCTCTTGCGGTGTAGCTTTTGCTCTTTGCAGAGCTTTCCTACTCCGCCTAGCTTTCCTACTCCGCCTAGCTTTCCTACTCCGCCTAGCTCTCGCCCTTAGAGCTTTTAATTTCTCAGACCACCAGGGGTGGGGCTCCTTGGCTCCCCTTTAATTTCCCCTGCTACTCTCGCATAGCGCTGTGACTTGACTGGTTAGTTCTTCAAAGAGGGAGTTGAGGTCCGTCGCTTCTCCTGCCTCTTCTGCCCTGCTACCCCCCAACAAGGTAGTTAGTTTGGCTTTAAAAGCCCACCAGTCGAGATTCTTCATGAAGAATCTTCTGCTCTTGGGTCGGATAGGCTTTTCCGATCCTAAAACGAAAGATAGTGCTAAGTGGTCACTGCAGCTTTCATCGTCCAGTGCTTGCCAATCCTGGACTAGGCTGCGCTGAGAGACCCTGACAAGAGTCACGTCAATCCAGGAGGAGCCCCTCGCCCCTTGGAAGGTCGGGGTGCTCTCTGGATCGTTCAGGAAACTCAGGTCTGCCGCGTTGGCAAAGTCCACTAGACGCTGGCCGCGTTCGTCCTCGTCTTGTTGGCCCCAGAGAGGACTCTTCGCGTTGAAATCGCCTGCTATTATTATCTCATGACTGGGGAATTCTCCTAATAGAGCCGTTAGCTCATTCAGCGTTTCTCTCAGTTCGCCTGCTGGAGAACTGTATACGTTCACCACTAAGAATTTCTCGACACCACATTCTACCCCCAGGGCGACCACGTTCTCGGAGCATTTTATCTCGAGAACCGCTAGAGACGGGTCTTTCACGACCGTGGCCACCCTGGGTTTCTCCACCCTAGGGTGGTAGATCCGGTAGGAGTTAGGGAAGCCCACCACTCTTTCCCCCTGTCCGAAAGGTTCCTGCAGTAGCAGAATATGAGCTTTTTGCTTAGTGGCTGTCACCAGGGCCTGTCTTGTTGCTGTCCGTGCATGGTGCAGGTTGATTTGCAGCACCTTAACGCCTCTCTTTGGTCTTTCATCCATAGTGAGTGCGTTCTTTCAGTAGAGCCAGTTCTCTGACAAGGCTTAGACATTCCTTGTCGAGGCTCGAGTGGCCTATATCCACTCGACGCCTAAATCTCTTATTGTTTGCCAGGCAGTTGGTGCAGACTGGGCTGGTGCTGCACTCCTGGCGCTTGTGCCCGGTTTCCCCACACCGGGAACACCTATCCTGCTCTTCGGGACACCTTGACCTAAAGTGCCCGAACCCGTTACACCTGTAGCAACGGACCTCCTTCAAGTATTTCCTTACTGAGTGGACGGACCATTCCACTCCGAGCTTGCCTCGCTTCATCACTTTTTTGAAGGTCAGTGGGCCCGCCTCTGCTACCTAGTGGCGTTTCCCACATTTCACCTTCAAAGAGAACTTGAGTTGGAGTCTGCTCTCCTCCAGCTCTGTGTTATGCTCCACGAGACATTGCTCGACCTGTTGCCTTGACAGGTTTTCATTGATCCCGTAGACGATAAACTTCGGATTTCTCTTCGGTGGCAATCTTGACCGAAGGTTTTCCTTTGTCACTTCGTTGCTCTTAAGCTCCGAGTATAATTTCTCTATATCTCGGGCGGAGGAGCATTCCACCATTACTCCTCCCCGTTCACTTTCCTAACGCTTTTCACTCCAATTTGGAGTTTGGCTGGGGAAATCTGTGTTTGCAATGCCACTTTAACCTCCTCAGACTAGGGAGAACCCTTGTCTGATGCCGGGTACACGAGAAGCACGTGCCTCTTCTCGTCCCTCTTCCCGGCTGGCTTCTTAGCCACTTTTTGCCTTGGGGCCGTGCTCCCCTTTGTAGGCTTGGACCGTGCCGCTTCGGCATACGATTTTGGAGCCGCGCTAGCACTCTCCCTTCTCTCCTGGAGTCTCCCTTGGGCGAGACTCATCTGTATTACTTGCTTGGTGCAAGCTTCTTATAGAGAGTTCGCTACCTTTCTAATCTTTGTTCGGGTGTTTACCAGAACCTTGTTTGCTGGATTCTCAAGAATCCTCTCCAAATCTTGGAAGAAGGAGTTGACTGCGCTTGCGAACTCCGACGGAGTTTCCAAGTCGCAGTCTGCCACAACGGGCCCACTTGGACCGGGGGTTGGAGCCCCCGCATCCTCTGCCATCTCTCTACTCGGGTTGCTAACCGAGTGCAAGTCCTGGGACCTGTGTCCCTGGTCGGTCAGACTTATGTCGTTCGGAAAGCCAAGTGCGCAGCGGTACCCTGGGGTTTTTCCGCTGTAACCAGCACCTGGCCCCGGTTGAGTGCGGGATTTGGCCTGATCCGTAGATCAGGGGGACCGGCACGACGACGACGTACCCGCTCGTATGTCAGGTTTGCGCACAGTGCTGTGACCGCAATTTGGACTTTGCCCTGACAAGGGCAGTTTTATTCTCAGTCCAAATTGAATGCACCGAAACACTTTTTCAAAACTAAAGAATTTTTTTTTTCTTTTTTTCGTTAAAAAACGAAAAAAAGAAAATTTTTGAGGAGAAACCACTCCCCTCGCTCTGCTAACAGAGTCTATCGGAACTGCAGTCGATTTGATTCGCAATCAATAGAGACGCTCCTAAGAACTCAGCTCACTGCCGTGTTACCTGAACTAAAAGGACGTTACGAGTTCTGTTACCTGATGATTTGTCATTGCAAAAGTGCCCTACTGACGCTGAAGTGGTGATAGGCACTCGATGCTTCGTATTTAATATTTATTCTGGAATATTTTGCTTTGCCTGTCATGAACGAGGTCACATACGAGCTCAGTGTGCATCGTTGTATCGCTCAGCAAAGAGGCCAGATATTTTGGGCTGTTCTAAGAAACCACCAGATGTGTCAGAGGATCAGACAGATTCAGAACACGGTGTTGATGACACATGCACACCTATAGTATCTAAGTATACTAGTACTAACTCAAATAGAGCCTAAGTAACCGGAGAAGATGTGTCGGTGAGCCCCGTTTTTCCAGATCCTGGTGGTATACTTACAGGATCTCCTGATGTATCGAATACTGGGGTAACGAATAAATTGTACTATTCATGAGGGTGTAGAGGCTAATGTTAAACTTCCTGGTATTGTTTATGGGAACTAGCTTAAACGCAGTAAATCTGATGTTCTTGGTGATCGAGAACCGAAATGTATGCCTCAAATGGTGATTGACACACTTTTCGATGAAGAATGACGGAAAACGGAAAATATGACGCCGCGACATCGACTTGTTTATGAGTTAGTTGCGGCTTATCCAGGAGGAATTAGTCCAATGGATTCGTTTTTTTGTGAATCGGTTTTTTATTCCAACAAAACAGGCTCCTCCAGTTTTTGCAACGTTCTTGGATAAGCATCGAGAATTCTTGCCTCAATGTGTTTCACTGTTACATGTTATATTTCATTGGATTATCGAAAACAATCCCGCACCTGATATTCTAAAAATGCATTATGATCTGTACTATAAAAGACAAGTTAGTAAAATCATACAATGCATTGATTATGATACGCTTTCCAACATACCAGAAATTATTACTAAAGTTATGAGGATAATGACTGTGGAATACATCTCGCTCCTGTGTCCTGATCTTTGACCCCATTTCAATGATATTCAACATAACCGGTTCAGTATACCTCAAGAATAACATACTAAAGTTTTGTTGCAATAGAAGCAGTTTTACGCAAGATATGAGAATAATGGCTGTGGAATAAATCTTGCTTTTTTGCAATGACTTTAACCACATTTCGTTGATATTCAACAGAACCGGTTCACTATACCTCCGGAACAACATGATAACGTTTTGTCGCAATCGAAACATTTTTAGGTAAGTTATGATGAACAAGAGCAATGAAATGGATCCCACTCCAGTGTCCTGACCTTTGACCCCATTTCGCCCATTTTCAATAGGGTTCGTCCCCAGTGGCTCCCTACCACATACTAAAATTCCATCGAAATCGAACCATTTTTACGCAAGTTATGACGCATAAGAGCAATGGAACAAATCCTGCTCTTATGTCCTGGCTGACCTTTGACCCCATTTCGCCCATTTTCAATACGGTTCGTGCCCAGGTGGTTCCCTACCCCATACTAAAATCTCATCGAAATCGAACTATATTTACGCATGTTATGACGCATAAAGGCAATGAAATGGATCCCGCTTTTATGTCATGACCTTTGACTCCATTCTGCCCATTTTCAAAAGGTTTCGTTCCCAGATGGTTCCTTACCACATACCAAAATTTCATCGAAATCGAACCATTTTTACGCAAGTTATGATGCATAAAGGCAATGGAATGGATCCCGCTTCTATGTCCTGACCTTTGACCCCATTTCATTTATTTTCAATAGGGGCCGTCCCCAGGTGGTTTCCTACCACATACTAAAATGTCATCGAAATCGAACCATTTTTACGCAAGTTATGACGCATAAGAGCAATGGAACAAATCTCTCTCTTATGTCCTGGCTGACCTTTGACCCCATTTCGCCAATTTTCAATA
Organism: Macrothele yani; assembly: GCA_039090855.1. Classification (NCBI taxonomy): domain Eukaryota; kingdom Metazoa; phylum Arthropoda; class Arachnida; order Araneae; family Macrothelidae; genus Macrothele; species Macrothele yani. The sequence continues at coordinate 192,844,130 of CM076995.1, forward strand.
GGGTTCGTGCCCAGTGGTTCCCTACTACATACTAAAATTTCATCGAAATCGAACTATATTTACGCATGTTATGACGCATAAGGCAATGAAATGGATCCCGCTTTTATGTCCTGACCTTAGACCCCATTTCGCCAATTTTCAACAGGGTTCGTTCCCAGGTGGTTCCTTACCACATACTAAAATTTCATTGAAATCGAACCATTTTTACGCACGTTATGATGCATGAAGGCAATGGAATGGATCCCGCTTCTATGTCCTGACCTTTGACCCCATTTCATTTATTTTCAATAGGGATCGTCCCCAGGTGGTTTCCTACCACATACTAAAATTCCATCGAAATCGAATATTTTTACGCAAGTTATGACGCATAAGACCAATGAAATGGATCCCGCTCCTATGTCCTGACCTTTGACTCTGTTTCGGCCATTTTCAATAGGGTTCGTCCCCAGGTGGTCCCCTACCACATACTAAAATTTGTCGAAATCGAACCATTTTAACGTGAGTTATCGTGCTGACAGACGGACGGACGGACAAAGCTGGAGCATATACGCTTCTTCAACCTACGGTTGGAAAGCGTAAAAATGAAAAAGATTGAAGAAAGTAAGACCTCTATTGAAGAACAGGGTATAGATAAATAATTTTTCGAAAGGTTAATATGTGGTACGTATATTTACCTCACAGTCCCGGAGGTTTATTATTGCTGTTTTTCTGTTTTGAACTACTTGATGTTATAATAGTTCTTGTACTGCACATGCAGGATTATACACTGGTTTCCATAAATTAAGGAAAAACCACAAAAATAGCGATAACTCAAGAAGTTACATGTTGATTTTAATGAAACTCAGACAAAGTATACAACACACAGTAAGGAGTAAATTAACATAAAAAAGAAAGTACCAAACAATTATGATGTTTTTGAAATTAGCACATGTATGAAATTAACAAATTGGATGTGTCAGTTTGGTATAGGAAAGGTATCTTCAATATGGAGTATGATCACCCCGAGCAGCAATAAAACACATACAGCGATGTGTGATGCTAACGATTATGCGGTCTATGAGGTCAGTAGGAAGCGAGAGCTATTGTTCTTTGCAAAGATGCTCTAAGCGTGGCAAGTGTCTCAGGAGGTGGATTGAGAGCAGCAACCCGTCTTCCTAGAGCATCCCAAATATGCTCGATGGGATTCAGGTCTGGAGATCGAGCTGGTCACTCCATGCGCTGAATTGTTTTCTGCTGAAAATAACCTTCTACAATACGAGCCCTATGTTGTCTAGCGTTGTCGTATTGTAGGATGGAATTATGAGCTATTGCACCGGCATAAGAGCACACATAAGCATCTAGGATGTCATCTCTATGGATTTGAGGAGTCACGGTTCCACGTGGAAAGACATGGAGGTATGTGCGTCCACCCAAAGAGATACCAGTCCACACACAGATACTGCTTCTTCCGTATGAATCTCTTTCACGGATATTTGATGGATGATAACGGGTTCCAGGTTCTCTCCAAATCAAGCAACGTCTGCTATCGTTATGCCAGCTGAACCTGGACTCATCTGTGAAGAGAACAGCCCTATATTGATCTGCAGTCCAGCGGACATGTTGACGTGCCCACCTCAAACGTCCCCTCCTGTGACGCGAGGTGAGCGGCACACAAATGGCTGGTAGCCTCGCGTACAAATCACCTTCATGAAGTCTTCTGCGCACAGTAGACGTTGACCCCATCCTTCCGGTGGCTGCAGCAAGCTGAGACCTAAGTTGGAGAGGAGTCGAGGTTCTACTCCTTCGTGCGCATAACTGCAAATATCGGTCATCGACGTAGCTGTTGGCCGTCCTTGGCTGAACCTTCTGGATGCCGAATTTGTGGTTTGTAATTGTTGCCAAAGTCTATGAACCACAGAAGGACTCACATTTAACCATCTGGCCACCTCTGTCTGATTTTAACCGGCCTCTATTCTCCCAACGGCCCTCCATCGTAGTTTGTTCCGTCAAATGATGCCTCGAAGTAATTGTAAGTAATTGGCTATTCCAGATTTTTTATCTCACTATCACAGCGAAACTGACAGTTTTACCCTCACACATGAATTTATATGGTACCTGCAGGTGATGCATTCCGATTGCAGAGCCACAATTTTGCATATTGCAGTTTTACTCAGCACTTTTTTGTATAACAACATACTCAAAATTCATATCAATGGGTTTCTTTTTCAAGGCGTTATTACTATTTTTGTGATTTTTCCTTAATTTATGGAAACCAGTGTACTATTAAGGTGTTTACAGTTGTTTATTGACTTCGTTGTCGATTAATTTATGATTCAAGATTCACATTGGTAATTCATGATCCACTTTTGGGATTTCTATTAACTATTATAATTACCTTCTTTGTTTTATATACTTGAATGATTATTTATTTATTAAACCAGGTGTTTACACCTGCAGTATAAAAAGTATCAAGCCCATTGCCATTTCAGGGATTTTTTTCTGATCGCGATGTCTTCCACTTTTGCCATTTATCTTATAAACGAGTTCCTCTTTTTATTTTTCTTGGTTACACCAAGCATGTATCTCTACCTGCTTTTTTCAGTTGTCTGTAGTCTTTGTATGTCTTTTTTAGTTAAGGTCCACGTCTCTGCTCCGTACGTAAGCACTGGAAGGATGCTTTAAATAAGCATTTTTTAAAGACATAATGGCATATTGCTCTTAAAAATTGCTATATTTCTTCCAAAAGCTCTAAAACTAAGTTTTATACATCGAGTAACTTCTTCATCAATGTGATCTTTGCTTGACATCTGCTAAGCTGAATGTAGATATCGGTTATCTCCTGCTTTTCTCCATCAATCGATAAATCTTCATTTCTTGTAAAAGCATTGTACTTAAGTTTTACCTTCTGAAAGTTCATTTCTAACCCCATATCCTTACCCTCATCACCAAGCTTCTGAATCATACTCTTTAGCTCTGAAGTGTTATTTGAAATATATTTTTTTCTCTTTTCAAAAATAAAACGGAAATAAAACCGGGTCGAAATCGGGTCAGAAACACCTTGACCCGGCCCGTTTGACCCCCAAGGAATTGTTGACCCCGTGACCCACTGACCTGTGACCCGTTTCCATTTTTGGTACTGATCCGATAGCCGTATATTTTCAGCTATCTAATCACACCCAAATAATTTAAAATATTTAATCACGCATTTATTGAATCTGTAGCATTTGTGTAAGTCCCAGAGCAAGGTCCATACTGTTTATTTATATCTAAATTTCGTTCACATGATAAATCCTCAGTTGACTCTTCTGCTAAGCATAGAGTGAATCCTTTATCTCTATTGTAAGAATCTCAAAAATAATAGGAAATAGTAGATAAGGACAGGCTTTGCTGTGTATTACTTTAAAGATCGTATTCGAAAGAACTAGAATTGCAGTATCAAGGAACAGAGAGACTTCTTTAAAGTAAATCTCTTTCCAAACCCGTGCAACACAGAGACAACATACCGAAAAAGGTCATTCTATTTTATTTACGTAGTTTCTTAATCTTCTACTTCCTTTCTCTTTCGGCAACAGAAAAAGCAGTTCGTGGAAAACTCCAGGCTTTAAATTTTTCAATGTCTTTAGCTGTGCTTCGCTATCGATCTTGTAAAAGGCGATGTCTCCATTACGGGAAATTAAACTTAATGCCTTCTTTCTTATCTACAAACTTCCACTGCCGGCGCTCTATAAATTTCAGCAAGCATTTGTAATAAACTAATTTGTTTGTAGTTATGAAAATATACACATCGCTGAGCAGAGGACGGCAAGATAAATGTCGTCTCAAAGAACCCTTTCTTCGAATATTCGAGAATGATTTATTGAAAAATCAATGCTGTGAATTATTTTTCAAGAGGAAAGCAAAAGGGGTTTTGTTCTTCGGATAAAAATGCAAAGTACTTATTATGGAATGAAAATGTCTTCAGCGACATATTTACTCTTTAAAAAGTGCGTCAACTGCTATATCATTTTTAATTGACTTGCCTCACAACTTTAAAATATGAGTGCTTTATTCATGGAGTGGTTACTTTATTGGGTACACATAACTTTCTCAAGAAATAGATTCCTATTTTTTTTATTTGCGGCATGACTTGTGAATATCTAAATATGCTGATCCTTTACAATATTTAGAAGTAGCCATCATTCCAATCAACGTCTTGCAAATTTAAGATGCGCGATAACATAATAATTGGAAAGTAAAAATAAAAAAATGAAAAAGAAAATGATAGAGAACCAGAATATGTGGAAGAGTACATATACCTAGGAAAACTAATTGCCACAAAGAACAGGGAATTATTGAAGAAACTGACAGAAGAATGAAAATGGGGAGGACATCTTTTGCGAAGTCAAAGAAGATTCGATGTAGTAAAATAAAGCCGGAAAACAGAAAATAACTTTTCAATCAATCTATAATACCCATAATGACATAAGGCGCTGAAACCTGGCTTATCAAGAAAAACATCTTAGAAAATTTGCAAAAAAACACAGCGTGAAATAGAAGATCCATATTAAATATAAGACTTCAAAATAAAGTAAAGAATGCAGATATAAGATCCAGAGCAAACATTTTAGACATAGGTAAAGATATAAATAGATGATATCATCGCTCAGTCCACGTCATTTTATGAACAACGCATAGAAACTGAAAAATTGTTATCCGACACCGCTAGCATCGAACCCTAGATCTCTTGATAACTAGCCGAGAGAGTTCTCTTTACGCTACGGTGCTAACAATTCACAGCGCTATGCGTGGTTTATCAGCCAGCATCTGACTACACAAATCCATATTGATGGGCTCAGCAACTCATGTGTTGCCATCTAGTGGTATTCAACAGAGCAAGCTTTAAAGTTGTATCGCCCTTTGGATTTATCAGCTGTAATTAAACAGCTTCCTCTGTTTAAGGCCACTAGATGGCGACATATCAGCTGGTGAGCCCATCAATATGGATTTGTGTAATCAGACGTTGACTAATAAACCACACATAGCGCTGTGAATTGTTGGCACCGTAGCGTAAAGCTAACGCACTCGGCTAGTTATCGAGAGATCTGGGATTCGATCTCAGCGGTGTCGGATGTGCTATGCGTTGTTTATAAAACAATGTGGACTGAGCGATGACATCGTCTTCTGACATTACCTCTACGTATTTGAAATATATTCACCATTTCTATCGCCCTTAGGCTAAGATACTCAGTTTTAAATGGAAATGGGCTGGTCATATAGCATGAATGGAAAATAATAGAGGGACTAAAATAATAACAGAATGGATATAATATAAAGGAAAGAGAGGAGTAGGAAGATCAGAGGGAAGATGGATGGATGAAAAATAAAACTGTAGGAAAGCTGCGGAATAGAAAAAGCCCAGGACAGGAACATTGGGAAAGAGATGAAGGAGGCCTATATCCTCAATTGGCTATAAAAAGGATTGGGATAAAAAAAGGAGGAGAAGAAAGAAGTGAAAAGTGGAAAGTGTTTTAAGCGTCGCCACAACACCCAAGTGTCTCTCTTTGAGTAAGTTTCCTAAATTACCTGAATATCTGGAGAGAAAGAAATAGGAACCGTAAATACGGATGTCAACAAAAAACAGCAACCGAAGGCAAGCTGCGAAGAAAGCTGACGATCTTTGAGAAGCAGTTAAATTTAGTACACTGAAGACTGTAAAACTGAAGACAATAAATATCTTTGAAGAAAGTACCTAAAAAACACGATGAAGTAGCGTCTACTTTTATGTCGCCATCCGAAGATCGCCTATTCTCTTCCACTTCTTTCGAAATTGGCAAAACTGAAAATCTAGCAAATTATGATTATAAAATTACTTGTTTTTAGAGTTAAACATTTTATTTATACAGAGATAATTACGTTTCAGGTGCTTTTGCTCCAGTTGTTTTTATTTGCGTTTTATAGGCTTTCGCGCTTTAATTTTTTTTTTTCAGACTTCTGAGCTTACAGTCTGAATTTTTCTTTCCGGTGCAACGAACGATTTGGTTAGCGCCACGTATTACGTATAATCTAAATTAACTGTCAATTTTAGTTGCTTTCTCTATGTAAATTTTCATTCATTCTGGTTTTGCGTTTTCAATCTTAACGTTATATCTTCTCCTTCACGGAATGACTTTGCCAACAAATCTGATGTCAGAGAGCGTGACGTATGCATGTGACAGATAAGAACGAGAGATATATAATGCTGAAGCAGTAGCCACAAAGTTTGTGGTGGTGGAAGTTGTGCAAGTCGAAGCTGTGTTTATTTACAGTTTGCGTATTCAAGCTGTGATGTTACATATTGAGTGTTTGGAATGAACAAGTTTTCTCCTTTTTTTTTTTTTTTTTTTGATTGGAGGTTTAACGACCACCGTGAGCAACTCAATGGGCTATAAGCAGTCGCCCGTCCCTAATTTAGGGTCACTGGTTCCAGAGAAGGGAGAGAGCCAGTGCCGTAAGACAAACACAACATCCATGCCTCACCGGGATTCGAACCCGGACCCCTTACGGACGAATGATCAGAGGCCAGCGCCTTAGACCACTGCGCCACCGGGGCGGCAAGTTTTCTCCTTACTAACTCACGTTAATCAAATTTGAAAGATTAATAGTACTGTGCTTAGTTTCACGCGTATTTTGGAATGTTCGAGCAAAGTGCCTTTATTTCACATTGAGAAAGAAAGTATAAAAAAGAAGTGGTAGTATTAACTCAATCTTAGGTAGTGTTCTGCAGGATATTAAATAGTAAACCACGCTACACACTCTTGAAGCTACTTAATTTTAAATTCATTTATTTATAATGTTTTATAGGATTTCGTCAAGTTTTATTTTTGAAGCTGGAAGAGTTGAGAATAATTTATTTTAATTGTCTCTGTTTAACGTCCTTTTAGATTTAGATTTAGATTTAGATTTTCCAAACTTAATTTCACTTCTTATCCGTGTTAGGACGTAAAGCGTAACACCTTACGACCACCTGTTCGAGGAGTAAATGTTTTTTTTTTTTTATGGATGTACAGGATGATAGTAGAGTTAATTTTAGAACTCGAAAGTTTAGAGGATCTCGTATTCAAAGTTAATGTCAGAAATGTAGGGAATTTTGAAAAAAAATCTTCAAAAACTGGGAGACATGTTCTTTAAAATTCTCTGAGATTATAAAAATCAAGAATGATTTTTTTTCTGCGCAATTCACTTTCCAAGTAATGACGTCAGTTCTCAGTCATGATTTCGGTGGTTACACAAAAATGTGATACCAATGTAAGAGAAAATGAATTTGAAATCCTAAAACATTAAAAACATTTATTTTTCCTCGTGGAGAATTTACTTTTCCAAGTAGTGACTACACTGGATATAAGTCGAAGAAATTTTCGAAACTGAGGATATAGGGTGTTGTGTGTAATGTTACGCAATAGGGTAAAACAGAAAAGTAAGCTTCTTTTTACTGTCACACATGTTTTCGACTAATGCAAGAGAATGCATGTCTGAGCAATATAATCTAAATGGAGCTTTATTCATGGAACTCGGGTGTAAGGAACGGAGTGATTGAAGAGCGGGCGGCATCTGTGAAATCAGAAGAATGTTACGGCTGAGAGAAGCCAAAGGACAACGACACTGGTACTGAGTAATTCACCAGGTAGTTACGCAATCAATAACTGGGTACATTAATGAAGGTGAAGTGTACTTTTCAGAAATTAAAATGAAACTTTGACAGATTTTAACATAGCTGTTAGGAATAATGACTATCATATCACATTCTCACAGAAAAGGAATTGACTTAAAAGTACCAAGACAGTAAAGTACCAATAATACTGGTTTATGTCTTGGTAATATGCGTGTGTGTGCGGATTGCTCTATGCTGATGACACAGTCCAGTTGGCAGAGAGCAAAAGTGAGTTGCAGAGTGTGTTGCTCCGGATGTACGAAGTTTGTATGAAATTCAAACTGAGTGTAAATAAGGGAAAAACCGAAGTTATGGTTTTTGAGCTAGGACCTCTTCGTACTGGCTTCAAAACAAATCTTAGTGGAAAAAGAGATTGGCCACGTGAATGAGTTTGTATATTTAGGTAGTATGTTTGACAGAAAGAACAAATTAAATGGCGAAATTAGTAGGCGAGTGATATCTTCATTGAAAGTCATAGCTGCATTAGGAGGATTTCACAGAAGTAATGGGTTCTCAAGGGTCCTGAATCTATGTGTATGAAAGTGTAGTTGTTCCTACTTGGATGTACTGCAGTGAAATGTAGGTAGCCGCCCCGGTGACGCAGTGGTCTAAGCGATGGGCTCTGATCATTCGTCCAAAAGAGGTCCAGGTTCGAATCCCGGTGAGGCATGGATGTTACGTTTGTCTTACGGCACTGACTCTCTCCCTTCTCTGGAACCAGTGACCCTAAATTAGGGACGGGCGACTGCTTATAGCCCATTGATTGAGTTGCTCACTGCGGTTGTTAAACCTCCATAAAAAAAATGTAGGTACTGCACAAAATACATAGTAGTCGCTTTTGTGATGGGGAGTTGCGTTACTTAAGAGGGGATTGGGCCGCGGGTGTCCTAGTGGACAACGTTCGTGACTGCCACAGAAAGGGCCTCAGGTTCGATCCCAGACAGGTACGAACGCTCGATTCACTAAATATCTGCCGTGCGTCGGATGGGCACGTTAAGCCGTCGGATCCCGGGTACTGCCCCCCCCCGTAATAAATAAAGGCATCTTCCTCCTCCTTTCTACTTCGCTTCCGTGTCACTTTCCTATCAGGCGCTCTAACCCAAATCTCCTAGTTTCCTATTTCTAAGGGTTGTTTAAGACCTGGGGTCAGACACTCCCTTCCTAAAATCCTCTACATATGATCATGATCATGATACTTAAGAGGGGTTTGTGGTACGACACGCGCTCCTCATGTGAGGAACGAAGATGAGTTGCAGATGTGTTGTGTGAGGCAAAATGTTAGTAAGGTTGAGACTAGTATTCTTAGGCGGTTTGTACATGTTGAAAGAATGAGTGATGAGGTGCTGATCAAGATAATGTTTTCTGCCCAACTAGCAGGAGAGAAAGGTAGAGGAAGGCCCAGGAAATCTTGGAAGAACCAGATTCAGGACTACCTGCATCAGAAAATAATTATGAGTATGAAGTGCAAAAGGTCTTGTGTGTGGCGTGTGATGGGTGTTACTGAAGCTCGAGCCGCTTATCGAGATTGTTGTAAATGGAGACATTTGATACACCAACGGTGAGTAAATTCTAGTTCTATCAGTTAAATGTGTATTTGGCAGATGGTCTTTCTTTGAGGAGATAACCGCTGAATCTCAGAGAACAGCTTAATGATATGTATGTATGTACCAAGACAATTATTACTACTTTATTTGTACTTTTTGTACTACGTGGCTGGCGAATGTCAGTTTGCAACATAACCGTATTTCAATCCTTTCAGAAAAAGGCTGTCTTTAGTAGGCTCAGCAATACAAACTTGGGATAATGTACGATAAATATTGGTGAAACGCATTCAGCTCTGGTGAATCTTGGTTTCTGCTGTTGCACGCTGATGGTGGAAAAAAGCTGTGGCAAAAGTGAAGTGAATCGATGAATCCATTGTTCCGTAAGTTAACGATGAAAGCTGAAAGTGGATGGTCAGTGACATGGGTGTCAATGTCGTAGGGCGATGACATATTACCAACTAAGAGATTTTTGAATAACGCGGGATTAAAGATCACTTCCTATCAGCACGACCACATTATGACCGCAGTGTACGCATCTTCGACAAGGTTCTACTCCTGTACTGAAATAGTGTGCGAATGAATTCAGGAACACGACGGTAACTTCACTTTACCATGTTGGCCTTTATAATAAATCCGATCTTAATCAGACAAAGCAGTTGTGTTATGATAGGATAGGGGATACTAAGAGTAGGGATTCCTCCTTCAGCTCATTTGTAATGAGTATGGGAAACCAGGTGTCCTAGATCGACTAGCACTCCTATATTTATCTTCGACATCTCGCTGAGGCCGTGTTTTCAATGCTAAGTTAACTGCTCGGGAATTAGGGGTTGTCGCTGTTAGAAAAATGTATCTCTCAAAGTTGCAACTAGAGTGTTTGTAATTCTTTGAAACATTACACATGTCTTGTCAATAGAATAATAATAGCAATGTTTATTCACAATTAAACGTTTTACGAACATCGACTACAGTTTTGTAGAGCGTTTGGCTCGGGACAGCAGGTCAAATGGAGCATAGACATTAAACTTTTTGTGAGATCATCAGAGTTATGACGGTCACTGACTTTGGTGAGTTGTTTCCACGTGCTTGGAAGAAATAGAGTGGACGTCATTTCGCTAACAAGCTGTGAAGAGTTCCAGTTTATGTGGAAACTTCTAATATATTAAGCTTGATAGTCGAATCAGGTTTACCAATAAGTGTAGCGTTTCCAAACAAAAATGTGTGCTTATTTTCATGACAGTGTTGGGCTGTAGACGACTTCTTCAGTTCATATTTCCGTACGTAAGTCTTGTGTTCCTTCACACGGAAACTTAAGGCCTAGCCAGCCTGTCCTACACAAGGTGAGTCAAAAATCCTTTGACGAACTTTAAGGACAGCTCTGGCATACAAACACGTCTTTTTTACATAGGAACTTGTATTCGTAAACGCAATAGACGACCGCTAGAGGAGGCTCTTTGCAAGTTAGTGAGTTGGGACGTGCGTGTCAGGATCATTCAAAGCGCTGACGTTGCCGGAGTAGGATGCAGGAGTACACTCGTACGGAGATGGCAGAGGTGCATTTAATTTATGGGGAAGCGAAAGGAAATGGCTGTGTATCACAGCATTTGTATCGTCAACGCTACCCAAATCGCCGGGTGCCCCATCGTCAGACGTTTGGGCGTTTGCCCCAACGACTGTGTACAGCAGGGTCATTCGACGTAAGCAGACATTGTGTTCGAGACCGAACGACGCGTTCACCTATTACGGAAGAAGTAATCGTACGCAAAGTGGAACGCGACCAAAGTACAAGTACGCGAACCATTTGTCGTAACCTTGGAGTTTCGCAATCCAGTGTGATGCGCGTACTGCCCGATGAGTGTTTACACCCTTACCACATTCAACGTGTCCCGACACTCAGAGCTGGAGATTACCCCCGGCGACTCGAATTTGTAGTTTGGTGTTTGCAAGGAACTGCAGTGCAAGCCGATTTTCCAGCCTTGGTTTGTTTCACGGATGAAGCTACATTTTCAAGTGACGGTGTTGTGAATGTGCATAACCGCACGGAGCTGGAGATTACGGTGTTGTGAATGTGCCGAAAACGCACGGAGCTGAGATTTTGGATGGACGGTGTTGTGAATGTGCATAACTCGCACGGAGTTGACATTTTGCACGTGTGGGCATATGAAAACCCACGAGCAACAAGGCCACATGGTGCACAACAACGACTCGCTATAAATGTTTGGGCAAGCATTGCGGGAGATTGTTTGCAAGGCCCATATCTTCTACCACCACAGATCGACGGGAGAACGTATCGGATAGTTTTGGAGGATGTGCTACCAGTGTTACTCCATGACGTCCCAGCAAGCATTCGCCTTAACATGTGGTTTCAGTACGACGGCGCGTCCGCACATTTCAGTCAGATTGTGCGGCATTATCTCGATGCAACTTACCCAGCGAGATGGATCGGTAGAGGCGGCCCCGTCATGTGGCCTCCACGATCTCTTGGCGTGCCCCTCCCCCTTTGATTTCTTCCTGTGGGGCTACAGGAAGAACCTTGTTAACGAAACCCCTGTGACGACCGACGAAGACGTCGTCGCGAAAGTCATTGGACTGCTGCACGGATCCGTGAGAGGCCCAGCATTTTCGAAAGTATACGACAGTCCATGCGTCGACGTTGCGAAGCGTGTATCGCTTCTCGCACGGCAAGTCCTTTGAACACTTACTTTAAGTATTAAGGTACTGTAAAATGTTTGTTGTTGATACATGTAACTGTAATACTACGTACTACTTGTCATTGTACTGCTGTTACTCATACTTGAACCTGTAAACATATGTTGTACCTGTGTTGTTGTGTTATTGTAAACCTGTATTGCATTAAACCTGTGTTGTACACTTTATCTGGTATCCTTTTCTTGTGGTTAATTCACTGTCAAAGAGCACCCTGTAGCAGTCGTCCATTGTGTTTGCGACCACACGTTCCTAAGATAAAATGACTGGTGTTTGTATGCCTGACGTACCCTTAAAGTTTGTCTAAGGACCTTTGACTCACCCTGTGTTTGAATTAAGCCCTTAATTGTGAATAAACGTTGCTATTATTATTCTATCTCAACATGACACGTTTTATAGTCATAAATTATAAATGTCCTGTTAATTTCTGAAGAAAACTCAGAGTTACGTTTTTAACATCGAAATTGTAAAATAAATTATGACGCCCCGGTGGCACAGTGGTCTAAGCACTGGTTTCTGATTATATGTCCGAGATGAGTCCGGTTTCGAATCCTATGAGGTACCGATGTTGTATTGTCTTACGGCATTGGTTTTATCCTTTCCCTAGAACCAGTGGTCTTAAATTAAGGACGGACGACTGCTAATAGCCCACTGAGTTCACGCTGGATGTTATCACATTAACTGCCATGAGAGTTGTATTTAACTCACGTTAGTTTTGAACCCGGGGCCTCGCGAAACATATATAACTCACACGTCTTTTCACCTTGGGAGCCGCGTATTACGTAGGCAACTCATGCGACCATGCTGTAACATACATGTTACGTGATGGGTGGCCACCTTGCAAAACTCTGCAGTTGGTTGTTGAATATCTTACTTCTTAATGTTCTTATTTTTACAATAAATACTGACAATTTAATTCTAAAAGGGTTGATCAAATGAGTGAAAGTCAATACATTTCGTTTTTCTATTTATGTTTACCTTTAAATTACACTTAAGCCTGACAAAGCAAGAAAAACACTTTGCTCTTAGGAACTATAGTATTTTTCAAGTTTTCACATTACATTTCACATGACTAATTTTCAAGTTTTTATATTACTTTTTAATTGATGTACACTGAAGAGCAATTGAATTAGAAATACCTGCCTAGTAACGAGTAGACCTTTCGACCTGATGACGGCGGCGATTCGTCTCGGCCTTGACTCGACAAGACACCGAAAGCGTTGGGAAGCCATACGGATACACGACCCCTGAACAAGATCCCACAGTTCACGTAGATTTGATGAAGGAGGGTCAGAGCCTCAAACATCTCTCTCGAATGAATCCCAGATGTGCTCGATGGGACTGAGATCAGGTCACCTAGCTGGCCAATGAAGCGAGGTCACGTCGGTCAACGGTTCATCCAACCATTCGGATACAATTCGGGAGCGATGGCACGGTGTATTGTCTTGTTACAGGATGAGGTCCCCAGTGGGATGTTGAAGGCGCAAAAACGCGAGCAAACGGTCGTCCAGGATATCCCGGTAACGTTGACCTGTGAGGGAAGATGTCACACGTACCAAGGGGTCCCCTTTCAGGGAACGTAAACAGTCCCCAGACGAGAATGCCACCCCCAACAGCTTGAAGAGTACCCTGCTGACAAAAAGGATTAATCGCTTCATGTGGTTTGCGCCGTACTCGTATCCAGCCATCCGCATGTAGCAACGTGAATTTCGACTCATAAGTCCAGGCTACATTTTTTCACATGTCTAAGATCCAGTGGCGATGTTCCTGCGCCCATGCCAATCTTTGCACCCTGGGATACGCGGTCAGCAGCGTTACCCTTGTGGGACGATGGCTTCTGTACCACATAGCGTGGAGATGGTTCTGGATAGTGTGGCTGCTTACACGTTTTTGTGCACCAGCCTTACATTGCCGAGAGATTTCTTGCACTGTGGCTCGTCTATCCGCTTTTACAATGCGAGATGGCAGACGATGACCCCGCTCATCCACAAGCTGTTGTCCACGGCAGTTGGCCCTTGCAGGGATGGTTTTGACGGATTCGATGTACTCACGGTGCACCCGTGATACAGTGGCTTGTGAAAATCCCAGTGCCTGCACGATTTCGGAGATGGAATGACCCATCCGCCGGGCCCCGACAATTTTCCCACTATCAAATGCGCTTATATCCTTCGTCTTATCCATACTGCGTCCAACTCTTACTGATTCCCGTCGCATTACCCCTTATATTGTCGGATCACTATTTATGTCATGTCGTTTCCGTTTACAGTGCAGCCCACAGCGCCACATTTGCATAACGCCAGACCAGCTGTCTCTAATTCAATTGCTCTTCAGTGTATGTTTTGGGAAAAAGCATTTTACACAAAAGTGTACATTACATTTTATTACCATAACTATCGATTGAGCATTTCGCTTTGAATGAAATCGATATGATAGTATGCGGCGACGGGTCATTGTTGCACATACGTACGGGGTATGATTCAGAGGTCGTCATCCAGGACCACCCAAGGTTCACCCCAGACATAACTAAATACTTGTGAAATGAAAAAAGACTCAATTCTCAGAAACAAATTCAATAAGTATGTCGTGAGTCACATACACTCACGTGGCGTGCAATGTAAAAATTGATTCCGGCGCCGCGTGAGTTGCATATAATTCACACAGAGAAAACAATAAAGAATAAAAAAAAATTCATTAAATTAGAAAGGATCGTTTTTTTCTCCTCCGAAGGTTTTTTTTTTCGTAATAAAACATCGTGGCCTCACGAACATTTTTTCTAATGTGGCAGTCAATGTGTCAAACCTTAAATTAGGAAAAAAAAATCAATATCATTTACTTGAGTTTGGTGGCATATCTTAATTTCTGCATTTCAAAAAAGAAAGAATGTGATCATTTCCTTGTGGTTGGTGGTATATCGTATCTTTTGCATTCCAAAAAAAAAAAAAAAAAGAATCATTCCCCTTTGTGTTTTGTGGCATATCTTACTTTATGCACTTATAAAAAAGAATATGATCATTCCATTGTGTTTGGTGGTATATCGTACTTCTTGCATTTCAAAAAAAAAAAATATCGTTATTCCCTTGAATTTGATGGTATATATTACTTTATGCATTTCAAAAATAGAATATGAACATTCCATTGTTTTTGGTGGTTTATGTTACTTTATGTGAAACCATCAGCAGTTACAATGGCTCTGAAATCCTGCGATATTGAAGATGCATACATTAATAATATTAATAACATCTATGAAAATGCAAGTGCAAAGATTCGGCTGTTTGAAAATACAACACACATAAAAACTGGAAAGGGAGTGAGACAAGGTGACAACATATCTCTGAAGTTCTTTAATGCCACATTGGAAAATGTCTTTCAATTACTGAACTGGGAAAACAAAGGGATAAAGATTAATGAAGATTATCTAACCCACCTTCGTTTTTCTGATGACGTAGTCAATTTTTGCAACTACCCCAGCAGAGCTGCAGAGTATGATCCAGGAACTTGCTGACAAGAGTAAAGAAGTGGGATTAAAAAATGAACTTTCAGAAGTCAAAAGTGATGTTCAATGCTTTTACAAGAAATGAAGATTTATCGATTGACGGAGGAAAGCTGGAGATAACAGACACGTACGTTTATCTTGGACAGCAGATATCAAGTGAGGGTCACATTGATGAAGAAATTAATCGGCGTACAAAACTTGCCTGGAGAAATTTTGGAAGAAACAGCATAATTTTTAAGAGCAATATGCCATTATGTCTTAAAAGAAAAGTGTTTGATCAATGCATCCTTCCAGTGCTTACGTATGGTGTAGAGACGTGGACCTTAACTAAAAGAGACATACAAAGGCTGCAGACAACTCAAAAAGCATGGAGAGGTGCATACTTGGTTGTAACCAGGAGAGATAAGAAGAGGAACTCGTGGATCCGAAAAAGGACAAGAGTGGAAGACATCATGATCAGAGTTAAATCCCTGAAATGGCAATGGGCTGGACATACGGCCAGAAGGACAGACCATCGATGGACAGCCGAAATTTTAGATTGGATTCCAAGGGACAGGAAAAGACCCAGAAGAAGACCACATGGAAGATGGGTAGATGAAATTCGGAAGTGTGCGAGAATGACATGGAGGAGACTGGCACAAGACAGACCGTTGTGGAGGAAACTTGGGGAGACCTTCGTCCAGCAGTGGATTGATAATGATTGACAATGATGATGATGATGATGCATGTAAAAAAAAGAATATGATCCTTGCCTTGCGTTTGAAGGTACATCTTACTTTGTGCATTTCAAAAAGAAAAAAATATATGTTCATTCCCTTGTGTTTGATGGTATATCTTACTTTATGCATTTCAAAAAAAAAATCTGCATAGTATCGGTAATAAAAAGACACATATAAGTACCAGAAATCATTTGTTTGCCGTAGACTGCATATCAAAGTAACAGCAGTTATTAATTAAGACCCGTTTTTAGGAGATATGGAACGTGTAAGAATAGCAGCTTCTATGCTTGTTTAAAGAAAATTCATGCTCAATGGGGATTTTCTAGGAAAACAGTAAAATCTCGAATAGTGCTCTGTGAAAAAAGTTTGCATGAATTCAAAAATTCTAAAAACGCATCTCAGGGAAGCACACTTCAAGACGAAATCTTTGTTACGAAAACACATAACGCTTTTCGAAAAGCATGTACAGGAATTTTCCTGAATGGTAGCTTTCAAAACGTTTCGATGCGAGTCCGCAAACATCGGTAGAAGTCACCTTATGCAAATATACTGGGTATCTCCACTCAAAATCTTTTTCAATATCCAGAGTGAGATAGACGTCCAAAATATTTATTCTCTTACATACGTAGATACAAATCCGAGAAATAGAAATTATACTTTTTCCGTTTTCTCAGAAACCAAAGTGGTTTCGCAAATAGAAAATTCTGATCTTTTCAAAGTAGCTCAGATGCATCTCATGCCGCTTCTGTTCTTTGAGAAGACTTAATACGGCCATGCTGATCGACTTTCTCAAGTCACTTCAGAGCTTAGCATAAGAAACTCAAAAATATTTTAATTTTCAAGAGAAATGTCGTACGTAAGTGTTTTGAAGAACATTGAAATATTCTTTTTTCTTCTAGGTATCACAAAATGTTAATATAAATCTGCAAGAAAAATTCTTCAAGAAAAAAATATCACTCATTCCTGGAAACTTCTGAACGTATTTTACTGTGCGTGAGAACGCCAGGTAAGTATACACTCAGTAGACAAATTATTAGAGATAGGGATAAAGGGCAGTTGACATGGGCATCCCCGCGCAGATTGCAACAGATCCAAACCGAACGTAGGTGATAAATAGGCAGACAGCAGGACTTCTCAACAGTGTATCACAATCGACGAACATAGGTAAAAGTGGTGATCTGAGTGACTTTGATTCTGGGAGCATTGTTGGCGCAAGAAAGATGTATCATTTTATAGCCCACTTGATAAGAACCATAGAATTCCCGAGATCAACTGTATAAAGAGTGTCAGTTTTGAGGAGGCTTTTCATGGGGCACATTAGGTCTCTTTGTTTGGAGAAGCCCTCTTAATGGATCTCTCCAAACAGACAAAGGGACCTAATGTGAGACGTATTTCAGTGAGCTATGATTTTAAAGTCGGCTGGTGTATCCACCAAGAACGTGTGGGCTCTGTTCCCAAATCGATTGGAGGCTGTTCGTCCAAGGTCTCAAGAAGTTATCCACAGCTTTCACCGAGATATACAGGGTGCATAGGAAAGTCGCTTTTGCCTGGAATAACTTGCGAACGGAGAGAAGCACAGTTATGCAAGTGAGATAACGGTATCGTAAACCGACTACGCCCGATCGAATACAACCAATAACAACGCTCCTAGTGGCGAAATGCGGAAGTTAGGCATTGCAAATTGAAAACGAAAAGAGCTAGAGCAATATTTCCAATGACAAAGTTGTAGAGCATTAATAAATTAGTACAAAACGACATTTGTTTGACACGGATAAGATAAATTGTCGCCTGAATACCCTAAAATGTCCGAAATCGATGATCGACATTTTGTGTGAACGTTTGAAGGGAACAGGCATAGGTATGAGCAAATACACACAATTTATTGCATAAATGCCTACTTATGTCAATACAGTTTAATGACATCAGACAAAGCTGAAACAAAAAAGGCAAACTGGCGCACATTGATAAAAATTAATGTCGAGTATGTTCGAAGAGTTTGCCATTGCCCACGATACAGATTTGTATTCGTGAAAGTAACTCTGCATGCACATTCCTCAGCATGGAATGTGTCACACTATTGCAAGCATCTGTAACACGATGACCTAGATCCAGCAGATTTGTAGGCGCTGTTGCACACACCTGATGTTTTACGTAACTCCAGAAATCCAAGCTCGCCATTCTCACACAGCGCACGTAGACCTAAGCGTCTGATCAGGGTACATCCTGCTACTGGTTTTTATATCGTAAGAACGGTACAACGTCACAATCTGCATTTGCACACGGCTATATTTGCGAAATGTGAATATGCAGAATCAAATCATCGCGCATCGATTTCGGACAATTTATCATATCCGTGTGAAACAAATGTCGTTTTGTACTAATTAATCCATGCTCTGCAGCTTTGTATTTGGACATTTTGCTCTATCTCTTTTTGTTTTCGATTTGCAATGGCTAATTTCCGCATTTCGCCATTAAGGGCGCTGCTATTGGTTGCATTCCATCGGAAGTAGTCGCTTTAGTATACCGTTATCTCACTTGCATAACTCTACCTCTCTCTGTTCGCAAGTTATTCCAGGCTAAACGGACTTTCCTATGCACCCAGTATGCTGCGTCATATCTGTTTGATCGCCGTACTCTTCGACGAAAATTTGGTATACAGCATAATGACCGTAATCACCTGTTTGAAAAGTGCAGCTGCTATCGTAGAAGCCCACATATTTCAGAGTTAAGTTTCATTATAAGAAGAATGATAATGCCGTTACGTTCCTTTGGCTTCAGTAGTGGAAATCGCTACAAATGAATTTACTCTATGTGGCCATATATTGCCTTTCTAAACTTCGATATCGATAGACGTATCAGTGGCCATATATGACCATATATATTAGTTGTGTTCTCAAATTATTTAAATTTTTGTTTCTTCCTTTTATGTTTCTATTCTGAAAGCAGCATCTGAATGTATATGAACTTAAACATTTTGCTATGTCTGCCACTCGGGCAATTCACTACTAAATACTTAAAAAAGCACAGAACCTTGTCACATTTGTCAGATAACAGGTAAGAAAATTATATCGACTCAGGCATGAACTTATTTAGTCTTAACATTTGTGAAGTTCAACGCTGATCAGTCTTAAAGGCTTTAAAGGTGTTGCGTTTATAATAAAACAATTTGAGTAAAAGATTCACATCTATCGCTTATCTTAAGGAGATACATTATTTCGAATTTAGCTCTATATCTTTCTTTTAAAAGTGAATTCATTACACTACATCTAATCAACTTTAGGTGGCATCTGTATCATATTTTGTGATGGCTAATATTTTAACTAAAGAAATTGAATAAGCAGCACCATAATAAAATATAGCATAGTTTTAACACATGCATACCAGTTTGATCATGACCCTAAACTTTGGTTTGATTTAAAAATCAAAGAAGGCATAACTTCAAGCAGAAATTGACATCAGATTTTGCTATTAAGAAACAACGTCATGTTCTCTACTTCTTTGACAAGCGGTTAACATCAGTCTTCCTTGATAAAATACCTGAGTTACTAATCTTAAGGATTCTCCTAACTCTAATAGTGACATGAGTTACTCCTAACTCTAATAGCGACATGAGTTACTCCTAACTCTAATAGCGACATGAGTTACTCCTAACTCTAATAGTGACATGAGTTACTCCTAACTCTAATAGCGACATGAGTTGCTCCTAACTCTAATAGTGACATGAGTTACTCCTAACTCTAATAGTGACATGTACCAGCCTTATAATAACAAATTAAAAAATAGAAAAAAGGTTTTACTATGAAGATTCAGCTTCTCTCATCAGCTCCCCGAGTGCAACTGATGAAGCACACAATTATAATATATCACATTCCAAAGGAAATTAGGCAATTACAATTCACCGTGGTCTACTAATACACGAGTTTTCTTTTAAATTTATTTTCTTTCAGTTATATGTTCTTTTATTTTTTATTTTGTTTATTCGGTTTGCGGGTTTAACACCACCTTGAGCCCGATCCTAATTTAGGATCACTGGTTCCAGGGAAGGAAGAGAGCCAGTGGTGTAAGACAAACACAACATCTATGCCTAACCGTGTGGTATAAGTCGAACACAACATCCGTACCACACCGTGTGGTGTAAGTCAAACACAATATTTATGCCTCACCGTGTGGTGTATGTCAAACACAACATCCATGCCTCACCGTGTGGTGTAAGTCAAACACAACATCCATGTCTCACAGTGTCTCACTACAACATTCATACCTCACCAAACACAACATCTATATCTCACCGTAAGACAAACCTAGCATCCATGTCTCACTATGTCTTACCACAACATCCATGCCTCTAAAAACACAACATTCATGCCTCACCGTAAGACAAACATAACATCCATGTCTCACCGTAAGACAAACCTAGCATCCATGTCTAACTATGTCTTACCACAACATCCATGCCGCACCAAACACAATATCCATGCCTCTAAAAACACAACATTCATGCCTCACTGTAAGACAAACATAACATCCATGCCTCACCGAGTGGTATATGGCAAACACAACATCCATGCCTCACTATGTCTCACCACAACACCAATACCTCACCAAACACAACATCCATGCCTTACAGTAAGACTAGATAACATCCATGCCTCACCGTATGACAAACATAAAATCCATGCCTCACCGTATGACAAACATAACATCTATGCCTCACCGCAGGCTCTTGACTATTCGTCCATCTCGGAGGAATGGTCAAGGGCCAGTGCGTTAAAACAGTGCGTTACCGTGTCGGTTCTTTGTTCTTTAAAACCATATCATATCATTATAACCCAGGTTACCTTTCAACAGTACCGAAGGCTCCATTTTTACACGGCAAGACAAAGAGTGAAAATCGAACAAACAGTTAACTTTATTCTTGAAATCTGAGAATACAGTCTTCTGATGATTATATGTTTTAAGATAATACAACGTTTGTCCCAAACATTTTTGTAAAGGACAGACCCGCAGGAACTTGCTCTTTCGATTGAAGGAGCACAAGACCTATATTCAGAACTGTGACTTAAAGAAATCATAGATGGCTAAACACTGACGAGAAGGACCATACATTTCTCTTTGAAGAAACAAAACAAATTAACAAGCCAGATTCAACCACCAAACTTGATATTTTGGAAGCTTTCCATGTATATCAGAAGTCTTCGCAACTTGTTAATGACATGACATCCAAACCATTTCTATCAAGCTCATAAACGGAACTAACCAAAACCCATGACTTTAAACACCTTTTGAATATTTACGTGCCATTCTTCCTAATTTAACTAGATCAGAAAGCAGCGAAACCTTGGTCGAATTGAAAAAATAAAATATTTATGAGAAACGTTGTATCATCTGTTCATATAAAACTGAAAGCCCTCACTGACAAGCTGACTCATCATCGAATATCAGAAACTACTGAACTTAGAACTTTCATATTTGGCAGGAATGTTTTTTACAACATAGAGGCGCACTAAGAAAGGATTTTTTCCTACGATAACTTTAAGTGGGACGAAATGAGCTTTTCAAATAACCCAGCTTTGATAACGCTAGGACGTTTTGCAATGATCGAGCTATTGTTGTCCAGCAACTGAAGCCCCGCCTTAAGTTTTTAATGACATGATTTGACCTGCTCAGTATATATTTTGTTCTACATTTATTTATTCTGAATTTATTTAACAAAAAATCTTAAAAATCACGTAGAAAGCGTTATATCATAATATGATTTGTGTGTAAACATTTATTATCATTTGACATATCAAATGTCAAGGTTTTTGGATTTCTTCTAAATCTATTTAACAAAAAAAAACTTTTAAAAATATCACGTAAATAGTGATATATCATAATATGCTTTGCGTTTAAACATTTATATTATCATTTGACATCTCGAGTGTCAAGGGTTTTTGAGTTAAAATCAAATTACCAACATTCATTTTCACCGAAGCAACGGGGACGTCATATAAGTGGTAAGGTGAGTGCAATAAATATAAATACGCAGGTAGATTTTCATAGTAATTGAAATTTGAAATAAAAAGTTTCCACCTTGGGAAATCAGCGATGGCAACACAATTTTGTTCAGGCTTCCAAAAACATCTGACTCGCTAGCTTTTAAATGTACAGTTTCGAACGAAATTGTTTATGAAATTGTTTATAAGCAAGGTTCTTTTTACATTTGTGCTGAAAGTAACATCGCATTATGTTCTTTTTTCGATTATAATTTTGTTTTGTTGTCTATTAATATTTTAACGATGAAAGTGAAGAGTAACGACGTATTTTGACTTGTTTCGTGTGGGCTTGAAATTTCAAATTTACAGTTATGAGCGAAATTGCTTATGTGTCTTCTGGCAGAATAAATCAGGCAGACATGTTTTTCCCAAAAGAGCACAGAAATATGCACTGCGAGGCCATTTCAACTGTACATCATATACACTGAAGTGGCAGAAAAACTGGTACAGACGAGCTTATGCAAAATACATAGCAACGTCACCTATGCGCGACTCGGTTGCGTCCGCCAGTGCGTATCGCAGTATATTATGCCGAACACAGCTCTGACCGCACTGGCGGACGCGACTCGGTTGCGTCCGCCAGTGCGGTCAGAGCTGTTTTTGGCATACGAATGACAAGTAATAACGATTTAAGCGATTTTCTACGCGGTGTCTATAGTTGGAGCTCGTGAGATGGGCCATAGTATTTCGGAGGTAGAAACGAAGTTCGGATTTTCACGGACGACCATTGCAAGGGTGTACCGTGACAACAAGAATTCCGGCAAAACCTCCAACCTACGATACCAGTGTGGCCGTAAAAAGACATTGGGTGAGCGTGACCATCGTCGGATGTCAAGAATCGTTCCACGCGATCGGCGTGCAACACTCTCGCAGGTATCATCGGAATTCAATGCTGGAGCCTCAACAAGCATCAGCGTCCGGACTATTAAAGTACCCTGCACGATATGGGCTTTGGGAGCCGAAGCCCAACTCGAGTCCCCTTGATGGGTGCACGACACACAGAGCTATGCGCCTTGCTTAGGCACGACAACACCACCACTGGACACTTGATGACTGGATACAAGTAGCATGGTCTGATGAGTCGCGTTTCCAACTGTATCGGGCAAATGAAAGTATTCGTGTGTGGCTCAAATACCATGCAGCTATGGATTTCGCTTGTCAACAGATAACTGTACCGGCTGGTGTGGGGTCCGTAATGGTATGGGCTGTGTTTAACTGGACTTCACTGGGATCGCTGGTACATCTACAAACATCTGTGACCGGCCAACATTATGAGCGCATCCTTTCGAACGAGGTACATCCGTTCATGTCCTGCATTCATGCTGATGCGTTGGGCCTGTTCCAACAGGACAATGCACCTCCACACAAGTTTCGGGACGCCACATTATGGTTAGAGAAGCATTCATCTGAGTTTTGGGTGCTGCCATTTCCACCCAAGTCCCCAGATCTGAACGTGATAGAACCCATTTGGGATGCCATGCAACGCGCTATCGAACACAGGAATCCGAGACCTCAGAATACACCTGAATTGTGGAACGTTCTGCAGGAAGTATAGTGTGCATTGCCTACAGCATATTTCCAAGTGGAGAAAAGTTATCGTCGCGGATGTATGAATGTTCCAGATAAGTTTTGCTATGTGTGCGGACAGCATATTATAAAATCGTAGAGTCGTCGATTGACAAAGACTGTGAGGAAAGCCTACTATTTGTACTTTGGGTATCATGTTGGAAGTCAAAATAAATCGTGAGCACCACATGTCTGCTGCATTTCTTGTATTGTTGGTCTGCTTAAATGGTTGAAAGGTAAGCTGAAATCCATCCTTTTCACAGTTCCGATGATTCGTCGTGAGCCAACTCATCACGTGGAGCTGTTTTTGTATAACAAAGGTCAGTAGTGGCATTTCAAAGAAGAATAAAAGTAAAATACAGTATCCAAATTTGGCAACAGCTTTAAGGCCTGTTCAGCAATAGGAATCTTCCTATACCAAAACCTCCATTGAACTGGGAAAAAAACCAAGAAAGATATCTACGAACATGAAGATCAAGATCCTACATGCACTCCTAAACATTTTGACGAGCCCACTTGATTGAGGAAAAGGAAGTGAATGATCTCGTTCGAGACCTACATCTTTCCGAACAACAAGCTGAACTTTTAGGTTTCGGACTAGAAGAGTGGAACTTGCTAGTGAAGAGTACACCTGTGTCAGTATTCAGAAATAGAAATTTGGGTCTATGTTCGTTCTGTGAAATGCAGAATGATACGACTTTTTGTTCAGATACTCCGGGGATAATGAGAGAATTAGGAATATCTCACGATTCTACGGAATGGCATCTATTTGTCGAATCATCCAAGGTTAGTTTAAAAACTGTCGTTTTGTCCAACGGAAACCAGGACCCTTTCATTCCAGGAACACATGCTGTAGGAATGAAGGAGACTTATGAAAGCATTGACAAAACGCTCACTGGAATACAATATGACCAGTTTAAGAGGTCAATATGCGGTGATCTGAAAGTGATATCACTCTTGCTCGGGCTTCGCCAAATTTTGCTGCTTTCTTTGTATGTGGGACAATAGGGCCACAGCAGAACACTACGAACAGACAGACTGGCCTAAACGAGATGCTTTCGTTCCTGGAGAGAGTAACGTTCGTCAAAAGCCCCTAGTTAATCCATCAGATTTGCTGCTTCCACCACTTCATCAAATTAATTCATACACTCGACGTGGATCAGAAACACCAAATAGAAGTCATCGCAATTTCCACGTATATAGTGAGTCACGGAAAATTTTTCATCGGCTGCCACCGGGAATCGAACTGAATGTCTTTCAGTTACGCGCCGGACATGCAACCACTGCACCACAGCGGCCTTGAATTATCCAGACTCACAAGTGATTAACTGCCAAGCCATATATGGCAGGTTGCTTCATATGGCAGGTTGCCCCGCAAAGAGCTAGGGACTCACCAAAGACGGAAAGTCGCAACTGAAGAAATAACTAGGAAGCGATTGAATAATTAATTCCTACACTCGACGTGAGTCAGGAACACCAAACAGAAATCATCGCTCTTTCCACGTTAATAAGTTAGTCACGGAAAAATTCTCATTGGCTTCTGTTTTTCCTGATCCACGTCGAGTGTATGAATTAAAAATTCAATCGCCTCGTAGTTATTTGTTCAGCTGCTGCTTTCCATCTTTGTTCAATTGCTGCTTTCCCCAGCACTGTGCTGGGCTCCATGAAGCAACCTGCCGTGTGGTTTGGCAGTTAATCACTTGTGAGTGTGAGGAACGCGAGTTCGCTGTGGTTCGGTGGTAAAATGTCCGGCCCGTAACTGGAAGACCCTGGGTTCGATTCACGGTGGCGGCCGATGATAATTTTTTCCGTGACTCACTTATTAACGTGGAAAGAGCGATGACTTCTCTTTGGATTTGATATCAAACTGGTTCTGATGAAAAACTTCGTAAAGGCTATGGACAAATCTTCCCCAGGTTTCTTGCACGGAAAGCAAACTTTTCCTCAATTAAGTGACGCAAAACTCAAAGAAGCCATTTTCGTTGGTCTTCAGATACAGAAACTACTGCGTGATTCTGTTTTTACCGAAAAGTTGAACAGCTAAACAGCACGGAACTCACCGCATTGCAATCTTTCGCCTCTGTGGTCAAGGGATTTCTGGGTAACTACAAAGAGAGCAACTACAAACAATTGATTCACAAACTTTTCAAGAACTGTAAAAACCTTGGGTGCTGAATGTCCTTAAAATTACATTTCCTCCCTTCGCATCTGTTTTCTGACAACCTAGAAGCAGTCAGAGATGAACAAGAGAAAGGTTCCACCAAAATATCCAAACGATGGAGGAGAGGTACCAAGGCAGGTAGGATCCTTCAATGATGAGTGATTACTGATGGTTTTTGCAGAAAGAGGAAAACACGACACATAAGAGAAAAAATGAACTACTTGTACTGGTATACGAGTATGTGGGCATACATTTAAATTTGTGTTAATATTGTTTATTCTATTTCTTTTTTTCTTTTGCTGTGTAATATGCAGTGATATATGAATATGGTATTTATACTTTGTAACACTAATTCTATAGCTAACAAGACACGTAAATGCTGTAATATATTGCAATGTGAAGCTGTAATACATTACAATGTGAAACTGTAATGTGTACATCTTTCATTGTATATAATCTGGGAATATAGCATATGTTCATAAACAAAACACTATACGTGATGGAGAGTTTTTACGGTCATATTTGAATTCAGCACCCGCAAATTAGTTAAAATCACTTTATTTCACCCATGTTATGAGATTTTAAGTTTACAAATGTTGACTAGTGTTGTCATGCCAAAAGAGCTTTTGTTTATGCGAGTCATATCTATCGATATTTAATGTAACAGAAATTAAAATTCACAAATTTAAAAAAATATATATTTGTTAGTTCATTTAAAAGTAACTACCATAAGCCCATTACATGTAAACATAAATATCATGTTTTATGAAAAATAGCTATATTTTCCCAAACAAAACAAATCATTGGAAATGTGGCATTGTTTTACATTTTTGAAAATCTCCTCAATGTCTAGATTCATTCAAGATAGCTGGATTCTCTTATCTGCTTCTGCATTCAATCTTTTGCGATATGTTCATTAGGCTGAAGTGTGTGAAAAAATTCGGCCTCCCGCAGATATGTAATTGGAAAGGAGAGGTAAGCTCTGGATTCTGATCATTTGTCCGAGACGAATCCGGTTTCGAATATCGGTGAGGCATAGATGTTGGGCTTGTATTGAGGCACTGGATCCCTACCTTTTCTGGAACCAGTGACCCTAATTTAGGGACGGTCGACTGCTTATAGCCTATCGAGTTGCTCACGGGGGTCGTTAAAACTCCCGAAAAAAAACAAAAAGGAAAAAGAAGAAGAAAAAGAGGTGCAGTTTAATAGCGTTTTCTGGCAATTTTGGGCATTCTTCTTTGCCACTACACTAAAACTCGACAAGTGATAGTTTTTTAAAGAAAATATGCTGAATCTGAAAGCATAAATTGAAGTTTTCGTGCCATTTTACGCTGAAATCCATTGGTCTGTCTTCCACTTGGAATGGATTAAAGCCATGGATCCTTAACCCTTTAAATGTACTAAGTGGTGCCCAAAATTTTCTGTGCACCCCAAACAGAAATGTTCACATAGCGGCCAGGTTTTAGGAACGCTACGGCCAACCTGTTTCTTTCCGCCCTCATATCTCATCAGTGCAGACCATAATCTTGTGGAGGGTGGTAAGCGCTCCTTTCTAGTCCTCTCTGCTCTGCTCCATGACCCATGGCATAAAGGGAAGAGGGCAAGTTTCCCTGACATTGACATTATGCCCCTGGGTAGAAACAAGTGTATCAAACGTCTCTCTCCTTTCTTCATAATTTGAATAACAGAGCTAAGTAGAAATCACAGCTTCCTAATGCACAGGTTCATTCATTACAGCCGCGTTCAGCTCATTCTTCAGACGGCGAATACACACATTCGAGCAACCTTCAGCCTATTTTACTAACCCTCAGTTGATTCGCTACAATCCATTAAAGGGGAAATATAAACAATCCATCCATAAATACACAGTTTCCAAAAAAACCCCCCAAAAAAACGAGGAAATTGTTTGGTCCTGATAAACTCCGCATGCCATTACCCTAGAGTCGAATATGCAAATGATTAGAAGGTAAAAATCAATGACGAAATAGCGGCTTGCCACAGCGTATGAGACCAGCGCATCGAGGGGGCTCACACGCAGGGACAATTGTGACAACGGATTACGGTTACATTATCCTCCAGGGACTGTGAGGATGACCCGACGTTCGGATACGATCAGTTTTGCAAGTTTGAGAGAGGATCCATAGTTGGGTTGAGAGAGGCCCGTTGGTCAAGTTTCCGAGTCGCCAAGAATTTGGGTCGGAGCGATGCGGTAATAGGACAATATGAGAGTCAATTGGTCGAGGAGGGCACAGATTAGCGGCACACGACCAGTGGACTTTCAAGGGCAACGACAGAACGCGAGGATCGAGAGACTGTGAGAGCTGTACGAACAGAACCGATTTCTTCTCTCTCGAGCATCCATGGCCGTGTTGCATTGTCTACAGGTACGGAAGTGGCTATCCGAAACTTTGCCAGACGATTTGCGGCACGGCAACTAAATTCGAGGAAGCCACTCCACCGTCTACCACTGACAAGCGAGCATCGCAAGCACCGGTCGCAGTGATGTCGGGTTCAATCAACGTTGGATAATGACCAGTGACCAATGTGCAATGTCCAGTGACGTCGTGATGTTATCACTGATGAGTCTTTGTTTACAATTAGCGCCTCTATCCAGCGCATAGGTGTCAGTGACGTCATGATGTCTTCACTGATGAGTCTTGGTTTACAATTGGCGCCTATATCTAGTTCATAGGTGTCAGTGACGTCGTGATGTCTTCACTGATGCGTCTTGGTTTACAATTGGCGCCTATATCCAGCGCGTAGGTGTCAGTGACTACGTGATGTCTTCACTGATGCGTCTTGGTTTACAATTGGCGCCTATATCCAGCGCATAGTTGTCAGTGACGTCGTGATGTCTTCACTGATGAGTCTTGGTTTACAATTGGCGCCTATATCCAGTGCATAGGTGTCAGTGATGTCGTGATGTCTTCACTGATGAGTGTTGGTTTACAATTGGCGCTTATATCCAGTGCATAGGTGTCAGTGACGTCGTGATGTCTTCACTGATGAGTCTTGGTTTACAATTGGCGCCTATATCCAGTGCATAGGTGTCTGGAGACAAGCCGACCAGCGCACGGATCCTGCTTTTGTCGTGGAACAACACACGGCTCGCACACCAGGAGTGACTGTCTGGGCAGTCATTTCCTTCGATAGCCGGACACCCTTAATAGCCCTTTGTACCATACACACGGCTCAATTGTACGTTGACCACACTCTACGATCTGTTGTGTTGTCATTTCTGTCGCAGCATTACCGAGAAATTTTTAACCAGGATAATACCCGGCCACACACGGCACGGTTCTCCCAGGCATACCTCCTTAATGTCGACGCTGTTCCATTACCAGCCCGATCGCCCGACCTTTCACCGGTAGAACGATGTTTGGGACATGATGGGATGCCATCTACGCACATCCTGGAATGTCGATGAATGCCGTCCCGGTGGAGCAGTGGTCTAAGCGATGACCTTGGATCATTCGCCCGAAAGGGGTCCGGGTTCGAATCCCGTGAGGCATGGATGTCTTGTTTGTCTTACGGCATTGGCTGTCTCCCTTCCCTGGAACCAGTGACACTGAATTAAGATCGGACGACTGTTTATAGCTGATTGAGTTGCTCACGGTGGTCGTTAGAGCTCCAATAAAAAAAATTGTCGGTGAATTGTCCCACAATTTGGATACCATGCGGAATGCTATACCTCAACATATGATCCGTGGACCATATGCGTCTATCTCACGCCGGGTAACCGCTTGTATCCGATCCAGAGCTGGCGCTACAACGTACTGGTGTGTTCCACTCGTTGAGCTATTTTGTCTGAATAAAAATAGCCCAATTGCTTTAGAATCGCAATTGCTTCCTTTCCTATAGATGCTCATTGCACATACAAATTTTAATCTCGATTGAATGATTCCTTCTGGGCAATTGGGCATTTATTTCAGATAAATAGGAGCACTTCGATGTTTTTGCCAAAGACTGCATAAGAAAAATGCATGATAAATAAATTTTATTTTAGAATAACCCCATTCATGATTTTCTAAAGTCATGCAGATGAATAGAAAAGTTCTGCCGTGCTATTGAGATTTACTAGTGTATGATCGGTTTTGCTGTGTTCAGCACGAAAAACAAGACTTAACTAATTTCTACACAAAGTAACCAAGCCAAATTATTGCAAGCTGTGAATTACCTTTATTTACGAAAATAAAACTTGTTTAAAAGCTAGGTTAAAAAATGATTAAAACCAATGTGCGAGATCTTTCGGGTCTGTCTACCACGGACCCATCTTCAGGAACAACGAGAACTCACACGGGGCACGCTGGCTTATATACACACTTATATGCATCGACGAGAAACAGCGCATGCGCCACACTAAAAGGTTAAGGATGTTTTACACAGAAAGCAACAATAAAAGGAAAATATGTACAAATGCATAAAAACGAATAATCTAAAGTACAGTAAGTAAATAGTTAAAACATCTTTGCAGTGGAAGAAGGTTGATTCTCCAGCAGGAAACTCCAAAGAGCAGGTATTAATTGCGGGATTTCTTCATTACAGCCCTGTTCGGCAAAATCCAGAATGTACAAACACTCCAAAAAGAGCACTGCAGTTTTAGTTCTCCCCGATCCCAATAATGTAGCGTCATTCCATACTGGTAAATAATCGCCTTTGTTTACTGTTCGCGCTAGGGCCGTTCCGGATGAACGGTTGCGAACATTGTATTTATGTTCGGAGATTCTCACCTCGAGTGATCGACAGGTTGATCCGATGTAGGCTGGCAAAGGGAGAGAGTCATCAACGGGTTGTAGTGGCACAGAATATACAGTATATTTTCGCCTAGTCATAACGTGGTCACGATCAGGCTTGACCAGGTTAAAAAGGCGTTCGGAGGTGGTAAGGAATGGAGCCAAAAACCGGGGAACAGGCAGTTCACCTTGAGGTTGAAGTGTGGTGAAATAATAGCGCTGTAACGTGTGAAGAATTTTAGTTAGATATTGATGGGGGTTTCCGAACAACTCGGCCATAGTGGAAATGCACTGAAGTTCCAGCGAAAGATTAGAGTTTGATGAAGAATGTGTATAGGCTCTGCGAATCAACGAATGAAGTGAACCAGATTTGTAACTATTGGGAGTGAACGAGTTATATGGGATCATTGTTGGAACAAACGTTGGCTTATGATAAACTTAGGTATGAATGCGCACACCTGGGCTGCGATTCAACAATATATCCAAATAAGGTAAGGAGTCTGAAGATTCAGTTTCTGAGGTAAAGGTAATAGAATTGAGAACGGAAGAAATGGACTCTGTAAAGAATATTAAATCGGAAAGGGGTTGCTGCCAAAACACCAAAACATCATCAACGTATCGGGTTTACACCAAGGGTTGGAAGGGACCATTAGTGAGTACAGTATTTTCAAAATATTGTAAATTAATCTCTGCCAATACTGGAGAGAGGGCTGATCCCATTGGTGTACCGTAGTCTTGGTGGGAAATGATGTTAAAAAACTTAAAATAAGTTCCGTTTTTAATAAAAGTGATGGCTGATACAATAGCAGTGCATTCAGAAGGTTGTAAACCCAAGCTGGGTACCTGTGGGGTAATTAAATCTATGGCTGTGTCCACAGAGACATTGGGAAACAGCATCCAGGCTTGCCATTAAGAACGGTAAATCAGAATGAACAGCATGTATTTTATCTAGTGCTTGAGTGGAACTGTGAATTGGGTACCTGGATTGTTGAGTTAGAAGGGTGAGTAGAGATGCGATCGATTTTTCCAAATTACGTGCTGGGTTTGTATCAAACCTCTAACTCAACAATCCAGGTATAAACCATACTGCTTTAGAAAACTCTAGAAAGCACAAAATTATGCAACTACACTTTCCATTTCCTGTCAGAGCGATTACGTCATCGCACTTGATGTAGCTTCTGGAAAAATTTACTGTTCTCTGCAATGCTAAAACTTATGTGGTAGGTTGCACCGAAAAGTGGTACTGTACCAGCTGCACCGTTTTCTGAAAATGATACACCATTGTGTGGTGCAAAAAAACCCCAAAGACATGCTGCTATTTTGCATCGCGTTAGGGTACAAGGTGGCAAAACATTGTGGTGCAAGGTTGTACCATCTTGTTGCTTTTTATTTGCACCAAAAAATGGTGTGTCTTAACTCAGAATGTGGTGCAGGTGCGGTAGTATCACTTTTCTGGTGCAACCTATCACAACATTTTGAGTAATGATGGTAAGATAATAAAAGTGAAATAGGCAAATAACATTTTGGTATTTTTGTGAAAATAGTTTTGACTTCACGGAACCCTTAAAATGGTTTCGAGGACACTATGTGTCCGAGGACCACACTTTAAGAATAATTGGTTTAGGCAGTCTTTGAAACATATCATAGCTAGTGCTATTTGCGTTTGGAGTAACAAGTGCAAATCTAAAGATACGTTTCCAATACGTTTTAAATGCTCTTCGTATAATACTTTTGTTTTGTTTTCAAAACGCTTTGGGCCTTAATGATGTGCTTCAAAGCATAAAGGAAGCATATAGGCACAAAACAAATAAGTATTTTAGTGACTACTACTTTTATTCAACGTTACTTATGAGAAAGCTCCTAATTCTCTGGTAGCTTTCATGTGTTAAATCTTTTCGAATTCATTAAAAAGCAACTTTTGTAATATATAGCCAAGGAGCATCGTAGCAAAATCCTGATCATTAAACAAGAAAAAAATAAAATTTTAAACCTCTTTTTTTAGAGAAGATGACTACTACTAACAAGAGTAATCGCAACGATAATAAAAACTTCTCCAGTGATCCTTGGTAATCTCAAACGAAAATAAACGATTGATTGCGACAGTTTTCTGAGTTCCAATAATATTTCGTACATATTACAGATAGGTCATGTCACTGTAGGAGCAGGCAGATTCCATCGGCGATTATCTATCCACTTCTAATCAATGGGGGTGTTGGAGCAGGGGACATTAACGGTGGGTATCATGCGGAAACATCGCTAGGCCCACGGAATGAAGCAGGTCAGTTTCATTTGTCACGTACGCCATTAATTCGTTTTCGATAAGCTGGGAAACATTATTTTTGTTCTTTTTGCTGTGGAAGTAATATAAATAAATGACAGACCTAGCAGGAATTGGAATCCTTGATGTATACTTCGCTAAAGAATTTATTCTACGTAAGTGAGGAAAATGAAAGGGGAAATATAGTTTAGTTTGTACAACATTGTCAAAGAAAATATCTTTCATGATGTTTAACATTACAACTAAATCTCTAAATTCTTTGAAAGGATTATTCTCTATCACTGGCAAAAAAGATTAAATGCTACTAAAGAAGAAATGAAAGTTATATAGAGAAAGTAAATACAAACTGAAGTATGCGTTCATTTTCCACTTATGGAGTTTCGTTCATTTTCCACACAATATTGAGATATTATTACAATAATAAGATATACACTGCCGGCCAATTGCTAAGGACGGTTGACAATAGCAACGATAGCAACCATAAAATGGAAGGCAGGAAAATGTGGAAAGTAGCATAAGTGCGGAATACAGTAAGGCGCGTTGTGCGTATGCAAATTTTGGATTGCCGAACTTGTTCGTGACGTCATAGCGCTGATAAGAGATATACAGGATTTGACGCGTATTGACCGTTGTTGTTCAAATGCAAAGTTGAAAGGGTAAGAATCAATTGACGAACTTGCAATTTTCAGTATGTCTTCCCGACATCACCTAGATGATTTTACGCGTGGCCGTATTATTGGCAAGATTGAAGAAGGGCGAAAAATAACAGATGTTGCCAGGGAGTTCGACGTCAGCCACAGCGTTGTTTCAAGGCTTTGGAAATCATTTCAAACAAATGGAGAGTGTAGCAAACGTCACGGGGGAGGTCGTGTTCGCAGTACGACACCTGCAGAAGATCGGTACATAGTGCTATCAACAAAAAGACACCAGCGCAGCACAGCTAGTGAGGTAGCAAATCAGTTTATGGCTGCTACTGGCAAGCAGATCTCCCGAAAAAATGTCGCCATACGTTTGTATGAAGGAGGACTATACGCCCGCCGTCCTGTTGTGTGCATCCCATTGTCCAGACGTCACCGTACCGGCCGTTTGCAATGGTGCCATCAACATCGCAATTCGACTGATAACGACTGGTTTGCTGTCCTTTTCTCAGATGAGAGTAGATACAGTCTATCGTCTGATTGTCGACGACAACTGATCTGGCGTGATAGTGGTACTGCATATTGGCCAGCAAACATACAGGAAAGGGACCGATATCCGACATGTAGTGTCATGGTATGAGCTGGCATCATGATCAATGATCGTACGTCCCTCTATGTGCTTCCAACTTGGACTATGACTGGCCAACGATACATTAATGAGGTTCTGCTACCTCATGTTCGCATGTTCCGTGGTGCTGTCGGTGATAGATTCATTTTCATGGACGACAACGCAATATGTCATCGAACAGTCGCTGTCCAGCAGTGTCTTGAGAGCGAGGATATTCAACGCCTCGTATGGCCAGCACGTTCTCCAGATCTGAATCCCATTGAAAATGTGTGGGGTGCTTTGGGGAGGAGTCTTGCTGGTCGCCAATGCCCTCCAATAAACAAGGACACCCCCATTCGTGCACTGACAGAGGAATGGGTTAAATTACCCCAACAGCTGCTTGAAAATGTTGTGCAAAGCATGACACGACGTGTGGAATCTTGCATCGCCCTCCATGGTGGCCATATCCCGTATTGACAACTTACGCCGGAACGCCTGCGGACGGTAATTGCATTTTTTCACGTTTACGTATTCTGCACAAAATGGCCTGTTTGTCCCTTGAACACGTTCCAAAGCCTTCTGGATTTCAGAGCACAATAAATTGTCTTTCTTGTAATGCCCTGGCATTCTGACTTTATTTTATTTCACTTGGCATCCAACCACACTTACTTCTTTATGCGCTATATAGCCGTTTATGATCCGTCCTTAGCAATTGTCCAGCAGTGTATTTCATGAGGTAATATAAAGAAAATCTTGTACAGAGAAAACGGGTGTCTGTCTGTCTCTCACCCAGTGTAGTGGATCGAATTATTTGTGAGGCTATGCTCAGTGCGCATTGCGCACCATCTGTTAATTTTCTGAGATACAGGGACGTGATGCTGAACCCATATAGCAAGCTATTTGCCTGTCCAGATGTTATTATTATGATCGATAATGACCAAACTCATCGAGTTCATTTGGTTGACAATTTTCTCGAAGTGGCAGATATTTGCCGAATGGGGCGGCCATCTGGGTCTCCTAACCTCAATCTCATTGAGCGTGTATGTAGTACTCCAGGAAGAAGAATTTCAGATCACCAGCTCCTTGTCAGAACTCTTACAAGAACTCAAAATAGCTCTTTATCAGAAGTGGTTATTAATCCCTGTAAGCGCTGGCTTATGACCATTCGTCCGAGAAGGGCCCGGGTTCGAATTCCGTGAGGCATGGATGTTGTGTTTGTCTTACTGCACTGACTCTCTCTCCCTTCCCTGGAACCAGTTACCCTAAATTAGGGAGGGTGACTGCTTATAGCCCATTGTGTTGCTCACGGTGGTCGTTAAGCCTATAACTAAAAAAAAACCCACTTAACCTCATCACCACAAAAATTTTATATTGTTTCAAGGACTGCACTTTCATCTAAACTAGAAGATTATAATAACACACGCAAACTATATGATTATGATTTCCTTTTGTTGGAATAACAAAAGTAATATACGTGTAATGATGAACCCCCTTTACCAAATTTCATTGAGTTGCCTCTTAAATACTTCGAGTTGAGCACGAATGTATATATTATCTTTAATTTCATTCACTAGAGTATATATTTTACGTATACCAAGTATAATTACCCAAACGTCATTTTTTGGGTATGAGGATTGATCAAATATTAGTGAGACTATTTTAACGCAGAGGTGGGTGATTGGGATACGCTGTTTTGGCAGCAGTGTGATAGCACTTGAAGACGAATTTCACCGCTAGCACATATTATTGTTTCACATCCACGTCAGCTCAGTCTCACTCGCGGTAGATTAGAGGACAGAAAACTGGGATTTCTAGCTCCTACACACAAAGGATATAACAAAGTCTAGAGCAATCAAATATCCTAAAGTTTAGGTGTCGTTTAAAAACCGTCAGATTCGTACGTTTGGTTCATATCAGTGCATTTGGGGATGAGTAAATGTCACCTGATAGTGCATATCCGTGGAATAAAGGTTTCCTAAAAGGGTGATAAGTCGTCAAGGAGGAGCAGAGAGTAAGGGGTCCTTCCACTTCGCGTAAAGGAGAACACAGCCTACATTACAGTACACGAAGGCGACCGTCGTCCTTGGCAATTTCTCTGAAAGACATGAAGTGGTAGCAAGGTTAAAAATTTCGTATGGTACCTCGTTAGATGTCACAAAATTAAAACAAGTATTCTATCAATGAATCCCTCATCCGTTGTCGTCGGATCTAAGCGGTATATTGTCCCTTTTTGTCAAGAACCAGGGGAGTACTGATAGCCCCACTCCTCCCCGACAATCTCCACATTGCGGGAAGGCCTAACGGCTATAAGGGCCTCTAATCTCAGAAAAATATTTTAATAAATATTTGAAAATCATTTCCGCCGCTTTAGTTTATAAAAGCTGTATGATGAGAAAGCAGCTATTCTAGACGACAGGAGGCCCGTTTTTATAGCCATACCAATAGTTTATGTACATGTATCAAAAAGAGAAAATGAAATCAATAGTTCAATGAATGAAATATTTTTACTAGTGATGATCAGAAGTTATGTAATACAGTTATTTGTAAATACCTATGCGTCCTTCAGAATACAGTAAACTGAAAGGTGGTTTTCGTGGTGCAAAGAAACGGAGAGTTATGCCATTTTTTATAAGAGAGTAAAGAGAAGAAAAAAAAGTTTAAGATATTGAAGCATTATGTTAAGTGTGTTTCTCCCATATTCAAGAGCTAATACTTTAATGTATTCTTTTACATATTCAAGAGTGCATAATTCTAAATTATAACTTATTTATTTGTTTACTCATGCTCCGTTTTTTCGTATAAATCTTTTTTTTTTTGAGGATTTAACGACCACCGTGAGCAACTCAATGGGCTATAAGCAGTCGCCCGTCCCTAATTTAGGGCCACTGGTTCCAGGGAAGGAAGAGAGGTAGTGCCATAAAACAAACAAAACATCCATGCCTCACTGGATTCGAACCCGAAACCCATCTCTGACAAATAATCAGAAGCTATCGCTCAAATCACTACGCCATCTGAGCGGCCATTTTAATTATAGCGTGGATATTTGTACTTTATGGAATAAATTGCAATAAGTTTGGTTTTGCGAAAAATATCTCTAGGTTCCAAAGCATTTGAAGTATTAAAGCGCCCGTAAAACCTAGTTAATAATATGTAATCTAAAAATTTCAATATTTGAATGCTAATAGATTTTCTCAAAAGGGCCTGAAATGTTTTTTTTTTTTTTTGAGAGAGATCTCAAACTTCTTTTGTACGCCACTGCGATGAACTACAAAGCATGAGTTCCAAGGGAAGTAAGCAATCGCGTTTTATCTAATAACGTAACGGTTGATTAGTCTTGGTTGTTACACATTGACCGCGGAAGAGTACCCAGCCGAACTCGTTAAGTTCATCATCTTGCAAATAAAGCGGAAGTTATCAATGTTTTGAAAAAATGATCTGTGAATAAATACAATAAGAATATTTACAACACAAGCGTGCAGATTTCCGCCGTTTAATTGGCGTAAGAGTACAAACTAAAAAATTAGATTGCTAGCTTTCACCGCAGAAGACGGGCGGCTTCATCAGGCTAATGTTTACAAAGTTGAGTAGAGAATCATACTGAGGAAATTTTAAAAAACAAGCAGAAAAACACGTAATAAGTACGTTATGAGCACGTGATGTTAAACAATAGATGACAAGTGAGATGAACACGTTCATGGATGTGTATCAAGGAGAGCACGCCAAACAGCTGGTAGATCTGTGGAAAGATCAGAATTGCAAGCGCTTTCGAGTGTTAGTATTTCCACGCATTCCCTGAAGGCGGTGGTTCTAAGTTATATATATGAGACTAATTTCTTGAGGTCGTCCCATTGAGAAATGGTGCGGTGGTTCGCACCTTCCTTTGCTAGAGCTGTTGTAATCTTTTGGTTCTTAATGTCACGCTTGTGCTCGTTAATTCTCAATCTGAAGGATTTTTTTGTCATGTCAATGTAATGTTTAATGGGGCGATCTTGATAGATCAAAGGGTTGGAGTAGACTCCTGCGTCTGAGAGTAACACTGGTGGATCTCTGTTCTGTCTTAGGATAGCTGATAAAACATCGGATGCTTTATACCGACATCAAAGCCAAACTTTCTGAGGGTGTTCTTGAGAAAGAAAGCTAGGGCCGGGATGTATGGGATTGAGCTCAGGAATTCCCAGGTATTATCGCTTTCGTGGACAGATGGGTTCTTTGCCTTGGTTTCCGCATTTTTGATAATCTCTTCTATAATCCGCAAGTCGTGGCCTGTGGATGAAGCGAGCTCTCTGAAGTTATGCAATTCTGCGTCACGTGCAGTACTGTCCGAATTTAGAGCGACATTTCTATTGTTAAGAGTGCACGCAAAGACATAATAATTTTTTTCTACCATGACAAAGATTACATTTGCCAACGTGCTATACCTTTACACACAATAATTACTTGTCTACATTACCTTACTGTCCTAAATGCAGTGTAGGACAGTATCGATAAATTGTTGTACTAAAGAATCCTTCAGGTCGTGACAGAAGGACATCCAGGAATGGTAAGCAGCCATTATTTTCAGTCTCACATGTGAACTGAAAACCATTTGATGTTTCCTTACTTCCACATACAAAACTAAATCACCAATGGAAACAAAAAAATCCTTTCTACACATACGTATATCCTGCAATACATATATGTTCAACTGATGATTCCTTACACAAAGAGCTTGATTTTCCTAAACTTCCGTTATGCACAAAGCTGCTCAAAAATTTAGTTAACGGAAGCCTGTCTACTCGCTACGCCAATAGACCTCGAAGTACAAACGAATTGGGCGGTTATCCCATTTGCTCCTCAGATTTGCTTCGGAATTTCAAAAATTCTCAAAAGTTTTAATTTTAAAGTTATTCTCAAACCCATAAACAAAATGAAATTATTACGGATCAGAAGACTACGTTGAAGACATAAATTCCTGGGGAATTGATCAGATACCTTGTGAATGTGGACTTTCATATATAGGACAGACCCGCAGGGCTTTAAATTTCCGTGTGAAGGAACACAAGACTTACGTACGGAACTGTGAAATGAAGAAGTCTTCAACAGCCCAACTTTGTCACGAAAATAACCACAGATTTTTGTTTGGAAACGCTACGCTTATTGACAAACCTAATTCGATTATCAAGCTTAATACATTAAAAGAGGCTTTCCATATATACCAGAATGATTCACGACATGATGTCTACACCATTTTTCAAGCACGTGGAAACAACTCATCAAAATCCGTGACCGTCAGAACCCTGATGATGTCACAATGATTTGAATGTTTACGCTCCATTCGCCCTGATGATGCCGAGCCAAACGCTCTGCGAAACTATAGTCGATCTTGGTAAAACATTTAATTGTGAATAAACATTGATAATAAATTTATTATAAATCAACATCACAAGTGTGTAGTCTTAATATATATATATATAGGATGGAAGTTAGTTTAAAACTTCTTCCTTTTTCTAAAACCATATTCCATTAATATTATAACCGATTATATGAAGTTATTGTGAACTTATCGCTGTTTGTTAGTATTATGCTATTTCTGCAGCGAGATGCGTCGCTAATCAGATGTACCACACTTTGTAGATAACTACAAAGACCCATTTTTACTAAGAGTCTCCTAGCCAAATAATAAAGCTTGCTGTTGACATTTTCGGTTCTTTCATTTACCCTATTGAGAGCTGTTTGAGAAGTAAAGGTTTCATTAGGAAGTTAAATGGAACTAATACAAAAGTAGTAAAAAAAATATTCAGAAAAAAAGATGGATTCAGTGGCGTGGCAAGATTACTAATGCATATATCAGACCAGAATTGGCTGTTTCTTCTGTGAAGAACAAAACAAATAAAAGGGCATTTATGCTGGCTGAACATGTGTGTTGCACGAGAGAAGAAAGATTTGTACGACAGGTTTTTCATTCAAAATTAGCGGGTCACAGACTAAGGAAAATACCTGGAGTCAGATGGATTGATATTGTAGAAATGGGAGTTAGTGATAGAGAAACTGATGGGTCAGAAATACAAAATTTGGCAAATGAAAAAAAGCGATGGAGAAAATCATTAGATAACTCGCAATTATTTCGAAACTGGGAATGATGACCTGCATAAACATTTAATGCTGTTGAGAATTGCACGTCTCTAATATAACGGCACTGGTATTAAAGACGTGGCCGCCCCGGTGGCACATTGGTCTAAGCGATGGTTTCTGATCACTCGTCCGAATGGTGTCCGGGTTCCTTAGAGCCAGTGGCCCTAAATTAGGGAAGGGCGACTGCTTATCGCAAATTGAGTTGCTCACGGTAGTCGTTAAACCTCCAATCAGAATTTAAAAAAAAGAAGAAGAAGCGGGAATGCCAGTTAGCACTGTAGGACAAACGGACCACACACCTGATCCGGAATTCAAACATGAGCCCAACCGACGATTAACCACAGGTACATAAATCTGGCCACTCGGTTTGGGCTCAGCAATCAGCAATCATTTGTTAAAATTGAGAGGTCAAGTGGTTTCCTACCAACTTGAAGTCCCGATTTTTGTTTGCAGGTACAATTCGGTAGATAATTAATGAATATTGCGTACTCTGAATAAAAATTAAATTCAGAAATATATCAAAGACAAGTATTTTAAAACCCATTTTAAGAAAAGTCTTGAGTTTCATTTCACTAGTCTCCATAATAAATTCCAAAGATACTTCTAAGACGTAATGATGAAACATCATTTTCTTTAGAAAACCATGAGAAATTCTTTCGTATGCAATATATAGCCAAAGAACTTCCAATTCCTATATTGCGGAAGTGGAATTCGACACTACTGTTTGAGGCATGTTCCATCAGTTAGCTTTTGAAAATGTTTTGCTTGAACAAATTTCCTGTGTACTCAAATAAAAAAAGAAAAGAAAGATTTCCACATTCACGACGTGCATGTGCAGACCTTTATCGTATAGTTGCGTCATTAAAATCAGGACAGAGACAGACTGGATGTTGAAAATGACTTGCGTTATCTAATTTAATCGATCTATTTGCGCCATGGAAACCTAGCGCAGCAAATAGGCTTGATGAGGAAAATAACTCGCTGTTGTGTACTTTTTTTCATATCTTTTCCGTCTCTTTCGATATTTTTTAAACAAAAAAACTCATTTCGTTGATCTAAAACTTAGTTCTGATGGAAACTGATATTAAATCTCCTTTTGTTAAAAATCATAATAAAAATTGTTAGGCCAAACATGAAGAGGAGTCAGAGGACTAAATAAAAAGGCTTGGCTTGAGTTTCAAATTTTTGTTTCTTTCGATGGAAAACAACCTTCCCCAACTCGATGGACTACAGCCAGCCGCATGTCCCTAATTTAGGGTTATTGGTTCCATGAAAGGGAGACGACAGCCAGTGCGTACGGCAAACACAACATCTATGACTCACCCAGATCTGATTTCGGACCCATCTTGGTCGAAATTTCAGACACCAGGTCTTAGACAACTGCGCTCCAAGGGCGGTTTTAAAGTGTTGCGAACCATTACTCTATACGTTTAGATAAAAGAAACTTGTCTCGGAGACACAATATATCTTTCCGTGTGTGAAGAGATATAAAAGATCCCAAAGTGTCAAATCAGATGGAAATTAGGAGGAGGTGAATAATTACGCTATACAAATGAAAACACTATATTGAGAAAAGTCACCGGGCAGCCCTTCAAAAGCTAATGAACGGATCTGCTGCTTTGTTAAAATGCGCGGTACAGCTGAAAATGGTATAAAGACAAGCCTGCAGCTGACCGCGATCATATCGCACTGTGAGGTTGAGTGAAAATGTCGCGGCGGGAAAGAACTGACTTTGAGAAAGGAAAGATTGTTGGGTGTTATATTAGTGGGGTGTCCATAAGAGAAACCGAGAGGCGTTTAAAAATACCCAGGTCAACTGTTTCGGACGTACTGAATAAGTGGAAAACTCATCGCGTGCCTGAAGTAGCAAAACATC
Organism: Macrothele yani; assembly: GCA_039090855.1. NCBI lineage: Eukaryota > Metazoa > Arthropoda > Arachnida > Araneae > Macrothelidae > Macrothele > Macrothele yani. The sequence goes on from CM076995.1 coordinate 192,886,239, forward strand.
CCGGCAGACCAAAGAAAATTAGTGATAGAGGACATCGAAACTCAGGAGAGTCGTTGCAGCTAATCGACGGAGTAATGCACAAGACCCCAGTGTACAGGTGAGTAAAAGTGTTGGAACCTTGGTATGCAAATGATCCATTCGCAGAGAACTTTATTCCCTGGGTTACCATGGTCATGCGGCTGCTAATAACACTTTCATATCTGCTAGAAAAGCTACTCGTCGTTTAACACAGTATAAAGAACATTTATCGTGGTCCGTAGATCAATGGAAACTGGTCCTACGGACTGATAAATCCAGATACACGATCCATCAGTCTGATGGCGGTGTGTGGGTATGGTGGCTGCCGGGGGAACGCTATTTACCACAGTGTACTGTTCCTATTGTCAAGTTTGGAGCTGGCAGTGTACTCGTGTGGCAGTGTTTTTCGTGGTATGGTCCCGGCCCATTGGTTATCGTGGACAAACCTGATAACCAGCACGTCTACTTCTATATTCTGGACAATTATGCCTTATCAACTCTGTGGCAATACTACGGAACCGAGCCTTGTTGATACCAGCGGAATAATATACCGAGCTATAATGCAAGCACTGTTACAGCGTGGTTTGTGGATAATTCCGTATCGTTTGTGGACTGGCCGGCACAGAGCCTTGATCTTAATCCCATACCTATTAGAGCGTCGCATAAGAAGATCGGAACCAGGGCCTACTACTACTAAGCAACAGTTAGCGGCAGCGTTATGTACTGAATGGAAGCTCCTACCTATCGCAGTTTTCCAAAACCTTGTCGAAGGCAAGTCTTGAAGAGAGAGTGCATGCATTAAGGCAGAAGCTGGACCGACACCGTACTAATGTATGTCAATAAATTGTATGCTGTGTTTCTCCTCTAGGTGTTCGGTGACTTTTGTCAATATAGTGTATATTCGTATTGGAAGTACACAGAGCTACAGAGTTGAAGTGTTGTTCAAAGGACATTGAATTCCTGAGTTGTTTTCCACAGTTATTCAATAGTCGATATCACAAAATTTAGTAGGAAATATTTTTACGCGAACCCTCACATAGAGATCTTCTTCGAAAGTAATGAATATTAGGAAACTGGAAATTTGTGTAACTGAAAATTATCAGTACAATGCAGATCAATTTACATGAAAAGCTCGAGTATTATACACTGCCTGACAGAGAAAATGCCACAACACGAAGATGTGAAAGCAACGATATGCAAATTGCAGGGTGGGTGAACACATACAAGTTATGCAAATGATTGCATTTTGGCCAATCGCACAAATGGATCGCAGGATATAAGCGGAGAACCAGCCCGTGAGGCTATCAGTCGAGACGTCGTCACGGGCGCGAGAAGTGAGTGGTTCTGCTGTAACCGTGTCTGGAGAACGAACAAGGGGGGCCAATGTCCATAAGACGCCGTCGTACGCGATTTTGTCAAACGGATGAGTTCATGATGGATGTCATCGTAGGCCTTCGTACCTTCGGATGGTCCTTGCGACGAGATGCTACAACCGTCTGTCTTATTTGGAGACACTGGTCCCAGGAAAGATCTGTGTGTGCAAGAACATAGGGGCGACCGGAGCACGAAGACGGACGTCCGAGCGCACCCATCGTCGCATCCGACATCATGCTGTAGCTGTCCCACAGGATACAACGGGCGACATTTTGTTGAGTGTACGGGAAGGCTTGGATGTCCTGATGTCTACGCGGACAGTGTCATACCGATTTGATGCGTCTGGTTTGTTGTCCAGCTGCCTGCTGTGAAGGCTACCCTTAACTACGAGCCATTGTCGTGACAGCTTAGCGCGCGGTGCCGCTCCAGAGCTGCGTGGGGTGCCAAATAGCACATTGTGGTGTTCAGCGACGTATTGCGGTTCTGTCTCACTACGGATGATCACCATGTGAGAGTCTGGAAGAAACTTGGCTAACGGACGGATTCCTCCGCCATTGTGGAGCAATCGAGCGCCACACGGCCAGGCAACATGGAATCATGGTGTGGAGTGCTATCAGTGCCAGCAGCTGCACACCTCTGGTACGCATTACGGACACATTGAGGGCACACAGCTATGTTGACGAGGTGCTGCGGCCCGTGGCACTACCGTATGTTTAGGGCACCCCAACCCCGTTTTTCAACAGGATAAGGCTCAGCCGCACACTGTTCGCATCAGCTTGAGTGCTTTACACGGTGTGTGGAGGCTTCCGTGGCCAGCACGATCCCCCGACCTCTGGCCCATCGAGCATGTGTGGGACACGATTGGACGTCTGTTCAGTATTCTCCTATCCCCGCAAAATGAAGATGAACTGTGGACTCGGATCAACACCACATGGTCCAAGATACGCCAGTACTCTATTCATACTCTCATTGCCTCGATGACACGTCGGATTAAACGATGTATTGCCAAAAATGAAGGCCACACTTCTTATTTATTATCCTGTATATTCCGCCACTTGAACTTAGTTTGTATATGAAAATTAAATCATTTGTTCAGGACCTAATTGGCTATCTGTGTGTGCGGTTTGGTCTGTTTTCGAGCATTCCTTCATGGTGTGGCATTTTCTCTGTCAGGCAGTGTATATTAGTTACAGTAGAAAAACAAGAAAGGTGTCACCGAATTTTAGGTTGTACTGAGCGTCCTTTGAATCCTTTCCGAAGTGAACAAAACAAATTTCAAATATATTCATTGCCATTGGAACTGGTTAGAAAAAGAATCAACCGGATTCCTTCAATCGATAAAACATCCAGAAATCGAAACCGATACTTCCACCAGCTGCAAGAAAGTATTTCACGACAATTAACGTATGGTGCACAGAAAGTATCTCATAGCAGATATCGGAGACAAACAGGTTTTTAAATCGAGCAGTTAAAAGAAGAAATATAGAAGGAAGCATGATATAATATTACGCCCATAGCGGAAGAATTTTGCGTAATGGAAAAGTTGAACATATGCGAAAAGTTATCTTCATGGAAAAAAGCTATGCTAATGAAAAAATAACTTTTTAAATACATCTGTCGGAAGCAGAGATAGCAAGAAAAGGATTTTAACCTTAACTCCTTCTAGTGGGAAATCAGTGCATTATTTGAAGATGATACTCTTCCCCATTTTTACATACAGTAAAAAAGAAATTTCTGAATAGGGTTTTCACAAGCGGAGATACAGCTGCAAAAAAAAAAAAAAAAAAAAAAAAAAGACATAAACACCACCTGGCGATAGAACTGTAAACTACAAAAAAACTCTTCACTTATAACCCTAAAGTAATCTACATGGTAAATAGTACCCGGGGTTAAAATAAGTTTTAAATAAGACATTTAGAAACAGAGATAGCGATAAAAACAGATTAGATACATGCGCCCTTAGCGGCGAAATTGTGCATTACTATAGGAAGGAAATGAAAACATAATGTTTTCATATTTAGTAGTAGTATCTGACCGGAAGAAACTTGTTGTTTTTAAATCGGGTATTTACTCCCGCAAGTGTTGTTGCAAACATGCTGTAAACGGAAACGTGACCTTTCACCTTCTAGTAGCACCCTTGGGCTTTAAGGAAATTTAGTGAAAAGCAATTCACACTGGAATCGCTTTCCGAAAAAGAAAGAGATTTTTAAATTAGACTCTCTTACAAGCAGAGATATCAACAAAAATTAGATAAACATCTACTCTCTCTAGCGGAAAAAATATGAACTACATTAAACAGCCTCACAGCCTCTCCCAGGTCTGTCTCAGTAATGTCGACATCCTTCCATGGCCAGCCGATATCTCGATCTCTCACCGATCGTACATGTTCGGAAAATGATGCGACGCCTCCATTCCCTTCTCGGAATGACAGAGAATTGGCCTGCAATTTGTACACAATCTGACATGATATACCTCAGGATAGTATCCGGGAAAGGTATTCGTCTATGCCACGCCAGCTAACCGCTTTTATCCGAACCAAAGGTGGTGCTACAACCTCTGGCTCGAATACAAGCGTTTTGTTCTACTCGTGTAGCTGTTTAATCCGAATAAATGGCCCAACCGCTCTGTAATTGCAATAATTTCCTTTCCTGTACATGTACATTGTACATAACAATATTCTTCTTGAATGGATACTTCTTCTGTGTGCTTCGAGTTTGTTTGTTTTTTTCTTTTTAGGAAAAAAAACAAAAAAGCAGAAACGAAGACACTACATCATTTCCCAAAATACAATAAGTAAGTATCACAAATATTTACTATCTTTAACCCTGAATAATGAGAGAAACGACAATTTTCTTAAAAGTAACTGAATTTCATTTATCACAGCCATGGTTTTTAATTAGATAAATCATATGTTTCATTAAGAACTTTGAACGAGATTTTTTGAAATTCAAAAATTATTTATGCCTGTTGAATTTATTTTCTTACATTATATTTGCGCATGGAGGTGTTGGGATATAAAATTTTTCTTCTTGTGTTTTAATATAAATAGGCTTACAGAATAAGTTTATAAGACTATTGGATTTAAAGATCTCGGCGTCTACTTTTAGCAAATTACAATTATTCTACTATCATCATAACCATGTTGACCCAAATAGGTATGGAATTTTGTCTATTAAACAACTATTTCATTTCAACATTGCTTAATAGATTTTTAAATGGATAAAAATAATATGTTTTACGATGTAATAGATTTCAACTTCATTACTCTTAATTATAAAACAAGCAAAAAGACATTATTGCGAACTGTTTTACCAGACACAAATCTCAAAGATAGGTATTAACTATATTTGTGCTGAATGGGTTGCCCGTGGAGTTACTTGATATTAATAATTTAACATTATTTAAAAAAAAATTACTAAATAAGTAAAATATATATATACATCTTTCCCTTACTGCGCTGACACAACAAGTGCTTGACTCATTTTTTCTGTTTTGGGGATACAGGGTACGTCAGGTCTCTGTGAGGCCTTTTCCCTGTTTTCCCTTGCTGCTATTATTTTTTAATTGCACATAAATACCTCTATTTCATGATGCTATAATGTAGCAGCATAAATATTGAAATAAATAAAATAAATAAAAATAAATAAATGCTGCATAAGCTTTGGTACAAACAATGAATCAATAAAATACGTTATGATTCGTTAAAGCTAATCTAATTTCTTTGTACCGATACATTATGCTAATAAACTGAACGCCGTCTGTGCACGATATACACCAGGGCTTACTGTGGAACCTCCGGCTACCTTTGATTAAAATACACTGAGTATAAAAGAAACGTATAGGATCTTTCGGACACCCCGCACCGGGATCCATCATCATATACATAAAAAAGAGGTAGTATGGGCTGGATACAGACAATTTATTATTTCACATGTGACGCAATTTGCGAACTGCCATCTGGTGTGTAAACTAAACAAATCGATCACAATGCAATAATGATTAAATTAAGCAGTAACATATTCAATTAGACGGCCATGTGCACTGTAATCAGTAAACAAAAATGTTCACGGTTTAGTTATGACATATGGAATGGAGTCATTACAACCCATATACCGCTTCCATGTAATAAATAGACTTTCAGTAAATGTTAATTGAGACTTATTACTTGGTGTGGCGAGGATCTCCGCTTCTGTCCAGATTGGTACATGGGTTCCAGAGTCAACTAATCGGGAGAGAGCAGTTGTTTTGAGACCCACTCGGACATTGTACATGTGTTCCTTTATTCTGGTGTTCAAAGATCTCGAAGTGGAACCCATGTACTCTTGGTCAACCCCAGACGGGTCTTGGGCTTTTAGTGGGATGCTATACACCAAACTAATTGTTCTTATGCACTGAGTCTCGATTTTTCCTAATGCCCTGAAAAATATTTCTTGTTTTGACACCAAAACCTATTCCATGCGTTTTACACACATTCTTAAAAATGTTGACCAAACATGGTACAAAATCAATTGATCCCACATACTTACTTCTTCTGGGCTCTCTCGATAAGGTGATGCCAGGTGCATGCAATAACTGACGAAAAATGCTATGTACAAGAGAGTCACCATAGCCATAAGTTCTGGCTATCTCACACACCTTTTTAAGTTCCAATTTCCTTTTTTTGGTATTTGGTATTTTTGGTATTTTTTTTTTTTTTTTGGTATTGCCCTACGCATTTCCTGATTTTGGTATTTGTCATTACTCACTCGTCAAATACCAATTTCCTGATTTTGGTATTTGACGAGTGAGTAATGGCCCTAAGGTGTGTCAGATAGCCAGGACTTATGGCTATGGTGACTCCCTTGTACATAGCATTTTCGTCAGTTATTGCATGTATATGACATCACCTTATCGAGAGAGCCCAGAAGAAGTAAGTTTGTGGGATCAATTGATTTTGTACCATGTTTGGTCAACATTTTAAAGAATTTGCTGAACACCCCTGTGTACGTACACTCACTACACCTTGCCTGTACATTGAAGCCTTAGGGGACAGGTGCTGCAATGATAACACGCTAGTGGACATATCAAAAGTTTGGAAAAACCACGTCGCAGTTTTGAACTTTAAATTATAATTATTAAATGGATTTAATAAAGACAATAACATGTAAATTTGACAATTTTAACTGTGCAACACAATACGTATTCTGTGTAACTAAAGTCGGAAATTGCATCTATTGCTCGGCTACGATGGCAACACCTTAACCTTGTGACGCTTGAGAACTATACTATGGTGCATTACTGCGTCCCTATATAAGTGTACGCGAGTACTGCATTAACATCTCTGTTCCACCTGATGATGGGGTAAGTGTTACACCGAAAGTGCTAGAGGAGGTTTTAATTTGTAAATAGATTTCATTTTTTAATTAAATATCGTACATAGACGGTGGTATTTATTTTTATTTTAAAGAATGTGTGTAAAACGCATGGAATCGGTTTTGGTGTCAAAACGGGAAATTTTTCAGAGCATTAGGAAAGATCGAGACTCAGTGTATAAGAACAATAAATTTGGTGTATATAGCATCCCACTCAAAAGCGACAGACCCGTCTTGGGTTCACCAAGAGTACATCGGTTCCACTCCAAGATCTTTGAATACCAGAGTGAAGGAACACATGTACAATGTCCGAGTGGTGGCCAAAACAACCGCTCTCTCCTGATTAGTTGACTCTGGAACCCATGTACCAATCTGGACAGAAGCAGAGATCCTCGCCACACCAAGTAATAAGTCTCAATTAACATTTACTGAAAGTTTATTTATTACATGGAAATGGCATATGTGCAGTGATGACTCTGTTCCATATGTCATACCTAAACCGTGGACATTTTTGTTTACTGATTGCAGTGCATATGACCGTCCATCTGAATATGTTACTGCTTAACTTAATCATTATTGTATTGTAATCGATTTGTTTAGTTTACCCACCAGGTGGCAGTTCGCAAATTGCGTTACATGTGAAATTATAAATTGTCTGTATCGAGCCCATACTACCTCTTTTTTATGTATATGATGAGGGATCCCTGTGCTGGGTGTCCGAAAGATCTTTTACGTTTCTTTTGTACTCAGTGTATTTTAATTAAACGTAACCAGAGGTTCCACGGTGAGCCGTGGTGTATATCGTGCACAGACGGCGTTCAGTTTATTAGTATAGTTTGCACGAAGATTGTTTTCTTATTCGATACTTTATATTTTATTAAATAATTCAGGACTGAAAATTAACTAATTACATAATGCATATTCTTTGTATCTCGTGTGTATGTGAATGTGTATGTATGTGACGTATAATTCCGAAATGTGACAACAGGATGTCATCCATTTTCTTTATAACGTCTTATTAGATGCGTGAATTTAACAATTCTTCAAAACCTTTTTCAGAATTGTATTGCATCTTCACAAATTTTCCTTTTCAGGGGTACTCCTTGGATAAACACATTATAATTTATAAAACAAATATGACAATGCTTCACTCCGAAGCTTAGATATTTCCGAAAATAATTTGTAAAGTTAATGCACTAGAAATTATCATTTTTGACATCTAATCGCAACATAATACAATAAAACGCCTTCAAGATATTTTAACGAGTTCTCGGAAAATTTATAATCACAGCTCGCAAAACGCTCGCTGAAAAGTCACTTGTAAGTTTTACTTGTTTTATTTACGATATGCGGAGCTGTTATGACGCCATTTAATTGTTAACGACATTACGGAAAGAAATGTTCGTCTCGGGATAGAAGAGAGTGACCGGGTTTGACAGTTTGTTAAGAGTCGGTAATATTTCACAGCCTCTAGGTCAAGAACTCTGCATCGCCTCCGAGAGAAGGCAGATTCTTTCTGGGGATGTATATCTGTGTTGCTGATCAATAGAATCATTGTACTTGGACACATTAGCCGTGTGTTCCGTAAGGGAGAAATTGCTATGGCATTGGAATGAGGTGGAGCTGTGGCATTTGTCATGTCCGTCATTAACTCCGAAGTAATATCCCAGCAACATTTCTTCGTCATTTTTCCGGTGACTCTTAAGAGCGCCATAATATCCAACACCACAGTCGTTCGAGATATTTCAATTTATTCTGGTGTCCTGTTGAGCAAACCATGGGAAGTATTCTGTCAATAATGCTAACAATTGTTGCATGCATTCACAGTTGTATGAGAAAAATGCCAAAAATCACCAAGGAAACGTACTAAATTACCTCTTTTGCAAACTACGCCTCCCGAGGAGCTGTTTATAGTTTATCATCATCATCATCATTGTCAACCATTATCAATCCACTGCTGGACGAAGGTCTCCCCAAGTTTCCTCCTCAACGATCTGTCTTGCGCCAGTCTCCTCCATGTCACTCTCGCATACTTTCAAATTTCATCCACCCATCTCCCATGTGGTCTTCTTCTGTGCCTTTTCCTGTCCCTTGGAATCCAATATAAAATTTCGGCTCTCCATGGATGGTCTGTATAAACTATAATTAATCCATACACTCGACGTGGATCAGGGACACCAAACAGAAGTCATCGCTCTTTCCACGTTGATAAGTAAGTAACGGATAAATTCTCATTAACGTGGAGAGAACGATGACTTTTGTTTGGTGTTCCTGATCCACGTCGAGTGTATGAATTAATTATTCAGTCGCCTCCTAGTTATTTGTTCAGTTGCAGCTTTCCATCGTTGGTGAATTCCAAGCACTATGCGGCGCTCCATGAAACAACCTGCCATGTGGTTTGGCAGTTAATCACTTGTGTGACTGGAGAATTAGAGGCCGCTGTGGTGCAGTGGTAGCATGTCCGGCGCGTAACTGGAAGACCCTGTTTTCGATTTCCGGTGGTGGCCGATGATAATTTTTCCGTGACTCACTTATTAAAGTGGAAAGAGCGATGACTTCTGTTTGGTGATATAAGCTGTAGACAGCAGCACCGGAGGCACAGTGTCTTAAACGTTGGCTTATGACCATTCGTTCGAGAAGTATCCGCGTCTTTTTTCAGAGTAAATAATCAAATTTCAAAATTATCTTCACTCCTGTGTCTAAGATGGTTTACTCTGCAAAATAAAAAAAGGGCCTAATTCCTGATATAGATTCTTGAAGAATCTATCGTATTCAGTATCAATGTGGTCTGCCATACATAGGTCAGACATGGAGATCGCTTAAATTCAAATTAAAAGAACACCAATCATATGTTAAAATGTGTGAAATCAAAAACAATATTCCATATCCCAGCGCTTTTGCAAAAATAAACACCAATTTCTGTTTAATGACGCCAAACTAGTACACAGACCTAAATCAGCATTTGACCTAGATATTTTAGAAGCTTTTCATATGTTTCAAAACCGTAATAGTCTTGTCGTGGGGTTATTATTTATTTGTTTTAGTATCGTCTTGGTATGTAGCGTTGTAATCAGGCAATTACTGGAATTTCAGATTTCGTTCATTAGTAGTTGCTGCCACCAGCTAAACCTTTCTTGGTTCACTTTTTAGTTGTTTAGTTTCGAAACACGCTAGCATACTCATCGGCTCTATTTATAGAATGTATTTGCAACATCCTCCCCTATTTGCAGAGAGTACAGACTATTTATACAGAAACATGTATCTAATTCACTTCGGAAGCTTTACTAAGAATCATACGAGTCATTCGGAAATACTAATCATCATTTAGCATGGTGTAAAGAACATTTATCGTGGACCGTAGATCAATGGAAACGGGTCCTATGGACTGATGAATCCAGATACACGATCCATCAGTCTGATGGCAATGTGTGGATATGGCGGCAGCCGGGGAAACGCTATTTACCACAGTGTACTGTCCCTACGTTCAAGTTTGGAGCTGGCAATGCACTCGTGTGGGGGTGTTTTCCCGGACCATTGTTTAGCGTGGACAAACCTATTAACCAGCACGTCTACCTCAATATTCTGGACAATTATGCCTTACCAACTCTGTATCAATACTATGGGTCCGAGCCTTGTTGGTACCAGCAGGATAATGCACCGAGCCATAAAGCAAGGACCGGTACTGCGTGGTTTGACGATAATGCCTTATAGTGTGTGGATTGGCCGGCACAGAGCCCTGATCTTAATCCCATAGAACACCTACGGGATGAATTATAGCGCCTCATAAGAAGTTTGAAACCAAGGCCTACTACAAAGCAACAGTTATTGGCAGCATTATGTACTGAATGGAAGCGCACACCTATCACTGCGTTCCAAAACCTTGTCGAATGCCTGTCTCGAAGAGTCAGTGCATGCACTAAGTCCAAAGGTGGATTGACACCGTGCTAATGTATGTCAATAAATGTTATGTTGTGTTTCTCTTCTAGGTATCCGCTGACTTTTGTCAATGTAGTGTATTTATAACGCTCTGCAAGGACAATTCATTACTGAAGCCCACATGAAATATTGGCTTCCAGCCATTTCGCCTTACAAATGCAGCACACTTCAATAAGAGGGAAAAAGAAGAGGGAAATTGTTTTTTTTCTACTTCTGTAGGATTTCAATAAATTGCGTAGAATTAGTTCGTGTCTTTAAAAAATTCGCTCTGCAGAGTTCTCATTTCATGTTTATTACAGGGTATTAGTATTTTATTTTTTCTCTGTGACTGTGAAGGATTCAGTAGGAAGTCATGCATTCATAGAGCAAAAGATTCATCATTGGTAATTAAAAAAACATTCATGCTTACTTGCTTCTGCCCTGCATAATAATTCATTTAACCCTTCTACTCGAGTCTTAGTTGAACATATTGATATTAAATAAAAAATGAAGATACTGTCTTATCCGGAATGAGGTCATACAGTGCATTTATTATTTTAATGAAATACGTTATATTAGTTGAGGGACTTCCTTTTAATTCTTTCATACTGCATTCAACCGGATTTGATTTGACAAATAATTCTTACGTTTTTCGTAAAGAAATAATCCAGTGTCTCGTGCAACTTTTCGTTGTAGCATATATGTATATAATTATTATTTCACATTCTGTTTCTTTTGGTAGAGTAATATCCATGATTTCTGAATCATTTTTGAAGGCAAATGATGGATGCACGTACTTCATTTCTTCTGCGCATAAGCCTTGTTGTTTAACAATAGTTTTCGTGCAGAATCACATTAATTTTTTTAATCATTTCCTTTTTTGGGCTTTGTACTCGGTATAAACATTTTTAAGGAGTCCACAACTTTCTTCAATTCTTTTATAAATTGCTTTTATTATTCACTCTATTATTTCTCATCGTGTACTCTTCTTTCACGATCACATAATTTTAAAGAATCCCATAATGTTTGATGAATTGATCATTTAAATTTATTTAAACTATTTAATAATCAAGAACTATACCCCAACAACGTAGATAACAGTAGACCTAAACTAGTAATCCGAATTTATTGGCATAGTATAAAAATAATTTTTTCAAGCTTTCGCACATTAGCCAGATGGCTTTTTCAAGGAAGGTAGACAGACAGTGTCTGTTTACATTCAAGTGCTTTTTCAAGGAAGGTATCGCGTTTCACTCTACCTTCCTTAGAAAAGTCATCTGGTTGATGTGCGAAAACTTAGAAAGGTTATTTCTATACTAAGCCAATAAATTCCGATTACTAGAATAGGTATACTATTTTAAATTAATTTATTAATCGATTACTGCTTATACATGCATTAGAACTTTTCGTACCTTGCAATATAAGTTGGTTACCTTTGTGTTCTTATGTGAGAAACCAAAATCTCAAATCGCTGAGCTGAAGGTTATCTGTTTTTAAGGAAATGTCAGAATTCGGCTTTTAATACGAATTGCAAAAATTTTGCAATTGAAATGGAATCATGGTGACGGTACAATGCAGCCAAAAGTAGCTGGCAGAAAAATCACGTTCTTCTAGAGTGCTTATTAGTTTCTGAAAGGTGCGTCCGTGCGGATATCGTAACCATATCACCGGCATCCTGATTATCTGTAACTAATATCACCGGCATCCTGATTATCTGTAACTCAAGCGTACATCTCATTCGGATAAAAGCAATTATTCTCATGGAAAATCGTCACTGAAACGGAATTTAAAACCTCCTGAAATGATTTGGATTGCATCCGCATAAAAGATTTTGTATTGTAAAGACAGATTCGAAGCAACAGAGATTCCACTTTTTTTATTGCCGTCCTGTATTTCGTTTGAATGCTCTGTCAAAATTAGGCTGAGGAAGGTAATGCATGTAATCAATCTGACTTTACAGTATACCCAGTGCAAATAATTCATCCTTTATTTTAAGATTCGCAAACCCAAGAAAAGTTGCTCAGCATATTGCCTAGATCAAGAGATTCATTGGTGATGGGAAACGTTTTCGTAGACGTTCTGAAGAATAATAAAAACCGGTTATATCTTTTTCGGATTACTGGATGTCTAGCATTTAGGCTTTGGTCCAAGTTAGCCATCAGAGTGAAATGTCTGCTTTCTCATTTGTTTGTTTAGTAACGGACTGCCGCAGAGCAGAATTTCGTAATTCCATTAAAATGGCAAAACTTTGAAGAGAGAAGCAAACATTCCTTACCCAAATCACTGATGTGTGTGTGCGTCTGTGGAGGCATACACAAACTTAGCCAGAAGGAGATTAATAATATTATTCAAAATTAACGAATACAATTTTATCGAAGTACATTTTGCTTTACGAGGAATGCGTATTACAGAAAATTACAGATTTCAAATGCCCTACTCCTATCACTGAGATTTTAAAAAGATGCACTTTCCTTTATCATAATTCATTGGTGATAACTGATGTTCTTTGAATTTCAGAAAATATTTCAATTCCGAATCTCTTTCTTGGCATAATGTGAAAACTTTTCTTACTTAAAGTTAGAAGTGTAGCTACTTATAAGAAAACAGAATGTCTTATGGAATTGAAATAAAACTCGTTTCATCCCACATTTAGAAAGCTGTTGAGACAGGAAATAAGATAAATGAGTTGTATTGTTGAAAATGTAAATTTTTGAGTTTAGTCGACAACACTTACTTGAGCATCAATTCTGTGAAAGAGAAAAGCAATTTTTTGGCCGAACACGAAATACAGTACCCTATTCATGTGATTACCTCAGGTACTGAAAGAAAATTGCGCTATGCCAATTTTAGGAACATCGCTGAGATGCCAGAAGCTGGAATATCTTCACCAAAACTTAATAACGTCAGCATCGTCCGTATTTGTATTTCACTATCTTTGATCTTTGGGAGATCATTATTGTGCACAGGCATGTTTTCCCCAAAGTGCAGTTCTAACCTTTCATCGGGGGAGACATTGTGAACAAAATAACAACACTTCTAACCGATATCAGTGTGTAGCATTAATGAATACCAAGCCGATTTACCAGGCGCTCGTAGCATATTATCGTATATTTGAAGGAAGTACAACGTTGTAAGGCAGATATTTTGCCCCATAAACGCCCCAGAGCACACTAGTTTATTCCGCCGAACGTCTCAGGAAGTTGCGAAATACACGTATGATCCTAAATTAAATCCAGGTTTCGTTCCGCGTTCCTCGTTACTCTACTCAGAACATCGCAATTTCAAGCAACTGAAGCTAGTAATGGAGGCACCCTACAAGTTTCATATGTTTGGAGGTGTCTTAGACTTTCCACATTGATGAAAAGTAAATATCTCATTGCTTTGTTAAAACAAGTTGTTTGCTTTCCACTAAATTCTGTGAGATTTCAGAACGACAGACAGAACACAATGCAAATTTCTATGGAGTTAAATTTCTCCATGACAACAGCATTGAACATTTTCTGAAATGCACCGAACGGAAATGACTACAGTGAATCATCTGTCTGTATCACTATCTACTAGGGTGTCCCGTATGGAAATCTACAGTTTATTTCTTTGCCAGGTCTAACGGCGTGCGGGAATGGATGGAAGTTTAGGGACAACTTACAGAGCTCTGGTGTAACATAATTTCTATTTCGTGATGTAAATAATTATTATGTTCATGCTCAGGAATGACTGTATTTGGGATTAAACCCCAAAACTGGACCAGAGGTGCCTATAAAATGTGTGTGTACTTTAAAGATTCAACGGGGTCTTAGAAGTGCTGTAATAATGCTGGTGTTGGCTAACGCGATTCTGATTTTGTGATATTGGAGTCCGAGCGATGAGTTAAGTTGAAGGTTTCCCTAAAGTCATAACACAGGGTCTGTAGTAAAGAGTGGTGTGCATCCGAGTCTCAGTAGGTGCAGGAACGTGGCAGTGCAGCCTCGGTGGCGCAGTGGTCTAAGCGACGGACTCTGTTCATTCCTCCGAAAGGGGTCCGGTTTCGAATCCCGGTGAGGCATGGATATTGTGTTTGTCTTACGGCACTGGCTCTCTCCTTCCCTGGAACCAGTGGCCCTATATTAGGGACGGGCGACTGCTTATAGCTCATTCAGTTGCTCACGGTGGTCGTCAAACCTCCACTCAAAAAAAAAAAAAAAAAAAAAAAAAAAAGCATGGTTGCCAGTTTTCGCGAATGATTTTAAGGTTTACGGGCTTTTCGAACGGCGTTTAACTATGCATACCTGACCAAAACATCCACATACGGACTGAAGCACCTAACGAAGTGGTATGGGGTAATTCCAAGTAGAGCTAGCGAAAAAGCCTTTTACACATTTTAAAACTACTGAAAGACCGTCAGTAGCCGATCTCACTGCTCAGCTAATCATCAAATAATTCACTTAGCGTTGCTTGACAAAGCGAGGAGAAGAAAGATGCCCGCATGTATCCATCTTATGTGACGATAAATAAATATATTAGGAATATTCATGTCTCAACTTTAAACTTCTAATATTTTAGGAAGTCACGTGCTGCTTATCTTTATGCATACCAGTTCCAATGTTGTAATTTTAGTAAAGCAGCTTCGCACACTTTGGGTGCAGCTAAAATTTAATGTGCCTCAATAGTTTTTCCAGAAAAGTCTAAACAGTTTCTCTTAATTGAACTTCGAAAGCAGCTTGCAAAATTGTTTAGAATTCCGTTTCGAATACATAAAACAAGCAAGTATCCATTAATCATTCATTAAGTTCATCAAAAAGAAGCATCTGTGGAATGGGTAGCATGCGCATTTCAGGTGGACGATCCGTTAAAGAGGGACAGATACATGCCGCAATTTTTCCGCATTGGGTTTCCAAGTTCGCATTTCGTCCCGAGAAAGAGACAAAAACCAAGAACCATGCGTCTTGAAAAGTACGTAACAGGAACAGGGTGTAGTATGTGATTACTTGTTATGTTTCTTTCTGAACAGCTAGTCAGAAACTCTGAATTTCCTTACACCTTTAGCCAACCAGTGGAAATTTGTGTGTGTAGGTAAGATGGTATACTGCCCGAAGCAGGACCTCATGTTATCTTGATGATCTGTACGCCGAAAAAAGTGTTAAAGTGTTATTTATCAGGTAGATAACGTGATTCAGTGTATGAAGTTCATAACGTGATTCAGTGTATGAAGTTCATAACGTGATTCTTTCTACGAGGTTGATAATGTGGTTTAGTCTACGAAGCTGTTAATGTGATTTGATCTAAGAGGATGTTAACGTGATTCTATCTACGAGGTTAATAATATGGTTCAGTCTACGAAGCTGTTAATGTGATTCTATCTACGAGGATGTTAAAGTGATTCAGTCTAGAAGTTGATACCAAGATTTTGTCTACGAGATTGATAATGTGATTTTTATTTGTTTGTGAGTCTTACAACTTCAAAACAAATAAAACACTGAACAACTTGATGGGTCATATGCAGTTTCCCGTCCCTAATTTAGGGTCACGGATTCCAGGAAATGGGGAGGGCCAATGCCGTAAGGCGATTACAGCATCCATGCGTTACCGGGATTCGAAACCAGACTCACCTAGGACGAAAGCTCATAAGCCAGCTCTTAGACGACTACGGTACCTGAGTGGCAACAATGTAATTCAGTCTACGAAGTTTGACAATATGGTTCATCCTATGCGGTTAGTAATGGTAGGAGGGTACTATGGTTGTCCAAAGATGAATATGGTGTGTACCGAAACTACGTTCTGGTTTCCCAAACTTCAGTTGTAAGTCAGCAATTAGTTTATTAAAAGCGTTAATTGGAAATTCTTTAAGTTATTTTTCTTGCTACAACCCGTCTGTCGTTCCCCATGACCATTCATTGTGATTTAGCTGTTACTGTCAAGCATTTGTTATCCTTTATATATTGACAAACGTCACCGCACACCCCTTCAAAAGCAAATAAACGGATCCGATGTGCTGCTAAGATGCGCGGTACAGCTGCAAACGGTATAAAAACAAGCCTGCAGCTGACCCGATCATATCGCACTGTGAGGTTGAGTGAAACAGTCGCGGTGGAAGAGAACTGGATTTGAGAAAGGAACGATTGCTGGGTGTTATATTAGTTGGTTGTCAATACGAGAAACCGAGAGACGTTTAAACATGCCCAAGTCAACTGTTTTGGATGTACTGAATACGTGGAAGGCACATGGCGTGCTTGAAGCGGCCAAACGTACCTGCAGACTAAAGAAAATCAATGATAGAGGACGTCGAAGCCTTAGGAGAGTCGTTACAGCTAATCGATGGAAAACTGCACATGACCTCATTGTACAGGTAAGTAAAAATGCTGGAACTTCGGTATGTACACGTACTATTCGTAGAGAACTTCATTCCATGGGTTACCGTGCTCGTGCGGATGCTGATAAGTCTATCATCTCCACTCGGAATGCAACTCGTCGTTTAGCATGGTGTAAAGAACATTTAACGTGGACCGCAGGTCAATGGAAACGGGTCCTATGGACTGATGAAGCCAGATACACGATCCATTAGTCTGATGGTCCCGTGTGGATATGGCGGTAGCCGGAGGAACGCTATGTACCATAGTGTTTCTACGGTCAAGTTTGGAGCTGGCAGTGTACTCGTGTGAGGGTGTTTTCCATGGTATGGTCTTGGCCCATTGGTTATCGTGGACAAACCTGTTAACCAGCACGTCTACGTCGATATTCTGGACAATTATACCCTACCAACTCTGTGGTAATACTACTGAACTGAGCCTTGTTGTACCAGCAGGATAATGCACCAAGCCATAAAGCAAGGACTGTCATTGCGTGGTTTGACGATAATTCCGTATCGTGTTTGGACTGGCCAAAGAAGAGCTCTGATCTTAATCCCATAGAGCACCTATGGGATGAATTAGAGCACTGCATAAGAAGTTCGGAACCAAGGACTACTACTAAGCAACAGTTAGCAGCAACATTATGTACTGAATGGAAGCGCATACCTATTGCTGTGTTCCAAAACCTTGTCGAAAGCATGTTTCGAAGCGTCAGTGTATATATTAAGGCCAAAGGTGGACCGAAACCGTACTAATGTATGTCAATAAATGCTATATTGTGTTTCTCTTCTAGGTGTCTGGTGACTTTTGTCAGTATAGTGTATATAAGAATGTGCCTGGCTGGATGAAAATGATCAAATTTGGCGAAGACGATTTTCACATGATTTACCGAAGAGCTTTTAAACATGTTGTGATTGCGTTTATTGAAAATAAAAAAATCTGCGTTTATTATTGCAGGGTTTGACTTAAAACAGGGGTATTTGACGACGAAAAATATCTCATCAATTAGAAAAGGTATAAGTCTTCACCGGACACTTGTCACATAATATTCAAAACATTTTGATATATGCATCCTATTACAGCGTTGATCGCCTATTATTGATCATTATTGATTTCAACAATGCTCGGATTATATGGGATATCCATAATGTATTCAATGAAATTTTCTGCTACCGAATGCACGGAATAGCCCACTTTTCCTCCCATCGTACTAGGGAGTGTGTGCCGACGAATTCTCATACGAATTCGCAAAGCAGGGTTTGCTGAAGAGAAGTCGGGAAGATTGCGCATTGGCTTTTTGCCAAATAGAACACTCACAATAATCAAATTGGTAAAAGATGTCAGCTATTCGCTGACGGGAAAAAAATCAAGTGAACACATTTGATGCTTGAGACCGATGCACTTGGAAAGGAATGCGAAAAAAAGGGAGATAAAAATAAGAAAGAAGATATATCTTTTTCGATTTTTATCTCTCCTGCAACCAACGGACAAATTTCTTATGAATCTTTTGTGATTTTGATATCTTTATAGCCAATACTTTTTCTTGATGACTTAGGTTTTAATCAAAGTTTGGAGATTCTTTGATTTCGTCGTATTGATTGCCTTCTTTTATATATATCGTAAAAATAAATCGTGTCTCTCAAGTGGATTGAAGAAAAGGAGTTAGTTTAGTTCTAGAAGTTTTTGATTACACACACTGGCAATTTTCGAAGACATCGTTTGATCAAAAGCTTTCATGCTCTGATTAAGATTTTTTTCGAAGCAAACATCAACAAAATGAAGCTGTGAATATCAGATATAAAGAAAAATTACTCCAATTGAAAACGGAATTTGAAATGCGTAATGCAAAATACTGTTGCACTAGGTTCAACAGAAGAAATAGAGAAATTCCTATACTTAGGAAGACCCTTTTAAAACTCGATGCTGAAGATTACTTTGTGACAACATAAAATGTCCTATGCAGAAAGTTATTCCTGCTATGAATATTTATTACAGTTTTTCTAATATCTGCAGTCAACGAAGTTGAATATTTGAGAGCAGTGATCACTAAAAGTAATGAACGCTTAGTAGGTAATATTAGGGGTATGCAAATGATTCCCCCGTTTTAAGGAGAAAGCAGACAAGAACAATAAGGAAACCACTGCACATTTATTCAACGAAATATTGGCCGTTAGCATCAATGTCCTTTGCCACGTTTCAGAAAACAAATAAATGGACCTTTGGCAGAAAGACTAGGTTTGGATCTGAAGAACGCAGTGACGGCGTTTTCCACCTCTGGAACTGTGGCGAACCGCTGTTGGGCTAGAGTATATTGCATAGAGCGAAACAGATGAACGTCTGAGGGTGCAATGTCCGGGGAGTAAGCCGGGTGAAGTAAAACACCTTTCTTCCCGTGGATATCCTGTTTTGCAGTGGATGTTGACGGCTGGCCTGGGACGACCCAGGATCGCTTGCGTACAGGGTTGTCGCAGTAGACCCAGCTTTGACACCCGGTGACAACCTTCCACAAGAAATTCTCCCCTTCAAACCTCTTCAGCAAAGACATGTTGAAGAGGTTTCAAGGGAAGAATTTCTGCGGAAGTTTGTCACTTTGACCAATATGATTGGTATGCGGAACCCACTTACCAATCTTCTGGATCTTCCTCAAGGCCTGTAGACTCCGTACCACCGTCGATTGACCCACTTTCAAACGTCTCGCCAGTTGCGTGGGCGATTGTGTGGCATCCTCTTGCAACAGCGATTTGAGCTTCTCGTCTGCTAGTTCCTGCGGTCTACCCGCAGCCCGTGGCTTGTCTTCCAAACTTAGATCACCTTTCTCACACCTGGCAAACCATTCTTGACACGTCCTCTCATCCATAACTGTTTCGCCATACACCTGACATACTGAACAGCATGCTTACTCGCACGTTTCCCTAAATTAAATATGAATAACAAGCAGTCACGCTAATGAACTTTATCGACCGCCATGCTTGGCTTCCTGTACGAACTGGCAGCACAGGTCGCCGACCGGTTAGACCCCAACTGCGTCCGATAGCAGGGGTGGCGGAAAGTTTTGCATAATCCTATTATATTGGCAGCACATTGTCCTGCTGGAACAGACCATCGGTCGCAGGATCCGCGAAGGCCATGAAAGCGTATAGGTGATCATCCAGCACATGCTGGTAGCGCCCAGTGGTAAGAGACTTTTCCATATGCACTAAGGGACCTAATTTGTACCACGAAAAATCTCCAGAAACCATCACAGAGCCATCACTGCCTTCAACAGAGCCGACCTGGCACAAGGGGGTCATGGCTTCATACTGTCGTCAGATTCTTACAGCTGAAAGTAGGATTCATACGACCATACGACGCGGTGCCACTCCGCGTATGTCCAGTTTTGGTATTCACGGCACTAGGTGAGGCATAATATCCCATGACTAGTATCAACAGTGGCAGACGCGTAAGGCGTCGGCATTTGTAGCCCAGGTCCAGTAGCGAGCTCCACACAGTTTTCTCGTTGACGCTGCTTCAATTTCCGATATTTAACGTGGATGTGATTTAAGCCGCCATTAGAAGTGGTTGGTCTGATAGTCTACGTCGATCCCAGTCATCAATGGCGTGTTGTCGGATATCGCTTGCTCTCTGGACGCTGGTACATCCTGCGATGGTATACCCGCGGCAGACCTTTGATACGGTTGCCCTTAGGAACCCTTGGGTTCTTACCACTTCGGCGATATAATGACCCCGTTTGTCATGGGCCGACAACATTTCCACCATCAAAGTCCCTCAGATCACCAAGTTTATTCATGTTCGTCGATTGCGATACACTTTTGAGAATTCCTGCTGTCTCCCTGTTTACCGCCGGCGTTCTTCCACTCTGCGCGGGGGATGCCCATGTCAACTGCCCATCTACCTTATCTCTAATGTTTTGTCTACTGAGCGTAAGTTTATGCAGACGCATCGTCGTGACAATAATATTTGACTAATTTCCATATAAATCCTTTTCTGCCTATTAACCTTCCTGTAGGTTTTATCGAAAAAATTTATATTTGACACTTTTTTGCTGAAGGACAGGATTTACACTTACATTAGATAATTATATTCCTGCATTGCTTCCCGGCAAGAAGCGTAACTTTATGTTTTAATGTCACTATATCACTATTCAGAAGATGATTTTATTTGGCGAGATTAACCACGGAAACCCCAAAAATGCTTCGTAATTCTCTGATGCAAATGCATGTTGATGTTTTCCAAGACGCCATTGTTTTAAGAAGTAGAATTTGGGCCTCAATTAAGTTTAAAGCACTACATTACCGTTAGCAAACACAGTGTTTAAGTCACATTATTGTGACCACCACCTAATATCCAGACTAAACGCCGTGTGCAGTACCGACAGCAGCTAGACGGACTGAGAGTGACTCAATAAGGTGCTGGAAGGTTTTAACCGGTAAGTAGATTCATACTGACTGCAATGCATCTGGCAGCTCCTGGAGGGTGCGTAGTGGAGGATCCATAGAGCGAACAACAAGATCGAGGTGGTCCCAGACATGCTGAATTGGGTTTATGTCTGTTGAATCAGGGGGCCAGGGAAATACTTTGAAGTCTTCATCGTGCTCTTTCAACCGCTCTCGGATATTTCCAGCTGTGTAACACGTCGCCTTTGTTGTGTTGGAAGATCCCATCCGCTCCAGGGAAGACAATCCGCATGTATGGGTGTACGTGGTCGGTAAGGACGGATTCATAACGAATTTGGTCCATAGTGCTTTCCACAGATATGAGTGGACTCTCGAAATGCCACGAAAACATTCCCCAGACCACAACGCTGCCCGCACCAGCTTATGTTTTCCCAGCAATGGTTCAAGAGTGTTTGTTCTCCGATGTTTCTCGCATTATACGCCAACGTCCATCCATTCGATGAAGCAGAAAACGTGGCTCATCGGAGAAGGAAAATCTTTGCCAATCAACGGAGGTTCAATTCCAATACTGCCGCGCAAATGTAAGCCTTTTCTTCCGATGCACCTTCGTTAGCATAAGTGCAGTGACCATCCGTCTTCATCAGAGCCTTATACGCAGCAGGATTCGCTGAACTGTCGTTTTAGACACACTTCCAGTAGCCCCCTGGTTCATTCGGCCAGTGAGTTTCACTACTGCAGCTTGTCGATCGGACCTCACGCACGTTTGCAGCCGACGTTCACCTCTCATACGAATGGCACGTGGTGATCCGCAGTTTCGACGTCGCGTATTCGCAATGATGCCATTTCTCCAATCACGATACACTTTAACCACAGTAGCACGCGAACAGTTCACAAATTGCGCTGTTGCAGAAATACTGCCACCCTTGTCCCGAAAGCCGATAATCATCGCTTTTTGCAAATCTGGTAAATCGCTCCTTTTATCCTTTACAGCAACGAGGGATATGTTTTCAGATTGCCTGCAATAGAACTTATATACCCTTCAAGCTAGGGCACGATACGTGTCTTCTTTCATTGGCTACGCTCTGTTGACGTCAAAAGTAGGAGGTGGTCACAATAATGTGACTCGAATATGCATACGTCCTAGAGAAAATGAATGTTCGATTGTGCCCCGCAAATGTTCGGCATGATAAGGTCCTCTGATATTCTAAGATACTTCTTACCTCCTTTTTTTAAACTATCGTTTGCGTAATGGTAATTTTGCAAATGTATTTCTATAATACGCTGGTGTTCCAATTTTGTAGTCTCGTCATACAAAATGTTAACTCAAAAACGCATGATATAATATGACCCTGTGTGTACTGTGTAGATCATTCGGACCAGCTTATCGAGCGTCTGTTAGGGTGAGATTGAGGGTCGGAATGGGAAAAACGAGTGATCTGAGCGACTTTGAACGTGAAATGTTAGTTGGTTTTAGGCTTGACGGTTCGAGCGTCTCCTACGCCGTCATTCTCCTGGGGTACCAAATGTTTGAATGCTACCCCAGGAGAATGACCATGAGTGGTACAACATGCAGAAACGTCCAGCAATCTTTATGATTACTACATTGGAGTCTTTCGAGGCATCTCTCCTGCTAAAAATAGCTGTCCATTCATAGTTCTGAACTGGATATTATGAATATGTAACTGATCAGATATCCGATTGCAGAATTTATGAACATGAAATGGGTTTAGTGGGATATACAGGGGCTGGACATAATAAAGGGAACACCACTCTCAAAGATCTGACTTATAACGCAGCTGCGTACGACAGAATATGCAAATGTTTCCACTACATTTCGGTTGTAATAGCTTTGTTTGGAACCTCAAGGTCCTGTTTAAGTGCATTTTAAGTATGTTGTTGCAAAATTTCTTTTAGGGTGACGGCGAAATAATCGACTTATCGGACTTCGAAAGAGGGCTAATTATTGGTGGCCGACTAGTTGGTGCCTCTGTGACAACAGTCGCAAGGGTAGTGCCTAACGTCATCACAGCACACCGTATTCGTAGCAAAACCTCGTCTGCTTAACACAAGACCGTTCGGAAAAAGACCCTGACTGATAAAGACAGGAGAGAATTAAAGAGGATTGTTACACGCAATAAGACGACCACAGCGCCGAAAATTAGTGCGGAGCTCAGTTTGGACACCCAGACCCCAGTATCAACGAGAACAGTGCAAAGGGGACTGCATAAACAAGATATTCGTGGCAGAGCTGCTATTGCAAAACCTCTGGTGGTATGAAACTATTTTGGTCCCCCAAGTCCGTCCAATGGCTCAGGCATTGTTTTCTGCAGGGAATGCCATCTATGTATCAAGATGATAACGCCCCAATTTACAGAGCTCGGAATGTCCAATCGTGGTTTCAAGAACACGAGGACGAACTTTCACACCTTATTTGGCTTCCACAATCCAGACTTAAACATAATCGATCCACGACTAATTAAAGCCACTTAAAATATGTTTAAGACTGGTTCTACTTAAAACCAGAATTAAACTTTGTCGAGTCACTGTGGTCTGTGTTGGAAAACAAAGTAAGATCCCATCACCCTTCTGCAGCTCTCAAGAACGTGGAGTAGTTTATGCATGAAGAATGGTGTAACATCCTACTGACCACCATCAATGATTTCTATTCGCCCGTTGAAAGGAGGATTCAGGCGGATTTGGATGCCAAAGGTGGTCCCACACTCAACTCGGTACGTAAAATCTTCTTTTCTTAGGTGTTCACATTATTCTGCCTAACTTTATTCTGCACATCTTGGTTTTTACTGTGGATATAAAATTACCAATTTGGAATACTCATGAGAAAGAAAAAAATAATAGCTGAAAAGGCATGACACCTAATAAATCCTTAAACAGTATAATGTAATTGTTTTCCGATTTAATATCTTATGATGTAGAAAATAGGAGTTAGGAAACTTCAGGATTTTACCCGTAAATATTATACTGTTATAAGGAGATTTTGAAATATGACCATATTGGCAAAGAAAAAGGAGGGAAGATCTGATATATTGTTCTGGCATAAGAAATTAAATGGAGTAAAACTTAAAGAAGATAAAACTGAAATCATTAATAAAAAAAGCTGTAAAAATAAAAAACGGGAAATCTCTCGTATGGGAATATATTGCGATGAAACAAAAATTAGCGTTAAGTTCTAGCAAAGGTTATGTCGTGATATCGTAAAGAGCCTTGAAAATTAATGGCTGGGGTGACGTACAGAGCATCGTGTCAGTCTTTTTTTATATGCACATAATTATAAATTTTGTTAATAACTCCGTCGAGAAACTGGTGTTTTTATCAAGTTCCACTTTCCATTAACCTGATGAATCTTCTTATTCTTAAGAACTTGGACTTTCCGCATCAGCTGTTTTTAGAATGTTTTGTTTGGTTTCTTCTTTATTTTTGCACAGAACATGGTTTTTTCTTTAACGATCTTTGTTAGAAAATTTTCGATTTCATTAATAATAAAGAAAACCGTTTTTTCGAAACCACTGCTAAAAATATCTAAAAGGGTTTTTCTTTATTTTTGTTCTTTACTATCACCGTTATTATTTAGCGCACTCCAAGTAATCACATATTACTTAAATCATTATAAGCTGAAGGTGACACAATTAAAAAAAGTATCTTCTTTGCGAATTGTATCTGTAACACAAAAACCGATTTGTTTTCTTCCAGCAGACAAGACCATGATTAGGTCGCAACTCTCATTTTTCAATGTTTCGACAAGGCGCAATCATCTCGCTGTGGCAGATGGAAATGTGCCTGATACTTAACAAGGAAAATGTCACGCTGTTGAGTATCATGCTTGAAGCGCAGTGTAGGCAATAAATAAATTATATGTCAGTGAACTGAATTTTAGGCATCATATAAATCCAGCAAACAAATGAGGGCCACTTACTAAATTGAGTAAGACAAGTAATAAAGTAAAGATCAGCGGAGACATGAATCATTTACCTTACCTTTTTCACCTCAGATTCACACAATTGTTTACAATATTTAAAAATTATTTTATCAGCAAAGATAGGGTATTCGCAGACATCGTAGAATAACTCTTCATCTGTAGATATGCAGGTGAAGAAGTATGCTACGATGTCTGTGAATACTGCGAATAAAATAACTTTTAAATAGCGAACAATTGAAAACTTCTGTTCCGTTTTCACCGTTTTCACCCCCTTTCAGAAAAACAATAACAACAAACAACCGCAGGAAAAAACAAGAAAGTTGACATCGAATTTTCGGGTGTAATAAGCATGTCTTTCGAATCCGTTCTGAAGCAAATTAAATTTATCAAAGCTATTCAAAGTCAATGGAGCCGGTATGGAAAACAATAGATCTGACCAAAGAAAGAAGATTTTCAATCGGGTTTTTAATCCCTCAGATATTGCTATAAACGGAATCATGAGCTTACGAACTCTTAGAAACAGAGATATCGACAAAAATAAGATGTGACTTTGCGTCCCCTGGTGGGAAAGCCATTCATTATTTTAGGAAGAAAGTATTCTCAAAAGGTGTATCCGTATAAGCGGTATCGGTCGAAGAAAAAAAAATTAGTCGGGTTTTCAGGAGCCCAGATTTTGCAACAAATACTTCAGAAGCAGAAATTAACAGATGACCCCTGGTGGCTAAACCATTCTTTACCAAACATTAGAAATTATGTGAAAAATATTTTCCATCAGGTCTTGTATGCGATACAGGAAACAGTTTTCAAATCAGAGCTTTAGGAACAGAAATAACGCAGAAAACGCAATTTCCCTTTGTGCCCCTTAGCGGAAAGTGTATGATTTACTTGAAAAATTTGAATTTATAGGAAAACCATTTCGCATCGGAAACACTACGCAACGAAGAAGGAATGTTTCAATACTCTTAGAAGTAGAGATATTGACAAAAATAAGATATACATCTACGCCCCCTGGCGTAGAAACCATGCATTTTTTCAAGAAGAAAATTTTCCTAAAAGGTTCGTCGACATGAGTAGTATCGGTCAACAAACGACGTTTTTTTCAATCGAGAATTTAGAAGCTCATATTTCGCTGCAAATACATCAGAAGCGGAAATTAAGATTTACGCCCCCTGGTGGCCAAACTATTTTTTTACAAAAATTAGAAATTATGTGCAAGCGATTTCCCATCAGGAGCTGTATCCGGTGCAGAAAGAATTTTTCAAATCGGAGATTTAGAAGCAGAGATATAGGGGAAAATGCAACTTACCGCTACGTCACCTAGCGGAAAGTCTATGAATTACTTGAAAATTTTGAAATTATATGAAAAATATGTCACATGGAAAACACTATCCAACAAAGAATGATTTTTTTTCAAATCGGACTCCTTAGAAGTAGAGATGTTGACAAAAATAAGATGTACATCTACGCCCCCTGGCGTAGAAACTGTGGAATATTTTAAGAAGAAAATATTCCGAAAAGGTTTATCGATGTGAGTGGCATGAGTCCACGAAATATTTTTTAATCGATATTTTAGAAGCTCAGATTTTATGGCAAATACATCAGAAGCAAAAATTAACACTTACGCCCCTGGTGGCCAAAGTACTCTTTATCAAAAATTTGAAATGATATGCAAAAGATTTTCCATCAGGAGATGTATCCGCTGAAGAAACAAATTTTCAAATCGGAGTTTTAGAAGAAGAGTTATCGGGAAAAATGTAATTTACTTTTACGCCCCCTAGCGGAAAATCTATGCGTAATTTGAAAAAAATAACTATATCTAAAATACTCTTCGACGTAAATGGAATCGAAAGATATAAATTTTTTTTCAATCGGATGTTTAGAAGAAAATATGTGGAATAAAACGTATTTTTGAATTCGACATCATCTGCATTTACGCCCTCTACCGGCGAAATTGTACATCGTAAAAAAAACGAAATAAAGGATCATCATTTGCATATTTCGAGCTTCCCAATGCAAAAAGAATCTTTCTAATCGGACTAACAGTTGCTGAGATATCGTGGGTACAGACGGGCGGATGGACGGACAAACCGATAACAGAAGCACGATCTTTTTTTACAAAAGACGTGCTAAAAAGAAACAAGCAGTCATCAGATGAAAGATTAACTGCGTAACAATACAAATTTTCAAAATGTTCACCAAAAGAATACGCAAACAAAACAACTTAGATTCAAATTACTTACAATAAATAACTTCAACGCAAAGTAAAATAAAGCATTATGTATATATATACAAAATACTCTGCCATGAACATACATTCATACAGAACCTGCTTATGCAAGTGAGCGTAACGTTGATGCGATCAGAATAAGGGAATTTACACATGTGTGTAATGTTTGTTAATTCCTTACCCCACATTTTCTTTGCGGCTCACAAACCTTGAAGGGGAACTGCAACTGTAGTCAACCCTTTTGATGGAGCACAAGGTCGCCGCTACATCAGATGCAAAGCGATGGCTTCTATGAAGAGCTGCACAAAGAAATCGCCATTTTTCTCCGAAATGGGCAACGTCTTTCTCAACTGGACTGTACTCACAAAAATATTCACAGCAGTTAATGGAATTAGATGCAAAGAATGTTCCTCATCTGAACGGTAACTTACGTCAGTTTTAAGTGGAAAACGTTGTTAATTTATTTATTTGAAGCACCTCGAGGTTTATTTACTCTTTAGACTCTAACTTACTTTTCGAATAAATTTGTCACAGCCATATTCATAAAGGCCATAAACCAAACAAAGATCTGTTCCTTAGTAATAAAAAAAAACAATTATTCATTCCCTAGAAATAAAGCACAATAATCCACTCATTAATGCTCATCTCCACCAGTGACAGTCAATCAAGAGTACCATTATATTTACGCTTACGCACATTCTATTCTACTAAGCATTTAGGCCTTCTTTCTCAATTCAGCTCGTCCTTGTTTCTTCTTCTCTCTCGTGTGTCACTGTTGACTACTCAATTCGGAGAATACACGACACATATAGCAAGTAGTCAAATTGACGACACGAACCCCCTACAGCCACCCAACGACGTCAGGACAGGGATTTTTGAAAGGATAAAATGATAACGAAGGTCACCGACGTCTAATCAAAAGGAAGTTCATTCACCTGAAATTGCATAAAAATAATAAATACTGCAAAACAATGGGAAAATACTTCATAAACACCGAAGAGCCAAGTCAGTATGACCAGAGGGTATCTATGGAAATCGAAGCAGCTGCAGGTAAGCGACGGCACATGCGAAGTTCACGAAACCGTAGAAATAGCATTTGATATTGAGCTTTGTTAATCAGTGTTATTCTTGTTCTTCAGGGAAAAGCAGCGGACTTGACGAAGTTTGATGAAGTCCAAATTGTAATGACCAGAAAACTGGGGCAGAGAGTTTCCAAAACTGCAAGGATTGTGGAGTGCTCACGGTCAGCCGTAGTTAGTACCTTAAAAACAGTGGTCCATAGAGGGGAAAACTACGAACCGCCAGCAAAGTTTGGGACGACTACGTCTCATTGTTACTAGAGCTGAGAGAAGGCTATCCCGTATGATAAAAGCCGATAGAATGGATACTGTTGAGTAACTCGCTGGTCATTTGAATGCTGATGACGAGATTAATGTGTTATAACATACATGTCGTCGAACTCTGCTGAAAATTGGGCTGCCTAGCCGCAGGCCACTCTGAATGCTAATGCGAACTTACGTTAACTGATAAAAGCGCCTACAATGGGTATACGTGATAATCAAAACTGGACTTTGAATGACTGGAAGAAAATCATCTTATCCAACGAATCTCGTTTTCTGTTGCATCATGTGTACGGTGGGGTACGCGGGCGTTGTTCACGAGGGGAAGTGTAGGAAGCACGAGGCACCGCAGGGCGAAAACAAATCAGTGGAGAAAATGTCTGCTGGGAAATCCTGGGTCCGGTCATTCATTTGTAGGAAACTATGACTTCTACCATCAACCTAAACATCACGTATATCATTTCATGACAACTGCATTTCACTCTAATAGTATGTTCTTTCGGAAATGCCACTCTGCCCGGATAGTAAGCGAATGGTTCACAAAATATGAAGACTTCCAGCTATTGCCATTGCCTCCAAATTCCCTGGTATCAATCTATTCCAGAACCTATGCATTGTGTTGAGGCAGCAGATGCGATTTCTGTAGGCTCAGCCACGAAAATTCCAATAGTTAAAGGATCTGTTTGCAATGTGTTGGTACCAGATACCAAAAGACACTTTCAGAAATCTTGTAGTGTCCATGTCTCACTGGATAACATCAGTTTGGCAGCACGTGGAGGATCAACATTGTATTAGGCAGGCTATGACGAAGTAAATTTCTCCATCATTTTTATGCCAGGGGCGGGATTCGAACCCACAACTCTCGTCTCCGGAGCTTCGAGTGTTATCCACTGTACTACACTATCATATGCTCTCACTGCTATCTGCCTTTATCTCATATGCGACTTGCTGGGCAGGCAGGTCACAAGGTGGCCATAATGTTTAGCATTTTGGTGTACAAACTTAGAGTCCGGAAAGCAATAGTTTTCAAGTAACACAAAATACTCAGTGAAATGTTACGATTTTCTTAGGACATATGGAAACAGACAAGAGAAACGAATGACGACAGGGAAACTTGCATGTTAGTGGACAAAATGCAGTCAACATATAAATTGAGTTACATACCTGCATGTAAAGCCAATGGTCTCGCTCAAAGTCGGTCAACTGTGCGTACCGGTTTCATCCGTTGCCACTGGTATACTGAGTTACTACATTTGCAGTTCCCGAGAATCGACTATCACTGTGTGTCCTGCTTTTATGTATAGCTACTCTAGAAGAGCTACGAGAGAATGGCTGGTAGAATAGGTTTGCATGTATGATGCGGTCGTTATAATTTCTCCTTCTTCACGTGGCCTACTCATCCAGCGATTCTGTTGTCCGATCTGACACGATTTTCCCTGTTTTTGAATTAAACGAAACATCAGTGTAAATAGTTACAACTCATGTCCTTCAACATAAGTTTAGAGCTCGGTGGTTAATGAATTGCTGTTGTTCAACTGTCCATGAATTATATTTAGTTAACAATCCTATTGAGCAGGCAGTAGTACATACATGCCCAGTTACAGAACTATCTACTGTTCATAGGTTTAACACTATCTTCAGCAACCTAATGGTCATCGTGCGATGCCGCATCGAGCAGAATGTCACGATCCAGTGGGACGTTGAATTCCGTTGGAATCTGTTTGCAATCAGCTGGTTATTGAATTACATTAATGTAATGTTCACAACTCAGTGATAGTCGTATGGCACGAATAATTCCTCGCAATTTCAGGATCATAAAATTGTATAAATTGCCTGCTTTTATTTCAATGACCATAAAATTCAGTTAAGTGAGCATTTCAGTGACTGCTGATTTCCGTAAAGGCGATGCTTGCAATTCAGCAGATATGGAATTGCATTAAATGAATTCCTACACAACTCCGTGGTCGCTGAATTATTTTAAATGGATGCTCATACGTGACAATGATCACTGTGTAGTGGTTACCCACTAAATACAATTCAATGACTACTGAATTGTATTCAATGTGTAATCACAATTTAGTGGTTATTTTATTACAACAAATCGGTGCTCACAATTCAAGGGTAATCAAAATGTTCAAAACATTTCACTCTGAGAAGTTTGTTTTGTCGCAGTGTAGCAAAATATTTAGCAAAAATGTTTACAAAAAAACTGTGAAAATTATGCAGGAAATATTGATCGATTATTTATCAAAGATAAATAATCTTTGATAATGTTAACCTTAAAAATAATCGAAGATGGAACCTCACATTCTAAACGAGATATGCTCCGGAGTTTGTGGGAACAATTGTTGAAAATGAACAGTAAAGAATCGAGAAATTCAAGTGTCAAACATTTCATTTCATTTCATTTTATTTATTTTTCGTTACGGGGTTACACCTGACCATGCTACATTTCAAAATTAATTTTATAACATATAAAATTAAGAAACAAAAACATATATAATATATACACTTATGTACAGGGTAACCACAGAAGAGGAAATTGAGTAAAAGGCTATATATATATATATAATAAATAGTACATAAATAAAACAAAGAAATTACTTTATAAATAATTTATTTAACACAAGAAAATTACTTTATAAATAATTTATTTAACACAAGAAAATTAGACAAAAAAGGCAAATACCATGAGAAGTGCCGAAGGCAGCTAAACCTCATGTAGTAGCTTATATAGAATGAAAATATTACAGAACAAAAATACAAAATTTCAAAACAAGTAAAAAACTGGAACAGGTTGCCGCGCTTGACCTTGAGGCAGGGGGTCACAGCGAAAAGTGTGTTACAGCCTTCGGTGCCTGGACCTGAGGCAGAGGGGGCCAGTGTTATTTCTAAGCTACGGTCTCCATTTCAAGTTAATTTTGTTGAAGGTTATGCTTTTTCAGTTCCCCAATTTATTCCTCAGTTAAAATTTTCTAAATGCAATGATGGCAGGTGCAAGACTTGTTGTTGTGCTCATTCTTCTAATCTTGGTGAAAGCCATTCATCCAATTTTTGTAAAGCTGTCAATCGTGTGTATTTGATTACTTGTGAAACCTACCAATGTGGTTATGTTGGTCAGAACAGTAATCCATTGCATATTTGCATTAACGGTCATAGGTCTGACATAAGAACCTTCAAAAGGAAATCTGATCGTGAGATTCAAAATTTTCAGTCACACGATTTCAGCAATGTTTCCATTAGAATTTTGTTCGTTGAGTCTGTGCTGGAAAACAGGTTAATACTTGAAAACCTGTGCATGCTGCAATTCGAAACTCTCTTTCCGTAACTTAACGAACTATTCAATGGTAAGCAGCTGAATCAAGATACTTGTGTCTATCTCAAACTGAAATTTAAACCTTTTGCCGTTTCTCAAAGAAAATCAAAGGGTATTAGAGGTAGCGGAAGGAACTCATCGGTTCGGGTGAGCTTCGGTGATTTGGTTCATGAGCTTGACTGCCTTGAGGGCTATTTCGTTCAGCGTTGTCGTTCTAAAATCTTTGAGCTAAGTAACAAAAAAAAATCAGGGTTTTTGACCAACTGCTTCGAAATTGTACCTTTAGCTCTGAACACATTGGAATTTTGATCGGTGACCTTCTTGCGTACCGACTTTCCACTTTTCGTAGTAAATTCACAAGAGCACACCTTGTCAGGAAGTACTGCGTTATTGATAACTGTCATGAGGCCATTGATTTTATTAGCTTAAAGTCAATTTTGCATAAGCGGGTGGATCTTTTCCCTCTTGGAAATGAGGTGAAATTGATGACCTGTTTCCGCTATGATAAAGCTCTTGGTCGCCGTATTTTTAACTACAAGCAAACCGTTGCTGATTTAAAGTCTATAAGCGGCAATGAGGATGACAGCTGTTACTGTCATCTCGACAGATTCAGTAAATTTGTCAACCCTTACCACGGCCATATCGTTACCGGTGACCTGGACATAGTGTCTTTTCGAGAACTACGCACACTTATGTCTCTGGGCACAAAATACAGGTTGACACCTCAATTCAAAACTAATAATTGTGCCTCTATTCTACGCAGTAATTTTTTACAATGCGCACTAAAACGTTCTTATGAGCTTGGTTTTCCCCTCGAAGCATTTAACGAATGGTTGGATTATGTATTATGTGACATTCGTCATGAGCTCGAAAAGTTCAAGAGCTCTGGTGTTTGTACCCGGCAGCCACATAGTTTTGCTTTGATTAATTCACAAATTCATGAACTTCAAAACTTATTCACTATTTCTCCAGTGGATAAGGCTGGTTATAACTTTGCCTTTTTTGTAAACAATTCTATCAGGATCTCCGAATACAGGAGATGAATACCACAGATACTTACACTCCGGTTTCTCAAAACCATAAAAACATTGTTAAGAAAATAATCCCTCTGCATAAAAGGATAAGGCTTAATGTGTCCAACTTAAGCTTTCGTTTTATTTATGCCATCCCAAAGTTTCATAAGGAACCTGTTTCCTTCCGTTTTATTACTAGTGGACGCAACTGTTATAACAGCAAAGCGGGTGGGTTGCTTCAGAGATAATTGTCCGTGGCTCTTCGCACGTTGGGTTCGACCTGGATTATTGGGAGCAATAACAGAGTCTTGGAGACACTTGGCTCTGTGTGTCACATATGTGGATACTTACGATTTTAAAAACCTCTTCACTTTAATTTCATTGAAGGGTTTGTGGCAAGTAGGTGGCAGGTAGCCCTAAACATACATACGAATTTCGAGCCTGGGACTACAGAACAATATTGGCATTTCCTACTGGATTTCTGTATCAATACCAATTTTGTTACCGTGGGCGATGGGCTTTACCTCCAAACCCGTGGTATCCCGATGGGCAGTCGCTTTTCTAGCAGTTTGTCTAATCTCTATCTACATTTTTTTGAGGATAAATATGTTGCCAATCATCCTTTACCTGGGATTACTCTAAGATATGTTGATGACATTATTGTAATTAACATTCCGGACTTTTTGCGTTGCACCACTGACTTGTGACCTGACGACCTTACCCTAGAAAAAACCAACAGATCGTCTACTTGTGTTTGTTACCACGATTTAGAGGTTCAGGTGGACGAGGAGGGAAGAGGTGTGGTGAATTTATTTGATAAAAGAAACTCTTTTGAGTTTGATATCATTCACTACACTCACTGGTCATCCAATATTTCAAAAGTTATACATCGCAATCTACTCATCTCTCAGTTTCATAGAATGGCTAAAATTTTCTCTACACAGCTCTTACTTGCAAAAAAATCTGAAAGCTCTTCTTTCTAAATTGCAATCTAACAATTTTCCTAAAAATTTCTTAAGGCATCATTTTAACAATTTTATTTTGAACTTTAATTCGGTGTCCAAAAGTTTCAAATTACGCATTGACATGCTTTATTAACCTAAGACCTAACAATTTTAAATATATAGGTAGCATAAAGTGCTATTTGGTGGGTCCCTAATAGCTGAAGATCTTATCTATATACACAGTTTTGCATCTTGTCAATTCACATATTTTTTGGCTTACCAGGTAGTTGTTTAACCGTGACCACCTTTCTTATCATTGTATATATTTGGGTTTTTGTGGGTGCTCTGTTCAGTCTTGTTTGACTCTTTGTCATGGCGGTTTTTGTTCTGCCGGTAAGCTTTTAATTCTTCTTTTTTTAGTTTTATAAATTTGATTTTTGTAATTTTTGTGCTTATTAGAATTTGGTTTTGTGGCCTAGGGAGCATGACCAACCGACAATTTTGGCTTGCTTTGTCGTTTTGTTGGTACTAGAAAGGCCACTCTCACAGGTTGATGCTCTCCTGATGACGGCAACCTGTTCCAGTTTTTTACTTGTTTTGAAATTTTGTATTTTTGTTCTGTAATATTTTCATTCTATATATATATATATATAGCCTGAGTGAATCCCAGTTCGCCTAAAGTACATAGTCAAGCCAAATGTACTGCACATATAAAATTTACGCATATGTGGTCTGAATTATAATTTTCTACTATTAAACGGCTATAAGCAGTCGCCCGTCCCTAATTTAGGGTCACTGGTTCCAGGGAAGGGAGAGAGCCAGTGCCGTAAGACAAACACAACATCCATGCCTCACGGGATTCGAACCCGGACCCCGTTCGGACGAATGATCAGAGGCCATCGCTTAGACCACTGCGTCACCGGGGCGGCAGGTGTCAGTATTTCTGAAACAGCGTAGTTTGTAAACTGTTCGAGTGCTGCTGTGGTTAAAGTGCATCGTGATTGCAAAAATGGCACCATTGCAAATTAACGATGTGGAAACTGCGGAGCACCACATGCCTTTGATGTGAGAGGTGAACGTCGGCTTCGAAGGTGTGTGAGGGCCGATCGACACACTGCAGTGGAACAACTCACTGACAGAATGAACCAGGGGGCTACCGGAAGTGTGTCTAAAACGACAGTTTAGAGAACCCTGCTGCGTATGGGGCTACGATGCAGACGGATGATTATAACGAAGTGAATTTCTCCGTCATTTTTATCCGCGCCGGGGTTCGAACCCGGGTCCACTCATTCCGGAATAAGTTGCTCTACCAATTAAGCTACGCGGACATTTGTTCTGATTCCTATCTGCCTTTATGTCGTGTGCGTCCTTCTGGCAGGTACGTCACATCTCCTGGTACGTTACATCATCTCCCCCTTATTTTTTCTTTTCTTCGAAGTGCTGCTCATATTTTTCCTATCTCGCGGTGTGGAAATAACATCACACCAATGCGAGATTTTGAACGGTCGGGTCATCCGGATAGTTCGGGCGCCATTATAACGAAGTGAATTTCTCCGTCATTTTTATCCGCGCCGGGCTTCGAACCCGGGTCCACTCATTCCGGAATAAGTTGCTCTACCAATTAAGCTACGCGGACATTTGTTCTGATTCCTATCTGCCTTTATGTCGTGTGCGTCCTTCTGGCAGGTACGTCACTTCTCCTGGTACGTTACATGATCACTGCACCTATGCTAACGAAGGTGCATCGGCAGACAAGGCTTACATTTGCACGGCAGTATGGGAATTGGACCTCCACTGATTGGCAAAGGATTTCCTTGCTTTCCACGTCATCGAACGGATGGACGTAGGCGTATAAGGCGAGATGCATCGGAGAAAAACCGGTCTTCAACCATTGCTGGAAGAACACAAGCTGGTGGGGGCAGCGTTGTGGTCTAAGGATTGTTTTCGTTGCATTCCCTGGGTAAACGCCTACCTGTGGAAGGCACTATGAACCGAATTCGTTATGAATATATCCTTGCAGACCGCGTAAACCCAAGCATGCTGATTGTCTTCGCTGTATCTGATGGGATCTTGCAGCATTACAATGCAACGTGTCACACAGCTAGAAATGTCCGATAATGGTTGGAAGAGCACGATGAAGACATCAATGTACTTTCCTGGTTCCCAATTTCTCTAGAATTACACCAAATTGAGCATCAGTGGGACCACCTCGATCGTGTTCTTCGCTCTATGAATCCTCCGTCACGCACCCTCTAGCAGCTGTCAGATGCACTGCAGTCCCAATGGTTACACATACCTGTCAATATCTTCCAGGACCATATTGAGCCCTCACCCCCAGCCCGTATAGCTCGCTGTCCACGCTGCATATTAGCTGATGGTCACAATAATGTGACTCGAGCGTGTATGCCAGTGACCAGTTTGTGTGCTTACAGTTGTGAAACGGGGTTTCCCGATTTTTACTGGTAAAAATATACCTCGTCTTTACGTTTTCGACATCAGTTTACATTTTGATGATAGGGCACAAAATTGGCTTCCCTAACTTGTGAATTTCGAAAAAGCGGAGCTAATTTGGCCTAACTCAGAACGTCCAATTTACATTACCTTACGAAAGCTAGATCAGTAGATCCCCAGTCATCTCTGCAGTTCGCTTTAATTAATAGTTTTGTACTGAGGTATTATATTACACTCAATTTACGGTGTCCAGAGTAATAACTGGTCATGCCTTGTTGAGCTATGTCCACAATTTATTAACCCTGCGACGAGGTTGCCGGAGTTTTAGGCCGTGTGTCAGTGACATCCCACACGTTTTCTATTGTGGAAATGACTGTTGATCGCGCTTGCCAGGACATGACTTGTACAGCTTCTAGGTCTGCTGAATTTGGTAGTGTGCGGGCAGACATTAGCTTTCTGAAACTGGGAATCAGGGACTCTACAGCGATAAATTAGAAAAAATGGGCTGCTGCACCTCAACGACGTATTGCTACATTATGGTACCAGGAGGTCAACGGCTATTGAAATTTATGACGCCACCAACCATGACACCCGGCTGAGACGTCGTATAACTCTCACGGAGAGGAGGAAGGTCAGCCCAGTACAAAATCGCGTCCATACTTCCAGTCGTCGATTGTCGGCGCTGAGATAGAGCCCAGACTCGTCGCTGAATACAACATGATTTTATTGTATATAGATTAAGATAATACAACGTAGTTGTCACAAATGTTTATTTTCTCAAGCCGACCATGGTTTTGCTGGGTATTGACCTAGCTTCATCAAGACTAATGGCACGTAAATATTCAAATTGTATATGACAAGAGCGAGAGAATATGAACTTCCATTGTGCATGGCTTTTATCGATTATGAAAAAGCCTTTGATTCGGTGAAACCATCAGCAGTTACAATGGCAACAATGAAATCCATACATTAATATTATTAATAACATCTATGAAAATGCAAGTGCAAAGATTCGGCTGTTTGAGAATACAGCACACATAAAAGTTGGAAAGGGAGTAAGACAAGGTGACACCGTATCTCGGAAGCTCTTTAATGCTACATTGGAGGGTGTCTTTCAGTCACTGAGCTGGGAAAACAAGGGGATAAAGATTAATGGAGATTATCTAACCCACCTTCGTTTTGCTGATGACGGAGTCATTTTTGCAACTACCCCATCAGAGCTGCAGAGTATGATCCAGGAACTTGCTGACAAGAGTAAAGAAGTGGGATTAAAAATGAACTTTCAGAAGACAAAAGTGATGTTCAATGCTTTTTCAAGTAATGAAGATTTATCGATTGATGGAGAAAAGATGGAGATAACAGACACGTACGTTTATTTTGGACAGCAGATATCAAGTGAGGGTCACATTGATGAAGAAATTAATCGGCGTACAAAACTTGCCTGGAGAGCTTTTGGAAGAAACAGCATAATTTTCAAAAGCAATATGCCATTATGTCTTAAAAGAAAAGTGTTTGATCAATGCATCCTTCCAGTGCTTACATATGGTGCAGAGACGTGGATCTTAACTAAAAGAGACATACAAAGGCTGCAGACAACTCAAAGAAGCATGGACAGGTGCATGCTTGGTGTAACCAGGAGAGGTAAGAAGAGGAACTCGTGGATCCGAAAAATGACAAGAGTGGAAGACATCATGATCAGAGTTAAATCCCTGAAATGTCAATGGGCTGGACATACTGCCAGAAGGACAGACCATCGATGGACAGCCGAAATTTTAGATTGGATTCCAAGGGACAGGAAAAGTCCCAGAAGAAGACCACATGGGAAATGGGTGGATGAAATTCGAAAGTATGCAGGAGTGACATGGAGGAGACTGGCACAAGACAGACCGTTGTGGAGGAAACTTGGGGAGACCTTCGTCCCGCAGTGGATTGATAATGGTTCACAATGATGATGATGATGATATGAAATCATAAAGGGTGTTTACAGTCACGTGCTTTGGTTAGATGCTTCCACGCGTTTGATAGAAATGGCGTGGATGCCATGTCATTAAGAAGTTGCGAAGACTTCTGATATATATGGAAAGCTTCCAAAATATTAAGTTTGGTAATTGAATCTGGCTTGTCAATAAGTTTTGCCTCTTCAAAGACAAATCTGTGGTCCTTTTCGTAACAGTGTTTAGCCATCGATGACTTCTTTAGGTCACAATTCCGAATGTAGGTCTTGTGCTCCTTCAATCGAAAACGCAAGGGTCTACGGGTCTGTCCTATACACGGAGCGCCACATTCTCATGGAATTTGATAGATTCCCCACGAGTTTTGGTCTTCAACACAGTCCTTTGATCCTAAAAATCTCATTTTGTTTATGGGTTTAAAAATCACCTTAAAATTAAAGGTTTGAGAAATTTTGTAATTTTGAAGGCAATGTCACGGCAAAATGGAATTATGGCAAAATTATCTCGCAATGGGCGCATCACAGGAGTCAATGTGGAGATGGACTTCGGTTTCCAGAATTTTATCAGAGCCTTGTCTATAATGGAAGGGTTGTATCCTCGCTGTACTGCAACACGTTTAAGGAAATAAAGTTATTTTTCCAAACTGTCCTTATCTGAACATATATGTATCGTGCGATATACGCAACTGTAAAAGGCGCTGAGTTTTTGTTGATAAGGGTGATTAGACTTGACATGTGGAGGTGAAAAAATAGCGAAAGGCTTCCGATAAATTGTGGTTGCGAGCGATTGATTTAGGCGAGTTACCAGGACGTCAAGGAATGGTAGGCATCCGTTGTTTTCAGTCTCGTAGCTGAATTGAATGTGAGGTATCACCAAACTTAATGTAACCACCAAACTTAATATTTTGGAAGCTTTCCATATATATCAGAAGTCTTCGCAACATGTTAATGACATGGCATCCACGCTATTTCTATCAAACGCGTGGAAGCATCTAACCAAAACACGTGACTGTAAACACCATTTATGATGTCATATACAATTTGAATATTTACGTGCCATTCGTCCTGATGAAGCTAGGTCAATACC
The DNA here is from genome assembly GCA_039090855.1 of Macrothele yani. Lineage (NCBI taxonomy): Eukaryota > Metazoa > Arthropoda > Arachnida > Araneae > Macrothelidae > Macrothele > Macrothele yani. The sequence goes on from CM076995.1 coordinate 192,925,877, forward strand.
CAGCGAAATCATGGTCGGCTTGAGAAAATAAACATTTGTGACAACTACATTGTATTATCTTAATCTATATATAATCGTCACAAGACTTTGTGATAAAGAATGATTTTATTGGTAAAGCCAATTACGTTCGGTAAGCCCTTCCGGAACTTAGCGCGACAAGATTTGCTGCGGTGAGTGGTAGTCGTCACAATTCCTGGCGATAAAGTAAACCTCTCTCAGCTAATTCGCGATTCACAGGTCGTGTCGATACGGGTATATCCAAAAGTGCCTGCTCATCCCATCAAATGTCGTGTACTGTAAATTGGTGACTGTAACGGCTTGACTTCGGATGTGGCAATCAAAGTGTTTGGACATCCCATTTACCAGCACAAGTCGTACTACGACGACAAGTGTTCCCTTCTTCCAGCCACTGTCGCCAAATTTGTGGAATCCCAATGTGTTCCCACCGTGATGAGACGTAGGGACCAATCATCCCTTATCATCATCAACCATAGGTACAATTCCCGTAGATGTCTGTTGCTATTTTAACTATATTGTCCCATTGAAGCCTGTTCATCACTGAGGGCTCAGTTCTTGAAGTGTACCACCCCACCAATCTTTAATATCATCAGCCCAAACTCGGTGAGGGTGTCCTCTTTCATTTCTTCTGTTCATTAAGCCAAACACCAATGTCTTTATCTTTGTCATTTGTTATTCTGCAGATATAACCAAACGGTCTCAGTTTTATCTGTATGATTTTTTGCAACAGAGTCTCTTTCAGTTGAATATCATAATTTTGTGCACTTTTTCATTTCTTTTCCTCTGGGTCCATCCGATTCGTAAGATTTTACGATAGCAGTTTCTTTTAAAAGCAAGTAGCCTCCTCTTTGATTTGTTTATCAACGTCTAAGTCTCGCATTTATATAGCATGCTGCTGACAATGAATGTTTCGAGAATGCTTAACTTACTTTAGAAGTTTGAGATTTAGTGTTGAGCTTTGCGTTCCAAATTTTATCCATTGATTTCAAAAGGGTTGTGACTTTACAATACTAATTAAAATTTATTTCTTGCTGTTTCAGTCATATGTTATACAGCTTCCGAGATAAGTGAATTTTTCCAGATTTGCAAGTTTTTTGTCTTCCAGAATGCCTGGAAAAACATTAAAAAAACGTTTGTTGGAAAAAAAAAGAATTATACGCGTACAAAATTTATCAATTATTTGAAAGAAAAAAAAAGCAACGCTATGTGGATATAATGTACTCATTCATGGGTTGAATACACAAGACTCGAGGAAATCGCTTCTAAAAATAACGAGAAGTAAAATAAAATATATTTTCTCTTTAAAACAAATATAGCTTCGGAGAACGGAAAGGAAAGATACAACGTTAAAAATGTAACAGAATGTGACATGAACGGGTAAATATATTAATTCAACAATCGCCTTTCAAGACGACAAGGACAGCACAAAACTTCGGAAAACGCTTTTAAGTTGGTACACTCCTTGAAAATGAGTGAAGTTCCCTAAAGGTAAAAAAAAAAACTATCGTTACGTTGCAAAAATAAATTTATGAATTATATAAAACTGACATTTATGAAAAATACCTCGCAACATTGTAAAATTAAAGGCAGAAACATTCGATTATACATTCCGCAGGAAAGGGACAGCTTAAAGCACCAGCTAGTGCGTGGCAAATCAGTCCCGTCGATAGAGAGCTCGCCTCCCACGCTGCCAGCCCGGGTTCGTTTCCACCTATCTTCAAACGGGCGTACTTCTGGTCGGTTGTGAAAGTGTAACGAAGTAAATTTCTTGGTCATTTCTGTCTACGCCGGGCCTCGACCCTGGGTCCCCTCATTCCGGAATAAGTCGCTTTACCAGTTGAGCTACGCGGACGTTCGTCCTGACTGCAATCTGCCTTTATGTCATATGCGTCCTGCTGGGCAGGCACGTCACAAAAGTTTCCCCAGCGCTGTGCTGAAAGTCAGATGTTTCGCAAGGGGAAAAAGTTGTAGCTATGGGAAACTGCGGCTATCCTTGGTTTTTATTTTTTTTATGGCTACTACTGGGGAATTGGCGGACAAGATTCGGCCAGCCATCAGTTCCGCCACGTGATTGCCGGCTGCCATTGCCAGGAAACTAGCGGACCACATTAGGCTAGCCATCATTCATGGCACGTGCTTGCAGGACCGCTGAAGGGCCACTTGCTGCCTGTGATGGATAACTGATGGCCCTGCTGTGGAATATGACCACTGATGGGGGTGACAACTATTGTCCTGAACTGCTGGCCCTTCTGTTGGCCGCCCGGACATTTTATCGACGTTTCGGCAGCTGCAACATAGCGTTGGGCCAGCAAAACTGTTTTTGCTGGGCAATACCTTTGTCTTTTCTATGTTCATCTTTAGTCCATGTCTTTAACACTCTTTATGTTATTGCCCCATTCGATACAGTTTCTTTCCATCTTCAATCAGTACAATGTCATCTGCAAAACACATATGGTTGAATCATTGTCCTCCAATAGACATTCCTGTGTCCTTATACCTGATTTTGTCCAACATTCTCTCTAGATGTCAGATGAAGATGCTTGGCGATATTGGATCATCTTGCTTTGTACCTCTGCTGGTAGTAAATTAAGCTTCAAATCTGTCACCTATCCTGACAGCTACTTGTGCATTCCTGTTTATTTCTTTCAGAAGCCGAATCGTCCTGGCATCCACGCTATATGATTCCGGCACAGCCCAGGAGATATTTTGTTCGATGCTGTCAAAAGCTTTTTGGAAGTCCAGAAAACATGTGAATACTTTTTGTTTTCATTCGTAACTGTCTGCAGGTAGCACTATGATCAAGTTTCTAATAAATGTGCTTGTAAAACGGTCTGATTCCCAATGACGTCGCTCAGACTTTATCACACCTTATGCCTGATTTCGCCGCCCGGACCACACTGTTGCAGTTGTCCACAAGCATAAGTGAGGAAAACGAATTTTAACCACGTCGTCTCCTGTCACGTGATTGTTTTATTACTGCAATAGTTTACATAACCCAACTATTGACAAATATCTAATAATATGCATGAAGTTCCAACAAATACTCCTGGTGCAGCATTTTCTACGTCAAACACTACAGTACTTTATCAGTTACTGTCTTAATATGGGCTTTTTACAGCAAAGTAAATGAATTTGACTGTGTTTTTAATCTTGGGAAAGAGGTTTCGAAACTTACTGACAGAACTGATCTGCCGGGTACGTTAGTCTTCAGTGTGTCCGCAAGGTATGCTGCAAATTACTTCAGTATGGAAGAATCGACCTTGCGTTCGTTCTTGACTATACAGATTGCAATAACAATTGAGATATACGATTTTCTTATGCTACATTATTAATCTGCATTAAAAAGCCATACTGCACGTAATTGTTCATTTAGTATGAAAACACCGAAACACGATAGCATGTTACTCAGGAAAAATAAGAAGGAAATTGATGATTTCGATGTGCAGGAAGAAAAGTCTAATTTTCCCGAAAGTTGTCACGCCGTATACTTACATCGATTCTCAAGAATACAACACTTTTGAATACAGAGGAAGAACAAATTGTCATTCACCTATCATACATATTTAATGCGTCAAGATATATGCAAAATAAAAAATCAATGTATTTAGAAACGAAAAGGTACTAAACTTTATCAGAAAAAATCGGAGTCTATATAAGATGTAACATTCCTACCCAGCAGGACGCACACGAGATAAAGGCTGACAGCAATGAAAGTATATGTCAGCGTAGCCCCATTTGGGAGAGCGACTTACTCCGGAGTGAGGGGACCCGGATTCGATGCCCGGCGTGGACAAAATGTATTTTCACAATAACGTTGTATTTATACAATATTTGTCAAGCTCTCACACACCAACGGGAGGGTTTTCAAGACTAGAACAATTCAGACTTTGATTATAAATTATAAATAGAACAAGAGATTAAAGAAATCAAATTGGCAATAGCCACGCGAAATGACGTCAACATGATGCCTTGCGATATACATACATAATGACCTACTTTTTGTTCAGATTTAAAAGGAGTGTCCCTGCACGTGCTAGGTCTGTTGAAACAAAATCATTACACACGTCTGTGTGAGATACGATTTCTGTATTCTCTCTAATTAATGATTCAACACACCTACCACAGGCATTACCCTCTTCTTAAACCTAAACAAAAAAAGTAGCTCATTATGTATATCACAAGGCATCATGTTGACGTAATTTTGCGTGACCATTTTCAATTAGATTTCTTCAACCTCTTGTTCTATTTATAATTTACAGTTTAAGTCTGAATTGTTCTAGAGCCATGAAAAATCCTCCTGTTGGCGCCGGAAAGCTTGACGAATATTATAAAAACACACTAGTATATATGAAGACCCTAATTTTTTCCCCATAAAGTCTTGTGTTTTTTGGTTTATACTTATATACGGTGTTCTAATAGTATTTTTTTCGAAGCAATGTAGGAAATGCATGGACTTTCTTCAGGGCCCCAGATTACGTTATTAGTAACACTTGCTCTATGAATTTTGTCCCAAATGTAAATGCTAAAGGTTCTACAAAATGCTTTAGAGCAGTGGTTCTCAAAGTGGGGTACGCAACTGTACTAAGCTGCATAGCGAACCGATTTTCGTGTCAACAAAATTAACAATCCGGATTTTGAAGATGACTTACGTTTGTTTGTACCTAAGCAAGATAAATCCAAATATTGATGAACTTTGCAGACAAGTTCCTACATTTATCAACGATTATTAAACGAACATCACTTTACTAGTTTTATTAGATTTTGTTAACTACTGTATATTCTTTCAATTTCTGTGACATCAATATATGCAATTTTTGTCAGTAAATATGAGTGTATTTATATGTATTTTTTATTATTTTAGAACCAAATATCATCATCATCATCAGAACCATTACCAGTCCACTGATGGATGAAAGTCTCTCCAAGTTTCTTCCACAACTAACTGTTGAAATGCCGTCGTTGCACGATAAAGAGCATATTACTGAAAGTCAAAATGAACGATGAAAATGACTTTATTTACACTGAAGTAAAAGTTTAAGGCTAAAATCACATCACTAAATATTTCATGATGTCTCCCAGCACATTCTCAGGTGAATGTTAAAAGGAGATATTGGGAAAAATGTGAAAAAGAGTCCACCATAGAACGCCCCAGCAAAAACACAAGTGCTCGGAAACTGCTGGCCACCAGCTGGCAGTGATGGGTCACTGCTGGCTGAAATCTGCCACTCACGGCCCGGTAGTGGTCCGTTGGTGGCAGCGCTATCAGTTGGAGAGCCATTGTTGGCCCTGCAGCATCGCCGTGTATTGTGGGCCTCCAAGCAAGTGCCACTAGTGGCCCGCTGCTGGTAACCAATGCAACCCCCAACAGCAGGTGGAAGCATCGGGACTGCGCATGCGCAGAAGCAACACTTGCTGTGTCTCTCATGGTACCAGTTAGTTGAAGACGACGCTATCGCCATCGTGTTATTTTAGTGGATGTAAAGAAAAAAATCCATATGTGGAGAGGCGAATTAGTTTCCTAATGAAATTTTACGTCGACGAAGATATCAGATTAAGCCGTGAAATACTAGATTACAGCCATGAAATACACCCACTCCATTCCCATGAATAACAATTCATGGAATGGAGTGGATGAATAACAAGAAAAAGTTTGAAACCGCTTAAAACACATATCCTGGAAAACCATTAAAATAGCGTTTGTTGGAAAAAAAAGAATTATACGCGTACAAAATTTATTAATTATTTGAAAGAAAAAAAAAGCAACGCTATGTGGTGTACTCATCCATGGGTTGAATACACAAGACTGGGAGGAATTCGCTTCTAACAATAACGAGAAGTAAAATAAAATATCTTTTACTCTTTAAAACAAATGTAGCTTCGGACAACGGAAAGGAAAGACACAACGTTAAAAATGTAACAGAATGTGACATGAACCCGGGTAAATGTATATTTATTTAACAATCTCTTTTCAAGACGGCAAGGACAGTACAAAACTTTGGAAAGCGACTCTAAGTATGTACACGCCTTGAAAATAAGTGGAGTTCCCTTAACGTAAATAAAAAAAAACTATCGTTACGTTGAAAAAATTAATTTATCAATTATATGAAACTGACTTTTATGAGAAATACCTTGCAATATTATAAAATGAAAGAGGGAAGCATTCGATTACAAATTGCATACCAAACAGATAGCTTCCAGCACGTATACGAGGGTCGTGAATTAGTCCGGTCGGTAGCGAGCGCGGCTTCCACGTAAACGTCCCAGGATCGAATCTAGTCAGATGCAAACGGAGGTTTTCCGGTCTGTCGAGAAAATTTCCCCAGCGCAGTGCATTAATTCACAAGTTTCGTAAGGTAGAAAAATAAAATTGTCGCGTAAGGAAACTGCGGTTATCCTTGCTTTTTTTTTTTTATTATTATTATGGCTAATACTGGGAAATTGGCGGACAAGATTCGGCAAGCCACCAGTTACGTCACGTGGTTGCTGGCTGCCACTAACGGCCCACTAGCGGACCACATTAGGCTAGCCATCATTTCTGTCACGTGCTTGCTGGGCCACTGAAGAGCCACTTGTGGCAGCTACTGCCTGTGATGGACCACTGATGGCCCTGTTGTGGCATATGACAACTGATGGGGTGCCAACTGTTGGCCTGAACTGCTGGCCCTTCTGTTGGCCGCCCGGACATTTTATTGACGGTTCGGCAGCGGCAACATAGTGCTGGGCCAGCAAGACTCTTTTTGCTGGGGTCACTCTAATTATACACACCACGTTCAGCTCCGAAGTGACTTCAAGAAAACGTCACCACAATCTCACCAATGGTAGTTGTGTCTCAATTATTATTCGGTGAGTTCTGAAATAAAATTCGTAGTCAATTATTAATTTATTTGATCCTTGTTGTTCGAAATTAATGGCATCCAAGTTGTAGGTATTGATCTGGGTACTTCATTATTACAACATTGATCAGCAGTATTGACGATGTGTAAACTCTCTGCCAGCAAAGTCGCACTCCTGTTGTTGTGACTTGAAACAACTCCCTCCTCATACCATAGAAAGATGTGGGCTTCCTGGTTACTTGGCATAACTGTTACCATCCTGCAGGATATAAAAGCCGTTGTAACTGCTGATGGTTTCAGTGAATCAAAGGCCCTTTTTATAATCGATAATACCTGATTCACACACACGTAAACATAAACGCACTAGAGTAAACTTTTTATTTATTAGTAGTGTATGTCCCTAATATCCAACATACAAGGAGTACGCAGTTTAGATTAATATCCCCAAGGGGGTAAGCAGTTTAGATCAATATTCCCAAAATGGTAAATGTTCCCAAGGGGTTCTGGAAGAATAAAAGTTTTTGAACCACAGATTTACAGGGAATATTTTCCCATTTTTATAGAAAGGCTGGTCATGAGTTGCGCACAATAATTTCTTGTAGAGCTTTTTCAGAAAACTTTGGAGCCCTATTATTCCTAGAAATGGAAAATGCATATTTGTCACCATGCTGTTCGGGTAAGTCACCTCTTCTTGTCGTAGTCAACCGCGTTATAGTAGAGCATATTTGTGGAATTGAATTGGGTGTACCAGAAAATCAGCAAAAGTGCAGAAAAAGGTCCAAGAACGATATTCGTGCTTTTTGCGGAATACATCAAGGACTGGTTCCCCAATAAAATCCAGGGAAGGAGAACACTAAACTAGGAAAATAAACACGTGACAAGTACGTTGGATGGAACGCAATTTCCCTAATTCTAATGTTTCCCCCATTTTAAAATATAAAATTGTAGAATCCCATTTTCTGTCGGAAACTATTAGGCATAAACAAGCTGAAAAAAGGCTGTTTTTTATTTTTTTGTTAAGAATCGATTTTCCTGAATTCATTCGCTTTGACCTCACACGTACAGATAAAAATGGATAATGTTTTTTTTTCAAAAACAAAGCTCCGAGAAAATAAATATCTCTACCTTCTGAAGAGACAGTATTTTAAGTTCTTTTTTATTTTTTGCTATCGTTCTGCGAATCGAGCTGAGGCCTTTTAATGAAATGTATTTTAAAAAACACGCTTCCACGAATTGATTTCTATTTGAAGATTATATTTTGTGTGTAAGGTTTAAATACGCGCTTCACGCTCGTGTGCTTATTAAGACTTTCACCAAGTTCTGAGTCCTTTTCTCTTTTCATCCATTCTGATCCAGTATTTAATTGTTTCGGCTTTTCAGCGTAATGGCTGGGAGACACAGTTCGGCATATTTGGTTTCCTCTTAAAGCTACATTCACCACATGCTGATTCTCACAAAAGAATTCCTCATTTGAACCCAAACGACAAACAGCCCAGAGCTTTATCCTTTAGAACTGAACACAATTTCAAAGAACTTAATGAAAAGGTAGCTTAGTTAAAAAATAAAAGCGAGACAATGCTGTCTGAAATGCTGGAACCGTTGAACCTCAAAAAAAGAATAAAGGAAAAAGAAAACCTCATTATTTTCAGATCCTGAAACTGATTCCACTTACAGAGTCGAGGCTTCAAAACCACATGATGTGTGTTCGCCTCTTCAGATTATCTGCTTTCGCGAGCTGTTTAATTCTGAATAAAGTGTTTGCTTTGCTTTTTTTTTTTTTTTGCACTAGTGAGTTAGAACCGTGAAAAATAAAGAGGAAACAAAATACCTGACATTTCCTACAATTTTTCTTGGAGTAAAAACCAAATGAATTTGTATATCGTGGCGATCAGTGTACCAGAATAAAAAACATATTGAATAAATATTCCTAAAAGTAGTAATTGCGAAATCAAACTAAATCCTAGTGCAAACCGTGGGTAATTTTAATTTGGTATCGACCTGTCGTTTCACGCAGGATAACGGTATCAATTATCCGAAGAATTTATTTCAATAGAAATAAATGAGAAGGGAATTCCCAGAATTATTTTTCACAAATACATGAAAAGCATAAAGCGGAAGACATCGAAATGGCTGAATTGTTTCAGATACTAGTTGGAATCCAAACCCCTCCTCCCCCCTCTATTCTTCCTTTCAAGCAAAATGACAAACCACCCCAGTCCTTGGAGTAATAAACCACACACGGGCAATAAATTGAGCTCCTGGCGGACAGCGAACGAGATCATCTAGATTATCTGTCCTTTCAGAGTATCTTCTTTTCTGGGCTGCTTAATTCTAACTACAGTGTTTACTTTGTGTTTTTGGACAAGAGAGTTAAAACCGTAGAAAATAAAGAGAGAACCAAATACTGACCTTTCTTCCCATTCTTCTTAAAGTAAAAACCAAATGAATCTGTACATCGTGGCAATCAGTGTACGAGAATATAGAATATTCCTCAAAGTACTAACTGTGAAATCAAACTACATCCTTGTGCAAACCGTTGGTAATTTTAATTTGGTGTCGAACTGTGCTTTCACGCAGAATAACAGTATCGGTTATCCGAAGAACTCATTTCAATAAAAATAAAAGGGAAGCGAATTCCCAGAAGAAATTATTTTTCACAAATACATGAAAAGCATAGATGGGAAGACATCAAAATGGCTGAAATGTTTCAGGGAGCAATTAGGTATCAAACTCGCTGCCCTAGACTTCCCCTCAAACAAAAACCATCCTTATTCTTGGAGTAAAGAACCACACGTCGATAATACTTTGATCTCCTGATGGACATTGAACGGGATCATCTAATGGAGGGGATGGGTTGAGGATCCCAACTTTCACCCCCAAAACAAGTACCCCTGATATATCTCCAGCGGGATCGTGACATATCAATAGGACACCTCAGGATCACGGAAGTCTCTGGCAACACGCAGACAGCGACCTATTGTATGATGCTAACAATGTTAACAAAAAACCTCCGTGTCAGTACACCGATCACATCTTAACCCATGACAGAAGACATTCAAACGCCCTGGGATGGCATCATGGTTCGGCGAACGCACCATGTCTGCGTGGCATCAGTTAACCCGTGGAGGTTCAAACACATACACTAAGGCAAATATCGAAGTGTATTCTGTACTATTACTATTAAATACTGCTATACAGGGGGATCGTAAACTGTTTTGACAAAAGAAGAGGGGCGATAGTATCCATTAAGAGGAACAATATTTACAATGGAACCTAGGGTCGCATTCCACTCTGAGTGTCAGAAAAGAGTAAAGTTAGATGTCTAAGTTGAACTTTCAACAGTGCAAAGAAAAAGAATGAACGACATCATAAGTTGCACAATCCCATTTATGAAGATTAGGGACATACTCAAAGTAGATGCTCAAAGTGGCGCCCACGGGTGATGTTGCACAATTCACTCCGGCGAATGAAAGACTGGCGCACTCTCTTGAAAACTCCTGGTGTCGTGTTTATCCTGTCCGCTGCAACAACGATTCTCGCAACGAGATCTTCCACGGAGTCCACAGGCGTCTCGTACACCAATGATTTCATGTGCACCTAGAAGAAGAAGTCCAGTGGGTTTATGTTCGGCGAGCGTGGAGACCATGCCACACGTCCGCCACGTCCAATCCATCGTGCGGGATATGTGGCATTCAGGAAGTGTCTACTGCACCTTGATAAGCCAATCAGCTGCAACTGTCGATGCTGCATCTTTTCTCTGGCAATTTGCATACGGTAAATGCTTGACGGAAATGTTCTGGCGATGTGCTACTTCTCCGGCACGAAAGAAATGACGTCTGAGGTGACGACTTGTTCTTGTATGACGTATTTCGTAGTTACTTTTTTCGGACACTCAGAGTGGAATGCTACCTTAGATTCCGTTGTAAATATTGTTCGTCTTTATGAGTACTATCACCCCTATTCTTTTGTCAAAACAGTTTACGAACACCCTGTATAAGACTTGCGCTTTTACAAAGGCAGAGTTAGCTGACATGCATTTCAGATATGTGATAGGACAAATTGAAATGTAGCGCTCGTAGCGCGTATGTACACCGAGGTCTATCAAAACCTAAGACATCCCGATCGTTGCATGTTTGTGCGGATCCACCAGTGCCTGACAGAACATGGGTCATTTTAGTCTGCTGCGTCAACTGGGAGGATAAGTGCCCAAGATCCTGGATTGGACAAGCAATTGTTACGAGGAATAGAATAAGACCCAGCATCGAGCACTAGAAGGATTGCTTTTGCGAATGATAGGAGTCAGAGTACCATCTGGAGAGTTCTACGTGACAGTCGGCTACACCTTACCATATCCAGCTGGTGTAAGCCCTAGGTGTGTGGGACTTAAACCGAGAATTGAATTATGCCAGTGACTGCTACCTAGATGTTAGCGTAATCCGCGCTTTTTCGGCAATGTTTTATTTTCTGATGAGGCTTCATTCACTAAACATGGCATTTTCATCTTTGATAACTACCATGAGTAGGCAGCCAAAAATTCCCATGCCATCCAGCAATCACGTCACCAGTTTCGATTCGCAATAATCGTGTGGGTCAGTGTTTTGGGTGATACTCTCATGGGACTATTGGAGCTTCCCGACAGCCTTACAGTTGATTTGTGTTTGCACTTTCTGCACATGATCCCCCACAGCTACCGGAAGATGTCTCTTTCCATACAGGTTCAACACCGTGGTTCATGCATGATGGTGCACCAGTGAATTTTCGTATCACGGTCAGGCAGCATATGAATGCAACTTTGGGAGAGCGATGAATAGGCCGGGGAAGGCCACACCAGTGGCCTCTTGGCTCACCAGACCTCATTCCATTGGATTTGTGCACTTGGAGCTATTTGAAAGGATAAGTGTATGCAGTCTCCGGGGACAATGTAGACCAATCTCGGAGAAGAGTCTGAACTACATGTGCAGAAGTTACCCAGAATACAGGCATATCTGAACTAATGCGCGTCTCGCTGAGAAGGAGACCTGTTTCGAAGAAAACGAGGGACATTCGAACATCTAACGTGAAGATAAGCACCTTACATGACACTTCTCTCCGTTTTCGCACGCGTTGTTTGCGATTTTAACATCATGCACGGTTGCCGGATGTAACATTGGTTTCTCCCTACAGTTTATTTGTGTTGTATTTGTTGTATTTGGTGAGCTCCTTCAGGACACATCTCGGAGGAATTTTTCGGAGTGAAAGTTGGGACACAACTTCTCCTGTACATGGTACCGTTCATTGTACTCCAGGTGTTCGAAGTATTGCCCATGTGTGGTATTTACTCGAAGAACTGGGATGGTTTGTCTTTTTGCTTAGGGAGAAGTCTAGGGGGTCGAGTTTCGGGTCTACCTGGTCCCTGAAACATTTCAGCCCTTTCGATATCTACCCCAGAGGTACAAAAATTATTCAAATAGCAGAGAGCTGGAGGGAAACAACTTTACATTACCTGCGACAACCTTGCAATAAAATGTCAATTATCTCGGATAATTGACATTTTATTTCAAGGTTGCAGGATTTCAAGGCATTTTTGTTTGTTTCAGTGAGTACTACCTATGTTTCCATTTATGACCAACAATTCTGAATCACCCTGTATATATTTAACAAACTCTTTGATGTTTGACCAGATCCTAATACGAATATTTTTAGCCGGTTTTCTTAGAAAATATTTTAATCGAAAATGTGTGGTACACATGATAAATTACATCGTCATAGTAGGATTTCATGTAACAGAATTTCAATTAAAGACAGAGAAGTTCTATGAGCAATTAAAAGCCAGATAGTTATGAGTTTCAACAAGTGATGTATCAGTACGTTAATTTTCTGCTATGAGATTCAACTGCCACTGTGCAACTCAGCGGGATATAAGTAACCGCTTGTCCGTAATTTAGTGTCACTGGTTTTTGAAAAGGAAGACAGCTAATGCTGTAAGACAATGACACCCTAAATTCCGTGTTCGGAATTCGGGCCGAAACCCATCTTGGACGAATGATTACAATCCAACGCTTCGTACCTCTCGAACGTTGGGCAGGCGTTCGTACTTTTCAAACACACGATGAGCCATTACATTATGACCACCTATCTAATAAGCTGTAGGACCCCCTTTAGCCAGCAAAACAGCGGTCACTCGGCAAGGCATCGATTCGATGAGGTGGCGATATGTATCCTGGGGTATCTGATACCATAATGTCAACGGCAGGTCCTCCAGTTCCCGTACATTTCGGGATAGTGGTGATTTAACGCGAACCTGCTTTTCCAAGTCGAACTACAAATGTTCGATTGGGTTCATGTCAGGTTCATTTGGAGGCCAGGATATTAACAGAAATTCACCAGCATATTCCTCGAAAATTCTGGTACGGCGCATTATCCTGTTAATAATGTCCATCACCAGCATGGAACTCAGTTGCCATGAGTGGGTGAACTTGGTCCCCAACGATGCTCAGATACTTGACAGCTGTCAGGGATTGGGCAATTTGGATAATGGGGCCCGCAGCATATATCACCGGCCTGTCTTCGCCCAACATTGCATTTAGGTGCCATAGCCTCCGTTAGCAATTGGCGTATCCGCGCTCGGAGGATTACGTGATGCACCAGGAATCTTGATTCGTCAGATCAGGCGACTTTCTTCCAATCATCCACGGTCCAATCTAGATGGTCTTGGGTTCATGTCATGCATTGTTGGCGGTGGCGTGCAGTGAACATAGAGTCTTCCGCTAAGCAGGCCCATGCGCAGAAGGTTGCGATGAACTTTGTACTGTGACACATTGCCCTGATCACCACTGTTGTAGCTGCTGGTGGTTTGTCGCACTGTGGCCCTGCGGTAGCTGTGAACAATGCCCGATAGTCTCCGCTTCTCTCTGGCATCAATGATCTGCGGACAACACATGGCTGGGCGACTGTTCATCATTTGGCTATCTGTGCACCACTTTTGTTACGTACTCACTACAGCGGCACGTGAAGTGAGTACGCATGGGGACCCGTCTGGGTCTTCGGCTACGCAGTCAAAACAACGTTTCAGAGATCGTATTTTCGAGGTGTTATGCCGTCAGAATTTTTCCTTTATCAAACTCCGATAAATCGGCAGTTTGTCCCAATCTGACTCCTAACACTCTACTAACCGTAAGTCAGTCCTCGGGTTGTATATATATACTGATCTGTGAACTTCTCCTGCGCCCCCGTTTGGTCTTCAGGCGCACTCATTTCTCTAATCTGGGTTTGATTTTAATGTAATGGCTCATCCATTTATGTTAAACATATTTCATGTAATTATCACCACATGTTTCTTGAAATATTCAATATATTTCATATTGAATATTTCAAGAACATTTTCAATATGAAACATATTGAATATTTTCTTGAAATATTCAAACATATGGTGAAAAACTGAACTGAATATTTTTTATATTTCTTGAAATATCCAGTTCTTTTTCGTCCTTGAACTTTTTGACTGGGAAAGTGTATTTTGTTTATTTGAAACTAGTATAATATTAAAAATATGTTTTTTGTTTTGCGTTGTACTTTTTATGCATTTACTCATAAAACTAAATATATTGTGCTGCTCAGGTATCTACATGGTGCTTTAGTTCTGCATCACCTTTTTAATAGGCCGTTAGACATTCAAATAAATTTTTGTCATTATTAACCACCGCTGTGGCCCATCGTTCGTCAAAACTGCTCCTAGGTGTGAGTTCTTGATAAAGCACGCGTGGTGTGATTGTCCCATGACACTGTGTCATTTCCTTTCCTGGAACCAGCTGCTCTAAATTAGTGATGGACGACGGATTATAATCCTTAGAGCTGCTAACGGTGATCGTTAAATCCCTACTTAAAAAAATTATTAACAACCAACTGCTTCCATTTCTAGATGAAATTCCTTCGATATCACCTACACAACTGGGTCTTTAGTAAATGTTTTCCCTGTGATTTCATCTTGACTACTGATTTCTTAAATAGTTCCTGAAACACATATTTTATGGGATATTCTACTGCATGATACCCAATAGAATGTTTCCGTGTAAGCTGTTGGTATATTTTGTATTAGCTTATCCTGTTTACTTCAGAATATTGTTTTATTGAAATATATATACCACATAGTGCACTATCTATTGAAACTACTGGGTGCGCAATATAAAAGAGTCCCCGTTGTCAGACGTTGTTAAGCGTGTTAAAGTTGTTTCGCGGGTTTCCAGTTAAAACAGCTTTGTTCCACTTCTAACCGGTTTCTGCGTGTACAGCTGCAAAGGAATTCTCCGGAGTGGTTAGTCACAGCCTGAGCAGTGTAGGTACGCGGTCATAAGTGTAAGTGACGGGAGAACAAATGCAAAGGAAATGGTTTTAAGTACAGAACAGCGGATGTTTATTGTGGAACAGTATTTGAGAAATAACTCATACAAGGTTTTAAATGAGTTCTTTACAGAAAATGTTCCACATTGTGCAGCACCGGCCAAATCAGTGGAACAGAAGTTAGTGCGGAAATTTCGTGAAACCTGCACGGTGACGATTCAAACCCAAGACGATTCGTACTGAAGACAATACCAAGGATGTTTGCACAATGATGATACAAAGCCCTTGGAAGTCGATTCGTCGATTATCGTCTGCAACGGGAATATCTGCCACGTCATGCCGACTCATACTTACGGTGGATTTGCATTTTCGGCAGTACAAAGTTATGGCGCTCCAAGAACTTAAAACTCCTGATTATGCAAACGGATGCAATATTGTAAATGGTTTCAGGAGACCATTGTCAGTGGTGAAATGGACCCAACACTTTATTACATGACAGATGAAGCATGGTTTCATCTGTCCGGGTATGTCAATGCGCAAAACAGCAATATGTGGACCGACACAAATCCCAGACAGACAAAGGAGACTCCTCTGTACGAACAAAAGATAGGCATTTGGTGTGCTGTGTCTGCGAAGAGGAGAGTTGGCCCATTCTTTTTCACTGTCACCATGAACTCGGACCGCTATTTTCAGCAACTGGTTAACCCATTTCTTGCCGCACTTACAGAAGAAGAGCGAGCATATGCTTTCTTTCAGCAGGATGGTACAACGGCGCATACTGCGTGGAACAGTCTTCATGCTGTGCATGAAGTATTTTGGGGAGGACAGAAGTGTATCGAAGAAACTATGGCCACCCAGATCACCCGAACTTTTATCTGTAGGGAGCATTGAAAGGGAAAGTGCGCGCAACTAATCCGCACACCCTTGATGAATTAAAAGTGAACATTACGAATGCCATAGCCCAGATTACTTCCGATGAGTTGTGGCGCGTTACGAGCAACAGGTTCCGCCGTGTGCAGCTGTGTCTTGATGTCGGAGGACAGCACTTTCAGCAATTGTTGTAAACGCAGGTAAATTACTCCTGTTTTCTAGCATTTCAACTATTCTTTACCATGTATAGTAACATTTCCTGACTGTTTTCGTTTATTATACTCGGGCCTCTTTTATATAGCATATCTTGTAAAATTATTTGCAACCCTATACGTAAGTAACCGTCCTATGGAGGACATTTCTTGCAAACGAAGTTAGTCTTTGATACTTCTTCAAAAAGCCTCCATGTGTTGTGGAAGCTTTTAAAGTTAATAGGAAATAAAGAAGCTTACATTTCCTATTTCAACAACTTTGCAATCAGTTCTTGCGTACAAGTAAATTCCTTTTTTGTACTAAGCTTACATTTGCGTGACAAACATAGTTTTCAAAATTCGGTTTGCGAGTGGCAAATCGGGGAGAGCGATAAGGTAACCTTTAATTTTGAACCTTTTGTCGCCATATTTCATTCGCTGAAAAGTATTTTGCAGCGTTTCTTGAAAAGTTTAAAAATTTTAACCAATAAGAGCTGTTTCATTGAAGTAACGCCTTTTCATTTTGTCTCTAAGTATATAGGAAGGGCGCTGCATCATCCCACTGAAGAAGAATGGCACTGCCGTCTTACTCTCCTTTCCTACACAGCATTCCTCGTTCTACAGTTATTTAGCCGTAACAGTTTAGACGGCTTTTCCTTGGGAAAACTTGCTTCAGAAATGACCGCCGTTCAGTATTAATAGCTTAGACGAGAATGTGCAAAATCAGCATCCCATGCTTCAGTCTATCGATTTTCTTTCTGTTCTTAAGTGTTGAACACCGTCACTCGCACAAGACCTTAAGTGCTTTCGGCGTACAATATTGGCTTTCGTCCACCCCCCACCCCTCTGAAGCAGTACTTCTATTTTTCTCACTTTCCATGAAAATCTTTAGATTTCTCCTGCACCTTTAATTTTCTCGTGAAGGATGGACAAACTAAAGAGAGATTGAAAACTTCTTGACTATTTAAGTTATCACCAATTCAGATTGTAAAGAAATGTAATGGGAATCTTAACTTTCCCCGCAGTGAAAGCAATTTATTTTTCAACACAAAACCAGGCCAAGTTCATGGGATATCCTTAAAAAGCACCATAAAGTGCAAGCAAACTCTGCTCACCGAAATAAGATGAAGAATGAAGTAACATGCAACCGAACGAAATTGAGCCATCGTGTGAGTGAAACATAGATTTTAGCAAAAATCACGAAAGGTAAAAAAACAATCAGTTACATACCGACGGTTATTAGAATGAGTTTGCATACAGTAATCTATGATCAGCTGCAAAGAATAGAATGATTTGTAAGTTCCTTTGCATCTGAAACAATGCAAATCTATGATCTCTACGCTACACGGTTATAAAAAGTATCCTTAAATGAAGTATACAAGTTCAGTATAGCATTGAAAAAAAAACACACAACAAATAACAACTTACTTTTAATGTCAAAACACATGGTAACTCTGAAAGCTTTTTTTTTTTATAAAAATGTTAGTAGGTTTCTGCGTGTGCTCCGTTACCCAGCAAAAACAGTCATGCTGGGCCAGCACTAGGCCACTGCTGGCTGCCAGCAATGCCAGCAGTGGCCCATCTCTATGTTGCCGCCGTCCAACTGTCAATAAAATGTCCGGGCGGCCACCACATGAGCCAGCAGTTCGAGCCACCAGTTGGTCAACAATGGCACCCCCATCAGTTGTCATATGCCCGAACACGGCCATTAGTTATCCATCACAGGCAGTAACTGCCACAAGTGGCCCTTCAGCGGCCCTGCATGCACGTGCCATAAATGATGGCTAGCATAATGCGGTCCGCTAGTTTCCTGGCAGTGGCAGCCGGCACTCACGTGACGTAACTGATGGCCTGCCGTGTCTTGTCCGCCAATTTCCCAGTAGTAGCCATAAAAAAATAATAATAAAAGATAACCGCAATTTCCCAAAGCAACAACTATTTTTTTCTCTTAACGAAACTTCTGCATTACAGCACGGCGCTGGGGATATTTTTTCAACGGATCATGATAAACTCCCGTTTCGATGTGGGTGGAAACGAACCAAGTCTGCGCGTGAAGCGGGCGCTCTACCAATGGGACTGATTTGCCACGCACAAGCATCTGCTTGAACCTCAGCCTCTTTCTTGCGGAATGTGTAGCGAATGGTTCTCTTTTTTAATTTTACAATATTGCGAGGTATTTTTCATAAATGCCAGTTTCATATAATTCATAAATTTTTTTTTTCAAAGTAACGATTGTTGTTTTTTTACTTTAAGACAACTCACTTTCAACGAGTGTACTAACTTAAAGACGCATTCCAAAGTTTCGTGCTGTCCTTGTCTTGAAAGGCGATTGTTGAATTAATATATTTACTCGTCCATATGACATTCTGTTACATTTTTAATGTAGCATCTTTGCTTTCCGCTGTCCGAAGCTACATTTGTTTCACAGAGGAAAGATATTTTATTTTACTTCTCGTTATTTTTAGAAGTGAATTCCTCCAGTCTTGTGCATTCAATCCATGGATGAGTACATTATATCTACATAGCGTTGCTTTTTTTTCTTTTTCAAATAATTGATAAATTTTGTATGCGTATAATTCTTCTCTCTCTTTTTTCCCCCCAACGTAACATTTTTTCAATGTTTTTCCAGGACTTTTGTTTCAAGCGGTTTAGTATATGTTAAAACGCAAGATTACACAGAAATTATTTCTTGTTATTCATGGGAATGGAGTGGTTGTATTTCATGACTTAATCTGACATCTTCGTCGACGTGGCATTTCATTATAGGAAATTAATTCACCTCTACATATGTTTTTTTCTTTTCCTAGCATACACTAAACTAACATAATGACGATAGCATCGTCTACAACTAACTGGCACCACGAGAGACACAGCACGTGTTGAATTTGCGCATACGCAGTCCCGTTGCTTCCACCTGGTGTTGGGATTGCATCGGTTGCCAGCTACGGGCCACTAGTGGCATTTGCTTGGAGGCCCGCAATTCCCGCGATGTTGCAGGCCCATCAATGGTTGCCAACTAATGGCGCTGCCACAAACGGACCGCTAGTGGGCGGTGAGCGGCAGATTTCAGCCAGCAGTGACTCATCACTACCAGCTAGTGGCCAGCAGTTTTCCAACACTTGGGTTTTTGCTGGGTAGCTGCTCGCAGGATGTCTAAACAATAGTCCAGTTACACCCACGTACGCTGCAGAATGTTAGATGTAACAAGGAGGAAGGTTGCAGTAATGCGTTCTTTCAGCTCAGTGATAGATGTAACCTTTTCTTTTATACAATGTCCTTAATAATGCCCCAAAGAAAAATTTCGCGTGGGGTAACATAAGGAAAATGGCATGGCCATTCCATCGGACCCCCACGTCCAATTCAACGCCCTGAAAAATGGTGGTCTAAAGACCTGCGTACATCCAAAGACCAGTGCAGAGGCTCTCCATCTAGCTGGCAAATGACGTCTTGAATATCCCTGAGCTGTGGAATTGCGAATAGTTGTAACATGTCCTAGCTGGTACGTTATCCCAGTAACGGTTGGTTTAGCGAAGAAACAGTGCCTTTTCACTCTATCTTCCATTAGGTCAGCTAAGACACTAACCTTCGGGTTATCACTCTCGTCTGCTACAACCACATGGGGATTTTCCGTGACCCACATTCGGCAGTTATGTTTATTCACTCTTCCAGAAACATGGAATCTCGACTCATCGCTGAAACAGATCCGTGAAAAGAGGGTGGGGTCTTCGTCAATGCGATTAAACATGGCGCAGAGGTCTAAGCGATGGCCTCTGATCATTCGTTCGAATGGGGTCCGGGTTCGAATCCCGGTGAGGCATGGATGTTGTATTTGTCTTACGGCACTGGCTCTCTCCCTTCCCTTGAACCAGTGACCCTAAATTAGGGACGGGCGACTGCTTATAGCCCATTGAGTTACTCACGGTGGTCGTTAAACCTCCAACTTAAAAAAAAAAAAAAACCCTAACGTGAGAGAATCCTGTTTCATTTTTTTATCATGCCCGACATTATTGAAATCCGACCATGAGGGATTAATAATGAATTGGTAAGGTTCCATGATTGTTTGTTTTCATATTTCACTTCTATGCAGAACTTTTAAATCCTTTTGCGACGTTAATGAGGATCGATCCACACGAACCGGGATCACGTTCCAGATAAAACTTGATTGCGTGATAGGGATTCTTTTTTCAGTATAAAGCGAGTGCTTTTGTCATTTTATTTTCAATTGGAGCTTGTTGTTGTTTTTTTAATACGTTTCTAAGAATTTAATTTTTTATATACGAGGTCTTATTACAAATTACGTATTCTTTTCATCGCCATTTTTCGAAACAACGGAATGATTTGGAGTTTGAGATCTTTTAAAATTGACAATAACTTGCAATTATCCTTAAGAAAAGACGCAATCTACTGTTTTGTAATATTATTTCGCAAAATGTCTAAATATAAAATTTACTCTAAATAGCTATTTAGCTTTTTTCTTAAGGACTCCCCAGACGGATACATAGACAAATCAATGAAGGAAGAAATATTCTTCATAATACATGGAAAATCAACAGAATACTGAAAGCAAACTGAATTTGCTTGCACCACTTACTGGTCATCGATGTAACACTTCTCAGAAAACTTTAAAATGTCATCGTGCTGGAATCGAACACCACCCAGGACAGTGAAGTTCCAAACAACTGCGACATAGGAATCTGAAAGTCCTTAGATTTACGCTAGTCGAAGCAGGGTCAAAGCGCTAAGAGGAAGGTCAAAGCGCTAGGTAAAATATAAGGCCGCCCTAGTGGCGCAGTGGTCTAAAAGATGGCTTATGACAATTCGCCCGAGAAGGGTCCGGGTTCGAATCTCGGTGAGGCATGGATGTTGTGTTTGCCTTACAGCACTGGCTTTCTCCCTTCCCTGGAACCAGTGACCCAAAATTAGGGACGGGCGACTGCTTATAGCCCATTGAGTTGCTCACGGTGGTCGTTAAATCTCCAATAAAATAGAAGCTTAAATTAGTGCGGCTGGTTCGTGGGAAGGGATACAGCCTGTGCAATAGGAAAAACGCATCACCCATGACTCATCTAAAGAACGATCCCGGACTCATCGCAGGAAATTATCCAAAAGCTAGCGCATCTGATCACTCAGCTACTTCAGTGGCACAGGGGGCCATGTCTGGACCATTTTTAACGTTGGGTAATACAGGGTATTAATTTGTCCTACGCCGTAGATCCATCTACCAGTGGGCCGTCCCTGTGGCGCAGTGGTCTAAGCGATGGCTTATGACCATTCGTCCGAGATGGGTTCTGGTTCGAATCCCGATGCGGCATGGACGTTGTGTTTGTCTTACGGCACTGGGTGTCTCGATTCCCTGGAACCACTGGCCCTAAATTAGGGATGGGCGACTGCTTATAGCCCATTGAGTTGCTCATGGTGGTCGTTAAACCTCCAATAAACAAAAAAATCTGAGGACTTTCAGATTACTATGTCTCAGTTTCTTGGAAGTTCACTGTCCTGGGTGGTGTAATGGTTAGCATACTCGACCTGTAATCGGGAGATGCGGGATTCAATTCCCGCTCCAGAACGATGAAATGTTCAACTTTTCTGATCTGTTACATGGATGACCAGTAAGTGGTACAAGCAAATTATGTTAGCTTTTCTTGAATATTCTGATACATAAGCATCGTACAATAACCTGTGCAGTAAATTAAGTACACGGTTTCTTGTGGTAACTAATGTATAATAGCAGGTGCACAAAATTAGAGAAAGGAAAAGAAATATCCTGCAACAAAGTAACAAAAATTCACGCGATATACTATCCACAATATCCAATCTCACTACAGAACTTCAGATAATGGAAATTTAACAGTTAATCAATTCCCGAGAATCTCTCCTGTCACCGGAAATGTTTCGTCATATGGAAATGGAAAAAGTGAGAACGGAGTTTTTCCGTTAATATAAAGAAGGAATTACGAAAAAGTTTCTGAAAATTCAGAATTTTCCCTTAACAGCTCTTGAAAACGGTAATTTACCGTCACTATAAATAAAACGAAATTGTGGAAAGGTTTCTTAAAATTCAGAATGCTTCTAGCATGCGGAAAATCCATGATATTCAGGGTTTTTCCCGTCATTTCACGGAAAAGTTTTATCAGAAAAATGCTTCGTTAATTCCTGAAAGAAATCACGGAAATTGACTCGTGAATTTCATAAACTGTTTTTCTGTGCAAACGGCCTGGTAGTAAGGACCAGCTATTGACTTACCTAATTCCAACAAATCGTTCCCCTAGCACTTCCACATCAACATATCAATGTAATTCACTGCCAAAATATATTATTGCTGGTAATAACACAGACATCAATCGTATAATAAAGACATTTATTCGTCGATCATATACACTGAAGTGCCAGAAAAACTGGTACAAACGAGCTTATGCAAAATATCTGGCAACGTCACCTATACGCGTACTCGGTTGCGTCAGCCAGTGCGTATGTAAAGCGATAGACTTCCTTGCCAGCTGTCAGAGATATTTTCGGCATGATAATGACAAGTAATAACGATTTAAGCGATTTTCAACTCGGTACTCGGTATCTATAGTTGGAGCTCGTGAGATGGGCCATAGTATTTCGGAGTTAGAAATGAAGTTCGGATTTTCACGGACGACCATTGCAAGGGTGTGCCGTGACTACAAGAATTCTGACAAAACCTCCAACCTACGATACCAGTGTGGCCGTACAAAGACATTGGGTGAACGTGACCATCTTCGGCTCTCAAGAATCGTTTCACGCGATAGGCGCGCAACACTCTCGCAGGTATCATCGGAATTCAATGCTGGAGCCTCAACAAGCATCAGCGTCCGGACTGTGCAACGTACCCTGCACGATACGGGCTTTGGGAGCCGACGCCCAACTGGAGTCCCGTTGATGGGTGCATGACACAGAGCTATTCGCTTCGTTTGGGCACTGCAACACCGCCACTGGACACTTGATGACTGGAAACAAGTAGCCTGGACTGACGAGTCGCGTTTCCAACTGTATCGGGCAGATGGAAGGATTCGTGTGTGGCGCAAACTCCATGAAGCCATGGATCCCGTCTCTCAGCAGGGAACTACACAGGCCTGTAGGGGAAGGGGTCTGTAATGGTATGGAGTGTGTTTAGCTGGACTTCGTTGGGACCGCTGGTACGTCTACAAACGTCGGTGACCGGCCAACGCTATCTGCGCATCCTTTCTAACGAGGTACACCCGTTCATATCCTGCATTCACGCTGATGGGTTGGTCCTGTTCCAAAAGAACAATGCACCTCCACACAAGTGTCGAGACGCCACATTATGGTTAGAGGAGCATTCATCTCAGTTTGGGGTGTTTCCATTCCCACCCAAGTCCCCAGATCTGAACGTAATAGAACACATTTGGGATGCCATGCAACGCGCTGTCGAACACAGGAATCCGAGTTCTCGGTATACACCTGAATTGTGGAACGCTCTGCAGGAAGTATGGTGTGCATTGCCTACAGCATATTTCCAGAAGCTAATGGAGCCCATTCCTCGTCGTATTTCTGTAGTTCTGCGCTCCCTTGTGGGACCAACCAAGTATTAGACTGGTATACCAGTTTTTGTGTCACTTCAGTGTGTACATATAACAAGCTTTATCTCATTCACAGCATCAGTGTTTTTGCAATCTATTCGGAATCTTTCTACTCTCTACAGCTCTACTAACTCTAACTGCTTCAAACTTTTGACCTTATTTTGTCCTGACTTACTGCCACTGCTGCAAAAATGTAAAAGTTGAGCGGGAAAAAATGTTGCATTAAGTTACAAAATGCTTAACCAAAAAGTAACTAAATTTGCATTGGAAAACGGAAACTGAAATATAAATTAATTTAAAGGTACGCGGGACAAGCACCTTTAAATTACCAATACAGTCCATTAATTTTGTTTAAGAAGCATGCACCTGTTCAGAAAGAATGTTTTTCTCTTCCCAAAGCGTGATTACTACCGGCAACTGACTCACAGATAGCATAAACTTTGCATCTACATGCGATTTGTGTATAAGAAACCTGTTGATTTTGTTGCCCAGTGTAATTTAACACTTATATTCCAACAAATAAATTAGAGAACAGCAATCTGTAGGAGAGAAGAAAACCGGAATCGCATGTATCAAGTAATTAAATAATAACATTTAGCTTCATACGTAAATGAAAAATATGACGATCATTATGCATTTTGGTATATTACCATCAGTTCAATGATGTGCTCGCTTGTTTGTGTCTCCATAATTTCATTCTGATCGAATATCTAGAATAGGCTTTAATTTTGTTGGCTCGATTAACGATACCATGCCGAATATTTATAGAATGTGAAGATCAGAGTATGGTTTCAATTACATTAATGATCTTAGCTACCGTCAACGCAGCATAAGATTTTAAGATCGCATTCATACCCTCTTATATATATTTTATAAAAAACCAGCTACAATAAAAAACTACCATCTTGAAATAATACAGTCGTTTGTATTTCGTATTCATGACGATGCTGTCATGACTTAAAGCCATACGCGCCTTGCTGGTATGAAATTATATTAACTTAATTTTTACAGTTATTGGGAGTTAGAGTCTATAACGTTTTGAAGCTTAATTTTAGACAAACCATTCTCACTTTGTTTCCGATGTTTACGATGATTCCGCCAATTGCAAATGTTTATAAAAATCGAATGTCCGTCTTAGACTCATAATTATATCCATATACGCAAGGTTGCTAGTAGAAGAGGTTAAAACAAACACCTGTAGATTGCTGGTATTCATTTTTCATATTTACTGACAATTTTCCGGCCAAAACAATAACCAATCCTCTTGGCCGCCAAATAAGACCTATACAACGGTGTTTAGAACAATGTGTGAATACAACGAGAACTTCACGTTGGAATGGCGCTGACCCTCTCCCCTCTCCGACGCACCTAAAAAAGGGAACACTACCTTATCCGCCCATAAACAACAATGTACTCCAGTACAATGTCCATGGCAATTCAGTGTACTTTGGTGCCTGCATTGCATTCACAAGTGTCTATAAAAACCATCTACCGACGGGTGAGTTAAATGGGATTATAGGCACGGAGGCTTACGTGCCAGTTTCCTTTAATCACTCAGCAGAGCCAGGTCTCAAAAGAACCGTCAAACAAGAGTCATGGGAGCAGAAATGGCATCACCTTATTACGAAGCTTAATAAATTCCTTTTCATTGCAGAGTGCGAAAACAAAGATTTGATATGTGATCTTAAGGGATTTTGGGCCGATTTGATAAATGGTCATTGGAAGCTCCCGTCCGGTGACGTAATTGCCTAAGCGGTTGATTACAACTATTCGTCCAAGCGGGTCCGGGTTCGCATACCGGTGAGGCATGAGTGTTTGTGTTTTTGTCTTATGGCACTGACTCTTTTCGTTCCCCAGAACCAGATGACCTAAATTAGGGGCCGCGACTGCTTATACCCCATTGATTTGCTCACGGTGGTCGTTATACCTTCAAACAACAACATTGGAATCTAAGCTCGTAGCTCTGACAAGGATGACTGCTGCCACATTTCGTTTCTCTCACTGTGAGAAACTTTTTAACTTTCCATTCGAACAGCGTCTGTTTTCATAAGCGAATCCGTTGGTGCTTTTGATGTCCTGCGATAGAAGTGCTAATCACATGATGTCATCGTGGCTGCAGCTGTAAACAAGAAAAGTGACACCGAATTTTCGGGTGTAGTAAGCACGTCTTTTGAATCCGTTCTGACGCAAATTAAATTTATCAAAACTGTTCAAAGTCAATAGAAACGGTATGGAAAGCAATAGATCTAACGAAAGAAAGAAGATTTTCAATCGGGTTTTATAATCCCTCAGATATTCCTGTAAACGGAATTGTGAGCTTACGAACTCTTAGAAACAGAGATATCGCCAAAAATAAGATGTGACTTTGCGTCCTCTGGTGGGAAAACCATGCGTTATTTTAGGAAGCAGGTATTCTCAAAAGGTTTATCCATATAAGCGGTATCGGTCCAAGAAAAAAAAGTTAGTCAAGTTTTCAGGAGCCCAGATTTCGCTACAAATACATCAGAAGCAGAAATTAACACTTATGACTCCTGGTGGCCAAACCATTCTTTACTAAACATTAGAATTTATGTGAAAACTATTTTCCATCAGGTCTTGTATGCGATACGTAAAGAATTTTTCAAATCGGAGCTTTAGAAGCGGAAATAACGCTGAAAACGCAATTTACCTTTGTGCTCCATAGCAGAAAGTCTGTGATTAACTTGTAAATTTTGAATTTATAGGGAAAACATGTGGCATCGAAAACACTATCCAACAAAGAAATAATTTTTCAAATCGGTCTCTTAGAAGTAGAGATATTGACGAAAATATGATATACATCTACGCCCCCTGGCGTAGAAACCATGCACTATTTTAAGAAGAAAATGTTTCTAAAAGGTTTGTCGACATGAGTAGTATCGGTCAACAAATGACGTTTTTTTCAATCGAGAATTTAGAAGCTCATATTTTGCTGCAAATACATCAGAAGCGGAAATTAAGATTTACGGCCCCTGGTGGCCAAAGCATTTTTTACAAAAATTAGAAATTATGTGCGAACGATTTCCCATCAGGAGCTGCATCCGGTGCAGAAAGAATTTTTCAAATCGGAGATTTAGAAGCAGTGATATAGGGGAAACGCAATTTACTGCTACGCCCCTTGCAGAAAGTCTATAAATTACTTGAAAATTTTGAAATTATATGAAAAACATGTCACCCGGAAAACACTATCCAACAAAGAAGGAATTTTTCAAATCGGACTCCTAGAAGTAGATATATTGACAAAAATAAAATGTACATCTACGCCTCCTGGCGGAAAAACTGTGGAATATTTTAAGAAGAAAATTTTCCGAAATGGTTTATCGATGTGAGTGGCATCAGTCCACGAAATAATTTTTAATCGATATTTTAGAAGCAACGATTTTATGGCAAATACATCAGAAGCAAAAATTAACACTTACGCCCCCTGGTGGCCAAAGTATTCTTTACCAAAAATTTGAAATTATATGGAAAACATTTTCCATCTGGAGATGTATCCGCTGAAGAAAACATTTTTCAAATCGGAGTTTTAGAAGAAGAGTTATCGGGGAAAATGTAATTTAGTTTTACGCCCCTTAGCGTAAAATCTTTGCGTAATTTGAAAAAGTAACTATATCTAAAATACTCTTCGACATAAATGAAATCGAAAGATATGAAATTTTTTTCAATCGGATGTTTAGAAGCAAATATGTGGAATAAAACGTGTTTTTGAATTCGACATCATCTGCATTTACGCCCTCTACCGGCGAAATTGTACATCGTAAAAAAAAACAAAATAATGGATCATCATTTGCATATTTCAAGCTTCCCAATGCAAAAATAATTTTTCAAATCCGACTAATAGTTGCTGAGATATCGTGGGTTCAGATGGACGGACGGACAAACCTATAACAGAAGCACGATCTTTTTTTACAAAAGACGTACTAAAAAGTGGTCTTTTGCCAGTGAGGGGAGATACTCGTGATTAAGTGACAGTCATCGTCATGGAGCGGGTTGGAAATAAATAATGTGTGAGTGTTGAAATTCAGATACGGACTACACTTTCGCCTTAGGAATAGTAAGCAGTAGGAAACATCGGAGACCTTTACAACTCAAAAGGAAAGCTTTGTAGAGCCCGATTACACTGCCTTCAGAGCAAAAGAAATTCTTTCTTGTGCGCCGTAAGTGGCTAGCCGCAGGCATTCGGTTTTACATGCGCTTTGTTTCACTCAATGTATTTAACATAATTGTGCTGTACCTTCTAATCTCAAACTTGTACTTTAGTGATTAAATATTGTTGTTATTTTTTTCGGTTACACGCTGTAAAGAGGAACGTTTACATTCTTAGTGTCTTCTTTCCTGCTCTCTGGTCCAGAGGTTCTGGTTTCATTTATTTTTCGTGTAGAATTTGGTTCGGGGTAGAAGGCCATTAGCGACATAACATTATTTTCTCTGATGAGACCCACTTCAGATTAAATGCAGACGATCAGTCTCATCAAGATTGGGTGTCATACCAAAGACAGAAGGGATTACAATACCACAACAGCAGGAAGATTTCCCGCGGACGTACGGTACACATTCCGGTCAGCGTTAGTACCGCGTCGGACCGCCTCGTGCACGAATACATACGGTGATACGGTCTGGCATGGAATCAAAGAGACGCTGTATGTTATCCTGCGGCAGATTGGCCAACACATCTTGCAACTGACGCTCTAAATCACGAACACTGGAGAAAAAGCTGGGGTCCCATCTGGTCCCACACGTGGTCGATGGGCGTGAGATCAGGCAATCTGGCAAGTCATGGAAACGTCGAAGCATGACGTAGACAGTCCTCGAAAACCCGAGCCGTGTGTGGACGGGCGTTACCTTGTTGGAAAATGGCTCCCGGCTGCCTCGCCATAAAAGGCTGCACATGGGGCCGCATGATCTGAACATAGCGCTGGGCTCTCAATGTCCCTCGGATCACTGCGAGCGAAGTCCGGATGTCATCGCGATGGCTACCCAGACCATCACGTCTTCAGTTCGGGACGTGTGCCACTGTACAGTGAGGTTGGTATTGTAGAGCTCAAATGCGATTCTCCACACTCTGACCCGGTGGTCGTCCGTTCCGATACGAAAGCGGGATTCGTCGCTGCTGACACCATTGCAATCGACACCGACAACGAACAAATATTAATGGAAGAAAACGTAAGGGCCTTCAGGAGTGCAGATTCGCCTCTGCCAGACGTCTGGAGATAGTTCTGGTGGAATCGTCCCTTGTGCATTCACCACATGTCTCTGGATATTGGACAAGGACGTCGTGCATCTGTGCGTACCGCTCTGACGATCCCACAGTCCTCTCCACTGGTGGTGTGTCTGTGTCGTCCAGAGCCAGTCCGCAGTGTCTGGGTGCCTTCCCGTGTCCATTGCCCCCAACACGATAGCACCTTACTGTTCAACCGTCCCAAGTGACGGGCGATTCGGCGCGCGGGCCACCCTGCCTCTCTCATACCGACGACACGGCTTCGTTTAAACCCCGTCAGTTGCCCGTACGCACACCTACGACGGCTCCGCGGCATGTCTATTGCTCAGGAATCTCACCTGACTCTTACCGTTCACTTTGGCACAAATGTGGAGTCCACTGCGCTGCGCCTTTTAAGTCCCCTAGGATTGCGATTTCAGCGCCGGTCTTGGACGCGCGGGCATGCGGAATTGCACGGAACTTTAATCATTTGCATGTCTGCCCTCCCCATAGCTATTCGCTGAGTTTCGCGTTAATCGCAAGGTTTTTTCTTGGTGCGCGGATTTTTAAAGCAATATCTGTATGTCGTTGAGATCCACAGTGAGACTGCACAGCAAAAGGTTTGATCTGGGATGCCATCAATAATGAATACAAATCACTCGTGTTTTTTTTTTTTTGGTTGGAGGTTTAACGACCACCGTGAGCAACTCAATGGCTATAAGCAGTCGCCCGTCCCTAATTTAGGGTCACTGGTTCCAGGGAAGGGAGAGAGACAGTGCCGTAAGTCAAACACAACATCCATGCCTCACCGAGATTCGAACCCGGACCCCGTTCTGCCGAACGATCAGAGGCGAGCGCTTAGACCATTGCGCACTCGGGGCGGTGCACATCGCATTCGCTTGCAAGTCTATTATAAACTCACATCTGGTCCCCAACCTGATGCCCTGCAGCTCATTCTGCCTCACTGATTACCAGACAGTCTTCTTCCTTTCTCTGATTAGAATAGCCGCTGCTCATTCTAGACAATGCGAAATAAAAACAACGTCATCGAATTGGACACTGATGCAGGTTAAACCTCGAAACAAATGCATTACTTTATCAAGAAACCCAGAACCAGTGGTGTTAATCAACCTATGTCGCAATTACTCAACCTGGGCTGTATTCCCTACAAATCAAATGATTCCTATCAACGCAAGAGCACTCTGAAGAGGATGAACATTATTGTCGGCATAAGGTCTCCTGCATCTTTCTATACTATCTTCCGAGAAATAGTTGCAAGCCACCTGTTTTTTCAGTGAGGAAGGTATTTATGCCAATTCTTCCATAATATCCGGGGACAACTGGAAGCGATACTGCATCAGAATGACCAAACGTTCGCTTATAATTA
The DNA here is from genome assembly GCA_039090855.1 of Macrothele yani. Taxonomy (NCBI): domain Eukaryota; kingdom Metazoa; phylum Arthropoda; class Arachnida; order Araneae; family Macrothelidae; genus Macrothele; species Macrothele yani. Next base: position 192,956,272 of record CM076995.1, read on the forward strand.
GAATCAGAGAGCATAAAAGAGACACAAAGGACTGAAAAGTAACCATTTTGCTATCCAGAGAAGTCAAGTTTAAGTCCGCTGATGCTGTGTGGGATGGTACTGTATAAGGGCATTGGTTTCCTACTGCACCCATAAATATACTGCCATTAGAGAAACCTTGGAAACCATTACTAACAGCGAAGCTTAATATGTTAGCGTCTCTCTAGAGCTGCCAAGAATTTGGAACCAGTTTTTCAAATAATTAATTTTTTCCTTCAGATGTAAACCGCGCCCAACCAACATGACGCCTTGTTTCTTCGAATGAATAATTACATTCGCATCTATTCATTTGTTGTCTAGTCAAGTCACCGCGTTCAAATTGTTGAAGCGTGCCATATTTTATTCAACTTGCTGTCTACCTTCCTTGAAAATCCCATCTGGTGTATGTTCTAAAAATTGGAAACTTTGATTTCTATTTTATACCAATAATTTCGGATTACTAGTACAGTTATACTATTTTAAGCAGTGATTTCAGTCTTACAGAACATACTATCATCCGCCTATAAACTCTGTTTTAATCTTCTCTGTCTTCGAAAGTTAAAAACTTCTCAAAAGTATGATCTTATGCTGCGAAAACTAAGAGCAAGTGTCTCTAAGAATCATAAATTGGTTTTGAGTGGCACTTTGATACTAGGGGAAACTACAGAAAAAAAAATGAAAAATTTCGTTAGACTGAGTCGCTTTTGAAAAGATAGTTAATCTTCTCTCCGTGTTAAGTAAAATTATCTAGCCTTTACAGCTTTGGTGGATCTTTTTTGGTACGCTAACTTTCATAAGTCTAGATCGATGAAATGAGGTAATTTCAGTTCCTCCTGAAGAGCAAAGTTAAACATTACGCCATTTTACATGTTAAATTAATTTGAAAACTTTCATTAGATGGATTATTTAAGAATTGGGCGCTTGACCAGTTCAGGCTAACATTACACTAGTATCTAGGAAAATACAGTTAGGACTTCATATCAAAACCTGTTTACAAAGGTGAAAGGCCAGCTCTGGTGGAAACAGATAAGGAAAAGAAACATCAGGAAAAAATCCCTACTCAAAGGAATGGAAGGGAAAAAATCTTCCTTGCGTGATTGCTGTTGATTCTTCACGACTTTTGATTCCCGTTTTTCTTTTCTTGAAAGAAAAACTATCCAAAGCCGCGCAATCGCCTGAGTTAAGAGATGCATCCGAGGAATGTAATGACGTAACTATGGAACATTTTTATGTTCGAAAGGAAATTAAATTCCTTCGGGGTTTTCCTTCAGTGTTGAATGATTTGCGAGATGTTGTTTTGTTCGCTCTTTTGCAGACATATAAAATTCGGCTCGGAAAAACCAAAAAAAAAAGAGCCTCGCGATAAGAGGGAGTGGAGACACATAAAGAAAAGCAGGGCATCACACATCAAATACACATTCAAAAGTGGGACATAGACGAAGAAAAAAACAATGGAATGTGAGTAATTAAAATGGAAGTAGTAGTAAACTAAAACCGTTGCCAGATTCACAAAAAGTTTCCATTTCTGTCTTTGCGTCGTGTAGCGCTGAGTCCATAAACATAATTTAGAGTACACCTTAATTTCGAAGCTGCCTGGATATACAAAGGAACGGCAAAATTTATTTCACTTCTTATGCTTTTCCCGACTGTTCCTCAGTCTTATTAAATTAGTAAAACTTCGTTGAATTAAGTAAAACAAACGAATTTATGGTTTTATGAAAAACAAATGTGGAATTTTAAAGCATTATTTTCTCAGGAGAGCGAAAAGAGATACACATTTTCATTATGTCCTTGTTTCAGAACTGTCCCCCATGAAATACAAAACTGCGTGATACACGTTGCACTGGGTATGTTATATCAAGTTAGAAGCGTAAAGCAAACGTCTTTTTCTAATTTGTAGCTAACGTGGTGACTGAAAATACATATAAGTAATTCACCAAACACTGTAGTTTTTTTTTCATTACCGTTAACTGTGCCTTATATAATGCCAGAAATAATTTGTTGTTATAAAAGAACAAGCATAGGATAATTGAACAAAAGTCTCACCAAAAGATTTCAATTTTTTCATATTGAAATCGTTGTTTTTACTATTCTTAGTGTAATATATACAACGAGATGCTTATGTATCTACATTTCTTGCCTTCGGTAAGCTTACAACGCTACGTTCCAATGGATGGACTACTAACTTTGGAAACGCCGCCCCGGTGGCGCAGTGGTCTAAGCGATGGCCTCTGATCATTCGTCCGAAAGGGGCTCGGGTTCGAATCCCGGTGAGGCATGGATGTTGTGTTTGTCTTACGGCACTGGCTCTCTCCCTTCCCTGGAACCAGTGACCCTAAATTAGGGACGGGCGACTGCTTATTGCCCATTGAGTTGCTCACGGTGGTCGTTAAACCTCCAATCATAAAAAAAAATAAAATAAATAACTTTGGAAACCATTGCATGCAGATAAATATTTCACCTTGAATAAGGTTATGGAACAAAAGGATGAAGTTGAGAAGGCAAATGTATTTAACATAAGGACACACACCATGAATTGAAAACAAATGGAGTTTCTAGCACTTAAGAAATAAATAAACATGGAGTTTTAGAGCACGACATGCATTAACACAGATTGAAAAAAACAACAACATCGCAGCTAAAAGAACGGCCGTCATGAATGGTCGCCAGAAAGCATGTGAACAGAAGCAAGTTCAATGTTTATTTGCCAGATGTTTTCCACGTGGTGAACACGTGACACCTTTAGCACTTTACGCAGGGAGAAATCATAAACAACTTTTTCTCTGCACGTGGGAACAGTTTTTGGCGACTGCTGTGAGAGTTTCCAAAAGAAATATTCTAAATTTTGCATTTGTTTAATCGCTCAATAATGTTTGTTTTAAATTTTCTCTAGTTGCGTAAATACAAGCTTATGTTATGTTCAACTACCCATACAGCACAAAACGTTTCAAATATGTATCAATTATATTACTATCTCTCATTTTCGTTACACTTTCAGAGATACCTTGCAATTACGTTTCAGCAACATCTATTTTGGAACATAACTCTTTGTACATTACGGTTACGTTAAAAATAGCATTCACCGATACTACTGTTCTATAGTTCCCATTGTGCATAAATGCTACCTTGATGTTACATTCCGGCGATATTTAAGATTTTTGGTTTGGCAACGGCGTGGATGCACATGTGCATTTATGCCATTTCACCGAAGCACTCTCGCAATCGTATTTCCACGTGGTACTGGGATATTCTTTGGCAATACCGCCGCACTCGAGTTAGCTAGTAAGTTGATTTAATATTTCATCTTTTTTTTTTTTGTGATTCAAGATCATCTGGAAGTAAGTAATTGTTTTGATTATTATAATTTTTAAATTCTAAAAACCATTTTATAAAATCTAATTAGATGGCTGTGTTGTTGCAATAGTATACTGTACCAGCGTGTTTTTTATACTTGAAACTGAGAAATTTCATATTGGTAGGCATTTAGAGAAATGACAAATTTGATTTTCTTTCTTTTTTCTGCTGAAATATATTCTATTCCACATGTATAAGAGAAATTCGGCACCCTCATATCGGATCGATTTTTATTTCTTTTGCTATCAATATATAAGTGCCTCCCTGTTTCCTATGGATATCGGACTGCGTTGAACCTGTGAAAACGTAAACAACTCGTAATATGACTGTTGCTTTTGAAACAGTTGTAGAGTGTAATATTTTTTATTGTAATTTTACAAAGTTTATTAACTCTTTAACGACCATGACGCAAACATTTTTTATCACTCCGAATATCATAACGCCGGAAACTATCTGTTGGTTCACTCTTTGTTTAATAACAACAATAGTGACTGTGGGTGATTCCAGTTGATTCATCATATCGCGTGCAAAGAAGGGCCGGGAATCTGACTCATTCTAGGCAGGCGTTTTGGGCGGCTATGGTCGTTTGTATGTACGGGCGTTTTGGGCGTTATTTCAATTTTAACTTCAATTTAATTTATTAGTTTAGCTGTTATTATACACATACAAAATGCTCATAAGAAGTAACAAATTAATAGACATATAACGGCTAGGGAGATCAGAAAAAAGGCCAAAATGACCTGACAAGTCCCGATCTAAACAACAACATCGCAACTGAAATGGACGTTAAAGAGTTAAAACTATAATGTTGAACGTAGTAAATACGTAACAGTAATATGATGATGTCACAAATATCTTTCAAATACGTAACAGTAATATAGCGAAGTTACAAATATCTTTCAAATGCGTAACAGTAACATGAAGTTGGTATGTGGAAGTTACAAAGACCTTTCAATGTAACGTATCGGTTATATTTCAAAGTTATGTAACGTTTGAGGACATTTTGACGTAACCATAAGGTTTGTGAAACATTAATGTTACATTGCGCAACTTATTTGAAAAGTCTCAATGTTTCAGTGCTACGTACTTGTAACATGTACGAAATATTCTGTGCTGTGTGGGTACTTTTCTTAAACTTAAACGAAGTAGGAACCTCAACCCGAATAGAACCCAAAGTTTGTCACTCCAGAATATTCATACCACTTCAACTCAAGAACAATTTGCCGCCCCGGTGGCGCAGTGGTCTAAGCGATTGCCTCTGATCGTTCGTCCGAAAGGGGTCCGGGTTCGAATCCCTGTCAGGCATGGATGTTGTGTTTGTCTTACGGTACTGGCTCTTTCCCTTCCCTGGAACCAGTGACCCTAAATTAGGGACGGGCGACTGCTTATAGCCCATTGAGTTGCTCACGGTGGTCGTTAAACCTCCAATCGAAAAAGAACAATTAAATTAAGCCTTACTGACGGCTAACGTATGTTTTCATGTAAACGTTGTTCAAAATTATCTTTTACACGATATGCATCTTTTGCTTTTTTTCTGTGTTTAACGAGTACTCTGCGAAACAGTGAGGGATATAACCTGTGTCCCGTCCCTAATTTGGTGCTACTTCTTCCAGGGAAGGGTTAGTGTCGTAAGACAAGCCCAAAAATCATACCTCATCATAGATTGAGCCCGTGTGCACTTGGACGGATGATCAGAAGCTGGCGCTTAGACTACGGCGTGGCCGCCCCGGTGGCGCAGTGGTCTAAGGCGTTGGCCTCTGATCATTCGTCCGTAAGGGGTCCGGGTTCGAATCCCGGTCAGGCATGGATGTTGTGTTTGTCTTACGGCACTGGCTCTTTTCCCTTCCCTGGAACCAGTGACACTAAATTAGGGACGGGCGACTGCTTATAGCCCATTGAGTTGCTCACGGTGGTCGTTAAACCTCCAATCAAAAAAAAAAAAAAAAAAAAAGACTACGGCGTGCCCCTGTCGGCGCCATGACTTTCATCATCTGAGAAGTTTTAATGTGTTTGAAAAAACAATAATCGGGAAAAAGTTCTACTCAGTGAAAACCAGACTCCACAGTACCGTTTTATGAAATACAGTAAAATTTCTCAATAGACTAATAGATCTAAACACTTGTACGCTACACGGAGATTCCACTATTTGAAAGGCTGGCTTCTTATCCCACTTAGGCTCACTATACAAGAAACTTCATGCTAAATACGTCTGTACAATACATAATAAAAAATATGACTTTTGAGTATATGTCTTATTTTTGCAGTTGTTTAGCAGTAGGCAAAATACGTGTACATAGAGTACAGACACCTCCATTCTTTTGATTGTAAGATACAGTACATACAATGTCCGCATTTCAAAGCGTGTTGCAAAATGCGTACGCAACAAATGAAAATGTTACACCTTGAATTTTAAAATTTACGTACTTACCTCTCATTATGTAATTAAATGTCAGTAATTTTTGTTTGCGAACAAATGCTGATAAAAGCGATTTTTTTTCGGAGCCTTTTTCAATATGCATTTTCAAATTTTTCAATGGTGCTAATCCCTCCCAATCCCGAAGGACTTTTCAAAACCTTAACTATGCATTACTGAGTCTTCAAAGTCCTTAATATCACACACGCTTTCTGTGACTACATCGGATGCCTCCTCAATCACATCTTTTTCACTTGTGTTTTGCTTACTTTAAAGCTTTTGGCAAGAAACCTCGCATTCAAATTTTCCTTTTCAGTCACATTTCAAATTTTCATTATATTTTACAGCTTCAGATTTTGATTAATAATTTACAGCTTTAAATTGTGATTAATTTTTTATAGCTTCAAATTTGATTAACTTTTTTTCATCGATAAACGTTTTCTTTTTCGTCGGCACATTAAAAAACAACAAGTTATCCCATTAAAAATTGCATACATTCGCTGCAAGCTACGCAAGCACAAAATCACAGTGCGACTGAGAGGAAACTAACTGTTAAAAGAGAAACGAGGTAGTTCACTATTAGAAAGGGATGCTCGGGCGCTTTCACCTTTCATATTCTTGGTCTCACGCTAGTTCTCTGAAGAAAGGGAAAATATCGAATCACAAAATGTACTCTGGACGCTTATTGGGAGTGACTTTCTCACGTTGGTAACAAGACAAGTAGATTTGCATTGAAGGTCTGGAGGACAAAACTCCTCCTAATTCCGTTCAAAGAAACTATAGAAACCATTTGCGACTAAAATTTTCAGTTTATTTCTATTGAACGATTTTGATTTTAACTGTTTTGTAAATAAAATCACGGTCCTTCGTTCGTAGGCAAAAACACGGAATCGTATATAATTTGGAACTCAGGATAAAAAAACTATCCGTTAGGTGTCCGCTATTCACGGGGGTCCGATAAAAAGGTTTTACTGTATAACATCCATAAAGTATTCCATCCTCACACAGAAACTACCGGTCTTCAATGTTTTAAAAAAGTCATTATGTATTCCATTAACTGGTTGTATTTAGTTCCCCTGCGGCGCTGGTCACAAGGAAGCTTTATGTTAAATATTTGTCGGAATGCTCGAACATGTATCAGAAGAGTATTTGAGTTGTAGCAGCTAATGCAAATACCATAGTTTCCCCAGCAAGATGGGGTCAGTTTCTTGGTTCGATTGTTAACTATGGGCGAAACACGGATATATTTGTATTAGCTGGAGTCCAAAAATAATCCAAAGAATGGAAAAGCAGCGGTTCCGTCGTGTTTTCATTTGTTCTCCGAATGGAGCAAACATTTAAAAGGGTCAGAATTATAGCTCTTTTTCGTTGTAACACAGGCTGGTGAGACGTGGTTTCATGCACAACCATCCGATTTTTATTTGGAAGGCTTAAACTTACTGGAGCATTGATGTCTGAAAACTGTGTTGAACTTAGAGGCGATTATGTAGAATAACATTAAAAAGTTGACCCCATTGTTACTATGAAATACAAGGATTTGCCATAACTACCTTGTACTCGCGATATGCTTCGTAAAATGAGTCGCAGTTCTCCAGAGGATAAAGCTTAAACCTGTTTTGACAAACACAACATCGATGCCTTTGCCAGGAATTACAACATAAGACTAGCAGTATAAGCAATCAGAAGTATATAGATTAAGATAATACAACGTAGTTGTCACAAATGTTTATTTTGTTATTTCTCAAGCCGACCGTGGTTTTGCTGGGTATTGACCTAGCTTCATCAGGACGAATGGCAAATAAATATTCAAATTGTATATGACATCATAAATGGTGTTTACAGTCACGTGTTTTGGTTAGATGCTTCCACGCGTTTGACAGAAATGGCGTGGATGCCATGTCATTAACAAGTTGCGAAGACTTCTGATATATATGGAAAGCTTCCAAACTATCAAGTTTGGTAATTGAATCTGGCTTGTCAATAAGTTTTGCTTCTTCAAAGACAAATCTGTGGTCCTTTTCGTAACAGTGTTTAGCCATCGATGACTTCTTTAGGTCAGAATTCCGAATGTAGGTCTTGTGCTCCTTCAATCGAAAACGCAAGTCTCTACGGGTCTGTCCTATACACGAAGCGCCACATTCACATGGAATTTGATAGATTCCCCACGAGTTTTTGTCTTCAACACAGTCCTTTGATCCTAAAAATCTCATTTTGTTTATGGGTTTAAAAATCATCTTAAAATTAAAGGTTTTGAGAATGTTTGTAATTTTGAAGGCAACGTCACGGGAAAATGGAATAATGGCAAACTTCTCTGGCAATGGGCGCATCACAGGAGTTAATGTGGAGATGGACTTCGGTTTCCGGAATTTTGTCAGAGCCTTGTTTATAATGGAAGGGTTGTATCCTCGCTGTACTGCAACACGTTTGAGGAAATAAAGTTATTTTTCCAAACTGTCCTTATCGGAACATATATGTATCGCGCGATATACGCAACTGTAAAAGGCACTGAGGTTTTGTTGATAAGGGTGATTAGACTTGGCATGTGGAGGTGAAAAAATAGCGAAAGGCTTCCGATAAACTGTGGTTGCGAGAGATTGATTTAAGCGAGTTACCAGGACGTCAAGGAATGGTAGCCATCCGTTATTTTCAGTTTCGTAGCTGAATTAAATGTGAGGATCAATGGAATTTATAAGTTTGACTAATTCCGGAATTTCAGAATGTTTTCTCTTCCACAGAACGAAAGTATCGTCTACGTATTGTATCCATAAGTCAAATTTCACAAGTTTGAAAAGTTTTTCTTCAAATCGGCGCATGTAGATTTCACATAATATAGGTGACAGTGGGCTGCCCATGGCTAGACCTTCCGTCTGTTCATAGAACGTTCCACGGAAAGTAAATATGTTCCGTTTTATGCAAATATCCACTAGTCTTGTTATTTCCTCAACTTCAGGTTGGCTGTACTGATGCTCTACAAGACTTGATTTTAGATATTCCAGAGCCCCTTTTACTGGAACATTGGTGAACATAGATACCACATCAAAGGATAGCATAAGTTGATCTACGTAGGGATGTAGTTTGAGTCGATTGGTAAACTCAATAGAATTTTTCACAGATGTTTCGTTTGGAGTGGCCAAGGTAGATAATTTTGAAGATAAGAACTTTGATAACTTATATGCTGCTGTACCGATACTACTTACTATAGGTCGGAAAGGAATTTCAGATTTATGTATTTTAGGGAGAGCATAGAATCTCGTACAACGGGCGTATGAAGGTTTAAGTTTGTTTTTTATGTTTTGGCTGAGAGTTTCTGAGTTTTTGATCAATTTCTGTATTTCTTTCAGTTGTTTATCTGAAGGATCATTCTTTATTTCTTTGTAAGGTCCATCCGAAATAAGAATTTTGACTTTGTTATCGTAATGATTTTTGTCTAACACAACCACCTGACCTCCTTTGTCAGCTCTAGTAATGATTAAATTTGAATTTGAGCCCAATTCTTTAAGCACATTAATTTCTTTGGTCGTTAAATTTGTTCTACGTAATGTATCGTGATTTGCAGTTATCACTTGGCTAATACAATGTTTAACTATTTCTTTTTCTTCAAAGTTGAGACTGCTTTGTATTAGAGATTCCTGAACTGAAGCAACTATGTCTGATACTGCTATCTTACGTGAGATAGCAAAATTAGAATTATATCGTTAAGTCCTCTTCTCAATTTCAGTGAGACTATGACTGGACAAGTTGACAAACACTTCATTATCTGAATAAACTATTCCGTTATTATTACTATTAGTATAAGCCTGTTTATTCTTATTACTTGCTATCAAATTTTGGAATTTTTTTTCGAGGGAAATTATGTGATTCGATGATATGTTGATACTACGAACTGAAGTCTTTTTGTCTAAAGTATCAAAATCTGCTAATTTGTCAGAAGTTGTTTCAAGCAATCAGAAGTAGTTTCAAGTAACCATAAGTTATAACTTCGACCACCGGTAAATAAATGCAAACTTAGACCACTGGTAAGACCACTGGTCGCCTTTCGTTTTCCCTCAGGATTAGAACGTGTGCTTCGAGAATACCGAACATGTTGGTGAAAATCTCAGTATCATCGTGTTATGCAAACATTTTTCCTACTTACTGTTCTTGTAACTGTGCCTACAGGTAGTGTGCTCCTCAGAACAACAGCTGTTGTATCATATGCAGTTATCTCCATCTTGACATCGACATCTCGTGGTGGTTCTTTTTACACTTGGACAAGTACGAAGTTGGTACGTAGTAAAGTGTAAAGATTGAACTTTTGTCCAGATTTAGGGCCTGCAACCCAGTTTGAGCATTCGTTCCTGCATGAAACGGGGTTTTGCATGACTTCATTACGACTTCGTCGTTCTGAAAATTTATTTAAACTTATGTCTGCTGTCCTGTAAGTTTTGGTGGGAAATTTACGATGCAATAGCCTTTTCTTCAGAATTTGGTTGTTACTACTACTTTAATGGATCTCTGAACACAGAATTCTCAAAACTTTAAAATTTTGCCGCCCTTGTGGCTAAGTTACTCGAGTGTAGGCCTTCAATTATTCCTCTCCTTCGAACCCGCTGCCCAAACGTCAATAAAATTTCTTGGCGGCCACCACATGAGCCAGACGTTCAGACCAGCAGCTAGCCAACAGTTGGCACCTCCATTATTTTTAATATGCCAGAACAGGGTCATCAGTTATCCATCACTGGCAGTGGCTGCCACAAACGGCCCTTAAGCGGTCCTGCAAGCACATGCCATAAATCATGGCTAGCCTATTGTGGTCCGTCAAATTCTCGGCAGAAGCAGCCGGCAATCACGTGACGTAACTGTTTGGTTGCCGAATCTTGTCCGCCAATTTCCCAGTAATAATATATATATATATATATATATATATCCACGGGATGTAAGGTCAGGTGATGCGTAACATCACAGCCTCTCCTTGACAAATGTCAACCCCGCCTTCTCGTGGTGCATCCTGTTCCCACTAAAGGGGCTCTGACGACCGCCAATAGCGGTATAACTATACCATCGGGATCAGAGGAAATGCTATCCCACACTCACCAACCCGCTTGGCCAGCGTGGTGAGTTATGGCCAAACACCTCCAAAATGACTCCACAACTTAAATCTTGGCCCTCAGTCTCCGGCAGCTGGAATGTACCTGGCCAAGGCAGCGGCCAGTGCGACATGAAGGCAGAGGGTGCTAAGAATCCCCGGAGGACCGGACTAGGCTGCCATTTGATGCTGACCTTGGCTACCTATAACGGACGCTCCCTATCTTCTGATTCAAGGCTTCTTGAATTGGAAGAGGAACTACAAAGGATCAAGTGGGACATCGTCGGGCTAAGTGAGGTAAGGAGAAAAGGAGAAGATCTCATTGAACTGAAAAAGTGGACATCTCTTCTATTATCGTGGGACAGATACTGGCAGAACTAGTGGTGTTGGATTTATAATAAACAAGAAACTGAAGGATAAAGTGGTAGAAGTTGAAAGTTCCTCTGACAGAGCTGCACGACTCGTTATCCAACTATCGAGAAGATACCAGGCTCAGATTATTCAAACTTATGCACCCACCACAAGTCATCCTGAAGAAGAAATTGAAGAATTTTATGAGGAAATTCGTCATCTAAATAATAAAGGTAAGCAGCACTTAAAGATAATTATGGGAGATTTCAATGCAAAAATAGGGCAACGGCAACAGAATGAAACTTCAGTAGGTAAATTCGGTCACGGCAACAGAAACCAGCGTGGAAATACTCTCGTAGAGTTTGCAGAGGCAGAAGGGTTTTTCATCTTGAACTCCTTTTTCAAGAAAAAGCCACACAGGAAATGGACATGGAGACATCCAATTGGGACGACAAGTGAAATTGATTTTATTATGTGTAACAAAAAATTCGTCATAGAAGACTGCAATGTGCTAAACAAGTTCAACACAGGTAGTGACCATAGATTGGTGAGATGTAAGATGCACCTCAACACTAAACTTGAACGTGGCAAGCTCATAAGACAAACAAAATCTATTGACATAACCAACCTTAAAAAGCACCATAATACCTTCAAGTTAGAACTGAAGAACAGGTTCTCTGCTTTAGAAGGCCTAACATCGGAAGAAGTGGACATCTCTGAAGTTAACAGAAAAGTAACCAAAGCTCTTATGGAAACAGCAACAAAATTAGCTGGGTCTAAGAACAAGTTGCATGTGAACAAATTATCAGGAAAAACCAAAATGCTGATGCAAAAAAGAAGAGAGATGAGGACAACTAAAGAAAATGTGACTTCCAAAGTGGAATATATAGAGCTATGCAAGACAGTAAGAAAAAGTATCACTGAAGACGTAAGGAAATTCAACTGTGAACTAGTGAGGAAAGCAATTGAAAACAACCAAAGCCTAAAGATAGCAAGGGGACATCTCAGTAAGGGAAGAAAACAGATTATGGCTCTGAGAAAAGAAGATGGTTCTATAACAAGAAATAGAGGCGAAATTTTGACAAGAGTGAAATATTTCTACTCCAAATTATATGAAAGGGATGATACATGTACTCCAGACTTCATGAAAGGTACCAGAGTTCTTCCAGTCCTCCCAGCAGAAGTTGCTCAGGCAATCAATAACATGAAGCGGGGGAAAGCTCCAGGAGAAGATGGAATTACTATAGACCTCATACAAGAAGCAAGTGGAGAAATTGAAACAGTACTCGCCCAAATTTTCACTCGATGCCTTAATGAAGGGAAGATTCCTGAGGATTGGAACAATGCTACAATGATCCTGCTACATAAAAAAGGTGACATTGAGGATCTCGGGAACTACAGACCTATCAGCCTCCTATCAGTGGTTTATAAAATCTTCACTAAAGTTCTTTCACACCGCTTGAAGGTAACACTGGACATGGCTCAACCGAGAGAACAAGCTGGATTCAGGAGTGGCTACAGCACAATAGATCTTATCCACGTACTGAGAGAACTAATTGAAAGAGTGAGGGAATATGAACTTCCATTGTGCATGGCTTTTATCGATTATGAAAAAGCCTTTGATTCGGTGAAACCATCAGCAGTTACCACGGCTCTGAAATCCTGCGGTATTGAAGATGCATACAATAATATTATTAATAACATCTATGAAAATGCAAGTGCAAAGATTCGGCTGTTTGAAAATACAACACACATAAAAATTGGAAAGGGAGTGAGACAAGGTGACACCGTATCTCCGAAGCTCTTTAATGCCACATTGGAAAATGTCTTTCAATCACTGAACTGGGAAAACAAAGGGATAAAGATTAATGGAGATTATCTAACCCACCTTCGTTTTGCTGATGACGTAGTCATTTTTGCAACTACCCCATCAGAGCTGCAGAGTATGATCCAGGAACTTGCTGACAAGAGTAAAGAAGTGGGATTAAAAATGAACTTTCAGAAGACAAAAGTGATGTTCAATGCTTTTACAAGAAATGAAGATTTATCGATTGATGGAGAAAAGCTGGAGATAACAGATACATATGTTTATCTTGGACAGCAGATATCAAGTGAGGGTCACATTGATGAAGAAATTAATCGGCGTACAAAACTTGCCTGGAGAGCTTTTGGAAGAAACAGCATAATTTTCAAGAGCAATATGCCATTATGTCTTAAAAGAAAAGTGTTTGATCAATGCATCCTTCCAGTGCTTACGTATGGTGCACAGACGTGGACCTTAACTAAAAGAGACATACAAAGGCTGCAGACAACTCAAAGAAGCATGGAGAGGTGCATGCTTGGTATAACCAGGAGAGATAAGAAGAGGAACTCGTGGATCCGAAAAATGACGAGAGTGGAAGACATCATGATCAGAGTTAAATCCCTGAAATGGCAATGGGCTGGACATACTGCCAGAAGGACAGACCATAGATGGACAGCCGAAATTTTAGATTGGATTCCAAGGGACAGGGAAAAGACCCAGAAAAAGACCACATGGGAGATGGGTGGATGAAATTCGTAAATATGCGGGAGTGACATAGAGGAGACTGGCACAAGACAGACCGTTGTGGAGGAAACTTGGGGAGACCTTCGTCCAGCAGTGGATTGATAATGGTTGACGATGATGATGATGATGATATATATCCACAGTTCCCCAAATGCAGAACTTCTCTTTCTTTCCTAACAGAACTTACCGGTATGACGTCACGGAGCTGGGGAAATTTCCTCAACAAGTCCGGAAAACCAAACCAGCCCGATGGATTAGGCTGGCATTGAGCCAACTACATCTTGTTTGCAAAGTGGACGCTTTAGCCACTACACTAGTTTGCCACGTGCATACTCTTGCTTTAAGATGAGCCATTTTTCTGCCGATCAGAAACTAGTGGTTCTCTTTTTAATTTTACAGTACTGCGAGTTAGTTTTAATAAATGTCCGTTTCATATAAATCAAACATTTTATTTCTTCAACTTAACGATTTTTTTACGTTTTCCAACCGTAGGTTGAAGAACCGTACATACCCCAACTTTGTCCGCCTGTCTGTCTGTCCGCACGACAACTCGCGTAAAAATGGTTCGATTTTGATGAAATTTTAGTATGTGGTAGGGGGACAACCTGGGGACCAACCCTATTGAAAATGGGCGAAATGGGGTCAAAAGTCAGGACGTAGGAGCGAGATCCATTCCATCGCCCTTATGCATCATACTTTACGTAAAAATGCTTCGTCCGCAACAAATTTCCTCATTTTGTTCCTGAGGACTAATTCTGTTTAATATAATCGAAATGGAGTCAAAGGTCAGAGCACACGAGCGAATTTATTCCACAGCCATTATTCTCATAACTTGACTAAAATGCTTCTATTGCGACAAAACTTTAGTATGTTGTTCCGAAGGTATACTGAAACAATTCCGTTTAATATAATCGAAATGGGGTCAAAATTCAGGATACAGGAGCGAGATTTATTCCACAGCCATTATCATCATAACTTGAGTAATAACTTGAGTAATGCTTCTATTGCGACAAAACTTTAGCATGTTGTTCCGGATGTATATTGAACGAATCAATAGTCAGGGTAGGGAGGGGGGCATGTCTGCGCGCGATTTATGGTATGTTGGGAAGCGTATCATAATCAATGCATTGCATGATTTTACTAATTTGTTATTTATTTTAAGGGAACTCTACTCACTATCAACGAGTTTACCAACGTAAAGACATTTTCCAAAGTTTTGTGCTGTCCTTCTGGTTTTGAGAGGCGATTGTTTAATTCACAAATAAAGAAGATAGCTGTCTAAGCACGAACACTTTAGCTCAAACCAATTACAACACTCAAATGAAGCTAAGACGTATCACCGGTATCAAAAGTATACACAGTTAAAACCATGACGACACAAATAACTCATTCCATTGAGGTTTAAAAAGGTTTAATGTTAAAAACTTGCGAGATCTTTCGAACCTACGACTTATAGGTTCATCATCAGGCACCGAAACTCGCAAGGTGCACATGAAACGTAGTGGTTATATACACGTGTGGTTATGGGCAAAGACCGCGCATGCGTACAAGTCGGAACAGTATGAGGTCATAAAATACATACATTTAAAATAACCTGTAGGGTAAAAAACACATAATGGTTGTCATAAATATAAGAAATATAAAATGAAGGTCAAAGTTCCCTCGCCTGAGTTTTATATATGTACAATAAAATCAATGGTTGTCTAATCTTGTTTCTTGATTTTTCAGTAGGTATCGCCAAGGTGCTGGTATATTGGATGGAGCTTCATCATTACAACATTGTTCATTCAAATGATAAATATACAAGCTCTCGAGAAAAAACAGGCCATTTTTAGTTTTGGTCGTCGATAACAGTTTTACATTGTCCCAGTCAGGATAGTGCTCTCCTTTTAGTACCTCTCGCGCTAAAGAAGTTGTTAAGGCATGTGTACGAACACTGTATTTGTGTTCTGTAGTTCGTGTCTTTAATGATCTACAAGTGGATCCCACGTAAGAAGTAGACTGTGAGGTAGTTGAGAAAGAGTTCAGTGGTACCGAATAAGCGCCGTATTTATCTAAGATTGATGTCGGATCTCGGTCTGATTTGGTCAAATTGAACAAACTTTCCGAAGAAACACCAAAGGAACAATCGCATTTTTTGCATGAATTTTGTAAGATCGGTACAATGGTAGGATGGAAGAGGATGGATGCCACTTATTTTATGGTTACTTCATCACGTATTGGTTGTAACGTTGTGGAGATCCGTCGTTGATACCTGCGTAACAATTTTGTAAATAGATATCCGGGATAACCGGAAACCTTTGTTAGATTGAAAATCCTATGTAATTCTAGTTTTAAAGATCTTTTGGTGGATGAATGACTATAAGCCCTACAGATTAAAGATGAAATAGAACTATGTTTATAGGGAAGTGGTGTGTACGAATTATATGGAATGAGGGTAGGTGAACAAGTGAGTTTTAGGTAGACGGAGGTTTGAATGTCATTAGATGGGGTGCGTCGTAATAAAATATCTAAGAACGGAAGGGAGTTGGAGGATTCTAACTCTTGGGTGAAGGAAATAGTGGGAAAGACGGCTGATAAAGAGGCAGCAAAAGTGTCTAATTCACTAAGTGAGTATTGCCAAAAAACTAAAACATCGTCGACATATCGTATATAGAGTAATGGTTGGAATGTACCATTATGAAAAACTGTATGTTTGACGTGTTGCAGTACAATTTCTGCCAGGACGGGGAAAGAGGTGACCCCATTGGGGTACCGAAATCCTGGCGGTAGGTGATGTTATTAAATTTAAAATAAGTCCGGTTCTTGATAAGGTTCAGGGCTGAAACTATAGCAGTGGATTCAGTAGAAGAGAGGTTTAAAGGATGGAAGTAGTGGGGTAATCAGGTCAATGGCTACATCCACAGGGACATTGGGAAACAGGGAAACTACATCGAGACTGGCCATTTTAAATGGAATACCCGATGTAGCGGAATGGATCCGTTCCAGGGCGGACTTAGAACTCTTAATTGGGAAAGGTGAAGATGTGGTTAAGGGGGAAAGGACTGAGGCAAGTGATTTTTCCAGATTTCGGGTGGGGTTAGTATAGCCTGATACTAAAGAACGGATGGGGTGTTCCGGTTTATGAAGTTTAATTTTGCCAAACAAATCTGGTGTACGAGGACCAAAAGGAGGTTGCATATTATTTGAAATGGCTGCGGGTAGTGTATTACTATTTTTAAGTTTTGCAAGAGCAGTAATAGTAGCTGGGATAGGGTTACGAGATAATACTGTATGTGGGATCTGATTTATAACTGCGGTCATCTTGTTAATATAGGTAGAGTTATCAAGTATAACTATTTGGTCCGATTTATCTGCAGAAACAATTGCTAATGATGTGTCTCCGGAAAGAGATAACAAAGTAGTACGCTCATATTTTAATATATGTTGAATTTCAGTTGGTGGTTGAGTGGATTCCTTTTCAATAGTACGAGAGATTTTATATCTAAGTGGGTCCTGAGCATGAATCGGCAATGACTTTATGACCTGTTCAAGTTGGGTAATGTAATTGAAGGTCTTTGGTTTGAGCACCGGAAACGAGAACTTAAATCCTCGGTTTAGTGCCCTGCATTCGTCCTCTGTTAATTGTCTTGCACTTAAATTCACAAAAGCATTCGTTGAGGTCATTAGATTAGATTTTGTCAAGGAGTTTTTTCTAGTTGTAGACTCGTGCACCAAGACCCACAATTTCCGTATTTGTCTCTGTTGGTACATTTCCACCTCGTGAGTAATCTTGGCATAGTTTACTATAATTAATTTGTCAAAAATAATTAAAGAGGTGTTGTGAGCAAGGAAACCATACGCGTTGTATGTTTTTCGGTTAAGGGAATCAATCAGGCCGTATTTTATTCTTATCTCTGTAGTTAAGCGCCTAGATTCAGTTCCTTGTAATAACTTAGCATCTGATAGTGAACGTGGAGCGGTTCTCAGGCGTAGGAAATTTGGGATGACGCCCAAGGAACGGCAGTTTTGTAGAAAAGACAGGTGTGTATATTCCACAGCCAACTTTCGAGATGTTTTATAAAATATTTTTATGTTTAATTAATATATTTTGCCGCGTACATGTCACATTATGTTACATTTTTAACGTTGTATCTTCTTTTTCCCATGGTCCGAAATTACATTTGTTCTAAATAAGAAAGGAATTTTACTTCCGGTTATTTGAAGCAGCGAATTATTTCAATCTTGTGTATTAAACCCATGGATAAGTACAATATATCCACATAATTGAAAAGGGTTGCTTTTCTTTTTTTTTCAAGTACTTGATCATTTTCTAAAGACAATACCCATTTTGTACGATTATAATTCTTATTTTTTTCGAACGTAGCGATTTTTCAAGGTCTTTCCGGGACTTTTGGGTGATATCCAAGACTTTTTTGTTATTCATGGGAATGGAATGGTTGCGTTTAATGGCTGCTCATATTCTCCATTCTTCGTGTGTTAGTGCAGGAATTTCTGTAAATACATAAGGGTAATTGACTATTTCTTACTGTTCATTAATTATTTATATAATTTTCCTCCGACGGTAATCTTCGCCGGCGCTGCATTTCCTTAGGAAATTAATTTGTCTTTCTACATATGGCCTTTTTTACGCTTTCCAACCATAGGTTGAAGAAGCGTATATGCTCCAGCTTTTTCCGTCCGTCTGTCTGTCGGCACGATAACTCACGTAAAAATGGTTCGATTTCGATGAAATTTTAGTATGTGGTAGGGGACCACCTGGAGAGGAACTCTATTGAAAATGGGACAAATAGAGTTAAAGGTTAGGACATAGGATCGGGATCCATTCCATCGCCCTTATCCCACACTATTAAGGTGGACGTCAAGTAATTTTGCTTCCTATATTTCCAGTGGAAAACCTTTTGTACACATTTCCTGCACAATTAGTGTGTTCCCAAGGATAGAAATTTGTACATCGATTAAAATAACTTGATACTATAACTTGGAATACTTAGCATTTTCTAAACCATAAGCATAATAATATTAAAAAACAATAACGTTTCCTTTGGTGGTATTGAAATCAGAAAAAAGATGGCGCGACCTTTGCTATGATGACGTCGGTGGACAAATAAGTGTTCGATTGCATAATTACGGTTATGGTTCAGAAAATATTAAGTATTCCAAGTTATGAAAGTAAGCTATTTTAATCGATGTTCAAATTTTCATCCTTGGGAATGCATTAATTGCCGCCCCGGTGGCGCAGTGGTCTAAGGCGCTGACCTCTGATCATTCGTCCGTAAAGGCCGGGTTCGAATCCCGGTCAGGCATGGATGTTGTGTTTGTCTTGCGGCACTGACTCTTTCCCTTCCCTGGAACCAGTGACCCTAAATTAGGGACTGGCGACTGCTTATAGTCCGTTGAGTTGCTGACGGTGGTCGTTAAAACCTCCAATCACAATCACAAATCACACGCATTAATTGTGTAGAAAATGTGTACAGAAGTCTTTCCATTGGAAGTATAGGAAGAGAAATTACTTGACGTCCACCTTAAAGTAGCAATTCTTGTATGTATATTTTATTTTGAAAACGGCTAGAAGAATTTTGATAAAAGTCATTAACCTACCGTTTTCTGGTACTAGAAATCGATTTAGCTTGATCTCGACTTTAGGAGAATTCGTTTAGTGGGTTAAATAACCACCCAGAATTATAACGTTTTTAATGTAATGGCGTCGTTTCATTAATGTTACAATGTCGTGTTTGAGAAAGTTGGCGAGCGGTCACGCCATCTGTCTCATTACGTCACGCGTTGTGTGTGGATCCTATTAAAATTTTATGACGTCACACGTTTGCGAGCAGAATGTCCCGATTCCCATCTGCGTCATTACGTCACGCGTTGTGTGCGTATGTCCGTCCGCACGGTAACTCGCGTAACAATCGTTCGATTTCGATGAAATTTAAGTATCTGGTAGGGGATCAACTGGGAAGGAACCCTATTTAAACTGAACGAAATGTGGTAAAAGGTCAGTACATAGAAGCGGAATTCATTCCACTGCTGTTATGCGTCATAACTAACATAAAAAATGTTCGATTTCGATGAAACTTTAGTATGTGGTAGGGGACCACCTGGACACCCAACCCTATTGAAAATGAGCTAAATGGAGAGTCAAAGGTCAGGACATAGGAGCGGAATCACTTCCATCGCCATTATGCGTCATAACGTACGTACAAATGCTTCGATTTGGATGAAATGTTAGTATGTTGTAGGGGCCTGCCTGGGGACGAATTCTGTTGAGAATGTGCGAAATGGGGTCAAAGATCAGGACACAGGAGCAGGATCTATTCCATAGCCCTTATGCATCATTACTTACGTAAAAATGCTTCGATTGCGACAAAACTTTATCACGTTATTTTGGAGGTATACCGAATCTGTTCTGTTGAATATAATTGAAATGGGATCAAAGGTCAGGGCACAGGACCGAGATTTATTCCAAGAGTGATAACTTGAGTAATGATTTCTGGTATGTTAGAAAGCGTATCATAATCAATGCATAGCATGATTTTACTAACTTGTTTACGCTTTCCAACCCGTAAGTTCAAGAAGCGTATATGCTCCAGCTTTGTCCGTCCGTCTGTCTGTCCGCACGATAACTGGCGTAAAAATGGTTCGATTTCGATGAAATTTTAGTATGTCGTAGGGGACCACCCGGGAACGAACCCTGTTGAAAATGGGACAAATGGGGTCAAGGGTCACGACGTAGGAACGGGATCATTCCATTGCCCTTATGCGTCATTACGTGCGTAAATATGGTTCGATTTAAATGAAAGTTTACTAAATGGTAGGAGACCGCCTGGGGACGAATCCTATTCAAAATGGGTGAAGTGGAGTCAAAGGTCAGGACATAAGATCGGGATGCATTCCATTGCCCTTACGCGTCATAACGTGCGTAAAAATGTTTCGATTTCGATGAAATTTCAGTATGTAGTAGGGGACCACCTGGGGACGAACCCTATTGAAAATGGACGAAATGTGGTCAAAGGTCAGGACACATGATTGCGATCCATTCCATTGTCCTTATCCTATATTATTAAGGTGGACGTCAAATAATTTTGCTTCCTGTACTTCCAATGGAAAAACTTTTGTACACATTTCCTTCACAATAATTGTGTTCCCAAGGATGAAAATTTGAACATGGATTAAAATAACTTCACATTATAACTTCGAAAACTTAATATTTTCTAAAACATAACCATATTCATATTAGAAATCAATAACTTTTCCTTTGGTGGTGAACCAGAGAAAAGACGTCAGTGGACAAAAAAATTTGGATTGCATAATTACGGTTATATTTTAGAAAATATTAAGTATTCCAAGTTATGAAATGAAGCTACTTTAATCGATGTTCAAATTTTCATCCATGTTAACGCATTAATTGTCCAGAAAAAAAATGGCGCGACCTGTATTTTCATGACGTCAGTAGACAAACAAATGTTGAATTGCATAATTATGGTTATGTTTTAGAAAATATTAAGTATTGCAAGTTATAAAATGAAGATATTTTAATCGATGTTCAAATTTTCATCCTTGGGAACGCATTAATTGTGAAGAAAATGTGTACAAAAGGTTTTTCCATTGGAAGTATAAGAAGCAAAGTTACTTGACGTCCACCTTAAAGTAGCAATTCTTGTATGTATGAATATACATTTTATTTTGAAAACGGCTCTAAGAATTTTGATGAAAGTCGTTAACCTACCGTTTTCTGGTAATAGAAATCGATTTAGCTTGATCTCGACTTAAGAAGAATTTGTTTAGTGGGTTAAATAACCACCCCGAATTATAATGTTTTTAGTGATGGCGTTGTTCCATTAATGTTACCAATGCTTAGAAATCTTATGACGTCACAACTCGCGTTTGAGAATGTTGGCGCGCGGTAACGCCATCTGTCGCTTTACGTCACGCGTTGGGTGTGGATCCTGTTAAAGATTTATGATGTCACACTCTTGCGGCGGGCAGATGGTCGCCATTCCCATCTGCCTCATTACGTCACGCGTTGTGTGCGTATGTCCGTCAGCACGATAACTCGCCTAACAACCGTTGGATTTCGATGAAATTTTAGCATCTGGTAGGGGATCACCTGGGAAGGAACCATATTTAAAGTTAACGAAATGGGATCAAAGGTCAGTACATAGGAGAGGGATCCATTCCACTGCTTTTATGCGCCATAACTAACGTAAAAAAGGTTCGATTTCGATGAAACTTTAGTATGTGGTAGGGGATCACCTGGCGACAAACCTTATTGATAATGGGCGAAATGGGGTCAAAGGTTAGGACACAGGAGCGGGATCTATTCCATAGCCCTTATGCATCATAACTTACGTAAAAATGCTTCGATTGCGACAAAACTTTATCATGTTATTTCGGAGGTATACCAAGCCGGTTCTGTTGAATATCATCGAAATGAGATCCAAAGTCAGGGCACAGAACCGAGCTTTATTCCACAGACATTATTCTCATAACTTGAGTAATGATTTCTGTAACGTTGGAAAGCGTATTATAATCAATGCATTGCATGATTTTACTAACTTGTTTACGCTTTCCAACCGTAGGTGGACGAAGCGTATATGCTCCAGCTTTGTCCGCCTGTCCGTCCGTCTGTCGGCACGATAACTTACGTAAAAATGGTTTGAGTTCGATGAAATTTTAGTATGTGGTAGGGGACCACCTGGGGACGAACCCTATTTAAAATGGACGAAATGGGTCAAAGGTCACGGCATAGGAGCGGGATCCATTCCATTGACTTGACCTTATGCGTCATAACTTGCGCAAATATGGTTAGAGGTCGATGAAATTTTAGCATATTGTAGGGGACCACCTAGGAATGAACTCTATTGAAAATGGGTCAATTCGGGTCAAATGTCACGGCATAGGAGCGGAATCCTTTCCATTGCTTTTATGCGTCATAACTTGCGTAAAAATGGTTCGATGTCGATGAAATATAAGTATATTGTAGGGGACGACCTGGCAATTAACCCTATTGAAAATGGTTGAAATGGGGTCAAAGGTCAGGACATAGAAGCGGGATGAATTCCATTGGCTTTATGCGTCATAACGTGCGAAAAAATGGTTCGATTTCGATGAACATTTATTTTGTGGTAGGGGACCACCTGGGGACGATCTTATGACGTCACAATCTTGCGCTTGAGATGTTGGCGCGCTGTCACGCCATCTGTCTCATTACGTCACGTGTTGTGTGTGGATTCTATTAAAGTTTTATGACGTCACACTCTTGCGAGCAGATGGTCGCGATTCTCATGTGCTTCATTACGTCACGCTTTGTGTGCATACATTCGTCCGCACGATAACTTGCGAAAAAATCGATCGATATCGATGAACTTTTAGTATGTGGAAGGGGATCATCTGGGAAGGAGCCCTATTGAACGTGAGCGAAATGGGGTCAAAGGTTAGGACATATGAGCGGGATCGATTCCACGGCTCTTACGCGTCATAACTAACGTAAAAAAGGTTCGATTTCGATTAAATTTTAGTATATGGCAGGGGACTACCTGGGGACAACCCTATTGATAATGGGTAAAATCGGGTCAGAGGTCAAGACATAGGAGCGGAATCACTTCTATCGCCATTATGCGTCATAATATACGTAACAATTATTCGATTTGGATGAAATGTTAGTACGTTGTAAGGGCCTGCCTATGAAATGGGCGAAATGGGGTCGACGAATCCTATTGAAAATGAGCGAAATGGGGTCAAAGGTTAGGACACAGGAGCGGGATTTATTCCATAGCCTTTATGCATCATAACGTACGTAAAAATGCTTCCATTCCGACAAAACTTTATCATGTTGTTTCGGAGGTAGATTGAACTGGTTCCGTAGAATATCATCGAAATGGGATCAAAGGTCAGGGCACAGGATCGAAATTTATTCCACAGCCATTATCCTCATAACTTGAGTATTGATTTCTGGTATGTTGGAAAGCGTATTATAATCAATGCATTGTGGAACATTCTCGGGAGGCGCTTGGCAGTACGTCACCACCCGCCAGCAACGATTCCGCAGTTGCGATTGGCATTACAAGAGGAATGGGCCGCGATACCTCAACAGCTCCTAGACAACCTCGTCTTCAGCATGGACAGACGTTGTAAATCCTGCAACACAGTCATGGGTGATCATATCCCCTACTCATGGCTGGATGTTTCTTGGCAGCCGCCTGTCACATGGACATTTCTGTCTTCTGTCCAGTTGTGCTCGAAGCTACCTTTTCAATAAAGTGCCTTTGTATCCTTTGGATTCCTTGTTTGGACGGTTTTTGGTCACTTGTCCCATATTCTTACATCTTGGGGATCTTATGGTATGATTTGAGTCGATGTGGAACACTTCTGCACTACGTCACATTCGAAAAACCGTCTTGTCCTTAATTTTGGCACGCCAGTGTAAATTACGCACTTTGAACTTGATTTGAAATCACAGTCGCGTGAATGGAGAAGTCCATGCTGCCCACGAGCTAAAATAATCCGGCGTGCACAATGGAAGGTCAACAAGCAAAGTATGTCCTTAGCGAGTGATCACCGTGGCGTCGTCATGACAGATAAAGTGCCATGTGGAAAAAGCATCACAGCAGTATACTACCATGACTTATTGCGCTGAAAAATGAAGAAAAAGCAACCTGACTTGCTCAAAAGTGTGCCTCTCATTTTGCACGACAATACAATACCACACGTGCGGAAGGTGATGAGAACTTTGCTGAAGAAGTACAGGTAAGAAGTTTTACCTCACGTACCCTACAGCTCAGGCATGGATCCACCAGAATTTTACTTGCTCGCTAAGCTGAAATAATCCATGCCTGGACAGAGATTCTCCTCCATAGAGGATCTTTCTGCAAAAATTACCAACTCGTCCGACAGATGAACAAAGGTGGACACCTGACTGGAACTGTAGACAATCCTAAAAGTTTGGACGCCGTCATTAAACAACAAAGACACAAATTAGAAGGAATGTAGAGATACATCGCCTAAGACACTTCCGGTATACACTACATTGACAAATGTCACTGGACACCTAGAAGAAAAACACAACATTGCATTTATTGACATACATTAGTACAGAGTCGGTCCACCTTTGGTCTTAATGCCTGCATTGGCCTTTCGAGACATGCTTTCGACAAGGTTTAGGAACATAGCGCCAGGTTTGCGCTTCCATTCAGTACATAATGCTGCCTCTAACTGTTGCTTACTAGTAGGCCTTGGTTTCAACATTCTTATGTGGCGCTCTAATCCCATAGGTTATCTTTGGGATTAATATCAGGGCTCTGGGTGGGATAGTTCACACACGATACCGAATTATCGTCAAACCACGCCGTAACAGTCCTTTCTTTATGGCTCTGTGCATTGTCCTGCTGTTACCAACAAGGCTCGGTTCCACAGCTTTGCCACAGAGTTGGTAGGGCTTAATTGTCCAGAATATCGAGGTACACGTGCTTCTTATAAGGTTTCTTCACGATAACCAATGAATCGGGACCATACCACGAAATACACTCCTACACGATTGTAGTGCTAGCTCCAAACTTGACCGTAGAAACAGAATACTGTGGCAAATAGCGTTCCCCGTTTTGCCGCTATACACACACACGACCATCAGACTGATGGATCGTGTATCTGGATTCATCAGTCCATAAGACCCGTTTTCATAGACTTACGGTCCACGATAAATGTTCTTTACACCATGCTAAACGACGAGTAGCATCCCGAGTGGAGATGAAAGGCTTATGAGTAGCCGCACGACTACGGTAACCCATGGAATGAAGTTCTCTGTGAATAGTACGTGTACATACAGGGGTTCCAGCATTTTTAGTCACCTGTACACTGAGGTATTGTGCAGTACTCCGTCGATTAGCTGTAACGACTAACCTGAGGCTTCGACGTCCTCTATCACTGATTTTCTATGGTCTGCCCATACGTTTTGCTGCTGCTGATACGCCATGTGTCTTCCATTTATTCAGTACATCCAAAGCAGTTGACTTGGGTATGTTTAAACACCTCTAGGTTTCTCTTGTGGACAACCCACTAATATAAGACCCAACAATCTTTCCTTTCTCAAAGTCAGTTCCCTCTCGCCACGACATTTTCACTTAACCTCACAGTGCGATATGATCGCGGTCAGCTACAAGCTTGTTTTTATACCGTTTGCAGCTCTTCCGCGTATCTTAACAACGCAGTGGATCCCTTCATTTGCTTTTGAAAGGGTGTCCGGAGACCTTTGTCAATATAGTGTATATAAAAAATGGTTTGTAGTTCATAATTATCAAATGACTTATCAGGTTTGGAAAAACGTTTCCGGAAACAATCGTATGTGGCGTGTGTAATGGAAGATATTGTGAGCCTGCGGTGACATAAACATCCGAGAGTGCTGTACACGAAAGAATAGTTTCTAACGACACGTACACTGTTGTTTTCGAGATTAGTTGCACGACACATAACGACGACGTGATGGCGTTATCGAAAAATAGTGTGCGTGCAATATTGCTCTATGATGATTTGAATAGAGTCAAAAGTTACGAAAGCACTTGGAAAATTACGAAACGCGATTGGGGATGGTATTATCGGACAGAGTAATTGTTGTGACTGGTACAAGAAATTAGACACTGGTGTACGGATCTGTCTAATGCGCCTAGAAGTGGCAGACTCTGTACGATTCAAAATTATACACTGGAACACGTGCTATTGACCAAGACTGGTGCAACACTACGGCAACTAACAGAGGAACTGAAATCAACACCCGATTTCGGAAGATGAGATATTCGTGTAAACTGTGCAAATGGATACTCCATGCTTTATATAACCAGAATAGGATGTAACGCTACTCCATTGCTGTTGCTCAGCGTGAAAAAGAGAAAAGCGGGCTTTTTGCATCGGTTGGTCACGGATGACGAAAAATGTGTCACTTACGTGAATGTTACGCGGCAAAGTGCATTGTCTAAGGGGGGACAACCTCCTTAGGTCACTACGCCACCCCTTCATGGACGGAAGGTGATGCTGAGTTGTTGGTGAGACTGTCTCGGTGTGATTCACTGTGAAATCTCACCGCGGAACAATACAATCACAGCGGATGCTTACATCCAACAGTTGGGCCGTCTCCATGCTGCACTGCAAGAAAGGGGCCCAGCGTTCATTAATTGCCGCGGAGTTGCTTTTCACCAAGACAACGTTTGTCCACATGTCGCTTTATAAACGCAGAAAAAGATGCACCAACTGGAATGGAAAATATTGTCGCACTCCCGCTCACTTCCTGATCTTTATCCATTCGATTTTGATCATCTCTTCAGGTGTCTCGAAATTTCTCGCTGGACAAATCTTTGCTAATGACTATTGTATGAAACGTTGCATGGATGACTTCTTCAACCCCGGCTCACCAGACTTGTATCGCAATGGAATATTTCAGCTCGTAGATCGGTAGAACAAGGTCATACGTTCCAATGGGGACTACCTGAATGATTAGGTTAAATATTTTATACATTTTTTAAAGCTTGAAATACATGCATCTCTATTTTTCGGATAATTTCTTTACAGCCTGATATGTATATACCCTTTTTTTCTTTACTGGCAGTATCTTCCTTTTTTCAAAGCCATCGTTAATCTTTAATTAACACACAGCAACCGAAAACGTGTTATCCGGACACCGCTGGGATCGTACCCCAAATCTCTCGATAACTAGCGGAGTGCGTTCGCCTTACGCTACGGTGGCCAACAATCCACGGCGCTATGTGTGTTTATCTGTCAGCATCTCACATCACATATCCGTAGAGATTGGCTCAGCAACTGAGACGTCTCCATCTGGTGGGGCTTAACTGCACAAGCTATTAAATTATAGCTAATAAATCCAAAGGGCGAGAGTGATAGTGAAAATCTTCCAAATACGTGGAGACAATGTGAATAGACAACAGTACGGGTTTTTAAAGTCAGATGCTGACAGATAAACACACATAGCGCCGTGGATTGTTGGCACCATAGCGTAAGGCGAACGCACTCGGCTAGTTATCGAGATATCTGGGATCCCAGCGGTGTCCAGAATAACAACTATTCAGTTGCTGCGTGTTAATTAACGAAACGCGTGTAAAGAGCGATGACTTTGTCGATTCGTTATATTCCTGCCACATAAGTTCCTTAATGTAAAGCACTACCGTCTTTGCACGATTCAAATACTTATTTACGATTCTACATTTGTAGTGCTGTAACACATCTGAGGATGGAAGCCGCAGCGACTCCGAAAGATCTTATGCTTCCAACTTCATGATTTTTAATGATTTTTAAGAATAAATGGTCTTTAAAACGATCATCGAAGTTGTATTTAAATTGTTTTTATGCATCACAATTTGAATCGTGCAAAGACGGTAACGCTTTACATTAAAATGACTTTGTCTATTCACATTGTCTCCACGTATTTGGAAGATTTTCTACTTTTCTTCTCTGATGTAACATTTACTGTGCATATGAGTTCTGCGGTATACGACAAGAGCTCAGTATTATAAACTACCGTAACAACTTTTATTAGCTGCCTTTGATGAAGGCGAACAAATTAAAAATGCTTCCCCTGTTTGGCGACAGTAAGGTTTCTAAGAGTGCAATTTGTGCTGCAGATCTTTTGGATAAAATGTAATGTTTTACTTTCTCGGGTATTCCAAACTCACTGATTAAAACATTTTTCAATTAATTAAGAACCAGAATCCTGCTTAGTTACTCTCTGGCCTATAATGTTTGAAAAATTGAAGGGCGTACTTCCATTTCGCGAAGAATGTACTGTATTATGTCATTGCTAATTTTCTTCTTTATTCCATTCATTATATTTGGGAACATGAACATACGAGAAGATATTACTTCGTCAGAATTAAATGGGATCGATTTAGTAAAAAGAAAGAATGAAGAAAATATTAACACACCTTCTTGTATCTTATTATTACTTCGTTTCTCGTGACTCCAGAAAGGGAGAAATTAAACTTTTTCGAACCGGCAGCTGCTGCAGTCATCTTAATTTTTAATTCCTGGAAATTCCCCCATCTATTGTTTTTCCAGATCAGTGAATAGAGTAAAAACGACCGTTCTTTATTCGCTATCATGATCTGGAAATTTCTTTCAGGCCAAAGAGGGGGAAAAAAGGAAATCCAGAAAAGAAAAAGTAAAGATAGCAAAAATAGAGTCGCGACGTTTTCTTTTTTTTTTCAGAAAGCAGCAGATTGCTTTCTGTCACGTGTAAATGGTCGTCTTTACGTGGCTTTTCTTGACGACTTACAAAAAATAACTAAAGATATATCAGACACCACAAAAAGGGTGAAAAAATAAGAAAAAAATGTATTGCTGCCGAATACAAAAGTATTTCTAGGTAAGATGTTTGAAAGAAAGAAGACAAAAAAGGCAGAGAGCTGACGAAAAAATTAGAGATTGAATGTACGAAAACTAAAATACTTTACCTAGAGAAATTGGGTCGTCGCTTTCAATTAAGAAAATTAAGAAACGAAGAGTTCTTCATGCGTTTTGGTATAAAATCTGTCTCTGCTGAAAGTGGCGTAAAATTTCTGACACAAAACCTTCTAAGTCGCAGATAGATATTGAAAATAAAGTTACATGTAGTATGGTTAGCTCTCAGTAAAATGAAACGTTCTCCCCTTTAAGCATTTTCAATTTTTGTTCTGGATTAACAGGTTACGTCTGGCTTGCATGACAGTTACTTGCTTGAGATGATTGTAACTCCCTTATTAAAAAAACTGCTTTACATGATTGCATGAACTCTCTGGCTTACTTGTGCAAGCGATACTAGAGAAGTAAATTTTTTAAAGCTATTGCTAACTCACAAGGGTCATGACCATTGTTTATGGAAGCTTGTACACTTATGTAATACTTTCCTCTCTCGATTTTAATACCTATGACGTAACACAGAGGTTAAAACATGTGTCAAGAAGACAAATCTGCTGCGAGACATTCTGTTCGCGTAGCTCAGTCAGAAGAGCGACTTACTCCGGAGTGAGGGGACACGGATTCGATGTCGTCGCCGACAAACTCGTGTTCTCACCCACTGTTTGATAGGAATCATTAGTTTTTCCATTAAACAAAAGGTCATAAGAATGACAACTGGCTTATACGACAGCTGCCTTGTTTTAGGAATAATGCCTTAGTTTAAAATTGACAGATCTGAATGTTTGATATTTGAAAAAGAGTGAAAAGCAGCAAGGGTTAAATCTGCCCTTTACAAAAGCTGCCTCAGTTGGGGATCACTGTCTGAATATAGAATTGTTTGACCTGCCTGAACTTCGTAATACCTCATACGGTTGAAGTGGGTAAATGGCTTAAATAGATGTGTCTTCGCTGTTGGAAAACTATCTTGGTTAAGAACTGTCAGAGATGATTGTTTTGTCCTAGATAATGATTATTTTGACCTGGCAAAATCTCACTTGGGCTTTTGCGAAATCTTTATAGATTGAGGACTCCTGTTTTATTCTAAAGCTGTGTCATGGAATGTATCTTATTAATTGGTTTTATTACTCTGTTTTTAGTGGTGGAGCAAACGCTAGGGATTACCACGACTCTCATTTCTATATTTATTCTTAAAAGAGACAGCATGATTGATAAGGAACTTCACATCCTTTCAACTATTTTAGAGTAGTCGATTTTCCAGTCAACAAATGAATAGTTTTTGGTAATTTTTTCTCTGGTTCCTGAAATCCGAAGGCATGTATACATTGCTTTAATTAATTATAAATACTTCGTGCATTAGTTCAGAAATAACTGCACTGCTTTTTTGAAAAAAGGTATAATATGGTAAAAATAGTTATAACGAAGTAAATTTCTCCGTCTTTTTTAGTCTACGCCGGGATTCGAACCCGAGGCCGCTTATTCCGGAACAAGTCGCTCTACCAACTGAGCTACGCAGACGTTTTATTCTGATTCCTATCTGCCTTTATGTCGTGTGCGTCCTGCTGGCAGGTACGTCACATCTCCCCCCTCCCCCGAAAGAGGGCCGGGGGCATGACCCACGGGTCAGCCGTGACCATGAATCGTTGCAGGCAGCCATCCACTGTAGAACGTGCACTTGAGAACTCCCAGTCAATCTGCTGTGTGGAATGCAACGTCACACATTTTTATTTTTCGAAGCGCTGGAGAAGGAATTCTCTGATTTTTCCTATCTCGCGGTGTGGAAAGAACATCACACCAATGCGAGATTTTGAACGGTCGGGTCATCCGGATAGTTCGGGCGCCATTATAACGAAGTAAATTTCTCCGTCATTTTTGGTCTACGCCGGGATTCGAACCCGAGGCCGCTTATTCCGGAACAAGTCGCTCTACCAACTGAGCTACGCAGACGTTTTATTCTGATTCCTATCAGCCTTTATGTCGTGTGCGTCCTGCTGGCAGGTACGTCACATAGTGGCTGCAATTTTTTGCCTAAACCGTGAAAAAAAAACCGCCCTGTTCATTTAAAGAATTCAAATAACTTGGCATAAAATAATACCGAAGGGTATTTTCAGTTCTGTGCTGTAACATGCCCCTCGCCTTAGTTTCTGCGTTTTCAAATCAGTATTCACGCCTGTTATGTTTGTGTTATACTCAGCTGATAGAGGTAAGTACTTCCGAAAGGTTAACCTAGTAAAAATATCGCTGGCTAAAACACGAATTTATTAAGCAATTGAAAACATCACACCTGAATTAAAGTTACATGTACACCACTGATTTTGTGTAACTGTCTGAGAGTTTAACGACATTCCGATGCTTCTAAAGCTGTAAGAAGTTTTCCATCCCTATTTTGGGACCACTGAATCCAGGCATGAAGGAATGGCATCTACACCATTTCTAACGAGCGTGGAAGCAATTGGAAAAACCTGTGACTATCAACACAATTGATGACGTTACGTGCGATTTGAATATTTACATTCCGTTTGTCCTGAAAATCTCACACAGCGAAACCTTGGTCAACAAGAAAAAATATTATACAACGGCCGTTCCATAAAAACTGAGAGCAATATCACGCAAAATGAAGACATATAGGTACAGCAAAATATATGTTATTCTTTCTCAAAGTATCTTCCCTCTGATGATATGCAAATGCCCCATCATTCAGCCCACTTTTCAAAGCATATGGCGAAGGCATTTTGTGGAAGCTGCTTTAAGCGATACCTGTACAGCTTGAATAACGACAGCATTTGCGTTTAATGTTGCGCCACGAAACTTCTCCTGCATTGTTGGAACCAACCAGAAACATCACGGGGAAGGTCAGGACGGTAGGCAGGCTGTGGCATGATTTCAATACTGCATTTCCTAAGAAACTGTTGAACACAAGCATTCACATGTGGGCGAGTGTTATCATGGTGTAAGATTCGCGTTCTCACCGCTTGCAGTCGCTTAATGGATATGTGTCGTCACAGACGTTTCATGGCTGAAATGTAGTACTCAGCATTGACAGTAATTTGTGGAAGAACGGCATGCTGGTGGATTACACCTTTTTAATCAAAGAAAATTATCATCATCGCCTTCCCAGCTGATTTGATTTGGCGGATTTTTTCGGAGGATACGAGCCTGGGATGTTTCCAGACTTTCGTTGTGCTTTTTACGAGGGGGTCGAAATAGTGGACCTATGTTTCATCGGCAGTTTTACAGTGTTTCGAATGTTTCGATCCCTTGTAATTATTTGTTTCCAACGCCTGAACTGTAGCTAACAATTGTTCTCTCGTCAAGTGATGAGGTACCCATCTGGAACACACACCATGCAGCAGTAACCGGCTAAATACCGGAATCAAGACATCTGATGCACTATCTACCAACAAGTAATTGGACACCTGTGATAGCAAAGGAAAACGAAATATATTCACTTTCAATAGTTGGTGGAGCCTCCATGAGCGGCGATTACAGCTGCGACCCTCCGGGACATACTCTCAACCAGGCGTTGTACGACGGCTAGCGGTATTTTCTTCCACTCGGCTTGGAGAAGACAGGTCAGTTCCTTCACCGATTTCGGACGGTAGGGGCACCACTTAAGTCAACGCTCCAACTTGTCCCAGAGGTGCTCGATAGGGTTAAGGTCCGGGCCCTGCGCAGGCCAGTCCACTCGATTACCCCATTGTCCCCATACCAAGCCATGGTGGCCCTCGCAACATGACAGGTGGCATTGTCATCCTTAAAGTAACATGGGTCCACCTCGTAAAACTGCCACAACGTAGGAAGCGCATGGTCATCCAAAATGGTGCAGTAGTTCTCAGCGTTGAGTCTACCAGGAATTGCGACCAAGGGTCCCGTGCAATACCAGGAGAAACACCCCCATATCACAATTCCACCGCCGCCGAACTTTACAGTTGCCACAATAAATTCCAGCAGGAGGCGTTCTCCAAGCAGACGCCAAACCCAGACCCTGCCATCTGAACGGTAGAGGGTGAACCTTGATTCGTCGCTCAAGAGAACCTGTTTCAACGGTCCACTGTCGACGTTCATTTCACCACGTTAGCCGCGCAGCGCTATTGGAATTGGTGATCAAAGGCTTGTGGGCGGCAGCACGTCCATGATAACCGAACAGATGAGCTTCCTTACAGATGGTATTCATCGAAAGAACACTCCCGGATGCCTGTTGAAACTCCTCGCGGATGTGGCCCATCGATTTGGTGCGGTTCTTCCGAATTTCTCTGGCCAGCACCCGTCGGTCTCTAACTCCCAGTTTTGTGAGTCTGCCGGGTCGAGGCACATTCCGACAGTCACCTCTCATCTTCCACTTGCCAATCAGGTAGGCCACTGTCGAGATTTTTGGTACTTCAAATCGCTGGATATTTCGCGTATGGATCGGCCATTTCTGTGATACCCTACGATTACACCTTTCTCGAAATCAGAGAGCTCCGAACTGCGTGGCATCTAGCATGCGACTGATTGCATTGTTGTTTCCCTCACGATATTTAACGGCGGCGGCCGTGACGTGATCAGGACCGCAGATATCGTCGATTGCAGGGGTGTCCAATTACTTGTTGGTAGATAGTGTATATTATCTATGGTAAAGAATAACAGAGACCCTGCGTTAGTCGGCGATAAATACGATGTCTACCAGATTCCATTAAGAACGGAGGACCCAGCGCAGGATCAAAAGATATATGTATGATGTAAAAAGGGAACACTGAGCACTCGTGTCAAAGAACATCAACACAATGTTAAAATGCGTGCACAATCAACAGCTTTGGCACGATCAGTGAATACAGGAATTTATTACCCAGATTGGTCGGGTGCGATACCAAGATCTGGTTGCGCTATATAATTCATTAGCGATACCGGGAACTGATTGCGCTATATTCATTGGTGGAAAGTCTGTACATCTTTAACTTGGGCACCAGATACTGCAATGATAATCTACCGAATGTAATTTCACGGCCTTGGAAGAGATTGCTCAAGGATAACAATGAAAACGAGTAAGTAGACATTACTTTGTTTGTTATACCATCACTCTTGTAAATTGTGATTATGAAACAACATATGATATTTATTCTCTTAGGACTCTAATCACGGTAAATTTTCCTTGTGCGTTATTCTTTCAGTTCGCGGGGTTAGGTTTCAAATAACATATGTACACGAATTCCACTACGCGCTTGTAGCATTGCATCTTTCGCTGCACATTGTAACTGCGCACCTATGTAACATTGCAACCACGTATAAGACAGTCGTAACCTGCTTCAGCTTTTGGTTTTAATTCATCTGATGATGGGATTCGCTACGGAACTCGAAAGGTCTGGTGTAGTTTTTAATTGGAAATTTTTCATTGCATACTGGTGACTAAAGTATTTTTAAGTATCGGTGTTTTAATATCACTTCATTTCCATCGTGCAAGAACAGGTTAATTTATCTCATTATATTTAGCTGCACGAAAAATTTATGAATAATGCAGCAGTAATTTGTCACGTAGAATGCGGAATTCTGACGTTTTTGATATATTAGTTGACGTCGTTATGTCTTCACATGTCTTTCACTGATCCTTTTGCAGGATTGCCCAAACAATGTTAACAATACGTTCAGTAACAACACTTTCAGGTCAACCAGGCCTAGGGAACGAGTTCTACCAATAAACGCCTTTTTTGAAATCATGGCGCCATCAAAAGATCGTTGACTCACGCAAACATTAATCGTTGTAACGTTTTTTCATTAAATCAACCGTTTCTGGAGCCGTTTTAACCAACCGATAGCAATATTTTATTGCACAAAGCATTTCACTTTTTTAATCTGAATCACTCATCTTCACAGGTGTATGGCGAAATACAGAAGCACCTTAAATAACTGCGCAGTAACACAACCAGAATAGTCTGCCACGTATGATGACTGTTGCCATAGACATTTCCTTAATTCAGTTAGTCGTATACGTGGTTATTTTTTCCCTTTGCACTGTTGTAAACTCAGAAAAAATTACTGTCAGGTTTTATGGACCTGCCTTTAAGAAATTATTGCTTGGATAAGTTTGCTACTACTAGGTACTGCAAGGAGAACCTGGCGGTCTATTAATGACCTATTGGATAGATCCAAGACTTCTGGTCATTCGATTCAGCTTAATTAGAATGGAGTCAGGGAGTGGTTGATTTATTTAATACTTATTTTGTGAGGGTGTTTGATTTATTTAATACTTATTTTGTGAGGGTGGTTGATTTATTTAATACTTATTTTGTGAGGGTGGTTGATTTATTTAATACTTATTTTGTGAGGGTGGTTGATTTATTTAATACTTATTTTGTGAGGGTGGTTGATTTATTTAATACTTATTTTGTGAGGGTGGTTGATTTATTTAATACTTATTTTGTGAGGGTGGTTGATTTATTTAATACTTATTTTGTGAGGGTGGTTGATTTATTTAATACTTATTTTGTGAGGGTGGTTGATTTATTTAATACTTATTTTGTGAGGGTGGTTGATTTATTTAATACTTATTTTGTGAGGGTGGTTGATTTATTTAATACTTATTTTGTGGAACTACCAGGTAGACAGATATAAAATATTACTTTGACTAGTGGTTGTTATTTTGATTATTTAACTGATCGTTGTTCTTTTTTTTTCTGACTCCTGTAGCGGATGATGTTTTGCAAGCAGTAAATGGACTGGATTCATCAAAAGGCCCTGGACCTGATGGTGTCCATCCAAAAGTTATAAAATTTGTTTCATTGAGTGTGATTATTCCATTAACGCATATTTTTAATAATATTTTCCAAACTGGAAAATATTATTATATAATAATTCCCAAACTGGTATCGTTCCCTCTCGTATGACCCTTAGCCGAATTTCCCTTATCTATAAAAAGAGTTCGGTAACTAATATGGCAACTTATCATCCGGTTGCCAACATTTCGCTGTTTGCAAAGATCTGGGAGAGTCTTACATTACATAGGTTAACTTCATATCTGCAGAGTAACGATACTTTGGGCCACAGTCAGCATGGTTTCTGTAAGGGTTTTTCAACCGAGACTGATGTTCTAGATGTTATAAATTATTTGCAGGATGGATTAGATTCTGGAAATAGTGTTGCTGGAGTCTTGTGCGATCTCTCTAGAGCATTTGATACTGTATGCCATGGCATATTATTAACTAAGTTAGAAAAGATTGGGATTAGAGGTGTTGCTCTTAACATGTTTCAGAATTATTTATCAGGAAGGACGCAGTTTGTTCAGATCCGTGATCATTCTACAGTTGAGTCTGTTTCATTTGGAGTTCCTCAGGGTTTAGTGTTAGGTCCTATTCTATTTTTCATTTATGTAAATTATATTTTTCGGGTTTAATCTGGTGCTCATTTGGTATTGTTTGCTGATGATGTAAGCCTATTTTTTAAGGGGAATAATGTGAGTGTGTTGATTACTCGAGTAAATCTCCAACTTGAGCACCTTCGTTGGCTTGCATGTAATTTTTTAAAGTTAAATGTCACTAAGACGGGGTGCGTGTTGTTTTAACATGACAGGCCTCGTCCTTGTGTCTTGAGGTATGTTTACTTAAATGATACGGCATTACAGTTCCAGACCACAGTGAAATTTTTGGGTGCAGTTCTGCATGAATCTCTTAGATAGGATTCTCACGTATATCAGCTTGCGTTGTGCTTGAGATTGGTGTGATTTCGCGGATTTCTGGTTTTTTGCCCTTTAGAATTCTGTTAATGTTACACTATTCTTTTATTTTTCCTGTATTGTCGTACTGCATTTTAATTTGGGGTGAGACTACAAGGCGTAAAATAATTCGTTTATCTGCGTTGCAGAAGAAGTTTGTCCGACTGTTAAAGTTTCGGCTGGTTCGGAGGTTCTTTTTCGTCATTTTCAGATATTAACTATTGAGCAACTACATAAATACAGATTTTTCCTGATGGTCCATAAATGTATTTTTACAGGAAGGTATTCCAACTTGATTGCATTACGGCGTACCACTCACTCCTATGATACTCGTGGTGGGTCGGGTTTTTCTGTTCCGTGGGCTCGTACAGGTTTAATGTTTAATAATATCAATGTGTTGGGATTGCGTGAGTGGAATGGATTACAGTTGATTATTAAACCAGAGGCACGATATCCGGTATTTAAGCCAGTGCTAAGGAGTGTTTTGACGGGAAATTGAATATTTGAATTTCCTTTATGATTTGTAAAATAAATGCATTGTAAAATTGTTTTCGCTGTCTTGACTGGACTGGAATAATTTATTTTTTATTTTAGAGGGAATCAGGGGCTTGTCAGGCAGTACTTCTGCCTTTTTCTCAGGCCCCTTGCTGTACATTTAATTATTTTTAACGTATAACATTTGATTCATGTTAACAATACGTAACTGGTCTATTTAATTGATATTAAGTTTTAATGGAATGAGTTTTGTTGTTGTGCAAAATTTGTAATATTGTGAAAGTTGGAGATTTGTTGCATTTTGTGAGTTTCATTGGTGAATTTGTTTACTTTATTCGTACAATTAGTTTATGATTGTGGTACATATTGTAATTCTACTGAGCATTATATTACTTTTGTATAATATTGTACAGCAGAAATTTTACAAAATAAAAATAAACAAAATAAATAAACGTTTTTCTTCTTTGTTTAAGGAGGATCCCCCTAAAATCTTTGCCTTGTATTTCCAATGGGGAAACTTCTGTATCCCTTTTCTTCACAATTAATGCGTTTCCAAGGATGAAACTTCGAACATCGATAAAACTAACTTCATATTACAGCCTAGTATACCTAATATTTTCTAAAACTGAACCATAATGATATTAAAAATCTTAAAAATCAGTAACTTTTCCTTTGGTGGTGTTGAGACCAGAAAATAGACGGCGCGACCTGTATATTGATAGCGTCAATAAACAAACAAATGTTTAATTGCTTAATTATGGTTAAACCTAATGAAATATTAAGTGTACTAGGCTATAATATGAAGTTATTTTTATCGATGTTCAAATTTTCGTCCTTAGGAACTCATTCATTTTGAAGAAAATGGCTACAGAAGTTTTCCCATTGGAAATACAAGTCAAAGGTTTTAGGTGGATCCAGCTTAATCAAACCTTGTTTTCGAAGAATATGCTTGCACGTAACGGTGACGTAACATACAATACGTGTGGCTGAACATACATTGTGTTTGGAAGCAGATTTTCTCCTCATATGCTTTGCAAGAACTTTTGTTTGGCAAGGTTTCGCAAAACCAAAATCAAAATAAACTGGACATTCATCTACAGCTATTTGATTATGTCTCCAGGTATTCACATTGAAGTGCCAAAAGTCTTGGATAGCAGTACGCAAGAGGTGTAATCTCGTGAGTCAAGCTCAACAACCGCCGGGTTATGGAAAGCCCACGTGAATTATCGGAGTTTGAACAGGGCATGGATGTGGGAGCTAGGCGGATGGGACATTCAATTTTCCGAAGTTGAAACTTTAATTTTGATTTTTTTTAATGTAAACATTTAACATTCCTCTATCCACGGTGTCACGTGTTTACCGAGAATGCCTCATGGAAGAGATTACCACCCATCGTGGATAGCGCAGTGGCCGATCACTGGTGCTGAAAACCGTGACCTCTGGCGTCTGACTACGACTGTCCACGCTAACAGAGAAGTGACACTGGCACAAATAACATCCACATTCAATACAGGAGATACCAGAGACATATCCATCAGGACAGTGCAGCGTAATTTAGTGCCCATGGGGTATGGGAGCAGAAGACCCATCAGAGTGCCTTTGTTAACATCACTACATCGGACACAGCGTTTCACCTGGACTCGTGAATTTCACCTTGAACCATGGAAAACTGGCGCCATGGGGCGTGGTCCGATGAGTCACGCTACCAGTTGTTACTAGCTGTTGGTAGGGTTCGGGTGTGGTGCAGTACCCATGAGGCCATGGACTCAAGCTGTCAACAAGGCACTGTGTAAGCTAATGAATGTTCCATACATGTGTGGGGTGTGTTTTCGTGGCACGGTTTAAGTCCTTTGGGCCTAGTGAACACGTCGTTAACCGACGTGTTTTCAAGGCCTTTATTGCTCTGCTGGGTGACCATTTGCAGCTCTTCATGGACTTTATGTAGCCCAAAAATGATGGGATTTTCCAGGCGGACAATGCCCGTGCCATCAGGCCCAAGGTGTCCAAAATTGGTTCGAGGAGCATTCTGGACAGTTCCGACGGATGGTGTGGCCACCACATTCACCCGACAGGAGCCCAATAGAGCATTTATGGGACGTGGGGGAAAGGTTCATTCGCACCCAATATCCTGCACCTAAAAATACCAGAGAACTATGGGCGACTGTTCAGACGGCATGACTCAACATCTCACCAGAAGTTTTCCGGCCAGTTGTTGAATCGATGGCACGTCGAGTTTCTGCACTTTGTCGGGCTAGAGGAGGTCCTACGTGATAGTAGGTACGTACCCCATGACTTTTGCCACTTCAGTGTAGACTAAACGTGCCAATGTTTAAGGGTATGAGTGAATGTTTTGAGGGTGCGACAATATGCAAGTTTATATGAAATCAAAACAATCCAAAGGATTTTTAGAATCTTGGCAAGCATAAACGCCTATCATCCAATCTAAGAGCTGTGATTGTTGTTAAAAAAACTGGAAGCAGCTGAATTGCATCAACAACGGAGCGCGAACCTCTGGAGAGCTAGGAAGCTGACAACGTAGATAAAATAATATTGTACTGAAGAACTCTCGTACGTAGATGCTTAGTGACTCTGGCAGTAACAATAACTTATCAGCAGTTTACAAACAACTTATTACCCGAGTATTATGTACCTTTCTCAAACCGTTGTAGTAACCCACGTGTATATTTGTCACTTCTCTTTCGAGCATTTCCCTCCCTAAATTTGACTAACATTTTTATATTTGGTTCTGACAAAGACTTAATATTCAACACGTAGTTAAATAGCAGGCCGAAGCCTTTGTAAATTTTCAGGGGTGTTGAAAGAAAATTCAAATCAGCGTGGAATCTGTTCAGAGAAGTATGAAAGTTCAATTTAAAACTATGTTTTAAATGAAACTTTACGCTGAAAAATGGAAATTAGTCTCCCTCACATAAAAGTTAATATGAAATTCTTCATATGATACTAAATGCAATCATGCGATTCCAGACGTTGCGCAATGTGCACTGCTTTCAACAGCTACGGATAATTACTAATCATGAGAACTTCAAATAACAATGTCTTTAATAAGGGAGAAAATATGGGATGTAATCCCTGGAGAAACCATCAAATTCAAAAGTGAGACGCAGGCTAGAGGGAAATATTTTTTTTTACTTGTCGATTTATGAAACGTGACATTTTCCAGTTGCATGCAACAATACTGATACTCCGGAGAATAAACGTTTTTATGAAAATATGTTCTCTAAGATAGTTATACGGAATAATTTCCCTGATTACGAAGCATTTGTGGAAGCGCAAGTAAATAATGCACTCGAGAAGATATATTAATAATATTTTCGATGAGGAAATTAAAAAATGAAATATCGGTGGAGATGTGTTTCGTAGACTTCCAATCATATTTGTCGAAATAATTATTGCGCTGAATGATGGAATACGTAGCACACGCAAACAGGAGAAATACATTTAGCTGCATTATAAAGATTAAGTGAAGAATGAATGCCGCTGGCCCCGTCCAGGGAATAGACAGAGTGAAAGCGGATCTATATTTCACGAAACTGAAGTTTCAAGAACGCCATCGCAATATTAACACATGATAAGAATGGGGAATTATAAACATGACAAATCTGTACCAACACAAAAGAGAAAATGTTTCTTTTAAACGAAAAACATAAATTATGACACATATAAAGGACAGAAAAAGTTTTAGAAATCCGAAGCGAGTGAAGTTACAAAGCTCGCTTTAACAGTGACACCTGATGGGGAAAAATATGTCTGAATCTCGTTCCGTATTGAATATCAAACAACTGTGACATTTAAGAAAAGAAAATCTGTAACATCAAGAGGTGAAACGATTGTATTTCGGAATGTAGTGGTCAAATATTATTTTATTCAAGAAACAAACGTGGTGAGCACCACTTAACAAAAACAATAGAAAGAAACAGACCTGCGTTCATTTTGTGCATATATTATCTAACTGGAGACATAAGATGCTTTTAATTAAGATAAAACGAATGGTGGTGATAAAAGAAACGAGAAACATATTTAACAGGTTAGTAAAATCATTCAATGCATTGATTATGATACGCTTTCCAACATGCCAGAACTTATTACTCAAGTTATGAGAATAATGGCTGTGGGATGAATCTCGCTCCTGCGCCCTGACCTTTGACCCCATTTCGATGCTATCCAACAGAACTGGTTCGGTATACCTACGGAACAACATACTAAAGTTTTGTAGCAATAGAAGCAAATTTAGTCAAGTTATGAGGATAATGGCTGTAGAATAAATCTCGCTCATTGTTGGAAATCAATTCTCATTTGTTATCTATTATTATCATGTAATGACGTAATTCATTCATTCGCTCTTTTATAATGTAACTCAAGTCAAGTGAGATATAGATACTGCCATGCATTGTTCTTGTGACACGCGCTTTCAAATATGCGTGTCATAACCGCTAAACTATTTTAGAGCTGATGTTGTCTTCACAGTGAAATGTTGTGTTTGAGCGTAGTGGCTGTAGTTTTTTATTTGTTTATGTTTGATAGTTATTACTAAGATAATAACTCATTAAATCTCATCTATTTTAATCATGTCTCTGTAAGAGTGATTTCATTGCGTCACTTGGCGCATCTATGATTTTCACCCCCACACAAGTTATGAGAATAATGGCTGTGGAATAAATCTCGCTCCTGTGCTCTGACCTTTAACCTCATGTCGATGATATTAAACAGAATTGCTTCTGTATACCTTCGGAACAACATACTAAAGTTTTGTCTTTCAAAATCTTTTATTCTGGGTTAGACGTACAAGGAACAAAGGCTTTAGGCGGCATGTGCCTTACAATGCTTGAAATCATAATAGCAAGAGCTGGATAAATACAAGGAGTGTGCGATTTACAATATGAGAGATATAAATACCATGCAATTAAAATATATACAGATGATGACGACAAAGCAGAGGTGCTACAGTGCAGAGGTTTGATAATGCAAAATATGCAGATGAAACTAGCAAAATATGTACAAAATATGCTGGAACACGAATACACCGAATACGAACATTAAAATCAAACCGGAAGGGCAACTCCGAATAGGAGTGGAATGTACAAGGATTATAAGGCATTAGACGCCTTGTGGCTTTACACTATCAGAAATCATAATGACATGAGATGCACTGTATATACAAGGAGTGAGCTATTTACAGCGTGTGAAGTAGATATACAATACAAGTAAAATAATGACGACAAAATTACAAAGATACAACAACGTAGAAGCTTAATGATTCAAAGCATGCAGGTGAAACTGATTAAATGTACAATATGTGCGAGTTTGTACAAAATGTGGGTGAACAAGAATTTCACAGAATGTGAACTTTCTCCTTCGAACTCGTGTGATCTGTGCTAAACGTACAATGAAATAAAACGTTAGGCGGCATGTGCCTTTACAAAGCCAAAACTAAGGAGAAACAGGAAATACACTGACGGAAACTGAAAAAAGAACACCAAAAAGGAATTGGCGGACGATCATGAAATTTACATATGTTAATGGGGTCGAGTTTACTTAGGTGTGATGTTAATTTAGGGACCTATCGGTGAGCGCTTACGTCACAACACAGCATAATATGCAAATTATCGTCGATGGTATTTAAGGAGTACGGCGAAGTAAATGTAATCAGTCGTCGGCGTACGGACACGTGCGAAGACTCTGAAGAAGCTGCAATGCCTTGACATGGAAGACGTGTACGATTTCAGCAGTTATCAGACTTTGAGCGAGGTCGTCCAGTGGGAATCCGCGAGGCCGGGTGGTCGTATCGTCGTATTGCGGAGCGAATTGGACGGGAAGTACCGGTGGTGGTACGATAGTGGCGTAGATGGTCCGAGGAACATTCCGACACGAAAAGACGTGGAACCGGGAGTCACAGACGGACTGATGAACGGACCGATCGACGCATACGAAGAGCGGCGTTGTCAAGCTGAACATCCACAGCGACGCAAATCCGAGCTGCCGTTGCACCTGAGGTGACTGTGCGAACAATCCGCAACCGTCTACTAGATGCAGGACTACGCGCATGTGTGCCTATGGCATGCGTACCTCTGACTCCAGCCCACCGTCAGGAACGGCTGCAGTGGTGTCGCCAACGTCTGCACTGGAGAACGCAATGGCGATCTGTCGTGTTCAGCGATAAAAGCAGATTCTGCTTGGGAGCCTCCGATGACTGTATGCGTATTAACAGACGCACAGCGGAGCGTCTCCTTACTTCTTGCATCCGGCAGCGACACACAGGGCCTACACCTGGTCTCCTGGTGTAGGGAGCGATCAGCTATCACTCCCGTACACAACTAGTGTTTGTACCGGGTACGTTAAACAGCACCTCCTAGATCACCAACATCATTTAGCCCGTTGTTGTGCCATTTGTAAGGTCGGTCCGTCGTGGTGTTTTCCAGAAAGATAACGCACGCCCACACACGGCACGTGCAATGCAACATGCACTTCAGGGTGTGAGACAACTTCCATGGCCTGCACGTTCACCGGATTTGTGTCCCATTGAGCACATGTGGGATTTTACGGGACAACGACTTATCCGGTCTCCACGGCCAGCCACGACCATCCCCGATTTACGCGTCCAGGTTGAAGATGCTTGGAACTCAATACCCCAAACTTACATCCAACATCTGTACGACAGACTCCATGCCGGAATTGCACAGTGTGGCGCAGTTCATGGCGGTTCAACCTCGTACTAACCATGTTACATGGAAATGTTATTTTTCAGTTTGCCAACAAATACAGCTGTATTTTGCATTATGTTTTGATCACGTTATCCTCTGTATTCCGTTATAAAGCTGCATAAATTTCGTTGGTATCAGATGTCTCTTTCTTGGTGTTCTTTTATCACTTTCCGCGAGTTTATATGTACTGGGAGCGAACTATGCACAGATCATGATATATACAAACAATACAAGTAAAGTACACAGCTAACTGACGGAAAACAGGAATATGCAACTGGATTAATGTGTACTGTAAACGAGCTTTGTATAAAAAGGGCGGGGCTAATATTCACACGATGCAATCAGTAAATTAATAACACCTGTTTGATAACTCCGAATAGGAGCTTGCACAGTACCAAGGATAGTGAATATATATGTACTGAAAAGCGATATTTATACAGGATGTTTTTGTACAATCAATGTCATATAGAACACAAGAGAAGAGTACCAGCGTGCTGGTGGTACAAATAATCACAATAATGCGTAGGATGTACATATAATATAGCAAAATTTCATTTCAAAGACAGAGGTGACCTGTACATGCACAGTAAGACATACGAATGAGCAATATATATACTACGAAAGAAGAAAAAAATTGTCTTGGATGTATAGATATAACATGTGAGGCACACAGTAGAAATTACTAGATGAACACTAACACACAGACGCGCACCGTAAAGCTGGTGCACATGATAACACTAGAAAAATAATGACATTAAAAC
This sequence comes from Macrothele yani, assembly GCA_039090855.1. NCBI lineage: Eukaryota > Metazoa > Arthropoda > Arachnida > Araneae > Macrothelidae > Macrothele > Macrothele yani. The sequence continues at coordinate 193,001,070 of CM076995.1, forward strand.
AATAAACTGGAAAATTTAACTGAAAGAATGTACAGAAGATATAGTTCTGTCATACGTGGGGAGAAACTCTTCGGATATGCTATTAAAGTAACGAGAATCAGGATTGAAGTCATAGCAGAAGATGTAGGTCAGCAGATGGCCTGGTAAACCAGCGTTGAAAGGGTGACCATACGCTCATGAACTGCGGACTCTGTGTGAAGGCGCAAGAGAGGCATGGCGAAGTTGGAGATAGATGCAGTAGATTACATGCTTTGCGACTACGAAGATGTATTCGCATGTATCAGGTAGAAGCACTGGTGGAGAACAAGAAACCAGCAACGTACTGTAAGCAGAAAAAGGCAACTCAATGGCACAGATACACTTGGCAACGGTAAAGGCATGGTGTGGCAGAGGGGGGATCGCCAGGCAGTACTGGTACACGTGTTGAACATCAGCATGCTCGGCACAGAAGATACAGGTAGGTGCAGCTGCACAACGTCATTCAAAATAACGTGGCCGGTACCGGCAGGCGGCGGTGAAGGAAGAGCCATATGAGCTGTGGTGCTAGTGGTGATGGATTCTGATGAAGAAAGCGGTAGAGAGTACGGACAGTAAAGCTGGAGGTTAGGAGAAAGGAACCCTGAACAGGAAAAAGAAGGGGAGTGGAAGAAAACCAGACGGAACGAGGAAAAGTCCAGACGGAGAGGCGAGAGTAGGAAAAAGAGTAACGATACAAGAGCGGAGAGAAGCGTGGAGTGCAAGAGATGCAGTTGTGCGCGGAAGAAGAGGGGAGAGCTCGGAAAAGGGTTTACGTGTTAGGTAATACGAAAGTAAGTCTCGGACGGGTACGATCCCGGCGGGGAACCTGGATAGGTCGGTGAAGTAGGGTGCGTTAGGAGGATGGAGGATAGAGGAATAGTAGAGGAGCTGGGCTAGAAGTTCTAATGTGGAAGCGGGTGAGGCTTGGAGAAGTGGCAGAGAGCGAAGAAAGGAAAGCGCATCCGTATAAACGGGGGAAAGACGAGAACCAAGAAGAGAAAAGCGATCCATTAGCAGAAATGTCGTGAATTTGAAGCGGGGGTTCCGTGGAGAAATCTTCACGTCTCAGAGAAGACAGGCTGCGGATCGTGGTGCACAAAGTAAACGCAGAAGAGACACCACACGGTATGCTTTTAAGAATAGGCGGGCATCCATGAGCGCAATACCACCACTGGAGATTGGACGACTGAGAGTTGAGACTTGTATCCAATGATGATTTGACCAAATTACTGTATCGATGATCCGTGTGATTTCCGCAACATAGTAAGCTGGCATGCAAGCAGCTTCCCACACGTGCAGACAAGAGGAAAGAAAATAAGTACAAGCAAGGCGTGCCCGAGTTACGTAAGAGGCGCTGAACTAGGCCCTGAGACAAAAGGCAGCGGATCGAGCAAGTCAATAACGGAGAGCAGCCCATGTGATGTTCTGAGCAGCTATTGGAGTTCCCAGGTGTACGCCAAGGAACTTCTGAGAAGAGGCAGTCCAGAAAGCGCCTCATGGAGTGTCAGTCCTGGAAACCCAGGCATCTCACCACATGCCGGCACTCTTGTTTGTGTTGAGCATTGCTAAGGAGCAAGAAGAATAGAGCTCATGTAAATGAGCTTGGATATTAAATTGTGAATCTTTATGGAAGCAGAAAGTCGCGTCGTCGGCGTATTAGGAGTATGTAATGGAACAGTGCCTGGTTCTTTCTGTGATAATAGGAAGTGCCGCAAGAAATGCACGATGGACTGTGAGTAGAAATGGCTTAAACGCCAGAGCAAGTAATTGCCTAGAAAGGGGACACCCCTGTCTTACTCCGCGACGGAAAGAAATGGGTGCATTTAGAAAGGCGGCCGTCTTGACGTGGAGACGGCGTCTCGATAGAGAGCAAGAATAGTGGTGACAAAAACAGCCGGAAAGCCAAAAGCGTGTAAAGCAGCTGATAGAAATTAATGGGAAATATTATCAAAAGCTTCACGCTGATCTAAATTTAGAAGTGCGAGAGATTCTGAATTAGTCCGGGCAAGATACAGAAAGTCACGAAAGAGGCGAAAGGTAGTAGCGATAGATCGACCAGGTACCGTGTAGGACTGGTCGGAAGACAGAAGGTACGGAAGAAACTGATTTAGGCGGCGAGACAGAATTTTAGTAAATAATTTATAGTCAAGATTTAGTTATGAAATCGGACGCCAGTTCCCCAGGTAAAGGAGGTCACCCTTCTTGGTGAAAAGCACCATGTGAGCAACATTGAAACCCCTCGGAAGGGAAGTAGATGCAAAGGCAGAAGTGTAAGCAGCGAGAAGGAAAAGAAGGAGAGAGAGTAAAAAAATCAGGTAAAAAGACAGAGGGAGGGCTCGTGTATTGAGAGACGAAAGTGTAGTCCTGAGTTCAGAAGGGGAGATAGGCTGGAGAAGAGAAGCGGAAAGGTGGGAGGGGATTTGAGGAAGAGAATAAAGTAAGGTAGCAGAAACAGAAGGTAGAAGGGTACCACTGTTTTTGTTGGAGAAGTATCGACGAACTTGAGAGCATGGAACATCTGGGTCCGAAGCCACATGACCGTTAGGCAGACGAAGCACTCGGAGTCGATGAGAAGAACGACGCTGCTCCTTTAACGAAGACAAATACTCAAAGGAGCAGTCTTCGGGGACAAGTGCTTGAGACGAAGTCGTAAAATGGCCTGCCGGGCTCGAGGTTCCAGAAGAGCACGGAGGTCCGCCAAATATACTGGATAGAAGGGGTCATTGGCCCCAAGCTATGCAAGAACATGACATAGATTGCGCTCTTCCATGGTGCGCAGATTGGCGACTGTGAAAGAGTAGCTCTTGAAAAACTGGGTCAGGTGCGACTTGACATCCAGACAGTAACTAAGTGCACAGGATGCAGTGGAAAGTCCAGGGCGTTAAGAGTGGAGGAGATTCCGGACATTAGAACGCAAGGCCTGGTTTCCAGGAGAGAGGAATCTAGCTTCCAGGAGCGAAACTGAGACCGTTGATGGAAAGATGAGGTGAAGGTAGTAACAACAGCATAATGGTCAGAAAAGGCGGTAGATATATGCAGATGTGATGGTCAGGGCATCTGGGCAGGCAAGGAAGATCGTTATGACAAGACGTGTTGATTAGAACACGTTCGAAATAGAGACGCTGGTAGGCTACTCACGCTGAGCAGTAGTCCTTGTCGGACGGCTGGAAGTGTTTTCTGTTGCAGACCTATCAAAGATGGTCCGAAACAGAAGACACTTCTAGCCGTCCGACAAGGCGTTGCCAGACCACGCCTCACTGATGCCAGAGGTAAGCGCAGGCTATCTCATCTTGTTCGCAGCATCAGGAGAGATACTGTGACTGACATTACCCATAATTTATATTGTCGTGAAGAGCCCAATGCGCCCGAACACACAGTTCATCGTACGCTATTGGATATGGGTCTCCGCAACCGCAGACCGTTTCCTGTGTCTATGCTCATAGCCGTTCACCGTCGTCAACTATTGAAATGGACCTGCTATCATCTATAATGGACCATTGAAGACTGGAAGATCATCTCATGGTTAGAGAAATCCTATTTTCTGTTACACCAGGTTGACATACGAGCTCGTGAGCTATCGGTTGGAGAGAGTGTGATGGTCTGGGCAGTATTTTCTTGGAGAACACTTTGGCCCATTATCACTGTAGAGCGAAGTCTGACAACTGCCACATATGTGAACATCGTGGCTGACTAAGTACACCCCTTTATGGCAACTGTATTCCCCGCTGGAGATGGCGTCTTTGAGCAAGACAATGCTCCATGCTTCACTGTGAAGTAGGTTCATGAATGTTTCCAGGAACATGAAGAGGAATTCCATTTATTGCCATGGCCCCCAGATTCGAAGGACATGAATCATTTGTGGTTTTAGTTGTAGAAATGGGTACGCGCAGCATGTTTCTAAACATGTCACTTACGGGAACTGCGGTATCTTCTGTTGCAGTAATGTTACAAAATATCAAGGGAAACCTACCAACATCTCTTTGAATTTATGTTACATAGGGTTGTAGCTCTTTTGATGGAGATAGGAGAACCTACGTCCTATTAGGTAGGCGGTTTTAATGTTTTATCAGATTGGCTTTTATGTACATTCATTGTCACAAAAAACTGCACACCTAAAAGAAGTCAAAATAAAACTGTTTTTTTTTACAGAATATATTTAGCAGGCAGTAAAAAACAAGAGATTTGCATCTCGACGTCATACCTAGGAAATGCATCGATGTAGCTTATAACCTGGGCGGCCACCACTAGTTTGTATAACCTTCTGTACGCGATGAGGCATAGAATCAAACAATGTGTCAATGGTGACTTCTGGAGTGGGCATCCAGACTGCATTGACCTGGGTTCAAAGTTTATCAAGAGTTGCTGGTCGTACTGCTGCAACTGTCGTTTTAACATGCCCCCATAGGTTTTCAATGTGATATTACCGGCGATCTAGTCAACTAAGGTAGAAGTGGAACTCTGTTATCCCTGAACAAAGCGCGTGTTGTCGCTGCAATATCTTGTGTGGAATGGTTCTACAGGTAGGGAAAGGCAACCGGATGTTGAATGCTATTGATGTAAAGGGCGCTCGCTGCGGTGGTACGGAATATTACGAGAGGTGATCTGCTTTCATACCCGATATCACCCCAGACCAGAAAACCACGCGTTGGAAGTGCATCATCATCATCATCATCATCATTGTCAACCATTATCAATCCACTGCTGGACGAAGGTCTCCTCAAGTTTCCTCCACAACGGTCTGTCATGTGCCAGTCTCCTCCATGTCACTCCCGCATACTTTCGAATTTCATCCACCCATCTTCCATGTGGTCTTCTTCTGGGTCTTTTCCTGTCCCTTGGAATCCAATCTAAAATTTCGGCTGTCCATCGATGGTCTGTTCTTCTGGCAGTATGTCCAACCCATTGCCATTTCAGGGATATAATTCTGATCATGATGTCTTCCACTCTTGTCATTTTTCGGATCCACGTGTTCCTCTTCTTATCTCTCCTGGTTACACCAAGCATGCACCTCTCCATGCTGCTTTGAGTTGTCTGCAGCCTTTGTATGTCTCTTTTAGCTAAGGTCCACGTCTCTGCACCATACGTAAGCACTGGAAGGATGCATTGATCAAACACTTTCCTTTTAAGACATAATGGCATATTGCTCTTGAAAAATATGCTGTTTCTTCCAAAAGCTCTCCAGGCAAGTTTTGTATGCGGATTAATTTCTTCATCAATGTGACCCTCACTTGATATCTGCTGTCCAAGATAAACGTACGTGTCTGTTATCTCCGGCTTTTCTCCATCAATCGATAAATCTTCATTTCTTGTAAAAGCATTGTACATCACTTTTGTCTTCTGAAAGTTCATTTTTAATCCCACTTCTTTACTCTTGTCAGCAAGTTCCTGGATCATACTCTGTAGCTCTGATGGGGTAGTTGCAAAAATGACTATGTCATCAGCAAAACGAAGGTGGGTTAGGTAATCTCCATTAATCTTTATCCCTTTGTTTTTCCAGTTCAGTGATTGAAAGACATTTTCCAATGTGGCATTAAAGAGCTTCGGAGATATGGTGTCACCTTGTCTCACTCCTTTTCCAATTTTTATGTGTGTTGTATTTTTAAACAGCCGAATCTTTGCACTTGCATTTTCATAGATGTTATTAATAATATAAATGTATGCATCTTCAATACCGCAGGATTTCAGAGCCGTTGCAACTGCTGATGGTTTCACCAAATCAAAGGCTTTTTCATAATCGATAAAAGCCATGCACAATGGAAGTTCATATTCCCTCGCTCTTTCAATTAGTTCTCTCAGTACGTGGATATGATCTATTGTGCTGTAGCCACTCCTGAATCCAGCTAGTTCTCTCGGTTGAGCCATGTCCAGTGTCACCTTCAAGCGGTGTGAAATAACTTGAAGATTTTATAAACCACTAATACCAGGCTGATAGGCCTGTAGTTCCTGAGATCCTCAATGTCACCTTTTTTATGTAGCAAGATCATTGTAGCGTTGTTCCAATCCTCAGGAATTTTCCCTTCATTAAGGCATCGAGTGAAAATTTGGGCGAGCATTGTTTCGATTTCTCCACTTGCTTCTTGTATGATGTCTACAGTAATTCCATCTTCTCCTGGAGCTTTTCCCCGCTTCATGTTCTTGATTACATGTGCAACTTCTGCTGGAAGGACTGGAAGAACTCTGGTACTGGTACCTTTCATGATGTCTGGAGTACATGTATCATCCCTTTCATATAATTTGGAGTAGAAATCTTTCACTCTTGTCAAAATTTCGCCTCTATTTCTTGTTACAGAACCATCTTCTTTTCTCAGTGCCATAATCTGTTTTTTCCCCTTACTGAGATGTCCCTTTGCTATCTTTAGGCTTTGGTTGTTTTCAATTGCTTTCCTTACTAGTTCACAGTTGAATTTCCTTACGTCTTCAGTTATACTTTTTCGTACTGTCTTGCATAGCTCTATATATTCCACTTTGGAAGTCACATCTTCTTTAGTTGTCCTCATCACTCTTCTTTTTGGCATCAACATTTTGGTTTTTCCTGATAATTTGTTGACATGCAATTTGTTCTTAGATTCAGCTAATTTTGTTGCTGTTTCCATAAGAGCTTTGGTTACTTTTCTGTTAACTTCAGAAATATCCACTTCTTCCGATGTTAGGCCTTCTAAAGCAGAGAACCTGTTCTTCAGTTCCAATTTGAAGGTATATGGTGTTTTTTAAGGTTGGTTATGTCAATATATTTTGTTTGTCTTATGAGCTTGCTACGTTCGAGTTTAGGGTTGAGATGCATCTTACATCTCACCAATCTATGGTCACTGCCTGTGTTGAACTTGTTTAGCACACTGCAGTCTTCTATGACGAATTTTTTGTTACACATAATAAAATCAATTTCACTTGTCGTTCCATTTGGATGTCTCCATGTCCATTTCCTGTGTGGCTTTTTCTTGAAAAAGGAGTTCAAGATGAAAAACCCTTCTGCCTCTGCAAACTCTACGAGAGTATTTCCACGCTGGTTTCTGTTGCTGTGACCGAATTTACCTACTGTAGTTTCATTCTGTTGCCGTTGCTCTATTTTTGCATTGAAATCTCCTATAATTATCTTCAAGTGCTCCTTACCTTTTATTTAGATCACGAATTTCCTCATAAAATTCTTCAATTTCTTTTACAGCATGACTTGTGGTGGGTGCATAAGTTTGAATAATCTGAGCCTGGTATCTTCTCGAGAGTTGGATAACGAGTCGTGCAGCTCTGTCAGAGGAACTTTTAACTTCTACAACTTTATCCTTCAGTTTCTTGTTTATTATAAATCCAACACCACTAGTTCTGCCAGTATCTGTCCCACGATAGTAGAAGAGATGTCCACTTTTCAGTTCAATGAGATCTTCTCCTTTTCTCCTTACCTCACTTAGCCCGACGATGTCCCACTTGATCCTTTGTAGTTCCTCTTCCAATTCAAGAAGCCTCGAATCAGAAGATAGGGAGCGTCCGTTATACGTAGCCAAGGTCAGCATCAGATGGCAGCCTAGTCCGGTCCTCCGGGGATTCTTAGCACCCTCTGCCTTCATGTCGCACTGGCCGCTGCCTTGGCCAGGTTCACTCCAGCTGCCTAAGACTGAGGGCCAAGATTTAAGTTGTGGAGTCATTTTGGAGGGGTTTGTCCATAACTCACCACGCTGGCCAAGCGGGTTGGTGAGTGTGGGATAGCATTTCCTCTAATCCCGATGGTATAGTTATACCGCTATTGGCGGTCGTCAGAGCCCCTTTAGTGGGAACAGGATGTACCGCGAGAAGGGGTTGACATTTGTCAAGGAGAGGCTGTGATGTTACGCATCACCTGACCTTACATCGTATACACTGCCAAGCGTATACGATGGTACACACTGCCGAGCGTATACTACAGGTATACACTGCCAAGCGGATTGGCAGTGTATACCTGGTAATAAATACACTCTTCTCGGCGCCTCTCTCCCGTCTTTGGCGGACACCGATCTGGACATCATTTTCCTCTAAACAGAAACGCGTTTAACACGATATTGTGTCATTCATCATGACACGTCCTTCGTTCGATGCACTAATGCATCTTGGCAGTCCGTTGCTGCAGTGACAAAGTTAGCCCGAAGAGTCTACAGTCTGAGCTGTAATCACCAGCGACCTACTGTTACAACTGGCATGGGAAAATGCGTTACAGTGTGCCACTGTTGCGCCAACGACGATGATGATGCAGAACGGTCACTCAAAGACATAACTCATGAAATGACTGTTTTCCCTCGAAATGTTTTGTGTACAACGTCTAGAACCTTCTACTCGCGTCCTACGCATTTCTTCGTACCATTCCCTTAACATTCTTGCCACGACAGAATCACTGTGCCTCACATAACCGGTAATCTCCAGGAGGGAAACGTTGCAGTCTCTCCTTCCGGTAATGAAACCTTGGTAGAACACACTGATGTGAGTGTACGACTGTCTTATACGACGACTGTTGTCCAAGCGCTGACATGCCGACTAATTCACCCGGTGCTTATAACAGAACAAAGACAGATTTCCCGTCTTTGCGTCAGATGGCAGTTAGTCCGGTCCTCCGGTGAATCTTAGCACCCTCTGTCATCATGCCTCTGCCTTGGCCAGGAACAGTTCAACTTCCGGGGACCGAGGGCCACGTTTTCAGTTTAAAATAATCTCGGGTGTATGTTTGTGTGTGTGTGTGTGTGGGGGGGGGGCATAATTCACTACATTGGCTAAACGGGTTAGTGAGTTTGGGGTAGCATTTCTTCTAATGACGGTGGTACAGTTATACAGCTATATGGCGATCGCCAGATAGCTGTATAACTGTACCACCGTCATAAAAAAATGATATACAGTATATATAAATACATACATATTACTAAGCTGTTCTCTGATATTCGTAGGTTAGCTCCACAGAGAAATACTAACTACCAGATAATTTTTATTTACTGTTGCTGTATCAAACTTCTCCATTTACATCGATCTTGACATACAACTCGGGCTTCACTGACATCCATCACACGCCTTACACAAGATCTGTTATACTTCATTCTCATAATCTTTTTATCATGCAGACACTCCTGAATCTGATCCTCCCATGACTGCCTTGGCCTTCCTCTACATTTTATTCCTGCCACTTGGGCTAAAAAGGTTTTCTTAGTAAGCATCACATCATTCATTTCTTCAACATGGCCATACCGCCAAAGCATATTAATCTGCACCTTGCTAACAACATTTTGCTTCACATTACACAACTGCAACTCATCTTCATTCCTCACTCAAAAAGAACGTGTCTTGCCACAAACATCCCGTAAGTAACGCATATCTCCAGCACACAAACGACTTCTATGCTTCTTCTGTAGTACACAGATTTCACTGCTATACATTAGAGTAGGTACAATTACACTTTCATATACAGCCTTGAGGGACTCTCTTGAGAACCGCACACACACACTATATATATATATATATATATATGTAATCATTTAAACAAGATTAAAATGAAAGGAATCATTCAATCAAGATTAAAATGAAAGGAATCATTCAATCAAGATTAAAATGAAATGAATCATTCAATCAAGATTAAAATAAAAGGAATCATTCAATCAAGGTTAAAATGAAAGGAAACATTCAATCAAGATTAAAATGAAAGGAATCATTCAATCAAGATTAAAATGAAAGGAATCATTCAATCTAGATTAAAATGAAAGGAATCATTCAATCAAGATTAAAATGAAAGGAATCATTCAATTAAGATTAAAATGAAAAGAATCATTCAATCAAGATTAAAATGAAAGGAATCATTCAATCAAGATTAAAATAAAAGGAATCATTCAATCAAGATTAAAATATGTATGTGTGATGCACATGTATAGGAAAGGAATTTCACACCCGTTTGGGGTTTGGCAAGAAATTTCAGACCTGTTTTGCGATTCCAGACCTGTTTGGCCATTTGTTCTGACAAAGAGCTACACGAGTGGAACACGTCCGTACGATGTAGTGTCACTTCTTGCTCGGATACAAGCGATTACTATGCATGGCATGGACCCACGCTGTTCACAGCTATAGTTCTGAGGTATATATAACATGTTAGCTGGTGTCAAAATTGCAGGCCACTTCGACGACATTTCCGGATGGGTGTGGGTGACGTCCCATTATGCCCCAAGCATGTTGGATCGGTGAGAGGTTGGACGATTCAGCTGGCCATGCAAGGGTGATGACATTGCGGATACAGGGCTGGGAGAGCCGTGCAGTGTGTGGGCGGGTATTCTCCTGTTGAAAAATTGCGCGGTGGGGCTGTGACAGGAATGGCAACACAAAGGGTAGCAGAATGTCGTTGACGTACCGTTGACCCGTGAGGGTGGTACGGGGGACTACCAAGATTATCCAGCTATCGTAGAAAATGTCTCCCAAGAGAGTCATTCCCGGTGCGCGATCCGTGTGCCGTTCCACTTTAAAGGCAAGATCCATGCGCTTTCCGGCTCGTTTCAAGGCAGGTACGCCCTGATCATCGCCGCCAAGTGCAAACCGGGATTAATCACAGAAGATAACACGACGCCACTGGACACTATACCACGTTGATTGGTCTCTTAACCACTGCAACCGGTGTTGGCGATGCACGCTGGTCAGTGTAAGCGGCGAAGTGACCATCTCGAATATAGTCTCTGTGCTGCAAGTCGCCCCGGCAACGGTCCCGATGGCCATTTTCGTACATGCAGACGACGCAAAATGGACGAGGATATTTGATAGCGACGAATTCACTCTCAACAATCAGTGGACTTTAAAGTGTGTAGGAGGGGAGGGGAGGACGTGACGTTTTGCCTGGTCAACTTCACTTTTTTGGCCGTCCTGTTCCGAGTGGAAGGAAGGCAGCGTGGTCATAACCAAACAAAACAGTTTTTCAGCTTTACAACAAGAAGGTATTCACTCTTAATGAAACACCCAACTGCAACGAAGCAAATGGCAAAGAACATCAGCATTGATCCTTTAATTCGGATATTTTATACATGACTTACCTCAACTGGCATACACCCAATAACAAAAACAATATAACTAGCGCGTCTTTCTACAAATTGAAACAACTGCAGTTAAACGGCGGAGTGTGTGAATGTCGTGAAACGGTATTAATAACACCTGACATAAGCTCTGTTAATGAGTGCTGTTTTTGTTTTGCAAGATGGATAAGGCAGCGGACTTAAGCGAATTTGACAAAGGTCAAATTGTAATAGCTAGACAACTGGTTCCGTGCATTTCCGACATAGCAATGCTTTTGAATTGCTCACTGTCAACTGTGGCTAAAAGTGGTTCGAGAAGAGAACCCATGAACCGCCAAAAAGGTGTGGGCCGATCACGGCTTATAGATGCTGGAGGTGAACAAATGCTATCCCATATGGTACGAACGAACAGAACGGATACTACGTCGCAGCTCACCAGTGATTTGAATGCTGGTGACGGTAGTAAAACCAGCATGTTGTTTTTACTTGAAGCTGAAAAATTTCTCATTGGTAGGTACTTAGAGAAATGACGAATTTGATTTTTTTTTCTTTTTTTCGCTGAAATAGAGTCTATTCCACATGTGTAATAAAAATTCCACACCCTCATTTCGGACCGATTTTTATTTCTCTTGTTATCAATATATAAACGCCGCCACAGTTTCCAATGGACAGTGGACTGCGAGGAACCTGTGGAAACGTAAACAACTCGTAATACGATTGTTGTTGTTTTTGAAACAGCTGTCGAGTGTAATATGTTTTATTGTGATTCTACAAAGTTTATTAGAACTCTAACCTTCAACGTAGTAAATACGTAGCACTAATAGGATGATGTTACAAATATCTTTCAAATACGTAACAGTAATGTAACGAAGTTCCAAATATCTTTCAAATACGTAACAGTAATGTAACGAAGTTCCAAATAACTTTCAAGTACGTAACACTAATGTAACGAAGTTACTAATATCTTTCAAATACATAACAGTAATGTAACGAAGTTCCAAATATCTTTCAAATACGTAACAGTAATGTAACGAAGTTCCAAATATCTTTTAAATACGTAACAGTAATGTAACTAAGTTCTAAATATCTTTTAAATACGTAACAGTAATGTAACGAAGTTCCAAATATCTTTCAAATACGTAACAGTAATGAAACGAAGTTCCAAATATCTTTCAAATACGTAACAGTAATGTAACGAAGTTCCAAATATCTTTTAAATACGTAACCATAATGTAACGAAGTTCTAAATATCTTTCAAATACGTAACAGTAACATGAAGTTGGTATGTTGAAGTTACAGAGACCTTTCAGTGTAACTTATCGGTTGTGTTTCAAAGTTATGTAACGTTTGAGGACATTTTGACGTAACCGTAATGTTTCTGAAACATTACTGTTACATTGCGCAACGTATCTGAAAAGTCTCAATGTTTCAGTGCTACGTACTTTTAACATATACAAAATATTATGTGCTGTGTGGGATGTGATAAAACACAGAGTACATTGAACTGTCCTTAAAATGGGGCTGTGTAGCCGCCGGCCCCTCTGAGTGCCCATGTTAAACTCGGTTCACCGTCTAAGGCGCCTAAAATGGCCACGGAAGAATAAAAAATTGACCTCAAATTATTGGAAGAAAGTCCTCTGGCCTAATGAATCTCGTTCTTTTTTTTTCCTCTTGCAGTATTTGGACGTGTGCGTCATTTAGCAAGTTATCAGATATCATAAAACACCTTCATCTAAATCTTGCAGGCCGCCCCGGTGGCGCAGTGGTCTAAGCGATGGCCTGTGATTATTCGTCCGTAAGGGGTCCGGGTTCGAATCCCGGTGAGGCATGGATGTTGTGTTTGTCTTACGGCACTGGCTCTCTCCCTTCCCTGGAACCAGTTACCCTAAATAAGGGACGGGCGACTGTTTATAGCCCATTGAGTTGCTCACGGTGGTCGTTAAACCTCCAATCAAAAAAAAAAAAAAAAAAATCTTGCAGCCGCCATGACCAGCCGGTTAACAGGAGTTGTGACAGCACGTGGGAGACCAACATCATGTTACATCATATTAGGTCATTATGTTTCGGTTTCTCGAGGAATAACTCCCAACAAAAATAAAACCCTTCATCGGTTCAAGCCATCGTTTTGATGAGATATCTCCGGAACAATCAGCTGGAAGCTTTTTCATTGCTACCGTAATACACCAATTTTTAAATCCTAGCAGATGATCGACTTAAAAATGTTCTGACATTTAACGAGAACGATGAGACTTGAGGATATTATTGAAGATTTTCTGTCAGCATTTCTCTAGTTAGATCACTTTCCCAGTAGGCGTACGCAAAGATTGATGGTAGAACGGACGAAATCCATGCATCTCCTAGCACGGGAAACGTGTACTTCTCAATCTAACTTTCCCTTTGAGATTTTTCTTGTAACATTTGCGTTATTTCTTAAAGTTCTTTATTCGTGAACGCCACGTTCTGAACCTTCAGTTTCCTTGTTACCTTTGGCAACGATGATCGTCAACCAGGTCGAAGGTCACGATACATAAGTGATAAAAGCCAAAGTAAGAAGAGTTCAGTGGATTTGGTGGACTAATATGGACTGTTTCAGGTTATAAAATACGCTACGTTAACCAATAATGCAAGCTATAGTTTATAAGTTGTGCGACTATTTATTATTACTGTTAGGAATCCTGTTCTACTATTGTAGAAGTTATGTTTGATTAACCAGCTTACTAGTTCAGTAGTTGGGTCTGCAATGTGAATTCATGTGGACAACTACGTGTTGTAAAGAATAAGCCTAAGTGTTCTTTACTGTTTCATCCAATAAACCCTACCGTTCGGTTGCCTTGTATTTCAGGCTCTAAGTTAGGTTAATACTCATATTTGTATTCACACGACCTCAAACTTTACACATTCTCTCATTAAAGTCAAACGATATGCCTGCGTGTGTATAATTCTCTCAAAGAGAGTAGCTGCTGCATTGGTATCAGACCTGAAACTTCTGGAACCAACAGCTAAACCTCGTTGCATTAACAGCATGTCTTCTGCACAGATTTTAACTATTTTCATCACCACATGCATGCTGCTCCTTTTTGTAACTCCTAAACAATGTCATGCCCATCAATTCCCTGAGGCTTCCATGCTGGTACGATTGTTACAACACACGTCGCTGCTGAATAATCCCGTGAGGATTTATGATTTAAATCAGGGCGCAACCAACTCTACCGATATTTCCGTACATGCGCCAGGAAATACCAGCCAACATACATAAAACTTACACATTACACAAGCTGCTGCTGTTAATGAGACAACAAGAAAATGATAAAAATAGTGGTATCGCAGATAAAGGTTCATTTCATGAAATTATTAACATGTAAATGAAAATAATTTGAATCCTTCCACTGTGCAAGTATTCCTTGGCGAGATATTTCAAATATGTGAACTCGAGGAGCGCATTATTAAATCAATAAAACGATTAAATCCTTTTTAATATCAGATACCTGAAAGCTATATTTTCAATGAAATTCTTTGCGTCTCATCCATCTGCATTACTTTAATAATTGGTTAAAATAATTTAAATCAGGTTATTACACAAAATTCAGCATTCCGTTTGCACCTCTAAAGTTAATCAAATTTTTTAAGCAATTAATCCGTACACGCGTCCCACTAAAAACAAAATAAAGTTTACGATTCCATATACACAGGGTAAATTTCAGCAATCCAAAGTAGTTCCTCTTTAAGATTTGAATTTATATTTTATCTTGTTATTCTTCGATTTTGCCCCTGTAGAAAATATACATCAGAACTAAACATCTCAACATGGAATTCTTTTTTCTTTTCTTTTGTTATAGTCAAAAGCATGGCTCCAGAAATCTCGCACTTATTTTAAAAAACTTCAAAATTATGTAAAAACCCATCAATGTATTGCCAGTTGGATACAAAAAGCTTTTAATTTTCTGAAAATTATTCTTGCTAATTTACATACAGTGTTTCCATTAAGTGGCTGAGAGTAAAAAAGTATCTTAGCATCCTCATGAGATCTGGGACATTCCTTCGAAGATTTAGCTAAGAATAATTAAGGAATATGCATTTTTACTTAATTTATTCTTCCATCTGCAAATCCCATTTTGTTATGAAATGTGAGAATAATACTCCTGTCTTCTTTCAGAAGTAAAGTATGGTAAAATTGTAGTTAAAAGTTGGAAAAAAGACTATTGATCTAAATTTGGACACATGCGGTTTTTATTCTTACTTAATAATGAATAAGCGTTTTTCATTTGCGATATAAAATAAAAGTCTCAGAGATCCTTAACATCTGCCCAGCAAATTGGTTAGGACTAGGCAAA
The DNA here is from genome assembly GCA_039090855.1 of Macrothele yani. NCBI lineage: Eukaryota > Metazoa > Arthropoda > Arachnida > Araneae > Macrothelidae > Macrothele > Macrothele yani. Next base: position 193,016,407 of record CM076995.1, read on the forward strand.
CTTCCATTATGTTGTTTTACAAGATTTTCTAGCCTTGTTCCCTAATTTGCATTTAATTACATAGAATTCTTAATAAGATTTCCGGCGTTAATTAACATTTCCATCTTGAAGAAAGCGATGGAAAGTAAATAACAAAGAAACTAATGTAATAAGTGCGACCCACATCGGTGCCACATGATGAAATCCGTTAAGAGAATAAGGTTTTTTGGAGTTTTTGTATTTGCCCGTCATGTTTTGCACTCTGGCCGTCGAGAACAGGAAATCAGTGAAGTTTTTAAAGGCTTAGCATCTTTGATTATCCAACATAGCAGGCAATCCGGAGAACTGTTCCTTGTTTTTCTTCTTCCACTAGTTTATCAAGTAAACATGAGAAAAAGATATGTCTTTGTTGATCGATATGGAGAATTTTAACAAATTTAATAGAATCTGAAAGGAATTAATCGATAAAAAATATTATGAAGCATATCGATCAAAAAGCAGGAATGTCAAAGTTTCTTAACCGGTAAACGAACATTGCTTTTACATGGAACGCTAACTTGGAATCCAAAAGTTTATTTGTTAAGTATAAAAAGTTTACTTAACACGGTTTGCTTTATTTTACTCTACTTTGAAATTCAAGTTTACTTGTTAAGTGCAAATTATTTTACTTGTCACGCTTGCCCTATTTAACTCGACTCTGAAATTCAAGTTTATTTGTTAAGGGCATGTCATTTTACTTGACACGGTTGCCTTATTTTACTCTACTTTAAAATTCAAGTTTATTTGTTAAAGTCATATCATTTTACTTGACACGGTTTGCCTTATTTTACTCTAATTTGAAATTCAAGTTTATTTCTTTAGTGCAAATCATTTTACTTGTCACGGTTGCTTTATTTTACTCTACTTTGAAATTGAACTTTATTTGTTAAGTGCACGTCATTTTACTTGACACGGTTTGCCATATTTTACTGTACTTTGAAATTCTTGCTTCGCCGAAAAGAGGTGACCTCTTAAACAAAACCTTTTTTATTTATTACATTACATTACATTACATTAACGGAGTGGACTTTACAAAGAAATATGAGTAATGAATATTTTTACAAACAATCGCCCCATACCCTCTCGCATAAATGGATACGATATACGGTAGGAGGCCATGAGCAGACAAGTAAAAACACTATGCGGGCGAATGAAAAAATTAGGGGTGAGCACAGAATGTCTCAACAAAATAAAGCATTAAATCCCTATAGGAACGTGATAAAAATTAACCGAGTGCATATAAAAAAGCAGGTCAATTAGGGAATGGTAAAAAACATATATTGGAATAATCTACACAAAGGATCCCCCTCCCCCAGAAGGTTGTGCGTTCAGAGAGATACTAATGGCTCTTGGATAGAAGATTTTTTTAAAGTTTTTTAACTGTCCCAGGATCCAAATCCTCATCCGAAGAAGATGGTGAACAATGGCTCCCCCTTTTTTGTGTTTTTCAGTGTTGGGGACCCTGAGGTTCTCTCCTTGGAGAACTTTGAGTATCCCCAGAACTGGATTGGGAAGAAGGTTTGGAAGGGGGTTTCGAGAAACGCCTATCCCAAGCCACTTTCACAAATGTTTGAACCGCTACGGGGTAACCGAGCAGTTGATTAATCTGTGGAACCCCAGAGGCTTTGACATGTAACATGAAAAAGCCAGTGGCGGTGTGGTCGTTTCGGTGGAACATACTAAAGGCCTTCTCACATTTGATGCCCTTATCTCTAACTGAATTAAGGCATTGTTCATCGGTTACCGATGGAGGAAGACCTTTGAGCCGCGACTAGAAGTGCCGAGGCTCCCCCGAGTTTGAAGGAGGTATCACTTTCACCTTGTCCTAAGGTTTGGGGGAAGTGACCCCTTGTTGTTAAGCTGCTTCAACAACACAGGGTGAAGTGACCCTTTGTTGTGAAGCTGCTTCAACTGTATCGGGAGCTACAGTTTTCCAGACTTGCTGTTGAAGAAGAGGACCCATCCTGCCATGCTCCGGCTGGAGCATAGGTTGACTCAACTTTTGGGGGCACTTTGCTTGAGAGACTGAAGAACTGGAGACTACTTCAACTAAAGAGCGCTGGAAAGTAACCATCTTCATTTTTAAGGCATCAGTTGCCCATGCTGACGTATTTAATTGTTAATCAGATGCGGCAGTATCTGCTTAAACTTATTTTGTCTTTCAACAATGACACCTAAGAGCATTGAAAGCAGGACTCATGAAATTAAAACTGATCGAACGGTGAGTATTGAGAATACTTCGCTGCTCTTCCACAGTAGTAGAAGCGCTGAGCTGCGCATCAAACTTGAGTTGTGTGGATTCAAACGAATGAATCCACTGCTTGATGCAGAGCTGATGCTTGGTCCAGGGTGTTAATAGGGTTCTCCAATCCTTTGAAGGCATCCTTAGATGCACTGGACAGCTTGGTTGTTAACTACATCTCGTCATCACTATTGACTGACGGTGGTTGTCTCCAAGAACTTGATCCAGCTTTTTTATTTATTAACACGGGGCATTTTCCCTAATTGAAATGTTTATAAATAAATATAGACTGTTAGGATATTGGACATCTTTGGACCCATTACGTGACTCATTTAATGAAAACAGCTGCAGTTCATAGAGATATAGCGACTGAAATGCTTAAACTTCGAACTCATAGTTGCAGCTATCTAATACTGAAACTTCAGGCTCATATTGCTGAAACTTGGGGCTGATAGGTGCACAAATCCTTTGAAGCTCGAATTTGCTATCTAACTGTGACAATTTGTGAATAGTTGAGTCTACAAACACCAACTAAGTAAAAGCTATCAGAGTTTCGATAACGAGTTTGTACGTACATACATACATATCACTAAGCTGTTCTCTGAGATTCAGAGCTCCAAAAAGTAATACAAACTACCGGATAGGTTTTTACTTACTGTTGCCGTATCAAACTTCTCCATTTCCAACGATCTTGACATACAACTCTCGGGCTTCACTGACATTCATTACACGCCGTGCTCAAGATCTTCTATACTTCATTCTCATAATTAATTTTTCATGCAGCCACTCCTGAATCTGATCCTCCCACGACTTCCTTGGCCTTCCTCAGCCTTTCTTTCCTGCCACTTGGGCTAAAAAAATTTTCTTAGTAAGTAACACATCACTCATTTATTCAACATGGCCAAACCACCGAGGCATATTAGTCTCCACCTTGCTAACAATATTTTGCTTCACATTACACAACTACAACACATCTTCATTCCTCACATCATCAGAACATGTCTTACCACAAACCCCCGTAAGTATCGCATTTCTCCAGCACACAAACAACTCCTATGTTTCTTCTTCAGTACCCAGGTTTCATTGCCATACATCAGCGTAGGAACAATTACACTTGCATACACAGCCATGCGGGACTCTCTTGAGAACCCATCATTCCTGTGAAAACCTCCCACAGCAGCCAATACTTTCAATGAAGAATTCACTCGCATACTAATTTCACCATATAACTTGTTCTCCCTGTAAAACATGCTTCCTAAATACACAAATTCACTCACCTGGTCAATCACTGTTCCGTTTACACTTACATTACATTCAGTGCTACCAGTTCCTCACTCAAAAACCATAACTTTGGTTTTTCCCTTTTTTATACTCAGTTTGAATTTCATGCAAACTTCGTGCATCTGGGACAACATAACTTTTGCTTTTTGCCAACAGGACAGTGTTATCAGCATACAGCAATCTGCACACAGGAATATCACCAAGACATAATCAATATTATCTATTTTGGCATCAAGCATGCACGCATCCATAAATATATTAGACATCCGTAGTGACATTACACAACCTTGCCTGACTCCTGCACCAATAGAAAACTATTTTCATAACACACCGTTCACTCATACACCGGCTCTACTGCAAGCAAACATGGCTTTTACACTATTACGTAGATTCCCAGTAACACCATATTCATTCAATACCTTTCACAAAAGTTTCCTATTTACTCTGTCGTAATCTTTCCCTAAATCTATGAAGGTAGCAAAAACTTTCTTACCAACATCCACATACTTTTCAATCATAATGCGCAATGCAAAGATTTGGTTAGCGCAGTCTTTAGCAGGCATAAAACCACTCTGAACATTCGACACTTCCTCTGATGTTAAACCCCGTAGTTTTCCAGTAACGACATCCTTTCCAGACACTTCTCCTGGCACACTTAATAGGCCAATACCACGATAGTTCTTGCAGTCATTCTGATCACCTTTTCCCTTACACAAGGGAAAAGCATCCTTCCAATGTCGAGAGACCATTCCTAACTCTCAGTACAACTGACAAATTTCAGTTAACCAATTAACTACAGACTCACCACCATATTTCAACATCTCGGCAGTTATGCCATCAACTCCCGGAGCCTTACCATTCTGAAGAGATTTTAGAGCTTTACACTCTTCTTCTCTTGAGATCCCTCCTGTGCTTCTATCCTTCACTGTACCGTCATCTGCATCAGTCTCAGAATCAACTTTGCTTTCCTGATCTAATAACTCACAGAAGTATTCACCTCATCTTTCACTTAACTCATTGGGCTCCCATATCATTTCCCCAACCCTATTCTTCACAGAACTAAACACATTGTTTCCCTTATTTTTCCTGAGTATCATGTACTTTGAGAAAGACTTCTTATCTTACCAAAAAAACAATTTATGCCTTTCTATGTTCTACACATGTATTTGCTATATTTTGCCTTACTCCGGCGAACCAGCTCAGAGGCTTCACGCTTCTTACAGCAATATTCATCCACAGAAACTCTACCTTGCAACATATTTAAATATACCTCCTTCTTTCTCTTTACTGCCTCTTTAATCTTACTATCCCACCAAGAATCACCTATATTGTTACCCACTAATGTGGTGCCACAGACCTCTACAGCAGCAGTGACCACACAGTTCTTAAAACATTCCCACTTCTTTTCTATATCCCTCTCACAAGACTTCAGTTCCTTCAGTTGTTCTCTGAGTACGTCAGAATAACGCTGATGATTTTCGGGAGCCTTTCAACCTTTATTCTTTCCATTCTGGGCATCTTCCTATTCCTTTTCCTCCAACCATTTTTCAGTTTCACTCGTGACACTACCAAGTAATGATCAGAGCCGACATCCGCACCTCTCATCACAGGAGTGTCAACAACTAAGTGTTTCAGATGCTGATCGTAGACAACAAAATCTATCACACTCTTTTGACCAGGAGTACGATTTTCCCAAGTATGTGTGTGGATATTCCTGTGGTTGAAAAATCTATTATATACATACAAACCATTCTCAATGCAGAGTTCAATTAATTTTTCACCATTATCATTCACACAAAGATCATTAAACTTACCCAGAACATTTTCAGAAATTTCATTCTGCACACCTACTCTAGCATTGAAGTCCCCTGCTATTATAACTTTTTCTTTAGCAACTGGCTCAAAACAGCTTTTAGCTTATTCCAGAAATCTTCCTTCCATTCAGAGGGTTCAGAGTCACAAGGAGAATAACACTACAAAAATTACTATTCTCTGAAGTTTCACTTTCAAACGAATTCAAAGAATTCTCTCTCTTATGCAATTATAGAGAATCAAGTTTTTCTTCATATTTCCACTTAAAATCACACTTACACCAGCCTGTCCTCTCATATTATCCAATACTCCAGACCACACACTCACCGTGCCATTCACTTCTTCTACTCCAATTTCCTTCTTTTTGGTTTCACTTCCACACAGCACATCCAATCTATATTTATTCATAATATATATATATATATATATATATCTTGTATTCCATACACCAATCTTACACTCACTCAGCCGAGATCTCTTTCTGATTTTCCTTCTTCCAGTTCCAGGTCGATACCGTGATGAACCATCCTTCTCAAGTGTGGTAGGTCTTTCATATTCCACACTTGAGTTCATTTTTGCATTTCTTGTTTTTTTAATGAGGTAAGTATATCAGTGTGGGCGATTAGCCCACAGCTGACGGTTCCACTTCGTCATGCAACCTAAGGATTCTGGAGCAAAACTCAGTGAGTTGGGGTCTTTTTGCCAATGTCACACATAACTAGCTGGCACCTCTCCAAGACTCACAGAAGCCCTAGTTGCTGTTGTGCGTACCATTGTTACCACGGAACGCCCCTAAGAGGCAAACCCATCTCTCACTAAGACCACCCACTAACGAGTGTGTGCTACAAGAAAAAATAATTCATCCATTTATGCAAAAGGGAAGCAAACATTTCGGATTTTGTTTTTGTTTTTCTGTACCAAAAATAAGTTTAATTTTGTTTGTCATGAAAACTCTATAAACTACAACAACCAGAAATTTGACCCGGAGACAAACATTTGGGTGAAGAAATAATATTTTATCCCGTATAGAAACTTAATCTTGACAAATCTCTAAGACTGTCGAAAGCGTGGCTTGGTGTGCCATCACTGAATGCAGAGCAAAGAATTTATGTGGAAACGAAAACACAGATCAGTCTTTTTCTGTGAACCATGGTATACTCGTTATGTGATTTTTATTGTTAGAATGGTCTTTTTAAAGGTGCATCGAACTTTCAAGTAAAATTGCTTTGCAAAACAATCATCATCATCGTCATCATCATCATTGTCGACCATTATCATCTGCTGCAGGACGAAGGTCTCCCCAAGTTTCCTCCACAACGGTCTGTCTTGTGCCAGTCTCCTCCATGTTACTCCCGCATACTTTCGAATTTCATCCACCCATCTCCTATGTGGTCTTCTTCTGGGTCTTTTCCTGTTCCTTGGAATGAAATCTAAAATTTTGGCTGTCCATCGATGATCTGTCCTTCTGGCAGTATGTCCAGCCTATTGCCATTTCAGGGATTTAATTCTGTTCATGATATCTTCCACTCTTGTCATTTTTCGGATCCACGAGTTCCTCTTCTTATCTCTCCTGGTTACACCAAAGCATGCACCTCTTCATGCTTTTTTGAGTTGTCTGTAGCCTTTCTATGTCTCTTTTTGTTAAGGTCCACGTCTCTGCACCATACGCAAGCACTGGAAGGATGCATTGATTAAACACTTTTCTTTTAAGACATAATGGCATATTGCTCTTGAAAATTATGCTGTTTCTTCCAAAAGCTCTCCAGGCAAGTTTTGTACGCCCATTAATTTCTTCATCAATGTGACCCTCACTTGATATCTGCTGTCCAAGATAAACGTACGTGCCTGTTATCTCCAGCTTTTCCCCATCAATCGATAAATCTTCATTTCTTTTAAAAGCATTGAACATCACTTTTGTCTTCTGAAAGTTCATTTTTAATCCACGTTCTTTACTCTTGTATCTTTACATATATACGTATATACTACAGCATTATTTCGAATTTCACCCTTCTCCATTTTCCCACGTGGTCTCCCTTTGGATATTTTCCTGTTCCTTGGAAACCAGTTCATAATTTCAGTTGTACATCGGTGGTCATTTGTCTTTGAATTAAGTCTAGCCCATTGCAATTTCAAGGATTTTATTTTAAAGAAGATGTACTCCACTCTTCTCCTTTTCTTTAACCACTGGTTCCTCGTTTTTCCTTTCCTGGTTACAGCAAACGTGTGTCTCCCCATGCTCCATTCAAATGTCTGTAGCCTTTGTATGCATTTTTTACTTAGGAACTACGAAAGCACTGGAAGAATGCATTGATTAAACGTTGTTTTAAGACACAATGGCATTTTGAAGAATTTACGAGGAAATTCGGATTCTGAATAACAACGGCAAAAAATATTAGAAGATTTATGGAGGATTTCAGTGCGAAAATAGTGCAAAAACAACAACGAAAATTTCAGTGCGAAAACAACAACAGAATGAAACTTCGGTAGGTAAATTCGGTTATGGCAACAAAAACCAGAAAGAAATGTTCTCGTAGATATTACAGTGGCAGAAAGGTTTATCATCATGGACTCCGTTTTAAAAAAACACCTCACATAGGAAATGGCCACGGCCGCCCGGTGACGCTGTGGTCTAAGCGATGGCTTCTGATCATTCGTCTGAGAGGAATTCGGTTTCGAATCCCGGTGAGGCATGGATGTTGTGTTTGTCTTACGGCACTGGCTCTCTCCCTTCACTGGAATTAGTGACCCTAAATTAAGGACGGGCGACTGCTTATAGCCAATTTGAGTTGCTCACGGTGGTCGTTAAACCTCCAATCAATAAAAAAAATGGACACCGAAATATCCCAATGGGACGACAAGTGAAATTGATTTTATTATGCGTAACGGAAAATTCGTCATCGCAGATGCAGTGTGCTAATCAAGTTCAACACAGGTAGTGACCATAGAATGGTGAGACGTTAAGATGCACATCAACACTTAACTGGAACATGGTAAGCTAATAAATGAAACAAAATGTATTGACATGGACAACATTAAAAATCATCGGGATACCTTCAAGTTGGAATTGAAGAAGCGATTCATTGCTACAGGAGGTCTACCATCGGAAGAAATGGACTACTCTGAAGTTAGCCGCCCCGATGGCGCAGTGGTCTAAGCGATGGCCTCTGATCATTCGTCCGAACGGGGTCCGGGTTCGAATCCCGGTGAGGCATGGATGTTGTGTTTGTCTTATGGCACTGGCTCTCTCCCTTCCCTGGAACAAGTCACCTTAAATTAGGGACAGGCGACTGCTTATAGCCCATTGAGTTGCTCACGGTGGTCGTTAAACCTCCAACCAAAAAAAATACTCTGAAGTTAACAGGAAACTAACCAAGGCTCATAGAAACAGCAATAAAAATAAGTGATACTAAAAACGAGTTGCATATGAAGAAAATATCAGGAAAAACAAAACAGCTAATGCAAAAGAAAAGGAAGATGAGGGCAAATAATAAACATTTAACTTCCAAAATAGAATGTATAGAATTATGCAAGATAATTCGGAAAAATATCACTGAAGACATAAGGGAATTCGATAATAAACAAGTGAGAAAAGCATTTGAAAATAATTCATACCTGAAGAAAGCAAACAGACGTCTCAGTAAGGGAAGAAAACATTAAGGCAATGAGAAACAAAGATGGTTCTGTAAAAAGAAATAGGGCTGAAATCTTGGCAAGAGTGGAAGATTCCCACACAAAGCTATGTATGAAAGAGATGATACACCTAATCCAGTCATTAAAATAGGTAGCAGTATCAAAGTTCATCTTGTCCTCCCGGCAGAAGTTGCACATACAATTAAAAACATGAAACGGGGAAGAACTCCAGGAGAAGATGGAATTACCGTGGACATTATACAAGAAGCAAGTGGAGACGTAGAAGCTACACTCGCCGAAATGTTCACTAGATTTCTTAATTGAGGAAAGATTCGTGAGGACTGGAACAATGATACAATGATTCTGCTACATTATAATGATGACAATGAGTATCTCGGAAACTACAGGCCTATCAGCCTCCTTTCAGTGTGTTATAAAATCTTTACTAACGTTCTTTCACATCGCTTGAAGGTTACATAGGACAAGCGTGAACCAAGAGAACAAGCGGGTTTCAGGAGTGACTACAGCATCATAGATCATATTCATGCAATGAGAGAACTAATTAAAAGAACGAGGGAATATGAACTCCCATTTTGTTTGGCTCTTACTGATTAGGAAACGCCCTTTGATTCAGTGAAACCATCAGAAGTTACAATGGCTTTGAATTCATGTGGTGTTGAAGATGCTTACATTAGCATTATTAATAACATCTATGAAAATGAAAGTGCAAAGATTTGGCTATTCCCGGGTACAGCACTAAACAAAATTCGAAAGGGGCGAGACAAGTTGACACCATGTCTAACAAACTCTCCAATGCTACATTTCAAAGTGTCTTTTAATCTTTGAACTGGAAAAACAAAGGATGAAAATCAATGGAGATTATTCAACTCCCCTTCGTTTTTCTGATGACGTTATCATTTTTGCAACTACCCCTCCTTTAGAGCTACAGTGTGTGATCCATGAACTTGCTGACAAGAGTGAAGAAGTGGGTTTATAAATGAACTTTCAGAAGACCAAACTGATGCACAATGCTTTTACAAAAAATGAAGGTTTATCGATTGATGGGGGAAAATGGAGGTAACCGATACATACATTTACCTTGGACAGCAAGCATCAAGCAAGGGTCACATTGATGAGGAATTTAATCGGTGTATAAAACTTGGCCGGAAACTTTTTGAAAGAAACAGTACAGTTATCAAGAGAAATATGCCATTATGTCTTAAAAGTAATGTCCTTAATCAATGAATCCTTCTAGTTCTTAGATTTGGAGCAGAGACCTAGGGACCTTAACTGAAAAAGACATTCAAAGGCGCTAGAGAACAGCTCAGTGTGGAAGATAAACAAATAAGGGGTACCGACAGAGGAGCCGACAGTGTGAGGCCAAGCCGGCAAGACATCAGTTTGCACATATAGTAAAAATACGATGCACATAGTAAGGACTAGTGTGAAGGCATATCATTCGATACGAAATAACACAAGTGCACATGATGAGCATATTTACAAGAGTATGATAAATCACCAACCGAGTAGAACACAACGACGGTCAAAATAAAAGGCAAAGTACAGAGATACATATAGTACAGTGTGAGAACAAAGTTAACCATGGTAGCACTAATATAATTCTTCTAATATAAACCACGACGGAAAAAAACGCTAGTACAGAAAGTACACACAATAAGAGCTTAAGAAAAGCACAGGGCATAATAAAAAATCAGAAAAAAACATTGCAATGCGAGGGTGACAGCATGGAGGGAACAGCACACAATTAGCGAAAGAGTAGATGAATTTAGGTGAAACCAGAAAATCCCAGGCAACCACAAGGTGGAAAACGTCGCCGAAGAGAAGGAAAAGTGTTGGGTTAAGAAGGAGCGATGAAGTTCAAAGGAATGTCTTGCTAAAGGAAGTAAGGTATCACAAAATTGTTTCTCAGCGAGGTCTTTCGAGGAAGAGAGACAGCGGGTGTATCATCTCAAGAAAATCTGGTACCTATGATCTGTGACATTCAGACATTTGAAAAATGACACATAAGCTTCAAATTGCATCACCGCTTTATACAGAATATAAGTACGCGAGTAGACAAATTCTTCAGTACACACAACCGTACGAGGGCGTAAGAGTTTCTGTCTGGACAGTGGCCCAGAAACTAGAGGAAATGGCCTGTATAACCACATCATCTGACAGGTAATTTACAGGACCAGAACGGAGATGCATACTGTTCGAAGAGTCATCAGGCGGACACACATCTGAACAAGAAACATTGAGAACACAAGATGCGGTCACAGAAGGAGTAACAGAAAGATGTTTTACTTTTTTCTGTTACAAAAAAGTCTGACTGTTACAAAAAAGTCTATATTGCTGATTATCAACTGTCTGACGCGACCAGTTGATAATCAGCAATATAAAAACTTTGGTTTAAATTGATTTTTAACAGTTTAACAGCTTACATTAACAAGTTTACTTTACTATTAACAGCTTATATTAAAAGGCTTACTTTAAGTGATTGTTTTGAAACAAATAAGAAAAATTTATTAGCGTTTCTGTAAGGTGGCAACATTTCACTTGCGAAGAAGTAATTTCGGATGCCATATCTGTTTTTAGTGTGTAAAGGTAAAAAGCGGATGTTTTTTACTTCCTTTGTTGCAGAACATTAAAAGTGATAGATACAAGAATAACGTAGTACATTATCTCTTCTCTGGCGGGAGCAACAAAAGAAATACTTCCATTTTTGGCAGAAAAAGTAGCACGTGTGCTGCTGTCTCTCGATAGAAAATTATCATTAAACGCTCCCTGAAAAGTCATATTTATGAAATGTTAAAAGTCATGAAAAAACAGCAAACGAAAAAGAAAATGCTGCCAAGGGCTTTTTGATTCACCTTCGAAGAACGAAAAAGAATCTTGCAACTAGTAAAGTTTTTTAAAGGTTTCAGTTGTTATTTTTTCAAGATCCATGTTATTCATCTTCTTCTTTTTATCTGTTCACTTGATTTTTAAGACACTCTGTTGTTGCGGATTACTCCAATAAGAATGTTTGGTGAACGTCGGTTGAGACGGAAGCTTAATGATGTGTTTTACCATAAAAATGTTCACTTCCATGCTTCCAATTCTCGACTAATTAGCAGCAATTACTCCAGCAATTTAAATTCAGTCAATTAACACTGTAATAGCAAGAAGGGTGAAAAAGAATGGGAAATATAAAAAGAAAGTAAACTGTTGATACTCGATAGAAGAAACGTGGTCCGCCACAGCCGTGAGAAAATAATTAAAGGCGTTGTCACCTGCGGTGAAAAGGGAAATTAGTTGAAGAGTGGTACCTAACTCGCCACTTCTCATTTACTTCCTGCTGTGGCAACAGAATGGAGAGAAGATACAATGAGTATGTAAATTGGGGAACCCTTTGCGCCAGATTGCACGCTCCCGTGGCGACACCGTGGTTGAGAAACTTCCGGTTCAAAAGACGAATAGATTGAAGACTCCGTTCCTGTTTAAGCATATTGATTAGCGCCTTTCAATTGCCGGAGCTAAAGTCTTCTAGTTAAATAGCAGGAGAAACACCAAGACAGCTGTATTTACTTTTCTAGGTCTATTTTACGGGGCACTGAAAAAATAGTCTACACTTCAAATGTTCTGTTAGGAGTGAAATAAATGCACAAAAATTTTGATGTTCATTGTATCCCGCACTGACTTGCCATAAATAATGCAAAAGAGCTTTTTATTGGTAATTGAGCATGTGAATTATTTCCATTGGTAATTGAGCATGTGAATTCTTTCCACGCAAATATTGCTGTCCAAAGGATCTACAAATATTGCTGTCCAAAGGATCTACAAATATTGCTGTCAAAAGGATTGTCAAAATCATATGTACAGGTCTTTACCTTAGAGGAAATTTCTTAGCTGAATTATACGTATGTATTGCCATAATTGATATAAAGGATTGCCAAAATCGTTTGGATTGATATAATTGATATAAAGAATTACCCATATCGTATGGATTGCCATATTTGATATAAAGGATTGACAAAATCATATGTACAGGTCTTTACCTTAGGGGAAATTCCTTAGCTGAATTATACGTATGGATTGCCATAATTGATATAAAGGATTGCCAAAATCGTTTGATTGATATAATTGATATAAAGAATTACCAAAATCGTATGGATTGCCATAATTGATATAAAGGATTGACAAAATCATATGTACAGGTGTTTACCTTAGAGAGGAAATTCCTTAGCTGAATTATACGTATCTTTCAGACCTTAGCTGAAATTATAAGAGTTTTTGTGGCACCCAACTGAAACACACCTTCTGCTTGCACTTACTGTTTTTAATTTCGTAATCGTACATTTTATCCAGTATTTTTTTATTTACTATAAATTATTTTAACTTCATAAAGTAAACTTTGTACCATGCCTTACAGGTCAGAGGACTAGTTTTCTGGCTAGTCGTCTGCGTTGGACAAGGGTTTGAGTTCTGGATGAAGCATCGGTGTTGATACACTTTCACGGCGATCTCGTTTTAACCACTCTACAACCAGTTGTCCTAAATTAAGGACAAGCCACAACTCGCCCATAATTTAGTGTTGCTCATGGTGGTCGTTAAACCAAAAGCAGAAAAAGCAAACAAAACGAAATTCCATAAAGCATCACGAATCGTAAGCTTTTATTCCTTTCACGTCTGATGCGAGGCTTAAATAATTATGTAAATGATTGCCAGTTTCATATTTTGAATCAAAAAATAAGCAAGCAATTTTATTGCTATAAAATTGCTTGCTTATGCTATAAGGTACAATATTTATTATTTCTTTTCAGTTATCATTCTGAAAAGGTACGTAAGAGTTGTGTATAGCGAAGCCCCATTAGAGTGAGGATTCAAAGTTTTAAATTAAGGATAGGGTTATTCTCTTACCAAATAAAACCTTAGTAGAATTCATTAAAGATATATTAACTTGGTCCGCATTACGTAATGGATGGTTGTCTTCTGGTCACAAAATTATCTCTATGTAAGCTGAAAGCCATTCCGACTGTTTATGCACCAAGGTGAAATCTGCTTTTTGGCAGCAAAATTTACCGGATAAGAAATTTCCTGCCATTATTGCAAAATTTTTAGAGATTTTAGTAATTTTCCTAAATATTTTAAAATATTGCTCTTAACTCACATTTCCGATACGATAAATTTAGGAGTTGGAAAATAAGTTTGGTATGTATTTCATTTAGATTCATAACAACATGATTTGTTTTTCCCTATAGGTGATGAGTAAAGATCTTTCTGGCAAAATTACGAAAGTTTTCGGATGTGATAATAACTTTTCGTTTTATTGGAAAATTACCTATCTTTCAAGGTTTTCTCCAGTTTTCTGAAGAAGTATAAGTATATATGACATTTCTTATACGTTAATTGACTAGCAGTTTATTTGTGTGACCAGAAATACTAGTACTGCTTTTCTATGACGTAAAATATTTAACAGTGCATTTCTATGACGAAAAATGGCTGGTGTATTTCTATGACTATATAATGACTAGTGGTACATTTTTATGATGAAAATGACTGGTAGTGTATTCTTTAAAGAAAAATTAATTTGTGTTCTTCATATGAATTAAAGATTATGTATATATAGCTTTCCGCAGTTTACACCTGAGAACTACCAATATCTGACCTGAATCCCTTTTTTTAGGTGAATAACTTACTCCTGGCTTGAACTACGTTTCTGGGGGAACTACATTGCCCTGAGTAGTGGACCCAGGGCACAATGAGATGGTGCCATGAGAAGTGCCGTAAAAATGGATTTTGATTACATGTTCTTCAAAATGTATTTACTATTGACATGAGATTATACAAAAATCTCAAATGCGACAGTGGGTAAATTTGTCGTGTTTAAAAGTATAAATACGCCAGTTTCTCCGAAGTTGGTTTAGAATTTTCAATTTGATAAACATTATATGAATAATTAACATGTTTTATACGCGTTGCAGCGTGATGGTAGTTTTTTCGTACTGTAATGCAAATTAAAATTAAAAATGCTTAATAAAATTTATTTCCGTACTTGCAAATATATTTTATACAGGTGTCATGTATTTCAAAGATTTTTTTTACCATTTTATAAATAGCGTATGAGTATGTAGCAGAAAGGTATTTAAGAATGCAACGAAATTAATTTCTTGCCCTGATTCATTTAATGATTGCCAATGTCAGGCTACCAGCTTGAAAATTCAGCAGACATATTTAAAATCGTCGGAATCTATTGAAAGTCATATATAACAGAGGTTTTCAGCAACAACATGGTGAAATATCAAACAAAACAAAACATTCAAATACCCTTTTACAGATGCATTAACTTGTCAGAAATATATGTATTGCTTTTTGGCCTATTTCCAAAGTATAACCTTGTCAGGAGGTGGTGCTCAGCAAATGTAGATTACTGAATGTGCAATAACTGTCCTGTGGAGCATTGGTCTAAGCGCTGACCTTTGACCGTTCGCCCGAGTGGGCCCGAGCATCCGGTGAGGTAAGGATGACGCGCATGCTCTACAGCACAAACCCCCTGTGAAATTAGTTACCCGAAATTAGGGAACGGTGGCTCGCTATAGCCCTTAGATCCGATCCTGCTGTTTGGTAAACCAAATATTCTTTGTTCCATACCATCGTTTCAAAAAATCCGACTGAACATATTATTCTCATCCTGGGATACCATTTACCATGAGCACTAGTTTACGTGCAGTTCCTTCTTCAAATATTTTAGAGGAAAAGTTACTAAGCCTCCCCGGTGGCGAAGTGGTCTATGCGATGACTTCTGATCATTCGTCCACGGTGGGTCCCGGTTTGAATTCTTGTGCGGCATGGATGTTGTGTTCGTCTTCTTACGGCGATGGCTCTCTCTCTTCTCTGGAACCAGTAGCCTTAAATTAGGGACGGGCGACAGCTTATAGTCCACTGAGTTGCTAACGGTGGTCGTTAAACCCTAAATAAGAAAAAGGTTCCTAATATGAGACACACTTTTTGAAGTTGATATTTAAAAGCAAACTTTGGAAACAAATTAATTTTTAAAATGCCTGTACTGTGTACCATAATGACATTTTACAATACATTAATTGAATTTGCATTACTCAAAAACCGTAGGACGTAATTTAAAAATAAATTCAAACAAGTCAATTTTAATGAAATAAGAGAATGTCTCCTAATATTGTACAGTCGGGAAATATTTAAGTATTGGTTAATATAAGAAATACAAATAATGGTTGTTACACTGTTAGGTACTATATTTCTCTATACTAGTGAAGATTTTCCACTTTTTTGTGGTTCAATTTGGTAAACTCAGGACACACAAATTTTATTACTTCAACACCTCAATTATGATGAGGCCAGCGATTAACATTCCGTGCATTGTGCCCATTTCTCTCCATATGAACCTTCGGAAAACCGACGTGTGCAGAATACGCATTCTGCGTCTTCATCTTCAGAATCTACATCTGAATCGTCGTTCACAATACGATGAATGTCAGAGTCCGATTCAGTCGACGATTCGTCTTGAATTTTTCGTTTCAAAGGTTTTCTTGTTTTTTCCACGAACACTGTCTTCTTCTTCCACTACCGGGCTCATTTGACTCGACTGCAGCTACATGACATTCATCGTATTGTGAACAACGATTTAGGAAACAATTGCAATAATCTTTCTCTTTCGATTGTTGCAATTGTTTCCTGTAAGAAGACTATGTTTTCAGTTCTTCAGAACCTTAACTTAAAGTCTTCTTTGATCTGCCGAATCTTGAGATGGCTTGCTGATTTGAGGAATGGATTTGATGTCTTTTGGACTCACAGCGTGTCCAACATAGCTGTGATTACTTGGGCCAGGCGTATTTGATGCTCCGAGAGAGAAAAGCTCACTTCCAAGTTAAGTGTTGTTTGAAGGGCGAGAGTAACTTCCCGGTGTATTGCGAAATCATGGCCAATAAAGATGTGCTTATTGCAAGGGAGGAGTCCTGTTGTTCGGAAGGCGTTCACAGAAGCTTCCACTGGTTACATTTTAGCTTTTCTAGGCCTTTCTCAAAAATTAATTTGTTAGATTACTTCTGTCGGTACTTTAATAGCGTAAAGGATTAACGTCCAGGTGGTATAGGAGCAGAAGACCCACCAGAGTGCTTTTGTTAACACTACGACATCGGATACAGAGCCTCACCTGGGCTCGTGAACACGGTAATTGTACCCTAAAGACAGGCAAGATATGGTGCTGTCTGATGAGTCACTCTACCAGTTTTTAGGAGCTGATAGTAGGGTTCGGGTGTGGCTCAGACCCCATGAGGTCATGAACCCAAGCTATCAACAAGGCACTGTGCAAGCTGGTGGTGGTTTCATACATGTGTGGGGTATCTTTACGTGACACGATTTAGTTCTTCTGGTCCTCGTAAGCACGTTATTAACCGGTAATGGTTTTGTTGCTCTGCTGGGTGACCATTTGCTGCCGCCATTCATTCATTCATGTACCCCAACAACGATGGGACTTTCCATGCTCGCAATGCACCATGTCATCGAGCCCAAGTGGTCCAAAATCGGCTTGAGCATCATTCTGGGCAGTTCCGACGGATTGTGTGTTCACCACGTTCGCCAGATATGAACCCAAAAGAGCATTTATGGGACGTGGTCAGAAGGTACAGTCTCACCCGAGATCCTGAACCTATAAATACTAGGGAACTGTGGGCGGCTGTTTAGACGGCATGGCTCAACATCCATCCAGAAGTCTTCTGGCCACTTGTGGAATAGATGCCACGTCGAGTTGCTGGACTTCGTCGGACTAGCGGAGGTCCTACATGATACTTGATACGCATCCCATGACGTTTGCCGTTTCAGTGTAATAGACATATGGACATATTCCTAGAAATCTTTCCAGGTGTGGAAGAACCGCCTCCAACAGTGTAATTTCTTCCGATGTGACCTATTTTCAAGGAGATCTCGTTTAACAACAAACATTTTTATAATAATGTTTTTAGTGCCATTGGTCACATAACTTTTGTGACAGAACTCGTATATTTGCGTTTTAGAAGAGTTTATTCTCTATTATTGATACTTTTAAAAAGCTTTTTGTCGGTTAGCTTAGACTATGAAGAATATTTTGACATAGCCTTCCTCTTAAAAGAAGTATTCTTTCTTGTTAGATAGGGCCTTCTTCCTGGATTTTTGTGTCTGGAATTTTCTAACAGGATCTAAAGATGCTCAATTTCTGCTCTCCAAGACCATTATAATTCCCATCTTTTTTGAGAATTTAACCACAATTATTTCCTATGTGATCCATTTTAAAGAATATCACGTTAAAGTACAAAAATATTAATAACATTTTTAGTATTATTAGTCTCATAACGTTTGTGACAGACCTCCTAGATTTATGTTTTTGAAAATCATATCCTCTTCTGTTAATTACCTGATGAAAACATCTTTTCGTTATCCGATGATTTTGACTCTAAAGGACTTTTCGGATAATCTTGCACTTAAAACAAGTATTCTTTCTTGTTAAATCTTTCTTCCTTGCTATTAGTGTCTGCCATTTTATAACAAAGACTGGAGATTCTGAATTTCTGCTATCCAAGACCTTAACATTCTCCAATTTCTTCGGAAGTTTATTATAATCTGCTGTAGTTTCTAATTTTTCTACTAAGACAGATTTTCCTACTAAGAAGTTTCGTTAATAACAGCATGGACGGAAAGTGTAAGAATAAATCCACGCGCGGTAAGAACAGAATGTGTGAATCATCACAAACATCCACTTAACGATTTTCATTCCCTAATATTATGTAAATAATTAATTGGATACGGATCTCATAAAAAATATAGTGTCCTACCTGAGAAAGAAATAATAATAACTTTATGCAAATTTATAAACATGCCATGGGCATCAAATATGAAACTACACGTTCTGGTCGACATAAGCCACTGAAACCTGAGAGATGACACCAGCAGCAAGCTGTCAGATGGAGGTGCATGTCCTCACAGCACGATTTTAAAAAATTGGAAAAGTTTTATGGTACTGTTGTCTTTCTGTGACTTCTGCAATAATGTATTATGAGCACAAAACATTCTTCCGTTTCTTGTTCGGTGAAATTTGTATTTATTTTTTGAGTTTACATATTTATCCTACAATCCAATAGTGATATATCGTACTTTTTTACTAACTGTAATTTCCAAAAACCCGTTCTCTCATTTCTTATGTCAACAAAATGTATTTGTTCTAACGCAAATTAAATTAATTTACAAAGTCGCGACAAGTAACGCATGCTATGTTAGACAACGTTGATGTTTCTAATTCGATTAAATATAACTGGTTTTCTTAGGCAATATTGCTGCACGTCAATGTACTCTGTTGTTACTGTATCATTAAATTAACGGCTGAATTCCAGTGGTAGCATGGTAATTAAAAAATAGGACGATTTTTATGTATATTTGCGTGTTTTTTCAAATATTAAATAATTTCATCACTTGCTAAAAGAACTTCACGGTTTGTATCTAGTTACCTTTTCTTCAGTTTTTCTTATCTCATACTGAAATTATGTTAAAAAAATTCGTTACCTTGTTTCTAAATAAATTTATTTCTTTTTTTCTGGTGACTACGTAGGAAGAAGCTTAGGCTTCGCACTTTTTTCTTCTTCTTTTTTTCTAGTGACTACGTTGAAAGAAGTCTAGACTTCACATTCTTAATTGAATTATTTTCTTGAAATAATTGCTGACTTTGTGAATTTTTTTAATTGAGTCAGACTTCAGGAAGTTTCTTTATAACTAAGAATATGTCGGCTATATTCTTCACTGTGAACTTCAGAGCTTTCAATGTCGTCCACTTTCTTTGAATTATGTCAATTTAAAATGAACGCTATTCTGAACGTTGTATCCTTTGTTGGTCAATTTCTTGTGAACATTTTTTTTATTTCCTAGGAAACTAAAAAATAAATTTTTTTCACGTTTCCTGCTTTTCATAATTGCATGTAGAGTCATATCGGAGTTTTGTATTTAAAAATAGATAATCACACTTTTCTGTTTTTCATCCTGATACTTTTTCCTTGATTTTTACCTTGCAGAGCAATTTACTCTTGTTATGTACAGTTTGACAATCAATTTTCCTATAACCGAGAAAAATTTCATTTTCCAAACTCTAAAGACCACGTCAGAATATTATCATTTATTATTCTCCTTGACGCTTTAAAATTCAAACTCCATATCATTCTATGAAAAGCTGCTAACTCCATTAAAATAATTTATTCTTTCGGGTTAGAACACTTTCGACTTGCTATTAAAACATTCGTGCCAGATCTGACCGGAGAGACATTTCTTTGCCATTAGTGCGATACTGGAAAATTCATATCGGTATACATTTTGAAGTGTGATATTTCGTCTTAACAACATTTGCCTCGTAAAACTTTTCTAC
Organism: Macrothele yani; assembly: GCA_039090855.1. Lineage (NCBI taxonomy): Eukaryota > Metazoa > Arthropoda > Arachnida > Araneae > Macrothelidae > Macrothele > Macrothele yani. The sequence continues at coordinate 193,036,785 of CM076995.1, forward strand.
GTTCAAAAATTCTTTTTATTTCGGTGTGGTCCACTTTGCTGTTATATTGGGTTGATGCATGAGTTCATGCCATTTTATTTCACGAGTGTTGGAGATAGCCATTTGTATATTAAAATGTAGCCAGTAATATCGTATATCTAAATCAGGGGTGCACAACCTTTTTATAAGTGGGGGCCAAGTTTATTTTTACATAATAAGTGGCGGGCCGCAAGTTATCTTTTCACATAGGCACTTGCCAAACCCTACCGCTAAAGCTAATTTTACTGTTATCCGAATAACCTATTTTACCAGCAGACAAAAAATGTGTTTCAATACCATTTTTGTGTCCTCTAAATGGTTTAAATCCATTTTTGAAGTTTTTTGGCAAATTGCGTCATTAAGTTATCAAATTACTGATTTACAATCAACTTACTCCTAATTGGAAAAGGTTTAGGGGTATATAAAATAAAATAATACTATCACAAGGTTGTAAAATTTTTATTTTTACAAAACACAGAATTCTTAACATCAAAGTATATAAAAAATTAAAATCAGTATATCGTCAAACTGACCATCAAATCAAGTAGTAGCCTAATGCTCCTAATGAGATGCTTGGCATTGTTTATTTTTCAATAGTCTGTCAATATCAGGTTCAATGTTAGAGATGGTAATGCGAAAGTTTCCCTCCAATAGTGTATCACTTAAACGGGAACGACACTTTGACTTTATTTGTTTCATCAAAGAAAACGATTGCTCGCATAAGTAGGTATTTCCAAACAACGTTGCCGTTTTTAAAGCATGATCTTTGAGCAATTTCATTTCTTTCGGTAAGTAATTTTTGTAAAATTCTAGAAGAGAAACTTCAGAGTATTTTGTTTTTAACTCATTGTTACACTGAAGATCAATTAATTCCATCTGGAAATCTAAAGGCACTGACGCAACGTCAGTAGTGAATGGTAGAGAAAACATATCAAACAAAACCTCAAATTTTCTTATATCTTCAAATCGTCTTTTAAACTCATTGTGAAGGTCCACTACAAGAGATGCATATTTAGCCACATTTACATGGAATTCAGAACTTTCAACAAAACTTTTCATTGTTGGAAAATTTGCTAGTTAACGAAACATTTTTATAATTTTCTTATTTCAACTAGGGCCTACAATAATGGGAAAAAATCTCATATTCACAATATATATATTCACGTTTTCAATAGTATAAAATATTTATCCGCGGGCCGCATAAACTGACTTTGAGGGCCGCGGGTTGTGCACCCCTGATCTAAATCATATTGCGTTGTCTGATTGTGGCTAACGGTCTTTTGGGTTTAAGGTCCGGAAGTATGCAGCGTCAAGTAGAGAGGAATAAGCATTTCGATATCTCATCCTCTACAAATTTAACAGGGGATCCACATCCGCCGAGGCCGCTCGACAAATTTGTGCTGTGTATGGGGAGGATGCTATTGCCCCGAGGACAAACCGCAAATGGTTTGAGTGGTTTCGAGGTAGAGAGTTCGACCTCAACGAATCTCCACGCTCAGATCGTCCACCTCACTTTGATCAGGATCATTTGAACCATATCATCCACTTGGATCCGCGTCAAAGTACACGCGAATTGGCCACTGAGATGGACTGTGATCAGACCACAGTCGTGCCACGCCTGGAACGTATGGGAAAGGTCCATAATTTGGGGTCTTCGATGCCTCACACTATCACCGAGGAAAACAAGAATCAAAGTGTTGTCATATGTGGTTCCTTGCTCGCCCGTTATCGCGAATGTTTTCAGCAACGCAAACCCTCAATCATAAGAATAAGAAAGCAGCTGCCAAAGCATGTAGAAAACCAACCCAAAACGTACAATTAGAATTTTACTGGTGAAAATCATCTAAATACGTGGCGTCAGTTGAGTAAATAAATCCATCGCTCTCTCCACTTTAAGCAACGCACAGTAACCGAAAAACTGTTATTCGGCCTCCGTCGGGGAATCGAATCCCGAATCTCTCCATATCTAGCCGAGTGCGTTAGTCTTACACCACAGCTGCCAACAATTCATGGTGCTATGTGTGTTTTTCTTTTTCAGTCAGCATCTGACATTATAAATCCGTAAGATGGGCTCAGCTACTGAGACGTGTCCATCTGGTGGGCATTAACGGCACTGGCTCGATTCCCCGACGGTGGCCGAATAACAATTCTTCGGTTGCTGTGCTTTGCTTAACGTGGAAAGAACAATGGATTTATTTACTCAACTGACGCCACGTATTTAGATAATTTTCATATTGAATCTCTCCATTTGGATTATTGCTATAATTATATATAGCCAGTGCCGTTAATGCCCACCAGATGGAGACGTATCAGTAGCTGAGCCCATCTTACGGATTTATGATGTCAGATGCTGACTGAAAAAGAAAAACACACACAGCACCGTGAATTGTTGGCTGCTGTGGTGTAAGGCTAACGCGCTTGGCTAGATATGGAGAGATTCGGGATTCGATACCCCGACGGTGGCCGAATAACAATTTTTCAGTTGCTGTGCATTGCTTAACGTCGAAAGAGCGATGGATTTATTTACTTTACTTAGAATTTTACTAGTAAAAGGCATATTAGGTAAAAACAAGATCTTTCGCAACAAGTCCCGTGTGTGTCATCAGGATAAAAGAACTGGGTCTAGGAGAACACACGTACTCAATATATAGGAAGTCTCGAAGACAACAGCGATCCTGGTGAGTGACATGATTTCCGCGTCACAACTCAGTTACAGCGAGAAACAAAGCTGAGAAAGAAAACAACACCAAATAGATGACAAATACATACTCACCAAAGTGATAAATAAGCACAAAGTCCGTCATCAAACCCCGCAGTTTTGATGACGGACTTTGTGCTTATTTATCACTTCAGTGAGTATGTATTTTATTCCAGAAAATAAAGATACAAGCGCACCGCGTACGGTGAAAAAATAAAAAGAACAATGAATGACAATATCTTCAGATGAATGCATGTTACGAGATAAAAACCAATGAAACAGGTGTAAAACAAAAATGAACATGTGTACAAAATGGCGCGGAGACAAACCGCAATAAAGTATATACAATGACATGCTATAAAGTCCAATCTGGAAGGAATAGAAAAGTCCAGAGTAACTGTAAAGACGCAGAACAAGCACAAGAGCAAGCGATAAGTCAGGAAAAGTGCTACTCATCAGCAGGAGAAGTACGAAGAAATGAAGCGGACACTTCAGCGGTTTTCGTCCACTTGACAGAGCCGTAGGTGAGTCTGCCTAATGGACTGAAGATCAGTTCTGATGCACGTCAGCCTACGATAAACATCATCCGGTGAAAAAGTGGAGTGAGAAAGGTAAGAGGCCATGTCAAACGATGGATCACGAAAGAGCGAAAAAAGGCGAAACAGTTGTCTATGGGTAAAGCGTTGAATGAGCACATCGTTATCTTGACAATACCGTTGAAATTGTGCTTGTAGCGCAGCCTCTGCAAGTTCCTCTTGATTATCCGTAAGGCCACACCCCCGGGGGGAATCTGGAGGAGAACGAGTGCTAGAAGATGAGCGAGACCGATAAACCCGTGGGTGATCTTGTTTAGCTGGAGCACTAGGAGCTTTGAAGACGGTGCGCTGTGCGTAACGGCTACGGGGTTCAACAACAGTCTCATCAGTAATGGGCAAGTCATCAACACTGAAGTGATATTCAGTAGGAGCGAGAGGACAAGTAACCGGTCCTGGAGCATCCGGAGCGAAATGTGAGGCGCCACGATCACCGCAGCAGTCATCAAGGTCAATTATAGAAAAAAACCGTGGTAACCAAAGCCACTGCTCCGGAGCGAGCCTCAACAGAAGAGGTAGGAAGCACCACCTGAGCAGAAACTTCCTGTTCAGAAATCGAGCAAGTAGATGTAAATGGTTCAAGTGAAGTCGTAGAACTAAGGAGAGGAGGAAATTGAGCATCGGTGACATCAAGAGCACTCAATTCAGGCTCCTCACGAAAACGAGAAGAGGGTGTATCAACAGGCACTGAAGTAGACATCAATCCAGAAGAAGATCCGGAAAAAAAGAATGTCCAGGACATTCTTTATAGAAATTCTGCAATGGAACTCTGTTAAGAGATTGACGTGTTTCCGTTGACCGTTACAATGGACAGTAAGTTGTGAAGGTAAAGTTGCGATATCATCCTGAGAAGAACAAATGACAGGCACCGTGCGGCGAGCACCATAAATATGGCGAACCTCAAGATCGTTGGCCATTGCCGAGTAGGCCACGACGTCCCCGGCGACGCGACCGAGAGATGAGATAACTGTGAGGAGCATTACATTTGTGATTTCAGGTGGCAAAGGGTAAAATGACACGGTAACAGGGCGTTGCATCACTGGTTTGGGTATCAAGAGGTTGTTACCAATATTGATACCTTTGTGTAAAAGAGAGGTGACATGGTCAGCTGAGAAATATAAACAACAATAGTCCGTTTCCGACGGTAGAGATGAGTAATAGCAGACGGAGATAACAGTTTCGTAATTACCGTAGCATAAACCTTCAATTTGGTATCGGGAAGGGCCTTGAAAGGAAGCCTAATGCCATATCCGAGGAGAACTTTTGAGCTTGAACGGAAGTAGCCGGAACATTAAGAAAAATGGAGTTGCCGTTTCCACAAAAATGAGGTTTCAAAGCGTCAACTTGCTGCAACACAGTCGAGGATAGGCGATCAGAAGCAGAGGCCGCTGCGGCAGAATAAGACGATGGCAAATGAGCAGCTGCAGGAAGTAGAAAAGACGTCATCATGAGTATCCATTGTATCGGCGTAAGTCACAGTAGAAGCTGTATCAAAAGGGTTGTCTGCCTGAGCAACAGCATGAGAAGATGTGCCGAATGACGCACCGGAAAAGGGCAACCGAACAGCGCCAAGAGGAAACTTCAGCGTAGCGGCTCCACCGAGCATGAGTCCAGGAGTAGAAAAACCGGAAGTAAGGCCAACGTACTCGACATCCTCACCGGATGACGCCAGTACTAATGGCGGCGCGCAGTGGCTTTTCTGGCCAGCTCGACCAGAAGGTAAACAATGCTTTTAATGAGGATATTATCGCACTTACGGACGAGAAAGGGAAAAAACCCAATGCACTAGACCTTTAGACACACAAAGAACACAAAATTATATTATCGGAGGGCACTAAAAACTGAACTTTGGACTCAAAAATATCGGAGCTGACAACGAACACAACTAGACCCAATCTTTGGACCTCGCCCTTTGGATTTAACTGCGCAGCGTGTTGTTGCTCCGCGATTTTCTTCTGATTTGGGTGTGTTCTTGGACTCTTCGCTACTTAATTTCACGTTCACCTTAAGTATAAAGGTATCGTCTTTCATTTTGCTTCGTTTCGAGCGTGGTGAGTGCCTATTTTGTTGTATTTCATCTTATTTACGTTTGGCCGAGCTGGCCAAGCACGCTACTGGACGCTGCCATTAAAGATGGCGACTTCCGGTAGGGATAGTGATAGCCCTAATCTCTCTTTCTTTTCTGATGCCCTAGATGGGGGTGTTGCCACGCAAGCGTCTGCTCGTGGCGTTGCCAATTTGCCTTCTCCAGCTACGTCACATCTCCCGGCTTCCGCTATCGATGATGACGCAATGGACATCACTGGAAATGCAGCCTCTTCTAGCACTGCAGAGCCCAACGTGTCATTACCTTCGTTTTCTTCTGTTGCAGCCTCCAAAGTCTCTCGTCCAGCATCCAAGAATAATTATGTTGGAGCTGAAAAGCTGAAATCTTTCATTTCCCAAGCTGGCAATAATATCGTGCTTAATATCCCAGCCAGCTCTCCAGCTGGCACAGCTTTTACTGAGAATCTTGCAAAAGGCGTTCATTTCGAAGCCCTTCCGGACACTCCTTTGCGAGTATATGCAGATGCCATTGCACAGCGGTTCCCATCTGAATCTATTCCGCAAATGTATCGTAGAGGACGACTTGTAGTTGTTTATCTGGCCACGGCTGAAATGGCGAAATCTCTCCTAACATCTGGTCTCACCATTGGTGATAGACATCTTTCTGCAGAACCAGTGGGCCAAAGACCCATTAACGTTTCTTTCTACCCGGTCCCGTTGGAGGTGACAGATCTCATGCTGTATGCTGTCTTATCTTCGGTTGGTCGGGTAGTTGGAGGCATACAAACGCATCTTGCTGCCCGAAACGACCCGTTACGTGATCCACGACATGCGTCGATCCAAGGTGCTCGCCGTGTTGCGAGGGTCATATTTCCATCACAAGAAGCAATCGAACGGCTTCCAACACACTTCACTGTTCGGTGCGAAGATCAGGTCAGGCAAATAAACGTCCTGACGGAATTCCATTGTAGTCAATGTCATCAGGTTGGACACTACTATAAGCAGTGTCCAGTTGCTCCACCAAAGTCTGTTTCGCCCGTCTATCAAGATCCGACGCCTTCTCATCAAGATCCTAGTAGCGCTCCGTTACCGACGGTGGTTCCTGCGAACAACCTACCTTCGGTAGCAACCTCTACGCCAATTGTTGTCCCACCTTCTCTCTCCGAGGAACACTACCCAGTTTTACAATCTTCAGCATCTTTTCGTGTTCCTGCGGACCTTACAGCAGTTGCTGAGTCCGTTGCGACTGACCAGTCTGATACCGAGACCTCGACCGCTGATGACACAGCCTATCAAAGCGTCAGCGACCAAGCGATGAGTGATGGGACGGAGGGCTATCTCCGGACCCGTTCTGACAAAAGGGATGCCAAACCTTCTCGCGGCTCTACGAAACGACGGCGACAATCTGGCCACTCTACTCACACCTCTCCGACTAAGCCTGCTGGATCACCTGCTTCGGGTCGCCCTGTCAAGTCTTTCAAGCCAGTTATCTACATCCTGCCTCTTGAGGAATTTTCCGCACGCCTACACATGAATGTGTTTCCGGACACTCCTCTCCCTTATAACGAATTGCACGACTTTGCTTGTGCCAAGACTCTTCTTCCTAATTTACCCACCTATGTCAACCGATTTGAAGGTCGCTACCCAGCAGTTGAGAATCAACTGGCACAACTGTTAACTCTTTACAATACTATCAAGAGTCCATCTGCCGAGGATGCTGCCACTCAGAAGTGCATCCAACGGCGGTACAACAATTTCCGTTCCCATTTGGAAAAGATTGTCACTGCCACTAGAGACATGGCACTTTCACTGTGACTTCCTTGAATTGTCGCGGGTTCGCGACACCAGTGTTGAACTCCCTCGTTTATGAGGACATTTCTGCCGCTGGTGGAGATGTTCTCCTTCTCCAGGAAACTCACTGCTCTGCTGACACTCCCACTCACCTATGGAGACGCTGGCCGTACACCTTTTACCACTCGTATCGCCTCTCGCGGTATGGTGGTATAGCTGTAGGTGTGCGCCAGCGGTTTTTGACTCAGCTGACTTCTATTTCTGTGACAAATTTACACCTTGATTTTCTTCAGTGTTTTACCTTTTGTGTGCATAATGTTACTTTTCATATCTTTAATGTATATATTCCCACTGATGAAATATATGTTGCTCATCTTTTCAGTAATATTCGTGCAGCGATTGCAGCGATTCCTCCCGGGGATTATTTCGTTCTTGGGGGATTTTAACTGCATGCTGCAGCCTTCTCTTGACAGAAATTCGTCTTTTGGCGAATACCGCATGAATTTAGTTTCACAGCTGACTCAGCTCCTTGATGATTTTCATCTTGTCGATTCCTTCAGACGGCTAAATCCTGATTCCATTTCCTTTACGTGGTGTAATTCGCCGACGTTCAGTTCTACTGCTGCGTGGTTGGACCGAATATATGTTTCTACTTCCTTACTCCCTGCTATCACTGCTGCTCGACATTCACCTACTGTTTCTTCCGACCATTCTGCCGTTTCACTATCAATTTGCGTCTCTCCTGCACCTTCATCTACGCGTCGTCATTGGACGTTTGATGACACTCTCTTGCAAGACCGTTCCTTTTGTGAGGAAGTTGAGAAGTTCCTTTCTGATCGTAAGCTGCTGCTCACAACGACCCCAAGCGCCTTGCGTTTGTGGCTTGATGTCAAACGGGATCTTCTCTTGCTCGTTCGTCAACTCTCCTTTACTATTTCCACCACTCGCTCGATGGAGGTGAGTAACCTACGAGGACTCCTCTCCGCGACGCCAATGTCTGACCCGCACTACGCCTCCGTCCGTGATGAACTTCATGCCTGCCTCAAACCGTTTGCTCAGCAAGCAGTCCGTCGTCTTCGGCTCCTACGTATTTCACCATCGACGCATTCTTTCGAAGTCCTTTCGAAGATGGAATCCATGCGACGCACGTCATCTTCCATCAGACATCTCCGATTGCCTGATGGCACTGTTACTGGCAATACAACTCTCATCTGCTCTCATGTCAGTCACTTCTTTCAGGAGAAGTTCCGAGCGGTTGCGCAGGGTTCTTCTTTTTCTTCCTCCTCTTTTCTTTCTTCTCTCCCTCAGGTCCCGTCTTCTCTCTGCGCCCCTCTCATTGCTGATTTTTCTTTGCCTGAATTGAGAGAGGCTTTTGCCTCCCTCAATCTTCACGCTTCCCCGGGACCTGATGGCCTCCCGCTCTCGTTCTATCGGGCCTTTCTTCCGTCACTCCTGCCTTTTCTCTCTGCCGCTTATTCGTGTGCTCTTTCTTCTCCTGCGCTTCCGCCGGAATTTACAGTTGCACATGTCATCCTCCTGCCGAAGAAGGGTGACCTTCTGGACTTGTCGAATTGGCGCCCCATCTCTATTCTCAACCTGGACTACAAATTCTTCACTAAACTCCTTTCTCGCCGCCTAAATTCTGTTCTTCCGTTCCTCATATCCCCCGACCAGACATATACCGTGCCTGGTCGTTCTATTTCTAACAATATCTCCTTTCTTCATAACCTTTCCTTTCTTGCACTAAAACATTCCGAACCCTTAGCTTTGTTTAATCTTGACCAGAAATCCGCTTTTGATAACGTCTCTCACGCTTACCTTTCTGCCGTATTAACTCACTATGGTTTTCCTCCCGCTTTTGTTTCTCTCATCCTTAGCCTCTACCGGGGCGCCCATTTGCACGTTCGAACGGCCACATTTTTGACGGCCCCGATTCCTTTTCGATCTGGCATCAGACAAGGTTGTCCATTATCAGGACAACTCTTTGCTCTCGCCTTTGAGCCCTTTTTGATTGCAAGTCGGGCGTCTCTCTTACCTGCGGTGGGACCGATTGTCTCTAGTACTCGGCATCACCGTTTTCTTGTCTCTGCTTACGCAGATGATGTTACCTTTTGTCTTCGCCGCGATGACCAATTTGATACTCTTCTTGCCACTTATGAACAGTATGCTGCTCTCTCTGGTGCTGCCCTGAATATTCAGAAAAGTGCTGGCTTGTGGTGTGGTTCTTGGAGAGGCCGCACTGACTCGCCGTGGGGAGCAGTGTGGTCCTCCTCGACCCAAAAATTTCTTGGAGCTCATTTTGGACACTCCTTTACCACAAGCAACGTCACTTGGCAAGCTCTTCGCCCACACTTCATCGCACGGCTGGTTTTTGGCGATTTCCGTTTTTCTTTTCCTCTTACTTTCAACGTGCTCAAATTGTTCATCGATATCTTCTCTCACAATGCTTCTATCCTTGGGATTCCTGTGTGTTTAAATCGCATCATTTCTCTGCCATCAATAGTATTTTTACGTCAGTGATATGGTCATCTAGACATTGGATTTCTGCTGCAACGCTTTCTCTGCCAACATCATTTGGTGGTCTTCACTTCCCGGATGTCAGAACATATTATCGAGCTCACCGAGTCGTCTCCTTCATTCGTCTTCTCCTTTCGCCCTCCCCTGCACTTTCTTCTACCCTGAATACTCTTATTTCTCTTCATGATCCATCCTTCACTTTCCTCCTTTTTCTTCGGATGGATTCATCTCCTTCTACTTCTAAACGCCTCCCACCGCTTCTTATCGACGCTCTAGCGGTATTTCATTCTCTCCCGCTACTCCGCGCTCCTCCCTCTAATACCCTGGACCTACTTGCAGAACCTCTTTTCTTTTCCACTCTGATTCATCCACCCGATCAACCATACTTTCTTTTCCCCTCTTGGTTCCGCTCAGGAATTCTCACTGTCGAAGCTTTATTAACTTCCTATTTGACCTGGAAACCCCTCTCTTCTCTTTTCCCTGACCCTTCTTCCACCTTGGAAGAGGAGTATGACCTTCTTCGCTCCGCTCTCCGTACCCTCTTCCCACTTCTGGTTTCTGACACTGGCCTTATTTCTGTCTCTGGACCGAGCCTCTCTCTTCCTTTCTTCCTACCCTTTCGGGACCCTGTTGTTCCCATTTCTTCTTTTTCCAATGCCTCTATCTATGCGATCCTTCGTGCGCCCCTCACTTCTCCGCATGGTCTTCCTGATGCTTCTCCTTCTCTTTTGCTGCCTATCTGGTCTGCCTCTTTCTCTCCCCTTTCTACCCCGTTAGAGCGAAACATCCACTGGCGGTTTCTTCACCGCCGCCTTCCTGTTCCTTCCTCTCTCTTTCACATGTCTATTTCTTCTACTTCTCTCTGCTGCTTTTGTGGTGTTGAAGGTGATGTTCCTCATGTCTACTGTCACTGTCCCGTTCTCCTTCCACTTCTCAATACTGCCTTTTGTCTTGTAGGCACCATTTGCTCCAGAGACATCCCTTTTCAAGCGTACGAGTGGCTATTGCTTATCAAACATCCCCCGGCTATTTTGCCGGATGCCTGTGCCTATCTCTTCGTACTTGTGAAACATGTCGTTTTTCTTTATCATCAATCTCTCCGCTCTCCTGCTACCACACCTAGTATCCTCTCTGCTGGCGCGGCATTACGGTCGATTTTTAGGAATCGCATCGTGTCTCGACTACGCCTGGAGAACTTCGCTGCTTCCACCCCTCAATCTCAAGCCTCTTTCCGGTCTACCTGGGCGCAGGGGACCGGTTGGTTCGAAATCACTGGATCTTCCATTCATCTTTCTTTCTGATTTTTTTGTTTTTTTCCAGCTTCGAAGATCTGAATGCATCAGTCGAGATTTTGTGTTCTCTCTTCCTGGTGCTTCGTCACAGCGTCTACTAAGTGTTTGTCATGTAACTGCTTATGATTTGTATTGTAGGGGTTTTCTGCAATTTTTGTGTAATTCGTGTGCATGTACCGTGTTGTATTTGTTTCTTCCTTGCACCTGTCCTTAATACTTATTCTTCACTCATGTGTCTGCTTTTGCTGCCTGTACCTTCATTGAGTTGCGCACCGTGTGTTTGTTCTCTAGGAGCAATACGAGAGGTATTGCCCTGCGATACTTTGTTCTTTCTGTTTTTTCTTGCTGCATTGTGTTGCATCTTTTAATTTATACCTTATTTCTGTCTTGCATTTTCACATTCTTTGACGTCATGTATTTTTTGCTCGTCCCATGTCGTTGTTTTTTGGACCGATGCAATACTGCACGGCTTGCTGTTTGTATTTTGTGTATCCTTGTGTTTCACTTGGGAAGTTTGCCCAAGTTTCCACTATGTTCTGTAATACTTATCATGTTTTTGTCACATATCGTGTGGTTTCCTGGATTGTGGGAACATCTGTACCTTTATCGTAGTATATGCTTTTGTTGTGTTTTACATGTTCCCTTCTTTTTGTGCACTGCGTTGTACAGCCATGTTCTTGTAAATATATTTACCTGTTGTTTTGTGCTCTGCTTTCACTCTGCACGTCATCACATGCTTTATTAATTAATCATTACTTTTGCTTGTGCATCATCTTCCTCAAGCATATATTGTTCCTTCTTAACGATTTTAACATTTTGTCATCCTTAGTTGACTGTCGTATCACATTCACCTGTAATATTTCATCAGTATCGCTCATTGTTCTGTTGTTTATTTTGCCATATGTGGTACGCCTGTATTCCCTATGTTTTTGCCAATAAAGTATATTTTGAACTAACTGCTATAAAAATATATAGCCAGTGCCGTTAATGCCCACCAGATGGAGACGTCTCAGTAGCTGAGCCCATCTTACGGATTTGTGATCTCAGAAGCTGACTAAAACACACATAGCACCGTGGATTGTTGGCCACCGTGATGTAAGGCTAACGCGCTCGGCTAGATATCAAGAGATCCGTGGATTCAACCCCCGCGGTGACCTATTAACGATTTTTTGGTTGCTATGTGTTTCTGGAACGTGGAAAGAGCGATGTATTTGTTTATTTACTTACGCCACGTATTTGGAGGATTTCCACGTATTGAAGATCACAAAAAAATGTTATTGAAGAAATTCAACTAAATATAATTAGTGGGATGGATGATCCTATTGATCATCGCACATTTTCTGAAATCTTGGAATCAAAGTGTACACAGCCACCCTTTTTTGCTTCTCCACATCTTGGAATCAAAGTGGACACAGCCACCCTTATTTGCTTCTCCGACCGCCGAAAACCCAGCTTTGCACAAATAAGAAGTCGCAAATGGAATTAAAATTCTCTGAGTATTACCACTCAGAAGGGGATATTCATCTTTTACTGATATCCAAAATTCAGGTAACTCCTTGCTGCTGAATTTTGTTTTCAACGTATTGTTGCAAGACAACTCAATAAGATTCTCTTCTTCTGCAGCAGTAAATTCAGATGGAGCAGTGGCATAAAATGGATCTTGACTCCATACAAATTTATCTATATTATAATTTTGAAAATATTTCTCAAACCAGGTGATAAGTTGTGATAAGCATTCTTCAAAAGTGGATTTCAAGCCTGGAGAGAAATCAAATCCATTGAAGGTCAAAAACTGTTGCAACAAGGGGAAACTCCGTCTTCATTCATTTTGCTTTTCCATAGTTTCAGTTTATTAATAAAAGCTGAAATTTTCTCAATCGACTTTAAAATGTGCACGTTGCTTCCGTGCAGTGAGAGATTCAGATCATTCATCTTTTAAAAAATATCACATAAGTATGCTAGTTTTACCAAAAATTCTTCATTCACAAAATTTTCGGTATACTTGTGGTCTTCCTCTTTAAGAAAAATATAAATTTCCTGTCGCAGTTCAAAAGCACGAGGCCACACATTACCGCGAGAAAGCCATCGCGAAGTGCTGTACTACAACAAAGACGTGTGCTCAGATCCCATATTCTCATATAGTTGTTGAAAAAACGGCCGAGTTCAACGGCCGAGTTTTTATAAAGTTTACTACATTCACTACATATTCTAAGACGTGGTTCAATTTAGGACTCAGATATTTTGATGCGACTGCTTTCCTGTGAATAACGCAATTGGTTAACACTGCATCAGGGGCTTTGCTTCAAATAAGTGCCTGCAATCCTACATTACAGCCGGATATAGAACGAGCACCATCAGTGCAGACACCAATGCACTCAGTCCACCCCAAATTATTTTCGAATATGAAAGTATCAAGGATCTCGAACAAGTCTTGAGCCTTAGAACTACCAGTGATACTTTTACAAAAGAGTTCTTCTGCAATGTTAGTATCATACACATTATAAACCGTGCATAGCAAATCAAGTCAGCACCATTATTATTATCTGTGGCCTCATCCAGCTGCAACCCAAATTACTTACCTTTCACTTTTTCAATTAATTGATCATCCATCGATCTGCGGGTGGTAGCATCATTTTAGTCTTCTTGGTGCGTTCAAATACTAATTGAAGTCCTCCCATTTCCCCCTTCCACTTGTCATTGTCTTCTGTTCCTCTCTGTTCTCTTCTAGCAATTCGGTTTTATCTAACTAATTTCTGTCTGGTTATATCACTTTTTAGCACGTCTTTTGTAAAACAAATCATGCTTATGCTATCGGTTTGTCCGTCCTTCCGTCTGTAGACATCATATCCGTGTAACTATTACTCCGATTTGAAAAATTATTTTTGCATTGGGAAGCTGGAAATATGCGAATGATGATTCTTCATTTCGTTTTTTTCTTTTACAATGTACAGTTTCGCTGCTAGGCGTAAATGCAGATGATGTCAAATTCAAAATGCATTTTATTCCATATATTTGCTTCTAAACATCCGATTGAAAAAATTGTTTTATCTTTCGATTCAATTTATGTCGAAGAGTAATTTAGGTGTAGTTACTTTTTCAAGTTATGCATAGATTTTCCGCTAGGGGGCGTAAAAGTAAATTACGTTTTTCCCGATAACTCTTCTTCTAAAACTCCGATTCGAAAATCTTTTTCTTCAGCGGATACAGCTCCTGATGTAAAATATTTTGCATGCAATTTCTAATTTTTGGTAAAGAGACCTTTAGCCACCTGGAGGCGTAAGTATTAAATTTTACTTTGGATTGACACTGCCGGAAAGTGAAAAAACAACACCAAGAAGGAATTGGCGGACGATCATGAAATTTACATATGTTAATGGGGTCGAGTTTACGTAGGTGTGATGTTAATTTCGGGACCAACTGGTGAGCGCTTACGCCACAGCACGGCATAATATGCAAATTATCGTCGGTGGTATTTAAGGAGTACGGCGAAGTGAATGTAATCAGTCGTCGGCGTACGGACAGGTGCGACGACACTGAAGAACCTGCAATACCTGGGCATGGAAGACGTGCAGGATTTCAGCAGTTATCGTATTTTGAGCGAGGTCGTCTAGGCGGACTCCGCGAGGCCGGGTGGTTGTATCGTCGTATTGCGGAGCGAATTCGACGGGAAGTATCGGTGGTGGTACGATGGTGGCGTAGATGGTTGAGGAACATTCCCACACGAGAAGATGTGGAACCGGGAGTCACAGACGGACTGATCAGCGGACCAATCGACGCATAAGAAGAGCGGCGTTGTCAGGCAGAACATCCACTGCGACGCAAATCCGAGCTGCCGTTGCGCCTAAGGTGACTGTGCGAACAATACTCAACCGTCTACTGGACGCAGGACTACGTGCACGTGTGCCTCTGACTCCAGCCCACCGTCAGGAACGGCTGCAGTGGTGTCGCCAACGTCTGCACTGGAGAACGCAATGGCGATCTGTCGTGTTCAGCGATGAAAGCAGAGTCTGCTTTGGAGCCTCCGATGGCCGTATGCGTGTTCGCAGACGCACAGGGGAGTGTCTCCACCCTTCTTGCATCCGCCAGCGACACACAGGGCTTACACCTGGTCTCCTGGTGTGGGGAGCGATCAACTATCACTCCCGTACACAACTAGTGTTTGTACCGGGTACGTTAAACAGCACCTCCTACATCAACAACATCATTCAGCCCGTTGTTGCGCCATTTGTTAGGTCGGTCCATCGTGGTGTTTTCCAGCAAGATAACGCACGCCCACACACGGCACGTGCAACGCAACATGCACTTCAGGGTGTGAGACAACTTCCATGGCCTGCACGTTCACCGGATTTGTCATCCATTGAGCACGTGTAGGATTTTATATGAAAACGACTTATCCGGTCTCCACGGCCAGCCGCGACCATCTCCGATTTACGCGTCTAGTTTGAGGATGCTTGGAACTCTATACTCCAAACTTACATCCAACATCTGTACGACAGACTACATGCCAGAATTGCATAGTGTGACGCAGTTCATGGCGGTTCAACCTCGTACTAACCATGTTACATGGAAATGTTATTTTTCAGTTTACCAGTAAATACAGCTGTATTTTGCTATAATGTTTTGATCACGTTATCCTCTGTATTCCGTTATTACGCTGTATAAATTTCGTTGATGTCAGACCTCTCCTCCTTGGTGTTCTTTTTTCACTTTCCGCCAGTGTATTTGCCACAAAGTTTGAGTTTCTAAAATATCGATAAAAAAACTTTTTCGCGGACCGATGCCCCTCACGTTGATACACCTTTTCGGAATATTTTCGTCTTAAAATGTTGCATGGTTTCTCCGCCAGGGGGCGTAGATGTATATCTTATTTTTGTCAATAACCCTACTTCTTATATTCCGATTTGAAAAATTCCTTGTGTATTGGATAGTTTCCGGTGTGACATATTTTTCATATAACTTCAAAAGTTTCAAGTAATTCATAGACTTTCCGCCAGGAAGCGTAAATGTAGATTGCGTTTCCTCCAATATCTCTGCTTCTATAACTCCGATTTGAAAACTTTTTTCTGCACCGGATACAGCTCCTCAGGGGAAATCCTTTGCATGTAATTTCTAATTTTCGGTAATAAAAGGTTTGGCACCCAGGGGGCGGAAGTCTTAATTTCCGCTTCTGATGTATTTGCAGCAAAATCTGAGCTTCTAAAATCTCGACTAAAAAACATTTTGTGAACCAGTACTACTCGCATCGACAAACCTGTTAGGAATATTTTCTTTTTTAGAATAATGCAAGGTTTCTATGCTAGGAGGCGTAGATGCATATTTTATTTTTGTCAATTTCCCTACTTCCAGCGGTCTGATTTGAAAAATTCCTTCTTTGTAGTATAGTGTTTCCAATACGAAATGTTTTTCATATAAATTCAAAATTTTCCAGTGAATCATAGACTGTCCGCTAGAGGGCGCAAAGGTAAATTGCGTTTTCTCCAATATTCCAGTTTCTAAAACTCCGATTTGAAAAATTCTTCCTGTGTCGCATACAGCTCCTGATTTAAAAATGTTTTTCATATAATTTTTAATATTAGGTAAAGAATGATTTGGCCACCAGGGGCATCAATATTAGTTTCTGCTTCTGATGTATTTGCAGCAAAATCTAAGCTCCTGAAAACTGGACTAAAATTTTATTTATATTTATTTATTTTTTTTTTTGAACTGATACCGCTCACATCGAAAAATCTTTTTCAGAATACTTTCTTCTTAAAATAATGCATGCTTTCCATGCCAGGGGGCGTAGATACATATCTTATATTTGTCCATATCTCTGCTTCAAAGATTCCGATTTGAAAAAAAAATTCTTTGTCGGAGAGTATTTCCGCTGCGAAATGTATCATATAAATTCAAATTTTTCTTAACGCACAAGGCTGCAACCAGAATACGTAAGTTCACGATTCCGTTTACAGCAATATCTGCGGGATTAAAAACCCGCTTGAAAAATTTCTTTCTTAGGTGAGATACTACTGTTTTCCATAAGCCATTGACTTTGAATAGCTTTGGTTAATTTAATTCGCTTCAGAACGGATTCAAAAGTCCTGCTCATTACACCCGAGAGTTCTGTGTCATCTTTCTTTTTATAGTCCTATTTCGAGATGGCGTGAATTTTTAATTCTTAATAAACCATATGCTATGTTTGTTTTTGTTGGAAAGAGTGCGATGTGTCCGTTCAAGTTCCACACCAAAACAATAGATGGCGTTGCTGCGTTAAGTGAACTTATTTGGAAACAAAAAGAAAACTCTCATTCTCACTCCATGGCAAGATGTAGTTATGCGCTTACCTTCGACCTCAGAAAAACTGTTCCCGTGAGAACCGAAACAAAAAGTTGAAATTATGTGTGAACGTACTGCGTATGTGATGTTGTTCCAAAAAGCAATATAAAATTAGATAGCGTGTGATTCAAAATCTCTGCAGTGTTTTTTAGATGTTTTAATATTCAGTGTGATGTGATGTGAATATATTCGTTTGATTAAAGATACAGGATTATCTATTTAAATGTGGTAAATACTCTTTATGCTCTCAACCATTCGTTCTGTGAGTTCAAGAATTCTCTTTCGTTTGTTAAATCCGTCATTTGAGATCAGTGCGTGAACCTACTTAGAATTTCTAACAGTTTTTAGCCAGGTAAAATGCCGTTTCCCTGTTATCTGAATGACGTTCATTTAAACATGGCCCGCGGTTCTCTATTTCTTTTCTGGTTCATGTATTTCGTTTGCCCTTTCCAACTTTAAACTTAGCAGTATTTTCTCGTGTAACATATATGTACTTCTCACGGTGAAATTATCCCATCTTCTTTACTTTCAATACAGTTTCATGTACTCCTACGACATGTTAAAATTGGAAGTATGCAATGTTTGAAAGTGTTCCTCTGGTCAGAAATTCTAAATATTTTCCCTAAACATTATTTTTTCAAAACGAACATTACCTGTTTCCGGTTTTCTTATCCATTTGTGAGGTACGGATTATTGAGAGAATTTTAATTTTTATGGCTTTGTGGCCAGAAAATCTGCCACGGTTGTATTACATCACATTCTCAATACTTGAGTTTCCTTTAATTTATTTAGAGATTTCTGCAACGGTTGTACTACATCCCATTCTGAAAACCTCAGTTTCCCCTTCATTTATTTGCGGATGTCTTCAACGTTTGTACTACATCACATTCTCAATACCTCAGTTTCCCCTTCATTTATTTGCAGAGGTCTGCAACGGTTGTACTACATGTGACGTACTACAGAGGTAAAGCACATGTCAAAACGACAAATCTGCAGCGATATATTCCGTCCGTGTAGCTTAGTTGGGCGAGCAACTTACTCCGAAGTGAGGGGGCGGGGTTTCGATCCACGTCACGTACAAATCTGTGTTTTCACGTACATCACATTCTGAATACCTCAGTTTCCCCTTCATTTATTTGCAAACGTGCATTTCTTTTTGTTTCATTCAGCATTCGTTTAAATTTTTTAGTTACCTTTGAAATAAAGATTAGGTCGCAAAAATCTATTACGTCGTTATTTTATTGTGGTATGTGTTTTTATACATTTTTAAAACTGATTTCAGGGGTTCTCGGATTGAAATGAAGAGACAAACAATAAAAAAGTATCTTGAATTATTATTCTGCATTTTAACAAGTCTCTATCTATTAGCAAATGTTAGAAGATGAGAGGATTTATTTGCTTATATAAATGCAGGTGTACTTAGCAACGCTATTTTTCTAAGAAATCATCGTTTCCTATAAAGCATGAAACAAACGCATGTTTGAACGTCGTAAAAATGGGATGTTTTTGATTAGAAAATGCAAATCCCTCAATTTCAGGAATATATGGCAATCTTTTCTTCCTTCGAATCAACTAACAATAATGTCGTGTTTTGAAATTTTTGAGGATAAGTATGCTTCTCATCATGCAAACTTAGGTGCTATCAACTGAAAGAAAAATTCAAAGGAAATTTAATTTTCTAAAGATATATGTTTTATTTATTGCTTTCAAACGGATGTCAGTTTTGGTTTTTATCTGACATATCGCGTTCTCATAAACTGAAAGTTCAAAGAGAAGAACGCTTTCTTTTTAATACCTCTATCTTCATGCTCTTGTTAGTTCCAACCAATTACAGCTTATTGGATATATTTAGGTGGTATCAGAAAGAAAGTTTTCGAGGGAAAATATTTATGAGATGCAACTCTCCGAAGGATACGTGATGGCTTCGTAAGGATTTTGAACGTGCTGTAGGGAAGGTTGTCGACGGCAGCTGACTTGAAAGAAACTCCTAACACAAACAGACATGGACTCGGATATCGTTTTCCGAATGAAAGGCATTCTCGTAGGGATTCATCTAACTTTCCTTGGCGCCCAGTAATTGAATACGAGAGGAACAGAAGGTCTTCTTCAATCGTTATCAAATGTGTCGGCACAGCTTAATTTGACTGGAAATGTTTAAGCCCTGGGGTGGATGCGCTTTATCGAATCGTTTTTGACGTGATTTGGTGTAAAGAAAGGCTTCAGGGAACAGTCTGAAAAATCGAAGACTCCTAAACAAACCTATACACATAGCAATGTGGAAATGAAGTGGTTGTGAAAATAAAAATCATGAAGAAAATTCAAAAATCTAGAATGTTATTTTAAGATCATGGTGCAAAAATGCTTCCTGTAAATGACATTCCGAGGCTTTTCTTTCCAGACAGGAACAGTTCTTTTAATCTAATAAGTGAACTTCATTTTGTCGAGTGAAATTGTTCAAACAACGATGAAGCATAGAATCACGTTAAAAAAAATAAAAACAATTGGTGGAATGCATCCTGCATCAGTAAAATATTTTAAGTCATTACTCAAGCAAAGCAGAAGGAAAATGAAGTAAAAAAAATATATTGAAATTTCTCTGCATATAAAATCAATTGAGGTTTATTTACTAGATTTTTGATGAAACCTCGACAACATTTTCTTTCGGGATTTAACGACTTTCAGGAGCAGCTCAAAGAGATATATACAGCCATCCGTCGCTAATTTGGGGCCACTGGTTCAAGGGATGGAAGAGAACCAAATAGCTGGATGTGTATCTGTATTCTTTGAAATTATATATGTTTTCTGGAAGACTATGTAGGAACTAGTGAGCACGATGGACAGATATATATATTTTGTGGCATGTACATCAGAAGAGAATTAACTTAACTTTCCTTGGGAGTTTATGTTTCCTTAGGCAAATTTAGCTTCTTTTCGTTAAACATTTTCTCATTGAACAATTCATTACTTCCCTGAAGAGCTTCTCTTGTCTTCTCTAAAATCACTGAATGTAGTGAAAGAGTTAAAGAGAAAGATTTTAGCTAGAGATAGAGAATAAAGAGAAATATTTTAGCTAGAGATAGAGAATAAAAAGAAATATTTTAGCTAGAGATAGAGAATAAAGAGAAATATTTTAGCTAGAGATAGAGCATAAAGAGAAAGATTTTATCTAGAGATAGAGAATAAAGAGAAATATTTTAGCTAGAGATAGAGAATAAAGAGAAAGAAGAGAATTTAGCAAGAGAGAGTTTAGAGAAAGTAAAGAGAGAGAAGAGAGTTTGGCGGAAAAGAGTTGAGAGAGTTTAGCGGAAGAGAGTTGAGAGAGAGAGAGAGTTTAGAGAGATATTCGAAAGAGAAGAGAGCTTAACGAAACAGAGTTGAGAGGGAGAGTTTAGAGAGATATTTCAGAGAGAAGAGAGTTTAACGAAACAGAGTTGAGAGAGAGTTTCGGCAGATATTTGAGATAGAAGAGAGTTTAAAGGAACAGAGTTGAGAGACAGTTTAGGCAGATATTTGAGAGAGAAAAGAGTTTAGAGAAAAGCAGTTGAGTGAGAGTTTAGAGAGATATTTGAGGGAGAAGAGAATTTAGCGAAAAAGAGTTGAGAAATATTTCAGAGATAGTTTAGGGAGATATTTGAGGGAGAAGAGAATTTAGCGAAAAAGAGTTGAGAAATAGTTCAGAGAGAGTTTAGAGAGATATTTGAGGGAGAACAGAATTTAGCGAAAAAGAGTTGAGAAATAGTTCAGAGAGAGTTTAGAGAGATTTTTGTGAGAGAGGGGACAGTGGAGAGAGAGGGAAGATGGTTGAGGGAGAGAGTTGAGAAAGAGGAGAGTTGAGTGACAAAGCGTAATGAAAAAAGAGAGAGGGAGGGACGCTGAATGAGACAGAGAGTTGAGAGTTGTGTGTGTGAGAGAGACACAGAGAGAGAGTGAGAGAAGCAGGGGTTGAGTGAGAGAGAATTTACGAACGAATATAATCATTGATGAACACATTGTATGTACGTCCTGGCTTTCCAGTGATAATGGATAGTTCTTAAGTTATCATACACTGTGGCTCCAATAAACTTGCAAGGCCACTACCAATTCCATTACATGACACCACACTCATCTGGTAAATGGTATCGTCCCCAAACGACGTATATATAGAAGCAAATATTTCTGCAAGCTCGAGTAGTAGCATTCGCAGTTCAGATGGAAGCTTATCAGGATTTAAGCGACTTAGAACGTGGTATGACAGTCAGAGCCCAGGAAATGGATCAGTCCATCGTGGAAATTACCATGAAATTCGGATTAACATGGTAAAAAAATTTCAAGGGTGTACCTGGACTACACAAACTCAGGGAAAACACATAGAGGGAGAGACATGTGTGGTTGTAGAAAAGCCCTGGACGATCGTGGAGATTGGTGTCTGGCACGCATTGTAACATCCGCATGGCGTGCAATATTGCCGAAAATCACAGCGAAATTTAATGCTGGGGCCAGTAGTAGCATCAGCGCTCGGACATTGCAAAATTCCTTGTGTTCTAAAAGATTACGGAGCCGAATGGCCACTCGGGTGCTATGGCCTACCCGACGAGACAAGGCTGTGCACCTTGCCTGGGCTCAGAAACACAGCCATTGGTCGTAAGATGACTTGAAACGTGTAGCTTAGTCCGATGAATAGCGATTGTAACTGTTTCAGGGAGATGGGCGACTCCGGGAGTGGCGACAGACCAACGAGGCAATGGATCCCGCTTGTTGACAAGGGACAATGCATGCAGGCGGTGGCTCTGTTATGATGTGGGTTGTTTTTGGCTATCACGTTTTAGAACTTCTGATATTTCTGCTGACAGTTCTGACCGGTGGAAAACATTTGCACCCGTTAGTGTCATGCTAACACTCCACCCAGTATGACCTCTTTCAACACGACAACGCGCCAACGCACATGCCTACAATCTTCCGCTTAAAAGTGGAAGAACATTCCACGGAGTTTGGATCGTCCCCCATCGTTCCTTGGAGTTAAATTCCATCGAGCACATCTGGGACGCTGTTCAACGCGCTTTCAATTCCAGGAATCCCCCACTGGAGAATATTACTGAATTGTGAGACACTTTTCAGGAAGCATGGTCCGCACTGTCTCTACTGTACTACATAGAGCTCGTGGAGTGCATGCACCGCCGTGTTGCTGCCGTTATTCGATCGCGAGGTGGACTGACGCGGTATTTTTTTTATTGGAGGTTTAACTACCACCGTGAGCCACTCAATGTGCGATAAGTAGTCACCCGTCCCAAATTTAGGGGCACTGGTTCCTGAGAAGAGAGGGAGCCAGTGCCGTAAGACAAACACAACATCCATGCCTTACCGGGATTCGAACCCGGACCCGATCGGACCAGAAAATCTTTAAATTTTATACATTTGGTGTTACCTCGCACCCCCCTCCCCCACCCCCTACGCCCCGACAGGTTTCCTGAGTTAGCAGATGCCCTAAGAACATTTGTTGACTTGTAGGTTGTATATGCAACCTACAAGTATTATACACTGACGAAAACAAAAATCCCAACACCACGAAAACATAGTTGTAGAGGAATGAAATGGCGGCAATACATTTGTATAGGTAACATATTTAATCGATTAAGGTTTCAAGATCACAGCTTAATGTAAGCGCGAGAAGAGCCATTTTAAATGTGAAATGCTGGTACATTAATAACCGGTGTAACCGCCAGAATGTTGAATGCAAGCACGCAAACGTTCATGCATTGTGTCGTACAGGTTCTGGATGTCAGTTTGTGGGATGGAGTTCCATGCCTGTTGCACTTGGCCAGTCAATACAGGGACGGTTAATGCTGGTTGGGGGTGACGCTGGAGTTGTCGTCCAATGATGTCCCATACGTGCTCGATTGGTGAAAGATCTGGTGATCTAGCAGGCCACGGAAACATGTTGACACTCTTTAGAGCATGTTGGGTTACAACAGCGGTATGCGGGAGAGCGTTATGCTGTTGGAAAAAAACCCCTGGAATGCTGTTCATGAATGGCAGCACAACAGGTTGAATCACCAGACCGACGTACAACTGTGACGTCAGGGTACGCGGGATAACCACGAGAGTGCTCCCGCTGTCATAGGAAATTGCTCCCTAGAATATAACTCCAGGTGTAGGTCCACTGTGTCTCGACCGCAGAAAGGTTGGTTGCAGGCGCTTACCTGGCCTCCTTCTAACCAACACACGGCCATCACTGGCCCCCAGGCAGAACCAGCTTTCATCAGAAAACACAACAGATCTCCACTCCGTCCTCTAATGAGCTCTAGCTTGACACCACTGACGTCGCAAACGGCAGTGGTTTGGAGTAAGTGGAATGCAAGCTGCAGGGCGTCTGGCTCGGAGCTGTCCTTCAAGTAACCGATTTGTAACAGTCCGTTGTGTCACTGTGATGGCAACTGCAGCTCGAATTGCTGCCGCAGACGCGGTACGATGCGCCACGGCCATACGCCGTACACACCGGTCTTTCCTCTTAGTAGTGCAACGTGGCCGGCCGGAACCCGGTCTTCTTGCGGCAGTACCTTCCCTTGACCACCGTTGCCAACAATCATGCACAGTGGCTACATTCCTGCCAAGTCGTTCTGCAATATTGGGGAAAGAAAATCCACCTTCTCGTAGGCCTATTACACGACCTCGTTCAAACTCCGTGAGCTATTGATAATGGCTACTTCGTCTTCTTAAAGGCATTCTTGACTAACATCGACACACTACGTCGAATCTCAACGATAACGAACGCTCACGATCGTTACAGCGCGTATTTACAGCAAACCTGCTTTGCATGTTTCGAGCGGCGCTACTAGGGCCACACGTATGTGCCGAGCGCGAAGTTTGCATAGACGTCATCTTACCGATGTACTCTCACCGCCTACCAACTGTCGTTTATCTAACACAACCCCTTCTTGTTGTTAGGATTTTTTTTTTCGTCAGTGTATATTACACTTTTAGTTATTACACTTTTAGTATTTACCCCCCCTCCCCCGACAAGTTTCCTGAGTAGGCACATGCCCTCAAATAATTTGTTGAGTTGTAGCGCTGTAAAGGCTGAAAATCTCCCTATCGGACAAGAAATACTTTATATTTTAGGTATCGCCCCCCATCCCTCCTTCCTCCACACACACAGGCTGCCTCAGTAGGAACATGCCCTCAGAATACTTGTCGAGTTGTAGCTTGTAAATGCTGAAAATCTCCCGATCGCACGAGAAATTATTTATATTTTGCACTTTTGGTATTAACCCGCCCCCCCCCTCACCGACTTTGTAAGTTTGTAAACCCTGAAACATTTTGTTGAGTTGTAGATCATAAACATTTTTCATAAAGAATTACATTAATTATCGCAATTAAGAAAAGACGAAATTACGGAAACTTTATACGACTCAGATAACCAACCTCTGGGATTCGTGGCCACGAAGCAGTCAAAACGCGATTTTTGTACGGCACCTTAAAACTTTTGTGGCCACTTCTGCTACACCCGTAGGGACATGGTAATAAATAAAACAAATAATATCATATCTTAGTGTAAAGGGAGTTCGCCGCCCAGGTGGCGCAGTGGTCTAAGCGCTGGCTTATGATCATTAGTCCGTGAAGTGGTCCGGGTTCGAATCCCGTTAGGCGTGGTTGTTGTGTTTGTCTTACGGCACTGGCTCTCTCCCTTTCCTGGAACCAGTGACCCTAAATTAGGAACGGACGACTGCTTATAGCCCATTGAGTTCCTCACGGTGGTCGTTAAACTTTCAATTAAAAAAAAAAAAAAGAAAAAGAAGAAAAAGGGAGTTCAATAACGGTCCATATCATCTAAAGGTTCAATATGAGACTCTACCAACAGACTTCGGTTTATCTAGATAGACGACTTTAGACTTAGTGCGCTAAATTAGTTCAATATATATAAAAATCTACGTAATTTAGTCTTCATAAGATTTAATATGGGCAAATGTTGCACACGTGAGATTTTACTGAAATACACGTTTACAGAGTAGTACTAATATTTGAGGTATTAGGAGACTAATCTGTGGTAGTACTAATATTTGAGGTATTAGGAGACTAATCGATAATAGGTTTCACGAAAATAAATAAATTTGAGTTTCAAATTCAAAGAATATTGCCTTTCGATCGAAATTAGCAGCTGGTTAAAACGATCTTTCGATGAACTGAACATTCGATAAAGTGATCTTTCGGTGAAGTGAACTTTTCGATTAAGTGAAATTTTTGGTGAAACGACCTTTCGGTGAAATGAATGTTTGGGTGAAATAAACTTTCGATGAAATGAACTTTTCGATCAAAGGGCCTTTCGGGGAAATGAACTTTTCGGTGAAGTGATTTTCAGTGAAGTGATCTTTCGGTCAAGTGGTTTTCGTTGAAATGGACCAAACCCTTCGGAGGTTCAATCACATTGATAACGATTCAATCACATGATTTTCCAACTCATGCAGCACGCTCCAAGCACAGTGGCTAGTTGCATTTTTATCGAGAAAACGGAATGCATGTACAATAGCAGTATGAAACAGTGCCACAATGGTCACAATGATCACGTTTCGCTACAATGAGGCATTTATGTTGCCATGACAAACATACAAGGGAGTGCGGCCATTAAAACACACCTCTGCTTAGACCAGAACTAACTGTCGTTGGTACGGGTGGACGGACTGTACATAGTATGACAAACATACAAGGAAGTGCGGCCATTAAAACACACTCCTGCTCTGACCAGAACTGACTGTCGCTGGTAAGGGTCGACGGATTGTACGCAGTATGGATACACTCGTGTGCCCGGTTTCCTCCACATGTGTTCTCCTTGAGTATCAGGATAAAAAAAGTGAAATGGGATTCCGCTGTAAAAGCACATGGTGCTACTCTGTATTGCATGATACGTACAGGGTGGTCGAAAACTTCCCTAGGGGCTTCGATTGACAACTGCACAATAACGAACAGATATATAGTACTGCGATTTGAGACATTTGAAAGAGTAAATATTCGAGTTTAATAATCTTACCTTAATAACCTCTACATGTGCGCCTTTGGTGGCACGTAACACATCCACTCAGTATTCAATTTCTTGTTATGTGCCATCCAACATGTCAGGATCGATTCTATCAAACGCTGCTGTAATGCTCTGTTTGAGCTCCCGAAGGCTGCTTAATCTTTCCCGGTAAACCATGTCCTTGACATAGCCCCAGAGGAAAAAGTCTAAAGGAATGATATCCTGGGAACGGCGTGGCCAAGGAATTGGACCATCTTTGCCAATCCATATGTCGGGTAACTCACGGTTCAGGTATTCACGAACGTCAAGTCCCCAATGTGGGGGAGCGCCATTTTGTTGCAGTATAACGTTTGGTTGCAAATTCTGTAGTTGAGGAACCACAAAGTTCTAATTATTCATTTGCACTGTGTGCTCGGAGAAGAATGGACCAATTACACGATTACGCATGAGCCCACACCGAACATTCACCTTTGGACTGTGCGCGGCATGCTCCCCGACTGAATGTGGCATTTCACTACACCATATACGAACGTTCTGAGTGTTGACTTTCCGTGCACGTAAAAGTTTGCCTCATCCGAGAGAATTGTACGGCGTAGGAAACCTTCTTCAACTTCCAGCAGCTCCAACACATCCCAAGCGAATGCTAAGCGCTGAGGTCCATCGTTCGGTTTAATCTGGTCTACGAGTTACATTTTGTATGCGGTTAGTTTCAGGCGTTTCTGAAGCACTCCCATCAATGTAGATCATAGAACATTCAGTTGTAAAGAGGCCTTTCTCGTGGACTTACTAGGACTGCGAGCAAAAACCTTCTGTATGCCCTGCACAATTTCTTCACTGACACGGGGTCTGCCACTTCTTTGTCGGCCCAAGACGCTACCAGTATCCAATAATTTCTTCTTCCACGCTCTGATACCAAAATAACTCGGTGGATCTTTACCATGTGTTGGACGGTAATTTCTTTGTACCGTAATCAGAGACTTTTCTCGAAAACCAACGCACACACCTTGCTTTCTCCTGCGGCGACGACATTTTCAGTGGTTATGCAGTCGGCGTCGGTATTTGCGAGCTCGAAACACCACCTGTAAGAAAGAGATGGAGTTTAAAACTCAAATATTTACTCTTTCAAATGCCGCAAACTGCATTGCTATAGATCTGTTCGTTTTTGTACAGTTGTCAATCGAATCCCATAGGGGGCTTTTCGACCACCCTGTACTTTATGACCGATGTACATCTTTGACGATTGTGAGCTGTTGTCAATGCTATACATCTCATCGGCCTCCTTGCTCTGAGTCCGTACTCGTGAAGACGGTTTCGTACCGTTTGAGTACATACTGTGACACCAGAAGCAGTTCGAAGTGAATACCGGAGTTGGCTACT
This sequence comes from Macrothele yani, assembly GCA_039090855.1. Classification (NCBI taxonomy): domain Eukaryota; kingdom Metazoa; phylum Arthropoda; class Arachnida; order Araneae; family Macrothelidae; genus Macrothele; species Macrothele yani. The sequence continues at coordinate 193,064,418 of CM076995.1, forward strand.
GGTGATACCAGGCCTTCTTCGAGCATTTACTCTCATGTAGATTGCTTCCTGGTCAACCTGTGTATAGACGATTTACTATACTTTGCTAGACTCCTAAAGTAGTACCCACATCGATCTGCCGTACACGTGCCTGTAACATACCAACAGCCCTCTTTCTGTTGTCAATGCTTAAACGTCGTTTGCACATCATTTCAGGTTATCTCCAAACTGAAGGCAATATATTCAGCAAACGTTTAGACCAAGCGGTGAAACGACCCATTTTTCGCTTCCCGCATTGTACTTCTATTGGAGTTCACACGTCAGGTGCTCTGTCGTCATGATACTGATTTACATATGACGTAGCTACCCACGTTGATAACAGATCGAAGTAGTTGCTTAATTTGCATATCACAGAATTTTCCCTTCGAAACTGCAATATCCCTAACGCTTTTTTGAAGAGTGTATTATCGGTAATCTGATTTCGATAAATATAGGGATTTGTTATTTCATCAGTTAGTCTTACCATTCCGTTATAGTTTTAAAAGTACGCATGGCCGATGTGACCGCCTTATGCTGGCACCAATATATGACACCAAATTGAAATATTTGATAATTTAAAAACGTGGAAGTATGTACCCAAGCATATTTAAATATCTCTGCTGATGATACATCAAGCTGTGGTCATTCTCTACTTGGGTGTGATAAATACTCTCACCCAGACTACAGATTATGCAGCAACGCTCACATGTTACATATACAAAAATATACATACAAATAATTCAATGAATACAAGCACACTCAATCAACAAGACAATAACTACAATATCAAGAAATATATACATAACATGGTAATCAGCCACAAGGCACCAATCATCCAATCTTCAGGAAAGACATATCCGGTAGCTGTATGTTGGTCGAGTTTTAGGTGGATGAAAAATTTAGACTTCTGCCAAAAGATTAAAAAAATTGATAATGGCGTAGTCTTTCCTAGTCTCGGAGTTATTTAGTCCTATATTTGAACTTACATCCAGGGATGGGAGGCAATTCGTATTCATCTTTATTCTGACTTTCTGAACACACCTATTGTTATTTTGCCAACTAGATCAAAATTATCTATGTTCGTATTAGGTGGAATCGGAAGACTGTTGTTAAAAAATGGAAGTATGGTCTGAATAGAGGTAGGTGGTGGTTCTGGTAAGTTCTCTAGTTATCTCTCCTGATAGGTAGGAAAGACTAGGTGCCATTATCAATTCTTTAATCTTTCGGCAGCGGTCTAAATAACTACAATATCAAGAAATATACAGATAATATATATATATATATATATGGGGCCTTTTTCTGGATCTTTCCCTGTCCCTCAGAATCCAGTCTAAAATTTCGTTTGTCCATCGGTGGCCCGTTCTGTTGGCAACATGTCCAGTCCATTGCCATTTCAGTGATTTTTCTCTGGTCATGATGTCGTCCACTCCTGTCATTTTCCTTATCCACAAGTTCCTCTTCTTATCTTTCCTGGTTACACCAAGCATGCGTCTCTCCATGCTTCTTTGAGTTGTCTTCAGTATTTGTATGTTTTTTAGTTAAGGTCCATGTCTCGGCTCCATACTTAAGCACTGGCAGGATGCATTGATTAAACACTTTTCTTTTGAGAGCATACTGCTTTTAATTTTTAAGAGCATACTGCTCTTAAAAATTGTACTGTTTCTTCCAAAAGCTCTCCATCCAAGTTTTATACGCCGATTAATATCTTCATCAATGTGACTCTCACTCGATATCTGCTGTCCAAGATAAATGTAGGAATCGGTTGTCTTAAGCTTTTCTCCATCAATTGCTAAATCTTCGTTTCTTGTAAAAACATTGTACATCACTTTTGTTTTCTGAAAGTTCATTTTTAATCCCACTTGTTTACTCTTGTCAGAAAGTTCTTGGATCATACTCTGCAGCTTTGAAGACGTAGTTGCATAGATTACTACTTCATCAGCAAAACATAAATGAGTTAAGTAATCTCTATTAATTTTTATCCCTTTGTTTTCCCAGTTCACTGATTGAAAGACATTTTGCAATGTGGGGTCCAAGAGCTTGGGAGATATGGTGTCAACTTGTCTCACTCCCTTTCCAATTCTTGCATCAAACAGAGGTCAGCGTTCTTTGCACGTTTATAAGTGAGTCACGGGAAACATTAATTGGCCGCCACCGGGAATCGATCCCGGATCTTCCAGTTACGCGCCGGATATGCTTCCACTACACCACAGCGGACTCGAATTCCTCCAGACATACACTAACTCACATACACTAACCTCCAAGCCAATTTGGCAGGTTGCTTCTTGGAGCCCCACACAATGCTGGGGATTCAGCAAAGTAGGCAAGCAGCAATAGAACAAATAATTAGAAGGCGAATGAATAATCAATACAAACACGTCAAGTGTCTGTATTGATTCCAATTCTTATTTATGCTGTATCCTCAAATATCCGAACCTTTGCAGTTGCATTTTCATAGATGTTATTAATAATGCTAAGGTATGCATCTTTAATACCACAGGATTTCAAAGCCATTATGGAATCGAAGGTTTTTCATAGTCAATAGAAGCCATGCATAATCGGAGTCCATATTCTTTTGTTTTTTCAATTAGTTCTCTCAGTACATGGATATGATCTGTAATAAGAGAACTAATTGAAAGAACAGAAGAATATGAACACCCACTATGCATGGCTTTTATTGACTATGAAAAGGCCTTCGATTACGTATCATCATCATCATCATCATCATTTTCAACCATTAACAATCTACTGCTGGACGAAGGTCTCCCCAAGTTTCTTTCACAACGGTCTGTCTTGTGCCCGTCTCTTCCGGGTTACTCCCGCATACTTTCGAATTTCATTCGCCCATTTCCCATGTGGTCTCCTTCTCGGTCTTTTCCTGTCCCTTGGAATCCAGTCTAAAATTTCAGCTGTCCATCGATGGTCCGCTCTTCAGGCAATATGTCCATCCCATTGCCATTTCAGGGATTTAACTCTGGTCGTGATGTCTTCCACTATTGTCATTTTTCTGATCCACAAGTTCCTCTTCTTATCTCTCCTGGTTACAGCAAGCATGCATTCCTCCATGCGCCTTTGAGTTGTCTGCAGTCTCTGTATGTCTCTTTTAGTTGAGGTCCACATCTCTGCACCATATGTAAGCACCGGAAGGAGGCATTGATCAAACACTTTTCTTTTAAGACATAATCGCATAGTGCTCTTGAAAATTATACTGTTTCTGGCAAAGGCTCTCCAGGCAAGTTTTATATGCCGATTAATTTCTTCATCAATGCGACCCTCACTTGATATCTACTGTCCAAGATAAATGTAGGTATTGGTTATCTGCAGCTTTCCCCCATCAATCGATAAATCTTCATTTCTTGTAAAAGCAATGTACATCACTTATGTCTTCTGAAAGTTCATTTTTAATCCCACTTCTTTACTCTTTTCAGCAAGATTCTGAATCATACTCTGCTGCTCTGATGGGGTAGTTGCAAAAATGACTACGTCATCAGCAAAACGAAGGTGAGTTAGATAATCTCCATTAATCTTTATCCCTTTGGTTTCCCAGTTCAGTGATTGAAAGACATTTTCCAATGTGCTATTAAAGAGTTTGTGAGATATAGAGTCACCTTGCCTCACGCCCTTTCCAATCTTTATGCGTGCTGTATTCTCAAATGCCCAAATCTTTGCACTTGCATTTTCATAGATGTTATTATTAATATTAATTTATGCATCTTCAATACCGCAGGATTTCAAAGCCATTGTAACTTCTGATGGTTTCACCAAATCAAAGGCCATTTCATAGTCAATAAAGGCCATGCATAATGGAAGTTCATATTCCCTCGCTCTTTCAATGAGTTCTTTGAGTACGTGGATATGATCTATAGTGCTGTACCCATTCCTGAATCCAGCTTGTTCCTTTGGTTGAGCCATGTCCATTGTCACCTTCAAGCGATGTGAAAGAACTTTAGTGAAGATTTTATAAACCACTGGTAGGAGGCTGATAGGTCTGTAGTTCCTGAGATCCAAATGCAATCCTCAGGAATGTTGCTTTCATTAAGGCATCGAGTGAAAACTTGGGCTAGTACTGTTTAATTTCTCCACATGCTTCTTGTATGATGTCTACTGTAATTCCATCTTCTCCTGGAGCTTTTCCCAGTTTCATGTTCTTGATTGCATGTGTAACTTCTGCTGGGAGGACTGGAAGATCTCTGGTACCTTTTGTAATGTCTGGAGTACATGTAGTGTTCAGTAGAAATTTCATATAGTTTTCAGTAGAAATCTTTTACTGTTGTCAAAATTTCACCTCAATTTCTTGTTACAGACCCATCTTCTTTTGTCAGAGCCATAATCTGTTTATTTCCCTTACTCAGATGTCCCTTTGCTCTCCTTAGGCATTGGTTGTTTTCAATTGCTTTCCCCACTAGTTCACAGTTAAATTTCCTTACATATTCAGTGATATTTTTTCGTACCGTCTTGCATAGCTCAATATATACGACTTTGTAAGTCACGTCTCCTTTAGTTGTCTTCATCTCTCTTCTTTTTAACATCAGAAATGTGGATTTTCCTGATAATTTGTTCGTATGCAACTTGTTCTTAGTACCAGTTATTTTTGTTGCTGTTTCTATAAGAGACTTGGTTAGTTTTCTGTTAACTTCAGAGATGTCCACTTCTTCCAACGTCAGACCTCCTAGACTCTAGAGCAAAGAATCTGTACCTCAGTTCCAAATTTGAAGGTATTATGATGTTTCTTAAGATTGGTCGTGTGAATACACTTTGTTTTTTTTATGATCTTGCCAAGCTCGAGTTTAGTGTTGTGGTGCATCTTACATCTTACTATTCGATGGTCACTACCTGTGTTGAACTTGTTTAGCACACTGCAGTCTTCCATGAGAAATTTCTTTTAACACATAATAAAATCAATTTCACTTGTCGTCCCATTTGGATGCCTCCATGTCCATTTCTTTTGCGGCTTTTCCTGGAAAAAGGAGTTCAAGATGAAAATCCTTTCTTCCTCTGCAAACTCAACGAGAGTATTTCCACGCTGGTTTCTGTTTCCGTGGCCGAATTTCGCTACTAAAGTTTCATTGTGTTGTCGTTACCCTATTTTTGCATTGAAATCTCCCATAATTATCTTCAAGTGCTGCTTTCCTTTATTATTTAGATCACGAATTTCCTCATAAAATTCTTCAATTTCTTCTTCAGCATGACTTGTGGTGGGTGCATAAGCTTGAATATAATCTGAGCCTGTCAACTTCTCGAGAGTTGAAAAACAAGTCGTGCAGATCTGTCAGAGGAACATTCAACTTCTACAACTTTATCCTTCAGTTTCTTATTTAATATAAATCCAAAATTATTAGTTCTGACAGTATCTGTCCCACGATAATAGGAGAGATGTCTACATTTCAGTTCAATGATATCTTCTCCTTTTCTCCTGACCTCACTTAGCCCGTCGATGTCCCACTTGATCCTTTGTAGTTCTTCTTTAAATTCACGGAGCTTTGAATAAGAAAAAAGGGAACGTCCGTTATATGTAGCCAAGGTCAGCATCAGATGGCAGCCTAGTCCGGTCTTTCGGTGATTCTTAGCACATTCTGCCTTCATGTCGCACTGGTCGCTAGCTTGGCCAGGTACATTCCAGCTGGCGGTGTCTGAGGGCCAAGATTTAAGTTGTGGAGTCAGTTTGGCCATAACTATAGTTATATCGCTATTTGTCGGTCGTCACAGCCCCTTTAGTGGGAACAGGATGCACCACGAGAAAGCAGGGTTGACATTTATCAAGGAGATGTTGTAGTATTGCGCATCACCCGATCTTACATTCCTTCGATTACGTATATATATACACTGCTGGCCACCCAAAATGCAACACCAAGAAGGAAGCATCCGATTGGCCCGAAATTCGGAGTATGCGTCGCCCGCGGGAGGACATGCAAGCGTTTAGCATTTCAGGGCAAATGCAAATCACGTGAGCCCGGCACGCCACCGAGAAGCACTATAAGAAGGGTGCACAGAAGACGGGGTGCAAGTAGCGGAAGTGTGTTGTGCCGCCGGACCTGTGCGTGGGAAGCTTTCAAATGCCTCGTCGCAGAATACGAAAGTCATTCCAGCACGTTTTCGAAGTTCAGAGGACGAATAGTGGCTTATCGCGACAGCGGTTTATCGTACCAAGACATCGGCGCCCTTGTAGGACGACATCCAGCCACAGTAAGGCGAGTATGGATTCGGTGAGTGCAGAAGGGACCGGCGTGAGTGATTGCCGCAGCCGCGGCCCACCACCGAACGAGATGACCGGCATGTTGTGCGGAGGGCATTGACGGCTTGCACCGCCACATCACGAACGATAGCGCAGGAATTACGGTGTGCTGCGCTACAACCTGTGTCAGCACGTACCGTTCAACGTCGTCTGCAGGAGAGGGGACTTGTCGCACGGCGCCCATTGCTCCGATTACTATTGACGTAACACCACCGGCGAGTGCGGCGGCAGTGGGCCGTTGAACGCCGCGCCTGGATACGAAATGGCACGACACTGTCTTCTTCGACGAATCCCGATTCTGTCTGCAACACCACGATGGTCGGATCCGCGTTTGGCGCACCACTGGAGAGACTGTATGACGCCTGCATATGCATCGCCATGCCGGTCCGTCTCCTGGCGTTATGGTTTGGGGCGCAATTGTATATGACACCCGCATTCCTGTGTTACGCATCGCCGATACACACAACAGCCACCGCTGCATCTCCAACGTTTTGGAGCCTGTAGTCCTCCCTTACTGGCAGGACCTGCCAGCGTCCACGTTTCAACAGGACAATGCGCGCCCGCACGTGACACGTATCGTGCAACAACTCTTCACGGCCCACCAAGTGTCACTGCTGCCGTGGCTCGCCTGTTCTCCCGATACGTCGCCCATCGAACACGTCTGATCGCTGAACGGCAACCGAGTGGCCCTGCAACCACCGCCCGCGGCTACGCCTGATGAACTGTGGCAATGTGTGGAAGCAGCCAGGACAGACATACTTCAAGCCCACATCTAAAGCCTCTTTCGTTCGATGCGGCGGCGTGTAGCGGCCGTGAGTGCCAGCCATGGGGGCCACACGAACTATTGATGTCTGCGTGTTCCGCAAATCGCACGGGCCTGTAAGCTCAATCGTTTCATCTTTGTATCTGTTGTTTTATGTCCAGTAAATCTAGCTTTGTTATCTCGTGTCCTGCTTGGTGTTGCATTTTGGGTGGCCAGCAATGCATATTTATATATATATATATATATAGAGAGAGAGAGAGAGAGAGAGAGATAGAGTGAGAAAACCATATAAGGAAATTTAGTTGTTAAACTTTAAAATGAAATACTCACATTGATCTGAAGTCAGAGCTATTTTCTTTATTCAGAGGTACGTTTCTTTTTGAAAAGACCATTCGAATACCGGTGCAATTAAAAGTGCCCGCTATTAATAAAAATTGGTGAAAATATTCCGCTGGTATTTGAGGCGGAGGTATGCAGTTGTCTTGGGCGACAAAATAAAGAAACTCGGCTCTGTCTGAAATACCCATTTATATAAACTGAAGTATATATTTTAACTTTCATTTCAAAACACGAAACTTATGTCCTAAAATAAGTTCCAAAGTCTTCCGACCGTCTGATTGACCGCGGAGGAAGACCGCCAGACGGTCGGCGATTAGCTCCTGTCGTGAACTATGCTCTTCCCAAACACCTTGATAGAGCGCTATTAGAGCAGAAGAAAAATTTTCGTTTTTGAAACGACGAACAATTCATGCAATATGACGTCATTAATTGAAATGTACAGTATAATGCATTATATATATCATCATCATCATTGTCAACCATTATCAATCCACTGCTGGACGAAGGTCTCCCCAAGTTTCCTCCACAACGGTCTGTCTTGTGCCAGTCTCCTCCATGTCACCCCTGCATACTTTCGAATTTCATCCACCCATCTCCCATGTGGTCTTCTTCTGGGTCTTTTCCTGTCCCTTGGAATCCAATCTAAAATTTCAGCTGTCCATCGATGGTCTGTCCTTCTGGCAGTATGTCCAGCCCATTGCCATTTCAGGGATTTAACTCTGATCATGATGTCTTCCACTCTTGTCATTTTTCGGATCCACGAGTTCCTCTTCTTATCTCTCCTGGTTACACCAAGCATGCACCTCTCCATGCTGCTTTGAGTTGTCTGCAGCCTTTGTATGTCTCTTTTAGTTAATGTCCACGTCTCTGCACCATACGTAAGCACTGGAAGGATGCATTGATCAAACACTTTTCTTTTAAGACATAATGGCATATTGCTCTTGAAAATTATGCTGTTTCTTCCAAAAGCTCTCCAGGCAAGTTTTGTACGCCGATTAATTTCTTCATCAATGTGACCCTCACTTGATAGCTTCTGTTCAAGATAAACGTACGTGTCTGTTATCTCCAGCTTTTCTCCATCAATCGATAAATCTTCATTTCTTGTAAAAGCATTGAACATCACTTTTGTCTTCTGAAAGTTCATTTTTAATCCCACTTCTTTACTCTTGTCAGCAAGTTCCTGGATCATACTCTGCAGCTCTGATGGGGTAGTTGCAAAAATGACTACGTCATCAGCAAAACGAAGGTGGGTTAGATAATCTCCATTAATCTTTATCCCCTTGCTTTCCCAGCTCAGCGACTGAAAAACACCCTCCAATGTGGCATTAAAGAGCTTCGGAGATATGGTGTCACCTTGTCTCACTCCCTTTCCAATTTTTACGTGTGTTGTATTTTCAAACAGCCGAATCTTTGCACTTGCATTTTCATAGATGTTATTAAAAATATTAATGTATGCATCTTCAATACCGCAGGTTTTCAGAGCCATTGTAACTGCTGATGGTTTCACCGAATCAAAGGCTTTTTCATAATCGATAAAAGCCATGCACAATGGAAGTTCATATTCCCTCGCTCTTTCAATTAGTTCTCTCAGCACGTGGATATGATCTATTGTGCTGTAGCCACTCCTGAATCCAGCTTGTTCTCTCGGTTGAGCCATGTCCAGTGTTACCTTCAAGCGGTGTGAAAGAACTTTAGTGAAGATTTTATAAACTACTGATAGGAGGCTGATAGGTCTGTAGTTTCCGAGATCTTCAATGTCACCTTTCTTATGTAGCAGGATCATTGTAGCGGTGTTCCAATCCTCAGGAATCTTTCCTTCATTAAGGCATCGAGTGAAAATTTGGGCGAGTACTGTTTCGATTTCTCCACTTGCTTCTTGTATGATGTCTACAGTAATTCCATCTTCTCCTGGAGCTTTTCCTCGCTTCATGTTCTTGATTGCATGTGCAACTTCTGCTGGAAGGACTGGAGGAACTCTGGTACTGGTATCTTTCATGATGTCTGGAGTGCATGTATCATCCCTTTCATATAATTTGGAGTAGAAATCTTTCACTCTTGTCAAAATTTCGCCTCTATTTCTTGTTACAGAACCATCTTCTTTTCTCAGTGCCATAATCTGTTTTCTTCCCTTACTGAGATGTCCCTTTGCTATCTTTAGGCTTTGGTTGTTTTCAATTGCTTTCCTCACTAGTTCACAGTTGAATTTCCTTACGTCTTCAGTGATATTTTTTCTTACTGTCTTGCATAGCTCTATATATTCCACTTTGGAAGTCACATCTTCTTTAGTTGTCCTCATCTCTCTTCTTTTTTGCATCAACATTTTGGTTTTTCCTGATAATTTGTTCACATGCAACTTGTTCTTAGACCCAGCTAATTTTGTTGCTGTTTCCATAAGAGCTTTGGTTACTTTTCTGTTAACTTCAGAGATGTCCACTTCTTCCGATGTTAGGCCTTCTAAAGCAGAGAACCTGTTCTTCAGTTCCAATTTGAAGGTATTATGGTGTTTTTTAAGGTTGGTTATGTCAATAGATTTTGTTTGTCTTATGAGCTTGCCACGTTCAAGTTTAGTGTTGAGGTGCATCTTACATCTCACCAATCTATGTTCACTACCTGTGTTGAACTTGTTTAGCACACTGCAGTCTTCTATGACGAATTTTTTGTTACACATAATAAAATCAATTTCACTTGTCGTCCCATTTGGATGTCTCCATGTCCATTTCCTGTGTGGCTTTTTCTTGAAGAAGGATTTCAAGATGAAAAACCCTTCTGCCTCTGCAAACTCAACGAGAGTATTTCCACGCTGGTTTCTGTTGCCATGACCAAATTTACCTACTGAAGTTTCATTCTGTTGCCGTTGCCCTATTTTTGCATTGAAATCTCCCATAATTATTTTCAAGTGCTGCTTACCATTATTATTTAGACGACAAATTTCCTCATAAAATTCTTCAATTTCTTCTTCAGGATGACTTGTGGTGGGTGCATAAGTTTGAATAATCTGAGCCTGGTATCTTTTCGAGAGTTGGATAACAAGTCGTGCAGCTCTGTCAGAGGAACTTTCAACTTCTACAACTTTATTCTTCAGTTTCTTGTTTATTATAAATCCAACACCACTAGTTCTGCCAGTATCTGTCCCACGATAGTAGAAGAGATGTCCACTTTTCAGTTCAATGAGATCTTCTCCTTTTCTCCTTACCTCACTTAGCCCCACGATGTCCCACTTGATCCTTTGTAGTTCCTCTTCCAATTCAAGAAGCCTTGAATCAGAAGATAGGGAGCGTCCATTGTAAGTAGCCAAGGTCAGCATCAGATGGCAGCCTAGTCCGGTCCTCCGGGGATTCTTAGCACCCTCTGCCTTCATGTCGCACTGGCCGCTGCCTTGGCCAGGTACATTCCAGCTGCCGGAGACTGAGGGCCAAGATTTAAGTTGTGGAATCATTTTGGAGGGGTTTGGCCATAACTCACCACGCTGGCCAAGCGGGTTGGTGAGTGTGGGATAGAATTTCCTCTAATCCCGATGGTATAGTTATACCGCTATGGGCGGTCGTCAGAGCCCCTTTAGTGGAAACAGGATGCACCACGAGAAGGCGGGGTTGACAGTTGTCAAGGAGAAGCTGTGGTGTTACGCATCACCTGACCTTACATCCCTTATATATATATATATATATATACAGTCGGACCTCTGCATATCGAAGTCGATGGTACCACAAAAAAAAAATTTCGATATATGGAAACGATCTTTTTTTATACATATGTATTGGGTAGTATTTTATATTTAGAAGCACATTTCGAAATCAGTGCACTCTCATAAATACCTTAAGTGAATATGAATCACATTATTTACAAATTATTTTCAGATGTTTAATTAAAAACAAGAAATAACGAGAAAAAATGTGCTGAACATATTTCGAAAAAATATGTATTTAAGCAGTATTCGTATGCATTTACATTTGTGTAAAAAACGTTGTAATGTATTTCTTCCCAAAAAAGTTCGGTGACGATTTGTCATAAATGTGTTCACACTTATTAAATCCGTAAAATACACCATCAAGAAATGTTTCGGCAAATTAAAAACTATGACGTACTGTATCAAATGCGGTCTTTTTGAGAAAGCTCAAGGGTTTCTTCTGCATCATTCTCTTCAGCCTCTTTGATGTCAGTCTGTTCTGTCTGAAATAAGCTTATTATGTCTTCGTCCGTCGGATATTCTGAAACTATTATGTCTTCGTCGTTGTCAAAGAACTCATCAAGGGAAATTCTTTGTCTGAAAAGACATTTGGTCTGAAAGTCATTCCAATATGACTCGAGTTATGCAACGCATTTAGTTCTTTGATTTGAAATGATTCCATGAAGCCTTTTGCAAAGGAATTTTTTACTGTTGATTCTAAAACGTCGGTTTGCCACACCTTAGTTAATTAAGCTATACAAATCCTCAGATCAGTTGTCTTATCTGTAGATTGATCTATTTCTAATGCCAAGATAAATCTTCTGAGAATACGTTTCCGATAATGAATTTTCAGATTTTTTAGGAGTCCCTGATCCATTGGCTGCAATTTTGAAGCTGTGTTTGGTGGGTGGAAATTCGATATCACATTTGATAGTTTTGATGCTACATTAGGATGGGCCCGGATTGTCTTCAAAGAGAGCAATTATTTCTGCTTAATGATGCTTTTATTGAAATTTAAAATCCGCTCCTCAAAACTATCAGTTGACATCCATGCCTTTCTATTATAACGATAGTCAACTTCTAAAGACGTCACGCCTTTGAAGCATCTAGGTTGTTTACGTTTTACTATCACCTATAATATTAGTTTTTCTTTGCTATTCATGTTAGCTCCCAGCAAAACTGTTATTCTCTCTTTGTTTATTTGCCCTCCATGACAATCATCGTCTTTAAAAGTATTTAACAATCTCGTTTAGCAAACATTTAAAGAAAAGTCCTGTTTCGTCGACACTAAAAATATTTTCAGAAATGTATTCTTCTAAAATCTTCTACAAAATCGTGTTTTTCCATGGGTCGCAATCAGCGCATACACGCTTTCACGTTTCCCCGAAGCAATGCATTCTTTTAAGCCATGTCGCTCCTTAAATTTATCCAACCAACAGGAGCCAGCTTGGAAATACATTTGCCCCAAACGACTGACAAACTCATATGTATTTGTAGCAAGATCTCAGATTGGCAAGTTTTTGTCACGAACAATTTTAATCCACTTTAAAACAATGTCTTCCACTTTTCCAAAATGGCACGTTTGAGAACGTGTTCTGTGAGATCCGATATCTTTAAAGATTTTCATAACGAAATCCCGATTTTTTATAATTTTCGACACTATACTTAGGAGAAAGCCAAATATACCAGCAATAACTTTTTTACGCATTCTACTGTCCGCATTCTTCAACAACTCCCACTGCTGGATGAAGGTCTCCCCAAGTTTCTCCCACAGTGGTCTATCCTTCGCCAGTCTCCTCCATTTCATTCCCACACCTTTCGTGCTTACGTACGGAGCACAGACATGGACCTTAACCAAACAAGTTAGTAAATTCATGCTATGCATTGATTATGACACGTTTTCCAATATACTAGAAATCATTACTCAAGCTATTACTCAAGTTATGAGGAAAATGGCTGAGGAATAAATCTCACCCCTGTGCCCTGACCTTTGATCCGTTTGGATGATATTCAACAGAACTGGTTCAGTATGTCTCCGAAATAACATGATAAAGTTTTGTCGCAATCGAAGCAATTTCACGTAAGTTACGATGCATAAGCGCTATAGAATAGATCCCGCTCCTGTGTCATAACCGTTCCTCCCATTTCGCCCATTTTCAATAGGATTTGTCCCCGGGAAGGTCCCTACAACATACCAACATTTCATCCAAATCGGAACATTTTTACGTAAGTTATGACACATAATGGCGATGAAAGTGATTCCGCTCCAATGTCCTGACCTTTGACCCCATTTCGCCAATTATCAAAAGGATTTTTCCCCAAGTGGTATCCTACCACATACTAAAATTTAATCGAAATCGAACCTTTTTTACGTTAGTTATGACGCATAAGAGCAGTGGAATGGATCCCGCTCTTATGTCCTGACCTTTGACCCCATTTCGTTCACTTTCAATAGGGTTCCTTCTCAGGTGTTCTCCTACAACATAATAAAATTTCATCGAAATCGAACGATTTTTACGCAAGTTATCGTGCGGACGAACATACTCACACAACGCGTGACGTAATGAGATAGATGGGAATCGCGACCATCTGCTAGCAAGGTGTGACGTCATAAAACTTTAATTGGATCCACAAACAACGTGGGACGTAATGAGATAAATGGCATGACCGCGTGCCAACATCTAATGGGCGACGCCATGACACCACACTACAAACTTGGTGATTCGGGGTGATTATTTAACCCACTAGACAAATTTTCTTAAAGTCGAGATCAAGCTAAATCGATTTCTAGTACCAGAAAGCTGTAGGTTAACGACTTTCATCAAAATCCTTAGAGCCGTTTTCAAAATAAAATTTACATACATACAAGAATTGCTCCTTTAAGGTGAACGTCAAGTAATTTTGCTTCCTGTACTTCGAATGGAAAAATTTCTGTACACATTTTCTTCCCAATTAATGCGTTCCCAAGGATGAAAATTTGAACATCGATTAAAATAGCTTCATTTTATAACTTGGAATACTTAATATTTTCTAAAACATAACCATAATTATGCAATCCAACATTTGTTTGTCTACTGACGTCATGAAAATACAGGTCGCGCCATCTTTTTTCTGGACAATTAATGCATTCACAAGGATGAAAATCTGAACATCGATTAAAATAGCTTCATTTTATAACTTGGAATACTTAATATTTTCTAAAAAATAACCATAACTATGCAATCCAACATTTGTTTGTCTCCTGACGTCATCAAAGTACAGGTCGCGCCATCCTTTTTCTGGTTTCAACACCACCAAAGGAAAAGTTATTGATTTTTAATATAATTATGGTTATGTTTTAGAAAATATTAAGTATTCCAAGTTATAATAAAGTTATTTTAATCGATGTTCAAATTTTCATCCTTGGGAACACATTAATTGTGAAGGAAATGTGTACAAATTTTTTCCTTTGAAAGTATAGGAAGCAAAATTACTTGACGTCCACCTTAATAATATGGGATAAGAGCGATGGAATGGATCGCAATTCTTTTTCCTGACCTTTGACCCCATTTGGTCCACATTCAATAGGGTTCGTCCCCAGGTGGTCCCCTACCACATACTGAAATTTCATCGACATCGAACCACTTTTACGTACGTTATGACGCATAAGGCAATGGAATGCATCCCACTCTTATGTCCTGAATTTTGACCCTACTTCACCCGTTTTGAATAATATTCGTCCCCAGGCGGTGCCCTAACACATAGTAAAATTTCATTGAAATCGAACCATATTTACGCAAGTTATGATGCATAAGGGCATTGGAATGATCCCGCTTCTACGTCGTGACCTTTGACCCCATTTGTCCCATTTTCAATAGGGTTCATTCCCAGGTGGTCCCCTACCACATACTAAAATTTCATCGAAATCGAACCATTTGTACGCTAGTTATCGTGCGGACGGACGGACAGACAAAGCTGGAGCATATACGCTTCTTCAACCTACGGTTGGAAAGCGTAAAAAAGACATACAAAGACTGCAGACAATTCAAAGAGGCAGGGAGAGATGCATGCTTGGTGTAACCAGGAAATATATGCAGAGGAACTTGTGGATAAGGAAAATGACAGGAGTGGACGACATCATGACCAGAGTGAAATCACTGAAATGGCAATGGGCTGGACATGTTGCTAGAAGAACGGACCACCGATGGACAACCGAAATTTTAGACTGGATTCCGAGGGACAGGAAAAGACCCACAAGAAAGCCCCATGCGAGATTGATGAATGAAATTCGAAAATATGCTGGAGTGATATGGAGGAGACAGGCCCAAGGCAAACAATTGTGGAAAAAACTTGGGGAGACCTTCATCCAGCAGTGGATTGATAATGGTTTATGATGATGATGATATATATATACCACAGAAAGAAAATTTTAAGCCCAGCTCCTTTGCTAAAGTTCGTGTTAAAAGTTCTTTAATGAGGCCAATAAAAGCAAACTGGCGATTTGAATGAAGAAAAATTAGGGTTCCCACAATAAAAACTAGATCGAGATTTTTTCTCATGCACGGTATGTTTACCCGCACAACAAAATAATATTTCCCCCAGGCCTTCCAGAATTAGGGATCCTTGCCCACAGACGGATACATAAGGAAAGGAACTTCAAAAGAAAAATGATAGCTGAAGATTCTCTTTCAACCGCTTCTTGGAGTCGATGGGCAGATAGTCTCTTTTGCATAAAAATTTGAAAAAGAACTGTGTTTCTGAGACATCCGATATTCTACTCTGATTTTTTTTCTGTAACCACTGAGACTTGACAGCGACGAACCGACTTTTTCACGCGCTGATGTTGAATATTGTTCTCCTTAGAAATAACATATTTTTTCGATCAAACAAAGCTCCACCAAACGTACATATATTTTCCTTAAAGAAAAGTACATCCCTTGTGAATGGCCTCTATTTTTATTAACACGACGGTTTAGAGAAATCTAAAAAATTCCTTTGTCTTCTATTCCTGAAATTCACTTGAACTACAATAGATTTGTGCCAGCTCCCTGAACTTCAATGAAAAATGCTCGAGCTCATCTCCTATGTTCCCCATTATTTGCTTGAAGGCCCTTTTGCATTACGAAGAACAGGAGACCTTTCAGAGCACACTTAGGCTCAAGAGATCTTCTCATAGAAAACGTTTTATTTTCTAAATTTGCCCGGGATTGTCAACACAAAACATTTCAATGCCGGTATTGCATGGCTTCACGAACTTCTGACTTACTTCGTAATCCACTTGGTTGACTTATCTTGCGCATAAAAGAGTTATTGTTCGGATTCAAGCACCATTATTAAAATTTGTAAGACGCTCTTCACGTACGCCTACATTGCACAGCGCTCAGAAAAATCACCTTTTACGAACTATAGGATATTAAAGCTTCCTTTTGTTTTTTACCTCTTCTGTTAAGTGAATAAAATCGTTAAAACATCACTTGAGGAACAGACGTCATTTTTGATCCAAGATTTGCAGATGATAATTTTACTGTTATAGCCAATGTAAACCAGTGCAACTGCGTCAGCGTTCACGTTTCAAAGGGTTTAAATTGAAATCTTATTTTTATCATGAAGTAATGCTGAATGCACCTCCCGGTGGTCAAGATATCGATGGTTGTGTTGCAGTAATAATCATCTATGAAAAGCAATCTCATGGCAGTGTCAAACTTCTTAGTAAAATTGAGTTTATTCATTTACTGATTTTCGTGGTAAGGGGGTCAACGAGAATTTGACTATTAATTAAAAATCAGGAAACCACTCACACCGCCAGATATGGTTTAGAATCCTTATGGGTGCATACCTCAAACACAGGAAACCTTTGCTTACTCTGGGAAGCCCCAATGCATAGGGCAACGGAACAGCGTTTTGACTGGAATGAAGACTAGAAACACCTCTGAAATATCCGGAACTTTTTATAAAGGGGACGCGCTCATGTCTCCTTTCTTAATTTTAGTTACGTTTGAGGCTTCGTTTCTTCCCCAAGAACGGGGCCTCCAGAACTTGGTGAATATGCTGTATTTTTCTGGCAAAGGCTGATAATGAAATAAAGCAATCTAACAAAAGCTTTTGCGTTTATAGCGCTTTTCCCTGTCTCCCATTTTCCTGCACGGCTTTACGTTTTACAGAGAAAGCTATCCTTGTCGATGTTATGTGATTTTCACCCTTCCACATACAGTAACACTGGTCATAAAATCAACGTCATCGTTGATTCAGAAACATACGAAATCAAGTGGAATAATATTATAACTGCCTACCTAAGGGTATGTTGGTCCGCCTTTTACCGACATAACAAGCTTACATTCAGCTTACTTTCGACTTCACAAAACCGCGGAACGGGTCATCAAGTATTCTTTTACAGACGGATAGAATGATGTCCCGAAGATCGGCAACGTAAATGGGTGATGACCCCCACAAAGTGTGCATATGATTGTCGAAACACACAGTGCTTCGCACAGAACAGTCCCTATCTGAAAGAGAGACATGCCATCCGGCTACACTGTAACCATGTTGAACAACACTTAGTCGAAAATATTGCGTATATAGGATCTGGTAGTGAGGGTGGGCTCATCCAGATTCCACCGGTTTCTATGAGAAGAGTCCATATACTGTGCCTCTGTCGTTGGTAGGTTTCTAGCCAATCGTTTAGTCTGTTCACAGCTGCTCAACAGAGTGGGGTTGAACATGAATCCTTCCGTTGCCAATCTGAAGGCTGGACTGATCAGATGGGGCGACCCTTTTCCGGTCGCTCAATGTTTAGTTGCTATGCTGTCTGGCGCACTGCAGGAGAAGCTGTAGAGGACGACTGGGGCCAATAGGAATATTAGCGAACCGATATCTTTCTAGCCTAGTTTGCAAGAGCTTTTCTTGGTTAAGCTCTACCGCTAACCAAGGAATCACCAGCCATCTGTTGTTCTATATCATCATCATCATCATCATGGTCAACCATTATCAATCCACTGCTGGCGGAAGGTCTCCCCAAGTTTCCTCCACAACGGTCTGTCTTGTGCCAGTCTCCTCCATGTTACTCCCGCATACTTTCGAATTTCATACACCCATTTTCCATGTGGTCTTCTTCTGGGTCTTTTCCTGTCCCATGGAATCCAATCTAAAATTTCGGCTGTCCATCGATGGTCTGTCCTTCTGGCAGTATGTCCAGCCCATTGCCATTTCAGGGTTTTAACTCTGTTCATGATGTCTTCCACTCTTGTCATTTTTCGGATCCACGAGTTCCTCTTCTTATCTCTCCTGGTACAACCAATCATGCACCTCTCCATGCTCCTTTGAGTTGTCTGCAGCCTTTGTATGTCTCTTTTAGTTAAGGTCCACGTCTCTGCACCATACGTAAGCACTGGAAGGATGCATTGATCAAACACTTTTCTTTTAAGACATAATGGCATATTGCTCTTGAAAATTAAGCTGTTTTTTCCAAAAGCTCTCAAGGTAAGTTTTGTACGCCGATTAATTTCTTCATCAATGTGACCTTCACTTGATATCTGCTGTCCAAGATAAACGTACGTGTCTGTTATCTCCAGCTTTTCTCCATCAATCGATGATTCTTCATTTCTTGTAAAAGCATTGAACATCACTTTTGTCTTCTGAAAGTTCATTTTTAATCCCACTTCTTTACTCTTGTCAGCAAGTTCCTGGATCATACTCTGCAGCTCTGATGGGGTAGTTGCAAAAATGACTATGTCATCAGCAAAACGAAGTTGGGTTAGATAATCTCCATTAATCTTTATCCCTTTGTTTTCCCAGTTCAGTGATTGAAAGACATTTTCCAATGGGGCATTAAAGAGCTTCGGAGATATGGTGTCACCTTGTCTCACTTCTTTTCCAATTTTTATGTATGTTGTATTTTCAAACAGCCGAATCTTTGCACTTGCATTTTCATAGATGTTATTAATAATATTAATGTATGCATCTTCAATACCGCAGGATTTCAGAGCCATTGCAACTGCTGATGGTTTCACCGAATCAAAGGCTTTTTCTTAATCGATAAAAGCCATGCACAATGGAAGTTCATATTCCCTCGCTCTTTCAATTAGTTCTCTCAGTGCGTGGATATGATCTATTGTGCTGTAACCACTTCTGAATCCAGCTTGTTCTCTCGGTTGAGCCATGTCCAGTGTCACCTTCAAGCGGTGTGAAAGAACTTTAGTGAAGATTTTATAAACCACTGATAGGTGGCTGATAGGTCTGTAGTTCTTCAGATCCTCAATATCACCTTTTTTATGTAGCAAGATCATTGTAGCGTTGTTCCAATCCTCAGGAATATTCCCTTCATTAAGGCATCGAGTGAAAATTTGGTGTTTGCTCAACGTAATGGTATATGAAAGCTGTAGTGTTCTTTTCAAGAAAAAATACCCCTAAGAATCTTTTTATCACTGCTACTAGATTTGGCGTAACGTTATTTGGAAGATGGGTTGAATGTTATACACGATAAATTGTTCCAAAAGTAGAAACCGTTGTCCAATGTTAAGTATGATAAGCATTGCATTCAGCGGGAATCATAATATGTTGTTGTATCTCATAATTTGACAGTTTTGAGGCAATATTAATTGTAAGGATTTTGTTTCACCTTGTAACCAATTTCTTTCAGTATTGATTTTATTAAAAATGTTTTAAATAGTTCTACTAAAGATTTTTAAAACGAGTATTAACTTGGTTGCTTTATACAGAATCAAAACAGTATTTATATATATATATATATATGTTAATAAAAGTTAATATTAATTAATAACCATTTATTTCAAGTAGGGTAAGGAAATTGTAAACATCATATCTAACGTGTCATGCTATTAAGTAAAGCTGATTTGACGTAGATCTTCTTTATATTCAAGTATATATCTTCCGGCAGAGATAAGTGTTTTTTTGGATAACTGGTATGTCAGATAGGAACATCACGCGAAAGTATTTGCATGAAAGCACTCCAGGTATGCCAGATACGCAAAGTGTTGTCATGAAAGCACGTCAGGTACGCCAGATAGACATGTCACAGAAAGCACTGTCATGAAAGCACGTCAGTTCATTGTCATGAAAGTACGTCAGATGAACTATTTCGTCGTAAAAAGCTTCATTGATAAACGATGCTTACCAAGTAAACAAAGTGTAATTCCTTTGCATAGAAATAAACATGAAAAGTAGAAAATCATGCAGGACCAAAACGAAAAGAAAAGAAACATGCTCCGAGAATGCAATTTTTCTCACACACACACAAGCACATACATGTGTACGTAATTAAACATAACAATCATTTTAAAAAGGCGAAGGCTGAATATCATAAAGTTTTTTGAAGATTTAATCAAAATAAGCAAACGTTCTTACTGAAAACCGTTCTTGCGCAACATGAATAGGAGTACGTAATTTATAAAATAAATAAAATGAAACCAAATTAATAAAAAAAACCCTTAGGTGGCTTAAAAATTAAAAACATGTAAGAATGGGTTTTAATTGAAGAAAAATAGGCCTGCTGCGAAAGTAACAAAATAAATCCTTTTTTCTCCGGTTAGGTCTTAGAAATTTGGTGATATTTTTTATAAGCTTTAGAAAATCATAACGAACTGATAACAGTAGAAAAAACAATCTTTCCGTTTTCTTTCTCCTGATAAGTTTCGAAACTTTATGACAAGTGCATGTAATCCGATGTCCCTGGAGGATAAAATGTGTCACCTTTTAAAAGGCTGCAGCAGATTTTTAACACGGACTTATCCATCTACCCCCACCACCCCACCCCTCGCCCCACAGAAATGCAGAACCAAGCAGCAGACGTTGAAGGATACTGAAGCTAAATCATGAAAAAATGGGAAAAATCAAATACAGACAGCATAGAGATAAAATAAAATAATGTGATATCTCCAAACAATGTTATTTCGGTAACGCAGCAGTGACATATTCTAACACAACGTGCCCACATTTTAAGAATTAAGAGCAAATACAACGAGAGTGACCTTGCAGCTAATAGTACTACACAAGGCAACAGCACAAAGATGCTGCAAAAATTTAAACAATGTTTGCATCTTCTAGAAATTCATTATTATTGCACATCGTGCACAAGCAAAAATCTGCTTTTCAAACCTGCTATGTCAAGTGAAAATTGACGACTTTTTTCTCGGCTTAATTGTTTTTTGTTTGCATTGGGACTGCTGAAGTTTGACTTTAATTCAAAATTAAATAACTGCTTCTTACATGCAAAGAGAAATGAAAACTAAAACATCACGTACTGTATAGAAAGCTAAATACAATAATTTCTATCAGATTTTCGGTATTCTATTAAAGTACCTTCAGTTTATTAAAAAAATTCTAAACTGTGCCACCTGTTATACAGGGATATCATTCGAAGCCACAACTTTTTCGTCGGATATCTAATCATAAATTTTCTCAGTTTATTCAACAAGTAGTTAAATTATGTCATCTGCATAGTTTCATTCGTCCGAACTAATTGGGTAAGTGAGTGTTTGGTAAGATTGCTCATAATGTTCAAATTAAATACGGAGTATCATATTAGATGTAATGAGAAGATAAATACGCTTGCAGTTCCTAAATCTACCTTTATTTGAAAGCTTTCCGACGATACATTTCTTGATGAAAGACTGCACACAGTGGAAATCAGGGGATGACGGTTTTTCACTCAGATTAGTAGTAGCACCATTTTACTATTAAAATACGCTAACACGGTTATGTAGCTTTCAACTAAAACATTGTGCAGATTAATTAATTACAGAAGTACTGATGAACTAACCAAGAACAAGACAATGCTGTAAATCGTAGTTATCAAATATGAAATATATAGCGATGGTGGCATCTCACCTAACACACCTCAGAAAATCTCGCCGGCTGTTTATCTCAGGTGCTTTACATGGCATATTGCAAGTGCTGCCACATGAAGACAAAAACCTAGGAGTTAAGATAGTGATATAACGAGAAATAACGAAAATTTACATAAAAGAACGGCAACAGAGGCGAAAGTACATCACACTATCTCGATTCCCTTTTAATTTTGTTTTCAAAATCTTATAAAAATTCAACTTTCTGAACTCCTAGGCTTGTCTCTTTTTCACAGCATCTGAACTTATGACTTGTCTTTCATGAAAAGATTTTGAGGCAGACTTTCTAAAGAAGGTTTCAAGTGGAAGATCAGAGTTATTTTGGGATATTTCATTTGAACAACTGCAGGTGGATAATTTGTAAAACTGAAGTAATTCTGGTTGAAAAATATTTCTACTGCAGCTTTTGATAAAGTGACGATTCAGCAAGTTCAGTTTGGCTAGTTGAAATATTCATTTGTCTGTATAAAAGGTTCGTTACACGAAAACATTTGAATCTGTTTTCGAAAAAACGCTCATCGAAACAATGGTGTAGATCACTGTAGAAGAACTTCACGTGAACAAGTTCGTATTAAAATGTCTCTAAAAAACCAAAAAACCTTGGAGAACTATAGTGAAGAGAAAAATTTAAAATAAATAAAATATTGAATCTATTCTTGTATGATCCAACAAAAATGAGAAAGAAAATAAGAGCTTTGATGGAGCGAAAAATTGAAGAAATTCGTATACCTGTTGTAACGACCCTTTCTACTTTCTAGCTGTTTCTCAACATAGCCGCGATCCTGCGAGAGCCGTCATATAATTCTGTTTGGGTTCGTTTTCTGGTAGAATTACGCACTCGAAGAAGAGTAGAATCCATGCCCCTTTTAAACAATAACAAAGACAAACAGTTTATTTCTTTAAATTATGTGGCTTGGGACCTCTCGAAGGACAGGTTAATCGAATGCTTGATTGACTTCGGTCCCGTCCGTGCTATCGACTTGGCCTGAACTTTGTGTTTTTCTGTAAACCACCGCTGTAGCTATGCACCGCAATACCAACCTCTCTCCGGAAACATATCGTCTCTGAAGTAAATTCCAAAACCGGACCTCTCTCTACAAAACGAAGGTCCCGTCTCTCTCGCTTCCACTTCCAAAGTGACCCTTCCTTAAAAAAAAGACAGAACAGTTTTGCTCAACACTTAATCGGATTTAATCCTGCCATCCTTTGAACTACCTGCAAACACCGTTAAGTTTGCGTTTCTCTCATTAACACACCCTTGAAATAACCCTATGGCCACACGAGACGGGTACAATACACTTCATATACTTATGTATTAAGCCTATTGTAATGCGGCTAATCGCGTGTATCTGACAGCAGCATCCTAAAATATGCTGATTTCGTCCGCTCTACCCGAAAATAGCGCGAACAAGGAAATTTCACGTGGGGAATGAATATGTACATATATATTTACAACTTTTTTTTTACCTGAGGACTAGTGAATCTTACACCTGTATTTACCTGAAGGTTGCACAGGAGATGCTGGCGGTGAAGGCGCGCGTTTGGTTGGTCGATAAGGTGCAATACAGTTTTCTTTGGGATGATAGGGAGATCCCAAGACAGAAGGAGATGAAGTTCTCGCTTGTATGGGCGTTGACGTTCCAAGAGGTCGCTTAGCGTTATGACTGGAGCTGGACACCGTCGAAGGCCACTTAAGACGATTTCCTTTACCGTGTAGGATGGTGCAAAGCAGTACAGGTTCTCTCCAGCCAGAGGAAAGATTCCACGGATGAAATTCAGGCGAGTGAATGTAGAGAGGCTGACGACGATGAGCCGATAGACTAGAAGAAGATGATGAATGTTGATTAAACGTACTGCGGACCTTAAAATCAATAGACTGGGGAGAAGGATTCGTACCTCGAGTCGGCACAGCAGAGGCAGTAAATGGAAACACAGGACGCTTGAACGGCCTACCAATTTGTTAGTAAGCAGGCTTGGGAAGGGGGGGTCCTTCCCAGTGTGACTCCATGTAATAGAAACGGAAGATAAGGAAGATACGGTGTGTATCTTTCGTGCGGAAAGTCCAACAAGAATTGGCAAGGAACAGGTAGTCGTTAAACACGAATCACTCTTTGTAGCTGAAGAACTGTACCAGGAATAAGCAAATACCGACACATCACAGAAAGGAATCCGACCTACACAAAGACTGAAAAATCAGACGTTTTTGGAGTAGCTAGAGACGTGACTGTGAAATATGACCCAAGCTGCCCTCAGGCCGCGGACATAGCACTGCACTGATGGTAGCACTGGACGTTACTCGTGGAAACCCATTTCTCCCAACAGATGTTGGTGAAGCGCTTGAAAAAGACCGACAAATTAGCAAACTAGGCGTAGGAAATGGAAGTAATAGTGACATGTTTGTGTCACTATTACTGATGACGTTTGTGTCACTAATACTGATGCACTAACTCTACTACTAGCTGATCTCACTAACCCTACTGCTAGATGACACGTTTGTGTCACTATTACTGATGACGTTTGTGTCACTATTACTGCTGCACTAACCCTACTGCTAGCTGATCTCAATAACCCTACTGCTAGATGACACGTTTGTGTCACTATTACTGATGATGTTTGTGTCACTATTACTGATGCACTAATTCTACTGCTAGCTGATCTCTGTAGTCAGTTTCCTGATCAATTTCGACTATTATACGAAGCTTATACAATATTTGTTTTATTGAGGTTGAGAGATATGTGAATGCATTTCATCAGGCTGATCATCAGAATGTCGACTCGTTCTGTCTCTTAGGGTACTATATCATGAATATCTCTGAATACCCATTTCTAGCACTGTTAAAAATGTTCTGATAAAACAGAGAAATCTCTTTTGTTTTTCGGGGTCGTATCATTTCTACGAAGATTGATAACCTCAAAGTGTCTCTCAAACAAGGTCACAACTGTGTTAAATGCTGCATGAGCAACAGGGTAATTAAAATTTGCTTTTTAGATAGTAAACTTCGACATTTAATTGGGATTCCTTACTTCCCGGATTACAGTACCTGGCTTGTGTAGCTTGAAGTTTCATGAGTGCTTGTTGCTTCCTTATTTGTCAGTCCTTTAATTATCTCAGTGTTGGTCTCTGCCTGAAAACCTCTGCGAAGCCCTTAAGATTATTAAAATTAGTGCGGATATTTCTTCCAGGAAATAAATACGCCTGAGTTAATCTTTAACTTTCCTGTGCTGATGATGAAGAAAGTGCGTAGCAGAAAAGATCTAAATGATCATCCCAACGTCCGCGATTGTCTTGGACATAACAAGTAATCGTCATTAATAAATTTCCGTTTACTTGCTCAGCAGGATTTTCATGAGCGTGATAAGGGTTACACATTTATGTTTCTCAGCAAAACTCGTGCATTCACGCTTGAATATATCAATATTGAACTGCATTCCATTAGCAAACCTTCTGAGTGCCACATACGCATTTGCTAAAAATATTATCAACTAAACTATTACACATAACGTCAGAAGTAACTGTTTTAGGTGTAAATCACTCAATCCACTAAGCACAACATCTGTTACCTATTAAATTATTAGAATATTGGAACTAAAACGTTTTAAAGTAAGTCTTCCAGGTGATGAAATAATATTAAATAAATGTTGTTTTCCTGAGATTTTGGCCTATTGAATATACACTATCTTCCAACAAGTAATTGGACACCTGTGATAGCAAAGTAAAACGAATCTTCAATAGTTGGTGGAGCCTCCACGAGCGGCTATTACAGCTGTGACTCTCCGAGGCATACTCTCAATTACGCGTTGTACGACAGCAAGCGGTATTTTCTTCCACTCGGCTTGGAGTAGACAGGTCAGTTACTTCACCGATTTTGGACGGTGGGCATACCATTTAAGTCGACGCTCCAACTCGTTACAGAGGTGCTCGATAGGGTTAAGGTCCGGGCTCTGCGCTGGCCAGCCCATTCGATTAACCCCATTGTCACCATACCAAGCCATGGTGGACCTCGCAACATGACAGGTGGCATTGTCATCCTGAAAGTAACATGGGTCCACCCTGTAAAACTGCCACAACGTAGGAAGCGCATGGTCATCCAAAATGGTGAAGTAGATCTCGGCGTTGAGTCTACCAGGAATTGCGACCAAGGGTCCTGTGCCACTCCAGGAGAAACACCCCTATAGCATAATTCCATCACCGCCGAACTTCACAGTTGGCACAATACATTCCGGCAGGAGACGTTCTCCAGGCAGACACCAAACCCACACCCTGCCATCCGAACAGTAGAGGGTGAACCTTTATTCGTCGCTCCAGAGAACCTGTTTCCACTGTTCAACGGTCCACTGTCGACGTTCTTTGCACCACGTTAGCCGAGCAGCGCTATTGGACTTGGTGATCAAAGGCTTGTGGGCGGCAACACGTCCATGATAACCGAGCAGATAGGCTTCTTTACGGATCGTATTCTTCGAAAGAACACTCCGGGATGTCTGTTGAAACTCCTCGCGGATGTAGCCCATCGATTTGGTGCTGTTCTTCCGAATTTCTCTGGCCAGCGCCCGTCGGTCTCTAACTCCCAGTTTTGTGGGTCTGCCGGTCGGGGCACATTCCGACACTCAACTCTCATCTTCCACTTGCCAATCACGTAGGCCACTGTCGATTTTGGGTACTTCAACTCGCTGGATATGTCACGTATGGATCGGCCATTTCTGTGATACTCGACGAATACACCTTTCTCGAAATCAGAGAGCTCCGAACAGCGTGGCATCTTGCATGCGACTGGTTACCTTGTTGTTTCCCACACGATATTTAACAGCGACGGCCGTGACGTGTATCAGGATAGCAGATATCGACGATTGCAGGGGTGTCCAATTACTTTTTGGTAGATAGTGTATATGTAAAATAAATAAGGCTGTATTTCTCTCATTGGAATCAAATGTACGAACAAAATCTTTGAGATGGGGAGCTGTCTTTTTATGTATAAATTTGAAGTTTTTCTGCCCTAACAAACGAATTTGTATCAGAGTTTTTCGATTTGTACCTTGGTTTACGATGTTTTCAGTTCAAACTCTTGCAAGATGTGCCACCATTCGGAAGATACATAGCGAGTGCTAGTCATTTGCTGGTGATCTAACTTAGCACTACGATGAAACACGTTTGTTTCGACTCTTGCAGTGAAATCAAAGTCTGACGTTTCAGATCAAATACCTCAGTTGTTTGGCTTTCATTGTCCTGGGTTTTCAACAAATTTTATTTAAAAAAATAGGCTGTTACATCATTATTGTTCGCGCCCATCAAAAACATAAAAATACACATGACGTTTATAATGATATGTACTCATGACAGAGGGTAAAGCTACCCAGATTAAAATAATAAAAACACGAATGCAGGCAAGCATTCTATGAGTATCGTAATGGTACAGGAATCTGGGGTCAAGTGCAACCCCATAATACGTGAAATACAACTAGAGAAACACAGGAAGCATATTTAGCATATGAGAGCAAGTAACAAAATGATTTCCGGAGAGTGTGCTAGAACAAAGAATGTAAGTAAATACAACGATGTATGTAATAAACAAAAACAATACACAAAGCACAAGATACAGCATCGCAAAGTCGGTGACACAACAAGAACTTTGATCAGAAAATACAGGGATGCTAACGGAGATAATATCGTCACAGAACACGACTCACCTAATAAGACATAGTGACATACTACAGGATAAAAATATGTTCTTGAGCAAAATCACATATAATATGCAATGTAAGAAAAAGGGAAATTTGTACAACATGTGCCACACAAATAAAGTTAATTAACAGTACACACAATGTTACTCGACATTGGCGAGGAGAAAAAAAAGGAAACTGAAGAAAACAGTAAAGACACAATACACACTAGGTACGGTGAGTGAAAAAACAAAACATTAGAGAACAGTGAATACAACCTGGCGGAAACAAAAAAACAAAAGCTTGATGAGTCAACGTCTCGTGAACAGTATACCACCTTTAAAAAATCATGTTTTTTTCAACATATTGAAAGAAAGAAAAGGATGACGCAGTTCTACACTCTGTTCTTAAAATAGAAGAAACACGACTAATAAAATGAATAGAACACTCAGTGTGGTTAATATCGTTAAAATACATATGTAATACAATTATCACTCAGCGAAGCTATGCAAATGAAATCTAGAAGAGAGGTGCAGACCCTAGGTTATGAAAGAGGTACAATGTCATCATGCTGATACAGAGAACAAGAAAGAATACACTAGAAAATGTACAGCACATTTGCAGAGTAATACGATAATAACGTGTTCGCCTATAACACGGATAAAACTATAATAACTATGAATAAGTACGTACAAACAAATACGATATTTACAGAAAACAGCAGGCAAGTAGCATTAATCATAAATGGGGTCACAATAGGAAGAAAACAAAACACGTACTGTGGTGCGAAACTCAAGTATGTACAACACAATACAATATTAACATGTTACCATAATTATGCGTACGTAGGTTGCCACAGTGTGGCTATTCAGAAAATAAAAAAATGAAAACACAGAGCACTCTTGGCACAGTGAAACAAATATCTTACGAAAGACACCCTTGACTTAGTGCAACCAAACACAAAAAAAAAACCACACAACATATACTCAAATGGCGAGACGGACAGAATTCCCATCCATCGTAAACCATCCTGAGTGCTCGGCCCAGGTGGTGTGAAATGTTGTGAGATAATTTGACGATATGGCGGTGTTATATTCAAGTCGAAGGCGTGCAACTATTCGGCCTCGAAAGCAAGATAGCAAACGACTTCCGGCCTGCAGAATGGAAAGTGGCTGCGATGCAGAACGTTGTGATTGATGAAACATATGAATGACATGTTTGACAAGTACAAATAGAAAACAGCAGGTATCTGGCAGACGTGTTGGCGGATGCTTCGTTAATAGAAGCCACGGATATGCTTGGAATGGAAGATCTTGAGAAACGATGAGGCCAGCCAGGCGGAAGGCAGAATTGAGAACAGGTAGCAGGATAGGGCAGTGGCAATAGGTGTGGTAAACATCACCGACCTTACCACAAAAAGAGCAGAGTGGAGAAGAGACCAGAGACATACGGAAAAGAAGATGGGGAACAGCGAGACGACGGTGAAGGAAACGCCAGTGAAGATTGCGCTCGAGCGGAGAGGAGAGATGAGAAGAGGAAGCTGACCAGACGGTCATGGAAAGCGAGGGAGAGAAGTCAGAGACGGGTTGTGGAAGATCCGAAGGTGAACGGAGAAAACGATAGAGGGAGGTAGTGGTGAAGGAAAGCACAGGGGCGACAGAGTCAAAGAGAGGAAGAAAGAAAGGAATAGGAAGACTGGCTCCAGAGACAACACGGAGTCCGTCGGCAGTAACCAAAGCAGGGTATAGAGAGAGGAGGGAAGTACGAAGGAGGGCATACTCATCTTCGAGAGAAGGAGTAGGAGTAGGAAAAAGGGAAGTAATGGGTTTCCAAGAGAGATTAGTAGTAATCAGGGCGTTAACTTTTAAGATGCCAGAACGAACCCAGAGTGGGAGGAGAAAGAAAGGTTGGTTAGGAGGGTGGATCAGTGAGGAAAAGAAGAGTGGTTCGACAAGGAGATCAGGAGTAGTGACAGGAGGAGCCCGGAAAAGAGGAAGGGACCGGAAAAACGTAAGAGCTTCAGAGATAGTAGACGGAATGTTAGAGGAAGGAAGCGTGTAAAAATCCATGCGGAGGAAAAGAAGAAAAGTGAAGGACGGATCGTGGACAGAAAGGAGTGCATCAAAAGAAATCACAAGAGAAGGAGAGGGAGAGGTAAGCAGACGAAGAAAATTGGTAATACGGTACGCTCTATAGTATTGATGAATATCAATGAGCCGGATGCCACCATGCGACTCAGGAAGATACAATGTCTGGGCCACCGACCAATGCTTGGACTGCCAGATGACGGAAGTGAACTGACTATTGATGTCAGTAAGGCGAGAGGCCAAGAAAACTGTTGAATTCCAGGAATATGTACATAGTGAAAGCAGGTAACGCTGGACAATATGTGCAAGTTGAAAATAAGATGTAAATGGAAAAACGAAACGCCAATACGCAGCTCTGCGCCGAAGCCTTGGGAAAAGGTTGGTCCATGTACCTTGTCCTGCGGTAAACGGATGACCAGCATAGGTGCCGAGGATCTTCTGGGTCGAGGATGACCACACCGCTCCCCAAGGGGAGTCAGTGCGGCCTATCCAAGACCCGCACCAGAGACCAGTACTCTTAGAGACATTAAGTGATGCTCCCGAAACAGCAGCATATTGGTGATAGGTGATGAGCAAGTCCTCAAACTGAGCTTCTCTCCTGATGCAAAACGTCGCATCGTCTGCATAAGCGGAGAAAGTATATTCGTGATGTCGCGTACTTGCTACGGTAGGCGGCAGCGAAGATCGAAGAGAGCGATGAGCAGCAATCAGGAACGGTTCAAAGGCTAATGCAAAACGTTACCCCGAGAGGGGGCAACCCTGCCTAATTCCACGTTAAAAAGGAATTGAAGCCGTCCGGACATGAAAACGGGAGCCCCGATAGAGACTAAGTAAAAGAGTAACCAAAGAAGAGGGGAAACCAAAGCTATGAAGAGTAACAGAAAGATAGTAGTGAGAAATGTTATCGAAGGCTGATTTTTGATCAATGTTAAGCAAGGCAAGTGGTTCAGAAAATTTACGAGCAAGAAAAACAAGGTTGTGAACAAAAGAGATGTTGTTAGCAATAGATCGACCAGCAATTAGATGTTCTATAAGCAGTCTCCCGTCCCTAATTTAGGGTCACTGGTTCCAGGGAAGGATAATAGCCAGTGTCGTAAAACAAACATAACATCCATGCCTCATTGACAGTCAAACCCAGACCCACTTCGGACGAATGGCAAGAAGCCGTCGCTTAGACCATTGCGTCCCCGCCATTTGGTTGTTTTACGCTTAGATATTGTTTTTTTTTTTCAGAAATTCTTAAGTGTACATATGACATCTAACTGTTTCTACAACAATTACTCTGTTTCTTTTTACAGACATAATATCAGAGTGGAACTAGTAAAATTACTTCTCAATACTATTTATCTCTCCTAATGGTAAATATTATTGAGAAGTTCCCAAAATTACGTGTTTGAAAACCTCAATGAAAATAAATCTCTCTATTTACAGTGGAACTCGTTTATATCGAACTCAAACAGATCGAATTATTCCCTTTATCGAAATTCAGAAAATCCCTATGAAAGTTAAATTAAAAAATATAGGAAGGAGAAAGTTTATATGGGAAAAACCATAGCAGTCATGATACATTTATTAACGATCACCATGAGCAATTATGCTCTCATTCCGCTAATCCTTTGCAGAACATGGTCTCCAACTGTAGCACATCACTTGAGAAAACCGTACTTTAGGTGCTTATTCCAGGTCGTACAGAGATTCTTTAACGGTTTGTAACTTCCGAATAAAATGAAAGGAATAAAGTTCTCCGTATTATTGCACAGAAATAAACCTAATGCTACAAACGAGGAAGTATTATCTACTTGAATATATTAATGGAATTTAATTAAATTTAAGAAATAGAAAGTAGGATATCAATATATACATGACCCCCCCCCGACAAAACTGAAAGATTTCTACACATACGACGAACAAAACGTTTGGTGCAGAAAGTCCCTGTTCAGGCTGCGACAGATATCATGATGCTACAAAGTATTCTGTAGGTGGTCACTGGTCAAGATAACTACCGAATGTGAAAAACAATAAAAATTTACAAAGGCAGAAATGAAAGAAATTAGAGAGAGAGAGAGATGACCACCTTATTATATTTCTTCTAAATAAGAGAAAGGGGAGAGGGCCCCTAACTTTGGTCTACAGCAGTTGCCATGCTAACTAGAACCAAAATAATTTCCCCCGTCTTTTAAGCTGAAACACAAAGTTTTATGGAACAAAATTATATTTACCAAAATTACAGGACAAGGGGAAAATCGCTAGAAAACAAAATTACGTTTACGGATAGAAATCTTCGCTCCGCCCTACTTCCGTTTTCAGAAAATATTGCTCCATTTTAAATCTTAAATAGAAACATCTATGTAACTAAATGATGTTTAAGAAATATTAAAGTATGCTGGGAAAACAAACGATTACGGGATAAATTTTTGCTCCCTCCAACTTTGGTTTCAGCACAATTTCCTCCATTTTAAATCTTAAATACAAATTTTATGTAATAAAAGGATACTTAACAACCATACGAGGCAGAGGGAAACATCACTAGAGAAAAAACAATTTAAGGGCTGCATCTGACTTACGTTTTCGGAAATTGTATGCGTTTCCAAACAGAAATATAAACATTTATGCAATAAAATATTTAACAATCATACTGAACAGCGCGATAAAAAAAAGTATAGCAAAACGGGAGAAATCTTCACTCCGTCTAACTTCTGTTTTCGGAAAGTTTGAAATACGAAAAACCTGCATCCATGATCGGGAATATGCAAGAGAGGATTACATAGGGCTCTGGGAATAACGTTTTTGTTTGCAGGACCAAAATAAATGTGCGACGTGCGTCGCCCGTCGCCGGGATTCTTCTACGGGCGTGCGGTATATATCCAAGGGAGACAAAGAGTGTATATCCTGTGGAGACCAAAAGTGCGATGAATTTGTCTACGTGAAGCCGTCTACTGAAGGATGGTGCTGGAATAAACCCCTAGGGTTTATTATAGTAGCAGCCCTAATCCTAGCTATTCCAACCCACCAGATTAGTACAGGATGAAGAGAATTTAGGATTTTCTCTTACTGGTCACATCTCTGTTCAAGTTTATAAGTCCACGACCAACATTTCTCCTTTTTGTTTTATTTGGAAGTAATTGAACATTCAACGAAACATATTACCAGAATAATAAAAGTAAAACACGTTCATTGATCATTAAGGACATACATACTCAGACAGAAGGGACACATTTCTTCAGAGAAGTATTGCCTTTATATAATAGTTTTGTTTATGATAAAGTGTTTAAATTACTTTTATCTATTTATTCTAAATAGCATTTTTATTTAATTTTTTCTCTTATTAAGTGCTTTGTTAATTTTCATACTTCAATTCGCTCAATAATGATAACTTATTTTGACGATACCAGTCAAATATATATTGATAATAATTGACGCAAACATCTTCGTTTCACTGAGATATCAATAATATATCGATATTTCATGCAAATTATTTGCGTAATGTTCCTGTAGGGTTCACTGATGTCATAATTCCTACCAGAAAAGAACTTCTGTTTTCGTGCCTGCACATATACAGTATTAAAAATTAAAAGTGTCGTGTCAGAGTAAAACCGACGCAAAATTTGGTAAGTGAATCTCTTTCAACCGGCAAGTGAATCTGAAATGTAAACCAAAAAAATTGCAAATCAAGTTGTCAAATAAGTATGATGAAGTCATTCTGATTATGTGAGATTTATCATACGCGAGAAAAGAGCTTATCGAGAAATAATGATATAATACTATGATAAATGCTGAAAAACTCTTTTTCTTCAAAATCTTATTCATTCACCACCTATTGCTAGTAACATCACCCACGTTTGAGTATGCTTTTGAGGATCATGTGGAAAAACTTAGCACGGATCCACTTTTATTGCAAATAGATTGATTTTTACCGAACAAATCGGTTTTTACCGATAATGATATGAAGAAAGTAGAAGACTACGACAAAGAAAAAACTATTCCATGACGTATACTCTAATATATCTTTCAATTTTAGTTGTCTTTCTCTGTGTAAATTTTGAGTTCGTTCCCTTTCAGCGGTTCAACCTGAACGTTATATTTTATCACTCACTAAATGTTATGTTGGTAGCAGTCTTGAGATCAAGAGTTAATGTATGCACATATTTGACAAGCTGAGAACGAGATATAATGTCTGGGGCTAGCAGACAAAATGTGGTGCGTAAGCGGTCGGCGTGAAAGCTGTTTCAATCTGTAAGCGGTATATATTATATATTTGTATAAACACTATATATACAAAAGTCCCCGGACACCCCTTCAAAAGCAAATGAACGGATCCTCTGCGTTGTCAAGATGCGATGATGTAAAGCAGCAAACGGTATAAAAACAAAACCTACAGATGACCGCGATCATATCGCACTGTAAGGTTGAGTGAAAATATCGCGGCAGGAGAGAACTGACTTTGAAAAAAGAAAGATTGTTGGGTGTTATATTAGTGGGCTGATCAAAAGAGAAACCGAGAGGCATTTAAACATACACAAGTCACCTGTTTTGGATGTACTCAATAAGTGGAAGACACATTGCATGCCTGAAGTAGCAAAACGTACTGGCAGACAAAAGAAAATTAGTGATAGAGGACGTTGAACCCTCAGGAGAGTCCTTACAGCTAATCGACTGAGTACTACATAAGACCTCAGTGTACAAGTGAGTAAAATTGCTGGAACTTCGGTATGTACACGTACCATTCGCAGAGAACTTTATTTCATAGGTTACCGTAGTAGTGCGGCTGTTCATAAGCCTTTCATCTCCACTCGGAATGCTACTCGTCGTTTAGCATGGTGTAAAGGACATTTATTGTGGACCGTAGATCAATGGAAACGGGTCCTATGGCCTGATGAATCGAGATACACAATCTATTAGTTTGATGGCCGTGTGTGGGTATGGCGGCAGCCGGGGAACGCTATTTACCACGGTGTACTGTTTCTACGGTCAAGTTTAGAGCTGGCAGTGTACTCGTGTGGGGGTGTTTTTTGTGGTATAGACACGGCTTATTGGTTATCGTGGACAAACCCGTTAACCAGCACGTCTACCTCGATATTCTGGACAATTATACCCTACCAACTCTGATGACAATGTGGCTATGGAACCAAGCCTTGTTGGTACCAGCAGGATAATGCACCGGGCCATAAAGCAAGGACTGGTACTGCGTGGTTTGACGATAATTCCGTATCGTGTGAGAACTGGCCAACACAGAGAACTAATCTCAATAACGTAGAGCACTTATGGGACGAATGAGCTCCGCATAAGAAGTTTGGAACCAAAACCTGCTAATAAGCAACAGTTAGCAGCAGCATTATGTACTGAATTGAAGTGCATACCTATCGCTGTGTTCCAAAACCTTATCGAAAGCATGTCTCGAAGTGTCAGCGCATGCATTGGGGCCAAAGGTGGTTTCAAAATATCTTTATTCAAGGTAG
The DNA here is from genome assembly GCA_039090855.1 of Macrothele yani. Lineage (NCBI taxonomy): Eukaryota > Metazoa > Arthropoda > Arachnida > Araneae > Macrothelidae > Macrothele > Macrothele yani. The sequence continues at coordinate 193,099,467 of CM076995.1, forward strand.
AAATCAGGAGACGAACTAATAAGGACGTCTAAATACAAATAAAATACGATCAAAGATCGTTAAACTACTAAAACCTATATAAAAATATACAGCATAGTGCACAAGTTGAAAAATGAAGCAAAATTACAGCTCGTGATAAATGAACAGCGACAAGCATGTCTGGGCATTTAGGAAGGATTTTAACAAAAAAACTTATTGCTCATAAGTGCATTGCTGTGCGATTAACAAACTTGTTCAAGAAAATATTGAGAGCTTCAGGAGACAACATTTCTCTTGAAAAAAAAATACAATAAGACAGTAAGGTGTAACACATCATAGTTACAAGAATGTACAGTACAAAGCAATTGACAAACTGATCATAAGACAAATCAATGAAATGATGAATATCAGGAGAAGAACAAACTTGGACTTCCTGGTGTAAATATAATATATTACCTGTTCGGCAATATTCAGAAACAATGTACAGATATACAGCACAGTGTCAACATGTTACAAATCAAAATCGGACCATATACAGAAATGTAACACTATTCTGTTGACCAGATAGAAAATGTAAGTATAATAAGAAAACACACGATGAATAAAGCTTTAACATATTCTCACTATCCATATGTAGTAATAGAAGAATGATAGTACCAAGCATCACCTCACACAAAAGAACAAAATAGGTAAAATGTTTTTCAAAATATATTACTCATGAGTATAACACCATGCAATTGACTAACTTGTGCAAAATAAATACAGTAAGAATCATTAGTCAACATGTCTCTTGAAAGAAGGTACGATATGACAGTGAGTTTTAACACAACATATTTACAAGGATGTACAGTACTATGCAATTTAAAAAACTGATTATCAGACAAATCATTGGAATGTTTAATAACAGGAAATAACTAAACTTGGACATCCTGATGCAAATAAGATGGATTACTTGTTCCGCAATATTTTTAAAACTATGTACAATTATACAGCACAGTGCAAACATGTTAGGGAAACAAAATAGAACAAAATTACAAAACACTACACTGCAGAAACAATTTCTATGTTTATACAGCACTATGCTAATGACTAACTGCAATATTTATACTCAAAATGTAAACTAAAGACGAACTAACTTGAACGTCAATGTAAGAAAAAAAAATACAAGATGAGTGTCACAAAAAACAATTTGCTGTGTAAACACGTACAGCCCTTTATAAAAAAAAAACCCATGCGGTAAATTTCCAAGCTGTGCAAAGATCTTGAAAACAGATTGTTGATATTTACATATGCATTTCTGATTCAAAAAGGTCAAATACCAAATCTGCCGACCGTCAGGTACAATGACGCTGGCGAGCTGGTAAACCATGAGGCAGCCGGTGACCAGGTGGCAAGGAACTGGCTCTCCCGACGCTGAGTAACTGCAACAGAATACTCTAGCCGAAGTCGAGATGTCAGACGGTCGCGGAAATGGCATAATAATGCCGTAGAAGCTTCATGCACAGTCAGAGGAGTAGTCAAATATCTGCACCGTTAATGAAACACGTAGATTACATGCTTCGCTAAAACAAAAATATAGGCACAGACTGATGGGAGCTTGACTGGGGGATAGTTCTGTAGCAGAAGAGTCCGATATGCATCAAATGTAAGATCTGCTGTAATGGAACATTGGGCGATAGTAAATGCCAAGTTCAGCATTGGGAGTAATATAACACAGTGTTGATAGACATGGGAGACATCAGCCTCCCGAGCACAGAAAGGGCAAAGAGGGGAATCGAGAAAAGACATTCGGAAAAGAACGGAGGGAACAGGAAGGCGGCGATGGAGGAAAACCAATGGGTATTAATTTCTAGAGGAGCAGAAAGAGGAGACAGGGCGGCTGACCACACCGTAGCAGTGGCAGCAGGGGGAACATCAGGAATGGGGAGAGGAGGAGAAGAATGGGACATAGAGAGGAACCGATAAAGAGCTGACACCGAGAGAGAAGAAATGGGATGAGCTGAGCCAGAAGTAAGCAAGAAAAGAGGAAATGGGAGAGAAGCAGAAGGAACAAAGGAAAGACCTGAGTGGGAAGCAAGATGAGGAAATTGAGAAATGATAGATGAAAGAATAGAGTCGTAGATGTCACGAGAGGAGGAGGAGAGGAGAAGAGAGGGAGGGAGGCTGGCGAAGGGTCGCCAAGAAAGGTCAGGGTTAGTGAGATCTTTAACTGTTACCACACCTGCTCGGAGCCAGGTAGGATAGGCAAAGTACGGAAGATGAGAGGGGTGAATAATCGAAGAATAAAAGAGGGGTTCAGCAAGGAGCTCAGTTGTGGAATCAGGTGGAGAACGAGAGAGAGGGAGGGAACGAAGGAAAGTTAGAGCTTCACGGTAAACAGGGGGAAGTCGAATGAGGGTGAGGGGTCGGTGGTCCATGAGTAGTAAGGAGAGAAAAGAAAAGTTAGGGTTGCTCGGGGAGGCGATGACGTCCCTAGCTAAAACGGCATCTGGTACTGGCGACGTGAAGAGACGGAGAAAAGTAGTAGTAATTCTGACGGCCTTGTAGTACTCCTGTGTATCAAGGAGTCCGATGCCGCCGTGATCCGGAGGGAGGCAGAGCTTTGTGACACTGACCCAGTGGTGGCAGGTCCATATCAGAGAAGTAAGACATCGGGTAATTTCATGAAGGCGGAGTTGTAGAGACTTGACACCTAGCCAAGAGTGTGTGCACAAGGAAATCAGGTAAGTTCGAGAGAGGCGAGCTCTCTGGAAGAATGATGAGCAGAACTGGGCTCTCCTCCAGGAGGCAGTTGACCTGAGCAAGCGTATGTGAATAGCATTCCACGTGTAGAGGGGGCAGCTTGCAAGGAACCAAGATGAACTCCAAGGAAGCGCTGTGAGATGGACGACCAGCTTGCTCCCCAAGGGGTGTCTACACGATGTGCCCATGAGCCGCACCATAAACCAGTGCTTTTAGATGAGTTGAGCGCTGCACCGGAGCATGAGGCATAAGCTGCGAATAGACGTTGGAGACACGGAAACTGTGAGTCATGACGGATGCAGATGGTGACATCATCTGCGTATGCAACAGAGGTAGTGGCATGATGTCTTGTGCAGGCAGAGAGTGGTGGCAGAACTGCTTTAAAGGATTGGTGTACAGAGCGGAGGAAGGGTTCAATTGCGATTGCAAAGAGTTGTCCGGAGAGTGGGCAACCCTGTCGCACTCCCCGGCGGAAGGGAATAGGCGCTGTGAGAAAGGTGGGCAGCTTGACCTGGAGAACGGCGTCTTGATAGAGTGAGAAAAAGGAAGGAGGAAAACCGAAGTGAAGGAGTGTAGCCGATAGATAGGAATGTGAGATATTATCAAAAGCGGATTGTTGGTCAAGAGAGAGAAGGGCGAGGGGTTCAGAGCGAGATCGGGAAAGATGGATTAGATCATTTAGTAGATGGATGTTATGAGAAAGTGAACGGCCGGGAACTGTGTAAGTTTGATTTGGGGAGAGAATGTGAGTGAGAATGGGGTTAAGGCGTTGGGAAAGAAGTTTAGTATAAAGTTTATAATCTAGATTTAAGAGGGAGATAGGGCGCCAATTCCCCAGGTCAAGGAGATCACCTTTCTTAGGGAATAGTACAACATATGCTACTGTGAATCGCCTTGGTAGAGGGGAGTGATTGAAAGCAGCAGAAAGTGCAGAAAAGAGAAATGGTAGAAGGAGAGGTAGAAAGGTTTTATAGAAGAGGAAAGTGAGGCCGTCCGGACCCGGTGCGGCCCTAGAGTTTAAAAAAGAAAACGTAGAGGATAGTTCAGAGAACGTGGGAGGAAGGAGGAGGGAAGAGGCAAGATGGGGAGGAACTTGTGGTAGGTTAGAAAGAAGTGATGCCAAAGCTGAAGAGGATGGCGGAGGAGATTCACAGAACTTTTCTGTATAGAACTTTCGGACCTGGGAACATAGAGTGAGTGGATCATCAGACACCTCTCCAGATGCGAGGCGAAGGTGCCGAAGTGAATTCGATGCTGTTCGTGTTTTTTCCATGGATGTAAGGAAATCGTAATTGGATGCGTCTGGCGATAGATGTTTTAGCCGGAGACGTCGTAGAGCTTGTTGAGCCAGAGGAAGGAGGATTGATCGCAGTTCTTCTTGATAGTGGCAGAAGAGAGGAGCACTTAGGCTTAGGATGGAGAGCATGGAACGGACATGGTTGAGACGCATGTTTTGAAGCGTTTTTGCTTTGAAAGAAAGTTTGCGAACGTGGAGAACGAGTTGCTGTTTAATGTCCAACCAAAATGTCAGACCACAAGGAGCTGATTGAAGTTGAGGTCGTTTGTCCTCAAGGAAGGAGCGTACTGAAGTACGGAAGTCTGGATCTGTAAGAAGAGTGTCGTCAAGAGTCCATGGACGAATTGTACGGGGTTGTGCTGGAACTGCTTGAATAATAAGAACGATGGCACAATGGTCAGAAGAAGCTGTATGAGTGATAATAGATTCTGTCACAGCTGTAAGCAGAGTAGATGAGGCGTAGTATCTGTCAAGGCGAGCTGTGTACGGATTTTGATTATGTTGCGAGCGCCAAGTATGTACAGTCGATGAAGGATGGAAGTGACGGTGAACATCAATGAATGAGTTGTCGGAGACCACTGACTGAAGAAGATTCACCAAGTTAACACGGCGTTCTCTGGTGGAAGGAGATCGATTCAGAGTGCAATTGAAATCCCCTCCAATTAAAACATGATCTATGGGAGGAATGCGAGACAAGGCACGACGAAGGCGAGTAAAAAGTATTGTCAATTGGGTTGAAGAGCTTGGAATATAAATATTAAATATATGATAAGATGTGGAAGCTATGGTGAATGATGCACACTGTAATAGGTCTCGACATAAGTTTCGAACCGAAAAAGAGGTGATTATGGAGTTGAAAGTATGGCGGATACCTATAGCTAGACCACTATGGGATGATAGTTGGTAAGCGTGGTGAAATGTGTAGTTCCACTGGCGCCATCGTGAGAATATCGTAGTGGATTGGCAATTCGTCTCTTGTAGTAAGAGAAGATCAGCTCCTAACGGAGTGAGGTCTTCATGTACCAAGGCATTAGAAAATGGGGATGCAAATCCCCTGCAATTAAGAGATACAATCTTGAAGACTTTTTTTCCATTAATGCTTGCTGAAGAGCCTTCACAACAGGAAGAAATGATTTGAGTCGATTAAAATAGGTTTTAGCCCACGGATGTTCCTTGCGAAGGTGGGAGATGCATTGATTAAGGACTTGGATCTGATCATGCACTAGAGGGAGAAACGATGCATACTTTGAGAGTAAAGCATGCGTTGTGGAGTGGTCTGTCTTATGTGGCAGGTATTGATGCAAATCTTCAAATGAAATCGGCCCAGTAGGAACCGAGCCATCCTTAAGGTATTCGACAAGATCCTCAAATTTAAGAGGAGGCTCTTCGTCGGCCGGGACAGAAGAGGTAGCAGCCTTTGATGGTGAATTCTTTCGAGAGGTACTACCAGTACGGGGAGAAGTGCGGGGTGATGCGGCACTCGGCTTCTTCGGTGGGCGTCTTCGAGAAGATCCACGACGTTTCAGCGAAGGCTCAGTTGAGCTCTCATCAACTCGAGATTCGTGGCCAGAAAATCCGTCATCAGCAGATTTAGAAGTATCAATGATAAGGGCAGTGGAGAAACCCCCTGAAGGGGACTCCGCTACAGAATGACGACGCATGGGAAGCGAACAAATAAGTGAGGGAAAATCCAGTTGCTGGTCGAAGGATAAAGGGTCCGTAGACACGCGTTGACCAACTCCTGCAGTCGACTTTTGTGAAAGTTTCGATTCTGAAGCTTTCTGTGCAGTGGAAGAAGGTGTTGCTCGGCTCAGAAGAGGGCCAGAAGTTGTAGGAGAATTATTAGGAGCCTGTGATGCTAGATGTGGGCAATGCACACGTAAATGATTCTCTCCGTGGCAAAAAGTGCAGTGGAGGAAGGTAGTCACTTCAATTCTCCTACGTTGCTGTCCACAACGAACGTTGAGCACCTTTGGGCAGGCGAGCAAATGTTCATCAGATGGAAAGATCACTCTTGCACTTCGGCGAAATCCTCCTATGGATTTATCGTCTGGATCTCTCGGCGCGGCTGAAAGAGTAGTAACTGGCCCAACAACTCGGCCTAACTTACTGAGTACAGTGCACAGCGCAACGTCTGACACCTCAGGTGGAACCGGATAAAATGTAACCTGGATTGGACGCTGAGAGACAGGTTCTGGTAGAAGATGGACGTCTTTGAGGGACAAACCTTCTGTCAAGACAAGATCCGCATGCTCTTTAAGAGCAAAGTACACCAACACAGCTCGAGGTTTTCGAGCCATGTGAGTAATACTGGCTCCAGCTGGAAGTATCTGCTTGAGAGCCATACTATATTCTTTCAACTTTGTGTCTGGGAGCGCATCAAAACACACTCCGAAGTCCATTCTAGAGTAGAACTGTTTTCCCGCTGGGGAATCTTCGGGAATATCTATGGTGGCAGTAAGGCCACCAACAATGACGTACGAGTCTGGTAAGACTTCTGCAACAAACTTGGAAGGAGCTTTTGTTCCAGTAAGAGCGGCAGAGTATGCCCTAGGAGCAGGACTCGAGCGTGAGGGCTGCAACGCAACAGGCTGTTTGAACTGAGTTGAAGTAGAGGGTACATTAGCAGCGCTGTCAGACACATCCATGTCTTCACTTAAAGCAACAGAGAGTTGCGCTGCACTGACGTCACTGGTCGAAGCAGGGCAAGAAGCTTGAGCTGTAGTTGAGGAGTCACTTTCCACTTCTAGTGGTTGGGTGACGTCACCTACAAGCATTGGAGGAGATTGGTCTCGTGTCGAGGAGGAGGAGGAGGCGGCAGGAAATGCCTCGCTGATATGGGCGTGGACATCGCTCTTATCAGCAGCAGCCGCCGCCATTGTTAATGACGAGGGCTGCCTGAGAAATCGACCAGCTAGGTCGACAATTCAAATGATGATAACAGAAAAAATAAACTACTCACCAACTTGGGAGATGTATCAAAACAAAGCACGAACCTTCAGCTTGAAGGAACACGAAAGGAAAATGACGAACCACACGATAAAACACACTAAATAGGCACACAACACGGAGCTCAGAAAAACGTGACTTAGGCCAAAGGTGGACCGACACCGTTCTAATGTATGTCAATTAATGTGATGTTGAGTTTCTCTTCTAGGTGTCCGGTGAGTTTTGTCAATATAGTGCATATTTCATGTTAGTCCCTTCAACCAAGGCCGGATTAGGTTGGGATATTAATGGACTTTTTAGCCTTGAGGCACACCATTACCAAAGGCCCAGGATGCATGCCTGGGCAAATAATTAGAGTTAGATTTTAAAAATATTTTCACATTTGCCTCGTTTTCCACTTGGTCAGAAATAAGGTGGAAGATGAATAGGTTTCAAGTGACTCACCGAGAGTTATGTCGCTGTGTACAGCGGGCTCGGTGAGACAATTTTTACTTTTTCATTACCATCCACCCACACTTCCCAATTTGCACTTGGAACCGTTGATGGTCAAAATCCTATGTACCATCACATTGCATAGCAAAAACGGTGCACTAAGAAAAGTGTACAATGCTAAATCATTAGAAAATACAAGACAAAATCTAGGAATCTTTAGCTTTTAATTCATGTTCTTATGATAACCATGGAAAATACAGTAACTTATGAAAACTATGCAGATAATTTATTAGTTTAAAGAATCAGTACTTGTTAATAATCACAAGCATATTGCTACAGTTTCCAGTTTTAACGGACTTCATAATGATTCTCCTTCGTAAATTCTTTTTCTGGTTTTTTTACCCAAGGGACCCATTTAGTTGTATTAGTCTAGGGGCCCACTGAAGCCTTCATCCGGCCCTATCGTCAACTGCTATTGTGGTTAGTAACTAATTATTTTTAATTAAATTAGTATTGTGGTTTTCAAATAATTAAGAATAATTACCAGCTAAACTAATTGTGAAAGGCCGAACAATTTCCTTTCTCTGTACTTTTTTAAGCTTACAGTGAGAATAGTGTCTAATCGCATTTTAGTAATGGGTATTATTAGTAATTTGGACTTTTCGGAGTACCGTAATTTAAATATCAACTTACCTTTTCCATCCGATACAAAAATAGCTTTTTAACGGGAAACCAAGAAAATTTCCACACAAGCATTTAAAGATATGAACTGAAATAAAAACTAATTTTATACGTAATACCAATAATTAAGCACTCTGCTAATTTTGAGCGATGTCCAAGCAATTCTGTTTTTGTTAAATAAACAGAAAAATTATTTTTATACATGAAACACCCGGATTACACTCAAAAATGAGCACTTGGGAAACTATTTAAAAGAACACATAGGAAAATTTAGAGGTTCAGTGGGATCACTTCAGGTTAAAAAGACAAGTATACCTGATCATTTAGCCTTTAACGACCCTGATCCCAAAATATTGTATGTATCACTCTTAATACCATAAAGCCTAAAACAGTCTGTTTAAACTAATTTATGCTTGCAACCAGAGCAGGACACGATGCACAGAAGATTGAAGCGATTATTGAAAGGGCAAAAATAAAGTCCACCAGCCCTGACAACCGGACACGTGACAGCCCATTTCGCCACATTGGATCCTGCCCCTACATACAACATTTCACTTATTTCCTAAAGAAGTCGCTCCGAAAATATGGACTTGACATCGGAGTAAGAGGACCTAAACCACTTGCCACAATCCTCACTTCAAAAAGGAATACTAAACCAGATCTTTCAGACGCCGGAGTTTATACTATACCGCTTATCTACCCCGACGGATCCATGAAAGAATATGTGGGCATGACAAAGCGCTCTTTGAAGGTAACCTAGGCTGATGTCTTTACCTGTACCGTCTAAGTGTAGACTTCACAAGGAAATGCGAAACTCTCTCATAAGTTCGGAATTTTTAAGGTTCCTGACGGCGCTGCGACAGCTAGCCCGTCAGTCTCCGGAAACCACAGTCTTTCACTCGGACAGATTCGGTCCAGGGACCTGTGGGGATCTGCCTCCCCCACGGGACCAGTACCTTACACCCATCTTTCATAGCCCGTATGTGCGACGTGCTATGGGCGATCGGGGCAAGCAAATTTTCAATAATTCTCATCTCGTTGCCGGGAGATCGTCCGCCAACGCGAGTGTTTGGGACAAAAGTCCTTTATTTGGTATCTAAACAAAAAATGTGGTACAGGCACATTAAACTGTGAGGGTCTCATGCACCCCTCTTACAAATATTCAACATTAAATCACACTAAACACACATAGAAAATATTTACATGGTCCACAGTACTAGGGCCAGTGCTGTGGTGATGACCCCGGGCCAGGGTCATCAGATTCACCTTGGTCAATAGACCGAAGAGCTCTATACCGAGAGCTACGTACCTCCGAGGGTACCTCCATCTGTCAACCATAGTTGACCCGGCTTCTCCTTTGCTCAAGTTCCCTAATAAAACTAGGGCACATCTTACTGAAGCTGGAGTGAGAGACGTCCAGCTTCAGGCGGAAATTAGCATTCGCAGCAGAGCAGTTGCTGCACTTCGGTGTGGCTGCACACTGCTGGGGCTGGTGCCCAACTTCACCGCAATTTCCACACCTTGCTTCGGACTCAGGACAGTTGCTCCGAAAATGGCCGAAGCCATTGCACTGGAAGCACGTGACTTCCCGCAAAATGTGCTATAGGCGGAGCACTGACCAATCCAAGTTTAGTGTCTTCCACCTCATCAAGAGTTTGAAGGCCTTGGGCTCCACGTCTGCTACCCAGTGGACCCTACCTCCCCTACCCTTGATGGGAAAACAGGCTGAAAACCCGTTATCGAGGTCGGGGTTCTGCCCACGAACCGCTTCCTCGAACTCTTTGCCAGGGAGATCCCGTCGAAGCCGTAAACTATCAACCGGGGATGTCTCTTTCTTGGGGCAGTGGGAAGTGTGCAATCTTTAGTCAGCGGATTCCTACTCAACTCCTGGGCAAGACGGTCGACTTCCCCGGGATGGGAACACTCCACCGCGACACCACCTTTCCTTATGCTCCGTATGCTTTTGACCCCTAACTGCAGTTCAGTTGGGTTGACTGCAGTCTTCAGGGTCCTGTTTACGTCCTCTGAGGACGCATTCTCAACAGTGGGATAGACCAAGAGCACATGTCTCCTGTCTTCCGACTTTTTCTTAGTATTTCTCCCAGTCGGAACGGGCGAAGGCCCTTTCGCTGTACTAGCCCCTTTCCTAGCCATTTCGAAGACTAGCGGAACACAAGAGATACGTTGGAGCAGGAAGAATACATGCAGCATTAGCGAAAGAAGTAGCAACCCATTCAGCCATTCCGCAATGGGAGAACATGAAGAAAGTCGCCTCCTACACAAATGCCAAGGCCACTGCTATAAAGGAATCCATTGATATCTTAACCAACCCGATCACCTGCAATGAAAAACTTCCATTTGACTTACCTTTTGCATGCCGCATGTTTCTACGTACAGCACGCACCTGACCCATGTCCTTCACCCGCCTGCACGAGGCATACTTCACCTTCTAGCATTGTACTTAGTTTTCTGTTTATAATAATGTTATATTGCATTTAAATCTTGTATATTCTTTAGATGTTATTTCAGCCGTGAAGAAACCATCCGTTGGTGGCGAAAGCTCGCACGCCTGTTTACTATTTATTACGCCAAATAAACGGATTTTCACACGAATCGTTATCTGTCTGTTTGTTCACTTTTTTGTTTAGTAACAACAATAGTGACTGAGGGTGACACCAGCTGATTCCTCATAGGTCGTGTAAATTGGAAAAGCAGGTAAGGGCAGGAAATATGACTTACTCTACACAGGCGTTTCGGGCGGCTATGGTCGTTTGTATTAACGGGTGTTTTGGGCGTTATGGTCGTTAAAAGGGTAAGCAATGATAATCCTATGTTATTAGTCTAAGGGTTTTGGTAAAACGTTTGTACCCCATTAACACCATTTGTTGCAATTAGCCCTATAGGAAACGCTTTATGCGTCAAGTAGCATAGGGCAACAATTATTCACGTCAATATAAAACGTGTCTTCTCTGGGATTTTTACACGTCCTCAGTAGATCAACGGTAAATTTGAAATCTAATATGCTTTGTCCTAGCAGGAGCAGGATATACTGTTGAAATTTCCTTCTTCAGCCCTTTAGTACAGAGTTATTTTGCATGTTGCAAAACCTGTAGCACTTATTTTCTAGCCGAATGAATCTCTAAGAAACAATCAATATTATCCCCTTCACCAGTAAATAAGGATTTTTGTTTGTTTGTTTGTCCGAGCTATCACCTAAAGTTTTTGTGAAGACTTCTGTGTTAAAAATTATAAGAGCGACAAAACAAAATACTTATACTCCTTTTGTGTTTGGCTACATTAAACTCTGAAAGCTTGACGAATATTTTCCTAAAATAATATTTGTGTGCTGTACCGTATCTTTTGGTGTATAAAATAATCACCAGATGTCAGGAGCTCATCGAACTGTTGTATTTTCCCAAAATAATGCGAGTATTCTTTCCCTTTTTTAAACAGTTAAAGCGAAAGCAGTAGAAATGAAATATTTATTTTCGGACACAGTTTATTTTATTGATAAGATAGAATCAAATAATATTCATTTCTTTTTTGATCACGGTTTGCATCAAACTTATTCTAGGGATGAAACAGTCAATGAACGATTGGGAGCGTCGAGCAATAAAATTACTTTCAGTGTGCTGCCATCTACTTAATATGAAGCGAGTGCATGAAAGCAGGATAGCAAATCGCATTATTTGGCATACGTAACAAAAACATACGGAGCCTAAACTTTCACTAACCAACGCAGAGGCTGGTAACTATTTGTATAATCACAGAAAAACTTCTTAAATAGTTTTAACGACAAACCAAGTATGTGAGCTTCATCAATATGCCATTTTAAGTTTCCACTGACATGTTGTAATATCATTTTTGACGAAATACATGAGTCCTACACACGAAAGTTCTCTCTGTTCGTGATAAAACTATCTGCATGTTGTCTCCCGGTCCCTGTGGGCGGCATAAGGAGAAAATATTATACACTGAATTTAGCACAAAATTATAACATATAGAGATATTATAGAATGCATTTATACGGAATAAACACACTTATTTAAAAATTACTTAATGCTGATTGAAAAATGTACATAAGTATAAAGTTGATGAACGTAACGAGTTGTATAAATATGGAAAGTGAAACTGCTGGATCACGATTGTACGATTGTGGGTGTCTCAGGAGTGTGTGCTTAACGCATCTGCAGTATTCTGTATTTCCTTTTACAAATACAACTATGGGTCGTAAAGGGGACATCGCTGAGTGGCAAGAAAGTGTCTTTGTTTTCGGCCTAGGACATGGTCATTCCTTGCGAAAGGTCTCCATTGTCTTTAATTCCGTAATTACTGTCCTGTGTGTTTTACATACTTAAGAAACACCATTTCAAAAATGTGTGTTGAATATATTAATTTTGGTTTTTAATAATCTTAGGCTGATTTTAATTTATTGAAACATTTTTTTCATAAGTTCCAATTACGATATACAAATATTTTTGACGAAAAACATGAGTCTTTCACAAGAAAGTTCTATCTGTTTGTGATAAAACTTTCTGCAAGTTGTCTCCCGGTCCCGTCTCTGTGTGCGGCACAAGGAGGAAACTCATCCATAAATCTAAAATCTCAATAGATAAAAACTTTACTCTAGAACTCTTAAAAATACTGTAGTTCCTACAAAAATAAAATATAATACATCAAAAACGAATTAGGAGAACATACCTTTCACTGTACCGCCATTCGGTAAGCGAATACGTTGTTCTAACCAAGTCTCCGATATGACGGGATTACTTTGAAGTATGCACCACATTGAAATACTATTCTCAATACAGTATGTCACCAAACATCACGAAAAAAAAAATATGAAATAACCCACAAAAACACCAACTTAAAACACCAAAATCTTGAGTACGAAAATGGTCGAACTTATGTCATATACAACGTGAAAACACAGCCGAAACATTACAACACGGTGACCAAAGCATAAGGAATGATGTCCTTCAGATACTAACTTTCTACGCATTACGGTAACGTGTGCGTTACCAACTTCAAGTCCAATGTCTGCTGCGTCCCTTGTGATCCCTTTTCGCTTTGCAATATACGGTTTAGACGCTCTGCCACATACGTCTAAACCGCAAATCTCTGATGTTACCTTGTGATGACACTCGCTTTGCCACATATGGTTCAGACGCTCTGCTAAATACGTCTAAACCGTAAATGTCTGCTGTTACCCTTGTGATCACACTCGCTTTTCCACATACGGTTTAGACGCTCTGCCACATATGTCTAAACCGCAAATGTCTGATGTTACCCTTGTGATCACACTCGCTTTTCCACATACGGTTTAGACGCTCTGCCACATATGTCTAAACCGCAAATGTCTGATGTTACCCTTGTGATCACACTCGCTTTTCCACATACGGTTTAGACGCTCTGCCACATATGTCTAAACCGCAAATGTCTGATGTTACCCTTGTGATCACACTCGCTTTGCCACATATGGTTTAGACGCTCTGCCACATACGACAAAGCCGCAAATGTCTGCTGTTACCCTTGTAATCACACTCGCTTTGCCACATACTGTTTAGACGCCCTGCCACATACGTCTAAACCGCTGTTTCCCTTGTTATCACACTCACTTGCTACATACGGTTTAGACGCTCTGCCACATACGTCTAAACCGTAAATATCTGCTGTTTCCCTTGTTATCACACTCGCTTGCCACATACAGTTTAGACGCTCTGCCACATACGTCTAAACCGTAAATGTCTGCTGTTTCCCTTGTGATCACACTCGCTTTGCCACATACGGTTTAGACGCTCTGCCACATACGTCTAAACCGTAAATGTCTTCTGTTTCCCTTGTGATCACACTCGCTTTGCCATATACGGTTTAGACGCTCTGCCACATGCGTCTAAACCGCAAATGTCTGATGTTACCTTGTGATGACACTCGCTTTGCCACATATGGTTCAGACGCTCTGCTAAATACGTCTAAACCGTAAATGTCTGCTGTTACCCTTGTGATCACACTCGCTTTTCCACATACGGTTTAGACGCTCTGCCACATATGTCTAAACCGCAAATGTCTGATGTTACCCTTGTGATCACACTCGCTTTTCCACATACGGTTTAGACGCTCTGCCACATATGTCTAAACCGCAAATCTCTGATGTTACCTTGTGATGACACTCGCTTTGCCACATATGGTTCAGACGCTCTGCTAAATACGTCTAAACCGTAAATGTCTGCTGTTACCCTTGTGATCACACTCGCTTTTCCACATACGGTTTAGACGCTCTGCCACATACGTCTAAACCGCAAATCTCTGATGTTACCTTGTGATGACACTCGCTTTGCCACATATGGTTCAGACGCTCTGCTAAATACGTCTAAACCGTAAATGTCTGCTGTTACCCTTGTGATCACACTCGCTTTTCCACATACGGTTTAGACGCTCTGCCACATATGTCTAAACCGCAAATGTCTGATGTTACCCTTGTGATCACACTCGCTTTTCCACATACGGTTTAGACGCTCTGCCACATATGTCTAAACCGCAAATGTCTGATGTTACCCTTGTGATCACACTCGCTTTTCCACATACGGTTTAGACGCTCTGCCACATATGTCTAAACCGCAAATGTCTGATGTTACCCTTGTGATCACACTCGCTTTGCCACATATGGTTTAGACGCTCTGCCACATACGACAAAGCCGCAAATGTCTGCTGTTACCCTTGTAATCACACTCGCTTTGCCACATACTGTTTAGACGCCCTGCCACATACGTCTAAACCGCTGTTTCCCTTGTTATCACACTCACTTGCTACATACGGTTTAGACGCTCTGCCACATACGTCTAAACCGTAAATATCTGCTGTTTCCCTTGTTATCACACTCGCTTGCCACATACAGTTTAGACGCTCTGCCACATACGTCTAAACCGTAAATGTCTGCTGTTTCCCTTGTGATCACACTCGCTTTGCCACATACGGTTTAGACGCTCTGCCACATACGTCTAAACCGTAAATGTCTTCTGTTTCCCTTGTGATCACACTCGCTTTGCCATATACGGTTTAGACGCTCTGCCACATGCGTCTAAACCGCAAATGTCTGATGTTACCTTGTGATGACACTCGCTTTGCCACATATGGTTCAGACGCTCTGCTAAATACGTCTAAACCGTAAATGTCTGCTGTTACCCTTGTGATCACACTCGCTTTTCCACATACGGTTTAGACGCTCTGCCACATATGTCTAAACCGCAAATGTCTGATGTTACCCTTGTGATCACACTCGCTTTGCCACATATGGTTTAGACGCTCTGCTAAATACGTCTAAACCGTAAATGTCTGCTGTTACCCTTGTGATCACACTCGCTTTGGCACATACGGTTTAGACGCTCTGCCACACACGACAAAGCCGCAAATGTCTGTTGTTACCCTTATAATCCCACTCGCTTTGCCACATACTGTTCAGACGCTCTGCCACATACGTCTAAACCGCTGTTTCCCTTGTTATCACACTCGCTTGCTACATACGGTTTAGACGCTCTGCCACATACGTCTAAACCGTAAATGTCTGCTGTTTCCCTTGTCATCACACTCGCTTGCCACATACGGTTTAGACGTTCTGCCACATACGTCTAAACCGTAAATGTCTGCTGTTTCCCTTGATATCACACTAGCTTTGCCACATACGGTTAAGACGCTTTATCACATACGTCTAAACCGTAAATGTCTGTTGTTTCTCTTGTGACCGCATTCGCTTTGTCACATACGTCTAAACCGTAAATGTCTGCTGTTTCTCTTGTGACCGCATTCGCTTTGTCACATACGTCTAAACCGTAAATGTCTGCTGTTTTCCTTGTGATCACACTTGCTTTGCCACATACGATTTAGACATTCTGCCACATACAGCTAAACCGTAAATGTCTACTGTTTCTCTTGTGACCACACTCGCTTTGTCACATACGTCTAAACCGTAAATATACGCTGCTTCCCTTGTGATCACTCTCGCTCTGCCACATGCGATTTAGACGTATGTGGCAGAGCGAGTGCGATCACAAAGGACACAGCAGATATTGGTCTTAAAGATGGTAACGCACAAGTTACCGAAATGCATAGGAAGAGAGTATCGGAAGGACATCATTCCTTATGCTTTGGTCACAGTATTTTGGCATTTCGGGAGGTTTTTATGTTATTAAGTATAATTTTCACTTCGTTTTAATGCAGTATTGTAATGTTTCAGCTAAGTTTTTAAGTCGTATATGACATGAGTTCAACCATTTTCGTAATCGAGATTTTTGGTGTTTTAAGTTGGTATTTTTGTGGGTTATTTCATATTCTTTTTCGTGATGTTTGGTGACATACTGAGTTGAGCATAGTATTTCAATGTGGTGCATACTTCAAAATAATCCCGTCATATCGGAGACTTGGTTAGAACAACGTATTCGCTAACCGAATGGCGGTACAGTGAAAGGTATGTTCTCCTAATTCGTTTTTGATGTATTATATTTTATTTTTGTAGGAACTACAGTATTTTTAAGAGTTCTAGAGTAAAGTTTTTATCTATTGAGATTTTAGATTTATCGATGAGTTTCCTCCTTGTGCCGCACACAGAGACGGGACCGGGAGACAACTTGCAGAAAGTTTTATCACAAACAGATAGAACTTTCTTGTGAAAGACTCATGTTTTTCGTCAAAAATATTTGTATATCGTAATTGGAACTTATGAAAAAATGTTTCAATAAATTAAAATCAGCCTAAGATTATTAAAAACCAAAATTAATATATTCAACACACATTTTTGAAATGGTGTTTCTTAAGTATATAAAATATACCGGACAATAATTACGGAATTAAAGACAATGGAGACCTTTCGCAAGGAATGACCATGTCCTAGACCGAACACAAAGACATTCTCTTGCCACTCAGCGATGTCACCTTTACAACCGATATTTGTTCTTGTAAAAGGAAATACAGATGCGTTAAGCACACACTCCTCAGACACCCACAATCGTACAATCGTGATCCAGCAGTTTCACCTTCCATATTTATACATCTCTATATGTTATAATTTTGTACTAAATTCAGTATAATAATTTTTAAACGTACTGAGAAGAGAACAAATTGTTAAGCGAAATGAGAAGGAAAATAAGTGCCTTTTTTCTGGTGATACGAGGTTGTACCGAAAGTAATTCAAAAGTGGGCATAACTTTTTCATTTACTTACAGAGGTCGATCAAATTGCACACGTTGGTAGAGTAACTCCTTCTCTATACAAAGTTACCACTCAACATAGTCTCCATCACAAACTAAGCATTTGCACCATCGTTGAAACCAACTCGAATTCTCTTTGAAAAAATTTAGATGTGGACTGTTGTACCCACTTCTTCACAGCTACTTCCACGTCGTCTGTGTCTTCAAATCGTTATCTACGGAGACTTTCCCTCATTGGACCGAACAGGTGGAAGTCGGAGGGCGCCAGATCTGGGCTTTGCGGTGGATGAGGGGCCACCAGGCAGCCTAATTTGCTGATTCCGTGATTTGTTGCCAAAGATGTGTGTGGTCCTTTTAAGATTCCTGTTCGGTTTCTTGCTCCTTATGGCTACTCTAAGCATTTTGACGGTCTCAATGCACGCCTGTCATCCCGAAAAACAGCCACCATAACTTTCTGTGCGGATTGCTGGTTCTTGGACTTCTGAGGTCTTGGTAAAGAAGTGCGACGCTATTCCATGGGTTGATTCTTCGTTTCCGGAACGTAAAGACACGCCCACATTTCATTCGCTGTCAACAGATCGAAAAAGTGTCCGTGTTTTTATTGGCTTCAAAGGCTTCCAGCAGATCAAAGCAGAATTCCACCATTCTCTGCTTCAAATGCTTCTGCTTGGAATCCATTATTTGTCTGCAATGAACAAGAAGGGTTACTATAGAGGAAGAGTCATTCTACCAACCTGTGTAATGTGAACGACCTCGGTTAGTTAATGAGAAAGTTATGCCCACTTTTGCATTACTTTCGGTACAACCATCGTATATTAAATTTACTCAAAGGTATGAGTATTGAAAATTTTGGTTCCTTTTGTTTTAACCCTTTAAGCGGCCGATGTACTTTGCTTGAACGAAACTGTACCCAAAACTTTTACTCACAGAAATGTTCATATAGCAACCGGGTTTTACGAAAACTACGGCAAAGTAATTTGTTTTTACCTCGTCTCATCATCAGCAAAAATAAACCTATTACAGGTGATTATTTTATAATCTCAGTCTAGTCTTATATTTCCTGTTCCATGACCTAAAACATGCTAGGGAAGGGCTAATCTCGCTGTCACGAACATCATGCAACTCGGTAAGAAAAAGTTACTCAAATGTCTTATCTCTCCTTCCTTAAACGTGGCTGTATTGCCATAGTCAATTATCAGTTAATTTCTCAGAAGGGATTGGTGTCAATCATATGCGTGAATGACCAATCTGAATAACAAATCTAAGGGCGAAAGCTACTTTTTTCGATGATCTAGTCTTGAAAGTAACTCATGCGAGCAGCTTTGGGACCACGCAACTTATTTCTGAATGAATTCGTTTCAGTCGTGTTCGGCCGGCTTCTTAAACAGTGAATATATTTTAGAGTTGAGTTCAGCTGATTTTGTTAACCCCGAGTTAATTCGTTCCAGCCAGTTAAAGGGTTAAGCGGTGTCTAACTAATAGTTACATTTCTCTCTCGACTGAATACTCTTGTGGCAGCCTGAATTGATGTCAGGATCAGATTGGCGTGTGAGTTAGACAGAGAAAGAACGATGTTTACAATGAACGTTCTTTGGCTCTTAAGCTGTGAGGCGTTCTAGTTGACTTTGGTCAGATGCTTTCCAGTTGTTTTCCGTCAGTGCTGTTTCCCTTCAAATACATTCTGCTGTTTCTCGTTAAATTGTTTGAATTAATGGTTAAATGTTTTATCAAAAATATCTAACCCGTTTTAGGCAAATATTTAAAGGACTAATAAAGACGTTGAAGTCAGGGGAGTACCAATTAAAAAATTATAGTGGGGGACTCAACTGGTATAATACCCAAACACCGAAAATAATTGCTAATCTAGGGTAATCATTTAATAATTAAGTATTAATTATCAATCAATAATTCATTATTTAGAGTAATTTTATAAGTTCATTGAGAAATTAAGTTTTATTGATAATTAAAATACCGATTTATAGAATTTTGATACAGTGTTGTGTAATGTGGAGGTCAATATACATGTATTTATTAAATGTGGTTAATGCAAAGTAGAATACTTCTATCTTAGTATTACATTTCTAAGAGTTATTTATAAAGGCGTAATTTTAAAATTATTTATTTTATGAAATAAATTACATTACAGAATATTAAAATGTAAAGTTTTGCTAGTACTTTAACAAAATGGTACTTACATATCTTAGCATCATTGTACAAGTAACTGCGTTTCTCCGCCATTGTCTTCAAAATGCGGATCCTGTATTTACTTCTATTACTTCCCAATGAATCGATGAAAGTTCAGCAGTGCAAGTCCAGAATTAGACTTTGTGTTTCGAAGATACATTTTTTGGCGCCTGAGAGTAGAAAATGTACTTTTCGGAGTGGCTGTTGAGGAAGCTTTGTTAGAATTTTTAGTAAGTTCTTGTTATTGGGGTAAGAAAAAAAAAACAAAGAAAAAAACACTTGACAAGGACTCTAACGTAGTGGTTGGTCTTTCCTTTTGTCTTACTGGTAATAAAGCCATCTTCTAGGACTGTGAGCGACGGCGAGTCAATCCTGTGGGTATCTTGCTTGCGCGTGGAAAAATACGCCATTTAAACAAATTCCAAAGCATTCGAAAAAATTCGCGACTTTGTTGGAAAAATATTTTATTTGAGTCAGTGTTTTTAATCGGTTTTTAGATTGATCTTCATGATTTTAATGAACAAGGCTTAAAATTCAGCTTTTAAAGAGAAAAAGAAATCATGTGTTTTGGCGATCAGGAGAAAAATGTGTCTTGATATAATATGGAGGGGGTTGAGCCCCCACCGCCACCCCTTTCCTACGCCAATGATTTAAGTTATCGTAAGTAAAGACATTTACTTACTGACCGTTTAGCCAATGAGTATATACGAGGGTTGTACCGAAAGTAATGCAAAAGTGGACATAACTTTTTCTATTAGCTGACAAAGGTCGTTCAAATTGTACATGTTGGTAGAGTAACTCTTCCTCTATAGCAACGCTTCTTCTTCATTGCAGGTAAATAACGGATTGCAAGCAGAAGCAACGTGCCGTCATTGTTTTCTTGAAGAAGGAAAGATCCAGGCTGTCCGTTATACACAGAAGGCTACAGAATGCTTACGAAGAAGACACCATTGACAAGAACAATGTGAACAGATGGATGTAGAAGCTCAAAGAAGGGGAAACCACCATTGAAGAAAAAACCACGCAGTGGGACACCATCATCTGCGACCACTTACACAAATCGTCAGCAAGTGCATGAACTGATTCGCGCGGAAAGACGAGTCACAATCCGTGAGCTTGTTGCACAACTGGACTGTGGTCAGAATGCCATACAGAAGATAGTGGAAGAGTTAGGTTATCGGAAAGTGTGTGCAAAGTGGGTAACTTGGCAGTTGACACCCGATTTGAGGAAGAGATGAGTGGAAGCCTGCTGTGATCTGCTGGAAGCGTTTGAAGCCAATGAAGACACGTTTATTTTCGATCTTGTGACAGGGGATGAAACGTGGAAATATCTTTACGATCCGGAAACGAAGAATCAATCCATGGAATGGCGTCACACCTCTTCACAAAGTCCTAAGAAATTCAAGACCCAGCGATCAGTACATGAAGTCATGGTGCCTGTTTTTTGGGATGATAGGGATATCATTCTCATTGATTTTCTGGAACGTGGCTATACCATGACCAATCACCATGACAATGGTCCGCATTCACCATGACAATGCAAGACCACACATGTCTTTGGCAACAAATCAGGCCATCAGCAAATTTGGCTGGTCGGTGGTACCACATCCACCGTACAGCCTTTATCTGGCGTCCTCCTACTTCACCTGTTCGGACCAATGCAGGATAGTCTCCAGGGACAACGGTATGATATCACAGACAAGGTGAAAGTGGCTGTGAAGAAGTGGGTACAACATTCCACACCTGCATTATTTCAAAGAGGATTCGAGAGTTGCTTTCAACGATGGAGCAAATGCATCGCTTGTAATGGAGACTATGTTGAGTAGTACCTTTGCATAGAGAAAGAGTTACTCTACCAACATGTGGAATTTGAACGAACCCTGTAGTTATATAAAACGATATGCTCACTTTTGCGTTACTTTCGATACAACCCTCGTATTACCGCCCCGGTGGCACAGTGATCCAAGCGATGGATTCTGACCATTCGTCCTGCAGGGGTCCGGGTTCGAATCCTGGTGAGGCATGGATGCTGTGTTTGTCTCACGGCACTGGCTTTCTCCCTTCGCTGGAGCCAGTGATCCTAAATTATTGACCGGGGACTGCTTATAGCCCATTGAGTTGCTCATTGTGGTCGTTAAACCTTCAATCTAAAAAAAAAAAAAGAGAACCCTAGCATTTAAGTAGTTATCTGTGTTGAAGTTTTAGTTATCCGGAGCATCAAGTAAGTGAATTAAGTGTGTAAAGTAAATCAGACTACTGCTTTGATTGATACGGAACGTTTCAATCAAAGTAGTAATCTGATTCATATAATATAATGTTTTAGGGTGACAAACTTCTCTTCACGCATAATTACACATTATTAAGTGCGAACACCATAACTGCTTTTAGTAGAACATTTTTACCTTCCGCAAAGCGCCAAATTCCTGGAATATGGTTTTCCGGCAGTAAAAACCAATGCAACTGAATTTAAAGGAGTATTTTTTTAACATTTCTTGACGCCCCAAATTTTATTTGAGACTGAATTATCAACAAAACTGTATACTTTTATGACATTTCGTTATCTTGAATTTATTGCGGCTGAAACCTCCTTTTGTCAGTTCGGTACTAAAAAGTCACTATTTGTCCAATAGATGGCAGCGCATTATAAGCCTTTAAGGTCTGTTCGAAGCTTTTAACTACTTCGTAAGCGTTTTAACGAAGGAATTAATTCCATACTCACAAGGATAAAAAATGGAATGCATTTTGTTACGTTTAGCTTATAAATACCTGGAAATTTTTCGAAAACTAGATTGATTGCTTCTTGCTGCTGACGTTTGATTTTTAATCTTCATGTCAATACAAATAGATTGAAGACTTAAACGTGTTTTTCCTGTCACGTTATGCACAAAATTTAAACAATCCACTACTATTTCCTTTTACTTTTGCTAATAATTATTTAAATACATTTTTTAATTGATTCTTTTTACACAAGCACACAAACAAGCACTGGCGTCGGGGCGTAGCATGAAAATGATTTTTCTGATTTTCATGCTAAGCCCCGCATGAAAATGAGAAAAGAAAAAATGTTTTAATTGAAAAAATTCCTAAAGAAAATCCGGGTTAGTATTCAGTTCCCAGATTTCCTGAATGGTAATGTAAGTCACTACAATAGTTGAGTAACTGTGTAACACATTACAGCCTTCAATTTTCTTTTACTAGAGCGCAATGAATACCACGTGGTGGTTGAGGTGACAACCGTCAACTCGTCCGTCGCCTTAGCTGCTTTGACGAAGCTTCGGAGACCTGTAAAGCTGTTCAGCGCGCATCTGCTCATTCATATATTGAATATATCTCATTTATATATTGAATTCATATATTTAATGAGCCATAGGCGTCACCGCCTTCTGATTATTGGGGGGAGGGGGGCACAGATATCCTAACTCTCTTTTTCTTCGCACTACAAAACAATGTATTATTTTTACTTGAGAGCTCCCTTTTGGCAAAATATTGAAGAGGAAGCGTCCCCAAATCCCCAGAGGCCGTGACGCCCGTGAATGAGCAGATGCGCGCTGAACTGCGCATGCGTAAAACTGCCTTTCGTGGCTGTTCCCCTTTCTGTTTAACAGTAGCAATTTTTCTTCGGCGTCGTCGGACAGTGAGCGGCTGGTTTACGTTTGTGGAGTTAAGCGACCTATAAGGTTCGCTTGTGCAAGTAAAATGAACAAACAGACTTTTTATTGGAACTCTCTTTTAGTTTGCTAAGGGATAAAGAAAAAACACCGTTAAAGACTTGGGTCCACATCGACCAAATATCTGTTTGGGTTAAATACATAAGAAGCAATCTACTACTTTTAATGTGGAGTTATAGCATAATATCCTGGTTAACTGGAAGCCGAAACGAAAGTACTTTGTTTTGTTTCCACTGTTTACTACTGCTTTTTTTATACTGTTTACTACTGTTTTGTTTCTACTGTTTACTAGTGTTTTTTTATGTTATGCAACACTGCATATATATATTTATAAAAATAATTTTTACTTCATTCTATGTGATTAAGTAGGATTTCAGCAGGTGGCGTTTGGAAACCTCACAATGCACTGAAATTATATTTCACGGTACGGAAGAAGGTTGAGAGCAATTTTAAAAATATTTAGCGCCGAAAACATTTTAGGTCACCCTACGCCACTGTAAACAAGCAAACTATAACTCTAAACTATTTAGCTTATTACTGTGCAATGCTAAAGAATCGACGTCAAGGAATTTTTAGGAAAATTGTAGGATGACGTAACTAATTTTGGATGACGATTCCACGATGACGTACCCAATTTTAGATGACGTTTCAGAGATGACGTACCCAATTTTTAAGCGCTCAACATTTTAAGATACTCTTATTCGCAAACTTCACAAAACGGTGTATTTATGTTATCACGTTGCCCCTATGTGGTATTTCTGCTTCTGAAATTAGGATTAAATTATTTGTTTTTACGTCGAAAAGATTGATATTTTTGCAAACTTTCCATTTTTTCCCGAAAGTAACATGCT
The DNA here is from genome assembly GCA_039090855.1 of Macrothele yani. Taxonomy (NCBI): domain Eukaryota; kingdom Metazoa; phylum Arthropoda; class Arachnida; order Araneae; family Macrothelidae; genus Macrothele; species Macrothele yani. Next base: position 193,123,450 of record CM076995.1, read on the forward strand.
TCCAACCGATGACTTAGAATATTATTATCAACAACGTGAAATATTTTCCAAATATTTTTCGGCTATTGCTAGTGAATAAGGACTCCCATTCGTGTGAAGTTCTGCTTATGAATTTTATGGTATCTCTTCTACAGGAAGAGGAACTGAAGAGACTATTTTGCGTGACACAGTTGTAAAGATCCACAAGGATTTCAAATCCTTGCCAGCTTTTACCTGTTCATCATTTCCTCTCCAGAGGTTTTGCATATAGAGCAATTGGGTTTTTGCAAACAAAAGGTTTCTGGAAAGCATGCAGGGGTTATTCGTTATTAAATCAAATTGAAGCAAACATCTTCCACCTATTTTCTAAAATGTAGCATTTTCAGAAAACACTTCAGGAGAATGAATCAAAATTTACGTAAGATAACAGAAACCCAAAACGAATGTTATATTAAAGTATACTGAAGCACGGTGCCGAGCGAGGCAGAAAAGCCTACCGCTTCACACAAGGGAAGTAGTTCCGAGCGGTTAGATTTGTTTCGGACGGTGCGGGGATCTTTAAATTCGGGAGCTGGCTTATTAAATGTGGCACAAACTAATACTGAAAAGCTGAGACACAGGAATTCAGAACCAGAGCCAAAAGAATAGGAAACAAAATTATGCACACAAATACTTTTAATCTCTATAAAATCCTGTCTGCCAGGAGGCGTACCTATTTACATTACAATCGGGAGGGGCCTCCCATACTTAGCAAGTTCTCTCGTAAAATTTCAGTGTCCGCAAGTATTTCACCGGCTGAATAAAGTTGGCAGCTTCTCACTGGCATGCTTTTTGAGAGAGTCTGCATACAAAAGTTGACAAAGACTAATCGAAAAAAAAAAGTACTTGCGAATGGTCTTTAGATGACAGCGAATCCTGAAGAATATTTCGAGCTTTCTTGCTTCACCTGGTGGGCCCTAACGGATTTCCATCAACCACACCGTTAGGTGTGGAAACCACATCACAACCGATCTCTGAAGCAACAATCGAAACAACCCTAAACAGGTTGTGGGATGTATGTCACAGAGGGTTGGCACCTTTAACAGGTTGTTCACCTGTATATCACAGAGGTTTGGCACCTTTAACAGGTTAATCACCTGTATATCACAGAGGGTTGGCACCTTTAACAGGTTGTTCACCTGTATATCACAGAGGGATGGCACCTTTAACAGGTTGTTCACCTGTATATCACAGAGAGTTGGCACCTTTAACAGGTTGTTCACCTGTATATCACAGAGAGTTGGCACCTTTAACAGGTTGTTCACCTGTATATCACAGAGGGTTGGCACCTTTAACAGGTTGTTCACCTGTATATCACAGAGGGTTGGCACCTTTAACAGGTTGTTCACCTGTATATCACAGAGGGATGGCACCTTTAACAGGTTGTTCACCTGTATATCACAGAGGGTTGGCACCTTTAACAGGTTGTTCACCTGTATATCACAGAGGGTTGGCACCTTTAACAGGTTGTTCACCTGTATATCACAGAGGGTTGGCACCTTTAACAGGTTGTTCACCTGTATATCACAGAGGGATGGCACCTTTAACAGGTTGTTCACCTGTATATCACAGAGGGTTGGCACCTTTAACAGGTTGTTCACCTGTATATCACAGAGGGTTGGCACCTTTAACAGGTTGTTCACCTGTATATCACAGAGGGTTGGCACCTTTAACAGGTTGTTCACCTGTATATCACAGAGGGTTGGCACCTTTAACAGGTTGTTCACCTGTATATCACAGAGAGTTGGCACCTTTCACAGGTTGTTCACCTGTATATCACAGAGGGTTGGCACCTTTAACAGGTTGTTCACCTGTATATCACAGAGGGTTGGCACCTTTAACAGGTTGTTCACCTGTATATCACAGAGGGATGGCACCTTTAACAGGTTGTTCACCTGTATATCACAGAGGGTTGGCACCTTTAACAGGTTGTTCACCTGTATATCACAGAGGGTTGGCACCTTTAACAGGTTGTTCACCTGTATATCACAGAGGGTTGGCACCTTTAACAGGTTGTTCACCTGTATATCACAGAGGGTTGGCACCTTTAACAGGTTGTTCACCTGTATATCACAGAGGGTTGGCACCTTTAACAGGTTGTTCACCTGTATATCACAGAGAGTTGGCACCTTTAACAGGTTGTTCACCTGTATATCACAGAGGGTTGGCACCTTTAACACGTTGTTCACCTGTATATCACAGAGGGTTGGCACCTTTAACAGGTTGTTCACCTGTATATCACAGAGGGATGGCACCTTTAACAGGTTGTTCACCTGTATATCACAGAGGTTTGGCACCTTTAACAGGTTGTTCACCTGTATATCACAGAGGGTTGGCACCTTTCACAGTTTGTTCACCTGTATATCACAGAGGGTTGGCACCTTTAACAGGTTGTTCACCTGTATGTCACAGAGGGTTGGCACCTTTAACAGGTTGTTCACCTGTATATCACAGAGGTTTGGCACCTTTAACAGGTTGTTCACCTGTATATCACAGAGGGTTGGCTCCTTTAACAGGTTGTTCACCTGTATATCACAGAGGGCTGGCACCTTTAACAGGTTGTTCACCTGTATATCACAGAGGTTTGGCACCTTTAACAGGTTGTTCACCTGTATATCACAGAGGTTTGGCACCTTTAACAGGTTGTTCACCTGTATATCACAGAGGGTTGGCACCTTTAACAGGTTGTTCACCTGTATATCACAGAGGGTTGGCACCTTTAACAGGTTGTTCACCTGTATATCACAGAGGTTTGGCACCTTTAACAGGTTGTTCACCTGTATATCACAGAGGGTTGGCACCTTTCACAGTTTGTTCACCTGTATATCACAGAGGGTTGGCACCTTTAACAGGTTGTTCACCTGTATGTCACAGAGGGTTGGCACCTTTAACAGGTTGTTCACCTGTATATCACAGAGGTTTGGCACCTTTAACAGGTTGTTCACCTGTATATCACAAAGGGTTGGCTCCTTTAACAGGTTGTTCACCTGTATATCACAGAGGGTTGGCTCCTTTAACAGGTTGTTCACCTGTATATCACAGAGGTTTGGCACCTTTAACAGGTTGTTCACCTGTATATCACAGATGTTTGGCACCTTTAACAGGTTGTTCACCTGTATACCACAGAGGGTTGGCACCTTTAACAGGTTGTTCACCTGTATATCACAGAGGGTTGGCACCTTTAACAGGTTGTTCACCTGTTTATCACAGAGGGTTGGCACCTTTAACAGGTTGTTCACCTGTTTATCACAGAGGGTTGGCACCTTTAACTGGTTGTTCACCTGTTTATCACAGAGGGTTGTCACCTTTAACAGGTTGTTCACCTGTATATCACAGAGGGTTGGCACCATTAACAGGTTGTTCACCTGTATATCACAGAGGGTTGGCACGTTTAACAGGTTGTTCACCTGTATATCACAGAGGGTTGGCACGTTTAACAGGTTGTTCACCTGTATATCACAGAGGGTTGGCACCTTTAACAGGTTGTTCACCTGTATATCACAGAGGGTTGGCACCTTTAACAGGTTGTTCACCTGTATATCACAGAGGTTTGGCACCTTTAACAGGTTGTTCACCTGTATATCACAGAGGTTTGGCACCTTTAACAGGTTGTTCACCTGTATATCACAGAGGGTTGGCACCTTTAACAGGTTGTTCACCTGTATATCACAGAGGGTTGGCACCTTTAACAGGTTGTTCACCTGTATATCACAGAGGGTTGGCACCTTTAACAGGTTGTTCACCTGTATATCACAGAGGGTTGGCACTGCCTTCCTTACGGAATTTTCAATGGTTTATTCACGAGCTGCAGAAAGCTTCTCTCCGTTGGACGGGACGTGTGTAGGTGGGCGGAAGGAACACCAGTGATGGCGCTTCAACGCAACAAAGCGACGGATCGCTTTTACACCCTTCGGATAGCAGCTTGGTGTAGTCTGCATTGGGAAGCTTGAAATATGCAAATGATGATTCTTTTATTTCGTTTTTATTTTACCATGTACAATTTCGCCGGTAGAGGGCGTAAATGCAGATGATGTCGAATTCAAAAATACGTTTTATTCCACATATTTGCTTCTAAACATCCAATTGAAAAAAAATTTATATCTTTCGATTCTATTTATGTCGAAGAGTATTTTAGGTATAGTTACTTTTTCAAATTACGCATAGATTTTTCGCTAGCAGGCGTAAAACTAAATTACATTTTCCCCGATAACTCTTCTTCTAAAACTCCGATTTGAAAATTTTTTTCTTCAGCTGTGCATCTCCTGATGGAAAATCTTTTGCATATAATTTCAAATTTTTGGTAAAGAATACTTTGGCCACCATGGGACGTAAATATTAATTTTTGCTTCTGATGTATTTGCCGTAAAATCGTAGCTTCTAAAATATGGATTTAAAAATTCTTTCGTGGACTGATGCCATTCACATCGATAAACCATTTCGGAATATTTTCTTAAAATATTCAACAGTTTCTGCGCCATGGGGCGTAGATGTACATCTTATTTTTGTCAATATCTCTACCTCTAGGAGTCCGAGTTGAGAAATTCCTTCTTTGTTGGATAGTGTTCTCCGTGTAACATGTTTTTCATATAATTTCAAAATTTTCAAGTAATTCATAGACTTTCTGCTAGGGGGCGTAGCTTTAAATTGCGTTTCCCTATATATCTCTGCTTCTAAATCTCCGATTTGAAAACTTCTTTCTGCACCGGAGACAGCTCCTGGTGGGAACTCGTTTGCACATAATTTCTAATTTTTGTAAAAAAATGGTTTGGCCACCAGTGGGCGTAAATCTTAATTTCCGCTTCTGTTGTATTTGCAGCAAAATATGAGCTTCTAAATTCTCGATTGAAAAAACGTCGTTTGTTGACCGATACTACTCATGTCGACAAACCTTTTAGGAAAATTTTCTTCTTGAAAAAATGCATGGTTTGTACGCCAGGGGGCGTAGATATATATATCTTATTTTTGCCAATATCTCTACTTCGAAGAGTACGATTTGAAAAATTCCTTCTTTGTTGGATAGTGTTTCCGATGCGAAATGTTTTTCCTATAAATTCAAAATTTTCAAGTAAATCATACACTTTCCGCTAGGGGGCACAAAGGTAAATTGCGTTTTCGGCGTTATTTCTGCTCTTAAAGCTCTGATTTGAAAAATTCGTCCTGTATTGCATACAAGACCTGATGGAAAATATTTTTCACATAATTTCTAATGCTTGGTAAAGAATGGTTTAGCCACCAGGGTTCATATGTGTTAATTTCTGCTTCTGAAGTATTTGTTGCAAAATCTGGGCTCCTAAAAACTAGACTTTATTTCTTCGACCGATACCGCTTATACGGATAAAACTTTTGGGAATACTTTCTTCCTAAAATAATGCATGGTTTTCCCACCAGGGTACGTAAAGTCACATCTTATTTTTGTCGATATCTCTATTTCTAAGAGTTCGTAAGCTCACGATTCCGTTTACAGCAATTCCTGATGCAAAGATAATGCAAGATAATACAAATTAAAATCTGCTGACTACCTATTACGTGAGATCAGCACATGGAAACGGAACTGAGCATCTTGCCGCTCTTTTAGGCACTAATTTTTCACCTCTATTAATTTACGTTTCCAGCCGGTTCGTCTTAGAATGGGCCGTGGTATGTAACGTTTTGATATCATTTTTTAGCTACAAGATGGCGCCAGCTGTTCAATCTCCAAAGACGTTTCCTTTCAACGTCTTTCCAGAACCTTTTTCTTTCTTCCCTACGCAATTGCTAAACTGTACGCCTGTTTGCGAGCAATAAGTTATTTGACGAGATAAATGAAGATCCTTGAGTGCGCGGTGTACTATTTTCTCTGCAGAGGACAAAGTCGCCATAAATAAGTCAAGTCAATGTGTTGCATTGTATAAATAATAAATTATTTTTGATATTGGAGGCGATAATAAATTTGGAGTAAGACCTGTTTTTGAGGTCATAATATCTAAAGCACGTTGTTTTAGGAAAAGTTACCACATTACAAGTAGTGTGTAATAAAAGTTTTAAAAAATAGTACATTCATTCCTTAACAAAATGCTTTTACAGTCTATAAGTGGATGATATATAAATTATCAAGAAAAATTAAACGGGCATTTTAGGAAACTTTGGCAGCAGATACTCTACTCTCAGAAAAAAGGTCCACTTTACTGGCAACTAACGAAAACGATCCCTACAGGTAGAGATACTTTAACTGCTAACCCTTTATGTTGAACGCTAATACACTGTTACACCGTTATAAGATGATTCACTATAATTGGGCATTCTTAGAAAGAAAAAAAAACTGACACCGAATTTTTGCTTGTCTTTTGAATCCTTTCTGACAAGAAACAAATATTTCAAGGACTTACACCACATAAGTAAAAACTCGTATAATTTAAAATGTGCAATGTGCGCGTTCGGGGCCGGATTAAGGAGGTCTATAGGGGTTATACTGTAGCTTTGGGGCCCAACATGACTAAGGGTCCAGAAGATATTTTTACCTTTGTCTCATATGATTTCCACTTTGTGATAAACAGATACTGAAAGACGAACATCCATCAAGATAGTGACTTCACCCAGGGTAAAGTTTTCAAGTCGCTGTTTACAGCAACTGCACAACTTTACCTCCTAATTTGCACTTGGAACCGTTAACAGTGGAAGTCGCGTAGGACTTCACATTGCATGACAAAGAAGATGCACCAAGGGTGGATAATGTATAACAAAAAGATGCACCTTACAGTGGTAAACCATTAGAAATTCCAAGACAAAATCTAAGAATCTTAAGCTTCTAACTCATATTCTTATGTGAACAATAGAAAATACAGTGACTCCTTATGAAAACTGTGCAGATAATTTATTAGTTTGAAGAATGCACTACGTATTAATTATCGCAAGCGCACACTATTACTACAGTTTCGTGTTTTAAACGGAGTTCATAATGTTTCCCCGTCCAAATTCTTTGAGGGCCCACTCAGATGTCTTAGCCTTGGAGCCCACTCAAATGTCTTAGGCTAGGGGCCCAGTAAAGCCTTGATCTGGTCCTGATCGAGGTTATTCATAGTGAAAAATTTATAGCTGAATTTCTACAATCAATAAAGCATCCACAAATAGAAATACAGTAGCTATTTGCTCCCACTAGCAGGCGAAAGGTGTGTCTGTGATACCTTTTGCCAGAATTTAACAAATTTGGGCAAAAAGTATCACACAGCAGAATATATCAGAGCTTAAAGGGTTATCAAATTGAACAATTTACTGAAGAAGATAAAATTATATCATTCAACGTATAGAAGATAAAATGATATAATTCAACGTATAGAAGATAAAGAAATATAACGATATAATCCAACGTGTTGAAGATAAAGAAGTATAATGATATAATTCAACGTATGGAAAATAAAGAAATATAATTATATAATTCAATGTGTAGAAGAAAATTAGTCATAGAAGATAAAATGACATAATTCAACGTTCCCCAGCGGAACAGCTGTGAGTTACTTGAAGGAGAAAATGCCAAGAGTATTTCCTTTTTACGTGTGCGTAGGTTTCAATCTTTATTATGAAGCGTATTTTACAAAAAAAGGATTTTTCTAAGCGATTTTTAGTATCGAATTAATTCTTTCAAATAGAAATATAAGCTAACGTCCACAGGAGAAAGTATTTTGAGCAATGGAAAAATCGAAAATATGCTAAAACTACTCTTAACAACAAAAGCTATGCTAAGGAAAAATAATTTTCGCCGCGCCAGTGGAGGAGCGATCTAAGCGCTGGCTTATGACTATTTGTCCGAGATGAGTCCGGCTTCGAATCCCGGTGAGGCGTGGATGTTGTGTTTGTCTTACGGCACTGGCTGTCTCCCTTCCCTGAGATCAGTGCCCCTAAATCAGGAACGGACGACTGTTTATAGCCCAGTGAGTTGCTCACAGTGGGTCGTTAAATCCCTAATTGAAAAAAAAAAAAAGGAATTTTTCAAATACATCTCCTGGAAGCAAAGATAACGAGAAATTTTTTTGACATTTACGTCTTCTAACATGAAAATTGTGCATTTTTAAAAAGGATGCTGTTTCCGATTTTTACTGTACCGAGAGACATACAGTAAAATAAATAGAAATATTTCAGCAAGATTTTTAGAAGTGGAGACACGATTGCATACAGAAACGCACGGGAGTGGTTCACTTCGTCGACAATCACTTCGTCGGCAACTCATTTCGTCGACGCCACTTCGTCGACAATCATTTCGTCGACAGGTACATTTCGTCGACACTCACTTCGTCGACACTATACAGTATATGCTTTCGTAAAATCTACAGTTTTCAATTTAGAACCACCAAATTTGGTATACTATCTCATTGTACTCTTACACCAACTTAGACCACAGACGGAAGAAGTCGGGGCCCGGGATCAAGGGGCCCCCATTCAACATTTTCGTAAAATCTACAGTTTTCAATTTAGAACCACCAAATTTGGAATACTATCTCATTGTACTCTTACTTGGACTACAGACGTAAGAGGTCGGGGCCCGGGGTCAAGGGGGTCCCATACAACAATTTCGTAAAACCTACAGTTTTCAATTTAGAACCCCCAAATTTGGAATACTATCTCATTGTACTCTTACTTGGACTACAGACGTAAGAGGTCGGGGCCCGGGGTCAAGGGGGCCTAAAACAACATTTTCGTAAAACCTACAGTTTTCAATTTAGAACCACCAAATTTGGTATACTATCTCATTGTACTCTTACACCAACTTAGACCACAGACGGAAGAGGTCGGAGCCCGGGGTCAAGGGGGCCCGGCCCCATACAACATTTTTGTAAAATCTACAGTTTTCAATTAAGAATCACCAAATTTGGTATACTATCTCATTGTACTCTTACACCAACTTAGACCACAGGCGGAAGAGGTCGGAGCCCGGGGTCAAGGGGGCCCCATACAACAATTTCGTAAAACCTACAGTTTTCAATTTAGAACCACCAAATTTGGTATACTATCTCATTGTACTCTTACACCAACTTAAACCACAGACGGAAGGACTCACTCGGGGCCAATGGTGAAGGAGGTCCCATACAACATTTTCGTAAAATCTACAGTTTTCAATTTAGAACCACCAAATTTGGTATACTATCTCATGGTACTCTAACTTAGCTCGCAGATAGGGTATTGGAGTGCAGAATTGTGTTGCAGTTCTTAAGTAAAAAATGGAAATTTTTGAGGAAATTTTGTATGAGACTCCCTTTACCCCGGGCCTCGACCCTTCCCAAAACCGTGTACGGTCTAAGTACAATGAGATAGTATACCAAATTTGGTGGTTCTAAATTGAAAACTAAAGATTTTACGAAACTGTTGTATGGAGCCCCCTTGACCCCGGGCCCCGACCTCTTCCGTCTGTGGTCTAAGTTGGTGCACGAGTACAATGAGATAGTATACCAAATTTGGTGGTTCTAAATTGAAAACTGTAGATTTTAGGAAATGTTGTATGGGGGCCCCTTCACCCCGGGCCCTGACCCCTTCCGTCTCTGGTCTAAATGAGATAGTAAACCAAATTTGGTGGTTCTAAATTGAAAACTGTAGATTTCACGAAAATGTTGTTTGGGACCGGGCCCCCTTGACCCCGGGCCCCAACCTCTTCCGTCTGTGGTCTAAGTTGATGTAAGAGTAGAATGAGATAGCATACCAAATTTGGTGGTTCTAAATTGAAAACTGTAGATTTTACGAAAATGTTGTATGGGGCCCCCTTCACCCCGGGCCCCGACCCCTTCCGTCTGTGGTCTAAGTTGGTGTAAGAGTACAATGAGATAGTAAACCAAATTTGTTGGTTCTAAATTGAAAACTGTAGATTTTACGAAAATGTTGTTTGGGACCGGGCCCCCTTGACACCGGGCCCCGACCCCTTCCGTCTGTGGTCTAAGTTGGTGTAACAGTACAATGAGATAGTATACCAAATTTGGTTGTTCTAAATTGAAAACTGTAGATTTTACGAAAATGTTGAATGGGGGCCCCTTGATCCCGGGCCCCGACTTCTTCCGTCTGTGGTCTAAGTTGGTGTAAGAGTACAATGAGGTAGTATACCAAATTTGGTGGTTCTAAATTGAAAACTGTAGATTTTACGAAAGCATATACTGTATAGTGTCGACGAAGTGAGTGTCGACGAAATGTACCTGTCGACGAAGTGATTGTCGACGAAGTGAACCAGACCGGAAACGCACACTTACACGAACTAGCGATAGAACTGCCAACTATCAAAAACCCAGGAGTACATGCAAAATAATAGTATCCGTAGTGAAAATTATTATTTTTAAATTGGACCTTTCTTTGCAGAGATATTCAGAAAAACATAGAACAGAAATGCTACTCCTAGCAGGAAAATTTTTCGTCATTTTGGGCAAAAAACGCATCCAAAATGATTCCGTAGAAACATTCACCGAAAAAGGATTTTTTTCAATCGGGGTTTTAGACGCGCAGATATTGCTGTAAACAGAAACATGAAGTTATACCCTCTAGTGGAAAATTTTTGCGATTAGAAGCATTTGAAATAATATGCAAGAGATTTTGCCCCAGAAACGTTCTCCGACAAAGAAATTATTTTTCAAATCTAACTGTCAGTCACAGAGATACCGAGAAAAATAATTTATGCATCTACAACTCTGGCGAAAAACTGTGCATATTTTTAATAAGAAGGTATTCTCAAAAGATTCCTAGCGGTGAGCAGTATCTGTCCTCAAAATAATTTTTTCAGCCGAACTTTCCGAAGCCCAAATATTGTCGAAAATACATCAGAAAATAAATATAAACTTATCCCAGTATTGGCAAAACCATTCTTTGCGAAAATTTGAAAATCAGTGTAGAGCATTTAACACCAGCATCTGTATCAGGTGCAAAACGAATTGTTCAAATCGGACTTTTAGAAGCCGAGATATCGGGGAAATTGTAATTTACTTTTACGACCCTAGGGGAAAGCTATGCATCACTTGAAAAAAAAACTGCACTCAAATTAGTGTTCGTTATCAGTGGCATCGAAATTAAGAAATAATTTTTTCAATCGGATATTTAGAAGCAACGATATGAAATAAAATTTATTTTGAATTCAGTGTCATCTGCCTTTACGTCCTCCAGCTGCGAAGTTATGCATTGGGAATAACCTGAAAGCAAGGATCATTGTTTTCACATTTCAGGCCTCCCACTTCAAAAAGAATTATTTCGAATCGGTCTAATAGTTGGAGATACAATGACAACAGGCTAACGGATAGATAAAGTGACACGTGCTGTTTTTTCACAAGACGAAAAAGTTCGGGACAATAAATTTGCTTCCACTGAAAAGACAGATTTTGTGCTCACATAAGACTAAATCGAACATCTAAATGTGCAAATAGGAATGAATGTTCGAAAGTTCGGAGAGAAAGAAATGTTCCCATGAGTTAAGAACCATGCGTGCGTTGACTCTGGAGAATCTTTCGTTTCTCCGTTTTATCAAATACCTGTAATTTTGCTAACAAATTTAAGTGAGCTTTAAATTTTGTAAAGATATGAAACACTATATGCTATTTTGATTTTTACAGTGGTCTTGCCGAAATTTTTGTCACGCCGTACGTAAATCGCGGGCCAACCGTTGTATATCGTAAGGTAAGGAATAATTTATTCTTACATTACGAGCATTGTTCTTACCTTTAGCCAACCGCTATCTGTTCTCTCGCGGGATTTTTTTTTTTTTTTTTTTTTTTTTTTTTTTTGAGAGTTTGGGAAAACTTGATCAATTTTCTCAGTTCTTCAGATAGAAAAAAATCCTTCCTCCAGAACACGCTCCCACCCACCCCCCTCTGGGAAGGATTAAGTGAGGGAAGGAGCGCGCAGTTCCTTCTCTATCTCTAACTCCAAGAGAACAAAATTTCATTATAAAAATATATATATATTAATAAGTAACTAGGTGAAGTAACTAGGTAAATTTTGATGAATTTTCAACATTTTTTTTTTCTCTCAGAACAGGGACGAGCAAGATTATCGCAACTTTCTTTCGTAATCTAAATTCTTGCTTGTATTTTATTATTTCCAGCGGTATTTCCATCACGGAGTTGGGACCAATATTATTTTTTGTGCTCTTTTAGGTGAATTCCTTTATCCCGCCATTTTGGGCAATTTTAAGCTGTGCTATGCCACCAGTGTATGGGATCTTTTGGGACGCGTGAAGCCAAACGTCGTTCTATTTTAAGCACAAGGTCAGCCTGATAATGGGCGAGAGTTGAGCATCTGTGCTCTGTCATCTTTTTGGAGCGAAAACTGACCCTCCTGGTTGGTTGACACTCCCGTTGCTATAACGAAGTAAATTTCTCCATCAGTTTTGTCCACGCGGGGGCTCGAACCCGAGTCCACTTATTCCGGAAGAAGTCGCTCTACCAACTGAGCTACGCAGACGTTTGTAATCGCTGCTATCTGCCTTTATGTCGTGAGCGTCCTGCACGACAGTGCATAAGTGGACTCAGGTCCACGCGGGGGCTCGAACCCGAGTCCACTTATTCCGGAAGAAGTCGCTCTACCAACTGAGCTACGCAGTCTTTCGTTATCGCTGCTATCTGCCTTTATGTCGTGAGCGTCCTGCACGACAGGCACGTCACATCTCCCCCTCCCTCCTCCCCGAAAGAGGGCCGGGGGCATGGCCCACGGGTCTGCCGTGACCATGAATCGTTGCAGTCAGCATCCACTGAAGAACGTACTCTTCAGAACTCCCAGTCAATGTAGGGTGTGGAATGCAACATCACACACTTTGTATTTTTCGAGGCGCTGAAGAAGGGATTCTCTTATTTTTCCTATCTCGCGGTGTGGAAAGAACATCACACCATTGCGAGATCTTGAACGGCTGGGTCATCCGGGAAGTTCGGGCCCTATTATAACGAAGTAAATTTCTCCGTCATTTTTGTCCACGCCGGGGCTCGAACCCGAGTCCACTTATTCTGGAAGAAGTCGCTCTACCAACTGAGCTACGCAGACGTTCGCCATCGCTGCTATCTGCCTTTATGTTGTGTGCGTCCTGCACGGCAGGCACGTCACATTACTGTGCGAAAGTTCGGCCAATGTGGCAGCAGAAGTCAGAATCCAGCAATGCGAGGGATCTTCGGTACGAAAGTTCGCTCTCTTATTTGTTGCTGGTGTTGAAGAAAAGACGTAAAATAGCTAGGCCGGCCACACCGCCCATGGGGTCGCTGGCCAGGTAATCGTCATAGAGCTGCGGCCTTTCCTGCCTCTTGCCTAATGAGGACCAGATAAAAAAAAATGAATTTTCGCCACCATGCTCAACCGTCTGAATCTGGGAGACCTCCAGGCCTCCCCATGTGCCGAGGAAGAAAGAGAGAAAAGCCCCGAAAGACACCCCTGCAGGAAGGACGGGTTATGCGAACGACCAAACCTGGACGAAAACCAGCTTCAGGGGGGGGGGGGGTTTGAAACCGGGGGCTCATGATGCGTTCCTGGTTATTTTGTGGCATATGCATGGGCGGCGGAAGGTGGGGGACCAAAGGGTCCAGACCCCCTATGGAATTTCATGGTCCCCCTCACTGAGGGGGTGCACCCAGCAAACGTCCTGAAGCTATGTGGTTCATATATAATTTATAGTTCTTTTTTTTTTTTTTTACAATTTCCTGGATACCGTTACCATGCTTCGCAGTTTTATGGAAAAAACTGTTCAAGTAAAATTTTGAAAATTGATTTCGCACAAATATACCTGAAAAGTTAATTCAACGCTCTGTTTTTCTCCTTAAAACAGATCGTTAAAGAATTCTTTAAATTCCTTTAAAGCAATAACCACGGCGGAGAATGGGTCTCTCTCCTTCCTTCTATGCGTTCATTTTCTTTTTTTAATTCCATGTCCGAATGTGTCATATCGACATGAGAAAACTCATTAAATACATCTGAAAAATAAATAACTAAACAAAAGTACTCAAACTCAAGTTAAGCGGTGAGTATACTACTTGTGCATAGAGCACAGGTCATTCTTGGTGTTTCCTCACATAGAAGATAAACGACCCTGGACGAATGTGCGTGCTTTTGCTGCGAGAACAACTATTGTCGAACTAAAAGAGTAACAAAATCTCTTGCTTCTCACACTGCGTGGCGTTCTGGATGATGCTTTTGTCGAGAGTAGAAACAATCTATCGGCGTTTCCTTGATGTTTGTGCTTTCACCAGTTTTCTTCATGCATAATGTTCATGTGTGGTAGAGAAAACTCAAGAGATTTGTTTAGGCACTGGGCTTGATGTGAATTTAAGAGCGCCCGAGTAAGAACTGGCTCCGACCATTTCAACATAAGGCTTACCCGTTTAATCCAAGAGATATGCAACTGCAATGCTAAATGGTTGTTGCTATCACAGGCATAATTAGGCGTTTATATACTGTAAAACTAAAGTTTACCAGATCTTGACGTTTGTTAGCTGCAGTAAACATCCGAAAAATTCAGTCACCCTTTTTAATTCATTTATGACATTTACTGATAGTCGGATGATGAAAGGATTTCTGCGTGCTTTACACGTTTCGTATTTCACAGGATGGAAGGGGGGGGGGTGATTTTTCAATCGCCGCACCACTTTAAACCTTTAGACTCCAATTGAGTCCAGCACCTGCAATGTAGCAGGCAGATGCGGCAAGGCAACAAACTGTCTTCGGAATGCACTCCCTTCTGTATATCAGCTGACAGGTGATAACGTATTTTGAGTTGCGTCCAATATCTTCTAATATTTTTTTTGATTGGATTGGATTGAAGGTTTAACGACCACCGTGAGCCACTCAATTGGCTAAAAGCAGTCGCCCGTCCTTAATTTAGGGTCACTGGTTCCAGGGGAGGGAGATAGCCAGTACCGTAAGACAAACACAACATCCTTGCCTCACCGGGATTCAAACACGTACCCCTTTCGGACGAATGATCAGATGCCATCGCTTAGACCACGGCGCCACCGGGGCGGCATATTTGTTTTTAGTCTAGCTTTTCAGGTTGGGTATACATTTTTGTTAGAAAATGATAGATCTGCTCAGTGGCGCAACAGGATTTTTTTTTTTTATGTTGTGGCCTAAAATATTGAAGATGCAAATAAAATAACTTAAAGAAAACGTCCCGGGAAACATTGGGGAGCGATAAACAAAAAACCTCCGTTATTTTAAAATGAGTTTCCAATGTTTCGTGAAATATGTATTTAAAAATGCATACAAATATATTTAAAAAGAAGTAGCGAATGTCAAACAACAAAGCACGAAGGACCAAGCAACACCTCATGGGGAGACACGCACTAAGTGCATCACTGGGTCTGGTGGTGTTTCGAAATTTTTCCGAATAAAGTCCATAAACCTGGCACTGATGAAACGGACGCTGACTCTGCAAAATAGGTAAGGTTTGTCGATGTTAACGTATTCTCTATTTACGTAGTCTACTCTCATATTTGTGCGTTTCTGCTTACGAGAAATACTGTTACATGTGTCTAAAGCCTGTGCAACAAAAATAAATACACAAATAAACGGAAAAAAATACTGAAAGTTTTATGAAATAAATAATATTGAGATTCGTTGTTTGACAAATCCTTTCTGTGCAATTTCGTTTAAATGTCAGAAAAAATAACTAAAGCCTGTAATCAGTGATGTAAGTCTAATATAAAAAGTACAGGAGCGGTAAAGGGATTAGGTAAAACACCCGAGGAAGAGTTCCTTTTCTACACTCCAGGTTTGAGGCGGATTCTAAACATGCGTATTCGTGCCCCCGCCCTTCTTACGGGGTAGGGGGATTTATACAGTACATGACGTACCACTGAGGTGACTCTTGAGAGTCAGAACGGCTAGGTTACAGCGATAATACAAGGTCGGTGTAGTTCAGTTGGGAGATAACTGGCTCAGAAGCGAGGAGATTTGTGGATTTGAATTCCACCACTGGCAAAAAGGGCTTATTTTCACAACCTTCTGTATTTATCAGTAATGAACAGCATTGTGTTATCCACGCCGATACTAACATATGCGCTGTAGATAAAACTTTCAACCTTTAATTTAATTTTACTATTACACGTAAATAACTAGAGCAGTATATGACTTCATTTTGTCTTAATCTAGCAGTGCCATGTAGATTTTTACTATTAAACAATTTTTAAGAGCTCCGTTACTGTTTTCACTTTAAATTAATTGCTAATTATGTATCTAAATTTAAATTACGAGTAATGAAATATTTTACCACTGAGGAGTTTTCTTTCTCGTGGCGAATCCTTCTTAAATAAACACAAAAATCGTTTAAGCGGTGTAAAAGAAATCAACATATGATATGCTACCATATATCAAATTTATTAAAACATTAAATTTAGGGTACAACTTAATGTTCTCAACTTATTTCAATTTTAGAAGCTCTTTTGTCTGTCTCTCAAGTTTGTGCTAAAAAAATTGTCGAACGGCTTTTCCCTAAAAATTCGGAGTTGCTGGGAAAAAGTACATTTTTTTTGTATTTTATTTTCTTCTCTGAGCTATAGTAGGTTTCAATATGTATATTCTATCAACACACACATATGCACGGTCGAGTCACATTATTGTGACCACCAGCTAATATCCCGAATAACCGCCGTGTACAACGCGGACAGAAGCTAGACGGGTTGTGAGTGACTCAATAAGGTGCTGGAAGGTGTTCATAGGTATGTGGAGCCATGCTGACTGCAGTGCATCTGACAGCTGTGTGAGGTTGCGCTGTGGAGGATACATAGAGCGAACAACACCTTCGAGGTGGTCCCACAGATGCTCAATTGGGTTTAAGTCTGGCGAATTAGGGGGACAGGGAAGTACTTTGAAGTCTTCATCGTGCTCTTCCAACCACCCTCGAAAATTTCTAGCATTGTGACACGACGCATTGTCGTTCTGAAAGATCTCATCTGCTCCAGGGAACACAATCATCATGTATGGATGTACGTGGTCTGCAAGGATAGATTCGTAAGGGGCTCGGTCCATAGTGCATTCCAGAGGTATGAGTGGACCCAGGGAATGCCACGAAGACGTTCCCTAGACCATCACGCTAACCCCACCAGTTTGTGATCTTCCAGCAAGGGTTGAAGAGTGTTTGTTCTCCGACGTTTCTTGCCTTATACGCCAACGTCCATCCGTTCGATGAAGCAGGAAACGTGACTCATCGGAGAAGGCAATCCTTTGACAATCAGCGGTAGTCCAATTCCCATACCGCCGCGCAAATATTAGCCTTTTCTTCCGATGCCCCCTCGTTAGCATAGGTGCAGTGACCATCCGTGTGCATCGGAGCGCCATACGCAGCAGGGTTCGTTGAACTGTCGTTTTAGACACACTTCCGGTAGCCCCCTGGTTCATTCGGCCAGTGAGGTGCTCCACTGTAGTGTGTCGATCGGCCCTCACGCACCTTCGACGTTCACCTCTCACATTAATGGCACGTGGTGCTCCGCAGTTTCCAGATCGCTTATTCGCATTTCCCTTGGCCCAAATGCCGATAATCATCCCTCTTTTGCAAATCTGATAAATCGCTCCTTTTATCCATGACAGCTACAAGTGATATGTTTTCAGAATGCCTATAGCACACCTTATATGCCCTTAAAGCCAGTTCATGACACGTGCCTTCTTTCATTGGCTACGCGTTATTGACGTCAAAATTTGGAGGTGGTCACAATGATGAGACTCAACTGTGTATATTTACATACTGCGTATATTCACAACCTCTGATTTGATAACAGGTGTTTATCAAAATAATGGAAACATCGACTGCGACTAGAGTACACGCAATGCGTTGTACGCAAATTACGGGGAAGACGTTATCCTCGATGTGAGGTTTATAAACGGGTGCAGTACGATGTTGGCTATCACGTAGCGGTGCCATAGTCGCAGATGAACAAAGCCAGATCTCAGTGACCTCAAAAATGGCGTGATCATTGTTGCGCCCCTTGGAGGGGCTTTACTAATTAGAACGGTAGAAACAGTAATGCACCACCAGGAATTGTATCGATATGAATACCTACCAAAGAGGTTATGCAGTTGCCTCCAAACGTGCAAACTGTGGACGCCATACGAGGATGTCAGATAGGGTAGACGAACATTGGTGCGGACTGTACAACAGAAGCACAAAACCAAATGCGAATAACATCAGAGTTGAACACCAATCGGAATGATCAGTTTCCGTCATAACGTTTCATCGAGAACTCCATGATATTTATCCACAACCTGAACTCCATCGTGCCGTTCTGCAATCCACAACCTCTGATTACCAACATCAATGCAACAAAACATTGAAGGTGGTGCAAAGCACATAAACACTGGAATGCTAAAGACTGGAAACGTGTCATCTGGTCTGGTGAATCGTTCTTCATCATTGTTTCCCACCATTAGTAGAGTATACGTCAGGCAAAAACCTGAAGAAGCGTACCAACCTGACTGTTTGATTCCCACTGTGAAGCACAGAGGTTGATCCCTGATGCCTTTGTGCGCCATATTCTGACATTTTCATAGATCCATTGGCTGTTCTGAAGGGTCGCGTAACATATGCAATGTACTAATCCATTCCTGCGGAGCACTCTGCACCCAATGTTGAAGGAATGGTTCCCTAACGCTGGTTTCAAGCAGATAATACACTCGTGAATTGTGCGTAACGTGTCAAGTTGTGGTGTGCAGAGCATAAAGATGCGGTGCAACAGCTATTCCAGACGTCAATATTATTATTGA
This sequence comes from Macrothele yani, assembly GCA_039090855.1. Taxonomy (NCBI): domain Eukaryota; kingdom Metazoa; phylum Arthropoda; class Arachnida; order Araneae; family Macrothelidae; genus Macrothele; species Macrothele yani. The sequence continues at coordinate 193,142,134 of CM076995.1, forward strand.
ACATGTGTGGGAATATCTGGAGCGAAAGTCAGTCTATCCAACTTTCCACCTTCAATTTCACTGGCACAGTTGGGATATATTTTACAAAAAGAATGGTTCCTAATTCCATTATCGTTTGTGCATGACTTAATAAGTCTATCTCAAATCGAATTGCTTCTGTTCTGAAAGCCAGAGCTGGGCCTGTTGCTTATAAACAAAATGTTATCCGCAAACAGTAAGTGTTTCCATTATTTTGATAAAATATGAGCTCTTCCCCGTTTCATGTTCTTAATTGCATGCTGAAGTTCTGCAAGTAGTCTCTCCAGTCCTGGCTCATGTTGTTCATGCCATTAAGAGCACAGAACAGGGAAGAACTGAAGAACTCCAGAAGAGGATGGAATTTATATGGGTATAGTACATGAAGCCAATGGAGAACGAACTGCACCCACCCAAATTTTCCCTAAATGCCTCAAAGAAGAAAAAATTCCTGATGACTGGAAGAATGCTTCTTTGATCCTGGCACATAAAAAATTGGACCTTGATGACCTCAGAAACGGCAGACCCATTAGCCTCCTATCAGTTGTTTACTTCATTTTCAGGAAGGCACTGTCGCGTCATTTAAAGGAAAATTGGACTTGAAAGAACAAACTGGATTCAGGAGTAGCAGTTACACTACTAATCTTATATACGTATTGAGAGAACTAATTGAAAGGAAGAATGAATATGAAATCCTGGCTTTTACTGATTACGAAAAGGCTTCTGTGAAATCATCAGTAGTTTTGATTTCTTTGAAATCCTGCGGTATTGAGGATGAATACATAACCATCATTAATAACATTTATGAAAATACAAGCACAAAGGTTTAACTCTCTGAGGACATAACACTTATAAAAATTTGAAAGGGAGTAAGACTAGTAGACAATAAATCTCCCAAACTCTTCAATGCCATTTTTGTAGAATGTGTTTCAATCATTGAACTGGGAACACAAGGCGCGCCGGGGGGGGGGGATTAATGTAGATTATTTAACCCACCCTGGCGTTGCTGACGACATAGTAATTTTTGGGAGTACTCCCTCAGAGCTAGAGTGTATGATGCAGTAACTTGGTGACAAAAGCAAAGAAGGGGTTTACAAATGAACTTAGATTTGACAAATTCATGCGCAATGCTTTTACAAAAACTCAAGATTAGGAAGTTGACGGGGCAAACCTGGATGTGACTGATACCTGAACAACAGATATCAAGCAAGGTCTGCATAGAGAAGAAATGCGAAGGTGAGTCAAAAGTTCGTCCCGTTTGCAGCTAAAAACCTGAATGATGCAGAATAGCCATACATGCTCACCTCATTCTGTAAAGTACAGGCTGTTGTCCTACACTTCTTTGCTAACGTTCCACCAGAGCCACATTCTCACGGCGGCACCACTCGGCAGGCTTCGAAGACAGAAACTATCGGATGCGAGATTCCACACCCACCAAGGAAGCGAAGTGCCGTCCTCGTACGAAATAGTCCACGGATCGAAACAGGTGTCATTCGGATGGGGCCAAGTCAGACCTGTATGGACGATGGGGTAATATCCCAATCCCTTCCAATTCCTATAGTTTCAGGCGGATCATTCTGTAGGTGTGCCTTGGGGGTATTATCCACGACCGCTTTCTATTGATGAATGCTGGGTGGCGGCGGTTGTTTCGCATAGAGATTCCGTCCGGAGCCTGAATATCGTGTACAAGTCCCCACTGGTGAGGACCCTCACAATTCCACCAAATGTACAGCATGACTTTCCACTCGAGGTTCCCTCTTATGCCACAGGCTGTACTTCGTGATGTGTCCTTTGCCACTGGTTGAATAATTTTCATTGCCTGTGGCGATAAGACGCCAAAACCTACATCGTCCTATGGATAAGGCAACAATCTTCAACAGAGAACAACACCTTGTTTCGCCTTCTGGTGTGTCAATGCATGGGAACCATTCGATAATACCGGGAAGAGAAAAAGCTTGTGCAAATGAAGAATTAAAATGGATTGGGAAAGCACTAACTCAGCTGCCAGTTGTCATGCATTGGTACCTGGGTTCGCTGTCACAGCTTCCGCCAGGGTGTCTGTGCTGGTGATCGATGGACTTCCTGGCCTTGATCTGTGTTCGAGACTGATGTCCGCAGCATTGAAACGCCGGAATCATTTTCCTGCAGTGTTGCTGTCCGCTATTTTCTCGCCTACAAATGCAGAAATTAGTCTCGCTGCTGCCGCGTTTAACCCGTTTTTTCCAATAATGGGGTAGGTGAACTCAAAAAGTGCGTTTATCGACCTCCATCCTCTGCTCACTTGATAACGCAATGGGGCTCAATGCCAAACGTACGTCGTTAGCTTTTTGTGTTCACGTCATCACTGTACGCAATCGACGGTAGAGCGTGTTTTGTACAGAAATGGAGGCCCAACATTATGTGGAACTTAAAATGGAACTAACTTTTGACTCTCCCAGGTAAATAGGGGTACAAAACTTAGTTGGAGAGCATTTGGAAAAAGCAGTCTATTTTTCAAGGGCTGTTTACTATTATGTCTTAAAGAAAAATTGTGTAATCAATGTATCATTCCATTTCTTACTTATGGAGCGCAGACATTAACCTTAACTGAAAAAGACATGCAGAGGATGAAGACAACTGAGCAAAACGTAGCTAAACGTGCAAAGGTGCATGCTTGGCGTAATCAAGAAAGATAGGAAAAGGAATATATATGGATTAGAGAAAGGAAAAATGTTAATCACGTCATGATCAAAGTGAACACGCTCAAGTGACAATTTCCTGGGCATATTGCTAAACAACTGGCCGTGCTTGAGTATAACTGAAATATTAGATATAATACCAAGGGGCACGAAAATACGCAGAACAAGACCACATGAAAGATGGGTGGATGAAATACGAAAGCATGCTGGAGTGACTTGGAAGAGACAGGTTCAAGACAGAAAGTTGTAGAAGGTACTTGTGGAGACCTTCATCCAGCAGTGGATTGACAGTGGATGTTAATGATGATATATACGAGTATATACTCATCTACCCTACGTTGTTTTATTTCTCTTTCTCTCTCTCCTTACTTTTTTAAAATTGTTTTCGCTCTCGGAGCAGTTAAACCCCCTTAAAAAAATTAGGTTCCGCCGTCCATGGGCATATGCGCTGTGTCCTGTGAGCACCGCCGTAACTAGCTTGTACGAGTACAACGTTACTTTGATTATCTTCTGTTACACCACGCCTTACATGTACCTACAATTCTCTTTAACACTTTGCGGCTGTCAATTCTGCAAACGCAGTCAAAAATCATTTAGGAACTTTAAGCTTACAGTTGAAAAATTATATTTATTGCGTCTATGGAATAAAATATTCTTGTTGTGTTACCGATGTCATCCAACCATCTCCCAAATTTAACAATAGCAAAATTATCTCTTATTGAACCACACGAAAAACACCTATAAATCATATCCAACGATTTGTGAGCTATACGCAGTCGCGGCTGAAGTTTATTATACGACGTATGTTAATTCAATCAAGGAAGAAACATTCTTCACAATACAAAGGAAATCGATAGAATATTCAAAACGTGCTCGAGCGGAAATCGGGAGATGCAAGTTCGATTCCCGCTCCAGGGCGATGAAATTCTCAAATTTTCTGAGAGGTGTTGCATGGATGACCAGTTAGTGTTACAAGCAAATTCAGAAATTATATTCCGTTTGTTTTGAAAATTCTTGGACGTACCGTTTGTTGTTGGTAGGTATCCTAATATATAATCTGCTAGAGCCCTCTTCCTCCTCCGTGCCATTTTTTAAGTCGTCATAGCAACAACCGAGAAACAAATGTTTGTGACGTCACGCTTAGCTTTTCGTGTAGGTGACGTCATCACCTACACGCGCACAGTCCACGCGTATACCACTTTGTTTTGTTGCCATAGCAACAAAGAACACAGCTGCTGGTGTGACGTCATTTAATCCAAATCATTCTCAAATGACGTCAGAGATGCGTTAAGTCACACGGTCAACTCTAAAGATACGAATTTCTTTTTTTGTTGGAGGTTTAACGACCACGACGAGCAATTCAGTGGACTATAAGTAGTTGTCCGTCCCTAAATTAGGGTCGCTGGTACCTGGGAAGATAGAGAGCTAGTGTCGTAAGACAAACACAACATTCATGCCTCACCGGGACTCGAACCCGGACCCCTTTCGGACGAATGATCAGAGGCCATCAATTAGACCACTGCGTCACCCGGCTACGAAAAACTTTACATAAGGAATTTCGGTTCACTACCTGAACCGGTGTTTAGCCATCTATATGTGGCAATGTTAAGAGTACGACGATCTGATAAAAATAGTTCACGGAAAACAACAGAGGAAATTCATACAGGGTTCACAGTCAGTGTATACAAAAAATGTTGTATACAATGTATTGTTGACGAAATAGGGACTAAAGGTTTTACAAAACACATAACAAACAAACAGCCCGTCGTATCAAATTCTATAACCGAATGGTCGGGAAATTTTCAGAAAGCAGTGAGCCTACGTCGCCATCTATTGACGTGGAACTCAAAAACTCAATAAATAAATGTCAATAACTTCTGTATCCACACAGGAAATGGACATCGGACGACAAGTGAAATTGATTTTATTATGTGTAACAAAAAATTCGTCATAGAAGACTGCAGTGTGCTAAACAAGTTCAACACAGGTAGTGATCATAGATTGGTGAGATGTAAGATGCACCTCAACACTAAACTTGAACGTGGCAAGCTCATAAGACAAACAAAATCTATTGACATAACCAACCTTAAAAAACACCATAATACCTTCAAGTTGGAACTGAAGAACAGGTTCTCTGCTTTAGAAGGCCTAACATCAGAAGAAGTGGACATCTCTGAAGTTAACAGAAAAGTAACCAAAGCTCTTATGGAAACAGCAACAAAATTAGCTGGGTCTAAGAACAAATTGCATGTACATAAATTATCACGAAAAACGAAAATGTTGATGCAAAAAAGAAGAGAGATGAGGACAACTAAAGAAGATGTGACTTCCAAAGTGGAATATATAGAGCTATGCAAGACAGTAAGAAAAAGTATCACTGAAGACGTAAGAAAATTCAACTGTGAACTAGTGAGGAAAGCAATTGAAAAACACCAAAGCCTAAAGATAGCAAAGGGACATCTCAGTAAGGGAAGAAAACAGATTATGGCACTGAGAAAAGAAGATGGTTCTGTAACAAGAAATAGAGGCGAAATTTTGACAAGAGTGAAAGATTTCTACTCCAAATTATATGAAAGGGATGGTACATGCACTCCAGACATCATGAAAGATACCAGTACCAGAGTTTCTCCAGTCCTTCCAGCAGAAGTTGCACATGCAATCAAGAACATGAAGCGGGGGAAAGCTCCAGGAGAAGATGGAATTACTGTAGACATCATACAAGAAGCAAGTGGAGAAATCGAAACAGTACTCGCCCAAATTTTCACTCGATGCCTTAATGAAGGAAAGATTCCTGAGGATTGGAACACCGCTACAATGATCCTGCTACATAAGAAAGGTGACATTGAGGATCTCGAGAACTACAGACCTATCAGCCTCCTATCAGTAGTTTATAAAATCTTCACTAAAGTTCTTTCACACCGCTTGAAGGTAACACTGGACATGGCTCAACCGAGAGAACAAGCTGGATTCAGGAGTGGCTACAGCACAATAGATCATATCCACGTGCTGAGAGAACTAATTGAAAGAGCGAGGGAATATGAACTTCCATTGTGCATGGCTTTTATCGATTATGAAAAAGCCTTTGATTCGGTGAAACCATCAGCAGTTACAATGGCTCTGAAAACCTGCGGTATTGAAGATGCATACATTAATATTATTAATAGCATCTATGAAAATGCAAGTGCAAAGATTAGGCTGTTTGAAAATACAACACACGTAAAAATTGGAAAGGGAGTGAGACAAGGTGACACCATATCTCCGAAGCTCTTTAATGCCACATTGGAGGGTGTTTTTCAGTCGCTGAGCTGGGAAAACAAGGGGATAAAGATTAATGGAGATTATCTAACCCACCTTCGTTTTGCTGATGACGTAGTCATTTTTGCAACTACCCCATCAGAGCTGCAGAGTATGATCCAGGAACTTGCTGACAAGAGTAAAGAAGTGGGATTAAAAATAAACTTTCAGAAGACAAAAGTGATGTTCAATGCCTTTACAAGAAATGAAGATTTATCGATTGATGGAGAAAAGCTGGAGATAACGGACACGTACGTTTATCTGGGACAGCAGATATCAAGTGAGGGTCACATTGATGAAGAAATTAATCGGCGTACAAAACTTGCCTGGAGAGCTTTTGGAAGAAACAGCATAATTTTCAAGAGCAATATGCGATTATGTCTTAAAAGAAAAGTGTTTGTTCAATGCATCCTTCCAGTGCTTACGTATGGTGCAGAGACGTGGACTTAACTAAAAGAGACATGCAAAGGCTGCAGACAACTCAAAGAACGCATGGAGAGGTGCATGCTTGGTGTAACCAGGAGAGATAAGAAGAGGAACTCGTGGATCCGAAAAATGGCAAGAGTGGAAGACATCATGATCAGAGTTAAATCCCTGAAATGGCAATGGGCTGGACATACTGCCAGAAGAACAGACCATCGATGGACAGCCGAAATTTTTGATTGGATTCCAAGGGACAGGAAAAGACCCAGAAGAAGACCACATGGGAGATGGGTGGATGAAATTCGAAAGTATGCAGGGGTGACATGGAGGAGACTGGCACAAGACAGACCGTTGTGGAGGAAACTTGGGGAGACCTTCGTCCAGCAGTGGATTGTTAATGGTTGACAATGATGATGATGATGAACTTCTGTATTATAAATTTTATTTTTCCCCGTCATTATTGACGGGCTTTCATCAAGTGTTATAATAAGAAGCAAGGTTCAATTGAAGAAATGTATACAATTAAATGTTTATCTCTCGGAAGTATGTAAACGCCGTAGAAGAAAACTTAAGGGACAATTTACTTAGACGTTAGTTGTGGCGATCTATCATCCTCTTGTAAAACGTTGCCCACCGGGACATTTCGTCTTATGACTCAGTGGCCAACGTTTCGCAAGCGGATATTAGAGCCCCACGGATCGACGTTTTGTCGTATACGATGGGCTGACGTTTGTGTGTAGGGTATACTGGAGCATACTATCAAAACTGTTCAGAGTGAGAATGTAGGCACTCTAGCAAGGAACATGAAGGCAAAGAATTGTTTACTTAGTCAAAAAATTGAAAGGAAGAAGGAATAATGCAATTGCTGTGCTATGCTTGTGACCCCCTTATATGTTCAAATATACGGTACATCGCCAAAGAGCAGCTGGAAAATTCGAAACCTTACCAGAACCCCGTGGTTGCTTTTACGGAAATCCGAACAACCCCTTGGCTGAGATAAAATATTCAGCAGCAAATCAATGAATTTGTGCAAGCTTTATCATGTTTGATATTGAATTCTTACGAATATTTCAAAGTGTACAAGTGAGAATGCGCTTCCCAATAGAAATAACATACACTGCTGTTATGAAATTTAAAATTTTTCTCTTCATACTCACCCTTGGGGATTAACGAAACGCCACGTAATTTCAAGCTACGTAATATATACAGCGATAGATATTTCTCTGAAAATCATATCCGTGGTCACAAACAAGAAAATACGGTGTGCTTTTGACGACTACCTAAATTATAGGCGACGTCTGCAGAGAAACACTGCTCAGGAACAATAAAAATTTCAAAAACCGCTGTTATTTTTCTGCAGTAGACGCCGAGAGGGGAAAAGTGAATTCTGTGATGTCGTAAAATCAAATTCAAAGATGACAAATCATGGGAAAATGTATCATAATATCATACATTCTAAAGAAAAGTGTGCATGCTTATAGAGAAACTCTTTACACATTGTTCTTGAGTAGCTAAGAACCACACGACATTGAAGTATAGTAAGTCTAATGTATGACAACTGATATATATATTGCACTGACATTTATTTTATACTACCCGTAAAGCCCGTTGAGATAAGAAAACAACGGGTTCTAGAAATTATTTATTGCTATTCAAGCGTTTATTGACGACGTTGAAAAATATCTTTGTACAAGATATTTTTTGTAAATATTTTTTCGGAATCTGGGCGTGTTTCCCTTGTTCTGGTCGATGGAATACTTTAATTGTGACATCATCAAACCGTCGAACTCTTGACAATGCAACATAAAGTTGTCTATGGCTAAACACTGGTTCAGGAAGGTAGTGAGCTACTTTCTCCAGAGTTTGACCTTGAGACTTATTAATGGTCACAGCAAAGGCGAGTTTTACAGGAAATTATTTTCGTCTTACTATGAATCGGGGGTCTATGGTGCGAGGTCAATTCGCGGAATGAAAACAGTTTTACCACACGCTGAGCCTGTGAGTTGTGACGTATATTCTAAATTAACTTACCTTTTTAGTTTCTTTCTCTATGTAAATCTTGAGTTGTTCTCAGTTATACTTGACACTTAACGTGATATCTTTTCTCTCAAACGAATACGTTTGGCAACATAATGGAGGTGGAATGAACGTGACGTATGCCTGTTATTAGATTAGAACAACAGATAAAAGCTACGAGAAAACAGTTGCTCGTGTGGCGTGATGTGGTGTGTTTAATGTGGAGTGTTGATACTGATTGTTGTATAAAATGCGAAGTGCTATGTTATGTTATGATGTGCAGGAGAAATAAAGCATCATTTCCGTAAGTTTGACTTCCGTTTCTAAATGTTTCATCTGGCCGTTAAGGTTTAATTTAGGAATTATTTCATCGTACGGTGATTTTTGAAAATAACGTAGCAGTACGAAAACACGTTTACGTTATAGAGTTCTCCTGCAATGACCAAATTGGGTTTTATTTCTTTAATTATCAGTCTTGTTCCATTCCATAAACCTCGTTGTCTATTGAAGTTTCTCAGGAGCATGATAACACTAATAGCTCCAATCTTCAACTTCAGCCTGTGAAGTACCATTCCTGATGGAGTTTGCTGATTTAAAACCTCTATAGGATAATACCGTTCAGTATATTCCTCGCCGTCGGAATCAATTGAATCAAAGCTTAAGTATGGTCTATAATATAATAGCAACCTCATTAGATCTTGGAACATTAAAACGGCTTTGATCATTTCTACGATCTTGAATAATAGCCATTGACACCTTAGAAGGAACAGCATTATTCGTTTGAGCATCTTGAATACTCTCTTGCTCGACTTCATAAAGCATTTTACATGATTCCACAAATGGATTATTTTCTGTCATGAATGTATTCAGTGTTTTAACAGATCTTTATTGCCTATCCCTCCTATTTTCTCGCATTTGCATTCTTTGGGCAGCAGCCTCATCAGGATCCAATATGTACAATTGCATGTATTTCCGCTGTTCACCATTATCAGGATGGAATGCTTTTGCACGATGATCGAATGATCCATTTATTCTAAAACAATAAGGCCCATAACCTTGTGGAGGAGCCATTTGTGCTCTCGTCGATGCAAATGCAAAATAATTATTAATTGACCGTATGTTAACCATAAAGTTTTTTGAATGCTCATTCTGATTTCATAAGTTATTCAATTAATGGGAAAGTGCGAATAGGATCTAATTTTACTGCTCTTTTTGAGCAACATTTAGAAAATTTACCATCTAAAGGTCTTTTTCCAGGAAAGTTTTCCATTACAAAATTCATAAATTTGGTCAAGAGTGCCACATGAGTGTCTCGCTATAGTCTTTCCATCGTCTATAAGGTTTAAAGCCACATGACGTGTAACATTTGTTTTTGTTGACAATTTGTTAATGTCTTCTGAACCTCTCGAGCGCAGCGCAGCGTTCATTCCTTTGTTCGGGGATCGTATTCTGTTACTCTGCAATACGTACATTTGTCATGCGCTGAGATTCAGCTTCAATATGTTCCGGCGTCATATTATTAGTACGACGATCACGCAAACGTCGAATTTCTGAATTTTTTCAATAGCACTGCATTTTGTCTCCTTTTCCTGGCATGTTCGGTATTCCAGAAGTTAAGACCTTGTGATTCTACTGCAGTGCGTTGTTCGCGCCTTGCTCGATCGTAATAGGCTTTTTTTTTCTTACTGGGGGTTTAACGACCACCATGAGCAACTTAGTGGGCTATAAGTAGTCGCCTGTACCTACTTTAGGGCCACTGGTTACAGGATAGGGAGAAATCCGGTGCCGTAACTAAATTAATGATATTTTCTTATAATTTAACTACCACATTTACACCTACTGAAATTTTGCTGAACAACATTCCTATAGAAGTTGTTCAATCTCATACCTATCTTAGTACAATAATTCAATATGATCTAAAGTCAAACAAACATATTGAAGTCCTGTCCAGTAAAATTTCACGAAACATTGGTGTTATTGGCAATGTTATGACCTATGTGTCTCCAAAAATTATGGTACAGTTTTATTCTATTCTAATTCAAACTCACCTGAATTACTGTTTTCTGACCTGGGGAAAAAACCTCTAAATATAATATTAATAATTTACAAGGATTACAAAATAAATTCATTAGACTTCTGGAGTTGAAAATCCAAAACATTTATTCCCGAAGTTTGACAACCCGACCAGGCTTACATCCTAATGATTTTAATATCCTAACTATTGAACAATTATATAATTATAATTTAGGAATATTAATGTTAATAAAATAATCTTTATCGGGATTTATTTTCACTAAATGTTCACACCCATCAACATTCTACTAGAAATAAAACTAAATTAGTGCCTATGTTTGTACAAACAGAACGTTCCAGAGCACACTTTAATTATGCTGGATCCAACCTTTTGGAATATTTTGCCAGATGATATAACAAGCCTAAATAACATTTGTTTATTTAAAACAAACCTTAAACAATATTTATTACTGTGATTTTTATTCTTTTTTCTACATAGGTAGCAGCCACTTCATATGTAAATTTGATAGTCATCGTGCTTACAAGTTCTTAAATTTACTGTTGTATATTAATAATAATGATTGTAACCCTTGAATAACTAAACAAACTAATGCTTGATACTACTGTCAATCTTAATGCTGAACATAACTATTCGGATTTTTAATAATCTGGTAAAATCTTAAGTGGTGTTGTTTTAGTTTACATTTTTACTATAAATGAAACGTTAACAGATGGAAACGCTTCGGCAGTTAACTTGAAATTATAATGATGACTGTCTCTCAGGGCTGCAAATCACTAGCATGGCTGCTTGACTTGATGTTTGTTTCAAGGATTATTGTTTTGGGAGAAGACGGCTAATTAGGCCCATCTGGCCTTTTCCATCTTTTCATTCCTGTTGTTGGTTATCTGCTCTGTAATCACCTTCAATTAATTTTTGTAATTTGTATGCAACAACTAAAATAAAATAAAATAAAATAAGACAAGGACAGCATCCATGCCTCACCGGGATTAGAACCCGGACCCAGCTCAGACGAATGAGCAGAGGCCATCGCTTAGACCAATGGGCCGCAGGGGGGGAAATAGGCTTTGCGGTGTTTATCTCTTCATCTAATGAAGTACGTAAATTTCTTTTTTGACGCGATTTAGGCGAGATTTAAAACAACAGTCAAGTTCACGAAGAACACTAACGTTCGTCCTTGCCTTACTGAAATAAAAGTGATCCACGTCGTCGCAAGTACGTATTAAAATTAATAAATTTATAAGTATTAACCGCTAATAAATATTTTTAGGAGGAAAATGTATGAAAAAATAATAATCTTCTATTTTTAAAGATATAATTTATAAATAATTAACATCTTACAGCCTAGAACTGTAATTTTCCACTTCCACCGCTCTCGAAAAAAAAAAAACTTAACTTCTAACGAAAAAAGAAAGATGTAAACAAAACGTTAAACAGGAACGGTTACGGATAACACTGTGTGGGCACCGGGATATAAATGTTAGTCTTTTTCTGGTAAACAGCGTAATAAAGCATATCAAGAGTATGTGAAGTAGAACCAAAATTCCCGACGTAGTTTTCCTATTTCTAAAGAGTTGACCGTGGGAGGTAACGCATCTCTGACGTCATGTGAGAATGATTTGTATGCGATGACGTCACGCCAGTAGCTGTGTTCTTAATTGTTATAAAAACAAAACAAAGTGGTGTACGCGTGAACTATGCGCGTGTAGGTGATGACGTCACCTGCACGAAAACCCTTGACGAAAACACGAAAAGCTAATCGTGACGTCACAAACATTTGTTCCTCGGTTTTTGCTATGACGACTTAAAAAGTGATCCATGTCGTCGGCAACTTAGCCTTTTATATATCAGGACGATATAGAAGATATATACTAAAAATGTAGATCTACCCGCTATTATTGTCATTATAGCATGTCATGAAAAGTTTAAAAATAATTTACAGTACATACATTATTACTTTCAAACACACTACATGTATTCATAATATTCAAGCAAGAACTTCTGTGACCAGTCCAATTTGCAAATGTCGCCACTTAAATGAGTGGTTCCCAATTATACACAGTGTGGCAAATAATTTTTAAGACTGGTTCTGCAAAATGAAATAGAAACAAGAAATTATAATTTGTTTTGGTTTGTTATTCAAAATAAGTCCCTCCGGCTTCAACACACTTGTTATAGTGATTTAATAATGATTCGAATGCCTGTTCCAGTTCACTGTGCAGAATTGCCTCCAAAGCATGCGTCGAAGCTGTTTGTATGGCCAAAATATCATAAAAAAACACCCTTTTAACGTCATTTTAAGTTTTTGGAATAAAGAAAAGTCGCATGGTGCTAAATCAGGTGAATACGGTGAATGATTCAACACACAGACGTTATTTTTTCGCCAAACATTTACGAACAAGAAGTGAGGTGTGACTGGGTGCATTATCGTGTGACAAACACCAACTGTTTTCATCCCGATATTCTGGACGAATGCGACGAATTCTGCCCATCAAACGCCTCAAAACATTTAAATAAAACTCACCAGTAATTGTTTGTCCACTTAGAACAAATTCTTTGTGGATAATACCCTTACTATCGAAGAATGTAATGAGCGTTGTTTTGATTTCCGATGGAACTTTTCTTGTTTTTTTTTTTTTGGCTTGTGGTGAGCTTTTTGACTTCCATTCCGCACTTTGCCGCTTTGTTTTAGGATCATATTGAAAACACCATGTTTCATCACCTGTAACAATCGATTTTAAGAAGTTTGCATCATTTTCAGCGGCTGAAATGTTTATCTGCAATGTGCACTTCTCCTTGATTTTTGTTCATTGGTTAACGTGTGTGGAACAAATTTAGCGCAGACTTTTGTTTTGCCCAAATCTTCATGAAGAATGGTTCGAATCGTTTCTTTGTTGATGTTTAAAGACTTTTCCATCATTCTTAGTGAGACACATCGATTGTTTGCCACGAAATCACGCACTTTTTGCAATAATCTCAGGTGTCCTAGATGAACTTGGTCTTCCGGTATGCCTATCATCTTCTAGCGTATCTCTTCTGTCCAAAAAACGTTTGTGCCACAGGAACACATTTGATCTACTTAAACAAAACTTACCGTAAACTTGTTTTATCATTTGGTACGTTTCCGAGGCATTTTTACCAAGTTTTGCGTTAAATTTAATAACAGCCCTTTGTTCCATCTTAATAATTCAACATGAAAAAAAATTTACTTCTCTAATGGACGGCCGTTTCGTTTGAGTTACATTAACAACTGCGCAGTACTTTTGGTTGAAAGCAAGCAGATGGTCATGGTTTATAACGCATTCACGATTACACTGGTTGCGCCACCGTAGGCTGAAATCTAGCGCCAGTCTTAAAAATTCTTTGCCGCTCTGTGTGTATATCAGTTGTCAAGCGAAACAACAGAAACTCTATACCTAACTGGCTCGAAGAGCTTCACCTAGACCGTAGTCTGTAGCAGCATTCCCTGAATGGTAAAAATGTCCGTAATGTTCATAATAAGTTCTCTGTAAGTTCCACGTAGTTCAATCACTTATGCCTCAGTGTATATTATACACTGATATTGTGCTCAATGTTGTAAGTATCAGACGTAATATTGTTACCCAAATTGGTTAAATTGAAGATCGTTCATAAATGCATATGATCCTTTAGGGTCAACTTACGTAGAATATCTACGAACACTTACTATAGGTAGACTTTTTTTTAATTTTTTTTAATATAGTTGATGCAAACATTATATAAGCTCGTGATATTATATTAGATATTCATCTTCGTACTCTATATCTTGCAGCAGAGGTAGTAACTACCACATATCTTTAACCTGCCAATGCAAACAGATCCGACAAAAAGGGGAACACTATAAAAGTATATATTTCATCTTATTATAGTTACAACGCACATTACCAAACAAAAGGGAGACTAGTCCACAGTTAAGCGATACTACAAATGTTGGTATCGAATTTAGTTTATAATGGGAAATTGTTTTAACAAATTAAGCTTCATCTCTTATTCTGAAATGTTTATAACCGTGTTAATAATAAAATCAGCCGGAATGTTGGTGGATACTTTTTTACTTACTCTTGTACCTTTGCAACAGTGAATCAATCACCAAAAAGAAAAAAACAGAGGATAAAAAGGAAAGGAAAAGAAAAATATCCGATGCAATCTCATTCACAGGAGCCTAAATTAATCGCTTGAAAACATAACAGAGGGTCGTAAAAAAGTTTAATAACTCTCACTTGTGAAATCGTGAGAAATCGGTGTACCCCACAATGGACCGCAAAATAAAGAAATGTAGTACATGGTAGAAAGAAGTGATCGTTCACAAACTTAGAAAGTTGTCGGCGATTGAATGGTAGCGGATGTCGCCATTCAGGAACTCGAAAGTTACACGAAACGTTTAATTTTGGGTTAGACACAAAAAGTTATACGACATGATGGGCAAGCTGGCGCAACCGTTCTTTCTTTATTTTTCGTAAGTTTTGAAGAAAAGGCTTATTCGAGACAGAAAAGAAAATGTTTCCTTGTTCGAAAGTACGTATGGGCACATATTCCAGAATTGTTCCTAAAGAAAAATTTTGCACATGAAGCTCCTTTTTAAACGTTTCCTATTTGCATTCGAACTTACTGTACCATTATTAATTTTCTTTTTGCTTCCGCAGATTTTCTGCAACCTCTTCAAAAGGAACGTAAAGTTGTACAATAATTTTCGAAGGAAGATAAAACGCGGTATTTCAAAAAACTCCTTGGTGCACCAATTTCCTTAATAACATTCTGCTTTACTATGCCATTATTAATTTTCTTTTCGGTTCCACGGATTTTCCGCAGAACCTTCAAAAGGAAAGGTAAAGTTATACAGCAATTTTTGAAGGAATGTAAAGCAACTGTATTTCCAAAAACTCTTTGTTGTACCGATTTTCTTAATTACTTTCTGATATTATAATGATATTATAATGCCAAACATTCAGATTTAAAAGCTCCAAATATCCACGGGAATCAACAGTTTCGTATCATTTACCCAACATTCTGATAGAAATACGTCCATAGGCGTAGTGATTAGCTGTGATCATCAAAGAAAGTTTCAGTTGGATAATAATGTCTCCTTGCTTTGAGCTTTAAAGCTTGCGTGGGGTAATTTTCTAGCCAGTGTATCATTAATTACTTTTGTCTCTGAGTTTAACTCAATGCAGTTGAAAATAGAAAGATCGGCAGAATTTTCTTGCCTGATCATATCTAATAAATTAAATGTCCGAGAGAAACATTTAGACCTTCAATGCTTTGTTTTCTTTTCTTATTGTGTTATGATAAAAATCCTTAGTCCTGGACAGAGAACACAAAGCTGCTGCCTTTATACAACTGCTTCTTCACCGGCATTAAAATAGCAGTCCATCTTAGTTGTCAGTTGCAAATACGCTTATAGAAACTTTTCACGGTTTTTTCGTCGGTTATAGAAACGTTCCACGCATTTCTGTGATAGACTGCAGCTACTGCGCCGCCATTTTGAAAACGAAATTTAGTTGAAATGTTTGTTGCCTCGAAAGACAAGAGTTTATGTTGAATAAGAGCTGCTCTGGGACACAATGGCTTAAGATTTGGCCTCTGAGCTCTTCCTAGTGGATCAGATCAGGACCGAAACCCATGGACAAAACATCGGTAATGTAATTGCCTTACAGCTCCGGGTCCGTACCCTACCTCCTCCCCAGAACCAGTAATCCCAAATTAGGGACGGGCGACTGGTGGTCGTTTAACCCTGAAACGAACAACAACAAAAAAGATTATAGCACTTGTACCCCGTCTTTATTTTTATTCCCGCGCGCGTGTGTGTGTGCATTGGTGTACCTTTCGGAACAAAATTTCGTGATCGCATGTGATTTTGGATCGTTGGTTGGTTAGTGTTTAATGGCTGAAGAACCTCAACGGGCTACAGAGTGTTAAGTCCAATGGTGTCAGAAAGCTATAGCATGATATCTTAAAACTTTCGCGAAAATTAAAATGAAACCAGTCTTGATGTATCATGAAATCTTAGCTAACTAATGTGAGAGCAATTTCGGCCCTTCTGGGATTTCACGCGATGAAGAATGTGTAAATTAAGGAGGCCAGTTTGATACGGCAACAGTAAGTAAATAATCAATTAAAATCTTATCTAGTAGTTTGTATTTCTTTATGGAACTAACCGCTAAATCTGAGAGAACAACTAGTGATATGTATGCAAGAATAGTAAATGCAGGTTTGTTGAATGCGGTTTCGTAATTTCCAAACATGCTGATACTAAATGGTAATTTAGAGTAAGTAACCTTGAATAATTTCTATGGGACCGCGCTTCGATATTATGTGTTTAGTCATCCTTTTTCAGCAAAGTAAGGAATGGTAAGATCTCCTTTACTGGATTCCAATTTCTATGGTCTTTAATATAATAACAATTTCGTTTGCGTTCTGTTTGCTTTTCTTTAAATAAAATTAGTGGATTTCAAATGGAAAGTGAGCACCCTACTTTTGCCGTACATAAAACTATGGAATCGGTAGGAAATTTCTGAAAGCAGTATCGGTATTTAAACTAATTGCACTGACAAGATATCATTCAAAATAAAGACAAATATTGGAAATAAGTTTTTGTTTTCAATCGCTTAGGAAATACAATCCGGAATCACTGGATAGTTTCGAATTTTGTTCTCACAAAATACATCTGAGCCTGGTAGCTACTATGGTCATTTTTTTGTCTTTTAGATTTTAATCCCATCCATGAAGTCGCATTGAAAATAGAATGATGAGTTTATAATACATCAGCTCAGATACTCAAACTCATAATGAAATGTTCGGATTTTTATTCACTAGTTTAAACGGATTTCCAGGTACCTGTCATATCCAGCTTTGTCTTTTGGTCACATTTTGGTACCATTCTATTTTTACGTAAATGAAGTTTCAATTAATGTTTAGCCGAAAAACACAAAGGACGTAAAGATAAGCGCAGAAATGCAACAATGTAGAAACTGAAACTGTTCAACAGAGATTTCTCTTTGGTGCACTGAAATATCTGAGGTCTGAGAGTTTAGGAATGCTTCACGTCCTCGAAATTTCACAGCTTTTCAACTTTTATTTCCCCCTTTTTGTCAGTACTTTTGAAAAGCGTCTTCTGCTCCAGTATAACAGTGCACATCATTACGATCTAAGTTTAGCAATAAAGTACGTCGTGATCCAAACTCGAGATTTCTGTATGTGTGATAGATGCGTAGGTCGTTCAAAAAGTAACGAGACTGACGCCATAGCGGCAAAACAAACCGACGCAGGAAAATGTAGTTGCCTGTGTCAAAACACCTGCAAGATCAGTCACGTGACGACGTGTCGTTACAGCGCTCAGCTAGTTCATTCATGTAGTAGACGGCGTAGAGTTCAGATGTGTTTCTCTAACCCAGTACGGATGGAGCAAAGAGCACATATGGTTTTTTTCGTGCGTTTGAATAAAACTGACGCAGAAACAAACGAAATGATTAAAACAGCCTATAAGAAAGACGATTGGTCCCGCGCTAGAGTTTTTGAGTGCCACAAGTAATTTGTGAATGGTGAAGTGTGAAAGATGCGCCACGTTCTGGTAGGCCTCCGACATCGAATACGGAGGTTAAGGCACTCCAACGTGAAGACCAACGAATGAACATTGATGAGGTTGCTTATGTGATACAGATGTCCATTGGTTCCGTTGATGATATTTTGAGAAACCAGTTGGTGTACCGAAAAGTAGCTGCAAAGTGGATACTCCACTTACTCAAGGATGAATACAAGACAAATCGCGTTATCACTTCTCGCCAATGGAAGTGCCGACTACGACGTGAGCTACTCTTTTTGGATCGACTCGTCACATATGATGAAACATTTTTTCACTATTTCCATCCAGAAACAAAACATCAGAGCACCTAATGGAAACCCCCACAGAGTCCGTCGTTCAAGAAAGCAAAGATTCAAGGAAGTGAAAGGAAGGTCATGTACCTAGTTTTCTTCGATAAAAAGGGAATTGTGTATAACCATGTTGCTCCACAAGGAAAACCCTTTACCAATGACTATTATTCTAAAGCTTTCAAAGGTCCTCTAAAGAATTGATTTTCCCCAAGACACCCAGAATATGCACAAACTGGTTGGACTTTGCATCAAGATAATGGCCCTGCACATCGTGCTTTGCTTATGCAGCGTGTTATTCAAGATCGCATCAAAATGATGGTGTACGCTCCGTATTCGCCAAACCTGGCGCCGTGTGACATCCACCTATTCTCGACGTGAAAAAACAATTTCGTGGGCGTTGGTTTGCATCAAATATTGAACTGAACAGTGATGTGATGGGTATCCTGAACCACACGTGGAGGAAGGGCTTCGAACATACCTTCCGGAAGTGGATTGAAATGTGGTACTAGTGCATTCAGATAGAGGGAAGATACTTCGAAAGTTTGTAAGCTGTGTGAGGGAGAATATTTCAAACGTTTGCAAGCTGTGTAAGGGAGAATACTTTGAAAGTTTGCAAGCTGTGTGAGGGAGAATACTTCGAAAGTTTGCAAGCTGTGTGAGGGAGAATACTTCGAAAATTTGCAAGCTGTGTGAGGGAGAATACTTCGTAAGTTTGCAAGCTGTGTGAGGGAGAATATTTCGAAACATTTTAAGCTGTGTGAGGGAGAATACTTCGAAAGTTTGAAGCTGTGTGAGGGAGAATATGTCGAAAATTTGCAAGCTGTGTGATTGAGAATACTACGAAAGTTTGTAAGCTGTGTGAAGAAGAATACTTCGAACGTTTGCAAGCTGTGTGAGGGAGAATACTTCAGAAATTTGCAAGCTGTGTGAGGAAGAATATGTCGACAATTTGCAAGCTGTGTGAGGGAGAATACTTCGAAAGTTTACAAGCTGTGTGAGAGGAGAATACTTCGAAAGTGTTCCGGCGTTTACTGCAAATGGATTTGTCGGTTTTGCAGAGACAAGGCGTACACGTAAGATGCATCTGTTGCTATAGCTATTTCGTTCCAGGGAGCGACGTGTTATGATTGCACGGTTACTTGCGGTGATGGATCTCTTCTCTTGCTTTGTACCATCTTCTGCAGCCGACGTTGCTCTCGAAAATCGACCAATCGTTTCCTCCCACAGGAATACCTCTGACTGATTACTTTGTTGTTTGTGCGTCTCTCACTCCATACTCTCGATGCAGATGTTCTTGCGTAGCCAAGAAGCGTTGTCGTTTCCGAGATGCATGCACTTTTCTGCCTAGTGGCCCACTACCATGCCTCTTTCCGAGTCGCTTAAATCCCGAGTCTTTCCCATATTTCTGCTACCTAAGTTTGGTACGCGTCTGAATCCTTTACAAGGAGCTACTTACAAAGTCATCTGAAAATCGTAGTTGCATTTGTAAATGAGGATGTGACGTGTCTGATTATCATTCCTTATGATTTGCTGGTTGTCTGATTGGATATTCCTGATAATTTGCTACTTATTGTAGTGCAGGTTGATAGCCCCAGTCCAGTTTACATCTTCAATGAAAGATTAAAATCCTCTAATACCTAGTGTGGCAATAAAAGTGTGCCTTGGATGTAATAACAGATAGCGGTTTTTACGAGCAGGTCAGTCAGGAAAGTTAACGAGCAATAACATCCGCTCATTACGAAAGATCGAAGCTGTTTCTGCAAAAATGCACTGTTTTATCACAAAATGTAACTCCAACTTTTACTGCTTAAAACTATGTTAAATGGAATGTTTTTTCTGTTGGGATTTGCATCCAGAAATTCTAAAACCGCTAGCATATTTCAGTCAACCATCAGACGTTCTAAAAATGTCATGGTGATATACTAGAAGAATTAATTTCGCAGTGAGTCCAAGTTCCATCTTGTTGGACAATGAAGCCAGTTTTAAACTATAAGTTCGAGAATATGGTATAACAAACTTATTTAATATGCCTGAACATAAAAGATAATTGTTATTAATTGCGGTAAAATACTTTGTTCTAGAAATATCATCTTTTACACCAGTATTTCCAGTAACTCAGCTCGACAGTTAGTTGAAGAACAATTCATAGGAAATAGAATTGAAGTTAAAACGCATTTTAATGTACGCATAGGCTGTAATACACTGCCATACATGTTGCAAGATCAGATTATATGAATTTAGAGAAAGGATACGCATGGTATTTTGGATTGTGTACAAAATCTTTTAACGACTGTTGTGGTAGGCACTTCAAGTTCCCATGGTGCTTAATCGAAGCTAGAGCACCCCGTCTCCTGCAATTCATCCAACAGTTTCAATGCTGTAACTTTTGATGGATGAATGAGACAGCAAAACAATTCATACATACCCCGTTCTCCTGGAATTATTCAGTAGCACACTACTATTATGCTTATTTGCCCTGCACGATCGAATAGATTTAGTGCTGTAATAAAACTCTTTTCGAAGGCTTCAGGTCAGCACAGAAATACACAAAAGTAAAACTTCGACATTACGTGTGATTTTTATCATGATTTATTGTAGCCATATAGATTTGGACTAGATTCTTACCCTGTATTTTTCATCTAATGATCTCGTTTGCATTTGGGTGTGCATCTGTTTCTACCTTACTTAAAGAGTTAGCAGGAAAGTCTTTGTGCGTCGATCCGGTATCCGAGTGGCTACAGAAATGAGTTTCTGGCTAACTATCCTAATTGCGTCACCTGCCCGAATATCATTTAAAGCGTGAGTACTATGTTTGTCTTACGGCACTGGTTATTTCCTTTCTCAGGAATCTGTGTCCCTAAATTTGTAATGCGCGACTGCTTTTAGCTCTGTATGCTCAAACGAGTCTTTAACCAGGTGTAAGTAAACTTTTAACCTGCTCTTAAAAGTTTACTTACACCTGCTTGGAGAAGGTCATACTGAAAGAAGGTTTTCTGCGTAGCTAAAATTTTGAGTTCGAAGTCACCATCATTGGTTTGCAGTCAAGCGTATGTAACGTATACTCTAGATTCAGTTTCCTTTTGACTTTTACTATCTCTTGTTATTTTATTTTCCTATGCAAATTATCTTCTCACTTAACGAGATGTTATTTCTCTCGCTGAATGATATGTGGCATTGAGTGTAAGTCATGACGTGGTGGTATGCATTATATATAGGTGCGTTCAACTATACCAAGAGAGCTTCGTTTTACGTGCCGGGAGCTTCGTTTTATGTGAAAAGTTCTTCTTAATTATTGTTATGCGATTCTACGAAAGTTCGGATATTCAGTAGTAGTGTGATTTGTTGAGAGTGTGTTTGATAATACCAGGAGTTCTCCAATAAAAGGTTTAAAATGAGTACGTTTTCTCAGTTCATATAATTGTCAGACCTCTGTCTGGCTGTTAAGTCTCTTTCATTAAGTGTCTCCATTAAGTCCAGGGTATATTGTGTTTACCGCTCTAATATAGAGCCTTCAAGGTACTAATGTACTAAAACCGAAGTTATAGTACTGATATTCACGATAATGAGGAACGCTGAGTAAAAAGAAGTTCCATATTCAATGAATTTATTGCACGTGCGAGTCTTACCTAAACAAAATCTAGCACTTTGAAGATTAGGTACACTTTAGCTACGTCAAGTAACCTTCCAATAACCCTAACGTGACTTTACGAAAACTTCCCTGCACTACACGTCCAGTGGAGAACTTTATTCATTATAATTGGCGCCCGAACATTTCTTGAACACGAGGTCTTGACAATTAGTGACTATGTCTTCATTACCTGAGACAACTTCACTATTTCATCCTAAATCAAGTTTCGGTGGTGATGGGGTTAATTTCGACAATTTGCAAGAAGCCTGTGGGTCTCACTTTGATGTAAATGATTTGCAAGTACCCAGGCATTCCTCACAATTTCGTCATTCACCAGCTTCATATCACTCTAAGTCGCGCGTCGTACCTGAGGTATTTCAATCCTCTCACAGAAGCAAAATGCTTCCACATTTCGTGCCGCATGAGGGAGCAATTACTTTCAATGGTTTGGAGGGGTCCTTGAAATTTCTCGAGGATTTGGAGGATCATTTCGATTTATACAATATTCCTCAAGATTGCAAAGTGCATTAGCGGTATCTTTCAGGCACTTGCTTGAAAGATACCGCTAAGACCTGGTATCGGCAGTGAAGAGTATCGAACCCAGATTCTCATTATGAGAATTTCCGAGCGGAATTTTTGGACGTCTTTCCTTTCGGCCTCAGTCGAGCTGGCCTTGCACAACAACTTTTTTCTCGTAAGCAAGGACCCAACGATAGCCCTGTTGCGTTTGCTTTAGAAACAACACGCTTGTATAAATTATGGGATCCACATGCCAGTCATGTCGACATGTTGGACACCCTATTGCAACAGCTCGATCTATTTCTACAGGATTTTCTTGAGGTCCGACACCCTGCTACAATTCATGAATGCCTTCGCTTCATACGAACGTATGAGGAGCGACACGGCAAACATGGTCCAACTCACAATGCTCGGGTACCCCAGGAGGCTTATCACGAAAATCCTCAGCGGCGTAATAGGCCTAATGACTTTCAACACGAGCGTACACAGGTTCAAGTGCAAGCATCATACGTCCCACCGCATAGAAGAGTGGTACACCAACCGCTAGTTTCTAATCAATTTTCTGGGTACAGTACAAATGCACAGTATGCTCGACCCCGTTCCAATCCGCAGAATTCGGAACGTTTTTATGCTCAGGGCCATGATGATTTTTCTGCCCGTGCTGAGGGAAGAAGTAATAGCAGTGGAAATTTCAACAGACATGCGGGGTTCCCGCAGCAGTTTTCACGAAGTTTTCCTAAGCGTGAAAACTTTCCCGATACCCGGCAGGGCCGCGGTTTCAGACCGCATGATAATCCAACCAGGAATCCTTTAAACTTCCAAAGGAAGTAGACTAAGGGTCGGTACTGCTTCCTGATACCAAGCATTCTGACCCTAAAATAGTATTAGTGACTGTCCAAACTCCTCAGTTGCCTGATGTGTTATTGACAATTGAAGATATTATGGTCGAGACAAAGTTCGATACTGGTTCTGAAATATCAGCCCTAAATACGAGGTTTTGCACTGAAAGTTTTCTTGCAATCCACGTCCAGCCTGCGACGCAGTATTTGCGAGGTGCAAATAACGAAACATTCACTATCACAGGAACTGTCACATTATCTCTAGGGCTGGGAAAGGCTCGTTTTACGCATTCTTTCCTGCTCATAGATGACCTACCTGTTAAATGTCTAATGGGCATGGACTTTATCAATACTTTTCTAGTTACCCTGAATTTCATACAACATGTTATTTCCTTTCCGGAACCTGTCGAAGTAATTCTTAAAGATCCTATAGACATAACGAGTTTGTTACTGAGTAACCACCTGAATGAGAGGCAACGAAACCAGCTTTCTCTACTTTTGCATGAAAGACCTGGTTTATTTTCCGATCAACCTGGTTTCACACAGGTGTTTTGTCACGTCATTGACACTGATGGTTTGAAACCGATAGCGACGAAACCTTACCCTTGTGCTCCCCATAAAAAGAATGAAATGCAACGTCAAATTTCTGAGATGATTAAACAGGGCATAATAAGGGAATCAACAAGCGCCAGGGCCGCAATTGCTTTTCTTGTTCCAAAGAAACAACCCAACGAATTTCGTTTCGTGACAGATTTCCGCAAGCTAAACCAAGTCACGAAAGCGATAAATTATCCACTACCTGTCATTTCGCATATTTTGCATGACCTATCGTCAACTAAATGGATGTCAACCTTGGATTTGGCGAGTGGATATTGGCAGGTGGCGGTACATCCAGACTCCGTCGATAAAACAGGCTTTGTGACTCCTTTTGGGGCTTATGAATATCTGCGTATGCCCTTTGGACTAACCTCTGCACCAGCTACTTTCCAAAAGCTTATGGATACGGTTCTCAGACCTGTTCTAGGTCCCCATGCGCATGTATATTTGGATGACATTATTATTACATCCGAGACTTTTGACGAGCACCTTTCTCTGCTCAAACAGGTGTTCCACCTCATATACAATGCTGGCTTGACGTTAAAACCTAGTAAATGCCAGATAGCGAGGGACGAGATTGTATATCTGGGGTTGAAAATCACTCCCCACGGCTTATTTACGGATGATGAAAAAATCAGGCCTATAGTTGACTTTCCACGGCCAAAAACAGCCAAAGAACTATCACGCTTTCTGGGAATGACCGGATGGTATCAGCAGTTCGTCCCCGCTTATGCTACAATCTGTGAGCCATTGTATGCTTTGAAACGTAAATACAAGAAGTTTGTTTGGACACCTGAGGCTAACGCAGCGTTTGAAGCACTAAAATCTGCGTTGACTCAGCCTCCTGTATTAGCTTTCCCAGATCATACTAAGGAATTTGATATTTACACTGACGCATCCGGAGTTGGTCTTGTTTGCGTTTTGTCACAAGCTGGGCATCCAATAGCTTTTGCGTCCCGTACTTTAGCCAAAGCTGAACGCAATTATTCAGCTACGGAACGCGAATGTCTTGCTGTAGTGTATGCTCTTGACAAATTTCAATGTTATCTCAACGAATTGACAGTTAATATAATTACGGATCATTCTGCCCTTCAGTATTTGAATTCTGCTAAGCACCTCTCTCAAAGACTTATGAAGTAGGCTCTTAAGTTGCAGGAGAGCAATATCAAAATTTCGTACCAGCCAAGGCATAAGAATCAATTACCGGATGCATTGTCTCGCGTCCCAATTAGTGGAGTTTCCACAGAATCTACTCCTGGATGTCAGCTATTACTTTTAATAGCTGATATAACATTCATAGAGCAGATAATGGCAGAATTAGTAAATGATCCAGATTTTGGGGATATATATAATTTTGACCCTTTATCCAGATTTTGGGGATATATATAACAAAGTGACCCTTTTCTGGCTGCAAGGTCACAGCATTTTGAAGTCATAGAGGGTCTTCTTTACTATACGAAATCTAGGACTACTAGGGCAGAGTTTCGCCCATGTATTCCACAAAACCTTAGAATGGCCCTTTTAAACGAATTTCATGACAAACCTATTGCAGGCCATTTAGGTATTCGCAACACCCGTTGTAAATTGCGGGATGTTGCCTATTGGCTTGGCATGTAACAATGTGTGCTCGCATACGTTCAATCATGTCAGTTGTGTCAGATTTATAATTACCGTAATGTAAGACCGGCCGGTCACTTGAAATCTAGTTCAAGTTCTCATGTTTTTGATATTATTTCAATAGATTTATTGGGACCTTATCCTTTATCTGTTAAAAACAAAGCTCGTTACGTTTTAGTATTAACTGATAATTTCTCTAAATGGGTTGAAATTTTTCAAATTAAAGCCGCTACGGCGGAAGTTATTTGTAATGTATTAATTAATGAAGTATTCTCTAGATATGGTGCACCTAATAAAGTAGTTTCGGATAATGGTCCCCAATTTATTTCTGACATTTTTGAAAGAATGTGTGCGAGACTACACATAAAGCATAAATTCATTTCCCCATATCATCCCTAGAGTAATCCCGCGGAACGAGTAAACCGCACGCTAGTGAAAATGATTGCTACATTTGTCATGGATCATCACGAGCGGTGGGACGAACATCTTGAGCTCTTTTCGTTCGCCCTCCGCTCGTCTGTTCACGAATCTACTAAAATTACTCCCGCAGAACTTTTTGGGCCGAAAATTAAGACCCCTTTTGAAAATTTAACGGGGATTATCGACGAACTAAACCAGCGACCAACTCCGCAATCTGTACGAATCATGGCAGAAAAAGCTCGTGTTGCAATGATAGGATCACAAGCGGCTCAAGCAAGATACTATAATACTAGGCGTAGGGAACCAGATCTTGTCGTTGGAGATCTCACTCTCGTGGAGACACACTTCCAGGCTTCTGTTTCGCATACTTTAGTAAAGAAATTTGCACCCAGCTACGAAGGTCCATATCGGGTGGCAAATGTGTTTGAAAATAACATTATCCTTGAAAAACGTGACAATCAATTTCAATAAGTACAGGTTGCTCAGTGTCGCAAGTATCATGAACGAAATATAGATTTTATAATCAACCCTACTCAACCTTCTGTTCCACAGACTCAAGAGTCTATATCACACGATCATCCTCCAGAAATTTTGGACGAACCGACAAACCTTTTGAAGAATCTCCAGTGAGTTTTTCTTCACATTTCCCTTCACAAGACTGGCTTCCAGAAACGCAACCTGATTCTACCATAAGACGAAGGCTCGAATCAAGTTCTTCAAATTCTAGTATCGTTCCTTTCCCTCCAACCATTGCCAAGACTATTGCTGCACCATTCATTAATAACTCTGCACCAACACAATCTCCTACTTCCTTGAATACCTCGTCAGAAAGTATTCCTATAGGCAGAAATAAACATCGCCATGCACGACCACTAACTTACAGCAGCGAC
Organism: Macrothele yani; assembly: GCA_039090855.1. Taxonomy (NCBI): domain Eukaryota; kingdom Metazoa; phylum Arthropoda; class Arachnida; order Araneae; family Macrothelidae; genus Macrothele; species Macrothele yani. The sequence continues at coordinate 193,168,989 of CM076995.1, forward strand.
TCAGAGTCATCAAATATTTCTGATTTATCAGATATAGACAATAGTTTGACGATTCCTAAACGTCAGACACAAATTACAAACCGTCCAGCAACACCAAAAGCTTGTCGAAAACGCAACAGCGACGAAGGCAGAGATCCTTGCATCCGCCCGGGTTTCGCCCCTGGAACTTACGCTCAGGGCGAACAGGGCCGATGCCTGCTTCTACTCTCATGCCAAGAGGTAGGAAGCGAAAACAAGCGATGTGGCCGGAGCCACGTCCCTTCAAAAGAATGCTGGAAGGACAACACGGGCCCCAGCACAAAGGGACAACATATCAAAAGCCTGGGGGAGCCCGTTCCTGTCAGCCGCAGGGATTTCCTGACCGACAGACTTCAGCCGTTCCTGACCGACGGACTTCAGCCGTTCCTGTCAGACGCAGGGATTTCTTGACCGACAGACTACAGATGTTCCAGATCCATTCAAGTCTCTGAAAAGATCGACGCCACCTGAATTTACCAGTCCGATTAGGCCTGTAAAACGTTATCGTACTAGAGTTCTTTATGCGTCCTTGAGATAAGTAAGTTCTCGTGGACAGGTTATTTTCTCCTTATGTTGTTTTTCCTGCACGACCAGTTGGCGTGTCAGAATTTTTTTATTTCGTGTGGGCCTATGCATTCTTTTTGTGTATATGTGTTTTTTTTATATATATCTTCTATGTCCGTCTACTAATCAAAAATTTTTTTTTACATATATATGTGTTAGGGGTAAAATAGTGAAAATTGTTACTGTTAGGCAGCTACAGGCAATCTTCGCTGCTGATACAGTTGGTTTGTAATCAACGATAATATGAGGAAGTAATTTGAAATCAAAAAAGTGATTCCTGCTAGGCAGAATAAAAGAAGGTATGCCGATGCAGGTTTGTTCTGTTCAAGTATAAAAAGTGTTTCCTGCTTCACAGAAGACAATTGCTACTGACACAGGTTTCCTGATTTTGTCATGCCAAGTTTGATGTTGCAAAAAAAAAAAAAAAGAGGACGATAAACGTCAGTCAGCGAAATGTAAGACTACACTCAAAATTTGATAGGTTTTTCGAAAACAAATAAAAAAAATTAAGGCGGAGATAATGTAACGTATACTCTAGATTCAGTTTTCCTTTTGATTTCACTATCTCTTGTTATTTTATTTTCCTATGCAAATTATCTTCTCACTTAACGAGATGTTATTTCTCCAGCTGAATGATATGTGGCAATGAGTGTAAGTCATGACGTGGTGGTATGCAGTATATATAGGCGCGTTCAACTATACCAAGAGAGCTTCGTTTTACGTGCCGGGAGCTTCGTTTTATGTGAAAAGTTCTTCTTAATTATTGTCATGCGATTCTACGAAAGTTCGGATATTCAGTAGTCGTGTGATTTGTTGAGAGTGTGTTTGATAATACCAGGAGTTCTCCAATAAAAGGTTTAAAGTGAGTACGTTTTCTCAGTTCATATTATTGTCAGACCTCTGTCTGGCCGTTAAGTCTCTTTCATTAAGTGTCTCCATTAAGTCCAGGGTATATTGTGTTTACCGCTCTAATAAGGAGCCTTCAAGGTACTAATGTACTAAAACCGAAGTTATAGTACTGATATTCAAGATAATGAGGAATGCTGAGTAAAAAGAAATTTCATATACTCAATGAATTCATTGCACGTGCGTGTCTTACCTAAACAAACTCTAGCACTTTGAAGATTAGGTACACTTTAGGTACGTCAAGTAACCTTCCAATAACCCTAACGTGACTTAACGAAAACTTCCCTGCACTACACGTCCAGCGGAGAACTTTATGCATTATACATATACTTGTCCGGTAATCTTCGCGAAGGGTTGTCACAGTTATGTGTGGGAGGCACTAGGGAAGTAAATGTTGGCTTAAGAACTCAATTTACTAAGCTACCACATGCAAACAAATTATTTTGTACGACCGTCGGAGAGGTTATTCTGGACCACAGCGACGTCACTGAAGAGAACCTAACGTTCGTCCCACAGTGAAGAAACTGATTTAAAGCAATATAAGTGTCGTGTGATATTTCTGGAATGTTTTTTACTTCCCATACTCATGTAATACTCACAATACATGTAATAAATATTAGCACTTGAAGTTAGTTCACCTCCGTTATAACCTACATCACACATTTGTACAGTAACATTTTTCTCACACTCTGCATACAGCTTTTCGTAGAAGGCGGATCATCCGTGATTTAGCAAAGGCAGAATGCAGGTGATTGCTATTTTTAAGACAGTTCAACCTAAAGTTGAGCACTTTTAATAATAAATAAATTAGTTTACTTATAAATTAGGCATGGTTATCTGATGAACTGTAAGGGTATCGACATTCCCGGAAAAGAGGGAGTGTGTGTGTGTGTGTGTGGATAAGAGTTTAACGATCTTCATAATCAACTCATATGGCTATAAACAATCCGTCCCAAGTTCAGATCCAGAGTCATTAGGCAAGCACCACATGCGACATCCGGAGCTGCAATCAGAATCCTACCAGAACAAATGATCAAACGTTAGCGCTTTTCATCCGGAGCTGGAACCAGAGTCCTACTCGAACAAATGATCAGAAGTCAGCGCCTCATATCCGGAGTGGGAACCAGAGTCCTACCTGAAGAAGATCAGAAGGCAGCGCCTCAGAATACTCATTCACAGAGGGCGAAGATGAGATTATCAGAAGAGATATTTAAGTTTGCATCCCAGAGAGAGAGAGAGAGAGAGAGAGAACCCTCTCCCCACTCTCTCTCTCTCTCTCGCTCTGCTTCTGTTTGTTCTTTTTAAACTGCAGGAATCAGCTGTTCCCTGAAGTAATTATATAGTATTTGTTAAATATATTAAGAATGAATTTCTCTCTACCAAACAAACGGAAATTCCTGCTAATCCTACTTTAAATAGTTCAGGACTTAAACATTTTAAAATTTTGTTCAATCTACCGCTTTCCTCAGTTTAATACGAACAGACTAGATCACAAAAAACTCTGAGTATATCACAGGATATCTGCCAATCGGTTTGACATAAAATAAACGACTGATATGAACAACAAATTCCTCTCTTTTTCTAGCACATTCTGTTTTTCTGTTCATTGAAAGTTACGATCTTAGAGATATAGCACTACTTTCCTCCTCATTTTTCACGTTTCTTTCTTTCTTCAACTAATATCATAACGAGGATATTTCACCACAGCAAGCTTTGAGCGTGAGCTAATTCTTGAGCTATTTGTACGGTCTCCACGTTGCCACATAACTCGACTGCGAACGTGAGCACCCAGCAAATGGATACGTGATAACAATGTCTACGCTCATGTCTCATACATGATATGCACTCTTAAATCACATTCCCCGGGTCTGTTTGAGATGCCTACATATTTCATACGCCGAATCTTTGCTATAAGACGTAATGTACAGTTTCTTTTCGACCAAGCGGTCGTTCTTCTGCTAGAAGTCCCGATGTTTACTTATATATATATCAACCAATGTGGACTAAGATATTTACAAAGCTCTCAGCCAAGGGTCACGGGAATTTTTCCTTCGAGATGCCGTCATGAATTTTGAAACCTTCCGATCGGAATAAGCTTTTTTTATGCGGACGTATCTGTAGAAAAATATATCCTCTAAAGCCTACTGTTACGATGTGACTGCGAAGCAGAATGCTTCTTTTTTTCTGTTTACCCAACTGCATGGGAATCTCTCTCAGAAGACCTAATCTCTCGCTTTGTTTCTCTATATGTTGCAACGCTTGGTTGGCTACGAAGATAAAGGATGATATCCTGCTGCTGATAGGAGCAGCTTCGACACTATGTCAAACTTCCTATTTTCCCTTTGTGGCTGAATTAGATTTATGTTTTATTTTACATCACGCAGTTACTCACCTAACGTGAAAGAGCAGAGGTGTATAATCCGCATAATTTAGAAAAAATAATAACGAAATTCCTCAGCAGGAAATAAAGGAAAACAAATCAGCATTTTTCACAAACATACTAAAAATGAAACAGAGCTAAGATATGAGGAAAGAAAAGGTACGTATATATCAATAGCATTTCTCTTCGAATTTCTTTGATATAGTAAGCTTTTTTTTGAAGAGCTTGCAACATTGCATTTACTGTTTTGTGACCGATCGCACTTGGGGGTGGTAACATCTCTTCAAAACTGATGTCATCGAAGTAATGGTGTTAATGAGTAGATCCTTAGTAGCATTCAATGAAAAAAATTAAAAAAAAAAAACCCAGAAAAGTTCGTATTTTGGATCTCTCCGCTTTACAGATCTATGGAACTTCTACTTCTTGGGAACTTCCATTAAGAGGAAACGACATTTATTTTTGCTGCATTATGAGACGAGATTTCCAAGTAGAGGAATATTCCGTTTTACACACTCACACACACACACACACACACACATATATATATATCATCATCATCATCATTGTCAACCATTATCAATCCACTGCTGGACGAAGGTCTCCCCAAGTTTCCTCCACAACGGTCTGTCTTGTGCCAGTCTCCTCCATGTCACCCCTGCATACTTTCGAATTTCATCCACCCATCTCCCATGTGCTCTTCTTCTGGGTCTTTTCCTGTCCCTTGGAATCCAATCTAAAATTTTGGCTGTCCATCGATGATCTGTCCTTCTGGCAGTATGTCCAGCCCATTGCCATTTCAGGGATTTAACTCTGATCATGATGTCTTCCACTGTTGTCATTTTTCGGATCCACGAGTTCCTCTTCTTATCTCTCCTGGTTACACCAAGTATGCACCTGTCCATGCTGCTTTGAGTTGTCTGCAGCCTTTGTATGTCTCTTTTAGTTAAGGTCCACGTCTCTGCACCATACGTAAGCACTGGAAGGATGCATTGATCAAACACTTTTCTTTTAAGACATAATGGCATATTGCTCTTGAAAATTATGCTGTTTCCTCCAAAAGCTCTCCAGGCAAGTTTCGTACGCCGATTAATTTTTTCATCAATGTGACCCTCACTTGATATCTGCTGTCCAAGATAAACGTACGTGTCTGTTATCTCCAGCTTTTCTCCATCAATCGATAAATCTTCATTTCTTGTAAAAGCATTGAACATCACTTTTGTCTTCTGAAAGTTCATTTTTAATCCCACTTCTTTACTTTTGTCAGCAAGTTCCTGGATCATACTCTGCAGCTCTGATGGGGTAGTTGCAAAAATGACTACGTCATCAGCAAAACGAAAGTGGGTTAGATAATCTCCATTAATCTTTATCCCCTTGTTTTCCCAGCTCAGTGACTAAAAAACACCCTCCAATGTGGCATTAAAGAGCTTCGGAGATATGGTGTCAATTTGTCTCACTCCTTTTCCAATTTTTACGTGTGTTGTATTTTCAAACAGCCTAATCTTTGCACTTGCATTTTCACAGATGTTATTAATAATATTAATGTATGCATCTTCAATACCGCAGGTTTTCAGAGCCATTGTAACTGCTGATGGTTTCACCGAATCAAAGGCTTTTTCATAATCGATAAAAGCCATGCACAATGGAAGCTCATATTCCCTCGCTCTTTCAATTAGTTCTCTCAGTACGTGGATATGATCTATTGTGCTGTATCCACTCCTGAATCCAGCTTGTTCTCTCGGTTGAGCCATGTCCAGTGTTACCTTCAAGCGGTGTGAAAGAACTTTAGTGAAGATTTTATAAACTACTGATAGGAGGCTGATAGGTCTGTAGTTCCTGAGATCCTCAATGTCACCTTTCTTATGTAGCAGGATCATTGTAGCGTTGTTCCAATCCTCAGGAATTTTTCCTTCATTAAGGCATCGAGTGAAAATTTGGGCGAGTACTGTTTCGATTTCTCCACTTGCTTCTTGTATGATGTCTACAGTAATTCCATCTTCTCCTGGAGCTTTCCCTCGCTTCATGTTCTTGATTGCATGTGCAACTTCTGCTGGAAGGACTGGAGGAACTCTGGTACTGGTATCTTTCATGATGTCTGGAGTGCATGTATCATCCCTTTCATATAATTTGGAGTAGAAATCTTTCACTCTTGTCAAAATTTCGCCTCTATTTCTTGTTACAGAACCATCTTCTTTTCTCAGTGCCATAATCTGTTTTTTCCCCTTACTGAGATGTCTATTTGCTATCTTTAGGCTTTGGTTGTTTTCAATTGCTTTCCTTACTAGTTCACAGTTGAATTTCCTTACGTATTCAGTGATACTTTTTCGTACTGTCTTGCATAGCTCTATATATTCCACTTTGGAAGTCACATCTTCTTTAGTTGTCCTCATCACTCTTCTTTTTTGCATCAACATTTTGGTTTTTATTGATAATTTGTTCACATGCAATTTGTTCTTAGACCCAGCTAATTTTGTTGCTGTTTCCATAAGAGCTTTGGTTACTTTTCTGTTAACTTCAGAAATATCCACTTCTTCCGATGTTACGCCTTCTAAAGCAGAGAATCTGTTCTTTAGTTCTAATTTGAAGGTATTATGGTGTTTTTTAAGGTTGGTTATGTCAATAGATTTTGTTTGTCTTATGAGCTTGCTACGTTCAAGTTTAGTGTTGAGGTGCATCTTACATCTCACCAATCTATGGTCACTGCCTGTGTTGAACTTGTTTAGCACACTGCAGTCTTCTATGACGAATTTTTTGTTACACATAATAAAATCAATTTCACTTGTCGTCCCATTTGGATGTCTCCATGTCCATTTCCTGTGTGGCTTTTTCTTGAAGAAGGAGTTCAAGATGAAAAACCCTTCTGCCTCTGCAAACTCAACGAGAGTATTTCCACGCTGGTTTCTGTTGCCGTGACCGAATTTACCTACTGAAGTTTCATTCTGTTGCCGTTGCCCTATTTTTGCATTGAAATATCCCATAATTATCTTCAAGTGCTGCTTACCTTTATTATTTAGATGACAAATTTCCTCATAAAATTCTTCAATTTCTTCTTCAGGATGACTTGTGGTGGGTGCATAAATTTGAATAATCTGAGCCTGGTATCTTCTCGAGAGTTGGATAACAAGTCGTGCAGCTCTGTCAGAGGAACTTTCAACTTCTACAACTTTATCCTTCAGTTTCTTGTTTATTATAAATCCAACACCACTAGTTCTGCCAGTATCTGTCCCACGATAGTAGAAGAGAGGTCCACTTTTCAGTTCGATGAGATCTTCTCCTTATTGGGATGACAGGTCAGGTGATACGTAACTTCACAGCCTCTCCTTGACAGATGTCAACCCCGCCTTCTCGTGGTGCATCCTGTTCCCACTAAATGGTCTCTGACGACCGCCAATAGCGGTATAACTATATAACTATACCATCGTGATTAGAGGAAATGTTATCCCACACTCACCAACCCGCTTGGTCAGCGTGGTGAGTTATGGCCAAACCCCTCCAAAATGATTCCACAACTTAAATTTTGGCCCTCAGTCTCCGGCAGCTGGAATGTACCTGGCCAAGGCAGCGGCCAGTGCGACATGAAGGCAGAGGGTGCTAAGAATCCCCGGAGGACCGGACTAGGCTGCCATCTGATGCTGACCTTGGCTACGTATAATGGACGCTCCCTATCTTCTGATTCAAGGCTTCTTGAATTGGAAGAGGAACTACAAAGGTTCAAGTGGGACATCGTCGGGCTAAATGAGGTAAGGAGAAAAGGAGAAGATCTCATTGAACTGAAAAGTGGACATATCTTCTACTATCGTGGGACAGATACTGGCAGAACTAGTGGTGTTGGATTTATAATAAACAAGAAACTGAAGGATAAAGTTGTAGAAGATCCTCTGACAGAGCTGCACGACTTGTTATCCAACTCTAGAAAAGATACCAGGCTCAGATTATTCAAACTTATGCACCCACCAAAAGTCATCCTGAAGAAGAAATTGAAGAATTTGATGAGGAAATTCGTCATCTAAATAATAAAGGTAAGCAGCACTTAAAGATAATTATGGAAGATTTCAATGCAAAAATAGGGCACCGGCAAGAGAATGAAACTTCAGTAGGTAAATACGGACACGGCAACAGAAACCAGCGTGGAAATACTCTCGTTGAGTTTGCAGAGGCAGAAGGGTTTTTCATCTTGAACTCCTTTTTCAAGAAAAAGCCACTTAGGAAATGAACATGGAGACATCCAAATGGAACGACAAGTGAAATTGATTTTATTATGTGTAACAAAAAATTCGTTATAGAAGACTGCAATGTGCTAAACACGTTCAATACAGGTAGTGACCATAGATTGGTGAGATTTAAGATGTACCTCAACACTAAACTCGAACGTGGCAAGCTCATAAGACAAACAAAATCTATTGACATAACCAACCTTAAAAAACACCATAATACCTTCAAGTTGGAACTGAAGAACAGATTCTCTGCTTTAGAAGACCTAACATCGGAAGAAGTGAATATTTCTGAAGTTAACAGAAAAGTAACCAAAGCTCTTATGGAAACAGCAACAAAATAAGCTGGGTCTAAGAACAAGTTGCATGTGAACAAATTATCAGGAAAAACCAAAATGTTGATGAGAAAAAGAAGAGAGATGAGGACAACTAAAGAAGATGTGACTTCCAAAGTGGATATATACGGCTATGCAAGACAGTAAGAAAAAGTATCACTGAAGACGTAAGGAAATTCAACTGTGAACTAGTGAGGAAAGCAATTGAAAAGAACCAAAGCCTAAAGATAGCAAAGGGACATCTCAGTAAGGGAAGAAAACAGATTATGGCACTGAGAAAAGAAGATGGTTCTATAACAAGAAATAGAGGCGAAATTTTGACAAGAGTGAAAGATTTCTACTCCAAATTATATGAAATGGATGATACATGTACTCCAGACATCATGAAAGGTACCAGTACTAGAGTTCCTCCAGTCATCCCAGCAGAAGTTGCACATGAAATCAAGAACATGAAGCGGAGTAAAGCTCCAGGAGAAGATGGAATTACTGTAGACATCATACAAGAAGCAAGTGGAGAAATCAAAACAGTACTCGCCCAAATTTTCACTCGATGCCTTAATGAAGGGAAGATTCCTGAGGATTGGAACAACGCTACAATGATCTTGCTACATAAAAAAGGTGACATTGAGGATCTCAGAAACTACAGACCTATCAGCCTCCTATCAGTGGTTTATAAAATCGATATTAAAGTTCTTTCACACCGCTTGAAGGTAACACTGGACATGGCTCAACCGAGAGAACAAGCTGAATTCAGGAGTGGCTACAGCACAATAGATCATATCTACGTACTGAGAGAACTAATTGAAAGAGCGAGGGAATATGAACTTTCATTGAGCATGGCTTTTATCGATTATGAAAAAGCCTTTGATTCCGTGAAAGCATCAGCAGTTACAATGGCCCTGAAATCCTGCGGTACTGAAGATGCATACATTAATATTATTAATAACATCTATGAAAATGCAAGTGCAAAGATTCGGCTGTTTGAAAATACAACACACATAAAAATCGGAAAGGGGGCAAGACAAGGTGACACCATATCTCCGAAGCTCTTTAATGACACATTGGAAAATGTCTTTCAATCACTGAACTGGGAAAACAAGAGGATAAAAATTAATGGAGATTATCTAACCCACTTTCGGTTTGCTGATGACGTAGTCATTTTTGCAACTACCCCATCAGAGCTGCAGAGTATGATATAGGAACTTGTTGACAAGAGTAAAGAAGTGGGATTAAAAATGAACTTTCAGAAGACAAAAGTGATCTTCAATGCTTTTACAAGAAATGAAGATTTATTGATTGATGGAAAAAAGCTGGAGATAACAGACACGTACGTTTATCTTGGACACCAGATATCAAGTGTGGGTCACATTGATGAAGAAATTAATCGGCGTACAAGACTGGCCTGGAGAGTTTTTGGAAGAAACAGCATAATTTTCAAGAGCAATATGCCATTATGTCTTAAAAGAAAAGTGTTTGATCAATGCATCCTTCCAGTGCTTACGTATGGTGCAGAGACGTGGACCTTAACTAAAAGAGACGTACAAATACTGCAGACAACTCAAAGCAGCATGGAGAGGTGCATGCTTGGTGTAACCAGGACAGATATGAAGAGGAACTCGTGGATCCGAAAATTGACAAGAGTGGAAGACATTATGATCAGAGTTAAATCCCTGAAATGGCAATGGGCTGGACATACTGCCAGAAGGACAGATCATCGATGGACAGCCGAAATTTTAGATTGGATTCCAAGGGACAGGAAAAGACCCAGAAGAAGAGCACATGGGAGATGGGTGGATGAAATTCGAAAGTATGCAGGAGTGACATGGAGGAGACTGGCACAAGATAGACCGTTGTGGAGGAAACTTGTTGAGACCTTCGTCCAGCAGTGGATTGATAATGGTTGACGATGATGATGATATATAAATTATTTTATATGCAATACTTGAAAGTACACGAAGAATATAAACACCAAAGCTGGAAAATAATGTAGTAATCACACGATATAGTGAACTATGAAATCAGAATATTATGAAGTCCAAGCATTTACCTATAAAGATGAAACAAAAAAAGAACAAGTATGAAAAAATGAGGTACAAGAATAAAAAATATGAACGAATAACTATAGTCGGTAGAAAGCGCTGAAAGCCGCTAAACCATTGCTATAGCCAATGTACAAAAACAAAAAAATACAAGTACATAACCAAGATCAAAATCTCAACAAATGTATCCAAAAAGACAAGACACGAAAACGGAAAAAAATATATAAATAAACTCGCAAATAATGTAGATGCACTAACGGTCGTCATCAGGAAAGTACCGGCTATGCACGTGGCTTTTCTGAGACCAAAAAAGGGACGGTTATACACCAAAATTCCTTTGTCCGTGCTCCTAAAGCCACTAAATAAAAGCAAATCAAACACTCCAGAGTCCAACATCGTAAGCTAACAGCCGACGCCATGGACTCAACCAAAATCAACAGAAGTTGCGAGACAGAAAAGCATATCAACAGGATCCGACGTATAGATAAGAATGGGCACCGCCGCCTGAACTAGTATGCAAATATAAAGCTGTGTTGTGTGTAAAAGTATGTAAGATTATTATTATTATTTTTTTTTTTTTTATTGAAGGTTTAACGACCACCGTGAGCAACTCAATGGGCTATAAGCAGTCGCCCGTCCCTAATTTAGGGTCACTGGTTCCCAGGGAAGGGAGAGAATCAGTGCTGTAAGACAAACACAACATCCATGCCTCAGCGGGATTCGAACCCGGACCCCGTTCGGATGAATGATCAGAGGCCATCGCTTAGACCAGTGCGCCACCGGGGCGGCCTATGTAAGATTGAGGAAAGTGCAAGTGTCTCACCATGCAAAAGGTATAACCTACATATTAATTTAGTAGGGTCAATTGTTAGAAGAACGTATATTGACAACGGGAGCAGAAATAACATAATCAAAATCAGAGATCCTAAAAAGATACGAAGCAATAAATCTGAAAGAGACTTGATTGATAAATAAGCAATGAAGCAGAAATTTAAGAATCTTACCAATGTTTGCGGAAGTGTTACAAATTCTATTAACACGTACAGATTTTGATATAATTAAATTTTGGTGTGTGATGACAGAAACGTTAGAAGTCCAGTGTGTAAAGAAATTTATATTAAAATCAAACCCACGGCGCTTATAAGAAAGGTCAAGAACGACACCATGATCATCACTCAAGGAAACACTGAAGTCTAAATAATGCACCACTTCAGTTTGATGCCCGGTACATTCCAAGATAAGCTCATTAGAGTAAATGGAACGTGCCAAAACGACGGAAAAATCATAACAGTCAAAAACTATCAAATCGTCAATTATTTGCTGGTTAATTTATATATTTTTTCCGTTTATGTGTCTTGTCTGTTTGGATACATTTCTTGAGTTTTGATCTTGGTTATGTACTTGTGTACTTTTATTTTATTTTTGTATATACACTGACGGAAAGAAAAATCCCAACACCAAGAAGGGGTTGTGTTAGATAAAAGACAGTTGGTAGGCGGTGAGAGACATCTATGCAAATTTCACACTCGGCGCATACGTGTGGCGCTAGTAGCGCCCCTCGGAACAGCAGGTTTGCTGTAAATACGCGCTGTAACGTTCGTGAGCGTTAGTTATGGTTGAGATTCGACGTAGGGTGTTGATGTTAGCCAAGAATACCTTTAAGAAGACGAAGAAGCCATTATCAACAGCTCACGGAGTTTGAACGAGGTCGTGTAATAGGGCTACGAGAAGGTGGATTTTCTTTCCGCAATATTGCAGAACGACTTGGCAGAAATGTGGCCACTGTGCATGATTGTTGGCAGCGGTGGTCAAGGGAAGGTACTGCCTCAAGAAGACCGGGTTCCTGCCGGCCACGTGGCACTACTGAGAGGGAAGACCGCCGTGTACGGAGTATGGCCGTGGCGCATCGTACCGCGTCTGCGGCAGCAATTCGAGCTGCAGTTGCCACCACAGTGACACTACGAACTGTTACAAATCGGTTACTTGAAGGACAGCTCCGAGCCAGACACCCTGTAGCGTGCATTCCACTTACTCCAAACCACTGCCGTTTGCGACGTCAGTGGTGTCAAGCTAGAGCTCATTGGAGGACGGAGTGGAGATCTGTTGTGTTTTCTGATGAAAGCCGGTTCTGCCTGGGTGCCAGTGATGGCCGTGTGTTGGTTAGAAGGAACCCAGGTGAGCACCTGCAACCAACCTGTCTGCGGCCGAGACACACTGGACGTACACCTGGAGTTATGGTCTGGGGAGCAATTTCCTATGACAGCAGGAGCGCTCTCGTGGTTATCCCACGCACCCTGACGGCGCAGTTGTACGTCGGTCTGGTGATTCAACCTGTTGTGCTGCCATTCGTGAACAGCATTCCGGGGGGTGTTTTCCAACAAGATAACGCTCGCCCGCATACCTCTGTTATGACCCAACATGCTCTACAGAGTGTCGACATGTTGCCGTGGCCTGCTAGATCACCAGATCTTTCACCAATCGGGCACGTATGGGACATCATTGGACGACAACTCCAGCGTCACCCCAACCAGCATTAACCGTCCCTGTATTGACCGAACAAGTGCAGCAGGCATGGAACTCCGTCCCACAAGCTGACATCCAGCACCTGTACGGCACAATGCATGAACGTTTGCGTGCTTGCATTCAACATTCTGGCGGTTACATCGGTTATTAATGTACCAGCATTTCACATTTAAAATTGCTTTTCTCGCGCTTACAATAAGCTGTGATCTTGAAACTTTAATCGATTAAATATGTTACCTATACAAATGTATTGCCGCCATTTCATTCCTCTACAACTATTTTTTCGTGGTGTTGGGATTTTTTTTCCGTCGGTGTATATATATATATAAATATATTATATGTGTGTGTGTGGCGGAGTTACTTCATATTTCATCCTACAATAGCATATCTGATTGTGTAATAAAGGAAAAGTAGTATTATTAACAAAAATGCATTTGTAATAACTTTTAGTAAACTTAAAGTTTCTGTTAAATTCTAAAGTTGTAAAATTGAAGTGTATTAAATTCAAAAGTGGTAAAATTGAAGTGTATTAAATTCTAAAATGGCGAAATTAAAGTGTAATAAATTCTAAATTGATAAAATTGAAGTGACGCAGCAATTTCAGAGAACATTGACAAAGGACTCTGCGAACATTGAAATTACTACTTTAAAGAAAGCATTAGATATAGATCGATAAGTAGGTGAAAAGAAACCCTACATAAATCGTTTCTTTCATAATGATAATAACAATAACAACACTAATAATAACAATTCAAAGTTCAGCCATCATTAGGCCACCGTGGGCCAGGGCGGTTATTAAGCCTTATATTATAAAAAATGAAAACTTCTTTAACTACAGCATCTACTGCAAACAATTATACGGAAAGCGAACAATACATAGAAATTACATTCATGGTGACATCTATCCAGCGCAATAAAAATAAAGAAGAAAAATGTTCGTAAACTGTTTATGCGTTTGGATATTGTGTGCGTAGGCTTACGTATGGGTCGAAGAAACAATAACGACTCACGCCGTCTTTAACTTCTGTATCTGTAACAACAGGGAAATCAGTAAGAAATTGATCCACTTAATTTTTACTTAAAATTTACGAGAGAAAGTCAGGAAATATGGTTTCTTATGTTTTTATTTTGGAGATCAACAAGGTAAAATACTTAACATGTGGGTCACCTATGCAGTTTATATTTCGACATATTTCGTCTGTTGTCACATGTATTGTGAGGGTCGCTCCAAATGAAATAGCTTCTTAATTATCAAAAGATGAAAATGTACATACTATATGAATAAGTAATAGACATCCACGGACGGTGATAATGGACATTTTGTATTTGGCATTTTATACAAGCGTGAAAAGAGCATTGCTTTGTATGAAAACAGGAGGAGACAATGTCTTTCAGATAAATACAAGCTTGGCATCAGAAGATCACAATATGAATCACGCGAACGGACAGATCAAGAAGGCCATTAGCACCTACGGCCTCTTGCCATTGTAGAAGCCCGCCGTTAAACTGGGATTAACGGCAGGAAGTTGCATCGAGTTGTCGTCAAACTAGGAATGTGCCAACGAAAGTGTTTATACTTTACTTTATTATGTTGTATTTAATTTCCGCTTCTGGATAGTTCGGAGAAATACCGTTGAAAAAATATAACTTCTGATATGGACCATTTTGGGGGCGCGCCAATTGTTGAATTTGAAGCCAAAGGAAAAATCTAGGGAAAGACTAGACTCACGCGAAAGGGAACAGTTTGTTACTTTTTGTCGGACGAAAAGGAAGGGTCCGGACCGCAGACGAACGTGTTCAACACCTATATCTGTAATAACAGAAAAATGAGCCAGACATTGATCTACTTAATTTTTGCTAAAACTTTACAAGGTAAAGTCAGGAAATATGGTTTTGTATGTTTCTATTTTGAAGATCAATAAGGTAAAATACTTAACATGTGCGTCACCTATGTTACCATCTTAGTGAATCAAGATCGGTACGCGATTGACTAATGTCAGAGAGCGATTGAAGAAATTTTGAAAATACGTGTCGCTATGGAGCTGCTTCCGAAAGGATCGTGCTTCTCCTCGATTCTCAGGCAACCATTCGGAAAATCATTTGGTTGGGTAAATAAAGCTTCTATTAAGTTTTGCCCAGTAATGTTAACTCATTTATCTTGGACAGCAGATATCAAGTGAGGGTCACATTGGTGAAGAAATTAATCGGCGTACAAAACTTGCCTGGAGAGCTTTTGGAAGAAACAGCATAATTTTCAAGAGCAATATGCCATTATGTCTTAAAAGAAAAGTGTTTGATCAATGCATCCTTCCAGTGCTTACATATGGTGCAGAGACGTGGACCTTAACTAAAAGAGACATACAAAGGCTGCAGACAACTCAAAGAAGCATGGAGAGGTGCATGCTTGGTATAACCAGGAGAGATAAGAAGAGGAACTCGTGGATCCGAAAAATGACAAGAGTGGAAGACATCATGATCAGAGTTAAATCCCTGAAATGGCAATGGGCTGGACATACTGCCAGAAGGACAGATCATCGATGGACAGCCGAAATTTTAGATTGGATTCCAAGGGACAGGAAAAGACCCAGAAGAAGACCACATGGGAGATGGGTCGATGAAATTCGAAAGTATGCAGGGGTGACATGGAGGAGACTGGCACAAGACAGACCGTTGTGGAGGAAACTTGGGGAGACCTTCGTCCAGCAGTGGATTGATAATGGTTGACAATGATGATGATGATGATATAAATGATGAATGTATTTCAGCCACCTTCATTACCAGATCTTGATGTAAAATGTGAGACGGCGGCTCGCTGGTTATTGCTATATCACTCATTAAAGTTAGTAAGATACACGATCTACCAACAAGTAATTGGACACCTGTGATAGCAAAGGAAAAAGAAGTTTATTCACCTTCAATAGTTGGTGGAGCCTCCACGAGCGGCGATTACAGCTGCGACCCTCCAGAGCATACTCTACGGCTAGCGGTATTTTCTTTCACTCGGCTTGGAGAAGACATGTAAGTTCCTTCACCAATTTCGGACGGTGAGGGCACCCTTTAAGTCGACGCTCGAACTCGTCCCAGAGGTGCACGATAGGGTTAAGGTCCGGGCTCTGCGCAGTCCAGTCCATTCGATTAACCCCATTGTCACCATACCAAGCCATGGTGGACCTCGCAACATGACAGGTGGCATTGTCATTCTGAAAGTAACATGGGTCCACCTCGTAAAACTGCCGCGAAGTAGGAAGCGCATGATCATCCAAAATGGTGCAGTGGGTCTCGGCGTTGAGTATACCAGGAATTGCGACCAAGGGTCCCAAGCCGTACAAGGAGAAACACCCTCATAGCATAATTCCACCGCCGCCGATTTTCACAGTTGGCACAATACATTCCGGCAGGAGGCGTTCTCCAGGCAGACGCCAAACCCAGACCCTGCCATCTGAACGGTAGAGGGTGAACCTTGATTCGTCGCTCCAGAGAACCTGTTTCAACTGTTCAACGGTCCACTGTTGACGTTCTTTGCACCACGTTAGCCGAGCAGCGCTATTGGACTTCGTGATCAAAGGCTTGTGGGTGGCAGCATTTCTATGATAACCAAGCAGATGGGCTTCCTTACGGATGGTATTCATCGAAAGAACACTCGCGGATGCGGCCCATCGATTTGGTGCGGTTCTTCCGAATTTTTCTGGCCAGCACCCGTCGGTCTCTAACTCCCAGTTTTGTGGGTCTGCCGGGTCGTTGCATATTCCGACAGTCACCTCTCATCTTCCACTTGCCAATCACGAAGAGCATCGTCGATTTTGGGTACTTCAACTCCCTGGATATGACACGTATGGATCGGCCATTTCTGTGATACCCGACGATTACACCTTTCTCGAAATCAGAGAGCTCCGAACTGCGTGGCATCTTGCATGCGACTGGTTGCGTTGTTGTTTCCCACACGATATATAACGGCGGCGGTCGTGACTTGTATCATGACCACAGATATCGTCGATTGCAGGGGTGTCCAATTACTTCTTGGTAGACAGTGTATGTTGCAAACCAGTATAGCAAAAAATTGCTGTAAGTTTTCGGCACGGAACCCAGATATAACGGTGCCGGCCTTACACGCATCACAACGGGAGATAAAGAGTTCTAAGCTTTGATGGTTAAAAGGTGCGCCCTAAAATCATAACCAGCGTTTTAGTCCCTGTTTTGTCATTGTCAACGAATTGGAAGTGCTGACCTAGAAGGTGCTTCTTTAATTTCAGGAACAGATGGAAGTCTGATGGCAGAGTGAGTACAGTGGGGAACAAAGGCTCAGTGCTAGCTATTCAAGATATTCACGGTGAAATTGGGGCGTTATTATGTGACGCCAGTTATTGTTTTGACAGCAATCCAAGCCCTTCAGGGCAATGAGTTTCATGCAGTGTGATTAGAGCGTCTTGATAAGCAGCTGCATTGATCGTTGCACTGTGATAGGAGTCAAATACATCAGGATTCGTGAAATTTCCCAAAGCACTGTTGATAGGAAATTTCCCAGGCTTGGTAGTATGTTGAATTCCTTTGTGATATGCGAACCAGGATGCTTCAATCTCATTTATTCGGCTCTGCTCTCTGAACTAAAATGGAACCCTTTCTGTTTTGATTCTGAAAATGAAGATCTCCCTCTCTCCTTCACATGGATGAAGAAGTGGGGACGATGAAGAAGTGTTCTAGTGTTCCCATACCCACAATTTGTGTTACCGGAGTGCTGTCTCGATATCATGCTCAATGGATGTAAATGGTCCAAACCTCTTTCCCGCTTCCACTAGAGTTAGCCAACTATGTCTGAACGTACGACACCCTTCCTACATGTTGTACTCTCATAGTACCTATACTATAAAACGGCTTCAAGATCAAGATTCATTTTGAAGGATCGACGCCATTCGCCTATAAAATTTTGGATTACTGATTTTGCCTCCCGTGTCCATTCTCCGAGCACGATCACCATTTTCACAATGACTTTATCTGAGGTACAGGACATGCCTGCCATCTGGTGGAGAGATCACGCACTAACTAACAGCAACATCTTTTCAGCCCGACATGATTCTGAAATGAACAACAATCTGCGAAGCCATTCGGTTACTACGCTACGTCTCTGGGTCAGAACTGGCTGATTTATACTTGAGTTCGGATTGTTAAAATGCGTAATAAATTCATACTTACAATTTCATCTATTTGTCCCATTGTGGACGTAATATTCATTTTGGGATTCGGATAATTTTTTTGCTTTTATTAGATAAGTAAAGCACGCGCATATTTTTTCAGTTTTTGAGACACTCATCCCGTTTCTGGGCGTTTAACCAGCATGCAGTTTTTTTTATTGATTGGAGACTGAACGACCACCGTGAGCAACTCAATGGGCTATAAGCAGTCGCCAGTCCCTAATTTACGGTCACTGGTTCCAGGGAAGGGAGAAAGCCACTGCCGTATGACAAACAAAACATCCATGCCTCACCGGGATTCGAACCACTACCCATCTCGGACGAATGATCAGAAGTAATCGCTTAGACCACTGCGTCACCGGGGCTACCAGCAAGCAGATATGGAATCCAATTCGCAACATAAGGCTGCGCGATCTACATTTTAAGAAAATAAAAGCAATGATCGGTGATGAACTTCCTGACAAAATTTACCGTAAACAAGGGCTCCGCATAGTTTACAGTAAAATGCTGTTTGCATCATTTACTTATTAACAGCATATCTAGATGATAGAAAGCGTTCACTGTTCTATTCTTCCTTATCTATTGCATATTTTACTGATTAATGGATTTTCTTCAGTTGTTAAATCTTCAGCACGTTCTTTGGGAATCAGAGGGCCAATTTCCTTCTAGTTGCAGCAATGATGTTTTTACACAGTCGAGTCACATTATTGTAACCACCTCCTACTTTTGACGTCAACAGCGTGTAGCCAATGAAAGAAGGTACGTGTCGTGAGCTGGCTTAAAGGGCATATAAGGTGTACTTTTTTTTTTTTTGATTGGAGGTTTAACGACCACCGTGAGCAACTCAATGGGCTATGAGCCGTTGCGCGTCCCTAATTTAGGGTCACTGGTTCCAAGGAAGGGAGAGAGCCAGTGCCGTAAGACAAACACAACATCCATGCCTCACCGGGATTCGAACCCTGACCCCGTTCGGACGAATGATCAGAGGCCATCGCTTAGACCACTGCGCCACCGGGGCGGCAGAAAGTGTGCTGTAGGCAATCTGAGAACAAATCACTCGTTGCTGTCATGGATAAAAGGAGCGATATATCAGATTTGAAAACGGAATGATTACTTGGTGGCAGTATTCCTGAAACCGCGCAGTTTCTGAACTGCTCGCGTGCTGCTGCGGTTAAACTGTATCGTGACTGGAGAAATGGCACCATTGCGAATAAGCGACGTGGAAACTGACGTGCACCACCTGCCATTGATGTGAGAAGTGAACGTCGGCATCGAAGATGCGTGAGAGCCGATCGATACGCTAGAGTGGAGTAACTCACTGGCCGAATGAACCAGGAGACTACCGGAAGTGTGTCTAAAACGACAGTTCAGCAAACCCTGCTGCGTATGGGGACCCAATATCTATGCTAACGAAGGTTCATCGGCAGAAAAGGCTTACGCTTTATCGGGAGTATCGGAATTGGACCTTCTTCTGATTGGCAAAGGATTGCCTTCTCCGATGAGGCACGTTTTCTGCTTCATTGAACGGATGAACGGTGGCGTATAAGGCGAGCAACATCGGAGAACAAACACTCTTCAACCACTGCTGGCAAAACAAAAGCTGGTGGGGGGCAGCTATATGGTCTGGTAAATGTTTTCGTGGAATTCTCTGGGTCCACTCATACCTTAGGAAGGCACAATGCACACTGTGCAAAACCTATGAAATGACCCTCGTATATGGCTGCAGTATGGCTGCGGCATTCTAGGCTCCCAGGAAAGTGACGCCAACGTAACACCACGCAGAGCTTTTCACAACCGTTGTAAAATGCATTTTGGACCGCCTAAAAATTAAATATAGATAATTGCAAAACTAATTTCATTCCGCTTTTATGTTGGACATCGTAATCGATTGCTTACAGTTCACCTGAATGAAAACTAAACTTCAGAAAGGAATAGAAATACTGGGTGCAAATGTAAAGATTTCCTGTTGTCAAGAGGACTGGAGCGCAAGTTGCTAATCAAGTATGTCTGTTAGGCCATAGGAAAGCACTAACGGAGTGTTCGTGCGGTCCATGTGCGCAGAAAGCAGCAAGAGAACTAACTGTCCATCCTAGCTCCATGTGTCCCTGCATTTGAAATCTTTCTGATCTCGAGCCGTCTACAAACGGGCGGTTGTAGTGATTTCGTGCTTCTCACCGTAAGGAACAGCTGCAAAATATACACTGCTGGCCACCCAAAATGCAACACCAAGAAGGAGGCATCCGATTGGCCTCAAATTCGTAGCATGCGTCGCCCGCGAGAGGACATGCAAACAGTTAGCATTGCAGGACATATGCAAATCATGTGCTCCCAGCACGCCACCGAGAAGCACTATAAAAAGGGTGAACAGCAGACGGGGTGTAAGTAGTGAAAATGTGTTGTGCTGTCGCACCTGTGCATGGAAAGCTTCCTGATACCTCGTCGCCGAATACGGTAGTCATTCCAGCACGTTTCGGAGTTCGGCAGAGGACGAATAGTGGCTTATCGCGACAGCGGTTTATCGTACCGAGATATCGGCGCCCGTGTGGGACAACATCCAGCCACAGTCAGGTGAGTATGGATTCGGTGGGGGCAGGAGGGACGGACGGACCGACTTGAGCGATTGCCGCAGCCGCGGAATACAACCGAACAAGAAGACCGGCATGTTGTGCGGCCGGCATTGACGGCTCGCAACGCTACATTACGAACGTTAGCGCTGGAATTAGGGTGTGTTGCGCAACAACCTGTGTCAGCAGGTACCGTTCGACGTCGTCTGCAGGACGGAGGACGTGTCGCACGGCTCCCATTGCTCCGATTACCATTGACGTTACAGCACCGGCGAGAGGGGCTGGAATGAGCCATTGAACGCCGCACCTGGACTACGGAATGGCACGACATTATCTTCTCCGACGAATCCCGCCGCACCTGGACTACGGAATGGCACGACATTATCTTCTCCGACGAATCCCGCCACACCACGATGGTCGGATCCGCGTGTGGCGGCACCTCAGCGAAAGATTGTATGACGCCTGCATTTTGCATCACCCTACCGGTCCGTCTCCTGGCGTTATGGTTTGGGGCGCAATTGGATATGACACCCGCACCCCTCTGGTACGCATCGCCGGTACACTTAAAAGCCACCGCTACATCTCCAACGTTTAGGAGCCTGTAGTCCTCCCTTACCTGGTGGACCTGCTAGCGGCCATGTTTCAACAGGATAATGCGGGCCCGCACGTGGCATGCATCGTGCAACAATTATTCACGGCCCACCAGGTGTCACTGCTACCGTAGCGTACCTGTTTTCCCGATATGTCGGCCATCGAACACGTCTGGTCGCTGATCGGCAACCGAGTGGCTTGGCAAGCATCACCCGCGTCTACGCCTGATGAACAGTGGCAACGTTTGGAAGCAGCATGGACCAACATACCCCAAGCCCACATCCAAAGCCTCTTTCGTTCGATGCCGCGGCGTGTAGCGGCCGTTCTTACCAGCCGTGGGGCCACACGAACTATTGATGTCTGCGTGTTCCGCAAGTCTCACGGGCCTGTAAGCTCAATCGTTTCGTCTTTGTATCTGTTGTTATGCGTCCAGTAAACCTGGCTTTGCTATCTCGTGTCCTTCTTGGTGTTGCATTTTGGGTGGCCAGCAGTGTATATTTTTTGACTGGAGGTTTAACGACCACCGTGAGAAACTCAATGGGCTATAAGCAGTCGCCCGTCCCCAATTTAGGGACACTGGTTCCAGGGAAGGGAGAGAGCCAATGCCGTAAGACAAACACAACAACCATGCTCCATCGGGATTCCAACACGGACCCCTTTCGGACGAATGATCAGAAGCCATCGTTTAAACCACTGCGCCACAGGAGCTTTCATGGCTATTATTTGCAGTGCTTTCCTTGGTTGACAACGACTGGATGAGACTTCTCGCCGTTAATCCCAGCTTAACGGTGAGCTTTCACAATGCCAAGAGGCTTTATACGCTAACGAACGTCTTTCCCTTAGTCCTTTCGCGTGATTAACATGGTAATCTTCTGATATCAAGTCCGTATTCATCTGCAAGATATTATTAGGCTCTTCCTCGTTTCGTACAAGAGAATGTTTTGTCTTTTATCAAAATGGCAAACATGAAATGTTCATTACCACTGTCCGCGTATTTCCATTACTTATTAGTATTGTGTATTTTCGCCTTTTGATAATTAAGTAGTTATTTAATTTGTGGTAACCCTTAGAATGCTGTGGCAGACTTGACTTGTTGACTGTGTCGAAAAATAAACTGCATAGGGGACCCATGTGTTAAGCATTTTAACTTGTTGACCTAAATAAAAACAAACGAAACCAAACGCTCTGTCTTTCTCCTGAAAAAGGACAGTCATGAACTGTGGTTTCTCTAAACAGAATATGGTAGAATTACACTTTCTGTTTTTATAGTGCAGTTTCATCATCATCATCATTGTCAACCACTATCAATCCACTGCTGGACGAAGGTCTCCCCAAGTTTCCTCCACAACGGTCTGTCTTGTGCCAGTCTTCTCCATGTCACTCCCGCATACTTTCGAATTTCATCCACCCATCTTCCATGTGGTCTTCTTCTGGGTCTTTTCCTGTCCCTTGGAATCCAATCTAAAATTTCGGCTGTCCATCGATGGTCTGTTCTTCTGGCAGTATGTCCAGCCCATTGCCATTTCAATTATTTAACTCTGATCATGATGTCTTCCACTCTTGTCATTTTTCGGATCCACGTGTTCCTCTTCTTATCTCTCCTGGTTACACCAAGCATGCACTCTCCATGCTGCTTTGAGTTGTCTGCAGCCTTTGTATGTCTCTTTTAGTTAAGGTCCACGTCAATGCACCATACGTAAGCACTGGAAGGATGCATTGATCAAACACTTTTCTTTTAAGACATAATGGCATATTGCTCTTGAAAATTATGCTGTTTCTTCCAAAAGCTCTCCAGGCAAGTTTTGTACGCCGATTAATTTCTTCACCAATGTGACCCTCACTTGATATCTGCTGTCCAAGATAAACGTACGTGTCTGTTATCTCCAGCTTTTCTCCATTAATCGATAAATCTTCATTTCTTGTAAAAGCATTGTACATCACTTTTGTCTTCTGAAAGTTCATTTTTAATCCCACTTCTTTACTCTTGTCAGCAAGTTCCTGGATCATACTCTGTAGCTCTGATGGGGTAGTTGTAAAAATGACTATGTCATCAACAAAACGAAGGTGGGTTAGATAATCTCCATTAATTTTTATCCCTTTCTTTTCCCAGTTCAGTGATTGAAAGACATTTTTCCAATGTGGCATTAAAGAGCTTCGGAGATATGGTGTCACCTTGTCTCACTTCTTTTCCAATTTTTATGTGTGTTGTATTTTCAAACAGCGGAATCTTTGCACTTGCATTTTCATAGATGTTATTAATAATATTAATGTATGCATCTTCAATACCGCAGGATTTCAGAGCCATTGCAACTGCTGATGGTTTCACCGAATCAATGGCTTTTTCATAATCGATAAAAGCCATGCACAATGGAAGTTCATATTCCCTCGCTCTTTCAATTAGTTCTCTCAGTACGTGGATATGATCTATTGTGCTGTAGCCACTCCTGAATCCAGCTTGCTTTCTCGGTTGAGCCATATCCAGTGTCACCTTCAAGCGGTGTGAAAGAACTTTAGTGAAGATTTTATAAACCACTGATAGGAGGCTGATAGGTCTGTAGTTCCTGAGATCCTCAATGTCACCTTTTTTATGTAGCAAGATCATTGTAGCGTTGTTCCAATCCTCAGGAATTTTCCCTTCATTAAGGCATCGAGTGAAAATTTGGGCGAGTACTGTTTCGATTTCTCCACTTGCTTCTTGTATGATGTCTACAGTAATTCCATCTTCTCCTGGAGCTTTTACCCGTTTCATGTTCTTGATTGCATGTGCAACTTCTGCTGGAAGGACTGGAAGAATTCTGGTACTGGTATCTTTCATGATGTCTGGAGTACATGTATCATCCTTTTCATATAATTTGGAGTAGAAATCTTTCACTCTTGTCAAAATTTCGTCTCTATTTCTTGTTACAGAACCATCTTCTTTTCTCAATGCCATAATCTGTTTTTCCCCTTACTGAGATGTCCCTTTGCTATCTTTAGGCTTTGGTTGTTTTCAATTGCTTTCTTTACTAGTTCACAGTTGAATTTCCTTACGTCTTCAGTGATACTTTTTCGTACTGTTTTGCATAGCTCTATATATTCCACTTTGGAAGTCACATCTTCTTTAGTTGTCCTCATCACTCTTCTTTTTTGCATCAACATTTTGGTTTTTCCTGATAATTTGTTCACATGCAATTTGTTCTTAGACCCAGCTAATTTTGTTGCTGTTTCCATAAGAGCTTTGGTTACTTTTTTGTTAACTTCAGAAATATCCACTTCTTCCGATGTTAGGCCTTCTAAAGCCGAGAATCTGTTCTTCAGTTCCAATTTGAAGGTATTATGGTGTTTTTAAGGTTGGTTATGTCAATACATTTTGTTTGTCTTATGAGCTTGCTACGTTTCGAGTTTAGTGTTGAGGTGCATCTTACATCTCACCAATCTATGGTCACTGCCTGTGTTGAACTTGTTTAGCACACTGCAGTCTTCTATGACGAATTTTTTGTTACACATAATAAAATCAATTTCACTTGTCGTCCCATTTGGATGTCTCCATGTCCATTTCCTGTGTGGCTTTTTATTGAAAAGGGAGTTCAAGAAGAAAAACCCTTCTGCCTCTGCAAACTCTACGAGAGTATTTCCACGCTGGTTTCTGTTGCCGTGACTGAATTTACCTACTGAAGTTTCATTCTGTTGTCGTTGCCCTATTTTTGCATTGAAATCTCGCATAATTATCTTCAAGTGCTGCTTACCTTTATTATTTCGATCACGAATTTCCTCATAAAATTCTTCAATTTCTTCTTCAGCATGACTTGTGGTGGGTGCATAAATTTGAATAATCTGAGGCCGCTGCCTTGGCCAGGTACATTCCAGCTGCCGGATACTGAGGGCCAAGATTTAAGTTGTGGAGTCATTTTGGAGGGGTTTGGCCATAACTCACCACGCTGGCCAAGCGGGTTGGCGAGTGTGGGATAGCATTTCCTCTAATCCTGATGGTATAGTTATACCGCTATTGGCGGTCGTCAGAGCCCCTTTAGTGGGAACAGGATGTACCTCGAGAAGGCGGGGTTGACACTTATAAATAGGTATAACAACGCTGACAAAATGATAAATTTATCGAAAATGATAAATTGAAGAATACGTGCGAAAGTGATATTCAGGAGAAAGCGAGCTACAAGTTTTTCTTAAATGTTCATAAATATACTTAACTTGAGGCGAAAAAAAGAGGTTGATTTTTTTATTTGCATTTGGTTCAAGAAATTTTATTCCTTTGTGAGAGGATTATCCATTCTTTCAGTGACTAATGCATGTTATCAGTGCTAAAAATAACTCCCGGGATCCCAAGTGAGTAGGGTTTCTCTCGCGAGTCAGTCTCACCTTCCATCTCGGAAGTTCTTCGCGTGTGAAATGCCTTCCAGACAGCTTGTTGTTTGAGACACCCCAAAAGAGAAGCTTCGCTTGAAGCAATGTCGAGAGAGAATACAGCAATTTTTTCATTTATTTTTTAGGTTGGAAGGTTTTTACCAGTCGAAATGCTGTTCCTTCGACGCAGACGAGTGACCACCAAAAAAAACATCACATCATTTTAGATACCGTTGTTATCTATCCGCATTGACTTTACAGAACAGCATATTTATAATTATTATCTAAAGTATAGAAGGTGAAGAGCTGCTTTACAAAAATTCATTCTTTCGTTGAAGAGACACCTTAGCCTCTTGGCTCTGTGATGAAAGACTCGGAACATTTTTACTCATGAAACTGAAATCTAATTATTTACTTTTAAAATTACCGGAGGTCCAGTAGTCAATTTAAATATCTTTAAAAATACATGTTGGCTCAAAATTAAGTTTGAAATTTTAAAACTTCATTAACAAATGCATGTATAACACTGTGGTTTGCTCGAAAAGCATTGGGTAGTATCGGGTGATTATTTTGTTTAATAAAGATAAAACTTTTACTTGGAAAATGCGCGGAGAGGAGGCACTTTCTCCTATGCAAACCATGAAAGATTTGATGTCTTTCAAAGCATTAATTAACAAGCTGCAGCTATTAATCATCTGTAAATTAGATACAACCCTCTTGTTATTGAACACGATGTTCGACAGGACTACTGCTACGATGTTAACTTTGCCAGATAAAGCCTTGTTATCAGATTAAGAAGAAAAAACTTTTATGAACAATTAATTAATTATTTTCTTACCGACCACAGTTTTGCTGTGCTTGTGGCTCAGCTCCACCAGTACGAATCACACGTAAATATTCAAATCGCATATGACACTACCAACTGTGTTGATGGTCACGAAATTTTTTGTCAGTTGCTTCGAAGCGCGTGGAAGCAACTGACAAAAATCCGTGACCGTCAACACCATTGGTGGTGTCATGTGCGATTTGAGTATTTACTCTTCATTCGTACTGGTCAAGCTGGGCCACATGAAGAGCAAAACCTTGGTCAGTAGGAAAACATGAATTAACTTTACATAAACGTTGTTTCTTCTTAATCTTATATTCAGGACAATGGAAGTAGTCTACAATCAATGAGAAATCCTTGTTATTTTTTTAATTGTTTTTTGTTTGTCGATTTAACGACCGCCGTGGCCAACTCGATGGGTTATGAGTAGTCGCTCGTCCCTTATTTAGGGCCACTAGTTCCAGGGTTGGTAGAGAGCCAGTACTTTAAGACATACACTGAAGGGCCAGAAAAACTGGTACACCAGTCTAATACTTGGTAGGTCCCCCACGGGAGCGCAGGACTGCAGAATTACGACGGGGCATGGACTCCACTAGCTTCTAGAAATATGCTGTAGGCAATGCACACTATACTTCCTGCAGAGCGTTCCACAATTGGGGTGTATTCCGAGGTCTCGGATTCCTGTGTTCGATAGCGCGTTGTATGGCATCCCAAATGTGTTCTATCACGTTCAGATCTGGGGACTTCGGTGGGAATGGCAACACCCCAAACTAAGATGAATGCTTCTCTAACCATAATGTAGCGTCCCGACACTTGTGTGGAGGTGCATTGTCCTGTTGGAACAGGCCATACCCATCAGCATGAATGCAGGACATGAACGGGTGTACCTCGTCAGAAAGGATGCGCACATAGCGTTCGTCGGTCACAGACGTTTGTAGACGTACCAGGGGTCCCAGTGAAGTCCAGCTAAACACATCCCATACCATTACGGACCCCTCACCAGCCGGTACAGTTCCCTGTTGGCAGGCGGGCTACACGGCTTCATGGGATTTGCGCCACACACGAATCCTTCCATCTACCCGATACAGTTGGAAACGCGACTCGTCAGACCAGGCTATTAGTTTCCCGTCATCAAGTGTCTAGTGGCGGAGTTGCCGTGCCCAAGCGAGACGCATACCTCTGTGCCGTGCACCCATCAAGGGGGACTCGAGTTGGGCGTCGGCTCCTAAAGCCCATATCGTGCAGGGTACGTTGAACAGTCCGGACGCTAATGCTTGTTGGGGCTCCAGCATTGAATTCCGATTATACCTACGAGAGTGTTGCACGCCTATCGCGTGAAAGGATTCTTGACAGCCGACGATGGTCACGTTCACCCAATGTCTTTTTACGGCCACACTGGTATCGTAGGTTACAGGTTTTTCCTGAATTCTTGTAGTCACACATTTGCAATGGTCGTCCGTGAAAATCTGATCTTCGTTTCGACCTCTGAAATACTATGGCACATCTCACGAGCGCCAACTATGACACCGCGTTGAAAATCGCTTAAATCGTTTTTACTTGTCATTCTCATGCCGAAAACAGCTCTGACACCTGGCAAGGATGTCTGTCGCTTTATATACGCTCTGGCAGACGCAGCCGAGTACGCGCATAGGTGACGTTGCTATGTATTTTGCATAAGCTTGTCTGTACCAGTTTTTCTGGCACTTCAGTGTATACAACATCCATACCTCAAGTAATTTGAACCCGGACCAAATTCGGACGAAATGTCTAGCGCTTAGACCACAGGCCTTCCTGCTCAGAAAAACCTTGTTAGGAAGGGTTTTTTTTAACGTAATCGAAGAATCGGCAACAGATGTTTTGCGAAAATTCCGAACACATAAAGGACTAAGGAAGGAACAAGGTTCTATCACCCGTGTTGGTTTTTAGTGCCTATATCAAGGTAAAAAAACTCCCTTAACTGTGGATGAAAACAAAATTAATTATTATAGCCTCGCACTTTTGAAATTCTTACAAATGTTTTAGAGTCCTTAAATTATTTGCGAATTCCAAGTTTCAAATCATTTTTAAGATTTCTTGATATATTGGACTATTCAATTTCAGAAAACGACATAATTATTTGGTTGCTTAGTTGATAACGGTTGCAAAAAAAATGGCAAACTTTTTATCCATCTCTAACAATTTGAATTTGCACCTTAGTGGCGGCTCATCACATATGCACTTGTAGTTACGAAATACTGCCTTGAACCATTTTGTGGAATGATTCTAACAGCATTTTCCAAGCTTTGACAAACGTCAGTGTATTTTCAGTTCTGTCAAATCAACACCATATGACCGAGAACTCTTCTCCGTGACTGAGTGGTTAGAACCATTGGAACTAAGTTCTGGTTCGAATGGCGGATGAAGCATGGTTGGTTTGTTTGTTCCACCATTATGGAATCACTCTCTTGCCTAAAATCTGTGACGCTAATTTATGTACGGCTATTGTTTATGATTCTTACAGTTGCTCATGGGTATTGTTAAACAAATTAGACAAAATAAATATCGACAAGGAGATCATCATACACGAACAAAGAAACCGCCGTATTGGAGTTCAAGACTGGAAAGGAGAGTAAGAATCAGGTCCTACTGCTTTGGTGGGTTAAAAAGTCTTTCTTCCTACAGACATAGACCAAAAGTATCTCATTCTTATAGCATTTAAATTAAACTTCTCCATAGCAGTCACGTATTTAATGATCTTTTTGTTTTGCATATATATAAAAAAAAAACGAGAAACTGGCGGGACAATTTAAATGATCATAGATGATTAACAGCTGTCTCCACTAACAAACACTCAATACTAGGCTTATTCCAACTGCAACCAATAACTCATTGCGGAAAGTTAGTTCTTAAAACGTATATTCAGACACAATTCCATAAATGTTTTGTCTGAAAATTTTAACACATTTTTTCACGTTCAGACACGCACCTTTTTTTTTTAAATCAATGCCTTTGTTCTAAATACCATTCATGAATAAATGAATGATCCCATTCCGCTGGATTAACTTAAATTATACAAGATATACATCTAAAACTCTGAACACATATCGAATATTAACAATCTTTATTGCCCATTGTCAAAGTAGTAGTGTGTACACAATGTCAAATTTTATATATTGTGATTTCACATTTTGCTCACATAATGTTTACCCCAAAATTGATACTGAATTGCGAACTTCAAGAAAATCTTTCAAATGAATGTCTAAATACGCTGAGAGAAAAAATTACGAACTTCCCTGAGATATAAGATGATAATGACTGTCATGTTAACTGCAGTATGTTCCATTAGCTGGAAATGGTGAACGACCCGTGGATCGACCAAAAGAACAACTCGTCCGATGGTGTTCAAAAATGTACATGATTTAAAAACAGCAAATATGCAAAGCAAGAATGTTCAGCAAAATCTTACGGCTGGCCACGACGCTGTTACTTAGTAAACACAGTGACCTGACCCCGGATAGATGCATATTGTATTATTATATGGTAATACATGTTCTCTTGTAAATGAGGATATTCATTACTGTAGTATTTCACATACTGGGCAACACTGAAAGAATGTAGTAGACATTCCATTAGATTCAATATCTATGTACCAGTTGTTTGATCCTTTGATTCCTGATTGCAGTACACTGAGTATTTCACTCTTGAGAATCTGGATATCTTTCTTTTCTAATAATGCTTACTTCTGTTTCTGAAATGAGTAATATCCAACAATAAAATTCTAAATAAGGGTATTAACTGCACTTTATATACCTATGTTGCCCGATACGGGACTTTTAATGTTAGGCTTCAAAGCTCTCAATGAATGACAATATATACCATAGCAGCACCAACAGTGGAATACATTACCTCCACCAGAATAACGACTTTATGTTCTCAAGTGTTCTTTCCTAAGGACCGCTTGTCATACAGATAAAGATACCATTTGTCAGACCAAAATAATAAAACTAATAATGATATCAGCTTTAATTTGAAGAATATTAAATATTCCGCGCCAGCCGTCACGTTATTAGCAAACCATTGGGTTGTGGAAGCAGCACCTGTTATATTCCATATTGTGAACGATCTTTACCATTGCCCTTAAGTAAAGACATCCTAACAAACTCATACTTGGGAGATTCAGAGGCTTGTCTGATTTGCAGCTTAAACGGACGCCAGAAAGTAGTACATTCTCACCTCATTCCGCAAATTTGAGGCCGTTGTTTTACAGAGACAAAATATCACGCCTTGATGTTGTGCTCCACCAGATACAGAATATCACGCGTTATTACTTACTTGGTTAGAAGGAAAGAGAAACTCTGTAATGCCAGATTGAAAATCCACGAATGAAGCAAAGTACCGTCCCTGCAGGTAATGGGCCATGGAGCGAAACAGGTGGTTGTTGGATGGTCGCAATGTGCAAACTGTAGGAGAAATACAAAAGCTTCTTATTTCCGTAGTTTTCAGCAAACAACTCTGGGGTGTATCTTGTGGTATTACACACTTGCAGAAACTCACGTTTCCTGTTTATAAGGGCTGGGTAGAATTTCTGCAGAGCATGATGGATTCACTGTAGTTGTACTGCGTAAATTTTGACGCTCACAGGCTGACTATCTGTAACTTGATTCCAATGCACAAGAAAACTACAATTCCACCAAATTCACAGCGGTACTTTATTCTCGTGCTATCCTCTAAGCACTACTGGCTGTGCTTCCTGACGTAGTCCCAGCTACTGTTCCCAGTGGTTCGATAAAGTAGGAATATTTAGTTTTTGTCCTCTGTGACGATACGGAGCCCAAATCTATCGCCCTGTGGAGTTGATTGCAACCTGCGTGAGTGAGCGACACGTTGTTTCTCTTGCAAATGTAATAATTTATGGAGAACCATTCCATGGCGCCTGGAGAAGAAACTAGTTGGTGTAGATGGCAAACGATGATCGATATCAAAGTCTTCTCCTCATTTGTCAGTTGCGTACTGGTACCTGCGCTCGTTGTCACATCACCAACCCGAGCGACAGTGTTGGTGGCATTTGGACGTTTGAGATTGGTGTCCCCAGCTTTAAAACACCGGTATCATTTTCGTGCAGTTTAGCTGTTCACTGTTTCCTCGTCTTCAACTGCGCACATTTCTCTCGTTGCTCCTGCTGCTACACTGGTGTGCAAAAATTAAGGACAAAGAGGGGAAATTAGCATAACAGCGGAACGAGCAGGCAGAACGGACCGAAAGACCACTCCGGAGATAGACTAGGGTCCGGTACGGTAGGGCATGCGCATATATGCAGCATGACGTAGCAGGGAAGGACTTTCGAAAGAGTATAAAGCACACGGGCGGTGTACGCTCAGCAATTCTGTGAAAGCTATTGCACGGTGTACATAGGTTTGAACGACGTCGAGTTGCTGCCACCGTGTGATATGGCCAACAAGCAATCCAGTAGACGATATCTGGATGACTTTACCCGAGCTCGCGTCCTTGGGAAGTTGGAAGAAGGGCGAAATGTGACTAGTGTAGCCGAGGAGTTCGGGATCGCTCACAGCATCGTTTCACGAGCTTGGAGAGCATTTCAAAGGACAGGAACAGCTGTCCGAGAGTTTAGCAGTGGTCGTCCACGAGCAACCACGGTGGCGGAAGACTGGTATATTGTCCTACAAGCGAGAAGAGACAGGCGGCAGACAGCGGGAGAAATCATAAGGCACCTGCAACAGAAAACTGGACGTCCGTTATCACGTTTTACCGTGGCCAGGAGGCTGCACAAAGGTGGTCTATTTCCACGACGACCAGTACGGTGTTTGCCTTTAACGCCTGCTCATCGGAGACGACGGTTTCTGTGGTGCCAGGAACACAAGAACTGGACACATCAGCAATGGGATCGACTTCTCTTTACGGATGAGAGACGATTTAGTCTGACGAGCAATTCTGGACGTATACACATCTGGAAAAAGCTGAAAACACGCAATCACACCTCCAACATCATCGAAAGGGACCGGTAGGGAGGTGGCGGAGTTCTCGTTTGGGGCGGTATCATGCTTGGTAGCCGTACTGACCTCAACATCTTCCAAGGAAGTTTAGTAACTGGTGTCCGCTATTGTACCGAGGTTCTCCTGCCACACGTGCGTCTGTTTAGAGGTGCTTTGGGTCCTGAGTTCCTCTTCATGGACGACATCGTTACACCTCATCGTACAGTGGTTGTCGCAGTGCTGTTGGAGAGTGAAGATATTCAACGCACGGATTGGCCCGCAAGGTCCCCGGACCTAAATCCAATCCAACACGCGTGGGACCTTCTCGGGAGAAGGTTAGCAGCACGTCACCAGCCGCCAGCAACAATTCCGCAGCTGCGATTGGCGGTACAAGAGAAATGGGCCGCGATGCCTCAAAAGCTCCTTGAGAACCTCGTCCTTAGCATGGACAGACGTTGTAAATCTTGCAACGCAGTCAGGGGTGATCATATCCCCTAATAAAGACTGGATTTTTCTTGGCAGCCGCCTGTCTCATGGACGTTTCTGCCTTCTGTCCAGTTGTGCTCGAAGCTACCTCTTCAATAAAGTGTCTTTGTATCCTTTGGATTCCTTGTTCGGACGGTTTTGCTCATTAGTCCCATATTCTTATATCTTGGGGATTTTATGGTATGATTTGAGTCGATGTGGAGCACTTCTGCACGACGTTACATTCGAAAAACCGTCTCGTCCTTAATTTCTGCACGATAGTGTATATTTAGCCATTTTTCTTCGAATAATGGCGTAGGAGAACCACAACAGTATGTTTACCGAACTCCACCCTACAAGGTTCACCTTACAACGCAATGTGTCGCCGTTCCAAATTCATGTAATCGGCCTGGTGTGCTCCACGTCACTCACCACTGGCGGCGTTTTTTCAATGTAATGGAGCCCCAATATTATGTGTAACTCAAGACGGGACAAACATTCGACCCACTCTGGTTAGATATGAAAAGATAAAAAATCATGCCACCTTGTAATTCCACTGTCCTTCTTGTTACGTGTTCTTTGCAAATAAATAAATAAAAATGAAAATAAAAAGAACGAATCACTCAGAAAGAATCATCCAATCGAGCTGAAAATTTTATGTCTGCAATGTACATGTATAAAAAGGAAATGATTGCAATTCCAGAGCAATTGGGTAATAAAGTTACACGAGTGGAACAAATTAGTACGTTGCAGCGCTAACTCTAGCTCGAGTGAAAGTGGTTAGCCAGCTTAGCTTAGACACAAAGAGTTCACGGATACCGTCCTGAGGTATAGCATGTCAGATAGCGTTAACATTGTGCGCTGCACAGAAAAACATGATATAACTGTACGTAAATATCAGAAACACCTTGTGTTATTCAAACAAGAAAATATATTCAAAATGTTCTTTTTAATGAAGAGTCTCCTACCAAAACAGTCCTCCCAGTAGGGGATGTAAGGTCAGGTGATACGTAACACAACAGCCTCTCCTTGACAAATGTCAACTCCTCCTCCTCGTTGTGCATCCTGTTCCCACTAAAGAGGCTCTGACGACCGCCAATAGCGGTATAATTATACCATCGGGAGTAGAGGAAATTATATCCTACACTCACCAACCCGCTTAGCCAGCGTGGTGAGTTATGGCCAAACCCCTCCAAAATGACTCCACAAACTTAAATCTTGGCTCTTAGTCTCCGGCAGCTGGAATGTCTGGCCAAGGCAGCGGCCAGTGCGACATGAAGGCAGAGGATCTAAAAATCCCCGTAGGACCGGACTAGGCTGCCATCTGATGCTGACCTTGGCTACGTACAATGGACGCTCCCTATCTTCTGATTCAAGGCTTCTTGAATTGGAAGAGGAACTATAAAGAATCAAGTGGGACATCGTCGGGCTAAGTGAGGTAAGGAGAAAAGGAGAAGATCTCATTGAACTGAAAAGTGGACATCTCTTCTACTATCGTGGGACAGATACTGGCAGAACTAGTGGTGTTGGATTTATAATAAACAAGAAACTGAAGGATAAAGTTGTAGAAGTTGAAAGTTCCTCTGACAGAGCTGCACGACTCATTATCCAACTCTCGAGAAGATACCAGGCTCAGATTACTCAAGCTTATGCACCCACCACAAGTCATGCTGAAGAAGAAATTGAAGAATTTTATGAGGAAATTCGTGATCTAAATAATAAAGGTAAGCAGCACTTGAAGATATTTATGGGAGATTTCAATGCAAAAATAGGGCAACAGCAACAGAATGAAACTTCAGTAAGTAAATTCGGTCACGGCAACAGAAAACAGCGTGGATATACACTCGTTGAGTTTGCAGAGGCAGAAGGGTTTTTCATCTCGAACTCCTTTTTCAAGAAAAGGCCACGCAAAAATGGACATGGAGACATCCAAATGGGACGACAAGTAAAATTGATTTTATTATGTGTAACAAAACATTTGTCATAGAAGACTGCAGTGTGCTATACAAGTTCAACACAGGTAGTGACCATAGATTGGTGAGATGTGTAACGTATACTCTATATTCACTTTCCTTTTTGATTTTACTATCTCTGGTTATTTTATTTTACTATGTAAATTATCTTCCTACTGAACGAAATATTATTTCACCCGCTGAATGAGATCTGGCAATGAGTGTAAGTCATGACGTGGTGGTAGCTCGTATATAGGCGCGTTCATCGAGTTGTGTTGTGGCGTTGGAGTTGTGTGGTTGGTGTAGTTGGGGTGTTGCGTTGCAGTGTGTTGTTATGTAGTAGTGATATATGAGTGCCTTAGTTGACCAGGAGTCATCATAATAAACAAGTTGTTCTGTAAGTTCAGTCTTTTTCAATTCTTAGTTTTGTCAGACCTCTGTCTGGCTGTTAGGTTTATGACTTTGATTACTTAATATAAATAACCAGCGTTGAGACTTTGTTTAAGTTCATAATTAACGAGTAACAACACCCTTTTGGGAATTCATTATTTTGAAGCTTAGAGCACTATTCATTCATAATAATTAGCTTAGCAAAAAGATAAGCAAAGCTAATTCATTATAATTGGCGCCCGAACTTTTCTCGAACACGAGATCCTGACTATTATTACCCATGGCTTCCTTACCTGAGACAACTGCAAATTTCCACCTTCCGGCAAGTCTCGAGGGTAATGGTGTTTTTTGGACAATTTGTACGAAGCCTGTGGCTCTGACTTGGATATGAATAATCTACACATACCCAAGCATTCTTCACCATCTCGTAAGGCACCAGCTTCTTATCACTCTGAGTCGCGGGTCGTAGCTGAGGGAATTCAATCCTCTCAGCGAAGCAGAATGCTTGCCCATTTCGTGCCGCATGCAGGAACAATTCATTTCAATGGTTTGGAGGGGTCTTTAAAGTTCCTCGAAGATCTGGAAGACCATTTTGATTTATATAATATTCCGGAAGACTGCAAGGTCCAAATTGCCGGCACTTGCTTGAGAGATACCGCCAAGACCTGGTATCGGCAGTGGCGAGGGTCGAACCCGGATTCTCATTATGAGAATTTCCGTGCAGAATTCTTGGAGGTCTTTCCTTTCGGCCTCAGTCGAGCTAGCCTTGCTCAACAGCTGTTTTCTCGTCAGCAGGGTCCCAATGATAGCCCTGTTGCATTTGCGTTGGAAACTACACGCCTATATAATCTATGGGATCCACATGCCAGTCATGTTGACATGTTGGATACCCTCGTACAGCAGCTCGACCCATTCTTGCAAGATTTTCTTGAGGTTCGACACCCTAGCACTATTCATGAATGCCTTCGCCTCATACGCACGTATGAAGAGCGACATGGCAAACATGCTGCAACTCACCATGCTCGGGCACCCCGCGAGGCTTATTCCGAAAACCCTCAGCGGCATAATAGACAAAACTTTCAGCGCGAGCATACACACGTGCCCACCCAAGCTTCATACGTTCCACCACACAGAAGAGTGGCGAACCAGCAACGAGTTTCGGAGCAAGCTACGGGGTATCGTCATAATGCACAGTATGCTCGACCCCGTTCCACTCAGCAGCATTCGGAACGTTATCATGCTCAGGGCAATAATAATTTTTCTGCCCGTGCTGAGGGCAGACGTAACGAAAATGAAAATCTCAACAGACACGCGGAGTTCCCGACGCAGGGTCCACGCAATTTTCCTTATCGTGAAAATTTTCCCGATACCCGGCAGGGTCGAGGTTTCCGACCACATGATAACACCACCAGAATTCCTTTAAACTTCCACAGGAAGTAGACGAAGGGTCGGTCCTGCTTCCTGATACCAAACATCCTGACCCTAAAACAGTATTAGTGACTGTTCAAACTCCTCAGTTGCCTGATGTATTCTTGACACTTGAAGACATTATTGTCGAGACAAAGTTCGACACTGGGTCTGAGATATCAGCCCTAAATACAAAGTTTTGCAATGATGTTTTTTCTGCAATACATGTTCAGCCTGCAACGCAGTATTTGCGAGGTGCAAATAACGAAATCTTCAGTATCGCAGGAACTGTCACATTATCTTTAGGGCTGGGAAAAGCTCGTTTTACACATTCTTTCCTGCTTATAGACGAGCTACCCGTGAAATGTCTCATGGGTATGGACTTTATTAACAAGTTTCAAATAACTTTGAATTTTGTACAACATGTGATTTCTTTCCGGAACCTGTCGAAATGATTCCGACGGTTCCTGTAGATATTACGAGTTTATTGTTGAGTGACCAATTGAATGAGGGGCAACGAGACCAGCTTTCTCTCCTTTTACAGGAAAGCCCTGGTTTATTTTCGGATCAACCTGGTTTCACACAGGTGGTTTATCATGTTATTGACACTGATGGTTCGAAACCCATTGCGACGAAACCTTACCCTTGTGCTCCACATAAAAAACAGGAAATGCAACGTCAAATTGCGGAAATGATTAAGCAAGGCATAATCAGGGAGTCAACAAGCGCCTGGGCTGCTCCTGCCTTCTTGGTTCCAAAGAAACAACCAAATGAATTTCGTTTCGTGACAGATTTTCGCAAACTCAACCAAGTCACAAAAACAATCAATTATCCCCTACCTGTCATGTCACATATTCTAAATGACTTGTCGTCAACCAAATGGATGTCAACTTTGGATTTGGCGAGTGGATATTGGCAGGTGGCAGTACATCCGGACTCGGTCGATAAAACAGGCTTTGTGACTCCTTTTGGGGCCTATGAATATTTACGTATGCCTTTTGGTTTAGCTTCTGCACCTGCTACTTTCCAAAAGCTTATGGACACGGTTCTCAGACCTGTCCTGGGTCCACATGTGCATGTCTATTTGGATGATATTATTATCACATCAGAGACTTTTTGACGAGCACCTTTCTCTGCTCAAACAGGTGTTCCAACTTATATACAATGCTGGCTTGACGTTAAAACCTAGTAAATGCCAGATAGCGAGGGACGAGATTGTATATCTGGGGTTGAAAATTACTCCCCACGGCTTATTCACTGATAATGAAAAAATTAGGCCTATTGCTGACTTTCCTCGGCCTAAAACAGCAAAAGAACTATCCCGCTTTCTGGGAATGACCGGATGGTATCAGCAGTTCGTCCCCGCTTATGCTACAATATGTGAGCCATTGTATGCTTTAAAGCGTAAATACAAGAAGTTTATTTGGACACCTGAAGCTAACGCTGCATTCGAAACACTGAAGTCTGCATTGACTCAGCCTCCGGTGTTGGCTTTCCCGGATCATTCTAAAGAATTTGATATTTATACTGATGCATCCGGAGTTGGTCTTGGTTGCGTTTTGTCACAAGCTGGGCATCCAATAGCTTTTGCGTCTCGTACTTTAGCCAAAGCTGAACGCAATTATTCAGCTACGGAACGTGAATGTCTTGCTGTTGTGTATGCACTGAATAAATTTCAATGTTATCTTAACGAATTGACAGTTAACATAATTACGGATCATTCTGCCCTTCAGTATTTGAATTCTGCTAAACACCTATCTCAAAGACTTATGAAGTGGGCTCTGAAGTTACAAGAGAGCAATATCAAAATTTCGTATCAGCCAGGTAATAAGAATCAATTACCGGACGCATTATCTCGCGTTCCGATTAGTGGGGTCCCCACCGAAACTACTCCTGGATGTCAGCCTTTACTTCTGATAGCTGATATCACATCCAGGGAGCAGATAATGGCAGAATTAATAAATGATCCAG
Organism: Macrothele yani; assembly: GCA_039090855.1. Taxonomy (NCBI): domain Eukaryota; kingdom Metazoa; phylum Arthropoda; class Arachnida; order Araneae; family Macrothelidae; genus Macrothele; species Macrothele yani. The sequence goes on from CM076995.1 coordinate 193,207,618, forward strand.
ATTTTGGGGATATTTACAATTTTTTGCTTGCGGGTTCGCCCCTACCAAGTGATCCTTCTCTGGCTGGAAGGTCACAACATTTTGAAGTAATAGAGGGTCTTCTTTATTATACAAAGTCTCGGACTACTAGGGCAGAGTTTCGCCCATGTATTCCGCGAACCCTTAGAATGGCTCTTTTAAATGAATTTCATGACAAACCTCTTGCAGGCCATTTTAGGTATTCGCAAGACCCGTTGTAAATTGCGGGATGTTGCCTATTGGCCTGGCATGTACCAAAGTGTGCTCGCATACGTTCAATCATGTCACTTGTGTCAGATTAATAATTATCGTAATGTAAGACCGGCCGGTCACTTGAAATCTAGTTCAAGTTCTCATGTATTTGATATTATTTCCATAGATTTATTGGGACCTTATCCATTATCTGTTAAAAATAAAGCTCGTTATGTTTTAGTACTAACTGATAATTTTTCTAAATCGGTTGAAGTTTTCCCATTAAAGCCGCTACGGCTGAGATTATTTGTAATGTCTTAGTTAATGAAGTATTTTCTAGATATGGTGCACCTAATAAAGTAGTTTCGGATAATGGTCCTCAATTTATTTCTGACATTTTTGAAAGAATGTGTGCGAGATTACACATTAAACATAAATTCATTTCCCCATATCATCCCCAGAGTAATCCTGCAGAACGCGTTAACCGAACGCTAGTGAAAATGATTGCGACTTTCGTAATGGACCACCATGAAAGATGGGATGACCATTTAGAACTTTTTGCGTTCGCCCTCCGCTCGTCTGTCCACGAGTCTACTAAAATTACTCCTGCAGAACTTTTTCTGGGTCGCAAAATTAAAACCCCTTTTGAAAATTTAACGGGGATTATCGACGAACTAAATCAGCGACCAACTCCGCAATCAGTACACATTATGGCAGAAAAAGCTCGTATTGCAATGCTAGGAGCACAAGCGGCTCAAGCACGATATTATAATTCTAGGCGTAGGGAACCAGATCTTGTCGTTGGAGATCTCACTCTCGTGGAAACGCACTTCCAGTCTTCTGTTTCGCATACTTTAGTGAAGAAATTTGCACCCAGCTACGAAGGTCCATATCGGGTGGCAAATGTCTTTGAAAATAATATTGTTCTGGAGAAACCGAACAACAATTTTCAATATGTACATGTTGATCAATGTCGCAAGTATCACGAACGGGATATCGATTTCATTATCAATCCTACTCAACCTTCTGTTCCACAGACTCAAGAATCTATATCTCATGTTCAACCGCCAGAAATTGTGGACGACCCACCGAACATTTTTGACGAATCACCAGTGATTTTTCCTTCACCCTCCTCCTCCAGACGAGTTTCTACAACCGCAACCTGATTCTCCCGTGAGACCAAGGCTCGATTCGCTTTCGTCGAATACTAGTATCGTTCCTTTCCCTCCAACCATTGCCAAGACTATTGCTGCGCCGTTTCCGGCTACCTCTGCACCAACACGGGATACTTCTTCTTTGAATACCTCATCGGAAAGTATTCCTATAGGCGAATCCAAACATCGCCCTGCACGACCGCTGAATTACAGCAGCGACTCAGAGGCGTCGGACATTTCGGATTTGTCAGTTATGAATCCAACATTTAATATTCCACACCGTCCAGCACCACCAAAAGCTGGGCGCAAACGTCACTTGTCTCCCCAATCTGCTTCGCCGCAACAGCGACGAAGGCAGAAATCTTTGCATCCGCCCGGGTTTCGCCCCTGGAACCTCCGTTCAGGGCAAACAGGGCCGATGCCTGCTACTACTATCATGCCCCGTGGGCGTAAACGAAAACAAGCGATGTGGCCGGAGACACGTCCCTCCAAAAAGATACTGGAAGGACACAACGGGCCCCAGCATCAAGGGACTTCATATCCAAAGCCTGGGGGAGCCCGTTCCTATCAGCCGCAGCAGGGATTTCCGAACCGCCAGACTTCTGACGTTCCTGACCGTTCTTCTCAGCCGCAGGGATTTCCAGACCGCCAGACTCCTGACCGTTCCTATCAGCCGCAGCAGGGATTTCCGGACCGCCAGACTCCTGACCGTTCTTCTCAGCCGCAAGGGATTCCGGACCGCCAGACTTCTGACCGTTCTTCTCAACCGCAGGGATTTCCAGACCGCCAGATTCCTGACCGACAACAGACCGATGTTCCATTACCGTCCCGGAAGAGATCCAAGCCACCTGATTTCCCCAGTCCCATTAGGCCTGGAAAACGTTTTCGCACTAGAATTTTTTATGCGTCCTCGAGATAAGTAAGTTCTCGTGGACAGGTTCTTTTCTCAGTTTATTGTTTTTCCTGCTCGACCAGTTGGCGTGTCAGAATTTCTTTTTTTCGTGTGGGCCTATGCATTCTTTTTTGTGTATATATGTGTGTTTTTTTTTATATTTCTTCTATGTCCATCTACTAATCCACTTTTTTTTGTATATATCTATGTGCTTAGGGGTAAAATAATAAAATTGTTACTGTTAGGCAGCTCCAGGTAAATTTCGCTGCTGATACAGTTGTTCTGTATTTCAACGAATGAGGCAAACGTAATTTGAAATGAAAATAATAAAATTGTTACTGTTAGGCAGCTTCAGGCAATCTTCGCTGCTGATACAGTTGTTATGTATTTCAACGGATGAGGCGCACGTAATTTGAAATTAAAAAGTGATTCCTGCTAGGCAGAATAAAAGGAAAGTATGCCGATGCAGGTTTGGTTTGTTCTACACTACAAATTTCAGTCGAATACAGATTCGTAAATTGTTATGCCAAGTTGATAATGTAAATACGGCTACCACCAAACAACAAATCAAAAAAAGATCGAGAAACGTCAATCATCGAAATGTAAGACTTACACTCCAAAATTGATAGGTTTTTCGGACACCAAAAAAAAAAAAAAAAAAGAAAAAAAAAGAAGAAAAATTAAGGGGGGAGATGATGTAACGTATACTCTATATTCACTTTCCTTTTGATTTTACTATCTCTGGTTATTTTATTTTACTATGTAAATTATCTTCCTACTGAACGAAATATTATTTCACCCGCTGAATGAGATCTGGCAATGAGTGTAAGTCATGACGTGGTGGTAGCTCGTATATAGGCGCGTTCATCGAGTTGTGTTGTGGCGTTGGAGTTGTGTGGTTGGTGTAGTTGGGGTGTTGCGTTGCAGTGTGTTGTTATGTAGTAGTGATATATGAGTGCCTTAGTTGACCAGGAGTCATCATAATAAACAAGTTGTTCTGTAAGTTCAGTCTTTTTCAATTCTTAGTTTTGTCAGACCTCTGTCTGGCTGTTAGGTTTATGACTTTGATTACTTAATATAAATAACCAGCGTTGAGACTTTGTTTAAGTTCATAATTAACGAGTAACAACACCCTTTTGGGAATTCATTATTTTGAAGCTTAGAGCACTATTCATTCATAATAATTAGCTTAGCAAAAAGATAAGCAAAGCTAATTCATTATAGATGTAAGATGCACTTCAACACTAAACTCGAACGTGGCAAGCTCATAAGACAAACAAAATATATTGACATAACCAACCTTAAAAAACACCATAATACCTTCAAGTTGGAACTGAATAACAGATTCTCTGCTTTAGAAGGCCTAACATCGGAAGAAGTGAATATTTCTGAAGTTAACAGGAAAGTAACCAAAGCTCCTATGGAAACAGCAACAAAATTAGCTGGGTCTAAGAACAAGTGGCATGTGAACAAATTATCAGGAAAAACCAAAATGTTGATGAGAAAAAGAAGAGAGATGAGGACAACTAAAGAAGATGTGACTTCCAAAGTGGATATATAGAGCTATGCAAGACAGTACGAAAAAGTATCACTGAAGACGTAAGGAAATTCAACTGTGAACTAGTGAGGAAAGCAATTGAAAACAACCAAAGCCTAAAGATAGCAAAGGGACATCTTAGTGAGGGAAGAAAACAGATTATGGCACTGAGAAAAGAAGATGGTTCTGTAACAAGAAATAAAGGCAAAATTTTGACAAGAGTGAAAGATATATATTTAAAATGTTCTTTTTAATGAAGAGTATTCTACCAAAACAGGGTTTTCTAATGGATTTTTAGCATCGAATTAATTCTCACAAATAAAAATGTAGGCTACCTTTCCCTACAGAGAATATATGATGAAATTATTGTTCATAGAAAAGCTATGCTAAAAAAAAGACATTTTTCAAGTACCTCTCTTGAAAGCAGAGATAGCGAGAAAACAAGTTAAACATTTACGACCCCTAGTGTGTAAATTGATCATTATTTAAAGAGGATAAATATTCTTCCTTGTTACTGTACCGAATCGCATATGGCAAAAAAGAAAAAGAAATATTTCAATATGATTTTTGAAGCGGAGATACGTACTCTAACACCACCTAGAACAGGTATTCCGAACTACAAAAATTTTCAGCTTACGTGAAAGCGTCCTTAATAGTGAATGTCATCTAGTGTTAGGATAACTTTTACTTGTGGACTTGTGGAAGCAGATATGTAAGGAAAATCAGATTAAAATTTTACGCTGTCCTAGCGGAGAAATTGGCATTATTTAGGACAGAAAATGCACCCAAAAATGTTCCGTGGTTAGTATCTGATCAAAAAAGGATATTTTTAGTCAGGTGTACAGACGAGCAGATACTGTTATAAGTATGGTGTAAACAGAAACGTGAACTTATGCTCTCTAAGGGGAAAATTTGTGAGCTAAGAAACATTTAAAATTGTATACAAAATATTTCGTTCGATAAATGCCTTTTGAGAAAAAAATATATTTTTAAATCTGATTATTTAAAACATAGATATCGCGCAAAAAAAGAAATAGAACTACACTACTTGTCAAAATACTGTGCATTGTTTTAAGTAGAAGGATTTCTCAAAAGGTTTTCTGCAGTTATCAGTGTCTGATAACAAAGAATGTTTTTCTATCCAGTTTTCAGAAGGGCATATATTGATGCAAGCACATCAGAAATAAGAATATGCACTTACACCCGTCATAAGCAAAACCGTTTTCACCAAAAATTTGAAATTGTATGCAGAATATTTCCCACCATCAGCTTTATTCAATGCAGAAATATTTTCATAAATTGAACAGTTAGAAGCAGAAATATCGGAGAAATTGCAATTTAATTTCACTCCCCTTGCACAAAAAAGTCGGTTCTACTTGAAAAAGAAACTGTACTCAAAATAGTCTTCGTTAAAGTGATACCAAAGAGTAAAAAAAAAAAAAAAAAGTTTTTTTAAATCGGATACTTAGAAAATATAATAAATAATACACTTTATTTTAGCATCCGCATTTTTGCCCTATAGCGGTAAAGTTATGCATCGTAAAGAAGGATCATGGTTCTTGCATTTCGAGCTTTCGAATGCAAAATGAAATTTTCAAATTGGTTGCGGAGATATGAGATCCACAAACGAGCGTACAGACGAAGTGCGTACATTTTGTACAAAAGAGTGTTCATATGATCAAATGAACCGATTATAAAAGCACAGGGTCAAGTGAAATGCAGAAGGCGCTGTATCTCCTCTATCTTCGCTCCATTGAAGTACAAATACTAAACAATGTAGTATTTAGTCAGTCATGTGTTGCCACTATCTAAGAATCAATTCTAGAGACTTAACAATGAATAAAGAGAAAGTGTAATAAAGTAATACTTTGAGCAAAAACCAGAAAACCCTTCGTTATTGATTAAAAAACGGATTTCATTGTTGGAACATAATTGTTGATTAAATATATAAATAAGCGCCACATCTGGTTTGGTTTACAGAAATTTACTCTTTTCCTGTAATTGAAGTCCACAAAAGATGTACGTATTTGGATAAATGTTACATGCATATGTACAACAGTGTTAAAGCAATTTTAGAAAGACTTTTAGTTGAATCACTGGTAGCCGATTTTTACAAAGAACTAACAGTAATTCTAAAGTAGTCTTAAGACTGAAAATTCTGGTGCTTATAATTGAAACGTTTGCTTGAAAAAGTCTTTATCCTTAGATGTGTTGTATTTTAATCGTATTAACGCGAGGGACGAGGATCTAACTCCCCAATTAGGATTTTCTCTCTTGGCTATTCGAATCTGAGGTTCCAAAACCCCGAATGAACTTCAATAAAACAGATAAAATGAAAATGAATTTGTTCTGTAAGATGAGATATACTTAAATCTAGTCCATTCCCAGGAATTGTGTTATTTCGAACAAAACACTGAATCTGACATTGGAGGTGATGGAATTTCCGCGCCACAACAAAAACAGTTATAAGTCCTTGCAACCAATCCAAGAAAGCTACATTTAAATACAACGAGCAGTAAATTTTTAAACTCTTCTTAAAACAAAACCCATCTACCTACCTTTGTTCTGTGATTCACTCTCAACTAGAGTAAAATTTCGTGGGGAAATTCTAAGTCGTTCTGAGTCGGGGAATGAAGTTTGCGATCTAAACAAAATTATTTGTTCGCAAAGAGTAAATAAAGATCCAAACCTTTTTAAACTTTAATTGCAACCTGTTAGCATATAAATCAAAGAACGGAGTTTGAACTTAACTCAGAGAAGGAGTACTGGTACGTTCATTAAACGACACCACCATTTCCATTTTGTAACATTGTCAGTGGTATAGTTTGTAGTTTTTGATAAATTTCTCGCATCATACGGCTGAAAATATTACCAACAAACATTTCTTAAAAAACGTGTACCGGTGACAACGCACATACATTTAGAGTTATATAATAAATTTTGAAATGAAATCAATTCAGACTGACTTCTAAATTCTTTAAATTTAGGCAATCAGCAGAAGTGCGAACCATCATTTTAAAATTACTTATAAGAGTTCATCTGGTATGGGCGGAAATGCAGTTTAGGCCCTATCGATATCGGAACTACCCTGTGTGACATTCTTCTCTTGCAAAAAAATGTCAAATTATTGCAACAATAAAGAGCACATTGGGCCTGTTACGGAAAGGTATCTGGTAGAAATTAAACCCAGTAATGGAGAAAGAATTGTTATGGGAAATAATGGACGAGAAATATTAGCTTTGTCTTTGATGTTTGCTAATCTTTCTTACTTATGGGTTTTTTTCCGGGCTTCTTTGCTTAACCTTCGTAAAAGCTTATTTGGCATTTATTTTTGCTTTTTTTACGTCTAGTAATTTGCTAACATGTACGGTTTCGGTGATTATCAATAATTTCCTAACATTAATTGCTACGGTTATTATCAATAACGGCCTATTTCTCAAAGAGTATGAGCTAGTGGCCCCAAAATATTATTTTCTCTTAACAATTCTCCTATGTTATCTTAAAGCATTTCTTTATCTAAGAATAAAGAAATGCTTTAAGATAACATAGGAGTGACTATCGGTGCATTACTCAATTATCGTGTCTGCCTCTTGAAGCAAGTTCTGAAAAGAAATGAGCCGAACAACTTTGCTGAAAAGAGAGGTTCCCGATTGAAAATCTAGCTACTCGTGAATTGGAAGTTATAATCGATAGGAAAACATTTTCAGGAAAAACGTCAATGCACAAAGCAGTAATTTAGTGACCTGAGGATTTTCTCTGGTGTTGTAACGCAGTCACCAAAAATTGAGATACATTTTACGCTTCATCAGTTTTTCTACGCGATGGGTTTGGTGTTGGTATTACAGGGTTAGTTCAAGATTTGTAGTCATATGGCTAAGAGAAAATGTGAGATACTTGCTATCTTTATAGTAGTAGATCATGAAAACAAAATTCTTACCAGGTTTATGCTTTCATTTTGCAAACGGGATTCTGGACGTGTTTTGGTTTCTCTTTCAACCACGGGCAACTCAAGGAGCATGGGTTGAGTTGATTTCGGTTCACCTTTTCAGAGCCAATTTTAAAGATTAAAGACAGAAATTGGAGATGAAGAAAGGACTTCAGCTGATGAAAGAATCTTGTTCCTGAAGAATTGCGATTTTTGGCGACAAATCTTGCAACCTTTTTTTATGAATTACGGTAGCTTTTGTGGGTGGAATAAAGACAGAGCCAAAACATAGACGTCAAACTAAAGCTGTAATTTTTGGGTAGCTTCAGATAGATGGATTCGAATAAACTAACATCATATCCACTTAACGAAACGATCAACACAATGATTAATCACACTAAACTTATATTACTATTTTCCATGTCTTTAAACTTGTTCGACGAATTGGTGCGTTGTATTCTTTTCAATGATAATAACCTTGATAATCATTTCGTTTTGTGTGACAGTTTCAAGCAGCGGAAAACTGCAACGTATGACATCATTTTTTACGTCGTATTAGAAAGGCAAAAAAATAATGGATTTCAAATTGCCAAGCTTAAAGTTTTTCTGATGGCTTGGTCTTTAAAAGTAAAAAGGTTTGTTATATGTTGCTTTAAGCTTTATTGACAAATTTGCATATTTATGGCTATTACTTTCCATATATTTCTGTATCTCAGTGGAGATTTTCTTTTACCTAGCTATTAAAGCTAAGGATGATGGTTTAACAAAGATTCGTTAAAGATCTATTTTTCTAGTATTTATTCACACCATTTGTAACATTTTCACTAAAAGTAAGATTAGATCTAAAGTAAGGAACTCAGATTTAATTTCTTTCAAAGTTATTTTGAAATTCAAATAAATTCTACATAGATTAAAATCAAATAATTTAATTGGTTTCTGTTTTACACGAAGAAATGTCGGATTACTGGTATAATTATGCTATTGAAGTAGAGTTTGTGTACAGTTCTGTGTTATTTAATTAATAAGAAACATTTTCAAACTAATCCAATAAGTTTTCGAAATTTTTATCAATTTACCTCTCAACATGTTGATATAATGTATTACTAAAGGATTACTTAAAGGTTTGTTAAGTGTAAAAAGATACAACTCCTACAATGAACTATAAGTGCTGTAACAGGATCGAGTTTGTTATTTGGAACACTAAGAATGATAGTCAATGTACTACACCAATGAACGATTACATTATGACCCCCCTAATAAGCTATAGAACCCCCTGTAGCTTGCAAAACAGAAGCCACTCGGCGAAGCATCAATTCGATGAGTTGGTGATATATGTACTGGAATATCTGGTGTCATAATGTCAACATCAGGGCCTCCAGGTCCCGTATATTTCGGTGTGGTGATGATTTAGAGCCAACTCTCTTTCCAAGTCGAACCACGATCGAATGTTCGTCTGGGTTAGTGTCAGGTGAGTTTGGAGGCCAGTGCATAACCAGAAAGTCACGGACATGTTCCTGGAAACACTCCTTGACGTTTCTGGCGGTGTGGCGTGACACATTATCCTGTAGGTAATGTTCATCACGAGCAAGATACCATGAATGGGTGAACTTAGTCCGCCACGATGCTCATATAAATGATACATGTCGGATTGTGCTATTGGGATAATGAAGCCTGAATTGTCCCAAGAAAACGTCGCCCATAGCATAACACCGCCGCTGCCGGCCTGTTGCCACCCGACAGTGCATCCAGGTGCCATAGTGTCCGTCGGTAATCGACGTATCCGACTTCGGCCGTCTACGTGATGCATCAGGAATTTTGATTCGTCTGACCAGACCACATTCGTCCCATCATCCAAGGGTTAATCTCGATGAGCTAGTGCCCATTTCAGGCGTTGTTGGCGATGACGTGTATTGAACATGGGGATACTTCTCGGTCTTCGGCAACGCAAGTCCATGCGCAGAAGGCTCTGCGATTAACTGTGTGCTGTGAAAAATTGCCCTTATTACCATGTTGTAGCTGCAAGTGATTTGTCTCACTGTGGCCCTGCCGTCGCTGTGAACAAGGCGCGCCAGTCTCCGACGACTCGCGGTTGGAAGTCGGGTCCTCGTTTGGCCGTCTGTGCACCATATTTTTTAATTACACACTGCTGCGACACGTGAGAAAACCACAAGCCGCGCTTTTTTCCGAAATCACAGTTCCGAGGCGTCGTGCCATCACAAATTGCCCTTTATCAAATTCCGATAAATCGGCAACTTTATCCAATCTGCTTGCGAACACTCGACTAACCGATAGCCAGTCCTCGGGTTTATAAACATCGTTCTGTGAGCGTCACCTACGCCACCGTTCGGTCTCCAGGCGAGTTCATTTTCCTAGGCTGGCGGTTGTCATAATGTAATGACTTATCGGTGTAAGTGCATGCAATTATTTTTTAACAGTGACCTTCTTTCTGCATTTAAAACATTCAGTATTCAGTGGAGGTGATTCTGCGCGGGAAGAACCATCTAAAAAGGTTTTCAACGATTAATTTAGATCTATTCCATAAGGGATTTTAACCTGGAACCCAACTGGAAGAGGTTCGGGAAAATACAAAAAACACCAACAATAAAGATAGCAACAAATATTAAAACATGGGCAAGAACAGTAACAAAGACAAGTTATGTTGGGGTTATCAACCAATCTGAGCATCTGTGAGAGCGAACGTACTGGTCACGTGTTGTGTTGCGCCGCCTTATACTTATGGATCTGAGGCGTCCACGCTATATGGTCTCTCACAACAAGGAGGTGTTTGTGCTTCTCTGACACATTCCCTCGAAATCTGTTCGAGCGAACAAACGAAGCCTTCCCCACTTTAATATTAGATCTGTGATTCGGGAAAACGGAGTGACAACAGCTGAGCGTACGGAATAATATTCACCTTTAGATATAATAATATCAAAAGGAAACTCTGTTAAAAACACACACAGACATTTATTTCATAACCAATTGGAGTTTAGACGGCGGCGGATTACTCGTTCTCTAACGTCAGGCTTCACTAAGGATTGGACCTGACAAGAATCGTGAAACGCAAAAGCTAGAATAAATTCTTCCCTAAAAAAATCTCTCTCGGCGTGGAAGTTCTAGCAAGAGTCTACGTGACACTAAGTAGCTCTATATCTCGGTGAATCTTGAGAAATAGTATTCAAACTATTCTTCTCTACCCGATGTTCCAGCGTAATCTCTGAATAGGGCTTATTCCGCTGCCGCGGCACGATCTATCTCTTCTAGGATAGATGCTCGCGAAACTCCCCTTGAGCTCCTGGCACTCTCTCTCTCTCTCTTTGGAGCGTCCCTCGGCCCACACACAATAAAAGGCAAACGCTCCTTCTATCGGAGAACTGCCCTCTCCGTTCAAGAAAGCAGACTGACTAACAGTTCCTCTTCAAGGGACCTGCCAGACTCCCCCCTTCGCACTGCGCCTGCGCGAAGCTCTCGGCGCTGACCTTCACCTCACGCTGACCTGTTGATGTGGCTCGCCTCTCAGGTCACGTGGATCACCTTTTGGCGCCCTTCGCTAACCACACCCCTGGGGGTTGGCCCAGCTTCTTGCTGATGGATTTTAATCTTATCTTCCGCGTCTTCGCGATCCCCTCAGATCTTCCATTAGTGAGTGCCCCCTTTGGGAAAGTAATCCTACCGCCGAAGTACATTTCTATAATCACACAATAAACATTGTTATGTTCATACAAAGGCGGATGGCTGTTTTCCAGACTTGTAGGCGGCTGGATGACACTAACAATGCACAGCAAAAGTCACGGTGTCATTGACAATACTATCAGTTTGTCGAAAAAGGCCTCACCCTTCTAAGGCGTGAGAAACTATATTCCTTTGTCTCACGCTCTCGACCTCTGAAAAATAAGAAGTGTTCGTGAACTTTCTGTCGCCATTTTGGGCTTGCAATTACTTTTCCGTCACGAACAGGCAACATAATGTTCATCATTAATATTAGTTACCATGATTAATGTGTCCGTTCTTACAGCATCACTATTATTTATAGGAAGTGGTTTCCCCCTAATTTCAGGCCAATGGTACGTGGAAGGGAAGAAAACCGTTGTCGAGGTTGAAGTGCACTACCCGGACAGTGAATCACACGGGGCCCGAGTGATCGTCCACTTTACTAAAAGACATGGGCCGTCAGTTAGACATTTGCGCCATCGCAACGACGATCTATATCTATAAGTAGTAGCCCGTTCCTTATTTCGCACCACCATTTCGAGGAAGAGGAGGAAGTCACATCATTATGACTCGCGGGACATCCACATTTCGTCCGATGCCGTTGCCTTCACATAACTCTTAATATTTTCCAGAAACCGGCAATTCTGGCTGTTAGCTCTTTGGAACATTTTGTTGTATTCTGAAAGCGATTGTTAACTTGAGTTAGAAATGTAGAAGACCATTTTAACTAGAGTTCTGACACATGATCTGCTTTATCAGTCCTCTTTATTTAGAGACCTGATCTCTAGAACTCTTACCTATACTAGTTAAGGTGATCCAGAGGATAGCACTGCTTATAATAGAAATTACAACAGCAAGAAAGAAACAAGCAATCAGAATGAAATTTATAGAAGTGATTAGTTATGATACAAGCTGCAAACGATCTTAATTACATACCGATTCGTGATGAGGAAGGCCAAAAAATTAGTAAGAAGTGCATCCACTATGGATGGTGATAACCGACCTCACATGGCGTGGGATCGAATGAAACAGAGTTTGGATGGTCGTCTGCAGTATTTCATTTAATTCTGTTTCTACACGCATCCACAATTCGTTGGTTGTGACAGGTGGGGAGGCCATGCCCGGTAGACGTTGCCCGATGATGCCCCAGACGTCCATTACAGGCGACATATCTAGTGAGAGAACAGGGCAGGAAAAACGAACGACTTGATGCGCAAAGAGTACGTTTTGGACAGTACAAACGACATGGGGTAGGGCATTGTCCTGTTGGAAGACGACTTCCGGGATCGCCTGAAGGAAGGACAGAAATTCAGCTTCCGATAATTTTGTGATGTAGCGTTGGCTGTTCAATGTGCCTGCACTGCGTAGTAGGCGAATGTGGGAATGAAACGCAGTAGCGCCCAGTGGCGTAACTAACAGCGCCACAGACCCCACATCGGCTAGAGCGCAAGTAACGAAGGGGCGTACTACAGCTGTCAGTAATGGTTTTATGACAAAATCCGAACGCATACGAAAACAAACAAACAAATAATTAATCCAAAAATTCATATTTTCCGTTAATATATATATATATATATATATATATACAAAAATTCATATTTTCCGTTAATATCATCATCATCATCATCATTGTCAACCATTATCAATCCACTGCTGGACGAAGGTCTCCCCAAGTTTCCTCCACAACGGTCTGTCTTGTGCCAGTCTCCTCCATGTCACTCCCGCATATTTACGAATTTCATCCACCCATCTCCCATGTGGTCTTTTTCTGGGTCTTTTCCTGTCCCTTGGAATCCAATCTAAAATTTCGGCTGTCCATCTATGGTCTGTCCTTCTGGCAGTATGTCCAGCCCATTGCCATTTCAGGGATTTAACTCTGATCATGATGTCTTCCACTCTCGTCATTTTTCGGATCCACGAGTTCCTCTTCTTATCTCTCCTGGTTATACCAATCATGCACCTCTCCATGCTTCTTTGAGTTGTCTGCAGCCTTTGTATGTCTCTTTTAGTTAAGGTCCACGTCTCTGCACCATACGTAAGCACTGGAAGGATGCATTGATCAAACACTTTTCTTTTAAGACATAACGGCATATTGCTCTTGAAAATTATGCTGTTTCTTCCAAAAGCTCTCCAGGCAAGTTTTGTACGCCGATTAATTTCTTCATCAATGTGACCTTCACTTGATATCTGCTGTCCAAGATAAACATACGTATCTGTTATCTCCAGTTTTTCTCCATCAATCGATAAATCTTCATTTCTTGTAAAAGCATTGAACATCACTTTTGTCTTCTGAAAGTTCATTTTTAATCCCACTTCTTTACTCTTGTCAGCAAGTTCCTGGATCATACTCTGCAGCTCTGATGGGGTAGTTGCAAAAATGACTACGTCATCAGCAAAACGAAGGTGGGTTAGATAATCTCCATTAATCTTTATCCCTTTGTTTTCCCAGTTCAGTGATTGAAAGACATTTTCCAATGTGGCATTAAAGAGCTTCGGAGATATGGTGTCACCTTGTCTCACTCCCTTTCCAATTTTTATGTGTGTTGTATTTTCAAACAGCCTAATCTTTGCACTTGCATTTTCATAGATGTTATTAATAATATTAATGTATGCATCTTCAATACCGCAGGATTTCAGAGCCGTGGTAACTGCTGATGGTTTCACCGAATCAAAGGCTTTTTCATAATCGATAAAAGGCATGCACAATGGAAGTTCATATTCCCTCGCTCTTTCAATTAGTTCCCTCAGTACGTGGATATGATGTATTGTGCTGTAGCCACTCCTGAATCCAGCTTGTTCTCTCGGTTGAGCCATGTCCAGTGTTACCTTCAAGCGGTGTGAAGAACTTTAGTGAAGATTTTATAAACCACTGATAGGAGGCTGATAGGTCTGTAGTTCCTGAGATCCTCAATGTCACCTTTTTTATGTAGCAGGATCATTGTAGCATTGTTCCAATCCTCAGGAATCTTCCCTTCATTAAGGCATCGAGTGAAAATTTGGGCGAGTACTGTTTCAATTTCTCCATTTGCTTCTTGTATGATGTCTATAGTAATTCCATCTTCTCCTGGAGCTTTCCCCCGCTTCATGTTCTTGATTGCATGAGCAACTTCTGCTGGGAGGACTGGAAGAACTCTGGTACCTTTCATGATGTCTGGAGTACATGTATCATCCCTTTCATATAGTTTGGAGTAGAAATCTTTCACTCTTGTCAAAATTTCGCCTCTATTTCTTGTTATAGAACCATCTTCTTTTCTCAGAGCCATAATCTGTTTTCTTCCCTTACTGAGATGTCCCTTTGCTATCTTTAGGCTTTGGTTGTTTTCAATTGCTTTCCTTACTAGTTCACAGTTGAATTTTCTTACGTCTTCAGTGATACTTTTTCTTACTGTCTTGCATAGCTCTATATATTCCACTTTGGAAGTCACATCTTCTTTAGTTGTCCTCATCTCTCTTCTTTTTTGCATCAACATTTTGGTTTTTCCTGATAATTTGTTTACATGCAACTTGTTCTTAGACCCAGCTAATTTTGTTGCTGTTTCCATAAGAGCTTTGGTTACTTTTCTGTTAACTTCAGAAATATCCACTTCTTCCGATGTTAGGCCTTCTAAAGCAGAGAATCAGTTCTTCAGTTCCAACTTGAAAGTATTATGGTGTTTTTTAAGGTTGGTTATGTCAATACATTTTGTTTATCTTATGAGCTTGTCACGTTCCAGTTTAGTGTTGAGGTGCATCTTACATCTCACCAATCTATGGTCACTACCTGTGTTGAACTTGTTTAGCACACTGCAGTCTTCGATGACGAATTTTTTGTTACACATAATAAAATCAATTTCACTTGTCGTCCCAATTGGATGTCTCCATGTCCATTTCCTGTGTGGCTTTTTCTTGAAAAAGGAATTCAAGATGAAAAATCCTTCTGCCTCTGCAAACTCAACGAGAGTATTTCCACGCTGGTTTCTGTTGCCGTGACCGAATTTACCTACTGAAGTTTCATTCTGTTGCCGGTGCCCTATTTTTGCATTGAAATCTCCCATAATTATCTTCAAGTGCTGCTTACCTTTATTATTTAGATGACGAATTTCCTCATAAAATTCTTCAATTTCTTCTTCAGGATGACTTGTGGTGGGTGCATAAGTTTGAATAATCTGAGCCTGGTATCTTCTCGATAGTTGGATAACGAGTCGTGCAGCTATGTCAGAGGAACTTTCAACTTCTACAACTTTATCCTTCAGTTTCTTGTTTATTATAAACCCAACACCACTAGTTCTGCCAGTATCTGTCCCACGATAATAGAAGAGATGTCCACTTTTCAGTTCAATGAGATCTTCTCCTTTTCTCCTTACCTCACTCAGCCCGACGATGTTCCACTTGATCCTTTGTAGTTCCTCTTCCAATTCAAGAAGCCTTGAATCAGAAGATAGGGAGCGTCCGTTGTAGGTAGCCAAGGTCAGCATCAAATAACAGCCTAGTCCGGTCCTCCGAGATTCTTAGCACCCTCTGCCTTCATGTCGCACTGGCCGCTGCCTTGGCCAGGTACATTCCAGCTGCCGGAGACTGAGGGCCAAGATTTAAGTTGTAGAGTCATTTTGGAGGTGTTTGGCCATAACTCACCACGCTGGCCAAGCGGGTTGGTGAGTGTGGGATAGCATTTCCTCTGATCCCGATGGTATAGTTATACCGCTATTTGCAGTCGTCAGAGCCACTTCAGTGGGAACAGGATGCACCACGAGAAGGCGGGGTTGACATTTGTCAAGGAGAGGCTGTGATGTTACGCATCACCTGACCTTACATCCCTCCGTTAATATATATATATATATATATATATCCGTTAATATTAATAATATTAATATATATATATATATATATATTTGCCGGGATGTAAGGTCAGGTGATGCGTAACATCACAGCCTCTCCTTGACAAATGTCAACCCCTCCTTCTCGTGGTGCATCCTGTTCCCACTAAAGGGGCTCTGACGACCGCAAATAGCGGTATAACTATACCATCGGGATCAGAGGAAATGCTATCCCACACTCACCAACCCGCTTGGCCAGCGTGGTGAGTTATGGCCAATCACCTCCAAAATGACTCTACAACTTAAATCTTGGCCCTCAGTCTCCGGCAGCTGGAATGTACCTGGCCAAGGCAGCGGCCAGTGCGACATGAAGGCAGAGGGTGCTAAGAATCCCCGGAGGACCGGACTAGGCTGCCATTTGATGCTGACCTTGGCTACCTATAACGGACGCTCCCTTATCTTCTGATTCAAGGCTTGAATTGGAAGAGGAACTACAAAGGATCAAGTGGGACATCGTCGGGCTAAGTGAGGTAAGGAGAAAAGGAGAAGATCTCATTGAACTGAAAAGTGGACATCTCTTCTATTATCGTGGGACAGATACTGGCAGAACTAGTGGTGTTGGATTTATAATAAACAAAGAAACTGAAGGATAAAGTGGTAGAAGTTGAAAGTTCCTCTGACAGAGCTGCACGACTCGTTATCCAACTATCGAGAAGATACCAGGCTCAGATTATTCAAACTTATGCACCCACCACAAGTCATCCTGAAGAAGAAATTGAAAGAATTTTATGAGGAAATTCGTCATCTAAATAATAAAGGTAAGCAGCACTTGAAGATAATTATGGGAGATTTCAATGCAAAAATAGGGCAACGGCAACAGAATGAAAACTTCAGTAGGTAAATTCGGTCACGGCAACAGAAACCAGCGTGGAAATACTCTCGTTGAGTTTGCAGAGGCAGAAGGATTTTTCATCTTGAACTCCTTTTTCAAGAAAAAGCCACACAGGAAATGGACATGGAGACATCCAATTGGGACGACAAGTGAAATTGATTTTATTATGTGTAACAAAAATTCATCATCGAAGACTGCAGTGTGCTGAACAAGTTCAACACAGGTAGTGACCATAGATTGGTGAGATGTAAGATGCACCTCAACACTAAACTGGAACGTGGCAAGCTCATAAGACAAACAAAATGTATTGACATAACCAACCTTAAAAAACACCATAATACTTTCAAGTTGGAACTGAAGAACAGATTCTCTGCTTTAGAAGGCCTAACATCGGAAGAAGTGGATATTTCGGAAGTTAACAGAAAAGTAACCAAAGCTCTAATGGAAACAGCAACAAAATTAGCTGGGTCTAAGAACAAGTTGCATGTGAACAAATTATCAGGAAAAACCAAAATGTTGATGCAAAAAGAAGAGAGATGAGGACAACTAAAGAAGATGTGACTTCCAAAGTGGAATATATAGAGCTATGCAAGACAACACGAAAAAGTATCACTGAAGACGTAAGGAAATTCAACTGTGAGCTAGTGAGGAAAGCAATTGAAAACAACCAAAGCCTTAAGATAGCAAAGGGACATCTCAGTAAGGGAAGAAAACAGATTATGGCTCTGAGAAAAGAAGATGGTTCTATAACAAGAAATAGAGGCGAAATTTTGACAAGAGTGAAAGATTTCTACTCCAAATTATATGAAAGGGATGATACATGTACTCCAGACATCATGAAAGGTACCAGAGTTCTTCCAGTCCTCCCAGCAGAAGTTGCTCATGCAATCAAGAACATGAAGCGGGGGAAAGCTCCAGGAGAAGATGGAATTACTATAGACATCATACAAGAAGCAAGTGGAGAAATTGAAACAGTACTCGCCCAAATTTTCACTCGATGCCTTAATGAAGGGAAGATTCCTGAGGATTGGAACAACGCTACAATGATCCTGCTACATAAAAAAGGTGACATTGAGGATCTCAGGAACTACAGACCTATCAGCCTCCTATCAGTGGTTTATAAAATCTTCACTAAAGTTCTTTCACACCGCTTGAAGGTAACACTGGACATGGCTCAACCGAGAGAACAAGCTGGATTCAGGAGTGGCTACAGCACAATAGATCATATCCACGTACTGAGAGAACTAATTGAAAGAGCGAGGGAATATGAACTTCCATTGTGCATGGCTTTTATCGATTATGAAAAAGCCTTTGATTCGGTGAAACCATCAGCAGTTACCACGGCTCTGAAATCCTGCGGTATTGAGGATGCATACATTAATATTATTAATAACATCTATGAAAATGCAAGTGCAAAGATTCGGCTGTTTGAAAATACAACACACATAAAAATTGGAAAGGGAGTGAGACAAGGTGACACCATATCTCCGAAGCTCTTTAATGCCACATTGGAAAATGTCTTTCAATCACTGAACTGGGAAAACAAAGGGATAAAGATTAATGGAGATTATCTAACCCACCTTCGTTTTGCTGATGACGTAGTCATTTTTGCAACTACCCCATCAGAGCTGCAGAGTATGATCCAGGAACTTGCTGACAAGAGTAAAGAAGTGGGATTAAAAATGAACTTTCAGAAGACAAAAGTGATGTTCAATGCTTTTACAAGAAATGAAGATTTATCGATTGATGGAGAAAAACTGGAGATAACAGATACATATGTTTATCTTGGACAGCAGATATCAAGTGAGGGTCACATTGATGAAGAAATTAATCGGCGTACAAAACTTGCCTGGAGAGCTTTTGGAAGAAACAGCATAATTTTCAAGAGCAATATGCCATTATGTCTTAAAAGAAAAGTGTTTGATCAATGCATCCTTCCAGTGCTTACGTATGGTGCAGAGACGTGGACCTTAACTAAAAGAGACATACAAAGGCTGCACAAACAACTCAAAGAAGCATGGAGAGGTGCATGCTTGGTATAACCAGGAGAGATAAGAAAAGGAACTCGTGGATCCGAAAATGACGAGAGTGGAAGACATCATGATCAGAGTTAAATCTCTGAAATGGCAATGGGCTGGACATACTGCCAGAAGGACAGACCATAGATGGACAGCCGAAATTTTAGATTGGATTCCAAGGGACAGGAAAAGACCCAGAAAAAGACCACATGGGAGATGGGTGGATGAAATTGGTAAATATGCGGGAGTGACATGGAGGAGACTGGCACAAGACAGACCGTTGTGGAGGAAACTTGGGAGACCTTCGTCCAGCAGTGGATTGATAATGGTTGACAATGATGATGATGATGATATATTTGCCTAAATATATACCAAGTTTCACTTTTAAAACCTTGGATGCTCAATGGATTGAAACTACACTGGCGGAAAGTGAAAAAAGAACACCAAGAAGGAGACGTCTGATACCAACGAAATTTATACAGCATAATAACGGAACACAGAGGATAACGTGATCAAAACCTTATGGCAAAATACAGCGGTATTTGCTGGTAAACTGAAAAATAACATTTCCATGTAATATGGTTAGTACGAGGTTGAACCTCCATGAACGGCGTCACACTGTGCAATTCTGACATGGAGTCTGTCGTACAGATGTTGGATGTAAGTTTGAGGTATTGAGTTCCAAGCACTTTCAACCTGGATGCGTAAATCGGGGATGGTCGTGGCCGGCAGTGGAGACCGGATAAATCGTTAGCCCATAAAATCCCACACGTGCTCAATAGGAGGAAAAATCCGGTGAACGTGCAGGCCATGGAAGTTGTGTCACACCCTGAAATGCATGCTGCGTTGTACTTGCCGTGTGTGTGCGTGGTTATCTTGCTGGAAAACACCACGATGGACCGACCTTACAAATGGCACAACAACGGGCTGAATGATGTTGTTGATGTAAGAGGTGCTGTTTAGCGTACCCGGTACAAAAACTAGTTGTATACGGGACTGTTAGCTGATCGCTTCCCACACCAGGAGACCGGGTGTAGGCCCTGTGTGTCGCTGGCGGATGCAAAAAGGGTAGAGACACTCCCCTGTGCGTCTGCGAATACGCATGCGGCCATCGGAGGCTCCCAAGCAGAATCTGCTTTCACCGCTGAACACGACAGATCGCCATTGCGTTCTCCTGTGCAGACGTTGGCGACACCACTGCAGCCGTTCCTGACGGTGGGCTGAAGTCAGAGGTTCACATGCCAGAGGCACACGTGCATGTAGTCCTGCATCCAGTACACGGTTGCGGAGTTTTCGCACAGTCACCTCAGGTACAACGGCAGCTCGGATTTGCGTCGCAGTGGATGTTTTGCTTGACAACGCCGCTCTTCTTATGCGTCGATCGGTCCGCTCATCAGCCCGTCTGTGACTCCCGGTTCCACGTCTTCTCGTGTGTCAATGTTCCTCGGACCATCTACGCCACCATCGTACCACCACCGGTACTTCCCGTCCAATTCGCTCCGCAATTCGACGCTACGACCACCCGGCCTCGCGGAGTCCGACTAGACGACCTCGCTCAAAGTCCGATAACTGCTGAAATCGTACCGTTTTCCATGACCAGGCATTGCAGCTTCTTCTGGGTCTTCGCACGTCGTGTCCGTACGCCGACGACTGATTACATTCACTTTGCCGTACTCCTTAAATACCACTGACGATAATTTGCATATTATTCCGTGATGTGGCGTAAGCGCTCACTGGTTGGTACCGAAATTAACACTACCCTTACGTAAACCCGACCCCATTAACATATGTAAATTTCATGATCGTCCGCCAATTCCTTCTTGTTGTTCTTTTTTCACTTTCCGTCAGTGCATTAGGCCCATGGGCTCTGGGTTGTAATATGATCACTCTGCAAGGGGTTGTAATACCATCGTTCTCTAATAGATCGTAAGCAATACGATCACTCTCCAATCGCTCTTTCAGGAAAAGTATGAAACCACGTGAGAATTTTTTTTATTGGACGTTTAACGACCACCATGAGCAACTCAATGGGTTATAAGCATCCAAACGTCCGAGGTATTCTTACCAACTGATATGCATCAATCACTTCACTGCTGTCTATACACGATATTAGAAAACGGAGATAGTTGCAAACTTAAAGATGAACTTTATTTACCGCTAAAACCAAGTTAAAAAAATACTAGATCTTTCGGACCCATTATGGGTCCATCATCGGGTACCGCATGGGTAGTATTTCGATCTTTTAAACGCGGGGATCCATACCACAAAGCATCAGCATGAAGCTCTGCTCCCAAATTCACGCATGCGCACTCGGCATACTACACATAACATGCAACTAACGTGAAACTACAAATAAGGACGGTTTAGGATTACTATGGTAAATACAATGGTTTAAAATATAGTGTTTCTAAGATGAAGGCAAGGCACATGGTGTTTCGTCATTACAACTTTGATTAGAAAGCATAGTAATGCATATGCTTTCTGTGAATAACAAACTTGGTTTTGTTGTCATCGTTTCTAAGCAAGTGGTCTTATTCTAATCCGGGGTGTGCAGACTTAGATTTATTAGTCTGGACAAAACGGTGGCCTACGATCCCGTCCGGACGTTATACTTGCGTTCGGACACACGGGTCGCAATTGTCCGAAGCGTAGATACTATGCATCTAGAGTCCCTTACATTGGAGTCAATCGCGTATAATGGGATAAAGTAAACCCCATGTTTTTGCAGTGGGGCAACTGTATCGCGATCGTTTTTGATTAAGGAGAATAACGTATGTGTTTGTATGCCGAAATCCATGTTTTGTTTACAACATGCCCTTTTTAAAAATATGTACAACCACAGGGACAAAATCTATGAAGCTAACGTATGAGACCACATCCTTATTTCCTCGTAAAGACGTGAGCATAGAGCGTTGGCATTTTTAAAGTTGTCTTGCCCCACATTCTCGTGGATTTTCAAACCTGAAAGCCAAATCAAAAATAAATTTTATCTCATTGTCATGAAATTTAGCGGACGAGGAATGCGAGAATGCTGTACGAAATAGGAAAGATAAAGCTGCAATCTTATGTTGAATTGGGCTGGAGGAGGTGAATGGAATTAATGTGGGAGGAGCAGTGGGTTTTCGATAAACTATAAATGAAAAAGAACGGTTAGAAAGGGTTACGGGTTAAGTAAAATTCCAGAAACGGAAGTGATCACTGGGTTTCAATTTCAATATTGAATTTGATGGATGGAAATGGAGTGGATAGTAAATCAGCAAACCCATGGAGTGCATTAACAGAATGGGCCAGAAGACTAAAATATCATCGACAAACCTTAAAAGTAATATAGGTTTATGCGGGCACTGCCTAAGTACTTTGTTTTCCAACTGTTGTAGTACTATATCAGCTAAAAAGCCCGATAGTGGAGAGCCCATGGGCGTGCCAGCTTTTTGTCCATCAATGATATCTTTAAAACGAAAGTAAGTGCGTCGGGCTTTTAATTTCAAGGCATCAACAATTACTATAGCTTCGGTGGGGTTAATCCCCAAACCTGGTAGTTTTTCTTCTATGAGCAAATGGGCAAGATCCAGAGGGACACTGAGAAATAAGGAAACGACATCCAATGACGCTAGTATCAAAGGTGAATCCCAAGAGCCAATGACATAATTTTAGCAAGGGTTTGACTAGAACCGTGAATGGAAAAGTCAGAGTTAGCCATTAATGGTTTCAGAAATGTAGTTAATCTTTTTTCCAAGGACAGGATATGGTTGGCATAATACGAAACCAATGGGCGAACAGGGTGGCCCTCCTTATGCAATTTCACCTTGCCAAATAATTCCGGGAACCTAAGGCCATTGGGTGGATGCATACAAGTTGATATGTTTTGTGGAAGGAAGCCCTGGTTTTTCAATATACCGAGTGCAACAATTGTGGCAGAAGTTGGATCAGACCTGACTATTTCACGAGGGATTTTTTTAATTGCCTCGACCACTTTACGTGTGTAATAATCGTGATTCATGAGTACAAATTGCTGCGACTTATCAACAGAGGTTATGGCCAATGCAGGGTTACGTGATAATAACATCAACTGTTTCCGTTCATACTGCAAAGTTCTGTGTTGTTCTGTTTGTGAAGTCTTCTGGGAGCGAACCAAGGCTCAGGTGACATCAAAATGAGTTGGTGTCTGTCCCTCATAAGGTAGCTTACGGATAATAGTCTCAGCCTGAGATATTAGCTGGATCCTGTTGTGAATAAAGTCCGGATAACAGTATTTGTATCCACGGGAAACGCCAGATGCTTGAACATTATTAACATAAATTGCACTGAGGGTAACAGAACTGGGTTGAACCGGATTTCTGGTCGAGATAAATCTTAATGGTTCATACATTTCATCAGTTCTTTTAGCCATTAGGGCACACAGCTTCTTGATGTGTTTTTGCTGTAATCGTTCAATGTCAGAAGAGAAAATAGATGAATGCACAGTCATTATTCTATCCAATAAGATAGGGTGTGGTACCCTTGTAAGCCAAGAATATGCATTATATGACTTTCTGTTAAGATAGTCAAAGAGACTCCGTTTACTTTGAATAAGACTTAGAAAACGTTTACGTTCAGCAATGGATAATATGTTATAGTCCCTCGCTGAGACTGCCTTCCTGTTGATAGCCCAAAATTTTGGGATTATTTGCAGTTCCTTGCAGTTAAGTAAGAAGATCAAGTGCGTGCCTGCGTAGGTGAGCTTGCGTCTCGTGCGGAACAAAATGTTGGTAGCTCGTTCCGTATTAAATGATCAAAGGTAAGTCAAAAAACACACTTACAAAATCCCTGGCAGAATAGGTATTCAAACGCCCATGGTATTCGTGCCAACTGATATGGATAAATAAGCAGTCGCAAGACCCTAATTAAGGGCCCGTGGTTCCAGGGACAAGAGAGATTCAGTGCGGTAAGACAAGCACAACATCCATGCCTCACGGGATTCGAACCCGGACCTCTTTCGAACGAATGATCAGAGGCCATCGCTCAGAACACTGCACCATCGGGGCGGCACCACGTCAGGATTCCCCGTGGAGAATATGAGAAAACAGTCAGTCGTCTAAACTTACGTACGCGACAGGTACCAACAACTGTTAACAGGAGCCGAAGATCTTCATGTAAAAGAGAACGGTTTCTTCAAGTGATTTACAGTATTTTAGTTTTGGACAAAACAATTACACATTGCTTTGCTCTTAGTTCTTATTTATAGTAAGTATGTCCATTTTGAATTTATGATTGTAGATGTAGTCCCGGGTGTGTATGGACTAAATTATATTTTGTTGTGGTGTGGCATGGAATTGTAGTTAAATAAAATAAATAAATAAATCTCATTTACTGGGTGGAAACTCTTAACATACAAGCGTGCGGTATCCATTTGCAAAATGTCACAAAATCGTCCAAGTGGAGCGTAGTATCACCGAAAGAAAAAAAAAAGGAGCGAAGAAAATTCCAAAACTCGATCAGCTCTTTTTGCGCAGAATAAATTAAATCCAAGTGTTGTTTCTCATGAAACGTATGATAATTTTTTCAGCACGTCAACTGTTCCTGCATCAGAGGCAGACATTTCACATAAACTAAACTTTAACCACTAAAGTATAGTTTACCGAATTCGTTTCTTACGATAAAATGTACATTGATGCTCATGCATCAGTCCACGTACGGTTAATTCTGATTGGCTCATTCATAACCTTACATTATGAACTATACCATGCAAATTAATTGGGACAAGCTATTTTATTCTCAGGATTGTAATGTGATCGCCAGCTGATGTGGGAAACCCACGTAAACCGGTTTTATCAGCTGTGAGGTGGTGTGACTGTTAGACCTTGAGAGTAACAATGTAGTTTGACCGGTTTTAAACAGGAAATAGGCACTTCAGCTTCAGTTGTGAGTTTTCGTGTGTGACAGGTCGATGTTAGTTTTTGCTCTCTGTGAGTACGTGTATTGAAAAATGGATATTTCCCCAAGGAAGCGTGTAAAAGTAATTGCTCTGAAGGATCACACTTCTATGACAGTGAGAGATATCGCTTCTGCAGATGGTGTAGGCAAATCAAGTGTATCAAGACTGCTTACGCGTTACAATGCATCTGGATTATCGTCTCCAAAAAGGAGAGGTAAGTGTAAAAGAAAACGAAAAACAACTCAACGAACCGATACATATCTAATCAGAAATAGTAAAATGAATCCAATAAAAAAAAACAAGCACCGACCTTCAAAGAGATTTATTGGCTAGTGGTTGTGATGTTAGTGATTCAACTGTACGCCGTAGGCTTCTGAAAGTTTGCCGGAAGGCAAGAAGAACAACGAGAAAACAATATTTGAATGCGAAAATGAAGATAAAATGTTTAGCATGAGCCAAAAAATATAAATCATGGACTGCTGACGACTGGAAAAAGGTAATTTTCAGTGATGAAACTCATTTATTTGTGCAGGGTTACCAAGCAAATGTCGTTAGACGAAGCAACTGTGAACCCTTAAGACCTCAGCATATCAAACAAACTGTAGAACACCCTCTGAAACAGATGTTTTGGGGGTTTTTTCACATCAAATGGCAGTGGAAGCTCAGTTCCTGTTCAAGGTATGATGAATTCAGGCATGTACGTAGAAATATTACAACGTAGGATTGTTCCATTCTTGCAAACTTTTGACGGGACATTTCAACATGACTTGGCCCCATGTCACAATTCGAAATTGGTCAAGAATTTCAAGCTGGAAAATCAAATTCATTTGCTTGATTGGCCTGGAAATTCACCAGACTTAAATCCCATAGAAAACTGGTGGAATATTTTGAAGAGACGTTTAGGTAAAATGGACTGTACAACCAAAGAACGCCTGATAACGAATGCAATAAAAGTGTGGTTCCACGATTATGAAGTCAAAAATATGTGCAATCAATTAATGGAGTCAATGCCAAAACGAATTCAAGAGGTCATTTCTGCTAAAGGAGGAGATACTTCATACTAATACAGATATTTATCAGTGTATATCAAGACATAGAATGATATAAAGGCATAGTTTTGGAAAAAAGAGAGATTTTTTACTTTGTCCCATTTAATTTGCACAGTATAGTACTGCTGTTTAAAGAATTATTTAAAAGTTAAAACTACAGGGCTTTAGGTATATCATCTAACTATACCAGACATTCTTCTCAACCTCCTGACACCCCCTCCCCATTACATACAGCGAAAAAAAAAAACACATCTTCCCTCGTGTTCAAAATATTGGGGAAATGACTGTATTTCGGGGAGCTGAAGTAAACCTTGCGGAGAGAGGGGGGGGGAGGTCACTCTCTGCCGGTTACGCCACTGCTAGCGTCCCACACCATCATGCTTGGCGCAGGACTGGTATGGCCCTGCATAATGCAGCCTTCCAAATGCTGTTCACCACGGTATCTGCGAAAAAGCGTTCGCCCGACGTAATGTTTTAGATTGATTCTGCACGCATCCGGAAACTCAATATGCTCCCATTCAGAACTCCAGTTTCGACTTTGGCTTCACAATTGTAAACTGTGGCCCTTATGCTTCAGAGTCCAGGGAAATGGTAGCAATGGACGGCCAGCAACGAAGAATCTCTTCAGCAATCCGTGACGAACACTGCTTGCAGACATCGGACTATGTGTGACCATCATTCATTGCTGACCAAGTGTCGCAGAGGGTGTTGTGTGTGACGTCACTGCCATACGTAGCAAGTCCCTGTCTTCTCTGCTCTGTTGTGCGATTCGGAGCTCCAGACCCTGTCAGACGATTCTTAAAACTCTGTGCTGTCCATTGACGCCATGCAGGCATAACAACAGTTGCGTTACGCCTAACGCCCTCAGCAATTTCGCGGTATGGTAACCTACCTTCTCTGTGTTAAACTATTCTACCTCTTTCAAACTCTGTCAAGTGTTCGCATGGTTGTCTCATACTTCCTACGCGACAAGTTTACATGCTAACAGCTGCGTACGGTCGATATCAGCGATAGCAGGTTTAAAAAGCTGCTCTTTGTATGCCTTCTTTTATAACCCCTGGTGTGACGCTTCCAATGGCTTTGCGTGCTCTTCACATTTGCATGTGCACTGTAACTCTAATCATTTGAATCTCCTGTGGTGTCCTATCCACCCTCAAATTTCGTGCAAATCCGAGCATTTCTTCACGGTGTTACAGTTTCTATTAATAGCTGTGTATAAGTGACAAACATGACAAATGCACTATCATACACCACTTCTGATACGATTGTAATCATTCCCTTTTTTAAATATGAATGATGAGGAACTAACACACGTTTATCAGCCTTGTCTCTCAAAAGACTTCGTCTCCAGGCGCGCTCACATCTCTAGGCTGGGTTAGTCATAATGCAATGGCTCATGTAAGCTGCAGCTATGAATCATCAGTGAATTAGATACTTTCTTCTTGTTGCTCAAACCTGTGCTCGAGAAGATATTTGCTACGATGTCAACTTTGCCAGATTAAGCTTTGTTACAAGGTTAAGAAGAAATAACTTTTATGTTCAATTAATTCCTTTGTTTCTTTTTCATCAAGGTCTTGCTGTGCTTGTGGCTCAGCTTCACCATCACGAATCACACGCAGATATTCAAAGCGCATATGACACCATCGACTGTGTTGACGGTCACGGATTATTGTCAGTTGCTTCCACGCGCTTTACAGCAACTGACGAAATTCCGTGACCGTCAACACAGTTGATAGTGTCATATGCGATTTGAATATCTATGTGTGATTCGTGCTGGTGAAGCCATGTTACAAACACAGCAAATCCATAGTTGATAAAAATAAAGAAATTAATTGCAGAAAAATGTTGCATTTTCTTAAATCATATGGTCATGACAATGGAAGTATTATGCAACTAATGAGAAACCATTGTAATTTTTTTATTTGTCGATTTACCGGCCGCCGCGAACAACTCGATGGACTATAAGAAGTCGCCCGTCCCTAATTTAGGGACCCTAGTTCCAGGAATGGGTGAGGGCCAGTACCTTACGGCATATGAAACGGTCATACTACACGGGATATAAACCCGGACCCACATCGGACGAAAGGTCAGAAACCAACACTTAGACCACTGTGCCAACTGTTCGGCAAAGCCTGGTTAGCGAGGGTTATTTGTTGTCCTTGCAGGAAATGGCCCATGTAGCGAAAGAAGTGGTAGTTGGATGGGCGCAATATACGGAAAATGTGGAGTGCTCGGGTAAAATCGCAACCTCTTGTTATTCCTGTAGTTTTCGGCGAACAACTCTGGGTGTGTCTTGGTATAATACACACATGCAGGAACTTAGGTTTTCTGTAGATAAGTGCCGATTGATTTTCTGCAGAGCATCATGGATGCAATGCAGTTGTTCAGCGTAAAGTTCGCCTTCCACAGGCTGACCATCTGGAACGAGATTTCAGTGCATAAGACCGTTACAATTCCACCAAATTCACAGCTGTACTTTATTCTCGAACAGCCCTCCGAGCACTACTGACTATCCTTCCTGACGTGGTCCCAGCTACTGGTTTCGAGTGGTTCGAGAAAGTAGGAGTATTTACTTTTTGTCCCGTCCGACGTTACGGCGCTTAAATCCGAGTCCCTGTGGAGTTACTGCAATCTGCGACAGTGGTCAACATGTTGTTTTTCATGATGGTGTATCGATTTATGGAGAACCATAATATGGCGCATGGACAGGAACCTAGTTAGCGTAGGTGGAAACCCATGGTCGATTTGGAAGACCCCTTCTCAGCTGTCAATTGTCGTGTAGTACTGGTGACTGCATTCGCTGTCACACCATCAAGCAGAGCGACAGTTTCGGTGGTAGTTGGACGTCCTGACGTTGGCTTGTCTTCTCGACTGATGTGCCCAGCATTTAAACGCCGGAATCATTTTTAAGCGGTGTTGCTCTCCACTGTTTTCTCGTTTTCAACAGCACAAATTTCTCTCGGTACTCGTGCTGCTAAATTAAACCAGTTTTTCGAATAATGGCGTAGAAGAACGACAGCAGTACATTTATCGATTTCCACCCAAGGTTCAGCTGATAACACAATGTGGATCCGTTCCAAAGGCATGTAATCAATCTCGTATGCAACTTGTTAGTCCCCGTTAGTGCGTGTCTTTATCAATATAATGGAGGCCCAACGTTATGTGTAATTCAAAATGGGACGAACATTTGACTCACATTAGTCAGATAGGCAAAGATCAGAAAACATGGTACTCTTTCTTCGGACAGCTCGAACAGGAAAGCTCGTTCCACTGTTCTTCCCGCTCCATACGCTCTTTAAAAAAAAGAAGTGAGAGGGGCGTGGAAGCACCCAGAAGGAATCATCCAATCGAGATGAAGATTTACACCTTAAATGCACATAAACAGAAATTATTGCAATTACATAGCAGTTGGGACATTTATTCGGGTATAAAAGCTACACAAGTGAATTTAACGACACTCAATAAACAAAAGAAATGGGTAGGTAACAGCAATATTGCAAATCTCCAAAAAAATAAATCAGAATAAGAATACAAAAGATTATACACAATTTTCAGTCGTAATGAGCAGGTTTTTTAAATTCCTCCCAATAAGAAAAATATATCCCATAACAGATTTTTAAAAAATCTAAAATTTCATAAAAAAAGAAGAAAATATACTTAGATGCCCTAGGGGAAAAGAGCGCATCATTTAAATTAGATAATGTGAGGGAGATTATTTGTAGTCAACGGAACCAGTTAAAAAATCAACCGGACTACTGCAATTGCTTTAAAGCCCAGAAATAGCACATTTCAGCTACTAGCGGCCGAAAAGCATTTTGTGAAAATTAACAAATTGCATCCAAAAAGGTTCATTGAAAAATGACGATATTGAAGTCAAAGGGGTTTTCAAACCGAACAGTTAGAACAAGAGCTGTAGAGAAAAACATGATATAACTTTACGTACCTATCATAAACACCTTGTGTTATTTAAACAAGAAAATATGTTCAAAATACCCTTGTTAATGAAGAGTGTCCTACCCAAACAGGGTTGTCTAAAGGATGTTTAGCATCGAATTAATTCTTTCAAATACAAATGCAGACTACCGTTCTCTACGCACAGAATTTTGCATAAGATAAATGTAGAATATATACTAAAAGTATTGTTCAAAGAAAAGCTACGCTAACGAAAAACAATTTTTTGAGTACCTCTCTTGAAAGCAGAGATAGCGAGAAAAGAAGTTTGACATTATGACCCCTAGTGTGTAAACTGGGCATTATTTAATGAGGATAAGTATGCTTCATTGTTACTGTAGCGAATGGCATACAGCAAAAAAGAAAAAGAAATTAAAGAAACTTTTCAATAGGATTTTTGAAGCGGAGATACAGTTGCAAATGGACTTACCCACTAACACCACTTAGCACAGGAATTTCGAACTACAAAAAGTATCAGCTTACATGAAAGCGTCCTTCCTAGTAAATAGCATCCGGTGTTAGAAGATTTATTACATTAGACTTGTGAAAGCAGATACCGCATTTAGGAAAATACAGATTAAAACTTTACGCTGACCTAGCGGAGAAATTGGTATTATTTAGGACAGAAAATGAACCCAAAAAATGTTCCGTGGTTACTATCTGATCAAAAAAGGATATTTTCAGTCTTGTGTACAGACGCGCATTTACTGTTATAAATATGGTGTAAACGGAAAACGCAAACTTAGGCACTCCAAAGGGGGAAATTTGTTAGTTAAGAAACATTTAAAATTGTATGCAAAACATTTCGTTTGATAAATGCCTTTTGAGAAATAAAATATTTTTCTGATCTGATTATTTGAAACATAGATATCGAGATAAATAAGAAATAAAGCTACACTCCTTGTCGAAAAACTGTGTATTATTTTAAGCAAAAGGATTTCTCAAAACGTTTTCTGCAGTTAGCGGTATCTGATAAAATATAATTTTTTTTAATCGAGTTTTTTGAAGCGCACATATTGATGCAAGCACATTAGAAATAAAAATATGCACTTACACTGGTTTCGAGCAGAACTGTTCTTACCAAAAATTTAGAAACTGTATGCAAAACATCTCCCGCCATGAGCGTTATCCAATGCAGAAATAATTTTACAAATCGAACATTTAGAAGCAGAAATATCGGGGAAATTGCAATTTAACTTCACTCTCCTTGCGCAAAAAAATCGGCTATACTTTGAAAAAGGAACTGTACTCAAAATTGTCTTCGTTAAAGTGACACCAAAGGCAAGAAATTTTTTTTTGAAATCGGATGCTTAGAGTATATAATAAATAATAAACTTTATTTTAACACGATAACATGCATCGTAAAGCAAGGATCATTGTTCTTGCATTTCAAGCTTCCGTAGGCAAAAAGAAGTTTTCAAATTGTTTGCAGAGATATGAGATCCACAAACGAGCGGACAGACGAAGTGCGTACAATTTGTACAAAAGAGTGCTCAAATGATCAAAAGAACCGATTATAAAAAGCACAGGGTCAAGGGAAATGCAGAAGCCGCTGTATCTCCTCTATCTTCGCTCCATTGAAGGAAAAATTCTAAACAATCTGGTATTAGGCAGTTATGTGTTGCCTCTATCTAAGAATCGGTTCCAGAGACTTAACAATGAATAAAGAGAAAATGTAATAAAGTAATATTTTTAGCAACAACGAGAAAATATTTCATGATTGATTAAAAAAACGAATTTCATTGTTGGAACATAATTGTTGATTGTATATATAAATAAGCGTCATATCTGGTTTGGTTTACAGAAATTCACTGTTTTCTTGTAATTGAAGTCCACAAAAGTTATATTTGGATAAATGTTACATGCATATGTACAACAGTGTTAAAGAAATTTTAGAATAACCTTTAGCTGAATCACTGGTTGCAGAACTTTACAAAGAACTACCAATAATTCTTAAGTATTCTTATGACTGAAAATCCTGGTGCTTAAAATTGAAACGTTTGCTTGAAAAAATCTTTATCCTTAGATGTGTTATATTTTAATGGTATTAACGCAAGGCACGAGGATCTAATTCCCCAATTAAGACTTTTTTCCCAGCTATTAGAATATGAGGATCCAAAACCCAGAATGAACTTCAATAAAACAGATAGAACGAAAATGAATATCTTCTGTAACATGAGAAATACTGAAATCTAGTCTATTCCCAGGAATTGTAATATTTCGGAAGAAATACTGAATCTGACATTGGAGGTGAGGAATTTCCGCGCCACAAGAGAAACAATTATGAGTCCATGCAACCAATCGAAGAAAGCTACATTTAAATACAGTGAGCCGTGGTTTTTTTAAACGCGTCTAGAAACGGAACGTATCTAACTACCTTTGTTCTGTGATTCACTCTCCACTAGCGTGAAAGTTGGTGAGGAAATTCTAAGTCGTTCTGAGTCGGGGAATGAAGTTCGCGATCTAAACAAAATTATATGTTTGCAAAGATTAAAGATCCAAACCATTTTAAACTTTAATTGTAACCTGTTATCATATAAATCAAAGAATGAAGTTTGAACTTAACTTAGAGCAGGAGTACGGCTACGTTCATTAAACGACACCCTACCCCCATTCTGTAACATTGCCAATGGTATAGTTTGGTAGTTTTTGATAAATGTCTCGCATCATACAGCTGCAAATATTAACAACAAACATTTCTTAAAAAACGTGTACTGGTAGGAACGCACATACATGTAGTGTAATATAATCAATTTGGAAATGAAATCAATTCAGACTGATTTCTAAATCCTTTAAATTCAGGCAATCAGCAGAAGTGCGAAACATCATCTTAAAATTACTGATAAGAGTTCATCTGGTATAGGCGGAAATGCAGTTTAGACCCTATTGATATCGGAACTTTCCTGTAAAGAGCACATGGGGTCTGTTACGGAAAGGTATCTGGCAGAAATTAAACCCAGTAATGGACGAAGAACTGTTAAGGGATATAA
Organism: Macrothele yani; assembly: GCA_039090855.1. Lineage (NCBI taxonomy): Eukaryota > Metazoa > Arthropoda > Arachnida > Araneae > Macrothelidae > Macrothele > Macrothele yani. The sequence goes on from CM076995.1 coordinate 193,240,654, forward strand.
TTGACGAACAATATTAGCTTTGACTTTGATGTTTGCTAATCTTTCTTATTTATAGGGTTTTTTCCGGGCTTCTTTGCATAACCTTCGTAAAAGCTTATTGCAAGCACAAACCCTTATATTGAATGTCCATGCAGCGCCTATAGCTGAAAAATTGTTCCGTTTCGGTAATCTTTTGTTTTGTCTTTTTTTTTTTTTTTTTTTTTTGTTCAAACATAAACTGGTCTGACATTTATTTCTGCTGTTTTTAGTAATTTGTTAACATGTACGGTTTCGGTGATTATCAATAATTTCCTAACATTAATTGCTACGGTTATTATCAATGACGGCCTATTTCTCAATGAGTATGAGCTAGTGGCCCAAAAATATTATTTTCTCTTAAACAATTCTCCTATGTTATCTTAAAGCATTTCTTTATCTAAGAATAAAGAAATGCTTTAAGATAACATAGGAGTGACTATCCGTGCATTACTCAATTATCGTGTCTGCCTCTTGAAGCAAGTTCTGAAAAGAAATGAGCAGAACAACTTTGCTGAAAAGAGAGGTTCCCGATTGAAAATCTAGCTACTCGTGAATTGGAAGTTATAATCGATAGGAAAACATTTTCAGGAAAAACGTCAATGCACAAAGCAGTAATTTAGTGACCTGAGGATTTTCTCTGGTGTTGTAACGCAGTCACAAAAAATTGAGATACATTTTACGCTTCATCAGTTTTTCTACGCGGTGGGTTTGGTGTTGGTATTACAGGGTTAGTTCAAGATTTGTAGTCATATGGCTAAGAGAAAATGTGAGATACTTGCTATCTTTATAGTAGTAGATCATGAAAACAAAATTCTTACCAGGTTTATGCTTTCATTTTGCAAACGGGATTCTGGACGTGTTTTGGTTTCTCTTTCAACCACGGGCAACTCAAGGAGCATGGGTTGAGTTGATTTCGGTTCACCTTTTCAGAGCCAATTTTAAAGATTAAAGACAGAAATTGGAGATGAAGAAAGGACTTCAGCTGATGACAGAATCCTGTTCCTGAAGAACTGCCCATTTCGGCGGCAAATCTTGCAACTTTTTTTATGAATTACGTTAGCTTATGTGGCATAAACTAAAGCTGAAATTGTTGGCTAGCTTCAGATAGGCGGATTCGAATAAACTACACATCATACCCACTTAACCAAACGAGCTACACAATGATTAATCACACTAAACTTATTCTCTTTTTTATTTTACCATTTTCCATGTCTTTATAAGTTGTTCGACGAAATGGTGCGTTGTATTCTTTTCAATGATAATAACCTTGATGATAATTATTTCGTTTTTTGTGAGAGTTTCAAGCAGCTGAAAACTGCTACGTGTGACATCCTTTTTTACGTCGTATTAGAAATGCAAAAAAATAATGGATTTCAAATTGCTAAGCTTAAAGTTTTTCTGATGGCTTGGTCTTTAAAAGTAAAAAGGTTTGTTATATGTTGATTTAAGCTTTATCGACAACTTTGCACATGGAAGGTTATTACTTTCTATGTCTTTCTGTATCTCAGTGGAGATTATCTTATGCCTAGCTATTAAAGCTAAGAATGATGGTTTAACAAAGATTCGTTAAGGGTCTATTTTTTCTCGTATTTATTCACACCATTTGTAACATTTTCACTAAAAGTAAAATTAGATTTAAAGTAAGGTACTCAAATTTAATTTCTTTCAAAATTATTCTGAAATTCAAATATATTCTTCTACATAGATTAAAATCAAATAATTTCATTGGTTTCTGTTCTACACGAAGAAATGTCGGATTACTAGTATAGTTATGCTATTTAAGTACAGTTGGTGTACAGTTCTTTGTTATGTAATTAATAAGAAACATTTTCAAACTAATCCAATAAGTTTTCGAAATATTTACTAATTTACCTGTCAACAGGTTGATATAATGTATTACCAAAGGATTATTTAAAGGTTTGTTAAGTGAATCAAGAAAGAAATCTGAAAAGCAAATACACTGACGGAAAAAAATCCCAACACCACGAAAAAATAGTTGTAGAGGAATGAAATGGCGGCAATACATTTGTATAGGTAACATATTTAATTGATTAAGGTTTCAAGATCACAGCTTATTGTAAGCGCGGGAAGAGCCATTTTAAATGTGAAATGCTGGTACATTAATAACCGGTGTAACCGCCAGAATGTTGAACGCAAGCACGCAAACGTTCATGCATTGTGTCGTACAGGTGCTGGATGTCCGTTTGTGGGATGGAGTTCCATGCTTGATGCACTTGGTCGGTCAATACAGGGACGGTTAATTCTGGTTGGGGGTGACGCTGGAGTTGTCGTCCAATGATGTCCCATACGTTCTCGATTGGTGAAAGATCTAGTGATCTAGCAGGCCACGGCAACATGTCGACACTCTGTAGGTTATTAATGAGCCAATCAGCAATAAAGATAACGCTCGCCCGCATACCGCTGTTGGGTTACAACAGCGGTAAGCGGGCGAGTGTTATCCTGTTGGAAAACACCCCCTGGAATGCTGTTCATGAATTGCAGCACAACAGGTTGAATCACACTACAGACGTACAACTGTGCCGTCATGGTGCGTGGGATAACGACGAGAGTGGTCCTGCTGTCATAGGAAATTGCTCCCCAGACCATAACTCCAGGTGTAGGTCCAGTGTGTCTCGGCCGCAGACAGGTTGGTTGCCGGCGCTCACCTGGCCTCTTTCTAACCAACACACGGCCATCACTGGCACCCAGGCAGAACCGGCTTTCATCAGAAAACACAACAGATCTCCACTCCGTCCTCCAATGAGCTCTAGCTTGACACCACTGACGTGGCAAACGGCAGTGGTTTGGAGAAAGTGGAATGCACGCTACAGGGCGTCTGGCTCGGAGCTGTCCTTCAAGTAACTGATTTGTAACAGGTTCGTTGTGTCACCGTGGTGGCAACTGCAGCTCGAATTGCTGCCGCAGACGCAGTACGATGCGCCACGGCCATACGCCGTACACGGCGGTATCTTCCCTCTCAGTAGTGCCACGTGGCTGGCAGGAACCCGGTCTTCTTGAGTCAGTACCTTTCTCTTGACCACCGCTGCCAATAATCATTCACAGTGGCTACATTCCTGCCAAGTCTTTTAGCAATATTGCGGAAAGAAAATCCGCCTTCTCGTAGCCCTATTACACGACCTCGTTCAATCACCGTGAGCTGTTGATAATGGCTTCTTCGTGTTCTTAAAGGCATTCTTGACTAACATCAACACCTTACGTCGAATCTCAACGATAACTAACGCTCACGAACGTTACAGCGCGTATTTACAGCAATCCTGCTTTGCATGTTCCGAGGGGCGCTACAAGCGCCACTCGTATGCGCCGAGCGCGAAATTTTCATAGACTTCATCTAACAGATGTACTCTCACCGCCTACCAACTGTCGTTTATCTAACACAACCGCTTCTTGGTGTTGGGATTTTTTTCCGTCAGTGTAAAAGTGCTGAAACAGAATCGAGTTTTTTTATTTGGAACCCTAAGAATGATAGTCAATGTACTACACCAATGAGCGATTACATTATTAACACCACCCTAATAAGCTGTTTGCTCAGGAATTGAATTCGGCAAAATATACCTTATCCACTAAAGTATAGTTTAACGAATTCGTTTCTTACGATTAAATTGTACATTCATGCTCATGCATCAGTCCACGTACGGTGTTTATGCTGATTGGCTCATTGATAACCTTACATTATGTACTTCTGTTTAAGGAATTATTTAAAAGTTAAAACTGCAGGGCTTTAGGTATCTCACCTATTTTACCAGACATTCTCCTCCACCTCCTGACACCCCCCCCATTACATACAGCAAAAAAAAACACCTTCCCTCGTGTTCGAAATATTAGGAAAATGACTGTGTTTAGGGGTGCTGAAGTAAATATTGCGGGGGAGAAGGGGCGCACGCTGTGCCAGTTACGCCACTGATCCGCCCCAGGTCATGCGCAGCGCGGGACCGGTATGACGCTGCATAATTCAGACTTCCAGATGCCGTTTCAACACGGTATCTGCGAGCAAGGGTTCGCCCGTCGTGATGCATTTGATTGAATCTGGACTCATCCGAAAACTCAACGTGCTCCCATTCAGAACTCTTGTTTCGATTTTCGCTTCGCAACTGCAATCTCTGGCGCTTATGCTTCCGAGTCCAGGGAAGTCACAGCAATGGGCGGCGTGAAACTTGGCCTCTCTTTAGCAATCCGTGACGAGCAGTACTTGCAAACATCGGACGATGTGTGACAATCCTCCATTAATGACTAAGTGTCGTGGATGGTGTTGTGCCCGACGCCACTGCCATACGGTGCAAGTGCCTGTCGTCTCGGACTGCTGTGCGATTTCGAGTCCAAGAACCTGTATGACCATTTATAAAACCTTGCACTGTCCATTGACGCCATGTAGGCATAACAGTAGTTGCGTTACGCCTATCGCGCTCAGCTATTACGCGGTATCATAAACTACCTTCTCTGAGTTCAACTATTCTACCTCTTTCAAACTCCGTCAAGTGTTCGTATGTTTGTCTCGTCTTCCTACGCGACATGTTTACATGCTCACAACTGCCTACGGTCGATATCAGCGATAGCAGGTTTAAAAAGCTGCTCTCTGTATGCCTTCTTTTATACCACCTGGTGTGACGTTTCCGATGGCGTTGTGCGCGCCTCACATTTGCATGTGCGCTGCAACTGTAATTATTTGCATCTCCTGTGGTGCCCTATCCATCCTCCAATTTCGTGCAAATCCGATCATTTCTTCTCGGTGTTGCAATTTCTGTTAACAGCTGTGTAAGTGAAAAACAGGAAAAAGACACTATTATACACCACTTTTGATCCGATTGTAATCGTTCCCCTTTTTCAGTATGAATGATCAGGAACTAACAGACGTTTATAAGCCCTATGGCTCAAAATAATTCGTCTCCAGGCGCGCTCACTTCTCTAGGTTAGGGGCGGTCGATTTAAGCTGCAGCTATTAATCAGCAGTGAATTGGATACTTCCTTCTTGTGGTTGAACACTGTGTCCGAGAAAAGATGTGCTACGATGTCAACTTTGCCAGAGTAAGCCTTGTTACGAGGTTAAGAAAAAAATATTTTATGTTCAATTAATTCCTTTGTTTCTTTCTCATCAAGGTTTTACTGTGCTTTTGGCCCAGCTTCACCATCACCAATCACACGTAGATATTCAAGGCGCATATGACACCATCAACTGTGTTGACGGTCACGGATTATTGTCAGTTGCTTCCACGAGCTTTACAGCAACTGACGAAATTCCGTTACCGTCAACACAGTTGATAGTGTCATGTGCGATTTGAATATCTACGTGCGATTCGTGCTAGTGAAGCTGTGTCACAAGCACTGCAAAACCATAGTCGATAAAAATAAAGAAACTAATTGCACAAAAATGTTCCATCTTATAAAATTATATTGTCATGACAATGGAAGTACTCTGCAACCAATGAGAAATGATTGGATTTTTTTTAATTTGTGGATTAACGGCAGCCGTGACCAACGCGATGGGATATAAGCAGTTGCTCGTCCCTAATTTAGGGCCACTAGTTCCAGGAACGGGAGAAAGCCAGTACCTTAAGGCATATTTGGAGTCAAGTCAAGTTACGTAGTGAGTGAGTTGTGTTTTTGTGGGTCTCTTGGCGTAATTGTCTATCACAGCGTAAATGGATAATATTATACGAAAAGGTTTCAAATAATGGTTTCTTGTGCTTCACGGCGTAATCGAAATAGTTCTAAACCTGAAACAGGGGTTTCGTTTAGCTCATAGATCTGGGTCGTTGAAAGCTCTGTGCCCTCGAGAGCTTGAGTAATTGTGTCTGATAATAGTACTGGAAACGCCACATACTTCTGGAACGTGAGTACCTTTCAGTGTTTGAAATCTAAATATGTCTCGAGGAAGTTGGTTCTTTAGAATTTACCGCTTAATAATTACTATTCACTATCATATATTCCTCATTAATGCTACCTTCAGTTACTTGTTTTGTGCTGCCATCTGTTGTTCAGAATCATAAACTGTTACTGAAATTATTACGTTTGGTGCTATTTGCTGACTATTTGATATTTGTGTCGTTTCTTGATATGTTTCATCTCAATTCTGAGATTAAAATACCTAGGGTGACTAACCATTCAAGTATAGACAGTAGGGAATATTATCGACTTTCTATTCACTCGACGCCTGGCCATCTTCATGGGTATATTGCTGTCTAAGAGATATTTTATAAAGTGAATATAATTCTTTTACTTTTCTTTTTACAATGACAGGAAGGAGGAATCAGGCCTCTGAAAGTACTACTAAAAACAAATTGGAACAACTCTCCCTGGTGAGAAAAATAATTTTGAGAACTTTGTGAAATAAGCCTTAACGGAAATTAATTCAAAACAAGACATTGTTCCTGAACTTAAGGCAGAACTTAGAGACATAAAATCTACAGTTGACTCATTAATTAACAGATATGATGGTCTTATTCTTAAATGCAACTTATTGGAAGAATCTAATAGTGACTTAGAAAAAAATCTAGAAATTGCTACCAGAACTAATCAAGTTACCAAACAGGAGATTGATTCACTGAAAGTTGAACTGAACGAGCTTAATCAATACCATCGTAATAGAAATATTGAAATTAATGGGCTTTATCTTACAAATATTGCCAATGTTTCAGATCTGATTTCACATATAGATATTTTGGCAAAACAACTTAAAATAGAAGATCAACAACAATCTGATATTGACATGGCCCATCCACTTCCGTCGAGATATGTGAAAATACAAGACTCTACTGTTATTATTCAGTTCAAGTCTAGATCAGTAAGAAACCTATGGATGTCAAAGAGAAAAACACTAATCTTGAACTCTGATTTGGATCCAAGTTTGCCAGCTACCAGAATTTTCTTAAACGAAAATTTAATTCCATGCTATAATCGGCTCTTCTGGCAGGCAAGAACTCTTGTTCACCAGGGCAGAATTAAATATGCTTGGATCTGGAATGGTGGTTTGTATATAAAGGTGACAGAAGATGAACTAAAAAAAGAATTTATACTGAGAATGATTTGGTTCAATATCGTCTTGAATTCACCTCACTGGCTTTAGTTGATTGGAATAAAAATGTGTGTTTGGTGATCAGGGTTGGCTTTACAGAGGGATTTAGAATTGGGGAGGGAGTGTTAACTAACACTAATGACAGAGGATTGTCCCATTCTTAACAGATTAAACCAAACACTAACAACTAACTCAACCCCAACATATACTTTAGAAAATTTTAATCACATTCTAATAAAGGAACCACGTTCAACTCTAAAATTAATTTATATAAATGCAGGATCATTAATAAACAAAATTACATTACTTGAAACTTTAATACAACAGATTAGAGTAAAATTAGATATTATCTGTATAACAGAAACATGGTTTCCAACTGAGGAATATAATTTACAAATTAATGATTATAACAATTTTAAATTAAATAGAACTTCTTTAAAAGGGGAGGGGTTGAAATTTACATATACATAGATAATGAATACTTCTCTTTAGTACCTGAATTCACTATTAGCAATAAAAATATTGAAGTCTTGACAATCCATAACCAATTGTACTTCATCAATGTATGTTATCGACCACCAAATGCTGAATAACTGAATTTCTAAAGATACTGAGTGATCTCGCTAACTATGTTAACTTTGCAGGAAAAAACATATTTATGTTGGGAGACCTAAACATTGATATTTCTCAAGTTAATCCAATTACAAATAAATTTATGCATACTCTTCACTCAGTTGGATTAAAAAATGCAATTCGATCCCCAACGCGCATTACTACAACCTCTTAAACCATATTGGATTTATGTATAGTAAACTCACAGACTTCTACATTTACTTCTGGAGTTCTTGAATATCATTTAGGTGATCATCTTCCAATATTTATTATATATAAACATACTTTTCGTCACCCTAAAATTAATACAACTAACAAAAATTCCCAAATTAGGAAAATTAATACTTCAAACTTAGAATATTTTAAAAATAATTTTATTCAGATAAATTGGGTTGAGTTGGATACCATAGACTCTCCAGTTATTGTATATGACTTGTTTATTTCAGTATTTAAGAAACTCTATGAAAAGGCATTTCCAGTGATTGTATTGTTTAATACAAAAAATAAAAAATTTAGAAAACCATGGATCACAAATAATTTAATAAATCGTATAAACAAAAAATAAATAAACTGTATGCAAAATTTCTAAAAACTAAACTACAAGTAGACTTTGAACATTTTAAAACATATAAAAATCATTTAAATTCTGCAATAAGAGTAACAAAAAAAAAAAACTATTACCTAAATATTTTTTCCCAAAATCAGCCCAGAAAAACCTGGAAGCACCTTAATTTTCTTCTGGGAAACTCTTCCAAAATGGCATGCCCAGACATTTTAATTAATCAAAATAATAAGCAAACAGCAAACAAAAACGAAATTGCTACATTATTTAATGAACATTTTATTTCAATCCCAAAAATTATAAATGAAAAAAAATACTCATTTTAAATCATATTTACAAAATACCACTTACACTAACTCTATATATCTTATGGAAATAACAAAAACTGAACTACTAACTGAATTAACCCATATAAAAACGAATACTGGACCTGGCTATGATGAAATTCACATACAAGTTTTCAAACATGTAGCTGAAACTATTATTGAACCCCTGTTATTTATATTTAATCTCATAATTAAAACAGGAATTTTCCCAGAGAAATTAAACATTACTAAAATTTTTCCTAAACACAAATCTGGATCTAAAAACATTATAAATAACTACAGACCAATTGCAAACTTATCTACTTTTGCAAAAATTTTAGAAAAATTAATATATATCAAATTAATTTCATATCTGACAAAATTTAAAATTTCAAATCAGTATCAATATGGATTTCAACAAAATAAGTCAACAGAAATGGCAGTACTTACAATTCAAAATAACATACAACAGAATCTTGCAAATCACAGCTTAACATTAGCTATTTTTTTAGACATAACAAAGGCATTTGATTCATTAAATCACGAAATATTATTAAAAAAGCTGATGCATATAGGGATAAGAGACACCTCTTATACACTTCTTAAAAACTACTTAACAGATAGACCTCAATTTACACAATTTGAGAAATACTCATCTGTACAAAAAAAGATAAACTCTAGAGTTCCTCAGGGTTCTATACTTGGGCCTTTGCTATTTAACATATACATAAATGATATTTTCAATGTAAATAAAGAAACTAATATAATTTTATATGCAGATGATACTACTATTCTAATTCATGGCAATCATATTGATGAAATGATCAATAAAGCAAATATACTGCTCGAAAAATATTCTAACTGGATGGCAGCAAATAAAATGCTAATAAACATAGAAAAGACTAAAGCAATAATATTTACTCGGCAATTATCTCCTCTACAAATAATTGAAAAATTGGTAATTGACAAAACAATCATTCAAATAATAGATAAATTTACTTATTTAGGAATTACACTTTACAAAGATTTAAAATGGACTAGACACATAGATACATTACTAACAAAAGTATCTAAAAATATAGGAATAGTCAGTAATGTGATAAACAACCTAACTATTAAAACCTTAATGTTATTGTATTATGCCTTGATTCATTCATATTTAAATTATTGCTTTTTGGCCTGGGGCCAGACAACGAATATTAACCTCAAAAAACTTCAAATACTACAAAACAAATACATTAGATTAATTGATCTTAAAATTAATAATAACAAGGATAATATTATACAAATAAATAACTTTAGGCACTCTAGGGTATATCCACAAAAATATAAAATATTAAATATTAAACAATTGTATAACTTCAATCTGGGAAAAAATTATGTTTAAACGTATAAAATATGATAATTACAATCTTACTGAAATAATTAAAACAGCACCAATATTACATCTATATCACACAAGATCAAAAGTATCTTAACAAATATCTACGCCAAGAACACAAGTGGCACAGCAAAATATTACATATAATGGTCCAATGTACTGGAATGCACTAACAAACGAATTAACCAATATTAACAATTTCAATTTATTTAAGAAAAAACTAAAATCATATATACTTCAACAATAAGAAAATTGATTTTCAGATTAAAATGTTATATGAGCATGCAGAGAATTTAACACTGTATAATTATACAACTGACTTGACTGTTATCAGTTGATTACAGGGAAGCCAGAGCTATGTCAGGACTCTTGAAAGAGGTTTTTCTTAGGCTTCCCATACTGTTACAACTTTACGTTACTCTGTAAACTAATTTATTGAATGATTCTATTGTAACAGTTAAACAAATAAATAAAATAAAATAAAATAAAATATGAAACAGTCATACCTCACGGGATTTAAACCCAGACCCACATCGGAAGAAAGGTCAGAAACCAGCGCTTAGACAACTGGGCCAACTGTTCGGCAAAGCCTGGTTAGTGAGAGTTATTTTACGTCCTTGCAGGAAATGGCCTATGGAGCGAAAGAAGTGGTAGGTGGATGGGCGCAATGTACGGAAAGTATATAGCGCAGGGCAAAATCGCAACCGCTTCTCATTCCTGTAGTTTTCGGCGAACAACTCTGGGTGTGTCTTGGTACGTACCACACTTGCAGAAACTTAGGTTCCTTGTAGAAAAGTGTCTGGGTAGATTTTTTGCAGAGCATCATGGATCCACTGCAGTTGTTTAGCGTGAATTTCGCCTTCCACAGGCTGACAATCTGGAACGAGATTTCAGTGCATCAGACCATTACAATTCCACCAAACTCACAGCTGTACTGTATTCTCGAACACCCCATTTAGCACTAATGGGTACCCTTCCTGACGTTGTCCCAGCTACTGGGTTCGAGTGGTTCGGTAAAGTAGGAGTATTTACTTTTTGTACCGTCTGACGTTACGACGCCAAAATTCATGGCCCTGTGGAGTTTACTGCAATCTGCAATTATGATCAATCCGTTGTTTTTCCTGATGGTTTATCAATTTATGGAGAACCACACCATGGCGTCTGTAGAAGAACCAAGTTGGTGTAGGTAGAAAACCACGGCCGATTTCGGAGACCCGTCCTGAGCTGTCAATTGTCGTGTAGTACTGGTTACTGTATTCGCTGTCACATCGTCGAGCAAAGCACCGGTTTTGGTGGTAGTTGGACGTCCTGATGTTGGCTTGTTTTCTGGACTAATGTCCCCAGCATTTAAACTCCGGAATAATTTTTATGAAGTGTTGCTCTCCACTGTTTTCTCGTCTTCAACGGCACAAATTTCTTTCGCTGTTCTTGCTGCTAAATTGAACCTGTATTTCGAATATTTCCGAAGAAGAACCACAACAGTACGTTTACCGATCTCCACCCTAGGTTCAGCTGATAACGCAATGTGGATCCGTTCCAAAGGCATGTAATGAGCCTCGTATGCTACACTTCAGTACCCCCTTAGTGCGTGTTTTATCAATGTAATGGAGGCACAACATTATGTGTGATTCAAAATGGGACGAACATTTGACTCACCTTGGTCAGCTAGGCAAAGATCAGAGAGCCTTTCTTCGGACGCCTTGTAGTTCCAATGTTCTTCCTACTATATACGCTCTTTGCAATAAAAAAAGGGGGGTGGGGGCACTCAGTAGGAATCATCCAGTCGGGATGAAGATCTATACCTTAACCTTTAACGACCATAACGCCCAAAACATCCGTACATACAAACGACCCTAGTCACACGAAACGCCTGTCTAGAGTGAGTCAGATTTGTTACGCTTACCTGTTCTTTAAATTTGCACGGCCTATCAGAGTTCAACAGGAGTTACCACCTGTCACCATTGTTGTTACTAAACAAAGAAGTGAAACAAAAGACAGTTTCGGGCGTTGTGGTATTTAGAGGGATACCAGATTTTATGGTAATGGTCGTTAAAGGGTTAAATGTACATGAACAGAAATGATTGGAATTCCATAGCAGTTTGGACATTTATTCTGGTAAAAAGGCAACACGAGTGAAACAAATCAATACCCTTGTAGCGTCGTGTCTGGGTCGGATGCAAGCGGTTATACAGCGTGGTATTGACGCATACAGTGCACGGATATTATCCGGGGTATAGCATGCAAGATGATGTCCAAGTTGCGGACCAATTACCAGATATTCCGGTATTGGCGTATGTGGCGTCCTACCATATTTCAAACATGTTCGATCGGTGAGAGGTCAAGGAATCAGTGTGGCGATGCAAGGGTGTCGACATTACTGAAGTAGGTCTTGCAGATGTGTGCCGTATGCGGTTGGACCTTATCCTGTTGAACAACGTGTTGCTGCTATAGTAATGACAACACAAGAGGTCGTAGAATGTCGTCGACGTGCCATTGAGCCGTAACGGTAGGACGGATGACTACCAAGGGTGTCCTGCTAGAAGATGGATTCCCAGACAGTCGCTCCCGGTGTACTAGTCGTGTGCCGTGACCCGATAAAGGCAGGATTCTTACCCTGGCTAGCTGGTGTCAGCACATGCTTGCTATGGATACAGGCCCCAAGTGTGAACCGTGATTCGTCACTGAAGAAAACACGACGCCACTGGTTGTTATCCCACGTTGATCGGGTCCGACATCACGGCAACCTGTGCAGGCGATGCTCACTGATCACTGGTAGATGACGAAGTGATTTCTCGAATGTATTCCCTGTGCAGCAGGTCGTTTAGAAATGGTACGGATGGAGATATCCGTATCTGTAGACGACGCAAAATTATCACTGATTATTAAGAGCCACGAATTCAGTTCTGCTCGTGCGTCCCTTGCAATCTCTCGATCTTCGAGTTCTCTTCTTGTCCTGGGCCGTCCACTTCCTGAATGCTGCTGGGTTACGTCCTCCTCGGAGCGTTGGAACCAAAACTGTTCGATTGCCGCGTCGTCCCGACCCACATGCCAGGCGATATGGCGACTTGACCAACTGGCCTTTCTCTGCCCAGGTACACGTCCTCCCTCAAACTCCCTCAAGTGCTCGTTTTTTGCAAAGATCCGACATCGAACCATCCTCACAGTTAAAGAAAATGCAATCTGCTGTCACAATAGTCCCTGATTACGAGCTTTTCTCTTTATATACCCTCCTTGATTCTCGGTTCCAATGCGCTGTGGCGAGCCATTATTTCGTCTTTGGTCTGCATGTTTTAATCATTTGCATATTTGGCCCTGAAGTATTTACATGCGGAATTTCATCAGGATCGGACGGATTTCTCAGGGTGCTTCTTTTTAATTTTTCGTCTTTGGCAAAGAGGTATTTTTCAATGTCATTTGTTTCAACCGTACGTTACCAGTTTACGAATAATTTTCATGCGCGGATACGGTGTGTTTATGATGTTTCCTCATTTATAAGGAACTATGCTATACAATTCTCAACAATCTTTCTCAGGAAGTCAATCGAATTCCATACTGCTGCATTAGGCGTGCTTTTATTCTGTTCGAAGAAGTGACAACACCGATTCACATGTCACTGCATGAGTACGCGTGCTTAGTATCTGAAATCTCGTAAGAATGGTGCTAACGGTTTAGGGCGAGATACCTAGCACCACGCAATTTCATTTTGCATACTGAGTTTTTATGAACATTTTGAACGTTTGAGTAGAATCTGAATCTACAATTCCTTTTTTAGCTCATCATTTCTGGAAGGTGGTGAAAGTGCAGCTAATGTTATGCTTCAGAAACATAGGATATGTACACTAGCGTCTCGCGACAGAGATATCCACATGTATCGAGTTATCTCATTGGCAGCAATAAAACCGGCACCCATCAATTGGCGACCGGCACTGAAACGGCACTTGTTGTTTACAGACGCTAGTGTTCGTATACGTCGTCGAAGTCGTGACACAGGTTGTTTACATCTTAGATAACATTAGTTTCTTCATTGGCGGCTGTCGGCACAAATCGAACAATTTAACCTGTTTGCAGTATACATCCAAATATAAAAATGGCTATTCTTCCACAAACGGGCGCATTCCTCATTTCTCACAGCTAAGACAGCGGAACGCTAGAACAGCTCCGCGAGCAATCTACTGTTTTCGATCTGGCAATGCATCTGTTGTTGTTTACATTCGAATGCAAACATTATGGGGGATTATCTTTGCATTCTGTTCTTATTTTTTTATTCATCATGATGAGTAACGTTGGTTTCATCAAAAAAAGATAAAAATATTTCGTGTACTAAATGAAAACTATAACTGAGATGTTGAAAAAGAACTAAAAAAAAATGAACGATCTTATCGCTATATACGTTGGGAGACTGATAAAAAAATTATACTTTCGTATTTACAGTAAGTATTTTAATTCGTACTGAGAAATATATAGCAAAAGACAATTAAAGAAGAAAAGCAGCGATATTTATAACCATTCGTGATTCCTTATTATTTCAAGGGTGGGTAGCGAACCATATCTTTCACACCATGATATGCATGTTTTTCTATCTCGTACGACATCGTTAACGAGACTATACAAATTCCATTGAGGCATTATAAAATAGAACAGACCAATTCAACGACAACTTCATGGAATTTTTACACTATCGAAGGGTAATATGGACGGACAACTTCATATTTACTGAGCGTTGCCAGATCAAAAACAGTAGATTGCTCGCGGAGCTGTTCTAGCGTTCCGCTGTAAACAAGTGCCGTTTCAGTGACGGTCGCCAATTGGTGGGTGCCGGTTTTATTGCTGCCAATGAGATAACTCGATACATGTGGATATCTCTGTCGCGAAACGCTAGTGGATATGTACTAGTCTTTTCATCAGATCATCGTCATTCTACTCACGTATTTCCACTGTTTCCACTTAATTAGACTCAATAAACCAAAGAAATGCATAGGTAAGGAAAAAATATGAATTTCCCAAAATGAAATCAGAATCGGAACAAGAAAGAGGATAGCGAATTTTTTCTCTAATGGGCGGGTGTTTTAAATTCTTTCCGACACGAAAAATGCACTTCTTTCGAGTTTTTTAAAAATTCTGAAATTTCAGAAAATAATAGAAAATATGCTTGCACACCCTAAGAAACAACAGCGCATAATTTAAGTTAGGTAATGTGATGCGGATTATTCGTAGTCAACTCAACCTGTTAAAGAATCGACTGGATATCTACAATCGCTAAAAAACCCAAAAATAGACAAAAATAGAAGCAGCAACTTTCAGCCACTAGCGGCTAAAAGTACACTGATGTGCAAAGCCTGAGCCAGGTTTTGATCTGTAGAGTTGCACAGGAGCAGGCTGGATTTGTGAAATTCAAACTATAGGAAATCCATTATTTACCGAAATGATGAGGAAACAGCAGCGACACAACTACAGATACTGAAATACATAGTGGAAATTTTTTTCAGAATTGGCTACATAGTACTGGGTGCCATGATACAGATGCATCACCGTCAAGGACGGTAAAAGGGAAGACAAGGTCCTCAGTAGGAGATATGGTCACCCGACACATTGCAGATACTAAAGGATATAGTGGAACTTTATTCACAATTTGCTAGAAAGCACGATAAAGATGCATCACTGCCAAGGACGGTACGAAGGGAAGAGGAGGTCCTCAGTAGAGGATATACACTGCTGGCCACCCAAAATGCAACACCAAAAAGCACACGAGATAGCAGAGCCAGATTAACTGGACACATAACAACAGATACAAAGATGAAACGATTGAGCTTACATGCCCGTGCGACTTGCGGAACACGCAGACATCATTAGTTCGTGTGGCCCCCATGGCTGGCAATAGCGGCCGCTACACGCCGCGGCATCGAACGAAAGAGACTTTGGATGGGGGCTTGGGGTATGTCGGTCCAGGCTGCTTCAACACGTTGCCACACTTCATCAGGCGTAGCCACGGGTGGTGCTTGCCGGGCCACTCGGTTGCCGATCAGCGACCAGACGTGTTCGATGGGCGACATATCGAAAGAACTGGCGGGCCACGGCAGCAGTGACACCTGGCGGGCTGTGAAGAATTATTGCGCGATGCGTGCCACGTGTGGGCGCGCATTGTCCTGTTGAAACGTTGCTGTTGGCAGGTCCTGCAGGTAGGGGAGGACTACAGGCTCCAAAACGTCAGAAATGTAGCGGTGGCTGTTAAGTGTGCCGGCGATGCGTACCAGAAGGATGCGGGTGTCATATCCAATTGCGGCCCAAACCATAACGCCAGGCGACGCACCAGTATGGCGATGCATAATGCAGGCGTCATACAGTCTCTCGACGCGGTGCCGCCACACGCGGATCCGACCATCGTGTGTTGCAGGCAGAAGCGGGACTCGTCGGAAAAGAAAATGTCGCGCCATTCCGTAGTGCAGGTGCGGCGTTCAACGGCCCACTGCCGCAGCACTCGCCGGTGGTGTAACGTCAACGGTAATCGGAGTAATGGGCGCCGTGCGACAAGTCCCCACTCTTGCAGATGACGTCAAACGGTACTTGCTGACACAGGTTGTTGCGCAACACACCCTAATTCCTGCGCTAACGTTCGTGATGTGGCGGTGCGAGCCTTCAATGCCCGCCGCACAACATGCCGTAGCCTTCGTTCGGTGGTGTGCCGCAGCTGCGGCAATCGCTCGCGTAGGTCCGCCCGTCCGTCCCTCCTGCACCCACCGAATCCCTACTCGCCTCACTGTGGCTGGATGTCGTCCCACACGGGCGCCGATGTCTCGGTACGATAAACCGCTGTCGCGATAAGCCACTATTCGTCCTCTGTCGAACTGCGAAACGTGCTGGAATGACTGCCATATTTTGCGACGAGGCATCAGGAAGCTTCCGACGCACAGGTCTGGCAGCACAACACAATTCCACTACTTACACCCCGCCTTCTGTGCACCCTTCTTATAGTGCTTCTCTGTGGCGTGCCGAGCGCACATGATTTGCATATAACCTGCAATGCTAATCGTTTGCATGTCCTGTCGCGGGCGACGCATGCTACGAATTTATTTCAGGCCGATCGGATGCTTCCTTCTTGGTGTTGCATTTTGGGTGGCCAGCAGTGTCTATGATCACTCGACACAATGCAGATACTAAAAGATATAGGGGAACTTTATTCAGAATTGGCCGCATAGCACTGGGTGCCATGATACAGTTGTATCACTGCCAAGGACGGTACAAAAGGAAGACGAGGTCCTCAGTAGGGGACCTCGTCTTCCTAGTATCTGCATTGCCGACACAATGCAGATACTAAAGGATATAGTGCAACTTTATTCTGAATTGGCTAAATAGCACTGTTTGCATGATACAGATGCATCACTGTCAAAGAAGGTACAAAAGGAAGACAGAAATTGAAGAAGAAAGGAATTCAGCTGAGGATTGAATCCTGTTCCTCAATACGAATTGTGATTTTTGCCAGCAAAGCTTGCAACTGTTTTATGAATTACGGTAATTTTTGGGGTTGGAATATGACAGTGCCAAAACGTAGACATGAAACTAAAATTGAAATTGTTGGGTACCTTCAGATAGACGGATTCATACCCACTTAACGAAACGAACAATACTATGATTTATCTCATTAAACTAAGTTTCTTTTGTTAACGTAGGAATACGTCTGACTTTGCGGATAGTGTGGGGCGTAATACGGGCGACCGCCTGTGACAAAAATAGGTCCCAATTGAAATCATTATAGCGTTGAAAATATGTGCCGCACGCTGATCGAGTTAGTGTATTCGTACACAGCATGGAGTCCGATTCGGGTTCTGCGCAACGCATCATGCGCGCGAAGCTCCCCTCGCTCCCTTTGTGCGGGGCAAGTGATGTAATATTTCTGGTGGTGCCGCCGTGTTTGACTCAGTCTGCTTCAGCAACCGTGGACTCAACACGACGGAGCGTGGTATCGTTTTGAAGCTCTTGACGAGATCTCTTCAAATACACGAAGAACGTTTCGCAGTGGTTTGAACTAACATTTTTAAATTTTCTTGTGAACCCGTGAGCACTTTAAACAATATCACGGTTTATCTGGGCAACCGTGAGTGCAAAACGACTGTACGTGGTACAGTTTTATAGCTCTCGAAGAGATCTGTTCAAATATATAAAGCACATATTGCAGTGATATACAGTAAAATTCTTAAAAATTGTTTTCGTGTGAACGATTAACATTTTCAAGAATGCCGCGGAATTTGCAGTATGACGCAAGCAAAAGTGCAGAAAATCGAAACGAGAGGCAAAAGCAAGTGATGAGAAATGTAAGTAGCCCAAGAAGACAGAGCACCACGTTGGACAATTCGTGTGTCGATCTGCCTATTGTTCGGAATGTATCCAGCATTATTTGTAAAAATATGTAAGCTGCTTTTCATATCATAGAACTGTGTTAGCTATAACAAATTAAATAAACGCTTTACAGCCGTACTCGACAAGCTCATTTCAACTCTCCGATCTGCACGACGTAGTCCTATGTTCCAAACTGACGACTCAATCAGAACTGAGCCTACCTGTATTTAGTTTTCCTTTTTTGCCGTGCCTTTATAATTTATTAGACGAAATGGTGCATTGCAGTGTTTTCATTCTCAACAACCTCGATGATGATAATTATTTTATTTTTTATAGTTTTCAAGCAGCTAAAAACTGCTACTTGTGCAATCATTTTTTTACTTGCTATTAGGAACGCAAAAAATAATGGATTCGAAATTGTTGCGCTTAAAATATTTGCTGACGACTTTATTTCTTCAAAAGTAAAAAACTTTGTTACATATTGCTTTAGGATTTATCGTCAGCTTTGCGCATGTATGGCTGGCTGTTTCTTTCTATATCTTTCTGTATCTCAGTGGAAATTATATCATGCCTAGCTAGCGAAGCTAGTCATGAGGGATTAACAAAGATTTGTTGAAGATCTATTTTTCTCACATTAATTCACATCATCTGTAACATTTGCACAATAAAAGTACAGTTAGATCTGAAGTAAAGAACTCAAATTTAATTCCTTACACAATTATTTTAAAATTAATATAAAATTCTCCAGATGAGTGTCAAATCATAAAAAACACTTTTTTCAATTAACCAGTAAGTTTTTCAATTATTTATTAATTTACCTCTCAGCTGATTGACATAACATAATATAAAAGGATTACTAAAAGGCTTGTTAAGTGCAACAAAATGCAAACCACATAAACAGCAATAAGTGCTGTAACAGAATCGAATTCGTTCTTTGGAACCCAGACAATGATAGTTAATACACTATCTACCAACAAGTAATTGGACACCCCGGCAATTAACGATATCTGCGGTCCTGATACATATCACGGCCGCCGCCGTTAAATATCGTGAGGGAAACAACAACGCAACCAGTAGCATGCAAGATGCCACACTGTTCGGAGCTCTCTGATATCAAGAAAGGTGTAATCGTCGAGTATCGCAGAAATGGCCGATCCATACGTGATATATCCAGCGAGTTGAAGTACCCAAAATGGACAGTGGCCTACGTGATTGGCAAGTGGAAGATGAGAGGTGACTGTCGGAAAGGGCCCCGACGCGGCAGACCCACAATATTGGGAGTTAGAGACCGACGGGTGCTGTCCAGAGAAATTCGGAAGAACCGCACCAAACCGATGCGCCACATCCACGAGGAGTTTCAACAGGCATCCGGGAGTGTTCTTTCGATGAATACCATCCGTAAGGAAGCCCATCTGCTCGGTTATCATGGACGTGCTGCCGCCCACAAGCCTTTGATCACCAAGTCCAATAGCGCTGCTTGGCTAACGTGGTGCAAAGATCGTCGACAGTCGACCGTTGAACAGTGGAAACAGGTTCTCTGGAGCGACGAATCAAGTTTCACCTTCTATCGTTCGGATGGTAGGGTCTGGGTTTGGCGTATGCCTGGAGAACGCCTCCTGCCAAAATGTATTGTGCCAACTGTGAAGTTCGGAGGCGGTGGAATTATGTTGTGG
The DNA here is from genome assembly GCA_039090855.1 of Macrothele yani. Lineage (NCBI taxonomy): Eukaryota > Metazoa > Arthropoda > Arachnida > Araneae > Macrothelidae > Macrothele > Macrothele yani. The sequence goes on from CM076995.1 coordinate 193,260,563, forward strand.
GGGTGTTTCTCCTGGTATGGCACGGGACCCTTGGTCGCAATTCCTGGTAGACTCAACGCCGAGACCTACTGCACTATTTTGGATGATCATGCGCTTCCTACGTTGTGGCAGTTTTACGGGGTGGAATCATGTTACTTTCAGGATGACAATGCCACCTGTCATGTTGCGAGGTCCACCATGGCTTGGTATGGTGACAATGGGGTTAATCGAATGGACTGGCCTGCGCAGAGCCCGGACCTAAACCCTATCGAGCACCTTTAGTACGAGTTGGAGCGTCGACTTAAGGAGTGCCAGCACCGTCCGAAATTGGTGAAGGAACTGTCCTGTCTTCTCCAAGCCGAGTGGAAGAAAATACCGCTAGCCGTCGTACAACGCCTGGTTGAGAGTAGGCCCGGGAGGGTCGCAACTGTAATCGCCGCTCGTGGAGGTTCCACCAACTATTGAAGGTGAATTAACTTCGTTTTCCTTTGTTATCACAGGTGTCCAATTACTTGTTGGTAGATAGTGTATAATAAGTACATACAATACTTTTTTAGATTTTCGTTTAGCCATTTAAAACATTCAATAATCAGTGGGAAGGAGCCTGCCCAGGAGTAACCACCCAAAACAGGGTTTTAACGATTGATGTAGAACCACTCAATAAGGGAACTCTAACCAAGGACTCAACTAGTGGGGGCTCGGAAAAAGACAAAATACAACGACAATAAAGATAGCAACAAAGATTAAAACAGGGACAGTAAGAAAACTCAGTTAAAAAAAGGCGAGTGGAACGTTTTGCAATATTTGCATAAACGCATGTTCTGCGGCGGATATGTCGCGTGTTTAAACTAGTTCAGGTCGCTCATTGCAGTCAATCGAAAGGGATATAAAGTGGTAGTCGTTGCTGTGAACAGCATTGCATGTCGTCTTTCTGTCTGTGGTTGGGACGCCTAAAAGACGAACAGCCACGACCGGCTGATTAGGGAACTTTTGCTTTACGAGTTTAAACTCGGCCATAACGTTGCTCAAGCAACACGAAACTTTTGTCATGCGAAAGGCGAAGGTTTTATGGACCACGGTACCGCAACCAGATGGTTCGAAAAATTTCGCTCATGTGACAGAAACCTGGACTATCAGCCAAGGACAGGTAAGCCTCGAACCGTGGATTTGGAGGCCGTGCGATACTCCGTAGAGGCAAATCCAACAACCAGCACTCGGAGATTATTGGGCGAGCTGGGTATATCACAGACCACCATTTTTCGTCACCTTCAGGACCTCGGCAAGGTATACAAGAGCTGCCGCATTGTCCCTCATGAGCTGACGCCAGGTGAAGCAAACCGCCGAGTGGAAGTGTGCACGAAACTCCTTAAAAACCTGCGCGATGAACGTTTCATCAAAATAATTGTCACGTGCAGTGAAAAGTGGTTCCATTTCCATAATCCAATCACACAACTATAGTGTCTGATCCCGGGCCAGCTTCGTGAACCTTTTAACAAACTTGGGCACACCGAGCACAAGGTGATGCTCTGCGTCTGGTGGAATTTACGAGGGGATAATCCATTGCGAATTTGTTCCAGTTGGTCAGGCCTTCAACGTCAATATCTACTCTGAAAAGTTGGAGCGCATGTATGCCATGTTAGAGGAAAGGTAACCGGCTCTGGTGCACAGAAAGAGCGCTGCCCTACAGCAGAACAAGGCTCGGCATCATACCGTGAGAACGATCCGGGCAAAACTCCAGAAACTTGAAGGTATCGAAGTGATGCCACACCGAGCATATAGTGCGGACCTAGCTCCTTCGGATTATTACCTGTTCCGGTCCTTGGCACAGTTCCTTCGCGTATGGAACTTCAACAACCAGGAATAGGTAGCAGCTGGGGTGAAGAAGTTCTCCGCTTTGAAGGACAGAACTGGTGCGGCCGCCGAATCGGATAACTGGCAGACAGATGGCTAAAGACGGTTGCAATACGGTGGCCTATACTTTGGAATGCTAGTCAGCTTTCTTCGTAAACGTACATAAAAAGAAATACAGTGATCCAAATATAGCAAAACGCTCGACTGACCCTCTGTATTTCGGAGTTTATCTACCAGTGAGCAATAAAGGAATCAAGTGCCTCACCCGGGAGTCTTAATACAGACATTTGACGTGGACCAGGAACATCAAACAGAAGTCATCGCTCTTTCCACGTTTATAAGTGAGTAACGGAAAAAGTCTCATTGGCCGCCACCGGGAGTCGAACCCAGGGTGTTTCAGTTACGCGCCGTATATGCTTCCACTGCACCACAGCGGCCTCGAATTCCTCCAGATTCACACACACTAACTGCCAAGCCAATTGACCGATTGCTTCTTGGAACCCCGCACAATGCTGAGGATTCACCAAAGATGGTACGCAGCAACTGGACAAATAATTAGAAGGCGGATGAATAATTAATACAGACATTTAACGTGGACCAGGAACATCAAACAGAAGGCATCGCTCTTTCAACGTTTATAAGTGAGTCACGGAAAAATTCTCATTGCCCACCATCAGGAATCGAACCCAGGGATTTCCAGTTACGCGCCGGATATGCTTCCACTGCCCCACAGCGGCCTCGAATTCCTCCAGACTCACACACACTAACTGCCAAGCCCGGGAGTCATTACCAACCGGGGCTTGAACCAGCGTCTACTCGTAGGAACTGTTAGAGGCCGTCGGTTAGACCACTGCGCCACCGAAACGTCTATTTATTTCTGTAAGTAGTCGTCCGTACATTATTTGGCGCCACCGATTCCTGGAAGAGAAGGTAGCATTATGACTCGCCATTTCATCCGAAAGACTTGCCTTGGCATAACTCTTAATATTTGCCAGAAGCCGGACATTTTGGTCACTCGGTTGTCGGAATATCTTGTTGTATTCCCAATGCGATTGTTACCTCTAGTTAGAAATGTGGAAGACCATTATAACTAGAGTTTTGGCACATCATCTGCTTTGATTCCTAGAGCCATGATATTCCAGTTAAGGTAACCAGAACTATAAGCGAAAAAAAGGGGAAAATGCACTATTATACACCACTTCGGATCCGACTGTAATCGCTTCCTTTTTTGGTAAGAATGATGAGGAACTTATACACATGTTTATTAACCCTGGCACTCAAAAGAGTTCTGTGAATGACAAATTTCCGAAGTCAATATTTCATAACAAAATGTGAACAGTAAATATGCTCCATGACAAATGTCAAAAGTCTATACTTCATGATTCATTTCCAGCAACATGTCCAGGCAAAAATAGTGTTGCTGGGCCAGCGCTGAAACCAGCTTTGGCAGCCAGCAGTGCCAGAAGTAGCACAGCACTATGACGACTCTGCCCAATAGTCAATACAATGCCCCGGCGGCCACCACATGGGCCAACAGTTCAGGCCAGCAGCTGGGAAACAGTTGGCTCCCCCATCAATTGTCATATGCCATAACAGGGTCATCAGTTATCCATCACTGGCACTGGCTGCTACAAGCGGTCCTTAAGCGGTCCTGTCAGCATGTGCCATAAATTATGGCTAGCCTGATGTGGCCCGCCGATTTCCCGGTAGTGGCAGCCGGTAATGACGTGTCCTAACTGATGGCTTGCCGAATCTTGTCCGCCAATTTTCCAGCAGTAGTCATAGAAAAAAATATTCACAGTTCCCTTGAGGCACAACTCTTTTTTCGTTCCCAACGAAAATTCTGCATGACGACTTGCGCTGCAAAAGTAATCTCAACATGTCCGGTAAAATGCCAGTCTGGATCAGGTTAGCATGGAACGCAGGACGTCCTGTTTGTTAAGCGGACGATTTAGCCTCTATATTAGTTTGCCACGTACGAGCGTTTGCTTGAAGGTGAGCCTCTTTCCTGCCCGATCTGAAACAGAGTGCACTCTTTTTCATTTTACAATATTGCGAATTATTTTTAGTAGATGCCCGTTTCATAAAATTCATAAAATTAATTTTTCAATGGAACGATTGTTTTTAGTTACCTTAAGGGAACTTCACCCATTTTCAACGATTGCACCAACTTAAAGACGTTTTCCAAAGTTTTGTGCTGTCCTTGTGGTCTTGAAAGGCGATTGTTTAATTAATATTTTCATATATTTGCCCGTGCATGTCACATTCTCTTACATATTTAACGCTGTATCTTTTTTTTTTTTTTGCGCTATCCGAAGAAGCTACATTTGTTCTAAAGAGGAAAAATATTTTATTATGCGTCTCGTTGTTTTTATCAGCGAGTGTCTCCAATCTTGTGTATTCAACCCATGGATGATTATATAATATTAACATAGCGGCTTTTGTAGGGATTTTTTTTTCAAATAATTGATAAATTTTGTATGCTTATAATTCTCATTTTTTCCATCATAACGATTTTTTATGACTTTCAGGGAATTTTGTTTGGAGCTATTTAGAGTATGTTAACGAAAAATTAGACATAAATTATTTCTTGTTATTCATGGGAACGGAGTGCGTGTATTTCATGGATGTCTGTATTCGCGATTCCTTCTGTGAGTTCAGGAATTTTTCTACGAAATGGGTTTCTATAAATACATGAGAGTAATTGACTATTTCTTAAAGTTCAATAATTATTTATGTATTTTTCCTCCAACGATAATCGTCGTCGACTAAGCATTTCATTAGGAAATTAATTCGCCTCTTTACATATGGCTTTTTTCTCTTAATATCCACTAAAATAACACAATGGCGATCGCGTCGTCTTCAACTAGCTTGTACTACAAGAGACTGCGCACGTGTTACTTCTGCGCATGCGCAGTACCGTTGTTTCCAGCTACAAGCCACTCGTGGCGCTTGTTTGAAGGCTCTTAATTCACGGCGATGCTGCAAGGCCATCAATGGCTTCCAACTGATGGCTCTGCCACCAACGAACCGCTGCGGTACCGTAAGCGGCATATTTCAGTCAGCACTGACTTATCACTGCCAGCTGGAGGGCAGCGGTTTCCCAACACTTGTGTTTTTGCTGGATACTTCTTGACATATTTTCAACAGTCCCTATCATTTAAACGATAGGAAATAACTTCCGAAACTCCAGCCACCTTTACACATGAAATCTTCACCAACAAATTCATCTTGTTTTTTCGCATAAAGAACGAATGCTAGAAAACTTCAGAAGTTAGATGAAACAAATTTTAATAAATTTCACTGGTTTGAACCTTATTAGCTGTATAGTCTAACAAATATTCCCTTATGTCATGTTATAAGTTAAGGTGTAGGAGTTAGGTAGAAAATCTGCTTGAATCGAAACTTCGAAGAAATAGTCATTTTATGTTTCAGGCTGCATTTGAAATGTTGAAGGTTTCTACTACACAGTATTGCTATTTTTGACATCATGATCAGAGTTAAATCCCTGAAATGGCAATGGGCTGGACATACTGCCAGAAGGACAGATCATCGATGGACAGCCGAAATTTTAGATTGGATTCCAAGGAACAGGAAAAGACCCAGAAGAAGACCACATGGGAGATGGGTGGATGAAATTCGAAAGTATGCAGGGGTGACATGGAGGAGACTGGCACAAGACAGACCGTTGTGGAGGAAACTTGGGGAGACCTTCGTCCAGCAGTGGATTGATAATGGTTGACAATGATGATGATGATGAATTAAAATATTGTTAAAATATAAAATAAATATGAAAATTGCACATAATATTTGTCAGGTCCTGCTGACTTCGATCTACCACTAGACCTTACTGAATCCTTATCCCTTAAATGGGCCTGACGTAGGTTCTTTTGAGTACCGTCGAGTCGAACTCGATCGCTGAAATACTGGAATTTGTTAAAAATCTACGATAATGAGGAACTCCAATGACAAGTCCCGAGTCAGACCAAACAAAATTTAATAGATGAAATAATAAGTTCCGTTTGATTGGCTATCTCCACGTGCCAACAGGTTTCTAGATAGCGAACACTTCACTATCTCACGATATCCCAGTGACCCTCCGCCACGTGGACTTGAGTCGTTCCGTCTAAAACCTCGGGCGAGATTTTATCGCCAAAAACCCCTGACATCTCCGTCAGTGAAAACGAAGAACCCTGAATGGTCTAACAAACACTCTCTGCGTAAAGCACCACGTCCAACTCCGTGGAACCCTTAATCCCCCCCCCTTTCCGCCCCTAGATATCCTTTTGGTGTGGAGTTAGCAGATCACCGGAAGTGGTGACCTTTGACCTATACATCAGACCCCGTCGATCAGGTCGAAGTCAACGGATGCCGCTAGTAACATGCTTCGTTCGGTGTTACATAATCCACCTTACAAAGGAAATGATGCCACGTGCCAACACGTGCGTTTGAATTTATATTACATTGCCTTTGAAATGAGAAATAATTAGAGAAAAGATTACTGCATGAAATTAATTAGTGGTGCCCGACTCCATCACCTTACAATATTCGAATTTAAAAAATAAAAAACTAATGCCATTATATACGAGAATATTTAAAACTTTTAATGCTGCTGTGGAGATGGAATATTTGTTTAATTGTGTACAAGCACATAAACACCTTGTTTTATCCGTCGCAATGTCATGCTACTTCGGAAACTTGCTTCAGCCAATCATCTATTCAGAGGCAGAGTAGATACGTGAATGCCCGTAACCGCTTGTTCAGCTCATCGAACGTCGTCAGCTGTGGACTAAGGAGTTTCTACGGTTTGCCGTCGAATGCGGAAACAGAGGCGTTGTGATGTCTCACTGCGGTGAAAAATGTTACCTTCCCCCAACCGGTATCACCACAATCGTGCGACAGTCATTGCATCCTAGTGCGTTTCTTCCGCGATTAGATGCAATGACCAACCTGCCGTATGTAAACCTATGATGGAATCTATTGCAAAGATGTCCGTTGGGTGATAGGTTTCCCCATGACGTCACCCAAGTATTCTCATGCCTCACACCTGCTTACCCTACCGAGAATACTCCAATTCAGGGACATAGACGCCAGGGGAGGTCAATTAAACTTATAGTTACGCCGTGCAGCTTTCTCCTTTTACCTCCCTCGCCTATCAAGTGATTTGTTCGCAACTTCATTGATTTACAAAACCCAATAATCGAAGCATACCCATCAATCGGCATAGAGCTGAAACAAACATTTACTGTTGTGGCATTTTTTTAATCGAACGATGTACACTGCTGAAATATGTTTTTTACTAAGTCCTTTTGATCGATTAAATATTTCCTAATATTAATATTTATAATTCCACAGAATGTCTCACAGAAGACGAAATCAGATAATTGTCTACCAATCGAGATTCTATGAGTGCCATAAAATTGCATTTAATGTCGGAATTCTTCATGTCGAGTTGTTCAGCAGATGCATAACATTTGTCTGGTTTTGGCTAAAGGAGAAACTTGACTATCAGTTTTATGGCAGGCGCTCCATAATCAGTTATCACTGCAAAGTGAAAATTGGTACTTTATTCGATGACATCAGCCACCAATCAGGGAAACGAACCGTCTTTTCAAAAAATCGCAGAGTTTCTAGGGCGTCTTTCCAGAAAGTGTAAGGAGAGTGATAATTTAGTCAAGGATTCAGGAAAGTCTATCTGATTTCAGAGGAAGAGAGCGGAACTACGCATTGTAACTAAAGTAGAATAAAACGATCTTCAATGCTCTACAAGCAGTGGATTTGATGTAGTGTCCATGTGAAACAATTTCCATAGAAATTGGGCGTTGAGATTTTTGAACTTTATGAATCCAAGCAAAATCTTTGGAAGTATTGCCCCAGCCAGCCGCCCCTGTGGCGCAGTGGTAAAAGCGATGGCTTCTTACCATTCGCACGTAATGGGTCCGGGTTCGAATCTCGTTGAGCCATGGACGTCGTGATTGCCTTACGCTACTGACTCTCTCCCTTCCCTGGAACCAATAACCGTAAATTAGGGACAGGCGACTTCTTACAGTCCATCGAGTTGCTCTTAGTGGTCGTTCAACCTTCATTTGCTCCGATACAAACGTATTGGAAATGCAACGAAATTACTCATTGAGCTAATAAGAATTTGGTTTGTGTGGTTAGTGTAGTGGATGCAACGAAATTACTCATTGAGCTAATAAGAATTTGGTTTGTGTGGTTAGTGTAGTGGATGCAACGAAATTACTCATTGAGCTAATAAGAATTTGGTAATACAAAAAAAAAAAACATTTTGTGCAGTTTAACTTCTCGAAAAGAACTAAAAGTTTTGGATTACAAAAAAAAAAAAAAAAAAAGCGAAGCTGAAGCTGAGACCATATACAAACAAAACCTTTGGTATTATGAATTACTCTCGTTTTTGATGGACCAAGAAAAAGAAGACATCATATAGATAAAAATAAGGATGGTAAAAGTGATAGTGATAAGGTATTTAGCAAAAGCTTAAATAACTTTCCAATAACAAGCTTTCTGTGAAATCCCAAAATTTATGCAATGTTGGAGAACGTGATAATGACATAACGTAGCGCCATAAATTCACTTCATTTCCTGAAAGAAATTACGTCTTCTGTGATCTCTTACAGGAAAGCTAGTAATTTAGTTTCACCTTAAGTGGTAGCTGGCGGTGATCTGCAACTCGCAACCACCTGCCATTTCTGCATCATGTGATAACGGTTTTAATACAGTATTGTGGTGGAAATTTACTCAGTCACCGGCTCATACCGTATAGCGCAGATGAAATTCAGGGGGAATTTTCTGACGTGATGTCTCAATACCACCTAACACCTAGATACATAATTTGGCCCCAGAATTGGAGGTGACGGGTTTTCTTTGGGGAAAAACAGAGAAACGTGGATAATGTGGTCAACTGGTGCTCCCCAGACCATGATTAAAAGACTGCGTGCCACGTGACGTAGTTTCCCGGAAAAGTCTTGTTAAGGCAGCCCCAGGAATTTCAAGAGCTGCCAAGAAGACTCAAGGCCGATATCGCAGAGTCACAATAGTCTTCAAATGCATTGCGTGCAAATAAGAAGAAGAGAGTTTGAAAGTGCTAGTGGTTTCAGTTTTACGGCTGAAGCATCGGTATACAAGGACGCACCGCCAACGGTAACCGATAACACGCTTACAGTTGGTAAATACAGTTGGCTATTGCAAAATCGCGTACACTTGGCTATTGCAAAATTGCGTACAGTTGGCTATTGCAAAATCTATGCTCATTAAGGCGTCTATTACTATACCGTGCAAATTAATTGGGACACGCTATTTTATTCTCAGATATGTAATGTGATCGCCAGTTGATGTCGAAAACCAACGTACACCGGTTTTATCAACTGTGAGGTGGTGTGCCTGTTATAACGTGACAGTAAGGATGTGGTTTGACCGGTTTTAAACAGGAAATAGGCACTTCAGCTTCAGTTGTGAGCTTTCGTGTGTGGCAGGTGGATGTTAGTTTTTTGCTCTCTGTGAGTACGTGTTGCTTTCGTGTATTGAAAAATGGATATTTCCCCAAGGAAACGTGCAAAAATAATTGCTCTGAAGGATTACACTTCCATGACAGTGAGAGATATCGCTTCTGCAGTTGGTGTAGGCAAATCAAGTGTATCAAGACTGCTTACGCGATACAATGCATCTGGATCATAGTCTCCAAAAAGGAGAGGTAAATGTGGAAGAAAACGAAAAACAACTCCACGAACCGATAAATATCTAATCAAAAATAGTAAAATCAATCCAGAAAAAACAAGCACCGACCTTCAAAGTGATTTATTGGCTAGTGGTTGTGATGTTAGTGATTCAACTGTACGCCGTAGGCTTCTGAAAGTTGGCCGAAATACAAGACGACCAACGAAAAAACAATATTTGAATGCGAAAATGAAGATAAAACGTTAAGCATGGGCCAAAAATATAAATCATGGACTGCTGACGACTAGAAAAAGGTAATTTTCACTGATGAAACTCATTTATTTGTGCAGGGGTACCAGGCAAATGTCGTTAGACGAAGCAACTGTGAACCCTTAAGACCTGAGCGTGTCAAACAAACTGTAAAACACCCTCTGAAACAGATGTTTTGGAGTTTTTGTCACATCAAATGGCACTGGAAGCTTAGTTCCTGTTCAAGGTATGATGAATTCAGCCCAGTATGTAGAAATATTACGATGTAGGATTGTTCCATTCTTGCAAACTTTTGACGGAACATTTCAATGACTTGGCCCCATGTCACAATTCAAAATTGGTCAAGAATTTCATGCTGGAAAATCAAATTCATTTGCTTGATTGGCCTGGAAATTCACCAGGCTTAAATCCCATAACAAACTTGGGGAATATTTTGAAAAGACGTTTAGGTAAAATGGACTGTACAACCAAAGAACACATGATAACGAATACTATAAAAGTGTGGTTCCACGATTATGAAGTCAAAAATATTTGCAGTCAATTAGTAGAGTCAATGCCAAAACGAATTCAGGAGGTCATTTCTGGTAAAGGAGGACATACTTCGTACTAATTGAAGTATTTATCAGTGTATATGAAGGGATGTAAGGTCAGGTGATGCGTAACATCACAGCCTCTCCTTGACAACTGTCAACCCCGCCTTCTCGTGGTGCATCCTGTTCCCACTAAAGGGGCTCTGACGACCGCCCATAGCAGCATAACTATACCATCGGGATCAGAGGAAATTCTATCCCACACTCACCAACCCGCTTGGCCGGCGTGGTGAGTTATGGCCAAACCCCCCTCCAAAATGATTCCACAACTTAAATCTTGGCCCTCAGTCTCCGGCAGCTGGAATGTACCTGGCCAAGGCAGCGGCCAGTGCGACATGAAGGCAGAGGGTGCTAAGAATCCCCGGAGGACCGGACTAGGCTGCCATCTGATGCTGACCTTGGCTACTTACAATGGACGCTCCCTATCTTCTGATTCAAGGCTTCTTGAATTGGAAGAGGAACTACAAAGGATCAAGTGGGACATCGTGGGGCTAAGTGAGGTAAGGAGAAAAGGAGAAGATCTCATCGAACTGAAAAGTGGACATCTCTTCTACTATCGTGGGACAGATACTGGCAGAACTAGTGGTGTTGGATTTATAATAAACAAGAAACTGAAGGATAAAGTTGTAGAAGTTGAAAGTTCCTCTGACAGAGCTGCACGACTTGTTATCCAACTCTCGAAAAGATACCAGGCTCAGATTATTCAAACTTATGCACCCACCACAAGTCATCCTGAAGAAGAAATTGAAGAATTTTATGAGGAAATTTGTCATCTAAATAATAAAGGTAAGCAGCACTTGAAAATAATTATGGGAGATTTCAATGCAAAAATAGGGCAACGGCAACAGAATGAAACTTCAGTAGGTAAATTCGGTCACGGCAACAGAAACCAGCGTGGAAATACTCTCGTTGAGTTTGCAGAGGCAGAAGGGTTTTTCATCTTGAACTCCTTCTTCAAGAAAAAGCCACACAGGAAATGGACATGGAGACATCCAAATGGGACGACAAGTGAAATTGATTTTATTATGTGTAACAAAAAATTCGTCATAGAAGACTGCAGTGTGCTAAACAAGTTCAACACAGGTAGTGACCATAGATTGGTGAGATGTAAGATGCACCTCAACACTAAACTTGAACGTGGCAAGCTCATAAGACAAACAAAATCTATTGACATAACCAACCTTAAAAAACACCATAATACCTTCAAGTTAGAACTGAAGAACAGGTTCTCTGCTTTAGAAGGCCCTAACATCAGAAGAAGTGGACATCGCTGAAGTTAACAGAAAAGTAACCAAAGCTCTTATGGAAACAGCAACAAAATTAGCTGGGTCTAAGAACAAGTTGCATGTGAACAAATTATCAGGAAAAACCAAAAAGTTGATGCAAAAAAGAAGAGAGATGAGGACAACTAAAGAAGATGTGACTTCCAAAAAGGAATATATAGAGCTATGCAAGACAGTAAGAAAAAGTATCACTGAAGACGTAAGGAAATTCAACTGTGAACTAGTGAGGAAAGCAATTGAAAACAACCAAAGCCTAAAGATAGCAAAGGGACATCTCAGTAAGGGAAGAAAACAGATTATGGCACTGAGAAAAGAAGATGGTTCTGTAACAAGAAATAGAGGCGAAATTTTGACAAGAGTGAAAGATTTCTACTCCAAATTATATGAAAGGGATGATATATGCACTCCAGACATCATGAAAGATACCAGTACCAGAGTTCCCCCAGTCCTTCCAGCAGAAGTTGCACATGCAATCAAGAATATGAAGCGAGGAAAAGCTCCAGGAGAAGATGGAATTACTGTAGACATCATACAAGAAGCAAGTGGAGAAATCGAAACAGTACTCGCCCAAATTTTCACTCGATGCCTTAATGAAGGAAAGATTCCTGAGGATTGGAACACCGCTACAATGATCCTGCTACATAAGAAAGGTGACATTGAGGATCTTGGAAACTACAGACCTATCAGCCTCCTATCAGTAGTTTATAAAATCTTCACTAAAGTTCTTTCACACCGCTTGAAGGTAGCACTAGACATGGCTCAACCGAGAGAACAAGCTGGATTCAGGAGTGGCTACAGCACAATAGATCATATCCACGTGCTGAGAGAACTAATTGAAAGAGCGAGGGAATATGAACTTCCATTGTGCATGGCTTTTATCGATTATGAAGAAGCCTTTGATTCGGTGAAACCATCAGCAGTTACAATGGCTCTGAAAACCTGCGGTATTGAAGATGCATACATTAATATTATTAATAACATCTATGAAAATGCAAGTGCAAAGATTAGGCTGTTTAAAAATACAACACACGTAAAAATTGGAAAGGGAGTGAGACAAGGTGACACCATATCTCCGAAGCTCTTTAATGCCACATTGGAGGGTGTTTTTCAGTCGCTGAGCTGGGAAAACAAGGGGATAAAGATTAATGGAGATTATCTAACCCACCTTCGTTTTGCTGATGACGTAGTCGTTTTTGCAACTACCCCATCAGAGCTGCAGAGTATGATCCAGGAACTTGCTGACAAGAGTAAAGAAGTGGGATTAAAAATGAACTTTCAGAAGACAAAAGTGATGTTCAATGCTTTTACAAGAAATGAAGATTTATCGATTGATGGAGAAAAGCTGGAGATAACAGACACGTACGTTTATCTTGGACAGCAGATATCAAGTGAGGGTCACATTGATGAAGAAATTAATCGGCGTACAAAACTTGCCTGGAGAGCTTTTGGAAGAAACAGCATAATTTTCAAGAGCAATATGCCATTATGTCTTAAAAGAAAAGTGTTTGATCAATGCATCCTTCCATGGCTTACGTATGGTGCAGAAACGTGGACCTTAACTAAAAGAGACATACTAAGGCTGCAGACAACTCAAAGTAGAATGGAGAGGTGCATGCTTGGTGTAACCAGGAGAGATAAGAAGAGGAACTCGTGGATCCGAAAAATGACAAGAGTGGAAGACATCATGATCAGAGTTAAATCCCTGAAATGGCAATGGGCTGGACATACTGCCAGAAGGACAGATCATCGATGGACAGCCGAAATTTTAGATTGGATTCCAAGGGACAGGAAAAGACCCAGAAGAAGACCACATAGGAGATGGGTGGATGAAATTCGAAAGTATGCAGGGGTGACATGGAGGAGACTGGCACAAGACAGACCGTTGTGGAGGAAACTTGGGGAGACTTTCGTCCAGCAGTGGATTGATAATGGTTGACAATGATGATTATGATGATGATGATGATGATGATGAAGGCATAGAATGATATAAAGGCATAGGTTTGGGAAAAAAAGAGTGATTTTTTTACTTTGTTCCAATTAATTTGCACAGTATAGTATGAGAAATTCTAAAAAAGTAATGCGTAAAATATATCACTTCCAGAACAAAAGTACGAAACATTCTAAAAATAAAATGCCTAAAATTTATCATGAACTACTTTCCTTCACGTTTTCACGTTGGTTGTGATCAGGTTGCATGTAAACAAAGCGGAAAGACACAGACACACACTTTTATTTTATTATTATAGATTAAGCAAGTGTCGAGTTAACAGGCGGAGTATTTCCATTTCTTCGTTTTTCAATTCAAACGATTTTTTTAAGTTAATGTTAGGAATCCGAGTTTCGTGAAACGGTTCATGTAAAAGGCCATCTAGTTTTAATTAAAATTCCTCAATGACATGGAATTTCGGAAATCTGCAGACGTTAAAACCTGGCCATGCATGAACGAAGTCCAATCGCATGCCAAAAATGACTGTGATCGGATGTGTCATGTCGTAGCTATGCCGAAACAACTAATTGTCCCGAGTCTCGTATAGAGAGCGGATTTTTTCAATTATTATTAATATTGGTTAGCTTTTAATGACCATTATTTTCATACGATACGACCAATCACCATGATAACAACCCTATGTCACTCACTATGCCTTTCCCTTTCTCTGTGGCAGGTAGCACCCCGATCGTCTGAAGATCTTTGGAGGAGATAAGTAACAAACGACACCTTCTCAAAACCCGGAAACCCCCTTAAAAATGCAAGTTTTTGAACGATTATTTCTCAATGACAAGGAATTTCGGAAATCGGAAGGCGTTAAAACCTGACCTTGGACGATGTCCAATCGCATGCAAAAACTCACGGGGATAGGATGAGCCATCTCGTACTAACAACTAATTATCTCGAGTCTCGTAAAGAGAGCTCCACTCAGCCTCGCTTTGCTCAATAAAATCGCAGAATTCCACAATATCGGCTATCGTAAATTTTCGCATCGTACACGAAGAACAACTGCCCGCTGCGATGGCGAGTGTTTGGTTAGTTCTGTCTTGTCAAAGCATTATCAGTTTCAAATTCTACAAAGGTGTGGCATAGAATGAAGAATATTTACACATTGTTTTAGACAATTTGGAACAAATGGACCATATAGCGCTTACCCAAGGTTATTTATAGCAAGATGGGGCAACAGGCCATACCGTAGTAACATCCACCATGGCGATGATCTAGTTTTGTATTAGATCCAGAGATTTTTAAATATCCGTTACTCCCCCGAAACACCTAATTTATGCTTTATTATGACATACAGCGCACATGTACACTGAAGTGCTAGAAAAACCGGTACACCAGTCTAATACTTGGTAGGTCCCCCAAGGGAGCGCAGGACTGCAGAAATATGACGGGGCATGGACTCCACTAGCTTCTGGAAATATGCTGCAGGCAATGAACACCATACTTCCTGCAGAGCCTTCCACAATTCAGGTATATACCGAGGTCTCGGATTCCTTTGTTCGATAGCGCGTTGCATGACATCCCAAATGTGTTCTATCACGTTCAGATCTGGTAACTTGGGTGGGAATGGCAAAACCCCAAATTCAGATGAATGCTCCTCTAACCATAATGTGGCATTCCGACACTTGTGTGGAGGTGCATTGCCTTGTTGGAACATGCCCAACCCATCAGCATGAATGCAGGACATGAACGGATGTACCTCGTCTGAAAGGATGCGCACATAGCGTTGGCCGGTCACAGACGTTTGTAGACGTACCAGGGGTCCCAGTAAAGTCCAGCTAAACACATCCCATACCATTACGGACCCCCCACCAGTCGGTACAATTCCCTGTTGACAGGCGGGATCCATGGCTTCATGGAGTTTGCGCCACACACGAATCCTTCCATCTGCTCGGTATCGTAGGTTGGAGGTTTCGCCGGAATTCTTGTAGTCATGGTACACCCTTGCAATGTTCGTCCGTGAAAATCCGAACTTTGTTTCTACCTACGAAATACTATGGCCCATCTCACGAGCGCCAACTATGACGCCGCGTTAGAAATCGCTTAAATCGTTATTACTTGTCATTCTCATGCCCGAAACAGCTCTGACAGCTGGCAAGGATGTCTATAGCTTTATATACGCACTGGCGGACGCAATTGAGTACGCGGGCCGCGGGTGGCTTAGTGGACAACGTTCGTGACTGCCACGGAATGGGCCTCAGGTTCGATCCCAGGCAGGTACGAACGCTAGATCCACTAAATATCCGCCGTGCGTCGGATGGGCACGTTAAGGCGTCTGACCACGGGTACTGCCCCCCCGTAATAAATAAGGTCGTCGTCCTCCCCCTTTCTACTTCGCTTCCGTGTCACTTATTATCGGGCATCTCCTAGTTTCCTGTTTCTAAGGGTTGTTTAAGACTTGGGATCAGACACTCCCTTCCTAAAATCCTCTACATATGATCATCATCAACTGAGTACGCGCATAGGTGACGTTGCTATGTGTTTTGCATAAGCTCGACTGTACCAGTTTTTCTGGAACTTCAGTGTATTTATGGATCTTACGGAACAAGCATTTTTACAAAACTATATATGCATGCAAACTTTCATGGTACACAGCTAATCACCGAACTGCCTAGTTGTGTCAACATCTTGGGAACGGCGTTTTGTCTTTTATTTCTAGCAAACATGTTAAGTACATCTCGCAGAATTTCTCAATATGGGCCGCCGAGAATTTTCGCATTGGAAGACGAAGAACAAAATAAGGAAAAAAGCTAAAAGAACAGCTAAGCACTGAACTGCTTAATTTTGTCAACTTCTGAAGACGGTCTTTTCGTTTTTTTATTTCAGCGAAACACATTAAGTACCATTTGTTCCGCACTGTACAAATTCAGAATTGACCTTGTTACAATATCTTCAAATAAAACAGAACTTTCAGCTTTATTCCTCAAATGAGAACACGCTAGCCTAATGTTTTCTCACCATAAAGCAATACGTATATTAACATTCTACACACCTTAAGAAGACAGCGAACGGTAGACGCTGTAACTCTCAAGGTCCATTTCTCTTTACTCTCCTGTGTGTGGAAGATCCATATTCTCCTGAGCTCGATAATAATATTGTCAGTCAGTATGACTCTTTCAGTGGCGGTGTGGTGTACACATACGGTCAAAGAAGTGGGCTGCCAGACAAAAAGGTAATTGGATTGCTGCATGTCTCGTGTATTTCCTTCAATAAAAAGATTTAGAAATATATGTAATTTTATTTGTGGGACAGGACTCAATATCGCTTAATTGAAGTGACTTTTTGAATGTCCCACAAAAATTACGGAGATGAACAATTGAATCTGTTTAAGAAAATGTAAGAACAGTTTCTAAAATGTATTAAAACAGAAAATAAATCGGTTAAGTGAGCCTTAAAAATGAATTTTTCCGGTGAATGCTCTTCATTTTGTCGTAAACTGTTTCATGATTTCCTCTACCATCAAACCCTCATTTTAAAACTGTCTTTTCTTTAGAAAAATATTCTTTCGTGGAGGAAGATCGATACTCAAAAAGAAAAAGGAAGTTTTTCCTTTCTTTTTTTAATATAATTTATCCTCGACTTTTTGTTTCTTCAATCTGTAGGTCTCTCGGACTTTATTTTGCTTCAGGAAGAAAAAAAAAAAGCAAATATGGGTATATATATATAACTTATTTTTTATTTCTTCTTTCTTTTGATACTTCAGCGAAACACAACTGAAGGGAAACAGAAGACGTGTACTTTATAAAATTGAACTCATCTTGAGCGTACGACGTGAAACAGAAGACTGCGATACAAATGATTGACTTTGAGTTTGGTATATTTAACTATGTGACTCAATACTTTAAAAGAAATAACAGAATATATCGATTTGAAAAGCGCACAGAAAGTTTCAAGATTAACGGAGAAAGTTCAGTTGTCTCTCATTATTGATCATAAGCGTAATAATGGAGCTATTCTGTCTTCCTTAAATGTAAGGAAGAAATAAATGATTGTCCCTTCTTAAAAAGATAAAAAAGCTAAGAAATCGTAGTAAATTTCACAGATCGTGGTTAAAAAAAATTAACATTTTAACAAGCTACTCACATAAGAACTTGAATACATATTTTTTTACAAACATTTTGACGAAATCGTAAAATAAAGATCTCTGACAAAGCATTCTGTTAAACTATCCAATGATACCACGACGGAAGACCACTTGCTATCGACATCTTAAAATTACTGTTAACAAACTTTTCTTGATAAAGTTGTCATCTTTGAGAAGCACAAATCCGCATGAATTTAATGTATAAACAAAATTAAGGTCAATACTGTTAAACGATAATTTGCGACAATGCAAATTTGGTGGGGTATTGAAACTAATCTTTTGATTTTGCGGATGTCCGCTGACGTATTAAAACCAATTTTATTAACTTGGATCTCGAATTCCAGGTAAGACATGATTATTTGGTTCAGTTTTACGAAATTTTCTCGGTTCCTTAGCTAATGCTATGGTACTCTTACATTAGGGACAGACTCATCTCCCTGTGCTTTGATGCTCATTATGTAGTTAAGCCAGAGATATATTAGGAAAACGGATACAGTGCGGTTCAACATGTAAAGATGCGTATTTCGCCTGAGCTCCGACGTCTCAAAATATTAAATTTACAATTGGCTTTATATTATTTTTACTGCTCACGCAAGGCAGCAAGAATCAATAAGGGTATTTTAAATATGATTTCTTACTGAGTTTTAGATCTTGTTCTATATACAGTGCTACTTCTTTCTGGAGATAAAAGCGTGGAAACGCTTAAGAATAAATTCTAAGAAGGTGGAAGAGAAGACCTATTAAAACGCAACTAAATCCCTTGAACATTTTCTTTAAGCCTTATTATTTTTGCACCGTACAAAATGCATAAACATGCTTAAATACAAAGTATAATAAATCAATAAAATACAATATTATACAAATGATTTATTATATTATATTATATTATATTATATTATATTATATTATATTATATTATATTATATTATATTATATTATATTATATTATATTATTACATTACATTATATTATAACGTTAAATGCAAATACTAGCTTATATTATATTAATTATTTTATTTAAAAGCAGCATTGTGTAACAGCTTTATAATACATAGTAAATGCTGAAATTAAAATCTCATTACGCCGAAATCAAAATTATCTACCAAGGAGAGGGAAATTTGCAATAGCGATTATAGGACACTGTGGAACACAAGGAACTGCATTTTGTTCCTAAAACACAATTCAAATTCTATACAACTCTTGAGAAAATTTGTACCGTTTCTCATTATTTCAATTTTATAGGATAGAACTGGACAATCGAAGGCCTAACTATTTTTATGAATAATAATGAGATTATTGCTGCTATTGAAAGAGAAGTCCTAACCTAGATGATTATCAAATTCGGCCAGGAATATCCCCTTTCATATTTACTAGCAGACTCAACAATTATTTGCAAAGTTCTCTTCAGATGTAAATTTTGCTTAGTTATTTCTTTTCCTTGATATGTAGGCATTCTTTAAAACAGTGAATCTTTTCTCTTTCATTGAGTTGGAACCTGTTAGGCAACTTTTTGATTTCTTATTCACTCTATAGTATATTTTACTTTATATATTGGGGTGTCGGGAAAAAAACTGCGTTTTCGCATAGGACTGTTCCACAACATAAATATGAATATTCTCTGCAAGGCAGTTTTCTTATGCCGGAGTCGACTGAAAGCGCGTACTGTGGGAAATCAAACGAGGAGTGAAATATATATCGAGATCCATGCGTTGAACTTTACCGTGGTCAGTTTGAATATCCACAATGTTTGAAATATCGGCTGTATTGCGACATTACTGGAAACAGGGATTTAAGCTGTTGAAGAAGCCTGAAAAAATTAAGCGAAGTTGAAGGATTGGCATAGCGGTTACTCAGACCGCGCAAACTATTTGCAAGAAATGTGTACCCGGTGACATAAGATTGAAAAGAAAGGTTCGGATAGGCCCTCTGCTCTTGATTCGGATGCTCTGCAAACGGCTGTAGAAGACAAACCGCGAACAAGCACTCGAAAATTGTCAGCAGAACTGAAAGTTTCTAAATCTAGCATCGCTGAGCACTTGCGTAAGATCGGAACGGTTTACAGCCGATGACGTGAGGTGCCTCATGAGCTCGCCTCACGTCAAGAACAACGACGTGTCGAGGTATGCCAGAAACTGCTTAGAAATCCATGCGATACACAATTTATCAGTAGAATAATTACTGGGGATGAAAAGGGGATATATCTGTGTAATCCAGATTCTTCATAACAGTGGTTGAATAGAGGTGAATCAGCTTTACCTAACCCCGAGCAAGGACGTTTTGGGAAATAGTTCATGCTGTGTGCCACGTGGAATTATGAAGGTGTAATCTACTTTGAGCTCATTTCGAATGGTCTGTCTATGAATGCCAAACTTTATTCTCAGGAACAGGACAGAATGTATGACAAGCTTTAACGGGAGTTTCTTGCCTCAATCAAACAAAAGCGAACACTGCTGCAGCAAGATAATGCAAAACCTCATAAGGCTAATCGGACCTATGTTAGACTTCAAGAACTGCACAGAATCGAACTACTGCCTCATCCAATACACAGCCCCGAACTCGCCCCCTTCAGACTATCATTTGCTTCGGGGAATGGTGTATTTTCTCTGTAGAAAGCAGTTGACTACTTTGGACGATGTCGAACGCTAATGCCAAGAGTTCTTTGCCTCTAAACCGAAATGTTGGTACCGTGCAGGAATTGAACAACTGGCAAACAGATAGGTTCAGACTATGGAACAAGATGGAATGTCCTTTGAAATTTAACTTGGATTCTTCCAAGGCTCTGGGTAAGTGAAACTGTTGTATCAGAAAAGCAGTTCTTTACTGGCCATTTCAATATAGTGCATCGCAGCCCCGATGGCGCAGTGGTCTTAGCGATGGCTTCTGACCATTCGTCCGAGATGGGTCCGGGTTCGAGTCCCGGTGAGGCATGGATGTTATGTAACTGTAATATATCATCATCATCATTGTCAACCATTATCCCACTGCTGGACGAAGGTCTCCCCAAGTTTCCTCCACAATGGTCTGTCTTGTGCCAGTCTCCTCCATGTCACTCCCGCATACTTTCGAATTTCATCCACCCATCTTCCATGTGGTCTTCTTCTGGGTCTTTTCCTGTCCCTTGGAATCCAATCTAAAATTTCGGCTGTCCATCGATGGTCTGTTCTTCTGGCAGTATGTCCAGCCCATTGCCATTTCAGGGATTTAACTCTGATCATGATGTCTTCCACTCTTGTCATTTTTCGGATCCACGTGTTCCTCTTCTTATCTCTCCTGGTTACACCAAGCATGCACCTCTCCATTCTACTTTGAGTTGTCTGCAGCCTTTGTATGTCTCTTTTAGCTAAAGTCCACGTCTCTGCACCATACGTAAGCACTGGAAGGATGCATTGATCAAACACTTTTCTTTTAAGACACAATGGCATATTGCTCTTGAAAATTATGCTGTTTCTTCCAAAAGCTCTCCAGGCAAGTTTTGTACGCCGATTAATTTCTTCACCAATGGTACCCTCACTTGATATCTGCTGTCCAAGATAAACGTACGTGTCTGTTATCTCCAGCTTTTCTCCATCAATCGATAAATCTTCATTTCTTGTAAAAGCATTGTACATCACTTTTGTCTTCTGAAAGTTCATTTTTAATCCCACTTCTTTACTCTTGTCAGCAAGTTCCTGGATCATACTCTGTAGCTCTGATGGGGTAGTTGCAAAAATGACTATGTCATCAGCAAAACGAAGGTGGGTTAGATAATCTCCATTAATCTTTATCCCTTTGTTTTCCCAGTTCAGTGATTGAAAGACATTTTCCAATGTGGCATTAAAGAGCTTCGGAGATATGGTGTCACCTTGTCTCACTCCTTTTCCAATTTTTACGTGTTGTATTTTCAAACAGCCGAATCTTTGCACTTGCATTTTCATAGATGTTATTAATAATATTAATGTATGCATCTTCAATACCGCAGGATTTCAGAGCCATTGCAACTGCTGATGGTTTCATCGAATCAAAGGCTTTTTCATAATCGATAAAAGCAATGCACAATGGAAGCTCATATTCCCTCCCTCTTTCAATTAGTTCTCTCAGTACGTGGATATGATCTATTGTGCTGTAGCCACTCCTGAATCCAGCTTGTTCTCTCGGTTGAGCCATGTCCAGTGTCACCTTCAAGCGGTGTGAAAGAACTTTAGTGAAGATTTTATAAACCACTGATAGGAAGCTGATAGGTCTGTAGTTCCTGAGATCCTCAATGTCACCTTTTTTATGTAGCAAGATCATTGTAGCGTTGTTCCAATCCTCAGGAATTTTCCCTTCATTAAGGCATCGAGTGAAAATTTGGGCGAGTACTGTTTCGATTTCTCCACTTGCTTCTTGTATGATGTCTATAGTAATTCCATCTCCTCCTGGAGCTTTTCCCCGCTTCATGTGCTTGATTGCATGTGCAACTTCTGCTGGAAGGACTGGAAGAACTCTGGTACTGGTACCTTTCATGATGTCTGGAGTACATGTATCATCCCTTTCATATAATTTGTAGTAGAAATCTTTCACTCTTGTCAAAATTTCGCCTCTATTTCTTGTTACAGAACCATCTTCTTTTCTCAGTGCCATAATCTGTTTTTTCCCCTTACTGAGATGTCCCTTTGCTATCTTTAGGATTTGGTTGTTTTCAATTGCTTTCCTTACTAGTTCACAGTTGAATTTCCTTACGTCTTCAGTGATACATTTTCGTACTGTCTTGCATAGCTCTATATATTCCACTTTGGAAGTCACATCTTCTTTAGTTGTCCTCATCACTCTTCTTTTTTGCATCAACATTCTGGTTTTTCCTGATAATTTGTTCACATGGAATTTGTTCTTAGACCCATCTAATTTTGTTGCTGTTTCCATAAGAGCTTTGGTTACTTTTCTGTTAACTTCAGAAATATCCACTTCTTCCGATGTTAGGCCTTCTAAAGCAGAGAATCTGTTCTTCAGTTCCAATTTGAAGGTATTATGGTGTTTTTTAAGGTTGGTTATGTCAATATATTTTGTTTGTCTTATGAGCTTGCTACGTTCGAGTTTAGTGTTGAGGTGCATCTTACATCTCACCAATCTATGGTCACTACCTGTGTTGAACTTGTTTAGCACACTGCAGTCTTCTATGACGAATTTTTTGTTACACATAATAAAATCAATTTCACTTGTCGTCCCATTTGGATGTCTCCATGTCCATTTCCTGTGTGGGTTTTTCTTGAAAAAGGAGTTCAAGATGAAAAACCCTTCTGCCTCTGCAAACTCTACGAGAGTATTTCCACGCTGGTTTCTGTTGCCGTGACCGAATTTACCTACTGAAGTTTCATTCTGTTGCCGTTGCCCTATGTTTGCATTGAAATCTCCCATAATTATTTTCAAGTGCTGCTTACCTTTATTATTTAGATGACAAATTTCCTCATAAAATTCTTCAATTTCTTCTTCAGGATGACTTGTGGTGGGTGCATAAGTTTGAATAATCAGAGCCTGGTATCTTCTCGAGAGTTGGATAACGAGTCGTGCAGCTCTGTCAGAGGAACTTTCAACTTCTACAACTTTATCCTTCAGTTTCTTGTTTATTATAAATCCAACACCACTAGTTCTGCCAGTATCTGTGTAACGATAGTAGAAGAGATGTCCACTTTTCAGTTCAATGAGATCTTCTCCTTTTCTCTTTACCTCACTTAGCCCGACGATGTCCCACTTGATCCTTTGTAGTTCCTCTTCCAATTCAAGAAGCCTTGAATCAGAAGATAGGGAGCGTCCGTTGTACGTAGCCAAGGTCAGCATCAGATGGCAGCCTAGTCCGGTCCTCCGGGGATTCTTAGCACCCTCTGCCTTCATGTCGCACTGGCCGCTGCCTTGGCCAGGTACATTCCAGCTGCCGGAGACTGAGGGCCAAGATTGAAGTTGTGGAGTCATTTTGGAGGGTTTGGCCATAACTCACCACGCTGGCCAAGCGGGTTGGTGAGTGTGGAATAGCATTTCCTCTAATCCCGATGGTATAGTTATACCGCTATTGGCTTAGGAACGGGCGACTGCTTATATCCCATTGAGTTGCTCATGGCGGTCGTTAAACCCTCAAAAGGAAATACTGCATTGCTGTCTAAATGTTGTACTGCGATACATTACGTACAAAAAATAAACTTTCCCGTGTACAACATGGAGAAAAACCAAAAGCAAGGAGTATATTCCGACGAAATTTCTCCCTCACATGATAAGGTTATTACATTACTTTAAATCAAATTGTTCGTGTTGTTGAATTTTACGATTATTACACTTTAATTAAGTAATTATTCCAAAACTGGAAACCAAAAACTTTAGTGTCAAAAAAAGGTGTCGGACGCAATTTCGGAGCGTTACACCAGAAGAAAATCCTGTTTCATCTAGGTATGCAGATAAAACGAAAACTGGAAACAATAAGGAACCTCTTCAAATAAACGTACATGATTTTCAACAATTAAAAATTATTTTCAACAATCAATAATCTGATTGCATTACTGAACTGCATCTAGTTCACTGTTCTACATGTAACATTACCTCAGAAAACAAAAATAATTACAGGAGATGTTCACACATTTTTAGGACTTCTTTGATAAGAAATTACAGAAAATGAAAGAAATTAAAAAAATTGAAACTGGGAACAGCGTGTCAGATGAATAAGAAATAAACATCTGCTGCAGTTAAATAACGTTTGTTAAGGAAATGGTGCACGTAAACAAGTTGTGGATATAAGGTTATATTTCTGCTATTTACGAAGAGAAATATTCATATTATGGAGTTGAAAAACGCTGTGAAAATGGTGGAATTAGCATATCTAATTGTAAAATGAGTATACAAGTATTTACTAATAGAGTGAGAACTCGTCAAGGTAGTGCTCTTAACAGGTGTGAGGTACTACAGAGGTGAAAACATGTGTCAAGACGACAAATCTGCAGCAAGTCATTCCGTCCGCATAGCTCAGTTGGGAGAACGACTTACTCCGGAGTGAGGGGATACGGAGTCGATGACTGTCGCGGGCTAACTTGTGTTTTAGCACAGAAAAAGGACCACCAAACGAACATTCGAAGAAGGTGCGTACTTTTACGACTATTTCAAAAGTCAGGTCTCTAGTCTTAAAAGAAAACCCGCGACTGAAAGAGCAATCTATAAGTCGTTAAAATTCTGTATCTACTAAACAAGGTAATAAAGGAAGATTTGAATCTGAAATAAAACACACCGATGTTCACCGCCTTTTGTCTAGGTACGTGGCTGAGCGCAGAACACGGTGTAGACTTCTTTATGGAAATCTCTTAGCCGGTGATAGATGGAAATGTATTGTTACAATTGACGAAGCATGGACCTACCTGAACGACTGTAACAAAAAAGGTTGATTTACCATGATGATAGAGCAGAAAAAGACTTTACAAGCCTGGTTACAAGAATCCAAAGAAAGTTTTAGTACATGATTTATAATTATTGCTGGTTTCTCGCACAATGGGAAATTAAGAAAAGGTGAAAAGAACGTTAATATCAATTCTACATATTGCCAAAATAATGTTTTAACTCCTATATTCAAAGAGGAAATAACATTCCTTTATCCTCAGAGCCTTCAAAAAGTAGAACGATTACACGACAAAAAGGGAGAACGACCAAAGAGCGCATGACGAAAGGGTGATACGATAAAAAGGCGACGCAACGAAAGGGCAATCCGAGGAAAGGGCAATACGATAAAACGGTGCACGACCACCAGACTGACGATTCACTAAACTGGGAAAACTATTTAACCAGTTTGCAATAAGCATTAAGAAGATATAAATTTCCAAACTGCTTATTTCGTTGGGATTATTTGAATACACAAAGAAATACTAAATTTACTCAAACGGCACCGGAGCCTTTCTGGAAATAACATCGTTTAGATAGCCCTCTATATATGTAGGTTTCACTTAGAGTACAAAATATGGCACGTCTGATTTCAGTTGGGCCTTCTTGAATATACTGTACAAATAAATCTGAATTTCCTCAAAGGGCCCCGGGGTCTTTTTGGAAAAAACATCGTTTAGAAAGCCCTCTATATAGGATGAAACGTCTGATTTCAGTTGGGATTTTAATACACAAAGAAATATGTAATTTGCTCAAAGGGACCCCGGTGCCATTTTTAGAAATAATATATTTTTGATATCTTGCTAAAAGGAGGTCTTTCTAAACGCGGATCTGAAGCAATGATTGAACTATGGAAAGCTATAGATCAGGAGTGGAATGTAATACCAGGAACAATTTTAAGAAATGCCCTGTTATCTTGGAAATTTAGATGTAGTTTCATCCCAGAGAAAGGGCTATCATATAAAACATTTAAGAGAGAATTACTTTTATATAATTTATGACTTTCCCACAAGCAAATGTTTATATACATCGACTATAGTTTCGCAGAGCTTCTGGCTCTGCTTCATCAGGACGAATGGAGCGTAAATATTGAAATCATTGTGATATCATCAGAATTCTGACGGTCACGGTTTTTGGTAAGTTGTTTCCACGCGCTTGAAAGAAATGGAGTCGACGCCATATCGTTTACAAGCAGTGGAGGGTTCCGGTATATGTGAAAAGCTTCTAATACATTAAGCTTCATCGTTGAATCAGGTTTATCAATGAGCATAGCGTTTTCCAACAGAAATGTATGGTTGTTTTCGGGACAATGCTGGACTATAGACGACTTCTTCAGTTTACAACTCCGTACGTGCGTCTGGTGTTCCTTCACACGGAAAGTTAAAGCCCTGCGGGTCTGCCCTATATATGAAAGTCCACATTCACAAGGTAATTGATAAATTCCCCAGGAAATTATGTCTTCGACGTAATCTTTGGATCATACAAAAATTATCTTGTTTATGGGTTTGAAAATAACTTTAAAATTGAAACTCTTGAGAATTTTTGAAATTCCGAAGCAAATCTGTGGAGCAAATGGGATAACCGCCCAATTCTGTCGTATTGGGTGGTCTACCGGCGTGAGTGAGCAGACAGGTTTTGGTTTCCTAAATTTGTGAACAGCTTTATCTACGACGGAACGTGTATATCTTCTGTGTGCTGCAATTCGTTTAAGAAAATCTAGCTCTTCCTGCAAGGAATCCTCAGCTGAGCATATATGTACTGCACGATATACGTATGTGAGGAAGGCAGAGATTTTTTGTTTCCATTGGTGATTTGATTTTGCATGTGGGGGTAAGTAAACAGCGAATGGTTTTCGATAAAGTGTTGTGCTAAGGGATCCTTCAGAGCGTGACACAAGGACGTCAAGAAATAATAAGCAGCCATTATTTTCAGTCTCGCATGTGAACTGTATATGAGGATCAATTGAATTGATTAATTCCACTAATTTAGGTATTTCCGATGCTTTTCCAGAAAACAAAAGTATCATCAACATATCGAATACAAAGGTCAAACGTAACGAGCTGAAAGAGTTTGTCCTCAAAGTGACGCATATAGACTTCGCATAAAATAGGCAACAATGGGCTACCCATTGCAAGGCCTTCCGTCTGTTGGAAAAATCTTCCACCAAAAAGGAAACTGTTTTGTCTGGTACAAATTTCCACTAGTCTCAAAATTTCTTCTACTTCCGGTTGACTGAAATGATGTTCAGTGAGACTCACTTTCAATTATTCGAGGGCTCCATTCAGAGGGATGCTTGTGAACATGGATTTCACATCGAAGGGTAACATGAATTGATCTTTGTACGGATGTCGTTATAGTAGATTGACAAACTCTATGAAATTGTTTACAGTTGCTTTGTTCGAAGAAGTCGTTAAGGCGGATAATTTTGAAGACAGAAACTTGGCCAACTTATGTGTAGCTGAGCCGATGTTGCTAACTATGGGACGGAAAGTGACTTCCGTCCCATAGTTCATAGTTCACTACCGAAGATACATAACTTGCAATGGGTATCCCATTGTCGCCTATTTTATGCGAAGTCTATATGCGTCACTTTGAGGACAAACTCTTTCAGCTCGTTACGTTTGACCTTTGGATTCGATATGTTGATCATACTTTTGTTCTCTGGAAAGGCATGAATTCGGAAATACCTAAATTAGTGGAACTCATCAATTTAATTAATCCTCATATACAGTTCACATATGAGACTGCTTATTATTTCTTGACGTCCTTGTGTCACGCTCTCAAGGATCCTTTAGCACAACAGTTTATCGAAAACCATTCGCTGTTTCCTTACCCCCACATGCAAAATCAAATCACCCATGGAAACAAGAAATCTCTGCCTTCTACACATACGTATATCGTGCAATACATATATATGCTCAGCTGAGGCTTCCTTGCAGAAAAAGCTAGATTTTCTTAAACCAATGGCAGTACACAGAGGATATACACATTCCGTCGTAGATAAAGCTGTTCACAAATTTAGGAAACCAAAACCTGTCTGCTCACTCACGCCGGCAGACCACTCAGTACGATAGAATTATAGAATTGGGCAGTTATCCCATTTGCTCTACAGATTTGCTTCGGAATTTCAAAAATTCTCAAGAGTTTTAATTTTAAAGTTATTTTAAAACCCATAAACAAGATAAATTGTTTCCGATCCAAAGATTACGTCAAAGACATAAATTCCTGGGGATTTTATCAGATATTTTGTAAATGTGGACTTTCGTAAATAGGACAGACCCGCAGGGCTTTAACTTTCCGTGTTAAGGAACACCAGACGTACGTACGGAGTTGTAAACTGAAGAAGTCGTCTATAGCCCAGCATTGTCACGAAAACAGCCATAAATTTCTGTTCGGAAACGCTATGCTCATTGATAAACTTGATTCAAGGATGAAGCTTAATGTATCAGAAGCTTTTCACATATACCGTAACCTTTCACTGCTTGTCAACGACATGACGTCGACTTTTCTTTCAAGCGCGTGGAAGCAACTTACCAAAAACCGGGACCGTCAGAATTCTGATGATATCACAATGATTTGAAGGTTTACGCTCCATTCGTCCTGAGGAAGCCTAGCCAGAAGCTCTGTGAAACTATAGTCAATGTATAATAAACCTTTGGTTGTGGGAAACGTTGATATTTTTACTTTAGAATTACTTTTATTTTAAACATTATTTATATTGCTGGAAAAATCGTTCTGAAAATAATGTGAGAACATCCTCTGCAGTTCATATTCTTGTATATTTCGATTATTAAGGTTTAATGAATTAATTATTACAAAACTCAAAACCAAAACCTTTAATACCAAACAAGATGTGTGATATTGCCTGCTCCAATCACAATACAGATACCTTTTTTTTTTATTTAGAGCTTTCACTGAAAATTCGTGAAAATGCGATGCAACAAATTTGTCGTAGGTTTCCCATTTGTAATGAAATTTCTGGTTTGAAAAGCTACCCTTTATCATAGCAAAACTTATTCTGCTTTTATATATCTTCCATTATGCTTAATTACGTTATTTTATAGAGAAATGCCAATTTCCAGTTTTTCTGTTTTACACAGGTATTTCTTTCGGAGTTTTAGAAAATATTGCCTATTGTGGTCACAATACAGATATTTTTTTTTATTGGGCTTCAACTCGTGAAAATAGGATGCAGCAGAATTTCATCCAAATCGAACCTTTTTTACGTTAGTTATGACGCAAAAGAGCAGTCGAATGGATCCCGCTCCTATGTTCTGACCTTTGACCCCATTTTGTTTACTTTCAACAGGGTTCCTTCCCAGGTGTTCCCCTACCACATACTAAAATTTCATCGAAATCGAACGATTTTTACGCGAGTTATTGCGCAGACGGACATACGCACACAACGCGTGACGTAATGAGGCAGATGGGAATCGCGACCATCTGCTCGCAAGAGTGTTACGTCATAACACTTTAATAGGATCCACACACAACGCGTGACGTAATGAGACAGATGGCGTGACCGCGCGCCAACATCTCAATTGCGAGAGTGTGACGTCATAAGATTTCTAAGCATGGGTAACATTAATGGCACGACGCCATGACAATAAAACTGTGGTAATTCGGGGTGGTTATTTAACCCACTAAACGAACTTTTTCTAAAGTCTAGATCAAGCAGCTAAGTCGACTTCTAGTACCAGAAAACGGTAGGTTAACGACTTTCATCAAAATCGTTAGAGCCGTTTTCAAAATAAAATTTACTTACATGCAAGAATTGCTTCTTTAATAGTATGGGATAAGGGCGATGGAATGGATCCCACTCCAATGTCCTGACCTTTGACCCCATTTCGTCCATTTTCAATAGGGTTCGTCCCCAGGTGGTCCCCTACCACATACTAAAATTTCATCGAAATCGAACCATTTTTACGCACGTTATGACGCATAAGGGCAATGGAATATATCCCGCTCTTATGACCTGCCTGACTTTTAACCTCATTTCGTCCATTTTCAATAGAGTTCGTGCCCAGGTGGTCCCCTACGACATGGTAAAATTTCATCGAAATCGAACCATATTTACGGAAGTTATGACGCATAAGGGCAGTGGAATGAACCTTGCTCCTATGTCCTGACCTTTGACCCCACTTCACCCATTTTCAATAGGGTTCGTCTCCAGGTAGTCCCCTGCCACATACTAAAATTCCATCGTAATCGAGCCATTTTTACGCGAGTTATCGTGCGGACAGGCAGACAGACAGGCGGACGGGCTGACAAAGCTGGAGCATATATGCTTCTTCAACCTACAGTTGGAAAGCGTGAAAAAGGGTCATCGAAGCTAAGGGAAATAATTTATTGTTTCGACTAACGCAAATCTTGAGTTGTTTAGCTTTCTAAGCAAATTACAATTCTCAACTTCAGTTATTTGGAACTGCATTGTCCTGGGTGGTGTAAGAATTACATACCCCAAGAGAAATCGGGGGATGAGGTTTCGGTTCCAGTGCGATGTAGTTTTAAAATTTTCTGAATAAATGTTACAGGGTGAACTTAAACCAATTCAGGACAGCATTCAAGTTTCTGAAAATAACGTACTTGTGAATTGCTCATGTATTTTGAAAGAACATTTCTTTCATTATTTGCGCTATAGAAATATACCGATATGGACTTTTGTTATTGAAATTTTCCTCCACTCACTCAACAGATATTTTAACATTTATGAGCCCCATTCATTCGTAGTTCAAATGAAAGATGGTGTCTTGTTGAGGTGAATAAACACGCATGACCCTGCGGCTCTCAAAGGACAACTTTTGGAACCGCTTTAACAGCGACTTCAGTTTGTGATCTTGTTTACGAAGAGAGAGAGAGAGAGGGATGCTGTTTTTCGCATGGCTGCTTCAAACGGGAGCTGATGTAATAGATGGTAATATTTGTTGGGTTGTTTTAATTGGGCTGTTTAACTAGGCGACTAACTAATACTTTGGGCGAAGCTTCGCGTGCCCAGTTTCGCTCTGCATTAACTGGGCATGATTAAGACCGGATGAGTTGGCACAGCTTTTGCGACCTTTGTGATAAAACACTCCCTTGCCATCCGGTTGAAGTGAATTGCATACGATGCATGCCTCGCCGTTTCAGAAATTGCACGGAGTGCACTCGTCAACTGAACTCAGCATAGGTAAATTCGTTTATTATACGCATAAACTGTACAATAAACGTATTTGATATGTCCTAAACATCCGGATATGAAGTGGCACAACTCATATTCAATGTAGAACCTACAGAAACGTGCTGTAAAAAAGAAGGAGAAAGGGTGGTTCGTGATTAGAGCAGGAACATTTCATTTTGTAGAAGAGGAAGGAACAGTCATACGATGATCGTAATATTTGATCTCCTTGGAGTATCTATTCTGAGTTGTACTTTTCCATGCTATTGCAAAATGACTTTCATCTCTGAAGCTGATAATTACCAAGCATTTACAAATGAGCATATGCAATTAAATTCAAGGTTTCCTTCAACGTTACGAATGACAACATTACAGAAATAAATGAGAGGAACATCCTCAACAGTAATCATACCTAATTGGAGCAGTCTATTTAATATTACCTTTTCATTTACCACAATGAAAATGAAATGCTGGAATTAAATCTGGTCTTGTAGTGATTATTAGTGTTCCTTAAGTTCTTCCTTTAAACACCAATGCCCATTTCTTTCGTTTCTTCCAAAATGGTTTCCTCGAAATTGGAGAGAAAGCTTAGAAATTGTTAGTTTATCTCCTGGTAGTGGATTTAGAGGGTGGCTATCAGTGGGGAAGTAGCTGAAGCAGTGAAATGCTGTTGGAAATACAGAACTGTTTTCGCTACCGAGAACGGAGACGGGGTCATTGTTTTGCGGGTAAACAAGTTAGAATTATTTGCTTTCAACAGTTGAATATTTGTCTTAAAATATAAATAGTATAACTATACTACACTGTAAAAAATAAGTGATGTGAATTCACGGAAAAATTTCTGAAAATAAGGTGCAGCAAAGTTGCCGGTAGGTGTCCATGTTTTCGAGAAATTTCCGTTTTTAAAAGTTCACGTTTAACTTCCGTATTTTCACAGAAATTCCGTTTATTTCAGGTTTTTTATATTTAAACTGAAATTCCACCAAATCGGAGAGTTGGCACCTTTCATCCCTTACCCCGATAACCCTTCCGATGAGGTCAGGATCTAACCGACTACGTTTACGTTGGTTCAATAGGTCACTCGCGCCTTTAGCCACTGAACCAGAAATGCTCGGGAATCGGTCTCACGTACATCGTAAAACGAATTCAGCAACGATGAAATTTTGTTCTTTTTCATTGACGCGCGTGATTTAGTCATTTTACTTTCTATTGGAGCTTATTATTTTTTCTGAATAGGTTTGTAATATTATTGTTTTTCCTGTAGGAGGACTTAAGCATTTTTCATCGCAATTTTTCGAAGCAACAAAATGCTATGCAACTTGATTCTTTTTAAACTGACAATGACTCAGTTACCTTTACAAAAAGGTGAAATGTACTTTTTTATAGTATTACTTCAGAAAAGAAAAAAAAAACTAAGTATAAAATTTACTCTTGATAGCTATAGTCTTAAACTGTCCGAAGACTGATACGCAGACATCGTATAATCAATCATCTGTACAATAAGTACCCGGTTTCTAACTGTACACAATGTATAATAAGTAGCTGTTGCACAAAATAGGGGTAAGTAGAAAACATCCTGTGTCACAATAAACAAAATCCATGCGATATGCTATCCACAACCTCCGATCTCGCTAAGGAATTTAAAATGCGACAGACGATTGAAATTTAAAAGTTAATCAAACCTCAAGTATTCTCACGAATCGCTCTTATTACCGGTAATTTCTCGTCATACGGATGCGGAAAAAGTGAGAACGGAGATTTTCCGTTAATATACAAAAGGAATTGCAGAAAGGTTTCTGAAAATTCAGAATTTTCCGTTAACACATCTCTAAAACGGTAATTTACATCAATAAAAGAAAGAAATTGGGGAAAGGTTTCTGAAAATTCAGAATTTTCCCGTGGTACGAAAAATCCGTGAACGTGAAACTCAGGTTTCTTTCCGTCATTTCACGGAAAAGGTTGTATCAGAAATATGCTTCGTTTATTCACGAAAGAAATGACGGAAAGTAGCCCGTGAATTTCAGATTTTTTTTTAAATTGTAGTAATTGAAATGTTTAGGTGTAGAATAGAAAGTCAGTCCAAGCTTTCTCACATCAACCACATGGCTTTTTCAAGGAAGGCAAACACCACACTGCAAACTGGATAATATAACTTTCTAACAATTTGAACGCGGTGACTTGACTTGACAATAAAGGAAGAGATGCAAATGTAATTATTCAATTAAAGACACGAGGTATCATGTTTGTTCTGCACGCGGAATTTTTGGGGGAAATCAAACGGCATTCACTATTTGAAAAACTTGTTTCCAAATTCGTGGTAACTCTAGCGAGTGGCTGTCATTGCAAGCCTCATTGTCTGTTTCTTGAGCTCAGAAACGTGTTGAGATCAGGTAATTGTCAAAGAGACTTTGATGGCAGGATTCTATCCAACCAAGACAGCAATATCTAAAGAAATTCAAAACACAGTCTAGGTTTTATTCGCATCAATCAGCAGATAGCAAATTTAGAGAGGGATTGAAAAGGAGACAGATACTTAGTAAAGCAGTCAAAAAACCAAGCAAACTGAATGGCATGGAGCAACCAGACCTAGAAAATTTAAACGGCAAGTGAAATGACCTATCATCAAGCAGCAAGTCAAATAGTTAAATTCTATGGGACTTGCAAACCTAGTGGACTTAAGAGTTCCGTGATCTTGAACTTCAATGTTCAGGTGAACACTACATATATGTAGAGATTTAGAAATTAAGTAAATTTCAAAGGTCGAACGATAAATTTTAAGGAAGATATTTTGTCTAGTAAATGAGAAGAGTGGCGACTTAATCCTTTAAGAGGCCGAAGTGCATGAACCATATAGTGCCCAAAGATTTCTGCACTTTCCAAACGTAAATGTTCACAAAGCAGACGGGTTTTACGAAAACTGCGGCAAACCGATTCCTCTCTCCCACTCATCTCAGCGGTACGGGCCATAAATTTGTCATTCGTGAGAAGATACCCTCTATAATCCTATATTCTTTGCTCCATGATTCAAAGCGTGATGGGGAAGGGACAGTCCCCTCTGACAGGGACATTATGCCACTGGGCAGAATCAAGAGACTGAAACATCTCCCTCTTTGCGTATGATTGTCGCCACTGTTGCAGTCCTTTTTGTTGGTAATCAGTCAGAAAGGAGAAGTGTCAATCGTCCCTGAAAATGACCATTTTTTTGAACAAGAAAGCTCAGGGAAAATCGCCGTTTTCTGATGCATAGATTCACTTGTTGCAGTCTCTATTTAGACAGCAAATGTATTCGTTGGAACTGATTTCAGCCCATTTTGCTATCCCCGAATTAAATATTTCCTATCGGTTAAACGATTAACGACGAAAATTTAATTTGGGAGATCAAAGGTCATGCATTTGTTTTTCTTTCGTGACTTGGACGGATGCGGAAAAAGTGAGAACGGATATTTTCCGTTAATATGCGAAAGGAATTGCAGAAAGGTTTCTGAAAATTCAGAATTTTCAGTTAACACATCTCTAAAACGGTAATTTACCCTCAATAAAAGAAAGAAACTGAGGAAAGGTTGCTGAAAATTCAGAATTTTCCCGTGGAACGAAAAATCTGTGAAATTCAGGTTTATTTCTGTCATTTCACGGAAAAGGTTGTATCAGAAATATGCTTCGTTAATTCACGAAAGAAATGACGGAAAGTTGCCCGTGAATTTCAGATTTTTTTTTAAATTGTAGTAATTGAAATTTTTAGGTGTAGAATAGAAAGTCAGTAAAAGCTTTCTCACATCAACCACATGGCTTTTTCAAGGGAGGGGAGCTAATTGAAGTCGTCTTTAAAACATTTTGCGGTTTTTTCTAAAGGACGTTTTAGAGATTTTTTACCTGGGGTTTAGGCCTACTGTATCGAATGAAATAGTCCGAGATATATCAGCTGACTTTTAATGTAATGTAGAACGTTTAAGAGATCATAGGTTCTTTATAGATATTCTCAACTTTTGCTTCCTGTTGTTTCTTTTTATATATGAAATGGAAGAATAAATTTTTTACAGATTGAGGTGGTGATTTGTCGTGGATGTTTTGCAGGTGCATGTCATAGTTCTTTGTTTCTTGAACTCGGCGTAGCTTCTTCCTGTGCCTTTATCACAGATGCTCCAAAAATTTTGGGATCATAAATTCATAAAATAAAATAAAGCAACACTCCAGGTTTTCCAAAGATAAATTTTATTTTTGAGTTAGAGTTTGGTATTCATGTAAATGAAAGGTTGTAGTACTGTGGCTTTCTTTATGACTTAGTAAATGTCAGGTCCCCAGAACAATCATGACAATGGCCAAAATAATCACGGTAATGTCCAAAACGATTGACGAAAAATCCAAAATGTTTAGTTTGCGGGCACAACGGAACTAATTTGCTCGTAAATTGAAGTAGGACGGCTGAATATCTTCCTCGTGAAAATAACTGCTTGAATCATTGTAGGTTTTTTCAACATGGTGCAAAAGAAATTTCCAACATATTAATTTATTTTGCTATTTCGCGACGAGGAGATTTAGATTTACAGAGGACGACATACAGTAATAGCAGTATCATCGGCCTATAGGATTGATTAAATTCCAGTTTTCTTTTTGGAGAACATCAACAGTTTTCTGGAGAAACTGTGTAGGACCCAATTCTAAGTATGTCTTAGGGGAAACCTGCATAAATGAGGTTTTGAATAAATATTGCTCTGCTGATTCTTGAGGATAATTTTCTCCTTTTTTTTCCGAAAGAATTTGTTATTTTGATAATCCAGTCTGGGAATTGGAATTTAATAAATTAATAAATTATACCAGAATATATCAAAGATTACTTTGTAGGCGGGGGGTTGGGTGGGGGAGGAGATTATTTCGTTTCGCCCGGAGAACGGCCGCGAACCAGGGTGACCGTCACACTACTAAGTGCCTTTAGGAGTTGTGCGTGAATCTGCAACCAAGCTAGTATGCGGTCCACAATTCCGATATGCAGTCGGGTGGTTGGTGCAACTGCCTCACCTGGTGTTCCATAATATCCCACAGGTGCGTAGTTGGATTAAGATCAGGCGAATTTAGAGGAACAATCGTTATGTTTCCAATCAGCACTGTCACCAAATGATTCCTACACACAGCAGGCCAGATGATAGGGTTATTATCGTCCTGGAAGAATCTATCACTATCTGGATGAAGGTATAGTATAATAAGGTGAGCTTGGTCCACAAGCAGTCTTGAGTAGTAGCCAGCATCCCTGGGTCAAGCCACACTTAGCAGGTTTTCAGTTCTTGCCAATTAAATATGTCCCATGTCACACAACCGTCCAAACTGTCCCGGTTAGTTGATGCTACGCATGAGAAATTCAGAGCCTCATGCTACTGATGCCGAATACAAAAGTGTAGAAATGGGCAGAATGGAGTGTTTATTGCGATTCATCACATACGGTTTCAATAGTTACAATAATAAAGCTGGCAACATTTTTTCAAGAACTGTTGCAGATTATCTACAATATTATTCAAGATGCCACTTGGGTTATTAGGTCAGCAAGGAATACTGGGGACACATTTGTAACTTTTGTGTCTTCCACAACTATATTTATGATAAAAATAGAATAATGATCCAAAAACAAGGTATCCCTATGGGTACTTCATTTTCAAGCCTGTTAGCCAATTTATTTCTGCATTATTATGAGAGAAGGATTGTTATGGAGCATGTTCATAATTTTAGATATGTTGATGACCTCATCAGTTTCTGTGTTCAAAACAAGACTTTTAATATGCAGGATTGTTATCCCCCGAGCTTGGTTCTGGAAAAAACAAACAAGAATTCTGAGATTGCTTTTTGGACCAACAGATTACACTAAGGCATAAAAAATATCAATAGATGTATTTGATAAAAGAACAAATTTTGACTTCAGTCCTAAATTTCTGAATGTTTGAACTTCAAGAATTCCAAGAACAATACATAGAAACATTATTATATCTCAATTTATACGTATCACTCGCATTTGCAATAACAGAGACAATACCACCAAACAGTTAAAAAAGTTTTTTTCCATTTTGAAAGATAATTCTTATCCACTAAAATTTTGTAAATTTTACTTTTGTGATCTCTTATCTACTTACAATCTACATTCCACCTTCAAGATCAGATATTGTAACATTACACCCTAAAATATCTTTGTACTAACCACTTCATAGGGCCACACTTAAAATAATTTTTCCTCCGAGCGCCCCGGTGACTTATAACACCCGTTCTTTACATCCACTAAAAACATTTATTCGACATTATAGAAATTGGATTATTTCAGAAAGTACCTAGGAAATTGCAGCTTAAATTTGTTCACTTGGGTTTCTGAACACACCTGGAGTTTAATTTTCCAACTTGGATTTACGTCTTAACCGCGACTCTCTACGAATGACTTTTTTTTTTTTTTTTTTTTTTTTTGATTGGAGGTTTAACGACCACCGTGAGCAACTCAATGGGCTATAAGCAGTCGCCCGTCCCTAATTTAGGGTCACTGGTTCCAGGGAAGGGAGAGAGCCAGTGCCGTAAGACAAACACAACATCCATGCCTCACCGGGATTCGAACCCGGACCCCTTCGGACGAATGATCATAGGCCAACGCCTTAGACCACTGCGCCACCGGGGCGGCCGAATGACTTTGTTTATGTCATGAAGGGTATGGGGGAAGGATTTATGTTACTGTCTTTTAATATTGTAGGGAGAATTTTGACTTAGTTTTCGTTTTGATGTTTCTTTTTCATTTATACAACAGTACATGTGACATTATTGTTTTGGTAAGATTTTTTATAGTTCATCTTTTAGTTCAATTTTAATTCCAGTGACTCCTTTGTATTTTCTATAGTTCAGGTAGGAAAGACAGAATGCATCAAAATTTACAACACAAAATTTCAAATTAGATATCCATTATTGCTTTTTTGAGATTTTCGCATTCTCATGAAACCTGAACTGAACTTGTGTGCTCAGGGCCTCTGGATGTCTTTCCCTGAAGAGTGATCCGGGGATTCTGAGTAAATGTTTTTAAAAATATTTTCTTAACATTGTTTCCTCATTTTGCTATTCACTTTAGTTTTTGTTTTTCTATCTGAAGGTTTTTGGCCTTATTTGTTTGTTTATGGGGGTAGATTGCTTGTATGTTAATATTCTTTTACATACACTAACTATCTAATACTGGCAGCGTTGCGCAGTTTTGTTGTGGTTTATATTATATTACATGAGTGAAAATTTAACTTTCCTATGCTATATATATACACAGTGCGTCAAAGAATTTTTAAGACTGGCGCTAGATTTCAGCCTACGGTGGCGACACCAGTGTAATCGCGAATGCATTATAACCCGTGACCATCTGCCTACTTTCTGCCAAAAGTACTGCGCAGTTGTTAAAGTAACTCAAACGAAACGGCCGTTCATTAGAGAAGAAAAATTTTTTTTCATGTTGAATTATTAAGATGGAACAAAGGGCTGTTATTAAATTTAACGCAAAACTTGGTAAAAGTGCCTCGAGAACGTACCAAATGATGAAACAAGTTTACGATGAGTTTTGTTTAAGTAGATCAAACGTTTTCCTGTGGCACAAACGTTTTTGGACGGAAGAGATACGCTAGAAGATGATAAACATACCGGAAGACCAAGTTCATCTAATACACCTGAGATTATTGAAAAAGTGCATGATTTCGTGGCAAACAATCGATGTGCGCCACTAAGAATGATGGAAGAGTCTTTAAACAACAACAAAGAAACGATTCGAACCATCCTGAATGAAGATTTGGGCAAAACAAAAGTCTATGCTAAATTTGTTCCACACACGTTAACCAATGAACAAAAATCAAGCAGAATTGCACATTGCAGAGACATCATTTCAGCCACTGAAAATGATCCAAACTTCTTAAAATCGGTTGTTACAGGTGATGAAACATGGTGTTTTCAATATGATCCTAAAACAAAGCAAAGCGACAAAGTGCGGAATAGAAGTAAAAAAACTCACCACAAGCCAAAAAAAAAAAAAAAAAACAAGAAAAGTTCCATCGAAAATCAAAACAATGCTCATTACATTCTTCGATAGTAAGGCTATTATCCAAAAAGAATTTGTTCCAAGTCGACAAACAATTACTGGTGAGTTTTATTTAAATGTTTTGAGGCGTTTGATGGGCAGAATTCTTCGCATTCGTCCAGAATATCGGGATGAAAACATTTGGTGTTTGTTGCACGATAATGCATCCAGTCACACCTCACTTCTTGTTCGTAGATTTTTGGCAAAAAATAACGTCTGTGTGTTGAATCCTCCACCGTATTTGCCTTATTTAGCACCCTGCGACTTTTCTTTATTCCCAAAACTTAAAATGACGTTAAAAGGGTGTTATTTTGATGATATTTCGACCATACAAACAGCTTCGACGCGTGCTTTGGAGGCAATTCCGCAAAGTGAACTGGAACAGGCATTCGAATCATTATTAAATCGCTGTAACAAGTGTATTGAAGCCGGAGGGACCTATGTTGAATAACAAACCAAAACAAATTAGAATTTCTTGTTTCTATTTCATTTTACAGACCCAGTCTTAAACATTCTTTGCCACACTGTGTATATATATATACTATATCGACAAAAGTCACCGAAAACCTAGAGGCGAAAAACAACATAGCATTTATTGCCGTACATTAGTACGGTGTCGGTCCATCTTTAGCCTGAGTCACGCTTTTCTGAGCACTGTGTTTTGTGCCAATTTAGTGTGTTTTATCGTGTGGCTCGTCTTTTTTGTTTTGTGGTCCTTCAAGCTGAAGGTTTGTGCTTTGTTTTGATACATCTCTCAAGTTGGTAGTTTATTTTTTCTGTTATAATCAGTTGAATTCTCGACCGAGCTAGTCGATTTCTCAGGTAGCTCTCGCAATTAACAATGGCGGCTGCTGATAAGAGCGATGTCCCCGCCTCATATCAGCGAGGAAATTCCTGCCTCTTCCTCCTCCTCGTTACGAGACCAATAACCTAAAATTCTTGATGGAGACGTCACACGACCACTAGAGATGGCACGTGACCCCTCGTCTACAGCTCAATCTACACGCCCTACAATGGCCAGTGACGTCAGTTCGACGCTACCCCTCTGTCGTTGTAGATGAAGGAATGGATGTGACTGACAGCGCTGCTAATTTACCCTCCACTTCAACTCAGTTCAAACAGCCTGTTCTAGACAACCGCGCTGCGTCGTAGCCCTCGCACACTAGCCCTGCTCCTCAGGCGTACTCTGCCGCCCTTACTGGAACAAAAGCTTCTTCCAAGTTTGTCGCAGAAGTCCTACCTGACACATACGTCAGTGTAGATGGCTCTACTGCCAACATTGATATTTCAGAAGATTCCCCAGAGGGTAAAAGATTCCATTCTACCATGGATTTCGGAGTGTGTTTTGACGCACTACCCGACACAAAGTTGAAAGAAGATAGTCTTGCTCTCAAGAAGTTACTTCCAGCTGGTGCCAGTATTATTCATATGGCTCGTAAACCTCGAGCTGTGTTAGTATACTTTGCTCTTAAAGAGCATGCAGATCTTGTCATGATAGAGGGTTTATCCCTCAAAGACGTCCATCTACTACCAGAACCTGACCGAGTTGTTGGCCGAGTTGTTGGGCCCGTGACTTACCTTTCAGCTGCACCGAGAGATCCGGACGAAAAGTTAATAGGATGATTTCGTCGAAGTGCCAGAGTACTCTTTCCATCTGATGAAGATTTACTCGCTTGCCCAAAAATTTATCCCTCAAAGACGTCCATCTACTACCAGAACCTGTCTCACAACGCCACATTCAGGTGACCTTTTACCCGGTTCCACCTGAAATCTCAGACGTTACGCTGTACACTGTTCCCAGTAAGTTTGGCCGAGTTGTTGGGCCCGTGACTTCTCTTTCAGCTGCACCGAGAGATTCGAACGAAAAGTCAATAGGAGGATTTCGTCGAAGTGCCAGAGTATTCTTTCCATCTGATGAAGATTTACTCGCTTGCCCAGAGATTCTCAACGTTCGATGCGGACAACAACGGAGACGAAATAAAGTGAGCACCTCCCTCCACTGCACATATTGTCACGGAGACTCTTCTCTTGAAAATCTCTCCCCCCCCCAGTCAAACTTTAATCAGTCTGTGCCTTTATTTTTATTTTGGTGAAGCATGTAATTTATGTGTTTCACCAACGTTGCCGAGACAGGCCAACTCCTCTGACTGTACATGAAGCTTCTTCAACTTTATTAAGTCACTTCCGCGACCGTCTGACATCTCGACTTCGCCTGGAGCATTCCGTTGCAGTAGCCTATATAGAACTCAGAGCCAGTTTCTTGCCACCTGGTCACCGGCTGCCTCATGGTTTACCGGCCTGCCAGCGTCATTGCGCATCACGGTCAGTAGATCTGATATTTGAATTTCTAGATTTTGAAGTGCTCTTGTTTTCTCAACGATCTGTTTCTAAGATATTTGCTCAGCACTGAAATTAACCGCTCTTATTTTATTGGATAATTAGCGTGAAGGGTGTACACAATTATTTGATTTAGTGACACCCACATTGTATATTACTTTTCATGACGTTCAAGCTTCGTTCGTCTTAAAGCCGTACTTTAATTTTTTATAATTGCAGTTTATCATATGCATTGCGCTGAACATTATTTATATCTGAATTGTTAATAGTAAGTAATGTACTGCTCCTTGTGTTAGGAGACGGTATGTGTTGCCAGTCCCCTAACTTCGAATAATGTTAGAATTTCTACCGTAAAAACGTGCAGGCTCAATTCATCAATCGTAAGCGTATTTTTCTTGGTATTAGTGCTCCACATTGTCAATTACATAGTATCGCAATTTTATAAATTAGTTTTAATTCGGGTTATAACGTGTTTACACAATGCGGAATATGTGTACATTATTTTAGATAACTGCTGAACAAATATTATATTTTATATGATTCAAGATGGCCATGCTGATTTTTCAACTGAGATTCAACATTCCATTGATTTATTTTAGTACCAATGTCTGAATTGCATTGTGCTGTACATCCTTGAAAATACATGGTGTGAAATTTCATTATATATTGTACCATCCTGCAAGAGGCGAGTTGTCTTATGATTATTACTTTATTTTATCTTTTTGTACAAGTTTGTCAATCGCATGGTGTTATATATATAATACTTGTGAGTATTATACTTTGGGAAAATTATTTTCCTATGTTGTACGTATGTGCTCAGAGTTGCTTTGTGTTGGCAATACCCCCATCATTGAATAATAGTAGTGTAAATACACTGGCGGAAAGTGAAAAACGAACACCACGAAGGAATTGGCGGACGATCATGAAATTTACATATGTAAATGGGTCGAGTTTACGTAAGTCTGATGTTAATTTCGGGACCAACCGGTGAGTGCTTACGCCACAGCATTATTATCGTCGGTGGTATTTAAGGAGTACGGCGAAGTGAATGTAATCAGTCGTCGGCGTACGGACACGTGCGAAGACCCTGAAGAAGCTGCAATGCCTGGACATGGAAGACGTGTACGATTTCAGCAGTTATCGGACTTTGAGCGAGATCGTCTAGTCGGACTCCGCGAGGCCGGGTGGTCGTATCGTCGTATTGTGGAGCAAATTCGACGGGAAGTATTGGTGGTGGTACGATGGTGGCTTAGATGGTCCGAGGAACATTCCCACACGAGAAGACGTGGAATCGGGAGTCACAGACGGACTTATGAGCGGACCGATCGACGCATAAGAAGAGCGACGTTGTCAAGCAGAACATCCACATCGACGCAAATCGAGCTGCCGTTGCACCTGAGGTGACTGTGCGAACAATCCGCAATCGTATACTGGATGCAGGACTACGTGCACGTATGCCTCTGGCATGTGTACCTCTGACTCCAGCCCACCGTCAGGAACGGCTGCATTGGTGTTGCTAACGTCTGCCCTGGAGAACGCAATGGTGATCTGTCGTGTTCAGCGATGAAAGCAGATTCTGCTTGGGAGCCTCCGATGGCGGTATGCGTGTTCGCAGACGCACAGGGTAGCGTCTCCACCCTTCTTGCATCCGCCAGCGACACACAGGGCCTACATCTGGTATCTTGGGGTGTCGAGCGATCAGCTGTCACTCCCGTACACAACTAGTGTTTGTACCGAGTACGTTAAACAGCACCTCCTACATCAACAACATCATTCAGCCCATTGTTGTGCCATTTGTAAGGTCGGTCCATCGTGGTGTTTTCCAGCAAGATAACGCACGCCTAAACAGGGCACGTGCAACGCAACATGAACTTCAGGGTGTGAGACAACTTCCATGGCTTGCACGTTCACCGGATTTATCCCCCATTGAGCACGTGTGGAATTTTATCTGACAACGAATTATCCGGTCTCCACGGCCAGCCACGACCATCCCCGATTTACGCGTCCAGGATGAGGATGCTTGAAACTCAATACCCCGAACTTACATCGTCTATCTGTACGACAGACTCCATGCCAGAATTGTACAGTGTGACGCAGTTCATGGTGGTTCAACCTCGTTCTAACCCATGTTACATGGAAATGTTATTTTTCAGTTTATCAGCAAATGCATTTGTATTTTGCCATAATGTTTTGATCACGTTATCCTCTGTATTCCGTTATTATGCTGTATAAATTTCGTTGATATCAGATGTCTCCTTCTTGGTGTTCTTTTTTCACTTTCCAGCAGTGTAGTTTCAAGCTTTATTCATCGAGTGTTTTCTAATTTTACTTATAATATCATCATCATCATCGTCAGCCATTATCAATCCACTGCAAGGACGAAGGTTTCCCCAAGTTTCCTCCACAACGGTCTGTCTTGTTCCAGTCTCCTCCATGTCACTCCCGCATACTTTCGAATTTCATCCCCCATCTTCCACGTAGTCTTCTTCTGGGTCTTTTCCTGTCCCTTGGAATCCAATCCCTGTTTCCTGCCCGTTGGAATCCGATAAACTTATCTATATATAACCTTGAAAATAGAATTGTGTCGCATTTTTTAAAATTGCTGTTTTCAATCACTAAAAAGATTGCGCTGTGCTGTAGATATGTATTTTAATTTAAAAGATTGCTGAACAAAATATATTTGTTTCATTTGCATGAGGATTCCCAAGCTTGTTCATCTCCTGAGTTCAATTTTTCA
Organism: Macrothele yani; assembly: GCA_039090855.1. Taxonomy (NCBI): domain Eukaryota; kingdom Metazoa; phylum Arthropoda; class Arachnida; order Araneae; family Macrothelidae; genus Macrothele; species Macrothele yani. The sequence continues at coordinate 193,304,939 of CM076995.1, forward strand.
TTGAATTGATTGATTACCAATTTGTTAATCGCATTGTATTATAAATCCTTGTAAATAGGTTGTTTTAAGCTCTCTGAGAGATTGTACACTATTGCAAGAGACTTGTTGTCGCATGATACCTACTTTATGTTCTTAATTAAGAGTGTATTAGCACGGTTATGCATTTTTGAGTAATAGGGTGTTCATATTTTTTAAATATGTTCTTTTGAGTATATAAAAGCCGAGACATGCTAGTCTATATTCATTGTTCATGAGCAGTGCTCCCTATTCTCCATTTTTCAATTTGTGCACTATGCTGTACATTTTGTATATAGATTTTAGCGTTTGACGATCATAGATTGTATTTTAATGTGCTCTACCTTGAATAAAGATATTTTGAAACCACCTTTGGCCTTAATGCATGCACTGACTCTTCGAAACATGCTTTCGAGAAAAGTTTTGGAACACAGCAATAGGTATGCGCTTCCATTCAGTACATAATGCTGCCACTAACTGTTGCTTAGTAGTAGGCCTTGGTTCCAAATTTCTTATGCGGAGCTCTAATTCATCACATAGGTGGTCTACGGAATTAAGATCTGGCTTTTGTGCTCACCAATCCACACACGATACAGAATTATCGTCAAACCACGCCGTAACAGTCCTTGCTTTATGGCTCGGTGCATTATCCTGCTGGTACCAACAAGCGTCGGTTCCATAGTATTGCAACAGAGTTGGTCGGGCATAATTGTCCAGAATATCGAGGTAGACGTGTTGGTTAACAGGTGTGTCCACGATAACGAATGGGCAGGGACTATACCACGAAAAACACCCCCCACACGAGTACACTGCCAGCTCCAAACCTGACCGTAGGAACAGTACACTGCCAGCTCCAAACCTGACCGTAGGAACAGTACACTGCCAGCTCCAAACCTGACCGTAGGAACAGTACACTGCCAGCTCCAAACCTGACCGTAGGAACAGTACACTGCCAGCTCCAAACCTGACTGTAGGAACAGTACACTGTGGTAAATAGCGTTCTCCCGGCTGCCGCTATACCCACACGCGTGACCATCACACTGATGGATCGTGTATCTGAATTCATCAGACCATAGGACCCGTTTCCATTGATCTACGGTCCACGATAATTGTTCTTTACACCATGTTAAACGATTAGTAGCATTTCGAGTGGAGATGAAAGGCTTATAAGCAGCCGCACGATCATGGTAACTCATGGAATGAAGTTCTCAGCGAATGTTGCATGCACATACCGAGGTTCCAGCATTGTTACTCACCTGTACACTGAGGTCTTGTGCATTACTCTGTCGATTAGCTGTAACGACTGACCTGAGGCTCGCACGCCCCCTATCACTGATGTTCTTTGGGCTGCCGGTACGTTTCGCTGCTTCAGGCACGCCGTGTGTCTTCCACTTATTCAGTACATTCAAAACAGTTGACTCTCGGTTTCTCTTATGTACAACCCACTAATATAACACCAAACAATCTTTCCTTTCTCAAAGTCAGTTCTCTCCCGCCGTGACATTTTCACTCAACCTCACAGTGCGATAAGATCGCGGTCGGCTGCAGGCTTGCATTTATACCGTTTCCAGCTGTACTGTTCATCTCAACAACGCAGCGGATCCGTTCATTTGATTTAGAAGAAGTGTCCGGTGGCTTTTGTCAATATAGTGTATATATATATATATTATATAATATAAAGGTGTGTGTGTATATACATATACATTGCTAGGCACTGTGCGACAGTCTCTTGACAATTGTTCTTCTATAGTGAATTCTGCTTGCAATTGACAGAATTTTAATGTAATATTTTAAACCAAGGAAACTTTTCAAATATTATTTAATCTTCAGATCATGGGGAACTTTGAATTTGGTTGTTTAACTGAAAATTATGAAACATTCTGGCCTAAACTTTGGCAAGAGATGGTAAAATAATAATTACAAAATATATCTAACTATTTCCAACAAAACTCTAATGTATTCCTTGCATTCGTGGTACAACGTCTGTGAAGGAAACTACGTATATACGGGCACATGCACACTTGGTACGCATTGTTTGACTATTTCTTTAAAACAGTTTACGTATAGTAATTTTTTAATATCTTTTAGAACATTTTACGTGTAATAAAGTCAAGTGTAATAATTCAACAAAATTTATGATATTATTGCAACTTTAAATTATAAACAAAACGCCAGCGTAAACACACACACACACACACACACACACACACACACACACACAAACATTTCAGTCTTCGAAATATTAAGTCGTTTATCTCCGTAGAGGATATCTTCCTGATGTTCATGCCATTTTTGTTCAGTTCATATCGGAGTTAAACTTTATCACGTTAGCTTGGATGTTTTAATATATCAGAGGGAAAATTTGCAATTTGCATCTGGGTCTATTGTGGGGTATTGTTTTTCCTCACCTATTATCCTTGTTTTCCCTTCGCGACGCTCTTCGAAAAGTCTGAAAATGGGATTGTAGCCAAAATCTTCTGAGGATATGCCCATTGCTGGGTCCACGCATTCTCCTTTAGCACTCAACTACAACAAATAAATATTTCCTCGCCAGCCTCTTTTCATGCATTAACTGGAGAAATCGCTTTAGGACTGGTAAGAGTAAAGATATTACTCACACACATACTCACTCACTCTTTCTGTGTCTGCTCTCTCTCTCTCTCTCTCTCTCTCGTTTTCTCTCCCCTGTACTTCCTGAACATCTGCTGTTCCCAAATTCACAGTAGAAACATGCGGAAGTTTTCATGTCCATACATTTCCGGCTACGTGCACTTCGGCTTTCGTTTAAAATGAAAAGAATTTAGGTTTCCTCCTGTGGTGGCAGCTGTTTACAGAGACTGGAGAAAATGCAGAATCTCCTTTGCAGCACGTCATTTGTCATCACCGAGCATGCATATACTGTCTGTAATCGAAATAATGTTCCTGTAGTTATTTCAAAATGAAGATTCACTGCAAATGAGATCTCCTTGTGATCTAAAGGAATGAAATCGAATCTGTAATAAGTAAAACATATAATTTACAGCTATGAGTAACCCATGAGATTAAGTTCTTCTACGAAGTTTCGGATTTTACTGAGACATCATGAGAAATCGAAAGCTCTTCGTGCTTATTGATAAGTGCAGACCTGGAAAGAAAGTCTTTTAGGCTTTTTTGTGAAGTAAAAAGTATGCTTGGTATCATATCTGCTTTGTGTTTGTTTTGAATGAACTCCCTCCAAATATTTAAATTTCCAGCTCACTTCCCAATATTGAGCAAATTAATGCCGCTATTTGGGCATGTCACCCGGCATTTGAAACTATTTACATGTGAACAGCCTTCTCAGAAGCGGGTGTGAAGAAGGGCTGTGTAAGTTTCATTATGTGCTTCTAAAGCTGCGTTATTCAACGTTTACGACAGGAGTTTTTGTTCGCAAGCAATTTTACATAATTCAACTTCATATTTCTCTTATTTGAAATGTCATCCTGTAAAAACACAAATGTATCCGCGACGGTATCGAAGCAACGCCCACTCACTCCGTAGTAAGTTGCTCACCCAACTAAGCAACACGGACTGAATATATCGCGACAGATTTGTCGTCTTGACACGTGCTTTACCACTGTAGTACGTCACATCCTCTCACTCTTAATTGTATGTGTGTGTAAGCGAAGAAGAACTTCCATTAATTCTAGATAATGTGTGGAACAAACATACTCACTTTTTTCCGAAGAAACCAACGGCAAGTACATCCATTTTTACGTTCGAGCGCCAACGTGAAAACATAAATTGCCCGGGATAGCATCAAATCTGAGCCCCCTCACTCCGGAGTACGTTTCTCTCCCAACTAAGCTACACGGACGGAATTTATACCGGCAAAGTTGTCATCTTGACACGTTTTTTTCCTCTGTAGTGCGTCACAACCCAGAAAAGAGTAAGATGAGTCGACTTATTTCTTTGAGACCTTTTAATTTGTAGCCTTACCTTTTATTTCCTCTTTTTTACTCAAACTAGGAAAACAGTTAAAAGTAACGATGTTTCAGCAATGAAAATAAATAAAATTCTAATATCTTCCAAAACAGGGTAAAATATCACAGAAATGCTACCTTATATTCCCTTCTGACTAGCACGTTTACATCCAATTTGAGGTGAACAGCATTTTAAATATTTTGTTTAATTTTATTCCTTTTAAAGCAATCCTAGTAACAAAGTAATCTCCACGTGGTTTGTGCTGTAAATAAACATAATATTTAATTATAGACTACTACACGAAGTTTATAAAAATATTTTTTTAATTCAAGCAGATGTATGTATCTCGAGAAAGCTTTAAAAACTGAACTTTATAGATATACAAGTTAGTAAAATCATACAATGCATTGATTATGATGCGCTTTCCAACATAACAGAAATCATTACTCAAGCAATGAGGATAATATCTGTAGAATGAATCTCGCTCCTGTGAATTGATCTTTGACCCCATTTCGATGATATTCAACACAACCGGTAAAGTATACCTCTGGAAAAACATGATAAAGTTTTGTCTCAATCGAAGCCTTTTTACGTAAGTTATAACGCATAAGGGCGATGGAATGGATCCCTCTCCTATGTCCTGACCTTTGACCCCATTTCGCTCATTTTCAAAAGATTTCGTCCCCAGCTAGTCCCATACGACATAATAAAATTTCATCGAACTCGAACTACATTTACGCCAGTTATGACGCATAAGGGTAATGGAATGCATCGCGTTCCTATGTCCTGACCTTTGATCCCATTTCGCCTATTTTTAATAGGGTTCGTCCCCAGGTGGTCCCCTACCACATACTAAAAGTTCATCGGAATTGAAGCATTTTTACGCGAGTTATCGTGCGCACGGGCAGACGGACGGACGGACAAAGCTGGAGCCCATAGACTTCTTCAGGCTATGGATGGAAAGCGTAAAAAAGCACCAACCAAAGCATGTGTAGCACATGCAGATGCGTAACATATATTTCCTTCAAAATTTCTGTACCTAATGTTAAGATTATTGGAAAAATAATGCAATCAAGCATTGTTTTTCAGAAAACAAAATATGCAGCTTTTCTAGAACTCCTTTACACTGCCGGTAAAATTTTTGTAGATTCCTATTATTAGAAAATACAAAATAGAAAAGAGCAGATCAAAATAGAAAACATTTTCCATTTCTATTCAAAGCGAATCAGAAACTTTCTTTGGAGGACAAAATTTAATCACAATATAACAAATAGTTTAAAACAAACAAGACTGAGTATCGATTCGGCATTGATAGCTAAGGTTAGGAATTGAGTTCTCTGCAAAGTAGGATTGATTGCCACTTACACAACCAATTCACATCTCGTACCATGCTTGTCCGACGAAATTAATTTTTTAGCAGCGCCAGTATTTATCGCACTTCTATTAATCTTTCGTGAGCAATGAAAATGATTTGCGCAATCAGATGTTTTAAATGATTGTTCTGAAGAACAGTAAAATGTTGAATTAGATTTTTGTCTTTCATCTTATTGTATTCACCAGGATAAAGCCAACAGATATAAAAATTATGTTTTACGCCACTAGCACAAACATTGCAATACATAATTTTACCCTTTCGTTTTTGTGGACCCAAATTACACTTTTGAACTCAATTAATTGTAGATTCTCTTCCATAACAGTTTTTATGCTCCAATATAGCTTTTCTGGCTTTTGCACTCCTGTATGAGTTCCTGTCAGCATTAGAGACCTGGAAACTCACAAAACACTTTCACACTGTACAACTTTCTCCGAGTTTCTTTTTCTGTATGCTAGTTTATCATGTGTTTTTGCCATATGACTTTCTGGACAGTTACAGTACGTTCAAAAGTTTCCTTATTCTCATATGTGGAAACCTTTTGTAATCTGTATTGTGAATTTAGAAGCCGATTTCTTTTGTCGTTGTTTATTAAATTTTATTTGTCTAAAGCCTTATTCGGGCAAAGAGCGCTACGAGGCCGATAGTATTCAAATTTGTCGACTAGGATTTTGGGTAGCCCAGAATAACCAGTATTTTGTTTGTTACAGTTCAAATACATATACGACACTTATTTAAGTACAGCAAAGAAAGCCGCGGATGGCTTAGTGGTTAGTGTTTCAGACTATCGATGCTGGGTCCCCAGGTTCTAGCCTGGGCTGATCTTTAAATGAGTATCCTTTCCTATGTCCTCCCTAAATTCTCTCACCCATCTATGTGCAATATCGTACTTGTACGGTGGCGCCATCTACTGTACTCTAATCTCAGTACAAACTGTTCTGTCAAAAGTCGCTAGACTTGCTCTCATTCCTTCCGTTTCTGTGTCCTGCCCAAAAGGCGATCTCGCTGTAGGTGGCTGGGACCTAAACTCTACTCCCTGTGGACGGAAGTCCTACATGAAAATAACAAATTTTCAAGTACAGCGGATGGTCTAACGATTAAAGTTCGTTACTGCCACAAAAATGTCACAAAATTGATCCCAGGCAGGTACGAACGCTCGAACCGCTAAAAATCCGCAGTGCGCCAGATAGGCACCTAACCCTTGTTACTGCCCCCCCCCCCCCGTTATAAGTAATGTCGTGTTTGTCTCCCGTTTTGGATATTATTATCGGTGCTCTAATCTTCCTATTTTCAGGATTACTCCTTTACCTGCCCTTTTCAACCTTTTTGATTCCTACCTCAGGGGTTCTCTTCGGTGCGAGACTACAGCTGTGATCTGTAGGGCTGCTTTCAACTACATATTCTTAAAGAGAAACTGTATACTTTGAAAACTCTAATTTTTTGTGCACTTTTTTTCTTTAGGATCTATCCTCTCAGGGTACCCTATTCCCACTTTATATTCTTTTTTCTCAGCCTTTCCCAGAAACTCAGCACGATGGTCTCTAAACCTTTTAAGGATTTCGTCTTTTCGCTTCGTTTTCCCTTTGTCGCTTCCGTGTGCTTTCCGTGAAGGGCACTCTAGCCAAGTCTCCTGGCTTCCTACCTTTAAGACCTGGTGTCAAACACTCCCTTCCTAAAATTCTCTACATAAATCACTAAACAAATATCAGTACAACAAAGGTAGTTCATAATCGTCTTTGTGTAAACGACACGCCTCACAGGTGATCGAGTGGTCAAAGACCCTGGTTTCCGGCTAGCCATTCTAATTGAACGTTGGGTTGTGACTCAGATGAGGTACAGACGTTGAGTTTGTTCCACGGCGCCACTTTTAGCCTTCAATGTAACTAGTGGCCCCAAATTAATGACGGACCCTAAGTCTCCCCAGGAAGGGGAAACGTTTGCTTTTTACTAGGTTATAATAGAACTCCACAAGTCTGATATTCCTCGTTTTAGCGAATATCTTAGTAACGAGATTCGTACGTTTCAGTGGTGCTCAACCCTTGTCCAAATCAACGGCACTTCGTGACATAACCACAGGGACTTTTACAGAGCCCCGTGTGAAGTATCACTGAGGTGACGCATGAGTCAAAACGGCAAGTTGCAGCGATAAGCCTTAACGTCGTAGTTCAGTTACATTAATAACCTGCTGAAGGAAGAAATATGGTGTTACTGATAACCTACATAACAGTGTAAAAGCCATGTATGCTGGCAGTAGCGATTATGTTCGAGTGAATGGTGTTTTATCAAAATGGTTTTCTATTGGTGCAGGAGTCAGACAGGGTTGTGTAATGACACCATATCTGTTTAATATATTTATTGATGCGTGATGCCAAGATGGACAATACTGGTTTATGTCTTGCTAATATCCGTGTGTGCAGATTGCTGTATGCTGATAACGCTGTCCTGTTGGCAGAGAGATAATTTGAGTTGAACACTATGTTGTCCCGGATGAACGAAGTTTGCATGAACTTCAAACTGAGTATAAATTAGGGAAAAACCAAAGTTGTGGTTTTTGATCGAGGAACTGTTAACGCTGAATATAATATAAGTCTAAATGGTACAGTGATTGACTAGGTGAATGAGTTTGTGTATTTAGGAAGCATGTTTGATAGAGATAACAAATTGAATGGTGTAATTAGTAGGCGAGTTAATTCTTCAGTTAAAGTCATAGCTGCTTTGGAAGGTTTTCACAACAATGATAGGTTCTCAAGAGAGTCCCGCATGACTGTGTATGAAAGTGTAATTGTTCCTTCTCTGATGTATGGCTGTGAAACTTGGGTTGGGTACTACAGAAAAAGCATAGGAATCGTTTGCGCGCTAGAGAAATGCGTTACTTACGGGTGATTGGTGGCAAGACACGTTCTGATTTTGTGAGGAATGAAGATGTGTTGCAGTTGTGTAATGTGAAGCAAAATGTTGTTAGCAAGGTGGAGACAAATATGCTTCGGTGGTTTGGCCATGTTGAAAGAATGAGTGATGAGATGCTTTCTAAGAATTTTTTTATCCCAAGTGGCAGGGAAGAAAGGCAAAGAAAGGCCAAAGAAGTCATGGGAGGATCAGATTCAGGAGCATCTGCATGAGAAACAGATTATGAGTATGAAGTATTGAAGGTCTTGTGTACGTCGTGTGATGAATGTCAGTGAAGTCCGAGTTGTGTGTCAAGATAGCTGTAAATGGAGAATTTTTATACGGCAAGGTAAATAAGTAATCAGTTAGAAATGTATCTAAGGTGCGTCGCATAAATATAGAGACAATCGACTTTGCGTCGTGAACGCAATGCGAATATTGGTAAGAAGCTGAAGTGGTACCTAATTAGACATAACCCTACAACGAACGTTTCGATCCGTCGTGTTTTCAATCAAACGTTTCGATCGGATTGTGTACAAAGAACACTATAAAGTGAAACAGTGTAATTTTAGGTGTTTCACAACTATGTAAAGTAGCCACATGCAAATGAGATGTGCAAATTAGCATATTTTACGCACGCGTATGGGCCGTAATTCGGTCTAGCCTACAAAATACAGCTGACCTGCCGTCAGACATTCATTTGCCGAAATGCCACGCAACAGTCAACTTTCTGGTGAGGAGGTGCAGAAGATTTGGGGACTGAGAGCAAATGGATTGCCTGTAGCGAAAATTTGTAAAGCCATGGGGAGGAGTAAGGCAGTCATTTATAAGACTTTATCGAAACGCGGTGCGTTAACTGCCAGAGAACGGCCTGGATGGCCTCTAATAACAACCAAACGAGATGATCGTGCCATCATGCGTTTAGTTTCATCCCAAAGGTTTTCACTACGTCAAGTTTCTCGGAATGTTGGTGTCACCGTCTCAAAGCACACTTTAATCGACGAATCAAGGAAAGTCGCAACATTGTGCTCCGTAAAATGCGCCGTCTGCCACACCTCACGTGGCGCCACAAAGAAGGTTGGTTGGTTGGTTGGTGGATTTTATTGGCGCAAGGGCCAGGTTTGGCCAAAGAGCGCCAGACAAAGAACTATCAGCCACAGATTTTTAAAAACGTGGAAAATGATTAAGAGCAGACAGGCTTGGTAACAGTTGAAAAAGAGTATGATGAAAGCTGTGAAGACAAGGTAGTTAATTAGGTTTATATAAAAATTTATTAATTTACTATTATAATTATATACATATATATATACACACATATATATATATATTTTTTTCTTTAAACACAACTACACAAAGGATGAGTCACTCTCCTCCCCCCACACTCCTCTGCAATGCTGGCAGAGGGCGGGGACGAACTGTCACTCTCCTCCCCCCCCATGTTCCTCTGCAATGTTGTTTGAGGCTGGGGACGAACTGTCACTCTCCTCCCCCTATGTTCCTCTATAATGTTGGTTGAGGGTGGGGACCTCTCTGAGGCCGAGACAGTTGGATGGACACTGCACACCTTTGCGGATTGAGGGCCGGGTCTTCCGCACGTGCAGGCTTTCTGCTGGAAACTGGAAGAGACGGTCGGCAGCAAAAGAGAAGGCCCAGAATCAGGTATTCGAAAAATTTCGAGCTCCGGGAAAAACACCTGTGTCGCTTGGTCAGCTGTAGATCGCTTGGCAAGGGCGGCGAGAGCTACAGGGCGCGGAACAAAGGGCTGCACGGGTTGTGGCAGAGACTGAACTACTGCGGCAAAAGTACGCTGTCGGGTGGTGGGTATACCCAACTTGGCCTTGGCAGCAGGGTACGAGAGGCCTTCCAGGGTCTTGAGGCGCTGGATCGCCATCTCGTCCTTCCATTTCATACAGTTGCGGGAGTAAGCTGCATGGGCCTCACCACAGTTAACACAGCAGGCCGCAGAAGTGCAACCTTCCCCGTCATGTTCACTGGAGCCACAATTAGCGCAACGAGCGGAACTCTTACAGAAACGTTGTGAATGCCCGTACCTCTGGCATCTGAAACAGCGCAGAGGACTGGGAATGTACGGGCGAACTCCACAGACCAAGTAGCCAGCCTTGATTTCGGTTGGAACTTTCGGGGAGTTAAAAGTCAAGATCACATTTTTAGACTTAATCAAAGAACCATCGCGCCGAAACATAATACGGCGAGCAGCAATAACACCTTGATCTGCAAGTTCAGTCACCAATTCTTCTTCACTGCATGGCAAGAGATCAAACTCCGAAATAACACCCCGAGAGGTGTTAAGAAACGGGTGAGGTGTCACTTTGACAGGAATGCCTTGAAGACTAGTGAGGTGCAGAAAAGTGTTACTCTGAGAAACACTGCAAGTTTGGACAAGCAGGTCCCCAGAGCGAAGCTTCCTCACAGACTTCAAGGGGCCAACTGCAGCGTCCAAAGCTTTAGAAATGAAGAATGGAGATCTGGTGGAAGTCTCTCATTCGGATCGATGGATTCTACAACTAAGTGTGTAGCATGCGTATTCACAACAATCGAGGGGAGACGACGCTTCGGAGCGACTGGTACAGCTGCCGAAGAAGAGGTTCCACATTCTTGGTCCAGATCATGGTCTAAAGATCTTTTAAGGGTATGAGACTTGGTAGGTTGAGAAGACGAAGGAGAGTCGTTGTCAACGATCATTTGCTCAGGTGACTTGAATTTGGAGCGTTTGTTTTTGGGTTTACCCATGGAAAAAAGGAGAAGGATTCGTCTGCAGACTACTCCACCCACCACCGAGCCCTACAAGGGAGAACTGGAGGTCTGCAAGCCAAGAAAATGACGCTGGACACAGTTCTGGAGCTTATACGTTGCAGATATAGTCCGTTGGCTGTGATCACACGCACTCGGCGGACACTTCGGCCTCCGGGTACCGTCATGCCAACGCCTTTGGCATGATCCCACAGCCCCCGGGCTCACCCTGCCGTGCTATACGACAAAAAAGCCGCTAAAGCCCTGCACACAACTTGGTACAAGACTTCTGACTAGAGGTGGGTTAGTCTCTAGCCTCCCGTTTACAGCGAAGCCGGGGTCGAAGAGGAGTGTTGGCACACAGGAGGCACTTATCCGGTCTCCTGCGACCTCAGCCGCCAGACATCCCATTTCCGCCTCACGGGTCTCCGCACGCGACAAACATGCAGGTAGGTCTAGCACCCAAACCAGTTAAAAGGAGAAAAGAAATCCAAAGAAGACAAATCCTGGAAGGGAACCTAAACGGAATCTCAGCAACCTACGAACTGAGCGGTTAATATAAAACAGTTAGTGGTGGAGGGTAACAAAACCACAAGACCGGGGTGTTAGTACATAACGTGGTAGCGATTAGGTAAAGTATACAACACGGGCAACTAGCCAGTGGAGAAAATAAATAAAAACGAAAAAGCGAGACACAAGACCAGCTCGGGATCGTGGGGCCGCGACTCCCCAACAGCTGGATGAACAGCTGTCCCTGCAAACACCAAAATAAAAAACAAGCGGTGGCGTGACATCAGATGGTGACCAGTCACAAGGACAGCTCGGGCCATGGGGGCGCCGCTCCCCAAATAACTGGAAAACCAGTTATCCCCGTGCGGGGGCCACAAAGAAGCTAGATTGTTATGGGTAAGCATTCACATGCACTGAACGGACGAGTGGATCACAACTATTTTCTCCGATGAGAAAAAATTCAACCTGGACGGCTCTGATGGTTGGAACTGCTATTGGCATTACGACGCGAGCCACGCACTTTCTTCTGCAGACAGGAAGGAGGGGAATCTGTGACAGTCTGGGGAGCTTTTGCGTTCAATGGGACAACGGATATCGCTTTCATCCAAGGCAGGCAAAACTCTGAAACGTATTAAGACATACTCAACAGCCACCTTCTACCGTGTGCCGAAACTCTAGCGGGTGTTGATTATCTGTTCCGGCAAGACAATGCCTGTATCCATCGGTTTGCATCAACGAAAAGCTGGTTTAACAATCATCATGTGACCGTAATGGATTGGCCAGCACTCAGTTCAGATCTGAACCCTATCGAGAACCTCTGGGGTATCTTCGCTCGTGATGTGTATGCGAATGGACGGCGGTTCTCAAGTGTGGTGTGGCATTGAAAGAGCAGATTGAACGAAGCTGGTACGCACTCCATCCAGAACACTTACAGCACTTGGTGGACAGCATGCCCAATTGGATTTTCAGTGTTATTCGGAACAACCGTTCCACTATTCATACAGGAGGTTCTTCTTTATATTTTTGAGACAGAGTATTTCTGTTTTGTTTTTTCTTGTACTTGGCGTTGGAATTGTTATGTGTCCGTCAAACTATTGTGCAGCTGCGTGTCTTATGCTATTTTTGCTATAAATACTGTATGACGTACCACTATGGTAATTCATGAGTCAAAAAGATAAGTTGCAGAGCAAATCCTTGCAGGCATAGTTTACTTGGGAGTCTATCCAGCTCCGAAGTAGGAAGACGAAGCTCACCACCGGAAAAAACGCCGTTCGCTATGCTCGAACCACCGGATTCTTCATGCCATTCAATGATGCTATACACTCTGACAAAAACGTTATATTTCTTGAGATCATGCTCAGGAACTAGCTGCACGACTTCCGGCGCATGCTGTTTTTGGCAAAGGTCAGAATATCCACCATCTCGACGTAGAGCTGAAGAAGGTCCTGGTTTTGTTCACCACTTTCAGTATATTTTCATGGCGCAAGAGAAAGTAATACTACCCTGATTACTTATTATCTACAATTTTTTTTTCGATTGAAGGTTTAACGACCACCGTGAGCAATTTAATGGGCTATAAGCAATAGCCCGTCTCTAATTTAGGGCCAACGGCTCCAGCGAACCCCGACCCCTCCCGGACGAATGGTCATAAGCCATCGCTCAGACACTTCGCCACAGGGGCGGCACTTCTACAACATTTCGAGCATTTCTTCCAGGCTTCATAACAGAAGTTCCACACACTTTTGAAATAGCTGTTCCCATGGCCGAGTGGTCTGAGGCATCGGCTCCTTACCATCCATCCGACATACACCCGGGTTCGATCGATTGAGACATGGGTAGTGTGTGGTTTATAGTGGCGCTGCCTCTGATCGTACCTTGTAGACATTATCCTTAAGTTAGAAAAGCGCGACTGCTTTACTCCTCGGAGATGATCATGGTGGTCGTTCATCTCCGGAACAAAAACAACTAAGAAAACGAAGAAGAGTCTTGAAAAATACTCTGACATAAAGATTTTCTCCTCGCTTTTAGCTCTACAATATCTCTGTAGACCACCAGAGCTCTGTAAATGGCACAGCCATCCCGTTCTTCAAACACAGCTTTCAGATAAACCCAGCTCCACGATGGGAAGAACATCCCCACTTCATGTGTCAACATGTCTTTCATGTACAAAATTAGAGCACGGTTGTTTATCTCTCTTCGTAATACTCAGTGGACGAGTATGAGTTGACAATAAACGTCTTATCTTTACGGCATCCGCTAATCAAATTGTAAAATTGGATAACCAACATCTGAAATAGTGTAATGAGTGAAGTCCGGATATTCAAGCAAAATGCTTATTTTCATATTTTTGCATGTTTAGCCACTATGAGGAATAAAAACATATTTTCACATTTAGTGCATATTTTTTCATATATCCTGAAAATTTTCTAGAAAAGTAATTTTGAAAAGCGATAATATCGTAGTTTACGCTTTCCAACCGTAGGTTGAAGAAGCGTATATGCTCCAGCTTTGTCCGTCTGTCTGTCCGTCCGCACGATAACTCACGTGAAAATGGTTCGATTTCGACGAAAGTTTAGTATGTGACAGGGGACCACCTGGGGACGAACCTTATTGAAAATGGGCGAAGCAGCGTCAAAGGTCAGGACATAGGAGCGGGATCCATTACATTGCCCTTATGCGTCATAACTTGCGTAAAAATTGTTCGATTTCGATGAAATTTTAGTATGTGGTAAGGAACCACATGGGAACGTACCCTTTTGAAAATGGGCGAAATGGGGTCAACGGTCAGAACATAAAAGCGGGATCCATTCCATTGCCTTTATGCGTCATAACATGCGTAAATATGGTTCGATTTCGATGAAAGTTTAGTATGTGGTAGGGAACCAACTGGGCACAAAACCTATTGAAAATAGGCGAAATGGGGTCAAAGATCAGGCAGGGCATAAGAGCGCGATGTATTCCATTGCCCTTATGCGTCATAACTTGCATAAAAATGGTTCGATTTCGATGAAATTTCAGTATGTGGTAGGGAGCCACTGAGGACGAACCCTATTGAAAATGGGCGAAATGCGATCAAAGGTCAGGACACTGGAGTGGGATCCATTCCATTGCCCTTGTGCATCACAACTTACCTAAAATGCTCGGATTGCAACAAAACTTTATTATGTTGTTCCGGAGGTAGAGTGAACCGGTTCTGTTGAATATCAACGAAATGGGGTAAAATGTCATTGCACAAAAGCCAGATTTAGTCCACAGCCATTATTCTCATAACTTACGTAAAACTGCTTCTATTGCAGCAAAACTTTATCATGTTGTTCCGGAGGTATAGTGAACCGGTTCTGTTGAATATCATCGAAATGGGGTCAAAGGTCAGGACACAGGACCGAGATTTTTTCAACAGCCATTATCCACATAACTTGAGTAATAATTTCTGGTATGTTGGAAAATGTATCATAATCAATGCATTGCATGATTTTACTAACTTGTTTAGACTTAACTCTGGACAGCATCGTGGTGCAAAAGTGAAACCGCTTGCTAAAAATTTGTTCCCCATCGCGGAATCGTGACACTGAAACAAATCTACTTCCAATCAAAAGAGAAATGTTTAATCCGCTAGATGGGAATATTTAGCTTAGGTCATGCGACTAATTTTTGTTTCTTTTTGCATTACAAGCAATTGGAACCACTTTATGTGTAATAGCGCATTAGGTTCATCAATCATCCATCAAATTCAGATGAAAGAGTTCTATTCCGGGACTCTCGAAGACGATTTCTAGTACCACTTCTGTGATTATTATTATTAGCCTGTTGACACCCACTGCAGGAAATAGGCTTCCCCAGTCTTTTTCTGCATTATTCTATCACAGGTACCATTTCTGTTCTTCTTCTTCTTAACCTGTTGACACCCACTGCAGGGTATAGGCTACCCCCAGTCTTCTTCTGCATTATTCTACCACAGGTACCACCCCTGTTCTCCTTCTTCTTAGCCTGTTGACACCCACTACAGGGAATAGGCTTCCCCCAGTCTTCTTCTGCATTATTCTATCACAGGTACCATTTCTGTTCTTCTTCTTCTTAACCTGTTGACACCCACTGCAGGGTATAGGCTACCCCCAGTCTTCTTCTGCATTATTCTACCACAAATACCACCCCTGTTCTTTTTCTTCTTATCCTGTTGACACCCACTACAGGAAATAGGCCTCCCCCAGTCTTTTCCAACTTCCTCGATACTTAACTTCAGTCCACCGTTTAGCACCTCTAAATCTGAAGGTTGTATATCCATCTTGTTCTCTGGCGCCCTCTTCGTCTCTTCTATCTGTTGGTTGCCATTTTGTTTTAACCATATCCATCTTTCACTTTTCAGTCTTTTAACATGTCTAGCCCATCTCCACTTTGATTATTTTATTATTTTTATATCTATTATTCCTGTTCTTATAAGTTAATTTCTAACTGTCTTTTCCTGTTATTTCTAACATTCTTCCCTATAACTTACCTACCGAAACTCTTATATTTTTTCATTGTCGCTCTGTGATACTCCACGATTCACTGCAAAAAGTAAACACGGGGATAATGCATGCATTGAATATTTTTCTTTTTAAGTACAATGGAAGATCACCGGTTAAATAGTCTTTAAGTATCCAAAAGGCTCTATTACCTTGGATAATTCGTCTATTGATTTCTCTTTCTTGTCTTTCTTTAAAACTGATTACTTGGCCTAAATAGATATATTCGTCTACATTTCCAATTTCGTTTCCTTCTATCAAGATCTTTTCTGTATCTTTTCCTGTATTGCTCGTATATTTAGGTTTTGTTGTATTTATTTTTAGATCATTTTTTAAGACTTTCCATCCATAAATCTTTTATCATATTTTGCATTATCCTATTGCTAGTAGCAATGATGGCTATGTTATCAGCAAATCTTAAAAGATTAAGGTACCTTCCGCTTATGTTTAATCCCTTTTCTTCCCAGTTTAAATTTCTAAAAATATCTTCGAATACAGAGTTAAATAATATTTGGATATAGTGGATTCAAGTCAGCAGTAACTTTTGTTAATACAGACTTGCAACTGCCGACGTTGTTTAATATGTGTAAAGTTAAAGCGCACGGCAGTAAGAGACTGAATAAATTTGTGACGAATTTTGTTCAGATGTATTTTCAACGGATGGAACAATATTGTTTTGTAAAGTGTGGGGAAATCCAGTTTCCAGTAAAAAAGGTTTGGCATTTCCCAACATATCGTGACTGCCAAACATAATGTTTTGTCTAGCCGGTAGGTAAAAAGGGAAATATGCCAAATTTCGAAGTATTCACCTACATCCACACGCAAGTCGAATTTTCTCTGCACTTGTGCTAGACCTTTAGCGACGCAGAAATTCCACTGTGGTCGTTAGAAATCCCTCTTGAAAGCATCGCTTAGATACACAAACAAAATAAGAAGTTCCAAACGAATTAAATTTGAGAAAGCATTGTTTAGAGAATTGTTACACAAATGCTGTTCAAAAGATCAGAGAAAAAGTTCACGATGAAAAAAAATCTCTATCTCTATTGTGAAACCACAGATTCTATAGGTAGATAAAACATTTCGTTAATGGAACTGTTGACCCAGATAAAGCATCTCCAACATTTATGATATGTGTCGAAACATTAAAAAAAAAACACTAAGAGAACTACTGTAGCTCAGCTGTTTACGAAATCTTTAAATGTCCTCTGGAATGAGAAAAGGAACTATGGCGATGCATTACTTTCCATTACCGATGCTGCTACTTATATGGAAAAGGCTGCTAAAGCTTAACAAGTTTTGTTTCACGTGTTTAGATCATGGATTCCACAGAGTTTCAGAAGAAGTGACTGATTGATATCAAGTGGGAAGAATGCTTTCTTAAAAGATCCATCTCGAATTCAAATATTTAAGGAAATGGTTCCAGAATTAAATCTCCCAACACATCCAGCTTTAACGAAGTGCGGTTTCTACTGCAGTTCATTATGCTTCGTACCAGAGATGGAAACGGGTCACGGTTAAACGGGTCAACGGGTCGATAATTTCTTGGGGGTCCAACGGGTCTGGTCAAGGTGTTCCTGACCCGATTTTGACACGGTTTTATTCACATTTTATTTTTCAAAAGAGGAAAATATATTCCAAAGAAAAATGCGCGTTGTGGAATTCTGCAGTCGATACTGGTGCCTACGGAGTGAATAATGATTTGCCATGCGAAAATATTGTCGTTTCTTTCTTAAAGCAACGAAGATTTCCGCCGACTGACGTTTGACACACCGACACCATATCGTAAAAAGTTTCCTTTGCGTTCTTTTACAGTGCGATTGCCCAGGGCGAGGTACAGGCAAACGCCATTTGCCTGCTTCTCAGCTGATTCACTCTTTAAGTGCGAAGTTCACTGTATGACTAAGAGTTACTTTTCACATCGTATCTTTTACATTGAGCATTCAGAGGTTTTCGATTGACGTGCTGACATCCCGTTCCCATGACATGTCATGTCGAAATTAACTTCTTATTTGCTAATATGGATGGATTTAATATTAAGGAGGTTGAGAAAGGCGTCTAGGCCAACAAATACGTGCTTCTTCAAAACCGCAAGGGGAAGAGTAAATGCGGGAAATTGCTCCGTCTCATTAAGGAACCGGTGAATGATTCTGGGTTGTTTGGTCTTGCTTGTTGTTCAAAATGTAGAAAGTGTATAAATACAAAGAAAGATGTCGACAGTGTAATAAGCGATTATGGAACCAAAAATCTAACGGACCATATGAACGTATGTGCACCTCCATCAAAGCGTGGAAAGAGTGAACAATCTAAATACATTTAAAAAAATACATTTGTGTAATCGTAAATAGTGATTCCAACCGGTCACGGTTATAGTCAGCCATTGCTTCTGGATCACGCAAAATAATGACACTAAAAATGGCACTAAAATTTAGCAAGTAACCAAATTTTATTATTAAAAAAGGATTTCAGTTATTAAATATCAAGCCGTTATTGGGATGAATATATCTCTTACGTTTATACACTGAGTGACCACTTTATTATGGCCACCTGACAGTTTTAAGCAAATGAGCTATGGCTGCACCCTGTTGCCGTCAGAGGGCGAGGCTAGTACAAAAAGTGAAAGCTTAGTCCTTGCGACAGTAGTAGAAGTGATTTTTGGGTGACGAGATGGGTAAAAAATGCGATTTGACGGACTTTCAACGTGGGATGATTGTATGAACTCGGAGCCATGGAGCAAGTATCACCGAAACCGCCGCATTCGTGAAATGTTCCAGAGCAGCTGTTGTTAAAGTGTTTAAAGACTGGACTGCCAGCCAAAATGCTGGGTTTCTACGTGCAACGTGTGGTCGTCATCGACTAGTGACTGCTCGGGCGGAACGGAGAGTGTCCAGGCTGGTAAAAGACAACAGAAGGGCAACAGTGCAGCAAATTACAGACCATCTTAATCAAGGATCCTCTCAAATGATATTTTCACGCACTGTTCGCCGTAAACTGCATCGGATGGGATATGGCAGCCAAAGGCCTGTTCGAACACCTTTGCTGTCTGCAGTAAACAAGAGAAAACGTCTCCAGTTCGCCCAGGGGCTCAAGGATTGGACAGTCGATATATGGAAACAAATTATGTGGTCCGATGAATCACGTTTTCAATGTCACCATGCCGATGGCCGAGTGAGAATTTGGCGGAAACAGCACGAAAGCATGGAACCCAAATGCATTGCTACAACCCTTCAAGCTGGTGGAGGCAACGTTATGGTTTGGGGAATGTTTTCCTGGCATGCTTTCGGCCCTTTAATCCGTGTTGATCAACGTCTGACTGGCACATCATATCTAAACATCGTTGCGGACCAAGTGCATCCTGTCATGTGTATGGTTTTTCTCAATGGCGATCGATACTTTCAACAAGATAATGTGTCCTGCCATAGTGCTTGTACTGTACAGGATTGGTTTCAGGAACATGCCGGTGAGTTTACTTTGCTTAGGTGACCCCCACAATCTCCAGATCTCAACCCCATTGAGGATTTGTGGGATGAAGTTGAACGAGCCATCAGACAGCTGGATCCACAACATACTGCAATCTCACACTCCTGGAAAGTGCTATTCATCAAGCATGGTCTCAGATTCCACAAATCACCTATCAACATCTCTTGGAGTCCATGCCACCAAGAATCGACGCAATATTAAAGGCAAAATGTGGCCCAACGAAGTACTGAGGGGGTGGTCATAATAAAGCGGCCACTCAGTACATGTATATATTTATATATATATATTGTAAGGTCAGATGATGCGTAACATCACAGCCTCTCCTTGACAAATGTCAACCCCGCCTTATCGTGGTGCATCCTGTTCCTACAAAAGGGGCTCTGACGACCGCCAATAGCGGTATAACTATATCATCGGGATTAGAGGAAATTCTATCCCACACTCACCAACCCGCTTGGCCAGCGTGGTGAGTTATGGCCAAACCCCTCCAAAATGACTCCACAACTTAAATCTTGGCCCTCAGTCCCTGGCAGCTGGAATGTACCTGGCCAAGGCAGCGGCCAGTGCGACATGAAGGCAGAGGGTGCTAAGAATCCCCGGAGAACCGGACTAGGCTGCCATCTGACGCTGACCTTGGCAACGTACAATGGACGCTCCCTATCTTCTGATTCAAGGCTTCTTGAATTGGAAGAGGAACTACAAAGGATCAATTGGGACATCGTGGGGCTAAGTGAGGTAAGGAGAAAAGGAGAAGATCTCATCGAACTGAAAATTGGACATCTCTTCTACTATCGTGGGACAGATACTGGCAGAACTAGTGGTGTTGGATTTATAATAAACAAGAAACTGAAGGATAAAGTTGTAGAAGTTGAAAGTTCCTCTGACAGAGCTGCACGGCTTGTTATCCAACTCTCGAAAAGATACCAGGCTCAGATTATTCAAACTTATGCACCCACCACAAGTCATCCTGAAGAAGAAATTGAAGAATTTTATGAGGAAATTTGTCATCTAAATAATAAAGGTAAGCAGCACTTGAAAATAATTATGGGAGATGTCAATGCAAAAATAGGGCAACGGCAACAGAATGAAACTTCAGTAGGTAAATTCGGTCACGGCAACAGAAACCAGCGTGGAAATACTCTCGTTGAGTTTGCAGAGGCAGAAGGATTTTTCATCTTGAACTCCTTCTTCAAGAAAAAGCCACACAGGAAATGGACATGGAGACATCCAAATGGGACGACAAGTGAAATTGATTTTATTATGTGTAACAAAAAATTCGTCATAGAAGACTGCAGTGTGCTAAACAAGTTCAACACAGGTAGTGACCATAGATTGGTGAGATGTAAGATGCACCTCAACACTAAACTTGAACGTGGCAAGCTCATAAGACAAACAAAATCTATTGACATAACCAACCTTAAAAAACACCATAATACCTTCAAGTTGGAACTGAAGAACAGGTTCTCTGCTTTAGAAGGCCTAACATCGGAAGAAGTGGACATCTCTGAAGTTAACAGAAAAGTAACCAAAGCTCTTATGGAAACAGCAACAAAATTAGCTGGGTCTAAGAACAAGTTGCATGTAAATAAATTATCAGGAAAAACGAAAATGTTGATGCAAAAAAGAAGAGAGATGAGGACAACTAAAGAAGATGTGACTTCCAAAGTGGAATATATAGAGCTATGCCAGACAGTACGAAAAAGTATCACTGAAGACGTAAGAAAATTCAACTGTGGACTAGTGAGGAAAGCAATTGAAAACAACCAAAGCCTAAAGATAGCAAAGGGACATCTCCGTAAGGGAAGAAAACAGATTATGGCACTGAGAAAAGAAGATGGTTCTGTAACAAGAAATAGAGGCGAAATTTTGACAAGAGTGAAAGATTTCTACTCCACATTATATGAAAGGGATGATACATGCACTCCAGACATCATGAAAGATACCAGTACCAGAGTTCCTCCAGTCCTTCCAGCAGAAGTTGCACATGCAATCAAGAACATGAAGCGGGGAAAAGCTCCAGGAGAAGATGGAATTACTGTAGACATCATACAAGAAGCAAGTGGAGAAATCGAAACAGTACTCGCCCAAATTTTCACTCGATACCTTAATGAAGGAAAGATTCCTGAGGATTGGAACACCGCTACAATGATCCTGCTACATAAGAAAGGTGACATTGAGGATCACGGAAACTACAGACCTATCAGCCTCCTATCAGTAGTTTATAAAATCTTCACTAAAGTTCTTTCACACCGCTTGAAGGTAACACTGGACATGGCTCAACCGAGAGAACAAGCTGGATTCAGGAGTGGCTACAGCACAATAGATCATATCCATGTGCTGAGAGAACTAATTGAAAGAGCGAGGGAATATGAACTTCCATTGTGCATGGCTTTTATCGATTATGAAAAAGCCTTTGATTCGGTGAAACCATCAGCAGTTACAATGGCTCTGAAATCCTGCGCTGTTGAAGATGCATACATTAATATTATTAATAACATCTATGAAAATGCAAGTGCAAAGATTAGGCTGTTTGAAAATACAACACACATAAAAATTGGAAAGGGAGTGAGACAAGGTGACACCATATCTCCGAAGCTCTTTAATGCCACATTGGAGGGTGTTTTTCAGTCACTGAGCTGGGAAAACAAGGGGATAAAGATTAATGGAGATTATCTAACCCACCTTCGTTTTGCTGATGACGTAGTCATTTTTGCAACTAGCCCATCAGAGCTGCAGAGTATGATCCAGGAACTTGCTGACAAGAGTAAAGATGTGGGATTAAAAATGAACTTTCAGAAGACGAAAGTGATGTTCAATGCTTTCACAAGAAATGAAGATTTATCGATTGATGGAGAAAAGCTGGAGATAACAGACACGTACGTTTATCTTGGACAGCAGATATCAAGTGAGGGTCACATTGATGAAGAAATTAATCGGCGTACAAAACTTGCCTGGAGAGCTTTTGGAAGAAACAGCATAATTTTCAAGAGCAATATGCCATTATGTCTTAAAAGAAAAGTGTTTGATCAATGCATCCTTCCAGTGCTTACGTATGGTGCAGAGACGTGAACCTTAACTAAAAGAGACATACAAAGGCTGCAGACAACTCAAAGAAGCATGGAGAGGTGCATACTTGGTGTAACCAGGAGAGATAAGAAGAGGAACTCGTGGATCCGAAAAATGACAAGAGTGGAAGACATCATGATCAGAAGAGTTAAATCCCTGAAATGGCAATGGGCTGGACATACTGCCAGAAGGACAGATCATCGATGGACAGCCGAAATTTTAGATTGGATTCCAAGGGACAGGAAAAGACCCAGAAGAAGACCACATGGGAGATGGGTGGATGAAATTCGAAAGTATGCAGGGGTGACATGGAGGAGACTGGCACAAGACAGACCGTTGTGGAGGAAACTTGGGGAGACCTTCGTCCAGCAGTGGATTGATAATGGTTGACAATGATGATATATATATATATATATATATAAATTGAGTTTCGAATTTATAGTTCAAAGCAGATTCGTTTGGGTCAGTTACGGGTCCTGGTCGGGTCAGGGTCCAAAACTTTTGCCCGTTTCTAACTGTGCTTCGTACATGGAATGAAATACTGATGTCGTTAGTGCCCTGCCCGACGAGGATTCCTCTATGATCGTTAGAGCCAAACACCGCTTAAAAGAAATAAATAGCATCAGTGAATTGTAATTTCTTAATACTTATTTCTCGTAAATTCCGACAACTATATGTACTCTGAAAAAATGGAACAAACTTCAGTAAACACTTTTAAAGTGTTGGATGACCTCAAGAAAGACATTGAAAAAACACCTGGCGTAAAAGAACAAGTTACTCAAAAAAAGTATTACGGGGTGCTCAATAATAATATCTGGTTTGGAAAACATTGAATACATTTATAAAATGTTCGAAGAGAAAATGTTGATTGGGAAAATTTACAAAATTTTCGAAAAAGAAATGCTGATTGTAAAAAAAGACTAACGTTTCCCAACATTTCAAGACTGCAGTATGATTGAGTGTGACTGGTACTTACTTTATGTACTTTAAATACCCACCGACTACTTCTGCAGTTGTGCCAAAGCTTTCTCTTTACATATAAAAAAAATGTTTGCTGAAGAAGGAGTACTTTTTCTTTCTAAAAAATAAGAAGTTGTCATGTGCAACCGTAAATATGTTCAAAAGTAGAATGTACATACATCTGAATCATGTAAATATGTGAATTCTACAGTAAAACTTTCATTTATGTTTAATGCATATTTCTTCTATTTTAACGTAAACTGCTTGATTTTTAATGTATGCATGCTTGTTTATTTTGGAGGTTTTTAATGCATGGCATCAGGGCTTGCTAATGAGCTAACACAAGGCCAGACTTTAATTAAACATAATACGATTCTTTTAGAGAACAGTAGTTCCCACATAGTTACTTTGTAACTGAGACAATATGCAATTGTTAGTCCTTGATCAGCGTTTTACACTGCAACTCTGCGATAATTGTTCTCTAGTTGTTCCTTCAATGTGTTAACCAAATAATAATAAAAAAAGAAATCTGTCGCAAAATTATTTTTGATTCACACACTTTATCGTTCTCACCAATATCTCAAACTACGTATTTAACTTAAAATTTGCTGCTTGTGTTTTCCATAATTTGGGGGAAAAGTAAGTATTCCATTCTTGCCGTTACGGCAGTTTGATAGCTATCGTGCGATTTTGTTGTTCCAGATGGTTTCACAAATGACATTTTAAACTCACAAAGCAATCGCTTGCCAAGAATCATTTCCAATATAAAGCTAGATCCAGCTGCCGATACAAAGCACTTAGTTTGACTCTTTTTGGGCTCTAAAACTGCCGAGCACTGTTTCATTTTCAGCCGTAGGCATAGACACCGCAGGTTTGAAGTTGCATGATATATCAGCAAGTAAAATGTAGCAAATGGTCTAAATAGTTTTAACCCACATTCTGAAACATTCATATTAATATAGTGATGTACAAGCCTCTAGACCAACAAATACTTTCACTAGAATTATTAATGAGAATAATACGAATCTATTCGCAAAACTAGTACACAATACGAACTGGGATGAAATAATGCAAATTCCTAATCCTGATGTGGCTTATAATTTATTTGAAATATTTTTGAAGAGATTGTACAATAAGGCTTTTCCATTTAAAAGAACCACGTCTAAATCCAAAGAAGAGCGGAAACCTTGGCTAACAAGGCACTGTCTTAATCAGATAAATAAAAAAAATAAACTGTTCACAAAATTCTTAAAATCAAGGTCACAAATTGATTATAATATTTTTAAAAAATTTAAAAAATAATCTCAATTCCTACATTAGAAAATTAAAAACAGATTATTTTGTTCATATTTTTTCTAAAAATAATCCTAAAGTAACTTGGAAGCACTTAAACATATTATTAGGCCGTAGGAATGTACCAAAAACTTCGATTCACCTCACTCGAGGTAACATCGAAATTACTGATCAAACTGAAATTGCTAATCAATTTAATAATCATTTTATTGTATCACCACAACGTATAATACAAAAACTTCCTAAGCTAAACGATCAACAATTACTTGATTACTCCAACTCATGCACTTTAAATTCAATGCATACTTTGGAAATTACTAGAACCGAACTAATCTACCAACTGCACAATATTAACATAAATACGGGACCAGGTCCACATGATATTCTTCCCAAAATTTTAAAAACTGTAACTTTTTACATTGTTACTCCCCTTTTATATATTTTTAATTCTAATCTAGCTACAGGTATTTTCCCGGATTCGTTAAAAATTGCAAAAATTACCCCTGTCTTTAAAAAGGGTTCTCTGGCAGATAATAATATTAGACCAATAGCTAAATTATCCATATTCGCTAAAAAATTTGAAAAATTACTATTTGTTAGATTATTTGCCTAAATTGAAAAGTATAAAATTTTGCAAAAAAATCAATTTGGCTTTTTACCAAATTCCTCAACAGAAATCGCCCTTTTACACTTAAAAAATAAAATTCAATCTAATTCTATTAATAATAAATTTACATTAGGACTTTTCATTGATTTATCAAAAGCATTTGATACTTTAAATCATAACCTATTATTATCAAAATTGTACGCAATTGGTATTCGGGGTACATTACATAATCTTGATAGATATCATTTTATATGCAGATGATGCAACCATATTAATACATGGAAATGATGTTGAGACATTGGTTGGACAACTACAAGTCCATTTTACATCTATCACTAATTAGTTAACTAAAAATAATCTGGCTATTAATATTAACAAAACAAAGTAATGATTTTTTCAAGTACGTCAACCATCATCTTCTGAATTCAGAATATTAATTTACTTGGATCATCTATAGAAGTGGTTCAAAGTCATAACTATCTTGGTATAATTATTCAGCACGATTTAAAATCGAATTCACATATTGACTACCTTTCTAATAAGATCTCAAGAAATATAGGGGTTATTAGTAGTGCAGTGGCCAATTTAACACCAAAATTAATGATTTTATTATACTACACTTTAATTCAATCTCATCTAATCTATTGTATATCTGATAAATACAAACATTTAACGTGGACCACGAATATCAAACAAAGATCTTTGCTCTTTCCACGTTTATAAGTGAATCACGGAAAAATTCTCATTGGCCGCCACCGGGAGTCGAATCCAGGTCTTCCAGTTACGCGCCGGATATGCTTCCGCTACATCACAGCGGCCTCGAATTCCTCCAGACTCACACACGCTAACTTCCAAGCCTTGGCAGTTAGCGTGTGTTAGCAGTTAGCGTGTGTGAGTCTGGAGGAATTCGAGGCCGCTGTGATGTAGCGGAAGCATATCCGGCGCGTAACTGGAAGACCTGGGTTCGACTCCCGGTGGCGGCCAATGAGAATTTTCCTGTGACTCACTTATAAACGTGGAAAGAGCGAAGATCTTTGTTTGATATTGTATATCTGTTTGGGGATCGACTACTTTATACAATATGAAAAAACTTCAGTCGTTACAAAATAGATTCATAAGACTATTGCAATTTAAACTACAAAATAGTCAATTTTCAAATACAGTCTTTCAGGCTAGACTAAGTCCGAGTGATTTTAATATACTAACTATTCAAGAATTGAATATCTATAGTATAGGTAAACTAATGTTTTTGAGAATTAAAAATGTTTACTACCAAGATTTAATTACAATAAGTACTTACAGTCATGATTATTCCACGAGACAAAAAACAACACTAATCCCCATGTTTCCACTAACAGAACGATTTAGATCATTTATTAATTATATTGGTCCTGCATTATGGAATACATTTCCTACTGATATGATATCACTTAATAATATTAATATATTTAAAGGAAAACTCAGGCATTTCTTACTGACCAAAAGCTCATAATGTACTATAACCTCTATTAATTGATAGTACCACCCTAGCTGTATTTGATATTATGTGAACTTGACTTGTTTATGTTTTTTTTCAGTTTTTGTTTTATTTTAATGAAAATTTTGATGCTGTGGGGCACGTCAGGCCTATCAGGCCTTTCCCACCCCTCATTCCCTGTTCTTACAAAAATATATATTATTTGTGTTATATATTTATGATTATGTAATACCATGTCTGTAACAACTAAAATGCAATAAAATGAAATGAAATACAATAAGTCAAATTTCATTTATCTGCCATTCCGTTTTACCGAATATCGATTTCCGGCTTGATTTAAGCTTAAAAAATATGAACCTCAATATTATACCTGTAAAAATTATTCAGAGCTTTTGTGCGAGGGATCATCAGAATCGGAACAGCAATCCAGATAATCTCTCCGTAGGAAAGTCTACATTTTTTAATTTAATATTTCATCATGTTCAATCCTTTTATACGAATATACCTTTCTCTTTTCGTCTGTCCTTAGCCAAGTAACTCCTTTATCTACTTTTGAGTTCTCCTGCATCAAGACTACAAGAGAAAAAAACAGTATCCTTTCTTCCTCATGAGGTAGCCTGGATCAAAATTTAACTTCACCCTTTATATCATGCGGGCATTTAGCTGCTCGTCTTCGTGGGGAAGGTCAGTTTAAACATCGTCACTCTGCGTTATAAACAAGCGGACGAGATTTCGAGGTGTTTTGAAATTCTCAGCGTATGTTCAACGAAACCATCAATCGCCTTCTTTAAATTAAAATAAACTTATAACAAACGCTTTGCGATAATCTTAACAAAACAATTTTATTATTTGAGGAACATAACAAATGAAAAGAAAATGTGCTCTTTCAATTAAACAATTGCTTGAAGCGTTTAAGGTACTAGACAAAGACGAGGATTCCATTCGTATTCCGTGCTGCCACGAGTACTAGTTGGTGACTGGAACAGGAAAGGCAGTGAGTTGGTAAAGTTGTGATCTGATTCCAAAGTACAGGACTGAACAGCAGTAAAATGATAAAAACAATTGAATCTCAAAAGGTAAGTGAAGCTATTTAGAGATACATGAAGAGATACGGGGATGAAAAAAAGATATATTACAGAAATATCTGATTTTCTACAAAGAATTTAATGAAAGGGCACCTGATTTCAGGGCTTTGTTACGCAGGCTTGATCGCTAAAAGAAACAGAACGCAGCCTCGGTGGCACAGCTGTCTAAGCTCTGGCTTCTGACTATTCGTCAAAGATAAGTCTCGATACGAATATCAGTGCGGCATGAATGTTGTGTTTGTATTACGGTACTGGCTCTCACTCCCTATCCAGGAACCAGTCGCCCTAAATGAGGGACAGAGTACTGCTCACGTGGTCGTTAAACAACAAAAAGTACAACAGAGAAACGGTACGTAATAAGCCAATGCAATATCTATAACGGAGGCTATCGATGTTCGAAAAAATGTTGTGACGTATATTCTAAATTAACTTAACTTTTTAGTTTCTTTCCCTATGTAAATCTTGAGTTTATTCTGTTATTCTTCACTCTTAACGTAATATCTTTTCTCTCAAACGAATACGTTTGGCAACACAATTGAGGTTGAATGCCGTGACGTATGCCTGATATTGATAAGAACAAGAGATAAAAGCGACAACTAAATTGTTGCTTGACGAGCGTTGGGTTGTAAACTGATTATTGAAAAAGGGGTTGTGAAAAGAGCATTGTGTTAAAAGTTCTGTGGTGTTTGGGGAGTTTAGAGCAGTATGCTATGCTACGATGTGTCTGCTACATCCTGAATAAAGCATCTTTTCCGTAAGTGTGACTTCTGTTGTTTACATGTTTTGTCTGGCCGTTAAGGTTTCTTTCATTTAGGAACTACACTGGCGGAAAGTGAAAAAAGAACACCAAGAAGGAGACGTCTGATACCAACGAAATTTATACAACATAATAACGGAATACATGGGATAACGTGATCAAAACATTATGACAAAATACTGCTGTATTTGGTGGTAAACTGAAAAATAACATTTCCATGTAACATGGTTGGTACGAGGTTGAACCGCCATGAACTGCGTCACACTGTGCAATTCTGGCATAGAGTCTGTCGTACAGATGTTGGATATAGGTTTGGGGTATTGAGTTCCAAGCATCCTCAACCTGGATGCGTAAATCGGGGGTGGTCGTGGCTGGCCGTGAAGACCGGATAAGTCGTTGTCCCATAAAATTCCACACGTGCTCAATGGGGGACAAATCCGGTGAACGTGCAGGCCATGGAAGTTGTGTCACACCCTGAAGTGCATGTTGCGTTGCACGTGCCGTGTGTGGGAGTGCGTTATTTTGCTGGAAAACACCACGATGGACCGACCTTACAAATGGCACAACAACGGGCTGAATGCTGTTGTTGATGTAGGAGGTGCTGTTTAACGTACCCGGTACAAACACTAGCTGTGTCCGGGAGTGATAGCTGATCACTCCCCACACCAAGAGACCAGGTGTAGGCCCTGTGTGCCGCTCGTGGATGCAAGAAGGGTGGAGACGCTCCCCTGTGCGTCTGCTAACACGCATACGGCCAGCGGAGGCTCCCAAGCAGAATCTGCTTTAATCGCTGAGCACGATAGATCGCCATTGCGTTTTCCAGTGCAGACGTTGGCGACACCACTGCAGCCGTTCCTGACAGTGGGAGGGAATCTGAGGTACACATGCCAAAAGCACACGTGCACGTAGTCTTGCATCCAGTAGACGGTTGCGGATTGTTCGCACAGTCCTCTCATGTGCAACGGCAGCTCAAATTTGCGTCGCAGTGGATGTTCTGCTTGACAACGCCGCTCTTCTTATGCGTCGATCTGTCCGCTCATCAGTCCGTCTGTGACTTTCGGTCCCACGTCTTCTCGTGTGGGAATGTTCCTCGAACCATCTGCGCTACCATCGTACCACCACCGATACTTCCCGTCCAATTCGCTCCGCAATACGACGATACGACCACCCGGCCTCGCGGAGTCTGACTAGACGACCTCGCTCAAAGTCCGATAACTGCTGAAATCCTACGTCTTTTATGTTCAGGCATTGCAGCTTCTTCAGGGTCTTCGCACGTGTCCGTACGCAGACGACTGATTACATTCACTTCGCCGTA
This sequence comes from Macrothele yani, assembly GCA_039090855.1. Classification (NCBI taxonomy): domain Eukaryota; kingdom Metazoa; phylum Arthropoda; class Arachnida; order Araneae; family Macrothelidae; genus Macrothele; species Macrothele yani. The sequence continues at coordinate 193,334,954 of CM076995.1, forward strand.
CTCCTTAAATACCACTGACGATAATTTGCATATTATGCCATGCTGTGGCGTAAGCGCTCACCGGTTGGTCCCGAAATTAACATCACACATACATAAACTCAACCCATTAACATATGCAAATTTCATGATCGTCCGCTAATTCCTTCTTGGTGTTCTTTTGTCACTTTCCGCCAGTGTATTTCTTAGTATGTTGATGTTTTAAATTACCGTAGAAGTAAGACAAGACTTCTACGTCATAATGTATGAAATTTAATGTGAAATTTCATTTTCTCATCGACAACGAAATATTGTTATGTGAGCAAATGCAAAATTGCGATGAATCCGACATGCATTGAAAAATGATGCTTTTGAAACTTAGTTTTTCAGGAGGAATCTTCATCAGTTGGGTTTAAATCAAGTAACGGAAGAAACGATTTTAGCTTATAGTAAAGATACAAGATATAACCGTTACTTGATTTATACAGAACAGTTAAAAAACGTAACTGCTATTGCCCCACACGTTTCCTAAAAGGAAGCATCAGAATGCGTGGATGGATTCAGAAATTCTCTAAGGCTGTTTTTACTGAGAATTTTTCGCTTGAGTACAACATCCTTTGAAAACGCTATTACTAGCCGAAAAAGCAATCTTTGTCGCAGATAATGCACCATATCCTCCTGACATTGATGAACTGAACAACGGTGGCATTGGAGTAACATTTCGTTTTCCTACGTCACGTCACCATGTCAGTCAATGGACTAAGGTGTGGCCGAAACGTTAAAGAAGAAATGTCGATGTGAACTTTTAACTACATTCATGGAAACAACAGACGACGGCGACAGTATGCTAGATAAGCTAGATAAAATACATTTAACATATGCTTATTGGATATCACAATAATGGGATGACATTGATCCAGAAAGTATGTCAAGATCATGGACAAAGTTACTTTAGAAGGACGAAACCATGAAATGAAATTGTGTTAACCCGCTTCTTCGTTACAACAATTAATTTCTTCTGAGAAAGCAAATAAAGGGTTTATACAGGAATGATAGAGTAAGATGATCAACAAAAGCTGACTGATCCCGACATAATATATCTGATGAGAGAGTAAATAAGTAGACGTTAATAACACTGGGAAGCGGACTGAGGTGAGAAAGTACAGAGGGAATGAGTTGTGGTAAAAGAATGAAGTCTTATAAGCTGGCATTGAATTTCACTGAATAAAACGGAAGGCAAATCGTAGTTATGAAATATTATTCAGATGGTGGCACTACCTGGTAGTAAGGAAAAAAAAATCTGGAAAAAAAAAATTCCCTAACTCATTTTTTAAACAATAACTATTGCGTTTTCCATACTCCTTACTTAGTGTTGTATTAAATTAATTCATTGGATGGCGCTGATTAAATGCCTTCTGTCTGCTCGTACATGTTCCACCCATTTAGCGGAATACTGTCGTTCAGTAAAGTCACATGAAATTCGTCACAAAGTCGGTATATATCTAGTGAACGCATTTTACGCTTCATTTCCTGACTAGGTTCAACCACGAGTGCACCAATTTCAGTCAAAGTAGATCATGGAGACATTCGCATTCCTGTATAAACCCTTTTTTTCTTTACGAGTTTGTACTCAGATATTTTACTGGCATGGTGGGCAGAAACGTTAATGCAGTGTTTAAGCTCGATGCCGCAAATGAACGCGCCAAAAGCCGGTGATTCATTAAATACCTAGCAGGAGATACGCCCCTTGCAATACATCTCGTGGTCGTACAATGGTAGTTGTAAAACGTGGTCGTACAATGGTAGTTGTAAAACGTGGTCGTACAATGGTAGTTGTAATAATTGGTCGTACAATGGTAGTTGTAATAGATCAGGAGCTGAAGAATGTCATGGAATTTACCCCATGGAAAAGTGTCCATGTGATCGCAGCAAAGGTTACTGTGCATTATTTGACGATTTCCTGCTTTCCTCAGGGTAGCCACGCACCGGAATGGCAGCTTTCCATTGTGCCGGCAATACGGAGCGTGGAGGACCTGAGGAAAGTAGAAAAACTGGATGTGGGTGCTACATGAATTCCCAGGAGCCATCGTCTAGACAAGTCCATTTCCCTTCATGCCAGGCACAGCAGACAGTGATTCGTGCTACGTATGCCATCAAAAGTGAGTCTTCTACAATACTAGCAAGCGACCACCTCACATACATACATACATACATACATACATACATACGTATCACTAAGCTGTTCTCTGAGATTCAGAGCTTAGCTCCACAAAGAAAATCGAACTACCAGATAAATGTTTAACTGATTATTTACTTACTAATGCAGTATCAAATTTCTACATTAACAGTAATCTTGACCCACAACGCGGGCTTCAATGACATCCATCACACGACGTACACAAGACCTTCTATAATTCATACTCATAATCTTTTTATCATGCAAACACTCCTGAATCTGATCCTCCCATGAATTCCTTGGCCTTGCTTTGCGTTTTTTTCCTGCCACTTAGGCTTAACAAATGTTTTTTAGTAAGTATCTCATGACTCATTCTTTCAACATGGCCAGACCACCGAAGATCATTGGTCTCCACGTTACTAACAACGTTTTGCTTCACATTGCACAACTGCAACCCATTTTCATTCCTCAAATGATCGGAACGTGTCTTGCCACAAACCCAGTAAATAACGTATTTCTCCAGCACACAAACGACTTCTATGTCCCTTCTGTATCCCCCAGGTTTCATTGCCATACATCAGAGTAGTAACAATTACAATTTCATAGACCGCCATTCTGGACTCTCTTGAAAATCTATTATTCCTGTGAAAACCTCCCGAAGTAGCTACGAATTTCAATGTACAATTCACTCGCATACTAATTTCATCATCTTATTTGGTCTCTCTAAGAAACATGCTTCCTAAATACACGAACTCATTCATCTGGCCACTCGCTGTGTCATTTAGACTTATATTTCATTCAGTGCTAAAAGTTCCTCGCTCAAGAATCATAACTTTGGATTTTACCTTATTTATACTGAGTTTGAATTTCATGCAAACTTTGTGCATCCGGGACAACATATTTTGCAACTCACGTTTGGTCTCTGCTAAACGGATTGTGTCATCAGCATACAACAATTTGCACATACGGATATTAGCAAGGCATAAACCAGTATTGTCTATCTTGGCATCACGCATGCACGCATCAATAAATATATTAAACAGCCATGGTGACATTACACAACCTTGTCTGACTCATGCACCAATAGAAAACCATTTTAATAAAACACCATTCACTCGTACACTAGCTCTACTGCCAGAATACAGGGTTTTGCACTATTCAGTAGATTCCCAGTAACACCATATTTATTCAATACATTACACAAAAGTATTCTATTGTCTCGGTCGTAAGCTTTCTCTAAAACTACGGAGGCAGCGAAAACGTTTTCACCAATAGCCATATATTTTTCAGTCATCATGCGTAATTCAAAAATGTGATTAGTGCAGCCTTTACCAGACATAAAAGCAGTCTCAACATCCCATACTTCCTCTGATGTAAGACCTCGTACTTTTTCAATAATGACCTTACTAAACACTTGACCTGGTGCACCCAGCAGGCTAATACCACCATAGTCCTTGCAGTCAGCCTAATCACCGTTTCCTTAATACACTGCTGGACAATTGCTAAGGACGGATGACAATAGCAACGATAGCAACCATAAAATGGAAGGCAGGAAAATGTGGAAATTAGCATAAGTGCGGGATACAGTAAGACGTGTTGTGCGTATGCAAATTTTGGATTGCCGAACTTGTTCGTGACGTCATAGCGCTGATAAGAGATATAAAGGATTTGACGCGTATTGACAGTTGTTGTTCAAACGCAAAGTTGAAAGGGAAAGAATCAATTGACGAACTTGCAATTTTCAGTATGTCTTCCCGACATCACCTAGATGATTTTACGCGTGGCCGTATTATTGGCAAGATTGAAGAAGGGCGAAAAATAACATATGTTGCCAGGGAGTTCGACGTCAGCCACAGTGTTGTTTCAAAGCTTTGGAAATCCTTTCAAACAAATGGAGAGTGTAGCAAACGTCGCGGGGGAGGTCGTGTTCGCAGTACGATACCTACAGAAAATCGGTACATAGTGATATCAACAAAAAGACACCGGCGCAGCACAGCTAGTGAGGTAGCAAATCAGTTTATGGCTGCTACTGGCAAGCGGATCTCCCGAAAAACTGTCGCCAGACGTTTGCATGAAGGAGGACTATACGCCCGCCGTCCTGTTGTGTGCATCCCATTGTCCAGACGTCACCGTACCGCCCCTTTGCAATGGTGCCATCAACATCGCAATTGGACTGATAACGACTGGTCTGCTGTCCTCTTCTCAGATGAGAGTAGATACAGTCTATCGTCTGATTGTCGACGACAACTGATCTGGCATGATAGTGGTACTGCATATTGTCCAGCAAACATACAGGAAAGGGACCGATAACCGACATGTAGTGTCATGGTATGGGCTGGCATCATGATCAATGGCCGTACGTCCCTCTATGTGCTTCCAACTGTTACTATGACTGGCCAACGATACATTAATGATGTTCTGCTACCTCATGTTCGCATGTTCCGTGGTGCTGTCGGTGATAGATTCATTTTCATGGACGACAACGCAACATGTTACCGAACAGTCGCTGTCCAGGAGTGTCTTGGGAGCGAGGATATTCAACGCCTCGTATGGCCAGCACGTTCTCCAGATCTGAATCCCATTGAAAATGTGTGGGATGCTTTGGGGAGGAGTCTTGCTGGTCGCCAATGCCCTCCAATAAACAAGGACCCTTATCCGTGCACTGACAGAGGAATGGGATAAATTACTCCAACAGCTGCTTGATAATGTTGTGCAAAGCATGACACGACGTGTGGAATCTTGCATCGCCCTCCATGGTGGCCATATCCCGTATTGACATCTTACGCCAAACGCCTGCGGAGGGTAATTGCATTTATTTTCACGTTTACGTATTCTGCACAAAACGGCCTGTTTGTCCCTTGAACACGTTCCAAAGCCTTCTGTATTTCAGAGCACAATAAATTGTCTTTCTTGTAATGTCCTGGCATTCTGACATTATTTTATTTCACTTGGCATCCAAACACACTTACTTTTTTATGCGCTATATAGCCGTTTATGATCCGTCCTTAGCAATTGTCCAGCAGTGTACAATGGAACAATGATAGCATCCTTCCAATCACGAGGGACCATTCCTAATTCCCAGCACAATTGGCAAATTTCAGTTAACCAGTCAATTACAGAGTCACCACCATTTTTCAACATTTCAGCAGTTATGCCATCAACTCCCAGAGCCTCACCATTCTGAAGAGATTTTAGAGCTTTACTCATCTCTTTCCCTGAGATTCCTCCTGTTCTTCTATCTTTCACTGTTATATCATCAATTCTGCGTCAAAATCCCCTTGGCTTTCTGATCTAATAACTCACAGAACTATTCACCCCATCTTTCACTTCTCATTGGGCTCCCATATAATTTCTCCGATCTTATTCTTCACACAACTTGCAACTTTGTTTCGCCCATTTTTCTTGAGTCTCATGTACTTCCAAAACGTGTTTGTATCTTTTCAAAAAGCCAATTCATGCATTTCCACCTTTTCCTTCCTATCTTTTGCCTTACTCTGGCGAACCAGCTTAGCTTTCTCACTCTTTTTACAGCGATATTCATCCTCAGAAACACTACCTCGTAACATTCCCAAATATGCTTCCTTGTTTCTCTTTACTGCCCCTTCAATCTCATTATTCTACCAAGCATCACCTCTATTGTTACCCACTATTGTGGAGCCACAGGCCTCTTCAGCAGCAGTTACAGCTCAGTTCTTAAAACATTCCCACTTCATTTCTACATCCCTCTCTCATGACTTCTGCCCCTCCAATCGCTCTCTGAGTAAGTTAGAGTAATACAGATGCTCTTCAGGGAGTGTTTCAATTTTTATTCATTCCATCATTGGCCTCTTCCTATTGATTTCCCTCTAACCAACATTCAGTTTCACTCCTGACACTTGTGACGTGCCTGCACCGCAGGACACCCAGGAGATAAAGGCAGATAGCAGCGAGAGCATACGTCTGCGTAGCTCAGTTGGGAGAGTGACTTATTCAGGAGTGAGGCTACCCCGATTCGATGACTGGCGGTGACAAAAATGACGGAGAAATTTACTTCGTTATACACTACCAAACAATGATCACAGCCAACACACGCACCTCTCATCACACGAGTGTCAACAACTACAGTAAGTGTTTCAGACGCTGATTGTAAACAACAAAATTTATAACACTCTTTTGACCAAAAGCATAATTTTCCCAAGTGCATGTGTGGATATACTTGTGATTGGAAAACGTATTAGATACACACAAACCATTATCAATGTAGAGTTCAATTTATTTTTCACCGTTATCATTCACACAAGGATCATTAAACGTACCCAGAATATTATAAGAAATCGCATTCTGCACACCTACTCTAGCATTGAAATTTCCTGCTGTTAAAACTTTCTCTTTAGAACCAAACTGGCTCAAAACAGCTTTTAGCTCATTCCAGAAATCCTCCTTTCTATCAGAAGGTTCCGAGTCACAAGGAGCATACACTACAACAATTACTATTCTCTGAAGTTTCACTTTCAAACGAATCCAAATAATTCTCTCACTTATGCAGGTATAGTGAATCAAGTTGTTCTTCATCTTTTAACTTAAAATCACACCTACACCGGCCTGTCCTCTCACATTATCCAATACTCCAGACGACATACTCCAGACCTCAGAATACTTAAGACCTCGCCGTTCCATTCACTTCTTCAATCCCAATTTTCTCCTTTTTGGGTTCACTTACAGATAGCACATTCAATATATACTTCTTCGTTTCTTCATTCACCTCATCCATCTTTTCATTTATTCCTGTAGTATTCCATACATCAGTCTTACGCTGACTCAGATCTTACACTCATTCAGCCGAGATCTCGTTTTCAAAAGTCGTGTGCCATTTCCATATTATTTCCGTGATGGACCATCATTCTCAAGTGTGGTAGGTCCACCATATCCCATACTAGAGTCCGGAATAATAATTATTTGTGTTTTGCTATTGTTAAGTACACCAGTTTTGGGGGTTAGCCCACAGGTGACGTTTCCAGTTTATAATGAATTAGCTTTATAATCTTTTTGCTAAGCTAATTATTATGAATGAATAATGCTCTAAGCTTCAAAATAATGAATTCCCAAAAGGGTGTTGTTACTCGTTAATTATGAACTTAAACAAAGTCTCAACGCTGGTTATTTATATTAAGTAATCAAAGTCATAAACCTAACAGCCGGACAGAGGTCTGACAAAACTAAGAATTGAGAAAGACTGAACTTACTGACAAACTTGTTTATTTCCAAGACTCTGGGTCAACTAAGGCACTCATATATCTTGTACATAATAATGAATAAACTTTCCTCTTATAGTACACACTCTCATAACAACACCTCGCAACGCCAACACATCAACCTCAACAACTCAACGCAACTCAACCCCCACTCTCGTCTCGATGAACGCGCCTATATACTAGCTACCACCACGTCATGACTTACACTCATTGCCAGATCTCATTCAGCGGGTGAAATAATATTTCGTTCAGTAGGAAGATAATTTACATAGTAAAATAAAATAACCAGAGATAGTAAAATCAAAAGGAAAGTGAATATAGAGTATACGTTACATCATCTCCCCTTATTTTTTTTTTTTTTTTTCTCTTTTTTATGTCCGAAAAACCTATCAATTTTGGAGTGTAAGTCTTACATTTCGATGATTGACGTTTCTCGATCTTTTTTTTGATTTGTTGTTTGGTGGTAGCCGTATTTACATTATCAACTTGGCATGACAATTTACGAATCTGTATTCGACTGTGAAATTTGTAGTGTAGAACAAACCAAACCTGCATCGGCATACTTTCCTTTTATTCTGCCTAGCAGGAATCACTTTTTTTAATTTCAAATGACGTGCGCCTCATTCGTTGAAATACATAACAACTGTATCAGCAGCGAAGATTGCCTGAAGCTGCCTAACAGTAACAATTTTATTATTTTCATTTCAAATTACGTTCGCCTCATTCGTTGAAATACATAACAACTGTATCAGCAGCGAAGATTGCCTGAAGCTGCCTAACAGTAACAATTTTATTATTTTCATTTCAAATTACGTTCGCCTCATTCGTTGAAATACAGAACAACTGTATCAGCAGCGAAGATTGCCTGAAGCTGCCTTAACAGTAACAATTTTATTATTTTCATTTCAAATTACGTTCGCCTCATTCGTTGAAATACAGAACAACTGTATCAGCAGCGAAGATTGCCTGAAGCTGCCTTAACAGTAACAATTTTATTATTTTCATTTCAAATTACGTTCGCCTCATTCGTTGAAATACATAACAACTGTATCAGCAGCGAAGATTGCCTGAAGCTGCCTAACAGTAACAATTTTATTATTTTCATTTCAAATTACGTTCGCCTCATTCGTTGAAATACAGAACAACTGTATCAGCAGCGAAGATTGCCTGAAGCTGCCTTAACAGTAACAATTTTTATTATTTTCATTTCAAATTACGTTCGCCTCATTCGTTGAAATACATAACAACTGTATCAGCAGCGAAGATTGCCTGAAGCTGCCTAACAGTAACAATTTTATTATTTTCATTTCAAATTACGTTCGCCTCATTCGTTGAAATACATATCAACTGTATCAGCAGCGAAGATTGCCTGAAGCTGCCTAACAGTAACAATTTTATTATTTTCATTTCAAATTACGTTCGCCTCATTCGTTGAAATACAGAACAACTGTATCAGCAGCGAAGATTGCCTGAAGCTGCCTTAACAGTAACAATTTTATTATTTTCATTTCAAATTACGTTCGCCTCATTCGTTGAAATACAGAACAACTGTATCAGCAGCGAAGATTGCCTGAAGCTGCCTTAACAGTAACAATTTTATTATTTTCATTTCAAATTACGTTCGCCTCATTCGTTGAAATACATAACAACTGTATCAGCAGCGAAGATTGCCTGAAGCTGCCTAACAGTAACAATTTTATTATTTTCATTTCAAATTACGTTCGCCTCATTCGTTGAAATACAGAACAACTGTATCAGCAGCGAAGATTGCCTGAAGCTGCCTTAACAGTAACAATTTTTTTATTTTCATTTCAAATTACGTTCGCCTCATTCGTTGAAATACATAACAACTGTATCAGCAGCGAAGATTGCCTGAAGCTGCCTAACAGTAACAATTTTATTATTTTCATTTCAAATTACGTTCGCCTCATTCGTTGAAATACATATCAACTGTATCAGCAGCGAAGATTGCCTGAAGCTGCCTAACAGTAACAATTTTATTATTTTCATTTCAAATTACGTTCGCCTCATTCGTTGAAATACAGAACAACTGTATCAGCAGCGAAGATTGCCTGAAGCTGCCTTAACAGTAACAATTTTATTATTTTCATTTCAAATTACGTTCGCCTAATTCGTTGAAATACAGAACAACTGTATCAGCAGCGAAGATTGCCTGAAGCTGCCTTAACAGTAACAATTTTATTATTTTCATTTCAAATTACGTTCGCCTCATTCGTTGAAATACAGAACAACTGTATCAGCAGCGAAATTTACCTGGAGCTGCCTAACAGTAACAATTTTATTATTTTCATTTCAAATTACGTTCGCCTCATTCGTTGAAATACAGAAGAACTGTATCAGCAGCGAAATTTACCTGGAGCTGCCTAACAGTAACAATTTTATTATTTTACCCCTAAGCACATAGATATATACAAAAAAAGTGGATTAGTAGATGGACATAGAAGAAATATAAAAAAAAAACACACATATATACACAAAAAAGAATGCATAGGCCCACACGAAAAAAAAAGAAATTCTGACACGCCAACTGGTCGTGCAGGAAAAACAACAAACTGAGAAAAGAACCTGTCCACGAGAACTTACTTATCTCGAGAACGCATAAAAAATTCTAGTGCGATAACGTTTTCCAGGCCTAATGGGACTGGTGAAATCAGGTGGCTTGGATCTTTTCCGGGACGGTAATGGAACTTCGGTCTGTTGTCGGTCAGGAATCTGGCGGTCTGGAAATCCCTGCGGCTGTGAAGAACGGTCAGGAACGTCCGAAGTCTGGCGGTCCGGAAATCCCTGCTGCGGCTGATAGGAACGGGCTCCCCCAGGCTTTGGATATGAAGTCCCTTGGTGCTGGGGCCCGTTGTGTCCTTCCAGTATCTTTTTGGACGGACGTGTCTCCGGCCACATCGCTTGCTTTCGTTTACGCCCACAGGGCATGATAGTAGCAGCAGGCATCGGCCCTGTTTGCCCTGAACGGAGGTTCCAGGGGCGAAACCCGGGTGGATGCAAAGATTTCTGCCTTCGTCGCTGTTGCGGCGAAGCAGATTGGGGAGACAAGTCACGTTTGCGCCCAGCTTTTGGTGGTGCTGGACGGTGTGGAATATGAAATGTTGGATTCATAACTGATAAATCAGAAATGTCCGACGCCTCTGAGTCGCTGCTGTAATTCAGCGGTCGTGCAGGGCGATGTTTAGATTTGCCTATAGGGATACTTTCCGACGAGGTATTCAAAGAAGAAGTATCCCGCGTTGGTGCAGAGTTAACGGGAAACGGCGCAGCAATAGTCTTGGCAATGGTTGGAGGGAAAGGAACGATACTAGTATTCGACGAACCCGATTCGAGCCTTGGTCTCATGGGAGAATCAGGTTGCGGTTGTAGAAATTCGTCTGGAGGGGGAGGGTGAAGGAAAAATCACTGGTGATTCGTCAAAAATGTTCGGTGGTTCGTCCACAATTTCTGGCGGTTGAACATGAGATATAGATTCTTGAGTCTGTGGAACAGAAGGTTGAGTAGGATTGATAATGAAATCGATATTCCGTTCGTGATACTTGCGACATTGATCAACATGTACATATTGAAAATTGTTGTTCGGTTTCTCCAGAACAATATTATTTTCAAAGACATTTGCCACCCGATATGGACCTTCGTAGCTGGGTGCAAATTTCTTCACTAAAGTATGAAGCAGAAGACTGGAAGTGCGTTTCCACCAGAGTGAGATCTCCAACGACAAGATCTGGTTCCCTACGCCTAGAATTATAATATCGTGCTTGAGCCGCTTGTGCTCCTAGCATTGCAACACGAGCTTTTTCTGCCATAATGTGTACTGATTGCGGAGTTGGTCGCTGATTTAGTTCGTCGATAATCCCCGTTAAATTTTCAAAAGGGGTTTTAATTTTGCGACCCAGAAAAAGTTCTGCAGGAGTAATTTTAGTAGACTCGTGGACAGACGAGCGGAGGGCGAACGCAAAAAGTTCTAAATGGTCATCCCATCTTTCATGGTGATCCATTACAAAAGTCGCAATCATTTTCACTAACGTTCGGTTAACACGTTCCGCAGGATTACTCTGGGGATGATATGGGGAAATGAATTTATGTTTAATATGTAATCTCGCACACATTCTTTCAAAAATGTCAAAAATAAATTGAGGACCATTATCCGAAACTACTTTATTAGGTGCACCATATCTAGAAAATACTTCATTAACTAAGACATTACAAATAATCTCAGCCGTAGCGGCTTTAATGGGAAAAACTTCAACCCATTTAGAAAAATTATCAGTTAGTACTAAAACATAACGAGCTTTATTTTTAACAGATAATGGATAAGGTCCCAATAAATCTATAGAAATAATATCAAATACATGAGAACTTGAACTAGATTTCAAGTGACCGGCCGGTCTTACATTACGGTAATTATTAATCTGACACAAGTGACATGATTGAACGTATGCGAGCACACTTTGGTACATTCCAGGCCAATAGGCAACATCCCGCAATTTACAACGGGTCTTGCGAATACCTAAATGGCCTGCAAGAGGTTTGTCATGAAATTCATTTAAAAGAGCCATTCTAAGGGTTCGCGGAATACATGGGCGAAACTCTGCCCTAGTAGTTCGAGACTTTGTATAATAAAGAAGACCTCTCTATTACTTCAAAATGTTGTGACCTTCCAGCCAGAGAAGGATCACTTGGTAGGGGCGAACCCGCAAGCAAAAAATTGTAAATATCCCCAAAATCTGGATCATTTATTAATTCTGCCATTATCTGCTCTCTGGATGTGATATCAGCTATCAGAAGTAAAGGCTGACATCCAGGAGTAGTTTCTGTGGGGACCCCACTAATCGGAACGCGAGATAATGCGTCCGGTAATTGATTCTTATTACCTGGCTGATACGAAATTTTGATATTGCTCTCTTGTAACTTCAGAGCCCACTTCATAAGTCTTTGAGATAGGTGCTTAGCAGAATTTAAATACTGAATGGCAGAATGATCCATAATTATGTTAACTGTCAATTCATTAAGATAACATTGAAATTTATTCAGTGCATACACAACAGCAAGACATTCACGTTCCGTAGCTGAATAATTGCGTTCAGCTTTGGCTAAAGTACGAGACGCAAAAGCTATTGGATGCCCAGCTTGTGACAAAACGCAACCAAGACCAACTCCGGATGCATCAGTATAAATATCAAATTCTTTAGTATGATCCGGGAAAGCCAACACCGGAGGCTGAGTCAATGCAGACTTCAGTGTTTCGAATGCAGCGTTAGCTTCAGGTGTCCAAATAAACTTCTTGTATTTACGCTTTAAAGCATACAACGGCTCACATATTGTAGCATAAGAGGGGACGAACTGCTGATACCAACCGGTCATTCCCAGAAAGCGGGATAGTTCTTTTGCTGTTTTAGGCCGAGGAAAGTCAACAATAGGCCTAATTTTTTCATTATCAGTAAATAAACCGTGGGGAGTGATTCTCAACCCGAAATATACAATCTCGTCCCTCGCTATCTGGCATTTACTAGGTTTTAACGTCAAGCCAGCATTGTATATAAGTTGGAACACCTGTTTGAGCAGAGAAAGGTGCTCGTCGAAAGTCTCTGATGTGATAATAATGTCATCCAAATAGACATGCACATGGGGACCCAGGACAGGTCTGAGAACTGTGTCCATAAGCTTTTTGGAAAGTAGCAGGTGCAGAAGCTAAACCAAAAGGCATACGTAAATATTCATAGGCCCCAAAAGGAGTCACAAAGCCTGTTTTATCGACAGAGTCCGGATGTACTGCCACCTGCCAATATCCACTCGCCAAATCCAAAGTTGACATCCATTTGGTTGACGACAAGTCATTTAGAATATATGACATGACAGGTAGGGGATAATTGATTGTTTTTGTAACTTGGTTGAGTTTGCGAAAATCTGTCACGAAACGAAATTCATTTGGTTGTTTCTTTGGAACCAAGAAGGCAGGGGCCGCCCAGGCGCTTGTTGATTCCCTGATTATGCCTTGCTTAATCATTTCCGCAATTTGACGTTGCATTTCCTGTTTTTTATGTGGAGCACAAGGGTAAGGTTTCGTCGCAATGGGTTTCGAACCATCAGTGTCAATAACATGATAAACCACCTGTGTGAAACCAGGTTGATCCGAAAATAAACCAGGGCTTTCCTGTAAAAGGAGAGAAAGCTGGTCTCGTTGCCCCTCATTCAATTGGTCACTCAACAATAAACTCGTAATATCTACAGGAACCGTCGGAATCATTTCGACAGGTTCCGGAAAGGAAATCACATGTTGTACAAAAAATTCAAAGTTATTTGAAACTTGTTAATAAAGTCCATACCCATGAGACATTTCACGGGTAGCTCGTCTATAAGCAGGAAGGAATGTGTAAACCGAGCTTTTCCCAGCCCTAAAGATAATGTGACAGTTCCTGCGATACTGAAGATTTCATTATTGGCACCTCGCAAATACTGCGTTGCAGGCTGAACGTGTATTGCAGAAAAAACGTCATTGCAAAACTTTGTATTTAGGGCTGATATCTCAGACCCAGTGTCGAACTTTGTCTCGACAATAACGTCTTCAAGTGTCAAGAATACATCAGGCAACTGAGGAGTTTGAACAGTCACTAATACTGTTTTAGGGTCAGAATGTTTGATATCAGGAAGCAAGACCGACCCTTCGTCTACTTCCTGTGGAAGTTTAAAGGAATTCTGGTGGTGTTATCATGTGGTCGGAAACCTCGACCCTGCCGGGTATCGGGAAAATTTTCACGATCAGGAAAATTGCGTGAACCCTGCGTCGGGAACTCCGCGTGTCTGTTGACATTTTCATATTCGTTACGTCTGCCCTCAGCACGGGCAGAAAAATTATTATTGCCCTGGGCATGAGAACGTTCCGAATGCTGCTGAGTGAAACGGGGTCGAGCATACTGTGCATTATGACGATACCCCAAAGCTTGCTCAGAAACGCGCTGTTGGTTCGCCACTCTTCTGTGTGGTGGAACGTATGAAGCTTGGGTGGGCACTTGTGTATGCTCGCGCTGAAAGTTTTGTCTATTATGCCGCTGAGGGTTTTCGGAATAAGCCTCGCGGGGTGCCCGAGCATTATGAGTTGAAGCATTTTTGCCATGTCGCTCTTCATACGTGCGTATGAGGCGAAGGCATTCATGAATAGTAGTAGGGTGTCGAACCTCAAGAAAATCTTGTAAGAATGGGTCGAGCTGCTGTACGAGGGGTATCCAACATGTCAACATGACTGGCATGTGGATCCCATAGATTATATAGGCGTGTAGTTTCCAACGCAAATGCAACAGGGCTATCATTGGGACCTTGTTGACGTGAAAAAAGCTGTTGAGCAAGGCTAGCTCGACTGAGGCCAAAAGGAAAGACCTCCAAGAATTCTGCACGGAAATTCTCATAATGAGAATCCGGGTTCGACCCTCGCCACTGCCGATACCAGGTCTTGGCGGTATCCCTCAAGCAAGTTCCGGCAAGTTGGACCTTGCAGTCCTCCGGAATATTATAGAGATCAAAATGATCTTCCAGATCTTCGAGGAACTTTAAAGATCCCTCCAAACCATTGAAAGAAATTGTTCCTGCATGCGGCACGAAATGAGCAAGCATTCTGCTTCGCTGAGAGGATTGAATTCCCTCAGGTACGACCCGCGACTCAGAGTGATAAGAAGCTGGTGCATTACGAGATGGTGAAGAATGCTTGGGTATGTGTAGATCATTCATATCAAAGTCAGAGCCACAGGCTTCGTACAAATTGTCCAAACAAACACCATTACCCTCGAGACTTGCCGGATGGTGGAAATTTGAAGTTGTCTCAGGTAAGGTAGGCATGAATAATAATAGTCAGGATCTCGTGTTCGAGTAAAGTTCGGGCGCCAATTATAATGAATTAGCTTTATAATCTTTTTGCTAAGCTAATTATTATGAATGAATAATGCTCTAAGCTTCAAAATAATGAATTCCCAAAAGGGTGTTGTTACTCGTTAATTATGAACTTAAACAAAGTCTCAACGCTGGTTATTTATATTAAGTAATCAAAGTCATAAACCTAACAGCCGGACAGAGGTCTGACAAAACTAAGAATTGAGAAAGACTGAACTTACTGACAAACTTGTTTATTTCCAAGACTCTGGGTCAACTAAGGCACTCATATATCTTGTACATAATAATGAATAAACTTTCCTCTTATAGTACACACTCTCATAACAACACCTCGCAACGCCAACACATCAACCTCAACAACTCAACACAACTCAACCCCCACTCTCGTCTCGATGAACGCGCCTATATACTAGCTACCACCACGTCATGACTTACACTCATTGCCAGATCTCATTCAGCGGGTGAAATAATATTTCGTTCAGTAGGAAGATAATTTACATAGTAAAATAAAATAACCAGAGATAGTAAAATCAAAAGGAAAGTGAATATAGAGTATACGTTACAAGTTGGTCATTCAAACTAAGGAGTCTGGAACAAAACCCAGTGAGTTGGGGATCTTTTCGCCAATGTCACACAGAACTAGGTGGTACTTCTCAAAGATTCACAGAGGCCATTGTTGCTATTCTGTGTGCCACTATTGCCAATTAACCACCCCGAGGAGGCAGACCAAGCCATCTCTACATCCGAGGAAAGTGTTTGTCCTCGTATGGTTGTCTGCTTACGGGTTGATACGTCACGCATTTCTCCGACCAGGAGAAACCAACATTTCGTACTACTTTTGTACTCTGAAAAGCAGGAGATGAACAAAAGAAATCTGTACCAAGCACCCAGATTTGGTTAATAGGTAAGTGGTCCCCCTGTTGCACGACAACGCAGCGTGCATATCTACTTAAGAAGCATTCTACAAATCTACTTAGCAGACTACAAAGCTTTGCTGCAAACTGCATGTTCGCCAGACCTTGCTTCCACCGAATATATCTCCTCTTCCGGCATCTGGGCCATTTCCGTCGGAGGAGACCTTCCCAAACGTCGAGCTGCATGTCAGACCGTTGCGAACCAGCAGCCGGTTTAAAATATCATCATTTTTGCTACACTGAGCTTATGAAATTCTTTGAAAGCAATGTGCACTTTCGATATAGCTGAATTGGAAGTTTAAAACCCTTTTCTAAAGGCATATTTAATAAGTTAAAAATGTTTCAAATTTTTAATACATTTTGCTGTTAGAAACACTTACATAAGAAAGTTAAAGTACTGCCTGCTTTTCTGACACAGGTCTTACTCTTAAGATTATTTTTAGGTAAATTTAAATTACTTTTAAGGCTGCAAAATACAAGTCCAGATAAATTAATTTAAAAAATCAACTTCTTTGAAGGTTGTATTAACACAAAGACTACAGAAGTGAAATATTTGTTGGGAAATTTATCAGATTGTTGGAGGGAAAAGGTCATTAAAGGTAACAACTTAAAAAAATAAGAAAGGTCATCAAAAGTCATCAAAGATAAGAACTTAAAAAATAAGAAAGGTCATCAAAAATAATACCTTAAAAATGAGAAAGGCCATCAAAAGTCATTAAAGATAATAACTTAAAAATGAGAAAGGCCATCAAAAGTCATTAAAGATAATAACTTAAAAATGAGAAAGGCCATCAAAAGTCATTAAAGATAATAACTTAAAAATGAGAAAGGCCATCAAAAGTCATTAAAGATAATAACTTAAAAATGAGAAAGGCCATCAAAAGTCATTAAAGATAATAACTTAAAAATGAGAAAGGCCATCAAAAGTCATTAAAAATAATAACTTAAAAATAAGAAAGGGCATCAAAAGTCAAAGATAAGAGCTTAAAAAAATAAGAAAGGTCATCAAAGATAAGAACCTAAAAATTAGAAAGGTCATCAAACATAATAACTTAAAAATAAGAAATGTAATCACAGATCATTGCAGATAAGAACTTAAAAAGAAGAAAGGTCATCAAAGATAAGAACTTAAAAAATTATCCAACGGGAATATATATATCAATATTCCAAAAATGTATGCATGACATTAATGCATCCTTTGAAGCCATACTGAATGCAACAGTTTATGCTTTCGCCTAAGGTTGAGAGTAAAATATCGCTGCACTCAACTATATATGAAGTTATAATCTGGGGTGCCAAACTAATGCCAAGTAAAGCTATATGTATTAAATTTTGCTAGCTGGTTGTTCATTTTCTTACGACCTAGAGTTAAGAGTTAATATTTATTATGAAAGCGCGGAGATTCTGAAGCCACCAAACTCTCTGTCTGTGAGTTGGTGATATATCTTGCCCTAAAAAATTTGCCAAATGAATGCATTCCTCTGACAGTCAAATATGACTCATTCTAAGCCGGAACTGGTACTAGGCAACGAACTTTTAATTAGTATAAAACAAAAAAAAATGAGGACATCGCTTAAGATTACACGAAAGGGACAGGCATTAAATAGCCCCAACTCTTATGTGACCATGTCCATCAGGATCCAGTCCTTTTAAAATCTTCATTTGCGAAATATCTGTATTAGGTAATGTTTTTACGCACAATAACATCAATAAACCGCGCAAGCTAGAAATCAACTGAGTCCGGGTGTTCCTTGTCTGTGGATAATTAAATTAAATTGTGCCCATTAAAACAGAGTTTGTTCGTGCGTATGGATCTTCTAGTCGGGGCTTAGATAGCTGCATTTATTTCCAGTTCGTGCGTATGGATCTTCTAGTCGGGGCTTAGATAGCTGCATTTATTTCCAGTTCATACCACCACTCCAGGGGACCTGTGGTTCTGGCGGTTTTCAGGAATCCCTGCTGTATCTTCGGGCGGTGCAGGTTTATGGGCTTCAGTCTTACCCTAACAGGAAATATAGACATGCCAATAATGAAGTATTTAATTACACGTTCTTGCTCGTTGCTGCAATAATCCACCGTGTTCGGCTGGCCTTGCACATTCTGGTTATTTTTTTTTGTTTGTTTCCCTCATTGAAATCAGCAGAGACAGATTTGCATGCATTTCTGACTTTCAAGAGAACGTGACGACCCAACTGCAGACAGTAACAAAGGAGATCATTTTCCATAATTCCAAAAGTAAAGCAAATGACGCCAAAAGTGTAATGTATCCAGGTGGGATTACTTTGAGAGCCAGTAAAGTACTTTTTCATAAATGTTACTTATTGTTCAGTTTTGCCGTTTATTTACAGAACTTTATTGACACACTTTGTACGTACACAGTGTGACAAAGAATTTTTAAGACTGGATCTGTAAAATGAAATAGAAACAAGAAATTATAATTTGTTTTGGTTTTTTATTCAAAATAAGTCCCTCCGGCTTCAATACACTTGTTACAGCGATTTAATAATGATTCGAAAGCCTGTTCCAGTTCACTTTGCGGAATTGTCTCCAAAGCACACGTCGAAGCTGTTTGTATGGTCAAAATATCATCAAAATAACACCCTTTTAACGTCATTTTAAGTTTTAGGAATAAAGAAAAGTCGCAGGGTGCGAAATGAGGCGACTACGGTGAATGATTCAACACACAGACGTTATTTTTCGCCAAAACTCTACGCACAAGAAGTGAGGTGTGACTGGGTGCATTATCGTGGAACAAACACCAACTGTTTTCATCCCGATATTCTGGAGGAATGTGACGAATTCTGCCCATCAAACGCTTCAAAACATTTAAATGAAACTCACCAGTAATTGTTTGTCCACTTGGAACAAATTCTTTGTGGATAATACCCTTACTAACGAAGAATGTAATGAGCATTGTTTTGATTTTCGATGGAACTTTTCTTGTTTTTTTGGCTTGTGGTGAGTTTTTTGACTTCCATTCCGCACTTTGTCGCGTTGTTTTAGGATCATATTGAAAACACCATGTTTCATCACCTGTAACAATAGATTTTAAAAAGTTTTTATCATTTTCAGCAGCTGAAATGATGTCTCTGCAATGTGCACTTCTCCTTGATTTTTGTTCATTGGTTAACGTGTGTGGAACAAATTTAGCACAGACTTTTGTTTTGCCCAAATCTTCATGCAGGATGGTTCGAATCGTTTCTTTGTTGATGTTTAAAGCCTTATCCATCATTCTTAGTGACGCACATCGATTGTTTGCCACGAAATCACGCAGTTTTTCAATAATTTCAGGTGTCCTAGAGGAACTTGGTCTTCCTGTATGCTTATCATCTTCTACTCTTCCTTCCAAAAAACGTTTGTGCCACAGGAATACATTTGATCTACTTAAACAAAACTCACCGTAAACTTGTTTCAGCATTTGGTACGTTTCCGAGGCACTTTTACCAAGTTTTGCGTTAAATTTAATAAAAGCCCTTTGTTCCATCTTAATAATTCAACATGAAAAAAATTTTACTTCTCTAATGAACGCCCGTTTCGTTTGAGTTACTTTAACAACTGCACAGTATTTTTGGCAGAAAGCAAGCAGATGGTCACGGTTTATAACGCATTCGCGATTACACTGGTGGCGCCACCGTAGGCTGAAATCTAGCGCCTGTCTTAAAAAGTCTTTGACGCACTGTGTATGTCAGGGATATAAAACATAGGCGAGGTTTCGACAACTGCGGTTCTTTATATCTCGTATATTAATCTTTCTGCATTACTTCTCTCTCTGGGGAGATGACTGATGAAAATTTTGGACCTCTTGTGAAATTCATTCCCTTGTTTTCCATTGAAGAAAAAAAAAGAATTCGTTGAAAAGATCTCTAAGTAAAAAAAAAGGAAGCAAAGTTCTAATACGATCGAGAAGAATAGAATGTGTTCGACCGAGTGTGTTCTTCTGCATTATGAGTTTCCATTGGGAAGACAGGAAAAACCTGGTTTTGTCCAATAATGAAATCGCTTCCCTCTTTCTAACTCCGTCTTGTCGAATTTTCATTTTACGGGTGAAGGGCAATGAATTGGATTTACTCTGAGACCGTCTTGACGCGTCACTTGGTTCTGATTTCCAGTAGCAGCTAATTTATAGGAACCTTCTGAGCTATTCCTTCTTCCCCATCTCATCCTTTTCTTTTCTCCAACACTGCGAAGGATGACAAATTCATTTGCGTTCTCTACGATGTACCATGGAATCTATTGTTGATGTTCATTGCCTCTTCCACTCCCCAGTTTTCTTCTCACTTCTAATTCTCAATCTAGTGGACTCAGCTTTTTTCCTTTACTTTTATTTTTTGGGGCTTTTATCTTGACAGCTTTCCTTAATTCATTCCATTTCTTTAGTCTTCTATCACCATATGGAACAGGGAAGGCATTAAAGTCTACGTTTGCGACAGCTACGGAAACATTACCAGAACTTATTAAATGCTAGAAAGCTTCCGTACGTTATTTGAGACGAATATATCTTGTAAGGACGGATATAAGTCCCTTTATAAACGTGGCAAGGCTATGAATATCTGGTTAGCCTCAGTCGGAATAATAAATGCAAAAACAGAAGGTGATTATACTTAATTTTTGGACATCAGCGAATTTTTTCAATAACACTCTCAAAAGAATTCGCCACCGAATAACTATTTTGAAATTTCAAACACCGCATAGTCTCCTTAATGAAAGCGCATATTTGCATTATCAAATATATTCTTTAATAACCAGTATACCTCATTATCTGGTTCTACCTGAATGTTAAATTAATTATGTAAGAAACTACAAAAAATAGCGTCTGATAATATTAAGTCAAAATGATGCGTAATGCTTCATGTCGGTGTCGTATTTTTTATGTGCATGAGTTTACCATATACTCTGGAGCATAACCCTCATTTTCTGTGTAAAATAACCGCTTGGTAAAAATTCATATTTTAACATTAATTCTTTACAGTTCATAACAAAAGTTTCGTTTGTTGCGTCAACTTATAATACCATGTTAAATCCACAATAGCGCGAAATTTGGGGTAACGTCCAAAGTACGTCACGTGCATTTATTACTTCTGGTTTCAAAAAACTTATGAGTTTCTGTTAAGACATCTGCTACATCCCCTTTTACTACTTATTTCTGCTTAACTACGCTGTGTATGAAATTTCTTCAAACAACGTACCACTAAACTTCAAGAGATAGCAACATTTTTCTTTTGGCACTAATTCAGGACCTCAGGAATAACATCAGTGACATTAAAATTTTCTTGCTCAAATTCCACTCATTTGTATTAAAAAACAAGAACATTTATTTTCTGTTTATGCAAAATACATTTGGTGCTTTATTCGTCATATAAGTCGTAGAAAGAATTGATGTGAATTCGGAAAGAGCAGCTTAGTCCCATCATTGTTTTCAGAAAGCCAAACAATTCTTTTCCTCTACACCTTTTTTACTGTTTTTTTTTTCGAAATAGAAATACACTCAATTTACAAAACATTAGAGATACCTATCTAACAGCGTGTTGGTCATCTTCTATCGCGAATAACAGCTTGTACACGCCGATAAATCGACACTACAATATACCTGAGGGTTTCTGGAGGTAATGCCAGCCATGCCTGTTGTAGCATTGTCCATCACTCAGCCGGAGACATCGGTCCAAGATCCATGAATCTGATGTTATGCCCCAACGCATTCCAAAAAACATCTACAGCGTTTAACTCCTGCGAGCTTGGTGGCCACAGGATGGTTCCAAACTGAGGTTCCTCGAGCTCTGCATGAGAGCTTGCAGCCAGGTAGGTTGGCGCATTAGCCTTCCGGAAGAGACCACCGGCCGCAAGATACGCGAAAGCGATGAAAGCCTGTATGATCAGATAACACATGCCGGCAGCGCTCAGCGATTAAGGACATCTCCAGACACACTAAGGTACCTAATGTGTCCCATGAAGTGATACTCCATACTATCACATAGCCACTACCGACTTGAAGTTAGCCGACCTGACATGACGGAACCACCATAGCCTCACGCTGCCGATGACACACCCGCACCCTCCCGTCAGCTCGGTATAGCTGAAAACGGGATTCAACAGATTACACGATGCTGCACCCTACTGCAGATGCTCAGTTTTAATGTTTATGGCACCAGGCAAGGCGTAATGCCTGATGACGAGCATTTAATAGTGGCCCACGAGAAAAGTGTCCGACTCCCGTAGCCCAGGTTGTAGAGCATAGTTGGTACCGTTCGCTTGCTGACGCTGCTTCGGCGTCTTACATTCAACCCGGATGTCATTTGCGTCTCATACAGCTTTAAACCTGTCGGCCTGTACGAGCCTGGGTAGTCTACGTCAACCCCAGTCGTCAATAGCGTGTGGTCGGCCTGTACGAGCCTGGGTAGTCTACGTCAACCCCAGTCGTCAATAGCGTGTGGTCGGCCACCGCTTGATCTCTAGGAGCCGGTATACTCGCAGTACACCCTTGATACGGTTGCCCTCGGGAACCCAAGGAGTTCCCGAGTGCAACTGTATCAAGGGTGTAGAATTTAATGTAGAATATTTAATGTAGAATAAACAACTGTATGAAGGGTGTAGAATTTAATGTAGAATATTTAATGTAGAATAAACAACCTGTATCAAGGGTGTAGAATTTAATGTAGAATATTTAATGTAGAATAAACAACTATATCAAGGGTGTAGAATTTAATGTAGAATATTTAATGTAGAATAAACAACTGTATCAAGGGTGTAGAATTTAATGTAGAATATTTAATGTAGAATAAACAACTGTATCAAGGGTGTAGAATTTAATGTAGAATATTTAATGTAGAATACCAACCCTCCATGTATTCTACATTAAGTCCGGACACTAGTTCGGATTCACCCTCTGCGAAGTCAAATGGCGATCGGTTAGTTTCCGCGAGGCACGAGACTATTCATATACATAAAGTTAGTGAGAGGAGTATAATAAAAGGAGTAAAGGTTTGAAAAAAGGAAATATGAAAAAAAGAATAAGATTTGATAAGAAGCGCGTTTAAATAACAATAAGAAACTTCATATAACAATAAGACACTTCATAAGAAATTATTTGCTCCACGCTGCGAATGGCGCCTAAATAGCAATACTTGGAGTTGATGGACCAACTCCAAGTATTGCTATTTAAGAGTTGATGGCTCGATAGAATTGACCCATCTGACTTGCATCGACAATGCGCTCACAGTCAAATTCATTCGCTGAGATTATCATGTTTATCCATGTTCGTCCATTACAGTACATTGTTGGGAAGCCTTGCTGCCTGCGTTATATCGCTTGCGTTCGGTTCACTCTGCGCGGGGCATGCACATGCCACAGCCCATCACCCCTATCTCTTTTTATCTATTGAGTGTATTACTCGTTGACTTAATGGCCGAAAAATTCACATTGTGTTTTAAAATGTCTAAGATTTTCCAACTTTATATAAGCTTTATTTACTGAGCGCGGATCTACGAAAAACGTACCTTTTCTTTTAATTTCCTTCAAGGCAAAATGTATCACCAAACCTTTAAATAAGTTCGAAAGAACACAGGCGGTTGCATTGGTTTGTATGTTATTCGAAACAATTTTAACCATCCTCTTGAAGAATAGTGTTTTTAATTAACCATTTGAGTAAAGAAAAAATTTGACGGTCCTATCAGAGCCTGTATCAATTCAAACTTACGTCTGTCTGCTTCTTGGTGTTTTCCCAACGAAAACTTATTCTCCCGAAAAGACAAAATTACAACTTCTAATGCTTTATTTTTAACTGAAAATGTTGCGTTAAGTTAGCTTTACTGCACTAAAGGTTTATCTAATAAGGTTTAACTTCCTTGTGAAACTCTTAAATTTCAGCTTAACACTGAATCTCATTTCATCACCTTTCGTTGAATCTTAATTAAGCATAGAATTTCTAACTAGGCATTTCAATACAATGTCGAGGAACAAGGCTGTACTTACGAACAAGTCCAAGTCTTTATTAAATCCAAATGCACGTCAAGTTCCAACAAGGCGTCGTCACACAAAGTGGAGCACTTGTGTGACGACGCCTTGTTGGAAGTGCTAGCAACTCCATCGGCTATAAGCAAATTCCGTCCCTAATTTAGGGTCACTGGCTCCAAGGAAGGAAAACATCCAGTGCCGTAACACAACCACAACATCCATGTCTCACCGAAATTCGTACCCGCACCCATCTCCGACGTATGGTGAAAAGTCAGCCTTTAGACCACCGCGCCATCAGGGCAGCGGAAATGTTTAGAGAGACTTTAACAGACTTTAGCATAATTGCATTAATTCCCTAGCTAAACAGTTGTGAAATAACATAGATAAATAACATAGTAACATAGATAACACTGAACAACAATTGTTTTGTTACAAAGAAAACTTTAACGGTTTTGTATGTATTTACGGGTGATGAAATCAAATATGAAATCCCAATTGCTCCACTGGGCTCCAAATTCTTGTAATGGAACTCTCTGTTGCAATGAATGGTGTGTTACGTAAAGGAATGTCCCTATGTTTCCCAATGGAGGCATCTATCTGCAGTCAGGATAGCTGTGTCTCTGAGAGTAGACGTATTGGCACCATTACTTCCTGTTGTGCAATTCCTTCGGAGAAGGGGTACAAAGCAGAATTTTTGTCAATCGAATGCATTTAATCGGTATTGAAGGACGTGCATTTTCTCGTGGTTTTAAAAAGTAGTGTGGTTTGTGCAAAGTGTACGTTAAATAATGCCGCTTACTTGTTTGAACCATCCAAACAGTGTCTGCTAAATTTGTGGGCAATTCACTTTAAAGTCTCAAATGCGACATTTCACACCGTTGGTTAGAAAATCATATGAATTTTATTTCCAGTGCAAAATGAGTAATGAATATACATTTTAGACGCCTCACATTTGTTGTAATTCATGTGTAACTTTGTTGGCCGGCTGGTTGAAGGGTTACGTTTAATGCCATTTGCAGTACCAATGGTTTGGAGAGAACCGAAAGACCACTCATCATACTGTTACTTCGCAGCACGAAGATATCTAGATATACAGCTAAGATCAAAGATACGATTCAGTATCCTAGTATTCCTTCGGCCATAATACCTGTTCCTCATGGTCCATATCTTCCTGTTCCTGTACCTCCATAGTCATGTAGTTTAGATGATAGTGATACTGATGAAATAGATCCACACAGCGAGGAAGAAATTGAAGTACAACAAGACCCTGATTTCTCGGAAGATTCTGTGCCTCACTTTATAAGTCAGGAAGAAATAAATGATGGTTCGTGACTTTTATTTAGCAAAACGTCAGGCCGAAATATTGGCTTCCAGATTGAAGGGATGGAATCTTTTACAACCAAGTACGTAGTTTTCGTCAACACCAGCAAGAGTTTGAACACTTATGTTTGAAAAGGTGTGATCGTATGTACTGCAACGAAATAGACCTATTATCAGCTAGAATTAAATAGCTGTTGTGTTAAATGCCACCAGATGACGACATCTCAGTTGCTGAGACTATCAATACGGATTCGTGTAGTCAGATGCTGACTGATATACCACGCATAGCGCTGAGAATTGTTGACGCCGTAGCGTAAATGCGAACGCACTCGACTAGTTATCGAGAGATCTGGGGTTCGATCCCAGCGGTGTCGGAACACAATTTTTCAGTTGCTATGCGTTGTGTATAAAATAACGTGGACAGAGCGATGACATCGTCCATTTACATTATCTCCACGTTAATGATTTATATTATAGACCTATTGTTTAAAGCCTTAAAACAGCAACACAAACCTGAAGAATGGAGACTAGATTCCTCAAAAATAAGCTTAAAAGCTGTCCTTCTTCATGACGGAAACATAAATCCGTCAGTACCTGTTGCACATGCTGCATACATGAAAGAAACATATGCCAATATGAAACTGTTGCTTCAAAGTATAGTATACAAAAAATACTCATGGAATGTTTGTGGCTATCTTTAAGTGATAGCTGTTCTCCTTGGTCTACAGCTTGTATACACAAAATACTGCTGCTTCCTCTTTGAATAAAAATGTAGAGACAGAAATTATCATTGCATTAAAAAGACGTGGCCTAAAAGAGAGTCCTTAATTCCAGGTAATAAAAATGTTGTTGCTGAGCACTTAGTAAGTCCTCAGAACGTGTACTTACCACCGCCTTATATCAAACTGGGTTTGATAAAAAATTTATAAAGGCATTGAATAAAGATGGAGGAGCCTTTCGTTTTCTAAAGAACACGTTCCTCAAAATATCTGAAGCCGAAATTAAACAAGGCATTTTGATTGGTTCACAAATAAGGGAACTTATACGTGATCTTGCATTTGAAGGCACTTTGAATGAGACTGAAGCAGCTGCATAGAAGTCCTTTAAATATGTTGTACTGAACTTTTAGGTAACCGAAAGGCAAAAAATTAAAAAGAACTTGTTATTGAGCTTCTAGAAAACTATAAGGCCATGGGATGCAATATGTACCTTAAAATATATTTTCTTCACTCGCATGTGGACTTTTTCCCACAGAACTTAGGAGCTGTAAGCGATGAGCACGGAAAATGTTTTCATCAGGACATATGCACCATAGAAAACCGCTATAAAGGACAATAGAGCCCTAAAATGCTAGCTGATTACTGTTGGACTCTAAAAAGGGATCAGTACATTCAAAGTACAGAAGAAAATCTAAAATAACTACTTTTTAAGGGAATTGTAATTAATTTTTTGTAGTGAAATATGCATGCCAAACTGAAGGCTTATTGTACACTGAAACAACAGGTTACTTGAGAACTATGCCCGATAGCACAATTTAGCAAGCATGTTTGCAAACAGCATGTTAAATACTGTGTGATTGGGAATATGCAGTTTTTGTAACACACAAAAAGTTTATTTTTGTTGTTCAGTGTAATCAACTAAGAATCGTAGCCTGATACCGAAGATAGCTTAAATATAATTAAATAAACATCGCTCGTTACGGTGCTCGAAAATAAAGTGCATCCAAAAACGTTACGTACTCGAAACGTTCAAACAGCACCTCTGATCTTTCGTGTTTCAACTACGACATTGCCTTTTGACCTGAGGTCAGCCAGGTTATCAAACTTAAATTCGTTGAGAGATAAAATGTGTCGTTCAGGTAAGAGAAACTTTAACTGAGAGAAAATAAATTTAAATAATAATAGAGGGACTCAAAAGGAAAGTGAATATAGAGTAAAAAGTCGCATAGTGTGAAATAATTAAAAATGCTCACAAAACGAAACACGCAATGAACTTTTAGTGTCGCGGGGTTCTAGTTATTCGTCCGAATTGGGCTTTGGTTGGATTTACGAATATTCCAAAAAATATGAGCGTATCTCTTGAATGTGACATCTGAAAAAGCTAACCCTATTTTTTGGCGAATAGACAATTAATTATCGTCCCAATTTTTCGTTAGCACTGCTATTTGAAAGTAGCAAAAATATAGTTGCGTTAGAAAGAGAAAAAAATTGGAGGGGTCGTTGCTCCCTCCCAGTTAAGGTTGCGCACAAAGAACACTGCATTTCAGTGCCCTTCCCACTCCGCTTATATTTCTCGCTTTCTTTTGTTTCATTCTCCCTAATCTGTCATTACTTTCTTTTGTCTTCTATGACCTCTTTAATTGGGCTTCCGAAATGCCGATTCCATCTCTGTTGCTCAGTCGTCCAACCGCTGGAATCTGAACCTTCTGTTGAGTGACCACTGGCTCGAGCTAGGATGAAACTTGGGGTGCGCCTATCACATGACCATATCTCCCCCACCCAGAACCGGTGGCCCTAAATTAGGTTGGGAAGGCGTCTTACAGCCTTTAAATATGCTCCGGGTGGTCGTTATATCCCGTAAAGGAAAGAAAAGCAAAACTTCTTAGTTTGCCTGATTGTAATTATATTTCTCTGCGTGCTGAATAAAGTTGTTTGGTTTACTAGTTGAACCTTTTTTTCCTATTCGATTACGTCGTACCAATAACATTTCAGCAAGCCACACACTCTTTCATTACAAGAAGTTGGGATGGGCAGGTAATACTATAGCTAATGAAATAATAAGTGCTTCAGTTATATAATTTTTTGGGTTCTGACTATTCCAGTTATTTGGGTTCCAAGTCGAGTCCCGGTTGCAACGTGGGTGGTGTTTTTATACGATGGTGAGTGATTTGTCCACCTCCGTGGAAGCAATAGACACAAATTAGAGACGAGCTACTGCTTGTAGTCCTTAGAGTTGCTCAAACCCAGAAAGAAAAAGAGGCAAAGGCGAAAATCCGGGAGGCAGAGAGCGCTGTGCGGAACACTGGGTGCTTAGGTTATTTTCGCAGGGTGTTTTGATCAAGAAAAAGCCACTCTTTTCTGTTCCAATTAACCAATGTCTTTCTAATTTCCAGATATAACGACCACCATGAGCAGCACTGAAGAGAGTAAGTTGTCTTCCTTCCCAAATTTAGAGCCGTCGGTTGTCTAGGGAACGGAGATAGCCTGCGCCATGAGCTAATGTACAACCCATGACTCAACTGGGATTCGAACAGAACCCATCTTGGCGGATTCGAACAGGACCAATCTTGGACGACTAGATAGGACTCATCTCGGCGGATACGAACAGAATCCATCTCGGGCGATTAGATCGAACCCATCTCGGCTGATTCGAGCAGGACCCACCTTGGGCGACTAGATCGGACTCATCTTGGCGGATTCGAACAGAATCCATCTCGGGCGATTAGGTCGAACCCATCTAGTCTGATTCGAGCAGGACCCACCTTGGGCCACTAGATCGGACTCATCTCGGCGGATTTGAACAAGACCGATCTCGGGCAACTAGATAGGACACATCTCTGCGGATTCGAACAGTATACCCAGGCGACCACATAGAAACCAGCGCCTCTGATAGCATTGTCAGAGAGGCTGCTTACACAAATTAAAACACTGCTATGTTTTAATACCCATTTTGCAATAAAATAAAATGTTATGTGTTAACTAAATTATCATTGTTGGGGTTTTTTTGCGGGGTGGGGATTACCGACCACCGCGAGTAACTGTAAGGGATATAAGCAGTCGTCTGTCATTAATTTAGGGTCGCTGGTTTCAGGAAGGAAAAAGAGCCAACGCCGGAATACCAACACACAAATCATTCTTCATCCGGGACGCGAACACAGTCTCGCTCACATGAACGGCTAAATTATATTTCGTATGTTTTAATATTTAACCTGCTGGAACAAATTAACTCGAGTTTAGCAAATCAGGTAGGAATCATTTGGAACGAATATATTGGTTGTCTAAGAAGTGGGATGAACGTGGCTGGAACGAGTGAGCCTGCGGATCAGAAAATGATGTTTTCCCCTTATTTTGTTTTATTCAAAGTGATAATTTGGGTGGGATAATTCGCGTTAATCCTTTCAGACTGATCAGTTACTGAAAGGAATAAAGATTGGCGATGGACATGAGAAGAAAGACAGAAAGTGCTGGAATCATTTGTTCCTAAGCAGTGTCATGATCTTCCTGTCAGGGAACTAGACTTTCCTATAGGTCATCCAATAGAGAATAAAGAGATAGAACACCCGAGGCAGATTTATGTGCGGTACAGCTGTTATGAGAGGGTAAAAAAATTGCTTTGCCACAAAAACAAATAGCTTCCCAAAAAGTCCTGCAGCTATGTGACGATATCTGCTCCGGGAGTGCAAGAAAATTTGGGCATCCGCCGATTACAGGGTTAAGCATGTATATATACTCAGCAGACAAAACATTAGAGATAGTAGTGATGGGGAGTTGACATGGGCATCCTACGCGGAGAGTGGAACAGAACCAAACCGAACGCAAAGTCAGGTGATGTAAGGTCAGGTGATGCGTAACATCACAGCCTCTCCTTGAAAAATGTCAACCCCTCCTTCTCGTGGTGCATCCTGTTCCCACTAAAGGGGCTCTGACGACCGCAAATAGCGGTATAACTATACCATCGGGATCAGAGGAAATGCTATCCCACACTCACCAACCCGCTTGGCCAGCGTGGTGAGTTATGGCCAAACACCTCCAAAATGACTCTACAACTTAAATCTTGGCCCTCAGTCTCCGGCAGCTGGAATGTACCTGGCCAAGGCAGCGGCCAGTGCGACATGAAGGCAGAGGGTGCTAAGAATCCCCGGAGGACCGGACTAGGCTGCCATTTGATGCTGACCTTGGCTACCTACAACGGACGCTCCCTATCTTCTGATTCAAGGCTTCTTGAATTGGAAGAGGAACTACAAAGGATCAAGTGGGACATCGTCGGGCTGAGTGAGGTAAGGAGAAAAGGAGAAGATCTCATTGAACTGAAAAGTGGACATCTCTTCTATTATCGTGGAACAGATACTGGCAGAACTAGTGGTGTTGGATTTATAATAAACAAGAAACTGAAGGATAAAGTGGTAGAAGTTGAAAGTTCCTCTGACAGAGCTGCACGACTCGTTATCCAACTATCGAGAAGATACCAGGCTCAGATTATTCAAACTTATGCACCCACCACAAGTCATCCTGAAGAAGAAATTGAAGAATTTTATGAGGAAATTCGTCATCTAAATAATAAAGGTAAGCAGCACTTGAAGATAATTATGGGAGATTTCAATGCAAAAATAGGGCAACGGCAACAGAATGAAACTTCAGTAGGTAAATTCGGTCACGGCAACAGAAACCAGCGTGTAAATACTCTCGTTGAGTTTGCAGAGGCAGAAGGATTTTTCATCTTGAATTCCTTTTTCAAGAAAAAGCCACACAGGAAATGGACATGGAGACATCCAATTGGGACGACAAGTGAAATTGATTTTATTATGTGTAACAAAAAATTCGTCATCGAAGACTGCAGTGTGCTAAACAAGTTCAACACAGGTAGTGACCATAGATTGGTGAGATGTAAGATGCACCTCAACACTAAACTGGAACGTGGCAAGCTCATAAGACAAACAAAATGTATTGACATAACCAACCTTAAAAAACACCATAATACTTTCAAGTTGGAACTGAAGAACAGATTCTCTGCTTTAGAAGGCCTAACATCGGAAGAAGTGGATATTTCTGAAGTTAACAGAAAAGTAACCAAAGCTCTTATGGAAACAGCAACAAAATTAGCTGGGTCTAAGAACAAGTTGCATGTAAACAAATTATCAGGAAACACCAAAATGTTGATGCAAAAAAGAAGAAGAGATGAGGACAACTAAAGAAGATGTGACTTCCAAAGTGGAATATATAGAGCTATGCAAGACAGCACGAAAAAGTATCACTGAAGACGTAAGGAAATTCAACTGTGAGCTAGTGAGGAAAGCAATTGAAAACAACCAAAGCCTAAAGATAGCAAAGGGACATCTCAGTAAGGGAAGAAAACAGATTATGGCTCTGAGAAAAGAAGATGGTTCTATAACAAGAAATAGAGGCGAAATTTTGACAAGAGTGAAAGATTTCTACTCCAAACTATATGAAAGGGATGATACATGTACTCCAGACATCATGAAAGGTACCAGAGTTCTTCCAGTCCTCCCAGCAGAAGTTGCTCATGCAATCAAGAACATGAAGCGGGGAAAGCTCCAGGAGAAGATGGAATTACTATAGACATCATACAAGAAGCAAGTGGAGAAATTGAAACAGTACTCGCCCAAATTTTCACTCGATGCCTTAATGAAGGGAAGATTCCTGAGGATTGGAACAATGCTACAATGATCCTGCTACATAAAAAAGGTGACATTGAGGATCTCAGGAACTACAGACCTATCAGCCTCCTATCAGTAGTTTATAAAATCTTCACTAAAGTTCTTTCACACCGCTTGAAGGTAACACTGGACATGGCTCAACCGAGAGAACAAGCTGGATTCAGGAGTGGCTACAGCACAATAGATCATATCCACGTACTGAGAGAACTAATTGAAAGAGCGAGGGAATATGAACTTCCATTGTGCATGGCTTTTATCGATTATGAAAAAGCCTTTGATTCGGTGAAACCATCAGCAGTTACAATGGCTCTGAAAACCTGCGGTATTGAAGATGCATACATTAATATTATTAATAACATCTATGAAAATGCAAGTGCAAAGATTCGGCTGTTTGAAAATACAACACACATAAAAATTGGAAAGGGAGTGAGACAAGGTGACACCATATCTCCGAAGCTCTTTAATGCCACATTGGAAAATGTCTTTCAATCACTGAACTGGGAAAACAAAGGGATAAAGATTAATGGAGATTATCTAACCCACCTTCGTTTTGCTGATGACATAGTCATTTTTGCAACTACCCCAGCAGAGCTGCAGAGTATGATCCAGGAACTTGCTGACAAGAGTAAAGAAGTAGGATTAAAAATGAACTTTCAGAAGACAAAAGTGATGTTCAATGCTTTTACAAGAAATGAAGATTTATCGATTGATGGAGAAAAACTGGAGATAACAGATACGTATGTTTATCTTGGACAGCAGATATCAAGTGAGGGTCACATTGATGAAGAAATTAATCGGCGTACAAAACTTGCCTGGAGAGCTTTTGGAAGAAACAGCATAATTTTCAAGAGCAATATGCCATTATGTCTTAAAAGAAAAGTGTTTGATCAATGCATCCTTCCAGTGCTTACGTATGGTGCAGAGACGTGGACCTTAACTAAAAGAGACATACAAAGGCTGCAGACAACTCAAAAAAGCATGGAGAGGTGCATGCTTGGTATAACCAGGAGAGATAAGAAGAGGAACTCGTGGATCCGAAAAATGACGAGAGTGGAAGACATCATGATCAGAGTTAAATCCCTGAAATGGCAATGGGCTGGACATACTGCCAGAAGGACAGACCATAGATGGACAGCCGAAATTTTAGATTGGATTCCAAGGGACAGGAAAAGACCCAGGAAAAGACCACATGGGAGATGGGTGGATGAAATTCGTAAATATGCGGGAGTGACATGGAGGAGACTGGCACAAGACAGACCGTTGTGGAGGAAACTTGGGGAGACCTTCGTCCAGCAGTGGATTGATAATGGTTGACAATGATGATGATGATGATATACTCAGCAGACAAAACATTAGAGATAGTAGTGATGGGGAGTTGACATGGGCATCCTACGCGGAGAGTGGAACAGAACCAAACCGAACGCAGGCAATAAATGGGCTGACAGTAGGGCTTCCCAACAGTGTATCGCAATCGACGAACATGGGTATCTCAGCGACTTTGATCGTGACGCATTGTCGACGCAATACAGATGGGTCATTCTATCTCCCAAGTGGTCAAAACTCTAGGGCTCCCGAGGGCAACCCTATGAAGGGTATACCGCGTGTATACCATCGAAGGACGTACCAGCCCCCAGAGAATAAGCCGGGGAAACCACACGCCATTGATGACCGCTGTCGACGTTGACTATTCAGGTTCATACAGACAGATCGCTTGTCATGGACGGCGCAAATCACATACAGATTAAATGTCGGAGGCGTAAGCAGTGTCAACGAGCGAACGGTACTCCGAACACTGTACACCATGGACTTCGGGAGCGATGCCTTATTGGTGTGTCAATGTTGACTGCTCGTCATCGGACATTATGCCTCGCCTGGTGCCGCGAACATCAAAACTGGACCTCTGCAAAGTGACGCCGAGTCGTGTGGTCAGATGAATCACGGCGACAGGAGGGTGCGAGTGTGGCGTCGATAGGATGAGGCCATGGCATTGTCGTGCTGTTCTGCTGTGTTGGAGACAGTTGTGGCTCTTCGATGGTTTAAGGAGCCTTCTCATGAGACACATTACGTCCCTTACTATGTTTGGAGAGGTCCTGAACCGCTGGGCCCTTCCAGCATGTGCTGGGCTGCTGAAACAGACCATCGGCCAAAGGATGCCACCCAATTCAGATAAGTCTTCCTCGACCCAGATATGCCTCAAAGAAGACTTATCTGAATTTGTAACCACCCACTGGCCCCCAAGATCCCCGGATGGAAATCCTGTTAAAGCTCTCTGGGATGTCGTGGAGCGATACATCGAATCCATAGAACCTGGACCGACGTCTTGGGCACATGTTTGGACAATGCTGCCATAGGCATGGTTGGATTAACTTCGGAAACCCTCTGGCATCTGCTGGAGTCAATGCCTTGGCTTGCACAAGCTTTTATTCGCGCTAGAAGAGGACTAACACTCTATTAATTTCGTATCTCTAATGTTTTGTCCATTTTATGTATATATACATTAAAAGATGTTTTCACACTCTTATCCTCCTTTCCTGTTTTTCGGGTGAAGATGATCATTTCTGCTTAGGGATATTTAACCGATTGTGGAGCTATCTCGCCTTTTTTATGACTGGCATATAGAGTCCAGTTCACCATAGGATACATTTTAGCAACTAGATTTCTTTAGGAATAAAACACGTTTCATCAATCGGAAAAATTGTTCTATACATTAATTATATAAGGTTTTTTACTGTGAGTCCTATTTTGAGAGAACGGCTGAACGTAAAGTTATGGTTGAGGTAGCAAAATAAAGGTTTTACCATGTAGATGTGCCAGTCGAAGAGAAACATGAGATTGGGGCAACGGTTCGGGAGTTGTGGGGCGGCAAAATTCCCATGTAAAGTCTATGGGAGAAGCGTGCGGTTGACATTCGATCGCCTGCGGTTGACTCACGCGCTGTTGAAAGCGGCAGCATGGAGGGACTGAGACAGTCTAAAGTCCTAAGTCTCTTTTCTGAGCGAACGGTTGGACAAAGCAACGTTAGCAGGCATTCATATTAAGGTTATTCTCATCGAAAAAGCGAACACTCTCGAAGACCTGATTGCGTTATGCCGTTGTAATGTGTATATACAGTTTAATATTCATTCGATCCAGTTTATTCATGAAGGTAAGACGTTTCCCATTATGTAAAGATCTCAATAAACATTACGTTGGCCATTGTTAGTGAAAATATTACGGGCGACTGCTTATAGCCCATTGAGTTGCTCACGGTGGTCGCTAAACCTTCAGTCAACGAAAAAAAAATCCCGAACCTGGAGTATTGTCTATACTGAAGTGGTTGAATGAATTTGTCAATCAAATAAAGTTTACGTTTGATGTTTCATATGAATGTATTCTTTTCAAAAAAAAAAAAAAAAAAGAAGAAGAAAACTAACGGTCGATTCCGACGGGTTTTGTCTAGTTCATTATTCCGTTACCCGGTGGGAATGTGAAGGAATTTAGTGAACGTTATTTCACGAACCGGGATTATTTGGACATTTCATTTAACGCAGAAATTAAACAAGTGGATACGGCTTGGTCCATTGAAACTCACTTCCAACATCGGAAATTCTATAAACTGGATTTTTCTGTCCTTTGAAACATGACGACTTACAGGTGTGAAACAATCGAAATTTAACGTAAGTTGCCCCCTTACGACATCGAGGGTGTTCAACTCTGTTGATTTTGTGTAGCCAGTAGTTTGGAATTCAAATTTCGAAACTACACGAGGCTTGAAATTAATTTCCGAATTGAGTAAATTGTTTTGGTCAATCAGGCAATCATTCAAAGGCAAATATCAATATTAACTGCATTCATTTACTATCATCACAATGCTTCTTCGTCCTATTTTTTTTAGATGCAACACACTATTAATTGAACTCGTACGACAAAGATCAACAGATTCTTTAGTTGATAAGAAAACGGTTATGACAAATAAAAACATAAACCTGGAGACATCTTATTACCCAGCAGGTCTACAGCGTAAACCTAATTTGCTCATTAAATCTTTTTCTTTTTTTATATTCGAGGTTTAACGACCACCGTGAGCAATTAAATGGGCTATAAGCAGTCGCAAGTCCCTAATTTAGGGTCACTGGTTCCAGGAAAAGGATAGAACCAGTGCCGTAAGACAAACACAACATCTATGCCTCACCGGGATTCAAACCCGGACACCTTTCGGACGAATGACCATTGCTTAGACCACTGCGCCACCGTGACGGCCATTAAATTTTGGTAATGCGGGTTTTTTTGTTGTTGTTTTTTTTGTTTTTTCAACTAGCAGTTACGCCCGTTCTCCGACCGGTGAATCTATAATTTTTTTAACATAAAATTAAAACAAGAAAAAGTATTAAGGGAAACAAAAGTAATTTAAGATCAGTAAGAGTTTCACGATTTAGAACAGGGTCGTGACCAGAGATGGAAACGGTCACGGATCAAATGGTCGGGTCAAGGCTTTCCTGACCCAATTTTGACCCGGTTATATTTCCGATTTGTTTCTGAAACGAGGAAAATATATTCCAAAGAAAAATGCGCGTTGTGGAATTCTGTAGTTGATTACTAAGGAGTGAAAAATGACTTGCCATGCAAAAATATTGACGTCTCTTTTTTAAAGCAACGAAGATTACCACCGACCGACGTCAGGCGCACAGACACCATATCGTAAAAAGATTCCTTTGCGTTCTTTTTCAGTGCGATTGTCCAGGGCAAGGTACAGGCTAACGCCATTCGTCTGCTTCTCAGCTGATTCACTCTTTAATTGCGAAGTTTACTGTGTGACTAAGAGTTACTTTTCACATCGCATCTTTTACATTGAGCATTCAGAGGTTTTCGATTGATGTGCTAACATACCGTTCCCATGACATGTCATGTCGAAATCAAATCCTTATTTGTTAATATGGATGGATTTAATATTAAAGAGGTTGAGAAAGGCGTTGAGGCCAACAAATACGTTCTTGTTCAAAACCACAACGGAAAGAGTGAATGCTGGAAATGATTTCTTTTCATTAAGGAACCAGTGAATAATTCTGTGTTGTTTGGTCTTGCTTGTTGTTTAAAATGTGAAAAGTGTATAATTACAAAGAAAGATGTCGACGGTGTAATAAGATATTATGGAACCAAATATCTAACGGACCATATGAAAGTATGCTCACCTCCATCAAAGCGTAGAAAAAGTTAGCAATCTAAATACATTTGAAAAAATACATTTGTGTAACCGTAAATCATGATTCCGATTTGTAATATACTCGAGGTCATGGTCATAGTCAGCCATTACTTTTGGATTACGCAAAATAGGGGCTCTAAAATTGTCACTAAAATTTAGCAAGTAACCAAATTTTATTATTAAAAAAGGAATTGTTTTTAAGTATCAAGAAGTTATTGGGATGAATATACACTGCTGGACACCCAAAATGCGAAACCAAGAAGGCCACGAGATAGCAAAGCCAGATTTACTGGACACAATAACAACAGATACAAAGATGAAACGATTGAGCTTACAGGCCCGTGCGACTTGCGGAACACGCAGACATCAATAGTTCGTGTGGACCCCATGGCTGGCAATAACGGCGGCTCCACGCCGTGGCATTTAACGAAAGAGGCTTTGGATGTAGGCTTGGGGTATATCGGTCCAGGCTGCTTCCCCACGTTGCCACAGTTCATTAGGTGTAGCCGCGTATGGTGCTTGCCGGGCCACTCGGTTGCCGATCAGCGACCACGAATTCGATGGGCGACATATAGGGAGAACAGGTTGGCCACGGCAACAGTGACACCTGGTGGGCCGTGAAGAATTGTTGCACGATGCGTGTTAGGTGCAGGCGTGCCTTGTCCTGTTGAAACGTAGCCGCTGGCAGGTCCTGCAGATAAGGGAGGAGTACAGGCTCCAAAACGTTGGAGATGTAGCGGTGGCGGTTGAGAGTACCGGCGATGCGCACCAGAGGAGTGCGGGTGTCATATCCAATTGCACTCCAAACTATAACGCTAGGCGACGGACCGGTATGGCGATGCATAATGCAGGCGTCATACAGTCTCTCGCCGCGGTGCCGCTACACGCGGATCCGACCATTGTGGTGTTGCAGGCAGAAGCGGGATTCGTCGAAGAAGACAATGTCGTGCCATTCCGTAGTCCAGGTGCGGCGTTCAACGACCCACTGCCGCCGCACTCGCCGGTGGTGTAACGTCAATGGTAATCGGAGCAATGGGCGCCGTGCGGCAGGTCCCTGCTCCTGCAGACGTCGTCGAACGGTACGTGCTGACACAGGTTGTTGCGCAACACACCCTAATTCCTGCGCTAACGTTCGTGATGTGGCGGTGCGAGCCGTCAATGCCCGCCGCACAACATGCCGGTCCTCTCGTTCGGTGGTGTGCCGCGGCTGCGGCAATCGCTCACGTCGGTCCGTCCGTCCCTCCTGCACCTACCGAATCCATACTCGCCTCACTGTGGCTGGATGTCGCCCCACACGGGTGACGAGGTCTCGGTACGATAAACCGCTGTCGCGATAAGCCAATATTCGTCCTCTGACGAACTCCGAAACGTGCTGGAATGACTGCCGTATTCTGCGACGGGGCATCAGGAAGCTTCCCACGCACAGGTCCGGCAGCATAACACGTTTCCACCACTTGCACCCTTCTCATAGGGCTTTTCGGTGGCGTGCCGGGCGCCTATGATGTGTATATGCCCTCCAATGCTAATCGTTTGCATGTCCTCCCGCGGGCAACGCATGCTGCGAATTTGAGGCCAATCGGATGCCTCCTTCTTGGTGTTGCAATTTGGGTGGCCAACAGTGTATATATTACGTTTATATATATATATATATATATTATATAGATATCCAAATGGGACGACAAGTGAAATTGATTTTATTATGTGTAAAAATTAAAATTCGTCATAGAAGACTGCAGTGTGCTAAACAAGTTCAACACAGGTAGTGACCTTAGATTGGTGAGATGTAAGATGCACCTCAACACTAAACTCGAACGTGGCAAGCTCATAAGACAAACAAAATGTATTGACATAACCAACCTTAGGAAACACCATAATACCTTCAAGTTGTAACCGAAGAACAGATTCTCTGCTTTAGAAGGCCTAACATCGGAAGAAGTGGATATTTCTGAAGTTAACAGAAAAGTAACCAAAGCTCCTATAGAAACAGCAACAAAATTAGCCGGGTTTAAGAACAAGTTGCATGTGAACAAATTATCAGGAAAAACCAAAATGTTGATGCAAAAAAATAGAGAGATGAGGACAACTAAAGAAGATGTGACTTCCAAAGTAGAATATATAGAGCTATGCAAGACAGTACGAAAAAGTATCACTGAAGACGCAAGCAAATTCAACTGTGAACTAGTGAGGAAAGCAATTTAAAACAACCAAAGCCTAAAGGTAGCAAAGGGACATTTCAGTAAGGGAAGAAAATAGATTATGGCACTGAGAAAAGAAGATGGTTCTGTAACAAGAAATAGAGGCGACATTTTGACAAGAGTTAAAGATTTCCACTCCAAATTATATGAAAGGGATGATGCATATACTCCAGACATCATGAAAGGTACCAGTACCAGAGTTCTTCCAGTCCTCCCAGCAGAAGGTGCACTTGGAACCAAGAACATGAAGCGGGAAAAAGCTCCAGGAGAAGATGGAATTACTGTAGACATCATACAAGAAGAAAGTGGAGAAATCGAAGCAGTACTCGCCCAAATTTTCACTCGATGTCTTAATGAAGGGAAGATTCCTGAGGATTGGAACAACGCTACAGTGATCCTGCTACATAAAAAAGGTAAAATTGAGGATCTCAGGAACTACAGACCTATCAGCCTCCTATCAGTGGTTTATAAAATCTTCACTAAAGTTATTTCACACCGCTTGAAGATAACACTGGACATGGCTCAACCGAGAGAACAAGCTGGATTCAGGAGCGGCTACAGCACAATAGATCATATCCACGTACTGAGAGAACTAATTGAAAGAGCTAGCGAATATGAACTTCCATTGTGCATGGCTTTTATCGATTATGAAAAAGCCTTTGATTCGGTGAAACCATCAGCAGTTACAATGGCTCTGAAAACCTGCGGTATTGAAGATACATACATTAATATTATTAATAACATCTATGAAAATGCAAGTGCAAAGATTCGGCTGTTTGAAAATACAACACACATAAAAATTGGAAAGGGCGTGAGACAAGCTGACACCATATCTCCGAAGCTCTTTAATGCCACATTGGAAAATGTCTTTCAATCACTGAACTGGGAAAACAAAGGGATAAAGATTAATGGAGATTATCTAACCCACCTTCGTTTTGCTGATGACGTAGTCATTTTTGCAACTACCCCATCAGAGCTGCAGAGTATGATCCAGGAACTTGCTGACAAGAGTAAAGAAGTGGGATTAAAAATGAACTTTCAGAAGACAAAAGTGATGTTCAATGCTTTTACAAGAAATGAAGATTTATCAATTGATGGAGAAAAGCTGGAGATAACAGACACGTATGTTTACCTTGGACAGCAGATATCAAGTGAGGGTCACATTGATGAAGAAATTAATCGGCGTACAAAACTTGCCTGGAGAGCTTTTGGAAGAAACAGCATAATTTTCAAGAGCAATATGCCATTATGTCTTAAAAGAAAAGTGTTTGCTGAATGCATCCTTCCAGTGCTTACGTATGGTGCAAAGACGTGGACCTTAAGTAAAAGAGAGATACAAAAGCTGCAGACAACTCAAAGCAGCATGGAGAGGTGCATGCTTGGTGTAACCAGGAGAGATAAGAAGAGGAACTCGGGAATCGAAAAATGACAAGAGTGGAAGACATCATGATCAGAGTAAATCCCTGAAATGGCAATGGGCTGGACATACTGCGAGAAGGACAGACCATTGATGGACAACCGGAATTATAGATTGAATTCCAAGGGACAGGAAAAGACCCAGAAGAAGACCACATGGGAGATGGGTGGATGAAATTCGAAAGTATGCGGGAGTAACATGGAGGAGACTGGCACAAGACAGACCGTTGTGGAAGAAACTAGAGGAGACCTTCGTTCAGCAGTGGATTGATAATGATTGACAATGATGATGATTATATATATATATATAAAAATTGAGTTTCGAATTTATAGTTTAAAGCAGATACGTCCGGGTCATTTGGGTCCGAATCGTGTCGGATTTAATTATAGGACGCCCGAATCCTGAACTTTTGACCCGTTTCCAACTCTGGTCGTGACGTACATGTATACAGTTTGACGTAAATCGAATCAGGATTTGGCGCCCCTTAGTTTTATATTAAAATTTCATGGAACAGCATATCAGTGCTTCTGGCATTATTATCTTTAAACCTATCAGCATTTTGAATAGTAAAGCTAAGCCTACCAATTGAACCGTTTGGTTGCTAGAGTTTTTTAGGTATCCGGACCTTAAGGATTATCAGCATGCCAATTTTCAAATCTCCAGGTTATCGAGAAGCGGTCGAACAGTTCGCGAAAAATTCAAGCAGAGAATGTTCCAAAGCCGCCATTTTGATTTTTTGTTTTGTTTTCGGTCTCTTCTAGTTTTTCTGACCTAAAGACCTATCAACATGACAATTTTCAAATCTCCAGGTCGTGTGGAAGTGGTCGAACAATACGCGAAAATTTTAAGCGAAGTAATGTTCCACAGCCACCATTTCATTTTTATTTTATTTTATTTTATGCCGGCGGAAAACGCCGAACTTTAAAAACGTCGCTACGTCACTAAGCTTTGCGTCATTACCAGTTTGACAGTAGCCTCTCCTTTCACCCAATGAGAAGAGAGTGCTAAAAATAGCTCCGTCACCATGGCCGCAGGTCACTGGACCAGAACTTTCCTGTGTAGTTACCATTAACGGCAGAGGAAGGCGTTCGTTCCTTTCCTTTGCGTTTTAAACAATGCATAAAAATCAGAAAATGATTTTTCTTAATTTCTTTTAAAAAGAGGGATGATAGTTGGGAGTTTATGATGAAGAAAGTCCAATGGTTTGAAATTATCCGTTTTTTAAAATGAATTCCATCGCGAAATAGATAATTTTGTGAAATTTAAGAATTTAATTTCTCCTAAACTAAATCAAAGTTCGAAAAAAAGGCAACGAGGTGCAAAAATTCGGCCGTGGCCCTATGAGCCTACAACATTTCGTGGTTCTGTTCCTCTTAGTGTGTCCACAACGCGAACAGATAGCGCTTTTTTGCTTACCTTTATTTTGAAATATCACCAGAATCAAAAAACGGTTTATTTTAGCATGTTTTTCCAAACAATTTTCTATAAACGATGTAAATTTCATATTTTTGTGTTCAATACTTTTTACGCTGCGAGTTAGGAAAGCGCGAGTGTTCCGAAATTTTTAAAACAGCGGCGGCGGCAGTTACTTTCTTTTAAAAAAATAGAGAGATTATCCAGAAAAATAGATGTAATTCTTATTATGGTTAGTGAACTATCTAATCTTCATATCTCTATAGTTATATATATATATATATATATTTTAAAAAGCTGATCCTCTCATCCCTCATTACATATTTACATGTACTCCTTAGGTCACTACACTATCTACCAACAAGTAATTGGACACCCCTGCGATCGACGATATCTGCGGTCCTGATACAAGTCACGGCCGCCGCCGTTAAATATCGTGTGGGAAACAACAACACAACCAGTCGCATGCAAGATGCCACGCAGTTCGGAGCTCTCTGATTTCGAGAAAGGTGTAATCGTCGGGTATCACAGAAATGGCCGATCCATACGTGACATATCCAGCGAGTTGAAGTACCCAAAATCGAGAGTGGCCTACGTGATTGGCAAGTGGAAGATGAGAGGTGACTGTCGTAATGTGCCCCTACCCGACAGACCCACAAAACTGGGAGTTAGAGACCGACAGGTGCTGGCCAGAGAAATTCGGAAGAACTGCACCAAATCGATGGGCCACATCCACGAGGAGTTTCAACAGGCATCCGGGAGTGTTCTTTCGATGAATACCATCCGTAAGGAAGCCCATCTGCTCGGTTATCATAGAAATGCTGCCGCCCACAAGCCTTTGATCACGAAGTCCAATCGCGCTGCTCGGCTAACGTGGTGTAAAGAACGTCGACAGTGGACCGTTGAACAGTAGAAACAGGTTCTCTGGAGCGACGAATCAGGGTTCATCCTCTACCGTTGGGATGGCAGGGTCTGGGTTTGGCGTCTGCCTTGAGAACGCCTCCTGCCGGAATGTATTGTGCCAACTGTGAAGTT
Organism: Macrothele yani; assembly: GCA_039090855.1. NCBI lineage: Eukaryota > Metazoa > Arthropoda > Arachnida > Araneae > Macrothelidae > Macrothele > Macrothele yani. Next base: position 193,378,053 of record CM076995.1, read on the forward strand.
CGGCTGTGGTGGAATTATGCTAAGGGGGTGTTTCTCCTGGTTATGGCACGGTACCCTTGGTCACAATTCCTGGTAGATTCAACGCCGAGACCTACTGCACCATTTTTGATGACTATTCGCTTCCTACGTTGTCGCAGTTTTACGGGGTGGACCCATGTTACTTTCAGGATGACAACGCCACGTGTCATGTTGCGAGGTCCGCCATGGCTTGGTATGGTGACAATGGGGTTAATCGAATAAACTGGCCTGCACAGAGCCCGGACCTTAACCCTATCGAACACCTCTGGGACAGGTTGGAGCGTCGACTTAAGGGGTGCCCCCACCGTCCGAAATAGTTAAAGGAACTGACATGTCTTCTCCAAGCCGAGTTGAAGAAAATACCGCTAGCCGTCGTACAACGCCTTGTTGGGAGTATGCCCCGGAGGCTCGCAGCTGTAATCGCCGCTCGTGGAGGCTCCACCAACTATTAAAGGTGAATAAACTTTGTTTTCCTTTGCTATCACTGGTGTCCAATTACTTGTTGGTAGATACTGTATATAGAAATGAAGATTAGATAGTTGAGCAACTATAATATAAATTAAAATGACAACATTTATTTTTAATTACATAGTGAGAATATGTTACATTGAAAAGAGCATTTTACATATTATCTGAGTAAATGCTAAATAAACAAATACCTCGATCTTTCTACGTTTCAGAAACACATAGCAACCGAAAAATTGTTATTCGGTCTGCCGGGAAAGGCTAACGCGCTCGGCTAGATATCGGGAGATCCATGGATTCATTTTCCCGGCGGTGACCGAATAACAATTTTTCGGTTGCTATGTGTTTGTGGAACGTGGAAAAACCGATGTATTTGTTTATTTACTGACGCCACGTATCTGGAGGATTTTTACTTTGAGTAAATGCTGTAATTTCTACTGCTCAGAACTGAAAGTACAATTAATGTCGTCGTCGGGTTTCAGACATTTCATTTGGGAAAATTTAGAATCTATTTCTAATTAGATATGAAGAGAAGAAACATGTGATCAGACATTCTCTTTAATGGTATTTTTGTGGGATTTAAGCAGTTTTGTATTTTAAAAGAACAGCTAACGGACCTGATACTAGAACTGACATCACCGATTTAGAAAAGAAAATAACTGTCTGAGTAGCTGTATTCCGAGTTGTCAAGTTTGATTTAGCCTGCCTTTTTCTACCCAACAATCAAACATTTTATTTGTAAAAACGAACATTTAATAATAGAATAAACTGTTGTTTGCTCCGTTAAATCCAAAGAAATCCCTTACTTTTCTAGAGATCTCTCGATTCGAAATGCATTACCGGAGTATGTTCCCATGAAGGAAGTAAAACCTGTTGGTTATACCCTTTAAAACAATCAGAAAAGCATGTAATTGGCATATTTTATTTTACAGCGTTTACGACACACACATGTGTTCAGAAACAACATCGCTTTCGTAATCTCTTTCTCTTCCTCTTCGTATAACGCAAGGAAAAAGTAAAGGGGAAAAAAAGAAGCTGCAGCAGCGGGTTTTCAAAAAGAAAAAATAAGTTTGACTCTGGAAAGACGTGGACTCTTTCTACCGGAGAACTCAGGTGTAAAACGTGATTCTTCCGTCTTTCTCCGTGCATGAGAGAGTTTATCTTGTCCAATGAACAGTTTTAAGATCTTAGGCTTTGTGGAATGCTTTTTTGTTGGTTTGATCAGAAAAGCGATTTTGACAAAAAGCTTTGGAAAAGGAAATTGGATTCCTGTCTTTTTTATTATTCTCGGAATAAGGCGTCAAGCCTTTCTTTTCAGCCATAGCAAAATGTGAAAGATTTCGGGAAGGAGCGGGAATAATTCCATTAACACGGGGTAAAGTAAAGGAAAGGTGGCACATTTTTTTTATTCCTCTGATGTTAAAGAAATGTTCTGACTATAATTAGTGCTAATTAATGTCATTATAGTTTTGAATTCTAAAGTTCCCGGTTCACAAGGAAATTTAATCAAGCAAAGTGGTGGAAACACTGAGACGAAATGAGAATCAGAAGTGGATTAATCAGATATATCCAGATTCCGTACTATCCTGAAAGTTTTTTTAACATACTGAAACTTTTAGAAAATGATATCTTTTCAAAAACTTGTTCTTTCTAAGAAATTTTCAGAAAACGCGAAAATTGTTTAGGTCTGTAGACAGAATTGAATCAACATATTCCCCTTATCCTTTAAAGTATATGAATAGGATAGAAAATATCCAGTCTGTTACTCGAGATGTTTTTCATTCCCCGCTGATCAGCGAATTGTTAGTCTTTAAAACAGGTTCCTTGGTTAAATTCACAAATTCTTCGAGGGTAAGAACCGTAGAAATTTATAATTTAATCAATAATTGACCTCCAAGACAAAATGGTAAAGAGATAAAACTATAAAGTTTGTCATGAAAATAATGTCACTAATTGTAACGTATGAAAACTTACAATTTTTATTCTCCTGCAGCTGGAATCGATCCCATGATGCCCCTGTATTCTTGTGAGGGTTCAATTGTTATTAGGACAGTGTTTACAGACCTATAATCTGTGGAGATAATCAACGGATTATGAAAATGAATGCATACCTATTTCAAAAATCAATAAACACTATCACACATTTTTGGCATGGTTTCTCTAGGTCGCTGCAGATATTCAGGTCTATTAGATGAAGTTTCTGTTTATCTCGCTAATGAAACTGGAGCAAACTCCTTTTCGCCAGAATGGGCATCCCAAATTATAACCCAAAATATCTCAAAAGTCAGACACACTACTCAGATCACTGCACCATTGATATTGTACCAGGAAGCATTGCTGAGAGACGTTATAGTCATTATATGCGAAGAACTACCTCTTTACACAAGTTGCTTGTTCACATCTACAACAAAATATTATTTATCTGAAAAATTCGGACATCATTATCTAACGCCAAAGACCAGTTCACATTTGTAAGTAGAGGAAAGCGCATGAATTTAGGAGGTAAGACATAAATTCAAAATATTCAATGCAATTTATGTAAAATTTAATAAAACTACGAATATGATCATGATCATATGTAGCGGACTTTAGGAAGGGAGTGTCTGACCCCAGGTCTTAAACAACCCTTAGAAATAGGAAGCTACGAGATTTGGGCTAGAGTGCCCGGTAGGAAAGTGACAGGAAAGCGAGGTAGAAAGGGGGAGGAAGACGCCCTTTTTTTATTACCCTGGGTCCGACGGCTTAACGTGCCCATCCGACGCACGGCGGATATTTAGTGGATCGAGCGTTCGTACCAGGCTGGGATCGAACCTGAGGTCCTTTCCGTAGCAGTCACGAACGTTGCCCACTAGGCCACCCGCGGCAAAACTACGAATATTTCGTACAACTTGACTTAAATCGCAACACAGGTGACGCACATGGCAAGGAGCCTTCGTGTACTTACAAATCTGAACTGGGTTTTCGCGTTAGATAATGGTATCCGAATTTTTCAACTGTATAATATTTCCTTGTTAGACATGAACAAGCAACTTGTGTAAGGAGGTAGTTCTTCGCATATAATGACTATAACGTCTCTCAGCAATGCTTCCTGGTACAATGTCAATGGTGCAGTGATCTGAGCACTGTGTCTGACTTTTGAGATATTTTGGGTAAAATTTGGAATGTCTATTCTGGGGAAAAGGATTTTGCTACAATTTCATTACCAAGATCAACAGATACTTCGTCAAGTAGACCAGCATATCTGCAGTAACCTACAGAAATCATACCAAAAATGCGTGTCAGTATTTATTTATTTTTGAAATAGGTACGCCGGCGTAGCTTAATTGCGAAAGCATTTAGCTCCGGAACAGAAAGATGTGGGATGGAGTTAATATGAGTTTTACATTGGGACCGTAACGTAAAATTGGATCTACTGACCGTTAAGGTCTTCAAAAAATATGTAATATTCCTTCCATATTACATTTGACTATTAGTTGCAGAGATATTGTGTCCACAGATGGACCGACGGCCAAACCGATAACCTAAGCACGATCTCTTTTATAAAAGCCGTGCTAAAAATGATGTGTTGTAAACATGTAAATGTCCGATTTTAGACGCCAGTGTTCGCTTTGGGTCCGCAAGCGTATACATACTTCCACCTGTTATACAGGCCCACAACGATAACTAATTCTTCCAACAAGGCGGTTTAGGTGTTAATTAGGGAGATGTTTCATTTCCTTTACCATAGCAACTTTCGTCTAGCAAGTTGCTCTTGGAACGTGATGAAAACTTGAAACTGGTAGTCGTAAAGCATTCCGAGCCTGCTCGAGAGATTTAACGCCTGAGAGCTGATTGGTTAAACCATTTTTTGTACGTCTTCAGTTTCCAGGTATTCATCCATAAGCTTCATCCTATGAGGACGATTCTTATTATCCATAGAAACAGGTTCTAGACCAACAGCACCTCAAAATATTTATAGATGTACGATTCTAGGATCTCTTTTTGATTCGTGCAGCGTGTCAGAGTTCAACCATTTTACACGTGTGGAGACGTACGGTCGTCAGCTGTGTTACCTGCGCGCATCATTTCCACCCCACATCCAGAATTGTCCCTTTCTATTACAATGTGCCTCTCATTTGTTAACGAAAGTCTTGACTCATCTGTGAACAGCACTAAAGTGCCCAATTCTGACACTGTCTATTATATACTACTCGGTAACTGTTGTGGTCACGGTTAAGGGTGACATAGACCCTAAATTTATAAATACAGTCCTCTATGGCAAAGTCTTGTGGTGTGAATTCACGAAAAACTCCAAAAAAGGAAGTGCAGCAATAGGTGTCCGTTTTTTAACGGAATTTCCGTTTTTAAAAGTTTCCGTTTCTCCTAGCTTTCGTATTTTGGCAGATTTTTCCCACTCAGTAATTTCGTTAGAAAAGTCCGTTTTCGGGTTTTTCTGTATGAATGCAGAAGTTTCGGGAAAATCTTAGATTTTCCGAAATTTTCAGCCCTTGTAACACATATATTTCTTTCCTAATGTATAATACTTCAACGAATCCTTTCCCCTTGGTGAGATACGAACGGGTTCACCTTCAAGAGCTGCTGCGTTGCTACCATTCAGCCAGAAAACATGTACCGTACAGTTACGTATAATGTAGAACTCTAATTGTGCAATGATGTAGTGTGTGGTGTTTTCTTGCGGACGCCCAGGTGACGCAGTAGGCTAAGCTCTGGATTCTGATCATTCGTCTGAGATGGTTCCCGGTTCGACTCCCCGTGAGTCATAGATGTTGTGTTTGTCTTGCTGCACTAGTTCTCTCCCTTCTCTGGAATAGGTGGCCCTAAATTAGGGACGCGTGACTGCTTATAGATCATTGAGTTGCTCTAGGTGGTCGCTAATTCTCCATACAAAAAAAACCGGCTTTTTTTAGCAAGTCCTTTGTAACAAAAAATAATCGTGCTTATGTTATCACTTTCTTCTTCCGCCTGCCTGTGGGAATCATATCTCTGCAACTATTAGTCCGATTTAAAAAAGTTCTTTTTGCATTGGAAAGCTTGAAATGGGAGAATGATGATCTTTGCATTCCTTTTTTTTTACGATGTACAACTTCGCCTCTAGAGGGCGTAAATGCAGATGATTCAATATACAGCTGTTTCCAAATATTTGCTTCTAAATATCCGATTGATAAAGTTATTTTACCTTTCGATGCTATTTATATCAAACACTATCTTAAGTACAGTCACTTTTTTAATAAATCATAGATTTTCCGCTAACGGGGGTACAGCTAAAATGCATTTCCCCCCTATATCTCTGCTTCCAAACCTGCGATTTGAAAAATCCCTCTTGCACCGGATACCGTTCCCGATGGGATATCTTTTGCATATAATTACTAATTTTTGGTAAAGAATGGTTTGACCACCATGGGGCGTGAGTGTTTATTTCTGCTTCTGATGTATTTGCAGCAAAATCTGAGCTTCTGCAAATTCGATTGAAAAAATTATTTCGTGTACATACAGCGCTAAATTCAAAAAACATTTTCTGAAAACTTTCTTCTCCGCTAGGGAGCGTAGATTTAACACCTATTTCTCTCGATATCTCTGCTTCTAAGAGTCCGATTTGAAAAATGATTTCTTTGTTGAAAAGTGTTTCCAGTGGGAAATGTTTCTCATGCAATTCTAAATTTTTCACTTAGTGGATAGATTTCCCGCTAGGGCGTAAAAGTAAATTGCGTTTTTCTCGATATCTTTATTTCCAGTACTCCGATTTCAAAACTTCTTCCTGCATCGGATACAGCCCTTGATGGGACATATTTTGCTTATAATTTCTAATTTTTGGTAAACAATGATTTGGCCACTAGGGAACGTAAGCTTTAATTTCTGCTTCTGATATATTTGCAGCAAAATCTAAGGTTCTGGAAACCCGATTGAAAAATTATTTCGTGGGCCCATACTTCTCACCTCGGAAAACCTTTTCAGAATGCTTTCTTCTTAAAACAATGCATGGTTTTTCCATTACGGGGCGTAGACTTTGATGTAGGGCGCTACTGGTGCGAAATCTTTCTCATATAACATTATTTTTTTTAAACACACAAGACTACAACGCACAAGTTTTCGTTTACTCTTACAGCAATATCTGGGAGGCTATAAACCCGCGTGAAAAAAATATTTTTCAGTCAGATACTACTAACTGTGAAAACACTTTGTGTGCATTTTCTCCAGAAAATAATGCACAATTTGTCAGCTATGGGCACCAATATTTAATCTGTTTTTTTCAGTATGTATGCTTTTACATGTGCGATTTAAAAAAAATCTTTCAAAACCGGATGCCATTTACTTTGTGTAACACTTCAGTTTTGTACTTAAGGAGTTTTGTAGTTCACAGTTCTGTCGCTAGTTGCTGTTTGTGTACATTTGTTTGCAGCTGTATCTCCCGTTCCAAAAACCTTATTGAGAAATTTCTTTTATACAGTATACCATTCACTACAAAAAATATGGGACACAATATCGTCTTTAAATAATATGCAGATTCCCGCTAGGGGCGTAAAAATCAAAATATTTTTTTCACTACTTCTGCTTCTGGGAGACGTATTCGAAAATTTATTTTTCCTTAGCACAGCTTTTTCTATGAATAATATTTTACCGTGTCTTAAATTTTTCCATTATGAAAAATTTTCCGCCACAAGGCGTCGAGTTATATCATGTTTCCTCCTATATTTCTTCTTCTAAATTTTCGATATGAAAATTTCTCTATCTCCGGTACCTTTCTTTTGCTACGACAAACTTTTTGTGCGCCATTTGTTAATTTCCGTAACATACTTTTTAGGCACTTATGGAAGTAAATATCTCTTTGTGTTTCTGGGTGTTTTACCGATTGTAGAAATCCGGTAGATTTTTTTGTAAGCTGTTCCGTTGACTATGAATGACTGATATATTTTATTCCCGCCGGAAATATTCAAAAGACGTGCTCATTCTAACCGAAACGTCTGTGTCATCTTTCTTGTTGGCATTAATGCGGGTGAACTAGTAATTTTATTTTCTGCTGGAGCGTAATACTTTTCCGAATAGGTTTGTAATAATATTATTTTCTTTTTGTAGGAGATTGCATTCCAAATCACATATTTGTTTCATCGTGAGTTTTCGAAGAATCAGAATGCATTGAAAATCGAGATTATTACGAACTGATGCAATGACTTTCAATTATCGTTAGGAAAAGGTGAAATGTACTGCTTTACAGTATTATTTCACATAATTCCTAAATATAAAATTTTACTCTTGATAGCTATAATAGTTTTTATCTTAAGGGGTCCACAAACTGATACAGAGACATTATACAATCATCTGCGCAATGACTTAAATACACGGTTTCGTACGGTAACAGAATATACAATAGCCGGTGAAGAAAATGGGGAAGTGGTGAAAGAAGATCTCGTGTCAAATATCGAAAATTACGTGCGATATGCTAAGCGCAATACGGAATTTAGCTATAGAACTTCGAAATCGGATGCTCTGACAGACGGCTGAAACTTAACAGTTAATCAGCGCTGAAGTATTCCCGCGAATCGCCCTATTACAAAGAAATTTCCGTCATAAAGACACGCAAACGTGAGAACACAATAAATAAACAAATACACCGCTCTTTCCGCGTTCCAGAAACACATAGCAACCGAAAAATTGTTATTCGGTCACCGCCGGGGAATTGAACTCACGGATCTCTCGATATCTAGCCGAGCGCGTTAGCCTTACACCACGGTGGCCAACAATCCACGGTGCTATGTGTGTTTTTATGCCGTTAATGCCCACCAGATGGAGACGTATCAGTAGCTGAGCCCATCTTACGGATTTCTGATGTCAGAAGCTGACTTAAAAATACACATAGCACTGTTATAAACAAAGGATTAATTCGCCCCACCGTTATATACATTGATGTTATAATCATAAGTTATAAACAATTCACCATAGTTGTCTTCAAACGTCAATCGGTACCAATGTTATATTCAATATGAAACACGTGTTAATGTTATGAACAATGGAACACGCGTTAAGGTTATTCACAATGGAACACGTGTTAATGTTATTCCCAATGGAACACGTGTTAATGTTATTCCCAATGGAACACGTGTCAACGTCACCAATGATATACATAATGCGTTAATTTTATAAGCCCAATGGGTTAATTTCAGCTATGTTATATTTATTATTACGAACAAATTATATGTGCATCAATTACATATTATTTACCGATAAAATTTAATTTAATGTGCCAATGCTATAACTATGGGAACTTTGTTCTACTGTGATCGTATATGGACAAAAACGTGCCCCTTATATGTACTGGCATATAATAAAGCACGGCGTTGTGATTCACCTTTATCCCGTCACTGGAATGGTGGGGGAATAAAGGTGCCGCTCGTGAAAGAAATTAGAAACATAACGCATATCTTAGTTTACACATACCTTAATTTATGTCTTGTGTGGTTATAAGGAAAACAATCAGGAATCCCATGTGGAAGTAATCAAAATGGTTTAATACGTGAGAATTAGGAACATTAAGTTACCACGTGCGAGGGTGCAGCCGTTAACAATACCTTACACATAAAATTTATTATTATTACGATTTTGCTCTATAACGTCTCCGATTATTTCTGCATACATTATATATCATCATCATCATCATCATTGTCAACCATTATCAATCCACTGCTGGACGAAGGTCTCCCCAAGTTTCCTCCACAACGGTCTGTCTTGTGCCAGTCTCCTCCATGTCACTCCCGCATACTTTCGAATTTCATCCACCCATCTTCCATGTGGTCTTCTTCTGGGTCTTTTCCTGTCCCTTGGAATCCAATCTAAAATTTCGGCTGTCCATCGATGGTCTGTCCTTCTGGCAGTATGTCCAGCCCATTGCCATTTCAGGGATTTAACTCTGATCATGATGTCTTCCACTCTTGTCATTTTTCGGATCCACGTGTTCCTCTTCTTATCTCTTCTGGTTACACCAAGCATGCACCTCTCCATGCTGCTTTGAGTTGTCTGCAGCCTTTGTATGTCTCTTTTAGCTAAGGTCCACGTCTCTGCACCATACGTAAGCACTGGAAGGATGCATTGATCAACACTTTTCTTTTAAGACATAATGGCATATTGCTCTTGAAAATTATGCTGTTTCTTCCAAAAGCTCTCCAGGCAAGTTTTGTACGCCGATTAATTTCTTCATCAATGTGACCCTCACTTGATATCTGCTGTCCAAGATAAACGTACGTGTCTGTTATCTCCAGCTTTTCTCCATCAATCGATAAATCTTCATTTCTTGTAAAAGCATTGTACATCACTTTTGTCTTCTGAAAGTTCATTTTTAATCCCACTTCTTTACTCTTGTCAGCAAGTTCCTGGATCATACTCTGCAGCTCTGATGGGGTAGTTGCAAAAATGACTATGTCATCAGCAAAACGAAGGTAGGTTAGATAATCTCCATTAATCTTTATCCCTTTGTTTTCCCAGTTCAGTGATTGAAAGACATTTTCCAATGTGGCATTAAAGAGCTTCGGAGATATGGTGTCACCTTGTCTCACTCCTTTTCCAATTTTTATGTGTGTTGTATTTTCAAACAGCCGAATCTTTGCACTTGCATTTTCATAGATGTTATTAATAATATTAATGTATGCATCTTCAATACCGCAGGATTTCAGAGCCATTGTAACTGCTGATGGTTTCACCGAATCAAAGGCTTTTTCATAATCGATAAAAGCCATGCACAATGGAAGTTCATATTCCCTCGCTCTTTCAATTAGTTCTCTCAGTACGTGGATATGATCTATTGTGCTGTAGCCACTACTGAATCGAGCTTGTTCTCTCGGTTGAGCCATGTCCAGTATATATATATATATATATATATATTATATAATTGCAATGCTTAGTGATTTATTTTCCTTCTAATTCCATTTCTCCTATGCTAAATGTTTTACCTAGCTTACTGGGTTGCCATTGTTTTATCATGACCATTACACACGCCACGTGCTCTAAGTAGGGTACGAATAATGCTAAATAGGTACATGCAATAACAGGGAAAAAGAAAAAAATTAGCTTATCAGGAATTTTCATGTGGCTTTCAGGTTTTAAACACTGGGCATATCCACCTCATCGATCTGACTGGCGATATCCGAACTAGGCTCTCCGCTTGTCAACTTTGGGCGTATCTTGGCCCTCACTACCCACGCCAGTCTCCTCCATGCTACTAGCACTCAACTCCTCTCTTTCGCTGTCGTCTTGACCAATCTCACCCTCTGACCTCTGGGTTTCACCTTTATCCGCGGATGCCAAGGTCACGTGACCTTTTGGGGGTTCATTGGGGCCGTCGAGATCACGTCAGTCACTTCGTTCCTCACCAGAACGAGGAACGAAGTGACTGACGTGATCTCGACGGCCCCGGGTTCATCTAATCCGCGAGGTGAAGGTCACTTCGCCCCCTTCTTGGAACTGACCACATCAGCTCTTGCAACCCATCCGACATCCCCTGGGGCTATCCCCTTTTTCGCGTGCATGTTGGACTAAATTTTTTTAAATAATTTTATTTCCAACAGCACCGTGGTTTGCTGGCCGCTGTGGTGTAAGGCTAACGCTCTCGGCTAGATATCGAGAGATCCGTGGATTCAATTCCCCGGCGGTGACCGAATAGCAATTTTTCGGTTGATATGTGTTTCTGGAACGTGGAAAGAGCGATGTATTTGTTTATTTACTGACGCCACGTATTTGGAGGATTTTCAGTGAGAACACAATTTTATATTAGTATACGAAAGGAATAGTGAGAATGGTTTTCTGAGATCCGTCAGTACTCTTTCTTTTCTTATTTTAGGTGTGTGTGTGTGAGCGGGGAAGGGGGTGGGGGTTAGCTGCTACTGCGAGCAATTCTGATGAATATAAGCAACGGATGGTTCCTAATTTAGGACAACTTGTCCCAGAGAAGAGCTAGGGCCGTAAAACGAATACAACGTCCATGCTTCACCGGGATTTGAACCTGAACGCATCTCGGAAGAACGGACAAAATCAGCGCTTAGATCACTGCGCCACAGGGCGACGTTGTTACTGTAGCGGTATGAGAGTAAGAATTATTTTAAAGCCACCCGATAACATTGGTCAGCAGGCCTGAACGTATTTATTGATGACTGTTCTTAAGTGATATTGCGTAACAGTCGAAATTATCGGCGCGGTGGGGAAGAGTCACTGCGTGATGCTTCTAGCAAATCTTCTGGCTAGGCAGGGGCTAACCAGCCATTAAGGTGGTTCCACCTAAAATCTCTGCATTATGTTTCCAATGGTAAAATTTATTTACATATTTTCTTTTCAATTACTGTATTCCCAAGGATGAAAATTTTAACATCGATGAAACTAACCTAATTTATAGTATGGGATACTTAATGCTCGTTAAAATATAACCATAATTGAGCAATCCAACATTTGTTTGTCTACTGATGCCCTCAATGTACAAGTCGCGCCATCTGTTAACAGGTCTAAGCATTACTCAAAGAAATAAAATTAATTTTTAACTTAATTATGGTTATGTTTTAGCAAGTTTTAGGTATCCCATGCTATAACTTAAAGTTAGTTTTATCGATGTGCAAATTTTCATCCTTGGGAATACATTAATTGCGAAGAAAATATGTAAAGAAGTTTTACCATTGGAAACATAAGGTATAGATTTTAGGTGGAACCACCTTAAGCAGACAGAGACCGGTGACTTCAAATTGGCGATAGATGCCTTCAGGCTAATCATTAAGTTAAAATTAATTTAAACAAGAAAGATGACACCGAATTTTTTGGTGTAATAAGCACGTCTTTTGAATCCGTTCTGAAGCAAATTAAATTTATCAATGGAAAACAATAGTATCTGACGGAAGAAAGAAGTTTTTCAATCGGGTTTTTAATTCCTCAGATATTGCTGTAAACGGAATCGTGAGCTAACGCCCTATGGTTGCAGACTTGTGCGTTAAGAAAAACATGAATTTATATGAGAAACATTTCACACCGGAAACGCTCTCCAACATGGAAAGGATTTTTCAAATCGAACTCTTAGAAACAGAGATATCGACAAAAATAAGATGTGACTTTACGTCCCCGGTGGGAAAACCATGCATTATTTTAGGAAGAAAGTATTCCAAAAGGTTTTACCATATGAGCGGTATCGGTCCAAGAAAACAAAATTTGGTCGAGTTCTCAGGAGCCCAGATTTTCCTACAGATATGCCCCATTCCTTATCAAACATTAGTATTATGTGAAAAATATTTTCCACCAGGTCTTGTATGCGATACAGGAAGAATTCTTCAAATCGGAGTTTTAAAAGCAGAAATAACGCAGAAAATGCAATTTACCTTTTTGCCCCCTAGCGGAAAGTCTATGATTTACTTGAAAATTTTGAATTTATAGGAAAAACACTTCACATTGGAAACACCATCCAAGGAAGAAGGAAGTTTTCGAATCGGTCTCCTAGAAGTAAAGATATTGACAAAAATAAGATATACATCTACGCCCCCTGGCGTAGAAACCATGCACTATTTCAAGAAGATAATGTTCCTAAAAGCTTTGTCGACATGAGTAGTATCGGTCAACAAACGACTTTTTTTTCAATGAGATTTTGGAAGCTCATATTTTGCTACAAATACATCAGAAGCGCAAATTAAGACTTACGCCACCTGGTGGCCAAACTATTTTTTACAAAAACTATAAATCACGTGCAAAGGATTTCCCATCCGGAGCTGTATCCGGTGCAGAAAGAATTTTTCAACTAGGAGATTTAGAAGCAGAGATGTAGGGGGGAAAGCAATTTACCTTTACGCCCCCTAGTGGAAAGTCTACGAATTACTTGAAAATTTTGAAACTATATGAAACACATGTCACACTGTAAACACTATCCAACAAAGAAGGACGTTTTAAAATCGGACTACTAGACGTAGAGATATTGACAAAAACATGATATATATCTACGCCCTCTGGTGGAGAAACCATGTATTATTTTAAAAAGAAAAAGTTTCATAAAGGGTTGTCGACATGAGTACCATCGCTCTACAAACGACGTTTTTTTCAACCAAGAATTTAAAAGCTCATATTTTGCTGCTAATACATCAGAAGCGGAAATTAAGGTTTACGCCCCCTGGCTGCCAACTATTTTTTTACAAAAATTAGAAATTATGTACAAACGATTTCCCATCAAGAGCTGTATGCGGTGCAGGAAGAATTTCTCTGCTTCTAAATCGGAGATTTAGAAGCAGAGATATAGAGGGAAATCCAATTTACCTCTACGCCCCCTAGCGGAAAGTCAATGAATTACTTGAAAATTTTGAAATTTATGCAAGACGTGTCACACTGCAAACACTATGCAACAAAGAAGTAATTTTTCAAATCGGACTCCTAGAAGTAGAGAATGTGTGTGACGTGCTTGCCCCGCAGGACGCACACGACATAAAGGCAGATAGCAGCAAGAACGAACGTCTACGTAGCTCAGTTGGTAGGACGACTTGTTCCAGAATAAGCGAACTTGGGTTCGATCCCCGGCGTGGGCCAAAAATGATTGAGGAATTAACTTCGTTATAATGGCGCCCGAACTATCCGGATGACCCGACCGTTCAAAATCTCGCAATGGTGTGATCTTATTTCCACATCGCGAGATAGGAAAAATCAGAGAATCCCTTCTCCAGCGCTTCGAAAAATAAATGTGTGTGACGTTGTATTCCACACCACAGATTGCCTGGGAGTTCTCAAGTGCACGTTCTACAGTGGATGGCTGCCTGCAACGATTCATGGTCACGGCTGACCCGTGGGCCATGCCCCCGGCCTTCTTTCGGGGGAGGGGGAGATGTGACCTGCCTGCCCCGCAGGACGCACACGACATAAAGGCAGATAGCAGCAAGAACGAACGTCTGCGTAGCTCAGTTGGTAGAGCGACTTGTTCCGGAATAAGTGGACTCGGGTTCGATCCCCGGCGTGGAACAAAAATGACGGAGAAATTTACTTCGTTGCATGTGCCAAAAATAAAATATAGGTCTACGCCCCCTGGCGGAAAACTGTAGAATATTTTAGGAAGAAAATGTTGCAAAAAGGTTTATCGATGTGAGTGGCATTAGTCCACGGAATAATTTTTTCAATCGATATTTTAGAAGCTCATATTTTATGGCAAATACATCAGAAGCAAAAATTAACACTTGCGCCCACTGGTGGCTAAAGTATTCTTTACCAAAAGTTTGAAATTATATGCAAAAGATTTTCCATCACAAGGTGCATCCGCTGAAGCAAAAAGTTTCCAAATCGGAGTTTTAAAAGAAGAGTTAGCGGGAAAAATGTAATTTATTTTTACGCCCCCTAGCGGACAATCTATGCGTAATTTGAAAAAAGTAACTATATCTAAAATACTTTTCGACATAAATGAAATTGGAAGATTAAAGAATCTATATTTTTCAATCGGATGTTTAGCGGCAAATATGTGGAATAAAACGTATTTTTGAATTCGAATTCATCTGCATTTACGCCCTCTAGCGGCGAAATTGTACATCGTAAGAAAAAACGAAATAAAGGATCATCATTCGCATATTTCAAGCTCCCCAATGCAAAAATAATTTTTCATATCGGACTAATAGTTACAGAGATAGCGTGGGTACAGACGGACGGACGAACAAACCGGTAACATAAGCACGTCTTTTTTTACAAAAGACGTGCTAAAAACTAACATTAAGTAGATTAAAAAGAGATTAACATTAAGTAGATCAAAAAAGGGTTAGCATTAAATATAAGTAACCATAAAGTAGATAGAGATTGCTGACTCCAAATGCAAACCTAAAATATTCCACAAAGTAAATGGCATCGGGTTTTGAAAGATTTTTTTAAATCGCTCATTTAGAAGCAGATATATTGAAAAACGACTTGTTCCAGAAACTCACCAACCCGCTTGGCCAGCGTGGTGAGTTATGGCCAAACCCCTCCAAAATGACTCCACAACTTAAATCTTGGCCCTCAGTCTCCGGCAGCTGGAATGTACCTGGCCAAGGCAGCGGCCAGTGCGACATGAAGGCAGAGGGTGCTAAGAATCCCCGGAGGACCGGACTAGGCTGCCATCTGATGCTGACCTTGGCAACGTATAAGGGACGCTCCCTATCTTCTGATTCAAGGCTTCTTGAATTGGAAGAGGAACTACAAAGGATCAAGTGGGACATCGTCGGGCTAAGTGAGGTAAGGAGATGATATCATTGAACTGAAAAGTGGACATCTCTTCTACTATCGTGGGACAGATACTGGCAGAACTAGTGGTGTTGGATTTATAATAAACAAGAAACTGAAGGATAAAGTTGTAGAAGTTGAAAGTTCCTCTGACAGAGCTGCACGGCTTGTTATCCAACTCTCGAAAAGATACCAGGCTCAGATTATTCAAACTTATGCACCCACCACAAGTCATCCTGAAGAAGAAATTGAAGAATTTTATGAGGAAATTTGTCATCTAAATAATAAAGGTAAGCAGCACTTGAAAATAATTATGGGAGATTTCAATGCAAAAATAGGGCAACGGCAACAGAATGAAACTTCAGTAGGTAAATTCGGTCACGGCAACAGAAACCAGCGTGGAAATACTCTCGTTGAGTTTGCAGAGGCAGAAGGGTTTTTCATCTTGAACTCCTTCTTCAAGAAAAAGCCACACAGGAAATGGACATGGAGACATCCAAATGGGACGACAAGTGAAATTGATTTTATTATGTGTAACAAAAAAATTCGTCATAGAAGACTGCAGTGTGCTAAACAAGTTCAACACAGGTAGTGACCATAGATTGGTGAGATGTAAGATGCACCTCAACACTAAACTTGAACGTGGCAAGCTCATAAGTCAAACAAAATCTATTGACATAACCAACCTTAAAAAACACCATAATACCTTCAAGTTGGAACTGAAGAACAGGTCATCTGCTTTAGAAGGCCTAACATCGGAAGAAGTGGACATCTCTGAAGTTAACAGAAAAGAACCAAAGCTCTTATGGAAACAGCAACAAAATTAGCTGGGTCTAAGAACAAGTTGCATGTGAACAAATTATCAGGAAAAACGAAAATGTTGATGCAAAAAAGAAGAGTGATGAGGACAACTAAAGAAGATGCGACTTCCAAAGTGGAATATATAGAGCTTTGCAAGACAGTACGAAAAAGTATCACTGAAGACGTAAGAAAATTCAACTGTGAACTAGTGAGGAAAGCAATTGAAAACAACCAAAGCCTAAAGATAGCAAAGGGACATCTCAGTAAGGGGAAAAAACAGATTATGGCACTGAGAAAAGAAGATGGTTCTGTAACAAGAAATAGAGGCGAAATTTTGACAAGAGTGAAAGATTTCTACTCCAAATTTTATGAAAGGGATGATACATGCACTCCAGACATCATGAAAGATACCAGTACCAGAGTTCCTCCAGCCCTTCCAGCAGAAGTTGCACATGCAATCAAGAACATGAAGCGGGGAAAAGCTCCAGGAGAAGATGGAATTACTGTAGACATCATACAAGAAGCAAGTGGAGAAATCGAAACAGTACTCGCCCAAATTTTCACTCGATGCCTTAATGAAGGAAAGATTCCTGAGGATTGGAACACCGCTACAATAATCCTGCTACATAACAAAGGTGACATTGAGGATCTCGGGAACTACAGACCTATCAACTTCCTATCAGTAAATTATAAAATCTTCACTAAAGTTCTTTCACACCGCTTGAAGGTAACACTGGATATGGCTCAACCGAGAGAACAAGCTGGATTCAGGAGTGGCTACAGCACAATAGATCATATCCATGTGCTGAGAGAACTAATTGAAAGAGCGAGGGAATATGAACTTCCATTGTGCATGGCTTTTATCGATTATGAAAAAGCCTTTGATTCGGTGAAACCATCAGCAGTTACAATGGCTCTGAAAACCTGCGGTATTGAAGATGCATACATTAATATTATTAATAACATCTATGAAAATGCAAGTGCAAAGATTAGGCTGTTTGAAAATACAACACACGTAAAAATTGGAAAGGGAGTGAGACAAGGTGACACCATATCTCCGAAGCTCTTTAATGCCACATTGGAGGGTGCTTTTCAGTCACTGAGCTGGGAAAACAAGGGGATAAAGATTAATGGAGATTATCTAACCCACCTTCGTTTTGCTGATGACGTAGTCATTTTTGCAACTAGCCCATCAGAGCTGCAGAGTATGATCCAGGAACTTGCTGACAAGAGTAAAGAAGTGGGATTAATAATTAACTTTCAGAAGACAAAAGTGATGTTCAATGCTTTTACAAGAAATGAAGATTTATCGATTGATGGAGAAAAGCTGGAGATAACAGACACGTACGTTTATCTTGGACAGCAGATATCAAGTGTGGGTCACATTGATGAAGAAATTAATCGGCGTACAAAACTTGCCTGGAGAGCTTTTGGAAGAAACAGCATAATTTTCAAGAGCAATATGCCATTATGTCTTAAAAGAAAAGTGTTTGATCAATGCATCCTTCCAGTGTTTACGTATGGTGCAGAGACGTGGACCTTAACTAAAAGAGACATACAAAGGCTGCAGACAACTCAAAGCAGCATGGAGAGGTGCATTCTTGGTGTAACCAGGAGAGATAAGAAGAGGAACTCATGGATCCGAAAAATGACAAGAGTGGAAGACATCATGATCAGAGTTAAATCCCTGAAATGGCAATGGGCTGGACATTTTGCATCCGCCAGCGACACACAGGGCCTACACCTGGTCTCCTGGTGTGGGGAGCGATCAGCTATCACTCCCGTACACAACTGGCGTTTGTACCGGGTACGTTAAGCAGCACCTGCTACATCAACAACATCATTCAGTCAGTTGTTGTGCCCTTTGTAAGGTCGGTCCATCATGCTGATTTCCAGCAAGATAACGCAAGCCCACACACGGCACGTGCAACGCATCATGCACTTCAGGGTGTGAGACAAATTCCATGGCCCGCACGTTCACCGGATTTGTCCCCCATTGAGCACGTGTGGCATTTTATGGGACGACTTATCCGATCTCCCCGGCCAGCTACGTACAGGTTGAGGATGCTTGGAACTCAATACCCCAAACTTACATCCAACATTTGTACGACAGACTCCATGTCAGAATTGCACAGTGTGACGCAGTTCATGGTGGTTCAACCTCGTACTAACCATGTTACATGGAAATGTTACAGTTTACCAGCAAATACAGCTGTATTTTTCCATAATGTTTTGATCACGTTATCCTCTGTATTCCGTTTATATGCAGTATAAATTTCGTTGGTATCAGACGTCTCCTTCTTGGTGTTCTTTATTCACTTTCCGCCAGTGTATTTAAAAAAAATGGTATTTCGTCCGAACCGCATCAGCAATCACCAGTTCTCTAGATAAAAATCTTAGAAATCAATTAAAAAAAACATCTCACCGAAACAGGGTATGCATCTAATGCTTACAAAGTCATCTGTTTCGGCACAGGAATGCCGCAATTAAGGGGGAATTATCTTTCTTTTTGGGGTAAGAAAAAAATCGATTTTTTCAACGTTACGTTATTATTTTAAGCCTTAAGAATATGTGTACCAAATTGCAAGTCGAAATTCGCAAAATTGGCCAAGTTATAATCTGTTATTATCCAGTGGGGTCACAGGAGTTGGTGCAACTGGCGCAAAGCCGAAGCTGAGAAAACTCGTGACGAATTAGATCACGAACCGCCCCTTCATAAAGATGTCGAAAATGCTATAAAGTCTATTTATAACGATTTGTCATCAAGAGAGTTGCTAGAAAGGTGTTTGGGTGGTGACACTCAAATCAACAAGAAGAGCTACAATTCAACTGTTCGGCGGTTCGCACTCAGACATCTCCACCGTGGCTCAAAAACCATCGAAATGGTGCAGGCATTTTTAATGAAAGTTTCTACCGTCCTGAAAATTATGACAATGATAGGAATCGTTATTGGCGAGCAAACGAAGATATTTGCCAACGAGCGGGACAGAGAGCGTCTGCAGAGATCGTCGAGACGCAGCCTTGAGGCTACAAAAGGGACTCGTACAAGGCGTAGAAGCAAGCAGATGTCTCCAAACGAGTTTTACAAAGCAGAGGAAGGAACACTGTATGGTTCTGGTATAGCAGATTAGCAGACAAAGTACTGTAAGTACTCTATATGCCTCCGTAAACTGTACTTGAAACTTTAAATACGTTTTTCTCGAAACGGCTTTTTCGCGAATGGTTGGCCTGATATTTCAAAAACTATTGGACCGATCGACTTCAAATGTAAAACTGCATGTTCAGAAAACATCCTTTTATCGTTTCATGAATCAAAAACGCGATACGTTATGAATATTTTTTGTAATAGCAAAAAACATTGTCAATTTTGTGACCTAATTTGGTAATTTGAGTTTGGCAAGTCACCATTTCCTCAA
This sequence comes from Macrothele yani, assembly GCA_039090855.1. NCBI lineage: Eukaryota > Metazoa > Arthropoda > Arachnida > Araneae > Macrothelidae > Macrothele > Macrothele yani. The sequence continues at coordinate 193,397,924 of CM076995.1, forward strand.
ATATGTATATATATATTTTTTATGGTTCATCAAACGATAACTACTTGTGTGTAGAGTAAAACACCGTTCGGGTTTTTTGCTTCAGATCACGTGGAGTGGAGAAAACCTGCCAACCAGCGACCTCGGATATTCGCGCAGTGTCACGGTCGATGGGGATTTGCAGGCGTGATTCTTCATGAAACTTATTAAAAATTGTTTTGTAAATGGCTGAAACGATCATAAATACATGTACCTACTTTGGAATCAATTGATTGCACAGTTTTGTCAATAAACACTCCAAAAAGAAAGCGGTAATTTTAGCATAAAAAATGAGAATCCCCCCCATAAGATACTGGTGTTAGAATTCTTTTGGCACGTAATTGTATGTTCATCCTCTTTGAAGAAAATTTATAAAGCGGTTCATTCTGGACAAACACATGATAACATAGTGCAATAATTATGCTTTAACTTATTTTGTTGTACTTTATGTGTTATTGCACAATGTTTAACGTTTCTGTTTAAGAAAATAAAAAATTAAAAACTTCACTGATGTACACGGAAGAGACAAAGCAGAACCAGCTCGTCTTCATGCAAATCGAAGCAACTGTATGTTAACGATAGCCTGTGCTGTGGTTCATGCAACGGTATTAATAACAACTGATACTGAGCTCTGTTGTCAGTATTCTCATTCGTCGCCCCAGTGGCGAAGTGGCCTAAGCGATGGCCCCATTCATCCGGAGGGTTCCGGGTTCGAATCCCGGTGAGGCATGGATGTTGTGTTTGTCTTACTGCACTGGCTCTCTCCCTTCGCTTAAACCAGCGGCCTTTGGGAAAAGCAGCTGACTTAAGTGATTTTGACAAAGGCCAAATTGCAATGCCTAGACCACATTGCCAGAGCATTTCAGAGATGGCAAGGCTTGGTATGTGGTATGCTCGCAATCACCAGTAGTTAGAACCATCAAAAACCGGTCCGAATGTTAAAAATACCCACACGAACCGCAGGCAACCTATGGGCCGACTACGACTCATCGATTCTAGAGGTGAGCGAAGGTTGTCCCGTATAGGTTACGAGACAACAGAAGGAATACTGTTGTATAACTCAACTCGCCGATCCTTTCAATGGTGTTGACGAGAGTAATGTGTCACAGTACACAAAACATTGAACCCTGCTGAAAATGGAGATGTATTGTCCCAGGCCAATCCAGGTTCCATGCAAACCTTGGTCCACCGTTGAAAGCGAAAACAACAGGAACGCGAGCTTCAAAAGTATACCTCGAATGACAGGAAGAAAGTCATCTGGTCAGACGAACCACGTTTCATGCAGAGATCGAAACCGTTCACCGAATCGACAATTTCTAAAGGTCAGACGCGTCGGGTCAAGGTGTTCACGACCAGATTTCGAATCAGTTTTGTTTCCGCTTTATTTTTGAAAACAACAAAATATCTCAAAGAACCTTTCAGAGGTATTTGAAATAATACTTCAGACCTGCAAAGTATGATCCAGGAACCTGCTGAAAGGGGTAGGCAAAGCTGAAGTACAATGCTTTTACAAGGAATGACGATTTATCAGTTGATGAGGGAAAGCTGGAGATAACCAATTCCTACATTCACTTTGGGCAGCATGTCAAGCGAGGGTCACATTAATGAAGAAATTAATTGGCATTTTTGGGAGGAACAGTAAAATGTTTAAGAGCAATGTGCCGCTATGTCTTAAAGGAAAAGTGTTTAATCAATGTACCCTTCCAGTTCTTACGTACGAAGCAGAGACATGGACCTTAATTAAAAACGACGTAAAAATACTGCAGGCAACTGAGAGAAGCATAGAGAGGTGCATGCTTGGTGCAACCAAGAAAGATAAAAGAGGAACTCGTGGATAGCGGAAATGACAAAAAACATCTTGATCAGGGTAAAATATCTGAAATGGCAATATACTGAACATTTGCCAGGAGAGCAGACCACTGATGAACAACCGAAATTTTAGACTGGACTTCAAGGGACAGGAAAAGACCCAGAAGAAGATCACATGGAAGATGGGTGGATGAAAGAGACTTGCCCAAGACAGTCCATTGTTGAAGAAACATGGAGAGACCTCCATCTAGTAGTGGGCTGATAATGATTGACAATGATAATGATATATTCGCATTTATAGCTCAAAGTAGATTTTTCCCGGTCAGGTCCGGGTCGGGTCCAATTATGTGACGGCCAGGTCAGGGACGGGTCCAATTATGTGACGGCCAGGTCCGGATCCAAACTTTTTGACCCGTTTCCAAATCTGGTTTCCTGTTACACCATGTAGATGGTCGTGTATTTGTGCTTAGTTTACTTTTGGGGAAGTTTTGGCAGCAGGATACACGGTGGGGCGAAGACAAGCGAGTGGAGGGAGTGTTATTCTTTGCGCAAATTTGTGCTGGAAAAAGCCGAGTCCAGTGTGAAAACAGAACTTTGTCCGCAGCGGGCATCGAAATCATGTCCTCTCACTCTGGAGTAAGTCGCTTTCCCAACTGAGCTACGCCGACAGAATGTCTCGCTGCAGATTTTTCGTCTTGTCACATGTTTTCACCTCTATAGTACGTCACACCAGTCATTGATGAGGAGGAAAATGTGTAGTCTACCACATACCTAAACATCATTGAAGACCTAATAGATCCTTGCATTGCAACGGTATTCCTCTCTAGTGGTACCTCCTTTTGCAGATAATTCGCTGTGCCACAGTGCCCGGATCGTTGGAGAATGGTTCGCGGTGCAACGAAGATTTCTAGATATTGGTCAGACCTGCAGATTCTTCAGACATCAATCCTATCGAGAATCTGTGGTTTGCTTTGGAACAGCAAATCCGATGTGCGGCAGCTCAGCCACGTAACTTACAAGACTTCAAGGATCTGCTGCTAACATGCTGGTCCCAGCTATCAGAAGACGCCTTTAAAAACCTTGTAGCATCTATGTCTCACCGATTAAGAGCTATTTCGGCCGCAAATTGAGGTAGAACCTCATGCCACAATCTTCAGTACGTTCGGTGTACATAGTGATATTTTGTGCTGGCAAAGAACTGCTGACGGCGCTCAGTTAAATCGAGTTTTGATGTTTCAGTCGGAAGAGGATGTTCTTTACGATCGACTGCGATATTCTAAGAAATGATCTTATGCGACATCAAGTAGAGAAGAACCACTTGAAAGTAACCACCCATGTGGTGCTTTCATGCAAGTGGTGCGCCCATTCTCGATACTTAATACATTGCAGAAGTTAATGGACAGCGTGTTTCGAAGGATCCTTGGACAACGAAACATGAAAGTAAACCATGTTGCCTCAAACTGATGCACGATAGTTTCTACACTCATGGTCATACGAACCCGCGTACCAAGTTGGATTGAAATGAGATTTTAGTAGTGAGATGTTACATACATACGGTACACATTCTGGTCCGCGTCAGTACCACGTCGGACCGCCTCGTGCTCGGATACACGTAGTGATACGGTCCGTAATGCAGTCAAAGAGACGCCGTATGTTACCCTGGGACAGATTGGCTCACACTTCTTGCTACTGACGCTCTAAATCACGAGCACTAGGACATGGAGAAAGCTGCCGTCTCATCTGGTTTCACACGCGCTTCGTGGGCGAGAGATCGAGCGATCAGGAAGGCCACGGAAGCGTCGAAATATAACGTAGACAGTCCTGGGAAACTCGAGCCGCGTACGGACGGGCGTTATCTTGTAGAAAAATGGCTCCGTGCGGCTCTGCCTGCAAAGGCAGCACATTCGGCCGCAGGATCTCCTGTACGTAGCGCTGGGCTGTCAACGTCCCTCGGACCTCTGCGAGGGAAGGCCGGCTGTCATACGCGATGGCTTCCCAGATCATCACGCCGGCCGTTCAAGACATGTGCCGCTGTGCAGTGAGGTTGATATTGTAGCGCTGAACTGCGGTCCTCCACACTATGGCACGGTGGTCGTCCGTTCCCAAACAGAAGTGGGATTCATCGCTGATCACTGTACGTCGCCAGTCCGTAGCATTCCACGTTACTCGCCGCTGACACCACTGCAATCGACCCCGACGATGGTCAGGTGTTAATGGTAGAAGACGTAAGGGCCGTCGAAAGTGCAAATTCGCGTCTGCCAGGCGTCTGGAAATGGTTCCGGAGGACACAAGAGTGCCGCCCCGGTTGCTCAGTGGTCTAAGCGCTGGCTTCTGACCATTTACCGAGGAGGGTCCGGGTTCGAATCCCAGTGAGGCATGGATGTGGTGCTTGTCTTACTGCACTGGCTTTCTCTCTTTCCTAGCGTCAGTGACCCTAAATTAAAGACGGGCGACTGCTTTTAGCCCATTGAGTTGCTCATCGTGGTTGTTAAACCTCCAAACAAAAACAAAAAAAAAATAGACACGGGTTTCCCTTGTATAGTTACCATATGTTTGGATATTGTACAAGGACATCGTTGCATCTGTATGTGCCGTTCTCAAGTTGGACAAGAACATCGTTGCATCTGTACATGCCGCTCTCAAGTTGGACAGGGATATCATTGCATCTGTACGTGCCTCTCTCAAGTTGGACAAGGACATCGTTGCATCTGTACATATCGCTCTCAAGTTGGACAAGGATATCGTTGCATCTGTACATGCCGCTCTCAAGTTGGACAAGGATATCGTCGCATCTGTACGTGCCGCTCTCAAATTGGACAAGTACATAGTTGCATCTGTACGTGCCGCTCTCAAGTTGGATAAGGACATCTTTGCATCTGTACGTGCCGCTCTCAAGATCCCACAGTCTTCTCTGCTGGTGGTGTGTCTAAGTCGTCCGGAGTCAGTAAGCCGTGTCCGGGTTACTTACCGGAGTCAGTAAGCCGTGTCCTCCCAACACGATCGCACCGTATTGTTCGACCAGCCCATATGCGGACCGATTCGGCGCGCTGGCCACCCTGCCTCTCTCATCGCGACGATACGGCCTCATTCAAAGTCCGTCAGCTGCCCGTACGCACACCTACGGTGGTTCCTCGGCATGTCCATCGCTCAGAGATCTCACCTGGTTCTTACCGTTCACTTCGGCATGAATTGGAGTTCCCTGCGCGACGCCTTATAAGCCCCCAAAGATTGCGATTGCAGCGCCGGTCTTGGACGCGCGAGCATGCGGAATCGCACGAAACTTTAATCATTTGCATGTCTGCCCTCCCCGTAGCTATTCGCCGAGTTTCGCGAATAGTTATTTGAAAGTTTCGCATTAATCGCACGGTTTTTTCTTGGTGAGCGGATTTTTATGACAATCAGTGTAATATTGAAGTCGTGAACGGAGAACATGGATTTTCTGTAACGAAACCAAAGCTATTTTCGCGAAAAGCCTTATTGTTCTTAAAGGTTATTCATTTCTTGGTATAAAGAGAATGAGAAAATGAAAGCTGTTAACAAACGTACACTTCTGTTCATACCCTTAACACGTTGACGTCGGATACTGGTCACCACAGAATTTATCATTATGAAGAACGATACATCATATGAAAGAATGATATCCCTCAAAATTATCTAATATTTCCATCACTTTTGAAGTATGATCTCCCGTGAGTAAAATATTTCCTAGTTATGAAGAAATTTATATATGCTGAAACTATGAAATTCTCTTTCTCCTTATAATATTGTTCCTCAAACAGAGCAACATTCATTTGACAAAAAATCAGAAACACTTATTTTATAAGGATATTTATAATTTAATTTCTTCATAAATTGTACAGTCAGTGTACAATTTATAACTCTGAAAAATGAATGTTTTTAAATTGATTCCGCATAATCTAAGTAACATTGACTTACTTCTCGTAAATAATTAAGTCACGCATAGAAACACGTTTTTGGTTTCAAGTAATGCATAGTTTACCGCTAGAGAACGTAATTTGCATTACCACCGATATCTCTGTTTCTAAAGGTCCGATTTGAAAAAATGCTTCCTGCATCAGAAACAGCTCATAATGTGAAATGTTTTGCATGTAATTTTTAATTTCTTGTAAAGAATGGTTTGTCCGCCAGGAGGCGTAAACATATAACCCTACTTCTGATGCATTTGCAGTACATTTACGTGTGGAGAGCCCGATTGAAAAATTTCTTTCGTGGACAGATATCGCTCATCTCGGAAAACATTTTGAGAATATTTCTTTCTTAATATAGCGCATATTTTCCACTCCAAGGCGTAGACGTATATCGTATTTTTTTCAGTATTTCTGCTTATAAGAGTTCGATTTGAAAAATTATTTCTTTGTCAGACAGCGTTTCCAGTCCGAGATGTTTCCCACATAGTTCCAAATTTTTCAAATAATGGATGTATTTTCCACTAAGGGGAGCAAAGGCAAATCCCGTTTTGCCCGATATTTCTGCATCTAAATCTCCGATTTAAAAAATTCTACCTACACCAGATACAGCTCCTAATGAAAAGTGTTTTGATTATGATTTCAAACTTTTGATAAAAAAAATGGTTTATCCACCGGGAGGCGTAAGCATTTATTTCGGCTTCTGATGTATTTGCAGTAAAAAAAAAACCTTCCGAAAACTGGACTGAAAATGTTTTCGTGTACCGATACCACTTACCTCGGAAAATATTTTTAGAATACTTTCTCCCTAAAATAATGCAATGTTTTGTCGCCAGGGACGTATAATCGGATCTTTTCTTTCTTCGCACTTGACGATAATGGAGTCGCCTGATTTTGGGGGTGCAGCAAGCACTTTCCAGGTCTAAACAGATGTGATTTGCAGCAAGAAGGGAGCAAGCGAAGGGTTCCGTTGTAATCTCACTCTAGGTCGGAGTTCTAGTCGAAGCGTGGCAATAAACATTGCTTTGCCGCCCCCGGTGGCGCAGTGGTTTAAGCGATTGCTTCTGATCATTCGCCCGAGATGGGTCCGGGTTCGAATCCCGTGAGGCATAGATGTTGCGTTTGTCTTACTGCCCTGGATCTCTCCCTTCCCTGGAACCAGTATCCCTAAATTAGGGACGGGCAACTGCTTATATCCCATTGAGTTGCTCACGGTGGTCATTAAACCTCCAATAGAAAAAAACATTGCTTGATATGAAAGGGGGAAGGGGGCTTCTTTGTCTCTTAAGTGATCATTCTTAAGGGAACAGTGAGATCTCTCTCCCCTGCGTTATGTCCCAAGCAAGCAATGTGAGACTATGGGTTACACAACAATGGAGTGTGTGTTGGATGAAAAAAAAGGGTGGGACTTCCGTGGTAATGGGTCTTAAAATTGTAGTCCCGCAGGGACTAAGTGACTGGAGAAGGTTTCGCTTGTTGTCTCTGAGCATCAGAAATTACCTCCTTCTACACGTCGCACCCAAAATGCTTGCACCCCCAAAAGTAGGCGATTCCAATTTTATCAAGTGCCAAGTAAAATTAATCCAACTATAGATGTATTTCTTTGCCGGTATCTCTGTGTGTATGAGTCCGATTTGAAAAAAATATTTCTTTGTTGCAGAGAGTTCCTACTGCGAAATGTTTCTGATATAATTTCAAATTCTTCTTAACGCACAAGTGTTTGAGGCCGCAAGCTCACGTTTCCATTGATAGCAATATCGGCGGGACTAAATCCCCGATCAAAAAAATATATATATTTCTGTCAGGTACTACTAACTATTAAAACTCTATGTGCGCATTTCCTACCAAAAATAGAGCCCTGCACGGGCCTGGCCTACAATTTCGTAGGCGGCTTGGACGGGCCTGCATTTGCATGTGTACCATGTAGTCAGGCTGTTGATAAATGTAGGTCATTCTGTTTTTGTAGTCTCTGTCTTTCTCTTCCCGTGATCATATTTCTTGTTTCTCGTAATCATTCTTCTCTCCCGCCTTGTGCTATTTTTTATTTATTTTATTTATTTATTTATTTATTTAGCGTGCGTTTTTTGTCTTTGATTTTTGGCAATCGCACTCCTCTTTGAATCCACATTCCATTTATTTCGGAAGTTTACACCAAAAAAACACTTGCTCCGTACGATGATTTGCATTTATAGAAATTATAAATCAATTAAAACTTCAATATGCGCCAGTAAACTATTCTTAGGCTCTGTCTTTATAATTTTGATTTGCTACTTGCTTTGTTTTAAATATGGATGAATATTGGGTTGAATAAATTAGAGGTTCGAGAAGCAAAACAATTGGAAAATTGTGTTACATTTGGATTTTGGGAGTTACATCCTAAACCTGAAGAATTAAAATCAAAGACGTCGGGCCTACAGAACGGAATCATATTCTGCGTATGAGAGTTTTTTTGTTTTTGTTTTTTTATTGGAGGTTCAACGACCACCGGGCGCAACTCAATGGGCTATAAGCAGTCGCCCGTCCCTAATTTAGGGCCACTGGTTCCAGGCAAGGGAGAGAGCCAGTGCCGTAAGACAAACACAACATCCATGCCTCACCGGGATTCGAACCCGGACCCCTTTCGGACGAATGATCAGAGGTCATCGCTTAGACCACTGCGGCACCGGGGCGGCTGAGAGTTTGTTGTATTAACTATTAACCATTAAGCATGTTATTGTGTGCGCGTGTGTGTAAGTGAACATAAATTTATATTATTTTCTAGGCAAAAGTGTCAAATAAGACAGTATTTGACTCGTATAAACTGTGATCTGACCCTACGAAGGGTTCGATTATGAAATGACGATAATTTCCTTAAGTTCACTGAATTTTATTTACTGCATTTGCCGTATTTCTGGTTACTGGTGGGTTTTTTAACTTACTTATGCCCTCTTTTTACACGTGTTTCGAGTTAGTCCAAAAAGTTACAGTACAAATACCTTTTGTGTTGAAGAAACTGACAGTTACGCAAATAAAACCTATGCCCGACCTGAATGGCCGGGCGGAGTCGTGCCTGACATTAATTGGGTAGGAACGGGCCGGGCCTGGCTCGAGCCTCAAATTATTACCTCTGCAGGGCTCTAGCCGAAAATAATGCTCAATTTTGCCGCTAGTGGGCGCCAATGTTTAATCTACGTTTTTTATATCGCTTTGCTTCTAAATGTCCAATTTCAAAACTTCTTTCAAAGCTTGATGCCATTTATCTGGCGGAACACTTTAGGTTAGTAGGAATTTTTATGGTTCAGAGTTCAGTCGTTCGTTGGTGTTTCTGTACTTCTGCTTGTAGCTGTATCTCCGATTCTAAATACCCTATTGAAAACTTTATTTTTTTATTGTATGCTATTCGCTACAATAGAAATGTGAAGCATTATCCTCTTTAAATAATGCGCAAATTTCCCGCTACGGGCCGTAAAAACCAGTACCTTTCCGCCTATCTTTGCTTCCGGGAGACATATTTGATAGTTCTTTATCCTTAGCATAGCTTTTTCCATGAATAATGTTTTTCCACTATTTTCAACTTATCCATTATGCCGATTTTTTCCGTTGAAGTTATATCATGTATCCTTCTATATTACTTTTAATTGTTCGATTTGAAAATGTGTCTCCGTCACCGCCCTTCTGCTATGAGAAACTTTTGTACGCCATTTGTTAATCTTCTTAACATACTTTTAAGCCGCCCGTGGAAGTAAGAAGCGGTCCGATTTTTTTATTTATTTTTTTTGCAACCAAAAATTCGGTGTCATCTTTGTTTATTATGGAATATTATCGTTAACAGAAAATGCATTTAATGTACATTGAGCTACGAACGCGTTTCTCTGCACAAAAGTGCTATTTAATTTGTTATTATGTTTACATGAAGAGGTATTCCCAGCGGTGGTTAAATTTTATAATGAAAAGCCTTAAAAAAGAAAATGGAATTTAAAGATAAATGTAAAGGCGTCAAAATCTGCAGCAACTTGTTTTGCTCTAGACTGGAACACAGGAAATAGACGGAAGGTTGGAGTGCGTTTGGAGACAGATGTATGGCCAGGTTAATTTCGCTTCCAACGCCATTCAATTCTACTTTAAACTAATAAATGCAACACGATTTCCCTTTTGAAATCGTATGAGTGAAGAGAACAAAAACTTTTTACTGTTTCAGAGTGAGCTTCAATTCAATAAGCAACGCTATTATTCATTCATCTATTTTGCTGCCCGGTTTAATAAATAATTTAACCAAGCAGGTTATGGTGTTTGCAATGGAATCCGAAGCACAGGGCGCAGACATGACATATTTCACTTGATGTATCTCATATTACATCGCTAAAGTTTCGAAACATCATTTGAAAGGAAATATCGAATTTGAAAGCGAGTACAAGTTTTTCGGTAATTGTATGATATATTAGCTTCCCATGAGATCCATTCGTCCTTTGTGACTGAGAATTTCACCATTTCCTCTACCTGAATAATTAATTGAACAAAATGATGTATGTGCTAGTTCAACGGTAATTAGATACATGCCTTACTTGTGAGAACAATTGCCTTTCATTTAAATCAGAAGTGGAGTTTGGTAAAATCCTCTCTTGTATAAGCCCTCGTCTGGAACAAAAGCTCCAGCGACGACATCTTTGGATAATTAACCATCGCAGTGTGTTACTTCAACCTCAAACATTTGATAAAATAACAGAGTAATTTATTGGTTGAGCTCGGTAAACTACAAGAAAGAAGGAAACTTAAGGATTCCTTGGTGGCAGGTGGAGCTTATCTTCCTTTAAGAAGAATAAATTGTGCTTGGAGAAACCGTTTTGCTTTCTTTGGTTCCCAGGGATATTTTTGACACAGTACGATAAAAGTATTTTCGACTTATGGAATACTTTCACACTCGCTGCAAATGTATTCTTTCAGCACGAAATGATGAATGCAGGTTTCAGAAACTTGGATTATTTGTTAACATCGACATAAAGCAATTACAGCGCTATTTATTTTCAAATAATATTTCTAAACAAGAGAATTCCGAAGCAACACGTAACAAGAAAAACTTTGCAGTTGTATGGTTTGCGATAACACGAAAATTTTCTGTTTTAAAACAACAACAAAACTTGAAAAGAAAATCTTTTATCGGTGTTGAACGTATATGAATCGTTGCAAACACATTGTGACGTACCTGCCAGCAGGACGCACACGACATAAAGGCAGATAGCAGTCAGACAAACGTCCGCGTAGCTCAATTGGTAGTCTGACTTATTCCGGAATGAGGTGACCCGGGTTCGATCCCCGGCGTGGACAAAAATGACGGAGAAATTTACTTCGTTATAATGGCGCCCGAACTTTCCGGGTGATCCGACCGTTTTTAAAATCTCGCAATGGTGTGATGTTCTTTCCACACCGCGAGACATGGAAAATCAGAGAATCCCTTCACCAGCGCTTCGAAAAAATATATATGTGTGACGTTGCATTCCACACACGGCTGCCTGCAACGATTCAAGGTCACGGCTGACCCGTGGGCCATGCCCCGGCCCGCCTTGGGGAGGGGGGGGAGATGTGACCTGCCAGCCAGCAGGACGCACACGACATAAAGGCAGATAGCAGTCAGAACGAACGTCCGCGTAGTTCAATTGGTAGAGTGACTTATTCCGGAATGAGGAGATCCGGGTTCGAGCCCCGGCGTGGACAAAAATGACGGAGAAATTTACTTCTAATGTAACAAAGTTAAAGATCCTTTGCGCCAGGGTCGTAGCTACCGAGAGGGCAGGGAGTGCGGTTGCCATCCTGGAATGGTCATTCCAGGAGCGTGAATTCATGCTCTGGAAGGATGTAAAGCAGAAATTGTAACAAGTAAAGAAAGTTACACCCTTCAGTATTTTCTTTTTAAAGACTTTAGTTAGTCTCATGCAGTTCCATGTAGTTAAAGAGGGGACAGAGTAACATACACTATGAGGTGAGAACATCTCATATCCATGAAGGGAATTTCAAAAACAGTGAATGGAGGCAAAGAAAACAATATGCTGAAATGTGTAATCACCGTAAGGTTTCCGAACATGTCGTTGGGGTGGAAAGCTAATTAATCATTTGTGCTCTGTCGCAAAAAGTTCTCTAAGCGTTTAACCTTGAACGGAATTTTTCCAAGACCAAACCCTGAAGCTTTTTCCAATTGCTACGTTCACTATCTGGTACTCATTCCTCCTGCGCTGGTTTGTTTTCCCTTCTGGATTTCTGCGGAGTGCGTTCACATAACGTTTACTCCAGACATGCAAAACCCGTGGCCCTCGGCCTGACTGGATGTGGCCCGCGCGCACCAAACGGCACGAAACGGGAATTAGTCAAACATTTATAGAAATATTATAGGGATATGAAAATTTTATGGGGCACTTGGGGTACACACAATTATGTACACTGAAGTGCCAGAGAAACTGGTACACCATTCTAATACTTGGTAGGTCCCTCACGGGAGCGCAGGACTGCAGATATACGACAGGGCATGGACTCCACTAGCTTCTGGAAATATGCCGTATTTAATGCACACCCTACTTCCTTCAGAGCGTTCCGCAAATTCGGGTGTATTCCGAGGTATCGAATTCCTGTGTTGAATAGCGCGTTGCATGGCATCCCAAATGTATTCTATCACGTTCAGATCAGGGGACTTGGGTAGGAATGGCAACACCCCAAACTCAGATGAACGCTCCTCTAACCATAATGGGGCGTCCCGACACTTGTGTGGAGGAGCCTTGTTCTGTTGGAACAGGCCCAACCCATCAGCATGAATGCAGGACATGAACATGTGTACCTCGTCAGAAATGTGGCGCACATAGCGTTGGCCGGTCGCAAACGTTTGTAGACGTACCAGGAGTCCCATTCAAGTCCAGCTGAACACACCCCATACCATTACGGACCCCTCATAAGCCGGTAGAGTTCCCTGTTGACAGGAGGGGTCCATGGTTTAATGGGGTTTGTGCCACACACGAATCCTTTCATCTGCCCGATACAGTTGGAAACGCGACTCGTCAGACCAGGCTACTTGTTTCCAGTCATCAAGCGTCCAGTGGCGGTGTTGCCATGCTCAAGCGAGGAGCATAGTTCTGTGTCGTGCACCCATCAATGGGACTCGAGTTGTGCGTCGGCTCCCAAAGCCCATATCTTGCAGGGTACTTTGCATAGTCCGAACGATGATGCTTGTTGAGGCTCCAGCATTGAATTCCGATTATACCTGCGAGAGTGTTGTCCGCCTATTGCGTGAAACTGTTCCTGACAGCGGACGATGGTGACGTTCACCCAATGTATTTTAACGGCCACACTGGTATCGTAGGTTGGAGGTTTTGCCGGAATTCTTGTAGTCACGATACACCCTTGCATGGTCGTCCGTGAAAATCCGAACTTCGTTTCTACCTCCGAAATCTCACGAGTGCCAATTATGACACCGCGTTGAAAATCGCTTAAATCCTTATTACTTGTCATTCTCATGCCCAAATTAGCTCTAACAGCTGGCAATGATATGTATCGGTTTATATACGCACTGGCGGACGCAATCGAGTACACGTATAGGTGATGTTGCTATGTATTTTGCATAAGTTCGTCTGTACCACTTTTTCTGGTACTTCAGTGTATATAATGGTACGAAAATGTTATGAGGGTACAGAAGCAGTGTTTACAATACCATTTGCAACTAATATTGAAACGGCGCCGACCCCCAATATAATTCCGAATTGAAGGGTAAATTTGCAGAGTTTCTTTACTGCAATATCAAGTAAACTACTTGCCTTGTGAAATGAAGAGATTGAAAACCCAATTTGAAAAAACGGTGACATTATTCGGAAGCACTTATTCAAACAATCACTTTCTGCAATGAAAAAAGTAAATCAAGAAGTCATTCTCGTCTAACTTATAAAACCTTGGAGGAAACCTGCGGGTCTGTGCGTGTGTCCAACATTGAACCAGATATTGAAAGACTAATAAAAAACAAACAATATCAAATTTCTTACTTGAGACTTACAAAAAATGGAAAAGCTTTTGGCGATGCTTGTATATTTTTTAAGCAAGTAAATTCGGATGCACTTCAATCTTCGGGCCCCGTCGTCTGCTTCAGCCAACGCGCCGCTGGAGTGCCAGGAGAAACGTTTCGCGATAGATGGCGCTGCAGCTGCGTCGGCGTTTTTTGCTCCTTCGCTGCGTGTTGTGCGGGAGGAATGTTCAGGACGCGAAATATGCGGCGGGGGTATTTTTGAAAGAAGGGGTTTATTTTGTAATATGGCTGGCCCTGAAAAGTGTCTTTACGGAATATGAGTAGTTCGGGTGTTGTTAAATATTTATAACTACGAAAAAGAAGTGTTTCCTCCTCATTGAGAAACTGTCTATCTAGTACGAATATTGAAGTGGAAAACATTACGTACTAGGGAAGAACTGTTTGACGATAGCAATCATCACCTCAGAACAGTGTTAACAGGAAAGACGACAATTTCGTCGGAATAAATATTCGAGAATGTGGTCTGCCAAGTGGTCTTCGGAAATTCCATTAGATAGTGTGCGGTTCAGGGTCCGCCAATTGCTCTCAACCCCTTACGTATGTGCCCCAGTTGTCGGATCGACGAAATTAAGCAAATGGTTTACTGACAGATGTTGGAAACCACAGGATGGGAGATTGCGGTACGCAGCCCACTGATCCGTCATTACAGTACTTCCAGGTTGAACATGTTTCTGGATGAGCGGCAGCAATGTGTGAGCAGAGCGGTTATTCTCCGGACAGATCTCAAACCTGAATCGTTTCGAACCTCGTTCAAAGATGCCAAGGATCCAGGTGCCCTCAACGAGACGACCACGATTATACTTCTGCTTCCCAATCTTCACTTCATTCATTTCCACGATGACACCAGGGCCTCCAAACTGTCCTTCGTCTTGTCCGTAGGCTACCATAAACTCTGCGATTAGTTCTCTGCAAGACTGATAACAGTCACTGACTGTCGCATAGGATGTGGAAACACCACCCTGGGAAGATTCCTCAATTCCATCACAGTAGGACAATCCTTTGGCGAAACAATATAAAAGAGTCATCACCTTATCAAGAATAATACAAGCAGCTTCAAACCACGCCTGAAGAAAACAACAACACTGCTTACTTTTCCCTGTAACGTGATTCTTCCTACACCTGAATTGTCCTAAACGATGACACATATTCACTCGCGAACTCATTGAATGACATGCGAAATATATTCGTTCGGCTGGAAGCAATTCTTTCCACTCACACCATGCAATACATGTTTCTTCATCCTTCCCAACTTCGTCGAAGAAACGCCTCCCCTTCCACATGGCTACTGACAGAGCTACAACGCACGCTGGAAAAAAACACAAGCCACGAATCGCTTAGAACAGGGCGAACAGAAGTAAGTACACGGGATTCACGGCTCACGCACTCAGCAAACAGTGATTACGTAACACACACAGCGCGGGAGAAAACGCCGACACAGCTGTAGCGCCACCTATCGCGAAACGTTTCTCCCCTCATTCCAGCGGCGCGTTGGCTGAAGCAGACGACAGGGGCCGATGTCTAAAGTGTAACCCATTTTTAATAAAATTATGTCAAAAACCTGAAGTGTAATACTTGAACGCTCATAATACTTTCCTATAACGGCGGTGTGTGAGAAAGTAAACATCACGTATTACTTGAGTGGAATGCGAAGGGCCGTAATTTTCAACTCAAGGGGTGTAATTTTTAACTCGAAGGGGCTTGTTTCAAGTCTCGCCCTCCCAGAAAACAAATGTTTGCTACGGTCCTGCTTTGTGCTCACGGTACATCAGCACCCGCTGTCTCACTGTCGAGCACGCGCGCTGGTTATGTGACGTCACACTAGTGGTCTGAAGCAAATGCACACTGCTGCTTTCTGATGTGCATGAATTTGATCTTACAGGAATTGTATATTTTATTGCAGTAGTAGAAGAAAATGAAGTATCATTGAATGAAATACGGGATTACACCATCGTACAATACAAATTTGGAAGATGTGAATCCGTTTATTAATGTAAATATGACGTGGATGTTAAGTCAGATAATAACCGAAAACTTGAAAATTCCCCGTCCTTGAGCGGGAACAGAGACCGCGTCTCCCGATTAGAGCTCGAGTATGCTAACCACAAAACCACCCAGAACAACCAAGTTTCACGTTTCCGATTAATTTGAATATGACTATCACAGAATTCGCTAGTCGAAGCAACCGGCATTCGAAGCACACGACTAGCGAATCCTGTGATGATTATATTAAAATCAATCGGCAACTTGAAACTTAGTCCTCCTGGGTGTACATACTAGGGCGCTATCCGGGAAACATGGATTCGATTCCAGCTCCAGGATGACGAAATTTTCAAGTTTTCGGATATTATCTGACTTTTCATCTACTCTATGTCATATTCACACCCATAGACGCATTCACATCTTCCAAATTTGAAGTTGAAGTATATTTATGCAAATACTGAACAAAGTTAATTTGTCAAAATACGGGTCAGAGTAGTTCCTTCTTTTTTTTATTTTAGTTTATGAGTAAATTCATACCAATGTACACCAAAGGTCCCATGGAGCAACTAATCCCAGGGATGGGAGAAAACCATCTCCGGAAGAAAAATGATCCATGTGCCTCTCGATTCCAACCTTCAGCCAGCAGCACAACATCAGCGACTCACCTTTTTTACCGGAAACTGGTTCGAATTGACGATAAATAATTATCAAAAATGATCTTCTGGAGAAACGAAAATCCGTTGTTAGTCGTTTTGCTCATAATTTTCCAATACTGTGTGCGCCAGAGATCAAGTACTATAGATCTCTCGTATCCCTGAAACCATTAGCTCCGAATTGTGATGGGCTACTTTTTATAGTTCTTAAAATTTCTCACGGCTCTCGTTAAACTCCGAAAAAAAAACAGTGCTTGCTAAGTAAAATCTACACTGCATGTTCATTGTTGTTTTATTTCACAAACCAACAAAAAATGTGATATATACATGGTATAGTCTCATATGGTAAAAATAAAATTTATGTACCTACAGTAAGTAGCATTCTGTATTCAGCTTTCTTCCCTCGCAGAAGCCAACTGCAACACCATGACGAAATCTATGGAGACAGTTCAAACATGCCATATTTATAGTGTGTGCTATAGAGTATCCCGTTAACAATGACAAAACGTGACGTGGATGCTGTGATGTTGCTTCAAAGAACCCTCAGCAAGTGATATGATCCGCGGTGTTCACCGCACATATAGCAAGGAATGGCAACCATGCACACATGTCCTGAGTAGTAGTAGTAGTAGTAGTAGTAGTAGTAGTGTGTTCAAAGGCACATTAACTCGGTCTTCCTCAAACAGGACACGCAGATTATCAATGTTTGTTTGGACGTCCTTGGGCATGTTGCTCCAAGATCTATTTTCAGTACAACAAATATCTGGGTACATTTTTGGGCAAGGCAGAGTGTTGTTGACATCACATTGCACTATAAGGTGACATGAACACTTGCATTATCTTCCTGAAAGATGACATTATGGATGCAGCATAGGAATGTCGGGCTGCCGGTTTTTTGACCCATTCGCTCCGCCTGGAGTTGGGATTTCTATCGCAAAGAGATTCAGGTACATTGATGGTCAAAGGACAGTGATGACATCATTTAGACACTGTAGGTGGACAAGGGGTCGTTCAGTACCTTTTCGTAGGATGCCCATAAGAATGCCGCCAGGAAAGCGTGGAAAACAGGTTGCAGAATTTCACCTATGTATCACTACTAATCACATCTGCACTAATTTTCTGCTAGAAGGCGATGTGGTGTATAACCATTCGCAACTACATCTGCAATTCTAATTTGAGGAGTGGAAAAATTAACTTTTGAAAATGATTGCTACTGTCCTTAATACTATTTTCCCAATCTATCACTCTGTTTTGAGGAACAGTTTAGGTAACGTAAAATAAGATTTCTGTACGACGAGGGCTGGCCTTCTACAGATCAGATGGGAAACGTCCGTTACGCACTGTATAATTTTACTCGAGATCTATACCATGACAATGCTTTTGATTTTCCATGTAATGCTTTTGCGGCACTTTTTCCTTGACGAAATTTGTAACGAATGCAGTGTCGAATAAATGCAGTATCGCTTGCCATTTTTCAACTACCGATGTGCAAGTGCATGTGACTGTCGGGCAAACTTCTGTGTCACATTTTATACTCCGGACCAGTTATGGTCACATGAAAACAACGCGGGGGAGTGTCAGATATGTATATTAGCGGTATATGTCACACACAAAACTCTTTAAAACTTATTTGTGCACCTAATATAAAGACTGGCGCTGCTGATACCCTACTTAATGGACAGCACATGAAAGTCTGTGTTTACCAAATGGCACCTGACCTGTTAAAAGTAAAGTTGCAGTTAGGTTGAACCCACTACTTAAAGTAATTAAAGAATTGGTATATTCATAAGAATGCAGATGCCTGCACCATACGATAATTCGAGGTGTTTGCAAGTCACATCAGTGGCAATTCAGGTTATGCAGCTGCTCATGTTCAACGAAACAGATATGGAACCCCCTCAGTTATACAATTTCAGAAAAAAAGTTCAGTGCTATTTTAAAACAGATAGACCATAGGCCTACACAAAGTGCATCATGAGGATCTGAGAACAACTTTCTTATACCATCAGTACCTATTGTACAAATTAGCAGCCACGTTGTTCTCTAATAAAAGAAAAAAACGTCCACCACATGTGATCACCCCTGATCCCGAAGATACACAATCAAGGACAGCACATGACCTATATCTTTCTTTAGCTGGCCCCAAATCTATCCTATAGGAATGAAGTCCTCAATATCAGTCATACAAGTCATGACAAAAAATGGTTGTTCAGTCAACCAGTTCTTGACAACTCTACTGATTTG
Source organism: Macrothele yani (assembly GCA_039090855.1). Lineage (NCBI taxonomy): Eukaryota > Metazoa > Arthropoda > Arachnida > Araneae > Macrothelidae > Macrothele > Macrothele yani. The sequence continues at coordinate 193,416,586 of CM076995.1, forward strand.
AACAGCTGAGTTAAAATGTCACACATAACAGCAACAAGCAGGAAAATGGTGTTCAATACGCTATTCTGTTAGTAGGGGGAGTAGTAGTAACAATGTTATCCATTTGTCACTATCTATTTCAAAAATTCTTTTTGAAAAAAACAAAAAACGAACAAACAATAAGCAGTTTTTTTGTTATGAACAAGTCTTTTATTGTAGATTTTCTAGAAGAAAAATTTTCATGAACGTGTCGTAAGATCCACATTTCCGTAGAAAACCTGAAGTTGAAAATTTTGTCTCAATTTTTTTTTGTTAGTGACTGGATAGGTCATATATGATTACTTCTACCTGCAGGATGTATGTTTCATGGAATAAATTCTTATTGTTGAAATTAGGGTGCTGCTATTTTCCCTCCATTTCCCCTGATGTGAATTTCTGTTTTAATATTCATACAGAGTGTACATATCGTAAAAATATAACTTTCTTTTCGAAATTCTCTCCCACATTAATTTTATATTTTTAACGCAATGCAAAAAATGTCTTCTAATTTTTGGAAGTACAGTTTTTGTTTTTAAATAAGGATAATTTATTCTCCCTGCTGGAGGTAACAGTTCCATTATTTTTCATAACTGATACATATCGCAATGTTTTGCTACGTATGAAAATATCTTCCACGTTCTCAGAATGTAGGTATTTTCATCCCTCGGTCGCTGTAAAGGTAAGTATTTCTATCTTCAAGAATCTGTAATGTGAGTAGAGAATCAAAAACTTTTAATACTGCTGCACTTGTTCACTGGCATTAGAGAGAAAATAAAGTTCGGAATCTGTTCAGAAAAAGAACACTACTAAGCTGACAAAGTAATTCGTGCCATCATTGGGACGAACGTGTGAGATGACGCATATCCCCCTTAGAGCCAAGAACACACAATCAAGACTTCGCGTGAGTTCCAGCGCTCACCTGTCACGTGACAGAATTTCATTTTCTTCATAAAACCGGTAACACCCCCTCCGTCCGGAGGAATGCAGACAACCTGCAGACCAACCGACCACTCGCAGCTAATTCTAATTGCCAGGGCTTCGCGTTCCCTACGGTCTGTTAGTTTCGAGAGGATGGAGGGAATGGTGTGGAAGACGGAGAACAATAAGCTGACGCGAGAAGGCAGGCTGGCTCTTTGTGGGAGCGGTGTAATTAGGCAAGGCGAGGAACAGAGGCCGTTTCCTGGGAAGCCTCTGCATACAAGCAACTACCTCGGGGGCCAATAGATAGATCCGAGCCATGAGGAGCGACTAATAAAAGCAGCTCTATCAAACTCTTTTCTGTTCGTTACTGGCAGGAAATTAATGGTCGCTTCGACAGATAGGAAAGCGCTGAAATGAGTGAAAGCTTTGGTATTTATTGCCTGCCCGTCCTTTTGATGGGAAAAACAACCGTCCAATGGCCTTTTAATTCACGAATACCCCGAAACACTACACACAACTGAATCAGGTTTAGGTATAGATAATGGGAGCTAACCATTAACATTTTACAACACCATAAAACCGATGCAGGAGATCGGTAAGATGCGCATAAAGTTGCGTTTTAAAGACCTTCGTATAAATATCGCATCCTGCTGAGATTTAGGATATGCAATTATTTTCCAGTTAGCCTTCCCTGAATCGTCAATGGTTTTATTGTTGCTACTTGTCCAAATTGCGTTAACTGTGTTTCACAGTGGTAGTATATTAGGGGAATGCATTAGAAAAACGAAAGGTTCGGCTGATTAAATATCCCACAATTACAAATTCCCTGCAGTACCCTTCAAAGAGATATGTCGGTGTATCATTTACAGGCGCAATCAATGGAATTATTCTTTCGAGCTCTAAATACTTGATCCACATGGTAGAGCTTACTGAAATGCGATCATGCATGGCAAATATTTTGTTTTGATGAATAACGGTCTTCTTGTTTTACAAAAGTCCTTAATTTCCTATGAGAGAGAGAGAGAGAGTTTCCTTCTCATTCCGTTATTTATATCAAAATCACCCAGATTATCGATCAGATCTACGTTTAGGAAACAATATTCATGGAAAGGTGCACGTTTCACTTTATGTTTAATGATAAATTTTCCTGTTGCCATGTTCGGTGAAACAATAAGGTAGTGATACTGTTACAAATGATCGATCATATCCTTGCCTCATCCTTTATATTCCTCTGCTTCATGCCTTTGCGGACGGCATCCTTTTGTTCAGTTTGCAAGTATTCTGACTAGTAATTATACTTCCACTCCCATTTATATTCCTCTGCTTTATACTATTGCAGGAACCCTGCACGTTATCCTACGTCTTCCTTTGGTTCAGTTTCCAAGTATTCAAGTCAGTAATTCTACTTCCACTTCGATTTCTATTTCTCTGATTCAAGCCTTTGCAGAAATCTTCTACCTTATAATGCGTCTTCCTTTGGTTCAATTTCCAAGTATTGGAGTTAGAAATTCTACTTCGACTTCGATTTCTATTCCTCTACTTCATGTCTTTGCGGAAATCTTGTACCTTATCCTAAGTCTTTCTTTGTTCAATTTCCAAGTTTTCGAGTTAGTAATTCTATTTCCACTTAGATTTCTATTCCTCTGCTTCATACCTTTGCAGAAGAATCCTGTACCTTACCGTACGCTTTCTTTGGTTCAATTTCCAAGTATTCGAGATGGCAATTCTAGGTGGCAGAAAACTCGTACACCGGAAAACTGGTACATCGAAAAATTCGTACACCTTCTCAAGTAAGGAGATGTACACAAATTGCATTTCGTTACGAGATCTTGTCAAAGTGTACGAGTTTTCCTAGCTGAACAAAACGAAATGTACCAGTTTTCCTAGGGATCTCAATGGGTATGTAAGATCAAAATGGCACAAGGTTTATGTAGAACCTTTTTGACTGTTTAAATCTTGAGTTATGATTTTAATATTTCCCATGTGATAACAAGAAATCAAAGCTAATTAACAGGGGCTCAACGAATCGATCTTCAGGTGCTGATCCTTTGATTGCCGGAAAACCGCCACACAGGAAAACTGCCACACGTCTTTTAGCAAATTGGAAAACTGCCACACATCTTTTAGCAACTTGGAAAACTGCCACACATCTTTTAGCAACTTGGAAAACTGCCACACAGGAAAACTGGAGAACACTTTGAATGTGTGGCAGTTACCCAGTGGGGCAGTTTTCCAAGTTTCCGAATTATGTGTGAGAGTTTTTCAAGGTGCCTAACGACAAGAAGAAGCTATTTTGTTTGTCCGAATTTCCATGCCGGTTCATACCTAGGGCAACTGGCCACAAAAGTTCAACGGGTGGGGGTGGGGGGAGTACAGGGTGGATTTAAGGATTGCCGTTTCTTGGCCTATATTAAGAATTGAATTGGGAATTCCAACCAAATTTCGAGAAGACGTTCTATGTAACCCAAGCGAGAACTGAACTTTAATTTGAAGAAATAAATTGCAGTGACTTAATACATTTCTAAAAACCACAGTGTTCGACGAAACAACGGAATTACAGCATGACTTATGCTGTGTTCAGAAAAGGACGATAAGGTGGGATTTTTTAATAACGCTGCATTTAGGCAAAAAATACTTACATAACATGTCAAGTTTGTAATATTTTTCTTTTACTTAATTCATATGCCCTACATCTTGGCCTTTTTAACAGCTTTTAATCCGCGGACTTCATATTCATAACGTTTACGTATCAAGTCAAGTCAGTATCATTGCGCTTTTACATAGGCACTAAATATTAAAGTCACAGGCCCCAGGCCTATGCCTGTTTAACAGTATTTATTCTACCAAATTCATATTCACAACGTTTACACAGCAAATCAAGTTAATTATATTGCGCTTTACTTAGGCACGAAATATTAATTCATAGGCCCAAGACCTAGGCCTTTTCAATAGTTTAAATTCTATCAATGCCATATTCACAACGTTTATATATGAAGTCAAGTTAATAATACTGCGCTTTTATTTAGGCACGAAATATTAATTCATAGGCCCTAGACCTAGGGCTTATGACATAATATTTACTGCCTAACCCAGCAAAACACAAGTGCTGGGAAACTACTGGCAACCAGCTGGCAGTGATGGGTCCCTGCTGGCTGAAATCTGCCGCTTACGGCCCGGTAGCGGTCCGTTGGCGGCAGCGCTATCAGTTGGCGAGCCAGTTATGGCCCTGCAGCATCGCAGTGAATTGTGGGTCTCCAAGCAAGTGCCACTAGTGGCCCGTTGTTGGCAACCAATGTAATCCCAACAGCAGGTGGCAGCAACGTGACTGCGCATGAGCAGAAGCAACTCATGGTACCAGTTATTTGAAGACAACTCTATCGCCATCGTGTTATTTTAAAGGATGTTAAGAAAAAAATCCATATGTAGAGATGCGAATTAATTTCCTAATTAAAATACACGTCGACGAAGATATCAGATTAAGTCATGAAATACTAGATCACAACCATGAAATACACCCACTCCATTCCCATGAATAACAGTTTATGGAATGGAGTAAGTGAATAACAAGAAAAAATTTAAAACCGCTTGAAACAAATATCCTGGAAAACCATTAAAAATACGGTTGTTGAAAAAAAAAGAATTATACGCGTACAAAATGTATTAATTATTTAAATGAAAGAAAAAAGCAACGCTATGTGGATATGATGAACTCATCCATCGGTTGAATACACAAGACTCGAAGGAATTCTCTTCTAAAAATAACGAGAAGTAAAATAAAGTATCTTTCCTCTTTAAAACAAATGTAGCTTCGGACAACGGAAAGGAAAGATACAACGTTAAAAATGTAACAGAATGTGACAAGAACCCGGGTAAATATATACACTGGTGTGCAAAAATTAAGGACGAAGAGGACAAATTAGCATAACAGCGGAACGATCTGGCAGAACGGACCGAAACACCACTCAGGAGATAGACTAGGGTCCGGTACGGTAGGGCATGCGCATATATGCATGACGTAGGGGGGGGTTGGAAGGGTACAAAGCACACGGGCGGTGTACGCTCAGCAATTCGGTGATGGCACAATGTACATCGGTTTGAACGACGTCGAGTTGCTGCCACCGTGTGATATGGCCAACAGGAAAACCAGTAGATGACATCTGGATGACTTTACCCGAGGTCGCGTCATTGGGAAGTTGGAAGAAGGTCGAAGTGTGACTAGTGTGGCCAAGCAGTTTGGGATCGCTCACAGCATCGTTTCACAAGCTTGGAGAGCATTTCAAACGACGGGAACAGCTGTCCGAGAGTTCAGCAGTGGTCGTCCACGAGCAACTACATCGGCGGACGACCGGTATATTTTCCTACAGGCAAGAAGAGACAGATGGCAGACAGCGGGAGAAATCGCAAGGCACATGCAACCGACAACTGGACGTCCGTTATCGCGTTTTACCGTGGCCAGGAGGCTGCACAAAGGTGGTCTATTTGCACGACGACCAGTGCGGTGTTTGCCATCAACGCTTGCTCAACGGAGACGGCGATTTCTGTGGTTCCAGAAACACAAGTACTGGGCACATCAGCAATGGGGTCAAGTTCTCTTTAAGGATGAGAGCCGATTAAGTCTGACGAGCGATTCTGGACGTATACACATCTGGAGAGAGCAGGGAACACGCAATCACACCTCCTACATCCTCGAAAGGGACCGGTTTGGAGGTGGCGGAGTTGTCGTTTGGGGCGGTATCATGCTTGGCAGCCGTACTGGCCTCCACATTTTCGAGAAGGTTCAATCACTGGAGTCCGCTATTGTACCGAGGTTCTCCTGCCTCACGTGCCTCTGTTTAGAGGTGTTGTAGGTCCTGAGTTCCTCTTCATGGACGACAACGCTACACCTCATCGTACAGTGGCTTTCCCAGAGCTGTTGGAGAGTGAAGATATTCAACGCATGCATTGACCCGCAAGGTCCCCGGAAGTAAATCCAATCGAACACGCGTGGGACCTTCTCGGGAGACACTTGGCAGAACGTCACCAACCGCCAGCAACGATTCCGCAGCTGCGATTGGCGCTACAAGAGGAATGGGCCGCGATGCCTCAACAGCTCCTTGACAACCTCGTCCTCAGCATGGATAGACGTTGTAAATCCTGCAACGTAGTTAGAGGTGATCACATCTCCTACTAAAGACTGGTTTTTTCTGGCAGCCGCCTGTCACACGGACGTTTCTGTCTTCTGTCCAGTTGTGCTCACAGCTACCATTTCAAGAAAGTGCCTTTGTATCCTTTGGATTCCTTGTTTGGACGGTTTTGCTGACTCGTCCGATATTCTTACATCTTATGGATCTTATGGTATGATTTGAGTCAATGTGGAGCACTTCTGCACGACGTTACATTCGAAAAACAGTCTCTTCCCTAATTTTTGTACGCCAGTGTATTAATTCAACAATCTCCTTTCAAGACGACAAGGACTTTACAAAACTTTGGAAAGCGACGCTAAGCATGTACACTCCTTGAAAATGAGTGAAGTTTCCTTAAGGTAAAAAAAAAAAAAACTATTGTTACGTTGGAAAAATAAATTTATGAATTATATGAAACTGCCTTTTATGAAAAATACCTCGCAATGTTGTAAAATGAAAGAGGAAACCATTCGATTGCACATTCCGCCCGAAACAGATAGCTTCAAGCACATGCTCGAGCGTAGCAAATTAGCCCGGTCGATAGAGAGCTCAGCTCCCACGCCAACGGCCATGGTTCGTATCTACCCAGATCCAAACGGGCGTTTTTCCGGTCTGTTGGGGAAATTTCCCCAGCGCAGTGCAGTGATGCACAAGTTTCGTAAGTGTAGGAAAACAAAAAGCTGTAGCTTTGGAAACTGCCGATATCCTTTTTTTTTTTTTACGGCTACTATTGGGAAATTGGCGGACAAGATTCGGCAAGCCACCAGTTACGTCACGTGGTTGCTGGTTGCCACTACCGGCAAGCTAGTGGACCACATTAGGCTAGCCATCATTTTTTGACACGTGCTTGCAGGGCCGCTGAAGTGCCACTTCTGGCAGCTACTGCCTGTACTGGACAACTAATGGGGTGCCAACTGTTAGCCAGATGTTGGCCTGAACTGCTGGCCCTTCGGTTAGCAGCCCGGACATTTTATTGGTGGTTCTGCAGCAGCAACATAGTGCTGGGCCATTGCTGGCAGTGCTGGCCCAGCAAGACTATTTTTGCTGGGAGGTAAAAGCGCAATGATATTAACTTGAGTTGATACGTAAAACGTTATGAATATAAAGTCGACAAATTTAAAACTGTCAAAAAAGCTTAGGCCTAGGACCTGTGAATTAATACTTCGAGCCTAAGTAAAGGTCCAGTATTATTAACTTAATTTGCTGTGTAAACGTTGTGAATATGACATTGGTGGAATAAAAACTGTTTAAAAGGCCTAGGCCTGTGTCCTATGAATTAATATTTAAAGCCTAAGTAAAGCGTAATGTTATTAACTTGACTTGTTATGAAAACTTTGTGAATATGACATTGGTAGAAAAAACTGTCAGAAAGGCCTAAGTTTAGGGCCTATGAATTAAAATTCCCTGCCTAAGTAAACGGCCAGAGTTATTAACTTGATTTACTGTGTAAAGGTTGTAAATATGACATTGGTCGAATAAAAACTGTTTAATAGGCCCGCGACCTAGGTGGCTTGTAAATAGGTGAGAAATAATCCGTTGAGTGCCTTTTATTAGGTTTTCTAAAATGTTTAGAAATACGGAATATCAAGGTTGTAATTTAAAATATCCTAAAAAGATCAGCACCGGAAGATCGATTCGTTGAGACCCTGTTAATTAGCCTTTATTGCTTGTTATCACGTGGGAAATATTAAAATCATAACTCAAGATTTTAGGAGTCAAAAAGATTCTACATAAACCTTGTGCCATTTTGATCTTACATACCTATTGAGATCCCTAGGAAAACTGGTACATTTCGTTTTGTTCAGCTAGGAAAACTCGTACACTTTGACAAGATGTCGGAACGATACGCAATTTGTGTACATCCACTTACTTGAGAAGGTGTACGAGTTTTCCGCCCGTCCCACTTTGCTCATCGGCATGAGAAACTGTACGAGTTTTCCGACGTGCCAATGTTCCGGTGTACGAGTTTTCCCGGATCCGGCAATTCTGTTTGAATTTCGATCCCTCCTCCCACATGTTGAAACCAGTGGAATCTTTATTCTTGAAGCTTTTTAAACTACTTCCAGTGTGATTGTTGCTGAACTCCTTGTATTCCTACTTCTTACTTATTTTTTCACACCACATATTCATTTTCATTTCTACTATATTTAGCTTGCTATGCACATCTTCTGATTCGTCCAGACTCATCACTGTGCATGGTTATTGCTCTTATCACAATCTTGAAAAACTCATTTTTAAACTACTTGGGCAGCATTTCATCACCTATATCATACCGAAAGGTCGCAGTCATAAATCTTAGAAGTAAATACCTATTTAATTGGCATAATTGCAACACCAGACTGTTCACGAATTTATTTTACCGCTGGTGTTGTGGAAGTGTTCACACCGTAATTTTCGGGATACGATCGTCTGCTCTTGTTTTGAAAAAAAAGCGCAGTTTGCTCTTTCTTAAAGCACCGCGTCGGCTTTTGAGCAGATGCGGCGCTTACTGTGATTTTTGTTTCTAAAGAACTACTCACTAAGCATCAATTATAAGTTGTGTAATGCATGTAACTCTCACAGTAATTAGCCATGGGTGTTGCCCTTTTTTTGAACCACACATACACTGTATTGACAAACGTCACCGAACACCTAGAAGAGAAAAACAACATAGCATTTATTGACATACGGTGTCTGTGCATCTTTGGCCTTAATACATGCACTGACCCTTCGAGACATGTTTTCGAAAAGGTTTTGGAATACAGCGATAGGTATACTCTTCCAATCAGTACATAATGCTGCCGCTAACTGTTGCTTAGTAGTAAGCTTCGGTTCCAGACTTCTTATGCGGCTGTCTAATTCATCCCATAGGTGCTTTATGGGATTAAGATCAGTGCTCTGTGTTGGCTAGTCCACACACGATACGGAATTATCGTCTAACCACCACTTAACAGTTCTTGCATTATGGCTCGGTGCATTATCCTTCTGGTATTAACGAGGCTCGGTTCCATAGTATTGCCACAGAGTTTGTAGGGCATAATTGTCCAGAATATCGAGGGAGACGTGCTGGTTAACAGGTTTGACCACGATAACCAATGAGCCTGGACCATACCACGAGAAATATCCCCACACGAGTACACTGCCAGCTCCAAACTTGACCGTTGCAAGGGTATCATACTGTTGCCATCGCGTCATAGCTGAATTACAGATAAAATTAAACCCAAGTAAGAATATGTTAAACAGAATGCATATTATACAGAATATGTGTACTTGTCAAAGTTCACATGTTAACAATAAATATTATTATTTAAGTTCATAGCTGCAATGTGTCGTTTCCCTATTCTGGGGAAGTCAACTGGGTTGTCGTTGCAGCAGTGGTGCCCCAAAGGCTTCGATATATAAGCTTTCAGTGGTATGTAATGAGTATATTGAAGCGGGGGTATATAACAACTTAATGTTGTTCCAATCTGGTTGAACATTTCCACATGCTACATTTCTGGCGAGTTCTGTATTGCTGTGGTTTACGGGGATATCGTATTTATGCTCCTGCACTCGAGTCCCAAGGCTACGTTTTGTAGAGCCCACGTAGTTACTTGCATGTTCACAAAGGGATATTGTTCACGCCCCCATTTATACAAGTATCAGTTTGTTCTCGGTCTTTTTTGACAAATGAAAATAAGTTTCTGAATCTAATGCTAAACTAAATATCGTACTTCAGACAAATGCGTGACAATACATTGGTTATATCTGGGTACTGTTCCAGTGTGCCAACAAAACGTTTTGCTGTTTTTTGGTCTTTGATCAAACATGTAGATCTATCATTTGAAATTCTTCGATAGATTCGGTTAATCATGTATTTAGGGTATCCATGTTTGGCAGCTAAATCAAAAATGAAATGTATCTCAGATTTAAGCAAAGAATCAGCAGACGAATGCGTAAGTGCTCTTCTGATTAGAAAGTTAATGGCTGATAACTTGTGTGGTAATGGATGGGAAGAGTTAAAGGGAATTAGGCTATTGCTGGCGGTAGGTTTTCAATAAACTGAGTGCAGGAGCACAAATACGACCTCCGTGTTAACCACAGGAATACACCACTCGCCAGAAATGTAGCATGTGGAACTGTTCAACCAGATGGGAAATATGCACTCTGGTAAAAATATTTTTACTTGGGTTTAGTTTGATCTGTAATTCAGTTATGACGCGATGGCAACAGTATGATGCCCTTGTGATGCTGTTTTACACTTAACACATCATTACACTCAGATGTATATATTGGAGTACACTTGCAGCAATTACTCTCTTCCATCTGAAGACGGGTGCGACTGTCGACCCGAAAGAGCTTATGGGCTTTTAATCTTTTAACTTTGTAACTATCTGTCATCTGTTAAACATTAAATTATCGTGCAGAGACGGTGTGTGTATCAAAGTATTATATATAGAACGGAGTTTATTTGTACTACCTGAAAGCATTCGGATTCGATACTACAGTCGTATTTCAGGAAAGTGAGCTACAAATAAGGGTAATTTTTTAACTTCTGTCGTTACAGTTTTAAATAATACGAAATAATATTTCTTTATTTAATTAATTATAACCTTTGCGTTAAGTTTCAACCTACATATAAATGCTTGAAAACAATAATTTTTCTAAAGTGACACTTTGGTTCGAAAATTAGGCGTAAAATACCTCCTGCTGAAATACTCTTTTACAGAGCAAAGCTACATAGAGACCGGCAGAGCTGCTGAAACATCACGGCAGAGCTTCAAGAGCTGCTGAAACATCCCTTCAGCGAGCTGCAAAGCAAAACGCAAACACAGTTGCCAGGGCCATAGCAAGGACCGCTGAAACACCACAGCAGCGAGTTGAAAGGCAAGAACTAAATAGAGTAGCTACAACCAGAGCTAGAGCTGCTGAGACACAACAGGAGCAAATTGCACGACAACAAATAAATGCCACAGCAATGGGAGAAATGCGTATGCTTCCTTGGGGAGAAAAAGAAATGGCTGCCTTTCACTACAACTCACAAACAGACTACAGCTCAGATGTAAGTACATTAATTGAAATAATGTCAGTATATTGCACTTTCTGTAATGCTCTAAAATGGGAGCATGAACGCAAGGGCATTTGCTACAACAGTGGCAAAATTCAAGTCCCTCTAATTAGGGAACCTCCTGAACCTCTGTTTTCATTACTAACAGGCAGCACTGAAGATGTCACACATTTCCAAAATAATATTCAGAAATCCAATTCATGTTTCGAAATGACTTCTTTTGGCACTACCAAAAGGGCCTGGATTTATGCCGACATTTAAAATGCAAGGCCAAGTTTACCATCAAATTGGTAGCATAATGCCATTGCAAAACGAAGAGCCTAACTTTTTACAGATCTATTTCATAACAGATCAAAATCGACAGTCTGAGCACCGCTGTCATTACCACAGACAGACAAGACTAGAAATAGTACTACTACTGCAAGCTATGTTCTAAACAGGAAATGAGCATATCAGAAATTTTAAATGTGCAATTGAAACTATAACAGATCAGTAGAAAGTTGTCATTTCTGCTGACAGAGCCCAAAATAATGAGCACAGAGGTCGCTCCAATGCACCTACGATTTCAGAGCTTGCTGTTATTCAGGCTGGCGGGTAACATGGAAACGGTGATATTGTCCTGCGCCTTAGAGACAACACGCACTCTAAAATTGCAGAAACACACAGGTCTTATGATGCACTACAACATCCCCCAATTTTCTGGCAAGGTCGGGATGACTACCGTTTTGAGTGGTGACAAACGGATCCTGTTTCAAGACGGCAAACTAACAAAAAAGTCACGTGCCTCAAAAGGTCTGTGAATCTCAAAAAGGATTTCAATTCCATTTTGAGATTCACAGACCTTTTGAGTCAATTTATTGTTGACATGCTTGTCAAGATTGAGGCAGAAAGACTGAGATACATTCGTTTGCATCAAAGAGAACTTTGTGAGGATAGTTATGCTTACTTGAGAGAGGCAGTTCTCAATGATGGAAACGTAAGCAACGTTGGGCAATTGATTATCTTGCCATCAAGTTTTACCGGTGGGCCACATTATATGCACGAACGCACTCAAGATGCCATGACTTATGTAAGAAATTACGGTCGGCCCGATTTATTCATCTCCTTCACGTGCAACCCAGCATGGAAATAAATTACGAATGAATTGATGGCAGGCCAAAAATTACATGATAGACATGATTTGATTGCAAGAATTTTTAAATTACAATTACTAAAAATGATGTACTTGATTGTCAAAGGCTGCGTTTTTGGGACTGTTCAGTGCTACATGTACACGGTGGAATGGCAGGAATGTGGCTTAGCGTATGCACACATTTTGGTTTGGCTAAAGGAAAAGTTGCATGTGCACAGAATAGATGGCATAATCAGTGCAGTACTTCCAGATCCTGAAACAGATCCAATCCTTCACGAGATTGTCAAAACGAATATGGTGCATGGACTCTGGGGTGCAATTAATTCGAACTCACCATGAATGCAAAACCACAAGTGCATAAAAAAGTATTCAAAGCAATATCTCTTGGAAACGCAAACAAGGCGGCAAGACGGAGACTCACTGTATCATCAAAAGAAACCAGCTGACGGTGGTTTTACGGCAACCATCAAAGTTCGTAGGACTGAATACAACATTGACAACCGGTGGATAGTTCCAAACTGCCCTCTTCTATGAAAAATTTTCAAGCACACATTAACGTCGAATACTGCAATTCAGTCAAATCCATTAAATGCGTGTGCAAATATGTCAACAAAGGGTCTAACATCGCAATGTTTGGTCCCTCCAAAGAAAACATGGCAAATGATGAGCCTACACTGTATGAGATGGGGAAGTACATAAGTACCAATGAAGGCATGCGTATAATCTTGGAGTTCCCGATTCACGAGCACTTCCCCACGGTTGTTCAACTCAGCGTGCACTTGGAAAATGGCCCCCACGTTTATTTCACTGGACAAACGCCCAGCAACGTGCTCAGAACCCACCGCAAACCACCCTCATGGCATTTTTTGATCTATGCAGGAATGTTGCGTTTGCTCAAGCATTTTTGTATAATCAGGTTCCAAAATACTACATATACAAAACAAACAAGAAATGACATCGGCGCATACAAGGGCAAGCCGTCCTCAACCACCTGAATGTGAAATCCAGCGTCAGTGATGTTTATACGGTGCATCCTAACCAATTTGAATGCTTTTACCTCAGACTGTTGTTGCACGAAGTTCGTGGTCCAATTTCGGTTAAGGATTTGCCAACAGCGGATGGTGTCGTATGCGACACGTATAAAATCAGCTTGCCAGCTGAGGGCCCTTATAGAAGATAACGCACAATGGAACAGCACGCTGGAGATAGCGGGTGGAACACGATCAAGAGCCAGGTTGCGAAACCTGTTTGCTGTCATGCTGCAAGTGTGTGTCTTGGCAAACCCCTTGCAGTTGTGGGAAAACCACAAAAATAATTTATCAGAAGACTTTCTGTATCAGGCAAGACTAGCAAATCCAACTGCCGAGTACAGTGACGAAATTTACAACCAAGTACTCATTGCCCTTGAAGAAAAAGGAAAGGCGTTAAGTGGGCCTGACTTCGAGACTTTTGGCCTTCTCAAACCAAACCGCAAAGATAATAACCTTTCGGATCAGTTGTTGAGAGAGAGAAATTACAAAACTATTGAACTCTCCGAGTACATTCGATGAAACGAACCGCTATTGGTACCGGATCAGGGAGAAGCATACAAAACACTTTCTCAGGCAGTTTTCAACAATGATGGAGGAATCTTTTTCCTGGATGCATTAAGTGAAACTGGGAAGACACGCCTCATTAATATCCTGCAGGCTAAAGTCAGACAAAACGGCATGATTGCACGGACGGTGACGTTATCTGGCACAGCCGCTAAGCTGCTGACCGGAGGTAACACGGCTCACTACACCTTAAAGTTGCCTTTGAACTTGCAAAACACAGAAACGCCCACTTGTAACATTGGCAGAGAAAAAGTCCTCGAGCAGTGTCATCTCATTGTCTGGGATGAGTGCACAATGCGTTTGAAGCGCTAGACACGACTTTGCAAGACATTCACAGAACTTATAAATGCATGGGTACAGTCACTCTTGTCTTGGCCGGTAACATTCGACAAGCCCTGCCAATGATACCCAGGGGAACCGAAGGTGACGAATTGCATGCTTACCTTAAAGCATCCTACGATTGGTGCAATATGCAGCGCCTCAGCTTCAACACAAATATGAGAGTGCACGTGACAGGTGATGCTGCATCTGGTGAGTTTGCTACCAACCCATTCCCTCGGAAATGGCGCTGTGGCATCCTGATGATCCAAATGGCACCATTTCAATTACATCCGTTGCAAACATAGTCGGTACTGTGGATGCTCTCACGGAAGCAGTGTTCGTAAATTTTCCTCATCATTTCCAGGATCACGACTTGTTGCTTGAAAAAGCCATTCTTGCACTAAAAATGATGCAGTTAACGTTGTCAACCGACAGCTTCTTTCACAATTAACGGGAGACGTTTACACGTAAAAGTCTATAGACTCGCCGGTGGAAGCTGAAGAAGCTGTTAATTATCCTGTTGAATTTCTCAATAACTTAGAATTGTGAAGAGTGCCATCGTACAAGCTTGTCTTAAACTGGGTGCTCCCATCATGTTGTTGAGAAATTTAGATCCACTGACACTCTGCAACGGAACGAGATTGACTGTCAAACATATCATGCCACAGGCCATTGAAGCTACGATTATGATTGGCCAGGAAGCGGGGCTAGATGTGTTCACTCCACGAATCATTCCGACTTATGTGACCTTCAAATTTAAAAGAATTCAGCTTCCAGTGCGCCTGTGTTTCGCTATGAGCATCAACAAGGCTCAAGGATAGTTGCTCAAAGTTGTTGGCTTAAATTTGAAAAGCTCTTGCTTCTCCCATGGAAAACTTTACGTCGAATGTTCCAGAGTTGGCAGCAAAGAAAATCTTTGCATTTTAGCGCCACATGGGAGAACTCACAACATCGTTCACCAAGAAGCATTGGCTTAGTATCAATTTTTTCCTCTTTTAGTTTTTCTAAAATAAAATTAAAAAGAAAACAGTTTGGCCTATTTAATTTCAAGCTTATAAACGATAATTTTTTACCCTATCCTTACGATTCACGATCAAATATTTCACCCCTCCAAGAGAAAACTACTTTAAGTTAGTTAGTAAACACAAAATCAAATATTTTCCATCAGAGTTGAATTTTTTGTTCGGATTTATCTGCTCGAAAACCATGATGAGTCTCCGACGAAGCTTAACATTGAGTTCCGTTCTCTATGTAAATAAAGCTTACACCAACAAACAGCGTCGGCAAAACGACGGGCGAAAAGTTAGTTTTTAATACGATATGACAGTGACAACAGCTGGCCACTGCACATACTGTGGACTGGCAAAGCATATTTCACGTGACACCAAAAATAAGTCATCGCTCTTTCCACGTTTATAAGTGAGTCACGAAAAAATTGTCATTGGCTGCCACCGGGAATCGAATCCAGGGTGTTCCAGTTACACGCCGGATATGCTTCCACTGCCCCGTAGCGGCCTCGAATTCCTCCAGACTCACGTACACTAACTGCCAAGTCAATTGGCAGATTGCTTCTTGAATCCCCGCACTATGCTGGGGATTCACCAGATATAAGCAGCAACTGAACAAATATTTAGAAGGCGAATTGATAATTAATACACACACTTGACGTGGACCAGGAACACCAAACAGAAGTCATCGCTCTTTCCACGTTTATAAGTGAGTCACGGAAAAATTGTCATTGGCTAACACCGGGAATCGAACCCAGGGTCTTCCAGTTTCGCGCCGGATATGCTTCCACTGCACCATAGCGGCCTCGAATTCCTCCAGACGCACATACACTAACTGCCAAGTCAATTGGCAGATTGCTTCTTGGAGCCCCGCACAATGCTGGGGATTCACCAAAGATATAAGCAGCAACTGAACAAATAATTAGAAGGCGAATTAATAATTAATACACACACTTGACGTGGACCAGGAACACCAAACAGAAGTCATCGCTCTTTAAACGTTTATAAGTGAGTTACGGAAAAATTGTCATTGGCTGCCACGGGAATCGAACCCAGGGTCTTCCACTTATGCTCCGGATATGCTTCCACTGCACCCCATGACTCACTTATAAACGTGGAAAGAGCAGTGATTTCTGTTTGGTGTTCCTGGTCCACGTCAAGTGTGTGTATTAATTACATTTCACGTGAATTGGCAAAGTGAACTCTAAAAACTGTGTGCATTGGGCAGACAAACACCCCCAGGATTTGTTACCTCTTCCCTTATAGGAAACCAGAGTGACTGTGGGGTGCGGCATTACAACTACTTCCATTCTTGGTCCCTACGTCTTTGAACAAGTGCTCCCTCACTGGTTATGGACATGTACTGTGACGGGTGCTCTCTGCGTTAACGAATCACATCATTCCAGGGCTGCAGCAACGACGTGTAATATCTGACGTCATTTGGATGCAAGATGGCGCTCCACTACAGCATATGTGTCAAACAATTGTTAAAACAGCACTTCGGTAACGGAATGACACAGTATATCTCACTATTTCGCATTTCCATGCCACTACATTCTCCAGATCTAACACCAATGGATTTCCGGCTCTGGGGATTTCTGAAATCAAAAATGTACAAAGATTATGCAAGAACTTTGTTTGACCTAAAACAAGCCATTAAATGAGAGCTTATTCATATTCCATGTAACATGTTCCACGTTTCGGTAATGCCCACGATTCACCGCATGAAATCTCTCATTGCCTGTGATGGCAGACACATCGATCATTTGTAAACAAAGGTAATTGTGACGGTTTCTTTTTGACTTTCTTTGCTCTGTTGCTACTTCTCATCTCATTTGAAAGTGCTATTTCTCAGTGGGCTTTAGGGTTAGAAAGAAACTGTTAACGCAGTTTCTGGTTTCTTAAGGTGCTGATCACAATAAGATATCACAAAGTAGATGTTGCCATTGGAAATTTCCGTAATTCGTGAGTTGACACCATAACCGTGAGAGCCCGATTCATTTGACCTGCATAAATCTCGAGCGCATATCTTTAAACGTCTAAATCCAAAATCTCATCCCAATTCATCAAAAACTGTGGTCACTAGAGGCTCGTAAATAGGCCAAGTTACTTTATGAACACCCTGTCTATAAATCTGTTCCATAGCGTTTAAATGTTTAAAAAAACGTCCCCGCAAATCTTTCGCTTTGGCGATGATACTGTATCTGAAGGCTAACATTTAAGGTAGTCATAATGAAAAGAAATATTATTTAAAAAAATTCTATCGATAATTCTGTGCCCACCGCACTTATTTTTTTAACACCGGAAAGAAAGGTAGCATATCAAAAGGAAGATTTCGATTTTTTTAATGAGTGCTACGTTTACAGAAAAACGACTTTTTCGCTGCTTGAAAAGAAGATTTACATTAGAGAAAAGAAATAAGACAAAACAAAGTAAGAATAACATGACATAATGAATCCCGCATGAAAGTTAAAGGGATTCAGATGATTTAATGGAAAACCGGAATTTTTGATGAACCCGTGATGAAAATATTCATAAAAGGGTGAACTCTTGTCTGATTATTTACTTATGAGCGAGATTCAGAATAACGTATTACCTTCAGCGATCCACGTCAGCTGATGAAACAAAGGCACGATATCTAGGTTATTGATTAAAAATTAGAAAGAAAGCACGCTCCACGTGATAAAACATGTTACCTTGAGCTTTCTTTATTTTATTTGATTCTTTATTTAACTTCTTTGTTTTGTGTTTCTGGGGTCACATATAATATGGGAGAAAGGAAAATATGCTCCTCATTTTTCTTCAGCTGTAATAGTTTTTTTTTGTTTACTCCTTTTTTTTCCGTCCGTTTTCCGGTTATTCTTTTCTGATACGAACATTTATTTTCATATATTGTAACTGAAATGGAACGGCTATACCTAAGAAAATGTGATGTTTCGAATATCTATTTGCAAATGCAAATCTTACCTTTGTTGAGAAGTCAGTCCGACAAAATAATAGGCGACGAGTATGAGATTGATTTCTAATCCATTTATATGCACAAATACACACACACACACACGAAGACACGTTAGTACAAATAAATCAGAAACTTATTCTTCAATTCTCAATTCGCAATCACGTATATTTTTGTGCTCGCGCTTCGTCTCCTAGCTTATAGAGGCAAACCAGAAACAAAACCACCAGTACACCGCGGTTGATGTTCTTGCATCACCCACTAACAATGAACAATCGCCAGTGGCTAGGCTGCCTCTACTAAGTCCAAGTTCCAATGTACACTTGAAAATTCACACATAAGCAAGATACTAATGCTAATGAATAAAGATGCATAAAATGTATTTCGCATAAACATAGAAGAATTTAAGTCAGTGCAAGTGTTTTTTATGAATGGATGCATAATGTGCGTAAAATATAATGTGTATTGCGATTTGAAATTCGTTATTTGTGCGTTTTGCATCCCAAGAGGAAATATTGTTGTTCTCCTGTATTTTATACATTGAGTGGCCACTTTATTATGACCCCCCCACCCTCAATACTTCGTTGGGCCACATTTTGCCTTTAATACTAAGTCGATTCTTCGTGGCATGGACTCCACGAGTTGTTGATAGGTTAGGTGGTTTGTGGAATCTGAGACCATGCTTGATGAATAGCACTTTCCACGAGTGTGAGATTGCAGGTTTGTGGGTCCTGCTGTCTGATGGCTGGTTTAACTTCATCCCACAAATTCTCAACGGGGTTGAGATCTGGAGATTGTGGGGGCCACCGAAGCAAACTAAACTTATCGGCTTGTTCCTGAAACTAATCCTGTACAATACGAGCACTATGGCAGGACGCATTATCTTAATGAAAGTAGCCTTCGCCATTGGGATAAACCATCCACATGAAAGGATGCACTTGGTCTGCAACGATGTTTAGATATGATGTTACAGTCAGACGTTGATAAACACGAATTAAAGGGCCCAAGGCATGCGAGGAAACCATTCCTCAAACCATAACGTTGCCTCCACCAGCTTGAAGGGTTGTAGCAATGCATTTGCGGCCCATGCTTTCGTGCTGTTTCCGCCAAATTCTCACTCGGCCATCGGCATGGTTCAACTGAAAATGTGATTCATCGGACCACATAATTTGTTTTCAATTATCGAATGTTCAATCCTTGTGATCCTGTACGAACTGGAGACGCTTTCTCTTGTTAACTGCGGACAGCAAAAGTGTTCGAATAGGCCTTCGGCTGCCATATCCCATCCGATGCAGTGTACGGCGAATAGTGCGTGCAGAGGTAATATGAGGGGATCCTTTACTAAGATGGCGCGTAATTTACTGCACTGTTTCCCTTCTGTTGTCTGTTACCAGCCTGGACACTCTCCGTTCCGCCTGAGCAGTCACTAGTCGATGACGACCACACGTTGCACGTAGAGACCCAGTTTTTTGACTGACAGTCCAGTCTTTAAACACTTTAACAACAGCTGCTCTGGAACATTTTAGGAATGCGGCGGTTTCGGTGATACTCGCTCCATGGCTCCGACCTCCTACAATCATCCCACGTTGAAAATCCGTCAAATCGCATTTTTTTACCATTCTCGTCACCCAAAATTCACTTTTACTACTGTCACAAGCACTAAGCTTTACCTTTTTATACTAGCCTCGCCCTCTGGCGGCGACAGCGTGCAGCCACAGCTCATTTGCTTAAAACTATCAGGTGATCATAATAAAGTGGCCACTCAGTGTATAAGTGACTTGATCTACAACTCCCGGGTTGATGCCGTGTTAGAAATATTAGACACTTGGCTAAAGATGAATCTTTTCCTCATGCGGTTTGTTACTTCGTCGTATTGTTGGATGTCATGTTTTCATTTTCTATATCGCGAGCGTTGACAGTTGTGAAATTCTACCATTTTTGATTCTTTTGTGAAACATATTCCTTCTGAACTTTTTTTTTATCACGATTATGAATATTATGCGGATATTATAAGCATTATTAGTAAATCAACGAACTAGGTTGGAAATAATGACATCACCGAAATACCAGTCATTTCAAAAGATACAGTACCATTAGGGTGGAAGAAACATGCAGGACCAAACGATGTCACAACAGAAGAAAAGATGCATGTTCAAAGATGTATGCACCTTCCTTTATTCAAAACAAGATGAAATTTAAAAAATCGCAATGAAAACATGAAAAGAGGAGAAATTTCTGAACGGAATTATTGTAAATATTCACTTTGATAACACGTAATGTAGTGGAACTATGTTGTCAGTTCGAAAAAGTATGAAATTTGAAAATTTGGTTTGGGATAGCCTGACATACGTTATATGGCTTTCATAGCTTCAACGGCGTATGCCGTATAATAATACAATTACTCACGTTGATTCATAACTGTGTCGATAATAACCAGCCGACAAAGTATCGCATTGTTTCATTATTTATTCCCGATACTCCCATGTATATTCACATTTAAATCAATTCTATTTGTAATATAGTGAAAATGCTGTACAACATTTCATTATATAACAAATAGAATCGATTTAAATGCGAATAATGTTTTTGAAAAAGCCATATAAATGATTTGTTTTAAAAAAAACATGTAAACCATATACAATGCTCTACAGCATTTCATTATATAACAAATATAATTGATTTAAATGCGAATAATGTTTTTGAAAAGCCATATAAATGATAATTTTTTTTAAAAAGCCATGTAAACCATATAGAATGCTCTACAGCATTTCATTATATAACAAATAGAATTGATTTAAATGCTAATATACACTGGAGTATCGAGAATAAATAGTGAAACAATGTGATACTTTGTCAGCTGGTCATTATCGACACATTTATGAATCAACGTGAATAATAGTATTATTATAAGGCATACGACGTTAAAACTATGAATAAGTCTCACCACGTATGTATACACTGAAGTGCCAGAAAAACTGGTACACCAGTCTAATACTAGGTAGGTCCCCCACGGGAGCACAGTACTGCAGAAATACGACGGGGCCTGGACTCCACTAGCTTCTGGAAATACGCTGTAGGCAATGCACACCATACTTCCTGCAGAGCGTTCCACAATTCGGGTGTATACCGAGGTCTCGGATTCATGTGTTCGATAGCGCGTTGCATGGCATCCCAAATGTGTTCTATCACGTTCAGATCTGGGGACTTGGGTGGGAATGGCAACACTCCAAACTCAGATAAATGCTCCTGTAATCATAATGTGGCGTCCTGACACTTGTTTAGAGGTGCATTGTCCTGTTGGATCAGGCCGAACCCATCAGCATGAATGCAACACATGAATGGGTGTACCTCGTCAGAAAGGATGCGCACATAGCGTTGGCCGCTCACAGACATTTCTAAGCGTACCAGGGGTCCCAGTGAAGTCCAGCTAAACACACCCCATACCATTACGGAACCCCCAAAAGCCGGTACAGTTACCTGTTGACATGCGGGATCAATGGCTTCATAGGGTTTGCGCCACACACGATTTTTTTTATTTGCCCGATACAGTTGGAAACGCTACTCGTCCGAACAGGCTACTTGTTTCTAATCATCAAGTTTCCAGTGGCGGTGATGCCGTGCCCAAGCGAGGCGCATAGCTCTGTTTCGTGTACCCATCAACGAGACTACAGTTGGGCGTCGGCTCCCAAAGCCCATATCGTACAGGGTACGTTGCACAGTCCCGACGCTGATGCTTGTTGATGCTCCAGCATTGAATTCCATTGATACCTGCGAGAGTGTTGCACGCCTATCGCGTGAAACGATTCTTGACAGCCGAGGATGGTCATGTTAACCCAATGTCTTTTTACGGCCACACTGGTATTGTAGGTTGGAGGTTTCGCTGGAATTCTTGTAGTCTGTTTCACCCTTGCAATGGTCATACGTGAAAATCTGAACTTCGTTTCTACCACCCGAATTATTATGGCCCATCTCACCTGCGCCAGCTATGACACCGCGTTGAAAATCGATAAAATCGTTATTACTTGTCATTCGCATGCCGAAAACAGCTCTGACAGCTGGCAAGGATGTCTATCGCTTTAAATACGCACTGGCGGACGTAACCGAGTACGCGCGTAGGTGACGTTGCTATGGGGTTTTATTTTTTTTCATAATTTCGTCTGTACCAGTTTTTCTGGCACTTCAGTGTATACTTTCATGTGTTCGCCTTATTGTGAGGTAAATTTTATGAAATGTAAATGAGAATTTATATGACTTTTTTCAAAAATATTGAACTCCAAAGATAGATGCCTAAAGGCGTTTGGAAGCAATGTTATCAAAAGTATAGAAATAAACAACAGACAATGCCTGAATGCTGATGATGAAATTTCTCCCATAATGAAGATATACCCATTCTAATTGGTATCCATAATAAATATAGGATTTCTGGATACCATATATGTCTCCTTACAACACGCAATTTTGAACCTGTCCTTTGGATACAATGCAGAGAGTTACAACGAAGAGCCAATACATTATGCCACCCGCTTGTTCATGCAAATCGAAGCAAGTGCAGGTAAATGATGTCGCATGTGAAAGTCATAAAACGGTGCGAATAGCACGTGTTAAAGACCTCCATTAATCAGTGTTATTCTTCTTCAGATGGGAAAGGTAGCAGACGAGCAGACGTAGGAGCGTAAGACAAAGGCCAAATTTTAGTGGCAAGATGATTGGGTCAGATCATTCCTTAGACGGCAGGACTTGTGGAGTGCTGATGGTCAGCCGTGGTGAGTAGCTTCAAATATTGGTCCGAGGGGAGGGGGAAAAATTACAAATTATTCGAATGTATTTATTTTGAAGAGTTGGTTACAAATTCTTCAAAATAAATACATTCGATTAATATATTTTAAACATAATTTAAATGGTGACAACTTACTAGGGCAAAATACGTTCAGATATTCCACAGCCAACCCAAACAAATATAACATTCTAACAATTCAGCAACTGTTTCACTTCAACGTAAGCAATATTATGTACAAACGAATTAAAATGAGCCTCGGACATGAGCTTATACAAATTAATAATGTTACGTACCGTCATAATATTCGTAACCAAGCTTTGTTGAGACTTACTACACTTAGAACACAAACTACCGAACAAAGTCTAGATTATTCTGGTTCGGTGTTTTGGAACTCCTTGCCTGCAGAATTGAAATTTGTTAATAACTTCAATTTGTTTAAAAAGAAATTAAAACACTACTTACTTAAAAACTGATATCCATTTATTAGTAAAGAAAGGGAGGTTGATTGACAGCGATTATTCGACTGAGGGGGGAATACGAGGGACTTACCAGGTGAAGATTCAGTGACCAAGGGACAGGGATCTACTCAATGATAATTGGGTAGGGGACGACAACTCATGTTTTTCATCACTTTAACATTATTTTTCCCTTGATATTCTGTTAATTCAATATTATGATTAGATGTTTAATTTGATATTTTTTTCCTTTTTTGACTCTGTTCCTGTCATATCAACGTTCTTGTCTTGACTTAAACCTAGGGAGATCAAGGCTGTTCGGGTCTCCTGGGGGCCTTTTCCTTGATCTTCCCTGCTGTTATTTTTATGTTTATGCTTAACCATTCAGAATCATTAATTTTGATATGTAACAGCAAGATCTATAAATGAAATGAAAAGCTACGAACAGCGGGCAAGGCGTAGGCCGACTACGGCTCACATCCAACTTCGATGAGCCGTGGCACAACTCGCCAGCAATTTGAATGCTGGAGACTCGTGTAATGTGTCAAAACATACACTACATCTAACTCTGCTAAAAACGGAACTTTTTGAGGCGAGTATCAAAATGGAACCTTGAATGATTGGCAGATCGTCTTGTCCTATGAACCTCGTTTCCTATCGCGCCATGTGGATGGGCGTGCACGGTTACGAAACACGATGGGAACACCGGAATATAAATGTTCGTCTTTTTCTGTTAAACAGCGTCACTCCACAAGTCTTGCCGTGTGCTTCCTTCAGCTCTCACTCACAAGTCCTGCCGCATGCTTCGTTTAGCTGGGAAAGTGTTAGCACCAAGATGCATTGTGGAAGGAAATCAACCCGGTGGGGGAAGTGTAACGCTTTGGGTAACGTTCGTCCGAGAAACCCTGGGTTCAGTAATTCATGTACATTATACTATCCTGACATATAAAAGACAAAGTTGCGTCGACATGGATCACTTTTTAAGTCATCATATGAACAATCGATAAACAAATGACGCCCCGCTTAGCTTTTCGTGTTTTAGCGCCGGTGACATCATCACCTACACGCGCACAGTGCACGCGTACATCACTTTGTTTTGTTGTTATAGCAACAAAGAACACAGCTGTTGGTGTGACGTCATCTCATCCAAATCATTTTCACATGAAGTCAGAGATAAGTTACGTCACACAGTCAACTCTTTTGAAATAGGAAAACTCTACGTCACAAATTTTGGTTTTACTTTACATACCCTTGATTATATACTTTATTACGCTGTTTAACAGAAAAAGATGAACATTCATATTCCGGTGTTCCCACCATATTATCCGTAACCATTCCTGTTTAATGTTTTGTTTACGTCTTTCTTCTTTCGTTCGAAGTTAGAGTTTTTCTTTTTCGAGTGCGATGAAAGTGGAACCATACAGTTCTAGGTTGTAAGATGTTTTACAAAATTATTATTTTTTTATGCATTTCCCTCCTTAAAGTATTTGATGACCCTTAATATTTATTAAATTTATTAAGTTTATTACGTAATTGAGACGACGTGGATCACTTTTATTTTAGTAAGGCAAGGACGAACGTTACTGTCCTTCGCGGACTTTACTGTTGTTTTAAACCTCGCCGATGCCGTGTCAAAAAAGAAATTTACCTCTTTTATTAGATTAAGAGATTGAAAAAAAAAGCCGCAAAGCCGATTACGATAGAGCAAGTCGCGAACAACGCACTGCAATTGAAAGACAAGACGTTAACCGCCGGAATGCCGAACATGTCAGAAACAAAGACAAAAATGCAGTTCAGTTGAAGGAAATTCTGAAATTCGACTTTTGCATGATCGTCGTACTAATATGACGCCGGAACATATTGAAGCTGAATCTCAGGGCATGAGAAATGTTCATATTGCAGCGGCACAAAATATGACCCTCGAACAAAGGAATGAACGCTGTGCTCGAGAGATTCAGAGGAAATTAACGAACCGCCAAACAAATGCTACACTTCACGTGGCTTTAAACGTTATAGACGATGAAAAGACTGTAGCGAGACACTCGTGTGACACTCTTAAGCAAATTTGTGAATTTTGTACAGTAAAAAGCTTTGCCGCAGGGAGATCTTAAGTTGGTAAATTTTGTAAATGTTGTTCCAAAGGAGCAGTAAAATTAGATCCCATTCGCACTTCCCCATTAATTGAACAACTTATGAAATCTCAGCATGAGCATTCAAGAAACTTTATGATTAACATATGGTCGATTAATAGTTCTCTTGCATTTGCATCGATGGGAGCACAAATGGCTCCTCCACCAGGTTATAGACCTTATTGGTTTAGAATAAATGGATCAATCTATCATCGTGCAAAGGCATTATATCCTGACAATGGTGAACAGCGAAATTACGCCCATTTGTACATATTGGATGCTGATGAGGCTGCTCCCCAAAAAGTGCAAAGGCGAGAAAATATTAGGCGCAATAAAGATCTGTTACAAACACTGAGTACATTAATGACAGAATATAATCCATTTGTGGAAGCATGTAAAATGCTTTATGAAGTCGATATTTGAAAATGCAGATGGTGAACTTCCACTCGAACTTGAATCATTAATTCATTTCCGTGAAAGTACAAGCACCAACAATAGAAAAACAGAAATAATAAGCCTTCTCGATTCAAATTTATAGCCTTCGGTTTATCCTCTTCTCTTCCCATATGGTGATCAAAGTTGGGTAATTGACATTCTATTGCAACATAGACCAACGTCTTTACTAAGTGTTGTTAACCAATATACAAAGCCACGGTCAAGGGTTACATAAATACAGTACTAGCAATCAGCATTGTCTTTCGATCCGGGACGAATTCAATAAATTATTAAGCGCAGAAAGCTTAGCAGCAATACATTGTTGATGCATATGTAAAGATGGAGGCTAATAGACTGAATTATATACGAAAAAGTAAATCAGTCTCAGTTAAGGGTCGAAAGTATAAAGGTCTGATGAACCAAATACAGAATGCTGGAGATGATGAGCTTTTCCTGGAAAAGCTCTAATTTTGCCATCATCATTTAAAGGTAGTCCACGAAATATGATGCAAAATTATCAGGATGTAATGGCGATAGTCAGAAAGTACGGAAAGCCTGATCATTTTCTTACTATGACTTGCAACCCGAAATGGGAAGAAATTATTGAAAACTTGAATGGTAAATCTGTCGAAAGGCGTCCAGATTTACTTGCAAGATTATTCCAACTAAAGTTGAAAGAATTAATGAAGGATATGACCAAAAGGCATATTATTAGAGTTCCGGTAGACAAAGTTCATGTAACCGAATTCCAAAAAGAGGGCTTCCCCATGCTCATGTTCTCTTGATTTTGATAGAAAATGACAAACCACCATTGCATCAGAAAATTGGCCAAATGGTATCGGCAGAACTTCCAGATAAAATTCATTTACCAGTTTTACATGCAGCTGTTGCGAAACAGCCCGTGTGGTGAAATTAATCATACTTCACCCTGTATGGAAGATGGTAAATGTTCCAAGCTATTCCCGAAGTCTTTCCAAAATGAAACAGTAGCTAAGAAAGGCGGGTATTATTTATATCGCCGTAGAAAGAACGGTACATTCACAACTGTACGCGGTAAAACAATTGATAACAGCTGGTTGGTACCTTATTATCCTTATCTTTTGTTAAAGTAAAATTGCCACATTAATGTCGAGGTGTGCGCTACTGCGAAAAGCGTGAAATACCTTTTCAAGTTCGTATACAAGGGTCAAGACGGTGCAAATGTGCATATAACAGAGCACAACAACAAATACGACGAAGCAAATAGGTCATGTTAATTCCCTATGCGTTAGCGCACCTGAAGCATTGTGGCGAATACGCTGTTAAGATATGCATCAGTAATCTCATACAATAGTTAGATTACCTGTTCACCATCCTGAAGAACAGAACATTACCTTTAATCAGGAACGTTTAAACAATGATTTAAACTTTGTTCATAATGCTCAAAGAGATACAATGCTGACTTTGGTTCAAACTAAATGAGGGCAATGAAGATGCGCAATCCATTTCATATAGCGGCATGCCAAGACATTATGTGTTCAATCAAAAAGAAAGACAATTGGTTCAAGGAGAACGTGGTAGAGATAGTGTGTTTCGAAAAATGTATTCAGTCAACCTTGGATCTGATCCAGAAAGATATTGTTTGAGACTACTGCTACTTCATGTGTCTGCATCGTAAAGCTTTAATGATCTAAGAACAATCAATGAAATTCTATATGATATCATCCAAGAAGCTGTATTGCAGAAAGGTTTAATTAAGAATGATGAAATATGGGAGAAAACCTTAGATGAACCATTAGTTTGCAGCATGCCTCGACAACTACGAGATTTATTTGCATACATTCTTATCTTCGTTTCACTACCCAATGCACACGAATTGTTTGAAAAATATAAATCCCACCTTTGGGAGGATTTTGCACACAGACATAACATGGGATATACTGAGGACTGTGAACATTGCTTGAATTTGACTCTTCAAGAGATTAGCGACACTCTCAAAGCTAACAACAGCTTATGCGATAAATATAATCTTCCAATTCCATCAAGTAACATTCCTCAAAATCCGGATGTTTATTTCGGCAGGGCTGCAGAACGACAAAAACTACAGAAATGACAAGTAATTTAAATGCAGAGCAAAAAGCAGCGTATGGCAGTATTATGTCAGCAACCACTAATGATGATTTTCCTCATAGATGTTTTTCCTCGATGGCACGGGGGCGCACAGGAAAAACTCATTTGTATAAAACCCTCCTCAGCACTATCCGAGGAGAAGGAAACATTGGCCTGTTGCATCCACAGTAATCGCTGCTAAACTGTTAGAAGGTGGTAAAACATACTTTAACCAATTTAAATTAGAGCCACCTTTAAATGAAACGTCTACGTCGAATATAAAGATTGATTCCACCGATGCCGAAATAATTCGATCTGCGAAAGCCATCATTTTGAACGAAGCTACAATGGCCACCGGTACTGCTTTACTTACAGTTGACCGAATACTGAAATATATTGTGAGAAAATCAGAAACCTATTAGTAGCAAAGTCCTTTTACTTGGATGAGACTTTAGACAAATTTTCCCTGTTGTCAAACATGGTGACAGAACCAAAATACACGAAACCAGCATTAAATGCAACCAATTATGGGAAACGTTTGAGATTTTAAGACTCAAATGTAATGTTCGATCTGTTGATTCATCATTCAGTGAATGGCTTTTACGACTTTGTAATGGTGCCCATGAAATAGCAGATGGTCTACCAGGGGAAATGATAGAGATAGCTACACATATTTTATATGATGGTGATATAGCCAAAAAAATATTTGGTGTGAACTTGAAAATTTCTTTAAAACATTTGCAAAGAAAGCCATTCTGTGTCCCAAAAACTCTGATGTTGACAAATTAAATGAGAATGTTCATGATTTCTTAGTGGGGACAGCAAGACAGCAAGCACTTACTTAAGCTCTGATTAAATTGATGCCGATGGCGAAGAAAATACTGAACAGTATTATCCAATTGAATTTTTAAACGAGCAAACTCCATTAGGAATGCCACTTCACAGACTGAAGTTGAAGATTGGAGCTATTGTTACATTCCTGAGAAACCTCAATACACAACATGGTTTATGCAGTGGAACAAGACTGATAATTAAAGAAATAAAACCCAATTTGATCATTGCAGAAATACTCACAGGCTCAACATGTGATAAAACTGTTTTTATTCCGCGAATTGACCTCGGACCTATTGATGACGTCACATTAACATTAAGACGACGAAAATTTTCTGTTATGACCATTAATATGTCTCAAGGTCAAACACTGGAGCAGGTAGGTATCTACATTCCTGAATCAGTGTTTAACCATGGACAAGTCAAGAGTTCGACGGTTTGATGAAGTCACAGTTAAAGTAGTCCATGTGCCAGAACAAGGAACACTACTTCCAGATTCCGTAAAGATATTTACAAAAAATATAGTTTACAAAGATATTTTCAAACGTCGTTTATAAACGCTTGAATAGTAATAAGTGATTTCTAGAGCCCGTTGTATTCTTATCTCAACGGGCTTTACAGCTAGTGACGTCTATAACGAACCAAAACATCATTGCAAAACAGATATATCCTTTCATGGCAACGATATTCTCCTCTAGTAGGGCCTTCTTTTAGAAGGGCAATGAAGGAAAATTAAGTTCCCTTTCTGATGAGGGAAAATAAAGGATAAAACAGTGTGGAAGATGTTCGAGGGCATACATAAGACTTATTTTTTTTCATCTGATAGGTAAAACAGATAAAAAATGCTTGTAAGCATTTAAAAGAAAAGAATATCAAACTTAGTGAGTAGATTTGATTTTCAATCACAATTATTACCAGGAAACATCATTATGATATCTATCTTATGTGCCACAAGATCATGATTAAGTAACTTAGCGTGAAATGAAAGGGATGGCATACAATAAATGTGAACGCCAGTTATTAACAAAGTAATGCCTGATAAGTAATCACATTCAACAGATTTCATGTATCATATGTGTAAATGACTTACTTAGTTCTGCTCGTGGCGAATAACTTGTGTGTTTAGGATCATGATGAATTCGTCCTACTGCTAATCATGCAATAATGCCGACAGCCCCTAAGCTTCCAGGTGTCTGAAAAATTGAAAGTTATTAATCGAGCCCACTTATCAGATTGCTTAATTTTGCTGGCGAAAAGTCACGAATGATAAAGTGCGTGGTCAGTTTCCAGTCATTCGATAGAACTCGGCAGTCCCGTCCACTTATCAAAATTGCAGTTTGTAAGATGAAGTATTGCGTTCCACTGCGCTCCAGTGAAAACAAAATTAATAAACACCGAATTTCACTCACCCCTTCTCCTCAGATCTACTGGCAGGTTATAAATCAAATGAGCAGATTTGCTAATTTCATTTACCAGCTGTAAGTAGGCGTGATCTGTTCATCCACTCCCTAATAACCTGCTTTGCATGAACTCATTTAGAGACTATAGAAACCATTCTTTAACTTCGGCTTTTCTAGCGAGCCATTTTGAGAATTCGTAAAGAGATGTGTCACTTGTTTTACAATTAGACCATAAAAATGTTTCGATTTTACTTGAAGAAAGAAAAAGTAATGATTTCCGATTTTGATGAAACTGCTTTTACAAAAATAAAAAATAATATTATAAAAAATAAAGTTCACATTCATATTCAACTGGTTTTTTTAAAATCAGGAGCTATCGCTCTCAACTTTTGGCTTTAGGTTATCACCCAGATAATATATTTGACTCAATTTTTTCAGAATCTCATTATTCTTGTAATTTATATTAACATTCAGAATATTTGAGTACCGCGATTATTTAATATAAAATGTATTGTTGTTTGGTTGTTTTAATCTTTATACGAATGCGTGTAATATACACTGCTGACCACCCAAAATGCAACACCAAGAAGGAGACGAGATAGCAAAGCCAGATTTACTGGACACATAACACCAGATACAAAGATGAAACGATTGAGCTTACATGCCCGCGCGACTTGCTGAACACGCAGAAATCAATAGTTCGTGTGGCCCACATGGCTGGAAATAACGGCCGCTGCACGCCGCGGCATCGAACGAAAGAGGCTTTGGATGTGGGATTGGGGTATGTCGGTCCTGGCACATGTTGCCACAGTTCATCAGGTGTTGCCGTGGGTGGTGTTTGCCGGGCCACTCGGTTGCCGATCAGGGACCAATCGTGTTCGATGGGCGAAATATCGGAAGAACAGGCGGGCGTCGGCAGCAGTGACACCTGGTGGGCCGTGAAGAATTGTTGCACGATGCGTACCACGTGTGGGCGCGCATTTTCATGTTAAAACGTGGCCGCTGGCAGGTCCTGCAGGTGAAGGAGGACTACAGGCACCAAAACGTCGGAGATGTAGCGCTGGATGTTGAGTGTACCGGCGATGCGTACCACAGGGGTGCGGGTGTCATATCCAATTGCGCCCCAAACCGTAACGCCAGGCGACGGACCGGTATGGTGATGCATAATGCAGGCGTCATACAGTCTCTCGCCGAAGTACCGCCACACGCGGATCTGGCCATCGTGGTGTTGCAGACAGAAGCAGAATTAATCGGAGAAGACAATGTGATGCTATTCCGTAGTCTAGGTGCGGCTCTCAACGACCCACTGCCGCCGCAATCAGCGGTGGTGTAACGTGAGTGGTAATCGGAGCAATGAGCGCCGTGCGACAAATCCCCGCCCCTGCAAACGACGTCGAACGGTATGTGCTGACACAGGTTGTTGCGCAAAATATCCTAATTCCTGCGCTAACGTTCGTGATGTGGCTGTGCGAGCCGTGAATGCCCGCCGCACAAGATGCCGGTCCTCTCGTTCGGTGGTGTGCCGTGGATGCGGCTATCGCTCACGTCGGTCCATCCGTCCCTCCTGCACCCACAGAATCCATCCTCGCCTCACTGTGGCTGTATGTCGTCCCACACGGGCGCCGATACCTCTGTACGATAAACCGCTGTCGCGATAAGTCAACTTTCGTCCTCTGTCGAACTCCGAAACGTGCTGGAATGACTGCCGTATTCTGCGACGAGGCATCAGGAAGCTTCCCACGCACAGGTCCGGTAGCACAACACACTTCCACTATTTACACCCCGCCTTCTGTGCGCCTTTCTTATAGTGCTTCTCGGTGGCGTGCCGGGCGCTCATGATTTGCATATGCCCTGCAATGCTAATCGTTTGCATGTCCTCTCGCGGGCAATGCATGATGCGATTTTCAGCCAATCGGGTGCTTTCTTCTTGGTGTTGCATTTTGGTTGGCCAGCAGTGTATATTAACATTCAGAAAATTGAGTACCCGATTTCTTTAATATAAAATGTAATTTTGTAAGGTTGTTTCAGCTTTTATACGAATGTGTGTAATATAATTGTATGAAGACGGGATTTTCTGTAACACATACGCGGGAACGGCATGATCCCCACTATGCGCCTCAGTCTTATGGGCTTCATTGTCATCCATTATACTGGACAACAACCAGAATGTGTCTGAGACAAAAGTAGCTCTTTCGAACTAATTTGGGCATGTTGATCACGAATATGAACTAAAAAATCGTGAATTAGCTCTAGCTGTCAAGATGCGAAAGGCGGGAGGCTTCAGTGGAAATGGACGGTCTACACCAGAAGTGCAATTGCTCGAGCTCGTGATTTCCCACGAGACGCATATCGTTGAGCCCGAATTGGATGGCGCAATCTGTAGCACTCATTGCAATAACATTTTCTGCTTTTCCTCATTTGCGTTGGGGATCCTGTGAATGCAGACATGTCGTTCAAAAACCTCGTGAATGTGTGAACAGTGTGGATATTATTTGTTATATCTGTGGGCAAACTACTTTGCTATCACACAGATGGCCCATTACACCGACCCTAAAGAAAGCTCACAGCCTTAATTATAGTTGTAAGATCGGTGACCAGGACCAGTATTGGGCTCCACACATATGTTGTCAACCCTGTGCATTGAATCTGTGCTACTGGTTGAACCGAAAAGGACGGTTGTTGCGTTTTGCAGTTCCAGTGGTGTGGAGGGAACCGACAAACCACCTTAATGATTGTTAATTTTTCATGACTCCTCCATGATTGCTACTTTTGCATGACTCATTCATGATTGCTGCCTTTGCATGACTCTTTCATGATTGTTACTTTTTCATTACTCTTTTTGTACATCGTACTTAGAAGGAAAAAAGCGTCAGACAAAGATCTTTGCTCTTTACACGTCACGGAAAAATTCTCATTGGCCGCACCCGGGAGTCGAACCCAGGGTCTTCCAGTTACGCGCCGGATATGCTTCCGCTACATCACAGCGGCATCAAATTCCTCCGGACTCACACGCGTTAACTGCTAAGCCAATTTGGCAGGTTGCTTCTTGGAGCCCCGCACAATGCTGGGGATTCACCAAAGATGGTAAGCAGCAACTGAAGAAATAATTAGAAGGTGAATGAATAATTAATACAGACATTTAACGTGGACCAGGAACATCAAACAAAGATCTTCGCTTTTTCCACGTTTATAAGTCAGTCACGGAAAAATTCTCATTGGCCGCCACCGGCAGTCGAACCCAATGTCTTCCAGTTACGCGCCGGATATGCTTCCGCTACACCTCAGCGACCATTGATCTATCCCAATGTTCCCTCTGCTACACGCCCAGTGCCTCACGGGGAAGGACATCCATTTCCGGACCCAAGATTGCAGGTCCAGACTGAAGCAATGGAATATTCTTGAAGAAAATGTGCATGTGTCTGTGCTTCGTGTTCGGCAAAAAGATCTGCTTCCATCTTTTGAAAAGGAGAGATATCTCATTGCTTGCGTTGTTATAGTGAGTCTAATGGCAGCACTACAAATGGCCTGCAAAGACGAAGATTGGAGGCTGTTCGTGGATTTTTCCAAGTTGAGCTTAAGAGCTGTGATGTCCTATAATGGTAACGCTTTACCATCTGTTCCACTCGGGTATGCAGTCCACATGAACGAAAGATACTACAACATGAAACAAATTTTACCCAACCATCAACTATGGCAAGTATAAATTCAGAATTTTGATGAGCTGAAGGTCATTGCTATGTTGATGGGGCTTTAGCAGGGTTAAACAAAGTTTTGCTGTCTCTGGGACAGCCATACCAGGACTTCCCACTACGAAAAAGGATTTCCCCATTACAATAAGTTGAACCGGGGAAAAACATGTACTTAACTAACCAGTTGTAGAATTCAGCTCCTGGACTAATAATAGGATTTTGCAAATGCCGGAAACCGAAATGGGGTAGGATTGTTGTACCTTCGTGATAAATGTCCAAGTATTAGTAAAGCCAAAATCAAGGAAGCTGCATTTGTTGTCTACAGATACATAAGCTTTTCCGAGAGAAGCGCTTTGAAGATATTATCACAAGTGATAAAAAGTTATCTTGCAAAGCTTTCCAGCTAGTGGCTGCAAACTATATAAGAAACAATAAGACTGACAATTGTCAGAGCTTGTGGGAACCCTCTTTAAGCTCTACGAGAGACTAGGGTGCAACATACAATTGAAATTGCACGTTTCAGACTCTCTTCTGGATTTGTTCCTAGCTAACGTTGTGCTGTCCGTAAGAAGCACGGATAACTGTTTCATCTGGAATTTTTTCCGCATAAAAAGGTACCAAGGGAAATGGAAAGTAGCAATGCTAGAAGACTATTGTTTGGCCCTTTTGAGAGATGCTTCAGAAACTCATTACAAGCTGCAGGCAAAGTGGCGTAGCTGTGAACCCTTTCCTCTAGGAGGATTTTTATAAGGTATGTATCGTATATGCGAATGTGTAAAATATTGCTTTACACATATTTCAAAAACTAGAGCCAATCTGGTGTTTTAATAGCCATTTTCATATTCAGCAGCCCAAAGGTAACTTTGTTTTATCTCAGATGCAAACAGAAGTCAAAATGTGTTGTCTAGTGTTATCGTTCTACTGCTTTGTGTATGCCGCCCTAAGCTTCTGCAACGGTCTGTCATGAGGCAGTCTCTTCCGTGTCGCACCGACATGCTTTTGGATTTCATCACATTCCCACTTTTACCTTTTTCACTGTCGTTTTCTATCCCTTTGTATCAAATATAATATTTAATTTTCCATCGGTGGTCCGTTGTTCTGACAATATGTCCAGCGCGTTGCCATTACAAGAATTTTACTCCGATCTGATGTCTTCCACTCTTTTCATTATTCTGACCCACGAGTTCCTCTTCTTATTTTTTCTGCTTGTACCAAGCATGCAGCTTTCCACGCCTCTTTAATTTGAGGTCTCAGCATGTCTTTTTTAGTTAAAGCCATGTCTCTTGAAGTGAAATTGCAATGACGTTGGATTACATGCTTTCATCATCCAATTGAAAAACTGTGTATTCGCTAAATCCGAGAATGTGTGCACTGTTTTATTCGTAATTCTAGAAATCCGAAGCAAAATAACTGTTACTGCCCTGTGATCCAATAAACTGAGACGTTGAATTTTGACCATTAGTCCGAGTTGGACCCGTATTTGAGTTCACGATGAGGCAAGGATTTTTGGTTTTGTCTGTTGGCGCTGGTTCTGTTCCATTTCCGGAACCAATGACAACATTAGCAACGGGTGACTGCCAGAGAACCTACCGTAATGCACACACTGACCACTGAGCTAGAAACATTTATGATGCAGATGTACTTAAAGGTCACTTACACAGTGTAAGGGAAATAGGTGGTCATGTGCTTCAGTCGTGGTCTCTGCAGTTATTTAAGATTGTTGCTTCTAAGTAATGGTGGTCATATTAATTAATAACAAGGAACTGTACACAAATTACAGTTAAAATAGTAGGCTACTAGTGATCCAAATTGTTTGGCGTAGAATATAAATCAAAGTTTCCAAGCTTTCGCACATCAACCAGATGGCTTTTTAAAGGAAATCAGACAGCTAACTGCAAACTGGATAATGGGACACTTCAACAATTTGAACGTAATGACTTGACTAGACAATAAATGAAAAGGCGCAAATGTTATCAGTCATTCGAAGAAACGAGGTCACGTTGGTTGGGCGCGCGGTACTGTGGTAGAAAACACAGCATCATTTAAAGAATTGATTCCAAATGCGTGGCAACTCGAGAGAGACGCTATCCTTGCAAGCCTCACTGCTGGTCAAGATTTCCAAGGTTTCGCGAACGACAGTAGATTTAGGTGTGGAGTATGAAGCTAATTTCTTGATATCATTCCACATAGGAACAGCGGACTTGAAGTTGACCTCTCTTGATAGGGCAGTGGTTATTTTGCCGTCTTTTGTATCCCTTTTATGTTCGTTGATTCTAATTCCAAACCAACGTTTGGTCATCCGATGTAGTATCGCTTGAAACCGTCCGGATATTGTAGTGGGACTGCATAAACATCTGCCTCATTGAGAAGATGGGGGTTGTCAATATTTCTCTTAAGCATCGTATATAAAGATGCCGGAGACATTACAACGGCACCGAAGCTCATCCTCCTGATTTTTTTTTTATTGGAGGTTTAACGACCACCGTGAGCAACTGAACGGGCTATAAGCAGTCGCCCGTCCCTAATTTAAGGTCACTGGTTCCAGAGAAGGGAAAAAGACAGCGCCGTAAGACAAACAGCATCCTTGCCTCACCGGGGTACGAACCCGGACACCGTTTGGACGAATTAACAGAGGCCATCGCTTAGACCACTGCGACACCGGGGCGGCCATCCTCCTGAGCGCATTTTTGAGTTGATAGGAAACTTTTGGTCTGTAGGGAATAGAGCTCAGGCAGCGACGTTGCGGCATAGAACGATTGACACGGCTGGTTCTGGCTTTTCCGATAAAGTTATGCATCTGGTTCGACGTATATAATGCCTCCATGGCCGATTCGACGATGATTTTTAGTTCAGATTCTTTAGAACGAACATCGGAGGAGACGACGACGGCTCTTCTAAATCGAGAACGGAATAAGGCCGTCTTTTAATCACCAGGGCAGAATAAACTGCGGAGCATCAAGTTGGGAACGGAGGTGGGTTTATGATAGATTCCGTAGGAAGGTGATTGCCATGCGGTTTTCTCACTAAGACGTCGAGATAAGGTAAGGTACCACTGCTCTCAAGCTCCATAGTGAAATTGATCGTAGGGTATATATAATTGACTTTATCGAGGGAGAGTCTCCTTTCCGTGAGGCCATATGAAAAACACGTCGTCCGCAAATCGCAGGCAGTAGGTAGGCCTTGGGGTGATGATAGTGAATATATTTTGCTCAATGGGACGCAGTATTGCTTCTTCGAGAACGGCTGAAAGCGAAGATTCCATCGGAGCGTCATTTACTTGCTTATAAACGTGCCCTAGGAAACTGAAGTAGCTGGAATTTGATCAAGTTCAGTCTGCCTTTTCATTTATTGTTTAGTCAAGTCACCACGTTCAAATTGTTGAAGTGTTCCATTATCCAGTTTGCAGTTAGCTGTCTGATTTCCTTGAAAATTTTGAGAAAGCTTGTAAACTTTGATATATATTCTACGCCCAGAAATTCGGATCACTGGTGCTATTTTAAATGTTGGTCATAATGGGAAAAACATAGGATCTTTCGCAGTTGGATAAAGTGCTTATTGTCGTTGCTTGCGTGACCAATTTGAAAACAGCAGAGCTGACTGGTGTCTCAAAAAATACGATATCCCGATCTTTAATTAGTGGAAAAGTAACTACTGTTGTTTGTGTAAGAGGGGTAATTGTGGAGCAACGACAATCTGTCAGGAACGAGATCGCCGTCTTCTAAAAGGTTTGTGGAGATGCAGCACCCCTTGTGTGCCTTAACTGACAGAAGGATGTCATCAAAGCTAATCACGCTCCCGACCCATACCTCAGCGAATTAGGTGCAGGGAATTGATGATCGGTATAGGCAGTCGCCGATAAGAAAACCCTTGATTTCTGCGAGAACCGGAATGTTCATCTGTAGTGGAGTCAGGAACATCTTGCCTGGTCACTGGAAGACTAAAATGAAAGTCATGTGGTACGACTTCTCGCGGTATATCTTGTTCTGTACTGACGATGGGCAGAGAGTGTGACGGTACTCCCATGATGCAGTAGACCCATAATGCCTGGTAAACAGAACTCGAGGTCACGGAAGTGTTGTCATGGTGTGGGACACATCCTCCGGTAGGGAACGGTCCCACGGTATTGCTGAAAGATCGGGTGTTCAGCCAAGAATTCTCTGAACTTTGTCTCCGTTTAAGTTCATTCTGCAATATTGACTCTTTATTCCGTAGGTGATGGTTGTTTCATTGACGAGAATGCTGAGGTCCATCGCGGAAGATGTGTTCATCAGTGATTCAGCGACCATGACAACACCCACATAGCACAAAATATTTTCGTATATGTTGCAAGTATGTAGCGCTGAGACATTGAGACTTTTCAGATACGTTGCGCAATGTAACACTAATGTTTCAGAAACCTTACGGTTACGTCAAAATGTCCTCAAATGTTACATAACTTTGAACCATAACCGATACGTTACAATGAAAGGTCTTTGTAACATCAACATATCAACTTCATGTTACTGTTACGTATTTGAAAGATATTTGCGACATCATTATATTATTATTACGTATTTATTACGTTGAATATTACAGTTTTAATAAATTTTGTTAAATCACAATAAAAAATATTGCACTCGACAGCCTTTTCAAGAGCAGCAGCAGTCGTATTACGAATTGTTTCCGTTTTCACAGGTTCAACGCAGTCCGCTGTCCATTCGGAACAGTGGCGGCGTTTACATATTGATAAGGTCGCCCCGGTGACAGTGGTTTAAGCGATGGCCTCTGATCATTCGTCCAAAAGGGGTCCGGGTTTGAATCCCGTTGAGGAATGGATGTTGTGCTTGTCATACGGCACTGTCTCTCTCCCTTCCCTGGAGCCAGTAACACTAAATTAGGGACGGGCGACTGCTTGTAGCCCATTGAGTTGCTCACGATGGTCGTTAAACCTCCAATAAAAAAAATATATATCGATAACAAAAGAAATAAAAATCGGTCCCAAATGAGGGTGTCGAATTTCTATTATACATGTGGAATAGACTATATTTCAGCGAAAAAAAGAAAAATCAAATTCATCATTTCTCTAAATACCTACTGTGACGTACCTGCCAGCAGGACGCACACGACATAAAGGCAGATAGGAATCAGAATAAATGTCCGCGTAGCTCAATTGGTAGAGCAACTTATTCCGGAATGAGGGGACCCGGGTTCGAATCCTGGCGCGGATAAAAATGACGGAGAAATTTACTTCGTTATAATGGCGCCCGAACTATCCGGATGACCCGACCGTTCAAAATCTCGCATTGGTGTGATGTTATTTCCACACCGCGAGATAGGAAAAATAAGAGAATCCCTTCTCCAGCGCTTCGAAAAATAAAAATGTGTGATGTTGCATTCCACACAGCAGATTGACTGGGAGTTCTCAAGTGCACGTTCTACAGTGGATGGCTGCCTGCAACGATTCATGGTCACGGCTGACCCGTGGGCCATGCCCCCGGCCCTCTTTCGGAAGGGGGGGGAGATGTGACGTACCTGCCAGCAGGACGCACACGACATAAAGGCAGATAGGAATCAGAACAAATGTCTGCGTAGCTCAGTTGGTAGAGCGACTTGTTCCGGAATAAGCGGCCTCGGGTTCGAATCCCGGCGTAGACCAAAAATGACGGAGAAATTTACTTCGTTATACTACCAATATGAAATTTCTCAGCTTTAAGTAAAAATAAACATGCTTGTATAGTATACAACAACACAGCCATCTACTTAGATTTAATACAATGCTTTTTAGAATTTAAAAATTACAATAATCAAACGTAATTGTAAGATATCTCTGAAAGTGTAACGAAAATGAGAGACTGTCACAATATTGATACATATCTCAAACGTTTTGTGCTGTGTGGGCAACCTTTCCAAGGTACCACAAAGCCCAGATCTGAACTCCATTGAGAATGTGTGGGACATATTAAAAGAAGAGATCCGGAGGCAAAGTCCTGTTACGCTAAATATGAACCAGTTACATGTCTGTCTGGTGAATACCAGGTAAACTATAGACTTATGTGCATTCCAGCACCTTTTGGAATCTAAGACAAACTGCATGTGCGCTGTAATTCGGACTTAAGACGGTACAACGTGATGCTGAATAACAGTTTCTAATTCAGTGACTGGCGATCATTCGTGATAAATAATCCTCGATACAAGAAAAATGAGGGAAGATAAAAAGGAAACATTCCAATCTTAATTCAAGAAAAGGCGTCACATAAAGAAAACTTTATGCGTAAGGAAATCAAATAAGGTTATCCACTGCAAAATTACGTACCTGCGAAAAAATTTCATTTCCCTAACTGCATTTCCTATGTTTAGAACATGCGCTCCAGAGATGAAAGCAAAGCATCAACATTTATGCATTTCATCTCCATGCCAAGTGACGAATAGAAATTAATGTATTGCATAGAGTACCCATTTTTTCTATCAGTGTAAATATAGCTACTGATTTGCACTTTGGAATATTATTCTTGGTGATCGCGATGCTTTCTAAGGTGCGAACGTGTTAATTAATGGGTGTCCAATCCCAACTTCAGACCTTATGTAGGTTTATTTGCAAATCATAAACAACTCAATAAAATAACACAACGAAATATTGTTCTGAATAAGTTTTTTGTTTTATGATTTCCTAAACCTATGATTCTCATATTAACCTGAAGTTTGGGAAATCATAAAATGGGGAAAATTCTTTACAACCGTGGCTTTGTTTCATTAACGTCTGTTTCAGATTTTTTTAGATAAATAATCAATTAATTCAGTTTTAAAATCTGCTTCTACTGTTTTTAATGCGAGTCCTATTACCTTAACACTTTCTCTGCCCATGTCTCCGATGGGAGCCATACATGAACATCAAATAGTCATTTCTCTCTCGATGTTTATAAGTGAGTAACGAAAAAATTCTCATCGGTCGCCACCAGAAATCGAATCCAGGGTCTTCCAGTTACGGGCCGGATATGCTTCCACTGCACCACAGCGGCTTCGAAATTCTCCTGACTCACTAACGACAAACTACCAAATCACATGACAGGTTGCTTCTTAGGAGCTCCACACAATGCTGGGGATACACCAAAGATGAAGAGTAGCACTTATAAACGTGGAGAGAGCGATGACATCTATTTGATGTTCCTGGTCCACGTCAACTGTCTATTTATTATTCATTCGTCCTCTAGTTATTGATTCAATTGCTGCTGTTCATCTTTGGTGAATCCCCAGTATTTTGCGGGGCTCCAAAAAAGCAACCTGCCATGTGGTTTGGTAGTTTGCCGTTAGCAAGTCTGGGAAATTTCGAGGCCGCTGTGATGCAGTAGAAGCATATCCGGCGCCTTACTGGAAGACCCTGGGTTCGATTCCCGGTTGGCGGCAGAAAATGATTTCTCCGTGACTCACTTATAAACGTAGAGAGAGAGCAGTGACTTCTATTTGACGTACCTCGTCCACGTCAACTGTGTATGTTTCATACATCAACGCTAGGTACTTGCCGATGACTCCGGTCGGAGCCAACGCTGATACGATCTTGAAAGCATTGCATTCCAAGCTCTCTGCTCTAACTATTGTAACATGTTTTTAAACTACTGTAGCATGTGTTTCTAATGTTATTATAAATACAAATGAGTTTGAAACATATACCTAGACAGTGACGTCTACAGGCGTCGGCGGCACCTGACATCAAACGCTTGTCGCTTGTGCTTCCCCGCCCAGACTCCGGCAGGAATAATTTTTTTTTCTGTTTTTTTTTCTTGTTTTATTTGTATTCTCCGTAAAAAGCGTTACGGTGAACGCCCAATTTCAGTTGTCCCAGATCTACCATAAAGCTAATCAGCACATCAAGGAACCACAAACACCCCAAATATTACATTTCGCGTTGATAGCTATAATAGTTTTTGAGTTATGGTAGACACACACACACACACACACACACACACACACACACACACACACACACACACCAGAACTGAGTTTGAGCTCAATTTATGGAGCCCGAGCACACCCGAGCGTGAATTTTATATTGCAAAATAGAGCCCGGGCCCGAACGAGCCCCCAAACTGTCTAACCTGTTCAACCATTAATACAAAAACATCTCCTTTTCCACACTTCCACTCTCTCCTCCTCCTGCAATTAACCAATGTGTTTCTCAAATGGGGAGTGGAGAAGGGATCTCTATTTATTTTTATAGTGTGACTATGATTTTCTTTGACTGTTCGTTTCCACCTAAAGTGCTTCGGGCGGGCGATATTCCAAAATGATCGGCCGGTGCTGCAATTGTATGTTGCTCAAATAATGCTAATATTACCACGCCATAATGCTTTGCAATATGGACATTGCTAAATAGAATTAGCAGGGAGCTAATGCGTGGAGATAGGCGGTAAATTATCGTCGGCATGCTATCAACTATCCAATACCTATAGTTCTTGAAAAAGCTTTTTCTTCTCTGCAGAAACACACTAATGCGCGGACTATGGCATTTTCTACCCAAGCCCGGAATAAACAGCCATCACGAATGCGTGCTCCCCAACCAGAACCAGTTGCCGAAGAAATCCTCTTACCAAATATAAAGTTTCGCATTTGCTAAATCATATAAAATCATATTTACATATAAAAAATCATCTCGCTCTATCTCTCTCTAAGAGCCCGAGCCCGAACCGCAGTAAATATTCTATAGCCCGATCCCGATCCGGTCCCGGGCTCTCCTTCGGGCTTTCGGGCTCGGGCTCTGACCGTTTCATCTCTGACACACACACCACGCCGGGAATAGTGTGTGTGATTGGAGGTTTAACGACCACCGTGAGCAACTCAATGGGCTATAAGCAGTCGCCCGTCCCTAATTTAAGGTCACTGGTTCCAGGGAAGGGAGAGAACCAGTGCCGTAAGACAAACACAACATCCATGCCTCACCGGGATTCGAACCCGGGAAAAGTGAAATCGTTTTCGAGGGACCCCAAAACTTGTATATCCGTTGAAATCTGAAAGTCGACTTTCTTTCGCGATTACAATACTTTCTCATACTAACGAATGAGAAGATAAACAAGAAAGATGACACCGAATTTTTGTGTGTAATAA
Organism: Macrothele yani; assembly: GCA_039090855.1. NCBI lineage: Eukaryota > Metazoa > Arthropoda > Arachnida > Araneae > Macrothelidae > Macrothele > Macrothele yani. Next base: position 193,459,603 of record CM076995.1, read on the forward strand.
GCATGTCTTTTGAATCCGTTCCGACGCAAATTAAATTTATCAAAGCTATTCAAAGTCAATGGAACCGGTATGGAAAACAATAGATCTGACGAAAGAAAGATTTTCAATCGGGTTTTTCATCACTCAGTTAGTTGCTGTAAACGGAATCGTGAGCTTACGAACTCTTAGAAACAGAGATATCGACAAAAATAAGATGTGACTTTACGTTCCAGGGTCGGAAAACATTATTTAGGAAGAAAGTATTCCTAAATAATGTTTTATTTTAGGAAGAAAGTATTCTCAAAAGGTTTATCCATATAAGCGATATCGGGATAAGAAAAAAAAATTAGTCGAGTTTTCAGGAGCCCAGATTTTGCAACAAATACTTCAGAAGCAGAAATTAACACTTATGACCCCTGGTGGCTAAACCATTCTTTACCAAACATTAAAAATTACGTGAAAAATATTTTCCATCAGGTCTTGTATGCGATACAGGAAGCATTTTTCGAACCAGAGCTTTAGGAGCAGAGATAAAGAAGAAAACGCAATTTACCTTTGTGCCGACTAGCGGAAAGTCTATGATTTACTTGAAAATTCTGAATTTACAGGAAAAACATTTCGCATCGTAAACACTATCCAACAAAGAAGGAATTTTTCAAATCGTACTCTTAGAGGTATAGATATTGACAAAAACAAGGTCTGCATCTACGCCCCCTTGCGTAGAAACCATGCATTTTTTCAAGAAGAAAATTTTCCTAAAAGGTTTGTCGACATGAGTCGTATCGGTCAACAAACGACTTTTCTTTTCAATCGAGATTTTAGAAGCTGATATTTTGCTGCAAATACAATAGAAGCGAAAATTAAGACTTACGCCACCTAGTGGCGAAACTATTTTTTTACAAAAATTAGAAATTATGTACAAACGATTTTCATCAGGAGCTGTCTGTATCCGGTGCAGAAAGGATTTTTCAAATCGCTGATTTAGAAGGAGAGGTATAGGGGAAACGCAATTTGTCGCTACGCCCTCTAGCGGAAAGTCTATGAATAACTTGAAAATTTTGAAATTATATGAAAAACATGTCACACGGAAAACGCTATCCAACAAAGAAGGAATTTCTCAATTCGGACTCCTAGAGGTAGAGATATTGACAAAAATAAGATGTACATCTACGCCCCCTGGCGGAAAAACTGTGCAATATTTTAAGAAGAAAATATTCCGAAAAGGTTTATCGATGTGAGTGGCATCAGTCCGCGAAATAATTTTTTTCAATCGATATATTAGAAGCTCCGATTTTATGGCAAATACATCAGAAGCAAAAATTAACACTTACGCCCCCTTGTGGCCAAAGTATTCTTTACCAAAAATTTGAAATTATATGCAAAAGATTTTCCATCAGGAGATGTATCCGCTGAAGAAAAAAAAATTTCAAATCGGAGTTTTAGAAGAAGAGTTATGGGAAAGAAAGTTACGCCCCCTAGCGGAAAATCTGTGCGTAATTTAAAAAAAGTAACTGTATCTTAAATACTCTTAGACATAAATGGAATAGAAAGATTAAGAAAAATTTCAATCGGATGTTTAGTAGCAAATATGTGGATGAAAACGTATTTTTTTTTTTTTTTTTGGAATGGAGGTTTAACGACCACCGTGAGCAACTCAATGGGCTATAAGCAGTCGCCCGTCCCTAATTTAGGGTCACTGGTTCCAGGGAAGGGAGAGAGCCAGTGCCGTAAGACAAACACGACATCCATGCCTCACCGGGATTCGAACCCGGACCCCTTTCGGACGAGTGATCAGAGGCCATCGCTTAGACCACTGCGCCACCGGGGAGGCGAAAAAAACCAAAAAACCGTATTTTTGAATTCGACATCATCTGCATTTACGCCCTCTACCGGCGACATTGTACATTGTAAAAAAAAAACGAAATAAAGGATCATAATTTGGATATTGAAAGATTCCGAATGCAAATTTTTTTTTCAAATCGGACTGATAGTTGCAGAGATATCGTGGATACAGACGGACGGACTGACAAACCGATAACAGAAGCGCGATCTTTTCTTACAAAAGACGTGCTGAAAATGGGAGCTGTAAACACCGGCGAATTATTTTCTTATAAATAGCTGAAATTTCGGTTTCTGAGTTCGATTACCCCTATTATACTGACAGTGAATGTGTTAATTATTTAGTGAATACCAACAGACAGTGAAGATTAGCGTGAATTGCTTAGAATTAAGAGTTTGGAACATGTTTGTGATTGCTAATTGTTTGAGAGGATTTTTGTGGTGCAAATGCCTCAAGTGTGCCAAAAAGCATCCAGCTCGTGGGTTGGTCAAGAGAAAGAAAAGATAAAAACAACATAATATCGATACCCGTAGATCTCGGGAATCGATATAAATTGCTAGCTGAAAATCGAAGAGCTGCGTAAAAGGAAAAAAATGCAGATACAAGCAAAAAAGGAAAAGACGGAAAATACATCATCATTTAATAGGTGCCTAAGGGTGTCTTGGATCGCTCTGTATGATACGTAGAAGGATATAACGAGCACGTGCAACACGAAAAGGATGAAACACACACTCTCACAAAACCCGAAAAACCTTCCGAGATGAATGACATGTGTCACAAGCAGAGTGACAGCTACCACATGGCAAGTAGCTTCGAATGAATTTCCTATGAGCAGACGTTCAAGTTTAACACAATATAAAATAACACACCGTCTAAGCACGATTTATTATAAAAAACGAAAGCTATTTACAGATTAAAAACACTAGCACTTTCGGAGTGCCATTCACTCCCTCATGAGATGTTCCAGGCAGCTATCACAGATAGCTGTATATATACACAGGTCATGTGTGACATCACAAAGCCAGGTACTTGTTATTTATATACCACAAAACGATATAACATACACAGTAGTTGCCACAGATTAAGTTAGATTCTTGCACATTATATTAAAGTTCAATGACTTCACAATCGGTGTCCAACTTTCATGGAGGTCCACTGCGTAATAATCATTACAACATTTTTTGTCCAACGCTTTAATAAATACACTCTCGGCTATCAGTAAGGTACTGACAGAAGAGGGTGTCAAGAGTATACGAGCATTGCACCAATCCGGAAAATAAGTCCCATTATTAACATTCCTTGCAAGAGAATTATTTATAAGGTGTGCTTTAACACTATATTTATGTTCCATTAATCTCAAAGTCAAATGTTTCCTTGTGGAACCTACGTAGTTTTTTTTTTTATTGGAGGTTTAACGACCACCATGAGCAACTCAATGGGCTATAAGCAGTCGCCCGTCCCTAATTTAGGGTCACTGGTTCCAGGGAAGGGAGAGAACCAGTGCCGTAAGATAAACACAACATCCATGCCTGACCGGGATTCGAACCCGGACCCCATTTGGACGAATTATCAGAGGCCATCGCTTAGACCACTGCGCCACCGGGGCGGCCCTACGTAGTTACAAACGTGCTGTTTAGTAACAGGGTCCAAGAGAGGAACATTATATACGCCGCCCCGGTGGCGCAGTGGTCTAAGGCGTTGGCCTCTGATCATTCGTCCGTAAGGGGTCCGGGTTCGAATCCCGGTCAGGCATGGATGTTGTGTTTGTCTTACGGCACTGGCTCTCTCCCTTCCCTGAAACCAGTGACCCTAAATTAGGGAGGGGCGACTGCTTATAGCCCATTGAGTTGCTCACGGTGGTCGTTAAACCTCCAATCAAAAAAAAAAAAAAAAAAGAACATTATATACTCCTCACCGTCGTAATATGTCGGGTTTATCTCTGTCACGCCTGAGTTCTGCAAATAAATCCTTGCACTTGACACCAAATTGTAATTCATATTTGGAACACACGCGTGACAGAAGATTTGTTATTCCGGGTAAAAACTCTAATGACCCAATAGACCTCGGATTACTCTCATTAATCCCTACTAATGTAGTGGATCGCTGTGCCAAAACTCTTGCATGGATTTTACGAGTAATGTAATTGGGATACCCAAATTTTTATTCATTTCAAAAATTCTATCGATCTCACTATGCAAAGCTGAGTGTGTAGAGGAGTGAGTATATGCTCGTCTAAAGTAAAAGTCGATGGCTGACGTCTTCTGCACAAAAGGGTGGTTTGAACTGTTTGGAATAATGGAACAAACATAAGTTGGTTTACGATACACTGAAAATGATAATTCATGAGTAGTTGGATACTAACATCTAAGAACTGTAAAATATGATTATATTCTAGTTCTACCGTGAGCTTGATAGTGGGAAAAGTAGAAGAAAGTGTGTCGACGAATTGAATCAGTAAGTCCTGTGCATGAGGCCAAATGACCAGGATATCGTCGACATATATTAAATATAAGCTGTGAGTGTAAGGGAATTCCCATAGAACCTTATTTTCAATAAAATGCATAACAATTTCCGGAAGAATACAAGACAGTGGAGAGCCCATAGGTGAGCCCTCCAACTATTGATAAGCACACCATTGAAATTTAAAATATGAACGTTGCATGACAAGCCGAAGAGCGTTCATAATAGCCGAAATTTCATTAGGAGTGACACAAAAATCAGCGAGAAGAGCCTCAATAATTTGATGGGCGGATTCCACAAGTACGTTAGGGTACAAGGAAACTACATCAAGGGACGCCAAAATAAAAGGCTTACCATGTGGCTGAAACATTGTAAGCCTTTCAATAGCCGAATGGAGTAAGACAAATCCGCTACCAATTTGGACAAATATAAAGCTGAAGCTTTCTCCAATGGCCTGGTAGGGCTAACATAGCCTGATACCAGTGGGCGAAGTGGGTACCCATCTTTATATTGTTTTATCCGTCCAAAAATATCAGGCACACGGTATCCAGGGGGATGGAGTAAAAGCATATTCAAAACTTTCAGGAAAACTATGTGCACTCCTTAGTATACACAAGGCGGCAACAACTGCCTTAGAAGGATCTCTAACAATAACCCTATGTGGTATAGAATCAATGATGTCTTTCATTTTGTGGTTATACTGGTAATTATTCATGATCACTATCTGATTTGATTTGTCAGTCGATAAAATTGCTAAATCTTGATTGTTTTTAAGCAATTGGAGCTGAACTTGTTCCTCTTTATATTGGTTATGCAATTGTGAAGACCGCTTACGGTTCGGTTTACTCGTTAATAACTCAGCAACCTTCATACGTGTAAACTCACGTTCATTATTAGTATCAGGTAAATTCTGAACTACTCGCTCGACCTGTGGAATAAGAGATAAAATATTTCTACGTGTATTGGGATAAGCGAACTTTGCTCCACGTTCAAATACTCTTAGTTGAATTGAGTTCAATGAACAGTCACTTAAATTGACAACTGAGGTAGGTTGTTTTACAGAGTTCCAAAATTGCGAGGAACGACAATATGTTCGATTTTTTATCTCATTAGCCACTAGTCGTCGAAGTTTACCTATATGGGTTGTAGTTAATGTCCGAACTTCACTATCGTTGATAGCATTAATGATAATTAGTTCACGGTTCACTAATATTGGATGAGTACCATATGAGAATTTCAAAAATGAGGCATAGCGCTTACGATTTAGAAAGTCCACAAATCCACGTTTGGTGCGAACGGCTTGGGATAATCGTTTTTTCTCCGCTGTCTTTATAATATCCTTATCTTTGCGTGAGAAGATTGTAGTATTGATACACAAGTGGTTAGAAATCACATCCAAACCCTTGCAGTTGATTAAGAACGACAGATGACTAGATTCTTTTGCAAGCTTAATGCGAAGAGCAGGAAATAATCGCACAGAAGTTTCACACATGACCTATGTAGATTATGTCCACGACGAAATAAAATAAAACTGCGATATAGCTAAGTTCAATATGAAAGAGATGTCTTGCTGCTAAATCACAATATAAAATAACGCACCGTCTAAGCACGATTTATTATAAAAAACGAAAACTATTTACAGATTAAAAACACTAGCACTTTCGGAGTGCCGTTCACTCCATCATCAGATGTTCCAGGCAGCTATTACAAATAGCTGTATATATACACAGGTCATGTGTGACATCAAAAAGCCAGCTACTTGTTATTCATATGCCACAAAACGATATAACATACATATTAGTTGCCACAGATTAAGTGAGATTCTTGCGAAGTTCAATGACTTCAATTCGCGCTAATATTTTATAATATTACTCACCCACGTCCCCTGTGCAAAATTGAAGATGCCGCGCCGGTGACGCAGTGGTCTATGACGCTGGATTTTGACCATTCGCCCTAGTTGGGTCCGGGTTCGAATCCCAGTGATGTATGGATGTTTGTGCGTGTCTTTTGGCACTGGCGCTCAATGTGTTACTTGTCCAACACTGGCTCTCTGTGTACATTGTTCATTTAGCATACTGTAAAAACCATGTTTGATGTGTACTCGATCAACACTGTCTCTTTGTGTACATTGTTCATTTAGCATACTGTAAAAACCATGTTTGATGTGTACTTGATCAACACTGTCTCTTTGTGTACATTGGCCATTTAGCATACTGTAAATAAACATGTTAGATATATATTTGTTAATGTGAAACTCCTGTCTCTGTCTGCCTGTTTGTCATGTCTCTGTACCACCAGGTCCAATAAATCATTTGAAAAAAAAAAAAAAAGAATTTGAAGATCAGGCTCTGAGCTCTGACTTCAAACGATGCAGTTTATTCCTGCTTGTTGGTAGCACAGGTCTCTCCACGTGCGTTTGGCACGTTCTTGAACATTAGAAGGCCAGTGTCGGTGGCTGAATGGCAAAGTTGTAGCTTTCAACAACGAAGCTGACTTATCAGCAAGAATCAGCCAGTTCCTTTCCCTGGTCCGAACATTGCTAGGATTCAGCAGAGTCGGATCTGAAAACTGCACGTCGTTTATCTGCTTACCTGCAGTTGTTTCGATCAGTATTCAGACGTACTGGCAATGGTTTGGCTCTTCCATGTATATTTCTTTAGTGTCCTGTTGTTTTCTTATGTGGAAAATAAAATTCTAGTCGATTTTGTTAGGATTTTCTTAAAAGGAATTGCCAAGCTTCCGTTTTCGGCCAATGCACTTCGTCTAACGTTGTACTTTTTTCTTATGAAGCTGCCGTATGACCATGAACACAGAACAAAGAGCTAAAGGTCTGCAAGGGCCAGGCCGTGCTTTCTTCTCATCATTTGTTCAAAAAACAAAATTTCAGGATCAGACCGTTCCTGTACTGGAAGATTTAGCATTTTGTTCCTGTATTAAAGAAAAACCTTTTTAGCCTCACAGAATGACTGGATAAACAATCAAATGTCGAAGATCGTTCTTATTGGACAAACATGTATGATGAGTATCTGAAATGCCTCGGTATCTTTATTTAAATATTGAAATCCAGTTCTATCTTCACTTCGTTGGATTTAGAGACAAAAGCGTTTGGCTTTTTTCTTTCTTATCTGAGAAATGTATAAAGAAATACAACTTCGCGAAACCAAAACGGAAACTAGCTGCCAAGATTCGCTGCTACAATGGAGAGGAGGAAGATCAAAATATTTATGTGTAGGGTGTGGCAGAAAAATGGCCTAAGTCGCACAGCCTTGCAATTTAACGTAGGCCCAACACTGAACCACCGGCTTCTATTCTTAAAAGACGGTGGCTCAGTGTTGGGCCTACGTTAAACTGCAAGACTGTGATACCTGGAGGGCGTCTTTGATTTGTTCGTGAACGTTTTTTTTTTTTTTATGGAGGTTTAACGACCACCGTGAGCAACTCAGTGGGCTATGAGCAGCCGTCCGTCCCTAATTAACGGCCACTGGTTCCAGGGAAAGGAGAGAGCCAATACTGTTTGACAAATCAAAAGCCATCGCTTAGACCACTGCACCACCGGAACGACTCGCGAAAGTTTCCCTAATGAAGTTGGCAACACGTATGGATCATCATTCGTTCCACGAAACGACGCCATTTACAGAGACATGAATCGCTGGAGTAGAGTTCAACGTGATGTAGCTGTTAAGGCAGTTTACAGAAATGGTGACTGTGCGGCCGCTGCTAGAAGAGGATATCGGCGTTATTTTAATCTTGGGAGGCGCAATCCTATTCCATGATAACATACCGCCAGGTTATGGTTGAAGACTTGTAAAATTGCGGGAAGTGCATTGAAACAATAAACCTACAGGTAGACCTAAAAGCATTCGAACACGAAAAAGAATACAGGAAGTAGAAAATGTTGTAACATAATGTCCAAAACGTTCTGTGAGATCAATTTCTTCAGCAGAGAGCATCTCAAGTCGTAGTGTCCATAGAATCTTACGGGACGAGTTAAAGTTACAACCCTATAGGATACAGGTTGTGCAGTAGTTAAATGAAAATGAATACGAACACCGAATAGCTCTGTGTGTTGAGCTTTTGGATACAATGAAAAGCAATGAAGCTTTCTTGCGTTTATTGAGGATGAGTGACGAGGCACACTTTCATCTTAGTGGTGTTGCGAATAAGCAAAACATTCGCTACTGGTCAGAGGATAATCCCCTTCAACTGCATCTACGGCATTTACACAGTTAGCGAGTTACAGTGTGGTGTGCGGTCTCTTCAATGGGAATAATCGGCCCTCACATTTTCGAAAATGAGAAAGGACAGCAACAATGGTTACATCACACAAGTATGCCGACATGGTAGACAAATTCGTCGCACCGCAACTAGCACGCCTTCCTTCAGATGAACCATTTTGGTTTCAGCAAGACGGCGCTAGGTTTCACTGTGCGAGAATTTCCATGGAAGCCGTACACCGAATTTCGCAAACCGTATCATATCCCGGAATGGTGACATTTTGTGATCTCCCAGTTCACCAGACTTGTCAGTTTGTGATTACTTCCAGTGGGTGTACTTTAAAACTAAGGTGTATGCATGGCGCCCACTTACCATTGCTGAGCTGAAACACAACATCCGTACATAAGTCACCAAACATTGCTATTCAGATGTTGGAATGTGCCATGGACCATTTCCGTCACAGAAATATCCGAGTGTAGACGTAAAAACTGTCGTCACCTGCTGAACATAAAATATTCGAAACATGAACGTGACTGGGCATGTTTCACAAATGGCAATGTGTCTGGGTGCAATGGATGTGTTTGTCATTTTTTTCTCATTAAAGGAATTATCAGTTTCGTTGCATTCAAAACCTCCCGTTTTTATGCCACACCTTGTATTTGGAAATCTAATGTATCTCGTTTGTACTTCAGTGTAAAAATGGAAACGCGTTAATATTTGTGACAGAAGTACGTCGCCATGTATGAACCTCATCTGTGGGAGATATTCCTTCGAGAAATGGCACGTCTCTCTACGTTTCATATCCTTTCCTACTCAGGTAGATTAGTTCAGTAGCGCGCCGATTTTTCCAGAGAGCAGGGGACTTTCAACAGTCTCTGAAGCGCCGAGGACATGATGTTCATGCTACAAAACAGTCCAAAATAATGTCCTGATATGTCCACATTTTTAGTACACTTTAAAAATTTAAATTAGAAAATTTATTGCATCACAGCTCATAGCACGTTTCAGAATTCAAAGTCCGTGTACACCAAATACTTCAATATCCATATATCCATTTCGACGATGTATTTTGTCCATTTTAGAATTTACTTTGTGAACAACATTTCAATGGAATTTAAAAAGTTATCCGTCGAAAATTTGCAGCCGGCGGGCTCCGGGTCGAAGCCGTCAGTTTTAAATGAAGATTTGTATTACTTGTAATCAGTGGTGGTGTACGTGTGATCAAAGTCTGAAACCGGTCGGGAAAGTCCTCCCTCCTAACGTTTGGGTCCGGTACGGGTCGAGCTGTCCAATTTAAGGCCCGTCTAGACCTCTACAAAGAACATGCCACTTCAAAATGTAAAACTCAAACGGCGGTAAAATAAGTTTGGAGTTTCACCTAATTTTTAAGAATGCCGAGTGTTCCCAAGTGAGAGTTATCAGCTCCAATATACATTAATGGGATACAACAGACTTGTGATGATTTCTGAAAGAGTTGGAGACGTTCATAATATACACTGCTGGTCACTCAAAATGCAACACCAAGAAGGAAGCATCCGGTTGGCCTGAAATTAGCAGCATGCGTTGCCCGCGAGAGGACATGCAAACGATTATCATTGCAGGGCATATGCAAATTATGTGCGTCCGACACTCCACCGAGAAGCATTATAAGAAGGGTGCACAGAAGGCTGGGTGTAAGTAGTGGAAGTATGTTGTGCTGCCGAACCTGTGCGTGGGAAGCTTCGGGATGCCTCGTCGCAGAATACGACAGTCATTCCTGCACGTTTCGGAGTTTGACAGAGGACGAATAGTGGCTTATCGCGACAGCGGTTTATCGTACCGAGACATCGGCGCCCGTGTGGGACGACATCCAGGCACAGTGAGGCGAGTATGGATTCGGTGGGTGCAGGAGGGACGGACGGACCGACGTGAGCGATTGCCGCAGCCGCAGCACACCACCGAACGAGAGGACCGGCATGTTGTGCGGCGGGCATTGACGGCTCTCACCACCATATCATGAAATTTAGCGCAGGAATTAGTGTGTTTTGCCCAACAACCTGTGTAGGCACGTACCGTTCGACGTCGTCTGGAGGAGGGGGGACGTGTTGCACAGCGCTCATTGCTCCGATTACCAATGACGTTACACGACCAGCAAGTGCGGCGGCAGTGGGCCGTTGAACGCCGCACCTGGACTACGGAATGGCACGATATTAACGTCTCCAACGAATCCCGCTTCTTCCTGCAACACCTCGATGGTCGGATCCGCGTGTGGCGGCACCGCGGCGAGAGACTGTATGACGCCTGCATTATGCATCGCGATACCGGTCCGTCGCCTGGCGTTATGGTTTGGAGCGCAATTGGATATGACACCCGCACTCCTCTGGTACGTATCGCTGGTACACTGAACAGCCACCGCTACATCTCTGACGTTTTGGAGCCTGTAGTCGTCCCTTACCTGCAGGACCTGCCAGCGGCCACGTTTCAAAAGGACAATACGCGCCCGCGCGTGGCACGCATCGTGCATCAATTATTCAGGGCCCACCATGTGTCACTGCTGCCGTGGCCCGCCTGTTCTCCCGATATGCCGCCTATGGAACACGTCTGGTCGCTGATCGGCAACCGAGTGACCCGGCAAGCACCACCCGCGGCTACGCCTGATGATCTGTGGCAACGTGTGAAAGCAGCATGGACCGACGTACTTCAAGCCCACATCCAACGCTTCTTTCGTTCGATGCCGTGGCGTGTAGCGGCCGTTATTGCTTGCCATGGGAGCCACACGAACTATTGGTGTCCGCGTGTTCCACAAGTCGCACGGACTTTTAAGCTCAATCGTTTCATCTTTGTATCTGTTGTTATTTGTCCGGTAAATCTGGCTTTGCTATCTCGTGTCCTTCTTGGCGTTGCCTTTTTGGTGGCCAGCATTGTATATGGTGCACGATTCAAAACTTTCAGTTACGACCTCTTCTATTCCAAATCAGACGTACAACTGTGTACACGTATGGATTGATTATAGATACGGCAGAAGTTCTTGGCTAATTACGTTAATCCAATATTTTGAGTTACGACCTAGCATTGTTGCTGTTTTAATGCAAGTCAGACGTACTACTGTTTACAGACGTGTAAATTCATTATAGGTAAACGAGCAGTTCTTGGCAAATTACATTAATCAATACTTAAGCTTCTCAGTGCGCCAAATCTCTGCGACATTTTTTCCTTGTTAGAGAGTATATTTTGAGAAATAAAAAAGAAGCTTGATCATATAGTTCATGACTCCTCCCGAAATTAGATTTTCGAGATGTTTCTGGTAGATATATGAGCTGTAAGTTTAGTGTATACGTTCTAAAAAAATCGAGAGTACCCTGGTGCTCTTTATAAATAATTTATGCTATACATAGAAAACATAATTCGATGTTTTACTTTTATATGAGTAAAACACATTGTATTTATTCGCGTCACTCACGATCATACCGAGCCGCAGTTTTGTACCTACTAAATGGAGTTAAATCATAGTAACAAATAATGTGGTTTACGAATTCCTGACATTAAGCGGTACTTATATAAGAGAATTAATGACCGTTATTGCCCAAAAACAAATGAAAGGAGATATGTGAGTTGTAGAAGTAAATATTCACAAAACTATGACTGCGGCGATAATAAGTATTTCGACTGTTTAGGTTTTCAAAAACAATATTTATTATTACTGTTATTATATATTATTCACATTTAAACGAACGTAAGAAACACCCCTGACACGGCTGAAATATGATACAGCTAGGAAGGTCTGTCTCGGCACCGCAAGCAGAAATGTGAGATCAAGGTAGAAAGTAAAGTTAAATCGCAAGTGTGTTAGTGAAGTGGATTGGTAATTTTCGGTTTGGGAGGTTACACCATATCATTATACAGTAGCATTGCAAAGCTTTCGTCAATAGCAGGTAACTCCTCCCCCTTCCCCCTTGGAGGTGGAGAACAAGCCAAATTTCCCTACGACGCACTATTTTCAAAGTACCAAATACGCATTTTTGTAATGGCTTTTGTTTCATTTAGCGTCAGTTTCTCGTAATTTGCACAGATTGCAATGATATATCGTTAGCGTAAAGCGAACGCGCTCGTCTAGTTATCGAGAGATCTGGGGTTGGATCCTTATGGTGTCGAAACACAATATTTCGGTTTCTGTGTGTTAATTAAAGAAAAACGTGGAAAGAGCGATGACTTTGTCTATTTACATCGTCTCCACGTACTTGGATGATTTTCACCATTTCTTTCGCTCTTTGGATTTATTAGCTATAATTAAATATCTTGTGCCGTTAAGCCCACCAGATGGAGACGTCTTAGTTGCTGAGCACCAGATGGAGACGTCTCAGTTGCTGCAGTTCCCTACACATTTGTGAAGCCAGATGCTAACAGATAAACACACATAGCGCTGTGTATTGTTGGCACCATAGCGTAACGCGAACGCACTCGGTTAGTTATCGAGAGATTTAGGGTCCGATTCCAGCGGTGTCGAAATACAATTTTTCGGTTGCTGTGTGTTAATTAAAGAAAAACGTGGAAAGAGAGATGAATTTGTCTATTTACGTCGTCTCCACGTATTTGGAAGATTTTCACCATTTCGCTCGCCATTTGGATTTATTAGCTATAATTAAATAGCTTGTGCCGTTAATCCCCACCAGATGGAGACGTCTCAGTAGCTGAGCCCATCGCTACAAATTTGTGAAGTCAGATGCTGACAGATAAACAGACATAGCTCTGTGTATTGTTGGCACCGTAGCGTAACGCGAACGCACTCCGCTAGTTAACGAGATATTTGGCGTTCGATCCCAGTGGTGTCGAAATACAATTTTTTGGTTGCTGTGTGTTAATTAAAGAAAAACGTGGAAAGAGCGATGATTTTGTCTATTTACATATATTGTTACGTTAATGTAAAACGTAATGAAGTAATGTTCGGCGATAGCTGAGTAAAATATATTGATGGGTATCCACGAAATTGTCAATTGTTCCTTCACTTCGTAGGAGAGCATTCAAAATTCAGATTTCAACGCAGGTTTTGACTACTTTAGTTACCCATTTCCGTTACATCGAAGTTTTATGCACGGGATTTACTTTACTGCTGTCGGGAAAGATACAGGGTATGATAAAATAGTACTGAAATAGATCAACATTGCTACACAAAAAGCTCACAAACACTACGGGAGTTCGGTTCCAATATTTTGTGAGGTTCTTTCCCTAACCTTATTAAGTCAGTAATTAGTAAAATCTCAGTGGTATACTGACTTTTGACGTGGTTTATGAAACTGCAGGTAGAAACACCTGTTTCGAGCACGGATTGCTGAATGTTTGCCGTATGTGGATGTAAGGCACATTGATTTAGCGTTCGTTCTCGGGAATTCAGTATCAACTTGTATCATCTTTTCTCCCTAATTGATCGGTGCGCTGCTGCCTTTGTTCTACCGCCGTCGCTGATTACGGATCTGATAGACCGTTTGCATTGCTACACGAATGAGATTTTCAGCTACACGTATAGATGTTTCTGCAGCACTGCCATTTGCGATCATGACTCTCGTGAGATCCTTGATGCAGCTTGGTTTTCTCGTTCTATCCTTGCAAGCATTCCACCCACTGCCCAAAGCTACACCTATTGATCTGGAGAACCATGTGGGGTAATACTGACGCACTGTTTTATGCTCACCCAACGGTCCGGGCATGGCTATCGGGTAACTAAATTATCTATTTTGACAAGGCAGTGTGTTGCAACATTATTCATATATGCAATAGTGTCATGCAGAACATGTTTCGTTAATCTTGTTGGTTTTCTTAATTCATGGTTTTTTGTGCGTTTAATCTATTTTCGCTGATAAATCTGTTTGTCACTCGTTTAGAGTAACAATGATATATATATATATATATCTTTTGTCACTCGTTTACAGTAACAAAATATATATATGTTTTGTCACTTGTTTAGAGTAACAATGATATATATATATATATATCTTTTGCCCCTCGTTTACAGTAACAAAATATATATATGTTTTGTCACTTGTTTAGAGTAACAATGATATATATATATATCTTTTGCCCCTCATTTACAGTAACAAAATATATATATGTTTTGTCACTTGTTTAGAGTAACAATGATATATATATATATCTTTTGCCCCTCGTTTACAGTAACAAAATATATATATGTTTTGTCACTTGTTTAGAGTAACAATGATATATATATATATATATCTTTTGCCCCTCGTTTACAGTAACAAAATATATATATGTTTCGTCACTCCTTTACAGTTACAAAATATATATCTGTTTTGTCACTCGTTTAGAGTAACAAAATATATATCTGTTTTGTCACTCGTTTAGAGTAACAAAATATATATCTGTTTTGTCACTCGTTTACAGTAACAAAATATATATCTGTTTTGTCACTCGTTTACAGTAACAAAATATATATCTGTTTTGTCACTCGTTTAGAGTAACAAAATATATATCTGTTTTGTCACTCCTTTACAGTAACAAAATATATATATGTTTTGTCACTCGTTTACAGTAACAAAATATATATCTGTTTTGTCAGTTTTTTTTTATATCAGTAACAAAATATATATCTGTTTTGTCACTCGTTTACAGTAACAAAATATATATCTGTTTTGTCACTCGTTTACAGTAACAAAATATATATCTGTTTTGTCACTCGTTTACAGTAACAAAATATATATCTGTTTTGTCACTCGTTTACAGTAACAAAATATATATCTGTTTTGTCACTCGTTTAGAGTAACAAAATATATATCTGTTTTGTCACTCCTTTACAGTAACAAAATATATATATGTTTTGTCACTCGTTTACAGTAACAAAATATATATATGTTTTGTCACTCGTTTACAGTAACAAAATATATATCTGTTTTGTCACTCGTTTAGAGTAACAAAATATATATCTGTTTTGTCACTCCTTTACAGTAACAAAATATATATCTTTTTTGTCACTCGTTTACAGTAACAAAATATATATCTGTTTTGTCACTCGTTTAGAGTAACAAAATATATATCTGTTTTGTCACTCCTTTACAGTAACAAAATATATATATGTTTTGTCACTCGTTTACAGTAACAAAATATATATATGTTTTGTCACTCGTTTAGAGTAACAAAATATATAACTGTTTTGTCACTCGTTTACAGTAACAAAACATATATCTGTTTCGTCACTCGTTTACTGTAACAAAATGTACATCTGTTTTGTCACTCGTTTAGAGTAACAAAATATATATCTGTTTTTTCACTCGTTTACAGTAACAAAATATATATCTGTTTTGTCACTCGTTTAGAGTAACAAAATATGTAACTGTTTTGTCACTCGTTTACAGTAACAAAACATATATCTGTTTCGTCACTCGTTTACTGTAACAAAATGTACATCTGTTTTGTCACTCGTTTAGAGTAACAAAATATATATCTGTTTTGTCACTCGTTTAGAGTAACAAAATATATAACTGTTTTGTCACTCGTTTACAGTAACAAAATATATATATGTTTTGTCACTCGTTTACAGTAACAAAATATATATATGTTTTGTCACTCGTTTACAGTAACAAAATATATATCTATTTTGTCAATCGTTTACAATACCGAAATACACGGTCGAGTCACATTAGTGTGACCACCAGCTAATATCAAGAGTAACCGCCGTGTGCAGCGCGGACAGCAGATAGATGGACTTTAAGTGACTCAAAAAGGTACTGGAAGGTGTTCACAGGACCCATGCTGACAGCAGTGCGTCTCACAGTTGCTGTAGAGTGCGTGGCGGAGGACCCAGAGAGCGAACAACACGATTGCGCTGGTTCCACAGATGCTCAATTGGGTTTAAGTCTGGGGAATTAGGGGGTCAGGGAAATACTTTGAAGTCATCATCGTGCTAATCGAACCACTCTCGGACATTTCTAGCTTCGTGACACGTTGCATTGTCGTTCTGGAAGATCCCATCCGCCACAGGGAAGACAATCAGCATGTATGGGTGTACGTAGTATGCAACAATGGATTCATAAGGAATTCGGTCCATAGTGCCTTCCACAGGTATGAAGGGACACAGAGAAGGCCACGAAAACATTCCCCAGACCATAACGCTGCCCCCCCAGCTTATGTTTTTCCAGCAATGGTTGAAGACTGTTTGTCCTCCGATGTTTTTTGCCTTACACTCCAACGTCCATCCGTTCGAAGAAGCAGAGAAAACGGGACTCATCGGAGAAGGCAATCATTTGCCAATCAATGGAGTTCTAATTCCGATACTGCCGTGCAAATGTAAGCCGTTTCTGTCGATGAACCCTCATTACCGTAGGTGCAGTGACCATACGTCTGCATCGGAGCCCCATACGAAGCAGGGTTCGCTGAACTGTCATTTTAGACACACTTCCGGTAGTGCCCTTGTTCATTCGGCCTGTAAGTTGCTCCATTGTAGCGTGTATATCGTCCCTCACGCACCTTCGAAGCCGACGTTCGCCTCTCACATCAATGGCGCGCGTGGTGCTCCGCAGTTTCAACGTCGCTTATTCGCAATGGTGCCATTTCTCCAATCAGCATACATTTTAACCCCAAAAGCACGTGAACAGATCACAAACTGCGCTGTTTCAGAAACACTTCCACCCTTGGTCCGAAAGCCGATAATCATGCCTTTTGGGAAATCTGATAAATCGCTCCTTTTATCCATGACATCAACGAGTGATATGTTTTCAGATTGGCTACAGCACACGATATACCCTACAAGCCAGCTCATTGCGCGTGCCTTCTTTCATTGGCTCCGCGCTGTTGAAGTCAAAAGTAGAAGGTGGTCACAATTATGTGACTCGACTGTGAATATATCTGTTTTGTCACTCGTTCAGAGTTCTTTGAATCAAATTCATGAACGCCCTGTCTTATCCACCTGCGTCTTTCTGCTAACTGGTCTGGTGAAAAATTATGGCTCTATCGTGTTAAATAATAATTATACTAAAGTCTTGTGATTTCTCAACGTATCCCACTAAATTTCCTTAGTTTTCATAATTGATATGCAATGGTTTCCGGTACCTCCGCACGCCGAAAATTTTATCAAGCTTGCTCGTACGTAGTTCGTGATATGTTAATATGTATTTACCAGCAGATAAACTAATGAAAACGTCATATCATCTGAGCACAGGATATACGTATCATCGGAAACTGTATGTAAACTACGATTCATTATAACCTCAAAATCGGGGATATTAAACACCAATTCCACGAGAAAATATAGCGTTTTCCGGTAGTTTTTGATACAAAATATTTACTGGTCTAGTGCTGTTGAAAATAATCACTTGGGGGCTCCCTATAGGAATTTCCATTACGCTTGCTACTAAGTTTTCTAAACCGAGTAGAATGTTCTTTGGCAGAATAGATATCTTGTCATGGAATTTTGGAATTTCAAGAATTTTAGAGAAACCTGTACCCACGTCTTCCTTGTTTTCAAAAGTGGTTGCATCCACAAATATCGTGGGTATAAGCGTGTAAATAACTTTGGAAGTCCAATCACCTAGAAAAGTTGTGAATCACTAATATGTGAAATACAACTAATATGTAGAAACTCTATCATGTTTTCCCCCTTCTAAGAGACTAAAATTATTAGGTTTTCTCTTTAGATACTATCAAATGTTCTATTAAAATGAGTTTGCAACGTTTAGGAAAAAACCCAAAAGAAATTCTGTATATGCGTTAATTTGTGTATGATTTTGGGCTTACTGTGTAAAGTTTTCACGTTAAAATAATTAAACCTCATGTATAAACATTCATATTTTTGCATATTATAAGGCTGAGCCATATCTATATAAGACCATTCTGAAACTCAAAAATTCCGCAATTATTTATTTCGTTTGAAGGAATCTCATAGACGCCTAACACTAGAAAGAGTCACCTCCCTTAACAAAAGCATATTGCTTCAAGAGAAGGGAGAGAACCAGAAAAATAGGTTAAACGTAGCATCTATCCTTATCCCTGTATTTGAATTCTTACCCAGTGGTTTGTCAAGAGCTCATTAAAAGTATCGATCCGTTTGGCTGCCTAAGAACTATAGATCCATGCTTACAGTATTTCTACGAAATCGTGGGGCAAACACGGAAAGCCCTTCAAAAAATAAAAACAGAAGTAACAGAAAATACGACAACGATTTTCTTTAGTGAAACAAGGAACAGTTGTGCCCATGCATTTTTCTGTTTTTCTTCTTTAAACTCAGGTGTGTTATGGTTTTCTTACTGTACAGTATATCAGAAGATAAATTTCATAAAACGAATGCAAAAGAACTATACAATATATATTCACTTTATTGACAAAAGTCACCGGACACCTAGAAGAGAAACACAACATAGCATTTATTGACATACATTAGTATGGTGTCGGTCCACCTTTGGCCTTAATGCATGCACTGACCCTTTGAGACATGCTTTCGACAAGGTTTGGGGACACAGCGATAGGTATGCGCTTCCATTCAGTACATAATGCTGCCGCTAACTATTGTTAAGTAGCACGGCTTTGTCCCAAACGTTTTATGCGGCGCTCTAATTCATCACATATGTGTTCTATGGAATTACGATCAGAGTTCTGGGCTAGCCAGTCCACACACGATAGAGAATTATTGTCAAACCACGCGGTAGCAGTCCTTGCTCGGTGCATTATCCTGCTGGTACCAAGAAGGCTTGGTTCCATAGTATTGCCACAGAGTTGGTAGGGCATAATTGTCCAGAATATCGAGGTAGATGTGCAGGTTAACAGGTTTGTCCACGATAATCAATTGCCCGTGATCATACCACGAAAAACAGCCCCACACGAGTACACTGCCAGCTCCAAACGTGACCGTAGGAACAGTACGCTGTGATAAATAGCGTTTCCCCGGCAGCCGCCGTACACACACACGGCCATCAGACTGATGGATCGTATATTTAGATTCATCAGTTCATAGGACCCGTTTCCATTTATCTATGGCCCACGATAAATGTTCTTTACGCCATGCTAAACGACAAGTAGCATTCCGAGTGCAGATGAAAGGCTTATGAGCAGCCGCATAACCACGGTAACCCACGAAATGAAGTTCTCTACGAATGGTACGTCTGTATACCGAGGTTCGAGCGTTTTTCTCATCTGTACACTGAGGTCTGGTGCAGTAGTACTCCGTCGATCAGCTCTAACGATCCTCCTGAGGCTTCGATGTCTTCTATCACTGATTTTGTTTGGTCGCCGGTACGTTTTGCTTTTTCAGGCACACCATGTGTCTTCCAGTTATTCAGTAAATCCAAAACAGTTGACTTGGGTATGTTTAAACGCGTCTCGGTTTCTCTTATGGACAACCCACTAATATAACACCCAACAATCTTTCCTTTCTCAAAGTCAGTTCTCTCCCGCCGCGACATTTTCCCTCAACCTCACAGTGCAAAACGGTCGCGGTCAGCTGCAGGCTTGTTTTATACCGTTTTCAGCTGCACAATAAAGTTTATACCTGACATACACACTGAAGTGCCAGAAAATCTGGTACAGACAAGCTTATGCAAAATACATAGCAACGTCAAATATGCGCGTACTCGGTTGCGTCCGCCAGTGCGTTTATAAAGCGATAGACATCCTTGCCAGCTATCAGAGCTGTTTTCGACATGAGAACGACACGTAATAACGATTTAAGCGATTTTCAACGCGGTGTCATAGTTGGTGCTGGTGAGATGGGCCATACTATTTCGAAGGTAGAAACAAAGTTCGGATTTTCACGGACGACCATTGCAAGAATTCCGGCAATACCTCCAACCAACGATACCAGTGTGGCCGTAAAAAGACATTGGGTGAACATGACCATCGTCGGCTGTCAAGAATCGTTTCACGCGATAGGCGTGCAACACTCTCGCAGGTATCATCGGAATTCAATGCTGGAGCCTCAACAAGCATCAGCGTCCAGACTGTGGAACGTACCTTGCACGATATGGGCTTTATGAGCCGATGCGTAACTTGAGTACCTTGCACGATATGGGCTTTTTGAGCCGACGCGTAACTTGAGTCCCTTTGATGGGTGCACGACACAGGGCTATGTGTCTCGCTTGGGCACGGCATCACCGCCTCTGGACACTTGATGACTGGAAGCAAGTAGCCTGGTCTGACGAGTCGCATTTCCAACTGTATCGGGCAGATGAAAAGATTCGTGTAGGGCGCAAACCCCATGAAGCCATGGATCCTGCCTGTCAACAGAGAACTGTACCGGCTTTTGTGGGTTCCGTAATGGTATGGGTTGTGTTTAGCTGGACTTCAATGGGATCCCTGGTACCTCTACAAACGTCTGTGACCTGCCAACGCTATGTGCGCATCATGTCTGACGTGGTACACCCGTTCATGTCCTGTATTCATTCTAATGGGTTGAGCCTGTTTCAACTGGACAATGCACCTCCACACAAGTGTCGGGACGCTACATTATGGTGTGAGGAGCATTCATCAGAGTTTGGGGAGTTGCCATTCCCACCCAAGTTCCGAGAACTGAAAGTGATAGAACATATTTCGGATGCCATGCAACGCGCTATCCAACACAGGAATCCCAGACCTCGGAATACACTCGAATTGTGGAACGCTCTGCAGGAAGTATGGTGTGCATTGCCTAAAGCATATTTCCAGAAGCTAGTGGAGTCCATGCCCCGTCGTATTTCTGCTGTCCTGCGCTCCTGTGGGGGACCTACCAGGTATTAAACTGGTGTACCAGTTTTGCTAGCACTTCAGTGTATGTGCCTAAAGAAAAAATAAAGGATATAATTTCAAGTAACATTTACAGCTTTGTGCATGGACTGTCAGGTAAATGTAAAATCCGTGTGGAGAGCTTCTTTCATCGGCTTCGTAACATATTGGAAAATGTTTTCAAAGCAATTGGGAAATATCGAAAGAAGTCTTGCTCTATTAGAAGCTTGAACAGATTTAAGACCCTGTTTCTCGAGCTACAAAAAAATTTCATCATCACCGCTGTGGATAAAGGTAATAAAAATTGTACCTTTATTTGTAAAAACGATCTACTATCAAATTATGATTAAAGAATTGTCAAACGGGGAAAGTTATAGTCTTGTCGTTGAAACAATCAGTACTATAATACAGAAAAAAATAATTACTCTTTAACGAACTTTTGAAAATTAAAAAAATCAGTTGGAATTTCTATATGACTATGCATTACATAAATTTCACAAAAACGCTGTTGGTTTTCGTTTCATTTCTTAGGGCACAAAAAGTTACAATAAACAAATACAGTACCTTACAGGATTTAATGAACTTAGTTCTTGACAAAATTTACGATAATACCTTGATTGTTAACAATAATAAAAAATATTGTTTTTCTAAAATATATTATAGAAGTATAATAACTTCTCAATTTTTGTGGATTACTAGAATTTGTTGTAATAAACAAAGTACTTTTAAACAATTTAAAATTTTGTTCTTCACATGCATAAACAATAAATATCCTTTGAAATTTTGTTTGCTTCACTATAATAAACTTCTATATTCCTATAATGAAAGAACTTCTCAAAACATTAGATTATGCAATATCAGTACTTAGTCTGTCTGCTATTAACTTAATTTTCAGGGCTACAGTAAAAATGTACTTTCCTCCGTGTCCGTGTCGCCACGGAAAACTCTAACCATCTTTCATCCAAATTAGGTTTTAAAAATCTGTTTTTTGGTTATATATTTTTCTTTTTTTCAACTCTAGGTGTCTCCACGGGATTAGTCAGTTAAAGAAAACTTAGGTTTAGCTAAGCGTTACTTCTTTCAGTTTTGGACGTCTCGTGTGTGTGTTGGTTTTGACTCTTGTGTTGTACAGGTAGTTACCGATTGGCATTTTGTTATTAAAGTTTGTCTTGGCTTATTTTGGATTTACCCAGATTAGTATTTTTTTATTTGAATCTTTGTGAGTTGAGCTAACAGGTAATTTTTTTTAATTTTTTTGTACATTAGGAATTGTGAAAACTTAACTTTAGTTGTATGTCAGGAATTAATATATCGATTTTCAGTCTTTTAATTATTTTGCTTTACTTCCTTATATGATATTGATTTTCATTAAGTTGGCCTTACATCGTTTCGGGTTGGGATGACTGGGAGTTGGGGACAAAATTATTTTGAAAGTGTTTGTATATTTGGCACTTCGGCTTTTGCACCCACACGAAACCTGAATGTTGGTTTGGCATATGGAAAGTGGTCGCAGGTATCTTTCCCTGATGAGTGGCTTTCGACCTTTTCAAATGTGTTCCGTTATGATTCGTATCAATTTTAGAATTGGAAATTCTAAAGGTGTTCTGTTTGTTAGGTGTTATAATTTTGCTTATACATACTTGACCACTGTCCTCTTTGCTTTGAATTTCGGTTTGACGTCTGGTAGTACGGTACCTTCTTGGCCTTCACTTAGAAAAGTGAAAGAGATTTGGTTTTAAATTGGTTTTGTGTATAAAACTGGTTTGTATTTTTGTTTTGGAAGAATATAGTGATATTATATATATATATATACCACAAGTCATGCTGAAGAAGAAATTGAAGAATCTTATGAGGAAATTCGTCATCTAAATAATAAAGGTAAGCAGCACTTGAAGATAATTATGGGAGATTTCAATGCAAAAATAGGGCAACGGCAACAGAATGAAACTTCAGTAGGTAAATTCGGTCACGGCAACAGAAACCAGCGTGGAAATACTCTCGTAGAGTTTGCAGAGGCAGAAGGGTTTTTCATCTTGAACTCCTTTTTCAAGAAAAAGCCACACAGGAAATGGACATGGAGACATCCAAATGGGACGACAAGTGAAATTGATTTTATTATGTGTAACAAAAAATTCGTCATAGAAGACTGCAGTTTCCTAAACAAGTTCAACACAGGCAGTGACCATAGATTGGTGAGATGTAAGATGCACCTTAACACTAAACTCGAACGTAGCAAGCTCATAAGACAAACAAAATGTATTGACATAACCAACCTTAAAAAACACCATAATACCTTCAAATTGGAACTGAAGAACAGATTCTCTGCTTTAGAAGGCCTAACATCGGAAGAAGTGGATATTTCTGAAGTTAACAGAAAAGTAACCAAAGCTGTTATGGAAACAGCAACAAAATTAGCTGGGTCTAAGAACAAATTGCATGTGAACAAATTATCAGGAAAAACCAAAATGTTGATGCAAAAAAGAAGAGTGATGAGGACAACTAAAGAAGATGTGACTTCCAAAGTGGAATATATAGAGCTATGCAAGACAGTACGAAAAAGTATCACTGAAGACGTAAGGAAATTCAACTGTGAACTAGTAAGGAAAGCAATTGAAAACAACCAAAGCCTAAAGATAGCAAAGGGACATCTCAGTAAGGGAAAAAAACAGATTATGGCACTGAGAAAAGAAGATGGTTCTGTAACAAGAAATAGAGGAGGGATTTTGACAGGAGTGAAGGATTTCTACTTCAAATTATATGAGGGGGATGATGCGTGTACTCCAGACATCATGAAAGGGACCAGTACCAGAGTTCTTCCAGTCCTTCCAGCAGAAGTTGCACATGCAATCAAGAACATGAGGCGGGAAAAGCTCCAGGAGAAGATGGAATTGCTGTAGACATCATACAAGAAGCAAGTGGAGAAATCGAAACAGTACTCGCCCAAATTTTCACTCGATGCCTTAATGAAGGGAAAATTCCTGAGGATTGGAACAACGCTACAATGATCTTGCTACATAAAAGGTGACATTGAGGATCTCAGGAACTACAGATCTATCAGCCTCCTATCAGTGGTTTATAGGGTCTTCACTATAGTTCTTTTACACCGCTTGAAGGGGACACTGGACATGGCTCGGCCGGGAGAACAAGCTGGATTCGGGAGTGGCTGCAGCGCAGTGGATCATGTCCACGTGCTGAGAGAGCTAATTGAAAGAGCGAGGGAGTGTGGACTTCCATTGTGCATGGCTTTTGTCGATTATGAAAAGGCCTTTGATTCGGTGAGGCCATCAGCAGTTGCAATGGCTCTGAAATCCTGCGGTATTGAAGATGCATACATTAATATTATTAATGACATCTGTGAAAATGCAAGTGCAAAGATTCGGCTGTTTGAGAATACAACACACATGGAGATTGGAAGGTTAGTGAGACGGGGGTGACACCATATCTCGAAGCTCTTTAATGCCACATTGGAAAATGTCTTTGGGTCGCTGAACTGGGAAAGCAAAGGGATAGAGATTGGTGGAGATTATCTGACCCACTTTCGTTTTGCTGATGACATGGTCATTTTTGCAGATGCCCCATCGGAGCTGCAGAGTGTGATCCGGGAACTTGCTGACAAGAGTGAAGAAGTGGGATTGGAAATGAACTTACAGAAGACATGTGATGTTCAATGCTTTTACAAGAAATGAAGATTTATCGATTGATTAGGAAAAGCTGGAGATAACAGACACGTACGTTTATCTTGGACAGCAGATATCAAGTGAGGGTCACATTGATGAAGAAATTAATCGGCGTACAAAACTTGCCTGGAGAGCTTTTGGAAGAAACAGCATAATTTTCAAGAGCAATATGCCATTATGTCTTAAAAGAAAAGTGTTTGATCAATGCATCCTTCCAGTGCTTACGTATGGTGCAGAGACGTGGACCTTAGCTAAAAGAGACATACAAAGGCTGCAGACAACTCAAAGGAGCATGGAGAGGTGCATGCTTGGTGTAACCAGGAGAGATAAGAAGAGGAACACGTCGATCCGAAAAATGACAGGAGTGGACGACATCATGATCGGAGTTGAATCCCTGGGGTGGCGGTGGGCTGGACATACTGCCAGAAGGACAGACCATCGATGGACAGCTGAAATTTTAGATTGGATTCCAAGGGACAGGAAAAGACCCAGAAGAAGACCACATGGGAGATGGGTGGATGAAATTCGAAAGTATGCAGGGGTGACATGGAGGAGACTGGCACAAGACAGACCGTTGTGGAGGAAACTTGGGGAGACTCCCACCGTCGTCCAGCAGTGGATTGATAATGGTTGACAATGATGATGATGATGATGATGATGATGATATATATCATTACATGAATTGTACGTATGGGAAAAGGATTTCCCGTTAAACCTCAGGCATCCCCTTGGGTTCCAAGTATTTAAGTGTTTTGGCAAAGCTATACCTATATCAGTATGAAAGAAAAGCAACTCTGTACTTTGACATCAACCATGGTAGGATATTTAGTTACGTTGACGATGTCATAATTTTTTAATACGGAGATTTTGATGAACTTGCGTCTAAGATCTATTCACCCAATTTGAAACTTTTAAAAACTAAAGGACAAAGTAATAAAATAGACTTTTTGGATACAGAAATAGACAGAAGATAAAATGGCTTATTCAACACAGTTTTTGGTAAAAGGAACACATATTCCTTTGACATAAATTTTTACATCAATTGGAATTCAAAAATTTCTACCTCAATATATCGCAATATTATCATTTCACAGTTCCATGGGATTTTGGATGCCTGCAATAATTAAAATGGGCTGAGCGTCGAATTGAGGAATTTGTGCAGAAAACTCTGTAAGAATGAACTGAAAATTAGTTTCATTATAAAATCATTGAATAGTCTCACTGATTCTAAAGCCAGGGATTTTTTTGCAACTTGTCAACAGTTACATTTTCCATATATTACTAATATAAGCCTTACAAATTTAATAACTTAGGTTGCTAAATGCCACTCGGTGGGCTGCTTGTGGCTAAGTATTTACTAATATCTTTTATAGGTTCTTCACACAGTTTCCGCCCATTTACATATTGTTACGGATTTCCTCTTACGATATAGGCCAGGTATTGGGGATTTTTACTTTTTGTTACAGGGTCTTTAGTATATAAGTCTATAGTGTTTTATCGGATTTGTCCTTACCTGCTGTCTACCATGACCTAGGGAGCACCTCAGTGGGTCTTGGGTTATTCCGACTTTTGCTGACTTTCTAAAGTTTATGGTTCACGAGGCGGTGTTCCTCTGTTGAGATCGGCTTAAAAGGTATGATTTTTTTCTTTAGAAAGAGTCTGAAATGTGTTTTGACATTTCTGGTATTGATTTTTTGTATTGTGGTTTGTGGGTTTTGTGGTGTTTGGTTCTGTGGTGTATATATATAGAAAATTTTCCAAAATCAAAAATCTACAAATTAATACCTTTCATCATTCCCATATGTACGCCTATTGCCACTTAGAAAAATCAACAGATTAAGGGATACAAACTACGTCTTGTTCTACTTGGCATTCAAACCCAGAAACCTTGACAGATTAAAAGTTAGATTTCCAAAAATGAGAAATGTAAAACCGCATTACCTGGTAAAAATTCCAAATTTTGCAAGTAGTTTTGAAGATATTTTTGATATTCGTGGATCTTGTAAACCCTTCATTTGTTTCTAACTACATTTAGAAAATCCCAAATATTTAAAATACGAACATTCTTTGCGCCGTGTCAGAATAGATAAATGTTTCATTTTGATATGCATTTCAAAATTCTTATTATTATTTGTTTCTTTTAATTGAAGGTTTAATGACCAGAGTGAGCAACCCAATGGACTACAAACAGTCACCCGTCCCTAATTTAAGATCACTGGTTCCAAAAACGGGAAAGAGCCAGCGCCATAAGCAAAACACAATACTCATGAATCACCGGGATTCGAACCCAGACACTTTTTGGACGAATGGTCAGGGCCGCCCCGGTAACGCAGTGCTCTAAGCAATGGCTTCTGATCATTCGTCCGAAAGGGGTCCGGGAGGCATGAATGTTTGTGTTTGTCTTTCGGCACTGGCTCTCAATGTGTTACGTGTCCAACACTGGTTATCTGTGTACATTGGTCATTTAGCATACTGTAAAATCCAAGTATGATGTATACTTGCTCACAATGTGTTACATGGTCAACACTGGCTATATCTGTGTACATTGATCGTTTGGCATGCTGTAAAACCATGTATGACTTGTTGCGGTGGTGTGTTTGTGTTTGTCTTTCGGCACTGGCTCGCAATGTGTTACGTGTCCAACACTGGTTATCTGTGTACATTGGCCATTTAGCAAAATGTAGAATCCATGTTTGATGTATACTTGCTCACAATGCGTTACATGGTCAACACTGGCTATATCTGTGTACGTTGATCGTTTGGCATGCTGTAAAACCATGTATGACTTGTTGCGGTGAAATATTCCTGTTTCTGTCTGCTTGTTTGTCATGTCTGTGGCCCACCAGGTCCAATAAATCAATAAAAAAACCATCAATCGTAAAAAAAAAAAAAATATGTCGTCAGGAGCCAGGGCTTTGAACACTGCGCCACCGTGTTTGTCATTTTCTTGTAGGACTTCCGTCCACAGTGAGTAGAGTTTAGGTCCCAGCCATCTACAGCGATATCGCCTTTTGGGCAGGACATAGAAACGGAAGGAATAAGAGCAAGTCTAGCGACTTTAACAGAACAGTTTGTAGTGAGATTAGAGTACAGTAGATGGCGCCACCGTACAAGTACGATGTTGCACACAGAGGGGTGCGAGAATTTCAGGGGGGGGGCATAGGAAAGGATACCCATTTAACCAGTGGGTCCAGCCTGGGGACCGTCACTTAACGTGCTCGTTCGATGCAAGGCGGATATTCAGCGATTGTTAGTAAATCTGAAAGATCAGCCCAGGTTCGAACCTGAGGACCTTGCATCGATAGTGTGATTGCTAACCACTAAGCCATCCGCGGCCCTCACTGCGCCACCGCAGTGGTCAAGTTCCTTATCTCCTTGCGTATTACCACAATTTACTTAACATTCATAATCATGCTCCTCTGCTGTCTACAAAATTTTAAGTACATGATTTGTATGCCGCCCCGGTGGCGCAGTGGTCTAAGGCGTTGACCTCTGATCATTCGTCCGTAAGGGGTCCGGGTTCGAATCCCGCTCAGGCATGGATGTTGTGTTTGTCTTACGGCACTGGCTCTCTCCCTTCCCTGGAACCAGTGACCCTAAATTAGGGACGGGCGACTGCTTATAGCCCATTGAGTTGCTCACGGTGGTCGTTAAACCTCAAAAAAAAAAAAAATGATTTGTATTAGGCAAAGCAGTAATTCTGGGAAACGGCGCGAATTAATACTTGTTACAACAAACTTACTGGTACAAGAAAGAAAAATGATTAAGAAGAAACCAGTTTATTTCAAAAACAACTTTATTCTTACTACATATTCCAAACGATGGTAATGTGTGAAAGTGTGACTGTGAAGTTCATAAATTCTATCGGTCAGTGATATGTAAGTTGCAATTTTTTTGTCCTCACAAGAATTTGAGTGTGAGTTAACTAAAACACCATTCCCCGACAAGCTCTAATATATTCCATGGGAGAGAACAACAAATAAATGTTTATACAAAATGTAACAAAATGACTTTATCTACTCTGGAGTTGTTTAAAATTTTCCATGTTGGATATTTACAAAACGAAGTTTAAGTTGGCGCACTTTCAAAGAACCGTGACTTTGAGTTCATCTATTGACAGCTGTCGGTCAATTGGCTTCGGTCCCGCAATTTCTACGAGGTCACATTCGGCTCCTGTCACGGGAGTTCTGTTCTCCTGTCCTCTTAGAAGGCTGTAAGGGAAGAAAAAAAGAGACAGAATATTAGGGATGTTGAAGCAAACATTGATATTCTTATTTCACTTCTATCAAAAAAAAAATGCGAGTAAAAATAAGGAATTTTCAACAAGTGCTAAGACAAAAAATAGTGCAAACCTGTATCATTGTCAGCAAACCACATTTCTGCGACTAGTTAGATTTTGTTTTTGAGACAATGGATATTTCCGGCATAGCACAGAGTTAGGAGAATACCCACTGATTGCGGTAAAATGCTCGTAAATATTGACATTTGCACTCCGTTCCTTCTCAAAACAGTTACTGGTGTGTGCTGCACTTTTGCAATAACTCTATTATTAGCGGCGAAACAAATCGACATAACGGTTGATTAGTGATTTCCTTATCGTGTACAGTCGAACCCCAAAAACGGGAACGTCCTCCCCGTGGGCGCAGAGGCCTAAGGGCTGGCTTCTGACCATTCGTCCAAGATGGGTTCCGGTTCTAATCCCAATGAGGCATGGATGCTGTGTTTGTCTTACGACATTAGCTCTCTCTCTCTCTTTCCTGGAGCAAGTGGTTCTAAATTAGGGACGGAGGTCTGTTGATAACCCATTGATCAATTGACGGTTGTCATTAAACTCCCAAATGAAAAAAATAATATCATGCTTTACGCGAATTACTTTTTACCGCGAATCGCTTCTTGATTCCCTGTCCATTTTGATGATTATTGTTTTTTAATTCTTCTAAATATGAACTTGCTTAACATAACGTATTAGTTTAGGCAAACTAATATTTCGTCACCGTAGAAAAATGCGTTTCATTAGCGCGAAACATTTAATTTTTTTAGACTTTTTACATGCATGAAGATATACCTTATACAAGAAGAAATGAAACGAAGAAATACGGGGAAAAAATCAGGTAGGCTCAGTTCTGATTGAGCAATCAGTTTGGAACGTAGGACTAGGACCTGCAGGTTGGAGAGTTGAAATGAGCTAGATTTTGAAATGATTCCTGATACTCTTTAGTTTGTTGGGCTCCCGAAATCTTGGGGTTCTTACATTTCTCATCACCTGTTCTTGCCTCTCGTTTTGATTTTCTCCACTTTTGCTTGTGTTCATTCTGAGAATTCCGCGGCATTGTCGAAATTGTTAACCCGTTCACACGAAAACATTTTTTTTTAATTTTAGTTTAAACCACTGCGATATATTTTTTATATATTTGAATAGATCCCGTCTAGAGCTTTAAAACGATATCACTCACAGTCGTGTTGCGCTCACGGTTGCCGAGATAGACTGAGCCAAACGTGGCCGCACACACATAAATATTGCATCATCTTTCCCGCGCACATGGAGGTAGGAGAGCGTCGTCCGCACGATGTATCGCGCAGTACGCGAATTTGACTCCATGCTTTTTACGAATATGCTAACACGATTACTGTGCGGCACGTATTTTTTACGCTATAATGATTTCAATTGGGACCTATTTTTGTCACAGGCGGTTGGCCGTAAGTTGTCCCATACTATCCACGTAGTTGGACGTAGTCCTGCGTCAAAAGGGAAGAAACATGGGTTGCAACAAGAAGATAGGTCCAAAGATAAACCCCCAGATTGCGCGCAAGTCGAATACGCCAAGGCAGGTTACAAAGAAAGAATGTATCTACGTGACAGTCGGGTAGTGCAGTTGGACGGGTGTGCCGGTGGCCAGGCACAACTGACTGACTGTTCAAAGACGACTGAGGATGGCACGGGTTTACGAGCTGAAATACATTTGGCAAGTACGGTGAAAAGAGACTATGTTATTTTCGAATTTTTAACGTTCGCTAATTCATTTTAAAGGACCTTAGGACTTTAACTTTATTTCACTTCAATTTGTTTACTTCATTTTTCAACTTTTATTGTTGACGTACCTGTTGCTTTTTTTATGCACATTGCTTACCATTGGCATCAGAGAAAACAACATAGATAAAGCTTTAACGTTAACGTCGATTTAGCGAGGAGGTCAAGTTTGCTTTGCATTTCACCAGGTGAGCTTCACTTAACAGGATCTTCAACGGTTTTTAATTTGTATCTAGAACATCATTTTAGTTCTACCTTTGAACGCAAAGCTAACAATGGCGCAAATAACAGAACATGACGAACATCTTCATGTTCCGAATTGTAAGAATAAAAAAAGAAACTTGGCGAAGGGTGAGACTTTGGGTAGAGTGTCTTCCCGCGGCCGGATTCCGGGGCTGGATTTCTGGCGATGGAACTGGATTGCTTTCGCAGCTTACCGTGTTCAAGTATGGTTTAATTAATTCAGTGTATGCCTTCTAAAACGCGGCAGAATAATATCTTCAGTAAGCTTTGGACAGTAGATAAATCTCATCTAATCTCAATTCTTTTCATCTTCTTAGACTAAATTTCTTTCCTATTAAAGAAAGAGAAGCCTTCGGCGTTCTCTCTTATTCTTCGTTTTGATCTACGGGCGTTTTAATTTCCCACTGCTTCACGTGCATGTTGTTAATGTTAACATCACTGGTAAAGTTAACCCAACTTTCAGGTTATTAGAAAAACAGCAATTTTACACGAAGTAGACGACGGTATTTAAAATAAAACTGAAGTTGCGACGAAATTCGGCATTACAAAAAATACATTGTCGGTAATTCTAATCACACCGAATTTTCCTATGGTAATGAGAACACCTTTTGAATCCTTTCCGACGCTAAAAAAGCTTATCAAAGTCAATAGAAGCGGTTGGAATAAGAAAATAAACCGGATTTGTACAATCGATAAAAACTTCCAGAAATACACTGACGGACAATGAAATTTGCGCACCATGAAGGGAGCATCGGATTGAACTGAAATTTTATGGTCGTAATGATACGGATAACTGATACACATGATGGCAAAAACAGAGCTGCAGGACAATTACAGAGGAATCTGTGGCAATCAGTTCGGTCATCTTCAATAACCGTTTCACGGCCTTGTGCGGAGACACATGCTGCAATACAGTCCGTCATGGAGGCGAACAGACGCTTGATGTTGTTCTACGGCAGGCTCCCGCACGTGTAAAACGGTGTGCTCCAAATCCTGAATAGTGCGGCACTAAGCCAGTCGGCGTTTCAACTGGTCCCACGCATGCTCGATAGGAAACATGTCCGAGAAGCGGGCAGGCCATATAAGTGTCTGGTCATGATGTAGGCAGTCCTGGACAATCAGAACCGTGTGCGGGCGGGCATTATCCTGCTGGTATAGCGCACCTGGAATCCCGGCTAGGAATGGGAGCACATGAGGCCGTAGGATCTCATCCACATATACCACTACACCGTCAATGATCCATGACCACTACTAGAGCTGATCGGCTATCGTAGGCAATGGTTCCCCAGACCATAATGCCTGAAGTGGGGGAGGTGTGGCGATCGATAGCGAGGTTGGGATTGTGTCGTTGACCCGGGGACCTCCACACATGGACACAATGATTATCTGCACCCAAAACGAAACAGCACTCATCGCTAAACAACACACGTCGCCAGTCTCTGGCGTTCCACGTCGCTCCAGACTGGCATCACAGCACTCGGAGCCGGCGATGTTCCGGTGTTAATGGCAACACACAAAAGGGGCATCGGTCGCTTCCGCGAAGCACCGGAAAGTGGTTCCTGGTTACACAGGAGCCGCTATATCTTGCTGTATAGTGGACTGGGTCCCGTGGGATCCGTTAGTGCCTGACGTACGACCCGTCGATCCTCTCTACCAGTGATTCTGGCCCGTCCAGAGGCGCTCCACGGTGTGGCAGTGAAGTCACGTGTCCACTGCTCACAACACAGTCAGACGGTATGGTCAGAACGATCCACGTGGTGTGCCATCCGGTGCGCCAACCACCTTGCGGTTTTCAGCCCAATGATCCGTACTCTCTCAAGTTCCGTAAGCTGCGTAAATTGACATATCTCGCATATACCCGGCATTCATTTACTCTGTGCTCTTTCTTACGTCGGAGGCATTGACTACACGCCGGTTTATAAGACTGCCGGTTCGTGCTTGCAGCGCTACCACAGCGTGTGCGGTCATTCGCACTCGCACCAAACGTGGATCATTTTGCATACCAGCACGCAATCTAGAGCTATTTGCAAAGTTTCGCGGTTGTAGCATGTTTTCTTCTAGGTGCGCAAAGTTCATTGTCCGTGAGTGTAGAAACAGCTACTTACTTCCACCAGCGGCTAAAACTCATGTTACAAAATTTACCGAATGGCGCTCATATTAGAGACAATGACAGAAGAGTATCAGAGACAAAGAGATTTTCAAATCAAACAGTTAAAAGGAGAAATATGGAAAGAAACATGATGTAACTCTATGCTTTCCAGTGGAAGAATTTTGCACAATGGAAAAGTTGAGAATAGACGAAAATCATTCTCCATGACATAAGCTATGCTAAAGAAAAGCATATTTTCAAATACGTCTTCTGGAAGCGCAGATAGCGGGAAAAATGCTTTGATCTTTACACCCCTAGCGGAAATCTGTTCATTATTTAAACATGAAAATGAATACAGGATTTAAACACAACTTCCCATTTTTATTGTACGAATGGAAACAGTAAAAAATTAATTTCTCAGTGTAATTTTTAGAAGCCAAGATGCATCTCCAAACAGAAATAGACACACAGCGCCAGAAATGTGAACCACGACATTTCCCAAATACAAACCTTAAGTGTTCCACAAGGTGAATGGTATCCGTGTTAAAAGATTTAATCGCACTTTTAGAAGCAGAGATATTGATAAAAACAGATGAAACATTTAAACCTATTAGCGGTAAAACTGTGCATTACAATAGGAAGAAGATACACTCTAGGAGTTTCCATAGTTAGTAGAGGATGTCCACAAAGTCTCTTTACAACTTTGCACTTTTATTACGGATGCACTGTATGAGATAGACAAATGTGGTTGAGTACATCAGTAAGAGCAAAGACTAAAGTGTTTTCTACCTCATTACAAAAGCTCAATATGCGCACCATTTGTAGCGCGTAGAACATCTAGCAGAAACTCCAGTTCCAACCATGTGCTCGGCAGCATATCCTCAGTGATGGTCAAAATGGCACTGTTGATCCTCGATTTCAGGTCATCGATATCCTGCACCTTTCTCTGATACATGATATCCTTCACATATCCCCATACAAAAAAGCCCAGAGGTGTGACGTCGGAGGAACGGGGTGGCCATACAATCGGAACTATCCGGTCCAATCCACCTCCCAGGGAATGTTGTGTTCAAAAAATCCCGAACGTGCCTTCCCCAATGGTGTGACGCACCGTCCTATTGGAATATCACGCTTGGTTGAAGGTCCTTCAACTTTTGCACAACACACTCACGCAAAACATCAAGGTGAACATCTGCCGTCACTGTTTTCTCACTGAAATAAAATGGTCCAAGTACTCGGTTACGGATAACACCGCACCACACTTTCACTTTAGGACTGTCTTTCGCAAGTTCATAAGCGCATGACGATTTTCAGACCCCCAAATCCTGACACTGTCTCTGTTTAACTGTCCAGAGACATTAAAAGTTGCCTCATCCGTAAAACAAACTTGTATGAGAAACTCGAGATCTTCACTCAGTCTATCCAGCATCGTTACTGCCAATTCTTTTCGTCGTGGTTTATCCCGTTAAAGACAGTTTTGTTGGGCCAGCACTGAAGCCAGGCACTGACAGCCAGCAGTTGTCCAGCACGATATTTGCTGCTGCAGAACCGTCAATAAATTGTTCCGACAGGCCACCACATGGACCAGCAGTTTAGGCCAGCAGCTGGCCAGCAGTAGGCACCCCATCAGTTGTCATATGCCAGAACACGGCCATCAGTTACCCATCACTGGCAGTGGATACCACTAGCAGCCGTTAAGCGGCCCTGCAAGCATGTGCCATAGATGATGGTTAGCCTAATGTGGTCCGCTAGTTTCCCGGCAGTGGCGACCGGCAATCACGTGACGTAACTGACGGCTTGCTGAATCTTTTCAGCCAATTTCCCAGTAGTAGCTATAAAAAAATAAACTCATAACCGCAGTTTCCCAAAGGCAAAACTACCTTTTCTCTTTCCTCAACGGAGCTTCTGAATTACGGAACAGCGCTGGGGAAATCTTCTCAACAGGTCCTGAAAAACGCCTGTTTGGATCTGGCTGGAAACGAACGTCTGCTTATGAAGCGGGCGCTCTAGCAAACAGACTCGTTTGCCGCGCACGAGCCTTTGCTTGAAGCTAAGCCTCTTTCCTGCGGAATGTGAAACGATTGGTTCTCTTTTTAATTTTACAATATTGCGAGGTATTTTTCATAAATGTCCGTTTCATATAATTCATACATTTATATTTTCATTACTTTTTATTTACCTTAAGGGAACGTCACTCATTTCCAACGAGTATACCAATTTAAAGGCGCTTTCCAAAGTTTTGTGCTGTCCTTGTGGTCTTCAAAGGCGATTGTTTAATTAATATATTTACCCATTCATGTCACATTCTGTTACATTTTTAATGTTGTATCTTTCCTTTCGGCGGCCCGAAGCTACATTTGTTCTAAAGAGGAAATACATTTTATTTTACTTGACGTTATTTTTAGCAGCGAGTTCCTCCAGTCTTGTGGATTCAACCCATGGATGAGTACATTATATCACACAGAGTCGCTTTCTATTCAAATAATTGAAACATTTTGTACGCGAATTATTCTTATTTTTTCCCCAACATACCTATGTTTCAAAGTTTTTCCGGGACTTTTGTTTCAAGTGGCTTAATATGTATGTTGAAGCGAAAGATTACACAGAAATAATTTCTTGTTATTCATGGGAATGGAGTGGGTGTGTTTTATGACTGTCTGTATTCTTGATTCTTTGTGTGTCAGTGCAGGAATTTTGCTACGAAATGAGTTTCTATAAATACATGAGAGTATAATTCAAGAGTAATAAATTTCGTGCATCAGTGATCCTAGTTATATTTTATTTTACCGTCTATACACGATGAAGATTTTGAATCTAAATATCCAAATCCGAAAAAGATCTTAAAACCACCTACAACTAGAAAAATATCT
This sequence comes from Macrothele yani, assembly GCA_039090855.1. Taxonomy (NCBI): domain Eukaryota; kingdom Metazoa; phylum Arthropoda; class Arachnida; order Araneae; family Macrothelidae; genus Macrothele; species Macrothele yani. Next base: position 193,495,679 of record CM076995.1, read on the forward strand.
TTATTTGATCATTACACACTACTAGATCTTTCAAAACGCCAAGCGTTTCTTTGGTGGTTTTAAGATCTTTTTCGGATTTGAATATTTTGATTTAAAATCTTCATCGTGTATAAACGGTAAAATAAAATATAACTAGGAAACATGAGAGTAATTGACTATTTCTTACAGTTCATTAATAATTATTTATATATATTTTTTGACGGTTATCTTCGTTGACGTGGCATTTCATTAAGAAATTAATTCACCTCTCTACATATAGCCTTTTTTTTAACATCTACTAAAATAAAACGATAGCGATAGCGTCATCTTGAACTAACTGGTACTATGAGAGACACAGCACGTATTGCTTTTGCGCATGTGCAGTCCTATTGCTTCCATCTCGTGTTGTGGTTGCTCCGGTTTCCATCTACGGGCCACTAGTGGCACTTGCTTGTAGGCCCACAATTCACTGCGATTCTGCAGGGCCATCAATGGCTGGCAACTGATGACGCTGCCACCAACCGATAGCTACCGTGCGGTGATCTGCAGATTTCAGCCAGCAGTGACCCATCACTGCCAGCTGGTGGACAGCAGTTCCCCAACACTTGTGTTTTTGCTAGAATCGTTCGCCTCAAGTGCTTGTAACAGTTGCACTTTGTATGCATATAAGCGTAGATGTCTATGTAGCATCCTGTGTACCGTGGACAGGGGCATTTGTAGTTCTCTGGCAGTGGAGCGAATGAACTTCTTCGGGCTTCGTAAAAATGAATGACGAACACGTTCGATGTCTTCATTCGATGTTCGTGGGCGGCCACTACGACCTTGATCAAACACGGACCCAATCTCCATGAATTTCTGGTGCCATTGGCGGATACAAAGACGAGATGGCGGGGTTTTCCCATACTTAGGCCGGAAATGCCGTTGCGTTCGTGTATCAGATTTTGTTTCGATGAACCAAGCGACTTACTGAGCTCTCTCTTGTGGGGACCACATTTTCATAGAACAGCACCTGCTACGTCAGTGAGGGACCTATAACAAAAAACGATAATGTGAAATAAAACTGTGATATTTACAGTATATTATGCAATAAATACCATGAACTTGCATAGTATATTGGTGTCCGTAATAAATGTGCAAATTTCTAAAGATATTTTTGGGCATATTATTTGACCGATTTTTTTTTCAATCGGTGTTTAGACCCAGCCCTCGGTACAGTTATAAACCAGAACATGAACTCGCGTACTCTAGTGGCACAATTGTGCTTTAAGAAAAATTTGAAATTACATGAGAAATATTTCACAGCGGAAACGCTCTCAAACAAGGAAAGCATTTTACAGATCGTACTCTCATACAAGCAGAGATATCGGCAAAAATAAGAAATATATCTACGCCCCATGGCGGAAGAAAATAGGTATTATTTTAAGAACAAAATATTCAGAAAATATTTTCCGAGGTGAGCGGTATCGGTCCACGGAAGAATTTCTTCAGTCGAATTTCCAAATCTTAGATTTTGTTGCAAATCTACTATCTACCAACAAATAATTGGACACCTGTGATAGCAAAGTAAAACGAAGTTTATTCACCTTCAATAGTTGGTGGAGCCTCTACGAACGGCGATTACAGTTGCAACCCTCTGGGGCATACTCTCAACCAAGCGTTGTGCAACGGCTAGCGGTATTTTCTTCCACTCGGCTTGGAGAAGACAGGTCAGTTCCTTCATCTATTTCGGACGGTGGGGGCACCCCTTAAGTCGACGCTCCAACTCGTCCCAGAGGTGTTCGATAGGGTTAAAGTCCGGGATCTGTGCAGGCCAGTTTATTCGATTAACCCCATTGTCACCATACCAAGCCATGGTGGACCTCGCAACATGACAGGTGGCGTTGTCATCCTGAAAGTAACATGGGTCCACCCCGTAAAACTGCGACAACGTAGGAAGCGAATGGTCATCAAAAATGGTGCAGTAGGTCTCGGCGTTGAGTCTACCAGAAATTGCGACCAAGGGTCCCGTGCCATACCAGGAGAAACAACCTCATAGCATAATTCCACCGCCGCCGAATTCCACAGTTGGCAGAATACATTCCGGCAGGAGGCGTTCTCCAGGCAGACGCCAAACCAAGACCCTGCCATCCGAACGGTAGAGGGTAAACCTTGATTCGTCGCTCCAGAGAACCTGTTTCCACTGTTCAACGGTCCACTCTCGACGTTCTTTGCATCACGTTAGCCGAGCAGCGCTATTGAACTTGGTGATCAAAGGCTTGTGGGCAGCAGCACGTCCATGATAACCGAGCAGATGGGCTTCCTTACGGATGGTATTCATCGAAAGAACACTCCTGGATGCCTGTTGAAACTCCTCGCGGATGTGGCCTATCGATTTGGTGCGGTTCTTCCGAATTTCTCTGGCCAGCACCCGTCGGTTTCTAACTACCAGTTTTGTGGGTCTGCCGGATCGGGGTACATTCCGACAGTCACCTCTCATCTTCCACTTGCCAATTATGTAGGCCACAGTCGATTTTGGGTACTTCAACTTGCTGGATATGTCACGTATAGATCGGCCATTTCTGTGATACCCGACGATTACACCTTTCTCGAAATCAGAGCTCCGAACTGCGTGGCATCTTGCATGCGACTGGTTGCGTTGTTGTTTCCCACACGATATTTAACGGTGGCGGCCGTGACGTGTATCAGGACCACAGATATCGTCGATTGCAGAGGAGTCCAATTACTTGTTGGTAGATAGTGTGTATCAAAAGCAGGAAAAACACTCCTACGCCCTCCCCCCACCCTGGTGGCCAAACCATTTGCTTTATCAAAAATTATAAATTGTAATCAAAACCCTTTCCTATCAGAAACTGTATCAGACGCAGGAAGAATTTTTCAAATTTGTGATTTAGAAGCAGAGATATCGGAGAGAACGCAATTTATCTGTACGCCCCTTAGCGCAAAAATCTACGCATTTCTGGAAAAATCTGAAACTATATGAGAAACATTTCGCACCGGAAACGCTCTACAAGAAAGAAAGAAAATTCAAATCGGACTGTTAGAAGTGGAGATATAAACAAAAGTAAGATATAAGTCTACGGCTCCTGGTGGGAAAATATACGCTATTTTAAGTAGCAGATATTATCAAAACGTTTTCCGAGGTGAGCGGTAGCGGTCCAAGAAAGAATTTCTTCAGTCCAGGTTTCAGAATCTCAGATTTTGATGCAAAACTTCAGAAGAAAAAATATACCTTACGACCCTTGATGCCAAAACTATTCTTTACCAAAAATTTGAAATTATGTTCAAAACATGTCGCATGAGGAGCTGTTCCCGATGCAGGAAGAATTTTTCAAATCAAACTTTCGGAAGCAGAGATATCGGGGAAAATGCAATTCACCTATACGCTCCCTAGCAGAAAATCTATGCGTTTCTTAAAAAATGTGAAACTATATGAGTAACATTTTCCCCGGAAATGGTCTCCAACAAAGAAAACAAATTTTGAATCCGACTCTTAGAAGCAATTACATAGACGTAGTAGGATATGCACAGGTGTGCAAAAATTAAGGACGAAAAGAAGAAATTAGCATAACAGCGGAACGAGCAGGCAGAACGGACCGAAAGACCACTCAGGAGATAGACTAGGGTCAGGTACGGTAGGGCATGCACATATATGCAGCATGACGTAGGGGAGGGAGTGTCGGAAGGGTATAAAGCACACGGGTGGTGTACGCTCAGCAATTCGGTGAAAGCTATTGCACGGTGTACATCGGTTTGAACGACGTCGAGTTGCTGCCACGGTGTGCTATGGCCAACAGGCAATCCAGTAGACGACATCTGGATTACTTTACCCGAGGTCGCGTCATTGGGAAGTTGGAAGAAGATCGAAGTGTGACTAAGGTGACCGAGGTGTTCGGAATTTTTCACAGCATCGTTTCACAAGCTTGGAGAGCATTTCAAACGACAGGAACAGCTGTCCGAGAATTTAGCAGTGGTCGTCCACGCACAACCACGGCAGCGGACGACCGATATATTGTCCTACAGGCGAGAAGAGACAGACTGCAGACAGCGGGAGAAATCGTAAGGAACATGCAACAAACAACAGGACGCCCGTTATCGCGTTTTACCTACGCCAGGACGCTGCACAAAGGTGGTCTATTTGCACAACGACTAGTACGGTGTGTGCCATTAACGCCTGCTCATCGGACACGGCGGTTTCTGTGGTGCCAGGAACACAAGAACTGGACACATCAGCAATGGGCTCGAGTTCTTTTTACGGATGAAAGCCAATTTATTCTTACGAGCAATTCTGGACGTATACACATCTGGAGATAGCAGGGAACACGCAATCACACCTCTGACATCATCGAAAGGGATCGGTTTGGAGCTGGCGGAGTTCTTGTTTGGGGCGGTATCATGCTTGGTAGCCGTACTGACCTCCACATCTTCCAAGGAGGTTTAGTCACTGGTGTCCGCTATTGTACCGAGGTTCTCCTGCCTCACGTGCGTCTGTTTAGAGGTGCTGTGGTTCCTGAGTTCCCCTTCATGGACGACAACGCTAAACCTAATCGTACAGTGGCTGTCACAGAGCTGTTGGAGAGTGAAGATATTCAACGCATGGATTGGCCCGCAAGGTCCCCAGACGTAAATCCAATCGAACACGTGTGGGACCTTCTCGGGAGATGCTTGGCAGCACGTCACCAGCTGCCAGAAGCGATTGCACAGCTGCGGTTGGCTCTAAAGAGGAATGGGCCGCGATGCCTCAACAGCTCCATAACAACCTCGTCGTCAGCATGGACAGACGTTGTAAATCCTGCAACGCAGTCAGGGGTGATCATATCCTCTACTAAAGACTGGAATTTCCTTGGCAGCCTCCTGTAAGATGGTCGTTTCTGTCTTCTGTCCAGTTGTTCTCGAAGCTACCTTTTAAATAAAGTGCCTTTGTATCCTTTGGATTCCTTGTTTGGACGGTTTTATTCACTTGTCCCATATTCTTACATCTTGGGGATCTTATGGTATGATTTGAGTCGATGTGGAGCACTTCTGCACGACGTTACATTCGAAAACCCGTCTTGTCCTTAATTTTTGCACGCCAGTGTATTTCCACGCCACCTGACAGGAAACCTATCCGCTATTCTAAGCATGAGTTATTCTAAAAGGGTTCTCCGAGGTGAGCGGTATTGATCCACGAAATAAGTTTTTCAGGCTAGGTTTCAGAAGCTCAGATTTTGGTGCAAATACATCAGAAGCAGAAATAAGAACTTATGCCCCTGGTGGGTACACCATTCCTTATGGAAAATTAGAAAATATATGCAAAACATTTTACAGGAGGAGCTATTTACGACTCATGAAGAATTTTTCAAAACGAACTTTCAGAAGAAGAAATATCAAGGAAAACGCAATTTACCTTTACGCTCCCTATCGGAAAATGTATGCATTACTTGAAAAAGAAACTGTGCCCTAAATAATCTTCGTTATAAATGGCTTCGGAAGAAAGAAATAATTTTTCAGTTGGATATTCAGAAGGAAATATATGCAATATAATATATTTTGAATTCGATATCATCTGCCTTTACGACCCCTAGCGGCAAAGTTGTGCATCGAAAAAAAAACGGAATAGAAGGAACACCATTCCCACATATCAAGCTTCCCAATGCAATTTTTTTTCAAATGAACTAAAATTTGCAGAGATATTGTGTCCACATGCAGACGGACATCCTGATAATATAACGATTTTTTTTAAAAGTCATGCTAAAAACCATGAGAAAATTTAAGCTGTTTGTGCTTTTAACCACTTTGAACCTGCTCTAAAACGTATGCGAACCGCAGAAAACGAAGTGGAAATGGCGCTAATGAGATGGATTAGAGTAAGCCATGTGATCAGGATTAATGCGTAGTGATGTAGCACGGTGTTCGGTAAAGGAAATACTTTTCACATTTCTTTAATTGTACTCTGCAAGTTTACGTATTTCAGTGCATATCAAATAATACGAACTACTTTCATGGAATACACACTTCTGAGCCCCGTGATGTTCGTGTTAACGACGTTTCACTTTATTACCAGAGTATAATTCAGTACTTACAAACACTGCTACCATCATATGCTAATGAGTCATTTGAGAACTTTTAACTTCTTTCAGTGTACGAAATTGTAAGTTTCTGATCGGTGGACAAATCGTGTTTGAAGGCTGTACAGAAGAAGGAATTCTGATTAATTCCTGATGACGTGTGAAAGAAGTATCACACATTTGTCGAAGCGTAGGAGAAGGAAGTCTTATTAATTCCAGACGATGTGTTGAAGAATCACACATTTTTTTCGAACCTAACTGTCATGAGATTCATTTTCATGTTCGAATTCCAATTCATCGTCGCTGCCTTTTTCTGTCAGTGATGAATTTGAACCCACATCTTCTTTCTAGGAGTGACTGTTCTGCCATTTGAACTACGCTGGCAAGGCCTACCGCCAAAAGTTGCCGTTTTGACATGTGCCACTTTTGTGGTAGGTACGACACGAACTTTTTGAACTGCAGAGAGACATGACGTGAGACAGAAGTGAGTGTAAACGGTGTGCCAAAAAAAAAAAAGCGATTTCGCATGTATGTGGTAGATAAGTGGTGCAGAAGAGGAACACAAATTGAGTCTAAACTCCATATTGGTAAAAAAAGGGAAAACGAAAAAAACCAACAGTGAAACCTTGATCACGGTCACCTCTGAACAACGGTGACCTCCGAGCAACTGCAAGTTTTCTTTGGTACAGAGCATCTGCCGTAGAATTAACATTAATCTCCAAAGCCCGAAATATTTTAGCAAGAGTTAATGGACACCCCAGTCAGTTCTCAATGTAATCTAAGCCACCCTAGTGGCGCAGTGGTCTAAGCGATGACCTCTGATCATTGTCCGAAAGTGGTGTGAGTTCGAATCCCGGCGAGGCATGGATGTTGTGTTTGTCTTACGGCACTGGCTCTCTCCCTTCCCTGGAACCAGTGACCCTAAATTAGGGACGGGAGACTGCTTATAGCCCATTGCGTAGCTCACGGTGGTCGTCAAACCTCCAATCAAAAAAAAAAAAAAAAAAAAGAAAACAAGGTGATATAATGGACACTTCGTCCTTCGGGATTATGCGCAGCGACAGGGGTAAGATAAGGACAAAGAATGTTAATGTGCCTTAGGAAGAATGTGTGTGTGTGTGTGTGTGTGTGTGTGTTGCCGTCCCTATGGCGCAGTGGTCTAAGGCGCTGGCCTCTGGTCATTCGTTCGTAAGGGGTCCGGGTTCGAATCCCGGTCAGGTATGGATGTTGTGTTTGTCTTACGGCACGGGCTCTCTCTCCCTTCCCTGGAACCAGTGCCCCTAAATTAGGGACGGGCGACTGCTTATAGCCCATTGAGTTGCTCACGGTGGTCGTTAAACCTCCAATCAAAAAAAAAAAAAAAAAAAAGAATGTGTTGGATTACGGCAGGAATAACCGTGTGTTTAAATGAAAAAAGAAGCTATTCATTTAGTTCTGCGTGAAGTAAGATCCATCTCTCGAATGTGTTTCAGTTGTTCCCCAGGAACATCGGGGTCGGTTCTTCGAATGTTGCCGGTTGGTGGCAGTCTGTCTTGGTTTCGTATCTGTGGGGTTCTGTACCTGCTTAATAGAGCGCGACCAGCTTTTTAACTGCTCAGTTGATCTTCACTGTCTAACATTTTTATTAGTTTCTTTTCTATATCATACCTAAACCTAATTTCTTAGCTTGTTATACCTGAGGGCTGTTTAAGCCCAGACGTCAGGCACTGTTTTCCTAAAATCGTCATCGTCATGATTTATATAATTATTACATTGAGTAGCATTCAGCATTTGGAGAAAATACTGAAACAATTTTCTTTGTGCATAGGCTTCATGCACATATTCTGCGTTTGTACAAATGCAACAGACTGGCAATGCCCAACCTCCCACCAATGGTCATTTTTTCCGGTCCGAGCAGTGACAGTTATTCAGGTGTTTCACTGTAAACGGAACTTTTAGTAACTTTATGCATCATGTGCCAGCCCTATGATTCAGAATTTATTCAGGGCTAGGGGGTTTGACGACAAACACTTAGCAATCGTCCAATCATGAATTGGGACCGCTATAAGCAATCGTCCAATCATGAATTGGGACCGCTTGTTTCAGGTACTGGGAGAAGGCCCATCCGGTACTAGAACCAGGGGCCATCTCGCGTAATAGTCAAAGACCAGCTATTTAGACCAATACAAAATTTCATAATGTGTAGAAGTAGTAATGATCTCACTTGTTATTTTTTAAGAAACTGGCGTTATCTATGCAAGCACCGGTTAAAAACCTTTTATATGATATGATATTTTTGTTAGCATTACATCTAAAGGAGCGTGAATTTCTTCAGAAATATGAAGAAATTAACTCGTGCACCAAAAGCCATTAAATTGAAAACAATTGCCGTCTCTTGCACGATACACTTTAATGATAAAAAAAACTATGTACAATTAAAATAAGCATATGTTTAAGACCTTTCAACACCACAACGGTGTCATCCTCAGAAACAATGCAGCAGTGAGCACAGAAGTGGGAAACCTATATACTTTAATAAAACAAATAGCAGTTATTGCGCATGTTATGACGAAGTGAATTTCTCCATCATTTTTGTGCCAGGGACAGGATTCGAACCTGCTACTCTCGGCCTCCTTCTGCCTTTATCTCATGTGCATCCTGCGGTGCAGGCACGTTGCACCCCCCCCCGAAAGAGGGCCTGGGGCATGGCCCATGGGTCAGCCGGGACCATGCGTGTCGCTGTAGGCAGTCATCCCATGAAGAACGTGCATTTGGGAAATCCCAGATAATTTGGTGTGTGGAAACTTAACATCACACGTATTTATTCTTTCGAAGCACTGAAGAGAGGATTCTCATTTTTCCTATCTCGCGGTGTGGAAAGAACATCACATTATTACGAGAAACCTATCGACCATGTCATCCTTGAAGTTCGGGTGCCAATATTACGAATTAAATTTCTTCATCATTTCTACGCCAGGCGCAGGATTCGAACCTGCTGCTCTCGGCTCCGGAGCTTCGTGTGTTATCCACTATAGAACACGGGCGAGTGCTCGCACTGCCATCTGCCTTTATCTCATGTGCGTCCTGCGTGCGGTGCAGTCACATCACAATGTGCAATACTGGCAAAGTCCAGATCAGGTTCAGTGGGTACAAGCATAGCTGGTGGGCTTGACCTGACCTAAAAGTATTCTCCAAGGAAGTGTTTATCCCACTTGCGTTCTCCAAGGAAGTGTTTATCCCACAAGAAGTATTTATCCCACTTCCTTGGAGAGCGCTTTTGGACCAGGTCACGCCCACCAGCTATGCTTGTACCCATTGAACTTGATTTGGACTTTGCCGTTATTGGACATGCGCATTAACTGCTATTTGTTCTATCAAAGTATATAAATATCTCACTTCTGTGCTCACTGCTACATTGTTTCTGAGGAAGTCACCGTTGTGGTGTTGAAAGGTCTTAAACATATACTTATTTTAATTGTACATATTTTTTTATCATTAAATTGTATCGTGCAGGAGACGGCAATTGTTTTCAATTTAATTCTTCAGATATGTGCAAGCAGCATTATTCTTTAATGAGAGCATAGGAACATTTTAAGATAAGAAAAAGGAAATCACCCGCAGTATAAATGTCTCCTTAAATAATTGCATGCCACTAAATAATTCCAAGACTTAAAAGTAAAACTTTCCGAAAGGATTTTTTTGTCGTTATTCATAGTTTTCAAAATAAACTATTGAAAACTGCGGGGAAATTTAGAGAAATTTGAAAACGCACTTGAGACAATATTTCTTCAAAATGACACAGTTTACTGCGTGACATATTTTCCCGTTATTCCCTACAGAAATTAAATTAGAACATTTTTTCACATTTTTATGGTTTTCCGATAGCCACACAATTTTCTTGCTTCCACTTTAGCGTCGTACGGAGATAGGTAAGGCGTCTTGACTTCAGAGATCGGCTTTAGTCTTCACTGAGATTTTATCATTATCCAATGATCGTGAGGAGTATTCCAATTTTGTCAAAGCGATTGGCAGTAAATTAAATTCCGGGCATAAAGCGCCAAGTTAAGTGGCATTAGCGTAAATGACGAAGGCTAGGTTATAGGAGTGATCTGAGGGCTAGTTCACAATCCAGCATGAAGACCTCGTGAATCAAAGAATTAAAATTTCCTCCCTGGATTTAGGAGAGTGTCCAATTATACCTCATCCGTGACGACGCAGAAACTAAAGTGGATATGCTGACGGCGAAGTTCTTTTCCGAAAGATAATTTAGCTGAAGATACGCAGATCTCAATAGTTCATTATCGGGGAATCTTTCGTAGATGCTTTTGCAATTTAAACTGAATAGTTTCGTGAACAACCTTGAAAAGATGATATATTTGCAATTTAAGAAATCCTTTTGTTGTGTACATTTTCACTAAACCTTAAGTTCTTAAAAGGCAGATATAAAATTATGTATTGTATGATCTGAGTTAGAACTGGCACACAATTAGCGAATGCATTTGGAATTTTATAAGTGAATTTGTAGATGCATTTTATTCCTTGCTTGCGCATCATTCTGTCAAATATTCTGCCAGTATATCATTATCGTTAAAATTAAAGGAAATTCTCGGTTGATAAATGGACGAAACACTATTGAGAAATCTTATGCAGCAATAACTCTTGCGAGATACACTCAATGAACAAAACATTAGAGATACCTACCTAATAGCGTATTGGTCAACCTCTAGCGCACATATTTGGCTGTTCACGCTAAGACGTTGACTCCACCAGATTCCAGAGGGTTCTGGAATAGTGCCAGCTAATCCTATTGCAGCATTCACCATAATTAAGTCCGAGACGTCAGTTGATAACTGCGTCCAAGCCAGTCAATCGTATTGCAGCATTCTCCAAAATTGAGTCCGAGACGTCAATTGATAACTTAGTCCAAGCCAGCCAATCCTATTGCAGCATTCTCCAATATCGAGTCCGAGACGTTAGTTGATAACTGAGTCCAAACCAGCCCATCCTATTGCAGCGTTCTCCATAACTAAGTCCAAGCCAGCCAACCCATTGCAGCATTCTCTATAATTGAGTCCAAGACGTCAGTTGATAACTGCGTTCCAAGCCAGCCAATCCTATTGCAGCATTCTCCATAATCGAGTCCGAGACGTTAGTTGATAACTGAGTCCAAGCCAGCCCATCCTATTGCAGCATTCTCCATAATTGAGTCCGAGACGTCAGTTGATAACTGCGTCCAAGCCATCCAATCCTATTGCAGCATTCTCCATAACTGAGTCCGAGACGCCATGAACCTGATGTCGTGTAGTGGACTACACGACATCCTAGAGAGCTTATACAGGGTTTCAATCAGGAGACTATGGGAGTTACTGGATGGTTCCAAATTCACATGAGTGTTCCTCGATCCATGCCTGAGTGGTTGCGGCACAGTGAGGAGGCGCATTGTTCTGTGGATAAGACCATCAGCCGGAGCATGCGCAAAAGCCAAGAAAGTGTATAGGTGGTCAGCCGGCACATGCTGGTTACGCAGAGCTGTTAAGGACCTCTCCAGACACACTAAGACAGAGGTCACCAAACTTTTGGAGAGAAGGGCCAAATGGGAAATTGGGTAAAGTTCGGCGTGCCGCATTAAAAAAATGGTAAATCAAAGATCAATTAATGCAGATATTGCAAATTTTAAATGAGCTAATTGTTAATATGTGTCAATGTGTAAGTAATTTTATATGTTCTGTAATTTAACATAAAAGTTTTCAAATAAATATTTCAAGATATTTATACACATCGAAAACAAATACAAAGCTAAACTTACTAAATGACTTCATGGCATCTTAAACTAGAAAAAAAAATCAATAACAAGAATGGTATTGTTTCTGGAATGATTTAGCCACATTTCCGATATTTGGTTTCTCAACGAAAACATCCACTTCCCACAGCGCTTTAAATATGCGGCATTCAGTGTCCACTTATCTCTTTTTGGGTAGGGACATATCAAAATTCAACAATCGAACTCAAATAACGAAAAATCAAGAAACACACCTGTGTCGGGTCAAGTAAAATTAGCACTGCGGCGCTTAATCTCTGTTGTTGAGATGCCGTCCGACTGGAATAGTGCTGGGAATATGAGTTTGTGTGGGAGTCAGTAGTTCTGATCCTCAGTTCTAGTCTATTTAGTTATAAACATGGCGGGGCTACTGGAGCTAGACCCGCGCACCACAGAGAGAGGGAGAGAGAGAATGTGTGTGTGTGTGTGTGTGAGTCAGCAGATACTGCTACTGGCCGTGGGTGGGCTGTGACTCACAGCCCGCCAGCGGCCACTTTAGCGGCCACTTTAGTAGTAATAAACAGGTTTTAAAAACAAAGCGTCAATCAAACGTTGCTATGATATCCGGCCATGCTGTGACATATAGCAACTCTCTTTCTCAGTCAGAAAAAAATTAAAATATGTAAAATGAATTTTAAATTTGCAAAAATAGAAATTTTCTTGGCGGGCCGGATACAGGTTTTCCGAGAGCCGGATTTGGCTCGCGGGCCGTATTTTGGTGACCGCTGCACTAAGAGACCCAATGTTTCAATGAGAAAGCTCGCTGAACCATCACGGAGCAACCACCGCCTCGATCAGGGTCGACCTGCGCAACGAGACCATGGCTTCAAGATGTCAATGCCACACCTGCACCATCCTGGCAGCTCGGTGCAGCTTAGAACAGGATTCAACTGACCACAGGACGCGAGGTCCAGTTTTGATGTTCTCTACACCAGGTGAGGCGTAATGTCCGATGACGAGCAGACAACAGTGGCACACGAGTAGGGCGTCGCCGCTCTTAGAGGGTACGAAGCTGACGTTGTACCGTTCGCTCTCTGACCGTTAACGTTGATTGAAATTTGAACCGCCGTTGCAAAGTGGTCGGTCTGTACGAGATATATAAGTCTATCTGGACCTTTGTCACCAATGGTATGTGGTCGGCCTTCTCTTGCTCTCTGCCCGCTGGTACGTCCGTCGATGGTATTTTCGCGGTACACGCTTCACACGGTTGCCCTCGAGAACTCAAGAATTCTTACCACTTGAGTGATAGAATGAGCCATCTGTCTTGCGCAGACAATGCATCCACGATTAAAGTTACTCACTTCGCCACATTTACTTATGTTCGCCGATTGCTAAACACACTGCTTGGAATCCCTGCTGTCCAGCTTTTTACCGCCTGCGTTCGGTTTGGGTCTGTTGCACTCTGCGCGGGGTATGCCCATGTCAACTGTTCCTCACTCTTATCTCCAAAGTTTTGTCAACTGAGTGTATTTTTCCATTTGATTCAAGTAGATTTTTCCATTTTATCGACCAGTACGTTAACTTCCGATTATTTTCAGGTACCTTGGTAAAAAAAAATATTGATATTCTTTCATTATCAGTTTATTCTCGTTTAGTACAGTATTTGCAGCAGACGAACGGGTGAAATTCTTTGTATGAAATATTGTATGTTTGTGGATACATACAATACATGTACATTTTCTTCATTTTAAAATACAGTGCATACAATGTACGTGTTTCGATGCGTGTTGAAACATACTTAGGTAGTAATGAGATAAATGTCATACCACAAATTTTAAAACGGACCTACTTGCCGTTTATTAACACGTCTTTTGTAAAAAGATCGTGCGTATGTTATCGGTTTGTCCGTCCGTCTGTAAACACCATATCTCTGTAACTATTAGTCGGATTTGAAAAATTATTTTTGCATTGGGAAGCTGGAAAAATGCGAATGATGTTCTTTCATTTAGTTTTTTTTTTTTTTTTTTTTTTTTACGATGCACAGTTTTGACGCTAGAGGGCGTAAATGCAGATGATATCGAATTCAAAATACCTTTATTCCATATATTTGCTGCTAAACATCCGACTGAAAAAATTATTTTATCTTTCGATTACATTTATGTCGGAGAGTATTTGAGATATAGTTACTTTTTCAAGTTATACATAGGTTTCCTTCTAGGAGCCGTTAAAAGTAAATTACGTTTTCCCCAATATCTCTTTTTCTAAAACTCCGATTTGCAAAATATTTTCCTTCAGCAAATACAGCTCCCGATTAAAAATCTTTGGCATATAATTTCTAATTTTTGGTAACGAATGCTTTGGCCACCAGGGGGCGTAAGTGTTAATTTTTCCTTCTGATGTATTTGCCATAAAATCTGAGCTTCTAAAATCTTGATTGAAAAATTCGTTCGTGGACCAATGCCACTCACATCGATATACCTTTTCGGAATATTTTCTTTTTAAAATATTGCACGGTTTCTCCGGCAGGGGGCGTAGATGTATACCATATTTTTTGTAATATATCTGCTTCTAATGGTCATATTTGAAAAATTCTTTCTTTATTGGATAGAGTTTCCAGTGTGACATGTTTTTCATTTAATTTCAAAATTTTCAAGTAAACCATAGACTGCGCTAGCGGGCGTTAAGGTAAACTGCGTTTCTTCCGATATCTCTGCTTCTAAATCTCCGATTTAAAAAAATATTTCTGCACCGGATACAACTTCTGATGGGAAATCATTGGCATATAATTTCTAATTTTTGGTAAAAAATGGTTTGGCCACCAGGGGTGCGTCGGTCTTAATTTCCGTTTCTGATGAATTTGCAGAAAAATCTGAGCTTCTAAAATCTCGATTAAAAAAAATTATTTTGTGGACCGGCACTACTCATGTCCACAAACCTTTTAGGAATATTTTCTTCTCAAAATAATGAATGGTTTCTATGCCAGGGGGTGTAGATGTGTATCTTATTTTTGTCAATATCTCTCTTTCTAGAAGTCCGATTTGAAAAATTCTTTCTTTGTCGGATAGTGTTGCCGTTGCGAATTTTTTTCCATATAAGTTCAAAATTTGCAAGTAATTCATAGACTTTCCGCCAGAGGGCGCTATGATAAATTGCGTTTTCTCTGACATTTCTGCTTCTAAAACTCTGAAAAATTCTTCCTGTATCGCATACATCTCCTGGTGGAAATTTTTTTTCCATATAATTTCTAATATTTGATAAAAATGGTTTAGCCACCAGGGACATAAGTGTCAATTTGTGCTTGTGATGTACTTGCAGCAAAATGTGAGCTCCTGAAACTCGAATAATTTTTTTTTTCTTGGACTGATACCACTCACATCGAAAAACCTTTGAGAATACTTTCTTCCTAAAATAATGCATGGTTTTCCCACCAGGGGAAGCATAGATGCATATCTCATATTTGCCCATACCTCTGCTTCGAAAACTCCGATTTGAAAAAATTCTTTCTTTGTTGGAGATAGTTTCCGCTGCGAATTGATTCTCATGTACGTTCAAATTTTTCTTAAGGCACAGGTCTTCAACCAGAGGTCGTCAGTTCACGATTCCGCTTACAACAATATCTGCGGGATTACAAACCCGATTGAAAAACTTCTTTCTTCGGTCAGATACTATTGCTTTCCGTACCGGTTCCATTGACTTTGAATAGCTTTGATAAATTTAATTTGCGTCAGAACGGATTCAGAAGACGTACTCATTACAACGGGCAATTCGGTGTCATCTTTCTTGTTTTTAGTGGAATCAGACAGCAATATTTGGGTGCACAATATCTGATAAAGGCGTTCTGCCTTTCTTTTGCAATTTGTAGCAAGTTCTTCAATTTTGTTTTAAAATCTTCAATAGTACCCTGTATCACATCTGTTTGAAACACAATTGCAACTCTTCACTACGATTTCCAGCGTCTTTTAAAAAAATCGCACACCTCATATGCAACTGCATCAAAATGCTTCCTCAATCAAATAATTTTCTTCCGATGCTTTCAAAGCAATGAACTCGCCCACATTGTTCATTGCCTCGTCTGTAAGCCGCTGTTCGTCGACCGTAATTAAATCTTTTGCATTTCCTTCATTGTTTAGACACGTAATTAATTCGAAAAGGGGGGCTAATCTTTGATCTTCTGTTTCTTTATTTTCTGCCTCATGCCTGACTTTAATGAAAGCCGACCATGAGGGATTCATAAACAATTGTTAAGGATTTTTTTTTCCTGAATCACATTTATACACGTATTTTACTCCCTTTCATACCATTTACTTAATCTAAAGATTTATCTAAAAAGGCGGAATTTGTTTAAGCTACTATTTTGCAGAAAAGATAGGTAAAAAGCACTGTAAAAGAGTACCTGGGTTAAAAAACCTAAGAATACCAAGTTAAAATATTTCTCACAGATATACTGTTCAAACAAAATTTCATGTGGATCCAAGAGATAAAATCTCACAATTAGTACTTATAATGTATATCAATATTATTTCACGTCTTTCATACAGATCTGTCAAAACATCTTCGCGGAGTGGAGCCTGGCTGGGAAAAACCACCCGGAGCAGGTTTAATACAATATATTTAGTATCACTCCATATCGAAGCACTATGAATAGACCCATATTGAAATGATTCTTTAAAAATGAGAGAAAAGGATAAAAATAACAAATAACAATGAAAGAAAGTGAAAGTACGAAAACAATATAGCCACTGGAAGTGAAACTGTTTCCGACACATGAAAAATGAAAATTTGAATCTTGCACCAACTATGAATTTGTGACTTACTCAATATTATTTTATTCCAATATTTTATTATGAATAACGTGACATTTTCTATAAACTATTGGGTTTAACGCGATCCACTTTTAAAAAGTTTTATTTGCACCATATTTCCTATTTTCAAATTTTAGAACTCTTCGGAAATCTCCTTTCTTTGTTAATTTTATTTGCTCGGAATTTCGATATTTCTGATTAAATGACATTAACTTCTTATTTTCTCCAAATATAATGTTTTGTAATTGCTATTAAATAATGAAATGTATTACTTTTTAAATTACTATATTTTAAAGGTGCATGGTAAACGATTTGTTTACTGTCGAAGGCCTCCTTTAAATTTAAGTAATTATTTAACCATGTCCAAATGTTTTTTTGCAAAATCACGTTTAACAAAACTGTGTTCAGTGTTCTCCGAGAGACCATAATGTTTACAATACGGGTCATTTGATAGATGTATTTTATGTAACCATGTACGATTAGCAATAATGTTGTGTGAAATTTCAAAATTTAGATCGCGGATGTGCGTATTTAATTTAATCAGAATTTGTTGTTTCTAAATGGAATTTACAAGCTGATATTCATTATGATTTCTAGTTTTGTTTGATTTTTAAATTTAAAGTCTTATGGATGTCTCTTAATTTATCGTCATGAGTAATATTTTCCAGAACAGATATTTCATTTATTTTTCCCATAGCTTACGAAGACCTGTATACATCCATCTCGCCAAAAAAGAGAAACGCCGTTCTGGTATCAGAGAAGAGAAACATTCTAGATCACGACCCATCAGAAACTTCAAAATCTTAAGAGCCGGATGTTTTTCGTTTTGTAAAAAAGTGTCAAAAATCTTAATATTTTACATGTGAGTGTTAGATCTTTAATTTCCAACCCCCAAACTCAACATCATTATACAAATTTTCACGTTTTATTTTGTTTCCCACTCTGCTTCCAAATAAATCTGAAGGCTAATCTTTCCGCTGTTTTTTGCAATAGCAACTGGTAATAGTGTGGTCCTACAATAGTAACAGAATTTTGAAAAAAGCCCGTAATTTATAATTTCACCTTTTGAAAATAAGGGAAAATCTTAATTAACACGTTTTTCATTAAATATTTCCACGTTAATTAAACAGTTTTAACATTTCTTAGAATTTGAGCTTCTGGATTGACAACGAATACCCCATTTTGTATGAAAGAACCTATTTTGCCCACTTCTAAGAAAAGGTTGGCCATATTGAAACCACTGACCAATAGTTTTGCAATAGCGACCTAGAGCACAATAATGGTATTCTCCGTTCGCACCAAATCGTTAAACAAGATATTTGCTGCAAAAGGTGGCCTATTGTTTCTTTCTTGAACGTTCATGTTTTTAACTGTTTTATGACCAAGATCACTGTTCGTTATTCGGAGGGTCCATTATATGGAGGTAAATATACAGAACTGTCTAAAATTTGGGACTGGGAATCACAAAAGATTTCGCTAATTGGAGATGGATGCTATGCGGGAGTTCCCGCTAAGAAGGCTGTACTGTATTTCTTTCGGAATTATTACACCGATATCGAGCGTTCTTTTAAAAAATAAATGAACACTCTAACTTGTGTACATCACATACGTATACAAGTATTCTTCTTCTTAGTCTGCTGGTACCCTCTACAGAATATACACTGAAGAGCAATTGAATAAGAGATACATGTTTAGTAACATGTAGCACCATCTTTCGCCGTGATGACGGCGGCGATTTGTCTCGGCATGGACTCGACAAGACACCGGAAGCGTTGGGAAGCCATACGGATCCACGACCCCTGAACAAGCTCCCACAGTTCACGAAGATTTGATGAAGGAGGGTCAGAGCCTCGAACATCTCTCTCGATGGCATCCCAGATGTGCTCGAAGGGATTGAGGTTAGGCGACCTAACTGGCCAAGGAAGCGAGGTCACGTCGGTGGAGTGTTCATCCAACCATTCGGATACGATTCTGGAGCGATGGCACGGTGCATTGTCTTGTTGCAGGATGAGGTCCCCAGTGGGATATATAAGACGCACAAACAGGAGCAAATGGTCGTCCAGGATATCCCGGTAACGTTGACCTGTGAGTGACGATAACACACGTACCAGGGTTCGCATTTCATTTCACGTAAACAGTCCCCAAACAAGAATGCCACCCCCACCAGCTTGAAGAGTACCCTGCTGGCAAGAAGGATCCATCGCTTCATGTGGTTTGCGCCGTACTCGTATCCTGCCATCCGCATGTACCAACGTGAATCTCGACTCATCAGTCCAGGCAACATTTTTCCACATGTATAGGGTTCAGTGGCGATATTCCTGCGCCCACGCTAATCTTTGCACCCTCTGATGTGCGATCAGCAGCGGTACCCTCGTGGGACGATGGCTTCTGTACCTCATAGCGAGCAGATGGTTCTGGATGGTGTGGCTGCTTACACGTTTTTGTGCACCAGCGTTAAATTGCCGAGTGATTTCTTGCACTGTGGCCCGTCTATTCGCTGTTACAATGCGAGCTAGCCGACGATGATCTCGCTCATCCACACGCTGTTGTCCACGGGAGTTGGCCCTTACAGGGATGGTTTTACCGGATTCGATGTACTCACGGTGCACCCGTGAGACATTGGCTCGTGAAAATCCCAGTGCCTGCACGCCTTCCGAGATGGAGTGACCCATTCGTCGGGCCACAACAATTTGCCCACGATCAAATGCGCTTACATCCTTCGTCTTACCCAAACTGCGTCCGACTCTTACTGATTCCCGTCGCATCACTCCTTATATTGTCGGATCGCTGCATACATCATGTCGTTTTTGCTTGCAGGGCCGCCCACAGCGCCACATTTGCATAACGCCAGCTGTCTCTAATTTAACTGCTCTTCAGTGTAGACCTCCCACAGCCTTTTCCAACTTCCTCGATCCTTAGCCTCAGTCCACCGTTTAGCACCTCTAAATTTCTTAAGGACATCTCTCCATCTTGTTCTATGGCGCCCCCTTTCATCGCTTTCCACTTTTCAGTTGCCATTCTGTTATTAATTGTGTCCATCTTTCGCCTTTCAGTCTTCCAAAATGTCCAGCCCATCTCCACTTTGATTCTTTTATTATATCTATTATTTCTATAAGGTCATTTCTAACTCTATCGCTTCTTGTTATTCCCAACATTCCTCTCTCTAATTTTTATACTGACACTGTTATTCTTTCACATTGTCGCTCTGTGATATACTGTACGTTTCACTTTCACAATTAAATACGGGATTAATACATGCATTGAAGATTTTTCTTTTTAAATACAATGGAAGATCGCCGGTTAAATAGTCTTTAAGACTCCAAAATGCTCTGCTACCTTGAATAATTCTTCTATTGATTTATGTCTCTTGTCTTTCTTTAAAACTGATTACTTTACCTAAACAAATTTATTCATCTACTTTTTTAATTTATTTTCCTTCTATCAAAATCCTTTCTGTATCCTTTTCTGTATTGAATTATCTCTGTGTTTATTGTCAGACCTGTTTTAAGACTGTACATCTATAAATCTTCAATAATATACCATATACACGTATGACGAACATCTAAATAACAAAACCATGGATGCACGTATGCGTAACGTTACGTGCAAGCATGCACGTATAAATTCAAACACTACGTAGTCAGTGACACGTATCTCATAGTAAGTAACTTCGTCAGATGCGTTAATTCACTTGCAGGCAGCTGCTGCAAAAACATAAATCTGTTGAGTTCCCTACCGAATGTACTTTGTTCAAACTAAGCAGGAATTTTATCATCTAACAGCTCGCATGTTATGAAATTAAAGAAAAAAGCAAGCAACGCTTATTTGTAGCGCTTTGTTAATTTGGGTTGATGAAGCTACCTTCACGAAAAGCGGAGAGGTGTGTTAAGGAGACTTGAAGAGCGTCATCTCAGTTTCATAATGGAGCCGTCAAGCAGCTTTAGGTGACCTGACAGGCACTGCGGTCGACAATGTGCCATTCATCACCTATCATTATTGGAAAGTGGCCGATAAAAGTTTTGAAAAGTTTTAGGATAACGTCATTAATAAAGAGCAAAGTAATTAAATGACTTCACCGAATTGAGTCTAGTGAGAAAAAGAAATTTGGTTCACTCAAGTTGGGATTCGTCCATTAGACATAAAATCAATGAGAAGAAAGAATCTCTGTCGTTACCGTATCCAATTAAACTCACAAAAGAGTTCTACTTTAAAAAAAAGAAAAGAAAATATGTAACAAAGACCCTTTCCAGGAATCGGGGGAGAGATAATGCCCTCAGAACGTAAAAAAAACTCTGTAATCTAGGTTTTATCATTTCGAAAGCCTTTGTTCTCTTAAAGGCAATTTTGAAATCAAAAATATTGGGTACGTAAAATGAGCAGGGTATTGAAGGATGTAAAAATTCCGTTCTGTTTGTCAGAAGCCGAGTGGATGAAGTTATGCAAACTGTTTGAAACCATATCGAATGCTACTTGACGCTGCTGATGTTTTTATACGTATACATCCCTCAGCTTGTGGGCACCCATGCTTTTAAAATTATTTGAAAAGATTCTTTTGGCATTGAAAACAAGTTTTCATTATTCCATGACTTTATTTTTTGATTTCTCATCTTTCTGATTCCAGGGGTAGGGTAAAATATCTTATTATATCCTGAAAGCACAAACCATTATATACACATAGATAACAATATCCAAAGCGCAACAATCGTTTCGTCATGAGGTACTGAAACTGGCAATGACAACTAATGAAGCTGGTCTCTTACTCATTTCAAAACCAGTCAAGGAAAAGTAATCATTGGTAAAAGCAGCGCCGTATGTGAATATGATTGTGGCCAGATGCGATGACAGAGCGGGCCGAAAATGCATTTATTCACCGATTTTCGAAATCAATTACAGCCGAGTGTGGAAAAGTTGCGCCTTGAATTGTTTAATTTCCGTTTGAAATTGTTTTCAAATTGGACAATATCTCCCTGTTCGGCTCACGCCTTTAAATTCGGGAATTTGAGCGACAAGAGCCATTCTTTCCCGAAAATAAATGTTTTCCGGATTTTCGAAATCGTTATTTGCCAACTGCGGTGAAGTCGCCCCTTGGGTTGGTTAGTAAACGTGTGAAATGATTTTGAAATTGGACAATATTTTCCGGTGCCCTTGGCTGCTTTAAATTTGGGATCCCCCTCCCCCCATCATCTTCTTTACATGATACACTCTCAGAGTTAAAACTGCAAATCAACTCCAAAAAGGCCTCTTAGTTTTACACATTTCTTACCACCGTTGTAACTTCGCCCCCACCTTTAGTCACGTCATACATTCCTCACTCAGACTGACTTATCGTCCCTTAGTCACGTGTGTGCTGCATACTCCTTACAGCATCATCCGCATGCGAGGTTGTAGGTCGTCCGGATCGAACGTCGTCCTCGACTTTCTCTTTCCCCTCTCGGTACCGCCTATGTCAGTCGCCGTGAATTCGTGCATGCGTCTCTTTTCTTGCCTGAGATAAAAAATCAGTCCGGGAACTTTTAGTACAAAGGTTGTATTTATCAGTCAACTCGCAGAGGTGGTCTAGGGCGGAGGCAATCTAGTAGGTGGACGCACTTAGTGCCGTTTGTTTATGTTCATTTCAAATAAGCTCTCCAAATATACTCAATACTCATTCATTAGAGTAATTAGTTAGAGTTATTCAATTCCAATGGCCCCACGATATCAACCAACAGCAATCAGTAGCTTTTTTAGTTGATTAATATCAACAAGAAAGGCGATTGATCGCTTGGTTTTTGGATCGCCTGAAGAGCTGAAGACTAACGTTTTACCAACGTACAGTTAAATTATGAAATTTTATCTGTTTGTTAGGCAACAACCGAAATCCTCAAAGCAGGACAGTGGTCCAGCATGGTGCGGAAAAGGTGGCCGATTTATGGAAGAAAGTTTCAATTCCCACAATTTCTCACAAAAGAATTCTCCAGATTCTTCGATATTATAAATTCTTATATCTTTGTATGATAAGATTCTTCGATCTTATCATACAAATAATAGAGATATACTGAAGAGCAAAATCAAGTCAGCAGTACAGAAATATACTGTAGAGCAAAAGCAAGTCAGACACAGTACATCAATTTCAGGATGACGCCGATAATTTTTTCAACCTTGCCACATGCAAGTGTCACTTATTTTCATCATGCCCCTGCGAAAAAAGCCGAAATGTTCCACAAATGGAACAACCGTTTCTGGTTAATCAGCGAACAGTCATGCAAATGATTACTGCTGGCGTCGATTCAAAAACAAGTGAAAAACTACTCTGCAAACAAACTAGGCAGTCCAAGATTATGTCAAGCGCTTTAAAGTTGCTTCATGTTCTTTCACTAGTGAACAGGAATGCGAAGACTTCCATTCTATGTTCGAGCAACATGGCCTCGAGGATTGTGGCAACCAAGCAGAACTTGACAGTGAAAGGCTAATGACAAGGAATACGTACCTCCTAGATCCAGAGAGTGCCATCGTAAAAAATCCTTGGAAGAAAGCAAAATGACACAGACAGTCAGCCAGATGAGAATAAAACTGCCAACCACAGCGCTTGCATGTGATAGTGTAAGGATTGGAGATAGGTCTGCAGCGAAAATGATTTTCGCAGTCCTTCAAGGTGTCGGAATGATAACTGATGCTGATATTTCCAAAGTTACAGACAGAAAACGGATTAAGTTGAAAAGACGGGAGGACAAAGTAGAGCTTAAAGCCTTTTTTCTTATGGACGTACAGATATAATCTTGACAGATGAAATTAGAGGAGAGAAGAAGCACAGAACAACGGTTACTGAAGAGCATGTAGTTTTAATACAAGAGCCAGAATCTCAAAATCTCGGTCATGTTTCAAAAGCAAGTGGTTCAGCAGAATCCATTAAAACCAGCATTATCGAGTACCTTCCGCAGAAGGACATTGACACCGGAGCCCTTATGGCAGTTGGAAGCGATGTGGCGGGATAGCAGTTAACCATGGATACGGAAATGAAATTTTACGCTTACTAGAAAAAGGAATTGGGAGGCCTCTACAATGGCTCGTATGTTTGCTGCACGCCAGTGAACTACCTTTGCGACACCTCCTAAAGAAATTGGATGGCCGAAAAAGTGATCCCGGAACCTTCTCCGGTTGAATTGGAAAAAGCTGTGAATTTAAACTTACCGTCGATTTCGAAAAGGTTGAAGTGGATGAAACCTTTGTAATATCAGAAGAATTTCGCGAAGATCTGAGTACCGATCATCAGTACATGTGAGAGATTTACGAAGCTGTCACAACAGGTTATTGCTCACCTGCGTTGGCAGAAAAAGAGCCAAGAAAGCTGTCGCTCTCCCGTATGATGACGGCAGCATGTCGAGTTCTACAATATTGTTGAAGGGTCAGTGTCCTCCAATGATCATGTGAACATTGTTGCCGATCACGTTCATCCTGCAATGACGACTTTTTATCCAGCAGGTAATGTCTATGTCATGGACGACAATGATACTTTCCATCGCGCAGGATGAGCTCAGCAGTGATGCAATGAGCATGACAACGATTTCCAACATCTTTCCTAGCGACCACAAACCCCGCATCTGGAGCCCATTGAGAGTGTATTGGACATGTTATAAAATCAGATCCAGGAGCAAAGTCCTCTTCGGTCAAATCTGAGCCAGTTAAAGGAATGTCTGGTGAACGCCTGGTATGCTGTAGTGCTAGAGGAGCTCCAAGACCTTCTGGAATATATGGCAAACCACATACATGCTGTAGTACGAGTTAAAGGAAGTCCCCCTCAGTATTGAATAAAACATTCTAATTCAGTGTGTGTACGCTACTAATTATACCTGTTCCCCTATAAATATTATTTCCGGTCAAACGTGTTGCATACCAGATCGGAACAGAAATCTCGAAACGCTTGCGGAGGAATGGAATAAAAACTGATTAAGAAGAGGTAACAGTGGCGACGAAAGATGTGATAACAGGGTTCAAACATGTTTGAAATTGCGTTTGAGCTCGTCCACACCTCTCTATAAGGCTCAAATTTGCAAGTTGGAGTTTGGTGTCTGCACTTAACGGTTGTTTGGGTTGCCAGGGTGAGTCAAAATTTTGCCCTGTTCGGAGCTACATACACCATGTTGAACCTCTATTCTTAAGAGAAACATTGCAAGCACAAATGTGTCGGTAAATTGAAAACCCTATTTGAATTCACCATTTAAGTGTATGTGCCGATGTGGTTTTCGATCAAATCAAAGCCGCACTGTAAAGATGGCGCTAGAACACTTGTGGAAGATGTTCAGTTTGTCCAGTTATCTCACAGACGACTTGAAGAATCTTATGGATCCTGTAATAATACAGAACCCTTTTTATGCCCATCCTGATGACATTCTTCTCTCAATGTTTACTGACGAAACAATTCGCACCAGAGAGCTTGCTATCAGAAGGATTTTGAAGGATAAGGAGAATGGACGCGGACAGCGGGGAATACGACGATTTATAGTTCCTTTGCTGAATTTCAGTGAATGGCATTATATGGAACTAATTAACTGGAACGCCTATGTAGTAACTCAGTCACCTATTCTTCGAAAAATTAGCAGCGAAGATCTTCGCAATATGATAAAACCGAAATGTCCACCTTTGCTGGAAATAAAGAAGTTTCCATGCCACACTCAGGAAGTGGAAAGAACAGTTAAAGTAATGGCAAAGGCGGCAGCTTCTGTGGTTGAACAAGCTGAAAGAGATTGCCAGATCAGAGCTAAAATAGAAATCCGAAAAGTAATCCCATAATTCGAAAGCAATCGAAGTACAGAAAAGCATCAGCAGAGCAGACAGGCATACAAGTAACAGAATGAATTGAAAACCATAGTGTCCGGAAATGGTTGGGTGGCTAGGGTGGACGCGCTGGAACTCGAAATGCAGCCACCTGCTCGTGGTCAGTTCCGGTTTACTTCAGTGAATTTAATCTGAAATCAACAAAGAGCTGCATTGTACATGCTTGCCTGCCTGCTTGGCACACAGCGAAGCATTAAATTGGTTAAAATATCTTTTCGACTAAAATGACTTTTCCTGCTGAATAACCGAAACCTAAAGGCGCCAGCGGCACCGGAAGATATTGTCCAATTTCAAAAAAATTTCACACGTTTACTAACCAACACAAGAGAGCAACTTTACCTCACTCAGCTGATAACTCTTTCGAAAATCCAGAAGAATTGCATTTTCGTGAAAAAATGGCTCTTGTGGCCCACATTCCCGAATTTAAAGACGTCCTCGACCATGGAAGATATTGTCCAATTTAAAAAAAAATAATTACATGGAAACTAAACAACCTAAGGGGTAACTTTTCCCCACTCGTCTGTTATCGATTTCGAAAATCGGTGAAAATGTGCATTTTCGGCCCACCCAAACGAGGAAGTCAGGTTGTTGAATCAAAAGGTAGGTAGAATAGACGGAGGGCCAGCAGTTTCCCTCCTGTAATAATCAAAACAAGTTAATAAAATCATGCAATGCATTGATTATGATACGTTTTCCAACCTACCAGAAATTATTACCCAAGTTATGAGGGTAATGGCTGTGGAATAAATTTTGCTCATGAACCCTGACCTTTGACCCCATTTCGATGATATCTAACAGAATTGGTTCAGTATACCTCAGGAAGAACATACTAAAGTTTTGTCGCAATAGAAACATTTTTAATCAAGTTTTGGGGATAATGGCTGTGGAATAAATCTCGCTCCTGTTTCCTGACCTTTGACCCCATTTTAATGATATTCAACAAACCCGGTTAAGTGTACCTCCGAAACAACATTCTAAAGTTTTGTCGCAAAAGAAGCATTTTTAGTTAAGTTATGAGGATAATGGCTGAGAAATAAATCTCACTCCCGTTTCCTGACCTTTGACCCCATTTCGATTATATTAAACAGAACCGGTTCAGTACATTCCGGGAACAACATGATAACGTTTTGCCGCAATCGAAGTATTTTTACATAAGTTATGACGCACAAGAGCAGTGGAATGGATCCCACTCCTATGTCCAGACCTTTGGCCCCATTTCGCCCATTTTCAATAGGGTGCGTTCCCAGTCATCCCTAACAACATACTAAATTCTCATCGAAATAGAACCATTTTTACGCAAGTTATGACGCATAACGGCAATGGAATGGATCTCGCTCCTACGTCCTGATCTTTGACCCTATTTCGCTCATTTTCAATAGTGTTCGTCCCCAGGTAGTCCCCTACCACATACTAAAATTTCATCGAAATCGAACCATTTTTACGCGAGTTATCGTGCGGACAGGCAGACGGACAAAGCTGGAGCATATACGCTTCTTCAGCCTACGGTTGGAAAGCGTAAATGAAGCCACCGAAATGTTATGATCATGACGTTACATCCAATCACAGCCTCTGTGAGGCGAATGGCAGCCAATCAAGGCCTCTGCTACCATTTTGGTGAGACGATTGAGAATTAAACATAATATTTTCACAACTATCTCATAGCCCTTGCCATGCACGTGTGAAAATACTGTTACTGAAATTTTGATAACACGAATCGTAAAATACATATACATAAAACCTAGACAGTATAATAGGTACGTCTGTATCATGTCTGACTTGTTTTTCTTCAAAAGTTTCATTCGCTTTTATGAAGATTGGTTTATACGCCATCGCCGTTGTCGTTCTCCATTTAAGCGACGTTTTGGTATTTCAGCTTTATCTTCTTCCATCTTGTACCACACACACAAAAAAATTTCACGGAACCAATATTTGTTTTTAAATTTCCATCAGAGTGAATCAAAACTACGCCTGCAGTTACTTTCTTACAATTTTACTTGTTCCTTTTTATGAAATAAAATAACGCTGATTCCTTGTTTTGAATTTTTTTATGAAATAAAATGACATTGATTCCTTTTTATGAAATTACTCTGCAGTTTTATTCTCTTTTATGAATGAAATAAAACACGACATCCTACGTAACAGAACAAACGTCGCAGACACTGGAATTTATTCACCTCCCATTGCATCATAGGAAAGATCTTCCTTTGCCTTGGAACAACAGTAGTGTGTTTACATGCGTTTTCCCATCATTGCTTAAGGTGGCTTCACCTAAAATCTCTACCTTATGTTTCCAATCGTAAAACTTCTTTACATATTTTCTTCGCAATTAATGGATTCCCAATGATCAAAATTTGCACATCGATAAAACTAACTTTAGGTTATATACTTAGCGTTGGATACTTAATACTTGCTAAAACATAACCATAATTACATTAAAAATCAATCATTTTTATTTGAGTAATGTTCAGACCTGTTAATAGATGGCGCGACCTCTACTATACCGTGCAAATTATTTGGGACAAGCTATTTTATTCTCAGAATTGTAATGTGATCGCCAGTTGATGTCGGAAACCCACGTAAACCAGTTTTATCAGCTGTGAGGTGGTGTGACTGTTAGAACTTGATAGTAAGAATGTGGTTTGACCGGTTTTAAACAGAAAATAGGCACTTCAGCTTCAGTTGTGAGCTTTCGTGTGTGACAGGTGGATGTTAGTTTTTGCTCACTGTGAGTACGTGTTGCTTTCGCGTATTGAAAAATGGATATTTCCCCAAGGAAGCGTGCAAAAATAATTGCTCTGAAGGAACACACTTGTATGACAGTGAGAGATATCGCTTCTGCAGTTGGTGTAGGCAAATCAAGTGTATCAAGACTGCTTACGTGATACAATGCATCTGGATCATCGTCTCCAAAAAGGAGTGGTAAATGTGGAAGAAAACGAAAAACAACTCCACGAACTGATAAATATCTAATCAGAAATAATAAAATGAACCCCCCCCCCAAAAAAAGCACCGACCTTCAAAGAAATTTATTGGCAAGTGGTGGTGATGTTAGTGATTCAACAGTACACCGTAGGCTTCTGGAAGTCGGCCGGAAGGCAAGAAGACCAACGAAAAAACAATATTTGAATGCGAAAATGAAGATAAAACGTTTAACATGGGCCAAAAAATATAAATCATGGACTGCTGACGACTGGAAAAAGGTAATTTTTAGTGATGAAACTCCTTTATTTGTGCAGGGTAACCAAGCAAATGTTGTTAGACGAAGCAACTGTGACCTGAGCATGTCAAACAAACTGTAAAACACCCTCGGAAACCAATGTTCTGGGGTTTTTTCACATCAAATGGGACTGGAAGCATAGTTCCTGTTCAAAGTATGATGAATTCCGCCAAGTACGTAGAAATATTACAACGTAGGATTGTTTCATTCTTGCAAACTTTTGACGGGACGTTTCAACATGACTTGGCCCCATGTCACAATTCGAAATTGGTCATGAATTTCATGCTGGAAAATCAAATTTATTTGCTTGATTGGCCTGGAAATTTACCAGACTTAAATCCCCTAGGAAACTTGTGGAATATTTTGAAGAGACGTTTAGGTAAAATGGACTGTGCAACCAAAGAACGCATGCTAACGAATGCTGTAAAAGTGTGGTTCCATGATTATGAAGTCAAAAATATGTGCACTCAATTAGTGGAGTCAATGCCAAAACGAATTCACTAAATCATTTCTGCTAAAGGAAGACATACTTCATACTAATACAGGTATTTATCAGCGTATATCAAGGCATATGATATAAAGGCATAGTTTTGGAAAAAAAGAGTGATTTTTTACTTTCTCCCAATAAATTTGCACAGTATAGTACATTGAAGGATGTCAGTAGACAAACAAATGTTGGATTGCCTTCTTATGGTTATGTTTTAACAAGTATTAAGTATCCCAAGCTATAACTTAAAGTTTGTTTTGGGTTCAGGAAAACTACGATTTTCGTTGATTTATTAAAGACATGCCTAACTTTTGCTCATCGTGTTATAATATCTGCTGCCACCTATATTGTATAGAGGAAAAAATAACTTGCCATAATTTTCCTGTGTAAAGGCCGAAATTATGGACCTTTTCTGTAATATGCCCGCCAATGTTTGCTTTTGTTCATTGTTATATAAAATGACACAGTTTGATATCCGAATAAGAACGCTTTCAAGCAATTCCAGATTTTGAGTGTATAGTTCCGCTTTGTTTACATGAAACCTTATCACACCCAATATCAGAGAAAGTAGTTCACCATAAATGTTAGGGGAATGTTTTTTTGTTTTTTTTTGGTATACAAAATGACACTATAAATAGCAAAAACCTACTTATTCACTTTTTAATAAAATTTAAACTGTTTAAGAAATATATAAGACAGAGATTTTAGGTGGGACCACCTTAACGAGACGTTACGTTACAGGGGTTCAGGGAAACGACGATTTTCGTTGATTTATTAAAGACATGCCTTACTTTTGCTCATCGTGTGCTAATATCTGCTGCCACCTATATTATATAGAGGGAGGAATAACTTGCCATAATTTTCCTGTGTAAAGGCCGATATTATGGACCTTTTCTGTTATATGCTCGCCAATGTTTGCTTTTGTTCATTGTAACATAAAATGACACTATTTGATTTCCGAATAAGAACGCTTTCACGCAATTCCAGATTTTGAGTGTATAGTTCCGCTTTAATTACATGAAACCTGATCACACCCAATTTAGAGAAAGTAGTTCACCATAAATGTTAGGGGAATTTTTTTTTTTTGGTATACAAAATGACATTATAAATAGCAAAAACCTACTTATTCACTTTTTAATAAAATTTAAACTGTTTAAGAAATATATAACAGAAAAAAATTATACAGTACTAGCTAAATACCCGTTCTTCGAACGTGGTGATATTAAAATACAGTTGAAATACAGATATATATGACATACAGTTAAAATGGCCATACACTGCATATTTCTTCGTTCTTTTCGGAAACACGTCTGCCTCACTTATTCTGCCAGACGACACATAAGCAATTGCGTTCATAACTATAAATTTAAAACTTCAAGCCAACACGAAACAAATCAAAATACGTCGTTACTCTTCACTTCCATCGTTAAAATAATAATAGACAACAGAACAAAATAATAATAGAAAACAGAACAAAATAATAATAGAAAACAGAACAAAATACGTTGTTACTGTCAGCATAAATGTAAAAAGAACTTTGCTTTTAAACAATTTCGTTCGAAACTGTACATTTAAAAGCTAGCAAATCAGATGTTTTTGGAAGCATGAGCAAAATTGTGCTGCCATCGCTAATATCTCAAAAGGAAAACTTTTTTTTTCAAATTTCAATTACTATTAAAATCTACCTGCGTATTTTTGTTTATTGCAGTCACCTTACCACTTATATGACGTCACTGTTACTTCGGTGAAAATAAATGTTGGTAATTTTAACTTTAAATACAAAAAAACACTTCTATGACGTCACCGTTGCTTCGGTAAAAACGAATGTTGGTAATTTGATTTTTGACTCAAAAAAACCTTGACATTCGATATGTCAAACGATAATATAAACGTTTGATGCAAAGTATATTAGGATATAGCGCTTTTTACGCGATATTAAAGATTTTTTTGTTAAATGAATTTAGGACAAAACAAAAAACATTGACATTCTATATGTCAAACGATAATACATGCTTAAATGCAAAGCATTTTATGATATAGCGCTTTTTACGTGATTTTTAAGGTTCTTTGTTAAATAAATTCAGAACAAATAAATTTAGAACAAAATATATACTGAGCAGGTCAACTCAAGTCATTCAAAACTCAGGGCGGGGCTTCAGTTGCTGGGCAACAATGGATTGATCATTGCAAAACGTCCTAGCCTTATCAAAGCAAGATTATTTAAAAAACCCATTTCGACACACTTAAAGTTATCGTAGGAAAAAATTCTTTCTTAGAGCGCCTCTATGTTGTAAAGGGAACATTCCTGCCAAATATGAAAGTTCTAAGTTCAGTAGATTCTGAGATTCGGTGATGAGTCAGTGAGGGCTTTCATTTTTATATGTACTGATAAGAAAACAAATAGCTACAAATTGGGTACCAATATCACTCTGGGGGCCAATACGCTACGATATCTTTCATAATTTCTAAAAATGGACCGTCATTAGTTTTCAATCTTTTTCGCCACATAAATTCACATAGGTACTAATCCAACATTCTCCTATGAGTGCCCCAACGAGTTTTAGTTTTAAATTTCACCTTTCCGCACATAGATTCCACTGATTGAGTGTGGGCACCTGTGCAAGGATTTAAAAAGTTCAGCGAATGATTTTCTTGCAAGTGTAAATAATCTTCTTCAGATAGATGCTTTTACGCTCGCCATTCGTCAGATATGATCGTAGTCCCAGGACGTATATATTGCTTAATAATTGGTATTAAAATACGGCTACTTAGCACCGGGACAGCTGAAAAGAAGCACTCATTAGTTTCTCAACGAATTCCTCCGAAAACCCATTGCACTGGCAATACACGACCAATGTTGTTTTTCCTTTTAGAAAATAAACTTTCAGCTATTTCTACTGTGAGTATTGGTCCTCCTATCAACGAAGGTTTCCTCAAAGAATATCTAACGCTTAAAGATGGTCAACTCTCATAGATATAACGTAAAACAGGCGGCAACAGCGATACCACATCTTCAGAGGTTATATGCTCTGCGGGAAAGTTAACATTCAGGAGCAAAACACTTTAAGGAGGACTACGGCAGTGAAGCTTTTCTTTGATCCACGATGGTTTCCTTCGATCTGATGACTATTTGCTTAGAACAGTGTTTTGTTGTTGTTATTGTTGTTTTCTGATATCCCGCCCATCCATTATTTTGGTGAGAAAAATATGCAAAAACATTAGTATTACTATTTAAATTAAATGTCAGCAAATATTACAGTTAGGCCTAAGGATCCGTACAAAATGCAGATATTCCCTAGTATTTGGTATTACTGAAAATATTTCTGAAAAACTGAAGAACAAACAAAAGCCTTAACTAACCCGGTTGGCGTAACAAAACTAACATATCCGATTTACGAAGTGATTATGCTACAGAGAAGGTAACAATCACGTGCTGTGAGTAGCTCGGCTGACTTTTATTTACCCAAAGAATTGAAGTCAACAGAAATACGCATGCGCATTCTGCTCTGTCTGCTCCGGCATCAGCCTGTATGTTGGCTTCTGTGCACTGCATTTTTTCTCTGAAGATATGGCGGCGCTAGTTACGTCTCGCTGAGCTTCAACTTCTTCTCGTTAGATATTCTTTGGTTTTCTTAACAAATGACCACACATAATTCCAAAGCGCAGACAAACAGTTAAAGAAAGTGATCACTACGCATAGGTGGTACGCAGAGAGAAGCACTTGATCACTGCGCATTTGCTGCCGAGGGCTTTCTGTTCTACTTTCGAAATCGGGATCTGCTTGAAAGCGTTCTTATTCGAAGTCAAATAGTGGCGGGCAGATAACAGGATAATTGTTAAAGCAATGGCTGTGAAAAATGAATACTGTATGTTGTGCCCTCTTTAACGAAACAGAGTTTGGATTTATGACACGACGAGTCAGAGGTAGTTCAAACCTAGCAATGTTCCTTGGAATTTCAATTGCAAATAAAGAAAATGTAGAAGAGGAAAGCTGATGGCACATTTTGATCGATTAATTACGAATTGAGTTCTGCATTCTTTCCCCAAAGAACCAAACAAACATATCTATAACTCTATAACTTTTTCTTGTATTTAATCTTACGCATTCATTTAATTTTTAAGCAGATTGCCTAGCGTGCGGTTGTGGGAAGTTTTTAGTTGTTTTTTTAACCCTAGTTTGTTTCCATATTACGTATTTGTCTCAACTTCTAAATGTTTTTTTTTTCAAAAACAAATTCCCAAGTTTTATGTTTCAGATGTTTTGCTAATATCTGACAGTAAGAATATGAAAATTTAATATATTGTGTATGAGAAATGCTTCATTAAAAACTTCATGATGACTAAGAGCGACGTTCTCCTGCTTCATGCGAAATAACATCGAACACAAAATCGTCTTGGTAAATTTTTGCAACCTGGATTGTTCCGAGAAATTAATTTCTTTTTCTTCGCTCTGTAGGCCTATTAATTCGTTGGCATACTCCATGACGTCAAGATTGTAAACATTGACCAACAGTAAGGGGTAATCTATAGCGACAACATTGAATCAGCAGCCATCTTGGTCAGCAGAAATCCACTTCTGACGTCACATGAAAAAGGTCCGTTGTTCGAGAACGTGCGTGTTCCCACAGATGAATTCTTTTGTCTTTCTAACTTTATTTTATTTGCCGGTATTTCTCCTTAATTTTACGTAACGTGCGATAGCGGTGAGCTTAGTTCCGATTTCGGCCACCGGATGAAAGAAGATGGCGCTGCAGGTACTGAATGATGTCAGAGGGTTAGGGCTTAGCCTACGAGAATCGTTAAAGAAGCCTGCTATTTTGAGCCAAGTTTCCTGAAAACAACGGAAGCACGTTTTATTACCTCCCCCGCTACCAGAGGCCGCTTTTACCAAGGACAACATTGCCTCACCTTTAGTGCTTTTTTACGTTTTCCAACCGTAGGTTGAAATGCTCCAGCTTTGTCTGTCCGTCCGTCCGTCTGTCAGCACTATAACTTGCGTAAAAATGGTTCGATTTCGATGAAATTTTAGTATGTGGTAGGGGACCACCTGGAACGACCCCTATTGAAAATGGACGAAATGGGGTTATCGGTCAGAACACGGGAGCGAGATTTGTTCTACAGCCATTATCCTCATAACTTGAGTAATGATTTCCAGTATGTTGGAAAGCGTATCATAATCAATGCATTGCATGATTTTACTAACTTGTAGTATACTGTCGTGGTTAAGAAGCTGCATACTTCTCCTTTTTTTCAGTTATCTTTATATAAAATAAATGAGGTATTGTTGTGTGCCTTTTTCATATTCTCACAAGCTAGTTTAGAGCCGGTAACCGTGAAAATTTTGATTTGTTTGCATAATACTCATGCAGTTTAATCTGCGTGCATTTTCGAATTGCATGGTGTTTGTTAGCAGTAATCATGTTAGTATCAAAGTGGAATGATTTCCAGTTCATAAAAGAGTGAAGTTTTTAATTTTAAAGTTATATTGGTTTTGAACTTGCCCGAACGTTTCATGAATTTTGAGTTTGAAAAAGAAATGGGTAGGTAATGTAGGCTCAAAATAATTACGAATTTTATACATTCAGTAGGGCTTTCTCACACATCGGCGGCATGTCATGATGAACAATTAGAAATATTTGTTACGAAAAAATGCGATTCAGCGAAAACAACATGCATTGCAATAGCCTTGGAAACCACCAGATTTCCCAAACTTTAAAGGTGCCGCTCGCAGTAGTAGGCTACAAGCAACGTGATACTGCCCGATTCACGTTATATTTGTTTTGAAGTTTCACGAACGTTTCATGGCGGCAGCCTCCAGATATCTTATTCTAACCTCCTTGGGTATAACTGATTGATCAATTTCATCATATTCGTTTGGTATAACATGCATTCTAATATGAGGAATTACCCTACTGCCTCATTTTATAATATAACATTTTTAACCGAGTTGTGGACAATTCCCTTGATTTAATTTAATTAAAAATTGGACAATTAAGCCAGAGCATTACGC
This sequence comes from Macrothele yani, assembly GCA_039090855.1. Taxonomy (NCBI): domain Eukaryota; kingdom Metazoa; phylum Arthropoda; class Arachnida; order Araneae; family Macrothelidae; genus Macrothele; species Macrothele yani. The sequence goes on from CM076995.1 coordinate 193,530,766, forward strand.
TTCTCTTAAATAAATATTATCACACGGGAAATTGCGCAGACAGCAAAGCATGAGCATAACGAACCTTTTAAGGGTGGAAAGCGTTTAAATAAAGAAGAAAGTAGGTCTTACCTTTCGAAATGATTTGGGAACAGTGATTTACTATAAAATATGTATTAAAATTCTTAAAATTCTACATAGTATGTGTGTAAGTAATGTGTCCCGAAATGCGTAACTTATTAATTGATGCAGAACATAACAGAATGCTAGATTATGAGAGAAAACTGATAAACTATACCATCAATGTTATTTATTAGTGATGTAATGTTATTAATCGCTTTGGTAAGAAAAAATAAAAAAATTCAAGCGATTATGGAGAAAGTTTATGTGTTTTAATTCTTTAAGTCAGCACACCAACTCGCCACCAGCAGCGGCTAATCGCTGTTGTTGTCCTCGGTAAAAGCGCCACCTGGTGAGCTTTCCGGCGTACGTTCTTTCTCGTTTATACCCGTAGGCTTCGGCAGAAGACCCGGAACTGATGGCCACGCCCAGTGTGATTTTGTTCGCATAAAACCCAAGGAGGTTAGAACCAGAAGAGGTGAAGGGACCCGTTTTGAGTGAAGCTAAAACAGATCAGCTGTTTTGGTCCGAATCTGTGCTGCGGGAGTTCGGGAACGTGACGTCACTTCCTGTGGCTTAAGCAGTTTTGCTTAGCGCATGCAAACTAAGGATGGAAAGAAGGCATATTTCGTTTTTCTTATTTCTTAACATTAGGCTTTTGGTTATATTTTAAACATGGTTACTTCCACATGGGCAGTATACATGGTTACCTGCTTATGGACAGTAAGTAACCATGCGCACTATGCACTTCCGCTCAAAAAATCATTATTTTGTTGATTTTTTTAAAGAAAACCCAACTCATATTTTCCTGTTTTTTCTGGAAATTTTTTATTATGGGAATGAATATTTCAGCTTCAATTTTTTTCATGCCTGTATGGGTAGAGTAAGGGTCCGAACAAACCGTTCAAAATCGCGATTTCCCCTTAGAGCTATACAGGAGATTCTTAGATTGGGCGCATTGGCGTAGTCAGCTGATAAAAAGTGGCGTCACGCGAGAAGCACAGGGAGAGGGGTTGATGCCACCTCCTCTTACTTCTAACCTCCTTGATAAAACCTATATGATTGGTACCGTCTCTCCCTAACCGTAGCCTACGGGGTGCGTAAAAGAAGCCTGCTATATAATTAACAGGAATAGAGACATTACACATTATTGTCTGATGCCTGCAGCAATGGAAATATGGTAGAACACTATTTACATCTATGCGCAGTTTTTAGCAGCATACATACCTTTCACATGTCATAGTAAATCACCATTTATTCAATCATTTTTTAGGACTATCCAAAAAAAGCACCCCGGCTGAATTGCCACAATTATTTTCCAAAAAATGCAAATGCATTCTAAACATTCTACAAATAAATATTGTTTAGTCGACATGCGCGATGCAAAGATTTTTGCTAAATACATTTCCGTTCAGGCATAACACCACTTTGTACACCTCACACTATCTCTGACATCAAGCACCGTATCTTACCAATGATAACATTTCCAAACACCTTCTGGGACATACTCAAAATATTGCGACAACGACAGTCCTTAGATTTCGATCGAAATCCTTTGCCCTTACATAAAGTGAGAACAATGCTATTTGTTGACACTTGATGCAAAATAGTCGTTCCCTGTAACTCAACAGCTATATGTTCAGTTATAGGGAACGACTTTTGTCTTTCAAAATATATTGGAAATGTTAGCAAACAAGTCAATAACACAAGTACCACCATATTTAAACGTATCAGCTGTTATACCACGTGTGCTGCGATATCTGCTAATTTGCAGAGATTTGTTTTACATTTCGCCAAACCTCTTCTCTTTAGTTTCCTGTTGCGTGAGTTTTCTATCAACGTAGAATTATCTGCTTCTAGTCCAAAATCATCTTTACTTTTACGTTCTAATAATAAAGAAAAGAACTGTATCATTCTTCCGCTAAACCCATTTGTTTCCGTGGCTATCTCCCCAATCCCGTTATTCACCCAACTTGAGACTTTACTTTCTATGCTTTTCTACGTCTTATGTATATCGAGAACGATCTCCTATGTTTGCAAGGAGTAAGTTCTTACTGTCCACGTCAACAATATTACAGCTTCTCTTACTCTTGCAAGAGAGTTTTCCGCATCGCGCGTTTTAGAGAACAACATCGCAGCTGCAAAATTATTCTCTAATTAAAAGCTCTCGAACAGAAACAACAATATTGTTAGAGGGCTGTTCACTGAATTAAATTTCAGTGCCTTGTGGGAAGATATAATGCCCTATTTACAAACAATTGTGGCCCAAAGTACTGCACCATTAGACCGAAAATCCAATTTCTGATGTTTGATGTCAATTTATACAGCGTAATGGCAAAGTCAGGAATGCATATTATACATCATTTCAAAGGACATTTTATGCTGAATTCAAACGTGTTTACAGAATGGTATTACCAGTAATAAAAGTGAACTTACAAGCAAAAGCACAGTGTCTTGTTATAAAAAACAACAAATAGTGGAATTTGTGAAATTAGTGTATAATGCATTTAACGTAAAATTACTGTAAAGTACATTATTGACACTTGCAGAACACTTAAAATAACTGATCAACAAGCAAAATACGATTTAATATTTAATTAGATAAGCACGGTTACTTAGTAAGAAAGTGCACCTTCTTGGTATAGTACTAATGAGCTTCTCTAGTTGTCCATTGGTGATAACATGGTGCCATACGGCCCTTACAGACTCAATTAAAGATTTTAAAGACAAATTCAGTATAAAATTTCCTTTAAAATGATGTATAATATGTATTCCTGACTTTACCATTACGCTGCATGAGTTGACTTCAAACGTCGAAAATGTGACATTCGGTCTACTGGTGTAGGACGTTTGGCCACGAATGGATACTGGAACATTTAGGTGGAAACTGTTATATAACTTGTCTTCTACACACACACTGGGAACTGAATTAGAAACCTTTACGGAGGTGTACGAAAGCGTCGCTTACGCAGCGTACATGCAAAATACGTGATGACGTGATTTAGGAAACAATTTAAGACTGCTGCCTCCCAATAATAGTCAGTAGTGCTTGTTGCAGTGGGAAACGCAAAGGATCCTTCGAAGCTGGATACATCGCTTTTTGTGGGTGCCCATCTAGTTTGAGCGACAATTTCTGAAACAGCATAGCTGGCTGATTTGTCGGAAGGTGAAATATCACGTGTTTTAATCACTGGAAAAGTAATCCACATAGCTCACAAAAGAGGCGTAACTGCGGTGCTACATAAATCTTTCAGGAACGAGATCAGCGTCGTCCGAGAGGGTTTGTACGAAGAATGATGACTTCTTCTCTTCAGCAATTGATCGAAGCATTCAATGAAGGCAACTTACGACCCATATGTCAGCGAATTATACGCAGGGAATGGAAGGGAATCGGTATTGGAAGACGCATGTCTATACGGTAACCGTTGATTTCTGCGAAGAACCGGAAAGTTCGTTCTAGTGGTATCAGAAACACCGTGACTGGACACTGGAAGAGTAAAAAAAAGGAAGTCATGAGGTCCGTCGAAACGTCGGGGTGCACCTTGTTCTTTAGGGACGGTAGGCAGAAAGTTTTCTGGGAGTTCCATGTAGCAACGTTCCCAGCTGGTCCGTTGCTACGTGTCCCAGGTATAGTTTCTGAAGATGGTGACATAGTGTGAGGCACGTTTTGTTGGTACGAAATGGGTTCTCTGATATTGCTGAAAGGTAGGGTCCTTTAAGGATTATTTAAACGTTGTTGACGATGAAGTCTATCCTTCAATATTGATATTTTATTCGGGAGGAGATGATTAGTTCATGAACAGCGATACTATTGTCCATCACGCAAAATGTGTTCGTCACGTGGTTCAATATATGTGTTCGTCAGTGAAAGCGATTTCACCATCTTTTCTGCCTACCCCAAAGCTTAGATTTGAACCCCTTGAAAATGTATGGGACTGTTTGAAAAACGGATCCTGGAGCAAAGTGCACTTTCGTCAAATGTAAGCTAGTTAAAGATCTGTCTGGTGAAGGCCTTTAATGCTGTAGATGTTGGTATACTCCAACGTCTTGTGGAATCTATACCGAACAGCATACGTGCTGTAATTGTGGCTAAAGGAAATCCAACCAGGTATTGAATATATTTTTCTAATTCAGTGGCTGGTATATGTGCAATAGCTCTACCTCCATTCCATTAACAATAGCGTCGCCAATACACGTGCATGCGCGAATTACTTAGCTTCAATCAAAAGTCGAATTAGTTGCTAAATACCACTTGACAGCATAATGTTCCAGATGGAGTCCGTGCACGGTGCCATTACAAAAGCTGCTAGCGGTGGCTTTTTTTAAAACTGATGTGGTAGTTGACGCAGTTTCAGTTAACAGGGAAGTCTCATTCTGGCAGTCGGCCTGCAATGGTTTGGCGTAAGAAGAGATACAGTCAGCGGAAGTCACAGCTTGATAGGTGGTCGCTAGCCTGAGGCAACATCGTTTGGCGTCACAGGGGATACAGTCAACGGAAGTCACAGCTTGATAGGTGGTGGCTAGCGTGACACAATAGCGTTTGGCGTCATAGGGAATACAGTCAACGGAAGTCGCAGCTTGATGGGGGTCACTAGCCTGAGACAACAGCGTTTGGCGTAACAGGAGATACAGTCAGCGGAAGTCACAGCTTGATAGGTGTTCGCTAGCGTGACACAATAGCGTTTGGCGTCATAGGAGATACAGTCAACGGAAGTCATAGCTTGATAGGGGGTCGCTAGCCTGAGACAATAGCGTTTGGCGTCTTAGGGAATACAGTCAACGGAAGTTACAGCTTGACAGGGGGTCACTAGCCTGAGACAACAGCGTTTGGCGTAACAGGAGATACAGTCAGCGGAAGTCACAGCTGGATAGGTGTTCGCTAGCGTGACACAATAGCGTTTGGCGTCATAGGACATACAGTCAACGGAAGTCACAGCTTGATAGGGGGTCGCCAGCCAGAGACAACAGCGTTTGGCGTCATAGGGAATACAGTCAACGGAAGTCACAGCTTGATAGGGGGTCACTTGTCTGAGACAACAGCGTTTGGCGTAACAGGAGATACAGTCAGCGGAAGTCACAGCTTGATAGGTGTTCGCTAGCGTGACACAATAGCGTTTGGCGTCATAGGGGATACAGTCAACGGAAGTCACAGCTTGATAAGGGATCGCTAGCCTGAGACAACAGCGTTTGGCGTCAGAGGGGATACAGTCAGCGGTCACAGCTTGATAGGAGGTTGCTAACTTGAGAATTGGGACTATATGTGTCTATCGACGGATAAGAGGACCCTTCCGCTCTGTAATCGTCTTTCTTACTCACCCACCAAAGCAATAAATAGTCTAACATTTCTGCAACAGATCTGTCTAATATCGATACTCTGTATTAATGCCACAGCCTATAATTTCCTTTGCACGACGAAGTGACCATCTCCCCTCAAGGAGACCGAAAACACGCTCTCTATCGAAGTCTTTGAGTTGATAATACGAGTATCAATAACCTTATTTCCCTGTGCAGTAGGTCTGTTCGAGGTGGAAGCGTACACACTTTTTCTATTGTACTCCATTATATGAACAGATGTTTCTGCTGGATTCTGCATTTCAGCCACTGGATTGCTTCCGTATTTTACGCCATGACATTCGGGCATGCTTTCGAATTTCATCTACTAATGTACAACGTGGCGTTCTTCTGGGTCTTTTCCTATCCCTTTGAATCCAGTCTAGTCCTTAATTTATCCCACCGTGGTTAGTTCTCCTAGCAATATATGCAACCCATTGTCATATAAAGGTTTTTATCTTGCTCTTGAGATTCTCGCCTCTTTTCATTTTATTGCTTGATGAGTCCGTCTTCCTGTCTTTCCTGGCTATACCAAGAAAGCACATCTCCATGATCATTCCAGGTCTCTACAATCTCTCTCTGTATGTTATTTTTAGATAAGATCTATGTGTCTGATGCCCTGAGAATGCATTAATTAAACACTTTAATTTCTAGAAATAACAGGTAGTTACTCTCTAAAATTATGTTTTCTCTTTCAAATGCTCTCAGAACAAGTTTTATAGGTCTACCGATTTCTTTTTTGTTGTGGACCTTCTTTGATATTTATCGCTCAAGGTAGGTGCAGGCATTTGTTACTTCTAGTTTTATCTCATCAACTGCAACATCTTTACCTCTCGTAAAAGCATTGTACACCAACTTTATTTCCTGCAAGCTCATTTTTAATCCCAGTAATCTACACTTTACTGCAAGTTCTTGAAGTATATTCCTCAGCCACTCACATATCCCAATATTCTGTAGTTAACCCACGTACTAATTTGCATGCGTTTCTGATCATTCGTTCTGGGTGTTGCAAATTCAAAGCTCCAAACTGAAAAGGAACACAATCAGGGTCGAAAAACAAAACCGCACCGAATTTCCGTTTTAAGTCATTTACGTACCTCTGAATTCACTGGTGATATTCGTTTTACTGTAAACTCCGCAATTGACCAGTAGAGGTCTCTGAAAACAAGTGCCCCATCGAAGCGTAAAGAGCGTTCTTCAAAGCATATATAAAGCTTGCTTGCTAAACAGTCATCCATGGACATTGCTGTCTATCGTGTAGCTGTGTGTTGCGCTACAGACGTGATTGTATCGTCCCTTTGAGTATCTTTCTCTTCCGTTTTGGACAATATTCTTTCGCATGAAATCTCGTAGTTGAACTGACTCTGATGACAGTTCCAGATACAGCCCATCTGAATATTTTCCATTTCAATATGTTTATTAACTTCAGTGACGAATGCGTGTGATCGTTTGATTACTCATTTGTCGTTCTGGGTATAGTTTTTTTCTGGGAGCATAGTTATGTGGCGAAACGTTATTACAATGTCTATTTTCAAATTATCAATGAAATGTACGGAAGCTTTGAAATTCAAAAGCCCGATACTTCTGGGTGCTTCAATTGCCCAATGTTGTAAATGCCAGTAATGAACGCTATATCCGAGTTCTCTTGCCTTGGCTATTGTATTTTGTTTAATGGCATTTACTTGTAGTGTCTTATTTGTGACACTACAAGTAAATACCATTAAACAAAATACAATAGCCAAAGCAAGAGAACTCGGATATAGCGTGAAGATGCATACATTAGCATTATTAATAACATCTATGGAAATGCATGTGCAAAGGTTCGGATATTTGAGGATACAGCACAAATAAGAATTGGAAAGAGAGTGAAACAAGGTGACACCATATTTTCCAAGCTCTTTAATGCCACATGGCAAAATATCTTTCAATCATTGAACTGGGAAAACAAAGGGATAAAGATTAATGGAGATTACTTTACTCACCCTCGTTCTGCTGATGACCTAGTCATCTTTGCAACTACCCCTTCAGAGCTGCAGAGTATGATCCAAGAACTTGATGACAAGAGTAAAGAAGTGGGTTTAAAAATGAACTTTCAGAAGACAAAAGTGATGTACAATGCCTTTACAAGAAACGAAGATTTATGGATTGATGGAGAAAAACTTGAGACAGCCGATTCCTACATTTATCTTGGGCAGCAGATATCAAGTGAGGGTCATATTGAGGAAGAAATTAATCGGCGTATAAAACTTGGATGAAGAACTTTTGAAAGAAATAGCATAATTTTCAAGAGCAATATGCCATTAGGTCTTAAAAGAAAAGTGTTTGATCAATGCATCCTTCCAGTGCTTACGTATGGTGCAGAGACGTGGACCTTAACTAGAATAGACATACAAAGGCTGCAGAACTCAAAAAAGCATGGAGAGATGCATGCTTGGTGTAACCAGGAGAGATAAGAAGAGACACTCGTGGATAAGAAAAATCACAAGAGTGGAAGACATCATGATCAGAGTTAAATTCCTGAAATGGCAATGGGCTGGACATACGGCCAGAAGGACAGACCATCGATGGACAGCCGAAATTTTAGATTGGATTCCAAGGGACAGGGAAAGACCCAGAAGAAGACCAATGGGAGATGGGTGGATGAAATTCGAAAGTATGCGGGAGGGACATGGAGGAGACTGGCACAAGACAGACCGTTGTGGGGAAACTTGGGACGACCTTCGTCCAGCAGTGGATTGATAATGGTTGACAATGATGATGATACAAGAAAAAGATTACATCGATCACTGAGCTCAAAGAATGCACTGCTGCGGCCTTCCTAGTTGTTGCACTTGGCACTCTACAGCGTATGTGGGTGGAACTGGACTGTCGTTTAGACATCCTGAGAGCATCCGACGGACCTGACGCAGAGACCTACTGACATTAAAAAAAACAACTTCCACGGTTGCCATGTGTTTTGACATTAAAAATAAAATGTTATTTATTGTAGTTTTTTTTAATAGCATATTGGAGTTGTATACTTCATTTATGAACACCCTATATGTTTTGGCAACCTGTCTCTTATTCATATTCCAGTTTAGATGAACGTCAAGAAGATATTTCATGTAGTGGCTCTATCACATGTACGTGGCTTCCAAGAACACCATTGATATTCCTTTCATATTACAGAGGGTGAGTCGAACGTTTTGCACTATTTGGATCCCTTTATGTCTTTATATGTACCTTTACGACGAAAGCTAACAAGCATTCAAAGTATAGGTCAACATGTTGCACCGTCTTTAGCGATCTGTGTGTCAGTTCTTTTCTTTAGAGACAAAGAACTCATTCACCCCAGCTGCTACCTCCTCCTGGTTGTTAAAGTGCCGCCCTCGAAGGAAGTGGGCCATGGACCGGAACAGATAAAAATGCGACGGGGCAAGATCCGGACTATAGGTTGGGTGTTACATCAGTTCGAGGCTCTCACGTTCCAGGAGTTTTGCCCGGGCGGGTCGTTCGCGCGGTGTGAGGCAGATCGTTGTCCTTCTGCAGAAGAGCGCGCTTTCTGTTCACCAGTGGCGGAAACTTCTCCCCCAAAACAGCATACATCCGCTCCAGCTGTTCAGAGTAGAAGTCGGCTTTGATGGTGCGACCGTCTGGAACAAACTCGTAATGGATTATCCCCTCGAAATTCCCCAGGCATAGAGCATCACCTTGTGCTGGGTGCGCTCACGTTTGACAACAGGTTCAAGAAGCTGGCCCGCGCTCAACTACTGACATTATGTGTTAGGATTACGGTAATGGACCCAATTTTCATCGCACGTAATAATGTTGTTGATAAAACGTACATCGCGCAGGTTTTCTAGCAGTTCCGTGCACACTTCGGTGGTTTGCTTCATCTACCGCCAGTTCGTCAAAGACAATGCGGCAACTCATGTAGATATTGCCGAGTTCCTGAAAGTGACAAACCACGGTGGTCTGTAATATGCCCAGCTCGCCTGATAATCTCAGTGTGCTGGTTGTCTGATTTGCCTCTACTGCAAGGCGCACGGCCTCCGAATCCACGGTTTGCCGCCTACCTGACCTTAGTTGATCATCAAGGTTTCTGTCACCTGAGCGAAATGTCTTGAACCATATTGCGATTCTATGGTCCACGGAACCTTCCACTTTTCATGACAAATGTTTCGTGTTGCTTAATCAGCGTTATGGCCGAGTTCAAACTCGTAAAGTAAAAGTTTACTAATTACCCGGTTGTGGCTGTTCATGTTTTAAGTGTCCCAAGCCCAGCCAGAACGACGACATGCGATGCTGTTCACAGCAACGACTACCACTTTACATCTCTTTCGACTGACTGCAGTGCTCGGCTTGAACTAGCTTAAACACGTGACACCAGCCGTAGCACATGCGTTTATGCAAATATTGCGAAGCTTTCGATTCATCCTCTGTATAAATCAGCGTGCTCTTTGAATCATTCCAGTCATTTCTGGAAGTCTCAATGCTTTTGGTAGTAGCACATCGTGTCTTCCACACAATTGTAGTCCACACGATACTAAACAACATTATTAATCAGACTAAATCTTCCAAAACAAGAGAAGAGTCGCCTGTGTGAATAATGTCTTCATAAGGTGATTTCAAATTAGCTGAACAAAAGAAATGCACAAGAAATTATTAATGAGCTTTGGAAGAAAACAGAACATCGACTGAAAACAGTAACAGTATTTAATTAGCTTCGGAAAGTAGAACGTCTCCGAAAGCCCGTGCTAAATTATCGCCGGAAAAAAAGAAAAAGAAAAAAACGGAACTTCTCATGAAGACAAAATTAGATTATCCACATGAAAAGGAACAATGTCTTACGAAACGGTGTTAAATTTCCCCAAAGAGAAGCAACACGTGAGACAGGTTAAAGTGATTTGGCTTTGAAGAGAAAGCTTTCAAAGACAGAAGTAGTAAACTATCTCTTGAGATGTCACGCTCTGAGAATTGCTTTAAATGAGAGGGCTGAAGCAGTATAGGACTAATGCTGTTTTAAAGAAATGTTTTGAATCTTCTAACGCTTTAAGGCTAATATACTTGGCAGTTGTATTTATCCTATCCCAAGTTACTACGCTTTCTTTCACCAACTCTCGCCTCCTGGAAGTGTCATTGGAATTAATTTGATTTTTTTACTTAGTTTTTTTACATCAGGCTCTGGAAGATCTAGCAAGCTTCGCTGCGGTTTCGCTGTTCATCCACTTTCCAAACAGCTGACATTAAGAATATTTTAATTGTAAATGTATATTATATAAATAAAGAACACAAAACAGCAATGTCTTCATATAAGTCATATTTGTTATTACACATATACCTTTTTTTATTCATAGCAACACCCAAAATTGAATAAAGATCGTGACATACCTAAAAATTGGTGATTGTGGTATTGGCCCCCTGTTCCTTAAAATTCCATTCATCGGATCAATTCTACTAATAAAGGAAAAGAAGTGTATTCAGTACAAGAATTTCTACAGTATTAATTAAATATTTGCACTCAAACATTGAAATAAACATTACAAAATTTACGCTCTTTAAATATAACTCAAATGCATTTCTGGCAATTGTGCAAAATATTGAATTCTGTGAGACTGTATCCTATTAAACATTCCATTAAACTTAAGTTGTTTTTAAGCATCAGTTCTTAGAATCAAACTAAGGCACATGCACTTGAGATACAATTCACCCTGTTTGTTATGCAGTTCATGGACTTTTAACAACTGATTACACTGGTCTACAAAGTTTTCCTAATCCTCTCTCCAAATTAAATTAATAATTTCTTATAGATTTCGAGATGCTGAGCTCAAATATAACAATGAAAATGCAAAGTTGGTTATGATTTGTGAAAAATCCACAGTAGTTTCTTATACCAGCTTACCACATATACCGGTAAATGTTCTCTTCTACATGCGACGTCCATTTGCCTGTCGCTTGTATAGTGTCTCAGGATTATGTCCAGGAGCTTCCAACAATGGTCAGCCAACATAGAAATAGACCTCCTTCCTTGAATAGTTTCTCCATCGTTAAAATTTCCCGATGGAAACCTTCACCGTACTCATCACTAACCATGTCGCAGTTGTCGCGGAAGAAGTCCAAGTTGGAATGGAGTAAGTGTATCTTTAAGGACATATTGCAGCCAAGTTTGTGATACAGAGGCATCATGTCCTCAACACGCTCCTAGTAGTTTTATGCCCTGACATTTCTGAGAAGGTTAGCTGAAACCAGACGAAACGCGTCCCGAGTTTTTTCCTTATCAACCTGTAGCAGGTCGTTGAACATCTCGTAAATGAATAACTCTCGGATCTGAGGACCCACCAATTTATCCTCCTTAATTTTCGCTTTGCTGAGTCACACGAATTTGTCAGCCAGGTACGTGTAGGCTGATCCAGTCCGGTCGATGGCTTTTACCAGACCGAGTTTGATGTGAAAAAGCGGTAGCAGAGTTTTGTGCGTTTCTGCCAGTGATGGATGTTGCACATTCTTTTCTCCGACCTTCAGAGATTTCTTCGCAGGCCAATATATCTCTTCATACAGAGCAAATGCTATGCTCTGCTGTCAAATTCACACAAAAACATTGTAGTACTTCGTATATCCCAACTACAGACCCATCAACACAGACACTGCATTCAAGTCACCACAGCGATGACAGCCGTGCTTGCTGTATTGAAGACAGTCCAACAGCTGTTTTAGGGTTTCGTAGGTTTACTTCATGTAGATAGCGTGTCCGACAGGAACAGTTGGAAGCTGGTTTCCATTAGGAAGCAACACCGCCTTGAGACTCAATTTCGATGCGTCTATGAATAGTCGTCATTCGTGTGGGTCATGTTTAATTCAAAGAGCATTCATCAGACCATCTACATCGTAGCAGAACACTAGGTCATCTTTCTTTCGTAAGTAATGCGCAAGCTGCTGATGACGAGTGCAAAACGAAGTCACTCGGACATTTTCCTTGAGAAGAGTCCATTGCAGAAAATTTTTGATCCCATTAACTCTGCTTTGGTCTTGGACAACTCCAGATCGCAAACAAGATCGTACAGTTCTTCTTGTGTGAGAATGTGTGCTGCAGATGACGCACCGTGGCCGACTCTGACTCGATGGAGAATTTTTTTCGGAGGTTCGGGAGCGGGACGTCCTTCGCCGTGCGGAACTGGTTGGAAAGCAAATGGTATATTCGGGTAGGCTATTGTTCACTTTCTTTTCCTCGTGGTGCCTCCCGAAATAGGTGGTACCATGCAGAAGTAGCAATCAATTTCATGATTGCTTGGCTCCCTCGAAACCATAGGAACAGCAAACGGCATCGACACTTTACCGCCTTTCAGCCACTTTGGAAGGTTTCTAGTACACTACGGTAGCATATTTGTGTGGAGCATATGCCTTGTCCTGGTCCTCGATCTTGCATCCAAAATAAAGCTGATATGCCTTTTTCACTATTGTAGTGATGGCCTTTTTCCGGTTTTGTAACATCACTTCTTTTCAGGTGTAACAAAAGTTACTTTGACAAATAACACAGTTACCAGACATCACTACTGCTGGATTTACACTGCAGGGATTACTTGTGTATATGACGCAGGATTCAATCGAAGTGTAGCCCAGAAAGTCGTTCAAACACTTGCTGTCAGGGCTCAACTGCATTGCATCAGCCACTGATGCAATAGCTCCTGAGGGATATGTATAATTAGTTAATGCAATCAATAATAAGTCACCTCTGTCTCAGCACAGTCTCAGTATCCCGAGGGATATGTATAATTAGTTAATGCAATCAATAATAAGTCACCTCTGTCTCAGCATCAATATAAGTCACCTCTGCCTTAGCATCAATATAAGTCACCTCTGTCTCAGCAACTTCTTTCTAACACACATGCTGCAGTTAAAAATGTTGTTTATTTACACTAAAACACATGTACAGATAAAAGCCGAAAAACTAAAAACAAGGCTAGGATTTTCGAGCTTGCTCCAAGCTTATTTTCAAGCCCGAAAGTGACGTCGATGTGCGGCGCATATATACATGCACTTGTAATTAAACTCCCACCTACCCACCACACACCATCCCCTCACTCCCCACTTAACACAAAGATGAACAATGAAGTACACCCCTAATCACCAAAAGAATAACTTGACAAAAAACATAAATACCAATTAACACAGATGGATAAAACAGTAATAGAAAACACACATAAAGGTTAAAGTTTTATCTAAAAAATCGGAGTTCTTAAATTCTCAAGACAGAGTCGCTATAATTGTGGCATGTTCCTAGGTAGATCATCGTTGCAAAACATATCAGCACACACGGTGATGAACAATGACTCAGTAAATAATGTATCACGTCTATTAACAGTGATGGCGAGACATTTATCATTATCCCAACATGGGGTATTATTATCTTGATTCACAGTACGTGTCAGAGCGGTTGACGTTAACCCTGTTTTTACGTCGTATTGATATTCTGATAATCTCACACCTAACGTCCGTAGTGTAGATCCTATATGAGCAAGCTCTTTGTCAGATGATAGGTCAGGGGTTTTTTTTTTTTTGGTTGGAGGTTTAAGACCCACCGGGAGCAACTCAGTAGGATGTAAGCAGTCGCCCGTCCCTAATTTAGGGCCATTGGTTTCAGGGAAGACAGAGATCCAGGGCCGTAAGACAGCACAACTACCATGCATCATCAGACGAAATGATCAGAAGCCATCGCTCAGACACCTTGGTATATATTGTGTACCTTTACAACCTGATCAACTGCGCCACCCGGGCGGCAGATCAGGTTGTAAAGGTATACAATATATATCATGTTTGTTGTTGTTACAAACTTAAATGCGGTCCTGTTTTATCAGTGAAAGCAAGTTAGAGGTTCTTACACTGAAGCTTAGATGGTGTTTCTTGCACAAACGGTTCATCACATTGATAATAGGTGTCAATGGAGCCCACATAACGTCTGGAACCTCGTTCCTGTTGTAAGTTAGTGAAAGACAGTCACTATTATTCATGAATCAAATTGTCAATGCATTCACGATGGTAGCCGAAGTGGAGTGCAATATCCGTAATTTTATCCAGTCCGGCATGTCGTAAAGGTATAGAGGCAGAATGTGTAAACGTTCGACGAATAAAGGACCGTAATGCAGCAAATGTTTACCTTCTTGGATGTGCGAAAGAATAAGGGATAAGAGTCGGGGTGTGGGGTGGTTTACGGTAGACAGAGTACTTAATGGTATTCTTAGCCGGGTCCCGTTGGAGGAAAAAATCTAGAAAGGGAAGTGGGTAGTTGTCTTCTAGTTCTGTCGTAAATTTAATAGTTGGATACTAAGACGATAATGACTGAGAAAATTAGTGAAGACGATCTAAGGTGTATGGCAAAAACACCAGCACGTCAGGTCAACATACCCAATGTATAAAATAGATTTCAATGCACTGTTTTAAATCACGTTATCCTCTAAAGTTTGAAGCACCACACAGCCAAAATTGGGGAAAGGGACGGACCCCATAGGTGTTCCACCCCGTTGTTGAAAAATAACCCCACTGAACTTAAAATATGTGCGTTCAGCAATGAGTTTTAGTGCTGAGGTAATAGCTAAGATTTCTAGTCGATATAATCCAGCTGCGGTAGTAAGTCTTTTTCCGATAATATCGTGAGCTTGCTGAAAAAGCACACTCGGAAATAAAGATGCAATATCAAGCGATGCCATAAAGCATTGTCGATCTTGAACGCCAAATTCTTTTATAATGTCAAGAGCTTGTAATGATCCCTGAACGGAGTAAGTGGATGGCATGAAGAAAGGTGTTACGAAGGTGGCTAGAACTTTCTAAAGTGGTCGGGTTAGATTGAAGTTTAGTTATTAAACCCAGATACTAGTGGTCATATTGGCTAAATTTCCTTGTGGGTCTCAATTTTCCCAATGACTTGAGGCATTCTTGGTCCGTTGAAAGCGTGCATCTTGGAGAAGATACACGGTGGGAGATGTCCCTTATTATTTAATTAGGTGATAAATTCTAATTATATTCATAATTTGCTTAATTATATATATATATATATATATATATATAATCTGTGTTCCCTACATCGATTACACTTTCGGCTTGTTGAAAATGAGCTTGGAGCAAACTCGAAAGATCTCGCCTTTTTTTTAGTTTTTCGGCTTTTACCTGTATGTGTGTTTTAGTGTAAACTTCATTTTTAACAACGGCATGTGTGTTAGATTGAAGTTTAGTGGATCGTGCTGAGGCAGAGGGTACTTATTATTGATATCATTTGAGAACGAAGTTTTTATGTGCTGGATTAATGCAATATGACGTAATATGTTGCGGACTGAGTCTCTCTTAAGCAACAGCGAATCGACAGATCTTACTGTCAGGTTCGTGTTCAGGACATTGAAAGTAGTAAAGATTTGCTATTTTCATTTCAGAGATACGTTGTGTGTTGTCCAGTGTTATAAACAAAATAATTCGTTTAAATAAAATAGAAAAATGTAGTTTTTATGCATTCAATAATGTACAATCATTGTGAACAATGGTTTTGCGTTATTAAAAAAATGATCTGATGACAAATGATTTTGGCACAAATTCATAATTTTTTTAATGATTTCCCAAATTCGTGCCAGATCATTAAAAAATCATTTTTGAACAATGCCAAATCAGCCAAATCAATTGTGAACAACGCATTATTATTTTTTAAATCCATAGTTACATATATTACTTTAGTTTAGTACCGAAACAGTGCAAAGTTATGTTTAAAATATAAATCCAAGGTTGAAAGTAGTACTACGTGACATGATGCAGATGACCTACTAATAAAGTGAAGCAAGAGTCAAATCTACAATAGTGCAGAAATGAGCCGACCGGAGTTGTTCAGTTTGGAGAACAGACTCCTCCGGAGTAGGAATATGTGGTTTGAATGCCACCATCGGTAAAATTAAGCCGATATGTCATATTAGCGCCCGAACGAAACTGAATCTCTTAGCCGTTAGATTTGAAACATTGCAAAGAACGAACGTGCTTAATAAAAAACGGACGCTTCGGTGAGGTTGCTGTATAAGCGCAGGCTTCCGTCCATTCGTCGTGGATGGGTCAGGGTTTGAAATTCAATTAGGCTTGGATGTTGTATTGATCTTACGGCACTGGCTCTCTCCCTTCCGTGGAACCAGTGGCTCTAAATTTGGGACAAAGGACTGCTTATAGCCCATCGTATTGCTTACGATCGTCGTTAACCTTTGAAACTTAAAAAAACTTAGTACTTCTACTAAGAGATGTTCCTTCAAGTATGGCTGCAGGCATATTTTGTTTTTAGTTTCAGAGGTAGGAAATCAAAGGTTTCCGAAGGGCATGAAACCTGCGATTTTGTTCCCCCGCCATGAGTCAAATCAACAATGGAGCAGCGATACTCCTGCCGGAATAGTTCATTTGGGAGAACGGCCGCATCGGAGTAGACGTGTGTTCCAAACTCACCACCGGCAAAAAAGTTGTATGTTAAAAGGTATTACAGAAAGTCGTAAGAATTCAGGACAATCTTTCCAAAACTACGTGGAAGAAAGGTACTCATACAGGAAACTAGTCTGCACTTCCAAATCGGAGTGGCAGTAGCACATTGGCAATCGATCGTGCGTTGTGGCATAATGCCATTTTAAACAACAGCTCTAGTGGAGGTAACGGATAACATTTCTGCAAACCACGTTACAAAAGAATTCTGTATAGTGAATGGAAGTGGAACGCGAGAGAAGATACTACTTCCAGGCATCACGCCAAAGGATTTACCCCGATTCGTGGCTGATGTGTGAAACCATCTTCAATACCGTCGCCCGAGATTGTGTTATGGAAGGCACAGAAGAGCATCCGAGACCTGGCTGAGCATGTCACGCAGGAAATAAATAACTTATCGTAGCTTATGCAATGGCGTATTTCGACATCAAAACACCAGAAATTGCAATTCCATGTGAGGTGTTACGTACAAAACACCTCCGCATCCTTCATTGGTAAAACGTTCGGTCTTAAAAGGTCCTTCAGAAAAATCACAAAAGAGTGACGCGGAATAGAGATTAAACTGGTGTAATTACCTATTGCGTGCGTATTGCTTAATTTTCTCTACAACATCTCTGGGATGACAGAGGTATAATTCCCTTACGATGAAAAAATGAGTTTACAGCATCGCTATTTCATGGATTCGAAACCTTCATCGCCAAATCCAACGGTCCACAAATATACTATAAGGCGGCATCTGAACAACACATAACTACTGAGTCTTTATTTACTAAAAAGTCCTAACCAGCTCCCATTTTGGAGCTTTGCAAAATCAGTTGAGTAACTAGTTTCAAAATGCAGGGTTAATCTGGCTGTGAGACTTGCCACTGTGGAATACGAACTCATCCCACAGTTTGGGTATGTGCCTGGTTGGTATCCGTTATTAAAGATTGGGTCAGCCAAATAGGTCCTGTGTCCTTCCCGGCATGTTCATTAAATCTGACACATATCTTTCTACGGAGAAATGTAAAACCCAAAAAAATATGCAACAAACCTAGTTGGTAGCCTAGGATAAAGAGTGATCAGAAGCGCAAGTTTCTGGCTAGTCTTAACAGTTGGGTCCAGGTTCGAATTCAGATGAGGCATGGGAGATTTGCCTGTCCTACAATGCTTGCTTTATCCTTTATCTTCAACCAAATGATTCTTCAGCTACCCCAATCTAGGGGCGGGCGCATGGCTGTAGGCCTCAGAGTTGTTCATTGATGTCGCTGGACTATCAATAAAAGTGTTTGACGTTCAAGTCCTAAATCAATATACTATATTGTGCAAATAAATTGGGACAAAGTAAAAAATCACTCTTTTTTTAAAAACTATGCCTTTATATCATTCTATGCCTTGATATACACTGATAAATACCTGTATTAGTATGAAGTACGTCCTCCGAAATGAACTCTTGAATTCGTTTTGGCATTGACTCCACTAATTGACTGCACATATTTTTGACTTCATAATCCTGGAACCACAGTTTTACAACATTCGTTATCATGCGATCTTTGGTTGTACAGTCCATTTTACCTAAACGTCTCTTCAAAATATTCCACACGTATTCTGTGGAATTTAAGTCTGGTGAATTTCCAGGCCAATCAAGCAAATGAATTTGATTTTCCAGCATGAAATTCTTGACCAATTTCGAATTGTGACATGGGGCCAAATCATGTTGAAATGTCCCTTCAAAAGTTTGCAAGAATAGAACAATCCTACGTTGTAATATTTCTACGTACTTGGCTGAATTCATCATACTTTGAACAGGAACTAAGATTCCAGTGCCCTTTGATGTGGAAAAACCTCAAAACATCTGTTTCAGAGGGTGTTTAACAGTTTGTTTGACATGCTCAGGTCTTAAGGGTTCACAGTTGCTTCGTCTAACGACATTTGCTTGGTAACCCTGCACAAATAAATGAGTTTCATCCCTAAAAATTACATTTTTTCAGTCGTCAGCAGTCCATGATTTATATTTTTTGGCCCATGCTAAACGTTTTATCTTCATTTTCGCCTTAAAATATTGTTTTTTCGTTGGTCTTCTTGCCTTCCGGCCAACTTCCAGAAGCCTACGTCGTGCAGTTGAATCACTAACATCACAACCACTAGCCAATAAATCCGTTGGAAGGTCGATGCTTGTTTTTTTTTTTTATTCATTTTGCTATTTATGATTAGATATTTATCGGTTCGTGGGGTTGTTTTTCGTTTTCTTGAACATTTACCTCTGCTTTTTGGGGACGATGATCCAGATGCATTGTATCGCGTAAGCAATCTTGATACACTTGATTTGCCTGCACCAACTGCAAAAGCGATATTTCTCACTGTCATAGTAGTGTGATCCTTCAGAGCAATTATTTTTGCACGCTTCCTTGGGGAAATATCCATTTTTCAATACACGAAAGCAACACATACTCACAGAGAGCAAAAGCTAACATCCACCTCTCACACACGAAAGCTCACAACTGAAGCTGAAGTGCCTATTTTCTGTTTAAAACCGGTCAAACCACATTCTTACTATCAAGTTCTAACAGTCACACCACCTCACAGCTGATAAAACCGGTTTACGTGGGTTTCCGACATCAACTGGCGATCACATTACAATTCTCAGAATAAAATAGCTTGTCCCAATTAATTTGCACGGTATAGTATATGCGACAATTGTGGCATCATTGGTAGTACCTGCTAGTTATCGTTCATTAACAATAGTTGCATGTGCTGGATTGGGCTGGCAGCTTTGTTTATGTAATAAAATAACATACTAGTTAGTCTTGCCCGTGGCTTATATAATCTCCCATCTTTTGATACAGGTCATCTCGTCTTCCACTTTTGGAAACTCTAACGCCATTCCTCTAAACAATGGGTAGGTCTCTATAACTTTGTAATTGGAAATACAGTAAAAGCGTCGAAAATCCGAGCGTCAAAAATCCGAACAAGTTCCCCTCCTCTTTTTTTCGGGGGGGGGGGGGGGTGACGACGTATCGAAGGTGGAGGTGACACTTCTGATACTCAGAAACAAAAGGCAAAAACTTTTCCAGTCGCTTGTTCCCTGCGGGGCAAGGATTTTACGACCTATTACCATAGCAATACAACCCTTGTTTCATACCTCAGTCCCATTGTTTCTTGTGAGGCGGGAAGGAAGTTATTCCCCCTGCTCTCAGCATAAAGTGCACCCCTTGGCAATTGGAACTAGCTTGTAATGATTGGTAAGTTTTGGAATTTGTACTTTATGTTAAAAAATTTCACAGCAGTTGTGACGTACCTGCCAGCAGGACGCACACGACATAAAGGCAGATAGCAATCAGAATAAATGTCCGCGTAGCTCAATTGGTAGAGCGACTTATTCCGGAATGAGGGGACCCGGGTTCGAGCCCCGGCGTGGACAAAAATGACGGAGAAATTTACTTCGTTATAATGGCGCCCGAACTATCCGGATGACCCGACCGTTCAAAATCTCGCAATGGTGTGATGTTATTTCCACACCGCGAGATAGGAAAAATCAGAGAATCCCTTCTCCAGCGCTTCGAAAAATAAATGTGTGTGACGTTGCATTCCACACACCAGATTGTCTGGGAGTTCTCAAGTGCACGTTCTACAGTGGATAGCTGCCTGCAACGATTCATGGTCACGGCTGACCCGTGGGCCATGCCCCCGGCCCTCTTTCGGGGGGGAGATGTGACGTACCTGCCAGCAGGACGCACACGACATAAAGGCAGATAGCAATCAGAATAAATGTCCGCGTAGCTCAATTGGTAGAGCGACTTATTCCGGAATGAGGGGACCCGGGTTCGAGCCCCGGCGTGGACAAAAATGACGGAGAAATTTACTTCGTTATACAGTAGTAAAACTGGCAAACTTGTTTCGCATTGCATAATAAAACAAAATAATAAAAGACTGTCTTCTGCAATTTTTTTTAATAAATTTGCTTATTTTTGGTACATGTATTTGGATAACCTATTGTAGAAATGTTAGCGTATTTGTATTATTTTTTTTTTACATGTTCGATAATCCGAACACATCGAAAATCCGAACTACTACTGGTCCCATTTTCGACGCTCTATATTAACCATTCGTCTTTATAATTAGTTTGGATTTTCGACGCTCTATATTAGCCATTCGTCTTTACGGGAGCTGTTATCGCGCTAATCGTAATAAAGCGCATAACCATTTTTCATGTTGCCCTTACTTTCACATCCTTGGGTTATCGTTTTAAAGTAACAACCTTGGATAAGAACTTTGCGCATTGTCTTGTACACGTGCTAAATGCTACAGAAACACGTACTGCACTTATGAAAACTACACTTTTGAATGAATCTGTATTCATCATACGGAATTTTGGAAAAAGACGTCACTATATATATAACAATAAATATACACTGACGGAAAAAAATCCCAACCCCAAGAAGGGGTTGTGTTAGATAAACGACAGTTGGTAGACGGTTAGAGTACATCTGTAAGATGACGTCTATGCAAATTTCACGCTCGGCGCATACGTATGGCGCTAGTAGCGCCTCGGAACATGCAAAGCAGGTTTGCTCTAAATACGCGCTGTAACGTTCGTGAGCGTTAGTTATCGTTGAGATTCGACGTAGGGTGTTCATGTTAGTCAAGAATGCCTTTAAGAAGACGAAGAAGCCATTATCAACAGCTCACGGAGTTTGAACGAGGTCGTGTAATAGGGCTACGAGAAGGTGGATTTTCGTTCCGCAATATTGCAGAACGACTTGGCAGGAATGTAGCCATTGTGCATGATTGTTGGCAGCGGTGGTCAAGGGAAGGTACTGCCTCAAGAAGACCGGGTCCCGGCCGGCCACGTGGCACTACTGAGAGGGAAGATCGCCGTGCACGGGGTATGGCCTTGGCGCATCGTATCGCGTCTGCGGCAGCAATTCGAGCTGCAGTTGCCACCACAGTGACACAACGATCTGTTACAAATCGGTTACTTGAAGAACAGCTCCGAGCCAGACACCCTGTAGCGTGCATTCCACTTACTCCAAACCACTGCCGTTTGCGACGTTAGTGGTGTCAAGCTAGAGCTCATTTGAGGACGGAGTGGAGATCTGTTGTGTTTTCTGATGAAAGCCGGTTCTGCCTGGGTGCCAGTGATGGCCGTGTGTTGGTTAGAAGGAGACCAGGTGAGCGCCTGCAACCAACCTGTGTGCGGCCGAGACACACTGGACCTACACCTGGAGTTATGGTCTGGGGAGCAATTTCCTATGACAGCAGGAGCACTCTCGTGGTTATCCCACGCACCCTGACGATACAGTTGTACGTCGGTCTGGTGATTCAACCTGTTGTGCTGCCATTCATGAACAGCATTCCAGGGGGGTTTTCCAACAGTATAACGCTCGCCCGCATACCGCTGTTGTAACCCAACATGCTCTACAGAGTGTCGACATGTTGCCGTGGCCTGCTAGATCACCAGATCTTTCCCCAATCGAGCACGTATGGGACATCATTGGACGACAACTCCAGCGTCACCCCCAACCAGCATTAACCGTCCCTGAATTGGCCGACCAAGTGCAACAGGCATGGAACTCCATCCCACAAACTGACATCCAGCATCTGTACGACACAATGCATGAACGTTTGCATGCTTGCATTCAACATTCTGGAGGTTACACCGGTTATTAATGTACCAGGATTTCACATTTAAAATGGCTCTTCTCGCGCTTACATTAAGCTGTGATCTTGAAACCTTAATCGATTAAATATGTTACCTATACAAATGTATTGCCGCCATTTCATTCCTCTACAACTACTTTTTCGTGGTGTTGGGATTTTTTTCCGTCAGTGTATAAATCTATAAATTCTACATAAAAACTTTTGAAAAGATGCGAAAAAAATCGCACGCACTCCCACACAAAAATACACGCTCTGCGCCTCGTCCAAGTGGTCTGCGAAACTGGTTTTAATCTTTCGTCCTAGATGGGCCCGGGTTCGAGTCCCACATAGGGCATGGATGTTGCGCTTGTCTGACGTGCGATGGCTTTACCCCTTCACTTGAAACAGGTGACTCCTTGTTCAAATAAATTCGAACTGGGGACCGCTCATAGCCCAGTGAGTTGTTCATGCTGCTTGTTAACCCTATTAACACTCTATATAATTGAACCAAATGGTGCCCAAAAAATTCTTCGGTACGCAACAGAAATTTTCACATAGCTGCCAGGTTTTACGAAAGCTACGGAAAAATTTTGCCCTATTCATCTCAGCAGTGTCGACCGTAAACCTGTCACCCATGATAAAAGCGCTCAATTTTAGTCTTCTGTTCTCTGCGCCACAGCCCAAGACATGATTGGGAAGGGTCAGTGTCCCTATCACGAACATCATTCTACTGAATAAGTGACTTAAAAATCTTCTCTGTCCTTTCTTAGGTTAAGCTTAGTTGATAGATCCGCTTAGCCTGTAATCAGTTACAAAAGTTAGTATCAGTCATGCTTCTAAATGATCACTTTAAAAAACCAAGCTTACCAGAAAAAAGCGTTTTTTGATGCCCAGGTTCACTCACTCCAGCAGCCTTCGCCCCATTTCTTATACACCAAGTATATTCTGTCCAGTTGACCATTTTCTACCCACGAATTAATTCGTTCCAGCTGGTTAAAAGGTTAAATATCCAAGCAAAAAATATAATATAAATTTCATGTTCCTGAAATATTGGTATACACATTTGGATTTGATTTTCCGTCTGTTTGTGTAAATCATAACAAGAGTAGTCTGTCATATAATATCCTAAAACTTGAAAATTCCATCGTTCTAGAGCGGGAACCGAACGGGAGTCTCCCGGTTTACGCCCGAGAATGCTTACCACTATACCATCCATAACGAGCAAGTTTCAAGTTTCCGAGTAATTTGAATTTAACAGGAAACTCCAGTCGAAGCAATTTCATACGTATTGGTATCAATTGATCTCCTAGAATTCTGTATTTCAGAAGTAACAACGTGACATTAAAGTTGCTCTCTGAACGTTTGGGAACGGGATGAAGAGTTAAAAGCACAGAAATCTGGCTTTATTTCTTCAAGATTTCAATCTTTTTAACAAAAATTTCTATTCTCTGAGAAAAATATAAGAACAAATAGAAAAAGGAAGAAAAAGAGGAAGTCATTCGCAACTGAGAAGACAGAAAATTACATTTGCTGTTCCTCTGACGTTGCCAAAGCGACAGAAACAGCTGTTAGGTCGCTTCCATGAAAAATCTCACCCAGATGATGTAATCTTTTGCTCTACATGAGTCTTCCAGAACTGACACATACAGCAGATCTTTGGTCCCATCTTACATCTAGCCTTTTTCTTATCCTTCTCGCTTCAGTTTTTTCACGGCTTGATATTGTTTAACAAAAATAGAAAAATCTCTTACGGATATACGTCTTAAGTAAAAATAAAAGATTATTTCACGCTACAGCTGCATTTTTAACCTTTTAGACTTTTTAAGGTTTTTCTTGAGGTTTAGAATTAAGCAATATTTCTTTGTTCCGCGTTATGTCAGCTACTTTACCGTTAGTTTATCATAACTCCTTTCACGTAAGATAAAAGCATATCGAAATAAAAGAGATCATATATTAATATTTCCCTAGATTAGGTAATGTTATCTTCTCGCTTTTCATATAATGCTCAACAGCTAATTAAAAGCATCTCGCTTTTACTTTGCCTCTTGAAAAGCAATAAGTTTCCTGTTAAATATGGTAGCCACAATATTTCAACATTTTGCGTATGTAAAGTGATGCATTCCGTGTACATTAGCTCATAGCCCGCACCAAATACGGGTGAAAAAGCTGTGATTAAAATTTTTAAATCGCGAATCGTAAAATACATTTACATAACTGTAATATACGGTTCAATTACTAATGGGCAGTCTGTAAAATAGGTACATATAAATACGTAGGTTCAATAATAAGTACATATCAATTTTCTCAAAAAATCTGCTATTTCTCAGTTGTTGGTATATAGTTCTTTCTGACAAAATAAACTCAAAATTTTATAACAGCAATTTAGTATCACATAGTAACTCACCAACAGACAAAGAGATCATTTTAGAAAAACAACTCCACCTTCATTTTCTTTCCTAATTTTTTAAATATATTAAAAGCAACGAAATGAAATTAAACACTACATAACACCTACGCAATATAACAAACGTCGCAGTCAGTTGTTCGAGCACGTGCGTTTTTCCACAGATAAAATCATTCGTCTTACTAAATTTATTTTAATATTCAGTATTTCTCCTTGATTTTACGTATGGTGCTATAGCTGTGAGCTTAGTTCCGATTTCAACCACCGGATAAAATCAGATGGCGCTGTTATTACTGAATGACGTCAGAGCGTTGACGCCAGTGCGCTAGGGAGAGACGCAGCCTATTATTAGGGGAAGGCAAAAGTTTCAGCCGTTTTAAGGGGAAAGGAGACAGTAACAATCAGGAAAGCAGTACACATTTATTCAACAAACTTTTTGGCCATTAGCGGCAATGACATTTTGCCATTTTTCAGGCAATAAATTAATGCCCCTGACATGGAAAGACTAAGGTTTTGGGCTGAAGAACGCAGTGACAAAATTTTTCACCTTTGGAATTATAGTGAACCGCTGTTGGTTAAAACCTCCAACAATATGGAATTATTGTTGGAGGTTTTACCTTTGGAATTATAGTGAAAGCTGATGCGGTAAAACCTCCAACAATATGAGTGGGAGGCGTCCTTTGGCTGTCCATGGGCGTTTTTGCTCGATTGTAGCTTTCAGTTTCATCAACTATCGCTATATGGTTGTACAGTTATTGTTTCGCCCGGTTTCAACAGTTCGAAGTACAGAACTCCATGCACATCCCACCACACACACAAGAGCACTTTTTCCCGTAGATATCCTGTTTTGCAGTGGGTGTTGATGGCTGGCTTAGGTAGACTCAGGATTGCTTGCATACGAGGTTATCGCAATAGGCCCATTTTTCATCCCCGGTGAGAACTTTCCACAAGACATTTTCCCTTGAAACCTCTTCAGCTACGACATGCAGATGCCCAATCATTGATCAAAATTACGCTCCGTTAAAGTATGCGAAACTCATTTACCAATCTTCTGTATCTTCCCCAAGGCCTGTATACGCCGTACCTCCGTCGATTGAGCCACTTTCAAACGTTTCGCCAGTTGAGTGGTCGATTCTGTGGCATCCTCTTGTAACAGCAATTCCTCCTCCTAGTCTGCGAGTTACTACGGTGTATAAGCACGTGGCTTGTCTTCAAAGCTTAGATCACCTTTCTTAAACCTGGCGAACCGTTCTCGACACTTCTGCTCCCCCATAACCGTTTCCCCATACGCCTGACATATTGAACCGTATGCTTCACTAGCACTTCTCCCTAAATTAAACGTGAATAGCAAACAATGCCGCAAATGAGCTTGATCGACCACCATGCTTGGCTTCATTTACGAACTAACAGCATGAGTCGCTGGCAGGTTATACCAAGGAGGTTATATTACTGGAGGCACCACTCCTATCCACGCAGCATTGGTCGCCATAAGTCACCGTCTGTGCTGCAAATGACGTCATGAGCAGGCCCGACGCAGCCGCAGAAGAGAAGCTGCTTGGAAACCAATGGAACAAAAGCTTCTAAGCGTATAAACAGATAAAATGAGTTGTTCAATAATCTTTATCAAAGATACACAAGCTTACTGTTTCATCAACGGTATAATTTAGTTCATTTCTGCCTGCTTGTGACGTCACACCACAGATTACCTGTGACCTATGGCGGCAGAGCCAGTGGTGTCTCCAGTAATATAACTTCTTGGGTTATACCCTTACAGCGCCAGCTAGCGGGGCGACGGAAACTTTTGCATACCGCAAATATATAGGTTTTATACGGGAAAGCAGTATGACAAATTATTAGGTCCTATGGGAAGTACGCGAACTCTTCCATTGACGTACATTTCAGAGACCTGGAGTGGTAACCTAGGCGATGTTGATTTGTGTACTACGTACTTCGTTCGGGCTCTTTTCCTGCCTACTCATCGGTTACTGAAAGTTGACATAACGATGCTGCAGTTGAAACGATCAGTGACACTGGAAGAACAGTGTATTTAGCACGTCTTTTGTAAAAAAAGGTTTGTGCTTATGTTATCGGTTTGTCCGTCCGTCTGTACCTACGATATCTGTGCAACTGTTAGTCCTATTTGGAAAATTCCTTTGGCATTGGGATGCTTAAAATATACGAATGATGATCCTTCATTTCGGATTTTTATTACGATGTACAATTTCGCTGCCAGAGGGCGTAAATTCAAATTATGTCGAATTCAAAAATACATTTTAATTTACATATTTGCTTCTAAACATCTGATTGAAAAATGTATTTTAACCCTCGATTCCATTTACGTCGAAGAGTATTTTAGATATAGAGACTTTTTCAAATTACTTATAGATTTTCCGCTAGGGGGCGTAAAATTAAATTACATTTTCTCCGATAACTCTTCTTCTAAAACTCCGATTTGAATTTTTTTCTTCAGCGGATACACCTTCTGATGGAAAATCTTTCGCATATAATTTCAAATTTTTGGTAAAGAATACTTTGGCCACCAGGGGGCGTAAGTGTTAATTTTTGCTTCTGATGTATTTACTATAAAATCTGAGCTTCTAAAATATCGATTGAAAAAATTATTTTGTGTACTGATGCCACTCACATCGATAAACATTTTCGGAATATTTTCTTCTTAAAATATTCCACAGTTTCTCCACCAGGGGTCGTACATGCATTTCTTATTTTCGTCAATATCTCTACTTCTAGAAGCCCGATTTGAAAAATGTCTTCTTTGTTGAATAGTGTTTTCAGTGCGACATGTTTTTCATATAATTTCAAAATTTTCAAGTAATTCATAGACTTTCCTCTACAGGGCGTAGAGATAAATTGCGTTTCCCCCTATATATCTGCTTCTAAATCTCTGATTTAAAAAATTCTTTCTGAACCGGATACAGCTCCTGATGGGAAATCGTTTGCACATAATTTCTAATTTTTGTGAAAAAATGGTTTGGCCACCAGGGGGCGTAAATCTTAATTTCCGCTTCTGATGTAATACGAGCTTCTAAAATCTTGATTGAAAAAAAAGTCATTTGTTGACCGATACTACTCATGTGGACAAACCTTTTAGGAACATTTTCTTCTTGAAATAATGCATAGTTTCTACGCCAGGGGCGTAGATGTATATCTTATTTTTGTCAATATCTCTACTTCTAGGAGTCCGATTTGGAAAATTCCTTCTTTGTTGGATAGTGTTTCCGATGTGAAATGTTTTTCCTAAAAATTCAAAATTTTCAAGTAAATCATAGACTTTCCGCTAGTGGGCACAAAGCAAATTGCGTTTTCTGCGTTATTTCTGCTTCTAAAACTCTGATTTGAAAAATTCTTCCTTATAGCATACAAGACCCGATGAAAAATATTTTTCACAAAATTTCTAATGTTTGGTAAAGAATGGTTTGGCCACCAGACGTCATTAAGTGTTAATTTCTACTTCTGATGTATTTGTAGCAAAATCTGGGCTCCTGAAAATTCGACTAATTTTTTTTTCTTGGACCAACACCGCTCATATGGAAAACCTTTTGAAAATACTTTCTTCCTAAAATAGTGCATGTTTTTTCCATCAGGTGACGTAAAGTCACATCTTGTTTTTGTCGATATCCCTGTTTCTAAGAGTCCGATTTGAAAAATGTTTTCTGTGTTGGAGAGCATTTCCAGTGCGAAATGTTTCCCATATAAATTCATGTTTTCTTAACACACAAGTCTGTAACCAGAGGGCGTAAGCTCACGATTCCGTTTACAGCAATATCTGAAGGAATAAAAATCCGATTGAAAAATTTCTTTCTTCTGTAAGATACTATTGTTTTCCATACCGGCTCCATTGACTTTCAATAGCTTTGATAAATTTAATTTGCGTCAGAACGGCTTCAAAAGACATGCCTATTACACCCGAAAATTCGTTGTCATCTTTCTTGTTTTTACTTGTTTTCTTTTGTGTGTCTTACTGCAGTATCTATAGTGCGTGACAAAAAGTCTTCTGCGCACAGCAGTTAATCAAAATGTCCACATAAAAACGGCGCTGAACAATTAGATGAAAGGACCTAACGAAGGTAGAATATCATCCAAAGATATTCCTAAGTGTGTTCGACCGATTTCAACTTCCAGCCAAAAACCCAAACAACGCATTCATGAGGCCTTACACCATTTTTGTAGGGTGAGTACCAGTGGCCTTTCTACAAAACTCATATAACGTCTTATACCATGCTGATGGAAAATTTCGACCTAATGAACAAACTAGCTTCGTGGGTACCGCACACACTAACCAAGATGCAGAAAGAATTCCGCTATGAAATAGTGCGGAATTAGCTTGCACGGTTTCGTCGATACAGAAGGTTATTTACAACGTTTTTCTGCTTAGGCGAAAACTGGATGGAATGCTGCACAACCAGGCAACGCCATCAGTAATGGTCCTGGTTTGAAATCGGTAATTTCCGCGGAGTATTTGCCCCTTTGATAGTTGCATAGATGCAAAATATTAGTTTGCACAGATGTTTGCGGTGTGACGTTTAAGAAGACGTATAATGAGAATAGGAAGACGTATAATGAGAATATTACCATTATAAGTCATTTTTCGAGCAGCATATTCTAGTTGAACATCATCTATACTGACTTCTCCTCCTACACGACAACGCACGGCCGCACAAGGCCCGAAATGTTCGGGTGTTCATCGAACAGAATGGCTGGGTATATCCTCTCCACCAACCTTATTCATCTGACAATACATCCTGTGCCTTAAACTCGTTTGTACACTTCAAAAGGGAGGTGTCTAGTATTATCTACAAAGTAAAAAGGATTTGGTGTCCGAATTATCGTCATTTTCCACAGATTTAATGACACTGGCACTTCAATGGTGTTGGTGAACTGTCCACAGTTTGGAAACGCACCATGTATAGCGAGGGGACACTATTAAGAATTAATTTCAAATATTGTCATCATTGTTGTACTATCACAGGAAATATGACACGTTTAAAGTGTTTAGCAATTCTCAAACGACCTAATATACACTATTTCCCAAGAAAAACAAACCGAAGCTTCCCGAGAAATGCATTTGATCGTGATGTAACTCCGTATGCAAGTTCCTCAGGGTGGAATATTCAAAAAATTAAAAAAATAACGACCAATAATGAAATAGTGACCAGCCAAAGCGCATGGAAACCGCGCATCGAGGAGGGTATATCAAGTACACAGCTTGATATACCCTCCAATCCTCTGTCTCCATTGTCCGTGCTTGCGCTCACGGACAATTGAGACAGAGGATTGTGCTTGCATAATCTTCTACGGACTGTGAGGATTCGTAGGCATTAGATCCGAACACAATGCGAGCAGTTCAGTGAGTTTGAGAGAGGACGTATAATTTGGCTGAGATATGCCAGTTGGTCAAGCTGCCGTATCATCCGGAATTTGAGTCAGGGACACTCAGGGATCCGACGATGTTGGCGCCAATGGATAGAGGAGGACACAACGCAGCTGCACGCGGGTAGTGAATGGCTCGGGGTAACGATGAAAAACGGGGATCAACTGATTGTTTGAGGTCCACGAACAAACCCGAATTCTTCGCTCTCAAATATCCGTAGCCATGTAGCGTCATCTACACGTACGGAAGTGACCATCCGGACACTTTCCAGAAGACTTGCGGAACGGGGACTACATCCAAAGAAGCCACTTCTCCACATACCACTCACCAGCGAGCATAGCCGTCACCGGTTGCAGTGGTGTCGGGCTGGATCAACGTGGAATGGTATCCAGTGGCGTCATGTTGTCTTCAGTGATGAGTCACTTTTGCTCTTTGCGCCAGTGACCAGAGCATACGTTTCTGGAGGTAAGCCGTCTAGCGCACGGATCCTGCTTTTACCGTAGAATGGTACACGGCCCGCAAACTAGGACTGACTGTCAAGAGAGCCATTTCCTAATAGTCGGACACCCTTGCAGTCTCCCGTACAAGGTACTGGTATTCCGTGTGACACCCTTAGTACTTGGTCCTATTATAGTTGGACTTGGGAGAATTATAGTACTACTATAAGTTTATGAAATCTTATAGTTGGACTTATAGTAGTACTTGTTAGCTCTTGTGACACCTTTGTAGTTTCCTTATAGTTGGATACCCTAGTAGTCCCGCGTACAAGATACTGGTAGCCCTTGTGACACCCTTAGTACTTGGTAGCCCTTGCGACACCCTTGTAGTCCCCTCATAGTTGGACTTCGTAGAGTTATAGTATTACTATAAGTCGACCAAATTTTATAGTTGGACTTATAGTAGTGCTTGGTAGCCCTTGTGACATCCTTAGTACTTGGTAGCCTTTGTGACACCCTTATTACTTGGTAGCCCTTGTGAAACCCTTGTAGTCCCCTTATAGTTGGACTTGGTAGACTTATAGTACTACTATAAGTCGACCAAATCTTATAGTTGAACTTATAATAATATTTGGTAGCCCTTGTAGTCCCCTTACAGTTGGACTTGGTAGACTTATAGTAGTACGATAAGTCTACCAAATCTTATAGTTGGACTTATAGTAGTACTTGGTAGCCCTTGCGACACCCTTAGTACTTGGTAGCCCTTGTGACACCCTAAATACTTGGTAGCCCTTGTGACACCCTTAATACTTGGTAACCCTTGTGACACCCTTGTAGTCCCTTTATAGTTGGACTTGGTAGACTTATCGTAGTACTATAAGTCTACCAAATTTTATAGTTGGACGTATAGTAGTAGTTGGAAGCCCTTGTAACACTCTTGTAGTCCCCTTATTGTTGGACACCCATGTAGTCTTCGTACCACGCTCTCGGCTCAACGGTTCGTCGACGATATCTGACGATGTGTTTTGTTGCCATTCCTGCCGTAGCACCACCGAGCAATTTTTCAACAGGATATCGAACATGTTTGGGACATCATGAGACGTCACCTACGCCCATGCCGGAATGTCGGCGAACTTGCCAGTAATTTGGACACCATTTGGAATGCTGAACCTCAGGAGAGCATCCGTGAACTGTATGCGTCTGTACCACCCCTGGTAAATGCTTCTATCGGTGTAAGAGGTGGCAATACACCGTACTGACTTGTTCCTCTCGTGTAGCTGTTTTACCTGAATAAATAGCTCAGCTACTCCGGCATTACAATAATTTTCTTTCCTATAAATAAAAAGTGCACACATGAATATTCATCTCAATTGGATAATTTCTTCTGGGTGCTTCGTTTCTTTTTCTTTTTTTTTTAATTCTTTGCCAAAGAATGTTATGGGTGCAAAGAAGAACACCCTCAGTACGAATAATAAATCGTACTACGTTATCTTTCTTGAATTATTAGGCAATAATCCAAAATCAACGTTATTTGCTCAAACCACTGTCTTTGAAATGAATGAAACCGAAACTATTCAGAGGATCCTGTACATGAAACGCTAACGAAAGCCAGAAAGTATTTTCATTCTTTTTGAGCTCAACTATTATCAAAGTTATTCCCATTTTTTGTTCTACGTATTTCACTTTCTTATTCCAATTTGTTTCGTTGATCAATTAATTTTCATCCTTTGTTTCCGAAGGAAGGATGTACTGTTATTCATGTGTATTACAGAGTCTTTGTGTCCTAAATTGCGCATTTTATGTGTCTGGTCGCCGTGAAGTACTTACTCTGCGCTGGAAAGTGAAACTGATTGCTTCAGTGGACTTTGATTCCAAATTCCGAACGTTTATTCTGTAAAAGTTCATCGGAGGATTTGTTTTGATCAGAGTCTTAAGTAATTTAGAATAAGTTACTTCAACGACTAAAATGATATCATTGGTTAGTGCGCACATTACTCATTAAAGATAGGATGACATAAATGAAAGAAATGCATTAATCAGAAACACTAGGAAAATAGTTAACTCTTCACTGTCGGTTTCTAAAAAAAAGGGGGAGGTGGATATTAACACATCTGAATCAATTTAAATCTATTTTTGCTTGATAATGCCATCTCGCACACACCATCAGCCGACCCATTAAGAAAATATGTAACACTTGCTGAAGAGTAAGTGCAAAATTAAGTTTACTTTTATTTATTTTGAAATATTCCTTTAGAAATTAATTGCCCAAGAAATGCGATACGTACATGTGTTTTTTTTTTTTTTTTTTTGCTACAACAGGCTCTTTATTTTCTTTGGATGAGACAGCTAATCTGTAGCAAACTCGGTTTAATGAATGCGCTTGCGAAGCTTAGGGTTTTCATGCAGCAGTGGTGGCAGCTACTAAGCTACGCGAGAGATGTTCCAGGTCATGTACACCATCCATGCCTTATCTGGGTGCCCGTATGAGTAATCAGAAGCCTACGTTTCTGAGTGCCCTTCCATCATGGCGAAGATAAAACATTATATCGATAAAATGGCTATAAAGAAAGTTGGTAAAAATAGTAAAGATGAGGGAACACAATAAGTTTTCTTAATGGAACCGAAGAAATAAGGAAATTAAATGTGAACACCTATCCCAAATTTTAAAAAAAGCACAAAACATATTCCTATGAAAGAAAGTAAAGATGTCCAGCGTTTGGTCATAGTTTTCAAACTTAAACATTCGATGTCTCAATCTTGAACACTATGCTTTTTCAAGATAATTTTAAAGCACAAGGAAAAAGTCCAATTACATTTCAGTACCCACGTATAACTAAAATACAGGCAACTTTCATAGTCAAAATTTAGCAAGAAAAATGGAACAAATAAAAGCCCTTATCACAGAAGAAAAGGGTTGAAAAAAAGAGAAACGATGGCTTTAAATGCAATCTATCCTTTCGTTTAAGCTGGGTGGAGAAAAATAATTCGATGTGGCTTGGGAATATTTAAACAATAACTGATGAGGTAAACAATGAAATAATTTTAGTTTAGGGGGAGTGAAAGAGTACGAAGTTGCGGAGAAATTATTGCAGGACATAATTAATTCAAGTAAGTTTGAGAGCGGAAATGATGATAAGAGAAAATATAGGCTTGTGTCTGTGATGTGTAATTGACCTGTACGGAAATTAAGTTGTGTCCCAAGTTCGATGTAAAGAATAAACTTGATGCATTAGCAGTATGTGAAATCCAACGTCATAAGCCACTTTGATATGACATTTGGTAGAGGATTTTGCTTTGTGCTACACCTACGGAAAGGTAGATTACACAACGGAGAACCAAAACATTACGACCACCTGCGGAATGTGATGTCGATCGTCCCCTGCCCCCAAAACAGCTCTTACCCAGCGAGCCATGGGTGCTACAAAATTTCTAAAGTCGTCTGGTAGTATTCGGTACCAAAACGCTACCAGCAGATTCTTAAAGTCTGGTAAGTTACGTAGTTGAGCCGCCGCAGAAAGGATTTGCTGTTCTAACACAAAACACAGATGTTCCATTAGATTGATGCCAGGGAAATGTTGAGGTCAGGACAACACCTGAAAGTATTCCTCATGTTCCGCGAACCATTTTCGAACAAACCGAGTAGTGAGGCACGGCGCATTATTTTTGAAAGAATTCACTACTGTAGAAGGAATCCGCTACCATTAAAGAATATACCTCCACTTTGATGTTTAGGTTGGTGGTGGACATCATGGTGTCCTGCACACGAATGTCTAGACGCAGATTCCCATCAGAACATTGCCCAAAACATTACACCTCTTCCACCGGAGCGTTTTCGTCCCAAGGTACATCCTGGTTCTAACATTTCATCATGTAATCCATATAGTGAAACACGAAACGAGATTCATCGGACCAGACCTCCTTCTTGCAGACATTCAAAGTCTACGCTTGTCCACTCTAGGCGCTTTAGACTGTGAACCGACAAGGTGAGCATGGCCACCCGGAGAGGCATACGGCTACGCAACCCCATTTTCAGCAGGGTTTGATGTGCTGTGTGTTGTGACACATTACTCCAGCCACCGGCATTCAAATTACCAGAGAGTTTCTGCACAGTGTCTGTTCAGTTTACTGGTCCGTACGGGAACGCTTTCGTTTTACCTCTAGCATCGATGAGCCGCTCCCGGTCTGCCCACACTTTGCTGGCGGTTTGTGGGTTTTTTCGTTCTCGGATCACTTTTTAAGGTACATCTTCTACTCACAGTGAGAACCCCACAAACCTTGGCGTCTACGAAATACTCTGACATAGTCTTCTGGTCACTGCAATTTTGGCTTTGTCAACCACGCTTAAGTCCTCTGCTTTTCCCATCTGATGAACAAGAATAACACTAATTAATAGAGCTCTGTGTAGATATTATTTATCCCGTTTCATGACTTTCACAAGCCCCGTCGTTTATTTGCAGTTGCTTTGTTTTGCGTAAAGAAACTCTGATCGTAATGTTTTGTTTCTTCTGTGTATATGTACGAGTGTAAATTATATTTCCTTTGATTAAACACAAACTACAGACCTGGGTACGAAAGGTGGAGGGTGGATGGCGATTGAAACTCTATCTTTGATTTCCAATTCATCTATTGTTGTTCAGATGCAAAACGGACTTTGCGCTACTGGTCAAAAAGGTATTCGATATGATAACAAATCGAGAATATTTATCTGCTTTGTTACGAGTATCTGTAAGACAGTCATATTTCTACAGAATTTAACTCTTTGAAAATGCTCTTCAAAGGATGCTTAAAATCTGTAAAATTCATTACGGTAATAGTTATAATTATCCCTGAAAAAGAATAAATTTAGTATTTCATCTTTGCATCCACTGAAATGTATTTCAGAATTTCGACAACATCTGTACTTCGATTTCATATATTAAATTGTTCAAGGCTTGTATAACATAAATTGAGTTTATTAGAAGCAGCCGGATAATTTTTATACAATCGTAGCTCTCCATCTGAGAAAATCAGAAAATGATTAGTTTGAAATAAAAGACTGATATGCTGATCTACATCGACACAACTGTAGTAGTGGAACGAAGCAAATACACTTTATTCAAAATGGCTTCATCATAAAATGGAGGTATTTGACATTCTTTACTTTGTAAATTCATCCTGTTGGACGTCGTTTAATAACGTTAATGATTTCTACAGAACAGATAATCTCTCTTAGAAGATAAATAAAACGAACCATTTACTTGGAGTACTGTTAGATGCAGTGAATGGACATTTCTTTGGACCCTTTCCCATCAGTAGACATGTGAAGATGTCACTCCTTGGTCGTCAGAAGATATTGGTCCTCTGTTCTTTGACCAATGCTGGCAAAGACGTTAAGTGTGAATGACCATCTCCTGATGTTGACTCTCTTGAACAGAGAGAGAGAGAGAGAGATAGAGCGCTTGTGTTTGAGAGCAAATAGAAAATCGATTGCTTCCCTCGATATGTCGCAAAGTAAATAATCCCTCAAGTGATTACTCCATAAAGGAAACACTATGTCCATCGAAGGAAGAAAATTGACTTACACACCTTTCTGGACTTCCAAAGTTCATAAGGTCACAAACACAGCAGTTGGTATTCTTCGACTGCTATATTTCAACTCACTCTTTTCTTTACAAAAAAAAGTAAAATAACTAAACGTATCTCAGATACAAAAACAATAAAATGTTCCTTTTTCATATCAATTCATCGGCATACGAATCAATTTTACCATGTACCACTTTTTCTTCTAGCTCAGATATTCATTTTGAAACTGAGTTACACCTAATTCTTATAGAAGTTCCAACGTATTGTCTGAAATCATTGGAATGCAATTTCCTAACATCACTTTGCTATGTGAATTTAAAATTTATGAATTCATACATTTTATTAGATTCTCTATTTTCAAACACTTGTGAATTAAGATTAATTGAGAATTTTTGTCCATGTGTGTCAGTTATTACGGTTGTAATTGAAATGACACCTCAATTAAGAAATGAAAAAGAATCATCTATTTTAAAATTCGGTTCGGACCAGAAACTCTAGAATTAAGGCTCTGGTTCTTCCTGTTTTGACATTAGCTTAAAGTCCAAAAAAGCCATGAGGCTCATATTATTGTGGCTCCAGATGCTTTGGTTTCTTATAGCTAGGAATCTTCACGCGAATCTTTAGCCTTGGTGAAAATGAGAATAATAAAATGCAGAAATAAATGATAAAATATGTCACCGAATTTTCCGTTTTAATGAAAACCGTTTTCAAACCTTCCCTAAAAGAAAAAAAGTTTCAAAGCAGAATTAGAAAATCTAAAAATTCACCATTATAGAAAATATACGTATAATACCTAAAGAAAACCTGTGCATAATTTAACCCTCTAATCGGATGGAAGAATTTTTCTCGGGCTAGGAAAATGGGCTGAAATCAGCTCCAACGGATATATTCGCTATCTAAAAAGAGACTGCAACACGTGAATCTGCGCATAAGAAAACGCTTTCCCCTAAGCTTTCGTGTTCAAAGAAAATGCTCCTTTACGGGGATGATTGGCACTAATCCTTTCTGGGGTACCTACGAAAAAGGGCTATTACAATGGCGACAAATCTACGAAAGGAGAGAGGCTCTAGATGAGAGGACGTTCCAGTCTGTGGCTCAGAAGAAAACGCTCCGTTCCAGTCTGTGGCTCAGAAGAGAACGTTCTGTCCCAGTCTGTGGCTCTAGATGAGTCAACGTTTCAGTCTGTGCTCTAGATGCTCCATTACAGTCTGTAGCTCAGAAGAGAACGCTGCGTTCCAGTCTTTGAGAGATGCTCCGTTCCAGTTTGTGGCTCTAGATGAGAGAACCAGAATCTTCCAGTCTGTGGCTCTAGGTGCTCCATTCCAGTCTGTAGCTCAGAAGAGAACGCTCCGTTCCAGTCTTTGAGAGATGCTCCATTTCAGTCTGTGCTCTAGATGAGAGAACCCAGAATCTTCCAGTCTGTGGCTCTAGGTGCTCCATTCCAGTCTGTAGCTCAGAAGAGAACGCTCCGTTCCAGTCTTTGAGAGATGCTCCATTTCAGTCTGTGGCTCAGAAGAGAACGTTCTGTCCCAGTCTGTGGCTCTTGATGAGTCAACGTTTCAGTCTGTGCTCTAGATGCTCCATTACAGTCTGTGGCTCAGAAGAAAACGCTCCGTTCCAGTCTGTGGCTCAGAAGAGAACGTTCTGTCCCAGTCTGTGGCTCTAGATGAGTCAACGTTTCAGTCTGTGCTCTAGATGCTCCATTACAGTCTGTAGCTCAGAAGAGAACGCTGCGTTCCAGTCTTTGAGAGATGCTCCGTTCCAGTTTGTGGCTCTAGATGAGAGAACCAGAATCTTCCAGTCTGTGGCTCTAGGTGCTCCATTCCAGTCTGTAGCTCAGAAGAGAACGCTCCGTTCCAGTCTTTGAGAGATGCTCCATTTCAGTCTGTGCTCTAGATGAGAGAACCCAGAATCTTCCAGTCTGTGGCTCTAGGTGCTCCATTCCAGTCTGTAGCTCAGAAGAGAACGCTCCGTTCCAGTCTTTGAGAGATGCTCCATTTCAGTCTGTGGCTCAGAAGAGAACGTTCTGTCCCAGTCTGTGGCTCTTGATGAGTCAACGTTTCAGTCTGTGCTCTAGATGCTCCATTACAGTCTGTAGCTCAGAAGAGAACGCTGCGTTCCAGTCTTTGAGAGATGCTCCGTTCCAGTCTGTGGCTCAGAAGAGAACGTTCTGTCCCAGTCTGTGGCTCTTGATGAGTCAACGTTTCAGTCTGTGCTCTAGATGCTCCATTACAGTCTGTAGCTCAGAAGAGAACGCTGCGTTCCAGTCTTTGAGAGATGCTCCGTTCCAGTTTGTGGCTCTAGATGAGAGAACCAGAATCTTCCAGTCTGTGGCTCTAGGTGCTCCATTCCAGTCTGTAGCTCAGAAGAGAACGCTCCGTTCCAGTCTTTGAGAGATGCTCCATTTCAGTCTGTGGCTCAGAAGAGAACGTTCTGTCCCAGTCTGTGGCTCTTGATGAGTCAACGTTTCAGTCTGTGCTCTAGATGCTCCATTACAGTCTGTAGCTCAGAAGAGAACGCTGCGTTCCAGTCTTTGAGAGATGCTCCGTTCCAGTCTGTGGCTCAGAAGAGAACGTTCTGTCCCAGTCTGTGGCTCTTGATGAGTCAACGTTTCAGTCTGTGCTCTAGATGCTCCATTACAGTCTGTAGCTCAGAAGAGAACGCTGCGTTCCAGTCTTTGAGAGATGCTCCGTTCCAGTTTGTGGCTCTAGATGAGAGAACCAGAATCTTCCAGTCTGTGGCTCTAGGTGCTCCATTCCAGTCTGTAGCTCAGAAGAGAACGCTCCGTTCCAGTCTTTGAGAGATGCTCCATTTCAGTCTGTGCTCTAGATGAGAGAACCCAGAATCTTCCAGTCTGTGGCTCTAGGTGCTCCATTCCAGTCTGTAGCTCAGAAGAGAACGCTCCGTTCCAGTCTTTGAGAGATGCTCCATTTCAGTCTGTGGCTCAGAAGAGAACGTTCTGTCCCAGTCTGTGGCTCTTGATGAGTCAACGTTTCAGTCTGTGCTCTAGATGCTCCATTACAGTCTGTAGCTCAGAAGAGAACGCTGCGTTCCAGTCTTTGAGAGATGCTCCGTTCCAGTTTGTGGCTCTAGATGAGAGAACCAGAATCTTCCAGTCTGTGGCTCTAGGTGCTCCATTCCAGTCTGTAGCTCAGAAGATAACGCTCCGTTCCAGTCTTTGAGAGATGCTCCATTTCAGTCTGTGGCTCAGAAGAGAACGTTCTGTCCCAGTCTGTGGCTCTTGATGAGTCAACGTTTCAGTCTGTGCTCTAGATGCTCCAATACAGTCTGTAGCTCAGAAGAGAACGCTGCGTTCCAGTCTTTGAGAGATGCTCCGTTCCAGTCTGTGGCTCAGAAGAGAACGTTCTGTCCCAGTCTGTGGCTCTTGATGAGTCAACGTTTCAGTCTGTGCTCTAGATGCTCCATTACAGTCTGTAGCTCAGAAGAGAACGCTGCGTTCCAGTCTTTGAGAGATGCTCCGTTCCAGTTTGTGGCTCTAGATGAGAGAACCAGAATCTTCCAGTCTGTGGCTCTAGGTGCTCCATTCCAGTCTGTAGCTCAGAAGAGAACGCTCCGTTCCAGTCTTTGAGAGATGCTCCATTTCAGTCTGTGCTCTAGATGAGAGAACCCAGAATCTTCCAGTCTGTGGCTCTAGGTGCTCCATTCCAGTCTGTAGCTCAGAAGAGAACGCTCCGTTCCAGTCTTTGAGAGATGCTCCATTTCAGTCTGTGGCTCAGAAGAGAACGTTCTGTCCCAGTCTGTGGCTCTTGATGAGTCAACGTTTCAGTCTGTGCTCTAGATGCTCCATTACAGTCTGTAGCTCAGAAGAGAACGCTGCGTTCCAGTCTTTGAGAGATGCTCCGTTCCAGTCTGTGGCTCAGAAGAGAACGTTCTGTCCCAGTCTGTGGCTCTTGATGAGTCAACGTTTCAGTCTGTGCTCTAGATGCTCCATTACAGTCTGTAGCTCAGAAGAGAACGCTGCGTTCCAGTCTTTGAGAGATGCTCCGTTCCAGTTTGTGGCTCTAGATGAGAGAACCCAGAATCTTCCAGTCTGTGGCTCTAGGTGCTCCATTCCAGTCTGTAGCTCAGAAGAGAACGCTCCGTTCCAGTCTTTGAGAGATGCTCCATTTCAGTCTGTGGCTCAGAAGAGAACGTTCTGTCCCAGTCTGTGGCTCTTGATGAGTCAACGTTTCAGTCTGTGCTCTAGATGCTCCATTACAGTCTGTAGCTCAGAAGAGAACGCTGCGTTCCAGTCTTTGAGAGATGCTCCGTTCCAGTCTGTGGCTCAGAAGAGAACGTTCTGTCCCAGTCTGTGGCTCTTGATGAGTCAACGTTTCAGTCTGTGCTCTAGATGCTCCATTACAGTCTGTAGCTCAGAAGAGAACGCTGCGTTCCAGTCTTTGAGAGATGCTCCGTTCCAGTTTGTGGCTCTAGATGAGAGAACCAGAATCTTCCAGTCTGTGGCTCTAGGTGCTCCATTCCAGTCTGTAGCTCAGAAGAGAACGCTCCGTTCCAGTCTTTGAGAGATGCTCCATTTCAGTCTGTGCTCTAGATGAGAGAACCCAGAATCTTCCAGTCTGTGGCTCTAGGTGCTCCATTCCAGTCTGTAGCTCAGAAGAGAACGCTCCGTTCCAGTCTTTGAGAGATGCTCCATTTCAGTCTGTGGCTCAGAAGAGAACGTTCTGTCCCAGTCTGTGGCTCTTGATGAGTCAACGTTTCAGTCTGTGCTCTAGATGCTCCATTACAGTCTGTAGCTCAGAAGAGAACGCTGCGTTCCAGTCTTTGAGAGATGCTCCGTTCCAGTCTGTGGCTCAGAAGAGAACGTTCTGTCCCAGTCTGTGGCTCTTGATGAGTCAACGTTTCAGTCTGTGCTCTAGATGCTCCATTACAGTCTGTAGCTCAGAAGAGAACGCTGCGTTCCAGTCTTTGAGAGATGCTCCGTTCCAGTTTGTGGCTCTAGATGAGAGAACCAGAATCTTCCAGTCTGTGGCTCTAGGTGCTCCATTCCAGTCTGTAGCTCAGAAGAGAACGCTCCGTTCCAGTCTTTGAGAGATGCTCCATTTCAGTCTGTGCTCTAGATGAGAGAACCCAGAATCTTCCAGTCTGTGGCTCTAGGTGCTCCATTCCAGCCTGTAGCTCAGAAGAGAACGTTCCGTTCCAGTGTGGGAGAAATGCTCCGTTTCAGTCTGTGACTCTATATAAGAAAACCTTCCAGTCTGTGACTCTATATAAGAGAACCTTCCAGTCTGTGGAACTAATTTCAGCCCAGCGGCATGATGTCCGTGTCAGTGGGACTAACCCTTCACAATCAT
Source organism: Macrothele yani (assembly GCA_039090855.1). Taxonomy (NCBI): domain Eukaryota; kingdom Metazoa; phylum Arthropoda; class Arachnida; order Araneae; family Macrothelidae; genus Macrothele; species Macrothele yani. Next base: position 193,572,385 of record CM076995.1, read on the forward strand.
GTCTTGGATCATGGAGCAAAATAATATAAGACTAGAAAGGATATATTCTCACGAATGACAGGTTTTTGGTCCGTATCGCTGAGATGAGGGGGGAGAAAGGAACCGTTTTGCCGTAGTTTTCGTAAAACTCTACCGCTCTGTAAACATTTCTGTTTGGAAAGTGCTGAAATTTTTGGCCACTATATTGTTCAGGTACTTTGGCCGCATAAATAACTAAAGTTCGAAATTTGAGTAGAGTTATTCACAGTGAATAAAACTTTTGCAAATAAAAAAACTAACCTGCATTCTACAGTCGACAAAACATCCACAAGCTGAAGTAGCTACTTACGTCTACTACAGCCTGAAAAGTGTGTTCCGAAAATTAGCAATCTGTGCAGAAAAAGTTCCTCTCAGACAAAAGTATCACCGGCAAAAGGAATTCTCCAATCGAACAGCAGAAGTAGAGATGTAGATGAAAACAAGATATAACGTTTCAACCTCTGGCGGAAGAACTGTGCGTTTCTTAAAGAAGAAAATGGCTCCAAAATATTCATCATAACGAATGGTATCCGACGAAAAACAGATTTTGGGGAAGGGGGGATTTTTAGGACGGAATAAACTCCTCCACACATATAAAGATACGATTACGCTACATGGAGGAAGAATTTCAAATAATTAAAAAAGTATAAATGAGTCCTCTTTGCAAGCGAAAATAATTTTACAAATGCGCGTTCTGGAAGCAGAGGTAGCGAGAAAAAAACCATTGACATTTGCTTTCCAGCGAAAAGCTGCGATCATTTAAGGAAGATAATGTAGCAAGGGACACAGAGTGGAATAAGGAATTTTTCAATAGAGAGTTTTGAAGCGGGGATACATTTGCTAGCAGAAATACACAATTGCCAAGGGAGAGTCAAATGGGTACTTTAAATATTTTTTCTCGGACTTTATTGAACAAAAGTGGTACACCCTGTATCATATTTCAAGGCAATCTCCACTTTGGGCAATATAAGTCCTCCAGCGCTTACATAGTGCAATGATTCCTATAGAAAAAATATCCTTTCGGTCACGTGTGCAGCCACCCATGCGCCACCTGCTGCACCCCTTCATCGGACCTGAAATTCTTCCCATTGCATCTTTGAGTGGTGCAAAAATGTGGTACTCACTTGAAGCAAAGTCTGGTGAATACGGCGGATGTGGAAGACACTCGAAGTGCAGGTCTAGTATGGTTTCAAGTTTTGCACGGGCTGTATGGGCCGAGCGTTTTTATGTTGCGACAGGACACCAGTACTCAGAAGTCCACGTCGTTTGGATTTCATGGCAGGTCAAAGATGATTCCTGATAAGATCTGCATACGTGTCATTGGTTACAGTGTTCTCCCTGGCTATGTAGTGCTCCAAAATTACGCCTCGTCAATCCCAAAAGGGAATCAGGGTAACCTTCACTGCAGTTGGGAACTTCTTCGGTTTTAGTGTGGAGGGATCTGGACAATCCTTCTCGCTTTCTTGGTTTATGGCTTATTGATAGTGAACCCAGGTTTCATCTCCTGTAACAATTCTCTGTAGGAAGCTATAACCTTCTGCTTCAAAGAGCCGCAAAAAGTTGTTGACAGGCATCGATACGTCGTTGTTTCAATTCAGGAGTCATCTGGCATGGCACCCACCTTTCAGACACTTTGTTGAACTGCAGCCCATAATGAATGATATGGTGCGCTGAACCATGTCTGATGTTAAAGAGAGCGGTTATTTCATCCACCGCCATTCGGCGATTTCCCATCACAATATCTTAAACTTCTGTACTGAACTCTGGTGTCACTACTCTGCGTGGCTGACTTGTTCGAGGAGAACCTGTCACATAACTCACGCCGTTTCGGAACTTTCTAGTCCATTCGTACTCTTGCTAGAGTGACAGACATGCATCACCATACTTCAACGTTTTTTCGACGACGAATTTCAATAGGTTTCACGCCTTCACTACTCAAACAAGAAATATGACACCGAATTTTCGGGTGTAATAAGCACGTCTTTTGAATCGGTGCTGACGCAAATTAAATTCATCAAAGCTATTCAAAGCCAATGGAACTGGTATGGAAAACAATAGTATCTGACGGAAGAAAGAAGTTTTTCAATCGGGTTTTTAATCCCTCAGATATTGCTGTAAACGGAATCGTGAGCTTACGACCTCTTAGAAACAGAGTTACCGACAAAAATAAGATGTGACTTAACATCCCTTGGTGGGAAAACCATGCATTCTTTTAGGAAGAAAATATTCACAAAAGGTTTATTTATATGAGCGGTATCGGTCCAAGAAAAAAAAATTAGTCGAATTTTCAGGAGCCCAGATTTTGCTACAAATACATCAGAAGTAGAAATTAACACTTATGACCCCAGGTTGCCAAACCATTCTTTACCAAACATTAGAAATTACGTGAAAAATATTTTCCGTCAGGCCTTGTATGCGTACAGGAAGAATGTTTCAAATCGGAGTTTTAGGAGCAGAAAACGCAATTTACCATTGTGCGCCCTAGCGGAAAGTCTATGATTTACTTGAAAATTTTGAATTTATAGGAAAAACATGTCACACTAGAAACACTATCCAACAAAGAAGGAATTTTTTAAATCGGACTCTTAGAAGTCGAGATATTTGCAAAAATAAGATATACATCTACGCCCCTGGAGTAGAAACCGTGCACTATTTTAAGAAGAAAATGTTTCTGAAAGGTTTGTCGACATGAGTAGTATCGGTCTACAAACGATGTTATTTTCAATCAGAATTTAGAAACTCATATTTTGCTGCAAATACATCAGAAGTGGAAATTAAAGTTTACGCCCCCTGGTGGCCAACCATTTTTTTACAAAAATTAGAAATTGTGTGCAAACGATTTCCCATCAGGAGCTGTATACGGTGCTGAAAGAATTTTTCAGATCGGAGATTTAGAAGCAGAGATATAGGGGAAAACGCAATTTACCTTTACGCCCCCTAGCGGAAAGTCTATTAATTACTTGAAAATTTTGAAATTATATGAAAAACATGTCACACAGAAAACACTATCCAACAAAGAAGGGATTTGTCAAATCGGACTCATAGAAGTCAAGATATTGACAAAAATAAGATATACATCTACGCCCCCTGGCGGAGAAACTGTAGAATATTTTAGGAAGAAAATATTCCGAAAAGGTTTATTGATGTGAGCGGCATCAGTCCACGGAAGAATTTTTTCAATCGATATTTTAGAAGCTCAGATTTTATGGCAAATACATCAGAAGCGAAAATTAACACTTACGCCCCTGGTGCCCAAAGTATTATTTACCAAAAATTCGAAATTATATGCAAAAGATTGTGCATCAGGAGATGTATCGGCAGAAAAAAATTCAAATCGGAGTTTTAGAAGAAGAGTTATCGGAAAAAATGCAATTTACTTTACGCCCCCTAGCGGAAAATGTATGCGTAATTTGAAAAAGAAACTATATCCAAAATACTCTTCGACATAAATGGAATCGAAAGGTAAAAGATTTTTTCAATAGGATGTTTAGAAGGAAATATGCGGAATAAAACGTATTTTTGAATTCGTTATGACCTGCAGTTACGCCCTCTTCCGTCGAAATTGTACATCGTAAAAAAAACAAAAAAAAAAAAAACGAAATAAAGGATCATCATTCGCATATTTCAAGCTTTCGAATGCAAAAAGAATTTTTCAAATCGGACTTATAGTTGCAGAGATACCGTGGGTACAGACGGACGGACAAACCGATAACATAAGCACGATCTTTTTTCACAAAAGACGTGCTAAAAACTGATGACAGAACGTTGCTCCTCTTTGGTGCATATCTCAAGTGAATCGGCCATATTTACATTACTACTGTGACGTCATTAAGCTTCTCTGCACCGTGCTGCCACCTGTAAGAAAATCATTTAGTCATTCTTAGCAATGTTGCCCAGTTACAGGACAATGATACTGTTTTTTGAATTTTTCATCGCACTTTTAATGTTTTCATTTGACTCATGCGATTTACAACTTAGCCAACAACTGTTGAGTACGAGAAACCATGACTACATGCATAATGTTCCACAAGGTAAATGGCATCCGGTGCTAAAATAATTTTTTAAATCGAACTTTTAGAAGAAGAGATATCAAATTAAAAATTCAAATATTTGCTCCCTCTAGCGTCTGCATTACTTTTGGCAGAATTGTGCGTAAAACATTTTCGTAGTTGGTGGTATCTGGCTGGTAAAGAAAGTTTCCCATCAGATTTTTAGACGTCCATGCGTTGCTGTAAATATCATGTGTACGGAAGCGTGATTATGTCCTCTCGTTGAAACATTGTGTCACAAGAAATATTTAAAACAACATGTAAAAGAATCCCCATAAAATAGCGCTCTCCGAAAAAGAAAGAATTTTTCAAATTGTAAATAATCACACATATCGGGCTTTTCCGCCACGACACCGGGAGAAAAACCTGTGGTCTACTTTAAACAGAAAATACACTGAAGTGACAGACAAACTGGTACAGACGAGCTTATGCAAAATAAATAGCAACGTCCCCTATGCGCGTACTAAGTTACATCCGCCGGTGCGTATGTAAAGCGATAGACATCCTTGCCAGCTGTCAGAGCTGTTTTCGGCAACAGAATGACAAGTAATAACTATTTAAGGGAATTTCAACTCCTTGTGGCGATCGTGAGATGGGCCATAGTATTTCGGGGGTAAAAACGAAGTTCGGATTTTCACAGACTACCATTGCCGTGACTACAAGGATTCCGGTAAAACCTCCAACCTACGATATCAGTGTGGTAGTAAAAAGACATTGGGTGAACGAAACCATTGTCGGCTGTCAAGAATCGTTTCACGCGATAGGCGTGCAACACTATCGCAGGTATCATCAGAATTCAATGCTGGAGCCACAACGATCATCAGCGTCCAGACAGTGCAACGTACCCTGCACGATATGGGCTTTGGGAGCCGACGTACAACTCGAGTCCCCTTGATGTGTGCACGACACAGAGCTATGCGCCTCGCTTGGGCACGGCAACACCGCCACTGGACACTTGATGACTGGAAACAAGTATCCTATTCTGACGAGTCGCGTTTCCAACTGCATCGGGCAGATGGAAGGATTCGTATGTGGCGCAAACCCCATGAGGTCATGGATCCCGGCTGTCAACAGGAAATTGTACCGGCTCGTGGGGGGTTCGTAATGGTATGGTGTGTGTTTAGCTGGACTTCACTGGGTCCCCTGGTACGTCTACAAACGTCTGTGACCGGTCAACGCTATGTGCGCATCCTTTCAGACGAGGTACACCCGTTCATGTCCTGCATTCATACTGATGGGTTGGGCCTGTTCCAACAAGATAATGCACCTCCACACAAATATCGGGACGCCACATTATGGTTAGAGGAGCATTCACCTGAGTTTGGGGTGTTGCCAATCCCATCCAAGTCTCCAGATCTGAACGTGATAGAACAAATTTGGGATGCCATGCAACACGCTATCGAACACAGGAATCCGAGAGAATACACCCGAATTGTGGAACGCTCTGCAGGAAGTATGGTGTGCATTGCCTACAGCATATTTCCAGAAGCTAGTGGAGTCCATACCCCGTCGTAATTCTGCAGTTCTGCGCTCCCCTGGGGGACCTTCCAAGTATTAGACTAGTGTACCAGTTTTTCTGGCAGTTCAGTGTAGTCTCCACGTTTTTTCGTGAATTTCGGTATCTGAGCACTAAAAAGGTTTTTCAATCGAGTTTTCAAAATCGCAAATATTGCTGCAAATAAATCTGAAGCACAAATAAAATATTTCGTTCCATAGTGGTAGAGCAGTTCTTTACCAAACGTTAAAAATTACATGGAGAGCATTTCCCACAAGAAACTTTATCCATGTAAAAAGAATATTTCAAATCAGTTATTTAAAGGCAGAGATGTCAGGATAAGCTCAGTTTAGTTTTGCAAGTACTAACAGAAAAATGTGCATTACTCGATAAAGAAATTCTAAGTACAGAATAGTTTCCATTATAAATAGTATCGAGGGGAAGAGAGAATTTCTTCAGTTGAGAACTTATAAGCAATGACACAATGACATGGTAAAAATTGCCTTTTAAATCCGATAGCATGTGCATTTAAGCCGTCTGGCGACGAAATTAGGCATCGGAAAGGGACCGGGAAATAAAAGTTATCCTTCGCATATTTTTGGTTTTCCGATGCAAAAATCAATATCTCAAATCTGATTAAGAGTTACAGACACATTGTGTCTACAGACTGACAGATAGCAAAGCGAAACTGTGAGCACGTAACGTTTTGCACCGACTCGCTAAAAATGAAAATCCTTGAACAAAAGTGAATAAATATTAACCGTTATGATGGTTTCCTTTCAACAACTTGCTAAAGCCTCACGCTTTATTTCCTATCTTGTGTTTTTTTCCCGAAGGGTTTCTTCCAGAAGAGAGATTACAAAAGTATTACTTTAAAAGCAATACTTTTGTAATCTCCGTTTTGTAGCTTTTTTCAACTCCGCTACAGAAATCGTAGTGACGTCTAACATATTATTAGAATGCTGAAAAAAGCTTATCACACGATTACGTGGATGATTGTTGATAAAACTGCTAACGAAGTCGCACCAGAGTGGTCCAAAGAATGGAGATCACGTAACATTGCGTGGAAGCAAAAGTTACAGGTGTCAAACTAAAAGAAAATAGTTGATAACTTAAATTAAACAATTTACTGTTCTTCGACAGATCTGCGAGTAAACGAATACGTGGATAAAATACTAGTCGAGTTGGAGACAAAGATTTATGATTTGAAGAAAAAGTTCGAATTGAAAGAAATGACAGAAACATGAAATAGTTCCATTGATAAAAAGGGCCATAAATGGAGGTGAAATAATATTTTGTGCAGCTCTCTGGACGACCGGGATGTTAAAATTTAACTTCAACACAGAAATAAATTTTAAAATTAGCAATTTATTATCGAACCATATAAGGATTAATACAATTCTACATATAGACAAAGTCATCGCTCGATCTACGTTTTTGTTTACGCTTTCCAACCGTAGGTTGAAGAAGCGTATATGCTCCAGCTTTGTCCGTCCGCCCGTCTGTCCGCACGATAACTGGCGTAAAAATGGTTCGATTTCGATGAAATTTTAGTATGTGGTAGGGGACGATCTGGGAACGAACCCTATTGAAAATGGGACAAATGGGGTCAAAGGTCACGACGTAGGAGCGGGATCCTTCCATTGCCCTTATGCGTCATAACTTGCGTAAATACGGTTCGATTTCAATGAAAGCTTACTATGTGGTAGGAGACCACCTGCGGACAAACCCTATTGAAAATTGGCGAAATGGGGGTCAAAGGTCAGGACATAGGAACGGAATCACTTCCATCGCCATTATGAGTCACAACGTACGTAAAAATGTTTCGATTTGGATGAAATGTTGGTATGTTGTAGGGACCTGTCTGGGGACGAATCCTGTTGAAAATGGGCGAAATGGGGTAAAGGTTACGACATAGAAGCGGGATCTATTCCATAGCGCTTATGCATCATAACTTCCGTAAAATTGCTTTGATTGCGACAAAACCTTTTCATGTTATTCCGGAGATATACTGAACCAGTTCTGTTAAATATCATCCAAATGGATCAAAGGTCAGGGCACAGGGGTGAGATTTATTCCACAACCATTTTCCTCATAACTTGAGTAATAGCTTGAGTAATGATTTCTAGTATATTGGAAAGCGTATCATAATCAACGCATTGCATGATTTTACTAACTTGTTTAATTAACACGTGAAAACAATCCACGGCGATATGTTTGTTTATCTGTCACATACGACTTCACGAATCCGTAGAAATGGGCTGAGCAACTGAGACGTCTTCATCTGGTGGGGCTTAACGGCATAAGCTATTTAATTACAGGTAATAAATCAAAGGGCGAGAGAAATGGTCAAAATCTTACTAATACGTGGAGACAATCTAAATAAACACGTATTTGTGAGATTTTCCCAATTCTATAATTTTCATTTCATTGTTAAACTAAATGATTCATTACCTTTTTATAGTAACACTGCTTATGAAACCTTTATATTAAACTAGAGCTATATTACAGGATTTGAATATTCTAGACAATGCAGAAATTGAGAAGAATTTGACATAATTATAGCTGATGGTTGCCGTTTGCTGGCAAAAGTCCTTTTCTAGATGGAAAGACATAAATTTTAGCAATGTAAAACAGCTTACTTGAGCTTTACAAACAAGGTTACAAGAATGGGAAGGTGATTATGGCGAAAAGATATCGAAATGCTTTCCATTGAATATAAATTTATGCTATTATGTTATTGAAAAAACAACAACAGGTTTCTTGCAAAATGTGTTTCTCTTGAAGTGTTGTCCAAATTAGTTTGCCTCACAGATATGATAAATCATCTGAAGTGGAACTCTGGTATTATGTGCGTTCCAAAGGAAAATGAAATTATAATTTGAATTTCCTCTGTTTTTCTTAATTTGTTTCTCCGATTATTCATTCATTTCTCACAGATGTAGCTTCCATCAGGTGTCCGATAGCAGGGATGTCTTACCTAACGGTGAAGGTATCATGTGGATGCGCGAATTTATTGCGTGTCTGATATATTTAAAATTAAGTTATCAAGGGAAATTAGTCAGTTTTCAATTCCATTTTGCATAATAAAACTCTAATATTAGGAATTTCCATGTTTTCCAACGCTTTCAGTTACGAATATTAGAGAATTTTCCGAAACGTACTACTGAAAACAGCCTCATATTCCTTTAATCTGCTAAGAGCTTCTTTTTACCGTAGCAGATCAGCAGGTGTTGCGTTAGCAATATTCAATTAATACGATGCAGTAACGTCGGCGTTGGAGTGTTGCTTCCTGGATAAGACTGTTGATGTCTGAATGAATTAAATCTAGTGGCCTCTTTCAATTATGAGGGCCTTTCTATGGTTATGGCTTCTGTTTCTACTTTCCTTGATGTAATGCTCCCAGTGTTCTATTTTCTGACATCTAAACAACTTCAAAAGTTTTGCTATGTTGTTCCTTTCTATATGTTTGTTTGTGTTATATTCTCGGTGGCCCTGTGTCCTATGCTCCCGATTTACGTAGTTTCCACTAGGCAGTTCACTGCCACTTTCGCTTTTTTAATTTGTGTCAGCTACCCAAAGCTTATAAAAATTCATTTTCATCAGTAGTTGGAATTTTATCAATGCACTCTCTAAACCAGTGACCTTAATTAAAACCAACATCAAATCTATTTCTACATCTTTTGATAATAGAGAAAGACTGATCTCTCATTGTGGAATACACTGAGCTTCTGAATTACGTCTACATCCTTCACTTTACTAGCTTTGTTGTACATGAAGGCGGTCATATCATATCATTTATGACTTCACCTTGTCTTCACAGCTCTGCCGGTAATTTCTCTTCCATTTGCATTCAGCTTCGTGAGGAAATTTCTATCATTGATCATATTACTTTTGGGTATTTGATTTTAGTGGCTTACAGTACACTGTGAGCCAAAGGTTTCCATTCAGCCGGCGGCATCTTAATATAAAGATCACTCGACATTTGATAAAGTTTCTGATTTGTGATAAACAAAAACGTGTTTTATCTCGTGTTTCAACCTGTTGTTTTCTGTATCTTGAATTGTTGGCTGCAGCAGTTATTTTTTTTTCGTGCTTATGGGTGTTTATTTGTCGTCACTTGAAAAGGATACTTCTCAAAGAATTGTTTTTATGCCTTACATTTTTTCTTGGTGCAAGCTTGCTGATGCAGTAAATTTGGGTCTGGTTCACTTCGTCGACAACTCATTCCGTCGACAGGTATATTTCGGCGACAAAATATATGCAAACAGTGGATTCCTAAAAAACCGAAAAAAGTTCAGAACCACCAAATTTGATATACTATTTCATGGCATTCTCGTACACTACATACGGTTTTTGAAAGGGGTCGGTGCCCGGGGTCAAGGGGGCCCCATACAAAATTTTCGTAAAATCTACAGTTTTAAATTTAAAACCACCAAATTTGATATACCATCTCATTGTACTCTTACACCAACTTAAACCGTAGACGGCAGGCGTCGGGACCCGGGTTTGAGGGGGCTTCATACAAAATGTTCGTAAAATCTACAGTTTTCAATTTAGAAACACCAAATTTGGTATACTATCTCATGGCACTACAACTTAGACCGTACACGGTTTATCGAAGGGATCGGGGCCCGGGGTCAAGTGGGTCCCATATAATATTTTCGTAAAATATACAGTTTTCAATTTAGAATCATCAAATTTGGTATACTATCCCATGGTACTCTAACTTAGACCGTACACGGTTTTTTGAAGGGGTTGGAACCCAGGGTCAAGGGTGCCCTAAACAACATTTTCGTAAAATCTACAGTTTTCAATTTAGAACCACCAAATTTGGTATACTATCTCATGGTACTCTAACTTAGACCGCAGATAGGATATTGGAGTGCAGAATTGTGTTGCAGTTCTTAAATAAAAAATGAAAATTTTTAGGAAATTTTGTACGGGGCTCCCCTTTCCCCGGGCCCCGACCCCTTCCAAAAACCGTGTTCAGTCTAAGTTAGAGTACCGTGAGATAGTATACCAAATTTGGTGATTCTGAACTTTTTTCGGTTTTCTGAGAATCTAATGTTTGCATACATAGTGTAGACGAATTGAGTGTCGACCAAGTGGCATCGATGAAATGAGTTGTCGACGAAATGAACGAGACCGGTAAATTTTTATTTCAGAAAAAGAGCTCGACAATAACGTTAAAAAGCGCATAAGAATGTGAGAGAGATCTTCTGTTCCTTCATCTTTGGAATTGTATTCGTAGATGAGCCAATTTTTAATTATCCCTACTGTTAAATTGAACTTATTCCAGCTTACATTGTAGTATACACTTTGCGTGTAAAAAGTGTATGCCCCTTTTAATGCTTCTACATTATTCCCAAGATGTTCATACTTTCAAAATGGGTGCTCACCTGTTTTTGCACGTTTTTACCCACAGTGGATTCACATCGATGAGTCATTACATTATGACCACTTACCTAATAAGCTGTAGTATGACCACTTACTAAATGAGCTGTACATTATGACCACTTACCTAATAAGCTGTAGTATCCCCTTCAGCCCGCCAAACAGCAGTCATTCGGCGAGGCATTGTTACGATGAGGTGGTGATAGGTATCATGGGGTATCTGGTACCATAATGTCAACAGCAGGCCTACCAGTTTCCGTAAATTTCGGACTTCTGGTGATTTAGCGCGAAACTCGCTTTTCCAAGTCGAACAACAAATGTTCGATTGAATTCATGTCAAGTGAATCTGGGGGCCAAAGAACTAACAGAAAGTTCCCAGCATGTTCCTCGAACCACTCTTTGACGATTCTGGCAGTGTGGCATGGCGCATTATGCTGTTAGTAATAGCAGTTACCAGCATGGAACACAGTTGCCACGAATGGGTGGAACTTGGTCTGCAACGATGCTCAGATACCTAAGAGCTATCAGGGATTCAGCTATTGGGATAATGGGACCTACAATGTCCCAAAACAAATTCGTCCACAGAATAACACCCCCGACGCGGGCCGGTTTCCGCCCAACAGTGCATCCAAGTGCCATAAGCCTCCGTTGGTAATCGGCGAATCCACGCTCGGCCGTCTACCTGATGTTCCAAAAAATCTGGATTCCTCAAACCAGACCACTTTCTTTCAATCATCCACGGTCCAATCTCGATGAACTTGGGCCCATTTCATGCATTTTTACCTATGACGTGCAGTGAGCATAGAGATCCGGCTGGGTCTTCGGCAACGCATGCCCATACGCAGAAGGCTACGATGAACTGTATGTTGTGATATATTGCCCTGATCACCACTGTTGTGATTGATCACCACTGGTGATTTGTCGCACTGTGGCTTGGTGGTCGCTGTAGAAAATGCGCGACAATCTCCGCTGCCCTCTGGCATCAGGATGGTGCGGACGACACACGGCTGGACGAAACTTTGTCGTTTGGCCATCTGTGCACCACTTTTGATACGTACTTAGTACAGCGACACATGAACAGCCCACGAGCAGCGCCGTTCCCAAGATCGTAGTTCCGAGGTGCCGTGACGTCAGAGTTTATTCTTTATCAAACTCCGATGAATCTGCAGCTTTTATTATTCTGACTCGGAACACTCTACTAACCGAATGACGATCCTCAGGTAGTATATATACTGCTCTGTGAACTTCATCTGCACCACCTTTCGGTCTCCAGGAGCGTTCATTTCTCTAGGCTAAGTGTGGTCATAATGTAATATCTCATCAGTGTATCGCCATACAGGCTCCTCTGGAGGGTGAAACTGCTTGTAATTAAACTTGATTTCCTCAGTGTTTCCAGCAATTCTATGTGGAATAAAGACCAGTTAAATGTGCCATCTCCTCATCGTAAACCGTCAAAGAAATCGTAAGTGTTGCCATGTAAAACTCATTTTTATCTAATCTCCCGATTTTACATCATAAACATTTTTAGAAACTAGGATATAAAGGATTTACAAGCAGATAAATTTGCAATTTAAATGCCCCTATAGCAAAATTTTAATTATTTAACTTTTCAAAAGCTATTGCTAAGATGAACACCTTAAGTTATACTGTATGTTTGCCTTCGGGTAAAAGAGGTGATTTACTTTTCGTCAGACGCAAAATTTAAACCGTGTCTGACACACAGTAATAGAGCTACAACTAATCAAATTAGGCACTAGTCTGACAGCAGGAATGCAAATGTTGACTCTTCGACAATCATCTCTTTCTTTCATAAGCGTCTTTTTGAACATTAAATATACAAATGCGAAACAAATGCAGTGTGTTAGGAATACACAAAAGAGTACTGTCCATTAAGGTTTTCGATCTATCCAGTGTTATGATGTTAAATGAGAACTTTTCAAAATGCTAGTTTTAAGTTCGAATTATAAGTAAATTCTACACTATATTATCAAAAGTATTCAGACACCACGATATTTTAGGACAAACGGCTACATTGTCGCAAATAACAGTTAGTCGGTCCACCTTTTGCTTTTACGACAGCGCAACACGTCGAGGCATACTATTAACGAGTTTCCTGTATATCTCGACAGGAATGACTGACATTCGTCCTGCAAAGCTGCTGCCAGAGTGAAAAGCGAAAACGGTCGTTGTCGTCGATTTTGTATCCGTAGCTCCAGTTCATCCCAGAGGTGTTCTACGGGATTAATATCTGGGGCACTGAGCAGGCCAGTGCAACAAAACCACCTTATATTTCAGAAACCAGTCCTTCACAAGCCTTGCAGAGTTGCTGGGAGCTCGGTCGTGTCGGAAGAGACAACGATCATTTCCATAAACCTACCATATTGTTGGTAGGGCAGCTTTATCGAATGTCGAGGTACACTTCAGAGTTCATCGCTTGGTGGTGTTACAAGAGGCAGCGATCATTTCTATAAACATGCCATATTGTTGGTAGGGTAGCTTTATCGAAGGTCGAGGTACACTTTAGAGTTCATGGTTTGGTCGTGTTAGAAGAGACAACAATCATTTCTGTAAACCTGCCATATTGTTGGTAGGGCAGCTTTATCGGACGTCGAGGTACACTTCAGAGTTCATGGGTTGGTCGTGTTAGAAGAGACAACAATCATTTCCGTAAACCTGCCATATTGTTGGTGGGGCAGCTTTATCGGACGTCAAGGTACACTTCAGAGTTCATGGGTTGGTCGTGTTAGAAGAGACAACAATAATCTCCGTAAACCTGCCATATTGTTGGTAGGGCAGCTTTATCGAACGTCGAGGCACACTTCAGAGTTCATCGCTTGGTCGTGTTACAAGAGGCAGCGACCATTTCTATAAACCTGCCATATTGTTAGTAGGGCAGCTTTATCGGACGTCGAGGTACACTTCAGAGTTCATGGGTTGGTCGTGTTAGAAGAGACAACAATGATTTCCGTAAACCTGCCATATTGTTGGTTAGGCAGCTTTATCGGACGTCGAGGCACACTTCAGAGTTCATGGCTTGTGGTATAATACCAATGGGCCAAGACCCATGAACCGAAAACAATTCCATGCCATGATGGAGCATCCGCCGAACTTAATAGTTAGAACACGGTCTGACGAAAATCGTTCTCCGGGCTTCAGACAAATGCGCCTATCAGACTGGAAGAGTTAAAAGCACTCCAAGGAAGAGCCTTCCACTCGCTCAGAGTCCAGTAACGAAGGAAGACGCACTACTCCAAAAGGCGCTTCGCATTTGCGGTAGTAATGTATGACATGTGCGCCTCTATTCTACCATAGTAACACACACTGTGTAACTTTCTGCGGATAGTTATGGTATTAACCGAGCCATTACAAGCATTTCCTACTTCAGCAGCGATGCAATTCGCAGAAGAAGAACGGGATTTCTTAACATTTCTTGCCATGACTTTTTCTGTCACGTTCCTTCAGTTTGTGCGGCCTTCCTGAACGATTTTTATCTTTTTTTTTTTTTTTTTTTTTGCCGTTCTTGTACCATCCTGCTTCCATCTCTTCACGGCATTACTTACACTCGATTTCGATATGTTTAGTTTAGTTGAAATGTGCCGTATGGAAATGTTACTCGAAGGCAACTTATGACCATCCCACGCTGGAACCCGGAACGTTCACGTCGATGAAGCATATCCGCTTCAAAGTTTCTGATAACATGACAGATCATCTATACGTATCTCGCCACTTACAGCTCACTTTCCTGCGCAGCCGTTCTTTGCACTTATGCAAAAATTTGTAGTGTCCGAATACTTTTGATGCTGTATTATATGTAGCAATCATCATAACTACTTACAACTTATCAATATTGATCGATAAATGGTAATATCGGGTATAAGTTGGATATGTGTTCAGAATGGCAAACGTTTTAACCAAAAGCAACTGGTAAGAAGTGAAAAAAAGCACTTACTCACCCAAATAGAAATTATGTGTTGAGACACATATATATCCAAGGGATAGGCAAGATCTCATATGAATAGTAAGCAGGAAAGCAGCGCCCTTGACTGGAACCCTGGAAGCTTAGGAACGTGATTTCCGAACGAAGGCCCAATCTTCCGTAGGATAACACATAGTCTTCTTTCGCTACTGGAATTCGAGCTGCATTCATGCTCAACGAACTTTTCATACGGTGCATTCTTTTGCAAATAGCAACTGTAGTGAGTAGCTTCCATGCATATTGATAAAATCGGAATACACTTTCCACTGGTAGTCCGTGAAATGATACTGAGCAGAATGTGCAAGTTTTGGATTTTTTATAACGCAAATGTTCTTCCTTCGGGCTTTGATACATTTTCAGTTTGGCTTCTTAGCTCTTTTATTTATGTTATTACAAAATACTATATTTATAATTAATCTATATTTGTTGCGATGAAGGTATGACTGATAATGAGTTAGCAAGAAAATTAACCCTTACCATTTATTGTCTATCATAATGCCGCTTGTTTAATCATCAGTAAAATTACGGAGAAACGCAAACACAAATCTTAGAAGAGTTGAATAGTTAGCCAAGAATGTTTTCTTTTACTTTAGCTATCCGTAAAAATGTTAAAGCGTTTGAGCAGTTAATGAAGAAATAGTTTTACTTTCTTTAGGTTTTGTTCTTTCGTTTCCGTATTAAGAAGAGCTTTTTCAGAGTTCAGAGGCTAAACAAGAGAAACAAAGTTCAAATCATGACGGCAAATATGATAACACTTGTCAGCAAAAGCTGCACATACAGTTCTTTTGCAAAATCAATATTTAATTTATTGCAAGAGTTTATATATCTAATTAAACTTCTCCTTTGAGCTTCCATTCTTATGTAAATTATCTTGCCCTTCCGTTAAATATTCCCGTCTGGGCTGCGTTTCATTTACTCGATTTTTTTAATACGCTTTGGCAACAACTGATATACACTGAAGTGCCAGACAAACTGCTACAGGGGAGCTTATGCAAAATACATAGCAACGTCACTTATGCGCCTACTCGGTTGCGTCCGCCAGTGCGTATATAAAGCGATACACATCCTTGCCAGCTGTCAGAGCTATTTTCGGCATGAGAATGACAAGTAATAACGATTTAAGCGAATTTCAACGCGGTATCATAGTTGGCGCTCGAGAGATGGGCCATAGTATTTCGGAGGTAGAAACGAAAAATTCGGATTTTCACGGACGACCATTGCAAGGGTGTACCATGACTACAACAATCCCGGTAAAACCTCCAACCTACGATACCAGTGTGGCCGTAAAAAAGACATTTGGGTGAACGTGACCATCGTCGGTTGTCAAGAATCGTTTCACACGATAGGCGGGCAACACTCTCGCAGGTATCACCGGAATTCAATGCTGGAGCTTTAGCAAGCATCAGCGTCTAATCTGTGCAACGTACCCTGCACGATATGGGCTTTTTTTTTTTTTTTTTTATTGGAGGTTTAACGACCACCGTGAGTAACTCAATGGGCTATAAGCAGTCGCCCGTCCCTGATTTAGGGTCACTAGTTACAGGGAAGGGAGAGAGCCAGTGCCGTAAGACAAACACAACATCCATGCCTCACCGGGATTCGAACCCGGACCCCGTTCGGACGAATGATCAGAGACCATCGCTTAGACCACTACGCCACCGGGGCGGCAATATGGGCTTTTTGGAGTTGACGCTCAACTCGAGTCTCCTTGATGGGAGCACGACACAGATCTATGCGCCTCGCTTCGGCACGGCAGCACCGCCACTGGACACTTGATGACTGGAAACAAGTAGCCTGGTCTGACGAATCGCGTTTCCAACTGTATCGGGCAGATGGAAGGATTCGTGTGTGGCGCAAACCCCATGAAGCCATGAATCCCGCCTCACAACAGGGAACTATACCGGCTGGTTGGGGGTCCGTAATATTATGGGGTGTATTTAGCTGGACTTCACCGGGACCTCTGGTACGTCTACAAACGTCTGTGACAGGCCAACGCTATGTGCGCATCCTTTCTGACGAGGTACACCCGTTAATGTCCTGCATTTATGCTGATGGGTTGGGCCTGTTCCAACATGACAATGTACCTCCACAAAAGTGTCGGGACGCCATATTATGGTTAGAGGAGCATTCACCTAAGTTTTGGGGTGTTGCCATTCCCACCCAAGTCCACAGATCTGAACGTAATAGAACATATTTGCGATGTCATGCAAAGCGCTATCGAATACAATAATCCGAGACCTCGGATTACACCCGAATTGTGGAACGCTCTGCAGGAAGTATAGTGTGAATTGTATATAGTATATTTCCAGAATATACTATATGCAATGTATTTCTGCGGTATACGACGTCCATGCTCCGTCGTATTTCTGCGGTCCTGCGATCCCGTGGGGGACCTACCAAGTATTAGACTGGTGTACCAGTTTTTTTGGCACTTCAGTGTATATATATATAGTCGGTAAAAATAAAATAAAATCAACGTCGAGAGCAAAACGGGTTTGTTGTTAATAAGACGAAGGAAGTTTTGCTGATTTTGAAGCAGAATGGCACAATCACCCGGGAAGTAACGCATCTCTCTTGCGCAGAAATGACTCCTTGGCCTCTTCTGTATTATCTAGATTTCACTACCGTGCATCAGAGCAGGAACACTTACACCTTTACGCAGAGCCATCTAGAGTCTTCATGAAAACGCTTGAGTTCTGCGAAATTCACATAAAGCCACTATGATTTTCAACCTGAATGAATGCCTACTACTTCCGCCATATACTTTCATTTTTCTGTCAAACTGGTTTCCTAAATACACAACCCATACACCTGGTCTATCTGTGCACCAATTAGACCGATCTTGCTCAGTTAGGGTAAGAGTTTCAGGCTCAATATTCATAATTTTTGCTTATCCTTTATTTGTACTAACTCTTAACGGGTTAAAATTTTGTACTTGCGAGACAACATATTCCATAACTTACTTTTACTCAGCGCCAACAGGACTGCGTCATCAGTATATATTAGGTGTACAAATAGGTTTTAAAGTGTTTTAAGACAAGGCAAAATGTAATTTGAGAGAAAACAACAATACCTTTACGAATCAAAATATGCGCCGTCATTATCTATCACCTTCTGCCATCGGTCGGGCAGCTGACGATTCCAGCTATGAAGAATACTTCGTCGTGTGACACGATGGAGTCGTCAATCCCATTTTTGCAATTCGTCACATGTCCGGAACCGTACAGCAGACAAACCATGTTGCATCGAACGGAACAATTGATAGTCTGAAGGGGTTATGTCCGGACTATACGCCGGGTGCTCCAAAACATTCTAGCCATGCGTCAATAAAATTTCCTAGACTGATTTCGGGACATTCGGCCTAACGTTTCCATGCAGTAATTTCAAGGGGCGCAATCATTTGCCTGTGAATGAACGTTTCGGACAGATTTTCTGGTTCAATCGCAGCAAGTGTGGCTTGTAATGATCAGATGTAACAGCTTGACCCTGTTCCAGTAGTTCATAATAGAGCACACTCTTGATATCCCACCAGATGCACAACAGAACTTTCTTGCAGTGAATATTGCGTTTGGGTGTCGAAGTAGTTGCTTTACCGGGGTCTACCCAGTGTTTATTGCGTTTGGGATTATCGTACTATACTTATTTTTCATCACCCGTAAATATTTTCCGCAGGAAATACTTTCCGTGCTGTTTATTCAACAGATTCAAAGACTTCATGACACGCTCATCCTTGTTCCTCTAGCTCAGGTGATATGGCACCCATTTTCCTTCCTTCTGAATATTTCCCATTGCGCGTAAATGATTGGAAAAGGTTTGTTGAGTTGGCCCCAGTTGTGCATCTAGTTCTTTTTGCGTTTGAGATGAATATTCATCCGGCAATGCTTGCAGTTCCTAATGTGCAAATTTCCTCGAGGCGCTGCTACGTTCTTGATCGCTAGCATCAAAATCACCTGCTTTAAACCATCTAAACCAAAACTCACACGTGCTTTTCGATACAAAATTCTTCCCCAGAACAGATCGATGCACATGTTTTTGCAGCACATTTTTCTTGATGAAATTCGTAAGGTATGCAGTGTCGAAAAAATGCAGCAACTCTTGCCATCTTTCACCTACCGATGTGCAAGTGCGTTTGACTGTTGGGCAAACTTCTGTGTCCCATTTTATACTCTGGACCAGGTACGGTCACATGACAACAACGTGGGGGAACGTCAGATATGTAAATCAGTGGTATGCATCACACAAAAAACGCTTTAAAACTTGTTTGTACACCTAATATCAACTGGAAACTTGTATGTGTCAGGATATTGCTTAACGATGTTGAATGTTTGTGGCTCATATCGATACTGTGGCTGCTTCCAATCGTGGTAGGCGTCAAATCAATTCGTCATTGAAAATCAGTACAGCGCCAAATGGAGATATGAAATCACGCATTAAGACATTGCTGACCCGGTGTTGTAGTGGTCTAAGTGATGGCTTCTGACTATTCGTCCAAGATGGTTTCGAAACCCGGTGAGACATGGATGTTGTGTATGTCTTACGGCACTGACCCTCTCCCTTGTCTGGAACCAGTGAACCTAAATTAGAGTCGAGCGAGTGCTTATAGCCATTGATTTGCTCACGATGGTCGTTAAACCTACAACAAAAACATCCAGAGATTTTCATCTGTTTTTTTCCCTTGAGGGTTTAAAGACTACCGTTAGACACTCGGTGAGCTATAAGCAGTCTCTCGTCCGTAATTTAGGGATACTGGTTTTACGCAAGGGAGAGAGCCGGTTCTGAAATACAACCACAACATTCGTGTCTCACCGGAATTTGAACTGGGTTCCATCCCGGAAGAATGATCACAAGCCATTGCTGAAACCAATACATCCCCATATCGTTTTACCATAGAAAGAACATACTCAAAGTGGGCTCTTAATCACTTTTACCATAGAAAGAACATACTCAAAATGGGCCTTTCATCACTTTTTACAATAGGAAGAACATACTTAAAATGGGCCTTTCATCACTGGTAAAGAAGTGAAAATTATATTTGATCTATAGAGAGGGACAAGAACTTCATGTGGAAGAAATAAACAAGGGCATAACTCACAGAGCTAAATATTTTTTGATTACTCCGTTCATAAATATTGGATGAATAAACGATTTATTTTGCCATTAAATATGTGAGTAATAAATACACGCCTTCTAACTTTTATTCTGTGTCACAACCAACGTATTGTGATTATCGATATGAGAGAAACATAATATGCCGATATCTTATGTCAAACATTAAGGAAAATGCTCAACTCCTTAAACGTAGAACGTATTTTCTGTACAACTTACTTTGTGGTCTGGCAGTGAGCGCAGTTTCTACAGGACCAAGGATTGTCGCATCGCATTCCTTCCACCACAGGAGGGTTGAGGAAATTTAGCAGTCTTGTTTCTGGCAGTCCTAGAGCAACTAAACCACCTAGCACCTGAAGTAACCCTATCAGGGTCATGGGCAGGCTCTGAATGGTTCGACCCTGAAAAAAAAACAATGCTTTTTTAGTATCTGAATCTCGTAATTAGCAACGTCACATCGCAGTTTTTTCACGTATAATACCTAAAGTTCCAGATTCCTCATGATGTACCCTATTGAACCATTAGAAATGTACAGGAAAACTGCTTTTGGCTTTTAGAAACAAACCACATATTTTTCAAAATAAAAAGATGCAATGAGTAAATTATAAAGCTTTTTAAGGACCTTCTTTCTATAAATGATGTGATCTTTTCTGATTTGCACTGCTAACAAAGAATGGAATACGGGATTACACCATACAATACAAATTTTGAAGACGACAATCCGTTTTACGGTGTAAATATGGCAAGGAAACTTGTCATATTTACACATAAAACGGATTTTAATCTTCAAAATTTGTACTGTTAACAATGCATTCCAAAGCTGACTCAAAACGCCTGCATTGCTTAGCAGAACTAACTTTAAGGAACCTGTGTACAACGAAAGCGGATGGTTCGACACCTATCCGCCGAACTATAGGGCGCAGGAACTTGAGATAACTTGATTCGTTCAAATAGTATTTGCTAGTAGGACACATGTACTAATATTTTTATGTATTGTTAAAGTATCGGGTAACCACAAAAGTATTTGGCTTTTTCGTGGGAGCAAAAGAAACGTCTTGTAATATTTGAATTTACGGAGAGATGACGTTCTGTTCCCGGTGTACCGTCAGCTGATATCGCAAGATGCCATCCGCATATCAATCAGGTGAGTAAGAAGTTTGGTAGTGGAAAGACGTGCGATTACAATGGCTGTATCAGTGAAGATTATTCGTGGGTGTTTGTTATACGAATTTAAACTCGGTTTACCTGCTGCAGTAACAACTTAGCGCATTTGCTTAGCATTCGGGTCAGATGCTGTGAAGAAAGTCACAACTCGTAATTGGTTTCGCAAGTTAAGTGACGGAGATTAATTCGTTCAACTAAAGTCCCGGTGTGGTTGTCCTGTCAGCCTTGGCACAGAAGCCCTGAAAGTTCAGAGACGGAGACGAATCCCTTCAAGATAAGTCCCGGAGTGGTCGTCCTGTCAGCCTTGACACAGAAGCCCTGAAAGTTCAGAGACGGAGATGAATCCCTTCAAGATAAGTCCCGGAGTGGTCGTCCTGTCAGCCTTGACACAGAACACCTGAGCCGCACCGGTGGCGCAGTGGTCTAAGCGATGGCCTCTGATCATTCGTTCGAACGGGGTCCGGATTCGAATCCCGGTGAGGCATGGATGTTGTGTTTGTCTTACGGAACTGGCTCTCTCCCTTCCCTGGAACCAGTGACCCTAAATTAGGGACGGGCGACTGCTTATAGCCCATTGAGTTGCTCACGGTGGTCGTTAAACCTCCAACCTAAAAAAACACCTGAAAGTTCAGAGACGGAGACGAATCCCTTCAAGACAAGTACCGGAGTGATCGTCCTGTCAGCCTTGACACAGAAGCCCTGAAAGTTCAGAGACGGAGACAAATATCTTCAAGACAAGTCCCGGAGTGGTCGTCCTGTCAGCCTTGACACAGAAGCCCTGAAAGTTCAGAGACGGAGATGAATCCCTTCAAGACAAGTCCCGGAGTGGTCGTCCTGTCAGCCTTGAAAGTTCGTTGACGGAGATGAATCCCTTCAAGAAAAGTCCCGTTGTGATTGACCTGCGAGCCTTGACAGAGAAGTCCTGAAAGTTGCATCTGAGCAGGACAGTAGCCAAACATGGTAAGAACTAGCCCAGCCATTTAGTGTAAGTGATGAAACCGTCCAAAGACATCTGCATGCAATAGGCAAAGCATACAAATTGTCTAAGAGGGTTGCCTGCAGTGAATGAACAGCAATGTGTATCAGCTTGTCTTGCAATTTCTGTCTCGCTATGCCAAGGAATCATTTTTGGATAGGGTACTCACATGTGATGAGTATGGGTCCAGTACAGCGCCCCAAAACGTTCCAGACATTGGTTGTCTACATGTGACTCAATTCCTCTCATATCGAAGCCAGCACTGCATTCACAAAAAGCTATGCTGTGTGTATGGTGGACAGCACGTGGTGTTTTTTATTATGAACTCTTGCAACACGACAAAAAAATCACAGCTGCAGTGTACTCTGAACAACTGAAACGTCTGCATGAGGACCTGTAAAAGAAGAAAACAGCATTTTCCAACAGAAAAGGAGTTTTGCTCCTTCAAAATAACGTTCGAGCCCACTCCACCTCATTGACCAGAAAAACTGTCAAAGAACTTGGGCGGGAGCTTTTATGTCATCCTGCTTTCTCACCAGATACCTCTCTTTCAGACTCTCACTTGTTTCTTTCACTCGACAACCATTTGCGTGGAACGACTTCTCCAACTTTGATGAGTAGCACGCGGCCCTCCAAAACTTTTTCTCTTCCCATGATCCGGCATTTTATGGCAGGGGTATATACAGTACAGGGTGCATAGAAAAGTCCCTTTAGACTGGAATAACTTGCGAACTAAGAGAGGTACAGTTATGCAAGTGAGATAACGGTATAGTAAAGCGACTACGCCCAATCTAATGCAACCGATAGCAGCACCCCTTGTGGCGAAATGCGGAAGTTAGACATTGCACACCGAAAACGAAAAGAGATATAGCAAATTTTCCAATTACAAAGTTGTAGAGCAACACTTAATTAGTACAAAACGACATTTGTTTTACACGGATAAGATAAATTGTCGCCTGAATACCCTACAATGTTCGACATCGATGCGCGACGATTCGAATCTGCATATTTACATTTCGCAAATGTAGCTCTATGCAAATGCATATTGTGTTGTTGTACCGTACTTACGATATAAAAACCGGGGCAGGATGTACCCTGATCAGAACTTTAGGTCTACTTACGCCGTGTGAGAATGGCGAGCTTGGATTTCCAAAGTTACGTAAAAAATCAGGTGTATGCAACAGCGCCTGCAAGTCTGCTGGATCTACGTCGTCGTGTTGCAGATGCTTGTAATAGTGTGAAACCTTCCATGCTGAGGAATGTGCATGCAGAGTTATGTTCACGAATACAAATGTGTATCGTGGGCAATTGCGAACTCTTCGAACATACTTGACATTACCCTTTTATCACTGTGCGCCAGTTTGCTTTTTTTGTTTTTGTTTTGTCTGACGTCATCAAACTGTATTGACATAAGTACGCATTTATGCAATAAATTGGGTATATTTGCTCATACCTGTGCCTGTTCCCTTCAAACTTTCACACAAAAGGTTGCGCATCGATTTCGGACATTTTAGGGTATTAAGACGACAATTTATCTTATCCGTGTAAAACAAATGCTGTTTTGTACTAATTAATTGAAGCTCTACAACTTGTTTTGGAATTTTTGCTCTATCTCTTTTCGTTTTCGATTTGCAATGACTAACTTCCGCATTTCGCCACTAGGGGCACTGCTGTCGGTTGCATTCGTTCGGGCGTAGTCGCTTTACTATACCGTTATCTCACTTGCATAACTATACCTCTTTCATTTCGCAAGTTATTCTAGGCTAAAGGGACTTTCCTATGCACCCTGTATAAGTTATTACCTTGTTGGCAGAACGTTCTTGATGCTCATGGTAACTATTTGGATGAATAAATTGTTTTTCTGCTACGTATGTGTTGTACTTTCTTTCAGACTCAGAAAATGGCAAATACTTTTGTGGTAACTGGATACATTACCGCAATCCCAGATGTTCCTTTTTTGAAAATTGTATTCCTAAGTTAACTAGAAATCAGTATTTTACACTCACATTCATTATTATTACTTTACAAAATTGTGGGTAGCTTTGATTAATACAGGGTGCACGAACACGCCACCTAAAAAAGTAACCCATACGATAATAGTACTTATAGAATAAGTATGCCAAGAAGAGCAGCGCGAAAGGAGTTCTTTCTTTTTTTTTCAGATTCTATATTGGAACATACACTGAAGAGCAATTGAATTAGAGACAGCTGACGTTATGCAAATGTGGCGCTGTGGGGGGCCCTGTAAACGGAAACGACATGAAGTATGCAGCGATCCGACAATATAAGGAGTGATGCGACGGGAATCAGTAAGAGTCAGACGCAGTATGGGTAAGACGAAGGATCTAAGCGCATATCATTGTAGGCAAATTGTCGAGGCCCGACGAATGGGTCACTCCATATTGGAAATCGTGCAGGCACTGGGATTTTCACTAGCCACTGTGTCACGGGTGCACCGTGAGAACATCGAATCCGGTAAAACCATCCCTGCAAGGGCCAACTCCCGTAGACGAGATAGTGTGGATGAGCCGGGTCATCGTCAGCTAGCTCGCACTGTAACAGCGGTAAGACGGGCCACAGTGCAAGAAATCACTCGGCAATTTAATGCTGGTGCACAAAAACGTGTAACCAGCCACACCATCCACAACCATCTCCTCGCTATGGGGTACAGAAGCCATCGTCCCATGAGGGTACCGCTGCTGACCGCACATTACAGGGTGCAAAGATTAGCATGGGCGCAGGAACATCGCCACTGGACCCTAGACATGTGGAAAAATGTTGCCTGGACTGATGAGTCGAGATTCACGTTGGTACATGTGGATGGCAGGATACGAGTATGGCGCAAACCACATGAAGCGATGGATCTTTCTTGCCAGCAGGGTACTCTTCAAGCTGGTGGGGGTGGCATTGTCGTCTGGGTACTGTTTACGTGGACTGAAATGGGACCCCTGGTACGTGTGACATCTTCCCTCACAGGTCAACGTTAAAGGAATATCCTGGACGACCATTTGCCCCCGTTTGTGCGTCTTCAACATCCCACTGGGGTCCTCATCCAGCAACAAGACAATGCACCATGCTATCGCTCCCGAATTGTATCCGAATGGTTGGATGAACACATTACCGACGTGACCTCACTTCCTTGGCCAGCTAGGTTACCTGACCTAAATCCCATCGAGCACATCTGGGATGCCATCGAAAGAGATGTTTTAGGCTCTGACTCCCCTCCATGAAATCTACGTGAACTGTGGGAGCTTGTTCCGGGGTCGTGGATCCGTATGACTTCCCAACGCTTCCGGTGTCTTGTCGAGTCCATGCCGAGACGAATCGCCACCGTCATCAGGGCAAAAGGTGGTGCTACATGTTTCTAGACAGGTATCTCTAATTCAATTGTTCTTCAGTGTATTTTATGAAATAAAGCTGGGATTGATTTAATTACAAAAAAAATGATTTTTTTTCTCTCTTTTTGATAAAATAACAAACCTTCTATGGTACAAACACTGCTTCAGGTTTAGACTATTCCATGAAACACGTGTAATTATCCAACCGAATAAAAATATGACATAAGTGTTGTAACTGTATTTATATGATCAACACAAAACTATTAAAAATATCTCATAGAGGTATTTTTCTATAAAAAAAATTATAAAAAATTCCTCCATATGATTTCCTCAACAAAAATAAGCATGGATAAAGAAAGCTATATTTGATGTCATTGTTGCAATATCGGTCATTTATACTGAAAGTATCCCAATTGAAATTTCGGACCCATTTCCTGTACTTACATTTCCACATATGATTTTTGTAATTTAAGGTCTTGAGTATGCCCATCGGCCTTTTTAATTTTGAATTTGTTCCAATGAGATATTCAGGATATGTACTATGAAGACGGGATATTCAGGAAATGAACTATGGATTTCGTAATTATACCAAATGATATTAACTAACGGATATCACCCCATAGAGCAACCATTTTTACCTAGGCAGCGAAAAAACAATGAGCCAGACCGAAACACTACACCTATGCTGTCGTATGGGACATCTATGAACTTCACGAAAGTATCCTAAATGCGCATGCTCATGTTCGGTTTCCTCTGAATGTAATGACACCCTCTCAAAGGAGCCGCGGCCATGTCTAGCTCCCAGTGGCCAGCAAAAATTTGCAGAACCTTGGATATTGATAAACGCAATGGCATGAACGGATTGCTTCCTTTCCAGAAAAAATGATAATTTTGCCGGTCCGGTGGCGCAGTGGTCTTAGCGATGGCCTCTGATCATTCGTACGAAAGGGGTCCGGGTTCAAATCCCGGTGAGGCATGGATGTTGTGTTTGTCTTACGGCACTGGCTCTCTCCCTTCCCTGGAACCAGTGACCCTAAATTAGGGACGGGCGACTGCTTATAGCCCATTGAGTTGCTCACGGTGGTCGTTAAACCTCCAATAAAAAAAATGATGTTTTGAACTCACAACTGATAATGTTAAATAACATGCTTTAATTTCGATAACATTTTAACGCGTGTTTAATTTTTTTCTTTTGGCTAATACCACACATGATAACCTGTTCACGGGTTTACACAGTCAAAATATATCTCTCGTATGTTCGATATTTTTTGCTCTCAGTCTTTCCAATAAGGTAGCACTATCCAGCATATCATGTTTTATATTTTCCACGCTGTAAAATGTGAAGTAGACCCTAAACATTCAGAACTGATTGATTGATTCTGAACTTCCTTTTCTCCGGTCATAGATGTTTTCAGTGAACCAAATAAATCTTTGATGATCTTCCGCCTTCAATCTTCAACTTGTCTTTTTCTTAACTGCTGCTTTTACGCATCATCAACATAACATTTGGAATTGCATGCATTTTGTAAACCTACCTCTCTTTGTGTTGTTTGTTCTTTCAAACATCTTTCTTTCAGTTTTGAGACTTAACGATACCCCATGGGGATTTTCAGACTGAAATTAAGGCCATCTGTGCGTCTAGGAAAGAACACGGTCAGCACCGTAAGAGCAGTCGCACAAATGCGTATGATAACACCACTATAACCTACGCCACTAGAACGTGGGGCAAGCTTACATAAAAGTAAACGAAGAGGCTTACTTCAGTCTGAGTTTCAGCGTCAATTTAGTTTTACTTTTTAGGGAGGAGAAAAAGATTGACATTACATTCTGCTATTGAAAGAGAATTGAAGCATCTAATCAACATTCATTCCGGATTTATACTTCATCGTAAGCATTACAACTGATCAAACCGCAGTTTTACATATCCATGAAGTTGAGAAAGACATCGAGGCACGACGGGCTTCCTCTGAATGCAATGTCTGATAAAATACCGACAGCATGTAGAGTAAGATTTCAGGGTCAATCAAATTCGCAAACATACGAATGTGGCACCGAACGTAATACAAAAGAGGTCATAACCTTTTTTATGAACTGGCAGATGGCGTTCGAATTGCTTATGACGGCAGAGTAACTCTTCCTCTATAGTGACCCTTCTTCTTTATTGAAGGTAAATAATGGATTCTAAGTAGAAGCAACGTGTCGTCATTGAATTCTTGATTAAGGAAGGCTGCAGGCTGTTCGTCATCCACAGAAGGCTACAGAATGGTTACGAAGATGACGCCATTGACATGAGCGATGCGTACAGATGGATGAAGAAGTTTAAAGAAGGGAAACCCAGCACTAAAGACAAACCACGCAGTGGCTGAACATCATCTGCGACCACTCACATTAATCGACAGCGAGTGGATGAATTGATACGCACGGAAAGATGAGTCACAATCCGTGAGCTTGTTGCACAACTGGACTGTAGTCACAATGCTATACAGAAGATGGTGAAAGATTTACAGTATAGGAAAGTGTGTGCAAAGTGGGTACGTAGGCTGTCGACACCCGATTTGAAGAAGAGAGGGCTGGAAGTCCGCTCTGATCTGCTGGAAGCGTTTGAAGTCAATAAAGACACGTTGTTTTCGATCTGGGGCGAGGGGATGAAACGTGGGCGTATCTCTACGATCGGGAAACGAAGAAACAATCTATGGAATGGCATCACACCTCTTTACCAAGTCCTAAGCAGTTCAAGAGGCAACGCTCAGCAGAGAAAGTCACGGTGACTCTATTTTGGGATGACAGGGGTGTCCTTCTCCTTGATTTTCTGGAACGTAGCCGTACCGTGACCAGCGAGCTGTACTTTGAGGCACTCCACTAGCTTAGAAGATCCATAAGGAGAAAGGAACCGAACAAGAATCTGAAAAGGATCCACATTCATCATGACAATGCGAGACCACACACATCTTTGCCAACAAATCAAGCGATCGGCGAATTAGGCTAGTGGGTGGTCCCCAATCCACCGTACAGCCCAGATCTGAAGACCGCTGCTTTCCATCTGTTTGGGCCAATGAAGAACAGTCTCCCGGGACAACGATTTGATGACATGGATGAGGTAAAAGTGGGTGTAAAGAAGTGGGTACAACAGTCCGCACCTGAATTTTTCAAAGAGCATTCGAGAGTTGGGTTCAACGATAGCGCAAATGCATCGCTTGTAATGGAGACTACGTTGAGTAGTACCTTTGTATAGAGAAAGAGTTATTCTACCAACATGGGCAATTTGAACGACCTCTGTCAGTTAATAAAATAGTTATTCCCAATTTTGTATTAATTTCGGTACAACCCTAGTATATTACCGGTAAATAATGCCTGAACTTTTGTGGTAAGTTGCCTGAGATTAGAAATTATTCTCGCTAAGTTTTTACTGGTCGGAATAAAATTTTCGAAAATTGTTAACTTATCGCAATGGAAAATATATTTTATTTCCCGTTTCATTCTGTTTTCATAAAGAATTAAAACATTTATTTTAGGTTTCATACTGATTGTTTCACAGATCAGGCTGGGTGAAACTAGGAGAAATATGCTCTCATGTAGTTTCGTAGATTCACTGAACAATTTTTAAGGGAAGAAAAATGCATTCCGTAGACACAAATGACATAAAGTTTTGATCCATTCGTTGCAATTTTGTTCCTACTAAAGTGCTCGCGCTCCATCGCCACGAAACTGTTGCTCTTTTGCTTGGTACTACTCTTGTTAGAGAATACTCCTCAACTCTTAAGAAAAGTGTTTTGCATGGTGTTGCACCCAAAAAAAGGAATGCCCAGCAATTTTCTTGGTAATATTAGAAACAGCTAAAAATCGAATGATGCAACGTTAGGTGAATAAGCTGGGTGGAGTAGATCTTAGACTTTTCCTGATTCAGATATGCCGTAAATTTTAAGATTTTGTAAGCTCTGACATCGTCACAAAGAAGAAGAACGCTTGAAACTTCTGTTGTTAGACGCTACATTTTCACTACCGAAACCAGTTTGGGAAAAATTCTGTTGATGAAGATTGGACCGTTATGGTCAATTTTTCAGGTAAGGTCTCTGAAGCAACAGCCCTTGGGAATATAAAAAAATGTGGGTATTCTCCCCCTTGAAAGAAATTCTTATCGAATGATTTGGATACATTCTATCTATTACATTATGCTCTACAAACACAGATGACCTATTTCTGGGAGTTTTATAGCAATAAAACTACGTCTCATCACCTGTGGCAATGCCTGCAAACCGTTCGGGTCCCTAGGTTTAAGCACTACCAGCATCTCTTTGGAAGAAGCGTCTCTAACATTTTTTTGCAGATCTACCTGTTTGTGTGGTACCCGTTTGGCACATATCTTGCAGAACTTTAAACGGTGAAGGATAATTGATTCCCCACCACCAGTTCATAAATTACCATCTAAACTGTGATGTGTGGATTTTCTTTAACATGAGTTCGCGAACAGCAGCGATGGTTCTTTCGTTCACGGCCTCCTTCGTTCTTTACGAACGAGAAAGGTCTTCAAAGTTCTGCTGTCGTTCTCTGAATTTTCGAACCCATCCAGTAACTGCACCATATAAACAGGCATACTCCCAATATACTTGTGTTAAATCGGCATGAACGTTTTCGCGGAATCTCAAATTACATTTTAAAGATACAAATATTTTCCTTTTTAACTAGGCTGCTTAGCAACAACGCGCATGTTTGTTGTTGACAGCCGAATGATCAAAAGTTATTAATAATAAACTCTAATCTTTACGTTCATTGCAGGAGTCACGTGAACAGTCCTTTGGTCGCTATTTTCTTAAACGATCTTTCACAAAAACCGTAACCACGGTTACCAGTTCTTCAATGGCTGGCACTAAGTAACTCGCTATTTTTCGAAGCAGAGACTACTACATGTCGTCTTCACACACACGCATCCACACACACACTTTCAACGTAATATCGCTGGGTACTCGGAATCCTTCTCTAAAAATATTACATAATATCGCTAAAGTGCAGTATCGCTCTACGTAATATCGCTGAAGTCCTCTCGATCCTTCTCTCTTGATGTTTCTTTTCTTTGTTGATGCTCCGATCCTGTCAGGATGAATGACCTGAGTGGTCACCTGCTGGAATATTCCTCACCAGCCGTTTTCATGAAGCATTCGTGCTTCAACATCACTCCGTGGACTTTTCATTGGTTGAAGTTGTCCGATTTACCGTGTGTCGTACAGTCTTCGCAATCCATTGTGTGTTTTTTAGACCTTCAATTTATGTCTTCGTTCCTTTTTCGGGATACACAATGCAGCTAGACTATTTTCATCATGAGTCTCCAAAAGCAACTCGCTTCTCTTCACAGGTCCTTCTGTTGTTCTTTCATGATCCCCTTCCTCCCATGTACAGCATAACACAAGATTACTTGAGTCTTCCCCACTATGAATCCTATTAGTGACAAAAAATTCGAGCTTCTTTTGCGCAAACTGAACTGTTTCCCATAAAGCTTTTTGCATCTGGTGCAAGTCAAAACCGTCTCGAAAGCTCTGTTTTGTCTACAGCTTGTAATAATTGGCCTAGAGTTACGAATATAGTGGCGAATCTCAACCATACATAGCGAACAACGAACAAAGCTTGTGTGAATGGTATCCTGTTTCATTTCGACACATCCGTTTTTAGGTCCAAATACAAAATCTGAGACCGCCGTTTAATTAAAGAAATAATTAATCGGCATGATCGTCAAAGCACATAAGATTTCAAATTATTGGAACCTAATTCATAAAAAAAACACACACACACACACGCACACAAAATTTGAGTATGTAGTGAACAACATATGCGCTCAACTTTGCACATAGCCACCGCCCCGGTGGCTCAGTGGTCTAAGCGATGGCCTCTGATCATTCGTCCGAACGGGGTCCGGGTTCGAATCCCGGTGAGGCATGGATGTTGTGTTTGTCTTACGGCACTGGCTCTCTCCCTTCCCTGGAACCAGTGACCCCAAATTAGGGACGGGCGACTGCTTATAGCCCATTGAGTTGCTCACGGTGGTCGTTAAACCTCCAATCAAAAAAAAAAAAAAAAAAAACTTTGCACATAATCTAATCTTACGTGCTCACTGTCACGGAAACGGTACATGCATTTCATCCGAGGAAAGTTTGGGTGTACCACTTATAGCACTTCGGAGTTGCAAACTGTTTCTTTTCGCCGTGCTTCATTTTATTGTGCCAAAAGGTGGGAATGAGGAGGAAACAAGCCCTAAGGGTAAAGATTTTAATACCAAGCAACTGACTGAGAGATCAGAAGTATAGGTATTTGGGTAATCTCAGATGGGCCATATTTCGAGTTCTCGATAAACCATAGGGGGTGTATTTATCCTTCTCTTTACTTGAGACAGTTGCTTAAATGCGCTTGCGCTGTCCTTTTATTTGAGAGAGTAGCTTAAATTAGGAAAGGCGTCTCAAATAGCTTTGAACGCTCACGCGGGTCGTAAAACCACGAAACAGACACAGATCTATATAGAAAAGAAAACAAATGTGGAGATTAAACACTTCAAAAAACGGTCCTTGAAATATTGCAAAAATTCAGTCCGATGCAACGCAGAATATCATTGCAATCAAACGATTTCTCAGAACGCGCTATTTTAAGTGCTTTTGGGGTCTTGCAGTGAAGCGTTTTGCATGTACTACAATAACTTCGTTTTATCTTCTTTGCTTTGAACCACCACGTACTTGCACATATTCACTAGATACTGTAATTTATCGATATGAATACTGAAGGTATGTTCAGCTTTTAAAATTAAGAAATTTAAAATTATCTCTCTATCTGACTAAAGTAAGATATATTCGGATGTTTACCAGAAAACCTTAAAAAAGCATCCCAAGCGATAGTTAATTTTCTGAAGACAAATATGATCATAATGCAATACGTTCTTGACTAGAAACCTTTCTGTGACCTTATAATCATTACATGAACGGCCTCGAAATGGGAGCAATAACGATATTCCGTACCATATTTTACAACAATGTATTTATTTTCTTTGCCTTTTAGTGAATACAAAGTAATTTCCTGCATTCAACGAATTTAAAATAAAACAAATGAAAACACAAGAAAATTTTAAGAAAAGTTACTGAAGAAAACGTAGAACGTAATCCAATGGATACGAACCTGATAAATGAGTAGAGGTAGGAAGACCGGGCAGGTTAGACTAACCACTTCGGCCAGCGTGATCCCTGTGTCTCTAATGGATCCAGGAAGCAACTCAGCAGTCCACACGGGCAGCACAAAATAGGAAATGGATATGCTGAGTTTGGTTGACACAAATAACGTCAAGGAGGCTGATTTTCCTGAAAAATGAGGCATATATAACCTTAGTTTCGAAACTGGCTAGCACAGGCTTTGAAAATGACACAATCACAAGAAAGAATAGATAATCGGTGCTGTTAAGATTCCTATACACTTGGCAAACAGCAAGAGGTTTTACAAAATATATTTGAAACTATAAAAAAAGTAAAAGGAAGTCATTTGAGACTGCAGTGCGTAAGCCTGTTTGGAAAACATAAAAAAATATGGAAAACAGCTTTGAATTCGATGTTACAGAACCAGCCCTGAAAAAAGAGAATTCATAAACAGAAAATTATAGAGTAGAAAATTTAAGATCGGAGCATAACGATCTCGTAAAAAGTAAATCATGAAACTAAACGATTGAAATCAAAGTTGCTGAATTATTCTATGAAATTTAAAAAGAAGTGGAAAGCCATTCTTAGCATTAACATTAGATATCGACGATGGCGATCTGATTGGAAGACATTTGAAACAAGAAAGATAACACCAAATGCTGTAAGGAGTATGGATTTCTAATTTTTAACGTAATGAAAATAATTTTTCAAAAAATATATTTAGAAAAAGTAAATCAACAAACAAAGACAACTCATTTACCTCCCTAGTGGAAACACTACGCATCGTTTGAAATACGTAGTATGAAGAGTGTTCTTCATGGTAAACAAAAGAGCCAAACGAATTTTAATAATCATAAAGCATCCACAACAGAAATTTCTGTTTATGCCCACTAGCGGCAGAACTATGTGACACGAAGAATCACAAGTTGCTCACGAAGTTTTCCTTGTGTTGAAGGCTATCGGAGGCCGGAAGAATTTTTCAAATCATTTGATTAGAAGAGACGTGGTATAACGTAAGGTAAACCAACGCCGAGTAGTGACAGAACTGTATATTATCTGAAGAAGAAAATCAGTAAAAATGACCTTCTATCTTACCAATAAAAAGACGTTTTGAATCACAATCCAAATACACTGAAGCAGCAAATTTTTAGCGACGCACAATAAAAATCGGAAGCGTACCATCCTTACTTATGTAAGCAACTACAATACTGAGATAGCTTATAAGTAGACATGTACGAAGCTTACAAAATGGCAATATGAGAAAAACTCGTGACTGTAATCATCTCAGAAATGGCGAACATTCTCAGCTATGCAAGTACAGCTGTAACGAGAGTCTGCATGAGAGGTGCTGAAACAACAAAATCAGCAGTCAGCGCCAGTGGACAGAAACAACTATTCGATATTCGACAACAGTGGCAGCTGGTGAGGACTAAACGAGGTCTGTTGCATCTCAAGTTACCGTGTAGTACAATAGGAGTATCAAGATGAGAATTTCAGCATACTAGCTTACCGTACATTAGAGCAAATGCACTATAACGATGGAAGTTCCCTTATCGTACCTTGAGGACTTTGGACACCTGTGGGCTGAAAAAAGGGATATCTGGTCAGCTGGTGGAAGCAAGGGAATGATAAACAGTTAGCGTTCTATTTTCATGGCAAGCACTGCCATGATACCTCAGAAACAATATTTGGATGTCACGAGGAGCAAAACGATGAATGAGTTACTGGCAAACCTACCTATGTGCATTTAGGCAGTGTTTACTGATGAAGAGGGCTATTGCGCAATGCCATAAAGATCGGGTGGTCACATTGTATTTTCAGGAGCACGAAAGTGGTTTCTAAGTGCTAAAATATTCACCACTGTCGCTAGAAATAAACCAACTTGAACACCTGTGGATGATACTGAAAGTGCCATTCGTCGACATTCTGCTCCAGGGGACATTCCGC
This sequence comes from Macrothele yani, assembly GCA_039090855.1. Classification (NCBI taxonomy): domain Eukaryota; kingdom Metazoa; phylum Arthropoda; class Arachnida; order Araneae; family Macrothelidae; genus Macrothele; species Macrothele yani. Next base: position 193,607,011 of record CM076995.1, read on the forward strand.
CATTGAAAGACGCCATCACATCTTCTTGGGCGAACATGCACTGATAGAAATTGTGTGGTAGATTGCACCCAAAAGTCATGCTGCATCAGCTGCACAACTTTCTGAGAAAAGATACACTACTGAGTGGTGTAAACGAAACCCGAAAACACGGAGCAACCTTACTTCATAATGTGGCGCAAGACTGCACCATGTTGTTGGATTTCTGTTTGCACCACACAATGGTGTATTAGGTGTACAACTAAGTTTTAAAGCGTTTTTTGTGTGACGTTTACAGCTAATTTACATATCCGACATTCCTCCGCGTTGTTGTCATGAGACCGTAACTGGTTCAGAGTATAAAATGTGACACACAATTTTGCCCAACAGTCAAACACACTTGCAGGTGTAAGATGGCAAGCAATACTGCATTTATTCGACAGAGCATTCGTTACGAATTTCATCAAGGAAAAGTGCTGCATCAACCTGTTCTGTTCTGGGGGAGCATATTGTATCGAAAAGCATGTGCGAGTTTTGGTTTACACCGTTTAAAGCAGGTGATTTTGGTGTTAGAGATCGAGGACGTAGTGCTCCCCCCCCGCACAAGATTGCACATGAGAAAATGCAAGCATTGGTGGATAAAGATTCCTCTCAAACGCAGAAATAACTAGCTGACCAACTGGGGTAACCCAGCAAACCGTTAACAATCGTTTACGTGCAATGGGAAAGATTCAGAAGGAAAGAAAGTTGGTGCCACATGACCTGAGCCAGAGGAAGAAGGATGAGCGTGTCCTGAAGTGTTTGAATCTGTTGAATAAAGAACACGGAATGTCATTCCTGTGAAAGACAGTATAAGGGAATATGGTATGACAATCCCAAACGCATAAAACACTGGCTAGACCCGGGTGAAGCAACGACTTTGACACCGAAACGCTTCACTCCAAGAAAGTTCACTCCAAGAAAGTTCTGCTGAAAGAAAGTGCACTCCAAGAAAGTTCTGCTGTGCATCTGGTGGGATATGAAGGGTGTGCTCGATTATGAACTATTGGAACAAAGTCAAATTGTGACTGCTGATGGCTGGAAGCGACAATTACTGCGATTGAACCAGGAAATCTGCCGAAAACGTCCATGCACAGGAAAAGTATTGCGCTCCGTGAAATTACTGCATGCCAACGCTAGGCCGCATGTCGCGAAATCGGTCAAGGAAACGTTATTGATGCTTGGCTGGCCAGTTTTGGAGCACCCGGCGTATAGTCCCGACATTACCCCTTTAAACTATCAATTGTTACATTCGCTACAACGTTGTTTGTCTGCTGTATGGTTCAGGACATTTGACGAAGTGCAAAAATGGGTTGACGATTTTATCGTGTCACACGACAAAGTCTTCTTCATGACTGGAATCCTTCAGCTGCCCTACCGATCGCGGGAGGTGATAGATAATGACGGCACATATTTTGATTTGTATAGTTATTGTTTTTGTCTCTCAAAGTGCATGTTGCGTTGTCTTGAAACTCTTTAAAGCTTATTTGTACACCTAATACATTTTCTCAGAAAGTGGTGCAGGTGGTGTAACACCAATTTTCGGTGAAACCTACCATAAAGGTTTTAACATTGTACCTGTAGAACGATGTCAGCCGTTCGTTGAATCCATGTGACATCGAATCAACGGTCTTTTAAAGGCCTAGGGCGGCTGAATTCATTAAGGGCTGCTGAACTGCGTCTTATGGTACGTAACAGAATAGCGGTGGATGCGACATAACTCTGGGGTTATCGGGGGCGTAACAACCATTTAATACCGTTTGACAGCGCATATATGACATTTAGTGACAATTACAAGTAGTGGGGCCTGCGGATCAATGGCAGTTCGTGGCAGCGCGCCGAAGTGAATGATCGTTTTTCTGCTCAGCACCATGAGTGTACATTTGTTTTCGTTTTCAATACTTCTTAACTAAAGGTGATTGCACATTGATTTTGGTATTTAATTAATGTTAACATAGTGGAGTAGTCGTGCGGATTGAAAAAAATTACAATTGCGACTGTTAACAATAAGAGTAAATGATAATGTAACTATACCATATTAATATTTTTTCTCAGATTTGTAGAATTAGCCGAAAGACCCCATCAAAATGCCACGGAAATTCGAAGTTGAGCGCAGAAAGGAGCTGCGGAAACTGAAAAGAATGGCACAACAGGACATTTGAGGACCCAAAAAACCCTTCCACTACCAATGTCTAGTGCTGAAAATATTATCGCGATGCCAAACGAGCGGTTCAAAGTTATCCTGTAGCCTGCACCTCTAGCGCCCCGATCGAAGCCGTGGAGCAAATGGACGTTTATTTGGACTCAGATATTGACGAGTGTCAAATAAAAGAGCCGGATTACGTAAATCCAACGATTTATAAAAAAATTATAAAAAAGCAACACGGAATTCCACAAAAAAAGTCATCATCAACAAGTTTGGTCAATTCTACAACTTCCACTTTGTATGTTTTATTCAGGATCTTGTCATAGACACAACACAGGGCATACGTATTTCTATGTCAAAACACAGCGGGTGAATCCACTTCTACGCCACCAGATTTTTTTATCATCAGTGTCCTGCAGTGTAGCTTGGGTTTCTACGCTGCTCAATACAATTAGGGGATATCCTAGTTTTGTATGAAAACTGTGAGTGACGGAAAACTTCGGAGGTTGGAATAGAAACTACAGACATAGTACACTATGTGCGAAGAAAAATATGGCCGAAACAATTAGTAATTTAAAGTTAATAATTTTTGAGAAGATGAACGTAAAAATGCATACTTATGAAGGTATCGTAATAATAATAAATAAACACATCGCTCTTTCCACGTTCCAGAAACACACAGCCACCGAAATATTGTTTTTCAGCCGCCACTGTGGAATTGAACCAACATAACTCTCGATATCTAGCCGAGCGCGTTACATATACGCCACGGTGGCCAACAATCCACGGTGCTATGTGTATTTTTAAGTCAGCTTCTGACATCATAAATCCGTAAGATGGGCTCAGCTACTGAGACGTCTCCATCTGGTGGGCGTGAACGACACTAGCTATATATATATATTATAGCAGTTGAATCAAAGGGCGAGATCCAAGGTGAAAATACTCCAAATACGTGGCGACAGTTAATAAAATATCGAGAGTTCTGTTGTTCAATTCCACAGCGGCGGCTGAAAAACAATATTTCGGTTGCTGTGTGTTTCTGGAACGTGGAAAGAGCGATGTGTTTATTTATTAACTGTCGCCACGTATTTGGAGTATTTTCACCTTGGAAGGTATCGTAAAAATGAAAATAAAGGTAAATGTTTGGCCAGAAAATTAGATTTAATAGGGGGTATGGTTTTCTTGACAGAAAGCAGTGTTGCACACCTGTGAGGCATGGAGTCAGTTAGAGTATTAATGAGAGATTGGGGAATTACATACCATTCCTGCAGAAGAGCACTTCCCAATTGCTCGACTGTTTGTGGATGGGTTAATCGAGCAGCAACCCATCTCCCCAAAACGTCGCAGATGTGCTCCATGGGGTTCATGTCTGGGGAGCATGCTGGCTAGTTCATTTGAACAATTCCCTCGTCAAACAGGAAGTCGTCCACACATCGAGCGCGATGTGGCCTGCAATTATCGTCCACGAAAATGAATTCATCTCCAATTGCTGCAGCATACGGGACGACTAATTGTCTGAGGATCTCATCCCCATACCGCTGAGCAGTAAGTGTTCCATTTCTAATGATGTAGAGGTCGGTTCGACTAATGACAGAGATACCGGCCCACACCATCACTCCGCTTCCTGCAAATCGAAAACTTTCTTGCACAAATAACAGGTTGTTACGAGTACCCCAATCTCTCCAAATGATGAGTCGCCTACTGTCAGGATGTACAGTAAAGCGCGACTCGTCTGAGAAGAGAACATTGCTCCATTCACTTCTTCACCAAGCGGGATGGTCCTGTGCCCAAAGTCAGCTGTCAGCACAGTGGCGTACGGTTAAAGAAACAAATTTCTCCTGTTAAAAACCAATCCTCATTTCTTAACGTTGCTCTCCTACGACCTTGCCGTGGTCTTCGCGTTACATTTCCGGTATCTAAACACCGATACCAAAGTCTGGAAATCACGCTTTGAGACACTTCAATGACTTCCGCACTTAGCGATAAGGCTTGACCCACTTCTAAGCGACCGATAGCCCTCCAGGCTACAGATTCGGGTAAATCTCGTTGTTCGGGCAGCACATTCATTAATAACACACATTCAAAGCATGCGAGACGTTTTTATCCTGGACTAAATGATGGTACGATACATGCCACTTCTCATTCGCTGACGAAAACACGCCCTTTTTAACGTCACACAACAAATTTTGCATACTCAGTTGCGTTTTTTTTTTAATGATTTATTGGACCTGGTAGTACAGACATGACAAACAGGCAGACAGAAACAGAATACAGATATTTTGCAGCAACCAGTACACATCGTAACTTGGTTGCATGCCAAATGATCAATTAACACAGATATAACCAGTGTTGATTATAACACATTGTGAGCAAGTATACATCAAACATGGATTTAACAGTATGCTAAATGATCAATGTAAACAGATAACCAGTGTTGGACAAGTAACACATTGAGAGCCAGTGCCCAAACACAAACATCCGTGCCTCACCGGGATTTGAGTCCACTCCCAAATCGGGCGAATGGTCATAAGCCATCGCTTTGACTACTGCGCCACATGGGCGGCAAGGTGTTTGTAAGTGTGCAAAAGTTTCATTCTAATCACTTTCCTTCAATTTCTCTCAGCATACAAACAATTGATGTCAGTAGTTCATATCAAAACAACCATATCCCCTAATTGTTTTGAACAGCGTATTTAGAACAGGAAGGAGAAACAGATAGGCGACATTAATCCTGCTTGCGCAGTACAAGAACGTACAAATTATAATCCTGCCGTATAAACAACTATATTTTGCAAATAATACACACAAATATCTGACTACGAAAGAGAAAAACTGATGAATGAATGGAAATAAGTTCTATAGCAGTTTGCATCATTTGATTCTTATAGCATGAGAAACGGCTAAGCAGCTAAAGTTCCCATAAATATTAAGAAAAAATGTTTTGTAGTATTTTTTGTAACGACATAATGTGAACTGGGCAGTGTCTTCTTATTTCTAAATTTTAGCACCCAAGTTTCAAAATGGCTCGTCAATACTGTCATGAAAATTTCAAACATTTTCGATCTTAAGACAGGTGGACTTTAAATGATAGATGGCCCGGTGGCGCAGTGGTCTAAAGCCCTGGCCTCTGATCATACGTCAGTAAGGGGTCCGGGTTCGAATCCCGGCAGGCATGGATGTTGTGTTTGTCTTACAGCACTGGCTCTCTCCCTTCCCTGGAACCAGTGACCCCTAAATTAGGAACGGGCGACTGCTTATAGCCCATTGAGTTCCTCACGGTGGTCGTTAAACCTCCAATAAAAAAAAATGATAGATGTCGTCAAGGGAATTCACATAGAAGACGAACTTCTATTATAAATACTACAAAACATTCCTTAGAAATAACGAGATTGTGACCGGGGGCAAAGATCTAGGTCTCTGTTTTTTCAGGAGCCATATTATTTTTCATTTTCATTTTCACTTCCTCGATCCGATAGGGGACGCTCCATGATGGGTAATTAAAAACACGGTTAATCCAAATTAAGTTTTATGGGGTTAAATGCATGAAAAAAAACTATAAAAACATGAGTCAAACACTCTTCTAGTACGTACCTACAAAACATTTCAAAAGTTATTTAAATATAAATTCCGTTATTATTGCTTTTTTCTTTGTAGCATTATTTTGTGTTTTATTTTTCTGATACGTTCACGCATTTGTAAATTCAGCTGTACGTGATGAAACATATTCACCTTTTTGACGTCTTTTAATAATCTCCAATTTATTTTCTGCTTTTAAAACAACTCTTTTTCTTTTATTTCAAAATTTAACGTGTTGAAATGCTAAATAAGTTTGGTTACAAAACAGAAGCACACGAACAAGCTTTCATGATGTTTAACAGAAAAAAGATTAAATTAGATTAAATTCGTATACACTTTATTTTTCTTATCATTTATCATTTATTTTTATTATCACTTATCTTTATTTTTATTATCACTTTATCATTTCTTCAGATTAAATTAGATTCAATTCGTAAACACTTTCTTAGATAAATTCGTAAACACTTTATTTTTCTTATCATTTGTCGTTTACTTTTATTACCATTGATCTTTATTTTTCTTATCACTTTATTATTTCTTTAGATTAAATTCGTAAACATTTGAGTGTGCGACCTGGATTCAGAAAGGAAGACCATAACAGCGATGACTTATAAGTCCTGTTACAAAGACGACGCAATGTTGTTTAATTATGATGCAACGTCATTTAAAATACACTGTTATTTTATGATCCACTTGCATAGAAAATTTGACATTTTGAATGTGTTACAGAGGACCACACTTAATCCAATCTCACGGATAACTGAACCTCGGATAATCGGCGTTCTACTGCCTTCTATTAAACAGAAAATATCATATATTTAGTAATTTTGTTAATTTTTATTAGTTATTCTAGTCTCAACAAAGTAATTCCCAGAAATTCTACTGAAAATCTTCAGTATCAATAAAATAATTAAATCCTGAGTAATTCAAAGGGATTAAATCGCACCTATCTTGCTTTTCTCACTAATTTGAAAGAGAAGGAAAATCTAACCCGTGTGGATTTGCACTTCCACTTGATCCTGGCATTTATTATTAAATAAAATAAAATAAAGTAAAGAGGAAGAGAAATATTTCTAGTAATTTTCTTCTGACGAAAATGTAAACCAAACAGAAGAAATAGGAAAGAAAGAGGTTAAGCACGGAGAGAGATTGAGTGTTATAGTGCATAGCTACCTCGCCTCCTAGTTGCCATAGTGACACAGAGCACACCCCTAAGGCACAGGTAACACAGTATGAGCATCGACGACTGCAGCATCGAACTATGAGGGCAGCCACCAGCCACCCGAAGACCTCTGTAATGGCCGAAAGCAGGAAATTAAGATAAACATCTCCATGAAGTTCCAGGCAGAAATAGTTCAGTCCCAGGAAAGATGCTGTGCTTGTTAACCTGAGGGGAGAAACAAATTCTTTTGAAAAACATAGCTACCCAGAACACATGCTAACGACATATAATGGTAACAAAATGCCGTAACGTAAACTAGATGTGTGATGAGAAGAAAACAGATTGTTTTTTTAGAACTAGTACTAGCGAATAGTACCCCTAAATTGGAGTGGTATTCTTACAAGCACTTATTCTGGAGTTTCTTACAAATAGATATAAAGTTTCCTCTATTCATATCAAATATTTCTGCAGCAAAATGTCAGATAATGTATTTCTTTCATTTATTCATGTTGGAAAAGTGTTTGATGTACTTTGTTCAGTAGCATTTTACTGAGTTGATGATGTTTCTGATTTATTCATTTGTTCTATCATTGCACATTGTTTAATATTATTTACTGAACTATTTATATTGCAAAGATTTAAAGTCCTCAAAATCTTACAACTATACTAATGATCCGAATTTCTTGGCGTAGAATAGAAATACCACTTTCCAAGCTATCGCACATTAACCAAATCGGTTTTTCAAAGAAAGTAGACAACTAACCGCAAACTGGATAATAGAACGTTTCAACAATTTGAGCGCTGTGACTGAACTAGACAATAAATGAATAGGCGCATATGGGATAATTCGAAGAAACGAGGTCACGTTGGTTGGGCACTCGGTACCATGGTGGAAACACGCAGCATTATTTGAAGAATTGATTCCAAATACGTGGCAACTTCAGAGAGACGCTATCATTGCAAGCCTCGCTGCTGGTCAAGACTTCCAAGGTTTCGCGAGTGGCAGTAGATTTGGTTGTGGAGTATGAAACTAATTTCTTTATATCACTCCGCATAAGATCAGTGGACTTGAACTTGACTTCTCTTGATAGGGCAGTTTTTATTTTTCCGTCTTTTGTATCCCTTTTATGTTCGCTGATTCTAATTCCAAACGAACGCTTAGTCATTTCGATGTAGGATGCCAGGAGCCGTACGGATATTGAAGTGGAATGGCATAAACACCTCCCTTGTTGAGAAGAGGGGCTTGTCGCTATTTCTCTTAAGCATCGTATATAAAGATGCCGGAGATCTTATGAAGAGAAGTCAAGTTCAAGTCCGCTAATCTTATGTGGAGTGATATAATGAATTTTGCTTCATGCTCCGTACCCGAATCTACTGCCATTATTGGAACCTTGGAAATCTTGACCAGCAGCTAGGCTTGCCATGATAGCGTTTCTCTGGAGTAGCTACGTATTTGGAATCAGTTCTTCAACTAGTTCTGCGTTTTCTACCAAGGTATCGCGTGTCCAACCAACATGACCTATTTTCTTCGAATTATCGCATTTGCGCCTATTCATTTATTGACTAGTCCAGTCATCGCGTTCAAATTGTTGAAATCTTCTATTATCCAGTTTTCAGTTAGCTGTCTACCTTCCTTGAAAAAGCCATCTGGTTGATGTGCGAAAGCTTGGAAAGTTTTATTTCTGTTCTACACCAAGAAATTTGGATCATTAGTATACTTATAATATTTTGAGTATAATTGGTGTGCCGCTCCTACTTATTAATTTGATTTAAAGTTGTTTACTAGAGTCGTAGAAAAGTCATCGACTTCATTACATGAGTGTTTAAGCAGTAAACAAGAACAATTTTTATTTCTTTTTATTTATTACCTTGTTTTATCAACGTTGATGCCAAAAACCAGAAATGTTTCCTAATTAATTTAATTCGAAAACCACATCTGTAACGTATAATTTATAGGCGTTCTTATAGCCTTTTTTCTATCTAATAAAAATTCGAGAGACGCAATTAATTCGTAAAGTCTTTTATCGTGACAAACAAAGACGAAAAAACTTTTTAATTGTTTCTTTATTGAAGTTAATTCATAAAACGTCTTCGTTTTTAACTTTTGACGTTAAAACTTATCAAATGTATATTTAATTTTTATTTGTTCTTAACTATTAATTTGCCTTCTATTATTTTTATACAATCTAGTGTTTTTGTGGATCAAGAAATGTATTTTCCTCATGCACTAATTCAATTTATAGATCACTACTGTTCTATGTCTGTTCGAATACTAAAATAGATCGAGTATTTTCCCATGATACGCTGGGTATTTTCGTTCATTAAGACTTGAAAGTATGGGGAGCTAGAAATATTAAATACGACAAAAAATGACTTGAAGTCGAGCAAAAGTCATATTTAAAAGACTGTTTTGATTAAAATTGTACTTTATATTCCTTTAAGGAGAATATTGCAGTGAAAATACATGGTTATGTCTAGAAAAAAAGAAACAAATAATAAAAATAGCACAAGTAGAAAACTCTTTTTATTAATGGTTCATTTACATCTTTTTCAAAAATTATTTTCTTGCTCTTTTGTTTCTGCAAAAGAAGAAAAGAGAAAAGAAACGTTTTATTTCTCTGGAATTGCAATCAACATAGTTCGGAATCAGAAACGTTTATTAGATGACAGGGAATAAAAAAAGGCACAGGAAAATTTATCATCCACAAAAAACGAAGCGTATATAGAATCACGGAAAGGTTTTTTCATAAGTATCAGCTTACATTCTTTGGAAGTTGTGTTAGCTGTTCCTTAAAACGTAACGTGCATATACAGGAGTTGGACAGGATAATGTGAACACCACGCCCCAGAGACCTGACTTTTAATGAAGCTGCGTACGTCGCAATACGCAAAAGTATCCACCACGTTTCGGTTGTAATAGCTTTGTTTAGAATCTCAAGATGCCGTTTAAATGCATCTAAAGTGCATTGTTGCAAAATTTCTTTCAGGACTAAAATAGATCGAGTATTTTCCCATGATACACGGGGTATTTTCGTTCATTAAGACTTGAAAGTAATGGGAGCTAGAAATATTAAATACCACAAAAAATGACTTGAAGTCAAGCAAAAGTCATATTTAAAAGACTGTTTTGATTAAAATTGTACTTTATATTCTTTTAGAGAGAATATTGCAGTGAAAATACATGGTTATGTCTAGAAAAAAAGAAACAAATAATAAAAATAACACAAGTAGAAAACTCGTTTTATTAATGGTTCATTTACATCTTTTTCAAAAATTATTTTCTTGCTCTTTTGTTTTTGCAAAAGAAGAAAAGAGAAAAGAAACGTTTTATTTCTCTGGAATTGCAATCAACATAGTTCGGAATCAGAAACGTTTATTAGATGACAGGGAATGAAAAAAAAGGCACAGGGAAATTTATCATCCACAAAAAACGAAACGTATATAGAATCACGGAAAGGTTTTTTCATAAGTATCAGCTTACATTCTTTGGAAGTTGTGTTAGCTGTTCCTTAAAACGTAACGTGCATATACAGGAGTTGGACAGGATAATGTGAACACCACGCCCCAGAGACGTGACTTTTAATGAAGCTGCGTACGTCGCAATACGCAAAAGTACTCACCACGTTTTGGTTGTAATAGCTTTGTTTAGAACCTCAAGATGCCGTTTAAATGCATCTAAAGTGTATTGTTGCACACAATTTTTTCAGGGTGACGACGAAATGAGTGACCGTACGGACTTCGAAAGAAGGCTAATTGTTGGTGGCCGGCAAGTTGGTGCCTCCGTGACAACAGTCGCCAGGGTAGTGGGGGTATCGAGAGCTACTGTGTCTAGTGTCATGACAGCATACCGTGTTCATGGTAAAACCTCGTCTGCGAAACGACCCTGACTGATTGAGACAGGAGAGCATGAAAGAGGATTGTCACCCGTAATAAGAAGACCACGGCGCCAAAAATTAGTGCGGAGTTCAATCTGCATCTACAGTCTCCAGTATCAACGAAACCAGTGCCTGCGCAGGGAACTGCATAACAAGATATTCGTGCCAGAGCTTCTACTGCAAAACCTCTGGTGACCCTGGTGAATGAACAACGGAGACGGCAGTGATGTCAGAAGCATATAACAACGACTACCGATGCATGGAAGCGTGCAATGTGGTCCGCTAAATCCACATTCACGTTGTTCCCCACCGCAGGACGTGTTTACGTGTGGAGAACTCCGTGAGAAGCGTACAACGCAGACTGTCTGCTCCCAACAGAGCAGCATGGTGGTGGTTCTGTCATACTCTGGGCGGTCATACTGTGGGTTTCAACAGGTTTTCACATTATTCTCTTCAACCCTTGTAAATTACAGCAAAATGGCCTTTAAACTAAGTGTCAAAATGCAAAAATGTGCATTCTAAATAAATCATGGTATTTGAAATCTAAAAATAATGCTGTAACGAAACGCCTCTTCCTCAATAACTCTAAGGACACAAAGTATGTTTCAAACGAATACGCACGTAACAGCAGCTGCTCAGTACGTTTCAAGCACACCTTTGCCATGCAAGTTCCAATTTCAGTTCCTACGTGTTTTAGCGAACTACATTGCTGGCCACCCAAAGTGCAACACCAAGAAGGAAGCATCCGATTGGCCTGAAATTCGCAGCATGCGTCGCCCGCGAGAGGACATGCAAACAATTAGCTTTGCAGGACATATGCAAATCATGTCCGCCTGGCACGTCACCGAGAAGCACTATAAGAAGGGTGCACAAAAGGCGGGGTGAAAGTAGTGCAAGTGTGTTCTGCTGCCTGACCTGTGCGTGGGAAGCTTCCTGATGCCTCGTCGCAGAATACGGCAGTAATTCCAGCACGTTTCGTAGTTCGACAGAGGATTAATAGGGGCTTAACGCGAGAGCGGTTTATCGTACCGGGACATCGGCGCCCGTGTGGGACGACATCCAGCCACAGTGAGGTGAGTATGGATTCGGTGGGTGCAGGAGGGATGGACGGACCGGTGTGAGTGATTACCGCGTTCGCGGCACACCACCGAACGAGAAAACCGGCATGTTATGAGGCGGGCATTGACTTCTCACACCGCCCCATCACGAAAGTTAGCGCATGAATTACGGTGTGTTGCGCAACAACCGGTGTCAGTACATACCGTTCGACGTCGTCTGCAGGAGCAGGGACGTGTCGCACGGCGTCCATTGCTCCGATTACCATTGGCGTTACACCACCGGCGAGTGCGGCGGCAGTGGGCAGTTGAATGCCGCAACTGAACTACGGAATGGCACGATATTGTCTTCTCTGACGAATCTCGCTTCTGCCTGCAACACCACGATGCTCGGATCCAAGTGTGGCGGCACCGCGGCGAGAGACTGTATGACGCCTGCATCGCCATACCAGTCCGTCGCCTGGCGTTATGGTTTGGGGCGCAATTGGATATGACACCCGCACAACTCTGGTACGCATCGCCACTACACTCAACAGCCACCGCTACATCTCCGACGTTTCGGAGCCTGTAGTAGTCCGTTACCTGCAGGACATGCCAGAGGCCACGTTTCAACAGGACAATGCCCGTCCGCACGTGGCCCGCATCGTGCATCAATTATTCACGGCTCACCAAGTGTCACTGCTGCCGTGGCCCGCCTGATCTCCCGATATGTCGCCCATCGAACACGTATGGTTGCTGATCGGCAACCGAGTGGCCCGACAAGCACCACCCGCGGCTACGCCTGATGAATTGTGGCAACGTGTGGAAGCAGCATGGACCGACATACCCGAAGCCCACATTCAAAGCCTCTTTCGTTTGATGCCGTGGCGTGTAGCGGCCGTTATTTCCAGCCATGGGACCACACGAACTATTGATGTCTGCGTGTTCCGCAAGTCGCACGGACCTGTAAGCTCAATCGTTTTATCTTTGTATCTGTTGTTATGTATCCAGAAAATCTGGCTTTGCTATCTCGTGTCCTTCTTGGTGTTGCATTTTGGGTGGCCAGTAGTGTATATTGTCATTGAAGAATGACTGCAATGCTGCAAAGGAAAAATGCATTTGTTAGCCCGTGTAAACAAAATGCGAATTTTACTAGATGGATACTTAACTCCAAAATTTTCTGGAAACCGACTGCTGTAAAAACAAAGGAAACAGAATTGTCCAATGCACATGACAATAAAATAGTACAATTACATAAATGTTCCGATAATTGACGGCTCGCCATTTTGTCGATCTATTGAGAAGAAATGCAAAATGTGAAGTTCACCAGACGGAATCATCCTCAATTGATTTCCTTCCGAGAATGATATCATTGCATCACATGCGACATAAATTTTGGTATCAACCGAAATACAAACTCGGAAGAAATATCCAGATCTTGCTGATCTTAGCAAACATACTGACTTGTAGCTAGAAGCATTCAATTACGATCACTGAATCGAAACAAGATAACGCTAATACTTCTGAAAATTTAGCAGGAATCAACTTTAAACTTTTCTTAGTTTCTTGTCCTAACACTTGTAGCGGTGTCACGTCCGGACAGAAATCGGCAGACGAGACTGCGAATCATGCTCTAGGAGAATTTAGTTTTTATGTTTTTCTGTTAGCCAAGTCGGCGAAGAGTGAACTATGCAATCCTACGCTAATTAATGCTACGCAAACAGTTTACACAAACTAAAGAAATTTCTGTAAAACTGTTCGAGCAGCCATTAATTACGATATTTCTTCTGTGCGCCTAGTCGTCTCGTAAATACACTGCCGTACAATTGCTAAGGACGGATGACAATACCAACGATAGCAACCATAAAATGAAAGGCATGCAGGAAAATGTGGAAATTAGCATAAGTGCGGGATGCAGTAAGACGTGTTGTGCGTATGCAAATTTTGGATGGCCGAACTTGTTCGTGACGTCATAGCGCTGATAAGAGATATAAAGGATTTGACGCGTATTGACCGTTGTTGTTCAAACGCAAAGTTGAAAGGAAAATAAACAATTGACGAACTTGCAATTTTCAGTGTGTCTTCCCGACATCACCTAGATGATTTTACGCGTGGCCGTATTATTGGCAAGCTTAAAGAAGGGCGAAAAATAACAGATGTTGCCAGGGAGTTCGACGTCAGCCACAGTGTTGTTTCAAGGCTTTGGAAATCATTTCAAACAAATGGAGATTGTAGCAAACATCACGGGGGAGGTCGTGTTCGCAGTACGACACCTGCAGAAGATCGGTACATAGTGCTATCAACAAAAAGACACCGGCGCAGCACAGCTAGTGAAGTAGCAAATCAGTTTATGGCTTCTACTGGCAAGCGAATCTCCCGAAAAACTGTCGCCAGACGTTTGCATGAAGGAGGACTATACGCCCGCCGTCCTGTTCTGTGTATCTCATTGTCCAGACGTCACCGTACCGCCCGTTTGCAATTGTGCCATCAACATCGCAATTGGACTGATAACGACTGGTCTGCTGTCCTCTTCTCAGATGAGAGTAGAAACAGTCCATCGTCTGATTGTCGACGACAACTGATCTGGCGTGATAGTGGTACTGCATATTGTCCAGCAAACATACAGGAAAGGGATCGATATCGACATGTAGTGTCATGGTATGGGCTGGCATCATAATCAATGGCCGTACGTCCCTCTATGTGCTTCCATCTGGGACTATGACTGGCCAACGATACATTAATGATCTTCTGCTACCTCATGTTCACATGTTCCGTGGTGCTGTCGGTGATAGATCCATTTTCATGGACGACAACGCAACATGTCATCGAACATTCGCTGTTCAGCAGTGTCTTGACAGCGAGGATATTCAACGCCTCGTATAGCCAGCACGTTCTCCAGATCTGACTCCCATTGAAAATGTGTGGGATGCTTTGGGGAGGAGTCTTGCTGGTCGCCAATACCTTCCAATAAACAAGGACACCCTCATCCGTGTTCTTGCAGAGAAATGGGATAAATTACCCCAACAGCTGCTTGATAATGTTGTGCAAAGCATGACACGACGTGTGGAATCTTACACCGCCCTCCATGGTCGCCATATCCCGTATTGACATCTTACGCCGGACTGCTTTGCGGACGGTAATTGCATTTTTTTCACGTTTACGTATTATGCACAAAATGGCCTGTTTGTCCCTTGAACACGTTCCAAAGCCTTCTGGATTTCAGAGCACAATAAATTGTCTTTCTTGTAATGTCCTGGCATTCTGACGACATTATTTTATTTCACTTGGCATCCAACCACACTTACTTTTTTATGAGCTATATAGCCGTTTATGATCCGTCCTTAGCAATTTTCCAGCAGTGTATTATAATTGCTAAATTTAAATTTTGAAAAATGATTCTTACTAATTAAGCCGTAACTACCACAAGGAATCAATTGGATTTCGTTTACTGATACTTATATTTATTTGCATATGTACACACCGAGTCGACATGAACAGTGCATACCTACGTAGTAACCGGAAGGCCCACGTTTCCCCGGACAAGTGCAATCACACCGCGAGGCATTGGATCATCTAAGTCACAAAAGTATTCTACATGTATCTCCAGACCCATGCTTGCTGCCTACCTAGTAACAGGTAGGCCCACTTTTCTCCCGGAGAAGTGTCAATGCATTTGTCCGGGGGAAAGGTGGGTGCAGTCACACTTGTCTAAGAAAAGGTGGATTTCATGTCCACTGAACGGAGAGGCCATTCCATGGTGAGAGTCCATTTGGTCACAAAAACGTTCTATGAGTCAAATAGGTCACAAAATCGTTCTGGAAGTATCTTCACCCATGCTTGCCATACCGTTATCTATAATTGCGTCGCATTCGTGGGTGGATAATCTAAAGATCAAATGAACTTTCCCTCACCATTCTAAAGAACTTCCACACGTTTCATGTCCACTGAACGGAGAGGATTTAATAGGGTGAGAACTTCAGTGGAATGCCCTTCTAACTATGTTCTGTTCACCTTGTCTGTGTGGGGAAGCGCATTGTAGTGTTGGAAGAGTAAATTTCCCCGTGGGTGCATTATGACTATGATAGCATTGAGATGGTCTCAAAGGATGGAAACCTAGCGTAAACTGTTAAGAGATGCATCTAAAGGTACCATAGTTTTTTTTTGTTTCAGGTTTAACGAGCACCATGAGGAACTAAATGGGCTATAAGCTGTCGCCCGTCCCTAATTTAGGGTCACTGACTCCAGGAAAGGGAGAGAACCAGTGCCTAAAGACAAACACAACATCCATGCCTTACCAGGATTCGAACCAGCATCCATCTCTGGCGAATGGTCAAAAGCCAGCGCTTAGACCACTGCGCCACCGGGGCGTCTCATAGGTTACAACATGAGCCAGTTGAACTTGACCCTGACCGTAACCAAACACCCACCAACCTGAAAAGCTCCTTGTTGATAAGCGGGCTCCATCGCTCAGTGCAGTTTCTGCCAGATCTGCACATTCTCATTTGCGCGAAATAACTGGAAACTAAACTTATGGAACACAGAAGACACGTCTCTATTCATCCAGGGAAGAGTGTTAATCTTCTTTCGCCAACTTGAGATGTACAGCCTTGGGATATGGCGTTAGCAGTAGGACTGCGATGGCTCAGCTGCTTTCTTAACCTATTGCAGCTAATGATCACCTGATAGTCTCGTAGAGAGAGAGAGAGAGAGAGAGAGAGAGAGAGAGACAGAGAGAGAGAGAGAGAGAGAGAGACAGAGAGAGAGAGAGAGAGTCAAAACATTGTAACTAGTTCGTTTGTATGCGAAACGAAACAACTGCAAATAAGTGACAGCTAGTATGAAATTATGAAACGTTAAAGTTAACACCCGATCCTGTGCTTTGTTAACCAGTATTGTTCTTGTTCTTCAAAAGAGAAAGGCAGCTGACTTAAGTAAGTTTGACAAATGCCAAATCGTAACAACTACATGTATGTGTTAGATCATGTCTGAGACATACCGTGAGCACAACACAAGGGGTGCCCACGGTCAGGCGTGGTTAGTACCACCAAAAGTGGTCTGACAAGGGAAAAAGTACTATGCACTACCAACAAGGTGTGTGTCGATTACCGCTCAACCATGCTAGAGATAAATGAAGGCAAATCCCGCATGGAACGAGCCAAGAAAAGAGATACTATGGCTCAACCCGCCGGTAATTTGAATGCTGGTGATCAGAGTAATGTGTCACAACACACAGTACATCGAACCTGCTGAAAATGGGGCTGTGTTGCCGCAGGTCACTCTGAGTGCCCATGCCAACCTCGGTCCAACGTCGAAATCGCCTACAATGGGCACGCGAGTATCAAAACTGAATCTTGAATGATTGGAAGAAGATCGTGTAGTCCGACGAATCTCATTTTCTGTTGCACCTTGTGAACACCCGTGTACGTGTTCGTCGTTCACTTGGGGAAGTTATGGCACCAAGATGCACCGTGGAACGAATACCAGCAAGTGGAGGAATTGTAATGCATCGGGCCATATTCTTGTGGGAAACCCCGTGTACAATCATTACTGTGCAGGAATCTATGACGTTTAACTTACCTAAACATCATTGCAGAACAGGTACACCTTTTCATAGCAACGTTACTACAGTTTAATTCTTCCAGCTGGAAAGTGCGCAATACCACACTGCCTGGACTGTTGCAAAAGTTTTAGGGCGACACAAGGAAGAGTTTCCGGTATCGACCTAGCCTACACATTCCCCAGACATCAATCCAACCAAGCATCTTTGGTTTGTGTTGAAGCTGTTTTTATGTGATTAAGCGTCTCATCCACATAACTTACATACAATAGTTAAACCATGAACTCGTAAGGTGTTTGTACCAGGTACCAAAATACATCTGTGAAATCTTGGAGCGTCCATGCCTCTGCGTGTAAAAACTGTTTTGTGCGTACGAGGAGATGCAACAAACATCATGAAAGGCAGATAGTCGTGTTAATTTGGATCTTCGGTGTATATGCACGCTACATGAGTTCTGTTCCAAGATGTGCTGCAATAAAATGAATGAACGCGTGTTTTTAAAGAATCAGTTCCTTGCTCTCCTAAGTTGTCGAGTTGAAGAGAGCGCGTAAGAAATGATATGTTAAGTCGCGTAGAGTTTTTATGGGAAATCTGCGTGTGACTATTTTACATATTCAAACGTTATGAACTTAACACAGAAATCAACTTTGAAAGTATGCGCATCTTATTTGCCGTGTTAGCCCGACGGGTCTCAAAAATACTCGTTCCAGGACAATGTTATATCCAACATAGCTGTTCCTCCCCTGTGTTCTGTCAGAGAAGAACTGTATTCTTCAGAAATTTTCCTCAGCGAAGTTTTCCTAATTAGAAATTCTAAGAGGCATGTACTAGTATGTGGAATACATTTCAGAGACGAGGAAATTTCCAGGTAATCAGAGAGGCGTGATTTACAGGATAAGAAACGGAATTGTACGATTAGGAATTAACAAGAAAGGAGTAAAATTATATTAAGATGCAGCGAAACACATGTCCAAGCTTTGCAGTATTTCGATACTGACATAACAGAAGGCACATTGTACTGTCAAAACATATGAAAAGACCCTGGTGCTACTCTTTACTGCACATATATATATATAAATTGTGATGTAAGGTCAGATGACGCGTAACATCACAGCCTTTCCTTGACAAATGTCAACCCCGCCTTCTCGTAGTGCATCCTGTTTCCACTAAAGGGGATCTGACGAACGCCAATAGCGGTATAACTATACCATCGGGATTCGAGGAAATGCTATCCCACACTCACCAACCCGCTTGGCCAGCGTGGTGAGTTATAGCCAAACCCCTTAAAAATGACTCCACAACTTAAATCTTGGCCCTCAGTCTCCGGCAGCTGGAATGTACCTGGCCAAGGCAGCGGCCAGTGCGACATGAAGGCAGAGGGTGCTAAGAATCACCGCAGGACCGGACTAGGGTGCATCTGATGCTGAACTTGGCTACGTATAATGGACGCTCCCCATCTTCTTATTCAATGCTTCTTGAATTGGAAGAGGAATTACAAAGGATCAAGTGGGACATCGTCGGGCTAAGTGAGGTAAGGAGAAAAGGAGAAGATCTCATTGAACTGAAAAGTGAACATCTCTTCTACTATCGTGGGACAGATACTGGCAGAACTAGTGGTGTTGGATTTATAATAAACAAGAAACTGAAGGATAAAATTGTAGAAGTTGAACGTTCCTCTGACAGAGCTGCACGACTCGTTATCCAACTCTCGAGAAGATACCAGGCTCTGATTATTCAAACTTATGCACTCACCACATGTCATCTAGAAAAAACAAATTAATAATTTTATGAAGAAATTCGTCATATAAATATTAAAGTCAAGTAGCACTTGAAGATAATTATGGGAGATTTCAATGCAAAAATAAGGCAACAGCAACAGAATGAAACTTCTGTATGTAAATTCGGTCACGGCAACAGAAACCAGCGTGGAAATACTCTCGTAGAGTTTGCAGAGGCAGAAGGGTTTTTCATCATGAACTCCTTTTTGAAGAAAAAGCCACACAGAAAATGGACATGGAGACATCCAAATGGGACGACAAATGAAATTGATTTTATTATGTGTAAAAAATTCGTCATAGAAGACTATAGTGTGCTAAACAAGTTCAACACAGGTAGTGACCATAGATTGGTAAGATGTAAGATGCACCTCAACATTAAACTCGAACGTGGCAAGCTCATAAGACAAACAAAATGTATTGACATAACCAACCTTGAAAAACACCTTAATACCTTCAAGTTGGAACTGAAGAACAGATTCTCTGCTTTAGAAGGCCTAACATCGGAAAAAGTGGATATTTCTGAAGTTAACAGAAAAATAACCAAAGCTCTTATGGAAACAGCAACAAAATTAGCTGGGTCTAAGAACAAGTTGCATGTAAACAAATTACCACGAAAAACCAAAATGTTGATGCAAAAAGAAGAGAGACGAGGAAAACAACAGGAGATGTGACTTCCAAAGTGGAATACATAGAGCTATGGAAGACAGTACGAAAAAGTATCACTAAAGACGTAAGGAAATTCAACTGCGAACTAGTGAGGAAAGCAATGGAAAACAACCAAAGCCTAAAGATAGCAAAGGCACATCTCAATAAGGGAAGAAAACAGATTATGGCACCAAGAAAAAGGTTGGTTCTATAACAAGAAATAGAGGCGACATTTTGACAAGAGTGAAAGATTTCTACTCCAAATTATATAAAAGGGATGATACATGTACTACAGACATCATGAAAGGTACCAGTACCAGAGTTCTTCCAGTTCTTCCAGTACTCCCAGCACAAGTTGCACATGCAATCAAGAACATGAAGCGGAGGAAAGCTCCAGGAGAAAATGGAATTACTGTAGACATCATACAAGAAACAAGTGGAAAAATTGAAACAGAACTCGCCCAAATTTTCACTCGATGCCTTAATGAAGGGAATATTCCTAAGTATTGGAACAACGCTACAATGATCCTGCTACATAACAAAAGGTGACATTAAGGATCTCCGGAACTACGGACCTATCAGCCTCTTATCAGTGGTTTATAAAATCTTCACTAAGGTTTTTTCACCCCGCTTGAAGGTAACACTGGACATGGCTCAACCGAGGGAACAAGCTGGATTCAGGAGTGGTTACAGCACAATAGATCATATCCACGTACTGAGAGAACTAATTGAAAGAGCGAAGGAATATGAACTTTCATTATGCATGGCTTTTATTGATTATGAAAAGGCCTTTGATTCGGTGAAACCATCAGCAGTTACAATGGCTTTGAAATCCTGCGGTATTGAAGATGCATACATTAATATTATTAATAACATCTATGAAAACGCAAGTGCAAAGATTCGGCTGTTTGAAAATACAACACACGTTAAAATTGAAAAGGGAGTGAGACAAGGTGACACCATATCTCCCAAGCTCTTTAATGCCACATTGGAAAATATCTTTCAATCACTGAACTGGGAAAACAAAGGGATAAAGATTAATGAAGATTATCTAACTCACCTTCGTTTTGCTCATGACGTAGTAATTTTGCAACAACCCCATCTGAGCTGCAGAGTATGATCCAGGAACTTTCTCACAAGAGTAAAGATGTGGGATTAAAAATGAACTTTCAGAAGACAAAAGTGATGTTCAATGCTTTTACAAGAAATAAAGATTTGTCGATTCATGGAGGAAATTTGGAGATAACAGATACGTACGTTTATCTTGGACTGCAGATATCAAGTGAGGGTCACATTGATGAAGAAATTAATCGGCGTATAAAACTTGCCCGCAGAGCTTTTGGAAGAAAAAGCATAATTTTCAAGAGCAATATGCCATTATGTCGTAAAAGAAAAGTGTTTGATCAATTCATCCTTCCAGTGCTTACGAATGGTGCAGAGACGTGGACCTTAACTAAAAGAGACATACAAAGGCTGCAGACAACTCAAAGCAGCATGGAGAGGTGCATGCTTGGTGTAACCAGGAGAGATAAGAGGAACTCGTGGATCCGAAAAATGACAAGAGTGGAAGACATCATGATCAGAGTTAAATCCCTGAAATGTCAATGGGCTGGACATACTGCCAGAAGGACAGACCATCGATGGACATCTGAAATTTTAGATTGGAATCCAAGGGTCAGGAAAAGACCCAGAAGAAGTCCACATGGCAGATAGGTGGATGAAATTCGAAAGTAAGCGGGAATAACATGGAGGAGACTGGCACAAGACAGACCGTTGTGGAAGTACCTTGGGGAGACCTTCGTCCAGCAGTGGATTGATAATGGTTGACAATGATGATGATGACGATGATTTTATTCAAGTAATATGAAGATATATAGAGATACAGCTGTACCGGGATAGCTTATCTTCCTTATTAAATTAAGTCACTCTAAAATGCTAATAAAGCCTCCGTCACAACTAATTGTGAAACGTCTGAAACATTCAGCGTGGGAAAGGGAGTTCACCAGGGATTCATTATCTCACCTATAATTTTTAATATATATTACAAGTCCGTAACCCGTGCCATGCAGGGTTGAAAAAGCTGTGACCGAATTTTTTCTTGTCGTATAAGACGAATCGTAATAAAATGCGCAATTATCATAAACGGTTGAATTCCTAGAAGGAAGTCTATGAGATGGGTCACCAACAACAAACTTTTCGTAATATTTCCACTAATTTTAAATTTTTCCTACTACTCGGAAACGAATTTAACGATGACGTTCCTGATTATTGCATAAACATGTGCTTACCCGTCGACTGACGAAGTCGAAATCTTTTCTTTTCTGAGCGAACCGTTGCGCAAAGCAATAGTCTGTTCGCCTCCATACGTGCTCATTCATGCTGTCATGGAAGCGTCAGCAGGCGATCGTATCGAAGATCTTTGAATAAGAACAGCGAAGACTCTAGAAGAGCTGCCTGCGTTATGCCGTTGGCTTCGCTCGCCTGACTGAGTAAAGGAAGCGAATCCGCAGTTAAAGCATCGATAGTTGCCCACATCTAATTTAGGGCCATCGACAGTCGCCCATGTCTAATTTAAAGCCATCGACAGTCGCCCATGTCTAATTTAGGGCCATCGACAGTCGCCCATGTCTAATTTAGGGCCATCGACAGTCGCAAATGTCTAATTTAGGGCCATCGACAGTCGCCCATGTCTAATTTAAGGCCATCGACAGTCGCCCATGTCTAATTTAGGGCCATCGACAGTCGCCCATGTCTAATTAAGGGCCATCGACAGTCGCCCATGTCTAATTTAGGGCCATCGACAGTCGCCCATGTCTAATTTAGGGCCATCGACAGTCGCCCATGTCTAATTTAAGGCCATCGACAGTCGCCCATGTCTAATTTAGGGCCATCGACAGTCGCCCATGTCTAATTTAGGGCCATCGACAGTCGCCCATGTCTAATTTAGGGCCATCGACAGTCGCCCATGTCTAATTTAGGGCCATCGACTGAGTCAAGGAAGCGAATACGCAGCGAAAGCATCGACATATCTTAATGTCGTTGATAATTGACTTTTATTTGTGCATACTTAATTGACTTTTATTTGTGCATTCTCTGGGCTTCGCAGCTAGCCTAGAATATACGCCACTGATACTTACCTTATTCAGCAACATCATCCTGCGAGATGGTTTAGAAAAACTTTGTATTCAGGGGAAAGTCGACTGTAAAAGAACAAGAGGACGTTCCACTATCAGATTCATCTGTAAAATAAAAGCCTTCACAAATCTATCGGTTGCAGAAATCATGAGAACTGTGAAGAATAGACGGAAATAGCGAACCTTGATTACCAACAAGGTGTGAATTGGGTCACAACTCTCGAACCGAGCAACGAAGAGAAAGAGAATATCACTTCCTTTCACGTGTTGGCCTTTCATGTTATATTAATAATGAAATTAATAGTAACAACGTTTTCGACTAATGACACCCAAAGAAATTTATTCTTTTTTTCTCCATTTGTTTTCCTTCTTTATATCGCAAAAAAATATTTTGATTGGCTTTTATTCTGTCTGATATAATGGCATAGCTGTGTTCATTTTCCAGTGGAACTCTTGTAAAGTGGTTCCATCAATAAAACTAGCGAAGTTGTTTTCTTTCTTTAAATGCAATGTTAGGAAAAGGCTTTGAAACCTGTTATAAGGATAATATTAACTTAGAGAAATATAATATTTAATATTATCTTTATAGCAGTCTTAGTGTTTTTCATTTTGCGCCAGGGAAAATGTAAATAATTCTAATTTTCATTATTTACATCAATATTTTGTGTAGAATAACTGGTTTCTGATTTTTCGTCTCTGTAAAATGATTTTTTTCAGTACGTAAGAGCGCCCCAGGTATAAATGTTGTGTTCATTTATATGAGCAATATTTTCCTACACCTTCAGCGAACTCTCACTTTGTGTCTTTCACTGCTTTCTGTCATCGTAATATTTGTAGGGCACTACACCCAAGGGGTTAATAAAACTTCAGGAACAGATGGTACACCTCCGATTGTCCCGAAATCTTGCGCACAGGAAGTGATACCGCCATTATATCTTCTATTAGAGCAGTTAGTTTCTCCTGGTAACTACTTTACTAAGCGAGAAATTTCCTCATGCGAAACATTTTCCCAAAGAAAACCATAAATATGCTGTTATACATTTCTGACATTTATTCTGTCCGAGTACTGAAAAACTTATCAATACTTCTTTTCGCCTTACGTAAAAGCATCCAAAGTTATTTGAAACCGCAAATATGTTTTTCTTCATAATTCATTTAAAAAGACTTAGAGTGTATTGGAAAGCCGTACTATATTTTGCTTTATCTTCAATTAATTAGACAGTAAATAATATTTCAAATTATTATAAATTTAAACATGCAATACTAGAATATGATGCTTCCAACTGCGTGACGAATGCAAGTACAGGGTGATTCATAAAGAAGTATGCAGTTTCAACGCACTATAAAACAAGAACAGTTTAAGATATTTTATGTTACCTGTAACATAATTGTAGGGGAATGTTTCAAGTTTTTTAGCTACAGTCACAGATGTTCTATGTGTGCACCCTTAGTCACACGGTACACATCGAGCCGGTAATCCATTTCCGCCCAAAAGCCAGGTAAGATATCTGAAACAAGTTCAGTGACAGTGGCTGTGATACTCTGTTTCAGCTCAGCTAGATCAACAGGAAAGGGAGGGGCGAACACCTTGTCCTTTACGTACCCATACAGGAAAAAGTCACAAGGTGTTAAGTCAGGACTTCTGGGTGGCCATTGGGTGAGTGGCATGTTGTGGTCCGTGGCTCGTCCAATCCATCGGCGAGGAAGATGTTCATTGACTGACTAGTCACGTGACACGCGCGCTATCTCCTACGTCTCTTCCCTTAATAGCGGGACACAATCTTTATGAGTACCTCTACCTAACGGTTCGCAGTTGTGGTCCGTGTCTTCAACTGTGGCTGTTTTACAGAATCTGGAAACTGTATACTTCTTTATGAATCACCCTGTATTGTATTTTATTACTTTTATTTCCTTATGTAATCTCAAATATTATAATTTCACCCGTTCCTACAGTTGGTTTCAGGAACAAAGAAATACATTCTTGGGTTGTGGACTTCTGTATAACAAATTGTACATCGATGAGCCATAACATTATGACCACCCCCAGCATAGAGAAATGAGCTCACCTGGAGACCGAACGGTGGGGCTGGTAAAATTCACAGAGCAGTATATATATATACAACCCGAGGACCGGCTTTAGGGTAGTAGAGTTTACGGAGTCAGAATGGGAAAAGCAGCAGATTTATCGCAGTTTGATAAAGGACAAATTGTGATTGTACGGCTCCTCGGAATTACGATCTCGGAGACGGCGCGGCTCGTGGGTTGTTCACATGGTGCTGTAGTGAGTACGTGTCAAAAGTGGTGCACAGATGGCCAAACAACAAACTGTTGCACAGTCGTGTGCTGTCCGCAGCTGATAGATGACAGAGCGGAGCGGATACATTGTTCACAGCGACCGCAGGGCCACAATGAAACAAATCACCCGTGGTTCATCGATAGCCTTCTGCGCATGGGCCTGCGTAGCCAAAGACCCAGCCGGGTCCCCATGCTCATTGCCTGTCATTGCTAACAACGCATGGAATGGGCCCAAGATCATCGAGATTAGACCGAGGATGATTAGGAGAAAGTGGCCTGGTCTGACGAATCAAGATTCCTGGTGCATCACGTAGACGCCCGAGCGCGGATACACCAATTAATAACGGGGGTTATGGCACCTGAAAGCAATGCTGGGCGGAAACGGACTGGAGGCGGCGGCGGTGTTATGCTGCGGGCGATGTGACACATTAGGCCCCGTTGTCTTTATAGCACAATCCCTGACAGCTGTCAGGTATCTGACCATCGTTTCGGACCAAGTTCACCCAATCATGGCAACTTTGTTCCCTGCAGGTAATGGCTATTACCAACAGGATAATGCGCTATGCCACACTGCGAGAATCGTCAAGGAGTGGTTTGAGGAACATGCTGGTGACTTTCTGTTAATGCCCTGACCCCCAAATTCAGCTGACATGAACTCAATCGAACATTTGTGGTTCGACTTGGAAAAGCGGGTTTGCGCTATATCACCACCACCCCGAAATGTACGGGAACTGGAGGACCTGCTGTTGGCAGTATGGTAGCAGATACCACAGGATACCTATCGCCGCCTCGTCGAGTCAATGTCTCGCCGAGTATAGCCGCTGTTTTGCGGGCTAAATGTGGGTCCTACAGCTTATTAAGTACGTGGTCCCAATATAAAGGTTCATCGGTGTATACCTTTAGCAGGAAGACTTGTTGATACTGCAAATCGTAAGCTCTGCGCTTGGGGTAAAGTGGTTCAGTTGTATGCACATGTTTCGATACGTGCGTTAAACTTTTGTTGTATCTCACAAAATGGCTACAAAGTTCGAAATCGTGGTTCTACTGCACCGCCCCATTACTGAAAGTGGTTGAAGTAGTCCGAAAAATAAACGAATATACAAGCGAATATGCAGTGGTGCTTCGGACAGCACGGATCTGGTTCCAAGTTTTTTTACTGGCGACATGTGCTTGTAAAGGGAGAAAGTTTTTTTTCTTTTTGTATTGTCCGGTATTGCCTAGAGGTTTATAAAAAAGCCCCATTAGCAAACTATTTAGTTATAAGCAGCATCCCTTCGCGGCCTTTTATTCTTCTGACGTGCATCACCAAAGAAATTACCTGCCACTTTCATGACTGTCGAGTTCAGGTTCTTTTATAATGATTTCAAAAGCGCAAGTTTCTGAGCAATTTTCGCAATAACTGCGATGAAGGCATTGGAAGACACTTAGAAAGTTTCTTTGTGACAATGTGTTGAGAAAATTTGTATATCGATAACTTTTGGTCCTTTACATCTGGTTTCACTGAGCTCCGCGAACATATTTGCGCCTAAATGTGGTTTGTTGAAGCGTGACTTTCCCTCACGAATTGCTACCGGAATGCACTGTTGGGTGGGTTGCTTTCGGTGGTGGAACACCCGCCTCCACTTTCGCTAAAAGTTTCATAGCAGTGATGAAGTTTAGAAGCGCAGTGTTTTCGAGACTTAAACTGAAGACATGGCAGCAATGACTTTCAAGTTCCGAATCAAAACGACTGCAAGCCTTGATGATTAGCAGAGCCCTATGGCGGTTGCAGAATTTTTTAAAGGAGAGCGGGGTGCACCTAAATACCACTATCAGTTTGATCGAATGTCAGAATATCTTATCTTAGTGTCATAGGATGGAGGGAGGAGATATCATTATTGATTTTACTTTTTTTTTTCGGAGAATGAAGTGCGTTACTGTATGAGTATTTAAGAGTAATTTTAAGTGCACGAATTTATTGAATAACGTTTTTAAATAAAGAATGGAATGTATGTTACATAAAAGTGAGTCTCCTTTGGTGCATTCAGACAAATCTCTCCAAAATCTTATCAATATTTTTAGGGCAATGTTTTGGGGAATATGCATTAATCCTAGTCCTGTAAAACCCTCCTGGTCCTTTTATAATGATTTCGTTAATATGTTTTCAGCCTTTTTATAGCTGAGAAGGATCTCTCTGGCGTCGCTGTTGTATAACGGAAATAACAGCTAATACTGCTAGCAGACATTAAATGTTGTTCAAGCAAATTAGATCTTCACTGGTCTGAATTTGCTGTAATGCATTCTACGGCAGATTCTGGAAAATAATCTACTTTTCTCCCTGCTTCTCGTTGGCTTGACGCTGGAGGGGTGATTGATTCCTTCCTTACTGGAAAAGGCGACTTCAAGAACTACCTGGATTATTTTATAAGCTTTAAGGTTGTTCCACCTAAAATATCTGCCGTATGTTTCCAATGGTAAAACTTCTTTAAATATTTTCTTCGCAATTAATGTATTCCCAAGGATGAAAATTTGCACATCGATAAAACCAAATCTAAGTTATAGCATGGGATACTTAAAACATAACCATAATTATATTAAAAATCAAACATTTTTCTTTGAGTAATGTTCACACCTGTTAATAGGTGGCGCGACCTGTACATGGGTGACGTCAGTTGAAAACCAAATGTTGGATTGCTTAATTATGGTTATGATTTAGCAACAATTAAGTATCCCATGATATAACTTAAAGTTAGTTTTATCGATGTGCAAATTTTCATCCTTGGGAATACATTAATTGTGAAGAAAATGTGTATAAAAATTTTACCGTTGGAAACATAAGCCAGAGATTTTAGGTGGAACAACCTTAACAGTACAAAAAATAAATAGACCGATGTGTGTTATTTAAGCAAGGCGTAAAAGTACGGAAAATTAAAGATTTTGTTCCGTTTTAGGGTAGGGGGTGCACGTGCCCTTAGGCCTTCTTCTGCGGCCGGCCTAGGCAGGGCCTTTTAGTATGATTTATTGTTCAAATAAAAATTTACTAAAAATGAACGAGTGAAAAATGACACACGATTGATTCGTAAAGAAGAAATAATTTGAATGGGTAAAGTGTATTATTTGCTGTCCAATTCGAAATCCCGACAAAGAAGATCTATTGAGTTATATATTTATTAATATACTAGCTGAAATTATACCCAGAGCTGCCAGGGTATAAAATTTAAATTTCACATGTGTAGTCTCACGTTTTCGTCAGTGAGTAATTGTGTGGTAAGTACTCTTTACCAAAAACGTTAACTTTTTATGCAGTTCATGCCTTTTATATTTACAGAAGGACAATAATAACATATTTAGAACGCATGGGTACGAAAAGAGTTTAGTCATAAATTCGTAACTCCTCTTTATGAACCATATTTACCGTCTTTCTATTAGTATTCAACATTTTCGCTTCTTCTATTTTCATAGCCACAGCTACAACTCCTTTCAGAGCGAATGCAATAAAGGAGATTTCGATAAACTTCTGTATTATCTTTTATGAGCCGCTAATAAAGTACAATGCACGAGAAAGAAAATGCCAGAAAGTATCTGTCGGAGCACCATACAAATGGTTTGTATAGAGTTGCGTTTTATAAATGGTTGCAGTTGCGAACCAATCACGTGATTGGCTGAGAGAGATACAATGTAAAAGGACCAAATGCTTCGGTGTAGAGCTAAGATTGGTGGAGATAGTACGTGTCATGAGAGGTATTGCTGGGCGAAGACTACTGGAATCATATCGTAACACATATACCTTTCTTCGAGGCTTCATCAAAGAGTTTCGTACGGATGGTTTGTCCTTGGTTGGCATCACAGCGAAAACGCATCGCAATGCAACAACTATCTACCGAATGTGGCGCCAATAGTTGGAGGAAGACTGATGAAGGTAGGCGGACGTCCGAAATCCTGGATTGCTATATTCTACAAGAGGTGGCAGCCCGATACTTCACATTGGGCAACTTTCGGCTAGTTGTACATGCAACTATGGACATCTACGTATCCACGCGGACTCTGAATCGCAGAATGATTGGCTGAGGCAGATTTACGCTGCTCCCAGCCGTTGCTTTTCTAGACATGCGTGATGGGACGAATGAAACCATGTCATATTCAGTGGCGGCTCTGGCCTTTGTCTCATCACCGACAGTTATTCTAGAGAAGATGTGGTCACCGAGTTGATCTTGCTTCCACACTTGAACGTCATACACCTACTCAGTCTATTTTAATGAATTAGTGTGCTACCAGTTCCAACAACCGTTCACCACTTGTACGCATATTGGGTATAAACACGACGATGCATCTATGAGTTTCTTCAGCCCGTTTTCTTACCTTTCCTCCTTGCTATCCCTGATACCCAGTTTCTGAAATTTAACACCAGTTCTCATACAACCTATATCAGCAGACAGAGCGCACAAAGTGTGCAGTTGCTGCTCTGACCCGCCCGATTCCCAGACTTCTCTCCAATAGAGTATACCGTAATTGGCAGACGATTTAATACATCTGCATTATCCCCTCACATTTTCGATAAATTGTAGACACAGGTCAACTACACTTGGAGAGAGATATCTCAGGAGACCATCAGGGTTTGTTTTTTTCACTAGATACCTCGCCGTGTTGCAGAGTGTATAGTCCAACAAAACTGCCATAAATCTTACTGACTCAGGCCACATTATACTGTCTCCTCGCCATCACTTTCACGTAATCCCTCAGAATTTATATCACTTCTTTCCACCCACGTGTCCATATGTGTACTAAGTTACGTCTAACTGCGTACATTCCCTCACGGTGCGGTATTTGTATTCTATGACTTCCACTGTCCCGGTCCCAGATGGCATAACGAAGCCGGAATAAGAATTCTCGTTTTACTTTTCGTAATGTACACGTGATTTCCCATGGTCTTTCCCATGAGCTCGCTCAAATGTTTTATAATTTCATGTTTCCCCTAGAAACAACATAGTATGGTTAGTATTGGCGATTCTACCTACCGCCCCTGGTAGAATTTCGAAATAAAACTCGTTGTTGAAAATAGGGCATTAATATAAATACAATCTGCCAAAGTTCAATGTGTCTACCACGATTTCACTATTGGTTATGGCCGACATTTCGGCACGCACACACATAAATGCTCTTTGAATAATTATTGACTTATTTATTTATTTATCATGAGCAGGCTTGATGAAACTCTTGGATGTAGTTCGATAAAGTAGTAAACAAATTAATACTTATATGTTAACAAATTAATTATTATATTTTAGGTAGATATTCGTGGAAGACAAAAACTGCGCATTAAAAATATGACGAAAAAGGATTTAAGGCAATTAAAGTATCACGTTTTCCCCGCGAATTTTTGATGATGAGTAAAAAACGAAAGCGTGAGTTCCCAGCAAAAATTTCCCTCGTGCGGATAATTAATAACTGAAATTTGAATTTTTAATATATCCGCTCCCCCATCCCTAAAAGCAGCAATGAATACAAACCTGAAGAAGAGAAACTACCAGTTTCTTTCTTCTTTATGGGTGATGGGAGGGGTGGCTGCTACCGCCGCGAGCAACTCGTATTTACAGTTCAAAAATTATATTTATATTACTAGAAATACTGGTTATCTCTTTCAATTCGTATGTTTTGGCTAAACTTCATTGGGAACAGATGACGCCCATAGTCATTAACGTTTAAAACAGCTCTTAAAATTCTTTGAAATTTATCTACAGTATAAAAAAAACTTGTTACCCAGTATTCAGGGTTAGAAATGGATTGTGTAACATGACAAAATTTTATATTAAAGTTTTATAAGGGCAAGATATGTTTTCTTTTTTGTTTGCTGAATTCAAAGCGAAAATGCCAGATAATAAAGAAAATAATGTCACATCAAAAAAATGGGAAAATGTCAAGTGGTTATTCAAATACGTAATTATGCATCAAAATGGGCCATTACTAAATGGCAACGTATATTGTAACGAAACTATTGAAAGCTGAGGATCATTAATTGTAAATTACGAAGGTATGGATACAGATTACAAAATAAAACTAACATTGATTTTGAGAAATGGTATGTTGATAAACTTTCTCTTGGAAATTTTAATCAAATGCTGCTACTTCAATAACAGCACGACCGAATCAATAAAACAGTTATTTCCAGATAATTTTTCAGCACCCAGAAAAGCATAAATTCCCAATTCTGAAATTGAATCTATCCGATTACCACAAGCAGAAAGAAATTAACTGAAATAACAATTTGAATGATCAGACGGTTTCATCGTTAGTCATTCCGGTAAAAAAGTTATAAGTTATATGCAAATCTGAAATTGACCAAAAAGATTATTTCATGAGATATGTGTTTCTTTCTGTTCAGCTAGAGAAGTAACTCCCATTTGATATTTCCGAAATCATGTGTTTCTCGTTATGTGACAAAACATCTGCTTCACTTGGAAATATTTAATATCGCAAGCTCGATGGACTTCCTCTCTTTGCATTAAATGATGAAAACGTAACTGAAATAAAAATAATGACAGTCATTTGGTTGATATGGTCTCAATGAATGAATTGCGAATTATTCTCCGAGAAAATTCTAAATTACATGTAGCTCACAGGAATAAAATATGGTAACTATGGTTTCAACACGAAGACATCATTAGACATAAATTACTTTGAACGTGTAGATACACAAGTAGCTCTGAAGGACATTGTTTCTATGTCTCTACGAAAACGAGACTTGGTAAGCATGTCGTTCAAAGTTTTCTTTTGCATCAGAAATATATGAATTCTTACCACCATAGCCTTCTCCAAAAGCGATTAAATGTTGGGGAGTTAGTGTTAGCCATGGGTAGTAGATATTTTTATTTTACGAGGGTTAAAGTGTAGAAATGATTAAAATAGTCACACAAGATTGTGAAAACGAAATGGAACAGAATAACTTGGAGAGAGAGAAAAAATACTTATATATTAGGGGTATGCAAAAGTTTCCGCCGCTTTAAGGAGAAAAGAGACAGGACCAATCAGAAAACCAGTACATATTTATTCAACGAAATATTGGCCGTTAGCATCAATGACCTTTTGCCATTTTTCAGGGAACAAATGAATGCCCCTGTGTTAGGAGGAATCGGGTTTTGAACTGAAGAACGTAGTGACGAAATTTTCTAGCTCTAAAACCGTAGTGAACCGCTGTTGAGCTAGGGAATGTTGCATAGAGTGAAACAGATGTAACTCTGAGGGTGCAATGTCCGGGGAGTTAGCCGTGTGGGGTAAAACCTCCCAGTTTAACTATTCAAGGGTTGATTTCGTGGGGGCACCGACGTGTGCTCTGGCATTATCGTGTAATAGGATGCCTGGGTGGCGTCCTTTACCAGTCCATTGGCGTTTTTGCTCGATTGCGGGGTTCAGTTTCATCAGCTGATCGCTATATCGTTGTGCAATGATTGTTTCGCCCGGCTTCAAGAGTTAGAAGTACAGCACTCCAAGCATATCCCACAACACACACACAGCAACACCTTTTTCCCGTAGATATTCCGTTTTGCAGTGGATGTTGATGGCTGGCCTGGGTCGACCTAGGTGCGCTTGCGTGAGAAGTTGTCGCAATAGACCCGTTTTCATCCCAGGTGACCATCTTCCACAAGAAGTTCTTCCGTTGAAACCTCTTCAGCAACGACATGCAGATGCCCAAACATTGACCAATATTACTTCAGAAAAAACTGTCTTGCTGGAGCAGCACTGCCAGAGGTGGCCCAGAACTATGTTGCCGCCACCCAACCGTCAATAAATTGTCCGGGCGGCCAATACATGAGCCAGCAGTTCGGGCCAGCGGCGGGCCAAAAGTGACGCCATATCAGTTGGTATATGTCAGAACAGGGCCATTACTCATCCATCACAGGCAGTAGCTGCCACAAGTGGCCCTTCAGTGGCTCTTCAAGCACGTGCCATAAATGATGGCTAGCCTAATGTGGGCCGCTAGTACTCCGGCAGTGGCAGCCGGCCATCACGTGACGTAACTGATGGCTTTCCGAATCTTGTTCGCCAATATCCCAGTAGTAGTCATAAAAAATAAAGAAAGAAATAATAAACGCAGTTTCCTAAAGCTAGAACTACTACTTTTTTCGCCTGATGAAACTTCTGCATTACAGCACTGCGCTGGGCAAAATTTTCTCAACTGGTCCTGAAAAACACCCGTTTCGACCTGGGTGGATACGAACCAGGGACTGTCTGCGTGGGAAGCGGGAGCTCTACCAACAGGACTGATTTGCCACGCAGGAGCACTTGCTTGAAGCTGAGCCTCTTTCCTGACGAATGTGTAACGACGGTTCTCTTTTGAACTTTACAATATTGCGATGTATTTTTCATAAATGTCAGTTTCATATAACTCATAAATTTATTTTTTCAACGAAACGATTTTTTTTTCCTTAAGGGAAGTTCACTCATTTTCAACGAGTGTACCAACTTAAAGGCGCTTTCCAAGGTTTCATGATTTCCTTGTCGTTTTGAAAGGTGATTGTTGAATTAATATATTTACCCATTCATGTCACATGCTGTTACATTTTTAACATTGTATCTTTTCTTTCCACTGTCCGAAGTTACATTTGTTTTAAAGAGGAAAGATATTTTACTTTACTTCTCCTTATTTTCATAAGTGAATTCTTCCAGTCTTGTGTATTCAACCCATGGATGAATACATTATATCCACATAGCGTTGCTTTTTATATTTTTAAAATAATTAATAAATTTTGTACGCGTATAATTCTTTTTTTCCAACATAACGTTTTTTTAATGTTTTTCTTGGACTTTTGTTTCAAGCAGTTTAGTGTATGTTAAAACATAAGATCTCACAAAAATTATTTCTTGTTTTAATGGGAATGAAGTGGGTGTATTTTATGGATTAATCTGATATCTTCGTCGACGTGGCATTTCATTATAGGAAATTAATTCGCCTCTCTACATATAGTTTTTTTTTCTTAACACCCGGTGAAATAACACAATGGCGATAGCATCGTCTTCAACTAACTGGTACCACGAGAGACACGGCAGTGTTGCTTCTGCGCATGCACAGTCCCGTTGCTTTTACCTGGTGTTGGGGTTACATCGGTTGCCAGCTACGGGCCATTAGTGGTACTTGCTTGGAGGCCCACAATTCACGGCGATGCTGCAGGGTCATCAATGGCTGCCATCAACGGACAACTACCGCGACATGAGGGGCAGATTTCAGCCAGCAGTGACCCATCACTGCCAGCTGGTGGCCAACAGTTTTCCAAAACTTGTGTTTTTGCTGGGTACACTCCGTTAAAGTATGCGGAACCCTCTTACCAATATTCTGGATCTTCCCCAATGCCTGTAGACGCCGCACCACCGTCGATTTAATCCCTTTCAAACGTTTCGCCAGTTGCGTGGCCGATTGTGTGGCATCCTCTTGCAACAGCGAATCCATCTCCTCGTCTGCGAGTTCCCGCGTTCTTCCTGCACGTGGCTTGTCTTCCAAGCTCTGATCACCTTTCTTAAACCTGGAAAAAACATTCTAGACACGTCCGCTCATCCATAACCGTTTTGCTTTACGCCTGACATATTGAACCGTATGCTTCACTCGCACCTTTCCATAAATTAAACATGAATAACAAACAGTTCCGCAAATAAACTTTATCGACCGACGTGCTTGGCTTCACATACGAACTGACAGCACGGGTGGACTGGCGGTTAGACCCCTACAACGCCCGCTAGCGGGGGCGGCAGAAACCTTTGTATACCCCTAATATCAAGTGTAATACTGAAAGACGAGACGTAGTCGTGGCAATAAAATGTTTTCGAACGGCGAAACAAATGCAAATGGACCGTGTGCCGTACCTACCTCAGAGGTGTCAAGACGGCAAATTTGCACCGACGAACTTAATTGGTGTAGCTCAATTGGAAAATCTTTGGGCTACGGAGCAGGAGAGAGTGGTTTCAAACCGCGCCACTTGCCAATGGCTCGTTTCCCTACAAACGGGTATACTGAAACAGCCAAATAACCGAAAATAAAGTAACACAAATAAAACGATGTTAAAAAAGCTACTCGAGGTTCCTGAATCCTCTAGTAAAGTTGTTAAAAAATCAAACGAGAACGTTCAAGGAAAAATTTAGACACAAACAAAAGGTACATAAAATGGTTAAGGGTGAATGGCCACCCCGATGGTGCAATTATTTAAGCGCTTCATGTCTCATTCCGGACTTGAGCCCGAAATGAGGCATGCATCGAGAGTTTGTTTTACTGAACTGGTGCTGACATTTCCTTGGAACCAGTGACTCTAAATTAAGCACGAGCGATTGCCTATATCTCTTATAATTGCTCACGGTGGTCGTTAAACCCCGAAAGAAAACAATAAAAACAAACGAAAGTGCTGAAACGTTCCAGGAAAATTTCGCCTGGGCGGTGTTTCCGATGGCTTGAAAGCTAAAGATAAAATATCAGTATCATGCAAACCAATTTGGTTTACTGTTAGGCAAACAGCCAAGCTTGTCGGTTTCTCTATAATAATGAATTCGTCTGCTGGAGGATGATGTCTTTCGTTTCACTTAATAAACTTCGTTATCTAATAATCTAATAAATCAGTCTTCGTTTTATGAGATGAAAATAAAACATTTTCTTTAATCCAGGAGCAAATGCTGAACCTTCCAGTACATGCCAGCCCGAGCCCGGAATTTTTCACTTAGATGATGAAAAATAGGTTGGCCCGAGGGACGGTTTGGCTTCTGGCTTTCCGGCCAGGTCCGGGCAGACATCTAACTCACATATCGAAGCTTTTCCATACGCATAGTTGCGGCGCTTTAGGACGTCAGCAGCGTCTGCTATTGCTCAGATCAGTTGTAAGGGTTGTCATCTTCAACAATAAAATGGGTTTTCATCGTCAACAGTTGTATGGGTTGTCATCACCAACAACTGTATGGGTTGTCATCGTCAACAGTTGTATGGGTTGTCATCGTCAACATATAAATGGGTTTTCATCGTCAACAGTTGTATGGGTTGTCATCGCCAACAACTGTATGGGTTGTCATCGCCAACAACTGTATGGGTTGTCATCGTCAACAGTTGAATGGGTTGTCATCGTCAACAATTAAATGGGTTGTCATCGCCAACAACTGTATGGGTTGTCATCGCCAACAACTGTATGGGTTGTCATCGTCAACAGTTGAATGGGTTGTCATCGTCAACAATTAAATGGGTTTTCATCGTCAACAGTTGTATGGGTTCTCATCGTCAACAGTTATATGGATTGTCATCGTCAAAGTTATATGGATTGACATCGTAAACAGTTGTATGGGTTGTCATCGTCAACAGTTGTATGAGTTGTCATCGTCAACAGTTATATGGGCTGTCATCCTCAAAGTTATATGGTTTGTCATCGTCAACAATTGTATGGGTTGTCATCGTCAACAATTGTATGGGTTGTCATCGTCAACAGTTATATTGGTTTTATGGTTGTCATCGTCAAAGTTGTTTGGGTTGTCATCGTCAACAGTTGTATGGTTTGTCATCGTCAACAGTTATATGAGTTGTCATCGTCAAAGTTATATGGTTTGTCATCGTCAACAATTGTACGGGTTGTTATCGTCAACAATTGTATGGGTTGTCATCGTCAACAGTTGTATGGGTTGTCATCGTCAACAGTTGTATGGGTTGTTATCGTCAACAATTGTATGGGTTGTCATCGTCAAAGTTGTATGGGTTGTCATCGTCAACAGTTGTATGGGTGGTCATCGTCAACAGTTTTATGGTTTGTCATCGTAAACAGTTGTATGGGGTTTTTTTGTCATCGTCGAATTCAACGAGTCTTCAAGAACGTGTTTCGTCTGCGAGTGAATAATCTCTGCTACGAAACTTCGCGAACCAATATGGAGACGTTCGAATGCTGTCAGCTTCCTCACCACACACAGCAGATATTTTTTTTTTTGCGTTCTTACGCTTGCGATTGAAAAAACGGCGAAAATGAAAATGTTGTTTGAACCAGTATTTAAAATACACCAAATGAACACAACTAAACCGATCACGCAGAACTACACTACTGATTGTGAAACTTGCAACACCATGAAGGACTGCTGGTATTAGCTTGAAACCTACAGGACATGTACAACAGGTTAGGCCATACAAATTTTTAAAATGTCATTAAAAATGCGCTGTCAGTTTCGGAGTAGCGAATTGTCCGGACTTGGGTACAAAGAGCTGGATCAAACAAGATGTTGCTATCAGTGAAGAGCCAACATTGAGACGGAAGGGTGTTTCCTGTGTCTCAATATGCCACATCACTAAAGAAGGATTCGTTATGAGCATCCGGCGGACGACGGGCGAAGAAGGATTGCTTGAATGAGAGAAGCTATATTTTCCTACCACGAAATTGCCAGACGTACGGGATGTTCAATAATGCTAACGTGTCGTCAGTGGACAGATTAGTCTCGGACGCACAGAGATCAAGAAAATGGACTGAAAAATCGCACAACCTTACGGGAGGATAGACAGATATACTGCATGACAGTGGCCGATCGCTCAGCGATTTCCACTGTGTTCGCGCAGCAGTGGACCAGTCACAGGTCAGATTTCGTCGCCCAGCACAGTTCGACGTCGTCTGCTTAAGAGAGTACTAGTCGCTGGCAGCCCATTGATGCGCATTCCTTGACCCTCAACCAGAGACGCCTGAGGCTGCAATGGGGTCTCAAACCCACATATTGTCACCCTGATTAGCAACAGGTATTTTTTCTGACGAGTCACCATTCAGCTTAATGCACCGTGTTGGTTCCATACATGTTCGAAGACATTGCGGTAGACGACACCATTGTAGCAGTGTCATACCGACCCAACGCCAAGCGTCGTGGTTTGAGGCACCATTGAGTTCAGTCTGCGATCTCGACTGATACGAAATGAGGCAACCCTTAACAGCCAGCGATAGATCAGGACGGTTTTATATGCTGCCTTTAAAATTGTCCTGGCTGTATATTCCAGCAGCACAATGTTCTGCCACATGTGGCCCTGAATTTTCAAGACGACTTCCATGCATGGCAAGTTCCTCTTCTTCCCTGACCTACACGTTGGTCGGATATGCCTAGACATAGTGGCTAAGCAATTGGCCAGTCAGTCCTCTCCGCCAGTCACCACAAATGAACTCTGGTCTCGAATAGAAGCAGCCTGGCAGGTCATTCCTCAGGACGATATCGAAAACCTCTTCCATTGTATGCCACACCGTGTAGAAGCTGTTTTTGTTGCTTGAGGTGGCTTTACACGATACTGAGTTTTAAAGCCAAAAAATTCGTGTATAGCTCTATCTCTTGCAGCATGAGGAATCTGTGATATAAATTTCATATCAATAGTAGCGCGATTCTTCTTGGTGTTGCACTTTTCACAAACAGAAGTTTACTTTTACTTAGAATGTCGGGGCCTGACCTTTCAGAACATGCAAATCCGATGTGTCTGCAATGCAAATCAGCCTTTAATATTGTTACTAACGATATACACTGTATTGCCAAAAGTCACCGGAAAAACCTTCAAAAGCAAATGAACCGATCCGCTGCGTTGTTCAGATGTGAGGTACAGCTGCCAACGGTATGCAAACAAGCCTGCAGCTGACCGCGATCATATCGCACTGTGAGGTTGAGTAAAAATATCGCGGCGGGAGAGAACTGACTTTGAGAAAGGACTGTAGGGCCTTATATTAGTGGGTTGTCCATAAAGGAAACCGAGAGGCGTTTAAACATACCCAAGTCAACTGTTTTGGATGTACTGAATAAATAGAAGACACGTGGCGTGCCTGAAGCAGGATAACGTACCGGCAGACCAAATAAAATTTGTGATAGAGGACGTCGAAATCCCAGGAGAGTAGTTACAGCTAATCGACAGAGTACTGCACAAGACCTCAGTATACAGTTGAGTAAAAATTCTGGAACAACCGTATATACACGTACAATTCGCAGAAAACCTAATTCCATGGGCTACTGTGGTCGTGCGGCTGCTCATAAGCCTTTCGCCTCCACTCGAAATGCCACTCTTCGTTTAGCATGATGTAAAGAACATTTATCGTGGACCGTAGATCAATGGAAACGAGTCTTATGTACTGATGAATCCAGATACACGATCCATCAGTACGATGGACGTGTGTGGGTATGGCGGTAGCTGGGGGAACGCTATTTACCACAGTGTATTACTGTTCCTACGGTCAAGTTTGGAGCTGGGAGTGTACTCGTGTGGGGATGCTTTCGTGGTATGATCCCGGCCCTTTGGTAATCGTGGGCAGACCTGTTAACCAGCACGTCTACCTAGATATTCTAGATCAATATACCCTAAAAGATCTGTGGCAATACTAGGGAACCGAAACTTGTTGGTACCAGCAGGATAATGCACCAATACATAGAGCAAGAACTGTTACGGCATGGTTTGACGATAATTCCTTATCGTGTGGTGACTGTCCAGCACATATCCCTGAACTTGTTCCCATAGAGCACCTATGGGGTGAATTAGAGCGCCGCATAAGAAGTTTGGAACAAAGGCCTACGACAAAGCAACAGTTAGCAGCAGCGTTATGTACTGAATGGAAACGCATACCTATCGCTGTGTTCCAAAACCTTGTCGAAAGCATGTCCCGAAGGGTTAGTGCATGCATTAAGGCCAAAGGTGGACAGACACCGTACTAATGTATGTCAATAAATGCCATGCTGTGTTTCTATTCTAGGTGTCCTGCGACTTTTGTCAATATAGTGTATATCACGAAAATATGAAAATACATTTTACATGACCCCACAGATATCCTTCGGTCTTCTGCGAATTTGCTCAAGAGATCTCTTGTCACAAGCTCCACGCTCTACCGCAGTCTCTCCGGTCGTCGTAGTATTTCCTTCGGAATTTTTGCTTTGATTCCTCCAGTAGTCTGCCTCGTGCTATTCTGCACTTAGTGTGGACTTTAATGGTCAGTGTCCTGCGGATAATGTCCTGTTGTTTGCCACTATATTGTGCCTGTTTTCTGTGTGTATCATATGTGTCCCATCTGATTCTGTTCCGTATGCTCTGCCATGTTATATCCTTTCACCTGTGATTTGTATTTCCCCGTCTCTTCACTGCATCGATCACTGAGACCCATTAATGCGACTGTGAAAGCTTCGGTTTTCTCCATCAACGAAAGCAGGCAACTGTCCCACAAAAACTGTGGAATCTGTACGCCTAGTTCACTAACATTCTGTAGATTGATTTGAGTAGATTAGCGCTAATCAAATGTTTCTCTTATATGAGCATAAAGATAGCAATGGTTGACCTAGCAGCTGAACTGCGAATCATTCAATCGAAGTACTATGTTCAGAATAATCAAAAACCGAATATAGCGTATTTATTCCATTTAATGTTTTGGTTTAATAAGCACAAAAATTAGCCAAGCTTTCGCTCCCCACTGGGAGGCTTTTTCAAGGCAATGGTAGACCTAAAACTGCCGAAAATCAATACACTTGTTCTAATTAGACACAAAAATGCCGAAAATCAGTACACTTGTTCTAATTAGACATAAAAATGCAAGAAATTAGAACAGACATAAAAGACCTCGAAAAACCATCCCAGTGGAGTGCGAAAGCTTGGCTAATTTTTGTGCTTATTACACTACAAAAGTAAACGGATTTAATACGCTATATGCGTTTCTTGAGTGTTCACCATCTGGTGTATTTAAAATACCGTTACTATATATTCACGACAAAAAATAAACACAGCTTGTCTACCTAACAGTCATTTGCAAAAGTTTAAGAACACCTGTTGGTATTAGGAAGTTGCCGATTGCGTCAGCTACTGTCTGTATTACTCAACTTCCTGTAGGTGTTGCATCATCCTACAGCGATAGAGTTGGAGGAAGCGTGCGAGCGGCAGTTTGCTTCTGGTTTTCATGCTGAGTGGTTTTGTACGTGTTTTCTGCATAACGAAAAATGGGCAAAATCGTTCATTAAGTGTTACTCAGAGGGCACAAATAGGGACTTTACAGCGTGACGGATACTCGGAACGTGTCTTAATCAGAAAGGTGCATGTGAGCAAGTCATTAAAAATGACATTTAAAAATGTGAGCTATTCATAATATGATCGTGAAATATCGAGATACAGGTGAATGTAGCGACTGAAGGAGAAGTGGACGTGAAAGGAAAACAACCCCACGAGATGAAAATACGATTACGCGAATAGTCATGCGTTCTCCGAGGAGTTCGTGGAAGAAAATCAAGGCTTTTCTACTTTTAAAAGAGTCTGGTATTAGTATCATCATTGTTTTACAACGTCTTAGCAAAGATTTTGGAGCGTCATCAAACGTGGACTGCTAGAAATTGGAACCAAGTTCATTTTTCCGATGAATCAACTCTGCGTCAATTTGAATCACGTAAAGCACATGTTCGACGA
Organism: Macrothele yani; assembly: GCA_039090855.1. Taxonomy (NCBI): domain Eukaryota; kingdom Metazoa; phylum Arthropoda; class Arachnida; order Araneae; family Macrothelidae; genus Macrothele; species Macrothele yani. Next base: position 193,648,591 of record CM076995.1, read on the forward strand.
TCAAAATGCAAGATGATATGGGGTTCTATGCCTAGTTGCGTAACTAACATCCCCGCAGCTGCGGGATACAGGTGAATGTAGCGATTGAAGGAGAAGTGGATGTGGAAGGAAAACAACCCCACGAGATGACAATACGATTACGCGAATAGTCATGCGTTCTCCGAGGAGTTCGTGGAAGAAAATCAAGGCTTTTCTACTTTTAAAAGAGTCTGGTATTAGTATCATCATTGTTTTACAACGTCTTAGCAAAGATTTTGGAGCGTCATCAAACGTGGACTGCTAGAAATTGGAACCAAGTTCATTTTTCCGATGAATCAACTCTGCGTCAATTTGAATCACGTAAAGCACATGTTCGACGATCAAAATGCAAGATGATATGGGGTTCTATGCCTAGTTGCGTAACTAACATCCCCGCAGCTGCGGGATACAGGTGAATGTAGCGATTGAAGGAGAAGTGGATGTGGAAGGAAAACAACCCCACGAGATGACAATACGATTACGCGAATAGTCATGCGTTCTCTGAGGAGTTCGTGGAAGAAAATCAAGGCTTTTCTACTTTTAAAAGAGTCTGGTATTAGTATCATCATTGTTTTACAACGTCTTAGCAAAGATTTTGGAGCGTCATCAAACGTGGACTGCTAGAAATTGGAACCAAGTTCATTTTTCCGATGAATCAACTCTGCGTCAATTTGAATCACGTAAAGCACATGTTCGACGATCAAAATGCAAGATGATATGGGGTTCTATGCCTAGTTGCGTAACTAACATCCCCGCAGCTGCGGGATACAGGTGAATGTAGCGATTGAAGGAGAAGTGGATGTGGAAGGAAAACAACCCCACGAGATGACAATACGATTACGCGAATAGTCATGCGTTCTCCGAGGAGTTCGTGGAAGAAAATCAAGGCTTTTCTACTTTTAAAAGAGTCTGGTATTAGTATCATCATTGTTTTACAACGTCTTAGCAAAGATTTTGGAGCGTCATCAAACGTGGACTGCTAGAAATTGGAACCAAGTTCATTTTTCCGATGAATCAACTCTGCGTCAATTTGAATCACGTAAAGCACATGTTCGACGATCAAAATGCAAGATGATATGGGGTTCTATGCCTAGTTGCGTAACTAACATCCCCGCAGCTGCGGGATACAGGTGAATGTAGCGATTGAAGGAGAAGTGGATGTGGAAGGAAAACAACCCCACGAGATGACAATACGATTACGCGAATAGTCATGCGTTCTCCGAGGAGTTCGTGGAAGAAAATCAAGGCTTTTCTACTTTTAAAAGAGTCTGGTATTAGTATCATCATTGTTTTACAACGTCTTAGCAAAGATTTTGGAGCGTCATCAAACGTGGACTGCTAGAAATTGGAACCAAGTTCATTTTTCCGATGAATCAACTCTGCGTCAATTTGAATCACGTAAAGCACATGTTCGACGATCAAAATGCAAGATGATATGGGGTTCTATGCCTAGTTGCGTAACTAACATCCCCGCAGCTGCGGGATACAGGTGAATGTAGCGATTGAAGGAGAAGTGGATGTGGAAGGAAAACAACCCCACGAGATTACAATACGATTACGCGAATAGTCATGCGTTCTCTGAGGAGTTCGTGGAAGAAAATCAAGGCTTTTCTACTTTTAAAAGAGTCTGGTATTAGTATCATCATTGTTTTACAACGTCTTAGCAAAGATTTTGGAGCGTCATCAAACGTGGACTGCTAGAAATTGGAACCAAGTTCATTTTTCCGATGAATCAACTCTGCGTCAATTTGAATCACGTAAAGCACATGTTCGACGATCAAAATGCAAGATGATGTGGGGTTCTATGTCTAGTGGCGTAACTAACATCCCCGCAGCTGCGGGATACAGGTGAATGTAGCGATTGAAGGAGAAGTGGATGTGGAAGGAAAACAACCCCACGAGATGACAATACGATTACGCGAATAGTCATGCGTTCTCCGAGGAGTTCGTGGAAGAAAATCAAGGCTTTTCTACTTTTAAAAGAGTCTGGTATTAGTATCATCATTGTTTTACAACGTCTTAGCAAAGATTTTGGCGCGTCATCAAACGTGGACTGCTAGAAATTGGAACCAAGTTCATTTTTCCGATGAATCAACTCTGCGTCAATTTGAATCACGTGAAGCACATGTTCGACCACCAAAATGCAAGATGATGTGGGGTTCTATGTCTAGTGGCGTAACTAACACCCCCGCAGCTGCAGGGGAAGGGGGCGCTGGTAACGAAGGGGCGTACTGCAGCTGCCAGTTATAGTGTTATGAAAAAATTCGAATATGCACGATAATTAACCCAAAGATTTATATTTTGCTTTAAGATATATTCAGCTTTGCCTAAATAAATGCTTAGTGTCACTTTTAAAACACTGAGTGTCCTACAGATTGAGAGTGTTCGGCACTCTGGTTGTAATACGATTGCTCTGCAATGGGTTGTAAATAATACGATCGCCCTCTCTCTCTCTCTCTGCGCTGCCGAGGAAAAGCGCGAGGCCACAGTGGGATTTCCCGTGGATGATTTGGGAAAACAGTCAGTTACCTAAGATTACGTGCACGACAGGCGTCAACATTTATTCACAGCAGCGGCAGATCTGCAATGTGTAAGAGGGTGATTTATTTTAGTTTTGGACAAAGCAATTACACGTATTGTCAAATCTATTGCTTAAAAAGTTAAAACTACAGAGCTGTAGATACCACCACTACTTTTGCGGACACTCTCTTTTACTTCCTAACCCCTTTCTCTCCTCCAACCACCACACACACTCTCTCGTGTTCGAAATCCTGAGAAAATGACTGTGCTTAGGGGTGTTGAAGTAAAACTTGTGGGGGTGGGATGGGGAGGAAGGTGGAGCACGTTGTACGAGTTACTCCACTGGCTATGTCAGCATCCAGTACTGCTTCATTATCCTTTTAGCTGACAGGCACCAGAGCAATATGCACTATCCCTTAATCCAGTTAAAGGGAAATCGCTCTCAGTAGTAATTCAGTAAAATTACATAAATCAAATGCTTAGGTTTTTATCATACACTTAACAACACAGCTGTAGTTGATTCAATTCTGGACACATTTTATGTTATAGAAGTAGTTCATTAAATTCTGGAATTTTTTTATCCAGCACTTTGAACTTTGTCGGCAGTTGAAGTACAACCAACGGATATCTCGCCGATGCAAAACGTTTTCACGAAGGGTTTTTTTTTAATTAGTACTTTAATTTTTTCTTTAAAACCTGATAACACAGCCCGCAGTCACATAATTCTTCAGGTGAAATATATTCTCTTCTCCAGGTATTTATTCAGTTTATTTATTTTTGCATAAGGGTAATTTCACGCCACGGTTTGCTTTCGGGTAGGAATTTATCGGCCCATTACTTTGCAAGAATTTTTGTCCTGGTGTAATTACACTCATTTGTATAATATCTTTGCAATTTTACCACACGCATCTATCCGTAGAAGAAACAATTCCCTAGATGCACATTGAAGTCACAGGTGGCAGTAAATGAACATATACAAAATGATAATATTCGATTTTTGCCGAACGTTCTGATTAAAGTTACATTTTCAGGTGCCGCTTGCTGCTGCTAGTCTTCAACCATAAAATATTTTTTTTAAATTGCTCTTTCCCGCGTGTGTGCCATGAGATTGTAACGAGATTTCGCTTTATGTCTTTCTCAAAAACATTTGCCCCTAAATCTGCAAAAATGCTATTTCTCACACGTCGAAAGCTTATCGATTTACTTACTCAAAGCTGTTATTCCATTGTAAAAAAATAATTTCCAGGAAAGGCTATTTCAAACCTTTCCAGTTACATTACTCTTTATTTTAATTTGTCATGAGATTTCATTTTTAGCAGTCCTTTTGTAAAAAAGATCGTGCTTCTGTTATCGGTTCGTCCGTCCATCAGATCCTGACACAGAGTATCTTTGCTAATATTAGTCGGATTTGAAAAATTGTTTCTGCATTGGAAAGCTTAAAACGTACGAATGCTGCGCTTTTTTTTTTTTTTTACGATGCACAATTTCGCCGCCGCTAGGGTGCGTAAATTGTGATGATATCGAATTCAAAATACATTTTATTTCATATAGTTGCTTCTAAACATCCGATTGGAAAATGTTTTTTACCTTTGGATTCCATTTATGTCGAAGATTATTTTGAGTACAATCACTTTTTCAAGTTACGCATAGGTTTTCCGCTAGGGGGCATAAAACTATATTGCGTTCTTCCCGATATCTCTGCTTCTAAAACTCCGCTTTGAAAAATTATTTCTGCACCGGATGCAGCTCCTGACGGAAAATGTTTTTCATGTAATTTCTGATTTTTTGGTAAAAATGGCTTAGCTGCGACATAAGCGTTAATTTCTGCTTCTGATGCATTTACAGTAAAATCTGAGCTTCTAAAATCTGGAATGAAGAAATTCTTTCGTGGACCGATGATGTTCACGACGATAAACATTTTAGATTATTTTCTTAAAATATTACATGGTTTCTCCGCCAGGGGGCGTAGATGCATGTCTTATTTTTGTCAATATCTCTGCTTTTGATTTGAAAATTTCCTTCTTTGTTAGACAGAGCTTCCGGTACGAAATGTTTTTCATATTATTTCAAAAATTTCAAGCAGTTTATAGACTTTCCGCTAGGGGCGTTATGGTAAACTGCGTTTTCCCCGATACCTCTGCTTCTAAAACTTCGATTTGAAAAATGTTTTTCTGCACCCGCTATAGCTCTGGAAGGGAAATCTTTTGCACATAATTCCCGATTTTTGGTAAAAAAAGATTTGCCACCAGGGGTCGTAAGTCTTAATTTCTACTTGCGATGTACTTGCAGCAAAATTTTAGCTTCTAAAATATTGATTGAAATAAATTCTTCCGTGGACCGTCTACTGACGCAGGTAAACTTTTTCGGATTATTTTCTGCTTAAAATAATGCATGGTTTTTCCGCCAGAGGGTGTAGATATATATCTTATTTTTATGAATATCCCTACTTCTAAGAGTTCGATTTAAAAAAAATTCTTCGTCAGATAGCGTTTCCCATGCAAAATGTTTTTGATATAATTTCAAAAGTTTCAAGTAATTCATAGACTTTTCTGTAGGGGGTTTTAAGGTAAATTACGTTTTTCGTGATATCTCTGCTTTCAAAACTCCGATTTGAAACATTCTTCCTGTATCGCATACAGCTCCTGATAAGAAATGTTTTACATAAAATACCTAATATTTGATAAAGAATGATTTTTGGCCACTAGGGGGCGTAAGTGTTAATATCTGCTTTTGATATATTTGCAGCAAAATCTGAGCTCCTGAAAACTAAATTGAAAAAATTCTTTCCTAGGCCGATGCCGCTCACATCTAAAAACATTTTGAGAATACCTTCTTCTTAAAATAATGCATGGCTTTCCCGCCAGGGTGCGTAGATTCATATAATATATTTGCCGTTATCTATGTTTCTAAGAGACCAAGATTTGAAAATTAATTTTTGTGTTGGAGAGCCTGTCCACTGCTAAATGTTTCTCATATAATTTCAAAATTTTCTTAACGCACAAATCTGCTACCAGATGGCGTAAGTTCACGTTTCCGTTTACAGCAATATCTGCGGGATTAAAAACCCGATTGAAAAACTTTTTTTCCCGTCAGATATTACTCTTTTCCATACCGGTTGCATTGCCTTCGAATAGCTTTGATAATGTTAATTCGCGTCAGAACGGATTCAAAAGATGTACTCATACAACCGAAAATCGGTGTCGTCTTCCTTGTTGTTATTTGTCAAGCGATTTATTTCTCCTTCCTTCAGATATTGTATTCTTCACAGTTTCAAAATTTGTGCTGGCTCAATTTTCAAGGTAATTTGGTTTTTAATTTCAGCTTCTTTACTTTTATATTATTTAAAATAAAAGCGATTTTTACATGAAACTTCCGGGATATCCAATGTGGGATGGGTGAGTTCAGTTCGTATCTGAAATGTGTGAGTTCAATCACATGTACAAGAAAAGTAAAAAAAAAAAAAAAAAAAGATAAATATTTATTGGAAATACTATAGATGGGTGTTGGAGTTTTAGGAACACATTGATCACGATGTAAACAAGAAAAGCGTTATATCTGTTATTAAAATTATAGAGTTAACCTGCTGTTCACTTTTTTCAGCTAGACATATTGCAGAATCGATTATACGTTTTTAAATGGACGAAGTAAAATGCATATGTAATTGAAAAAAGAAACGCATAAATAAAACCGGAAAAGTTGAACATTAGAGGCAATTTAGAATATTTGGATCGGCGATTTTTTACGTATAAAAATGTATAAACGAGATGTTTCTGTATCTGGGGTAAGCTGGCCACATAAAAGTGTATTTAGGTCGCAGCAAAGGTCAGTGGGAGTTATTCAACGAATATCTGGCTCCTGACAGCCCTCGAGATAGTGAAAATGCTGGATACCTTGGGTACCAGATGAACTGACAGCAGTTAAAAAGTCACATTGTTTAAAGGTGTGTTTCCCTCTTTTCAAAGCACAGGCAGGAGGGATTCCTGCATCCGATTTTAACCTGCGAGGAAAATTGGGTCTTCTACAACAACCACAAGCTATCAGCAGAGTGGTTGGATATCGTGGAAACATTTAACGACTGCCCAACGCGACCCCTACACCGGTGGAAACTGCGGGTACCTTTTTTGCAGATCTGCTGCTGGCTTGATCCAGCATTAATTTTTCCGACCAGATGAGACCATTAGTTCGAACCGCTATTGTGTTTAAATGCTCATCCATTTTTAGAACGTTTCTGATGATAAATTACAGAAAATAAAAGAAGTTCAAAGAATTGAAACTGGTGTTAAATGAGCACGAAAGAAACATCTACTACAGTTAAATATGCTCTGCTAAGAAAATGGCTTAAGTAAACAAGCTGTGGATAGGAGTTTTTTCTTCTGGTTTTTAAGAAAAGAAATGTTCGTATTCTGTAATTAAAAAACGATGTGGACATCATGGAATAAGCATTTCTAAATGTAAAATAAGCAAATATTATTAATAATACAGGAAAAATTGCCAAACATTGCTTTTAACAGGAACAAGAACATGCACTTTTACGACTGTTTCAAAAGTAAGGTCTCTGGTCTTAAAAGAAAATCCAGCGACCCAAAGAGGAATCGCTAAGTAGTTAAGAAAACTATGTATCAATTGTAAACAAGTTAGTAAATAATGATTTTAATCTGAAAAATAACACAATGCCCACAGCCTTTTACGTTGGCACGTGGCTGAGCGTGGAACACGGTGTAGACTTTATTATGAAAATCGCTGAACCGGAGAAAAGGGAAACTTATTGTGATCCTTGTTGAAGCATGGATCTACAACATGGATCTAAACGATTGTACCAAATAAAAATGGTCGATTTACTATCGCAAAAGAGCAGAAAAAGACTTACAAACTTGGTTCCGAGAATCCAAAGGAAGTCTGAGTGAAGGATTCATGATTATTGCTGGTTTCTCGTACAGTGGGAAATTTAAAGTGCAGAAAAGTTGAAAAGAAAGTTAAAACAATGTTTTAACTTCTATATTTAAGGAGCAAATACCATTCCTTTATCCACAGAGCCTTCAGAGAGTAGAACTCCATCAGGATAAGGCTATCTGTCATACATACAAATATACCATTCTATTTCTCGAAAAAATAAAAAAGAGGCAGGTAGCAAGTCCGTACCTATTTCTCATCATCCGTCAAAGTCTCTATGTGTCACCGATGGGCTAATGTGCTTTCGTGCTGCTATTGTAAATATAGCTCCTTTCTGGACACAGACCTAAAACAATGATTGGACTATGGAAAGCAGTAGAAAAGGAGTAGAATAAGATATCAGTACCAATTTTAAGAAATGCCATGCTATCTTGGAAATCTAGATGTAGGTTCATAGTCCAGAGAAAAGGCAATCAGATAGAATATCTAAGAAAAAATAATTTTATTTTAAACATTAGTACATTGTTGTTAATAGAAATTCCAACACCATAAAGAAATGCTCGGATTTGTACGCAATTCGCAGGGTAGTTATGGCACCATGGGTGATGCAAATCATTACAACTGTAGCACGCACCGACCTTACGCAGTTGTTAACATGTAAACATACCGCATAGGAGGGCGAGACAGCCATATGGACACTTGACGGAGTTTGAAAGAGGTAGAATCGTTGGACTCAGGGAAGTTTGTTTATCATACCGTGCTATTGCTCTACACGTTAAGCGTAACGCAACTACCGTTATGCGTACATGGCGTCAATGGACAAAAGAAGGTTCTACGCATCGTCGTCGAGGTCTGGAGCTCGAAATCGCACGACTGAGCGAGAAGACAGGCACTTGCACCGCATGGCAGTGACGTCCCGCACACCATCCACGACACCATCGTCTGATGTCTGCAGGATGGTCACACATCGTCTGATGTCTGCAGGATGGTCACACATCGTCTGATGTCTGCAAGCTCTGTTCGTCACCGATTGCTGTAGAGAGGCCACGTTGCTCGCCGTCCATTGATGCGACTTCTGTTACCTCTGGACCATAGGCGCCATCAATTCCAGTGATGACGAGAACGTCAAAACTGGAGCATTAAATGGGAGAGCATTGTGTTTTCGGACGAGTCCATATTCAATCTAAAGCATCACGACGGGAGAATCCTTGTTCTCAGATACCGTGGTGAGTGGCATCTGGAAGGCTGCATTGTGCAGCGCCATACCGGTCCCACTCCGAGCGTGATGGTCTGGGGCGCTATTGTGTTTTATTTACGCACTCGCCTAGTACACATCACAGACACAGTAAACAGTCAACGCTACGTCACGGAAGTATTGGAAGCTGAATTTTATTTTTATCCTTCCTTTAGACGATCTCTGGAGGCGTCTTCCAAAAAGACAATGCCGGACCCAAGCACATCGCCAAGAGGATGAGAGGGCGGGCTCAAGCCCACCTTGCCTCCCACCCAGTTCAAAATGGGCCATTTTTCAGTGTGTTTAACTTTAAAATATAATCTGTACTTTGCCAAGTAAGTAATTAGTCTTTCGTCTTACTTCATGTAACCCTAAGTATTTTCTCCTAGGGAGCGCGTTGCTTACGTCTCCTAAAAAAAAGAAAATATCGAAATAGCATCTGCAGGACAATGAAAAGTCAGTTGTTCTCCGCTGTTCCAATTCCTTAGTTCTTTTTCATAGTTCTTTTATTCCTTAGTTCTTCTTTTTCTTAAAGTTGGTTCTTTTTCTAGTTCCTTAGTTCTCTTCTTAAAGCTTTTTTCTTTTTCCAGTTCATCAACCAAAATTTTCTCTCTTTCCACGTTTATAAGTGAGTCACGGAAAAATTCTCATTGGCCGCCACCGGGAGTCGAACCCAGGGTCTCTCCCCAGTTACGCGCCGGATATGCTTCCGCTACACCACAGCGGCCTCGAATTCCTTCAGACGCACACACGCTAACTGCCAAGCCAATTTGGCAGGTTGCTTCTTGGAGCCCCGCACAATGCTGGGGAATTCACCAAAGATGGTAAGCAGCAACTGAAGAAATAATTAGAAGGCGAATGAATAATTAATAGTTCTTATCTTAAAGCTTTTATCTTTTCGTTTTTCTTTTATTCCTCAATTATTTTTCTCAAAGCTCGTTCTTTCTTTAAGCTTATTCTTTTTCTAGTTCTTTTTCTTAAAGTTATTTTTCTTAGTTTTTTCTTAAAGCTTTTTCTTTTCTTTTTTTCTTTTATTCCTCAGTTCTTTTTCTTATTCTTTTTCTTTAAAGCTGGTTCTTTCTTTTTATTAAATCTGGTTCTTTCTTTAAGCTTGTTCTTTTTCTAGTTCTTTTTCTTAAAGTTCTTTTTCTTAGTTATTTACTTAAAGCTTTTTTATTTTCTATTTTTCTTTAATTCCTTAGTTCTTTTTCTTATTTCTCAGTTCTTTTTCCTTAGTTCGTTTTCTTTGTTTAAGCATATTTTTCATGTTTGCATGGCCAGGTGGCTAATGAGGAGGGTGAGGGAAATTACCTGAGGGGGATACTACTAATCGCTATTTTAGTTTTCTTTGCGAAAATAAGGGATTCCAACACAGAAAGAAGTGGAGACTAGAGTACACTAGCACTCCTAAGACTGCTCCGGGACAGTGAGAGTGCGGAAAGCGGCTGACGACAGCTCCGTAGGAGAGGAGTGCAAGGCAAAGTCGCCAGATGGAAGAAAGGTTACGGAGAGGGGTGGTATTATGTCTTCGTGGCACTAAGTTAAAGTGCGCTTTAAACAAACAAGTTAGTAAAAGCATGCTATGCATTGATTATAATACGCTTTCCAACATACCAGAAATCATTACTCAAGTTATCACTCAAGTTATGAGAATAATGTCTGTGAAATAAATCTCGTCCTGTTCCCTGACCCTTGATCCCATATCGATGATATTCAGCAGAACGGGTTTGGTATAGTTCCGAAATAACATGATAAAGTTTTGTCGCAATCGAAGCATTTTTACGTAAGTTATGATGCATAAGAGCTATGGAATAGATCCCGCTCCTGTGTCCTAACGTTTGACCCCTTTTCGCCCATTTTTAATAAAATTCGTCCCCAGGCAAGACCCTACAACATACTAACATTTCATCCAAATCGAAGCATTTTTACGTACGTTATGACGCATAATGGCGATGGAAGTGATTCCGCTTCTATGTCCTGACTTTTGACCCCATTTCGCCCATTTTAAATAAGGTTTGTCGCCAGGTGGTCTTCTACCACATACTAAAATTTCATCGAAATCAAACCTTTTTTACGTTAGTTATGACGCATAACAACAGTGGAATGGATCCCGCTCCTATGTACTGACCTTTAACCCCATTTCGTTCACTTTAAATAGGGTACCTTCCCAGGTGATCCCCTACCAGATACTAAACTTTCATCGAAATCGAACCTTTTTTACGTTAGTTGTGACACATAACAGCAGTGGAATGGATGCCGCTCCTATGTACTGACCTTTGACCCCATTTCGTTCACTTTAAATAGGGTACCTTCCCAGGTGATCCTCTACCAGATACTAAAATTTCATCGAAATCGAACGTTTTTACGCTAGTTATCGTGCGGACGAACATACGGACAAAACGCGTGACGTAATGTGGCAGATGGGAATCGCGACCATTTGCTAGCAAGATGTGACGTCATAAAACTTTAATAGGATCCACCCACAACGCGTGACGTAATGAGACAGATGGCGTGACCGCGCGCTAACATTCTCAAACGCGGCAAGATTGTGACGTCATAAGGTTTCTAAGCATTGGAAACATTTATGGAATAATGGAACAACGCCATCCATCCGTAAAAACGTTATAATTCGGGGTGGTTATTTAACCCACTGAACGAATTCTCCTAAAGTCGAGATCAAGCTAAATCGATTTTTAGTACCAGAAAACGATAGGTTAACGACTTTCATCAAAATTCTTAGAGCTGTTTTTAAAATAAAATGTACATACATACATACAAGAATTGCTACTTTAAGGTGGACGTCAATTAATTTTGCTTCCTATACTTCCAATGGAAAAACTTCTGTACACATTTTCTTCACAATTAATGCGTTCCCAAGGATGAAAATTTGAACATCGGTTAAAATATCTTCATTTTATAACTTGCAATACTTAATATTTTCTAAAACATAACCATAATTATGCAATTCAACATTTGTTTGTCTACTGACGTCATGAAAACACATGTCCCGTCATCTTTTTTCTGGACAAAAATGCGTTCACAAGGATGAAAATTTGAACATTGATTAAAATAGCTTCATTTCATAACTTGGAATACTTAATATTTTCTAAACCATAACCGTAATTATGCAATCCAAAATTATTTTGCCCACTGACGTCATCAAAGTACAGGTCGCGCCATCTTTTCCTCTGGTTTCAACACCACCAAAGGAAAAGATATTTAACTTTTAATATGATAATGGTTACGTTTCAGAACATATTAAGTTTTCCAAGTTATAATATGAAGTTATTTTAATCGATGTTCAAATTTTCATCCTTGGGAACACATTAATTGTGAAGGAAATGTGTACAAAACTTTTTCCATTGGAAGTATAGGAAGCCAAATTACTTGACGTCCACCTTAATAATATTGGATAAGGGCAATGGAAAGGATCGCAATCCTATGTCCTGACCTTTGATCACATTTCGTCCATTTTCAATAGGGTTCGTTCCCAGGTGGTCCCCTACTGCATGCTGAAATTTCATCGAAATCGAACCATTTTTACTCAAGTTATGACGCATAAGGGCAATGGAATGCATCCCGATCTTATGTCCTGAACTTTGACCCCACTTCACCCATTTTGAATAGGGTTCGTCCCCAGGCGGTCTCCTACCACATAGTAAACTTTCATTGAAATCGAACCATATTTACCCAAGTTATGACGCATGAGGGCAATGGAATGATCCCGCTCCTACGTCGTGATCTTTGACCCCATTTGTCCCATTTTCAATAGGGTTCGTATCATTAAAATCGAACCATATTTACGCCAGTTATCGTGCGGACTGACGGACGGACGGACGTACAAAGCTGGAGCATATACGCTTCTTCAGTCTACGGTTGGAAAGCGTAACAAAAAACGACATTTTCGTTTAAACAAATTTTTCAAGTACAATAGTATTTTCGTAAGCAAAAATGCAAAATTTTGAAAAGAGATTTAAGACAATGCATTCAGAGCAAGCAAAAAGGCGAAAGCGACAGTCCACCAACACTTCTATCTTACACCAGTGGCATAACTAGTCAGATCCATGTATGTACGTATGTTTGTCCAAGTTAGAGAAAGTGGGTATCGCACGAATTCCTTTCTAGCCGTTAGTAAAAGCATTAAAGATGCCCCGGTGGCGCAGTGGCTTAAGCGCTGGCGTATAACCGTTCATCCGAGAAGGGTCCTAGTTTGAATTCCGGTGAAGCATGGATGTTTTATTTGTCTTACGGCACGGCTTCTCTCAGATCCCTGGAACCAGTGACCTTAAAGAATGGATGGGCGACTGCTTATAGCCCATTGAGTTGCTCACCCTAGTCGTGAAACCTAGAATCGAAAAAAAAAGTATTAAAAATTCGTTGTTTCATAAAAAAGAAAAAAAAAGTTGCTATCAAGCTTGCTCCACCAAAAAAAAATGCTCCCCCACCCGTCGCTCATCCTAATTTCGAAGTCTAGCGACGTCCCTGGTCCAACCCCATGTTGCTCGTAATGTCCAAGACGTACCCTGGGCGCATCAAGTCCCTCGTGTCTCCTGGCCTGCTGCCTCTCCAGATTTGTCGCCTATAGAGAACGTCTGGGATATCATCGCGCAACGACTAGCTCGCATGGCCTCACCGCCTATCACAACTAACGAATTGTGGAAGCGTGTACAAGCAGTATGGAATGCAACACTGAAGACTACCATCCGAACTCTGTTATTTCGTCCCACGACGTTTGGGATCGGTTATCACCGACCATAGTGGATTTACTTATCACTATTTTATGACCTTCCTCATCACGAACCGGTATGTAATTGTGTTCGTTTGCAGCTTGTACCATACCAAATCACTCCCATAAATTTCTTTGTGATTGCTTGTTTCCTTTTTGGTGTTGCAATTTCTATTAACAGCAGTGTATATTGCTGGGAAATCGTTCTAAAATTGTGTGAACGTGCTGTATATTTGCATATCTAGCATTAAGTTTCGAATAACAGGCATGAGGTCCTATTGAACGACGACGCGTGCTCACATGTCTCCCAAAGGAAGAACCAACAAATCCACCCATTGAATAACGAAACTCTGCGGCACTCAGCATTTTCCCCGATTTTGCTTCCACGGATTATCGCGTCTTTATGCGTCATGAACATTTCCCAAATCACACAGCAGTGTTTTAGGAGTCTACCGACTTCTATGTCTGATATACGCTGGAGTGTTATCGCCATGGAAACCACAGACTCGTGACCTGTTGGCAGATGTGTGTCGATGCAGAGGAGATTAAATTTGCCTAGGCGGATAGATGCTTCCTATTTTTATGAGTCATTTCATCGCACTAACAAAGTAAATTTATCATCAGCTTCATGCCAGGGGCTGGATTTAAACCCACAACTCTCGGATCCGGAGCTCCAAGTGCTATCCACTATATTACACTGCCATGTGCTCTCACTGCTATCTGCCTTTATACACTGCCGTTCAATTGCTAAGGATGGATGACAATAGCAACCATAAAATAGAAGGCAGGAAAATGTGGAAATTAGCATAAGTGCGGAATACAGTAAGACGTGTTGTGCGTATGCAAATTTTGGATGGCCGAACTTGTTCGTGACGTCATAGCGCTGATAAGAGATATAAAGAATTTGACGCGTATTGACCGTTGTTATTCAAACGCAAAGTTGAAAGGGAAAGAATCAATTGACGAACTTGCAATTTTCAGTTTGTCTTCCCAACATCACCTAGATGATTTTACGCGTGGCCGTATTATTGGCAAGATTGAACAAGGGCGAAAAATAACAGATGTTGCCAGGGAGTTCGACGTCAGCCACAGTGTTGTTTCAAGGCTTTGGAAATCATTTCAAACAAATGGAGAAAGTAGCAAACGTCACGGGGGAGGTCGTGTTCGCAGTAAGACACCTGCAGAAGTTCGGTACATAGTGCTATCAACAAAAAGACACCGGCGCAGCACAGCTAGTGAGATAGCAAATCAGTTTATGGCTGCTACTGGCAAGCGGATCTCCCGAAAAACTGTCGCAAGACGTTTGCATGAAGGAGGACTATACGCCTGCCGTCCTTTTGTGTGCATCCCATTGTCCAGACGTCACCGTACCGCCCGTTTGCAATGGTGCCATCAACATCGCAATTGGACTGATAACGACTGGTCTGCTGTCCTCTTCTCAGACGAGAGTAGATACAGTCTATCGTCTGATTGTCGACGACAACTGATCTCGCGTGATAGTGGTACTGCATATTGTCCAGCAAACATACAGGAAAGGGACCGATATCCGACATGTAGTGTCATGGTATGGGCTGGCATCATGATCAAAGGCCGTACGTCCCTCTATGTGCTTCCAACTGGGACTACGACTGGCCAACGATACTTTAATGATGTTCTGCTATCTCATGTTCGCATGTTTCGTGGTGCTGTCGGTGATAGATTCATTTTCATGGACGACAACGCAACATGTCATCGAACAGTCGCTGTCCAGGAGTGTCTTGAGAGCGAGGATATTCAACGCCTCGTATGGCCAGCACGTTCTCCAGATCTGAATCCCATTGAAAATGTGTGGAATGCTTTGGGGAGGAGTCTTGCTGGTCGCCAAGGCCCACCAATAAACAAGGACACCCTCATCCGTGCACTGACAGAGGAATGGGATAAATTACCCCAACAGGTGCTTGATAATGTTGTGCAAAGCATGAAACGACGTGTGGAATCTTGCATCGCCCTCCATGGTGTCCATATCCCGTATTGACATCTTACGCCGGAACGCCTGCGGATGGTAATTGCATTTTTTTCACGTTTACGTATTCTGCACAAAATGGCCTGTTTGTCCCTTGAACACGTTCCAAAGCCTTCTGGATTTCAGAGCACAATAAATTGTCTTTCTTGTAATGTCCTGGCATTCTGACATTATTTTATTTCACTTGGCATCCAACCACACTTACTTTTTTATGCGCTATATAGCCGTTTATGATCCGTCCTTAGCAATTGCCCAGCAGTGTATAATGTGCGTCTTGCGGGTTGGGCACGTCACATCTCCACTTCCCCAAGAAGGCTGGTGGCATGGATCACGGGTCAGCCGACACCATGAGCCGCTGTATTCAGTCATTCGCTGAAGAACGTGCATTTGAGAAATCCCAAACTATTTGGTGTGTCGAACGTAACATCACACTGATTTATTTTTTCGAAGCGCTGAAGAAGGGATTCTCATTTTTCCTGTCTCGCGGTGTGGAAAGAACATCACACCATTCAGAGAAACTTAACAGCCAGGCAATTCTTGAAGTTCGGGTGCCAATATGACGAAGTAAATTTCTCCATCATCTTTATGCCAAGGACGGAATTCGAACCCACAACTCTTGGCTCTGGAGCTCCTAGTGCTATCCACTATACTACACTGGTATGTGCTCTCACTGCTATCTGCCTTTATCTCGTGTGCATCACAACAAATAAAAAATCGTGAATGTTTTGTAACGGACTTTTGCAATTCGAATTCTTCACGAGGATTTATTTACTTAGCCATGCGATGGCGTGAAAATTGAAAATGTAAAACAAGAGACTGGAAAGTGCTACCCAGTACTTATATTCCATCGGTGACAACATTTGGAGTTTTTATACGTAATTATGAGGACAGGCTGACGATTTGAACTGGCAAGGTCGAAAACATCCGGAGCACAGTTGCTCCCGTGAACTGAGCTTGAACTACGCAGAAAAAAAAAGTGAAATGCTGTATTGCAAATTCAAAACCTAGGATTGTTAGCATAAAAACCTCTTGATTACCTCGAAACGTGAAAAATTGTAGTGGCCTTTATGATTCATCTCTGGTTTTGTACGCTAACTTTTAAAATACCATGGAAAGTTTAATATTTTCGGAAAAAGAGTTCTGATATTTACATACTTCCGTTTTGTATCAGTTGAACAAAAACATCGTTTTTCTTATCTGAAGTGTTAAAAATCATGTCGTTACTTGTCTATTTATAAGAACTAGACGAGAATTTGCAGCATCTTCATGGTCTTAAAATTAGGCGTTACTTAAATTTACTTTTCGTCTTCACTTAATTGCACGCTAACTTTAAAAATACCATGGAAAATTTAATATTTTCCAAAAAAGGGTTCTGAAATTAGCATACCTTCATTTTGTATCAGTTGAACAACCTACATTTTTGTTGGTCTGAAATGTTTAAAATTATGTAATTTCTTGTCTCTTTCTAAGAAGTAGACAAGAATTTGCAGTATCTGCATGATCTTAAAATTAGGCGTTACTTAAATTAACTTTTCTTCCTCACTTTATTAGCTCAGTTTTGTGAATTGTTTTGCATAATTGCTTTTGAACAAGATATCTAATTTTTTGCGCTAGTACTTGCGTTAGCATATTTTCCTATCACATGGAAATTCAGCAATCAGATTGATGATATTAAAGAGAATATCTCGTTAAATTGCCTTTCCATATCTGCTACTACCTACTTCATCTTATTGGCATGTACTAGATTTCAAGTATGCCAGAAATGGTAGTATTTCGGCTATGATTTTAAATATTTTGTCATCGACAGTGTAATCAGGTATTTTGGCACAAGAAACGAAATATCGGACACGTGATAACTTTATGATGTGAATATCGCCCAAATCGGTAAACAAATGATCTGCATTTCGTACGGGAGGCACAGCTTTATTTATTTATTTATTCATTTATTCATTTATTTATTTACTTATCGTCCATGTACACAGATTTTTTTTTTTTTTTTTTTGATTGGAGGTTTAACGACCACCGTGAGCAACTCAAATGGGCTATAAGCAGTCGCCCGTCCCTAATTTAGGGTCACTGGTTCCAGGGAAGGGAGAGAGCCAGTGCCGTAAGACAAACACAACATCCATGCCTGACCGGGATTCGAACCCGGACCCCTTACGGACGAATGATCAGAGGCCAACGCCTTAGACCACTGCGCCACCGGGACACAGATATTCAGAAGTCGTTAAAAGTCCGTCATCCCAAATTGGAATTGAGCAAATACATTTTTGTAAAAAACAGGTAATGTGGTTAAAAATTAATTTGATCAGAAGCCATTTCTGAGTAGTCTAAGCCATGGCTCCTGATAATTTCTCTGAGTTGGGTACGGGTTCGAAGCCCGGTTAGGCATGGATATTTTGTTTGTCTTACGGCACTGGCTCTCTCCCTTCCCTGGAATCAATAACCCGAAGTTAGGAACGGGCCACGTCTTATAGCCCACTGAGTTGTTCACGGTAGGCGTTAAACCCACAATAAAAAAATAATAATTTCTGAATGTCTATGCCATAAAATTATAAGACCGCATCGCGCAGGAAAAACAACTGGTTCCAATAAAACATTGTTGCTGAGAAAGCAGTTTTGAGGAAAAATCTCAATTTCCACTTTCACTCCATTTTCCCTCCATTAGCGAAACAATCGAAGTAGGAAAAAGAGGAAAGTTGCGGTGACCGCTACACAGTGATTTTCATTTAACACGGCGACTCACCCAAAACAAGTAGCACAAAAAATGACCACGTGATGTTAATAAAATGGCAGACAAAAGATGGTCGGTAAGATCACGTGGGAGGAATAAAAATGGCGGTGAATGACGTCATGATTGACCACGTGGTGCCACATCCACATCGGCACGCGGGGCGCCGCGGAACCAGTGATGTGCCACAGTGGGATAACGGCACGGTTGTGGACGGCTGGCGACGGTCATGGACGGCACTCCCATAGACTCCCATGTTACGCAGAAGCGGCCTATTTCCTCTACTTGCTAAGTTCCTTGTATTTTCCCCTCACGAGAGGTAAGTTAAATACGTAACTTCATCCAAGCAGCAAACTATTAAGAATACCCAGTAGTAATCATACACGTGCAGTTCTAATTTCCGTACGCAGCTACGACCTATAGATAACGTTTCAAACAATGGCCTAAGAAACTATTCAGACTCGTAGGAAGCGTAAATAGCGGCAATACGGGAAGACTCGTGATATAAGGGACTTTGAAGAAAGCATAATAGTAAGCGCTAGGCGGGTATGTACAAGCATATCAGAAATAGCAAGCTTTTTCGGCTTTACAAGAATTGTACAATGAGTGGTGCATAAACAACAAAACAACCAGTCAGCGGTCTTTCTCTGAGCGGAAACGACTGGTCGTTTTTCGAGGGCAGCGGCGGCTGTAATGGACTGCACGTGGTAACAGACCCGCTACATTAGGTCAATTAACTACGCTGTACAACAGGATTTCCGAGAGGAGAATTTTGAGATTCATTGCTCGACACACACTGGAGCGATTGCCTACACATACGTGTACCATTCGTCTCTGCTGAAAACTGCCAAATTCGATTTTAGTAGGTACTCTGGAACAAAAACTGTATCCTTGAAGACTGAAAAAAATAGGTCCCCTCGTCCGATTAATCAAGCTGACGGACGTGCTAGAGATGCCAACAGAAAAAGAGATTGATCTCAGGCTTTAACTGTACAAGTTAGAGGGGGCGGTGTAATGTTGTAGGGTCTGTTCCATCGCGGCAATTCGATTTCTTACTACCTCTATAACAGCATATGGAGGACTCGAAGCATCTTAACATCGTTGAGGATCAGGCACACCTTAACTTGTGCATGGCGTTCTGTAACATGGTACACAATACATACATAGCCCTTTCGGGTTCGATTTTTAGGCATAGATGCAACTCACTGCGTATGTTACGAAAGAATTGTATCTCACAGAAAAAGTTAAATGCTAAATTGATCCCTGATAAAAAAACTGTTGAATCTCTAAAAACTTGTAAAAGATGAAACACTTTGTACAGATAAAATATTTAGTACTTTAGGATTTAATACTTTCTTTAAAGTATTAAATAAAGTATTAAATCTCTTATTTGTACAAAGTGTTTCGGTTTTTGCAAGTTTTTAGAGATCGTGCAGTGACAGCTTTTTATCATGGATCAATTTTACATTGTGTACAAAAACTGTTACCTAGTATTAAATGGAGTTGTAGCATAAAATCTGTTCTTTACTATCCAAACCTCGTTATTGGTGTGTCCTGTAATTATATTGATTACTAAATTAATTATGATTTCTTTACTTTCCCCCCTCTCCTCTGCTCGTTCTACATAATTTCTTATTTCATTTCTTATAACTCACGCTTCCCAGTTCTAAAGCCATCCTACTTAACCTCTTTTTCAGGTCTCTGTCCGAAATCGTCTCCCCCCAAAATACTTCTGCCATTCTTGACCTCTTTGATCTTCATTTTTATCGTTACCTCCTGTGTCCAGAAAAGCCTATTTTCTTCCTGCTCGAAGAGGATAGTGTTTCTCTTTGACTTCTGTTCGGCAATAAAACAATGCAGCTGTCTCGAACGCGCTTTGCAGACCACAATATGCATGATCGCAGCGTAGACCAATAAAACGATATAAGCACTTTAGGTTTTCTGAAACGGCTCTTCAATAGAAAAGAAAGGCTAACACTGTTTTACAACTTCTAATTGCCGCCGCTGAAAGCATATCAGAACTCTTCCGTGCCGTATGACTTTATATGAAAATGGATTAATACTAAAATCCTTGAAAATCTCCTCTTAAACGCACGTAACAGTTTCAAGATGGGGAAAGACTACTACCAGCAGGATAATACCCAATGACACAAGCCTCGAATGCTTACTTTATTATTGCGAAACCGCTATGGGGTTTTAAAAGTGATGAAATGGCGCCTACTTTTTCCACATCTTAATGTAATTAAACACCTGTTTGTGAGATTGTCAGAGATATTCGTAAGTGTGTTTCGCCTTTAGCAAACACTAGTCAGTTTAAGAACGCCATCACATAATTTTGTTGAACATTCCTGTAGAACGATAACAACACTTCGTTGAATGTATACCACATCGTATCAAGGCTGTTTTGAAGGCACAGGGCAGCCCAGTACATAATTAAGAAGGCGTTCCTAATAATTTACTACTTCAGGGTATATTTTAAGCGTCTTTCATGTTTTCTTCTGGTAGTTACTCTTCGGTAAAGCATCATGAGGAATTTTGAGAAAAACCGTAAATTCTACTGAACTAGCTCTTCGTGAACTAAAGGCTATAAAGAATAAGCTTCGTGCTCTTACACGAAAAACATTTCCTATCATTAAAGTATGAATACATATGTTTGGTAGTCATTATTCTTTAGATTGCCAACCGCTTTTCTTCCGAAGGATATTACTATCGTCTTTCAAGAAACGCAGCAAAATTTCTCAATGTGCAAATCCCACTTAAAACCACACACTTCGCATACTAATTCGAGATCCACGGAATAGCACGTTGGAATCTCATATAAAAGGTACCTCTAGAAATTACCTGATTTCCATGATAACGCAGTTTTTGCTCTTTGAAGAGCGAACGATTACATAAGGATATATTAAGAATAGAGTATGCTAACTTTACAGTACGTAAAACAGTTCAGAAATATGCTATATATTTAAATAGTGTGCTACCAGCAAGAAATTCCGGAATTTTACCAGAACACCTCTCTGATTAAAATGTTCATACCGCAGTGAGGAATTTAGAACAAAAGATTAATTGGGGTAAGAAATATAGCTTCAAAATTTAAGCATTTTTTATGCCAACATTAGCAGGACTTGTTGAACGGGATTCACACCTAAATAATATAGCAAACAAATCTACACAAACTCCGTTTACTGGTGTGAAAGTATAATTAAAGAATGAATACAAGGGAAAATTGTATCTCCCGAGCTTTCGCTCTCCAACCGGGAGGCTTTCTCAAGGGTTGCAGACGTTACTAACAAGTCCGGCGAGTATAATAAACAGATTTCGAAGCACTGATGGTCAGGAACGTCGTATTTTGAAAATTTGATCCTCGAGGCACGAGGCGATACACTGGTTTCTTTCATGCGGGGAATCATCTCAGCATATTCCTCCACGCGGACGGAATATCAACAGATTGGGTATCGTTGCATGCGTAGGGATGCGTGGAGATTTCAATACTCTCTCTGATCAGCGTACCTTTGTAGCCAGTATACGGCGCAATTATCTTTACCTTATCCCATAACGGGACTGCGTTTTTTTGTGCTACTTCTTTACACAAGGCTGTTAAGGTCTTTCCCAATCTGATGTCTCTCATGTGCTCCTTAGTCCTTACAGCAATCGACCTTTTCGTCATTCCGATGTAAACTTTCGACGAACCGCCTGGGTACATCAGAGGTATCATGTACACTCCTGCTTCCGATTTCCTGTCTGGGTTTCTGCACGTGTTTGCTACTGCTCTGTGTATGCTGTTCGGGGATCTGATGCCGATGTGAAGCCCATGGCGTCTCATTAGACTTTTGAATGAGTAAGAGAAATTTGGGATATACGGCACAGATCCGGCGTAACGCAAATTATCTCTTTTGCCTTGGGGGTTGTACGATACCTGGACTGAACTCTTTGTAGGATTTTTCTTAGATCATATTCGGGGAAACCAGCTGCAATGCCTTTATTAATGATATCTGCTATCTCTTTTTTCCTTGTTTCTACGCTGGAACAGACATTGAAAGCTCGTACAAAATATGTTCTAAATGCTGCCATTTTATATGAATTCGGAGATACAGACTTAGGTGCGATAAAGTTGGGAACTGTTATTGGTTTGTAGTAAACCGCCGTGTCAAGTCGGCCATTCCGATTTTTATGCAACATAACATCTAGGAATGGTAGTTTTCCTTCAGTTTCCCTTTCTAGGGGTGAATTTGATTGATGGATGCAATGTATTGATTTGTCCCCAGAATTCTTGAAGGTCTGCGTCAGAATACTGCCATATGAAAAATATGTCGTCGACATACCTGAACCATATATGTGGTTTTTTGACAGTGCAGGAGAAAATTCTCTCTTCCAGTGGGCGTAATATTGCTTCTGCTAATATGCTTGACAGCGGTGAACCCATAGGAGCACCTCTGGTCTGTTTGTATATATTTCCTTGGTAACGAAAGAAATTGTTGTTAACAGTCAGGTTTAGGGCTCTTCTTATATCTTGCACCGCTTCTGGGGGAAACTCATCATCCCTGGATAACCATATCTCGAGATTGTCACAGGCCTCCTCTACCGGTATTGACGGGTATAAGGACGTTATGTCGAGGCTTGCTAATATGTCGTGCTCGTTCAAACTCCGTTTACTTTCACACCAGTAAACGGAGTTTGTGTAGATTTGTTTGCTATATTATTTAGGTGTGAATCCCGTTCAACAAGTACTTACCCGCTTTTCCGGGCGTTCACGGGAAAATGTTTAAGATCTACAGAAACGGCAGACTGAAACTGGCAAGAGAGAGTGCGCACCTAGACTTTCTCACTGAATGCAAGAAGCGGAACGTCTGCCCGAAGTTCCTGCGCATCAAGTCAGCGATCACAGACAACTGGTTCCGTCGCAGGCTTGAGGGTTTCCAGCGTAGCACATTAGTATCGTTGGTACGAAGAAAAAGAATGCAGGTTATGTCTCTCCATGCTAAAGTGTTTCATTGGCACAATGAGTTATACCATAGCAAAGAAGCCGTCATTGTTGACGAATGGATAACAAGAACACACATGCTAGTGGAAAGAGTCGAAGGGATCATGAGAGAGAAGCACCACAGAAAACTGTGTGAATTATCGGATGGACATCTACAATTCCCTACGGAAAACAAGATTCCTGTTGTAAATGTGTCCGAAAAAGTACTCACTGCAGAGGAAACGAATATCTTAACACAAGGCCCAAAGTTTTGCCCCAGAGCGAAACTCAACATCAAGGAAATCATCCCGCACCTGGAATCAGCCATTGAAAGACTACCCTCTTCCGAACAGGACACAGTGAGGCACTTAGCAGCCGAAAAACTGAAGAGAAGTTTAGCCACAGCAGTAAAACATGATGCCCGAGCATGGTCAATCATAAAGAACTTGCAAAAGAGGGAGGATCTGGCAATAACACTCACTGATAAATCGAACCAGATTGCCATAATGAATAGGAAAGATTATGATGACGAGCTGAAGGCCTTTATCACCGAGATGGCATCGACCAGATTTGCTACCGACCCGACTAATACCCTGGTATCCAAAGTACAAGGGATGAAAAAGTGGGCTAGCTTGCTAGAAAGCATCAAGAAAGCAACCGTCACCCCACCGGGACCATCGATACCACCACTGTTTGGTCGGCTTAAGCACCACAAACCTGGGCACAAAGTGAGACCCATTGTCTCTAAAATTAGAGCTCCCACATATCACCTTGAGAAAGAGTTATCAGTTTTCCTCAAGAAATACCTTCCACCCTCTCAACACGCCCTTAGTTCAACACAAGACTTTATAAGTAGGACTAGAGGCGTAGTCTTGAACGAGAACGACATATTAGCAAGCCTCGACATAACGTCCTTATACCCGTCAATACCGGTAGAGGAGGCCTGTGACAATCTCGAGATATGGTTATCCAGGGATGATGAGTTTCCCCCAGAAGCGGTGCAAGATATAAGAAGAGCCTAAACCTGACTGTGAACAACAATTTCTTTCGTTACCAAGGAAATATATACAAACAGACCAGAGGTGCTCCTATGGGTTCACCGCTGTCAAGCATATTAGCAGAAGCAATATTACGCCCACTGGAAGAGAGAATTTTCTCCTGCACTGTCAAAAAACCACATATATGGTTCAGGTATGTCGACGACATATTTTTCATATGGCAGTATTCTGACGCAGACCTTCAAGAATTCTGGGGACAAATCAATACATTGCATCCATCAATCAAATTCACCCTAGAAAGGGAAACTGAAGGAAAACTACCATTCCTAGATGTTATGTTGCATAAAAATCGGAATGGCCGACTTGACACGGCGGTTTACTACAAACCAATAACAGTTCCCAACTTTATCGCACCTAAGTCTGTATCTCCGAATTCATATAAAATGGCAGCATTTAGAACATATTTTGTACGAGCTTTCAATGTCTGTTCCAGCGTAGAAACAAGGAAAAAGAGATAGCAGATATCATTAATAAAGGCATTGCAGCTGGTTTCCCCGAATATGATCTAAGAAAAATCCTACAAAGAGTTCAGTCCAGGTATCGTACAACCCCCAAGGCAAAAAGAGATAATTTGCGTTACGCCGGATCTGTGCCGTATATCCCAAATTTCTCTTACTCATTCAAAAGTCTAATGAGACGCCATGGGCTTCACATCGGCATCAGATCCCCGAACAGCATACACAGAGCAGTAGCAAACACGTGCAGAAACCCAGACAGGAAATCGGAAGCAGGAGTGTACATGATACCTCTGATGTACCCAGGCGGTTCGTCGAAAGTTTACATCGGAATGACGAAAAGGTCGATTGCTGTAAGGACTAAGGAGCACATGAGAGACATCAGATTGGGAAAGACCTTAACAGCCTTGTGTAAAGAAGTAGCACAAAAAAACGCAGTCCCGTTATGGGATAAGGTAAAGATAATTGCGCCGTATACTGGCTACAAAGGTACGCTGATCAGAGAGAGTATTGAAATCTCCACGCATCCCTACGCATGCAACGATACCCAATCTGTTGATATTCCGTCCGCGTGGAGGAATATGCTGAGATGATTCCCCGCATGAAAGAAACCAGTGTATCGCCTCGTGCCTCGAGGATCAAATTTTCAAAATACGACGTTCCTGACCATCAGTGCTTCGAAATCTGTTTATTATACTCGCCGGACTTGTTAGTAACGTCTGCAACCCTTGAAAAGCCTCCCGGTTGGAGAGCGAAAGCTCGGGAGATACAATTTTCCCTTGTATTCATTCTTTAATTATACCTTCACACCAGTAAACGGAGTTTGTGTAGATTTGTTTGCTATATTAGCAGGACGTTTAATACCAAAACCTCTGACGCAAGTTATTTAAAAATATTTATGATAACACAAGTACATGGTAAAAATTGACACAGAAAGGCTCAGGAAATATTCCTCTGTAATCGACAAAAAATGTCAAAGATTGAAACAAAATCTGATCTAATTAAAAACAACAGGATTTGTCCTTTGATCTGCGAGAAAAAGTTAAGAACTGAGATTTTCTTTCACATGTGTTGAATTCATATACATAGGACTTAGTTTAGAATTTTATTTTAAATGTGCATCTAAAAGTACGTCGTCTGGTGATACCAATCGCAAGCAAACCGCAAATGCACGTACACGTTTAGTATTCTTAACTATCAATGCGATACAAAAGGAGATCTTTAGTTACTTTTTCTAGAAACACAGAAGCAAAGGCTTTCCGAAAAAAAAACTGGGTCTGACATACGTAAACAAACCGAAAAAAATAAAAAAAAATATTCCTTAACATGCTAATATATCACAACATGCTTTAATTACCGCTTCAATTTTGTTTGGCATCCTATCATTATGGCTCAGTATTACATGCGTATCACTTTTTTCCACACCATGCGCAAATGATCTCCTAATTTCGACAAATCTGCAGGGTATTGTTTTTTTCTTCACGGCCGTTTCTAACATGTAGAGGTTATCAATCACATTTAAATCGGGTGAATATGGAGGCCAATTGAGATAAGTAATGTCTCTCTCATGTTCTTCAAACCGATCCACCACAATTCTGACTCAACTGACATGAGAGCTACCATCTTGAAGCAGAGAATTCACCATGTGACCTTGTCCATAAAAGTGGAAAAATGGCATAATTCGTACTTTAAAAGTGGCACATTAGCAACGAATTTCATGTGATTAGACTCCAGTACTTGAAATATACACTATATTGACAAAAGTCACCAGACACCCAGGAGAGAAACACAACATAGCATTTATTAAGATACTTAGTACGCTGTCGGTCCAACTTTGGCCTTAATGCATGCCCTGAACCTTGGAGACATGCTTTTGACAAGGTTTTGGAACACAGCGATAGGTATGCGCTTCCATTCAGTACATAATGCTGCCGCTAACCGTTGCTTGGTAGTAGGCCTTGGTTCCAAACTTCTTATGCGGCGCTCTAATTCAGTCCATAGGTGCGCTATGGGATTAAGATCAGTGCTCTGTGCTGGCCAGTTCACACACGATACGGAATTATCGTCAAACCACGCCGTAACAGTCGTTGCTTTATGGCTCGGTGCATTATCCTGCTGGTACCAACAAGGCTCGGTTCCATAGTATTGCCATAGAGTATGAAGGGCATAATTGTCCAGAATATCGAGGTAGATGTGGTGGGTAACAGGTTTGTCCACGATAACCAACGGGCCGGGACCATGCCACGAAAAACACCCCCACACGAGTACACTCCCAACTTTAAACTTAACCGTAGGAACAGCACACTGTGGTAAATAGCATTCCCCCGACTGCCGCCATACCCACACACGGCCATTAAACTGATTGATCATATACCTGGATTCATCAGTCCATAAGACCCGTTTCCATTGATCTACGGTCCACGATAAATGTTCTTTACACCATGGTAAATGACGAGTAGCATTCCGAGTGGAGATAAAATACTTATGAGCAGCCGCACGACCACGGTAACCCATATACTGAAGTTCTCTACGAATGATACGTGCACATACCGAGGTTCCAGCCTTTTTACTCACCTGTACACTGAGGTCTTGTGCAGTACTCCATCGATTAGCTGTAACGACTCTCCTGAGGCTTCGACGTCCTCTATCGCTGATTTTCTTTGGTTTGCCGGAACGTTTTGCTGCTTCAGGCACTCCATATGTCTTCCACTTATTCAGTACATCCAAAACAGTTGGCTTGGGTATGTTTAAACGCCTTTCGGTTTCTTTTATGGACAACCCACTAATATAACGCCTAACAAACAATCTTTCCTTTCTCAAAGTCAGTTCTCTCCCGCAGCGACATTATCACTCAACCTCACAGTGCGATATGATCGCGGTCAGCTGCAAGATTGTTTTTATACCGTTTTCAGCTGTACTGCGCATCTCAACAACGCAACAGATCCGTTCATTTGCTTTTGAAGGCTTGTCTGGTCACTTTTGTCAATATAGTGTATTTTATAACCCCAATGGCTGTATTATACATCGCAAAAACCAGATGTGCAATAATGCCTTTGGAATCATGATGTAATATCTTGTACATAGACTTTTAGCTGTATATCAGTTTTTAAGGTTTTTAAAATTTCACGAAACATGTTTTTAGCGGCATGTTTCAACACATCGCATTGAAGAATTTTCTGAAAGCATAAGAATAATGGGTATATATTTGACTTGGACTTATCCTTTACGTTTCTCAATAGTTTCAAAATACGTTTTTGGAGTAATGTGTTACAGGGTGGACAGAATTTCAGTGATATAGAAGTTGGTATATACTCTTTTTGGGGAATTTGCAGGAGAGACCTAAGAGTTATCACTCCAGCAATGTGTAGCGTCATGGAATTTTCATGAGGTGCGTTTTTACGTATTTGTATGAATTTTTCAGTATATGACAAAAATTTGATATAAATATAATGGTGTGTTTCACGTTATAAGTATTGAATACTTTATAACATATTTCAATAATAATTACATGTGCACTTTAAGGCAAGAGGAGATTTTTTGTTTGAAAATTTCGATGGTAGAAATAGAGCAGTCAACTGTTTTACCATGCCTGATTTGTACATTGCCCGTACCTTTTTGTAACGAATGTAGGTAGAAAACGAATTAAATTAGGCAAAGATATAAACTTATTAAAATTTTAAAACGAATTAAATTAGGCAAAGATATAACCTTATATAAATTAGGCAAAGATATAAACTTATTTCAACGTCGTCTTTTATCGAATCATTTTAACAGGTCAGGTGTATTAAACATAATACTTTATTTACTTAGCTTTCCCTCTTTATATTCCGTTAGAACATTAAGTTTTGTATAAGATCTTTAATTGTCGAAAATCCAAATTATATGAAACAAAACTCTAGCAGGTTCAAAAATTCGGTAATTTGACGAATACATTTATTCGTATGATTACCAGGTGACATTTTCGTCTCTATTTAATGTATTCTAGTGCTATCTCATTACCATGACGTTTCGATTCAAAAGACGTAAAATTGCTTTTCGTCTGTACTAAATACCGTAAAAAAAGGTTACTGCAGTTTTTCTTCAGTCGAAACATTCAAACTTTCATAGTAAATCTTATTCAATCAGTAGAGCCATGTTTGTGCTAGCGCAAGGGAAAATGCAGAAAAGGTTATTTTCAGTTGTAGCCAGTTGGTGCAAATGAGCGACCTTCCATTATCTCTTCAGGTGCGGAATAAATGATGTATGTAATTCATGAAATCGATGGCCGTTTCTACCATTTGCATTTCCTTGCAATATGCATCTTTATGAGCGCTCCTTGCAGCTCTTTCGAAATTTCTTACGACTCCTGCAAATGCATTGCCCAACAAATATTCACGAAACCTTCCTGCACTTAACACAGAATGGGATTTCATTTCTCCCGAGATTACAAGGTGCATAAATATTTCTTTTCCTCAGAATCATCTGAAACATTTTGGTTGAATTTGTATTGTATTACAAAAATATAATTCTGCGCGCTGCTTTAGTATTTTCAATATATTTTCAGCGGTCTACATCAAATTATTATTTCTTATGGCGCATTGCTTTGAATGGAGTTTCTCATTGTTATCGTGCAGTGTCATTTTAAGAAAAAATTCGTTTATTAAATCTAAACGAAAATTTAATAATATGTATATAACCTTAATCTGAAGAACGGAGGAAATAGCACGAATAGAGTGAAGGCAGAAAAGCAGTGAACGACCCTTCATTGGGCCAAAACATTGCAGCAACGAAAGAACAAACAAAAAAGGAACCAAGAAAGTTTGCACCCAATTGTCGGTTGTAATAAGTACATCTTTTGAATCCTTCTCAACACAATAAAATATTTAAAAGCAAATGTTCGGAAAATAAAAAAATAAAAAAATCAGAAAGGAAAGAGAAAAATACTCACACTGCCTAGGGAAAAACTGGCTGTACTAAAATTCCAAAATTTGAGAGAGGTTCTTCCAATAGATTTTTGGAAATGAAAATGTAATGGCAAACAGAAACACAAACTACCACCATCTAGCGATATAACTGTGACTAAAAAATCCCATATGCACATGCAGAATATTCCACCAGATGAACTTGTACCTGGTGTTGAAAGAACTATTTTAAATCTCTCTTTTAGGAGGACACACATCACTAACCATTTGCATTTTCTAGCGGAAAAAACGTGTATTATTTGGATTAGAGATTGCGCATAAATTGTTTTCGTAAGTACAATCTGACCCAAGAAACCATGTTTTCAATCAAGGGTTCCAGACGAGAAGATATTTTTGCTATAAACGGAAATTTATGACATCTAGTGGCAAACTTGCGCTCTACGGAAAATGTGAATAAAAAAGAAAAAACAACATTTAACACTAGAAACACTATCCAACGAAGAGATAATTTTTCAAATCCCACCATTTAAAGCTGAGATATTGAGAACAAGTAAGTAAAATCATGCAATGCATTGATTATGATACGCTTTCCAACATACCAGAAATCATTACTCAAGTTATTACTAAAGTTATGAGGATAATGGCTGCAGAATAAATCTCGCTCCTATGACTTGAACTTTGACCCTATGTCGATGATATTCAGCAGAACCGGTAAAGTATACTTCCGGAAAAACATGATACAGTTTTGTCTAAAACGAAGCATTTTTACCTGAGTTATGACGCATAAGGGCGATGGAATGAATTCTTCCGCTCTTATGTCCTGACCTTAGATCCCATTTCGTCCATTTTCAGTAGTATTCGTTCCTAGGTGGTCCCCTACGACATACTAAAGTTTCATTGAAATCGAACAATTTTTACGCAAGTTATGACGCATAAGAGCAATGGAATGCATCCCGCTCCTATGTCCTGACCTTTGACCCCACTCAACCCATTTTCAAAAGATTTCGTTCCCAGGTGGTCCCCTACGACATACTGATATTTCATCGAAATCGAACTACATTTACGCACGTTATGATGTATAAGGGCAATGGAATGCATCCTCCTTCTATGTCCTGAACTTTGAATCAATTTCGTCCATTCTCAATAGGGTTCGACCCCAGATGGTCCTCTACCGCATACTAAAATTGCATTGAAATCGAACCATATTTACGAAAGTTATGATGCATAAGGGCAACGGAATGCATCCCGCTCCTATGTCCTGACCTTTGTCCCCACTTCACCCATTTTTAATACGGTTCGGCCCCAGGATGGTCCCCTACCACATACTAAAATTTCATCGAAATCGAACCATTTTTACGCGAGTTATCGTGCGGACAGAAGGACAAAGCTGGAGCATATACGCTTCTTCAACCTACGGTTGGAAAGCGTAAAAAATCCAATGCATATCACCTAAATCTAGGGAGGAATGAAGTGTATATTATTTTAGGCAGAAAATATGCGCAAATGTTATTTTGTGGTGGGAGATATCTGACAATAAAGAAATTGTTTCAATCGCCCTTTGATAAAGTACTGTGAAAACATAAAAAATATACACTTACGGCCGTAGTGCCAAAACAGTACTTTACCAAATATTGGAAATTACATGAACATTTCCGCTCCAAAACTCTATCCGACACAAAAGTGATTTTTAAAAGTTGTGCTGTTAAAATAAAGATATAGATGTACTCATAATTTAACTTTACGCCACCTAGTGCAAAAAACCGTGAGTTTCTTGAAAAAAGAAACTGTATCCAAAATTACGGGAGTTGTACCTAAAGTAATGCAAAAGTAGGCATAACGTTTTTATAAACTGACAGAGATCGTTCAAATTGCACATGTTAGTACAGTAACTCTTCCTCTATAGCAGCCCTTCTTCTTCATTGCAGGTAAATAATAAATTCCAAGCAGAAGCAATTGAGTTCTTGACGAAGGAAGGGTGCAGGCTAACCGACATCAACAGAAAGCTACAGAATGTTTACGAGGATGACATCATTGACAAAGGCAATATGCATAGATGGATGAATAAGTTTGAAGAAGGGGAAACAGCACTGAAGACAAACCACGCAGTGGGAGACCATCATCTGCGATCACTGACACGAATCGTCAGCGAGTGGATGAATTGATTCGCGCGAAGAGACGAGTCACAATACGTGAGCTCGTTGCACAACTATACTGTGGTCACAATGCCATACTATAACGAAGTAAATTTCTCCGTCATTTTTGGTCTACGCCGGGATTCGAACCCGAGGCCGCTTATTCCGGAACAAGTCGCTCTACCAATTGAGCTACGCAGACGATTATTCTGATTCCTATCTGCCTTTATGCCGTGTGCGTCCTGCTGGCAGGTACGTCACATCCCCCCCCGACAGAGGGCCGGGGGCATGGCCCACGGGTCAGCCGTGACCATGAATCGTTGCAGGCAGCCATCCACTGTAGAACGTGCACTTGAGAACTCCCAGTCAATCTGCTGTGTGGAATGCAACATCACACATTTTTATTTTTCGAAGCGCTGGAGAAGGAATTCTCTGATTTTTCCTGTCTCGCGGTGTGGAAATAATATCACACCAATGCGAGATTTTGAACGGCCGGGTCATCCGGATAGTTCGGGCGTTATTATAACGAAGTAAATTTCTCCGTCATTTTTGGTCTACGCCGGGATTCGAACCCGAGGCCGCTTATTCCGGAACAAGTCGCTCTACCAACTGAGCTACGCAGACGATTATTCTGATTCCTATCTGCCTTTATGTCGTGTGCGTCCTGCTGGCAGGTACGTCACAATACAGGAGATGATAAAAGACTTAGGATACCGGAAAGTATGTGCAAAATGGGTACCTCAGCAGTTGACACCCAATGTGAAGGAAAGAAGGGTAGTGGAAGCCTGTTCTGATCAGGTGGAAGAGTTTGAAGCCAACGAAGGCACTTTTTTCGATCTGGTGACAGGGGAGGAAATGTGGGCGTATCTTTACGAACCGGAAACGAAGAATCAATCCATGGAATGGCATCACACCTCTTCACCAAGGCCTGAGAAGTTAAAGGGCCAGCGATCAGCACAGAGAATCACGATGACTGCTTTTTGGAATGACAGGTGTGTCATTTCCCTTGATTTTCTGGAACGTGGCCATACCGTGACCATGCAAGCGGTACAATCGGACATTCAAGGAGCTTAGAGAAGCCATAAGGAGGAAGATACCGAACAAGAATCTGAAAAGGACCCACATTCATCATGGTAATGCAAAACCACACACATCTTTGGCAGCACATCAGGGTATCGGAAAATTAGGCTGGTCGTTGGTCCCCCATCCACCGGATAGTCCAGATCTGGCTCCCTCTGACTTCCACCTGTTCGTTTCAATGAAGGACAATCTTCTGGGTCAACGATTTGATGACCCAGACAAGGTGACAGTGGCTGTGAAAACGTGGGTACATGAGTCGACACCTGAATTTTTTTCGAAAAGGATTCGAGAGTTGTGTTTAACGATGGCGCAAATGCATCGCTTGTGATGGAGACTATGTTGAGTAGTACCTTTCTATGAGGAAAGGATTAGTCTACCAACATGTGCAATTTTAACGACCTCTGTCAGCTAATAAAAACGTTATACCCACTTTTGCATTATTTTTAGTACAACCCTCGTATCTTGCTTATAAATCATATCGTAGGGAAGAAAGATTTTTTCTCATTCGGATATTCAGGAACAATGGTACGGAATAAAATGTATTTTGAATTCGATAGAGTTTGGATTTCCTCACTGTAGCTGCGAATTTATGCATCGAACAAGGACCTGACATCAAGTACTATTCGTTCTCACTTTCTGGGTTTACCAGTGAAAAAAAGGAATCTCGCCTTATTGGCCTTTTTCTAGAAACAATAATACGGGCGCTAACAATTTGATTCTCTTGCATGGACTCAGGGGGCCCGTTGTCAATATTCGATTCGATGATTGGTTTTGCGTACCGGAATATAGATGTGTTATCCCTTGTCTGTCTGTCAGTGATCGTTGAATTTTATCGTCTGCTTAACTTTCTTTTTAGAGAGTAATTTTAGACTGAATGAAAAAAAGACTTTTAAATCTACTTGCTATCAATCCAGTCATAGTATGCTGATTGCTGACAGCTTGCTTTATTAAATATATCTTGAATCTGTTTACCTTATTCCTGTATCATTTTCCCCTTCCCTTTTCCCTGATATTTCATTATTTAATGCAATGCCAGTACCTTTGTTTATCCTTACTCCGAGCTTCTCATGCCTACAATTGCAGAACCTGTTGAAACGTTTAAATATATAATTTTAATCCACTTAATATTAAGAGCTCAAGAAATAGACTGGCAGAATAAACAAAGACATCGTTCTTTCCACGTTTAGCAACGTACAGCAACCGAAAAATTTATTCCGCCACCGCCGGGAATTGAATCTCGGATCTCTCGATATCTAGCATAGCGCGTTAGCCTTACACCACGATGGCCAACAATCCACTGCGCTATGTGCGTTTTTCTGTCAGCATCTGACATTATAAATCCGTAAGATGAGTTCAGCTACTGAGACGTCTCCCTCTGGTGGGCATTAACGGCACTAGCTATATATTAATTATAGCAGTTAAATCCAAAGGGCGAAATCCAAAGTGAAACTCCTCGAAATGTATAGCCAGTGCCGTTAATGCCCAGCAGAGGGAGACGTCTCAGTAGACGAGCCCATCTTACGGATTTATAATATCACATGCTGACAGAAAAACGCACATAGCGCCGTGGATTGTCTGCCACCGTGGTGTAAGGTTAACGCGCTTGGCTAGATATCGAGAAATCCGGGATTCAATTCCCCGGCGGTGGCAGAATAATTATTTTTTCGGTTGCTATGCGTTGCCAAACGTGGAAAGAGCGATGTCTTTGTTTAATCACTGACGCCACGTATTTGAGGGATTTTCACTTTAGACTGGTAGAGATTTAGAAGTGAAAGCAACATAATTTTCTCGTTTTAAACATAAACACGTTTCTTAAATAGTCGCATTAGACTACCTACTTCGTTTCTTACAGTTCAAAATA
This sequence comes from Macrothele yani, assembly GCA_039090855.1. Lineage (NCBI taxonomy): Eukaryota > Metazoa > Arthropoda > Arachnida > Araneae > Macrothelidae > Macrothele > Macrothele yani. The sequence continues at coordinate 193,683,156 of CM076995.1, forward strand.
AGTACATCAAATAAAAGTGTAATATATAACACTTTCGTTTTCTTTTCTACTTTATGGAGAAGTGTTCGATCAATTTGCTTGTTAGCTAATTCAGTTCCGTAATACATAATAAAAACTGCATAAGTGCCAAAACTTTCTAGAACCGCTTGGTTTCTGAAATATGTTTTTATATGTAATGCTGTTTAGCACAAAAACGTAATTTCCAACACTTAAATTATTTACTATTCATAATTGTAGACTGTCTTGTTTGCAGTTCATTTAATTGCATAATATATGCCAAAAAACCGCAAAACGTGGCAAACATTCAAGACCTGTTTGGCTTCTCAAACAGATTCTTAAATTTTTGCAGAAGAAAACAGTTGTTCCGTTTTTTCTTTCTTGCAGGAGCTACACTTCATCGCTAAGAAGACTTAAATGATTCGAAAGTTTAATTTTATACCGTTAGTTGTCCATTGGGACATAGTAAGAAGCGAAGGAAGGAATTTCCCCTTTTTTCTGTGTACTTGTTATCACACTATTTAGAACAGAAGCTCAATGACACACACACACACACATACGCTCTCGCGCTCTTACATACGAATTTTCGTTTATGAAAGAAACTCTCTCGGAGAGTGTAACATTTAAAATAAAAACTTCGTAAGAAAGAATGCTCTGATGCTAGTAGAATTTGACATAATCTATTGAATTTACTGAAACATAAAATAACATTACCAAAGACTCTACACCATTCATAAACTAAAATACTTCCTTTAATGGCGTAAAACTAATACACAATTTAACCCGAGCTTTCGCGCTCTACCGGGAATCTTCATCTGGGATAAGCTAATAAATATTTCTTAGAAATACCAACATACATTGTAAGTTGCTATTTTGTTATTTACTACATCATCATCATCATCATCATCATTGTCAACCATTATCAATCCACTGCTGGACGAAGGTCTCCCCAAGTTTCCTCCACAACGGTCTGTCTTGTGCCAGTCTCCTCCATGTCACCCCTGCATACTTTCGAATTTCATCCACCCATCTCCCATGTGGTCTTCTTCTGGGTCTTTTCCTGTCCCTTGGAATCCAATCTAAAATTTCGGCTGTCCATCGATGATCTGTCCTTCTGGCAGTATGTCCAGTCCATTGCCATTTCAGGGATTTAACTCTGATCATGATGTCTTCCACTCTTGTCATTTTTCGGATCCACGAGTTCCTCTTCTTATCTCTCCTGGTTACACCAAGCATGCACCTCTCCATGCTTCTTTGAGTTGTCTGCAGCCTTCGTATGTCTCTTTTAGTTAAGGTCCACGTCTCTGCACCATACGTAAGCACTGGAAGGATGCATTGATCAAACACTTTTCTTTTAAGACATAATGGCATATTGCTCTTGAAAATTATGCTGTTTCTTCCAAAAGTTCTCCAGGCAAGTTTTGTACGCCGATTAATTTCTTAACCAATGTGACCCTCACTTGATATCTGCTGTCCAAGATAAACGTACGTGTCTGTTATCTCTAGCTTTTCTCCATCAATCGATAAATCTTCATTTCTTGTAAAAGCATTGAACATCACTTTTGTCTTCTGAAAGTTCATTTTTAATCCCACTTCTTTACTCTTGTCAGCAATTTCCTGGATCATACTCTGCAGCTCTGATGGGGTAGTTGCAAAAATGACTACGTCATCAGCAAAACGAAGGTGGGTTAGATAATCTCCATTAATCTTTATCCCCTTGTTTTCCCAGCTCAGCGACTGAAAAACACCCTCCAAAGTGGCATTAAAGAGCTTCGGAGATATGGTGTCACCTTGTCTCACTCCCTTTCCAATTTTTACGTGTGTTGTATTTTCAAACAGCCTAATCTTTGCACTTGCATTTTCATAGATGTTATTAATAATATATAAATATATTGAGCACTTACATTGTTGCTAATTTTAAGCAGCTTACATTGTAAGTTGCTGTTTTGCAATTTACTATTTTAAGCAACTTACATTGTATGTTGCTATTTTGCTATTTACTATTTTTAAGCAAATTACATTGTTGCCATTTTTAATTTTGCTATTCACTATTTTAAGCAACTTACGTTGTATGTTGCTATTTTGAAGAAGGATTTGATTTTGAGCTTAGCCCAGAAGAAGCCTCCCTGTGGAGCGCGAGAGCTCGACTTAAATTGTTTATTAGTTTTACGCCATTAAAGAAAGTATTTTAGTTTATATTATAAAATATTTTATTATTTGTTGAATTCAACAATGCCAAGACTCCAACTTTTTAATTAATTTCTTCCACACAGCAGACTTTCCTGTAATTTTAAGTAAAACTGTTTTTTTCCTTCTTTTTTCTTTAGGCTTAACGACCGCAATGAGCAACTCTAAATGCTATAAGCTGTCGTCCGTCACTGGTTTGAGGCCGGTACATTCCAGAAAGTGGGGGGGAGAGAGAATGCCATGTGGCGGACGCGACGCAGCATGCCTGATCATGGAGCTAAAATCGAGTATGCTCTGCAGAACGGTCCGGGCTTTAGCGCTTAGACCAGTGCGCAAACACGAGGCTCGTTGAAACTTTAAGGAAATGTTTATCATACGCGCTGGGCTGTTTCTCTCACATAAATTAATTTGAAGATAGTATAGTGGGCAAAAGAGGTTTATAATTCTGCACAGTTTCCTTCCGGCAAGGGTGCAGGCTTGTACAGAATGGTTAAACGCTACAATTAAAACGCTATTTTTTCAGAAAAGCTACTTTTTAAGCAATGAGTTTAATATTTTCCTGCTTTGGACACCTTTTGAAAACAGTATACCTCTTATGTTATCACTATGCATGTCCAATCTTCTGTGGACACCACATTTCTGAGTCTATTAGACGGATAAAAAAATATATTTTTGCATTGGAAATTCCGATGTGTGAGAACCAAGATTCCTGCATTTAAATATTTTTCCAATGCATTACCAATACGTTAAGAGCGGGAATGCAGAAGGTATTTAATTCCAAATATAGTTTGTTAAATACACTCATCGTCAAAAAAATAGTTTCACACAGAAGGAAGAACCGACAGGAATGAAACTTGGTGGGTAGGTTAGACATCGTGAGGCATGCAAATTATTCAAGTATCACGCTCGGCCACGCATGTGACTCAAGTAAGGAGAGAGGGGTCGTAGCGCTGTGCCTGACCAGCTATATAAGGTGGTCCCCTTGTGCTTGCTTGCCATTCTGACTTGTGCTGTTATGTTGGCGGCTTTCTTTGCAAGCGAAGTGTGCCTCGGAGAAAATATCGGAAGGAATTGGAGCGGTTGGAGGAGTTTGAGAGGGGCCGCATCGGCGGGCTCTGGAAAGCAGTATGGTCTTGTCCCCTTATTGCAAGCCATACCGGTCGTGCGGATATCACAATAGCTCGCTGTTAGCGGCAGTGGATAGAACAAGGCTCACAGCAGCTACAGGAAGGGTCTGGGAGACCTAGACAAACCACGGAGGGAGAGAACCGATTGATTGTTCGACATGCGCAGAGTGACCCAACAGCCACGATTGCGGATATTCAACGAGCAGTGTTGCCCTCCACGCATCGTTCGTCTAGTGACAGTACCACTGCCATACGGCTGCACGACATAGGATTACACGCACGCAGACGTTTACGACGATTGCCCTTAACACCACTGCATCATCGCCAAAGACTGCAATGGTGTCGTGCCAGACTGTCATGGAGCGACGCGTAATGGCAGCGGATGATCTTCAGTGACGAGTCCCGCTTTTGTCTTGAGGAGACTACCACCGAACCCGTGCGTGGAGGCACCGTGATCAGTGCCAAGATAAATGGTTTGTTGTCGAGCGTCACACGTTTAGAAGGCCTGATGTCATGGTGTGTGGTGCAATTACCTGCGATACCAGATCCCTGATGGTGTTCATTACAGGCACTTTGACAGCCCAAAGTTGCGTTAATGAGGTCCTGCAACCAGTGTCCCTATCTTTTCTGAACGCTCACTGCAGTGTGATTTTACAACAGGATAACGCTCGTCCGCATACTGCTGCTGTCTCGTGAGCTTGCTTTCAAGGCAATGATACCCTGTCATGGCCAGCCGCATCGCCAGATCCATCGCCGATTAAAAATGTGTGGGATGTCATTAGACTCGCTATCCACACTTCAACCCTTAACGCACATTCTGTAGGAACTGCGTGAGAATATTCAAATTGCACGGGATGGCTTATCTCAGGATGCCATTAGAAGCCCGTACAACTCCATACCGAGACGTCCGGCATGCTGTGTGAACAACCACGGCGGTCCGACACCATACTGACAAATATTATTTTTCGGCGTGCAGCCCATATGAGTCTTAATGTTTAATAATTAATTGTTCCCGGTAACCTTTACCTTCCTCCCAAATAGCACTGCAATCTGACACGTCCTTCTGGGTGCAACTAATTTTTTGACGAACAGTGTATAACTGCTTCTAGAAATTCGATTACAGACAATTATGTTTTCATCCTATAGCTTTAAAAACCAAGATTGCTTTGAGTAAAGCTTCTTCTTCTTGAATAACGCGCAGTTTTTACGCTAGACATCGTAAATAACATTTACAAGAATAAATGACCTGATTGGAGTATAGAGTGCACCCGGGTAAATAATGGACCCTCTTTAATCACCTACAAGGTCATCACAGTGACTTAAACAAATGCCCTATTGTGATGGTAAGCCGAGAAGAAGTCAAGATCATGTTGATGCAGACGTGCTATTAGGGACTGTTTCAGATCTGCGTCAGAAGCAAAATGCTCGCGAGCTAAGTGCTCCTTAAGAGGTTCAAATTGGAAATCACAGGGTACAAAGTCAATGATTTATGTGGAACGCTCCAAAATTTCCCAATAACGTCAGCGAAACCATTCATCCTAGCTCTGATAACATGTGGTCTTGCGTTTGTGGGCAACAGCACAATATCTCTGCCCAAGAGCCCAAGTCTTTTGCGGTGAACAGCATAGCTCAATATGACAAACTTCTTATGAACGAGCCCGGCTGTTACACTTGCACAGTCTAGAAAATTTATGAAACACAGCACAGCCTAACTGCTGCTAAAAACACTTAACACCATTTTTAGGTCTCTTAGAATATACTATCAAAAGCGCGCCAGTCGGTATCTCGATGTCTTCAGCATGAAGAATTCTTTATTTATGTTGCGGCAGGTGGATATGCTGATCCTTGTTTACCTATATCAACGGCGAACAAATCTTGGCCTAAAGAGAGAGAAGAGCCAAAATATTATAACCAACACTTGTGAAAACACAAGTTTTTCTCTGACGGTGTTCAATTGCCTCCCGTCATTACGGGGTAAGTTGCTCTCCCAACTAAGCTACACGGAGAGAATGTATCGTTACAGATTTGTCGTCTTGACGAGTGCTTCACCTCTGTAGTACGTCACACTTCTTTATGCAAATCGAAGCAAAAGCAGGCAGAGAACGTCCCGTGTGAAGGTCATGAAATGGTATAAACAACACGTGGTACTGAGCTCTGTTAATCAAGGTTATTCTTGTTCTTCAGATGGGGGAAAAACCGGGCTTAAGTGAGTTTGACAAAGGCCAAATTCTAATGGCCAGAAGACTTGATCAGAGAATTTCCGAGAAGGCGAGGCTTGATGGGAGCTCACTGTCAGCAGTGTTTAGTACATTCAAAAAGTGGTCTCAGGTGATTAAAATCACGAACTTTCGGCAATGTGTGCACCGACCTAGGGTCATCGACTCTAGAAGTGAGGGAAGTCTGTCTCATATAGTATGAGTTAAGAGAAGGGATATTTTTGCGCAACTCGCCTTTACTTTGAATACTGGTGACAGGGTTAATGTGCCACAATACACAGTACATCGAATCTTGCGAAAATTCGGACTAGGTAACCACAGGCCACTTCTATGACCAGAACCCGTTCTTCAATTAACCGTCGTAAGCGCCTCTACAATAGGTAGGCTAGCATCAAAAGTGGACTTTGAATTATTAGAAGCATTGATCCTACTCTTCCATGCTTTTTCAGAGAGCATCAAAAGTGGACCTTGAATGATTAGAAGCATTGATCCTACTCTCCCGTGCTTTTTCAGAGAGCATCAACAGTGGACTTTGACTTATTAGAAGCATTGATCCTACTCTTCCATGCTTTTTCAGAGAGCATCAAAAGTGGACTTCGAATGAGTAGAAGCATTGATCCTACTCTCCCGTGCTTTTTCAGATATCGGTTTTATAGCCAGTGTTGGGATTGTGTCTCCGGTTAGCACGGTACTTTGTATTCTCGGTTGGCACGGTTCTTCGCCTCCCGGTTGGCATGTTCCTGAACGAGAGAATATACCATTTCCTGCAAATTCCACTTCTAGCGCCATCTTTGTCAGTAAAATCTACGTCACCTAGTTAGAGTGAAGAGAACAACCAACGCGGTGGAACAACCGCAAGACCCTATCCAAGGCTCATACCCGGGTCTCAGTTTAACGTACTACAGAGGTAATGCACGTGTCAAGACGACACATCAGCAGCGATACATTCCATCCGTGTAGCTTAGTTGGGAGAGCAACTTATTCCGGAGTGAGGGGGCACGGTCAGTTGTGTTTTCACATTGGCGCCAGAACGTAAAAATGGATCTACTAGCCGTTGGAATCAGCGAAAATGTGTGATGTTTGTTCCACACATTGTCTAGAATTAATGAAATTTCGTGCTTTGCTTAGAAACAAAAAAAAAATAAAAATAAGAGGGGAATGATGTGACGTACTGCAGAGGTAAAGCACGTGTCAAGACAGCAAATCTGCACGATACATTCCGTCCGTGTATTAGTTGGGAGAGCAACTTACTCCGGAGTGAGATGGCGTGCTTTCAATTTTCGTCACGGACACATTTGTGTTTTCATACCAGCTGGAACGAACAGACATACAGAGGTCTTCGCTTTTTAACGCTAGAGTGACACAATTTGAAGATAAGCACTACTTGAAAAAATTGGAGAACGGAAAGGAATGTACTGATATCTGACCTCGGGTGATTGCTATGAAAGTCCAGCTGTGTGCAATGAATGAAAACATACTTGCTAAAAACAGTCGTACGAAAAGAAAGCCGAAATTATAATCAGAAGACTGCTCAAGGGTAATAAGAATTGTTATCTACGTAAATGAATAGAAAGAGGTCTCCTTTTTCTATATAAATGAATAGAAAGAGGTGTCCCATATACACTATCTACCAACAAGTAATTGGACACCTGTGATAGCAAAGGAAAACGAAGTTTATTCACCTTCAATAGTTGGTGGAACCAACACGAGCTGCGATTACAGCTGCGACCCTCCGGGGCATACTCTCAAATAGGCGTTATACGACGGCTAGCGGTATTTTCTTCCATTCGGCTTGGAGTAGACAGGCCAGTTCCTTCACCGATTTTGGACAGTGGGAGCACCCCTTAAGCCGACGCTGCAACTCGTCCCAGAAGTGCTCGATAGGGTAAAGGTCCGGGCTCTGAGCAGGCCAGTCCATTCGATTAACCCCATTGTCAACATGCCAAGCCATGGTGGACCTCGCAAAATGACAGGTGGCATTGTCATCCTGAAAGTAACATGGGCCCACCCCGTAAAACTGCCACAACGTAGGAAGCGCATGGTCATCCAAAATAGTGCAGCAGGTCTCGTCCTTGAGTCTACCAGGAATTGCGACCAAGGGTCCCGTGGCATACCAGGAGAAACGCCCCCATAGCATAATTCCACCGCCGCCGAACTTCACAGTTGGCGCAATACCTTCCTGCAGGATACGTTCTCCAGGCAGACGCCAAACCCATACCCTGCCATCCGAACGGTAGAGGGTGAACCTTGATTCGTCGCTCCAGAGAACCTGCTTCCACTGTTCAACGGTCCACTGTCGACATTCTTTGCACCATGTTAGCCGAGCAGCGCTATTGGACTTGGTGATCAAAAGCTTGTGGGCGGCAGCACGTCCATGATAACCGATCAGATGGGCTTCCTTACGTATGGTATTCATCGAAAGAACACTCCCGGATGGCTGTTGAAACTCCTCGCGGATGTGACCCATCGATTTGGTGCGGTTCTTCTGAATTTCTGCGGCCAGCACCCGTCGGTCTCTAACTCCCAGTTTTGTGGGTCTGCCGGGTCGGGGCACATTCCAACAGTCACATCTCATTTTCCACTTGCCAATCACGTAGGCCACTGTCGATTTTGGGTACTTCATATCGCTAGTTATGTCACGTATGGATCGGCCATTTCTGTGATACCCGACAATTACACCTTTCTCGAAATCATAGAGCTCCGAACTGCGTGGCATCTTGCATGCGACTGGTTGCGTTGTTGTTTCCCACACGATATTTAACGGCGGCTACCGTGACGTGTATCAGGACCACAGATATCGTCGATGGCAGGGGTGTCCAATTACTTGTTGGTAGATAGTGTATATACAGTCATATACCGTCATTTATATAAAAGGGGCACAATAGATCATATCCACGTACTGAGAGAACTAATTGAAAGAGCGAGGGAATATGAACTTCCATTGTGCATGGCTTTTATCGATTATGAAAAAGCCTTTGATTCGGTGAAACCATCAGCAGTTACAATGGCTCTGAAATCCTGCGGTATTGAAAATGCATACATTAATATTATTAATAACATCTATGAAAATGCAAGTGTAAAGATTCGGCTGTTTGAAAATACAACACACATAAAAATTGGAAAGGGAGTGAGACAAGGTGACACCATATCTCCAAAGCTATTTAATGCCGCATTGAAAGGTGTCTTTCAGTCGCTGAACTGGGAAAACAAAGGGATAAAGATTAATGGAGATTATCTAACTCACCTTAGTTTTGCTGATGACGTAGTCATTTTTGCAACTACCCCATCAGAGCTGCAGAGTATGATCCAGGAACTTGCTGACAAGAGTAAAGAAGTGGGATTAAAAATGAACTTTCAGAAGACAAAAGTGATGTTCAATGCTTTTACAAGAAATGAAGATTTATCGATTGATGGAGAAAAAGCTGGAGATAACAGGCACGTACGTTTACCTTGGACAGCAGATATCAAGTCAGGGTCACATTGATGAAGAAATTAATCGGCGTACAAAACTTTCCTGGAGAGCGTTTGGAAGAAACAGCACAATTTTCAAGAGCAATATGCCATTATGTCTTAAAAGAAAAGTGTTTGATCAATGCATCCTTCCAGTGCTTACGTATGGTGCAGAGACGTGGACTTTAACTAAAAGAGACATACAAAGGCTGCAGACAACTCAAAGCAGCATGGAGAGGTGCATGCTTGGTTTAACTATAAGAGATAAGAAGAGGAACTCGTGGATCCGAAAAATGACAAGAGTGGAAGACATCATGATCAGAGTTAAATACCTGAAATGGCAATGGGCTGGACATACTGCCAGAAGGACAGATCATCGATGGACAGCCGAAATTTTAGATTGGATTCCAAGAGACAGGAAAAGACCCAGAAGCGGACCACATGGGAGATGGGTGGATGAAATTCGAAAGTATGCAGGAGTGACATGGAGTAGACTAGCACAAGACAGACCCTTGTGGAGGAAACTTGGGGAGACCTTCGTCCAGCAGTGGAGTGATAATGGTTGACAATGATGATGATGATATAAAAGGGATTGGGAAAGTTTCGATAGGAAGACTATTCAGCTTCTTGCAAAGCAGGACTAATTCTTTGTTTAAAGCTCATGAGCGAAACTTACTTCATTTAATCCAGTAATACAGGGTTAAGATTGGTAACGTTATCTGAACTGCAAACGTCTTGAAAATACGGGGATATATGATAAAAATAAAAATTCAACAGGCATGGAAAAGCTTTTTAGGCTGCTGTCAGAGATATGAGTGCTGAAAAATCTCTAAAGATTAATTCCATTTCGGAATTTATAGATTAGGAAGCATTTCACGTAGAAACAGCAGATTAGATATCGACTTCCAGTCGTCAGGAAAAAATCCCTAGAGTAACTTTCAAGGAAACGTTCAGCAATGAAAATTGCTGTGGGACATAAAAATCACGGACCACGTAAACAATGCCGTTTATTTCACGGATCGATCGAAGTGCAGTCTAAACAAGATAAAGAGGCCATTTTCAAGGAATCTTTGACCATCGGAAGCATTTATTGTGCTGCAAAAAGACTTTCGTTTTCCTTTTTCGATTCTGCGACATGTCTTTCGGAAACTCAGTGAAGATCTATGAAAGATCCAACCCTGCTTCTTGTAAGAGATGGACATTTTGAACAGCTTGTTTGCAAAGAGAGTTGATTTCGAATCAAATTGAAAAGCAAGGTTTTCCGTGTTCTACGGTATTATTTCAAACAATGTCACATTATTTGTAACCGCAAATGAAAGAAATCGGTTCTCTGCAGAATTTTAAAGCGAAATGGTTTTTCTTCATGTACTTCGGTGGTAAAATCGTGAATTCTAGAAAATTCTTTTAGGATGAATGAACCAAAATGGATAAAAATGAAAAGTGGAGCGATGCCATGGGAATGCACTTTGAAAAACGAAATAAATCGAGAAGGGAATTTTCAGTTTCAAGTAATAAAATTCATACGTAATCTATGCGAAATTCCGAGGTTATCTAAGATATTTTAGCCAAGTGTAGACAATGTAATTTTTCTTCAGATGAACAATAATATTCTGGTAATGTTCAGAATATTTATGCTTCATAATTTTGCATTGTAAATGTTGAAACTTATAGCAACTGGAGAATATTGAGCATGTAAATCAGTATGCTTTAGATTTTTTTTTTAAGTTTTTTCTTCTACATCTAGAGTCATTAAGACAAAAGAAAATTACTGTATATGAACGCCACGTAGCACAAAAACCATAATTGTCTGTACCGGATATGATTATGTATGTTGCTTTGTATCTTAATCGTTAACTTCACAGGAAAACAACTAAAGCTTGTAAGGTCTAAGGTTGTCTTGTCTTGTAGCCTTAACTTAGAGAATATACCTTATTGTAAACCCCGGATATCATCCCTGTTCGTTGTAGCTGAAAGACTGAACTTTACATATAATGAGCTTTCGGTAACACGGCCAGCAATTCAGTGAAAGCAAATTCCACTTACAGGTTTCCACTTTATTTATTTCAGTCAGCACGCCACTAATCAATCATCCACAAGTCGTTTGTAATACAAGATACGTTGAACCGAACTTCGATCAGAGTGTAAGTGGATGCTCGTTCAGTATGGCAATCTTATAGGCCCTCAACAATTCTTGATCTTATAAACTTTAGCTCTGTATCTGCTCGTTATATAAACATAAACCGTTCGTGAAAGATGTTCAACAATGGTGTCATTGTCCAACACTCTATGCGTCTCCAGCTCCCTATACTACACAGGCATATCACATAGGGGGGGAAGCAGAGATCATGATCATGATCACATGTAGAGGATTTTAGGAAGGGAGTGTCTGACCCCAGGTCTTAAACAACCCTTAGAAATAGGAAACTAGGAGATTTGGGCTAGAGCGCCCGATAGAAAAGTGACACGAAAGCGAAGTAGAAAGGTGGAGGAAGACGCCCTTATTTATTACTGGGGGGCCAGTACCCGATGTGCCCATCCGACGCACGGTGGGTATTTAGTGAATCAAGCGTTCGTACCTGCCTGGGATCGAACCTGAGGCCCTTCCCGTGGCAGTCACGAACGTTGCCCACTCGGCCACCCTCGGTCCCGGGTGAAGCAGAGAAAACACCCTTTAGGAAAATGATTTATGATCACCGATATCTCCGGGGGTTTTGCTGGCGATAACATCATCAGAAAATAGCGTCATCCCCAGAGCTACTGACAATTATTTTTCGTCGATAGTAACTTTCTCCATGACAAAAATTCAAATGCGTAGAAGAAATTAAAAATTCGAAATTCTATCACCATAACCGAAAGGAAGAAATACAACATGCAAACAGATAGCATCTTCTGCTAATAACAATATAGATATTTAAAACAATTCGATATGGGTTACTAAAGACAGCTTATGCGAAACAATCTTTTGCTACACTGTATATATTTAAGTGCACTATTTTTTTGATTAAGACGTACTGTTGGCTGAGTATTATGATTTGATTAAATTAACGTAGCTTATTTTACAGCCAGATACCTTGTTCCTAGATCACATAGTTGTACAAGGTGATAATAACTGAACATTTGTTTTTATGAATAGTAAATTTCTAAAGTAAAGTCTCACCAGCAAAAAATTATGACAATCGTTCTTTTCCTGAGCGCAGGCTGCTGTAGAAGGTCTTTAGCGGCTTCCATTTCCGTCTTTGGTATTTGTGGCTGGAAGCTCAGGCTTCTTTCTAACTGGAACCTTCTCTAAAATAAATAGAACAGCAAACGTATGATATAAGAATAGTAGAATTTCCAAATAAGAAGAAAATTGTTTTGCATAGCATGTATTGACAAACTTCTGAAACCCGTGGGCCTCACATTAGAGGTTTAGAATAACACTTAAACCTTATGTATAAAATATAATTTACGAATCTGAAGTAGTTATTATAAATAACTAAATATACTGTACAAAACACCTTACAGTTACAGGAATAAACTCGGATCGTTGTTCGCAATAAAATACAAGATTAACCATAACTTAATTCAAAACAGTGGAACACTCATATTCAAAAAATTTGCCAATTTGCGTTTCTCACTGGGTTCTTTATTTATTAACAGGTTCGCGGCGTTACGACCCAACCGTGGGTCGTAACACGTTAACTTCTACATTTTTCAAAGGAGGAAAAAATTAGTTTATATACATAAATCTCTAGTGGATATCAGTCACTTTATGTATATATCTTTAAACGACCCACCGGTGTGTCGTACAGCACTGTATTAAAACTGTTACGAACTCACCGATGGGTCGTAACGTAACAAAAAAAAATCGCCGCAAAACGTCGCCGCAGCGAACGTGTTAAAACCACAGAAACTTAAAAATTCAAATGGACGTTTTAAACGTGAAATGTTCTTTTTTTTTGGATTGGAGGTTTAACGACCACCGTGAACAACTCAATGGGCTATAAGCAGTCGTCCGTCCCTAATTTAGGGTCACTGGTTCCAGGGAAGGGAGAGAGCCAGTTCCGTAAGACAAACACAACATCCATGCCTCACGGGATTCGAACCCGGACTCCTTACGGACGAATGATCAGAGGCCATCGCTTAGACCACTGCGCCACCGGGGCGACCAACGTGAAATGTTTCTGAAATCATTGCTAATACAGATTATTTTCATACATTTTTAGAACGATTTCCCAGAAATATGATTAATGTTTGAAATAAAATTGCTTCTTTCTAAAATGTTCTACCAGATAGCCTTTTCATTGGATATAAATTAACATCTGGATATCAAAGATAACAGGGCATTTCTTAAAATTTGTAGTGGTATTTTATTTCACTCTTCTTGCACTGCTTTCCTTAGTCCAATCATTGTTTTAGTACTAAGTTTAGAAAACGTTTCCCTTTCCAAAAGCACAATTGCCCATTAGTGACCCATCAAGAGACTGTGAAGGAGTATAGGCAAAAGCTATAGATTTGATACCCGTCTCTTCTTTTAGCACGCATTTTGTAAAAAAAGATTGTGCTTATGTTACCGGTTTGTCCGTCTGTACCCACAATATCTCTTCTGCAACTATTAGTCCGATTTGAAAAATTATTTTTGCATTGGGAAGCTTGAAATATGCGAATGATGATCCTTTATTTCGTTTGTCTTTACGATGTACAATTTCGCCGCTAGCGGGCTTAAATGCAGATGAAGTAGAATTAAAAAATAAGTTTTATTCCACATATTTGCTTCTGAACATCCGATTGAAAAAATTATTTCATCTTTCGATTCCATTTATGTCGAAGATTATTTTAGATATAGTTAATTTTTCAAATTACGCATAGATTTTCCGCTAGGGGCCATTACATTTTCCCCGATAACTCTTCTTCTAAAACTCCGCTTTGAAAACTTTTTCTTCAGCGGATACACCTCCTGATGGAAAATCTTTTGCATATAATTTCAAATTTTTAGTAAAGAATACTTTGGCCACCAGGGGGCGTAAATGTTAATTTTTGCTTCTGATGTATTTGCCATAAAATCTGAGCTTCTAAAATATCGATTTAAAAAATTATTTCGTGAACTGATGCCACTCACATCGGTAAACCTTTTCCGAATTATTTCTTCTTAAAATATTCCACAGTTTCTCCGCCAGGGACGTACATCTTATTTTTGGCAATATCTCTAGCTCTAAGAGTCCGATTTGAAAAATTCCTTCTTTGTTGGATAGTGTTTTCAGTGTGACATGTTTTTCATATAATTTCAAAATTTTCAAGTAATTTATAGTTTTTCCGCTAGGGGACGTAGAGGTAAATTGCGTTTCCCTCTATATCTCTGCTTCTAAATCTCCGATTTGAAAAATCTTTTTGCACCGGATACATCTCCCGAAGGGAAATCATTTGCACATAATGTCACATTTTTGTAAAAAATGGTTTGACCACCAGGTGGTGTAAGTCTTAACTTCCGCTTCTGATGTATTTGCAGCAAAATATGAGCTTCTAAAATCTCGACTGCAAAAAAAGTCCTTTTTTGACCGATACTACCGATGTCGGCAAACTCTTTAGGAATATTTTCTTCTTGAAATAATGCATGTTTTCTACGACAGGAGGCGCAGATGTATATCTTATTTTTGTCAATATCTCTACTTCTAGGAGTCCGATTTGAAAAATTCCTTCTTTGTTGGATAGTGTTTCCGGTGCGAAATGTTTTGCCTATAAATTCAAAATTTTCAAGTAAATCATTGACTTTCCGCTAGGGGGCAAAAAGGTAAATTGCGTTTTCTGCGTTATTTCTGCTTCTAAAATTCCGATTTGAAAAATTCTTCCTGTATCGCATACAAGTCCTGATGGAAAATATTTTTCAAATAATTTCTAATGTTTGGTAAACAATGGTTTGGCCACTATAGGGCATAAGTGTTCATTTCTGCTTCTGATGTATTTGTAGCAAAATCTGGGCTCCTGAAAACTCGACTAAATATTTTTTTTTCTTGGACCGATACCGCTTATATGGAAAAACCTTTTGAGAATACTTTCTTCCTAAAATAATGCAAGCTTTTTCCCACCAGGGGACGTAAAGTCACATCTTGTTTATGTCGATATCTCTGTTTCTAAGAGTCCGATTTGAAAAATTATTTCTACGTTGGAGAGCGTTTCCGGTGCGAAATGTTTCTTATATAAATTCCTGTTTTTGTTAACGCAGAAGTCTGCAACCAGAGGGCGTAAACTCACGATTCCGTTTACAGCAATATCTGAGGGATTAAAAACCCGATTGAAAAACTTCTTTCTTCCGTCAGATACTATTGTTTTCCTTACCGGTTCCATTGACTTTAAATAGCTTTGATCAATTTAATTTGCGTCAGAACGGATTAAAAGACGTTCTTATTACACCCGAAAATGTCGGTGTCATCTTTCTGGTTTTTTCATTTTTTCGAGAAATACAGGCAGACTTGGATGTGCGACTGGTAGCATTATCCTGATGAAGCTCTACTCTTTGACTAAACGAATGGCATTTCCTCTTTAAATGCAAGATTTAAACATTATTTTGGTATTATTCAGAATTGATTTTAACATTCTTTTTGACTTTTCGTAACTTCAATTTCCCATTCTACGAGGAACCAGCAATAATCATTGTTTCATTAATGAAACTTTCCTTGGATTCCTTTTAACCAAGGTTGTTAGTCTCTTTCTGCTCTTTTACTGTGATAAATCGACCATTTTTTGTTATAGACATTTAGGTATATCTATGCTTCGTCAATAGCCGCCATAAATTTCCATTTGTTTCCGGCTAAGTGATTTTTACAAAGAAGTCTACACCGTGTTCTGCGCTCAGCCACGTGACTATGCAAAAAGCAGTGAACGTCACATATATTTTATTTTTATATTCAAATCATTGTTTATTACCTTGTTTATAATTGATACAGATATTTTTAACGATTTAGCGATCGCTTTTTATCTCGGTGGAATTTCTTTTGACAAGAGACCTTACTTTCGAAAAGGTCGTTAAAGTACGTACCTTCTTCGTATATACCTTTGGTGTTCTTTTTCCTGTCAGTAGTAATGCTGGACAATTTCCCCCTCTATTAATAATAATGTTGCTTATTTTACATTTAGAAATGCTACTTCCACGATTTTCACAGCGTTTGAAGAAACGTTTATGCTCCAGATTTGTCCGTCCGTGTTTCCGTCTGCACGATAACTCACATAAAAGCAGTTCGATTTCGATGAAATTTTAGTATGTGGTAGAGGATCACCTGGGGACGAACCCTGTTGACAATGGACGAAATGAGGTCAAAGGTCAAGACATAGGAGAGGGATCCATTCCATTGCCCTTGTGCGTCATAACATAACGTAAAAATGCTTCGATTGAGACAAAACTTTATCATATTGTTCCGGAAGTATACTTAACCGGTTCTACTCTATATCATCAAAATGGGGTCAACGGTCAGGGCACAGCAGCGAGATTTATTCCACACCCATTATCTTCATAACTTGAGTAATGATTTCTGGTATGTTGGAAAGCGTCTTATAATCAATGCATTGCATGATTTTATTAACTTGTTTACAGTAATGACCAATATTTTTCACCGTTAGGACCAAAAACATAACCCTCCTTCCACAGCTTGTTTACGTGCGCCATTTTATTAGCACACGGTATTTAACTACAGCACATGTTTCTTTTGTGTTTATCGAATACGCTGTTACCAGTTTCAATTGTTTGAACTTCTTTTATTTTCTGTAATTTCTTTTCGAAAACGTTCTAAAAATGAGTGGACTTCCTTTATAATCAGAAATGTGAGGCTAAATTCGTTGTTACTTAATTCATTCACTTCAAGGTTTATGCATTAAGGAATTTTGGCCTCGGATATTGAACATAAAACTTTCGAGATTAGGAAAAAAAAAAGCTTCTTTGATTTCTTTACATGGCTGTTAGAGTTTGATTTGGAATTCCTATACTTTTTTGCTGAATGAATTTGCTTGTCAAAAAGAAATTAGCAGTTGTGTGTTTCCACGAATCAGAGTGACTGCACAATAAAGGTATTCAATCTATGCTAAACCGTTGCCTTGCGATAACAGCGCCATTTATTTGCAGTAGTTTATTGGATACTTAATCGATGGTCTTCAGGAAAAGTAGCAAATACAGCTGCAATGTTTTCGGAATTTGCTTTCCTTTCATACGCCGACGCAGATAGGCCTACAGCTAACCCAAAACCGCTTAGTACAGTTCGGTCATTACAATTACGGATGCGTGGATTACTGCACAAGTTGAAATTCTTCAATATAGTATACTGCAAACGAGGGCTATCTGATTAAAAATAACATTTGGCCGCCTTGGTGGCGCAGTGGTCTAAGCGATGGCTTCTGATCATTCGTTCGAAAGGGGTCCGGGTTCGAATCCCGGTGAAGCATGGATGTTGTGTTTGTGTTACGGCACTAGCCTTAAATTTGGGACGGCCTACTGCTTACAGGCCATTGAGTTGCTCACGCTGGTCGTTAAACCTCCAATAATAAAAAAACAAGGGTTGCTTTATGATAGTTATTCCTCTGTCACTTGGGAAAGGCAGAAAGAGAGAGAGAGAGAGGTTTGCAAGTTTTCTGTAAACATGTTAGAAACCTTTGGAAAGAGAAACACGTTTCTTTTAATAAGGGAATTTCTATTTTTTCCACGGAAGATGCAGGACGGAGTAACGCTGCTTTCAATGCATAATGTTCACTTTTAAGTTTTGGAATAATTATCTAACTAAAATATCGTGATATTCGTACCATGTCTGACGTACTACAAAGGTAAAGCACGTGTCCAGACGATAAATCTGCAGCGTTACCGTGTAGCTTAGTTGGGAGAACAACTTACTCCGGAGTGAGGGGCGCGACTTCGATCTCCGTCACGGAGAAACTTGTGTTTTCCCATTGGCGCCCTTACGTACAAACGGATGTACTGTCCATTGGGTTCTTCGAAAAATGTGTGATGTTTGTTCCACACATGTTCTAGAATTTAAGAAAGTTCGTACTTCGCTTACAAAAAAAAAAAAAAAAAAATGGGGGAAGATGATGTGACGTACTACAGTGGTAAAGCACGTGTCAATGCAGCGATACATTTCAACAAATCTGCACTGGATACATTCCGTTCGCATAGTTTAGTTTGAAGAGCAATTTACTAGGGACTGAGATGGCGCGATTTCGATTCGTATCACTGAAAGGTTTGTGTTTTCATACATGTAACAATGTTTAAGGGAGAAATACGTTAGAAATTACTCATTCCGATTGAGTGTTTCCAGGTTTCTCACAAACTTTTCTGTACAAAATAGACATGAAGGGAATTAATTACATTGTATACTATATAATTAACAAGAAATCAGGAAGTGCTCTGTGATGTTTCACATTAATAAAAGTGACATAATCCCTTGTTTTAAAGAATACGTGTAATTTCAAGGAAAAGGAAAACCTTAGCAACTTTCATGAAGTGAGTTTTGCAAAACTTGCTGTATTTTCTAGCAAATGCAGAATGGAATTTCCTCAGACGAATTTCATAATCACTTTGTTAGGTCTCCTCTTTCAATCACAGCAGCATCCACATTGCAATTCATAAACATTTTTGGGATTCCATGAACCCAGTTTGATCTTACAAAGTACGCCCAATCCTAGCTCCTTGCAGATCACAATTCGGCAGTGGATACGAAAAGCAAGAAGAGGACGAAAACAGTAGAAATATGTCAACAGTTGAACAAAATATGGACTCCATTTTTGAATGAAAATGAAGTCCCCTGGTGTTCTTCAGTGTAATGTAATCCTTAGCGCAAATCTGACTCTCATTTGTGACAGAGCTTGACAGATTTTAACTTCAGCATTCTCTATGTACTCTTGTTTCCACAATTAAGGAAAAAACAGAAAAAGAGCGATTATTTGTGAAATAGAGTTGGAAATGCACGAGACTCTAGCATATGGCGTGCACTGTCATGCGGAGTCAGGGTATCGTACGCAGAAGAATGGCGATGGCACGGTTTATGCAAATAAGCCGCAGCATAAAAGGGGTTAACTAGATAAAAACGGGTAGTAATACGCAAAATAACTAAGTAGAGAACGATAATATCAGTTTATTGGCATAAATGTCAATAAACGGATATTATCGTTCTTTACTTATAAAAGGGGTTGTTGAGGAGGTGTGCGTCACATCGTTTGCGCAGTGTAGGAACAGGATTTTGAGGTGGAAGATTTGTTGTAATGGCTACGAGACATCATTTACCTGAGATATTGCGGTGGAAAGCTAACGGATGACTAAAGGCAGGCTAAAGTCAGCTCAAAATTGCAAAATGGCTGCATGTGCCAGATGCATTCCAAGTAGCACAGCTTTGCAATTTAACGAAGGCCCAACATTGAGCCAATATCTTCTTTCCCTAAAAATGGTGTCCTAGTGTTGGGCCTACATTAATGTGCAAGGCTGTGTGCTAAATGGGATTCTTCTGCAAGTTGCAAAAAGCATTCTTTTGTGACCCACAGACGGTGGATACAATTTAAAAGTATGCAGTCAGCTTTCTGAAGGTACAGCATAGAGCTACAACATCTGTGGATGACTAACATGTAGTATTTTTTTTTTTTGATTGGAGGTTTAACGACCACCGTGAGCAACTCAATGGGCTATAAGCAGTCGCCCGTCCCTAATTTAGGGCCACTGGTTCCAGGGAAGGGAAAGAGCCAGTGCCGTAAGACAAACACAACATCCATGCCTCACCGGGATTCGAACCCGGACCCCTTTCGGACGAATGATCAGAGGCCATCGGTTAGACCGCTGCGCCACCGGGGCGGCGACATGTAGTATTAAATGTACAGAGGAACAGAATGGACACCGTGACACAGTTGCGATCTGCCATTACTGCGCCTACAAGAACGGTGGCATCTGCTTCCATTCTGCTCAAAAGGCTTCATGAAAGAGGTTTTTAAGCATGGCGGTTAGCATTCTTGTTGCCTCTTCCTCCCCGCCACACGTGGATGCTCTGATTTGGGCAAGACTTTATGTCAATTTGAGTAGAAACCAATGGAGTTCAGTACTCTTCACAGATGAGTTTAGATTTGATTTACATAGCAACTATATGTATGATCTTATCAGGAGAAAGCAAGGAGGGCGCTATCATTCTTCTGTGACCCGTGCAAGAGACACTTATTGTAGTGGTAGCGTGCTTGTTTGAGGTGGCACCTCACTATGTGGAAACACAATGCTTCCAAGGGGAACCATGAATGCTCGACTCAATAGGATACTGTCCTGGACCCCTTTATTAGACTTTTTGTAGCTGCCGTAGAAAATTCCTTTCTCCCGCAAGATAATAACGCTCGTCCGCACAGAGCTAGACTGATAGAACGATATGTTCAAGAGGATATCATTGTCCTTATGGATTGGCCAGTCAAGTCTCCCAACCGTAATCCGATCGAGAATGTGCGACACATTTTAGAGCTACGTGTTACTGTCCTCAAACCCACTCCGCAAGACCTGGAAGGGGTTAGACAAGCTTTACGCGAATGTGGGTCGTTTCCATTCTCCTAGTTTCTTGTTTTCCGTTCTGATAGTTTCGTGGCTTTTCCATCCTCTTAGTTTCGTGGCTTTTCCATCCTCTTAGTTTCGTGGCTTTTCCATCCTCTTAGTTTCGTGGCTTTTCCATCCTCTTAGTTTCGTGGCTTTTCCATCCTCCTAGTTTCGTGGCTTTCCATCTTGTGCCTCCTAGTTTCGTGGCTTTCCATCTTGTGCCTCCTAGTTTCGTGGCTTTTCCATCCAACATACATTCAACTATGTTTTCAGCGATGGTATGGGCTTCGCCAGCTTGAGCAACTCGGTAACTGACTATGTGGGACGCCATCAAAGCTTTTTGGTTAACTGTTTCTAAGTGGTAGGATATAATTTTCTAGGCTTGTGTAAGTTCACCGTACTTACCCAGAGACAATCAGTCGGTTTGCCTTTGAAATATGGATGGACACTATAACGTACAAGTTTGTCCGCGCCGAGCATCGTATCCGGCTCCCTTCACTCTGGAGTAAGTTGCTCTCCCAACTGATCTACGCGGACATGTGTTTTCACTGATATTTGCCTATATCGCATGTGCGTCCTGCGGTGCAGGCACGTCACAACCTCTCAAATTCACGGTGCATTTTTTCATACGTTGTCGCAAATTACACACTGTGGTTTGTTGTCACCGGTCTCAGCGCATCTACACTGCTGGCCACCCAAAATGCAACACCAAGAAGGACACGAGATAGCCAAGCCAGATTTACTGGACACATAAGAACAGATACAAAGATGAAACGAGTGAGCTTACAGGTCCATGCGACTTGCGGAACACGCAGACATCAATAGTTCTTGTGGCCCCCATGGCTGGAAATAACGGCCGCTACAGGCCGCGGCATTGAACGAAAATGGCTTTGGATGTAAGCTTGGGGTTCGTCGGTCCAGGCTGCTTCCACACGTTGCCACAGTTCATCAGGCGTAGCCGCGGATGGTGCTTGCCGGGCCACTCGGTTGCCGATCAGCGACCAGACGTGTTCGATGGTCGACATATCGGAAGAACAGGCGGGCCACGGCCGCAGTGACACTTGGTAGGCCGTGAAGAATTGTTGCACGGTGCGTGCCACGTGCGGGCGCGCATTGTACTGTTGAAAAGTGGCCGCTAGCGGTGGCTGTTGAGTGTACCGGCGATGTGTACCAGAGAGGTGCGGGTGTCATATCCAATTGCTCCCTAAACCATAACGACAGGCGACGGACCGGGATGGCGATGCATAATGCAGGCGAAGATTCGTCGGAGAAGAAAATGTCGTGCCATTACGTAGTCCAGGTGCGGCGTTCAACGGCCCACTGCCGCCGCACTCGCCGGTGGTGTAACGTCAATGGTAATCGGAGCAATGGGCGCCGTGCGACAAGTCTCCGCTCCTGCAGACGACGTCGAACGGTACGTGCTCCCACAGGTTTTTGCGCAACACACCCTAATTCCTGTGCTAACGTTCGTGATGTGGCGGTGCTAGCCATCAATGCCCGCCGTACAACATGCCGGTCCTCTCGTTCGGTGGTGTACCGTGGCTGCGGCAATCGCTCACGTCGGCCCGTCCGTCCCTCCTGCAACCACCGAATCCATACTCGCCTCACTGTGGCTGGATGTCATCCCACACGGGCGCTGATCTTTTTGTACGATAAACCGCTGTCGCTATAAGCCACTTTTCGTCCTCTGTTGAACTCCGAAACGTGCTGGAATGACTGCCGTATTCTACGACGAGGCATCAGGAAGCTCCCCACGCACAGGTCTGGCAGCACAACACACTTCCACTACTTACACCCCGCCTTATGTGCACCCTTCTTATAGTGCTTCTCGGTGGCGTGCCGGACGCACATGATTTGCATATGCGCTGCAATGCTAATCGTTTGCATGTTCTCTCGCGGGCGACGGATGCTGCGAATTTCAGGCCAATCGGATGCTTCCTTCTTGGTGTTGCATTTTGGTTGGCCAGCAGTGTAATATCCAAGTAGGAATCGTATGGACCTTCCTTTTTACTATTCTTTTCCCTGTGGCACTGGTCTCCGAAGAACTAGGCAGTTGGTTCTGACGTGCCCGCTATTGCTTATTATTCCCAAAAAACCCTTCATCCTCTCCAGCAAATCTAACACTAGCAAATGCTCCATCATTTTCCACACTGCAACTGAAAAATAATATTCGTATCAGGTGGGTAATTAATAAGAATGCTCAGGATCGGGTAAAAAAATAAAATAAAAATAAAAAAAATAGACATGTCTATTAGCTTTAAATTCTTCCACAGTTACTGTGACGGAGGTTTTGACAGTATTTTTAAGGATCCAGACTTTAGCCAGCGATCGAATGAAAAAAAATTAATGATGTTTTCTGAATCACAACGTTGGTGCTGCAAAAAACCTGCAACGGGCAGGTGTTCGTCCTCAAGACGGAAGATCCGAAAAGTTATATTAACGTAATGTTTTTACAACAGAAAAAAACAACAACACTTAAATTGAAAAGCACGGACTAAAAGCACTCATAAATAAGTAGCACTTCACTGCGACTCGATTCGTTTCGACTCTCGACTGGATGCTAGCTGTGTTCTGCCGCTGGATTTTTTTTAACAACTAAAGGTGCGACGAAACACGAGGTGTTAATATGCAATAGAAACTTTCCAGATAATTCTGCAAAAGTTTTAAAGTTAACAATACGATCTGAAAGCGCGGCGAAGGTCTCACAGAGGATACGGGGTTAGCGTAACGCCGTCGAGTCTCTCTACCTGATGTCGCCGCATGCAGTCTGTGGGCTTCGCTGACGTTCTTGATGATTTGCGTGGTTCCGAGAAAGTGTGGGCAGACAAAGCTGACTAAGGTGACGCATGAGATGCACTTTTTTTTTTTTTTTTTTTTTTTTTTTTTTGGAGGTTTAACGACCACCATGAGCAACTCAATGGGCTATAAGCAGTCGCCCGTCCCTAATTTAGGGTCACTGGTTCCAGGGAAGGAGAGAGCCAGTGCCGTAAGACAAACACAATATCCATGCCTGACCGGGATTCGAACCCGGACCCCTTACGGACGAATGATCAGAGGCCAACGTCTTAGACCACTGCGCCACCGGGGCGGCAAGATGCACTTTGGTCTGTAATACTTACTGTCTACACTGCTTCACAGTACGCTGCAGGAGCTAAAAAGTGTCTACACAATACTTACATATACATAGTTCATGGCTGAACAAATTCATAACTTTGAGATCTTGTCGGATTTATATTATTTATTTTTCTTTTCAATCTCTTCGCGGAGCACTTGGAGTGGCTTCGAGGATCACAGTTTAAGAGCCACTGTATTAGACAAACCTTCATCGGTACCTATGACGCTCCGATTTTTTTTTTTTGGCGCTTTGCCCTGCACGAAAACATCTTCTATTGTACTTAAATGGCTTTTGCAGATATTTATGTCTGTATGCTTTGAGGTAAAGTTGTTATATTTTCCATCCTTAGTAATAGCGATAGTCAGTATCATTTAGCATTATCGAAACTGGTGCAATGAAAAACCACTTCGCAAATTTTTTTTTTCACAGGTGTATCAACATTTCTATGTTGCCAAATTTTATTGTTTATATGTTATTTAATCCATAGGGGGTTAGTAAATCTATACATAGTATGAACTAAAGTCCCCGGTAGGTGTTCAAGCTAATCTCAAGAACTGCTGAACGGATTTTGATGCGGTTTTCACCATTCCGTAGAACCTTTGTCGAGGAAGGTTTAGGTGTATGAAACATTAATCTATGACAAAAGGGAGCCGAACAGTAACGAGTCAAAGAAAAAACCACCGTTCGCATTCTTTCGTGGCTTCCAATGCCTATGAGGATGTAGCAAACACGTGACTTTCATAATGCAAACGGGTCTTAGTAACGTAAGTGAAGGACAACAGTCCCCGCTGAAATGATAGTGTCTTACTTTGAAAGTTTAACTTTCGAGTACAAAATTGCGGTATTCGGAAAAAATTAATGAGATTGTAGGAAAATATCCCTATGTGCTGAATGTAAGTATCTTCGAAGGTGACGCGAAAATTTTTCCAGAAGTGCAAATAGTAAATATTTTCTATTACTTCGTCTTTGGTCGAAGCGCCATTACGACACAACTGTTAGAGGCATTAGAATCATATAAAATTCTCGAAGCATATAACAATTTAACATCGGGAATATTCTTTTACATGGTAATTCAGTGAGATCACTAATTAGTGAGCAATTAGTAACTCTTCAATAAAAAGTGTTTTTCTATGCTCTGGGAAGCGATTTTTAAGACAGAAAAATTGAGAGAAAAATCTGGTAATCTATATACAGTATATAAATGTGAAAGTTTGCATATTTGTTTGTTTGTATGTTTCTTTGTTTGTCTGCTATACAAATCTACAGTTTTCAACTTAGAACCACCAAATTTGGTATACTATCTCATGGTACTCTAACTTAGACAGTTGAAGGGTTTTGAAAGGGATCGGAGCCGGGGGTGGGGGGGGGGGTGAAGGGGTGGTTCAAGGGGCCCCCATACAAAATTTTCGTTATTTTAGTTTAACTTTCTACACTTTTTAATTTAGAGCCACCAAATTTGGTATACTATCTCATGTCATTCTGGCTTAGACCGTACACGGTTTTGGGAAGCGGTCTGATCCCGGAGGTCAAAGGGCTCCCAAACAAAATTTTCCTAAAAGGTTCTACAGTTTTCAAATTTACAACCATCAAATTTGGTAAATTATGTCACGATACTCTGACTTAGACCGTAAGCAGTTGTTGGAAAGGGTCGGAGGCGGTGAATCAAGGACACCCCGTACAAAATTTTCGAAAAAGTTCTACAGTTTTCTATTTAGAACCACCAAATTTGGTATAAATAAAAGTTCTACAGTTTTCAATTTAGAATCACCAAATTTAGTATTAACGGGAAAATTACAGGAACATATTTTTCATTCATTACATTTCACCCGCTGAACTTGCTGATTCCACGAGTATTTACCTGAGAAATACCGGGTACCCCTGCTAGTCTGCTTATAAAGCAATATGAGTGAATAAGCAAGCGAAATATCGGCCTTTTTACAATAGGTAACCAAATTCATACTGCCAATAATTAAATAGAATCTCGATCATGGAGATATCCAGTATAAAATCCCATGGTGCAGTATGTATTTTCAAGAGTAAGATCAGCTACTAGCGAAGGGATGGATAACTTCATAATATAAAAGAAACGGTCATATCATTTTCAATATACTAAAAGATCATTATGTGAAGCATCGAAAACAGAATTATGAACAACTATATTACTCCATCTGGGTAAGGAAATTTTAAATCAGAAAAGGAATGCAGATATCTGGAAAGACTGATTTGTCGAGCTCATAAAATGGATTTTTTCAACTCTTCTGGTGGAAGCTGAACTATGATTATGAATGTAAATGTACATATTTGTTGTACTTTGAGGTAAAATTGTGAGGTAGAAAGCGCGGCAATTATAAAAAAAAGATGTTTGGCATTACCACTTGGAACAGAATTTCTGTTCTGCGCGCCATAGACGGACAGATATTAAGACAAACGCAAACGTGGAATTACAAACCTTAAAAGAAAAACAATAAGCAATTGAATGCTAGAAAATTTCTCGATGGTCTTTATCACATTCTATGCGTATTTAATCCAAATAAACATTTCCAGTTCATCTTACCAAAATCCAAGAATTCTAGACCACGCAATTATATATTTACGACATCAACGTTCGAAACTGTAACCTAATCAACCATGGGTACAATTCCCGTAGGTGTCTGTTGCCATTTTAACTATATTGTCCCATTGTAGTCTGTTCGTTGCAGCGTGACTCAGTTCTTGAAGAGTTCCACCGCACCAGTCTTTAATATCGTCATCCCACACACGGTGGGGGCGTCCTCTTGCGTTTCTTCCGCTCATTAAGCCAAATACCAGTGTCTTTCCTGTCATTTTTCATTCTGCAGATGTGTCCAAAGAGTCTTAGTTTTCTCTGTATGATTTTTGGAACAGGGTCTCTTTTAGTTGTATACTTCTGTACACTTCTTCATTTCTTTTCCTCTGGGTCCATCCGATTCGTAATATTTTACGATAGCACTTTCTTTCAAAAGCAAGTGTCCTTCTCTGTAATTCCTTTGTCAATGTCCAAGTCTCGCATCCATAAATGATGCTTCTTGAAGACTTAGTTTTGCGGCTAATAGTTCTGCTCTTCCAAATTTTACCCATGGCTTTTAACAGTGTTATAAACTTTGCAATTCTAATTAAAATGTATTTTTGCTGTTTAAGTCATATGTCATACAGCTTCCCAGATAAGTAAATTTTTCTACATTTTCAGGTTCTTTGTCTTCCAGAATGATCTTTTTCCTAATCTCTTTGGCGCCAAATACCATTGCCTTTGTAATTTCTGTGTTCATCTTTAGTCCATATCTTTTACCCTATCTATTCAGTTCTTGTACCACTTGATCCAGAGTCATTTCATCTTCTGAAACTGTATACCAGAAACAAAAGAAAATTATATGAAAAATGTTGAACATGATAACATTATATAAAACAGAATTTATGCGAAGGAAGCTTTAAAATCTGTCTTTGAGTAATTGAGAAATCATGTCGATAGAAGGAGAAAAGATTGGATAGAAAAATAAAATCATAATGCTCCTGCTGAAAGCGCGTTGATAACAGTGGAAAATTTCAAACGAGTGAAGTAGATTCAGATTAAACGTCTATTTAAGAGATGCAATAATTTACTTCCTGTTTTGAATGTACTTCAGATTTTCCCGAAGTTACGTGTATAGAAAATAAAAAGTAGTCTTTGCACTCAAAACATGAATACAGTTCTTTTTATTTCACTTTTTTTGTATGTTTTGTTACTTTCTTCTGCGTTATCTAAGGCGAAAAAGAATGCTGTCCTCAACTGATTAATCGAATGGGGAATTTCATCGCATGCTTCTTTGGCTGCATTCCAGGTGGATCTAGACTCTACTAGGAGACGTTTTTCGTTTCTTCAACAGCAACATCTCCGCCTCCCGGACTCACAAAGCTATTTTTAGCTCATCTTTTTCGTGCTCTCTTGATCCTCACCGAGCAGCAAAAAAAGAAATAAAGAATAAAAAAAACAAGGTATACGCTAGGAAAATGCAAGAAAAATCACTTTAGTTTTGGATGGACGCCGATAAAACGAGTAAAGCCTGAAAAAATCCAATGAAGTCGACAGAAAGCTGATATTGAAAACGGGTCGTGTGGAGTTCACCCTGGTGTGTCTCTGATGTTACTCAGCGAAAAACTTGTAATTAAATATGGACCGAAGAAAACTGCGTTTCTCAAAGTTAAATAACATTCTTTTCCCATTTCTCTTTCACAAAAGCAGAACGCTTATACCCTCGTATTAATGCTTCGATAAATGTATTCTTTCATTAAAATGTCTGTCCTGAATTTAACATTAATGCCCTTAGTGGCTGCTGTTTTCTATTATTTATCTCGTTTTGGGTACCGTGACCATCGATGTTCTTAGAAAGCGTTTTAACGTTTTGAAAAGGTGAACCGACGCGACGTGTAATATGCCTTGACTCAGCTTCCAGATGCATCGCTAAAGATATGCCACATGTATAAATTAGCTTTAATTTCCTTAGGTTACCTTGTGTTAAACTCTAAATGCGGCAATGTGCAGTGGAACCTCGGTTATACTTTTCTGTATGGGATGGCTTTAGAAAACGTATAAATGTAAAAATGTATAAATGACATTTCAAAATGTTAATTATTATTGCAAACTTTTGAGTGTCTTCAGAAAGAGAAAAAAAGAGAAAAATAAAATTTTGTGATTTTAAATTACGCTAATTTATAATGTTATTCATTCATTTATGCATACATACAAACATACAAGTATGCTTTGTGTGTTACCTTAAACCTATCTCTATTTTGACTTTGGATTTAATTTTCGTATTCTTATTCAGTTATGAAAATTAGGTTAAGAAATTCACTACAGTTTCATATTTTCAGTGTATTTTTTTGACTGTAGGTTTAACGACCACCGTGAGCAACTCAATGGGCTATAAGCAGTCGCCCGTCCCGAATTTAGGGTCACTGGTTCTAGGGAAGGGAGAGAGCTAGTGCCGTAAGACAAACACAACATCCATGCCTGACCAGGATTCGAACCCAGACCCCTTACGGACGAATGATCAGAGGCCATCGCTTAGACCACTGCGCCACCTGGGGGGGGGGCAGCTTTTCAGTGTATGAAAGAAAAGAAAAAAATTAAAATACGTGGTAGAAAATCCTGTTCGGATTTTCTTACCAATATCCCTATCACACATCGCTCATTCATCGCTCATTTCGAATCAGTTTACTCAATAGTTAATTTAGCGTTAGTGCCGAGTAAAATATTCACCAATTTTTGCATGTTTCTAACTTTTCGAGTGCAGAGAAAAAAGATAACTGTGAACTTTATATACAGGGTGATCAGAATCGACTGCACAATAAACCGACCGGACAATTCCTCGTGGAGAAAGAAGCAGAAAACCGTTGTCCGTTGTCCGATCGGACGTCGCATTCCGGAGATATACGCACCGAATGTTTCGTGACGTCTCATCGGGTAACGCACATGCTCGTTGAAGAGCGACGTGGAGAGTTATACAGACGCACGTATCACAAGGCAATCAAGCCGATCCGGTGGAGCAGTGTTCTAAGGCGAATGCTTCTGATCATTTGTCCGAAAGGGGCCCGGGTTCGAATTCCGGTGAAACATGGGTGTTGTGTTTGTCCTACGGCACTGACTCTCTCCCTTCCCTGGAACCAGTGGTCTTAAATTAAGGATGAGAAAATACTTATAGCCCACTGAGTTGCTCACGGTGGTCATTAAACCTCCAATTAAAAAAAATAAAGAGAGAAAAAGAAAAAGAGAGGCAATCAACATTTAAAAATGTAGCACGGGGTGGATATACAAATTCGAAGGACGCGGTGGCGTGAAACCATCAATTGTACGCCTGCGCGATACAGCAGGTAGGGATAAAAAGTGTTGGCGACGGTAGCAGGTAAGCTCATACTGCGTTGGTACATTTGACAGTACTGTGGGTAGCGATATGTCGTGCAGTTTGAGAGAGTATTGTGACATGTATCTCCTATTGGGGAAATGCCATGGTTCAGCATTGCGTGCAGCAAGGGCCTACAGCCAGCGATACCCAGCACGACGGCAACCGGACGTCCAGGTCATACGGCGGCTTGACGCTCGAATGCGCGACACAGGCAATGTCTCACCACGTCCAAGTGTAGACAGTGGCGCTGGATCCCCTGTGAGAACACCATTCCTCGAGGACACCATACTAGAGTTCATAGAGGGGGAGCCAACGACCAGCAGCCGTGTGATCGCGCGACAGTTCCGTGTGCACCAAAGTACCGTACTTGCCGTTCTACACGACGAAGGCCTGCATTCATATTACATCACACAGGTGCAAGGCCTATTACCACAGGATTATCCTCGAAGACAGGCATACTGTGAATGGCTGCTACAGCAACATGCTGACTGACGTTAATAGTTTCCACCGCCGGATCTTGTGTACTGATGAAGCAAGGTCATGTTTGATAATAATCATGTTTGGTCATTGGACAGTCCGCACGCAACACGTGAACACGCTCACCAGGTCCGGTGGGGTGTTAATATCTGGTGTGGTATTGTGGGCGATATCCTAGTGGGACCATATTTTCTTCCTTAACGTATCACAGCTTCCACCTACATGGTGTTCCTACGTGATGTTCTGCCGGACTTACTGAAAAACGTACAATTTGTTGTTCTCAGCAATCCTAAAGAAACTGGTATATCGACGGCCTGTGAACAGCCTGCACGACCTAGTGGCCACCTTACAAGCGGCCCTCTCAACTATAACCCCTCCCCTGCTATGCTGCAACGCGTGCAGATGTCTATTTCTCGGCTTGCTGCCGCCTGTTCCGCCCTACAAGGTTGTCATTTTGAACACATGTTGTAATCTGACACGAATCCACATGTTTTATCATTTGTGTTGTAGTGGAACACATCAATAAATTACATGTTTTCTGTCAAAGTGATTGGGTAAGTTATTTCTAATGTCTCTATTCTTACCGGATGTGACGTCACGAACTTTCGGCGCGTATATCTCAGGAATGCGAAGTCCGATCGGACAACGGTTATCAGCTTCTTTCTCTACGAGGAATCGTCCTGTTGGTTTATTGTGCGGTCGATTCTGATCACCCTACATAGTAAATTTTAGTTGCATCATTTATTTCATAGATGGAAAATCTTGAAAAAAAGCGCTGTCTCAATTATCTTCAAGTTGTAACATAAAAGAATCAAAGAACCGTGTATTTTTTGATAATCTGAAATTGAAAATTTAAAGTATAATGCAAAAAAGCGTATAAATGATTACGGATAACCGAAATAAAAAAAGCTATACAAAAACTACAGTAAAATATCGAGACTAATGCAGAGTTACGTAAAAAAGTGAAAACCGTATAACCGCGGTTTCACTGCACGTACTTGCTTTAATGCTTCTGGTCGGGAGTCTGTATGGATAACAATATAACTACTGATTATATGTAAAGCGCTTTTGTCCTCGTGAATCACAACAGAATCTTCATATTTCTTTAAAAACAAGAGATCTGTAAAGACGACATGTGACAAAGGAAATACAGGAATATAGTAAATATAATATTTTTTTCAATGCTTTGCAACTGAACTTGGTAAATATATAGTAAGTAAACTGAATCAGGTTTGAAATTTCATTGGAAATTATCACCTTCTAAGCACTCATTTTTTTCTTTCACATACAGAGAAGTTGGTTTACGTTATGAAATGTTCTTTCAACGGGTACTGAGGCCAAATGTTTAGTGTGTGGTGCATTCTTTCCTTTTTGATTCTCGGAAACTATCATTAATCTTCTCATTTGTTGCAGGTTTTATACCTCGAATTTCCTTCCTTTTATCATCGCTGAGGTAAAAAATTATTTCATCCCTCCAGGATAGTTTCCTGATTATCACTCCGAGATGGGGGTTTCCGTTCATCCCTCTGAGCTAGGGATTTCTGATCATCCCTCTGAACTAGGGATTCCTGATCATCCCAGCTAGATATTCCTGATCATCCTAGCTAGATATTCCTGATCATTCCTCTCAGCTAGGGATTCCTGATCATCCTTCTGAGCTAGCGATGCATGATCATCCTTAGCTTAGAGGAATGATCAGGAATTCTGAGCTAGCGATGCATGATCATCCTTAGCTTAGAGGAATGATCAGGAATTCAGAGCTAGAATTCCTGATCATTCCTCTAAGCTAGAGATTCCTGAACATCACTCTGAGCTAGGGATTTCTGATCATCCCTCTGAACTAGGGATTCCTGATCATCCTTCTGAGCCAGCGATGCATGATCATCCTTAGCTTAGAGGAATGATCAGGAATTTAGAGCTAGAATTCCTGATCATTCCTCTAAGCTAGAGATTCCTGAACATCACTCTCAGCTAGGGATTTCTGATCATCCCTCTGAACTAGGGATTCATGATCATCCTAGCTAGATATTCCTGATCATTCCTCTCAGCTAGGGATTCCTGATCATCCTTCTGAGCTAGCGATGCATGATCATCCTTAGCTTAGAGGAATGATCAGGAATTCAGAGCTAGAATCCCTGATCTATCCTCTAAGCTAGGGATTCCTGAACATCCCTCTGAGCTAGAGATTTCTGATCATCCCTCTGAACTAGGGATTCCTGATCATCCCATCTAGATATTCCTGATCATCCTACCTAGATATTCCTGATCATTCCTCTCAGCTAGGGATTCCTGATCATCCTTCTGAGCTAGCGATGCATGATCATCCTTAGCTTAGAGGAATGATCAGGAATTCAGAGCTAGAATTCCTGATCATTCCTCTAAGCTAGAGATTCCTGAACATCACTCTGAGCTAGGGATTTCTGATCATCCCTCTGAACTAGGGATTCCTGATTATCCCAGCTAGATATTCCTGATCGTCCTAGCTACATATTCCTGATCATTCCTCTGAGCTAGGGATTCCTGATCATCCTTCTGAGCTAGCGATGCATGATCATCCTTAGCTTAGAGGAATGATCAGGAATTCAGAGCTAGAGTTCCTGATCATTCCTGATTCCTGAACATCCCTCTGAGATGGAGATTCCTGATCATTGCTCTGGGCTAGAGATTGTTGATCATCCCTCTGAGCTGTAATGTTTTCTTCATTTCACCGTGATATAATTTTTCTCTCATCTTTCTGAGCTAGTGTTTCCTTGTCATGTCTCTGATCGAAACATTTTTCTTCATCCTCCTGAACGAATTTATGCATAATAGTGTTACAATTTGTCGCCGCTCTGAACTTAAGTTTTTTAGTCGAAGAAATCAACAAAACGAGCACAACAGCAGAAGCACCCTGTTTATGTCTCACCGGGTCTCGAAGTCAGACACTACTTGGATCATTAGCAGAATTTCGTGCGTCTATTTACTTGGAGACTGCGCCAACCGTATTCAGAGATCTTGATGATCACGAAACGCAAATCAGGCCAAGAATAACGG
Organism: Macrothele yani; assembly: GCA_039090855.1. NCBI lineage: Eukaryota > Metazoa > Arthropoda > Arachnida > Araneae > Macrothelidae > Macrothele > Macrothele yani. Next base: position 193,716,161 of record CM076995.1, read on the forward strand.
ACACTTTGTCCGGTATCTCAACCAGACAAAGTGCGCAGTAAGATAAATCATTAATTCCGTTTCAGTATTTTATTAAAATTGTTTCAAGAATGAATGCTAAAATTAAAGGTCGTACTACACTCGATTGCTTTATCATTTTGACATAACGCTTCGTCTACTACAACACGGATTTCTGAATAATTTCGGTTGGATGGTGCATTTGGAAGACGCAGAAATGTATTCCTCAAGTTTCAGCAGCTTAGGTATCTATTTGTGTCTCTTCTTTGAATTAAATCTGTTATAAAACTGAAGAGCCTAGTCAAACGCATCAGTTAAAGCTTAATATTCTCCATGAATAGACGGAATCACAACTTCAAATTTGTATTAAAATTCAGCTCAGGTAGAATTTGGGACGTGAAGGCATAACGCGTAAATGTTTTTTTTTCCATTTTGGAATTTTACCACAACATGCCAATATTTGTTGCGAGCAACTAGATCTCTTAATACCTCAAACTTCATGAACAAGATTATTTTTAAAAACAATAGATGAAAGAAATGGTATATATATTAAATAAAATTCGAGATACATCACCTTTGTGCTGACAATGTAATCTGGAGTTAGCTGTTTCCGATTGGTTTCTGCCATTGTCCGTATCAGCCGGATGGTTTCCTCGAAACGCCCTCTAGCCAGGAGCCAATGTGGGGACTCTGGAAAGACCCTGACCAACTGTTGAATTATTGCGCATGGTAAAACAATTATGTTCTTATCAAAACTGATCAAAATGGCACAATATGTTTTCAAATTGAAACTACCTACCTTAATGTTTTGAACATGTAATAAAGAAACTTACTGAGTTCTTTCAAAAAAAGTTAAGAAAAACACATATACACCTAAATTTGGAAGACAGTAAAGGAAAACATGAAGAACAAGAACTTTCGACGCGCAGGTCATACTGCGCATTTCTTCGTGATAAGAAATAAAAATTTATTTTTATCAGACCTCCCAAATTTGGTCTTGGATTAAGAGAGCTAAAACATTAAGTTACAAATTTTATATAACCAGTTGCAAGAGCGTGCTGTTTTGCAATTTTTTGCAAGCTATCGCCGTCTTACCATTAATATCCCGATAGCTCTCTATCGATACTGAATCTGGTTCTAGGCAACCACCACGTCACAGACCCAGCTATAACAATGCAGTGCTATGATGATAAAATAAAACGACTTTGAATGTAAGATGCCTCGATCGACCCTGCGGATCAGGTAACTCATCTGCAGCGCAGGTTGATAATAATGCGCCAATTAAGCAATCGTTCCGTACCTCACTTTCAGCAGCATTAAAGATCCCTAATTAGCCTGTTGGTGATGAGCTATCTAAATTGTATCTGACTGGGGGCTCAATCTTCCAGAAAACGACCGCTAAATCTCTGAAGCTAACAAAACCTGAAAGTAGTCAGAATTACATAAGATTCTTAATGCTGTCGAGACAATGATTTGATATAAAAATATTTCCATGAGTTCGGTAGAATCCATGGCACGTCATCGTCCCAACAGTGGTCAGCAAAGAGTATTTGTAACGAGGACGTGCCACGGATTCTACCGAACTCATGGAAATATTTTATATCAAATCATTGTACACACCATCAGAACTCATAACCGGGTTTTTTAATTTATTTGCATTATTTGTATACGTGTCAAATGCGCGTGTGTGAAGCGTTGGAGCAACAACTTGCCATGCTGTTGCATTGTGGGTGATTGCTTTGGCTATATAACCACGGTGCTTCACCCTCACTGTGCCTGATGACGAACCCATAGTGGTTTTGAAAGATCTTGCTACTGTTTTTAGTTGGTTTAATTGTAAATAAAGGTATCGTCTTTTAAAAGCTGCAATTATTTCCATTATAATCGCGTCTCGACAGCATTAAGAATCTTGTGTATTTCTACTGGAACGACCCGAAAAGGAGCCTTGAGTAGTCAGAATTATTAACACAACAATCAGACACCTGAAATCCATGCATTTACTGTTCATCACGTAACGTTAATTACATCAGAAAACTTGAAAATTGCGTCGCTCTGGAACGGAAAACAAACCCGCATCTCACGATTTCCGTTCGAGCACGCTATCCTTTGCACGTGCTCTAAGAAAGACTCTCTGCTCAGAACGCAAAACAACTTTGGCTAAAATCGCACAAACGCAGTGTGAGACTGTTGGAATTGATTTTAGCACCTGCTCAGTGGGAAATACGCTGCACGACATGGGATGTCACGGTGGAGCAGCTATATTCAAGTCGATAATCACTTCGACTAGAGCCACTCCCTATTGACTAGGGGTTATGACATCTGATCTTAGGTTGAAGACCAATATCAAATTCAGTTGTGAACTGAAGAGTCAATGCACATAGTTTTCCAGCTCAATAGCCGTTCCTGTGTGTGGCAGGTACTGAGAAGAAGGTACTTTCTAGACTGCATCGTCCCGACAATGAAGTTTACTGTAGACAGGATGCTGGTATGGATCTATTTTTCGTGCATCGGCTTCCGCCCATTAGTCTTTTCGGTCAAACTCATGAAACCTAATTTCCACCCATACGTTATGGACAATTATGCACTACCAAATTTGTGGCAGGACTTTGGGGACAGCCCATGCTTCAATCAACAGTGCAATGCCCCACGTCATATTGCTTGTGTTGTTACAGATTGTTTTGTGGACATGGGCTTCTAAAAGGTGGACTAGCCACATAAGAGTCCTAGCCTGAACCCTATGCAGAATCTCTGGGGCGAACTGAATCGTCAGGTTCATCGAGGAGAAGGTAACCCAGCAAGAAAGATCGAACTGGTTACTTCCTTCAAGGCCGAATAACGGACATTCTCGACGGACATTTACAAAAAAAAAAAAACCACTGATGAGAGTATTCCACGAAGACAACCGTCTGTCGTAGTCGGCCGCTAAGTATTTCAGCTTCAGCACAGAACGTTACATTTTCTTTAAATAGTTATTATTTATAGGCTCGCAAGTGTCCGCATATTAACGTTAGGGCAGTGCATTATGTTAAAATATTTCTTGAGTTAACAGTTAGCTATCGTTTAAATGTTCAGCATTACGGTTATTAACGAGAAGATGATGCAGGGCATTAAGCAGTTACAAAAAAAAGTTATAAATATTACTCCTCTGCATTGAAAACTCTTATTTCAAAATGAATATTCACCAAAAAATGACTCTCAATATCTCCAGTATACGTAAGACACTTGTCTAACCTTTATCTATTTATAAATTGTATCTTGTCTATTTATAATCTTGTGAGAAAGGAGAAAGGTTCCGGATGGCCTCCCCACTTATCTATTTATAAATTTTCAGAGTAGTTTCCCATACGGCCATCTGTTCTGAAAACATGAAAGTTGCATCGGCTTAGAGATGGAATCGCACCCCTCCTTCCTTTCAGTATGCTGCCATTACATAACCCAGGGAAACTACTCAGGACGATGTAACTCATAAGCAATTGAAGCTAAGTTATTTCAGTTTAGTATTTTGAACAACAAATTTGCTGTAGTAGAAACAAACCGATGATTCCCAGTTTCGTTGAGAACATTTTCAAACCCAATAAAGGGCATGAATTACCAGTACTTTAGATATTATCTTAAAAATTACAGAAGCCATTGAAATATCGTTGTCTTGAGTGTTGTAACGGCAAAGTAATTGCAAGGAAATCGAGTGATGCAGTTACGGTTCCCGCTTCAGAACGATACAGTGTTTAATTTGTTTTGCAGATATTGTTACAGTGGAATTAATTAAAAAAATGGTGCCTTTGGGCCGAAAGTAACTCTTATTACTTGTTTTTGAGAAGAGAAGACACACGTGTCTTGCAGTAAAGTGTGTAGAAACCTCGTGACACGTGCAAATATTTAAAATTATTAAGAGAAGTGATTCTACATTTTGTGGAGTTCTGCATTTTTGGACTAGATGCGGCATTAGATCCACTTCACTAAGATATTAAGAATAAATCGCGCGGTATGTATATGAGTATTGGAATACTAAAAATTGGTTTCATTCACGCCAGCTAGAAAAAGCACGGCGACGAGATCCAGAATTTCGGTGACTTAGGGGTGAGCACTCCAGTTGTCTTTGAAGAACATCAACAATGAACGAGGAATTTATCTCATAGCTCTTCACATAAAAACTGCAGAATGGTTTGCAGTACGATGTTCTACAATGAATCTAGGTTCATTGCGTTTACCAGGTGTCGCTCCATATCAACCATTGTGTCCCAAGAAGCAGCGGGATTTATCGCAAAAAGCCACTTGATGCCATTTTGTATCTCAGGAGGTCCTTAATAAGTGCCATTCCAGACGTTTTTGACGTTAGTCAAAGGTCAAATAAAACAAAATGGCTGGTACACGCGGAGACTCCCTTCTGCCAGTATTCGTGTAAAGGTACAGCACAAGATAAAGTGACGTCCAGCAAAAATTGAAACTTTTTGTAATTTCGTTGGTAGCAGGTATGCAGGTGATTTATAAACAAATCAACAAAAAAAATCCTATCGCTCTGTTGTTGGCGTTGCTCCATTACCGATTTCACGGTTACTCTTAATTCCTGCAGCCATGCTTTCAAAATTCGGTGCGCTGTGCTATGGCCATGGTCCACACATTCTTCAGTACGACAAAGAGACTGTCTTTCTGTTACTGGAGACCAAAACCGTCCTCTGAAGAACTGCTATAGGGTGATGAAATTGACATCTTGGAATTAAAAAAAAACTTTCCTTGCACTATGAAGTCGGTCCTTGAGAGATATTAGTAGATGAAATGTGGTAATATTGATGGAGACTGTATACACCCAAAAAACAGTGCAAAATAAACTCTATTACTCAATTATTGGGTTGTCGCAAAAGTCATGACGTATTTTAGCCATGTTTTGCACAGGTCAGTTATTGATAGAAAGAACAAAGACCAATCAATGGTATAATGCCCGTTTTGTTTGATAACCTTTTGCCATCTTTCAGTGAGCTGCAGAATGCCTCGTTCATAGAAGGACCTGTCTTTCGTGGCAAAAAAACTATACAAGGTTCTGATTTACAGCCTCATCTGAATTGAAAGTTATACCACGCAAGGACTGTTGAAGAGAGCGAAACAAGTTGAAGAGTGCCGGGGCAAGGTCAGGCGAGTATGCTAGGTGTGGCAACACATCCCACCCAAGCTCCAGTAAATTTTGGCGGGTGATCAAACTTGCGTGTGGTCTCGCGTTGTCGTAATGGAACACAACACCTTTACGATGAACGAGCTCTGGACGTTTCTGGATGATGGATTCGTTCAAACTGTCCAATTGCCGATAGTGCACATTCGAATTGATTGTTTGGTTCCGTGGTGGGAGCTCGAAAAACACGGCACCTTTAAAAACCCACCACACTGAGACCAGAACCTTCCGCTGATGAATGTCTGCTTTGGATGTCGTTTGAGGCAAAGCAGCACGTCGGGACCAAGACCGTTTGCGCAGCACATTTGTTGTACACAATCCACTTTTCGTCAACAGTTATCAGTCGCTTCAAAAAAGGATCGTTTTCCTTACGTTTAATGAGCATATCGCAGATGTTTATACGCGCCGTCAATTGAGCTTCTTTGAATTCATGAGGAACCCACACATCGAGCTTGCTTACGTATCCCAGCTTTTTCAGGTGGTCGTGAACACTTGAATGATGGATGTGCAATGTGTCTGCAATCTCTCGTGTCGTGTAACGTGGGTTTGACTCGATCAATGCCTTGATTTGGTCGTCATCAACCTCAGTGGGCATCCCGGACCGAGAATCATCGTTGGGGTCAAAATAACCAGCACGGAATTTTGCAAACCACCGCTGGCACTGACGTTCTTGTAAATCATTTTCACCGTACACTTTACGCAACTTTTCACAAGCTTGACGCGCGTTCATCCCTTTACGGAGGTAAAACAGTAAAATATGGCGAAAATGTACAGTTTTGTCTTCCATCTTCAACTTGATGTCAAATATTCGCAAATCAACAAAATACTTCACTATTCCTTTTAGACTGCAGCTAGAACTGGCATCTGTCGAATGCCATAGTGATAACAGAGCTGCGCATGCCTCTAGTGCTTCCAAAACCGCCTAACCGCCATCGGTTGGGCGGTCATGACTTTTCCGACAACCCAATAATTACCATCACCAGTAACACCCTTTTACGCATAAGATTCATTGTTTTTATCCCGTGGTGTAAAACTGTCGAGATTGGAGATGGGACAAATCATGGAATGCCGTTTATACAGATGTAAGATTGGGAAACGATTTACCAAGTAGAAAGGCGTCCCGCTCCTTCACGAAGAAATAACTCATAGGAAACGAACAGATGCATAGATGTAATGTTTCGTATCTCAAGTGGTGCAGCTTCTGGATGGTCTGTTATTCAATGTGTGGTCTTGCGTTATCAGTGTAGGCCCAGGTGATTGACCAATGTCTGGTGTTTGGTGGACAGCTTTTTTTATATAATGATAGTGATGGTTTGACGCTGTTGCGAGGATGAGAGGTGGATCGAAACAGCTGCTGACCACTGAACACTGATTGTCTATATCCTGGCATGGGACGTGTTTCGGGGCTACATCGAGGTCACGACATTGCTCCAATTATCACCAATTGTCATACAACATCAATTTCTTATCATACGTAACGAGACGCGTAAAAATGCCGTTTGTTTGCTTGCGATAAAAAGAGAAGAGCAGCTATCAAATCTTTGTGTTTTGTGCTGTTCCGTTAATTCGTGTGGGACCAATTCATCCATCTTTTTCCATTTGCCTATGCCTGAAAAATGTCAGGAAAGGAGCAAATACTGAACTCCGAGTTTTTCGTCAAGTTCTTGTGTCATTTGACGTAGATCGGTTATCAAAGCCCCCAACTCGCCATCATTGGTACTTTCATCTAGTCTGCCACGAGGTTCATATTCGAGGCTCATATCGTCGGAGAGGAATTTAGCAAACCCACCATGTGTCTTGTTTCAATTCACAAACGGTGTCTTCCCTAAATGCGGTGTTGATCTTGAGAGCTACCTCAGGTGCACGGTGTACAAATTTAGACTCATAAGAAAATCGCACGAATTTGGCTCTTGTCCATCTAACTCCTTTGCTTTAGAACAATCCTATTGAAACTGATTCCGCCGACGAAATAACCAGTGCTTTACAAGCAACAGCTTTGACACTTTGAACTGACGTTTCTCAAGTCAAACCGCGCGATCCGATAATTCATAAATTACCTGCTAACTTAACGAGTTTGCAAAAAACGGGCATTTCATCTGCAAGAACCAATCTGAAGCGTATTAACTGCTTCATGCATGCGTTGGGTTGAACACCACGCAAATTCAACGAAACAACCGAGTGGCTGTGTTTATATCAGCCAATTTGGTTGCATCTGTATTTCAATTATTTGTACATAACAGCAGATATCATGCACCAGACGATTTGAATGCACTCCCAATCGCTCCTTCTGGATGTCGTATCTAAGGAAAACTAATTAAACTAATTAATATCAATGTCATAGAATGTACAATACTGTGTTTCAACTGGAGTATGTACATGCAACATTGCACCCATCGGCTGGGCATATCACTGTTGCAACCAATATTCAATATCTGTTTGTACCATACTCCATACTAAGTATTGGACGCAGAATGCCTTAAGTGATTGCTGGTTTTACCATGATGAGTTTAGAGTGCCGGTTGTATTGCATTACCACCACCAGAATGAAACATTTTTGTGCTGCGTTCTGATTAGTTGTGGAATTATTTTTTCTGAGATAGAACTGGGATAAGAGATTGATTTTGGAGACGAAGTGTTTCAAACTACGGAGCAGGTATTTTGATGGCCTGATATAAATATAAGAATTACCACCAAAATTCCATCTCCCTTTCACATTTTCAAAACGGTGAGATTTTGAAAAATCGGGGTTACGTTTGGTAATTAGTTTTCCTTAGATAAAACATGCTTGAATAATTGTAATGAATTAACCTTTCGCCATCACTACATATTTGTATACTTTGAAACTCTCCCATATCTTAAAAACGAACGATATTGGTAACTGGACAAACACATTTTAGGTGTTACAGCGACTTGCCTTGCATCAAGTTGCCTTTCATTTGTAGACTTGAGCGATTGAGAGTGGTACAAAGAGACTAAAGACACTTAGATGAATTTGTTTTTGTTTCTTTAGAAAGAATTGGGGGTGGAGCTAACGATTCTCATTAACATCTAAAGTACCACCCATTACGAATTTAGGCCCACTGGACACCCAGAAAAGCTTGAACTATCGGCCGGAAGCCCTCGGCTCTGACGAGAACTCGGTCACAAAATTTGGAAGACTTGATTGTCCATCTTCCCTGCTCATAAGGAGAATACATGTCATGTTTGGAATGTTTCAACAGAAAGTATGTTAGCGAAAATAGTCACCAATCAATATTAAAACGCACATTTCATTTGTATATTGGAAATGCCCATACTGAAGCATGCCACGTTAGAAACGTTGACAATGACTTCGTTCATGAATGGAATACGGGATTACCCCATACAATACAAATTCCAGATGACAATCCGCTTTTTGGTGTAAATATGACAAGGATGGTAAGTCAGATAATATCCGAAAACTTGAAAATTTTGTCGTCCTGGAACGGGAATCAAACCTGAGGCTCGTATTCCATTCATGATTTATCTTCTCCTCCGGGCAATCACAGGATTGGATTTTTAATTTCCTGATTCGCTTAACATGAATGCCGGTTGCTTCGCCTAGCGCATCCTGTGATAGTTATATTCAAATTAATCGGAAATTTGAGACTCGGTCGTTCTGGGTGTTGTAGTGGTGAGCATACCAGGGCCTTATTTGGAAGACACGGATTCGATTCCCTCTCCAGGACGACGAAATTTTCAAGTTTTCGGATATTATCTGACTTACCATCCTTGTCGTATTTACACCAAAAAACAGATTGTCATCTTCAAAATTTGTAATAACTTCGTTGTTTACATCCACCTTTTTTATGTATGCAATAATACGAAGAAGATGAATAAATGTATTTCGTTTTTGATTTCGCTGCAGATTTGCTACAGTTTATTACCAAGAAAAAAAAAAAACAATGGACCACATTTTTTTTGGGGAACTATCGCAAATAAGTAACCAAGCTGGAATGTTATTAAGTAAGAGATTATTAAAATGGTCTTTTCGCATCTTATCAATCTAATTTTTGTTTTAAGATAAATTAGATTCTTTTCTACAGTTGATTTATTACTGTTGTAAAAAAATAATATAATTTACCATTACGAAACAGGAATAATAAAAAACATAAATCTTTAGAGCCCGTGAATAACGTAAGTCATAAATACTAGTCAACTTAACGTTTAAGCATTTTATTGTGAATGAGGGGCAGATAAAAATAAGGAAAATGTATAGCAGTTTCTTTAGCTGTCATTCTACATCTTTGTGATTTTAACATGCCATGCTTGATATTTATATACATTATATTGACAAAGGTCACCGGATACCTAGAAGAGAAACACATCATAGCATTTATTGACATATATTAGTACGGTATCGGTCCACCTTTGGCCTTAATGCATGCACTGACCCTTCGAAACAAACTTTCGACAAGGTTTTGGAACACAGCGATAGGTATGCGCTTCCACTTAGTACATAATGCTGCCGTTAACTATTGCTTAGTAGTAGGCCTTGGTTCCAAACTTCTTATGCAGCGCCCTAATTCATCCCATAGGTGCTCTATGGGATTAAGATCAGGGCTCTGTGCTGGCCAGTCCACACACGATACGGAAGTATTGTCAAATTACGGCGTAACAGTCCAATGGACCTGGACCATATCACGAAAAACATTCCCACACGAATACACTGCCAGCTCCAAACTTGACCGTAGGAACAGTACGCTGTTGTAAATAGCGTTCCTCCGGCTGCCGCCATACCCACGCACGGCCATCAGACTGATGGATCGTGTATCTGAATTCATAAGTCCATAGGATCCGTTTCCATTGATCTACTGTCCACGATAAATGTTCTTTAAGACGAAAGGCTTATTAGCAGCCGCGCGACCACGGTAACCCATGGAATGAGGTTCTCTGTGAATAGTAGGTGTACATATCAAGGTTCCAGCATTTTACTCACATGTACACTGAAATCGTGTGCAATACTCCGTCGATTAGCTGTAACGACTCTCCTGAGACTTCGACGTACTCTATCACTGATTTTCTTTGGCCTGCTGGTAAGTTTTGCTGCTTTAGGCACGCCATGTGTCTTCCATTTATTTAGTACATCCAAAGCAGTTTACTTGGGCATGTTTAAACTCGTCTCGGTTTCTCTTATGAACAGCCCACTAATATAACACCCAACAATCTTTCCTTTCTCTAAGACAGTTCTCTCGAGCCGCAGCATTTTAGCTCAAGCTCACTGTGCGATACGATCGCGGTCAGCTGCAGGCTTGTTTCTATATCGTTTGCAGCTGTACCACGCATCTTAAAAAAGGAACGGATCCGTTCATTTGTTTTCGAAGGGGCGTCTGGTGACTTATGTAAATATAGTATATAGGAGATATCACAGCAAAAACTTTAAAAATCCTTATCATATTAATGCGTTTCCGAGCGGTTAAAAAAAAAAGAAGAGGATTGTGTAGATTCTGGCACGAAGACTGATGAAATGGGAACATGCACTTACTTAAAATTAATTTTACTATTAGAAGGGAATCCATGAATCAAATGCAAGGATTGCCGGCACATAAATACACTTTAATTTAGATACTTATATTTACATGATTTATATATGGTATGATGATGAATTAGGCCGAATCATGGCTATAGACAGGCCACTACGGTCAAACTTGGCAAATTTTAATAGATTGAACTGTCCAAAAATGGATTCCGAGACAATCACTCACAAGTCTTGTTAGAGATCTACTGATTAGCGGTTTCTGTCTTGATAGAACAAAGTTCCGTGCGAAAAACATGCAGAAATTTAAATAAAAAAACTGCTACTTAGGGTTGTCTTTCGATATATAATCCAACAGCACTTCTATGCCGGTTTGTTCAATAGCGAGCACCACGCACTTTCTATCAGACTGCGAAAGAAACGGGTTTTTGCAGTCTTAAAACACACACACTCACACTTTTACTGGCATGGCTGTTGGAGCAAGGGCTATTACTACAGAACACTGTGTGATGTTCTCTTCCGAAGAAACAAACCACCGGTGAACGGCGTCGCGACCCGAGCTGGTGTAACGCTCCCTGAAACAAGGCCCAAACACCTCCTGGCCTCCGACGTCTGACGTCACTACAGGAAGACCATAGCCCACTGGAAAGAGAGGCCCTGAAACGAACCGTTGTCATGTGACCAAAATGGTCTCAATTTTGTGAAATTTCTCCAAGTTTTTACCGCAAGTGAATACAGTTATTATTCTTGTGATTAAAGTTTGTTAGAAACCCTTATTGCATTATGTTTTCCAGTCAAAACTGCTTTATTCTTGTGCCAGTTCGTGAAAAAAAGTTAAGTGGGTGTAATATAAAATGTTGTGTAGGGTTTAGATTACTATATCTGTAGCACTTATAAATATCATTTGCTTGCAGTAGTAAAAAATAATAAATTATTACAAATAATAAGCTGCAAATTCGGACTAAGTTGGTCACATGACCGTTCGTTTCAGGGCCTCTTCTTTCTAGTGGGCTATGAGGAAGACCTGTTGAATTTGACGAACGACCGTAACCATAGTTAGCGTGTGTGATCTTGTGTTATTATTGTAGCGTTGCTCCATGAGCTTGTTCGTTATTCTTGCTGCTGACTTATTCATATTATTCCACTCTTTTTCATTTATTTCACGGTGTTAAAAATAAATTGCAGTTCTAATATGCTTTCACGTTGTTGTGTACCAAATTGCCGTACAAATTACAATACAGGTCCTAAAGCGTCAGTGTTTAAATTTCCCGAGAATGAAGAACTACTCTCCAAATGGATTCGTGGAATTCCTCGAGATTTACTCCTCCAGCCTACAGGATCTTCCAAGAGCTTCAAGGGTATGTGTGTTTTATTTGCTCTTTTATAATACAGTTTCTTTGCGAATTTATATTTAGTGTGAAATATGGTCTAGCTGAGAGAACGATCTTTAACCTTAGTAATGTAGCGCAATAAAGTATTCTATCTGAAGATGTTTGCACAGGCACTAAGTCGCGTAGTATATAATGGTTACCAATCTGCAAACTAGGTTGTAATGTACTGTTAATAAAGTTAATTGTGTTTTTGTTAATCCTAGGGCTGTACATTTTTCTATACACCAGAATTGTACAATTTCAAAAGGATTCCTTCCTTAAAATAGGCTAAAAATTCTAGTTTTTATTCATTCTTTCGGTGCACAAATTTTTTTATTCCTTCGAAAAGGAATAAAAAATGTGAAAACCAGGAATTGTTTTCAGCATACGGAATTTACCTTAAAGTTCGCTTGATCAAATCAAAAAATCATTTTCTAACATTAAAAAGAAACTTTTTGGCACGATTTAGTTTTCTAACTGTAAATGTTACATTTTTCGAAGGGCATACATGAAAAATCTGCAGCAAGTGGATCGATACTTTTTTTATCAACCAACAGGGTATCGAAACTAAGTTTTATTAAACTTTAATTCCATAAGGTAATGCTACTATTTATGGCACACTGATGGGCCAAAAATGAGAACACTTCGACCTAGATAGTGTGTATTGCAACTTTTCAGCAAGGGTAAATATTAATGACAGTCAGAAAAAAGTATTTGTGCTGAATAAATAGAGCAAGATCTGTAAACTCAATGCACGTAGGTTGTCTTATTATTATTATTTTTTTGGAGGGGAGGGGGAATTGTTTTTCCAGTGCAAGCGGAAAAATTAAAACGGAATTTCCGTTTTCATTTAGCCACCAAAATAGCAGCTTAAAATCTAGTTGTGAAACAGTTTCACACAACCCCCTAAGTTTCATTGCATTTGTCTTTCAATAACAGAATTAACATTTTGTATCACTTTCACTGGAAACATCCTCCCCCTCCCCAAAAAAGTTAATAAATAAGACAACCTTAGAAAAAAATTGTATCACAGTTTTACAATATTTTAGTGTATCACAGATTATCTTATTTATCGGTTTTTGGGGGGTGCGGGGGGGGTGTCTTCCCAGTGCAAGTGGAAAAATTTAAACGGAATTTCTCTTTTTATTTAGCCATCAAAGTAGCACCTCAAAATCAAGTTACTAAACAGTTTCACTAACATAATTGACATTTTGTACGTCTTGAATTGGAAAAACAATTTCCCTCCCAAAAATAGTTAATAAATAAGAAAACCTTATAAAAATTACCAATAAAAATATTGTCCAAATTGTATCACGTTTTTACAATATTTTATTGTATCGCAAGGTTGTCTTATTTATTGATTTTTTTTTGGGGGGGGGGGGTGTCTTTCCAGTCCAAGTGGAAAAATTAAAACGCAATTTTTGTTTTCATTTAGCCATCAAAATAGCTTTAAATCGAGTTGCTAAGCAACCCCCTGTTTCATTGCATTTGTCTTTCACTAATAGAATCAACGTATTGTATCACTTGCCCTCGAAAAACACTCCTTTAAAAGAATTAATAAATAAAAAAATATGAGTTTACAGATTTTGTTCTATTTACGCAGTACAAATACCTTTTTTACCATCGCAAATATCTGTTTAAAATAGTTGGAAAGAACGTAGTTTCAACTGTTATAATTTCGTAAGCATCTAAGTACGGGAGATCACCGTCGCGTTAGATAGCACCAGTCCACTAGGTAAGGCGGTCACTGCAAGCAAGCGTTTATATTCTTTGCTGCAAGGTCTTCCTGTGATGACGTCAAGAACTGGTGCTGCGGCCATGTTTCAGGGGTCGGAGGCTGGCGGCGCTTGTCATTCAAACCATGAAGATTTCTCCTCTCTCATCGGATGATTGGAACTTTCGGTTGTAACGGGGAACTATTTATACCCCTGGTCACTTGCCACTCCGTTATGTCATGAACGCTGGCGAATGTTTTTATTTGTGTACTCGGTACTTCTTGCGATGTCAGGCCAAGATAGGCCATCCGCAACTTTTACCTGTTTCTGAATCAGGCAAACTTTTACGACTCCGCTCTTTATCGGAGCCAAGCGTGCAGCTACTTTTTGTGCCGTGTATCGAGAAACAACTGGTTATGTCTTCCTTCCTTTAATCGTAGCTTGCGCACCGGAACTGGCAATTGCTTCCCCGGGTGTACACTACACGGTAAAGAAAAATCTGAGATTCACGAGACACTTTCATTTATTTATTTCGTGAATTAACGGAGAGTGTTTCTGATACAACTTTTTCCGTGAAATGACGAAAAGAAACCGGAATTTCACGGATTGTTTTGTACCATGGGAAAATTCTAAATTTCACAAACCTCTCTGCTGTTGGTTTTTTTATGTATTGACGGTAAATTACGGTCTTAGAGATGTGTTAACCGAAAATTTGGAATTTTCAGGAACCTTTCCGCAATTCCTTCTGTATATCAACGGAAAAACTCCGTTCTGACTTTTACCGTATCTGTATGACGAGAAATCACCGGAAACAGGAGCAATTGGTGAAAATACTTGAGTTTTGATTAACTTTTAAATTTCAATCGTCTGTCGAATTTTGATCTTCCGTAGCGAGATCGGATATAATGGGTAGCTTATCACATGAATTCTGTTTATTGTGGCACAGGATATTTCTTCTCCTCACTCCTGCTTTTTGCACCAACTATTTATTATATATTGTGTTACTGTGATAAATCGGGTACTTAACTTATTGTACAGATGGTTATACGATGTCTATTTATAGTCTTTGGACAACATAAGACAAATGCTATTATAGCTATTAAGAATAAATTTTATGTTTAGTAGCATTTTGTATGTGTGTGTGTGTGTGTGTGTGTGTGTGTGTGTAAAATAATACTATAAAAATACATTTCACCTTTTTTTTTTAAGATAACTGAAAGTCATTGTCAGCTTAAAAAAATCAAGTTGCAACGCATTTTGTTGCTTCCAAAAAATCCCGATGAAAAATGCTTAATTTGTGAAAAGTGCTCGTACCGATAAAAAAAGCATTACAAACCTAATCAGAAAAATAATAAGCTCCAACAGAAAATAAAATGACTAAACCACTCGTAATAAAGACAAGAAAAAATATTTCATCATCGCGCAATTTGTTTCAGGATGTACGTGATTCAAATTTATGACTGTCTGTGGCTCAGTGGTTAAAGGCCTGCGTTACATGTTGAACCGTCCCAAACGACGGGAGTTCGATCTTGACTGCAGCGGAAAGATTATTTGTGGTAAGGGCTGAAAAATGCCGCGTCCTCGATTTTGCGGAATTTCAGTTTAAATACGGGAAAACCTGAAATGGATTTTTTCAGAGATAAACGGAATTTCTGACTACGGAAAGTTTGTGAAAATACGGAAGTTAAAATAAACGGGCACTTTTAAAAACGGAAATTTCTGAAAAACACGAACACCTACCGGCAAGTTTGAGACACGGTATTTTCAGGAATTTTCTGTGAATTCACATCACTTTTTTTTTCACAGTGTAGGACACAAGAATACTAGAAGAACTTGAAAATACATTCGTCGGCCACTAAGCATTACAGCTATACATTAAGTTCTTGGCCCAAACTTTAACCTCTTCCATAAATCTGTCATGCAAAATGCGTAACCTGCCCTTTAGCCTACTAGCCAGACACCATCTGCTGAATTATGACGGTTTTCGTCGCCTTCGGAATTCTACACGCAGGGGCAAAGCCCTTTTGGGTAGTCCTGTTTTCCTTTGAGACTTCTCTTTTATTTGTCCAAAAACCCAATCAGAGCCCACGCATTAATTACTCCTGATTAATCGGCCTGATTAGCTACGCCTATTATATTCAAAATAATGAGGGCAAAGTCATAACAATATCAAGAACTTTCAATAAGTAAGAACTGTACACCAATTATACTCAAAAAAGTATAACTATATTAATAATCGAAATTTCTTGGCATAGAATAGAAATAAAACTTTCCAAGCTTTCGCACATCAACCAAATGGCTTTTTCAAGGAAGGTAGACAGCTTCCAGTTAGCTGTCTACCTTCCTTGAAAAAGCCATCTGGTTGATGTGCGAAAGCTTGGAAAGTTTATTAAATTCAAAACAGATGCCGTCTCCTGCACGATACACTTTAATGATAATAAACTATGTACAGTTAAAATAAGCATATGTTTAAGAACTTTCAACGCTACAACGGCGTCATCCTCAGAAACATTCGTCAATGGCGAAAGATACTTTAACGATGAACCCCCGTGTTTATGCCCCATCCTTGGCGAACACTTTTGGTCCAGGACATGCCCACCAACTAAGCTTCTACCCAATGAACTTGATTTGGGCTTTGCCGTTATTGGACATGCGCATTAACTGCTATTTGTCTTGTAAAAATATATAGGCAACTCACTTTCTGTGCTCACTGCTGCATTGTTTCTGAGGATGACGCCGTTGTGACGTTGAAAGTTCTTAAACATATGCTTATTTCAAGTGTACATAGTTTTTTATCATTAAAATGTATCGTGTAGGACACGGCATTTGTTTTCAGTTTAATAGCTTTTGGTGCACTTGTTAATTTCTTCATATCTTGGAAATTTTTATTTCTATTCTACGCCAAGAAATTTCGGATTATTAGTGTTGTTATGCTATTTTGAATCAAGACTTTACAATCTAGAGCACCGAAATATTTTTTTTAATCTAACGTATCCAAAGAATTTCACAAAACTGGAATATAGCAAAAATTCCGCGATTCGAAGTAGTGAAAAACAATGAAACGAAAAACGGAAGAATAAGGTATCTACTCAACAGAGTTATAGAATGAAGTGTTACAAAATGTTCTTGAAATTTGTTTCAAAGTGGAAGAGTTAAGTGTGCCTGCTCGAAGGAAAGTTTACGTCACCGACCCGGCGGCAGACTGGCGACAGCTGGAATCCAGGTTCGAGCCCTGAATGAGGGAGGATGTGCGCTTGCCTCATGACGCTGACTCATATTTTGTGGAACCAGTAATCATGGTTACCGTTCAACACCGAAAAAAGAAAATAAGTCATGGAATTAAAATAAGAGTGTTGCTAATATTTTATACAATCAATAGCTCTATCCTTAGATGCCAAAATGGATTATTGAATTTTACTTGTGCATGTACAGGGGTTGAAAGGAATAATGTGAACACCTAGGAAAAGCAGGTTTTATGTACCTAACAAGACGTGGGACCACCTTTGGCATTCAAATCCGCCTGAATCTTCCTTGGAATGGACGCATACACATTTTGGAAGGTAATTAGTGGGATGTTACACCATTCTTCATGAAGAAACTGTCCCTGGTCATTGAGAGATGCAGAAAGAGGATAACGGGATCTTACTCTGTTTTACAACACAAACTACAGTGACTCGATTATGTTTAATTCTGGTGATTTTAAAGGCCAAGAAAAGTGTAAAAGTTCGTTCTTATGCTCCTCGAACCATGATTGGACATTCCGAGTTCTGTGAAATGCGGCGTTATCATCTTGATAGACGGTCATCCCCTGCAGCAAACATTGCCTGTGCCACTGGATGGACTTGTTTGGCCAAATGATTTCATGCGCCCTGCCAGTCATTCGTCCTTTCAAGGTGATCAGGGGACCTGCTGAAAATGACGATATGAACGCCCAGAGCATGACAGAACCACCACCATGCTGCATTGTTTGGAGCAGATAGTCTGGGTTGTACGCTTCTGACGGTGTTCTCCACACGTAAAAACGTCCTGCGGTGGGGAATAATGTGAATGTGGATTCATCCGACCACAGTACACTCTTCCATGCATCGGCAGTCAGCGTTGTATGCTCCTAGCACAACTGTCGGCACCGTTGTGTATTCCCTGGGGCACCAGAGGTTTGCATTAACAGCTCTGCCATGAATATCTTGTTTATGCTGTTAATGAGCACTGTTTTCGTTGATATTTGGATCTGGAAATGCAGACTGAGCTCCGCCGCTAATTTTCGGCTAAGCGGTCTCCTTAATACGGGCAACAGTCATCTTTAATGCTCCCCTGTCTCTATTAGTCAGTGTCGTTTTCTGGCCGCTCTTGTGTTTCGCAGAAAAGGTTTTACCACCAATTAATTACCGCTCTTTCAAAGTCCGTAAAGTCGTTCATTTCGTCATCACCCTGAAAGAAAATTTGCAACAAGACATTTTAAATGCACTTAAACAGAAACTTGAGGTTCTAAACAAAGCTTTTGCAACCAAAAAGTGGTGAATACCTTTGCGTATTGCGACGTACGCAGCAGCGTTAAAATGCACGTCTCTGAGCGTGGTGTTGACTTTATTCTCTCCAACACCTATATATCTGTTCTGTTGTTTGCTGTCATCTATCAATTAATGCCTACCTTTTTACAGATTTACTACAGACAAAAAGAAAAAGTCGTTTCCTATGTATTTTTGTAGAGTATGACATCCCTGACAAAAAAAAAACGAAAAACTTTCGCCCAATTGTCGTAGACATGCCTTTTATTTGCTATCGAAACAAAAAATGCCCAAACAGAACTGTTAACTAATTATTCATTCATACCATTTGTTTTAGTACACGCATTTTGTGTTTCAACAAAGAAACATACTTCTCTTTAAAAAACGAACAATTTTAATTGTAGTTTAAACCGAGCACAAAATGCAGTTTCATTGATTTTTGCTTAAAAACTGTAGACCGAAGGCGAGCTATTATCTTTCCTGTCGCGCAGCACGCTACGGTTTCTTTTGTCTTGTTATCAGTCCAATAAATTTAAAACAATGCCAACAAAGCTTTCGGGAGGCACGAGAAAGACAAAAGATCTGACAGAAATACCAAAGAAACTCCCATCTCGTACAGCAGCCACACTATTGTCGACATCTCGGAAAACCTGACAACTTTAGCATTTCGAAAAAAAAGAATGCTTAACGCATTATTCGGGTTTTGGCGGATGCACTTTTCTTTTAAATGGATCTTTCTATTCTCTAAAGTTTTGTTTTTTAAATTGTTCTAAGAAGCTCAGATTTTAACGCGTGTTGTTTTAGAGCTGTGGACATGTGCCTGTCACCGTGTCAGGGAACATAAAATATTCACATTCATACCTTCAAAACAGTTCTTGTTTCTGAAAGTTTTCACGTCGTCTTAGTCTAACGAAACATAAATTTTGTGGAGTGTCATATTAGAAATAGATTCTAGAAAGGGCTGTTTTAAACAAGGTGTTCCAAAAAGAAATTACGCCTCTAAGATGAAAATAATTTATATATTAATATGAATTATTTAGAATGTTAACCTTAACCAATTAAAATACTGAAATGAAAATTACTCGAATGCTTAAATCTCAGTAAGAATATCTGAACTGTAATGAGAGTTTATAGAGTGATAATAGTAACAAATGATTGTTAAAAAAACATTGTTGAAGGGAATACGCGATTACGCCATGTAATACAAATTTTGAATCCCTTTTTTGGTGTAAATATGACAAGGATAGTAAGTCAGATAACATCCGAAAACTTAAAAATTTCATCGTCTTGGAACGGGAATCGAACTCGCATCTCCCAGATAGTCCTCGGGTATGCTAACCACTACACAACCCAGAACGACCAAGTTTCAAGGTTCGATTTATTTGAATATAACCATCACAGAATTCGCTAGGCGAAGCAACCGGCATTCATGTTTAGCGAATCTGGTGGTTATGTTATCTGACTTACCATCCTTGTCTTATTTACACCAAAAAATGGATTGTCATTTTCAAAATTTGTGTTATATGGTGTAATCCCATATTCCATTCATGATTTATCTGCTCGTCCGGGAAATCACGGGATAGGATTCTTAACCTCCAGATTCACTAAACATGAATGGTGGTTGCTTCAACTAGGGAATCTTATGATCGTTATATTCAAATTAATTGGGAACTTGAGAACTGGTCGCTGTGGGTGGTGTAGTGGTTAGCATACTCGGGCGTTGTCTGGTAGACGCATTTTCGATTCCCCATTTCAAGACGACGGAATTTTCAAGTCTTCGCGTGTCATCTGACTTACCATCCTTGTGATATTTACACCAAAAATAAACAAAAACGGATTGTCATCTTCAAAATTTGTATCATTGTTGAAATATAGAATATATAGCGAAAATATATAAATTAACATTACATAGAGAAAATAAAACCTGAGTTTGCTTTTACATTCTGAGATTGAAAATTTAAAATCAAATTTGAATTTAACAATTTTGAAGTTATATAACATTTGCTTAATACACATGTGAATAGCTGTAATTATGCACATACAATGTTTTACTCAGTTATGACTCGATGCTGTGGCTAACGCAATGAAGTGTGAATTATAGGGAATCTGTTTTAGGAAATTCCCTTATTTATTGCTAGTTGCTTTCATAACAGCAAAAATTATAGCTGAATATTTACTGTTTTGACATATCGGTGTGGTTCAAAAAATAATATTAGAAGGCATATTACTCCATGAGCACATTTGTGAAAACTGCAACAATGCAGATCATCCCTGGTAGCCTTGCCATTTAACGTAGGCCCAACCCTCATCCCACAGTCGTCTATTCCTAAAAGACGGTGGCTCAGTGTTGGGAATACGTTAAATTTCAATTTTGTGCTATCTGATAAATAGATATTTACCCATATGGCAACCCTGCGCAGTCTGAAACGCATGCGCAACAACTGTGTTGTGGCAGTTCAAAATGGCAAGGAGTAGAATGTTGGTTTGGCGAGGAGGTTCTAGCTTTTGTTCTAATTTTTATATCCGAAGAGTATTTTCAAAAGTTCATTTAACCGCTGAGTATAACTGTTTTATTAATTTTCCTACCATTTCAGTATCCGGCGAAACAAAAACGTCTTTATTTATTATTTCGGGAATTAAAGACCACCGTGAACAACTGTATGGGCTAAAAGCTGTCACCTAGTTCCTAAATTAGTGCCAGAGGTCCATAAGAAAGGGAGAGAGCTAGTACCGTAAGGCACACACTTCCTGTTCCTCATCCGAGACACTCTCAGCTTGGCATATCATATAGCAGCGTGCAGTGTATTGGACGATCGTCGTGTCATTTAGCATGCGGTGCATTGCACTCCAAGATTTACAGTACAGAAAAAAAAACCTTCTATAACGGGTTCCACTCGCACTGACATATGATCCTAAAAGAATGCAAATGATGGCGAATATCCAATACCACGTAACTGCAACATTACGAGCAAGATCAACACCAGCTTTCGCACGGAATTGTCGCAGCGGATGAAATCTACGTCCATCATTACGCTCCCACTACGAAGAAAGCATTCGTAGAGGGGAAACACACCGCATCACCCTCACGAAAAAAGTTGAGATTAATACCTTGTACTGAAAAAATGCTGCTGGCAAGGGTATTCGGTTTCCGTTCGATTTGATTTTTGCGGAATTTTTAGACACTATAAGCACTAAAATTTCTGACAGTAACTGCACGTGAGCTGCCGAAACGCTTAATAGACGACATGACAAAAATATACAAAGTCTTTTAAGGCAGGATGTCACCATATAATCGAATATATGATCTGTGTATACATGTATATGTCTTTAAAGCCCTTATGACTTTTCAAACATCTCAGTACAGTAGTTCTGAAAGCAAGTCAGCATAGCCTTAAAGCTTTGTCGATATGGTTGTAAATGGAGTCATTTGACACACCAACAGTAAGTACATTCTTGTTCCATCAGTTACATTTTACCTGACGGACGGTCTTTGTTTGAGGAGCTAACCTCTGAATCTCAGAGAATAGCTTAATAATATGTATGTGTATGTATGTATGTAATAACATCCATGAAAATGCAGTACAAAGGTTTGGCTATTTGAGGATACAACACCAATAAAACTTAGAAAGGGAGTGAGACTAGGTGACACCATATCTCCCAAACTCTTTAAGGTGGGTAGACACCCTGAAAATATCAATTTTGTTAAAAACATTGCATTTTTTTATTTATTTGTTCTATATCTCCCACTTATCTTCTTTCCAAAAATGTTAAATTTATGCAAAAAGACCGAGTAGATGATAAGAGATGATTTTTTGAAAGTTGTGTTGTTTCCATATTTTCACCGGAAGTGGTATTCCATGTTTACCAGAAGTTGTATAATTTTGTCAAATTCAGTTAGGATTTTGTATTTAACTATAATTTCCTTTATTCAATATTTATTGAGTAATAATATTTTGTCTCTGAAGTGGCAACATGGCATTTGCAACCGTAACAGGGTCATTTTAACCGTAACTGTTTTGGTCGCAACTGTTGTCAGTGTTTCTTTTTCTATTCGCATGAGAAGTCGAAAGTAGATTTGTTGGCATGTTAGTTTTTTATTGAAAATCCATTTTGCATTTGCTTTTGTGTATTTTACTCTTTTAAAAACATATGTAAATTGTCAAAATGTCATCAACTGGTTAAGTTTGACGTGAACAGTGCCGGAAAGGTAATAACAGCTGGTGCGAAAACCAAAAATTCTTAGCTACACCAAATGTCCATTTCAAGGAAGGGAAAGGTCTTCCAAATGATGTACTAAATAAAGTGAAAACTACATACATAGAACTTTGCAGTGAAAAGCTTTTAGCTACGTGCCTCCGCGGAAAACCCAAAATGCGAATGAGTGTTTTAATCGTCTTATATGGCAGAGAATACCGAAGATTACTTTTGTTGGCCTATCTGCACTATGTTTTGATGTTAGTGATGCAGTTATCACCTTCAGTGAGGGTTATGAAGTACTCCAAGAAGTTTTTACAACATTTGGTTGCACACCGGGCTATTATACAACCAAGGGACTGAGGTCCCTTGATATTCAACGTTTATCCCGTTGCTGCAATACCCGAAACAAAAATGGCTAGAAAAATCTTGAGGGGAAAAAAAGGCAAAACTGGACATACAACAGACGAATGAAGGGGAGACCTACAAATATGGTGGCTTTTAAATTCATTCAAATATATATCCATTGTTTTCAACATGAATAACTCTTATTTTGCTATTTTCTCAAATTTGAAAATTTTCTTGTTTTGAAATATGATAAGGTGCGTCGCATAATATAGAGACAGGCGACTCCTCTATATTAACCTTTCTTCTTCAATATTTTTCATTTATCTTCTGAATTTCTGGTTACATTTTGCCCTTCCGACCTACGTTGAATTTCAATTACCCGGTAAATTTCCGGAATTCTATTATCTTATATTTTTAACATCTGTATTGTTCTATTATATCCGACGGGTATTTTTAGAAGTCGAATTAACCGTCGAGCATGACCGTTTTTGATGATATTAATTTTTCTAACGATTATTTTTGCGCCTTCGATGGAAAGAAAATTGGATCATTTCTCATTTGCACACCAAGTTTTCTCCTTAATTTCCCAGCTGAAATCATAGACTCTATGAGACGGATACCTCAAATGATTTCCGATCGCTATTTTCTTTGCCATTTAGTAACGTCAACTTTTTTTCTGTTATTTTCTTATCTGAGCATGTTACCTTTTGTTTATCTATTTACGCGGAGGATGAAAACCGCTGGAGCTGAAACGCTAAAATTGTCTTATAGCTGAAAAATGTCTATCGATAAAGCCAGCTCAGAACAATATATCTAGAAATGTACCGTTGCTTCATAAAACCGATAATAATAAATAAGGCGCGAGAGTGTGAAATACTCTCTGGCTCTCTCAGGATGATAACAATCATTTTCCCATGTTGCATCCAGAGGATATTGATCACAGCATACATGACGTTCTTTCCGAAACAAATGATTCAGACAATATATTTTCATGAAGAAACGGGTATCGACAAATTTCGTGTAAGACAAAGATGAATACGAATTAATAAGGATCGCCGGCATTCATTTAAGGAGAAAAATTATGCAATTTGTAAGGTTGTATCGACTTCGAAGGCGCTTTTATGTATTAATATATATATATATATATATATATATATATATATATATATATATATATATATATATATATATACGTGTGGAAAAAAAAGTTTGGAACCCTCCTTTGTTAACCGGGATTACCGCGGGTGAAATGCGATACAGATATTCAGAAATGTACATAGGTGAAGCACGTGTACTACACAGGTGAAGCACATGTCAAGATGGCAAAGTTGCAGCAATAATTTTTTTCGATGTAGCTTAATTGGGGAATCATTCGGTTCCAGAGCAGGAGGAGTGAGATTCGATTCCTCGCCGGCAAATTTGTGTTTTAATCTTGAAGCCCGAATGTAAAAATGCATGTTCTGGCCGTTGGGTTCTTTGAAAGATGTGTGATGCCCTTTTCACACATCCTCTGGAATTAGAATTCCATCTTCTACAGAGAGTTACTTCAAGCATGTTTTTTTTTTATTGGAGGTTTAACGACTACCGGGAGCAACTCAATGGGCTATAAGCAGTCGCCCGTCCCTTAGTTAGGGTCACTAGTTCCAGGGAAGGGGGAGAGCCAGGGCCATAAGGCAAACACAACATCCATGCCTCACCGGGATTCGAACCCGGACCTCTTCCGTACCAATGATCAGAAGCCAACGCTTAGACTACTGCGCAACCGGAACGGCAAGCATGGCTTGCAGTGGACTCGAAACCTGCGATTTCGTGTCTCCTACTTTCTCAAGGGGGAATATATGTGGCGTACTACAGAGGTAAAGCACGTGTCAAGATCGCAAAGCTGCAGGATCAATTCAGTCGCTGTAGCTTAATTGGAAAAGCATTCTTCTACAGAGACGAAAAATGTTGGTTCGATCCCCGCCACATAAATTTGTGTTTTCGCAAATGTATATTTCAATACATGAAATGAAATAATATGAATAAGTTGTAGCAGAAACCTATGAGAGCTAGAGCGCTACAGATAAGAATAATTAATTTTCTTTTACATATTTAATTCGCTATTTGCAATAATTTAACGCTATTGCCTTGTTGGAAACATGATGAGCAAGAATGCTCTATTATACTATCTAAAAAATCTTTTGTTCTGTGAATGAGTTTTAAAAAAGGGAAGCTTTTCAAAACATTTGGAGTTTCTTTTTCCTGAACTTCATTATCATGTTTTTTGAAGCTACTTAACGAGAACATCACATTATTCCTTACATCCAGCTTTGTCACTTCCTCATCCAAGAACCCGAAAGGCTCTGCATTTGTTAACATCTTTATTATCTTGACTTTGCCCAGTTTCAACGATATGCTCTTGAATTAAGTATGGTAATCAGTCCTGCCAGCGAGAATATTCATCCACTCTGGGATATTCTGTACTCCCTGTAACAAGGTAAATACGATTTTACTTTATTTCAATAATGCTTTGACAATTTTTTACTTTGCTGAATTTCTCTTCTAGTATTGTATCCTCTGCTAAATGAATTTAAAGCAGGTTTTGTTTCCACGGCTTTAGTGCAGTAATAATTTTCAATGAATTCCAAGCTTGAAACAACGTGCTTTTAATTAGCGCTTCCGGGTGACCGAAGTAGGAATTTAATGCGCCGTATTCTATTAATGAGCTACTGGGCATAGCTGTGAGGTGTTTTGTTTCCTATGGTGAACGCAGAAACTTTTTTAATCTTTATTCGCTTCACAGCGTCTTCGAGTTTATGGCCCGAAGGAAATAAAACCCACGTTACACTGTTAAACCCATAGACGCTAAAACGTTTTAAAACATCGGTACTGTGTTTCTATACTGGATATAACAAGAGGTTGAACTTTGAACAGAGCATTGTTAGAAATAGTCTGGTGATGACAGCGCTTAAAAGAGCCTGGAAATGACGACACTAAAAGAGCGTGGAAATGACAACCTTAAAAGGGATTGGAAATCACAAAGCTTAAAACATCCTGGAAATGACAACACTTAAAAGAGCCTGAAAATGACAATGCATAAAAGAGCCTGGAAATGACAATACATGAGAAATCTTGGAAATGACTACACTTAAATTAGCGTTGAGATGAAAATTTTTAAAATAGCCTGTAAAAGACAGCGCTTAAAAGAGCCTGAAAAGGACAACATTAAAAGAGACTGGAAATGGCAAAGCTTAAAAAAACTGGAAATGACAACAATAAAAGAGACTGGAAGTGACAACGCTTAAAACATCCTGAAAATGACAACACTTAAAAGAGCCTGAAAATGACAACGCCTAAAAGAGCCTGGAAATGACAATACATGAGAGATCTTGGAAATGACTACACTTAAAATAGCGTGGTGATGAAAATTCTTGAAATAGCCTGTAAAAGACAGCGCTTAAAAGAGCCTGAAAATGACAACATTAAAAGAGACTGGAAATGACAAAGTTAAAAGAAACTGGAAATGACAACACTAAAAGAGACTGGAAGTGACAACGCTTAAAACATCCTGGAAATGACAACACTTAAAAGAGCCTGAAAATGACAAAGCCTAAAAGAGCCTGGAAATGACAATACATGACAGATCTTGGAAATGACTACACTTAAAATAGCCTGTAAAAGACAGCGCTTAAAAGAGCCTGAAAATGACAACATTAAAAGAAACTGGAAATGACAACGCTTAAAGGAGTCTGGTAATGACAAAACTATAAGAGCCTGGAAATGACAATACTTGACAGATCTTGGAAATGACTACACTTAAAATTGCCTGGAAATGATACCATTTAATAAAAATAAAGAAAATTATAAGTAGAAAGTCTGGATGGTCTGGAGGATGTATGGTAAGAACGTATCTTTACCAGCAAGTACAGACAAATTCATTCAAGTGATCGTTAGGACGCCGAAGAAAACCCTGGAAAGCACTGATGAATAGTGCGCAATATGTAAATATTTTGTTTCGGTGTTAACACTTTCCTTGAGCAATCCGTGGGGCTATAAGTTTTTACTATTTTCTAATTTGGGACGATGGTTTCGGAAGGGAGCAGAGTTAGTACCATTCAACAAGAACACAACACATCTCATATGGATCTGAAGTTCAGAGACATCTCGGACGAATGGCTATAAACCAGTGTTTCAGGCCACTGGGCTGATTAGGCTCCAGGTCAAGTACAGTTATCATTTAGTAAAAGGGAATGCATGTCGTCAAGAAATAAATAGGGTAGTAGCTATTTTGATGCACATTGGACAGTCAGGAATATGTCGCTTTTCTTGGTTTCATTAAATACAAAGGTAGCATGATCCACACTAATGTCCAAAATGAAAGACCGGAAGGCATTCGCAAGGATGAAAAGGAAAGTACCTAACAGGCGTGTAAAAAGGCACAATCATAAGGGTACTAAACATTTGTGATGTATTACAAAAGTGAAGCACGTGTCAAGATGACAAGTCTCCTCACTTTGGAGCCAGGAGATGCGATTTCGATCTCCGCCACCTGCAAGTTCCTGTTCTCACATTGGCACCTGAACGTAAAAATGGACCTACTGGCAGTTAGGTTATTTGAAAAATGTGTGATGTTCGTTCCACACATCGTCTGGAATTAATGAAAGGTCCCTCTTCCTTTAAAAAAAAAGAAACTATTCAAGAGGGAGATGATGTGACATATTACAGATGAAGCGCACACGTGTCAAGACGACAAATCTGCAACGATACATTCTGTCGGTGTAGCATAGTTGTTTAGAGCAACTCACTCCGGAGTGAGGAGACGCAGGTTCGATCACCGAAAATTTTTCTTGTTTTTCACACATTTGATAACATTTGCGTTTCACACATTTTATAAAATTTTACGTATACAGGGTCAGAATTTAGCCAGCTGATATGAAACTTTCATTGCGGAGATTTGTTTCTCGTGCCCATTTGCACGCTCTCTGAAGATCGTAACATTTCGTAAGCGGCGTAGGTTGAAGAGCAGGTAGATAGTATTAATCTTCCTTCAATCAACAAGCTTCACGAATCCCCATGTTCACAAGGGAAATGAAGTTGTACCAAACACATTACATATTGCTCTTTGACTAAATATGATTTAAATCACTATCAAAGAACTGTTAATTTGTTCACACTACACTGTCATTACTATTGACCCACACAAGTTTGTGGAATGTCTAAAATATTTCAGGGATTACTTTCAAAACTGAAATAATCAAGATTCCGTACATTGAATTTTACAGTTAATGGTGAGGAGGGCTAGGAACATTTATATAACAAACACCAATGTTTTATTTATCGGCGTTTAGCGAGCATGTGACAGTGTAGGGCCACATTTATCTGTGTAAGGCCACGCGTTAATCTACAAATTATGTCAGCCGTGTGTTAGACTTAATTATGGTTTAAATAGCATAATGTATAAAGCCATTATCCTATAGAATAATCTCCCAGCTAGCATCAGATCCCTGGAAGATATCAAAATGTTTTCCTTGTCTCTGCGAAATTACATTGTAAATCACCCTGATCTTCATAACGAATCTGAACCCTATCATTAAATTGTAGTTCCAAGCATGCTGCTAACAGTGGTGCTTCTGTTATAACCATCTTACTTACTTTCATATATGCTATATGTTTTATTCCTTTTCTTACATCTGATAGGGGGAATCGCCTTACAACCAATGTGTTCAGATTCCTCCTGGTGTATTACATTTTCATATAACTGTAAGTTTTAAATGTGTGCAATAAAATAAAATAATTGTAAAAATAAAAAATTATGTAGTTGATGACTGCTAATTTAAGTCCACTGTTTGCAAAAAGGGAACAGTACGAACTTCATTGGACAAGCATACAGCCTATAACCTTTCTGGGGCTCTTAATCTAGCAGAAAACAAATGATTAGCAGGAAGATCGCACCTCTGGCCACTCGGTAATCGCTGCAGCCACACACTACTGCGAAAAATATTATTGCCTGAATGGAAAGTAACTCTGATATTGCTACACCAAAACTCTGGAAAAATTGCCGACCAAAAACAACAGCAAAAAAAAAAAAAAAAAAAAAAAGAAACAGCGAACGTTTCACGAATATGTGTCATTGACAAGGTTAAATGATGCATCATGTACTGCATTACGAAGGTCATAGCAAACGTTCTGCACACGTTAATCTAAAACGGAAGCGTATGATGCAATCGGGAAGATGACTGCATCATATCAAGGTCAGATTCTCAGCAACGCAGTGGTGTCTGAACGACGCGCTATCATTTGCTGTGTGGACGTGGGAGGTAAAGCGTTACACGAGTCACTGCGTTAGACCAACGCTCGTAAGTAAAAATAGGAACTCAGTGGGTAAAAACTCAGACACAGATCCACACTGCCTTGAAAGAAGTTTGTGGGGAAGGAACTCTTGACCAAAGAACAATTTCTTTCTGAGGACAAAGTTGAGACCAAAAATTTCTCAAAATCACCCCACCTTGTTGGAACCGTGGTCGATCTTGCTGCATAACAACGCATCGTGTCATGGTGCAGCGTCGGTACTGGAACTTTTGTCGAAATATGGCTGAGAAAGTTTATCACACACACCGTACAGCTCTAATTTCAGCCCACCTGACTTTGATCTTTTCCCAGCGAGAAAATATGGCTGGGAAAGTTTATCACATCCGTGGCATCCGCTACGAATCGCTGGAAGAAATTTCATTGGACGTGATCCGTGTAATACGACAGCTGAACAAAGATGGCGTACTACTGGGCGTCCAGTACTTACATCACCGTTGGTAAGCTGTCATTAGCAGCGGAGGGGAACACATTGAACGGCAATAAGGTAAGTTTTCTCCCTTACTTCACATTTTTTTCAAAACTAGACCTTGTGCAGAACTCTTGTTAGAACCCCCATAAACTGGTTTTAGAAGCATGAGGAAACAGTACTAAATACGTTTCAGATGTATGACAAACTAACGTGTTATATTCCTTCAGAGGAAGGCGTTTTCTATGAAGATGATCTTTAGTGGGTAAGGAATACCATGGAATAATCTCCCTGTGTTCAGAGTGGAATGAATATTGATTGAGGAGAATATTCAGTTGTTAAGCATATGCCAATGAAACACAATCAATTCCACGTTCATTTGGAAAGGTTTGACAAATGAATTTAGGTTAGGGTACCTTACAGCCCATGCTTTGATTTTCACATATTACTGCAAACGGCGGCAGTTCGTTGCTCCTGGATCACTACGGTCGTCTGCAAGGTGATTGTGAGGTAGGAGTGCATAAATACAGACAGATGGATGAAACGATAAATGGCACCTATCTCCTGGTGCGTTGGTGAATTATGTACTTACATGTTCGAGGGTTGTACCCAAAATAATGCAAAAGTGGGCATATCTTTGTTATTAACTGACAGAAGTCGTTCAAATTGCACATTTTGTTAGAGTAACTCTTTCTCCATACAAACGTAGTATTCAACATAGTCTCAATCGCAAGCGTTACATTTGCGCAATCGTTAAACCCAACTCTCGAATCCTTTTTGAAAAAATTCAGGTGTGAACTGTTTTACCCACTTCTCCATCACAGCCATTTCCCCCTCGTCTGTGTCATCAAATCGTTGTCCACTGAGATTGCCCTTCATTGGATCCAACAAGTGGAAGCCGCTGAGCGCCAGATCTGAGCTGTACGGTGGATGAGGGACCACCAACCAGCCTGATCTGCTGATCGTCTGATTTGCTGCCAAAGATGTGTGTGGTCTCGCATTGTCATGGTGAATATGCACCCTTTTCAGATTCTTGTTCGGTCTCTTCCTCCTTGTGACTTCTCTAAGCTTCTTGCGTGTCTCAATGTGCAGCTTGATGGTCACGGAACGATCACGTTCCAGAAAATCAAGAGAATGAGACCCTGTTATCTCAAAAAACAGTCACCAAAAATTTCAACAGCTATCGATTCTGTGGAATCGATAGCTGTTGAAATTTTTAGGCCTTGGAGAAAAGGTGTGACGCCAATCCATGGATTGATTCTTCGTTTCCAGATCGTAAAGGTACGCCCACGTTTCATTCCCTGTAACCAGATCACAAAAAAATACGTCTCTTCATTGTCTTCAAACGCTTCCCGTAGATCAGAGCAGACTTTCGCCCTTCTCTCCTTCAAACCGGCAACGAAGAAAAGGGGTTAATATAGAGGAAGAGTTACTCAACCAAAATGTGCAATTTGAACAACCTCTGTCAGTTAATAAAATAGTTATGCGCACTTTTGCATTAATTTTGGTACAACTCTCGTATCATGAACGAAACAGCATTCCACGAAACGCAAAAAAAAAAAAAAAAAAGAAAAAGTTGAGTTCCTCAATAAATGTTCTCCTTGTACTTTGATATACATCATCAGAATGCACAGCAGGTGGTTACAGCGATTTCTAAAGCTCAGTTGTGTGGTGTTTAGAACCAGACACCTCTGATCGAAAACCGAAACACAACCGGTAACCCCACCTAATTCAAAGCAACTAACGACAAATAAAAGATACATAAATTAGAAATCATTTGTAAATGATTTGTTGTTAAGGCGAAAAAGAACAAGAAAAGGTGTGAGAACTTGAGAACCTGAAGAAGCTACCTTTGAATCTACATTTTCTCGTGTGACACAACGGCCGTTTCATAAAAATTGAAAGTAAAATCCACACAAAATGAACAAATATAGGTAGAGCAAAATATATGTTATTCTGTCTATGTTCTTTTGGAAGCTGCTTTAGTGACCCTTGTGCAACTTTAATAACGCCAGTATCTGTGATGTATATCGCGCCACGGAACTTCTCATGCATTGTTGGAAACAGGCAGAAATCGCATGGGGCGACGTCAGGACTGAAGGCAGGCTGTGGCATGATTTCAATACTGCATTTTGTAAGAAACTGTTGAAAACATGCAGCTAGATGTGTGCGGGCGTTATCATTGTGTAGAGTCCACTTGCCCACCAGTTCCGGTCGCTTAATCGATATGTGTCTTCGCAGACGCTTCAAGACTGAAATATAATACTCAGCATTGACGGTTACTTGCGTAGGAACCACATGCTGGTAGACTATATCTTTATGACCAAAGAAACTTATTAGCATCACCTTGCCGGCTGATTTGGTTTGGCGGACTTTTTCGGAGAAGGCGTGCCTGTGTGTTTCCAGACACTCGTTGTGCGCTTTATGAGGGGGTCTAAATAATGGACCCATTTTTCATCAGCAGTTATTACTGTCTTCAGAAAGTTTGGATCTTTAGCACTCATTTGTTTCCACTGATGATACACCTGCACTCTGGATAATAATTGTTCTCTCGTCAGATGATTAGGTATCCATCTAGAAGACACACACAATGCAGAAGTAATTTGTCGCGTACAATGCAGAATGCCGACGTTTTTTAATTATTAGTTGTCGCCGCTATGTGTTCGCACGTCATTCGTCGATTTTCTTGCTGGATTGCCTAAGCAGTGTTAACAATACGCTCCTTAACAACACTTTCAGTTCGACCAGGCCTATGAGCGAGTACTGCCGACAAACGCCCCTTTTTTTAGCACGTCTTTTGTAAAAAAAATCGTGCTTCGGTTATCGGTCCGTCCGTCTGTACCCACGATATCTCAGCAACTATTAGTTCGATTTGAAAAAATTCTTCTTTTTGCATTGGGAAGCTTGAAATACGCAAATGACGATCCTTTATTTTGATTTTTTTTACGATGTACAATTTCGCCGGTAGAGGGCGAATATGCAGATGATGTCGAATTCAAAAATACGTTTTATTCCACATATTTGCTTCTAAACATCCGATTGAAAAAAAATTATATCTTTCGATTCCATTTATGTCGAAGAGTATTTTAGATATAGTTACTTTTTCAAATTACGCATAGATTTTCCGCTAGGTGGCGTAAAATTAAATAACCTTTTCTCGATAACTCTTCTTCTAACACTCCAACTTGAAATTTTTTTCTTCAGCGGATACATCTCCTGATGAAAAATCTTTTGCATATAATTTCAAATTTTTGGTGAAGAATACTTTGCCCACCAGGGGGCGTTAATTTTTTTTTGCATCAGAAGCAAAATGTGTTAATTTTTGCTTCTGATGTAATTGCCATAAAATGGGAGCTTCTAAAATACCGATTGAAAAAATTATTTCGTGGACTGATGCCACTCACATCAATGAACCTTTTCGGAACATTTTCTTCTTAAAATATTCCACAGTTTCTCCGCCAGGGGGCGTAGATGTACATCTTATTTTTGTCAAAATCTCTACTTATAAGAGTCTGATTTGAAATATTTCTTCTTTGTTGGATAGTGTTTTCCGTATGACATGCTTTTCATATAATTTCAAAAATTTCAAGTAATTCATAGACTTTCCGCTAGGGAGCTTAGCGGTAAATTGCGTTTCCCTCTATATCTCTGCTTCTAAATCTCCGATTTGAAAAATTCATTCTGCACCGGATACAGCTCCTGATGGGAAATCCTTTGCACATAATTTCTAATTTTTGTAAAAAAATAGTTTGGCCACTAGAGGGCGTAAATCTTAATTTCCGCTTCTGTTGTATTTGCAGTAAAATATGAGCTTCTAAATTCTCGATTGAAAAAAACGTCGTTTGTTGACCGGTACTACTCATGTCGACAAACCTTTTAGGAAAATTTTCTTCTTGAAAAAATGCATGGTTTCTGCGCCACGGGGCGTAGATGTATATCTTATTTTTGTGAATACCTCTACTAAGAGTACGATTTGAAAAATTCCTTCTTTGTTGGATAGGGTTTTCGATGCGAAATGTTTTTCCTATAAATTCAAAATTTTCAAGTAAATCTCACACTTTCAGCTAGGGGGCACAAAGGTAAAATGCATTTTCTTCGTTATTTCTCCTCCTAAAGCTCTGATTTGAAAAATTCTTCCTGTATCGCATACAAGACCTGCTGGAAAATATTTTTCACAAAATTTCTAATGTTTGGTAAAGAATCGTTTAGCCACCAGGGGTCATATGTGTTAATTTCAGCTTCTGAAGTATTTGTTGCAAAATCTGGGCTCCTGAAAACTCGACTAATTTTTTTTCCTTCGACCAATACCGCTTATACGGATAAACCTTTTGAGAATACTTTCTTCCTAAAATAATGCATGGTTTTCCCACCAGGGGACGTAAAGTCACATCTTATTTTTGTCGATATCTCTGTTTCTAAGAGTTCGTAAGCTCACGATTCCGTTTACAGCAATATCTGAGGGATTAAAAACACGATTGAAAATCTTCTTTCTTTGGTCAGATCTATTGTTTCCATATCGGTTCCATTGACTTTGAATAGCTTTGATAAATTTAATTTGTGTCAGAACGGATTTAAAAGACGTGCTTATTACACCCGAAAATTCGGTGTCAACTTTCTAGTTAAATCATGGTACCATCTAAAAATCGTTGACACACCCAAACATTTATCTTTGTAAGATTTTGTCGTTAAATCATCTGCTTCTGGATCCGTTTTACCCAAACGATAGCAACATTTTACCTCTCAATGCGTTTCAATCCTTTATCTGACTCACTCATCTCCATAGCTCTATGGTAAAATGCAGAAGCACCTTGAACAACTACGCAATAAAAAAACCAAAATCGTCTTCCACGGCTAATAATTGTTGCCCTAGATACTCCTTTAATTCAGTTAGTCGTCTGAGTGGTTATTTCCCCTCCTTCGCACTGTTGCAAACTCAAAACAAATTACTCTCAGTTTTTATGGAACAGCCTTTGTACAATAGTGAAACACAAGTAACTTCGAAAGACGAGTTTTATAAACTTTTCTGAAAATTGGATATTTTATGCTTGTCGTCGACATCATTATTATTTTTCTGCAGCTCTTCTCCACCCTTATTTTTTCTAGATTGAATATTTTTGTGCTTCTGATTTCGGATAATACTTTCACTGAATATTTCGGAGGTTGGCATCTGTAACATAAACGCTGTTGCTGGCGTTCGAGTTTTTATTTTGTGTATTCTTTAGGTATTTTGTTTTTGTACTTTGCATGAAATTGCCGTGCTTATGTCAGTCTTTTATCTTCACTACAAGGAGTAATTTGACGTATTTAAAGCGAATAAACAGAGTAAAAATAGGAAACGAAAGAGCAATAAAATCTTCATATGATTAAAGTCGCATGAAACTTATTGAATTCTATCTCGGTGAAGTGCTTGATGTTCCACGAACATAAGTACCCTATTATGAAGTTTGAAACTTTTTATAAAACTGTTTGTAAAAGTACACAAGCCTATTCAAAAGATCTAGAAAAAGAAGTTGTTAATAATGAATAGAAATGCAATTCAAAACCTAGAATTTTAAACCCCATTTGTGTTGAATCAAAACAAATAAAGAAACAAGGTACGTCTGGCTATTTGTTTACATAGTTCTTCTGAACCTGAGATTTTAATCTTGTTTTGAAGAGCATGTTTTAATACTGTCATCATATTTTCAATTACGGAATTAAAATATTTTTACTGAGTATAAATTACACTTAATTTTTTTTATTTCAATTTTTCTTTCAAACAAATAAAAAAAAGAATCGTCAACCCTTTTGAATGCTTCATTGTAAGATTTAAATGCAAAACGTATTCGAATGCGAAATGGATTTGACGTATTATTAAATAACATAATCCGCAGACCGTGAAATTCAGTAAAAGAAACTGAATTTTAAAAAAATGGAAAAACAGGAAAAGTTACTTGAACAAGAAAAAGGAAGGGCCTGCAGAGATTACCTTTTTGTATGGAGTGAAGAACTAATGTCACAGTTAATTGTGTGTCTTCAACGTCTTGGAAAATTTTCCTTTGAAAAGCAGCTTTAATTTAGAGAATAGAAAGTAGTCACACGGTGACAAATCGGGAGAATGGGGAGGATGGTTGAGTTCATATACATTTTTCATGCCAGGAATCGCCTTACACTGACTGCTGTGTGTGCAGGTGTGTTATCGTGAAGAAGGGACCATTTGCCTTTTTTTACGCTTTACAATCGTAGGTTGAAGAAGCGTATATGCTCCAGCTTTGTCCGTCTGTCTGTCCTTCCGTCCGTCTATCCACACGATAAATCGCTTTGAAATGGTTCGATTTCGATGAAATTTTAGTATGTGGTATAGGACAACCTGGGGAGGATCTCTCTTGAAAATGAATGAAATGGGGTCAAATGTCAGGACACAGGAGCGGGATCCATTCCATCGCTCTTATGCATCCTAACTTACGTAAAAATGCTTCGATTGCGACAAGAGTTTATCATGTTGTTCTGGAGGTATACTGAACTAATTCTGATGAATATAATCGAAATTGGGTCAAAGGTCAGGGCACAGAAGCGAGATATATTCCACAGCCCTTATCCTCATAACTTGACAAAAAATGCTTCTACTGCTACAAAACCTTAGTATGTTATTCCGGAATCACAGTGAATCAATTATGTTTAATATCATTGAAATGGGCTCAAAGGTCAGGGCACAGGAGCGAGATTTACTCCACAGCCATTATGCTCATAACTTGAGTATTAACGTGAGTAATGATTCCTGGTATGTTGGAAAGCGTATCATAATCAATGCACTGCATGATATTACTAACTTATTTGTACTGAGGCCTGACATGAACAATCATCTTCCACAAAGCTCTAAAATGTGTAAGCATCGTCAGTAACAGTTTTACCTTCAGGATGAACACATGATGCACAATTTCCTTGCTGTCGTAAAAGCACACATATGTGGTCTTGATTTTTCGACTTCTGAAACCTGATCTTCTTTCCTTTGGGTGACAGTGGTGACAATTCCACTGAACACTTTGACCCTTCGTTTCGGGAGCATAACAAAAACACCACGTAAACATACAAAGTCAGCGCTCTTTCCACGTTTATCTTTAATTAACACACAGCAACGGAAAAATTGTTATGCGAACACCGCTGGGATCGAACCAAGATCTCTCGATCACTAGCCGAGTACGTTCGTCACACGCTACGGTGGCCAACAATCCACGGTGCTATACACTGAGTGGCCACTTTATTATGACCACCCCTCAGCACTTCATTGAGCCACTTTTTGCCTTTAATACTGCGTAGATTCTTCGAGGCATGGATTTCACGAGATGTTGATAGGTGGTTTGTGGAATCTGAGATCATGCTTGATGAATAGCACTTTCCAGGAGTGTGAGACTGCAGGGTTGTGGATCCAACTGTCTGATGGCTCGTTCGACTTCATCCCACAAATTCTCAATGTGGTTGAGTTCTGGAGATTGTGGTGCCACCTAAGCAAAGTAAACACATCGGCATGTTCCTGAAACCAATCCTGTACAATACGAAAACTATGGCAGGACGCATTATCTTGTTGAAAGTAGCCATCGCCATTGGGATAAACCATCCACATGACAGGATGCACTTGGTCCGCAACGATGTTTAGATATGATGTTTAGGCCGCGGGTTGCCTAATGGGCAACGTTCGTGACTGCCGCGGAAAGGACCTCAGGTTTGATCCCAGCCAAGTACGAACGCTCGATCCACTAAATATACGCTGTGCGTCGGATGGGCACGTTAAGCCGTCGGACCCCAGCTACAGGCACCCCGGTAAAAAATAAGGGCGTCTTCCTCCACCTTTCTACTTCGCTTCCGTGTCACTTTCCTATCGGGCACTCTAGCCCAAATCTCCTAGCTTCCTATTTCTAAGGGATGTTTAAGACCTGGGGTCAGACACTCCCTCCCTAAAATCCTCTACATATGATCATGATCATGAAGATATGATGTTCAAGTCAGACGTTGATCAACACGAATTAAAGGGCCCAAAACATGCCAGGAAAACATTCCCCAAACCATAACGTTGCCTTCACCAGCTTGAAGGGTTGTAGCAGTGCATTTGGGGTCCATGCTTTCGCGCTGTTTCCGCCAAATTCTCACTCGGTCATCGGCATGGTGCACCTGAAAATGTGATTCATCGGACCACATAATTTTTTCTAATTATTGACTGTCCAATCCTTGTGCTCCTGTGCGAACTGGAGACGTTTTCTCTTGTTAACTGCAGACAGCAAAGGTGTTCGAACAGGCTTTCGGCTGCTATATCCCAACCGATGCAGTGTACGGCGAACAGTGCGTGCAGATATCTTTTGAGGGGATCCTTTATTAAGATGGTCTGTAATTTGCTGCATTGTTGCCCTTCTGTTGTCTGTTACCAGTCTGGATACTCTCCGTTCCGTCCGAGCAGTCACTAGTCGACGACGGCCACACGTTGCACGCAGAAGACCCAGCGTTTTGGCTGACAGTCCAGTCTTTAAACACTTCAACAACAGCTGCTCTGAAACATTTCACGAATGCGGCGATTTCGGTGATACTCGCTCCATGGCTCCGAGCTCCTACAATCATCCCACGTTGCAAGTCCGTCAAATTTCATTTTTTATCCATCTCGTCACCCAAAAATCACTTCTACCAAAAATCACTTCTACTACATGAGCTATGGATGCACGCCTCGCCTTCTGGCGGCAACGGCGTACAGCCATAGCTCATTTGCTTAAAACTGTTAGGTGGTAATAATAAAGTGGCCATTCAGTGTATGTGTTTATCTGTCAGCTTCTGACTTCACAAATCCGTAGTCCAGATAACAATGCATCTGAAGCATTTGACTTTAAAATTCAGTGTCCGGATAACAATTTGTAAGTTGCTGTGTGTTAAAAATAAACGTGGAATGAGTGATGACTTAAAAATGAAACGCATTTGTAATTTTTTAATATTTTTAAAAATATACTTAAAACTAAAAATTCATCAATCTTTCCACGTTCATTAAAAATATACGCGCGAAGAGTGATTTATTTACATTGTCTCGACGTATTTGGAAGATTTTCACCATTTACTCTCGCCCAGGGATTTATTAGCTGTAATTAAATAGTTTGTGCCTTTAAACCCACCAGATGGAGACGTCTCATTTTCTGAACCTATCCCAACGGATTTGTAAAGTTAGATGCTGACAGATAAACACACATAGCACCGTGGATTGTTGGTCATCGTAGCGTAAGATGAACGCACTCGGCTAGTTATCGAGAGATCTGGGGTTCCATCCCTGTGGTGTCCGGATAACAATTTTTCGGTTGCTGTATGTTAATTTAAGATAAAGGTGAAAGAGCAATGACTTTGTCTTATTACATTGTCTCCACGTATTTGGAAGATTTTCATCAAAACACCATCTTTTGTCACCTACCACAAGGCTTTGGAGAAATATTTGCTGCGTTTCTGTGCCTCTAATATGTCTTTTGGGTACTCCACTCCTGCATTTTTCTAGTCGTCTGAAAAAGCATGCGGAACAACTCAACAGCAGATTTTCTTTATCCTTCCAAATCTTGCACTAAAATTTTCCGAATCGTCTCCTCATTAACAACTAGCTCACATTCCGACATCCTCAAGGTCACACAATGATCACATTTTATCGGTTCGCAAACTTTCTAAATGAGTTCATACGTGCACACTGAAATCGGGGTTACGAGCCTTTCGTCATTTTCCAAATCTTCCCGCACATCC
Organism: Macrothele yani; assembly: GCA_039090855.1. Classification (NCBI taxonomy): domain Eukaryota; kingdom Metazoa; phylum Arthropoda; class Arachnida; order Araneae; family Macrothelidae; genus Macrothele; species Macrothele yani. Next base: position 193,755,431 of record CM076995.1, read on the forward strand.
TCGAAACGTGTTTACCTTTGGAATATTTGTGCACGAAATAGGCAATCAGCCCCGTACACTTCACACAACTCAAGTGGCTCCGATGCAGTTTTACCGATTTTCACACAGAACAGGATATTCGTTCTGTGCTCCATGACAAAGCTGAGAAAATGTTATTCCTCCAAATGACGTCATGCATGGCGTAAATAATCGTCCACGCAACCCTCATACAAACGCTGTTGCCTCTGCATAGTTGATAAATGACGTACCAAAAAATCATGCTTTCCCAACTCGTGTGTTTTACCGGGACTTAAAAAGATCAATCTCATTACTTAACTGCCGCACTGTGCCAAAAAAAGAACAATCTCATTATTTAACTGCCGCACTGTGTACAATCTGCAAGCCCTAAAACCCAAGAAATAAACCTCTGTGTAATCCTAACACACGCGATTGATCCCGGAAGCTAATACAGTTTAGAAAAGCCGTGATTCACGGGATGACCCAGCAGTCCAAAGAAATAGAAAAACAGAGATTTCTTAGTTTAAAAAACCTACCATTTTTAACTGCCTTTAACTTTCAAATGAGTGAAAAGCAAAAAATATTAGATTTTTCAGCAATACCTCAGTTTTGTAGTTAGATTATGTAGTATACCATTCCGTAGTTAGATTATGTAGTATACCATTCCGTAGTTAGATTACGTAGTACGCGGTTCCGTAATTAGATTATGTAGAACGAACATGGATGACGCTGAGCTACCTACAGCGCGTGATCGTCTGCGATAGCAAATAATGTCGTCTTCGCATTTTCTGTTAAATTGCTCGTAAATAAATAGGAAAAATAAACGTTTTCGCAACGGTACACGGACCTTTATCTCAGAACTGCGTTATGTTTTCCTATAATTAACGCATTTCTCGTAATTTTTCAGATATACCATCTCTTTTGACATTTACAAAGCGAATTTTTTTTTACTGAAATGTCACACAGAGGTTTTTTTATAAAGCGGCGTATTATTAGCAAAACTTAAATTTATAACTTTTTTAACAGATGATAGACGGATTATATGACAAAAATTCGGTAAAGTAATTGAACCTTTTCAAGACAATAACAAAAAGTTAATACACAAAACACAAAAGATCAGATCTTGCCTGAGCACCTGAGAAATCGCTTGAAGTTAAGCGTGCAGCAAATGTTCTAAACACATCCAGTGGCAAATCACGTGATACTAATAGAAATTCTGTCAAAGTGGTTTATAAAGTACGGTTCTCTTACATATGTATAATAAAAATAACTTTTCATTCAGTTAACATTCAACAGGCCCCTTGTATTGGTGTCAAATATCTTCAACGGATGGCATGAAGACGATAAACATTAGAATTCACTTCATTTCTCAAGATCGTCATCTATTCTTCCTAGAAATGTCCAATATTTGTTTGTGGTAACATCCACAGATTACCAGTGTCTTTATTTTTGACGATGATGTATGATGTAAGAATCCTTTCTCTATATAATATTTGTAAGACTGCTCTGGAATAGTAATCATTTTGAACTTTTCTGGATAGCTTTTAGATACTCTTTTTGCCTGAAGTCCTAATAAAACTCACTGTGGGAACAAACAGGTACAATATGGAGAAAACACAGTTTGGCATCCGAGTTTCGAGCGCCACCTACACCCGTTTTCTGTTTTCATCCATTTTCTGTTTCGTTTTCTCCCACCTACACCTGTTTTCGGTGTAGAACAGGCAAAATCTTATCTGGTTTTCAAATTGAGCTGCTATTCCTGATCTGAAGAGTAAACGCTTGTGTCTTTGCAGTGAAGCCACCTAAATACAAATATTCTGAAACTCATTTTTACAGCAACACAGATTTCGTCATTCATTAAAAGTACCCAAGGGGATGGAATATCTGTAACACAGTTTTTATTGTGTCTTTTGATTTAGATTTCTGGATTAACACAGATTCTTCCAAACTAATCACACTTTTCCCATTTACGTTATCAGTGATAGGAATTGCGTCATTTTCTTTGATTACCGTAACTTTAAGCCCTATCAAATTTTATTTTCTCAGTTCACTTCTAGCTGTTTTAACTTGTGTCTTATGCAATGGGTTTCTTTCTATCTTTTCTCCCTTTATTGTGCTACTGGTGTGCTTTCTTTTCACAAACATTCCTGCGAGCTTTATGGGGATTCTGTGCCCTAAAGGTTCGAAAATAAGTTATATCATGTCTGCATAAAGTCCTTTAGATCAACAAATTTTGACAACTGTCAAATAAAGACGTTTCAAAATTCCTAAAAAGGAAATTTCTAACAAAATGGCTCTTACAAAATGGGAAAAGCCCATTTTGAGTAACGGAAATTCTAATAAAGTGTTCATGTTTATTTTCGTTAGTATTTGTTTGCTCTTGGTTTTTCATTTAAATCGTAAATTAGGCAATTAACTAAATCTTCTTTTCTCCCAAAATCCTAGCTTTTATGTTTAATTCTTGATATTTTTTTATCTTTATGTTTTCTGTTTGAGGGTTCTTTAAAAGCACTTTTTTCTGAATTCTTCAGAGTTCAAATTTTACAAACTGGTATCGCTACCAGGTCAAAGCAGCTTTTTCTGTAAAATTTAATTTTTATTTATGAATAGAATATTTATGAATGCTAAAATATTTTCCTTTCCAATTTCAAAAATTAATTTCATTTTAAGCAGTTGTGAGGAATTATTGTTTTGTTCCGTGTAAAATAGTGAAACAACTTGTACGGATGGTTAAAATGTTAGCTACAAACCTGACACAAATAAAACCTGGGTGATCTGTTAAGAAGAATTTTAATGCAACATTAATGCATTCGATTGGTTTTAAATATGATTGGTCTTTTAATTCATTGGAACTTCTATGAAACCGTGGTAATTCTAAAACAGTGATGAAAGCACTACTAAAAAGGTATAGGCCCTTTCTCCTACAGCATCCTTCGATTCAAGGCAAGCTGAAAGTCCTACGTTCACTGTCTCTGGGTTAAAAAAGAAATATTTAAGAAAGAGTTACAGCTGTAGCAGATGGTGCATGGGGGATTTGCTTATCTGGGGCCCTTGGTCTCTCCCGTGCTTTGATCCAGTTACCCTAAATTAAGGATGGGCTCCTGATAACATCCTGTGGTGTTCACATCGGTCTTTTAACTAGGAAAAAGTATATCTTTATTCGAAATGTTATCGGGGTATTGGATGCGGTTGTGTCATTTTGAGTTGAAGGACAAGGTAAAACAAAAACAGAAAAGTGATCAGGAAGGAATTGTGGCATAGCTTGGATTTTTCTAGGAACGCTTCTTGGCTGACTGAAAAAAATGCTGTATAGAAAGCTTCGCAAAACAGAGGAACAACATAAAAACATCATCTGATCCTGAATAAATTAAAAATCACTGGATTTAAACGCAAGGGCACTGAAGAACTAGTTTCAGGAAACCATGAAATTTTCTGAGTTCCTACCACAATAACTCCGAAATGTTTGGCCATTCTATGCTCGAATATATAGATGTTGTGGCTTAACAGAGCGTCATATAAACGCAGTGGGTCGTAATCCGTCTCCTGGATAATCGCAAACGTCTCCGTAAATCTTAAAATCCAAACTTTTCCTGTCACCCCGTTGGCGGAGTGGTCTGAGCCGATGGCGTTTGGCCGTTTATCAGAGATCTGCCCAGGCTTGAACCACGGATATGTCTTGGGGCTTTTTTATTTTTTTTAATTGGAGCTTTAACGACCGGCGTGAGCAACTCAATGGGCTATAAGAAGTCGTCCGTCCCTAATTTAGGGTCACTGGTTCCAGGGAAGGGAGAGAGGCAGTGCTGTAAGGCAATCACAGCAACCATGCCTCACGGGATTCGAACCCGGACCCCCTTCGGACGAATGATCACAGGCCATCGCTTAGACCACTGCGCCACCGGGGCGGCCTGTCTCGGGTTGTGCGCTTTTCAGATGGCTGGCCTCTGCCTTTTCCTGGAAACCAATTAGGGACGGGAGACTGCTTATAAACCTCAGAGTTGCCCATGTGTGTGTGTGTGTGTGTGATTTTCATAGTACCCTGAAAAAAAATCTTTCTAAAACTTGTTTTGCATGTGCAAACCCGTAGCTAATGTAAAACTGAGAGCAGGACAACCGAATGCAGTTCACAATGGACGAGCCAAAAAGTAATGGTTTTGTAAGCTTTTAAAGAAAAGGAAATTAATGCCACACCACATTTTGGTCGTCAAGCAGCCCAAGACGCGGCCTTCTCGTGCTGCAGGGAATACTTGCCTCACTCGGATTCTAAGTAAATGGATGAAACTAAAGAAACGCTTATAGCGTATTAAATCCGTTTATATTCGTGGTGTAATAAGCACAAAGATTCTCCAACCTTTCTCACTCTACAGGGTGGCTAACATTGCCTTTAAAAAGCTTTCCCACTCTACAGGGTGACTACCATTGCCTTGAAAAAGCTTTCCAGTGAAGTACAAAGCTTGGTAAATCTTTGTGCTTATGACACCATAAAAACAAACGGATTTAATACGTTATAAGGGAAAACAAAGGGATACATATTAATAGAGATTATTTAACTCACATTCCTTTTGCTGATGAGTCATTTTGCAACTACACGTCAGAGCTGCAGAGTATGATCCAGGAGCTTCCTGACAAGAGTAAAGAAGTGGGATTAAAAATGAACTTTCAGAAGACAAATGTTTTGTACTTTTACAAGAAATGAAGATTTGTCGATTGATGGGGAAAAGCTGGTCATAACCGATACCTCACTTTTTGCCTTGGACAGCAGATATCAAGTAAATGTCACATTAATGAAGAAATCAATCGACGTATAAAACTTGCCTGGAGGGCTTTTCGAAGAAGCCGTATAATTTTCAAGAGCAATATGTCATTATGTATTAAAAGAAAATTGTTTGATCAATACATCCTTCCAGTGCTTACGTATGGTGCAGAGACGTGGATCTTAACTAAGATATATAAAGACTGCATATAACTCAAAGAAGCATGGAGAGGTGCATGTTTGGTGTAACTACCGTATTTCCCCAAAAGTAAGACCTAACCAGAAAATAAGCCCTAGCATGATTTTTTGGGATGCTCGTAATATAAGCCCTACCCCGAAAAAAAACCCCAGTTACGATACGTAGTACGGAAGTCAGCCAGCCTATCACTGTTAAATAAAACTGAAGCGAGTGCCAAAAATCACTTTAGGATACCGTGTTCATGAGTTTAATTTGCTTTGAATATCCAGAGTAAGAAAGAAAGCCGACTGACTTTGAACTCAGCCGAGGATATGGTTTTTGTAATTATGGCGTATGCATTGAGTTCAGTTCAGAGAGCTAGCGGAAGATGAAAAGAAGCTGTCTTTTGTTCGGCAGCTGTAGCACCCAGTTCCGAAAAGGGGAATCCGACGTGGAAAACTTTACTGGTGAACGCTATCCTTGGCAGAAAAATTATTCATCAATAGGCGGTGTGTGTTTTTAGAAATGGGGAGAGGGGGAGCACATGCGAACTCAAACAAAAAGTAAGAAGTGTTCTAACCGCCTTCAATGGATTACGAAAGAGATTCGTCCCTGTACAAGTTCTTGGGTTGGCAACGGTGACTGAAAGAATTCTTTAAAATTCAGAAAGTTAATATTTTCGGGCCGAACGTACATTCTTAACTGTCATCATTTGTGTTGCCATTCCTGTCTCGATTAACAATTAACACAGTCTTCAGTTAACACTTGATTTAATGATAGATTTAAAGGGAATATTATTTTGACCTCCAGACATGATGAGTGCAAAAAGAAAGAGCTATTCCGCCGAGTACAAAAACGGAGTCGTGGAGGACTCCCGGAGCAAGAATCTTACGGCTTTCAGCAAAGAGAAGAAGTTGGATCTCCGAATGGTCCGAAAATGGCGAGCAGAGTACGATAACCTCAGTCAACAGGTGGACGGGGGAAATACTAAGAAGCGCAAGTTTGGATCAGGTCGGCAACCATTATTTCCTGAGCTGGAAGACAACATCTGTGAATGGATTGCTGACAGGAGAGCAAAGGCTTTGCTCGTGCGCAGAGCTGATATTCAAGCCCCTTGCAATGGCGCCACAGTTAGAGATATCCCCAGAATAATTCAAAGCATCACAACACTGGCTGGATCGCTTTCTTCAGCGAATATGAACTGTCTCTAAGAAGATCGACAACACTGTTCAAGATGGAAGATACAGAAGTTATTAACGTATACTTGCATTCAAATCCTTTGTTGATGGCATCGACTTTTCTAAATCCCAACTCTTCAACATGATTGCTATGGATGAAACTGTAGTGTTTATTGTGTCAAAGATCTCAAACAACATTTGATCAGAGGGGTGCCTCGTCAATCTACATTCCCTCCACTGGTTACGAAAGTGCACGTGTTACTTGTGTTTTGGCAATTCGTCTGGATGGAAGCCCCACTTTTAATCATCACTAAGGGCAAGAAAGATAAGATTGAACGTGTTTCAGGCGTTTATGTTCTTGAAACCGAAAAAGCCTGGTGCACACAAGGAGTTATAAGGAAATGGGTCGATTTAATGCTGCCACTTGTTTTGCGAAGTGGCCAAAGAGTTCTGCTAGTCTGGGATTCAACCAGGACTCACCGCGTTAAAGACATGAAGAACTTCTTTGCAGAAAGAATATTAGATCAAATAATGATTCCCGCAGGAATGACTGCCTAACCCCAGACTCTTGATATTGCAATAAACACGCCATTCAAGAATCATTTGCGCATGGAAATCAATGACTACATTGAAAATAGAATGGAGAGAAATCAGCGTGGAAACTTTGTGAAGCCTAGCCTGCAAGAGGTGGTGACTTGGGTGAAGAATTCATGGGATAAAATCCCTGACAGCGCTTTTGACAATGCACTACGAGCAGGCTACATGGACATGAAGTGCTCATTTAAGGAGAGCTTTATTGCTGGACATGAGAGATTGGGGTCAATGGTTCTACAGGAAATGGAGTCGCAAGAAATTCATACTGGGATTCGGGGTTTGGAGAGTTATGACGATGTTTCAGAAGAAGATGGCATGACTGTATTTGAATAAATGTAGATTTTTGTACATGAATAAATGTAGATTTTTGTGCATGAATAAATGTAGATTTTTGTACATGAATAAATGTAGATTTTTGTACATGAATAAGTGAATAAATGTAGATGAAAAAAAAAGAAACCAAGTTGGTAGTAAATGAAAAAGTAAGACATCCCTAATAATAAGCCCTAATGCGTCTTTTGAAGCAAAAATTAATATAAGACCCGTTCTTATTTTCCTGGAAACACGGTAGAAGAGATAAGAAGAGAAACTCGTGGACCAGAAAAATGACAAGGGTGAAAAAACTTGATGAGACTAAAATCCCTGAAATGACAATGGGCTGGACATATTGCCAGAAGAACAGACAATCGATGGACAACTGAAATTTTAAACTGGATTCCAAGGGACAGGAAAAGACCCAGAAGAATACCACATGGAAGATGGGTGGATGAAATTCGAAATTATGCAGGAGTAACATGGAGGAGACTGGCACAAGACGGACCGTTGTGGAAGAAACTTGGGGAGACATTCATCCAGCAGTGGATGGTTAACAATTGATGATGATGATGTTGATGTTGATGTTGACGACGACGACGATGATGATGATGATGATGATGATGATGAAGCGTTTCTTCAGTATTCAAGGTATGGAGTATTTAAAATAACTCTAAATAGATTATTATATCCTGTATGGTCTTGCGAACATTGACTTTATTTGCGAACAGTTGGAGCCATTCATGGGAGACAGTTCTAAAGAACTTGTAAGATGACCCATCGGATGTGAGGCCCTTTGGAAACTTTTCAAAAAACATGTCGAGTAGAAACAGATTATCCTTCCCAAACATGCTGAAGCCTATTCAATCGCAGTAAAGAAACTGGTAAACTTGCTGTCTTTTTCCCATTTTTCAAAAAGATCGTGTATTGTTTGGGCAAAACAAAAAAATAAAAAAATAAAAAAAATCACGTGTGATTGCGACAATCATAAGATGTATAGTATTGATATCGCAAAAATGTTTCTGTTTCTCAAAACAAGTGAACTGAGAATGTTAGATACAGTATGCTTGTCCAGTTCAACATCCCTAAAGAAACATTTCTCAATTTTTTTTTTTCATGGGACCCATAAATAAAAAGTTTGCTTTGGAGCATGCTCGTGAGTTATTCATATCATTTGCACGTGGTACAGAATTAGTGTTTCTCTTAAAATTTATTTAAATAAGAAAAACTTCGTAACACGCAGGTTCACGTTTCCTGGAAGAAAAATATTAAACTCCATACATTAATGTTTTCAGGCCCATCTTTACAGCTCCTTCGAAACTCAATTATTTGATTCGTCGAAAAGTAGTTTGTATAAGAAAAAGCACTGCGTAAACTATTTTTCGTACAATTTGCTTTTTGGTTTGATTGTTTTTTTAAAGAACGTCTGTGATTGCGGTATTTTTAAAACAAAAACAAGAAAGAAAAAGTGTAGTTTAAATGTATTAAAGAGAGAGGATTAAATCTTTTTCAACATTTTACATTTTTATTCTAACTCCGCATGGACGAAATTGGCCAGATAATTTTTAATGTTTTGGCAGCTACTGAATACATGGAAGGATAAATGTACCTTTTATATTTTATGTTTTCCTTAATTATCCAATAAACGAGAAAGGGTATGGAGAATATATCGTTGGCCAATTTTCCATTCAGTCCAACATTATTTCATTCTAAGTCCAAGTACTTTGTTTACCTCAAATGTTTATACCTATGTATTGGAAATCTCACTCCCACTTTCATATTTCAATATGAAGGTGGAAGTGAGATTTAGAGTAAATGACTATGTTATTTAATGATATATTAAATCAAAACAATCCTTCAAAAGGTCCTTCAAAATATAAGTTAACGAGCGATATTTATCTGCAGTATGATATTTGAGAAACCTATTTCATTTAATTCATTTTTATTCAATTTTCAGCAGTTTGTCCTCCTATTCACATCGTATATTTACTAGAACGAAGATCAATAAATCACGGCAATTTTTTTCCTATGGGCAGCCTTGCCGTTATATGGGCGTATATACAGATGCTATTGAATTAGAAACATATTATATTCCTCATCGTTGCTTCTAAAAATCCGATTAAAAAAAATCAGATTTTCTTCGGTTATCACAAAAACCAGAGTGTGTTCAGTTTCTACCTCAAATAGTGTACAGTATTCCTCCTAGGGTGTATGAATACATACTGTATTTTCTCGACTTAACTTTTCTAAAAATCTGATTTAAAATGTTTTCATGCTTCGGTTTACGTCTCTAGAGAAACATATTTTCTTATATATTCTGATATTTCTTTAAAGGACAATTTTGCAAATAAGAGCTGAAACGCGCATTTCTTGTTATCTGAGCGATTGTTATAGCTTTAGTTAATCGATACCTCAGTTTGATTAAAAAGAAAAAAATTCCGTTTGACATTGTTCGTGGAGAAGAATATTTTTATTGCATACAATTTAAAATTTTTGATAGGGAATAATTTTTCCAATTGGGGCGGTAGCGCATATTATACTCGCCTGATAATTGTATAACCATATCTATCTGTCCTTCTAAATACCCGAATGGGCAAATTCTTCTTTGGATTTATGGTATTCACCGTTTAATACTTTTACGTATATTTCGTGCTAAAATAAATATCACAAGCTTTTCTACTATGGCGCAGAAAATTATCTTTTATTTTTCTCGATATCTGTTCGTTTAAAAGTTTGCAATCCTTTTCACATAGGATACGATTCACTGCGGAGAACATTTTCATATATTTATATAAAGAAATGTATTACACCATTTGGCATCTAGATGGCATGGCTGTGGCTTTCAGATGGAAAATGCATCACCGCTTCCAACATTTCAACGGAAAGATAAAATCATTTTCCAATGTATGCCATTCGTTACGGTGAAAAATGAATGCACCATGCACTTCAGATAATACACAGTTTTTGGGTATACATACTAGTGGCGTATCTTGGGTCCAAGACCTGGGCTATCTCCCCCTCCACACTCCCCCAGCACTGTTATTTTTTTTAAATTGCGAAGTTTAATTTTTAACTTTTAAGTAACAGAAGTAACTTTTTCAAAATTTTAAGTACATGCCATTGCTAACATTATACCAAATAATTATGAGGTTTATGATTTGAACACTTATTTCTACATGAACACCATTCTACTTCTGAATGCTTTATTTGTACATGAACTCCATTCTTCTTCTCCTTTTGGGTGAACTTGTGTGCTACGTTTTCATAAAATGTTTCTTTCGAGTACTTCTCCATATTTAAAAAGAATGTTTTTCTCTGTTGACAAAACAGCCAAGTTTTTCTAATGTGCATGTCCTTGTGTGGCTCTAAGATATATCTTGATTCTTTTTAACGCTGAAAAACGTCTTTCGGAAGTTGCAGTTGTCGATGAAAAGTTTAATATAAGGTCCGCTAATTTGTAAACCTCATTAAACACTATGCCTAATTTATTCAAATTTATGTAACACGTATTGTCTTTTACTGATTTGTTTTTGCATTCATCAAAGGAATAAAACACCTTCAGGGAATTTTTAGTCGAGCTGTATCAAAATTTGAAGCATAGAGTTCTTTAAATTCTGACAGTAGATGTTCAGGGAAGCTTTTACAAAATTTATCAAAACAGTTCGAATCCAACAAAGCCACGAATTTAAGATATAATATCTCTGATTTTAATTCATTGACACTTCACAAAAACTGAAACAACTCTCGCGAAACACTCTTATGGGCGGGAGTATGCGAGTGCCTGAGATACTCTAAGTCTTCTTTTTTCTGAGCGAACCGTTTCCCAAAGTAATGGTCCATTCCCCTTTACCAGCTGATTCATGTTATCATGGAAACGCTAGCAGGCAGTTGTACGGAAGGTTTTCGCATCAGAATTGCGAAGACTCTGAAAGAGCTACTTGCGTTACGCCGTTGGTTTTCGCTCGTCAGACTGAGCCAAAGAAGTGAATCCGCACGCGTTTGTATTCGCACCTAAAGCATCGACATATTTTAATACCGTTGATAATTGACTTTTATTTGTGTGTATTTAATTTAGTTTAAATTGTGCATTCTCTGGGCTTCGCAGCTAGCCTAGCTAGCCTCGAATATACGCCACTGATATATACATAAACTACACTGCTCAAAATAATTAGGGGAGCGCGTGACTTTGACGACATTATGCATGCTAATCATGTACAATCTGGCCGAAGTATGAAAAATGAAAGTCGAGTGTGACATATACAGACGAATTATGCTATCCTTTGGCAAATTAGCGTCTGTACCGTAAGAATGCATAAATCACAGATTAGGATGAAAACGAAGGTTTCCCGGGAGATCCCTTATTTTGATGCGTTTAGCGTGACATTCCATTTTTCGAAGTCTTAAGTTCGAACGATGTCTGAACAGTATGATTTACTGGAATCAACGTGGTCGAGAGCTATTGGCTAGTTGGAAGTAGGTCAGACACAGCTGGTGGTTGCAGAAGCCATTAAAGTGTTACGAAGTGCCGTTTCCAGACTGTGGACATGGTTCCAGGACATAGGAAGTGCTCCATTTTTCGACGTCTTAAGTTCGAACGATGTCTGAACAGTATGATTTACTGGAATCAACGTGGTAGAGAGCTATTGGCTATTTGGAAGCAGGTCAGACACAACTGGTGGTTGCAGAAGCCATTAAAGTGTTACGAAGTGCCGTTTCCCGACTATGAATATGGTTCCAGGATATAGGAAGTGTTCCATTTTTCGAATTCTTAAGTTCGAACGATGTCTGAACAGTATGATTTACTGGAATCAACGTGGTAGAGAGCTATTGGCTGGTTGGAAGCAGGTCAGACACAGCTGGTGGTTGCAGAAGCCATTAAAGTGTTACGAAGTGCCGTTTCCAGACTGTGGACATGGTTCCAGGACATAGGAAGTGCTCCATTTTTCGACGTCTTAAGTTCGAACGATGTCTGAACAGTATGATGTACTGAAATCAACGTGGTAGAGAGCTATTGGCTGGTTGGAAGCAGGTCAGACACAACTGGTGGTTGCAGAAGCCATTAAAGTGTTACGAAGTGCCGTTTCCCGACTATGAATATGGTTCCAGGACATAGGAAGTGTTCCATTTTTCGAAGTCTTAAGTTCGAACGATGTCTGAACAGTATGATTTACTGGAATCAACGTGGTAGAGAGCTATTGGCTGGTTGGAAGCAGGTCAGACACAGCTGGTGGTTGCAGAAGCCATTAAAGTGTTACGAAGTGCCGTTTCCAGACTGTGGACATGGTTCCAGGACATAGGAAGTGTTCCATTTTTCGAAGTCTTAAGTTCGAACGATGTCTGAACAGTATGATTTACTGCAATCAACGTGGTAGAGAGCTATTGGCTGGTTGGAAGCAGGTCAGACACAGCTAGTGGTTGCAGAAGCCATTAAAGTGTTACGAAGTGCCGTTTCCAGACTGTGGACATGGTTCCAGGACATAGGAAGTGTTCCATTTTTCGAAGTCTTAAGTTCGAACGATGTCTGAACAGTATGATTTACTGGAATCAACGTGGTAGAGAACTATTGGCTGGTTGGAAGCAGGTCAGACACAGCTGGTGGTTGCAGAAGCCATTAAAGTGTTACGAAGTGCCGTTTCCAGACTGTGGACATGGTTCCAGGACATAGAAAGTGTTCCATTTTTCGAAGTCTTAAGTTCGAACGATGTCTGAACAGTATGATTTACTGGAATCAACGTGGTAGAGAGCTATTGGCTGGTTGGAAGCAGGTCAGACACAGCTGGTGGTTGCAGAAGCCATTAAAGTGTTACGAAGTGCCGTTTCCAGACTGTGGACATGGTTCCAGGACATAGGAAGTGTTCCGTTTTTCGAAGTCTTAAGTTCGAACGATGTCTGAACAGTATGATTTACTGGAATCAACGTGGTAGAGAGCTATTGGCTGGTTGGAAGCAGGTCAGACACAGCTGGTGGTTGCAGAAGCCATTAAAGTGTTACGAAGTGCCGTTTCCAGACTGTGGACATGGTTCCAGGACATAGGAAGTGTTCCGTTTTTCGAAGTCTTAAGTTCGAACGATGTCTGAACAGTATGATTTACTGGAATCAACGTGGTAGAGAGCTATTGGCTGGTTGGAAGCAGGTCAGACACAGCTGGTGGTTGCAGAAGCCATTAAAGTGTTACGAAGTGCCGTTTCCAGACTGTGGACATGGTTCCAGGACATAGGAAGTGTTCCATTTTTCGAAGTCTTAAGTTCGAACGATGTCTGAACAGTATGATTTACTGGAATCAACGTGGTAGAGAGCTATTGGCTGGTTGGAAGCAGGTCAGACACAGCTGGTGGTTGCAGAAGCCATTAAAGTGTTACGAAGTGCCGTTTCCAGACTGTGGACATGGTTCCAGGACATAGGAAGTGTTCCGTTTTTCGAAGTCTTAAGTTCGAACGATGTCTGAACAGTATGATTTACTGGAATCAACGTGGTAGAGAGCTATTGGCTGGTTGGAAGCAGGTCAGACACAGCTGGTGGTTGCAGAAGCCATTAAAGTGTTACGAAGTGCCGTTTCCAGACTGTGGACATGGTTCCAGGACATAGGAAGTGTTCCATTTTTCGAAGTCTTAAGTTCGAACGATGTCTGAACAGTATGATTTACTAGAATCAACGTGGTAGAGAGCTATTGGCTGGTTGGAAGCAGGTCAGACACAGCTGGTGGTTGCAGAAGCCATTAAAGTGTTACGAAGTGCCGTTTCCAGACTGTGGACATGGTTCCAGGACATAGGAAGTGTTCCGTTTTTCGAAGTCTTAAGTTCGAACGATGTCTGAACAGTATGATTTACTGGAATCAACGTGGTAGAGAGCTATTGGCTGGTTGGAAGCAGGTCAGACACAGCTGGTGGTTGCAGAAGCCATTAAAGTGTTACGAAGTGCCGTTTCCAGACTGTGGACATGGTTCCAGGACATAGGACGTGTTCGAAGAAAGCAAGGCCAAGACCGTCTACAAGCAACTACAGCAACAAGAAGGGACTGTCGTTAGTTATTGTTAACAGCCCGTCGGAACAGGCGGCAAAATGGTACTCAGCTCCATCGACAGCTTCTCGTGTCATCAAGACGCAGGTTGTCAACTCAAATTATCCCCAATCGCCTTCACCAAAGTCGTCCTTATGTAAGTACACCAATGGTGTGTGTCTCTTTTACCACACGACACCGTACGTCCTGTCGAAACTGGGCTGAGGAACATCGTGGTTGAGGACACGACGAATGGTGCCAAGTCTCAGACTAGTAGAGATTCATGATCTCAAATATTACATCTTGTGACACTTATTTATATATTAAGATAATACAACGTCGTTTGCCACAATTATTTATTTATTTATTTTTTCAAGCCGACCATGGTTTCGCTGGGTATTGACCTAACTTCATCAGGGCCATTCGTCCTGATGAAGCTAGGTCAATACACAGCGAAAACATGTTCGGCTTGAAAAATAAGTAATTGTGACAAACGACGTTATAGTATCTTAATATGTATAGTAGAGATTCAGTCTGGACTCTGACAATCGGCGAGTTGTTATCTGTTTAGGGAACCCGGCTGGAAACATCACACTGCGCCAGACTTGGATTTTGGTCTGGGCAGGCATAAGTATCTGCGGATGTACGGACCTGTACCTCATCCGAAATCTCAGTCTTACGGCCCAGAGATATAGAGACGATATTATCACACCTAAGGCAATGTCTGGTATTGCAGCCCTCGGTGATTCCTTCCTTTTCATAGTAGATAATGCTCGACTACATAGAGATAGGCTAGTGAACAGTATGCTTCAAGAGAAGTGAATCGAGCGTATGGAGTGGCTATCTTGCGCCACTGACTTAAATCCGTTTGAGCATGCCTGTGACGCACTTGGCAGACGCATTGGGGTTCTACCGTAACTTTCGTTGACTCTTCGTGAACCAGAAACTTCTTTCATCAGGGAGTGCCGAGCATAGCATGAAAACCTCATCGCTACTTCATCACTTACACGCTACATGGGTGTGCAACGTTCTTAACATTTCAAGGGGACCACACATCTTACTAAAGGTCAGTTACCATCTTCAAAAAGTCAATTTTTCTTGTTGTACATGTCAGCATATTGTTCTATAGTATATGGCATGATGGGCATTAAATAATAATACTGCATCAACATTTGCTGATGTTCCTTTTTTACCCATATTACTGAATATTCTGCTGTATCTCACATAAAAATGTTTTACGCTTAACAACGTCAAGCGAACGCGAGTTTTCTTACAATACCTCTTGCTCCACTAATTCTTTTGAGCAGTGTATTTTCTTGCTATCCGAGCTTCTATAAGTTATATTTGAAAAATTCATTTTCTATCGCAGAGCTGCCACAATAAAAAATAGTTTATATTTTTTCAAAACGTATCGTTCAGTCGCTAGGGGCTTTAGCTTATATTTCTATTTGAGAAGTGTCTTTTCTTCTACACATCACAATGGAGAAGCTCTTTCTTTTTCCAATACCCTTGAGTGTGACAAGCATTACTCGCTCACTTTTTCCTTCAAAATATTAACCATTTTTCCGCTATATAAAAAAGATTTATATTAAGTTTTCCTCGGTATTTCTGCTTCCATAACTTTGATTAAGATATTCTTTTCGTTTGGGATATCTTCCACTGCGTGGAATATTTTGCACTTAATGTTTGAGTTTCATGATGTACATTTTTATTTTCATCGGGCATATGTGCAGGTTTCTAATTGCGAATGATTCACCGATTCGGGAAATCGGAGTGAAAAAGTTTTTTTGTACTTAGTATTATCCGTTATGAAAAAAACCCGTTAACATTCGAGCATTTTAAATGACATGCAGATTTTTCGCTTCATGTAAAAACGTATTTATTTTGCGTTAATTTTCTCCTTTGCTGAAAATATGCTATGAAAAATCTTCTTCGTGTCTGAAATCTTTCTGTACATTATTATTAGTTTTTCTTCTATAATGCACAGTCTTACTAATAAGAGCTGGAAGCGCATATTTGCTTCAAAGTCATAACTTCACATCTAAAATAGAGATTGAAATATTTTTTTCTTCAAGGAATACCAGCCAGTTTTGCACATTTACGCACATTCCTTGTCTTCAATTACGATGCATTACGGACGCGAGTGTTTAAGTATAATTGAAACGTAATTTCCGTTTGTGAAATTCCAACTGAATTTGTTTCAAATTCGTATAGACGTTTTACGAATAACATTTTCAGTACTCTTTCTGCTACTGTACCTGAGCTTTTTGACGAAAAAAAAACCCCGACGAAAAAGTATTTTTACATTTTTCTCGATGACCGACTGTTTCTTACAATAACTCTTTCTTATGAGATTACACATGTCAATAAAATGTCAATGATTATTAAGTTTTATGTTCCCATACATGTTTTAATTCAAACAACATAATATTCACTACCAAGATAATTGTTATTATTTCTCGTGTTACAGTGTAGCTTCTTCGTTTGTCATATACTAGCAGAGGATTGGCGTCTTGATTCTGAACAGTAAATGCCTTAGCTTCTAACTTCTCAGTTATAAAAATCTTTCCAATTACGATACTCTATTGAGCTTCTAAATTTACTCTTATAAGTACAAGAATGTCTTTGAGGCTCTCTATAACATTCCCAAACTCTGCGCGCGCGCGCCTTTGTTTATTGAGAGTTCTCCCATCGTCAAATTTTGCAAAATGGAAGATCAGAGCTCTGCGTCTATTTGAAATCTTGTTTACGTCTTAGTTAGTATTATTGCCACTGACATAATGGAAATCTGTTTTCAGGAGCACAGCATGGATGTGACAGTCACGTTTATGTTGGTCTTCAATGGCGTAATTTGAAACAAACAAACAAACAAAACCAGGTAATCCCGTTCTTGGACACAGGATCTTTGAACTATGCATTTGCTCTGAAATTCTATATTTCCAAGGAGTTTTATACATGTGTTGTGCTGCTTTCATTAAAAATCCATTTACGTACTGCATCTTTACATATTGCAGATAATAAACAGATTTAGGCAGCGAACTTACTGACAAATCATCTTTCTGCAAAATACTTTAGCGACTTACTGGAAATGATTACTCTTCGCCGTACATTCCGACTTCAAATGCAGTGAAACGTATCGCAGCCAGGAGCAACACTTCTCTAGTGGTTTAAATATCATTTCACAGTAGTGAAATATTCCGGCTGATAACATCAAAGAGAGAATCGTTCTGTGCCTAACGAATAATTGAATCCAAGTAAATAGAAAATCTACTCGAGATAGTTTTCGCAATTTAATACGACAGATGTCATTTAGGTCGCTGGAAACATATCTCATTAAGATTTTCGTGTCACTGAGATTTTAGACTGTCTTAATTTCTGCAAGCACAGAATTGTATTAAAGAAAAACATTACAGAAAAAAATTCTGGCATCCCTGATATAAATCATATTACATAAGAGATATAACCAGACGTAGTGTTGCGTGAAAAGCAAATATTTTTCTCATGAAGAATTTTTTAAAGACGACAGTAAACTTAAATAACACTAAATCATTGCACTCTAATAAATATCATGACAATAATACCTGGAAGGTCTAAATTTCATTATAGATTTACAGTTAGTGAATTAAATTTTATCTTATTGTAATTTGAAAACTATTTTAAAAGAACATAAATCGCATTTTTAGAAAATAAATACTACTGAAATATTTGTGAAAGTATAGCATTGCTATTCGCAGTAAGAAGAAAAATATTTTTATTGCTATGAAAAATTCTGAAATGTTAGTTAATACCCTAAACATAATAAATAGAGTTTACCTTTAAATATTTTAAAGTAATTTGTAGAACGGTCAGAGCAACTCTATATCACAAAATTGTATTTTAAACATTAAACGCCTTTAATATTTGCGCTATATGGACGTAGTGAAACGATTTTGGAGAAACACGGAACATGTGCTATTGTCACTTAAAATTATTTTCCTTTCTCCAAACTGAGCGCGTTTGCTTGTCTGACATTCAACATTGGTTCTTTTCCCTTGGTGACTATTCGTGTCTATGATTTACTGTTTACCACTTTTGTTCCATTTAATTGTGCGTTCTGTAAATTCATACTTTTATAATCTCTAGTATTTTAGAAACAAATTTGGATTCGAAAAATAACTCTGAAACCGAAAGGGAGGGTTTTTCCGAAGAATGAATTGAGCAGTTTTAAGGCTGGAATACTGAAAGTCAATGAGAAGAACAAATGTTTAATTAAGTCTTGGTCCGAGTCGCACTGTCGTAGCCTCGATCACCTCTATGTTTTTAAGTCTTTCGGGGTATAATGACCACCGTGAGCAAATCAATGGTTATAAGCAGTCGCCCATCTCTAATTTATGGTTATAAACAGTCGCTCTCTCTAATTTAGGGTTATAAGCAGTCGTCCATCTCTAATTTATAGATATAAGCAGTTTCCCCCTCTCTAAATTATTGTTATAAGTAGTCGTCCATCTCTAATTTATGGATATAAGTAGACACCTCTCTCTAAGTTAGCACTATAAGCACTCGCCCATTTCTCATTTATAGATATAAGCCGTCTCATCTACCTAATTGAGCGTTATAAGCAGTCGCCCATCTCTAATTTATATATATAAGAAGTCGCCCATCTCTAATTTATAGCTATAAGCAGTTTCCTTTCTCTAATTTAGCGCTTTAAGCAATAACCCATCTCTAATTTAGGGTTGTAATCAGTCGCCCCTCTCTAGTTTAGGGTTATAACCAGTCACACATATCTAATTTATACATATAAGCAGTTTCCCCCTCTCTAATTTATTGTTATAAGCAGTCGCCCATCTCAAATTTATGGCTCTAAACAGTCGCTCTCTCTAATTTAGGGTTATAAGCAGTCGCCCGTCTCTAATGTATCGCTATAAGCAATAGCACATCTCTAATTTAGGGTAATAAGCAGTCGCCCCTCTCTAGTTTAGGGTTATAAGCAGTTTCCCCGTCTTTAATTTATTGTTATAAGTAGTCGTCTATCTCTAATTTATGGATATAAATAGACACTTCTCTCTAAGTTAACGCTATAAGCAGTCGCCCATCTCTCATTTATAGATATAAGCAGTCTGCTTTCCCTAATTTAGCTGTAGAAGCAGTCTCTCATATCTAATTCCTGTTTATGAGCAGTCGCCCCTCTTCATTTCAGGGTTATAAGCAATCGCCCGTCTCTAATTTATAGCTATAAGCACTCGCTTCTCTCTAATTTATGGTTATAAGCAGTCGCCCATCTCTAATTTATGGTCATAAGCAGTCGCCCATCTCTACTTTATATGTTTATAAGCAGTCGCCCTTCTCTAATTTAGGGTTAGAAACAGTCGTCCATCTTTAATTTAAGGATATAAGCACTCGTCCATCTCTAATTTAGGGCCACTGCTTCGAGTGAAGGAAGAAAGCCAGAACCGTAGAAAAGCATACCGTTTATGACTCACTCGGAATTCGAAGCCATACCCATCACGGAGGAATGATTAGGAACCAACGCTTTGTAATTATAGTCTTCATTTAAAATAATACAACCATACAAATAACCTAAATCTACTTGCGTAGAGCAGAACTCAAAGCCTCCAACTTTTAGCATATCAACCCGATAGATTTTTTCAAGGAAGGTAGAAAGCTAACTGCAAACTCAAATGTAGAACGCTTTTAACAATTTGAACGCTGTGACTTGAAAAGAGAATTGTCTAGTCAAAACAACGTGCTCAAATTTTTGAAGGAGTCTACTATTCAGTTCGCTGTTAGCTATCTACGTACCTTAAAAAAGCTATCTGGTTGACGTGAGAAAGCTTGGAAACTGGTTTCTATTTTACTCCTATAAATTTTGATAAAGTTTCATTATTTGAAATAAAAATGGTGTACATTTCCTCGTTCTTAGTATAGTTTGTATGTGGCAAAGCAAGTGAAGTGCAATGAGAAGTGAAGTACGTATACAATGATAAATCAGACCATACACACGAATGTAATATGGACAGCTAAATGGTGATTCACAGATTTCGGTTTCATTGATGCAAACCCCAAAACATTATTAAAATATTGAATATTTTTGTTAATGATGCTAAAGTTCAACTGGATGAATCATTCATCAAATCAGAAAAATATTACCAACATAATTCACTTTCTTGCATAATACACTAAATGACAGAGAAGTGGTCTGTTTTGGAGCCATCCTTCATGGAATGCTCCAAAACAGACCAAACTGCACACACACAGATAACCAAGTAGGTCCTGAACAAATGATTTAATTGTCACATACTGACTACGCTGCAGTGGCCGAAAATACAGGGTGATCAATAAAGAGCGTGGCCCCCAGTTTGGGCAGTACAGCGTTAAAACTGACGTGGCATCGGGACAATGAGAGTCCGGATAGAGTCCTGGGATATCGTGGACCATGTGGTGTTGGTCCGAGTCCACAGTTCATTTTCATTTTCCGGTGGGGGGGGGTATTCAACCGACGTGCAATCGTGTCCCACAGATGCCCTAGGGGCGAGAGGTCCTGGGATCGTTTTGGCCACGGAATCATCCGTACACCGTATAAAGCATTGAGGCTGATCCGTGCGGTATACGGCCAGGCGTTATACTTTTGATAAATGGCGTTCGGGATGCCCCAGGTAAGGTAGTGCCAAGGGCTGACCTCGTCAACATAGCAGAGTGCCGTCAATGTGCCCGTAATGCGTACCAGCGGTGAGTGAGTGTTGGCTCCGATAGCCCCCACACCACGATTCCACGTTGCCTGGCCGTGTGACGATCCACAATGGCGGAGAAATCTGCTTGTTGGCCACGTCGCCTCCAGACTATCACACGGCGATCATCCGTTGGGAGACAGAACCGGGATTAGTCGCTAAAAACTACACTGTTCCATTTGGCACCCCACGTAGCTCTGGAGTGGCCCCGCGCTAAGAGGTGACGACGATGACTCGCTGTTAACGGTAGCAGCCTTCGAAACGGACGGCTGGACAGCAAACCTAACGCAGTCATTCGGCTCGACACTGTCCGCGCTGATATCTGAGCGTTTAAGCCTCCCCGTGCACTCCGCAAAATGTCGTTTGTTGTGACTTGTGTGTCCGCTACGGCATGACGTCGGATGGGACGATCGGTGCCCTTGGACGTCCGTGTCCGTGTTTCGGACCCCTACGACGTTGCACAGATCCTTCAAGAGACCAATGTCTCCAAATGCGACTGACGATTGTGGCATCACGTTGCGTTTCTTACGCAATACAACGCAAGGACCATCCGTCGGTACAAAGGCCTATGGAGACACCTCTCGTGAACTCATCCGTTTGAGGAAATCGCGTACGACAGCATCTTAACCGCATTGGCACTCTTTGCTCGTTCTCCAGACATGGTTAGAGCAGAACCACTCACTTCTCGCGGCTGTGGCGACGTCTCGATTGATGTCCTCACGGGCTCGTTGTCCGCTTATATTCCGCGCGCCGTTCGTGCGAGTGGCTTGAAAATGCAATCATTTGCATAACTTGTAAGTGTGCACCCACCCTGCAATGTGCATGGCGCTGCGTTCACATCTTCGTGGTGTGGCACTTTATTTGTCAGACAGTGTATGTCCTTTCCACAGCATTTGGTAAAATGCTCATCTGCTGATTCCTACACCTCAAAGCTCGATGAATTGCCAGGAATGAATCATGTTCTCAACATATACTACAATTGAATCGTGGAACTTCTTTAACCAAGTTGATTACTGACAGCTGTCAATTGAGCCGTTCTTCCGTCATTTGCCTTTCCATGCCGAATTCTATCTCGTGATAACTGTTCATTTCTTTTTCACTTTCATTTGCTCTCATTCTTCTACAGAGAAAGCATACTTTCATGTTCTTCACTAGTTTTCTCTTTCCTTTCATTAGCAACTTTTTGCTATTGTTATTATCTTTGAAGGTACAGTTTCGTCACTGTCTTTCTAGAGCACAGTAGCGTTGTCATCGCAGAGGGCGATACTGTCTTATTACCATATCAGCAAAATGTCACCTTCAGCGATAGCTGCCTTGCCCTTGTCTGTAACTGCCGAATTGTTCATCTAGTTTTGGCTTGTTCTACATTCTAGTGAGCATTCCTATCAGAATTCTATTGTGTTTCTTTGTCATCGACAAAGTTGTATCTCCTTCTTTTGACGCATGTGCAGTCGTCACTGATTGTTTTTCAGTATGTTGCCTCCATCAAATTTCTTCACATATACCGATGAGCCATTGCATTATGACTACCCCCAGCACAGAGAAATGAGCGCGCCTGAAGATCAAACGGCGGCGCATGTGAATTTCACAGAGCAGTATATATACACCCCGAGGACTGCCTTTCGGTTGGTAGAGTGTTCGCAGTCAGAATGCGAATAGGTGCCGATTTATCGGAGTTTGACAAAGGGAAAATTATAATGGCACGGCGCTTCTGAACTACGATCTCGGAAAAGGCGCGGCTTTTAGGTTGTTCACGTGCCGATGTTGTGAGTACGTATCAAAATTGGTGCGCAGATCGCCAAACGACAAACTGTCGTCCGTAGCTCACTGATGCCAGAAGGGAGCGGAGACTGTCGCGCATTTTTCAGAGCGACCGTAGGACCACAGTGTGACAAATCACCCACAGCTACAGCATAGGTGGCCAGGGCAAGGTGTCACAGCACACAGGTCATCGCATCTGAGCTTCTAAAATAACGATTGAAAATTTGTTTTCGTGGACTGATGCCACTCAAATCGATAAACCTTTTCGGAATGTTTTCTTCTTAAAATATTCCACAGTTTCTTCGCCAGGGGGCGTAGATGCATATCTTATTTCTTATTTTTGTCAATATCTCTAGTTCTAGGAGTCCGATTTGAAAAATTCCTTCTGTTATGGATAGTGTTTTCAGTTTCACATGTTTTTCATATAATTTCAAATTTCTCAAGTAATTCATAGACTTTCCGCTAGGGGGCGTACAGGTAAATATCTGCTTCTATATCTGCTTCTAAATCCACGATTTGAAAAATTCTTTCTGTACCGGATACAGCTCCTGATGGGGAATCGTTTGCACATAATTTCTAACTTTTGTAAAAGAAACGGTTTGGCCACCAGGGGGCGTAAATCTTAAATTCCGCTGTTGATGTATTTGCAGCAAAATATGAGCTTCTAAATTCTAGATTGAAAAAAAAGGTCGTTTATAGACCGTTACTACTCATTTCGACAACCCTTTTAGAAACATTTTCTTCTTAAAGTAATGCATTGTTTCTACACCAGGGGCGTAGATGTATATCTAATTTTTGTTAATATCCCTACTTCTAGGTGTCCGATTTGAAAAAATTCCTTCTTTGTTGAATAGTGGTTCCAGTGTGACATGTTTTTCACATAATTTCAAAATTTTCAAATAATTCATAGACTTTCCGCTAGGGGGCGTAAAGGTAAAATGATTTTCCCCCTATTTCTCTGCTTCTAAATCTCCGATTAAAAAAATTCTTTCTGCACCGGATACAGCTCCTGATGGGAAATTATTTGCACTTAATTTCCAATTTTTTGTAAAAAATGGTTTGGCCACCAGGTGGCGTAAGTCTTAACTTCCGCTTCTGATGTATTTGCAGCAAAATATGAGCTTCTAAAATCTCGATTGAAAAAAAAGTCGTTTGTTGACCGATACTACTCATGTCGACAAACCTTTTAAGAACATTTTCGTCTTGAAATAATGCATGGTTTCTATGCCAGGGAGCGTAGATATATATATCCTATTTTTGTCAACATCTCTACTTTTAGGAGTCCGATTTGAAAAACGCCTTCTTTGTTGGATAGTGTTTCCGATGCGAAATGTTTTTCCTATAAATTCAAAATTTTCAAGTAAATAATACTTTCCTCTAGTGGGCACAAAATTAAATTGCCATTTCTACGTTATTTCTGCTCCTAAAAACTCCGATTTGAAAAATTCTTCCTGTGTCGCATACAAGACCTGATGGAAAATATTTTTCTCATAATTTCTAACGTTTGGCAAAGAATGGTTCAACCACCAGGGGCATAAGTGTTAATTTCTACTTCTGATGTAATTGTAACAAAATCTGGGCTCCTGAAAACCCAACTAATTTTTTTCTTGGACCGATACCGCTTATATGGAAAAACCTTTTGAGAATATTTTCTTCCTAAAATAATGTATGGTTTTCGCACCAGGGGACGTAAAGTCACATCTTATTTTTGTCGATATCTCTATTTCTAAGAGTCCGATTTGAAAAATTATTTCTGTGTTGGAGAGCGTCTCCGGTGCGAAATGTTTCTCATATAAATTCATGTTTTTCTTATCGCACAAGTCTGCAACCAGAGGGCGTAAGCTCACGATTCCGTTTACAGCAATATCTGAGGGATTAAAAACCCGATTGAAAAACTTCTTTCTTCCGTCAGATACTATTGTTTTCCATACCGGTTCCATTGACTTTGAATAGCTTTGATAAATTTAATTTGCGTCAGAACGGATTCAAAAGACGATGCTCTTATCGACAAACCTTTAAGAACCTAAAAATTCGGTGTCATCTTTCTTGTTTATTGTATGCCATTAGCTACATTAAAGATGGGGTGTACTATCCTCTTTAAGTAATGCGGAGCTTTCCCGCTTGGAGGCATAAAGGTCAAATCATTTAATAAAAAGGAACTATACACCACTGCATTTAAATAGTATAACTATACTAGATATCCTAATTTTCTTGGTGTAGAATATAATAAAAACTTACAAGCTTTCGTACATCAAACAGATGGCTTTTTCAAGGAAGGTAGACAGCAAACTGCAAACGGAATAATAGAACGCTTCAACAATTTGCCCTCGGTGACTTCACTTGACATTAACGAAAGGGGAAAGCTTTGCAATATTTCCAAAAACGCGTGTGCTGCGGCGGGTATGTCACGTGTTTAAACTAAATCAAGTCGCGCACTGCAGTCAGTCGAAAGGGATACAAAGTGGTAGTCGTTGCTGTGAACAGTATTGTACGTCGTCATTCTGATTGTGGTTGGGACGCCTAAAGGTGAACAGCCACAACCAGCTAATTAGGGAACTTTGGCTTTACGAGTTTGAACTTGGCCATAACGTTGCTCAAGTATCACGAAACATTTATCGTGCGAAAGGGAAAGGCTCCGTGGGCCGCAACATCGCAACCAGATGGTTCAAGAAATTTCGCTCAGATGACAGAAACCTAGACGATCAACCAAGCCGCGAACCGTGGATTCGGAGGCTTTGCACCAGGCCGTAGAGGCAAATCCGACAATCAACACTCGGATGTTGTCAGGCGAGTTGGGCATATTTCAGACTACCGTAGTTCGTCCCCTTCAGGACCTCGGCAAGGTATACAGGAGATGCCCCATTGTCCCTCACGAACTGACGCCAGCTGAAGCAAATCGCCGAGTGGAAGGGTGCACGAAACTCCTAGAAAACCCGTTCAACAAGAGAATTGTTACATGCGATGAAAAGGGGGTCTATTTCCGTAATTCTAACACACAACGGAAGTGGTTGAACCCTGGCTAGCTTCTTAAACCTGTTGCCAAATGTGGGTGCTTCGAGCGAGCAAAAGGTAATGCTCTGCGTCTGGTGGAATTTCGAGGGGATAATCCATTACGAATTTGTTCCAGATGGTTGGACCATCAACGCCAACCTCTACTCTGAACAGCTGAAGTGGGTGTATTCCATTTTGGAGGAGAAGTACCCAGCACTGGTTAACAGAAAGCGCGCTCTTCGACAGCAGGTAAACGCTCGGCCTCATTCCGCGCGAACGACCAGGGCACCGGACTGATGCCAACACCCAGCATATATTCCTGACATTACATCGTCGGATTATTGCTTGTTCTGGTCCATGGCCCACTTCCTTCGTGGGCGGCACTTCGTCAACCAGGAGGAGGCGGCATCTGGGGTGAAGGAGTTCTGCGCCTCGAAGGACAAGAACTGGTACCGCCGGGGAATTGAAGAACTGGCAGACAGATGGCTAAAGACGGTGCAACACGATGGCTTATACTTTGAATGCTAGGCAGCTTTCGTCGTAAAGGTACATATAAAGATATAAAGTGATACAAATTATGCAAAAGTTTCGACTGAGCTTCTGTAATTTTCGTAACATACTTTTTCGTCTTTGCTGGAAGTATGTAGATGTTTCAATTTCTGGATGATCTATTGATTTTAAAAATTCTGTTGACCTTTTTTTTAACTGGTGCCGTTGACGATTAATAACTTTGATAAATTTAATTCGCATTGAAAAGGATTAAAATGACGTACTCATTACACCCGAAAATTCGGCGTTATCTTTCTTGCTTCTAACTGAATTTAACAATATGGGGAATTTGTAAATAAAAATCAAGTGAAATATTTGGCTATCATTCAAATATAATTTGTGCATTTGAGATGTTTCAGTGTAGCTGCACATTTTACTTTCTCGTGCTGATGATTCCAGTTATACAAATTGAGGATGAGCCGTCAAATATTTTAAGAAGCAAAATTTCTATTCCTACGCTGTATTTTATTTTCCATGATTAGCTATGAATTTAAAACAGTAAGAATGCCAAAAAGAATGAAGAGTTTAGTATTCATATCATAAAAAAGTTGAGAACGAAGGCGGCTAACTGAATTATACCTAGAAAACTTTGAAAGCACAATCGAACACTAATTTCACTATGCAAATTGCTTAACCAATTTATCTAAAATTATTTTATCGTGTTATTTAAATTGAATTTAAATGCATTTGAACAAGCTACAGTTTCTTCTTCTATCACTTTCTAGCTCCCATTGGGAAATGATCTTGGATTGTGATCGACGAGAACTTAACACTCAGTTCCCAATCTGAATTTAACAGTTTGAGAATTGAGACGGATGAAATTAACTTCGTCAAAACCCTCAAGTCGATAACTATCAGCGGATTTGGAACAATGAGTATCATAACGAGACCATTTGTATCAGCATAAATGAATTTGTCTTCTCAATACCATTTCTAATGTATGAGCGATCCCTCCTCTGGAGATAAGAGAATAATTGTGATAATCTCGTTTCTGACAGGAATTCCTAATTCCAGCTCCGCGACTTACGCACATCAATGCAGAGTCTCCTTGTAATTAATATCGCCAAGATTGCGCCCCGACGAGTACAATGCATTCCAGCACTGCTCGGCGCACGGACATCACATCAAATTTGTTACAAAAGGATACATCTGTCCTTAGAGAGCGAGGAATCTCTTTGTCTGCTTCACAGCAACAATTAATACCTTTATCAATCCGCTTATCCTCGGTTACCCAGGGATCGTCCTAAAACAAGATAAAGTTAACGATAACCAATTAACACTGAGCTTCACAACCCATCCTCAGCTTCTTGAACAAAGACTTATCCTTTCTGAATCATTCAGAAAACTTCAACAATAAAATGAATTCGTTTCGTAATTGCAATAGCTTATGGATGCAAAACAAAAGAGCTGGAGAAAAAGCTTGTGCAACATACATCCATGTTTCATATAACACACAGGACTATTTGATCTACCTTTCTGGAAAAACAGTCATTATTCCACATGTAAATCCTACAGAGTGTTAGCTAAAGTTATGAAGTATAAGCCATTTGATACACGATGAATAAATTGTGCATTTAATATAATTTTAAAAGAATGAATTGTGCAAATAGTTCTACTACGCGAATATACACGATTTTAAAAGCAAAGTTGTGAAGCACCAATATCTTCAATAATCCTTACATCACAAATTTATTATTCACGATTACTTATTTTTAAAACTAATCAAAATATAAGTTAAATTTAAGTGGTGATTACTAAACATTTGTGATGATCAAATTTACGTTACACTGGTCAACAGTAAATTTGTTCCAAGATTGTTGATGGGTATTCTAAGTATAATTTCCTATACTGAATCCAAACATGAAATCCGGTTTTTCGTATCAGGCTTAGTTTTCTTGTAGCCGCATGTTAATATTTTCAATATCTAGCGTAATCCTCGTGTGAGTCACCTAACTATGTGGTTTAAGTTCGACGGAGAACCCCACTCGGGTCACAGGTATGCGTTAGATAACTTATGAGCTTTTTTCGGTTGTAAAGGTGGTGAGGATTACAAGAGTTGTGCCTCTCACATTTGTTATGTGACGTGTTTAAGACTACTCACAGGATGGCTTAACGGTTCACGTCACACGCCATTTGCTGTTCCCGTGATTTGGAGGGAACCCAAAGATCACACAACAGACTGCTATTTCTGCATTTTAAGTACAAAAGGGATAACTACAAAAAAAGCGAGCTTAAGGAAACACCATAATCATATCTGTACAAGAAAACGAGTTCCCCACGCTGCTGAGCAAGCAGTACAAAATCTGACAGATCATGTTATTTTTTGTGATGTGGGATCTAACAAAGCTGATGTGTAGAATAAAAATAGCAACGTTTACCTCAACTAAGTGTTTATTATACATCGACGAGGATTTGCCTCGGCATCATCAGGACGAATGGAGCGTAAACGGTCAAATTATTGTGACGTTTTCAGAGTTCTGACGGTCACGGATTTTGGTGAGTTGTTTTCACGCGCTTAAAATAAATGGAGCAGACGTCATGTCGTTGACAGGCCGTGAAGAGTTCTGGTATATGTCGAAAGCTTCTAATACATAAAGCTTGATAGTCGATAGTAAACTTATGAGCTTTATTTCAACTTATGAGCTTTATATCAACTCATGAGCTTTATTTCAACTCATGAGCTTTATTTCAACTTATGAGCTTTATTTCAACTTATGAGCCATATGTACCACGAAAAAGGTTTTCCAATAAGCGTAGGGTTTTTAAACAAAATTGTATGGTTATCTTCGTGACAATGTTGGGCTATAGACTGCTTCTTCAGTTCATAATTACAGACTGCTTCTTCAGTTCATAGTTCCGTACGTACGTCTTGCCTTCCTTCACACGGAAACTTAATGCCCTGTGGGTCTGTCCTATATATGAAAGTTCACATTCCCAATGTATCTGATAAATTCCTTAGGAATTTATGTCTTCGACGTATTCTTTTGATCCGTAAAAATTCATCTTGCTTATGGGTTTGAAAATAAGGTCTTAAGTTTCCGTGTGAAGGAACAGAAGACCTACGTACGGACCTATGAACTGAAGAAGTAGACTACAGCACAACATAATCACGAAAACAACCATACATTTTTTTTGGAAACTCTACGCTTATTGATAAATCTGATTTGACTAGCAAGCTTAAGATATTAAAAGCTTTCCACATGTACCGGAACATTTTACGGCTTGTCAACGACATGGCGTCTACTTCATTTCTTTCCAGCGGGTGGAAACAAGTCACCAAAATCCGTAACCGTCAGAACTCTGATGATGTCACAATGATATGAATGTTTACGCTCCATTCGTTTTGATGATGCAGATCCAAACGCTCTGTGAAACTATAGTCGGTGTATAATAAACATGGTATTGTGGTAAACGTTGCTATTTTTATTTTATCTCAACCCCACAAGTTTTGTAGTAATAAATTATAGATAAAACTCGATTAAATCATGAGGAAAAGACATGAGGATATGTCTGATCCAAGATTACAAGCTACCTGTTTCCGGAAAGTACCGCATTTTCTGTCACAAGACGATCTGATTGACTTTGTTCGGGATTTGGATTTATCGAAGAAGCAGGTTTAGGTTCAAGATTAATGGGACGGAATTTATTGCGAGTGGTACTAATGTCTGTTTTTTCCTCAGATGCCATAATGAATTTCTCTAAATAAGATGGACTTGTGTGAGATGTCAAAGCTGTTATGGGGGATCTTAGTGATAACACAACGTGGCCGAGTGGCTCTCGTTCATTGACTTCTCAAAAGAGATCTTGAAAGTGGTACTTAATCACTGAAATAAATTTCCTTCTGTACTTTTTGCACATGTTGCAAATAGGAAATAGTCACATGACAACATGAAGTTCATTTTAGAAAAGATTCAGTAACAGAAATATAAATGGAATATCTGTAGAGATCTATACAATGTGGACAAAAATATTGCATACCCCCCTTCCCCTTGCAAGCGCAGTGGTGTGCTCTCGCAGCATACACGTGGTCATTAAGGTATAACAATGGCAATAGGATTACGCTCAGATCAATCGCTGATAAAACGTCTAGCAAAAGAGAGCTCTCCAAGTTTGAAAAGCGTGTTATAATGGGCTGCTCAGTTCGAGGTATGAGCATATTAAGCATCGATGAAGTTAGACAGGTCGTTAAATCAATTGAGAACTCCGTCGTCAAAAAGTACAAAAAAGACGAGACATAGCAGGAACTCACCTCGTACTGGAAGACACATGAAATTACAGCCCAGAGACTTTAGGGAGCTGCAGAGGGAGATCCGGAAAACCAGGTCCCGTTCAATGCAGGCCATTGCAGATGAATTCCAGATGGCCGTAAATTTTATGGTCTCCACCAATACACTTTGAAGAAAGGTCCATGACTCGGGTATCATGGCCCAGTAGTCACCCATAAACCTCTACTCAAAGGCCAATAAAGACACACATTTACGACGGTGTCAACAGAACAAAAAGTGGACATTGGAGCAATGGTAGCAGGTGTTATAGACCGATGAATCCTGCTTCACATTATTCCAATCGGATGGAAGAGTCCTGGTTTGGCGGTTACTCGGAGATTGTCTGCTTTCGGAATGTACATAGCCAATTGTGAAGCACGAAGGCAGTGGAGATATGTCATGGGGCTGTTTCTCTGTGAAGCACGAAGGCAGTGGAGATGTGGCATGGGGTTGTTTCGCTGTGAAGCACGAAGGCAGTGGAGATGTGGCATGGGCCTGTTTCGCTGTGAAGCACGAAGGCAGTGGAGATGTGGCATGGGGTTGTTTCGCTGTGAAGCACGAAGACAGTGTAGATGTGGCATGGGGCTGTTTCGCTGTGAAGCACGAAGGCAGTGTAGATGTGGCATGGGGTTGTTTTGCTCTGAAGCAGTGTAAGTTCAGTGTTTGCTATTGATAGCAACATGAAATCTGTGCTGTGCAGAGATATCCTGGATAACTCAATGCTCCCAACGTTCTGGTGGTTCTACAGGCACAAGGACTGTTTCTTCTAGGATGATAATGCTACTTGTCCTTTTTTCAGGGCTACAATGGAGTGGTATATGAACAATCCAGTAATCTATGGACCTGTGGACAGTTTTTGCAGGGCTACAATGGAGTGGTATGAGAGCTCTGCGTAATGAATGGGCTTGTAGACATTATACCTCGATTGGTAGCTGCTGTAATCTCTGCAAATGGAGAACCTAGCCGCTACTGATGTAATTACAATATCGTTTTTCTATTTACTTACTGTGTCCAATCACTCTAGTCTACGTAGTGTTAAGGCCATATCACTTTTGCTAGGATTGCACTTAGGTTACACCAAGTACTGTTGCTTTTTACGTGAGTGGGACAGTAGTCACAGTAGGGAGATGGGAAATCACTTGGTTCAAAAGGTTTGGCCGAAATGTTCTCCACTTGCTCCACGAAAGAAACATTTTGTGAATTATCCACTTTATGACCCGCAGAATGTGTTCCTTCGTCCTTTGCACATCCAGTTTGGATATATAAAACACTTTGTCAACGCGATGGATCAAACGCAAGCTGGATTCACATACTTGAAAAATACAAAAATTAAAGACGGTATTTTTGTAGGTATTTTTTAAGAGATGAGAGATTTCAAGGAGAGTTGAATAAAGTTCACAAATCTTCTTCGTACAGTTTCAAAATTGTCTGCATAAACGTTTTGGTAAATCACAAGGCAGAAATATATCGTGAATTAACGAGTGATCTTCTTATGTCTTACTAAGCAATTGAATGAAATATGTCATTGAAGGTTCATTTTTTAGACCCTCACTTAGACTGTTTTCCAGAAAACGTGGGTGCTGTGAGCGACCAAGATGGTGAGCGTTTTCACCAGGAGATTTCTGAAATGGAAAAGCGTTACCAAGGTAACTGGAGCCCCGGTATGATGGGTGACTACTGCTGAACTCTTTAAAAAAAGACAATCCTCTGGCAAAGTACGCTAGAAATCAAACCACGCTATTTTCTGAACCACAGATTTTTCGTTTGGATGAAATTTAAATGAGTATATAAATACAGGTTTCTAAAAAACAAATTGCATGTTATGCAAAATCCTTACCTGACAGAGGAATTTTACAAACATACTTGGATTCAACACAGCAATAATTAAAATAATCCGGTGTTTTCTTTCTTGGGACACGGAAACAATTTATATTCTTTCTTGGGACACGGAAACGATTTATTTTCTTTCTTTTTTTTTTTTTTTTTTTTTTTATGGTGCTCAGTGGTTTTTTCTGTTAAAAATACAGAAATTGTGCAAAAATAAACTTTTCCGAAAATGACATTCTGTCAGAGTCCATATTTATTACAATATTCGTTGTTATTATCTTCTAAATTTTTGTGCCTAACGAATGGGAAAATTGTTTTAAACTAAATAAAAACCGGAATTTTAGTATTTTGTTTTACCGAGGAAAGTAAAGCACATTTTTGAAATTAATATTAATGACAATCGCTGTAAATTTATTAATATATGAACTTCCAGCTATTTCTCTTCCTAGCACTGATAAGTTTGTAACGTTTGCTGCTGAAGCTGGAGAAATATGCATAGTGTTGTTTCGTGATAGAGATAATACACATTTTTACGCAACTCTTTTCCTAATGAGAAGCAACACGTTTCTCATTGTAACACTCCAAAAATATGGAAATTCAGAGCAACACATTTTACTTACCATTGTGATTTTCAGGGAATGTATAAGTTTATTTTATATAGTTAAGATAAAGTTCTGAAGTATGAGGGAAAGCTCTCCATGCGATGAAGAACAATTATCTCTATAAGAACAATTATACACTTATCTCTATTAGTTTCTATCTGATGACTACAACCTAGTAATAAAACACAGCTAGTCCAAACTTTAGAATTAATTTAATAATAACCTGCCGAAAGCCGATGCGGAAGCAAATGCTAATATTATAGAGAGAGTTTCAGCAACAAGTTGATTCATTCCACAGCAACATCCATGGTTCGCAGAAAATTTAGAGAAAGCGAGAGAATTTTGAAAACACCTTTCCTGTGAATAACTTTCCGACAGTCTTGGACAATAAAATACATAAAAGATGAGAACATGCTGCTGTCATTGCACGGTAATATAACTTGCAAAGCTCTAATTGCACATTATTTATTTACAATTAAGAACTGTACGAGTTGAAAACATATATTAAAAAATTTCACGAGATCTTTCTGGTTGGCCACCAACCCATCATCAGGGTTTACAACATCAGATGAACACATACAGCAGACGTATTATATACATAGTAAATTATTTGTGACGTAGGAGCATTAAACAGCGCAGAAT
Source organism: Macrothele yani (assembly GCA_039090855.1). Lineage (NCBI taxonomy): Eukaryota > Metazoa > Arthropoda > Arachnida > Araneae > Macrothelidae > Macrothele > Macrothele yani. The sequence goes on from CM076995.1 coordinate 193,788,780, forward strand.
CGTTGAACTGACGCCCAGGTGGAATAGTTTATTCACTAATCAAGGGTGAAAGGTGAACGAAACGAGCATCGTAGATTCTCTTAAAGTTCTCAATGAGGAATCTCCAAGGATCGGGAATTGTATATGGCGTGTCATCGTTAATACACATGTCAGAAAATTTATGGTTATATAAACTCTCAATAAAAAAAACAATAGCTTTTATTGGAAGGGGAAGCCAAGATGGTAGATTCACTCCACATAGGAATATGAGTTTCCTGACTTACAAGACAGAGATGGCTGTCGATGATGGTTTAGACTTAATATTGTATTTGTGTTCTGCTAATCTTACGATAAATGTACGTAGAGTGGATCCTATATACACCCAGTCTTCATCTTCTGAAACGTTTGATTTCAAAGGGATGCAATAAATGCCATGCTTATTGTGGGTAAGAAGATTAGGATCTCTTCTAATTAAGGATAAAATATTAGCTGTCCTTCAGCCAAAGTTCAAATGGTATTTCCTAAAACGTTCTCCATGATAGGAGTGATGAGCGGGTGAAATTTTATTGAACCCACTAAATGTACGTGATTACTTTCACGCTGCAAGGTTGACAATGCCATACGCAATCTTGCGTTTTAAATTAAAGATACATTCTCGATGGTAGCCATGTGCAAGGGCGATGTCCAAAATTTTCTTCAACTGAGAAATAAGACTTGATTCAATATAAACCCCTGAACAAACTAACCAGAGAAAACTGAAACAGTGCAATGGATCATATTCAATCAATAAGCTTGCTTGTTGAAAAATACAATGAATACAACCTTCTTCTTTATATAGCTTCATAGGTTTTAGAAAAGTTTTTATTTATATAAAAACATCATCAACAATAGAATCTATTAGAGATTATGGCATCAAAACACAGTATATTTACTAAGATGCTACAGCAAATATCGTTCTCAATGACTTTTGCGAAACATTTTGTATTAATTACTAAGATGCTACAGCAAATATCGTTCTCAATGACTTTTGCGAAACATTTTGTATTAATCAAAGAATAAAGCAAGGAGACACCATTTTCCCTATATTCTTCACATTAATACTGGGATATATGATGTGTAATTTAGAATGGACCAATAAAGGAGTCGACATTAATGGATTTAAATTAAATAACTTACAATTTGCTGATGAAATTCTTATAATTGCAAACATCATAAAAATTTTTAAAAGAAATGATAGAAGATGTAATTATTAAATCATCAGAAATTAGATTAAACATGATCTCTGAGAAAACCAAAATAATAAAAAACCGAAAAGGATACGATGAAAGAGACAATAGTATTGAAGTAAACCATAAAGAAATTGAAATTGTAGATGAGTGCGTGTATTTAGGAAATTTCGTGCTCTCTCTCAAAGGACCATCTGGATCGCATCGATGCGCTCATTAAAGAAGATCGCCGTATTACTCTGCCTGAGATCGCCCAAAAGGTACATATTAGCTGTGGTTCTGCGTTCTCAATAGTGCATGACGATCTTGGATTTCGTAGGTATGCTTCATCTTCGCACAGCGAAGTGCAGTGAGATTGTTATGGGCTGAGGCTGTGCAACCCGCTGAAATTCATCGTAGGATGCTTGTAAAATATAGGGAGGGCAAGTGTATGAGCCAGATACTTGTGTACAAGTGGTTAGAAAAGTTTCAAGCTGGTAGAACGAATATGTTTGATGAAGCTCGCTGGGGCCGTACGTCGTGCTCTCTCTCAAAGGACCATCTGGATCGCATCGATGCGCTCATTAAAGAAGATCGCCAGATTACTCTGTATGAGATCGCTCAAAAGGTAAATATTAGCTATGGTTCTGCGTTCTCAATAGTGCATGACGATCTTGGATTTCGAAGGTATGCTTCATCTTCGCACAGCGAAGTGCAGTGAGATTGTTATGAGCTGAGGCTGTGCAACCCGCTGAAATTCATCGTAGGATGCTTGTAAAATATAGGGAGGGCAAGTGTAGGAGCCAGATACTTGTGTACAAGTGGTTAGAAAAGTTTCAAGCTGGTAGAACGAATATGTTTGATGAAGCTCGCTGGGGCCGTACGTCGTGCTCTCTCTCAAAGGACCATCTGGATCACATCGATGCGCTCATTAAAGAAGATCGCAGAGTTACTCTGTCTGAGATCGCACAAAAGGTAAATATTAGCTATGGTTCTGCATCCTCTATAGCGCATGGCGATCTCGGATTTCCTAAAGTGTGTGCCAGATGGGTGCCACGGTAGTTGTCTGATGCGCACAAGCAGCAGCGCTTGGAAATTGGCAGACATTTTTTTGCAGCGGTATAAATCAAGTTTCAGTATTCTGGTGAGGATGGGCACTGATGTCGAAATATGGGTCCTTCACTACGAATCCGGGAGCAAAAGGCAAAGCACTGAGTGGAAACATCTGGGCTTCCCATGCAAAAAAGGAAGTTCAAAGTAGTCCGTTCGGCACGAAAATTAATGCTCACTGTCTTTTTTGACATGAAAGGACCCATCGTTGGACACTATCAAGCACAGGGTGCCTCAGTTAACAGTGATATTGTGACTTGCTGAAAGACAAATTGAAACCAGCAATTTTCTCAAGACGATGGGAAATGTTATCCCAAAAAGGGCTGTTGCTTGCCGAGAATGCTCATCCACATATGGTATTGGCAACTCAACAAAAAGTTACCGAATTGAAGATTGTTGTGTTTTTGCAGCATCCTACTTACATTCCCGATCTGGCGCAGTGCGACTGTCAGGTCTTCGGGCCTCTGACAGACCCTTTGCGAGACCGCCATTTTGTAAGTGATGTCCAGGTACAGGAAGCGGTGCATTCGTGGCTGCAGGAATAAACCAAAACATTCTTCTCTGCAGAAGCTTGGAGGCAGATATTTGTGGCTGCAGGAAAAAACCAAAACATTATTTTCTGCAGAAGCTTGCAGGCAGATATTTGTGGCTGCAGGAATAAACCAAAACATTCTTCTCTGCAGAAGCTTGCAGGCAGATATTTGTGGCTGTAGGAATAAACCAGAACACTCTTCTCTGCAGAAGCTTGGGGGCAGATATTTGTGGCTGCAGGAAAAAACCAAAACATTATTTTCTGCAGAAGCTTGGGGGCAGATATTTGTGGCTGCAGGAATAAACCAAAACATTCTTCTCTGCAGAAGCTTGCAGGCAGATATTTGTGGCTGTAGGAATAAACCAAAACACTCTTCTCTGCAGAAGCTTGCAGGCAGATATTTGTGGCTGTAGGAATAAACCAGAACACTCTTCTCTGCAGAAGCTTGGGGGCATATATTTGTGGCTGCAGGAAAAAACCAAAACATTATTTTCTGCAGAAGCTTGGGGGCAGATATTTGTGGCTGCAGGAATAAACCAAAACATTCTTCTCTGCAGAAGCTTGCAGGCAGATATTTGTGGCTGTAGGAATAAACCAGAACACTCTTCTCTGCAGAAGCTTGGGGGCAGATATTTGTGGCTGCAGGAAAAAACCAAAACATTCTTCTCTGCAGAAGCTTGCAGGCAGATATTTGTGGCTGCAGGAATAAACCAAAACATTATTCTCTGCAGAAGCTTGCAGGCAGATATTTGTGGCTTCAGGAATAAACCAGAACACTCTTCTCTGCAGAAGCTTGCAGGCAGATATTTGTGGCTGTAGGAATAAACCAGAACACTCTTCTCTGCAGAAGCTTGGGGGCAGATATTTGTGGCTGCAGGAAAAAACCAAAACATTATTTTCTGCAGAAGCTTGCAGGCAGATATTTGTGGCTGCAGGTATAAACCAAAACATTCTTCTTTGCAGAAGCTTGCAGGCAGATATTTGTGGATGCAGGAATAAACCAAAACATTCTTCTCTGCAGAAGCTTGCAGGCAGATATTTGTGGCTGCAGGAATAAACCAAAACATTCTATTCTTCTCTGCAGAAGCTTGCAGGCAGATATTTGTGGCTGTAGGAATAAACCAGAACACTCTTCTCTGCAGAAGCTTGCAGGCAGATATTTGTGGCTGCAGGAATAAACCAAAACATTCTTCTCTAGAAGCTTGCAGGCAGATATAAAATATGTGTTGAATGACAGGAGGACAATGTTGAGAAATAAGGTAATTTTTATCAATACACCTCTTAGTTTCTTTAATATACGACAATATCGACCTTACTTTTTGATTTACCCTCGTGTATGTACAAAGTTATCATCACGTCGTTGAATACATACCACACCGAATCGATGCTGTTTTGAAAGATAAGTGCAGCCCAACACATCGTTAGAGATTGGTGCTCCTAATAAGTTTCTATTTTATTGTTGTTCTAGGCTGCTCATTTTTGACCGCTCTCGGATTTTCCGCAAAACAAACCGCAAAAAAAAAAGCCCACCCTATAAATAACGGAAATAGAAAGCTAGTACACAAGAAAAGGAACTTCGGCTATAGCCACTAACATTTTATCACAGTATATTGCAAGTTAAACTCAAGTTATACGTTTATTAATAGCTTGAAAGGGGTTGCAATGGAATAAACAGAGACATGAAAAACTGGGAAGAAGATTTTTCAACGTATTAAATGAAGTACAAATGGAGATGTCTGGTATTTTCAGCATTGAAAAGTGATTGCCTCTAAGGAACCCGTGTGCATATTCCATATAAATCATTCCTTATCTTCTGAATACTTGATAGCATAAATCATTGCGAGTCTTTCTTGATATAAATATGTTTTCACCCAGCAGCTCAATTCACAAAAGCCATTAATAAAACGAATAAAGGCGATGACATTATGAACTGAAAATCTGAATAACTTGAATGAAATTTCAATCAGGGTTCTGAATAATTTTATATTTGCTCACTGTTTGACAAATAGCACTCTACAAATTAAATGCGCTTTCTCGGATTTCCTCATGAAATTCTCCTTAACTAAGATAGATCTGCGTTGAATACAATAAACTGCCCTTTCAATTGCAGTCTCTTGTCAGGAAATATATGGTTATGAATAAAACGATGTTTTTGTTTAATATGAAATATAACAAAAGTACAAAAAAATAAGGAAAAATATATCTCAGTTTTTTTTAAATGCTGGAAAAATGATATTTCCTTTACGATAGGTTTGAACTTACAATATACATTTTCATGAAAACTTTTTTTGACGATATCGTTCTTATGGAAAACGAAATAAGACCCTCCGTGCAACTTCGATAACAACTTTTGAATGCATAGCTCTAAAACACAATTTTCTTTCCTTTGTATTTTAGAATTTTTCGCATTTTTAGACACATTCTAAAACTAACGACTGCTCCAGCATATGCATAGACCTTAAACGGATTTCTGATAAGCCTCTTGGAATATTGCAAAGTATTGCAAGTGCAACATTTCTTTTTTTTTTTTTTTTTTAATTTTAACAAGGAGTGTGAGAAAGAAGTAAATAGTGCGGTTCTCAGCTAAGAGAGCGTATTAAAATTTCCGGATCATATTTTTGACAGGTTAGTAAAGTCATGCAGTGCATTGATTATTTCCAACATACCAGAAATCATTACTCAAATAACTCACAGGTTATGAGGATAATGGCTGGGGAATAAATCTCTATCTTGTGTCCTGATCTTTGACCCCATTGTTATTCAACAGAACCGGTTCAGTATACCTCCGGAAAACACATACTAAAGTTTTGTCGCAATAGAAGCACTTTTGCGTAAGTTATGGCGCATAAGAGCAATGGAATGGATCCCGCTCCTATGTCCTGACCTTTGACCTCATTTTGTCCATTTTCAATAGGGTGCGTCCTCAAGTGGTTTCTTACCACATACTAAAATTTAATCGACATCGAATAATTTTTACACAAGTTATCGCGCGGACGGACAGACAAACATACGGACAAATCTGGATTATATACGCTTCTTGTACCTAAAGTTGTAAAGCATAAACAAGTTAGTAAAATCATGCAATGCATTGATTATGATACGCTATCCAACATACCAGAAATCATTACTCAAGTTATCACTCAAGTTATGAGAATTATGGCTGTGGAATAAATCACGGTCCTGTGCCCTGACCTTTGATCCCATTTCGATGATATTCAACAGAACTGGTTCAGCATACCTCCGAAATAACATGATAAAGTATTGTCGCAATCGAAGCATTTTTACGTAAGTAATGATGCATAAGGTCTATGGAATAGATACTACTCCTGTGTCCCAACCTTTGACCCGATTTCGCCCATTTTCAACAGAATTCGTCCCCAGGCAGGCAACATACTAACATTTTATCCAAATCGAAGCATTTTTACGTAAATTATGACGCATAATGGCGATGGAAGTGGTTCCGCTCTAATGTCCTGACCTTTGACCCCATTTCACCCATTTTCAATAGGGTTTGTCGCCAGGTGGTTCCCTACCACATACTAAAATTTCTTCAAAATCGAACCTTTTTTACGTTAGTTATGGCGCATAACAGCAGTGGAATGGATCCCGCTCTATGCACTGATCTTTGACCCCATTTCGTTCACTTTAAATTGGGTTCCTTCCCAGGTGATCCCCTACCAGATACTAAAATTTCATCGAAATCGAACCATTGTTACGCGAGTTATCGAGCGGACGGACATACGCACACAACGCGTGACGTATTGAGGCAGATGGGAAATGCGACCATCTGCTCGCCGCAAGAGTGTGACGTCATAAAACTTTAATAGGATCCACACACAACGCGTGACGTAATGAGACAGATGGCATGACCTCGCGCCAACATTCTCAAACGCGAGATGGTGATGTCATAAGATTTCTAAGCATTGGTAACATTAATGGAACGACGCCATGCCAATAAAAACGTTATAATTCAGGATGGGTATTTAACCCACTAAACGAATTCTCCTAAAGTCGAGATCAAGCTAAATTGATTTCTAGTACCAGAAAACTGTAGGTTAACGACTTTCATCAAAACTCTTAGAGCCGTTTTCAAAATAAAATGTACATACATACATACATACATACAAGAATTGCTACTTTAAGGTGGACGTCAAGTAATTTTGCTTCCTATACTTCAAATGGAAAAACTTCTGTACACATTTTCTTCACAATTAATGCGTTCCCAAAGATGAAAATTTGAACATCGATTAAAATATCTTCATTTTATAACTTGCAATACTTAATATTTTCTAAAACATAACCATAATTATGCAATTCAACATTTGTTTGTCTACTAACGTCATGAAAACACAGGTCGCGCCATCTTTTTTCTGGACAATTAATACGTTCACAAGGATGAAAATTTGAACATTGATTAAAATAGCTTCATTTCATAACTTGGAATACTTAATATTTTCCAAACCATAACCGTAATTATGCAATCCAACATTTATTTGTCCACTGACGTCATCAAAGCACAGGTCGGGCCATCTTTTTTCTGGTTTCATACACCACCAAAGAAAACGTTATTGTTTTTTAATATAATTATGCTTATGTTTTACAAAATGTTAAGTATTCCAAGTTATAGTATGAAGTTATTTTAATCGATGTTTAAATTTCCATCCTTGGGAACACACTAATTGTGAAGGAAATGTGTACAAAACTTTTTCCATTGGAATTATAGGAAGCAAAATTACTTGGGTTACTCTCCAGGTCGTCCCCTACCACATACTAAAATTTCATGGAAATCGAACCATTTTTACGCACCTTATGCCGAATATGGGCAATGGAATACATCCCGCTCCTATGTCCTGACCTTTGACCCCACTTCAGCCATTTTCAATAGGGTTCGTCCTCAGGTGGTCCCCTACCACATACTAAAATTTCATTGAAATCGAACCATTTTTACGTGAGTTATTGTGCCGACAGGCGGACGGACAGACGGACGGAAAAAGCTGGAGCATATACGCTTCTTCAACCGACGGTTGGAAAGCGTAAAAAAGCAACGAAATGAACAACATTAAAGCACTGATGATCAAGTACACACACTGTAGCTTTGAATTCGTTAAACCTTGAAGTAATGATTGAATGCGCATGAAAATCAGTAGGCGGCTAATTTGAGCAGAGATATGAAGATGATTAAATACCACCACTCTGATAGCAGATTTTGCCAATATAAGAAAAAACGTCTCAGTTGAAATGTCAGAAATCTGTGGGTAGAGTAGTGGTCAGAGAAGTAGACTGTCACCCTGTTGGTTGCGCGTCCCGGACCGCCTGGTTTGGTAGTGAGCCCCAAATACCTACTGTGCCTCGAAGAGCTAGTCGCTGTTTCGGACATGCTCTTATCAATTCCCCTTGCTAAATCCTTTGCGTTTCCGATATTGAGACGAAGGTGTTATACACTGAGTGGCCACTTTATTATGACCACCCCCTCAGTACTTCGTTGGGCCACCTTTTGCCTTTAGTATTACGTCGATTCTTCGTGGCATGGACTCCACGAGATGCTGATAGGTGGTTTGCGGAATCTGAGACCATGCTTGATGAACTGCACTTTCCAGGAGTGTGAGATTGCAGGGTTGTGGATCGAGCTGTCTGATGGCTCGTTCAGCATTATCCCACAAATTCTCAATGGGGTTGAGATCTGGAGATTGTGGGGGCCACCTAAGCAAAGTAAACTCACCGGCATGTTCCGGAAACCAATCCTGTACAATACGAGCACTATGGCAGGACGCATTATCTTGTTGAAAGTAGCCATCGCCATTGGAATAAACTATCCACATGACAGGACGCACTTGTTCCGCAACCATGTATATATATGATGTGCCAGTCATATGTTGATTAACACGAATTAAAGGGCCCAAAGCATGCCAGGAAAACATTCCCCAAACCGTAACGTTGCCTCCACCAGTTTGAAGCTTTGTAGCAATGAATTTGGGGTCCATGCTTCGGTGCGGTTTCCGCCAAATTCTCACTCGGCCATCGGCATGGTGCAACTGAAAACGTGATTCATCGGACCCCATAATTTGTTTCCAATTATCGACTGTACAATTATTGTGCTCCTGTGCAACCTGGAGACGTTTTCTCTTGTTAACTGCAGGCAGCAAAGGTGTTCGATCAGTGCCATATCCCATCCGATTCAGTGTACGACGAACAGTGCGTGCAGAGATCATTTAAGGGGATCCTTGGTTAAGATGATCTGTAATTTGCTGCAATGTTGCTCTTCTGTTGTCTGAACACTCTCCGTTCCAGCCGAGCAGTCACTAGTCGATCACGACCACACGTTGCACGTAGAGACCCAGTTTTTTTGGCTGACAGTCCAGTCTATAAACATTTTAAAAACAGCTGCTCTGGAACATTTCACGAATGCGGCGGTTTCGGTGATACTCGCTCCATTGCTCCGAGCTCCTACAATCATCCCACGTTGAAAGTCCGTCAAATCGCATTTTTTACCCATCTCGTCACCAAAATATCACTTCTACTACTGTCGCAAACACTAAGCTTTCCCTTTTAATACTAGCCTCGCCCTCTGGCGGCAACAGCGTGCAGCCATATCTGATTTGCTTAAAACTGTTGGATGGTCATAATAAAGTGGCCACTCAGTGTTTACTGCATGTGATTCGCGACCTTGACACGTGACGTTCATTGGCGGCACGCGTGCTTATTTGCATAACACAATGGTGGTTTTAATGTTTTGGATCATCAGTGTGTATCAATGCACGATTTTTGCTTATTCAGATAGACTATTCTGCCTCAGAGATGGCGGCACAGTACGCTGTACACATATACGTACTAGTTGCCGAGAAGAGACGACGCGCAGAGCAGAAGGTCAGGGAAAGAGAGAGAAGGTCGTCGGCAGTAGTTGTTTGTTGTGTGGAATGAATTCGTTTAAGCTGTTAGTTATTGTCTTCTGTTCTTGTGCTGTCTGTTCACATAAAATATGATGGCTGTAGTAGTCGCAATGAGAACATTGGATTCCCCTAGACGCCACGAACAGAATAAAACTTCAGTTGGTAAATTCGGTTAAGGGAAAAGAAATCAACGTGGAAATACTCTCGTAGAATTTGCAGAAGAAGAAAGGTTTTTCATCATGAACTCCTTTTTCAAGAAAAAGCCACACAGGAAATGGACATGGAGACATCCGAATGGGACGACAAGTGAAATTGATTTTATTATGTGTAACAAACAATTCTTCATCGAAAACTGCAGTGTACTAAACAAGTTCAACACAGGTAGTGATTATAGACTAGGGAGATCTAAGATGCAACTCAACACTAAACCTGAACGTGGCAAGCTCATAAGACAAACAAAATGTATTGACATTACCAACCTTAAAAAACACCATAATACCTTCAAGTTGGAACTGAGGAACAGATTCTCTGCTTTAGAAGGCATAACATCGGAAGAAGTGGATATTTCTGAAGTTAACAGAGAACTCACCAAGGCTCTTATGGAAACAGTAACAACAGGAAAGCTGACACCGAATTTTCGGGTGTAATAAGCACGTCTTTTGAATCCGTTCTGACGCAAATTAAATTTATCAAAGCTATTCAAAGTCAACGGAACCAATATGGAAAACAATAGTATCTGACGGAAGAAAGAAGTTTTTCAATCGCGATTTTAATCCCTTAGATATTGCTGTAAACGGAATCGTGAGCTTACGCCCTCTTATTGCAGACTTGTGCGTTTAGAAAAACATTAATTTATATGAGAAACATTTTGCACCGGAAACGCTCTAAAACACAGAAATCATTTTTCAAATCGGATTCTTAGAAACAGAGATATCGACAAAATAAGATGTGACTTAACATCCCCTGGTGGGAAAACCAAGCATTATTTTAGGAAGAAAGTATTCTCAAAAGGTTTATCCATTTGAGCGGTATCGGTCCAAGAAAAAAAAACTTTAGTCGAGTTTTCAAGTGCCCAGATTTTGCTACAAATACATCAGAAGCAGAAATTAACCCTCATGCCCCCTGGTGGCCAAACCATTCTTTACCAAACATTAGAAATTACGTGAAAATCACTTCCCGTCAGATCTTGTACGCGATACAGGATGAATTTTTCAAATCGGAGTTTTAGGAGCAGAAATATGGCAGAAAACGCAATTTGCCTTTGTGCCTCCTAGCGGAAAGTCTACGAATTACTTGAAAATTTTGAATTTACAGGGAAAACATTTCGCATGGGAAACACTATCCAACAAAGAAGGAATTTTTCAAATAGGACTCCTAGAAGTAGAGATATTGACAAAAATAAAATATGCATCTACGCCCCTGGCGTAGAAACCATGCATTATTTCTAGAAAAAATGTTCCTAAACGGTTTGACGACATGAGTAGTATCGCTCAACAAACGACTTTTTTCTTCAATCTAGGTTTTAGAAGCTCATATTTTGCTGAAAATACATCGGAAGTGGAAATTAAGACTTACGCCACCTGGTGGCCAAACCATTATTTACAAAAATTAGAAATTATGTGCAAATGATTTCCCAACAGGAGCTGTGCCCGGTGCAGAAAAAAACATTTTCAAATCGGAGATTTAGAAGCAGAGGTATAGGTGGAAACGCAATTTACCTCTACGCCCCCTAGCGGAAAGTCTATGAATTACTTGAAAATTTTGAAATTATATGAAAAACATGTCACACTGAAAACATTATCTAATAAAGAAAGAATTTTTCAAATCGGACTCATAGAAGTAGAGAGATTGACAAAAATAGGATAAATATTTATGCCCCCTGGCGGAGAAACTGTGGAATATTTTAAGAAGAAAATATTCCGAAAAGGTTTATCGATGTGAATGGCATCAGTCCACGAAAGAAATTTTTAAAACGATATCTTAGAAGCTCAGATTTTTTTTTTTTTGATTGGAGGTTTAACGACCACCGTGAGCAACTCAATGGGCTATAAGCAGTCTCCCGTCCCTAATTTAGGGTCACTGGTTCCAGGGAAGGGAGACAGCCAGTGCCGTAAGACGAACACAACATCCATGCCTCACCGGGATTCGAACCCGGACCCCATTCGGACGAATGATCAGAGGCCATCGCTCAGACCACTGCGCCACCGGGGCGGCAAGCTCAGATTTCATGGAAAATACATCAGAAGCAAAAATAACCACTTACGCCACCTGGTGGCTAAAGCAGTCTTTACCAAAAATTTGAAATTATATGCAAAAGATTTTCCATCAGGAATTGTATTTGGTGAATTTTTTTTTTCAAATCGGTGCTATAGAAGAAGAGTTATCAGGAAAACTGTAATTTACTTTTACGCCCCCTAGCAGAAATTATATGCGTAATTAGAAAAAGTAACTATATCTAAATTACTCTTCATCATAAGTGGAATCGAAAGATAAAAGAATTTATTTTTTCAATTGGATGTTTAGAAGCAAATACGTGGAATAAAACGTATTTTTGAATTCGACATCATCTGCATTTATGCCCTCTAGCGGCGAAATTGTACATCGTAAAAAAAAACCACGAAAGCCACTTGGTAGGTTGCTTCTTGGAGTCCCGCACAATGCTGGGGACATACCAAAGATGAACAGCAGCAACTGAACAAATAACTAGAAAGCGAATGAATAATAAATACACAGTTGACGTGGATTAGAAACATCAAAGCGAAATCATCGCTGTTTCCATGTTTTTTTTTTGTTTTTTTTTTTTGTTTATTTATGTGGTGCAGTGGAAGCTTATCCGACGCGTAACTGGAAGACCTGGGTACGATTCCCGGTGGCGGTCAAAGGGAATTTTTCCGTGGCTCACTTATAATACGTGGAACGAGCGATGACTCCTATTTGATGTTTCTAATCCACGTTAACTGTGTATTTATAATTCATTCACCTTCTAGTTATTTGTGCAGTTGATGCTGTTCATCTTTGGGAAATCCCTAGCATTGTGCGGGGTCCAAAGAAGCAACCTGCTAGGTGGTTTGGCAGTTTGTCGTATGTGAGTCTGGAGAATTTCGAAGCCACTATGGTAGAGTGGAAGCATGTCCGGCGCGTAACTGGAAGACCCTGGGTTCGACTCCCGGTGGCGACCAATGAGAATTTTTCCGTGACTCACTTATAAAACGTGGAAAGAGCGATGACTTCTATTTGATGTTTCTAATCCACGTCAACAGTGTATTTATGTTACTTATATGAGAAAAATGTTATCGCACCTAGCACGCCATTGTACACTGGCGTGCAAAAATTAAGGACGAGACGGTTTTTCGAATGTAAAGTCGTGCAGAATTTCTCCACATTGACTCAAATCGGACCATAACATCCCCAAGATGTAAGAATATGAGACAAGTGAGCAAAACCGTCTAAACAAGGAATCCAAAGGACACAAAGGCACTTTATTGAAAAGGTAGCTTCGAGCACAACTGGACAGAAGACAAAAACGTTCATGTGACAGGCGGCTGCCAAGAAAAATCCAGTCTTTAGTAGAGGATATGACCACCCCTGACTGCGTTGCAGGATTTACAACGTCTGTCCATGCTGAGGACTAGGTTTTCAAGGAGCTTGTTGAGGCATCGTGGCCCATTCCTCTTGTAGCGCCAATCGCAGCTGCGGAATCGTTGCTGGCGGCTGGTGACGTGCTGCCAAGCGTCTTCCGAGATGGTCCCACACGTGTTAAATTGGATTTAGGTCCGGGTACCTTGCGGGACAATCCATGCGTTGAATATATTCTCTCTCCAACCGCTCTGCGACAGCCACTGTACGATGAGGTGTAGCGTTGTCTTCTATGAAGAGGAACTCAGGACCCACAGCACCTCTAAACAGACGCACGTGAGGCAGGAGAACCTCGGTACAATAGCGGACACCAGTGACTGAACCTCCTTGGAAGATGTGGAGGTCAGTACGGCTACCAAGCATGATACCTCCCCACATGAGAGCTCCGCCACCTCCAAACCGGTCCCTTTCAATGACGTTCGAGGTGTGATTGCGTGTTCCCTGCTCTCTCCACATGTGTATACGTCCAGAACTGCTCGTCAGACTAAATCGGCTCTCATCCGTATAGAAAACTCGACCCTATTGCTGATGTGTCCAGTTCTTGTGTTCCTGGCACCACAGAAACCACCGTCTCTGATAAGAAGGCACACGCCGTACGGATCGTCGTGCAAATAGACCACCTTTGTGCAGCCTCCTGGCCACGGTAAAACGCGATAACGGACGTCTAGTTGTCTGTTGCATGTGCCGTGCGATTTCTCCCGCTCTATGCCGTTTGTCTCTTCTCCCTTGTAGGACAATATACCGTACGTCCGCCGCCGTGGTTGCTCGTGGATGACCACTGCTAAACTCTCGGACAGCTGTTCCTGTCGTTTGAAATGCTCTCCAAGCTCGTGAAACGATGCTGTGAGCGATCCCGAACTCCTAGGCCACACTAGTCGCACTTCGACCTTCTTCCAACTTCCCAATGACGCGACCTCGGGTAAAGTCATCCAGATGTCGTCTACTGGATTGCCTGTTGGCCATATCACACGGTGGCAGAAACTCGACGTCGTTCAAACCGATGTACACCGTGCAATGGTTTTCATCGAATTGCTGAGCGTACACTGTTCGTGTCCTTTTTACACTTCCGATACTCACCCCCTCCCTACGTCATGCTGCATATATGCGCATGCCGTACCGTACCGGACCCTAGTCTATCTCCTGAATGGTATTTCGGTCCGTTCTGCCAGTTCGTTCCGCTGTTATGCTAATTTCTCCTTTTCGTCCTTAATATTTGCAGACCAGTGTATTTTTATTACGCTAAACTAACTACAGCTCGCGAAAGTTATTGGACTCGGAGCCCAGGGTCATTGGTGTGCCCTATACTTCTTTTGTACGTGAAGGACACACTAGTACTGTGATGTCTATCATCCTCATTCCCTTACCCACAGACTGACACAAAGCGATTCTGTGGCAGAGATGTTCCGAAAATTGATTTACCCGTTTTGTTTCATGGGACCATATAGACTTAAAGAAAAGGACTCTACTGAGTAAGGAGTTACCAGCACCATTGCGTAGTAGACGATAACCGACAAAATACATATAAAAATTAGTTGCGTAGGAAAACTGTTATGTGGCATGTTTACATTTCAGCTGTTAGAATGATCTTCATGGTGATTGTGTTCGAAATAGGGTGTTCGAGAAAGGTGTTTTTTTTTTTTTTTTTTTTTTTGTCAAACCCGAATTTCGCGAACGAAAATAATTATCTTACACTG
The DNA here is from genome assembly GCA_039090855.1 of Macrothele yani. Taxonomy (NCBI): domain Eukaryota; kingdom Metazoa; phylum Arthropoda; class Arachnida; order Araneae; family Macrothelidae; genus Macrothele; species Macrothele yani. The sequence goes on from CM076995.1 coordinate 193,803,823, forward strand.
CACCTCATTTTGAACGTGTTTTGATTTTACATTTAATCATGATCGGATTTTTGAAATCCTTTAACTGGTCGATTTTTTCACAGTTTGTTCACATCTGCATTAATTTACCTTCTCTTTCATTCAGCATCTAACAGAATTTTTTTATGAGGAAATGTATGAGATTTTCGTCTGTGTGTACGTGTGTTTTTGTAGTGAACGAAAATACAAATTCCAAGCCTGTTTCGGTCGCCCCAATCCGCCCCTGGCCAACCCCATGGGATAAGAAACCCACCCTCGCGTTGCCTCGTGTTGGGGTAAAGCACGACCCATCTCAGACGATTGGTCAAAATTCAGGGCCTCAGGTTATTCGGCAATCTGGGAGGAGATACTTCACTACTTAGCCCATGACAAAAAAAAAGCATAAATTTTAAAAAAATAGGCATTTTGTTATCCAAAAGTTCCACATAAAAATCTTCAGGAATTCTTTAGGAAGAAATTTAAAAATTTTAATACATTTATTCAGCGATATAAAAGAAATCATTGGACGAAGATATTTCAAAAGAAATACGTGTACCCTATAAAGTTCATTTGAAATACATTTATTCCTACTTACTCTAAAAATTCATCAAATGCTTGACCTTCAGGTGATTCAAGATTTCATCTTTATATTGTACTAAAACCTCGTGTCGTGAGAAGAACCACTGAACACCTCAAGAAAGTTAGGATTCAAGACACAGCCTACCTGTGCAACCACGTGCTCGCATTACTAAATAGAAGACATTTTTCACGTTAGCTGTGAAAAAACCCCATGGCTCAAAAGCTTTCTTTACACTTTTGCGCACGGAAATATGTGCTGCTCTGCCTAATAAAAGGCTCTTTAGGTTTTATTGTTCGTCCATTGATTTTCTTTCCTGTGGTTCACGTTTTTGTTTCCTGGATAGAGGAGTTTCTACCTTCTTTTTTGAAGGAATAATTTGCATGCGGTAATAGAAGACATATGAGCAGACTTTTGAGGCAATATCTTTATATTCCGGGTAAGTGGGCACGATAGAGGTTAAGCAGCAAAGTAGCACTTTTTAATGTAAAAACTTCGAGAACATGTAAGGCAACCATATACAATTTGGAAATAATGAAAACAAATATTTATTTTCTTTTACACCTTTGAATTAACAAATATATTAAGTCGTAACGCGAAGATATCAGTTGTTTTAAAATGACGATACTTATCACTCGCTTATTTAATCTTTGACTGGGCACATTCCTTTCTGTAAGAATAAAATTAAATAGTACTGTATCACGAGGAATGATTTAGGTAATTATAAACCCATAAGTTTGTTCGCGCAGCGCACCGAACCCGGGTCCTCTCTTTCCGGAGTAAGTCGCTCTCCCAACTGAGCTACGCGGAAATGTGCTCTCACTGCTATCTGCCTTTATCTCATGAGCAACCTACGGTGTAGACACATCACATCCCCCGCTCCCCGGAAGGAGGGCCGGGTGTATGGCCCACGGGTCAGCCAGGACCATTTGTCGCGCTGTAGGCAGTCATCACATGAAGAACGTGCATTCAAGAAATCCCAGACAATTTGGTGTGTGGAACGTAACTTAACATTGATTTATTTTTTCGAAGCACTGAAGAAAGGATTCTCATTTTGCATGTCCTGCCGTGTGGAAAGAACATCGCATGATTGCAAGAAACTTAACAGCCGGGTCACCCTGGAAGTTCGGGCGCCAATATAACCTACAAGTTTGTCCGCGCCGAGGATCGGAGACTTCTCCCCTCACTCCAACTAAGCGACACTGACATGTGCTCTCACAGCTATCTGTCTTTATTTCATGTGCGTCCTGCGGTGCAGGCACGTCATATAATATAGCAACTCTTTTCATAAAGTGAAGTGCAACACATATTCCAGACTTTTCTCCAAATAGTAGGAAGTTCACGAGTTCTACAAGGTTCTGGAAATGTGACGCCCTGTGATTTTGCTCGCAAAGTATGCACGGGTTTTGCCAACACTAATCGCCATGAATCAGTTTTGGGCTCCCTGCATCACCGAAAATCGGCTTTAGGCTCCTTACATCACCGTAAACCGGCTTTAGGCTCCTTGAAACACCACTTTTAGGCTACTTAAGCAGCTTTCATAAAATACCGTAAGATGTATAAAACAAATTTTCTTCCCAGACAATACACACAAAATATCTGTGTGTGTCTGTGTGTGTGCGGTGTTTCAGTTTAGAGCGAAGTTACCGACATGATGGTTGAAATCAAGGATTTATCAGAATTCTTTTCTTCCAAAGTCATAGAATAAGTGCCCGTGAACGTGATTATCCATCTACAGGGTTGTCACACTGGTGAACAAGTCACCTGAGACTCTGCCTTATGACATTCCTTAGATATGGGTTGCCGGGAGAGTGTCAAATGAGCAGTGGATATCGTGTCTATTCAATGGCACTCCGCTCGCTTTGTACCTTGCCAGGAACCAGCGGTCCTAAGTAAGAGACAGACGGCTGCTTATAGCCGTAAGATTTGTTTTCGATGATATTTAAACTTTGCGATAAGGAAAAAGGAAATCTGCAGAATTCTGTAATCAATACTACAGGATTTTCTAGGAAAACAGGGCTCCCATCTCCTTTCTAATATTCCTGTCTTTCTACTTGTGCATTAGTTACTACAAACGCCTCTCCTTCCAGTACTACAGTTCGCTCAAGCCCTTCCTTCTACAGGCAGAGTGCTCATTGCACAGTCGTATCAGAATAATATGACCACCTACATAATAATGGGGATAACAACCGTTGGTTCGGATGACAGCTGCGAGACGGCTTGGGATGGACGCAATGAGGCCCTGGAAGGTTGCCCATGCACACATGCCCATTTGAACCGCAGCAGAGAATGGAGATTCCAGAGATGACCTGTTTCTGGGTCAGCACGTCGAACATGTCGATCCAAACAGTCCCACAAGTGTTTTATGGGTTTGAGGTCGGGCGAATTCGCCGGCCAAGTGAGAACGGAGACATCGCTGTCTTGTTCCTATAACCAGTCACGTACGCTCTTAGCGACGTGGCACGTCGCATTTTCCTGTTGATAGATGACATCACCACCAGGGTAAACATCCAACAGGAAGAGATGCATGTGGTCAGCGAGGATGGACAGGTAGCCAATGGCGTTCAGGGACCCATTCAGTTTTAGAAGCGGTCCCAGCTCATACCAGGAAAATATCCCCCAAACAAGCATACTGCCACCGCCGGCCTGTACTTTATCAAGAAGCGTGCCAGAGTGTTGATTATCGTATTTCTGACGACGTATCCGCTACCACCCGTCACATCTGGAGAGTAGAAAACTCGATCCGTCGGAGAAGGCAACCTTTTCTCATTCTTCCCCTGTCCAATGACGGTAGTCCCATGCGAAATGCAGGCGGCGTTGCCGATGTACCTGAATTGATATGGGCGCCATGACCCAACGTCATCTCCGAGAGACTCATGCGTAACAAGATTCTTTCTACTGTTACCGAGGACACATACCTGGGTGCCCTAACGTTCATTTGCGTGGCCAATTGCAGCACTATGGCTCGTCGATTGCCCTTTACCAGACGAAGGAGGTTACGTTCTTCTTTGGGGTCGATGGCCTTTAAGGCTGCACACTTATGACATTTGGAGGTATTCGGTGTGCCATCGATCCATTCTTGGTACACCATTACTGCATCACCTCGCGAACAACCCACGAATTCTGCTGTTTCTGAGATGCTTCCTTCCTTTACGCGGCAGCTGATGATCATTCCTCTTTGACCGTCCGTCAAATCACTACCTCCGCACATTGGGCTCACGTCACGCACTATGGCTCATCTTTCCTGGCTTACCTTTTATATATCTCCCTCAGATGGATCTTGTCACGTGCACTCTGTGACGGGCCTGGCCGGGTACACTGTGATTCCGGGCTTGGTCATAATATTCTGATACGACCATGTATGCACTAACCGCTCATGTCCTTCAGGTAAATACTTCTCCGTACGAAATTCGGAAGGCTTCCGAGTTGCTTGGAGGTCTTTGGTCAAGACAGACCTTTGTGGAAGAAAGATGGGGATACCTTTATCCACCAGTGGATGCATAATGGTTGACAATGATGGTGATATTTATTCTACACCTGTACAGTACAGAATACAAGTCTTTCATTGATGCAGTCTCACTAAACATATTCTTCATGCCATGCTTATGGCTTCAGTACGTCATGCCCGGCTTTTCTACACATTCAGTATAAAAACACATTCATGTTCTTCATTTATGTAGAGTACTCACGGAACATGATCTTCATATTGTCAGCATTCCCAAAGTATGCCCTTCGTTCTATGGGGGCAATTTTACACAGCTGCTACCTGTGCTCTGCTTATGCGGTATTTGTAATACATATCTTTCAGAGTTACAGTATTCATTATACACCGAGATACATCCGATACTGGCGTAAGAGGAGATCGGCATGGGCTATCACCGAAAATGGGGGTATGTAAGTGGTTGGTTGTTCAATTTAGGAAAAAGTTACGGACACATTTGCTAAAACCAAGGATTTATCAGAATTTACGAAAGGACAAATTGTGGACGCATGAGGGATTGGTGCATCCATTTCGAAAAAGGCGAAACTTTGTGGAACGTTTAAGAGCCTTTGTGGATATAGCGTATCAAGAATGGTCGTCTCAAAATGAGGAAACAACCAATTGGCGACGTATCTGTTAAGGGGAGACGAAAGATGAATTCCATAGCTGAAGGGCCGGTTGCGTGACCATGTACACGGCATTCGGTATCCGGACTGTGGTAGGTACCCTGCACGATATGGGCTTTGGGAGCCGACGCCCGACTAGAGTCCCCTTGATGGGTGCACGACACAGAGCTATGCGCCTCGCTTGGGCACGACAGCACCGCCACTGGACATTTGATGACTGTAAACAAGTAGCCTGGTCTGACGGTTCGCGTTTCCAACTGTATCGGGCAGATGGAAGGATTCGTGTGTGGCGCAAACCCCATGAAGCCATGGATCCCGCCTGTCAACAGGGAACTGTACCGCTGGTGGGGGTACGTAATGGTATGGGGCATGTTTAGCTGTACTTCACTGAGACCCCTGGTACGTCTACAAACGGCTGTGACCGGCTAACGCTATGTGCGCATACTTTCTGACGAGATACACCTGTTCACGTCCTAAATTCCTGCTGATGGGTTGGGCCTGTTCCAAAAGGACAATGCACCTCCACACAAGTGTCGGAAAGTCACATTATGGTTAGAGTAGCATTCATCTGAGTTTGGGGTGTTGCCACTTTCACCCAAGTCCCCAGATCTGAACGTGATGGAACACATTTGGGATGCCATGTAACGCGCTACCGAACACAGGAATCCGAGACCTCGGAATACACCCGAAATGTGGAACGCTCTGCAAGAAGTATGGTGTGCCTTGCCTACAGCATATTTCCAGAAACTAATGGAGTCCGTGCCCCGTCGAATTTCGGCAGTCATGCACTCCCGTGGGGGACCTACCAAGTATTAGACTGGTGTATCAGTTTTCCTGGCACTTCAGTGTACATCTCTCGTAGTAATATTAGGCTGGTAAAATGGTATTACATTTGACAGTATTTTCTAGACATACTCTTTCTCCACGAAACCTAAACACTCTGATAGACCTCTGAAAAGCAAATTTTTATTAGTCTCTTTTCATTTTACGCTACATTTGGCATATGGTATTTTGCATCTAAATGCAAAATAAATGTGATAATTTGGTTTAGGACGAATCCTTCAAAACTAAATTATCTTCACCAAACTGGTATCATTTGTTTTATTTGACAGGCTTTCGGTATCATATACTTTCAAAAAAGCGTAAAATAACCTCAGTTTGCCTCCCCGGTTGCACAGCGCTAGCTTCTGACCATTCGTCCGAGATGAGTCAGGTTTCGAAAGCCAATGAGCAGGATTGCTAATTTAGTTTATTTTTAGCTAGATCTAGTTGACATTTCGCAACCCTTGGTTATCATTCTGCTTTAGTTGCTGATTGAAAAATATCACTGACTGTGAAAAGAATTTAGTTTATTTCAAATTGCTTTTATTATTTTTAAATATTACTTCGATTTTTTTACTGTGGTTTCCATTTTTAAGTTTAAATCAACCTCAACTCAACTACATCGTCATAATCATCATGTTTAATTCCCATATTGGCGATTCAGGCTGTGTTCTATTTAGCGAATTGACCCGAACCGAAGGCGTTTAATATCTTTAATTTTAGCAGCCTCACAGAAGGCGCTGTACATTACTTTATTTACGCAAAATAAGTACGAAAATGTTCATACGTATAAGTGCGAAAATGTACGAAAATGTTCAGTAGCTGTGATAAGTGGCCCTTCAGCGGCCCTACAAGCACATGCCATAAACGATGGCTAGCCTAATGTGGTCCAATAACTTCCCGGCAGGAACAGCACGGGAATCACGTGACGTAACTGATGGTTTGCCGAATCTTGTCCTTTAATTTTCCAGTAGTAGCCATAAAAAAAAAAAAAAAAAAAAACATAACCGCAGTTTCCCAAAGCTACAACTACCTTCTTTTTCCCGTTCCGCAACTTCTTTATTACAGCACTGCGCTAAGGACGTTTTTTCAACAGGTCCTGAAAAAAGCCCGTTTGGATCTGAGTGGAAACGAACCAAGGACTGTCTGCGTGGTAAGCGGGCGCTCTACCAACGAGACTGATTTGCAACGCACGAGTGTCTGATCTTCCTGCGGAATGTGCAGCGAATGGTTCTCTTTTTAAATTTTACAATATTGCGAAATATTTTTCATAAATGTCAGTTTCATATACTTCATAATTTTTTTTTTGTTTACCTTAAAGGAACTTCACTCGTTTTCAATGAGTGTACTAACTTAGAAAGTGCTTTCCAAAGCTTCGTGCAGTCCTTGTCGTCCTAAAAGGCGATTGTTGAATTAATATATCTACTCATCCATGTCACATTCTGTCACATTTTCAACGTTGTATCTTTCCTTTGCGCTGTCCGAATCTACATTTGTTTTACAAGGGAAAGATTTTTTTACTTCTCGTTATCTTTAGAAGTGATTTCCTCCAGTCATGTGTATTCAACCCATGGATGAGTACATCATATCCACATAGCATTGCTTTTTTTTTTTTTTTTTCAAATAATTGATAAACTTTGTACGCGTATAATTTTTATTTTTTTCCCCCGACAAAACGTTTTTTTAATGTTTTTCCAGGACTTTTGTTTCAAGCGGTTTAGTGTACGTTAAAACGAAAGATTACACAGAAATTATTTCTTGTTATTCATGGGAATAGAGTGCGTGTATTTCATGGCTTAATCTGATATTTTCGTCGACGTTTTATTTTTTTATGGGAAATTAATTCGCCTGTCTACACCTGTTTTCTTTTCCTTCTTAAAATCCACTAAAATAACACAATGATGATAGCGTCATCTTCAACTAACTAGTACTACGAGAGACACAGCAAGTCTTGCTTCTGCGCAAGCGCGGTCTTGTTGCTTCCAAAATTGCTGGGGTTGCATCGGTTGACAGCTACGGGCCACTAATGGCACTTGCTTGGAGGCCCGCAATTCACGGCGATGCTGTAGGGCTATCAATGGCTGCCAACTGATGTCGCTGCCTCCAACGGACATCTACCGGGCCGTAAGCGGCAGATTTCAGCCAGCAGTTTTCCAACACTTGTGTTTTTGCAGGGGTAATAATAGCGATTCGTGAGAAAACTTGAGGTTTGATTAACTTTTAAATTTTAATCATCTGTCCTATTTTAAGGCATCGTACCGAGACCGGATATTGTGGATAGCATATCGCATGAATTTTGTTTATTTTGGCTCAAGACATTTCTTTTCTTCTCCCCTATTTTCCTCACCAGCTATTTTTTATATATTGCGTTATTGTAAGAAACCGGGTACTTAACGTATTGTACAGATGATTATACGATGTTTATGTATCAGTCTTTGGACAACTTAATACAAAAGCTATTATGGCTATCAGCAGTAAATTTTATATTTAGGGGTTGTTGTTTTTTTTTTGTTGTTTTTTGCGAAATAATACTATAAAAGTATATTTAATCTTTTTAAAGATAACTGAAATTTATTATCCGTTTAAAAAGATCAAGTTGTAAATCATGTTGTTGTTTCGAAAAGTCACGATGAAAAATGCTTAATTTGTGAAAAGTCACGATGAAAAATGCTTAATTTGTGAAAAGTCACCTACAGAAAAAAAACTATTACAAACCTTTTTAGAAAAATTATAAGCTCCAACAGAAACTAAAATGATTAAATCACTCGCATTAATGACAAAAAAAAAAAAAAAAATCATCGTCGCGTAATTTGGTTTGCGATGTGCGTGACTCGGATTTCCGAGCGTTTGTGACTCAGTGGTTAAAGGCGTCATTTACCTGTTGAACCATTCCAAACAAAGGGGTTTCGAACCTGTCTTCAGCAGCAAGATTATCTGGGGGCAAGAGCTGAAAAATGCAGGGTCGTCAATTTTGCGAAATTTCAGTTGAAATACGAAAAAATCTGAAATGGACTTTTCCTGAAATAAATGGAATTGAAGTTAAAATAAACCGGGACTTTTAAAAACGGAAACTTCTGAAAAAAACCTGCAGCTTTGCTGCACCTCATTTCAGAAGTTTTCCGTGAATCCACCTTACTTGTTTTTCACAGTGTAGCTTTGTTTTTGTGTGTTTTTTTTTTTTGCAGTAAGCGACCGTGGTTGGTTAAGTATTTATTTGGTGTGAAACAGTTGAACAATTTCGTTGAGCGATGAGAAACGCTCTCTGAGCACTAGCATTTTTTTCATTAGACCTTTCTTTGTTTAGATTTTATTGTAACTACACGTATACGCAGTTAAATTTCAAAGCATTTAGTTAAGTTTGTGTATGAATGAACGTATGCACACAGACACATTTAAATCCAAGACTTTACTTTGGTCTCTAACGTTATCACCTACGGAAGGTTGATATTGATCATGAGAAATTCGCAGAAATAAACTCTGGGTTTCATTTCAAAGAAATATATTTTCATTAAAGAATATTGGCAATGTTGCAAAATTTAAATGTTCACAGTTTGTCCACCTGCTATAGTGATGAAGATGAATTCACGTTACAGCAGTGATTTGTATTATCTTCAGTAATGAAGATGAATATCATCAACATCTCTGAATATTTCAATTTTACAATATTCTGCATCTCTTTTTATATCTGTGGAAGATTAATACAAACTAGACTTGTGGTGTTCTAAACTACACTTGTGGTGAATTGTCATAATTACCTATCTGAGTGCGTCCCATGGCTGCTTATCACTCCGAGGAAATACATTCAAGCAGCAGAAAGAAATTATGTGTTGTGTTCTTAATTTTTTAGTTGATTTCCTTCCCTGTAACAGCTAAAGCTAGCTGGCTCCAGAAAAAAAGATGGAATAATCACTAAATCTGAAAGCTAGAGAGAGAGAGGAGGGGGGGGGGTCCATAGTGTATTGCTGGAAAAGAAGGAAAAAAACCGAGTAAATTTAAGTTTCTGTGAACATTCACTTAATTTGAAGGAACAGAAAAAGCATAATTCCGTGACGATCATAAATTGTGTACTTTTATTCACCTCATTTTATGTGCCATTAATTTGCTAAACATAGTGTTCTGCTTTCTTTTTGACACGTCCTGTCTACGTTTGGTTAATTTTTAGTTAACTTTTCGTTAGGATTAGTTGATTCACGGCAACAGCATTTGGCAACACTGCCGGTGATTCATTGATATCTCTGTCTTACCATACTGGGTCTCTCCCTTCCCTGGAGCCAGTGGCTCTAAATTAAGGACGGACGACTGCTGATAGCACATCGAGTGGCTCACAGTGGTCGTGAAACGCCTAAACATAAAAAAAATATGTCCGCAGTTTTTGATTCAACCGCCATGAAGGAATTAGCATCGAAAATTAAGGTGTAACGACGTCTTAGTCTGTATTATATTTCATGTCCCAAAAAACCGCGTGACGTTACTTTTCAGAAACTCAATTTTTAGAATTTAAAACTATCTCGTTGTTAAGCATAATTTACAAATATTTTGGCTTGTGACGCCACTTCCAGGGAAGTATTAGTGTCGAAAATCTGTGCGTTATTATATCTTAAAACTTCATTATGATTTGTCAGAAGAGCCTGAAACGAAGTAAATCGTATTTTTAAGTTTTTTTTTTGAATAGGCAGATATAATAAATTTATTTGTATAAGTTATCTGTTTCTACGCATTTCAACAGCTTGATCAGTGAACTTTGAAAGGCATATGGAATATATCAGTTTGATAGCAGTGAATAATTATGAGCATCTAGAAAGGACCTGGGGTCACGGAAAATGGCTAATTATGTCAGGAAGCTTCAGCAACGCACTACAATTTGCAAATGATGTAATAATGCCAGAATATGTGATAAGATGTAAATATATTTGTATCCCTGTGATAATTGAAATTTGTGCATGAGCTGAGATTGCATCTCAATATGAGTACGCTTTCATATAGCCTAACAGAAAATCGAAGAGATTATGTTGTTATATTTCATGAGAGATTTAATAATATGATGTTCAAAATGAATACCAAAGCTAGAACTCGTCGGGTCGAAAACTTCCGTTCCTATACACTATAAACGAACAGTTTCGCCACCGAATATGTAAAAACAGGGGTTTCGCTCGATGAACTCAAAAAAATATTTGCAACATCACTTCATAGAATTCAAACTTCATTTTTATTCGATGAAACTTAATTAGTTAATGCATTAAAACACTGTCTCTCTTAGATGCTACTATTCATCTATGCGACTGTTCATTTGAAGACACATGGCGTGCCTGAAGCAGCAAAATATACCGGCAGACCTAAGAAAATCATTGATAGAGGACGTCTTAGCTTCAGAAGAGTCGTTACAGCTAAACGACGATGTACTGCACAAGACCTCAGTGTGCAGGTGAGTAAAAATGCTGGAATCTCGGTATGTACACGTACCATTCGCAGAGAACTTCATTCCATGGGTTACCGTGATCGTGAGGCTGCTCATAAGCCTTTCGCCTCCTTTCGGAATGCTACTCGTCGTTTAGCATGGTGTAAATAACACTTATGGTGGACTGTAGATCGATGGAAACGGGTCCCATGCACTGATGAATCCAGATACACGATACATCAGTCTGATGGTCGTGTGTAGGTATGGCAGCAGCCGGGGAAACGCTATTTACCACAGTGTACTGTTTCTACGGTAAAGTTTGGAGCTGGCAGTTGTACTCGTGTGGGGGTGTTTTTCGTTGTATGGTCCCGGCGCATTGGTTATCATGGACAAACCTGTTAACCAGCACATCTACCTCGATATTCTGGACAATTATGCCCTGCCAACTTTGTGGGAATGCTATGGAACCGAGCCTTGTTGGTACCAGCAAGGTAATGCAGCGAACCATAAAGAAAGGACTGTTACGGCGTGGTTTGACAATACTTCCGTATCATGTGTGGACTGGCCAGCACAAAGCCTTGATCTTAATCCCATAGAGCCCCTATGTGATGAATTAGAGCTCCGCATAAGAAGTTTGGAACCAAGGCCTGCTACAAAGCAACAGTTATTGGCAGCATTATGTACTGAATGGAAGCGCATACCTATTGATATGTTCCAAAACCTTGTCGATAGCATGTCTCTAAGGTTCAGTGCATGCATTAAGTTCAAAGATAGACCGACACCATACTAATGTATGTCAATAAATGATATGTTGTGTTTCTCTTCTAGGTGTCCGGCGAGCTTTGTCAATATAGTGTATATATATACATCCGGAATTGTTGACCCGTTTCCAATTCTGCTTGACACGGCTTGGCGCGAAGGTCGCACATTTGTGCTTTCTCGAAGGTGATAGCGAACTGGCCAATAGTAATTTTCCGACTCCGTTTTGCTATAATGAACAAGTAATGGTCATCGTTCTGGCTCGTAAAGAGACGAAAACGTCCAGCAAAATATCTGGCAGTAGTTCTGTATCACCTGAACTCTGACCAAATATGTGACACCATGCTGTGTGCTACTCCGAACGTTCAGAGAACATCGATTGCAGTTCAGCGACATTCGAGGTTGCCAGTAATTCGGTCTCGGGTAAAACCGTTTATACGGTGCCTTGGTGGCATCATTTTTGCTCTCTCAGACATGCGATTTCCTTTACCATCGCAGAAATATAAAAATTAAAACGAATTCATGAGAAACGACTCGACCTCCTCTTTATTCACACTTTCAGCAGCTGTCACCGCACACAGCAATTTGATTACGTGTCCGGCATCATGAAACGTCTTCATATGTAATATTTCACCCGTATTAATACAATGTTACCAAGCTCTTTTAACCATGTAATAATCACATTTTAGGTTCGTACTTGTGTTTTGTAGAGCGGTCTGTGTGTGGTAGGGTCAGAAGAATTCTGAGCAAAGCTGCAAAGTTCTGAAGTTTTGTGCAGGAATTTGTGACGTTTCACCTGATTTCCATAAACTGAATAAACTGGCTGGGTGGTGCAGAACCTCCCACCATTTCCGTGTTAACGCATCCTGCATAATGTTCGCCACATGCGGACGATCATTGACGTACAACAGAATCACACCACGCGAAAGCATGCCGGGTCGCTTATTCTTGATGGCTTTATGCAGCTTGCCCAGTGTGTCCTTCTAGCCAGGGTTGGACTGGATATGACTAATCGGCCCACGCGATCTCATCCAGACCCCCCCCTCCCACAGACACACACGCACACACGTGTTTTTGTTATTCATTACGTTAAGATAGACACCGCCACTCCTGACTGCGCATATTTGGACAAAAATGAGCATCTAAAGCTTGCGAGAAAGGTGAACAGATTCAAATTTAGAAGTCGTACCCAATATATGCCATTGCCACCAACCCACACCCGACGCCTCTCAGTCTTCGCATTGAAAATTGAATCCACTGTATTCGGAACTTTGAGCTTTAACCTAGATATGAATCATGAAATCGCGCGCACTAGGTCTTTACCTATAGTTTTGCCTGTCAGGCGCCGGTAGAAGACACCGCACCTTCAGATGGGTACTGCTGGTTTATACAAAAAACGGAATGTGAGTAAGGTAGACAGTCATAACAGCATTCCACTACAGACGTTACGGAGTGAATGAGAATGAAAGAGTAAGACCTGAAACTCCATATTGAGCATGAGCAACCCAGTGATGGAATGTGGTACATGATAGAATATCTCTCATTCACAGTAACATGAATCCTTGGTTGGCATAATATAATTTCAAGAGATGTAAGCCAGAAAAACTTTCACGAACGATCTGAAACTACACACGCACGCACACACACACGCCCCAAAAAAGTTATCAGAAGACGCATTCATTATAAATTACGAAAAAGGCTAAAAAAAAAAAAATACGCTCCAGAAAATGCCCACTGCGCGACTGTCCAATCCAACCCTGGTTGTAGCGGTTTGCATATGTTCACGCGACGTTCTTTAAATTCCACCATCAAAAGCCCTTCATGGTCATAATATGCGGTCAGCATAACCTTACCAGCCGAAGCCTGTGACTTGAATTTTTGTACTTTGATGATCCGAGATGTTTCCATTACATGCTGGCGGGTTTGCTGGACAGCTCAATGTGGTGGCAGCACGATTCGTCGCCTGCCACTACGCGCGACAGAAATTCATTACCCTCCGCTTCGCAACGCAGCAAGTGGTTCAGACACATACCTCCCTATACTGCAGTGTTTTCGTAACCGCCGTTTGAACTATCCCAAATGACATAGCGAATTCCTCCGCTAGCGAACGTAAGCTCCGACTACGGTCCACCCGTATTTCTGCATCAATCTTGAAGATGACTTCGTCTATCGCAACAAAATGCGCCTGGCCCGGCCGCGGAAGATCTTGCGTTTCCTTACGTCCTTCCCGAAACATTCGCGCCCAGTCCGTCACTGTGGTTCTTCGACACACATTGGTCACCATACACCGCCTGCATTCTGCGATGAATGTCGACCATCCTTCCGTTGTTCGGAACTGAATCACGGCTCACTGATCCACCTTGGACGGATTCGGAATCACACCGGTCATGTTGTCAAAGATCTGCAGCACAAAGCACACATGCGAGGAGAATGGAAGCGCACTCGGTTGTCCATTAACCTGCGCTTATCACGCGAGATGTGACGTCATCATGCTCCCCGTTGACGAAACACCTGACGCAGCACGAACGGGTTTAATTTGATCACGCCTCATACGTTCAAAATAAATAAATACTTTTGCTACAAATTTATTAATTTTTCTTGTATGCTACATTTTTTTATTATATTTTAAAGTTTCTATTATATATAAACTTTCTATTACATAACAATTTTTATCATATGAATATATTAATTTTTCTTTTATACATTATATTTCTTATTTTTACTTCCTTCATAAAATATATAATAATAATTATATAATTTTTCTCTTTTTATATAATTTTTCCTTAGATATCCTTATTTTGTGTTCGAAGTCTTTTTAACTAAAAGTCGAGTAAAACTAGTTGTATTAAGCACGAAAATTAAAATCTATTATAGATAAAATATTTACAAGTTAAAATACGAATTTTAACAATTAACAGTATTTAGAAGTTAAATTCGTATTTTAACTAGTAATTATTTTATCTACTAAATATTTTAATTATCGTGTTTGAGACAGCTAGATACACTCAACTTTTAGTTATTCCCTGCACTAAGAAATGTATCGGTCAAGTCTTTTTAAGCCTGTCGATGAATTCAGATATTCTCTTGAATTGAAAACAAATGCCGTCTCCTGCACGATACACTTGCATGATAAAAAACTATGTACAATTTTTATTGTACATAGTTTTTTATCATTAAAGTGTATCGTGCAGGAAACGGCATTTGTTTTCAATTCAAGACCTTTTGGTGCACGAGTTAATTTCTTCATATTTCAGATATTCTCATTGACATTTTAAATGGTAACTGAATTCGAAATATTTTGACATTAATTTCAGTAAATCTTAGTCACTTTCAATTATTTTTAAGTTACCCTTTACATCCTTTAGTGTCTCTTTAGAAAAATATGCTCAGATGTTTCACCTTTTACCATGGAATAAAAAAATAGTTGTGCGTTTTGAAGTTCAAATGGGTAGTTTAAACTGTATGTTTTGAAATTGATGTTATCAACGAAAAAAGAACTAATGAGTAGGGCTAGGATTTTTACGTTTTTGTATATTTCTTTTTGGCAATACTGGAACGTTGTTCAACTGTATACAAATGTGTTAAATACAAAAATAAACTGATTTAAGAACAGGATTTTTTGGGAATTTTGGCAGGATTTTTGGCTATTTTGGAGCATTTTTTTTTTTTGTTATTTTTGAGCCATTATTTTGCAGATTTTTGTTTTTCAATAAAAAAAGGACATTTTTTCGATGAATTTCTCTTGGATAAAGAAGGTCGACTCGTTTGACAGCAATGACGTGCCCTCCATTAAAACTGCGCAAAGACTATTTTCTGATCCTGAAATTGCAGGTAAATTTTCCTACATAAAGTAGAATTTTGGATTTCTGCCTGGTGCCATTGCTTTCTTCGAGAAGTCAGCATTGCTATTAGTACATCAAATAGATTTGATGAAGAAAGTTGTGAATGACCTAGACATTGTGACTGGAAAAATGGGAAATGTTGTGCAAAAGAAAATTAAACAAGTTTAAAAAAATGTAGAGTATGAAAAGCTGTACTTAGTTGCAGATGTGGTACAGGGGAAAAATTTTTCCCTTGGTTAAATTTCAGAAGACTTTATACGAAGTGACAGTTTATTTCAGGCATGCTCTTCTGGTTACAGTAGAAGTGGAAAGGAGCTTTTTAAATGTTTAAAGCTTTGTTGGCAGACAATAGAAAATCAATCACTTTCATTTGAAAATTTGCACATGGATTTTGATGTGAATTGCAGTTCTGGACGGATGAAACAAAAACTTCCAATTTGCCATGGCAAACAAAAAATATTCAGATAATTTGTTTTGTGAAATTCAAACATTCAGTTATGCATAGGAACTGACAGAAAATTTAAGTTGCATTTTTAGTTTTCTCTTGTTTTCTTTTTGATTCAATTTGATTCAATTTGGCATTGTAAATGATTTTTGTTAACAAAAGAAAAAAGATTCAATTTGGCATAGAAACTGTAAAACAATTAACTTGTTTTTTCTTGTTTATTCTTTTTTTATGGTTCATGTGTTCGCTAGTAAAATAAAAAATGTCAGTTCACACAGCAACAGTCAACAAATTAAAATATATATTTCAGATTCTTTTTGTTTTGTTTGATGCACTTCTTCTTTTTTTCAGTTAATTATTTTTGCAAAAAAATAATAATAGTATAAATGTGATTTTAATAAAAATTATAGTATAAATGGAATTTTAATAAAAATAATAGTATACGTGTGATTTTAATAAAAATGATAGCATAAATGTGATTTTAATAAAAATAATAGTACAAATGTGATTTTAATAACAGTATAAATGGATAAAAAGTAATAATGAATAATAGTATAAATGGATAAAAATTAATAATGAATAATAGTATAATTGAATAATGAATAATAATAAAAAATGAATAGTAAAAAATGAATAATGAATATAAAAAATGAATAATGAATATAAAAAATGAATAATGAATAATGGTAATGATAAATAATATGAATAATAATAAAAATAAATTAAAATATGAGAGATGGAGAACAAGGTGGGAGATGTGAGCATAAGAGATGGGGAACCTTTTTTTTAAAAATATAATAAAAATGAATAATAAATATAATAATAATGAATAATAAATATAACAATAATAAATAATAAATATGATAATAATGACTAATAAATATATTAGTAGTGAATAATAAATATAAAAATTATTAATAATAAATATAAAAATTATTAATAATAAATATAGAAATTATTAATTATAAATATAAAAATAATGAATAATAGTAGAAATGCGATTTTTAGGTCATTTTTTTTATAACGCATTGTTTTTTAGTTTTTGGGTTCATGAATGCATTTTTATACGGATTTTTTTAGGAATTTTTATATCACCAAAATCCTAGCCCTACTGATGAGTTTCGAAAACATTAATGCGGGTTTTCTGGGTAAAGGAATAGAAAAGATTGAAACTTCCTTTCTGGAGACCGACCTTTAAAATTTGGAGAATTAGTGTAACCATACAACATTACGGAAAGCAGTTCGTGACCCCGTCTTGTTAAAAACAATTCTGTTTGAGAATTACTAGTCTCCCAAAAATATTATTCTACTAAGTTGCCCAATTTTATACCTGAACGACTTGCTGTTTATTAAGGAGTTGCCTCGGACGAACGAAACAAATGCTACTTCAGACAAAGAAGCTCCTCCCCAAGATTGGGGCATCTATTGAACCGGTGATGTGCGCGCTCCTTTTAATTAATTACCTAAAATCGATTTAGTGATCTTAGGAACAAAAACCCAATGGTATTCTTGTGTTTGCTGACATATGCATCTGGTAAACAGTCGCTGTCTATGAGAGTCTAATTAATAGCTCTGTCTTAGATCAATTAATGATCTTAAGAGCAACGAACGGATAGAACAACGCTTCCGACGTAGCAGGTTCTTCGGCAGACAAACGATCTTAGTGTGTATTCCAGAGAGAAGTTTACGTAGGGGCGTGGCTCTGTCCCACCTTTTGTTGGGAATCGAACCTGTGACTTCAGGAAGAGCTCCTGGTTCTTCCAGAACTGAAAATAATTCTAGAATTACTGTAAAAGGAGCTGCACGTCTGATCACAGAATATTTCGTCCATATATTTGAACAAGATAGCGGGATGAACATATCGTTATGCACAGAAATTTGTATTTCTGTAAAAAAAATGGGATAAATGCCATTTTCAAAAGATTCTTTCCCTGTAGCAATATAGTGCACACACGAAATAATGAATCAGTTTTTGTTTGTTTCTGACTAGCTATCAGAAACATTTAAGTGTTTGCACATGCAAAACCCTTTCTCATGCGTTAAAAAATGCTAAGAATAAATGCTTAAATTAAAATTTCGAAAAGAGTTGTCTAATCAAATGGGCTATTGAAAGCAGTTTCAACAAAACGTATAAAGCACGAATTCTGTTTATTTGTTGCTTTTAGCATACCCACACCATGAGATATTTTATCACTGAACGGTGAATAACGTTCAAAATTAGGAATAACGCAGGACTAAAAACAATCCTAAATTAGGATGTCTTGCAGCAGACATATTTTTATATGTTCACTTTTAGAACTCCATTTAGTCTCTTCAGCGCCCTATTGCTTATATTTTGAAATAAGCCATGCGGGATACGATACACGTCTTGCAAATGAAGGCCGACAGTTTCAACACTTCATATAAGTAAATGAGTAAATTACACATTCCATAACATTTTATACCTGACTGCACTCCGTATATTTTTTGTCCCGTTACAGTGAAACAATATGAAGAGCAGATTCTACTGCTTGCATTTAACGGGATTGTTTTTATTTTCATTGAAGGTTTAATGACCATGGTGAGCAACTCAATAGGCTATAAGCAGTCGACCGTCCCTCATTTAGGCCCACTGGTTCCAGGGAAGGGAGAGAACCAGTGCTGTCAGACATACATAACATCCATGCCTCACCGAGATTCGAACCCGGATCCTACTCGGACGAATGGTCATAAGCCAGCACTTAGACCACTACGCCACCCTGGTGAACGGGATATTTTTAACACCTTTCCAACACCATAACATAGCAATTTGTTTTAGAAGCTGAGAAAAACCAGCCTGATTTATTTTGAAGTCGTGTTTGCTGGTCAATTCTTGCTGACGTTGGCGTTCTCAAAATGCCTTACATTTCTAGTTAGCGAACTGTTCACTATGTCAACAGGAATATCTCAGAGTTACTCTATCAAAGTTGAGAGCATCTTCTTTTTCTATTGGGAGCTGTAAGTTAACTATCATCTCTCTGGAACTGGAAATATCGTCCGTATTCTGGGATTTGATGAAAAGTAAAATGGTGTTATACCAGTGGTCTCAAACTCAGACCTTTGGAAGGGCCACTTTCCACTTTTGAAGAAACTTAGGGGGCCTCATGAATATTAATAAATTTCTTATGAATAAATATCAACTTTACAAAACAACTCCAATGACTTGGCATTAGAGTGGAGTATTATTTGTAATTATCGGTAAATAGTTCAAAGAAATGCTTTATTAATCACTAAAAACAATCACTTTTACGTAACAATTATTTTCACTTAAATCTTAAAACAATCACGTTTTGCCAAATGAACACGATACATGGTACAGAAAATATTACATGTTCCGACCAGAAACTCGGGCTCGCCTTTCTGTCACTTAATTATCAATATTTGGAATAATGTACTTTGAGCATGCTACTTTTAAAAGTGACCATACCTGACTGTCACTTAAACCTATTCCTTTCAAAACATTCAACTCTTGAAAACAGCTATTCACATGAGTATGTTGTTCCGATCATAGGCAGAACACGAGCAGCTAGATTATCAATGTTTACGTACTTGTTCTTTGAAACTAACTGTTAAAACTCTGTTAGATTGCATGTGTTAAAATTTTCTTTTAGGAAAGACTCGCACGGAAAGTCTATTCAATCAGCCTCAAGCTCTTCAGGTGCGCTGTCAGCATTATAGGAAAACGGAAAATTGAATATATTGAAAATATTTTCCATGTCTTTGAAACATTCAAACCGCCTGTTTACATCCTCCTTTAACATAAATATCATCGTAGAAAATTCACCAAAGTTGATTTCTTCTTCTTCAGCTGAAGTTTTTAAAATGGGAAAGTGAGCAAGATTCCCTGCACTGAACTGAGCTTCCCAAAGCTGAAGTCTCCTCTGAAATGCATTAACATTACCAATAACATCAGTGACTAGCTTATTTTGGGCTTGTAACTTAATATTCAAATCGTTTAAGTATCCAGTTATATCTGTGCTGAATGCCAGATCATGTAGAAACTTTGGATCATCAAAAGGTGAGACCTTGATGTCCTGATCTATACTTTGAAGGAACATCTTTATTTCATCTCCCAAATCCCAAAAGCTTGTTACTTAAGAGGATGGCTTTGCTACTAAGCATTTTACTATGTTTATATTACATTTAATGTATTATAATATATTTGAGAAAAAGGGTAATTATTTTTATTTTGTAATCATTCGTGCGGGCTGCAAAACAATTGGCGCCGGGCCGGATGCGGCCCGCGAGTTTAAAACAACTGTGTAATACGCGGAGTTCTCACTGAATTACAACAACCACTTTGGAAACTGAGTTACAACCTATACGTAGGTAACGAGGAGAAGGGCGTGGTCTGCAATCTGAAGTGGTGTACATAAGAAGCTGGTGGTCTAGTTGGGACAAAAGTCACAGACGCAATGTGCAAAACCAAGGATTTATCAAAGTTTATGAAAGGGTAGATCACAGGAGCGTGAAAGAAAAAAAGAAAAACAATTGGCGCCGGGCCGGATGCGGCCCGCGAGTTTAAAACAACTGTGTAATACGCGGAGTTCTCACTGAGTTACAACAACCACTAGGGAAACTGAGTAACAACCTATACGGACGTACTGAGGAGAAGAGCGTGGTCTGCAACCTCAAGTGGTGTATATAAGAAGCTGGTGGTTCAGTTGGGGAAAACGTCACAGACGCAATGTGCAAAACCATGGATTTATCAAAGTTTATGAAAGGGCAGATCACAGGAGCGTGAAAGATTGCTTCCTTCATTTCGGAGACGGCGGCATTTGTGGGTTGTCCATGGGACTCCGCAATTGAAATGTACCAAGTGGGCTGTGAAAATGGTAAAGCAAGCAACCGTCGAAACAACTGTATAAGAGCACAGGGCGTATACTCTTATACGCCCTATACTCTCCCTTACTCTTAAACTGCATAGGGCGGCGAAAGATAAACTCCAGAGATGAATTGCGTCACATTGTATAACGCAATCAGCGCAGCACAGTTCCGTAGGTGACTGCTCAGTGCTCAGTTCCATATGGGCCAACAAATAACAATGTCACGTACGAATATGCGTCGCACACTTGAAAGGATAAGTTTCGACACCAAACGCTCTATACAGCATTTTCTTCAATCAAGAGTTTATCGCCGTAAACACTGTCCTGACGCCACCGGCATTTGGATTAAACGACAGAAGATTGGAAGCTGGTGCTATTGATCAAAATCTGTACTGCATTCCTTCGAACTTCGACTCCGTATTTAGCATCAGCAGCTTCAGGCTATGGATCCATTATGCATGGTACAGTCTTGTGCGTGTCTCTCAGGGTCGGGTATGTACTGGGAAGTTTAAGCATTTTGCTCCGCATCAAAACATTTGTTTTCGTTGTGCAAAGCGAAAACGGATGGCGAAGTTCACTAAATGAAACTAATCTACCATCGGAAGCATTGGTTAATTACAGCTGAAGCCAGCATGTCCGGCTTTAAGATAAGAACCTGAAATGGGAAGATTTCTTTCTTTCAAGATCGAAATCAAATTCCGCTTTCACTTAATTGACTTTAGCGACTAAACCACGTGACTTTTTTGTTTTCCGATAAATGTTTACACAAGCAGTTGTCAGCTTCTCGATACCAAAACCAATCCAAATTTCTGGTGCCATTCGTTGCTACAGCAGAGATGAGGAAGTAGGAAGTATTTTTTTTTCTTTTTGCATATTTGGGAGTCGACTGCTACCTTCTTCGCATTTAAGTGCAGAATAGATACATCCTTTACACTTGTAACATACGTATGTAGTTAGGCCTAAAAAGTCAACCGTAGGAGGAATTCTTATGGAAAATGGAACGTCTCCCTGTGCGACATTCCCTCTCCAACTAATATTGTTTTATTCAGTACAGTACGTTTTGCTTCTCTATAAGAGGGGTGGGGTCTTCAAGCATTTCTTAATCGGCGACAACATGGGGAAATGGAATTGGTCTGGCTGGCCATGAAAAGAAGTAAACATGCATGTGTTTGTAATGAATTTCGATTATTTCAGAGAAGGTTTTGAATCCTAAAACTTGACTTTCGAAAAAAGAAACGATGCATGGTGTACTTTCTTTTGCTTTTTCTTTCTATCTTATCGTTGTGCTTGGCGGTATGGTGTGATCTATGATTAATGTGGTTGCTTTCTCCTGTTCACCCTAGTTTGTTTAATGTTGCATGGTTATTTAATGTGTTGTACAAATAGTTTTGCGGTGCACAGTTTTGGATTACATTAATTTGGTATATTATATATAGCTGTTCTCTATAGATAGTTCATTGTTTTTCTTATACTGTACTAATACTGTTGGCAAATGTTGAGATTTCTATATGCTTTAATTGTACTGGCTATATGCCTTCTACTTTTCTAGTTACAGTTGTTTACAATCATGTATCCTTCGCTTCCCTGTATTTTTATTGGTAATTTGTGTCTTATTGTGAATATTTGTGTTCTATGTTCTTGGCCTGACACGCATTTCTTTGGGATCGGGGACTCGTCAGAGTTTTTCGTTAAAGCCTTTTTCCCTGGCTCCATGGCATCCATTTACAGTGAACTATGGAGACATAAGCTACTTTTTATATTTCATGCCATCTAATTCATACATTTTGGTTTAATTTGAGCAAGTTTGTTAATTGTACTTGATGGGATATTTATAGTAATGAGGTTACGACGTATTAAGGATACACTACTCACATTTTATTTTTGTTCTGGTTAGCTACTTAGTACCGTCTTACTCTGATGAAGTATTGTGTTAAACTTTGTCATGCATAGTATTACTGCAAGGGTATGGCAGAATATTTAATAAATCAAATCTAACATGATATATATGTCACAAAGAATTCCATAGTAGGTACCTGATACGCTTATATTTTTCAATACTGTTTGAAAATATCAGTTATATAATTTATCGCAGGATAGCTCTTAGCCGATTAGTTAATTCAAAACAAAAGTACCCAAGGTTCCTGGTTCTTCATTTCTCCATTTCGAAAATGTAGTTCTTTTTTCATTTTAGAATTTCCTGGATAACGTCTCACAGTTCATTAAAATGTGCGGCGTTGGTCACCCAAGGGTTGAATACCACTAATCAAAAGGACGAACTACATTATTTGCAATAAATGGCGAAGGACGCTTGGCGAAAGTCTTAAACGGGTCAGGCTGGGCCGTAAACTGGCATTTTTGAGCTGGCTCCTAAATTTAAAATTTGACCCGGCTCAAAATTTTGACTCCTAAAGTTTGTTCCCCGGTCAGCCAGAGCTTTCCAAATAAAGTCCCGTGAAGACCTCTAATACATTGCATTGACTATCCAGGGCAGTTTCATAATGAAAATCCTGGCTAATTGGCATGAACACGGACGCCGGCTACTGCTAAATACTGTTTGCTGACCATGTGCACACCACAATGTTGTTACTTCCCACCAGAGGTGTATTAGTTATTTCAGGGTAATAGTGTTGCTTGTCATCATGCCCCCTTTGGAAGAATGGTTCGACCTACACGGTCCTAATATGAGACATCTCAAATGGTCCCTTAACTTCCCGCATCTCAACCCCTATTGAACATGTGTGAGATGCCGTGGAACACCAGCTCAGGCAGTCGGAGACAACACTACGCTCCACAACGAAACTTTTGACCGGGATAGAAACAATTTTGTTGCAGATCCCCACACAATTGTACAGAGATAATTCGTCGAGACGACGAAACGCCTAATGGCCTCCGTTCTCTGGGCCAAAAAAGTATTAAGTAGTCAATAGCAATTCAGACAGCGCTCGATGTTTACCAAATATTTTTGCAGTTAAGGTCTTATGAAATGAAAACAGAAATCACGTTCACTGAATACTTCTTTTTTTGTTTCAATTTAAATATGGTTTCGTAAATAGCCCCCTAATTTTCGACAGTGTTTAAGATTGCAAATGCTGTCCTTAGTGATGATGAGATTAATATTTATGTAATTTTGATCTTTTATAGCAAAGGTTGCTGTTGAGGAAAAAGGTGAAAAGTCTGGCGATAGGTATATGAAATTAGATGAAGATATGTTAAAATTAAACACTGGTTTTGATGTAGAAGCGGGAGTTTACTTAGGTACCAGAACAACTGGACGTTCGTAAAATTCCGAATCTTACTAGGAAATTATGAAAGAAATTAACCTAGTGAAATTCCGAAGAAACTCTGCCAGTCACCCACGTTATTATATCGATTGGGACACCATGAATTTGCTAATTCAGAGAGCCCTAAAAAGTCCGCGTTTTTGCGTACATTAACTATTAATTCCTATTATTATTTGTAAGTGTAACAGAATTCCTACGTTGGATAAACCCAAGGCTTCACTAACAAGATGTTCTTCATATGAAAACATGAAGCAAACGACTCCATCAGCCTTTGTTTTTAAACGACGCTTATGTCATATTTAGGACTCTAGATATGCATCATTTAACTGGATATTCCTAAACGAGAGGAAACTTTATTCGAGCTAAGTTCTAAGAAATCGGGAGAAATGTCCGCATCTTTCTCAAAATTCTTTACTGAATAAGATATGAAGGCATATAAAAGCATTCGACACCATTTGGAGTATTTCCGGAATATCTTAGATATCTCTAGTCATCTGAGGAATCTACAGTTATAATGTATTAAGACTTGAAGACCGAGCCAATTTCATAGGACATTTTGTGCATGATCCTGAACTTAAGGACGGTCCTTACATCCATAGGGATGCAAGGACTGTCTGTTGTCAAGTATATGGACTCTACCATGCGGTCTGAATAGACCTCCATGCATACACGTAAAAAAGGTTTTGTGGCAGATTGGACCAAAAAGGGTGCTACACAAGCTGCCGCAATTTCTGAGAAAAGACAAACCATTGCGTGGTGCAAACAAAACTTAACAATATTACGCAACCTTGCTCATTAATATGGTGCAAACTTATACCATAATATGGCGCAACCTTATACCATAATGTGCTGCAAAGTTGTACCATGCTTTTGGGTTTTGTTTGCAACACAAGGTAGTGCATCTTTTCTCAGAAAGTGGTACAGCTAGGGTAGCACCACTTTTTGGTGCAACCTATAAAAAAATATTAACAGTGTAGTCACTATTTAAAAAAAGAGTTATGTCAAATTTTGTAAGAATCCGTATATTATTCTGCAATGCGAATGTCCTGGAAGAGACCGCCTAACTGCGGCATAGATTTAATAGATCGTTGCAAGTGTCAAGAAGGTATCATTCAGTTTTTCATTTCGAACTGATGACTCCGGAAAATTGATAACGCCAGAATCATAGCGCACATGCACTGCTCGTGCTTTATTCCAGATTAAAAGAAAATGTCTGTGAATTCAAAAGTTAGTGTCCTGACCACAAACCACTGAAACTCCACGAGACTAACAGGAGAGAAGAAGCCCTTACCTTCGCAGTGTTAATATGAATGCGTGAATGTGTGTTAGAACGTTTTATATTTTTTACTAGTTGATTCAGATAATAGGGATTTTTCGCGGTGCAGTACTATAAAGTAAAAGTAATTTCAACAAACAGAACATGTTATACAAATTTTGAAGACAATCCGATTTTTGGCGTAAATGTGACAAGGATGGTAAGTATGATATTATCCGAAAACATGACAATTTTCATCGTCCTGGAGCGGGACTCGAACCCGCGTCTCCCAGAAAACACCCCGGGTATGCTAACCACTACACCACCCAGAACGACCAAGTTTCCGATCAATTTGAATATAACCATTAAATGGCTTGGTCGTTCTGGGTGTTGTAGTGTTTAGCATACCCGGGCGTTTTCTGGGAGACGCGGGTTCGAGTCCCGCTCCAGGACGATGAAAATTTTCAAGTTTTCGGATATTATCTGACTTACAATCCTTGTCACATTTACGTCAAAAATCAGATTGCCATCTTCAAAATTTGTATTATATGGCGTAATCCCGTATTTCTTTCAGAACATGTTATGTTTGAACATGCTACATAGATTAAATAACATCTTAATTCTGAAAGAGCTCATTTTGAAACGGAAGATAAACATTTTAAGTACCATAAATGGCCTGAGATGTACCGACATGGCCTTCCACATTGGGGACTATCTGGGTAATGATACGAATGAGGCTTCCTTAAAAGCTGAAGTAGACATCGCTAGGAATGCGTTCTAGCATGCGGTGGAAGTAATATAATTCATCGTGCTGCCTGACACAGCGGATGAATTGCCGTTGGCTGTAAGCTGTTGTTGATCTCGTAAGAGAAATGTATTCTGAATCTCATTCTTGCGAAATATAATTGTCTCCTCTGTAGAAGTGGAATTAAGAAACGTAAAGTTTACGGCAAGAGTTCCTGAACATGTTATCGATTGTGCTAAGCAGAAAGGTACGTAATGTGTCACTTCTTCAAGGCTTCTCTTCCCAAGAGCAAATATAGAGAAACAAATATGATGCTCCGTGCAAATGCGCTGTGCACGGTGTATTAATGAAGTGACATATGCTCCAGTATTTATAAATAAAACTGAGGTAAACTGGAAATAAAGTTTAATTGTTTTCTGGTTTAACGACCATTGTGAGAAGATCAGTGGGTTACAGGTAGCATCCTGTCTCGAATTCAGGACCAGTAGTTCCAGCGAAGGGAGAGAGAGCCAGTGCCGTAAGACAAACAGAACGTCTACCCGCACCTATGAGAGGTATGCAAAAGTTTCCACCGCTCCCGCCAAGGGTCTAACCGGCCAGCTACCCATGCTGTCAGTTCGTGCATGAAGCCAAGCATGGCGGTTGATAAAGTTCATTAGTGGCACTGTTTGTTATTCATGTTTAATTTAGGGAAACGTGCGAGTAAGCATACTGTTCAATATGTCAGGCGTATGGCGAAACAGTTATGGGTGAGCGGATGTGTCGAGAATGGTTTGCCAGGTTTAAGGAAAATGATCTAAGCTTGGAAGACAAGCCACGTGCAGGTAGACCTCAGGAACCTGCAGACGAGGTGCTGGAATCGCTGTTGCAATGAGATTCCACACAATCGACCACGCAACTAGAGAAACATTTGAAAGTGGGTCAACCGACGGTGGTACGGAGTCTACAGGCTTTGGGGAAGATCCAGAAAATTGGTAAGTCGGTTCCGCATACTTTAACGGAGAGCAATATTGGTCAACAATTGGGCATCTGCATGTTGTTGCTGAATATGTTTCAAGGGAAGAATTTCTTGTAGACCTATTGTGACAACCCCGTACGCAAGCGATCCAGGGTCGACCCAGGCCAGTCATCAATATCAAAACTGGATATCCACGGGTGAAATGTTCTGTTGTGTGTATGTGATTGGATATCAACGGAGTGCTGTACTTCAAACTGTTGAAACCAGGAGAAGCAATCACTGCACAACGATATAGCGACGATCAGCTGATGAAACTGAGTGCCTCAATCGAGCAAAAACGCCTATGTACAGGTAAAGGACGCCGCCCAGTTATTCCGTTACACGATAATACCAGACCACATGTCGGTGCCACAACGAAATCAAACCTTGAACAGTTACACTGGGAGGTTTTACGGCACCCGGCTTACACCTCGGACATTGCACCGTCAGATTCTCATCTGCTTTGCCCTATGCAACATGCCTTAGCCCAAGAGTGGTTCACCACAGTTCGAGGTCAAAAATTTCCTCACTGCGTTCTTCAGCTCAAAACCTGAGTCCTTCTTTCACAGGGACATTCATTTGTTGCCTGAAAAATGGCAAAAGGGTCATTGATGCTAACGACCAATATTTCGTTGAATAAATGTGTACTGGTTTCCCGATTGTTCCTGTCTCTTTTCTCCTTAAAACCTTTGTATACCCCTAATAGATTCGAACCAATCTCAGAAAAATTATCAGAAGGCAGCGCTTAAACCACGGCGCTACCGGGCATCATGACGTTAGTACGTGTCTATGCGCAGTGCGTTTAACGAAATTTTGTCATGGAAAGAAAACATTATTTAGGAATATATCGCATAAATTGGTATTTATTTTTGTTTGGTGGTCAGGGAGGCCCTGAGCTTTCGGTAGGTAGGCTTTCTTTCGCTGATATCTTCGAATAGAGTGCTCGATGTTTCATTAAAGAATATTGTTTTTCATACGAGCTACGTTTCCTTTCTTTAAATCAGTCCTTTTTTTAATGCGCGCTTAAATGATCACCTTCAGCAACTTAAACAACTATAATAACACAACCGTCCCTAATAAGGGGTCACACTTTGGGGTTAAACCAGGGACTATCAGCTTAGTACAAATACACAATCCATGCCTCTTACGGGACGCTGCCCTGAGGTAATCTTGGACGATTGGGCAAAAGTCAGCGCCTCTGACAACTAGAACACCAGGCCGGCTTAAATAAATTTTCCTCATACCTCTAAAACTTGTAACAATTTGTAAATTTCAGTAGTATTTCTGTAGATCTGTATTAAAAATTTGATTCTGATTTTGTATCTTCTTTTGTTTAAAAGTCCATCAATCACGTTTCTTAAAAAAAAAAAAGACTGACACATTGCTTAGATACAAATTAACTTTCACTTGAAAAGAAACTGGATTCAGACCTTATTCGAGTACATTTTAGAACGAAGCTGATGCAAACTGCTTATTGCTCCAATGTGTAATCGTGACGGTACCACTGAAAATATGAAAGATTTTAACTCCTGTGTTTGGTATCGCGTATGAACAAGTACTTTCACCTGAATAACAATATTTTGCATGAAACATTTCCTTTGAATTTATTCGCTGTAACTCTCTTTAGAATAAAATGAAAAAACGCTAGGCAATTGTTTATATTGGAGTTAAAATCGTATAACCAATTAACAACGGCCGTTCCATAAAAAACTGAAAGTAAAATCACACAAAATGAAGAAATAGAAGTACAGCAAAATATATGTTATTCTTTCTCAAAGTATCTTCCCTCGGATGATATGAAACGGCCCCATCTTTCCGTCCACTTTTCAAAGATCTGGCGAAGGCATTTTGTTTAAGCTGCTTTAGCGACCATTGTTTAGTTTCAATAACGTGTATTGATATCTATGTGAATCTGGCGCCACGGAATTTCTCCTTCATTGTTAGAAACAATCCGAAATCGCACGGAACGAACTCAGGATTGTAGGCAGGCTGTGTCATGATTTCAATAGTGCATTTCGTAAGAAACTGTTGAACACAAGCAGCCACATGTTGGAGGGCGTTATCATTGTGTTGGGTCCACTTGCCCACCAGTTCCGGTCGTTTAATCGATATGTGTCGTCGCAGACGCTTCAAGACTGAAATGCAATATTCAATATTGACAGTAATTTAAGGAC
The DNA here is from genome assembly GCA_039090855.1 of Macrothele yani. Classification (NCBI taxonomy): domain Eukaryota; kingdom Metazoa; phylum Arthropoda; class Arachnida; order Araneae; family Macrothelidae; genus Macrothele; species Macrothele yani. Next base: position 193,833,063 of record CM076995.1, read on the forward strand.
GAACGGCATGCTTATAGACTAAACCTTTATGATAAAAAAAAATATCGTCACCACCTTCCCAGCTGCTTTGGTTTGGCGGACTTTTTTCGGAGGAGGCGAGACTGTGTGTTTCCAGACACTCATTGCGCCCTTCGTAAGGGGGTCGAAATAGTGGACCCAAGTTTCATCGGCACCTAATTTTTAAGTTTGGGTCCTTTGCAGTCATTTCTTTCCACTCATGACACACCTGAACTCTGGCTAAGAATTGTTCTCTCGTCAGGGATGAAGTACCCATCTGGAACACACAGGATGCATCAGTAATTTGTCTCGTAGAATGCGGAATGCCGACGTTTTTGAAATATTAGTTGATGCCTCTATATCTTCACATGCCATTCGTCGATCTGTTTGCAGGATTTCCCAAACAGTGTTAACAATACGCTCCTCCGTAACAATACTTTCAGGCCGACCAAGTCTAGGTGTGCAAGTTCTGCCGACAAACGCCCTTTTTCGAAATCATCGTGCCATCTAAAAATCGTTGACTTACCCGAATATTCGTCATTTTAAACTTTTTTCATTAAATCAACTGTTTCTGGAGACATTTTACCCAAACGATAGCACAATGTTATCGCACAACGCATTTCACTTTTTAACTCTGAGTCCTTTACCTCCATAGCTTTGTGGCGAAATGCAGGCGTTCCTTATACAGCTGCGCAATAACAAAACCAGAATCGTCTATCACTGCTAATAAAAGTTGCCATAGATACTTCCCTAACTCAGTTAGCCGTCTGCGTCGTTATTTTTCCCTTCCCACTTTTGCCAACTCAAAAAATATTACTTTCGATTTTTATGGAACGGCCTTTGTACAGTCTAAGAGTTTCTTTCTGACACATTACAGTTTTTTTCCATGTCTTGAAAGATCCTTTCGATAGGATGTAACCTGAAGAGCAATTGAATTAGAGATACCTGTCTAGTAACGTGTAGCACCACCTCTCGCCATGATAACGGCGGCGATTCGTCTCGGCATGGACTCGACAAGACACCGGAAGCGTTGGGAAGCCATACGATCCACGACCCATGAACAAGCTTCCACAGTTCACGAAGATTTGATGGAGGGAGCTCAGAGCCTCGAACATCTTTTTCGATGGCATCCCAGATGTGCTCGATGGGATTAAGGTCAAGTGACCTATCTGGCCAAAGAAGCGAGGTCACGTCGGTGGAGTGTTCATCCAACCATTAGGATACAATTCGGGAGCGATGGCACAGTGCATTGTCTTGTTGCAGGATGAGGTCTCAGTGGGATGTTGAAAACGCACAAACGGGAGCAAATGGTCGTCCAGGTTTTCTCGGTAACGTTGACCTGTGAAGGACGATGTCACACGTACCAGGGGTCCGATTTCTGTCCACGTAAACAGTCCCCAGACGAGAATGCCACTCCCACAGGCTTAAAGAGTACCTTGCTGGCAAGAAGGGTCCATCGCTTCATGTGGTTTGCGCCGTACTCGTATTCTGCCATCCGCATATACCAACGTGAATCTCAACTCATCAGTCCAGGCAACATTTTTCCACATATCTAGGGTCCAGAGGCGATGTTCCCGCGCCCATGCTAAACTTTGCACCCTGTGATGTGCGGTTAGCAGCGGTACCCTCGTGGGACGATGGATTGTGTACACCATAGCGAGGAGATGGTTCTGGATGGTGTGGCTGCTTACAAATTATTGTGCACCAGCGTTAAATTGCCGAGTGATTTCTTGCACTGTGGCCCGTCTATCCGTTGTTATAATGCGAGCTAGCCGACGATGACCCCAATCATCCACACGCTGTTGTCCACGGCAGTTGGCCCTTGCAGGGATGGTTTTACCGGATTCGATGTACTCACGAAGCACCCGTGACACAGTGGCTCGTGAAAATCCCAGTGCCTGCACGTCTTTCGAGATGGAGTGACCCATTCGTCGGGCTCTGAAAATTTGCCCACGATGAAATGCGCTTAGATCCTTCGTCTTACCCATACTGCGTGCGACTCTTACTGATTCCCGTCGCATCACTCCTTATATTGTCGGATCACTGCATAAGTCATGTCGTTTCCGTTTACAGGGCCGCCCACAACACCACATTTGCATAACGCCAGCTGTCTCTAATTCAATTGCTGTTCAGTGTATATGAGGCCAGCATTTGTTTTCTGAGTTTCATTTTTAAACTCAGGCCAGCAGCCTTTTTGACGGACGAAATTGAAACAAAAAAAAGGGGGGGGGGGGGTATGTTTCTTTGTACACCTAAGTCGTTCTGTATTAACGAAATTCCCTTTTCCAGCAGAAATATATAGCATTTCGTAGAAGTCGGGCCTTTTTTTATTGATGTGAAACATCTCTACCGGAAGTATCCCAAATTTCGTAACTACTTAACTTTCTTTCTCAGATACAACGGAAATTAAGTCACTCTCATTTCTTAAACCATGAAAGGAAAACTACTGCTTGGTCAACAACGTTGCTGCAGTTGCTAACTCGTCCAGAGCCTCAGTCGCCGAGTAACCTCAGTGCGGTGAGTATCTCAATGTTTCCTAATGTGATTTTTGAAATTCAAATTCCGACACACTTAGAATTTGAAATAGAACTATAGAAATATTAATAGATAAGCTTTTTCTTTCCAAAACAACAACAAAACGAAATCTCGCAGCGTATCCGCAGTGTTGTAAATAGAGAACTCAACTCTTTGAAAGGTACATAGGAATATCACAAGCTCTGGGAGTAAGATTTTTGAAATTCAAACTCTAGCATACTTAGAGTTCGAAATAGAACTGTAAAAGTAACTAAGCAATTTTTCCTCAAAAAACAAAACAAAACCAGGAATCACTATACGTATGACAAAATACACTGCTGAACGAATGAAATTATATCGAGGTCACCTTGCGTCTTTCAAACTTATTAGACCACGAAATCCAATTAAATCTGTATCAGCAAAACACAGGTCATATCGATCTCGTTTGGAATTGGCAGAAAAAACTGAAGCGTGGGAAAGATACTGAACATCGATCGACTAGCATTAGATTATCTTCAACTTCAGCAATATTTGAAGTTTCCTGTCTATTCCAACTGGACTAATACTTATATGATGTCACCACGTGTGGAGGTCATCTATCGTCAAACTGTTAAGATGTCTTTAAATGTTCGCCCAATCGGAGGCATGCGTACATCGCAATATCTGTTTCCAAATGGATAAGTGATTCTCGTGGCAGTTATATACATTTCACCACATCAAACTGTTAAAGATGTCATAGATTTAATTCAATTTCATTTATTTTGATTTCATCGATTTCATTCACTTTCCACCTTACACCCATGGAGGTGCAGTTCTGCTCCGGAAAAATTACCACCAAATAACCAAGATTCTCAGCGGAGATTTCAAAATAGATTTCTTCAAGTGGGAAAAAAAATTTTCAGTCGACTTTAGAGAAGCAAAGTTCAACCTCGTCTTGAACACCAGTCCGGTGATTTTGATAACCCAGTATGGAACCGGTTTGGATGTGATTTTCCAAAGAAAATTAGGCAGTATCGCAAGATCACGCTTTCTATCTATGCCAACATAGATCTCTTGTCCCTTAAGTACTTGAGACTGATGGTATAACTAAAATGAAATATTCTGATTTATGAAAAAATTAAAAACCTTTTATTTATTTACTATTTTTTTTATGCATGTGAGAAGTTCCACACAACGGAACCTATTAAGGGAGCGCATGACACTCCCATTTAATTAGTTTTTTTTTTGTATCTGCTCAAGAGCTAATCAGAATTCCTTCTTTTACAAGGCGTTCTTTCAAGCATTGTTAGTCCGCTGATTTAAAATTATCGTTAATTTCGTGCACTCGCCTTTATTAAGAAAGGGGAGTATATTTCTGCCTGAGACGTGACCCGCATGGCATGTCAAAACAGCAAGTGACTGAGCTAAGCCTTCGTCGGTGTAGTTCAAGCGGTAGAATATTCGACTCCGGGGAAAGACGATGTCAGTTCGAATCCCATCCCCGGGAAATTTGGGCTTTTACGCAATGTCCCTGGGAAAACATAAAAGTTACATATCGGAATGCCTAAGCGATTCTTATCTACCAGAAATAAAGAAATCATGGGAAGTGTAAACCATGAGATGCAAAATCCTGCACTTGCCAGGGACGTGACGTATTGTTTGGGTGCTTCTATACGGAATAATATTAGAAAAGTTGACACTTACACGTACTTTAAAGAAACTACAATCAGGGAAACAGCTGAAATCCTATTCAGCAGACCGGCATACAGTAATGTTGTCGGTACGGAACTAGAAATGTTTTGGACTGCATTATTGAAGGATAGAAACACGCCGCAATGCCAAGTATGATCTCATAATGAATAACGCGTGATACAGCTGGTGATACATATCCACAGTATCTCCAAAACTTTTCAACGCCATATTGCACAGAATTTTTCAATAATTGAACTGAGAAACTAATTGGATAATATTAATGGATATTATTGCACTCAACTTCCTTTTGCGGATGACGTAACCATTTCTACAACTGCTCTATCACAGCTTCAGAGTATGATCCTGGAACTTGCTGACAAGAGTAAATTAATTCGTAGGATTAAAAATGAAGTTTCAGAAGACAAAACTGATGTACAATGTTTTTTCAAAAAATGAAGATTTTGCGATTGATGGGAAAAACCCGAGGTAACCGATACCTATATTTACCTAGGACAACATATAACAAGCAAAAGTCACATTAAAGTGGAAAGCAATCGGCGTATAAAACTTGACTATAGAACTTTCGAAGGAACAGTACAATTTTCAAAAGCAATGTAAAACTTCAAGCAAAAGCCTTTAATTAATGCATTCTTACAGTTCTAACATATGGAGCAGAGACATGGACCTCCACTAAAAAAAAAAAACATACAAAGGCTGCAGAGAACTGAAAGAGGCATGGACGGTGTAACCAGGAAAAATAAGAAGAGAAACTCGTGGATGAGGAAAATGATCAGAATGGAAAACATCATGATCAGAGTAAAATCCGTGAAATGGCAATGGGCTGGTCAGGTTGCCAGAAGAACTGGCAACCTAAATTTTATATTGGATTCCAAGGGACAGAAAAACATCCAGAAGAAGACCACATGGAAGGTGGATGAATTAAATTCGAAAGCATGCCGGAGTAAAATGAAGGAGACAGGCAGAAGACAGACCGCCGTGGAAGGAAATTGAGGAAACCTTCATCCAACAGTAGATTGATAATGGTTGAAAATGATGATAATAAACATATGTGTGTGTGTGTGTGTGTGTGTGTGTGTGTGTGTGTGTGTGTGTACGTACTGCATTACTCCGCTGAATAAATATATTTATACTTTGTACTACGCAATAAGCATTTCGAACTTCATAGTTGGTGTATTTTTAACTAATATGGAATCGATGATATAAGGGAAAAAGTTCCATAAAGTTTAATAAAGAGATTGAAGAAGTAATTTTTTTTATGTGAAAAGTCCATGAACCATTTAATATATTGTTTGATTTGGATCTCCATTAATTCCAATTTCAAGTGTAATTATGGTCTTCAGTGTTTCTGCCCATAGAGTTTAAATTAGAGCTTCTATATGCACAGCCAAATCTGTGTCTGTGCATCATATTAAGGAGTATCTGACCTTATAAGGCCACCGTGCGACTGCTGAATAACTTTTCCTCTCGCAAGATCTACAACTTCCTTGTCACATTTGGCATGTATGTAAAGAATGTCCTCCTAAGAGTTTGGAAAGTGAAGAGATTGTAGAAATGAGAAAATCGGGGTACAAAGACAGAAAAAGAAATGGAAAATATTTGGTCTACATGTCCCCTTCTTCGTATGACAGCTCAGAGTATCGTTTCTAAGAAGAAGTCTCTGCCATCCTTGAATTTACAAGTCCAACCTCTCCGAAAACTGAAGAGCTGTCCCTCCCTACTCCCTCCCTCGGGAGCCTACGACGACGTCTGCAACTGCGTTCTTCTACGAGGAATTCCAAAGCACAGTTCCCTGGAGAGTTTGGTCTCCCGAAACTGAAACCATCGATCACTAGAAGCCCAGTCCCATTTTACCAGTTTATTCAGGTCCCTAGAGTTTTACTCGACCAAGGCTACTACTAATGGGGGCATCGAAAAGTGGCACGACGGAATTTTTTTGGACTTGTTTCCCATCTTGTCGATGTTCATGTGAATATGATAAACACAGGCGAAAGGTATAAATATTGCAATAAAAGAAATACTTCCCGAAAGTATAACATGTTTCTTCCTGCAACAGCTAGTTTTATTTCCACGTTTCGCTGCATCGGGGTAACAGGAAAGACTCCATGAGAGAAAAAAAAGGTATCAGCGTTTTCATTTTAGTGAACAAAGTTGTCCTCAGCACCCAATTTCTGAAACTCAGCTTTTCTTTAAAATGATCTAGAAAGATCATTGATAAAAAAAATGAAATCAATTTCAACTGGATATGTTACACTCATTGCGATAGGAATTTCATTAATTTTTACTTAGTTTTTTTTTCTTTCTTTAAAAGGTACACAAGACCAGTGTTTCTTCCAGGCATACATCCAGAGGGGCGAAGCCTTCCCGGAAACGACCCCCCCGGATACAATTTAGGATGCCGAGCCAAATTTTAATAAATTCAGGCTATGATGAAAAAGGAAGTTTCGTTTCTTTTTATGATACAAATATTTCTTCAATTTTATTTTTTTAAATATTTGTTCAAATGGTACTTGTTATAGTTTATTTTATTAAAAAGTGTATTACGACGACTTCAAAATATAATAAGTAGACTAATCATACCTAATTATCTGGGAATCGTGATTCAGGAACAAGAGTGCGTTGAATGCATTTTAACAGAAAACATTTTCAAGCCTGCGGGACTTTCCCCTTCCCTCCTTTAGCTGAAAACAGTTTGTTATTCCTGAAATGTTTGAAGAAGTAATTACTACATCAGGTATGTATATAAAATTGTTCTTCGGCAGAACCTTTTTTGAAATCCAACATCTGGAACAAAATTAAAGTTAATGAAAAATTGAAGAAAAATTAAAGCATTTTTTTCTAATGTAAGTTGATACATTTTTATTAAATAAAGGCATTTTTTTCTAATGTAAGTCGCATTTTAACCAAAAACAAAAGAATGAAGCATTTTCCGGGGGGGGGGGAGGGGCTCTAAATGCACCCCTGTTATATATATAGAGTAATTACTTCTATATATTATATATATAAATATAGTAGTTACAATTACATATCATCATCATTGTCAACCATTATGAATCCACTGCTGGATGAAGGTCTCCCCAAGTTTCCTCCACAACGGTCTGTCTTGTGCCAGTCTCCTCCATGTCACCCCTGCATACTTTCGAATTTCATCCACCCATCTCCCATGTGGTCTTCTTCTGGGTCTTTTCCTGTCCCTTGGAATCCAATCTAAAATTTCGGCTGTCCATCGATGATCTGTCCTTCTGGCAGTATGTCCAGCCCATTGCCATTTCAGGGATTTAACTCTGATCATGATGTCTTCCACTCTTGTCATTTTTCGGATCCACGAGTTTCTCTTCTTATCTCTCCTGGTTACACCAAGTATGCACCTCTCCATGCCTCTTTGAGTTGTCTGCAGCTTTGTATGTCTCTTTTAGTTAAGGTATATATATATATATACTATCGATAAAAACATACCACTGTAAACCACAATTTTAAAAAACAAACAAACCAGAAGAAAAAAAACATTATTAATGCAAAGAGACTCAAAAAAGCATTATAATCAAAAACAAACCTCTCAATCCGATCTCATCAGGGGAACACTGGCTCGTGGATCATGACCTTTCGAAACTTAGCAAACGCCGGAATAACCCAAGACCCACTGAGGTGCTCCCGAGGTCATGGGAAACAACAATTGTATCTGTTGTTTCCCATGACCTCGGGAGCACCTCAGTGGGTCTTGGGTTATTCCGGCGTTTGCTAAGTTTCGAAAGGTCATGATCCACGAGCCGGTGTTCCCCTGATGAGATCGGATTGAGAGGTTTGTTTTTGATTATAATGCTTTTTTGAGTTTCTTTGCATTAATAATGTTTTTTTATCTGGTTTGTTTATTTTTTAAAATTATGGTTTACAATGGTATTTTTTTATCGATAGTATGAGGTGATTCGTTCTGGATTGCTGCTTTAGCACTTCTGTACGAATTCTACGTCTGTACATTGCATCATAACTAAATTCAGCTTGCATCAATTTTATTAGTATATATATATAGCACATGGAAAACTTGCCCACTCTAAGGTTCTATTTGCCCCCCCCTGGGCAAAAAGTCCTAAAAGAAACACTGCACAAGACAGTTTCAGAGTTCTGTTTCTTTGGATACGAGGTGTTGTCAAAAGCATTCAGATTGGTTATAAGTTCGAAATCGCGCGTCACAGCAGAAAGCAGTTTTGCAAAGGTTGTATTTAGACCTACTATGCATGTGACATGATTCACGTCTTCCCTGATCGTGGCATGATTCACGTCTCCCCTGCTCGTGGCATGATTCACGTCTTCCCTGCTCGTTACATGATTCACGTCCTCCCTTTTAGTTCTTTGTTCTTACGTGTGTGAAGATGTTCATCACAGTTGTCATGTCGGAAAAAAATGATCAACGAATATGCATCAGATTTTGCCAAAAAATTTGCAAAACTTGCAAAAACACGACGTACTTAAAGTTGCAAAAACTCTATGGGGAGGATTGCATGAGTCGTGCACAAGTTTATGAATGGTATAAACGTTTTAGTGTTGAGATATAAACGTCGTGAAAGTGCTGAAAGGTCTGAGAGGCTGCAACCAGCAAAAGTGAAACCAGCGTCGAACTTCTGCACACTGTTCTGCAGGAAAATCGCCGAATTACTGTTCGTAAGTTATCTGAAGATTTCAATATCAGTTTCTGTCCAGTTCAGTCGATTCTTATGGACTCTTTGTCTATGAAGACCGTCTGAGCCAAGTTTGTGTCCGAATTGCTTTCAGCTGAGCAAAAATGTTTCAGCTGCTAGTGACTTGCTTGAGTGTCTCCAAAACGACGAAAATGTTTCATAAACTATTATAGCAAGGGGTGAATCGTGGGTTTATGGGTATAAACCCGAAACTAAGGCTCAAGTACGCTCCACTAAGCCAGACAATGAACAAGGATTACTACTGCCAAGTTTTGTGGCGTTTGAGGGACCCATTTCATCAGAAAATGCAGCATTTCATGAGAGTGCCGAGTGGCAACTGCACCATGACAAAGCACCTGCGCATGCATTGCTACTCGTGCAGCAGGTTATCGCTACGCACCGCCTCGCACAGGTCCGACAGCCACTCTATTCGCTAGAAATCGCCCTCCTTACGGCATTTTTCTCTTCCCAAATATGAAATACCTCCTGCAAAGAAAACTATTTTGAAGATACCGAGAAGATACAACAGAGAAGGCGACGAAACATCTGTTCGCTATTTCAGAATATGACTTCAAAAATGCTTCGAACACTGAAAACAGCGCTGGGATAAGTGCATGGCTTCAGAAGGGGACTACTTCGAAGAGGATTAAATTTCAAATCTGTGAGTCTTGTGCCTTTTTTTTTAATAAATCCAGTCTGGATAGTTTTCGATCACACCTCATATATAGAAAATTGATATTTAAACGTGTGAAACGGCAAAGTTAGATTAAATACTTCGCTTTGAGTTTTGGAAGCCAATCATCTCTGATAACATTTTTATATCAGATTTAATATACAATACTCGACATAAAAATTGCCCCACCCAGAAGGAGTGAGGATAGAACGGTGAAATTGAGCATACAAATAGAAATACATATTTGCCTTGATGTTATTTTGAGGAACGTACAGTGTTTGTCGTATGAGATATTGCAGCACAATGGGTACGTCTCAGTAAGTGACTGTACAGCCGCAAACGACAATACAGGCAGCAATACGGTGTGGCAACGAGTCATACAGTCGACGGATATCGTCCTGAGTAATCGAACACCAATCACGATTGTCTTGCTCCCATAATTCATCGAGATCGTGCGCAGGTCGATTCGATTGCAAACGACGTCCAATGTGGTCCTACAGGTTTCCGATTGGAGACACATTGGGCGATCTTACTGGCCATGGGAGTGATTGAACATTTTGCAAATATTGTATGGAGACCCGAGTGGTGTGTAAATTAGCGTTATTTTGCTGAAGAATGGGGAACTGTATCAAAATGGGATGCATAACCACGCTCACGTATCGTGCAGCTGTCAGTGTGTCGCTAGGTACTCCGTCGATCGTCTGCGCCGAGGCAGAAACGTGACTCATCCCTGCAGACCAAAGTGGTCCATTCGTAACCCTAGTTCGCATGACTTCGCAATCAAGCCAGACGAGCGCTGCGATGACTGCCCGTCAATGGCAGTCGACGTACCGGTTTCCTATTGCGCAGGTTTGACACATGTAACCTTCAGTTTACAGTTCGGCTCGTTATGGCGACGTCCGTGTCCGATGACACAGCACGTCGAATATCGGTTGCAGTGCTTTCTGGTGACGAACGAGCGTGTCAAACAATCTGCCGGTCCAGGCGTTCTGACGTCTGTCAGACTGTACCACTGCCACAAATATATTAGGTTGTAATGCTGTCTAAAACACGATAAAACTTCATTAAAACCACAACACACTAATTGCAAGACGAAGTGAAAGATTTACTACAATTAAAACTATTATGTTACAGTTAAAATGGTAAAATTACATGAGGCGAGATCTTTCGGGTCAACCCTTGGTGCCCATTGCCAAGCCAACTGTGAATACATGTGGTGCGTTGACAACTTATATGCTTTATAATAGTCACGTGATGTCGTCATGGTAACAGTAATGTGCATTATAAAGCATATAAGTTGTCACCGTACCACATGTATTCACAGTTGGCTTGACAATGGGCACCAAGGGGTGACCCGAAAGATCTCGCCTCATGTAATTTTATCATTTTAACTGTAACATACTGGTTTTAATTGTAGTAAATTTTTCACTTCATCTTGCAACTAGTGTGTTGTGGTTTTAATGAAGTTTTATCCTGTTTTAGACAGCATTACAACCTAATATATTTGTGAATGGTAACACGAATTCTCACACAGAACTTTGAATATGTACCACTGCCTCACCGACGCATGTACGAACCTTCCTGTAGCCAGTGGTTTCAACAGCGTCCAGCAGTTCATGCATCCCATTGCACATGCGCAGCGATACGACGTATAGACCAGCTCACTTCACACAGGCCTACAATTCTCCCTCTCTGAAACGCATCAAAATGGCGATAAACCTGCCGATGGGGTGTACCTGGCATTTTCGGCGAACAGTTTCCCAGCACAAAAAAAACCAAATCTGAAATGTCAGCGACACCTCCACCAGCGATCACACATTACCATCTCTGTTGCTGCTGGCACTTTTATCTCACGAACGTATGACGTCATTGGGTTCGGTTAAACATCATAGGCATATCTCGAGTGAGTACACCCCCCCTCTCCACAAGAGCGGAAGGTCTAACAAAGACTTGTGACTGTCAAAGCGAATTACTGATGCACCAGTTACTCACTTGCTGAAAAGTATTGTCAGTAATCGGAAAATCTTCTTGCCTCCGCGTTGGCCGAGTTGTCAGAGGCGAAGGCTTTTGGCTGCTTTAAGCTAGATGTGGGTGTGAGTCCGGGATGAAGTATAGGTGATATGCGCTTCCTACTGCGCTCGTATCTCTATTCCCTGGAGTGGATATCTCCAAATTTGAGACGGTGTGACGGCTTATGGTAGTTAAATCCCCGACCAAAAAACACTTTCTTAACAAACAGTAGAAATAGTGACTGTGGTGGAGAAGTTCAATGATCCGAAATAGCGCTTCAAGTACAGAATATTAAGCGGCAGAGGTGATCGCACAGTTCTCATTTGAATCGACAATTACAAGAAGATTATTGGAAAATTTTCAGCTATCTGTCCGTTTCAGAAACTTCACATAAAATTAGAGAATTCCGCTATCGATCGGATTTTTGTAAAACGTTCTGTGAAAAAAGAATCTGAACCGTAGTGCCAAAGCAACTGCTCGTTTCCCTGAGAAATCCCTCACAAGGGAAAGATACTATACTTTATCTACAAAAGGATTCAGACGAGGTGAAGGTTGCCCAGACGACGTAGCAGTTCTTTATCTTTCCTTACAAATCATCCACGAATTTTCATCTTTGATTCTTTCCAGATTTGTCTATTTTGACCTTAGGTGGCATTTAATTTTTCGGTTTTCGTTCTGTCAGTTGTTATATCATGAAAATCTTGTTGTTTTCTTTATCGGCTTCATTGCTAGCGTAGTTGCTGCTTTGAGATTATTACTTTCTAGAAAAAATGGTAGCCTTCTTTTCTTTTAACAGGCTGGTTCTTAATTTGTCATACGTATATCGTGTAGGTATTATGTTCCTGTGATTCATCGTGTAGGTATTACGTTCCTGTGATTCAGAATGTATGTATTATGTTCCTGTGATTCCTCCTGTAGGTACTATGTTCCCGTGATTCATCAGGTAAGTATGTTCCTGTAGTTCATCGTGCAGGTATTACGTTCCTGTGATTCATCGTGTGGTATTATGTTCACGTGATTCATCGCGTAGGTATTACGTTCCTGTGATCCATCGTGTAGGTATTATGTTCACGTGATTCATCGCGTAGGTATTACGTTCCTGTGATTCATCGTGTAGGTATTACGTTCCTGTGATTCAGTGTGTATGTATTATTTTTCTGTGATTCATCCCGTAGGTATTATGTTCCCGTATTAATCGCGTAGGTATTACGCTCCTGCGATTCATCCTGTAGGTATTATGTTTCCGTGATTCATCGCGTAGGTATTACGTTCCTGTGATTCATCGTGTAGGTATAATGTTCCTGTGATTCATCGTAAAGAGAGAAAACGATGAACGTTTTGGAATAGTTCATGCGTTTGCTGATAAGAAGGCTTTCTGACTATGCAACTGAGGTTCATGCAGCAGTTTTGAGACTACCGCGTGGTACTCTCTCTACTAAAGAATGTATAGCTATAGCGGGGGCAGAGTGATCTGAGTATTCTTTTAAACTGGACAGGGGTCAAATCTCATATGATGTATTGATGTTGTGTCAATCTCACGGCGCTGATACTTTCCGTAGCTTTTTTCTTTTTTCCTTTTTTGATTGAAGGTTAAACGACCACCGTGAGCAACTTAGGGGGATATAAGTAGTCGCCCGTCCCTAATTTAGAGCCACTGGCTCCAGGAAAAGACAAACACAACATCCATGCCTCACCGGGATTCGAACCCGGACCCATCTCGGACGAATGATCAGAAGCCAACGCTTAGACCACTGCGCCACCGGGGCGGGGCGGCTTCCGCACCTTTTTTTTTTTTTTTTTTTTTTTTATATTGGAGGTTTAACGACCGCCGTGAGCAACTCAATGGGCTGTAAGCAGTCGCCCGTCCCTAATTTAGGGTCACTGGTTCCAGGGAAGGGAGAGAGCCAGTGCCGTAAGACAAACACAACATCCATGCCTGACCGGGATTCGAACCCGGACCCTTTACATACGAATGATCAGAGGCCAATGCCTTAGACCACTGTGCCACCGGGGCGGCCTTCCGCAGCTTGGAAACAATTGCCCAAAATTGAGGACGAACCAAATCCTATAACCATTGCCGTGACTTATGATGGTCATCAAAATAGGCAAAAAGTGAAACGGACACTATGATGCCCAAGATTTTGGACAACCATGGGCATCTAGTGCTGCAGAAATATTATTTAGCAGAAGACAATAATTATATTTAAGATGTCGCTGAAGTGACCTCAAAAATTTCTCAAGAAATAAAAGCGAGCGCTGCGATATTGAATGCGTCATTGGCTTTCCTAAAACCTCTCTCTCTAGAAGAGAGTGCCAATGTTTTCTGCAAGTAACATGCATTTAAGTATTGTTTGTTTTTCATGTCATTTGCAAGAAGAAACGTTAGCGACACAATGAGACATCATTTGATGACCTCGCCGTTTCTGGTTAAAAAGGAGTTTGTATATCCTCCTTTGAAGAGAGGAAAAAAGAGTAACCCTATAAACTGCATAGCGTGGAAAGAAAAATGTTAGATCAGTAAAATTTAGGCAGAACTATGATACCTTATGTTCAACTTTTTAATTAAGATATGCAGAAAACGCGTGCGGTTCAACACAATTGGAAAACGTTGGACAATCTCGTCGCCGGTGGTAAAAAAATCGGTTGGTTCTCTCCCTTGGATGATAGAAAAAGAAAGGGAATCCCAAAGCAGTACAGCGTGGCAAGAAAAACAGAGAACAGGCCACTGTCTCCAACATTAGGATGGCTGATTTTCTACGTTTTACTTAGGTTTATTGGAGACATCTATGGCGGTAGATATTCGTAAACCTTTTACAACCTGGACCCCACTTGGGATGCACAGGGCGTCTATTCCTCCTCTGAATATTGGGTAACAAAGTGAATCACATAATTGTACAACTTGATAAAAATAGAAAATAATGTGTGTCTCCAGACACAACAGATGGAAGGAAACCCCCAAACTTCCCTAGAGTAAAAAGTACTAAGAAGTAGCATCCCAGTTTTTGAATAATGTTGCAACATGCTAATGAGTGAAATGCACTTCATGCTACACGAAACGTATGTGTTCGTTCGTATACTCATTATCATCATCACTAACGATACATGCCTGAACGTGTTTGCGTATGCGTTTTCGCATGTTTTCTCCAAATTTCAGATCAAAACGTTAACATGTACTTGTGATCCACTGTTTAAAATCTGGTATCTTCAGCGGATGTGCTGCATAGACTTTTTATAGAAAGCAGACCGAAAGAAACTAGTCTCCAGTTGTTAGGTCCGGTGATAATGGTGCTTTCGCATCAGGGCCATTAAATGCTATCCACGCCAAATGAATTGGCCACGTGACTTGATACGTTTTGATTAACTAAGTCTTTTCATTACTGCGTCTGCGCATCAGTCGTTTGACAAGGACTCCACAGATTTACAAACTTTCAGTCGCTCTTCTGGATTTTCCAGGGTGCAAAACCTGTTGGAAACGACACAAAGTGAGACACATATGATACCATTATAAAATTTGTTACACTCGCTGGTGACTCACTCCATTTTCTTCAACTAAATTACAGTCAGGATGCCAGAGTATCCGAGAAATACACCTTGGAACGACCAGTACAGGAGAGCCACTCCACAACACCTGTGCCACGAGACCAAAGACATACTATACGTCTCTGATGGTCATATATACTCCGAAGGGCTAAATTCCTATGATCTGAGCGTCATTATGCAAATCGAAGCAACTTTAGGGCAATGAAAACGCGTGTGAAGTTACTGAAACGGTATAAGCAACACCTGATACTGAGCACTGTTAATAAGTGCTATTCCGGTTCTTCAAATGGGAAAGGCCGCGGACGTAATCGAGTTAGACAAAAGTCGAACTGTAATGGCCAGACGACTTATTCAGAGCATTTCCTAGACGACAATGCTTGTGAGACGATCCCGCTCAGCCGTAGTTAGTTCCTTAACAAGTAGTCCGAGGAGGAGCAATCTACGTACAGTCGGCAAGATGTGGACCGACCACGATTCGTGGATCCTAGAGATGAGCGAAGGCTATCCCGTTAAGTACGAGGCCACAGAAGGGATACTGTAGCGCAAATCGGCGGTAATTTGAATGCTGGTGACGGTAGTAATGTGTTACAACACACAGTATGTTGAACTCTCCCTGCTGAACATGGAGCTGCGCAGCCGCAGGGCGCTCCTGGTGCCCATGCTGACCTGTTTCACCTTCGAGAGTTACACTACATTGGGCATCAAAACTTAATCTGATAGGTTAGGAAGATGGTCGTCCTGGTCGGATGAATTTCATTTCCTGTTTTACCACGTGTGACGGTACAACAGGACGTGTGGGTCTTTAGCTGAGGAAGTTTTCGTCCCACGGGTGCACCGTGGGACGAAAACAAGCCGTTGACGGAAATGTAATATTTTGGGCAATATTCTGCTGGGAAGCCAAGAGTCCAGTCACTCATGTGCAGGAAACTATGACGTCTACCACCAGCTAAAACATCGTTGCAGACCAGGACATGACCATAGTACTTCCCTCTAGAAGTGTTTCCTTCACCACAATAATGTACAATGCCACACTTCCCCGGATTGTTCGAAATGGTTAGCGGTACATGAGGAGGACCTCCAGATATTGCCTTGGTCCCCAAATTCCCGAGACACAATGCAATCGGGTATCTGTGGTTTGTGTTGGAACATCAAAACCGATCTGCAGTGGCTCAGGCAGGTAACTTGCAAGAGTTAAAAGATCTGCAGCGGCTCAAGCAGGTAACTTCAGGTAACTTGCAAGAGTTAAAAAATGTGCATTGGCTTAAGCAGGTAACTTGCAAGAGTTAAAATTTCTGCTGGTAATGTGTTAACACCAGATACCAGCAGACACCTTTCAATATATTATAGTGTCCATACCTCGCCAGACAAGAGCTGTTTTGACGGCACGTAGAGGACCAACATCACATTAGGCAGGTTGTCATCATGTTTTGACTCTTCGATGTATGATTAAGATGTATGGTATTATGAAAGCAGTACGCATGCATCCGTTTCGCTGTACGGATATTATGGCAGACAATGCTCTTAAAAATTATAGCAGTACAAGAGATTTGCTTTAAAGAAAAACATATAATGTAATATTGTAAACCTATCATGTAAACCTACCCTTATCTGGTAGTATTGTAAATTATCATGAAAAACGTATCATGTAAACCTGCCACAAACAGTAAAAGAGAAGTAGAAAGACGTGTTACTGAGTATGCAAGGAAACCTGTCATGTAACATGAAAGGATAAGCAAATCAGGACTTCTTTTCTGGACAAAAGGAATTCACAAATATGTCAAGAAGAATTTGAAGGCTTATAAATATCATTTGTACTCTAGGTCACAATATGTTCACAGTAAATATCACAGTAAGATAAATCAAAGTATTAGGGATGTCGAAAGGAATTAACATATTTTAAGAATTTCAGTGGAAGCCTGCTATAACACGGGTAAACGCGGACAAGGCGATAACCGCGTTATACAGATACCCGCGGTATATCCAAATCTGAGTATGTCTATATATATAAAGTGGAAGCCTGTTATAATGCGGGTGAACAGGGCTAAGGCGATACCCGTGTTATAGAGATATCCGCGGTATATCCGAATCTGAGTATTATTTGTCGGTGTACGTATTTTCTTTGGGGGACACGATCGGCCCAGCGTTATATTCGATTCCGCGGAATAACCTACCGCGCTTTATCCAATTTCGCGGTATAGTTGACCGCGTTATATCCGATTCAGCGGTATAAGCGACCGCGTTATATCCCATTTTGCTGTACAAACGACTGCGTTATATCTGATTCCACTGTACTTAGAAATTTTCTGAAAATTACTGTTTTCTCTAAAAGTGTTTTGGAGCTATTTTAAAGATATGAAACATTCATGCAAACTCGGTGACCTGGCGTTTACTTGGCAAGCATTTGGAGTTACGTTTATCAGAATGTAATAATCTAAATGTCCGAAGTGAATAATTTGAAGAATTGGTGAATGAATATCCATTCACATAGGAAAAAGTAAATATTGATGATAAAGGTGTTGATATTGCTGACAGCGAGGTCAATGTTAAAGGGTAGAAAGAATTGAGGACCGTAGATGCTCATGAATAAAGATATCCTTTTTCGTCTTAAAAATATTGTAAAGTTGTGTCTTATGATCACACTAATTCCACATTATGGAAATGTTGGATGCTTTGGTTACACGGAATGATTAAGCCGAATTTTCAAACTAAGTTGGAACTGGAAAACTGGCCGAATCAGTTATTGCAGTAATATTTATGATAGAAGCAAGTTAATTTGCAAGCCTTTGTTTGCATGAATATCCTCCAGATTTATTTCCATTGCAATATTTCACTGCGACTGCGTTCTCTGGCACAGCTTAGAAAGTGGAGTAAAAAAAACTTTTGAGTGATCAAATGTAATGTCAGCACAAATAAGAAACATTCAGACTACTCAAATAGCTTTTGAAATGTTTCATACGTACAAATTAGTTTTCTTTACTCGCTGGGTGTGTAGTTGCACTTTCCCAGGTGTTTAAGGACAAAGCGTTCAGTGTGGTTGAAGCTAATGGAGTGAAAAGCAGACAACTCTAATGAATCTCAGACCTGTATATGTCAAGCGCTGTGGATGGGACGAAATACTGGTTAGGTGTTTGAAAATAACTCCGGAGTGAGACAAATGCAGACAACCATTATTTTTATGTCTGCAGATAAACTGCTTAATGCAAAGAACGCATTGTCACGGCACGAGTAGCTTACTGCGTTCATAACACTTAGTCCTAATTTCTAAGAGTGCATATAAGTTACAACATAACGTGATTGATCTGAGCATGCGTGTAAATATCTTGGGATGAAGGTAATTTAGGAAATAGAAATCGATATTTCTAACTCCAAATCCGAAAGTTGTTAATATTTTGTCAAAAGAGAAAACATTAGATGATGAAAATGATTTTCATTATATGAGTGTCATAATATACGGGTTTGGAAAGCGCGATAAGGAACTCAACAACGGAAACTACAGGGAAGAAAAATCTTCTTTCTAAATGTATAAAGATCTCTAAGAAAGTGATTAACTAAAGAACTTAACTTAATGAATGCATTGCAATTTCTAGTTCTACTTTCTTTAACTGAAGAAATAAGCTTCCTAAATGTATTGCAGTGTCTAGTTCTACTTTATTTAACTAAAAAATAAACTTACTCAGTGCATTGCAGTGTATAATTCTGCTTTCTTTAACTAAAGAACTAAACTTACTGAATGCATTGCAATGTCTAGTTCTACTTTCTTTAACTGAAGAAATAAGCTTCCTAAATGTATAAAGATGTCTAAGAAAGTGATTAACTAAAGAACTTAACTTAATTAATGCATTGCAATGTCTAGTTCTACTTTCTTTAACTGAAGAAATAAGCTTCCTAAATGTATTGCAGTGTATAATTTTGCTTTCTTTAACTAAAGAACTAAACTTACTGAATGCATTGCAATGTCTAGTTCTACTTTCTTTAACTGAATAATTAAACTTACTTTCAGTGTCTAATTCTACTTTCTTCAACTAAAAAACTAAACTTACGGAATGCATTGCAGTGTCTAGTTCTTCTTTCTTTAACTGAAGAACTAAGCTTCCTAAATGAATTGCAGTTTCTAGTTCTACTTTCTTTAACTAAAGGACTAGATTTACTGAATGCATTGCAGTGTCTAGTTCTGTTCAACTTTCTTTTCAGCAGCGATAGCTGGATGCAACGGAAGGAAATTAGAAGTCGCGGGAATCAGAAGAAAAAATATAGCTACCTGGAAAATTAGGTGGTTAGGGAAAAGGAAACTGATAATTAGATATTATACCTGAGCAGAATATTTCTTCTGTAGAAGAAAGTAAACGGGAGCATAATAAGGCAGCGTGGGTATGAACTTCGAATGGCAAATGAAACGCTAATTCTTGGCAAACACTGTTTTAAGCGTTTTGTGCTAAAAACACGTCTAAACACCATTTGGGTATAGGTTAAGAATGATAAAGGTGGGATGTTGTTATTTTCCGAAGTTCCTATTTAAAATTGTCACCGAGTTTTAATGATAGATAACTCTTTTTTTTTTGGTTGAGAAATGCCAAAAGTACAGTGGACGAGAAAAAGTTTTTGAATGTTTCCTGATATTTTTGTGACATGCAACACCACTCAGGAATTTCTTGTCATTGTAACTACCATTCTTCTTTGAGTGGTCAAGAAAGTTCAAGCAAGACTTCTCCTTCACATTGTATTTCAAATCGGAACAGGAAACACATTTACGAATCAACACCCTTTGCCATAAATCTTTTTCAGCCGATGTGTTGTGTGAAAAAGAAAAACAGTAATGGTTTTCATGACATGTAATCAAATGCCTGACTTGGAACAAAAGTGTCGAATAGTGAATTTCTTTGTGTTATTTTCCATTTTTCTTTTCTTTTCTTGCTCGGAATCTTTTCCCGACGAGGGATGAATTTGAGGACAAACATTCCGTCTCCATGTGATTATTGATCCAGAACTCCACAAGCGGGGATAGGAAGAGTGGAGGGGGACTCTAAAATCGATGACGAACCGAGGGCATTGTTGAATTTCATCATGGGTTATTTATTTCCAGTTCTGTTTTATTTACTGTTGCGTTATTATTGAGAGTAACATCTGCTGCTTTTGCGGACAGTAGGCTCAAAAATGTTCCTTAATGTTGATCACTTTCGAGAAAAAAACAATGTAATGTTGTTTTTTTCTTTCCTCCTCATCTTTATCTTTTTTGTTGACAAGCATACCTGATGAAATGAAGAATGAGTTTTAGGATTTGGAACAAAAAACAGATAGATTGTTGCATTGCTTGTGGCATGGATTTTAGCCATTCAAAAATAAGAGATGCACTACTTGTTTTTTAACTTTGAATGAATGGAATTCAGATAGTGTTTATCAAAACCGGGTTTTGAATTCTTACATATTCTGGAACACTTTATAACAAGATAGAATTTAAATATTTTCTTTGGGTTGTCGAATTATAGTTCAAACGAAATAGCGTTTTTGGAATCAATATGAGCTGCATCCTGTAATTATAAGAAATAAGCTAAAACAGAAATGTTAACGTTTCATAATTCTGATCAACTAGATATTTCAACTTTTAGAAGAAAAGAAATGATAGTTCAAGGTACCATCGAGAAGTGATGAGACGCTAACGTAATATCGTTATACTTAATATTTTTACTTTATCACGCTAGATAGTGTTGCAATCTGTTGCATTGAACAAGCTGCCGATTCGACGGCCTTGCTATACCACTTACTTCCAAAATAATCTAGTAGACAACTAAAGACACTGGACAAAAAATTGGTCACCTGCAGCAATATATGTAATTGTTTAATATGGTATATTTCTGGTGTTGAAATTTGAATTTTGTTTAAATATTTCTCGGTTATATAATAAAAAATATGTGTTATTTCATTCTGCAGGCGAAATTTTAAGCTGAAAGTTTTAAAAAATTAAAATCAATTGGACAAAAGACAGATGCAAGTGATTGCCGAAAATGTGTGTTTTGTCCAGTCAAAAGGACACAGCATAAGAAAGTTGCTCAATTTGCTAGTGTTAGTAAGAAGAACAGTTTTACGTGTTTATAAAGATTGGTGTAAGTCAAACTCGACAGAAAATAAAGGGAATAGCTCTGGACGAAACATCATTTTGACAGTCGCATTTTCATGAAGAAAAAACCTGCAGTTTATTGTCCATTGTTCCTACGTTTCCTTTAGATTGCATCCCTGAGGCGACGGAGGATATCGACGTTCGCTTCTTCATTCAGAAACCTCCCTTCTGGAATAAATTCATAGTGGACCAAGCCCTGAGAGTAAAAGAACACTTACAACATTACTTTTCCTTTACCCCTGCCCAAACAGGGTTGCTGTTTTTCTAAAGGTAATAATGTTGGTCTCCAAACACAGGATTGACTTTTCGCCTGCGGGTCGTATAAAAGACAGAATGTTTAATTACCTGCGATTATGTTGCTTAAACATTTGCTGTCCTGGGCAGCCATAGTGATTAAGTTTCTGGGAAACGGTCATTCGTGTTCCTTTTTATTAGATAGTCAGCATTTTTGTAACCAAGTGTTTCACAAACGTAACATATGTTCAAATCGCTGTAGAAAATGATGTGAACACTTTTAACTGATATTGTTACTTCTGGTGCTATTTTCTTAAACTTTTTTTCGCTCACTTCGTATAAAGTACTCAGCCTTTGCGTCCAAGAGAAAATACACTGGCGGAAAGTGAAGAAAAGAACACCAAGAAGGACACGTCTGATACTAACGAAATTTATACAGCATAGTAACGGAATACAGAGGATAAGGTGATCAAAACATTACGGCAAAATACAGCTGTATTTGCTGGTAAACTGAAAAATACCATTTCAATGTAACATGGTTAGTACGAGGTTGAACCGTCATGAACTGCGTCACACTGTGCAATTCTGGCATGGAGTCTGTCGTACAGATGTTGGACGTAAGTTTGGGGTATTGAGTTCCAAGCATCCTCAACCTGGACGCGTAAATTGGGGATGGTCGTGGCTGGCCGTGGAGACCGGATAAGTCGTTGTCCCATAAAATCTCACACGTGCTCAATGGGGGACTAATCCAGTGAACGTGCAGGCCATGGAAGTTGTCTCACACCCTGAAGTGCATGTTGCGTTGCACGTTCCGTGTGTGGGTGTGCGTTATCTTGCTGGGAAACACCACGATGAACCGACCTTACAAATGGCGCAACAACGGGCTGAATGATGTTGTTGATGTGGGAAGTGCTGTTTAACGTACCCGGTACAAACACTAGTTGTGTACGGGAAGGATAGCTGATCGCTCCCTACACCATGAGACCAGGTGTAGGCCCTGTGTGTCGCTGGCGGATGCAAGAAGGGTGGAGACGCTCCCCTGTGCGTCTGCGAACACGCATACGGCCATCGGAGGCTCTCAAGCAGAATCTGCTTTCATCGCTGAACACGACAGATCGCCATTGCGTTTTCCAGTGCAGACGTTGGCGAAACCACTGCAGCCGTTCCTGACGGTGGGCTGGAGTCAGAGATACACATGCCAGAGGCACACGTGCACGTAGTCCTGCATTCAGTAGACGGTTGCGGATTTTTCGCACAGTCACCTCAGGTGCAACGGCAGCTCGGAATTAGCGTCGCATTGGATGTTCTGCTTGACAACGCCGCTCTTCTTATGCGTCGATCGGTCCGCTCATCAGTCCGTCTGTGACTCCCGGTTCCACGTCTTCTCGTGTGGGAATGTTCCTCGGACCATCTACGCCACCATCGTACCACCACCGATACTTCCCGTCCAATTCTCTCCGCAATACGACGATACGACCACCCGGCCTCGCGGAGTCCGACTAGACGACCTCGCTCAAAGTCCGATAACTGCTGAAATCGTACACGTCTTCCATGTCCAGGAATTGCAGCTTCTTCAGGGTCTTCGCACGTGTCCGTGCGTTGACGACTGATTACATTCACTTCGCCGTACTCCTTAAATACCACCGACGATCATTTGCATATTATGCCGTGCTGTGGCGTAAGCGCTCACCGGTTGGTCCCGAAATTAATATCACACCTACGTAAACTCGACCTCATTAACAAATGTAAATTTCATGATCGTCCGTCAATTCCTTCTTGGTGTTCGTTTTTCACTTTCCGCCAGTGTATATACCGATGAGTCAATTCATTACGACCACTTACCTAATAAACTGTAGGACCCCCTTTAGCCTGCAAAGTAGCGGCCACTCGGCAAGGCATCGATTCGATGAGGTGGCGATAGCTATCCTACGGTATCTGGTATCATAATATCAACATCAGGTCCTCCAGTTCCAGTGCATTTCGGAGTGTAGTGTTTTAACGCAAACCCATTCTCCAACGTCGTACCACAAATATTCGATTGTATTCATGTCAGGTGAATTTGGAGGCCAGGACATTAACAGAAAGTCACCACCCTGCTTCCCGAACCACTCCCTGACGATTCTGGCAGTGTGGAATGGCGCATTATCCTGTTGGTAATGGCTATCACCAGCGGAGAACATAGTTGCCATGGATGGGTGAACTTGGTCCGCAACGATGTTCAGATACCTGACAGCTGCCAGGGATTGCGCTCTTGGGATAATGGGGACCAAAGAGTCCCAAGAAAATATCGCCCAGAGCATAACACTGCCGCCGCCTGCCGGTTTTCCACCAAAAGTGCATCCAGGTGCCATAGCCTCCGTTGGTAATCGGCGTATCCGCACTCGGCCGTCTACGTGATGTACAAGAGAATCACTAAAATGCTGATGCCACGCGTAAACGTACGATGCGTTCATTACCATTTCACTTTACATGACCAGTATCTCTGATGGTGATTTTCAAAGTAAAACACAAAATGTGATATAAGCACGGTTCACAGTTGATGATATTTTCAACTTAGATGTACTAAATATACCGCTGATAAAGAAATACTGCAGCTTCATAAAGAGAGGAAATGGAATGACGCCACTTGCCGTCAGATCCCGAGATGGGTGCTGCAAACCACCAAAACCAAACAATCCCTCGCATCAGTCCCGCAGCTAGGAACGATTCGAGAAACTTTTTGGACCAACTTTGTACACTACATTCGTATCAAATATGTTAATCATCTTTCATTTCGGGTTCCAATATCCTTTTTTCCTGCTGTTCTCTTTTGCCTCAGTAGCTGTAACTGCAAGTACAGCTTTATGAATTTCTACTTCTAGCAGGAATGTAAAGAAAATGTGTTTGGCAAATGCATTCTGTATAATGTTTTATGAACCGTAGGTAAAATGATGTACCCAACTCAAGGCCGGTAGCGGAACAATGAATGCATCGACCAGATTCCAATAACCGCTGAAACAGCTTTGCGTCGACTAGGTGGCGGAGTGGTACTACGCATTGGGTTTTAAACATTGGCGTAAGATACGCGTCTGTTCGAATTCCGGCTAAGAGGTAGATGGTGTGTTTTTCCAACTGTGCGGGCTTTCTCCATTTCCCTGGAGTCAGTGGCCACAGTTTAGGGACTGGCAACCATTTATAGGCCGCTAACGTGCTCAAAATGGTCTTTAAATATCCAAACAAATAAACTCCAGAAGCAAATAATTCCGTCTTATGCACGATTTTTAAATAACTCAAAATTACCACCTATTATAAAACACACTATATTGACAAAAGTCACTGGACACCACTTCAAAAGCAAATGAACGGATCCGCTGCATTGTTAAGATGCGTGGTACAGCTGCAAACGGTATAAAACCAAGACTGCAGCTGACCGCGATCATATCGCACTGTGAGGTTGAGTGAAAATTCCGCGGCTGGAGAGAACTGATTTGAGAAAGGAAATATTCCTGGGTGTTATATTAATGGGTTGTCCATAAGCGAAACAGATATGATTTTAAACTTACCCAAGTCAACTGTTTTGGATGTACTGAATAAGTGGCAGACACATGGCGTGCCGGAAGCAGCAAAACGTACCGGCAGACCAAAAAACATCAATGATAGAGGACGTCGAAACCTCAGGAGAGTCGTTACAACTAATCGACGGAGTACTGCACAAGAACTCAGTGTACAGAATAGTAAAAATGCTGAAACCATGGTATGTACACGTACCATTCGCACAGAACTTTATTCCATGGGTTACGTGGTCGTACAGCTTCTCATGCTACTCGTCGTTTAGCGTGGTGTAAAAAACATTTATCTTGGACCGTAGATCAATGGTAACGGGTCCTATGGGCTGATGAATCCAGATACACGATCCATCAGTCTGATGGCCGTGTGTGGGTATGGCGGCAGCAGGGGAACGCTACTTACCGCAGTGTACTGTTCCTACGGTTAAGTTTGGAGCTGGCAATGTACTCGTGTGGGGGTGTTTTTCGTGGTATTGTCCCGGCCCATTGGTTATCGTGGCAAACCTGTTAACCAGCACGTCTACCTTGATATTCTGGAGAATTATTCCCTACCAACGCTGTGGCAATACTATGAAACCGAGCCTTGTTGGTACCAGCAGGATAATGCACGGAACCATAAAGAAAGGACTGTTGCGGCGTGGTTTGACATAAATTCTGTATCGTGTGTTAACTGGCCAACACAAATGCCTGATCTAAATCCCATAGAGCACCTATGGGATGAATTAGAGCGCCGCATAAGAAGTTTGGAACCATGGCCTACTACTAAGCAACCGTAAGGAACAGCATTGTATACTGAATGGGAGCGCATACCTATCGCTGTGTTCCAAAACCTTGGCAAAAACATGTCTCGAAGGGTCAGTGCATGCATTAAGGCCAAAGGTGGTTTCAAAATATCTTTATTCAAGGTAGAAATCAGGAGACGAACTAATAAGGACGTCTAAATACAAATAAAATACGATCAAAGATCGGTAAACTACTAAAACCTATATAAAAATATACAGCATAGTGCACAAGTTGAAAAATGGAGCAAAATTACAGCTCGTGATAAATGAACAGCGACAAGCATGTCTGGGCATTTAGGAAGGATTTTAACAAAAAAACTTATTGCTCATAAGTGCATTGCTGTGCGATTAACAAACTTGTTCAAGAAAATATTGAGAGCTTCAGGAGACAACATTTCTCTTGAAAAAAAAAAAAAAAAAAAAAAAAAAAGGACAGTACGGTGTAACACATCATAGTTACAAGAATGTACAGTACAAAGCAATTGACAAACTGATCATAAGACAAATCAATGAAATGATGAATATCAGGAGTAGAACAAACTTGGACTTCCTGGTGTAAATATAATATATTACCTGTTCGGCAATATTCAAAAACAATGTACAGATATACAGCACAGTGTCAACATGTTACAAATCAAAATCGGACCATATACAGAAATGTAACACTATTCTGTTGACCAGATAGAAAATGTAAGTATTATAAGAAAACACACGATGAATAAAGCTTTAACATATTCTCACTATCCATATGTAGTAATAGAATAATGATAGTACCAAGCATCACCTCACACAAAAGAACAAAATAGGTAAAATGTTTTTCAAAATATATTACTCATGAGTACACCACCATGCAATTGACTAACTTGTGCAAAAATAAATACAGTAAGAATCATTAGTCAACATGTCTCTTGAAAGAAGGTACGATATGACAGTGAGTTTTAACACAACATATTTACAAGGATGTACAGTACTATGCAATTTAAAAAACTGATTATCAGACAAATCATTGGAATGTTTAATAACAGGAAATAACTAAACTTGGACATTCTGATGCAAATAAGATGGATTACTTGTTCCGCAATATATTGAAAACTATGTACAATTATACAGCACAGTGCAAACATGTTCGGGAAACAAAATAGAACAAAATTACAAAAAACTACACTGCAGAAACAATTTCTATGTTTATACAGCACTATGCTAATGACTAACTGCAATATTTATACTCAAAATGTAAACTAAAGACGAACTAACTTGAACGTCAATGTAAAAAAAAAAAAAAAAAATACAAGATGAGTGTCACAAAAAACAATTTGCTGTGTAAACATGTACAGCCCTTTATAAAAAAACCCATGCGGTAAATTTCCAAGCTGTGCAAAGATCTTGAAAACAGATTGTTGATATTTACATATGCATTTCTGATTCAAAAAGGTCAAATACCAAATCTGCCGACCGTCAGGTACAATGACGCTGGCGAGCTGGTAAACCATGAGGCAGCCGGTGACCAGGTGGCAAGGAACTGGCTCTCCCGACGCTGAGTAACTGCAACAGAATACTCTAGCCGAAGTCGAGATGTCAGACGGTCGCGGAAATGGCATAATAATGCCGTAGAAGCTTCATGCACAGTCAGAGGAGTAGTCAAATATCTGCAGCGTTGATGAAACACGTAGATTACATGCTTCGCTAAAATAAAAATATAGGCACAGACTGATGGGAGCTTGACTGGGGGATAGTTCTGTAGCAGAAGAGTCCGATATGCATCAAATGTAAGATCTGCTGTAATGGAACATTGGGCGATAGTAAATGCCAAGTTCAGCATTGGGAGTAATATAACACAGTGTTGATAGACATGGGAGACATCAGCCTCCCCGAGCACAGAAAGGGCAAAGAGGGGAATCGAGAAGAGACATTCGGAAAAGAACGGAGGGAACAGGAAGGCGGCGATGGAGGAAAAGCCAATGGGTATTAATTTCTAGAGGAGCAGAAAGAGGAGACAGGGCGGCTGACCACACCGTAGCAGTGGCAGCAAGGGGAACATCAGGAATGGGGAGAGGAGGAGAAGAATGGGACATAGAGAGGAACCAATAAAGAGCAGACACCGAGAGAGAAGAAATGGGATGAGCTGAGCCAGAAGTAAGCAAGAAAAGAGGAAATGGGAGAGAAGCAGAAGGAACAAAGGAAAGACCTGAGTGGGAAGCAAGATGAGGAAATTGAGAAATGATAGATGAAAGAATAGAGTCGTAGATGTCACGAGAGGAGGAGGAGAGGAGAAGAGAGGGAGGGAGGCTGGCGAAGGGTCGCCAAGAAAGGTCAGGGTTAGTGAGATCTTTAACTGTTACCACACCTGCTCGGAGCCAGGTAGGATAGGCAAAGTACGGAAGATGAGAGGGGTGAATAATCGAAGAATAAAAGAGGGGTTCAGCAAGGAGCTCAGTTGTGGAATCAGGTGGAGAACGAGAGAGAGGGAGGGAACGAAGGAAAGTTAGAGCTTCACGGTAAACAGGGGAAGTCGAATGAGGGTAAGGGGTCGGTGGTCCATGAGTAGTAAGGAGAGAAAAGAAAAGTTAGGGTTGCTCGGGGAGGCGATGACGTCCCTAGCTAAAACGGCATCTGGTACTGGCGACGTGAAGAGACGGAGAAAAGTAGTAATTCTGACGGCCTTGTAGTACTCCTGTGTATCAAGGAGTCCGATGCCGCCGTGATCCGGAGGAGGCAAAGCTTTGTGACACTGACCCAGTGGTGGCAGGTCCAAATCAGAGAAGTAAGACATCGGGTAATTTCATGAAGGCGGAGTTGTAGAGACTTGACACCAAGCCAAGAGTGTGTGCACAAGGAAATCAGGTAAGTTCGAGAGAGGCGAGCTCTCTAGAAGAATGATGAGCAGAACTGGGCTCTCCTCCAGGAGGCAGTTGACCTGAGCAAGCGTGGGTGAATAGCATTCCACGTGTAGAGGGGGCAGCTTGCAAGGAACCAAGATGAACTCCAAGGAAGCGCTGTGAGATGGACGACCAGCTTGCTCCCCAAGGGGTGTCTACACGATGTGCCCATGAGCCGCACCATAAACCAGTGCTTTTAGATGAGTTGAGCGCTGCACCGGAGCATGATACATAAGCTGCGAATAGACGTTGGAGACACGGAAACTGTGAGTCATGACGGATGCAGATGGTGACATCATCTGCGTATGCAACAGAGGTAGTGGCATGATGTCTTGTGCAGGCAGAGAGTGGTGGCAGAACTGCTTTAAAGGATTGGTGTACAGAGCGGAGGAAGGGTTCAATTGCGATTGCAAAGAGTTGTCCGGAGAGTGGGCAACCCTGCCGCACTCCCCGGCGGAAGGAAATAGGCGCTGTGAGAAAGGTGGGCAGCTTGACCTGGAGAACGGCGTCTTCATAGAGGGAGAAAAGAAGAGAGACGAAGGAAGGAGGAAAACCGAAGTGAAGGAGTGTAGCCGATAGATAGGAATGTGAGATATTATCAAAAGCGGATTGTTGGTCAAGAGAGAGAAGGGCGAGGGGTTCAGAGCGAGATCGGGCAAGATGGATTAGATCATTTAGTAGATGGATGTTATGAGAAAGTGAACGGCCGGGAACTGTGTAAGTTTGATTTGGGGAGAGAATGTGAGTGAGAATGGGGTTAAGGCGTTGGGAAAGAAGTTTAGTATAAAGTTTATAATCTAGATTTAAGAGGGAGATAGGGCGCCAATTCCCCAGGTCAAGGAGATCACCTTTCTTAGGGAATAGTACAACATATGCTACTGTGAATCGCCTTGGTAGAGGGGAGTGATTGAAAGCAGCAGAAAGTGCAGAAAAGAGAAATGGTAGAAGAAGAGGTAGAAAGGTTTTATAGAAGAGGAAAGTGAGGCCGTCCGGACCCGGTGCGGCCCTAGAGTTTAAAGAAGAAAACGTAGAGGATAGTTCAGAGAACGTGGGAGGAAGGAGGAGGGAAGAGGCAAGATGGGGAGGAACTTGTGGTAGGTTAGAAAGAAGTGATGCTGAAGCTGAAGAGGATGACGGAGGAGATTCACAGAACTTCTCTGTATAGAACTTTCGGACCTGGGAACATAGAGTGAGTGGATCATCAGACACCTCTCCAGATGCGAGGCGAAGGTGCCGAAGTGAATTCGATGCTGTTCGTGTTTTTTCCATGGATGTAAGGAAATCGTAATTGGATGCGTCTGGCGATAGATGTTGTAGCCGGAGACGTCGTAGAGCTTGTTGAGCCAGAGGAAGGAGGATTGATCGCAGTTCTTCTTGATAGTGGCAGAAGAGAGGATCACTTAGGCTTAGGATGGAGAGCATGGAACGGACATGGTTGAGACGCATGTTTTGAAGCGTTTTTGCTTTAAAAGAAAGATTGCGAACGTGGAGAACGAGTTGCTGTTTAATGTCCAAACAAAAAGTCAGACCACAAGGAGCTGATTGAAGTTGAGGTCGTTTGTCCTCAAGGAAGGAGCGTACTGAAGTACAGAAGTCTGGATCTGTAAGAAGAGTGTCGTCAAGAGTCCATGGACGAATTGTACGGGGTTGTGCTGGAACTGCTTGAATAATAAGAACGATGGCACAATGGTCAGAAGAAGCTGTAGGAGTGATAATAGATTCTGTCACAGCTGTAAGCAGAGTAGATGAGGCGTAGTATCTGTCAAGGCGAGCTGTGTACGGATTTTGATTATGTTGCGAGCGCCAAGTATGTACAGTCGATGAAGGATGGAAGTGACGGTGAACATCAATGAATGAGTTGTCGGAGACCACTGACTGAAGAAGATTCACCAAGTTAACACGGCGTTCTCTGGTGGAAGGAGATCGGTCCAGGGTAGGATTCAGAGTGCAATTGAAATCCCC
Organism: Macrothele yani; assembly: GCA_039090855.1. Taxonomy (NCBI): domain Eukaryota; kingdom Metazoa; phylum Arthropoda; class Arachnida; order Araneae; family Macrothelidae; genus Macrothele; species Macrothele yani. The sequence continues at coordinate 193,863,670 of CM076995.1, forward strand.
TCCAATTAAAACATGATCTATGGGAGGAATGCGAGACAAGGCACGACGAAGGCGAGTAAAAAGTATTGTCAAGTGGGTTGAAGAGCCTGGAATATAAATATTAAATATATGATAAGATGTGGAAGCTATGGTGAATGATGCACACTGTAATAGGTCTCGACATAAGTTTCGAACCGAAAAAGAGGTGATTATGGAGTTGAAAGTATGGCGGATACCTATAGCTAGACCACTATGGGATGATAGTTGGTAGGCGTGGTGAAATGTGTAGTTCCACTGGCGCCATCGTGAGAATATCGTAGTGGATTGGCAATTCGTCTCTTGTAGTAAGAGAAGATCAGCTCCTAACGGAGTGAGGTCTTCATGTACCAAGGCATTAGAAAACGGGGATGAAAATCCCCTGCAATTAAGAGATACAATCTTGAAGACTTTTTTCCAGTAATGCTTGCTGAAGAGCCTTCACAACAGGAGGAAATGATTTGAGTCGATTAAAATAGGTTTTAGCCCACGGATGTTCCTTGCGAAGGTGGGAGATGCATTGATTAAGGACTTGGATCTGATCATGCACTAGAGGGAGAAACGATGCATACTTTGAGAGTAAAGCATGCGTTGTGGAGTGGTCTGTCTTATGTGACAGGTATTGATGTAAATCTTCAAATGAAATCGGCCCAGTAGGAACCGAGCCATCCTTAAGGTATTCGACAAGATCCTCAAATTTAAGAGGAGGCTCTTCGTCGGCCTGGACAGAAGAGGTAGCAGCCTTTGATGGTGAATTCTTTCGAGAGGTACTACCAGTACGGGGAGAGGTGCGGGGTGATGCGGCAGTCGGCTTCTTCGGTGGCGTCTGCGAGAAGAACCACGACGTTTCAGCGAAGGCTCAGTTGAACTCTCATCAACTCGAGATTCGTGGCCAGAACATCCGTCATCAGCAGATTTAGAAGTATCAATGATAAGGGCAGTGGAGAAACCCCCTGAAGGGGACTCGGCTACAGAATGACCACGCATGGGAAGCGAACAATTAAGTGAGGAAAATCCAGTTGCTGGTCGAAGGATAAAGGGTCCGTAGACACGCGTTGACCAACTCCTGCAGTCGACTTTTGTGAAAGTTTCGATTCTGAAGCTTTCTGTGCAGTGGAAGAAGGTGTGCTCGGCTCAGAAGAGGGCCAGAAGTTGTAGGAGAATTATTAGGAGCCTGTGATGCTAGATGTGGGCAATGCACACGTAAATGATTCTCTCCGTGGTAAAAAGTGCAGTGGAGGAAGGTAGTCACTTCAATTCTCCTACGTTGCTGTCCACAACGAACGTTGAGCACCTTTGGGCAGGCGAGCAAATGTTCATCAGATGGAAAGATCACTCTTGCACTTCGGCGAAATCCTCCTATGGATTTATCGTCTGGATCTCTCGGCGCGGCTGAAAGAGTAGTAACTGGCCCAACAACTCGGCCGAACTTACTGAGTACAGTGCACAGCGCAACGTCTGACACCTCAGGTAAAACCGGATAAAATGTAACCTGGATTGGACGCTGAGAGACAGGTTCTGGTAGAAGATGGACGTCTTTGAGGGACAAACCTTCTGTCAAGACAAGATCCGCATGCTCTTTAAGAGCAAAGTACACCAACACAGCTCGAGGTTTTCGAGCCATGTGAGTAATACTGGCTCCAGCTGGAAGTATCTGCTTGAGAGCCATACTATATTCTTTCAACTTTGTGTCTGGGAGCGCATCAAAACACACTCCGAAGTCCATTCTAGAATAGAATTGTTTTCCTGCTGGGGAATCTTCGGGAATATCTATGGTGGCAGTGAGGCCATCAACAATGACGTACGAGTCTGGTAAGACTTCTGCAACAAACTTGGAAGGGGCTTTTGTTCCAGTAAGAGCGGCAGAGTATGCCCTAGGAGCAGGACTCGAGCGTGAGGGCTGCAACGCAACCTGCTGTTTGAACTGAGTTGAAGTAGAGGGTAAATTAGCAGCGCTGTCAGACACATCCATGTCTTCACTTAAAGCAACAGAGAGTTGCGCTGCACTGACGTCACTGGTCGAAGCAGGGCAAGAAGCTTGAGCTGTAGTTGAGGAGTCACTTTCCACTTCTAGTGGTTGGGTGACGTCACCTACAAGCATTGGAGGAGATTGGTCTCGTGTCGAGGAGGAGCAGGAGGCGGCAGGAAATGCCTCGCTGATATGGGCGTGGACATCGCTCTTATCAGCAGCAGCCGCCGCCATTGTTAATGACGAGGGCTGCCTGAGAAATCGACCAGCTCTGTCGACAATTCAAATAATGATAACAGAAAAAATAAACTACTCACCAACTTGGGAGATGTATCAAAACAAAGCACGAACCTTCAGCTTGAAGGAACACGAAAGGAAAATGACGAACCACACGATAAAACACACTAAATAGGCACACAACACGGAGCTCAGAAAAACGTGACTTAGGCCAAAGGTGGGCCGACACTGTACCAATGTATGTCAATAAATGCTATGTTGTTTTTCTCTTCTAGGTGTCCGGTGACGTTTGTCAATATACACCTACTTCAACAAAAGAAAATACAAAACGAATACTAAAAAAACGGGGGCCGGGAACCAATATATGTGATATATACACGTATATATATACGTGTATATATATATATATATCTTTGTGGAAGTGAGAAAATGCAGAGTTTTTGCTGGTCCTTGATAAAGCCAAGGCTCAGTATTCTCGACACCTTCTACATTCAGTTGTTTTAATTTTATTTTTTTTTCTTTTCTCCTTTTACTCACACAGGTAGATACATAACCTTTTCTATGTTGTACTAGGTGTGAGTCAAAATTATATTTGTATATTTTTTTTGCTTAGGTATCTTTATAGAATATATATATATATATATATATATATATATATATATATATATATATATATATATATATATATGTATACTAAAGAGCAAAGCCGAAAACATAAGAAAAACTTTAGAATTTAAAACAGTTATAAAAATTCAGAATTCACATTCTATTAAGAAGAGACTGAAGCAAAAATTTTTTTTAACTCATTCCAAGTACAACATAGAAAAAGTTATGGTTGCAAGCTAAATTGTTAACTAAAGCTTGGTCATACAACTCTGCGGAGGTCATGACATATATATATATATAAAAAAATTCTGGTAGGCTTATTACTTGCATCCATGACTTTGCAGAAACCCATTTCCAAATAGGTCTTTGTGAAAGTGAGAAAATGCAGAGTTTTTGCTATTCCTTGATAAAGCCAAGGCTCAGTATTCTCGACACTTTCTGCATTCAGTTGTTTTTTCTTTGTTTCTCTTTTTACTCACACCGGTCAATACATAACCTTTTGTATGTTGTACTTGGAATGAGTTAAAACATTTTTTTGCTTCAGTCTCTTCTTAATAGAATATATCATCATCATCATCATTGTCAACCATTATCAATCCACTGCTGGACGAAGGTCTCCCCAAGTTTCCTCCACAACGGTCTGTCTTGTGCCAGTCTCCTCCATTTCACCCCTGCATACTTTCGAATTTCATCCACCCATCTCCCATGTGGTCTTCTTCTGGGTCTTTTCCTGTCCCTTGGAATCCAATCTAAAATTTCGGCTGTCCATCGATGATCTGTCCTTCTGGCAGTATGTCCAGCCCATTGCCATTTCAGGGATTTAACTCTGATCATGATGTCTTCCACTCTTGTCATTTTTCGGATCCACGAGTTCCTCTTCTTATCTCTCCTGGTTACACCAAGCATGCACCTCTCCATGCTGCTTTGAGTTGTCTGCAGCCTTTGTATGTCTCTTTTAGTTAAGGTCCACGTCTCTGCACCATACGTAAGCACTGGAAGGATGCATTGATCAAACACTTTTCTTTTAAGACATAATGGCATATTGCTCTTGAAAATTATGCTGTTTCTTCCAAAAGCTCTCCAGGCAAGTTTTGTACGCCGATTAATTTCTTCATCAATGTGACCCTCACTTGATATCTGCTGTCCAAGATAAACGTACGTGTCTGTTATCTCCAGCTTTTCTCCATCAATCGATAAATCTTCATTTCTTGTAAAAGCATTGAACATCACTTTTGTCTTCTGAAAGTTCATTTTTAATCCCACTTCTTTACTCTTGTCAGCATGTTCCTGGATCATACTCTGCAGCTCTGATGGGGTAGTTGCAAAAATGACTACGTCATCAGCAAAACGAAGGTGGGTTAGATAATCTCCATTAATCTTTATCCCTTTGTTTTCCCAGCTCAGCGACTGAAAAACACCCTCCAATGTCGCATTAAAGAGCTTCGGAGATATGGTGTCACCTTGTCTCACTCCCTTTCCAATTTTTATGTGTGTTGTATTTTCAAACAGCCGAATCTTTGCTCTTGCATTTTCATAGATGTTATTAATAATATTAATGTATGCATCTTCAATACCGCAGGTTTTCAGAGCCATTGTAACTGCTGATGGTTTCACCGAATCAAAGGCTTTTTCATAATCGATAAAAGCCATGCACAATGGAAGTTCATATTCCCTCGCTCTTTCAATTAGTTCTCTCAGTACGTGGATATGATCTATTGTGCTGTAGCCACTCCTGAATCCAGCTTGTTCTCTCGGTTGAGCCATGTCCAGTGTTACCTTCAAGCGGTGTGAAAGAACTTTAATGAAGATTTTATAAACTACTGATAGGAGGCTGATAGGTCTGTAGTTTCCGAGATCCTCAATGTCACCTTTCTTATGTAGCAGGATCATTGTAGCGGTGTTTCAATCCTCAGGAATCTTTCCTTCATTAAGGCATCGAGTGAAAATTTGGGCGAGTACTGTTTCGATTTCTCCACTTGCTTCTTGTATGATGTCTACAGTAATTCCATCTTCTCCTGGAGCTTTTCCCCGCTTCATGTTCTTGATTGCATGTGCAACTTCTGCTGGAAGGACTGGAGGAACTCTGGTACTGGTATCTTTCATGATGTCTGGAGTGCATGTATCATCCCTTTCATATAATTTGGAGTAGAAATCTTTCACTCTTGTCAAAATTTCGCCTCTATTTCTTGTTACCGAACCATCTTCTTTTCTCAGTGCCATAATCTGTTTTCTTCCCTTACTGAGATGTCCCTTTGCTATCTTTAGGCTTTGGTTGTTTTCAATTGCTTTCCTCACTAGTTCACAGTTGAATTTTCTTACGTCTTCAGTGATACTTTTTCTTACTGTCTTGCATAGCTCTATATATTCCACTTTGGAAGTCACATCTTCTTTAGTTGTCCTCATCTCTCTTCTTTTTTGCATCAACATTTTCGTTTTTCCTGATAATTTGTTTACATGCAACTTGTTCTTAGACCCAGCTAATTTTGTTGCTGTTTCCATAAGAGCTTTGGTTACTTTTCTGTTAACTTCAGAGATGTCCACTTCTTCCGATGTTAGGCCTTCCAAAGCAGAGAATCTGTTCTTCAGTTCCAACTTGAAGGTATTATGGTGTTTTTTAAGGTTGGTTATGTCAATACATTTTGTTTGTCTTATGAGCTTGCCACGTTCAAGTTTAGTGTTGAGGTGCATCTTACATCTCACCAATCTATGGTCACTACCTGTGTTGAACTTGTTTAGCACACTGCAGTCTTCTATGACGAATTTTTTGTTACACATAATAAAATCAATTTCACTTGTCGTCCCATTTGGATGTCTCCATGTCCATTTCCTGTGTGGCTTTTTCTTTAAGAAGGAGTTCAAGATGAAAAACCCTTCTGCCTCTGCAAACTCAACGAGAGTATTTCCACGCTGGTTTCTGTTGCCGTGACCGAATTTACCTACTAAAGTTTCATTCTGTTGCCGTTGCCCTATTTTTGCATTGAAATCTCCCATAATTATTTTCAAGTGCTGCTTACCTTTATTATTTAGATGACAAATTTCCTCATAAAATTCTTCAATTTCTTCTTCAGGATGACTTGTGGTGGGTGCATAAGTTTGAATAATCTGAGCCTGGTATCTTTTCGAGAGTTGGACAACAAGTCGTGCAGCTCTGTCAGAGGAACTTTCAACTTCTACAACTTTATCCTTCAGTTTCTTGTTTATTATAAATCCAACACCACTAGTTCTGCCAGTATCTGTCCCACGATAGTAGAAGAGATGTCCACTTTTCAGTTCAATGAGATCTTCTCCTTTTCTCCTTACCTCACTTAGCCCCACGATGTCCCACTTGATCCTTTGTAGTTCCTCTTCCAATTCAAGAAGCCTTGAATCAGAAGATAGGGAGCGTCCATTGTAAGTAGCCAAGGTCAGCATCAGATGGCAGCCTAATCCGGTCCTCCGGGGATTCTTAGCACCCTCTGCCTTCATGTCGCACTGGCCGCTGCCTTGGCCAGGTACATTCCAGCTGCCGGAGACTGAGGGCCAAGATTTAAGTTGTGGAATCATTTTGGAGGGGTTTGGCCATAACTCACCACGCTGGCCAAGCGGGTTGGTGAGTGTGGGATAGAATTTCCTCTAATCCCGATGGTATAGTTATACCGCTATTGGCGGTCGTCAGAGCCCCTTTAGTGGGAACAGGATGCACCACGAGAAGGCGGGGTTGACATTTGTCAAGGAGAGGCTGTGATGTTACGCATCACCTGACCTTACATCCCTAGAATATATATATATATGGGTGTGTGTGTGTGTAACAATGACATGTTGTATATATGTGAGTGTGCGTGTAAACAATAACCACTCGTATCGCTACAAGAGCCTCCTTGAATAAGACAAAAATCAACATCCCCCGCCCCGCTTCCTTTTCATTCAACATAAAAACGAAAAAACCTTCCCAATACATCAAGTACTTGAAATGAACTGGAACAGAAACACACTACCAAATTAACTGGAAAACTAATAATTACAGATTAATCCTAAGAATAATGAATGCAAACGTAATACCACCTACTTCAACAAAACAAAATACAAAACGAATACTAAAAGAACGGGAGCCGGGAACCAATCTTCTGAAAAAAGAAACATCCCTTGCCACCGTTCTGGTTAAGGTTTCATGCAGGCGTATTATTAACTCCAGTAAGTTCCAAACGAGGGGTAGCAATTTTGATAAAATTTAGAAAAAACCGCTGGTTTTTCCTACTTGAACCATAGGAACTCACGAGAACTCACATACACCAAACATAGCACTTACCTCAAATAAAAAGAACCCTGAAAGTTAACTGAAACCGAGCAACTACGTTTAGAACCAAACTAAAACACTTCCAAGTACCCGGGCACCCTTAACCACCTCATGATAACTGACAAGATAAAAGTTATTTAAGCAAAAATATGTAAATACGAATGTGGCGACCTCTAGCAAATTATAGTAGTAAAAGAAACAGGACGTGTATGCAAAAGTGTGTGTAAAGATAGAATGTCTTGTGTTATTTTTCCGGGGCGTCTCGGAAGAAGTTACAATAAATTGTGCCCGACGGAAATGGTTATTTAACAGAAGAGTTGGACAACAAGTCGTGCAGCTCTGTCAGAGGAACTTTCAACTTCTACAACTTTATCCTTCAGTTTCTTGTTTATTATAAATCCAACACCACTAGTTCTGCCAGTATCTGTCCCACGATAGTAGAAGAGATGTCCACTTTTCAGTTCAATGAGATCTTCTCCTTTTCTCCTTACCTCACTTAGCCCCACGATGTCCCACTTGATCCTTTGTAGTTCCTCTTCCAATTCAAGAAGCCTTGAATCAGAAGATAGGGAGCGTCCATTGTAAGTAGCCAAGGTCAGCATCAGATGGCAGCCTAATCCGGTCCTCCGGGGATTCTTAGCACCCTCTGCCTTCATGTCGCACTGGCCGCTGCCTTGGCCAGGTACATTCCAGCTGCCGGAGACTGAGGGCCAAGATTTAAGTTGTGGAATCATTTTGGAGGGGTTTGGCCATAACTCACCACGCTGGCCAAGCGGGTTGGTGAGTGTGGGATAGAATTTCCTCTAATCCCGATGGTATAGTTATACCGCTATTGGCGGTCGTCAGAGCCCCTTTAGTGGGAACAGGATGCACCACGAGAAGGCGGGGTTGACATTTGTCAAGGAGAGGCTGTGATGTTACGCATCACCTGACCTTACATCCCTAGAATATATATATATATGGGTGTGTGTGTGTGTAACAATGACATGTTGTATATATGTGAGTGTGCGTGTAAACAATAACCACTCGTATCGCTACAAGAGCCTCCTTGAATAAGACAAAAATCAACATCCCCCGCCCCGCTTCCTTTTCATTCAACATAAAAACGAAAAAACCTTCCCAATACATCAAGTACTTGAAATGAACTGGAACAGAAACACACTACCAAATTAACTGGAAAACTAATAATTACAGATTAATCCTAAGAATAATGAATGCAAACGTAATACCACCTACTTCAACAAAACAAAATACAAAACGAATACTAAAAGAACGGGAGCCGGGAACCAATCTTCTGAAAAAAGAAACATCCCTTGCCACCGTTCTGGTTAAGGTTTCATGCAGGCGTATTATTAACTCCAGTAAGTTCCAAACGAGGGGTAGCAATTTTGATAAAATTTAGAAAAAACCGCTGGTTTTTCCTACTTGAACCATAGGAACTCACGAGAACTCACATACACCAAACATAGCACTTACCTCAAATAAAAAGAACCCTGAAAGTTAACTGAAACCGAGCAACTACGTTTAGAACCAAACTAAAACACTTCCAAGTACCCGGGCACCCTTAACCACCTCATGATAACTGACAAGATAAAAGTTATTTAAGCAAAAATATGTAAATACGAATGTGGCGACCTCTAGCAAATTATAGTAGTAAAAGAAACAGGACGTGTATGCAAAAGTGTGTGTAAAGATAGAATGTCTTGTGTTATTTTTCCGGGGCGTCTCGGAAGAAGTTACAATAAATTGTGCCCGACGGAAATGGTTATTTAACAGAAGAGGTTGAAACGATATTAAAAGCCTGATTTTTGAAATATTTATATCATTATACTAAAACAGTAACTTTTTAAAATAAAAAAACACAAACTTTTCTTGGATACTGATTTTTAATACAGGATGAAAAAAGACTTCTTAATTGCTTAATAGTATTAAACTTATTATTACAGATTCTTATAATCCTAAAAACCTGGGAAATGATAATATTTATATGGACACAATTTGAAATATTTGAATACCAGCTGCTCAACATATTAGAGATGAAAACCAAATGAATTCTTTTGTCGTAACTACCTATTTCAATACCATGTTTGCGAATACACAAATCCAAATCAAGCAAAATATTTTTTTATTAGAACTGGTTTTACATAACAACAGTTCTTGGAGATAAATGTCTTTCAAGGCAATAAAATAGCATTTGAACGCAAATATAATTTAATCATCAACATACCGAAAAGGACAAAAAGGAAATGAGCCAAATATACACTCATAATGGTGAAGATAAAGTTTAGCCAACAAACTAGGTAAAGGTTAGACAACAACTTATATATATATATATATTGTTCGATATTCCTTTGTTGTTGTTTCATAACTCTCTATCTATATATATAAATACATGTATATAATTAAAAACACATTAATACTTTTGATTCAGTAGAATCCTACATCAGATGTATGTTAAAAGCCAATGGCACTGAAAGAAACCTGTAAGTCACATGGTCTTTATATACAACTGACGCCGTGCGTCTATTAGTGCTTGTATTTTAATGTTCAACCAATCACCTTAGGATGGATGGAGGTAACAATGTTGAAGAATTGTCAATTTTCCGAATTTGTTTCCACTGAGGGGTTTTTACATACGGATAATCATCATTGCTACTTGATAAATTAACAGACTTTCCGTTAATAATAAGTGGGACTTAGCTTTAAGGGTACAAAGGATTTTAGTGTTTTCCCTTCAACGGGAAAAAAGACAAATAAGATTTGCAGTTCCTATTCCGTACTTGCCAAAAATAAATAACTCCTTAAGAACAATATTTTTGAAGAATAATGTGGGCTCTGGGACAAAAGCCATTAACATTTTACCGAAAATTAAGAATGACCAAGACGAGATCAACAGTGTTAATAAATTTAGAGTATATTTAATCCCACTGAAAGTGGAAGACTAGGAAGAACCGGACCGAGTGTATGGGGGATCAACTTCTAGAACTTCACGGTATTGTGTTGATTATTTCATCGGTTTTTATGTTTCGGTATTTATACTTTTCATTCGTTTACCAGCTTTATAAAAATGTTTTTAATAGTATCACACAGTCACATACAGTAGCGGAAAAAAAATCCCAACACCACGAAAAAATAGTTGCAGAGGAATGAAATGGCGGCAATACATTTATATAGGTAACATATTTAATCGATTAAGGTTTCAAGATCACAGCTTCAATCAATCCCACTGAAAGTGGAAGACTAGGAAGAACCGGACCAAGTGTATGGGGGCTCAACTTCTAGAACTTCACGGTATTGTGTTGATTATTTCATCGGTTTTTATTTTTCTGTATTTATACTTTTCATTCGTTTTCCAGCTTTATAAAAATGCTTTTAATAGTATCACACACACACACTGGCGGAAAAAAAATCCCAACACCACGAAAAAATAGTTGCAGAGGAATGAAATGGCGGAAATACATTTGTATAGGTAACATATTTAATCGATTAAGGTTTCAAGATCACAGCTTAATGTAAGCGCGAGAAGAGCCATTTTGAATGTGAATTGCTGGTACATTAATAACCGGTGTAACCGCCAGAATGTTGAATGCAAGCACGCAAACGTTCATGCATTGTGTCGTACTGGTGCTGGATGTCAGTTTGTGGGATGGAGTTCCATTGCCTGTTGCACTTGGTCGGTCAATACAGGGACGGTTAATGCTGGTTGGGGGTGACGCTATAGTTGTCGTCCAATCATGTGACATACGTGCTCGATTGGTGAAAGATCTGGTGATCTAGCAGGCCACGGCAACATGTCGACACTCTGTAGAGTATGTTGGGTTACAACAGCGGTATGCGGGCGAGCGTTATTCTGTTGGAAAACACCCCCTGGAATGCTGTTCATGAATGGCAGCACAACAGGTTGAATCACCAGACCGACGTACAACTGTGCCGTCAGGGTGCGTATGATAACCACGAGAGTGCTCCTACTGTCATAGGAAATTGCTAACCAGACCATAACTCCAGGTGTAGGTCCAGTGTGTCTCGGCCGCAGACAGGTTGGTTGCAGGCGCTCACCTGGCCTCCTTCTAACCAACACACGGCCATCACTGGCACCCAGGCAGAACCGGCTTTCATCAGAAAACACAACAGATCTCCACTCCGTCCTCCAATGAGCTCTAGCTTGACACCACTGACGTCGCAAACGGCAGTGGTTTGGAGTAAGTGGAATGCAAGCTACAGGGCGTCTGGCTCGGAGCTGTCCGTCAAGTAACCGATTTTTAACAGTTCGTTGTGTCACTGTGGTGGCAACTGTAGCTCGAATTGCTGCCGCAAACGCGGTACGATGCGCCACGGCCATACGCCGTACACGGCGGCTTTCCCTCTCAGTAGTGCCACGTGGCCGGCCGGAACCCAGTCTTCTTGAGGCAGTACCTTCCCTTTACCACCGCTGCCAACAATCATGCACAGTGGCTACATTCCTGCCAAGTCGTTCTGCAATATTGCGGAACGAAAATCCACCTTCTCGTAGCCCTATTACACGACCTCGTTCAAACTCCGTGAACTGTTGATAATGGCTTCTTCGTCTTTTTAACGGCATTCTTGACTAACATCAACACACTACGTCGAATCTCAACGATAACTATCGCTCACGAACGTTACAGCGCATATTTACAGCAGACCTGCTTTGCATGTTCCGAGGGGCGCTACTAGCGCCACACGTATGCGCCGAGCACGAAAAGTTTATAGACGTCATCTTACAGATGTACTCTCACCGCCTACCAACTGTCGTTTATCTAACACAACCCCTTCTTGGTGTTGGGATTTTTTTCCGTCAGTGTATATGACATGGAGGAGACTGGCACAAGACAGACCGTTGTGGAGGAAACTTGGGGAGACCTTCGTCCAGCAGTGGATTGATAATGGTTGACAATGATGATATACAGGGTGCATAGGAAAGTCCCTTTTGCCTGAAATAACTTGCGAACGGAGAGAGTTACAGTTCTGCAAGTGAGATAACGGTATAGTAAAGCGACTACGCCCGATTGAATGCTGTATATAGCAGCGCCCCTAGTGGCGAAATGCGGAAGTTAGCTATTGCAAATCGAAAACAAAAAGAAATAGAACAAATGTTTGAATTACAAAGTTGTAGAACATCAATTAATTAGTACAAAACGACATTTGTTTCACACGGGTAAGATATATTGTTGCCTGAATACCCAAAATGTCCGAAATCGATGCGAGACTTTTTGTGTGTACGTTTGAAGGGAACAGGCATAGGTATGAGCAAATACACACAATTTATTGCACAAATTCGTACTTATGTCAATACAGTTTGATGACGTCAGACAAAACAAAATCAAAAAAGGCAAACTGGCGCACAGTGATAAGAAGTTAATGTCGAGTATGTTCGAAGAGTTCGCCATTGCCCACGAGCCGTTTTACTACGCTTGTCGTGGTAACCGCACATGGATGTTGCCCAGCTGGAAAACGAACGGCATATTCCCCTGCAGCTAGCGCCGCGTTTCGTTGGCATTCGCCGTAAATAAGCATCATCTCGCAATATTAGGGGTGAGTGAAGCTCGCCATTCTCACACAGCGTACGTAGACCTAAACTTCTGATCAGGGTACATCCTGCTACTGGCTTTTATATCGTAGGTACGGTACAACGTCACAATAAGCATTTGCATACGGCTACATTTGCGAAATGTGAATATGCAGATTCGAATCGTCGGGCATCGATTTCGGACATTTTGGGTATTCAGGCGCCAATTTATCTTATCCGTGTGAAACAAATGTCGTTTAGTACTAATTAATTGATGCTCTACAACGTTGTGCTTGGAAATTTTGTTCTATCTCTTTTCATTTTCGATTTGCAATTACTAACTTCCGCATTTCACCACTAGAGGAGCTGCTATTAATTGCATTCGATCGGGCGTAGTCGCGTTACTATACCGTTATCTCACATAACTGTACCTCTCTCCGTTCGCAAGTTTTTTCAGGCTAATGGGACTTTCCTATGCACCCTGTATATATCATATTGCCAGAAGGACAGACCGTCGATGGACAGCCGAAATTTTGGACTGGATTCCAAGGGACAGGAAAAGACCCAGAAGAAGACCACGTGGGAGATGGGTGGATGAAATTCCAAAGTATGCGGGAATAACATGGAGCAGACTGGAACAAGACAGACCGTTGTGGAAGAAACTTGGGGAGACCTTTCTCCAGCAGTGGATTGAGAATGGTTGACGGTAATGATGATGATGATGATATATACACTGCTGAACAATTGCTAAGGACGAATCATAAACGGCTATATAGCGCATAAAAAAGTAAGTGTGGTTGGATGCCAAGTGAAATAAAATAATGTCAGAATGCCTGGACATTACAAGAAAGACAATTTATTGTGCTCTGAAATCCAGAAGGCTTTGGAACGTGTTCAAGAAACAAACAGGCCATTTTGTGCAGAATACGTAAACGTGAAAAAAATGCAATTACCCTCCGCAGGCGTTACGGCGTAAGATGTCAATACGGGATATGGCCACCATGGAGGGCGATGCAAGATTCCACACGTCGTGTCATGCTTTGCACAACATTATCAAGCAGCTGTTGGGGTAATTTTTCCCATTCCTCTGTCAGTGCACGGATGAGGGTGTCCTTGTTTATTGGAGGGCATTGGCGACCAGCAAGACTCCTCCAGAAAGCATCTCACACATTTTCAATGGGATTCAGATCTGGAGAACGTGCTGGCCATATGAGGCGTTGAATATCCTCGCTCTGAAGACACTTCTGGACAGCGACTGTTCGATGACATGTTGCGTTGTCGTTCATGAAAATGAATCTATCACCGACAGCACCACGGAACATGCGAACATGAGGTAGCATAACATCATTAATGTATCGTTGGCCAGTCATAGTCCCAGTTGGAAGCACATAGAGGGACGTAAGGCCATTGATCATGATGCCAGCCCATACCATGACACTACATGTCGGATAGCGGTCCCTTTCCTGTATGTTTGCTGGACAATATGCAGTACCACTATCACGGAAGATCAGTTGTCGTCGACAATCAGACGATAGACTATATCTACTCTCATCTGAGAAGAGGACAGCAGACCAGTCGTTATCAGTCCAATTGCGATGTTGATGGCACCATTGCAAACGGGCGGTACGGTGACGTCTGGACAATGGGATGCACACAACAGGACGGCGGGCTTATAGTCCTCCCTCATGCAAACGTCTGGCGACAGCTTTTCGTTAGGTCCGCTTGCCAGTAGCAGCCATAAACTGATTTGCTACCTCACTAGCTGTGCTGCGCCGGTGTCTTTTTGTTGATAGCACTATGTACCGATCTTCTGCAGGTGTAGTACTGCGAACACGACCTCCCCCGTGACGTTTGCTACACTCTCCATCTGCATACGCACAACACGTCTTACTGTATCCCGCACTTATGCTAATTTCCACATTTTCCTGCCTTCCATTTTCTTTTTTTTTTTTTTTTGATTGGAGGTTTAACGACCACCGTGAGCAACTCAATGGGCTATAAGCAGTCGCCCGTCCCTAATTTAGGGTCACTGGTTCCAGGGAAGGGAGAGAGCCAGAGCCGTAAGACAAACACAATATCCATGCCTCACCGGGATTCGAACCCGGACCCCGTTCGGACGAATGATCAGAAGCCATCGCTTAGACCACTGCGCCACCGGGGCGGCTTCCATTTTATGGTTGCTATCGTTGCTATTGTCATCCGTCCTTAGCAATTGTCCTGCAGTGTATTTAATTAGAATGTATTGTGGACCTCATTCATGCGCGTCAGCAGCGGATTTCTGTGGACCAACATGGCTGCTGAATCCATGTTGTCGCTATTAGATTACACCTTACCGTTGGCCAATTTTTAAAATTTTAAAATCTTGGAATATGCCAATGAATTACCAGAGTTACAGAGCGAAGAAAAAGAAATTAATTTCTTGAGAACAAATCAAGTTTGCGAAATATACAAAGATAATCTTGTGTTCGATGCGTATTTCAAATGATGCACCACAACATCGCTATTAGATATTGTGAAATTTTTAATGAAGCGTTTATGATACACCGTATATTAAATTTTCCGCTTCTGTTTGTGAAGCTTTGGTGAAACATCGGAAACATAAACCTGGGATTTCATTTTTGCAAAACATAATATTTAGAAGCCCAGGCAAGTATGTAATATGGAAACAAACTTGGGTAAAAAAAAAAAAAAAAAACTTTCCACCGCCGCACGCTAGACAATTTACTTAAAAATAAAATGAATGCGTAACTTTAAATAAAATAAAAGTTATAGGTATGTTTCGTTCTTTGGGGAAAGAACCTAGAATTTAATTTCCAACTTACCGATCCAAATAAGTAACCAGTTTTGTCATTCCGCATTTTTTTTTAAATTAAAATTCGAAAGAACCCTACCAGGTTTTAACTGCCTTCGATTCGTAGTGTCATAATATTTAATATCCTCGACTGCACTCACACAGAAAAAAAAATCCGTAAATTGAACAAAAAATCTAGAAATAGGGATTTTCTTTGAAAGTGTGCATAAATCCTTAGGATTTTGTCCCTAAATCTAGGAATTTTCCCCTAGGGTAGCGACCATTGGCTACAGTTGAAGATTCGATTCTGTAAATGGATAATCGCACTTGGAGTATCAAATATTCGATTTATACATTGCGACTGCTATGTTTTGTTGGGTATAGCCTTTCTCCTTCGTACACGTTTAATGTGATTTTCTGAAGTTTAATAAAAGGAATAATATAGTGCATTCATGTTCTATATATACGAGCTTGACTGTAATTATATTTCTTTGGGATGTAAGAAACTGTTTTTCAAAGGGCTGGTCTTTCCCTCGAATATTCTTCTTCGAGGAATTTGAGGAGGAACCGTTAGTACGACGCGGGATCATATTGACTAGAGTAGAAAGCTTAGAGATAAGTAAAATAAAATGCTCAAAAAACGGGAAGGAAAAGCTAAATGGGGGACGACGAAGGGAGGAATTGCGTATATGTTACTTATTTGTTGGAATCTGTCACATAAAACCTGCGAAATACTAGTCCATCAAATTTTTTCCTAGGCAACCAGACATCGCTTTCGTAGAAATAACTCCCATTTCTTTCACAAAGGCATTTCAGTCCATCGTATTACAAATGAGATATAAAAGGATTTTTCGCCTCTTTGGAAACGACAGACTTATTATTGGATGTTCCTCCGAGATCAAAACGACCAGACATGTGATCCGGAAAGCAAATGTTTACGGACAAAAATAATTCATCTCGAGCAAAAGAGATTAAGGGCGGACAACGAACATGATACGAAAGCAAAGCTTAATCAGAGAAATCTCTGATTACGCAAAATGAGCACGAGGAGAAAAACGAAGTAGTACTGCAAGAGGATTTGGGGATAGCGGGAAGACGAGAAATGTCAGATAGCAGAGAAGGTAACATGGTTTACGCTGATTATCTGAAACAGCATTTCCCTCCAAAGGAGACGGAGGAGGCTAAACAAGGCACAGAATTATCAGGCAGCGCCCAAAGGAGCAAGCAACAAACCTTAAGAGGAAAAACAAGCAATATTCTGCACTTTCAGCTTTTTACTTCTGTTTGTATTTTCTTTTCTCGTAATGGAAAATGCATTTCATAAATTTGTCATTTCTACAAAATCAAAGAATTTCCTGAGTTTTTAATAATATGCTACATACGGCACGATTCTCTTTAAACTGCTCGAAAATCATCAAAATGTTAAATGTTTGACCTACAGATATAAATGAATTTAGTAAAACAAGATGCGTTCTTTATTGCTCTGAAAAAGCAAATCGCTTCCTTAAGTTGACACCGACTATTTTAAGAATGCAGTAAATTGAAACTATTCGTTTCTGCCATCAGTATACATTATATGTATACATACATATTATTAAAGTGTTCTCTAAGTTTCTGAAATAGTTCAAAAGAATATCTTCTGCCATATCGACGAAATTCATGGTGTTAAATTTAATTCACTTCTGATTAACAAACCTCCCCATTTACAGCGATTTTGGCACACAACTCGAGCTTCACAAAAACACGCATCACAAAAGATATATTCTACGTTTTAGTTATTAACTTTTTCTTTCACAGCCATTCCTGATTCTGGTCCACTCATAATTTTGTCAGCAGTTCTCTGTCTTTCGTTCCCGTTACTTGGGCGGAATAAGTGCTGTTTTTTAGCACCTGATAACGCATTCTTCCATCATGGCCGAATAACATTTTTTTTATTGGAGGTTTAACGACCACCGTGAGCAACTCAATGGGCTATAAGCAGTCGCCCGTCCCTAATTTAGGGTCACTGGCTCCAGGGAAGGGAAAGAGCCAGTGCCGTAAGACAAACACAACATCCATGCCTGACCGGGATTCGAACCCGGACCCCTTACGGACGAATGATCAGAGGCCAGCGCCTTAGACCACTGCGCCACCGGGGCGGCCCGAATAACATCAAAAAATTGGCTCCACCCAAGTCACAGCTTACATTATACAACGACCGTTCCATAAAAACTGAGAGATTGCACAAAATGAAGAAATATAGGTACAGCAAAATATATGCTATTCTTTCACTAAGTATCTTCCCTCGGATGATATGCAACGGTCCCATCGTTCAGTTCACTTTTCAAAGCATGTGGCGAAGGCAATTTGTGGAAGCTTTCTTAGCAACCCCTGTACAGCTGGAATATCGTCAGCATCTGTGTTGAATATTTCGCCACGGAACTCCTCCTATTTCATTATTGGAAACACCCAGAAATCCCACGGGGCGAGGTCAAGATTGTAGGCAGGCTGTGTGGCATGATTTCTATACTACATTGCGTAAGAAACTGTTGAACACAAGCAGCCACATGTGGGAGGGTGTTATTATGGTGTAGGGTTCACTTACCCTCCAGTTCCAGTAGCTTAATCGATATGTGCCGTCGCAGACGCTTCAGGACTGAAATGTTATAATCATCATTAACAGTAATTTGTGGAAGAACGGCATGCTGGTAAACTACACTTTATGATAAAAAAAATTATCATTATCACCTTCGCAGCTGTTTGGTTTGGCAGTCTATTTTCGGAGGAGGACAGCCTGTGTGTCTCCAGTCACTCGTTGCGCGATTCGTAAGGGGACCTAAATAATGGACCCACGTTTCTTCGGCAGTTATTACTGTGTTTAGAAAGTTTTGATCCTTTGCACTCATTTGTTTCCAATCATGACACAGCATAACTCTGGCTAACAATTGTTCTCTCGTCAGGTGATGAGGTACTCATCTGGAACACACACTCTGCAGCAGTAATTTGTTGCGTAGAATGCGGAATGCCGACGTTTTTGGAATATTGGTTGGGGCCGCTATGTTTTCACACGTCATTCATCTATCTTCTTGCAGAATTGCCCAAACAGTGTTAACAAAACGTTCTGTAACAACACTTTCAGGTCGACCAGGCCTAGGAGCGAGCTCTGCCGACAAACGCCCTCTTTTTGAAATTATGGAGCCATGTAAAAATTGTTGACTCACCCAAAAATTTATCTTTGTAAGCTTTTTTCATTTAATAAAACGTTTCTGGAGACATTTTACCCAAACGACAGCAAAATGTTATCGCACAACACATTTCACTTCTTAAATCTGAATCAATCACCGCCATAATTGTATGGCGAAATGCAGACGTACCATAAACAACTGCCACGGCTAATAACTATTGCCATAGATACTTCTTTAATTCAGTTAATCGTCTGCGTGGTTATTTTTTCCTTTCGCACTGTTGCTAACTCAAAAACAAATACTCTCGGTTTTTTTGGAACGGCCTTTGTACTTCTTCTACACATCGTTACGTACATGAAAAGAACGATTCTTGCCAAAAGATGCGTAAGTGCTGCAGAGATTTGGAAATTTCACATTCCATATCTCCGCTGCGCACAAAGAACGCCTGCTCCTTTTGTCTACCTAGGTTTCACTAATACACCTCAAATCAGAAATAACGGTTTTCATATACACTGAAGTGCCATTTAATTAGAGATAGCAGAAAGTATGCAAATACTTGATTGCTACTCCCGCAGTTCCTGACCGAAACTGCAGTTAAATACAACCATCGCTCATTGCTTCACCAGTAGTGATCGATGCTTCACCAGTAGTGTAATGGGTAAAAGATTGATCTGGATGCTTTTGACAGAGGGCTGAGTGTAACTTCTCGCAATCACTTCTTCTCGGAAGTCCTCAACACATTGCCATTTTTCGGTGCTACAATACCCGGAGTGGTTCCCGAATACGAAAATTCCTTGCCTGAGCTTTTCCGTTCCCGAAACAATTGCAGAGGTGTACCAACATTGACAGCTCGTGGTGTACGCAGTCTGGGCCACATTGTTTGAACTGATAGGCTCAAAGCAAAATCACACTGGCTGGGGCGAAACTGCAGTTAAATATTGTTTCCTCATTAGTGATCGATTAAACGAGTGATGGGTAAAAGGGTGATATGGATGCATTTGACAGAGAGCTGATTGCAGCTTACCGCAGTCACTTCATATCGCAAGTCGTCAACACATTACGATTTTTCGGTGCTATAGTATCCAGAGTGTTTCCGCAATACGAAACTTCCTTCCCCGACTGTTTCCGGAATGCAAAACGTCCTTGTCCGAGTGTTTCCGGAATACGAAACTTCCTTGCCCGAGTGTTTCCGGAATACGAAACTTCCTTGCCCGAGTGTTTCCGGAATACGAAACTTCTTTGCCCGAGTGTTTCCGGATTACGAAACTTCCTTGCCCGAGTGTTTCCGGATTACGAAACTTCCTTGCCCGAGTGTTTCCGGATTACGAAACTTCCTTGCCCGAGTGTATCCGGATTACGAAACTTCCTTGCCCGAGTGTTTCCGGATTACGAAACTTCCTTGCCCGAGTGTATCCGGATTACGAAACTTCCTTGCCCGAGTGTTTCCGGAATACGAAACTTCCTTGCCCGAGTGTTTCCGGATTACGAAACTTCCTTGCCCGAGTGTATCCGGATTACGAAACTTCCTTGCCCGAGTGTTTCCGGAATACGAAACTTCCTTGCCCGAGTGTTTTCGGAATACGAAACTTCCTTGCCCGAGTGTTTCCGGAATACGAAACTTCCTTGCCCGAGTGTTTTCGGAATACGAAACTTCCTTGCCCGAGTGTTTCCGGAATATGAAACTTCCCGAATTGATTGCAGAGATGTACCAAACTCCACAGCTTGCGGTGTACGCAGTTTTGGCTCATTGTTCGAACTGATAGGCACAAGACAAAAATCAGACTGCCTGGCTGAAACTGTAGCTAAATACAACCATTGCTCACTGCTTCTCCAGTAGTGATCGATTACCCGTGTGATGTGAAAGATGAGTGATCTGAATGCTTTCGACAGAGGGCTGATTGTAGCTTCCGGCAGCCATTTCATCTCGGATGTCGTGAACACATTGCGATTTTTCTGCCTTACAGTGCCCGGAGTGTTTCTGGAATATGAAACTTCCTTGCCCGAATGTTTCCAGAATACGTAACCCCGAATTAATTGCAGAAGTGTGCCAGCCTCAACAGCTGGTGGTGTACGCAATTTGGGCCTCATTGTTTGAACTGATAGGCTCAGAACAAAATCCAAAATCACCACAGATTTGAACAGTGGGACAAAGGGCAATGTTTGTGAAACGTACTTTTAAACGTCTAGGATTCGGGAGTGGTTGGTCCACATGAGTCCCCCTTTCAGCGACACGAAACTGTGCTCAACGCATTGCCTGAGCAAACGCAACCCGACGCTGGACCACAGAGGACTGGATACGGATATCCCGGAGAGATGAATCTAAATTCAGCCTGCATCGAGCTGATGGGAAAGTGAGAATCTTGCGTCAGCTTTATGAAGCCATGAACCTTTCATGTGAAAGGGAAGAGTTCAGGCTCTGTGATGGTCTGATATGTTTTCAGCTTGAATGCTTTCGGACCTTGGGTACGTGTACATTTGGCTTTGAGTACCCCCAAATATGTGGATATCCTAGCCGAACATTTACACCCATTTATGCCAAGTATGAATCTTAGTAGCAATGTCGTATTAAAGAAAGATAATTAATTGCCCATCGCACCGGCTGCCTACTGCATGGTTACAACAGCATTGTAGTGAATTTAAACCATTTCAGTGGCCACTTAGAAGCCCGAATTTACACCCCATCGAACAACTTTGGAATCCCGTTGAATCGGCCACTGGGGCGCGTGTCATATTGAATACGAAACCAAACCAACTATGGACAGCTTCGCAGGAGGCGTTGCTGCAAGTGCCTGCGGAACATTTTCGTATGCTCGTGGAATTCATGCCTCGTCGTGTGGGTACCATTATTAGAGTAAGAGGCAACCCAAGGCGTTACTAGGAAGGTTTCTCAAATTCAATGACACTTCAGTATATAGCTATTCATGACTTTTATGATACCCATTGTGTCTTGTTGAGTACTAAAGCACAGTGACTTTAATTTTGAATTCACTCGGCTACAAATTTCACCACCAAATCAGTTTTCCCCATCCAACGTGTTTCCTATGATTCAACAAACACACTAAAGTGTTCTAACTTTTTACGGTTTAGACTGAACTTTCATCCAATACTATCAGTTCCACCTCAAACACTTTGACTTTGGCATTTTCCTTTGTTTTAATGACGACTTTTTTTCTTTCTTTTGATGTCATATATAACGAAGGATATTTTAGGCACAGTTTCTATTTCAAGTACTGCATAGATTTTTCGCTAGGAGCGTAAAGGTAAATTGCATTTCCCATGATATCTCTGCTTCCAAAAGTCCGATTTGAAAATGTATTCCTGCATCGGAAACAGCTCCTTATTAGAAATGTTTTGCATATAATTTCTAATTTTTGATAGGGAATGTTTTGGCCACCATTAGACGTAATCTTTATTTCTACCTCTGATGTATCTGCAGAAAAATCTGAGTTCCTGAAAACTTGATTTAAAAAATTCTTTCGTACACTGATACCGCTCACCTCGGAAAACCTTTTGAGAACCCACCTCCTTAAAATAGTGCATACTTTTTTCTCCAGGTGGCGTAAGATATGTTGTATTTTTGTCAATAGCTCTGCTTCTAAAACTACGATTTAAAAAATTCTTCCTGCATCGGATACAGCTCCTAATAGGAAATGTTCTGCATATAATTTCTAATTTTTGATAAAGAAAGGTTTGGCCACTAAGCGGCATGAGTGTACATTTCTGCTTCTTTTGTATGTATTGGATTGGTGCGAATGAAATGTCCGGCAAAGAATCAACACAAGTGGACTGCGAGAACGGAAAAGTAGGACAACTTACCTAAGCCAAATAATCTCCCTCGGCATCGACACGTAGTTGCCATCTGTCCAACAAGGCCAGGATCCCGGAACGAAAAAAGTTTTGTGGCTGGGACCCGAAGAAGTCGTCAACTGCACGTTGAACCTCGTTGTCTGTCGTGAATTGTTTCCCGGACAGGAAGGGATCCAGGAGACGAAACAAATGATAGTCTGTCGGAAACACGTCCCGGAAAATAGGACGGACGAGTCAGTACTTAATAGCCCAAGGCACTTAGTGTCAGCATCTCTCGTTGTGCGACATAATGGCGGTCGATGTCCTGGAGCAGAAGAAAACCATGTCTGTTGACCAAAACCGGTTGTTTCTGCAGCAATTTCCACTGCATCTGGTGTAATTGGTGTTTTTCAGCACACTAACGTTCTGCAGTGATGGTCTGGCATCTTGCCAAGAAATTCCGATGAATTATCTCGGCTGTGGACCACGAGACAAAGAGCCTCATCTTCTTGGTGTGTAGGGTGTCTTAGGATGTCGTCCAGCAGGCTGTGCCTTGCTCAAACATTATACAGATCGTTTCGGATTATCGTAAAGGCCCCACTTCTCGTCATAGGTGACGATATGATGCAGTAGAGGTTCTAGTTTATTACTGGCAAGCAGCGATGTGCAGACTTCTAAACGTCTAGTCTTGTTGGCAGTTGTCAACTCATGCGGCAGCCACATGTCCAGCTTCTTTACCTTATCCGGCGCAGCCAGTCGCCGAATAAGTATCGTGTAGTGGACACCTATCTCTGCCGCTATCTTACGACACGTTTTTCGGGGCACTCTTCAACCACACGTAACAGAACATCTTCAGAAACAGCCACAGTTCGGTGACCACGTGCTTCGTTTGGCAGGTCCGTAACTTCGCTTCGAAACTTCACAAACCATCGCCGAATGATTTGTTCGATGGCTGTGTTTTCACCAAATGCTTTGTTAACGTTTTGAGAGATAATTCATGCAGAATGACACAGCTTAAATATATACAGGAAAATGACTCTCAAATCCGGCATCTGCATGTTTCCTTTGCAAGCCACGTTACGTCCAAACAAACCACGCCTGAACCTTGTTCTTCACACACGTGCTAGCTATTTAGAGGAACTCTGTGACGTAATACCCACAACACCTGTCGATGGTTCCATTCCGCTGTGGTGGTGGGCTGTCTCCACTGCTCGTTCGCGCCGGACATTTCATTCGCACCAACCCAATATTTAAAACAAATCCAAAGCTTCCGAAAACTCGATTGAAAAAATTCCTTCGTGGACCGACACCGTTTCCCTCGAAAAACGTTTGGATAATACATCCTGCTTAAAATAACACACAGTTATCCCTCCAGGGGGCGTAGAGGTGTCGGTCACGTACAGACGGGCGGTGGCAGTGTGCATGTATGTGGTATATTTTTCTGATATGACTTGGAACCTCTGGTACCAATGGATGGGTCCCTGAACACCAATGGCTACCTGTCCACCATCGCTGACCACACGCATTCCTTCATGTAGGACGTTTACCCTGGTGGTGATGGTGTTTACCAAAAGAACAATGCGCCGTGCCACGTCCGTAAGGGGATGCGTGACTGGCTCCAGGAACACGACAGCGATGTCTCCGTTCTCCCTTGGCCGGAGAATTAGCCCGACCTCAATCCCAAAGAGCACATATGGTACTATTTGGATCGATAGGTTTGACGTGCCGACCCACAACCACGTCATCTCTAGGACCTCCGTGCTCTGCTGCAGTCCGAATGGGCACGTGCACTTCGGACAACCTTCCAGGGCCTCATTGCGTCCATGACACGCCGTCTCGCTGCTGTCATCCGGGCCAAGGGTGGTTATTCCCATTATTAGGTAGGTGGTCATATTTTTCCGTTACGACTGTGTACTCTGTAGGTCTCAGATATCCATTATGATCATCTGCAAAAATATTCTTATATTCTAAGCACCAGGTTAGATCCATTTCACAGAAATGATCACCACGTTAAGCAATAGAGTTTTAGAGTACAGCTAGGTTATAACTTTTGCTGATAGCGAGAGATAAGTACTTCCGTCTAAATATAGACCCCCCATGCATAATAATATCAACGGAAGGGAAAATAAAATAAATATAACTAACTTCCCATGCATAAAAATATCAAAGAAAGGAAATAGTCGTCCGAGAAACTTAAGTAAACGGAGTTGTGTTCTGTTAAATGACGACATAACTGCGTATTTTGGTGTAAGGAATGCGTTTCTTCCTAAATTGTTTAAATGAATATCACAGTTCGTGCAATAGAACTCGTGAGATCTTTGTACTGGTGAAATACTCCTAACGAGATGTTTTCGCATGAAAAATAAAAGTTTTTGCATACTCAAAGAAGTTCAAATTATGCCTCATATTGAAATTATTCATAACAGGTGCAGTAAAAAGCGAATATTGCCGTCATTCTCCATTCCTTATACATTATCGTTATCTCACATTCCCGTATCTCACCAAAAGTATCTAATTTTAAAGTGCTGAATCAATGGTGGAGTGTGAACGTCTGTAAGTAAATTATCGCATAACATCAATAAGAAAATTCCAAAAAAAAATGCATTAGTTCAGATACGTAAACCAGAAAAGTATTCAACTTCTTTCAAAGTCATAAGAAGGAATAATTAAACATCAGGACTCAGAAAGCGATTAAACTTCAAATTCTTCCCATCATTTTTTAAAGATATAATCTTCTGAAAAAATCGTTTTGCAGCATTATGAGAGTAAAAGAAAAGAATTAAAACTGCAGTACTAACGGACATTAAAAAGGAAAAAAGAAATAATTTAATTAGCAAAGAGATTTACATTTTCTGGATTTTTCGAACATTAGACATTTTCCTAGTGCTGTGGTTTTTTTCTGTTCTTTCCTTTTTTGAAATTTTGTTTATTTTAACTGCGATGAGAAAAAAAATCCATTATTTCTCATGGATAGAGCGCAAAAGGAATCAATTTTAGGTTTTAGCTTCTTTTTATAATCAGCAAAAATGAAAGTAAATTTGTTTGATGAAGGAAATTTGTGGGTGGAATATAGTGCACTTAGAAAGAAACAATCCCTGACTGGTATGTGCAGTTCTCCTGCTGTAGTGACACTTAAAATATCTTTGTACTTTTGTCCTTGTATGTACCACTTTATCAACCACAGGATGAAAACTTTAAATGAGAGGAAAGAAAGTATATTTAGCCAAACCCGTTTATAACGAACACGGATGCATTGATCAATTCTGTTTAACGAGCGTCAGAATATAACTGCGAAAATATTGCATTGATCCTGTAAACGGCCGAAGTGCCTAAACCAAGTGGTGCCCAAAATGTTATGTGCTTCCCAAACATAAATATCTCCATTGTTGCTGAGTTTTACTAAAGCTATAGCGAAGCAATACTTTTCCTCGTCTTAACTAAGCAATATTGACCGTAAACCTGTCACTTGTGATAATAACTCCCTTCTAATCCTTTATTGTCTCTACCCAAGGCATGACGGGAAACGGCTGGATATCCTGACAGGGACATCATGTCACTGTGTAGTAACAAAAAATAAGAAAGGAGATATTTGTTTCTAGGTAGAAACCAAGTCCCTCTTTCTCTTTCTCAAGTACTATGCCATTGTTATAGTCCTCTTCGCAGTTAATCAGTAAGAGGGGATTTGAGTCAATCATCTTTCTAAATTATTACTTTGAATAACAAAGAACACGAGAAAGTGACGCTCTCGGATGTGCAAGTTCACTCGTTCCAGCCGCGTTCGGCACACTTTTTATACAACGAACATGTTCCTTCCAGCTCATTTCAGTCCATTTTTCAAACTCCGAATTAAAAAGTATAGGCAAGGGAAAGGTTTTATCAAAAAGTGAAACAAAAGACATCATCGCAGTCACGAAATATATATCGAAATTTTGATGTCCCAGTGTCGCTAAGCATTTGTAGAATCTGGTCTTCCTAGGCAAACAGACATCGCTTTCGCAGAAAGGTGCTTATTCAAAGTCGTGCGTAAATTCCTTTTTTTAATGGCTGGAATAAAATTAAAGGGGAGAAGTTAAACCTGTTCATCTCTAGAAAGAGCACAAAGGCTACAGAGGAGGATTCTGTCACTGAAAATATTGTCTTCGCGACACTGCAGATTGACCACGTGAGTTATTGCCATAAAGTGAGAAATTAATGTAAGAGAAGTTCATTTTTCTCGTTTAACTCCCACGCATGAATTACAGTTTAATGAACTGGAGACACACATACTATTTTCTGCTACGCTTGAAAAAATTCTATCAGGGCAGGAGTCAAACAAAGTTGTGTAATGTCACCATGGTTGTTTAATACACAGTCGAGTCACATTACTGTGACCACCTGCTACTTTTGGCGCCAAAAACGGTTAGCCAATGGAAGAAGGCATTTGTCGTGACCTGGCGTGGAGGGTACACATGAACAGTGATGTAAGCATTCTGAAAACATATCACTCGTCGCTGTCATGTATAAAAGGAGCAATTTATCAGCAGCAAAAAAAGGGAGGACTATCGGATTTCGGGCCAAGGGTGGCAGTATTTCTGAAACAGCGCAGTTTGTGAACTGTTCGCGTGCTGCTGTGGTTAAATTGTATTGTGACTGGAGAAATGGCACCATTGCGAATGAGTGATGTGGAAACTACAGAGCACCACACGCCATTGATATGAGAGGTAAACATCGGCTTCGAAGGTGCATGAAGGCCGATCAACACACTACAATGGAGCAACTCACTAGCCGAATGAACCGGGGGATGCCGGAAGTGTGTCTAAAATGGCAGTTCAGCGAACCCTGCTACGTATGGGGCTCTGATGCAGTCAGATGGTCACTGCACCTATGCTAACGAAGGTGTATCGGCTGAAAAGGCATTTGCACGGCAGTATGGGCATTTGACCTCCGCTGATTGGCAAAGGATTGTCTTCTCAGATGAGTCACGATTTCTGCTTCACCGAACGGATGGACGTTTGCGTATAAAGCGAGAAACATCGGAGAACAAACACTCATCAGTCATTGGTGGAAGAACACAAACTTGTAAGGGCAGCGTTATGGTCTGGGGATTGTTTTCGTGGCATTCCCTGGGTCATGGTCCACTCATACCTGTGGAAGACACTATAGAGCAAATACGTTATGAATCTATCCTTCCAGACCACGTATACCCCATACATGATGATTGTCTTCCATAGGGAATATGGAATCTTCCAGCAGGACCATGCGACGTATCACACAGCTAGAATTGTCCGAAAATGGTTGGAAGTGCACGATGAAGACTTCAAAATAGCACCCTAGCCACCTAATTCCTCGGACGTAAACCTAATTGAGCATCCGTGGGACCACCTTGATCTTGTTGTTCGCTCTATAGATCTTCCACCTCGAACCCTCCAGCAGCTGTCAGATGCATTGTAGTCAGCATGGCTCCACATACCTGTGAACACCTTGCAGTACCATGCCGTCTAACTGCTGTCCGCGCTGCACACGGCGGTTACTCTGGATATTAGCTCGTGGTCACAATGATGTTACTTGGCCGTGTATATTTATGGATGCGTGCATTATGTAGGATGCGAAGGTGGACAATGCTGGCTTATGCCTTTGTAACATCCGTGGGTGCAGATTGCTGTATGCTGATGACACAGTCCTGTTGGTAGAGCAAAAGTGCGTTGCAGAGTATGTTGTCCCGGATGTGCAAAGTTTGTATGAAAGTCAAACTAAGTATAAATAAGTGGAGAACCAAAGTTATATTTCTTCAGCGAGGAACTGTTAGTACTAAATGCAAGATAAGTCTTAATGGCACACAGATTGACCTGGTGAATGAATTTGTGTATTTTGGAAGCATGTTTAACAGAGAGAACAAATTAGATGGTAAAATTAGTAGCTGAGTGTATTTTTCATTGAAATTCATAGCTGCGTTTAAGACGTTTTCACAGGAATGATGGGTTTTCAAGAGCGGCCCAAATGGCAGTGTATGAAAGTGTAATTGTTTACTCTGATGTATCGCAGTGAAACCCGGGTATTGCAGAACAGACATAGGAGTAATTTGTGTGCTGGAGAGATACGTTACTTACGGGGAGTTTGTGGCAAGAAAATCTCTGGTCGTGTGACAAACAAAACCGATATCAAATTTTGATGTAGGTGAACGTTGTTAGCAAGCTAAAAAACCGATGTCAAATTTTGATGTAGATGCACGTTGTTAGCAGACTAACAAGACCGATATCAATTTCTGATATATACCCATGATGTTAGCAGGCTAAAAAAACCGATATTAATTTCTGATGTAGGAACACGTTGTTAGCAGGCTAACAAAACCGATATGAGATTCTGATGTAGGTGCACGTTGTCTGCAAGTTAACAAAACCAATATGTAAATCTTCTAGCGGAGAGAAACCTTCTTGTGTTGAATCACCCACCGTATTCTCTTGATTCTGTTTCCAAAATGGAAATTAACTCTAAAAAATGTGGGACATCTTCTATCACCTCGGACATTCAAACGAACGTGACTACTCTGCTCCAGACGAGGAAAGAAAGACTTCTCCCATACCCTGTAACAGCTATTTGAACGATGCCAACAGTATAATGCATCCGCGGTAAGGAAATCTCTTTGAAGGCCGGCAAAGTAAGTTTTATCAAGTATTACTAGTTGTTAGTTGCATTCACCGAACTTTATTTATACACCTTGTATAGCTGCAGATGAGATCCTCTGCTCTATATTCGTACGTGATTGTTTTATAGCTCTTTAAGTTGTCGATGTGTCTGAACTAAACGGTGCCTAAACTTTTCTGCTCTCCTGAAAGCAAAGTATTCACATAGAAGCCGGGTTTTACGAAATCTAAGTACAAACATTTCCTTTCCCCGACTCATCTCAGTAATATTGGCTACAAACCTGTAAATTGTGATAAAACTTTCTTCTAGTTTTTTTAACCTGTTCCATGACCAAAAGCATGATGGAGAAGGGTTAGTACCCATCACACGGGTGCCATTCAACTACATACAAACAAGTGGCTCAAACATTTTTCTCTCCTTTCTTAGGTTCGTCGCCATTGTTACACCTCTTTTAGCAAGTGATCAGTAGGAAAGATTAATGTCACTTTTAATAAATAAGCTAAGGGGAAAGCAACGCTTTCTGATGAGCAGGTTCACACGGTCCACTTCTTAGACAGCAAATATATTAATTCGAGCTGATTTTAGTGCATTTTGCTTACTCAGAGTTAATTCGTTCAAGCAGGTGCGAGGATTAATTATGATCGTATAACACAGAACATGATAACATAAAAGTATTTTCGGAAAGAAAGGCAAACCAAAATTGTTCTTCGTAATAAACAAAGCAAGGTTTGGAAACATACACTGACGTGCCAAAAACTGGGATACCCGTTTACGACAGCATTGGTCCTCCACAAGATCGTAAAAAGGCAGCAACCTGACGAGGCGTGGACTCCACGATATCTATGTAGTACTGTGGAGACAGTGCACACCATATTTCCTGAAGAGCGACCCACACTTCCGTAATGTTCGGCAGTGGCGCATTCCTGGCATTAACAGCCCGTTGAACAGCATCCCAAATGTGTTGGATGGCTTTTAAATCCGACGGAATAGAGGAGAGAACTCTGGATGCCAAACTCCGTGGAATGTTCCTTCACATATAAACGGGAGACTATGGACGTGTGCGGTGGCGCATTGTCGTGTTGAAAGTGGGCACACCCATACGAGTGGTTGCATGACATGAACGGGTGCAAACGATCTCCAAGGATTGTTGCGTAGCCTCCACCGGTCAGAACAGTCTGCAAAGGTATGAGCAGACCTAATGCGCGCGAGCTGCTGAAAACATCCTGCACAATAACAGGGCCACTGCCGGCATGCTCTACCCCTTGTAGACATGCGAGATCCATTGCCTTGTGGTATTGTCGTCACGATCGGAGTTTGTGATCTGCGTGAAACCGTTGGTACCGCAATTCGTTGGACCTGGTTACACGTATTTTTTATTGGAAGTTTCACGACCACCGTGAGCAACTCAGTGGGCTATAAGCAGTCTCCCGTCCCTAATTTAGGGTCACTGGTTCCAGGGAAAGGAGAGAGCCAGTGCCGTAAGACAAACACAACATCTATGCCTAACCGGGATTCGAATCCGGATCCCTTTCGGACGAATGATCAGATGCCATTGCTTAGACCACTGCTTAGAGGGGCGGCTTACACGTTTCTGGTCATCTTGCATTAATGACGGTGTTCTAGATTCCAGAACAGGCGCAGAGCCTTGTGTCGTTTGGTCAGGAACGGCATCCGAGTGCACCGTCGGCTCTGGAACTCCATAGAACACAGGGAATATTTTCCTGTCCGAACGTTGATGCTAGTACTGGCTCCAGCACTGAATAACACTGGGATTTCCGGCAATGATATACGTTGAGCTGATGTTACGCCCCGTACCAGACCCTGCTGTCCACGACAGTCGAGGGCTTTTCTATGGCCACACCGGTGTCGCACTCTGGATTTTCCCCTCAGTTTGTGTAGTTCAAGTACACCTTAAGCCACCATTGCCCCCAAATCTTGTATCACTCTAAATACCATAACGCCCGAAACTCTCTGTTGGTTCACTTCTTTGTTTAATAACAACAATAATGACCGAGGGTGACTCTTGCTGATCCCTCATAAGTCGTTCAAATTTGAGAAATAGGAAAGGGTAGGAAATCTGACTCACTCTAGGTGTTTCGGACGGCTATAGCCGTTTGTATATACGGGCGTTTTGGGCGTTATGGTCGTTAAATGGTTAAAGTGGTTGATGGTGTAAATCCAAATTTCGGGGTGATTTCCCAGATGGAGTAACCCATCTCTCCGTTGCAGACCATCATACCTCGTTCGAAATGAGCTTAAATTCTGATATGCTGCTATCTGAATTGGGAATGCTTCTACTCGAGCTTACGGAGATTTCTGCCTTTGCGGAAGATACCATTTACCGCATGGGTATAGAGGCATGTAATGGAAGTGGTAGCGCCCTTCCCAATTTTCTACTTGGGCACCTTATGGCCTTGAAAAACATGAAACCAATTCAAACTGCTACAGATTTCAGAATACGAGATTTATTCTTCTACGATCTCTTTTCGGCAATGCATGATCTGCATTTACTTTTCAAGGTTCTAATGAAGAATGTCTCCCACAGTAATTTCTAATGAGTATCAGAAGTGGATACTTACCACCAGAAGAGAAAGAAGGCTACGAAAGGAAATGTTGCCGCCAGAGCAATTTTAGGCCAGTCCCTGACGACGAAAACAGATCCAGCAAGAAGAACAGCACCTAAACTTCTGTACAAGTAAGTGAGGAGAAGATTTCTTCCACGAATTTTATCCCCCACTAACTCCTGAGCTAAAAACAAAAAAATAAATGAATGTTAATACCTCAGAGAAGGTAAGTAAAATAACAGTTGAAGTAAAGCAATTTCGAGAAAAGCTTATTCGACTGAAAAGTTCATTTCGCTGAAACAAAAACAAAACTATTAGTTCCTTTCTTTTTATTTCTAGTGATTGAGGGCAGCCTTTAAAAGATTTAGGAACTTTTCTATTATTAACTTAATGGCTGCTTCGATTTTTTGAAGCTTTATTCACATCTAGTGGTCTCCTGACCTCGATGGGAGACATTAAAAAATCACGAGAACAAAAATAGAGAAAAAAAAAAAAGAAAGACGGAAAAAGCCACGCGATGATCTGAAAATCATCGATAAAGTGGCAGGTAATCTTAGAAAAAATTGAAAATTGATCTATTTTAGCGTTTAATACTTTACCTGAGACGCCATGAATTCTATATACATCTACTGAAAATCCAAGAGTTTCAATTATCGCCATTGTTGGCTTTTAAGTTTGTAGTGAAACATAGAAATGTTCATCAATGAACATTATTTTGCAATTCACGCTGTTAGGCCAGCTGAATACAATTTTCATCTGCATTCTCCGTAGTTTCTGTGTGCCAAAGATCGAGGATTTTAAACCGTTAAAAAATCTACTTAAAAATGAGAACCTGAACCTATCGTTTTTTTAAATACAATCGTATCGTAAACGAGTACATGACATGCTCAAATATAAGTAACCATACGTACTTACAAATACCTGCGTCAATATATATAAATATAATCTCGTATTACTTCATTTTAGATATTATAGATTTCAAGAGAAATTTTTTAATGAATGTGTAAAGTGACACACACTAATAATTAGTTCAACAAAGTCACTGATCACAAGTAATTATGCATAAAGTATATTTGTGTACGTTTTTACATTAACTACATTTGTGTAAATCTCATAAATAATATATTGTCTGTTCATCACTATCATCATCATCATCATCATTGTCAACCATTATCAATCCACTGCTGGACGAAGGTCTCCCCAAGTTTCCTCCACAACGGTCTGTCTTGTGCCAGGTGCCAGTCTCCTCCATGTCACTCCCGCATACTTTAGAAGTACATCCACATATCTTCCATGTGGTCTTCTTCTGGGTCTTTTCCTGTCCCTTGGAATCCAATCTAAAATTTCGGCTGTATAACGATGGTCTGTCCTTCTGGCAGTATGTCCAGCCTATTGCCATTTCAGGGATTTAACTCTGATCATGATGTCTTCCATTCTTGTCATTTTTCGGATCCACGAGTTCCTCTTCTTATCTCTCCTGGTTACACCAAGCATGCACCTCTCCATGCTACTTTGAGTTGTCTGCAGCCTTTGTATTTCTCTTTTAGTTAAGGTCCACGTCTCTGCACCATACATAAGCACTGGAAGGATGCATTGATCAAACACTTTTTTAAAGACATAATGGCATATTGCTCTTGAAAATTATGCTGCTTCTTCCAAAAGCTCTCCAGGCAAGTTTTGTAAGCCGAATAATTTCTTCATCAATGTGACCCTCACTTGATATCTGCTTTCCAAGGTAAACGTACGTGTCTGTTATCTCCAGCTTTTCTCCATCAATCCATAAATCTTCATTTCTTGTAAAAGCATTGAACATCACTTTTGTCTTCTGAAAGTTCATTTTTGATCCCACTTCTTTACTCTTGTCAGCAATTTCCTGGATCATACTCTGCAGCTCTGATGGGGTAGTTGCAAAAATGACTATGTCATCATCAAAACGATGGTTGGTTAGAAAATCTCCATTAATCTTTATCCCTTTGTTTTCCCAGTTCAGTTATTGAAAGACATTTTTAAATGTGGCATTAAAGAACTACGGAGATATTGTGTCACTTTGTCTCACTCCTTTTCCAATTTTTATGTGTGTTGTATTTTCAAACAGCCGAATCGTTGCACTTGCATTTTCATAGATGTTATTAATAATATTAATGTACGCATCTTCAATACCGCAGGATTTCAGGGCCATTGTAACTGTGATGATTTCACCGAATCAAAGGCTTTTTCATAATCAATAAAAGCCATGCACAATGGAAGTTCATATTCCCTCGCTCTTTCAATTAGTTCTCTCAGTACGTGGATATGATCTATTGTGCTGTAGCCACTCCTGCATCCAGCTTGTTCTCTCGATTGAGCCATGTCCAGTGTTACCTCCAAGTGGTGTGAAAGAACTTTAGTGAAGATTTTATAAACCACTGATAGGAGGCTGATGGGTCTGTAGTTCCTGAGATCCTCAATGTCCCCTTTTGTATGTAGCAAGATCATTGTAGCGTTGTCCCAATCCTCAGGAATCTTCCCTTCATTAAGGCATCGAGTGAAAATTTGGGCGAGTACTGTTTCGATTTCTCCACTTGCTTCTTGTATGATGTCTACAGTAATTCCATCTTCTCCTGGAGCGTTTCCCGTCTTCATGTTCTTGATTGCATGTGCAACTTCTGCTGGGAGGACTGGAAGAACTCTGGTACTGGTACCTTTGATGATGTCTGGAGTACATGTATCATCCCTTTCATATAATTTGGATTAGAAATCTTTCACTCTTGTCAAAATTTCGCCTCTATTTCTTGTTACAGAACTATCTTCTTCTCTCAATGACATAATTTGTTTTCTTCCCCTACTGAGATGTCTCTTTGCTATCTTTAGGCTTTGGTTGTTTTCAATTGCTTTCCTTACTAGTTCACAGTTGAATTTCCTTACGTCTTCAGTGATAATTTTTCGTTCTGTCTTGCATAGCTCTATATATTCCACTTTGGAAGTCCCGTCTTCTTTAGTTGTCCTCATCTCTCTTCTTTTTTGCATCAACACTTTGGTTTTTCCTGATAATTTGTTCACATGCAACTTGTTCCTAGACCCAGCTAATTTTGTTGCTGTTTCCATAAGAGCTTTGGTTACTTTTCTATTAACTTCAGAAATATCCACTTCTTCCGATGTTAGGCCTTCTAAAGCAGAGTATCTGTTCTTCAGTTCCAACTTGAAGGTATTATGGTGTTTTATAAGGTTGGTTATGTCAATACATTTTGTTTGTCTTATGAGCTTGCTACGTTCGAGAGTAGTGTTGAGGTGTATCTTACATCTCACCAATCTATGGTCACTACCTGTGTTGAACTTGTTTAGCACACTGCAGTCTTCTATGACGAATTTTTTTGTTACACATAATAAAATCAATTTCACTTGTCGTCCCATTTGGATGTCTCCATGTTCATTTCCTGTGTGGCTTTTTCTTGAAAAAGGAGTTCAAGATGAAAAACCGTTCTGCCTCTGCAAACTCTACGAGAGTATTTCCATGCTGGTTTCTGTTGCCGTGACCGAATTTACCTACTGAAATTTCATTCTGTTGCCGTTGCCCTATTTTTGCATTGAAATCTCCCATAATTATCTTCAAGTGCTGCTTACCTTTATTATTTAGATGACGAATTTCCTCATAAAATTCTTCAGGTTCTTCTTCAGGATGACTTGTGGTGGGTGCATAAGTTTGAATAATCTGAGCCTGGTATCTTCTCGAGAGTTGGATAACGAGTCGTGCAGCTCTGTCAGAGGAACTTTCAACTTCTGCAACTTTATTCTTTAGTTTCTTGTTTATTATAAATCCAACACCACTAGTTCTGCCAGTATCAGTCCCACGATAGTAGAAGAGATGTCCACTTTTCAGTTCAATGAGATCGTCTCCTTTTCTCCTTACCTCACTCAGCCCGACGATGTCCCACTTGATCCTTTGTAGTTCCTCTTCCAATTCAAGAAGCCTTAAATCAGAAGATAGGGAGCGTCCATTATACGTAGCCAAAGTCAGCATCAGATGGCAGCCTAGTCCGGTCCTCCGGGGATTCTTAGCACCCTCTGCCTTCATGTCGCACTGGCCGCTGCCTTGGCCAGGTACATTCCAGCTGCCGGAGACTGAGGGCCAAGTTTTAAGTTGTGGAGTCATTTTGGAGGGGTTTGGCCATAACTCACCACGCTGGCCAAGCGGGTTGGTGAGTGTGGGATAGCATTTCCTCTAATCCCGATGGTATAGTTATACCGCTATTGGCGGTCGTAGATCTCCTTTAGTGGGAACAGGATGTACCACGAGAAGGTGGGGTTGACATTTGTCAAGGAGAGGCTGTGATGTTACGCATCACCTGACCTTACATCCCATTCATCACTATATTTGTCATAAAATTGTGCGGTCCATTTGCCCAACATGTGACAACGGGTATATATATTATCCCAGATGTGCCATCGAATAATAAACTTTCAGTTGATTCTATGAATAAATGAGTATTTATAGAGTACACGTATACGCGGATGGCTTAGTGGTTAGAGATTCAGACTACTGATGGAGGGATCCCGGGCTCAAACCTGGAGTGGCGGTGTGAATTTCTAACGACCGCTGAACTCCGCCGTGCACTTTAAGTGGCGCCTTCCGGGTAGGAATTCCCCGGATAAAGTTTTTAAGACCCCTAATTTCTCTCTGCCTTCTGTGTGCAAAATTGTACGGTGGCGCCATCCAGTGTGCTCTCTCTCACTTACTAAGTAGCCTTTTCGAATCATTACATTGATTTTTGAGTATATATATTTAAAATACCAGATACACTCACAAATGATGCCCTATAGGTATTCAAAAATTAGTACGCGTCTTTTTCAAAAATGAGACAAAAATACTCGGATCTATTATAAACCCAGAATGTACTAAAAATGAGTACATTATGCTTATTTCTAAATACCAATTTTTAACAGTGTACGATTTCTTTATAATTCCTTTTCAGGAGAATACAGGAAACTGAGTGGAAGATAGTTCCCCCAAGAAATGAAATTCTAAACGACATGCTAACGCTGTTAGAACACCTTCCAAGAAGAAGTCGTCATCAAATTTAATGGAATGACATTGTGTTCTGTGATAGATACAGAAAAGATCAGATACTTTTTTATGGGAGGAACCATACCGAAATTACTGAGATTAGAAACTGAAGGAGCTGTATCACAATGCGTATAGTATTATAAATAGTGTTTCTTATTTTTCCTCTCCAACATTTTAATACTGAATGTTTTTTAACTTCTTACTTGCGTAATCCCAAGACGTCACAAAACTACTGAGTGTCAGGAGAATTTTCTTCGAGTTCTTTATTTCGTCGGTACTTTGCATGACTTTAACAGGATAGAGTGTAAATATTGCAGATTATATAAAAGCTATAGTTGAGTAGTGAACCTATTCATGTTCGTTACAATTCAGTAAAGTACGAGGGGCATCCCGAAAGTAATGCTCCCTCCTTAGCAACTTTTGAAATTTTGAAGTGATTTTAATGAAACTGCACTGACATGTACTATATGTTACCAATGTGGAAAAAAAAATTCAGAATCGGAAATAGAGATCATGACTGACAGAGAAAATCAGCGAGCCGTAATTGAATTCCTGGAAAAAGAAGGATGTGAGGCTCCAGAAATCCACTAAAGACTCCTGGTGGTGTATGGAGCTGCCACAATCGATATCAGTAATGTCCGTAGATGGGAGATGACGTTCTGAGAGGGAGAAAGTTTGGTGTCAGGCAAACAACGGAGTGGAAGACCCGCAACTGCAATGACAGATACCAACAGGCAACGAGTGAAATACCTCATCACAGCTGATCATCGTGGAACCATCCAGTTGTGTGATGCAATTCATTGTGGCCATCGTGATATGGAAACATTAATTAGGGATCTGGGCTGCAGAAAAATTTGTTCAAAGTGGATCCCAATAAACCTAACCCCTGAACAATGTGAGCAAAGGGTGAACATGTGCCGGAACCTCTTGGACTGTTAAGAGAGCGAGGGTGAGGTTTTTTTTTCTAATGTTGTGACGCTTTGTTTTCTAGGTCATGAAAGAACACCCAGGTTGTGTGTACACAACCTGGGTGTTACTTCATGACCCAGAAACAGAACGTGCGTCAAAGAATGGCTCCGTACATTTTCACCACGACAGAAAAAGGCAATAACAACTCGTTCCTCAGGGAAAGGGATGGTGACAATTTTTTGGGACAAACATGATGTCAACGTCATTTCCGTATACACTGGCGTGCAAAAATTAAGGACGAGACGGTGTTTCGAATGTACCGTCGTGCAGAAATGTTCCACATCGACTCAAATCATACCATAAGATTCACAAGATCTAAGAATATGGGACAAGTGAGCAAAACCGTCTAAACAAGGAATCCAAAGGATACAAAGGCACTTTATTGAAAAGGTATCTTCGAACACAACTGGACAGAAGACAGAAACGTCCATGTGACAGGCGGTTTAGAAGAAAAATCCAGTCTTTAGTAGGGGATATGATCACCCCTGACTGCGTTGCAGGATTTACAACGTCTGTCCATACTGAGGACGAGGTTGTCAAGGAGCTGTTGAGGCATCGCTGCCCATTCCTTTTGTAGCGCCAATTGCAGCTTCGGAATCGTTGCTGGCGGCCGGTGACGTGCTGCCAAGCGTCTGCCGAGAAGGTCCCACACGTGTTTGATTGGATTTAGGTCCATGGACCTTGCGAGCCAATTCATTCGTTGAATATCTTCACTCTCGAACAGCTCTACGACAGCCACTGTACGATGCGGTGAAGCGTTGTCGTCCATGAAGAGGAAATCAGGACCCACAGCACCTATAAGCAGACGCACGTGAGGCAAGAGAGCCTCGGTACAATAGCGGACACCAATGACTGAACCTCCTTGGAAGATGTGGAAGTCAGTACGGCTACCAAGTATGATACCGCCCTAAACGAGAACTCCGCGACCTCCAAACTGGTCCCTTTCGATGATGTTGGAGGTATGATTGCGTGTTTCCTGCTCTCTCCAGATGTGCATACGTCCAGAATCGCTCGTCAGCTAAATCAGCTCTCGTGCGTAAAGAGAACTCGACCCCATTGCTGATGTGTCCAGTCCTTGTGTTCTTGGCACCACAGACACCGCCGTCTCCGATGAGCATGCGTTAATCGCACACACCGTACTAGTCGTCGTGCAAATAGACCACCCTTGTGCAGCCTCTTGGCCACGGTAAAACGCGATAACAGACGTCCAGCTGTCTGTTGCATGTGCCTTGCGATTTCTCCCGCTGTTTGCCGTCTGTCTCTTCTCGCCTGTAGGACAATATACCCGTCGTCCGCCGCCGTGGTTGCTCGTGGACGACCATTGCTAAACCCTCGGACAGCTGTTCCTCTCGTTTGAAATGATCTCCAAGCTCGTGAAACGATGCTCTGGGCGATCCCGAACTCCTCGGCTACACTAGTCACACTTCGACCTTCTTCTAACTTCCCAGTGACGCGAATTCGGGTAAAGTCATCCAGATGTCGTCTACTGGATTGCCTGTTGGCCATATCACACGATGGCATCAACTCGACGTCGTTCGAACCGATGTACACCGTGCAATAGCACCGTGCAATAGCTTTTACCGAATTGCTGAGCGTACACCGTCCGTGTGCTTTATACCCTTCAGACACTCCACCCCCCTACGTCATGCTGCATATATGCGTATGCCCTACCGTACTGAACCACTGAACCCTAGTCTACCTCCTGAGTGGTCTATCGGTCCGTTCTACCTGCTCGTTCCGCTGTTATGCTAATTTCTCCTCTTCGTCCTTAATTTTTGCACACCAGTGTATTTTACGTAGAATTTAACTGTATACTTCCGGATTTTTCACATTATTATATACTGTAGCTCTGTATCATAAATTGTTGATGAGAACACCACCTTGCATATAGTTCAAACGTATCCGGTTCATACAAGAATACACTAAAACAAATGACCTCCTTCGTCCTAACGACTCATCGTGTAACTCCAAAATATTTGCAAATAAATTTCTATAAGTGACAATTTCTTAATGAATATATCCTTACAAATTTTGAAGATGACAATCCGTTCTTTTTTTTTTGTGCAATTATGACAATGATGGCAAGTAAGATAATATTCGAAAACTTGAAAATGTCTTTGTCGTGATTTGAACTCGCGTCTCCCAGATAACGCCTGAGCATTCTGTATCTGGAAGACGCGGATTTGATTATCGCTCCAGGATGAAGAAATTTTGAAGTTTTCGGATATTATCTGACTCACCATCCTTGTCATATTTACACCAAAAACGGATTGTCATCTTCAAAATTTGCATTGTATGGTGCAATACTGTATTCCATTCATGATATATCCTTAGGTTCCTTGTTCCTAAAAAGCGCACCTGTTACCTACATGAATTACTAAAATGGGATATTTAAAAGTAGAGTTCCAGGTCATAAGAAAGCATTGAAACTGCTTAGTACGGAGTCCTAATGGCACGTGTTCTAACGGGTTTCATGCAGGTACCACGGCGGCCCAGTCGCAGCCACTACCAATGCGCAGTCTTACACTATATATGATCGAAGTTTAATCCTCTACGCGTCGCCAAGACAGCTCTTATCCGGTGACTCATGGACGCTGCAGGATTTCTAAAGATATCTTGTGGCATCTAGTCCCAATACGTTGCCAGCAGATCTTTAACTCTTGTAAGTCACGTGGTTGAGACGCCGCAGATTGAATGTGCTGTTCCAGCACAAACCGTAGATGCTCGATATGAATTACATCTGGGGAATTTGGAAGTCATGGCAAGCCCTCGAAGTCGTCCTCATATTCCACGAACCATTCTAGAACAATCCGGACAGTATGTCATGGTGCGTTATGTTTCTGAAGCAAGGCACTACTAGAGGGGGATATCTTTGACATGAATGGACGTACCTTGTCTGCAATGATGCTCGAGTAGATGGTAGGCGCCATAGTTTCCCGCACACCTTAATGTCTGCCCTGCAGAACATGGCTCAAAGCATTACACTTCCTTCACTGGCTTGTTTTCGTCCCAAGGTGCATCCTGGTGTCAACATTTCCACAGATAGATGACGCACACATATCCGGCTGTCCGCATGATACAACAGGAAACGAGTCAACGGATCAGGCGATTTTTTTTGCAATTACTCAATGTCCAGTTTTGATGCCAGATTGACCACTGCAGGCGCTTTCGACGGCGACCCGAGATAAGCGTCAGCACTCGTAGCTGCTAGCGGCTATCCAGCTACATTTTCAGTAGAGTTCGTTGTACAGTGTTTTGTCACAAATTACTCCAGTCACCAGCATTCAAACCACCGGCGAGTTGAGGCAAATTATTCCCGCTCACCTCTATAATCGATGAGCCGTCGTTTTGCCAGCGGTTCGTGTGTTTTGCCTTCTCGGAGCACCTTTTGAAGGAATCAACCATTGCTGACACCAAACAAATCCTGGTGTCTCGGAAACGCTCTGACCCAATCATGTGGTAATTTCAACTTGGCTTTTATCAAACTCACCTAAGTCAACTGCCTTTCCCATCAGAAGAACAAGAATATCCCTGATTAAGAGAGCTTAGTATCAGGTGATATTTATATCACCTGATACCCAGAAAGACCAGCTCGTAGATCACGTAGGGTTAGGCTAATTATCGCAATATGGAAAACATTCGATGATACTTAACACCAGATGAGCCGGTTTGAGCGTAGGAAAGGGCCGCATGGAAATGCCATGGGTCTGTCCTATATATAAAAGTCCACATTCACAAAGTATCTTGATAAATTCCTCAGGAGGAATTTATGTCTTCGACGTAATCTTTTGATTGGTAAAAATTCACATTGTCTATGGGTTTCAAAATAACTTTGAAATTAAACCTTTTGAGAATTTTTGGAATTCCAAAGCAACTCTGAAGAGTAAATGGAATAAACGCCCAATTTGTTCGTAGTGGGAGGTCCGTTAGCGTGAACGAGCTGATAGGGTTTGGTTTCCAAAATCCTTTGACAGCTTTGTCTATACCGGAAAATCTATATCCTCCGTGTATTGCAATTCGTTTAAGAAACTCAAACTGTTTCTGTAA
This sequence comes from Macrothele yani, assembly GCA_039090855.1. Taxonomy (NCBI): domain Eukaryota; kingdom Metazoa; phylum Arthropoda; class Arachnida; order Araneae; family Macrothelidae; genus Macrothele; species Macrothele yani. The sequence continues at coordinate 193,905,277 of CM076995.1, forward strand.
GGAATCCTCAGTTGAAAAAATACGTATTGCACGATATACGTACAGGGGTTGTCCAAAAACATGGAAACACCTGGAAACAATAGGTGTTATGCACCTTATATGGTGGGGGAGCCCACTTGGCATTTAAAACAGTTTGAATCCTCCTTGGAATGGACGCATACAAGTCCTGGATGGTGGTAAGTGGTATTTTGTGCCATTCTTCCTACAGAAACTGCTCCTATTCCTTGATAGACGCCGGAGGAGGATAACGGGATCGCACTCTGTTTTCCAACGCAGACCACAAGGGCTCAATGAGATTTACACGTCCGGTGATTGTGCTGGCCAGGGAAGGAGAGCGACTTCATCCTCATGTTCTTTAGACCATGATTGAACAGTTCGACTTCTGTAAATCAGGGAATTATTATTTTGAAAGGTGCAATCCCTGCCGGAAACAATGTCTGCCCCATTGAATGCACATGGTCGGCCAAAGGGTGACACTGTCACCGCTTTTGATCCGTCCGTGTAAGATGGTAATGGGACCTGCTGCAAACCACGATATCATGGCCCAAACCATTACGGAACCGCACCCATGCTTCACTGTAGGGAGGAGACAGTCTGGGTTGTAGGCTTCTGAGGGGGTTCTCTACACGTAAACCCGTCCTGTGGTAGGGAGTAGTGAGAAACTTAATTCTTCGGAAAACAAGACATGCTTCCATTGATCCGCAGTCCACGTTTTATGTTCCTGGCACCACTGTAGTCTCCGTTTCATATTCACCTGTGACACCAGGGGTTTTGCAATCGCAGCTCTGCCGTAAATATTGTGCTTATGCAATTCCCTTCGCACGGTATGGGTCGACACTGGGTTTTGGAGATGTGCATTAAATTCAACAGTTGCTTTCGTCGCCGTGGTCTTCTTTCTCGCGGTCAGAATCATCTTCAATGTCCTCTTGTCTCTCGCAGTGAGTTTGGTTTTCTTTCCACAGTTGTTTCTCGCAGATGTCGTCGTGCCGTGAACATTGTATGCTGGCATGACCTTCCAAACGGTACCTCTCGATACCCCCAATACCTGTACCACTGTGGTTACCGACTTACCAACCAGACGGACTCTTAGAATCTGCCCTCTTTAAATTTCTGACAGGTCACTCATTGTACCTTCACCTAGAATGAAGGTATGCAAACACCGATTCACAATGCAATTACACAGACCCTTGAGACTATAAGCAACACTTTTTAACAAAACAACTTGTAGCTACATGTTCGTTTTACTCAAAAAGCAGCACACACCAAAGTCTCTGTTTTCAGGGAGGTGTTTCCATTATTTTGGACAACCCCTTTATGTGTAATTTGGTACTTAAAGAAAGAAGAATTTTGTGTTTAAACATGGAATCTCATAGATAAATAGAAAATTATTGCTCAGTTGTACAGGCTGGAACTGAAACATGATCAGAACAAATATGCAGGTAATTTATTTAATATTATATCCCCCTGAAGCATTTTGACCCTCTTCATTGGCGAAATTCGTTTGGGACTCAGAGAAACTTAATTTAATGAGTGAAGGAAGTAAATGCATTTGGATCTAAAAAGAAAATACTAATTCCGCACTTCCTCTTTATTAGTTGCGTATGCATTGTTTGAGCATAAGATTTAATTAACAATTTAGTTTTGCTGCCGGAGCGTATTGTTATTCCTTTCCTGTCGCATTGGATCTCCGAAGGGAATTTATATTGCATATTTTCACAGCCATGCCTGGCAATATTTCACAGCCTGAAATATTTCCCTTAATATTAATGAGTTTCAAAATAAATCCCAATTAAAATCGATGAAACATGTGTAACTGCAACTAATATTTGAGCGATTGCTTGCGTAATACTGGAAGAGATCATTTCGTAAAACCTGTGGCTGAAAATGGCGACGACGATACAAAACAGTTCAAAATTCAGAGTCTTAGAAAAAACAACAACAACGAAATTATTGTAAGTACACTGAGATCTATAAGTTAAGGATGTAAGAGAAAACCCGCAATTATTTGTAAAACAATGGTTGAAAAGCTTGGGTATGTGATGTCAAATATAATGCAGAGTAAGGGTATCGTATCCAAAAAGAGAGGCAATATCATCGGTTTACGCAAATGAGCCGCAGCATAAAACCGATTGTTGCGGAGGTTTGCGTTACATCGGTTGCGGACTGTTAAGGAAGGACTAGTGGAGATAGATCTGATAATAAGTAGAGGATTTCAGGAATGGCCACAGGTCTTAAGCAACACTTTGAAATAGGAAGCTAGGAGATTTGAGCTAGAGTGCGCGATAGGAAAGTGACACGGAAGTGAGGTAGAAAGGGGAAGGAAGACGCCCTTATTTACTACTGGCAGGCCAGTATCCGTGGCTGACGTCTTAACGTGCCCATCCTATGCACGACGAATATTAAGTGGTTCGAGCGTTCGTACCTGCCTGGGATCGAACCTGAGGTTTCTCCGTGGCAGCCACGAACGTAATGGAGATAGCAGCGGCGTTGTTGCAATGGCTAAAACATTTAACCGATGAGCTGAAGTGGAGGGCGATCAGGAGAATAGATGCAGACAAAAGTCAGAGGGGAAATGCAAAGTGGCTGCTCTTGAGTATTTGTTTAGTCCACAGACTGTGGAATTACATTTAAAATACGCAGTCAGCGTCCGAAAGGTACACAGAAACGAAACCTACGGCTAGGAGATCGGAAGATTCCCTGTATCTCCGGTTCACGGAGCGGAAGAATAGGATATATATCCGGATACAGCTGCGATCTTTCCCTGTTGCTGCTACAGGAAAGATTGCATCCGCTTTCACTGCACGCAGAGGGCTTGCCGAAGGTATTCGTTATGCTCGGAAACCAGCACTTTGCGTGACACTTAGTCCCCAATGCAGGGGAAAACAAACATTCCAATTGGGCAAGAAGTCACGTCAAATTGACTGTTAAACAATGGAGGTCAGAACTCTTCACTGATAAGTCCAGATTTACCTTGAAGAGCGATTCCAGTGGTGCTTTGATCTGGAGAGAAAAACGGACACGCTGTCAGCCCTCTATGACCCATGAAAGAGACACTTATGGTGTTGATAGCGTGCTCGACTCAGGCGGCTTCCCGTTAGTTGGACACACAGACTTCTATTGCTTCCAAGCGGATGCATGAATTCTCGACGCTACGGGGATGATCGCCTTGGACCCCTATATTCACCCTTATGCACGTGCCATAGGAGATACAATTTTCTTTCAATACGATTACGCGTCCCCACAGATTGAGGCAGGTGGAACCATTAAATATCACCAAGTCCTACACTCGGTAAACTCACTCGGTGATGGCGAACCTCCCATTATTCTACCTTACCCTTGGAGACACCTTGTTAATGAAGAGACTATGTTTCGTGAGCTGTCGACGGTGTCCCGGCTGAAACCATGACCTTGAACTGTGTTAATTATCTCATCTTCACCAAAAACCGTACCTGCCCCTTTTTTTTTTTTTTTTTTTTTTTTTTGATTGGAGGTTTAACGACCACTGTGAGCAACTCAGTGTGCTATAAGCAGTCGCCCGTCCCTAATTTAGGGCCGCTGGCTGGTTCCAGGGAATGAAGAGAGCCAGCGTCTTAAGACAAAAACCTCATCCATGACCTCACGGTATTCAAACCCGGACCCTTCTCGGACGAATCATCAGAAGCCATCGCTGAGAGCACTGCGCCACCGGGGAGGCCCTGCTCTTTTTAGCTGATAATGATACTAACGGATGTTTTGAGTTATCCAAGATGCCTCAGTGCATCTGCACTTGACAGTTACGAAAAGTGTGTTGTTTGTCGTCTGAACGTTTGAGGTCACTTGTGAAGCGTGTTTTTTAACTTTTCATTTTTTTACGATATCTGATGAAGAAGCCACAAGCTTCGAAAGCGCTAGTGCATTTTAGTGAATTAATTTTAATGTGCCTGGACGGTTCTCAACTCTACTCTTTGGAAGTGGAACAATATCTTAAAGCGGAGATCACTCTCCATACGGATTTCTCAGTCAGGTTTCCCGACCTTCGTCTAATTAAATACACTGACGGAAAAAAAAATCCCAACACCAAGAAGAGGTTGTGTTAGATAAACGACAGTTGGTAGGTGATGAGAGTACATCTGTAAGATGACGTCTATGCAAATTTCGCGCTCGGCGCACACGTGTGGCGCTAGTAGCACCCCTCGGAACATGCAAAGCAGGCTTGCTGTAAATACGCGCTGTAACGTTCATGAGCGTTAGTTATCGTTGAGATTCGACGCAGTGTGTTGATTTTAGTCCAGAATGCCTTTAAGAAGACGAAGAAGCCATTATCAACAGCTCACGGAGTTTGAACGAGGTCGTGTAATAGGGCTACGAAATTGTGGATTTTCGTTCCGCAATATTGCAGAACGACTTGGCAGGAATGTAGCCACTGTGCATGATTGTTGGCAGCGGTGGTGAAGGGAAGGTACTGCCTCAAGGAGACCGGGTTGCGGCCGGCCACGTGGCATTACTAAGAGGGAAGACCGCTGTGTACGGCGTATGGCCGTGGCGCATCGTACCGCGTCTGCGGCAGCAATTCGAGTTGCAGTTGCCACCACAGTGAAACAACGAACTGTTACAAATCGGTTATTTGAAGGACAGCTCCGAGCCAAACGCCCTGTAGCGTGCATTCCACTTACTCCAAACCACTGCCGTTTGCGACGTCAGTGGTGTCAAGCTAGAGATCATTGGAGAACGGAGCGGAGATCTGTTGTGTTTTCTGATGAAAGCCGGTTCTGCCTGGGTGCCAGTGATGGCCGTGTGTTGGTTAGAAGGAGGCCAGGTGAACGCCTGCAACCAACCTGTCTGCGGCCAAGACACACTGGACCTACACCTGGAGTTATGGTCTGGGGTGCAATTTCCTATGACAGCAGGAGCACTCTCGTGGTTGTCCCACGCACTCTGACGGCACAGTTGTACGTCGGTCTAGTGATTCAACATGTTGTGCTGCCATTCATGAACAGAATTCCAGGGGTGTTTTCTAACAGGATAACGCTCGCCCGCACACCGCTGTTAAAACCCAACATGCTCTACAGAGTGTCGAGATGTTGCCGTGGCCTGCTAGATCACCAGATCTTTACCCAATCGAGCACGTATGGGACATCATTGGACGACAACTCCAGCGTCACCCCCAACCAGAATTAACCGTCCCTGTATTGACCGACGAAGTGAAACAGGCATGGAACTCCATCCCACAAACTGACATCCAGCACCTGTGCGACACAATGCATGAACGTTTGCGTGCTTGCATTCAACATTCTGGCGGTTACACCGGCTATTAATGTAACAGAATTTCACATTTAATATGGTTCTTCTCGCGCTTACATTAAGCTGTGATCTTGAAACCTTAATTGATTAAATATGTTCCCTAGACAAATGTATTGCCGCCATTTCATTCCTCTACAACTATTTTTTTGTGGTGTTGGGATTTATTTTTCCGTCAGTGTATGTCTGCCATGTTCTAGGGAGACATGTTGCTGCCCTCACCATACCTCTCTCTGCAAGACCTGGAAAGGCTTAGAAAAGCATTACACGAAATATAGCGGTTGCTACCCACTGAGCTATTAAGACACCATCACCGACAGCATGAGCCATTGTTGTGAGGAACAACCACATATCCTCTGTACTTCTTCTATTTGATTTTGACACGTTATTTGTTTCCTGAAACTGTGTGTGGGCAATTTTTAGGAATGAAGAGAATCTTACAACATTTTTCGGCATCTTTCTCTCACGTTAGATGTGATACAGGTTTTCATCAAATTTCATAATAATTCATCAAGTACACTTAAAGTAGTATAATAATCTTATGATCCGAAGTTCTTGGAGTAAAATAGAAATCAAAGTTTCCAAGCTTTCGCACCAGATAGCTTTTTCATGGAAGGTAGACAGCAAATTTTAAACTGAATAGTAGAACACTTCAACAGTCGTGTTCATCCCTCTATGCCGCAACTAAGGTACCTGGACTCTATTCTCTACAAACTAAGTGTTTCCTATGAACTAAAGAACGAACTCAGGATCATGAATTTCGGTGTCGGCATAAGGTCCCCAGCATTTTTGTACACCATGTTTAAGAGAAATATTGACAAGCCCCTTCTTCCCAAGGAGGCAGGTATTTATGTTTTCCCACAACCGGACGACTCCAAGCGATACTACATCGGAATGACCAAGCGTTTGTTCAGAATTAGACTCAAGGAACATAAAAAGACACAAGGAACGGAAAAATACCCACTGTCCTGTCCAAACAATACAATTCAAGTCCGCTGATCCTATTTGAGACGATATAAAGAATTAGCATCCCACTACACACCTAAATCTGCTGCAATTCAAGAAATCTTAGAGATCATTACCAACAATGAGGTTCGCAATGATAACGTCGCTCTAGAATTTCCTCGAATTTGGAACCAGTTCGTCAAATAATGCTGCATTTTCTTCAAAGATTCCGCGTGCCCAACCAACATGACTCCTCGTTTCTTAGAATGAATAATCACATTTGCACCTATTCATATATTGTCTAGTCAAGTCACCGCGTTCAAATTGTTGAAGTGTTCTATTATTCAGTATGCAGTTCGCTGTCTAACTTCCTTGAAAAAGTCATGTGGTTTATGAGCGAAAGCTTAGAAACTTTAATTTCTATTTTACGCCAAGAAATTCGGATCATTAGTATAGTTACACTACACTGAAGAGCAATTAAATTAGAGACAGCTGGCGTGATGCAAATGTGGCACTGTGTGCAGCCCTGTAAACGGAAACGACATGACGTATGCAGCGATCCCACAATATAAGGAGTGATGCAACGGGAATCAGTAAAGGTCGGAGGTAGTATGAGTAAGACGTAGGATCTAAGCGCATTTGATTGTGGGCAAATTGTCGGGGCCCGACGATTGGGTCACTCCGTCTCGGAAGTCGTGCTGGCACTGGGATTTTCACGAGCCACTGTGTCACAGGTGCACCGTGAGTACATCGAATCCGGTAAAACCATCCCTGCAAGAGCCAACTGCCGTGAACAATAGCGTATGGATGACCGGGGTCATCGTCGGCTAGCTCGCATTGTAACAGCGGATAGACAGGCCACAGTGCAAAAAATCACTCGATAATTTAACGCTGGTGTACAAAAACGTGTAAGCAGCCATACCATCCAGAACCATCTCCTCGCTATGGGGTACAGAACACATCGTGCCATGAAGGTACCGCTGCTGACCGCACATCACAGGGTGAAAAGATTAGCATGGGCGCGTCAACATCGCCACTAGATCCTAGACATGTGGAAAAATGTTGCCTGGACTGATGATTCGAGATTGGCGTTGGTACATGCGGATGGCAGAATACGAGTACGGTGCAAACCACATGAAGCGACGGATCTTTCTTGCCAGCAGGGTACTCTTCAAGCTGGTGAGGGTGGCATTCTCCTCTGGGGACTGTTTGCGTGGACTGAAATGGAACCCCTGGTACGTGTGACATCGTCCCTCGCAGGTCAACGTTACCAAGATATCCTGGACGACCATTTGCTCCCGTTTGTGCGTCTTCAAAATCCTACTGGAGACCTCATCCTGCAACAAGACAATGCACCGTGCCATCGCTCCCGAATTGTATCCGAATGGTTGGATGAACACTCCACCGACGTGACCTCGCTTCCTTGGCTAGCTAGGTCACCTGACCTCAATATCATCGAGCACATCTGGGATGCCATCGAGGGAGATGTTCGAGGCTCTGATCCTCCTCCATGAAATCTTCGTGAAGTGTGGGAGCTTGTTCAGGAGTCGTGGATCCGTATGGCTTCCCAACGCTTCCGGTGTCTTGTCGAGTCCATGCCGAGACGAATCGCCGCTGTCATCAGGGCGAAAAGTGGTGCTACACGTTATCTCTAATTCAGTTGCTCTTCAATGTATTATGTGTGTAATTGGTGTACAGTTCCCATTTATCAATTCATCAGGTATATTTTGAGATATCGCGATTTTTCTGTTTCTTCCTTTATTCATGGAAACAAGTATAAAAATAATTTTGTGTACCAAGATAGATAATCAGTCATAAGCATAGCATCATTCTTAATTTCTTCCTCCGTTTCCTTTACGTAAATGGACTAATTGCCTTTTCTGCATTTTACTGTCATAGTCAGAATTAACGAAATTGCAATTATTAGAAAAAATAATCAAATTTTCTACATAGAGCATCTATTATTCAGAAGACTAGATGCTCAGTTTAAATCGTAGTGTGTTTGCCTGTTCCTTTAAATGAGTTTTTTTACTTCATTAAGTGATTTTCTCCGCTTTTCCAAATCATTTACAAGACTGTAGTTTTAATGAAGTTTCAGCATTTTATTTTAATTCACTTAAGTGCTATAAAATTTCTTCGACTGCGAAACGTAATGTGTTTTTTGCCATTCTGCTTACCTTTCTTCATCCGAGATGTAGCATATATGGTAGAAAAAAAAACGAAGGAAGAAGAAGCAAAACATTTTTTTCGTCGTATTTTCTGAAGTGTGTTCTTCTGAAACATTGACACGTAAATGAAATACCAAAACGTATGGTGTAAGAAAGACAGAGAAATCAGCGTTACCCCCTATTAAATCGGAAAAAATCTGAAAAAAAGGGGAGATAAAGTCATTGTTGAAATTCTTGATGAAACATTCATTGCTTTGTTGCGATTTTAAGTTTCCCTGCTGCCTGTGTAAGTTACGAGTTCTGTAGTTCCAACACTTCCACATCGAGCATTTCTCTCCCCTTCACTGATTAGGTAATTTCATTACTGCATATCTTCTTTACTATTTTTTACCATTAATACATCTGAATCAAAGCGACGGAAAAATATGGCTTCTTCAGAACGTGCGAGTAAGATCTTTTCATGTAAAATATATATATACACTGACGGAAAAAGAAAATCCCAACACCACGAAAAAATAGTTGTAGAGGAATGAAATGGCGGCAAAACATTTGTATAGGTAACATATTTAATCGATGAAGGTTTCAAGATCACAGCTTAATGTAAGCGCGAGAAGATCAATTTAAAATATGAAATGCTGGTACATTAATAACCTGTGTAACCGCCAGTATGTTGAATGCAAGCAGGCAAACGTTCATGCATTGTGTCGTACAGGTGCTGGATGTCAGTTTGTGGGATGGAGTTCCATACCTGTTGCACTTGGTCGTTCAATACAAGGACGATTAATGCTGGATGGGGGTGACGCTGGAGTTGTCGTCCAATGATGTTCCATACGTGCTCGATCGGTGAAAGATCTGGTGATTTAGCAGGCCACGGCAATATGTCGACACTCTGTAGAGCATGTTGGTTACAACAGCGGTATGCGGGCGAGCGTTATTCAGTTCTAAAACACCGCCTGGAATGCTGTTCATGAATGGCAGCACAACAGGTTGAATCACCAGACCGACGTACAAATGTGCCGTCAGGGTGCGTGGGATAACCACGAGAGTGATCCTGCTGTCATAGGAAATTGCTCCCCAGACCATAACTCCAGGTGTAGGTTCAGTGTGTCTCGGCCGCAGACAGGTTGGTTGCAGGCGCTCACCTAGCCTCCTTCTAACCAACACACGGCCATCACTGGCACCCAGGCAGAACCGGCTTTCATCAGAAAACACAACAGATCTCCATTCCGTCCTCCAATGAGCTCTAGCTTGATACCACTGATGTCTCAAACGGCAGTGGTTTGGAGTAAGTGGAATGCACGCTACAGGGCGTCTGGCTCGGAGCTGTCCTTTAAGTAACCGATTTGTAACAGTTCGTTGTGTCACTGTGGTGGCAACTGCAGCTCGAATTGCTGCCGCAGACGCGCTACGATGCGCCACGGCCATACGCCGTACACGGCGGTCTTCCCTCTTAGTAATGCCACGTGGCCGGCCGGAACCCGGTCTTCTTGAGGCAGTACCTTCCCTTGACCACCGCTGCCAACAATCATGCACAGTGGCTACATTCCTGCCAAGTCGTTCTGCAATATTGCGGAAAGAAAATCCACCTTCCTGTAGCCCTATTACACGACCTCGTTCAAACTCCGTGAACTGTTGATAATGGCTTCTTTGTCTTCTTAAAGGCATTCTTGACTAACATCAACACACTACGTCGAATCTCAACGATAACTAACGCTCACGAACGTTACAGCGCGTATTTACAGCAAACCTGCTTTGCATATTCCGAGGTGCGCTACTAGCGCCACACGTATGCGCCGAGCGCGAAATTTGCATAGACGTCATCTTACATATGTACTCTCACCGCCTACCAACTGTCGTTTATCTAACGCAAACCCTTCTTGGTGTTGGGATTCTTTTTTGTCCGTCAGTGTTAAATTGTTTCTTCCTTTTTTCTGAAATTTTCCTACATTATATTTGCAAAATTTTTTTATTAAATATTTTCAAATGAATTGATCGTAAAAAAACAATACGGAAACCTTAACTGCTTCAAATGTATAGAAAACATGTAGACAGAAAACACAATACAATGCATACATGTCCATGTAGTACATTTACACTACTGCAATAACATTACAAAGAAAGACCTTTTTCTGAGAAAATAAGGTAGGAGCACTTTTTTCAAGGTCTAATGAGATCACAGGTAAGCATGTTGAAATTTAAACATTCTTTTTTCGCAGCTTTAATTATTTAATTCAGTTTTACTGTTGTTACTTGGCCGACATAAAAAAATAAAATATTTGTGACTAACGTTGTACAATATTTTCTAAACATAGTATATCCCTAAGTTTGTTTCTTCACTTCAAACGAGTTTTAATTGCGATTCTTAAAAGTGAGTTGGTTGACCATTTTATTCAAATTTATACTTCTCGTACTAAAGTGAACAATTATTTTAAGTATTCGATTGTGGTCTGTTTAATTGTACTAAGGTACTGAGCAGGTTATGTAGAATGAAGACCATTGCTCCCGGAGCAGATGGCGCGAGATCTAATAAACTGAAGACGTTCGACTGGAGATGCTATGTTCTGTCATTTATGAAGAAATAATAAATGATTTTAAGGACGATATATCCCGAATAATGTAAGAAGTTTTTGTGTCACTCATGAAAATGGTGGTCATCAAGATGTCAATAACTCGTACCCCTATACCTATCCCTTAGGTTCTGCAAATTGTTTTGTGCCTTGATTGCCGATAGATGAATTGCATCTGTGACACTTTTCTTTCCAGTCTATCGAACAAAAAGGATCCAGTAATGCCGAGCGGTACCTGGAGCATATTTTCATATTGGAGTCGTTAGTCACAGAGCAAAGACGTAATAGTAGATGCATTGTTTTAGCTTGGCATGACTGAAAATGCCTTTCACTCGGTGAAGGATAGATTCATATAAAATAGTCTTCGAGACGTAGCCACAATGAATAATTTCGTGTATTTATACAACACAAACAGGTTGGGGTGAAGCCCAAACTAAGAGCTAATTTTGGAAGCCTGAGGGCATCACTGCCAGTGACGTTAGAAGGGGGATTCTCTTTGTTGTAGTTACAGGGTTTAACCACCACGATGATCAAATCAATGTGCTATAAGCTGCCGTCTGTCCCTAATTTTGTTTTGAATCATGTAAATCTTTGTGCTTACTACACCTCAAAAATAAACAGATATAATACGGTATATCCGTTCCATGCTTATTCAAGTATGGTGTATTTAAAATAAAGTAAACTTATGTATGTTATGGTATAATGGTCATTGTTGACAACGTTTACAGGACTGGAAATTTTTATAATGTGGGATATATTTGGAACTGCACAGTTTATTTTGGATAACTGGACACTGTATATACATCCTCGATGATTGTATTGTGTATGTGGATTGTGCGCATGAGCATTTAAATATCTTTTTACAGTGCATTGATGTATGTGAGGTTGCGCACTGGATCATGATATAGTAACAATCCCGTTATGTACTATGCATGTGCCTTGTAGTATACAGGGTGTTTCAAAGAAAATGACCCGATTTCAAAGTAGTATATTTGATAAGGCAAACGTGGGATAGTTACAAAACAAAGAGCCAAGTATGAAGGAAGGTCTAACGTTTCATTCACCATAATTACAAATGCTCAATGTGACCTCCACCTGCTGCACGGACAACATCAAACTGATAGCTGAATTCATCGCAAACGCGTCGGTGAGTGTCTTCAGTCACAGAATTTACCGCGGCCGTGACGCTCGTTTGGAGCTCATCCATGTCAGCGGGTAAACGGGGAACTTGAACTTTGTCTTTTACGTATCCTCATAAAAAAGTAAAGTCACATGACATTATGTCTGGAGATCTCGGAGGCCAAGTGTATAGTGACAAGTCATGGGGTCCCTTGCGTCCAATCCAACGCTAAGGCAATGTGTCGTTTAGAAACCGACGAACTTGGAGGTTCCAATTTGGCGGTGCGCTATCCTGGTGTAAAATCTAATCTTCAGAGTCGTCCTGCAGCTGGGGAAGTAGCCAGTCCTTCAGCATTGCAAGATAGGAGTTGCCAGTAACCGTGTTGTCCTCAAAACAGAAAAGGCCATAAACCTTTCTAACAGAAACCGCGCAAAAAACGTTCAGTTTTGGTGAATCACGTTCACGTTGGAGAGTTTCATGTAGATTCTCCAGTCCCCATATGCGAACATTGTGGCGCGAAAAGTTTCCGTTTACATGAAAGGCTGTACCGTAATCACGGACACGGTCTTGCTAAGTTCGAGCACACAAAACGCCTTCTGTTGCCTCGACGCCATCTTCTCACTCACTAAGCGTAGCGGCTGTTTGGACGCTCGTGCTGTCATCTAGCGGTAGTCATAACAAACTCTGGGCCACGCCTGTAGACATGATATCTGGTACCAAGACGTTACCAGCAGATCATTTAAGTCACCACACATCGGATTTGCTGCTGTAACACCAATCACAGATGTTTGATTTGATTGATGTCTGGAGAATTTGGAGGCAAGGGCAATACCTGGAAATCTTCCACATTCTTGAACAAACAGCGCAGTGTGGCATGGCGTATTATCCTGCCAAAAGAAGGCACTACCGTAGCGGAATGCCGTTGCCTTGAAAGGATATACCTGGATTGCAATAATTTTTAGGTAGGTGGTACATGTCATAGTTTCCTCCTTCACACAGGATTACCACCAGAACATTGACCACAGCATTACCCTTTCTACACTGGATCGGTATCGTTCCAAGGTGCATCCTGGTGCCAACACTTCCCGATATAGACGACGCACACATACCCGGCTGTCCACATAGTGCAACTGGAAACGATTTTCAGCGAACCAAACTATCTTCTTCCAATCACTCATGGCGGGCCATTTTCGATGGTAACGTGGCCATTGCAGGCACTTTTGTAGGTGAAATGAGAGCTGAATGAGCAACTGGAGAAGCCTGCTGTTACACAGCTGCATTTTTAGCAGCGTTCCATGTGCCGCGCGGCTATAGAACGCTATTGGCAGTAGTGGATCGAGGAAGGCACAACCTAGCACCACGCGGACATTGGAAGGCCGAGAGAAACAACAGAAAGCAAAGTTCAAGTGATTGTGAGAGCCTCTTGAACAGAACCGAATGCGGTGCCCTTAAACCATCGTGGTCATGTTGCGTCGTCTACAGGTACCGAAGTACCCATTCGGACCGTTGTCAGAAGACTTCCCGCACGTGGACCACTTTCGAGATGGTCACATTGCCGCTGACAACTGTCCAGTGAGCATCGCCGACACCGGCCGCATTGGTGTCGTGTTCAATCAACGTGGAATAGTGTTCAGGGGCGTCGTGCTGTCTTCAGTGATGAGTCACGGTATGCATTTGGCGTCGATGACCAGCGCATGCGCCTCTGGAGACGAGCCGGCCTGCTCACTGATCCTGCTTTACCGTGGTACGGCACACAGTTCACACAGTGGAAAAAAGTGTCATGGGCGCAATTTCCTATTTTATCCGGGCACCCTTGGTAGTCCTACGAACCACCCTCACGGCTAGACGGTACGCCGATGACATTCTACGACCTGTTATGTTTCCACTCCTGTCGTAGCACCACCTAGCAATTTTTCAACAGGATAATGCCCGGCCAGACACGGCACAGCTCTCCCAGGACTGCATCTGTTATGTCGACACCTTTTCATGGCTAGCCCGATCGATCGACCTCTCACAGATGGAACATGTTTGAGACATGTTGGGATGCCGTCTACGCTCATCCCGCTATATCAGCTACCTGGCCCGCCATGTGGACACCATATATCATGTAATACCTCAGGAAAGTATCCGTGAACTATATGCTTCTATGTCAGGCCGCGTAATCGCTCGTATCCGAGCTAGAGGTGGCGCATCAACTAGTAATCGCTGTATTGGCTGGTTCGACACGTGCATCTGTTTTATCCGAATAATTAGCCCAACTGCGCTGGAACTGCAATCACTTCCTTTCCTATACATGTACAATTTGCACGTACCAATTTTCAAGTCAATTGGATGATTCCTTCTGGGTGCTGCGTTTTTTGTTCTGTTTTTTGCAAAGCATGTATTTCTTTCGTGTCGGAAAGGACTCAAAAGAGTCGGGCATTCCTATCAAAAATTCCGTTTCAACTTACTCGTTTTTATAGACTTTCAGAGTTCAGTATATGGATAAGTGTATCCATTGCACGTACCAATTTTCAAGTCAATTGGATGATTCCTTCTGGGTGCTGCGTTTTTTGTTCTGTTTTTTGCAAAGCATGTATTTCTTTCGTGTCGGAAAGGACTCAAAAGAGTCGGGCATTCCTATCAAAAATTCCGTTTCAACTTACTCGTTTTTATAGACTTTCAGAGTTCAGTATATGGATAAGTGTATCCATTAGTATTTCTGTTTGGAAATTAGCACTGCACTGATTAATCCTGTACTTGTGACTTCAAAAGAGAACCACATCGAAATCCTCGCAAGCATCCACAAGCATCCGCACAGCGGCGCAAAGTCAACATTACCCAGACTGGGGTCGTACCATCCTGATTGCTTCTGCACCTGATAAACATTCTTTGTTGCTTGCTGAACGTTTGTGTATTACACGGTTTTCCTCCAGGTGTTGCAATGACGATTTGCCTGTAATTATACCTCGCACTTGGATTCTGCTGTTGAACCAAATAAATGCCTCACCTGTTGGATCTTAAGATACGTGAGTTAAATTTACATACTATACTGTGCAAATTAATTGGGACAAAGTAAAAAATCACTCTGTTTTCCAAAACTATGCCTTTATATTATTCTATGCCTTGATATACACTGATAAATACCCTTATTAGTATGAAGTATGGCCTCCTTTAGCAGAAATGACCTTTTGAATTCGTTTTGGCATTGACTCTACTAATTGAGTGCACATATTTTTGACTTCATAATCGTGGAACCACACTTTTATAGCATTCGTTATTATGCGTTCTTTAGTTGTACAGTCCATTTTACCTAAACATCTCTTTAAAATATTCCACAAGTTTTCTATGGGATTTAAATCTGGTGAATTTCCAGGCAATTAAATCAAATGAATTTGATTTTTCAGCATGAAATTCTTACCAATTTCAAATTGTGACATGGGCCAAGTCATGTTGAAATGTCCCATCAAATGTTTGCAAGAATGGAACAATCCTACGTTGTAATATTTCTACGTACTTGGCTGAATTCATCATACCTTGAACAGGAACTAAGCTTCCAGTGCCATTTGATGTGAAAAAACCCCAAAACATGTTTCAGAGGGTGTTTTACAGTTTGTTTGACATGCTCAGGTCATAAGGGTTCACAGTTACTTCGTCTAATGACATTTGCTTGGTAACCCTGCACAAATAAATGAGTTTCATCACTGAAAATGACCTTTTTCTAGTCGTCAGCAGTCCATGATTTATATTGTTTGGCCCATGCTAGCCGTTTTATCTTCATTTTCGCATCCAAATATTGTTTTTTCGTTGGTCTTCTTGCCTTCCGGCCAACTTCCAGAAAGCCTACGGCGTACATTTTAATCACTAACATCACAACCACTAGCCAATAAATCTCTTTGAAGGTCGGTGATTGTTTTTTTGGGGGGATTCATTTTACTATTTCTGATTAGATATTTATCGGTTCGTGGAGTTGTTTTTCGTTTCCTTCCACATTTACCTCTCCTTTTTGGAGACGATGATCCAGATGCATTGTATCGCGTAAGCAGTCTTGATACACTTGATTTGCCTACACCAACTGCAGAAGCGATATCTCTCACCGTCATAGAAGTGTGATCCTTCAGAGCAATTATTTTTTGCACGCTTCCTTGGGGAAATATCAATTTTTCAATACACGAAAGCAACGCGTACTCACAGAGAGCAAAAACTAACATCCACCTGTCACACACGAAAGCTCACAACTGAAGCTGAAATGCCTATTTCCTGTTTAAAACCGGTCAAACCACATTCTTACTATCACGTTCTAACAGTCACACCACCTCACAGCTGATAAAACTGGTTTACGTGGGTTTCCGGCATCAATTGGCGATCACATTACAATTCTGAGAATAAAATAGCTTGTCCCAATGAATTTGCACAGTATAGTATATTTGTTTGTAATATGCCATTTCCAGATTAGTGACACCATTTGTTATTCCATGATTTTATATAAATCCCTGTAACCATCCTTTCGCGCAATTGGGCCCGATGATGAGGCTACTCGAAAGTACTTGTCAGTGTAGCTGATTTTAACTTGTAAATAAATATCATTTTTTAAATGCAAGTTTTTAACTATTCAATCGTGCATACGACAGCCTCGGATTCTTCATTATACCATTTGGCACGGAGTCTTTTGTCCCTTAGCATCCACAAATTGGACGTTCCGACTTGATTAAACAAAACGGCCAATTTTGTATTTTCCAGTACTGTTAACGGTCTGCATCTTACTTTCGGTCTTTTATGTATAAACATAGAAGTTTTATTTCTTTTCAACAGCATTTTCTCAATTGCTAAACTGGAAACATTTTTTAAGGATGTTTTGCGTGAAAATAATTGCCTGAAAAATCATCAGCTACCCTCCGCACACGATTTAATTAATTCAGGTGGAAAGCAATACCTACGCACGTTGCACAGTTTCAAAAACGGAGTTTGAAACCTTCAAACGCAGGAAGAATTCTCTGAAAAGAAATTGAAAGTAGCAGTAGAGGTAGTAACTAAAAAGAAATCGGCTCGGCTTTGTTGAAAAGCAATACGTAAGAGAGAATTCATTCCTCAGCAGATGAAAACTGGGTTCTTTGTATTGTTCAGCCTGATCAAAAAATAAGTCAGCGACAAAAGGACGGTGAGCAGCTACTTTGGTATCTAGCAAACGGTTTATGTACTGAGTGACCCATTCTGAAATTTTTCTTACTATTTTTGAAAGAAAGATTCAATCTAGCATTTTGTGGACAAAGTTTTTCTGTAGTCCATTAGAAAAAAGCAACAAGAACAGCAGCGGATTTCGACAATGACAGCTTATTAGTGCGTTTGGCTTCATGTTAGAAGGATTGTTAACAAGTTCACAACGAAACATTCCCGCTCGAGAGAGAAGTTAAAGAAATCGCAAAAGAAAAAAGAAAGACAAAATCAATGCTACTACAGAGGCATTTATAAAGAGACCCAGTCTGAACTTCTAGACATGATGCTCTTCTCACCCAGTAAGATTGTCCAAGTCAATCGCTGTGGATTAATACTAAACCTCTGACGTTAGGCTTTTTATATGAGCTTATGTTTTCATTTCTTGTCGATATATAAGTCTGCTAATCCTTTTTTTTTTCATTTCACTGTGGGCAAGTTCCTGAAGTTGCTGATTTTTTTTTACCTTTAATGTCTGACATTTTAAAGTAATAGGCCTTAACCCTTTATGGCTTAATTATTTTTTGACTCTCAAATATAATTCACGTAAATATTAATTTATATGATCTAATGAACACAAAATGCAAAAAAAAAATATTAACATAAGAAGAAAGGAAATTAAACTGTAGTATAAATGACACATGTAGAATTAATTAATGTGATCGAATGAATACAAAAATGCGAATAAAATGCAACAATAATAACAGCAAAATAAAAAAGACGATGAAACTACTTTGCTATTTTAAATTTACATTAGGAAATAGTGTTAAAATCAAAAATTTATTTTAAAATGTATGTACACGTGGCATGTGCAAAATACAAAGGCACACATTCTAACGAGGAGTGCATTTTTGTATATTCATTTTTATATGTAGTGTTTGACCCTACAAAATGTTTTGAATTGCAGTCCCCTCTCAATAACTGAAAATAAGCATGCCGTCACTACATGATTAATGATATAAAACTTATCTACTCACATATTAAAACGTTTAGTTAATTAAATAGATGAATACAATATTTTGTTAATAGTTTTAAATCGTTCCGGATCTAGGAAATGGGGTATACCTCAGAGTAAACGATTTCGCCTAAAAGGTTTCTAGCGTTATTTATTACTTGAAACGCGCGCATGTGGCTTAGGAAACACTACGTTAAGTTTGTTCTTATTCACTCACATGAAGTGAAAGGAGCCACTCGAATAGAAGTGAAAATTCTCAAAATACGTGGCATCAGTGAACAAACAAAGACTCTTTCCACGTTTATCAACACATAGCAACCGAGAAATTGTTATATGCCACTTCTGGGATCGTACCCCAAATCTCTTGATATCTAGCAGAGTTTCCGTTGCTATGTGTTGATAAACGTAGAAAGAGTCTTTCTCACTGACGTCACGTATTTAGAGTATTTCCCCATTGTTCTCGGATTTATTTGCTATAGTTAAAATATAGCTTGAGCTGTTAATGCTCATCAGATGGAGACGTCTCAGTTGCTGAGCCCATCCTACGGATATGTGATGTCAGAAGCTGAGAGATAAACCCACATAGCGCCATTGATTGTTGGCCATGGCCAAGCCGCCGGTGGCGCAGTGGTCTGAGCGATGGCCTCTGATCATTCGTCCGAACGGGGTCCGGGTTCGAATCCCGGTGAGGCATGGATGCTGTGTTTGTCTTACGGCACTGGCTCTCTCCCTTCCCTGGAACCAGTGACCCTAAATTAGGGACGGGCGACTGCTTATAGCCCATTGAGTTGCTCACGGTGGTCGTTTAACCTCCAATCAAAAAAAATTGTTGGCCATTACAGCGTAAGGCGAACGCACTCGGCTAGTTATCGAGATATCTTGAGCACGATTCCAGCAGTGGCCGGATAACAATATTTCGGGTTCTATGTGTTGATAAACGTGGAAAGAGCTATTCTTTGTTTATTCACTGACGCCACGTATTTAGAGGATTTTTACTATTGTTCTCACCCATTTCATTTATTTGCTGTAATTAATATATACAGTAGCGTGTGCCGTTAATGTCCACCTGATGGAGACGTCTCAGCTGCTAAGCACATCCTACTGATATGTGATGTCAAAAGCTGACAGATCGACGCACATAGCGCCGTTAATTGTTGGCCATTGTAGTGCAAGGCGAACGCACTCAGCTAGTTATCGAGAAATCTGGGGTACGATTTCAGCAATGGCCGGATAACAATGTTTCGGTTTCTATGTGTTGATAAACGTGGAAAGAGCGATGTCTTTGTGTATTAACTCAAATAAAGTTCAAGAAAAGTTGCTTACAGTTCTTTTTTTATTCCGCCAATAGCTCATGGGCACTTCACTCAATATCTAGATCTAATAACTGAAAATAAGCATGCCGTCACTACATGATTAATGATATAAAACTTATCTACTCACATATTAAAACGTTTAATTAATTAAAATAGATGAATACAATATTTTGTTTTTATTGGAAGTTTAACGACCACCGTGAGCAACTCAAAGGGCTATAAGCAGTCGCCCGTCCCTAATTTAGGTTCACTGGTTCCAGGGAAGGGAGAGATCCAGTGCCGTAAGACAAACAAAACATCAATGCCTAACCGGGATTCGAACCCGGACCCCTTTCGAACGAATGATCAGAGGCCATCGCTCAGACCACTGCACTACCGGGACGGCCAATATTTTTCAGTGCCAAGATCTCCATTTTCAGGTAAAAAAATCCCAGACGAGCGAATTAAACACACGAGCTCATCAGATAATAATGACGTAACGAGGTAAGTATGCGGAGGCGTAAACCAAAGTATCATAATCGATAGCAGTTTTCGAATTGTTACAAACAAGTGATGTTATCGTAATCAAATGAGTGTACAAGAAAAGAAAATTATAGGTCATAATACGTAATGGAATATACATACATATTCAGTGAGTCCACATCTGGCGAAATAATACTGTCCATTGCATCGGTTCAGACCGTGGTGAATCTTTGCAACATCTAAGACCACGGGAGTGCATTTACAAGATTTCAGTCAGCAGTAGAGATATACGCGTAAATGCTGATGTTAAAACAGCAACCTGATTCTATTCTAGGTAGTGGGTACCAGAATTAGCAATACGTGTAAGGGAGGTAGTATCTAAGTTATTCTTAATAGCAAACTTGTGTTCGGCGATTCTCGTACGTAAAGGACGCATAGTGGATCCTATGTAAGATAGTTCGACAGCCGAATCATCGAAAGGTCTTAATGAGATAAAATACACGCCATGGGGATTAAACACAGGAACACAGTCATGATCGCGTTTTACCTGTGACATGATATTCCAAGAAGTAGTGCCAAAATGTAAATTGCACTTTTTACACACACTTCTAAGACATGAAGTAACATCCGGAATATGATCGGTACAACCCACAAACCGGGATGGTCTGACATCCCTAACTAGAGGAGTGAAATCAGACTGGAGAAAACTCTTGACGATCTTATGAACAACATTTCTAGTGTATTCATGCGTCTTGGCTATGCTGTAAATGAGATCAAGTTCATGACGTCTAGAGTGAACACTTGATGAGTGGGAGAAAGCACGCTTCACAGAGAACCGACTAGATGCGAATTTATACTTCATCGGGTGCAAAGAAATGAAATTTTACTTTCATCTAGAACTCACGCAAACTTCAAGAACTCATTTCTTCAGCGTAAGACAGTTTCCACGATTACTATACCGCAGATCAACAGACACTATCTGCATGAAAATATCGCTTACAGATTTATTCAGCTTCCACGACTGCTAGTAACGCATCATACACGTCAGAGCAGATCATATGTAGAGCATTTTAGTATATCATCATCATCATCATCATTGTCAACCATTATCAATCCACTGCTGGACGAAGGTCTCCCCAAGTTTCCTCCACAACGGTCTGTCTTGTGCCAGTCTCCTCCATGTCACTCCCGCATATTTACGAATTTCATCTACCCATCTCCCATGCGGTCTTTTTCTGGGTCTTTTCCTGTCCCTTGGAATCCAATCTAAAATTTCGGCTGTCCATCTATGGTCTGTCCTTCTGGCAGTATGTCCAGCCCATTGCCATTTCAGGGATTTAACTCTGATCATGATGTCTTCCACTCTCGTCATTTTTCGGATCCACGAGTTCCTCTTCTTATCTCTCCTGGTTATACCAAGCATGCACCTCTCCATGCTTCTTTGAGTTGTCTGCAGCCTTTGTATGTCTCTTTTAGTTAAGGTCCACGTCTCTGCACCATACGTAAGCACTGGAAGGATGCATTGATCAAACACTTTTCTTTTAAGACATAATGGCATATTGCTCTTGAAAATTATGCTGTTTCTTCCAAAAGCTCTCCAGGCAAGTTTTGTACGCCGATTAATTTCTTCATCAATGTGACCCTCACTTGATATCTGCTGTCCAAGATAAACATACGTATCTGTTATCTCCAGTTTTTCTCCATCAATCGATAAATCTTCATTTCTTGTAAAAGCATTGAACATCACTTTTGTCTTCTGAAAGTTCATTTTTAATCCCACTTCTTTACTCTTGTCAGCAAGTTCCTGGATCATACTCTGCAGCTCTGATGGGGTAGTTGCAAAAATGACTACGTCATCAGCAAAACGAAGGTGGGTTAGATAATCTCCATTAATCTTTATCCCTTTGTTTTCCCAGTTCAGTGATTGAAAGACATTTTCCAATGTGGCATTAAAGAGCTTCGGAGATATGGTGTCACCTTGTCTCACTCCCTTTCCAATTTTTATGTGTGTTGTATTTTCAAACAGCCGAATCTTTGCACTTGCATTTTCATAGATGTTATTAATAATATTAATGTATGCATCTTCAATACCGCAGGATTTCAGAGCCGTGGTAACTGCTGATGGTTTCACCGAATCAAAGGCTTTTTCATAATCGATAAAAGCCATGCACAATGGAAGTTCATATTCCCTCGCTCTTTCAATTAGTTCTCTCAGTACGTGGATATGATCTATTGTGCTGTAGCCACTCCTGAATCCAGCTTGTTCTCTCGGTTGAGCCATGTCCAGTGTTACCTTCAAGCGGTGTGAAAGAACTTTAGTGAAGATTTTATAAACCACTGATAGGAGGCTGATAGGTCTGTAGTTCCTGAGATCCTCAATGTCACCTTTTTTATGTAGCAGGATCATTGTAGCATTGTTCCAATAATCAGGAATCTTCCCTTCATTAAGGCACCGAGTGAAAATTTGGGCGAGTACTGTTTCAATTTCTCCACTTGCTTCTTGTATGATGTCTATAGTAATTCCATCTTCTCCTGGAGCTTTCCCCCGCTTCATGTTTTTGATTGCATGAGCAACTTCTGCTGGGAGGACTGGAAGAACTCTGGTACCTTTCATGATGTCTGGAGTACATGTATCATCCCTTTCATATAATTTGGAGTAGAAATCTTTCACTCTTGTCAAAATTTCGCCTCTATTTCTTGTTATAGAACCATCTTCTTTTCTCAGAGCCATAATCTGTTTTCTTCCCTTACTGAGATGTCCCTTTGCTATCTTTAGGCTTTGGTTGTTTTCAATTGCTTTCCTCACTAGCTCACAGTTGAATTTCCTTACGTCTTCAGTGATACTTTTTCGTGCTGTCTTGCATAGCTCTATATATTCCACTTTGGAAGTCACATCTTCTTTAGTTGTCCTCATCTCTCTTCTTTTTTGCATCAACATTTTGGTTTTTCCTGATAATTTGTTTACATGCAACTTGTTCTTAGAGCCAGCTAATTTTGTTGCTGTTTCCATAAGAGCTTTGGTTACTTTTCTGTTAACTTCCGAAATATCCACTTCTTCCGATGTTAGGCCTTCTAAAGCAGAGAATCTGTTCTTCAGTTCCAACTTGAAAGTATTATGGTGTTTTTTAAGGTTGGTTATGTCAATACATTTTGTTTGTCTTATGAGCTTGCCACGTTCCAGTTTAGTGTTGAGGTGCATCTTACATCTCACCAATCTATGGTCACTACCTGTGTTGAACTTGTTCAGCACACTGCAGTCTTCGATGACGAATTTTTTGTTACACATAATAAAATCAATTTCACTTGTCGTCCCAATTGGATGTCTCCATGTCCATTTCCTGTGTGGCTTTTTCTTGAAAAAGGAATTCAAGATGAAAAATCCTTCTGCCTCTGCAAACTCAACGAGAGTATTTCCACGCTGGTTTCTGTTGCCGTGACCGAATTTACCTACTGAAGTTTCATTCTGTTGCCGGTGCCCTATTTTTGCATTGAAATCTCCCATAATTATCTTCAAGTGCTGCTTACCTTTATTATTTAGATGACGAATTTCCTCATAAAATTCTTCAATTTCTTCTTCAGGATGACTTGTGGTGGGTGCATAAGTTTGAATAATCTGAGCCTGGTATCTTCTCGATAGTTGGATAACGAGTCGTGCAGCTCTGTCAGAGAAACTTTCAACTTCTACCACTTTATCCTTCAGTTTCTTGTTTATTATAAATCCAACACCACTAGTTCTGCCAGTATCTGTCCCACGATAATAGAAGAGATGTCCACTTTTCAGTTCAATGAGATCTTCTCCTTTTCTCCTTACCTCACTTAGCCCGACGATGTCCCACTTGATCCTTTGTAGTTCCTCTTCCAATTCAAGAAGCCTTGAATCAGAAGATAGGGAGCGTCCGTTGTAGGTAGCCAAGGTCAGCATCAAATGGCAGCCTAGTCCGGTCCTCCGGGGATTCTTAGCACCCTCTGCCTTCATGTCGCACTGGCCGCTGCCTTGGCCAGGTACATTCCAGCTGCCGGAGACTGAGGGCCAAGATTTAAGTTGTAGAGTCATTTTGGAGGTGTTTGGCCATAACTCACCACGCTGGCCAAGCGGGTTGGTGAGTGTGGGATAGCATTTCCTCTGATCCCGATGGTATAGTTATACCGCTATTTGCGGTCGTCAGAGCCCCCTTTAGTGGGAACAGGATGCACCACGAGAAGGCGGGGTTGACATTTGTCAAGGAGAGGCTGTGATGTTACGCATCACCTGACCTTAGTATATAGCGATGCATAATGCAGGCTTCGTACAGTCTCTCGCTGCGGTGCCGCCAAACGCGGATCCGACCGTCATGGTGTTCCAGGCAAAAGCGGGATTCGTCGAAGAAGATAATGTCGTGCCATTCCGTAGTCCAGGTGCGGCGTTCAACGTCCCACTGCCGCTGCACTCGCCGGTGGTGTAACGTCAATGGTAA
The DNA here is from genome assembly GCA_039090855.1 of Macrothele yani. Taxonomy (NCBI): domain Eukaryota; kingdom Metazoa; phylum Arthropoda; class Arachnida; order Araneae; family Macrothelidae; genus Macrothele; species Macrothele yani. Next base: position 193,929,728 of record CM076995.1, read on the forward strand.
TCGGAGCAATCGGCGCCGTGCGAAAAGTCCCCGCTCGTGCAGACGACGTCGAACCGTACGTGCTGGTCGTGCCAATCCTCTGGTTCGGTGGTGTGCCGTGGCTGCGGCAATCGCTCACATCGGTCCGTCCGTCCCGCCTGCACTCACCGAAGCCATACTCGCCTCAGTGTCGCTGGTAGTCGTCCCACACGGGCGCCGATGTCTCAGTACGATAAACCGCTGTCGCGATAAGCAACTATTCGTCCTCTGTCGAACTCCGAAACGTGCTGGAATGACTGCCGTATTCTGCGACGAGGTATCGGGAAGCTTCTCACGCACAGGTCCGGCAGCACAACACACTCCCACTACTTACACTCCGCCTTCTGTGCACAATTCTTATAGTGCATCTCGGCGACGCATGCTGCGAATTTCAGGCCAATCGGATACTTCCTTCCTGGTGTTGCACTCACCGTGCAAGCATCGCTCTGCTTTGGTACACTTGTGCGATCTTAGCTTCTTTTAGCACGTCTTTGGTAAAATAGATCGTGCTTACGCTGCCGGTTTATCCGTCCGTCCGTTCGCCTGTGGACACCGTTTCGCTGCAACTATTAGTCCGATTTGAAAAATTATTTTTTCGCTGGGAAGCCTGAAATGCGCGAATGATGATCCTCCATTTCGTTTTTTTTTAAGATGCACAATTTCCAATTTCGCCGCTAGAGGGCGGGCGTAAATGCAGAGTAAATGCAGATGATATCGAATTCAGAATAAATTTTATTACACATATTTGCTTCTAAACATCCGACTGATTTTTATTTTCACTTTTACATTCCTTTTGTGTCGAACACTATTTGAAGTATAGTCATATTTCCAAGTTATGCATAGGTTTTTACAAGATGGCGTCAAAGTAAATTGCGTTTTCCCCGATATCTCTGCCCAAAAATCTGATTTGAAAAATTCTTTCTTGAGCTGATACAACTCCTGCTGGGAAATCTTTTGTATATAAATTCTAATTTTTGGTAAAAAAGGGGTTAGCCACCAGGAGGCGAAAATTCTAATTTCTTCTTCTGATATATTTGCAGCTAAATCTGAGCTTCAAAAATCGCGATTGAAGGAATTTGTTCGTAGACATATGCCACTCACGTTGATGAACCTTTTTGGAATATCTTCATTTTAAAAGATTGCATGGTTTCTCTCCAAGGAGCGTACCGTTATTTTTGTCAACATATCAGGTTCTAAGGCCGAATTTGAAAAAGTTCTTCTTTGTTGGATAGTTTCCCGATTTGACAAGTTTTCTTTTAATTTCGAAATTTTTAAGTAATTCAAAGACTTTCCGCTAGGGGACGTAAAAGGAAATTGCGTTTCTCCCGATATTTCTGCTGCTGAAACTCCAATTTGAAAAAAAAATTCTGCACCGAATAGAGCTCCTGATGGGAATTCTTTTGCATATGAATTCTAATTTTTGGTGAAAAATGGTTTTGCCACCATAGTGTGTAAGTCTTAATTTCCGCTTCTGATGTATTTGGAGCAAAATCTGAGTTTCTAAAATCTCGATTGAAAAAAATTCGTTCTTGGGCTGATACTACTCCCGTCCATAAACCTTTTCGGAATATTTTCTTCTTAAATTAATGCATAGTTCCTCCCCCAGGGGGCGTAGATGTACATCATACTTTTGTCAATATCTCTACTCCAAGAGTCAGATTTGAAAAATTCCTTCTTTTTTAAAACGTTTCAGGTGCGAAATGGCTTTCATATAAATTCAAAATTTTCAAGTAAATTATAGACTTTCCGCTAGGGGGCGCAAGGGTAAATTGCGGAATTCCCGATATTTCTGCTTCTAAAACTCCGATTTGAAAAATACCTCCTGTATCGCATACAGCTCCTGATGAGAAATGTTTTTCATATATCTAATAATTTCTAATATTTGATAAGGAACAGTTTGGCCACCAGGAGTATAAATGTTAATTTCTGCTTCTGATGTATTTGAAGCAAAATCTTACCTCCTGAAAACTGGACTGCAGAAAACTTCTGTTTTGGAAAGATACCGTTCACATCGAAACATCTTTTGAGAACACTTTCTTCTTAAAATAGTGCATGGTGTCTCCACCAGGGGGCGTATATGTATATCTTGTTTTTGTGGAAAATTCTTTCTTTGTTGGATAGCGTTGCCACTGCGAAATGTTTCTCATATAATTTCAGTTTTTTTAACGCCGAAGTCTGCCAGCAGAGGGCGTAAGGTTACGATTCCATTTACAGTAATATCTGCGGGATTAATTACCAAACTTCTTTCTTCGGTCAGATACAATTGTTTTCTATAACGGTCCCATTGACTTTGAATAGATTTTATAAATGTAATTCGCGTCAGAACGGATTCAAAGGAAGTGCTTATTACACCCGAAAATTCGGCGTCATCTGTCTTGTTTCACCTTTAAACGGCGGCTTCTGCAGACTGGCCGGTCAGAGGGAAGAAATATGGTTGCGTTAGTTCCTAAGAAAAAAATATATACGAAACTCAATGATTCTCTGAAAAGAAAGACGCGGAAGTTACTTCAGTTTCTCCTGCTCTTGATACTAATGAAACATTTTAAATATGTTTACAGATTTTCGGAACACTACCTGCATTTGGTCTACCTTCGTCTCAGATTGGCTTATCTATGAATAAAAATAAGGAAATTGAAAAATGTAACAATTCCATATACACTCCATATCCACTTATAAGCCGTACAAAAATATTTATAAGACAGAGTATTAGTATCTTAAACTCACTGGATCATCTGAAATAGAGTTTTGCATTCATGCTTAGGCTTTTTGTCTTTTTGATTGAAGGTTTAACAACCACCGTGAGCACCTCAATCGGCTAAAAGCAGTCAAACGTCCCTAATTTAGGGTCACTGGTTCAAGAGAATGGAAAGAGCCAGTGCCGTAAGACAAACACAACATCCATGCCTCACCGGAATTCGAATCCGAACCCATCACGGCCGAATGAATATAAGCCAGCCTTTGGACCATTGCGCCACCGGGGAGACCATGCTTAAGCTTAGCAGCATACTCTTCAAACAAAACTTGAAATTAATTACCGAAGATAAAATTTCTGTGTCTAGCTAATTTCTATGAATCAAGCCCGTTAGTATAAACCCATTTAAAATTATGTTATAAGTTTTAAGAATGTAATCATTAAGGCTACGATCATTTTAAAGCGGATATCATGAACAAAAGAATTAGAATGCACTACGACTGAAATTATGAGTTCTATGAATAATTGAATTTAGTTTATATACGTTGTCAAATAACAACTGCAGAATCGTGTTAAAAGTCGCATACCGAGAAATGTCGGCGAGGCAACTGCAGCGGGTACCGTGAGTCCAGTCAAAAATCGAAGAATGCTGAATAAGGCGACGTTCGGGGCCATCGCCGTCAGGGCCCCAAAAAGGCACTGAGTGGTCAGGAACAGAAAGAAGGAAAATCTTCTTCCGTGTCTGTAAGGAAAAGAAATTAAGTTCATTAAATTAATTTACGATAAAGCAAAATAGAAAACCTCCTGTTCATCAACAGTACAATACAAAAATTAATACTTCCCCTTAAAATTTAAATAAATTGGGGGACACAGTTTTGCAATAATCAGTAGAAACAAAATTAAAATAAAGATTTGCAACTTACACTCTCTGGTTTCCTTGTTCTAGCAAATTTTACCACACATTTATTTTTCGTAAGAGGTTAATTTTTTCTCCAGTCCAGATAAGAGTATATTTTCATCGCTGAAGCGCTACCAAGTAACATCGCTAGTCATAAATTTTGTGAACACACCATTACCTGTTTAACGTTTCCGAACGCATTCCGAAAAGTCTGTTTTCTAGTTGAACTTATATATATATATATATACCTCTGCTTCCTTCTAATTTTTTTTACCCATGCAAGAATTTTTTGTAATCTTTCTTTGGAAAATGTCGTCATGAAGATTTTGGCCGGTGTTCTACTTAAGTAACGAGCGGAACATATTTAAACGACTTTCCAAATTACTTTCCATTGTGGCTTTTGAGCATCACAGAGTTCATTTATCTGTCCTCTGTCATGAGCCATTTCATTTAAATTGCCATTTCTAGAGTTTCATATTTCTTAAATGACTGCCAAATGACTATTTTAATTTCTTTTTCAAAAAACGGTTTTATTTTGCAGGTTGCCTGGTTTTTGGTGTGTCAGTAAAATTCCTTATTTCTATTTTGTTGTTTCAGAACTGCTGTCGCATTAACTGTTACATGTTGTTCCTAACACAATATATTAGTGAAACCTGTGCATTTCTGTTCATTATATTAATTTATTGCTCATGGCCTCGAGATGAACTGAAGAAACTGTCGCTCCTAATGAATATATACATCTGCACATATAAAACTGAAAGCCCTCACTGACACACTGACTCATCATCGAATCTCAGAAACTACTGAACTTAGAACTTTCATATTAGGCAGAAATGTTCCTTTTACAACATAAAGGCGCACTAAGAAAGGATATTTTCCTACGATAGATTTAACAGGGTCGAAATGGGGTTTTCAAATAACCCAGTTTGATAACGCTAGGACATTTTGCAATGATCGAGCCATTGTTGAGCAGCAACTGAAGCTCCCAAGGAGGTTATATTACTGGTGACACCACTGGCTCTGCCGCCATAGGTCACAGCTAATCTGTGGTGTGACGTCACAAGCAGGCAAAAATGAACTAAATTATACCGTTGATGAAACAGTAAGCTTGTGTATCATTGATAAAGATTACTGAATTACTGATTTTATCTGTTTATACACTTAGAAGCTTTTGTTTCATTGGTTTCCAAGCAGTTTCTCTTCTGCGGCTGCGTCGTGCCTGCTCATGACGTCATTTGCAGCACAGACGGGGACTTATGGCGGCCAATGCTGTGTGGATAGGAGTAGTGTCTCCAGTAATATAACCTCCTTGGAAGCTCCGCCCTAAGTTTTGAATGACTTGAGTTTACCTGCTCAGTATATATTTTGTTCTAGATTTATTTGTTCTGAATTGAGCCGCGGATGGCTTAGTGGTTAGCGAATCAGACTATCGATGCAAGGTACCCAGGTTCGAACCGACCCAGGTTCGAACCTGGGACGATCTTTCACAGATGGTGTGATTTACTAAGAATCGCTGAATATCCGCCGTGCATCGGATGAGCACGTTAAAGTGACATCCCGCAGGCTGGACCCACTGGTTCAATGGGTATCCTTTTCTATGCCCCCCCCCCTCTATGTGCAACATCGTACTTGTACGGTGGCGCCATCTACTGTACTCTAATCTCACTACAAACTGTTCTATGAAAGTCGCTAGACTTGCTCTCATTCCTTCCGTTTCTATGTCCTGCCCAAAAGGCTAGGTGGCTGGGGCCTAACTCTACTCACTGTGGACGGAAGTCCTACAAGAAAATGACGCCGCCCCGGTGGCGCAGTGGTCTAAGGCGTTGGCCTCTGATCATTCGTCCGTAAGGGGTCCGGGTTCGAATCCCGGTCAGGCATGGATGTTGTGTTTGTCTTACGGCACTGGTTCTCTCCCTTCCCTGGAACCAGTGACCCTAAATTAGGGACGGGCGACTGCTTATAGCCCATTGAGTTGCTCACGGTGGTCGTTAAACCTCCAAACAAAAACAAGAAAATGACAAATGTTTTCTGAATTTATTTAACTAAAAACCTTAAAAAGCGCTATATCGTAATATGTTTTGCATTTAAACATTTATTATCGTTTGACATATCGAATGTGAAGGTTTTTTGATTTGTTCTAAATTTATCTCTCTATTCTAAAAAAAAGGAACTGCCACCGGTACTGCTGCTGCTGCCGCTGTTTTAGAAATTTCGAGACACTCTTGCTTTCCTAGCTCGCAGCGCAAAACGTATTGAACACAAAAATATGAAATTTACATCGTTTGTAGAGAATTGTTAGGAAAATACGCTGAAATGAGCCGTTTCTCGATGCTAGCAATATTTCAAGAGCTATTGTATTTCAAAGTTAAGATAAGCAAAAAAGTGTTATCAGGTCGCTTTCCGGACACACTAACAGCAACAGAACCACGAAACTTTGTAGGCATGTAGTGCCATGATCGAATATTTTCAGCACGTCGCCCTTTTTTTTTAATTTCGATTTAGTTTACGAGAAATTGAATTTCTAAATTTTACAAAATTCTCTATTTCGCGATGGGATCCATTTAAAAAAACGGATATATGGCAAACTATAAATCATAACGCATTGCAATTTTTCAGTATAAACTTACAACTATCGTCCCTTTTGTACAAAAAAATATTAAGAAAAAGTAATTTTCTGATTTTTCAGCATTTTTTAAAGACGCAAAGGAAAGAAACGAATGGCTTGTCTGTCTTCACGATAACCACAGAGGAACTTTCTGGTCTCGTGACGTGCTGCCATGGTGACTCAGAGAATTTGTTATGCATATGTTTTATTGGTAATGTTATCTCAGTTGTTTAACGTGGACGTCAAGTAATTTTGCTTCCTATATTTCCAATGGAAAAACCTCTGTGCACATTATCATCACAATTAATGCGTTCCCAAGGATGAAAATTTGAACATCGATTAAAACAGCTTCATTTTATAACTTGGAATGCTTAATATTTTCTAAAACATTACCATAACTATGCAATCCAACATTTATTTGTCTACTGACGTCATCAAAGAATAGGTCACGCCATCTTTTTTCTTTACAATTAATGCGTTCCCAAGAATGAAAATTTGAACATCCATTAAAATAACTTCATTTCATAATTTGGGATACTTAATATTTTCTAAACCATAACCATAATAATGCAATCCAACATATGTTTGTCCTCTGACGTCATCAAAGTACAGGTCGCGCCATCTTTAATCTGGTCCCAACACCAACAAAGGAAAAGTTATTGATATTCTATATAAGTATGGTTATGTTTTAGAAAATATTAAGTATTCCGAATTATAATGTGAAGTTATTTTAATCAGTGTTCAAATTTTCATCCTTGGAAACACAATAATTGTGAAGGGAATGTGTACAAAAGTTTTTCCATTGGAAGTATAGGAAGTAAAATTACTTGAAGTCCACCTTAACGGTTTAGAATCCCTGTTTACGGTTTACGGAAATGCTTTTTGGACAGCTTTTGTTTTCCTTGGTGGTAAATTTAGTAAGTGCGATAAGTTCAAACGACAAAAGCCCGACCTTCCAAAAATTAACGACAGTAAAAATGAACTCTGAGATTTCGGAATCACAAGCCTTATTTGCTTAGACATGAAATAAAAATTTAAATTTATATGAATTTTCCAGTTTTTATTTCATGTGATATACTTGGAGATATATCACATGAAATAAAAACTGGGCTGCAGGGCCCGAGCGCTATTCTGGAAACGAGCGTAGCGAGCCTAGAAGCGCAGCCCCTAGTTTAACAAAGAAAAAAAAACTTTTTAAAATATCACGTAAAAAGCGCTATATCATAATATGCTTTGCATTTAGACATTTATATTATCCTTTGAGATATGGAATGTCAAGGTTTTTTGAGTCAAAATCCAATTACCAACATTCATTTTCACCGAAGCAACGGTGACGTCATATAAGTGATAAGGTGACTGCAATAAATATAAATACGCGGGTAGATTTTCATAGTAATTGAAATTTGAAAAAAAAAATCTCCCTTGAGATATTAGCGATGGCAACACAATTTTTCTCACGCTTCTAAAAACATCTGACTTGCTAGCTTCTAAATGTACAGTTTCGAACGAAATTATTTATAAGCAAGGTTTTTTTACATTTATGCTGAAAGTAACAACGTAATTTGTTCTGTTTTCTATTATTATTTTGTTCTGTTGTATATTAATATTTTAACGATGAAAGTGATCAGTAACGAAGTATTTTGATTTGTCTCGTGTAGGCTTGAAATTTTAAATTTATAGTTAACAGCGAAATTGTTTATGTGTCGTCTGGCAGAATAAATCAGGTAGTCATGTGTTTCCCAAAAGAGCGAAGAATTATGCAGTGTACTGCCATTTCAACTGAACATCATATATATCGTATGTATTTTAACTATATTTTAATATCATCACGTTCGAAGAACGGGTATTTAACTAGTTATATATAATAGTGAAAAAGTTGAGTGACGTATTTTCAGATGTCAAGCAATTCAGTTTTTTGTTTTAAACGTAAGGCTCAAGCTTAACTCATTCCTTTGCTACAGCATTTTAGTATTACCTTAGGGAAATATTTTCCATTACAATGGAATGTATTCATGTCGGGTATATTTTCAGTTATAATTTGCAAGAATTATACACCGGTGAGGCATTACATTATGACCACCTGCCTAACAAACTGTAGAACCTCCTTTATTTCAAAATATACTTAATTGGCAAAAACATAGGGAATACAGGCGTGCCGCATATGACAAAATAAACAACAAAACAATGAGCGATACTGATGAAATATTACAGGTGAATGTGATACGGCAGTCAACTAAGGATGACAAAATGTTAAAATCGATAATAAGGAACAATATATGCTTGAGGAAGATGATGCACAAGCAAAAGTAATGATTCATTAATAAAGCATGTGATGACGTGCAGAGTGAAAGCAGAGCACAAAACAACAGGTAAATATATTTACAAGAACATGGCTGTACATCACAGTGCACAAAAAGAAGGGAACATGTAAAACACAACAAAAGCATATACTACGATAAAGGTACAGAAGTTCCCACAATCCAGGAAGCCACACGATATGTGACAAAAACATGATAAGTATTACAGAACATAGTGGAAACTTGGGCAAACTCCCCAAGTGAAACACAAGGAAACACAAAATACAAACAGCAAGCCGTGCAGTATTGCATCGGTCCAAAAAACAACGACATGGGACGAGCAAAAAATACATGACGTCAAAGAATGTGAAAATGCAAGACAGAAATAAGGTATAAATTAAAAGATACAACACAATGCAGCAAGAAAAAACAGAAAGAACAAAGTATCGCAGGGCAATACCTCTCGTATTGCTCCTAGAGAACAAATACACGGTGCGCAACTCAATGAAGGTACAGGCAGTAAAAGCAGACACATGAGTGAAGAATAAGTATTAAGGACAGGTGCAACGAAGAAACAAATACAACACGGTACATGCACACGAATTACACAAAAATTGCAGAAAACCCCTACAATACAAATCATAAGCAGTTACATGACAAACACTTAGTAGACGCTGTGACGAAGCACCAGGAAGAGAGAACACAAAATCTCGACTGATGCATTCAGATCTTGGAAGCTAGAAAAAAACAAAAAATCAGAAAGAAAGATGAATGGAAGATCCAGTGATTTCGAACCAACCGGTCCCCTGCGCCCAGGTAGACCGGAAAGAGGCTTGAGATTGAGGGGTGGAAGCAGCGAAGTTCTCCAGGCATAGTCGAGACACGATGCGATTCCTAAAAATCAACCGTAAGGCCGCGCCAGCAGAGAGGATAATAGGTGTGGTAGCAGGAGAGCGGAGAGATTGATGATAAAGAAAAACGACATGTTTCACAAGTACGAAGAGATACGCACAGGCATCCGGCAAAATAGCCGGGGGATGTTTGGTAAGCAATAGCCACTCGTACGCTTGAAAAGGGATGTCTCTGGAGCAAATGGTGCCTACAAGACGAAAGGCAGTATTGAGAAGAGGAAGGAGAACGGGACAGTGACAGTAGACATGAGGAACATCACCTTCAACACCACAAAAGCAGCAGAGAGAAGTAGAAGAAATAGACATGTGAAAGAGAGAAGAAGGAACAGGAAGGCGGCGGTGAAGAAACCGCCAGTGGATGTTTCGCTCTAACGGGGTAGAAAGGGGAGAGAAAGAGGCAGACCAGATAGGCAGCAGAAGAGAAGGAGAAGCATCAGGAAGACCATGCGGAGAAGTGTTAGCTCGCAAAACGGCGGCTACTATGCGAAGCATCGATTCGGTGAGGTGGCGATAGGTATCCTGGGGTATCTGGCACCATAATGTCAACAGCAGGTCCTCCAGTTCCCGTACATTTCTCTGTGTGGTGATTTAGCGCGAACCCGCATTTCCAAGTCGAACCTCATATATTCGGTTGGATTTATGTCAGGTAGAATTTGGAGGCCGGACATTAACAGAAGTTCACTAGCATGTTCCCCTAACGACTCCTTTACGATTCTGGCAATGTGGCATGGCGCATTATTCTGTTGGTAATGGCAATCAACAGCAAGGAACACAGTTGCCATAAATAGGCGAACTTGGTCCGCACCGATGTTCAGATACATGACGGCTCTCAGGAATTGTGCAATTGGGATAATGAAGACTAAAGAGTCGCAAGAAAACATCGCGCACAACATAACACCCACGTCGCCCTGCCGGTTTTCCACCAACAGTGCATCCAAGTGCCATAGCCTCCGTTGGTAATCGGCGTATCCGCGCTCGGCCGTCTATGTGATGCACCAGGAATCTTGATTCGTTAGAACAGGCCACTTTCTTCCAATCATACACGGACCAATCTCGATGAACTTGGATCCATTTCATGCGCTGTTGGCGATAACGTGAAGTGAACGAGGGGACCCGGCTGGGTCTTCGGCTACGCAGGCCCATGCGCAGAAAGCGGCGATGAACAGTGCACTGTGACACATTGTCCTGATCACCACTGTTGTAGCTGCTGGTGTTTTGTTTTGTCGTACTGTGGCCCTGTAGTCGCTGTGAACAATGCGCGAAAGTCTCCTCTCTCCTCTGTCATCAATGAGCTGCGGACGACACACAGCTAGACGACGGTTCGTCGTTTGATCATCTGCGCAAAACTTTTAATTCATCCTCACTACAGCGGCACGTGAACATCCCAGAAGCCGCGTCATATCCGAGATCGTAGTTCCGTGGCGCCGTGATATCACAATTTGTCCTTTATCAAACTCCAATAAATCGGCAGCTTTTCCGAGTGAGACTGCGAAAGCTACTAACCGAAACCCGATCCTCGAGTTGCGTATATAATGCTCTGTGAACTTCACCGGCACCACCGTTCGGTCTCCAGGCGCGCTCATTTCTCTAGGCTGGGGTTAATCATAATGTAAAGGCTCATCGGTCTATGTCTTACGCAGCGACAGCAGTATCAAAGAGTCTAAACCAGAAAGGTCTGCTTGTTATATAGGTATATCATGTGATGAAAAGTATCAGCATACCACTTTAAGTACTCTTTTTGCCCATATACGTAACATACATGGATCATACAGCTATAAAAAGAAGCACCCCAGTCTTGCAATTTATCGTAGGCTCAACACTGAGCCACCGGCATCTATTCCTAATAGACAGTGGCTCAGTGTTGGCCCTGCCACCCCGGTGGAGCAGCGGTCTAAGCGATGGCTCCTGATCATGCGTATGAGAGGGGTCCGGGTTTGAATCCCGGTGATGTATGGATGTTGTGTTTGTCTTACGCCACTGGCTTTCTCCCGTCCCTGGAACCAGTAGCCCTAAATTAGGGACGGGCGACTGCTTATAGCCCATTGTGTTGATCACGGTGGTCGTTAAACCTCCAATCAGAAAAAAAAATTGGGCCCGCCTTAAATTGCAAGGTTTGCTACCTGGGACGTGGCATGTTTAACATCATATACAAGCATGAACAGTAGAATAGGCTCTATTGCACAGATCAGTGACTTTCAACATTTCACTGTCATAGAATGCCATCTTAGCAGCATATCAGTTCGGTATGTTTCTGCCCTATAGCAACTGCCCCGCAACAGTAAGTGATGTGATTGTTTAGAGTAAACGCGTAGGAGTAACAACAGCAAAATCTCTACCTAGAAGGCTACATACAATGGTACAGGAGAAACGCGGAATGCTAAAGCGGGCGTTGCAACAAAATCGCCAATCGTTGTTTGCTACACTAACCACTGAGATCTAAAATTGTACGCCAACACCATAACGGTTCGCCGAGAGCTGAAGAAATGGGTTTCCATGGACGAGCAGCCACACACAAGCATAACATCAGCAAAGTCAAGCGTTGGGTTTAGTGTGCAACGCAAGGTGCCAGTGGACCCTGGAAAAGAAGAAACGCGCTTCACCATCTGGCAGTCGGTAGAACGAGACTGGGATCGGAAAATACCAGGGATACGCTACCTCCTGGACTGGATTGTTTTAACTGTGGTGGAGGAGGCATCATGCTGAGGATCTGTTTTTCATGGTTTGGACTGGGCCCTCTAAACTCGGTGCAAAGCTAACCTGATTACGCTGTTAACGTTGTGAAACTGATTCAAAGACATGAAATTTCTTGTATATCAGTATTTCTCCACGCACTAATGGGGTGCCATGTGCCGCGGACCCTTCCTCCTAAGGGTCACTGAAGGCGAGACAGAATGACTCCTCCCGCGTTCAATCACGACCTCCACACCCCGCACACCCCGCACACCCCGCACACCCACACCATTACAACCTTCCCGACCACCAGACAAGCGATTTCTGAACGAGTATTATACTTTAAATCAGCAACCACCACAAAAACAGTAAATTTATTAACAATGACCGCTGAGCCGTTATCTCTCCTCCTCCGGCTAACAATTCTACCCTCCCAGTCGCAATAAATATTCTCGTGTAAACTGTATAGCCTCTCTGAAGCAAAACAGAAGTGACAATGACGCCGTTAAAATGCGAGTATTTGTATTTTTTACAAACGTGACGGACGCTGGGATCTCCATTTTTATGATGTGCGTACGTACCACATTCCGAACATCTATATACAGCGTGATTCAGATATATTGGTCATAAATGCAAAATGGGTAGTACTCATCGAAACAAAAAAAAAGTATCGCTAAAATATGTCCGGACACCAACCGTTTCAGACATAATTCACATTTTATTGCAGGGTTTCGAGAAGTAATGTAAAGTTGTTTTTCCCCAGATTTCAGCTATTTTTATAGTTTCTGCACTTTTGAGAAAGAAATCGGGAGGGCTGAATTGTTTGAGGGACCGGTTGGACCTAAATTGTTTGAGGGAACGGTTAGACCCCAAATTTGCCCCTCTCCGAATGTGCCCCATCGACTTCCCCCCAAGGTAAAAAACAAACCACCCCCGTTCTTGGAGTAAAACACCACACACGGAGAATACTTTGAGCTCCTGAGGGATAGTGAAGGGGATGATTTTTGGGAGAGGGTGGGTTGAGGGTCCCAACTGTCAGCACAAGAACCAATGGTTCTGAGATGTCTGCCGCAGGAGCTCCAAAAATACAACACAAATAAACTGTGGGGAGAAACCAACCTTACATCTGGTAACCCTGCATGATGTTAAAACGGCACACAACACGCACAAATGCTGACAGAAGTGTCATGTATGGTGCTTACCTTCACAACAAATGTTCAAAATGCCCTCCCTTTGCTTCGATACAGGTCACCATTCTCCTCCTCAGCGAGACGCGCATTCGTTCACACATGCCTGGGTTGTGCATGATTTCTGCACATGCAATTTCCACTTTTATCCGCAATTCGTCGACGTTGCGCACAGGGACTGCATACCCTCGTTCTTTCAAATAACGCAAGATGCAGAACTACCGTGGATTGAGATCAGGTGAGCGGGGAGGCCGCGAGTGGTGCCCGCACAAACCTATCCATTGCTCTCTAAACGTTTCATTGATATGCTACCTCACCGTGCGACGAAAATGCACAGGTGAATCACCGTCCATGAACCACATTGTTACACGTATACGAAGGTGTACATCTCCCAGTGGCTGCGGTAGGTCATGCTGCAGAAAGTGCAGATACAAATCACCTGTAAGCCTGTTGGGAAGCACAAATGATCCTATGAGACTATCACCTGAAACACCAGCCCACACGTTAATTGCGAATCAAAACTGGTGACGTGATTGGATGGCGTGGGGATTTTCGGCTGCCCACTGGTGCCAAACATTAGCCTACAAGTTAATTGTGACAGTTATGAAAGTTTAAAATGCCATGTCTGGTGAATGAGGCCTTATCAGTGAATAGAACAGCGAGAAAGCGCGGTTTACGCACGCATCAATGTAGCAGCCACCAGCCGAATACAACTTTCAGTGGAAAGTCCCTCACACCTAGGGCTTGCACTCAAGGGTGTAGGCGATTGCCATGCAGAACTCTCCAGATGGTTCTTTAACTCCTATTCTCCGCGAGAGCAATCATTCTGGTGCTCGTTGCCGGGTTCTGTTTTATTCTTCGTAACAATCGCTCGTCCAATCCAGAATCTCGGACAGTTCTTGGCCTCCCCGCTGGTGCAGCAAACTGAAATGACCCATTCTCTGTTAGGAGCTGGTGGATCCACACAAATATGCGACGATCGGGATGCCTTCGGTTTGGATAGGCCTCGCTGTACATACGCGCTGCAAAAGCTGCATTTCCATTTGCCCGACCATACGTGAAATGCATGTCAGCTAACTCTGCATTTGTGAAGGCGAAAGCCATAGCAGCCTTTAATAATAATAGTACGGAACACACTTCGATTTTACCTGTTTTACACGTTTGAGCCTCCACATGCTAACTGATGCCATGCAGACGTGGTGAGTTCGACGAACCACGTTGCTGTCACGTCAACATTTGTATATTATCTGTCGTGTGGGAGGTGCTCGCTGTACTGATGCGGAGGTTTTTGTGTTAACCCCGTTAGTATCATACAAATGGCCGCTGTCTGTGTGCCTCCCGCCAGAGACTTCCGTGCACCTGGGTGTACCATTGATTTGTCAAGGTCCCGCGGGAGAGATTTCATGCATTTGTTTTTTGTTTGCCGTTTTAATGTCATGCAGTCACCAGATGTAACGTTGGTTTATCTCCACAGTTTATTTGTGCTGTATTTGTTGTATTTGGGGAGCTCCTGCGGGAGACATCTCAGAATAATTTGTACTTGGGCTGGATGTTGGGACCCTCAACCAATCCCCTCCCGAAAATCATCTCCTTCGCTGCTCCCCAGGAGCTTAAAGTATTCCTCGTGTGTGGTTTTTCACTCCAAGAATGGGAGTGGTTTGTTTTTTACCTTGGGGGGAAGTCGAAGGGGCACTTTCGGGGAGGGGCAAGTTTGGGGTCAAACCGTTCCCTCAAACAACTGGGGTCTAACCTATCTCTCAAACAATTCAGCCCTCCCGATTTTTTCCTCTGAAGTGCAAAAACTATCGAAATAGCTGACAGATAAAACAACTTTACATTACCTCTGGAAACCATAGAAACCCTGCAATAAATGTCAATTATCTTAGTGCTGTAATCATAACACGCCAGTGGACATACCAAAAGTTTGGAAAAACCACGTCGCCGATTTGAACTTTAAATTATAATTATTAAATACATTTAATAAAGCAATAACATGTGAATTTGAAAATTTTAACAGTGCAACACAATTTGTAATATGTGTAACTGAAGCCGAAATTGTATCTATTGCTCGGCTGCGATGGCAACACCTTAACCTTGTCACGCTTGAAAACTATACCATGGTGCATTGCTGCTCTCCTATAAAGGTCTACGCGAGTACTGCATTAACCTCTCTGTTCTACCTGATGATGGGGTAAGTGTTACCCCGAAAGTGCTAGTGGAGGTTTTAATTTGTAAATAGATTTCATCTTTTAATTAAATACCGTACATGGACGGTGGTATTTGGTTTGTATTTTATGTTCCTATTGTACAGAAATTTGTCACATGGTCTACATGGAATGAATACATTCGATTATGAAACTGGGTTAATGACTCATCCGCTGTCACTAGAACTCATAAATATGATAACATTTTAACTTTTGGACTTACCATAGTTATTATCAGCAAGTGTGACAAACATATTCAAAATTCATCTTTTTTTAGCATGTCTTTTGTAAAAAAAAGATCGTGCTTATGTTATCGGTTTGTCCGTCCATCAGTCTGTCCGTCCGACTATAAACACCATATATCTGCAACTATTAGTCCGATTTTAAAAATTCTTTTTGCATTGGAAACCTTGACATAAGCGAATGATGATCCTTTATGTCGTTTTTTTTTACGATGTACAGTTTCGCCGCTAGAGGGTGTAAATGCAGATGATATCGAATTCAAAATACATTTTATTAAATATATTTGCTACTAAACATCCGATTGAAAAAAATCCTCCACCCTTCAATTCCATTTATGTCGAAGAGTATTTTAGGTATAGTTACTGTTTCAAGTTACGCATAGTTTTTCCGCAACGGCGCGTAAAATTAAATTGCATTTTCCTCGATATCTCTATTTCTAAAACTACGATTTGAATTTTTTTTTCTTTAGAGGATACAACTCCTGATGGAAAGTCTTTTGCATACAATTTCCAATTTTTGGTGAAAATCTGTTTGGCCACCATGGGGCGTAAGTCTTAACTTTCGCTTCTGATGTATTTGTGGCAAAATCCGAGCTCCTGAAACTAGACTGATTTTTTTTTTCTTGGACCGAAACCGCTTACATCGAAAAACCTTTTGAGAATATATTCTTCTTAAAATAATGCATAGTTTACCCGCCAGGGGGCGTGGATGCATATCGTATATTTGTCCATATTTCTCTTTCTAAGAGTCCGATTTGAAAAGTTCTTTCTATGTTGGACAGCGTTTCCGGTATGAAATGTTTTTCATATAATTTCAAAAATTTGAAGTGACTCGTAGATGTTCCGCTAGGGGACGTTTTGGTAAATTGCGTTTCTCCCTATATTTCTACTTCTAAGACTGATTTTAAAATTTCTTCCTGTATCGCATACAAATCATGGTGGAAAACGTTGTTCTAGTAATTTCTAATATTTGGTAAGGAATCGTTTGGCCACCTGGGGCATAAGTGTTAATTTCTACTTGTGATGTATTTGCAATAAAATATTATCTCTTAAAAACTCGACTGAAAAAAATCTTTTCTGGACTGATACCGCTCACATGGAAAAAAACTTTTGAGAATATATTTTTCTTAAAATAATGCATATTTTTCTCGCCGGAGGGGAGGGAATGGTGGTAATGCATATTTTATGTTTGTCGATATATCTGCTTCTAATAGTCTGATTTGAAAAATTCTTTGCTGGAGAGTTTCGGCTGCGAAATGTTTCTCGTACAATTTCAAATTTTTCTTAACGCACAAGTCTGCAAGCAGAATTCGTAAGTTCACGATTATATTTATAGAAATATATGCGGGATTGAAAACACGATTGAAAACCTTCTTTCTTCGGTCAGATACTACTGTTTTCGACAGCGGTTTCCTTGACTTTGAATTGTTTTGATAAACTTTTCGCGTCAGAACGGATTCAAAAGACGTGCTCATTACAACAGAAAATTCGGTGTCATCTTTTTTTTTTTTTTTTTCAGTTGTGTGGTGCACAACTGTAAAAAAATCTCAGGCTTTCATTTGATAGGTATTCCTTCAAATAAAAGGCTGCGATATAATTACAAATTTTACGTAAAATATGTTATGATTAAAAGGAATTTCATTTAATTATAAATTTTAGGTTAAATATGTTATGACTAAAAGTAATTTTAGAAACGTGGAGAGAAAATGCTAAAATATATATATGATTTATAAACATTTTTATATATTAAAATACCATATAAAAATATATTTTATATTTTATAAAGTAACTATATATATATATAATAAAATATATTTACTTTCTTAAGTGTTTCACTTATTTCAGAAATCGGAATTTAAGTGCATGACGTGAGCTGAAATTTACATCTCTGGCATGCGTATTTGGTAATATATCTTTTAATACGCTGAATTCTGAATCGAATAAATGCTGAAATTTGTATTGGATGTGTTTCCTTTGAAGAAATATGTGATTCGGCATTGCGTAAGTTTCCAAATCACAAATTATGTGTCGTTCAGTGAAACCGACAATAGAAACGTGTCACAGTGTGAGACTGGTTTTCGCGCTGAAGGAATTAATCTCTTTCTTTCATGAAATGCCAGCCATTTTTGATGCGGCTATTGCGGACCTCAGTGGCGTTTTCAAAGTGGTTGAATCAGATATCATGTGCCTGTCAAGAGAGTTAACGTTGTGGTCTATAATCTCATTCGTGACAATGCTGTGCTCACGTTAACAGTTCGATGAAGGCATCTTTCTTTACGAACAGTACATTGCCGTTGTCCAGAAAGCGAGGACCATGTAGGAATGGTTTGATGAAATATGCGTGATAGATCATGGCTGGCCTGCAAAAAGCCCCGATCTCAAATCCCATGAAATATGTTTGGGATGAGTGGAGACTCCGACTGTAAGCTAGCCCCAATCACTCTACTTAAGTGGCTGATCTGACTAATGCTCTTGTTGTATAATTGAAGGCAATGCGCCAGCAACATTCTAAAATCTAGTAGAAACCCTGCTCAACAGAGTGAATGCTGTGATAGTTACAAAGAATGCACTGACGGGATATTAATTCCTTTTCTGTTACAGGGAGTTTGTGGATAGGCAAGTGTCCGGATTCTTTTGATCAGCTAGTGTATTAAGCAGTGATTATGGAAATATATTTTAAGGGTGCAAATCTTTAAAGAAAAGTGATTGAAATATATTAGGGGTGTACAACATTTGGTATTATTTTAATGGAAAACCTAAGAGGGTAATTCATAGCATTTTAGTTCAATCACTGTATGGCTATTCCACTCCAATTATGAAACTATGTAATATCTTCTCTCGATCGGTAGCCCCGCACTAAAGCCATATCTGTGATATCCTTCCAGATATCTTAATTAATTTTGTATTTGATTGCATCCACATTATGGCAGCAACTTTTACTGCTTCCGTTTCAGTAGGCTTTTGCGATTCATCAGCGTCGTTTCTAAATATTTGTCTAGGGCTAATGCCATGACTTCCCCCTTTACATTGATGGTAGATCAATTTTAAATGATCTCACTGCATGGATGATTCAATTAATTAAATCTGCGGTTTTCTACAATCAAATAAACACACGATATTTGCCATGGATAGCAGCATTACTTCCAGTGAACTTAAATTAATTATCACTCTCGGATCTTGTTCATCGATTACAGATAACGGGGTCTTAATAAAGTGCGATTGTGCGGAAAATTTCCTTTCATTATAAGTTGCTTGCTCTGATCTCTCTCCACATAAACTTTGAAGCCATTAACGATAACGAGTTATCTGTTCTGACAGAGGCACATTCCATTCCTTTGTAGCGCTTTGTGGTCACATGCTCTGCATTCAAATGAAGGGCCAGTTATACTTACGTGCTTCAGTTGTTGGTAGGTGAGCAGGATCTTATCGCAGATTACGCCATTTCACGAGTTGGCCGTTTGTGAATTTTTATTGAGCAATAGATTGGTACAGGACCACTGTGTCAAGCCGAGTAATACATCATGAGTCAAGCAGTGTGTGAAATGTTATGGCACAAAAATATTGCAACCAATTAACCACTCGGTTTACTATGTAGTGTTCTTCGGTTTTAAGGGCGTAACTATATGAGCAAGGCCATTTTACCTAGAACACCAGCATTAAGTGAAGCTTGTTTCTAAACATGCTTGTAGTTGGTTCTTGTTAGTACCAACCAGGATTTTTTTTTTTTTTTTTTTTTTTGATTGGAGGTTTAACGACCACCGTGAGCAACTCAATGGGCTATAAGCAGTCGCCCGTCCCTAATTTAGGGTCACTGGTTCCAGGGAAGGGAGAGAGCCAGTGCCGTAAGACAAACACAACATCCATGCCGGACCGGGATTCGAACCCGGACCCCTTACGGACGAATGATCAGAGGCCAACGCCCTAGACCACTGCGCCACCGGGGCGGCCCAACCAGGAATAACTTAACTACTAGACGAAACCCGTCGGAATCGACGGCAAGATTTTTTTTCTTTTTTTGAAAAAAATGAACTCATATGAAACAACAAATGTAAACTTTATTTTATTGACAAATTCATTCAACCACTTCAGTAAAGAGCATAGTCCAGGTTCGTGATTTTTTTTTTTTTTTTTGTGACTGAATATTTAACGACCACCGTGAGCAACTCAATGGGCTATAAGCAGTCGCCCGTCCCTAATTTAGGGTCACTGGTTTCAGGGAAGGGAGAGAGCCACTGCCGTAAGACAAACACAACATTCATGCCTCACCGGGATTCGAACCCGGTAGACGAAACCCGCCGGAATCGACGATACGTTTTTTCTTTTTTTTTTTTTTTTTGAAAAGAATAAATTCATATGAAACACTTATTTACATCTTTACAAAATGGGTAACGCCTTACCTACGTGAAAAAACTAGATCGAATGAATGTTAAATTGTATATATACATCACACAGTCCAGTGGTACAACGCAATCAGGTCTTCGAGTGTTCGCTATTCCGATAAGAACTTTCAAACAAATTCTTGCTAGCGTTTTTTGCACAACGGTTAGCAGAGAAGAAACTTCAGACTGTGAAGTATTTGAGTCTCTCCATACTTCAGCCTTCAACAGCGCGTGAGTCAATCGCAGGCGATCGGATGTCAACCGCACGCTTCTCCCATTGACTTTACATGGGAACTTTGCCGCCATACAATGCCCAAACCGTTGCCCCAATCTCATTGTTTTCTCTTCGACCGGCATATCTACATGGTACGACCTTTATTTTGATACCCCAACCATATGTTTACGTTCAGCCGTTCTCTCACAACTGGTCTTACAGTAAAAATCCTTTAGAATTAATATATAGATTACTGTTCCTAACTGAACACAGCAATACCACTTCAAGAAATCTTTAAAAGCGAATTACTTACAATAAATATTTTATTTGCGTCAGCACATCAAAGGTCATTTTACTTATTGCTTCAGTAACCGAAAAAACCTCAATAACATGCATACGCATTAATTTGAAAATAATTTAGATCCGTTACAACCGAACAAACGTTGTAATCAAAGTGAGACAACTAAAAAGTATCATCAAATTAAACCCTCCAAATCAGCCCGTAAAACAACATGACAGCTCAAAAGCCAGTCAGTCAACGAACAAAAGCAACCTTCTTATCTTTTTACCCACGTGACGTGAATACTTGTTGCCAAAGGGAGATCGGGCGAGAGAAGAAATGTAATCATTAAGATTGGAAATTGGTTAAGAAGAACAAGCCAAACTTACATAAAGACAGGAAATAAAAAGCGAAGTTATGTTAGAGTACGCCTTATCCGTTACAACCGAACAAACGTTGTAATCAAAGTGAGACAACTAAAAAGTATCATCAAATTAATCCCTCCAAATCAGCCCGTAAAACAACATGACAGCTCAAAAGCCAGTCAGTCAACGAACAAAAACAACCTTCTTATCTTTTTACCCACGTGACGTGAATACTTGTTGCCAAAGGGAGATCGGGCGAGAGAAGAAATGTAATCATTAAGATTGGAAATTGGTTAAGAAGAACAAGCCAAACTTACATAAAGACAGGAAATAAAAAGCGAAGTTATGTTAGAGTACGCCTTATCCGTTACAACCGAACAAACGTTGTAATCAAAGTGAGACAACTAAAAAGTATCATCAAATTAATCCCTCCAAATCAGCCCGTAAATCAACATGACAGCTCAAAAGCCAGTCAGTCAATGAACAAAAACAACCTTCTTATCTTTTTACCCATGTGACTTGAATACTTGTTGCCAAAGGGAGATCGGGCGAGAGAAGAAATGTAATCATTAAGATTGGAAATTGGTTAAGAAGAACAAGCCAAACTTACATAAAGACAGGAAATAAAAAGCGAAGTTATGTTAGAGTACGCCTTACAAAGACTACTCACGGAGGTGACAGCTATTTCTTTGCTATGATATAATTACAAAGACTACTCGCGCAGGTGACAGCTAATTCTTTGCTATGATTTAATTACAAAGACTATTCGCGCAGCTGACAGCTAATTCTTTGCCATGATTTAATTACAAAGACTACTCGCGCAGGTGACAGCTAATTCTTTGCTATGATTTAATTACAAAGACTACTCGCGCAGGTGACAGCTAATTCTTTGCTATGATTTAATTACAAAGACTACTCGCGCAGGTGACAGCTAATTCTTTGCTCTGATTTAATTACAAAGACTACTCGCGCAGGTGACAGCTAATTATTTGCTATGATTTAATTACAAAGACTACTCGCGCAGGTGACAGCTAATTCTTTGCTATGATTTAATTACAAAGACTACTCGCGCAGGTGACAGCTAATTCTTTGCTATGATTTAATTACAAAGACTATTCGCGCAGCTGACAGCTAATTCTTTGCTATGATTTAATTACAAAGACTACTCGCGCAGGTGACAGCTAATTCTTTGCTATGATTTAATTACAAAGACTACTCGCGCAGGTGACAGCTAATTCTTTGCTATGATTTAATTACAAAGACTACTCGCGCAGGTGACAGCTAATTCTTTGCTATGATTTAATTACAAAGACTACTCGCGCAGGTGACAGCTAATTCTTTGCTCTGATTTAATTACAAAGACTACTCGCGCAGGTGACAGCTAATTCTTTGCTATGATTTAATTACAAAGACTACTCGCGCAGGTGACAGCTAATTCTTTGCTATGATTTAATTACAAAGACTATTCGCGCAGCTGACAGCTAATTCTTTGCTATGATTTAATTACAAAGACTACTCGCGCAGGTGACAGCTAATTCTTTGCTATGATTTAATTACAAAGACTACTCGCGCAGGTGACAGCTAATTCTTTGCTATGATTTAATTACAAAGACTACTCGCGCAGGTGACAGCTAATTCTTTGCTATGATTTAATTACAAAGACTACTCGCGCAGGTGACAGCTAATTCTTTGCTCTGATTTAATTACAAAGACTACTCGCGCAGGTGACAGCTAATTCTTTGCTATGATTTAATTACAAAGACTACTCACGCAGCTGACAGCTAATTCTTTGCTATGATTTAATTACAAAGACTATTCGCGCAGCTGACAGCTAATTCTTTGCTATGATTTAATTACAAAGACTACTCGCGCAGGTGACAGCTAATTCTTTGCTATGATTTAATTACAAAGACTACTCGCGCAGGTGACAGCTAATTCTTTGCTATGATTTAATTACAAAGACTACTCGCGCAGGTGACAGCTAATTCTTTGCTATGATTTAATTACAAAGACTACTCGCGCAGGTGACAGCTAATTCTTTGCTATGATTTAATTACAAAGACTACTCGCGCAGGTGACAGCTAATTCTTTGCTATGATTTAATTACAAAGACTACTCGCGCAGGTGACAGCTAATTCTTTGCTATGATTTAATTACAAAGACTACTCGCGCAGGTGACAGCTAATTCTTTGCTATGATTTAATTACAAAGACTACTCACGCAGCTGACAGCTAATTCTTTGCTATGATTTAATGGAGAGGTCACCAAACTTTTGAAGAGAAGGGCCAAATGGGAAATCGGGTAAAGATCAGCGAGCCGGATTTTAAAAAAATGGTAAATCGAAGATCAATTAATGCAGATATTGTAAATTTCCAATGAACTTATTACTAATATGTGTCAATGTGTAGGTAATTTTATATGTTCTGTAATGTAACATAAAGTTTTCAAATAAATATTTCAAGATATTTATACACATCTGAAACAAATGCAAAGCTAAACTTACTAAATGACTTCATGACATCTTAAATTAGAGAACAAATCAATGAGAAAAATAGCATTCTTTCTGGAATAATTTCGCTACGTTTCCGATGTTTGGTTTCAAATCGGACAACCCAGTTTTTAAAAAGTCTGACAAGTGGTTGTCGGTCAATCGTAACCGAAGCTCTGATTTAACATATTTCATTCTGGAGAAAGCGTGTTCACAAAGATATGTACTGCCAAACACTAAAAGAGATAGAGAGAGAGAGAGAGAGAGAGAGAGAGAGAGTGTGTGTGTGTGTGAGTCAGCAGATGCTGCTGCTGGCCGCGGTTGGGCTGTGAGTCACATCACTCAAAATCTTCCCTCACTCTTCTGAAAGGCACTTTAGTAGTAATAATAAACATGTTTTATAAGCAAAAAGTCAGTCAAACGTTGCTATGATATCCGACCCTGCTTTGACATAGAGCAACTCATTTCGCAGTCAGAAAAAAAAATATGTAAAATGAATTTTAAAATTGTAAAAATAGAAATTTCGTGGCGGGCCGGATCCCGGTTTCCCGAGGGCCGGATTTTGCCCGCGGGCCGTAGTTTGGTGACCCCTGATTTAATGCAAACGAAGAGTTGAAAATAAGCATTAAAAGCAATAATTTGTGACGAAGTTATCTATACCAGTGTTTTTGCGGCCCACGTGTTTCCAAAATACTTTTTCGAAATATTTTTAGAAACACGGTCAGATGAAGTGCGAATATCTTATCTAAATATTTCTGGGTATAAATAGTAACTGGTGAAATCAATAATGATTTTTGGGCCGCGGGTGGCCTAGTGGGCAACGCTCGTGACTACCGCGGAAAGGACCTCAGGTTCGATCCCAGACAGGTGCGAACGCTCGATTCCAGGCAGGTACGAACGCTCGATCCACTAAACATCCGCCGTGCGTCGGATGGGCACGTTAAGCCGTCGGACCCCGGGTACTGGCCCCCGGAAGTAAATAAAGGCGTCTTCTACCTCGCTTCCGTGTCACTTTCCTATTGGGCACTCTAGCCCAAATCTCCTAGCTTCCTATTTCTAAGGGTTGTTTAAGACCTGGGGTCAGACACTCCCTTCCTAAAATCCTCTACATATGAAAAAAAATACCAAAATATGAAAAAAAAAATAATGACTTTTTCATCAGACATTTTAATGGAATGATGTGCAATAGACATTCAGATTCAGCTAGAGAATTCGACATCAGATTCACTCTAGTTCATTAAAAATAACTGTTTTGCGCCATATCAAGCCCATTAGAGCACATCAGATGTGTGTGGGGCTAATTTCCAATCTCGCGCACAAATATTCCGATGATATGCATGTTACAAGGATGGCGAAGAAGATTTGGAAAATGACGAATGGCTCGAAAGCCCGATCTCAATGCGGAATTCGGAACTAATTTGAAAGTTCGCGAAAGAATAAAAAGTGATCTTTGTGTGACCTTGAAGACGCTGGAATTTGAGCTCGGTGTAATTAAGAAGATGATTAGTGAAAATTTAGTGCAAGATTGGGGGGGGGGTCGGCTCGTTTTGTTCGGCATGCTTTGTCAGACGACTAGAAATCTTCACGAGTAGAGTACGCAAAATACATACCGGAGACTGTAGAAACAACGCAAAATTTTCTCCAAAGGAATGTGGCAGGTGACGAGAGCACGTCTTTTCGTTATGTAACTGAAACGAAGCGTCAGAGTGACCAGTGGAAGTCGCCACAGTCCCTCAAAGTAAGGAAGATCAAGTTATAGAAGTCCAAACTCAAGGCAATGCGTGTGTGCTTTGTGCGGCAGCATGGGAATACTGTATCACGAGTTCATTTATGAAGGTACAACTGTCAATGACGATGCTTACACATCCATTTCGGAACAATTGTGGAAGTGGATTGTTCGTGTCAGGCCTGAGTACAAAAACGGGCTATGGTTCCTTCTTCATGATAACACACCCGCACACAAAACAGTCAGTGTACAGCAATTTCTGGCATAAAACCACGTGTATGTTTTCATTCATCCCGCTTTTTTCCAGATTTGTTATAATGGGACTACCTTCTATTCCCTAAATTAAAGCTGCCTTTAAAAGAAAACGTTTTTGAGGGCATTGAAAGCATACAAATAACTGTGACATTAGCCCTTCACTCCATACCAAAAGATGACCTCTGCAAGTCCTTCCTTTCGTTGGCTGTTCATGACACTTTTTGTATTAACGCGGAAGGAATGTTCTTCGAATGAAAATATAGAATGTCCATAAAGGCTTTCCCGCGTTATAAAAATTAACATAAAAAAATCTATCTAAGTTAAAAGGAAATGGTTGGCAACATAATACAGCAGCACTAATAAAGTTTTTCTATGTTCTTTAGGTGAGCGCTACTGCTGAAAAAGAGGAGCATTTCATCGATAATGGCTTCCATGAAAGGAAAAGCCGCGTGCGTGTTGTGGTTCCATGAGACCAAATCGGCGGTTACTGTCCAGCGTCATTTCAGAAAAGAGTATAGACGATCACCCCCGGACCAAAAAGCATAAAAGCTTGGTATGAAAAGTTTAAAGCAACGGGCAGTGTTGGCGATCTCTCCCTAGCGGGCCGACCACCGGTTATACAAGAGACAGCAGCACCTGTTCAGGAGATATTTCTGCGAAGCACCGAAATATCCATTCTTCGTGCTTTGCTGGAAACTGGGATTCTCCGTGCCACGGTTCACAAAATTTTACACAAACGCCTTCATCTGCATACTTATAAGGTACAGATCGTTCAAACTCTTCAGCTTGATGACCGGCTACGCCGTGCTGCATTTGCGACGGCGCTATTGCAGCGTATAGCTCATGATAGTGATTATCTGCACCGTGTCTGTTTCTCAGATGGAGCCACATTCCACGTCTCTGGTACAGAAAATATTCACAATGTTCGAATCTGGGGATCAAAAAATCCCCATTATGTCATCGAACAACAGAGGGATAGCCCGAAAGCGAACGTATGGTGCCGCCTGATGCATGACAGAATCATCGGACTCTTCTTTTTTTACAGAGCTCACGGTAACATGTGACGTGTGCCTGGTCATGCTGATACTTTTTTGTTGCACCTCAGTTGCATGAACTCAACCCCGCGGTTATTTTCCAACAAGGCGGTGCCCCACCACATTGGGCAATAAGGGTTCGTAAGTTCCTGAATTCCCCATTTCCGGACGGATGGATTGGTTCCGACGGTCCCATGACATGGCCACCCCGATCGCCCGACATAACCCCTCTAGACTTTTTCCCGTGGAGTTTATGTGAAAGACAAAGTTTAGTCTAGCAGTGTTCGGGATGTCGAGACATTGAAGAGAAGAATAACACACGTCGTTGGTTCTGGCTAGGCTGAGATGTTAAACAAAACATGGCGTAAAATGGAATATAACTTAGATGTCCTCTGGGCCATAAATGGTGCCCATGTGGAGGTGTACTGACACTGGAAAAAAAACTTTACCTGTGCACCATCATTGTCGTGCAATCTCTCTCTTGTACCTGTAATACATTTTTTATATTAAGTAATGTAATGTGCGAAAGACTTAATATTCACATACATTTATCCTTCTTTCCCTTTTTTTAAAAATTCAGACGCATTACTAAATTGTAATGTTTAAAACTCGTGGCTGTAATTAGAGTTTGCTGTATCTGAAAAACGAAATACCAACTAACGAAAAGTTTTCAAAAGGGATAGCTGTGCTGCAGGAACAGCAATCAATATGAATGGCGAGGAATTAGTTCCAAATTCTTCGAAAAATTAATTTCTGTTTAAAGGATGATACATGCTTCTATATGCTTTTCTGGCGCAAGACAGACCGTTTTGGAGGAAACTTGGGGAGACCTTCGTCCAGCAGTGGATTGATAACGGTTGATAATGATGACGATGATGATGATGATGATATGCTTCTACCAGAAAGGATAAAGGTTATATGCGATTTATCAGAGTTCTGGCATAACCTAAATATAAAACGCCACATGCATTGTGCATCATATTTATCCAGAACCTGCATTCATGATCTGAAGCATGCAGTCGAGAATAAAGATTTCTGGTAATAGTGTTTTCTTGTCTTTAACAGCAGGATCTCCTGCAACATTGGCTGGTGGAGTACACTCGTAGAGGAAATTGACTACAGGTTAGCGCAAAGGATAACTTAGGTGCAAAAAGAAAGGCAAATAGCGGAAGTGGAGATGACGTGCCTAGTAAGATGGACACGTTTATCTCAAGCGCAATAAAGCATTCTTTCTGGTTTGTCCCTTTCTCTTTGAGTATCAGTAAATCTTCAGGCTTAGTTGCATAGCTAAGAACTTAGTGGTTGAAGTAGACTTCTGTGTTATTTCCGTGCATTTTTTCCTACAAAGTTATGGCTCTAAACAGGGCTTAATCATCTTACCACCTTTCACCAAAATAAAGCTGCTTACAGGAACGAGCAGATCAGCCTCACTGAAAGTAATCTTCAAAATTACAAAATAAACTGTTTAAATGCATTATATTATTAAAAACAATGGTACTTAATTGCTTCTTCCTTTAAACCACATACTTTGATCTTTTCACAAAACAATCTTTAAGGGTAGGTTGAAGATAGCATACTGTGACATCCAAAACGTTAAACAGAAACAAATATCACAACTGCAGTAATTACGTTTTTAGCCCTTTCAAAACAAAGGTTTAATTAAAAAACGTGCGAAGAAAGTCATTTTAATTACGAATCAACAAAGATGACACCGAAAATGAGATGGTAATGAGCACATCCTTTAAATCCTTTACGACATGAAACCAATATTTGAAAGATTTTTATAAAACCTAAACATCAATACGCTTACACCAACCTGGGGAAAATTCTAATAATTTAAAATACGCGGTTTCAGCCGGATGATTCATAAGAAATGGTACCGGCTACAAAAAATATTACCGCACTTCTACAACCAATAAAACATCCAGAAATTGAAAGAAATACTTACTCTCACAAGCAGCTGGAAAGTGTGTTAAGAAAATTAAAAAAAAATATATACGCAAAATGTTTCTTATAGAAGAACAGTATTTTTAAATTGAGCAGTTAGCAAAAGAGGTATACCGTGCAGTGTAACGAGATATAACCTCAACCGCAATAGCAGAAAACCTCTTTGTTTTTAAAGAAGAAAATGAAGGTAAAACACCCATGAAAATGAAATATATCCTACCAAAAACGAATTTTTCTGACAGATTTTAAAAATCGAATTAGGTATTTTCCATGCCACTGTTGGATGAAGGTCTCCCAAAGTTTATTCCACAGCTGTCTGCCTTAAGCCTGTCTCCTCCATGTTACTCCGGCACGCTTTCTAAATTCATCCATCCATCTCCAATGTGACGGTCTTCTTGTGGATCTTTTTCTGTCTGTTAGTATCCCGTATCAAATTTGGTTGTCCATCTGTGATCCGTTCTTCTGGCAACAAGTCCAGCCCATTGCTATTTCAGGGATTTTACTCTGATCATGATGTCTTCTATTCTTGTCATTTTCCTATTCCACGAGTTCCTCTATTTATTTTTTCTGCTCGCAGCAAGTAACGTGAGCGTGTGCGTGTGTGTATGTGTGAGTGAATGCCTTAAATCATCAACGCATTGTGGAAACATTTAGTAACCTTGGTAATTTCTGGTTTTATCTTTGTTCTCTTACTCCGTTTCTGTTGTATTTTCATCCTTTTATTTATATAAATTGTGTATATATATATATTTATATATAAGTACAAATGATGTACCTTATGGAGTGACTCTATAAGGTGCATTATTTGTTCTTTCTCTATCCGCTGAGGTTTTTTGAATTGTCATTATGTACACTTCGTATATTGCTTCACCTTTTGACTAGCTGCTACATGCGCTACCTTCTGAAGTAACCTATTTTATGGTTAACGGTGTCATGTGTTTGTTCAGTTTTTGGCCTTTATAGTTTAACACGCTTTTATGCTATATATATATATATATATCATCATCATCATCATCATCATCATCATTGGCAACCATTATCAATCCACTGCTGGACGAAGGTCTCCCCAAGTTTCCTCCACAACGGCCTGTCTTGTGCCAGTCTCCTCCATGTCACTCCCGCATACTTTCGAATTTCATCCACCCATCTCCCATGTGGTCTTCTTCTGGGTCATGTCCTGTCCCTTGGAATCTAATGTAAAATTTTGGCTGCCCATCGATGGTCTGTCCTTCTGGCAGTATGTCCAGCTCAATGCCATTTCAGGGATTTAACTCTGATCATATCTTCCACTCTTGTCATTTTTCGGATCCACGAGTTCCTCTTCTTATCTCTCCTGGTTACACCAAGCATGCACCTCTCCATGCTGCTTTTAGTTGTCTGCAGCCTTTGTATGTCTCTTTTAGTTAAGGTCCACGTCTCTGCACTATACGTAAGCACTGGAAGGATGCATTGATCAAACACTTTTCTTTTAAGACATAATGGCATATTGCTCTTGAAAATTATGCTGTTTCTTCCAAATCTCTCCAGGCAAGTTTTGTACGTCGATTAATTTCTTCATCAATGTGACTCTCACTTGATATCTGCTGTCCAAGATAAACGTACGTGTCTGTTATCTCCAGCTTTTCTCCATCAATCGATAAATCTTCATTTCTTGTAAAAGCATTGAACATCACTTTTGTCTTCTGAAAGTTCATTTTTAAACCCACTTCTTTACTCTTGTCAGCAAGTTCCTGGATCATACTCTGCAGCTGTTATGGGGTAGTTGCAAAAATGACTACGTCATCAGCAAAACGAAGATGGGTTAGAAAATCTCCATTAATCTTTATCCCTTTGTTTTCCCAGTTCAGAGATCGAAAGAAATTTTCCAATGTGGCATTAAAGAGCTTCGGAGATATGGTGTCACCTTGTCTCACTCAATTTCTAATTTTTGTGTGTGTTGTATTTTCAAACAGCCGAATCTTTACACTTGTATTTTCATAGATGTTATTAATAATATTAATAAATGCATCTTCAATACCGCAGGATTTCAGAGCCATTGTAACTCCTGATGGTTTCACAGAATCAAAGGCTTTTTTCATAATCGATAAAAGCCATGCACAGTGGAAGTTCATATTCCCTCGCTCTTTCAATAAGTTCTCTCAGTACGTGGATATGATCTATTGTGCTGTAGCCACTCCTGAATCCAACTTGTTCTCTCAGTTGAACCTTGTCCAGTGTTACCTTCAAGCGGTGTGAAAGAACTTTAGTGAAGATTTTATAAACCACGGATAGGAGGCTGATAGGTCTGTAGTTCCTGAGATCCTCAATGTCACCTTTTTTATGCAGCAAGATCATTGTAGCATTGTTCCAATCCTCAGGAATCTTCCCTTCATTAAGGCATCGAGTAAAAATTTGGGCGAGTACTGTTTCGATTTCTCCACTTGCTTCTTGTATGATGTCTACAGTAATTCCATCTTCTCCTGGAGCTTTTCCCCGCTTCATGTTCTTGATTGCATGTGCAACTTCTGCTGGGAGGACTAGAAGAACTCTGGTACTCCTACCTTTCATGATGCCTGGAGTACATGCATCATCCCTTTCATATAATTTGGAGTAGAAATCTTTCACTCTTGTCAAACTTTCCCCTCTCTTTCTTGTTACAGAACCATCTTCTTTTCTCAGTGTCATAATCTGTTTTCTTCCCTTACTAAGATGTCCCTTTGCTATCTTTAGGCTTAGGTTGTTTTCAATTGCTTTCCTCACTAGTTCACAGTTGAATTTCCTTACGTCTTCAGTGATACTTTTTTGTACTGTCTTGCATAGCTCTATATATTACACTTTGGAAGTCACATCTTCTTCACTTGTCCTCATCTCTCTTCTTTTCTGCATCAACATTTTGGTTTTTCCTGATATTTTGTTTACATGCAACTTGTTCTTAGACCCAACTACTTTTGTTGCTGTTTACATAAGAGCTCTGGTTATTTTTCTGTTAACTTCAGAAATACCCACTTCTTCCGATGTTAGGCCTTCTAAAGCAGAGAATCTGTTCTTCAGTTCCAACTTGAAGGTATTATGGTGTTTTTTAAGGTTGGTTATGTCAATACATTTTTTTGTCTTATGAGCTTGCCACGTTCGACTTTAGTGTTTAGGTGCATCTTACATCTCACCAATCTTTGGTCACTACCTGTGTTGAACTTATATATATATATATAGCATAAAAACGAGTTCTAACAAATACAGAAAATGTGGGACGTCTTTGGCAGGCAATATACAGGGTTCAAAGGAAAGCCCTTGTTCAGGGCAATTACTGCCGAAAGAAGGCTGCGAGTGGTACACAAGTTAAGTCTAAGTACAGGAAAGAAACGGTGGCCGATCTAATGAAAGCGACTGGAGCGCCCCTAGCGGCAAATGTAATAATTTACTAAACTGAACTCGCGAACATTGCGAAATAGAAACAAAGTTCCAATTACAAAGTTGTAGCGCCCCGTCTAATTAGTAGGAAACGACATATGGTGAACACAAATTATGGGTCAAAATAAGGAACTGGTCAAAATAATGATAAAGTGCACGCGGTCGCTGGATGGTTAGGTAATGCAAAAAACCGGTTTACGATGAAGAACGATTCAAATGCGTATGTAAATATTGTTAGTGACGTAGAAGCCGGTCGGTGAGATAAAATACCGAGACTGGGGATTTGAACGTCAGTCAACGTACACGTTGCAAACACTGATGGCGGGCTACTCGAACCCTGAGTACTGTGAAATGGTTGTACTTTATGGCGGATGTCATCGCAATTCCCACGAAGCTGCAAGCCGGTATGCTGAGCGTTTAGCGACTGGTCAACATCCAACTACAGCGACTATTAACAACTGTGTTCGGCGCCTCCGAGAGACCGGAACCATACAGGCATGTCAACGATCGGAAAGACCTACGGGTTCGGATGTTACAATGGATCCTGAGGCTGTCCTGGGACATGTCATTGATAATACCAATATTAGTACCACAGCAGTCGCCGAACCATGCGGATTAACAGCACAACGTTTTTGACAAATCCTGAACGAGCATGGATCTCACCCGTACCACGTTCAGCTAGTGCAAGGTTTGATGTATGGAGACCAGTGAAGCCGTTTCGATTTCTGCAAATTTGTGCATAACACGTCAGAGGTTAATCCGAACTTCTAGGACGATATCTTGTGGACCGATGGGTCCCGTTTTATACAAGACGGAATAGTCAATCGGCATAACACCCTTTACTGGGCTCTGAGAAACCCATCAATGAGACGAGCTGCTCGACATCAACGACGTCGGGCAACTAACGTTTGGTGCGGTATTTGGAGAAACACACTAGTTGGACCAATTTTCTATGATGAAACATTAACAGGTCAACGGTACCTTCAGCTCTTACGGGGCCCGATATCTGACTTTCTGAATGATCTTCCCCTCAGAGATCTGCTGCGCATGTGGTACCAACATGATGGTGCACTACCTGACGTAGCAGCCAACGTACGGAGTTTGCTGACTAAAACATTCGGACACCAGATAATTGCTTATGGCGGTATGGTGGAATGGCCTCCGCTGTCACCGGATTAACACCTTTGGACTTCTTCCTGTGGGGTTACTTGAAGGAACAGGTGTGTGCTATAGAACCTACTAGTCTCGAAGATTTTTTTTTTTTTTTTTTTTTTTTGGATTGAAGGTTTAACGACCACCGTGAGCAACTCAATGGGCTATAAGCAGTCGCCCGTCCCTAATTTAGGGTCACTGGTTCCAGGGAAGGGAGAGAGCCAGTGCCGTAAGACAAACACAACATCCATGCCTCACCGGGATTCGAACCCGGACCCCTTTCGGACGAATGATCAGAAGCCATCGCTTAGACCACTGCGCCACCGGAGTGGCCTCGAAGATTTATGCCACCGCATTGTGTGCGCCGGTAACACATTGACATCTGCCATGCTAGATAGCGTACGCGAAGCTATTCCTATTTTTACACGCCTTGAAATGTGCACTGTAGCCGATCGCGGCCATTTCGAACCAGCTGTACATTAATTTCGCGCAGATGTTTGTTGTGCCTGTAAGTAGGCATATCTCCTGTAAGTATTTTTCAGTATTAAAAATAAGCCTGCACAGCTTCTTTCTCGTGTCATTGTTTTTGTGTCTGTTTCACCCGCTTTACCGATTTCGAATTAAAGCCTTTTGACCCGTCCATGTACATAATTCGTGAAAACCATATGTCGTTTCTTACTAATTAGATGATGCGCTACAACTTTGTATTTGGAAATTTGTTTCTATCTCGCATCGTTCGCGAGTTCGGTTTCCTAACTTCTTAGCCTTGCCGCTAGAGGCGCTCTAATCGCTTTCATTCGATCGGCCATCGTTCATTTACTATACATAGACTTAACTTCTGTACCACCTTAAGCCTTCCTTCGGCAGTTATTGCCCTGAATAAGGACTTTTCTTTGAACCCTGTGTAGACAGGGGTTGTCCAAAATAATGGAAACACCTTGCTGAAAACAGTGACTTTAGTGTGCGCTGCTTTTTGAGTAAAACGAACATGTAGCTACATTTTTTTTGTTGTAAAAAAGTGTTGCTTATAGTCTCAAGGGTCTCTGTGATTGCATTGTAAATCGGTGTTTGCATAATTTCGTTTCAGGTGAAGGAACAATGAGTGACCTGTCGGAGTTCAAAAGAGGGTAGATTGTAGGAGCCCGTCTGGTTGGTGTGTCGGTAACCACAGTGGTACAGGTTTTGGGGGTATCGAGAGGTACCGTGTTGAAGGTCATGACAGCATACAATGTTCACGGCACGACGACATCTGCAAGACAGAACTGTGGAAGGAAGACCAAACTCACTGCGAGAGACGGGAGGACATTAAAGAGGATCGTGACCTCAAGGAAGAAGACCACGGCGCTGAAAGTGACTGCTGAGAGTAATGCACATCTCCAAAACCCAGTGTCAACCCATACCGTGCGAAGGGAATTGCATAAGCACAATATTTACGACAGAGCTGCGACTGCAAAACTCCTGGTGACACAGGTGAATATGAACCGGAGATTACAGTGGTGCCAGGAACATAAAACGTGGACTGCGGATCAATGGAAACATGTCTTGTTTTCCAATGAATCAAGTTACTCACTATTCTCCACCACAGGACGGAATTACGTGAGGAGAACCCCCGCAGAAGCCTACAATCTAGATTGTCTCCTTCTTACAGTGAAGCATGGGTGCGGTTCCGCATTGGTTGGGACTATGATCTCGTGGTTTGCAGAAGGTTCCCATTATCGCCCCACACGGGCGGATAACTAGCGGTGACTATGTCCCTCTTTTGGCCGACTATGTACATTCAATATCGCAGACATTGTTTTCGTCAGGGGATTGCATTTTTCAAGAAGATAATGCCTCGATTCACAGAAGTTGAACTGTTCAATCATGGTTTGAAGAACATGAGGAGGAAGTTGCACACCTTCTCTGGCCTGCACCATTACCTTACCTAAACATCATTGAGTCCCTGTGGTTTGTGTTGGAAAACAAAGTGCAATCCCGTTATCCTTAGAGCAGTTTCTGCAGGAAGAATGGTACAACATACCACTTACCACCATGCAGGACTTGTATGCGTCCATTCCAAGGATGATTCAAACAGTTTTAAATGCCAAGGATACTCCCACACCATATTAGGTGCGTAACACCTGTTGTTTCAAGGTGTTTCCATTATTTTGGACATCCATATATATATACTCTGACGTTCTTTAATTCCCTAAAAACAGACGTTTGAGCAATGCGAAAAGTAGAAGCTGTGCAAAAGGTATTATTGCCAGCAAATGTTATGATAAACGAAAATAATTTTGGAAATACGTCTTATCAAAGCAAATATAAAGAGAAACAAGTTTTGAAAATTTCTCCCTTAGCAGGAAAATTTCATATTATTTAAAGAGGAAAATATTTCCACTATATTTACTGTAGGGACAAATATCGTTAAATAACAACAAGTTCTTCAATAGGATGTTTAGAAATGTATATATAATTTACCATTGGAATAATTTATTTATATAAATTAATTTAGAAAAAATTAGGTTCCTGGTCGTCAAAACTACACACTAACCTCGTATATCATATCGTCAGAAACATAAATTACACATACCGGCAACTTACTTAGAAACGTTTATTCAATATTGGTTTGGACCTCTTTTAGCTCAAATTACAGCACGTATCGGTTTGGCATAGATTCCACAATGTATTGGAATGCATCTACGTCTACAGCATACCAGATGTTTACCAGGAAGAACTTTAACTGGCTCAGATTTGACGGATGAAGACTTTGCTTACCGTATCTATTTTCCTAACATGTATCATACTTTCGCAATGGAGTTCAGTTCTGGGCTTTGCGGCGGCCACGGAATATAGCGGAAATTGCTGTCATGCTCGTCGAACCACTGCTGAACATATTTTGCGCAATGAATAGTAGCATTGCTGTCAATGAAACAGCCCTCTCGCGCTGAATAGAAAGTCAACATTACAGGGTGGACTTGATTGGCAACAAAGTTTAGATAATCCTTGGAAGACACCTAGCTTTCCAGAAATATCAGGGCACTCGTTTCGTACCAAAAGAATGTGCTCCACACAATATTACCACCTCCAAAAACTTAAGTTATGTTAACAAGGCTATCGCTTCATGGGGTTCTCGCCAAACTTTCGTCAGTACAGAACAAGTTGTGTCGCGACTCGTTGGACCACATGACTTCTTCCTGTCTTTTAGAGTTTAGACGCGGTGTTCTTGGTCCCATTGTAGAGTGAATTTCCGGCTCTTTCTAGAAAACAGTGGTTTCTGTATAAGCAAGCGACTGCCAATAGCGATCCTTTTCAATTCCCTGGTAAGCTGGCTGAGATGTGGATCTGGGACCAGTCTTGATACAATTCTCGGGCCAATTGGTGGTCACATGAGTCCTGTTTCTTTATATAAGCCTTCTCAGATACAGTGACGTCCTTCCTGATGAATCGTCGTAGAACCAAAGTTACGCCTCTTAAAGAAGACATGTTGCTTATCTTTCCACTGATTTTTCACCCGGTATATCTCCACATTTTAAAAATCAGTCAGCTCTGCTCTGTTGTTTTCAAAATTGTCTCTCGAGCCAGTCGGACATCCACAGTAAGTTCTTTATCGAATTTCGAAAAATTCTTTGCTTCTTCTTTATTCTGATCAAAACTACTGACGTTTACTGATAAGCAGGAATCTTGAATAGTTTCCTAGATCACACGATGACTCACGTGACCACATACACAGACGGAAAAAAATTCCCAACACCAAGAGGAGTTTGTGTTAGATAAACGACAGTTGGTTGGCGGTGAGAGTACATCTGTAAGAGGACGTCTATGCTAATTTCGCGCTCGGCGCATACGTGTGGAGCTAGTAGCGCCCCTCGGAACATGCAAAGCAGGTTTGCGGTAAATACGCGCTGTAACGCTCGTAAGCGTTAGTTATCGTTGTGATTCGACGTAGTGTGTTGATGTTAGTCAAGAATGCCTTTAAGAAGACGAAGAAGCCATTATCAACAGCTCACGGAGTTTGAACGAGGTCGTGTAATAGGGCTACGAGAAAGCGGTTTTTCTTTCCGCAATATTGCAGAACGACTTTGCAGGAATGTAGCCACTGTGCATGATTGTTGGCAGCGGTGGTCAAGGGAAGGTACTGCCTCAAGAAGACAGGGTTCCGGCCTGCCACATGGCACTACTGAGAGGGAAGACCGCCGTGTACGGCGTATGGCCGTGGCGCATCGTACCGCGTCTGCGGCAGCAATTCGAGCTGCAGTTGCCACCACAGTGACACAACGAAACGTAACAAATCGGTTACTTGAAGGATAGCTCTGAGCCAGACGCCCTGTAGCGTGCATTCCACTTACTCCAAACCACTGCCGTTTGCGACGTCAGTGGTGTCAAGCTAGAGCTCATTGGAGGACGGAGTGGAGATCTGTTGTGTTTTCTGATGAAAGCTAGTTCTGCCTGGGTGCCAGTGATGGCCGTGTGTTGGTTAGAAGGAGGCTAGGTGAGCGCCTCCAACCAGCCTGTCTGCGGCCGAGACACGCTGGACCTACACCTGGAGTTATGGTCTGGGGAGCAATTTCCTATGACAGCAGGAGCACTCTCGTGGTTATCCCACGCACCCTAACGGCACAGTTGTACGTCGGTCTGGTGATTCAACCTGTTGTGCTGCCATTCATGAAGAGCATTCCAGGGAATGTTTTCCAACAGGATAACGCTCGCCCGCATACCGCTGTTGTAACCGAACATGCTCTACAGAGTGTCGACATGTTGCCGTGGCCTACTAGATCACCAGATCTTTCACCAATCGAGCACGTATGGGGCATCATTGGACGACAACTTCAGCGTCATCCCCAAGCAGCATTAGCCGTCCCTGTATTGACCGACTAAGTGCAACAGGCATGGAACTCCATCCCACAAACTGACATCCAGCACCTGTACGACACAATGCATGAACGTTTGCGTGCTTGCATTCAACATTCTGGTGGTTACACCGGTTATTAATGTACCAGCATTTCACATTTAATTTGGCTCTTCTCGCGCTTACAATAAGCTGTGATCTTGAAACCTTAATCGATTAAATATGTTACCTATACAAATGTATTGCAGCCATTTCTTTCCTTTACAAATATTTTTTCGTGGTGTTGGAATTTTTTTCTTCCGTCAGTGTATTTTGCACATACGCTGCGTAAGTGACGTTTACATACATCTGTATGAAGGTTTATAATTCAGAGACAGCTATGCGTGTAGATGTGTGGCGGGACGAATGGGACCATGTGGTACACAGCTATGTGTAACGCTTCTGTCTCAACGTCAGGGATCACCGCTAAAATAAGGGGGAGACGAGGTCACTAGGTTGACATTATTTCCATCTGTAGGCATCCACTCGCTCATGGTTTGGGGTGCTAACAGTCATGGTTTGGGGTGCTAACACTCATGGTTTGGGGTGTTAACAGTCATGGTTTGGGGTACTCTTAGTCATGGTTTGGGGTGGGATTAGGCTCAACAGCGACTTCTTTTTCTGGGTACTCTCAGTCAGCCACTCACTTCTCTCAGTCATGGTTTTGGGAGCTCTCAATCTCACTTCTCTCAGAACACTCACTTCTGTCAGTCAGCCACTCACTTCTGTCAGTCAGCCACTCACTTCTCTAAGTCCTGGTTTAGTGTGATCTCAGTCTCCATAGCCACTTCTACTTGGGGGTGCTCTCATTCTCGAGAGGCACTTCGTTTTTGGGGTGCTCATAGTCTCAACAGCCACTTCTTCTCTCAGTCATCGTTTCGGGCCCTTTAATTCTCACTTCTGTCAGTGCACTCACTTCTCTCAGTCAGCCACCCACTTCTCTCAGTCATAGTTTGGGGTGCTCTCAGTCTCAACAGCCACTTATTTTTTGGGGTGCTTACAGTCTCAACAGCCACTTCTTCTCTCAGTCATGGTTTTGGCTGCTTTCATTCTCACTTCTGTCAGTGCACTCACTTCTCTCAGTCAGCCACCCACTTCTCTCAGTCATGATTTGGGGTGCTCTCAGTCTTAACAGCCACTTCTTTTTTGGGGTGCCCTCAATCTTAACAGCCACTTTTTTTGAGGTGCTCTGAGTCTCAACTGCCACTTCTTTTTGGGGGTGCTCTCAGTCTCAACTGCCACTTCTTTCTTAGGGTGCTCTCAGTCTCAACAGCCACTTCTTCTCTCAGTCATGGTTTGGGGTGTTCTCAGTATCAACGGCCACTCACTTCTCGTACGAGCAGTGAATACAATGACAACACGACGGCAAGTCGATGAGGTGCTGCAGCCCGTTTGTTGCTCTATGTCCTTGGTATCTAGATGCCTAATCTGAAAAAGATAACGACCGTCTCCCCTACTGCCAACATCAGCAAACATTGCCGGTAAGATTCCCATGTGCAGCACGGTCTCCAGACTTCTAACAGATACAGAAAATTTGGTACGTCTTTGGCAGGCAACCTAACGCGTCATCACGACCACCCTCGCAGTCTCGATGAATTGTGAACTGATTTCAACGAAACTTTGTGAGCCGTGACTTTTTCCACTCGATGCCACGCCGTAACGCTAAATGTTCAGGGTGTTTCGAAGTTATCTTTACAACTTTGACCCTCAATAAAACAGAAACGGAGAAAGAGAACAAAAATGTGTTTATTGTACATTGAACAGAACGTTCCAAAGTGTTTTGGGATGCTATTAGAGGTCCACGTGTGCACCGTTTGTTGCACGACTAAGGTCAAGACGGTATGCGACCTCCTACCAGGTTCTCACTATCGTATCTTCAGGAATTGTTGAGATGGCAGCTGTAATCATGTGTTTCAACTCATACACATTCGGCACGTTTTGTGCAGAACACAATATGCTTCACATAGACCCGCAGAAAAAAGTCTAGGGGGTAAGCACCGGTGAGCGTGGAGGTCAAGGAATTGGACCATCCCACCCAATTCATCGCTCCGGAAAGGTTTCATCAAGAAACTCACGAACACGAAGTGCTCAGTGCGGGAGCACACTGTCCTGCAGACGATAGCAGCTCGCAGGCCCCCTAGTATGGGGTAACAAACTCACCATGTCCAAATAAACATTGGATGTGATTGTGCTTTCGGCGAAAAAGAAAGGGTAGACGAAGCGGCTGTGCAGGAGACCGCACCATACGTTAAACTTAATGCGGTCACTTTCAATCGCACGGACGGCATGTGGGTTTTCAAACCCCAAATTCTGGAGTTATGTCTGTTGATGACACCACAGACATGTGTACCCGAGTGACTTCGTCTCTATGAACCATGACATACATTAGACCTTTTCCTGTGGAGTAACCATCAGAAGTTTAGCGTCGTACCTGAAAGTAAGCAAACATCTTTTGCGCACCAATAAAACTGCATACGTTGTTGTTACATGTACACAAACAGACTTACCTGTCTTATTTTGCCCAGGCTTTATTGAGGGTCAAAGTTGTAAAGAAAATATTTCAACACCCTGTATGTCAAGCTTTATTAGTTCGTTGGTGAGAATAAAGTATTTACTGTATAATATGAATATCGGATATTTTCAATTCTTGCTGGTTTAGGAACTAAGCAATGCCATGGGTAATTACATTATCTTTGTCTCCAGGTCTCATGAAATTGTGACAGACCTTCCACTGCAGATTCTCCCTTCTACTCCCCATACAATTTCTATTCACATGCACACAGGCTACAAAGATGTTAAGGACATGCTTCACAGTATCAAACGATTTCTACCAAGCCCTAATTGATTGTCGATTTGTGCCATCTAAATTTACTGCCTCAACAAGTTACTGGAAGCCGCGTAGCAGATACTAAAGTTATAGGTATTTTAATTAAATATTTAGTCAGTTTAAACTTAAATCTAACTTTGCTTCAGTCATAGCGCGGATTAGCGTGGATTAGTTAGCCGTCAGTACACGATTATAAGAGAAGGCTTTTACTCATATCCATACTGCGTTTAACATAAATTTAATAAAAATACAGATATAGGCAGGGTAACAAGGAAAGTCCGTGATCAGGACAATATCTCACGAACTATGGCAGTTAGCGATTTATTTCTTGTGCAGTTGTACAGAAAATCCCGTATGGTGCACACAATAACACCACGAAGAAAAGTCCGTGATCGAGCCAATATCTCACGAACTATGGCAGTTAGCTATTCAATTCTTGTGCAGTTGCATAGGAAACCCCTATGGCGCACACAATAACACCACGAGGGATCCGATAACACCCCGAAGGAAAGTACGTGATCAGGCCAATATCTCACGAACTATGACAGTTAGAAGTTTACTTCTTGTGCAGTTGTATAGGAAACCCGCTATGGCACACACAATAACACCACGAGGGATCCAATAACACCACGAAGGAAAGTCCTTAATCAGGCCAATATCTCACGAACTATGACAGTTAGCGATTTACTTCTTGTGCAGTTGCATAGGAAATCCCTATGGCGCACACAATAACACCAAGAGGGATCCAATAACACCAAGAAGGAAAGTCCGTGATCAGGCCAATATCTCACGAACTATGACAGTTAGCGATTTACTTCTTGTGCAGTTGTATAGGAAATCCCCTATGGCGCACACAATAACACCACGAGGGATCCAATAACACCACGAAGGAAAGTCCGTGATCAGGCCAATATCTCACGAACTATGACAGTTAGCGATTTACTTCTTGTGCAGTTGTATAGGAAATCCCTATGGCACACACAATAACACCACGAGGGATCCAATGACACCACGAAGGAAAGTCCGTGATCAGGCCAATATCTCACGAACTATGACAGTTAGCGATTTACTTCTTGTGCAGTTGTATAGGAAATCCTCTATGGAGCACACAATAACACCACGAGGGATCCAATGACACTACGAAGGAAAGTCCGTGATCAGGCCAATATCTCACGAACTATGACAGTTAGCGATTTACTTCTTGTGCAGTTGTATAGGAAATCCCCTATGGCACACACAATAACACCACGAGGGATCCAATAACACCACGAAGGAAAGTCCGTGATCAGGCCAATATCTCACGAACTATGGCAGTTAGCGATTTACATTTTGTGCAGTTGCATAGGAAACTCCCTATGGCGCACACAATAACACCACGAGGGATCCAATAACACCACGAAGGAAAGTCCGTGATCAGGCCAATATCTCACGAACTATGGCAGTTAGCTATTCAATTCTTGTGCAGTTGCATAGGAAACTCCCTATGGCGCACCCAATAACAATACGAGGGATCCAATAACACCCCGAAGGAAAGTCCGTGATAAGGCCAATATCTCACGAACTATGGCAGTTAGAAGTTTACTTCTTGTGCAGTTGTATAGGAAACCCCCTATGGCGCACACAATAACACCACGAGGGATCCAATAACACCAAGAAGGAAAGTCCGTGATCAGGCCAATATCTCACGAACTATGACAGTTAGGGATTTACTTCTTGTGCAGTTGCATAGGAAATCCCTATGGCGCACACAATAACACCAAGAGGGATCCAATAACACCAAGAAGGAAAGTCCGTGATCAGGCCAATATCTCACGAACTATGACAGTTAGCGATTTACTTCTTGTGCAGTTGCATAGGAAATCTCTATGGCGCACACAATAACACCAAGAGGGATCCAATAACACCAAGAAGGAAAGTCCGTGATCAGGCCAATATCTCACGAACTATGACAGTTAGCGATTTACTTCTTGTGCAGTTGTATAGGAAACCCCTATGGCACACACAATAACACCACGAGGGATCCAATAACCCCAAGAAGGAAAGTCCGTGATCAGGCCAATATCTCACGAACTATGACAGTTAGGGATTTACTTCTTGTGCAGTTGTTTAGGAAACCCCCTATGGCACACACAATAACACCACGAGGTATCCAATAACACCACGTAGGAAAGTCCGTAATCAGGCCAATATCTCACGAACTATGACAGTTAGCGATTTACTTCTTGTGCAGTTGATAGGAAATCCCCTATGGCACACACAATAACACCACGAGGGATCCAATAACACCACAAAGGAAAGTCCGTGATCAGGCCAATATCTCACGAACTATGACAGTTAGCAATTTACTTCTTGTGCAGTTGTATAGGAAATCCCCTATGGCGCACACAATAACACTACGAGGGATCCGATAATACCACGAAGGAAAGTACATGATCAGGCCAATATCTCATGAACTACGACAGTTAGCGATTTAGTTCTTGTGCAGTTGTATAGGAAACCCTATGGCACACACAATAACACCACGAGGGATCCAATGACACTACGAAGGAAGGTCCGTGATCAGGCCAATATCTCACGAACTATGACAGTTAGCGATTTACTTCTTGTGCAGTTGTATAGGAAATCCCCTATGGCGCACACAATAACACCACGAAGGAAAGTCCGTGATCAGGCCAATATCTCACGAACTATGGCAGTTAGCGATTTACATTTTGTGCAGTTGTATAGGAAATCCCCTATGGCACACACAATAACACCACGAGGGATCCAATAACAACACGAAGGAAAGTCCGTGATCAGGCCAATATCTCACGAACTATGGCAGTTAGCGATTTACTTCTTGTGCAGTTGCACCGGAAACCCCTATGATGCACACAATAACACCACAAAGGATTGAGGGGGCTATTGCACCCCTTCCCATTGCAGATAGGGCAAAATAGTCAATTACAAACTAGTTCAGCAAGGCAAAAATGGTACATAATGGTTTTTGTCCCATAACCAATGATGGAAGGGGTCTATCCAAATGCAAAAGAAGCAAAAAGCTACCTGAGTCGCTGTGTCCAAAGCATATTTTCATGGTTTTCAAACGTGCTTTCTGTTCCGTCGTCAGAATACAAAAATGATATGTGTGGTCGGTATGCCAACACTTCGTGAACCAGTGACGGGAAGTCGAAAGCTTTGCCACGTACGCAAGTCAATTAGATGTGCATACAGTTTTCATATTGGATGAGTGTTTCGCCACTTTATCCTATTTCTCCTTGTCTCAGTGTATCTTTTACTGTATTGGACATCAAAGTCTGATATTGAATATGTCAAGGAACTGCGTTTTATTTCAAAACAAGAACTGTTGATAAGGTTTGTAGGAAAACTTTTCTTTTGTGCTTTCATTTACTTAGAACTTACCAGTTTAGATACGTTTTAAGTAATAAGTTCTTGCCATAGTTCATGAGATATTGCCATGATTAAGGATTTTCCTTGTAACCCTGTATAACGTACAAGATATTTCAAAACGCAATGCGTTTCATCGTCAGGTACAGCAATAATAATCAAATATTGGAACAAAAGCCTATTTTGAACTTAATGGTGTTACCAAGATGGGTATTACGTTGCGGGCTCGTGGGATGACACAAATTATCATAGAATAAACATACATACACGTGCAGGATCTGCGTATATGTTAACGTTGTTGTTGCGATAAGTGTGTGTAGATGAGAAGTATTGTAAATAAGATGAATAGGTCGTTAGTAAGCCACATGACGTTGGCAAGATTCTTGTTTATGCGAATGGCATGTGGTAAATAGGAATAAGTCATTGTTGGCTTATTAGCGGTACCCATGGGAGCGGGATACAAAGAGCAGTGTCCTCTTTACAGCATTTGGATTCGTAGGACTGGATGATT
The DNA here is from genome assembly GCA_039090855.1 of Macrothele yani. Taxonomy (NCBI): domain Eukaryota; kingdom Metazoa; phylum Arthropoda; class Arachnida; order Araneae; family Macrothelidae; genus Macrothele; species Macrothele yani. The sequence goes on from CM076995.1 coordinate 193,974,271, forward strand.
AAGCTTTCAGAAAGTAGCAGCGACCTCCTATTGTTAGCTTCAGTTCTTTACGTAACGGTTCAACACACACCAGAAAAATGGAAATGTACTTACAACTTTATCCTATATGAATTTCTTGTATTTCATTTCCTTCACGCACACAATCACAGGAGGGCTGACTTGCACACACAGTAATTACGACATGTCAATCGAAACGTTTAACACGCTGACTACTATTACTAGAACTCACGACGTTTAGCACATTGAAAATTTTAACAACTATTCGCAGAAAATATTGCAAACGGAATGAATGAAAAAGAGAAAGTGGAGTTTAGAATATCTCGCCATCCTTTGCTACACAGTTTTTGTCTCTTTTATCTCAGTTGTTTACCTTTAATCTGCTGCCATTGATGTTACATTAGTCAAAACTATCATTAGTAAATTTAGGAACTTAAGTTCAATTAATGCCAAAGAGAAAAAAAGATAATTTACATAAGAGAGAGGCACAAAAATGTAGGAAGTCAAAGCAGTATTCTGGCAAGAACGTAACACTTGAAGGAAGGAAGAGCACTTCTGAAGGTATGCAAATGTTTTGAATATAAAAATATTTCTTACACGAACAGAGTTATAAGGAGCCGGCACCACAGGAGGCAGCGATGAATGAGGTATTCGTGAACGTGAATTTTTGTTCCCATGAGTAGCATTATCGGGTTCAAAAAGAAGATTTCGAATCGGATTCACGAATGCGAAGATATCATACCCACATGAGCACGAAATTAAATTGTAATTACACCCTTTTTTGAACAAAAGACATCTTAAAGGTAGAAATAAAGGGAACTAAAAGCTTAAAAATTAATGTACACTGAGAAATTGCATCAAGAAAGGATTTTGTAGACCAGCTGTTTTTAGTGAATGTTGGGATTATTAATTTATTTCCACTTAACAACAGAGGCAGCCTTTTCTTTTAACTTCAAAAGAGTAGTTTTCTTTATCTACAAGTAAAAGGACTTAATATAATTAGGACAAAGAGAAATCAACAGTTTGTTTCACAAATGAACATTAAAGCTCAGAAATTATATTTGCCGTTCGACCTAATTAATGGAAACACACAAATGTTCTTAAAGCAAACAACTATTTCCCCAAAGCATTGGAAGTGTGCTTATTTCGCTTTTTGTTGCAACGGCTATTTTATTGATCAGGAGCTTTACCGAATAATACCTTTCCACGACTAACATTTCAGTGAAAAATTACAAAATTCCTAAAGCTATTATTCAAATTTCAGCATCAAGAGAATTAGTTTCGGCAACTGTAGGCACAAGTTGAAAAGCCGTTTACAAAAGATTCCTTTTATCTAAGCTTCTTTACGATCTTATATAGTGAATCTTTCGTCAACTCTTTTAACTAGGATGACAGAGGAATTACATAACAGGATAAAATGACAGACTGAATAATTATTGGAATTTTAGAATGATTGTTCTTGGGGGCAGGCTTAAGTTTGGTTTAGAGATATTCCCCGTTTTGTGGTAAAACTGCTTTTGAAATGTGGAAGTCATGAAAGCAAACTTCACTGTTTGACATAGAAAATGCAACAACTAGATGTATTTGTCGGAATGCCATGGGTATGTCCCGACAGTTGGATTATGTAAATGATTGCAGTTGCGGACAAATATATGTGAGTGAGATGAAAGATGGAAAATACTCGGCATAGTTACGCTTAGTTATCCTTCAATGGTCGTGTGGACCACCACATTGAAGTGAGCTCGGTGGAAAAATGGCCTGTAAAATGTGAAAATGCCTGAGCGACCCCTACGGAAAACTTCTCATCACAAGAACACGTTTGCCAGAGGCTTCATCCTAGAGCAGCGTATGACTGGTTGTTTCGTGTGCTGCAAAACTATGGAAATGCACCAGAAGGCAATAACTGTCGATTAAATGTAGCGACAGTGCTTGGGGCAAGATAAATTACATCACCGTAGAGGGCACACAGAAAAATTCAGCCGTCTTCCGCATGATTTACTAGATTAAAAATATTTTAATGCAAAAACAATAAGGTTAAAGGCTTACACATAGTTGAAACACACAAGAACTTTCGACACTGCCTCAGTCTCTGTGATGAAGAGACTGAGGCAGTCTCGAAAACTTTTAAGTGTTTTAACTATGTGTCTTTTATCCTTATTGTTTTTGCATTAAAGTATAATTTATCAAGGTGTGATGAAGAGACTGAGGCAGTCTCGAAAGCTTTTGAGTGTTTTAACTATGTGTAAGCTTTTATCCTTATTGTTTTTGCATTAAAGTATTATTTATCTAGGTGCGATGAAGAGACTGAGGCAGTCTCGAAAGTTTTTGAGTGTTTTAACTATGTGTAAGCTTTTATCCTCATTGTTTTTGCATTAAAGTATTATTTATCTAGATGCGATGAAGAGACTGAGGCAGTCTCGAAAGTTTTTGAGTGTTTTAACTATGTGTAAGCTTTTATCCTTATTGTTTTTGCATTAAAGTATAATTTATCAAGGTGTGATGAAGAGACTGAGGCAGTCTCGAAAGTTTTTGAGTGTTTTAACTATGTGTAAGCTTTTATCCTTATTGTTTTTGCATTAAAGTATTATTTATCTAGGTGCGATGAAGAGACTGAGGCAGTCTCGAAAGTTTTTGAGTGTTTTAACTATGTGTAAGCTTTTATCCTTATTGTTTTTGCATTAAAGTATTATTTATCTAGGTGCGATGAAGAGACTGAGGCAGTCTCGAAAGTTTTTGAGTGTTTTAACTATGTGTAAGCTTTTATCCTCATTGTTTTTGCATTAAAGTATTATTTATCTAGATGCGATGAAGAGACTGAGGCAGTCTCGAAAGTTTTTGAGTGTTTTAACTATGAGTAAGCTTTTATCCTTATTGTTTTTGCATTAAAGTATTATTTATCTAGGTGCGATGAAGAGACTGAGGCAGTCTCGAACGTTTTTTAGTGTTTTAACTATGTGTAAGCTTTTATCCTTATTGTTTTTGCATTAAAGTATTATTTATCTAGGTGTGATGAAGAGACTGAGGCAGTCTCGAAAGTTTTTGAGTGTTTTAACTATGTGTAAGCTTTTATCCTCATTGTTTTTGCATTAAAGTATTATTTATCTAGGTGTGATGAAGAGACTGATGCAGTCTCGAAAGTTTTTGAGTGTTTTAACTATGTGTAAGCTTTTATCCTTATTGTTTTTGCATTAAAGTATTATTTATCTAGGTGTGATGAAGAGACTGAGGCAGTCTCGAAAGTTTTTGAGTGTTTTAACTATGTGTAAGCTTTTATCCTTATTGTTTTTGCATTAAAGTATTATTTATCTAGGTGCGATGAAGAGACTGATGCAGTCTCGAAAGTTTTTAGGGTTTTAACTATGTGTAAGCTTTTATCCTTATTGTTTTTGCATTAAAGTATTATTTATCTAGGTGTGATGAAGAAACTGAGGCAGTCTCGAAAGTTCTGAGTTCTTGTGAAAGTTAAAGCTTGTGTGTTTTAACTAAGTGTAAGCTTTTAACCTTATTGTTTTTACATTAAAGTATTGACATTTCGCAGCATCAGGTGGTAGGATGATTAAAATACTTGATTAAATACTAATGATTAGGCGGTAGGGTAATTTTTGGAAAAAAATCGTTTTGAGGCCCCTTTTTTGATTACAAATAAAGTTTTAAAAACTTTATAAAAATTGAAATAACTTCCACAATTTTAAAGCTAGGCATACGTTTTTTTTTACGCTTTACAACCGTAGGTTGAAGAAGCGTATATGCTCCAGCTTTGTCCGTCCGTCCGCACGATAACTCGCGTAAAAACGGTTCGATTTCGATGAAATTTTAGTATGTCGTAGGGAACCACCTGGGGACGAACCCTACTGAAAATGGGACAAATGGGGTCAAAGGCCACGACGTAGGATCGGGATCCATTCCATTGCCCTTATTCGTCATAACTTGCGTAAATATGGTTCGATTTCAATGAAATTTTACAATGTGGTAGGGGGTTACCTGGAGACGAACCCTATTTAAAATGGGTGAATTGAGGTCAAAGGTCAGGACATAAGAGCGGGATGCATTCCATTGCCTTTATGCGCCATAACGTGTGTAAAAATGGTTCGATTTCGATGAAATTTTAGTATGTGGTAGGGGACCACCTGGGAACGAACCCTATTGAAAATGGACGACATGGTGTCAAACGTTAAGACATAGGATTGCGATCCATTCCATCGCCCTTTTCCCACATTATTAAGGTGGACGTCAAGTAATTTTGCTTCCTATACTTCCAATGGAAAAACATTTGTACACATTTCCTTCACAATTAATGTGTTCCCAATGATGAAAATTTGAACATCGATTAAAATAACTTCTTAAAATAACTTGGAATACTTAATATTTTCTAAAACATAACCATAATTATATTAAAAATCAATAACTTTTCCTTTGGTGGTTTTGAAACCAGAAAAAGAATGGCGCGACCTGTACTTTGATGACGTCAGTAGACAAACAAATGTTGGATTGCATAATTATGGTTATGTTTTAGAAAATATTAGGCGTTCCAAGTTATAAAATGAAGCTATTTTAATCGATATTCAAATTTTCATCCTTGGGAACGCATTAATTGGGAAGAAAAAAGATGGCGCGACCTTTTTTTCATGAGGTCAGCAGTCAAACGAATGTGCGGATCCTATTAAAGTTTTATGACGTCACACTTTTGCTATTAGATGTCCGCGATTCCCATCTGCCTCATTACGTCACGCGTTGTGTGCGTATGATCGTCTGCACGATAACTCGCGTAAAAAATCGTTCGATTTCGATGAAATTTTAGTATGTGGAAGGAAATCACCTGGGAAGGAAACCTATTGGAAGTGAACGAAATGGGGTCAAAGGTGAGGACATAGGAGCGGGATCCATTTCACTGTTCTTATGCGTCATAACTAACGTAAAAAAGGTTCGATTTCGATTAAATATTAGTATGTGGTAGGGGATCACCTGGGGACAAACCCTATTGAAAATTGGCGAAATGAGGGTCAAAGGTCAGGTCATAGGAGCGGAATCACTTCCATCGCCATTATGCATCATAACTTACGTAAAAATGTTTCGATTTGGATGAAATGTTAGTGTGTTGTAGATGCCTGCGCCTGGGGACGAATCTTATTGAAAATGGGCGAAATGGGTCAAAGGTTAGGACACAGAAGCGGGGTCTATTCCATAGCCCTTATGCAACTTAACTTACGTAAAATTGCTTCGATTGCGACAAAACTTTATCATGAGATTTATTCCACAACCATTTTATGATTTCTAGTATGTTGGAAAGCGTATCATAGTCAATGCATTGCATGATTTTACTAACTTGTTTATAATTCATTAATTCGAAATGAATTATCAAAAAAAAAGGTATGCCTAGCTTTCAAATTGTGGAAGTTATTTCAATTTTAATAAAGTTTGTAAAACTTTATTTGTAATAAAAAAATTGGCCTCAAAATGATTTTTTTCCAAAAATTGTAAATTACTGATTCTATGCCAGAAATGCTCAGTATGTGTAAAATGTAAAGTTGATGAAAGAGAAAGATGATGATTTTTTTTATTTCGCAGTCCCTTAAGAAAACAAATGTAGCATACAGTAGCTTTACTTAAATTTAATATAAATTTACATCCTCTCCTTTGAATACAGCGACCTCTTGAACACGATTTGGACTTACCTCAAGTAGTTCAGAGCAGATGATTTTCATGGAATCACACAGACTTTTATTACACACGTTTCTTTGTTGAACAGTCCATTTTACCAAGATGGTTCTTCAGAATGCTCCGAAAAATTTTAATTGGATTTAAGTTTTGAGTATTTCTAGACCATTCAAGCATATTTAAGCTGTTTTTTTTTTTTGCAGGCGCAGGCTGGGCCGCCGGGATGCGCGGAGAATTCCCAGTGGGCCGTCATAATTTTGGGCCGGTAAAACTTATGACAACTCAAGAAAACCTTTCCGCTAAAACGACAAACTTTGTTTACTACTTCGACGGCTTCAGGAAAAAAAAAATGAAAGAAAGAAAACATACGTATCAAATACTCTATTGAACTAAATACTGCTCTTGATACACTCTTTTCCCTTTCTTCACTTTTAAATTTAATCCCCGTACCTTTGAGCTGATATCCTCTACCTCAGTTCGTTTTTGCCAGTTGCAATTGCAATTAAATAATCAATACAATCTAATCAAATATACTTTCGATTGTCTGGGATTGAAACTCTGTACCTTAATGTATTTTTTTGTGCTGCTGCGTTTTATATGTTTTTGTTTGTTTGTTTGTTCGCTTGAAGCCTGTTTGTTTGTTCGCAGAAAGCCTGTTTCAGCTACATCCAAAACACTTTTTCAATTTGCAAAATAATAAAATGAAAACTAATTCTTGCATTCTTTGATTTCTCTCACTTCTAAAATTCGCATTGAAATTCTTGCAATTCTTCACATTTTCATTTTTTTCGAGAGATTTTTTCGCAGTTATTTTATTCATGATAAGTAAGTCTTGTGAAAAATAAATTTATTTTTGGCTCATTTAGATTTTGTTCCCACTGAAAGCGAAGAAACTATTACAAATTCTGAATTGAGATATCGTAATAAAATTCATAAGGATGGAATATAGTTTTGGGAAGTTTCTCTCAAGGAGCATATTTTGTCTGCTGATTCTCAGTTCTTACATTAAATTATACAAGGGATCTGTGGTTCCGGAAAATGGGTAAAATGTTGTTAAATTTTGCTGAAAATCTTCCAAATACGAGGAGACAATGTAAATAGTCAAAGTCATTGCTCTTTCCACATTTTTCTATAATCAACACACAGCAACCAAAAAATTGTATTTCAACACCGCTAGGATCGTACACCAGATTTCTTGATATCTAGCCGTGTGCGTTTACCTTACGCTACAGGTCGAACAATCCACGGAACTGTGTGTGCTCATCTGTCAGCATCTGACTTCACAAATCCGTAGGGCTGGGGCACAGCAACTGAGACGTCTCCATCTGGTGGGGCTTAACGCCCAAGATATTTAATTATAGCTAATAAATCCAAAGGACGAGAGAAATGGTGAAAAGCTTTGAAAAGGTGGAAAGATCGATATCTTTGTCTAGGTAATTATGGCCTCAATAAAAAAAAGATATTGCAGTAATTCGTAGACTTGTGTTGAAAAGATGTTCAAACAGTAAATGGTAAAGGAAGTCAATTTATTTTTTTTAAAGGATCAGATACGTAGATAATTTTTTCCAAAGGTGGGCAGCACAAAATATCTTCAGGGCCATTTATGGATCACCAGTCCGCCACTGTTTTCCTGGATGAGCTACTTGATTGCTATTGAATTGTGGCACGTAATCAAGCCATAATGAGATTCTTCCATCTGGAAGAGTCAGAAGCAATAGCATAATTGTACCAGTCAGAATTTCTATGCATTTTGGTGTTCGTCACCCAGTCAATTGGGACTTGGATCCCTGTCCAACTTGTCGTGAAATAACCCTTAAACATCTTTCTCGGGAGAGTGTTTTGTAGTCTATTGAAGGTGCTCAGTTCTCATTACCTCGTCATTGCTTCGTCTGACAAAGTTTCATGTGCATCTAGTAAAATGTATCTCAGAAGAGAAAACAACTTTTTTCTAGACATCACAGCCGCAAGATTTATGCTTTGGTGTCCATAACGGACGTTTTCTCTTAATGGCAAATGTCACAAATTGCTTACTTTTGGGGAGAATTCTTCTCTTTCCTGCAGTGTCAAGTGGCCTCCGTCGCACAAATGACGCATGAATATCAGTGTCATCGGCAGTAACCAAGAAATTTCTCTGAATGCCCTTACTTATTTTTGAGGGTAGATTTAGCTATTTCTGAATATAATTTTATCCGTTCTAAAAGTGGTTTTTCGTTTTACTTCCATATTTCCCTTTTCGCTTTGGGTACAACTCATGCAGCACAGCCTTGCAATTTAACGTTGGCCCAACAGTGGGCCACCGTCTTTTCGAAAATAATATCTATTAATATTACTAATAAATATTGTTTTTGAAAAGACGGTGACTCACTGTTGAGCCAACGTTAGCTTTTCTAAAACAATATGTATTAATATTATTATTATTACTATTATTATTGAGGTTCAGACGAAGTAAGAAACGATCCTGACACTTGTGAAATGTTATGCAGCTAAAGAAGTCCGTCTGCTTATGCTTAAACTAAAATCTGACCTCAAGATAGAAAGAAAAGCTGAATCGCAAGCGTGTTAGCAAAGGATATTGGTAATGTTTGGTCTAAATATCAACAGGTTACACTCCGTCGTGTTATACATCATTTTAGAGTTCTCCTGAATAGCAGGTAACACAAACGGAAGAGTCGAGAGGAAGCCAAAATTTGCTTCGACGGATACTTTTCTACTATCAGGAAAGATGCATAGCATTAGTATGCATTTTTTGTAACGGCTTTTATCACATTTAGCATCAGGTTCTCGTAATGTAGACATATTGCAATGAGATATTGCTACGTTTAGGTAAACCGCGATGAAATAATGTTCGGCGAGAGTTGAACGAAATACACACGTATATTGCTTCATAAAAAATGAAATGAACTATCGTTACGTCACTTCATAGGACAGCATTTAAAAATCAGATTTCAACAATGATTTTGACAACTTCCGTTACCCATTTTGGTTACATCCAAATTTTTTGCATTTCATTTACTTTGCAACTGTCGAAAAGATGCATTACGAACACAAGAGACATGATGTGATAAATAATTACAGAAGTTCTTCTTCAATGCCATCATTACTGATTCGGTTAGTGCAAATATGATTTTCATGACACAACTCGGAGTGTTGCTCTGAACACCCTTGACCCTTTTGATATGCCGACATTTAATAGTGACACCCATCGTTCCTCATTTATTGTTACCACCACTTCCTGTCTCTGAAGAGAACACACATTTCTCCGATTGTAAAGGGCTTTTAAAAGCGGTATGCTAACTCAAACTTATTGTTTGTCGCCGGTTGTAAAGTTTTGTCAGTTTATATTTTTCTCTTCGTTTCGATTATCCTAGATTTTCATAACAGGATTATTGAATTATGAAACCTGTTGACATGTGTGAATAAATAAATTAAAATAATAAATAAATAAGACTTCAGAGATTTTGTTAAGTTAAATAAAATGTAAACTAGTCCGGACTTGGATTTCACTCTAATGAATTCTTAAGATTTTCACAAAGCGAAACGAATTTGCATTAGTCATTGGCTTAAGGTTCTGCATGAATCATTTCTTTGCTTTATTTTTTAAAATTAAAAGCATTTTGAGCATTTTACTAATTTTTAGGAGGTGCGTTTATGTGCATATAACATTTTTGCTAAAATTAATTAACATTGGCGAATGAGAGTAATTGGCAAAGTTGTAGTTGAATAAAAGAAAGTTTATTAACTGGGAAAGTCATCACATATTTCAAAGTCCCTGATATTTGACCCTGCTGAACATATTACTTAAGCTCATTTACTTTTACGAAATAAACAAACACACAAAGCATATTAGTTTTTTTTTTTAATTTTGAGAAGATGGTGCTCCATGAACCCCTAAATTTTAATTACCAATTAAAATCGGATGGTACAAGCGACAAAGGTTCTTACTCTCAGGTAAGGTAGCCGAAGGTTGTATTAGCAATTATGTGACAGTGCATCTAAATAAACATTTCTCTCTCTGCCTCCTCTTTATCTGCACTAGAGAGCTGAAAGCTTAAAATGTTCAAGATGGATTAACTCCATGAAGGATGTAATCCACTTATTCCGAACTACGTAGGAAGCAATTAATTTGCATGTCCTTGGTAATGTCGCAAGAGATCCACATCCACAAACTGTATACAAACACTACAGTTTCTCAGAGGAACTTCGCATGCTCCTTTTGGGCTTCTAAGCGGATGAACACCGAAAAATTATGAATTGCTTGAATAATAAATTGCCCTCAAACACTTTAAATACAGAGAAAACCTGTCTACACGCGTCCCAGTTATACATTTTCAGATTTATACGTACTGTACATATGCGTTAGTCCCGATATTTGACTGTAGTTTCTATCATTTTTTTTAATTCGGTTATATGTACTTCATTTATGTGTTTTTTGAGCTTATACGTTAAATTTTGGATTTTAGATTATCAAAAGTACATGTTTCTTTGATTTCTCTGTACGCTATCCGGTAGGTCAGATTTCTGGGAGAATCGAGACAGAATTGCTGAATTCCTTCTTTATTCAACCAAAGTTGAACTTTGCTCCACCAAAGAAAGATATGTTGTTTACTTTCGGTTAGGATGAAAAATGGGTTCCTCGGGATACGCCAACTTTTAAGGGAACTCGAATTTCTTTTGAAGTGGTGCTCTCGCTTTTTTTAATTTCAGCCATGGAACAGGTGACGCAAAATAAAATGTACTAAATAACGTTCAGTGTTCTCCTTTACCTCTGATGACTTCTCGGAAGATTACTTAATACACTCATTGTCATAAAAATTCGCGCTACAAGAATGAGGCGTCGGATTGAAAGGAGATTTTTAGTAATGAGATGGTACATACCAAGGACAGAAATCATTAAAATATCACAGCAGCAGGACGATTTCCCGCGGACATACGATACACATTACGGTCAGCGTTAGTACCGCGTCGGACCGCCTCATGCTTGGATACATGGGTTATACGCTCCGACATGGAGTCAAAGAGACGCCGTATACTATCCTGAGACACATTGGTCCACATTTCTTGCAACTGATGCTCTAAATCACGAACACTGGGACATGGAGAAAGCTGGCTTCCCATCTGGTCCAGCACGTGCTCGATGGGCGAGAGATCAGGCTATCTGGCAGACCACGGTAGTGTGTTAGCATGAAGTAGACAGTCCCGGAAAACCCGAACCGTGTGCGGACGAGCGTCTTTATGTAGGAAAATGGATCCGGGAATCCCAACCAGGAAATGCAGAACATGGGACCGCAGGATTTCCTGTACATAGCGCTGGACTGTCAACGTCCCTCGGATCACTGCGAGGGAAGTCCGGCTGTCATACGCGATGGCTCCCCAGACCATTACGCAGACATTTCGGGACGTGTGCCACTGTACAGTGATGTTGGGATTGTAGCGCTCACCTGCGACCCTCCACACTCTGTCACGTTGGTCGCCCGTTCCCATACAAGAAGTGGGATTCGTCGCTGAACACTATACGTCACAAGTCCGTAGCGTTCCACGTAGCTCACTGCTGACACCACTGCAATTAACGCCGACGACGGCCAGGTGATAATGGCAGGGAACGCAGGTGCTGTCAAGAGTGAATATTCGTCTCCACCAGGCGCCTGGAAATGGTTCTGGCGGACACAGCACTCCCTTGTGCAGCCGCCACACGTCTCTGGATATTGCACAAGGAATTCGTTGCATTTGTGCGAGCCGCTCTCACGATCCCACTGTCCTCTCTGTTGGTGGTGTGTCTGGATCGTCCAGAGCCAGTCTGCCGTGCCTGGGTGCCTTCCCATGTCTATTTCTCCCAACACGATCGTACCGTACTGTCCGACCGGCACAAATAGCGGCAGATTCGGAGCGCCGGCCACCTTGCCTCTCGCATCCCGACTATACGGCATTGATCAAACTCCGTCAGTTGCTCGTACGCACATTTACGGCCGGTCCTCAGTTGTCCGTACGCACATCTACGGGCGCTCCTCAGTTGCCCCTAGGCACATCTACGGCCGCTCCTCAGTTGTCCGTACGCACATCTACAATCGCTCTTCGGCATGTCTATCGCTCAGGGATCTCACCTGACTCTTACCGTGCACTTCGACACGAATGTGGAGTCCTCTTCGCTGCGCCTTATAAGCTCCAAGGAATGGGATTGCAGCGTCGTTCTTGGACGTGCGGGCATGTGGAATGGCACGAAATTTTAATCATTTGCATGACTGCCGTCCCCGTCGCTATTCGCCGAGTTTCGCGTTAATCATGCGGTTATTTAATGGTGCGCGAATTTTTATGACAATGAGTGTATTTTACGGGCATTAATGTTAAATCAACTAGTGAACAAACTGCTCTGAAAGCAGCAATGCTTATAAGAAAAGAATGTGCAATAAAGTCTGAATATAAAAAAAAACATATTCATATTTACCACAAAATTTTTCAAAGATTAATGTTTTTGTCGTATATTGAAACTATGAAATCAAACAGAATTCCTTTACCACGTTTTTTTAATGAAATTACGATAAAAATTAATACAAAATTTAAAATAGAAATGGCTTAGCATAGCAAAAAGGTATTCATGTATGTAAGTTTTGCATTATAAATTAGCGTAATGTAAAATTACGAATTTTTTTTTCCTTTTTTTTTCTCTTTCAAATTGTTACAATGATATTTCATATTTTGATGTGTTTTCGCAAATTTTTCCATTTATACGTTTTTCACGTTAATGTTTTTTAAGACAATCTCCTGGGAAGAAATGTACAACCGAGGTTTCACTGTATTTAGAAACTGTATGGGAAGGAAAAAGAACCGTTCAAAATTTAGTTTCTAGTGTTTCCAATAATTTATTTGACCACACGTCTTTAAACTTTAATAGAGTCGCACTAACATGTAAAAAGCTCGCATAATTTCAAAACCCGTGTAAACAGGATATTTTACAGATTTCTTCAACTTCTTAACATTCCTCGTTGTTACTTTAATCGCACATTACGAAAAATATCTTTTTTTTTTTCGGAAAAACCGAGTATATAAATGTTCAGCACAGTTATCAGAAAACAAGATAAGAGACATTTGATAGCTCTAGCTTTCAATTATCAAGTACAGTAGATTTCGGTTAATTGCGCCATCCGTTAATCGGAGCATCTGTTTATTTGAGATAATTCTTGAAGAACATCTCAGCTTAGCTCTTTAGGATAAAGTTTCGAATAATCGGGGCAGCCACATAATTATAATTAAGATCATAAATTAGGAAAAAGAAAATATGCTGTAAATACTGATAAGAAATTGTGTCGTGCATAAAGTGTCATCGCATTTTCAGTGCATGGTTTTACTTGATATTTTTGTAAGATATATTGCCACCTTTGCCTTAATCTTAACAACTGATCAATGACATAATCCCACGTTCTTGCACAATTACCGTGGAAAATGTTCACCCATTTTTTACACAGGACAAACTGCTTCTGTCACGTTTTCCTTTTGTCTGACAAGTGATCAGTCTGGTTACGACCGGAATATTGATCTAAAGAAATCAGTTCATTTTGGCGGAGGAACATTCGTCTGAGTTCGACTGGTGTTCGAGTCGTGGATGAAGCATGGGTGGTGTTCGAGTCGTGGATGAAGCATGGGTGGTGTTCGAGTCGTGGATGAAGCATGGGTGGTGTTCGAGTCGTGGATGAAGCATGGGTGGTGTTCGAGTCGTGGATGAAGCATGGGTGGTGTTCGAGTCGTGGATGAAGCATGGGTGGTGTTCGAGTCGTGGATGAAGCATGGGTGGTGTTCGAGTCGCGGATGAAGCATAGGTGGTGTTCGAGTCGTGGATGAAGCATGGGTGGTGTTCTTATCTTACGGAGCGAGATCCTCTCCTCCCCTAGAACCAATGACCGTAAATTAGGGACGGGTGACTATATAGCCCAACGAGTTGCTTATGGTTTCCGTTAAACCCCGAAACAGAAAAAAAAAAACATTCAGACCCGCTTTTGTTCCCAAACAAATACACCCATCGTCAAAAAATAGTTGCACCCAGAAAGAAGCAACCAACAGGAATGAAACTTGGTGGATAGGTTTGACATCGTGAAACTTGCAAATGACTCAACTATCACGCTCAGCCGCACAGGTGACGCCAGCAAGCAGGGGTCATAGCGGTGTGCCTGACTGGCTATATAATGTCGTCCCGTTAAGCATGCTTTCCATTCTGACTTGCGATTTTGTGTTAGTTGCATCCTTTGCAAGTGAAGTATGCCTCGGAGATAAGTTCGGAAGCAAAGCGAGGAGTTCGAGGAATTCGAGAGGTGCCACGTCGTCGGGCTCCGGAAAGGGAGATGACCTTATCGCCGTACTGTGCATCATACCGATCGCGCAGATTTCACCATATGAAGCTGTTAGCGGCAGTGGATATAACAAGGCACGCAACAGCGACAGGAAGCGACTGAGAGAATTAGACGAACCACGGAGAGAGAGGAACGACGGGCTGCCCGACATGCGCGAGTGCGGATATTCAGCGAGCAGTGGTGCCCTCCATGAATAGTCCGATTAGTACCAGCACCATTGGCAGACGGCTGCACGACGTAGGATTACACGCACGCAGACCGTTACGACGTCTGCCCTTAACGGTATTGCATCCTCGCCAAAGACTGCAATGGTGTCGTGCCAGACTCTCATAGAGCCACTCAGAATGGTAGCGGATGATCTTCAGTGACGAGTCCCGCTTTTGGTTTGGAGGAAACGACCAATTAATTCGTGTGTAGAGGCAGCGTGGTCAGTGCTAAGATGAACGGTTTGTTGTCGAGCATCACATGCCGAGAAGGTCTAGTATCATGGTGTGGGGTGTAATTCCCTACGACGCAGGATCAACTTTGGTGTTCATTACAGGCACTTTGTGAGCCCAATGTTACATTAATGAGGTCATGCAACCAGTGGCCCTACCTTTTCTGAACGCTCACTCCCGTGAGACTTTCCAACAGGACAACGCTCATCCTCATACCGCTGCTGACTGGAGAGCTTTCCTTCAAGGCACTGACACTCTGCCATAACCAGCCGCATCGCCAGACCTATCGCCGGTTGTAAATGTGTGGGATGCTATGGGACGCGCTATCCACACTCCACCCCTACCGCACAATCTGCAGGAACTGCGTGAGAAGATTCAAACTGCATGGAGTGGCTTATCGCAGGATACAATTAGGAACCTGTACAAATCAATGCCGAGACGTCTGGGATGCTGTGTGATCACACATGACGGCTCGACGACATACTAAGAGACACAACTTATTGGCGTGTACCTCAATAAATATTTCCCATATCAGTCTCAATGTTTAATCGTTTATTTTTCATGGTAACCTTTACCTTCCTCCCAAATAGCAACTACTTTTTTGACGATGAGTGTACATTCGTATAGTAGATTGTATTTTGTGACAGAGAATTTATCTTCAGCAAAAATAATAACCTTGTTCCGAAGAATTGGAGAATTTTAGAAAGAGCACCGGTGTTAAAAGACGTGGAAATAAACCTCTTCTTCTGTGATAATATCCGTAAATGCTAAAGCAATTGTTTCAGTGTACGAAACAAGCAAAATGCAATAACACTATGGAATTGTCTGCAATGGATATTACAGCAATTCTGCTTCCGGCACTTCACAACTAAGACGTTGGGTCAGGGTTCTTCTAACCGAAGTATACAAATATTTCCAAGAATCAGCGATCCAAAGTATCCGATTCTTGACAGTTTAAATAATGCCACACATTAAAATCTCTGATATTCACGCAAGCTATTTTTTGTGGTTCTTTTGGTTAACGGACAAAGTATATAGCTGATTCAACTTTTCCCGTGAAACGACGACAAAAACCCTGATTTACACAGATTTTTCGCACGTGAATAGACAGAAATAGTCCTTTCCATCATACTCTAGTTAACAACGGAAATCTGTAGTTTTTAAGACGTGTTAACGAAAAATCCAAAATTTTCAAAAACCTTTCGGGAAATTTCAGGTAAAATAGCCGATAGCCTGAGTGCTTATCGTTTGAATAACTATTACATTTCAATCGTCTGTAGGAGGACATGATTTTAAAATTCTATCGCGATATCGGATATTGTGGATAGCATATTGTATGATATACTCTTCACACACACAAAAAAAGGGAAGCACCTGTAGGAATCACCCAACCCAGATCAAAATTCGTATGTGCAATGTACATGCATAAGAAAGAAATTAATTGCAATTCCAGAGCAGTTGGGCCATTTATTCGAAAACAAAACAACAGATATATGAGTGAAACAAGTCAGTACGTCGTAGCGCCAACTCTATCTCGGATACAATACACGGCGTGGCATAAAGGTATACAGTTCACGGATACTGTCCTGAAGTATAGCCTGACAGGCGGTGTCGAAATTGCGGGCCAGTTCGCTGACATTTTTGGATGGGCGAAGGAGGCGTCCTATCATGTCCCAAACATATTCGAAAGGTGCGAGGTCGGGTGATCGGGCTGGCAATGGGAGGTGGTCGACATTACGGAGGCAGGCCTCAGAACCGAGCATTATGCTGTTGAAAAATAGCTCGGTGATGCTGTGACCGGAGTGGCAACACAACAGGAGGTAGAATGTCGTTGACGTACTGTCGAGCCGTGAGGGTGGTACGGAGAACTACCAAAGGTGTCCGGCTGTTGTACGAAATGTTTCTCCGGACAGTAATACCCAGTGTGCCGTCCCAAGGATAAAGCACGATTCGTGAGCTTGCCGGCTCGTCTCCATGCGCGTGTGCGCTGGACATCGGCCCAAGTGCAAACCTTGGCTTATCACTGAAAACAACACGATGTCACTGATCGGGAGCGGCGGAGTACACCCCTTTCCCTCGACTGTAGTCCCCGTGCCGCAAAATGTCTGTCAACGGTCCAGATGGCCCACTTCCAAACCTGTAGGTAACACAACCTGACCACGAATGGTTAAGAGGGAAGGAATCGATTCTGTTCGTGCTGCTCTCACAATCGCTCGCTCAATCCTCGCGTTCTGTCGTTGCCTTCGGACGTCCACTGCCCGCGAGCCGCTGCGTTGTGCTCTCCTCTATTCGTTAGCACTACCCTTGTCCAATTGCTGCGTCGCTCCAATCCACACGCCTGGCGATACGGCAACCTGACCAATCGGCCTCTCTCAGCCCAACTAAACGTCCTCTCGCAAGCTCGCTCAATGGCTCATATTGTGTACGAGGCATCCTTACAGTCCGTGGAGGTCAGTGCAACAGCATTCCATTATCATACCTGTCCCTGCGTGCGAGCTTTGTTCTTGATATACTCTTCTCGATGCGCTGTTACCGTGCGCTATGGTGGGCCACTCTTTATTAATTGGTTGTTACTTCTTAATAATTTGCATATTTGGCACTGAGATACTTGCATGTGGAGTTTCGTCAGGATCGAAAAGAACTTCTAAGGTGCTTCTTTTCTTATTGTATCTTCTTTTTTTTTTACGAAGGTTGTATTTTGGTTATTGCAGCAACGTATAAACCTTCCCTTCCGCATAGTTGGTGCTCCAGCTATTGTTTACTGTGTATTGTGTCACTCTAACTAAGAATCCCGGTATTAAAAAATAACGTACATGTCATTCTGATGACGATGACTGCATTATCTCTGTGGCACTCTCCCCTTAATTCAGAGGCTATGATAGCTATGAAATGTAAATTTCTTATTTAGGAGTTTTGTGAAATAATAACACGCAGGAGTGCGTTTCACTTTTTCTTTAACATAACTTATAGTCATTGTGATATGAAAAACAAATCAGTATTTACAAAACATTTTGTTGCTTTGAAAAATCATGATGAAAAAATATATGATAAATTTGTAATATGCACTGAGAAAACCGTTTTGTTAATTCAACAAAAAATTTTTTGTTGAATTTACAAAACGTTTTTCTCAGTGTGCGCCTTATAAAAAACAAAATTTATTATTAACCCATTAAAAAAATTAAACATCTATAGAAAACGAAATGACCAATCAGCCGACATTGAGATCGAAAAACATTTCATCTTTATGTAAATCGAGTCATCTTTATAATTATCTCTCTTAAACGTGATCTAATGGAAAAAGTATTTCAAGTTCAATCGGTAACGCACTTCGCTGTTGTACAAGTCATACCGGGATCGATCCATTTCAAGAGCAAAGTGGCTAAGATTCTGTCACTTCGTAAAAAGATTCAAACTAGGAGATTTGGAAATTTCTGTATAAAAGTGTAAAACCCCGAAACTGGTTTTCTAGAAGAAACGAAATTAGCGACAACTGGAAATCTATCAAAATACTGAAATTTCCATAATTTTTTTTTTTTTTTTTTTTGATTGGAGGTTTAACGACCACCGTGAGCAACTCAATGGGCTATAAGCAGTCGCCCGTCCCTAATTTACGGTCACTGGTTCCAGGGAAGGGAGAGAGCCAGTGCCGTAAGACAAACACAACATCCATGCCTGACCGGGATTCGAACCCGGACCCCTTACGGACGAATGATCAGAGGCCAGCGCCTTAGACCACTGCGCCACCGGGACGGCAAATTTCCATAATTATCTTTTCAAAACGGAAATTTCGTTAATAGTTGGTGACCTGCCGGCAACATTTAAATTTCAGGAAGTTTCCGCTGATTCACACTATTTTTTTACAGCTCTTTCTTGAATCTATGTTCAAGGATTGCATTTGGTTTGAAGTCAGTGTGTACAATGCATATTTGTGTCCAATACTTTGTGCATATGTAATTATTGATTATTTGGCTGCAACATATTTTGTCGAGGTTTTTTTTCTTAAATCCCTATGACTAGCTGTTGTGTATGTATCTGACCACCCTGACAGAATGCCTATCTAACATTCCTCTTCAGTGTTCGTGAGGTGAAAAGGACATCTCAAATGAAAGAATGCGGTACTAGTTATCACGGTATATGTCTAAATGTTGACGGACATAATGCGCGCAATTCAACAGAAGAATGCTGAATTTGTAGAGCTGAATACTTAACGTTGTATTAGATGCATCAATTAAATGCACAGTCTGCCGTCATGAAAAGGAAGGTTTTCTGAAATCATTTTTTATTAGGTGGTTTAACGACCACCATGAGCAACTCTATGAGGTATAGGCAGTATTCCGTCCCTAATTTAGAGCCACTGGCTCCAGGGAAGGGAAAAAGCCAGTGCAGTAAGACAAACACAACATTCATGCCTCACAGGATTCGAACCCGGATCCAACTCGGACGAATGATTAAAAGTCATCGTTTAGACAATTGCACCACGGGGGCGGTTTTGAAATCTTCAGTTTGAAACACCTGCTGTAAAAATAAAAAACGCTAATAACTGACGTTACATCAGGAAAACTAAATGGAAAATCAAAGTATGATATTCTATGCTTTACTTCCCTCGGAGTTTGAATTTAATTCTGGAATACTGATCAATGAATGGGATTGCATCCTTCAGCGTCTCCAATACAAATGAAACGATTCCATGGCTTTCATGAGATATGGATAACTGAAACTCATCATGATTCAGATTTTGAGACTCCCTCAAGGAAGTATTTGGAAATCAGCTTAAAATCCAGGAGTTAATTATTTCCATAATTCTTTGAAAATATGTGTTTAAGAAATTTTCAGATGTCCTAGATCAGCGTATGTCACGATGGGTACTGTGAGTTTTACATGTTCGCTTTGCTGAAGCCAAGGCAACTCAAGAAATAAAAAATGTGCCTTTTTTTCTACCTGTATATCTTCTTTTTTACTTTTTCTAAGCGATGCAAGATGAAGTTTTACAAGTCTCAATTGTATCGGAAATGCGATACAAACGGATAATTTGAACCGATGGTCCTTAAACACGACCATCGATAAAAATGGTTTAATGACCACCGTGAGCAACTAGATGAGCTATAAGCAGTCGTTCGTTCCTAATTTAGGGTCACCGGTTAAACGGAAGGAAAAGAACCAGTGCTGTAAAGCAAACACAACATTCGAACCCGGACCCATCTCGAGCGTATGGTCAGAAGACAGTGCTTAGACCATTGCACCACCGACGCGGTGTTTTGAAATTCAACTTCCACTAGTGGTATATGTATTGTGCTCTAACATTTACAGAGAGGAGCCGTAATAAAAGGTTTACGCATAAATGTCCACTGTTTTATGTTCGAATAGATACCGTATTTAAACGCAAAGGTAGCATCTATGCATACTATAAAATAAAGTACCCGGTAGGCGTCTGTCTGTTTGTTCGGGCCAATTTCGAAAATCGCTGGATGGGTTTTGTTGCGGTTTTCACCATTCCATAGAGCATTTGTAGAGGAAGGTTTAGGTGTATTAAACATTAATCTATGACAAAAGGGAGTCAAGCAGTAACGATTTTAGTGACAAGTCAAAGAAAAAACCGCCGTTCGCATTCTTTTGTGGCTTCCACTGGCTAAACAACGATGCGCGGCAACTGGTTTACGAAACTTCTTTGCTCATTGAGAAAAAGACGCGAGGCGCATGCGCGGTAGCCGGTCTGGCAGCATGTAAGGCCACAGAATAAATGCGTAGTTACATCGGACGCTGAAAAAGTTGGTTTATCGGCGTTCGCACAGTCTAAATGCGTAGTTGCTTTAGTGCACACGTATGTATTTCCTTGAGTAGCTCTTTAATTGAAATTTAAATATTGACTTATGCCGAGACCAAAATCGAATATATGTTGTAGTACATCAGAAAAGTGTTTGATCAATGCATCCTTCCAGTGCTTACGTATGGTGCAGAGACGTGGACCTTAACTAAAAGAGACATACAAAGGCTGCAGACAACTCAAAGAACGCATGGAGAGGTGCATGCTTGGTATAACCAGGAGAGATAAGAAGAGGAACTCGTGGATCCGAAAAATGACGATAGTGGAAGACATCATGATCAGAGTTAAATCCCTGAAATGGCAATGGGCTGGACATACTGCCAGAAGGAGAGACCATAGATGGACAGCCGAAATTTTAGATTGGATTCCAAGGGACAGGAAAAGACCCAGAAAAAGACCACATGGGAGATGGGTGGATGAAATTCGTAAATATGCGGGAGTGACATGGAGGAGACTGGCACAAGACAGACCGTTGTGGAGGAAACTTGGGGAGACCTTCATCCAGCAGTGGATTGATAATGGTTGACAATGATGATGATGATGACATCGGACGCTAAAATAATTTTATTATCCCCTCATAATGACACTTTCCAAGAAATAGAATTTCGATTGGCAAATGACAGACAAAGAATGGATTTACAAAGAGAAAGACAGTCGCCTGTTAAACGTAATAATCTTCTCTTTTTAGATTCGCCGTAAATTCTAAATTGCTATTGCGCAAAGCCGAGCCGGGCAGCTACTTTTTTCATAATTAACCATTAAACGAGTATGACCCAAAAATCTTGTGTCACTCTAAATAGCATAACGCCAGAAACAGTCTGGTGGTTCACGTCTTTGTTTAATAACAACAATAGTGACTGGAAGGTAATTCCAATTGATTCATCATATCGCGTGCAAAGAAGGGCCGGAAATCTGACTCATTCTAGGCAGGCGTTTCGGGTGGCTATGGTCGTTTGTATGTACGGGCGGTTAGGGTGTTATGGTCGTTAAAGGGTTAAAAAATGTATGCGCTCTGAACTTCAGAAGCAAATCACGACACGTGCTTCACCACTTCTGAACTTCAGAAGCAAATCACGACACGTGCTTCACCACTTCTGAACTTCAGAAGCAAATCACGACACGTGCTTCACCACTTCTGAACTTCAGAAGCAAATCACGACACGTGCTTCACCACTTCTGAACTTCAGAAGCAAATCACGACACGTGCTTGGACCTAAAAAGCTTTCTCACATTATGAAGAACGAATTTAATCCCACACTTCTGTAGCGGTTATCATATGATTAAAAGGTGAACAACTGGCAGTGACGAATTTGCACTTTGTGTGACCTCTCAGTCAACAGACGTCGTGCAACGCATTGTTGCCACCTTACCCCAACAGCAAGAAATTCTGATAAAAAATTACCCGTTTTACAACCCGTTAGATGGAGACTTGGAAATTTCTGTACATACCTAAAATTAAAGGCCTATGATCCTCAGCCAATGTACCTGAACATATCACAGAAATTCAAGAACAAATGATGCCAAATACACGACAGACGCAAAAGCGTATTATTTTTCGAAAGAGAAGTAATGTATTTAATTGGTACAGTAACTATCATAACTATCAGCAGTTAAATAACGTGTTGCTGCGCTGGAAATTAATACACTCGAACCCCGGTTATAAGTTTTAAACACTAAGGGGGAACCTCAGCTGTACATTTCCTGGTTATTCATTTTAACGATTTTAGGGATTATACATTAAATTTTGAATTTCATATTATAAAAAAATACGTGTTTCATTTAAATCTTTTATACGTATACGGGTATGTTGCAACTTTGACAGAATTGTGGCAAGGTTTTTATATTCTGTAGCCATGAAGTTAATGATGCAACTGAAACTCTACTAAATAACGTTCGCAGCCTTTTTTCTGAATTCAAGAACTCTGAAACAAGTAAAGATCAATATACACTATATTGACAAAAGTTACCAAACCTCTAGAAGAGAAACACAACATAGCATTTATTGACATACATTGGTACGGTGTAGGCCCACTTTTGGCCTTGATGCATGCACTGTCTCTTCAAGACTTGCTTTCGACTGGGTTTTGGAACACTGCAATAAGTACGAGCTTCCATGTAGTACATAATGCTGCCGTTAACTGTTGCTTAGTAGTAGGCCTTGGTTTCAAACTTCTTATGCTCTGCTTCATCCCATAGGTGCTCTATGGGGTTACGTTCAGGGCTCTGTGCTGTCCAGTCCACACACGATAAGGAATTATTGTCAAACCACGTCGTAACAGTCCTAGCTGTATGGCTCGGTGCATTATCTTTCTGGTACCAACAAGTCTCGGTTTCATAGTATTGCCACAGAGTTGGTAGGGAATAATTGTCCAGAATATCGACGTAGACATGCTGGTTAACATGTTTGTCCACGATAACCAATGGGCCGGGATCATACCGCGAAACACACGTCCACACGAGTATACCGCCAGCTCCAAACTTGACAGTAGGAACGGTACACTGTGGTAAGTAGCGTTCCTCCGGATTCCGCCATACCCACACATGGCCATCAGACTTATCGATTGTGTATGTGGATTCTCAGTCCATAGGACCCATTTCCATTGTTCTACGGTCCACGATAAATGTTCTTTACACCATGCTAAATAACGAGTAGAATTTCGAGTGCAGAGGAAAGGCTTATAAGCAGCCGCACGACAACGGTAACCCATGGAATGAAGTTCTCTGCGAATGGTACTTGTACATACCGAGGTTTCAGCATTTTTACTCACCTGTACTCTGAGGTCTTGTGCAGTACTCCTTCGACTAGCTGTAACGACTCTCCTGAGGTTTCGACGTCCTCTATCACTGATTTTCTTTGGTCTGCCTGTACGTTTTGGTGCTTCAGGCACGCCATGTGTCTTCCACGTTTTCAGTACATCCAAAACAGTTGACTTGGGTATGTTTAAACGCCTCTCGGTTTCTCTTATTGACAACCCACTAATATAACACCCGACAATCTTTCCTTTCTCAAAGTCAGTTCTTTCCTCGCCGCGACATTTTCACTGAACCGCACAATACCGTTTTTTATACCGTTTGCAGCTGTACCGCGTATCTTAACAACGCAACGGATTCGCTCATTTGCTTTTGGAGGGATGTCCGGTGACTTTTGCTAATATAGTGTATATTTAAATTGGCAGAAATGCTAAATCCACTATTGAAGAAACTGCTTTATAAAGCGCTATGTTTACAAAAAGAATGTGTTAAAGTGATAATGAATATAAAAGAAAATGACATTCGGATTTATTACCTAGTACTTCAAAGGTACAGTTTTTTTTTCATACCAGGTTCATAACAAAGGTTCTGCACACGTTAATCTAGAACGGAAGCCGACGATACAAACGGGAAAGTGATTGCATCACATCAAGGTCAGACTATCAGAAATGCAGTGGTGTCAGAACGGCTGGCTATAATTTGCTGTGTGGACGTGGGAGGGTTTGGAAATGGAAGCTTGCAGCTCCTCAGATCGAACCACAGCGTTAGACCAGCGCTTGTACCGTGAAAATAGAAACTCTGCCGGATAAAACTCCGACACAGATCCACACTGCCTTGCAAGAAGTTTGTGGGGAAGGAACTCTTGATCGAAGCAAAATTTTTCGCTTGGGATCGCGTTTTCGGGAGAGCCGAAGCAGCATCGAAGATGACCACTGCTCAGGCTGACGTCAAACAGCGACTGACAAAACATCTGTCGCCATTGTTGCAACGCTTCTCGAAGAGAATCGCCGTTTGACAGTCGAGGAGATTGCTGTTCAGGCAAATTTGTCAACCATGTCTGTTCACCGGATTTTGACCGACTCACTTGGAAAAAGAAAAATCGCCGCACGCTGGGTGCCCCATCAACTCAACCCCCAACCAGAAGACTACCAGAGTGAGCATCGCACAGGATCACGTCCACAGTCTCCAAAGCGAGGTCAATACCTTCCTGAACAGAATTGTCCCAATTGATGATAATTGGACCCGTGATTTTGAACCGGAGCTGAAGTCACAATCAGCGGAATGGAGGGATCCAAGTTTCCCACGCCCCACAAAGTGTCGTCAGCAAACAATACAAAGTGAAGTAAATGATGATTTTTGCGTATGATGCCCAGAGGGTTGTGGTCTCTGATCGAGTGACGGTAAAGCAAAATGTCGAAGCACAATATTATCGCAACTTTCTTAGGACTGACAATTCTTCAAAATCACCCAAACTTGTCGCAAGCAGGAAAGATCTTTCTGCATGACAAAGCATCGTGACATGGTGCAGCGTCGGTAGGAGGACCATTTTCGAAATATGGCTGTAAATAAGCACTAGCACGTGCAAAAGTAATACGCTCTTACACCTGATTTTGGAATAGAAATCACCAAAATTATTATCTAAGAAGCTGAAGTATCTTATTCATATGCTACCACGTTACAAGGAAACTGGACTCAGAATGATATGTAAATTATTGGTCAGGTGTAATATACACTGAAGAGCAATTGAATTAGAGACAGCTGGCGTTATGCAAATGTGGCGCTGTGGGCGGCCCTGTAAACGGAAACGACATGACGTATGCAGCGATCCGACAAAATAAGGAGTGTTGCGACTGGAATCTTTTTTTTTTTGATTGGAGGTTTAACGACCACCGTGAGCAACTCAATGGGCTATAATCAGTCGCCCGTCCCTAATTTAGGGTCACTGGCTCCAGGGAAGGGAGAGAGCCAGAGCCGTAAGACAAACACAACATCCATGCCTCACCGGGATTCGAACCCGGACCCCTTTCGGACGAACTATCAGAGACCATCGCTAAGACCACTGCGCCACCGGGGCGGTGACTGGAATCACTAAGAGTCAGATGCAGTATGGGTAAGACGAATGACCTAAGCGCATTTGATCGTGGGCAAATTATCGGGGCCCGACGAATGGGCACTCCATCTCGGAAGTCGTGCAGGCATTGGAATTTTCGTGAGCCACTGTGTCACGGGTGCACCGTGAGTACATCGAATCCGGTAAAACCATCCCTGCAAGGGCCAACTGCCGTGGACAACAGCGTGTGGATGAGCGGAGTCATCGTCGACTAGCTCGCATTGTAACAGCGGATAGACGGGCCACAGTGCAAGAAATCACTCGGCAATTTAACGCTGGTGCACAAAAAAAAAAAAAAACGTGTAAGCAGCCACACCATCCTGACCCATTTCCTCGCTATGGGGTACAAAACACATCGTCCCACGAGGGTGCCGCTGCTGACCGCACATCACAGGTTGCAACGATTAGCATAGGCGCGGGAACATCACCACTGGAACCTTGACATGTGGAAAAATGTTGCCTGGACTAATGAGTCGAGATTCACGTTGGTACATGCGGATGGCAGGATACGAGTACGGCGCAAACCACGTGAAGCGATGGATCCTTCTTTCCAGAAGGGTACTCTTCAAGTTGTTGGGGGTGGCATTCTCGTCTGGGGACTATTTACGTGGACTGAAATGGGATCCCTGGTACGTGTGGCATCGTCCCTCATAGGTCAATGTCACTGGGATATCCTGCACGACCATTTGCTCCCGTTTGTGCGTTTTCAACATCCCATTGGAGAATTCATCCTACAACAACGCAATGCACCATGCCATCGCTTCCGAATTGCATCCGAATGGTTGGATAAACACTCCGCCGACGTGACCTCGCTTCCTTGGCCAGCTAGGTCTCCTGACCTCAGTCCCATCGAGCAGATCTTGGATGTCATCGAGAGAGATGTTCGAGGCTCTGATCCCCCTCCATCATATCTTCGTGAACTGTGGGAGCTTTTTCAGGGGTCGTGGATCTGTATGGCTTCCCAACGCTTTCTGTTTCTTGTCGAGTCCATGCCAAGACGAATTGCTTCCGATATCAGGGTGAAAGGTGGTGCTACACGTTACTAGACAGGTATCTCTAATTCAATTGCTTTTCAGTGTACAGCTTGATTCATAATTATTATTGTAGCGGTTTCGCTGGCCTGGTATGATCAAACCGTAACCGACCAAATAAAACTGCCTACAACATGAAAGGTTTTATGTGGCAACACGGTACCCGCTGAATTGAGGTCATACTTCAAAATGGCAACTGTTTAAGAGAAAGCAGTGTGTGTACTCTGGTTCTTCGTAACAAAGTCAGTTATCACAACGCAATGTCGTTAGATAACGCAGAATTGCGGAACTCCAGCGCCTGATAATTCTATCCGACGTTGGTTAAAAGCAGTTTCAAAAGACTTGTACTGTGCAGCATCAAAAAGGAGCGGGAAAGATCGAGCACTTTTCACAGGACTTCGGGATCGCGTCCAGAAGTAAAAGAGATGATCTGAATCGCAGTTAAGCATGTCACAAGCGAATGTTTGGAGAGGTCTGCGTAGCCACCTACAGCTCCGTGCGTACAAACTGCAGATTCTACAGGCTTTGCAGTGGACGATAAACCTCGCCGTTACAAATTTGCGCAAGACATTTCGTCCAAAGTCGAAGCTGATGAACATTAGATGCGGACATAGATATTTAGCGGTGAAGCAACGTTTTTCGTCTCAGGGAGCGTACATCGGCATAACTGCATAATATGGAGCTCCGAAAACCCTCATGTCATTCGAGAAGCCGAACGAGATAGTCAAAAGGTAAACGTCTGTGCGCTTCGTCATATTCGTAAGTGTTGGGAGCTTTTCAGTTTGTGGAGAAAACAGTGACAACGGTGACTTATCTAAACAGGCTGCAGCTGTATCTGTTGTATCATCGGAAAGATCGGCAACATAGTGTGGATCTTCAGCACGATGGCGCAACGCCACATTGGGCTGTTATTGTCCGAGAATGACTTCATCTAAATTTTCCTAGGAGCTGGTTTGGGCGTGGTGGGCCCATTCCGTGGTCTCAATGCGGGAATTTCTTCCTGTGGGGGTGCGTGAAAAACATAATTTACAAGACCTCTGTGACCTCCCTCGATGACCGGAAGACCAGAATTGGTGCTGCGATAGCAACAGTAGCACCGCAAATGCTGGAGAATCCTTGGCGGGAAATTGAGAATTCACTTGGATATCTTACGGGCTACGAAAGACGCGCGGGTCGAAGTGGTTTAGCAATCTGATGTATCGATTATAAAGATAACAAAACTTTTAGTTGTCATCTGTGGTATTCTGTTTACTGTTTTTGTTTGTTGTTTCCAGTTTTCCGATTATATGCCATTGAAACCCAGACAATAATTTTGAGTCATCCTGTAGGTTTAAAATCTGACTTTTAAAAGCCAGTGGTCGCAACCACATACGGAAAATGAGAGCACGGTAAAAAAAATTAGGTACCGTTCTTTTGATATTGTTTTAGCCGGATTTTATCGTTTTGCTCGAATTTTGCAGAATGATCACTATTAAACCTCAAAATAAATGGGGTTTAGCACTTCTACATACATATAAAAATACGCAATTTTCAAATTCATGAGATACGGGAGATAAATCTAGGCCTCAAGAGAATCGTACTTTAATTAAGAAGCAAAAGCTTAAGAATTGCAACAATATGCTCACCTTCCACAATACGCAAAAAAAGAAATTAGGTGCATCAGGAAAGATCTGAAGCTTTAAACTGGCATATTGCATCTGGGTAGCGCGGAACGAGAAAATATGAAATGAGATGCAACCATCTGGGGACGCAGACCAGATAAATAATGTACCAAACTCAGGGATGATTTGAATCTGCGAGTCCCAAGTGGATCCAGGTTTCCACGGCAAAAATTGTTCATGTTGCGGTGTGTGTGTGTGTGTGTGTGTGTGTGTGTGTGTGTGTGTGTGTGTAATATTATAATTAATACTGCGAAATTACCGTTGGGATGCAGCCCTCGTTTAATTCCTAACACGGTAACAACTTCAGGAATGTGAATTAAATCTCATCTGCAAACAGTTAGGAAGTCCGCATTCTGCCATCCCATCGTTTAACAAAGAATCTCTTATTAGTGTTTCCGTTGCAAACCGAAAAACCTTTTTGTTTCAATTTGGTAAGCATACGCATTTTGAAGAACAGGTCTTTAAATGGCAAAGATTAATTCAAATTCAGGTTGTTTTAGATTTTCTTTTGAATTTTTAAGGTTCAATTTTTAAAAATCTGAATATGCATTTCTAAGATTTAGATTCACAGTGTTCTTGAGAAATATAAAATTAATTAATTTCCTCGACATCATAACGACGAATTAGATTAAAATTCATGTTTTATTTAATTGGTGAATCTCAGTTTTGCTGTAAAAGTTATAAACACAGTGGTGTGCAAAAGTATTGCATCTCCTGCAAAAACCGTGAATTTCTAAGTTTAACTCATTAATTTTCATGGTTATTCCATAATGTATGTCATTAGATACGAAATTTAAGGGCGATTTCTTTTTTTTTTTTTTTTTTTTTTTTTTGATTGGAGGTTTAACGACCACCTTGAGCAACTCAATGGGCTATAAGCAGTCGCCCGTCCCTAATTTTCGGTCACTGGTTCCAGGGAAGGGAGAGAGCCAGCGCCGTAAGACAAACACAACATCCATGCCTCACCGGGATTCGAACCCGGACCCCTTACGGACGAATGATCAGAGGCCATCGTTTAGACCACTGCGCCACCGGGTCGGCAATGGCGATTTCAAAAATGTCTTAGTTTTACCTGCCTGTTGTAGTCGACTGCGACGTATATTTTTAATATGAGCAGTGTCTTTTACTTTCTTTAGTGGCCTAATAACTGTAGATTGATTGCCGCTCACTCTTTCAGCGATTTGCTTTGAAGAAGATCCCTCTCCATGCTGAAGAACTATTTTACTGCGCCCGCAGGTGACAATTCCACAGTTTAAACCATTAGTAAGAATGTATAGAAATTGTACCCTAATAACAACAACAAGAAAGATGACACCGAATTTTCGGGTGTAATAAGCACGTCTTTTGAATCCGTTCTGACGCAAATTAAATTTATCAAAGCTATTCAAAGTCAATGGAACCGGTATGGAAAACAATAGTATCTGACGTAAGAAAGAAATTTTTCAATCGGGTTTTTAATCCCTCAGATATTACTGCAAACAGAATCGTGAGCATACGAACTCTTAGAAACAGAGTTATCGACAAAAATAAGATGTGACTTTACGTCCTTGGTGGGAAAACCATGCATTATTTTAGGAATAAAGTATTCACAAAAGGTTTATCTATAAAAGTGGTATCGGTCCAAGAAAAAAATTTTAGTCGATTTTTCAGGAGCCCAGATTTTGCTACAAATACATCAGAAGTAGAAATTAACACTTATGACTCCTGGTGGCCAAACCATTCTTTACCAAACATTAGAAATTACATGAAAAATACTTTCTATCATGTCTTGTATGCGACACAGGAAGAATTTTTCAAATCGGAATTTTAGGAGCAGAAAACGCAATTTACCTATTTGCGCCCCAGCGGAAAGTCTATGATTTGCTTGAAAATTTTGAATTTATAGGAAAAATATTTCGCATCGGAAGCGCTATCGAACAAAGAAGGAATTTTTCAAATCGGACTTTTAGAAGTAGAGATATTTACAAAAATAAGATATACGTCTACGTCGCTGGCGTTAAAACCATGCAGTATTTCAAGAAGAAAATGTTCCTAAAATGTTTGTCGACATGAGTAGTATCGGTCCGCAAAAGACTTTTTTTCAATCGAGATTTTAGAAGCTTTTATTTTGCTGCAAACACATCAGAAGCGGAAATTGAGACTTACGCCACCTGGTGGCCAAACCATTTTTTAACAAAAATTAGAAATTATGTGCAAACAATTTCCCATCAGGAGCTGTATCCGGTGCAGAAAGAATTTTTCAGATCGGAAATTTAGAAGCAGAGATATAGGGGGAAACGCAATTTATCTCTACGCGCCCTAGCGGAAAGTCTATGAATTACTTGAAAATTTTGAATTTATAGGAAAAACATGTCACACTAGAAACACTATCCAACAAAGAAGGGATTTTTTAAATCGGACTCTTAGAAGTCGAGAAATTGACAAACATAAGATATACATCTACGCCCCCTGGGGTAGAAACCGTGCACTATTTTAAGAAGCAAAATGTTACTGAAATGTTTGCGACACGAGTAGTATCGGTCTACAAACGATTTTATTTTCAATCGACAATTTAGAAGCTCATATTTTGCTGCAAATACATCAGCAGCGGAAATTAAGGTTTACGCCCCCTGGTGGCCAAACCATTTTCTTACAAAAATTAGAAATTATGTGCAAACGATTTCCCATCAGGAGCTGTATCCGGTGCAGAATAAATTTTTCGGATCGGAGATTTAGAAGCAGAGATATAGGGGAAAATGACATTTACCTTTACGCCCCCTAGCGAAAAGTCTACGAATTACTTGAAAATTTTGAAATTATATGAAAAACATGTCACACGGAAAACACTGTCTAACAAAGAAGAAATTTTTCAAATCGGACTTCTAGAAGTCGTGATATTGACAAAAATAAGATATACATCTACAGCCCCTGGCGGAGAAACTGTGGAATATTTTAGGGATAAAATATTCCGAAAAGGTTTATCGATGTAAGTGGCATCAGTCCACGAAAGAATTTTTTCATTCGATATTTTAGAAGCTCAGATTTTATGGCAAATACATCAGAAGCGAAAATTAACACTTACGCCCCCTGGTGGCCAAAGTATTATTTACCAAAAATTCGAAATTATATGCAAAAGATTGTTTATCAGGAGATGTATCCGCTGAAAAAAAAATTTAAATCGGAGTTTTAGAAGAAGAGTTATCGGAAAAAAGCAATTTACTTTTACCCCCCCCCCCCTAGCGGAAAATCTATGCGTATTTTGAAAAAGAAACTATATCCAAAATACTCTTCGACATAAATGGAATCGTAAAAATAAAAGATTTCTTTCAATCGGAAGTTTAGAAGCAAATATGTAGAATAAAACGCATTTTTGAATTCGATATCATCTGCATTTACGCCCTCTAGCGGCGAAACTGTACGTCGTAAAAAAAAAACGAAATGAAATATCATCATTTGCATATTTCAAACTTTCGAATGCAAAAAGAATTTTTCAAATCGGACTAATAGTTGCAGAGATACCGTGGGTACAGACGGACGGACGAACGGACTGACGGACGGACGGACAAACCGATAACATAAGCACGATCTTTTTTTACAAAAGACGTGCTAAAAATCTACCCTACAATGCTCTTTTAGCTGTTCCTCAACCACTACAAAGGATGGTGTCGGTTTAGGATAGCATTAGGAAGCAGCCAATCAGGTAAAATAATGTATGTGATTAGTTGTAACAACAGATACGCAGCTAACGTGAATATCAATGTTTATCAAACCCCATATAGTATGTCATATCTTAAGAACAGAAGTAGGTATAGGAAAAACTAAGACATGTTTGAAATCTCCATTAAATTGCGCATCTGATGACATATAAACGATGACATAACTATGCAAATTAGTTATTTAAAAAAAGAGTTAAACTTAAAAATCCACGGGTTCTGCAGATGATGCAATACTTTTGCACACTACTGTAATAGAGGTGAAATTTGCTTAAACCAAAAATCACTTCTATGTCCCCGAGGCCAATACTGCTTTCTTTTTTTGAGAACTCTAGGGCGGCTTGTAACTTTATGGGAAATACAAATTTGGAATGCCTAATATCTATTCACACATTTATTTTTGATTATCATAAACAACGTATTTATTTCCTTTGTCTGAACGTTTGAGCGTTAGTCCCACTTTGGTGGTGCAGTGGAAAGAGCGGTAGCCTGTTATAATTGGCGAATCCCTGCCTCAACCAATATAATTTTTTTTAATTTTTGTAATGTTCATTGGTGCAATGTTCATGAACCATAGTTTCACATTTGAACATCACAAACAAAAAGAATATCTGGTTTTTGAAAAAATACTTTACATATCCTTTTTTCCAGCGCATTATCGATGGGCTTTCGCCTAGTAAATGCATAATAAAAATACGTTTGTTAAAGAGAAAGAAAATTAAATTAGCAGTTATTTCATTCTTCAAGAAGTGTGTGAAGAAAACATGAGAAGTATGTGAACACCTATATTTCACATGATCTTCAAAGTCAACGTTAAATGAAGAGAGCTAATAAAAACAATATTTTCACTTATAGGAATGTAACTTTTGATGAATGGAGGTAGTGAGCTCAATGTGCGCTCTGAGTTCAAAAGTTCTTTAGTGTTAACTTTGAACGAAAAGATAACAATGTTGTCCCTCGTAAAGGTTCAAAATGTTGTGAAAGTCAAATTTTAATTACTGAAGATAATGAGAACAATGCGGGATCTCATATGAATTCGCAGGTTCTTCAAAGTCAACTTTGAAGGAAGAGAGCTGATGAAAGTAATGTCGGTGTTCACACGAGTTCGGTGCTTGCAGGATAAGATGAGAGCACGTGGGTGCTCACATGGGGAAAGAGATAGTTGATTTTAAAGTGAATTATTTTTTGTTTATTTAAGGGTTTGCCGATCACTGTGAGCAACTCCATGGACTGAAAGCTGTCACCCGTCCCAAATGTGGGGCCACTTCCTCCAACACACCATCCAGGCCTCACTGGTTATTCGATCTCGAACCTACCTCGGACGAGTTATTGGAATCCAACTATTTGTATCATTTGGTGACCAGGGCGTTAAAATCAACTTTTAATGAAGAAAGCTAATACGAAAAAGTCTGCGCTCGTATGCGTTTGCAAATTCTCTTCTTCTAATGAAACGTGTTAATGAGAACAGCGCGGGAGTTCACGATTTCACAAATTCTTCAGGGTAAAGTTTCAAATAAAAGAAATACATACATACATATCATTAAGCTGTTCTCCGATATTCAGAGGTTGGCTCCTCAAAGACAGGCCATCTGACAAATAAACATTTAACATATAATAGAAACCAGCAGATAAACTTTTAATTGATTATTTACTTACTGTTGCTGTATCAAACTTCTCCATTTACAGCAATCTTGACACACAGCACGGGCTTCAGTAACATCCATCACACAACGTACACAATACCTTCTATACTTCATACTCATAATCTTTTTCTCATGCAGGAATTCCTGAATCTGATCTTCCCTTGATTTCCTTGGCCGTCCACTGCCCTTCTTTTCTGTCACTTGGGTCGAAAATTTTTATCTCAGTAAGCATCTCATCACTCATTCTTTCAACATGACCATACCACACTAGCATATTACTCTTCACCTTGCTAACAATATTGTGCTTCACATTACACAACTGCAACACATCTTCATTCCTCACATGATCTGAACGTGTCTTTCCACAAACCCCCTGTAAGTAACACATTTCTCCAGCACACAAACGACTCCTGTGTCCCTTCGCTAGTACCCAGGCTTCACTGCCATACATCAGAGTAGGAACAATTACACTTTCATACACAGCCATTCGGGACCCTTTTGAGAATCCATCATTCCTGTGAACACCTCCCAAAGCAGCTATAACTTTTAATGAAGAATTTACACGCCTACTAATTTCGCCATCTAATTTGTTCTCTCTATCAAACATGCTTCCTAAATACACAAACTCATTCACCTGGTCAATCACGGTGTCATTTAGACTTATATTACATTTAGTACTACCAGTTCCTCTCTCAAAAACTATAAATTTTGGGTTTTCCTTTATTTATACTGAGTTTGAATTTCGTACAAGCTTCCTACATCCCGGACAACATGATCTGCAACTCACGTTTGCTCTCTGCCAACAGGACAGGGTCATCAGCATACAGCAATCTGCACCGGAAATAATAAGAATAAAGTGTGCGCTCACATGATTGCAAGTTCTGTAACGTACCAGGAGATGTGACGTACCTGCCAGCAGGACGCACATGACATAAAGGCAGATAGGAATCAGAATACATGTCCGCGTAGCTTAATTGGTAGAGCAACTTATTCCGGAATGAGTGGACCCGGGTTCGAACCCCGGCGCGGATAAAAATGAAGGAGAAATGCACTTCGTTATAGTTCTTTAAAATCAGTTGTGAAAAACAAAGAGCTCATGAGAACAATGCTGGCACTCATATGGTTTTACAAGGTCTTAAGAGTAATAAGGTAAAGATTGTAGCAAGAAGCCTGAAGGCAACTGGAAATTAATCGATTTGGCTGTGCGGAGTTTTTTTTTCTGGAGGAAAATGTACCGCAACTCTTTCACATAAATTGTTTTAAAGGGAATATGGTTATACCATATGAAAAGCAGCTTAATTTCTTGAAAATTGTTCTGTTGTTTTTTTATTGGGTGTTTAACGAACACCGTGAGCAACTCGATGTGCTATAAGCAGTCGCTCGTCCCTAATTTAGGGCCACTGGCTCTAGGGAAGGGAGAGCAGAACCAGTGTCATAAGACAAACACAACATCCATGCCTCACCATGATACGAACCCGGATCCATTTCGGACGAATGGTCAGAAGCCATCGCTTACACCAATGCGCCACCGAGACGGCGGAAATCGTTCTTTAAACCTTATTGTTTTTACATGGCACACATACTGGCTACTGGGTTATAACCTTTTACTCAATACCGGGTTGGGCCTACTTTAACCCTAATTATAGCACGGATGCGATTTGTTTTATGATTCTATAAGGTGTTGGAGTACTTATGCGCCTACAGCATTCCAGACGTACCCCAATCAGTCCTTTTACAGACTTAGGACTTAGCTGCCGGATATGTTTACCTCAATAACGTGTTCCATACGTTCTCAAGCGGGTTACACATCTGGGCTTTATAAAGTCAACATTCCAAAATGAATTTGGTTGACAATAATGTTAATGTGTTCCTAAGAGGACACCAGACTTCCAGCAATATCGACGGACTTGTTCCAAACCAACCGAACACGCCCTAAACGATGACTCAAACTCCAGAACCATGAATCGCGTTTACAAGGCAATTTTGGTCCATTGCTTCATG
Organism: Macrothele yani; assembly: GCA_039090855.1. Lineage (NCBI taxonomy): Eukaryota > Metazoa > Arthropoda > Arachnida > Araneae > Macrothelidae > Macrothele > Macrothele yani. The sequence continues at coordinate 194,009,406 of CM076995.1, forward strand.
GGAGTCCCTCCAAATTCTTTGCATTCCTTAGATACAGAACAAGCTGCACCGTGACTTGTCGAGCATGACATTTTTCTATTCTTCCAGCGTCTGGACACAATGTTCCTGACAATATTGTAGACGAACCTTCTAGGTTTTTGCAGAAAGCAGTGGTTTCCATGTAGGCATGCGATTGCCGATACCGATACTCTTCAATTCCCTGCGCTCGGTTTGCTGAGATATAAGTCGGGAACAGCCTTTATCGAATGCTTCGGTGGATTGCTGCGCACAAGAAGTCCTGTTTCTGCGTACAAGCAATCTCAAACGATAGAAATCTCGTCCCTGACAGATTGTCATCTCGCCACAGTTGAACCTTTTAGAAAAGCAATGTGAGTAAATGTTTTCTCAAATAAAAGACCCGGCAAATCACTGCTTTTGAGAAACCATTTAGCTCTTCTGTTTCCAAAATAGCCGCTTCAACCAGACTGGCACCCAGAATAAATCCTTTATTTAACTCCGAAAAATCCTTTGTTCTTAACTTTGTTATAAACTATTCTGAAAGGCTTAGATAATACTGTATAACTATACTAGATATCGGAAATTTCTTGTTGTAGAGTAGAAATCAAAATTTCCAAGCTCCGCACATCAACAAGATGGCTTTTTCAAGGAAGGTAGACTACTGTGTAGAAGGTAGGTACTACTGATTTGAAGGTAGAGAGTACAGTTGTGTATAGTTCGTTGTTATTTAATTATTCTGAAAGATCCTTTGGTTTTCCCATTGTGATCAACACCAATGACTATTATTGATGAGCACCAGTGTTCAATAATTGCCTAGATCACGTGATGGCGCACATGACTACGTATTTTGCTTATGACCTGAATAACTGCCGTTTACCAACATCTGCGCAAAGGCTTCGAAATATGTGGCCGATGTGAATACGAAATGCGAAAACATAACTTACGTGATCATAATGTATTAAATTTCTATATTCAAAGTAGTATTAGGTAACATATTTTAATATCTAGATAATGCTGAAACTAAAATGTCTGCTAATTTTACCCGAAATGTACCGTCATGCAAGTTCAACGCCAAGCATCATGGTTTGAGACGTCATTGGGTTGAATTCGCAATTTGGCATCATACGATTTGAGGGAACCCTCAACAGCCAGGGATACATCACAGCTGTTTTAGAGACAGAGGAAGACATGTGCCGAATTTTGTCCTTCTTCCAGCAGGACAAAACTCGGCCACATGTCTTCCGGAATGTCGAAGACATCTTCCATGCACGGCACATTCCGTTTCTTCCCTGGTCTGCACTTTTGGCAGATATATCTCCGATCGAACATTTCTGGGACATGGTTCCTAAGCGACTGGCCCTTCAAGGTCCGCCACCAGTCATCATAAATGAACTCTGATGTCCCATAGAAGCAGCTTAGCAGTCTATTATTCCCTTGAACGATATGAAAAACCTCTTCCATTCAATGTACCCTAATGTAGAGACTGTTACTATTGCTCGACGTAGCTTCACACAATACTGAGTTTTGAAGCGAAAACATTTTGTACAAATGTAATCAGTTATCTGTACATATAAAACTGAAAACCCTCACTGACTCATCACCGTGTCTCAGAAACTACTGAACTCAGAACTTCATATTTGGCAGAAATGTTCCTTTTACAAGGCAGAGGCGTACTAAGAAATAATTTTTTCCTACGATAACTTTAAGTGGGTAGAAATGGGTTATTTAAATAACCCAGCTTTAATGACGCTAGGACATTTTGCAATGATCGAGCATTGTTGTCCAGCAACTGAAGCCCCGCCCTAAGTTTTGAATGACTTGAGTTAACCTGCTCAGTATATATTTTGTTCTAAATTTATTTGTTCTGAATTTATTTAACAACAACCTTAAAAATCCCGTAAAAGTTCTATATCTTTTTTTTTGTCAAAATCAAATTACCAACATTCGTTTCACCGAAGCAACGGTGACGTTATATATATGTGGTAAGGTGACTGCAATAAATATAAATATGCTGGTAGATTTTCATAGTAATTGAAATTTGAAAAAAAAAAGTTTCCCCTGGAGTTATTAGCTATGGCAACACAATTTTGCCCACGCTTCCAAAAACAAACGACAACAATCCGCATCTTATAAGGATGCAGAAATTCATGCTATATACGTTATACATTTGAATCCATTTATTACAGATATGATATAATAAAGTTATAGAACAAACTGATCAAGTGTATTATTAACATATTAATTTATGGTACAAATTATATTATGGTGTGGTACGATATGCTGTGTTGTTGAAATATTTCTAATATCATCACGTTGGAAGAATGGGTATTTAGCTAGTATACTATAATATGATGAACGTGTGATATAATTTTCATTTGTATAATGAGATTCTTTCTTAGTGTTTGCAATTTTCACAAACAGTAGAGAATTTAATATGTGAAATCAAAGCAGTGATTTCACATATCAATGCATTTGAATTTGAATTTCATTTTTGCCACATTATACCATTCACCTCACAATCAAATCAGATACATCTTCTTTACCAAAAAAAAAATATGGACCCAATACAAATCGCACCATATGTAAACACAAAAGAAATACAGTAGATATATGTAAAAAAAGAATTAATACAGCACATAAATTCAAAAATATGAATAATAATAATAATACAACTAATACAAACACATAAAACATCAATCATGCAAATACAAATATTATTATATATTGAAAAGTGTAAATTAATTAATAGGAAATACAAAAACACGTATGATAATATGAATAATTTGTTTCTAGTTTTAGTTTAAATAAATTGAAGCACTACAACAGGTTCTTAAAAACAAAACAGTGCGATGAATTGTGGCAACAAGGGAACCAGAGAAAAAGGTTAACAATAGCCTGACGAGACGCTACCCCCCTACCCTCAAAAAAAAAAAAGAATCTAAGAACAATTTAACCATTATGCAGTAAATTAAAGTAATAATACGTAATATATAACCAAACGTTAGTCAACCATTAATTTTGAAAATCTTTAACTCTCTTTTGAATACCAAAAAATGTGTCATCGTCTTGATTCGAAGCGGCAACTCATTCCAGTACCTAGGGCAGGTCAAATTAATAATATTAAATAATAAATTAGAACGCGCTCTAGGTATTAAAAAACTAGTATTTCCACGAGTGTTATAATAATAGGAACGGAAATGCAAGGTGATTAGATATGAATATTTATTAGCATATGTACGTTCATGCATAAACAGTATTTATCGAAAACTGTATAATTTATCAAATGACATTAACTGATAACTGAGAAAAAGAGAATGTACTTCTAAAGACGGATTCACCAAAGGTAAAAATGTTTTTTGTAAAACATAAATTCTATTAATATTCCCAATAGTTGTGCGACCCCAAGCCAAGAGACAGTAAGATAGAAATGGATAAATAAATGAAAAATACAAAAGCAAAAAAAGCAGCTAACCCTGACAGGCAACAAACTTGAAATCCTATAAATGACACCAATGCGGAATCTGAGCCCAACCACAATTTCACTAACATGTGCATCCCATCTCAAATTATCTTGTAAATATACACCCAGGTTATTAAATCGAAAACAAATGTCGTCTCCTGCACGATACACTTTAATGATAAAAAACTATGTACAATTAAAATAATGTACATAGTTTTTCATCTGCTTTTTCATTTTCTTATTAACCTTGCATTCACGCACTCGTCCGCACAGGATCTCCGGGACCAAGAGTTAGCTAGGATTAAACAGTTTGCCTTGACTTTCGGTTACCCTCGTTACATGATTGATCGCTTGATTGTTAAGAAATCAATTGGCGGACCGCAGACAGCTTTGCTTGCAGATGAATGCGACTACCAATTTGTGGGATCCATTCCATATATACCACCTGTATGTAACATCTTAAAGCACATATGTCATAAGTACAAACTCAAGTTTGGTGTAAGGTCTCGTACTTTATTTAACACTGTCAAAAAGGACAGAGACCGTGTTGAATGTGTGTGAACCATCACGGTGTATATTTGGTTCCACTTAAATCTACTAACCCTGCAGAGCTCGATTTAAGTTATGTGGGCTCTACCACTCGTCATTTAGGGCGCCGCATTTACGAACATCAGTATAATCTCAGGACGCATCCTGGTGCTATATCTTTGTCGAGACTCTGTTTAAACGGTTCCTACCTACCATGTTGGAATGATACCATTATTCTGGATTCTCCCAGGAATCGTCGATCAACACTTTTCTGTGAAAGTGTTCACATATTGGCTTGTGTCATCAGCATATAAAATAGGAGCAGCACTTGAATAGCAAATAAATCAATATAAATTAAAAATAATATCTGGCCCAAAACCGATCCTTGAGGAACACCATGACGAACCATAAGAGCAGAAGATCGAACACCCTATATTTGTACAAATTGCTTCCGGCCTGTTAAATAATTTTGGAATAAAATCTTAACAACTCCCCTAATGCCAATATTTTCTAACCTAGATAACAATGTGTCGTGTCAAATGGTATCAAAAGCGCGGGAAAGATCCCAAAAGACCCCCACCGCACTAGAGCCATTATCAAGACTAAAATGTAAACAGTTTAATACATCTAAAATAGCAGTTTCAGTCGAAAACCCCTTACGGGACCTATGTTGGCTTTTATTTCAAATATTTTTTTTATCAATATAAGATAACAACTGTATCAGTATTTATCTCTCCATAATTTTAGCAAACACAGGAATTACAGATACTGGTCGATAATTTGCAACATCTGTTACTGATCCTGTTTTATGTATAACAGTAACACGACTTTATTTCAATGGCAACGGGATACACCCTGTATACAAAATACGATTAAAAATATGGGTCAACGGAACAAGTAGCTCCCCTGAAACAAATTGTATAACCCTTGAATGTACGTTATCGGGCCTCGCTCTTTTGGCCGGGTCCAATTCACTCATTACCTTCAAGAGGTCATCAGCCACTGGTTTAAAAAAGAATGAGGAATCAGACGACGGAGGTAGGTAATCAGAGAAATGGCTAGTATAATGAGGAATGTCAGACAACAGAATGTCCGGCAACTCAAAAATATATTTATTAAAAATATCAACAACCTCCTCTAAATTAGACGTCCTAATGCCATTATATTCAATCATAGTTGGTGATTGGGCGTCCCTCGAAGCTGCCAACAGTTCATTAATTTGAACGCCAGATTTTCCTACCGTCAGTAGTAGTACCGAAGTAATTTAAATAATAGTTTTTTTAGACTGTCTTAATTTAGAATTATACCAATTTCTATACCTACGAACATTAGACAAATGAATTGGGTCCCTGGAACGGAGGAAAACAGTAAATAATTAATTTTTCTATTTAAGCAACGTGACGAACTCCGGTTAACCAAGGGTCCTGCAACGCGACGTACGAGTTAGGTTACGAAATGGAAACGCAACATCGTAAGAATTCCATAATATTCTCCAGAATTCATGATATGTCTCAATTTTATCACCCAACTGAAGTTCAGAAAACCAATCAATTAGTGATAAAGCCCTACGAAACAGAAGTACATTATCATAACTATAATGACTTATTAACATATGCACTTTTCAGCATTTTTCTATTTGTTGTAGCGTCATCCAGTTTTGTCGAGTCAATGAATACGTAAATTATGCATTCTGTTAAACGGAATTCTTGAAGAAACTTTCGAACACACTATTAGTGAGGATTTTTGCTGAGCATAGCGGATTCATCAAAGATATTTTCCTTTTTTTTTTTTTTTTTGGTTAACGATTTACTTATTCGGTAAATTTCTCATTTCACTTCCAGTGAGGTTAATTATATTGATGTAAATGAATGTTGAATGCAGAATGCGCCCCATCTCAAAACTTTATGCCTCTACAAAATTATTGAATGACTGATTATATCTTTCGTTATCCTGTAAGCTCTGTGAAATATTTTAGCAGTTACTTTCTTTCAATGAGACATTAGTTTTAGACAAACAGTTTCCATTTTCTCTTTGGCATCCTCTTTAGCTATGCGGTATAAGCGTCGTTTGTAATCAAAGTATTTTTTCGATTTTCACAACCGAATGTTACCACACAATTTACTCACTCTTTCGCAATTTTCATTCCGATACTTTTTTCGACAACTCTCAATTTTCTTGCAGGTTGAATAGTAAAATGTTCTCATCTTTGAAGAAAAGTAAGTCGTTTTCCTTAAGAATTCTTTTGAGGGAGCGGGAGTTAAAGGCCTAAAAGTAAGTCACTAACTTGTCTCTTGGAACTGAAGTTCAGAGCCTAAGTAATCTAATTATTGCTTAGGAAAAAAATCCCTTTTCACCAGAACGTCACTGCTTTCAGAAATTCTTTGAGAATGAAATATAGAACATGAGTGACTTGCATTATATTTTTTAACAGTTAATATTTTTATTACTCAGATCTCCGCTTAACTCAGAACAAGCATTCTGTAAAGGTCTTGAAGTAATTGCAACCACCTGAAGCGATTATTCGTTTTAATCTTTTATGCGTAGGTTGAAGAAGCGTATATGCTCCAGCTTTGTCCGTCCGTCTGACGTCCGCACGATAACTCGCGTAAAAAGCATTCGATTTCGATGAAATTTTAGTATATGGTAGGGGATAAACTGAGACCGAATTCTGTTGAAAATGAACGAAATGGGATTAAAGTTCAGGGCATAGGTGTGGGATCCATTCCATTGCCCTTATGCATGATAACTTGCGCAAAAATGGCTCGATTTCGATGAAAGTTTAGTACGTGGTAGGGGACCACCAAGGGAAGAATTCTATTGAAAACGGGCGAAATGGGGTCAAAGATCAGGATATAGGAGCGGGATCTATTCCATCGCCCTTATGCATCTTAACTTACGTAAAAATGCTTCGATTGAGACAAAACTTTAGTATGTTGTTCCGAAGGTACAGTGAACTAATTCTGTTTAATATAAAAAAAATGGGGTCAAAGTTCAGGGCACAGGAGCGAAATTTATTTCACAGCCATTATCCTCATAACTTGATTAAAAATGCTTCTATTGCGACAAAACTTTCGTCGGACGTGCCCTCTCGAGCTCCTTAATTTTCGCTCAGTTTGCTCGGTCACAGAGCCCATTGCTCCCGACTTCTGTGTTACGTGTGTGTATAAGGGTATGTGCTACCTTTCCTGCTACTTTTCCGAGTCGGAAAGTACATATTTACTTCGAATTTTATCATAATATTACCTGCCGACTAAAACCTACTGCGTTTCTGAAGTGTGTGCCCAAGTACATGTGACTACTGTTCGTTTCCTACATACCCTGCTCAAGTAATAGACTGCCAGCAATCTTCCCAGCTACTTTTCAGCACCAGTAAGTGAATTTTATACCGATACTTCTTCATTTTTCATCTCGGTGGGTATGTTTACATCTGCCCATGGTGACTTGCCTTGACTTCCTTCTGTCTTCTTACCAGCATTCTATTCAGTTTTTGTTATTGGAGGTTTAACGACCACCGTGAGCAACTCAATGGGCTATAAGCAGTCGCCCGTCCCTAATTTAGGGACACTGGTTCCAGGGAAGGGAGAGAGCCAGTGGCGTAAGACAAACACAACATCCATGGCTCACCGGGATTCGAACCCGGACCCCTTTTGGACGAATGATCAGTAGCCATCGCTTAGGCCACTGCACCACTGGGGCGGCCGTCTATTCAGTTGCCTTCTGTGCTTATCTTCCTGTTATCTACACGCCTTCCCGTAAACGTCCACCTCTGATAGTGGTCCTTGGGTGACGTCATCGTTACTGTGTTCCATCTGTCTCTCGCCGTTCTTCCAGTGACGTCATTACCTCGCATCTTCCCATTGTCCGCCTTCTTTACGTGCCTTTTGCCATCTCCATCGTCTTACGCTCTCGAGATTGTGCTGCTTTGCTTTCCAGTTTTTGATTTGTACTATATCTACTGCTTTTCTTCGACCACTGACGCCTCCTCCGGATGTACTACTTGACAGTTCGCCTCCTCTCTCTACGCCCACAGTCACTGCCTTCCCCTCGGATCCTCTCTAAACTGTCTTGGGCTTCCGGTGTTCTCGTACCGGTTCCGTTTTAACAACTCATTTATTAGAGTCCTCGTCACCGGGGAAGTCTTTCTTCACTTCTTAAGCTCTCGGAGTAAAATATTCCGCCATTCCACATACTAAACTTACAGTTCACACTTCAGCACTCCATCAGATTGTTCCACCTGATGCCATCACGCACATCGCTCAAAAGCTTCGCTCGGTGTTGGTTTATTTTTCTAATCCAGCTCAAGTTGAGTTGGTTCTTTCTTCTCCAATTTCAGTCAGCGACCAAAGTTGGTTCGCAATTCCTCGTGCTCATTGCCCTACTCTCGTTAGTTTGTCTTAAGTTCCTCCTGAACTCACCAACGATTTACTGCATGCTTTCCTTTCTCAATGTGGTTTAGTTATTGACCCTATTAAGACTTTGCCTGCTGCTTCAGACAATCAAGGAAATTGTCCCTATTATAGTTTTCGACGTCAAGTTCTCGTTGTTTCTCCTGACGAACGATCCATTGTCCCTTGTCCGACAGCTTTCCAAGTTATCTTCGGTCCACATACTCGCACTGTCAATGTTTTTACCGCCTATCATTGTTTTTCTTGCAAATTGCCCGGTCAACATAGTTCTTCTTGTCCAACTCGGAATTTTTTGACTTCCATTCGCCCTTCTGCCTTGCCAGAATCGTGTGACTTTCCTTTACCATTCACATCTTTGTCGACTTTTCCTTATACATATTCGCAGCTTCCGGTTTCGAGTGGTTCGTTCCCGGCCCCTTATTCTTCTGCTTCACGTGTTTCTTTGGAGAATATCTCTCCTGATCATCTACTACCAACAGCTCTCCTGGATGTTCTCACTTCTGTTCCTACTACACCACTTTGCACGCCTCCATCGAGCCCGTCTTCAGCCCAGATCTTGTTGCCATGCCCTCAGGTACCCTCTCAGCCTTCATCTCCTGCTCCTGTCAGTCCATTGTCTCCATGTTCGACTGCGGTCTCTACCTCTATGGTTCCGCTCTTCGCCTCTACTGAGCCAGCGTCTACCAGTTGTCTTATATCTCCTGCTTCCTCACCGCTCCAGGGCAACTTACCTGTTTCTGTGCCTCCCGATTCTACGTCTTCTCATTTTCCTTTACTGACGGCTGATGTTGCTTCGTCTCCTGTTCGTCACCTCCAGTCTTCACTCCTAGATGTTCCTGTTGCAACTTCATGTTCACCGTCGTACTCCCTTCAAGCAAGTTCATCTTCTACAGTGCCCTCCACTGACAGCCCTGTAGTGTCTTCTGGGTTACACTTGTCTTCTGTTGATGTCTCTGTTCGGCCTTTTTCTCCAGACACTTCTGCTTCGCCAACTCCTGAGTCGCCGGACGAAGATCCTACTCCGCCTCTTCTCAGCTCTTTCATGCCGATCGTCTCTGTGAGTTCTTCACTCCCAGGCACTCTTGTCATGTCCATTGAACCTGCATCCTCCGACTCACAGTGTGCTCATTTGCCTTCTGACGTATCATCTTCCTCTACAGCCGTTCCCGTCGTCCTTCCATCAGCTTCAGCCGCTGTTCCTGCTTCATCAATTGTTCCTGACAGTGCTCCTTCACCTGTGCTTCATCATGCTCTATTGTTGCTTTCCTCGACTTCTGCTGATGGTACTTCCCTTACATGTACATCTTCTACTGCTCAACGCTCTCGACGGCGGCGTAAGCCTCTTGCTCCAGATCCTCCTTCACAACAAGACTTTGTTTCTTATGGTGATTATTGCCGCGCTTATGAGCGTTGGGTGAAACATGCTATGTATAAATATCCAGACTTCTCCTTCCCTTATCCGCTAACACCAGTTCCTTATTATTCCAGTATCTTCCAGAGTGAGAGCCCTAAGACCCCTGCTTGACTTTTGCTATGCTTAATGTCCTGTGTATTTCAGGTTCCTCATAATATCTCTCTGTTTGAGAGAGTGGCCTGCGCTCCCATAGATCTTTTTCTTATGTTTTGTTCTCCTGAATGCCTCAAGTGTAAGCCTGTGATTTTGTCCACATCTTGTTGGCCTTTTGCCCATGTTATATGCCCCCGTTTTATTTTACCCTATTAGTTGTTTAATAAAGCGATATTGAACGACAAAACTTTAGTATGCTGTTCCGGAGGTATACTGAACCAATTCTGTTTAATATCATCGAAATGGGGTCAAAGGTCAGGACACAGGAGCGATATTCATTCCACAGCCTTTATCCTCATAACTTGAATAACAACTTGAGTAAAAATGCTTCTATTGCTAAAAACTGTAGTATGTTTTTCCGGATGTATACTGAACCAATTCTGTTTAATATCATCGAAATGGGGTCAAAGGTCAGGACACAGGAGCGATATTCATTCCACAGCCTTTATCCTCATAACTTGAATAACAACTTGAGTAAAAATGCTTCTATTGCTAAAAACTGTAGTATGTTTTTCCGGATGTATACTGAACCAATTCTGTTTAATATCATCGAAATGGGGTCAAAGGTCAGGACACAGGAGCGATATTCATTCCACAGCCTTTATCCTCATAACTTGAATAACAACTTGAGTAAAAATGCTTCTATTGCTAAAAACTGTAGTATGTTTTTCCGGATGTATACTGAACCAATTCTGTTTAATATCATCGAAATGGGGTCAAAGGTCAGGACACAGGAGCGATATTCATTCCACAGCCTTTATCCTCATAACTTGAATAACAACTTGAGTAAAAATGCTTCTATTGCTAAAAACTGTAGTATGTTTTTCCGGATGTATACTGAACCAATTCTGTTTAATATCATCGAAATGGGGTCAAAGGTCAGGACACAGGAGCGATATTCATTCCACAGCCTTTATCCTCATAACTTGAATAACAACTTGAGTAAAAATGCTTCTATTGCTAAAAACTGTAGTATGTTTTTCCGGATGTATACTGAACCAATTCTGTTTAATATAATCGTAATGGGGTCAAAGGTCAGGGCACAGGAACGAGATTTATTCCACAGCCATTACCCTCATAACTTGAGTAATGATTTCTGGTATGTTGGGAAGCGTATCATAATCAATGCATTGCATGATTTTACTAACTTGTTTCAATTTTGCTCTTGGAGTTGATAAGAAAAGTAGGAAAAGTGCCTCCCCGATGGTACAGGCTTCTGACCATTCGTCCGAGATGGGCGCAGGTTCAGAGCCCGGTGAGGCTTGGATGTTTTGCTTGTCTTATTTCACCGGGTCTAAAACAAGCGCTTATAGCCCTTTGCATTTCTCAGGTTGACCGTTAATCCTCCAAATATATTAAGATGAAAATATACGAAAAGCAATACGAGATTGTTTTCATTTTCAAAAAATAATTTTTATTTACACACGGATTCTTTTTACACCTACTTCTTCTTTATCGATTTTAAGTAAATACAGAGATAACCACTAGATGCGCGAATTTTAAACTGTCGCCCTTGACACGTGTGAACCTCTGCAACGGAACGGTCGCAATTAAGGTAGGAGGGGTTAATACTTTTGGCTTCTGTTGTGTACTACACTGTTGAAACCCTATTTCCATTCACTTTACCGTTATACTTAAGTCCTGATATCTCTGTCTGTCTCTCTCACTTTCTCCCTATCTCTCTCTGTCTCATGTTGCAGTAGTTACATTACACAAATACTAATTACATGCTGTTACATGTTACGGTTATTACTCAATTTTAATAAAACCATTATTCCCAAATTCAAAACCAAACATTTAGTGTTAAAAACATGCCGGAACGCCGCTCTGCTTCGTTCAGACGGAAAGAAATAACCTGTTTTTAAAAAATTTAGAGTCTTTAATTATTCTGACCACCTCCTACTTTTAACGTCAACAGCGCGTAGCCAATGAAAGAAGGCACGTGTCGTGAGATTGCTTGGAGAGTATATAAGGTGTGCTGTAGACATTCTGAAAACTTAACAATTGTTGCTGTCATGGATAAAATGAGGGCTTTATCATATTTGCGAAGAGGGATGATTATCGGCTTTCGGGCCAATGGTGGAGGTATTTCTGAAACTGCGGAGTTTGTGAACTCTTTGCGTGGGGCTGTGGTTAAAGTGTATCATGATTACAGAAATGGCACCATTGCGAATAAGCGACGTGGACACTGCGGAGCAACACATACCACTGATGTCCGAGGTTAACGTCATCTTCGAAAGTGCGTAAGAGCCAATCGGCACGCTACAGTGGAGCAACTCATTGGCCGAATGAACCAAAGGGCTGCCGGAAGGGTGTCTAAAACAACTATTCCGCGAACCCTGCTGCGAAAAGCGCTCCGATGCAGACGGATAGTCCCTTCACCTATACCAACGAAGGTACATTGGCAGTGAAGGCTTAAATTTACACGGCAGCATCGGAATTGGACCTCCGCTGATTGGAAAAGGATTGCCTTTTTCGATGAATCACGTTTTCTGCTTTATCGAACAGATAAATGTTTGCGTATAAGGCGAGAAAACTCGGAAAACAAACATTCTTCAAATATTGCTGGCAGAACACCAGCTGGTGAGAGCAGCGTTATGGTCTGGGGAATGTTTTCGTGACATTCTCTGGGTCCACTGATACTTGTGGAAGGCACTATGGACCAAATACGTTATGAATCCATCCTTGCAGACCACGTATACCCATACATGCTGATTGTCTTCCCTGGGGCGGTTGGGATCTTCCAGAACGAAAATGCCACGTGTCACACAGCTAGAAATGTCCGGAAGTGGTTGGAAGAGCACGATGAAGACTACAAAATACTTCTCTGCCACCCAAATTCCATAGAATTAAACCCAATTGAGCTTCTGTGGGGCCACCTGGGTCGTGTGTTTGGCTCTATGGATCCTCCACCACGCACCCTGCAGCAGTTGTCAGATGCACTATAGTCAGCATGGCTCCAGATACCTGTGAACACCTTCCAGCATCTTATTGGGTCACTCCCAGCCCGTCTAGCTGCTGTCCGCGCTGCACACGGCGGTTACTCTGGATATCAGCTGGTGGTCACAAAAATGTGATTCGCCCCTATGTATACGATAATCCTATACGTGGGAAAAAATAAAGTTGTACCTTTCTTTAGTCCCACCCTCTTAATATATTAAAATATTCTTTTTGGTATTAAATACAACCTCTTAGAGTTAAATCTCATTTGGTTGGCATTTAGAAGGTGCACAACACCAGTTATTTTTGTTCATTAACAGCTATTAGGAAGTATATACACTGCTGGCGACCCAAAATGCAACACAAAGAAGGACACGAGATAGCAAAGCCAGATGTACTGGACACGTAACAACTGATACAAAGTTGAAACGATTGTGATTACAGGCCCGTGCGACTTGCGGAACACGCAGACATCAATAGTTCGTATGGCTCCCCTGGCTGGCAATAACGGCCGCTACACGCCGCGGCATCGAACGAAAGAGGCTTCGAATGTGGGCTTGGGGTATGTCGGTCCAGGCTTCTTCCACACGTTGCAAGCAGTTCATCAGGCGTAGACGCGTGGGTGGTGCTTGCCGTGCTACTCGGTTGCCAATCAGCGACCAGACGTGTTCGATGTGCGACATATCGGGAGAACAGGCGGGCCATGGCAGCAGTGACACGTGGTGGGCAGTGAAGAATTGTTGCACGATGCATGCCACGTGCGGGCGCGCATTGTCCTGTGGAAACGTGGACGCTTGTAGGTCCTGCAGGTAAGGGAGGACTACAGGCTCCAAAAGGTCGGAGATGTAGCTGTGGCTGTTGAGTGTACCGGCGATGCGTACCACAGGAGTGCGGGCGTCATATCCAATTGCGCCATAAACCATAACGCCAGGCGACGGACCGGTATGGCGTCATACAGTCTGTCGCCGCGGTAACGCCACACGCGGATCCGACCTACGTGGTGTTGCTGGCAGAAGCAGGATTCGTTGGAGAAGACAATGTCGTTCCATTCCGTAGTCCAGGTGCGGTGTTCAACGGCCCCCTGCCGCCGCACTTGCCGTTGGTGTAACGTCAATGGTAATCGGGGCAACGGGCGCTGTGCGAAAAGTCCCCGCTCCTGCAGACGACGTTGAACGATACGTTCTGACCCAGGTTGTTGCGCAACACACACTAATTCCTGCGCTAACGTTCGTGATGTGGCGATGCGACCCGTCAATGCCCACCGTACAACATGCCAGTTCTCTCGTTCGGTGGTGTGCCGCGGCAGCGGCAATCACTCACGTCGGTCGGTCCGTCCATCCTGCACCCACCGAATCCATACTCACCTCACTGTGGCTGGATGTCGTCCCACACGGGCACCGATGTCTCGGTACGATAAACCGCTGTCGCGATAAGTCACTATTCGTCCTCTGTCGAACTCCGAAACGTGTTGGAATGACTGACGTATTATGCGGCGAGGCATCAGGAAGTTTCCCACGCACAGGCCCGAACCCTTCTTATAGTGCTTCTTGGTGGCGTGCCGGGCGCACATGATTTGCATATGCCCTGCAATGCTAATCGTTTGCATGTCCTCTCGCGGGCGACGCATGCTGCGAAATTCAGGCCAATCGGATGCTTCCTTCTTGGTGTTGAATTTTGGGTGGCCAGCAGTGTAGTATATACCTTAACGTTACAACCCGGTGTTTAGCGCGACCTTGATAATTGATCCATGGAGCCATTCCCTTTTTGTTATGGTTTGTTTTTTCTTTCAGTGAATTCAATGCAAGATCGTCTTGTATTTCATATTTATGGACTATTGTTGATTGAACTACACATTCTCTTTTTGAGTCCCGTTGAAAGCTTCGTTTGTTCCATCTATTCCATTGACAGTTCACTGGGATGTAATTTTATTTCTATCTCTGATCTCGAAGGAGAAAGTTGATCGTCTCGCAGTTAATATATCAGGGTGAAGGTGTTATGAAGCTATTTGGTGTCCCAGGAATTACAAATGGAACTGGAGAGACACAAGCAACTGCAGTTTGAAATTTAATATAAGAGTGGAGTTTGACTGAACGGATTTAATTCATGTGCTTCGATACAACAGCCACTAACTGTGAAGTTAAATCTGGTGCATGTTTTCTTCTTCAAAAGAAATTCCAAAGACACCTGCTCAGCTTAGTTTGCCGACGCCACCTTATGGAGCTTATTATTGAGAGTGTGTTTAATGCGTTAATGGGGCATCATGTGGACCAAATATTTAGCTTTTCCAGCGATTTTCAGACAACTGGAACAAGATTGACGTATACGCATACAAGAGAGGAATTATAGAAGATTCGGTGACTGAACAATTAAATCCACTGAAAGACGATCTCGTCAAGTTCATCTAGGATCAGCTAACAACATTTCAACCGAGGGATGACTACAAGGAATTACTACAACCCTCTCTCTTATTCCTAAGAGATGACAATGCAAAGCTGATTAACATTCACACTCCTGGAGCTTTACATCGAGCTAGGTTGGTGGCTAAGATAAAACGACGTATACAACATGAAGGTCTATTTGTTTCACTCCCAGTTCAAACTAACAGCCCGCGAACTCTATAGACTTTGTGACGTACCTGCCAGCAGGACGCACACGACATAAAGGCATATAGCAGTCAGAACGAACGTCCGCGTAGCTCAATTAGTAGAGTGACTTATTCCGGAATGAAGGAACCCGGGTTCGAGCCCCGGCGCGGATAAGAATGACAGAGAAATTTACTTCGTTATAATGGTGCCCGAACTTTCCGGATGACCCGGCCGTTCAAAATCTCGCAATGATGTTATGTTCATACCACACCGCGAGATAGTAAAAATAAGAGAATCTCTTCGCCATCGCTTCGAAAAATAAATATGTATGACGTTGCATTCCACACACCAGATTGACTGGGAGTTCTCAAGTGCACGTTCTTCAGCGGCTGGCTACCCTACGACGATTTGTGGTCACGGCTGACCCGTGGGCCATGCCTCCTGCCCTTTTTCGGGGGTGGGATGTGACGTACCTGCCAGCAGGACGCACACGACATAAAGGCAGATAGCAGTCAGAACGAACGTCCACGTAGCTGAATTGGTAGAGTGACTTATTCCGGAATGAGGGGACCCGGGTTCGAGCCCCCGGCGTGGATAAAACTAACGGAGAAATTTACTTCGTTATAACTTCGAGTCTTTAATGTGTTTGGGCTACGGATTTATCTTAAGCATTGGTATACTTCTCCCTGTGGAGCATCAGCTCCTAATAATGATCTAAAACTCTTAAAGGAACTTGATAAATACAAGGAAATAAACAAAGTCATTGCCGATACTGCAGCTAAAAGCATATCAGGACATTTGCAGCACTTAAATGAAACACTTGTTGCATTAGTCTTTTTCGACTACAAAGTTTCTTCTGAAACGAAAGATGGTGAAAGCATTGGAAAAGAAAGGTGCCCACAAAGCTCTACACCGTATCAAAATTGCGGCAACAGCTGTTCAAACGAAGCAGTTGTGTGATTTTATGTCACAAAGCAGTCGCCGATTACTTACAGCTTTGGATATACCTCAAGATGTTTTAAATCAAGATCCAAATATTTGGGAAAACAACAATGATTTCTTTGAAGGTCGTCGAAGAATCCAAAAACTGATGATTGTAAATGACGCAGCCGAACGTGAAATCGCACTAATTCAGTCGTTCAATGGAATTCGTACCAACCAAGAAGAGCAGAAGCAGTACATTTTGCAAGTAATAAAAAAACATCAACAAGACACTTCAAACCCAAATAAGTGTACCATGGTTGCACAAAATGTCCTTTAACCAGTGATACATGAGCTTTAATCACTTTCCTTAGTGTTGATATGTTCCTATTACAAATCCTATGTTAAACGCATCAAAATTTAAAGTTGTGCATCCCATAAATATTAATATTTTTTTTGAAATTTTTGTGAGTGTTTTCTTCAGGTAAATGAATATATATATATATAGAGAGAGAGATAAATGCAATACAAAGGAGCAAATTTTGAAAGAATGAAAACAAATAAAACAAAAATTCCGAGAACAAGCAGAAGAACAACAACCACCAATCTCCGACCGTCCGAAGCAAGCAAGCTCCAAACGATGCAAAACAAACGAACAGAAGATCATAGGGAATCATATCAATGACTGATTAGCCGATGGCTTCGTCAAGGGCAAACATAAAGAAAATCAGTCATTAATCTACTGAGATTAGAGAATTGTGGGTTTCTGCTAATTTAGTTTGCCATAAGGACAGATTAAATTTAGGGATATAATTGTCAAATTAAAAATGGATTTGTAATAAAACCAACCCATCGAACTAAATAACATTGCACGACCGCACGACAATCACGATAAGCACAACAAAAATGAAATGGAATGGAACCGAGCACCCCAAAAAGGCAAAACCAAGGAAAAAAATTAGTATTAAAATAGCAAGAAAAAACCTAACCGAAGAAAGGAACAGAAAGGATAATTTTAATCTTGTCACAGTAAAATTGAAAACGTTTATCCTGCCATATAAAAAGAAAAGCAGAAAAACTCAGAAAAAATTAATATGAAAGATAATAAATTTAAAAGAAAAGAGAAACTTTACAATTTTGAGAAATGCAAATTCAAAGCCACAATTTTAAGAAAATAGAAGCAAAAAGTGCACATGGAACAAAGTTCAGTTGCAAAATCCGAGAGTGAACCCAAATAACCGAGTTGCATGTCTCAGAAAAGCAAGGTAAATGCCCAAAACCCAGAGCAAAAAAACACAATTTTTTTTTAAAGTAAAGTTTAAATCCAAAGTGCTAGGTTGCAAGTCACGTAGAAGCACATTATATGTCCTAGACACACAAGAAAGCATTGGATATTGTTACGACTTCAGGACCCGGATAATCAGGATGCCAAAATATTTCCGGACTGCGATCCGATCGCTGGAACCGCAAATATACCTCGTTAGCCATCTTGCCTGCACAGTTAACCAAGAAATCAAAGGAGGCACAGTATAATAATTAAAACAGGGATTTAAATGGATACAGGCATAATTTACACTGGATACTCCGTGGAATAGTAAAAGCTATAATTTCCCGCCAGCTTTGGGCCCTCTTCGGTGTTTACGAAAATATGTCTTAAACGAAAAGTCTGTTCGTTCACAATGGGCCGCAAAGAAAATACTGATAAAGTACCTACGTAAAATTTCTAGTATCCTAAGTACGGATGACACCGACAAACAAAAATTCACTCACACACGCATGGGTAGTTGGATCTTACCTTTCATCATTTCTCTTTCCATGCTTTAGCCACAACGGCGTGCTTCCTCGGCTGTTAGAGGTGTACACTCATACACGCACACGAGATTTTCCCCCTACAAGGCGGTGGTTAATATCTCTCTCTCTCTCTCTCTCTCTCTCTCTCTCTCTCCAGGGGGCTCCTTAGTTCCTTAAGCCAGGCGTTCCTCTCTCTCTGGATTTTGAAAGAGGCGATTCCGTGTTTCTTTTCTCTTTCTCTGCAGGTCACCTGAAATGGCTCCTTACGGCAGGTATCGGTGGTCCGGCTGGTGTGGATGAAAGTTCCAAGACGAAACTAGTGCTGGTTATTAATCAGCTTATGTTTTTAGTTTGCTTTTCTTGTGCTCAAATTTTCTAGAGCGGCAGCAGACGGCAACCAATTTCTAGCGCGAGAAAGTTCCTCGTCCAATTTCTCTCGGCTATCAAACGGATTCCGCTACTCAACAACAATCTCCCGTCTCCAAGAAGTGGTAAGCGGTGAATTCCACCACTTGAACCGCGGCATATTTATTACGAAACGCTTCAAGTTCAAAAACTCTCCCATTGTTTTGCGCGTGGCACAGACAAAAGCTTCAAAAGCGCTTGCCGTTTAAACAATTTTTGAGCTATGGGAAAAAGCTTTTAAACTCTGACCTGTCCCATTTCACTTTATGGGCTCTTTGTTCTCGTGGCAAACACCTGCAACTCTCAACTCTCCTGCTAGAAGATATTTTCTTTATATACAGCCCCTCGCAAGTGTTTAAATTATAAATCTCTGTTAACAAAACCCCCAATCAAGTTTCGATTACCATTCATTAGCCACGCCTCTCGCCAAATAATTATGTGAGGGGGGGGGGATCGTCACAATATATATTTGAGTTTAGTGCACACTTATAATATACGAAAATTCACTTTATTCCTAAAAAAATAAAAACAACCTACAAACAAAATAAAAGATGAAATCACATGTGATGTGGTACTTTGCTGGTACAAGTTAAAATATTCACAAAATATTGTTCTAATCATTAAGCCCACAGGAAGGCTTAAAACCTACGAAAAATGAACTTAAAACAAACTTTTCCAAAAACAACAAAGGGACACAAAACGCTTACCAAAGTTCCGCGGGAAACTTTAAACGTGGCCAAAGGGTGTAAAATAACCCGAAAAATTGATACCAAGAAGAAATAAAAGTTAAATTAAAAGAAGCAGCATACAGAAAACAGGAAAACGACTTACAATGCCTGAGAAGTACATGGGTTCTGTCCTTCACCTCCTATGGGACGGAAGAAACTAACTGCAGGGGCATGTGCCATCCAGCGGCCAACTTTACAAACTTCCTGGGATGTTAACAGTAAAGTTTCCTAGAGTAAACTTCAAACAATAGATTTAATGCTCTGAAAAAAAGTTTACGAGTTTTCAGAGCAAACCTAAATACTAAAATGCTCTTCCTGGGAGTAGGGGAAATGTATCTCTGCTCCCAAGGGTTCAAAAAGTATGACATAACCTAATTATCAGCATTCTTCTCAAACCTTTGAGGTTTAAGTATTGCTATTTTTTCTTGCTTTTATTTTTATAAAATTTTTAGGATTTTTTCTTAAGAGTTTTATGCTTTTCCCCCTGGTTTTGCCGTTTTGTGGTGCTCGGTTCCCTTCATTTCGCTTTTGTTGAGCTTATCTTGGTTGTTGTGCGGTCGGGCAATGTTATTTAGTTTGCTGGGTTGGTTTAATTAGAAATCCGATTTTAATTTGACAATTTTATCCCTAAATTTAATCTGTCCTTATAGCAAACTAAATAAGCATAAACCCACAATTATCTGGTCTCAGTAGGTTAACGAGTGATTTTCTTCATGCTTGCCCTTGACAAAGCCATCGGAGAATCAGTCATTGATATGCGTCCCTGCATTTTTCTGTTCGTTTGTTTTGCATCGTTTGGAGCTTGCTTGCTTCGGACGGTCGGAGATTGGTGGGTGTTGTTCTTCTGCTTGTTCTCGGAATTTTTGTTTTATTTGTTTTCATTCTTTCAAAATTTGCTCCTTGGTTTTGCATTTCTATTTTGATTTGATCTTTTCTTCTATGCAGCGTCTGGCGCTTTGGAATTTCCAATTGGTACTTGGTGTTTGCTTTTTTCCTTTTTTTTTTTTTTGCTATATATATACGCTCAAATACGTGAATAATTCTTCTAAAAAGGACACTCAGTCTTGAAAATGAAAATTATTTGCTTAGAACAAGTATCTCAAACTAAGTTTCGGTTTTCTGCCACAACTAGAAGAAAAGGTTCCTTTGCACATTATCTCACACCAAGTGAAGGCTCTCCTGCTGCTTCAAATGCAATTTATAAGACACCAGTAGTTCCTCTGCTGTTCAGTGAAAAGTGTTCACATGGAATAATTTTGTTTAGCTACTGTATACATTGCTGCTGAATTAATCTTCCATTTCAGATATTTTATGGGGATCAGAACAAACTGACCCCTGGACCTGGGATAGCATGAGTCTCTTCGCCATCAATTTAGTCATAATTGACTTGGATTGCTTGTAAATTTTAAATAGTTATGTTGGTTATTTTGCAAATTTGAAGTTTGATTTAATTTACATAATATTTTATGTTCCTACTTTTTCTTTTATTAATCGGATTAACGTCTTTTCATAAACGACTTCACTTGGCTCTTTCAAAAATAACTAAATGTTAATTTGCTTATAAATTCACTTATAAATTCTTATAAGGTTGGATAAGCTATTTCATTTTGTAATATCTCCTTGAATAATTTATTAAATATAATTTGATTGTATTTTTTTAATTTATAAACCTGATATCTTAAATTGAAAATTTTCTATGTGCCTTTAAAATTTACAAATGCTTATTTATTACAAATATTTAGTTTTTCTCATTAGTTTGCATGATATTATATTTTCTAAAGTTTTCTATTTATATTTAATTCTTGTTGACTGTTTTTCGAATTGAATTTGTTTACGCAATTTTTGTAACACTAGATTTAAAGCCGTTTGAATTATTTACAAATTCCTTTCAGATTATTCTAAAAGGTATTCCAATTAGAATTACGGAAACGTGATACCCGGTAAAGTTTATTATCCGTAAGCACTCAAGCGTTCATTAAGCTTGTTTGCAATGCTTCTGGTGATGCGAGACCCTTGAAGAGGGGAGCACTGATGTTTGCCGTGAATTGTCTTCTCATAAAATCACATGGCACTTAGTTTGTTACGCAATACAGTCTTAATTTATCTGTGTGACCCACTTCGCCGTCAAAGAATGTTTAAAACTGTTCCCGGAGTTTAGGAACTGCCTCCACGAGAATTTTCTTTCCAACCACCTCTGTGTGTAACCCTGGATACACAACAAAGGCAGCCGCGCGGTTCGACCGACTAGAGTGTGGTTCCAGGAATCATCTTCCCCTTGAAACACGAAGTTTTATTCTGTCACAATGTGCCACCCTTGCATTTCTCGATACTTGCGGTAAACATCGCCTGCTCCACCCTAAGCTTCCTCATATGATTAATTACTACTTGCATAAAAGCAAGTATTGCAGATTCACTGTCCTGTAGATAGGGAACGTGTAATTTCTAGGAATAAAACAGAAACAGAATTTTCCAGAACAATTTAAAGTATTCTAAGTTCCTGAATAAATATCGCACTATTCATCCTAAATACTTATGCCAAAGATCTAAGCAGATCTTAACAATTGTTACTTGGTTGACATTTTTGACAGATATTCCTTCAATAATATTGCTCCCATAAGCAGTTTTCGCAAAAAATGCAATTGGAAGTATTTTTAATTATGCATTATTGTTCTTGGATTAAAAAAACACAAAGAAGAAATATATTCAGTGAAACTTGTCGAGCAAAATCATCAACTGTTCTGTGAAAACATGACCTATTTCGCCAAATAGGAGTTCAATTTGCCAAAATACCGCCCCTCTGCGTTTGAAAACCCTATGAAAAAGACTTAGCATTCTTAATGCAGCCTGTTGTGAAGCACTTGTTCTTTCTTTCTCTCTTACCGTTTGTTATTGGGTGTTTAACGACCACCGTGTACAACTCAATGGGCTATAAGAAATCGCCCGTCATTAATCGAGAGCCACTGACTCAAGAAAAGGGAGAGAGCCAGTGACGTAAGACAAACACAACATCTATGCCTCACCGGGATTCGAATTGCGACCCATCTCGGACAAATGATCAGAAGCCATCGCTTAGACCACTGGATTTGGTATTTAGAAATGTTATTCACTAAATCTCTCACTAAGAGGCGGAAGTAAGATTGAGGAATGGGCTAAGGTGTTCGGTATATACGTATTTTGTAGCAAATCGGACTGTGCTACATGTTTCACTGGAGGAAAAGGAATGTAAGGAAATGCCGAACGCATTAGCAGCACTACTGCGGTTGAGCTTTGAAGCCATCTTCCCCCTCCTTTCTCTTTCTTCAAGTCAAAGATGTTATCTTATACCACTTACAGGGGTGCATCAAGCCTGCTTGAATAATACAGCCGCTACGTGAGAAGGCTACGCTCACCGGGATGACGGAGATGAACTTCTACGCGCTCGTCTTGCTTTTATTTAGGAGAATTTAAGATTGAACATGCTGACTCAAGTTAACAGAACACCATACAGCCTGCAAACAATACTCAACGAACTTGACAGACCCCCAAGGGACACCTACCATTTACAATCTCGTGAAAGGTAGTGGCAGACGGAGAGAGAAAAAAGGTAGTTCATGTTTTTAAACTCTCAGCATTTTCGTTATCTTTATAGAACTAAAATAATTAATTATAGGTTTCGTATATTGATGACCGCAAAATGGAGGTAAGCGTTTCAGAAATGACTGTAAGTGGTTGCTTCCTGCAAGTGGCCACCAAATGAAGGTCTCTTACGCATTGGTTCTATTGGTTGTAACATCCGTGCCAGAGAATACGACTCCCATTCGAATAACACCCAACAAAGGTTTCACTGTATTGGGCTGCGTAAAATGCTTTTTTGCCTTTGTAGGGAAAAAAAAGATACAAAAGAGAACAAAATACATACTATTCCCACTTTATTTACTTATGAAGATCTCATTATCTTCCACTGCCTCTCGCCATCTATCGGGTAACTTGAGGACACCATCTACCCAGAACTTCGGAAGTTTTAAGGGATAACTATTCAAGATAATTTTTGCCGTTCACTAAAGAAGAGAAGTTCCTTTCGTTGAGTGAGTTTTATACACAGAGCCTGGAATAAATGTAAATCTGGAAACATAACGTTGGGTGAATACGCCGGGTGTCCGCCCCGGTGGCGCAGTGGTCTAAGTGATGGCCTCTGATCATTCGTCTGAACGGGGTCCGGGTTCGAATCCCGGTGAGGCATGGATGTTGTGTTTGTCTTACGGCACTGGCTCCCTCCCTTCCCTGGAACCAGTGACCAAAAATTAGGGACGGGCGACTGCTTATAGCCCATTGAGTTGCTCACGGTGGTCGTTAAACCTCCAATCAAAAAAAAAAAAAAAAAAAAAAGAATACGCCTGGTGAGTTTGGAGATACCAACCAAATTCCAACAATATTTTTCTCGAAACAAGATATCTGGTTTTGTCCCTTTGGAAGGCAAAGTCCTTTCTGCTAACCATTTCAGGTCAATTGTCATCAAGTGTGGCACTCAGCTGTTTAAATCTGAAACATTATACCTGGCGTGATTGTATTGGCAGCTAAGCAATAGCTGCCAATACAATAGCCACTTCAAGTCGCTACTTTTTATTGATTAATGGCGGCTACTCTCGTTTGTTCCGTTATCTTTTTCACTTGTCATCGGTCATCAACATTCTTTTCAGAAATGGGTCATTTCCATACCGTCTGAAAAGCGAATAGCAAACAGGTACACGGTAGAGAGTATTTTCCTAACTAAAATCGTATTCACATTTAAATTCCTTTCCTGGAAAGAAAACGGTATCTCATGCATTTAAGGTATCATAGTTTCGCTCATTTTTGCGTTTAGATTAATTTGCATCAACTTCTGAAAACGTTTTCCCAACTGAATCACCTAAACTTTCAGACAAACAAAACTCCTTTCGTCAATCCAATTTATGGTAATCCAAAAGCTATATTATTCTTATTATCCTTTCGGATTCATTAAATGAAATTCAAAATGATTCCAGAGAAGGTCAAATTTTAGTTACACCAAATCTTTTTTTTTTTTATATTTAGAGAGCCAACGGCTTCATGTACTCTACAGACAATTTTGATAACAGCAATAAGATATTTTACGCCAAAACGATCAAAATCCTCCACCAGAACGTTTGTGTGATAACTACTTTAAGCTTGTCTTCTATAAAATATAGCTAATTTGTATTTGATTACACTTTGGGTTTGCATACCAACAATAATCTGAAAAGGCCACCCAGTGCTTAATACCTTGCGCAATTAAGTATCATCGCGCTGGGTTTCTAAAAATTAAGCGTCAAATTGCGTCTTACAATTCTGACTATATCCTAAACTTGGGGGTGGGAGGGTTCAAACTCGGATGCTATGCCTCGCCATTAGTGCGCACTTTGAAAGACTACATCTACAAAAAGACAAATTAACACATTTAATGATCAGTCGCTAGAATCACATTATACAAAAAATATACCAGAATTATTTCATTGGTTAGCACTAGCTTAAAATCCACGCAAAAAAGAATGACATTGGGTAAACTTTATACATTTTATGAAAAAGTTTTTCATTTACCTTGTTAAAGTTATCGTAGTTTTATCTTTAATTCGAAACTGCGAAAATAGTACTGTTATTGATATTTAATTTTTGCAATCAAAACCTCTGAAAAAATCGATACTCATAATAAACAGCAACAGTTTACTGCTTCTTTTTTTTTACTGGGGTTTAATGACCACCGTGAGTAACGTGATGGACTATAATCTGTCAGTTGCCCATAATTTATGGCCACAGGTTCCAAGGAAACCAGTGCCGTAAGAAAAATACAACATCATTGCCTTACCGGGATTCGAAATCGGACTCATCACGATCGAATGAGCAGAAGCTTACGCTTTAACCACTGCGCCACTGGAATGACACTTCTCTTTTTCATGGAGTCCAAGAATGTTACTCCACTTTTTTTCATTTCGTCCGTGATTCAGAAATGGTTGAAGACCCGCTGCTGTATAGAAACAAGGGTGCTCAACTGAACAGAAGCACCTCAGCAATAAAGGAAATGTGACATAGAGAAGTGCAATTTCTCGTAGAGATTCCTTCCACAAATCAGGTTTAGACCTGATTACATACTTTTGTTACAAAAGTAAATGCGCTTCCTCTTCATCACTTAAGTATAAATAAGGTAAACCTTGCTAATTATCAAATATACATGGTGGACTCACATTATTGTGCCCACCAGCTAATATCCAGAGTTACCGCTGTGTGCAGCGCGCACAGCAAACAGACCAGCTGGGAGTGAAAGGTGCTAGAAGGTGTGCACAAGTATGTGGAGTCATGCTGACTGCAGTGCATCTGACAGCCGCTGAAGGGTGCGTGGTGGAAAATCGATAGAGCAAACAACACGATAGAGGTGACCTCACAGATGCTCAACTGGGTTTATGTGTGGGGAATTAGGGGCCAGGAAAGTACTTTGACGACTTCATCGAGCTGTTCCAACCATTCTCGGACATTTCTATCTGTGTGACTCATCGCATTGTCCTGCTGGAAGATCCCATCAGCTCCAGAGAAGACAATCAGTATGTACGGGTGTATGTGCTCTGCAAGGATGGATTCATAACGAATTCTGTCCATAGTGCTTTCCACAGGTATGAGTGGACCTAGAGAATGCCACAAAACATTCCCCAGACCATAACGCTGCTTCCACCAGCTTGTGTTTTTCCAGCAATGGTTAAAGAGTGTTTGTTCTACGATGTTTATCGCCTTATACGCCAAAGTCCACCCCTTCGATGAAGCAGAAAACGTGACTCATCGAAAAAGGCAATACTTTTCCAATGAACGGAGGTCTAATTCCGATGCTGCCGTGCAAATTTAAGCCTTTTCTGCCAATGTACCTTCGTTGGTATAGGTGAAGGGACTATCCGTCTGCATCGGAGCGCTTTTCGCAGCAGGGTTCGCGGAACAGTTGTTTTAGACACACTTCCTGTAAGCCCCATGGTTTATTCGACCAGTGAGTTGTGCTTGTCGATCGGCCCGCATGCACCTTCGCAGCCGACGTTCACATCTCACATCAATGACACGCGGTGCTCGCAGTTTAGCGTCGCTTAATCGCAATGGTGCCATTTCTCTAATCACGATACACGTTAACTAACCACAGCAGCTCGTGAACAGTTCACAAATTGCGCTTTTTTCAGAATGACCGCCGCCCTTGGCACGAAAGCAGATAATCATCCCTTTTTGCAAATCTGATAAATCGTTTTTTTTATCCATGACAGTAACGAGTGATATGTTTTCAGAATGCCTACAGCACACCTTATATATCCGCCAAACCAGCTCACGACCGGAACCTTCTTTCATTGGCTACGCGCTGTTGACGTCTATAGTAGGATGTGGTCACAATGATGTGACTCGACTGTGCATAAACAAATATTTACTTCGAACTGCCTCATCCCCGTCGAAACAAAGAAAAGCTCCAGGAGCTTTGTTTCGGTTTCGTGATGCTGACAATTTTGCTTTTGTCATCATTCCTCGGAGAAAAAAAGAATCTACGTATTTTAGTCGCTAAAGCCAACGAAGTGAAAACAGAATTTGATGAACAAATAAAGACATTGCTCTCCCCATTTTTTAGCATCGGTGGTGTAAGGCTAACGCGCTCGGTTAGATATCGAGAGATCCTGGATTCAATCATCCGGTGGTGACCTAATAACAATTTTTCGGTTGCTGTCTGTTGCTAAAACGTGGACATAGCGATGTCTTTGTTTGTTCACTAACGCCGCGTGCTTGGATGATTTTCACTGTGGATCTCGCCCTTTGGATTTAACTGCTATAATTAATACAATATAGCCAGTGCCGTTAATGCCCACGAGATTGAGCAGTCTCAGTAGCTGAGCCCATCTTATGGATTTATGATGTCAGATGCTGACAGAAAAACGCACATAGCGCCGTGGATTGTTGGCAACCGTGGTGTAAGGCTAACGCGCTCGGCTGGATATCGAGAGATCCGGGATTCAATTCCTCGGCTGTGACCGAATAGCAATTTTTCGGTTGAAGTGTGTTGCTAAAATGCGGTGAGAGCAATTTTCACTGGCGCCGCGTGTTTAGAGGATTTTCACAGAATTTGATTTCAACATTTAAAGGAAAGACGTGCCATTTCAGACGCTCATGTTACAATCCGTATTCTTTTTTTCAGCTGTGATTATTCAGTGTTTCCGGATTAGGTGATGTCTTTCTTTTCACTCAGTGAAGTTCTTCATCTGTTTATTTAACAAATCAGTCTTCGTTTTGTTAAGATTAAAGACCTTTTTTTTTTCTTAATCCAACAGCAAACTACTAAACATTCCAATTCAATCCGGACACACCCTGCAAAATATAAGTGGTGTGAATTCCCCGAAAAATTTCTGAAAATAACGTGCAACAAAGTTGCTGGTAGGTGTCCCTGTTTTCCAAAAAAATTTCATTTTTAAAAGTGCCCATTTATTTTAACTTCCGTATTTTCACTGATTTTCCGTAGACAAAAATTCCGTTTATTTCAGAAAAATCCGTTTCAGGTTTTTCCGTATTTAAACGGAAATTCCTCAAAACCGACAACCCTGCATTTCTCAGCCCTTTCTCCAGGTATTCCTTCCTCTCCAGTCAGGATCAAACCTGCGCCGCTTGAGTCGGTTGAACACGTAACGCACACGCCTTTAACCACCGAACCGCAGACACTCGGGAACTTCGATCCCGCACATGGTAAAAGAAATTGCACGGCAATGAAATTTCTTTTTCATTAAAATGAGTGATTTATGTATTTTATTTTCTGTTGGAGCTTATTATTTTTCTGAATAGGTTTGTAATATTTTTTTTTTCTGTAATTGGACCTTTCACAAATTAAACATTTTCCATCCTGATTTTTCGAAGCAACAAAATGCTTTGCAGCTTTATTTTTTTAAACTAACAATGACTTCCAGTTATCTTTAAAACACGTGAAGTGTACCCTGAAGTGCCAGAAAAACTGGTACAGGCGAGCTTATGCAAAATACATAGCAACGTCACCTATGCGCGTACTCGGTTGCGTCCACCAGTTCGTATATAAAGCGACAGATATCTTTGCCAGCTGTCAGAGCTGTTTTCGGCATGAGAATGGCAATTAATGACGACTTAAGCTATTTTCAAAGCGGTGTCATAGTTGGCGCTCGTGAGATGGGCCATAGTATTTCGGAGGTAGAAACAAAGTTCGGATTTTCACGGACGACCATTGCAAGGGTATAACGTGGCTACAAGAATTCCGGCAAAACCTCCAACCTACGATAGCACTGTGGCCGTAAAAAGACATTGGATGAACGTGACCATCGTCGGCTGTCAAGAATCGTTTCACGCGATAGGCGTGCAACACTCTCGCAGGTATCATCGGAATTCAATGCTGCCGCCCCGGTGGCGCAGTGGTCTAAGGCGCTGGCCTCTGATCATTCGTCCGTAAGAGGTGCGGGTTCGAATCCCGGTCAGGCATGGATGTTGTGTTTGTCTTACGGTACTGGCTCTCTCCCTTCCCTGGAACCAGTGACCCTAAATTAGGGACGGGCGACTGCTTATAGCCCATTGAGTTGCTCACGGTGGTCGTTAAACCTCCAATAAAAAAAAAAAAAAAAAAAAAATAATTCAATGCTGGAGCTTCAACAAGCATCAGCGTCCGGATTGTGCAACGTACCCTTCACGATATGGGCTTTGGAAGCCGACGCCCAACTCGAGTCCCCTTGACTGGAAACAAGTAGCCTGGTCTGACGAGTTGCGTTTCCAACTGTATCGGGCAGATTGAAGGATTCGTGTGTGGCGCAAATCCCATAAAGCCATGGATCCCGCCTGTCAACAGGGAACTGTACCGGCTAGTGGGAGGTCTGTAATAGTATGGGGTGTGTTTAGCTGGACCAGTGGGACCACTGGTATGTCTACAAACGTCTGTGACCGGCGGTCAACGCTATGTACGCATCCTTTCTGTCGAGGTACACCCGTTCATGTCCTGCATTCATGCTGATGGGTTGGGCCTGTTCCGACAGAACAATGCACCTCCACACAATTGCCGGAACGCCACATTACGGTTAGAGGAGCATTCATCTGAGTTTGGGATGTTGCCATTTTCACCCAAGTCCCCAGATCTGAACGTGATAGAACACATTTGGGATGCGATGCAACGCGCTATTGAACACAGGAATCCGAGACCTCGGAATACACCCGAATTGTGGAACTCTCTGCAGGAAGTATGGTGTGCATTACCTACAGCCAATTTCCAGAAGCTAGTGGAGTCCACGCCCCATCGTATTTCTGCAGTCCTGCGCTCCCGTGGGGGACCTACGAAGTATTAGACTGGTGAACCAGTTTTTTTGGCACTTCAGTGTACTTGATTACAGTATTATTTCACACAAAAAAACCCCTTCCAAATATAAGATTTGCTCTTGACATTTTTTCCTTCAGTTGTCTAAAGGCTGATAAATAGACACTTGTATAACCATCTAGACAATAAGTTAAGTACCCGATTTCTTTCAGTAACACAATATATGTAATAAATAGCTGGTGCACAAAATAGAGTACAGGAAAAGAAATATCCTGTGCCACAATAAACAAAATTCATACGATATGCTATCCACAATATCCGATTTCTCTACGGAACTTGAAAATTCGACAGACGATTGAAATTAAAAGGTAATCAAACTTCAAGTATTCTCACCAGTCGCTTTTATTGCCGGTAATTTCTCGTCATACGGATACGGAAAAAGTGAGAACCGAGTTTTTCCGATAATATACAAAGGGAATTGCGGAAAGGTTTCTGAACATTCAAAATTTTCCTTTAACGCATCTCTAAAACGGTAATACACCGTGAATATAAGAATAAAACTGCGGAAAGGTTTCTGAAAATTCAGAATTTTCCCCAGGCACGAAAAATCCGTGAAATTCAGGTTTCTTTCCACCACTTCACGAAAAAGGTTGTTTCAGAAATATGCTTCGTTTAATTCACGAAAAAAATCACAGTAAGTGGCTCGTGAATTTCAGAATTGTGTTTACAGTGGGGGCAAGAGTGCCGCAATGTTTGTAGTACGGTTATAAAAGTATGTCGCTGAAACTTGCTAGAAAGAAATTTCAGTACCCTACTGAAATGTCTTTATTTTTTTAGGTTTTGAAATTTTTAAGACAGCATGTTATGAAAACCAATCAAATCCTACAAATTATTAGGATTTTAAAACAGAAATTAAGAAGAAATAGAGAAAAAAAACCTTTTCTTACCTGTAAGTTACGTAAAAATAAAGGGGCAGACTAAGAAATTCTCCGAGTCCGTATAAAGTGAGCGCTAGAGTAGGTACCCAGCCTTTATCGCATACCAGGTCCCACTGAAAGAGTAAATGGCAAAATGTTATCAAAGTTGCATTAAAACAATGTCACATGTAAAAACATAACCAAAATTAATAATACTTTATTTTTAATATTACTTGGGAACATTTTTATGTCAAAAATAAAAAACCCCGAGCTTTTCAAAGCAACACATATAATTTTCCATGTCAGCCTTTTAGAAGCAGAGACATTGGGGCAAATTCAAATACAATAAAATCTCGTTACAACGGAACAAGAGGAAAGGGAAATGCTGTCCCGTTATACGTGGTTTGGGGTGCTCTAAGTGCACAAAATACTCAGATATTGTACTAAATAAACAAAAAGTTAACAAAATGAAATGTATATTTGATACATAAGTTTGCTGGGCGGTGATCTTTGATGGGCAACTGTTTATTCCGAGTTAGTGGAGCATTAATGCTCCACTGACAGTGACAAGAGAGAGAGAGAGAGAGAGAGAGAGAGAGAGAGAGAGGAAGAGAGATGTTTCTTTCGCCGTAGAGAATTGGAAGATGATCATAACTTTATTCTTGATTGACTTATTCACCATATCAGTCGGAAACAGATACTGTGGGAACGTAATATAACTTCGTGCCCAATAGCCCGAAAATTGTGTTACTTAAAGAAGAAAATGGGCTCAAAATGTAAATCCATAGCCAAAACCAGGGGAAAAAAATTCTGTACATTATTTACAATCTGATATTCTTTTGTAAATGGAAATATACAAAAGCGCCATCTTGCGGTAGCACTGTACGGTATGAAAGCTAAAAAAATACGGAAGTTATTTTTCATAACGGAGGTATGGAAGAACAATTATTAAAATGTGATATTTAGAAGCACGTATAATAAGAAAACAGTGTATGCACATAAACTCTCAGCGGAAAAAATGTGCTGAATTTAAATTAGATTATTTTCTGAACCTATACCGCATTGGACGGTACGGTGCAAGACAAGAATTTTTCAATAGGATTTTCAGAACTGGACCATTTTCTCATCACCTGGGTGGAGGGGGTGTCGAGAGTAGGGATTAATCCCCTTCGAGTTAAAAACTTCTCACTTCCACTCAAACAGTGCAAAACGTTTCTTTCTCAATCTCCGTTATAGCAAAGTATCATGACTGTTCAAAAAATGTACTTCCAATTTTTAATGTAATGTTAAAAATACAAAAACTAGGTAAATACCAAAGAGCCAACAGTTGTAAATATAAAGTGAAACGTAAAAGTTATGTGAACGCCTGCAACACAGAAATGAGAAATTCAGAAGGAAAAACGAACCAACTCAGAATGAGGACACGTGTGGGGGAGATCCGGCACACGATGTGAAGTCCGTCCACACTGACCAGCGGCAGTCAGCTCTGGCCTGAAATTTGTAGGTTTGTCAAGCAACATGAATGCTTCAGTGTACCGAAATAAGTTAATTGTGCACATTGTGACACGGTTTCACACTGCTATTGGACATGTATTTCGCTTTCTCAATGACAGTGCAACTAATCTCCATGCCTAGCGCGTGCTTTAGGAGCTGAAAAATTATGCAATTGAATCGTTACATCTGCTTCTGAGGTCTCCAGACTTTAATCATATTAAGAGCATTTGGACGCTGTACAGCACGGCGACGCCTGGATAACCACGTTCGATACTCCAATACACTGACTGACCTCCGTAACGTGTTGCCTGTAATATGGGATGAGCTGCCCCACCCACTCATCAATAATGTCATTGGAAATATGCCTCGTATGTGTCAATACGTCCTTCAACACAGAGATGGTATTATAGGGTACTCAAATCGAGAGATATGGACGTTCTCCCAATTTACCATACTGTCTATATTGCAGTGATACTTTGTTGGGAGCAGAAATTGCGCAATAACACTTTTGGTAAACCCACTCTTTATCGTTTGTGTTACGAAGCTCTACGGATGCTATTTCAGTGTGTATTACTTGGGTCAGATACACATATCCTTTATGTCGTACATTATCCCTAACTTTATGTAACCAGTGTTGTTGCCTGGATAACCTGATGACGCACGTTACCAAGTCATTTGCCTAGTAAATGTCGTTTACGTGCATCTGCATAATTCTAACTCAGGGGCTGGTGTGTGTATATTGCTCTGCCGTGTGGCTCCCTGAGCCTCCATCATTTTTCAATTCATTGTATTTCATCCACAATTATTCAGGATGATTCTTTGTAATTTTTTGGTTAAATAAACTGATCTCGGATCGTACAGATGAGTCGGAAGACCCTATACTGTTACTGAAAAATCACTGTTCCTGTTATCACCAGTGACAAAAAGTAACAGTTCCAAAACTCACTGATAAAAAGTCACTGTTAGACTTGTCCACGCATGCTTGGGGTCCAAAATAACTACGTCATAATTTTGATTACCCTGTAACTGTATCTATAGAATTTGTCTTGTTTTCCGTTGAAACATCATAGAAGTCGGTAGTGATGAGAGCTTTCTTTCAATCCCTCCTTTTTCCCACGTTTAAGATGGTTTTTGTTTTGCCTTCCGCTGTGCACATGCTCGTGAGCAATAAATTCTATGTGAGCCAATTTTAACAATGATTTTGTAATCGTTACAGGCGGGACGGTGACTCGCCGTTCCATTACTGCTCCGTCAGCTCTGTCGTAAAAAGTGTTTTGCCACTCTGTCACAGATTTCGTAAACGATTGTGTCAGCGTTTAAAGTACCCGTTACTTTAAACGCTGACACTATCGTTAATATTTATATTATATATAAACATTATATTACATTACATTACATTACATTACATTATATTATATTATATTATATTATATTATATTATATTATATTATATTATATTATATTAGAAAGGAGAGACAGAGAAGATGTCTGAGTTACATGTGTCTACGAAGTGGCATGATGTCCGTGTAAAGGGGATTGGCCCTTCCTCATCATGCCTTTTTTTCATGGAGCGGACACTTGAAGGAAGAGCTTTCATGAGTGGCAAGTTTGTAGTCGATAATACTGGGATGAGAAGAGCAATGCAATTATTCTGTTGTAGGTCTCTTCAAACCCGGTTGCTAAGTCAACGGTTTAGGTAGTGCGCAGAACGGTTTGGACACCATTCAGCTCAAGTATGTCAGCGGATTACAGAGTTAATACTCTTCACATTATGTTTAAAGCAGATGCACATATTCAAGATCCTGTGTCGTAATTTACACAAAGTTTATAATTCGAGAGAAGTGCGAAAAAAATACTGTATGAACACAGTATACATTACGCCTTGTGAATTTGTTTCTCTCTTATGTATATGAAAATACCGTCTTGGTATTCGTATGGGAGTAGACATCTGTCATACATAACACGATATGCAACTTGTTCATTAACCACCTTTGACGAAATGAAAAAGAGCACTTACGCATTTAATCAAATTAAAAACGGTATTTACAAGTTAAAACATGTGATAGGTAAAAACACTAGATCTTTCGATCACACTAGTGATCTTCATCAGGTCTCCCACCCAATGGCATCAGAGTACGTCGACACGCAACCTATATAGGGATTTTTGATGACCCAAAAATGGGTAGAGCGCATGCTCACGAAAGTTGTTGTGAACACAGGAGGAGAGTCGAATTGGTGTTACACAAGTATTAATAATTCCGCTGTAATTATTATTTCCGCAATGTTCAAGTAGAGCAGTCCACGTTCGTGGGAGAAGAGAGGGTATATCGTCATTACAGCAAATACCTCTATCATGGTGAATATACAAGCTTTCTGCAAAGAAGGTCATGCTTTTGGTACTGCGTGTAATGAGGATTTTAACTTCATCCCACAATGGTCTATGTGTGCCGCTAGCTACCAATCGGGCTAGGGCTGTCGAATGTGAGCCTGTTCTGACATCGCGTGAGTGTTCAAGCAAACGGGTTTTTAAATTACGTAGGGTTGAGCCCATGTACACTTGATCTATTTCATTAGGGTTAAAACTCTCAGGGGATAAGGTAGACGCCGTACCTGTGTTTGGTTTCAACGGGAACACTGTCACGTTTAGAGTGTACAAATTACGTGTTTGTAAACCAAAGTTTATATTAAACCTGGCACATGCATGTTTTAAAACGCTGGTGCAGCCGGGAAAATAGCTCATGGATCCTACGTACTTGGTGATAGTGCGGGTTCGTTCTAATGCGGTAAACGCAGGTCGTCGATGCATGCGGAGAATGGTGTGTACCAGGTCTTTCTGGTACCCAAATTCGCTAGCAATGGCAAAGATTCGTTTAAGTTCGATGCGTCGTAGGCGTACAGATGACGAATGCGTAAATGCCCGTCGTACCAGGTAGCTCAGGGAAGCCAGCTTAACAGTTAAAGGCTACGCTTAGTTGTATGGGGCTATAATTGGGTGAGATGTGGGTTTACGGTACACTGCGTATTTTAAAGTGAAGTTTTGGGGCTCCCGTTCTATGAGCAAGTCTTAGAACGGGAGTTTTAAGTTATTTTCCAATTCCAAAGTGAGGTTTATGGAGCGATATTTAGAGTTTAGCATACTGGGAAAATGCAGCAGGTCGGAATACAGTCTTGGTACCATTTTCATTTGGTTGTTCGGACTCATTTTCAACGCTGCTTACAATATCTTGTGAACCAGTAGATATTACTCTCTTATCTCATAGTTTGAAATCATGAGTTTATCGCTTCCAAGGGAACATCCTGAAACGCTACTTTCAGACAAATTTCGTGTGTTACAGATTTAAGCGGAAGGTACTAAAAGTCTCAGCAACCTCAGGCAAACAACAGGAAAAGTTTTCTTAGGCGATTCTATTCTGGAAATGCTAATATAGCTGGGGAGAGGTACCAACCTTTTAGTAATGGCTTTAATCATTTTTTTCCGTGGGATTCCTCGAGGAAATGCATGACGAAGTTGAAGAAATGCCGTGGAATTAATCTCATTATTCCGGTTGGCTTTCTTCCCTCCAGGGCGACTCTGGGGAAATTGGCTTCCTCCGCTCGCCGATAATGGAGAACAACACGCCACAAATCACGAATTCAAATCTGCTCCATACACCGATGAAGTCAAGTGCTGAGTTTTATTTCTGGCATCTATTTGGATTAAACAGATCTCATTTTGTGCTGAAAAGCAAAGCCGTTTCAAAGAGAGCCCGAGATTTGCTCGAATTGCAGATGAATAGTTCAGAAAAGTGCTACTTGGAATTCGTCGCGTTGGGGAAACTCTGTCCCCGAGCTATTTCATTTATCGAAGTAGTTACGTTCACATTGCTTTTAATTATTGCCTTTAAAGTAACACGCTACTGTTTCGTTGTAGCACTTCATTAGTTTATTAGGGATTTTATCATTGAAGGTTAAACTGCTGTGTACGTAAAGCTAGAGTTGAGTATGGAGTAAATGGGTTTTAATGTTAAGGCTAACCTTCCCTGCTAATCTTCCAGTGTTTAATGGTGAGAACTATGAACACCTCTCACCACAGTCTTTAATTTATTGATATTGTGACCTATATAATTCATTGGTCCTTGCAGTTTCCTTATCTTTTTAGCCGGGAAGAACATATGAAGTGAGTTTCAGTGTCAACGCTGAAATCAGCTTGAACATATACACTCATCGTCAAAAAATTAGTTGCACCCAGAAGGACGTGTCGGATTCCAATGTTATTTAGGAGGAAGGTAAACCTCCTAAATAACCACCATTACCATAACCACCATTACACCGTTACCAGGAACAATAAATGATAAACATTGAGAATGGTATGGGCAAAATTTATTAAGCTACCTGCTAATAAATAACGTATCTCAGTATGGCGTCTGGTCGCCATGTTTGCTCACACAATAAGAATAGGAAGATTATTTAAGCGCAGTATGTACACTATCTACCAACAAATAATTGGACACCAGTGATAGCAAAGGAACACGAAGTTTATTCACCTTCAATAGTTGGTGGAGCCTCCACGAGCGGCGATTACAGCTAAGACCCTCCGGGGCATACTCTCAACTAGGCGTAGTAAGACGGTTAGCGGTATTTTCTTCCACTCGACTTGGATAAGACAGGTCAGTTCCTTCACCGATTTCGGACGGTGGGGGCACCCCTTAAGTCGACGCTCCAACTCGTCTCAGAGGTGCTCGATAGTGTTAAGATCCGGGCTCTGCGCTGGCCAGTCCATTAGATTAAGCCCATTGTCACCATACCAAGCCATGGTGGACCTCGCAACATGACAGATGGCATTGTCATTCTGAAAGTAACATGGGTCCAACCCGTAAAACTGCCACAACGTAGGAAGCGCGTGGTCACACAAAATGGTGCAGTAGGTCTCGGCGTTGAGTCTACCAGGAATTGTGACCAAGGTTCCCGTGCCATACCAGGAGAAACACCCCTATAGCATAATTTCACCGCCGCCGAAATTCACAGTTGGCACAATACATTCCGGCAGAAGGCGTTGTCCAGGCAGACGCCAAACCCAGACTCTACCATCCGAACGGTAAAGAGTGAACCTTGATTCGTCGCTCCAGAGAACCTGTTTCCACTGTTCAACGGTCCACTGTCGACGTTCTTTGCACCACGTTAGCCGAGCAGCGCTATTGGACTTGATGATCGAATGCTTGTGGGCGGCAGCACGTTCATGATAACCGAGCAGGTGGGCTTTTTTACGGATGGCATTCATCGAAAGAACACTCCCGGATGCCTGTTGAAACTCCTCGCGGATGTGGTCCATCGATTTGGTGCGGTTCTTCCAAATTTCTCTGGACAGCACCCGTCGGTCTCTAACTCCCAGTTTTGTGGGTCTGCCGGGTCGGGCAACATTCCGACAGTCACCTCTCATCTTCCACTTGCCAATCACGTAGGCCACTGTGGATTTTGGGTACCTGCTGGATATGTCACGTATGGATCGGCCATTTCTGTGATACCCGACGATTACACCTTTCTCGAAATCAGAGAGCTCCGAACTGCGTGGCATCTTGCATGCGACTGGTTGCGCTGTTGTTTCCCACACGATAATTAACGGCGGCGGCCGTGACGTGTATCAGGATCGCAGATATCGTCGATTTGCAGGTGTGTCCAATTACTTGTTGGTAGATAGTGTAGATGAATGTAGACGTTAGCTGTAGTTGCACGATGAAACAATAAAACTTAGTGATAAGTTAAAACTTTATTGAGATAAAAATTCATGCACATTTGTTAAAATACCATTAGACCTTTTAAAGCTGCATCATCCTCATCTTTAGATAGAAGAAACTACATCGTGAAACAGACATGGGTACATATACAGGGTGCCCAGTAAAGTCCTTTCTCAGCCCCGTAAATTTCCAACGCCGACAGCAAAAATGGTGTCTAGGTATAGTAAAGTGGCTATGCACTATTTGTTGAGACCGCTTACAGCGCTTCCTAGCGGCAAAGTCAGGAGTTAGCGTGCAGATCTCAAAAACTATACAAGTTACGGGAAAATAGTCGATTGCCACTCAAAGAGGCACAAAGGTAATAGTAAAACGTTTTAGGTCATGATACCTAAGGTGCGAAGGTGAAATTAAATAAAGTCTGAGGTCGGTAGACTTGTGAGTAACGACAGCTAGTGACAAATATCATTTAGCAAATGTTTCCATGCCTGATGAACCAAAGCAGGTAGATCCTCATTACAACAGGTATTTAAAAATGACAAATGTACAAACTCTCGGTGAATAGTAGAGAGGCCTTTTTGGTAGGGCAAGCAAAGATGGATGCTTCGGTCCAGGAGGGGAAATGTGAGCCCTTATTAACAAGGCGAGACAAGGCGGTAGATTGTGAGCCAACTTTAACGTTATACACATGTTCAAAAAGTCTAGTTTTAAGCTTCCTTGATGTAAAGTTTCATCCGTTATTCAGCTTACAGGAAATCTTCTTCTCACCCGAATTTGATTCCTGTTTTTTTCAGCCACCCCCGTTCGTAATAAACTGGCTTCTATCAAATTTCTAGTCAACAGAGCTTTTTGTCACTCTTCAGATAGGCATAGTCGTTTTTGTGAATTAGATAGGATTTACGAACTGGCTCTGACATACGGCTATCCGAAGTACCATGTTGATCGTATTCTACGGAGCTTTCAAAGGAAAACCCTCACGATATTGACTCCTAAAAGTAATCGTCGTAGGTTTGTGAGTTGTATGGAGTTCATTCCTGGATCTGTTAACATTCTAAAAAGCATATGCTGGCGACACCATTTGGATTTTGCATTAAAACTAGAAAAATTCTGGCTATGGTTCAAAATGACCGTGACTCAGTGGAGCTTACTGAGAGACATGGTTTGTAATGTGTTCCTCCAAAACTCATGGGGGAAGAAACTAGGGGCTTGGTTTACATTGGATCAACATCAAAGAGGATTAAGAGAAGATTTTCTGAACATGTGTATAACGTTAAAGTTGGTTCAGAATCTACCGCCTTGTCTTGCCTTGTTAATAAGGGCTCACATTCCTCCTCCTGGACCGAAGCAACCATCCTTGCTTGCCCTCCCAAAACGGCCTCCTTACTATTCACCGAGAGTTTGCACATTGTCAGTTTTAAATATCTGTTGTAATGAGGACCTACCTCCTTTTGTTCATCAAGCATGGAGACATTTGCTAAACGATATTTGTTGCTAACTCTCGTTATTCTCAACCCTACCGACCTCAGACTTTATTTCATTTCATCTCCGTATCTTAGGTGTCATAACCTAAAATATTTACTATTACCTTTGTGTCTCTTTGAGCTGATACTGCTCTAATTAACTCCTACACATATATGTGCCCATGTGAGTTTCACAACGTAGTTTCCTCCATGTGAAGATGAGGCTGATGCAGCCTTGAAAGGTATAATGTGTATGTGTTTTTATCTCATTGAAGTTTTAACTTATCAGTAAGTTTTATTGTGTCATCGTGCAACTACGGCTAAAGTCTACATTCATTTGATCACACAGCATGCCAGACGTTTCGGCATGGACTTGCACAGGTCCCTAATGGTGTCTTGCGATAAGCCATCCCATGAAGATTGAATTTTCTCACGCAGTTCCTGCAGATTAGGCGATAGGAGTGGAGTGCGGATAGCGGGTCAAATAGCACTCCACATATTTTTAATCTGCGATAGGTCTGGCGATGTGGCCGGCCATGGCAGACTATCAGTGCTTTGAAGGCAAGCTCTCGAGACAGCAGCACTATGCGGACTAGTATTGTTCTGTTGGAAAATCGCACCCGAGTGAGCGTTCAGAAAAGGTAGGTCCACTGGTTGCAGGACCTCATTAACTTAACGTTGGGCTGTCAAAGATTCTGTAATGAACACCATAGGTGATCTGGCATCGTAGGCAATTGCGCCATACAGCATGACACCACGTCTTCTGGATGTGTGAGGCTCGACAACAAACCGTTCATCACGGCGCTGACCACGCTACTTCCACGCACGGATTCGGTGGTCGTCTCCTGCAAGACAAAAGCGTGAATCGTCACTGAAGATTACCCGCTGCCATTCTGAGTGGCTCCATGGCAGTCTGAAACGACACCGTTGCAGTCCTTGGTTGCATGCAATGGTCTTAAAGCCGTCTGCCAATTGTAGTGGCACTAAACCGACGATGCATGGAGAGCTCCAGTGGTTGCCGAAAATCCGCAATCGCGGCTGTTGGGTCATCCAGCGCATGTCGGACAACCAGTCGGCCATCTCTCTCCGTGGTTCGTCCAGGTCTCCCAGAACCTTCCTGTCCTTGCTGCGTGCCTTGTTATATCAACTACCGCCAACAGCTTTCAAAGATGATATCCGAACGACCGGTAGGTGGCGCAATACGGCGATCAGACATTCCCGCTTTCCGGAGCCCGGGGATTCGGCCGCCCCCAAACTCCTCCAAATGCTCGAATTGTTTCCGAGCTTTTCTCCGGGGCATGCTTCACTTGCAAAAGGTGCAACCAAGAAATTGGCAAATGCGTGCAATAGACGACCTTATATAGACCTTATATGGCCGAGCGTGATACTTGAATTATCGGCATGCGTTTGGATATCAACCCTACCTACCGAGTTTCATTCCGGTCGGTTGCTTTCTTCTGGGTGATACTATTGTGTCGACAATGTGTGAATATTCGCTGTCTAAGAAGTGGGCCGAACGCTGTTGGAATGAGTAAACCTGCGTATCATAATCCTTGACATCGTCTTTCTCTTGCTGCGAGAATTTGTCATTTAGAGGGATGACTAATAGTACTTCTTTTTCACTGGTTATCGTGACATGAGAATGCCTTGTGTCAATGAGCATAGAATAAAAGACCGGAAGAGAGCGCTTATCAGTACTAGTAGTACGTTTATGGTAGGTACGGCACATACACGGTCGAGTCACCTTATTGTGACTACTAGCTAATATCCAGAGTAACCGCCGTGTGCAGCACGGACAACAGCTAAACGGGCTGGGAGTGACTCAAATAGGTGCTGGAAAATGTTCACAGGTATGAGGAGCCATGTTGACTGCAGTTCATCTGAAAGCTGCTGGAGGGTGCGTGATCTAAGATCCATAGGACGAACAACACGATTGAGGTGGTCCCACAGATGCTTAATTGGATTTAAGTCTGGGAAATTAGGGTGCCAGGGAAGTACTTGGAAATTATCATCGTGATCTTTTAACCACTCTCGGACATTTCTAGCTGTGCGCCACGTCTCACTGTCGTGCTGGAAGATCCAATTCGCCCCAGGAAAGACAATCAGAATGTATGGTTGTACCTGTTCTGCAAGGATAGATTCATCGGTCTACAGTGCCTTTCAAGGTATGAGTGGACACAGAGAATTCCATGAAAACATTCCGCACACAATAACGCTGCCCCCACCACCCTGTGTTCTTCCAGCAATGATTGAAGAGTGTTTGTTCTCCGATATTTCTCGCCTTATACGCCAACGTCCATTATTTCGATGAAGCAGAAAACTTGACTCATCGGAGAAGGAAATCTTTTGCCAATCAGCGGAGATCCAACTCCGATACTGCCGTGCAAATGTTAACTAGTTTTGCCGATGCACCTTTCTTAGCATAAGTGCAATGACCATCCGTCTGCACCGGAGCCCCGTACGCAGAAGGGTTCGCTGAACTGTCGTTTTAGGCACACTTCCGGTAGCCCCCTG
Organism: Macrothele yani; assembly: GCA_039090855.1. Lineage (NCBI taxonomy): Eukaryota > Metazoa > Arthropoda > Arachnida > Araneae > Macrothelidae > Macrothele > Macrothele yani. The sequence goes on from CM076995.1 coordinate 194,051,121, forward strand.
GCTCATTCGGCTAGCGAGTTGCTTCAATGTAACATGCCCATCAGCCCGCACGCACCTTCGAAGCCGATGTTCACCTCTCACATCAATGGCATGTGGTGGTCCATAGTTTACACGTCGCTTATTCGCAATAGTGCCAGTTCTCCAATCACGATGCGCTTTAACCACAGCAGCAAGCGAACAGTTTACAAACTGCGCTGTTTCATAAGTACAGCCACCTTTGGCCCGATAACCGATAATCATCCCTTTTTGGAAATCTGATAAATCGCTCTTTTATTCCATGACAGCAACGACTGATATGTTTTCAGAATGCCTGCAACACACCTTATATACCCTCGAAGCCAGCTCACGCGACGTGCCTTCTTTAAGTGGTCACACGCTGTTGACCTCAAAAGTATTAGTGGTCACAACAATGTGACTCGACTGTGTATGTTGTGGTAACGGGAATTGTTTTACCGTAGCTTATGTAAAACCCGGTCGCTATGTGAAACATTTCTGTTTGGGGAGCGCAGAAAATTTTGGGAACCATTTGGTTCTGAAACATCGGTCTATTAAAGTGTTAAACTCTGGACGAGCGACAACATGAAATTTAAAATCTCACATGCATCGTTTCATTATAAAACAAAATTGAAGTAATCAGTGTAGATAAACAAGCCTTCTTTTACACGATGATCAGAAGGATTGATCTGTACTCAATTGTAACAAAACATAATTGAATAATTCAATACTAAGTGCAGATATATATCGTACAAGGTTTTTTTTCGAAATTGCAGAGCATTTCATCGTCATGTACATCTTACATCAAGGAGAAAATTACTAGAATAGGAACAAAACACCGTAATTTAAAAATACATATAAATAAAGAATTAAACGCTAATGGCGCGTGATATTAACAAATAGTTAGGGGTGATTTACATACATGTGCATGCGGTATTTAGGGGCGATGCATAACATGTGCGTGTGCGTTTTTTGGCATGTGATTAAAGTCGTAATGATTGTATTGTATTTAGGTCACTTTTTTTTTAACACCGTTTTTGGTTAAATTGAGGATGCCGTTACTTATCAAACAGTGGTAGCCATGTTGGATGGATACAAATTGGAGGATCGTAATTTCAGCATTTGGGTTTGTGAGAGAGGATAAGTAGACTTTCGGCGTACAATAGAGATCTTCTTGTGTTAAAAGGTTGCCAAGATCTTGCTTTGTTCCCAGTCTGGATAGTGCGTGCCATTATTGACTAGACGGGATTGTGAGGTGGAATTGGAATGGGTTATAATGTGAGGTGATAGTGAGGTGGAATTGAAATAGTCATAATAGAAGTATCTACTTCAATCAATCCCGTTACCATGTCGCACGACCTAAAATCCAGCTAGGCATATATCATTATGTAATGTACGCCAAAAATTATGTCTCAGTAAGAAAATATTTAAAATTCGGAATCTTTCGTAATATCTGAAAAGTAAGCAAGACAGGATCACAACTATCAGGGTACTGGAGGCAGCTCGGACTTCTTTGAAAACTAAATGATGTTGTAAATTTTGTCTTTTATTTTCGGTGGTTTAAGCTAATTTCTTTCGGATTTCATTGTAAGCCTAAATAATTTATCTTATTTATTCGTATATTGCTCTACAGCACAAATGTTAGACAATTTAATAAGGATGACTTCTCAATCTGAACCAGTAGGAACGCCAATTATACTGTACCACATGGACAAAAAGGGTAACGGAAGAGAGAAGTCATTCCTATTAGGCTATATAATTAAGTTATATAAGATAAAAAAAGAGTAAGTAGTCGAGGTGTAGATTTGCTGCTGTCCATTTTTTTTTTTTTTTTTTTTTTTTTTGATTGGAGGTTTAACGACCACCGTGAGCAACTCAATGGGCTGTAAGCACAGACAAACACAACTTCCATGCCTCACTAGGATTTGAACCCGATAACCTTTCGGACGAATGAGAGATGCCATTGTTTAGACCACTGTGCCACCTGCTGTCCTGCTGCTTTGAGTATTTTCAAAAGGGGTGTGTGTATGTAATATTTTGTCATTTAAGTGTATATACCCCATGTGGCTAACGGTGCAAACATTGAACATCTGTAAATTTCTGTAACAAATTTCGTGTTTCCCTACAAACCGGTGCAACGTGAGTGTCAGTGTTTTAAATAGTTTTCGTTTTATAAAATGCTGAGAGAAACACTGTCTATTTAAATTGTAACTACCCTGTATAATGTCCATGTTGTATGCGGCATGTACATTATACGGAGATGTACTATATCTTTGAAGGGTAGCGTAGTTATGTTTTCGCTTTGGACACATTTTCTGTGCTCATACAAATCCTTCTTCAGTTATCCATGAAATGCAAAATTATTGTAACAATGGCCGCGTTTTTGTACGTACTTTCGAGCTTTTCTCTCATAATATTTTTCCGCGAGGTCGAATGAATTTCTTTCTTTATTATAAGAAAAGATGTAACGCCTAAAGATGGCATCGAAGTACAGTTAACGCATTGCATGTGAGATTATTTGGAAAAAACGTTTGTGTTCGGTAGAATGAGTTTGAATTGGCTTTGTGTTTGATCATATTTTTATTTTAAAATACATTCTTGGTGTGCATAGCAATATTAGTTTGTACGGGATGTACCTCGTTTTTTTTTATATTCAGAATTTGTTTAATTCAATAAAAATCTCTGTTCGTTTTGAATCTAGATCCATTTCTTAATTTTCGTAACTTTTTCCTGTTTCTTCCTTTTTTGTCTCTCGGAGCAAAATACAGTATATGTTAACTGGTTGTTTGAATAAACATATATAGCATTTTTTTGATGATTTTGGTGTTCTGTAAATAGAGATTTAGTACCAGTGTAAGTTTCTACTGGATTTCACTGAACCGATATCATGAGTATCATAAAATAACGCTTTTGTTTATATGAGCTCAAAATTTGCAACAATCATTGCACTGTTAGAAACTTTGCAGTAGGTTGCACCAAAAAAAAGTGGTGCTAGAACAGCTGCACCCCTTTTGAGGTCAAACGTAAACTACTCTCTGGCACACGAAACACAAAAATGGATTACAATTATGGTATCCAAACTGATTGGTGCAAAGTTTCAGTCACTGCACCATGTTGTATGTTTCACGCGCCGTACACTTCAGGGACGCAATGCTCTAAGCGCTGGGTTTTTCACCATTCGCCCGTGATGGATCCAGGTTCGAATCCCGGTGAGGCAGGGCTGTTGTGTTTGCCTTGCAGCACCTGCTCTCTCTCTCCCCCATCGCTAGAGGTAGTCGCCCTAAATATTACGGACAGACGACTGCTTATAGCCCATTAACTTGCTCACGATGGTTGTCAAACCAAAAAAAAAAAAAAAAAAAAATCATCACACAAGAACATACCGTAGCCTCAAAAGTGGTGTAGTACCATACGTCAAAATTTTTAAGTGTACTATCATGCAAGAGAGACGGCAAGAAGAAATAGGCTCCATTACGGTGCCGGAATAGTGAGACCCATAGGTTTCTGGCAAGGAGTCTTATGAGGTATGGGTACTATCTTTGTCTTATAGTTTTAGCTTTGGTCCCTGGAATCATTGGTCTCAAATTAGGAAAGGGAGATTTGTAATATACACTATCTACCAACAACTAATTGGACACCTGTGATAGCAAAGGAAAACGAAGTTTATTCACCTTCAATAGTTGGTGGAGCCTCCACGAGCGGCGATTACAGCTGCGACCCTCCGGGGCATACTTTCAACTAGGCGTTGTAAGACGGCTAGCGTTATTTTCTTCCACTCGGCTTGGAGTGGACAGGTCAGTTCCTTCACTGATTTCGGACAGTGGGGGCACCCTTTAAGCCGACGCTGCAAATCGTCCCAGAGGTGCTCGATAGGGTTAAGGTCTGGGCTCTGCGCAGGTCAGTCCATTATATGAACCCCATTGTCACCATACCAAGCGATGGTGGACCTCGCAACATGACAGGGGGCATTGTCATCCTGAAAGTAACAAGGGTCCACCCCGTAAAACTGCCACAACGTAGGAAGCGCATGATCATCCAAAATGGTGCGGTAGGTCTCGGCGTTGAGTCTATTAGGAATTGCGACCAAGGGTCCCGTGCCATACCAGGAGAAACACCCCTATAGCATAATTCCGCCGCCGCCGAACTTCACAGTTGGCACAATACATTCCGGCAGGAGGCGTTCTCCAGGCAGACGCCAGGCCCAGACCCTGACATCCAAACGGCAGAGGGTGAACCTTGATTCGTCGCTCCAGAGAACCTGTTTCCACTGTTCAACGGTCCACTGTCGACGTTCTTTGCACCACGTTAGCCAAGCAGCGCTATTGGACTTTGTGATCAAAGGCTTGTAGGCGGCAGCATGATAACCGAGAAGAAGGGCTTCCTTACGAATGGTATTAATCGAAAGAACACTTCCGGATGCCTGTTGAAACTCCTCGCGGATGGGGCCCATCGATTTGGTGCGGTTCTTCCGAATTTCTCTGGCCAGCATCCGTCGGTCTCTAACTCCCAGTTTTGTGGGTCTGCCGGGTCGGGGCACATTCCGACAGTCTCCCCCAAAATCTTCCACTTACCAATCACGTAGGCTACTGTCGATATTGGGTACTTGAACTCGCTGGATATGTCACGTATAGCTCCGAACTGCGTGGCATCTTGCATGCGACTGATTGCGCTGTTGTTTCCCACACGTTATTTAATGGCGACGGCCGTGACGTGTATCAGGACCGCAGACATCGTCGATTGCAGGGGTGTCCAATTTCTTGTTGGTAGATAGTGTATTTTATATAGATTTGCAGATGGTGGCCGTTAGAACTAAAAACAAATTACAAAAAAGTTGGCACCACATGTTGTCTCTTTCCTTTATGTAACCACAAAGGCCGTTGAATAAAATCTGAAGGACTTTTTTTAAATAGCCAATCAAACGACTAACTGAATTAAGAAAGTATCTATGGCAACAGTTATTACTTCGGCAAGCGATTCTAGTTTTGTTATTGCGCAATGTATTAAGGTACGGCTGCATTTCGCCATACAGCAATGAAAGTCAGTGATTCAGGGTTAAGAAGTGAAATGCGTAACATTTTGCTATCGTTTGGGTAAAACGGATCCGGAAACATTAGATTTAATGAAACAAGCATGCAAAGATAAATGTTTGGGTGCGTCAACGAATTCTAGAAGACACTATGATTTCAAAAAAGGGCGTCTGTCGGCAGAATTCGCTCCTAGGCCTGGTCGACCTGAAAGTGTTGTTACGGAGTGTATTGTTAACACTGTTTGGGCAATCCTGCAAGAAGATCGACAAATGACGTGTGAAGACATAGCGAGGTCAACTAATACTTCAAAAAACGTCGGCATTTTGCATTCTACCCGACGAATTACTGCTGCATCGTGTGTGTTCCAGATGGGCACTCCCCACCTGACGAGAGAACAATTGTTGGCCAGAGTTCAGGTGTGTCATGAGTGGAAACAAATTATTGCAAAGGATCCAAACTTTCTAAACACAGTAATAACTGCCGATGAAACATGGGTCCACTATATCGACCCCCTCACGAAGCCTACAATGAAGGACTGGAAACACACAGGCTCGCCTCCTCCGAAAGAAGTCTGCCAAACTAAATCAGCTATGGAGGTGATGATGATAATTTTCTTTGAGCATAAATGTGTAGTCTACCAGTATGCCGTTTCTCCGTAAATGACTGTAAATGCTGAGTAACGCATTTCAGTCTTGAAGCGTCTGCGACGACACAAATCGATTAAGCGACCGGAACTGGCGGGCAAGTGGACCCTACACCATGATAACGGCCGCCCACATGTGGTATCAAAAATTTCTTACGAAATGTAGTATTGAAATCATGCCACAGCTTGCCTATACAGTCCTGACCTAGCCCCATGCGATTTCTGGTTGTTTCGAACAATGAAGGAGAAGTTTCGTTGCGTAACGTTCAACACAGATGCTGACGTTATTCAAGCTGTATCCGAGTCGCTAAAGTAGCTTCCATTAAATGCCTTCGCCACATGATTTTAGAAGTGGACTGAACGACGGGACATTTGCATATCATCCGAGGGAAGATACTTTAAGAAAGAACAAGATTTTTTTTTGATGTACCTATATTTCTTCATTTTGTGGGATTTTACTCTCAGTTTTTATGGGACGCCTGTTGTAATTACACTAGAATTGAAATATTTTTTCATCCAAGCTGGAACTTTGTGGCGATAGTAATGCTTTCAGTCTTTTATTTCCGTTCTTTGCGTCAGCAGAATATTTTGTATTATATAATATGCATTCATAAAAGAAAGCAAAAAAAAACAGAATGTTGCAGAAGTTTAAAAAATAATGCTATACTTTCTTATACATTAAAAGAAAACAGACTCGTCCAACAAAACCGTATTGAACAATCGTATTAACCATGCCTTGAAATATTCCTGGATAAAAACACTTTCTACTCCGAACACAGAAACAAGATAGAGTATTTTGTGTGAAATTGCGTTTTGGTATTTTGTCTAAAATGGAAAACTTGGATGGATTATTTTAGTAAATAAATTTTCTTCCTCGCAAAGAAAATGAAATCTTTATTTCCTTCACGGATAAATTGGAAATTTAAGAGGTACATATAAGTGCGCATTTTTTTCTTGAAATCGTGGACGGGTTAGAGGCAACGATTAATAAAAGCATTTGGAATGAAACTTCAATACATTCATGGAAAATATTCCAGGAATGAATAAATGCAAAAATGGCATCAGTCCGTTATTACTTAATGGACGCAGTGCCGGGCATTATCATGAGTGCTAAATAAAATGGCGTTCGTTAATAATTAAAAGGAAAATGAAAACTTTGATGCTGGTTGTATGGCACGCGTGTGAACTTCGGCATATGTAAAATGGCATTAAGCACGTACCTTACATCCACTCAGTTTAACAATGTTATTTTATATTTTTTCCATAATGCAGGGTTCGTGATATGCAACAGAAAGTGGAGCAAACGGACCTCAGAAAACACAGGTGTACTTTATAAACAGTAGGACAGAACGCACTCTTTCTAATAAATTAAATATCGTGTCCTAGGACGAAACGCGAAAGTAATACTGTACACGATTCACCAAACATAGTATTGGTATAACCTAATTAAAAAATATTTTGATAAATTCGTATGTATAACGCGTGCCATTCTGTATTTATGAATTAAAATGTACTGGTACATATATCGATGAGCCATTATATTATGACCACCTACCTGATAAGCTTTAGTACCCCCTTTCGTCCGCAAAGCAGTAGCCACTCGGCGATTAACGATTCGATGAGATGGCGATACGTACCTGGGGTATTTACACTGCTGGTCACCCAAAATGCAACACCAAGAAGGAAGCATCCGATTGGCTTGAAATTCGCAACATGCGTCGCCCGCGAGTGGACATGCAAACGATTAGCATTGCAGGTCATATGCAAATCACGTGCGTCCGGCACGACAACGAGAAGCACTATAAGAAGGGTGCACAGAAGGCGGGGTGTAAGTACTGGAAGTGTGTTGTGCTGCCGGACCTGTGCGTACAAAGCTTCCTGAAGCCTCGTGGCAGAATACGGCAGTCATTCCAGCACGTTTCGGAGTTCGACAGAGGACGAATAGTGGCTTATCGCGACGGCGGTTTATCGTACCGAGACATCGGCTCCCGTGTGGGACGACATCCAGCCACAGTGAGGCGAGTATGAATTCGGTGGGTGCAGGAGGGACGGACGGACCAATATGAGCGATTGCCGCGGCCGCGGCACACCAACGAACGAGAAGACCGGCATGTTGTGCTGCGGACATTGACTGCTCGCATCGCCACATCACGAACGTTAGCGCAGGAATTAGGGTGTGTTGCGCAACGACTTGTGTCAGCACGTACCGTTCGACGTCTTCTGCAGGAGCGGGGAGTTGTCGCACTGCGCCCGTTGTTCCGATTACCATTGACGTTACCCCACCGGCGAGTGCGGCGGCAGTGGGCCGTTGAACGCCGCACCTGGACTACGGAATGGCACGACATTGCCTTCTCCGACGAATCCCGCTACTGCCTCCAACACCACGGTGGTCAAATCCGCGTGTGGCAGCACCGCAGCGAGAGACTGTATGGCGCCTGCATTATGCATCGCCATACCGGTCCGTCGCCTGGCGTTATGGTTTGGGTTGGTTGGTTGGTTAATATATTTTAATGGCGCAAGGGCCATGGTTGGCCAAAGAGCGCCAAAACAAAAGACATCAAAACAAAACTAAAGCAATAAAAACGTACACAAGGTTAAAAACAGGCTGATGTAGTAAAAATGAAATATGATAGTGAACAAGTTAAAATCTAGATAAGTTTAAAAAAGTCAATATCCTGTAAAAACGAAAACACTGCTTTCATGTCGCAGGCTTCGCCAATAATTGTCTGCAGTGTAGCTGCTCCTTCGTCCAACAGATGGGAGTGAAAATGACGAAAACGATGAGCACAAAACCGAACACAAGTACACAAAACATGAAGGACAGTGAGACGACAGTCGCACGCCTCACACACCGGGACACTCTCGCCGCACAGCAAAAAGCGGTGAGTAAAACGACAGTGCCCAATGCGGAGACGTGCAAGAACAACTTCCTCACGACGGTTCTTCCGCAAACTAGACATCCAAAGTCCGATCTGTGGTTTGATGGCATAGAGTTTATTGCTGCCCTGCTGAGACCACAGGGACTGCCACTCATCCAGAACAAATTTCCGGATCAACGGCCGATAATCTCGGAAAGACAGTGGCAGCCGAGCTGGCGACATGGAGGAAACAGACCTGGCAGAGAGATCTGCCAGCTCGTTACCCCGGATCCCAACATGGCCAGGAACCCAACAGAATCGGACCAGGAAGCCATCACCCACCAAAGTTCCAAGAAGACGACGGACATCACGGATGACAGGTGAGTCAGTGTCCTCTGGAGAAGATAAAACATGGATGACGGACTGGGAATCAGAGCAAACCATAGCGCGACGAAGTGATCGAGACTGTATGTGGCACAAAGCGAGGTGCACCGCACGCATCTCCGCCGAAAAGACGGTGGATTCAGGCGGAAGCCGCTCAGCATGTGAGGCTTCGCCACACACAAAAGCGGATCCAACGACATCCCGGACTTCGAGCCATCGGTGAATACAGGCACGAAATCCGGGTAGACTGACAGTTTTTCAGCAAAGAGCTGCTGGTACACCAGAGCAGGAGTGGAAGACTTTGGCCACACACAAAGAGAAAGGTCAGCCGTTGCTTGAACCGGCTGCCAAGGCGGTTCATTGTAGAACCGGGTCAAACCAATCCTTGACAAGTCTAGACCAGCATCGCGCACTATGGCAGACATCCGAATCCCGAACGTCGGAACACAGGAGGGGCGGTTGGAAAACAAACGGACACAGTCCGGCTGGAAGATGGAACCATACAGTGGATGATCAGGAAAAGACTTCAGTTTTGTATAAAACTGAAGAGACAGCTGCTTACGACGGATGCATAACGGCGGCTCATGAGCCTCCGCATACAGGCTATGCACGGGAGAGGTGCGGAAAGCACCAGTGCATAGCCGCAGAGCCTGGTGATGGACGGGGTCCAAAGGCTTTAAAACCGATGGACGCGCTGAATCGTACGTAATGCATCCGAAGTCTAACTTTGACCGAATCAGAGAATGGTAAATGCGAAGCATTGAGCACCTGTCGGCCCCCAAGATGTTCGAGAGAGGACCTTCAGGATACCCAATGACTTCGTGCACTTCACCTTCAAAGACTGGATGTGAGCCCGGAAGGTGAGCGCTCGGTCAAAAGTTAACCCAAGGAACTTGACTTCAGACAGCACGGGGATGGTAGAGCACCCCAGACGGAGGCTGGGGTCTGGGTGGGCCCCGTTTGCGGCAAAAATGCACGCAAACGGTCTTCTGCGGCGAGAAGCCAAATCCATTTTGGGAAGCCACGTGAGAGATCTTAGTAATGGCAGACTGGAGCTGTCTCTCGATGGTACGCATGTATACAGAGGCGCAAGAGATCTGCAGATCATCCACGTACATGGTTCCACGAACCGTGGAGGAAGCAGTTGGAAAATATGGTTAACACGAAGGATGAACAACGTAACGGAAAGAATGGAGCCCTGAGGTACACCCTGTTCTTGCGGGTACACCGCAGAGAGGGTCGACCCGACGCGCACACGGAAACTCCGGTCCTGGAGAAATCCGGCGATGAAAGATGGTAAGTTTCCCCGCAATCCGCACTCGTGCAGATCACGGAGAATGCCGTATCTCCAGGTACGATCATAGGCTTTCTCCATGTCGAAGAAGACGGAGACCATGTGCTGACGCCGGACAAACGCCTCCCTGACAGAAGCCTCAAGGCGAAGATGATGATCGGTGGTGGAACGAGATTTACGAAATCCACTCTGATGAGGCGAAAAAATGTGATGAAATTCTAAATAAAAAATGAGACGAAGGTTAATGATGCGCTCGAGTACTTTGCAAAGGCAGCTCGTCATAGCAATTGGCCGGTAGTTCAACGGGTTGGTGGGATCTTTACCAGGTTTGGGAACAGGAACGACAATGGCCGTACGCCAAGACTCGGGAAAGGCATTCTCTAGCCAAATCCTGTTAAACAGGATTAGCAGACATTCAAGAGAGGACGGAGAAAGGTGCTTCAGCATGTCGTAATGGATGTTATCCGGTCCGACAGATGTCCGACCGGACCGATTCAGAGCGGTCTTCAGCTCCACGGCAGTCAGCGGGCTGTTATAATCTGCGGAAGAAAACGGTCCAAAAGAAATCTTGGACCGTTCAAGCCGCGGCTGTAACTGCCGGAACAAAGCAGGGTAATTGCTGCTGCTGGACACTGAAGAAAAAGCGGCGCCCAGACAGTCAGCAATACCCTGAGCGTCAGCAACCGTTCCTCCATCACTCTCAAGAATGGAGATTTCCCCAGATGGGTACTGTCCTCGAATCTTACGGATCCTGTCCCAAACAATCTTAGGGCTGGTAGCGGAGTTAATCCCGGATACGTAACGTATCCAGGACTCCCGTTGACTACGCCTACGAACCAATCGCGCGTAGGACTTGGCCTTCTTGAAAGCAAGTAGGTTCGCGTCGGTGGGGTACCGACGAAACCTACCCCAAGCCCGATGTTGGGCCTGACGAGCTGCCATGCAAGTGTAATTCCACCAAGGTCTTGGGCAACGTGGAAGTTTAGTCGACGTCCTGGGGATGGTAAGTTCTGCCGCATGCACAACACAATCCGTTACCGCCGCAACAGCGTCATTGACCGTTCCTGAGGTCACCATAGCTGGAGTAATAATCGCTGAAGCCGTGAATGTGTCCCACTTGGCACGATCAATATTCCATCTAGCAGGGCGAGTAGGGTAACGGTACCCGCCACCCGCTAGACGGAGAAAGATGGGAAAGTGATCGCTGCCAAGGGGATCACCAGACACGCTCCAGGACCAGTCAGGATATAAGGATGGTGAACTCAAAGACAGATCAATGGCTGAGGACGAACGGGTGGGTTCATGAAAATAAGTAGCAACTCCGGTGTTGTGGAGACAGAGGGACTTGCTGGAGAGAAGGGACTCAACAACACGGCCCCTGGAGTCTCGAGTTGTAGAACCCCACAACGGATTGTGAGCATTAAAATCTCCAAAGATGAAGAAAGGAGGCGGCAGCTGGTCAACTAAATCTTCCAGATCCGAAAGGCTTACAGCTTCAGTTGGTGGTATGTAGATGGAACACACCGTGAGCAGAGTGTTCACAGACAGTCTCACTGCCACTGCCTGCAAAGGCGTCAGAAGGAGCAACCGCAGTGACAGGGACACCATGAGGAACAACGACGGCCACCCCTCCGCAGGCAATTACGCCGTCCTGGTGATCTTTGCGGAAAAGGGAATGTCTCCGCAGCGAAGGAGTGTCCGTCATGCGAAGCTTTGTCTCCTGGAGACACACGCACACAGGTGTGTGCGAAGACAGTAAGCCTTTTAAATCGTCAATGCGTGAACGCAGACCTCGGCAATTCCACTGAATGAGCGTGGCCATAATGAAAAATGTAATGAAAGAATGAAAAAGACAGACGACTAGAACGTCTCACTGTCGTCCATCACCTCCAATCCATCCGCAGTGTCGGGAGGTAACACAGGGCTGTGTTTACCCCCTGTGTTGAGAGATGGTTTTTGCTTGCTCTGTTTCGGGGAGGATGAACCCGGTTTTACCTTTTCCGGCTTCTTCTTTTCCAGTGCCCTGGACCTGGGTCCCTGTGATGGCCGTAGATGGTTTCGGCATAGAGGTAGGTTTAGGCGACGATGTTGATGTCGCCTTGGATGCAATACGGCGAGACTTCAGTGCTTCCATACCAGCAGTGACGATGTCCCCAAAATCATAAGGACACCCCGCTGGGATGGACACCTCAGTCTGGACCGCCACTGAAGCCTTCTGCACCACAACTGAAGCATAGGACCGCCGGCCTGGTTGTAAAGGGGCGATCCGCCGTCTAGCCTCGGGATATGAGAGATGCTCAGTTGTCTTCAGGCGTTGGATTGCCTGTTCCTCTATCCACTTTGGACACTGCTTAGAAGAAGCAGGATGAGTCCCTTCGCAGTTGACACAATGATCAGACTCTGCAGAGCAATCCGCCAAAGAGTGTTCTGTGGAACCACAGCGGCCACACTTTGCAACATTACGACAAGACTGCTGGGAGTGACCGTAATGCTGGCACCTGAAACATCGCAAGGGAGTTCGGGATGTACGGTCGAACATCAAGCCGTAAATAACCTGCCTTGATGGAAGTAGGCAGGTTTGGGGAGTCAAACGTTAGGATGATGTTACGGGAGGGAATAGATTTCCCATCCCGCCTAAAAAGAATCCTTCGAACCCCAATGACATGCTGTTCACCAAGTTCCTCCAGCAATTCCTCATCGCTGCATTCAAGCAGGTCGCGGGAGTTGACAACACCGCGAGAGGAATTGAGGTAACCGTGTGGAGAAACCTGGACAGGAACGCCAAGCAAAACGGTCGTTTCCAGCAAGGTGGCACTGTGGCGTGGATTAGAAGTTTCCACAAGAAGATCCCCTGAAGGGAGCTTCTTCACACTCTTTGGAGAGCCAGCAACTGCCTGCAGAGCCTTATTGATCCAGAAAGGACTCTTGCTACTGAGTGACTGTGAAGAGTCACCAGATTTGAGTAACAGAAACAGAGCATTGCAATTAGTAGAGACAAGTTTCTTTGTTGAGGAAGGTGGATCTTCCTCCACAGGACGCTTTAAATTTGTAGCATGGGAAACACTTTTGTGTTCCATGAAGAAGTGAAAAGATTCGTCCGCCAACCTCCCCACCCACTACCGAGCCCAACGAGGGAGAGCCGGAGGTCCGCAAGCCCAAGAGGACGCAGGACACGGCTCTAGGGATAGTCAGCGGATATAGCAAGTTGGTAGGGCAGACACACGCTCAGCGCGCACCCAGACTTTCCCGTGCCCGGAGAACACCCCTTTGGCATGCCCACCCTACCCCCAACTCACCCAGCCGAACAGAACGACAAGCCGCTAGAAGTCTGGACACCACTCGGCCACAGACTTCCTGACGAGGAGTGGGTTAGCTCCCAGCCTCCCGTTTAGGGTGAAGCAGAGGGCAAAGAGGAGTGTTGGCATCTGGAGACACTACAACCCGGCCGCCAAATACCTCAGCCTCCAGCATCCTCATTTCCACCGGTACGGGTCACCGCACACGGCAAACATGCAGGTAGGTCTAAGCTAACCAGCTCCGGAAAAACAGAAAATGTAACATAAAAAAGAAAAGACAGGGAAGAGAACGAGGAACAAAACCCGGAGCTGGCGCCTCATCACAACCTCAGCAGCCTACAACTGAGGCGGGTACATGTCAAAATATGAACATAAGACGAAAAAAGCAAAACAATAAGAGAAAATCGGCTCGGGCCGTGGGGACGCCATCCCCCATCAGCTGGATGAACAGCTGTCCCTTCGGTGATGGTATCGTTCAAGAGTAAACGAAAAGTACTCCGTCACAAGGTGAGCTCGGGCCGTGGGGGCGCCGCTCCCCAAATAACTGGAAAACCAGTTATCCCCGTGCGGGGGTTATGGTTTGGGGCGCAATTGGATATGACACCCGCACCCTTCTGGTACGCATCGCCGGTACACTCAACAGCCACCGCACCATTTCCGACGTTTTAGAGCCTGTAGCCCTCCCTTACCTGAAGGACATGCCAGCGGCCACGTTTCAACAGCACAATGCGCTCCCGCACGTGGCACGCATCGTGCAACAATTCTTCACGGCCCACCAGGTGTCACTGCTGCCGTGGCCAGCCTGTTCTCCCGATATGTTGTCCATCGAACACGTCTGGTCGCTGATCGGCAACCGAGTGACCCAGCAAGCACCACCCGCGGCTACGCCTGATGAACTGTGGCAACTTGTGGAAGCAGCCTGGACCGACATACTCGAAGCCCACATCAAAATTGCCAGCCATGAGGGCCACACGAATTATTGGTGTTTGCGTGTTCCGCAAGTCGCAATGCCTGTAAGCTCAATCGTTTCATCTTTGTATCTGTTGTTATGTGTCCAGTAAATCTGGCTTTGCTATCTAGTGTCATTCTTGGTGTTGCACTTTGGGTGGCAGCAGTGTAGTACCATAACATCAACAGCAGGTCCTCCAATTCCCGTACATATCGGTGTGGTATGATTTAGCACGAACACGCTTTTTCAAATCGAACCACAAATGTCAGATTCGGTTCATCTCAGGTGAATTTGGAAGCCAGGGCATTAACAGAAGGAAACTAGCATTTTCCTCGAAACACACCTTCACGATTCTGACCGTGTGGCATGGCGAATAAATTCTGTTGGTAATGGCGATCGCAAGCAGGGAACACAGTTGCCATGAATGGGTGAACTTGGTCAGCAACGATGTTCAGCTACCTGACAGCTAGCTGTCAGGGATTGTGCAATTGGGATAATGACGCCTAAAGTGTAGCAAGTAAACCTCGCCCACAGCATAACACCGCCAGCGCCGGCCTGTTTCCGCCCAACAGTGCGTCCAGGTGGCATAGACTCCGTTGGTAATTGGCGTATCCTCGCTCGGCCGTCTACGTGATGTACCAGGAATCTCCATTCGTCAGACTAGGCCGCTTTCTTCCAATCATCCACGGTTCAATCTCCACGATCTTGGTCCTCTTTCATGCGTTGTTGGCCATGACGTGCAGTGATCATGGAGACCCGGCTGGGTATTCGGTTACTCCGGCCCATGAACTGTGTGCTGTGACACATTGCCCTGATCACTGTGGTCCTGTGTCGTACTGTGGTCCTGCGTTTGTTGTGTACAATGCTTGGTTCAGTCTTCTCTCCTCTCCTGCATCAAGTAGCAATGGACGACACACGGCAGAATGAAGGTTCGTCGTTTGGCCAGCAGTGCTCCACTGGCACGACATGGTCTTCTCCGACAAATCCCGCTTCTGCCTCCAACACCACGATGGTCGGATCCGCGTGTGGCGGCACCGCGTCGAGAGACTGTCTGACGCTTGCATTATACATCTCCACGCGAACAACCCGCAAGCAGCGCCATTTCCGAGATCGTGGTTCCGAGGCGCCATGCCAACAATTTTTGTCCTTCATCAAACTCCGATAAATCAGCAGCTTTTCCGATTCTGACTCCAAACACTCTACTAACCGAAAGCAGGTCTTCGGGTTGTATATATACTGATCTGTGAACTTCAGCAGCGCCACCGTTCAGTCTCCAGGCTCACTCATTTCTCTAGGCTGGGGG
Organism: Macrothele yani; assembly: GCA_039090855.1. NCBI lineage: Eukaryota > Metazoa > Arthropoda > Arachnida > Araneae > Macrothelidae > Macrothele > Macrothele yani. The sequence continues at coordinate 194,066,869 of CM076995.1, forward strand.
TTATCATAGTGTAATGGTTCATCGGTGTATGTAATAAATACACACATATGGGTCAGTTTACTGATTTAGTATACATGAGTTTTGATTTCTTTGATTCCTCAACTTTTCCTTTCAATGTACAGAAACAGAAATTTTAATATCAACCTATCAAACTACCAGGACTAAAGCTAAATTTTCTGAATTTTTAATAATCTGGTATATTTGAATAATAAAAAGAAAGACCATATTATTCGCTTATTAATGTGACTGGCACTGAATCTCCTCACATACTATCCAATTTATTGAGATACTAATCTTACTTCTGATCGATTAATTGAAAAACAATATATCCTATTTAGGTTTTAAACGCATTGTGTAACGTATATTCTAATTTATCTTCCTTTTTTACGCTTTCCGGTCGTAAGTTGAAAAAGCGTATATGCTCCAGCTTTGTCCGTCTGTCCGTCTGTCTGTCCGTAAGCACGGTAACTCGCGTAAAAATGGTTCGATTTCGATGAAAGTTTAGTATGTGATAGGGAACCACCTGGGGACGCACCCTGTTGAAAATGGACGAAATGTGGTCAAAGGTCAGGACATAGGAGCGCGATCTATTCCATTGCCCTTATGAGTCATATCTTACGTATAAAAATGGTTTGCGAGCTGGAGAAGTGCGTTACGAAGGATTTCTGCCAAGACACATTCCGATAATGTGAGGAACAAAGATGTGTTGCAGATATGTAATGTGAAAAAATATTTTTAAGAAGGTGGTTGGGCCATATTGAAGGAATGAGTGGTGCTACGCTTACTAAGAGGATCTATTCATCCCAAGTAGAAGGAAGGAAGGAAAGGTAGAGAAAGACCAAGGAAATTATAGGACTAACAGATTCAGTAATTCCTGCATGAGAGAAAAATTAGAGGTAGGCTCATTTCTTATTAAGTCAGTTTGGAATATAGGACTACGACTTGCAGAATGGAGAGTTGAAATGAGATAGTTGAGTATGGTTTCAAAGCGTTTATTTAATTTGTTATAGCCAACACAAGTCCATGATATAAAAAGTAGCTTACATAATTTTTACAAATAATGCTGGATATAATGCGAACAGAAAACAGATCGATACACGAATTACCCAACGTGGTGATGTCTTCTTAGGCTTCTTACATTGCTCATCACTTGCGCTTTTCTCTCGGTTTGATTTTCTCCACTTTTGCTTGCGTTCATTCTGCGGCACTGTCGAAAATGTTAACCCGTTCACACGAAAACAATTTTAAAATTTTTTGGTTTAATCCAATGCGGTATGTTCTTTATATATTTGAATAGATCCCGTCGATATATTTAACACGATACCACGCACAGTCGTTCTGTACTAACAATTGTCCAGATAAACCGGGATACTGTCAAAAGTGTTCGCCGGTTCCCAAGAAATTTTTTTAAGTGATCAGTCAAACCACTGCGAAGCGTTCTTTGCATATTTGAATAGATTTTGTCGATAGCTTTTAAACGATACTACGCACAGTCGTTTTGCGATGGCGGTTGCAGAGATAGACTGAATCAAACGTGACGGCACAACCAGAAGTATTGCATCATCTTCCTTAACGTACAGGGAACGAGGGCGCCGTAACGTATTGCGCAGTACGTGAATTGGACTCCATGCTGTTTGCGAATGTGCTAACACGATTAGTGTGCGGCATGTATTTTTAACTCTATCATGATTTTAATGGAGATCTATTTTAGTCACAGGTGGTTGGTCGTACGTCGCCCAATACTATCTTCGGAGTGAGACGTAGTCCAATGTCTAAAACAATAAGTATGAAGTACGAAAGATCATGTGTGAGACGTGTGATAGATGTCACTGAAGCTCGAGTTGTGCCCAGATTGCTGTAAGTTGTGATGTTTTATACATTAACCCTAAGTAAAATCTAATTCCATCAGTCTTAATCTTTTAAGTGGCACTCCCGGAAAATTTCCTTGCTACATCCTATCAGTGGCCCTCCCGGAAAATTTCCTTGCTGTATCCTATCAGTGTAACTTCTAGAAAATTTCTTTACTGTGCACTATCAGTGGCATTTCCGGAAAATTTCTTTGCGGCATCCTATCATTGGTAATCCCAGAAAATTTTCTTGCTGCACCCTTTCAGTGGCACTCCCGGAAAATGTCTTTGCTGCACACTATCAGTTGCACTCCCGGAAAATTTCCTTGCTGCAACCCTTTCAATGACACCCCCGGAAAATCTCTGTGCTGCACGATCTGGTCTAAACCGTGATCGCCCGGAACAGTTCCGTTTGATGAAAACTGTCCAAACGAACATCGCCCGGAACTTTTCCGTTTAACTCGAAACACTTTGAAATTTAAGATATGTTTTATAAGAAAAAAACTTGCCACTGAAGGGGTTAAACTGGAATCAAGCAAATGAGCTCGATTTGAGTAGTAATCGCTGAATCCCAAACAGCTTAATGATATGCATATGTATGGTCAAACGTATACGTAGCATAAATGTTATTTCATGGTCGAAACCAAATCTTGTGGAGCAAATTTACCTTTATAACCTAACGATGATTTGCCCGGTAAAAACTCATCCAGATAAATATAACTATCTTAGAGCATTTACCAATTTAAGCAACTACTGATAAGTGAAAGAGTCGGCAAAATGCGACAATAGACAAAAGAGTGAGAGTTCCTTTCATGGATTTTTGAATTACGAAGATCGATGCGACCAAGTGGCGTTCTATCACCTACTTTTCTGCCAGTCCGTTCGTTTTGTATTTCACACACACACATATATTCAACGAAAAAAAAGGGGACATCGTAATTTGTCCTTATTTATGATGAATTTATGCGGCAATCCGCAGATGCGAGAATTACAGAGTATTGGATTTCCTCCCAAATGACATTATTTTTTCATAAACTTCCGTGTGACAAGGCATAATTTGATACAAATTTTATGCATCTGTTAGCTTCGAGCTGTAACGACTAGCATTTACGGATTCGGTTTTAACTTCTTGTGCCGCTTTATGTATTTGTTCTATGTTGTTTCGTGACAGCTTTCTTCTTATGATTGCTTATGCGGCACAGTCATTCGTTCATTACATGTCCCACACACTTTTAGTAAAGCTAGGTGTTCAATTCACGATATAAAGCCAATTTATGCACCAGATTTTTTTTTACTTTTGTGTTTTTCCGTAGCTTTATCATACAAATGATGCGTATTGATGCAACAGATCTATGAAAATTATGCTGCAGGTTCGCGCTGGAATAACCTGCAAACGCATCGATATCTTCTATAAGGAATTAATTCTGCTGCTTTAAGCGTCACGAACATAAAGGACTGCATCCTCTCCTTGAGTTTTGCATCAGATTTTCAACATCAGCGTTATAATATTTTCTTGATCACAGTACGTTTAGCAAAATGAGTCGTAAAAGTGGCATAATGAAATACGTCGTAAAGTCACTATACAGAAAAAATGAGATGCGTACATAAAAATACTGATATACAGGGTGATTGTAAACTCCTTCAACAAACCAAGAGGGGTGATAGCACACATCAAGACGAACAATATTTGCAACGGAAACTAAGGCCGCATTCCACTCCTAGTGCCAGAAAAAAGCACGTTCGAAAAACGTCCAGCAGGCACACGGAGTTCCAAATACTGCATGAGAAGCACAAGATGCAAATCAGGTGCGCTCAACACGTGCATAGACGATGAGGAGCAAACATGTAAAAACCCTACCGAACCCGTTCAGCAATATTACCGTGCGAACATCACATGGGAATTGACGTATACGTTTGGCAAGCGCAGCGTACCGTATGTTCCTGGAGCAAGAAGTGCTTCCCGGTATTTTGTAGGATCTTCCGCTCGCCACACGGAGGGACGTGTAGTTCATGCATGATGGGGCCCCAGCACACTTTGCCACCGAGGTCCGATACTTCCTAAATGCGACATATCCCGGGCGGTGGATTCGACGCGGTGGATCTATGGCTTGGCATCCACGCTGCCCGGACCTTAATCCACTGGACTCTCTTCTTCTCGGGGCACACGAAAACATTGGCGTACGAGGCACCTGTGTGGTCCCTGGAAGATCTCGTCGCGCGAATCGCTGTTGCCGCGGACAAGATCAACACCACACAGGGAGTCTACGAGAGGGTGTGACAGTCCTTCATTCGGCGGTGTGGGCTGTGCAACGACGCCCTTTGGATGCCAGTTTGAGCAGCTCCTTTGAGTCTTTCTCTGATGCGATTGGAAATTGTGCAACTCATAAATTAAGTACTTCACTTTGTTTTCACTGTTGAAGGCTCAACGTGGAAATGTAATTTTACCTTTTTCTGGCACTAGGAGTGGAATGCTGTCCTACGTTTCATTGCAAATATTTTTTATCTTGATGTGTAGTATCACCCATCTTGTTTTGTTGAAGGAATTTACAATCACCTTGTATAGTGAAACCTCTATTAGCGACCATTCCTATTTGACGACCATCCCTCATTACGACCACTTTCTGTGGAACCGATTTCAAAACCTATAGCACTAATGCTAACCTTTCCCATATTAAAATACCGCTCAATTCGTCTTAACGGTCATTCTTGCATATGGACCACTTGTAACGTACCAGGAGATGTGACGTACCTGCCAGAAGGACGCACACGACATAAAGGCAGATAGGAATCAGAATAAAACGTCCGCGTAGCTCAATTGGTAGAGTGACTTATTCCGGAATGAGGGGATCCGGGTTGGAATCCTGGCGTGAACAGAAATGACGGAGAAATTTACTTCGTTATAATGGCGCCCATGCTATCCGGATGACCCGACCGTTCAAAATCTCGCATTGGTGTGATGTTATTTCCACACCACGAGATAGGAAAAATAAGAGAATCCTTTCTCCAGCACTTCGAAAAAAATATTAAAATAAGGGGGAGATGATGTAACGTACCAGGAGATGTGACGTACCTGCCAAAAGGACGCACACGACATAAAGGCAGATAGGAATCAGAATAAAACGTCCGCGTAGCTCAATTGGTAGAGTGACTTATTCCGGAATGAGGGGGTCCGTGTTCGAATCCTGGCGTGGACAGAAATGACGGAGAAATTTACTTCGTTATACACTGAGCAAAAATTGCTTTGATCCAGACTGCCATTTCCGCAGAAAATGCTTTATAGGAACATTATACCTAAATAATGTTAATCTGCAAGTCCTTGCACGTTTTGCTACGGAAGTTCACTATGTAGAGACAAAGTGTCTCGCTATGACACTGTGTTATGTCTCAGCTCAACAGTCAGTTTTCGTTTATTGTAACACTTTACACATTATTGTACAACTGTCATGGTGCATAATACCTATTCTGTACAACTAAAGAATCACATACAACTTTAAAATAATTTAAAAGCATTTAAATATTCAACACACAACACTGTTAGTCACCATAGGTTCATGCATTCTATTTTACAGTTGATGAGGTGTAATACTTCGGTGTTTAACTATTATCGGTACTAGGACAAGCCGCCAACGGTACCCGATAACTCAGGTAGAGTTGGCAAATCTTGAGCGAAGCTATTGCAAAACTTAAGCTCATTAAGGCGTCTATTATAACAAATTCTAAAAAACGAACAGGTAAAATTTATGATTTCCAAAACAAAAGTACGAAACATTCTAAGAAAGAAATGTTTAAAATTTATCATGAACTACTTTTCTTCATGTATTCACGTTGGTTGTGATCAGGTTGCATGTAAACAACGCGGAAAGACAACTCAGATCGGGAACCATGTTTTTCATTTTGTAACGCAAAAGACAGACACCCACACACATACACAAACTTCCTTTTATTATTATACATTAAGCAAGTGTCGAGCTAACAGACGGAGTATTTCCATTTCTTCGTTTTTCAATTCAAAACGATTTTTTAAAATTAATGTTAGTGAACCGACTTTCGTGAAACCGTTCAAGTAAAGGCCCATTTAGTTTTAATTAAAATGCCTCAATGGCAAGGCATTTCGGGAATCGGAAGGCGTCAAAATCGGACCATGGACAATGTCCAATCGCATGCCAAAAATTACAGTGATCCGGATGTGTCATCTCGTACCTATGCTCGAACAACTATATGTCCCGAGTTTCGTATAGAGAGCGGATTTCATCAATTATTATTAAAATTGATCATTTTTAATGGTCATTATTTTTATACGACACGACCAATCACCATGATACCAACCCCATGTCACTGACCATGTCCTTCCCTTTCTCTGTGGCAAGTGTCACCGCGATTGGCTGAAAATCTTTAGAGGAGATACATAACAAACGACCAATTCTCAAAACCCGGAAACCCCCTAAAAATGCAAGTTTTTGGACGATTATTCCTCAATGACACGGAATTTAGGGAATTGGAAGTCGTCAAAACCTGATCATGGGCGATGTACATTTCAATGCAAAACATTACGGTGATCGGATGTGTCATCTGGTACCTATGCCCGAACAACTAATTGTCTCGAGTTGCGTTTAAAGAGCTCCGCTCGTCCTTCGTCCTCGCTTCGCTCAGTTAGCGCTGTAAGAATGCCGAGACGCGGTTTCGCTAGAGCAAAGTCGGAGCAGCACATCGCCAAACCCAGTTCGAATATTTATAAGTAGTACGTAAAGAAACAGTTACTACTCACGATCAATCCTGTGGTGTGCGCTTAATTCACTAGCACATGAGCTCTAAAACTATCTGCCACTTCACGACCAGGTTTCCCAAGTCACAACCTGTTAAAGCAGTATGCAGTTGTTGGCGATTGGATTAAAGGCTGTCTTCACATATTTGTTATATTCTGTAGTCACGGGAGCAGTACTATGATATCCACTGTTTTGAGCATGTTCAGAATTTGAATGGACATAACCCTGCCTCCTTTTCGTGGACACCAAACTAACCAAGTTGTAACTCTTGGTCAGACGGACATGTGGTTTGTCTTTGCTATGCATTTTGGTACACCGTGTATCATCTTCAGCCTAGACCTGCAGCTCAGAGTCACGTGCGTGACAAGCTGCGGTGGGTCTCCGGATATGAATATTTTTTTCTATACCGTAGAACTATATGACAGTAAATTAGACAAACGCGCGTTAGCATGGAGGGGTCACTTTTAATTACAAGGAAGTTTTCTCCGGCACGGAAGTCAGGGTTTGGGGAATGAAGGAGTTCTCGGCGATGACAGACAATTCTAATTGCTTACGTAGTAACGTAAAGAAACACAGAGTCTCATTCCCCACACTTCCTACAAAGGCTGAAAAAAGAGAGTGACAGTTAAAACTCATCTTTACTTCATTCCCCTTTTTAGCCGCACAGAGGACACTTAAAACGGATGAGTTTCGTGAAGAGGAAAATTTAAGAAACTATTCTGTGAGCTGAAATCGTGCTGAAAGAAAAGAGTGTGTGATAAACTTACTCAGATGAAATCGTTTTTCAAATGGATTACTTTAGTTTACCATTGTAGGTACCTTTCCAGATGTATAACTGTACTACACATACTGTAGTATTTTTATATTATTTATACACATTCATACATATACTGTCCTGTAAATAATCTGGATGTGTATAAAAATATAAAAAATACTGTAGTATGTCTAGTACAGTTACACCTTTGGAAAGGAATGAGACAAGGTGACACTATATCTCCCAAACTCCTTTAATGCCACATTGGAAAATGTCTTTCAATCACTGAACTGGGAAAACAAAGGGATAAAGATTAATGGAGATTATCTAACCCACCTTCGTTTTGCTGATGACATAGTCATTTTTGCAACTAGCCCATCAGAGCTGCAGAATATGATCCACGAACTTGCCGACAAGAGTAAAGAAGTGGGATTAAAAATGAACTTTCAGAAGAGAAAAGTGATGTACAATGCTTTTACAAGAAATGAAGATTTATCGAGATGATGGGGGAAAGCTTGAGATAACCGATACGTACATTTATCTTGGACAGCAGATATCAAGTGAGAGTCACATTGATGAAGACATTTATCGACATATAAAACTTGCCAGGATGGCGTTTGGAAGAAACAGTACAATTTTCAAAGCAATATGCCATTATGTCTTAAAATAAAAGTGTTTGATCAATGAATCCTTCCTGTGCTTGCGTATGGTGCATAGACGTGGACCTTAACTGAAAGAGACGTAAAAAGACTGCAGACAACTCGAAGAAGCATGGAGAGGTGCTTGCTTGGTGCAACCAGGGAAGAGATAAGAAGAGGAACTCGTGGATTAGAAAAATCACAAGAGTGGAAGATATTTTGATTACAGTAAAATCCCTGAAATGGAAATGGCCTGGATATATTGCCAGAAGGACAGACCATCGATAAACAGCCGAAATGATTGATTGGATTCCAAGGGGCAGAAAAAGACCCAGAAGAAGACCACAAGGGAGATGGGTGGATGAAATTCGAAAGTATGCGGGAGGAACATGGAGGCGACTGGCACAAGACAGACCGTTGTGGAAGAAACTTGGGGAGACCTTTCGTCCAGCAGTGGATTGATGATGGTTAGCAATGATGATGATGATGAAATAAACTTAAATGAACGCATCATGTTTGGAACGCAGCAATTCACAATCGGTAATTTGTAAAAATTATGCAATAGTTTACAAAGGTTTAATGTCAAAACTCTTCATTGGACATGTCATTAAAACCTTCCCCTATTTTGCGGCTACCTCTCTGAACGACTGTTTTTAAGAGGAACCAGTAGCGTCGCTTTAAACTGGTTTCACTGTAATTCTGTCCGTTTCAAACTAACCCTGAACAGATCGAATGCGGAGTATTTGAAACATTTTATCTCTTTGATTTGGCGTGATTCTTTTCAAATGCTCTCAATACTCAATAGTAGTTCAGTAGAGAGAAAAAGAGGAACTCCGAAGAGGAAGAAACGGATAAACAAGAAACATATATATGTGACAAAACCAAGTAGACAGTATTGATAGCTACTGTGTGTTGAACAAAGACTGAATGAAATAAAAATAAGCAACTGAAAGCGAAAGTAAAGCGAGCGAGAGAGATATGAAGAAACAACGAAAATAAAGATGAAATGGAAGCATAATAATAGCGTGAAAAACACATGCTGTAAAGAAGATGAAAAAAGATGAGAGTAGGAGAAAGAGAGAAAACGAAGAAAAGAGAGAAGAAAATAATACAGGTGAGAAAGCAAAACGTGGTAAAACAAGTAGAGAAAAGTAAAACATAGGAGTGAATGGTGAAAATTGAGGTAACATGCTATGTATGACGATTAAGCACGAAAAGAAAGGAAGGATCTTAGAAAATAATCAGACAATTCAAGTCTGCCAAACACACCAGCGAGAAAGCAAATTGAAGAAAAGCCGAACAGAATGAAAGAGAAGATAATGATGGAAAAGTAACAAAATATAGACATGATGAAAGGAGACAGAAAAATGTATCTAATAGCAAGACACAGAGGAAGAAACATAACGAAATTACATTAAAGAGAAACAGAAAGAGAAGAATAACATGACGTTGTGGGAGAAAGTATGAAAGAAAAACACTATTTTTTTAATAAAGCAATATAACCAGAAAAGTAAGAGAAATATGTTGCTAGAAATTGCAAAGAAAAAGATAAAAAGGAAAGAAAACAGGCACACTGTGAGGCAGAGATATAATCTATGAAAATAGTGAATGCTGACACGAAATGAAAGGATACAAAGAACATCATACGTATAAGAGAATACAAAATTAAAATCCCTTGTACGGAGGGACAGCACTGATGTAGGAACGAGAGAGGGAGAAAGACAGCAAGAGGGAGGTAGATTGTCATCTCTTTGCAGGATCACCCTCGTCCTGTTGTTTGTCATTTAAGATATGTATTTACAACAGAGAACGAACAATAGGTGAGAGTGTAGAATTGCGCTTAAGTGTAGAATTTATTTAAAATAACATGGAAAGTTAATGATTCGCTACGCATAAAAATACACAAAAGTCTGTTGCGCCACAATTTCAAGTGGCGTTGTTTGCCTTAATGACGCCATTACAAACACTAAAATCCAATGACAAACAAATCAACCCTAGTTTCTATGTAAAATATGCATAAATGCCCTTATTTTCTCAACGTGAAATCTCTCTTAATCGATAAATAGAAAAAAATGCTATGAATTGCATACGGATTAGTTGAGAAAGCTTACTGTGTGTTTGAAAAGATCCAGTGTAATTCGAATTGTAAACGTTTATCTGACTATGTAGAAAAATATTTAACGCCTTGGTATTGTATCAATTGCAACCTTTTGTTGTTGTATATGGAGGTTTCATGACCAATACGAGCACCTCCATTGGGTACGAGCGGTTGCCCGTCATTAATTTAGGGCCAATGGCTCCAGGTAATGGACAAAACCAATACCGTCAGAAAAACACAACATCCATGCTTCACCCGGATTCAAACCCGGACCCATCATGGATGAATGGTCAGAAGCAAGTGCTTAGATCACTGAGCCACCGGGGTGTTTACTGAGCACTGCCGATTAATAGTGAATACATCAGCAGTGAGTTTAGAATATTTGAAGATTGGAACTGTATTTCCATTGGACAAAATTGCTGGTCTTTGTTTACACAGACACTACCTTTTTCCCCCTCTCTCTCTCTCTCTCTCTCTCACACACACACAGCCTCCCAGGTAGTGATCTAGCTTCTGGCCATTCGTCGGTGGCAGATCCGGGTTCGAATCCCTTTGGTGCATGGATGTTTATGAACATAAAGAAATGCATTCATCCACAACTACAGTACAATGATTCCCCCTCCATATGGGCCTACTATCTATACGCAAGCCCATAGCACCCTTTCCACAACATGCCATTGGCAACAACGACTGGAAGTCAGCGGTACTGTGGACGATTGGAAGAAACCTTATCTAATGAAGGACGCGTCCTTCTGCAATCAGTAGATGGACGGCAGCGTGTGATTCCAACGGTTGCTTAGAAGATGATAAAAGGTTTCGAGACACCACTGGCTCAGGAAGGGGGTAAGGGAGTGAGGCTGTGGGGTATATTTTTCTGTGATGACGGTCTGAACGTCACAGTGGTGTTGTCTGATATTGAAGATCAGCTTCACATCTGTGTATGGTGACAGTGTTGCCAAACAAAGATGGGTTATCTTAATAAGTAAACGCGCCGTGTCATGAGGCCCGTATCATACAGGACAGGTTCCAGGAACAGGAGGATTATTTCCAGTTGTCTAATAAACTGAATATATTCCAGACCATGTGCGAATTTTGGGCACTTCACCACGGAACATCGAAACAGCATGTATACAGATACAGTACGGCATACCTGTGTACACCTTCGGAGCACTTTTGAAGTTCATGACGCGTCGAATGGCCGCATCAGTGCGGCTGACGCAGGACCTACATTAGGTCGGTTGTCATAATGTTTCCCTCGGATAGTGCGTATAATAATGAAAAATGATTTAACGCAGATATGTACACTATATGATTAAAAGTATCAGCACACCCCTTTTTGAGTTGTGCATTTTCCCATATACATCTCAGACGTGACACGTACGGGTTTACAAAGACGCACGTCTCCGGCTAAACATGAAAGACAAGCATGAAGAGTAGAATGAGCCGAACGGCAGAGCTAAGACGAAAGTGGCTTTTATTTTGGCACGGTCATAGGATGTCCTCTTAGCAAGAAGTAATTTCGGGAAATTTTTGCACAGCTGTAGCTACCTCAGTCAACTGTAAATGATGTTAGAGGAAAGCGAAAATGTCTAGGAGTAATAGCAATGCAATCGTGACGTGATAGGCTACGTAATATGATACGGAGAGTTCGTAGAGTGCTGAAACGGTTGGTGCAAAAATGTTAATTGTCCATGGTGCAAAATTGACCACTGAGTTCCCAGTTCTGCAAAGCCCATTCCTTTATTTAAGGGATTATACTTCTTTCCACAAACCGAGGTCAGTGCAAGAATGGTTTGATGAGATGGGTGTGGAAGAACTTGACTTGCCTACACAGAAGCCCGTTCTCAACCTCATGGGACACTTTTGGGTTGAATTGGGACGTTGACTGGGAGCTATGTCGAACGGTATAAACATCATTGACCGACCTAAATAATACTATTGTGGCAAAATGGTAGACAATTCCTGCTACAGCTTACCAGAATATAGAGGAAATCCTAAGCAATGTGGAGGCTACACTCGAAGCAAACGCGGTGGACTATCTCCGTAATCATTCTTTCTTATTTCAATGAGTTTGTGCACAGGCAAGTTTCCGAATAACTTTGATCAGATAGAGCATTAACGTAAGTGAAACGAGATAAAAAGTTAATTAAATGTTTGCGTTCATTGCCCCTCGATTTTGTCTGAATATTATAAACGAAGGAGAGTAGATGTTTACTCATAAAAATATGTATGCCCTAATTGAGGTATATATATAAATGTTTAATAATATATATATATATATATATATATATATATATATATATATATATATATAGGCCTAACATCGGAAGAAGTGGACATCTCTGAAGTTAACAGAAAAGTAACCAAAGCTCTTATGGAAACAGCAACAAAATTAGCTGGGTCTAAGAACAAGTTGCATGTGAACAAATTATCAGGAAAAACAAAATGTTAATGCAAAAAAGAAGAGAGATGAGGACAACTAAAGAAGATGTAACTTCCAAAGTGGAATATATAGAGCTATGCAAGACAGTAAGAAAAAGTATCACTGAAGACGTAAGGAAATTCAACTGTGAACTAGTGAGGAAAGCAATTGAAAACAACCAAAGCCTAAAGATAGCAAAGGGACATCTCAGTAAGGGAAGAAAACAGATTATGGCACTGAGAAAAGAAGATGGTTCCGTAACAAGAAATAGAGGCGAAATTTTGACAAGAGTGAAAGATTTCTACTCCAAATTATATGAAAGGGATGATACATGCACTCCAGACATCATGAAAGATACCAGTACCAGAGTTCCTCCAGTCCTTCCAGCAGAAGTTGCACATGCAATCAAGAACATGAAGCGAGGAAAAGCTCCAGGAGAAGATGGAATTACTGTAGACATCATACAAGAAGCAAGTGGAGAAATCGAAACAGTACTCGCCCAAATTTTCACTCGATGCCTTAATGAAGGAAAGATTCCTGAGGATTGGAACACCGCTACAATGATCCTGCTACACAAGAAAGGTGACATTGAGGATCTCGGAAACTACAGACCTATCAGCCTCCTATCAGTAGTTTATAAAATCTTCACTAAAGTTCTTTCACACCGCTTGAAGGTAACACTGGACATGGCTCAACCGAGAGAACAAGCTGGATTCAGGAGTGGCTACAGCACAATAGATCATATCCACGTGCTGAGAGAACTAATTGAAAGAGCGAGGGAATATGAACTTCCATTGTGCATGGCTTTTATCGATTATGAAAAAGCCTTTGATTCGGTGAAACCATCAGCAGTTACAATGGCTCTGAAAACCTGCGGTATTGAAGATGCATACATTAATATTATTAATAACATCTATGAAAATGCAAGTGCAAAGATTAGGCTGTTTGAAAATACAACACACGTAAAAATTGGAAAGGGAGTGAGACAAGGTGACACCATATCTCCGAAGCTCTTTAATGCCACATTGGAGGGTGTTTTTCAGTCGCTGAGCTGGGAAAACAAGGGGATAAAGATTAATGGAGATTATCTAACCCACCTTCGTTTTGCTGATGACGTAGTCATTTTTGCAACTACCCCATCAGAGCTGCAGAGTATGATCCAGGAACTTGCTGACAAGAGTAAAGAAGTGGGATTAAAAATGAACTTTCAGAAGACAAAAGTGATGTTCAATGCTTTTACAAGAAATGAAGATTTATCGATTGATGGAGAAAAGCTGGAGATAACAGACACGTACGTTTATCTTGGACAGCAGATATCAAGTGAGGGTCACATTGATGAAGAAATTAATCGGCGTACAAAACTTGCCTGGAGAGCTTTTGGAAGAAACAGCATAATTTTCAAGAGCAATATGCCATTATGTCTTAAAAGAAAAGTGTTTGATCAATGCATCCTTCCAGTGCTTACGTATGGTGCAGAGACGTGGACCTTAACTAAAAGAGACATACAAAGGCTGCAGACAACTCAAAGAAGCATGGAGAGGTGCATGCTTGGTGTAACCAGGAGAGATAAGAAGAGGAACTCGTGGATCCGAAAAATGACAAGAGTGGAAGACATCATGATCAGAGTTAAATCCCTGAAATGGCAATGGGCTGGACATACTGCCAGAAGGACAGATCATCGATGGACAGCCGAAATTTTAGATTGGATTCCAAGGGACAGGAAAAGACCCAGAAGAAGACCACATGGGAGATGGGTGGATGAAATTCGAAAGTATGCAGGGGTAACATGGAGGAGACTGGCACAAGACAGACCGTTGTGGAGGATACTTGGGGAGACCTTCGTCCAGCAGTGGATTGATAATGGTTGACAATGATGATGATGATGATGATATATATATATATATATATGAACATTAAAATTATTCTAAATCAGAATCACAAAATATGAGTTAATGAAAATATACAGAAATACCATAAGTCAGCGCCATAGCAGCTTATCAAAACTGGGTTCTATAATATCACATGCATTTAGACAATCACTTATATACATTATGTGATATATATATATATATAGGATATATCGTTGCTCCTTTGTGTTCATTGCGTTCTGCTTTTCGCGGAATAGGGAATCTCTGTTTGTACCATACGTACGAGGCGTAGTCAGGTCAGTCACCTTGAGATTGCGCAGTGAGTTAGTTGTTGCCTCGTCCCCGACGTAGAAGCAGGATGTTTTGTAATGTATCTACATTTATTTAATAATATTTATATTCTATTGTAAATAAATCTATTCTAGTTTTAAAACGATGATACTCGGATAAGAAGATTTTTGCTTGTATTTAATATCAATAAGAGTGCAAAAATTTGGGGGCTAGCAGCCGGGATGTGAATTAGAAGAAACTAACTGAAATGTAGCCCTATTGTTTTTTCGAACATGACGACGACGTAAGAAGGCTGACATTTTTTGGGCTGTTACCTCGATAATAATGGCGGTGTATGACGAATGGTGAAAATTTATTGAACTGTGGAATAAGTGAACCAAAGACGCGTTTTTATTTTTGAAGCGCGAAACTGAGACAGTTAACTATTCCGCATTGCTCTTATAATGTCTTCGTTAAACGATATATCGCAAATAAGTGAAAAGGTCAGAAAGTCGAATTCGAAGGCAGTAAAAGCTCTTCATAAGTTTGTGTTTGAAGAAGATGGCGATCGTAATAACAGAAAAGGGCTCCGAAGTTTTGAAGGATTCCAATTTAATTTAGATTTAAGAACATATATAAAAAAGATATAATATGGTATGCAGAATTTTTTTTTTTTTTTTTGATTGGAGGTTTAACGACCACCGTGAGCAACTCAATAGGCTATAAGCAGTCGCCCGTCCCTAATTTAGGGTCACTGGTTCCAGGGAAGGGAGAGAGCCAGTGCCGTAAGACAAACACAACATTCATGCCTCACCGGGATTCGAACATGGACCCCGTTCGGACGAATGATCAGAGGCCAGCGCCTTAGACCACTGCGCCACCGGGGCGGCGCAGAATTTATCTGCAGCCGACGTCGTAGCCATATGCATTATTTTGGGTTTAGATTATAGTAAATAATAAAAAGAGGATCTTTTTCGTAATATTTGTGCCGGTTTAATTGACTAGTTCGTTTACGGCAGATACCGAAAGTGGTGATGAATCTGATGACGATGTTGAACATGACAATTTTAATGATGTAAATAAAAAAGCAGAGAATGAAAGTAATTCTACAGAAGAAAATAAAGATACGTTGGATAATTAAGTTAGGCGTTTTACGTATTCGAGGTGATAGTACGGAAAATCGGTCAAACGTTTTTACACAAGAGCAGGTTCACTTTGCAATGCGTTTTCGTGATATAAGAGATTCCATTCCTACTTTTGATGGTAGTGGATCTTACTTACCCTGTTAAACAATGGATTTGTGACTTTGACGACACTGCTATTTTATTTGGTTGGAATGAAATGCAGAAGGATGTTTACGCGAAACGGTCACTCACAGATTTAGCAAAGCTATTTATAAACAGTGATGGAGTAATCAAGAGTTATAGTGAGTTGAAGGAGTTACCTATCGAAGAATTTCACAAGAAAACAAACAGTGCACATCTTCATAAAATGTTGAGTAGTAGAAAACCGAAAAAAGAGGAAATGGTTCAAGAGTATTTTTAGCTATGAAAACATTAGCATATAGTGGTCAAATTGATGATGATGCGTAAATGACCTACGTTATTAATGGTATTAAAGATGAAGTGAGAAATAAAGCTATGTTATATGGCGCTAAGAATATTCTTGAATGTTTAAAGAACGGTTGCGAATGTATGAAACTATTTATGAAAAATTAAACTCAGAAAACAAAGCCAAAAGTCAAATTCATGATAAGCGAAATGTTGTCAAAACGAATACAGCTAGAAAACTTTGGTTTGAGCCACCAAGACCTAAAAATTAGATGTTACAACTGTGGCGATTTTAATCATATATCTGCTGAATGTAAACATAAACATAAAGGACTAAAATGTTTAAAATGTAATGAATCTGGGCTTCGCGCAATTGAATGCTTTTCTAGTGATAACAAAAACGAGAAGACTGAAAGGAATAATCTTAACTTGGTTTCTGCCAAACCATTTCGTGACATGCATAAGTTGGCATTGATTGGCGCATTGAAATCAAAGCACTGATTGATACAGGAAGTGGAATTACTGTAGTAAGAGAAGTTGTTTACAGAAAGATAGGATCTAAAATTTACAGTGCTAATATGGTACTAGTTGGTTTTGGCAACAACAAAATAAAACCTATAGGTCATTTTCAAGGGCTAATTCAAACTGATGAATGGAAATTTCCGTCGAACATTTATGTGGTTTCAAAGCATGCCATTAAGGAAGATGCAATTATCGGAAATGAATAGCTGAGACATGCTGAAGTAGTTATCAATCAGAAAGATATCGCAGCTACAAAAATAAATTAGGAAGCAATTCTTATGCGAATAGATACATCCGAAGATGAGAATATCATAGATGTTAATTTCAATGTGAGTGAAACTCACAGAAATGAAATTAAAAAGCTGGTCGAGAACAATGAACCTGTAAGACTGAGACTACAAATATAGAAATCAAGATGACAGTAAAAGAAGTACAACTTATTTTTCATAGGCCTAAGTGTGTTCCATTTACTGAAAGGGTGATAGTTGATAAACAAGTTGAAGAACGGACTGAACAAAAAATATTGATCCATCTTCTTTAGAATATTCCAGTCAGGTAGTAGTGGCATGGAAAAATTGTGGATCGCCTAGGGTGTGCATAGATTTCAGAAACATAAATCGGATCATAGCAAAAGATCTTTATCCTTTCCCACTGATTGAAGGCATATTAGATAGGTTAAAAAATGTTCACGTCTGTAGCACCATTGACCTGAAAAATGGATTTTTCCATGTGGAACCACATACAAACAGTAGACACTAGACAGCATTTGTGATGCAGAAACGGACAGTTCCAATTTTTAAGAGTTCCGCTTGGTTTGTGTAACCCACCTTCAGTATTCCAGCTTTTCATAAATATAGTTTTTCGGCCTTTGATGAATGAGGAAATAGTTATGCCATACATGGATGACGTAATAATTAAATCGCTCAACGAAGCTAAAGACACTAACAGGTTGAAGCGATTTTTTGAAGTTGCGAGTAAGTACGGACTAGAAATTTATTTTTGAAAACCTCCGTTTTTGAAGAGAAAAGTTTAATTCCTAGGCTGTGATTGAAAATGGTCACATCTCACCGTCTACTCTAAAAACGAAAGCAGTCGAAAAATTTCCAGTACCTAAAAATTTGAAACAAGTGCAAAGTTTTCTGGGATTGACCGGATATTTCAGGAAGTTCATTCCTTCTTCTTCAGTTATTGCAAAGCCTTTAAGTGATATCTAAAGAAATCATGAGTTCAAATTTGGTGCAGAAGAAATGGATGCTTTTTGTCAACTTAAAAAGTTATTATCAAGTACACCAATACTAGGAATATATTATCAGAGTAGTGAGACCGAGGCATTAAGACGCAAGCATGGGTGGTTATGGAGCGGTTTTGTTGTAAAAATCACAGAGTGATGACTGTTTTCACCCAATCTAATATGTGAGTAAGAAGACAACAGAAGCAGAAAGGAAGTACACGAGTTACGAACTAGTGGTTTTAGCCGTTATTGAAGCCCTAAAAAAGTTCAGAATTTATTTGTTGGGTATTCACTTCAAGATATTAATTGACTGTTCTGCTTTTCCGAAGACAATGGATAAAAAAGATATGGCAACGCGAGTGGCGAGACGGGTTCTCCTGTTTGAAGAATTTGACTATACAATTGAGCATAGATCAGGTCCTAAAATGCCCCACGTATATGCTCTGAGTAGATTCCTTGTTATGACAATTTCTGCTGAAAGCACATTATCAAATAAACAAGCAGCTCAGAAAGAACATAGTGAGATAAGAACGATAAAACGACTACCGGAGATCAGAGAGTATGATAATTACTGTAATCGTGGTGGTATGATTTGTGAGTTTGTGGATGGAAAAAAAGTTCCATTTGTACTGTAAGCCATGCAGACCGAAGTAATTCGAAATGTTCACGGGAAAAGACATTTTGCTAGTAGACGCACTGAGGAAATACTTAAGAAAGATTTCTATATTTTAAAAGTAAAGCAAATAATTGACAGGATTATTGCTAATTGTGTGTCCTTTATTTTGGTAAACAGAAAAATTGGAAAGCAAGAGGGGTTCTTGCACCCTTTGCACAAATATGACGTCCGTTTGCATACTAATTACATCGATCATTTAGGTCAACTTGAAAGTACTAACAAAAACTACAAGCACATTTTTACGGTTATAGAAAGATTTCTATATTTCAAAAGTAAAGCATAGACGGATTTACAAAATTTGTCTGGCTATATCCAGTTAAAAGTTGATATACAGCAGAAGTTAGAGCAAGATTGAATATGTGGCAAACTGTGTTTGGAAATCTGATCCAAATAGTTTCTGACTGAGCGGCTACTTTTACTTCAAAAGAATTTGAGAAGTACTGCACAGAAGAGAATATTAAGTATCCCTTAATTACAATTGTTTACCTAGAGCTAATGGACAAATCGAAAGGTTAAACCGTACCATAATGCCAATCTTGGCAAAGCTGTCTTTGGATGATCCTTCAAAGTGGTACAAGTATGTTAATACAATGCAGAAAATTATTAATTCACTTACAAGAGGAGTATTGCCACAACACCTTTTGAACTATTTGTTGGTAAAAAAATAAACTGTAAAGACGGTATCAAAATTAGAGAATTATTAGGAGCTGAGTTGCGAGTTATGTTTCAAGACTCCATAGACGAAGCTAGGAAGGAGGAGAAAAAGCAAATCCTACAGGTTCAAGAGGAAAACCGCAAGACGTATAATCTTCGAAGACGTGCTGCTCAGTAATACAAGCTCAGTGACAGTTGCTGTGAAAAGAACTCAACTGGGACTAGGACTAAAGTTGAAGCCGAAGTTCCTAGGACCGTATATGGTTATCAAAGTAAAAGTAAGTGACATTTAGGATGTTGTTAAAGAAGAACATCATGACGAACAACTACATTTGCGGAATATATGAAATATTGGACTGTGCCATAATTTCAAATATTTGTGTCAGCGTGAACAATGATTATATTGAACTTTCATTTTTAAGTACTTTTAATTTTGACTTTCTTTTGACTTTGACTATTTTACGCCATTTGAGGACAAGTGCCTGTCAGGAAGGCCGAATGTGTAGGATTTATCGTTGCTACTTTATGTTCATTGAGTTCTGCTGTTTTCAGAATCAAGAATCTATGTTTGTACGATAAGCACGAGGCGATGTCAGGAAGATGACGTAACACCTAGCAACACCAAGACGAATTCAATTCACTGGCATCAGCATGTGCAAACAACAAAATGAGGTCAGTCTCCTTGAGATTGCGCAGTGAGTTAGTTGTCTCGTCCCCGACGTAGAAGCAAGATGTTTTGTAATGTGTCTACATTTATTTAATTATTTTTGTATTCTACAGTAAATAAATCAAATTTAGTTTTTAAATGATGAGACTCATATAAGAAGATTGTTGTTTGGTTATTTAATATCAGTGATTATTAATTGGTTATTTAAAATCAGTCCCTTTAGCCAGGAACAACTTGGGAACGGAGAGAATTACAGTTATGCAAGTGATATAATGGTATAGTAAAGCTACTACGCCCGATCGAATGCAACCAATAGCAGCGCCCCTAGTGGCGAAATGCGGAAGTTAGCCATTGTAAATTGAAAACGAAAAGAGATAGAGCAAATTTTTCAATTACAAAGTTGTAGAACATCAATTAATTAGTACAAAACGACATTTGTTTTACACAGATATGATAAATTGTCACCTGAATAACCTAAAATGTCCGAAATCGATGTGCGACCTTTTGTGTGAACGTTTAAAGGGAACAGGCATAAGTAAGAGCAAATACACACAATTTATTGCATAAGTTCGTACTTATGCAATAAATTGTACTTATGTCAATACAGTGGGATGACATCAGACAAAACAAAACCAAAAATATTCAAACTGGCGCACAGTGATAAAACGTTAACGTCGAGTATGTTTGAAGAGTTCGTCATTGCCCACGATACACATTTGTATTCGTGAAAGTAACTCTGCATGCACATTCCTCAGCATGGAATGTGTCACACTATTGCAAGTATCTATAACACGACGACGTAGATCCAACAGACTTGTAGCCGCTCTTGCACACACCGGAGTTTTTAGGTAACCCCAGAAATACAAGCTCGCCATTTTCACACAGCGTACGTAGACCTAAGCTTCTGATCAGGGTACATCCTGCTACTGGTTTTTATATCGTAGGTACGGTACAACGTCACAATCTGCAATTGCATACGGCTACATTTGCAAAATGTGAATATGCAGAATCGAATCGCCACGCATCGATTTCGGACATTGTAGGGCATTCAGGCGACAATTTACCTTATCTGTGTGAAACAAATGTCGTTTTGTACTAATTAAATGATGCTGTACAACTTTGCAATTGGAAATTTTGCTCTATCTCTTTTCGTTTTCGATTTGCAATGGCTAACGTCCGCATTTCGCCACTAGCAGCGCTGCTATTGGTTGTATTCGATTGGGCGTAGTCGCTTTACTATACCGTTATTTCACTTTCATAACTGTACCTCTCTCCGTTCGCAAGTTATTCCAGGCTAAAAGTGACTTTGCTATGCACCCTGTACATACAATGTATTACAGTTTTAATAATTTTGTGAATTATCCATTCATTTTTACCTTTTAGGAGCTCAGAGCTTCATCTTTTGTAAGTCTTTCATCACTCATGTCTTTGTAATTTATGTAAAATGCGTAAAATATCTGCATGTATTTGAAGGAAGCGGAAAACTTTTACACTGAAGCTATGACATATTCATTAGTTTGCATTTACACGATTTCGTACTTTAAACTTTGATAACAAGTCAACAGGCCTTCCTTATTTGCTGGTTTTGATATAAGGACAGCAACAAAAAAAACGTGCAACAAATTTCGCAATTTTCTTTACAAATCCAGGATAGTGAAGCGTTTTTTCTATTTTAAAATCAGTTCACACGCATATCTCAATTTGAACAAAAATGTATTCTAGACTAAGTTTGTTCGTATTTTTTACTCCTGACAGTTATGATACGGAAATCATTTATCACACCCTTCTCTCTTTCTGTCTTGGGAAAACAAGTAAAAACCCGGTATGCTTCGTTGATAAATCATCAATATTTGCATGATATATTTCTACCGCAAATTCTATATATTCTTTTGAAGCTCAGGCGATGTTAAGAAAAATATCTCAGGAAAAACGAGAGGTAAAGAAAATATTTTGCCATCACTTATTATTGCATCGCAAAAGCAATTATATATATGCACAAAATAAGATCGTCATGCAACAGATGTATTCCATGAGAATATTTTGCTTATTGGAATCGCGCATTTTGTTTTAGCTTTTCCATATAGGGCGATGCAGCAAATTGAGAAGCTGTCTGCTTTTATTGTCGTATTTATAACAGCACACATATAAAAATACAATTTTTTCAGATAGCATATTACTAATTCCGCCAAGAGTGAACCATAAGCTATATTTCTTTTTCATTTATTCTACGCAAAATTATCTGAAAACATAAAATATCACGGTATAACACAGAAATGCTTTCGGCATTTTTGCCAATAAGGTGCTGAACTTTGATGATAATGTACGTTGAGTGGCCGGTGTATTAACATCACTTTATTATTAATGTGCTTGGCTACCTTTACCATTCACATTGCCTCGGAATTGGTTCTGATATACAAAGGTTGGTACTGATATACACAGAAGAACCAAGACATTAGGACCAACGCATCTTTACGTAAATCAAAGCAATTACAGGTAAACGACAGCTGGTGTAGTTCATGACAACGCCTAATGCTGAGCTCTGTTAATCGAAGTTATTGTTCTTCAGATGGGAAAGGCCAAATCGTAATGGCCAAACAACTGAGTCAGAGCATTTCCGAGAGGGCAAGGCTTGTGCTTTTGAAATGATCACGGGCAGCAGTAGTTAGTACTTTCAAAAAGTGATCCCTGGATGGCAAAGTCATGAACCCCCGGCTAGATGTGGACTGACCATGGCTCATCGATGCTAGAGATGAGCGAAGGGTAACCCATATGGTAAGGGGCAACAGAAAGTGTAATGTGGCGCAACTGGCATGAATTTGAATGCTGGCGAGAAGAGTAATGTGTCACAAGACACAATACATCGAACCCTGCTGAAAATAAGACTTTGTAGCAGCAGGTCACTCGTAGTGCTCATGCTAACCTCGGTTCACAGTCGAGAGCGTTTTCAATCAATGGACATGCAAGCATCAAAACTGGACCTTGAATTATTGAAAGAATGTTGTCAGATCCAATGAATATATTGTCCTTTTGCAGCATGAGGACGGCTGTCTCGTCGTCTAGCTGGGAAAGAGGTGGCGTCCGAATTCACCGTGGGAAGAAAACGCGACCGTGGAGGAAACGTAATTCTTTGGGAAATCTTCTATTGGAAAATCCCGGGACCAGTAATTCCTGTGCAGGGAACTATGATGTATACCCCCTACTTAAACATTATTTCAGATCAGGTATATCTTTTCATAGGAACAGTATTCCCCTCTAGAAGTGACTTCTTTCAGCAGGATAGTGCGCCATTCCACATTACCAGAATTGTTTGAGAACAGTTCGCGGAACAAGATAAATACTTCCAGGTATTGTTCTGGGATCCAAAAGTCCCCAGACATCAATCCGATGGAGTTTCTGGGGTTTGTGTTGGGAGACCAGATCCAATCTGCGGGTCTCAGCCTCGTAACTTACCATAGTTAAAGAATCTACTGTTAACGTGTTGGTATCAGATACCACAAGACAACTGTATAACTCTTGTATTACCACACCTCGCTTGATATATGGCGTCACGTGGAGGACAGACAATACTGTATTAGGCAGGATGGTATAATTATTTGGCTCTTTGGTGAATAGGATTAAGGCAAATTGGCATCGCATTTCTAATGCTCTTCAAACCCTGATTGCAGAATATTTTCAGTCAGTGAACTGGGAAGACAAGGGTGAAAAGATTAACTGAGATTATTAAACAACCATTGTTTTGCTTATGAGTTAATCGTTTTTGAAAGTACGGTTTCAGAGCTGTAACGTCTGGGTCAGAAACTTGCTTTTAAGTGTAAAGAAGCAGGCTCAACAATGAACTCGTGGAACATAAAATTGATGGACAGTGCTTTTACAAAATTGAAGACATAAACGTTGATGGCGCAAATTTAGCAATAACCGATCCCTATATGTATTTTTGACAACAGATATCAAGCTAGGGCTACATCGAAGAAAAAATTAATAGGATTTATAAGACTTGATTGGTGAGCGTTTGGAAGAAAGAGCACACTTTTTCAGTGCAATTTACCAAAATGTCTTAACGAAAGGCGTCTAATCAATGCAATCTCTTCGCTCGTATTTAGGGTTGAGAAAGGTGGACTTTATGTAAAACAATTCACATTCAGAAGCTGAAGACAACTGAAAAAAGCATGGAGAATGATACTTGGAATAACCATGAAGCAGATGAAAATGCATGCTTGGAATAATCACGAAGGATAGGAAGATGAATTCATGTATCAAGAAAATGACGGATGTTGATGATATCATGATCAAAGTAAAATAACTGAAATTGCAATGTCCAAGACATATTGGAAGAAGGAAAATATCCGAAAACTTGAAATTGTGGTCATCCTGGAGCGGAAATCGAACCCGTGTCTCCCGGATAGCACCCGAGTATGCTACCCACTACAATACCTCGAACGACCAAGATTCAAGTTTCCGTTTATTTAAATGTAACCATCACAGGATTCGCTAATCGAAGCAACCGGCATTCGTATTTAGCGAAACTGGAGGTTAACAATTTTATCCCGTGATTGCCTGGAGGAGCAGATAAATCATGAATCGAATACGGGATTACACCATATAAAACAAATTTTGAAATTAACGACGAAGATTTAAATTAATCGGAAACTTAAATCTTGGTCTTTCTGGGTGGTGTAGTGGTTAACATACACGGTCGCTATCCAGTAGAGGCGGGTTCTATTGCCGCTCCAGACGACGAAAGTTTCAAGTTTTCGGATATTACCTGACTTGCCGTCCACGTCATGTTCACACACAAAAAAAAAACAGATTCACATCTTCAAAATTTGTAAATTCTAACTTGTCTGCACCTCATATTCCAGCAATATTCTGCCATACACTTTGTTCAGTTTATACTGTTTAAAACGCCAACTTAACAATAAATCACAGAAGAACTTGTATGCAAGTGAAAGAATGTTCATAGAAGGGCGATGGGAAGGGAGAACATCAAATTATCAACAAGCGAGATGTGCAAGAGGCTCTCTCTTCCACCAACTTTTTCGTGGGAGTATCGCGTAAGCAGAGTTGAAAACAACTGACCTACCCCTAGTTAAGAAACGGATGTGTTAGAAATGAAGGGATACAGGACAAAATCGCAAAAACGCAGGGGAAACCTTGTGTGCCAGTTAAAGAATGTTGATAGAAGAGCAATGTGGAGGAAGAACATCAGATGTTCAAAAAGTGAGTTGTGCAAGAGACTCTCTTATCCACCCACTTCTCCGTAGGAGTATCGCGTAAGCAGATTTAAAAACAACTGACCTTCTCCTAGGGATAAAAAGGATGGGTTAGAAATGAAGGCATAGAGGACAAAATTGCAACAACACAAGGGAAACAGTGTGTGCAAGAGGCCGTTGCATTGGAAGGATCGGTGCTGCTTTGTTTCATGTGTGATACATTGTGACGGACTACAGAGATGAAAACATGTGTCAAGACGACAAATCAAGAGCGATGCATTCCGTCCGCGTAGCTCAGTTGGAAGAGCGACTTTCCGGAGTCAGGGAACACGGGTTCGGTGCCATTTACGGACAAACTTGTGTTTTCACAACATCATTAAACGCCGGTCAGTCTCGCATGGCCGTCAAGTTTATTATATTAGAAAGATTTAATTGATTAACTACCGTAGAGATGAACTAAATTATTTAAATCGTTCAGGTATATTTAATTATTATATCATCATCATCATCACCATTGTCAACCATTATCAATCCACTGCTGGACGAAGGTCTCCCCAAGTTTCCTCCACAACGGTCTGTCTTGTACCAGTCTATTCCATGTCCCTCCCGCATACTTTCGAATTTCATCCACCCATCTCCCATGTGGTCTTTTTCTGGGTCTTTTCCTGTCCCTTGGAATCCAATCTAAAATTTCGGCTGTCCATCGATGGTCTGTACTTCTAGCAGTATGTCCAGCCCATTGCCATTTCAGGGATTTAACTCTGATCATGATGTCTTCCACTCTTGTCATTTTTCGGATTCACGAGTTCCTCTTCTTATCTCTCCTGGTTACACCAAGCAAGCACCTCTCCATGATTCTTTGAGTTGTCTGCAGCCTTTGTATGTCTCTTTTAGTTAAGGTCCACGTCTCTGCACCATATGTAAGCACTGGAAGAATGCATTGATCAAACACTTTTCTTTTAAGACATAATGGCATATTGCTCTTGAAAATTATGCTGTTTCTTCCAAAAGCTCTCCAGGCAAGTTTTGTACGCCGATTAATTTCTTCATCAATGTGACCCTCACTTGATATCTGATGTACAAGATAAACGTATCAGTCACTTTTGGTATCTGAAAGTTCATTTTTAATCCCACTTTTTTACTCTTGTCAGCAAGTTCCTGGATCATACTCTGCAGCTCTGATGAGGTAGTTGCAAAAATGACTACGTCATCAGCAAAACGAAGGTGGGTTAGATAATCTCCAGTAATCTTTATTCCTTTGTTTTCCCAGTTCAGTGATTGAAAGACATTTTCCAATGTGGCATTAAGGAGCTTCGGAGATATGGTGTCACCTTGTCTCACTCCCTTTCCAATTTTTATGTGTGTTGTATTTTCAAACAGCCGAATCTTTACACTTGTATTTTCATAGATGTTATTAATAATATTAATGTATGCATCTTCAATACCGCAGGATTTCAGAGCCGCCGACCCGGTGGCGCAGTGGTCTAAGCGATGGCCTCTGATCATTCGTCCGAACGGGGTCCGGGTTCGAATCCCGGTGAGGCATGGATGTTGTGTTTGTCTCACGGCACTGGCTCTCTCCCTTCCCTGGAACCAGTGACCCTAAATTAGGGACGGGCGACTGCTTATAGCCCATTGAGTTGCTCACGGTGGTCGTTAAACCTACAATCAATAAAAAAATGCAGAGCCATTGTAACTGCTGATGGTTTCACCGAATCAAAAGCTTTTTCATAATCGATAAAAGCCATGCACAATGGAAGTTTATATTCCCTCGCTCTTTCAATTAGTTCTCTCAGTACGTGGATATGATCTATTGTGCTGTAGCCACTCCTGAATCCAGCTTGTTCTCTCGGTTGAGCCATGTCTAGTGTATACATATATATGTAATATATACGTATATGTATATTATAACATGCGCATATTTTTGTACGGTGAGGAAATTTCACTCAAAAACGGATTTAGAGGGCTCCTGGCTTTAATCAGTGTTTCCCTCCTTTACGAGCTTCTTGTTAAAAGCGTATTCTACTATAATAATTTTATTTTCATGGAATTCTTTTGTTTGCTCTTTGTCACATGTCTGACCTTTTTTATGAGATCTCGAAGAATGTGATACAAATTTGATATCTTAAGTTATATTGCTATTGCTTTATTTTTTATTTTAGGTTTATATTTATCTGCCTAATGAAGCATATATACAGTACGTAAAGCAGCTGTTGCTAACCTCCAATGAATGCTCAAAATATTAAATTCTATTATCATGAAATGCATTGATAGAATTTAATCTTGAAAGCGAGTACCAAAGAAATAGATGCGACCCATGTAAAGAAGCGGATCAATGCGGAACCAAGAAAAAGAGCGCAAAATACACACTTTGAATTGGCATTGAAAACCCCTTTCCTTTTTTCTCCCTGGAGCGCACTGAATAGCATTACACTCAATTCCTCTGCTTCTGTCAATTTCAGCCGACATCATATTAAACTTCTTGGCGTTCCACAAGACGGTAAATCTAGCAAGAGATTCTTCTGACTTATCTTTTTGATCCATCTAGCTTTTGTGCTGGAAGGAGAATCTCGCATCTACTCGGAGACCAATATTGAATCCTTGTGGGGCACATGAAGCTGCAGACCAGATCTAAAAATAGAGATGGAGAGAGGTGAACATAAAAGGAAGTCACCGATGATCATAATGGAAGGAGATCTCAAGTTGGAAACTCGACTTAAATCTGGAGGCATCTTCTAACTTAGCTCTCATGTGTGTCATCTAGCCGCAGAAGATGTTGTTTCGAGAGGATGGGATTTTCGGAATTTAGATTAAGGGATGTCAGAATGGCAGCAGACGACGGGAAAAACACTATTTAACACCTCGGTGAAATGGAAAAGAAATGCGGAGAAAAACAGGCAGAAAATGATCTGGGCGACATACTCTAAATCAGTTCACCAATTTTTTAGAAGGAAGAGTGTTCTGTTCTACGTCTGGTAAGTACTTTGATAGTTGTCATTCTAAAAAATTGAGGAAGCCTATCAAGGGATACGAAGAACGAATTTATCCAAACGATTAATTGATGAGTTACTAAATCATATTTTTGCGAACTCATGATTACATCAAAACCTCTCAACAGACAACACCCTACTACCGGCGTACCCACGGGGAGGCTTTGAGGCCCCCAAAAACCTCAAAGAAATTAAGAACGACGTACGTGAACTTTTTTATCTATCTATCTGATGTTTACTATGTATATCTGTACAGTGTACACTATGTGCGTACACAAACACATATATAGCCTCCCTCAGCAGGAATACTTGGATGCGCTGCTGCATCCTACCCTACATCAACTTGTTCCGCTATTGGGAGGGATCAGCTTTTCAGGAGGCTGACTTTTGAGCCCACCTAAGCTTAAAACACAAACTAAAAACTTCATGTTGAATACATAGGTACATACGCAATTAAAATGATGTTTTTTTTATTAAATGTCTCATTTATTTTGTTGTTGTTTTATAGTGGGAAACAATACAATACTTGTGAATACATGCAGTGGCATGTACAGTACTTTCATTTTAAAATACAGACATACAATGCCCGTATTTGGACGCATGTACGTCAGTAATATTGAAATGCGTTAAACCCTGAGTTTTAATATGAATTTACTATGTACGTATTTTCAAATCCTTCCGTTGTGTTAATCTCTGCAAATCCTTATTCTTTACGAAAAATATATCTAACTCACCACTACTCTTTACAGCGTCTTCTGCAACTGCATCGGATGTTTCTTCAATCAAATTGTTTTCTGTCCATGTTTATATATCAACGGGATCGTGTACACCCTTCGTTACCCCTTCGATACACAAATCATCGAACGTAGTGAAATGTCTTGTATTTGGTTCACAGGGTGACCCGCTTAGACCAAAATGGCAGCGACATGACACCTCCGATATTACAGACAATACACGATACATAGCAGTCATACAGCCTGCCGTCAAAAGACCCCTGTCGAAACAAAATTGCACATACAATATATAATGCGTGTAGATACGTTTATTAAATTGCCAATTGAGATAGAAAAGAATGAATTTAAGCAATATTTATTAAAAACAAAGTTTTTAATAAAATTAAAGTGTCTCCTATGAAATCTCACATAGACGGACCAAAATATGAGTAGCATGATAATTCTGCAGAGTTTTAAACAAATTTCAGCATGATTTTAAACACGTGAAGTTAACAAATTGTGAGAAGTTTCACGCAGATAATCCGAAATGTTGGTGTCATGGTAATTCTGCACAAGTATTGGATGTTGCCGATTTATTTGCACGTACCGCTTCAATGCTTCTAGTTGACTAAAACCTGCTTGTAATCAAGTAAACTCAATTTCAACGTAATTCTGTTATTTTAGGAACTCATGTTTAAGTTTGCACACAGACGGATGATCGCAAATCTGTTGAGAAGAGTGATGCTATCCTTCAAAACGAATTACTATTAGTGCGAGGAAAATTATTGAGGACTGTACTATAAACGCTCCATATGGAAATTACAAAATAATTCTCAAAAGAAATGGATTACAATTTAATTGTATTTCATGGGGTCCGTATTTCGTCTGGGAGAAACATTCTAACTGTAACTCCGAACTGTCTTTCAGGCACAATACGTACACCATGAAATACAATTAAGTTGTAATTCATTTTCTTAACGAATTATGTTTTTAATCAAGTAACGGAAAGTGGCGTAGCCGTATGGGTCGGCAATGGACACTTTCCACGTGAGCTATTTTTTCTGAGTACCCGCTGTGTAGTTCATACACCTAATTTTTTCAGAAATAGGATCTCAGCCCGTTTCTCCTGGATTTAAAAAACTGCTTTACTTAGTAAGAAATAAAGGCTGCCTGATCAGTACATTGCGATTTGGCGTTTCTCACGGCTGATGTTATCAAAGTAACAGCACTGAGAAACACTAACTCATTCTTGACATTTCTTTTACTGATCTGCACAAAATACAATGTCAAAATGATATAATGTAAACGAAAAGCCTCCTGTACATGCTTCAAAGCTTCATATTACTCCCTCCAAATGGAAGAAAGTTGTATTGGGAGAGAAAAACATTTTGATCACATTTTGTAACTTCAAATGTGCCAGATGAGATATCGCGCTTTCAAGAAACAATACACTTCCCCATTCTTTTCTCATTTCGGTAGCAAAAGCAGTTCATTATTGCGCCAATAGTGCGCGTGTTATCCACGCCAATATTTTAACGTCAAACTCCAACATTTTATCGTCAATGGTTTTTAAGCACCCAGGCTTTGAAGATCTGCCCATATAACAAGAGGTATCTCATAATCGCCTAACATATTACAGTATAGAAACAGTGTAAGTCGTTTATCTGAAGTTTTTGCATCTCTGTATTCATATCATCAGGCACTTTACTCTTGTTTGGCATACTTCCGAGTAATAATTCCTTTTCGACGGCATTGAAGATGTTCCAGTCTTCATAAAATCCATGTAAATGTAAATGTTCGCACCAGTCACGTTTTTCGAGATATCGCATCAACACAAATGATTTTCAATGAAACATTGTGACGACATCTAAATTTTTCGACCACTCCATTATCCTAGTTCTTTTCTAACTTCTAGTGCCTTCTCTTGTATGTAAGAGGGTCCCTAACAGGACTGTTCGTTGACCGAACTGAATAAAATCAACTGGAAACCACAGAATCAATTATATCAGTCTCAGGGTTGTGAACCTTAACATTCCTTGTGTTTCCGTTGGCACTGGTGATACAAATTTTGCTGAGTTCTTCCTTTCTCAAAGGTTCTTCGATTGCCTCTTCGCCTACTTCGAAGTGTTCGGCAGGAAATACAAACTCAGATTTTCATTTTCATTCACATTTAAAATTTCGATGTTTTTATTAATAGTAAATCGTTTTCTTTTTGGTTCCATTTTCGAAACCAAAACTTTATACGGAAATGAAATAATTGATTCGCTTTAACAAAAGCTTGGGTTAATTTGAGAACCAAAGAGATCTGTTTAGTCCAATTCTAGGTGAGAATCAGTCTTATTGAAATCACAGATCATTAGATTTGTAATGGGGATACAGAGGAAAAGCTCATCTTGCTTCAGTCTAAAGAAACTAAAGAGAAACTTCCCAGCAAAAATCTGCCGATTTTTACGCCTTGAGCTTTCGTATTTTTAACTATGTTACGACTAGGGTATCTCTCCGGTAGTTGGAGGTCCACTGTTTGGAGGTAAGCACACAGAACCGCTTATTCACTGTATTGACAAAAGTCACCAGACACCCCTTCAAATGCAAATTAACGAATCCGCTGAGTTGTTAAGATGCGCGGTACAACTGCAAACGGCATAAATCCAAGCCTGCAGCTGACCGCGATCCTATCGCACTGTGAGGTGGAGTGAAAATGTCGTGGCAGGAGAGAACTGACTGTGAGAAAGGAAAGATTGTTGGGTGTCATATTAGTGGGTTGTCCATAAGAGAAACCGAGAGGCGTTCAAACATACCCAAGTCAACTATTTTGAATGTACTGAATCAGTGAAAGACACATGGCGTGCCTAAAGGAGCAAAACATACCGGCAGACCAAAAAAATCAGTGATAGAGGACGTCGAACCCTCAGGATAGTCGTTACAGTTAATCGACGGACTACATACTGCACAAGTACTCAGTGTACAGGTGAGTAAAAGTGCTGGAACCTCGGTATGTACAAGTACCATTCGCAGAGAACTTCATTCCATGGGTTACCGAGGTCGTACGGCTCCCCATAAGCTTTTCATCTCCACTCTGAATGCTAGTCGTCGTTTAGCATGGTGTAAAGAACATTTATCGTGGATCGTAGACCAATGGAAACGGGTCCTGTGGACTGATGAATTCAAACACACGATCCATCAGTCTCATGGCTGTGTGAGGATATGGCGGCAGCCGGGGTAACGCTGTTTACCACAGTGTACTGTTCTTACGGTCAAGTTTGGAGATACCAGTGTACTCGTGTGGGGGTGATTTTCATGGTGTTGTCCTGGCCCATTGGTTATCGTGGACAAACCTGTTAACCAGCACGTATACCGCGATATTCTAGACAATTATGCCCCATCAACTCTGTTGCAATACTATGGAACCGAGCCTTGTTGGTACCAGCAGGATAATGCACCAACCCATAAAGCAAAGAGTGTTACGGCGTGGTTTTAACGACAATTCCCTATCAAGTATGGACTGGTCAGCACAGAGACCTGATCTTAATCCCATAGAGCACTTATGTGATGAATTACAGCTCCGCATGAGAAGTTTGGAACCAAGGCCTGCTACTAAGCAACAGTTAGCGGCAGCATTATGTACTGAATGAAAGCGCATACGTAACGCTGTGTTCCAAAACCTTGTCGAAAGCATGTCTCGAAAGGTAAGTACACTGCTGGACAATTGCTAAGGACGGATCATAAACGGCTATATAGCGCATAAAAAAGTAAGTGTGGTTGGATGCCAAGTGAAAGAAAATAATGTCAGAATGCCAGGACATTACAAGAAAGACAATTTATTGTGCTCTGAAATCGAGAAGGCTTTGGAACGTGTTCAAGGGACAAACAGGCTGTTTTGTGCAGAATACGTAAACGTGAAAAAAATGCAATTACTGTCCGCAGGCGTTTCGGCGTAAGATGTCAATACGGGATATGGCCACCATGGAGGGCGATGCAAGATTCCACACGTCGTGTCATGCTTTGCACAACATTATCAAGCAGCTGTTGGGGTAATTTATCCCATTCCTCTGTCAGAGCACGGATGAGGGTGTCCTTGTTTATTGGAGGGCATTGGCGACCAGCAAGACTCCTCCCCAAAGCATCCCACACATTTTCAATGGGATTCAGATCTGGAGAAAGTGCTGGCCATACGAGGCGTTGAATATCCTCGCTCTCAAGACACTCCTGGACAGCGACTCTTCGATGACATGTTGCGTTGTCGTCCATGAAAATGAATCTATCACCGACAGCACCTCGGAACATGTGAACATGAGGTAGCAGAACATCATTAATGTATCGTTGGCCAGTCATAGTCCCAGTTGGAAGCACATAGAGGGACGTACGGCCATTGATCATGATGCCAGCCCATACCATGACACTACATGTCGGATATCGGTCCCTTTCCTGTATGTTTGATGGACAATATGCAGTACCACTATCACGCCAGATCAGTTGTCGTCGACAATCAGACGATAGACTGTATCTACTCTCATCTGAGAAGAGGACAGCAGACCAGTCGTTATCAGTCCAATTGCGATGTTGATGGCACCATTGCAAACGGGCGGTACGGTGACGTCTGGACAATGGGATGCACACAACAGGACGACGGGCGTATAGTCCTCCTTCATGCAAACGTCTGGCGACAGTTTTTCGGTTTTTCGGGAGATCAGCTTGCCAGTAGCAGCCATAAACTGATTTGCTACCTCACTAGCTGTGCTGCGCCGGTGTCTTTTTGTTGATAGCACTATGTACCGATCTTCTGCAGGTGTCGTACTGCAAACACGACCTCCCCGTGACGTTTGCTACACTCTCCATTTGTTTGAAATGATTTCCAAAGCTTTGAAACAACACTGTGGCTGACGTCGAACTCCCTGGCAACATCTGTTATTTTTCGCCCTTCTTCAATCTTGCCAATAATACGGCCACGCGTAAAATCATCTAGGTGATGTCGGGAAGACATACTAAAAATTGCAAGTTCGTCAATTGATTCTTTCCCTTTCAACTTTGCGCTTGAACAACAACGGTCAATACGCGTCAAATCCTTTATATCTCTTATCAGCGCTATGACGTCACGAACAAGTTCGGCAATCCAAAATTTGCATACGCACAACACGTCTTACTGTATCCCGCACTTATGCTAATTTCCACATTTTCCTGCCTTCCATTTTATGGTTGCTGTCGTTGCTGTTGTCATCCGTCCTTAGCAATTGTCCGGCAGTGTATATGCATTAAGGCCAAAGATGGAGCAGCACCGTACTAATGTATGTCAATAAATGCTATGTTGTGTTTCTCTTCTAGGTGTCCGGTGACTTTTGTCAATATAGTGTGCTTCGGCATTGGGGATCATAAAACTGTCCTCTAAATGCAGTTGTCCACTATTCGGAAATGTCCTCTAAGGACGTTTTACTGTGAGATAGTCTGTAGATAGATGGAGAGTGAGAGAGAGAGAGAGAGAGAATGCGATCATTCCATAGTACACTAACGTGCCAAAATGCATGGGATAACAGTATGCAGATTTTAAACTGGCGTTGCCGCCGTAAAAATAGTTTCGACGTACGCCATGTTTTTTTCAGTTGTGAGGTGCAATCTCGTGAGTTAGGTAGAACAACCACCAGTAGGATTATGGCAAGCCGACGTGAATAATCGGAATTTAAACGAGTCATGTTAGTGCGCGCCAGATTGATGGGCCATTTAATTTCCAAAGTTGGGCGTACGTTCAATATTTCTTGATCCACGGTGTCACGTATGTACTGAGAACACCTCATGGAAGGCATTACCACCCACCGTGGACAGGGTAGTGGCCGACCACGGGTGCTGAATGACCGTGGTCAGCGGCGTAAGACCAGGACTGTCAATGCTCATAGAAAAGCGGCACTGGCTCAAATAACATTCACATTCAATGCAGGAGGTACCAGAGACATATTCATCAGGTCAGTACAGCGTAATATAGCTTCCATGGGTATGAAAGCAGAAGACCCACCACAGTGCCCTTGTTAACATCGGACAAAGCGCCTCACCTGAGCTCGTGAACGCGGTAATTGTACACTGGAAGACTGGTAAAATGTGGCGTGGTCCGATAAGTCACGCTACCAGTTGTTACGAGCTGATTGTAGGGTTCGGTTGTGGCGCAAACCTCATGAGTCCATGGACCTAATCTGTCAACAAAGCACTGTGTGCAAGTGGTTCCATTCATGTGTGTGGTGTCTTTACGTGGCACGATTTGGGTCCTCTGGTCCTCGTAAAGCCGTCACGTACGAGTAATCTCTTTGTTGCTCTGCCGAGTGACCATTTGCAGCTTTTCATGGACTTGATGTACCCCAAAAACGATGGGATTTTCGAGGTGGACAATGCACCATATCATCGGGGTCAAAGTTGTTCCCAATTGGTTCGAAGTGCATCATGGACTTTTCCGACGGATGGTGTGGCTATCACATTTGCCCGACATCAACCCGATAGAGCAGTTATGGGACGTAGTGGAAAGGTACGTTCGCACCTATGATAATGCACCTACAAATACCAGGGAATCGTGGGCGGCTGTTCAGATGGCATGGCTCAACATCTCTCCAGAAGTCTTCCGGCCACTGGTGGAATCGATGCCACATTGAGCTTCTGCACTTCGCCGGGCTACTAGGTAAGTATCCCATGAATTTTGAAACTTCAGTGTAATATGTGTTACGTTCTAGTCATTTTATCAGGCGCATATTAAATTCGAAACAGCATAAAAAGAGATTGCAAAACAGTAAGGTGCAAAATTGAACGACAGATTTCTTTGGAAAAAGTTAATATTATAGCTGTTAACAAATTAATTGCGTTCAAGATTTTTAACTGGAAAAATCATACTATGCTACCTACGAATATCATTAAGTTCTCGGTGTTTATTTACAATCTTCCAAACTAAAGCATGGCCTTCACTGTGCTCGAGAAAAACAAATATTAAATAAAATTAAGGATTATGTTACTTTGGAATCATATCATTTTGGGCACGACAATCCAGCTAGATAGTTCTAAATGCATCACGAGAGTCAAATAAATTCTTCCTTGCTGTTTCGGATTCTAGGCCTAAACGTTAATACTGAGATTCCTTTGTAGGCAATATCTACGCAACAAACGGAAGGCAACAATTCTGTAATAAACGTTGTATTGGAAGTTTCGTGAGAAGAGAAGCGTTTAGTCCATTGCTTTGAATCAAACTACTCGAAACCTTTAAACTTTTGATCAGTCTTTGAACAAATGCAGTACAATGTATCACATATTTTTTAACTTTTGAACATATCCGATAGTTTCCAATAAGTAAAATTAATTACTAAATAGCTTTAAACTTTCGATCGCTCAATGAAGAAATACAAATATAATATTTTGCATATTTTTTTACTTTAGAACATGCCCGATAGCTACAAGTGAAATAAACTTCTTAAAAGATTTAAGCTTTGGATTACACCTCGAAGAAATGCAGTATAATGTACCGCATAGCATAGTTTTTTACTTTTGAATTTGCTAAATTTCCAACAAGTGAACTCTCATACTTACTCAAAACTTTTAAACTTTCGATCACTCCTTGAACAAATGCAATGTAATGTATCACATATTTTTTACTGTTGATCATATCCGATAGTTTCCAATAAGTGAAATGAATTACTAAAGAGCTTTAAACTTCCGATCACTCCCTGAAGAAATGCAAATATAATGTTTCGTATATTTTTTACTTTAGAACGTGCCCGATAGCTTTTAGCATGTGAAATGAAATACTGAAATGATTTTAAACTTTCGATTACACCCAGAGGAAATGCAGCATAATGTTTCAAGTAGCGTATATGTTTTACTGTTGAATATGCTGATAGTTTCCAAAAAGTGAATTAAACAACTCGAAAGCTTTAGATCGCTCCACGAAACAATTAAAAAATATCGTCTCACATACCTTTTAGTTTTGAACATACCGATAATTTTCAACAAGTAAAATAAGTTACGCAAAATGTTTAATTCCGATCACTCCCTGAAAGAATGCAAGTATAATGTTTCCTATATCATTTACTTTCGAATATGACCGATCATTTTCAACAAATGAAATAAACTACTCAAATGCTTCCGTTCTTCCTGAGCTTCTCTTTAAAAAGCGTGTTCTACTGTAAAACTTGTACTCCCTGAAAAGGCGCACGCATAATGTTTCACATATTTTATAATTTGAAAGTTCCTGTTTTAATTTCGTTTTCAACAAGTGAAATAAACTGTTCAAAAAGTGTTGAAGATATTACGACTTAGAAACCAGCGAGGGTTTATGAAAGTGTCGCCTTGTCATAATAGTAGCTGATAAGTGCGAAACGTTTTGTTAGGGATGTACATGTTCCACGTTGCTGTTATCCACATGCAGGGTCAAAAAATGTACCAAGGATATGGTGACATCGAAGTGATCAATAAGCTAAAGTGTGTCTTAGTGGGGAAAGACTCCCAAAACCTCAGGACATTTGAACATCGGAGAATACAACAGAGCCAATGAGAATGTTAAAATTTTGGGTTGATCCAGATCGACATTGCAACAATGTGTCTTTACTCTCTGAGTGAAGTAAATCTCCTCCAATGTACGTTGTTTGGAGTAAAGCAATATAGCAGAACAAATGAGAAATGGTCGGTCAACGAAAACTACGACTTGGCAAGATTGCTACTTTACAATTACGCTCAGAGAAACCCCACAATGCTCAGTAACCATATTCAAGATACCCTGTGAAGTGCCACGTAAGCGGTTGTAAGTCGTAAAATGGTCCATAATTGGCAGAACTCTGTGGTCGATAGATCCATTGTGCAAAATACTACTGTCTGCTGCAACCCAACAAAAATATTAGAGTGTGTGTACAACACCAATTGTGAGAAGAAGAATGACAAAGTGCCCTATTCTCCGAAGGGTGTTTAGAATTCATGCCAATCATATGCGGCGTTTAGATTTCATGCCAACTTTTGCGTCCGTTTCGTGTCTCAGTCATGGTGTGGGAAGGATCAGCTTTAATGTATACAAAGATCTTAATGCTGGTCGACAGCACATGAACGCTAGGGTTTGTGGAGATGATATCATCGGGACTATTCTGATATTTTTTACGTTGTAAGATTGGCAATTGGCCCAGTTTGTGGATAAGAATGTTGTACCTCATACATTTCACATCATGGTCTACCTCGCTGAATTCCCCTTTTATCTCTTTCTTCAAGGTTATTGAACACGTCTAGGATGCACTGAAGTAGATTTTGGAAATTCATTCCTCGGACCCTGCCACAGTTGCAGAACTTTGTGACCTTTTGCCTCGTCTGTTGGCGTTACTACTCCGTAGCCTGTTGACTTATTTGAAGCAGTCACGGAGAGCCTAGTGTCTGTAAACAACCACGGAGGTGTCACAGTATGTCGACTAATCAACGTAAACCTCATGTTCTACTCGTTCCTTTTGAGTTAACGTAATAATATCTCGTTTGAACGGCAAAAAGGCTACTTTACACCTTTTGCCTGACCATTGATACCTGTTTTGAATTCTGAAAACATGTTGTCCAGAATTAAACGCATCGGGTTATTCTTCGTGCTGTCGTACTCTACCTTTCTGCAGTATCTCAAACTTTTAACATCAACCTTAATTCTGCGGTTTCATACCGTGTGTTGGATATCAAAGTATCTCTATTTCAGATTGATTGCCTTCATTTAAGTCTTTTAGGCACATCTTCTGAAAAAAGTACTTGATTATGATATCAGCTTGTCAGTAGCCCATCCGCTTGTGGAGAAGATAACTCTGCAACTAGTATACCTTTTCAAAAAAAAAATCTTTTTACTATCAAAAACCTGAACTGTAAGACGACAGACTGTTCTTTTTAGGCCATCTTGGATACATAACCACGCCTCACTATGGCGTAAATAAACTCGTCATTAAATTCAAAATATATTCTTCCCTACAAAGTTGCTTTAAAAAATCGATTCAAAACATTGTCTTCACCTTTCTATACCTTTCACAATGAAGGTAGGTTATTTTGCGAACAGTTTCCATTTGAAATAAGGTATGGTATCACCAGCGTAAATGTATTGAATTTTTCCAGAAATAATCAGTAGCGTAAATGTATCGGATTTTTCCAGAAATCTCTGCTTCTAAAAATCAGATTTTAAAGATGTTTTGTTTTTTGTTGTTGTTGTTCTTGTTAGAGAAAGGTAACGACGATGAATATTTTGCATGCAGTATGCAATATTTTGTAACAAAATGCTTTGCCACAAGGGAGTGTAAGTCCCGATTTCTGTTTTAACATGTTTGCAATCGTGTCTTTTCTTCTAAACGTCTTACTGAAAAAGAATACGTTTTTAGACACACACCACTAATATTTATGCGCACCTTTTTTCTTAAAACAG
Organism: Macrothele yani; assembly: GCA_039090855.1. Classification (NCBI taxonomy): domain Eukaryota; kingdom Metazoa; phylum Arthropoda; class Arachnida; order Araneae; family Macrothelidae; genus Macrothele; species Macrothele yani. The sequence continues at coordinate 194,106,126 of CM076995.1, forward strand.
AGCTTAGCTTTCTTGCTATGAGGCGTTAATGTAAAACATTTTAATGTTGATATCAATCTGTCAAATGTCCGATTTTAATATATTCATTTTGGCACTGATGACGTTTTTAAAGTTTAAAGTTTTTGTTTTTAATTTTTCAGTATTTGCACAACACAGTTTTGTTGCTAGGGGTGAAAACGATCATTTACCTTTGTGTATTACCTGGAAACATATCTACGTTTCTAAGAACCCGACTTGAACAATCTACTTTGCCTTGGATATCTTTCGTTATGACAAATGTTTTGTGCAGAATGTGAGATTTTTCGCAGCACACGCTTGTGGTCGAATGTTACTATTTTACGAGGGCAAATCGAAAGGTAAAGTAAATGTTGTCGTATGTTAAAGAAACTAAGAGGCATTCAGGTAACAATTACCTTATTTCTCAGCATAGTCCCCCGTTCGTTCAACGTATATTTTATATCTGTCTGTAAAGCTTCTGGATACCCGCAGAGAAGACTGTTTTGGGTTGTTCCTGCAGGCACGCATGCACCGCTTCTTGTACTTGGACATCACTTTCAAAATGGTGGCCTCCCAAAGCGTCTTTCAGAGGCCAGAAGACCTGAACATCGCACAGCACCAGATCGGGTTTCTAAGCAGTATGTGTTAACACCCGAAACTTCAACTCAGTAATTGTTTGCTGAGTTACCAATGCCGTATGTGGACGATCGTTATCGTGCTGCAACATCACGTTTTTGGATAATATTCCCCGTCGTTTCGTGCGAAGTGCTGGTTTTAATTTGTCTTTCAGCAGGTCGCAATATGACCGACTGTTAATTTAGTCATCCTGTGTGCTTGATAGTTTTGTCTTTTCATGTCAAAAAAGAGAATCAGCATTAATTTTCGTGCCGAAGGGACAACTTTAAACTTCTTTTTGCATGGGAAGCTCGGATGTTTCCACTCCATGCATGGCCTTTTGCTTTCAGGGTGGTAATGATGGACCCATGTTTCGTCCCCAGTGACAATCCTCTCCAGAATACTGGGATCTGAGTCATCCCGCTGCAAAAAACGTCTGCCAATTTCCAGGCGCAGCTGCTTTTGCGCATCAGACAACTGCCGTGGCACTCATCTGGCCCACACTTTATGAAAACCGAGATCGTCATGCATTATTGAGAAATCAGAACTATAGCTAATGTTTAGCTTTTGAGCGATTTTAGACAGAGTAACCCGACGATATTGTTTTATGATAGCATCAATGCGATCCAGATGGTCCTATGTGCGAGAGGTCGGCGGACGGTCCAAGAGAGCTTCATCAAACACATTCGTTCTACCGGCTTGAAACTTTTGAATCCATTTGAACACATGCCTCTGACTCATACACTTGTCCTCTCCATATTGCATAAGCATCTTACGATGAATTTCAGCCGGTTTCACAACCTCACTCCATAAAAATATCACGACACTTCGCTGCTCGATGACGGAGCATTTAGACAAAAGATCGACCATATTTACATCCATACAACTGCTGGTTAGAAGATGAGTGATTGCATCTGCCACGTATCAAGGTCACGTGTCCTCCCCAAATAGCAATCTAACGCAACTCTTCCTGCCTACGTAACGAGAGCATTGATCTTACTGTTTGATTCACTCTCGTAATTTCTAGATGTTTTGCAGATTGCGTATAAATCCAGTTGATATATTTTTGTAACCCGTTTAATACACTATGAAAAAACACTGCTTACATTCTGTATTTAAAATTAAGCACATATTTCCCATTGAAGGCGTAAATGCACTTGGTTTTCTGTTAAATTTTTTGTTCTAAAAATCTTCGTTGAAATACCTTTTTTATGGATCTGTAAGAATTTAATAGACGTACTTATTATGCTCAGGAATCCCCTGTTACCTTTCTTAGTTTTTATTTTTCCTGGTATCCAATGCTATACTTTTACGCTTTCGTTGCATATGGATTTTCTGCGTTTGGCAATTACCTGAAATTTACTTTTGCTCCGATGTTTGCTCAGACAAACACTAATGCGTTCCACTGAAAGCTTACACACTTTTCATTTTTGAATTTCCGTGTTTTATTACGATGCTTTCTGAATAAGATACTTTTCATGTCACCATTAAATATGTTATTATCCTTGCATGCATTGATAATACCAGGGAGTAAGTATGTATCCATTCAGATTTGTTCCATTCCTTCCTGTCATTATTTATTTTACCTAACATAAAGCCGAGTATCAATTTAAAACGAAGTATTTGAACCTGGAGAACGTAAGCCCTTCACAAGCAAGCGGCATACCTATTAGGGGTGTACAAAGGTTTCCGCCTCTCGTGCTAGTGGACGCTGTATGGGTCTAACCGCCCGGCGACCCGTGCTGAAAGTTCATACATAAAGCTAAACATGGCGATTGATAATGTTCATTTGCGGCACTGTTTGTTATTGACGTTTAATTTAGGGAAAAGAGCGAATGAAACATACCGATCAGCATGTCAGGCATATGGCGAAACGGGTATGGGTGAGCGGACGTGTGTAACGTACCAGGAGATGTGACGTACCTGCCAGCAGGACGCACACGACATAAAGGCAGATAGTAGTCAGAACAAAAGTCCGCGTAGCTCAATTGGTAGAGCAACTTATTCCGGAATGAGGGGACCCGGGTTCGAATCCTGGCGCGGATAAAAATGACGGAGAAATTTACTTCGTTATACGTGTCGAAAATGGTTTGCCAGGTTTAAGAAAAGTTATCTAAGCTTGGAAGACAAGCCACGTGCCGGTAGACCTCAGGAACTCGCAGACAATGAGCTAAAACAGCTGTTGCATGAGGATGCCCCATAATCGACCACGCAAATGGCGAAACGTTTGAAAGTGGCTCAATAGACGGTGGTTTGGCATCTACAAGCATTGGGGAAGATACAGAAGATGGGTAAGTGTGTTCCACATATTTTAACGGAGGGTAATATTGGTCAACGATTGGACATCTGCATGTCTATTTTGAAGAGTTTTCAAGACAAGAATGTCTTGTGGAAGGTTGTCAACGGAGATGAAAAGTGGGTCTATTGAGACAACCCCGTTCGCAAGCGATCCTGGATCGACCCAGGACAGCCATCAACATCCACTGCGAAAGCGGATATCCACGGGAAAAGGTGCTTTTGTGTGTGTGTGTGGAGGGATATGCATTGAGTGTTATACTCCGAACTGACAAAACCGGGCGAAACAATCACTGCACAACGATATACACTGACGTGCAAATATTAAGGACGAGACGGTTTTTCGAATGAAAATTCGTGCAGAAGTTCTCCACATCGACTCAAATCATACCATAAGATCCTCAAGATGAACGAATATGAGGCAAGTGAGCAAAACCGTCCAAACAAAGAATAAAAAGGATACAAAAGCACTTTATTAAATATATAGCTTCAAGCACAACTGGACAGAAGACAGAAACTTCCATGTGACAGGCGGCTGCCAAGAAAAATCCAGCCTTTAGTAGGGGATATGATCACCCATGACTGCGTTACAGGATTTACAACGTCTGTCCATGCTGAGGACGAGGTTGTCAAGGAGCTGTTGAGGCATCGCGGCCCATTCCTCTTGTAGCACCAATCGCAGCTGCGGAATCGTTGTTGGCGGCTGCTGACGTGCTGCAAAGCGTCTCCCGAGAAGGTCCCACACGTGTTCGATTGGATATAGGTCCATGAACCTTGCGGGACAATTCATGCGTTGAATATCTTCACTCTCCAACAGCTCTGCGACAGCCACTGTATGATGAGGTGTAGTGTTGTCGTCCAAGAAGAGGAACTCAGGACCCACAGCACCTCTAAACAGACGCACGTGAGGCAGGAGAACCCAGGTACAATAGCGGACACCAGTGACTGAACCTCCTTGGAAGATGTGGAGGTCAGTACGGCTACCAAGCATGATACCGCCCTAAACGAGAACTTCGCCACCTCCAAACATGTCTCTTTCGTTAATGTTGGAGCTGTGATTGCTTGTTCCCTGCTCTTTCCAGATGTGTATACGTCCAGAATCGCTCGTGAGACTAAATCGGCTCTCATCCGTAAAGAGAACTGGACCCCATTGCTAATGTGTCCAGTTATTGTGTTCCTGGCACCAGAGAAACCGCCGTCTCAGATGAGCAGGCGTTAATGGCACACACCGTACTGGTCGTCGTGCAAATAGACGAACTTTGTGCAGCCTCCTGGCCACGGTAAAACGCGATAACGGACATACAGTTGTCTGTTGCATGTGCCTTGCGATTTCTCCCGCTGTCTGCCGTCTGTCTCTTCTCACCTGTAGGACAATATACCGGATGTCCGCCGCCGTGGTTGCTCGTGAACGACCACTGCTAAACTCTCGAACAGCTATTCCTGTCGTTTGAAATGCTCTCCAAGCTCGTGAAACGATGCTGTGAGCGATCCCGAACTCCTCGGCTACACTAGTCACGCTTCGTCCTTCTTCCAACTTCCTAATGACGCGACCTCGGGTAAAGTCATCCAGATGTCGTCTACTGGATTGCATGTTGGCCATATCACACGCTGGCAGCAACTCGACGTCGTTCAAACCGATGTACACCGTGCAATAGCTTTCACCGAATTGCTGAGCGTAAACCGCCCGTGTGCTTTGTACCCTTCCGATACTCCCCTCCCCCCGTTATGCTGCATATATGCGCATGCCCTACCGTACCGAACCCTAGTCTATCTCCTGAGTGGTCTTTCCGTCCGTTCTGCCTGCTCGTTCCGCTGTAATGCTAATTTCTCCTCTTTGTCCTTTATTTTTTTGCACACCAGTGTAGCTACCAGTTGATGAAACTGAACTTCGCAATCTAGCATAAACTCCCATGGACAGGTAAAGGACGCCACCCAGACAACCTGTTACAAGATAATGCCAGACCAAATGTCGGTGCTACAACAAAATCAACTGTTAAACAGTTACACTGGGAGGTTTTACCGCAGCCAGCTTACTCCCCTGACATTGCCTGTTTTGCTCTATGCAACATGTTCTAGCCCAACAGTGGTTCACCACATTTCCACATGCGGAACATTTCGTCACTACGTTCTTCAGCTCAAAACTATCATAGGGGAATTGATATCTTGCCTGAAAAATGGAAAAAAGTCATTGATGCTAACGGCCAATATTTCATTGAATAAATTTGCACTGGTTTCCTGATTGTTCCTATCTCCTTTCTCCTTAAAACGGCAGAAGAAGATACGTCTGATGGCTTTGTTAATAATTCTCATTTATTTCCACACATCATGAGAGGAATATTTCTTCCGCACAATTTTCAAAAAGTTTTAAAGATATAGGCAGCAGGCAAGCATTTATGATAATGTTGCCCTACCATAAAAGCAGCTGATTAGTGCGACACATAATGTTAGATAAGTTCTGGTTTCACGTTGCTGTCACCTACGTGCGTGATAAAAACAACAACAACAGAAAAACATGTTCCGCGGATAAGTAGACTTCTAAGTGACCAATCTCATAAGATGTGTCTCAATAGTGCATGTCTGTAAAGCTCGCCGTCACTCTCTCAAAACTTTACAGCTAATTTTTTGATCCCGCTGTTTTTGCCTATGACTACTATATCTAAGATGACTAGATATAGGAAAACTGGTTTGAGGACAAATGGCGTGGTGTACCCAAATCGGCAGATCATTTGAGGACACATAAATATCCTCAAATGATATGCCGGACACATACATACTCAAAAGCCGCCCCGGTGGCGCAGTGGTCTAAGCGATGGCCTCTGATCATTCGTCCAAACGGGGTCAGGGTTCGAATCCCGGTGAGGCATGGATGTTGCGTTTGTCTTACGGCAGTGGCTCTGACAAACGGAACCAGTGACCCTAAATTAAGGATGGACGACTGCTTATAGCCCTTGAGTTGCTCACGCTGGTCGTTAAACCTCCAATCAAAAAAACATGCTCAAAATAAATATGAAAATATTTTTATCACAAATCTGTACTGTTTCTAAAAGTCTGATATTACATTTTAAAATGTATACCTTACAAGGATATACACCGATGAACTATTACATCATGACTATCCCCAGTCTAGAGAAATGAGCGCTCATGCAGACCGAACGGTGGCCCAGGTGAAATTCACAGAGCAGTATCTATACAACCGGAGGTCCGACTTTCGGTTAGTAGAGTGTTCGGAGTCAGAATGGGAAAAGCTGCCGATATATCGGAGTTTTATGAAGGACAAATTGTGATAGCACGTCGCCTCGGAACTCCGATTTCGGAAAGGGCGCGGCTTGTGGGTTGTTCACGTGCCGCTGTAGTGAGTACGTACGAGAAGTGAGGCACACATGGCCAAACGACGAACAATTGTCTTTCAGCCTTGTATCGTCCGCAGCTCATTAATGCCAGAGGCGAGCACAGACAGTCGCGCATTGTTCCCAGCAACAGCAGGGCCACAGTGGCGCGAATCACCTGCAGCTACAACAGTGGTGATCAGGACAATGTGTCATAGCTCACAGTTCATAGCATGCTTCTGCGCATGTGCCAAAGCAGCCGAAGACCCAGCCAGATCCCCATGCTCACTCCACGTCATCGCCAACAATTGCATGAAGTGGGCACAAGATCATCAAGATTGGACCGTATATGATTGGAAGAAAGTGGCCTGGTCTGACGAATAAAAATTCCTGGTGCCTGACGTAGACGGCCGAAAGCGAATATGCCAATTAACAACGGAGGTTATGACGCCTGGATGCACTGTTGAGCGGAAATAGACCGGAGGCGGCAGTGTTATGCTCTGGGCGATGTTTTCTTGTGACACTTTAGGCCCCAGTATCCCAACAGCGCAATACCTGACAGTTGGCAAGTGTCTGAACATCATTGCGGACCAAGTTCACCCATTCATGGCAACTGTGTTCCCTGCTGGTGATGGCCATTACTAACAGGATAATGCGCCATGCCACACTGCCAGAATCGTCAAGGAGTGATTCGAGGAACATGCTGGTGACTTTCTTTTAATGCTGTGGCCTCCAAATTTACCTGACATGAATCCAGTCGAACATTTGTTGTTCCACTTGGAAAAGCGGGTTCGCACTAACTCACCACTACCCCGAAATGCACGCGAACTGGAGAAGTTGCTATTGACGTTATGGTACCAGATACTCCAGGATACCTATCTCCATTTCATCGAATCGATCCCTCGTCAGGTGGCCGCTGATATGTGGGTTAAAGCGGGTTCTACAGCGAATTGGGTAGGTGGTCATAATGTAATGGATCATCGGTATACATTGTAGAATGTTGGTAATTTGTACTGACAAAGCAGAGCTATGATGGCGAGAACATATTAGCAAAAGTGAAACGCTTTACCTTAGGTATATGTGCTGAGTTAAAATCGAGCTGCACACTAATGAATGAATTGCATGGCGAATTTTACATTTTGCCAACATTTATGTAGGAACTCGGAACCAGTACAGTCAAAATTTGGCAGCCCCAGTGGTGCGATTCTTTTAGGCACTGACCAATCGTGCAAGTTGGTAAGGGTTGGAGTCCCGAATGAGGCATTAGTGGTGTATTAGTCTTACATCAATTGCTGTCACCCATCCATAGAACGAATTTCACCAAATTAGGAACACGTGACTGCTTACAGTTTTCAGAGTTGATCTCTGTGCTTGTTAAACTCGGAAAACGAAAAGAAACAGTCAACATTCATTTTAACAAGAAGCATGTTGGGAAAATAGTAAAGCGAAAACTATTTTAAAAGAACATTTTTCATAAGAAATCGAACGAGCTAATGAGGAAGTGCAAATTCGAGGACATTTGAGGACAAACATCAACATTTGATAACAATTTGCCTCCTCAAAGGCATTAGCCATTTTAGGGGACAGTTAACTAAATAGGAGAACTGTCGTCACGAATATTGGATTTCTATCAGCTGAACTATATAACATTGTGCATTCATTTTCGCTTTTGTGGAGTTGGAAAATGCCATCGCATTTTCTTGATTTATGGGCCATGTGTGTTCAATAATTTGATTTTCTCGTTTTCACAAAACAAAATTTAAAATAAGAGAAAAACCATGGATGCGTTTTGAAATTGTATAAGAAAAAATATTTCTTCGGGCACTTCATTATTTTTGCAACAAATGTGAAAGACCCTAAAAAGAGAGAAAATCAAAATCTCCATCCTAGCAGCGGTATATGGGTAAACACTATTTTATCAAAAGCGAATGTAATATTTCGGTTTTTTAGTTCTTCATGTAATCCAGTACCATTTTGGAAGCTGCTTTCTCTCTGTTCTAATCTTCGTTAGGTGCATCAATTGTTTATCGAAAAACTCGTACAAAATGCCGGTTTCCATGAGCTTAAATGAAGTTTATAAACATATTCAGCATATCGTTGAGATGGAAATTCCAGTGGATTATTATAAACATTTCTTGATGAGAAATTTAAATTTGGGCACATGCTTCTGTCGAAAAATTACATAAGGAGTATTTAAAAGCGCTCTTAGTTATTTTTCCACTGAGTCCTTTTAGTAAGTTTAGGTCCTTAAATAAGGAAAACTATGCTCACGGGTATGTTTTCGAGAGAGAGAGAGAGAGAGAGAGAAAGAGAAAGAGCTGTCTTCTATTGAATAGCTTGAGGACAGGAAAAATAAGGGATGAAGCTTTTAAGCTTTCGAAGTCACTGATAAGAGATTAATGATTACAGAAGGTTCCAATCGATGGAACAGCTTTGTAACGCTCGTGGTTTTTGGCTTGCACCATTTATTTGATGCCCCCAGGCAACCTCTTTGATCTGTGGGACGGGAAAATATTTCCTTTATTCTTGGCTACGGTGCATTAATTTATTTAGGCTTTAAGTCAGCGAAAAAAAAAGAAAGGGCCTTCGCTAGTGAACATGAATCATGTAATTCAACGATAGCAAACACATAAGTATGATTTATGCATTTGTCTCAGGGAAAAGATAATCCCAAAAGGAAAAAAATGAACATTTAAGAAAAAGCTAAAATCACGAATTTGGCAAAGAAGGATATAAGCTCACTTCTTCATTTCATTATGATTTGTTGTTTAGGAAATGCACTGAATAAACTTGAAAGTACGAGGTGCCTAATCTTTCAGCATTTAAGACACCAGTGGGTTTCAGAGAAAAGAAAGATAAATGTCCTACTAGATGTACAAATAGGTAAGGCTGCTTAACATTTTATGAAAAACTGATATACCAAATACCACGGCGAAAACTGTCCTTTTAAATCCAGGGAATTACTGAAAAGCAGTTTATCTACTCTGCATTGCAAAACCTGAAAACTCTAATGACCAGAGGAAATATATTCAATTTTAAAACTGGAAGATTTTGACTTTGCGACTGAGTAAAAATTAAAACTCCAGACGGTGAGACAAGGTCTATTAACCTTTGTCAGCTCTCTTCATAATGGCAATTGCCACTGTTTGCAGGACACAATCTGAAAAGGATTTAAAGAGAATCACTGAAATTTTTTCATGTTATTCAGGCTAAATATTCTCGTACACCCAACATCAAGATATTTGAAGAATGATTCAGATAGAACGGTAAAAATGTGACAAAAATACTTCAGCCTAGTTGTTAAAATGTACGCATAATGATTTCCTTATGGTGGCCAAATGTCTTTCAATGCCAACCGTTGTATACAGAAAAGCATACTTTGGCACAAATTTAATTCGCCTAAAATTCGCAGCTTGCTTCGCCCACGAGAGGACATGCAAATGATTAGCATTGCAGGGTATATGAAAATCATGTGCGCCCGGCCACCAGCGAGAAGCACAATAAGAAGGGTGCACAGAAGGCGGGGTGGAAGTGTGTTGTGCTGCCGGACCTGTGCGTGGGAAGCTTCCTGATGCCTCTTCGCAGAAAACGGCAGTCATTCCAGCACGTTTCGGAGTTCGACAGAGGACGAATAGTGGCTTATCGCAACAGCGGTTTATCGTACCGAGACATCGGCGCCCGTGTGGGACGACATCCAGCCACAGTGAGGCGAGTATGGATTCGGTGGATGCAGGAGGGACGAACGGACCGACGTGAGCGATTGCCGCAACCGCGGCACACCACCGACCGAGAGGACCGGCATGTTGTGCTGCGGGCATTGATGGCTCGCACCGCCACATCACGAACGTTAGCGCAGAAATTAGGGTGTGTTGCGCAACAACCTGTGTCAGCACGTACCGTTCGACGTCGTCTGCAGGAGCGGGGACTTGTCGCACGGCGCCCATTGTTCCGATTACCATTGACGTTACACCACCGGAGAGTGCGGCGGCAGTGGGCTGTTGAACGCCGCACCTGGACTACAGAATACAACGACATTTTCTTCTCCGAAGAATCCCGCTTCTGCCTGCAACACGAGGATTGTCTGATCCGCGTGTGGCGGCACCGCGGTGAGAGACTGTATGACGCCTGCATTATGCTTCGCCATACCGGTCCTTCGCCTGGCGTTACGGTTTGGAGCGCAATTGGATGTTACACCCGCATCCCTCTGGTACGCATCGCCGGCGCACTCGACAGCCACCGCTACATCTCCGACTTTTTGGAGCCTGTAGTCCTCCCTTACTTGCATGACCTGCCATCGGCCAGGTTTCAAACGAACAATGCGCGCCAGCTAGTGGTACGTATCGTGCAATAATTCTTCACGGTCCACCAGGTATCACTGCTGCCGTGGCCCGCCTGTTCTACCGGTATGTCGCCCATCGGACACGTCTGGTTGCTGATCGGCAACCGAGTGGCCCGGCAAGCACCACCCGCGGCTACGCCTGATGAACTGTGGCAACGTGCGGCAGCAGCCTGGACTGACATACCCCAAGCCTACATCCAAAGCCTCTTTCGTTCGATGCCGCGGCGTGTAGCGGCCGTTATTACCAGCCATGTGAGCCACACAAACTATTGATGTCTGTGTGTTCCGCAAATCGCATTGGCCTGTAAGCTCAATCGTTTCATCTTTGTATCTGTTGTTATGTGTCCAGTAAATCTGGCTTTGCTATCTCGTGTCCTTCTTGGTGTTGCATTTTGGGTGACCAGCAGTGTATATATACCGTATATAAGCTACGCAGGCATAAATTAAATTGGAAAGAATTTGGCTCCAAAGCAGAAGCATGTGAGCTGGAGATTCGCCACCAGAAAATCTGGGTTTCACATTGAGGCCCGTACGTAAAAATGGGTCTGCTTGCAATTGAGTTCTTCGAAAATTGTGTAATGTTTGTTCCACACATCATCTGTAATTAGTGAGAATTCCTTCTTCTACCGAGAGTTACTTCAAGAAGGATGGTTTTGGGTTCACCCGGAAACCTACGATTCCGTCTCAGCCCTTCATCAAGTGGGGGTTTATGTAATACACCTACCTCATAGGTAATACCTTGCTGGTGTAACTTAAATGGGAAAGCATTCGGCTCCGCAGCTGAAGGAAGTGGGTTCAAATACTGCCACCTGTAAATTTGGGTTACACAAACCCGGCACATACATGTAATTATCAGTCTACTATTTATACTACCGTAGCGTTGATAATAGGTTTTACCTTAGCCTTGAAACAGACATGGGAAAATCCTCCCACATTAGTGTTTTGCGGTAGGTGTTTGGAAGGTTTTGAACACCTAGTGGCACCAAGAAGGATACATAGCTCTTTTTTGGTTTTGGTGTATTGCAAGTTGCGACTAAGGAATGGAATAAAAATATCATAGTATCCATGAAGTAACACTGAGTAAGGACATGCCGAGTTCTCTTCGCAAAGATAGAGTCGAAAACTCGGAGGGCTCAGCTGAAATTTCATTCCACGTTAACAATCGATTTTCTAAATTATCCAATTGGAAACTTCAGTTCTCACACACACACATTCTGGTGGAATAAGAACTTCGAAATTAGAATATCGTAAAGTGGCAAATTAAACCAAAAAAGCTCCAGATAAAAACACAGAAACAATGTAACAACACAAGAAGACCAGAACAAAACGGACAAAATTTAAAAAGCAGAGGCTTTTAAGACGAAGTAAATTTCTCCATCATTTTTATGCCAAGTACGGGATTCGAACACACAACCATCGGCTCCGGAGCTCCGACTGCTATCCACTTATACTACACTAACATGTGCTCTCACTGACATCTGCCTTCCTCTTTTGTGCGTCCTGCGGAGCAGACGCGTCACCCCCCCCGAAAGAGGCCGGGGGTATGGCCCACGGGTTAGCTGGCACCATGTGTCACGGTAGGCTGTCATCCGATGAAGAACGTGCATTTAAGAAATCCCTGACAGTTTGGTGTGCGGAACTTAAACTCACACTGATTTTTGTTTTCGAAGCACTGAAGAAGAGATTCTCGTTTTTCCTATCTCGCCATGTGGAAAGAACATCTCACCATTGCCACAAAGCAAACAAACAGACCATGTACGCGTGCCAATATGACGAAGTAAATTTCTCCATCATTTTTATCCAAGGGGCGGGATTCGAATCCATAACTCTCGGCTCCGGAGCTACGAGTGCTATCCCCTATACTACACTGGCATGTGCTTTTACTAATATCTGCCTTTATCTCATGTGCGTCCTGCGGGACAGGAGCGTCACAGCTTGCAAATAGTAAGCTATATTGAAACGTGGACTCATTCTATCAATTGAATAATACAGTATAAGCATTGTGATGGTTGTAATATTAGGAAAACTAAGGGTAGTTCACAATTATTTAATTTTTTCTTGTCGACCAATGTTTCGTATAGCTCCAAGTCAGCTTCTTTGGGATATATATTGCGTGTAAATACTCGAATTGTACCTAACAGCATCAACGGTGGACTCATTAGTGTGCACGCACATATTGCTGACAGACACGATGCAATCACTGATGCACTGAATGGAAAATACTGGACAAGTAAAGATAAATATACATGGAAGTAGTACTCGAAGTACAGCTTCCATTATTCTGTTCAGGGGTTGGACAGAATAATGTGAACACCTAGGAAAAGAAGGTTTTACGCACCTAATAGGGTGTGGGACCACCTTTGGCATTCAAAACCTCCTGAATCCTCCTAGGAATGGACGCATAAAAATCCTGGGTTGTGGTTAGTGGGATGTTGCACCATTATTCATACAGAAACTGCGCCAGGTCCTTGAGTGATGCAGAAGGAGGATAACGGGATCTTACTCTGTTTTCCAACACAGACCGCAGTGGCTCAATGATGTTTACGTCTGGTGATTAGGAAGGCCAAGGAAGGTGAGAACGTTCGTTCTCATATTTCCCAAACCATGATTGGGCACTCCGAGCTCTATGAATTGGGGCACTATCATCTTGATAGATGGCATCCACTGCAGAAAACAATGCCTGAGCCATTGGATGGACTTGGTCGGCCAAAATGGTTTCATGTGCCCTGTCAGTCATCCGTTCTTTCAAGGTAATCAAAGGACCTGCTGAAAACCACGATATGACCGTCCAGAGCATGGCAGAACTGCCACGATGCTGCACTGTTGGGATCAGACGGTATGGGATTTACGCTTCTGATGGTGTTCTCTACAGGTAAGCATATCCTGCGGCGGAGAAAAGTGTGAATGTGGACTCATCCGACTACATTACATGCTTCCATGCATCAGCAGTCCACGTTGTATGCTTCTAGCACCACTGCCGTTGTGCATTCACCCGGGTCGCCAGAGTTTTTTCAATAGCAGCTCTGCAATGAATATCTTGATTACGCAGTTTCTTGCGCACTGCTTTAGTTGATAGTTGGGTCTTGAGATGCAGACTGAGCTCCGCACTAATTTTCGACTCCGTGGACTTACTATTATGGGTAACAATCCTCAACACGAATCTCTTTAATGCTACCTTGGCTCTATCAGTCAGGGTCGTTTTCCGGGCGCTCTATGTTTCGCAGACCAGCTTTTGCCACAAACACGGTATGCTGTCATGACGCTAGGCATAGTAGATCTTGATACCCCCAATGACCAATCTGGGACATATTTTGGCTGCGCACTTAGGATAATTACCGGAATTCGGAGCACAAGTGCGATATCTAAACGGGAGCAACGACTACAGCCATTGCACGTTTGGTAGCTGAAGGCATATATACCCCAAGATGGGAAAACGTGAATCATCTGGCTTTTACCAAAAAATAAACGAGATACATTTTTCACGGAATCATTATTTATCGCATGGTTTGATCATCTGTGTTGCAATGAAGACCTACCCAGTAATTTACCATTACCTTGGCGTCAATATGTTAGAACATTAAAACCACCGGATACTTAGATTAAATGTCGTGAAAGTTCATTTCTATGATTACAGCACATGTACACCTAGATGTTGCTATAGTTACAGATACGCATACTTGTACATATATAGTCTTTTTCACTGCACATTGGGCTGCACTTTGGTTTGATAATGAGTCTTGTGAAGACTCGAAAGATCTTGCGTGTTTTTAGCAAGGCTTTTCTAAAATAAGATCGTGCTTCTATTATCGGTTTATCCGTCCGTCCGTCTGTCCCCACGATATCTCTGCAACTATTAGTCCGACTTGAAAAAATCTTTTTGCAGTGAAAATCTTGAAATATGCAAATGATGCTCCTTTATTTTGTTCTTTTTACGATGTACAATTTCGCCGGCAGAGGGCGTAAATGCAGATGATGTCGAATTCCAAAATACGTTTTATTCCACATATTTGCTTCTAAACACCCGATTGACAACTTTTTTTTATCTTTCGATTCCATTTATGACGAAGAGTATTTTAGATATAGTTACTTTTTCAAATTACGCACAGATTTTCCGCTAGGGGGCGTAAAATAAATTACATTTTTCCCGATAACTCTTCTTCTAAAACTCCGATTTGAAATTTTTTTCTTCAGCGGATACATCTCCTGATGGAAAATCTTTTGCATATAATTTCATATTTTTGGTAAAGAATACTTTGGCCACCAGGGGGCGTAAGTGTTATTTTTTGCTTCTGATGTATTTGCCATAAAGTCGGAGCTTCTAAAATATTGATTGAAAAAATTATTTCGTGGACTGATGCCACTCACATCGATAAACCTTTTCGGAATATTTTCTTCTTAAAATATTACACAGTTTCTACGACAGGGGGCGTAGATATATATCTTATTTTTGTCAATATCTCTACTTCTAGGAGTCAGATTTGAAAAATTGATTCTTTGTTGGATAGTGTTTCTAGTGTGACATGTGGTTCATATAATTTCAAAATTTTCAAGTAATTCATAGACCTTCTGCTAGGGGGCGTAAATGTAAATTGCGTTTCCCCCTATATCTCTGCTTCTAAATCTCCGATTTGAAAAAATTCTTTCTGCACAGCATACAGCTCCTGATGGGAAATCGTTTGCACATAATTTCTAATTTTTGTAAGAAATGGTTTGTCCACCAGGTGGCGTAAGTCTTAATTTTCGCTTGTGTTGTATTTTCAGCAAAATATGAGCTTCTAAAATCTCGATTGAAAAAAGTCGTTTGTTGACCGATACTACTCATGTCGACAAACCTTTTAGGAAAATTTTGTTCTTATAAAATGCGTGGTTTCTACGCCAGGAGGCGTAGAATTATATCTTATTTTTGTCAATATCTCTACTTCTAAGAGTACGATTTGAAAAATTCCTTCTTTGTTGGATAGTGTTCCCGAGGCGAAATGTTTTTCCTATAAATTCAAAAATTTTCAAGTAAATCATAGACTTTCCGCTAGGGGGTACAAAGGTAATATGCGTTTTCTTCGTTATTTCTTCTCCTAAAGCTCTGATTTTAAAAATGCTTCCTGTATCGCATACAAAACCTGATGGAAAATATTTTTCACATAATTTCTAATGTTTGGTAAAGAATGCTTTAGCCACCAGGGGTCATAAGTGTTGATTTCTGCTTCTGAAGTATTTGGTGCAAAATCTGGGCTCCTGAAAACTCGACTAATTTTTTTTTCTTGGACCGATACCGCTTATATGAATAAACCTTTTGAGAATACTTTCTTCATAAAATAATGCATGGTTTTCCCACCCGGGGACGTAAAGTCACATCTTATTTTTGTCGATATCTCTGTTTCTAAAAGTTCGTAAGCTCACGATTACGTTTACAGCAATATCTGAGGGATTAAAGACTCGATTGAAAAGCTTCTTTCTTCCGTCAGATCTATTGTTTTCCATTCCGGTTCCATTGACTTTGAATAGCTTTGATAAATTTAATTTGCGACAGAACGGATTCAAAAGACGTGCATATTACACCCGAAAATTCGGTGTCATCTTTCTTGTTAACGTTGTATCTGTTTTTTTCCACGCTTCGAAGTAACATTTGTTCTAAATAGGAATGGTATTTTATTTCACTTCAGGTAATTTTTAGAAGCAAAGTCCTCCATTTGTGTGTATTCAACGCATGGATGAGTAAATTATATTCACATAG
Organism: Macrothele yani; assembly: GCA_039090855.1. Lineage (NCBI taxonomy): Eukaryota > Metazoa > Arthropoda > Arachnida > Araneae > Macrothelidae > Macrothele > Macrothele yani. The sequence goes on from CM076995.1 coordinate 194,122,429, forward strand.
CGTTGCTTTTTTTTTTTTTTTCGAATGCTAGATCATTTTGTAACGAAAATATCCATTTTGTACTCGTATAATTCTTATTTTTTTCCAACAGAAAAATGTTTAGTGTCTTTTCGGGACTTCGGTTTGAAGCGGTTTAGTGTGTGAATGTTATACGGAAATTATTTCTTGTTTAAAGTTGCTTTTATTTGTGCATACTGGTTTTAGATATAAATAAATATTTTATATTTCTGAGGCTTGTGTGTATTAAATGAAAGTGTTATACTTCGTGCCGAGACAGCTGTATACAAGATTATACTCCCACTACCCTGCAAGGCTGCACCATGTTCTTGGGTTTTGTTTGCACCATTCAGTGCTGTATCTTTTCTCAGAAAGTTGGGAAGCTGGTTTAGCACCATGTTTTGGTGCAACCTACCACAGTGTACATTTCCAGAATCGTAGTTTATACAATGATATTTTTCAACCATTGCTACGTTTGTATCCAAAAACAGGAACATTTCGATAGTCTCATTGCAATGCCGGAAAAAAGACTGCTGCTCATCTGATGCATTTACGTTGTGAAATTATTCTTCAATCGTTAGTTCAGGTTGACTGTTTTGAAAATTTCTAAAAAAGTCTTTAACGATAAAGGTATTTCCCATTCTGAGCTGACAGATTTATCGCTCCGTCCCCAACGCGTCTGTTTCAATGCAGTTTAGCAATGAATAGGAGTAAAGTAAAACTATCTGGAATTTCATGCAAATATTTCTTCACAATTGTTTTTGTGGTATGATCTGGTCGTCCTTCTTTATGGAAAAAGAAACTACATAGCAATGTTGCGATGTACAACATTCCGAAAACTTTGTTTATCTTCTATCCTCTCATTTTTTAATTAATATCTGTAGTATTAGCAGTTACTTATTTACTGTTATGTTCCACGCACCGTTCATTTTTTAAAGTCTTTACTACATTTATCACTAATCTCGACTATCATTTTGTTCAGTGGCTACTGATCTTTTTCACTCTTGTGAATGGAGTATGCATCGATCTATTAGAGGGATCTGCCGAATTGTTTTACCATCTGACATTTGGTCTCCATTAAATTTTCAGCGATTGCTACAGGAAAACGTCTTGTAAAAATTCGAGCCTTTATACTTTGGTATACCTTGCATGACAATAAATTTATAGGTGTCATGGCTTCCTTACGTAAGCTAATTTAATACACGAGTTTCTATGGGTATCATGAGCAAAGAGGGGAGTCATTTTAAATACCTCACATTTTTGAATGAGACCCTCATTCGTCGTCTGGGGCAATTCCAGAGAACTGGCAACCACGTGTGATGGATTTCCTGATCTGCATAATCGTCGATGTTGCCAATTTTAGAGTGCAAAATTCCGAGCGATTCTTCTAGTTTTCGGATAATTGGGCAAGCTTGACAAGAAATTATTTTAAGGGAGACCCAGTCGTTGATGTTGCCACACTAAAATTGAGCATAACAACCAAAATGCAGGTTGGCAAAGCTATCCAACGTGGTCGCCATTTCTCTAGAATTACCCGTGACGACAAACGAGTGTCTCATTCGAGATCACAAGATATCTAAAATTTTAAAATAGTCCGATTTTTTGCTTCTTAATTTCATAGAATATGGTTTATTAAATTAAATTATACTATTTCGAAAAATCAGTTCCAACTTCAATTTCAGAGACTCGCTTGGCCGTTGAAAGTCGGGATTGCTGTAAAAAATGGTGGAGAATTAAAGTAGATTCTAATTCACCGAGAATCATATGGTACCCAGCAGACAGGATGAACAATAAACGCCAAACAAATTGTCCGAAATGTTGCATTTCAGCAAAAACTAACGAGAGACTCAAGTTCACTGAGGCTAGCATGGCACATAGCATTAGATAAGGGTTTGCTACACTGCAGATGTTTAGTATTAAATGGCAAGGAGGCTACTGTAGGAAGTTACAGTCCATACTTCCAAAAGCAACGACCGTGGAAGTGTCCAATGCGTGACTTACACTGCTTAAAATTTAGGTGTTATTGCGTACGTGACACTACGTTGTCAGTTGCATGAGAGATTGGTATGAAAGCATCAAAACAAAACAGAGAAGACGCAGCAATTTTGAGCTAATTTACAGAAATACCGTGGCAACTAGCACGTGATAGTGAAGTTACGCAGAAAGAAATTGGGAAAAGTACAATAGCACCTACTGACCTCTAGTAGAGCATATGCTTACCAGCAATCGCTGAAGCACTGATACTTCGGTGAAGCATCGATAAGACGAGGTTATACAACCGTTTTTAAATGACTCTTCGCTACTCCTCGTTCAGGGCACGCTACAGCTGATGAAGTTAAGTGAAAGGGTACGGGAGGTGTGCTCAATTCACCCCAAGTGTGCTTAATTATGTTGTTGTCTGGAGAGCCAGAGGGCTAGTACATCAGCTCGATGCTCTCTTCCTGAAGCATATCTTCTGCTTTCTACCCAGTGGTATCGGTACTAGAGTATTTTATCATCCATGTAGTGGAACGTATATCCAACTGTTGCGGCACAAACGCTTGGTCATTCCAATGTAGTATCCGAACGGCTCTAAACGATACTACATTGGAATGGCAAAGCGTTCATTTGGAATCAGAGTCAACGAACATAAAAGGGACACAAAATATGGTAAAGTAACCACGGCACTATCCAAAGAAGTCAAATTCAAGTCAGCTACTCTTATGTGGGATGATATAAAGAAATTAGCTAGCTACTCTATCCCTAAATGTACAGCCATTCGGGAAACTTTGGAGATCATTACCAACATCGATACTTGCAATGATTGTGTCTAGCTCGAGTTGCCACGAATTTGGAACCAATTTCTTCAAGTAAAGCCTTTTCTTTAATAGGATCCCGCGTGCAACCAACTTGATGCCTCATATCTTTTAATGAATGTAATGTCACATCTATTTATTGTCAAGTTCCTGCGTTCAAATTGTTCAGCGTTCTATTTTTCAGTTTGCAGTTTCTGTCTAACTTCCTTGAAAAAGCCATTTGGTTGATGTGCGAAAGCTTGGAAACGCTTATGTGTTTATTTCCTACGCCAATAAATCGGATCACTAGTACAGTGTTACTATTTACTACTTAATTGGTGTACTCTTCCTCGTTATAAATATGAAAAGATATTATTTCACATGCTATAATTCTGTTAAGGGCATTTCGAAATTATTCATTACTTGTTTACCCCCTTTTATTCTTTAAGAGTAATGTTATTTCCAGAACAATTGCATTGTAATGTGATACACTCTCTTCGATTAATGACACGACTTCTAGCAGAATACATACATAACTTAAATATGAAATTGCAGAGTTTGTAAAGATTTAAGGTCGTGACTCAATGAGCATATTAATTTTACTTTGTGCTTGAAACGCAAATGAAACCTAAAGTACACTTGTTTCTCGGATAATTTCCGAAATAATATAGCAAGCGTTAATCCTGAACATCAGCGATAACTAGTAGTACAATTCGAAAACTGTATCTAACAACGTTGATTAAAGTGGCATATTTACTTTCCAGGCCACAACGCAGTAGACTAACCACTGGCTTCTGATCATTCGACCGAGATGGGTTCGAACCCTGGTGAGACACGCATTCTATGTTGGTCTTGATGTGACGTAGTAACAGAGGTGAAGCACATGTCAAGTCGGCAAAGTTATCGCGATAAATTCCGTTGGTGTGCTTCAACTAGGAAAGCATTCGGCTCCGGAGCAAAAGGATGCAAGTTCTATCCCAGCCTCAGGCAAAAAAAATTGTGTTTTCACATTGGCGCTTGATTTTAGAAATACATCTGGCCTTCGGGTTCTTCGAAAAAATGCGAGATGTTCTTTCCACACATCGTCTGGAATTAATGAAAAATTCCTTCTTCGCTTTTCATGCGTGATGATTCTTCAACACGTCGTCTGGAATTCATCACAATTCCTTCTCCTTCAGCGAGCTATTTAAATCAGGGTTTGCTGGCTGACCCAGAAACTGCCCAGCAAAAACACAAGCGTTGGGAAACTGCTGGCCACCAGCTGGCAGAGAATAGGTCACTGCTGGCTGAAATCTACCACTCACGGCCCGGTTGGCGGTTCGTCGGTGGCAGCGCCATCAGTTGGCAGTCATTGATGGCCCTGCGGAGTTGCCGTGAATTGCAGGCCTCCATGCAAGTGCCACTAGTGGCCCGCTGCTGGCAACCGATGCAATCCCAACATCAGGTATATGCAACGGGACTGCGCATGCGCAGAAGCAACACGTGCTGTGTCTCTCGTGGTACCCGTTATTTGTAGACGACGTTATCCCCATTGTGTTACTTTAGTGGATGTTAAGAAAAAAACATATGTAGAGAGGTGAATTAATTTCCTATAATGAAACGTCTCGTCGACGAAGATATCAGATTAAGCTACGAAATACTAGATTGCATCCATTGGAAAGCCCCTTTAAGTTGGTACACTCGTTGAAAATGAGTGAAGTTTCCTTAAGTTAAAGAAGAAACAATCGTTACGTTGAAAAATTAAATATATGTATTATATGAATCTGACATTTATGAAAAATACCTTGCAATATTGTAAAATTAAAAAGAGAACCATTCGTTACACATTCCGCAAGAAAGAGGAAATGCCCGTGCGTGGCAAATCAGCAAATGCCCGCGCTTCAAGCAAATGCTTGCGCGTGGCAAATCAGTCCCGTTGGTAGAGCGCCCGCTTTCCACGCAGAGAGTCCTTGGTTCATTTCTACCCAGATCCCAACCGGGGTCTTCAGAACCTGTTGAGAAAATTTTCCCAGCGCAGTGTTGTAATGCAAAGTTTCGTAAGGCGAAAAAAAAATATTAGTAGCTTCGGGAAACTGAGGTTATCCTTTATATATATATTTTTTATGGCTTGGCTACTACTGGGAAATTGGCGGACAAAATCCGGCAAGCCATCAGTTACGTCACGTGATTGCCGGCTGCCACTGCCGAGAAACTAGCGGACATTATTAGGCTAGCCATCATTTATGTAACGTTCTTGCAGGGCCGCCTAAGGGCCACTTGTGGCAGCTACTGCCTGTGATGGACAACTAATGGTCCTGTTCGGGCATATGACAACTGAATGGGGGTGTTACTGTTGGCCCGCTGCTGGCCCGAACTCCTGGCCCATGTGGAGACCGCCCGGACGTTTTATTGACGGTCGGGTGGCTGCAACATAGTGCTGGGCCACCGCTGGCGGGGCTGGCCACCAGCAGTGGCCCAGCAAGCCTGTTTTTACAGGGTAATGATTCCACTTCGAGCCCTTTCTAAAAGGGGGATTGATATATGTGACGTACTATATCACATTATCCGTACTACGTAGTAGTACATGTCAAGACGACAAAGTTGTATCGATAAATTCCGTCGGTGTACCTTAATTGGAAAAGCTTCCGGCTCCAGAGCTGAAGAATGCGTCATCGGTCCCAGCTACTGGCAAAAGCATGTGGTTTCGTATTACGACACTCGCTCTTTCCCTTCCCTGGAACCAGTGTCTTTTTTTTTTTATTTTTTTTTATTGGAGGTTTAACGACCACCGTGAGCAACTCAATGGGCTATAAGCAGTCGCCCGTCCATAATTTAGGGTCACTGGTTCCAGGGAAGGGAGAGAGCCAGTGCCGTAAGACAAACACAACATCCATGCCTCACCGGGATTCGAACCCGGACCCCGTTCGGACGAATGATCAGAAGCCATCGCTTAGACCACTGCGCCACCGGGGCGGCGGAACCAGTGTCTGAGAATTAGTGACGGGCCACTATGTAGAGCCCATCGAGTTGCTCATGATGGTCATTAAAACCCCCAACCAAAGCAAGTAAGAAATGGAAAAAATAGCGTATTTTACAATCGCCAAAATCTTCTGAACTCTTGTTACAGTCACTTTTATTACTTCTGTATCCTCAACTTTCACCTTCATAACTGTTAGCAATGTCAAACGTAGCAAAAACAATAGAGGCCCATAACGTAGTGTATAGAAGCGAAAAGTGGTAGCAAGAGACAACACAACTTACACAGGATAAAACTGGGAAAGTTAAGTCTTTAAGCATACGTGAGAAGATGCAGTTCCAATATGCATTCAGGGAAAATATGCAGTTTCTGTGGTCTAATACTGTAAGGTTATCTATATCAGAAAGCTATATAGCCTACGACTGAACGACAAAGCGGACAGCAATACACGTGTAATAAATCGGAACGTGAAGGGGTTTATCATAAAATTTGGAAAGAATGAAGATTCTATGCGTTATTTTTATAGTGTGCAGTAATAGATTTCCCAGAACATCGCTACCTCCTTATGAAAATCAATTTTGAAGTCCAAATCAGAACTACTGAAATTTCGTTTGGGATTCATCATTTATGTTTGACATTTCGAACCAGCATTTGTTAGGGCCAGATGCCTTCATTCAGTTTATGTCCAAAACAAGGTGTCTTGAACCAAAGGAAGAAAAAAACACTAAAGACAGGCAAACGTCAGAGTCATTCTGAAATTAATTGTACCAGTGCGGCGGACAAAAAACTCACTTATCACTGGCAACAAAAAGGCAAGCAAATTTGTTCCGCCCTGGTAATTGGTGCAGTGTTCAGCGAACTATTAAAAATCACTGCCCCGGTATTTTTGTTTTCTTTTTTGTTCTTGACTCAGACATTTATATTAAGCACCCATTTTGGAAACCTTACGCGACTTCTGCCAAAATCTGATCCTTCGGTGGCGTTCGCTTATTTATCAAAGACCGCTTCTACAAGCTAAATTTAATGAAATTCCAGAGGCAAAAATAATGAAGTACCTCCCGCTCCGCAATTAAAGTCAGGGTTTTCCATTTCAAAGAGGAAATTAATTCCATCCTACTTATTATGCGTAGAGAGAGATCTCTCCTCCCCAAGCAGAGCTCTAAAACCTAGCACGCTTCGAGATCCAATATTTGTATAAGTGCTAATCTCAGCTGTGCTTGTGGAGGGAACGTGATGACATGGTAAACATAAATCTTGGCAAACGGTGGTTTCAATTTTCTGAGCTATTACAATACCGCATCTTCAAAGTTTTTTTTTTTTTATTCAATTTTTCTCTCTTCTTCCTCTCTCTCTCTCTATTTCTCTCGTTCGCTCTCTCTCTTTTCCTCTTTCGGTACGTTAAAAATGCATCCTTCGAAGATTATAAGTGCAGGAAGAATAATTTAGATCTTATCGGAAGAACATGTCATTATTTCGAGAGAAAGCTTGAGATAAATTATTTCCAAAGGCCAAAGCGCCATAAAGAAGAAAAATTTACTACCAACTAATGTTGAGAGGATTAGGTTTGGTTTCCAAAAACGACTAATAGTTTTTTTAGGAAAATAAGGACTCAACATTGCTTCAAGAAGACGAAAATTTTAGCGATGCAGAAGTTAAAAACACAAAATAGTGAAAAATTTAAGTCGCTTCGGAAAGACGAAAATTGTACTTAGATGATTTTTTTTTCAAAATTAGAAATATTAAGTATAAGATAATTTTACGATATCAGCTGAACACTCATTATTTTGTAAGTACACATACTTTGAAAAAATAAGTGAACATAAGAACATATAATGACATTAATGACACATTCTTTTAATATATATAAAGAAAAATCCTGTACCAGGTAAAGAATTTAATTTTAGAATATTAAATGTGCCATATAAAAAGAAACATAGTAAGTGACAAAGGCTTATGACTTTAAAACATTGAAAGAGCAATCCAAAGTAAAATCATATAGCATAATATATATATATATATATATATAGAATCGCTTAAGATATAAAACAATGTAAAATACAATGAAAATTCCAATCAAGTGTCCTAATATATGAAAGGCTAAGTTGCGGCGACGAGGATCACTTTTTAAGTCGTCATAACAATAACCGAGAAACAAATGTTCGTGACGTCACGTTTAGCTTTTCGTGTTTTTGTTCAGATGACGTCATCTCCTACAAGCGCACAGTGCACGCGTATATCACTTTGCTTTGTTGTCATAGCAACAAAGAACACAGCTGCTGGTGTGACGTCATCTCATCCAAATCATTATCACACGACATCAGAGATTCGTTACTTCGCACGGTCAACTCTTTAGAAAGAAGAAAACTTTACGCCAGGAATTTTGTTTCAACTTTATATACCCTTGATATGATTTATTACGCTGCTTAGCAGAAAAAGGTGAACATTGTATTCCGGTGTCCACACCGTGTTATTCGCAACCGTACCTATTTAATGTTTTGTTTACATCTTTTTTCTTTCGATCTAAGTTAGAGGGGTTTTTTTCTAGTGCGATAGAAGTGGAAGCTCACAGTTCTAGACTCTAAGATGTTTTACAAGCTAATTATTTTTTCACGCATTTTCAACCTAAAAATATTGAATGGTAGTTAATATTTATTAAATTTATTAATTTTAATACGGACTTGCGACAACGTGGATCACTTTTATTTCAGTAAAGCAAGGACGAACGTTAGTGTCCTTCGCTAATTTGACTGTTGTTTTAAACCTCGCGTACGTCGCGTCAAAAAAGAAATTTACTTATTTCATTAGATGAAGAGATTGCAGATAAACGCCGTGAAGCAGATTACGATCGAGCAAGGCGCGAACAACGCACTGCAGTCGAAAAGACAGGAAGTTAGTCGCTGGAATGCCGAGCATAACAGAAAAAGGATACAAAAATGCAGTGCAGTTGTAAGAATTTCTGAAATTCGACGTTTGCGTGATCGTCTTACTAATATGACGCGGGAACACATTGAAGCTGAATCTTAGCGCATGAGAAATGTTCATATTGCAGAGGCACAAACTATAACCCCCGAACAAAGTAATAAACGCTGCGCTCGAGAGGTTCAGAGGAAATTAAGGAACCGACAATGACAAACTAATGCCACACGTCATGTGGCTTTAAGCGTTACAGAATATGAAAAGACTGTAGCGAGACACTCGTGTGGCACTCTTGAGCAAATTTGTGAATTTTATAAAGCCAAAAACTTTGCCGAATAGAGACTTTCAGATGGTAAATTTTCTAAATGTTGCTCAAAAGCAGTAGTAAAAATTACGTATATCACATTCACACTTCCCCGTTAATTGAACATCTTGTGAAATCTCAGCTCGAGCATTCAAAAAACTTTATTGTTAACATATGGTCGATTAATAGTTCTCTTTCATTTGCATCGATGGGAGCACAAATGGCTCCTCCATCAGGTTATGGGCCTTATTGTTTTAGAATAAATGGATCAATCCGTCATCGTGCAAGAGTATTGCATCCTGATAATGGTTAACAGCGGAAATAAGCACAATTGTACATATTGGATCCTGATGAGGCTGCTCCTCAAGGAGCGCAAATGCGAAAAAAATAGTGGGTGAAATAAATATATGTTACAAACACTGAGTGCATTCATGAGAGAAAATAATCCATTTGTAGAAGCATGCAAAATGCTTTATGAAGTCGAGCAACAGAATATTCAAGATGCTCAAATGAATAATGATGTTCCTTCTAATGTTTCATTGTATATTATCCAAGATCGTAGAAATAATCAAATGCGTTATAATGCTGCAAGATCAAATGATGTTGCCATTATATTTGAAAATGCCGATGGTAAAATGCACTCAAACGTGACTTATTGATTCGTTGCCGTGCAAGTACAAGCACCAACAGTAGAAAAACAGAAAGAATCAGCATTATCGATCCAAATTTAGAGCCTTTGGTTTATCCTCTTCTCTGTCCATATTCTCTGCATCGTAAAGCTTTAATGATCTAAGAACAGTCAATAGAATTCTATGTGATATCATCCAAGAAGCTGCATTGCAGAAAGGTTTAATTAAGAATGATGAAATATGGGAGAAGACCTTAGATGAAGCATCAGTTTGCAGCATTCCTCGACCACTACGAGATTTATTTGCATACATTCTTATCTTCGTTTCACAACCCAATGCAAAAGAATTGTTCGAAAAATATAAATCCCATCTTTGGGAAGATTTGGCACACAGACATAGCATTGGTCATACTGAGGATTGTGAAGATTGCTAGAATTTGACCCTTCAAGAGATTAGCGACACTCTCAAAGCTAACAACAGCTTATGCGATAAGTATAATCTTCCAATTCCATCAAGTAACATTCCTCAAAATCCGGATGTTTATTTCGGCAGGGCTGCAGAACGACAAAAACTACAGAAATGACAAGTAATTTAAATGCAGAGCAAAAAGCAGCGTATGACAGTATGATGTCAGCAACCACTGCTGATGATCTTCCACATTGATGTTTTTTCTTGATGACCCGGGGGCCGCAGGAAAAACTTATTTGAATAAAACCCTCCTCAGCACTATCCGTGTAAAAGGAATCATATAAGTGCCTGTTGCATTCACAAGAATCGCTGTTAATCTGTTAGTAGGTGACAAAACATACTTTAACCAATTTAAGTTAGTGCGACCTTTAAATGAAACGTCTACGTCGAATATAAAGATAAACTCCACCGAAGCCGAAATCATTCGATATGCGAAACCCATCATTTTGGATGAAACTACAATGGCTCCCGGTACTGCTTTACTTGCAGTTGACCGAGTACTGAAATATATTATGAGAAATCAGAAACCTTTTGGTGGCAAAGTCCTTTTACTTGGAGGGACTTTAGACAGACTTTCCCTGTTGTCAAATATGGTGCCGGATCACAAATACTCGAAGCCAGCATTAAATTCAACCAATTATAGGAGAAGTTTGAGATTTTAAGACTCAAAAGTAAAGTTTGATCTGTTGATTCATCATTCAGTGAATGGTTTTTACGACTTGGTGATGGTGCCCATGAAACAGCTAATGGCCTACTAGAGAAATGTTAGATATATCTAGACATATTTTATATGATGGTGATATAGCCAAAGAAAAAATTGGTGAGAACTTAAAAACTTCAGATTTTAAAACGTTTGCAAAGAAAGTCATTCTGAGTCCCCAAAACTCTGATGTTGAAAAATTCAATTAAAATATTCATGATCTCTTAGAGGGGACAGCAAGTACATACTTAAGCTCTGATTTAGTTGATGCCGATGGCGAAGAAAATACTGAACAGTATTATCTTATTGATTTTCTAAATGAGCGAACTCCATCAGGAATGCCACTTCACAGACTGAAGTTGAAGATTGGAGCTATTATCATGCTCCTGAGAAACCTCAATACACAACGAGGTTTATGCAATGGAACAAGACTGGTAATTTAAAGAACTAAAACCCAATTTGGTCATTGCAGAAGTACTCACAGGCTCAGCATATGGTGAAACCGTTTTTATTCGGCGAATTGACCTCGGACCAAGTGGTGTAGAGCTCCAATTCACGTTAAGATGACTACAAGATCCTGTAAAACTCGCCTTTGCTATGACCATTATTAATTCTCGAGGTGAAACACTGGAGAAAGTAGTTATCTACCTTCGTGAACCAGTGTTTATCCATGGACAACTTTATGTTGCATTGTCAAGAGTTCGACAGTTTGATGATGTCACAGTTAAAGTAGTCCATGAGCCAAAACAAGGAAAATTACTTCCAGATTCCGAAAAGATATTTACAAAAATTATCGTGTACAAATATATTTTCCAACGTCGTTCATAAACGCTTGAATAGCAGTAAGTGATTTTCAGAACCCGTTGTATTCTCATCACAACGGGCTTTACAGCTATTAGGAATTAATAAATTTTGCGGAATTCTTGACGAAATAAAAATCCTCAGTTTCATTAAATCCAAACGCAGTAAATGCAAATATTTGAAATAAGTTAGATATTATCCAATAAAAACGTGAAATATTTGGAAGTTCTTTCAAAGCTGAACAGTAAGGTATAGCACGAAATTAATTTACAAGACCCTATATTTTAATTTGACGTGTGGTGAGAGGAATTAATTAGAGATCGGTCTTTCTTAGGTTTAGCAAAATTATTGATAACGTTCTGACCAAGCGTAGTAGAAGAATATCTTGCTTAAAATGAAAAAGAGAAACGACCAATACTTTACGAATTTACTAATACAGTTTAGCCGAGGAAATGTATCAGGCCTGAAAGAGTCACGGAAAACAGACAAACCTTGTGCAACAGTAAAATTGAAGTTAAGATAAATAGCAACCGCATTCAATAATCAATTAGATGATGTTAAGTAAATCTCATTCGAAGTTTAACGTCAAACCCTTTTGCTAATTCTTATGACATAGAGCTAAGATCTGTTTTACATTATGTTATTTAAAGTAATTGGAATCTTGGGGATCTTCAATAGTTGTTTGATCGTGAAATCTACCTTGAAATACGAGAAACATACACATATGGAAGTAGTAGGTGATGGCTATGAGCAAATGCATGGCACCTGTATACATGTAAAAGTATTAGATGTGTGTAAACGTACTATCCCTTTCGGGAATAGAGAAAAAAACATTTTTTTTAATAAATCACATTTTTATTCCTTTACATAATTGTCATTATTATCTTGTCATCTTTCTGGTAGTAATTGAACTCCCCTTTTGTAAAACTCTTCCGCTTTAGTGTAAAAAAACTCTTGTCATGCATTTGCGATATCTTTAAATTCATCGAAGGTTTTTCCAGGGAAGATGCCCTGAAGATATCGAAAAATCTGGTAGTCCGGCTTAAGCTGTGTGGGGTCGTGCGTTGCCATATTTCAAGATGACGCCTTTGCAATTAACCAGTGCTGGACGCTAAGATTTAAATTTTTCGTTCAGCCTTTGCAATAGTTGGCAGTACAGGTTAATATTTATCGTTTGGTTCGGTTCAAAGCAGCTCTCAGTGGATTCCCCCCTTTGGCATCCCATCACACACGTAACAGGACCTATCTAGGATGTAGTCCTTTTCTTGAAGTCGATAGAACATGCTTCTCAACTCAACATACAGTCCTTTGACGCTTTACATTTCCATAAGGGACCCACTTTTCTTTAGTCCTAATTAATTATTTCAAGAAAGGTTCATCTCTGTGAAGCGGAAGCAAACAAAGACGGGTGGGCATTCTGTCAATCAATTCTTTGAGCATAGGTCATGTGGTACTCACTGGTCGAAATATGTTTTGTGATAAACCCAAGCGCATGCATACTTTTTTGCACTGTTGTACCGAGTACATAAAACCTTCTGATCATTCTACAACGGTAGCCAACGTAATGAGATTTCACCAAAGGTATTTGATATGACTTGGGTGAAATCTTCAAAAATCTCTGATGGGCGTACAGAACGCGGTCTATCTCTGCAACTTCTGTCTCCTTCACGGATAAATCAATGAAGGAAGATATATTCTTCATAATACATGGACAATTCACAGAATATTCAAGCAAAGCAAACTGAATTTGCTTGTACCACTTACTGGTCATCGATGTAACACTTCTCAGGAAACTTGAAAATTTCACCGTCCGTTAGCGGGAATCGCATGTCCCGATTACCGGTCGAGTATGCTCACCATTACACTACCAAGGACAGTGAAGTTCCAAGCAACTGAGACAGGAATCTGAAAGTCCGCACATTTTCTCTAGTCGAAGTGCCCCTGCTTCCTCATAGCGCTTCGACCGAATTCCCATCCGGACGGATGTAGGTCGTAGGTCACCAGTACCACAGATAAATAAATGAAGGAAGAAATATTCCTCATTGGGTTACATCAATGAAGGAAGAAATATTCATCATTGGGTTACATCAATGAAGGAAGAATATATTCATCATTGGGTTACATCAATGAAGGAAGAAATATTCATCATTGGGTTACATCAATGAAGGAAGAAATGTTAATTATTGGGTTACATCAATGAAGGAAGAAATATTCATCATTGGGTTACATCAATGAAGGAAGAAATATTCATCATTGGATTACATCAATGAAGGTAACCTACATCCATTCGGATGGAAATTGGGTCAAAACGCTATGAGGAAGAATGAATGCCCCGACTAGAGGAATTCTGAGGACTTTCAGATTCCTGTGCCTCAGTTGCTTGGAACTTAACTGTCCTGGCTAGTGTAATTGTTATAGCAGTCTTGGCCGGTAATTGGGAGATGTGGGGTTCGATTCCCGCTCCAGGACGGTGAAATTTTTAAGTTTCCTGAGAATTGTTACATGGATGACCAGTAAGTGGTACAAGCAAATTCAGTTTGCTTTGCTTGAATATTCCTTCACGAAATTTCCAGAACCATCGGCGACATGTGTCACCTCACATATGTTGCGGCAGGCTTCAGCTGCATTATTGCCTTTGTCGAACTCATAAAGCGAACAAAACCTAATGCGATCCTCATTGCTTGATATGTTAACCCTTGTATGACTTGTTTACGAATGAGATGCACCTGCATACTTGGTGCCATTTTATAGCCGACTCTTCGAAGTATTTTGGCTATCACATGCGCCATCTGTTATTGCACTTGTTACTTAAATGTTTTACTTGGAGTTCACATCATAAAAAACTTATAGAACTTCTGCACACTCCTAATGTATGTATTTCTGATTAAATATAACAAAGTTACAGGCTAAACATGAGCTTTGAGAGTTAAAGGAAATAAAGAGTCAGTCTGTGCGTTGGCGTCTGATAATTTGTACAAGAACGGCCCCTGATGAAATATGGAAGGCGTGTTTTCTTACAGCTCAGGCTTTATCCTTTTCCTGGAACCCAATTGAGGGACGAACAACTCTTTATAGCTTTTGGAGATGTTCATCTTAGTGGTTGGGCCCTCCAAAAGAAGATATTAAATAAAGGTTTGACCTTGCACTTGTGCTAAGAATGTGCCGCGTGATTTCCTGTCAGGCATGTTATACATATATTACAACCATCCTGTTTTCTGACTTCATTAGAAGCTTATGTTCCTAATTCTAATTAAAATCCTTGTTTTACTACAGCGTGAGCCAGTTTATTAAAAAAACAATTTAGTAATGTGCGTTCACCTACGTTCGGAATTAGAATACTGAGAATTCAACTCGACATTGATTATATTAAGTCTTCGCAATATTTCCGCGAAACGATCTCCCACGCATATAACGAATAGACCTCCCAATTCACGTAGACTGAACGTCAGGGAATCTAGAAACAACACAAAGACGATATTAACTGTTTTGAAGTGGACAGCATAGTTTATTACTGCAGAACAGTGCCTCTACTGGATGAGTACTACCAACGTGTGCATTATCCATCTGGAATTAAGTATTCAGCACCATGGGAGTTGGTTGTTGAATGCTTTAGGTTTGACGAATTGGATCACAAAGTTGTCTAAATAAGCTTGTACAGTCGGATATTGGCCCACTAGAGTCAAAGTGTTAAAATACTTACGAAAACGTGCTGTCACAATTATACTGCGTCCAGAGATGGAATCATTGAAGATGAATCCATGGTCTTATGTTGTATTTTTCAAGTCACCATTTTAATACACAAATTCAAACTCGATTCGTGAGAAAACGCGACATTTCCCCAATCATTTAATGTCAATTTCCGGTGTTTCCGAGCCTACTGCAAATGCTTTGTCTTGTCCGCTGCAAACAGCAATGTCGTATGAACAGGTTTGGTGCTGACAGTGCAATGCTCGTTGAATCACGTCGTAGGATGTTATTTTTTGGGGTTTACCTAACACAGATCCTGCCTTAGGAGACCTGCTGTAGGATGCCAATTTGCATTGTTCCTAATACAGATCTTCCCTTAAGAACCCTGCACATGGATGCCATTTGACATTGTCTTTACACATATCCTGCCGTAAGAAGCCATTCGAAATTGTCCTAATAAACATACTCGATCATTTGATACACTTTCGTGTCTGCTATGCTAAATAAATTAGGTTATCCTCCCCACACTTTCATTCTAGCGTCCATTAACCGTTACTGATAACTTACTATAATCCATTTTGTTTTGCTAACCATTCCTCATATATTCTTATTACTGCTGCGCTTCCGCATTCCACAAAGTCAGCAGTTTCTCTCATCCTTTAACCACATCCCAGAATACTCAAGTAAGCTGACATATTAAAAATCCGTAAGATCGCTTCTCTTTCTCTTAATACGGTGGTCAACGTATACCAAACTACCATTGTGGGTGTTCCAGTCCCGATGATATGTTTCTGAGTACTATTTGTACCAAGACAGTGATATGTTTCTGGGTACCATTTTGTACCAAGACAGTGGTTGACGCATCAGACTAATTGCGGAAAATCGTCTTTTGGTCCTCATAAATTGGTCATATATGGTACATACACTGCTTTACATAGAAAACGCCACACCAGAAAGCATTTGCGGGATCGCCATGAAAATGTTTAGGTATATGTCGACAGCTGGGTTATGCAAATGAGTTAATCTTCATCACGTGATAGTTGGATTAGATAAAAGGGGAAAAGACTCGGCCGAGCTATGATTGGTCATCCTCACCAGCACGTGTAGATCACTGCAACAGAGTGCTCTTAGTAGGAAAAGCACGTGTAAGACTCGAGAATGTCGGGGCAAAGTACACCTTTATC
Source organism: Macrothele yani (assembly GCA_039090855.1). Lineage (NCBI taxonomy): Eukaryota > Metazoa > Arthropoda > Arachnida > Araneae > Macrothelidae > Macrothele > Macrothele yani. Next base: position 194,138,845 of record CM076995.1, read on the forward strand.
AGAAGTCCACCGTAGGACTACGTACTGATGGTTGATCCCTTAGCCGCGTCGTGGCGGCTGAATGTGGGGAGAGTAGATAGAGGAAGGTAACGTGCGTCTCTGTTGTGGAAGTAGTGAACGTAGGCGGATGAACGCATTCGACGGAAAGCCGTTGCAGCCGCACTATCTACAGCGGGAGACATCGACGAGGTGTACAAGCAGACGGTGAATTGCAGATTGGCTAAGGTAAGTTTGGGATCTCGCCAGCTGCTGCGGCCACGCACGCAGCACATCGCCTCGCAGGTTTGCAGTCGCTCTGAACCAAACATGATTGGCAAGAGGAACGGAGCTATGTCTTATTATGCGTCGAATCCCGCCCCTATCTCCAACACCGGCGATCGCCGATTGAAGGTTAGAACATGACGTGATCACAGGGATGATATTTCCACAAACCGTGTGCGTCATAAGTCACCTCAGCCTGGTGTCACGGATTAGAACGCGATCAGTTCCAACAGCCTCACACAGCGTATACGTATATTGCGTACACAGACAATACGATGATACTTCGATGAAGTGCTGCAGCCTGTTTTCTTCCCTTATCGTCGTGGTATCCCTCGTGACCTGTTTCAACAAGATAACGCCCGCTCTCACATTGCCAATACAAGCAGACAATACCTGGAATTTGTCTAGGTTCTGCCCTGGCCAGAGCGCTTCCGAGGCGTCACCTAACAGTGAACGTGTTAATGAGTCTTCACGACTCCCTCGCAATATCGATGAATTTAGTAGACAGTTCATAGACGCATTATCAGAAATACCCCGGAAAACCATACGGAGATTTTTCCACTCGCTGCCACGCCGCAATGCCTCCTAATGTATAGCCCTGCATGGCAGTCATGCGACCTATTATGCTGTCTCCTTCCCAACGCTTTCATGCAATTCCACAAAAATTAGGTTACTTCTTTCCAAGCTACTTATCAACATGCGAGGCAGGTTACGACTCATTTGGTGCATTCCTTCATGGTGTGGCATTTTCCATGTTCATCAACTTGTCCTTCGTAAATGTCCATGCTCGTGTCTGTGTCGTAAAGCGTTGGTCCAAATCCCGTGCTGTTGACGATCCGTATCGCGATTTTTCAGGGTATTCGTGCATTTAACGTGAACACATGGACTGATCCATAAAATTTGCCCTAGTGAACCGAGACGTTTCTAGAGATTGTCCCTTGACACTAGATAAGATAAGGAACTGCCCTATCGTAATACCCGAGACGTTTTTAGGGTCTGTCCCTTGACACTTGGTAAGATAAGGAACCACCCCATCGTAATATCCTTTTCCTATGATTTCGTCATCACGGTTGTGCTCAATTTAAGGTGATGTAGCGCCAAAAGTTCTAGTCGGAGCATGGCACTTTAGAAAGAAGTGTTTACATGTATATTTCATAGACGCACCTATAATATCAAATTATTGTATATTTATATGATTCCACTTTTAGAAATCATACGTGAAATCGTTCTTCTATTTTCTAACCTAATTACTTATTATACGTTTTTAGAAAATCTTTTGCTGTAAACCAGGTTAAATGTTAAACAACATTAGGTAATAATATGTTTTAAGCTTAAGTAGTAGTCACAATTAAACGAAATATGGAGTTCGTGAGAGATTTTCTGTCATCATCACAAATTAGAAGAAGCATTAATGGAGCGTTTTCAATCTGTTAAATAACAATATCATGGCAGACTGATTTGATGCAGAAAGACCGTAGATGAAAATGAATAATAGTAGATTTGGTCCAAAACTGGAATTGCACCAAAATTGTGATTACATCTCCCCAGAGATAAGTAATGATCAAGCCATGGGGATTTCTGAGAAACTCCGGAAGTGGAACTTCATAAGTTTTACGTAACTTTTATCATTCAAGGGAAGTCTCAAGCGAGGATTACTCACCATAATGGGAAAAGAAATACACAGCGCGCAATAATAAATCAATATAGAATCCTTTCTTCTCAGCTAGAAAAGAATAACAGTGAGATATGTCAAAAATACTTAAACATTACTCCCAAATATATCTGTCGTCACCTATCGAAAGCGACATTATCAATACAGGATGAAATATTTAGAAAGAGCTCTCCACATCTGTACCAATGTGAAAGTAAGAATAAAATGCAGATTTAATCTCTTCATAAATTTATTATACAAGCTGGAAACAGGGCGTATGAGTTGGCCTCCAATCAAGTTCGCACATTGTGCCTTAATGAGCCGAAAGTTACTAATTAATAGTCATCAGAAATGGCAGCAATTGAAGTATTTGATACGGAATTCCAGAGTACATAGTAAGTTGAACTTCCAAAATAAAACTTAATTCGCATTACGTAAAAATTCCATAAATATCAAATTAACACAAAAAATATTGTAATAGCGTTTTATTCTTGAAATTTAATCTCTGCACCTTTGCTGACAGAAAATCATAAGTTGTCGCACATAATATTTAGGAATAGTAGTTTAAAAATGTAAAAAAATTGCTAAAATATGGATCATTCTAAACGTCATATGAAGGATCACGAAAGTAAATATATAGGAACATTTCAAAAATCGTAAAAGGATTCTCCAGTCATTTGGATCATCGAAAAGACTGCAAGAAACAGAAAAACAATCGGCAAGGTGATATTAAAAGGAGATGAAGTGTTGCCTGAACTCTTATTCTTTTCCTGGTAGGAAAGAGATTATTTCCCAAGATTCAGTATAAATACACTGATGTGCAAACATTAAGGACGAAGAGGAGAAATTAGCATAACAACGGAACGAAAGACCACTCAGGAGATAGACTAGGGTCCCGTACGGTAATGCATGCGCATATATGCAGCATGACGTAAAGGGGAGTGTCGTAAGGGTATAAAGCACACGGGCGTTGTACTCTCAGCAATTCGGTGAATGCTATTGCACGGTGTACATCGGTTTGAACGACGTCGAGTTTCTGCCACCGTGTCATATGGTCAACAGGCAATCCAGTAGACGACATCTGGAGAACTTTACCCGAGGTCGCGTCATTGGGAAGCTGGAAGAAAGTCGAAGTGTGACTAGTGTGGCCAAGGAGTTCGGGATCGCTCACAGCATCGTTTCACAAGCTTGGAGAGCATTTCAAACGACAGGAACAGCTGTCCGAGTGATTAGCAGTGCTCGTCCAAGAGTAACCACGGCGGCGGATGACCGGTATATTGTCCTACAGGAGAGAACAGACAGACGGAAGACAGCGGGCGAAATCGCAAGGCACATGCAACAGACAACTGGACGTCCGTTATCGCGTTTTACCGTGGCCAGGAGGCTGCACAAAGGTGCTTTATTTGCACGACGACCAGTACGGTGTGTGCAATTAAAGCCTGCTCATCGGAGACGGCGGTTTCTGTGGTGCCAGGAACACAAGAACTGGACAAATCAGCAATGGGGTCGAGTTTTCTTTACGGATGAGAGCCGGTTTAGTCTGACGAGCGATTCTAGACGTATACACATGTGGAGAGAGCAGGGAATACGCAATCACACCTCCAACATCATCGAAAGGGACCGGTTTGGAGGTGGCGGAGTTCTCGTTTGGGGCGGTATCATGCTTGGTAGCCGTACTGACCTCCACATCTTCCAAGGAGTTTCAGTCACTGGTGTCCGCTATTGTACCTGGGTCCTCCTGCCTCACGTGCGTCTGTTTAGAGGTACTGTGGGTCCTGAGTTTCTCTTAATGGACGACAACGCTACACCTCATCGTACAGTGGCTGTCGCAGAGCTGCTGGAGAGTGAAGCTATTCAACGCATGTATTGACCCGCAAGGTCCCCGGACCTCAATCTACTCGAACTCGTGTGGGACCTTCTCGGAAGACGCTTAGCAGCACGTCACCAGCCACCAGCAATGATTCCGCAGCTACGATTGGCGCTACAAGAGGAATGGGCCGTGATTCCTCAACAGCTCCTTGACAACCTCGTCCTCAGCGTGGACAGCCGTTGTAAATCCTGCAACTCAGTCAGTGGTGATCATATCCCCTACTAAAGGCTGGATTTTTCTTGGCAGCCGCCTGTCACATGGACGTTTCTGTCTTCTGTCTAGTTGTGCTAGAAGCTACCTTTTCAATAAAGTGCCTTTGTATCCTTTGGATTCCTTGTTTGGACCGTGGTTCTCACTTGTCCCATATTCTTATATCTTGGGGATCTTATTGTATGATTTGAGTCGTTGCGGAGACCTTCTGCACGACGTTACATTCAATGAAGCGTCACGTCCTTAATCTTTACACGCCAGTGTATATTTCTCAACCAAGACAAAATTAGGAATTATGGAATAGTTGTTTTTTTATCGATGATCCAGAATTTTCGGAAATATCCAATTACACGGGGCTGTGGCTCGATATAATGTATACTTTGGCATTGGCCTGTTTCCGAACTATCACTTGACATCGGTGTTTTCATTGAAACAGATCCTCTTAACGCTAACAATATTTGTTTGCAACCATACCTAACCGGTGGCCTTCCACAGACCACTAAGCTTTCACGAACGGCATTGGTGTTGTGACTGTATTTTAAATTCAAGTTGCACATAGAGGTCGTTAAGACTCAAAGCACATATATACATACATATACAGTACACGGTGGAGCAGACGTTTTGTGAACACCAGCTAATATCCAGAGTGACAGCCGTGTGCAGGGCGAACAGCAGCTAGACGGGCTGGGAGTGACTCAATAAGGTGCTGGAAGGTGTTCACAGGTATCTGGAGTCAAGCTGACAGCGGTGCATCTTACAGCTTCTGGAGGGTGCGTGGTAGAGGATCCATAGAGCTAACAGCATGATCGAAGTGGTCCCACAGATGCTCAATTGGGTATAAATCTGGGGAATTAGGTGGCCAGGAAAGTACTTTGAAGTCTTCATCGTGCTCTTCCAACCACTCTCGGATATTTGTAGCTCTATGATACGTCGCATTGTCGTGCTGGAAAATCCCAAGCGCCCCAGGAAAGGTAATCAGAATGTATGGCTGTACGTGGTCTGCAAGGATGGATTCATAACGTTTTCGGTCCATAGTGCATTCCATAGGTATGAGTGGCCCCAGAGAATGCCACGAAAACATTCCCCAGACTATAACGCTGCCCACACCAACCTGTGTTCTTCCAGCAATGGCTGAAGAGTGTTTGTTCTCCGATGTTTCTCGCTTTACACGCCAACGTCCATCCGTTCGATGAAGCAGAAAACGTGACTGCTCCGAGAAGGCAATCGTTTAGCAATCAGCGGTAGGTCAAATTCAGATACGGTCTTGAAAGTGCAAGACCTTTCTGCCGATGCACCTTCGTTAGCATAGGTGCAGTGACCATCCGTCTGCATCGGAGTCTCATACGTAGCAGGGTTTGCTGAACAACCGTTTTAAACACACATCCGGTAGCCCCCTGGTTCATTCGGCCAGTGAATTGCTCCAATATAGTGTGTCGATCGGCCCTTACGCACCTTAGAAGCCGCCGTTCACCTCTCACATCAATGGCACGTGGTGCTCCGCAGTTTCCACATCGCTTATTCGCAATGTTACCATTTCTCCAATCACGATACACTTCAACTACAGCAGCACGCGAAGAGTTCACAAATTGCGCTGCTTTGGAAACACTGCCACTCTTGGCCCGAAAGCCAATAATCACTCCATTTTGTAAATCTTATAAATCGCTCCTTTGCAATATGACAGCAATGAGTAATATGTTTTCAGAATGCCTACATCACACCTTATATACCCTACAAGCTAGCTCACGACACGTGCCTTCATTCATTGGCTACGCGCTGTTGACGTCAAATGTAGGAGGTGGTCACAATAATGTGACTCGACTGTGTATAATCGTCATTATTATCATCATCAATCATTATTAACCAGTTTGCTAAATACTGGTTCTAAAAGTTGACTCCTCATCTTTCTGCATTTAGTCAAATTACTCCAAATCATTCCAGTATTCAAGGTAAGAAACTTGCTGTTAATGCACGATGTTAAAAACTTGCTGAATGGTTCCAGTTATAGGCAAACTTTAATAACTAAAAACACACACAAGTTAAAATATATTTACATGGTTAAAAATGACATGAGTGCTTTCGTGCTTGCTACGAGCACATCATCAGATGAAAGACCAAGTTGGAGTTCCAGAAACATATTTATATATGGGTACCGTTGCTAAACGTTCTCAATGAGGAAAGAAATTCAAGAACGTTCACTTGCTTTAACGTAATATGAGAAAATAGAGGCCTATAGAGTTCCATTAATGATGGGTAGACTCTGCGATGTAAGAGGTAGAAACAGGAATCGATGACAGAAAACTTTTCCAGGCCTGGGAAATATAGCTGGGTACTTCAACATTGCCACAAATATATACTCGATGCAAAATTAAATATGTGCAGACTCTCTGTAAAGAGCACTGTTTCCCTCGTTGTAGAGGTAGATAGAATGGAGATGTCTGTCCAAGATGGGTAATGTGTACCAGCTGAAGAAAGCCTGGCTAAAGCATTCGATGACGAGCCATTTTGTACACTATATTGGTGTTCCTTAATTCTTGTTTGCAGTCTCCGTAAGGTTGAGCCGATATATACGTATAAGGTCCTTGTCTTGAGGATCGACAGATTTCATATTAATAGAATAGATGCCACATTTGTCCAACAATTCAACACGGTCCCTATCATTTTTAATCAAGGAATAAATGTTCGATGTTTTTAACCCAAAACCGACACCATGACTGTGACAGATGTTCAATAAATTACCATTCACATGATGGACGTAAGTCATCGATCCAACATATTTGATATCCTTTCGTTCACGTGTCAATGTAAAAAATGTTGAATTTTGGATTTTACGGAAGATTCTATGGACATCTGAATGTGAAAATCCATGCTGATAAGCAATGGTATATATCTTTTGAAGTTCCTCCTCACGGAAGGCTGCAGAAGAGGAGAGGGTAAATGCTCGACGAATAAGAAAGTATAAGGGTATAACTTTATATCTGGTCGGGTGGGCGGAAGCGCGTGGTATCAAGATAGGTATGGAGGAAAGCTTTCTGTAAACCGAATAACTAAGGTGCTGGGAGGTGGGGTTCCTACGAAGTTGGAAGTCTAAAACGGAAGTAATTGCCACTCTATAGGCCTCTATTTTCTCATATTACGTTAAAGCAAGTGAACGTTCTTGAATTTCTTTCCTCATTGAGAACGTTTGGTAACGGTACCCATATATAAATGTGTTTCTGGAACTCCAACTTGGTCTTTCATCTGATGATGTGCTCGTAGCGAGCACGAAAGTACTCATGTAATTTTTAACCATGTAAATATATTTTAACTTGTGTGTGTTTTTAGTTATTAAAGTTTGCCTATAACTGGAACCATTCAGCAAGTTTGAACAATCTATAATCTCTCACGTGATTTCGTTCAAGATTTTTCCTTGTCTCTTGGTATGCAGTTAAATATTTCCGAACAAATTTTGGTAAAGATCTTCTCATAGAGACAAAATAAAAATTTAGGTTCTTCTTTTTTTTTTTTTTTTTTTTTTTTTTTTTTTTTTATTGGAGGTTTAACGACCACCGTGAGCAACTCAATGGGCTATAAGCAGTCGCCCGTCACTAATTTAGGGTCACTGGTTCCAGGGAAGGAGAGAGCCAGTGCCGTAAGACAAACACAACATCCATGCCTCACCGGGATTCGAACCCGGACCCCTTACGGACGAATGATCAGAAGCCAGCGCCTTAGACCACTGCGCCACCGGGGCGGCAAATTTAGGTTCACATGTCTCCCCTGTCAACACGTACGAGTGCGTATGTTGGACGCTTAGTAAAAATGACTCGTGAAACGTCGAAGCATTTCAAATAAAGTAATACTAAGTAATATAAAGGATGTATTAGCAATAGTGGAAACGAAATAAATGAAGAAATTAATTCGTGCACCAAAAGTTAGTAAATTGAAAACAAATGCCGTCTCCTGCTGGATGTACTTTAATGATAAAAACTTTGTGCAATTAAAATAAGCATATGTTTAAAACCTTTCAACGCCACAACGGCATCGTTCTTAGAAACAAAGCAGCAGTGAGCACAGAAGTGAGTGGCCTATATACTTTAACAAGACAAATAGCAGTTAATGCGCATGTGCAATAAGTGTGTACAAGCATAGTTGGTGGGCGTGACCTGGCCCAAATAGTTTTCTCCAAGGAAGGGGGATGAACATCTTTCGCCATTGACGAATATGTGAATACTTTTGGAGAAAAGCGTAAAAACGAAATGTTATTGTTTGAAATACTGAGGAAAAATGAAAAATAAAAAATCCGAAATGTTTCGGAACTGAAACGAAATAGAGCGGAAACCTGGAATTCTTATTTGGAAATAGAATACAGAGATGCTTTACATTTGGACATGTAGAAAAAAGGGGAGATTTTCTTTCACAAAATAAATGCTCACAAAATAACAGAAGGATACAGAAAACTGTATAAAACATGTGATGTATTGAAGAAAATAGTTCGAGCGTTTCTAAGCTTCTATGGAAGTAAAATAATTCGTGAAACTGCTTCGTGAAGTTTCGGAAAGAGATCACTCATTATTTAAAAATTGCCAAAATCATGTATATATTTTGCATCCAGAAGAGGACCTACGCAACATTTGTTTTTAGGTAACGCAGTTTTCAAAAACAGCGTTTTGTTTAATAGCTTCTTGTATTGGTGAGGTGCGATATTTGGTGCTGTTCATATTAAACGGCATGATACAAACTTTGCGTTGACTGTTCAAGTGATTAATAAGCTACTTATGAATGCAGAAGATCTGGTTTTTCAATATACTATTGCTTGTTTTACATAGCTTGCTCCAAAACAACTGAGAATGTTTTTATTAAAAATGCGCCATATTTCGTTCGACCTTGGCACGAGTCTTGGAAAGACGGCAGGCATTGTGGTATCCATAGCAACCGGGCACACCTGTTTATCACGCACGCGTCTTCGGTAGTGTGCAGTTTAATAAGCGTTGTTTCGTGAACCCCTAACAAGCGTTTTCGCGCTGTATTTTTTTAAAATGGATGTTAAAGAGGAAAAAGGATTTGATGATAAATTTTGCTGAAAATGTAAAAAGTCTGTCGGAGAAAATTGCCGTCTTATACAGGAGGCTTATAAAGATGAACGTCGACGAAAATCAACAATTAACAGATGGCATAAAGAATTTTTGGATGGTCGTTAGTCGACGGCTTTAACTGCGCATAGAGGAAAACTTTTAATGAGAGGTAAACGTCAATACAATATGTCATTATATATAATGTCATTACAGAGGTAAACGTCAATACAATATGTCATTATATATAAATGGGAAACGAATTTCTCCGAAGAAATAAATATTCTCAAATATTAGGTGTACAAATAAGTTTTAAAGCGTTTTAAGACAACGCAACATGTAATTTGACAGAAGCAAACATTACCTTTACGAATCTAAGTATGCGCTGTCATTATCTATCACCTTCCGCCATCGGACGAGCAGCTGACGGATTGCAGCCATGAAGAATACTTTGTCGTCTGACGCGATGAAGTCATCAACCCATTTTTGCACTTCGTCATATGTCCGGAACCGTACGGCAGGCAAACCAAGTTGCATCGATCGGAACAAATGATAGTAAGAAGGAACTATGTCGGGACTGTACGCCGGGTGTGCTCCAAAACTTTCCAGCCAATCATCAATAACGTTTCCTTGACCGATTTCGTGACATGCGGCCTGGCGTTGTCATGCAGTAATTTCATGGGACGTAATCCTTTGCCTGTGAATGGACGTTTCCGACAGATTTTCTGGTTCAATCGCAGCAATTGTTGCTTGTAGCGATCAGCGGTAACATTTTGACCCTGTTCCTATACTTCATGATAGAGCACACCCTTCATATCCCACCAGATGCACAGCAGAACTCTCTTGGGGTGAATATTGCGTTTCAGTGTCGACGTTGGTGCTTCACCGGGGTCTACCCAGTGTTTTTTGCGTTTGGGATTGCCGTACCATATCCACTTTTCATCACCCATAACGATTTTCCACAGGAAAGACTTTCTGTGTTGTTTATTCAACAGATTCAAACCGTTCATGACACGCTCATCCTTGTTCCTCTTACTCAGGTCATGTAGCACCCATTTCCCTCCCTTCTGAATCTTTCCCATTGCGCGTACACGATTGGAAATGGTTTGTTGAGTTAGCCTCAGTTGTTCAGCTAGTTCTTTTTGCGTTTGAGACGAATCTTCATTTAGCAATGCTTGCAGTTCCTCATGTGCAACCTTCTGTGGGACGTAGCTACATTCTCGATCGCTAACATCAAAATCACCTGCTTTGAACCGTCTAAACCAAAACACACACGTACTTTTCGATACAATATTCTCCCCCAGAACAGATGCACATGCTTTTGCAAGACTTTTTCTAGATGAAATTCGTAACGAATGCAATGTCGAATAAATGCAGTATCGCTTTCCATCTTTCACCTACCGATGTGCAAGTGCGTTTGACTGTTGGGCAAACTTCTGTGCAACCTTTTATACTCTGGACCAGTTACGGTCACTTGACAACAACGCGGGGGAATGTCGGATATGTAAATTAGCGGTATACGTCACAGAAAAAACGCTTTAAAACTGATTTGTACGCTTAATACATGGAAGGCGATACAAATGTAATTATTAGCACTGTTGTGCCGTATTTTCACTGTTATCCATGTATCCACTCTTTTAGTAAACTTGAAAACAACATTGCTCTGGGGAGGGAATCGAACCAGCACCCCCGATTACCTGTCGAGCATGCTATCCACTACACCACCCAAAACATGGAAGTTCCAACCAACTTAATACAATAGGTGCTATTACGTGTAAAGATAGCAACTTGTCAATCAGAGATATGGAAGGTTCGCATTTCAGAATCGTCAATTTGCAGAATTTTGTCCGAGCGAAGCGATTTGGTTCAAGTTTGGTTCGCGATTTCTTTTCATGTGCAGTCAGATGCAAACCGGCACATGGTCAGTTCTGTCGCATCTTATTTGGAGAAAATGAATATTAAGTTGATGCCCCAACTTGCATATTGCTCATACTTGACACCATGTGACTTCTGGTTGTTCCCCATTTTGAAAGATACATAACAGGGAAGACAATGTCAGATTGATCAATAACTTATTGCAGTTCCGCAGCGGTGCTTCAATAGAATTTCAGAATTCCAGAAAAACTTCCAGAAAACTTTCGGATATTATCTGACTTACCATCCTTGTCACATTTACGCCTAAAATCGGATTTTTATCTTCAAATTTGTATTATATGGCGTAATTCCGTATTTCTTTCATGATTTATCTGCTTTTCCGGGCAAACACGGGATAAGATTCTAAACCTCGAGATTCGCTAAACATGAATGCCGGTTGCTTCGACTAGCGAATCCTGTGTTGGTTATATTCAAATTGATCGGAAACTTGAAACTTGGTCGTTCTGGGTGGTGTAGTGGTTAGCAAACCCGGGCGTTTTCTGGGAGACGCGGGTTCGGGTCCCGCTCCAGGAAGATGAAAATTTTCAAGTTTTCGGATATTATCTGACTTACCATCCTTGTCACATTTACGCCAAAAATCGGATTTCATCTTCAAATTTGTATTCCGGAAGACATTTAAAAAGCGAGAGGAACGTTGGGGCACCTGCATTAGATGAAATGGATAGTATTTCGAAAGATATGACCACTTCCTTGATAATTAATTACATTTTTTTAAAAATATTCTCAGTTTTTTCGGAAAAACTTAGTAGATTTCTTGTTTTTCAATCAATTAAAGTCAGCATCTCAAATCAACAATCGGCTGACTCCAGATTTACATTGGTGAGTGCAAGAATCTTAGATTTACGATACTAGGAACATTCCACGAACGTAAAAGAATGAAGGGAGTTACATTGGAGATAAAGTTCATGCAGAAAATTGAAGGAAGTCTTTAAATGAAAAGTTTTCCAAGCAAGCATGGCATTCTACCTATCATTGTGCGCGCATGTAATGCAATCTTCTGTCCGACATTTTCTTTAAGAGGCTTGACTAATCTAACAGACAGGATGTACTAAGCCGATAGTAATTCCTTCCGAAGTTATCTGGTTAAGTTCTGTCCTTTGGCAATTACTAAGAGATTAATTATAGAGATCTCCTTCTGCAAAGTCGATTCCGCGTGTCAGGGCAATATCTCTGTTCACGAATGGGAGAAGGAAGAGAAAGACGAAAGGCGATAAACACTTTTCGCGCAGCAATGATTTTTCTCCGACAGGGAAAGTGCCCATGTGCTTTACGTCTATCCTGTGTGTCGCTTGAAAGGAAATAACGTCTGAAGTTAACAATTTTGAAGATCCATACCTGCTTTTAGTGTACCCAAAATGTTTCATGTTTTTAATTTCATGGCTAGCTTAACAAATTTAGGGAAACACTAATAGCCTCAAGATTCATCTGGCGCACGCGGATTATATTTCTTTGCAGCCATATTTCTCAAAAAGCCCTGATTTCCCAACATGAGTTATATAGATCACCAAGAAATACACTCTTTGCAAAAAACAAAACACAAAAAACAAGCCCCCCGAGAAAGTTTTTTGATCATTATGAAACTCCGCATGCAAGTACCTCCGGACTGAATATGCAAATCGTTTCAAGTAACGACCAATGGCGGGGTGCTATTATATTTAGTAGCTGGCTACTATAATAGTACGAATAGAAGTAATGGTTACAATATGGTACCCACCATTTGTGACGGGCAACTCTTTAGTATTATTTTACTATTTATTCTATTTACAAATAGTATTTAGTACTATTATACCATTTCCAGTATAATATTTCTATTTATAAATAGTACTAAATAGTAGTAGTAGTACTAAATACATAGTAGTAATATAATAATAAATAGTACCATTTAGTACTATTTATAAAATAGTACTAAGCAGTACTATTAGTACTATTATTATTAGTACAATTTAGTACTACTATTATTAGTACTATTTAGTGTTATTATACCAAATACTATTATTAGTAATATTGTCCCAAATACTACTATTAGCACTATTATACCAAATACTAGTATTAGTATCATCTCGTAGCGGGCTATTAACGCCACAGCGTATGGGAACCGCACATCGAGAAGGGTATATAAAGAGCTCACACTCAGGGGCAATTGTGACAGCAGATTCAAGTTGCACTGACCTCCACGGATTGTAAGGATGTTTCGACGTTGTATCAGTCCACAATACGAGCAGTTGAGCGAGTTTAAGAGAGGACTTTTACACTCACGGACAACGAAATTTACGCACCTATAAGAAAACATGCTACAATCGCGAAACTTTGCAAATTGCTGGAGTGTGTGTTGGTATGCAAATGATCCACGTTTGGTGCGAGTGCGCATGACCACACACCCTGAGGTGCCGCCGCAATCACGAACCGGCAGCCTTATAAACCGGCGTGTAGTCAATGCTCCATGAAAGCGAAAAGCACCGGCCAACACAAACAAGAGTACAGAGTGACAAGAATGCCGGGTAGACGCCAGAGATGTTGATTTACGCAACGTATGGACTTTGAGAGAGGCCGGATCATCGGGCTGAAAACCGCAGGAAGGTCGGCGCGCAGTATTTCCCGCCACGTGGATCGTTCTGACCATACCGTCCGACTGTGTTGGGAGCAGTGGACATGTGACGGTACTGCCACACGGATGTTTTATTCATCTGATGATGGCCCTACAGTAGGTGCCGAAAGCTCCTATGTACTAGTTTTTTTTTATATTTTAAGTGTAAATGTGAAGTTTTTAACTAAGAATCTGGTGGATTAAAGTTTTTAGGATATCATCAATTTTAGGGCTAATCATTCACATTTTAGATCGTGCAACTACGGCTATATGTTGAAATTGGTACTTCTCGCACGACTCATTGTTCTAAGCTATGACATGTTACTTTCATGTTTACTAGCAATAACTAGCTCACACATTTTCAATATACAATGGTTGTCAGAATTAAAGGATAATTTTTGAATTTGAAAGCATTTATGTGGAAATTCAACTAAATATGGTACATATTATATCTTTATTATTACACCCATGAGACATTACATTATGACCACCCACAACTTAGAGAAATGAATGCGACTGGAGACCGAACGGTGGCGCAGGTGAAGTTCACAGAGCAGCATAGATACAACCCGAAGACTGACTTTCTGTTAGTAGAGTGTTCGGAGTCAGAATGGGAGAAGCTGCCGATTTTTTTTTTTTTTTGATTGGAGGTTTAACGACCACCGTGATCAACTCAATGGGCTATAAGCAGTCGCCCGTCCCTAATTTAGGGTCACTGGTTCCAGGGAAGGGAGAGATCCAGTGCCGTAAGACAAACACAACATCCATGCTTCACCGGGATTCGAACCCGGACCCCGTTCGGACGAATGATCAGAGGCCACCGGTTAGACCACTGCGCCACCGGGGCCAAGCTGCCGATTTGTCGGAGTTTAATAAAGGACAAATTGTGATGGTACGACGCCTCGGAATTACGATCTCGGAAACGACGCGGCTTGTGGGTTAATCACGTACAGCTGTAGTGGGTACGTATTAAAAATGTTGCAGAGATGGCCAAACGACCAGCCATCGTCCAGCCGTGTGTCGTCCGCAGCTCATTGATGCCAGAGGGGATAGGATACTGTCGCGTATTGTTCACAGTGAACGCAGGGCCACAGTGCGACAAATCACTCGTAGGTACAACAGTAATGATCAGAGCAATGTCTCACAGCACACAGTTAATCGCAGCCTTCTGCGCATGGGCCTGCGTAGCTGAAGATATCGCCCGGTCGCCATCCTTAATGCCCGTCATCGCCAACAACGCATGAAATCGGCCCAAGATCATCGAGATTGGTTTGGTTTGGTTTGGTTAATTGATGTTAATGGCGCAAGGGCCATGGTTGGCCAAAGAGCGCCAAACAAAAGACATCAAAACAAAACAAAATCAATAAAAAACGTACACAAGGTTAAAAACAGGCGGATGTGGTAAAAATGAAATATGATAGTGAACAAGTTATTAAAAGCTAGATAAGTTTAAAAAAGTCAATATCTTGTAAAAACGAAAACACTGCTTTTATGTCGCAGGCTTCGCCAATAATGGTTTGCAGCGTAGCTGCTTCTTCGTCCAACAGATGAGAGTGAAAATGACGAAAACGATGATCACAAAACTGAACACAAGTACACAAAACATGAAGGACAGTGAGACGACAGTTGCACGCCTCACACACCGGGACACTCTCGCCACACAGCAAAAAGCGGTGAGTAAAACGACAGTGCCCAATGCGGAGACGCGCAAGAACAACTTCCTCACGACGGTTCTTCCGCAAACTAGCCTTCCATAGTCCGATCTGTGGTTTGATGGCATAGAGTTTATTGCTGCCCTGCTGAGACCACAGGGACTGCCACTCATCCATAACAAATTTCCGGATCAACGGCCGATAATCTCGGAAAGACAGTGGCAGCCGAGCTGGCGACATGGAGGAAACAGACCTGGCAGAGAGATCTGCCAGCTCGTTACCTCGGATCCCAACATGGCCAGGAACCCAACAGAATCGGACCAGGAAGACATCAAACTACAAAGTTCCAAGAAGACGACGGACATCACGGATGACAGGTGAGTCCGTGTCCTCTGGAGAAGATGAAACTTGGATGACGGACTGGGAATCAGAGCAAACCATAGCGCGACGATGTGATCGAGACTGTATGTGGCACAAAGCAAGGTGTACCGCACGCATCTCTGCCGAAAAGATGGTGGATTCAGGCGGAAGCCTCTCAGCATGTGAGGCATCGCCACACACAAAAGCGGATCCAACGACATCCCCGGATTTCGAGCCATCGGTGAACACAGGCACGAAATCCGGGTAGACAGACTGTATTTCAGCAAAGAGCTGCTGGTACACCAGAGCAGGAGTGGAAGACTTTGGCCACACACACACAGAGAAAGGTCAGCCGTTGCTTGAACGGGCTGTCATGGAGGTTGGTTAAAAAGGGTGGTCAAACCAATCCTGGACAAGTTGAGAATAGCATCGCGCACTATGGCAGACATCCGAATCCCGAACATCGGAACACAGGAGGGGCGGTTGGAAAATAAGCGGACACAGTCCGGTTGGAAGATGGAACCATGCAGCGGATGATCAGGAAGAGATTTCAGTTTTGTGTAAAACTCAAGAGACAGCTGCTTACGACGGATGCATTACGGCGGCTCATGAGCCTCCGCATACAGGCTATGCACGGGAGAGGTACGGAAAGCACCAGTACATAGCCGCAATGCCTGGTGATGGACGGGGTCCAAAGGCTTTAAAACCGAGTGACGTTCTGAACCGTACGTAATGCATCCGAAGTCTAACTTTGACCGAATCAGAGAATGGTAAATGCGAAGCATTGAGCACCTGTCAGCCCCCAAGATGTCCGAGAGAGGACCTTCAGGATACTCAATGACTTCGTGCACGTCACCTTCAAAGACTGGATGTGAGGTCGGAAGGTGAGTGCTCGGTCAAAAGTTAGCCCAAGGAACTTGACTTCTGACACCACAGGGATGGTAGAACACCCCAGACGGAGGCTGGGGTCTGGGTGAAGACCCCGTTTCCGGCAAAAATGCACGCAAACGGTCTTCTGCGTCAAGAAGCCAAATCCATTATGGGAAGCCCAGATAGAGATCTTAGTAATGGCCGACTGCAGCTGCCTCTCAATGATGCGCATGTTTACAGATGCGCAAGAGATCTGCAGATCATCCACGTACATGGATCCACGAACCGTCGGAGGAAGTAGAGTGAAAATATGATTAACACGAAGGATGAACAATGTCACAGAAAGACTGGTGCCTTGAGGGACACCCTGCTTTTGTGGGTATAACGCAGAGAGGGTCGATACGACGCGCACACGGAACATCCGGTTCTGGAGAAATCCGGCAATGAAGGTTGGCAAATTTCCCCTCAATCCGCAGTCACGCAGATCACGGAGAATGCCGTATCTCCAGATTCGATCGTAAGCTTTTTCCATGTCGAAGAACACGGAAACCATGTGCTGACGCCGGACAAACGCCTCCCGGACAGATGTCTCAAGGCGAAGATGATGATCGGAGGTGGAACGGAATTTCCGAAATCCACTCTGATGAGGTGAAAGAAGGTGACGTGATTCCAAATAAAAAACCAAATGAAAATTAATCATGCGTTCTAGTACTTTGCAAAGGCAGCTCCTCATAGCGGGATCTTTACATCCTTAGCGGGATCTTTACCAGGTTTGAGAACAGGAACGACAATGGCAGTGCGCCAAGATTCGGGAAAGTCACGCTCGTGCCAGATCCTGTTAAGCAGGACCAGCAGACATTCAAGAGAGGACGGAGAAAGGCGCTTCAGCATTTCATAATGGATGTTATCCGGTCCAACAGATGTTCGGCCAGACCGATTCAGGGCAATCTTCAGTTCGACGGCAGTCAGTGGGCTGTTATAATCGGCAGTGGAAAACGGTCCAAAGGAAACCTTGGACCGTTCAAGCCGCGGCTGTACCTGCCGGAAAGAAAGCAGCATAATTGCGGCTGCTGGAAACCGAAGAAAATGCGGCGCCCAGACAGTCAGCAATACCCTGAGCGTCAGCAACCGTTTCTCCACCACTCTCAAGAATGGAGATTTCCCCAGAAGGGTACTTACCCCGAATCTTGCGGATCCTGTCCCAAACGATCTTAGAGCTGGTAGTGGTGTTAATCCCGGATACGTAACGTATCCAAGATTCCCGTTGGCTACGATGACGTACCAAACGCGCGTAAGATTTGGCTCTCTTGAAAGCAAGTAGGTTCGCGTCGGTGGGGTACCGACGAAACCTACCCCAAACCCGATGTTGGGCCTGACGAGCCACCTTGCAAGTGGAGTTCAACCAAGGTCGCCGGCAACGTAGAAGTTTAGTCGACGTCTTGGGGATGGTAGGTTCTGCCGCGTGCACAATACAATCCGTAACCGCCGCAACAGCTTCATCGATCGTACCCGAGGTCACCATGTCTGGAGTAATGGTCGCTGAAGCCGTGATTGAGTCCCACTTGGCTCGATCGATAGCCCATCTAGCAGGGCGAGTAGGATGACGGTACCCGTCACCTGCTAGACGGAGAAAGATGGGAAAGTGATCACTGCCAAGGGGATCATCAGACACGCTCCAGGACCAGTCAGGATAGAAGGATGGCGAACTCAAGGACAGATCAATGGCTGAGTACTAGCGGGTGGGTTCATGAAAGTAAGTGTCTGCCCCGGTGTTGTGGAGACAGTGGGACTTGTTGGAGAGAAGGGACTCAACAACACTGCCCCTGGAGTCACGAGTGGCAGAACCCCACAACGGATTGTGTGCATTGAAATCTCCTAAGATGAAGAAAGGAGGCGGCAGCTGGTCAACTAAATCTTCCAGATCCGAAAGGCCCACAGCTTCAGTTGGCGGTATGTAGATGGAACACACCGTGAGCAGAGTGTTCACAGATAGTCGCACCGCCACCGCCTGCAAAGTCGTCCGCAGGGGCAGTGACAGGGACACCATGAGGGACAACGACGGCCACTCCTCCGCAGGCAATTACGCCGTCCTGGTGATCTTTGCGGAAAAACGAATGTCTCCGCAGCGAAGGTGTGTCCGTCGTGCCAAGCTTTGTCTCCTGGAGACACACGCACACGGGTGTGTACGAAGACAGTAAGCCTTTTAAATCGTCAATGCGTGAACGCAGACCTCGGTAATTCCACTGAATGAGCGTAGCCAGAATGAAAAATAAAAGGAAAGGATGAAAAAACGAAAATGACAGACGACTAGAATGTCTCCGAGTCGTCCATCAGCTCCTGAATATCTTTTTTTTTTTTTTTTTTTTTGATTGGAGGTTTAACGACCACCGTGAGCAACTCAATGGGCTATAAGCAGTCGCCCGTCCCTAATTTAGGATCACTGGTTCCAGGGAAGGGAGAGAGCCAGTGCCGAAAGACAAACACAACATCCATGCCTCACCGGGATTCGAACCCGGACCCCTTACGGACGAATGATCAGAGGCCAGCGCCTTAGACCACTGCGCCACCGGGGCGGCTCTGACCATCTGCAATGTCCGGAGGCAACACAGGGCTGTGCTTACCTACACAGGGCTGCGCTACCGAGGGTTTTGGTGGTTTCTTGCTCTGTTTCGAGGGGGAGGATCCTGATTTCACCTTTTCCGGCATCTTTTTAGGTGCGCCCTGGGCCTGGGTCCCAGTGCAGGCAGAGGATGTTTTCTGCACAGAGGATGTTTTAGGCGTCGATGTTAATGGCGCCTTGGATTCAATGCCGCGAGACTTCAGTGCCTCCAATCCGGCAGCAACGATGTCCTCAAAAACATAAGGACACCGAGCTGGGATGGTCACCTCAGTCTGCACCGCAAAAGCAGCCTTCTGTACCACAACCGATGCATAGGAGCGCCAGCCTGTTGGTAGAGGAGCTATCCGCCGTCTGGCTTCAGGATAAGACAGATGTTCGGTCGTCTTCAGGCGTTGGATAGCTTGCTCCTCGATCCACTTTGGGCACTCCTTAGAAGAAGCCGGGTGAGATTCCCTCGCAATTTATACAATGATCCGTCTCAGCGGAGCATTCCGCCAAAGAATGTTCTGTGGAACCACAGCGACCACACTTTGCTACATTACGGCAAGACTGCGAAGAGTGACCGTAATGCTGGCACTTGAAACATCTCAAGGGGTTCGGGATGTACGGTCGAACATCGAGCCGCAAGTACCTTGCCTTGATGGAAGTTGGAAGGGTAGGGGAGTCAAAGGTGAGCACGATGTTCCGGGAGGGAATAGACTTCCCATCCCGCCGGAAAAGAATACGCCGAACCCTAGTGACATGTTGTTCCCCAAGTTCTTCCAGAAATTCCTCATTGCTGCATTCCAGCAGGTCGCGGGAGTTGATAACACCGCGAGAGGAATTGAGGAAACCATGGGGCGATATTTGGACTGGAACGTCCAGCAGAACGGTCGTCTCCAGCAAGGTGGCACTGTGGCGTGGATTTTATGTCTCCACAAGAAGATCCCCTGACGGAAGCTTCTTAACACTCTTGGGTGAGCCCGCAACGGCCTGAAGAGCCTTATTAATCCATAAAGGACTCTTCGAACTGAGGGATTGTGCAGGATCAACAGAATGGATTAGAAGAAACAGAGCATTACAGTTGGAACTGAGTAGTTTCTTAGTGGAGGAGGGTGTCCCATCCTCCACACGGCGCTTCAAAGGTACAGCATGGGAAACACTTTGATTTGCCATGAGAAGAAAAATAGATTCGTCCGCCAACCTCCCCACCCACTACCGAGCCCAACGAGGGAGAACCGGAGGTCCGCAAGCCCAAGAGGACGCAGGACACGGCTCTAGGGATAGTCAGCGGATATAGCAAGCTGGTAGGGCAGACACACGCTCAGTGTGCACCCAGACTTTCCCGTGCCCTGAGAATACCCCTTTGGCATGCCCACCCTACCCCCAAACTCACCCAGCCGAACAGAACGACAAGCAGCTAGAAGTCTGGACGCAACTCGGCCACAGACTTCCTGACCAGGAGTGGGTTAGCTCCCAGCCTCCCGTTTAGGGTGAAGCAGAGGGCAAAGAGGAGTGTTGGCATCTGGAGACACTACAACCCGGCCCCCAAATACCTCAGCCTCCAGCATCCTCATTTCCACCTGTACGGGTCATCGCACACGGCAAACATGCAGGCAGGTCTAAGCTAACCAGCTCCGGAAAAACAGAAAATGTAACATTAAAGAGAAAAGACAGGGAAGTGAACGAGGAACAAATCCCGGAGCTGGCGCCTCATTACAACCTCAGCAGCCTACAACGAAGGCGGGTACATGTCAATATATGAACTTAAGACGAAAAAAGCAAAACAATAAGAGAAAATCGGCTCGGGCCGTGGGGACGCCATCCCCCATCAGCTGGATGAACAGCTGTCCCTTCGGTTATGTAATCGTCAAAGCCGCAGAGGCAATAGAAACCGTCACAAGGTTAGCTCGGGCCGTGGGGGCGCCGCTCCCCAAATAACTGGAAAACCAGTTATCCCCGTGCGGGGGATCGAGATTGGACAGCGCATGATTGGAGGAGAGTGGCTTGGTCTGAAGAATCAATATTCCTGATGCATCACGAAGACGGCCGACCGTGGATGCGCCATTACCAACGAACGCTGTGGCACCTGGATGCACTGTTGGGCGGAAACATGCCGGCGGCTGCGTGGGCTATGATTTCTTGGGACACTTTAGGCCCCATTATCCCAATTGCACACAATCCCTTACAGCTGTCAGGTATCTGAACATCGTTGCGGACCAAGTTCACCCATTCATGGCAAATGTGTTCCCTGCTGGTGATATCCGTTACCAATGGGATAATGCGCCATGCCACACGGCCAGAATCGTCAAAGAGTGGTTCGAGGAACATGCTGGTGACTTTCTGTTAATGCCCTGGCCTTCACATGTACCTGACATGAACCCAATCTAACAATTGTGGTTCGACTTGGCAAAGCTGGATCGCTCTAAATCACCACCACCACGAAATGTACAGGAACTGGAGGACCTGCCGGCGATATTATGGTATCAGATACACCAGGATAAATATCTCCGCCTCATCGAATCGATGTCTCGACGAGTGGCCTCCGTTTTGCGGGCTAAAGTAGTGTCCTACAGCGTAGGTGGTCGTAATGTAACTGCTCATCGGTGTACATTGTTTATGCATCTTAAGCAGCCTCCCCGGTGGCGCAGTGGTCAAATCTCTATCTTTATATCATTCTTCCGAGATGAGTCCGGGATTGAATCCCGGTCAGGTGTAGATGTTGTGTTTGTTTTACGACACTGGCTTTCTCCCTGTCCTACAAGCAGTTGGGGACGTTTGACAGCTTTTAACGCATTGAGTTCCTCACGGTGGCCGTTAAACCCCAAACTTCCCCCTTTCTCGCCAAAAACGAAACGCAATCAGAAGAAAATCCTAATCTTTTGATTTGTATGTGTTAATATCATATTCTTTTAATTAATATAAAAGAACAGTCATTGGAACAACATTTCAAGTTTCTAGACATATGTAGGGAATTTTTTGTGTGATTTAGAGTTTATCGATCTCTGTGAGCAACTCAGTGGGCTCTTCTTAATTTAGGCCACTGATTCTAGGGAAGGGAGAGAGACAGTGCCATAAGACAAACACAACATCCATGCCTGACCGGGATTCGAAACCGGACACATCTCAGACGAACGATAAGAAGCCATCGCTTAGACCACTTAGCAAACAGGCGGCAACAACATTTTAATATCGAATATTCTCACTCCTGACAACCATGAAGCTCAAGCAACCACTCCTCGTACTGTTTATGAGCATATTGGTGAGATCTTGGGGGCGTATTGACCACTCATCAAGAAGAAATGTTCTGCTTTCTTGAATTAGCGTTGGGTACCTCCAATGCGTCTCCCTATAATTTGGTATACATGCTGAATGAAATATGGATGACCACTCCATTTGGCGAATATCTTTTTCTTCGAGGAGATCTAGTTCCTCCACAAAATAAGCTCGATGAAATAATTCAAAAGAATAAAATATTGGGCATGAGTAAAACTTCTACCCGTTTTTGTAATAGATGCAAATTGCGATCGGAGTAGTTACGTCACAGATGAACCTGCAATGCCGAACATTCGGCCACTGAAGCGTGGAGCAGTAGAGCATATAGAGGCACTACGTTTGTCCGAGTAAGTCCTTCGTAAAGGAAATCTCGGACCGTGTACCATGGTATGCGATAAGGAGCACATTAGGCATTGTTTAATGTACAAGTTAAATAAAGGCAGTACTGCAGGGGTGGCTTGCCGCAACATCTGTCAAGTGTATGGGGAGGATGCAGTTGATGATAGAACATGTCGCCGTTGGTTTTGGAAATTCCCGGACGGTGACAGAAGCTATAAAGTTGAACCACGTCCTGGACGGCCATCCGTGGTTTCTGAGGAGGATGTGGATCAAACCATAACAAATGATCCACATCCAAGCGTTCAGGAATTAGCGAAAAAGTTGTCAGTAAACTGAACAGTAGTCGAAAAAAGACGGATGCATTCGCTTAGGTTCATCATCAAGTTCGATAACTGGGTTCCGTTCCAGCTTTCAGTAAAGCAACGAGAAGAGAGGATCATTACCTGTTTCTTTACTTTTTCGTCACAGAAATGAAACCGTTTTCGGGACGAACTGTAACGGGTGATGAGAAATGGCTACTGTACCGTAATGTAAAAGGACGACGGACTGTGTGCCAAGGTGCATAGCCTGCTTCATTGACCTCAAAAGGAGGACTGCATCTCAAAAAGGTTTTGGTGAGATGTCCAGGGAATAATCCACTGGGAGGTGTTGGCACCTAACCGAACGATAAATGCTGTCCTCTGCTGTCAACAGTTGGACAGATTGGGAGAACAACTGACGTAGAAGTGGCCATCACTCGGCAATCGCAAAGGCGTGATCCTTCATCATGATAACGCGAGACCTCATGCTGCTTTAATCACTCGGCAAAAATTACTGGACTTTGGTTGGGAAGTGTTACCTCTCCGGCGTATTCCCCTGACCTGGTGCCTACGTAGTACCACCTTTTTCGATCGTTACAGAACGCCTTCGCTCTCTAAACCTTCGATGATGTGGACGATGTGGAAACGGCATTACATGATTTTTGACTCTAAAACACGGGTTTCTTCGGGCGTGGGATTCAACTATTCATAGAAAGA
The DNA here is from genome assembly GCA_039090855.1 of Macrothele yani. Lineage (NCBI taxonomy): Eukaryota > Metazoa > Arthropoda > Arachnida > Araneae > Macrothelidae > Macrothele > Macrothele yani. The sequence continues at coordinate 194,162,516 of CM076995.1, forward strand.
TGGCAAGAAGTCATACATATGATGGCAATTATGTGAAATCCTAGGTATGTTATTTGTTGTGTTCTCCTCCTTTTCTTGTAGCCTACAAAAACGGCTAGAACTTATGCACACACCCAATATGTATCGATAACTATCCTGAATGGATTGGCATGTGTGTTCAGAATTTCATTTTCTTTACTTCGGGGTAGTAACAGAGAAACTATGAAAGTTGAGCAGGTATGTACTCTCGTTTGCGACGATTCTGCCCAGACCATCACGACACCCCAACCAATATAGTCTCTGTCTCTTATGTTATAGAGGCTCTTGCTAGTCACTGGTTCTCTCCAGATGAGAATCACGTCGCGAATGAGTACTTAAGGTAAATCGCGATTCATCTGTAAAAAGAACATTAGTCCTCAGGTCTGGACCTCATGTGTGATGCTACCGGACTCCCGGAAAAACGAGTTTGCCGGGTAGCAGAAATTACATGGACATAAATAGGTGGTATCCTTGCATAAAGTCATTACTCATGAAGTCTTCTACAGAAATTACGCCTTGAACCCTCGTTCCTGCAGCTGCTGTAATTTCCGCAGTGTGTTACCTAGCTGAAATGTTTCTGTTCCATTTGGCAGTGAGACTCAAACAGCGATCATCTGCAGCATTGAAGAAGATTGAAAAGTCCGTCGATGCACGATATTAAAATCATAAAATCACTAAAAGCTAAGATCAATTAAAACCTTTAATTGCATATTTAGCATAGTTAAAAATATAGTTTACACTAAAACACGTGAGATGTTTCGAGCCGACTGGGCTCATCCTCAGACGTGATTAAAATGGAAGAAGTTCCGGGTTACATTATCGTTTATATAGTCATAATGAATGCGTCATAACTGTAAGCTGCATGAGTTCAAGTTGTTACATAAAATTACATGTATAAAAAAAAGCTTTAATATAAATAATGCAGGGGCACAACAATTACATCTCACTTAAATACCTCATTATAATTAGTACTTGAATTGTTATTCATGTTCACCAGGTTCAGTTCTTTTTAGAACTGGTTTCCAAGGCTGTGGAATATTAACCGGTACTTCATCATTACAACAGGAGTTAGCAAAGCTGTAAATAAAGAGACTTTCCATTAATAGTATCTCAAATTTTGTTAGAGGGGAAGCCATTATGTAGGAGTCATTCCAGCTAGGGTGGTAAGATCCCTGCCTGGAGAGACGTGATAACGCAGTAGTTTGTGAAACAGTTCCAGATATAAACATCTGCAGCAGTTTTAGCTCTGGAACTGCCTTATTATGGTCAACAACGAGTATCTCCTGTCGTTTGAAACTCTCTTCAGAGTCGTGACAGGACATTTTGTGGAACATTCACTGCTTTGGAAATTTTTATCTGGAACTGTCCTGCTTCCATTCAGCTGATTGATTTTAACGTTTTTTTAACGCAATCCTAATCTGCATATTCCGGCTTACCTGGGGGACGGGGGTTTGCATGCGGGATAGTTTCCGCGTAACAAAATAAGCATGTTCGGGAATTTTATATGTATGATTTTACATACATGAGAAGCTATATGCAGTTTTGTAGACCGTCCTTTGATATAGGTCACCAATGTACTTGTGTCGCTGCGGCATGATCTGGCTTAGAACTTAAGAAATATTTTTCGTTTTCGTGTACTATGGAAATGTGTAGGAGATAATAATTTTTAAATGATACCTGTCTATTGAAAGCTTTTGTAAATTTTTAGCGATGATAACTTAACAAAGTTCATTATGAAGAAGGTAGCATATAATTTAAGCAAACTATGCATCTAAAGGTGATTACAAATCTCAGGATGTTCTTTGCGTTTCATATTTCAGAACACTGTCAATCATTGGCATTCGGGTCAGAATCATTACCGAATTCGACGAAGAGGAGTTTTCTCTAACGTGTTCTTAAAAAAAACGACTTGATTTGGTGATCATCAGCTTTAAATTGGTTTAACAGAATTTCTATTTTGTCATGCAAAATTGTAGCCAGGTGGAAAAGATTATTCAATGCATGTAGCTGTTTACACAGATATCCAGAGTTCTGTAACTTTTTCCGTCAGTCAATTTCTGTAGTATCGTGTTACTTAAGTGCTCATCTCGAAATTCTTGATTTTGGTTTTAAGGTATTTATCATCGTAATTTTGGAGTGTGTTTTGACTCAAAGTAAAATCATGAGAGCCAGCTATATCAAGGGAACATTTATGATAGTTAGAAACCCGGAAGGATTTTATCCTAAAATGGAAACTTTGAAACTCAAAACAGTTCTAAGCACACTGAACGAATGAATCATGTTTCTCGTTATTCTAGTCTAAATAAACAGTAAAATCCGGTGCAAAAGTCGATAATTCAGTATTGGTTATTTTAATATTAACATAATAACTTCTTATTTTACAAAAAAGATAATTACTTATCAAGACATGATTGGCGATTCAAATGTTGAATTAAGTATGATGTTCAAATTCGAGATCAAACGAAATGAAAATGCATTAAAAATATTATTAAAAAGTAATAGGTATGTACAGTAAATATTTAAAAGTATAATAGTCATATTTATATATGAGAAATATGTATTATTTCTTATATACAATAATGATTATTATATAAAATACCTAAATGACACTTGAAGCAAATATATTAAATAAATAAATAATTATATATATAGAAGATGGAATTACAGTAGACATCATACAAGAAGCAAATGGAGAAATTGAAACAGTACTCGCTCAAGTTTTCACTCGATGCCTTAATGAAGGGAAGATTCCTGAGGATTGGAACAATGCTACATTGATCCTTCTACATAAAAAGGGGTGACATTGAGGATTTCAGGAACTGCAGACCTATCAGCCTCCTATAAGTGGTTTATAAAATCTTTACTAAAGTTCTTCACACTGCTTGAAGGTGACAATGGGCATGGCTCAAACGAGAAAACAAGAGAACAAACTGGATTCACGAGTAGCTACAGCACTATAGATCATATCCACGTACTGAGAGAACTAATTGAAAGAGCGAGGGAATATGAACTTCCATTGTGCATGGCTTTTATCGACTATGAAAAGGCCTTTGATTCGGTGAACCCATCAGCAGTTACAATGGCTTTGAAATCCTGGGGTATTGAAGATGCATACATTAATACTATATTATTCATAACATCTATGAAAATGCAAGTGCAAAGATTCGGCTATTTGAGAATACAGCACCCACAAAAATTGGAAAGGGAGTGAGACAAGGTGACACTATATCTTCCAAACTCTTTAATTCCACATTGTAGAATGCCTTTCAATCACTGAACTGGGAAAACAAAGGGACAAAAATTAATGGAGATTACCTAACTCATCTTCGTTTTGCTGATGACGTAGTCATTTTTGCAACAACCCCATCAGAGCTGCAGAGTATGATCCAGGAATTTGCAGACAAGAGTAAAGAAGTGGGATTAGAAATGAACTTTCAGAAGACAAAAGTGATGTACAATGCTTTTGCAAAAAATGAAGATTTACCGATTGATGGGAAAAAGCTGGAGGTAACCAATACCTACATTTATCTTGCACAACAGATATCAAGTGAGGGTCACATTGATGAAGAAATTAATCGGCGTATAAAACTTGCCTGGAGAGCGTTTGGAAGAAACAGTATAATTTTCAAGAGCAATATGCCATTATGTCTTAAAAGTAAAATGTTTGATCAATGCATCCTTCCAGTGCTTACATATGGTGCATAGACGTGGACCTTAACAAAAAAGAGACATACAAAGACTACTTACAACTCAAAGAAGCATGGAGAGATGCATGCTTGTAGTAACCAGGAGAGATAAGAAGAGGAACTCGTGGATCAGAAAAATCCACGGGTTCCTCTTCTTATCTCAATGATGGTGATAATGATAATGATGATGATGATGATGATGATGATGATATTATCATCATGGTCAACCATTATCAATCCACTGCTGGATGAAGGTCTCCCCAAATTTCTTCCACAATTGTCTGTCTTGAGCCTGTCTCCTCTATGTCACTTAAGCAAACTTTCGAATTTCATCCATCCATCACCCACGGGGTCTTCTTCTGGGTCTTTTTCTGTCCCTCGGAACCCAGTCTAACATTTCAGTTGTTCATCGGTGATCCGTTCTTCTGGCAACATGTCCAGCCCATTGCCACTTTAGTGATTTCACTCTGGTCATAATGTCATCCACTCCTGTCATTTCCCTTATCCAGAAGTTCCTCTTCTTATCTTTCCTGGTTACACAAAGTACGCATCTCTCCGTTATCCACAAGTTCCTCTTCCTATCTTTCCTGGTTACACCAAGCATGCATTTCTCCCTAATCCAAAAGTTCCTCTTCTTATCTTTCCTGGTTACACTAAGCATGCATCTCTCCATGCTACTTTGTGTTGTCTGCAGCCTTTGTATGTTTTTTTAGTTAAGATCCATGTCTCCGCTCCATATGTAAGCACTTGCACGATGCATTGATTAAACACTTTTCTTTTAAGACATAATGGCATGCTGCTCTTAAAAATTGTACTGTTTCTTCCAAAAGCTCTCCACCCAGGTTTTATACGCCGATCAATTTCTTCATCAATGTGGCCCACACTTGATATCTGCTGCCCAAGATAAATGTAGGTATCGTTTGTCTCAAGCCTTTCTCCTTCAATCGTTATATCTTCATTTCTTGTAAAAGCATTGTACATCACTTTTGTCTAATGAAAGTTCATTTTTAAACCCACTTCTTTACTCTTGTCAACAAGTTCTTGGATCATACTCTGCAGCTCTGAACACGCAGTTGCAAAGATGACTACGTCATAAGCAAAACGAAGGTGAGTTAAGTAATCTCCATTAATCTTCATCCCTTTGTTTTCACAGTTCAATGATTGAAAAATATTTTGCAATGTGGCATTAAAGAGCTTGGGAGATATGGTGTCATCTTGTCTCACCCCTTTCCAATTCTTATTGGTGCTGTATTCTCAAATATCCGAACCTTTGCACTAGCATTTTCATAGATGTTATTAATAATTCTAATGTATGCATTTTCAATACCGCATAATATCGAAGACATTGTTGCTGCTGATGGTTTCGCAGAATCGAAGGCCTTTTCATTATCAATTAATCAATGTATACATATATGTATATCTTAATAAATATGATAATATATATGAATTATGTATACAAATATATTTTTTAAAATATATTATAATAATATATATTATAAAAGAGTCTAAATTACTTAAATGACACTTTTGTAAAATATATTATAACTTATTTTTATAAAATAAGGCATCCAACATTATTTGTAAAAATTATGGCCTCGTTAACTTTTAGAACTGCCTTTATTATCTCAATTGATGTGTTTCACACATCAATTGAGATAATAATATTTCACGCATCAATTGAGATAATAATTTCACAAACAAATAAAGCATCTATTGAGATAATTTATTAAGGATAATTTCAAAACTCGTAAGTAGTGTAATTGTTGAAGTTCAAAAAACATTTCTTAGACACCTGTTTTGCAAATCGACTGGTGTTTATATAGCGGACATCCCGACGGCTGACCTTCTGACATTCTTCAAGATAACCTCTCTGCAATTGAGAAGGAAGGCTCTCCAACTCAAGTTCCTGTACGGCATCATCAATGGAGAGATTGATGATAGTCAAATTGTAAACCAAATAAATTTCCGTGTCCCACTTTTACCGAGGACAAAATGTGAACTATTTGCAGAGCCATTTTCAAGAACTGATGCTTGAAAAAATTATCCGTTATGTAAAATGAATAGGCTTCACAACTTACTGAAGAATATCCGGATATTTTTAATGTAAGTAATATTTTTTCATAAAGCATGTTTTGCAAGATTGTAAATATAACTTGGTAATTATCACTGTAAATATAACTATAGTAATTCCTGTAACTAGATATACCATCTGGAGGGATGTGTTTACAAATAAATAAATAAATATACATTTTCATGAAGGAACATTGTTCTTGGAAAATAGAAACCAAAAAACGCTTCGAAACCTTTCCAAATTAATCAATGTTTTTTATTTATCACATTTCGAGAAGACGGAAACTTAAAGGTACTGAATATCTTCTCTGCCTTTCGGTCCCTGAATTTTATTGCAATCGGAGATAGTATTTTTCTATATGTATTTAGAGCATTGTATGCGTGAAAAAAACAGTGTATCGACAAATTTCATTTTAAGGTTCATCCAACTTACTTTCGCCTTTGATTAAAGTAAAATATTTGTAAAATTACTAAATATAAGATATGTGATGTTATTTTTGGAATGCAATATTCATATTTATAATATTTCTTAGAGAGATAAAAATCCAGTCCGTTCGACAGCAATTCGTCATATAATTTTGTTTCGGTACACCATTGGTGGAGGACCAGGTTTCTTTAAAGTTTGGTGAATATGACAGGTTCAGAAACCATTTTCCGTGCTTATAAGATTTTATTCTAATGCTCCGTAAACATCACGGAAAATTCGTTACGAAGGTCTTGAATTTCGTAATCAGCTGAACGATAATATCGCTTCATTTTCATCTGGCGTTAAATTCTTGGCGGAATTTCACCAACCATTTAACATTTCAGGAGGAAAACTAACTTCGCATTTTGTCGCCAGCTGTTCTTCACCAGAAGCGTTTCCAAAGTGCTGCAAAATTTAGTAAAACTATTGCATTTTGCAAGCGGTTAGGGAGAGAAATGCAGATTTGCGGGGCTTGCTTAATAAATCGGATTATGCATTCATCACCTCTGAGAAGAAAGACTTCCTCGGAGATGAATATCCAGCTTTCTACTTTCCGATATGAGAGCAGTTAATTACAACGGCGGCGATTCAAATACCGCTGTGTGTGGCCCCGCGCCCTTCATATGCGTCAATTACGGATGACGCAACAGTTCATTTATTTTCACGCCTGGGTTAAGGAATGCTTCCTTCCACGCACAATTCTCACCAGAATCATAATGAACTTTAAATCGGTTTCGATAGATTGTGAAGCGTTGCATAAAGTATCATCATGCATCTCAGACTGAACAGTAACGAAGTTTCACAGAAAGCTGTAAGCCGATGGATCTGCGTGATGTATTTGTGTACACATTTATTGGAAATACGTAGTTCTCCTAGCGCGAGAAATGTATTTAAATTCACCGAAATCAAAGCTAACTAAATCCGGTGGGAGGGAATTAAACACGACATGTAACCGCTTGGAGCGGTTTGCAATTATAAAGACTGAGAATGTATTAAAATTTTGTCTCATGAATGTAATAAAGTACAGAAATAATATTAGGAAATTGAAAGATATTTCCTCAAGCTAAGATGGCGATAAAGAGACTAATTCTAGACCACAAATAACGGTAATGATCAAAACAAATGTAATGAGACAATTCTCATGAAGGCAGCGAAAAATCACTTCGAAATTATCTCTCGCCACACATTAAGTCTCAAAGTTAATGTAACTAAACAATCTTAGTTTTCTCCGACTCATACATTATCACAAAGAGATATAGTAGACCGCACGGCAAAGCTGCTCCCATTCTGCGGTTTTTTACGCTGCCTGATACATAAACTAGCCCTTGGAAATGGCCTTTGATCTTTTCCCTTCTACTTGATTCTTCGTATATCAGGACAACTTATTATTTTAATTTTTCGACATACCACAAATTCAGCTCATGAAAATCCAAGCTAAAGGTTTTCCTTGAAACATGTTCAATTCCGGAAGATTTGCTTCATTTATATAAATTAATACTGATTGTCCAGGGAAAAGATTGGCTTTCAGATAAACAAATGTACTTACTCAGAAACTCTTAACAATCAGTGCTTCTATTTCAAAGTACACAACATCGTGTTCTACAGTTTGTACCCATTTCCTGCAAGTCGTTGATTTTCAATTTGGCATTCGGCTTAGTACCGTAAAAACCGGTGACTCACGGTTCTTATACCTACTGCTAGGTACAGCGATACACCAGCTTTATTCGTCCACAGGATCACCGATTGCTGGAAGACTATTGTGTATCGCACGATTCACGGTAATCCATTGCTAGACTTGTGTGTGAAAGGCCCGGGAAAAAGGCCGTATGCCATATTACAAGTTGTTCGCATCCTTATTTTTGCCCGTTCAAACCCTCAGTCGAACGCTAACAAATACGCGACGAGATGGCACTTTGATTTATACACCGGACACCAGACTACGTCTTGCTTGTTTTAATGAACAATTTGTATTACAAGTGCGAGTGCATCTAATAAACTGGCATCTGAATGCAGACTTACATGCAATCACGTGTGCATAGAAATGGGAACCTTTCACTAAAACCTCGATTAATTTGACTCATACTCAATGATTGGGATTTTTCTTTTGTATTCGGGGCTTCTCGACACTCTTGGACAACTTGTATTGAAACCTGTACTGAGGCTGCATACATTGTAAGAAGTCGCCCGCGCTTTATTTAGAAACACTAGTTTCGAGAAAGAGACGGAACCACCGGGTTGCCATACCAAATCCGGAACTCGAACCCGGACCCACCTCGAAAGAATGATCCGAAACTTGTGAAAAAATAAGTTTCTCCGCGACGGCATCAAATTGCGCCCCCTCACTCGGGATACGCGGACAGAATGTCTCGCTGCAGATTTTTCGTCTTGACACATGTTTTCACCTCTGTAGTGCGTCACAAACTCGAACCCGAGCCCACCTCGGAAGAATGATCCGGAATTCGAACCCGAGCCCACCTGCGAAGAATGATCCGAAACACAAACCCGATCCAACTTCGGAAGAATGATCCGAACCTCGAACCAGCGCCCACCACGGAAGAATGATCCGGAACTTGAACCCGGGCCCAACTGGAAAGAATGATCCGAAACTCGAACCCTAGCCCACATCGGGAGAATGACCCGAAACTCGAACCCTAGCCCACATCGGGAGAATGATCCGAAACTCGAACCCGAGCTCACTTGGGAAGAGTGATCCGAAAAGCGAACCCGAGCCAACTTGGGAAGAATGATCCGAGACTCAAACCCGAGCCCACCTCGGAAGAATGATACGGAACTTGAACCCATGTCCACCTGGGAAGAATGATCCGAAACTCGAACCCATGTCCACCTGGGAAGAATGATCCGAAACTCGAACCCGAGTCTACATCGGGAGAATGAATGATCCGAAACTCGAACTCGAGCAAACCTTGGAAGAATGATCCAAAACTCGAACCCGACCCCACCTCGGAAGAATGATCCGGAAATCGAATCCGGGCCCACATCGGAAGAATGATCCGGAACTCAAACCCGAGCGTACCTGGGAAGAATCATCCGAAACTCGAACCCTAGCCCACATCGGGAGTATGATCCGGAACCAGTACTTTCGGCACGGAGGCGGTGATTACGCATTCAGCAGACATAACTTGATGAATCCTTTGTTTTTATTTTCCTGATTTATACAAATGACGATGAAGCATAACGTATAAGTGTCTTTAACAGATAAGCTGCCCTGGTAAAGTTTCGAAAGTTCATCCATTACCATTCAAATGTGGTTATACTGAAGTATATACAACTGTTTTTGAAGAAAATGTTGTTCAGACTGGAGAAATTCGGCCAACGTACGAGAAACAAAACATTGCAATTTGTGTCTATTTTATTTACCTACACGCTTATATTGGTACTGGTAACGTATTGCATAACACCGCATGAGTCAAATCGGCAATGGTGCATTAGTAAGCAGGGCGGAGTAGTTCAATTTGCAAGAACATCCGCTCCGTAGTAGAAAGAGGTGGTTGGAATCACCACCGGCGAAAGGTTATATGTTACATACTTGTTCGGAAGTGTTAGTACCTTTAGGCAGTATAAGCATGAAATGCAGGACTTTTTTTTATACACTATTGCTGTAGAATTATTATCATCATTAATGACTGTCCAATAGGCAGGATGTCCTTATTGTGTATAAAGTACTTACAGTATTTACAGAAGTTTACAGTTCTGTACTAAAGGTTCATACATTGTATTAATACTGCATTACACTCTGTATTGACTTATTATGACAGCACCTCACCGTGCATATATAATGGTGTTATTATTTTAGTTTAATCTTGATATTATGTATATAATAAATTTGTTTTATGGGATGTGAGATTGCTTCTTGGCCGAAGATGCACCCCGGCTTAACAGACGACTTTTCTCTCCAACACACCAGTCACTGAATTAGGAACATTTACGCAGATGTACCGAAACGTCACTTACGCAGCTTATACGCAGATGTACGGAAACGTCACTTACGCAGCTTATACGCAAAATACGTCGTCACGTGCTTGTCCACGTCATCTAGACCTATATTTAAGACTGCTGCTCGTAAGTGGTCATCAGTAGTTTTGATAACAATGGGAAAACAAGGGATCTCATGGGTTTCGGTATAGAGCTTATTGTGGGTGCCAGAGAGTCTGGAGTGAAGATTTTAAAACCCGAAGAACTGACGTATTCTCAAACACTAAAATATCCTGGATCTTTAATCAGTGGAAATTGACCCTCATTGGTTGTGTAAGAGGCCTAACTATGGCGCTGCGACAATCTCTCAGGAACGAGATGGACGAGAGGGCTTGTACGAAAAAACATGACTTCCTGTGTGTAGCAGTTGACAGATGTATTCAGTAAAGGCTGTTCTCGACTTATTTCTCTGCAAAGTACGCGCAGGGAATTGAAGAGGATCGGTATTGTCAGTCGCATATCTATACTGAAGCCATTGAACTGAATTCTGCGAAGTACCGGATAGTTCGTCCACAGTGGTATCGGAAACACCATGACTGGACACTGGAAGACTGGAAAAATGTCATGTGGGTAGCTCGAAGAGTCGAGTTCCACCTGTCACTGTACCGACGGTGAGCAAAGTTTGGCAAGAGCTCCAGTAATTAATGGATTGAGCTTGGCTCTTAAACATAACTGAAGGTTCTGGAGGTGGAATCATTGTTTGGGCGCATTCTGTTGGTGCAGAACAAATCCCATGATCTTGCAAAGAAGTCAGATCTACTCCAAGGATTATCTGAACATTGTTGTTGATCAAGTCCATCCTGCAATATTGACTTTTTTATCCTGCAGTTACGGCTGTTTCATGGACAGCAATACTACTGTGTATCACGCAAGATGTATTTAGTAGTGGTCCAGAGACCATGATAGTGACATCCGCCATCTTCCCAGCCCACCACAAGGCGCAGATCTCAACCCCATTCAGAATGAATGGGACATGTTGAAAAACAGATCTCGGAGCAAAGCATTTCCATCAAATCTCAGTCAGTTGAAGGATTATCTGGTGAACATCTGTTTGTCCTGTAGACGTAGATGTACATAAGCATCTTGTGGATACCATGCCAAACCGCATACGTGCTGCAATTCGGTCTTAAGGAGGTTAAACCTGGTACTAAATAAAGGTTTTTAATTCAGTTCCGTATATGTATATTATCTGTTATGTCGAATATTTGTCACGATTTCTTAAAATAAATTCAAGATGCTCTAGTTTGTAAAATTTGAAATATGTTTGTTTTTTCTTTAAACAATATGGAACTCGTTAGTTAAGAACGTTTCAGAACCTAAGAGCATCTGCCAAATTTGGCTGTGAGGCACATCAAAGAATACGTAAGCATATGAAGTTAGTAATGGTTGATAGTGAGTTTGTGTTATGTTCCCTGAAACCTCAAATTGGACTCAAAATATGAATTCCATGCCCTCTTCGTCATGCATATGCGAAAATATGGTTAAGTTGTGTACCAGGATTTAAAATTAATTTGGAATGTTGTGGAAGTCTAGAAAATTTAGTAAGATCCATGCAACCTTTCTTTGTTTCAAAAGAGGATGCGTTTTACAGAATGTTTTTAAAGTAAAAATACAAAATAAGAAATCTTCATAAATTCCCATAAACATGGATATTTCAAGATATCTACGAGCTTCCGAACTCTAAAAACCAATATTTTGTTTAGTATATCCCAGACCAGTTTCGAAAGTAGATTATACATCTCCAAATATGACAAGATAGCTTTTTCACTTAATAAACGGAACTATGTATTAGAAAAGACTTGCATAATGTTTGACTAAACATCATCGAAGCCTGAAAATATGTAAAATAATGTGGACTGTTTCTTCTTCCTTTGTTATGTTGCTTGGGAAACTACGGCGGAAGCATTCCTCCTTCTTTGAAGTATCAACGGAATTTTTCCAATTAAATCCCTGCAGAATCATATATCCAGCATGGAAAAACAGATAGCGCTTAAAATATATTTTATAATATATATTAATATTTAAAAGCATGAGGATTGGTTGTTGCACCCGAAGAAATATTTTTGGGAGAGTACTCCTATAGCAACAGTTGGATTTACTGAGATTGGAAGCAGACACCTAAGCCAAGTATGTTGAGTTACAGGAAGGTATGAACTCAACTTTCCCGAATCAGTGCCACTTTTTCGGTCATTCGTGCCTTTCCATATAATTTGGATAAGGTATTTTACCAACACATCTTCTTAAAGATTACAAAGAGTGCCTCTGTGAATGAATTTCTAATTTAGTTTTACATTTCTAAATATAAATGCCATTTTAAAGGAGACCATTAAGATAGAATTGAGGCTTATTTTCATCACACTTCTCCTGAAATCCTTAGTTCACCAAACACTGAATTAGGAAAAAAATTACTCCTAAAGACGGAGATATGGAACCAGAAGCGAAAGTACAGATAAAAGAAACATTTTAGCATTTAACAGAAATACGACTAAAGCAGTTTAAAAACCAGTCATACTTATAACGTAAATATTCACAGTATTTGTATGTGCCGACGGCATAATGCCCAACAAGATTTACACACACATAGAGTACCCAAACAAAAAGGTAATTTTTCGTAGATGTAAAGCGAGTTCAAAATGTGGTACGCACAACACATTTGGTACATATCGGTAGGCTGAGATTGCATCTCAAAAGTTGTACCCGAGCAGCGCCAGGCACATTTCCGTACTTCAAATCTGTTCGTAAGAAATACATTGGTTCCTATAAATTAAGGGAAAACCAGAAAAATCGAGATTATTTGTGAAAAAAAAGTTGGAAATGACCTTTGGTATATGACGTGAAATGTAATGCAGAGTCAGAGTATATTAGGCAAATGAATGGCGATGGCATCGGTTTATGCAAATGACTCGCTGCATGAAGGGTGTTGTTACGGAACTGCACGTCACACATTCCTTGCAGAGTGTAAAGAAGGGATTTCGACATCGATTAACAGAAGAGCTAAGGAGTAGAGCAATAGGAAGGCAGGCCCACGTCAGGTGGAAGATACGAGGAGGCTACATGTGAGTCTCTCTGTGGTCCACAGACTGTGAAATCAATTTCTTAAAACGCAATCAGCTTCACGAAGGTGCAGCAGTAGAAGGCTTAAGGATGCAACATCCGTGGAGGACCAATATCTCCAATTAACTGCTCGCAGGAACAAGATGGCTACCTCGACGCAGTTGCGATCTGCCATCGCTGCCACTACAGCAACGTTGTTATCTTCTTCCAATGTGCGCAAATAGTGTCGCGAAGGAGATGTTTAGGCCAGGCAACCAGCACTCTTCGTGCTCTTATCCCCTTATGCTGAAGGGGAACTTATAAATAAAAAAAAAACACTTCACATTAATTGGACTGAAAACAAATGCAGGTCAGCACTGTCCACAGATGAGTTCAGATCTCCTTTGCAGAGTGACTCCTAGCATGGTCTTTTCTGGTGAGAACCGGGGACATGCTGTGATCTCTCCATGGCTCATGGAAGGAGCACTTATAATGGTTGTAGCATCCTTTCTGGTATGTCATCCTCTTTGGTGGACAAACAGATATGTATGTGCTACCAATAGGAACCATGAATGCTCGACGCTATAGGGATGATGTTCTGGTCCCCTATGTTCACTTTTGTTCGGGTGCCATAGGAGATACATTTATCCTCTAAGACGATAACGAGGCTAGTGGAACGATTTTTGGCTACCCTCCACCCCAATCGCCCGATGGTTTAGACATGTTTTTCACAAACAATGGTCATTTCTATCCAAGGTTAGTAAATGACAAGATTATGCTCATCATGCACTTCCGGCGATTGTCTTGTGACGTCAATGTCCAAATCGCCATCACAAGGCTACCTAATCGCTACGTTTCTTTGTATCTGCACCACAGTAGCGTGTCGGAATTATCATTTCATAAGCCACCTGGAATAATCTTCATAAAAATTCAACCAGATGTTTTAATAAATAATGTTTTCAATTTTTAATTTAAAACAATGGGGAATGTTGCCGTGATGCGTTCCCTATTCCTCATAAAGAAATTATTTATTATATGACAATAATACGTCGTGCTGCGCGTTTTCCCTTTTAAATTTATATAAAAACAGCAAATTTCCCCTTGTAACTAAATTAACATTTAAAAGTATAACCGTTTTTCCGCCGTTTACGTAACAAAAATGTGCGAGAGGTATTTTTGAAATCTCCCTTACTAAAATATTCCTATGACTGTGAATTTCTTCCGTGTTTAATATAAATGTGTTTTTACATGAGATTTTGCTCTGTGTTTGAGTTATAAAAATTGTTGACAAGACATCTTCCTCCATAGCTATATTTCAGATCTATGATTCACATGTTAGGAAGCTGATGCCACTCAATGACGTCACGATCATTCGTCTGCGATTAAAGCGGGATGAGCAACCCTATTGTCTATTAACTTTGATGGCTACCTACTTATCTTCTGAACATCATCATCAATAGCACGAAACATCGCTGTGAGGCTTGCACTGCTGTGAGGGGTGACCATACTCTTTATTGAGGTCCTTTGAGTATTTAAATTTGATATCTTATTTTTCACCTGGTTCTTTATCTGCTAATTATTGTCGGAATGATGTGTTTCTTACGAAATGTTTTAGCGTCTTTCTCTACCATATGATATGGTACAGGGTTTTACCAAATTTCATAACATTTCTTCTCGTATGTTTGAGTTATTCGGTTTTTCTGTTTTATTCCTTAATTTATGGAAACCAGAATAGATACATTTTGAACTAAAATGTTAATCTTGTCTGCACTTCTTAAGCTTGTTTAAAATAAAGTTTTAGTCTATGAACTTTTTTGCTTCGGATCATTGTTCATGGACCGACGAAAGTTGAGAAGAGGTGCGTTAGAATACATTCGTAAACAACATAGGTATGAACGACAAGATCTGTATTTACGGTTTGTGAAATGATCATTTCGAAAACAAAGGATCTGCACCAAATTTTGTTCGAGGCAAATATTTTTCAAAATACACGTATATCTCATGCTACAAATTGCTTTCGGAGAAGGATCGCTATCGAAACATGAAATACTCGAAACTTTTCCACCATTTAAAAGTGGTATGACGTAATTGTCTTTTTCGTGCAGAGATATTCTCGTTACGTTATGTTTAAACCATTAGAAGCTGAAGCATATGCGGTGCGTAACTGGAAGACCCTGGGTTCGACTCCCGGTGGCGACCAATGATAATTTTTCCGTGACTCACTTATAAACGTGGAAAGAGCGAAGATTTTTGTTTGATGTTGATTAGATAAGAATACGATGCAATAGTTCCTAATTAAATTTTTACGGCCAGACGAATCACAAACAGAAGTCAACTTACGGGAATTCTTTCTTTATTCCAGCTCTCGTCAATAGAACATCACACATGGTACTAAAATTGTTAAATACACCTTTTACTTAACAATCAACGCCTATGCACATCCACCCACATATCCATTAAAGCTTCAGCGCAGTCATTCAAGAGCTTTGCTTTGTCCTCTGGAGGACCGCGGCGATGGAAACTATTTGTGGCAGTTATTGGAGCTTTTAATACTTCATCGGAAGAGATACGCCTTTCAATAACACATCACAACGTTCGACTTCAAAACCAGCTTTTTTCAGGTAAGCGTTGAAGGCCTCATCAGGTTGTTTCTCGTGATGAGTAAAGGGAATATAACAGCGGAAATCGCCCACTAGCGGCAGAAATTTGCGTTACGAAAAATATATTGGAAGCAAACTGTTCCGCATAGGAGAATAATCCGAAACAAAGTCAAGTACTGCCTTGAACGCGTAAATTCGTACATCAAAGGTTAAAATCTAACATAACACACTCAGTATCAGACGAATATTCAGAAGCCAGCGCTTAGACCGCTGTGTCACCGCGGCGGCGGAATCGAATTTTTTTTATTGAAGGTTCAACGATCATTGCGAGCAACTCAGTGTCCTGTAAGCAGTCGCCAGTCCCTAATTTATGGCCACTGGCTCCAGGAAAGGTAGAGAACCAGTGCCGTTAAACAAACAACATCCATACTACACCAGCAACTGTTAAAGCGTCCTTTTACCTATCGTTCTTATATAATACATTCATACGCCACGTTCACTCAGACCTCAAATATTGCCAACCTTATTCTCGTTTGAGGGAAAAGATATAACGTTAAGTTTGGAATTATAAGCAGGACAAACTCAAATTTACATAGGAAAAGGAATTAAAGATGAAAGTTAATTTAGAATATACGTCACAGTGGCTAGACTCCTATGATGGTCAAAAGCGTGCCATAACCTTTTAGCTATTGCTACAA
Source organism: Macrothele yani (assembly GCA_039090855.1). NCBI lineage: Eukaryota > Metazoa > Arthropoda > Arachnida > Araneae > Macrothelidae > Macrothele > Macrothele yani. The sequence continues at coordinate 194,179,080 of CM076995.1, forward strand.
GTTTCCTGCAATTAGGAATGTGAGAATACAAGATTGCTAAATGATACTTTATTATCCCGTTAATTAGTTTATCACTAAATCCGAGAGTTTCTTTCATCTACAGGATTTTTCTATTTTGCTTTTCTGGCAGGAATTTTTTTTTACATTTTCAAACAGAAATCTCTATGTATTTAATTTCAAAAACTGTGTTTTTCTCTTGCAAAGTATGGACCACAACTACACTAGAACTTTAAGTCTACGTAGCTGACGCGCTACCGTTCCTTCTGCTTATCCCAAAAACGACTTGAAGATGGCAATAAATGAAATTGACCCATTAAATTAATAAACAAGACATCGCTCTTTCCAAGTTTAGCAACGCACAGCAACCAAAAATGTGTTTATTCTGCCGCCGCCAGGAAATCGAATCCCGGATCTCCTGATATCCAGCCGAAGGTTAAACGCGAAAAAACCGATGTCTTTATTCACTGACGCTACGTATTTGGAAGATTTTAACTTTGGATCTCACCCTTTGGGTTTAACTGCTATAATTAATATATAGCCAGTGCCATTAATGCCCACCAGATGGAGATGTCTCAGTAGCTGAGCCCGTCTTACGGAATTATAATGTCAGATGCTGACAGAAAAACACACATAGCGCCATGGATTGTTGGCCACCGTGGTGTAAGGCTAACGCGCTCGGCTGGATTTCAAGAGATCCGGGATTCGATTCCCCGCCCGGCTGAGGCCGAATAAATAATTTTTCGTTTGCTGTGCGTTACAAAACGTGGAAAGAGCGTTGTCTTGTTTATTAATTTAAACAAGACATGCAGAATTTATCTCTTAAAAAAAAAAGGTGAAAAAAGCACTGAAATTACACACACACACACACACACACACACACACACACACACACACAAAAAGGGTCGAAATAATTATTCACAACCTTAAAGTTCTATCCCTTGAATTGTGTACCCTATCCCTAGAAGAGTGTAACCTATCCCTAGAATAGTGTACCTTTTCCCTAGAATAGTGTAATCTATCCCTAAAATAGTGTAACATCCCTAGAATAGTGTAACTTATCCCTAGAATAGTGTAACCTATCGCTAGAATAGTGTAACCTATTCCTAGAATAGTGTAACCTATTCCTAGAATAGCGTAACCTATCCCTAGAATAGCGTAACCTATCCCTAGAATAGTGTAACCTATCCCTAGAATAATGACAGCGAAAGTATGCATTGTGAATTAGAGACTGAAAACTCGCGCATTCTCTTTTGCTTTGAAAACAAGTGCAGTCGACAGAAAGCGCAGTGTGTCATAACTACCATAAGCAGTGGAAGAACATAGGACCAGACTCGCCAATGGGAAGCTTTTAGTGACGCTGCTGTCACACAAACAAACACCCAGTATTCAAAATGGGCCGGTATGGCATACCGGTAGTTAACAAAAATGGAAGTGAGCATACGGGAAGTTAAGAAAACAATATTTACCATCCCGGTATGTATTAAATTATGAATCCGTCACAAATCACGTAAATAAATTTGAATGAAAGCACAGCACATTTTAACGCAAAAATCGGCAAATGACATTTTTAACGGATAAAATTGATAAACGATTAGCAGCTGGGACAGGAGGAGACCACAGACCCTTCAATGAAGGGTTTTTTTTAATTATTACATTATTTTTTTAATATTACATACATTGATTTTTAAATACCAAAAAAAAAAAGAATTATGTAGAATGATATGTATTTCTTTCGGAACCTCCTATTTATACTATGTGGATCTATGGTCGACACCATACCGGCAGTAGCTGTGTGCCACTTCGACCTATGCAAACACCAATGTCAAGTCAAGCCCATGGCAATATAATCTCCGTCTATTAAGACAGAATATTTATTCTTTCGAACAGTTGGTATATCAGTGACAGAACTGGTGTCTTCTGGTCAGTTACACACTTGCCAATGGCTATACGTCAGATCACTCACAAAGTAAATGGGCATTCCATATCTTCCTACGACCGATATGAAATAAACAACTTCATAGGTACTGGCATCATTACTCTTTCATATTTGAATAAATAATTTTTATTTATTTAGAATTCTTTCTAGTGTTAACACTGCACGCAAATCCGTTTCACCCTCACATTTTTTTTATTTTAGTTACCACCGTGAGCAACGCAGCTGTGTTATAAACAGTCGGGGGTCCCTAATTTAAATCCAATTCTTCCAGGGATGGTAGAGAATCAGTGCCGTAAGATAAACACAACATCCATGTTTCCGGGATTCAAACCCAGACCCATCTCTAACAATTAGTAAGAAGATAGCGCCTAAGGCTTTGCGCCACCTGTGTGGCCACGCTTCGCCTATCATAGCTATCATAAACTTATGGAACACCCCTGTGTCCAAATGGTAAGAACCGCGCTCGTTTGGCTAACTTTCCGAGCAGGGCAATTACTCGGGCCCCGCATTAGGCAGCATTCGCCTTTCCTCTCTTTGGAAGCACTGCCCTTAAATTAAGGGATGTTACCTACAGCCGTCGAAAGCAATGACGGTCATTAATTCCGCCAAAATAAAAATTATCCAAAGGTAAGGAGTTGTTTCTCTTTGGAAAATAGAGAGATGAATTTTGAAGCCATTGCATTCCCCGAATCATACATTCTTTCTAAAAATAACATTTGCATTTACAGTATACACGATGTACTTTTTCACATTATGTCCAAATCTGCTCCAATAGAAAGTACAGAAAGCTATACGATACGGCGCTTCTTCTTAAATCTCGATTTATTGAAACAGGTTTTTGTGATTACGTGAAGTATTTTTGTTTCAGTGGCATTTCCATCAGACGTTTTGAAGATCATCTAGAAATCGCAGCAAAAGCTTAACATTCTCAAAAAAATGAATTTTCGTCTTGTTATCAGTCATGGCAGAATCACTGAACATCCGGTACATCAACACCCAAGGGTACAATTTCCGAGGAGACATAGTGACTAATTAGGCGAATTGATCGATATGTGGGTTCTTAATATGTCCTCATTACATTTACGCCGTATTTCGTATTCCTAAAATATTTTTAAAAAGGAGAGTGAACAACTGAAATATTGATCCACCTTGCATTCCCGTGGAATTTGCACTCAGACGAGATTTCATTCGTGAGTAACCGGACACAGAAATCTAGCATGCGATCTTATTTTCAGAATGGAAGAGGACACGCCCTATTTTCCTGCTTCATCCACACGAATAACTCGATGTAGAGATGTACTGATACTTAAACGTTTGGCGAGTTTGAAATGTATTTATTAAAGCAATAGTTCAATAACAACGCTACTCTTTAAGTTATTACATTGAAAAAACTTTCGATGCCTCTCGAATCGTTATTCAGAGGATCGGAGGCTATCATTGATACGCTTGACAATGTGGTGCATTCAGGAGGCTGTGCCGTAGCATCGTATTTCATTTTGGTCACGTGCTGCCGTGACCGTTTGGGGGTGCATGTGGTCTGGTCATATTTATGAAGCCCCAGTGACCGTACTTGTGGAACCGCTGCTATTTGTCAAAGACGGCAGAGGTGCAGATGGCGATGCTGCGTCGATGATGTCCGGGAAAATTCCATCAGGGATTTGAAGCACGAGCTTTCACTCTATTCACAGGTTTTCGTTCCATCCTTCTGTAGCATTAAGAGACGATTTTTTTCCCGTTGCTTGTCTGGACGATGATTAATTCTTATATTCACTGAACATATTATTTTCGGATGTCTCATTCTGAAAGTGACATGAAAGAATAATGTTATAAACGATGGCAATTGTGCAAATCTGCCTCACCTAAAACTTCCCATTATTTCTTTCAGGTTTAATCATTACATTTTGATATTTTTCACGGCTGAGGGCTAAGAAACACGTGTCGGACAAGTTTATACAACTATATCGGCATGTATTCCTAAATAAAAAAAAATGGAAATACCTGAGATGCAAAAAATTACTTTCTTATCTTTGTAACAAAGTGTTCACGAACAGATTTTTGTGGGTTTTCTCAAATTTCCTTCTGCCGAAACAAGTGTTGCCCTTTCTCCAATGGTTACGTTGATATTGTGAAACCCAAACGTGAGTGTACACAGACACCACGGTAAATCAAAAGCTAATGCCAATTTTGTGATATTTATCAAAGTCAAACAGAAGCGGTTTTGTTTTTGAAGGGTTTAACGACCGCCCTGAGTAAGCCGATGGGCTACAAACAAAACAGCAGTCGGTAGTCTCTAATTTAGGGCAACTGCTTCCAGAGAAGAGAGAAAGACAATGCTCGAACCCGAACCAATCTTGGCAGAATGGACAGAATCCATCGCTTAGGCAGCAAGGCCATCGGAGTGGCTAAGAAACGCTTAGCGTAATATTACAGTGTAGTCTCCCCGCAGTTCCACATACTTCCTGTAACGGTCCTCAAGCTTCCCTGGTAGCACACCTTCGTAAATTAAATTTTGAAATTGATTAAAATGGTTGAAACGAGAAAAGCTGAAATGTTTCACAGAAATTCGATGTCAAATTTACATGGACAGAAAAACTGACATTAACGATGAAAATTAATGCGTCAATTCAATGTACATTTTATGCTTCAAAATTTCAACTAAACGTGTGCATACTGGGAAGCATTGAATCAACATCGAATTTACGTTCCAATTTCAACCATCGTTGATCGCATTGGAAACCGAGCGATGCCGATATCAGTCGTCTATATATTTTTCACAATACATTTACCGCTTTATATAGTCTCACAATTGGCTGAAACGTATATTATTTTTAGTATTGTATTTTACTGACAAATTAAAAGTAGCTATTAAGAATATTTAATACCTGGACGTTTTCCTCCTTTTTAATTTTATGAATTATGAATAAAACCGTTCTAGGACTGCATATACCGCTCATAGCGTCTATCGATATTGGTGGATTTTACAATAATCGTGTTTACTAAAGAATATCGATGAGGATATACATCACGACGTCGGACATTTTGCTGTTTTGTTTGTCACCTCCGTCCACGTTTGTGTGGTTTTTGGAAAGATTACAAGATATGGAGGTAATAAGTGTGGAAGTTCTCTTTATTTGTACATAGCGTATTGTATTCGTACTAGAAGTGCAAATGTTGCCGCCATCTTTTTCATTCATTTGTGCCGTGGTCGTCCTGCTACATTGCGCCCACCTTATATCAATTAATCTTGCAGTAACTTTTAAACGCCAGAAATATAACCCTCAATAAGTCTGTTCTGATTGGCAGTCTTTACTAAGGACTATATTTCTCATAAATTAAAGCAAACCAAGGGGAAAAAATTACAATTAAATTGTGTAGCATATTATACAGATATAAATACACCCGCGCCTTAGTGGCATAATATTCATTAAGATGTATAGCAGCTGTCAAGTTTAGGCTGTGGCCCCCTTGAGCTAAAACCTTTTGAATTTGAGGCTGTGCTAGAATTTCGGTAGAAATACAATAATCTTTTGTTCGAAAAATAGCTGAAATGTCGTGGAACTAACGTAGAAATAAACACGCTGAAATAAGGTTGAATAATGGTTGATATTTGGTAGTTGAATAATGGTTGATATTTGGTATTTGAATAATGGTTGATATTTGGTAGTTGAAATTAGGTGGAAATGCAGTTGAAACCATGCAGTAGAATTTGCATGGATGGCGTGCACATTTTCAATGTAAGTTTTACCACACTTTTCGCAGTGAATTCAGCCTTATGGGGAATGTAACTTCAATGTAAATACTACGTGATTGTGCTACCAGGTTTTTTGTTTTTTTTTGCTTTTAATTTGGGGATTTAATGACCACCGTCCACAACTCAATGGGTTATGAGAAAGACAAGGTATCTATTTTTCAGGAGTTTATCGAACATCATGTCCAAGCATTTCATGTGCTCCTCAGACTTCTCTAGCATCAATCCTGGAACAGAGTGGAAAGCAGCATTCCCCATTCACGCTCTGCTTCGCTTAATCGTCGAACTCCGTGTCGTCATTCTCTCTAGCAGGTAAACAACGGCTGAAACTCACCTGAGTGTTCAAGTGATCACTAGATATATTCCTAGGTCTAGTGTAGTTTATTCCACTCCAGATTCAAAGAGGCATTCCGTTTTTATGTCACAAATCACTTCAGCAACTCAAATTACCTGAAACGTTCCGTTTCGTTCTGTATATCTTGTTCACGGACGTCACACAAGGCTTCATCGCTTCGACAAATTAATAACACTATGAAAGCGATAAAAAAAAGAAAATCGGGAATTTTTCGAAGTCGACAATCAGACTTAGGTGTCAAAATCTACTTTTGGATTACTTTACCGTAGTAATTGTTTTTTATACGAATTAAAGCAGTCAGAAATCAGCAGTTCTCCATATGATCAAGAGGACAACAGGGATTTGGATAAAGGTTACCCGCAAAAACTTTGCTCCCCTGTTTCAAGATACACAGCTTCTTCTGGGAGGAAAACAAGTTCTTTTACAAATTCGGTCTAAGATGTTTTTTGAATTTCTGTATAATAGGCTTTAGTTCTTTAGAACTGTGGTACTGTAGGCTCTGTAACCGTAACAAACGCAGATGGAAATTAAGTAAGGCGTGTTCAATTTCCATAAGAATTTTGAATATCATGAAGCGCTTGTCCACATGAAAGTCAATAATTTATTGCATTTCTATGACAAAAATTCATTAATTTTCATAGTTTGGCAACGTATAATGTACGATAAATTTTTCAAATGTATGCGTAGCACTTCTGAGGAAGATGTCTTCGCCATTCATTTAGTCCTGGGAGTTATCTGAAAAATCTTGTCCTCGAAGTATCAGAGCTATCTGAAGGATATGTCTTCCAAATATTGTCTTTTGTACCATATTATTGTCCTCTAGGATATCGTCCTTTAAGCATCCTTCTCCTACTTTCCACTGGCATCTAGCTACTAGTACGCTCAAGGCTATAAAAGAGTATGCTGCCATTGTTTATATACGTATCGCAAATAAAAAATTTGGTGCGCCTAGGTTTTCTTCCGTTACCTTTTTTCGCTAGTACAAACTGTTACTCTGTTTCAAGATATTCTTTATTCTACACTTACTCGTTTTTTTCATGGCTGTGGTAAACAGTTATGCGGCAATTTGGAAAGAAGAAATTTGGCAGAGTATCAACTCGACGTAAGCTTTGAGTTCGTCATCGTTAATTCGCGCCTTTCCCTGAATGTTGTTCACAGATAAACATTATCGTCGCACGTTGAGTGGATTTGGAGTGCAAGAAAAGCAATTCATGGGTTTTAAGTCCTTTTCGAATTTCCTATTTCTGTTCTATTTGTCTTATATGAACATAGGTTGATGGGCAGAAGAAAGATAGTTTTGAAGTTCTTTTGGAACTTCTTATTGCTATTCCATTTTTGTTATGTGAACGTGGGTTGCTGCGTAGGAGAATGATAGTTTTGCAGTCATTTTCGAATTTCCTATTGCTACCCTATTTTGTCTTATGTGAACGTGGGTTCCTGCGCAGGATAATGGCGGTTTTGCAGTCTTTTAGGAATACCCAGATACTGTGCTATGTCTTTGGCAAACGTGTGTTGCTGCGCTGGATAATGTCGGTTTTGCAGTATTTTAGGGATTCCCTAATTCTGTGCTATTTGCCTTTTGTAAACGTGGGTTGCCGCGCAGGAGAATGCCGATTTTGCAGTATTTTAGGAATTCCCTAATACTCTGCTATTTGTCTTTTGTAAACGTGGGTTGCTGCGCAGGAGAATGATGGTTTTGCAGTCTGTTTCGAATTTTCAATTGTTGCTCTATTTGTCTTATGTGAACCTGGCTTGCTTCGCAGGAATAGTATTGCTCGGAAAACTGTTGCTCCAGATATACAAAGGTACCCTTGGTGAGGTATCTTGTATTGCATTTTCAAATTGAGAAAAATGTCTGTTGGTTTTCAGTTTCTAAAGATTTGATAACAAAGCTGCTCTCAAGTCTCGGAGCCTGGGGTGTACCATCATACGGGTATAACTACGTATGTACAGTCAGCGATGGTGTGGTTATATTTCACGGATTCACAGTAGTGTTCTTACAGTTCGAAACGAGGGATGCTTAGTATTCTGTTCCGGACATCAATGACGTAAAGCGAGCAGTGACAGAGTCAGAGAGAGGAGAATGCTACTTTACACTTGAAGCATTCTTGAATGTTATGCTTTCAACTTAAATACGTATGCTTAGAGTCTGCTAGATGTAAAGAAGTAACGTAGAGATGTAGATGCAAAGTTTATTTCTCATTCATTTTTATAGATTCGTAATGCTTAATATATACCAAAAGATCTTTAAAATGTAAAATAATCAGCTTTTCGATAAAACTAAGGTAACACTAACGCTAGATGATGTCACTTATAACTCTTAACTTTGTGTTTATTGGAGTCCTAAGGTTAACTCACAGTTAAAAAATTCTTGCTTCTATCAACAATATTTGTTGATTCATGGGAACCTTGGACACATTTTAAATAAAAAGCATCTCTTTTGCTCTCCGAATCCATACATACATGTTTCGTTTTATAAAATTAAGAAAATAAATTGCGTTAGTCCATTTTCCTCTTCGTTGAACTTTTGCATTAACAAGAAAACTTTGTCTCTTTTGCTGAAGCTACGTTTTGTGGCTTGTTGTTGTCAGCGACATAAGATGTCGAACAACAAAGTGATGCCTCGTTTCATTAAAGAATTAGCTACCGCCTTTTAATTTATTTCAGCAGAGTACAGGCAGCCTTCTGAAGGAGCGCAGACATCTTGAGAAGTAAAGAAAGTTTCGCAAACTCAGTAATTACATGAATTCTAATCATATAATCACTTAAGATCCTCAAACATCTGAGCAACATGTTCTGCTCTCCTGGCAACGTTTTTCTCCGAAATGAAAAATTTGGGGATCTTAAGATATCGTAGATCGTAGAAGCAACATTCTAAAGATATTAGAGTTGAAAATTGTAGTGAAGATGATTCCTCAAGTAACAGATGTAGACGCATCACTGAAAAAGGCAAATTTCAGAAATTAATAGAAATACATTGAAGTCATCATTTTAATCTTCTCAAGAGGGCAATAATGTATGGGGTGTTAATGAAAAAGCCTAAAATTACATCTATGTATCAATGTCTGTTTAAATTACTAATTTTTATTTAAATTATTATTACTATTATATTTGATTTTATCATCTATAGCAACGGTATCTGTAGCAAGGTTCACTTGTCAGTACGGGCATGAAGTCAGATAAAAACATTATCACACATGGTTTAGAAATTGTTGTATAATGTGACACGAATCGGGAATCACTGCATCTTGGATTTTAGGCCTTGGATGTCGTAGACCTAAAGTATCAAGCTGAGTCATAAGAGTCTAAGGAAATATACCAGTTGCAGAGATAACTAGTGAATGTATATGAACTATTTTTAGCTTCGACATCTGTTTAATCTCTGCAGCCAGTTACACATACTTGTTAAGCTTTTGTTGCATAGATTTTCTGAATATTATCGGTTTGAACACTTCACCATGATGAATTCCAAAAGTCAAAAGTTTGTTTTTACCTTTCCAGAAGTCAGTTCTAAAATAGAAGTCTCATCCATTTCTGCCTAGCCGTTTACATCTATTTTGTGAAAACAAATCAAAATGATATCCTTGTTTACACTCTAATATAAATGTTGTTAAACAGCTTATTTGAGAAAAGTTAAAACAACAGAACTACCTTTCAGGCAGAGGCCTTAAATTATCGAGTTCTGCAGCAGTGAAATACAGTTTAATCACAGCTAGAAATGTTTGATCATCCCTTTTTCAATCTTCCGTTAGTAACTTCCTTTAATCTTAATTAACTACCCTATTAATATTACGCCTTGTAAGAATATTGATATTATTCATAATTAGAGATTGTACAGCCAACTACGTGGTACAATATGTAGCATAAATATCTCAGAAACTGTAATGTATATTCATGAGAAATATCTGTTCTTTACGTACTGTTTAGGCAATCTGGACTCACCAAGCATTTGATGCATTACCAATACGGGATAAAACAGATCGACCTCGTGAAAATACACTACTATTTTCAAGATATTTATGCACTATTAATGATCACGATCGATCTAAGTAGTAATATTTTTAAGGCTTCAGCTCAAAGAGGCAAGATTGTAGAGCCACGGGAATGTCACATAAAGGAAATTTTAATATTTTTTATATGGATCAAAAATTGGAACATCGGACAAACATCTGAGTACTTTAAAGAGGCGTTCAAATTATATTCTAATCCGTTGTTAAAAAAACGTGTTTGTCACCGGAATATTGAGATAAACAGTGTGCATATATTTAGATTTGTTATCAAGCACAGGAACAACACCTAGCATGCAATTTCCTAAGAAAACGTCGTAACGTTCATTATAATTAGCAACATCAACATGTATTCATATCCACTTGATGAATAAGGATGCACGATTCGATATCCGAAACGACAGGAAGTAGCGTTCAAGGGGAATAATTGGTCCCGGTATGTGTTGCACACCGCGCAGTACGCCATCTTGCATGAGAAGGTACTTGTAGCGAAATAATAGGAAACTTGCAACGCAAATACCAGACTGTACTGTAAGAAATATTCTGTAATTCACGAGACACTTTCCGTGATTTCTTTCGTGAATTAACGAAGCATCTTTCTAGTACAACTTTTTCCGTGAAATGCTGAAAAAAAACTCTGTATTTCACGGATTTTCCGTACGCTAGAAAATAATTTAAATTTTCAGAAACCTTTCCACAAATTCTTTCTTATAGTGACGGTAGATTAGCGTTTTCAAGGGGTGTTAACGGAAAATTCTGAATTTTCTCCATAAATTCCTTCCTCATAGTGACGGTAGATTAGTGTTTTCAAGGAATGTTAACGGAAAATTCTTAATTTTCAGTAAGCTTTCCACAATTTCTTTCTTATAGTGACGGTAGATTAGCGTTTTGAAGACGTGTTAATGGAATATTCTGAATTTTCAGATACCTTTCTACATTTTCTTTCTGATAATGAAGGTAGATTAGCGTTTTGAAGACGTGTTAACGGAAAATTCTGAATTTTCAGAAACCTTTCCACAATGTCTTTCCTATAGTGACGGTAGATCAGCGTTTTCAAGACGTGTTAACAAAAAATTCTGAATTTTCAGAAACTTTCCCGTAATGTCTTTTTATATTAACGGAAAACTCCTTTCTCATGTTTTCACTGACGAAAACCTTCCGTTAATAGGAGAGTTTCCCGTGAAAACTTATGGGTTTTGATTAACTGTTAAATTTCCATAGTTTGTCGAAGTATTTGATTTTGAAGTTCTGTAACGAGATCAGATAGTGTGAATGGTATATTGCAGGAATTTGTTACTGTGCCACAGGATATTTCCTCTTCTTTCTTCCATTTTGTGCAGTAGTTTTTATATATTGTATTATTGTAAGAAACCGGGTACTTAAGTTATTGCACATATGATTGTACGATGTCTACGTATCAAATTGTAGTCCTTAAGAAAAAAGTTATATAGCTACCTAGAGTAAATTTTATTTTTTAAAGTTTTGTGATATTATATTATAAAACAGTACATTGCACCTTCTCTTAGAAATAATTGAAAATTATTATCAGTTGAAAAAAAGATCTCAGACTCCAAATGATTATTTTGCTTCGAAAAGTCACGATTTAAAAAATACGTAATATGTAATAAAATTTCGTACAGAAAAAATTAAAATTATTAAAAACATATTCAACAAAACAAGAAGTTCCAATAGAAAATAAAACAAGTTAGTAAAACCGTTCAATGCTCTTGATTATGATACGATTTCCGACATACCAGAAATCATTACTCAAGTTTTTGCTCAAAATATGAGGATAATGGCTGTAGAATAAATCTCGCTCCTATACCCTGATCTTTGACCCCACTTCTAATATATTCAACAGAATCGGTTAAGTATATTTCCGGAACAACATGATAACGTTTTGTCTGAATCGAAGCATTTTTGCGTAAGTTATGACGCATAAGGGTGATGGAATGGATTTCGCTCCCATGTCCTGACCTTTGACCCCATTTCGTCCATTTCCAATAGGGTTCGTCCCCAGGTTGTCCCCTACAGCATAATAAAATTCGCATCGAAATCGAACCAATTTCACGCGAGTTATCGTGAGGACGGACAGACAGATAGACAAAGATGGAGCATATACGCTTCTTCAACCTACGGTTGGAAAGCGTAAATGACTAAATCACGTGCATTACTAAGAAATCCCCATCGCGCAACTAATTTTTACCTTGAACGTGAGCCTGGTTCCTGTGGCATTGTGACTCAGTGGATAAGACGCGCGTCGTCAACCTAAAAGACCCGGTCTCGATCTTCACTACCGGTGCAAAACGATTCTCTCGCGTAAGGACTGAAATATTCGGAAGCGTGTTGGATTTTCCGAAATTTCAGTCTAAATACGGAAAAATTTGAAACGGATTTTTTGTAAATTAACAAAAATACTGTGAAAATACGGATGTTAAAAACAACGGGTGTCGAAACACCAATTCGCAAGTGACGGGGACCGTACCTGCGCCGCCGTCACTCCGGAGAAAGTTGCCCTCCCAACTAAGCAACGCGGACAGAATGTATCGCTGCAGATTTGTCGTCTTGACACTTGCTTTACCTCTGCAGTTAACGTCCCATCGGCACCCTCTTAATTTTATCTTTTTTTTTTTTTTTTTGAAGCGAAGTAGGATTTTGTTTCATTAATTTCAGACGATGAACAGCACACATTTTTCGAAGAACCAAGCGACCAACAATATCCATTTTTACGTTCAGGCGCCAATGTGAAAACACAAGTTTGTCCGTGACGAGATCAAACTCGCGCCTCCTCACACCGGAGTAAGTTGCTCTCCCAACTAAGCTCTACGGATGGATTATATCGCTGCAGATGTGTCGTCTTGACACGTGCCTTACTTCTGTAGTGCGTCACACGGGAACTTTTTTAAACCAAAACATGTGAAAATACGGAAGTTAAAAAGAACGGGAACTCTTTTTAATACCGAAATTGTACTAAAAAACGGACAGTTACCGGCACCTTTGCTGCATATTGTTTTCAGAAATGTTACGTGAATTCACAGCACTTAATATTTACAGTGTGCCAGCTGACTTAAGCGGTTACTGTGAGGAGATTAAATGAAGCATTTTCTGTTACTGTTCGCTATTCATCAACGTTTCTCCGCTATCAGTTTTAGATTTTTAATTTTTCATTCCAGGCAATAATTTTAAATTGCATTTCACAAGTTCTAGAAAAAAAAACAATCCTCTTTCTATGCGCAATACCGATCTTCTATCTATTTCAGACGCGTCCTTAAAGTCACACTTGCACGAGGGATCCCTATTTCTTTCGCGTCATACGTTGTTTTTGTTTTAGGCTCTTCTCTACACATTTTCAAAATGTATTATTTTTCTGTCCCTGACAGAAAATAAATTTTCCTTTCTCTCATGCGAAGAAATATCATTTTTCATTTGGCCGCACGTTTCATTTTTTTTAGTGCTAGCCGAAACATAAAAACTACGCACAAACATTTTTTTTTCATTTTTTCCTGTCATAAAATGCAAATGCCTGAGAGAAATCCCACTAGGTGTGGTGTGTGTGGATGTTGAGATATTTATTACAAAAAATGTAACAGACAGAACTTACAAAGAGTAACAGTTCGTTGCTAGGAGTTGGAGCATTTTTCTTTTTCGATTTATGTTTATCGATGAAACTAAAATGGAGAACTGTCACCTCTTCACCTACAAGTGCGTACTTGTTTCACGTGTGAATCTGCCTTTCGGAGAAAACAAATATTTATGTTCTTGTAGCTTGAAATCTACATGAGTCTCTCGCTTGCCTTTCATTTTTTAACATTCCGTTTCCTGAAATTTTACTTTGCTCTGACATTCCATGAGAAGATGCACTAGACGAGATGTTTCCAAAACAGAGAGTATTCTTTGTAAGAATAATGCACGCGTATATTTGACATGAAATTACTTAACGTCATAAATTTGAATCGCCCAAGAGATTACGGAAAAGATAAATTGGTCTTTCTGATATGGATATTTGAGTTACAAATAATCAAGCATCAGATTGAAACGCAAAATACAGCCACTAAATTTATTTTCTTCAAAAATTTCTATCTGTGAAGTTAGATAAATCTGGAGTATCATGGAACTTTAATGACTCAGTTGTTGGTACTCTTAATTGCGAATTCAATTCTGCTAATTTAAACGAAAGCGAAAAGGTATTAGAAAGGTGATTATGTGAAAGCAAGTTACCATAGCATGATGGACTTTAATCCTCAAGGTGTAGTAAAATCATAATGATATGATGTTATAAATATGTGTCTATCAGATGGCTAGGTTCACTCGAAATTGTGGGTTAAAAAAATTAACAAATTTGTCGTGTGTTTCTTGTACATCTTACACACACACACACACACACACACACACAGGTTTGTGTTCGGCTGCGGTGTGTTTAATAAATTGTGCTTTCATTGTATTAGGTTGATGCATAAGATCATGCCGTTTTTTTCATCGCACTACAGGAATATATTACATCAGAAAAGAAAACGGAATCAATCAACTATTTATTCCCCCTCCGCTGTTTACGATGGTGTCCCAACGTCTGGATAGGTCTGCAATGTCATTCTTGAAAAAACGTGCAGGTGTTGTTGTGAAGAAACCATCAAGGAAATCCTGGAGATCAACATCATTGCTGAACGTTCTACCACACAGTGCATTCGACAGTGATCGCAACACGTGATAGTCTGAAGGGTCGACATCTAAGGAATAGGCCGGATGTAGGAGGATCTCGCATTTCATAAACTGAATGCCCATTCTGGTCATGTTTGCACTGTGAGGTCGTGCGTTATCATGTTGGAATAGGCCGGATGTAGGAGGATCTCGCATTTCATGACCTGAATGCTCATTCTGGTCATGTTTGCACTGTGAGGTCGTGCGTTATCATGTTGGAGAAGGACACCATGGCGCCGATGTGGCCGTTTCTTCTGAATTCCTCACGGCGGAGTTGCTCACAATAGAGTGCGGCGTTGATGTTCCGGATTCCTCGGCAGCATTTCTCAGTGAATAATGCTGTCCATGTCCCACTAAACACACAACATGATCTTCGCACAATGAAGGTCATGTTTTGTACGTGGTGTGCGCATCTTTTTTGGGCTTAACCATTTCCTCCAATGCCTGAAATTCACGTACAATCACCACTTTTCATCTCCAGTAACAATACGTGACAGAAAGAGTTTGCGTCGCTGAGAACATCGCGATAACGGGCGAGCAAGGAACCACATATGGCAACAAACTAATTCTTGTTGTTCTCGGTGAAAGTGTGAAGCACCCAAGACTCTACCCAAGTAGCACACTGACATTGGCCAACGGTTGGCCCAATGATATTTTTGCGTCGGCAGCGTTGGGCAAAGGTTGCGTTGTTTATCGAAGATTGGCCAACGGTTTTTCCAACTACACATGACTAACAATTTATCAACAAATGACCACTTAACGATTGTCCGATGGTTGTCCAACAACACATGACCAACCATGGTTGTCCAAGAACACATGATCACATTGGAAAACTGTTTGCAACAGTTTTCCAATGTGGGTCCAACCGTTGGACTAACACATATCCAATTGTTGGCCGCCGAGTCGCCTCGTCGCTGGGTCGACCGTTGAAAGTCCACGTTTGGTCCAACATAATATTGCTACCTGGGTAATTTCTGTAGGCTTTCAGGTGTGGCACCACCGTGGCCTTATCGCAGTCCATCTCAGTGGCGAATTCGCGTGTGGTTTCACGCAGATCCAAGTGGATGAGATGGTTCAAGCGATCCTCATCAAAGTAAGATAAACAACCTGAGCGTGGAGAGTTGCTGAGGTCACAGTTTCCACCTCGGAACAGTTCAAACCATTTGAGGGATGTCCTCGGAGTAATAGCATCCTCTCCACACACATCACAAATTTGTCGAGTAGCCTCGGCGGCTGTGGATCCCCTGTTTAACCTGGTAGAGGAGCAGATGTCTGAAACGTTCATTCCTCTCTACTTGACACTTTATACTTCCGGACCAGAAAACCAAAAAAAACCCTTAGCCGCAATCACACAAAGCAATATGATTTAGATACACGATACTACTGGCTATATTTTAATATACAACTGGGCATCTGCGCCGTCACTACTGACCTGGGAATTACTCGTAAATTAAAACTGCATGAACGTATGCATCAACCTAATATTTATACATATATCTCTTTCGAAAATTTTCTTTTTAGGACACAATGAGCTTTCTCTTCTCCCAAATGTTCAAATAATATTGATAAAAATATGTCCAAGGGAGAAACATTCCTCTTTGAAGATTCGTCGAGATGTTATGTATTCCTCCTTTCAAGAGATTCGTCCTTGATGATTATTTTACTCAATGCAAGTTAATGGCCCAAAGTTGTAGCCTTGTGAGAAATAGCAGAGGGAAAGGTAAATAAAATCTATATATATACATAAAAAAGGAAGATAAAAATAATAGTATTGATATCAGAAATTAAACAATTAAAGACTAATTGAATTTCAGAAAGATATCGTCATACATCCCTGAAAAATTCGGGAAAACGCAGATATTTTGAGGAAGAAAAATCTTTCATGAATACATCAAGAAAAATATCTTTATTTCCAATGTAGTTTTGAGAAGATTCTCTTATAGCAGCTTTTCAATTCAGTTAACCTAGAAAAATTACAAGTATAAGCTATCCAGGATAAGATGACAATCTTGAACATTAGCGGATGAAATTTCGTCGTGAGTGGTTACACAAGTATTTTAAACTGATAAGGTTTCAATCTTGAGTTCGAAATGGATCACAGATGGTAAAATGTTCTTGAAAACTGTTAGAAAATATGCTATATAGAAAACATTGCAACGAAGGGGATTAGGAAAGCAATTAAATTGTTGAATATTTGGTCAAAACTAATAGGAAATCAATTAAGCTGATGAGCGTTTTTTTACGCTTTTCAACAGTAGGTTGAAGAAGCGTATATGCTCCGTGCTTTGTCCGTCCGCACGATAACTCGCGTAAAAATCATTCGATTTCTATGAAATTTTAGTATGTGGTAGGGAAACACCTGGGGACGAACCCTATTGAAAATGGGGTTATTGGGGTCAAAGGTCATGACCTAGGAACGGGATTCATTCCATTGCCCTTATGCGTCATTACCTGCGTAAATATGGTTCGATTTCAGTGAAATTTTAGTATGTGGTAAGGAACCACATAAGGACGAACCCTATTGAAAATGGGGTAAGGAACCACATAAGGACGAACCCTAATTTTAGTATGTGGTAAGGAACCACATAAGGACGAACCCTATTGAAAATGGGGTTAATGGGGTCAAAGGTCACGACATAGGAACGGGATTCATTCCATTCCCTTATGCGTCATTACTTGCGTAAATAGGGTTCGATTTCAGTGAAATTTTGTTATATGGTAAGGGATCACATAAGGACGAACCCTATTGAAAATGGGCGAACTGGGGTCAAAGCTAACGACATAGGAGCGGGATCCATTCCATTGCCCTTATGAGTCATAACTTGCGTAAATATGGTTCGATTTCTGTGAAATTTCAGTATATGATAGGGGATCGCATGGGAACGAACCCTGTTGAAAATGGGTGAAACGGGGTCAAAGGTCAGGACATCGGAGCGGGATCCATTCCGTTGCCCTTATGCGCCATAACTTGTAAAAATTATTCGATTTCGATGAAATATCAGTTTATGATAGGGGATCACCTGGAGACGAACCCTTTTGAAAATGGGTGAGATAGGGTCAAAGGTCGTTCAGGACAGCGGGGCGGGATCCATTCCATTGCCCTGCGCCATATCTTGAATAAAAATGTTTCGATTTCGATGAAATGTCAGTATATGATAGGGGATCAACTAGGGACGAACCCTATTGAAAATGAGTGAAATGGGGTAAAAGGTCAGGACATTGGAGAGGGATCCATTCCGTTGCCCTTATGCGGAATAACTTTAATAAAAAAGGGTTCGATTAGTATGTGCTAGGGGACCTCTCGGGTACGAGCCCTACTGAAAATGGGTGAACTGAGGTCAAAGGTCTGGACATAGGAGCGGGATTCATTCCATTGTCCTTGTGCGTCATAACTTACGTAAAGATGCTTCGATTACGACAAAACGTTTTCGTGTTGTTCCGGAGGTATACTGAACCAATTCTGTTTAATATCATCGAAGTGGGTTCAAAGGTCAGGGCACAGGAGCGAGATTTATTCCACAGCCATTATCCTCATAAATTGAGTAATGATTTCTGGTATGTTGGAAAGCGTATCATAATCAATGCATTGCATGATTTTACTAACACGTTTATTTAAGCATTCGGTGCAAGAAGTGATTGGACTGTAAATTATGCTGAAAGCATAGAAAGTAGCAACCAGACACAAAACAGCTGACGAGCATTTATTTCTGCACATAATCTAAATATTTCTAATTCTCCGTAAAATCAAATACAGAGAGAGTTAATGTATACCCGGTGTATATAAAGTAAGCATGCTTATTCTCAAGTTTCTAGGAAAACAGAAATTAAGATGTGACGAAACGTGATAAGTTGCTGACTGGGGACAATTCAAACAGGAGCCGCTAGGGGAACAGTGGCGCTACAGGTGCAAGAAAAGGCACGTGCTCGATTTCTTTTCCTTGGTTTGGGGTTTAACGACCACTGAGCAACTTGATAGGCCATAAGCAGTCTCCCATCCCTAATTTAGGTTCGCTGGTTCCACGGAAGGGAGAGAGTCAGTGCGGTGAGACAACCACAGTATCCATGCCTCACCCGGATTAGAACCTGGACCCATTTCTAACAAATAGTCTAAAGTAAGGGCTTAGAACAACGCTGCACCGGAGTGCCACACGAATTTACTATTTATTAACAACACAAACGTTTCAAGATAGAATCTGTGCAATACGCTGGTCTTCACAAGAGACGACATGCTGCAAACGAAGAACTCTATGCGACACGGCATCACGCAGCATGTTGTATGGAGTTTGTGAATCACGGAGAGCAATCCACTAGAGTAAAAGTGGTCGCCCGACCATAAATTGGTCACTGAGTCCAGAGAACGGAGAGAGCCGGTGAGAATCTTCCAAATACGTGGAGACAAAGTAAATAGACAATTTCATCGCTCTTTCGACATTTTTCTTTAATTAACACACAGCAACCGAAAAATGGTATTTCGACACCGCTGGCATCAAACCACAGACCTCTCATTAACTAGCCGAGTGCGTTTGCCTTACGCTACGATGCCAGAAATCCACGGCGCTATGTATGTTTATCTGGTAGCATCTGACTTCAGAAATCCGAAAGGTTACGTGGAAAGAGCGCTGACTTTGTCTATTTATAAGGAGAGAACAAATGCCGTAAGACAAAAACACCTATTCCTCACAGGAACCCAGACCCGTCTCAGACAAATGATCACAAGACTGCACTTAGACCACTGGGACCTTTGGGGACCACTGGGTCCTTTGGCGCTCGCAGTACGGCTGTGTCGATGTTGGTCACTTCACGTCTGATACTTATTTTTAGATCTGAGAAAGAGCATATTCTGTACCGCTAAACTCGACATTTTCGCACCAAGAAAGAAGCATCGGATTGAATTGCAATTTTATTGACGTAATGATACAGATGAATGATACACATGATGGCAAAAACAGAAGTGCAGGACAATTACAGCGGGATCTGTGGCACGCAGTCCGGTCATCTTCAATAGCGCCTCGTACCGCCTTGTGTGGCAATACATGCTGCAATACGGTCCGGCATGGAGGCGAACAGACGCCTGATGTTGTCCTGCAGCCGACTGGACCACATATGTTGAACGGAGTGCTCTAAATCCCGGATAGTGCGGCACGGCGGCAGCCGGCGTTTCAACGTGTCCCAAACATACTCAATAACGGACATGTCCGGGGAGCGGGTAAGGTATGTAAGCTCTTGTACATGACGTAGGCAGTCCTGGGCAATCGGAGCCGTGTGCGGGCGGGTATTATCCTGCTGGTATAGCGCACCGGAAATCCCGGCCAGGAATGGGAGCACATAAGGAAGTACAATCTCATCCTCATACCGCTGAGACGTCAATGATCCACGTACCACTAGTAGAGCTGATCGGGCATCGTAGGCAGTGGCTCCCTAGATCCTAATGTCTGCAGTGGGATAACTGTGGCCTTTGATAGTGAGGTTGAGAATGAACCCTTAACTCGGAGACCTCTACAGCCGGACACGATGATCATTCGTCTCCAAAACGAAACAGCACTCATCGCTAAACACTAAACGTTGCCAGTCTGTGGGTCTCCACGTCGCTCTGGCCTGGCCCCACTGCACACGGAACTTGCGATTTTCCGGTGTTAATGGAAGCACACGCAAGGGGCGCTGGAATCGCAGATTTGCTTCCGCGAGGCGTCGGGAAATGGTTCGTTGGCACACAGGAGCCGCTACATTTGCCTGTATAAAGGACCGGGTATCCGTGCCTGGCGCACGATCCGTCGATCGTCTTTACCGGTGGTCCTTCTGATCCGTCCGGAGCCGTTCTGCCGTGTGGCTGGGCAGTCACGTGTCCGCTGCTCCCAAGACAGTCGGACGATGTGTTTAGAAGGATCCACGATGAGCTATACGGCGCGTCGACCACCTCGCGGTTTTCAGCCCAATGATCAGGCCTCTCTCAAAGTCAGTAAGTCGCAGATTTGCTTCCGCGAGGCGTCGGGAAATGGTTCATTGGCACACAGGAGCCGCTACATTTGCCTGTATAAAGGACCGGGTATCCGTGCCTGGCGCACGATCCGTCGATCGTCTTTACCGGTGGTCCTTCTGATATGTCCGGAGCCGTTCTGCCGTGTGGCTGTGCAGTCACGTGTCCGCTGCTCCCAAGACAGTCGGACGGTGTGTTTAGAAGGATCCACGATCGTCTTTACCGGTGGTCCTCCTGATCCGTCTGGAGCCGTTCCGCCGTGTGGCTGTGCAGTCACGTGTCCGCTGCTCCCAAGACAGTCGGACGGTGTGTTTAGAAGGATCCACGATCGTCTTTACCGGTGGTCCTCCTGATCCGTCTGGAGCCGTTCCGCCGTGTGGCTGTGCAGTCACGTGTCCGCTGCTCCCAAGACAGTCTGACGGTGTGTTTAGAAGGATCCACGGTGGGTTATACGGCGCGTCGACCACCTTGCGGTTTTCATCCCAATGATCAGGCCTCTCTCAAAGTCAGTAAGTTGCGTAAATCGACGTCTCTGGCATCTACCCGGCAGTCTTGTTACTCTGTACTCTTGCTTGCGTCTGTCGGTGCTTTTCGCTTTCATGAGGTATTGACTATATGCCGGTTGATAAGGCTGTCTGTTCGTGTTTCAGCTCCACCACAGGGTGTGAAGTCATGCGCGCTAGCACTAAACGTAGGTCATTTGCATAGCAGCACGCATTCTAGCTATTTACAAAGTTTTGCCGTTGTAGAAAAACAATAAAACATCCAGAAATATCTTCTAGGTGCACAAATTTCGTTGTCCCAGAGTGTATTCAGAAATTCCACGGACGACTAGAAAATAAATTCTCGAAATAGGACATGGCTCAAGTATCTGAATCATTTTAACTGTGCTAATACTCTAATTTACTTAAATAATTGTTTTTTGGTAAGTGAAACTTGATCTCAAACATGTTATGTGCCTTTTGGTGCACACAGACATTCATCTGTATCCGTTCAGTAGGTTAACAGCAGTAAGTCCTTATACACTGCTGTACAATTGCTAAGAACGGATCATAAACGGCTATATAGCGCATAAAAAAGTAAGTGAGGTTGGATGCCAAGTGAAATAAAATAATGTCTGAATGCCAGGACATTACAAGAAAGATAATTTATTGTGCTCTGAAATCCAGAAGGCTTTGGAACGTGTTCAAAGGACAAACAGGCCATTTTGTGCAGAATACGTAAACGTGAAAAAAATGCAATTACCGCCCGCAGGCGTTCCGGCGTAAGATGTCAATACGGGATATGGCCACCATGGAGGGCGATGCAAGATTTCACACGTCGTGTCATGCTTTGCACAATATTATCAAGCAGCTGTTGGGGTAATTTATCCCATTCCTCTGTCAGTGCACGGATGAGGGTGTCCTTGTTTATTGGAGGGCAATGGCGACCAGCAAGACTCCTCCCCAAAGCATACCACACATTTTCAATGGGATTCAGATCTGGAGAACGTGCTAGCCATTCGAGGCGTTGAATATCCTCGCTCTCAAGACACTCCTGGGCAGCGACTGTTCGATGACATGTTGCGTTGTCGTCCATGAAAATGAATCTATCACCGACAGCATCACGGAACATGCGAACATGAGGTAGCAGAACATCATTAATGTATCGTTGGCCAGTCATAGTCCCAGTTGGAAGCACATAGAGGGACGTACGGCCACTGATCATGATGCCAGCCCATACCATGACACTACATGTCGGATATCGGTCCCTTTCCTGTATGTTTGCTGGACAATATGCAGTACCACTATCACGCCAGATCAGTTGTCGTCGACAATCAGACGATAGACTGTATCTACTCTCATCTGAGAAGAGGACAGCAGACTAGTCGTTATCAGTCCAATTGCGATGTTGATGGCACCATTGCAAACGGGCGGTACGGTGACGTCTGGACAATGGGATGCACACAACAGGACGGCGGGCGTATAGTCCTCCTTCATGCAAACGTCTGGCGACAGTTTTTCGGGTGATCCGCTTGCCAGTAGCAGCCATAAATTGATTTGCTACCTCACTAGCTGTGCTGCGCCGGTGTCTTTTTGTTGATAGCACTATGTACCGATCTTCTGCAGGTGTCGTACTGCGAACACGACCTCCCTCGTGACGTTTGCTACACTCTCCATTTGTTTGAAATGATTTCCAAAGCCTTGAAAGAACACTGTGCCTGACGTCGAACTCCCTGGCAACATCTGTTATTTTTCGCCCTTCTTCAATCTTGCCAATAATAATACGGCCAAGCGTAAAATTATCTAGGTGATGTCGGGAAGACATACTGAAAATTGCAAGTTCGTCAATTGATTCTTTCCCTTTCAACTTTGCGTTTGAACAACAACTGTCAATACGCGTCAAATCCTTTATATCTCTTATCAGCGCTATGACGTCAGGAACAAGTCCGGCAATCCAAAATTTGCATACGCACAACACGTCTTACTGTATCCCGCACTTATGCTAATTTCCACATTTTCCTGCCTTAAACTTTATGGTTGCTATCGTTGCTATTGTCATTCGTTCTTAGCAATTGTCCGGCAGTGTATATTCCATGGTGTATATATAAGAGTTGACGACTTTAATCATTGTGACAAAGAACCTTTTCACGGTTCGTTAATTTAGAGAAGAGCATAAACTCTATTTGCGGGTTTATTTCATAAGGTCGAACCAGCTCTTATTCTAATTTGGACTATTTGCACTCTGTGATCGTGTGTCTGTGCTCGGCTTGAATGCGGACTTTTCTGCTGGTTCTCATAATACGTGACCAATGACAAGCAGCATAGAGTTTTATACGTATTTCCAGTTATATTTATTATTTACATTCTCGTTTTCTCTATTTGTGCCGTCCAAATATTTGAACTAAAAAGAATGATGACACAGAATTTTCTGTTGTAATAAGCACATCGTCTGCACCGTTTCTGACGCGAAATAAACTTTTCAAATTTATTCAAAGTCAATGTAACCAGTTAAAAAATATCATCCGGATTTTTACAATCAATAAAACATCCAGAAATAGAAAGTGCTACATTTCTTCTAACACCGTCCGAAACGTACGTTACAAAAATTAACAAATAGCGCACAAAAATGTTCTCATGCCAGAAAGATATAGGAGACAAACAGATTGTCAAATCGAACAGTCATAAGAACGATTATAGAAAGAAACATGATATAACCCTACGTCTTCTAGATCAAGAATTTTGCATAATAAAAAGTTGAAAGTAGGCTTAATATATTATTCATGGAAAAAGCTATGCTTAGTGAAAAAAAACTTTCCAAATTTTCCAATATGTCTTCCGCAAGCAGAAGTAGTGGGGAAAAAGACAGGCATTGACCCTTACACCACTTAGCGGGAAATCTGGGCATTATTTAAAGACGATTATGTTCCACATCTCTATTGTCGTGAATGGCATACACTAAAAAAAGCAATTTCTCAGTCGGGTTTTTAGAAGCGAATAAACAGCTGCAAGCAAAAGTACACAAGCACCACCTGTGTTTTAGTCCCTCAGATATTGCTGTAAACGAAAATGTGAATTTATGTCCTCTTGCGGCAGATTTCTGTGTTAAGAAAAATTTGAAATTACATGAGAAACATTTTGCAGCGGATATGCTCTCGAACAAAGAAATAATTTTTAAAATCGGTCTCTTAGGAGCAGAGATATCGACAAAAATAAGATATGCATCTACGCCACCGGGCGGAAAAACTATACAATATTATGAAAAGAGAGTATTCCGAAAATGTTTTCCAAAGAGAGCGAAATGGGTCCACGAAATATTTTTTTCAATCGAGTTTTTAGGAGCTCAAATTTAGAAGCAAATAGATCAGAATCAGAAATAAACACATACGCCTCCTGGTGGCCAAACTATTCTTTACCAAATATAAGAAATTATATGCAAAACATTCCCTATCGGTAGCTGTATGTGATACAGGAAGACATTTTCAAATCGGAGTTTTAGAAGCACATATATCTGGAAAACGCATTTTACCATTACTCCTCTTAGTGGAATGTCTGTTAATAACTTGAAAATTTTGAAATTATATGAAAAACATTTTGCATCAGAAACTATATGCAACAAAAAGGGAATTTTTCAATTCGGACTCCTAGAAGCAGAGATATCGGTCCATGAACGAATTTTTTTCAGTCCATATTTTAAAACCTCAGATTTTGTTGCAAACACATCAGAAGCAGAAATTAACACTTACGCCCCATGGTGGCCAAATCGTTCTTTAAATTAGAAATTATATGCGAAAGATTTCCCATCAGTGGTTGTATCCACTGAAGAAAGAATATCCCAAAGCGGAGGTTTAGAAGTACAGATAACGAATAAACGCAATTTATTTTTACGCCCCCTATCTTAAAATCTATGCGTAATTTGAAAAAGTGACTACACCTGAAATGCTTTTTGACATAAATGTAATCGAAATGAAAAAGACGTTTTTTAGTCGGATGTTCAGAAGCAAATATATATAATAAAATATGTTTTCAATTCAATATCATCTGCGTTTACGCCCTCTAGCGGCGAAATCGCACATCGTTCAAAAAAAAAAATAAAAAAATGGCGGAAGCTGTGTCGGAGCCACGGCCGCAGGTCATTTGTGCGTAGAATAAGTCACGTGGCTGTTGGGTTTCAGGTGGGTGTTATAAATAAGTGAATGAGCAGAGGTTGACGAGGAATCGCAGCCAAGCCCTAATGACGCTCTTTATAACGAATCCACTGAAGTATGTTGATTTGTGGATCAAATGAGTTCTTATGTTTACGTTGAACGAGTAATCGTTGTTAAGCTGGCTCGGCAGAGACGTGACCATGCTGCTATCGTCCACCGGCACGTTTATGACTTGTCCAATGATTCCATGAGCGCCTTCGTGTCTCAATCGACGTATTTGCATGAATGCAAGCGTGGCGAAATTAATATATCCGTGATCGCGCCGACTGGAGGCAGGTGGTTCGGCTTTGATGGATATCTGAAGCCGTATGATTTCGAGAGAGAGAGGAATATTGCCTTTGTACAAGTGCTACGTGCGACGTGAGACGGTAGCTGCAAACCTCAAATTTTGCGACGTCATCATTCGGAAACTGGGCGTGCAGGATTGAAATGTATTTTGCTGTCGCCGATTCAACATCTTTCTTGAACCACAAGCGATCGGAAGCGTCGCACGTGAATCCGAATTCATTTTCAAAGAACGCGCCTTTGAAGTGTTTAGTCGCTGCTTGCCAAATGTTATGAAGCTCATTTGATCGGCGCCCTAGGTCAATGACTCTCACGTCAACTCCGGGCTCGGCGGCTGCTATCTCAAGTTCTTCGTCTTCTGGTAAATCTTGTCTCTGAGCACGCATTCGCTGTATTTCATTCTTTTCTGCTATTGCCGTTGCCTCCCGCACAAACTCTGTAGACTCGTTCCAGTTGTTGGTTCGACGTGTTATATCTTTTTGGCTCTCCTCTTGCGAATGTTGTGAAATCACACTATTTCCAATTTCCGTCAACTGAATTACATCTCCTTGAGTGTTTTCGGGCGTATCTATCTCCAATAGACTCGAAGGGAGCAGTAGACGTACTCTGTTGCGTACTCTGTTGCTTCTTACGTTGTCTATAGTCTCTCTTATGCTCAGCCTCGAACATTTTGAGCTTGTTCGATTCTTTCTGACTCATTCTTTCTTCTTGTTTGAGTTTGCGGTAGCCTTGAACCTTTATTAAATTAAGATATTGAGACATTTCGAAAACGTTCACGAAGTTCTCAACTATTTCACAATTTTTCACACACCTAATCAGGTTTTCTCACAAATCTTATTACAGATATCGATAGATCTTGCATAGACAAAACAAATGGCACCTCACGGTACGTGCTATCATGTCGAGATTTCAAGTTATACTAATTTCATCGCGCGCGCCGATTGCACCACAAAATGAGGGACGCGTGCGCCGATTGCCAATTTAACCACAAAATGAGGGACGCGCGAGCCGCCCACTGTTGCGTCCTCTGACTTTGAACGCTATTTCGGTAGACTCTTTGGACCTTCCTCTCTTTAACTCAGTTATTATATTTTTGCTAGCTTTTATACATTTGAAATTATTGAAGGAAGTGTGGTGTACACTTTTTTCGGACACACGGATTTTACCAAGGGACCCAGTACTGGAACGAAACGATAGACGTATTCTACGTCAAAAAAAAAAAACTTAAAGGAAATGAAGGGTCATCATTCGCACATTTCAAGCTTCCCAGTGCTAAAAGAATTTTTCAAATCGGAGTAGTATTTGTAAAGAGATGGTGTTCACAAACGGACGTACGGACAAACCGATAAAACAAATATGTTCTGTTTTTACAAAAGACGTTCCCGAAAATCGGATTTCGTGGTTCTGCTTCAATTTTCTATTACGAAACAAACTTTCAGTGATACGAGAATACTCAGTGCCTCGAGAAAGTGTAATGATCGGAAACTAGAATATTGAAAACAAATTTCAGCTTGCACAGATTCGGGTTTTCCATTGTTAGAAAAATACATACTGTTTATTCTAACACTAATTTACGTCATTAGCACGAATAAATGAAATTGTTATAAACGAAACAGTATGAGTAAATGAACTCCGTCCCTGGATGGCCCAGGTTGTCGAACAAATCACTGTCAGGGCCTTTGCTCGTTTGTACTCTGCATTCAATTTGTCGGACGTTTGGGCAAGATGCAGACTTTCCAACATTATCACTCTTCTTACAGGGAAGGAAACATTCCAGGTGTGTTTCCCTTGTGCAGATATATGGATGTCACATCTAAATTTATTTGCAAATATCTTCGCTATTAATCATCTGATTTGGACGATATTTAAGATTTCGGAATTTTTCCGTGTGCTAAATAGAATGCGCCTAAAATAACATACCCCTTATATGGAAAAATTCGGAGATAGTGAGCTGATTAGCATGTTAATTAGGTTAATTAGAATTTTTCTTCGCAGCACGTAAGAGTTCCCTTCAGTGGTTTCCAATGGTACCTTACTTGTTTATTTTCGGCAAATGGTTCCAAATTTAAGAGGGGGCGGCACGGTTTGTTTGGGGTTATTTTTTAGGTATGCACCTACCTCACAGGTGAAGCATATGTCAAGACGGCAAAGTGGCAACTACAAACTTCTTAAGTTTAATTGGGGAAGCACTTGGCTCCGGAGTAGAAGGATATGGGTTCTTTTCACGCAACCGACAAATCGCTTTGACGCTATAGCATACGAAACTTTCCATGTGACCGACGTGCAACTTCTTGGATTTCAACAGTGATACTTCACCGGTGAATCATATGTAATCTCTTATGATGGCCACCATATTCAGCACATTTTGTCCTGAAACGTGTCTGCTATCAAAATCCAGTAAATTCACGCTCGTGTCTGCTCTTTTCTTACGTCAGCAGCGTCATTGTTCCCATAGGGGCGCAATTTTGAACTATTTTTTCCTCTATGTATTTTTCCCATTCCCTCAATAAGCAACCTACCATGTTTCTCGCGATATCTCCATTTCGCGCTAACTTCTTATCCTTTTTTATTTATTGGAGGTTTAACCACCACCGTGAGCAACTCAGTGGGTTATAAGCGGTCACCCGTTCGTAATTTAGGGTCACTAGTTCCAGGGAAGGCAGAGATCCAACGCCGTAAAAATAACGCAATACCCATGCCTCAGCGGGATTCAAAACCGGGACTCGTCTTTGACGAATGATCAGCCATTGCTTAGATCACTGCGCCACCGGAGCGGCGGTGGCGCTATTTTAGACCAGAGCATAGGAATACTTATTATCTACCCGGTATTCATTTAGTCTCAAAATAATATTTTTCATGTGTAGATGCGTTATATGATCCGTAGCACCATTTCACAGTATCTATTCTAATCTTTCGGATGAACCCTATGCAGATCATTTAAGAGCCGTGAAAAACAAAATTTTCGCAAATATTTGAATATATCTCCATGTACGTATACCGATTAAGCAAAGATCATTTTTCACTCAAATATCACAGAATGTAGCAGGTTTATCTTAATCACTTCGACATTTAAGAAAAAGAAATAGAAAAATTACAGGCATGGTTGACTACGAATATTTAAATGGATTTTCATGTGGTCGCATTCTCAGATGTCGTTGTTTTGAGATACTTAATACTTCCCGGGAGATTAAACAGCAAAACGAAATATTTCTTCTGCCAAGGTAACGGCAAATACTTTCACTGATTCCTTCTCTCTCTCTCTCGTTCTTTTTTTCCTCTTCTCCAAAGCGCACGTTTTAAATCAAACCATTTATTTATGCGGAAGCTTTGGAGCAAAACTTTGTTCCATATTTGTTATTTATGCTCCAGATGGAGGAATCTCATAGCAATCTCTAGTTGAGGGAAGGAAGCACGGATGCTTTGGGATCAATCATTCGATGAAGAAATCTTTCCAGATGACTGTGTCTCCGGTACGCTTGAAGAAAACAGCCTCGGAGACGTCGATGTTTCTGCGAGCCATGGATTCGCCCGGCACCTTTGCATCCCAGCAGGAAGTACATTATGCGAAGCATTATAATGATATTTTATCTTCTAATGTATTTTTCTCATGTTTGTAGAAGGAAATTCGCATCTTAAGGTTGAGTTTGGCTTCTTCTACTATTTGTACATATACAATCACCCACTCGAAGATATTGAGCAACTTGCAGTTGCTTAGAAACAGCCCATTACCCTAACACAAAAGCGCAAATCCAGCTAATTCACGGTTCTAACCAGTATAAAATTTAAAACAGGATCCACGAGAACCTTGATACTCGAAACTCTATTTCGGATATTTATTCAAGTTCAAAGGCTTGTAGATCTAATTTCGGAAGCATGCAGAGAGTCTCTGCTACATCCGTTATTCCTTGCTCAGTGTCTGGAAGGCAGAAAACTGGGTACGATACGTATGGTATCCGTTTTCGCAAGGAAGTAAATAAAATATGGGCTTATGCAGAATACTATGTCACTCTGTTGGAAGCCAGGAATCCTCAGATTTCTTTCGAGCACTAAAGCTATAGAGAATAAAATTTTAACGCATTTATAATGTGTTCTTGTATCTCCGATATCATTCATGGATTTGTTTTCGTGGAGGTCTTGTTCGAATAAAATATTTCTCAGACTTGAATGCGTGATCCTACAGAATTATTTTATTATTTATTTTTCTCTTCTATCCTGACGTTCGTGGAAATCTGGAACACATTCTGAGCTGCATATCTCTTTTGTGAGTGTTTCCAAAGGAATTCCCACTGGAAGATGTTGGAAAACAACCATGTGCACACTGTTCCAGAATTTTTTGATGTAAAATTTATATTAAAAGTATGATTATTTAAAATATTTAAGTAACAAACTCTAAGTATATTATTTAAAATAAAGATTTATATTTGTGATACATGAAATTCATACATATAGCACTACAGTTCCGCTAAAGAAAAGCGATAGTACAGTTTAAATGCATATATTAAAATAGATGAAATGGAATTCGACAAATAAAGATATTGAGCATTTTGGCCTTCAGATAACAGAGATAGAAAAAAAAACAACGATAATGATCAATGCTGAGAAACATCAATGTCAGACTTCAGCATTCTTAAGACATGTTTTCTTCTTCTTAGCCTGCTAGCACCCATTGCAGGGTATATGCCACTCCCAATCTTTTCCAACTTCGTCGATCAAACAAACACCTCTAAATTAACAGCTCTAAATTTCAGAAGGTCATCTCTCCATCTTGTTTTCTGGCGCCCCCTTCGTCTCTTTCCACCTCTCGGTTGGCACTCTGTTATTAATTATGTCCATATTTCATCTTTCAGTCTTCCAACATATCCAGCCCATCTCCACTTCGATTCTTTTATTATTTTCATATTATTTTATATAACTTTTATTCATGTTATTTCTCTTTTAAGTACGTTTCTAACTCTGTCTCTCTTTGTTATTCCCAACATTCTTCTCTCTAACCTTCTTAGCGACACTCTTATTTCCAATATTGTCGTTCTGTGATACTCCACGTTTTACTTCCATAAATAAATACAGGGTTAATACATGCATTGAAGATTTTTCTTTTTAAACAAAATGGAAGATCGTCATTTAAATAGTTCCATAAGATCCTTTTTAAATAGTCTTCAAAAGGATCTTATCGAACTTCCAAATAAACGTGTCTCCAAAGATTTCTATAACATGGTCGTTGGTTTGTTGGTGATAAGTTCGGCTTCCGCATCACCTGATCTTGATGCTTTCCAAGTTTGTGTAACTGTTATTGCGCTTCAGTTAAGCCCCAGAAGTCAAATAGCACCAACCCACTAACCATTTCTAAAGATGAAATAAAAATTAAAACAAGGCACAAAATATATATCTGGCGTATGCACTCAGTAGACAAAACATTAGAGGTTGGGGTGATTGGCAGTTGACATTGTCGCCCCTGCGCAGAGTGAAACAGACCCCAACCGAACGCAGCACATAAATAGGCGGACACCAGAGCTACCCGGTAATGTGTGCCGCGGGCATACTAGTATCCAACGTTCGTGAATGCCACGGAGAAGACCTCGGGTTCCATCCCAGGTAGGTACGAACGCTCGAACCACTAAATATCCGCCGTGCGTCGGATGGGCACGTTAAGCCGTCTGACTTCGGGTACTGGCTCCCCTGTAATAAATAAGGGCGTCTTCCCCCCTTTCTACCTCGCTTCCGTATCACTTTCCTATCAGGCAATCTAGCCCAAATCTCTTAGCTTCCTATTTCTAAGGGCTCTTTAAGACCTGGGGTCAGACACTCCTTTCCTAAATCCCTCTACATATGATCTGATCTGATCTTCCCTGCCAAACGTGCTGATCTGAGCGATTTTGATCGTGGACACATTGTCAGCCCAAGACAGACGAGCGATTCTATTGCTGAAGTAGCAAGAACTCAAGGGTTCCCGAGAGCAAACACATAAATGATGTACTGCCAGTATATCATCGGTGAACGTAGCAGCACCCGGAGAGTAAGCTGTGGCCTACCACACGCCATTGATGAGTTGGGTCGACGTAGGCTAACCAGGCTGGTACAGACCAAATGCTTGGCAACGACGGCGAAAATCCCACCCAGGTTAAATGTCGGACGCACAGGAAGCGTCAGAGAGCAAACGGTATGACGCACGTAGCGCACCCTGAGGTACGGGAGCTGAAGCCCTAATCGTGTGCCATTGATGACTGCTCGTCGTCGGACATTACGTTCCGCCTGGTGTTGGGAACATCAAAACTCTATCTCTGCAGTTTGGCACCACTTCGTGTGGTCAGATAAATCCCATTTTCAGCTGTACCCAGCTAATGGGAGGGTGCAGTTGTGGCGCACCCTGCGTCAGCTCTTTAAACCATGAGCCCTTTGTGCCAGGTAGGCTCTGTTCAAGTCGGTGGTGTCTCTGCGATGGTTTGGGGAGCCTTCTTATGAGACACATTATGTTCCTTAGTGTGATTGGAGAGGCCCTTAACCTCCGTGCTGCTAACATGTAATGACTGATCACTTACACATTTTCATGACCTTCGTGCATCTTGCGATTGAGAGTCTGTTTCACCAAGACAATGCGCCACCACCGGTCTACAACCACCCAGATATGGCTCTACAAACATTTGTCTGTGTTTGGAACAATGTAGTGGCTTCCAAAGTTCCCTGATTTAAACCCTGCGGAAGATTCGGTATATAGGTTTAGCTTCGGTATATAGATTTTTTAGAAGCTAAAATATGAAGCTATAGAACATGCATATAGAATATGAAGCTATTCTTTATATGAAGCTCTAAAATATCAATAAAATAATATGAAGCTATAGAATATGTATATAGAATATATATAGAAGCTAAATATATTAATATTTTAGCGTCGGTTTTAGCTTCGGTATAAATATAGTTTTAGCTTCGGTATAAATATAGTTTAAGCTTCGGTATAAATATAGTTTTAGCTTCGGTATAGATATAGTTTTAGCTTCGGTATATACGGATTTGTAGAAATCTCGTTAGGTTTTCGTTAGGCGTTCAAAGACTAACAGCATCTAAGCTGAACGTATCATCTCGACATCGAAGCGCCTACATTTAAACTCTTTTGCATGCAAAATCTGCTGAAGAAACTAGAAAATAACAATCCACGGAGGACAGAAACAAACCCGTGTCTCTTTATTTCGTTTCGATTATGCTTCCTTTAAGCCACCCAGGAAAACCAACTTCCGTATAACTTAGATTAATAAATTTTAACGTAAATTAGAAACCCGAACTTAGTTTAGGTTTGTTTCTGAGATAATGCTATATTGAGAACAATACAACTGAAGGCGCTTCACAACATAATTAATATATACTTCTGTCTTACCATGAACCCGTGATAACTCATCCCTCATTATTCTGTGACCGTTTCTGAATTTGATGATAATATCTGAAAAATAAAGACTGAACTAAAATTTCGACAAAGTTAATCCTCTCACAAATCGCTCACTGTTAGCCAGTAGAGATGGTCCGAAAATCACGTCACTATTACTTTGGCACCGTTAATGAAAACCAGTCACCAATACGACCAGTGATGAGAAGTTTAAAATTCATTGATAAATGCCACCATTAGGTGTGTCCTAGAAAGGCTTGGGGTACAAATTTCCTATTTCTATAATAGAGTTCCGGTTTCCATATCTAAATAACTTGTTTCTTTTTCAGTGAAAATATCACAGATGTCAGTAATGATGTGAGCTTTCTTTCCGGCTCTCCTTTTTCCCACGCCTACATTAATTGTTGCTCTGGCTTTCGACGAGTGTCCGCTGGTAAAAATGAATTCAAAGGCGACCGATTGTAACAGCAATTTTTTCACTGTTGCAAGCAAAACAGTGACTCGCCGGTCCGTTAGTGCTCGGTCACCCCTATCGGAAACAGTGGTTTTGTAACTGCTACGCTACAAGTAAGACCGCAACTCGAACCTCCGGATTTTTCACAGCTTCGTCATCTCCGTCAAAAACTGTTATTTTGTCAATGCTTAAAGGCATCGTTACCTTCGTGAGACTGTCACGGTTGTCAGTGAGACGGGAAAATCACCTTTATGCCCATCTCTATTAGCTAGAGGATAGTCGTTGGCCGTCTAGAACACAGTATTCTAAAAGCAGTCCTTAAAGCATAAATGAGGTCTTCCCTCACTCCTCTCTTCGTTCACAGTTCAATACCGGATCGCTAGAAAAAGGAATTTGACTTGCATCATCTCAGAAAGATGTATCGTTGCTTCCGGGGTAACGTTTCTTGGATGCCAATAAAATTGACACATCGAGCTCTAAAAAATTCTTTTCCTGGATTGATTGCATAATCACAACTGGAAAATAAAAGCTACTGAGGCATCAAGAAGGTGACTTTGTGCTGAAGCCGAATATAGAAGAATTCAAATTTGTGTTTCAATTCTGAATCTCAGATGGAATAAGATGGACTTTGGTTGTCGATGAAATTCCGAGACCATAGAAATGTGGTCATAACCTATCACCCTCTCTTCTTGGATGTAATGTTAGAAAGTTATAAGGCTCTCAGATGTATTTTTATTTGTGACGGAAGGTTAGAATTTCAATGAAATATTTGATATCCGAGACTTTCCGAGACAAGAAACAATCTCAAATCTTTCATAGCTATCAAGGGACTTCTTGGAAATTCATTCAGATGCTAACTTCACATATTTCCACACTTTAGTTTCAAATTTCTTAGGGCAATAAAAATGGCTATTAAGTAAAACGTAATACCAATAAATTTTCAAAGAAAGGAGATCAAATATGCTGAGTACTAAGACACACGTATAAATACCACACATGTTTTACTGATATTCCATTTTTATCAATGAGAACGGCAACGTTTGATCTTAAAACATCAAAGAAATTGCGTACAAACCAAAACACCAAATTATTATATTTCAAACACTTCAGATGGCAAATAATCTGACACAGTAAAGAACAATTCAGGGCAGATTTACAGAAAGCGAGAGCAATAATTATTCAGGATATATTTTCTGGTGAACAAAATCCGTAATATCAGGGTAGGTTTTCTAAAGGTGCAGTTTATAATAATTCTGAGCGCATGAAAATCTCATTTAAACACTAAATCAGCGATCACATTTTGCTAAAAATAAGTCAGTACTAATAATTATATATTTAAACTGTGGACTTGAGTCCATAGAGGACTATCATCAAAAGCTATTTTCCTCGAATCGAATGTTTTAACATAAAAAAAAATTCCAAAAATCAATCATGTCAAGTATTTTAATAGTTTTGCAATCTCAGTTATGCAGACGGATCCGAGAACAAGAAACCTAGCAAAGTCTGAGCGCAAAAGAAAACAAAACATTATCGTGACATTTTTTAAAACTTCTGATGTAAACTTTCTTCGATAGCTCATGCATTTCCACGATATCGATTTTAATTTTGCGTAATTCTCAGATATTTTCGTAGAACATATAAAAGTAATTATATTTTGTTTAATATCTTGAAAGTTGAAAACTGAAATATCAAAGTGATAATATCATAAATTTTTCATTAAGCGAAATGTTAAAAACATAGTTTCTTATTCATCGTAATCAAATTCTAATTTAAGTCCTTACTAAAGAAAACTTGGCTGATGAACTAGATCAAATATTAATTTTTCCGGTGTAAACAAAATCTCCAGGGTGAACATGCACCGAAAGAGTTTTAAAATAATGTACATCGTATAAAAATTAAGGGAAGTACAGAAAGATAAGACAGCAACACGATTTTATATTAAGGGCAATTGTAGCCTTTTTGCTTAATACTCCAAATAGAATACGCTTAAGTAACAATTTAAATAATCTATCAAACAAGTAAATTTCATTATAAGTTCTAAATTTACGTAGCGCACTTTCAATAATGTCTGCAAAATTTATTTAAGATTTTTAAGCGATATAATTAAAAAAAGAAGTACTGATAAACGAAATTAAACAAAAATAATTTACACCATAAAATGAGAACATAAATAAAGTGTTGGCTTCTTAATTGCATATTTCTTCCTTTAGCTTTCATTCTTTTTCTTTATTATGCATCTTTTCTTGAGGACAACATTTTTTTCTCACACATCGACAAAAACCTCTCCAATTCAACTGCCCATATCAGTTTCGTTGAGCATAAAGCTCTTAACCATTATTATTATTATTATGATCATTCACGTCCGGCCAGCTCTTAATCAAGTTTCCATTGTTATCAGCAAGCTCACAATAAAGTTTCCTTTTTTTTAACAATGATGAAACTAATGGAGTGTTTTATTTGTTGCTGGTATGTTAAGGTCCATAAATAACGTTCAGATAAGCGCATTTGCTGTTTGGCTGAACTTTACCTCCTCAAATTCTAATACAAAGGCTCTTATTCTAAGTTTGAAGTTCATCTTGCCTCCCGCGTGAAGCTTCAGTCTAAGTGGTGGCTTCTAACAGCTCGTCCTTGTGGGCACGGGTTTGTCTCCCGGATGAGGCATGTGTGGTGTATTTATCTTATGGTATTGGCTCTCTCACCTCCTTGGAACTAGTGGCCCAAGATTAGGAACTGGCGAATGCTTATAGATACTGCAGTTGCTCACGATGGTCGTTAAACCTCGAAATAAATAAAAAAAAGTTTATTTAATACAGACATTTGACGTGGACTAGGAACATCAAACAGAAGTCACCGCTCTTTCCACGTTCATAAGTGAGTAACGGAAAAATTCTCATCGGTCGCCACCGGAAATCGAACCCAAGGTCTTCCAATTACGCGCCGGATTGGCAGTTAGTGTATGTGAGTCTGAGGGAATTCGAGGCCGCTGTGGTGCAGTTTATCGATTGTAGAAGTCCGATTGATTTTTTTCCAGTTCAATTGACTTTGGATAACTTTCACACAGCTTATTTGCGTCGGAAAGGGCTCAAAAGATGTGCTCATTACAAGCGAAAATTCTGTGTCTTCGTTCGTGTTACCAATGTGTCGTAACATAATATCGTTTATTCAGTTGGAAATCTGCTTCAATTGGCTGGGCTTAATCATTAAACTTGTCTTTTTTTTTGTATCGGCGTTTAACCATTCCAGGGAGGAATTCTTTGATATACACTGCTAGCCACCCAAAATGCAACACCAAGAAGGACACGAGATAGCAAAACCAGATTTACTAGACGCATAACAACAGATACAGAGATGAAACGATTTGGCTTACAGGCCCGTAAGACTTGCGGAACACGCAGACATTAATAGTTCGTATGGCTCCCATGGCTGGCAATAATGGCCTCTACACGCCGCGTCATTGAAAGAAAGAGGCTTTGGATGTAGGCTTGGGGTATGTCGGTCCAGGCTGCTTCCACACGTTGCCACAGTTCATCAGGCGTAGCTGCGTGTGGTGCTTACCGGGCCACTCGGTTGCAGATCAGTGACCAGACGTGTTCGATAGGCGACATATCGGGAGAACAGGCGGGCCACGGCAGCAGTCACACCTGGTCGGCCGTGAAAAATTGTCGCACGATTCGTGCCACGTGCGGGCGCGCATTGTCCTGTTGAAACGTGGCGGCTGGCAGGTCCTGCATGTAATGGAGGACTACAGGCTCCAAAACGTCGGAGACGTAGCGGTGGCTGTTTACTGTACCGGCGATGCGTACCAGATGGGTGCGAGTGTCATATCCAATTGCGCCCCAAACCATAACGCCAGGCGATGTACCGGTATGGCGATGTATAATGCAGGCGTCATACAGTTTTTCGCCGCGGTTTCGCCACACGCGGATCCGACCATCGTGGTGTTGCAGGCAGAAGCAGGATTCGTCGGAGAAGACAATGTCATACCATTCCGTAGTCCAGGTACAGCGTTCAACGACCTACTACCGCCGCTCTCGCCGGTGGTGTAACGTCAATGGTAATCGGAGCAATGGGCGCCGTGCGACAAGTCCCCGCTCCTGCAGACGACGTCGAACGGTACGTGTAGACACAGGTTGTTGCGCAACACACCCTAATTCCTGCGCTAACGTTGGTGATGTGGCGGTGCGAGCCGTCAATGCCCGCCGCACAACACGCCGGTCTTCTCATACGATGGTGTGCCGCGGCTGCGGCAATCGCTCGCGTTGGTCCGTCCGTCCCTTCTGCACCTACCGAATCCATACTCGCCTGACTGAGGCTGGATTTCGTCTCACACGGGCGCCGATGTCTCGGTACGATAATCCGCTGTCACGATAAGCCACTATTCGTCCTCTATCGAACTCCGAAACGTGTTGGAATGACTACCGTATTCTGCGACGAGGCATCAGGAAGCTTCCCACGCACAGGTCCTGCAGCACAACACACTTCCAGTACTTACACCCCGCCTTTTGTGCACCCTTCTTATAGTGCTTCTCGGTGGGCATATGATTTGCATATGCCGGCAATGTTAATCGTTTGCATGTCCTCTCGCGGGCGACGCATCCTGCGAATTTCAGGCCAATCGGATGCTTCCTTCTTGGTGTTGCATTTTGGGTGGCCAGCAGGGTATAAACAGTCTCCTCTCCCCAATTTAGGGCCACTTCTTCAAGGTAATGAGACGGTCATTGCTGTATGCCAAGCATACCTTCCACAGTCGAGTCGCGAATCTTCGGGACTCGACTCCCGGCACATCTTGGTCGACGGTGGACGATTGGTCAGAGGGCAGGGCTTCAGAACAGTAGCCACCGGAGTGGCATGTTAGTTTCGTTCATTAATATATTCTAAAGAACTGAAGACGCTTTATAAATACTAAGTGTAAAATAATTCTGGAGCTATGCTGTTGTTCGTATGAGGTAGAGTGAAAAAGCGGCTCTAAATTTTTTTACTCCATGGGGAACAGCTATAGTGTTGTTCGTTAGTGTGTTAGTTGTGTTGTTTTCTATAGTGTTGTTAGTGTTGCTTTGAAGAATTATCCTAGACATGAATCTTCATTAGCCACTTTCAGGAATGGGAGAAATATCTTCAAGTCATTGTTTACACGTTTTATCTCTAACCTTGGTCTTACGTTCTGTCGAAACTTCCGGAAGACGTAATTGAAATAAAAAAATTTTATTACACGAGATTTTAGCAAATAAATAACATGATGGCATAAAATTTAGACAAAAGTAAATATAACAGCGGTAGAGATCGTATACTGTATATTCTTATGCATTTAGTCCTCCTGTTCTAACGATAATGCAATACACCAATGAGACATTACTTTATGACCACCTACCTAATAAGCTGTAAGACACCCTTTAGTCCTCGAAACAGCAGCCACTCGGCGAGGCATCGAATCGATGAGGTGGCCATAGGTATCCTAGAGTATATGGTACCATATTGTCGACAGCACGTCCTTCAGTTTCCGTACATGTCGGGGTGGTGGTGATTTAGAGCTAACCCGCTTTTACAAGTCGAATAACAAATGTTCGATTGGGTTCATGTCAGATGAATTTAAAAGCCAGGGCCTTAACAGAAAGTCACCAGCATGTTCCTCGCACTACTCCTCTTGGCGATTCCGGTTGTGTGGCACGGCGCATTATGCTGTTGGTAATGGTCATGACCAGCATGGAGCACAGTAGCCATGAATGGGTGAACTTGGTCCAGAACGATGTCCAGATACGTGATAGCTGTCAGGGATTGTGCTATTGGGATAATGGGGCCTTATGTGTCCTAAGAAAACATTGCCTACAGCATAACACCGCCGCAGTCGGCATGTTAAAGCCCAACAGTGCTTCCAGGTGCCACACCCTCGGATGGTAATCAGCGTATCAGAGCTCGACTGTCTACTTGAAGGAACAGAAATTTGGATTTTTCAGACCAGGCAGCATTCTTCCAATCATCCACGGTCCAATCTCGATTATCTTGAGCCCATTTTATGCGTTTTTTGACGATGACATGCAGTGAGCATGGGTACACGGCTGGGTCTTCGGCTACGCAAGCCCATGCGTAGAAGGCTGCGACGTACTGTGTGCTGTGACACATTGCCTTGATTACCACTGTTGTAGCTGCGGATGATTTGTCGCACTGTGGTCATGCGGTCGCTGTGAACAATGCGCTCTCTGGCATCAATGAGCTGCGGACGACACACGGCCAGGAGACGCGACGGTTCGTCGCTTCGCCATCTATGCACCATATTTGATACGTACTCACTACAGCATCACGTGGACAACCCACGAGCCGCGCCGTTTCGAAAATCGTAGTTCCGAGGCGTCGTGCAATCACAATTTGTCCTTTGTCAAACTCCGATAAATTGGCAGCTTTTCCCATTCTGACTCCAAACACTCTACTAACCAAAAGCCGGTTCTCGGGTTGTATATGTACTTCTCTGTGAAGTTCACCTGGTCCACCGTTTGGTCTCCAAGCGTGCTCATTTCCCTAGGATGGAGGGGTCGTAATGTATTGGCTCATCGATGTAGCTGAATGATGCCTGTGTATGGAAGGTCTACCGCTCCGCGCGACGTATGGTCTACATTCTTTACTAAATTCGAAACTTTCATCTGAAAGGCTGGTATCTACTTAGAGTAGGCGATATTCATATGCTACGATGTCTCTCGTGATTAGATCTAATTGCTTTTGCGTTGTATGTACTATGTTTCACACAGAGATAGTATGAACAAACTTTCGAACATTTAAATCACTCAGTTTACTAAATAGGAAGAATTAGAGATGTCCTAGTTTTTAAGAGCCCGAATTGTGCCTAGTTCCTGAAATTTTGTAATTCCGTTCCGACAATCGATGTAGTAAGAAGGAGGCGATATCCGGGAAAATAAAAAGGAAAAGTAGTTATATCGCCAATTAGGTCGACAACGAAATGTAATTGTGTTTCTTGATTTTCGTTTTTGACAATATGTCGCATGTGGCAACAGAGATCCATCTGCAAATCAGTAAGATCGATATTTGTTCGATCTTACTGATTTGCAAATGGATCTCTGACCGTACTTTCCGAATCCGT
Source organism: Macrothele yani (assembly GCA_039090855.1). Taxonomy (NCBI): domain Eukaryota; kingdom Metazoa; phylum Arthropoda; class Arachnida; order Araneae; family Macrothelidae; genus Macrothele; species Macrothele yani. The sequence goes on from CM076995.1 coordinate 194,219,680, forward strand.
GTATCAAACTATATTATGTAATTGCTTGCAACCTAATAAATCGATTCTCAAAAGTGTTATTGATTCCAGCACGGTTATATGACAACCGGAAGGATGTTAATGAATTCGAATGCAATTAATCAATTACTAAATAGGAAGAATTAGAGATGAATGCTAGTAGAATGCTAGTGCATTTCAAATAAATCAGTTTATCTTCAAAGGGTAGAAATGGATTGAAATCCGATTAATTAATAATCGGAAGCGCTTTACTACTGTTAGCAGTTCTTTACATCATGGAGACCGATTTTCATTTGTCGAATAAATAACCGGAAAGAAGTCAATGGATTCGGATTCATTTAATTGATAACAGGAAGAACATCAAGAGATTAGAGATGAAATAATCCACAGTGAAGGAGTGCTATTGGATTCCAAACCAATCAATTCATAATCAAGTCCTGCTCCTGAATCCAACATAACGAGATGGCTAACAGATAACTGGAAGGATATTAAGAGATTTCAAATCAGCCAATAGTTAATCAACAGGTGAATCTAGAGCCTAACTAGCTGATAACTAAAGAGGTGTTAATCAATTATAGTTCACTAAGTCGATAATCGGATCTGTTTCAATTGATACGTTTTTATTTGGAGGGTTTTGCGACCTCAGTGGGAACCTCGCTATAAACAGTCGTCCTTTTTTACTATAGAGCCATCTGTTCCAGGGAAGGGAGAGAACCAGTGCTGAAAGACAAGAGGACCCATTTCTGACGAATGGTTAGAAACCAGTGCTTCGTCCTTCGGGGTGGATTTAATAGGTTTATATTCAATTAGCCGATAGTCAGGCGAATCTCTATACTGTACAGCTGAGCATCCATTCAACTGATACAGTAGAACATTTTGTATTGCCCCATTTTTATGAACCTCAGTGAAATTCGGAATCAAATTTAAATTAATGCAATTTCTTCTTAAAAGAACATCTACACTACTGCTTGTGAAAATTGGAACACCAAGGAAAAATTACGCTATTCAAATGAAATTTATATCACAGATTTCTCGTGTTACAGGACATAACTGGCTACATTTATGGAACTATATAGGATTTTTTCGATTCAAAGTATCATTATCGCGTGAAGCCACCTCGAGGAACTGTAACAGCTTCTACACGGCGGGCCAGTGAATGGAAGAGGTTTCACATATAACCCTGCAGAATAGCTCGCAAGGCTGCTTCTCTGGGAGACTAGAATTCATTTGTGGTGGCTGGCGCAAGTGCTTGAGGGGCCAGTCGTATGGCTACCATGTCCCAGACATGTTCGATCGGTGACATATCCAGCGAACGTGCAGGCCACGGAAGATGCGGTGTGACGTTCTACCGAGGTGAAAGCATGTATCTAGACGACAACTCTGCTGCCAGACATCTTGTCCACGTAGCTTAGTTGGAAGAGCAACTTACTCCGGAGTGAGGGGACACGGACAAACTTATGTTTTCCCATTGGAGCCCGAATGTGGAAAATGGATATACTGGCCGTTGGGTTCTTCGAAAATTGTATGATGTTTGTTCCACACATTGTTTGGAATTAATGAAAAATTCCTACTTCGCTTCAAAGAAAAAAATTAAGAGGGAGATGATCTGACGTTCTACACAGGTGAAAGCATGTATGAAGTCTCTTCACTCCGGATAGTGACTTACTCCGGAGTGAAGAAACACGGTTTCGATGTCCGTCGCAGACAAACTTGTGCTTTCACAGCGGTATCTGTCGTGCATTGAACAAACTTTTGACATTCCGGGCCACTAATGGTCTAGCATTGTCCTGTTGAGTTATAACGGCAGGGCAGGTCTGAAGGAAGGTTATCACCTCTACCTCTAGAACATTTCTGATATATCGCTGGCTGTTGAGTGCCCCTTCAATTCGTATCAGGCGAGATTGCAAATTGAACTCAATGGCACGTCCCAAACCGAGACACTTGGCGTAAGGCTTGTATGACTCTACAAGGTGGCTTTCACTACAATGCATGCGACCATCAAGGTGCATTAAATTGAATCGTGACTCGTCAGAAAACACGACATGTTGCCAATCAGCGCTCCAACTGTGTTCGAGACCTCTTTGCAGCCTGATGCGTCTGTGGTTGAGGGTGAACTAAATGCGCAGAAATGCGCTGCTATCGACCTCTTAAGCGAACGACGTCAAACTTGGCTGTAATACAAATCTCGACCAGTAACAGTTTTCCACTGTTGCGCCAACACCGTGGAGGGTGCTGCTGTGCGATTGGCCACTTCCATGCGGTAGAGGAGGAGTCCGTTATCCCTTGCAGCCGCGTGATTTTGTGGTTCGTTTGTCGAATTTCTGTGCGTCCGAGCCTCGTCTGTCACCTGATTCCACGTTCGCTTCACTGAACTGTTGTTTCGTCTCGTACGAGTGGTAAATTCGCGATAGAAAAATCCAGCTTCTCTGATCCCATTAATCCTTCCTCTCTCTAGTACGTCAGATGTTCGTGATGATGAACTCACTATGCCCCGTCATCGAAGAAGGTTGCATCATGAACATCGTCAGATGTTCATGATGCGACCTTCTTCTGTGACGGGGCAAATTGAGTCACAAGACACCACCCTTTCGTCTCAATGTGGGTTCTTCACTGATTGCGACATTTCGTTTGCACCAGATCTTTATAACCAAGAAGAGACAGGGTGCTGGTCCGAAACAGCATGCGTATTTTTTCTGATATTTCAATCATTTGCGTGTCCTAACCTCTTGTACGTGTAAGGTTCTAGCTCATACCAGCAGTCCTTCATGGTGTTTGCAATTCTCACAAACAGGGCAAAAAAAAATCATTTGTGTATGCCAGAAAAAGTGGTAGCAGATACAATCCTGTAGTATCTCCATAAAAAACAAGTTAGTAAAATCATGCGATGCATTGGTTATGATACGCTTTCCAACATACCAGAAATCATTACTCAAATTATGAGGATAATGGCTGTGGAATAAATCTCGGTCCTGTGATCTGACCTTTGACCCCAATTCGATGATACAGTATTAAACAGAATTGGTTCAGTATACCTCCGGAACAACATACTAAAGTTCTGTCTCAATCGAAGCATGTTTACGTAAGTTATGACGCATAAGAGTGCCGAAATGGATCCCGCTCCTATGCCCTGAACTTGGACCCCATTTCACCCATTTTCAACGGAATTCGTCACCTGGTAGTCCCCTGCCACATATTAAAATTTCATCGAAATTGAACGATTTTTGCGCGAGTGATCGTGCTGGGGACGGACAGACAAACAGACGGACAAAGCTGGATCATAAGCGGTGTGACAGTTACGTTCGCTGCTTAGAACTTTCATGTTTCTCTTTAGCTAGAGCTAAAATTTCAAACAGCGTTTGTAGTCTGATTGCAGAATGTGTATCTTCACTAGCGAAAATTCGCATTCACACCAGCTGCTCCTTGTTGATAATCTGTTCTATTTCTGAAGCTTCTCCTATTCCCATACAGTGTATAAACCTTCCGTAGCACTAAATGGATGAAATAAATTCGGTCTTATTATTACTTTGCTTATGTTTACAGAGTTCCAATTGACGCAGATACCTAAGCAGCACTAAAGGCACTAACTAAATATGACTTGATTATAATTCGAAAAGGACGTTGAAAATATGTATGAAAGCATTCCTAAACATTAAAAGCTATATTATTCTGCCATAAATATTCTCCTATTATAATGATTATTTAAGTGCTGATTTAAGACGTCTCGAAACAGCTGAGAAAACTCATTGATGTCTAGTTTTTTCGTCAGGTTTTTAGTTCTCTTACGTGATATTGATGCATGGAATCTGTTGCAAGATAATACGACTGATTTCGTTCGCCAATAACACCGTTTCTTTGTGAGTCACATTCTATTTCCTCGTATATATTGGATTGCAATACATGATTGGGCAAAGCAATTGAACTTCTTTCTTCTTTTATTCTCTATCTTCCGAAGCATGTAACTGCTTTGAGGGAGGGAAGGGAGAAAAAGAGGGTGGGGGGAGTAAATCTGGGCAGCTGAAGTGCAAGTGGGGTGGGAGGTGAATTATTGACTACTTCGTGTCATACAATCAGTGATGAGGATTTCATCATTAGTACGAGATCATCTCCTGCATTAGCTGATTAGCCGGATAATCGTCTCCCGCTGGGTCGATGGTCTTGTTGCCATGATGAAGACATGAGCTCCGGTCGTATTGCTTTCAAGAGTTCTTGTAGTGGTATTAACACCGTGATCCTAAACCCTTTTAATGAAGTTTTGTTGGCGAACTGCTTGATACACAGATTTAGATCCCGGAAATGACTGACGAAAGAAACGTCCAGTTCCTTTCTCATTTCTACAGCAGAACGTTTTATTTAGAAACACTGGATACCTTCCATTTCGAATGTTCGAACTCAAATTATGTTATAAGCAAGCTGTTTCAAAGGCAATGCAAATAATATTACTGACCGCAGTAATACAGAGTGATTCACTCGGGACTTAACCCCCCCCCCCCCAAATAAAAAAGAAAAAAACGCTATAATTTTCACAAGGGAAAACATTTCAAGCTAAAATTTTAAGCCGAGGTGTCTTAGCTTTTCACAATCACATCGACATCAGAAAAGATAACGAAAATGTCCGCCGTTTGCATCCAAACAGATATCAACTAATCGCTGCATATCGTCAAATGTACGTCTCAGTATGTTGGAATATATTGCTTCAATTTCCTGTGTGATATTGGTTTTCAGCTGCCGAATAGTCCTAGACTTATTGCTGTATACAAAACCGTTCAGATGACCCTATAAGACACAATCGGGTGGAGTTAAATCTAGAGACCTGGGAGGCCACAAACCTTTGGATATAACCCGATCGCCGAAGAAACTTCGAATCTCAGCCATTCTGGCATTGGAAATGTGACAAGTTGCACTACTGTGCGGTGTAAGTTATTCTTCTGTTCAATATCCTCCACTTGGTTCACGAACTGCTTGACGATATTGAGATACACTTCTGTGTTGACAATCTGTTCAAAGAAATTGGGACAGATTATAGAGTTCCGTACAATAGCGCACCATACACCAGTCTTTATGGGATGCATTCTTTCCTCGTGAATGACATGGGGATTCTCACTCGCCCATACCCATGTATTCTGTGAGTTCACATAGCCTGAAAGGTGGAACCAGGCTTCGTCGCGAACCACGTAATGTGTAATACGTCTGTATTTTGTCTGACAAAGAAGTAATGTATTCGCTTCGGCATGTCAATTGGTAACAGCTCATGAACAACTGTAACACCATGTGGCTTCAGTTTACCAATTTTTGCAGCTCTCTGGCAGATGGAATCTGACAGTCTTGTTTCTTGCGACAGCCTGCGCAATGATTTCACACATTGCACAGTGTTTTCTGACATTGCGGGTTGCCCTCTTGAATGCGTATCAACAAGGCTTCCTGTCGTCTCTAGTTTCTTCGGAAGATTTAAAATCGTTGGCTCCGTAGCTGGTTCCCGACATGGGAATTGTTTTCTTAAACTCTTTCTGACACTCCTTGAAAGAGCCGATGTGCCAATAACTTCGAACGATAAACACGCCCTCAGCAATCGTGAACACCATCGTAATCGATGCTAGCCGACGGACAAAGAGAATGGCACGAAACCGTTCCTACCAGACGCAGTGTATTGTGGCGCCATCTGGGCATACGAGCCAAAGGGCGCAAATATGAATGCGAGTGTCAGAACGTACGGCACTTGGACTTCAAGTTTCAGCTTGAAAGTTTTCCATTTTCAAAATTATAGCTCCTTTTTTTGGGTAACGTCCCGAGTAAATCCCTCAGTATTTAAATTTTACTTCAAGAATTACCCATATACGATGTTGTGAATGATGGCTATTAACAAAGCTACTACAGACTATACATTATAGCTGTGTATGTTAACGTACTGCCTACTTACTGAATGAATATTATCGATACATAATGCTGTTCTGCAACTCTATGCACTTTTTCTGCAGGAGTTCTTCCTGTGGAAGTCACTGTGTCTCAATTTGATATTATGCTATTCCTTAGCTTGACAGACGCCACGTTCAGCCTTCACGTCACGGAGACGGAGGCTGCACATGGATGGACATGCTATGCCTTAGCTCAACATACGCCATGCTTGATCTGTTTCACAACACGGAGGCGAAGGGTGAACATGGCGTCTGTTTAGCTAAGGCACAGCATAATGTCAGATGGAGACACAGTGACCTCCACGGGGTGAACTGCTTCAGCAAAACGTGCATAGAGCTGCAGAACAGCATTATTTATCGATAATAATCATTCAATGCGTATTAACTGTAACAGGCCATAATTGCCCTCCTCGAAATTCGATCGCCGCTTCGGTGAAGCAGTTATTTCCTGATCTTTTTTCGGAGATGGGTCAGGGCTCCAATTCCTGGTGAGGCATGGATCGCGCGTTTTTCTTTCGTAATTTTTTTCCTTTCCTTGGAACCAGTAGCACAAAATTAAGAGGGGCAACTGCACACAGACCATCAGGCTACTGATGGTAGTCGTTAAACCTCCAATGAAAAATATCGATGCTTCGGGTATTACTCAAGAAACAAATACACTGATAGCATTTTTGATGTACATCTAATTACGGAGGATCACCTACTTTCTAAGCAATACTTGCATATGCTCACTGGTTAAACAAATGAGAAGCTGTGTGTTGGCATTTAGGAGCGCAACTAGGTGGAAACCCGCGCCTCTAACTAATCAGCCAAGGAGCGTCTCAGTTATTATGTATTGTTTTTAGGATACCAAATATTCATCGCTATAGCATCCTAAAAAAGTACTACATAGTAACTAAGACGCTCGCTGGCTGAGTGGTAAGAAGCGTAGATTTCTGCCTAGTCGTTCGAGCTGGGCCCTGGTACCAGCTCGGGATAAGGCATGCACAGTGCATTGGTCTTACAGCATCGGATCTTTCTAACTCTCTCTCTCTTTACTGAAATCAATGACCCCAAATTGGGGATGTGTGACTGCTTATATATCTTAGAGGTGGTGTTACTTAAACCCTGAAACATAAGCAGTAAGAATAATAACAAGCGAAACCAACGAAACTAACGCACTGTTTAGAGAATGCACTGAGTGATCGCCAAATTATGGCCAGCTACATAATAGTTCATAGGTCTTCTTTTCGCACTCAGTACAGTAGCTATTCGAGGTAGCATCGATTCAATAAGATGCATGAATCAGTTGGGAGCAACGGCCAACTAAGCTGTGGGTAATGTGGCCTTCAATTCAGAAATGGAGGTGATTAGTGTGTCCAGAGGCCTGATATGCCGTTACCAGTGTTCAATGGGATTGTGCTGTATTGCATATATTCAAATATATCCACTATATATATATACTCTATATTGACAAAAGTCACCAGACAGCCCTTCAAAAGCAAATGAACGGATCTGCTGCGTTGTAAAGATGAGCGGTACAGCTGCAAACGATAAAAAAACAAGCCTGCAGCTGACCGCCATCATATATCTCTCTGAGGTTAAGTAAAAACGTCGTGGCGGGACAGAACTGACTTGGAGAAAAGAAAGATTTTGGGGTGTTATATCAGTGGGTTGTCCGTAAGAGAAACCGAGAGAGGTGTTTAAACGTACCCAGATCAACTGTTTTGGTTGTACTGAATAAATGGAAAACAAATGGCTGCCTGAAACTGCAACACGTACCGGCAGAACAAAGACCATCAGTGATAGAGGACGTCGAAGCCTCAGGAGAGTCGTTACAGCTAATCTATGGAGTACTTCAAATGACCTCAGTGTACAGATGAGTAAAAATGTTGGAACCTCGGTATGTACACGTACCATTCGTGCTGAACTTCATTCCATGTGTTACGGTGGTCGTGCTGCTGCTCATAAGCCTTTAAATTACACTCGGAATGCTACTCGTCGTTTAGCATGCTGTAAAGAACATTTATCGTGGACCGTAGATCAATGGAAACGGATCCTATGGACTGATGAATCTAGATACACGATGCATCAGTCTAATTGCCGTGTGTGGGTATAGCGGCAGTCGGGGGAACGCTATTTACCACAGTGTGGTATTCCTACGGTCACGTTTGGATCTGGCAGTGTACTCGTGTGGGGGTGTTTTTCGTAGTATGGTCTCGGTCATTTGGTTATCGTGGACAAACCTGTTAACCAGCACGTCTACTTCGATATTATGGCCAATTATGCGCTACCAACTCTGTGGCAATAATACGGAGCCGAGCCTTGTTGGTACCAGCAAAATAATGCACCGAGCCATAAAGCAAGGACTGTCTCGGCGTGGTTTCACGATAATTCCGTATCGTGTGGGGATTGGCCAACACAGAACCCTGATCTTAATCCCATAGAGCACCTATGGGGTGAATTAGAGTGCCGCATAAGAAGTTTGGAACCAAAGCCAACTACTAAACAATAGTTAGCGGCAGCATTATGTACTGAATGGAAGCACAGACCTCTCGCTGTGTTCCAGAACCTTGTCAAATGCATGTCTCGAAGGGTCAGTGCATGCATTAAGGCCAAAGGTGAACCAACACCGCACTAATGTATGTCAATAAATGGTATATTGTGTTTCTCTTCAAAGTGTCCGGTGACCTTTGTCAATATAGTGTATATGATACCTTGGTAGTACAATCCCGCCCACTGGGAAATCATGTTGTCAACGGGCGGCTTCCAGTTATGATGGCTGTGGTGATATTTTAGTGATCACTCGGTGTATAAGCATGGGTTGTTGCCTTCAAGGATATAGATTACAACTGACACACACAGACACACTTACATCCCTTTGGGTACAAATCTTCAAAAAACGAAACAAACACACGCCCGGCAAAAATTATGTTACTTGATATTCAGTCATTAGAAAAGGATGCCAAAAAACACCAATTTTTTTTCAGTTCTATCATTTACACATAAAATGTTCATAAATAGTTAATTCAATATACGTCGTTTGTTTGGAAACTTGATATACCTTGTGCGTCAAAGGATTATTTTGACAAATTCCGTAATGTCGGTATTGCGGAATTTCCTCGCTACCATTCGGAATACATTTAAAATATTACTGCTTATCTAAAGGAAATAAATAGGTAACCAAATTCTCTTACACATAGCAAACTTTCGAGGATACGAATTTTACCTTATATCTCCTTGCTTGTTTAAAATGTCATAAATCATGCTCCGGAAAAATGTCTGTTTAGGAACTTTGGTCGTGAAAGAAGGAAGTCTCAAAGCGTCCCTGGCCTCGTTTCCGGCATTTGAAAATAAGGTGCTTGTAAGGAGTTAATTTAATATAAGTCGTACGTCTGGAAATCCGATATGTCTTGTGCGTGAAAAGTCGGTTCTTTTGTGAATATTTCAGTAAACTGAAAACGTTAGTAATGAATGCCTTTTTTTTTTGCAAATCATACTCCTGATTCCCTGAACGTTTCCCTTCATGAACTCACATTCCATATATTTAAATTTATAAAAAACTTTTAAAAGTTGGATGCGGTGCTGAAACACTTTTCAGAAAAGATTGCAGAACATCCATTTTTATTCCATGAGGAAATTCTTGATTATAAAAAGTGTTTAAATATAAATTATTTTTCTGTAATAATTCGGTTTCTGAAATGGCGTAAGTTTAAACCCACGATCTCAGCAAGAATAAAAAGCGAATAAAAAAAAGAACTGATATTTAAAGAAATTAAATATCACTGATGAGATGGGCGGGGAAGAACTTGACGGGTTAGTTGAAAAGGAGAGATGAGTTCGTTCGGTAGTGAATGATGAGTTAGTGAATGATTAGTGGGAGCTCATGATGAGTTAGTGGTGAATGATGAGTTAGTGAATGATTAGTGGGAGCTCATTCCTCAAACCACGAACTCAGCTAGAATAAAAGGCGAATAAAAAAGGAATTGATATTTAAAGAAATTAAATATCACTGATGAGATGGGCGGGGAAGAACTTGACGGGTTAGTTAAAAAGGAGAGATGAGATCGTTCGGTAGTGAATGATGAGTTAGTGAATAATTAGTGGGAGCTCATGATGAGTTAGTGACGAATGATGAGTTAGTGAATGATTAGTGAGAGCTCATGATGAGTTAGTGAATGATTAGTGGGAGCTCATGATGAGTTAGTGACGAATGATGATGGATGATGAGTTAGTGACGAATGATGATGGATGATGAGTTAGTGACGAATGATGATGGATGATGAGTTAGTGACGAATGACGATGAATGATGAGTTAGTGACGAATGATGATGAATGGTGAGTTAATGATGAATGGTGAGTTAATGATGAATGATGAGTTAGTGAATGATTAGTGGGAGCTCATTCATCAAACCACGAACTCAGCATGGATAACACGGAAATAGTGCTAACCACACTTAACACATGAAAACCTGTCCAACAGTTTTAATATACATTCAGCTAGCTCAATCGCATCCGGAGTTATCCGGTATTGACAACTAAGATGCAGTATGAGTACTCGCTTCTTACTTCAGTGAATGATTGCGTTCTGGGTACCACTTGTTGAATCTCCTAACCACGAAAAATATTAGTTATCTTATGATCTCTACATTTGTAAATCCTATTAGCATTGCAGTAGCAATATCTTCGGAATACGAATATGAAAATTGAATTTCATTTGTAAGTTCACGATAACTCTTTATAAACTACTACATTAATCGTTTTTCCATAGATACTAAAAAGCTTTTTGTGCTCTGGTTTTGGCTTCTGATTTTATAGGGTTTTTTTTTCTTTGTTCTTCTTTGATTAGAGGTTTAACGACCACCGTAAGCAACTCAGTGGGCTATAAGCAGTCGTCCGTCCCTAATTTAGGGCCACTGGTTTCAGGGAAGGGAGAGAGCCAGTGCTGTAAGACAAACACAACATCAATGCCCCATCGGGATTCGAATCCGGACCCTTCACGGACGAACGGTCATAAGCCAGCGCTCAGACCAGTGCGCCACCGAATCGGCATTTTTATAGGTTTAGCTGCAGCCATGAAATTTTTTCTTTTACGAGAAATGTAATGAAGATACGTTTTACCAACTCACTCGGTATGCTTGTGAAAACACAAATTTGTCTGTGACGGAATCGACTCCCTCACTCCGGAGTAAGTTGCTCTCATCACTAAGCTACACTGACAGAATGTATTTCTTAAGATTTGTCGTCTTGACACGTGTTTTACCTATGTAGTGCGTCACATCATCTCCTTCTTTTATTTTTTTTTTTTCATTTGAAGCGAAGTAGGAATGTTTTCATTAATTCCAGACGATGCGTGGAACAATCATTACACATTTTTCGAAGAACCCAGCTGCCTTTATATCCGTTTTTATGTTCGGGCGCCACAGTGAAAACACAAATTTGTCCGTGACGGGGATCAAACCCAGCACCCTCACTCCGAAGTAAGTTACTCTCCTAACTGAGCTACACGGACAAAATGTATCGCTGCAGATTTGTCATCTTGACACGTGCTTCAGCTCTGTAGTACGTCACATACTCCTTTATGAACCGTACGGAAAACAGTTTACTGAACGTATCGAAGCACTGTGTGAATAGAGAGAGCGATGCCAGCAAAAGTTGCGATTACCGATAAGAATAGCAATGCAAAAATAAGAAAAGTTACTTTGCTTACCGTGATACACACATGAGACGAATGTCTTCATGCCACCTTCAAAATGATGAATAAATGGACATTCACGTTAACATACAGTTTCTTCGCTTTCTCCTTCCTACCTACTTCCTCGTTCCAGCACAAAGCATTGCAAATACTTTAGCTTCCAGAGCACCCGTTTCTAACAGATCTTTATTAAAAAAAAAAAGGTAGGTTCTTATGTTATCACTTTGTCCGTCCGTCTGTTCCTCCGTCCATCAGAATGTGGACACATATCTCTGAAATTATTTGTCCGATTTGAAATATTATTTCTACATTAAGAAGCTGGAAATATGAGAACAATGATTCTTGAATAGCGGTTTTCTTCCGATGAATAACTTCGCCGTGAGAGGAAGCAAATTCCGATGCTATGGAATTGAAAATGTATTTCATTCCGTATGATTGTTTCTAAATATTTCGCTTTGCAGGAATGTAAATGGATGGATACTGTGGTGCTGATGCAAGACGCACCTTCACATGTCTGTCGGTAGCTGAAGGAATTACTCCGTCAAACGTTCGTCAATAAAAGCATAACATTCGTCACTGAACCCATAATTTTTCTAAGGTTTCAGCAGTCCTGACTGGCCTGTTCACGCGAACTTATTGCTCAACGATTTCAGGCTTTGGAGATAACTGCAAGAAAAGTTTATTGGGACGGCATACGATTACCCTTTCTCTGATCTGAAAGAGCGTGTCAGACGTGAAGAGGTCAACATCGACGGCGATATGTTAGAGAAGCCGTGCCAGATGGCGTTCTTCGTTTGTAGCATGTCATCGTTCCTGGTGGCCAGCATATTGAACAGATGTTTTCGTGAAACATTCGGACTGCTAATGAATGGTAAATTCACCCTATACTTGTGTCTGTAGCAATACATTTTCCTAGTGGCGCTACTTTGAAATAAATGTTTTCCAGTAAACCGTTTCCCATGTTTTCAATAAGCTATCTACAAATTTTCGTCATCACATCCCAGTTTCTCGGTTTTGTAGACACCTGAGAATGGGGATACTTGTTTTGTAACCTCCCAATATACACACCCGTTAGACCGATTTGACAAATTATTTTTGAGTTGAAAATCCTGAAATATAGGATACATAAATCCATAAAGAAGGTGGAAAGGCTTGAATTAGCTTTTTTTAAAGATAGGAAGACTTTCTGGAAGTACATGAGACTCAGGTAAAATAGAGGAAACAAAGTTGTAAGTTGTATGAAGAATAGGATCGGGGAAATGATATGGGAACCCAATGAGTTAAGTGATGGATTGGGTGAATACTTCTGTGAGTTATTAGATTAGGAAAGCAAAGATGATTCTGAGGCAGAAGCAGATGATGACACAGTGAAGGATAGAAGTACAGGAGGGATCTCAAGAGAAGAGGTGTTTAAAGCTCTAAAATCTCTCTGGAACGGTAAGTGCTCCGAGAGTTGATTGCGTAACTGCCGAGATGTTGAAATATGGTGGTGACTATGTAATTGACTGATTAACTGAAATTTTCCAGTTGTCCCTCAGGATTGGAAGGATGCTATCATTGTTCCCTTGTATAAGGGAAAAGGCGATCAGACTGACTGCAAGGACTGTCGTGGTATTAGCCTACTGTGTAAGCCAGGGAAAGTGTTCGGTAAGGTTTTTATTGAAAATGTATGGGGTCTTACTTTAGAGAAAGTATGGGATGTTCAGAGTGTTTTTATGTCTGGTAAAGTTTGCATGAAATTCAATGCAAACTTTATGGTTTTTCGAGAGGAACTGTTGGCACTGAATGTGATATAAGTCTAAATGGCACAGTGATTGACCAGGTGAATGAGTTTGTGTATTTAGGAAGCATGTTTCACAGAGAGAACAAATTAGATTGTGAAATTAGTATGCGAGTGAATTCTTCATTGAAAGTCATGGCTGCTCTAGGAGGTTTTCACAGGAATGATGGATTCTCAAGAGAGTCCCGCATGGCTGTGTATGAGAGTGTAATTGTTCCTACTCTGTTGTATGGCAATAAAACCTGGGTATTGCAGAAGAAGCATAGGAACCGTTTGTGTGCTGGATAGTACGTTACTTACGGAGGGTTTGTGGCAAGACACGTTCTGATTGCGCGAGGAGTGAAGCTGTGTTGCAGTTGTGTAAAGGCAAGCAAAATGTTGTTAACAAGGTGGGGCTAATATGCCTCGGTGGTTTGGTCATGTTGAATGAATAGTGTGATGGAAGTTACTGAAGCCCGAGTTGTATGTCAAGATCGTTGTAAATGGAGAGGTTTGATACGGCAACAAAAATAAAAAATTATCTGGTAGTTTATATTTCTTTGTGAAGCTAACCTCTGAATCGCAGAGAACAGCTTAGTGATATGTATGTATGTATGTATGTATAAATCCATAATTTTTCTTGTGTCTTCGGTGCATAAGCTGACGATATCTGGTAGCGTGGCCTCACTCCCAAGATGATTTATTTTGCTTCGCCGACGTACTTTCTTCAAAGTATCCCACTATTAAGCTCACGGTACAACTTGAGTCTAACTGTGAAATTCCTTTTCTAGAATTTCGTATCCACAGGCACCCAATCTCGAATCACTTACCTTTTTCGGTCTATCGTAAGCCTTCTGTCCCGGGTTCCTTAATCCTATTTGCCTCTTTTCATTCAATGCAACATAAAGTTGCTGCACTTTACTCTTTGTTTCATAGAGCATTTACACATGCCTCCACCAGGTGTTTCTTTAACCAGGAAATCAATTACATTTTTGATTTATCCCACTCGTTCGGCTATCCTCGACAGATTGCTTGTAAAGTTTTTCGTCGAGTTTTTGCATCCCGTCGACCTCTGTCAACTTTGGTTGGTAATCCACCTGTTGTTAAAAGGTTTGTTGGAAAAATAGTTTTCCTACCTGGTTTTACTACTTTAATGTCTAAAATTTGCTCTAGAAACCTGCTACATTTTTGCGTGAGTGTTAACACCTTATCATCTGTTTTGAGGAAAGACCGCCAAGGAATTGATGATTCACAGAGGTGGGGTGTTTATTGCATCCCACTATTGGACAATGGCTCGCATGAAAGTATTAATTATTATATAGGCTCCAGTCGTCGGAAACTGTGCTTCAGGCTGCAGGAACATAAATATAGTTTAAAAGCAAGCCATATCTGTACAGCCCTTACCAAGCGCATTGATTCAGAAGATTTTATCCCTGATTGGGACAATGCCAAAATTTTGATAACCCCAGCCTCTACATACATGCTACTGGTGACTGAGAGTTTGCTCATTTCCGCGTTCAAACGAAGTTGCTGTAATGATAATTGCCCTTGGGATCTACCTGATATTTGGAGACGTCTTTTGTCTACAAGTGTTGGACAACCCACAGAACTATCTTCCTTTTTTAGACTTTAATACTTAATGTTGCAGTTATAATCATGTTTACGATTTGTGATGTGGTGTCGCTCTGATCGTGGTTTAACCGCCGGGACAGATGGCGCGTACGTCACAAAATTCTGTTACGTTGATTGCAGTTATGGCGCACTACAGATATTTATACTGAACGGTTTGGGAGATCCGATCACAAATGATGATGGGGCGACTGTCGCTCTGAAAGTGCTAGTGTGTTTTAGAGTATTTTAATTGTACATATATTTCATATTTTAATATCATTAAAGTCGTGAGAAGACGGTATTCATCCAATTGGTAAATATGAAATTGTATTAATTGTGTTGCAGTTGTGTAGTGTGAGGTAAAATGTTGTTAGTACGGTGGAGACTAATATTCTTAGGTGATTTGACCATGTAGAAGAAATGAGTAATATGATGCTTACTAAGAAAAACATTTCAGCCCACGTGACAGGAATGAGAGGTAGAGGAAGGCAAAGGAATTCATAGGAATACCAGATTCAGGAGTGTCTGCATGAGAAAAAGATTAAAAGTACGAAGAACAGAAGGTCTTGTGTACGTCGTATGATGGATGTTAATGAAGCTCGAGCTGTGTACCTAGATCGTTGTAAATGGAGATCTTTGATACGGCAACAATAAGTAAATAATCAGCTAAACATTTATCTAAGATAATAATCATACGTGCACTATGTTGAAATGAAGAACTAAAACCGTTTATACACGTTATCGACTAGTAAAAGAGCAAAAGATTTACTAGCATTGTAGTTATAAAACACTATATACAATTAAAAAAGAATGAATGTGCCTCTAGCTAGAAAGATACTTAGTGGAACTCATTTCATTTCCCGATTTGGGACCAAGCCCGTAATCTGTTTACCCCTCGCTATTCCTCTTCGCTTCTGGCGGAGAGCTTTTACATTCATGCGTCAAGGAAGGTGTGCTGTGACGATTCTACACCATGTGAAATCCCCCACCCTTGGAGGAACCTATTATGCAGAAACCCGGAATTTTGTGACAACCTCCTTTTTACCACTTAATTGTTATTGTGTTATTTCTCCGATGTTTGAACTTAGTGTCTTTCATGTATGTCATTCATTTTATCACACTTACTTGTAAACATTTGTATATTGTAGGCACAGTGTGTGTGTGTGGGGGGGGGGGTGGTTGCTTGGTGACTTGGAGGCTTGTCATTTGCTCACTTGCCTGCGCATGTTCCATTGCGCTGTTCCGGTGAGCTTTTATCTTGTGACTTGAATATCAATACCTGGTTGAGAAATTTTTGGTTTGTCTTATGATGGGGACATAGTGTCCCCGAAATATCTCATATCTGAGTTTTTATCTGTTGGATTATTTTTCCATGTGGAGCTAGCCTCTAAATCTCAGAGAACAGATCAGTGATATGTATGTATGTGTATGTATGTTTTTTTTTCTTAGTGTGAAACAGTGTGAATATATTTTTAAAATTCACATTTTTACGGCAATGAGCGTAGAACAATATTTGGAGGCAGATGTTATATGGAGATGAGGCTACATATTTCTACTGCTTATAGTTCAAAACATGAATGCAGTTAGATCGTATAGTAATTTGAACAATAGTGTTTTGCTGAAAACCTCAAAACCTACCAATAAGTTTCGCAAACCTTTTTTATATTTTAAGAACACAGAAGAAGAGAAATATACGTACACCAATAATAGATGAATTAACTAATTGTCCCTTAAGTTTTGCAAGTTTAAGAAACGTCCATGCACAAATTTGAATACATGCAATCTGGTGTTCAAAGTGCTATGGTACTTCTGAAATTGGAATGATATATCTTGAATATCAGGTCCATGAGAGAATTTAGAGTATATTTCTGAGGATCAAAATCAAAAAAGTTTCAGTTATATAGAGAGTGTAACAATGAGCTTTCCTTTATACTGAGAACATTGGATAAGGTAAATCGAAAGAAAGTAAGTAACAAGAAATAAAATGAAAACCTATTTAAAGAAAAAACAAAAGAATTGCATATAGAAAGTAATTGTTTCGAGCTTACTTTCGATAAGAAGAGTAAACAGTCACACCAGCCAAAGAAAGTAAAATCGGTGGGAAACGGAAGAAACAGAATCAAACAAAGAAAAATGAAACGGAAGGAAAGAAACATATGTCTTTTTGAAAAGAAAATTGGAGGTGGATCCTCTTTAAAACGCGGCAAGCCTAGAAAGGAAGAAAAATTGGAGGAAGTGGTGTGTGGTGTCACTTTTATAAATCAATACTGGTTTTCACAACACAGAGTGTGGGAACATGGTTCAGGTACTGTTATTATTTCCTCGCTGAGCTAGAAGTCCCAGTTTTCTTTCATCGTGTTCAATACTGCAAAACTAACCTGATGCAGGTAAGCTTTTCGGAAGATTAACTCAAGAACGTACATTTAATATAATACTTCTAACACTTCGGCTAAAAGACATGTGATCACTATAGATGGGGTCCGCTTTAGCGTTTGCTATTCCTGGTGCGACAATATTTGTTGATGCCTCCCATATGTATTAGTGTGTGCTTTAGATTGTATAGTTTTAAGCCACAAGTGAAAGGCTCCTTTGTCGCTTAATTTTGTTTTTGTTTCCGGGTTTAAAGACCACTGTAGGTACTCGATGGACTGTAAGCAGTCGTCCACCCGTAAATTAGGGCCGCTGGTTCTTGGGTAGGGAGGGAGCCAGTACTGTAAGACAAACACTACATTCATGCCTTAAATATGATTAGAACCCGGAACCATTTCGGATTAATGGTCGGATTACAATACTTAGACTAAGGGTGGCGATCCGCGGACACGTTACCAATCACCTGATTTTTTATTATAAAATGACCTATTTATGCTACAAAAACAGCTAAAAATCGGACGTGTGCTCCACTCAATGTAAATAAATTATAAATATGTATTATATACTAATATGTATAATAAATATTAGGGGTATGCAAAAGTTTCCGCCGTTTTAAGGACAAAGGAAGCAGGAACAATCAAGAAACCAGTACACATTTATTCCACGAAATATTGGCCGTTAGCATCAATGAGATTTCGCCATTTTTCAGGTAACAAATGAATGCCCCTGTGATAAAAAAGCCTCGAGTTTTGAGCTTATGAACGCAGTAACGAAATGTTCCACCTCGGGAATTGTGGTGAACCGCTGTTGGTTCACCACAATCATAGGGCTAAGGAGGTCCTTAGCCCTATGAGGCAAGGGACTTTGATTAAGTTCCTTTGCCGGCCTCTGTCCCCTGGTAACATGATAGAGGTCAAGCTGCTTAGTCCTCGGCAGCCTTTTAGTTAGTCTCATTCTCTATAAGTAAGGCTGTTTCTTTTAGTGAGTCACACATGGATTTGGAATTCGTCTTTTTCTGCAAATTTTAGAAAATAAATGCAATTCATAGGAAAAATATTTTAGAACGGCAAAGTTTGCGGAAGAAAGGTGCTTGAAAAATATTTCTTTCTTTCTCAAATTAGGAATTCCTATTTTCTGCAAAAAATTGTGCAGCCAGGCAGTCATTGTATAACATGGCAGTCCTTGAAAAACTATTACGGAACAATAATGTTGTTGGATTTATAATAAACAAGAAACTGAAGGACAAAGTTGTAGAAGTTGAAAGTTCCTCTGACAGAGCTGCAAGACTTGTTATCCAACTCTCGAAAAGATACCAGGCTCAGATTATTCAAACTTATGCACCCACCACAAGTCATCCTGAAGAAGAAATTGAAGAATTTTATGAGGAAATCTGTCATCTAAATAATAAAGGTAAGCAGCACTTGAAAATAATTATGGGAGATTTCAATGCAAAAATAGGGCAACGGCAACAGAATGAAACTTCAGTAGGTAAATTCGGTCATGGCAACAGAAACCAGCGTGGAAATACTCTCGTTGAGTTTGCAGAGGCAGAAGGGTTTTTCATCTTGAACTCCTTCTTCAAGAAAAAGCCACACAGGAAATGGACATGGAGACATCCAAATGGGACGACAAGTGAAATTGATTTTATTATGTGTAACAAAAAATTCGTCATAGAAGACTGCAGTGTGCTAAACAAGTTCAACACAGGTAGTGACCATAGATTGGTGAGATGTAAGATGCACCTCAACACTAAACTTGAACGTGGCAAGCTCATAGGACAAACAAAATCTATTGACATAACCAACCTTAAAAAACACCATAATACCTTCAAGTTAGAACTGAAGAACAGGTTCTCAGCTTTAGAAGGCCTAACATCGGAAGAAGTGGACATCTCTGAAGTTAACAGAAAAGTAACCAAAGCTCTTATGGAAACAGCAACAAAATTAGCTGGGTCTAAGAACAAGTTGCATGTGAACAAATTATCAGGAAAAACCAAAATGTTGATGCAAAAGAAGAAGAGATGAGGACAACTAAAGAAGATGTGACTTCCAAAGTGGAATATATAGAGCTATGCAAGACAGTACGAAAAAGTACCACTGAAGACGTAAGGAAATTCAACTGTGAACTAGTAAGGAAAGCAATTGAAAACAACCAAAGCCTAAAGATAGCAAAGGGACATCTCAGTAAGGGAAGAAAACAGATTATGGCACTGAGAAAAGAAGATGGTTCTGTAACAAGAAATAGAGGCGAAATTTTGACAAGAGTGAAAGATTTCTACTCCAAATTATATGAAAGGGATGATATATGCACTCCAGACATCATGAAAGATACCAGTACCAGAGTTCCTCCAGTCCTTCCAGCAGAAGTTGCACATGCAATCAAGAACATGAAGCGAGGAAAAGCTCCAGGAGAAGATGGAATTACTGTAGACATCATACAAGAAGCAAGTGGAGAAATCGAAACAGTACTCGCCCAAATTTTCACTCGATGCCTTAATGAAAGAAAGATTCCTGAGGATTGGAACACCGCTACAATGATCCTGCTACATAAGAAAGGTGACATTGAGGATCTCGGAAACTACAGACCTATCAGCCTCCTATCAGTAGTTTATAAAATCTTCACTAAAGTTCTTTCACACCGCTTGAAGGTAACACTGGACATGGCTCAACCGAGAGAACAAGCTGGATTCAGGAGTGGCTACAGCACAATAGATCATATCCACGTGCTGAGAGAACTAATTCAAAGAGCGAGGGAATATGAACTTCCATTGTGCATGGCTTTTATCGATTATGAAAAAGCCTTTGATTCGGTGAAACCATCAGCAGTTACAATGGCTCTGAAAACCTGCGGTATTGAAGATGCATACATTAATATTATTAATAACATCTATGAAAATGCAAGTGCAAAGATTAGGCTGTTTGAAAATACAACACACGTAAAAATTGGGAAGGGAGTGAGACAAGGTGACACCATATCTCCGAAGCTCTTCAATGCCACATTGGAGGGTGTTTTTCAGTCACTGAGCTGGGAAAACAAGGGGATAAAGATTAATGGAGATTATCTAACCCACCTTCGTTTTGCTGATGACGTAGTCATTTTTGCAACTACCCCATCAGAGCTGCAGAGTATGATCCAGGAACTTGCTGACAAGAGTAAAGAAGTGGGATTAAAAATGAACTTTCAGAAGACAAAAGTGATGTTCAATGCTTTTACAAGAAATGAAGATTTATCGATTGATGGAGAAAAGCTGGAGATAACAGACACGTACGTTTATCTTGGACAGCAGATATCAAGTGAGGGTCACATTGATGAAGAAATTAATCGGCGTACAAAACTTGCCTGGAGAGCTTTTGGAAGAAACAGCATAATTTTCAAGAGCAATATGCCATTATGTCTTAAAAGAAAAGTGTTTGATCAGTGCATCCTTCCAGTGCTTACGTATGGTGCGGAGACGTGGACCTTAACTAAAAGAGACATACAAAGGCTGCAGACAACTCAACGTAGCATGGAGAGGTGCATGCTTGGTGTAACCAGGAGAGATAAGAAAGAGGAACTCGTGGATCCGAAAAATGACAAGAGTGGAAGACATCATGATCAGAGTTAAATCCCTGAAATGGCAATGGGCTGGACATACTGCCAGAAGGACAGATCATCGATGGACAGCCGAAATTTTAGATTGGATTCCAAGGGACAGGAAAAGACCCAGAAGAAGACCACATGGGAGATGGGTGGATGAAATTCGAAAGTATGCAGGGGTGACATGGAGGAGACTGGCACAAGACAGACCGTTGTGGAGGAAACTTGGGGAGACCTTCGTCCAGCAGTGGATTGATAATGGTTGACAATGATGATGATGATGAATGTGAAAACTACTAACTATCCCTATACTATTTTTCTCGAAAGAAATGAAATTTTCTTTTCTAAATAATTCTTTTAGTTATAGTAAGTGAGCCATTTCTCGTTCCTTCCAAAAGTACTGTTTTTCATATTGCCTTTCTAATACGAAATTTAGCGGAATTTTTTCTGTCTGACTTATCCCGATCTTTTCCCTTACTGATATTTAGGAGGAATTATTTTCGAGGAAATCGGGTAAGTGTCATCTCGTGGGGCCTATAAACACCACGGTTACAAAGATGCAGCAGATTACTACAGCTGTCGTGCCGTTAAATGGAACTGTTGCTTTTTCACAGAGCCTAGACGATTGGATTCCTCGATAAAGGAAAGGTTTAAATACAGTGATAAGGACAAGTTTGAAAACCGCATCTCGGGAGGGGGGGTTGAAGAAAAACCACGATATTCTGCAGTATTACAAGGTTTTTGGGAAACAGGAGTGAGTTTTATTTTTCAGTATTGTTACAGAAATTCTTAAAACTTCACGTGGTGTGAAGATCGCGCATTAGCAATTTGCCCTGGAGTAGATATTTTCCTGCCTGAATGTTATGTAAATAAGAGATACTTTAAAATTTCATTTTTCCTTCCTCTGTAAGAAGTATCAAAAAGTAGTCTTGACTTTTAGATCGCAATTTACCCTTGGAACGAATATTTACCTGCTTGCATTTTCTGTACATAAAATATAATTTAAAGTTTCATTTTTCTTTCCTCCGTAAAGAAGTGCCAAAGAGTAGCAATGATTTTGGAACGCACTTTAGGAATTTGTCCTCGGAGTAGATATGTCCCTACCTGAATTATATGTACTGTAAATAAAATATAATTTAAAGTTTCATTTTCCCGTCCTCTGTAAAAAAGTGCCAAAGTAGTAGTCATGATTTTTAGATCGCACTTTAGTAATTCGTCCTGTAGTTGATATTTCTCTGCCTGAATTTTACATAAATAAAATATTATTTTAAGTTTCATTTTTCCTTCCACCTTAATTGCGTGCTAAATAGTAGTCATGATTTTTAGATCGCACTTTAGCAATTTGCCACTGGAGTAGATATCTCCCTGCTTGAATTTTATGTAAATGAAATATAATATAAACTTTTCATTTTTCTTCTAGCGTAAAGATGTGCGAAAGAGTAGTAATGATTTTTTCTCCTAATGCTGCAGACGCGATTGCATAACATACGTCCTTGGAAGCATTCCTGTCTCTATCGGATATTTTGATAACTTCTGAAGTACCGATATAGGGTTCCTTCCATAACGAATTCCTGCAGTATTTCATTTTCATATTTTTTTAATGAATATGGGTTTATCAGAATAATGGAAAAACTAACTGTTTGTGGAGAACTTTTTATTTATAAGCTGTAGGCTCTCTCTTTCTTTCATAGCAAACGCAATTCGACGTAGAACAGAGTTATATTATTCACGTACACAGGATAATAGCATTTGGAACCATTCGTCCGGTAAAATATGTCTCAACTGTGCTAGTTATGTTGGAGATGAAAAATTGTGATCTGTCATTTCCTTCCCGATATTCCCTCAAATGTTCGATAATATTCAAATCTGGAGATTCAGGAATGTTTGGCACAAAGCACGCTGCATTATCTGCTTTAAATCAGGGACGCCATTGCGAAACGACGCCTGCAAAATTGAGTGCAAGTAGTTCCTGAGAACGGATTCGTACGTTGCAGATGTGACACGACCTTGAAGAATGACTAAAGTCCCTAAGGAATGCCATGATCTGGTACCCCACAACATCAGGGTCCACCTCCATATTTGACAGTCGGTACCAAACAGAAAGGTGGTACATATGGTTTCTAAAAGGTGGTACATATGATTTCTCCACATGTACTCTCTACTGGTGGTAGGAAACATTGTTAAGCACGATTCACCGGATCACGTTGCGCATTGCTAATCTTTAGCATGACCAGTTTTTATTTGCTTTGCACCACACGTTACACGTTTTGTACTATTATGTTTGTACACAGAGGTTTTTGGTTGCTGTACGACCATACAAACTGAAATGATGGAGTTCCCAACGAACTGTTATGACAGACAAGGGACCATTCCGACTGGTGTTCAACTGCTGCTACTTACAGTATCGTGGTCTTTTACATTAGTTGCCCATTTCGTGTCAACCTTCGTCTATCCCTATCTGACATCTTCGTTTCCCGTTCACAATTTGCACCGTTTGAGGCAACGCCGTGTCCTTTTGAGAGGTAGAAGTCATAGTATTCAATACAGTTCCTCTTGTTATACCTATTATTACAGCTGTTCAAGTTACTGAATCTTCTGCAAAATGCACACCAATGATCAGACCTTTTCCATTCAATTCACTCTGGTCTGGTACTGTAGGCAATTACTCTACAGCAGCTGCTTCATCTGCGATTGTAGCTCCAGTTTATAAACCTAACAACGCGAGTGACCTCGTCCTTGTGATTTCCATAAGGCGCATCGCGTGTTCTCTGGTCGGATTAGAGGTTCCCATTACATTGATAAACCCAATATGTTTTTAATGTGGAAATGAATCTTCGAAACTGTGTTTCTCGGAAATTTCCTGATCTGTGATCCATGTGTCTGCGGGTGTGTATCGGTCCATTACTCGTTAAAGTTCATCTCTTGTTCTGCGCACGTTTGCTCAGTTATCAACATCTCCAGTATTTTCCTACTATAATTATTCATGAAAATACAGTGCTAAGTATTCTACACTGCCGGAAAGTGAAAAAAGAACACCAAGAAGGAATTGGCGTACGATCATGAAATTTACATATGTTAATGGGGTAGAGTTTACGTAGTTGTAATGTTAATTTCGGGACCAACCGGTGAGCGCTTACGCCTCAGCACGGTATAATATGCAAATTATCGTCGGTGGTATTTAAGGAGTACGGCGAAGTGAATATAATCAGTCGTCGGCGTACGGACACGTGTTGAAGACCCTGAAGAAGCTGCAATGCCTGGACATGGAAGACGTGCACGATTTCAGCAGTTATCGGACTTTGAGCTAGGTCGTCTAGTCGGACCCCGCGAGGCCGGGTGGTCGTATTGTCGTATTGCGGAGCGAATTGGACGGGAAGTATCTGTGGTGGTACGATGGTGGCGTAGATGTTCCAAGGAACATTCCCACATGAGAAGACGTAGAACCCAGAGTCACAGACAGACTGATTAGCGGACCAATCGACGCATAAGAAGAGTGGCGTTGTCAAGCAGAACATCCACTGCGACGCAAATCCGAGCTGCCATTGCACCCGAGGTGACTGTGCGAACAATCCGCAACCGTCTACTGGATGCAGGACTAGGTGCACGTGTGCTTCTGGCATGTGTACCTCTGACTCCAGCCCACCGTCAGGAAATGCTGCAGTGGTGTCGCCAACACCTGCACTGGAGAACGCAATGGCGATCTGTCGCGTTCAGCGATGAAAGCAGATTCTGCTTGGGAGCCTCCGATGGCCGTATACGTGTTCGCAGACGCACAGGGGAGCGTTTCCACCCTTCTTGCATCAGCCAGCGACACACAGGGCCTACACCTGGTCTCCTGGTGTGGGGAGCGATCAGCTATCACTCCCGAACACAACTAGTGTTTGTACCGGGTACGTTAAACATCACCTGTTACATCAACAACATCATTCAGCCCGTTGTTGTGCCATTCAAAACTTTTATTTCTATTCTACGCCAGGTAGACACTTCCAGTTAGCTGTCTACCTTCCTTGAAAAAGCCATCTGGTTGATGTACGAAAGCTTAGAAACTTTGATTTCTATTCTACCCCAAGAAATTCGGATTACTAGTATAATTACACTATTTAAGAAATTGGATATCAACCAGACGGGTTTTTCTAGGAAAGTAGACAGAGGTTTGCTATCTACCTTCCTTGAAAAAACCATCTAGTTGATGTACGAAAGCTTGGAAACTTTGATTTCTATTCTACCCCAAGAAATTCGGATTACTAGTATAATTACACTATTTAAGAAATTGGACATCAACCAGACGGGTTTTTCTAGGAAAGTAGACAGAGGTTTGCTATCTACCTTCCTTGAAAAAACTATCTAGTTGATGTACGAAAGCTTGGAAACTTTGATTTCTATTCTACCCCAAGAAATTCGGATTACTAGTATAATTATACTATTTAAGAAACAATAGTATTTCGAAATATTTCAGCTTCTAAGAAATTCTAGGAGTGAATCAAAGTTTCAATTGGGTAAGAAGATATTGCTAATTCAGCATCAGCGTAGAAGTATTAGAGAACAATCACGTGCATGCTTATCTAAAAGGTGAATAGACAAACCCATCACTATTTCCACGTTTCTTTTCTTTAGTTAAGAAACACCAACCGAAAAGTTGTTATCCGGACACAGCTGGGATCGAATCCCAGATCTCTCGATAACTAGCCGAGTGCATTTGTCTTACGTAGCGTAAGAATAATCCACGGCGCTAGCCGAGTGTGTTCGTCTTACGTAGGTGGCCAACAATCCACGGCGCTATGTGTGTTTATCTGTCAGCATGTGACTTCACAAATCTGTAGGGAAGGGCTCAGCAACTGAGACGTCTCCATCTGGTGTGGCTTAACGGCACACGCTATTAAATTATAGCTAATAAGTCCAAAGGGCGAGAGTGATAGTAAAAGGTTTCCAATGCTGTGTGTTCATTAAAGAAAACGTGGAGAGAGCGATGACTTTATGTATTCACATTGTCTCAACATATTTAAAATATTTTCACTATCTAAAAAGTACTTAGTCATCAAATTTTGAGTCGTACTTTAGCGCTACACTTCATTATTTTATTTCTAAATAAATGCCCGATAGGAACGATCGTGTGTTTGAATATGAGTGTGCTCTGAGAATGCTAAAACAGGATAATGCGTGATTCTTCATCTCGTTGAAAAGGTAACACCACAAGTTCCCCACGCGATTAAAAAGAATCCTTTTTTTTAAATAAAAACTTATTCACAGACTGGCTGAATAATGAACAACCATTCAATTATGATCACTCGGTCCTCAGGCCTCAATTATCCTGCCACATAGAAAGCATTCCCTTTCCCACTCCAACTTTCAAATACACATTCAGCGATTCTGTTCCATTTGTTATTAATTATTCCGCAGAATCGTATATATTTCTGGTTGCCATAACGATGGATGCCACAAAATGGACGAATCAGCAAAGGTTTAATTAAGCAAAAAGTTTTGGAAAATACGCTTTGATATCTTAGAAACCATTACCATTTTTGCGCACAAAGGCAGGCAATGATGTCTAAGTTTGAATTATTAGTCTATTTAAGCTGGAGATTGCGAATTAAATATTTGTATGGAGCTCATTTAAATTCTCTCCGAAAGCCTGATATGATAAAAATATTTTATACAAAGGGAATTGTATACACAAAATAAAAAACGGCAACGGAAATTAAATTCTCGCTTGCAAACACTTTGTCTAGACAGTTCAACTTATACCTCGATTATTATCAGAAGCCAAAGGCATGAGCTATTTAGTAGCACATTTTTTTTAAAAGTCACTTTCTTTTGTTGTCGTTTGGTGTTTTAAAGACCACCATGAGCAAATCGATTGGCTATGAGCAGTCGCCCATCCCTAATTAAAGTAAGAGGATCCAGGAAAGGGCCGTAAGACAAACTCAAAATCGATTACTTATTAGGATCTGAACACGAACACAAGATGGACGAATGGTCCGAACCCAGCGCTTAAACCACTGCGCCACCTTGGTAGCTGGGTCAGGTTCCACACCCATAAAGTAAAGCAAAAATCTCTAGGATAGCAGAAGATACTGCGGGATATTAAGATGCATTCCGAAATTTTCGCGAGAGTTAACTACAATATACACCGATGATCCGTTACATTATGACCACCTACCTAATGAGCTGGACAACCCCTTTAGGCTCGCGAAACAGCGGCCGCTTGACGAGTCATCGACTCGATGAGGGGGTGATAGGTATCCTAAGGTATCTAGTACCAAAATGTCAGCAGCAAGTCCTCCAGTTACCGTATATTTCGGGGTAGTGGTGATTTAGAGCGAAACCGCTTTTCCAAGTCGAAACACAAATCTTCAATTGGGTTCATGCCAGGTGAATTTGGAGGCCAGGACATTAATAGAAAGTAACCAGCGTGCTCTTCCAACCACTCGTTGACGATTATGGCAGTGTAGTGTAGCGCATTATGCTGTTGGTAATGGCCATCACCAGCAGAAAACATAGTGGACATCAATGAGTGAACTTGGTCCTGACAGCTGTCAGGGATTGTGCAACAGGAATAATGGTGCCTAAAGTATCCCAAGATAAAATCCCCCACAGAATAACACGGCCGCCGCCGGACTGTCTCCACCCAAAATTGCATCCAGATGCGATAGCCGCCGGCCTGTTTGCACCCAAAAGTGCATCCAGGTGCGGCCGGCCTGTTTCCACCCAAAAGTGCATCCAGGTGCGATAGCCGCCGGCCTGTTTCCACCCAAAATTGCATCCAGGTGCGATAGCCGCCGGCCTGTTTCCACCCGAAAGTGCATCCAGGTGCGATAGCCACCGTTGGTAAACGGCGTATCCGCGCTCTGCAGTCTACGTGATGCACCAGGAAGCTCGATTCGTCAGACCAGGCCACTTCTTTCCAAACACCCACGGTCCAATATCAAAAATCTCTAGGACCCATTTCATACATTGTTGGCGATGATGTGCAGTGAGAATGGAGACCCGGCTGGGTCTTCGGCTAAGCATGCCAATGCGCAGAAGTCTACGATGAACAGTGTGGAGTGACAATTGCCCTAATTACCACTTTTGTAGCTGCAGGTGGTTTGTCGCACTGTAGCCCTCCGGTCGCTGTGAATAAAGCACGACAATATCCGCACCCCTCTGGCATTATTGAGCTCCGGACGACACACGACTGGACAACGGTTCATCATTCAGCCATCTGAGCCCTACCTTTGATACGTACTCACTACAGCGGCACGTGAATAACCTACAAGCCGCGCCATTTCCGAGATCGTAGTTCCGAGGCGCCGTGCTATCACAATTTGTCCTTTATTAAACTCCGATATATCGGTAGATTTTTCCATTCTGACTCCGAACACTCTACTAACCGAAAGCCAGTCCTCGGGTTGTATATAGGTATACTTCTCAGTGATTCACCTGTGCCACCGTTCGGTCTCCAGGCGTGCTCATTTCTCTAGGCTGGGTGTGATCATAATGTAATGGCCCGTCGGTGAATATCTTTCTGCATGTATGTGTACTTGTTAAATGTACCATTGTGGAGACGGGATTCCCTGCTATTTTGCTTTCAGGTGTTGATGTCCCACCTGCAAGCTTTGTCACACAATATCGAAGAGTGACAACTCAGTTCCCGAGGGCGTCAACCTGCTACTGTGAAAACACAAGTTTGTACGTGACGAAGATCAAACTCGCGCCGCTGAGCAAGTTGCTTTCCCAACTAAGCTACCCGGACGGAATGCACCGCTGCAGATTTGTCCTTTTGACACGTGCTTTACGTCTGTAGTACGTCACAATATCTCTGTCTTAACTTCTGTTTTATATTCAAGCGAAGCAGGTATTTTTGATTTATTCCAGACGATGCGTGTAACAAACATCACACATTTTTCGAAGAACCCAACGGCCAATACATCCATTTTTACGTTCGGGCGCCAATGTGAAAACACAAGTTTCTCCGTGACGGAGATGGAAAGCAGCGCCCCCTCACTCCAGAGTAAGTTACGCTCCCAAGTAAGCTACACGGATGGAATGTACCGCTGGAAATGTGTCGTCTTGTCACGTGATTCACCTCTGTAGTACGTCACAATACGTACAGTACATGCAGAAAAAACATTTTATTTCGAGGCTACTGATAAGCAATATCACCTTCCAATAGGTGGTGCTACTGTGTCTTGTTTTTTGTTTTGTTTTGTTTTTAGGTTTAACGACCACCGTGAGCAACTCAATGGGCTATAAGTAGTCGCCCGTCCCTAATTTAGGGTCACTGGTTCCAGGGAAGGGAGAGAGCCAGTGCCGTAAGACAAACACAACATCCATGCCTCACCGGGATTCGAACCCGGACCCCGTTCGGACGAATGATCAGAGGCCATCGCTTAGACCACTGCGCCTCCGGGGCGGCGGTGTTACTGTGTCGTCGATAAACTTCAAATGAAAGACGTTAATTGCAAACATATTACATTACATCGAATTTTGAGATGCAATGGAAAAACACAAAAGCTGCCTTGAAGTTACTGATGTCGAAATTAAATTTATTTCAAATCATAAACAGACAACATATAAAGTTTTATTCAGCATCTCCATTGAAGTTGTAGCTATTCCGTATGGATTTAAAGGAAATGACACAGGGCATGTAAATTTCAATTTAGTCGCTCCATTGATCTTTTTGGTAATTACAGGAGTTTATCAAAATAATAGAAATACCGACTGCGACTGGAGTACGCGCAACACGCCGTATGCAAATCACAGAGAAGACGTCACCTGCGATGAGAGGTATATAAAGTGGTGAAGTTCGATATCGGCTATCAAATAGCAACGCTACAGTTGCAGGTAAAGCAGCTGTTATGGAGTACTTGCCGACATTGTCGGATCTCAGTGATCTCAAAAAGGGCACAACCATTTGTGCGCGTTTTGCAAGAGCTTTAGTAAATAGAATAGCAGAAATAGGTTGAACACGAGGAACTGTATCCAAGATCATGACCACTTTTAAAAAAGGGTGCGGAGTTGCCTCCAAAAGTTCCAGCTGGGGACGCTATACGAAGATGTCGGATAGGGACAGTAAAAAGATGGCGTCGATTGTTCAACAGAAGAAGAAGACCACGGTCTCCGCAAATAGGATCATATTTGAATGCTAGTCGGAATGATCCAGTTTTATTTATAACAGTTTGTCAGGAGCTCCATCGTGTCCGTATTTGTGGCCGATCTGTAATCCACGAAACTGTGATTACCGACATCAATGCAAACAAAACATGTAAGGTGGTACAAAGCACATAAAATCTGGAATCCTAAGGACTGGCAACGGGTCATCTGGTCTGATGAACCGTGCCACAATGTTTCCTACCACTGGTAGAATTTACGTTTTGCGAAAACTTGCTGAAGCGCACCAGTTCGATTGTTTAATTCCAACTGTGAAGCATGTGCATGTATCCTTGATGCTGTGGAGCGCTATATAGTTACATTACTTGGTTATTCTGTAGGGTCTTGTTACATCTGCAACGTACGAATCCGTTCTTGGGGAACACCTGCAGCCAAATTTACAGTAATTGTCCCCAAAAGATCGTCCCTTGTTTCAAGCAGATAACTGACTCTTCATTTTGCCAAAAATGTCAAGTTGTTTGCAGAGCATGAGGTACAAAAGCTGCCGTATCCACCTCAATCTCCAGACCTCAATATTTTTGAAAATTTGATTGAATATCTTGAGCAAAAGCTCAGGTCACACTTTTCAGCCACAGCGTCAATGGAACAGTTGGGACTTATTTACAGGAAGAATGGTCCCAAATTCCATCATCTTATGTGTATGACTTGTATGAGTTAATTTCAAGCCAAAATGTTTCCATTTCGAAAGCCTGGAGTGAGCCTACCGGTAATTAATAGAACGTTTTTCATAAACAGTAAATGTTTCCATTATTTTGATAAATACCTGTATGCTAGCAGAGACACAGGGAGATTGAACTGTCATCATGGTTCAATCATGATTTGTTTATTTTTAGGGGTGCCAAGGAACCCCAATGAACATGCAATGCTGTAGGGAATTACCGGTCGTTAATTTATGCCCATTGGTTCCAGGAATAGCACGAAGCCAGGAGAATCATACCATCTACGCCTTTGCCAAGAATCGACCGAGTGTCTTCGATTACCAAAATTCTGGCGAATACTACAAATGGGCAATCGGGAGCATTTAATCCATACAGCATGTTGGTTCGAAACTAAAGTCGCATTTCTGACACATTCCGCCGAGCCTGGATCCCGAAAAAAAGAAAAAAAGGTTCTTGAAACAGTTTTTTCTGCGTATGTCTACCTGGTCACGCAGTTAAGTACGCAATAAATGCAATTGTACCAAGTTTCATAAGTTTATCTACATATAAAACGAATATATAACAAGTAAGTGAAATCATGCAATGCATTGATTATGAAACGCTTTCTAACATACTAGAAATCTTAAAATGGCTGTGGAATAAATCTCACTCCTACGCCCTGACCTTTGATATCATTTCGATGATATTCAACAGAACCGGTTCAGTATTTCTTCGAAATAACATGAAAACGTTTTGTCGCAATCGAAGCAATTCTACGTAAGTTATGATGCATAAGGGCTATGGATTAGATACCGCTTCTGTGTCCTAACCTTTGACCCATTTTGCCCATTTTCAATAGGATTCGTTCCCAGGGAGACCCCTACAACATACTAACATTTCATCCAAATCGAAACATTTTTACGTAAGTTATGACGCATAATGGCGATGGAAGTGATTCCGCTCCTATGTCCTGACCTTTGACCCTCATTTCGCCAATTTTCAATAGGGTTTGTCCCCAGGTGATCCCCTACCACATACTAATATTTAATCGAAATCGAACCTTTTTTACGTTAGTTATGACGCCTAAGAACAGTGGAAATGGATCCCGCTCCTATGTCCTCACCTTTGACCCCATTTCGTTCACTTTCAGTAGGGTTCCTTCCCAGGTGATTCCCTTCCACATACTAAAATTTCATCGAAATCGAACGATTTTTACGCGAATTATCGTGCAGACGAACATACGCACACACGCGTGACGTAATGAGGCAGATGGGAATCGTGGCCATCTGCTAGCAAAAGTGTGACGTCATAAAACTATAATAGGATCCGCACATTTGTTTGACTGCTGACATCATGAAAATACAGATCGCGCCAGCTTTTTTCTTCCCAATTAATGCGTTCTCAAGGATGAAAATTTGAACATCGATTAAAATAGCTTCATTTTATAATTTGGAATACCTAATATTTTCTAAAACATAAGTCGTCATCAAAGTACAGGACGCGCCATTATTTTTCTGGTTTCAACACCACCAAAGGAAAAGTTATTGATTTTTAATATAATTATGGTTATGTTTTAGAAATTATTAAGTATTTCAAGTTATATTAAAAAGTTATTTTAATCGATGTTCAAATTTTCATCCTTGGGAACACATTAATTGTGAAGGAAATGTGTACAAAAGTTTTTCCATTGGCAGTATAGGAAGCAAAATTACTTGACGTACACCTTAATAATATGGGATAAGGCCGATGGAATGGATCACATACTTATGTCCTGACCTTTGACCCCATTTCGTCCATTTTCAACAGGGTTCGTCCCCAGGTGGTCCCCTACCACATACTGAAATTTCATCGAAATCGAACCATTTTTACGCACGTTATGGCGCATAAAGGCGATGGATTGCATCCCGCTCTTATGTCATGACCTTTGACCCCAATTCACCCATTTTGAATAGGGTTCGTCTTCAGCTGTCTCGTGTCAAAATAGGACCAGCTGCGGGCCGACTGCTGGCACCCATCAGTTGTCATATGCCACAAAATGGTCATCAATTATCCATCACAGGACAACATCGCAATAAAAATTAAAACAACAAAACACAAAATAATAATGCTCGACATTTCACAACACCTCAACGTTTTCCGGACAGCGTCATTTTTTCTGCACCACGTTGGTGCTCCGCCAAGTTGGATGGCATCGCTGTTCCAGTAGATGATGACATCCCAACTTCTCAACGTTTCCACGTCAGAGCAGTTTTTTCACACCACGTGTTCGATGTCACGACTCATCCGGTGTTATATTTCCCCTCAGGAAATTTTACTACGTGACATCACATCGCTGGGGAAATGTTGTTCACCGATCTCGAAAGAACCACTGAGGTCGAACCATCGACAGCTTTTTTGTAAAGCGGGTGCTCTATCCACAACACCGCTATTCCTGTTGGGAATCTGCTTGAATGTAAGCCTCTTTTCAGAGCGATGTGTCAAACTAAGACGTATTTTCTAATTTCACAATATGGCGAGTTATTTTTCGTAAATATCCGTTTTATATAATTTTTATTTTATTTTTTCAACATAATAATTTTTTTTACATTGATGGAACTTCACTCATTTTCAACGAATGCATAACTTAAAGACGTTTTTTCGAAGTTTAGTGCCGTGGTTGTTGTTTTGAAACGTGATTGTTTTATTCATTTATGTATTCATGTCGTGCATATTGTGCTTGAATGTTGTGTAGGTTCCTATTGCATCAGCCTACACGTGCCTCCCTAACTCTCTAAAACTTCGCTGTCTTAATGAAGTGTCAGAAGTTAACAAATAAGTCGATAATCGGCTCACCAGACAGAAGGAATTTGGCAAGAAGTGTGACCCAGCTTTTGAAGTCGCTGTTCAAATTCCTCGTCGCAACTTTCTTTCTGAGATTCAGTAAAAGGAATGGAACTCATATGCTGGTTAACTCATGTGCTTTCATAAGTTTGCGTTTTCTTCTTAGGAAACAAATTTTAAGGTGAATCATGCCGTTTTCTGATCCTTGACGGTATATTGGTGTAAGGTATATTTCTTTTCTTTAGCAGCAAGTTTCTTTGCGTGGACAGTAAGTTGTTGTCTGTGGTATACACATAAAATATCATCATAGACATTTTACTAAATGCAATAACCTTTTCACATTATCAACACCTACTAATTCATGTATTTTACATTTATTACTCTAATACTCTAATTGGTTTCGTGAATTTTATTTCCCATGTGGTACAGTATAAGAAACGGATATTTGCGATTTATGTTATAAATGCAACCGTTAGTTCTCATCTTGCAGTTTTCTCTAACATGTATTGTTCAATAGCATATACCTACACGTTTTGTGTATGCCTACACATGCTATGTGTTCAGTAGCATATGCCTACACATGCTATGTGTATGCCTACACATATAATGCGTTCAGTAGCAAATGCCTACACATGTTATGCGTTCAGTAGCATATCCCTACACATGTTATGTGCTCAGTAGCATATGCCTACACATGCTATGTGTTCAGTAGCATATGCCTACACATGTTATGTATTCATTAGCATATGCCTACACATGTTTTGTGTTCAGTAGCCTATGCCTACACATGTTTTGTGTTCAGTAGCCTATGCCTACACATCTTATGTGCGGCTGTGAGATCAGCAGCCCACCAGTGAATTTTATTCGCAATACTTCCTCGCAGGTCAAAGATAAATATCGACAGAAAATGTGACCAATCTTAAATGCCACTACACATTTCAGACACCAATGGATCTAAATGAAATATCAGCTAAGATCTGCCTTCATTGTCTTTAGCCTCTGATGCCCTTGACTCGAGCAGAAAGAAACAGGAATTACAAAGTGATGCAGGATTCTACAAACTATCGTAGAAGATGGGAAGAACTGAACATCATTCCATTAGTTTGACAACTGTTAATAGGGAAGAAGTAACTTCTATTTACTGTTCAATTTATTATAGACACCGATATATTCCCAAACCTGCTTCACCACTCCAAAGCAATGCAGCCAGCCGAAACATATTGCTGCCCATAATCTGTTGAAACTACGCTGTACAGATACATACCTAATGAAGAGCATACCAGAAATTGTGATAATATATAACCATGGCGATTTCAGAGAGTGCGATCGTGGCCAGATTCGATGCGAAGATGATGGGGTGCTCCATCTCCGCGATAGCAGAGCATTTGAGATTTACGGGGGGCCACCGTCGCACTCCAGGTTTACAACAATCTGGCAAAACCGGCAGCCATCGGCAAAATTGTGCCTATCAAGGAGCCCTTAATGCTCGAGGTGAAGGCTGTTTCTCTCGTATCGAAACAAGTGTGTGGTGGGCTATAGTGGAACGGAGCAATTCGCTTTTGAAAGACGGCACGTCCACAGAGGTTTGCGTTATTACTATTTGACGTTATAAATGCGCATGCGGTTTCGGCGCAGCGCCCTCTGAATTATCCGTTTGGGTATAAATGGCTGTCTCAAACGAGATGTTGCAATCAGTGAAGAGGTGACATTGAGTCGAAAGGGTGTTTCTTGTGTCTCACTATGCCTCGTCGCCCAAGAAAGTCGCATTGTGAACACCTGATGGACTTTGAGGAAGGAAAGAACGTCAGGATGAGAGAAGCTGAATTTTTCCTATCGCACATTTGCCACTACTCGTATTGGACGAAACGCTCGTACAGTGACGCGAACGTGACGTCACTGGGCAGATGAGGCTCGGACGCACAGAAATCCGGGAAATGGACTGCAAAATCACACGACTGCACCGGATGGCAGACACCGGTATCACATGGCAGTGACTGTTCCCACAGTGACATCCACGATGTTAACGCAGAAGGGAGGCATTGTCATAGGTCAGGCATTGTCTCCAACGATGTTGGATGTCGTCTACTTAACAGAGGACTCGTCGACATCAGCCTATTGCTGCGCATTTCTTTGACCCTCAAGCACAGACATCTGATGTTGCAATGGGGTCTCGAACACAGACATTAGCGTGATTATTGAGAACAGGTCGTGTTTTCTGACGAGTCACGATTCAACTTGATGCCCCATGATGGTCGCATACGTGTTTGAAAATATTGTAGTGAACATCGAAACGTGCATTTTGCAGCTTCATACCGGCCCAACACCAAACGCTATGGTTGGGACGCCATTGAGTTCAAGTCGCGATCTTGACTGATACGAATTGAAGGAATACTCAACAGCCAGGAATACGTCAGGGACGTTTTAGAAGCAGAAATCATATATCTCCTTCAGAGTTGTCCTGGCGCTATATCATGTCAAAACTCGGCCACGTGTGGCGCGGAATGGCCAAGACCACTACCGTGCACGGCGCTCATCACTTCTTCCTTTGCCTGCACTTCCGCCGGATATGTTCCCAATCGAACAAGACTAGAACATGGTTGCAAAGCGACTGGTTCGTCAAATGCCTCCGCCAGCCAACACAAATGAACTGTGGTCTCACAGGGAAACAGCCTGGAAGGCTATTCCTTAGGACGATATCCAAAACCTTTTCCATTCAATATTACGTTGTGTAGTGCCTGTTACTGTTGCTCGAAATGGCTTCACACGATACTGAGTATTGTAGCAAAAAAATCTTGAATAGCTCTATAAATATAATCAATTATCTCCTGCAGCATAAGGAATCTGTGATATACACTGAAGAGCAATTCGATTAGAGATACCTGTCTAGTAACGTGTAGCACCACCGTTCGCCCTGATGACCGCGGCGATTCATCTCGGCATGGACTCCGCAAGACACCGGAAGCGTTGGGAAACCATACGGATCCACGGCACTTGAACAAGCTCCCACAGTTCGCGAAGATTTGATGGAAGGGGGTCATCTCTCTCGATGGCATCCCAGATGTGCTCAGGTCAGGTGACCTAGGTGGCCAAAGAAGCGAGGTCACGTCGGTGGAGTGTTCAACCAACCATTCGGATACAATTCTGGATCTGCATTGTCTTGTTGCACGATGAGGTCCCCAGTGAGATGTTGAAGACGCACAAACGGGAGCAAATGGTCGTCCAGGCTATCCCGGTAACGTTGACCTGTGATGGACGATGTCACACGTACCAGGGGTCCCATTTCAGTGGCACGTAAAGAGTCCCCAGACGAGAATGCCACTCCCACCAGCTTGAAGAGTACCCTGCTGGCAAGAAGGATCCATCGCTTCATGTGGTTTGCGCCGTATTCGTATCCTGCCATCCGCATGTACCGACGTGAATCTCGACTCATCAGTCCAGGCAACATTTTCCCTCATGTCTAGAGTTCAGTGGCGATGTTCCCACGCCCATGCTAATCTTTGCACCCTCTGATGTGCGGTCAGCAGCGGTACCCTCACGGGACGATGGCTTCTATACCCCATAGCGAGGAGATGGCTCTGGATGGTGTGGCTGCTAACACGTTTTTGTGCACCAGCGTCAAATTGCCGACTGATTTCTTGCACTGTGTACCGTTTATCCGCTGTTACAATGCGAGCTAGCAGACGATGACCCCAGTCATCCACACGCTGTTGTCCACGGCAGTTGGCCCTTGTAAGAATGGTTTTACCGGATTCGATGTACTCACGGTGCACCCGTGACACAGTGGCTCGTGAAAATCCCAGTGCCTGCACGACTTCCGAGATGGAGTGACCCATTCGTCGGGCCCCGACAATTCGTCCACGATCAAATGCGCTTAGATCCTTCGCCTTACCTATAGTGCGTCCGACTGTTACTGATTCGCGTCGCATCACTCCTTATATTGTCGGATCGCTGCATACGTCATGTCGTTTACGTTTACAGGGCCGCCTACAGCGCCATATTTGCATAACGCCAGCTGTCTTTAATTCAATTGCTCTTCAGTGTAGATTTCATTTGATAGCGCGATTCTTTCGTGTTGTTGCAATTTGCACAAAAATTGTAGTTTATTTAAGGATATTTGCCAGTTAGTTAGCTAACCATTTTAAATTACTGCTACGGGAGTTTAAAACTTTATAAAGTTGATAAGTACTCTCTTTTTTTTTCTTTTTTTTTGAAAAATAAATGAAATCGCCCTGATTGAAGTCTAAAAATACCAGAATTTGCTATGAATTTCTTCAAAATAAAACAACTGTTTAACCAACGGAGTACCAATGACTTATTACTGTAGTTGTAGATAAAATATTGGATTGACAATGCAGGGAAAGATAATAGAATATGTAACTGCTGTGTTTCTATAAGTTAGGCTGAAATTATTCGGAAAGAATCGTAAAGTGTTTGAAACGAAGTTATAGGAAGCATTTGGCAGATTTCCGTATTTGTCGAAAAGAAATATTTGCTTCATGAATTTTAATGCCTCTGTGCATCTGTACTAAGAAATGAACGCCCACTTCCGTTTACTGAACGTCTAGTTCCTATTCCTTCGGAAAATCTCCACGCTAACAGAATTGAAGTAATCTTATTTCTCCTTTAACGAGTTTTCCGATACTTTAAACATTGTTTCATTGGAAGCGACTTGGGAAAACCTTTCGCAATGTAATAAGTGACTATTTCCTGCAAATACACTTGTGTTATGAATTTAAGAATGAGAAATGAAAGGGGCAGAAGAAAACGAGCAGTCAGCGATTAAGGACTACTTAGCATCAGTTCGGGAAAGTAATTAACATTTTAATTTGTGAGAAGCAATTGAATTTTCCCGAGATTTTCTTTTTAAAAAAAACCCTAAAATTTCAGGTGAATAATTAAACATGTCAACATCTTGCTCCTTCCCAATTAGCCGCTGCTTTGAAAATGAAGTACCTTATGCTATACCTCCTTGGTGGTTGGATGGATGAATGAATGGCACTTCAACTACTGGAATATATATGCATTTCCGATGCATGCCACTTACAGCAGAAGTGGAGGGTTGGAGCGAAAATACATTGATTTTCTGTTAAGAGTCGCTGGAACATTTTTCTATCTGTCGTTATATGCTTCTCCGTTTTTCAGGGTTGCATTGCATTGGGAATTTGTTCAACATTTCCAAAATGCAGGGATTTCCATTCTAGTAGCAGAAATAGATTTCAAAGGAATTGAGTACACCTGTCTGAAAAATGTAGAGGAGAAAAAGAAATGAAAAGAAGTTCCACATTTCTTTGAAACCTAATCACAAATGAGCTGGTTTTTCTTCAAACATGCCTTTTGGCAACAAATAAAGATTCATAAAAATGCAAACTCTGTCACAATTCTTCAGAACTGTAAAGATTGTACGACGAGCAGCTATACATTTGCTTAATCCACTTGTTTTGCAGAAATAAAGTCCGATAAGTGAATTGAAGATCACAATTCTTCCAAATAATTTTCGTAAAAAAGAAGCACTTTTTTATCAAAAAGGTATTACTAAGTTCTTCGAGAGCTTGTAGTAAAAGGTATGAAACCAGAATCCAGTATTCCATTACATTGCAATTAAGATGTCAATTAACCCTTTAACGACCATGATTGAAAAATCGTGTATCATTCTAAATACCAGAACGCCCGAAACTGTCTGTTGTTTCACTTCTTTGTTTGATAACAACAATTGTAAGTGATGATGACTTCCACAGGTCGAGAAAATTTGAAGAACAGGTAATCGTAGGAAATCTGACTCACTCTAGACAGGCGTTTCGGGCGGCTATGGCATTTTGTACGTACAGGCGTTTTGGGCGTTATGGTCGTTAAAGCGTTAAAGATCGGTAACTCTGCAGGCCCATTTGATTGCAAAATTATCGAGAAATTTTATGTTTCGTTATTATTTTCGGTACTTAATGATCCCTGCGTGCATCTTAAGCTATACAGAGTTTCCATTCCTCATTTAGGTTGAGGAAATTCTTTATAAACTATAAATATATTTATTAATGTGAATACTATGAGGACACAGGGATGAAGCACAACCATAAATACAACATAAATTTTTCATACGCAAAAATCTTTTGAGGTCCAGCTCAAAACATTTTTGTTTAAGATAGCACCCATGAAATTCACCTAAATGCGCTCTCTAAATAAATTAAATGACACTTTGATGATTTATAAAATTTGCTCTCTTGTTGGTACTGGTTCCACAGAGAAGAGAAAATATAATTTTTCTAGAAAATTCCATCCGCCAGATAGCGAAGCACTAGTTTGGAATTATAGATTTACCCATCAAAAGGCCGAGGAGATGATGGATTTAAAATACTGAAAGGGATATAAACACTTTGTATTACTGAAGTTACAACACCGAGTCGCTGTGGGAGGATTCAAATAGTGCTCACGGATGGAGCATTATTGGAGACAAAAGAGACATGTTTCAGTTTTTCAAACCAAAGGAGCAAAATTTATGATCTGAAAAAAGGCAATTCAGTAAGATTCGCAGAAGACTGGTCATAAATACAAAGTTATTTGCTACTTCAAATCGTATTCCACGAATATTACCATAATCTCTCAGAATAAGATTATCATGGCAGTGGCTTGCTTGAGCTTTAACCAAATTCCGGGAAAACCATTTCATTTTCTTGCCTTTTTGGTTTGGATGTTTAACGACCAGCGTGAGCAACTCAATGGGCTATAAGCAATCGTCCGTCACAAAATTAGCGCCATATTTCCACGAAAGGGAGACAGCTAGTGCCGTAAGGGAAACACAGCATTAGTGCATCACCGGGATTCGAACCCAGGCGCACTTAGACGGTTAGTCAAAAGCCTGCGCTTATATCACTGTGCCCCAGTGACGGCCATTTCCGTTTCACAAGACTTGTCCAAGACACAAAGCAATAAAGAATTTGCTGTTTCAGAATTTTTTTCCCTGTATACTACCATAATCTCTCAAAAGAAAAATATCGTAGCTGTCGTGTTTAGTCGTGCTTTAACATAATTCCGAAAAATCATTTACTTTCAGGGGAAATTGTCGAAAAATACAAAGCAATAAAAATCAGCTGCTTCAATTTTTCTTCCCTGTAACGTACCATAATGTCTCGGAAGCAGAATATCATGGAAATCGTATTAAACTCAGCGTCAAACATATAGTGGAAAAATCACTTCTGTTTTATAAGAAATTCTCCAAAAATGTGAAAGAGTAATTGGTATTTCAAAACATCTTTTTTTTATATTCCGGGGTTTAATGACCACCGTGAACGACTCTAATGTGTAAGCAGTTAACAATCCCAAATTTTTGGCCACTGGCTCCAGGCAAGGAAGACTGCCAGCGCTATAAGGCAAGCACACCGGTGGACGTTAAACTCCGAAAGCCAAAAAGAGATGAAAAAATTAAAACAAAATAAACGTCAAGCCAGGTTTATCTTGGACGAATGATCCGCTTAGATCACTGAGAAGTAGCGGCTGCCGAAAACGTCTTCCGTATGCAATACCATAATATTTCAGAAGAAGTATTTCATGGCAGTCGTGCATCAAACTTATTCTCGAAAACAATTTCCTTTTTATAAGAAAACCTTCAAAAGTACGAAGCTATAAATAACTTTCTATGTATTGCACATTTTCTCCGATTCGTAATATTACCATCTCTGGGAGGATGAAACCGGCTAATAATACCCTATTAACAATGAAACAATACTTTTAGTTTTTGTTATACAGTATAACTGTATAAGAAAATGTGTCGTTTATAATTACTTTTAATCATGTTCTGTATACTTTCATGAAAATCTCATGTTAACCTCTTATTCATGAACTTTACGTAGTTTATACTGCAGTGAGAGCTATGTAACTTATTATATTATTTCCGCAGAACGAAATGCATGTTTGTGAGAGTTTGGAAAATGCGCCCGCTCGGACACAGCAATTATTCCAATTGGGTAAGAGATTCTTAGTGGATAGCTTTGTAAGATGTATATGTTACGGTTAAATCGATAAATCCGGTGAATATGCATAGTCACCGTGTACTGTAAATAAGAACCAAAGGTTTTGGTGAATGTGATAAATTATTCATGTTTTCGTAAAATTAGTCACATGAACCTGTTATTATGAACAATTACTAACACTCTCTGGTTAAAGTGAAAAATCTCACATTTCTGCAAATTTTCAACCTGTCTCTGCTGAAAAGATCAACAATATTAAGAACAAGTTAATAACATCATGCAATGCATTGATTATTATACGATTTCCAACATACCAGAAATCATTACTAAACTTATAAAGATAATGACTGGGGAATAAATCTCGCTCCTGTGTCCTGACATTTGATCCCATTTCTATGATATTCAACAGAATTGGTTCAGTATACCTTCGGAACAACATGATAAAGTTTTGACGCAATCGGAGCATTCTTATATAAGTTATGACGCATAAGGACATGGAATGGATCCCGCTCTTATGTCCTGACCTTTGACCACATTTCGTCTATTTTCAATAGGATTTGTCCTCAGGTGGTTCCGTACCACATAATGAAGTGTCGTCGGAATCGAACCATTTTTACGCATTTTATGACGCATAAGGGCAGTGGAATGGATCCCTCTTCTATGTCCTGACTTTTGACCCCATTTCGTCTATTTTCAATCGGGTTCGTTCCTAGGCGCTCCCATCATCATCATCATCATTGTCAACCATTATCAATCCACTGCTGGACGAAGGTCTCCCCAAGTTTCCTCCACAACGGTCTGTCTTGTGCCAGTCTCCTCCATGTCACTCCCGCATATTTACGAATTTCATCCACCCATCTCCCATGTGGTCTTTTTCTGGGTCTTTTCCTGTCCCTTGGAATCCAATCTAAAATTTCGGCTGTCCATCTATGGTCTGTCCTTCTGGCAGTATGTCCAGCCCATTGCCATTTCAGGGATTTAACTCTGATCATGATGTCTTCCACTCTCGTCATTTTTCGGATCCACGAGTTCCTCTTCTTATCTCTCCTGGTTATACCAAGCATGCATGGGATGTAAGGTCAGGTGATGCGTAACATCACAGCCTCTCCTTGACAAATGTCAACCCCGCCTTCTCGTGGTGCATCCTGTTCCCACTAAAGGGGCTCTGACGACCGCCAATAGCGGTATAACTATACCATCGGGATCAGAGGAAATGCTATCCCACACTCACCAACCCGCTTGGCCAGCGTGGTGAGTTATGGCCAAACACCTCCAAAATGGCGCTCCCATACCACATACTAAAATGCCATCGAAATCGAACCATTTTAACGCGTGTTATTGTGCGACGGACAAATCTGGAGCATATAAGCCTCTTCAGCCTACGGTTGGAAAGTGTAAAAAAGAGAGATGCCAGAAAGGCATTGCATTCTCAGGCAAAGAAGATGAGACAAATGTCGAGCAGAAAGTTTTCAAGGGGCAACATTGGACACACCGTAAAACTAGTAGTTCCTGTTGTCGACAGAGGAAGGGGTGACTGAAGGGACATTCTAGGCGTGATTATGCAGGTTGATGATGATGGAGAGATGTATGTGGTTTGCACCAAAGAAGGACGAGTGTCTCAAAAGTATTCAAGGAACCAGATTGTAATTTGTCGAGAGACTTTCATTTTACAAGAAGTTCTCGATGTTATTGTGTTTCTACGCGAGTGTGCCAGAAGATCGTCTATCCCAGGCTGTCAAGGATATAAGGGACGCAACTGCAAGGGAAATTGCCTTGCAACACAATGTGGCTTCAAAAGGCATGGGATACTTTGTAATTAGAAATGTCGTGACTGTTTGTCCTATTCCAACAAGTAGGAGGTTGTTCGTTTAAAAATGGTAACAATAAAAATACTCTATACTTCATTTCACAACGTCTCATAAAAAATTATTTGTTGAATGTTATAATTTATCACTTCAGCTAAAAAGGTATGGCTCTTATGTAGTATAACCGGCGAAAATACATTGTATTACATTAACCACTAATATTGATTATTTTGTAAAATAACCAGTGATTATGCATAATATCCAATTAATTAGATTAACCGCAACATATATATTAAACTTGCCTTGTGGCTTCATAAACTGTAATGATAAAAATATTGCTAAATCGTCAGGTATAAGTACGCATCCCCATAACTTCCACGGGTTGCCCTAAGATAATAAGAAACTGATATGCATATAGTGTATAGCATTTTTGAACGTTATAAAAAAACGCAGCAAATATGAAATACAGGTTTTAAAATATTAATGTTCAGGTGAGTCATTTTACTAATCAGAAGAAATATACACGCCTCATTTTCTGAGCAAAGGCACTCCTAAGTGATGTATTTTTCATTTTCAATCCTCTTTGGTTTGGATAATTCCGGTAATTTAAGAAAATATGTTTGTCTATCTGTTAATATACGAATTTAAACTTCATTTGTGTACTAAGTATCTGTATCATATAATCCGTTGTAGCTTTTAATAAGTGCCAATGGCA
Source organism: Macrothele yani (assembly GCA_039090855.1). Classification (NCBI taxonomy): domain Eukaryota; kingdom Metazoa; phylum Arthropoda; class Arachnida; order Araneae; family Macrothelidae; genus Macrothele; species Macrothele yani. The sequence continues at coordinate 194,263,659 of CM076995.1, forward strand.
TACGTTATTCAATATTCCATTTTATGTGTGTATTCATATGAAAATATCATTCCGGATACTATACATAGCTCCCACGTAGCCAAGTTTTCAATTAAAAAACCTCATAAATATTGTCTCATTTAGGCTGAGATGAAAAAATTAACGTCTGTTGTTCTGTTTCGTTTTGGTAGAAAGTTATCTTGTTTTGTCAATATCACAAAACATTTAGTGGCTTCATGCTTATTTTCTGCAGCATAACACGCAGGAAGCATAAATACCTCTGCAACACTATGTAAACATTCTACAAACATCGCAAACTTACCTCTGACACAACAGTGTTATCACTATGTAGCCAACTTCTGTTGTAATACCAACCATACATACAAGGAAAAACAATAGGCTGATGTGTTGTACCATTGGTTGAGAGTATATTTCTCCTTAAATGTTGTCCAATGAGCTGCTCAATAATGGACCTGTTCAAGAAGCACTGACTACTTAAGAAATCAATATTTTTGTATTCCTTAGCCATGGACATACGGAGATCCCAATATACTCCAAGATCCTCCACACCTGGAACACGACACCAGTAATCAGGTGTCCAAGTCATAAAAAGTTGGCAATAATTATGGGCCCCAAAAGGAAGCTGAGATGGAAGAAAGACGAGCCACAACAGCAATTGCTGGTACTGCCCGTTCACCCCGACTTCTGGCAAAATTTCCTCAAACGACATTTCAAATCCAACGAATCCTCCTCCAGCGGGGCGACCCTTCTGCACCTCCACCTGGTTACCGCTTCGAAACGAGACAACATTCAAGTGCTTCGGTTGGCGGGATAAACTTTCCCTCGCTCCCGAAAGTCGATTCCGGACATGCTCGGCTTTTAGCGGCGGCGAATCTGGCAACAGTCCCATTAAACAGCACGCAGCGCCCTCCGCTGGGGCCAGCAGCGTGCGAGGCAACGACTCTCTCACGTAAGAGCGTGTGTTGCTTCCAAAGTTGCGTGATGCTTCGGAAGCCATAAAAATAACTCTAATGTATTCCGTCGGATTCTGGGCTAACTTTTCGAGACCCCGTCGCTTTTCCTTCTTCTTTTCGTGTTTGCGGCGACAGTGAAAGGTCACGCATTATTTCTGCAGCGCATTGGATGCTAATTTTTGGCACTCTCTGGAGCTATACGCTATTGCTTCTAATACACTATCGATCCATTTATTTGCGGTCAGAACAAAACTCATATCCATTTATGGTTGTCATCAAGATGTATTCGTGGAATAAGGCCGCTGCTCCAGCAGGAAGGTTTTACAAGGACCTCCTGTCATTAAGTCTGTCGCACAGGATGCAATCTTCCATTTTTCAAATAAGGAAAAATATGCAAACTGGTAGTACAGTAAAATATGGGCAAATGAAAAATAATACTTTAGCTTTATAGAATTAAAGGCTTATCAGGCGAGCTGAAAATATTCGTGAATGCAGGTTATTCATTCTGATGTACAACAATATCGTCTGCCGTAAATACCCACAGGAACCTTCCTGCTGGAGCAGCGGCCTTTTTCCACGAATGCAAGTCAATTAGCAAGTCAAACAAAAGATTATCGGCTCTTAGCCAAAAGAGAAATTTATCAGTGAATTCAATAAAAACATTATCGATTCTAATCCAGTAGAGACACCCAACAGACACACGAATATTCAACTCTACAAAGGTGTATAACTCAGAGATGTGTTTTTAAAGAAAATATCACCCGTTATAAAGAGGGGAAAATATACTTAACCATTTCAAAATATCATAAGTTTTAAGCACGTAGAAATGTCTTAAGGTAAACTTCCCATTTTCAGTACGAAACTCCATTAGCAATAAGTTGTTAAGCATTCAAAAAATTTAATTCTGCAAGTAGAACACTGTTCACACCAAAAAAACAGGACACTGATATTACTTTTAGCCAATTAAATCATTTTCGACTACAAACAGAAAATAAGTTCCGAAAACTGGTGACACAATCCACAATTTATCGGATTTTTTATTTATCCAACCAGATTTAAGTTTATTAAGTGATTAATCAGAACTTGATATGCGAATCAGAAATATGTTGAAACAAAGTTAAACAAGAATTCTCACGGCCAACGGAAAAGGTCATAAGCAGTTTAGCTTTGGGTTACAGAAAAAAATGTCATTCCAATAGGTAGGTTAATTTAGAACTGCAATTGTACATTCCGATAGGTAGGTTAATTTAGCTTTGGATTACAGAAAAAAATTGTCATAGGTAGGTTAATTTACAAGTGCAGTTATACGTTGCAATAGGTAGGTTAATTTAGCTTTGGATTACAGAATAAAATGTGATTCCAATAGGTAGGTTAATTTAGAACTGCAGTTATACGTTCCAATAGGTATTCCAATTTAGCTTTGGATTACAGAACAAATTGCCATTCTAATAGATAGGTAGATTTACAACAGTAGTTGTACAGTATATTCCAATAGGTAGGTTGATTTAGCTTTGGGTTACAGAAAAAATTGGAGATGTACATATTACGGAATTTGATATGCAGTGTACGTAATTTGTTTTAACGACAACCATGAGCAACTTAGATAGCTATGATCAGTCAGCAATTACGAATTTGTGGTCACTTGTTCCAGGGAACGGACACAGCCGGTGCCAATAGACAAGAAGACCATCACTTCTGTTTTACGGACTCGAACATAGTACACCTCGGACGAGTTCAGGGCCTCAGACTACTCGGCCACTGGGTCAGCAAGTTTGTTATTTGAAAATGTTTGATAGATTTTGGAAAGGAATCCTTCCATTTGATCTCCTGTTATAATCTTGAATTATTACCAGAAAGAGATGCAATTTGTCCTACATTTCGCACTTTGTCTGCGACTGAGTTAAACGTAAGATTACGTACTTTTTGAGACACAAGTAGAAGGACAGTTACAATTATACATTACCACTTCCCAAAGACGAAGGTAGTGGGTTAGTCTAGAAAAATTATTCTGTTTTCCATTTACTTCACAATTTTAAAACTTTTATTTTAAAAACTAAATTATTTAATGCTGTTTGCGTATACATGTACACTGATAAGCAATTGAATTAGAGTTACCTGTCTAGTAACGTGTAGCACCACCTTTCGCCCTGATGACGGCGGCGATTCGTCTCGGTATGGATTCGACAAGACACCGGAAGCGTTGGAAAGCCATACGGATCCACGACCTCTGAACAAGCTCCCACAGTTCACGAAGATCTGATGGAGGGGGTAAGAGCCTCAAAAATCTCTTTCGATGGCATCCCAGATGTGCTCGATAGGATTGAGGTCAGGTGACTTAGCTGGCCGAGGAAGCGAGGTCATGTCGGTGGAGTGTTCATCCAACCATTCGGATACAATTCTGGAGCTGCATTGTCTTGTTGCAGGATGAGGTCCCCAGTGGGATGTTGAAGACGCACAAACGGGAGCAAATGGTCGTCCAGGATATCCCGATAACGTTGACCTGTGAGGGACGATGTCACACGTACCAGGGGTCACATTTCAGTCCACGTAAACAGTCAACAGACGATAATGCTACCCCCACTAGCTTGAAGAGTACCCTGCTGGCAAGAATGATCCATCGCCTCATGTGGTTTGCGCCGTATTCGTATCCTGCCATCCGCATGTACCGACGTGAATCTCGACTCATCAGTCCAGGCAACATTTTCCCTCATGTCTAGAGTTCAGTGGCGATGTTCCCACGCCCATGCTAATCTTTGCACCCTCTGATGTGCGGTCAGCAGCGGTACCCTCACGGAACGATGGCTTCTATACCCCATAGCGAGGAGATGGCTCTGGATGGTGTGGCTGCTAACACGTTTTTGTGCACCAGCGTCAAATTGCCGACTGATTTCTTGCACTGTGTACAGTTTATCCGTTGTTACAATGCGAGCTAGCCGACGATGACCCCACTCATCCACACGCTGTTGTCCACGGCAGTTGGCCCTTGCAAGAATGGTTTTACCGGATTCGATCTACTCACGGTGCACCCGTGACACAGTGGCTCGTGAAAATCCCAGTGCCTGCACGACTTCCGAGATGGAGTGACCCATTCGTCGGGCCCCGACAATTCGTCCACGATCAAATGCGCTTAGATCCTTCGCCTTACCTATAGTGCGTCTGACTGTTACTGATTCGCGTCGCATCACTCCTTATATTGTCGGATCGCTTGCATACGTCATGTCGTTTACGTTTACAGGGCCGCCTACAGCGCCATATTTGCATAACGCCAGCTGTCTTTAATTCAATTGCTCTTCAGTGTAGATTTCATTTGATAGCGCGATTCTTTCGTGTTGTTGCAATTTGCACAAAAATTGTAGTTTATTTAAGGATATTTGCCAGTTAGTTAGCTAACCATTTTAAATTACTGCTATGGGAATTTAAAACTTTATAAAGTTGATAAGTACTCTCTTTTTTTTTCTTTTTTTTGAAAAATAAATGAAATCGCCCTGATTGAAGTCTAAAAATACCAGAATTTGCTATGAATTTCTTCAAAATAAAACAACTGTTTAACCAACGGAGTACCAATGACTTATTACTGTAGTTGTAGATAAAATATTAGATTGACAATGCAGGGAAAGATAATAGAATATGTAACTGCTGTGTTTCTATAAGTTAGGCTGAAATTATTCGGAAAGAATCGTAAAGTGTTTGAAACGAAGTTATAGGAAGCATTTGGCAGATTTCCGTATTTGTCGAAAAGAAATATTTGCTTCATGAATTTTAATGCCTCTGTGCATCTGTACTAAGAAATGAACGCCCACTTCCGTTTACTGAACGTCTAGTTTCTATTCCTTCGGAAAATCTCCACGCTAACAGAATTGAAGTAATCTTATTTCTCCTTTAACGAGTTTTCCGATACTTTAAACATTGTTTCATTGGAAGTGACTTGGGAAAACCTTTCGCAATGTAATAAGTGACTATTTCCTGCAAATACACTTGTGTTATGAATTTAAGAATGAGAAATGAAAGGGACAGAAGAAAACGAGCAGTCAGCGATTAAGAACTACTTAGCATCAGTTCGGGAAAGTAATTAACATTTTAATTTGTGAGAAGCAATTGAATTTTCCCGAGATTTTCTTTTTAAAAAATCCTAAAATTTCAGGTGAATAATTAAACATGTCAACATCTTGCTCCTTCCCAATTAGCCGCTGCTCTGAAAATGAAGTACCTTATGCTATACCTCCTTGGTGGTTGGATGGATGAATGAATGGCACTTCAACTACTGGAATATATATGCATTTCCGATGCATGCCACTTACAGCAGAAGTGGAGGGTTGGAGCGAAAATACATTGATTTTCTGTTAAGAGTCGCTGGAACATTTTTCTATCTGTCGTTATATGCTTCTCCGTTTTTCAGGGTTGCATTGCATTGGGAATTTGTTCAACATTTCCAAAATGCAGGGATTTCCATTCTAGTAGCAGAAATAGATTTCAGAGGTATTGAGTACACCTGTCTGAAAAATGTAGAGGAGAAAAAGAAATGAAAAGAAGTTCCACATTTCTTTGAAACCTAATCAGAAATGAGCTGGTTATTCTTCAAACATGCCTTTTGGCAACAAATAAAGATTCATAAAAATGCAAACTCTGACACAATTCTTCAGAACTGTAAAGATTGTACGACGAGCAGCTATACATTTGCTTAATCCACTTGTTTTGCAGAAATAAAGTCCGATAAGTGAATTGAAGATCACAATTCTTCCAAATAATTTTCGTAAAAAAGAAGCACTTTTTATCAAAAAGGTATTACTAAGTTCTTCGAGAGCTTGTAGTAAAAGGTATGAAACTAGAATCCAGTATTCCATTACATTGCAATTAAGATGGCAACTAACCCTTTAACGACCATGATTGAAAAATCGTGTATCATTCTAAATACCAGAACACCCGAAACTGTATGTTGTTTCACTTCTTTGTTTGATAACAACAATTGTAAGTAATGGTGACTTCCACAGGTCGAGAAAATTTGAAGAACAGGTAATCGTAGGAAATCTGACTCACTCTAGACAGGCGTTTCGGGCGGCTATGGCAGTTTGTACGTACAGGCGTTTTGGGCGTTATGGTCGTTAAAGGGTTAAAGATCGGTGACTCTGCAGGCCCATTTGATTGCAAAATTATCGATAAATTTCATGTTTCGTTATTATTTTTGGTACTTAATGATCCCTGCGTGCATCTAAAGCTATACAGAGTTTCCATTCCTCATTTAGGTTGAGGAAACTCTTTTATAACCTATAAATATATTTATTAATGGGAATACTATGAGGACACAGGGATGAAGCACAACCATAAATACAACATAAATTTTTCATACGCAAAAATCTTTTGAGGTCCAGCTCAAAACATTTTTGTTTAAGATAACACCCATGAAATTCACCTAAATGCGCTCTCTAAATAAATTAAATGGCACTTTGATGATTTATAAAATTTGCTTTCTTATTGGTACTGGTTCCACAGAGAAGAGAAAATATAATTTTTCTAGAAAATTCCATCCGCCAGATAGCGAAGCACTAGTTTGGAATTATAGATTTATTTACCCATCAAAAGGCCGAGGAGATGATGGATTTAAAATACTGAAAGGGATAAAAACACTTTGTATTACTGAAGTTACAACACCGAGTCGCTGTGGGAGGATTCAAATAGTGCTCACGGATGGAGCATTATTGGAGACAAAAGAGACATGTTTCAGTTTTTCAAACCAAAGGAGCAAAATGTATGATCTGAAAAAAGGCAATTCAGTAAGATTCGCAGAAGACTGGTCATAAATACAAAGTTATTTGCTACTTCAAATCGTATTCCACGAATATTACCATAATCTCTCAGAATAAGATTATCATGGCAGTGGCTTGCTTGAGCTTTAACCAAATTCCGGGAAAACCATTTCATTTTCTTGCCTTTTTGGTTTGGATGTTTAACGACCAGCGTGAGCAACTCAATGGGCTATAAGCAATCGTCCGTCACAAAATTAGCGCCATGGTTCCACGAAAGGGAGACAGCTAGTGCCGTAAGGGAAACACAGCATTAGTGCATCACCGGGATTCGAACCCAGGCCCACTTAGACGGTTAGTCAAAAGCCTGCGCTTATATCACTGTGACTTGTCCAAGACACAAAGCAATAAAGAATTTGCTGTTTTAGAATTTTTTCCCTGTATACTACCATAATCTCTCAAAAGAAGAATATCGTAGCTGTCGTGTTTAGTCGTGCTTTAACATAATTCCGAAAAATCATTTACTTTCAGGGGAAATTGTCGAAAAATACAAAGCAATAAAAATCAGCTGCTTCAATTTTTCTTCCCTGTAACGTACCATAATGTCTCGGAAGCAGAATATCATGGAAATCGTATTAAACTCAGCGTCAAACATATAGTGGAAAAATCACTTCTGTTTTATAAGAAATTCTCCAAAAATGTGAAAGAGTAATTGGTATTTCAAAACATCTTTTTTTTTTATATTCCGGGGTTTAATGACCACCGTGAACGACTCTAATGTGTAAGCAGTTAACAATCCCAAATTTTTGGCCACTGGCTCCAGGCAAGGAAGACTGCCAGCGCTATAAGGCAAGCACACCGGTGGACGTTAAACTCCGAAAGCCAAAAAGAGATGAAAAAAATTAAAACAAAATAAACGTCAAGCCAGGTTTATCTTGGACGAATGATCCGCTTAGATCACTGAGAAGTAGCGGCTGCCGAAAACGTCTTCCGTATGCAATACCATAATATTTCAGAAGAAGTATTTCATGGCAGTCGTGCATCAAACTTATTCTCGAAAACAATTTCCTTTTTATAAGAAAACCTTCAAAAGTACGAAGCTATAAATAACTTTCTATGTATTGCACATTTTCTCCGATTCGTAATATTACCATCTCTGGGAGGATGAAACCGGCTAATAATACCCTATTAACAATGAAACAATACTTTTAGTTTTTGTTATACAGTATAACTGTATAAGAAAATGTGTCGTTTATAATTACTTTTAATCATGTTCTGTATACTTTCATGAAAATCTCATGTTAACCTCTTATTCATGAACTTTACGTAGTTTATACTGCAGTGAGAGCTATGTAACTTATTATATTATTTCCGCAGAACGAAATGCATGTTTGTGAGAGTTTGGAAAATGCGCCCGCTCGGACACAGCAATTATTCCAATTGGGTAAGAGATTCTTAGTGGATAGCTTTGTAAGATGTATATGTTACGGTTAAATCGATAAATCCGGTGAATATGCATAGTCACCGTGTACTGTAAATAAGAACCAAAGGTTTTGGTGAATGTGATAAATTATTCATGTTTTCGTAAAATTAGTCACATGAACCTGTTATTATGAACAATTACTAACACTCTCTGGTTAAAGTGAAAAATCTCACATTTCTGCAAATTTTCAACCTGTCTCTGCTGAAAAGATCAACAATATTAAGAACAAGTTAATAACATCGTGCAATGCATTGATTATTATACGATTTCCAACATCCCAGAAATCATTACTAAACTTATAAAGATAATGACTGGGGAATAAATCTCGCTCCTGTGTCCTGACATTTGATCCCATTTCTATGATATTCAACAGAATTGGTTCAGTATACCTTCGGAACAACATGATAAAGTTTTGACGCAATCGGAGCATTCTTATATCAGTTATGACGCATAAGGACATGGAATGGATCCCGCTCTTATGTCCTGACCTTTGACCACATTTCGTCTATTTTCAATAGGATTTGTCCTCAGGTGGTTCCGTACCACATAATGAAGTGTCGTCGGAATCGAACCATTTTTACGCATTTTATGACGCATAAGGGCAGTGGAATGGATCCCTCTTCTATGTCCTGACTTTTGACCCCATTTCGTCTATTTTCAATCGGGTTCGTTCCTAGGCGCTCCCATCATCATCATCATCATTGTCAACCATTATCAATCCACTGCTGGACGAAGGTCTCCCCAAGTTTCCTCCACAACGGTCTGTCTTGTGCCAGTCTCCTCCATGTCACTCCCGCATATTTACGAATTTCATCCACCCATCTCCCATGTGGTCTTTTTCTGGGTCTTTTCCTGTCCCTTGGAATCCAATCTAAAATTTCGGCTGTCCATCTATGGTCTGTCCTTCTGGCAGTATGTCCAGCCCATTGCCATTTCAGGGATTTAACTCTGATCATGATGTCTTCCACTCTCGTCATTTTTCGGATCCACGAGTTCCTCTTCTTATCTCTCCTGGTTATACCAAGCATGCATGGGATGTAAGGTCAGGTGATGCGTAACATCACAGCCTCTCCTTGACAAATGTCAACCCCGCCTTCTCGTGGTGCATCCTGTTCCCACTAAAGGGGCTCTGACGACCGCCAATAGCGGTATAACTATACCATCGGGATCAGAGGAAATGCTATCCCACACTCACCAACCCGCTTGGCCAGCGTGGTGAGTTATGGCCAAACACCTCCAAAATGGCGCTCCCATACCACATACTAAAATGCCATCGAAATCGAACCATTTTAACGCGTGTTATTGTGCGACGGACAAATCTGGAGCATATAAGCCTCTTCAGCCTACGGTTGGAAAGTGTAAAAAAGAGAGATGCCAGAAAGGCATTGCATTCTCAGGCAAAGAAGATGAGACAAATGTCGAGCAGAAAGTTTTCAAGGGGCAACATTGGACACACCGTAAAACTAGTAGTTTCTGTTGTCGACAGAGGAAGGGGTGACTGAAGGGACATTCTAGGCGTGATTATGCAGGTTGATGATGATGGAGAGATGTATGTGGTTTGCACCAAAGAAGGACGAGTGTCTCAAAAGTATTCAAGGAACCAGGTTGTAATTTGTCGAGAGACTTTCATTTTACAAGAAGTTCTCGATGTTATTGTGTTTCTACGCGAGTGTGCCAGAAGATCGTCTATCCCAGGCTGTCAAGGATATAAGGGACGCAACTGCAAGGGAAATTGCCTTGCAACACAATGTGGCTTCAAAAGGCATGGGATACTTTGTAATTAGAAATGTCGTGACTGTTTGTCCTATTCCAACAAGTAGGAGGTTGTTCGTTTAAAAATGGTAACAATAAAAATATTCTATACTTCATTTCACAACGTCTCATAAAAAATTATTTGTTGAATGTTATAATTTATCACTTCAGCTAAAAAGGTATGGCTCTTATGTAGTATAACCGGCGAAAATACATTGTATTACATTAACCACTAATATTGATTATTTTGTAAAATAACCAGTGATTATGCATAATATCCAATTAATTAGATTAACCGCAACATATATATTAAACTTGCCTTGTGGCTTCATAAACTGTAATGATAAAAATATTGCTAAATCGTCAGGTATAAGTACACATCCCCATAACTTCCACGGGTTGCCCTAAGATAATAAGAAACTGATATGCATATAGTGTATAGCATTTTTGAACGTTATAAAAAAACGCAGCAAATATGAAATACAGGTTTTAAAATATTAATGTTCAGGTGAGTCATTTTACTAATCAGAAGAAATATACACGCCTCATTTTCTGAGCAAAGGCACTCCTAAGTGATGTATTTTTCATTTTCAATCCTCTTTGGTTTGGATAATTCCGGTAATTTAAGAAAATATGTTTGTCTATCTGTTAATATACGAATTTAAACTTCATTTGTGTACTAAGTATCTGTATCATATAATCCGTTGTAGCTTTTAATAAGTGCCAATGGCATACGTTATTCAATATTCCATTTTATGTGTGTATTCATATGAAAATATCATTCCGGATACTATACATAGCTCCCACGTAGCCAAGTTTTCAATTAAAAAACCTCATAAATATTGTCTCATTTAGGCTGAGATGAAAAAATTAACGTCTGTTGTTCTGTTTCGTTTTGGTAGAAAGTTATCTTGTTTTGTCAATATCACAAAACATTTAGTGGCTTCATGCTTATTTTCTGCAGCATAACACGCAGGAAGCATAAATACCTCTGCAACACTATGTAAACATTCTACAAACATCGCAAACTTACCTCTGACACAACAGTGTTATCACTATGTAGCCAACTTCTGTTGTAATACCAACCATACATACAAGGAAAAACAATAGGCTGATGTGTTGTACCATTGGTTGAGAGTATATTTCTCCTTAAATGTTGTCCAATGAGCTGCTCAATAATGGACCTGTTCAAGAAGCACTGACTACTTAAGAAATCAATATTTTTGTATTCCTTAGCCATGGACATACGGAGATCCCAATATACTCCAAGATCCTCCACACCTGGAACACGACACCAGTAATCAGGTGTCCAAGTCATAAAAAGTTGGCAATAATTATGGGCCCCAAAAGGAAGCTGAGATGGAAGAAAGACGAGCCACAACAGCAATTGCTGGTACTGCCCGTTCACCCCGACTTCTGGCAAAATTTCCTCAAACGACATTTCAAATCCAACGAATCCTCCTCCAGCGGGGCGACCCTTCTGCACCTCCACCTGGTTACCGCTTCGAAACGAGACAACATTCAAGTGCTTCGGTTGGCGGGATAAACTTTCCCTCGCTCCCGAAAGTAGATTCCGGACATGCTCGGCTTTTAGCGGCGGCGAATCTGGCAACAGTCCCATTAAACAGCACGCAGCGCCCTCCGCTGGGGCCAGCAGCGTGCGAGGCAACGACTCTCTCACGTAAGAGCGTGTGTTGCTTCCAAAGTTGCGTGATGCTTCGGAAGCCATAAAAATAACTCTAATGTATTCCGTCGGATTCTGGGCTAACTTTTCGAGACCCCGTCGCTTTTCCTTCTTCTTTTCGTGTTTGCGGCGACAGTGAAAGGTCACGCATTATTTCTGCAGCGCATTGGATGCTAATTTTTGGCACTCTCTGGAGCTATACGCTATTGCTTCTAATACACTATCGATCCATTTATTTGCGGTCAGAATAAAACTCATATCCATTTATGGTTGTCATCAAGATGTATTCGTGGAATAAGGCCGCTGCTCCAGCAGGAAGGTTTTACAAGGACCTCCTGTCATTAAGTCTGTCGCACAGGATGCAATCTTCCATTTTTCAAATAAGGAAAAATATGCAAACTGGTAGTACAGTAAAATATGGGCAAATGAAAAAATAATACTTTAGCTTTATAGAATTAAAGGCTTATCAGGTGAGCTGAAAATTTTCGTGAATGCAGGTTATTCATTCTGATGTACAACAATATCGTCTGCCGTAAATACCCACAGGAACCTTCCTGCTGGAGCAGCGGCCTTTTTCCAGGAATGCAAGTCAATTAGCAAGTCAAACAAAAGATTATCGGCTCTTAGCCAAAAGAGAAGTTTATCAGTGAATTCAATAAAAACATTATCGATTCTAATCCAGCAGAGACACCCAACAGACACACGAATCTTCAACTCTACAAAGGTGTATAACTCCGAGATGTGTTTTTTTAAAGAAAATATCATCCGTTATAAAGAGGGGAAAATATACTTAACCATTTCAAAATATCATAAGTTTTAAGCACGTAGAAATGTCTTAAGGTAAACTTCCCATTTTCAGTACGAAACTTCATTAGCAATAAGTTGTTAAGCATTCAAAAAATTAAATTCTGCAAGTAGAACACTGTTCACACCAAAAAAACAGGACACTGATATTACTTTTAGCCAATTAAATCATTTTCGACTACAAACAGAAAATAAGTTCCGACAACTGGTGACACAATCCACTATTTATCGGATTTTTTATTTATCCAACCAGATTTAAGTTTATTAAGTGATTAATCAGAACTTGATATGCGAATCAGAAATATGCTGAAACAAAGTTAAACAAGAATTCTCACGGCCAACGGAAAAGGTCATAAGCAGTTTAGCTTTGGGTTACAGAAAAAAATGTCATTCCAATAGGTAGGTTAATTTAAAACTGCAATTGTACATTCCGATAGGTAGGTTAATTTAGCTTTGGATTACAGAATAAAATGTGATTCCAATAGGTAGGTTAATTTAGAACTGCAGGTATACGTTCCAATAGGTATTCCAATTTAGCTTTGGATTACAGAACAAATTGCCATTCTAATAGATAGGTAGATTTACAACAGCAGTTGTACAGTATATTCCAATAGGTAGGTTGATTTAGCTTTGGGTTACAGAAAAAATTGGAGATGTACATATTACGGAATTTGATATGCAGTGTACGTAATTTGTTTTAACGACAACCATGAGCAACTTAGATAGCTATGATCAGTCAGCAATTACGAATTTGTGGTCACTTGTTCCAGGGAACGGACACAGCCGGTGCCAATAGACAAGAAGACCATCACTTCTGTTTTACGGACTCGAACATAGTACACCTCGGACGAGTTCAGGGCCTCAGACTACTCGGCCACTGGGTCAGCAAGTTTGTTATTTGAAAATGTTTGATAGATTTTGGAAAGGAATCCTTCCATTTGATCTCCTGTTATAATCTTGAATTATTACCAGAAAGAGGTGCAATTTGTCCTACATTTCGCACTTTGTCTGCGACTGAGTTAAACGTAAGATTACGTACTTTTTGAGACACAAGTAGAAGGACAGTTACAATTATACATTACCACTTCCCAAAGACGAAGGTAGTGGGTTAGTCTAGAAAAATTATTCTGTTTTCCATTTACTTCACAATTTTAAAACTTTTATTTTAAAAACTAAATTATTTAATGCTGTTTGCGTATACATGTACACTGATAAGCAATTGAATTAGAGTTACCTGTCTAGTAACGTGTAGCACCACCTTTCGCCCTGATGACGGCGGCGATTCGTCTCGGCATGGATTCGACAAGACACCGGAAGCGTTGGAAAGCCATACGGATCCACGACCCCTGAACAAGCTCCCACAGTTCACGAAGATCTGATGGAGGGGGTAAGAGCCTCAAAAATCTCTTTCGATGGCATCCCAGATGTGCTTTATAGGATTGAGGTCAGGTGACTTAGCTGGCCGAGGAAGCGAGGTCACGTCTGTGGAGTGTTCATCCAACCATTCGGATACAATTCTGGAGCTGCATTGTCTTGTTGCAGGATGAGGTCCCCAGTGGGATGTTGAAGACGCACAAACGGGAGCAAATGGTCGTCCAGGATATCCCGATAACGTTGACCTGTGAGGGACGATGTCACACGTACCAGGGGTCCCATTTCAGTCCACGTAAACAGTCAACAGACGAGAATGCTACCCCCACTAGCTTGAAGAGTACCCTGCTGGCAAGAATGATCCATCGCCTCATGTGGTTTGCGCCGTACTCGTATCCTGCCATCCGCATGTACCAACGTGAATCTCGACTAATCAGTCCAGGCAAAATTTTTCCACATGTCTAGGGTCCAGTGGTGATGTTCCCGCACCCATGCTAATTTTTGAACCATGTGATGTGCGGTCAGCAGCGGTACCCTCACGGGACGATGGCTTCTATACCCCATAGCGAGGAGATGGCTCTGGATGGTGTGGCTGCTTACACGTTTTTGTGCACCAGGGTTAAATTGCCGAGTGATTTCTTGCACTGTTGCCCGTCTATCCGCTGTTACAATGCGAGCTAGCCGACGATGACCCCAATCATCCACACGCTGTTGTCTACGGCAGTTAGCCCTTGTAGGGATGGTTTTACAGGATTCGATGTACTCACGGTGCACCCGTGACACAGTGGCTCGTGAAAATCCCAGTGCCTGCACGACTTCCAAGATACAGTGACCCATTCGTCGGACCCCGACAGTTTGCCTAAGATCAAATGCGCTTAGATCATTCGTCTTACCCATATTGCATCCGACTCTTACTGATTCCCGTCGCATCACTGCTTATATTGTCGGATCGCTTGCATACGTCATGTGTTTTTCGTTTACAGGGCCGCCCACAGCGCCACATTTGCATAACGCCACCTGTCTCTAATTCAATTGCTCTTCAGTGTATATATGCAAGTATATGAAGACAGTTTTTCTTCTATGGTATTAAAGTACTGGAATAATGTCCATTAAAACCATTAAATTGTGAAATAGCTACAAAAGCGAATAAATTATGGAATACATCAAGGTGACAGTTAAATGTAGCCATATTATGTTTCGCAGAGGATCCGTTCATTTGCTTTTGAAGAGGTGACCGGTGATTTTTGTCAATATATTGTATATATGGTTTTGCCTTTCTCGGGATTAATTACTTGCAAACCAAGACAAAAGCAAAGAGGGTACGTAAACGATTCAAAAATCGTTTGGCATTTTCCGGTGCTTTCTGATTGACTTTCTCTTAAACCAGATGCCCTTCTTTGGTTCTGTCTCCAACTTACTCTCATCATTCTACACCTCCCTGAACCACAGTCTCACAGGTGGTCTGTGGTTCAGGCTTCGTCCGAGATGAACCCGGTCTCAAGTCCAGGAAAAGGTATGGATGTTGGGCTTGTCGGATAGAGCTAGGTCTGTCCGTTTCCTGGAATTTTTGGCCCCAAATTGTGACGACAGCCGTAGAGTTGCTCATCGTTGAGGGTAGCGGGGTAGTCGAACTGCGCACGGATCAGCAGATCCCGAGATATGATCCTCGATCTGCGCCAAACTTACAATCTGGACGATTAGTTGATGGTTTAAATACGTTAGACTTACACTTACCACAATTAGGCCAGAACATTGTTTTTTCAGTTAACAACGACTTTACCTCTTTAAAAGCAAGAAATCATCATCATCATCATCATTGCCAACCATTATCAATCCACTGCTGGACGAAGGTCTCCCCAAGTTTCCTCCACAACGGTCTGTCTTGTGCCAGTCTCTTCCATGTCACTCCCGCATACTTTCGAATTTCATCCACCCATCTTCCATGTGGTCTTCTTCTGGGTCTTTTCCTGTCCCTTGGAATCCAATCTAAAATTTCGGCTGTCCATCGATGGTCTGTTTTTCTGGCAGTATGTCCAGCCCATTGCCATTTCAGGGATTTAACTCTGATCATGATGTCCTCTACTCTTGTCATTTTTCGGATCCATGTGTTCCTCTTCTTATCTCTCCTGGTTACACCAAGCATGCACCTCTCCATGCTGCTTTGAGTTGTCTGCAGCCTTTGTAATAAATAAACTGCTATATATTAAATAAACAGGCACAAAATTAGCTCATTAAAAAGCTGACAAAAGTCCTTATGGATTTTCTCACCATTTTCTTTAGTTAATATATATCATGCTTATACATAATAAATACTTAGTTAGCTTTTATTTCATTATGTAATGCATACATTGTTTTGTTCTGCTTTGCGCCTTTTGATATTTTGATAGGATTTTTTTTTCCTGGATCGTACTCTCTATGGCGATTTCTGGGATCTTTCTTTCACAATTCAAACTTAGTATACTCCATTTATGTGTAAAATACATTTATGCAGCAATCCAATATTTTTAGTTTCTTGTGGTAAATACCTTAAATAAGAAAAGTTAAGTTTAGAATTCAGTTTTGTCACATTTGCTTTCTTGAATAACTAAAATTGAAATTTTTTTAAAAATTTTTTATAACTCATTATCACTTGTTCGTGTTCTAGTCATTTTCCGTCAGAAATTTCTTCAGATTTCTCATTAAGGTTTTCAATTTTTATGAACATTTCTCAGCATTTTGCTTTTTTCACAAAAATGTAGGTTCCTCAAAAGTGCATCAATTAAATACTGAGAAAATTTGCAACTCTTTCATCGTTCGGTTGATCTTCACACAGCTAGGAAGATAAACACAGTATACCCCTAATCCCCGATATCATTCAATTGCGAAATTTACAATCCAAATATGTGCTTCAAGAAATGTTCTCTAGTAAACTTCCTTTAGAGAACCAGAGCACTGTATGCATAGGCGAGACGTAGTTTTTGTATTCTACGAAACCATACTTGACATACATGAAACCGAAAGTCTTTAACATGTACATCGCGTCTGATTTCATTAAATTCTTTGTGAATGGTTGATTAAAAACTTGTTAGGATTTTTTAATACTAAAACACTATACCGATTTAATTTATTTCCCTTTTCAATTTTTAGAAACAGATTTCCGTACATTTCCTCAAGTTTTTTTTATCTAGTATATCGAATGTCAGTTGAAGAGAGTATCTGTTTTTCTCCGTAAATTGTGTGTGAAAATAGGAATTTGTGGATGACGGAGAACCAAGCTGCGTCTTTTGGCTCCGGAGTGAGTTGCTCTAAATTACACCGACGAAATTTATCGATGCAGATTTATCGTCCTGTCATATGCTTCACCTCTCTAGCACGTCACACATGAACCATTGGTAAAATATTAGTAAAATCATGCAATACATTGATTATGATACGCTTTCCAACATACCAGAAATCATTACTCAAGTTATTAGGATAATGGCTATGGAATAAATCTCGCTCCTGTGTCCTGACCTGTGACCCCGTTTCGGTGATATTCAATAGAACCGGTTCAGTATACCTCCGGAAAAACATACTAACGTTTTGTCGCAATAGAAGCATTTTGTAGTCTAGTTATGAGGATAATAGCTGTGGAATAAATCTCGCTCCTGTTTCCTGACCCCATTTTGATTATATTCAAGGGAACTGGTTCAGTGTACCTCTGGAACAGCATGGTAACGTTTTGTCGTAATCGATGCATCTTAACCTAAGTTATGACGCATAAGGGCAATGGAATGGATCCCTCTCCTATGTCCTGACCTTTGACCCCATTTTGTCCATTTTCAATAGAGTTCGTCCCCTACCACATACTAAAATTTAATCGAAATCGAAATATTTTGACGCAAGCTGCGACGCATAAGAGCAACGGAGCGGATCCCGCTCCTATGTCCTGACCTCCGACCCCATTTCGCCCATTTTTAACAGAATTCATTCCAAGGTGACCCCCTACCACATACAAAAAGTTCACCGAAATCGAACCATTTTTACGCAAGTTATAAACTATAAGGGCAATGGAATGGATCCCACTCCCATGTCCTGCCTTTGATCACATTTCTCTCATTTTCAATAGAGTTCGTCTTCGGCTGGTCCCCTACCACATACTAAAAGTTAATCGAAATCGAACCATTTGTACGCAAGTTATCGTGGGGACAGGCGGACAGACAGACAGACGGACGAAGCTGGAGCATATACGCTTCTTCAACCTACGGTTGGAAAGCGTAACATTCCATATAAACGGTGTCGACAGATCACAGGAATTCCAGGTTGGTAGCACAATAAAACACTATTCTATTTTGTCCATCACAATTAACATACAATAAATTCCTACCATCACTTGCATTTGGGGGGGGGGGGTGAGGAGCTGACGCCCACCGTGAGCAGGTCGATGGGCTATAAGCAGTCTCCCGTCTCTACTTTAGGCCCACTGGTTCCAAAGAAGGGAGAGTGTGGCACTACAATAAGACAGACACAGCATCCATGCCTTACCGCGATTTGAACAGAGACCCATCTCGCGCGAGTGGTCAAAGGCCGGCGCATAGCCCACTGCGCAACCGGGGTGGTTTATTTGCTTTTGGATTTAACGTCTACAAGCTCTGAGAAACTTAGTACATTTGAGTCGTTGGCAAATCACGGTCGAGCTTACGTCTGAGGTGATACAAATATCGTCATGCTGGTCAAAGGGAAATCACGATGATTTAATTCTGTCATTAATTTCGTTGTGCATTAGCTTTCAGGTTTTTACTCTTGGATCAAGGAAACCTTTTCTTTGGAGAGATTTACTAAAAGCTTTTCTTTTATCTGTTTGAATATTTCGTATTTGTTAGTCAGGTAGCATTTTGCACTTATTTTTTTACCCATTGGTGTGTGCACTGTTGCTGGACATCTGTGGTTTGAACATTTTGATCATACTAATGAACTAATGGATAAAATATTGGCACCCCCTAAAATTTCGGCCACTATCATTTCCTTTCTCCTTTGATTATACAATAACTTAACTTCCATGGCTTCGACAGTTCCCACCGCTTGCTATAAATGAGTAACATATAACTTATCTTCGTCTATAGAAAAGGAATTGGGAAGGCTAATGGATAATTGTCCAGTTCTCGCAGTTCGACTATGGGATTAAAACCAGGTGAGCATTTCTAGCAAAACAGGCCTATAGTATAAACAAGTTAGTAAAATCATGCAATGCATTGTTTATGATACGCTTTCCAACATACTTGAAATCATTATTCAAGTTATGAGGAAAATGGCTGTGGAATTAATCTCACTCCTGTGCCCTGACCTTTGATCCCATTTCGATGATATTCAACAGAACTGGTTCAGTATACCTCCGAAATAACATGATAACGTTTTGTCGCAATCGAAGTAATTTTACGTAAGTTATGATGCATGAGTGCTATGGAATAGATCCCGCTTCTGTGTCCTAACCTCTGACCAATTTCGCCCATTTGCAATAGGATTCGTCCTCAGGCAGTTCTCTACAACATACTAACATTTCATCCAAATCGATACATTTTTACGTACGTTATGACGCATAATGGCGATGGAAGTGATTCCGCTCCTATGTCCTGACCTTTGAACCCCATTTCGCCAACTTTCGATACGGTTTGTCCCCAGGTGGTTCCCTACCACATACTAAAATTTCGTCGAAATCGAACCTTTTTAACGTTAGTTATGACGATAAGAGCAGTGGAATTGATCCCGCTTCTATGTCCTGACCTTTGACCCCATTTCGTTCACTTTCAAAAGGGTTCCTTCCCAGATATTCTTCTACCACATACTAAAATTTCATCGAAATCGAACGATTCTTACGCGAGTTATCGTGCGGACAAACATACGCACACAACGCGTGACGTAATGAGGCAGATGGGAATCGCTCGCGACCATCTGCTCGCAATAGTGTCACATCATAAAACTTTAATAGGATCCGCATACAACGCGTGACGTAATGAGACAGGTGGCGTGACCGCGCGCCAACATCTAATGGGAAGAAAGACGCCAGGACACTACACTAAAAACTTGGTAATTCGGGGTGGTTATTTAACCCACTAAACGAATTTTCTTAAAGTCGAGATCACGCCAAATTGATTTCTAGTACCAGAAAACGGTAGATTAACAACTTTAATCAAAATCCTTAGAGACGTTTTCAAAATAAAATTTACATACATACAAAAATTGCTCCTTTAAAGTGAAATTCAAGTAATTTTGCTTCCTGTACTTCGAATGGAAAAATTTCTGTGCCCATTTTCTTCCCAATTAATGCGTTCCCAAGGATGAAAATTTGAACATTGAATAAAATATCTTCATTTTATAACTTGCAATACTTAATATTTTCTAAAATATAACCATAATTATGCAATCCAACATTTGCTTGTCTACTGACGTCAAGGAAATACAGGTCGCGCCATCTTTTTTCTGTACAATTAATGCGTTCACAAGGATTGAAATTTGAACATCGATTAAAATAGCTTCATTTTATAACTTGAAATAGCTAATATTTTCTAAAACATAACCATAATTATGCAATCCAACATTTTTTTGTCTACTGATGTCATCAAAGTACAGGTCGCTTCATCCTTTTTCTGGTTTCAACACCACCAAAGGAAAGGTTTTTGATTTTTTATATAATTATGGTTATGTTTTAGAAGATATTAAGAATTCCAAGTTATAATAGGAAATTATTTTAATCGATGTTTAAATTTTCATCCTTGGGAATACATTAATTGTGAAGGAAATATGTACAAAAGTTTTTCCATTGGAAGTATAGGAAGCAAAATTACTTCACGTCAACGTTAATAATATGGGATATGGGCGAAGGAATGGATCGCAATCCTATATCCTGACCTTTAACCCCATTTCGTCCATTTTCAATAGGGTTCCTCCCCAGGTGGTACCCTACCACATACTAAAATTTCATCGAAATCGAACCATTTTTACGCACGTTATGAAGCATAATGGCAATGGAATGCATCCCTCTCTTACGTCCTGACCTTTGACCCCAATTTACCCATTTTAAATAGGGTTCGTCCCCAGGCGGTCCCCTATTACATAGTAAAATTTCATTGAAATCGAACCATATTTACGCAAGTTATGACGCATAAGTGCAATGGAATGGATCCCGCTCCTACGTCGTGACCTTTTACCCCAGTTGTTCCATTTTCAATAGATTTTGTCCCCAGGTGTTCCCCTACCACATACTAAAATTCCATCGAATTCGAACCATTTTTACGACAGTTATCGTGCGGACAGACGGACGGACAAAGCTGGAACGTATACGCTTCTTCAACCTACGGTTGGAAACGTAAAAAAAATGGCTACTTCTTTGCCGCTTGCATGGGTCACTTGACATAGTTGGTGAAATCCGTCTTTAGACGCCAAAACAATAAAAATACTATTAGAGCAAAATATTTTATACTGAGTTTAAATCTGATCTTCGTCCACAGATTATTTAATCTGTGGACGAATGAACATAATCTTCTCTACGACTAATGAACATAATCTTCTCTACGACTAATGAACATAATCTTCTCTACGACTTTGTAACTGCTTCTTACACGGCTGATTTGATTTCCTTTGTCAATGAGGGAAAAAAATCTTAAGAAATTAAACTCCTGCAAAACCTGTCATTTGTTATGAGCAGCGAATGAGTTCAAAATGTTCCTTGCTTTTAATTGCATCTAGCCCAGTGAGAATGGGATGTAATTTTATATATTTCTAGTAACTTTAAAGCGAGCAGAATGAAAAAATACCTCCTGTTCTTACTGGTAAGACAAAGCAACAAGGACAAATGTTTAAAGAAATGTATGTAAATATTTATTTAAATAAATTCATGAAATGATCTCGATGTCAGCTGCCTACATTTAAGATTTATTATATTCCACGGTCTTGATGTTGTAACAAGACTGACATAACATTTTAGTCATATTTCATGGAACCGCCCTCTAGAGTCTGAGCACTCGTACAGGAAAAAGCTTCGTCATCTAAAGCACATTTTGTATCCATCCAGTCAATTGGGTGCCTTATTTCAACCTTTGCCACTCATTTGTATCTCTTTACTGACATATAATTTTCCTGAGCATTGCGATCTTCACTTATATATATGTGGTAAACAAATTTTATCTGAATCCATTTGTCAGTAATGGAACACGAAAGTGATGATTCTGCTACTCCCCCTATGGGACATCATATTTCCCATTTATCCTAAAATGAGATCCATTAAGAAATTGCAAACAGGCAAAGTATTAATTTTGATAACATTGCTGCGAGTGCATTCAAAACTTGAGAAAATAAGCTTAAATCTATTTAAAACTCCTGACAGAAAGAGAGATTTCTCTTTTAAAATAATTTCGCGTCGACGTAAAATTTACTCATACGAAAAATGTGTTTCAGAAACAAGAAAGAGATTCCCACAAATGATGGTTCTAAGAATTTTACTTTTTCCCAGCTCTAAAACAAAACGAATTTTTTTGGCTCATTTAAAAAGTAAGGAGGTAAATCATGTAGTGGGAAAATTATAAAGCTTTGTTTTTTGCGAAAGATTGAGAAAAAGCTTTTTGTGATATTAGATATTAACATCTATCGTTAAAAACGGGGAAACCTAATTAAGTTCTTTATTTTTGGGAGGAAGTATGATATTTTTAGTTTCTGCAAAACATCTCTTAAACGTTAGAGAAGAAAAAGGTGGCACGATTTTTACTTGCCTTTACGTTTGCAATTTCACCTTGAAGAAGAACGATATGAAAAAAAGAACAAGCAAAAGAACGTAGGCCTTTAGAAAATCAAATTTTTTATGTTGACGCACGTTTTTGATCACTTCCCTACTATACACAAGATCAGTAAGAGCTTGCTTTGAACCATGAAATATTTTTCTCACTCCGCTTTTTTTTTTTTTTTTTTTTTTGGAGGTTTAACGACCACCGTGAGCAACTCAATGGGCTATAAGCAGTCGCCCGTCCCTAATTTAGGGTCACTGGTTCCACGGAAGGGAGAGAGCCAGTGCCGTAAGACAAACACAACATCCATGCCTCACCGGGATTCGGACCCGGACCCCTTCGGACGAATGATCATAGGCCAACGCCTTAGACCACTGCGCCACCGGGGCGGCATTCCGCTTTTATGAAGCGTAGGTAACGAAATACACCCTAAACACACATTGATGATTGCTACATTATTTCTGCATAGTAAAATAAAATTCTTTATATTCCATGCGAATTTATCCATACATGTAGGCTGTAAAAACATTTATTATGTGACTACTGAAAGAATAATAAACAAGAAAGTTGACACCGAATTTTCGATTGTAATAAGCACGTTATTTGAACCCGTTCTGATGCGAATTAAATTTACCAAAGCTATTCAAAATCAATGAAACCTGTTTGGAAAAGAGTCAACCGGTTTTCACAATCCATAAAACATCCGGAAATAGAAACATTTACTTTGTTCCACCAGCGGCTAAAAACCATGTTATGAAAATTAACAAATGGCACACAAAAAGTTTTTCATAGCACAAGGTAGGCATCATAAACAAAGAGATTTACAAATGGAACAGTAAAAGAAAAAATGTAGAAGGAAACACGATATAAGAGTATGTCTGCTAGCGGAAGAACTTTGCATAATGGAAAAAGTGAAAATAGGTGAAAAATATTCATGGGCAAATCTATGCTAAGGAAAAACAACTTTTAAAATACGTCTCCCGAAAGCAGAGATAGCGAGAAAAAGGTTTCGACCTTTACGCTCCTAGCGGAAAATTTTCAGCTTTTTAAAGAGGCTAATGTTCTACATCTTTATTGTAGCGAATCTAATACAGTGAAAAAGAAATTCCTCAATAGTGTTTTTAGAAGTGGAGGTACAGCTGTAAATTGAAGTAGAGAAACACCACCTACTGACAGAAAAACCTACTGCAAATTAAAGCAGAGAAACACCACCTACTGTAAACTGAAGTACAGAAACACCTACCGTAAACTGAGTACATAAACACCACTTACTGACAGAAACACCTCCTGCTAACTGAAGTACACAGACAGTATCTACTGACAGAGACACCTACTGCAAACTGAAGAAGAGAAACATCACCTACTGACAAAACCACCTACTGTAAACTGAAACAGAAAAACACCACCTACTGACAGAACACCTACTGCAAAGTGAAGTAGAGAAACACCACCTATAAAATTCCTTATATACTAGCTAAAAGTGTTCTACAAAGCAAATGGCATCCGGTGTTGAAATAATTTTTCAAAACGCACATGTAAAAGCAGAGATATTGAGATAAACACGTTACGCATTTGCGCTCCCTAGCGTCGAAATTGTGCATTATTTTGGGAAGAAAATACGCACACAAAATTCGCATAGTTAGTAGCATCAAACCAAAGAAAAGTTTTGCATTCGGGTTTTTTGTCCCGCAAGTATTGCTGTAAACGGAATCGTGAGCTTACGTCCTCTGGTGGCAGAAGAACGTAGGCCTTTAGAAAATCAAATTTTTTATGTTGACGCACGTTTTTGATCACTTCCCTACTATACACAAGATCAGTAAGAGCTTGCTTTGAACCATGAAATATTTTTCTCATTCCGCTTTTTTTTTTTGCAGGTTTAACGACCACCGTGAGCAACTCAATGGGCTATAAGCAGTCGCCCGTCCCTAATTTAGGGTCACTGGTTCCAGGGAAGGGAGACAGCCAGTGCCGTAAGACAAACACAACATCCATGCCTCACCGGGATTCGGACCCGGACCCCTTCGGACGAATGATCATAGGCCAACGCCTTAGACCACTGCGCCACCGGGGCGGCATTCCGCTTTTATGAAGCGTAGGTAACGAAATACACCCTAAACACACATTGATGATTGCTACATTATTTCTGCATAGTAAAATAAAATTCTTTATATTCCATGCGAATTTATCCATACATGTAGGCTGTAAAAACATTTATTATGTGACTACTGAAAGAATAATAAACAAGAAAGTTGACACCGAATTTTCGATTGTAATAAGCACGTTATTTGAACCCGTTCTGATGCAAATTAAATTTACCAAAGCTATTCAAAGTCAATGAAACCTGTTTGGAAAAGAGTTAACCGGTTTTCACAATCCATAAAACATCCGGAAATAGAAACATTTACTTTGTTCCACCAGCGGCTAAAAACCATGTTATGAAAATTAACAAATGGCACACAAAAAGTTTTTCATAGCACAAGGTAGGCATCATAAACAAAGAGATTTACAAATGGAACAGTAAAAGAAAAAATGTAGAAGGAAACACGATATAAGAGTATGTCTGCTAGCGGAAGAACTTTGCATAATGGAAAAAGTGAAAATAGGTGAAAAATATTCATGGGCAAATCTATGCTAAGGAAAAACAACTTTTAAAATACGTCTCCCGAAAGCAGAGATAGCGAGAAAAAGGTTTCGACCTTTACGCTCCTAGCGGAAAATTTTCAGCTTTTTAAAGAGGCTAATGTTCTACATCTTTATTGTAGCGAATCTAATACAGTGAAAAAGAAATTCCTCAATAGTGTTTTTAGAAGTGGAGGTACAGCTGTAAATTGAAGTAGAGAAACACCACCTACTGACAGAAAAACCTACTGCAAATTAAAGCAGAGAAACACCACCTACTGTAAACTGAAGTACAGAAACACCTACCGTAAACTGAGTACATAAACACCACTTACTGACAGAAACACCTCCTGCTAACTGAAGTACAGAGACAGTATCTACTGACAGAGACACCTACTGCAAACTGAAGAAGAGAAACATCACCTACTGACAAAACCACCTACTGTAAACTGAAACAGAAAAACACCACCTACTGACAGAAACACCTACTGCAAAGTGAAGTAGAGAAACACCACCTATAAAATTCCTTATATACTAGCTAAAAGTGTTCTACAAAGCAAATGGCATCCGGTGTTGAAATAATTTTTCAAAAAGCACATGTAAAAGCAGAGATATTGAGATAAACACGTTACGCATTTGCGCTCCTAGCGTCGAAATTGTGCATTATTTTGGGAAGAAAATACGCACACAAAATTCGCATAGTTAGTAGCATCAAACCAAAGAAAAGTTTTGCATTCGGGTTTTTTGTCCCGCAAGTATTGCTGTAAACGGAATCGTGAGCTTACGTCCTCTGGTGGCAGACCTGTTTGTCAGGTAAAATTTGAAATCATATGAGAAGCATTTCGCAGCGGAAAAGCTCTCGAACAAAGAATTTTTGAAATCGGACTCTTAAAAGCAGAGATACCACAAAAATCACGATATGAATCTACGCTCCCGGTCAGAAAAACACATGCATTATTTTAAGAAGGAAAATATTCCAAAAGGTTTTCCGAGATGAGCGATATTGGTCCTGGAAAGAACTTTCTCAATTGAGATTTCAGGAACTCTGATTTTCCTGCAAATACATCAGAAACAAAAATTAAAGCTTGCGTCCCCTGGTGACCAAACAATTCTTTACCAAATATTAGAAATCCCTTGCAAAGTATTTCATATCAAGAGCTTTATGCGATGCAAGAAGAATTTTTCAAATAGGAGTTTTAGAAGCAGAGATATCGGGAAAATGAAGTTTACCTAAACACGTGAGGCTACTACAAATTGTGTCTATAAACTAATGATGTGTGTCTATAAACTACTTGAAAATCTTAAAATTATATGAAAACATTTCGGACGGAAAACGCTATCCAACAGAGAAGAAATTTTTCAAATCGGACACTTAGAAGCAGATATATTGACAAAAATATGATATACATGTACGCCCCTGGCGGAGAAACCATGCATTATTTTAAGAAAGAAATATTCCGAAATGGTTTGTCGGCTTCAGTAGTATCGGCGGTAAACGAAAATATTTTTTCAATTGTGATTTTAGAAGCTCAGATTTTGCTGCAAATGCATTAGAAACAGAAATTGAAACCTACGCTCCCTGGTGGCCAAACCATGTTTTACCAAAAATTAGAATATACCCCATGCAAAATATTTTCCATCACGAGCTGTATCCTGTGCAGAAATAATTTTTCAAATCGGAATTTTAGAAGCAGAGATATCGGGGGAAACGCAATTTAATTTTACGTCCCCCAGTGGAAAATCTATGCGTGACTTGAAAAAGCGAGTACATTTAAAGGAGTCTTCATCGTAAATGGAATCAAAAGGGAACATACGTTTTTCAATCGGATGTTTAGAAGCAAAATATATGGAATAAAATGTACTTTGAATTCGATATCATCTGCATTTACGCCCTCTAGCAGCGAAATTGTGCATCGTAAAAAAATGAACGATCGTCATGCCCACATTTCAAGCTTCTCAATGCAAAAATAATTTTTCAAATTGAACAGTTAGTTGCAGCAATATGGTGTCCACAAGTTGATAGACGGACGGACAAATAGGTAAGATAAACACGATCTTTTTTTAACAAAAGACGTGCTAATAATGTTTAATGGAAATAATCATAAGTGTCGAAAAACTCATTTGCAACTGGACATGCACCACCGACTCAATGTACAGAGTTAGTTGTACACCCCCGTTTTACATATTTTGAGCGATAACGTAGTAGCACGTGATATAAACGTCACGTGAGGCTACTACAAATTGTGAACACTCATCCTCTGAACGCAATCAGAAAACGCTTGCCAGTAATGAAGAAAAGTGCCCAATTCCACCTTTGCTACATTGTAGATAGTTGGTGCCCAGAGATAAGGTGACAGTATTTTGGAAACAGCCGCACTTGTTGCCTGCTTCCGTACTACTATATAAAGGTGTACCAGGAAGTTATTAACCATGAATAGACATCCAACAGGAGGACTCATATTGGATGCGCAGAACATATTGGCACACGCAGAACATCCTCGAGGTGAGCGTCGGGTGTCGAGGTGAGCGTGCTACGGTCAAGTTTGGAGATGGCAGTGTACTGGTCTGGGGTGTTTTTCGTGGTATGGTCTCGGTCCATTGATTATCGTGGACAAACCTGTTAACCAGCGCGTCTACCTCGATATTCTGGACAATTATACCTTACCAACTCTGTGGTATTACACTATGGAACCGAGCTTTGTTGGTACCAGCAGGATAATGCACCGAGCTATAAAGCAAGGACTGTTATGGCGTGGTTTGACGATAATTCCGTGTTGTGTGTCGACTGGCCATCACAGGGTCCTGATCTTAATCCCATAGAGCACCTATTGGATGAATTAGAGCGCCGCATAAGAAGTTTGGAACCAAGGGCAACTACTAAGCAGCAGTTAGGGGGAGCATTATATGCTGAATGAAAGCTCATACCTATCGCTGTGTTCCAAAACCTTGTCGAAAGCATGTCTCGAAGGCTCAGTGCATGCATTAAAGCCAAAGATCGACCGACCCGTACTAATGTATGTCAATAAATGTTATGTTAGGTTTCTCTTTTAGGTGTCCGGAGACTTTTCTCAATATAGTGTATATTTTAATTTACAAGTTGGGTTTCTATATTTGTCGTCATCTTTCTTCTGTTATGCATCAGCTTTTTCGTTCGTTCAGATATTTTTCTTCATGCAGATTTTGTTCTCAGAACTGCTAATTTTTTTCACGACTTCCATATGAGCTTTACTAAGTTGTTAACTTCGGAGATGTCTGCTTGTCGTGCTGCTTGAGGTTTCATTGCAGAGAATCGGCTTCTCGGTTCCAATTGAAAGGTTGATGATGATGTTTTTTTTAATATTTTTTAAGCTTTATGAATATGTGTCTTTCAAGTTTTTTGATACGAGGAATCTTACTCCTCACCATTCTGTGGTCACTTTCTGCATCGAACCTGTTAAGCACACTGCAGGCTTCGAAGATGTTTCTCGTTGAACAGTAATAAAATCAGCGTTACTTATTACGCCAATAGGGTGCACCCATGTCCATTTCTTATGAGGATTTTTCTCGAAAAAGGAGTTATTTATGAAATACGTTCCCGTTTCTGACATGAAAAGACATGAAAGGAATACTAAATGTGCACCCACAGAATTTCTTGAACTGAAGATCCAATACTTCTAAACTAAATATCGTGACTGTCAATGAATGAATGAATGTATGTATGTATGTATGTATGTATGTATGTATGTATGTGTGTATGTGTGTGTATGTATGTATGTACAGGTGTTGTCCAAAAAAATGGATACACCTCCTGAAAATAGTTACTTTGGTATGTGCTGCTTTTTGAGTAAAACGAACATGTAGCTACATTTCTTTTTGTAGAAAAGTGTTGCTTATCGTCTCAAGGGTCTGTGTGATTGCATTGTAAATTGGTGTTTGCATAATTTCGTTCCAGGTGATGGAACAATGAGTGACCTGTCGGACTTCCAAAGAGGGCAAATTGTAGGAGCCCCTCTGGTTGGTGCGTCGGTAACCACAGTGGTACAGGTATTGGGGGTATCGAGAGGTACCGTGTCGAAAGTCATGCCAGCATACAATGTTCACGGCACAACATCATCTGCGAGACACAATTGTGGAAGGTAAAACAAACTCACTGCGAGAGACAGGAGGACATTCAAGATGATTCTGACCGCAAGGAGGAAGACTACGGCGACGAAAGTGACTGCTGAGCTAAATGCATATCTGCAAAACCCAGTGTCGATCCATACTATGCGAAGGTAATTGCATAAGTACAATATTTACGGCAGAGCTGCGATTGCAAAACCCCTGGTGTCACAGGTGAATATGAAACGGAGACTACAGTGGTGCCAGGAACATAAAACGTGGACTGCGGATCAATGGAAACATCTCTTGTTTTCCGATGATTCAAGTTTCTCACTATTCCTCCCTACAGGACGGGCTTACGACGTGTGGAAAACCCCCACAGAAGTCTACAACCCAGACTGTCTCCTTCCTATAGTGAAGCATGGGGCGGTTCCGTAATGGTTTGGGCTACGATCTCGTGGTTTTCAGTAGGTCCCATTATCACCTTACAAAGCCGGATCACTAGTTGTGACTATGTCACTCTTTTGGCCGACATTGTGCATTCAATGGCGTAGACATTGTTTACGTCAGGGGATTGCACCTTTCAAAATGGTAATGCCCCGATTCACAGAAGTCGAACTGTTCAATCATGGTTTCAGGAACACGAGGGTTGCACACCTCCCTAGCCTGCACAATCACCGGACTTAAACAACGTTGAGTCCCTGTGGTCTGTGTTTGAAAACAGGGTGCAATCCAGTTATCCTCCAAAGGCGTCTCACAAATGCCAAGGGTGCTCCCACACCATATTAGGTACGTTACACCTATTGTTTCAAGGTGTTTCCATTATTTTGGACAACCCCTGTATTTATGTATGCATGTATGCATGTATTGATGGATAACAGTGGCGTAGCGTGCCCAACTAGGTTGGGTGAGGTTTGTTAGGGAAAAAAACACAAACATTTTGCTATGTAACCCTAGCTGAAAAATTCACGCATTGATTTTGAACATACGAAAGCATTCTTTCTGTTTAGCGGTCGTTGAATAAAAAAAAAGGATTAATTTTTTCTACCCCATCCTATATGGATAGCAACACTTCAAATTCTGTTTTTAAATCTATGATCGTAAACACATCGATTCGCACTGCAACGAAAAGACAGAAATACTGCAATTTCCTGGTAGAATGTTGAATTGTGTATATGACTTCACGCGATTCCAAACGCAAACGAATTACCACTAGTGCTTTTTTTAGTCGTGCACATCCTGGAAGTTTAGCTTCTGCGTGAATAAAAACGTGACCTGCAGCGCTATCTGGTGAGCATTGCATCACAGATGATTTACACGCCTCGTGTGTTCATTGGCGAAATAGCACACCTACTGATGCGAATACTACAAAACTATGATTTGTTTACTCAACGAAGCTGTTCCACGTTACGAAAACGTTGTATAAGGAAATTAACTTTAGGCACTCCGCGAAGCTATAGGACGAAGTTTGGTGAGTTTGTTGCGCAAAAACATAATATAACAGCAACTCGTATCATAACGTTGAATTGCGTTGCTCCATGGGACTGAAAGTGGTGCCGCCCCGGTGGCGCAATGGTCTAAGCGATGGCCTCTGATCATTCGTCCGAAAGGGGTCCGGGTTCGAATCCCGGTCAAGCTTGGATGTTGTGTTTGTCTTACGGTACTGGCTCTCTCCCTTCCCTGGAACCAGTTACCCTAAACTAGGGACGGGCGACGGCTTATTGCCCATTGAGTTTCTCACGGCGGTCGTTAAACCAACAATAAAAAAAACTGCAAGTTGTGCTCTATTTGGCTAGCACACCGTGAAAGCTTAGTTGTAATGTTTTAAACCACACAAAAATAAAAACGTGGCCTGCAGCGCCATCTAGGTTACGTTTGTATCACAGTTGCTAGAAAACCGTCTGATGCCCTGTCGGTAAACCGCACACCTGTGGATTTTTGAACAAACGTGATATTATGATTAATGAACAAATCTTCTCCTTTCAATGAAAACATTGTATGTGGGAATTAATTTTAGTCACCACTCGAAGACTTAGGACAAACTCTAGAGAGTTTTGTTAGAAATAAAACTTAAAATGTAATGTTGATAATATAGGTTGAATAAATTGCAACGACATCTGTGTGGGTGTACGTCGACACATAGCACACCCCCATATTCGCTAATGATAGATAAATAGATAGTGTGTGTGCTCGTGCGCGCGCGCGCACAAGCACACACACTATCAGCACACAGCGTTTCTTCAAGCACACAGCGTTTCTTCAAGCACACAGCGTTTCTTTCGACAGGGGTCGCGCCAAATTCCTGCCCCAAATCCCATGGGTGTCTTAGTCCTGATTGCTCTATATGGACCTTTTTGAAAGTTATGAACGGTTGGGATAGTTTTGAACTGTGTTAGAAATCTTAGAACGGGTCCACATGAAGTGAGAAGAAGAGAACTTACATGGCGAGGTGCTCTTCTGATTTAAGACGTGCGTTCTCCATCAAACCAATGTTTAATGACAATAATGGATTATCTAGATAGATTTAGTGTTTACTTGCCTACATCTCAAAGATATTTTTCTTTGGGGAATAAATAAGGTTATGAGAAACGGTACAAAGTCTTGGAATAGGGAGTTCACCAAGGGTAATTAAACATTTCCAGAAGTACACATTGATGATTTTGTTTTTAAAAGTTCTTACTTTTGGTTCTTGCATGGACACAGCTGACAAATAATTGCGTTAAAGAGAACCTTAAAAATTTGGAACGCATAAAGTTGAAATTGAAGGGCATTTTCCTTTTTTGTGCTGCTAAAGCTAACTTTTGCGGTGAGAAAAAACTTTTAAGAGAGAGACATGTTTACATGACGTTAATTACATCTGTTTCTTTTTCAGTTAATTATATTCACGCGATGCATTTTAGTGAAACAGACTGTGAGGAAGATGAGAATGTGACTTATCTTTCGAAATATAAGTAATTCAGAACTTCCATTTTATCCCTAAAACGCGTTGCAAAACTTTGGCTGCATTACGTATCTCACGAATGCGGTGCTTTGTATTTTGGGTCCCTGAAACAAAAAAATATTTCCCGCCAAAACGTGGTAATAGATCGTGCAGTGATAAGTGATGAACAGAAGACCAGTCTTTACAAATCCACTACATCGCAGAAAAGCTGATTTGCATGTTTTGATGCTATTTGGTGCATCGAAGCATACACAGCTTGGTCATCTCTCACATTCACTCCCCTACCACTGAATTAGAAGCTTTTATGCTGTGCATAAACGTCACTTAAGCAGCGCATATGCTTTGTACGTGGTCACGTGTGTCATATCATGATTTAGGCAACTACGAGGGTTGTACCGAAAGTAATGCTACAGTGAGCATTTTGCCTTAACTGACAGAGGTCATTCAAATTGCACATTAATACATACAATTGGGGTGGACTAAGAACATCAAATAGAAGTCATCGCTCTTTCTACGGTGATAAGTGAGCCACGGAAAAATTCTCATCGGCCTCCACCGGGAATCGAACCCAGGTCTTCCAGTTACGCGCTGGACATGCTACCACTGCACAAGAGCGGCCTCGAATTCTCCAGACTCACATAAGACTAACTACCAAACCACATGGCAGGTTGTTTCTTGGAGCCCCGCACAATGCTGGGGATTCACCAAAGATGGAAACCAGCAACTGAACAAATAACTAGGAGGCGAGTGGATAATTAATAAACACAATTGATGTGGACTAGGAACATCCAACAGAGGTCATCGCTCTTTCCATGTTTGTAAGTGAGTCACGGAAAAAATTATCATCGGACACCACCGGGAATCGAACTCAGGATCTTCCAGTTACGCCCCTAACGGCGAAATCCCTGCCATGTGGCTTTGTAATTAGTCGTATGTGAGTCTGGAGAATTCGAGGCAGCTGTGGTGTAGCGGTTGCATGTCCGGCGCATTAGTAGAAGACCCTGGGTTCGATTCCCGGTGGCGGCCGATGAGAATTTTCCGTGATGCACTTATAAACTGGAAAGAGCGATGACTTCTGTTCAAATTGCATATGTTGGTAGAGTTACCCTTTCTCTATACATAGGTGCTACTCAACATAGTCACCATCACAAGCGATGCATTAGCGTCATCATTGAACCGAACTCTCGAATATTCTTTTAAAAAATATCAGATGTGGACTGTTGTACCCACTTCTTCACAGCCACTTTCACCTCGTTCATGACATCAAATCGTTGTCCCGGGAGACTGCTCTTCATTGGGCCTGACAGGTGAAAGTCAGAGGGTGCCAGATCTAGGTTGTACGCCAGATGGAGGACCACCCACCAGCCTAATTGGCTAATCGCCTGATTTGTTGCCAAAGAGCTCGCATTGTCATGATGAATGTGAATCCATTTTCAGATCTATGCTCGGTATCTTCCTTCTTGTGGTTTCTCTAAGCTTCTTGAGTGTCCCAATGTTCCGCTCGATGGTCACGGTACAGCCACGCTCCAGAAGATCAAGGAGAATGACACCCCCGTCATCCTCCCCCAAAGGAAACAGTCACCATGACTGTCTGTACTTATCGCTGGCTCCTAAACTTCTTAGGCCTTGGTCAAGAAGTGCGACGCCATTCCATTGACTGACTCTTCGTTTCCGGATCGTAAAGATACTCTCACGTTTCATACCCTGGAAAAATGTGTCTTCATTGGCTTCAAACTCTTCCAGCAGATCGGAGCACACTTCCACCCTTCTCTCCTTCAAACCGGGTGTCAGCAGCTGAGGTACCGAGTTTGCACATACTTTCCGATACCCTAAGTGTTTTCCACCATCTTCTGTATGGCATTGTGACCACAGTCAAGTTGTGTAACCAGCTCACGGAGTGTTACTCTTCTCTCTGCGCGAATCAATTCATCCACTCACGGACGATTCGTGTCGGTGGTCATAAAAGACGATCTCCCACTTCGTGGTTAATCTTCACTGATGTTTCCTATTCCTTAAATTTCTTCATCCATCTGTGCACATTGTTCTTTTCAATGGTGTAATCTCCGTAAACATTCTCAAGCCTTCTGTGGATGTCAGACAGCCTACATCCTTTTTTCGTCAAGAACTCAATGACGGCACGTTTATTCTTTTTGAAATCTTTTTTTTACCCGCAATGAAGAAGAAGGGTTACTATAGAGAAAGAGTTACTCTACCAGCATGTGCAATTTCAACCACCTTTGTCAATTAATAAGGCATGGCTTTCCGTACAGCCCTCGTATTTTAAGACTGCTACTCATCAGTAATTGCCAGTAGTTTCGATCACAACGGTAAAAACAAAAAATCTTTCGGAGTTGGATGTTATTGTGGGTGCCTGAAAGTTCGGGTGGCCGTCTGTCTGGAGCTGCGGTACTGAAAAAAGCACAGCCCACTGGTTTTTCAAAATACATGTATAAGATATCCCGGGTTTTTAATCAGGGAAAATCAACTTACATTGTTTTTCTATGAGGTGTAACTGCAGAGCGACGACAGTCAGTGAGGAACAAGGTCATCGTCATCTCAGAAGACTTCTACGGTGAAATATGATTTCTTGTGTTCAGTAATTGGCCGAGGCATTAAACTAAGGCCCATACATCAGTGCAATACGCGCAGGAAATTGAATAGGATCGGCATTGGCAGTTTCAAGAAAATACGTAAACCACTGATTTCTGCAAAGAACCGGAAAGTTCTTCAACACTGGTGGCAGGAACACCGTGACTCAACACTAGGAGACAGAAAGAAGTCATGTGACACGACAAGTTCCGTTACACATTGATCTGTGGCGACGGTAGGCGGAGTGTTTGACGGGATCCCAAAGAGGAACTGGACCTAACTTGTCTCGCAAACCGAACTGAAGGTTCTGGATGTGGTGTGATGGTGTGAGAAACGTTCCCTTGATACGAAACGAGGGTCCTAGTGTTTCTAGAAGTTCAATTGTCCTACAAGGATTATCTGAAAATTCTTTCTGATCAAGAGCATCCAGCCATTCTGAGTTTCTATCCAAAATGTGACGGTATGTTTCATGGACAAAAATTTGGCTTTCTGTAACGCAAAATGTACTCACCAGTGGTTCAGAGAGCAGGACGGCGACTTCTACCATCTTCGTTGTGGCCACCACATAGCCCATTTCTGAAACTCATTAAGAATGTATGGTATTTGTTAGAAAAGAAAACAGATCAGGGAGCAAAGTCCTTTTCTTACATATCTGAACCAGTTAAATGACTGTTTGATGAACGCCTGTTATGATGCTCTACACGTAGATGCACTTCACTCCAGCAGCTTGCGGGACCTACGTCGTATCAGAATAATATGACTATCCCGGAATCACAGGGCATCCACTCATACGCGTTGTGTGACAAGGTCGACCAACCGGAGACATAAGCGATCGGCCAGAGCAGATTACCCATAGTGCGTAACGTGAGCACAATAGACAGAAGTAGTGATCTGATGCCGTTCAAAAAAAATGATCATCGACTACCGCACCAAAGGTAAAGAATCTCATAAACAGCAGACTTCGTGGGCTGTTCGTGAGGGGCTGTAGTATGGGTGTACCAAGAATGGACCGCTGGCACACCGAGCATCTACCGACGTCATAACTGTGCAGCCCCACAGACTATAGACCCCAGAGGAGAACGTCGCATCCGTCGATTGGTAAACGGGAATCGATAAGCAACAGTGCAGCAGATGACCACACAAATGAACGGTGAGTCACCCAGGTAGGTGTCTTCGATAACAGTAGAGCATACCCTGTTTTGCATGGGTCTCCGGAGTTAACTCTGCGCCAAGGCACCCATATTTACCCACGTCGACTGAGAACGATGCCTCCAGTCCGCATGGGACTGCCGTCTCTGGTCAGTGGAAAAAGTTTGCCTTCTCCGACGAATTGTGGTTCTACTCCCCAGATGTGACGGGTGGCGTCAGACACACGAGAACCAACACCCAGACATGCTTGTTTGCCAAGTACAAACCGACAGTGGCATGTGCATGTCTGGGTGATGCTTTCCTGCTATGACCTTAGACCGCTGATAACATTCAATGGGTCGCTGAACATCAATGGCTACCTCTGCATCCTCGATGCCCACATGCATCCCTTCAGGTTGGGTGTTTACTCTGGTTTTGATATTGTCTACCAAAAGGACACTGCGCCGTGCCACGTTGCTAAGGGGTGCGTGACGGCTTCCAAGAGCACGTCAGCGATGTTTCCGTTTTCCGTTGGACGGCGAAATCGCCAGATCTCAATCCCACAAATCACTTGTGGTACCATTTGGATCTGCAAGTTCGACGTGCTGACCAGCCACCACGTCATCTCCGGGACATCCGTGTTCTGCTGCTGTTCGAATGGGCAGATGTGCCTCGGGCAACCTTCCAGGTCTTCATTGTTTCCATGCCACACAGTCTTGCCGCTGTGATCAGAACAAACAATGGTCGTTCTCCCTATTAGTTAGGTGGTCATAGTACTCTGATACGGCTGTGTATGCTGAGCCGCAGTATAGCCCATTGAGTTGCTCACGGTGGTCGTTAAACCTCCAATCAAAAAAAGAATACCAAGCCGCGTACGTTTGGACTGAAAAAGGTCCAACTCAATACTGAATAAAAAATTCAAATTAAGTGGTCGGCATGTGTACAAAGCGGCATCCTTAAGTAGAAAATCACTATGTTTATGCTCTAGAAACGTCAAAAGTCGCATCTAAAAACATGAAAACTCTCTGCGACTTCAGTGTGTCTCTTGCCTATCTGTAAACATGTAGCACAAGAACTTCAAAAAAGGGTAAAACCAATGGTACCACCTTATGCATAATTCAATGAGAAAGTAAAATTCTAGCGTATAAAACGGAAATGTTGTAACAATAATGAACAACTCCCTCACTACGACACTGGCTACCGGCGAATTCTAAAACTCTTGCGTGGTCTGCTTTGACGCAGAAACTTAACCTTATACGTGGGCTGACTTCATTTACGGTAATATCGATTTCTACAGCGTGAACTGGAGTTTTTGATAAAGTGTCCTGCACGATACCGTTCGCTATAATTTTGTTTACCAAAGTTTTTCTCGGGTCAGGCGGTAAACCTTTTAATCGTTACTTGTTTGGCATTCTTTAGCTACTAAATTTATGCATTATGTTGTTATCTCATCCGACTAGCTTCCGAAATTGCATCAATTTGCATTTAAGGATCAGTAGCGGAAAAGAACTATAAACCTCCACGCTCAGGTGGCATATGCAATTGATCAAACTTGCATGCGTGCCTGACGCTATTTTTTGCGCTCAGTGGAGAGCACGAAGGAGCTCTAATAGCTAAGAATCTTTACTCTGTCCTTTTTATATAGCAAATAGTGTTTTGATCGAAAGAAAATCGATCTCGATATTTTCACTTGAGAGGTGTTTTTTGGAAAAATATATAGCATACACCGATGAGTTAATGTATTATAACCAGATACCTAATAAGCTTTAAGACCCTATTTAGCCCGCAAAACAGAGGCCACTAGGCGAGGAATAGATTCCATGAGGTGGCGATACGTATCCTGGGGTATCTGATACCATAATGTCAACAGCTGGTCCCCCAGTTCCCGTACACATTAAGGTGGTGGTGATTTATCGCGAAAGCGCTTTTCGAAGTCGTACAACAAATGCTCGTTTGGGCTCATGTCAGGTGAATTTGGAGGCCACAGGGCATAAACGGAAAATCACCAGCCTGTTCCTCGAACCTTTCCTTGACGATTCTGACAGTGTGGCATGGCGCATTATCCTATTGGTAACGATCAGAGAACACAGTTGCCATGAATGGATGAACTTGGTCCGCAACGATGAAGATGTCCCAATAAAAAATCCACAACAGCATAACACCGCCGTCGGCGGCCTGTTTCCGCCCAACAGTGCATTCGGGTGTCATAGCCTCCGTTGGTAATCGGCGTACACACTCTCGGCCGTCTGAGTGATGCACCAAGAATCTTTATTCGTCAGACCAGGCCACATTCTTCCAATCATCCAAGGTCCAATCTTGATGATCTTGGGACGTATTCGCGCGCTTTGGCGATGACGTGCAGTGAGTATGGGGATCCGGCTGAGTCTTCGGCTAGGCAGGTCCATGCGCAGAAGGCTGCGATGAACTGTCTGCTGTGCACATTTTTCCGATCACCACTGTTGTAGCTGAGGGTGATTTGTTACACTGTGGCCATGCGGACGCTTTGAACAATGCGCGACAGTCTCCGCTCTTCTCTGGCATCATTGAGCTGTGTACGACACGCGGTGATCTGTAACCCACGTTTGATACATACTCGCTACAGCGTCACGTGAACAACCCATAAGCCGCGTCGTTTCCGAAATCGTAGTTCCGAGGCGCCATGTCATCATAGTTTGTTCTTTATTAAACTCCGATAAATCGGCAGCTTTTCCCATTCTGACTCCGCACACTCTACTAACCGAAAGCCGGTCCTCTGGTTGTATATATACTGCTCTCTGAACTCTGAACGTCACCTGCGCCACCGTTCGGTCTCCAGGGCGGTCATTTTTCAAGATTGGGGGTGGCCGTAATGTAATTTCTCATCGTGGTACGTTAAATATGGAAGTAGACATGGCTTAAAAATCTTTAAAAATACATCGTCTTGGAACGGGATTGCATATGCGATGCTATATGTATTCCCGCTCCAGAACGATGCAGTTTTCAAGTTTTCTAACGCATGTCTACTTGCATGATTAATTTGGCATCCATCTACATGTAACACCTATTTAACTGTCATTTACAATAAATGCCAGTAGCAGGATTAATTACACAATTTTTAAATAATTATGTGAAGGATTTGTACACGGGTTTACATTTTAGAATTTTCAGGCAAAGTGCCTCAGGCAAGTGACTAGAATCCTCGTTTAACCTTGTGAAAACCCAAATTTGTACGTGTCGGGGATCGAAACCGCTCCCTCTTATTTCGGGGTAAGTTGGCCTCCCAAGTAAGCCACACGGACAAAATGTATCCCTGCAGATTTGTCGTCTTGAAACGCGCTTTACCTCTGTGGTACGTCACGTCATCTTTCTCTTATTTTCTTTTTTAAGCGAAGAAAGAACTTTTTCATTAATTCTAGACGACGTGTGGAACAAAGATCACACATTTTTCGAAACACCCAACAGCAAATATAATCCATTTTTACGTTCGGGCGACAATGTGAAAGCACAACTTTGTTTGTGACGGAGATCGAAACTTGGCTACCCCCTTACTCCGGAGCAAGTTGCTTTCCCACCTAAGCTACACAGGCGGAATGCATAGCTGGAGATTTGCTGTCTTGTCACGTGATTTATCTCTTTAGTACGTCACAGATTCAAGTTCATCATGTACTGACTGGGAATCCTCTTCGGACATAATGATGATAAGTGTAATAATATAGCTCTCGCGGATATGCTGAATAAAAGGGTCATCTCCAGTCTGAAATTATAATACCCATTATTGGAATTTAAGGCTATATTATGAAGGTTGATGGTGA
Organism: Macrothele yani; assembly: GCA_039090855.1. Taxonomy (NCBI): domain Eukaryota; kingdom Metazoa; phylum Arthropoda; class Arachnida; order Araneae; family Macrothelidae; genus Macrothele; species Macrothele yani. Next base: position 194,303,324 of record CM076995.1, read on the forward strand.
CAAATATTTTGAGATAGCATATAAAATACTCAGTGCGACAATTAAGCGATGATGCCGATTTTTTTAAATCTCGGTAAAACACACGGGTAGGAAAAGCTTGGTTTTTTTAAGCTTTCCAACCGTATATTCAGCAGCTTTGTCAGTCTGTCTGTCTGTCCGTCTGTTTGCCCGTTCGCACGATAACTCACGTAAAAATGATTCGATTTCGATAAATTTTAGTCTGTATTAGGAGACCACCTAGGAATGAACCCAATTGAAAAACGGCGGAATGGGTTTAAAGTTCAGGACATAGAAGCGGGGTACATTCCATTGCCTTTATGCGTTTAACTTACGTAAAAATGCTTCGATTGAGACAAAACTTTATCATGTTTTTCCGGAACTATACTTAACGGTCCTATTTAATATCGTCGAAATGGGGTCAAAGATCATGTCATATGTGCGAGATTTATTCTACACCCATTATTATCATGATAACTTGAGTAATGATTTCTGGTATGTTGGAAAGCGCATCATAATCGATGCACTGTATGATTTTAACAACCGGTTTAATAAATAATTGATCAGCTACGTGATGGCGATAGGATTTGCATGAAAGTTGTGTAGATGATTATTTACGCTGTGCCTGACGTTATTTGGTGGAATAACGTTATGACCGCTCTGTCGTGGGAAATTTGCGATTTCTGTTTTAAAAAACTGTAGAACTGCGTCTGAGACAGTTGAATTGTTGCGTGATATGTATCAGGCTAATTGTTTATTTGGTGTACAGAACTTCCGATGGTTTGCACATTTCCAAGATGTGCGAGAAGGTTTGGAAAATGACAGAAAGTCCAATTTCTGTGTGCACGTCTTAACCTATTGAAAACGTTTGCGAAAGCATAACAAGTTAGTAAAATAATGCAATGCATTGATTATGATACGCTTTCCAACACCAGAAATCATTACTCAAGTTATGAGGATAATGGCTGTGGAATAAATCTCGCTCCCGTGTCCTGACCTTCGACCTCATTTCGATTGTATTAAACAAAACTGGTTCAGCATGCCTCCGGAACAAAATACTAAAGTTTTGTCGCATTAGAAACATTTTTAATCAAGTTGTGAGGATAATGGCTGTGGAATAAATCTGGCTCCTGTGCCCTGACCTTTGACCCCATTTCGATCATATTTAACAGAACCGGTTCAGTGTACCTCCAGAACAACACGATAAAGCTTTGTTGCAATCGAAGCATGTTTACGTAAGTTATGACGCATAAGGGCAATGGAGTGGATCCCGCTCCTATGCCCTGACCTTTGTCCCCCTTTCGCCCATTTTCAACAGACTTTGACCCCAGGTAGTCCCTTACCGCGCACTAAACTTTCATCATAATCGAACTATTTTTACGCAGGTTATGACGCATAAGTGCAATGGAATGCATCCCGTTCCTATGTCCTGACCTTTGACCCCATTTCTCCTATTTTCAACAGGATTTGTCCCCAGGTAGTCCCCTACTACATACTTAATTTTCATCCAAATCGATTCATTTTTACGCAGGTTATGACGCCTAAGTGCAATGGAATACATCCCGTTCCTATGTCCTGACCTTTGACCCCATTTCGCCCATTTTCAATAGGGTTTGTCCCCAGGCGGTCCCCGTGACTTTGAGAGTGCTAGGAATTGACCTCGGTGATGATGTAGGTTGTTAGAATTAAAAAGGTATGTCAACACTCCAAAAAGACTCCACTGACGTCCAGGAATCAGTAACGTCAGTGGATCCCTCTTGGAGCTGTCCAACGTTCTCTATCTACAGTGCAGACGTCCAATCGGTATCGTGAATAAGTTTTCAGATCAAGGTAGTATATTTATTTGTTTAATCAACGGATAATTTTACAATCATCCGTTACCAACTGATTTCAAGTACAGGCTGAAAATGCTATAGCTTGTATCAAAGCTTCCGCTGCCGGCAAATTGCAATGTGTACTTTTATACACTGCTGGAAAATTGCTAAGGACGGATCATAAACGGATATATAGCGCATAAAAAAGTAAGTGTGGTTGGATGCCAAGTGAAGTAAAATAATGTCAGAATGCCAGGACATTACAAGAAAGAAAATTTATTGTGCTCTGAAATCCAGAAGGCTTTGGAACGTGTTCAAGTGACAAACAGGCCATTTTGTGCAGAATACGTAAACGTGAAATAAATGCAATTACCCTCCGCAGGCGTTACGGCGTAAGATGTCAATACGGGATATGGCCACCATGGAGGGCGATGCAAGATTCCACACGTCGTGTCATGTTTTTGAACAACATTATCAAGCAGCTGTTGGGGTAATTTATCCCATTCCTCTATCAGTGCACGTATGAGGGTGTCCTTGTTTATTGGAGGGCATTGGCGCCCAGCAAGACTCCTCCCCAAAGCATCCTACACATTTTCAATGGGATTCAGATCTGGAGAACGTGCTGGACATACGAGGCGTTGAATATCCTCGCTCTCAAGACACTCCTGGGGACAGCGACTATTCGATGACATGTTGCGTTGTCGTCCATGAAAATGAATCTATCACCGACAGCACCACGGAACATGCGAACATGAGGAAGCAGAACAACATTAATGTATCGTTGGCCAGTCCTAGTCCTAGTTGGAAGCACATAGAGGGACGTACGGCCATTGATCATGATGCCAGCCCATACCATGACACTAAATGTCGGATATCGGTCCCTTTCCTGTATGTTTGCTGGACAATATGCAGTACCACTATCACGCCAGATCAGTTGTTGTCGATAATCAGACGATAGACTGTATCTACTCTCATCTGAGAAGAGGACAGCAGACCAGTCGTTATCAGTCCAATTGCGATGTTGATGGCACCATTGCAAACGGGCGGTACGGTGACGTCTGGACAATGGGATGCACACAACAGAACGGCGGGTGTATTGTCCTCCTTCATGCAAACGCCTGGCGACAGTTTTTCGGGAGATCCGCTTGCCAGTAGCAGCCATAAACTGATTTGCTACCTCACTAGCTGTGCTGCGCCGGTGTCTTTTTGTTGATAGCACTATGTAGCGATCTTCTGCAGGTGTCGTACTGCGAACACGACCTCCCCGTGACGTTTGCTACACTCTCCATTTGTTTGAAATGATTTCCAAAGCCTTGAAACAACACTGTGGCTGACGTCGAACTCCCTGGCAACATCTGTTTTTTTTCGCCCTTCTTCAATCTTGCCAATAATATGGCCACGCGTACAATCGTCTAGGTGATGTCGGGAAGACATACTGAAAATTGCAAGTTCGTCAATTGATTATTTCCCTTTCAACTTTGCGTTTGAACAACAACGGTCAATACGCGTCACATCCTTTATATCTCTTATCAGCGCTATGACGTCACGAACAAGTTCGGCAATCAAAAATTTGCATACGCACAACACGTCTTACTGAATCCCGCACTTATGCTAATTTACACATTTTCCTGCCTTCCATTTTATGGTTGCTATCGTTGCTATTGTCATTCGTTCTTAGCAATTGCCCGGCAGTGTATATTCTACAATTTGTGTATAAACCAAATACTTAAATTTAACAAAATAAAAGAAACTCAACCACTGCAACATGTATATGGAAAAAAAATATTTTTAGGAATTTATTTCAGAAAAGTTCTTAACATTTCCTGCACCAAAAATATTCGGAATGCTAAACGTTTCGCTACGCAGGTATCTTTTTATCATTTTGTGAAGAAGTTTTTATAAAAGTCACAATACAAGCTCGACTGGCCTTCACTTGGAAAGAAAATCGTGGACTTAAACACGTTTTACTCTCTCTCTCTCTCTCTCTCTCTCTCTCTCTCTCGGAATTTTCAATCCATATTATGGTCTATTTCTTAAGCTTAAAGCCAATACGTTTGTCCATGAGAATATGTCTTTAGGATAGTTTTCGAGTGGTTTCTTTACGAACGGCATTTTTCAGGTAGGATTTTATTAAAATATGAGATAAATTTTATAGTGCCCCCAATGAAATTTTTCTCCGGGCCCCGCAAAAGCTCCATTTGGTCTGCGAGAAGACAAAATAATAAGGGCCAATTACTTTCTCAATTTAATGGAAACACAAGACGAGGCAGAAAATTCGAACGCCTGTGAGATGGACAGTGTGTCTATTAATACTTGCAATTTTGCTAATCCTGAAGAGGAATAATCCATATGCTATTTTGCTGGACATTTAGCTTTACTTCAGAAGGATAAAGAATTGGAAACGTTTTCCTACTTAACGGGGAAACAAAATAAAGGCTGGATTCAGACTTTATCAAAAGGTAGGCTAATGACACCAAACAACATTTGGATACAAACTGTCAAACAGTTTGAATCAGTTTTCTCAGAATTTCATGGATCTAGCATATATAAATCCCAAGAGGCCATAAACAAACTTCAATCAAATTGAAATTACACTTTTCCGAAGTTAACGTGGGTGTCATTAAAACCCATGCTAGAGCAAGAACATTTTTCGTATTAAATATGTAAACGATGTCAACCAACAAAACTTAACGAAGAGAAAAGACCAAGCACATGCATTGAATTCCAGGGATTTAAGAAAAAGGAAAGAATGGAGAGAAAGTTCCAAGTTTTACTAAACGGTAAGTTTTGTTTTAATTCTGTAATTCCTATTTTAAAACCTTTCCTGCTTGTGCATTCTTAAAAGCTCCTAATTTGAACTAAGAATCACGCATTTAACAATTCTTTACCACCACGACCGAAGTCTGATGGGAACCAACTACGTCACAGCAGGCCTCTACGAGGGGAGACCACCAGCTGTTTGTTTACAACCTTTGACCTGCCTCTCTGATTATAACTATCTTGAGTGATAATAAGAAGACGATTGATCAGATTTTGGTGCAAGACTTTTTTCTGGGGGTTGTGGAGGGGGAGTATGCTCCTTTTATTCCGCATTCTCTGTCAGACGACCAGTAGCATTTACGAGTGGAGTACGCAAAAGACATCCTGGAGACTTCAGGATGTCTTTTTTACATCCTGAAGACATCGTGGAGACTTCAGTAACAATACAAACTTTTCTCCAAAGCATTATGGCAGGTGACGAGACGTAGTGTTGTTGTTATGATCCTGAAACGAAGAGTCAGTGCTGAGTGGAAATCTACGCACTCACACAAAGCAAAAATCAGATTACAGAAGTCAAACATCAAGACGCTGCTTGTGTGCTTTTACGACAGCAAGGCAATTTTGCATCACGAGTTCATTGCTGAAAGTACAACTGTCGTTGGCAATGCTTAAAAATCCAGTTTGGAACGATTGTGGAAGAGAATTGTTCGTGTCAGGCCTGAGTCCAGAAACAGGTAATGGTTTTTTCTTCACAATAATGCACCCGAACACAGACCAGTTAGTGTACAGCAATTTCTGGCACGAAAGCAAGTGTGTGTACTCATATATCCCCCAATTCTCCAGATTTTTCACCGTGTGACTACTTCCTGTTCCATAAACTAAAGCAAGGAAAACGCTTTTAAATACATTGAAGACAATAAAATATGATCTCACTTCTTCACTCCATTCCAAAAGATGAACGTTGAAAATCCTTCCTTTCATGAATGGACTACGGAATTACACCATACGATACAAATTTTGAAGATGACAATCATTTTTTTTTTTTTTGGTGACTAGCGGATCCGGTAATGGTCATATTCAAATTAATCGAAAACTTGAGACTTGGTCGTTCTGGATGGTGCAATATTTAGCATACCCGGGCGTTATCCTGGAGACGCCGGTTCTATTTCTGCTTCAAGACGACAAAATTTTCAAGTTTTCAGATATTATCTGACTTACCATCTTTGTCATATTTACACCAAAAAATGTATTGCCATCTTCAAAATTTTTATTCTATGGTGTTATCCCGTATTCCATTCATGGTTTATCTGCTCCTCCGGGCAATCACGGGATAGGATTCTTAACCTCCAGATTCGCTAAACATGAATGTCGGTTGATTCTACTAGCAAATCCTGTGAAGGTTATATTCAAATTAATTGGAAACTTTAGACTTGGTCGTTCTGTGTGGTGTAGTGGTTAGCACACCCGGGCGCTATCAGGAAGATACGGGTTCGGTTCTTGCTCCAGGACAACGAAATTTTTAAGTTTCCGGATATTATTTGACTTACCACCCTTGTGATATTTACACAAAAAACCGGATTGTCCTTCCTATCGTTTGCTGATCGGACCACTTCTGGTATTAATACAGCATTAATATACTTCGAATAAAATCTATTCACGTAATATTTTCTGCATTTCCATTTTTGAAAAGAAAGGCAGTCTTATTGCTTAATTACCACATTGTATTCCTTACTTTGTTGTTGTATTCTATTGCCCCCGTTTGATGGCTGTTTTCGATCATCGCCTATCTCAGTGGATGAAATAACAATACCACAGAAAATACGCAATTTGGCCTCACCTAGATTACAAATCAAAAATGCAATCTTTTCGCAATTAATTACATAAGCACAATCAACGGAATTTGCTAAATTGTCACACGTGCTCATGTTGACAAAACGTAGAAACACTTGGGAGCAATGCGCACAATACAATACAACTGCAGCACAGAAGCTCAGCAAACAAACAAAACAAACTTTACTTCACTAAACAACCAGAGAGCAACAACTGCCTGAGATCTTTATTAGCATACACAAGGCAGTTCTGACGTCACTGATATCCGCTCTTATTGGTGAGTTTAGAAGTCGAAAAGGATTTCCGTTTTTGTACCTTTTCCGGCTCCATGAGTATATAGCGAGAACTTTATCGATTAATTATCCAACAACAGCCTAGGCTCACAAATAAATGGGCAAATAAATACAAGGAAAACGTCTTATATCTAAAGTTACCGAGGTTAAATGTTTGGAGCTATTTTTTTAAAAAGATCATTGTAACAAGTAAAGAACAAATTCGCTGATTCTACACTTCTTGCACCAAACGAATTTCTTCAAACGCACAGGAAGATGACTAAGATAGTTTATATTAATACTTTATCAAAGTATTATTATTAACTATGGATAAATTCGAAGCTCAACATCTCATGTGGGCCCGATTTCGAGATCTGAAGGAGGCATGGGTAGCATCTTCCTATTTAGTCGATGGCGCAGAACCTCTCGTGGAACTAGTGGCATAAAATTTATGGAAGGTAGCTCCTGATAACGTCTTGCATCTATGACATATACCCTAAATTAACTTTCATTTTTAGTATCTTTCCTTCAGCAAGTTTTCAATTAGTTCTCTTTAAGTGTTTCAATCTTAACGCTTTAAGTTCAGGTTTGAATGGCGTGTGTGTGTTTTCGGCAAGAGGCCGATATATATATCCTGATGTGCCAAAGGTCATGAGACACATGCTTATTATCGTGTAGGACCTCCTCTGGCCCGGCAAAGTACAGCAACTCGACGTGGGATCGATTCCAGAAGTGGCGGGAAGACTTTTGGAGAAATGTTGGGACATGCCGTCTTAACAACCGCCCACAGTTATCTGGTATTTGTAGATTCAGGATCTTTGGTGAGACCGACCTGTCCACCGCATCCCTAAGTGCTCTGTTGGGTTCAGGTCGGACGAATGTGGTGGCTACACCATCCGTCGGAACCCTCAAGAATGCTCCTCGAACTAACTTTGGACAACTTGGGCTCGATCATGTGGTGAATTGTACGCCTGAGAATTTCCATCCTTTTTGGTGTACATGAACTCCATGAAGTTCTGCAAATAGTCACCAAGCAGAGCAACAAAGCGATTACCAGTTAATTACTTGTTTACGAGAACCACAGGACCCAAACTCTGCCAAGTAAAGACACCCTACATATCTGTTGAACCACCACCAGCTTGCGCAGTGCCTTGTTGACAGCTTGAGCTCATGACCTCATGTGATCTGCGCCACACACGAACCCTACAATCAGCTCGCAACAACTGGTAGCGTGACTCAACGGACCACGCCACATGTTACCAGCTTTTCAGGGTCCAATTATCGTGTTAAAAACCTAAACAAAGTTGAGGCACTGTGTCCGATGTCGTGGTATAAACAACGTCACTTTGGTGTGTCCTCTGCCCCCATATCCCATGGAACTTAAATTAAGCTGCACTGGCCTGATGGATATGTTTCTGGTACCTCCTGCATTGAATGCGGGTGTTATTTGAGCCAGTGTCGTTTGTCTGTTAGCATGGACAATCCAGGTAAGAAGCCGCCGGTCACGGTCATTAAGCACCCGTGGTCAGCCACTGCGCGGTCCACGGTGGGTGGTAATACCTTCCATGAGGTTTTCTCGGTACACACGTGAAACCATGGGGCGAGGAATGTTGAATGTTTGCCAAACCTCAGAAATTGAATAATGTACCATCCGTCTGGCTCCCACTGTCATGCCTCGTTCAAATCCCGATAATTCACCTCGGCTTACCATAACCCTACTGGCGGTTCTTTAGCCTGACTCACGAGATTACACCTCGCAACTGATAAAACTCGTGGCGTGAGTCGAAGCTTTTATACGCCGCATAAAATATTGCATACTGCTATCCAATGACTTTTGACAATTCAGTGTATAATGTATGCAGCGAGCAGCGTTAACAGTGGGTATATTAGCTCATCCTTGCTTTGCACCTTCAAGACTATATATACACTGGCGGAAAGTGAAAAAAAATCTCCAAGAAGAAGGCGTCTGATACCAATGAAATTTATACAGAAAAATAACGGAATACAGAAGATAACGTGATCAAAACATTATGGCAAAATACACTTGTATTTGCTGGCAAACTGGAAAACAACATTTCCATGTAACATGGTTAGTACGAGGTTGAACCGCCATGAACTGCGTCACACTGTGCAATTCTGGCATGGAGTCTGCCGTACAGATGTTGGATGTAAGTTTGGGGTATTGAGTTCCAAGCATCCTCAACCTGGACTCGTAAATCGGGGATGGTCGTGGCTGGCCGTGGAGACCGGATAAATCGTTGTCCCATAAAATCCCACACGTGCTCAATGGGGGACAAATCCGGTGAACGTGCAGGCCATGAAAGTGTCTCACACCCTGAAGTGCATGTTACATTGCACGTGCCGTGTGTGGTCGTGCATTATCTTGTTGGAAAACACCACGATGGACCGTCCTTACAATTGGCACAACAACGGGCTTAATTATTTTGTTGATGTAGGAGGTGGTGTTTAACGTACCCGGTACAAACACTAGTTGTATACGGGAGTGATAGCTGATCACTCCACACACCAGGAGACCAGGTGTAGGCCCTGTGTGTCGCTGGCGGATGCAAGAAGAGTGGAGATGCTCCCCTGTGCGTCTGCGAACACGCACACGGCCATCGGAGGCTCCCAAGCAGAATCTGCTTTCATCGCGGAACACGAAAGATCGCCATTGCGTTCTCCAGTGCAGACGTTGGCGACACCACTGCCCCCGTTCCGGTTGGTGGGCTGGAGTCAGAGGTACACATGCCAGAGGCACACGTGCACATAGTTCTGCATCTAGTACACGGTTGCGGATTGTTCGCACAGTCACCTCAGGTGCAACGGCAGCTCGGATTTGCGTCGCAATGGATGTTCAGGTTGACAACGCCACTCTTCTTATGCGTCGATCGGTCCGCTCATCAGTCCGTCTGTGACTCCCGGTTCCACAACTTCTCGTGTAGGAATCTTCCTCGGACCATCTACGTCACCATCGTACCACCACCGATACTTCCCGTCCAATTCGATCCGCAATACGACGATACGACCACCCGGCCTCGTGGAGTCCGACTAGACGACCTTGCTCAAAGTCCGATAACTGCTGAAATCGTACACGTATTCCATGTCCAGGCATGGCAGCTTCTTCAGGATCTTCGCACGTGTCCGTACGCCGACGATTGATTACATTCACTTCACCGTACATCTTAAATACCACCGACGATAATTTTCGTATTATGCCGTGCTAGGGCGTAAGCGCTCACCAGTTGGTCCCGAAATTAACATCACACCTACCTAAACTCGACTCCATTAACATATGTAAATTTCATGATCGTCCGCCAATTCTTTCTTGGTGTCCTTTTTTCACTTTCCGCCAGTGTATATACCGGGTGATCCAAAAGTCTTGCACATTTTGAAAACTTAATAACTCGCGGAGTTTTGAGAGTAGGGCAACGCGGTTTGCGTAGAAATGATCAGAATGACATCGGGTTTTCTATTAAATCACAAATGTTACTTATTTTACTTACACTTTTCATCGCTAGATGGAGCAGCAACCACAGGTTGAAAGTGTCGAGAAAAATAGACACTTGATTGTACCAGGTGTTCAATGTGATGGCCGTCCTGTTCCAGCACTGCCTACAGACGAGAGAAAACACCATGGACGGCATTGAAGAGCATGTCTGGTGGTATAGCTGCCACATGGTGTCGAATGGCATCTTTCAGCATGGCCAATGTAGTGGGGCGACATCTGTACACTTGGGATTTTAGGTAACCCCAGAGGCAGAAATCGCAGGGTGTCCGGTCTGGTGACCAAGGACGCCAGGCCTTCGGAGAGTGTCGGCTCAACACCCGATTTGTGCCAAACGTCTCTTGCAGCAGTTGCTTAACGAACGTGCGATGTGGGGTAGTGTTCCAGCCTGAATAAATGTGCACAGATTCACTGCATCCCGCTCTTGCAAGCTATGGATAACGCATGTCCGTAACATGGTCGCATAACATGCACTTGTCCCTGAAACGGTTTCTAAGGAGGTGCCGCGGACCTCTTAAAAAAAAAAGGACCGATAATGATGAAAGCCGTGAATCCACAACACACTGTCACTTTCGGCTATTGAAGTGGCGCTTCAACGACTGCTCGGGGATGTTCCGTAGACCAGATGCGGTAGTGGTGCGTGTTTAACGTTCCGTTTAGGGAAAAGGGCGCCTCATCAGTCCATAAAACGTTCATCAGCCAGTGCTCGTCGACATCCATTTGTCGAGAAAACCATGCTGCGAACTCCTGACGCTGCACGTAATCGCCAGCTTGCAGTTAATGATGCCGTTGCAGTTTGTACGGGTATCTGTGCAGAATCCGTCGTAGTGTTCACCATACAGTCCCGAAAGGTATGCCTGTTTGCCGAGAGACATGGCGAGCACTGAAGACGACATGTGCTGGTGACATTGCAATCGCATCCATTTATTGCGTAATCGTCTCTGCTGCTGCAGCACGCGTTCGTGGTCTATCGCTTCGTGGATCTGCTTCCAAAGATCCTGTTTCCTCGAAATTTTTTTCACCATTCGCCGCAGCGCAGCACCTTCCATCGGTCCTTCCCCACTGCGATCACCTTTCAGTGACCCGTAAGCTCTCAACGCAGCACTCACACATTCAGCGTTGCAATAGAACAATTTCACCAAGAACGCTTTGTCCGGTAATGACAGCATATTGACACGGACCGCTGTGACTTGTGATTGCTTCCCAGCTGCTGCTTTGATACCCACTATCCCAAATCTGTTTGTCTACGGCGCCATCTGGCGATGAAAATAGTAAGTAAAATGAGTAAAAATGTATGTGATTTCATTAAAAAAACCGATGACATTCTGATCATTTCCACGCAAACCGCGTTATTCAACTCTCAAAACTCCGCGAGGTATTACGTTTTCAAAATGTGCAAGACTTTTGGATCATCCAGAATATATATATTTGATGTGTCCTAAAATTCGCCTACGAAGAGTAAGGTAATGTGACAGAAAAATAAAGAAAACCAGAAAGAAGAATATGAGTATCTAGGAATCTTTAATGCTGAAAACTTACATCATAAAATGTTCAATGTGTATGTCCTCGAGTGCAATGGCATTACGTAACCTTAGTACGAAATTGGAGACCCCACGGTCTACGAGTTCACTGGAAATGGTTCAGATTTGATGCTTAATAGCTGTTCGGAGCTCCCTCAATGTCCATGGGTTAGATCGATACATTCGGTCTTTAAGATAACCCTATAAGAAATAATCGCACGGATTGAGATCTGGAGAATAGAGTGGCCAATCCACTCCGATGCCAAAGTGTTTGGATAGTACAAGGCAATAATACACTCTCCAAATCGTTCGTTGAGCAGTGCAAATACATGTGCGGTACGATGCAGGTCAGCACCAGCGCAACCTGCAGACACATTCTCTGAAATGTTCGTGAGCACTGCAGATGTTGGTGCTGTACGATGCAGATGAGCACTGTCTTGCATGAAAAAGTGACCTTGCAGGTCATCATCAGTGAATCCCTGCTGACTTGGAATGAAAGCCCTTTCAAACACTGTCCGATATATTGCAGATGTTACAGTTTCCTTGATGAACATGGGACCGAAGATTTCACATCATGACCAGGCACACCATGAAACCCACAACACATAATTTCCATCTGTCTGTAGGTACAACGATAAAATTTCTTTACATTCTCACATTGCAAAGGTTCAGTTAATTGAGACTACTGGAATGCTTTGAAGCGTAGCTCTGTTGTGCTTTGAAGACCAAATAAAGACAGTTTTTCGTAAATTGGAAACGACTTTTCTATGCGGTCACGCAGCTTAATATTGTTCCTTGTGTAATTAGTATGCTAGTTATACGGAAGAAAACATTAAGAAGCTCCAGTTTTTCAAGAAGCTTGCATAGTACGACAAGTAATGTTTTAAGTAAATGATAATAATTTAAAAAAACATTAGACATCCTCACTGTGTCAGTCAAGCTGTAAAACAAATGAAAATAAGTTTCAAAGTACCTGCGACGAATTAGTACTCAGTACTCTGTTCAAACGATGTCTTTGTTAGAAACTAACGAGTGGAACACCAAATGAGCCAATTGAACACGTTTTTTTTAAAAAGCAACAGAGCACTTGCAAATTTATTTCACAAAGCCATATTTACCTCTTTTCACGATGTTAATGCTTTGTTCATTGATATGTGGAATTGTTGTAAGACATTTCTTCTCATTTTCGGTAAATATCGGTGAGTTCTTTTTTTACCAGAATAACATATTATTGTTCTAATACTGCTTCCATTTTAAACATTCAGCGCTTTTTCAACATTCAATGCGATGCTCCCGTGTCACTGAGGCATGCTGTTAGCCATCGAGTTAAATATTTATGGAATGCCTTACGGTGGGGCGAAAATTATTTAGCCATGTTTTTCCTACTCAGATATTTGACATGGTTACAGCACATCTAAACGCGAAAAATACTAGTCCCAAATACTTAGATACATTCCTTAGACCTGTGAGATATATACCAAGAGAGAACACCATCAATAAAGAATAATCACCCTAGAAGCAACGCATTTTCTCAGAAACCTTTACAAAAGATTTGTTTTTGCGTTTTTGCCTGACATTCGCTTGTCGTGCATTACAGGGTATTTATTTTTGATGAGGTTGTAGGAGGAAATCCGTGTTGCCCAAGTAGCTGCACGAAGCTTCTGTCGCCCGCTTGCAGAGCAACTGTTCCTCCAGAGGAGAAGACGACAACAGAAACACTTATTCTTGGTCAATTGATCTGAATTGTCCTTGAGGCTTGGATTCCTGTTGCAAGACGCTCGGATCCTATTTTTGTTTCGGATTATATCTTCATTACAGAGAAAGATTCAGCACTAAACACTGGATTATATTTCGGGTGTGGTGTTTTTTTCATTAAGACAAAAAGAAGTTTCCTATTTCGAACCACAAAACACGATGAGGTTATTCCAATTATTGTCGTCAATGGTTACGCGAAAACTTATTTTACACTGCTCCAGTGACATCTCGCACTAAGTACATTATTTTAAGGAAATCTATAGCTCCGAAAAATTATCAATATGTCTGTCAACATTTAAAGTATTCTTTCCGGTTTTCGCACCTGACTATGGGAAAACACGCATTATTTTTTCTATACATACTGATTCACTTTCATTGCTCATTGATCAAAACCTACACACTGTAATAGTAAGAGAGCTGTACCGAAAGTAATGAAAAAGTGGGCAGAACGTTTATATTAACTGACAGAGGTAGTTCAAATTGCACATATTGGTTAGAGTAACTCCTCCTCTATAGTAACCCTTCTTCTTCATTGTAGGTAAATAATGGATTCCAACGTGCAGTCATTGAGTTCTTGTAGAAGGAAGGGTGCAGACTGTCGGACATCCACAGAAGGCTACCGAATGTTTACAGAGATGACACCATTGACCAGAGAAATGCGCACAGATAGATAAAGAAATTTAAAGAAGGAGAAACCAGCATCGAAAATAAACCATTCAGTGGGAGACCATCTTTTGCGACCACTGACACGAATCGTCACCGAGTGGATGAATTGATACGTGCTAAGAGACGAGTTACAATCCGTGAGCTTGTTGCACAAATGGACTGTAGTCACAATGCCATACAGAAGATGGTGGAAGACTTAAGGTATCGGAAAGTGCGTGCAAAGTGGGTACCTCGGCAAATTGACACCCGATTTGAAGAAGAGGAAGGTGGAAGTCTAATCAGATCTGCTGGAAGCGTTTGCAGCTGATGAAAACACGTTGTTTTTCCGATCTGGTGACAGGGGATGAAACGTGGGCGTATCTTTACGATACGCCCATACTCAGTATACGCACAAAAATCAGTTCGGAAGCAGATGACTTGTAAGTCTTATGGCACTAGCTGCATATCCGGTTTACCACCAAGACGGCGCAGTGGTCTAAGCGATGGCCATGTAGCAGACAACATCTATGCCGTGAAAACAACTTTACGTGCGATTGCAAATGGTGGGTACCGATTTTCAATTTTTACTTTGACCAATTTAAATGCCAAAAGTGCATGGTTCATAGACGTATTTAGTGACATAAGACCATAAATAAGAGCAAAACATGAGTTTTTATGATGATATTTGGGTAAATTGTATGAAGCTGCTAAAGGAAACTAGAACCAAATATATTACTTGTTTATGTTCATGAACGTTTCAGCAAGAAATTAAGCATTATAATATATTTTTTTTAATGTACATGAAATGAATGCGGATGTGCCGTTTGTCTGACAGCATACACTACTTGTTGTTTTTTATTCGCGCTAAAATGTACACATCAATAGTTAAAAAACATATCTTCCATGCATGATTTATATAAAATGTTCACATATTAAAGGCATTTTACAGTGAAGTAAAATAGATACATTTAAGATCTTTTGGGACTACTATAGTCCTATCATCAGAAATGTAAGAAACAGCCCGAAGAGAACGTTTCAAACATGTAAACACCAAAGGGTACAACTTAAGGGTAGTTCGTTGGGTGAGACAAAAAAAAACATTGGGTGTGCAACTTAATTCTCGGTCCCTAACCGCAAGCCATCAAATGCAAATAGCTGTGTGCGATAATTTCTAATTGCAGCGCCATCCAACAGCATTCCAGGCAGCCGTAACCGCTCACAGCTGTAGTGACGAAAGGGACGAAAGTTGACGGTGAAAGCAATGTCGTTCGAAAAGCAACATTTAAGGCACTGCCTCCTCTTCAGGTTTCAGCTGACAAAAAGTGCCGCGAAATGATCTGGGCTGCTTTGGGTGAGGCTGCTGTGTCCTACAGTACGTTTAAGAAGTGGTTCCAGAGCTTTAAGCAGGGAAAATTCTATCTCCGTGATGCAGAACCTCCGGGACAGCCACAGAAAGTTGACAATGAAGAACTGGAACAACTGTTGGACGCGGATCCCTGTCACACACAGTCAGAGCTCTCCCAGGAACTCGGAGTAACACGGCAAGCCATTGCAAAGCGCCTGCACAAGCTTGGACGTATTCACAGAGAGGGCTGTTGGGTGCCCCACCAACTCACAGCTTCGAACAAGTCCAGAAGCTACGATGTTCCTGTGTCCTTGCTCTCCAGATTCAATAAGAAGGATTTCCTCCACAAGATTTTGACCTGTGATGAGATATGGATCCTGTACGATAATCCTAAGAGGCGCAAATCGTGGGTTTATCCAGGTCAGCCTACCACCAGTACCGCCAAACCGAATATCCATGCCAGGAAGTTGTTGTTGTGCATATGGTGGGATCAGCGCGGTGTCGTACATTATGAGTTGCTCAAACCAGGTGAAACGGTCAATCCTGAGCGTTATTGTCAGCAACTCAATCGTGTGAGTGACGCATTGGAGGCGAAAAGGCCATACACTGGCAAGGGCAGAAGGTCGGTCCTGTTGCTTCAGAATAACGGGCGTCCTCACACCCCGAAAACGACTTTAAACACGATCACCGACCTGGGATGGGAGATTATGTCCCACCCGGCGTATTCTCCAGACTTCGTACCGTCGGATTATCACCTCTTTCGCTCCCTGCAACATCATCTGAGTGATACGTACTTCACTTCTGTCGAGGAGGTCCACACAAGTATTGATGACTTTATCAACTCGAAACAGCCCTCTTTTTTCCGCAGTGGCATTGGGCAGCTCCTGACCGATGGCTCAAATGTATCGAACATGACGGGGATTATTTCCCTGATTAGATACGGATTCAATTTGCTATAATTTGCTGTCAACGTGTTCCTGCTTGTGGCCGAGAATTAAGTTGCACACCTAATAATAATAATAATAGTAATAATAATAGCGCGGGAAAAAATAAAATAATAGCGTTAATTCAATAATGTGAATGAGTATTTTCTTTTAGAAATAGTTTCCAGGGATGGGGGATAAAATGTGGACTTCCTTCGTTGCAACATTTTTCATTAAAGTGTTGAATATATGGAATATATATATATATGCTTTCAGTCAGTGTAGAACATTTTGTTTCTGTAATAGGTCGTCAATATTGTTTTTTTGTAAGAAGAAGTTTATGTCTCATCCAATGAACTACCCTTACGTTCAAGAAGACGCTTATGTCTCATCCAATGAACTACTCTTACGTTGCACTCTTTGGTGTTTATGTGTTTGATACTTTACCTTTGGGTTGTTTACTTACATTTCTGATGATGGGACTATAGTAGTCCCGAAATATCTTAAATGTATCTATTTTACTTTACTGTAAGGTGCTTTTAATACGTGAATATTTTATTTTAATCGTGTATGGACGGTTTGTGCTTTTAACTATTGTCTTACGGCACTGGATTCTCCTTTCTCTGAATCAAGTGTCCCTGAATTATGGACGAGCGATTATTTATGTTTATCGTGATCAATAAATCATCAAGCATAAAGAAAAGCTGCGCCACCGAGTGATTTTCAATGTATCCTGTCATCAGAAGTTTGGTTAGTCAGGTAGTTCAACCCACCAGACAAAATATTGTTCTACAGATATCCATGGTTATATTTATGCAAGCAGCTTAGGTACTTATGCAAACCAAAAAACGTATATCCTGTCAATATCCCTATTTCAAAAATATAATCTGAACGCTGTGATTTTCCTCGAACGTGATGTGGGGATGAGAAGATGTTTACAAAAAACTGGAAATCCAGTTGGAAACATACGTTTCTTGAGATAAAAATAGGGTTTCCAAGAATCAAATTTCCTTAACGCCAGTGTTTGTTTCTGAAAGACGGAGTGGAATTTTGTTTTTGTTTTAAAAGGAGAGGATTTATGAACAAACTTTTAGTACATATCTCAGATTTTGGTGATGCATGTTTTTCTACACTAAAAGGGAACATTATAATCTCCGTTTATGAAAGTGTCTCCAGAAAGATTGGCTTTACGTCGTACATATACGATAGAAATGTTGCATATATTTTCTACAACTTTCGGCGGTTGAATTTCCTTCTAGATGGAGAAAATATAAATTTTTATACGCAGACAAATACGAATTTTACTTTTAAAAGGGACATTCTTGCATCCGAACTTTAGTTTCAAAGAAAATAAAAAAATAAACTAACGTAAAAATATTTCTGGTGTGTGAAAACGCGTATTTCTGTACAACACTCGTATAAGTAAAAAATTTAGCATCTTGGATTATTTGCAGACGTTCTTATCTTGAGCAAAGTGATATATGAAAACAGACTTTTGGGTTTCATAATTTACACCGCAGAAGAACCTAAGAAGATTTTCTCTATTTGTACTGAGAAATGCGTTTACATGAAACTTTGGCTTTTCAATATAAAAGCTTGTAGTGTGATTTTTTGATTGTAAGTTTTCAAAGAAGTAATATAAACAGAAAATAAACAATTTCTCAAGATTGGCATATTTGTATTCATGTAATGCATAGTTAATGATACGTATATTTCTCAACTGAAAAGGAAATTTTTAGGAGTAATTTACTTTTATTTAGTGTTACAATATTAGACTGGTGATTTCTTCTCATTGTACGAGATGTGCCAACTACTTTAAAGTGCGTAGGTGAATCAAAAAGTAAGTTACACTTAGTGCCATCTGGTGTGGATTGCAGTCAAACAGTGTGTGCTTTACTTACCGACCAGCACATAAACCAACGTTTCCTGTCGTCTCTGGCTCTTCTGCAACGGCATTCTGCTGAGGGTCACAATATTTTGCGTCGAGTCTTCACAGGTGACAAACCGTGGTTTCACCATTTCACCCCTGAAACCAAACGATCGTTCATGGAATGGAAGCATGTCATCTCTCCAACAAGAAAAAAGTGCAAAGTTTAACCGTCTGCGGGAAAGGTGATGGCCACAACTTTCGTTGACTGTGAAGGTGTTCTTTACAGATAATTTCTGCCAAAAGGGACGACTATCAGTGCTGACTCACATTGCCAAACGCCACGTAATTTGTGTAAGGCAATTAAGGATAGACACCGGGTGAATTGAGCTAAGGTGTCGTCCTGCTGCACGAGAATGCCACACCCCATTCAGCATGGAAAACAAAGGAATTGTTGCAGTCATTCAAGTGGGAGGTGTGGCCACATCCACCGTACAGCCCCGACATATCCCCGTGAGACTACCATTCGTTCGGTAAAATGAAACAGGAACTTAGTCGACAACGATTATAAATCAACGAGGCTGTGAAAACTGCGAACCTTAAGTGGTTGCACCAAACTGGAGGAGTCTTTCTTCTCTATAGGTATGAAAAAGTTAACCACACGTTCCGATAAATGTTTACAGTTTTTAGGCAACTATGTTCGAAAAATGAATAAATGTTGTACCTTTAAACCAACATACATCTCCTGATTATATCTCTTTATTTGTTTCTTTTTATTCAACAGTGTAATAAACTTTTTGATCTGCCCCCATACAGTGCGATGCAATATACATATATTCATTGTGACATACCCGCACTTTCCTCAGAAGTGACGCACATGTCAAAATGGTAAAGATGTTGCGACAAACGTCGTCGGTGTAGCTTGATTGGGATAGTATTCGGCTCCGAAGCAGAAGGATGCGGATTCGACAAATGGCATTTACGCTGTGACGTACCGGTGCACTGTTCTTTGTGGTTCAGATGCTGTATCCATAAAAGCAAGATCAGGATAATATATAAAATGAAGCTTACTAATGGCGACAGATTTTACCTTTGCTGATGTATTGCCTCTATTTTAAGGTATATTGGCAAATGAATCTACCTTCACAAATGTTCGTCAACATCTCGCATAAGAGCTTTTTACTCCATAATAATTGTCTCCTTATCTTTCAAGCATTCATGAGCTTGTTTCTATAGAGTCCTTCCAAAAATTTATCGGACATTTTCTATGTTTTGTTTTGGCAAACCAATTCAGAATATTTGCTTCTACGCCATGTTTTTTATCACATTACAGATCTGCAACACGTATTCGTTTTAACCATCATAAGAACGAGACTTGTAACAAATCTTCAGTAAATAACGCAAATATATTCCGGGGAAACTAATCCTGAATCTCCTCTGGAGTACATAGGTTTCACTAACATACTTTGGCATAGAAAAAGTTATAATTTCATATATAACCACTCAGGAGCTCTAATTATCCGGAAATCCTGTAAAACCACTTCAACCTTTAAAGGGCAATTCAATCCATCTATTTTTCTGATGATATTTTCCCAATCATACATGCTTCTTAGATACCAATATATTATATAACTAATTAATATAACAATACAACAATGTACACGGTCGAGTGACAATATAATACCACGGGTGGGTCCGATATCTAATATCCAGAGTAACCGTCGTGTGCAGCGCGAACAGCAGATAGAGAAAGTGGCAGTGACTCAATAAGTGGCTGGAAGGTGTTCATAGGTATGTGGAGCCATGCTGACTGCTGTCTATCTGACAGCTGCTGGAAGGTTCCGTGGTGGAGGATCCATAGAACGAACAACACGATCGAGGTAGTCTCACAGATTCTCAATTGGGTATAAATTTCTGAAATTTGGGTGCAAGGGAAGTACTTCGAAGTCTTCATCGCGCTCTTCCAACCAATCATGGACATTTCTAGCTGTGTGATACGTCACAATGTTGTGCTGGAAGATCTCATCAGCCACAGGGAAGACACTCAGTATGTATGGGTGTACGTAGTCTGCAAGGATGGATTCATAACGAATTCGGTCCATAGTGCTTTCCACAGGTATGAGTGGACCCAGGGAATACCACGAAAACATTCTACAGACCATAATCCTGCACCCACCAGCTTTTATTTCGCCAGCAATGGTTGAAGAGTGTTTGTTTTTCTCCGATGTTTCTCGCCTTATACGCCAACGTCCATCCGCTCGGTGAAGCAGAAAACGTGACTCATCGGAGAAGGCAATCCCTTGCCAATCAGCTGAGGTCCAATTCGGATACTGCCGTGCAAATGTAAGCCTTTTCTGCAGATGAACCTTCGTTGGCATAGGTACAGTGACCATCAGTCTGTGTCGGAGCCTCGTACGCAGCAGGGTTCGCTGAAATGTCGTTTTAGACACACTCCCGTTAGACCCCTGGTTTATTCGGCCAGTGATTTGTTCCACTGTAGCGTGTCGATCAGCCCTCACGCACCTTCGAAGCCGATGTTCATCTCTCAAATCAATAGCACGTGGTGCTCCGCAGTTTCCACATCGCTTAATCGTAGCTGTGTTATTTCTCCAATCACGATACACTTTAAATACAGCAGCACGCAAACAGTTCACAAATTGCGCTGTTTCAGAATTACTGCCACCCAAGACCCGAAAGCCGATAATAATCGCGTTTTGCAAATCTGGTAAATCGCTCCTCTTTTCCATGACAGCAACGAGTGATATGATTTCAGAATGCGTACAGCACACCTTATACCCTCCAAGCCAGCTCACGGCACGTGCCTTCTCTAATTGGTTACGCGTTGTTGACGTCAAAATAGGAGGTGGTCACACTAACGCGACTCGACTGGGTATACAACTCGTATATTATTTAAACTAATTCCGTTGTTATGACACTTCATCATTTAAACTGTTCTTGATTTCTTATCTCGCAAAATAAGGATTTAGTTTACCTCTTTTTTTATACTCAGTTTAGATTTCATTCATGCTTCGTTCATATCTGAATTATCTACTCTGTAACTCCTTTTTCCCCTCCAACAACTGTGCTGTGCCATCGGAATAACACAATCTGAACATTATGTACTAGACGTACAACGGTAGTTTTTATTTTGGCATCAAATAAGAATACATCCGTAAATACTTTGAACAAACATAGGGACACGACAGCCCTTTGTCTGCCTCCACCAATGGAAGAAAATTTGACTGAACACCACTTGCAGTTACATAGGACCTACAGCTGGCATGAGTTTGACCTCGAAGGGCGCTCTGCTATTTATTTTTTATTGGAGGTTTAACGACCACCGTGAGCAACCCCTAATTTAGGATCACTGGTTCCAGGGAAAGCAGAGAGCTAGTGCCGTAAGACAAACACAACATCCCTGTCTCAGCGGGATTCGAACTCGGACTCCTTTCAGACGAAAAATCAGGAGCCATCACCTAGACCACTGCGACACCCGGACGCCGCGCTCTGTTATGCAACCGTTCAACTCATGACTACAATATGAATTGCTATGATATTAGAAGATGATATACAGTAAAGTTCCAAAAGTCATGGGAAAGCAGTATTCAAAATTTTAACTGGCGCTGTCATATAAATTCTTCGACGCAATCCATCATTTTTATCAGTTTTGAGGTGTAATCTCGTGAGTCAAGTTGAACAGCCACCAATAGAATTATGGCAAACCGACGTGAATTATCGAAGTTTGAACGATGCCTGGAAGTAGAAGCAAGACGGATGAGACATTCAATTTCCGAAGTTGTACGAACGTTCAGCATTCCTCTATTCACGGTGTCACTTGTGTACCAATAATCTCCATGAAAGGCACTACTACCCACCGTGGACAGCACAGTGGTCGACCACGGGTGCTAAATGACCATAACCACCGGCGTCTAGTCAGGAGTGTCCATGGTAACAGACTAGCGACAATGGTTCAAATAACATCCACATTCAATGCAGGAAGTACCAGAGACATATCCATTTGGTCAGTGCAGCGTAAGTTAGTGTCCATGGAGTATGGGAGCAGAAGACCCACCAGAATGCCTTTGTTAACAACACGATATCGGAAACAAAGCCTCATATGGGCTCGTGAACACGGTCATTGGATCTGAAAGTCTCCCAACCTGTGGCGTGGTTCTATGAGTCACGCTACCAGTTGGTACGAGCTGATGGTGTGGTTCGATGTGACGCAGACCTTATGAGGCCTTGGACCCAAGCTGTCAACAAGAAAAGGTGCAAGCTTTCAGGGCCCTTTACAGACCCCATGAGGCCATGGACCCAAGCTGTCAACAGGTATAGGGACGTAGTCCATGCATGAGTGGGGTGTCTTTACGCGGCATGACTTGGGTCCTGTGGTCCTCGTAAATACGTTTTTAACCGGTAATCGCTTTGCTGCTCTGCTGGGAAACCATTTGCAGCCCTTCGTGGACTTCATATACCACAACAACGATGGGATGTTCCAGTACAATAATGCACCATGTCATCGGGCACAAGTCGTCCAAAATTGGTTCGAGGTGAATTCCGGTCAGTTCCGACGGATATTGTGGCAGACATGAATCCAATAGAGCACTTATGGAACGTGGTAAAAAGTTGCAATCCTACCCAAGATCCTGCACCTACAGAAACCAAGGAACTGTGGGCGGCCGTTCAGACGGCAGGGCACAACATCTCTCCAGAAGTCCTCCGGCCACTTGTGGAATCGATGCGACGTCGAGTTGCTGCCTTCCGCTGGGTTAAGGAGGTCCTACACGATACTAGGTACATATCCCATGACTTTTGGCACTTCACTGTATTTATCTTCATTAGAGGTACTGCAGAGGTATTGGATAGTTCTGTGGGAAACTGCCAATAGGATCACAGCTCAGTAGGTTTCGTCCCAGAAATCTTAGTTGGAGTCACAAACTGGAAAAATGGGCTATGGGCAAATTCTTCACACTGATGTATTTTTATGACTTTTAAGACCAAAATAAGATATATGGTTCAGCGTACCGTTTTTTAATTAATGCTGCTGCATATGTTGATATCCATGGGTGAAATACACAGTCGAGTGCCATGATTGTGACCACCTCCTACTTTTGACATCAACAGCGCGTAGCCAATGAAAGTCACGTGACGTGAGCTGACTTGGAGGGTTTATAAGGTATGTTGTAGGCAAGCTGAAAACATATCACTCGTTGCTGTCATGGATGAAAGGGGCGATTTATCAGATTTGCAAAAACTGATGATTATCGGCTTTCGGGCCAAGGGTGACAGTATTTCTGAGACAGCTCAGTTTGTGAAGTGTTCGCGTGCTGCTGTGGTTAAGGTGTATCGTGATTGGAAAAATGGCACAGCTACGAATAAGCGACGTGAAAACTGCGGAGCACCACGTGCCATTGATATGAGAGGAGAAAGCGAGCTGCGAAGGTGCGCGAGGGCTGATCGGCATGCTACAGTGGAGCAACTCACTGGCCGAATGAACCAGGGTCTAACGGAAGTGTGTCTAAAACGACAGTTCAGCACACCCTGCTCCGGAGTGGGCTCCGATGCAGACGATTGGTCGCTGCACCTATGCTAACGAAGGTGCATTGGCAGAAAAGGCTTACATTTGCACGGCAGTATGAGAATTGGACCTCCGCTGATTGGCAAAGGATTACCTCCTCCGATTAGTCACGTTTTCTCTGCTTCAACGGACGGATGGACGTTGGCGTATAAGGCGAGAAACAACTGTGAACAAACACTCTTCAACCATTATTGGCAAAACACAAGCTGGTGAGGGCAGCGTTATGGTCTGGGAAATGTTTTCGTAGCATTCTCTGGGTACACTCCCATCTGTGGAAGGCACTATGGACCGAATTCGTTATGTACACATCCTTGCAGACCACGTACACCCATACATGCTGATTGTCTTTCCTCTGGCGGATGGGATCTTCCAGCACAACAATGCGACGTGTCACACAGCTAGAAAAATCATAGAGTGGTTGGACGAGCACGATGAAAACTTCAAAGTACTTCCCTGGCCCCCTAATTATCCAGACTTAAACTCAATTAAGCATCTGTGGGACCACCTCGATCGGGTTGTTGGCTCTATGGATCCTCCACCACGCGTCCTCCAGCAGCTGTCAAATGCACTGCAGTACGAGTGGCTGCACATATCTGTGAGCACCTTTCAGCACCTTATTGAGTCACTTCCAGCCCGTCTAGCTGCTGTCTGCCCATCACACGGCGGGTACTCTGGTTATTAGCTGATGGTCACAATAATGTGACTCGACCGTGTATATTACAATAAATCTAGTAAAGTTGCTCCTACCTATTATGTATCTTACAAAAGTTACGCTTTGATATACTACTTTTACATGTTCGACTTCGTTTTTCTTATTGTCGCCTGAATAACTTTATTTGTTCTTAATCAGTGGTTGACAGTATTCTCTTTGAATCAGTTGGTATGAAACATTACCGCTCTGGTGTCGCAGTAATTTAAGGGTTATCCTCGGATCATTTCTCCTAGAGGGCCAGGATTGAACCTCCCACTTGGAGGCTCCATCCCGTAGATGAGGCATGTGTGGTGTTCCTGTTTCGAAGCATTGCGTCCCCCCCCCGGAACCAGTGGTCTCAAGTGAGAGATAGGTGACTGCTTATACCCCTTAGATTTGCTCACGGTGGTCATTAGACCCCGAACTCACCCCCACGCCCCAAAGAGAAACGAAAATCTACTATTATTTTCCTCTGATTCTTTACAACAAATCACAACCCAATGAATTTTGGCACAGTTGAGAAGAAGCACATGAAAAGTTCCGTCAGGAAAACACTCCTCTGTTGCTTTGAATTTTCAAGCTGATTCTACACTGTTGAACATTTTGTTGAGGTTGTACAAAATATTGGTACTATACCAGCTGCACCAATTTATGAAAAAATACACCAATGTGTAGTGCAAACAAAACCAAGAACATGGTGCAACCGTACACCATAGTGTCGTGCAACCTTGTAGCATAACGTGGTGTGAAGTTTTACCCGTTTTGTTTGCACCAAACAGTGGTATTTTCTTTGAAAGTGATGCAGCTGATTTAGTACCACTTTTTGGTGCAACATGCCACAAGCGCTTTATCAGTGCACGCATTTCTGGAGAAACTTTCTTTGAAAGTGATGCAGCAGGTTTAGAACCACTTTTTATTGCAACATGCCACAAGCGCTTTATCAGTGCACGCCTTTCTGGAGAAAATTTATTTGAAAGTGATGCAGCTGGTTTAGTACCACTTTTTGGTGCAACATGCCACAAGCGCTTTATCAGTGCACGCCTTTCTGGAAAAAATTTCTTTGAAAGTGATGCATCTGGTTTAGTACCACTTTTTGGTACAACATGCCACAAGCGCTTTATCAGTGCACGTCTTTCTGGAGAAAATTTCTTTGAAAGTGATGCAGCTGGTTTAGTACCACTTTTTGGTGCAACATGCAACAAGCGCTTTATCAGTGCACGCCTTTCTGGAGAAAATTTCTTTGAAAGTGATGCAGCTGGTTTAGTACCATTTTTGGTGCAACATGCCTCAAGCGCTTTATCAGTGCACGCCTTTCTGGAGAAAATTTCTTTGAAAGTGATGCAGCTGGTTTAGTACCACTTTTGGGTGCAACTTGCCACAGGCGCTTTATCAGTGCACGCCTTTCTGGAGGAAATTTCTTTGAAAGTGATGCAGCTGGTTTAGTACCACTTTTTGGTGCAACATGCCACAAGCGCTTTATCAGTGCACGCCTTTCTGGAAAAAATTTCTTTGAAAGTGATGCATCTGGTTTAGTACCACTTTTTGGTACAACATGCCACAAGCGCTTTATCAGTGCACGCCTTTCTGGAAAAAATTTCTTTGAAAGTGATGCATCTGGTTTAGTACCACTTTTTGGTACAACATGACACAAGCGCTTTACCAGTGCACGCCTTTATGGAAAAAATTTCTTTGAAAGAGATGCATCTGGTTTAGTACCACTTTTTGGTGCAACATGCCACAAGCGCTTTATCAGTGCACGCCTTTCTGGAAAAAATTTCTTTGAAAGAGATGCATCTGGTTTAGTACCACTTTTTGGTGCAACATGCCACAAGCGCTTTATCAGTGCACGCCTTTCTGGAGAAAATTTCTTTGAAAGTGATGCAGCTGGTTTAGTACCACTTTTTGGTGCAACATGCCACAAGCGCTTTATCAGTGCACGCCTTTCTGGAGGAAATTTCTTTGAAAGTGATGCAGCTGGTTTAGTACCACTTTTTGGTGCAACATGTCACAAGCGCTTTATCAGTGCACGGCTTTCTGGAGAAAATTGGGAATCCTTAAATTTAGGTCATTCACACCAAAACAGAAACTGCTATTATGTCGAAAACCTTGGAAATAATTATTTTGTTCTTAATTTCAAGCAATTCTGCTGCGATTGTTCTTTAAATTTCTTGTTTAAACTGTAGCTGACATCGAAAACCGATATTTTGCATGTATGGTAACTTTGTTTAATGAATAAATCATAAACTTGAACAGCCTATGTCACCAAACGAGCGACTCAGTATTAGGTTGAAGGAAACACATGGTTAGACCTGTGTTTAGCATTGAAGCGCGTTTACTAAATATGATAGATATCCAGAATCCTTCAGAAAATTTGATAATTTCATGTAATTAGGATATTAAGCAGTAATTCATTCTGATGATATTTCTCATCAATTTCAGTTGGTGATTTCAAGACCTGCCGACTGGTAATCAAGATCAATGAAACCTGCTTGCAGGGAATAATTATTACTAGCTCTTATTGAAGGCACTAGAGTTCCTCGCAGATGAATTTCCTGAGTAGTACAATGGCTGGTGTAATATAGCGAAAATCATGTTCTGTAGGTCCAAATGCGTATCGGCAGCAAATTTTCCCAAGCACACAGCTTCAGCTACCAAATAGAATAATGCGCGGAATGTGGTGCATTAATAGTCCAAAGCAAATTGTAATTTTTTAGTATTGTGAATTTTACGGGAACAGTTAAAGCAGGAAATAGAAAGAGATTTAAATTAAAAGAAAAGGTTGCGTGAATCAATTAGCTTCTTAGAACACCCACTAAATTCCGGTCATTTTGAAATAGGATTCTTACGTACCTTTGAAACAATTTTATTTGGGCGGCTTTAGGTTATAAGGTACTGCTTATGCAAAAATTTATTTCGTGGTTTTGCCAGAAAATGCCCATTGACAACAATCTCAGATTTGATAGATCATATTACGTCATTTGGGAAATACGCATATTCTTTAACCGGCGCACATTTCGGAAAACTGGAGTGACAACACAGGCTACGTTTGGCGGTTGGGAATGCCTACCCCAAATCTGAGCTCGTATCTACCCAACGGCAAGTGAAAGTTGTAATAACGGTAGAGCAGCTGATGCGATCAATGACGGTTACACAGCACGGAGATCTATTTTTTTAAGTTCTGTGCCTTATGGCTATTTTCAGAGGGCGTGGAACCATTTTCTGTGGACAGCATTACGTGAAAATCCCCATATGAAAACGGTGGGGCATAATTGGATGAAACGATACACCGTCTTTTCAGAATAATATGACCATCCCCAGAATCACAGTGTGCCCGCCCAGGATTGTCACAGAGTGCATGTTACAAGGTCGACCACACGGAGATTTAAGCGGCCGGCGAGGACAGATGAGCCACAATGCCTGACGTGGGCACAAGGGACCGAGGCAGTTATTTGTCGAACGTTCAAACGAAATATCACTCTCTACCGAGCTAAGGGTGGAAGGATCTCAGAAGCAGCAGAGTACGTGGGCTGTTCGTGAGGTGCTGTAGTAAGGGTGTACCAAGAATGGACCGCTGACACACCGAGTATCTCCCAGCGTCATAACTGTAGAGCCCCAAAGGCCACGACCCCAGAGGAGAACGTCGCTTCCGTCCACTGTTAAAGAGCAATCAACGTGGAACATTGCAGCAATTGACGACGCAAATCAACGCTGGGGCACCAAGGTACGTGTTCCCTATAACAGTTGTGCGAACCCTGTTACGCGTGGGTCTCGGGAGTGGACGCTGCGTGAAGGCGCCCATGCTAACTAAGGTCCATCGGCAAGGACTACCGTCATTGGACAGACATGGGACTACCGTCATTGGACAGACATGGGACTACCGTCATTGGACAGAGTAAGAGTGGATAAAAGATTGCCTTCTGCGACAAATCGAGGTTTCTACTCCACAGAAGTGACGGGCGGTGGCGGATATGGCTTCAGACACACTAGAACCAACATCCGGACACCCTTGTCGGTCAAGTACAGGCCGGCGGTGGCAGTGTGCATATCTGGGGGATGTTTTACAGGTATGACCTGGAACCACTGGTGCCATTAGATGGGTCCTTGGACATCAATGGCTACCTGTCCAGCTTCGCTGAATACATGCGCCCATTCATGTTAGACGTTTACCTGGTGGTTGTGATGGTGTCTACCAACAGGACAATGCGCCGTGCTACGTCGCTCAGGTGGTGCGTGAGTGATTCCAAGAACACAACAGCTATATCACCGTTCTCCTTTGGCCAGTGAGATCGCCGTACTTCCATACCATAGAGCACTTGTGCGACTATTTGGCTCGATAGGTTCGACGGGCCGAACGTCAGCTCCAGGATCTCCGTGCTCTAGTTAACCATGTGAGCTAGAATTGGCGAGTTGTGCTGCCTATATTTATCATTAATCTCATTTATGTTGTTTTTGCAAGTTTTCAGCTCACTAGTTCACCTCAAGATGCAGTGGGTGTGCTGTTGTTAATTTGCTGAGCTTGTTAAAAATATGTGTGATCATCGCTGATGTGCCTTTCTGAATTTGAGTGACATCAACGATTGCTGACTGAACTGGTTGGATGCTTCACACGAGTTTCTGTTTGATGTCATCTGCTTACGTAGTAATATATTTTCATCTGACGTCGTGTGCTTGAATAGTACCATCGGTGTCGTCTGCTTGTGTTGTATGCCTACTTACCGCCGTTGATTTCTAAATAACATGTCTAAAAGACCATGTTTCATCTGTCAAGAAAGTTTATTTGAAGAAGATTTTGGGCGATGTGCAGGTAGATTTCATTATAACTGCTGTTGACTCGAAGAAATTACTTATCGGAAAATGAGTAGAGAAAAATGTCAAAATGGCACTGCGATAGTTGTTGGCGAGGTGTGGCCCCAGCTGATGGTGGGTCTTCAAAGGGGACAGGAACAACAATTGGTGCGACACGAGTGGAGACGAGGGTGGATCCTTCCTTACGGGAGGTAGGTGTTTCTCGGAACTTTATGGAACAGATTTATCAGAAACTTGACCTGATCGTAGAATTGAAGACTGAAAAACCTGACTTAAGAAAATGTGTTGTGTTTTTTTCACAGAAATATGATGATGTAATGGAAAGAATCAGAAAATCAAGTAATTTTCTTGAGAAATCACAAAATGGGATTACTACCTTGCAGGAGAGAATCAAGTCTCAAGTGTGTATTATTGAATATTTGAAGGAAACTTTGAAAAATCTTGAACATTATACAAGAAACAAAACTTTGGAGAGATATGAAATTCACGAGAAACAGAATGAAGGTGCGGAGGACTTGGCGGATTTTGTTTATTGTGTAATGGGGTGGCAGAGTATTGAGAAATTTTCATTCAGTGATATCCATGCAATTCACAGGTTGGGAAGGAGGGGATCTCGGAGAATGTCTTCGATAATTATTCAGTTTAGAAGTAAAGTAACTAGAGATGAATTCCTTATTAGGGGAACGTTTGATTTAAAAGTATCGGATGCTGCTTTGCATTACAACCGTAAAAATAGAATTTACATCAATAAAAATCTTACAACACAAAACAGCGAGTTTTTTTTTCGGATGGCACGACATTTTCCAAGAACTAATGATATTAAAAGTTGTTTGCATATAAACGGTCGGATTTTTTGCCGGAGAAAAGAAGGTTTAAATGTGGTGCAAATTAAGAGTAAATTAGATTTGGATTTAAAATGCTTTTAATTTTTTATTGAAGTTCTGAATTGTATATTGATAACATTTTGTGTATTTTATGAATTGCATTTTTAGCACGTCTTTTGTAAAAAAAGATCGTGCTCCTGTTATCGGTTTTATGTCCGTCCGTCCGCCTGTACCCTCGATATCTCTGCAACTATTACTCCGATTTGAAAAATTCTTTTTGCAGTAAAAAGCTTGAAATATGCAAATGATGATCCTTTATTTCGTTTTTTTTTTCACAATGTACAATTTTGCCGGTAGAGGGAGTAAATGCATATGATGTCGAATTCAAAAATACGTTTTATTCCACATATTTGCTTCTAAGCATCCGACTGAAAAAAGTTTATCTTTCGATTCTATTTGTATCGAAGAGTATTTTAGATATAGTTACTTTTTCAAATTGCGCATAGATTTTCCGCTAGGGGGCGTAAAAGTAAATTACATTTTTCCCAATAACTCTTCCTCTAAAACTCCGATTTCAAAATTTTTATCTTCAGCGGATACATCTCCTGCTGGAAAATCTTTTGCATATAATTTCAAATTTTTGGTAAAGAATACTTTGGCCACCAGGGGGCGTAAGTGTTAATTTTTGCTTCTGATGGATTTGTCATAAAATCGGAGCTTCTAAAATATCGATTGAAAATATTATTTCGTGGACTGATGCCACTCACATCGATAAACCTTTTCGGAATATTTTCTTCTTAAAATATTCTACAGTTTCTCCGCCAGGAGGCGTAGATGTACATCTTATTTTTGTCAATATCTCTAGTTCTAGGTGTCCGATTTGAAAAATTCCTTCTTTGTTGAATAGTGTTTTCCGTGTGACATGTTTTTCATATAATTTCAAAATTTTCAAGTAATTCATAGATTTTCTGCTAGGGGGCGTAGCGGTAAATTGCGTTTCCCCCTATATCTCTGCTTCTAAATCTCCGATTTGAAAAATTCTTTCTGCACCGGATACAGCTGCTGATGGGAAATCGTTTGCACATAATTTCCAATTTTGTAAGAAAAATGGTTTGGCCACCAGGGGGCATAAATTTTAATTTCCATTTCTGTTGTATTTACAGCAAAATATGAGCTTCCAAATTCTCGATTGAAAAAAACGTCGTTTGTTGATCGATACTACTCATGTCAACAAACCTTTTAGACACATTTTCTTCTTAAAATAGTGCATGGTTTCTACGCCTAGGGTCATAGATATATATCTTATTTTTGTCAATATCTCTACTTCTAGGAGTCCGATTTGAAAAATTCCTTCTTTTTTGGATAGTGTTTCTAGTGTGACATGTGGTTCATATAATTTTAAAATTTCAAGTAATTCATAGACTTTCCGCTAGGGGGCGTAAATGTGAACTGCGTTTCCCCTATATCTCTGCTTCTAAATCTCCGATTTGAAAAATTCTTTCTGCACCGCATACAGCTCCTGATGGGAAATTGTTTGCACATATTTTCAAATTTTTGTAAAAAATGGTTTGGCCACCAGGGGGCATAAGTCTTAATTTCCGCTTCTCATGTATTTGCAGCAAAATATGAGCTTCTAAAATCTCGATTGAAAAAAGTCGTTTGTTGACCTATACTACTCATGTCGACAAACGTTTTAGGAAAATTTTCTTCTTGAAAAATGCATGGTTTCTACGCCAGAGGGCGTAGATGTATATCTTATTTTTGTCAATATCTCTACTTCTAAGAGTACGATTTGAAAAAATCCTTCTTTGTTGGATAGTGTTTCGGATGCGAAATGTTTTTCCTATAAATTCAAAATTTTCAAATAAATCATAGACTTTCCGCTAGGAGGCATAAAGGTAAATTGCGTTTTCTGCGTTATTTCTGCTCCTAAAGCTCTGATTTGAAAAATGCTTCCTTCATCGCATACAAGACCTGATGGAAAATATTTTTCACATAATTTCTAATGTTTTGTAAAGAATGGTTTAGCCACCAGGGGTCATAAGTGTTAATTTCTGCTTCTGAAGTATTTGTTGCAAAATCTGGGCTCCTGAATACTCGACTATTTTTTTTTTTGCTTCGACCGATACCGCTTATATGGATGAACCTTTTGAGAATACTTTCTTCCTAAAGTAATGCATGGTTTTCCCACCAGGGGACGTAAAGTCACATCTTTTATTTGTCGATATCTCTGTTTCTAAGAGTTCGTAAGCTCACGATTCCGTTTACTACAATATCTGAAGGATTAAAATCACGACTGAAAATCTTCTTTCTTCCGTCAGATATTATTGTTTTCCATACCGGTTCCATTGACTTTGAATAGCTTTGATAAATTTAATTTGCGTCAGAACGGATTCAAAAGACGTGCTTATTTCACCCAAAAATTCGGTGTCATCTTTCTTGTTGAATATGTTTCGGTTAGGGATCTACATAATTTGATCTTCCCTAATAATTTTCAGTATAAATCTTTGCCCTTGAATGTTCGTAGTTTGTTCGGTAAATCAGATGTTTTGGTTAGTGAATTACATATTTTGGATAATCAACTTGATTTTATTTGTTTCTCAGAGACATGGTTTGATCAGATAGCTATCATGCGTGTAATATACCGGATTACTGTTTTGTAACGGCCTTCCGTTCGGGGGTTCGAGGCGGTGGTGTTGCGATCTATGCTAAACAAAATTTGAATTTTTCACTATGTGAACAATATACAGTTATAAACGAACATTTTGAGATGGCTGCGATTGATTTACAGCATTCAATAATAAGTGGTACGTATCGCCCTTCTCGGGGTAAACTTGATTATTTTCTTAATTTTTCTTCTAATTGTTTGGATGATATTAATTCCATGGGGGAAGACTATTTATTCTTTAGAGATTTCAATATTGATATGCATACTGATAATAATATTACTTGTTCAGTTTGGGATATAATTTCTGCTTCTTGGGTGATAAATGTTACTACAATTCCTACTAGAATTACCGCAAATTCTTCCTCTGTACTGGATTTGTGTATTACAAATAATTATAATTCATGCTCGGGTGCACCTTCTTTTGCCTTTAGTGATCACCTACCAATTTTTTAATTGATTAATTGGTGTTATTTAAGTGGTGTTGGATCTATGTCCAATACTATGTTAATAAGAACTTTTAGCAAAAATAGTCTTCGGTCATTTAGGGATGCTTTGTATTGTGTTGAATAAACACCTGTACTTACAACGGATAACATGGTTGATTCTTTTGATGTATTTTGGAAAATTTTTGGGGATCATTATGTTAATATATTTCCTCTCTGTACTATTACTCGTAAAGCGCGTTGTAGGAAACCATGGTTTCCTACAAGTCTTTTGAGGTATACTGATAAGAAAAATAGATTATTTAAATTATTTCTTTGTGACTCTGTTGATTTAGTTAATTTCCGTAAGTATCGCAATTGGCTTAACTCTAAATGAAGGCATATTATAAAAGGAAATTTTATTGTAATCAATTTGATTCAACAACAGGTAGAAAAAAATATGCCGCTCAATTAATTAGTTTTTAACAAAATTCAAAACTACTGATTCACCAAATTAAATTGAATATAAAGATATCTTTTCGCCGGAACTTTCGGAGGTTGTGGATATTTTCAACGATCACTTCCTCGAGCTACTGGGTACCTTGGTATCAAAAATTCCTTCGTGTTCCAAAAATTGCAGAGACTATTTGTCATCAATTCCTTGTTCATTTTTTTCTCAAACCTATTGATGATGATCTTTTGTCAGTAATGAATGAAAGTGATCTCTCTAAATGTGCCGGACCAGATGATGTTCAACCCAGGGTTTTAAAATGTATCTCAAGAATTGGTTATTCCGCTTATTCATATGTTTATTGGTATTTTACATACGGGGTGCATACCTGCACCGCTTACGCTTAGTCGGGTCAGTGGGATCCACAAGGAAGTGGCAAAGCACAGATGCTGCGAAATATTGTCCCATATCTGTTAATCTGTATTTGCAAAGTTATTAGAAAGGCTACTACTTAAACGGTTGTTATCTTTTATTGATCCTAACAATAAACTTAATAAATGCAATATGGCTTTTGTAAGGGTGGTTCAACCGAGACTGCAGTTCTTGATTCTTTAAATTATTTGCAACACAATATTGATAAAGGTCGCAGTGCAGTTGGGAATTTTTTTATTTGTCTCGCGCATTTGATAGACATGACATTTTAGTATCAAAACTTGAACACGTAAAGTTGCTAAAACTGTTTTTGAGAGTTTTTTAACTGGTAGGAGGCAATATGTTCAGTTACAGGGTGTTTGTTCTGGTGTAAAAGCTGTTCATTATGTGGTTCCACAGGGATCAGTTCTTGGTGTTCAATTTTTTTAATTTACATCAATGATATCTTAAATGTTTCTTTCAGTGCAAATGTGCTTTGATTTGCTGACGACACAAGCTTATTTTTTTCTGGCCATGCGGTATCTGAGTTGATACCACGGGTCAACTATGTCAACGAGAGTATTTCTCTTGCTTCTGTTGCAATTCTTTAACCTTCAATGTTTCTAAATGAAATTGTGTTCTTTTCTCTGGTCGAAAGGTTGAGACAGTAACTACTTCATGGATCTATTTGAATGATAATCCTTTGGCTTTTCAGGCAAATGTTAAATTTTTGGGAGTTCATCTGCATGAAAATTTACAGTGGTATGTACATGTTGATAGAAAACTAGAATTAGAGCAAAAAATGCTAGAATTACAATATGCGGATAAGAAAGAAGCAAAGCAATATGAGTTAAGAAAATTAGAATTAATTAATGAGAAAGAGAAGGAGTCTACTAAAAGTAAAAATAAGGGTAAGTTGGCCGACTACATGAGAATCATAGAAAGAACTTTACCCAGAAGTCCCAGTAAGTCTTTTATTTTTAAGACAGCGTATTTCTGTTGTTGTTTTTTTCTTGTACTTGGCGTTGGAATTGTTATGTTTCCGTCAAACTATTGTGCAGCTGCGTGTCCTATGCTATTTTTGCTATAAATATGAGGTGTACATTTCAGCTCGTTGTTGTTTCTGTTTTATTCGAGAATTTGCTGTTGATGCCTTGGCAGTTAAATTGAGATCTCTCGTATTGGAGTTTTGTCCAGGATTTCAGGTTGCGTCCCAATTAAGATAAAGTTAGTACTTTATTATTCATTTATTTACTCATCAATGTCTGAGTTCCTTTTAGCTTGGGAAATGACAACTAAAGGAAATATTAACAGAATTTTTACTTAGCAAAAAATGTGACATTGGTAAATCAATCTGAAAATGTGGATAGTTTATTTAATTGTTATAAGTTACTAATTTTTGGGAAACTGTACATTTTCGGACTTATATTGTTAATGCATGAGCGTGTCTACGCTAAGATGCATTTAAATCTAATTACTGTATGTCGTTCTAAGCATTCATATCACACTCGCGCATATACTGATTTGGTGATCCCCAGAGCTCGGACAAATGTGTTATATTATAACATCAATGCCACTTGCCCTCCCCTCTGCACCGGGTTGCCGATTTATATTAGATCAAATGTTGACTATGCCCCATTTAAAAGAGAGTTTAAGAAATACTTGATTTATATAGCTAATTTGCTTCTCGTTTGACTATCTACATTTGTGTTGATGTAAATTGCAGTTCTACTGAAGGATAATTTTTTGACTTGACACTTTTGTTTTTTATTAGGAGACCAGAAGCTCGTCAGACATACACTAGCCTTTTCCCCTGTCTCCTGCTATGTTGCACTACAAATGCTTAAAGAAGTATTTGGTACTCTACGTAGTCCTATTCGTTTTTTTCATTTGTTCAGAAATCATGTGTGCGATTTGATTGTATGTTAGATAGTGTAATATGGCAAAATAAATTCAATTCAATTCAATTCAATGTTGCAGTCCGAATGGGCTCGTGTCCATCGGACAATATTCTAGGGTCTCATTGCGGTTACGTTTATTAGAAATAACATTTTTGAGGATCCTAAAACAAAGCATTTTTCGAAATGTACTAATAAATTCTTTCTGTTATCTCAAAAAGAACTCTCACTTCCACTTTGCAGGAAGGGGCTCGACTAGAAATTTCCACTGCAATCAGGTTATATACAATTTTTCTAGAAACACTCTTCTACCGCAATCAGGTTATATACAATTTTTCTAGAAACACTCTTCTACAGCAATCAGGTTATATACAATTTTTCTAGAAACACTCTTCTACCGCAATCAGGTTATATACAATTTTTCTAGAAACACTCTTCTACCGCAATCAGGTTATATACAATTTTTCTAGAAACATTCTTCTACCGCAATCAGGTTATATACAATTTTTCTAGAATCACTCTTCTACCGCAATCAGGTTATATACAATTTTTCTAGAAACACTCTTCGGAGAAGTACATATCGAATGTTTCATAAAAATATGCAGAAAATGAAATTAACAAAAAAGATATATTTTTAGAAAGGGTTAATTGTACAGGAAAAGATAGTAAACACATTCAAAAACAATTTTCAGATCCGTTAGAAATCTTGTATACTGTATTCCTGTTATTTCTTTTTTATTTGAATATTTACATTTGTATATTTCAATTCATTTCAAATTGTTTTAGGTATAAATTTATTTTTTCTCATACGTATTCTTTTGGGTATTATCATATTTGATTCAATATTATTTTTATTAATATTTTACTGTTTAACATTTTTTTATATTTTTAACTTTTATTTAACATGCAAATTAATATCTAAAATCCAATCGTAATGTTATAAAATTATTTTTTTTAATTTCAGATTTGCAATGGCTTACCAGAAAACTTCTATATGTTCCTACCACGAAACAATATTCATTTAAGAATTTCAATAGTGTAAGTAAAGAAATAGCCATCCCTAAGCAGTACTCCCGGAACTTTAAAAATTATCTCGGATTTCGTGTTTGCCCAAATTTCCATATTAATTTTTTGCCATGTTTATGAATTATATTTGTTTGTGGTAGTGTTTGTTTTTGAATCGGAAATATCGGTATCTTCCTGTGTCTCAAAGGAAAACTCTGCTTTCTTCACATAGGAAACACGGTGACTAAATCACTGTGTTTTCGCAGTTGGTGACCGAAATATTAAACATATTTTTGTTCTTGTCGCATTTCTATAACAACGGGCATCATTTATGAATACCTTATGCTTTTTTACACAAAAAGGAGGGTTTCTTCAATTTTTTCTTTATGACCAACTGAATACGTTTCAGGCTTGTTAACGTTCAAGGCAGAGAGAGGGATGTCGGTGTAACTTGACGGCATGTCAAAATTTGTTGCACACATGAAAATGTGACAGGTTCTGGAACTACGACGTCGCACATAGGTATTCCTCCAATGGCTAACAGAAATGTATGACGTAAAAGCATTAAAAAATCATCCCAGGCTTTCTTGTTTTGTCAAGTGCCTCAATTTAAAGATGTTCATGTAAAGGGAATCTCGCATCTGTCATGTCAACACAGATTAACATCCTACAAGATTGAGGATTCTTTACGAGAAAAGTGTTATTGAGTTTATTATATTTAAAATTAATGCATACACCGACGCTTTAAATTTTGAATATCTTAGACACAGACGCGCGTCTATTTATTTACTGATTTATTCAGTTACGAAACTCTCCAGACTTCCTGTACATATACGGTATGTCAGAATTGGCAGCTCAAAAACTTCAGTGTGAGGTTTCTTTAGTGAATTCAAGCAAAATTGTGTCCCGACCTTTTCGGTTTATTGCTTATTTTTCGAAATATAAGCCCTTAGAATTCTGTAAACTTTTTCCGTTGCTGCTTTGGGATTCAAACTGATCCCGAGGGTTGTGCAAATAAATTCGTTACAACAACCCAGGTGATACAAGCGCATTACAACTATGCTTAGCCAGAATATTTAACATACAGCAATACTCTCCTGTGTTATCGACCCCAAAAGTTTCGTGAAGTGCCATCCTACATGAAGTTTCGGTTTTGTGGAAGGCCTAAAGTGGCAGAAAAGAAAGTGAAATAAAGTCGGAAAAATGGAGGATTTACATCTTGAAGACTGATCTCTCTATCTAGTCCACCCATAGCGGATTGATTTATGCAAAGACGACTATGCGCCCTTGAGGATTACTGACATATTAATGCAGCAGGCTTGCCATTTATCTGCTGCATATGGGTAAAAGCCAAAGTACGGACGGGGCAGACTTCACAGGGAACCGTCTACGCATTCGCGTCTCCAACCACAGGCGGGCTTGCGGAAAACCCGCGAAAAACCGCAGACTATTACTCGGGGAAAAACTATCCTGGCAATGAGGCAAAGGTTATGATTCCTTTTCACTCCCAGGTACCAGTATTACTCCGCACTAATTGTGTGTAATTAATCTTCACTCGGAAATTTTGGGAGGGAGCTTCTCAGACAGGCCCTCAAGGCTGTCGGTCACCGTGCCCTGACCATATCCCCAGTACTCCTCACCCCACCCCCTCAACTCCCGCACACGTTGTAGACCGGTAGTGACCGGCAGATGCCATTGGAAAAACCCGAAAAGACAGAAGAGTGTTTTAAAACAACAATCAAGAAGGAGAAACGCGAAATGCCCTCGGAACACTTATCTCGCCATCACCCTTCCGCTAAAGACCCCCAAACCACCACAGCAATAAATATCCCCTGTGTTGACGGCTTAACTCTGACCCAAAGAAGACCGCTGTCACAGAGGACGATCAGTGACGTCACAAAACGCGAACATTTGTATTTTTTTTATTTTAGAAATGCCGCGGAAACTGAGATCTGAATTTTTTAAATGCACATACACACAACGTATTGAACATCAGTGTACTTTTTAAGTGCCAGTTGAAGCTGGAGTACGAGCTTTTAGACTGGAACTATTTTATGCAGTGGAAGTATACACTCTGTAGCCTTCCTTCCGTTGCCAGGCTAAGTTTTCCCCGAGATAACTGGCAGGACCCGGGATTCGAACATCCGTCAGAAACGTACACCTCCCACACAGCGGATAGCGACTTCACCTACTGCGCTATAGCGGTGGTGAAAACTACTCTCTGAATTAAAAATACAACGGACAACGTAAGTGGATAATTTTTGCTCAAATCTGTCCAAAGAATTGCAACCTTGAGACTGTTTCTCATTTTTTAAAGCTCCTTCTTCAACTGTCTGTCTTGAACACTCTACTTTAAAGTGGTTCCTAAAATATTTTTCTAATTTTATAAATCCATGTCTGCCGCAGTGGAAACGCTGATTTTTTTATAGCACTTTGTTATCCAGTTACGTTTTCCAGCTTTGCAGAGCTAATCTGTTTTTCTATCAATGTATGTAACCCATTTCTGTAGCCTTGTGATAATGTTCGTTGCTTTTCCATTTTCTGTTATCCACGAGTTTCTAATTTTATGCACGGTCGAGTCCCCACCAGCTCGTATTCTTCCAGCAATGGTTGAAGAGTTTTGTTTTCCGATGTTTCTAGCCTTAAAACGCCAACGTCGATCCGTTCGATGCAGCAGAAAACGTGGCCCATCGGAGAAGGCAATCCTTTTCCAATCAGCGGAGGTCCAATTCCGGAACTGCAGTGCAAATGTAAGCCTTCTCTACCTATGCACCTTTCGTTAGCATAGGTGTAGTGACCATCAGCCTGCATCGGAGCTCCATGCGCAGCAGGGTTCGCCGAACTGTTTTAGACACACTTCGGGTAGCCCCCTGGTTCTTAGGCCCGAGAGTTGCTCCAATGTAGCGTGTCGATCGGACTTCACGCACCTTCGAAGCCGACGTTCACCTCTTAAATCAGTGGCACGTCGTGCTCCGCAGTTTCCACGTCGCTTATTCGCGATGATGTCATTTCTCCAATCACGATGCGCTTTAACCACAGCAGTAAGCGAACAGTTCACAAACTGCGCGGTTTTAGAAATGCTGCCACCCTTGGCCCGAAAGTCGACAAACATTCGTTTTTGCAAATCTGATAAATCGTTCCTTTTATCCATGACAGCAACGAGAGATACGTTTTCAGAATGCCTGCAGCTCACCTTATATACCCTCCATTCCAGCTCCCGACACGTGCCTTCTTTCTTTGGCTACTCGCTTTTGACGTCAAAAGTACGAGGTGGTCGTAATAATGTGACTCCACTGTATATTTCAGGGTCACATTAATCATGCACCAATTTGATTTTCGTTGAATCGTGCGTATCAGTCCTTCCTAACTGAGGTGCCCTGAAAGTCTGAAGTATAATCGGAAAGCTTTAAATAAATTGTAATAATTCAATTTATTAATTTTACAAATTTATTTTCCCAATGAGGTTTATCCATCAAGTTTTGTCTCTAGCACAATGTTATGAGCGAATTAGTTAGAAACTTCAGCTACTTCATTAGTTGAAATGGTGTTTTTGCAGAATGAAAGTCTGATTGAATGTATAGAACATGGAGGAGAGATCTTATCAATCTGACACACGTGGACGGATTAATGAAGGCCACTGACCATTTCAGTCGACACTTCGCATTCATGTAAGTTTCTTTCATCAACAGAAGGTTCAAAATTTTGAAGCACACGCTTCAATAATTTTGAAAAACTCCTTGCTATTAATGTTCCCTCAAAATATTTAGTCGCCAACATGCAAACCCAACTGGGTCATGGAAGACGGGAAGAAGACGTGACGTCGTAGGTCGAACCGCCTTGAAAGGAGAACTTTGAACAGATGTTCAGATGGGAAAGCAGTAGTGAAAAGCAATGAAAAGTTAGAGTTAGAGTATATGCATTGCCAAATGTTGGAATGCTAAGCCGGAGGAAAGCTGTATCTCATACCATAAGCTACTTACATTTGTTTAATTGCTGTTTTGTTTTGTTTAACGAGCCAGACGCAACATTTTTTAGATGCTAATACTAACGTGGGTCTGGGGTTATACTGTGAACTGAATAATTAATTTAGTTTTGTGTTTTGTCTGTTTTTCTTTATGAGATGAAGAATGTTCATTATTACTTTATTTAATTAATTATTTTATTTATTTGAGTAAGGAGTGCTGCATGTTTTTCTTGTTTGTTTGTTTTTTATAATTTTTTTAAAAATGTCATTGGCTTTGCCAACTTACGCTTCTTGTGCTGCCCTTCACATTCATGTAGCTGCAGTCTGGTGCTTTTATAACGGTTGTGAGGTACTTCGTCTGTGCGTAGTACAGTTATGTTTCATAAACGCTGTAATGGGATGTTAAATACTTTTATTACAAGTTCTATAAACATTTTTTAAAATGAAGAAGTCTCTGAGGAAGCGCAAACCAGAAAGATGGTGGATGATATTAAGTTTACATCAAGTACCACCAGTCGAAGATACATGGGATTCATTACTAAGTATTCTGAATTATAGCAATTTAAGAGCCGAAATTTCTGCTTTGTGCATGTATAATACCGATGACATGGCGCCGTAAGACGAAGTAAATTTCTCCATTTTTAGGCCAGGCGCGGTATTCGAACCCCCAACTCTCGGCTCCTGAGCTCCGCGTGCTATCCACTATACTACACTGGCATGTACGAATTTCAGATTCATGTTTAATTAAACGAGTGGCGCAGAATGGTTCTGATATAGTTTGCTCAATATTCTTTTTCGCTCCCTGTGGATGTATTTTCCCATGAAAAAAATACCATTTCTCCTAGCCATTTCGTCTTGCATCAGGAAGTTTCAATTCTGAAGTTCTTAAAAACTGAACTTCTACGCGAGATTCATGGGGAAAATGTTTTATTCATATCGTTTTTATGTTTTTTTTCAGCGTATTTATCACAAGCTGTTTACCTTAATATTTAATTTAAAATAAAGGTATAACACTTGAAAGTCAGCCCTCCGCCTTGTACCTAGAAACACGCACATCTCTTAGTCCCGTTGTGCCTGAAAGGGATTTGCCGTACGGAACCCCTTTGACAGGGTGTAAGGCACAAGAAAATCCGCCGATTTGCTTACTTATAATATCCTGAAATAAAATATGTCAATTTCCTTCCAGTTTGAGTACCAATTAATACGTTTAGAAGAAAAAAAATATCCCAGACCACTCATCCAGAAAGTTTCTCCGAAAATCTTTCCATTTAAACATTTACAGCACATCGAAAATCAGATCGTTCTAACATGGTAACGCCTTACGACGGATAGAGCTAAGATTTAGCTGGTGAGTTTACAGACTTTTCCAATCTCTTTGTCCTCCGTTGTGCACTTACAATGTTAAGCGTCATTGCAGTGGACACAAACGTTAAGGAAAATCAAACTAGCATTTAATTCTAGAGAAATGATGCAATGACACAACACTACATGGAAAAAAGTTATTAGACACACCAACGCAGGCATAACGGTGTGCTCCCGAAGCAGACACGTGGTCGATAAAGTATAAAAATGGCAACAGGAGTACGCTCAGATCAATCGCTGATAAAATGGCTAGCAGGAGAGAGATCTCCGTGTTTGAAAAGGGCGTTATGATAGGCTGCTCAATTGGAGGTATGAGCGTAAGAATCATCACTGATGTCAGACAGGTCACCAAATCGAGAGTGACTTTTTTCATCAAAATGTGGAAGAAGATGGGACATAGCAGGAGTTCACCTCGCCCTGGAAGATCCAAGAAACTGCCACCCAGAAACCGGAGGGTGGTGTAAAGGGAGATCTTGAAAACCAGGTGGCGACCAATGCACGCCATATCACATGAGTTCTAGATTGCCACATATTTTATATGATCACGATGAAACTTCGAATACCGCGCTGGTGGCGCAGTGGCCTAAGCGATGGCTTTTGATTATTCGTCCGACATGGTCCGGGTTCGAATCTCGGTGAGGCATAGATGTGCTGTGTTTGTCTTACTCCGCTGGCTCTCTCTAAAACCTATATATAGGTTACGTCGGTCCGTCACGCTCTGATGTCAACCTCTGACGTCCAGCAGTACTTGCAGCGCCATCTGCTTTTTTCCGGTGGCCGAAATTAGAACTAAGCTCACCGCTAACGCACCATACGTAAAATCAAGGAGAAATACCAGAAAATAAAATAAAGTTAGCAAGACAAACAAATTCATATGTGGCAACGCGCATGTGCTCGAACAACTGTCTCCGACGTTTGTGCTGTTACGTAGGTATTATGTCGTGTTTTATTTCATGTTCATCGCATTGCAGAGTAATTTCATGAAAAGGAATTAGCGTTATTTTATTTCAAAAAAAGGAAAAAAAATAAAATCGTAAGAAAGAAACTGCAGGCGTAGTTTTCATTCACTGTGATGGAAATTAAAAAAATATATTGGTTCCGGGGAATTTTTTCTTTGTAGTACAAGATGGAAGAAAATAAAAATGAAATAAAACATAGCTTAAATACAGAACGACAACGGCGATCGTGTGCAAACCAATTTGCTAATACTCAATTGAAGTACCGGAAAATAATATATAGTAAGACAAACGACTTCATCTGTGACAAAACGCATGTGCTCCAACAACTGTGTGCGATGTTTGTTCTGTTACGTAGGTGGTACGTCTTGTTTTGTTTCATTTTCTTAGCATTGCAGAGTAATTTTTATAAAAAGAAATAAAA
The DNA here is from genome assembly GCA_039090855.1 of Macrothele yani. Taxonomy (NCBI): domain Eukaryota; kingdom Metazoa; phylum Arthropoda; class Arachnida; order Araneae; family Macrothelidae; genus Macrothele; species Macrothele yani. The sequence goes on from CM076995.1 coordinate 194,347,017, forward strand.
TTACGCAGTACGTTTTGTTAATTCACCAAAAAATTTGTTGAATTAACAAAAAAGTTCTCGATATACAGTCAACAAAAATATTTGTTGAACTTGCAAATTTATTTTGTTGAAAATTATTGTTGATTCTGCAAAATTTATTATTACCATGGCAAAACGTTTTGTTCATTTAACAAAATAATTTTGTCAATTTTTGGGAATTTCTTTGTTGCAACAATATGTATTGTTATCGCGATAAAACGTTTTGTTACTGCATCCAAACATATTGTTATCGTGACAGTAATTTCTTGCTCCAACAAAATTTAGAGTTATGTAGCTGGGCCACTTTATCCCTAAACATTTTTTACGATGGCAACACTTTGCCGGTGCAATAATTTCAAGCGGTGCCCTTCGACGCTGGGTGTCCCCATTTTTTTTTCCAGGGATGACGCCATTTTTTCCCCTGCTGTATTTTAATTTTTCCCGACCTATTTACTTTCTGGTGGTGTTTAAATGAATTTGCACGGTGTTACGTCACGAAGAAATTTTTTCAGATCCAGCGAAAAATCTCTCACTGAGAGGATTCGATTCTGAGACCTTTAGTTTAGGAACTAGGCGTGCTAACCACTCCGCTATACCTGCCATTGCACGCAAATTCTTATCTGCGAATTCAGCATTTGAAGGAGGGTTTATTAACTTCTGGAATGTTCGCGGACGCTTTGTATTTCACATAACGATGTATTGACACTATTTTGGTGCGATGTTTCTAAATCCGATTTCTTTTTAAACGTTTTCCTTAGTTTTTTGATGAAACAAATTATTGACATTTTTGGTTGCACACACAAAAAAAAAATCGTAATATTTTTTTAACGTTCTATATGTTCCAGGGTACTATCACCATGGTTGCCACACGAATTTTGATACACCCTGTATATATAGCCTATACATGAAATCTAGCTCTATACATAAATTACAACACTTATCATTGCCTCATGTGCAAATTTGTATTTGCGATCAGGAACCGCAAGCCGTTATAAGAAATGTATTATTGCTTTATCAGAAATCTGGGTTTAAATTCAATGCGTGCCCCTGTGCATCTAATAAGATGCGGATTCTATCATGTTCATTGTGATTATGAGTCTACAAATTGAGGCCAAATTATCATTAAAATTCACCGAATCCAACAAAAATAACACACAATAAACACTAGCATAAAAATGCGTCAGAATTATTAAGATATATTAGAAATTCTTACCTCTGAATGTCTTTATCAGAGTTGACAGCTCCCAGTCTTCTAACAATGCACTCACTTCGCTGTCAGCCATAACTCAGAGCGAAATCTTAAGTGCAAAACGAGATTCTTCTGGTCAGTAGTAATCGGTAGTGCCCGTATGGAATAGCTAGTAATCACATGCGCTTTGTCGTAAGGTCGATGCCACCTCCATATAGTTGAATTAACAAAATATAGCCAACGAAATAATTGTGTGTTGCCAACAAAGCAATTCTGATGGAGTTTTGCTAAAGCAACAAAATAAATCGACAAAACAGCTCAACAAAATTAGTTTGTTGTTTCAAACAAACCATTTTTCTCAGCGTAACTTCATAAAAAGGAATCAGAATCCTCATCGGAATATTGAATCGGAATGTTACGGAAATTTTGTTGTTGGTGATCTATTTAATAGACTTCCCACTAATAATTCAACCGTTTATTGTAGTTATGTATATGTAGTTTACGATTGGTGTTATAAAAATTTTAGTCACAGCTTTTTCACCCCCGTACATGGCACGCGCTATGAGCTAGTTATAATTTTATCAGTATTACACGTTAGCATTGCCATAATAAAACTTGAATACACTATCTATTTGGCATACTTTACCAGAGGTAGCATAATAAATTCCGAGTGATTTATAGATTTCTTAAGCATAAGCGCATGCGATTTTCGTGTTGTTAATTTCAACCAAATTTTCGTGTTTTTTTCCCGCTATTCTTGATGTATGTCGTTCGGCTATTATTCATTTTCATAAGAAGTCTAACAAAAAAAAAAGGAAATAATCATAAAAAAGAAAATGGCCTCAAGTAAAAGAGTGTATTGCGTGCATTTCTCCTGTTTATGAATGCTGACTTTAGATAGAAAGGCGCTAAAGCAAGATACGGACAATAATATTATTCATGGTAAGAAAATTTATTCTTGTCATCCGTTTTGCTTCAGAAACAAGAAAGTGTCACAGCTGCTGCGATTAAAGACATCTGAAATGTCGTGCGTAAATGTATATCTACGCCGCACATCCAAACGGCAGATTTTATAGGATTTGTGCTGCTATAGTTCCCTCCCGCGAGCGGTTAAACTGATACACGATTTGAGGATATTTATAACCTCGCTGATGACTACTCAGAATAACAGTTGGCGATTGCTTGCGATTCCAAACGAAATGAATGAATGATCGCCTGTTTTGAAAGTGGGAAAACAGTTGCTGGAATTTTATTCATTGCTGGCCTCCTCTGAATACATCAAAGTGAAAATAGGGTAGCATGACTACTTCATCAGCTTTCGTCCGCGATACACCTGCCAAAAGTAAAAGGATCGCGTGAGCGGAGTGAAGGCTTCCTACGATGACATTTGCATCTTACAATATGCGTGACACGAATTTCCGAGTCGTCGCTGTTCGTGTCAAAACAACGATATCATCCTACGGTGCCAGCTATGTTTAGGTAAGTGGACAAACTTTGCCCGCAAAGTCTGCAAACATATCAGATGAAAGGTAAAACACGAGAAAAGTCGCAATAAATAAACTAGGCACGAACCAGTAAAGGATAGGACTCTTTTCAAATCGGGCGCGGATCTATTTTTCTGATAATTTGAATATTTGAAAAATGAGTTACTTAACGACCTGTGTTTACCACATCAGGATTAACAGTACAGAACGACTAGAAACGAAAAAGGCTACAGAAATGGGAAAATGAAAGAGGTCACGGAAACACTCTCTGCGCGATTATTAATCTTGCCTTGGCAAAATAAAAGCAAGCTTACACCTGAATATAATCAGAAAAAAATAATACATTCAAACAAGCGTACATACCGAATGGAAACAGGAAGTATGAGTACTCAGAAGGGGAAAATAAATCAAGCGTCAAGATGCATGAACTTGGTGTACCACATTTTTAAAATCAAGAACGAAGGCTGGCAAAGGTTTCTACTGGTTTTGTACACCCAACAGAAAACTTTGCACACCACCAGAAGTTGTACTTTTCAGCTTTGTAATAGTGACTTTTCAAGTAAATACTGGAGAGCCACAATAGGGAGCCAAGAATAACCGTTTCCGGTGGGGTACAAAATAATTTTCCTTTAGGTGTTCAAAATTGTACAAAACTTGTACAGCCCTCTAGCAATGTGTATTTTTCAATTTGGAATAGTGGCATTCCAAGAACAGACTTGAGTTCCACTAAGGACGGCCAAAAAGCACAACTTCCGGTGGTGTACAAATTTTCTTTTAGAAGTAAAAAAACTGTATAAAACTATCACAAAACTTGGACAACATTCGTTTTTATTTTGGAAAAGTGACACTGCAAGTACATGTGTCCCAATCGTCAGCCATTCGTATAGCCATTGATTTGAAACAGAACAAAGTCATTGCAAATACGCACACTCGATCCAAAAACGATTAGCAGAATATTGAGCAAATGCAAACACTGAAGAATAAATAAAATCAAGTTGCTGATCCCATACACCGACGTATGGAAAATGAAACAGTTTCAAAATTAAGATACCAGCTAATCGAAAAATGTAGGCACAAGTTTTCTGCCTTTGTTGCAAAAGTCCTGTACCAACAAAGACAGAAAACGCAACATCTAATGCGATAAAACAGCAGCAAATTCCACATATCTGAAATAGAGTGTGCGAAATATTGTGAAATAATTTCTGATATTTTCCCACTGACTTTTGTAACCTGAGGATGAAATGGAATACAAATAATAACTTCTATTTACAATGAAATGTTTGTTTAACATCAACTATGGTTTCGCAGAGCGTTCGGCTCAGCATCATCAGGACAAATAAATTAAGCATTTATTTAAGATGTCTATGCATTTCACATAATGTACCTATATATTTGATATACCTATATATTAATATTTCGACTATATATTTCATATATCTATATATTTCATATGCCTATACATTTCGACTATATTCAGAACTATCCGGAATTATCAGGACCATATACACTACCGGGCAATTGCTAAGGACGGATGACAATAGCAACCATAAAATGGAAGGCAGGAAAATGTGGAAATTAGCATAAGTGCGAGATACAGTAAGACGTGTTGTGCGTATGCAAATTTTGGATTGCCGAACTTGTTCGTGACGTCATAGCGCTGATAAGAGATATAAAGGATTTGACGCGTATTGACCGTTGTTGTTCAAACGCAAAGTTGAAAGGGAAATAATCAATTGACGAACGTGCAATTTTCAGTATGTCTTCCTGACATCACCTAGATGATTTTACGCGTGGCCGTATTATTGGCAAGATTGAAGAAGGGCGAAAAATAGCAGATGTTGCCAGGGAGTTCGACGTCAGCCACAGTGTTGTTTGAAGGCTTTGGAAAATCATTTCGAAACAAATGGAGAGTGTAGCAAACGTCACGGGGGAGGTCGTGTTCGCAGTACGACACCTGCAGAAGATCGCTACATAGTGCTATCAACAAAAAGACACCGGCGCAGCACAGCTAGTGAGGTAGCAAATCAGTTTATGGCTGCTACTGGCAAGCGGATCTCCCGAAAAACTGTCGCCAGACGTTTGCATGAAGGAGGACTCTACGCCCGCCGTCCTGTTGTGTGCATCCCATTGTCCAGACGTCACCGTACCGTCCATTTGCAATAGTGCCATCAACATCGCAATTGGACTGACAACGACTGGTCTGCTGTCCTCTTATCAGATGAGAGTAGATACAGTCTATCGTCTGATTGTCGACGACAACTGATCTGGCGTGATAGTGGTACTGCATATTGTCCAGCAAACATAAAGGAAAGGGACCGATATCCGACATGTAGTGTCATGGTATGGGCTGGCATCATGATCAATGGCCGTACGTCCCTCTATGTGCTTCCAACTGGGATTATGACTGGCCAACGATACATTAATGATGTTCTGCTACCTCATGTTCGCATGTTCCGTGGTGCTGTCGGTGAAAGATTCATTTTCATGGACGACAACGCAACATGTCATCGAACAGTCGCTGTCCAGGAGTGTCTTGAGAGCAAGGATATTCAACGCCATGTATGGCCAGCACGTTCTCCAGATCTGAATCATATTGAAAATGTGTGGGATGCTTTGGAGAGGAGTCTTGCTGGTCGCCATTGCCCTCCAATAAACAAGGACACCCTCATCCGTGCACTGACAGAGGAATGGGATAAATTACCCCAACAGCTGCTTGATAATGTTGTGCAAAGCATGACACGACGTGTGGAATCTTGCATCGCCCTCCATGGTGGCCATATCCCGTATTGACATCTTACGCGGGAACGCCTGCGGACGGTAATTGTATTTCTTTCACGTTTACGTATTCTGCACAAAATGGTCTGTTTGTCCCTTGAACACGTTCCAAAGCCTTCTGGATTTCAGAGCACAACAAATTGTCTTTCTTGTAATGTCCTGGCATTCTGACATCATTTTATTTCACTTGGCATTCAACCACACTTACTTTTTTATGTGCTATATAACCGTTTATGATCCGTCCTTAGCAATTGTCCAGCAGTGTATTTCGTCCTGATGATGCCGCGAGCCAAACGCTCTGCGAAACTATAGTCGATGTCAGATATGTCAGTGTTATAAACATTTAATTGTGTATAAGCGTTGCTATTTTTATTCCATCTCAACTTTACAAGTTTTTAGTCATACATTATATATACTGAGGATGAGAGTTCACGAAATATCAGTTTCCTTTATTTCATTAACCCTATTTAAAGAATAGGTTCCAAATAAAACACAGAAGACAGGCACTGATTTTAAGCTAGACGAGACGCATGTTGAAACCAGATCGCTTCGTAAACGAGTAACATTTGAGAAAGGTAGAAGAGAGTACAAAACGAATCAGTGCTTTTTGCTGGATATAAAGGTACCAGAATTTTAAACGTAAATCGCTGTAAAATGAACTTTTAACGTAATTCGCTGTAAATTCTCTTCAACGTAAATCGTTGACCTAATAAGCAACTCAATTTCTTGAACATTTTTCTTTAATCATTATTATTTTTGCACGATACAATAGTATGAAAACGTAATTTATATTCTCATATTATGTTAAATTTTTATATCAATAACAGCATTCTATAACTGTTTTATAATACAAAGAAAATACTAAATTAAAATCTAATTAAGCCGACATTAATATCGCGGACGGACAAGTGCGAAACCTGCCCGACAAATTGAGGTACATTGGAAACTGCATTTTGATCCTCAAATGTAGTTCCAATTTTGATCAACTCTTGTAATTTTTCTTTTATTTTCATTAACCCTTTGCTTTTCGTATATTCTGCCTAATGGTGTCCTCGAAGCACACACGATTGGAAAAAAATTATTGGATACTACAGAGGTAAAGCACGTGACAAGACGGCAAATCTGCAGCGATACATTCTGACCGTGCAGCTTAGTTGGAAGAGCAACTTACTCAGGAGTCACGCACAAACTTTTGTTTTCACAATCTCACTTACTGTAGTTAATGATAGAGTCCGGCACTACAGATCATATGAACGTACTGATAGAACTAATTGAAAGAGCTAGAGAATATGAACTTCCATTGTGCATGGCTTTTATCGATTATGAAAAGGACTTTGCTTCAGTGAAACCATCAGCAGTTAAAATGGCTTTGAAATACTGCGGTGTTGAAGATGCATACATTAATATTATTAATAACATCTATGAAAATGCAAGTGCAAAGATTCAGCAGTTTGAGAATACAACACACATAAAAATTGGAAAGGGAGTGAGACAAGGTGACACCATATCTCCCAAGCTCTTTAATGCCACATTGGAAAATGTCTTTCAATCACTGAACTGGGAAAACAAAGGGATAAAGATTAATGGAGATTATCTAACCCACCTTCGCATTGCTGATGACATAGTCATTTTTGCAACTACCCCATCAGAGCTGCAGAGTATGATCCAGGAACTTGCTAACAAGAGAAAAGAAGTGGGACTAAAAATGAACTTTCACTAGACAAAAGTGATGTTCAATGCTTTTACAAGAAATGAAGATTTATAGATTGATGGAGAAAAGCTGGAGATAACAGACACGTACGTTTATCTTGTACAGCAGATATCAAGTGGTTCACATTGATGAAGAAATTAATCGGCCTATAAAACTTTCCTGGAGAGTTTTTGGAAGAAACAGCATAATTTTCAAGAGCAATATGCCATTATGTCTTAAAAGAAAAGTGTTTGATCAATACATCCTTTCAGTGCTTGCGTATGGTGCAGAGACGTGGACCTTAACTAAAAGAGACACACAAAGGCTGCAGAACACTAAAAGAGGCATGGAGAGGTGCATGTTTGGTGTAACCAGGAGAGATAAGAAGTGGAACTTGTGGATCCAAAAAATGACAAGAGTGGAAGACATCATGATCAGAGTTAAATCCCTGAAATGGCAATGAGCTGGACATACTGCCAGAAGGACAGACCATCGATGGACAGTCGAAATTTTAGATTGTATTCCAAGGGAAAGGAAAAGACCCAGAAGAAGACCACATGAAAGATGGGTGGATGAAATTCGAAAGTATGCGGGAGTAACATGTAGGAGACTGGCACAAGACAGACCGTTGTGGAAGAGGCTTGGAGAGACCTTCTTAAAGCAGTGGATTGATAATGGTTGACAATGATGATGAGGATGATGATATCACTCTCCAAAATACACTGACGGAAAAAAATCCCAACACCACGAAAAATAGTTGTAGAGGAATGAAATGGCGGCAATAATATTGTATAGGTAACATATTTAATCGATTAAGGTTTCAAGATCACAGCTTATTGTAAGCGCGAGAAGAGCTATTTTAAATGTGAAATGCTGGTACATTAATAACCGGTGTAACCGCCAGAATGTTGAATGCAAGCACGCAAACGTTCATGCATTGTGTCGTACAGGTGGTGGATGTCAGTTTGGTGGATGGAGTTCCATGCCTGTTGCACTTGGTCGGTCAATACAGGGACGGTTAATGCTGGTTGGGGGTGACGCTGGAGTTTTCGTCCAATAATGTCCCATACGTGCTCAATTGGTGAAAGATCTGGTGATCTAGCAGGCCACGGCAACATGTCGACACACTATAGAGCATGTTGTGTTACAACAGCGGTATGCGGGCGAGCGTCATTCTGTTGGAAAACACCCCCTGGGATGCTGTTCATCAATGGCTACACAACAGGTTGAATCACCAGACCGACGTACAACTGTGCCGTCATGGTGCGTGGGATAACCACGAGAGTGCTCCTGCTGCCATAAGAAATTGCTCCCCAGACCATAACTCCAGGTGTAGGTCCAGTGTGTCTCGGCCGCAGACAGGTTGGTTGCAGGCGCTCACCTGGCCTCCTTCTAACCAACACACGGCCATCACTGGCACCCAGGCAGAACCGGCTTTCATCAGAAAACACAACAGATCTCCACTCCGTCCTCCAATGAGCTCTAGCTTGACACCACTGACGTCGCAAACGGCAGTGGTTTGGAGTAAGTGGAATGCACGCTACAGGGCGTCTGGCTCGGAGCTGTCCTTCAAGTAACCGATTTGTAATAGTTCGTTGTGTCACTGTGGTGGCAACTGCAACTCGAATTGCTGCCGCAGACGCGGTGCGATGCGCCACGGCCATACGCCGTACACGGCGGTCTTCCCTCTCAATAGCTCCACGTGGCCGGCCGAAACCCGGTCTTCTTGAGGCAGTGCCTTCCCTTGACCACCGCTGCCAACAATTATGCACAGTGGCTACATTCCTGCCAATTCGTTCTGCAATATTGCGGAAAGAAAATCCACCTTCTCGTAGCCCTATTACACGACCTCATTCAAACTCCGTGAGCTGTTGATAATGGCTTCTTCGTCTTCTTAAAGGCATTCTTAACTAACATCAACACCCTACGTCGAATCTCAACGATAACTAACGCTCACGAACGTTACAGCGCGTATTTACAGCAAACCTGCTTTGCATGTTCCGAGGGGAGTTACTAGCGCCTCACGTATGCGCCGAGCGCGAATTTTGCATAGACGTCATCTTACAGATGTACTCTCACCGCCTACCAACTGTCGTTTATCTAACACAACCCCTTCTTGGTGTTGGGATTTTTTATCCGTCAGTGTATAAGAAACGCTGCGTGTTCTAACTGCTACACTGCTCAAAATAATTAGGGATGGAAGATGCATTGTAAGAGAAATCATGTGCGACTGACGTTGTTGAACAAAAAACATTATTTCTGTGTAAGATGCAGCAGAATATTCAGTAATATGGGTAAGAAAACCATAGTAGCAAATGTTTATCCAATTATCATTGAACGCACATGACGCAATATACTACACAACAATACGGATATCTGTACAAGTAAAAATGACTTTTTGATGGTGTAACTGACTACAGTTGTGTAGTCCCCTCGAATGGCTCATGCCGCTGCACACTACTGACTACATCCAGTTGTGGCATGGAATTGATAAGGTTATCGAGTCGGTTTTGCGGGTGCTTCGCCATTTCTCAATGAAGGCAGTCTACAGGTCATGAAGAGTCACCGGATGTGTCGGTCGAACTGCAATGCTTCTGCCAAATGTGTCCTAGGCATGCGCAACTATATTAAGTCCATTTCTCAATGAAGGCAGTCTACAGTTCATGAAGAGTCACCGCAGGTGTCGGTCGAAATGCAATGCGTCTGCCAAGTGTGTCCCACGCATGCGCAACTGGATTTAAGTCAGTGGAGCATACTGGTCCCACAATAAACTCGATTCCCTCGTCTTGAAGCAGGTATACTAGCCCAGCTTTATGAGATCAAGCGTTATCGTTAACGAAGAGGAAAGAATCACTGATGGCTAAAGCATACGGCATGACAATAGGTCTGAGAATTTCGTCTTTGTCTAGGGTGCCGTCAGACTGCAGTTCCGGATGACATCCGGGTCTGTACGTCCACCGATATCTATGCTTGCTCAGACAGTTAATCCATGTCCGCCGAAATGTGATGTTTTCTGCACAAGAGCTGGGTTATTTCGTGTTGCTCGTACCCTCCCCCCCATCACACATATAAGATCTAGTCGATTGTCACACTCCAGACTGGACCACGACTCGCCAGAAAAGAGAACTTGACTCCACACGTCGTTTTCCCAAACACGATGTTCCTGAGCCCAGTTTCTACAGGCCATACGTAGTAGTGCAGTTAAAGGGACAAACTTCATTGGTGTACGTCCATAAAGACCACCTTGGTGAAGGCGATTGCGGATAGTTTGAGTTGACAACCTAAGTCCTCTTGACATAAGAAACTCTCGCTGGAGATGAGTAGGTTATTTTCACCTGTTCCGACGGGCTCTTAACGAAAGATAACTGCCGTCTCTGTACATGTACGTGGACGGCCTTTACCTTTGCCTTCTCCGAACACTTCCCATATCCTGAAATCATACCCACCGCCGGAAATGACACTTCGTGACATTCCAAAGGCTTCTGCTACCATCTGCTGTGTCTGACCTGCTTCTCAATAGTTCTCCATGCGGCTGATTCTGGTAAGTAATGCTGTTGAGACATCGTTCGAACAGAAGACTTCATGAAACGAAATGTCACGATAAACGCGGAAGGAAAAGTGAGTTACCGGGAAACTTTCGATTTGATGCCAGTCTGTAAATTATGCATTCGGATATCACAGACGGTAAATTGAATAAGGATATGCATGATTTGGCTTTCTACGTCATATTGGACTTGCGCTTTCCGCATTTTAGTAAGATCTCACGGGATTGCTTTGCATATTCCCTAATTACCCACACACTCCGCCAATTATTTTAAGCAGTGTATATACACTTTCTTCGATTTGTAAAGTATGAACTCCATGAGTGTTTCGTGCTTGCGTTGTAGATTGGGTGAACTACTGCCGTCTCAACACTATATTACAAGGTAAAAACATTTTAATGTAAAAGAACCATAGTTAAAAACTTTACATAAAAGTTGAGATTACACAACAACTTTCGAATCCGCATCGGACTCCTCATCAGGAGAGAGTCCGATGCGAATTCGAAAGTTCTTGTGTAATCTTAACTTTTATGTAAAGTTTTTAACTATGGTGCTTTTACATTAAAATGTTTTTACCTTGTAATATCGTGTTGAGACGGCATTAGTTCACCCAATCTTGTAAAGTATGAGCTGTTCTGCGATTATCTCTAACCTTTCTCTGTTCTGAGATTTAACACACAACTTGTAGCGGTTCGCGAATGATGATGGAAGAAATATATCTCATGTACGAGACTCTCACGTTAATCCTAACATTTGCACTCTCCCTAATTGTCCCTAGGTCTCGTGATATGTTCAAGTAGGATACGTAAGTATATTATAAAGGCTGTTGTTCTTTGAGTATAGTTGGTAGCTTTCATTCCTTTAGTGGTGTTCCTTCATGCGATATCATCACAACATTTTGCTTAGATTACCGTAAATATACACTGCTGGCCACCCAAAATGCAACACCAAGAAGGACACGAGATAGCAAAGCCAGATTTACTGGACACATAACAACACATGCAAAGATGAAACGATTGAGCTTACAGGCCCGTGAGACTTGCGGAACACACAGACATCAATAGTTCGTGTGGCCCCCATGGCTGGTAATAACGTCCCCTACACGCCGCGGCATCTAACAAAAGAGGCTTTGGATGTGGGATTGGAATATGTCGGTCCAGGCTACTTCCACACGTTGCCACAGTTCATCAGGCGTAGCCGCGGGTGGTGCTTGCCGGGCCACTCGGTTGCCGATCAGCTACCCGACGTGTTCGATGGGCGACATATCGGGAGAACAAGCGGACCACGGCAGCAGATGGGTCATGAAGAATTGTTGCACGATGCGTGCCACGTGCGGGCACGCATTGTCCTGTTCAAACGTGGCCGCTAACAGGTCCTGCAAATAAGGGAAGACTACAGGCTCCAAAACGGTGGAGATATAGCGGTTGCTGTTGAGTGTACTGGCGATGCGTACCAAAGGGGTGCGGGTGTCATATCCAATTGCGCCCCAAACCCTAAGCCAGGCAACGGATCGGTATGGCGATGCATACTGCAGGCGTTATACAGTCTCTCGCCGCCACACGTGGATCCTACCATCGTGGTGTTGAAGGCAGAAGCGGGATTCGTCGGAGAAGACAATGTCGTGCCATTCCGTAGACTACGTGCGGCGCTCAAAGGCCCTGTGCAGCCGCACTCGCCGGTGGTGTAACGTCAATGGTAATCGGAGCAATGAGCGTCGTGCGATAAGTCCCCGCTCTTGCAGACGACTTCGAACGGTACGTGCTGACACCGATTGTTGCGCCACACACCCTAATTCCTGCGCTAACGTTCGTGATGTGGCGGTGCGATCCGTCAATGCACGCCGCACAACACGCCGGTCCTCTCATTCGGTGGTGTGCGGCGGCTGCGGCAATCGCTCAGGTCGGTCCGTCCGTCTCTCCTGCACCCACATAATCCATACTCGCCTCACTGTGCCTGGATGTAGTCCCGCACAGGCGCCGATGTCTCGGTACGATAAACCGCTGTCGTGATAAGCCACTATTCGTCCTCTGTCGAACTCCTCCGAAACGTGCTGGAATGACTGCCGTATTCTGCGACGAGACATCACGAAGCTTCCCACACACAAGTCCGGCAACTCAACACACTTCCACTACTTACACCCAGCCTTCTGTGCACTCTTCTTATAGTGCTTCTCGGTGGCGTGTCGGGTGCACATGATTTGCATGTTCCCTGCAATGCTAATCGTTTGCATGTTCTCTCGCGGGCGACGCATGCTGCGAATTTTAGGCCAATCGGATACTTCCTTCTTGGTGTTGCGTTTTGGGGGCTAGCAGTGTATTTGGTTCTTAAATGTTTGTTTAGCTTAAACATTTTAGGTTCTCAGTAATTTTATACTGGACTTTGTTTTCGCCTGTTCCGACGTTAAGTATTATGTTTACCTCTTACTGAAGCTTGCTCAAGCTTATGAGGCCAAACCCCAACGCAAACTTTCTCCCCGCAACATCTTGAGGCTGAAACCGGAGAAGAGAGGGCTGTCCTGACTCTGAACTGAACTCAACTGCGTCAACCTCGATTGAGAATCCATTCTGGTACTCTCTGGTAGATTGGAGATCAAGGAAATCAACTTATTTTCGATTCGATCGCGAGACGAAAGAATTATTTTAAGAAGGCTTTAGTTTAGCTAAATTAATCGAAATTTATTGATAGCAATTCTTCAAAGTATTAAATAGCTCGGCCGAAGTTTAGAGAACAACAGTTTCGAGACGATGTTATCAATTTACGTGTGCTAAAGTTTGAATTAATGGTTTACATAGAACAGCCAACATCCATTAAAAGCGAAAGGGCTCATGTCGGGCCAAAGTTACCCACTCCATTGCTCATCCAACAGCTCTAAATGATTCAGAGTATTCGGATGAAACAGAATATATGAAGAATCGATTAATGTTTTGAAGATTCTAAGAAATATGAATAATTCATTGCACGACTTGATGGAAGAGGCGGAATAGGACATCGTCATAGGCGAGGATTACACAGATAAGACTGTACGTGCTATCCAGAAGGCGAATCGAACAACTGAACTTATTCCGACTCCACAAACGACAGCATTCTCCGATTGAATGCTAACCGTGTTCACCTTACATCACGCACAATGAAGCTCCGACCATTAAATCAGAGCCATTCAGAAGATACACACAAAATTGGCAGCATTTCTGGTAGCAATTTCAATCGGCAACCACTTCAACAATTCACCAATAGGTTTTCTTACGAAGTTAATCAGAGGGAATCCCTATAAGAGATTAGTGGAAGGTATTAGTTAAACACAAAAGTATTTGCCGTTTTTCGAGGAAGCAAAAGAAACACTTTGTTATAACTGAATATGCCAAGAGACGGCGTTCCGCCTGCGGTATGTCGTCAACTGAAATCCAAAAATGTCCTGCGCATATGAATTAGAGGAGTAAGCAGTTTGGTAGTTGAAAGACGTGCGGTTACAAAGACGGTATCAGTGGAGATTGTTCGTGGATGTTAGTTACACGAATATAAACTCGTTCCATCTGCTGTAGAGACAACTCGTCGTATTTGCTTAGCATTCGGGAAGATGATGTGAAGAAACCCACAAACAGGACGACCACTCCGGACTTGGTCCCGGAGTGGTTATTCTCTTAGCCTTGACCCAGAAGTCCTGAAAGTTGCTATTGAGCAGGACAGTAGCTAAACATGACAGGAAGTAGCTCAGTCATTTGGTGTTTTGGTGAAATTCTCCGAAAACATCTGAATGCAATAAGTAAGGTAGATAAATAGACTAAGTAGATCCCCTACAAATCGTCTGCAGTAAAAAAACAGCGACGTTAAACATGTAACCATTGAATAGGGTACTCACATGTGATGAGAAGTGGGTCCAGTACAGTTCCCCAAAATGTTCGAGACATTGGTTGCCCACTAGTGACTCAATTCCTCACACATCGAAGCCACCACTGCATTAACGAAACTTCATGCTGTCTGTATGGTGGACAGCAGGTGGTGTTGTTCATTATGAACTTTTGCAAAGAGGCCAAACGATCACCGCTGCAGTTTGCTGTTAACAACTGAAACGTGCGCACGAGGACCTGAAAAAGAAGGAAGCATCACTGGTCAACAGAAAGGGAGTTCTGCTCCTTCAAGATAACGCTCGTGCCCACCCCGATTAATTGACCAGAAAAACGCAAAAAAACGTGGAAAGTTTTTATGACATCCAGTTTCCTCACCAGATATCTCTGCTTCAGTATATCACTTGTTTCTTTCACTTGACAATCGTTTGCGCGCACACGATGTCTCCAACTTTAATGAGTTGCATGCTGCCCTCCAAAGTTTTTCTCTTCTCATGACCCAGCATTTTATCGGAGGGATATATATAAGTTGTTAACACGTTGATACCACGTTGTTCATACACGAGGTACATATTATGATGAATAAACTGCTTTTCTAATACGTGTATGCTGTACTTTGTGTTAGACTCCTAAAATGGCACATATGTGGGTGCCAAACGAAGACAATAATGCTTTTCAAAGGTGCAGCGAAAGAAATCTCCTCGTTCAGGCTCACTTGGCTTGATTTGATGCGACAAGGGAGGTAAGAGAGTTTAATCCTGAAGTACTGAATGTTTTCTTCAGCAAATACAATCTTCACATTCAAGTATCACGAGCTCAAAAAGTTCTGCGAGTCTTTAGGGAAGGCATTTCCGTGAAGTGTATAACGTATGCTAAAATAAAGTATTTCATAAAGTTACATCTCTTATTCACACCTGATTTTTACAGCGATAAAGTTCCGAGCTAACTCAAGATCCTGAAATACAGCGATACTCAGTCTTTCGACAGACATTATGCAACGTCAACCACTACCCTTTACACACAGTTGAGTCACATTACTGTGATCACCATCTACTTTTGACATCAACAGCGCGTAGCCAATTACAGAAGGCATGTGTCGTCAGCTGGCTTGGAAGGTATATAAAGTGTACTGTAGGAATTCTGAAAACGTATCACTCGCTGCTTTCATGGATAAAATGAACGATTTATAAGATTGGCAAGAAGGGATGATTATCGGCTTTCGGGCCAAGGGTGGCAATATTTCTGAAACAGCGCAGTTTGTGAACTGTTCGCGAACTGCTGTGGCTAAAGTGTATCGTATTTTTATAAATAGCACCATTGCGAGTAAGTGACGTGGAAACTGCGGAGCACCACGTGCCGTTGACGTGAGAGGTGAAGGTAGGCTTCGAAGGTGCGTGAGGGCCGATCGAAACGCTACAGTGGATCAACACACTGGCCGAATAAGCCAGAAGGCTACCGGAATTGTGTCTAAAACGAGAGTTCAGCTAACAATGCTGCGTACGTGGCTCCGATGCAGTCGGATACTCACGGCACCTATGCTAACGAAGATGCATCGGCAGAAAAGGCTTGCATTTGCACAGCAATATTGGAATTGGACCTTCGCTGATATGAAAAAGATTGCCTTCTCCGATAAGTCACGTTTTCTGCCTCATCGAACGGATGTACGTTGGCATACAAGGCGAAGAACGTCGGAGAACAAACCCTCTTCAACCATTGCTGGAAGAACACAAGCTGGTGGGGGCAGTGTCATTGTCTGAAGAATGTTTTCGTGGCGCTCTCTGGGTCCACTGCTACCTATGGAAGGCACTACGGACCGAAGTCTTTATGAATCCATCCTTGCAGACCACATACACCATACATGCTGATTGTCTTCCCTGGGGCGGATGAGATCTTCCAGCAAGACAATGCGACGTGTCGCACAGCTGGAAATGTCCGAGAGTGGTTGGAAGAGTACGATGAAGATTTAAAGTACTTCCCTGGCCCCCGAATTCCCCAGCCTTAAACACAATTGAACACTTGTGGGATCAACTCGATCGTGTTGTTTGCTCTATGGATCCTCCAGTTCGCACCCTCCAGCAGCTGTCAGATGCACTGCAGTCAGTATGGCTTCACATACTTGTGAACACCTTCCAGCACCTTATTGAGTCACTCCCAGCTCGTCTAGCTGCTGTCTGCGCCGCACACGGCGTTTACTCTAGATATTAGCTGGTGGTCACAATAATGTGACTCGACCGTGTATTTACAGCGAGGAATCTGAACAATGCACCAATCTTCAAACAAACACTAAAAGACTTACCAAGGTGAAACATCTAAATATTCTGTATATTCTGTGAAGCCTCCAAGCGTTGGGCTGAAAACTGCACGACAAAAATTGTTATTTCGACACACATTTGAAAGCTCACAGCTGCTGGTAGATGTTTTTAAGCACAAATCGTGACCATAAGACCAAAACGTGCAACAGCCGAGATGCAGCAGTATATGTTTAATATAAGCGGTAGCAGTATGTTTACATTTCTACCAGTGAATAAACAACGGTAACGATGGCTGTAGAACAAACCGATGTTCCTGCTGAGGTTTTTACAAATAACCAAAAGATGAGCGGTATTAATGCACATTTGAATCTTGTGCGGTGCATCTTTGACGGCGGAAGTGAGTCAAAATTAATTCACTCTAACCTGAGTGGCCTTTTACAAATCAATGTCGTTAGCTCGACATATCTTACAATACACGACTTTGAATCAAACAGTGACACCGTGAAGCTCAATTTCAACATTCCGCCATTCGAAATAGAAAACAAAGGATTCGAATTGCAGTCTTTGAGCTCAGAAATGTTTACGCGCCCACCCTCGTCTGCCGATAGATATCTTAACAGGTAGCTGAAAACTAAAGCTTGTAGATTCTAATGAAAAGTCTCAGGAGCTTCAAATTCTAATGATGATTGTTGGCGATAACTAGTGGCAGACAATTAAAACCCCAGCACTTGTAAGATATTCTAAGTTCCTGGTTTTGAGACCTTCCACATTTTGTAGAGTTTATTCAGAAGTGGTTGTAGTGATATAGTTAATTGTTTATGGTACAACTAAAACTCCGACATAACTTCAATGTAAAGCACTTTTCTAACTTAAGCGTAATCTCTGCTGGAGGAATTGGTTTCACTGTGGAGTTTATTGAAATGTTGTAGAGAGATTTCTCTCAATCAATGTCAAAACCGGAACGCCAGCGTTCTTCCGCAGTAGTGCTGTCTGGCCTCCTATGCAGTGATAAGCGAAACAGTTGCTTTCCTAGCACTTAATATGACCTCCTAAACGAGTACAAAGCGTGTTTGGTGTTGTGCTTGAGCAAAACATTTGCCTTATTTTCGAAATATAATAATAGGCCCTTGTGTGATATATTTGACTTTGTTTTGTGTGGTGGTTTGCGTCGCATTTAATGACATCTTTGAAAGCACAAAGAACTGTTACACGTTACGAGACACACCGCAAAATGACGAAATTTATCAAGAAAGTTTATGCAGCGAAGAACGCTCTTAAATAAAGCAAGGAGAATTACAGCAGCCGAACACCCAAGTAGCACGAAAATTAGTCTTTTTTTGTCCACTGCCAAAATTTTCAGAAGTTGCCAGTCTCTATTTGCCATTACACAAAAGGAGATATACAGAAAAGACAGAAAATCAAAAGAACAAGTTAGTAAAATCATGCAATACATTGATTATGATACGCTTTCCAACATACCAGACATCATTACTCAATGATGGGGATAATGGTTGTTGAATAATTCTAACTCCTGTGTCCTGACCTTTGACCCCATTTCGATTATGTTCAACAGAACCGGTTACGTACACAGTGCGTCAAAGAATTTTTAAGACTGGGTCTGTAAAATGAAATAGAAACAAGAAATTATAATTTCTTATGGTTTGTTATTCAAAAAAAGTCCCTCCGGCTTCAATACACTTGATACAGCGATTTAATAATGATTCGAATGCCTGTTCCAGTTCACTTTGCGGAATTGCCTCCAAAGCACGCGTCGAAGCTGTTTGTATGGTCGAAATATCATCAAAATAACACCCTTTTAAAGTCATTTTAAGTTTTGAGAACAAAGAAAAGTCGCAGGACGTATTCAACACACAGACGTTATTTTTCGCCAAAAATCTACGAACAAGAAGTGAGGTGTGACTGGGTGCATTATCGTGCAACAAACACCAACTGCTTTCATCTCGATATTCTGGACGAATGCGACGAATTCTGTCCATCAAACGCCTCAAAACATTTCAATAAAACTCACCAGTAATTATTTGTCCACTTGGAACAAATTCTTTGTGGATACTATCGAAGAATGTAATGAGCATTGTTTTGATTTTCAATGAAATTTTTCTTGTTTTTTTGGCTTGTGGTGAGTTTTTTGATTTCCATTCCGCACTTTGTCGCTTTGTTTTAGGATCATATTGAAAACACCATGTTTTATCACCAGCAACAATTGATTTTAAGAAGTTTGGATCATTTTCAGCGGCTGAAATGATGTCTCTGCAATGTGCACTTCTCCTTGATTTTTGTTCATTGGTTAACGTAGTTGAAACAAATTTAGCACAGACTTTTGTTTTGCCCAAATCTTCATGCAGGATGGTTCGAATCGTTTCTTTGTTGATGTTTAAAGACTCTTCCACCATTCTTAGTGACGCACATCGATTGTTTGCCACGAAATCACGCACTTTTTCAATAATCTCAGGTGTCCTAGATGAACTTGGTCTTCCGGTATGCTTATCATCTTCCAGCGTCTCTCTTCCATCCAAATAACGTTTGTGCCACAGGAAAACATTTGATCTACTTAAACAAAACTCACCGTAAACCTGCTTCATCATTTGGTACGTTTCCGAGGCACTTTTACCAAGTTTTACGTTAAATTTAATAACAGCCCTTTGTTCCATCTTAATAATTTAACATGAAAAAAATTTACTTCCTTAATGAATGGCCGTTTCGTTTGAGTTACTTTAACAACTGCGCAGTACTTTTGGCAGAAAGCAAGCAGATGGTCACGGTTTATAACGCATTCGCGATTACACTGGTGGCGCCACCGTAGGCTGAAATCTAGCGCCAGTCTTAAAAATTCTTTGACGCACTGTGTATATCTCCGGAACAACATACTAAAATTGTGTCGCAACAGAAGCATTTTTAGACACGTTATGAGGATAATAGCTGTGGAATAAATCTCGCTCCTGTGTCCTGACCATTAACCCTTCTTCGATGATATTCAACACAACCAGTTCAGTATACTTCCGAAAAAACATGATAAAGGTATGTTGCAATCGAAGCATTTTTACGTAAGTTATGACGCATAAGCACAATGGAATAGATCCCACTCCTACGTCCTGACCTTTAATCCCATTTCGTTCATTTTCAACAGGGCTCGTTCCCAAGTGGTCCCCTGCCACATACTAAAATTTCATCGAAATCGAACCATTTTTACGCGAGTTATCGTGCGGGAAGGCAGACAGACGGACAAAGCTGGAGCATATACGCTTCTTCAACCTACGGTTGGAAAGTGTAAAAAAATAAGCTCTTTTGAAATATGTAAAGATCGGTAATATTGAAAGGATCGGCATGCTTACTATGTTTGAAGTGTATCGCCGAAGATCATTGAATCTCCACGTCATCACTTTGTATCCGACAGAAACAAAGGGAAAACACTAAACATTTAGCTCATAATAATCACGCACTGTCTGTATTTCTATAAAGATGAGAAATGGATTTGGTATTACTTCGGAAGTTTATAATACACCTCGACAACTTTGCTGTTTATACTAATTAAAGCTGGAGATGATTAATAAGGAGATAGCCGAGTGTTTACAGCGGAAGCAGGTTCATCTACCCACCATATCTTAAAATGTGTGCTACGTTATGTTTGAATGGTGGATATACAGCGATGTATCCGGTATGGCTACTCTGGTGTCGCTCTAGAGCTTCATGACATGAAAAATTGCAACACCACGTGATTACTGACGATATCGTTTGGTGTAAATGCACTGACGGTTTTCGCATCCACGTGTGGAACATCGAGCTTATGTTAGATGAAGACACCACTAACTCGGCCGGCATAAGTCACAGCTAATCGCTGGCGTGACGTCACATACAAGCAAAAAGATTTGAATTATACAGTTGATAAAACAGTAAGATTGTGTATAATTGATAAAGATTATTCAATTTCTCATTTTATCTGTCTGTACGCCTAGAAGCGTTTGTTCCATTGGTTTCAAAGCAGCTTCTTGTCTGCGGCTGCGTCTTGCTTGGATGTGACGTCACTTGCAGCATGGACGGTGACTTATGGCTGCCAGTGCTGTGTGGATAAGAGTGGTGTCTCCACCTAATACAAACTCGATGGTGTGGAGATCTCGTGTGCAGACTTCAGCAGAGAACTGCACCATGTCATTCTCCAACCTATTATTCCCTTATGGGATGTATCCACGACATGATGTTGCCACTAGTACTTCTAAAAGTGGTTGTGACACACAGTTGTCCATCGACCGCGTCCTACTTTTAGTTGCACTACCACTTCGTGAGAGTATATTAAACTCCATCTGTCAGTACGACAACGCCTGCCCACTTATAATGTTGCCATCATTTAGGCAACTGTAAAAGGTATCCAAAGGCTTTTCGGTATATGATCACCATGATTCGCGCCTTATGCTCATTTGTGAGGCATATTGCATGTCGCCTGAAAGATCTTTCCGCCCAGGTCGCAATACCTCTATCTTTGGTTACAAAGATGAAGCAGTCTCATGCAAATTCCTTCAAGATTGCGTCGGTAACCAGAGTGGCAAAAATATTGGGTGTATCGAGAGGTAACGTGTCGAAGGTCATGACAGCAAGCAATGTTCACGGCACAACATCATCTGCGAGATACAACTGTCAAAGGAAAACAAAACTCTCTGCGAGAGACAGGAGAACATTAAAGAGGATTGTAACGGCAAGGAGGAAGTCTACGGCGACGAAAGAGACTGCTGAGCTTAATGAACATCTCCAAAACCCAGTGTAGATCCACACCGTGCGAAGGGAATTGCATAAGCACAATATTTACGGCAGAGCTGTGATTGTAAAATCTCTGGTGTCACAAGTGAATATGAAACGAATACTACAGTGGTGCCAGGAACATAAAACATGGAATGCGGAACAAAGGAAACATGTCTTGTTTTCGGATGAATCATGGTTCTCACTTTTCCTAACAACTGGACGGGCTTACGTTTGGGGAACCCCCGCAGAAGCCTACAGCCCAGATTGTCTACTTCCTACAGTGCCACATGCTGGCGGTTCCATAATAGTTTGGGCCATGATATCGTGGTTTCCAGCAGGTCAGATTCTCGCCTTACACGGACGGATCACTAGCGGGGACTAATGTCACCCTTTTGGCCGACCATGCGCATTAAATTGCGCAGACATTGTTTCCTTCAGGGGATTGCACCTTTCGAGATGATAATGCCCCGATTCGCAGAAGTTGAACTGTTAAATCATGGTTTGAGGAACATGAGGATGAAGTTGCACACCTTCCCTGGCCTGCACAATCACCGGACTTAAACATCATTGAGTTCCTGTGGTCTGTGTTGGAAAACAGAGTGTGATCCCGTTAACCTGCTCCGCGTCTCTCAAGAAATTGGAGCAGTTTCTGCAGGAAGAATGGTAAAACATATTATTTACCACCATCCAGGACTTGTATGCGTCCATTTCGAGCAGGATTCAAACAGTTTTAAATGACAAAGATGCTCCTACACCATAATAGGTGCGTAACACCTATTGTTTCAACGTGTTTTCATTATTTTGGACAACTCCTGTACATTTATACAATAGATGTGCTAAAACACACCATCTTAAAAACTTCAAAGCTGAATGTCTGTCTGAAACAACATTTATACAGTGTCCAAATAAATACTGTGTACTGAATGTACGAATTGTAGTGATGTAAGAATAAAGAAATTTTAAATGGAATTACAGTAGAAGTGACCCGTCAAGTGGAACTGCTCTGTATCTGGTAACTTTCATGTCTTCCCACACTGGGGCGTGCGCAGCGGTCATTCCGAGGGTAGGTCATTCCCGAGTGCTTGCTGGCAGACCTGTCGATTGATCCCTAGACTCGGCACAAGGACAATCATTATTATTGACGGTTGAACAGAGAGTGTTTTTGGTGGAACATGTATTTCGCCATGACGTCAAGTACACGAACGAAATGCAATAAGTTAGTAAAATCATGCAATGCATTGATTATTATACACTTTCCAACATACCAGAAGTTATTACTCAAGTTATGAGGATAATGGCTGTGGAATAAATCTCGATCCTGTATTTTGACCTTCGATCCTATTTCAACGATATTCAACAGAATTAGTTCAGTATACCTCCGGAACAACATAATAAAGTGTTATCGCAATCGCAGCATTTGTAGGTAAGTTATGACGCATAAGGGCAATTGAATATATCCCCCTCCTATGTCCTGATCTTTGACCCCATTTCATCCATTTTCAATACGTTTCGTCCCCAGGTAGTCCCCTACCACATACTAAAATTTCATTGAAATCGAACCACGTTTACGTAAGTTATGTCTCATAAGGACAATGGAATGGCTCCCACTCCTATGTCCTGACCTTTACCCCATTTCGTCGATTTTCAATAGGATTCGTCCCCAAGTGGCCCCCTACCGCATTCTAAAATTTCATCGAAATCGAACCGTGTTTACGCAAGTTATGACGCACAAGATCAATGGAATGGAACGCTCTCCTATGTCTTGAACTTTGACTCCAGTTCGTCCATTTTTAATAGGCTTCGTCCCCAGGTGGTTTCCTACCACATATTAAAATGTCATCGACATCGAACTATTTTTACGTAAGTTATAGTGCAGACGGGCAGACAGACAGACGGGCAAAGCTGGAGATATACGCTTCTTCAACCTACGGCTGGAAAGCGTAAAAAACAGTTCGCTAGGAAATTTCGTGATGCAGACGTACCCCACCGTAATGTCAGCTCATAGCGAAGTTTCGGGAAACTGGCAGTGTTCTGGATACACCCCGACGCGGTATGCCATCCACGGCAGACGAGATCGTACAGGATATCCAGGAGAGGATACCGAGGAGTCCAGACAAGTCCGTGAGGTGGCTGACACAACAGCCCACGATATTATGAAAAAGAAATTGCGTTTCCACCCGTACAAAGTGTCTGCCGTGCATCAGCTGACTGAAACAGACCACGTGACCTGTATTCGGTACTGCAGGTGGTTCCAAGGGTTCCTGTGTGAACAAGTTGATAACATTCTGGTTGTGGCATTGTTTAGAGATGAGGCATGGTTCCACTTGTCCCTGAGGGAAGCACTGAACGGGAAGGTGTAGGCAGGTAATCCGCGTACACGTCAAGAGTTACAGGCTACAATAACGACTCACATCCAACAAATTACACCACATACCCTGGGAAAGATCTTCACCGACATGCAGAAGCGTGTACAGACAGCTATTGATGTCGATGGGATTCATTTTTAACACCTCATACCCTGAGAAAGATCTTCACCGACATGCAGAAGCGTGTACAGACAGCTATTGATGTCGATGGGACCCCTCCTGCAGGAACCATTTTGACATGGTAAGTGTTACTTTCAGTGCACAGTAATTTTTCGGACACCCTGTATATTCTTAGATAACACGGACTCATGTAAGAGAACTGCCGCACCTGTTATCCATTTTTTTAAGATACGGATTGTTAGAAATATTATTTTTCACTTACTTTCGCATTGTAATTATTAGCAATTATTATTTTAGGTTAAATATTAAAATATGTGAAAGTCTTCTTAACTTCCCTTTCATTTGTTCAAATATCCCATCAATCACCATCCCGTTTTATATTAGTGACCTGTGTTGTGTAGTAAATATTAATGAGCTTTATTTCCAGTTAAAGAGCATTTCGTTGCATAAAGTCGCTCCATCAGTCTGTTCCTTTACAGCTCATTAATAACAAGAGTATTACAGCAAATGGAAAGTTATGAAAGGTTCGAAATTAATAAGACTGTTTTCACAACTTATGAACTATAGCACGCACAAGATTCCTGTATTTAAGAAATAAATAAATAAGAATAGAAAGACCAAAAGAAAGAAAAGTGAATAGAGCACTCTCACTCCTATGGCGTCTGACATCATCATCTAAACAGCGCGGGTGTTCTAATAAGTCTGAGTTCGAGATAAAATTTGCATCTCCGGGAGCAAAAGTTTCACATTCGCATCATTAGTCTCTCGTTGAAACTCGATGTCGGCCTTAACAAAAGCCATGAATCACACTAGCAGGGAGAGCGCAAATACTTTACCGTGTTTTGACGGTAGGCGAATATATAGCGTGACCACATAATGATGCAGCAACGGCTGTGCTCCTGTAAGCATTCTCCACATAGCGTTCACCGATTTAAGGAAGAGCATGTAAAAAATACTGTACTGGTGTACAAAAGGAGATGATACTGTGTACAGCGCAGCTGCCAAAGCTTTTAATAACATATAAAAAGAAAAAAAGCGAGCGAACAGCGCAATCGATTTCTTCTGAGTTTAGCTCGTAGTGTCTGGATGGGTGAAAGAAAAATATAGAAAAAATAAAATGTGGAGAGCAAAGAAATTCATAACGACTTTTACCATCAAGTCATTAAGCTAGAAATTTTAGAATGAGGTTTGTTTTTAATATAATGAGCATCCAATCCGTTGCCACGTTACTTCATTTTGCTACTTATGAGCTGAGAATAATATCAAGATATGTTAGGGTTCCTTACATAGTCCAGTGTTTTACGTACAAAATTTAATGTTTTTTGCTGCCCTGTAAACACTGAGAATTTTTTCAATTACAAAAACAGCTTCGTCGATTAATATTTTCTAAAAATATTTGCATAAGGAGAAAATTTTTATCTCAGGGGAAGTTAATCTCCACGAGCATCTACGGTGGTGAAGAGACTCCTGTCTCCAAACTAGGTCGCCGATTACAGAAAAGGAAAAAAGAAAACCCATAACAAACCTAACATGCTTCATCTTGTACTTGAACGGGGATACATTTCGGTATTTAAAGGCATGCGCATTTCATCACTTAGCTACCAAGTTGGCGCGCGAAGGCATGCTTTCTTTCTAAGGAATAGAGGCATTTTTTTATTGTTTGGCGGTTTAACGACCGCTGTGAGCAACTCAATAGGCTATAAGTAGTCGCTCCTCCCTAATTTAAGGCCACTGGTTCCAGCGAAAGGAAACCGCCAGTGCACTAAGAAAAACACAAAATCGAACCCTTACGGATAGTCAAACCGGGATCCATAGCGAACGAATGGTCAGAAGCCAGTGCTTAGATCAACGCGCCACAGCGGCAGCACAAAGGTAAAAATAAGAGCTGTTCTTTGATAGTGCTAGTAATCCATGCGTAAACATGTATTATTGCTAAAACATATCATCATCATCATCATCATTGTCAACCATTATCAATCCACTGCTGGACGAAGGTCTCCCAAGTTTCCTCCACAACGGTCTGCCTTGTGCCAGTCTCCTCCATGTCACCCCTGCATACTTTCGAATTTCATCCACCCATCTCCCATGTGGTCTTCTTCTGGGTCTTTTCCTGTCCCTTGGAATCCAATCTAAAATTTCGGCTGTCCATCGATGATCTGTCCTTCTGGCAGTATGTCCAGCCCATTGCCATTTCAGGGATTTAACTCTGATCATGATGTCTTCCACTCTTGTCATTTTTCGGATCCACGAGTTCCTCTTCTTATCTCTCCTGGTTACACCAAGCATGCACTTCTCCATGCTTCTTTGAGTTGTCTGCAGCCTTTGTATGTCTCTTTAGCTAAGGTCCACGTCTCTGCACCATACGTAAGCACTGGAAGGATGCATTGATCAAACGGTTTTCTTTTAAGACATAATGGCATATTGCTCTTGAAAATTATGCTGTTTCTTCCAAAAGCTCTCCAGGCAAGTTTTGTACGCCGATTAATTTCTTCATCAATGTGACCCTCACTTGATATCTGCTGTCCAAGATAAAGGTACGTGTTTGTTATCTCCAGCTTTTCTCCATCAATCGATAAATCTTCATTTCTTGTAAAAGCATTGAACATCACTTTTGTCTTCTGAAAGTTCATTTTTAATCCCACTTCTTTACTCTTGTCAGCAAGTTCCTGGATCATACTCTGCAGCTCTGATGGGGTAGTTGCAAAAATGACTACGTCATCAGCAAAACGAAGGTGGGTTAGATAATCTCCATTAATCTTTATCCCCTTGTTTTCCCAGCTCAGCGACTGAAAAACACCCTCCAATGTGGCATTAAAGAGCTTCGGAGATATGGTGTCACCTTGTCTCACTCCCTTTCCAATTTTTACGTGTGTTGTATTTTCAAACAGCCTAATCTTTGCACTTGCATTTTCATAGATGTTAATAATAATATTAATGTATGCATCTTCAATACCGCAGGTTTTCAGAGCCATTGTAACTGCTGATGGTTTCACCGAATCAAAGGCTTTTTCATAATCGATAAAAGCCATGCACAATGGAAGTTCATATTCCCTCGCTCTTTCAATTAGTTGTCTCAGCACGTGGATATGATCTATTGTGCTGTAGCCACTCCTGAATCCAGCTTGTTCTCTCGGTTGAGCCATGTCCAGTGTTACCTTCAAGCGGTGTGAAAGAACTTTAGTGAAGATTTTATAAACTACTGATAGGAGGCTGATAGGTCTGTAGTTTCCGAGATCCTCAATGTCACCTTTCTTATGTAGCAGGATCATTGTAGCGGTGTTCCAATCCTCAGGAATCTTTCCTTCATTAAGGCATCGAGTGAAAATTTGGGCGAGTACTGTTTCGATTTCTCCACTTGCTTCTTGTATGATGTCTACAGTAATTCCATCTTCTCCTGGAGCTTTTCCTCGCTTCATGTTCTTGATTGCATGTGCAACTTCTGCTGGTAGGACTGGAGGAACTCTGATACTGGTATCTTTCATGATGTCTGGAGTGAATATATCATCCCTTTCATATAATTTGGAGTAGAAATCTTTCACTCTTGTCAAAATTTCGCCTCTATTTCTTGTTACAGAACCATCTTCTTTTCTCAGTGCCATAATCTGTTTTCTTCCCTTACTGAGATGTCCCTTTGCTATCTTTAGGCTTTGGTTGTTTTCAATTGCTTTCCTCACTAGTTCACAGTTGAATTTCCTTACGTCTTCAGTGATACTTTTTCTTACTGTCTTGCATAGCTCTATATATTCCACTTTTGGAAGTCACATTTTCTTTAGTTGTCCTCATCTCTCTTCTTTTTGCATCAGCATTTTGGTTTTTCCTGATAATTTGTTCACATGCAACTTGTTCTTAGACCCAGCTAATTTTGTTGCTGTTTCCATAAGAGCTTTGGTTACTTTTCTGTTAACTTCAGAGATGTCCACTTCTTCCGATGTTAGGCCTTCTAAAGCAGAGAACCTGTTCTTCAGTTCTAACTTGAAGGTATTATGGTGCTTTTTAAGGTTGGTTATGTCAATAGATTTTGTTTGTCTTATGAGCTTGCCACGTTCAAGTTTAGTGTTGAGGTGCATCTTACATCTCACCAATCTATGGTCACTACCTGTGTTGAACTTGTTTAGCACATTGCAGTCTTCTATGACGAATTTTTTGTTACACATAATAAAATCAATTTCACTTGTCGTCCCATTTGGATGTCTCCATGTCCATTTCCTGTGTGGCTTTTTCTTGAAGAAGGAGTTCAAGATGAAAAACCCTTCTGCCTCTGCAAACTCAACGAGAGTATTTCCACGCTGGTTTCTGTTGCCATGACCAAATTTACCTACTGAAGTTTCATTCTGTTGCTGCTGCCCTATTTTTGCATTGAAATCTCCCATAATTATTTTCAAGTGCTGCTTACCTTTATTATTTAGATGACAAATTTCCTCATAAAATTCTTCAATTTCTTCTTCAGGATGACTTGTGGTGGGTGCATAAGTTTGAATAATCTGAGCCTGGTATCTTTTCGAGAGTTGGATAACAAGTCGTGCAGCTCTGTCAGAGGAACTTTCAACTTCTACAACTTTATTCTTCAGTTTCTTGTTTATTATAAATCCAACACCACTAGTTCTGCCAGTATCTGTCCCACGATAGTAGAAGAGATGTCCACTTTTCAGTTCGATGAGATCTTCTCCTTTTCTCCTTACCTCACTTAGCCCCACGATGTCCCACTTGATCCTTTGTAGTTCCTCTTCCAATTCAAGAAGCCTTGAATCAGAAGATAGGGAGCGTCCATTGTAAGTAGCCAAGGTCAGCATCAGATGGCAGCCTAGTCCGGTCCTCCGGGGATTCTTAGCACCCTCTGCCTTCATGTCGCACTGGCCGCTGCCTTTGGCCAGGTACATTCCAGCTGCCGGAGACTGAGGGCCAAGATTTAAGTTGTGGAATCATTTTGGAGGGGTTTGGCCATAACTCACCACGCTGGCCAAGCGGGTTGGTGAGTGTGGGATAGAATTTCCTCTAATCCCGATGGTATAGTTATACCGCTATGGGCGGTCGTCAGAGCCCCTTTAGTGGGAACAGGATGCACCACGAGAAGGCGGGGTTGACATTTGTCAAGGAGAGGCTGTGATGTTACGCATCACCTGACCTTACATCCCGCTAAAACATATACTGTTTATGAAATGTTGATATGTGCTGTTACATTAGAATCAGTCTGAGGCAATTTTGGGCATCACCAATAACCAACATGGTCGAAAAATCTTGAAACAAAATTAAATCTGATAAAATGTTTGAGTGTTCACAGTGCGTCAAAGAATTTTTAAGACTGGGTCTGTAAATAGAAATAGAAACAAGAAATTATAATTTGTTTTGGTTCGTCATTCAAAATAAGTCCCTCCGACTTCAATACACTTGTTACAGCGATTTAATAATGATTCGAATGCCTGTTCCAGTTCACTTTGCGGAATTGCCGCCATAGCACGCGTCGAAGCTGTTTGTATGGTCGAAATACCATCAAAATAACACCCTTTTAACGTCATTTTAAGTTTTGGGATCAAAGAAAAGTCGCAGGGTGCTAAATCAGGCGAATACGGTGGATGATTCAACACACACAGATGTTATTTTTTGCCAAAAATCTACGAACAAGAAGTGAGGTGTGACTGGGTGCATTATCGTGCAACAAACACTAACTGTTTTCATCTCGATATTCTGGACGAATGCGGCAAATTCTTCTCATCCAACGCCTCAAAACATTTAAATAAAACTCACCAGTAATTGTTTGTCCACTTGGAACAAATTATTTGTGGATACTACTCTTACTATCAAAGAATGTAATGAGCATTGTTTTGATTTTCGATGGAGCTTTTATTATTTTTTTGGCTTGTGGTGAGATTTTTGACTTCCATTCCGCACTTTGTCGCTTTGTTTTAGGATCATATTGAAAACACCATGTTTCATCACCAGTAGCAATCAATTTTAAGACGTTTGGATCATTTTCAGTGGCTGAAATGATTTCTCTGCAATGTGCACTTCTCCTTGATTTTTGTTCATTGGTTAACGTGTGTGGAACAAATTTAGCACAGACTTTTGTTTTGCCCAAATCTTCATGCAGGATGGTTCGAGTCGTTTCTTTGTTGATGTTTAAAGACTCTTCCATCATTCTTAGTGACGCACATCGATTGTTTGCCACGAAATCACGCACTTTTTCAATAATCTCAGGTGTCCTAAATGAACTTGGTCTTCCGGTATGCTTATCACCTTCTAACGTCTCTCTCCGTCCAAAAAACGTTTGTGCCACAGGAAAACATTTGATCTACGCAAACAAAACTCACCGTAAACTTGTTTCATCATTTGGTACGTTTCCGAGGCAATTGTACCAAGTTTTGCGTTAAATTTAATAACAGCCCTTTGTTCTATCTCAATAATTCAACATGAAAAAATTTTACTTATCTAATGAACGCCCGTTTCGTTTGAGTTACTTTAACAACTGCGCAGTACTTTTGGCAGAAAGCAAGCAGATGGCCACGGTTTATAACGCATTCGTGACTACACTGGTGGCGCCACCGTAAGCTGAAATCTAGCGCTAGTCTTAAAAGTGTTTTAACGCACTGTGTATGTCTAGAAATCCAGACACGGGTTACTTTACTTTAATATACCTTTTATGTGTGTGTTTGTGTGTGTTTGCAGGTTTCACGACCACCTTGAGTCGATGGGCGATAGGCAGTCTCCCGTTTCTAAATTAGGACCACTGGTTCCAGGAGAAGAGAGAAAGTCAGTGCCGTAAGACAACATGACATCCATGTCTCATCGGGATTCGGACTGAGACACATCTCGGACGAATGGTCAGATGCCAACGTTTAGAACACTGCGCCACTGAGGCTGCTAGCATATTCTCATCTTACCTGTACCAGAAAACCTTTGATGTGCCCGAATTTAATTATGACATTTTATTTTTAAATTTAGTATAATGTTGCCCAACTTTAGTGGAGGTTCCGGGATGTCACGAGTCCAGCCCAATTAAATATTCCTTCCGCAAATGAATAACAAATCAAATTTAATCTCTAACTGAAAAGAGATGGAATCAAGTCTGAAATGCTACATGCCATTATACACCAGCAAACATTATTTGGGGATTTGCTGAGACTATCAAATACAATGCACAAGGTAATGCAAATAACGAACTTAATTAGTGGCAAAAACCATGCTCTTACGCGTAGGGAACTACAGACATTTTTAGATGAACTTGATGCTGAATTTGGTGATTTTCTGCTGTCCAACCAAATCGGTTGATTTAGTGCTGAGAAATATTTAGTGAGAATGTTCCAGTTTCTCAGAGAAAGAACTTTACGTCTCTTCATTATCCGAAATAAAATGTAGTACTGATCTAACTAAAAGTCTGACTGATGTCGCTTCCTTTAGGTTACTAGCTTTCCCAATAGAAAGCACGCAGCATCTGAATGTGCTAAATACTGCACTGTGGAAGATCAAATATTTTCAAACAACCTATAAGATGGCATTCATAACAAACTGCCATTATTAAAATCTAATCTAGAAAGGAACACTTTGTCTCAGTTCAAATCCTGCAGGAACCTTTTTGATGAAATGAGAGTGTTTGATGAAACTATATAGTTTAATGCATTTGTATCTCAGCTATAATCTCTGTTTAATAATTGTGATGAGAGGGATAAAACAATTTGATGAACTCAAACAAAGCAAACATACATCTGTTCAGCCATCCATTGAATGTTCACACTGAAAGCGCGCACCTTCGTTATCAATGGAATTATGTGAATTTATTATGGCTCGATCAGAGACTGAAACAGAATTGTTTAAATTTTGTTTTACTGAGAAATACCCAAACATAAGATATTTGGGATTAAATTTTATCTCCGTGTTTAGAAATACTGAAATATGCAAGATGACCTTTCCTGGCATTAAATATATGATATAAAGAAAAAAACCCAAGAAGAGAAAATAAGACTATCCTTTCCAACAATTACTTTGAGTTTCAACACCAAGCATCGAAGTGGACATGCAACAACTCTCAGTGGAGTTTAATCTTCAATTGTAGGTTTCTTAAAATTTTAAGTTGCAGCTGTTCTAATATTAAATGAAAGAGCTAAGAGAATCAAAATATTAAGCATATTTTTAAATATATACATATATATATATACACTATCTACCAAAAAGTAATTGGACACCTGTGATAGCAAAGGAAAACGAAGTCTATTCACCTTCAATAGCTGGTGGATCCTGCGACCCTCCGGGGCATACTCTCAACCAGGCGTTGTACGACGGCAAGCGGTATTTTCTTCCACTCGGCTTGGAGAAGACAGAAGTCCTTCACCGATTTCGGACGGTGGGGACACCCATTAAGTCGACGCTCCAACTCGTCCCAGAAGCGCTCGATAGGGTTAAGGTCCGGGCTCTGCGAAGGCCAGTCCATTCAATTAACCCCATTGTCACCATACCAAGCCATGGTGAACCTCGCAACATGACAGGTGGCATTGTCATCCTGAAAGTAACATGGTTCCACCCCGTAAAACTGCTACAACGTAGGAAGTGCATGGTCATCCAAAATTGTGCAGTAGGTCTCGGCGTTGAATTTACCAGAAATTGCGACCAAGGGTCCCTTGCCATACCAGAAGAAACAACCCTACAGCATAATTCCACCGCCGCCGAACTTCACAGTTGGTACAATACATTCCGGCTGGAGGCGTTCTCCAGGCAAACGCCAAACCCAGACCCTGTCATCCAAACGGTAGAGGATGAACCTTGATTCGTCGCTCCAGAGAACCTGTTTCCACTGTTCAACGGCCCACTGTTGACGTTCTTTGCACCACGTTAGCCGAGCAGCGCTATTGGACTTGGTGATCAAAGGCTTGTGGATGGCAGCACGTCAATAATAACCGAGCAGATGGGCTTCCTTACGGATGGTATTCATCGAACGAACACTCCCGGATGCCTGTTGAAACTCCTCGCGGATTTGGACCATCGATGCGGTGCGGTTCTTCGGTATTTATCTGGCCAGCACCCGTCGGTCTCTAACTCCCAGTTCTGTGGGTCTGCCGGGTCGGGGCACATTCCGATAATCACCTCTAATCTTCCACTTGCAAATCACGTAGACCACTGTCGATTTTGGGTGCTTTAACTCGCTGGATATGTCACGTATGGATCGGCTATTTCTGTGATACCCGACGATTACACCTTTCTCGAAATCAGAGAGCTCCGAACTGCGTGGCATCTTGCATGCGACTGGTTACGTTGTTGTTTCGCACACGATATTTAACGGTGGCAGCCGTGACGTGTATGAGGACTGCAGATATCGTCGATTGCAGAGGTGTCCAATTACTTGTTGGTAGATAGCGTATATACATATTTAAAAAATATTCCCCGCCATCTAATTTTCTTAAAAGCCTTGGCCAACCCTCAATAAAAGTTTTACGGCACTACCTTAGTACCGTCACAATGACAAAAAAATCACACAATTCAAAGAGCTCACAAAATTACATAAAGTGACACAGTTAGTACCAAGGAAATTAGAAAATAGAAATTTACTGGTATTTCCGCCTAGTTGACGTCAAAATACAGTTTCAGATCTACATAAACCGCAAATCTAATCTAGTTGCCTGTATGTCAACAGATGGTCCATGGTTTGCACTTTATGATAATTACATGTTTTGGTCTTGCAGAGAAGCCCCAATTAAATATGCTTTCCATATTTCAGCCAGTTCTTATTCGCAGGCTGTTAAGAAATTTCCAAAACGACCAGCCTTCTAGTTGCAGTCTTTCCAAAAATCAAACTACCATTCCTGTCCTAGAGTTTAGATATGTCACTCCACAGCTTGATATTTGATAGTTCTACCGAAATTTATATTAGTGTGGCGGTGTAAATGAAGCTTCTTTGGGACGACAAGAGTCTAGATGTCTTCATATGTTCATATAGAGTATGTCGAGGATCAGTAAGTTGCTTCCTTCTCTCAATCATATTGACTACCTCGATTTGTAACTGAAGGTTGAGAAATGATATCAAACACACACTGTTGTCAACATGAGTTGGTTTCAAGGATCCGGTTGTTCATTCGTAGCACTGTAAAATAACGTCATGTGATTGACTCTGGGCTGGATCTGCATGTTCTGAAACCAAGTAGAATGCATAGTAAGCCGAAGTTCGGTATCTTCAGACATCTGCTCCTATTCTGAATTACTAAACTTTCGAAGAGTAACTCTTTTTACATTAGTTTTCGCGCTGATCTTTTCTATATGCATATATGAGGGATAACGATCTAGCATTTCTTCGAGATAAACATGACATCTAATATAGCTTATTTTCGTATGATTAAAGAGCGTGTCCATGAGTTTATTCGAATGTCTATTAAGAAAACGAAGCAATCTTGTCCTTGTTTGAGACAGATTAGAGCGTAGCTCATTCTCGCTATAATGTATTTTCAAATCAACTAACGTAGTTTTGAATATGTGTCCAATCTACCCCGGTAACGTTGTGGTTTAGGCGCTGGCTTTTCACCATGCGTCCGGGCAGGTAGCGACCGTGCGCCCAGCGGTTTGTAAGACCTCGTTTATCATTGGCAAAAGCATTTTTAGATAAAATTCAATATGTAAAATAAAACAAAATAATTATGAATGGCTTACGTAACCAAGTAAATGTTACCTTATTTGTTAGGGATGTATTCCTAGTTTCGGTATTGCTTTTAGAATTTCATTTCCGTATTCACTTACCACTGCCACAGCAGAGTGAAGTATCTTTAAATTGAATTTAATAAAAAAACTATCTTAGAACTACAGTGACTCAAGAAATGTTTTCTAATTTGTCATTACTCTCAATAGAACATAATTATGCGGAAATATGGATTACAACAGCATAGTTAATTATTTTACTGAGATGAAGGTAACAAGACTAAATTTTCTAGTATAAACATGTGATAATTTATGACTTTTTATGTCATTTCACATCTTATTGCCAGTTTTCTAGGAATACAAAATCCATACATACGAAAGCTTGTATATACAATCATTTGCAAAAGTTTAGACCACCTGTTGGTATTATTAGGTTTCTGCCGATTGCGTCAGCTACTGTCGGTATTACTCAACTTCCTGTCGGTGTTGCATCATCCTACAGCGGCAGCTGTTGATAGAGTTGGGGGAAGCGTGCCAGCGTCAGTTTGCTTCTGGTTTTCATGCTGAGAGGTTTGGTACGCATTTTCTAAGTAGCAAAAAATGGGCAAAAAAGCGTCATTAAGTGTTATTCAAAGGCACAAATAGTGACGTTATATCATGAAGGATACTCCGAACGTGACGTAAGCAAAAAGGTGAATGTGATCAAGACCGCTATTCATAATACGATCATGAAATATCAAAATACAGGTGAATTTGGCAACCGAAAGAGAAACGGACGTCCAAGGAAAACAACCACAAGTGATGACAATACCATAAGGCGAATAGTTATGCGTTCTCCGAGGAGTTTGTGCAAGAAAATCAAGGCATTTCTACGTTCAAAAGGGTCTGATATTAGTATCACCACTGTTTCCCGACGTCATAGCAAATATTTTAGATTAAAGTCTTATTAGCCTGCACATGAACCTAGACTAACATCTATCATGAAAAAGAGACTCTAGTTTGCGAAGCGTCATCAATTGTGCACTGCTGAAAATTGGAGAATTGACGAATCAACTGCGCGTTAATTTGAATCATGTGAAGTACATGTTCGACGACCAAAATGCTAAAGATTTGATAAGAAATACACCGTTAGCACAGTGAGACATCCGCCTAGTCAGATGATATGGGGTACTATGTTAGCATCCGGTACTGCTTCATTATTCTTTTTTCCGACAGGCACTACCATGACTGGTCCTTTTTATGTGGAAATGTTACGTGAGAAGCCGCTAACTCACATGCAAGTGCACAGATGCACAATCTTTATGCATGATGATGCTCCATGCCACAGATCAAAGATATTGAAGGACTGTCTGCAGAGGAAAAACATAGCTGTGCTTGACTGGCCTTGTCATGGTCCAGACCGTAACCCCATCGAAAAGGTGTGGACCATTTTAAAACACAAGGTAGCAGAAAAACAGCCATTTAATTCCCAAGTTTTGATTGACGCGATAAAGTACGTGTGGTGCAAAGACATTTCAAGTGACTACAGCAAATCCCTCATTGAGAATATGCCAGATCGTATTCTAGTCTGTTATAACAAAAGAGGTGGCCACACAAAGTACTGATTTCAGTATTTATGTGTTCTAAAGAATGTAAATATTCATCTGTGGTGTAATTTTTTCAAATATCTCTGACTAGTAATTAGTTATAGTCGACTTAACATCCATGTCATATTTACACTAATAAACGGATTCACATCTTCCAAATTTGTATTGTACAATGGTGTAATCCCGTGTTTCATTCATTGATATTCAGCGGCTCCAGGCAATCACGGGAATGAATTCTGAACCTCCAGATTCGCTAAATAGGAATGCCGGTTGCTTCGACGATCGAATCCTGTGATGGTTCTATTGAAATTAATCGGAAACTTGAGGTTTGGTTGTCCTGGATAGTGCAGTGGTTAGAATACTCGGGGGCTATCCGGGACACGCGGTTCGATTCCGGCTCCAGGACGACGAACGTTTCAAGTTTTAGGATGCCATCTGACTTAACACCCATGTTATATTTACACCAATAAACGGATTCACATCTTCCAAATTCGTATTATCTTTGCCTCACCTGAATTCAAACCCGGTCCACTCACGGTCAAATGGTCATAAGCCAGCGCTTAGACCACTAAACCAGCGGGACGGCTCGTCTTATCTGTGGTCAAGTCAAGAGGCTGGAATCGCGTATAAGTTGAGGTATACGTCTTGTGTTCTTCAGGTGAGTCAATTTCGACTATTGTTTCCCTTATCTAGTTTCCCTTATGAAAAGCCTTGAACTGCATAAATACCTGTTCTCTTCATATTAGTTATTCCTGATAAACATGGAAATGCCTAGTAAATGTGTCATTTCCTCCAGTTTATCTAAGAATTTAAGGGTGCTTCTATTTCAGCCATTTATATTCTACTATTTCATAAAGGGGGTGTAGAATGTTCCGGTAACACTCGTCCAACTTTCGACAACAAGTTGGGTCGAAACTATTGTGGCCGTCCCGGTGGCGTTAGCGCTGGCTTCTGACTATTCGTATGAGATGAGTCCGGGTTCGAATCCGAGTGAGGCATGGATGTTGTGTTTGACTTACTGCACTGGCTCTCCTTTTTCCGGGAACCAGTGGCCCTAAATTTGGGAAACGTGACTTCTTAAAGCCCATTGAGTTGCTCACGGTAGTCGTTAGACCCACAATAAAAAAATAAGGATTGTACTGCTCTTAACTGTGCGCATTTAGATTTCACACACAAATATTCAGTTGGCGTACTTAGTTTTCATAAATTGCACAAGCAGCGCACTAAACAAATATTCAATGGTCTTGTAAAAGTCTCATCAGGAAAGTTAAGATCACGCACAAAAATATGCCTCGGACATACACTGATTCCTATAAATTAAGGAACAACATAAATTTTAATGATTTGTTTTTTAAATTTACATTACACTGAAGTGCCAGAAAAACTCGTACAGACGAGCTTATGCAAAATACATATCAACGTCACGTAGGCGCGTAATCGGTTGCGTCCGCGAGTGCGTATATAAAGCGATAGGCATCCTTGTCAGCTGTTAGAGCTGTTTTCGGCATGAGAACGACAAGTAATAACGGTTTAAACGATCTTCAAGGCGGTGCCATAGTTGGCGCTCGTGAGATGGGCCATAGTATTTTGGAGGTGGAAACGAATTTCGGATTTTCACGGACGACCATTGCAAGGGTGTACCGTGACTACAAGAACTCCGGCAAAACCTCCAACCTACGATACCAGTGTATCCGTAAAAAGACATTTGGTGAACGTGACCATTGTCGGCTGTCAAGAATCGTTTCACGCGATTGGCATGCAACACTTTCGCAGGTATCATCGGAATTTAATGCTAAAGCCTCAACAAGCATCAACTTCCGGACTGTGCAACGTACCCTGCGCGATATGGGCTTTGGAAGCCGACGCTCAACTCGAGTCCCCTTGATGGGTGCACGACACAGAGGTATGCGCCTCGCTTGTGCACGGCAACACAATCACTGTACATTTGATGACTGCAAACAAGTAGCCCGGTCTGGCGAGTCGCATTTTCAACTGTATCGGGAAGATGGAAGGATTCGTGTGTGGCGCAAACCCCATTAAGCCATGGATCCGGCCTGTCAACTGGGAACTGTACCGTCTGGTGGGGGATCCGTAATGGTATGGGGTGTGTTTAGCTGGACCTCACTGGGACCCTTGGTACATCTACAAATGTCTGTGACCAGCCAACGCTATGTGTGCGTCCTTTCTAACGAGGTACACCCGTTCATGTCCTTCATTCATGCTGATCGGTTGACCTGTTCCAACAGGACAATCAAAAGTGTCGGTACGCCACATAATGGTTAGAAGAACATTCATCTGAGTTTGGGGTTTTTCCATTCCCACCCAAGTTCCTAGATATGAACGTGATAGAACGCATTTGTGATGCCATGCAACGCGCTATCGAACACAGGAATCAGAGACCTCGGAATACACCCGAATTGTGGAACGGTCTGCAGGAAGTATGGTGTGCATTGCCTATATCATATTTCCAGAAGCTAGTGGAGCCCATGCCCCGTCGTGTTTCTGCAGTAATGTGCTCCCGTGGGGGACCTACCAAGTATTAGACTAGTGTACCAGTTTTTCTGGAAATTCAGTGTATAAGTAAATGAACCTAACATTACAGAGGTATGTTAACCTGGTGACTTTCACTATGATACACAAATTAACATAGTAATTATGATGTTATCCATTCAGTCGCGTCCGATTCTTGTAGATTCTGCAGGCTGTGGCCCTCCATGCCTCTCGATCTTGAATTCTCTCTTTCAGCTGTTCTATATCCAGCCCTGAAATCATTTTGATTGTATCCGGCCAAAATGTTCCTTATCCTCCTTGCGTTTTCTTGTTCCCTCCACTTTTCCAAGCATCATATCCTTCTCTAACGAGTCCGATCGCATGACATGACCAAAGTAAATGAGCTATAGTCTGTTAATCTTTCCCTGAAGTGATTTTATGGTTGGATGCGCTCTGGAACCTCATTGTTGATAACCCTTGCTTTCCATGGTATCTTTAACAATCTGCTCTTGAACATCTTTGTTGATAACCTTTCCTGTCCATGGTATCGAATCCTGATGAAGCATGGATGTTGTGTTTGTCATACGGCATTGGCTCTGTCCCTTCCCTGGAACCAGTGTCTTAAGTTAGTGACGGGCGACTGCTTATAGCCCATTAAGTTGCTCGCGGCGGTCTTTAAACCTTCAACAAAAAAATGAGCACAAAACGACCTTGTAAAGCATGTATTGCTTGAGGGTTACCACAGTCCGTATTGACTCCCTTTCGCAATCTCTTTTTAATCATACGTTCTGACAAGGTATACTTTAGTTGATATTTATTCTTTAATTAATAATTACATTTCTGGGAGACTAAAAGTTTTCATCCGTACAGATAACGTAAAAGAAAATATTGAATTATACGTTTTCCTCAAATTTCTTATGACAATACCTGATAATTTACAAAGCATTTCAAAATTATATTTCGTTCCTTAAACTATGGAAATAAATGTACATAAACCTCAGCAGCCGATAAAGCTAAGAATTCAATTGCAAATACGCTGGAGTAATCTTTCTCTTAATGTGCTGTTCTGTTACATTGTTAAATGTTTAATATTATTCATTTCCTACTCAAAATTTATGTGTAAGATAAATATGCGAAATGAATTATACTACGTGTAAATCTTTATTCTTCGGTATTTTTAAAGTTTATGTCATCATTATGGAAGCAATAGAAAGTAGCGTTAATCACAAGGGGATATGTTTGGTAAATTTTTACCTACAAATAAATTATTGAATTGCTGTTATTAATGAGTAAGTCGCCAGGAACAACCACTTAAATCAAGGAATGATATAAAATTTCTACGAAATAAACGAAGCAAAGATAACAAGTAAGAAAAAAAGCACTAGTTCGGGAGTTTCAGATAACAAATAAAAAAACTAAGACATCTAAATTGGACCCTACGGCCTAGTTCTTGTATACTTCTTTCAATCCGCAAAGAAAGATTTGCACAACGAAGAAATATATCTGGAAAATTTATTGGTTTCAAATTTCCCCACACACTGAATTATGTACCGTGTTTGCGGGTTGAAGCCCTGTTTAGACCAGAACGTCTTAAATTGTTTAAATGACTGCCAGAGTGTTTAGAAGTCACGTTCGTGGTGAGTGCGATGCGCTAAACTGCTAATATATGCTTTACATGAAGCTATCCATGAGTTCAAAATGGTTCGCTTGCAAAACCTAAAAACGTCGCTTGGGGAGCTATTAGACTGCGAGTAATTCTTTGCGCTTTTGTTAAAACTATTTCCCCGCCTCGGGTAAAATACGAATGCGGAAACCTTGAAGAGATCTACTAATGACGTGTATTTCGTTCTGCCAGAGAAATACAGCACTCAAAGTAACTCTCAAGCGCCGTACTATGTAAACTACACTTGCAAAGTATTAATTGAAGGCAGCTGCTCTTTCTTGTTACTTTTTTTTTACCTCATCAGACATCGACGGATGTTTCTGAATAATGACCCGAATAGAAAAGTTTTGTGAGAGAATAGGCATAACAATGTTTTATCGTTTCTTGATAAAAAAAAAAAAAAGAAGAAAAAAAGATTTCTCAGAAGAGGATCTTTACGTGCGTTTTTAAACTGGTTGGTATTTATTTTAAAGGCAAATCTGTTTCTTATGCAACGCAATTAATTAAATAAAATTGCATGAATACTGTGTAAAAAAAAAGGTCTTTTCACCTACACTGTCAAAAATAAGTGGTGTGAATTCACAGAAAATTTCTGAAAATAACTTGCAGCAAAGTTGCCGGTAGGTATCCGTGCTTTTCAGAAATTTTCATTTTTAAAAGTGCCTGTTTATTTTTTAACTTCTGTATTTTCACAGTTTTCTGTATTCTGAAATTCCGTTTATTTCAGAAAAGTCCGTTTCAGGATTGTTTCCTTATTTAAACTGAAATTTCGCAAAAATCAAAGGGCCTACACTTTTCAGCTCTTACACCAAGCAATCCTTTCGCAGCAGTTCAGATCAGATGATATGTAGAGGATTTTAGGAAGAGAGTGTCTGACCCCAGGTCTTAAACAACCCTTAGAAATAGGAAGCCAGGAGATTTGGGCTAGAATGCCCGATAGAAAAGTGACACGGAAGCGAGGTAAAAAGGGGGAGAAAGACGCCCTTATTTATTACCGTGGGGGTGGGCAGTACCCGGGGTCCGACGGGTTAACGTGCCCATCCGACACACAGCGGATATTTAGTGATTTGAGAGTTCGTACCTGCCTGGGATCGAACCTGAGTTTCCTCGGTGGCAGTCACAAACATTTACCACTATGCCATCCGCGGCACTGCAGCCGTTCAGGATCGAACACCATCGTTTAACCACTCAGCCAGAAAAAC
The DNA here is from genome assembly GCA_039090855.1 of Macrothele yani. Taxonomy (NCBI): domain Eukaryota; kingdom Metazoa; phylum Arthropoda; class Arachnida; order Araneae; family Macrothelidae; genus Macrothele; species Macrothele yani. The sequence goes on from CM076995.1 coordinate 194,388,593, forward strand.
TCGCGATTTAAGTCACGTTTATGGTAAAACAAATTGCCCGACGATGAAAAAAATGTTTTCGTTATTAATGCGAGTGTTTAAGTCATTCTTTTAACGCTTTCTAACCGTAGGGTGAAGAAGTGTATATGCTCCAGCTTTGTCGGTCTGTGTGTCTCTCCGCACGATACCTTGTGTAAAAATGTTTCGATTTCAATGAAATTTTAGTATGTGGTAGGGGATATCTGGGGACGAACCCTATTGAAAATGGACTAAATAGTGTCAAAGGTCAGGACATAGGAGCGGGATCCATTCCATCGCCCTTATGCATCCTAACTTGCATAAAACTGCTTCGATTGCGATTAAACTTTATCGTGTAGTTCCGGAGGTACTCTGAATCGGTTCTGATGAATATCATCGAAATGGGGTCAAAAGGTCAGGGCACAGAAGCGAGATATATCCCACAGTTATTATCCTCATAACTTGATTAAAAATGCTCCTATTGCGACACAACTTTAGTATGCTGTTCCAGGGGTGTACTGAACATATACTGTTTAATATCATCGAAATGGGGTCAAAGGTCAGGGCACAGGAGCGAGATTTATTCCACAGCCATTATCCTCATAACTTGAGCAGTAACTTGAGTAATGATTTCTCGTATGTTGGAAAGCTTATCATAATCAATGCATTGCATGATTTTACTAACTTGTTAAACTGAAATTACTTTCAATTATCTGTAAAAAAAGGTGAAATGTACTTTTTTATACTGTAGTATTATTCTACAAAACTCCTAAATGTAAAATTTACTCTTGATAACTATAATAGTTTTTGTTTTAAGGTGTCCAGAAACTGATACATAGATATCGTATAATCACCTGTACAAATATCATTACCCATAAGTTAAGTACCCGGTTTTTTACAGTAAAGCAATATGTAATAAATAGCTTGTGCACAAAATGCGGGAAAGGAGAAGAAATATTATGTACCACAATAAACAGAATTCATGTGATATGCTATCCACAATATACGATCTCGCTACAGAACTTCAAATCAAGTATTTCGATAACCTATTGAAATTTAACAGTTAACCAAACTTCCAAGTATTCCCGTGAATCTCTCCTATTACCCAAAACATTTTCGTCATATGAATACGGAAAAGGGTGAGAACGGAGTTTTCACTTTTTCTGAATTTTCCCGTGGTACGAAAAATCTGTGAAATTCAGGCTTATTTCCGTCATTTCACGGTAAAGGTTGTACCAGAACAATGTTTCATTAATTCACCACAGAAATGAGGGAAAGTGGCTCGTGAATTTCAGAATTGTTTTTACAGTATAGCTTTGAACAGTGGTTTTCAAAAATATAGCGAATGGTGAAACTTAAATATAAAAAACTTAACCAAGTTGATTCTCTAAAATTAAAAATTATGCTACATAAAAAAATTGTAATACCTCTCTGAAGTGCACTTCTGAGTTTTACAGAAATTTCTGAGACGTGTTAAAAATATACACTAAGTTATCAAAAGTATTCGGACACTACAGTGTTTTGGAACAAATGGCTTTATTATATCAATTTGTAGTTGGTCGGTCCATCTTTTGCTTGTATGACAGCGGCAAAAAGTCCACTATCAACTACAGTAATTTCCGGCAGAAAGGAATGGCTGGCCATTCGTTCTCTAAAGCTGCTACCAGAGTGGACAGCTAAGACGGCTGTTTTAATCGATTTTGTTTCCGTCGCTGCATTTCATCCCACAGGTGTTCCCGGTGGCGCAGACGTCTAAGCGATGGCCTCTGTTCATTCTTCCGAAAAGGGGTCCGGGTTCGAATCCCGTTGAGGCACGGATGTTGTGTTTGCCTTACGGCACTGGCTATCTCTCTTCCCTGGAACCAGTGACCCTAAATAAGAGACGAGCGACTGCTTATAGCCCATTTAGTTGCTCACGGCGGTCTTTAAATCTCCAATAAAAAATCCCACAGGTGTTCTATGGGATTAAGATCAGGACTCTGACCAGGTCAGTGTAATAATTTCATTTCAATTTTAAGAGAATAGTCCTGTACACGCGGTGCAGTGTGGTAGGGAGCTCGATCGTGTTGGAAGAGACAACGGTTCATTTCTATAATACTGCAATATTGCTGATAGAGCAGAATTATTCAGAACGTCGAGGTACACTTCAATGTTCATGGTTTGTATTATGATAACCAACCGAGCCCCTTCAATGAAAAACAATTCCATACCATGATGGAGCCTCCGCTGAACTTAACAGTTGGAAGAACACAATCCGATGAAAATCGTTCGCCGGACTGTCGCCAAATCTAAATACTCCAGTCAGATTGGAAGAGTGAAAAGCGTGACTCATCACTCCAAGGAACAGCTTTCCAGTGTCCCACAGTCCATGGCCGACAGGAGACAGCTCTGCATACATCGCTTCGTATTCACGGTAGGGATGTGTGGCATGTGTGCTGCTGTTCTACCATAATAACCTAGACTGAGGAACTTCCTGCACATAGTTTTGTTACCCGAGGCATTACAAGCATTTCTTACTTCAGTAGTAATGGAAACGGCAGAGGAAGAACGGGATTTCTTAACATTTCTTACCACGGCTCTTCACGTTCTGTCACGTTCAGTCAATCTTTACGGCCATCCTGAATTCTTTTTTTTTTCTTTCTGCTGTAGTTGCACTGACCTGCATTCATTTCTTCACGACATTACTTACAGTCGATTTTGGTATGTTGATCTTAACTGCAATGCGCTGTATGGAAAATTTACTCAAATGATATCCTGTGACCAGACCACGCTAGAACTCGGAAAGTTCATGTCCACACGGCATATCCGCTTCAAAGTTACTGATAACAGGATCGCAAGTCGATCCACAAGAACACGAGCCGAAGGTTCAAACGTTGGGGCAACCCCATCATTCAAACCTAACATTCGGCTATACGTGCCTTGCCTCAAACGTAGATTTACTCGACTGTACGATAGCTGCATGCAGCTCTGTCAGCTGGGAAAGACGTGACGCTGGAGGGCTAGAGGTCCAACCGCCTTTGAAATCAGGAAGGAAGAGATGTTCCATAGGAAAGGTCAGAATGTAATAAGAGAAAGTGAAATTAGAGTAATAGAGTATATGCATCACTTAAATGCTGAATGCTACGTGATGAAGCATACTAAGTCATCTCGGCTGAATTTCGACACTTTGCAACTTGATCATCAAAGCAAATTATTTTTCATTTAATGTAAATAATAACCGCGGCAAAATATAGTAAATTTTATTTAGTTGATTTTGTGGGCAGGTCCATTAGTTTGTTGTTTTGTTTTCGGAGGATTATAATTATATAATTTATTTTGCCACATCCAGGTATTAATTAAATGTATGTGGTTAATGTCGTCACTCTGTTTATTATTATAGAGTTTAGTTTTGATATTTAAGTTATTCCCTATTTCAATTTCTTGGAGGTTTACTATAAAAGTTACGTTTACGAGTTCTGCCGACAAACGCCCTTTTTTGGAATCATGGTGCCACTAAAAACGTTGACTCACGCAAATATTTATCTTTGTAAGCTTTTATCATTAAATCAACTGTTTCTGACGCCGTTTTACCCAAGCGATAGCCAAACTTTATCGTGTAACGTATCAGGAGATGTGACGTACCTGCCAGAAGGACGCACACGACATAAAGGCAGATAGGAATCAGAATAAAACGTCCGCGTAGCTCAATTGGTAGAGTGACTTATTCCGGAATGAGGGGATCCGGGTTCGAATCCTGGCGTGGACAGAAATGACGGAGAAATTTACTTCGTTATAATGGCGCCCGAACTATCCGGATGACCCGACCGTTCAAAATCTCGCATTGGTGTGATGTTCTTTCCACACCGCGAGATAGGAAAAATAAGAGAATCCTTTCTCCAGCACTTCGAAAAAAAAAATAAAAAATAAGGGGGAGATGATGTAACGTACCAGGAGATGTGACGTACCTGCCAGAAGGACACACACGACATAAAGGCAGATAGGAATCAGAATAATCAACCGCGTAGCTCAATTGGTAGAGCAACTTATTCCGGAATGAGTGGACCCGGGTTCCAACCCCGGCGCGGATAAAAATGACGGAGAAATTTACTTCGTTATAATCGCACCACGCATTACTCTGAATCACTCACCTACATAGGTGTATGACGAAATGCAGACGTACCTTAAACAACTGCGCAATAGCAAAACCAGAATCGTCTGCGACGGAAAATAACTGTTGCCATAGATACTTCCTTAATTCAGTTAGTCGTTTACATGGTTATTTGCCCCTTCCACACAGTTGTCAGATCAAAAGAAATTACTCTAAGTTTTTCTGGAACGCATTTGTATACGTACGCTCGTGAAGTAACATTTGCACAAGTCAGTGGAAAAGCCCTTTGAAGTAAGCTTTATTGTACTTGCAGTTACGCATTGGAAAAAACTGTTGTGAAATATGGAAGTAAGGAAAGCAGATATCCAGCATGACGTTGTGCAAGGATTTAAGAAATGTGTAAATGCAACATAGGGTTCCAGATGCGTTACTGAAATCAATAGAATAGCTCGTTTTTTTCTGATTATTCTTTCCGTGAGTTAGTTAAATTATTTCAATCTAGTAGTTGCAAACTCTCAGTTAAGAAGCCTCATGTTAAGCCATCAGGATTTGACGAAGACGTGCGGGAGGCAAAAATGTAAGCGAATTTCAGCCTATCTGTGGGAAAAATAATTATCCAATTCGAATAGACTCATTCAAGTATCCATTGTCATACCTTATAAACAAAAAAGTGCCCAAGTTAAGTCGGATGTATTTGTATAAACTGCATTCGTAGAACCGCATGAGGTGAGTAAATATGTCTTTTACTGGAAACCACATAACGCAATCGCCCAGTTTTGGTGAAATATAGTGGCAAGGGATTTTCCAAAACAGTTCAACGCTTACAAAACAGCTAGAAACAAAGTGTAATCAAGAAACACCGTGTTTTTCCTTTTCTGGGATCAGACGAAAAGTTTACTTTGAGTTGGTTTCATCAAACGGATCCATTATTCCTAAATTAGTATAAGTCATGTCTTTTAAGGCTCCTTGAAAGAGAAAACTTTCTTGTCTGGTCAATCGACGGAGATACTTGATGCACCTCCTTTGCGGGGTTTTGGCTATTTAGAAATTTCATATGTTGGCAGTAGAGGTAGTGTACGAGCGAATGGTGTCTTATCAAAATGGTTTTCTATTGGTGCAGGAGTCACACAAGGTTGTGTAATGTCAACGTGGCTGTTTAACATATTTACGGCTGCGTGCATGTGTGATGACAAAATAGACAATACTGGTTTATGTCTTGGAGATATCCGTGTGTGCACACTGCTGCATGCTGATGACATTTGTTCTGTTGGCAGATAGCAAAAGTGAGTTGTAGGGTATGTTGTACCGGATGTACGAAGCTTGCATGAAATTCAAACTGAGTATAAATAAGGGAAAACCCAAAGTCATGGTTTTCGAGAGAGGAACTAGTAGTACTGAATATAATATAAGTCTACTTGGCATAGTGATTGATCATGAATTTGTGTATTTAGGAAGCACGTTTGACAGACAGACAACAAATTTGATGGTGAAATTCGTAGGCGAGTAAATTCTTCATTAAAAGTCATGGCTGCTTTGGGAGGTATTCACAGGAATGATGGGTCCTCAAGAGAGTCCCGCATGGCTGTGTATGAAAATGTAAAGTTCCTACTCTGATGTATGGCAGTGAAACCTGGGTACTGCAGAAGAAACATAGGAGTCGTTTGTGTGTTGGAGAAATGCGTTACTTACCGGGGGTTTTGGCAAGACACGTTCTCATCGTGTGAGGAATGAAGATATGTTGAAGTTGTGCAGTGTGAAACAAAATGTTGTTAGCAACGTGGAGACTAATATATTCGTTGGCTTGGCGAAGTAGAAAGAATGAGTGATGATATGCTTACCAAGAAAATCTTTTAGACCAAGTGGCAGGAAGGAAAGACAGAGGAAGGCCAAGAAAGCCATGGGAGGATCAGATTAAGGAGTGTTTGCATGAGAAAAAGATTATGAGTATGAAGTATAGAAGATCTTGTGTATGGCGTGTGATGCATATCAGTGACGCCTGACTTGTATATCAAGATCGCTGTAAATGGTGAAGTTTGATACGGCAACAGTAAGTAACAAGAAAGATGACACCGAATTTTCGGGTGTAATAAGGACGTCTTTTGAATCCGTTCTGACGCAAATTAAATTTATCAAAGCTATTCAAAGTCAATGGAACCGGCATGGAAAACAATAGATCTGACCAAAGAAAGAAGATTTTCAATTGGGTTTTTAATCCCTCAGATATTGGTGTAAACGGCATAGCGAGCTTACGAACTCTTAGAAACAGAGATACCGACAAAAATAAGATGTGACTTTACGTCCCCTGGTGGGAAAACCTTGCATTATTTTAGGAAGAAAGTATTCTCAAAAGGTTTATCCGTATAAGCGGTATCGGTCGAAGAAAAAAATTAGTCGAGTTTTCAGGAGCCCAGATTTTGCAACAAATAATTCAGAAGCAGAAATTAACACATGACCCCTGGTCTCTAAACCATTCTTTACCAAACATTAGAAATTATGTGAAAAATATTTTCCATCAGGTCTTGTATGCGATACAGGAAAAAGTTTTCAAATCAGAGCTTTAGGAGCCGAAATAACGCAGAAAACGCAATTTACCTTTGTGCCCCCTAGCGGGAAGTGTATGATTTACTTGAAAATTTTGAATTTATAGGAAAAACATTTCGCATCGGAAACACTATCCAACAAAAAAGCAATTTTTCAAATCGTACTCTTAGAAGTAGAGATATTGACAAAAACAAGATATACATCTAAGCCCCCTGGCGTAAAAACCATGCATTTTTTCAAGAAGAAAATTTTCCTAAAAGGTTTGTCGTCATGAGTAGTATCGGTCAAAAAACGACGTTTTTTTTCAATCGAGAATTTAGAAGCTCATATTTTGCTGCAAATACAACAGAAGCGGAAATTGAGATTCACGTCCCCTGGTGGCCAAAGAATTTTTTTACAAAAATTAGAAATTATACGCAAACGATTTCCCATCAGGAGCTCTATCCGGTGCAGAAAGCATTTTTTTAAATCGGAGATTTAGAAGCAGAGATATAGGGGGAAACGCAATTTACCGCTACACCCCCTAGCGGAAAGTCTATGAATTACTTGAAAATTTTGAAATTATATGAAAATATAAAACACTATCCAACAAAGAAGGCATTTTTCAAATCGTAGTTCTAGAAGTAGAGATATTGACAAAAATAAGATGTACATCTACGGCCCCTGGAGGAGAAACTGTGGAATACTTTAAGAAGAAAATATTCCGAAAAGGTTTATCGATGCGAGCGGCATCAGTCCGCGAAAGAATTTTTTAATCGATATTTTAGAAGCTCCGAATTTGTGGCAATACATCAGAAGCAAAAATTAACCCTTACGCTCCCTGGTGACCAAAGTATTCTTTACCAAAAATTTGAAATTATATGCAAAAGATTTTCCATCAGGAGATGTATCCGCTGAAGTAATTTATTTTCAAATCGGAGTTTTAGAAGAAGAGTTATCGGGGAAAATGTAATTTTGTTTTACGCCCCTAGCGGAAAATTTTTGCGTAATTTGAAAAAGTAATTATATCTAAAATACTTTTCGACATAAATGGAATCGAAAGCTATAATTTTTTTTCAATAGATGTTTAGAAGCAAATATGTGGAATAAAACGTATTTTTGAATTCGACATCATCTGCATTTACGCCCTCTACCGGCGAAATTGTACATCGTAAAAAACAAAAACAAAATGAAGGATCATCATTTGCATATTTTAAGCTTCCCAATGCAAAAGAATTTTTCAAATCGGAAAAATAGTTGCTGAGATGTCTTGGGTAGAGACGGACAAACCGATAACAGAAGCACGATCTTTTTTTACAAAAGACGTGCTAAAAATTATCTGGCAGTTTGTATTTCTTTATGGAGCTAACCTCTGAATCTCAGAAAACAGCTTAGTGATATGTATCTTCTGTTGTTGTTGCGATAGCGTTCTGTTGCTGAAAGTTTTGAATCAGGAAAAAACCTCAATAACGTTTTCCTTTTTTTTCTACAAACTTCCAAATCTTATCAAACTCGAATTGAAAACTTTTGGTGAATTTTCAAGCTAACGTGGATTCCGTTGGCTCAAATATCCTTTGAAGTTGAGATTTGTATCTTTTTTTTCTTACGCGATGTGTTGATCGCACTTCGAAAAAGATAAGTGTTTATAGATACACAACACGATATTGCAACACCAAGCGATATTAGTTGTTGCTTCGAGAAAACTGAATTTTCTGGTTGGTCGTTCCTCGACCCACCGAACAGGAAGCCCTTAGGAGGGAATTATTCCTGAGTTCCGCTCTCTCACATGAGTAGGCAACTCAATTTAGGCACGCAATAGTGAGTACAATTATGAGACTTATTTTCTCTCTATTTTCCCAATCAACTGCATAAGTCCGCTTCTTTTGCTCTGCAGCAGCTAGCTCCTAAGTTATACATCGAAACTTCTTATTTATCTGCTTTGGCTTAAGATATCCAAACATCCATTCGACCCACAATATTAAGAGGAAATACTCTGGTTTTGGCAGTAAATGATGCGTTATGTAATTCTTAATCTGAATCTTCGAACATGCATTTCGAATTAACCATATACAGCAGCCATGAAGCATGAGAACATGAAAATTTAAATTGCATTAATTGCCATCGCCTTCTAATATTACCCTTTTGTAGTATAACCATTATTGAGCATGGTATTTGTACTACTCACTGGAAAACCTACAGTTCCACATATTATACATGTAGTGAAATTTGTGTAGAACGGAACTTGTCTTAGATTGATATCCGTGTAAATTGCAAAATTTCTCTAGTCCCTAAAACCAGCTTTTACGTAAAACTGATTTTCCCTCAGGCGGAAACAAACACGATTTTGCAAAAATAGATTGTGCTTATGTTATCGGTTTGTCCGTCTGACTCTGGACACCAGATCTTTAAAACTATCAGACCGATTTGAAAAATTATTTTTGTATTGGGAAGCTTGAACCATGCGAATGGTTATTCGTTATTTCGTTTTATTTTGTTTTTTCAGGATTGAAAATTTTGCCGCTAGAGGGCGTAAATGCAAATGATATGGAATTCAAAACACATTTTATTCCATATATTTGCTTTTAAACAACCGATTGAAATAAATTATTTTATCTTTCGATTCTACTTATATGTCGAAGAGTATTTTAAGTATAATCACTCTTTCAAGTTACGCACAGATTTTCCGCTAGGGGGAGTAAAAGTAAATTCCGTTTTCCCCGATATCTCTACTTCTAAAACTCGGATTTAAAAAATGTTTTCTTCAGAGAATGGAGCTCCTGATGGGAAATCCTTTGCTAATAATTTATAATTTTTGGTAAAGTACGGTTCGTCCACCAGGGGGCTTAAGTTTTAATTTCTGCTTCTCATGTATTTGCCCAAAAATTTTAGCTTCTAAAAAATCGATTGATATAAATTCGATCCTGAAACGATGCCACTCGCATCAATAAATATTTTCGGAATATCTTCTTCTTAAAATATTGCACGCTTTCTCCGCCATTAGATGTGGCTCCATATATTATTTTTGGCAATATCTCTGCTTCTAATGATCCGATTTAAAAAATTCATTCTTTTGGACGGTGTTTCCGGTGCAACATGTTTTTCATGTAATTTCAAATTGCAATTCAAGTCTTTCATCTTGGGTGCGTATAGGTAAATTGCATTTCCCCCGATATTTCTGCTTCTAAAATTGCGATTAGAATTTTTTTCCTGTAACGCATACAGCTCTTGATGGAAATGTTTTTCATGTAATTTCTAATATTTGGTAAATAATGGTTTGACCACCAGAGGGTATAATTGTTAATCCCTGCTTCTGATGTGTTTACAGCAAAATCTGAGCTCCTGAAAACTCGACTGAAAAATGTCTTTCGTGGACCCAATGCCGCTCACATCGAAAAACCTTTTGAGAATACTTTCTTCTTAAAATAATGCATGTTTTTGCCGCCAGGGGGCGTAGATGCATATCGTACATTTATCGATATCTCTGCTTCTACAAGTCGGATTTGAAAAACTCTACCTTTGTTCGAAAGCGTTTCCGCTGCGAAATGTTTCTCATATAATTTCGAATTTTTCTTAACCTACAAGTCTGCAACCAGAGGGCGTAAGTTCACGATTCCGTTTACAGCAGTTTCTGCGGGGTTAAAAATCCGATTAAAAGTTTTTTCTTAGGTCAGTTAATACTGTTTCCCATACTGGTTCCATTGCCTTTGAATAGCTTTGGTAAATTTAATTCGCGTCAGAACGGATTCAAACGTAGTGCTCATTACACCCAAAAATTCGATGTGATCTTTCTTGTTTTCGTGTACAAGCAAACAGTTGCTCTCAGGAAGGGAAACTAATAGCGTCAAAGCGTTTTCAAAAATTAAAAACATTCGTTTCGTTTCGTACCTTCCCGAATGTCCCATGTATCTCATTAGTCTAAGGAGGAATAGGTTTGGTATGCGCACCGTAACAAAAGCAAAGTTTTCACCTCACATTCATTTCCTTTTGCTCAGTTAAGAAAACGCATTATAAAGTTGAATGCTAATGGGAGAGGCACAGAGTCCTGTTAACTTCGTTTACCTCAGAATTCAGAGATAATTTGAGGCTTTACGAAGAGAAAAGAGAGGGTAGAAGGAACTATGGGGCAGGTAACGAAGAACACGTGCAAAACGTTCATTAATCGGCATTTGCTGTAACATAGCAAGAGAGTAAAGGAGTTTCCAATTCCATATCGACACGTACTGCGCATTGCAGACTGGCTGAAAAAGGTTTGGCTTCTCGCCAGACATTACGACTAATACCACCCACTACAGCACGTCGTCGCCCAAGGTTTCTGTGATACCGTTCCAGAAACGCACGGCAGGAAGAACGGAATCACGCCGTATTCGGTGACGGGTCTCGCTTATTTCTTGGGCGTCAGCTATAATTGATTCAGGGCCTCGAGAGGAGGTAGTTACCAAGTTAACCTTCTTCCATTTTTGTAAATCACGTGACTATTAATCCATGGTTGGGGCGATATCTGGTTCTAACATTATTCACCGCTCTAACGCATAGAGAGTACATGCAGAAACACATTGACAATATTTCGATGAGATGCTGCAGCCCATTTTGTTGGCGTATCTCCGTTTTATCTCTGATATTACGTTTCAACAAGGCAACACCGGATAGCACACTGCCAATATCAACAGACAGTACCTAGCTGCTTAAAAGCTGTCGTAGTGCTGCCTGGGAAGCCAAATCCCCAGGATCCTACTCCCCAAGGGCGAACATATTCACTGGCGTGTAAAAATTAAGAACGAATCGGTTTTTTAAACGTAACGTCGTGCAGAAGTGCTCCACGTCGACTCAAATCATACCATAAGATCCCCAAGATGTAAGAATATGGGAAAAGTGAGCAAAAGCGTCCAAACAAGGAATCCAAAAGATACAAAGGCACTTTATTGAGAAGGTAGCTTCGAGCACAACTGGACAGAAACGTCCATGTGACAGGCGGCTGCCAAGAAAAATCCAGTCTTTAGTAGGAGATATGATCCCCACTGACTGCGTTGCAGGACTTACAACGTCTGTCCATGCTGAGGACGAGGTTGTCAATGAGCTGTTCAGGCATCGCAGCCCATTCCTCTTGTAGCGCCAATCGCAGCTGCGGAACCGTTGCTGGCGGCTGGTGACGTTCTGCCAAGCGTCTCCCGAGAACGTCCCACACGTGTTCGATTGGATTTAGGTCCTGTGACCTTGCGGACCAATCCATGCGTTGAATATTTTCACTCTCCAACAGCTCTGCGACAGCCACTGTACAATAAGGTGTAGCGTTGTCGTCCATGAAGAGGAACTCAGGACCCACAGCACCTCTAGCACGCGAGACAGGAGAACTTCTATGCAATAGCGGACACCACTGACTGAAGCTCCATGATAGATGTGGAGGTCAGTACGGCTACCAAGCATGATACCTCCCCGAACGAGAACTCCGCCACTTCCAAACCGGTCCCTTTCGATGATGTTGGAGGTGTGATTGCGTGTTCCCTGCTCTCTCCAGATGTATAAATGTCCAGAATCGCCCGTTAGACTAAATCGGCTCTCATCCGTAAAGAGACCTCGACCCCATTGCTGATGTGTCCAGTTCTTGTGTTCATGGAAATACAGAAGCCGCCGTCTCCGATGAGCAGGCTTTAATGGCACACACAGTACTGGTTATCATGCAAATAGACCACCTTTGTGCAGCCTCCTGGCCACGGTAAAACGCGATAACGGACGTCCAGTTGTCTGTTGCATGTGCCTTGCGATTTCTCCCGCTGTCTGCCGTCTGTCTCTTCTCGCCTGTTGGACAACATACCGGTCGTCCGCCGCCGAGATTGCTTCGTGGACGACCACTGCTAAACTCTCGGACAGCTGTTCCTGTCTTTTGAAATGCTCTCCAACGTCGTGAAACGATGCTATGGGCGATCCCGAACTTCTCGGCCACACTAGTTACACTTCGATCTTCTTCCAACTTCCCAAAGACGCCACCTCAGGCAAAGTCATCCAGATGTCATCTACTGGATTGCCTGTTGGGCATATCACACCGTGGCAGCAACTCGACGTCGTTCGAACCGATGTACACCGTGCAATAGCTTTCACCGAATTGATGAGCGTACACCACCCGTGTGCTTTATACCCATCCGACACTCCCCACCCCCTTACGTCATGCTGCATATATGCGCAAGCTCTACCGTGTCGGAACCTAGTCTATCTCCTGATTGGTCTTTCGGTCCGTTCTGCCTGCTCGTTCCACTGTTATGCTAATTTCTGCTCTTCATCCTTAATTTTTGCACACCAGTGTAGTACGTCATTAGCAGACGACGTAGAGCCCCTGCTCGGCCCCCTCGCAATTTTAAATAATTTTGGACACAGTTCAAATATTCGATACCTCAGGATACAATCAAAGTAATTTTCTACTTGATGCCGCTCCGTGTTGCCGGATATATAGCCCAGCATGGCGCTCACATGTCCTACTGACATGGACAGATACATCTTCTCGATCATGGCATTCATGAAATCCCTCAGAAATTAAATATCTTCTTTCCCACCAAATTTTCCACAGTGTGGTAAGTTTCTTCTTATTTCGTATATTTTTTCATGGTGTCGAATTTCGTTATGTCGAGTAGTGTGCGAGTGTACATATCAACAGCAACAGCCGAAAAAACATTTTCATTTCACTTTTGGATGTAGGTCTTCCCAAATTTCCTTCACAATTTTGTCTTTGGAAACTCTCTTCCAAAACATATCTTCGAATTTCATCCAACCATCTTCCACGAGCTCTTGTACGATGTCTTTTCCGGTCCCTTTTTATCCAATAAAGTATGATCCAAAAATGATAAGGTCGCCCCGATAGAGCAGTTGTCTAAGCGCTGGCTTTTGATATTTCGTCCGAGGTGGGTCCAGGTTCGAATCCCGGTGAGGCATGGATGCTGTATTTTTCTTACGGTGCTGGTTCCCTTCCTTCCCTGGAACCAGTGGCTCTACATTAAGAACAGGCGACTACTTACAGCTAATGCAGTGGCTCACGGTGGTCGTTAAACCTTCAAAAAATAAAAAAAAGTTGAACAATTCTACGAGCATAATATTTTGGAAAAAAACAAAACTAAAACATTTTGCCATCTTAGGGTACATTTCGTAAGTGAACATTTCGTTTTTGATGTATCAGCAACAATATCTGCGCTTTTGAATTTTGACAGCAAAATCTTTTTCAATGACCAGATTCCGATCAGCACGAAATTTTATTTTTGAAAATTATTTCTGCTAAAATAATGCGGTTTTACTGCCAGTGGGTCAAGTTGCATATCTCGTTTTTCTTCATCTCTCTGCATTTAATTGTCTGATTTGAATTAGACTTTCTTTGTCGGAGTGCATTTCTAGTGCGAAATGGTTTGCAGGTGATACTGTTTTTTTGAAGTTTTACCACTAGATGGCATAAGTTCACGTTTTTGTCTACAGCAATATCTGCACTGCTAAACGTCAGATTTAAGGAATACAGTTTCGGTTAAATCTTTGAAGACAGTTTGTGTGCATTTTATACCAAAGAATAGTGCGCAATTTCCCCCTAGAGAGCGCAAATGCTAATTTTTTTCTAGATATCTGTGCTTTTAAAATCTAAGTTTAAAAACTCTATGAACAACGGACAATTCACAATGTAATTGTATTTTTTTTTTTTGCTTGTTTTTTTTTACCTTGTCTTTTGGTTTTCAGAGTTCTGGCTGTACGTTTGCAACCGTATTTCTAATTCTAAAAATTTTATGGAAACTTTTCTTTTCATACTGTGCGCCATTCGCTACGGCAAATACTTAAAACACTGTTCTCTTTAAATAAAGCACAATTTCCCCTCTAGGGGCGTAAAAATTAAAACCTATTATGTCTCTGCATCCGAGAGACTTATTTTGAAAAATTATTTTTCGTTACCAAAACTGTTGGTATGAAAAATACTTTAAGCATACTTTCTACTTTTCCATTTTTAATAATTCTTCCGGTAGACTGGCTTCAGCGTATACGTCTACTGGACAGAGTTAATTCCGTATTAAAAATCCGTTAGAAAAAATACTTCATAGTAGGATACTCTTCGTTATATAGAGTGACTGAACTCATTTTTGCTCCCCGGTGGTGCTGCAATGCAAGTGATGGCTTCTGATCATTATCCTAAGGAGGGGTCTGGGTTCGAATCCCGGTAAGGCGTGGATGTCTGTCGTTGCCTTTCGGCACTGGCTCTTGATGTGTTATTTGATCAGTACTGGCTCTGTCTGTGTTACTTGATCATTTGGCATACTGTGTACCATATCCGCTAAGTACATTTTTGATGTAAAATGAATATACCGTTTATGTCTGCCTGGCAAGTCTGTACAACCATGCCTGTTTATCCTATCACTGTAACTGTACCACCAGGGTACAATAAATAATAAAAATAAACCTTCAATCAAAAAAAAAAAAGAAAAAAAGAGCCCATTTACCTTTTTGTATATATAAGTGACAAAAACGTTTCTTTATATTTATCCTTCTATCTCTTTGATTTAAAACTCTCTCTGATATTTTACTTCTGCTGTGAGAAACTTTTTGTGCAAAATATTTTAATTTTCGTAGCATAGTTTTCAGGCCGCAAATGGATATAAGTAGCCATTTGCATTTCTGGAAATTTTATCTATGGTAGAAATACAGATGATTTTCTTAAGCGGTTCGATTCACTATGAATAACCCTACTCACATTACCTACACTTGCGGAAAGTGAAAAAAGAACACCAAGAAGGAGACGTCTGATACCAACGAAATTTATACAGCATAATAACGGAATACAGAGAATAACGTGATCAAAACATTATGGCAAAATAAAGCGGTATTTGCTGGTAAACTGAAAAATAACATTTCCATGTAACATGGTTAGTACGAGGTTGAACCGCCATTTACTGCGTCACACTGTGCAATTCTGGCATGGAGTCTGTCGTACAGATGTTGGATGTAAGGTTGGGGTATTGAGTTCCAAGCATCCTCAATCTGGACGCGTAAATCGAGGATGGTCGTGGCAGGCCGTGGAGACCGGATAAGTCGTTGTCCCATAAAATCCCATACCTGCCCAATGGGTGACAAATCCGGTGAACGTGCAGGCCATGGAAGTTGTCTCACACCCTGAAGTGCATGTTGCGTTGCACGTGCCGTGTGTGGGTGTGCGTTATCTTGCTGGAAAACACCACGATGGACGGACCTTACAAATGACACAACAACGGGCTGAATGATGTTGTTGATGTAGGAGGTTCTGTTTAACGTACCCGGTAAAACACTAGTTGTGTACGGGAGTGATAGCTGATCACTCCCCACACCAGGAGACCAGGTGTAGGCCCTGTGTGTCGCTGGCGTATGCAAGAAGGGTGGAGACACTCCCCTGTGCGTCTGCGGACACGCATACGGTCATCGAAGGCTCCCAAGCAGAATCTTCTTTCATCGCTGAACACGACAGATCGCCAGTGCAGACGTTGGCGACACCACTGCAGCCGTTCCTGACGGTGGGCTGGAGTCAGAGGTACACATGCCAGAGGCACACGTGCACGTAGTCCTGCATCCAGTAGACGGTTTCGGATTGTTCGCAGTCACCTTAGGTACAAGGGCAGCTCGGATTTTCGTCGCAGTGAATGTTCTGCTTGACAACGCCGCTCTTCTTATGCGTCGATCGGTCAGCTCATCAGTCCGCCTGTGACTCCCGGTTCCACGTCTTCTCATGTGGGAATGTTCCTCGGACCACCTACGCCACCATCGTACCACCACCGATACTTCACGTCCAATTTGCTCCGCAATCCGACGATACGACCACCCGGCCTTGCGGAGTCCGACAAGACGACCTTGCTCAAAGTCCGATAACTGCTGAAATCGTACACGTCTTCCATGTCCAGGCATTGCAGCTTATTCAGGGTCTTCGCACGTGTCCGTACGCCGACGACTGATTACATTCACTTCGTCGTACTCCTTAAATACCACCGACGATAATTTGCATATTATGCCGTGCTGTGGCGTAAGCGCTCACCGGTTGGTCTCGAAATTAACATCACACCTACGCAAACTCGACCCAATTAACATAAATAAATTTCATGATCGTCCGCCAATTCCTTCTTGGTGTTCTTTTTTCACTTTCCGCCAGTGTATTTTAAATTACGCCCAGTGTTTTCTAAGGTAGTGTAATTTGTTTTCAGCTGAATTTTTAGATTTTTTAAAAAGTCTGCTTTCAAGTACGTTTACAACCAGAAATTCGGTTTCATCATTCTTATTCAAACAGATTAAGTAGAAAAGCTGCGGCCGACTATTTGGGGGAGTGGCCTGATGTGTACACTGACCATTCGCCTCTGATGATCTCGGGTTCGAATCCCGAGTGATAAACGAGTGTTGCGCATGTGAGATTACTCTAGTTCTCCCTCTAATCGTAGTCGTCACACCGCCAGCACCCAACAAATAAAAGCTGTACCATGTAATTTCTCGTTTGTTCTTTAACCATTTGTTGTGTTGAAAATCAGGTGACATGCTAGTATTTATTCTATCTACTCTAAAGGAAAATGGGATTACGTTATCAGCCACTTTTAGCGAACAAAGCAAGTCAGATAACCCTAAAATTGGATTATCTGTTACCTTCAAATCCTTTTCCGCTCAGGATAACCAAGTACATAACGCTTCATGTGGTTTGCATTCGTATCACGGAAAATTTAAAATTTATTATGACTTAAAACAAGATTGTTACATAATACCATTCTGGATTTGTTTCCCTGAACACTGGAGTGCCATACTTTTCTTTACCTCTAGGTATTGTGATTTAAATTCAAAATGTTTTCAAGAAGCTTGGAAATCGAACACTAGATTGATGCTCTCTGCTGTGTGTATGCGAAAAGAGAACATTTTTTTGCATGCAGGAAGGTATTGTACAAACTGTGTATGGTTACATGAAAAATGCTGTAAATTAATGTACGTAGACCAAACAGAAGTAATCGCTCTTTCCTCGTTGATAAATGAGTCACGGAAAAATTCCCGTCGGCTGCCATCGGGAATCGAACCCAGGGTCTTCCAGTTACGCGCCGGACATGCTACCACTGCATCGCAGCGGCCTCGAATTCTCCAGACTCGCAAGTGATTAACTGCCAAACCACATGGCAGGTTGCTTCATAGAGCTCTCCTTCATGGAATTCGACGCCGCTGTGGCGCAGTGGTAGCATATCCGGCACGTAACTGGAAGGCCCTGGGTTCGATTACCGGTGGCGGCCAATGAGAATTTTTCCGTGACTCACTCATTAACGTGGAAAGAGCAATGACTTCTGTTTGGTGTTCCTAATCCACGTCGAGTGTATGATATAATGTACGTAGATAAGGTAAATAGTATGGTAAATGCCTTTCGACTCACAAATGATTTTATATTTCATGCAAAAGATACAAACAATTTGGTGCATACAGTATACATTTTTAATAGTTATTCTGTGACGAAATCAGTAAGATTTTTCAAACTAGTAAAACCATGACCTCAAATAGCAAGTTAAGAGACTAGTACGTGCAGCTGACGGTCTTTGAGGGAGGCCTGTATCTTGGACTGCGAGGTCGGAGTTTCATTCCTCGGCATATTCGCTCGTGTATGACGAAACGCAAGCACACTGATGCGAATATCGCTTTAGTGTGAAGAAGAAGATCTAACGCCCTAATGTGAAGGGACTGCGGCCTAGAGGCGTACCAACGAACGGGAAGATCATCATCTACACCGTATGGCTTTGGCGGACAGAACAGCCGCGTTCCGAGGATTAGCATAACAATGGAGGTAGGTCTGTATCTCATATCGAATTGTATGCAAGGTCTGTTCGAAACCGTTTGATTAAGAGAGGCCTTGTTGACCGTCGTTCGTTGCGTTGACTTCCGTTGATTGTTTTCCGACGAGTCGCGGTTCAGCCTAATAACCCATGATGGAAACATCCTTGTACAGCAACAGCCTGGTGAGCTTCTTCTGGAAGCATGTATAATGCAGCGTCATACAAGCCTGATACCTGGCGTCCTGGTCTGGGATGCTGTTGGGTTCCATTTACATGCCCGCCTCCTACGCGTTGCAGAAACCATGACAAACTGGCAGTGCATCGCAAAAGTTCTGAAGGCCAGTACTCTCATATCTGCAGAATGTTCTCCGACGATTGTTTTTAACAGAACGATGCCAGACCACATGTGGAGCGGAATGTCTTCCAACTCGTGGATGCACGATATGAGCCACGACCAGAAATGGAAACAGGTCACGGGTCAGTGGGTCAACAATTTCTTGCGGGGAAAAACGGGTCGGGGCAGGGCGTCCCTGACCCAATTTTGACCCGGTTTTATTTCAGTTTTATTTTGAATTGAAAGATATATGTCAAAGAACCCTTCAGAGGTCTTTGAAATCATACTTCACAGCATGATTCAGGAACTTTGCTGAGAAGAGTAAACAAATGTTGGTTGCAAATGAACTTTCAGAAGACAAAACTGATAGTAAAATTGTTTCAAAACGATAATATGAAATAGCAAAGAGGGTGCACATATCGCCCGTTTTTACAAGGAATGAAGGTTTATCAAAACGATGGGGAAAAGATGGAGGTAACCAATTCCTACATTTACACTGGGCCACATTGTTGAAGAAATTAATTAACGTATAAGACTTGGTTGGAGAGTTTTGGAAGAAACAGTACACTTTTTAAGAACATTGTGTCTTAAAAGAAAAGTGTTTAATCAATGCATTCTTCCAGTGCTGATATACGGAGCAGACGTGGACCTTAACTAAAAAAGACATACAAAGACTACAGTCAACTGAAGGTAGCATGGAGAGATGTATGCTTGGTGTAGCAAAGAAAGATAAAAAGACGAACTCGTGGATAAGAAAGATAACAACAATATAAGACATCACGATCAGAATAAAATCCCTGTAATGGCCTAGACATATTACCAGACCACCGATTAAAAACCGAAATTTTAGATTGTATTTCAAGGGACAGGAAAAGAACCAGAAGCGGACCACGTGGGAGATGGGGGATGGAGGAGGCTGACCCAAGGCAGTCTGTTTTGGAATAAACTTGGGGAGACATTCATCCAGCAGTGGATTGATAATGATGATGATGTTATATTCGAGTTTACAGCTCAAAGCAGATTGTTTTGTCCGGGTCAGGCTCGACTCGGGTCCAACTTTGTGACGGTCAGGTGCGGGACGGGTCAGGTCCAAAATGTTTGACCCGTTTGCTACTCTGGCCAAGTCTTTTACTAGCTGATTTGTCACCTATTGAGGAAGTAAAGCATATGGTCTCACAGTACCTTGTACGTCAGGCCCCGCCGCCAGTAACCCAAGATTGACTTTGGCTACTAACCGAGACACCGTGGAATATCCTTCTGCAGTGTGACATCCTGAACCTATAGCAGTGTATACCACCCCGTGTACAAGCCATTATCGCATCTCGTGATGAGAAAACAAGTTACCAAGTGCAGTGTGTTCCACATGTCTTACAAGTGTGTACGTCTGACCAATTCCGTCTCGTATCATACGTAATGTACCGTATAAATTTCCCTTAAACATCTCAGGTATTTCTTCGTGTTGCATTTTCAACAAACAGCAGTTTAGCTCATACAGCTTGTTATAGTGATTATTAAGCACAGACCCAAGAAATAATAACATCGTGGAGTTGTGAAATCAAGAAGTAGCATTCTGAATGCCCATACATTGGCTAAACCGTTATGTTGTCGTCTATGCGTATGGAGCTAAACAAGTAATTTTTTTACGCAAAATGATCGATATACACGGTATTGCAGAAAGACGGTCGTTCTTAAATGCATTAAAAATCATAGTTCGTTTTAATGAGTAAAAAAATTACGAACACATTAATTGCACCCTGACACGTTGTCATTTGTGAAATATGTGCAGTTGTGTTCATGTTTTGAATATTATGTCCAGCAGGTGACAAAACTTTTGACGTCTTTCCTAGAATATTCTGTGACGGAAATCGTTCATGGCACGTTCCAACATCTCAATAGGAATGTTTGTGACTTCTGTACGGATGTTGTGTTTCAGCTCAGCAATGTTGTGTGTGCGCCTTGCACACACCTTAGTATTATTAAGGCACCCCACAGAAAGTAATCACAAACTGACAAGTCTGGTGACCTCGGGGGCCACGAAATGTTACCATGATGCGCTTTCCGAAAAGTCAGAAAATGCATCATTATAACATTTTTATCATGTAAGCTTCCATGGAAATTTTCGAACAGTGAGACGTAGAGACGTCTAACTGAAACCAAAATGGCTCATCTGAGGAAAGCGTGCAAGTTGCAGTGCAACGAATGTGTGTATCATATCAGCATACCTGTGAGATGGTACCGTTATTGCTTGTCCTTGCTCATCCTCGAAAAGGTAAGAGCTGATTGTTGTCATTGAAGAGACCGCGCACTACACCGTAACTCGCTGACTGTGTAACGGCCGTTGATGCAGTTGACGGGGATTATTCTCTGACCAGTAGCGAAAGGTGTGTTTAGTCACAAAACCACTAAGATGAAAGTGGACCTCGTCACTCATCCACAATAAACGCAAGAAAGCTTCATTGCCTTGCATTTTAGCCTAAAGCTCAACACACAGAGCCATTCTGTGTTCGTAATCATTTGCATTTAACTGCTGTACAACCTGTATCTCGTAGGGTTGTAACTTCAACTCGTTCCTATTCTATGGACACTAAGTTCTGAGATCCCACTATTGAAGACATTCGTCTCACAGAACGTTATGTGCTTTGTGTTACAACATTTTACACTTCCTGTATTCTCTCTGGTGTTCGAATACTCCTAGGCCTACCTACCTGTAGGTGTTTGTTTCAATACACTTCCAGTAGCTTCAAAAGTCTTCACCCATTATCTGAAGGCATGTTTTAATGGAATAGGACCATACCTCCCAAGATTGAAATAACGCCGATATTCTCGTCTAGCAGCGACAGCACGGGCACCATTTTTTACGCTTTCCAACCGTAGGTTGAAGAAGCGTTTATGCTCCAGCTTTGTCCGTCTGTCCGTCCGCACGATGACTCGCGTAAAAAGGGGACAAACCGTATTGAAAATGGGAGAAATGAGGTCAAAGGTCACGACATAGGAGCGAGATCCATTCCATTGCCCTTATGCGTTATAACTTGCGCAAAAATGGTTCGATTTCAATGACATGTTAGTATGTATTAGGGGACTGCTGGGGACGAACCGTATTTAAAATGGGATAAAATGAGGTCAAAGGGCATAACATAGGAGCGGGATTCATGCCATTGCCTTTATGCATCATAACTTGCGCAAACAACGTTCGATTTCGATGAAATTTTAGTATGTAGTAAGTGACCACTTTTTAAAAATGGACGAAATGGGGTAAAAGATCAGGACATAGGAGCGGGATCCATTCCATTGCCCTTATGCGTCATAACTTACATAAAACTGCTTCGATTGCGACAAAACTTAAGAATGTTGTTCCGAAGGTATACAGAACCGATTCTGTTGAATATAGTCGAAATGGGGGGGGGAAAGGTCAGGGCACAAGAGCGAGATTATTGTACAGCCTCATAACTTGACTAAAATGCTTCTATTGTGAGAAACTTTTAGTATGTTGTTCCGGGGGTATACTGAACCAATTCCGTTTAATATCATCGAAATGGGGTCAAAGGTCAGGGCATAGACGCGAGATTTTTTCTACAGCCATTATCCTCATAACTTGAGTAATGATTTCTGGTATGTTGGAAAGCGTATCGTAATCAGTGCATTGCATGATTTTTCCTTAACAGCTACAGCACGCTGAGCTCCAATCCACCGATTTATGTCTGCGGAAATGGCTCGTTTGGTCAAATGAATCATCATTCGTTTGATGTTGGCAACGCGTATGGATGGTCTCCCATACGTGCTTCCAACATCATTAGGGAAACTTTCGCGAAGAAATAAAAAACGCCCGTTTTTCTGCCACATTCTGTATGAACACAGTCAACATACTGCTGGTTTTATACTCCGCACACATCCAGAATCACCAAATCATGGCTAGAGGAATATTCAACAGATTATTGGCATTTTGTCACTGAATTTGGTGTATTTACTTCATTCAGAAAACTTGGAAAATTTCGCTTTTCTTGAGTGGGAATCGAACCCACGCTTCTCGATTTCCGGTCTAGCAGACTAGTCATTACACTATCCAGGACAAGGAAATTCTAAGCAACTGAACATATACTGGGTAATGTAATGAGTCGCATGCTCGATCGGAAATCGGGAAGTATGAGTTCGATTTTTACGACAGCGAAACTTTTCAAGTTTTCTGAATGAAGTAAATACATGGAATACAGTGAAAATATGCCAATAATCCGTGAAATATTCCTCTAGCCATGATTTGGTGATTATGCGGAGGCATGAAACCAGCATTAATGCCAACCATGTTTAAATGAAGAATTATTTATTCCGAGAAATTCCTTTCTCAAATATATAGTTAACACACTGAAATGGACCTTTCTGTAATACTAACACACTATCATCAAGAAAAAAAAGCACCGTCTGTCTTTGTTAGCTACACATAAAATAATTGCTAAATTAATATACTTTCAGACATACAAATGGAGCACTGAGGCAGCTTTTTGTAGCATTCCAAAGCGCTTGAATGCTCGCAAATGTGTTCATAAATTCATCTAAGAGCTCGTTTAGAAGCATTTGCCGAATCATTCTTTGGGACCATAACATGTGAACCCAACATTTTCTCGCTTTGTCGGGCTTTTATTTTTTCATTATAGTGCAGATTTAACACGGAAAGAAAATGTGACTCATTCATCTAGAGTTTCAAGTGGCACGGAACACTTTTTCATCAAAAGTTGTTTTGCAATAAACGCAGACTGGGGACCTTCATGAAAATAAAGTTCCGGTGTCCGCAACATAATGCATTTTTAAATGTATGTTTATTTCAGTTCTTCTTTTATACTCTTTCGAACACGAATGGTTTCGTGACTTGAAGTATTCCGCAGCACACAGTTACGGACGAAGACGGGGAAGGCAAGCGCATCATTTGTGAAACGTCATTTGTTACAAACTAGGTTCTTTTTCTTCTTTTCACATTCTGCTCAATAAAACGCAGGGCACAGAGCGCTGTAAAACACTTTACAAATTGTTCTCCGAGAGAAGGAAGCTGGATTTTAAGTTTGCGGTTTTAATGGTCTCAAAAGTCTGAGTGATTTAAATCGACATAATCGCAAGCGAAATTCTTTTGCTATTCAATTAAATGGCGCATGACCTTTTTAAAAGGACACCCACGGAACCAGAGGTTTCCTTTTCCATTTCGAACAAGCACACAGCAATTGATAAAGATTTTCTGTAATTTGAGACTTTTGATGTTTACGTCAGGCAAAGAACAATACAATGTGACCAACGTTTGGGCACAAGTTTTATACACGATGTAGTCTAAGAAGGAGTTATAAGCAAGCTTTTTTGTTTTCAGAACTAAATTTGAAGTAATTTCTATGCTGAAAAAAGTTATCGTGGAACTATTTTTATGTAAAAAGAATGGTAATGAATGACAAGATACGCTACAGGATTGTAAACTTTGAAACGTCAGTTTTAGGATACATGAATAGCCTAAAATTATTTAGAGGGCAAACAAACCCATAACTATATAGATACAAATAAGACAATAAGCTTATTAAATAAGCTAGTATATTTAATTTTTTTCAGCAAAGAATCGTTTAAATATAAACTCTGTATATGTAGAGGCATTTGAAAAACGACCACTAGCAGCCACAATTGCGCTATATCAACTAAGACCGTCTCTTCTTTGATATCTCTGTTTTAACATTTTAAAGCCTTTTTTATACACTATGTGGACAAAAGTGATTGGAAAATGTAAGTAAGTAGAAAACCAGTATTGTATTTACATCAGTAGCTGGTAGGCCGTTCGTTTGCAGAGATTACAGCAGACACCCGTCGAGGTAAACTGTGCAGAAGTCCTTGGAGTACGGAGAGCGGGATATTCCTCCATTCCGCCTTGAGTACATCGACTAACTCTCTCAGTAAAGAAGGTCGTTTTGGTATAGAACTCATCTGTCGTTCAAGTTCATCCAATAAGTGTTCAATGGGATTCAGGTCCGGGATCTGAGGTGTCCAGTCCATCCACGAGACCTGATTTTCCTCATACCACTCCATTGTAGCACTGGAAACATGACACGTGGCATTATCGTCCTTGAAGAAGCAATCGTCGTGTTCGTAGAATTGCTACAACGTTTGGAACATTGAGTGATCCAAGACATCTCTATGCAGTACAGAGTTCGTGTTGCCATAAACAACAACCAGCGGACGTACACCATACCAGCTGAAATAGCCTCACACCATAACTGCACCGCCTCCATGCTTCACAATCGGCATTGTATAGTCCGGAAGCAGACGTTCTCTGGATAACAGCCAAACCCAGACGATCACGTGGCCGATAAAATTAATAATGTATTTTTGACCACGTGATCGCTAACGCAAAGGAACCTGTGGTTGGTAGTAATACTTTTCCATCCCTGTAACGAGCAGGGGCCTTAAAGTGTGTGTCGCTCAGTAAACTATAACGCCCGAAACTGTCTTTTACTTCTTTCAGACATTCTCACCTTCCCTTTGCAAGTAAGCAAGTGAAAGATTAGTTTTCGGTAACACACAACTTCGTATCTGTTGTCTTTATGTACATGGATCTCCATACGCATCCCGGGGGCAATCATTGCATTTTTCTACGGAGGCGGCACGTGATATCACGAGAGTGAATAATAATGACCCAGGAGATACCAACGGCGGATTTACTTATTTATTTAGCGACAGAAATTGTAACTGAGGGTGACTTCTGCTAATCCCGTAAAGGCCGCGTAAATTCAAAGGAAAAATACGAGTAATATCGTCTTGGGAGATACCAACGCCTGCTTTACTTATTTATGTAGCGACAACAATTGTTCAGGCGGTCGTGGTAGTTTTAATGTAAGAGTGTTTCAGACGTTACGGTCGTTAAATGGTTGAGCGGCTAATGTACCTGACCCAAATGGTTCCCACAATTCTCCGCTCTCCCTAAACAGAAATGTTCACATACCGGCCGAGTTCTACAAAAGCTACAGAAAAACACTTCCTTCTCCTTCAATGACAGCAGTACTGACCATAAAAATGTCACTGACGATAAACGCTGGCTTCTAGTTCCTAGTTCTCTGATCCATCACCCTTACTCAGGGCCAGTCGTCTTGACACGTGCGTCATGGCATTTAGTGGAAACAAGCTACTCCAGCATCTTCTGTTTGTTTTCTTAGTTTTCTGTCATTGTTGTATCCCTTTTAGCAGGTAATACGAAAAGATTATTGCAAATCATTCTGTTAAATGACCCGTTTTAACCATAAAGCTAAGCAACTTTGTGATGAGCTGGTTCACTCGTTCCAGACGCGTTCAGCCAACTACTTAGGTAGCGAATGTTTTCCTTCGAGCTGATTTTAACCCATTTTGCTAACCCGGAGTTATTTCGTTCCAGCCGGTCAAGGTCTCTCTATACATACATAGTTTACACCGTCATGAATCTTGGGTAAGCAAAATAATGTTGTAAAGCGTTTTTCATTCGTAACCTAAATACTTAATTTAAGAATTCTGGGTAAACGTGGCGCATTGGAGAAGTCTTTTGGAATATACGTGCCTTGCAAATATTGCATGAATCCCATTATAGAGAAAAATAAGTACATCAACTTATTTAGTAAGTTTACTTTCTTACTTATGTGTACATTATTATAAACTGCTTATAATAATGTACACATTAGTCATAAAGCTGGAAAAAATCGTTTATTTTCCATTTGAGATCGCAGATGTAATACCTGATATTCGGTATTTTCACAGAAAATAATAACTAGTAGGATAGTTGCATGATTGGGAGTAATGGGAATAAAGGAATTCGCAATTGTTTAAGAATAATAGGTTTTTCGTGTAGTAATGTAGAACGAATAGAACACTCACCGTCTTTACACGATTTAAGACTTGATGAACTCCTAAAGCTTACACAAGTTAAAGATTAGTTTAATACTAAAAAGTTTAAAATACATATGAACATGAGACCTTTCGTGTTTGTTTATCCCAGCCATAACCTAGACTTTGAAGTTAAAACAAAACATATTTCAACTTTAAATAAAAAAGATAGCGATCCAATAAAATCTGACTATAAATGTGGTGTCTACATTATTCCTTTACAAACTACGGACACCGAAGAACGTCCTAAAGTATACATATGGTCTACAAAACGGAAATTAAAGACGAGAATTAGTGAACATAAGTATAATGTAAAGATGTGAAGGCAGCCTCCATGTCCACTGCTTTTCAAGACACACCATTGATGGATCATACCTACCCCTATGTAAAAATTCATCTATGGTTGCAACACCACAAAATAAACCTCTCTTTCAATTTACCCAAAGTCTATAAATCTATCATTATGGTTTATTATCTAGCAATGACAATATTCCTTTATACATTTCAACCCGCTGGAATTCCCTACTTTGCAAGTTTCCTCAAGATCACATGAAGAAATCTCCCTCCAATAATGACTCTCAACATGAGTTATAGATTGACGTCATATGATGTCGTACGTTATCTCCTACGTCGTCACAACGACTTTCATCAAGTAAATATGAACTCGTTGCTCTCCATCTATAATATAGTAAACATCTGAGGATGAACCCACTGTGGGTTCGAAAGGTCCCATGTTCATATGTATTTTAAACTCTTAGTATTAAGCTAATCTTTAACTTGTGTAAGCTTTAGAAGTTGATTAAGTTTTAAATCGTGTAAAGACGGTGTGTGTTCTATTCGTTCGCAAATATTTAGTATGATAATCGGTATTTGATATTCATACCCTTGAAGCGAGATAAAGAATTGCATATTCCGCTTGAAGAGTAAAACGCCTTTGATGAAAACTAATAAAAGCTCAGATATTCATAATACTGAACTATGAGAAAGAAACAGAAGACAAACGATAAAAGTACCATTTCCACTCATGCAAAATGCTCACTCTTTGCAGCATCAAGAGGTGATTAGTTTGTCTGGGAGGCAACATAATAACAGTTTTCTATGACTGAAAAATATTTTTATTATTTACGCAGTGTTTAAGATGGGAAATATCATCAAGAGTGATTGAACACTTCAAAATGTTTGCGTTTACGCTTATTTTCCAATGAAGCAAATTTTCTCATGAAGCAGAAAACTGGAAGGGAACGAATTCTGGAAAAAAGAACGGATAGAAAATGGCAGATTGTATAGGTGTTTTTCGGAAGGATGCATGATTGTAGGCGAAGAATAATTTATTTAGAGGGATGATAGAATAATAAATTTTCAGGACTAATCATTCCACCAGCACATTTGTAATAAGTGAAACAACCTTGATAAAAATACATGTACGCGAAAGGCAACACCGTGTCAACTGAACACGCATGCAGACATCTCATTTATGTTGCTGAGATACAAAATGGCGGCTTGGTTGGAATGCGGGAATAGCGATGAGATCCTAGGTGTAATTCCGTTTGTGTGGAGAAATAATGTTTTAATGGATGATATCTTTCAACAATATCCTGAAGTATGGATATCATGACGGCCGCCCAGGTGGCGTCAAAGTGATGACTTATAACTATTCGTTCGAGAAGGGTCCGGGTTCGAATCCCGGTGAGGCATGGATGTTTGTGGTTGTCTATCGGCACTGGCTCTCAATGTGTTAAGTGTCCAACACTGGTTATCTGTGTACATTGGTCATTTAGCATACTGTAAACTTCATGTTTGATGTATGTTCACAATGTGTTGCATGATCAGCACTGTCTATATCTGTGTAAATTGATCATTTGGCATGCTGTCAACCATGTGTGATTTGTACTTGTTCACAATGTGTTACATGATTAACACTGTCTATATCTGCGTAAATTGATCATTTGGCATGCTGTCAACCATGTATGATTTGTACTTGTTCACAATGTGTTACATGATCAACACTGTCTATATTTGTGTAAATTGATCATTTGGCATGCTGTCAATCATGTAGGATTTGTACTTGTTCACAATGTGTTACATGATCAACACTGTTTATATCTGTGTAAATTGATCATTTGGCATGCTGTCAACCATGTATGATTTGTACTTGTTCACAATGTGTTACATGATCAACACTGTCTATATCTGTGTAAATTGATCATTTGGCATGCTGTCAACCATGTATGATTTGTACTTGTTCACAATGTGTTACATGGTCAACACTGTCTATATCTGTGTAAATTGATCATTTGGCATGCTGTCAACCATGTATGATTTGTACTTGTTCACAATGTGTTACATGATCAACACTGTCTATATCTGCGTAAATTGATCATTCGGCATGCTGTCAACCATGTATGATTTGTACTTGTTGCTGTGAAATATCTGTATTCTGTTTATGTCTGCCTGTATGTCTTTGTACAACCAGGTCCAATAAATCATTTGAAAAACAAACTTAAATAAATAATTCATAAAAAAAGATCATGAAGAACATGAAACTTGCCCTCAGCGTTTAGCTGAACGGTGTTTCAAGTTTGTAGCTGGTAGGAATACCGTAACTGACGACAATCGAAGTCAAGTTCAAGCATCTCTTCAACGGAAATAAAATATCATCAAGCATTGAAGGGTACCTGAAAGGAACCATTGCTGCCTTCACAAATGAAGCGAGAAGTGTTATATCATAGAACGGATTCAACTACATGCACAAGAATTTCATGCGCGAGGAAAATGAATAAGCTCATAACAGGTAGCGAAAAGTGTTTGAATGGTTCTGATGACTATTTTGGAATACTGTGCACGACTGAACGTTTTATTTTGTACATCCTAGTGGAAGCATTAAACAAGCAACCACAGAAAATAAGCTTTGTGGCCTTTCTGTTCAATCAAGCGATCAACTTAATACAATGATATGGAAATTTTAAATATTACATTCAAGTTTACCTCAAACCAGAAATGCATTGCATAAAAACTGGAAATCAAGAAGCTGTCAACATTTTAGGCAGTTTCGAATCTTCATTAGAAAACTGTAAACATCCATGAGATAGATACATATAAAGCTCTTTCTTAGTTGTTATTCCCTCTGCTATCTGTAAGTTTGGTTAGCAAAAATAGAAATTGCATGCAAAACCAAAAAGCAGAAGAAAGAACTGGTTTCTGGAATGCAGCAGGACTCACTGAAAGTTCAATAAAATTAATTATCTTTTTGTAACAACTGGCACGCATGAACAAGGACGCTTCGAATTTGGCCATTTTGTGTACTCTGATTTACTCGCTGTTCCACTACTATAATCAGATGCCCAGTAGGTTGTCCCGGTGGTGGAGTGAGCTAACAAGTGTGACAGCTGGCTTCCGACAGTACGTTCTATGTCAGATGAGGCATGGGTTTCGCTTTTGACCTATGATACTCAATATTTCCCTTTCTAGAAACCAGAAGTTTTAATTTAGCAACGTGTGACTGCTTATTGCCACTAGAGTTGCTCACGATGGTCGTTAAAACCTGAAATGAAAAAAAAAAAGATGGCACCAAATTCTCTGGTGTAATGAGCACGCCTTTTGAATCCTTTCCGACAAGAACATATTTTTCTACTAAGATGTTCAGAAAATCTAAAAATTCAGCAAATAAAGGAATACACTTGTACCTTCTAGGAGAAAACTGGGCATAATTTAAAATCGCAATATGAGTAAATGGAAATCTTTTTTTTGTTACTGGTTCCAAGTTAATGGAACCAGTAACGAAAAAAAGAGCGGAAAGCTAACCGGATTTCTACAATCGCTGCAAATTCAACAAATCCATTAAACCTTAGAAATTCTATGCAACACGTTTCTCACCAGGAGCTTGATCCAATGCAAAAGAAAAAAATCAAATTGGACTTTTAGCAGCAAATATATGGGAGAAATCGGAATTTTCTTTACTGCTTCTAGTGGGGAAAACCGCGCATAACCCGAAAAAGAAACTGCAACAAAGGGCAAAAAATTCAAAAAAGCGCAAAAAGTAGCAGACGGAGAAAGTGTTACCATAAGCATGTACTTTGTTTACAAAAGATGTGCTGAAAATGCTCATTGGTCACTCAAATGTTGTTATAAAGAAAATCTACCCTGCACAAAAGCATGTCGCTAGATTGGAAATATATGACACTTCTAAAGAACTACTAGGAAAACACCTGTAAACGCACATGGCCATTTATCCCGAAATATTAATTGACTTCAGGACAAATTGTAAACTTATGCTTAAATTTCAGTTATGTGTTGCGGAGATAACAGTTTTCGGTAAAAGCTCTTTCTAACATCTGATTTCTGTTACGTAATCCAGAAGTGCTCTTTTATGTTCCATTAATAGCAGTGGGTCAAAACAGACTGTGTAGTCACATTAACGTCCCAGAGGTACGTATTCCACGGAAGATATCTTTCACTTCAAATTTATATACTTCATGAAATTTTACGATTCGTAGGCATTTAATGGATCCAAATTAACCTCCTGTTGAAAGATAATATGCCTGTCTGTTCATTTCTACTCACTTTCAATTTAACGAAATTTCAGGTGAGATGATTCGTATTGAACCTCATTGATGCACGATTTGTAAATCTATCGCACTTTGTGATGTGTACCTCCTATTTAACATTTCTGATGAGTTTTATTATCTTCTCTAAATTTCGTTACTCTTCGTTAAAGATTTTACTATTGAAGAGCATATTTCTTCTTCGAAGAGATTTAACATTTTGACAAAGCTGATGGCCAGTCTCAATAAAATGAATAGAAAATTTAAATGAAATATCGTGGAGGTAGTAGTTATTGATATACAGCTATATATATTAGCGATAACTACTAACCATAACCTAGCTAACTAAGTTATCGATATACATATACACAATCGAGTCATATTATTGTGACCACCTCCTACTTTTGACGTCAACAGAACGTAGTCAATGAAAAAAAGGACGTGTCGTGAACTGGCATGGAGGGTGTATAAGGTGTGCTGTAGGCATTCTGAAAATATATCACTCGTTGCTGTCATGGATAAAAGGAGGGATTTATCAGATTTGCAAAAAGGGATGATTATCGGCTTTCGTGCCAAGGGTGGCAGTATTTCTGGAACAGCGCAGTTTGTGAACTGTTCGCGTGCTGCTGTAGTTAAAGTGTATCGTGATTGGAGAAATGGCACAATTGCGAATCAGCGACGTGAAAACTGCGGAGCACCACGTGCCACTGAAGCGAAAGGTGAACTTCGGCATCGAAAGTACGTGAGGGCCGATCGACACGCAGCAGTGGAGCAACTCACTGTCCGAGGGAACCAGGGGGCTACCGAAAGTGTGTCTAAAACTACAGTTCAACGAACTCTGCTGCATATGGGGCTCCGATGCTGAAGGATGGTCATTGCACCTATGCTAACGAAGGTGCAGCGACACAAAATGCTTACATTTGCAGGCAAGTATGGGAATTGGACCTCCTCTGATTGCCAAAGGATTGCTTTCTCCGATGAGTCACGTTTTCTGCTTCATTGAACGGATGGACGTTGGCGTATAAGGCGAGAAACAACGGAGAACAAACACCCTTCAACCATTGCTGGCTGAACACAAGCTGGTGGGGGCACTTTTATTGTCAGGGGAATGTTTTTCTGGCCTTCTCTGGATCCACTCATACCTGTGGAAAGCACTATGGACCTAATTCATTAGGAATCCATCCTTGCAGGCCCCGTACACCTATACATAGTGTTTGTCTTCCCTGGGGCGGATAGGATCTTCAAACACGAAAATGCGACGTGTCACACAGCTAGGAATGTTCGAGATTGTTTGAAATAGCACGAGGAAGACTTCAAAGTACTTCACTGGCGCCCTAATTCCCCAGACTTAAACCCAATGAGCATCTGCGGTACCACTTCGGTCGTGTTGTTCGCTCTATGGACCCTCCACCACGCACCTTCCAGCAGCTGCCGGATGCTCTGCAGTCGGCATGGCTCCAGATACCTGTGAACACCTACCAGCACCTTATTGAGATATTCCCAGACCGCCTAGCTGCTGTCCGGGCTGCACACAGTGGTTACTCTGGATATTATTTGGCAATCACAGTAAAGTGACTCGACCGTGCATATGTTAGAGATATATACTCAGTAAACAGAACATTAGACGTAGGGGTGATGGGCAGTTGACATGAGCATCCGCCGCTCATACTGGAACAGAACCAAGCAGAATGTAGACGATAAATAAGCGGACATCAGTGTTTCTTAACAGTTTATCGCAATCGACGAACAAGCGTAAACGTGGGGATCTGAGTGAGTTTGACGGTGGACTATTTATCGCGGTAGGAGAGATGGGTCATTCTATCGCCCAAGTGGTAAAAACCCTAGGGTCCCCTAGGGCAGCTGTATCAAGGGTGCACCGCAAGTATACTATGGACAGATGTACCAGCACCTAGAGAGGAAGCGGTGGCAGACCACGCGCATTTAATGACCGAACTCGATGCAGACTATCCAGGTTCGTACAGACCGTCCGCTTGGCAACGGCGGCCGAAATCAAATATAAGTTAAATATTGTAGGGTCAAGCAGCGTCAGTAAGAGGACGGCAGGGAGCAGGCTGCCTACGCTGGACTACATGAGCCGACTTCCTACTCGTGACTGCTCGTTGTTAGACATTATGCTTCGGCTGATGCCGGAGACATCAAAACCGGACCTGCAGACAAGCGCTCCGTCGTGTGATCATATGAATCTCGTTTTCATCTGTAACAATCTGGAAGGAGCAGGTCTGGTGTCTACAGAATGAGGTCATGGGCCCGTTGTGCCGGTTCGGCTTTGTTCAAGGTTGTAGTGGCTCTATGATAGTTTTTTTATTAGAGGTTTAACGACCATCGTGAGCAACTCAATGGGCTATAAGCAGTCACCCGTCCCTAATTTAGGGTCACTAGTTCCAGGGAAGGGAGAGAGCCAGTGCCGTAAGACAAACACAACATCCATGCCTGACCGGGATTCGAACCCGGACCCCTTACGGATGAATGATCAGAGGCCAGCGCCTTAGGCCACTGCGCCACCGGGGCGGCTATGATAGTTTGAGAAGCTTTCTCGTGGGACATTTTCCTCAGTGTGTCTAGGAAGATACTTCACCGCTGCGAGCTGCCAACATGTGATGGCTGATCACCTACACTTTTTCATGGCCTTCGCACATCCTACGGCCGATGGCCAGTTTCACAGGACAATGCACCGCCCAACCGGGCCGCGACCTCATAGGCATGGATCAGGGAATACACATCTAAATTTTCAACCATGGCCTCAAGGTCCTCGGATTTAACACCTGTGGAAGCTGTCTGGGATGCCGTACATCAGACCCACGGATCATGCGGACCAACGTCTGGGACGAAGTTGTGGGCAATGCTGCAACATGCGTGGCTTTCTTTACCATCGAAAACTCTCCGGTGTCTGGTGGAGTCGATTGCCTGGCGCGTACAGGCCGATATTCCCGCTAGAGGACGAACAACGCGCTATTTGGTACGCATCTCTAGTGTTTTGTTCGTGGAGTGTATTAAGAACAGCTAAGGAAGTTGAAGGTTTTAGGTTTATGTGAATCAGTGAAATAGTAACGTAGCTATCTGCTTGAGATTAACAAGTTGATACAAGGATTAATTATTGAGTATCAACGGTGCGACTTGATGATTATAGTGTATTGGAGACCCAACTTCCGGTGTGTGAAGAATGGACATTTAACGTTCCGTAAACGTTTGTTAATTACAATCTACATCCGATAAATTCCAGAACAGACCTCCTAACGGACGAAAATGTAGTAGGATAAAAATAGAACGTGCATGCCAGAAGACAGCAGTCCTTGGCTATATTAAATGAACAGCTGGGAACCGGTTTATACCGGTACCAACAAGCGGCAGATGGAAATTAAAGGAGTCATAGCAAGGGTTCTTGTCCCATATCCTTTTAGCCATAGAAGAGCAGAGAGTAAACATCCGCTTTTTTTGGAAACATGTTAAATTAGCTGCTAAACTTACAGAATATTAAAAGAAGTATATGGAGACACAGCCCTCTCCCACAGTAGTTTTTGAATAGTATGCACGGTTTGGTGACTGTCGGGAATCCTTTGCTGATGATCAGAGATCTGAGCATTCCTCCAGTGTGCGGACAGCGGAAGATATGGAAGAAGTGCGGAATAATTTGAAGAAAGATTGCCAAGTTACAGTGAGACTTTTTGGCTGACATTATTAAGTCTATATGTCATGATATTCTACGCGAGGATCTGGGAAAACGAAACTTTAATGCCAGATTGGCACCCCGAATTCTGAATGATAACCAAAAGAACGCTCTTTCATCGATCTGTTTCGATCTGCTGGGCATTGCAGCTGAGGATCCTGATTTTTGCTACAGAATTATTGCAGGAGATGAAACATGGTGTCTGCATTATGATCCACAAACCGAGCAACAAGGCGCTGAATGCAGAGGTACGCACTCAATATCGACCAAGAAAGCCCGCATGCAACTATCAATCACAAATACCATGCTGACAGCATATTTTTTTATTCGAAACGTATAGTCCACAAGAAATTTGTACCAGTGGGTCAAATGGTAAATCAAAAATTACACATTATGACGCTTACGCTGCAGTATTCGTCGCCGTCGTCCGCTGTTATGGGAATCCGGATATTGGCCCTTGACCCATGACAACAATCAAATCATTGCGTTGCCACACCTGCTGAATTCTTCTGATTTTCCGCCCTGTAACTTCTTCCCGTTCCCCCGGATAAAACGAGCACGAAAAAGACATTATCTTGCAGATATTACATTTATCCAAGCAGCTCACAAAGTACCTTCCGGACATCTTGGAAAGTGCCTTCCAGAACTGTTTTCAGCATCTTTAGAAACGCTGCAAACTGTGTTGATTCAGAAGAGCGGTAGTCTGAAGGTGACCAGTATTAATTTTAAGTATGGTACTTTTTATATTCGTTACTGCAGCAGTCATAGAACGTTTCGGCGTAGGTTGCATTTCACCCTGGTCGCTTTTATTCACGTTGTTATTTCGTGAGTGCATGGTATATGTTCAATGAAATAATTTGAGACATTAGTTTTATTAGTTCACCAGCAAATTTAGTTAAATACGCATCAACTAAAAGTAACGATCAAATAATAAAAAAACTACACAGCTTTATACCGAGCAACGTATAATTTAATTAAACTTTCGTTGTTGTATCTTTCACTGTCACGTACATTTTGTTTCATTCCCTTTAAGCAGTATCACTTTGTGTAACTCTTGACCAAAGCTCAAAAAGCATCTAAAGCCCTCATATACCCGTTGTCCGCGTTTCTATGCACTTCCGAAGATGCATAAGAATGGTGTTCTATTCCGTCCCATTGCCATCAGTATCGGCTCAGCTACACATAAGTCGGCCAAGTTTATATCTTCGAACCTATCCATTGATAATCACATTCAATTCAGCTACGAAACTGAAAATAACGGATGCCTACCATTCCTTGACGTCCTGGTAATTCTCTTAAATCAATCTCTTGCAACCACAATTTATCGGAAGCCTTTCGCTATTTTTTCACCTCCACATGCCAAGCCTAATCACCCTTATCAACAAAAACTCAGCGCCTTTTACAGTTGCGTATATCGCGCGATACATATGTGTTCAGATAAGGACAGTTTGGAAAAAGAACTTTATTTCCTTAAACGTGCTGCAGTACAGCGAGGATACAACCCTTCCATTATAGACAAGGCTCTAACAAAATTCCGGAAACCGAAGCCCATCTCCACAATAACTCCTGTGATGCGCCCATTGCGAGAGAATTTTGCCATTATTCCATTTTCCCGTGACTATTGTCTTCAAAATTACAAAAATTCTCAAAACCTTTAATTTTAAGGTGATTTTTAAACCCATAAACAAAATGAGATTTTTAGGATCAAAGGACTGTGTTGAAGACAAAAACTCATGGGGAATCTATCAAATTCCATGTGAATGTGGCGCTCCGTGTATAGGACAGACCCGTAGAGCCTTGCGTTTTCGATTGAAGGAGCACAAGACCTACATTCGGAATTGGGACCTAAAGAAGTCATCGACGGCTAAACACTGTTACAAAAAGGACCACAAATTTCTCTTTGAAGAAGCAAAACTTTTTGACAAGCCAGATTAAACCACCAAACTTAATATTTTGGAAGCTTTCCATATATATCAGAAGTCTTCGCAATTTATTAATGACGTGGCTTCCACCCCATTTCTATCAAGCGCGTGGAAGCAACTAACCAAAACCCGTGACTGTAAACACCATTTATGATATCATATACAATTTGAAAATTTCCGTGCCATTTGTCCTGATGAAGCTAGGCTATTATTATCCAGCTTAACCATGGTCCACTTGAAAAAATAAATATTTGTGACAAACCGCGTTGTATTCTCTTAATGCCGGGTGTTCAATAAACGATTGAACGCTTATTTTAGGAATAACTTTTGAAATACGCACGAGAGACCAGCACAATCAGTTTTTCGTCGACTAAGTGCTTATAGGTATTTGATTCAGGGTTGGTTCGACTGTATTTTAGTGCAAGTTAAAAATGTTGTATGCAATCGAACAATGCGTTTTTATTTTGAAAACTTGATATGAAACAAACGGAAGTCCTTCGGAAACACTGAGAAAGTGGTCAACAGCTTACAAGAATGTTTGAAAGCTATCAAAATCAACAGTTCTGAACTTGGTTAGGAAATTTGATGCAAACAAAGCTTTGCTGGAAAACAAGTTTCTCCCGGAAATACGCCGTCTGGGAATGGTCGATGGTTTCTGGTTCATGCAAGATGGAGCTCCTCAGCATTGCACTCTGGATGTTTTTAGGACAATAAGCAGCCACTTCGGACATTAAGTGCTGGCTCTCAGCTACCCCAATCATTACCCTAGAACTATTAAATGGCCTCCTTATTCTCCCGACGCAAATCCTTGCGATTTCTTTCTTTGGAGATACACCAAAGAATTGGTCTACAAATCACGCCCTAACACTGTGACTGAGCTCAAAGGTGCTATCACTGAGGCTTTTTGCACTGTAACTTGAGATACTCTAGGCCGAGTCAGAGATAACTTTGAAGCCCGAATGCGCCATCTTGTGGTAACGGGAGGCAAACCCTTTGAAAATATTATCACTTAAATGCCTTTTGAGGCCACTTTAAAAACACACTTTGCTTAAATTATATCGTTTATCTATAAAACGTTTTCTACAAACTAAGTGTACGATCATTTATTGAACACCCTGTATATATAATGGTCGCAAAACTGTAGTCTTTGAGATCAAGAATCTTTGATGAAATAATATTCGGATGTAATTTAGGAAAATATATTGTTGAGTAACAATGAAATTAACTATTGTTGAGGCAATTCATGGGACAGCATTCAAAAGGTAGATTTCAACAATGGTTTTTACTACTTCCGTTAACCATTTTCTTAAGATGGAAATTGTTTACTTGGGATTTACTTGACGACTATCGGGAAAGATGCATATCATCAAAAGAGACGTGATTCAAATTGGAGAATTTGAAAACCGCCGCAAATATGTTTCGAACTGCAGGTGACAGGAAATTAATTAATCAGAAGTCACCTGCAAGAATGAAATGGGCAAATTGCGTGTGCTTCTATTAGAGTCAAATACACCAGACAATAAGCGTTGGATTTCATATGCAAATTCAGTGAAGGTCCTATCCTCGTATATTTCAGAGTGATTCTTCAAATGTGGGAAATATAAAATCTTGTAGACATCAGTATGTTGGGTTTAGCTCGTCTTTAAAGAACAAAAAGTTTCCTTATAGCACCACTATGTGCACCCGTTTGTCTGCCCCGATCTAAAAAAGTATTCTTGCAATCGAAATTCTGAATTGTAGAGAATACTGATTCAAACGTTTTGATCTGTTTTCTGATCCGTATCCGTGCCGCTAAGTGACGTAAATGTCATCATCATCATCATCATTGTCAACCATTATCAATCCACTGCTGGACGAAGGTCTCCCCAAGTTTCCTCCGCAACGGTCTGTCTTGTGCCAATCTCCTCCATGTCACTCCCGCATATTTTCGAATTTCATCCACCCATCTCCCATGTGGTCTTCTTCTGGGTCTTTTCCTGTCCCTTGGAATCCAATCTAAAATTTTGGCTGTCCATCGATGATCTGTCCTTCTGGCAGTATGTCCAGCCCATTGCCATTTCAGGGATTTAACTCTGATCATGATGTATTCCACTCTTGTCATTTTTCGGATCCACGAGTTCCTCTTCTTATCTCTCCTGGTTATACCAAGCATGCACCTCTCCATGCTGATTTGAGTTGTCTGCAGCCTTTGTATGTCTCTTTTAGTTAAGGTCCACGTCTCTGCACCATACGTAAGCACTGGAAGGATGCATTGATCAAACACTTTTCTTTTAAGACATAATGGCATATTGCTCTTGAAAATTATGCTGTTTCTTCCAAAAGCTCTCCAGGCAAGTTTTGTACGCCGATTAATTTCTTCATCAATGTGACCCTCACTTGATATCTGCTGTCCAAGATAAACGTACGTGTCTGTTATCTCCAGCTTTTCTCCATCAATCGATAAATCTTCATTTCTTGTAAAAGCATTGAACATCACTTTTGTCTTCTGAAAGTTCAGTTTTAATTCCACTTCTTTACGCTTGTCAGCAAGTTCCTGGATCATACTCTGCAGCTCTGATGGGGTAGTTGCACAAATGAACATATTATTAAATTCTAGTTATATTTTACTTTATACAATAGCTTCAAATAAACGACCCTCCACCCTTAAAACAATATTTTAACCTTCCCCTACCTTTAACTACTAAAGCCATTTTACGTATAGTTTGAATTTCACATTATGTGTGGTGTCACCGTCAGATGGCGTAATTGCTTATTGCACTTTTCTCGAAATATCTGCTTCTAAAGATAAGATTTTTTCTTGCAAGTATGCTAAACAGAAATCACCACGAGGAACATTTTGCATACGATTTACAATACTTCGTGACAAAATATATTTTAACTAGAGGGTGTAAGTTCATAT
The DNA here is from genome assembly GCA_039090855.1 of Macrothele yani. Lineage (NCBI taxonomy): Eukaryota > Metazoa > Arthropoda > Arachnida > Araneae > Macrothelidae > Macrothele > Macrothele yani. Next base: position 194,428,209 of record CM076995.1, read on the forward strand.
CTCTAATTTGGAAAATGTTCGTAATCGAAATGTTGATTCCAAAAATGTAATTGCGGAAATCCTTTTTTACTTAGACCTGACCGCGTTAGATATTTTTTGTGGGTGCCGATATATATTTTCAAAATAACATTTAGTTTTTCTGCTACAGGTCGATAATATAAATACCTATAATTTTGATATTTCCGCTACTAAAAGTCCTATTTAAGAAATCCTCGTTGCTACTGATAAGGTTTGTGGCGACGAATATTTTACATACACTTGCCAATTTTCGCACCTCACAGGTATACCACTAGGGAGGGTAAGTGCTCATTTCTATTCGTGCCATACTTTAACTGTAGCTTTGTTTCTAAGTACCCAAATCGGAAACTTTTCACTGCCCTAAATATCTTACGTTACAAAAAATTCTATGAGCACAATTTGTGTTTTTGGCAGCACACATTTCAGCCACTAGTGGAAGTAAGTAGCTGCTTCTACTCGTGGGCGTTTTACCGATTGTGCAGAAATGCCGTTAATATTATTTTTAGAACCTTCTCAATAAACAATAGTATTTATATTGAGAGATTTAATTTATGCGTAAATTTTTTTCTAAGACCTAAATACACTCACTCTGTCGTTTGATGATTTTTTTTCTTCTGAAAAACTGCAATGTATTTAAAAAGCCTTATTTTGCTGTATACAAACACAGTCCCAAAATCTTTCAAAGTCACACTGTTTACCGTTGTTGTCTGCACAGTATAATTTTGTAAAAAGAAAGTGCATTTTCTAGGGAAAGGCTACAGTCAAAAGCTTTCATAACAAAATATTTTGGTTGTCTTAAAGCACACAAAAAACTTCAAAACTTATTTGTTTTTACTTGGTATCGACAACCGGCACAAAACCCGTTCAGAAAAATATGGTTTTGGTGGTTGCAAGAAGAAATGATTCAAAACCTTTCGTTTCGTAACTTTGGTACCAACGACTATGACAGACATCTCAAAGGAAATTCGACTTTGTTTTGCAACTGGTGAAGAAATAAACTTTTGTGAATAAGATAGATCAGATACTCGGACAAAATAAAATTCAAAACAACATTCTTTCCGATGGAAACTATTTAAGTCTCTTTAAAATACAAATATTTTTATCGCCATCAAAAAAAATTTGAAATTCAAAAATATATTGAATGACATTATTTTAGTCGATAATAAGTAGACTGAAGTTTTTAAAAACGAATGCCATGTTTCGTTTCAAAATTCGCAAACTTATAATGTTTAAGTGTGAAGCTATTTCTGGTTCTGCGTCTTTCAAGGATTCAAAACCAGTATTTATAAAGAACGATATTTTAAAGCAAGAACTGATACTTAGAAATATCAAGGTGACAATATATTCGATTATTTTTGAAAACGCAAATTTCGCAAAACTTTCTTATTTTTAAATCACATCGCTCAGCCATAAAGCGAAAACCGAAGAACTTTACACTAAGTAGGCTGGCAAGAATCATAAAATAAACATTTTTTAAGAGTCCCACACTACTGATAAGGGCTAGGAAGATTGGTCTGCCATTAGTCGAGACAAAAATGGATTCATAGAAAAAGATGAAAGCTTGTGCCAAAAATGGAATATGGTATCTAAGATTCGAAACTGAGCTCCACAATGTGGCGAAATATCGCATACAAAAAAAAAATCCTCTTAGCACTGTATTGCTAACTACGTATATAGGTTAACTCAAAACTCGTCAGAATGGCTCTAATTTGTTCGCTACAGTTAAATGCCGAAAACCTTTCGGAAAAATGATAGTTTCTAATCACTCTAAATACAGATTCAAATCCTTACAGTGGGCTATTTTATTTAGTATGTTTCGAGGGTTAACATACTAAAAACTTTCAGACTAAAAACTTTCAGAATAATTCTAGTTTCGGTCACTGCCAATAGAACTTCGAAATCTTTCCAAAAATGCTATGTTTTTATTATAATAAATAAAAATTAAAAATCTTCCAAAACAGTGCTTTTGGCTTATCTTCGTTATCATATTAGGGTACTACAGCGATGTTAAATTTGGTGACTACAACTACACTCAATGTCCGTCAGAACTCTGTGTTTTTTATCAGTACAGCTACACATCAAAATTACCTAGAGATACGATACTTCTTATTATTTCATCTATATCCGTTTCACAGTGACAAAAAGAAAAAGAAGTTCAGAGCAATGCTGTTTATTGTCACTGCAACTAGTTACGCGAAACCTAAAAAAAAAATATTTTGATATATTCAATCAGAGGTTTAAAATCTTTCAGCACAAAGATACCGTCTGTGGGTCTCTACAACTGGAGACCAAAAAACATTCAGAACAACAGAGACAAAAACACATTCAGAACATCTGGAGACCAAAACACATTCAGAAGAAATGGACGATGTCATCGTTCTGTCCACGTTATTTTATAAACAACGCGTATCTGAAAAATTGTGTTCTGACACCGATCTCTCGATAACTAGTGAAGTGCATTCGCATTTACGCTACGGTGCCAACAATATAAATTAATAGTGCCAACATTATAAAATAACAGTGCCAACAATATAAATTGTTTATAAAATAACTTGGATAGAGCGATGACATCGTCCATTTGCATTGTCTCCACGTATTTGATATATATTCAACATTCAGAACAACGGGAGACAAAAAAACCATTCAGAACAACTGTATTTTTGGTTATTATATCTAAAAACAGAAAAAAGCTTTTAGTAACTTTCCGTACACAGTGAAATTGTTTCTGATACACAAACATTGAAAATATTGCTGGTCTGTTTACAACATAATATACTACAGATCCAATATGCAAGATGTCTTTAATTTTCCAATTTTCGAAATTGTAAAAAATAATCAACTTTTTAATGCTACTGTGTTCTACTGAAGTCGTTTAGATTAATGGGAAAAAATGGCTGTCCTAAGTGACTCAAAATAATATATCTTAGTAATTAACACACACACACACCGACCACTGAATTAGAAACCGATGTTCAATACCGGGTTGAACTTCCTTTAGCCCGAATTACAGTGCGTATGCAGAGCGTTACAATGCATCTACAAGGGGTGGACAACGGAACTAAAACACATGGGTTTAGGACACAAGAATTTATTAGTATGGTGTAGGGCCTCCTTTCGAGGTTAATACAACTGCAATTCGTCGTGGGAAAGACATATACAAGTTCTGTACAATGGCTAGAGATATTTGTAGCCATTTCTCTTGCAGAAAAGTGGCTAGTTCACGACGTGGTGGTACTGGAGGAAAACGTTTCCTGACTCGCTGTTCCAGAACACCCCAGAGGAGCTCAATAATGTTCAAGTCGGGTGACTGCGCAGGCCACGGCAGATGTTCAGTCTCACTTTCATGCTCAGTAAACCACTGTTCCACCATTTCGGCTCAGTGTATCGGTGCGTTATCATCCTGCTACACGCCATCACCGGCAGGGTTCATTTTGGAACATTGGGTGCACCTTGCTCTCCATAATTGCCCGATAGTCCTTGGCAGTGATGTGCCCCACAGGAACAACCAGCAGCCCAACAGACTGCCACGATATTGCCGCCCAAATCATCACTGATCCACCTCCGTGCTTCTCTGTGGGCAATAAACAGTCCGGGTGGTAAGCCTGTTAGGGATGTCTTCACACGTAAACTTTCCGGGTTGTGGGAAAGACAGTGAAAGACAATTCATCGAAGAACATTACCCATTTCACACTATCCAACTTCCACGATTTGCGCTGCTAGCACCATTGCAATTGACGTTTGGAATTCACACTGGTTATCCAGTGTTTTGCGATAGCAACGCGACCGTGAATGTTGACCCGGTGAAGCTCCCGACGATCAGTTTTCCATGGAAACAGGTGAGTCACTGTGCGTATTTAAATATATTGGGAAGTTTGGCAGCTGTGATTTTATGTTTTATGTTACCATCAGTGTTTGCACCCGGACGTTCCTGTCGCACAGCTTCCTCTTACCTCGACATTTACTCCTATTGATTGTGGCTCTTCCCTCTTGCTTGAATGCCGACATGACCATGGATACCGTAGCTAGCGATACACCAGAAAGACTTGCTGTCTTGGACACAGAAGAACCGGCGAGACTCGCATCAACGATCTGTTCTCTTTGAAGCGCGGATATGTCTCCCATTGTGCTGTGTGGATCGTACTTTTTGACGTCTAGCTGTGCTCTGCTAATGCAACCTTCACACTCCGCTCTCGTTGATCGACTGCGAAATAGATGCAGGCTGGCCACCAGGTAGCGCGTAGAGCTGCGTAGCACGTGGGGTGCTATCTGCGCAGGTGCTTCACTTTCGTTGTCCACTTCCTGTATGTCTAAGGCATACCACGTGTTGGCCAAACGATCCTGTAACTGGCTCAAATTTTATGGAAGACGACTTTGCTTCCGGATCTGTTTTTTAACATATCCCATACTTTCATAATGGGATTCATATCCAGGTGTGACTAGGAAAAATGGAGAATGTCGCTGTCGTGCTCGCTGAAACACTGCAGAACAAATCTTGCGCAATGGCATTGTCGTCCATGAAACAGCTGGAAAGAAAGTCAACATTGCAGGATAAACTTGGATTTTTTTTTTTTTTTTGGATTGAAGGTTTAACGACCGCCGTGAGCAACTCAATGGGCTATAAACAGTCGCCCGTCCCTAATTTAGGGTCACTGGTTCCAGGGAAGGGAGAGAGCCAGTGCCCTAAGACAAACACAACATCCATGCCTCACCGGGATTCGAACCCGGACCCCGTTCGGACGAATGATCAGAGACCATCGCTTAGACCACTGCGCCACCGGGGCGGCAGGATAAACTTGATCGGCAACAATACAAAGACAAAACTTGGAAGACACCCAACCTTCCAGCTTTATCAAGGGACCAGTTCAGTAGCAATAATACCTGCTCCACAAGATTACACGAACTTCAGGACCTTGACAAGACAAGCTAGGTCCATTGCCTCACGAATCTCCAGCCAAATACTCAGCCTACCGTCGATACAGAACAAGAGGTACCGCGACTGGTCGGACCACATGTATTTTTTTTTAGTCCTCCAGTGACTAGTCACGACGTTCCTGACATCTCTTTAGACGAACCTTCATGGTGTTCTCAGAAATCAATGGTTTCTGTAAAGGCATGCGACTCCCGATACCAATTCATTTTAATTCCCTTGCGGCATAGTTCGCGGAGATATGGGTGTGGAATAGCCTTCGTGAATGCTTCGGTCATTTGCTGCTTACAGGAAGTCCTGTTTCTCCGTTCAAGCATTCTCAGAAGTCGGCCATCTCTTTCCTTACAGATTGTGGTCGCGCCACAGTGACGCTTCTTAGATAAGAAGGTGGGTTATCTTCCCACTAATCAAACAATCATGATATCTCACTTTTTCAAAAATCAGTCAGCTCTACTGTTTTCAAAATCGTACCTTCAACCAGACGACCACCCATAATGAGCCTTTTATCGAACTCCGGAAGGTAATTTTTGTTTTCTTTGTTTTTCCCCATTGTGATCAACACTGTCGAAAAATATTGAGGGGAAGCAGTCTTAAGTAATTACCTAGATCACATGGTAACTCATGTAATCACGCATTTTTCATATACGTTACATAATATTTAAGTACAGCTGCATAAAAATTTCAAAATTCAGTGGCAGGTGTGTTTATTTTAAGCTCTAAATTTTTCAAAACAACATAATTTGAATGGTCTAATAGAATTACATTTATTTTTTTATAGCTTACAATCAAAACTTTTAGTGGGGACAAATTTACAAATTTTCAGGAAGGAATTCTGATGAAAACAATATTTTCTATAATTCTCATATTTCCGATAACCACATTACAAATCCTTGAGTTCTATTCTTTGTTATCGTGCTTCAGTAATTTGACACGTGAAAAATGAGCATTTAATATTTTCACTCTTATAAAATAAATAACTTAAATCATCCACACGATGCCAAGAAACAATTATAAAAAGTTGTAGGGTGTTCTCTTGGGATGATACTATGTGAAAACTGTGCATATAATTTCTTGAATAACAAGAGGGGGCAAGACTCGGATATAAAACCATGAGAATAGCAAAACACATTTTTACGACACACTGGAGCACACTTAAAAAGGGAAACACGAACTTTTATTGTTATTCTTTAAAAACCAGAGCGCTCGGCTGCGTCTTTTGTATTTTTATTGTCTGAAGAGGATTCGACATTAGGATAGAAAACACTCATAAACAAAGACACTTCAGTCGTTGCTTGATGCCACTTCAACTCATAATGCTCCCTTATTATCTATCCTTTCTGAAATCAATGAAAGGCGCAATTTCTCTGCAGCATGGAAGCTGCAAAACGAGTTTTAGTACCTACATGAACGAATTTTACATGGCCCAGAGGAGCCGTGCGTCATGATCATTCATTCCAAGATAGTTATAAAATTCTGAACCCAATGACACTTATAGAGGCATAGCGAAACACAATCATACCCTGCTTTATGGTTCTATTTTGTTCTTGAAGGGAACGTCGTGAACAGGGGTAGACGTAAGTCGAAACATTTCTTCTGATAAGAAATGGAGATATGCGTCTTCATGAAAGAGGACCCATCTTGTACCACAAAAATCTTATGGATAATGATCGGACTTTTCCGTGGAAAAACTTGAGTTGTATTCAAAAATCACGTACAGCTCTTCATGTACTAGGGGTGTTCAAATGAAAAGGTACGAAACGTCATAAGAACGTAACCGTTAGCATATTTGCCTATGCCGCTATGGGAGAACATAGCGACACATCTAGGGATGCGATTGGAGTCTCCGGCGTGGATCGGAGCATGCGCGGGCGCCCGCATGCGCAGGAGAGAGCAGAGGCTCTTATAAAGAGCGCCGTCCAATTGACTACTTGTTGAATTCCTCCAGCACAGACGAACCATTAACTCCGATGTGTACTGTGAGACACTCCGATGTGTACTGTGAGACACTCCGATGTGTACTGTGAGACACTCCGAAGCCTACGCAGGTCCGTCAAGAACAAAAGACCGGGGCTGCTCACGGAGGGTGTGGTTCTGCTCCATGATAACGCGCGTCCACACGTCTCCAGGATCATACACGCGGAACTGGCCAAGTTCCAGTGGAAGCAGCTTGACCATCCGCCCTACAGCCCGGACATGTCGCCCTGCGATTTCCATGTGCTTGATCCCCTGAAAAAACATCTGAAAGGGAAGCGCTTCCACTCGGACGACGAACTCAAGGACGCTGTGCAGGACTGGGTCTCGTCACGGCCACAGGAATTCTGGGAACAAGGAATCCTTCGGCTCGTTAATCAATGGGATCGTTGTGCCACGGCCTATGGTGTATACTTTGAATAAAGTCTTCATTTATACCCACAGTGTCATTTCGTACCTATTCATTTGAACACCCCTAGTATATTAAGAAACGGCAATGCTGTTTAATCAGGCTTTCGTTTCCTTTCAAACACTTTACGCCTCTGTCACCTAGAGGAAACATTTTCATTAAAAACAATAATTAAACATCTGACTGATATAATTCTTGTGTGCCAGACGTTCCGCCTCCACATGCAGAAATATTATGAGAATCTCAAGCACAGCAACAGTTTCTGCCATTATTTGGAATTGTGATTATGTCTAAGGTTATTAAATTGCAAATGTTTTCAACGCACTTATCACTGAAACCACCATATCAGTTACATTGTCCTGGGGAAATTACAACGACCTAGTTAAATGTTCCGGATGACACCACTTTAATAGCTGGTTCAGAGGAGGAGATGTGCAATTTCTCAAACGCATCAAAGATTTCAGCGCCGAACCTGGTCTCAAACTAAATAGAGCCACGTGCTGGCTTATGGTAGTTGACAAGGCCGGAGTGCTTCCTCAAAACTTCGAGCAGATACCTGATATTGCCCGAAAATCAGAAGTCATATATCTGGGGGCCCGCATGACCAACGACGGCAATTGCGAAGGTGAGATTAAAAGGAGGATTGGAATGGTCAAATCTGCCCTGGCAGGGCTTAAAAAATCTGGAAGGATCGCCACATCAGCCAAACCACCATTTTAAGGCTGGTCAGAGTCCTCGTGTTCCCCGATAGCAACTTAGAGGACTGACACATGGACCTTAAACGCAGCATGTCGCAGAAGAATTGAGGAGTTTGAAATGATCTGCTACTGACGCATGCTAAGAATATCCTCAGTTGTGCATAGAACTAATGCATCAATCTTAAGAGAGCTCGGAGTAGGCGCGCAAAAGGGACTTCTTCCGACAATCCAACGACACATACTAACCTTCTTCGGCCACACTATCCGGCGAGACTGTTAAGAAAAACTTAGTATTCAGGGGAAAGTCGACGGCAAAAGAACGAGAGGACGTTCCTCCAGAAAAATTAATCGATCAAATAAAAGGTCTCACAAATCTATCAAGTGCAAGTGCATCAGGAGAACTGTGAGGAATAGGCAGTGGCGAACTTTGACAGGATGTGAATTCGGTTACGACGCTCGAACAGAGCAACGAAAAGAGAGAGAGTTAAATGTGTTGATCACTATCCAAAGCAAATACAATTTATTAGCACTGCTGTTCAAGTAAAGTATCGCATGTGCAAGAAGATACGACATGTGAACACCAATCAGTACCTTAGTTTTGACGGGCATAATCTGCGCAGATTTGGCTGGGACGACCTGGTGGTGCATTGATCTAATCACTGGCTTCTGCCTATTCGTCCGATCTAAGTTCAGGTTTTGAATCCCGGTAATGAATGGATGTTGTGTTTGCCTTAAGTCACTGGCTGTCCCCCTTCCGTGGTACGATTGGCTCTAAATTAGGGAGGGACAAGTATGTACTTGCAGCCCATTGAGTTGTTCACCGTGGTCGTTAAACCCCTAAATAGATGATACAGTATTTGGTTCGAAGCAAAGCCTCTCACTAAAAACCTCTGACGCGATAAATCCCTACACTTTTTACTACCACTAAAAAAACTACCACACCACAGAACACTACCGCACCTGTAAACTCCTACATCTTTTCATGCAAGTGCCCTACACAGATTGCGTTTCTTTCAAGGGTTTTTCAAAACGTAAGAGAATTTTCAGTGACATAAAAGATTATGTAAGATCCTTATGATGTAAGGGAATATGTAAAAAAAATTCGACACACTGAATCTTGCTCTAAGACTTTTATATTCGGTACGTGCAAGCGTGCGATATAATCCAATAAAAGGAGCTCAACACGTCAGTCCAAATAAGACATCTAGGCTGCGAGATTTTCTCAAAAACAAAGTTACAACCTGAACATTTGGTATGTGTAAAAAACTACTAAATATACTCAACAGGTCTGTCATCTGGTGCTTACAAGACACCTAGGCAGAGGAGCTTTTGGGGATATTTGAACTTAAAAAGCTTATTCGTTGATAACTGTGTACAAACGGGTGCAAGAAAAGCACAATAGTTTCTATGGAACATGCAATTCTAAGCCAATTCACGTTCATGATTTTTCCCCTGGAACTAGATATCTGAGTTAAGAGTAGTTTTGTAAACGCTTTAAGAGTGATCAGTTTAGTACCTTTCATTATCGTTCTTAACACATTATCACGTACCCAATGTATTTAGATACATCTCCCAAAATGTTTTGTGGCTTAGATGTATTGTAAAAACCTTAAGACAGATCTATTGAATCACTTTTATTAGCTATTATTGAACGTTTACACATAAGAAATATTTAGGCTATAAGTTAAAATCTTCCAAAAAAAAAGCCCACGGTCTAAGTGTGCTGTTAACATTTGGAGGTTAATCTGATGAGTTCCTGTCATTCGCTTTTACGTAATGTTTACATATACCCGATATTCAAGTTGGTACTTGAAATCTTCCTTTAAAACCTGCAGCCTAGTTGCTTTGTAAAGGCCTGAGCTTTTCAGTGCTACTGACCTGTTCAGTCCTCTTATTAGAGTTTGTTGGATGTTTAAATATCATACCAAATATTTATGTTTTAATGTAAATAGCTTCCATAAAAGCTAGATGAGCCTTCAAATCGCCTGTGGAATAATGTCTTGAGTCCTTTTCAGTTGATCTGTTCGGTTTGTCGGCTTTGCAAATATTTAGGTTTAAACTTAAAGTTTCCTAAAACGAAGGCAGACCAGAGAAGACTGAAAATATCTTGGAACTAATCTCTTAAGTTCCTTTTATTAGTTGTTATTATATGCTTACACACACGCAATACATTAAATTCATAACTAAAGATTAAATAAGTCGGAAAACTTGTACATAACCCCTTTACGTTTCGATCTTGCATACTCGTTTATGTCACTAGGAAAACATTTACACATTGTTCTATATCCCTAGGAAAGCACTTACACATCATTTTATAACCCTGGGAAAACTCATACACATTTTCACGCCACTAGGACAATTCCAACAATTTCACAAAATCTCCGACGAAATGCAGTGTTTTTGCGTTCTCTTATGTGCTAAGATATAGGAGTTTTCAGCGGTGTAGACGTTTCGCTGGTTGAAGTAAGAGTTGTGAAAACACAAGTTTGTCCTCGACGAGCATCGGAACCGGGTCCCCCTCACTCCAGAGTAGGCTAAGTCGCTCTCTCAAATAAGCTACGCGGACAGAATGTCTCGCTGCAGATTTGTCGTCGGGACACATGTTTTGACCTCTGTAGTGCGTTTCCGGTGAAGGACTTCTGAGTTCTGCTGTTTTATGAAGCGATGTTTCAAGTTATAGCGATTTTGAATTTCTCGTTCGTGCCTTAAATTGAAAAACGTTTATTGAAAAATTAATTTATGGAAAGTATTCTAAATAAATCAATGTATCTTAAATGTATTTTAGAATTATTTAATATCATATATTCCAATTACATTTTTAAAATCACAGAGTAATTTTTCATTTGGAGTCAAACAATAAAAAAAGAATCAGAATGGCAACGAGCTGAGAATATTTGTTTTGATTGCATATACATGTCTTCAGAGGAGAAAACATGTATAATATATGAATAGTTTTCTGATGTAATATGCACAATGATTCACCAAGCTTTTGTTCTCCACTTGGAGGTTTTTTCAAGGCAATGGTAGATATAAAATGCTACCATTCCACCAGAAAATAAACGGATTTGTTGCGCTATAAGCATTTCTTGAGTGCTTTCCAGTATATTTTTCCTAGGATAAATGAATAACTTTTCTTTTGTGCGTTTAGAAATGATCTTAAACTGTGTTTTCATGTCCTTGTTTTCTTTTTTTCTGGAATTATTATAATATCATTTGAGGAGATGCATTCAGTATATGATTCTAATCACGGATACTTGACAGTTTCCATTTTCACGCATATCGTTTGTAGCAAAGGACAGTTAACGTTCGCTCTTCGGAACTCTGACATATTTCGTGCAATGAAATAATAAGCACATTGATGAAACGTTTTATCATTATTCAATATATATTACTAAATAACTCAGCTTCTTTAAAAGACAGAAAAAAATGCTTTAATTAAAACAAAGGAAACGTCTTAAAATGCGCCATTTCTCTTCTGATCGTTTTTTTTTTTTTTTGATTGGAGGTTTAACGACCACCATGAGCAACTCAATGGGGTATAGGGTCATTGGTTCCAGGGAATGGAAAGAGCCAGTGCCGTAAGACAAACACAACATCCATGCCTCACCGGGATTCGAACCCGGACCCCTTACGGACGAATGATCAGAGGCCATCGCTTCTGATCGTTTTCATATTTTGTAAAAATCGTTATTGTATTCGATATTGGATCCATTTACCTTTAAACTGCGTTTTAGTAAACATGCTTAGTATACCCTATTTCGGTTTTGTATGTTCAGTTCTTATGATAATGTGCTTAGAAACTTTATTTTAGTTTGTTTGGAAAGTCCAAATTTCAACATAGCAATTACCAAGCTCACTGAATGTTTCCACAATGTGATGATGATACCTTAAGGCATTCATATAATTTACATTCATATTTTCAGAAACAGGATATCACAAACCCATTTTAAAAAACTTCACTGAATAAGATTCAGAATTATGGTAAAAACGGAAGCATATCGTGTGTTTACGCATTTAGAATAATTTACATTTCAGTCTGTTGTTTGCAGATAACTAGAGCCAACTGCTCTATTTTATCTGAAACATTATCGCAGGAATACTATGCGTGATGTTTGTGTATGAATATTAATAAGACGAAATAGTTGGGCTTAAAGGGAAGTGTCTAGATGAAACAGAACAGCCGCAAAATGTGCTCAGTGAACACGTTTAAATATTTGAAATCAACTATACTAGTGGGTGGATTATCCGAAGAGGAAATAAAATGAAACATCGAGAAAAGGGAAAACGATTTTTTCTGAACTAAAAATACCAATGGTATACCGAGAAAAAACATTATTTTTCTTTCAGTTTCTGCGGAAATTGTTCGCTCTCTACGTACCTGAAGCATCATTAATCAAGATGATCTAAAAATAAAATTAAAGAAATGGAATTGTGGTCATGAACGGTCGTAGAGCCTTAAAAGTTTGATGATTTTAGGTTTATCTGATTAAATATTTAGCTACCAAATGTTCGTAGAGAACTTTGTAGAACATATACTGGTTTCCGCAGATCACCGAAAAAACAGAAAAATCGCGATAACTCAAAAAATACATGATGAACTTAATAACGAGAAACTGTACACCAATTATGTTCAAAATAGTAAAACTACACTGGTAATCAGATTTATTGGCGTAGGAAGATATACTATATTGACAAAAGTCACCGGACATTTAGAAGAGAAACACAACATAGCAGCTATTGACGTACGGTGTCGGTCCACCTTTAGCAGATATTGACGTACGGTGTCGGTTCACATAGCAGCTATTGGCAATACGGTGTCGGTCCACCTTTAGCACATATTGACATACGGTGTCGGTCCACATAGCAGCTATTGACAATACGGTGTCGGTTCACCTTTAGCAGATATTGACGTATGATGTCGGTCCACATAGCAGCTATTGACAATACGGTGTCGGTCCACTTTTATCAGATATTGACGTATGATGTCGGTTCACATAGCAGCTATTGGCAATACGGTGTCGGTCCACCTTTAGCAGATATTCACATACGGTGTCGGTCCACTTAGCAGCTATTGACAATACGGTGTCTGTCCACCTTTAGCAGATATTGACGTACGATGTCGGTTCACATAGCAGCTATTGACAATACGGTGTCGGTCCACCTTTAGCAGATATTGACGTACGATGTCGGTTCACATAGCAGCTATTGGCAATACGGTGTCGGTCCACCTTTAGCAGATATTGACATACGGTGTCGGTCCACATAGCAGCTATTGACAATACGGTGTCGGTCCACCTTTAGCAGATAGTGACGTACGGTGTCGGTCCACATAGCAGCTATTGACAAAACGATGTCGGTCCACCTTTAGCAGATATTGACGTACGATGTCGGTTCACATAGCAGCTATTGGCAATACGTTGTCGGTCCACCTTTAGCACATATTGACATACGGTGTCGGTCCGCATAGCAGCTATTGACAATACGGTGTCGGTCCACCTTTAGCAGATATTGACGTACGATGTCGGTTCACATAGCAGCTATTGGCAATACGGTGTCGGTCCACCTTTAGCAGATATTGACATATGGTGTCGGTCCACATAGCAGCTATTGACAATACGGTGTCTGTCCACCTTTAGCAGATATTGACGTATGATGTCGGTTCACATAGCACCTATTGGCAATACGGTGTCGGTCCACCTTTAGCAGATATTGACATACGGTGTCGGTCCACATAGCAGCTATTGACAATACGGTGTCGGTCCACCTTTTAGCAAATATTGACGTACAGTGTCGGTCCACATAGCAGCTATTGACAATACGGTGTCGGTCCACCTTTAGCAGATATTGACGTACGGTGTCGGTCCACATAGCAGCTATTGACAATACGGTGTCGGTCCACCTTTAGCAGATATTGACGTACGATGTCGGTTCACCTTTAGCAGCTATTGACAATACGGTGTCGGTCCACCTTTAGCGGATATTGACGTACGGTGTCGGTCCACATAGCAGCTATTGACAATACGGTGTCGGTCCACCTTTTAATGCATGCAGTGACATTTCGAGACATGCTATCGACAAGGTTTTGGAACACAGGGATAGTTATGCGCTCCTATTCAGTACATAAAGCTGCCGCTAACTGTTGCTTAGTAGTAGGCCTTGGTTCCAAACTTCTTATCCATCCCATAGGTGCTCTATGGGATCAAGGTCACGACTCTGTTCTGGCCAGTCGACACACGATACGGAATTATCGTCAAACCACACCGTTACAGTCCTTAGTTTATGGCTCGGCGCATTATCCTATTGGTACCAACAAGGCTCAGTTCCGTAGTATTGCCAAATAGTTGGTAGGGAATAATTCTCCAGAACATCGAGGTAGACGTACTGGTTAGCAGGTTTGTCCATGATAACCACTGGGCAGGTACCATACCACAAAAAACACCCCCACACGAGTACAATGCCAGCTTTAAACTTGACCGTAGGAACATCACAACACTGTGGTACATAGCGTTCCCCCGGCTGCTGACATGCCCACACACGGCAATCAGACTGATGGATCGTGTATCTGGATTCATCAGTCCATAGGACCCGTTTCCATTGATCTACGATCCATGATAAATGTTATTTACACCATGCTGAACGACGAGCAACATTCCGAGTGGAGAAGTAAAGTTTATGAGCAGCCGTACGACCACGGTAACCCATGGAACGAAGTTCTCTGCGAATGGTACGTGCACATACCGAGGTTCCAGTATTTTTACTCACCTGTACACTGAGGTCTTGCGCAGTACTCCGTCGATTAGCTGTAACGACTCTCCTGAGGCTTCGACGTCCCCTATCACTGATTTTCTTTGGTCTGCCGGTATGTTTTGCTGCTTAGGCGCACCATGTGTCTTCCACTTAACCAAGACCTCCAAAACAGTGGACTTGGGTATGTTTAAACGCCTCCCGGTTTTTTTATGGACAACCCACTAATATAACACCAAACAATCTTTCCTTTCTCAAAGTTAGCTCAGCGACATTTTAACTCAACCTCACAGTGCGATATGTTTGCGGGCAGCTGCAGGCTTCTTTTTATACCATTTGCAGCCGTGCCGCGCATGTTAACAATGCTGAGGATCCGTTCATTTGCTTTTGAAGGCTTGTCCGGTGACTTTTTGTCCATATAGTGTATAAATAAGAGTACCCAAGCTTTCACACATCAACCAGATGGCTTTTTCAAGGAAGATTGACATCAGCTGCAATCTAAATAATAGAACTTTTCAAAAATGTCAACGTGGTGACTTGACTTGACAATAAATAAATACGACGTTATATTCATTTAAAGATACGAGGTATCATTTTGGTTGTGCACGCGATATCCTGGTTTGGAGAAGGCTTTACTTGAAGAACTGGCTCCAAATTCGTGACAACTCGAGTGAGACTATCATTGCAAGAATTATTGTTGATCATGATCTCCAAGGTTTCCCAAATACCCGTACAATTACATTTACCTACTCTACGCCTAAACGTACAACCATTTGTGAAACCCTGGAGATCATTACGAACAGTGATAGTTGCATTGATAGCGTCTCACTGGAGTTGCCACGAATTTGGAGCTAGTTCTCAAACGTAGCGCCATGTTCCTACCAGGATGCCGCTTGCATAACCAACGTAATGTCTCGTGTCTTTAAATGAATATCAGGTCGTATCTATGTATTGTCAAGTCAAGTCACTGAGTTCAAATTGTTAAAGCGTTGTATTCTTCAGATCGGAGTTTATGTCTAACTTCCTCAAAAAAGCAACCTTTTGGACGTCCGAAAGCTTGACACCGCTTATTTGAAAACACTGGCGTGGAAAAAATGAGGACGAGACAGTTTTTTCGAATGTAACGTCGTGCAGAAGTGTTCCACATCGACTCAAATGATACCATAAGATCCCCAAGATGTAAGAATATGGGACAAGTGAGCAAATTCGTCCAAACAAATAATCCAAAGGATACAAAAGCACTTTATTGAAATGGTAGCTTCGAGCACAACAGGACAGAAGACAGAAACGTCCATGTGACAGGCGGCTACCAGGAAAAACCCAGTTTTTAGTAGGGGATTTGATCACCCCTGACTGCGCTGCAGGATTTACAACGTCTGTCCATGCTGAGGACGAGGTTGT
The DNA here is from genome assembly GCA_039090855.1 of Macrothele yani. NCBI lineage: Eukaryota > Metazoa > Arthropoda > Arachnida > Araneae > Macrothelidae > Macrothele > Macrothele yani. The sequence goes on from CM076995.1 coordinate 194,444,377, forward strand.
CAAGGAGCTGTTGAGGCATCGCGGCCCATTCCTCTTGTAGCGCCAATCTCAGCTGCTGAATCGTTGCTGGCGGCTGGTGACATACTGTCGAGCGTTTCCCGAGAAGGTCCCACACGTGTTCGATTGGATTTAGGTCCGGGGACCTTGCGGGCCAATCCATGTGTTGAATATCCGAATATCTTCACTCTCCAACAGCTCTGCGACAGCCAATGTACGATACTGTGTAGCGTTGTTATCCATGAAGAGGAACTCAGGACCCACAGCACCTCTAAACAAATGCACGTGAGACAGGAGAACCTGGGTACAAAAGCGGACACCAGTGAATAAACCTCCTTGGAAGATGTGGAGGTCAGTACGGCTACCAAGCATGATACCGCCCCAAACGAGAACTCCGCAACCTCCAAACCAATCCCTTTCGATGATGTTGGAGGTGTGATTGCGTGTTCCCTGCTCTCTCCAGATGTGTGTACGTCCAGAATCACTCGTCAAACTAAATCGGCTCTCATCCGTAAAGAGAACTCTACCCCATTGCTGATGTGTCCAGTTCTAGTCTTCCTGGCAAAACAGAAACTACCGTCTCCGGTGAGCAGGCGTTAATAGCACACAGCGTACTGGTCGTCGTGCAAATAGACCACTTTTGTGCAGCCTCCTGGCCACGGTAAAACGCGACAACGGACGTTTAGTTGTCGGTTGAATGTGCCTTGCGATTTCTCCCGCTGTCTGCCGTCTGTCTCTTCTCGCCTGTAAGACAATATACCGGTGGTCCACCGCCGTGGTTGCTCGTGGACGACCACTGCTCTCCAAGCTCGTGAAACGATGCTGTGAGCGATCCCGAAATCCTCGGCCATACTAGTCACACTTCGACCTTCTTCCAACTTCCCAAGGACGCAACCTCGGGTAAAGTCATCCAGATGTCGTCTACTGTATTGCCTGCTGGCCATATCACACGGTGGCAGTAACTCGACGTGGTTCAAACCGATGTACACCGTGCAATAGCTTTCACCGAATTGCTGAGCGTACACCGCCCGTGTGCTTTATACCCTTCCGACACCCCCCTCCCCTACGTCATGCTGCATATAAGCGCATGCCCTACCGTACCGGACCCTAGTCTATCTCCTGAGTTGTCTTTCGGTCCGTTGTGCCTGCTCGTTCCGCTTTTATGCTAATTTCTCTTCTTCGTCCTTAATTTTTGCACACTAGTGCACTAGCGTATAGCCCGTCATACGTAGGAGTGTTGTTTTTAAGATTTAAATAAATATTAATATATAGAGCACGTTGCCAGTCCTATGACGGAGTGAACGTTTTATTAAAGCAGAATGAAAACAAATCTAATAGACGCCGGATTTCTCTAAGGAAATATTGTAAAAACTAAAATATAGTAAAAATGGTAAGAACTCATTCATGTTAGAACTAAAAATTATATGCTGTTTATTTCGGTTTTTCTAAAGACCTCGCGATAAACATTATTTGTAAAATATTTGTTATTGTTTAACAATTGTAGATTAGAACGTTTAGATAGATCAATATTTTGCAAAATGTTTAATATGATCAGCACTAAACTCGGAGGGTTGTTTTCATGTAAACTTACCTTAATAACTTTTACTTTGATTCCTCGCGTTATATTACTCTTTCTCCGGCACGCTTGTTATTCCGTTCACGGCTTGTTTTAGAATGAACTATTCGACGGTTAGTTTAAAACTTTATACCGAACCTTTTTCTACAAAATAATGCGACATCTGGTATTACAAATCGGAACTATGTAAATTATCGACAATGTGCTATTGGGGCGACATCTACTTTTAGATGCAGTCTTGCTCACTTTGACATCTCAAGATTTCAGTTTTTATTGTAGGTTAGAGCGTTTAGATAGATCGATATTTTGCAAAATGTTTAGTAAAATCAGCACTAAACTCGGAAAGTTAGTTAAATTAAAAAAAAAAAATTAAAAAAAAATTAAAGGGTACAAAGAAATATTCGAAATTGTGCTAAATTAAAATTAATATACAAACGCAACTGGCAGTGAAATAAAGATTTTAATTCGAATGTTGTAGATCGGATAAATAGAACTCGAGTCATTGATAATCCAATGTTTTGAAATTAGCACGTGATCGCATTGACATCTCAATATGATCCCGTGCAAACCCAACACGCTGTGATATGAAGAATCCAAATCGAATTTTGTAAATCGAAAAACAGAACTCCATTCATTAATAATCCAATGTTTTTAAATTAGCACGCGATCACCTCGACATCTAAAAGTGATTGCGTGTTATTATATAGCAGGCAGTCATTTTGACATCGTGAGAGCACACACGAATTTATCACTAAATAATGCCGCAACAATGCAGATGGGTGTGTGACTTTAAGCGTTCCAGAGAGACAGACGAATTTGGGTGTTTATATTATTAATTTATATATTCCAATGCCAATAAATCAGATTACTAATACAATTTTACTATTTTTTATATGATGAAATGTTACGAAATATACTGAAAGCCTGCATCATATTCTATGGTAGAGAAAGACTCTGAAACATTTTGTGAAAAACATTTAATTCCGAGAAAAATGCCTACATATGAAAGCAGGCGAAGGTAAGGTATCAAGATGAAAACATCCAAAGTAACTCAATCGGGAGTGTACTCATGCGTCACAGCAATGCAGGCATCTGAGCGATATTTATTTCATGGTGTTGATAATGGTGCATGAGAGTTCGGTTGGTAGCAACGATCATTGGTCGAGCAAAAATTTTCTAAGGCCGGGTTTGGGGGTAGCAACACCTGTCTCTAGAGCATACGAGACATACTATATCTAATTATGGTCGGGAGATCTGGATGGTCAATTGATATGGACAATGGTTTCATGTTGAAGATGTTGTTCTGCCATCCTCTTTCGGTAGGGACGAGCGTTATCTTCTTGTAGGAGAAGTGTATCCCCAACGGAAACTTCTTAAAGATGAACATACGGGTAGAGAATATTATCCCTATTGTGTCAAGCATTCATGTTTCCTCTTGAAAGCCGGTAGATCTTGGCACGTACACCTGTCCAGATAGCACAAAAAAATAAGCCTGATACTACCACCGTAAGTATCCCTTCAACGGATCATTGAGGGAAGATAGCGTGCCCTCATTTCTTCTCCAGATCAGAACATGCCTGGAATCGCACAAAGCAAATCTGGACTCATCTGTAAAGAGTACTGAAGTCCATTTGCTTTTCAATCCAAATGACGTGAAATCTTGCCCAATTCAAACATACTCCCGTCAAAGGGGGATACGAGTAGAAGGAGTGCTGGTCGCCGAGCACAAAGACCTCCTTCGTGAAGCTTTCTGCTCTCATGGGAAGTAGATACCACCCTTTCCTGTAGTTACAGCAAGGGCAGATCACAGCTGCGTCATGGCAGCTGTCGTATTCCTCCCCGCAGTTAATCGGGATATCGGTCACCCACGAATGTTGCAGCCCTTGGTTTCACTTTGCTGTAGCTTCGGAAAGCTGGCTGCATATTTTAAAATTGATTCTCCACGTTGTGAAGCACAGAAGGACTCACATGCAGGCATCTTGCAACACCCACCTTACTTTGGCCTGTCTCTAATCTTACCATTACCCTCCGCTTCAGTTCATCTGATAAGTGATTTCTCGCAGGCATTACAACTAAGCTGCTAGCTGAATCCCTATCTTTAAAATCCGCAAAAGATATGACGCACAGTTTCACTACATTCCCTTTTATGCTGCGGCTCATTACTATAAATTTCTGGCACCGACATTCATCTGCATACGATATTCTCACTTCGAATTACATTTCACGGGATATACCCAAATTTCGTGTAATTCCAACTCTTCTTTTACTCCTTTGCAAATGTTTGAGACCACCTGTTTGTCATTAGAAGATTTCTGCCGACTGCGTCAGCTACTGTCTGTATTACTCACCTGCCTGTCGGTTTTGCATCATACTACAGCGCCAGCCACTGATAGAGCTGAAGAAAACGTACGAGCGTCAGTTTGCTTCTGGTTTTTAATGCTAAGAGGTGTTGCACGTATTTTCTATATTGCAAAAAATGGGCAAAAAAGCGTCATTAAATGTTACTCAGAAGGCACAAATAGTGATTTTATATCATGAAGGGTACTCCGAACGTGACATAAGCAGAAACGTGGACGTGAGCAAGACTGCTATTCATAATATGATCATGAAATATCAAGATACCGGGGACTTTAGCGACCGAAAGAGAAGTAGACGTCCAAGGAAAACAACCCCACATGATAATAATACCATAAGGCGAATAGTTATACGTTCTCATAGGAGTTCGTGCAAAAAAATTAAGGCCTTTCTACATTCAAAAGTGTCTGATATTAGTATCAGCATTGTGCGACGTCTTTTCGACGTCTTAGTAAAGATTTATAAACCTGCACATAAACCTAGACTAACCACTGTCATGAAAAAAGCGACTCCAGTTTGCGAAGCGACATCAATCGTGGACGGCTGAAAAGTGGAGTCAAGTTCTTTTTTGCCTCTGATTTCAAACCAGTTGTTCTAGCAAAGCGAAAGAAGCATAGTCACACGAAAGAACATACCATCCATTACTTGCCCACCTTCGAGTCTTAAAAGACTCAATCCCAAAAAATAGATGGAATGAATTTGCTAACTTGAATTGTTTTCGATTCCAAAAATCACCTAATGCCAAAACATTTCCTTTTGATAACTTTTTTAAAACATATATTGGCAGAATTTTGAATGGATACATTTATTTTGCACAATTTGATTCCGAAAGTTTCCTTCTCATCGTTCTACTACCATTTGGTCAACCCCTAGACATGTTATGGATGTTATGCGTAACGTACCAGGAGATGTGACGTACCTGCCAGAAGGACGCACACGACATAAAGGTAGATAGGAATCAGAATACATGTCTGCGTAGCTCAGTTGGTAGAGCGACTTGTTCCGGAATAAGCGTACTCGGGTTCGAATCCCGGCGTAGACCAAAAATGACGGAGAAATTCACTTCGTTATAATGGCGCCCGAACTATCCGGATGACCCGACCGTTCAAAATCTCGCATTGGTGTGATGTTATTTCCACACCGCGAGATAGGAAAAATATGAGCAGCACTTAAAAAGAAAAATAAGGGGAGATGATGTAACGTACCAGGAGATGTGACGTACCTGCCAGAAGGACGCACACGACATAAAGGCAGATAGCAATTAGAATCAATGTCCGCGTAGCTTAATTGGTAGAGCAACTTATTCCGGAATGAGTGGACCCGGGTTCGAATCCGGGCGCGGATAGAAATGACGGAGAAATTCACTTCGTTATATATGTTCATTTGTAAGGCTATGCTTCTTTCTCTATGATAGAACAACTGGTTAGAAATCAGAGGCAAATTGCCTAACTTTTAATAGTGATAAAATTCATTAAACACGAAGGAAGAATCAAAAATAAAAATATTGCGATTTCTTAAGAAATCATTTTGGAATTAATCATCTTAACCTTTTACAGCGACGTAAAATATGACAAATATAGGAAAAAAACGGGTAAAATAGATTTCAGCAGATATGATCCTACTTTTTTTAAAGTAAGAATCATACGCTGTACCGGTTTAGTTATATTCCACGCCACTTACATGAATTCTTTGAAGTTATTATGCGTCCGTAAGGGGTCCGGGTTCGAATCCCGGTCAGGCATGGACGTTGTGTTTGTCTTACGGCTCTGGCTCTCTCCCTTCCGTGGAACCAGTGACCCTAAATTAGGAACGGGCGACTGCTTATAGCCCATTGAGTTGCTCACGGTGGTCGTTAAACCTCCAATAAAAAAAAAGAAAAAAAAAGAAGTTATTATGAGAACACACGGAGTTTTGTAATTAATCCTATTAAAAATGAATTACCTGAGCTCTGACTTCCCTCAAAATTGTTCTTTCTCAGATTTAAACTCCTTTGTTTGAAGCCATGATTTAAAAAATCCACTACGTAAACAGAACAGAAAGGGGGCCCGAGCTTTTCAGGGAGTCATTTATGAGATGTAATTCCTGTCGACCTGAAAGTTAAAAGAAAAACTACAACAGAAAAAAAAAGGAAAAGCAATAGATGCGGCAGAGACATCGACAAAACGAATCAACCTGACTGAATCTTGTGTCGGAAGAGCGACTGACGTCATCAAGTGCAGCTGCCACTTCCCTGAAATGTCGCTGGCGCTACAGCCACGGTAGCAATCCCCTCCTCCTTCTACGGCTGGAATCTTCATGGTGGTTTGATGTGCAACAAACAGCTGGACATAGGCTCTATGCAGCAAGCATTTTGCTGCCGTGTGACTGATTATAGGAAAGCAGTGGGAGGTCAGGTTGCTTCCATAGTTGCTGAGAAAGCGATTCGATACAGATGGGGCAGCATGCGATGTAATGACCTCTGTGAATTATTGAGTTCCTAGAATAGTTTCGGCTGCACCCGCACAAAACTAAAACAATGTACAGGTGTTAGTCGTACTCGCTTAGTAAATAATATATTAGTACGAAGATCAATATTTCATCTGTCCGAACAACTTTATTGATTATATGGTCCCTCAAATGTGAATTTATTTTTATTTCCTGTTGTGATTTTCTTTGGGATGCTACTTGTTTTTGCAGATAAATTTAATGATGAAAGACAGCGAAATTTAAAATGTGCCGTTGCAGGTGTAAACGTAACCATGGGCGTTTACACCAAATGTTAAATCGTTATTTTCTATCATTTACATTTCATGATAATTTACCTCATAATAAGGTCATCATATCAAAGTACATACGACTTATTCAAAATTTTCAACGGCATTTGCCGTGCAATAAAACTGTTACTCACTCAAAATAGTATAACTATACTAAAAATCCGAAAATTCTTGGCGTAGAATAAAGATAAAATTTTCCAAGCTTGCGCACATCAACCAGATGGCTTTCTAAAAGGAAGGTAGACTGCAAACTGGATAATAGAACGTTTCAACACTTTAAACGCGGTGACTTGACTAGACAATAAATTATTAGGAGCAAACGTGATATTTCGAAGAAACGAGGTCACGTTGGTTGGGCACACGGTACAATGGTAGAGAACTCAGCATTATTTGAAGAACTGATTCCAAATGCGTGGCAACTCAAGAAAAACGCTATCATTGCAAGCCTCGCAGCTTTCCAAGGTTTCGCGAATGGCGGTAGATTTGAGTGTGGAGTATGAAGCTAATTTCTTTACATCACTCCATATAGGATCGGCGGACTTGAACTTGAATACTCTTGATAGGGCAGTGGTTATTTTCCCGTCTCTTGTATCCCGTTTATGTTCGCTGATTTTAATTCCAAACGAATGTTTGGTCATTCCGATGTAGAATCGCCTGGAGCCGTCTGGATATTTTAGTGGGATGGCATAAACAGCTGCCTCATTGAGAAGAGGGGGCTTGTCAATATTTCTCTTGAGCATCGTGTATAAAGATGCTGGAGACCTTATGCCGACACCGTAGTTCATCCTCCTGAGCGCGTTTTTGAGTTGATAGGAAATATTTAGTATGTTGGGAATAGAGCCCAGGGAGCAAAGTTGCGGCATAGAAATGTTATTAGCACTGCTGGTTCTGGCTTTCTCGATAAAGTTATGCATCTGGTTTGAAGTATATCATGCCTCAGTGGCCAATTCGACGATGTTTCCCAGTTCGAATTGTTTAGAACGAACATCGCATGAGACAGCGAAGGCTCTTCTAATTCGAGAACGGAAGAAGGCGGTCTCGTAAACATCAGGGCAGAATGAACTGCAAAGCATCAGGTTGGGAACGGAGGTGGGTATATAATAGACTTCCGTGTGAAGGCGGGTGTCATGCGATTTGCTCACTGAGACGTCGAGATAAGGTAAAGTACCATTGTGTTCAAGCTCCATGGTGAAATTGATTGTAGGGTGTATATAATTTATTTTATCGAGGAAAAACGGGAGAGTCTCCTTTCCGTATGGCCATATGAAAAATACGTCGTCTGCATATCGTTGGCAGGTGGTAGGTCTTGGGGTGATGGTGAATATATGTTGCTCAATGGGGAGAAGTATTGCTTCCGTTCTCGAATTATAAGAAACTTCGCTGTCTCATTCGATGTTCGTTCTAAACAATCCGAACTAGGAAACATCGTCGAATTGGCCACTGAGGCAGGATATACTTCGAACCAGATGCATAACTTTATCGAGAAAGCCAGAACCAGCAGTTCTAATAACATTTCTATGCCGCAATTTCGTTACCTGGGCTCTATTCCCTACATACCAAATATTTCCCATCAACTCAAAAACGCGCTCAGGAGGATGAACTTCGGTGTCGGTATAAGGTCTCTGGCATCTTTATACACGATGCTTAAGAGAAATATTGACAAGTCCCCTCTTCTCAATGAGGCAGGTGTTTATGCCATCCCACTAAATATCAGGACGGCTCCAGGCGATACTACGTCGGAATGACCTAACGTTCGTTTGGAATTAGAATCAGCGAACATAAAAGAGATACAAGAGACGGGAAAATAACCACTGCCCTATCAAGAGTATTCAAGTTCAAGTCCGCCGATCCTATATGGACTGATGTAAAGAAATTAACTTCATACTCCACATCCAAATCTACCGCCATTCGCGAAACTGTGGAAATTTTGACCTGCTGCGAGGCTTGCAATGATAGCGTTTCTCTGGAGTTGCCACGTATTTGTAATCAGTTCTTCAAATAATGCTGAGTTCTCTACCATTGTACCGCGCGCCCAACCAACGTGACCTCGTTTCTTCGAAATATCACGTTTGATCCTAATAATTTATTGTCTAGTCAAGTCACCGCGTTCAAAGTGTTGAAACGTTCTATTATCCAGTTTGCAGTTAGCTGTCTACCTTCCTTGAGAAAGCCATCTGGTTGATGTGCGCAAGCTTGGAAAATTTTATCTTTATTCTACGCCAAGAAGTTTCGGATTTTTAGTATAGTTATACTATTTTGAGCATAATGTGGTGTACAGTTCCTACTTTTTGAAATGTTACTCACGTTGATTCATACTTGCATTGATAATAACCAACCTACTAAGTATCATATTATTTCAATATTTATTCATTATATTCCGATGTATAATATCATTTAAATCTATTCTTTTTATTATATAATAAATATGCAGTGCTAAACGTCCTTAAAAGTCATTGCAACAGTTCTGCATTGATATTAAAATTGTCTTTAACGAACACAGTGTATGAAAACACAAAGACCCAACATCTTAAAGACAGTATCCTTATTACGTCAATGTCTGACCCTAGACAATGTTTCAAAGTTATTTACGCTGCATATATAATCTTTAATTGTTCATTATCAACTAAATTCAAAAGTACATAATCAGCCATAGCTCGCATTCAAAATTTTACTTCCCGATAATAAGTTGAAACGTAGACACAAAGCAAGTAGACTCTTCTTCTTGTTTACTCAGTCCAAGGACTGGTTGTTCAGTAGAACTACTCTGTCTCTCCATTTATCTCTGTTCTTCGCCGTTCTCTTCAAGTCATAGTATGTCCTAGTATTAGTGTCTTGGAGTAACTGTGCCACAAAACTATTCCTTGGCCGTCCTCTTCCTCTCTTGCCTTGAATTTTCCCTTCCAAAACTTCTCTTCAAGTCATAGTGTGTCCTAGTATTAGTGTCTTGGAGTAACTGTGCCACAAAACTATTCCTAGGCCGTCCTCTTCCTCTCTTGCCTTGAATTTAACCTTCCAAAACTTCTCAAGTCATACTACGTCCTAGCATTGGTGTCTTGGAGTAACTGTGCCACAAAGCCATTCCTTGGCCGTCCTATTCTTCTCTTGTCTTGAATTTTCCCTTGCAAAACTTCTCTTCAAGTCATAGTATGTCCTAGTTTTGGTGTCTTGGAGTAACTGTGCTAGAAAACTATTCCTTGGCCGTCCTCTTCCTCTCTTGCCTTGAATTTTCCTTTCTAAAACTTTTCAGAATTGGGCCACCATGGCGCAATGTGTGTCCCATCCATAACATTCTTCTTCTTTTTAACATGTTAATCAGATTCCTTGGTTCTCCCACTCTCTCCAGGACATCCTCATTAGTCTTTCTATCGAGCCAGCTTATTCTCTCTCCATTCTTCTGTAGCTCCACGTCTCAAATGCCTGCAGCCTCTTCACTTCCCTCTTGGTCAATGTTCATGTCTCCGAACCGTAGAGAGCTACTAATCAAGCATATGCCTTTAAAATTCTCTTCCTCAATTTTCGATCTATATGTTTGGATGTCAGTCGCCTTTGAGTATCTCTAAAAGCCGTTTTTGCAATCCCCAGTCTCATTCTAATTTCCTTTTCACATCTCGCATCTTCAGTAATAATTTGACCCAAATAGTGGAATGATTTGACTTGTTCGATGCATTGTCCTTCAAGTTTAAGGAAAGCCTCTTTTGGATCCCTCCCTATTACTGTTATTTCTGTCTTATTTTTATTAATCTTCATTCCATAGATATCCGTATTTTTGTGTATTTCTGACATCATGCGCTGTAATGACTTGGCTGATTCTGAAACAATTGCCTAGTCATCAGCAAACTTAATGGCCTTATTTATCTTTCCATTAACACAAACTCCTTCGCTGGCGCTCCCAAAAGCCTGATCCATCATAACTTCGGCATATATAACAAAAAGGGCAATTGGCAACACGCATCTCTGCCTTACACCTTTATTTATTGAGACTGGATCAGTGTTCCACCAAAAACCAATTCCTAACAGTAATACAGTTCAAAGGCCTAAAAGTCTTATGTACAATTTAATAATGTATTTATAATAAAATACTTATTTTCTGCATCTAATCTTGTAGACCTGTCATCATCCTCCACATTCTTCCGTACATGTTTCGAAGCAGCTGTGTCCATTTTCAACGGATTACTGACTCCTCCTTTGTTTTGAAGTTCACGACTCTAACCGAAGTAACCACTGGATGGTCTTCATTAAGGTCTTCACGACCTTGTTATTTGTCCACTTGTCTTGTCCCTACTATTGCAGTGCCATCCTGTGAACAAAAGTCGTACTCAAGGCCCAAATTATTTTTACAATTTCCAGTTAATTTCTTCACGCTTTTTGAATCCCTATAAACATTTTGCTTTACTTATTAAGAAACGCCAGGCATAGGGTTCTTCCAAAGGGGCTTGTTCATTACGGTTATAGCTTTTGCCTTCCCGACTAGCATTCTCTCGGACAAAAAAACCTTCTTGTGTGCACTGTGTGAAGTAAACACCTGTGCTGCCTCCCACACGGGTCTAGAATTCTGATTTAAAAAATCTAATATAAGTGATGTCTTCTGATCAACCTGCCTCCAGTTTCTTTGACGTTCCTGAGTCCTGGTTTGCAAGCGCTTCCTAGTACTTCCTATGTACATGCTATTTTTATTAGTTATATTTTCTGTTGGTATCCTATAAATTCCTGCTCTCTGACTATATAGCGTTTTATCATAATCAGAAGTAAGAAAACAACTATTATCTGTCACTATATCTGTAAATCTTTTATTTATTTTATAGCATTCTTCTCGTAAAATGTTAGTCAGTGGTGGTATGTAAGGAAAATCTACACAACACTGCATATCTCTTTTTATTGTACTAGTATTTCTAGGTTCATTAATGCTAACTTTATAATTTTATACATCTTCCATGTCTCATTTCTTTAATATCCAAAATCAGTAGCAATGTTCATCATCCATTTTATCTCAGCTTATTCTAAGGTTTCATTAGAGATGTGAGATGCTGCCCTTCTAATAAAATACAGAGTGATCATAAAGTCGCGCAACTCAGAAAAAAAAATTATGAGGTTAACTACAATTGTTAAAAAAATAAATATCATCTAATATAGGTTACAATCTTACCTTTATAACAACAAAAGAAGGGGACCCTCATTATAACATATGTTCAAAGGGGGCTCCGTGTTCCCGAATGTAAATGAGCGCTTTTTTACCAAGTTTGATGCCACCTTGTGAAGCACCTCCACACTGATATTTTCAATTTCTGTTGTGATGTTCATTTTACGTTCATGCAGGGTGTGACCCCCAAAGAAAGAAGTCGAGCGGCGATAAATTGGTGGATCGGGAAGGCCTTAGGTCTTTGTAGATGAGGTGTTCACTGCAAAAATCTCGCGAAACATTGACGGTACTCATGTAGCATTGTCTTGCTGGAGCCAACAATATCGTTCGCTGACATCAAGGAGTGCCACAAATTGTGTGATAATGTCTTGGTAGACGGAACTATCCAGAGTCGTTTCGAACAACTAAAAGTTTTTTCAAATGCAAATCTTTTTCAAGTAAAACATGCGGATTTTCACATGACAAAATCCTATTGTTCTTACTATTGATATAACCTCCGTGGTGAAAACAGGCCTCGTCACTGAAGAAAACTGTACCAAGACTCTGTATTCCACGTTGTTCAAGGAATGAGCGGGACCATCGGCAGAAGTGTATTCGTTTGCCTAAATGTGGGGCCTCGAGTTCATGCACTGAGCGAATACGATATGGACGAAGATGTAATGACCTCGTAGCTTTATGAGCACTATCGTATGAGATTGATCATTTCAAGGCGAGTTTCCGGAGGCTTTTTCGTGGCGACCACTTAAGTGCTTGCTGTATCTCATCTACTTTATGGTCAGTCAAAATGGAGGGTCTCCCGGAGCGTTTTTTATCCGCAACAGATCCAGTGCCCCGAAAACGCTGCACTAATCGCGACATTTTGGACTTATTGAAGACTGCTGTACCCGGAAATTTCTTGCGAAAGTCGTAGGCAACACATCCGTATGAACGAGTTGCGAATTAACTTTCCAGAATGAAAATTCGCTGCGTCTGGGAAAAAGACATTTCATCTCCACAACAAACGAAACTACACTACGAACAACCTGCACACATCACAGTGACCTCGGCTTCACTGATACTTCCAGACAGTATGGTAGTGACATCTAATGGCAGAAAGAATTATTATAACGATTTAGCAACAATTTATGAAAATTCAAACTTTGGGTTGCGCGAGTTTATGATCACCCTGTATTTGAAAGCAGCATATTTATAATGTTTTGGGATGATTTAAATGAAACGGATTTAATTATTTTCTTTTACGTGTGCTTAATGATTATCATTGCCAACAGGTCCTAATAAAGGTCTCTCCGAAGTTTTTTTAACAAACGTATATGCAGGGGCTAGACAGGATAAGGTGAACACCTAGGAAAATGTTTTACATATTTAATCGGTTGTAGGACCACCTTTGGCATTTAAAGCTGCCTGAATCCTCCTTGGAATGGTCGCATACAAATCCTGGATGGTGGTTAGTGAGATATTACACCATTCTTCATGCAGAAACTGCTCCAGGTCCTTGAGAGATGCAGGAGGAGAGTAATGGGATCTTACCCTGTTTTCCAACACAGAACACAGTGGTTAGAAGATGTTTAATTCTGGTGATTAGGGAGGCCAAGGAAGGTGCGAAAGTTTGTCCTCATGTTCCTCAAGCTATGACTAGACATTCCGAGCTCTGTGAATTGGGGCGTTATTATCTTGATAGATGGCAGGAAACAATACCTGAGCTATTGGATGGACTTGGTCGGACAAAATGGTTTCATACGTCCTGCAAGTCATCTGCCCTTTCAAGGTGATCAGGAGATCTGCTGAAATTCACGATATAACCCCCCAGAGCATGAAACGTACCACCACCATGCTGCCATGTTTGGAAAAGACACTGTGGGTTGTACTCTTCTGACGGTGTTCTCCACACAGAAACACGTCTTGCGGTGTGGAATAGTGTGAATGTAGATACATCCGACCACATCACACACTTCTATGTATCACGAGTCGACGTTGTATGCTGCTAGCACAACTGCCATCGCCGTTTGTGCATTTACTCGGGCCACCAAAGGTTTTGCAATAGCAGCTCTGCCATGAATATCTTGTTTACGCAGTTCCCTGCGAACTGTTCTCGTTGATAGTGGGGTCTGGAAATGTAGATTGAGCTCCGCTCTAATTTTCGGCGACGTGGTCTTCTTATTACTCGTAACAATCCTCTTTAATGCTCTCCTGTTTCTATCAGTCAGGGTCGTTTTCCGGTCCCTCTTGTCTCTCACAGACGAGGTTTTGCCATGAACACGGTATGCTGTCATGACACAAGATAGAGTAGCTATCGATACTCACACCACTCAGGCGACTGTTGTCACGGAGGCACCAACAAGCCGGCTACCAACAATTATCCCTCTTTCGAAGTCCGTTAAGTCGCTCATTTCGTCGTCACCCCGAAAGAAATTTTGCAACAAGACACTTTAAACGCACTTAAACAGGACCTTGGGGTTCTAAACTAAGCTATTGCAACCACAAAGTGGTGGTCACCCTTGCATATTGCGACGTACGCAGATGCATAAAAAGTCACGACTCTGAGGGTGGTGTTCACTTTTTTCTGTCCACTCGCTGTATTTAAGAAACGTAAAAAATAAATTCCAGAACGTTAAAGAATAAGAAAATCGTTTCACATCGCTTGAAGGTAAAACTGGATATGGCTCAACCATAAGAAGAAACTGGAACCGGGGAATATAAACTCCCATTATATATACACTATCTACCAACAAATAATTGGACACCTGTGATAGCAAAGGAAAACGAAGTTTATTCACCTTCAATAGTTGGTGGAGCCTCCACGAGCGGCGATTACAGCTGCGACCCTCCGGGGCATACTATCAACCAGGCGTTGTACGACGGCTAGCGGTATTTTCTTCCACTCGGCTTGGAGATGAAAGGTCAGTTCCTTCACAGATTTCGGACGGTGGGGGCTCCCCTTAAGTCGATGCTCCAACTCGTCCCAGAGGTGCTCGATAGGGTTAAGGTCCGGGCTCTGCGCAGGCCAGTCCATTCGATTAACCCCATTGTCACTATACCAAGCCATGGTGTTCCTCGAAACATGACAGGTGGCATTGTCAAAGTAAAATGGGTCCACCCTGTAAAACTGCCACAACGTAGGAATCGCATGGTCCTCCAAAATGGTGCAGTAGGTCTCGGCTTTGAGTCTACCAGGAATTGCGACCAAGGGTCCCGTGCCATACTAGGAGAAACAACCCCATAGCATAATTCCACCGCCGCCGAACTTCACAGTTTGCACAATACATTCCGGCAGGAGGCGTTCTTCAGGCAGACGCCAAACCCAGACCCTGCCATCCGAACATTAGAGGGTGAACCTTGATTCGTCGCTCCAGAGAACCTGTTTCCACTGTTCAACGGCCCACTGTCGACGTTCTTTGCACCACGTTAGCCGAGCAGCGCTATTGGACTTGGTGATCAAAGGCTTGTGGGCGGTATAACGAAGTAATTTCTCCGTCATTTTTATCCGCCCCAGGATTCGAACCCGGATCCCCTCATTCCGGAATAAGTCACTCTACCATTTGAGCTACGCGGACGTTTTATTCTGATTCCTATCTGCCTCTATGTCGTGTGCGTTCTTCGGGCAGGTACGTGACATCTCCTGGTACGTTATATCATCTCCCCCTTATTTATTTATTTATTTTTTTTTTTTCGAAGTGCTGGAGAAAGGATTCTCTTATTTTTCCTATCTCGCGGTGTGGAAATAACATCACACCAATGCGAGATTTTGAACGGTCGGGTCATCCGGATAGTTTGGGCACCATTATAACGAAGTAATTTCTCCGTCATTTTTATCCGCCCCAGGATTCGAACCCGGATCCCCTCATTCCGGAATAAGTCACTCTACCATTTGAGCTACGCGGACGTTTTATTCTGATTCCTATCTGCCTCTATGTCGTGTGCGTCCTTCGGGCAGGTACGTGACATCTCCTGGTACGTTACATCATCTCCCCCTTATTTATTTTTTTTTTCGAAGTGCTGGAGAAAGGATTCTCTTATTTTTCCTATCTCGCGGTGTGGAAATAACATCACACCAATGCGAGATTTTGAACGGTCGGGTCATCCGGATAGTTCGGGCACCATTATAACGAAGTAATTTCTCCGTCATTTTTATCCGCCCCAGGATTCGAACCCGGATCCCCTCATTCCGGAATAAGTCACTCTACCAATCGAGCTACGCGGACGTTTTATTCTGATTCCTATCTGCCTCTATGTCGTGTGCGTCCTTCGGGCAGGTACGTCACATCTCCTGGTACGTTACAACGGCAGCACGTCCATGATAATCGAGCAGATGGGCTTCCTTACGGATGGTATTCATCGAAAAAACACTCCCTGATGCCTGTTGAAACTCCTCGCGGATGTGGCCCATCGATTTGGTGCGGTTCTTCCGAAGTTCTCTGGCCAGCACCCGTCTGTCCCTAACTCCCAGTTTTGTGGGTCTGCCGGGTCGGGGAACATTCCGATAGTCACCTCTCATCTTCCACTTGCCAATCACCTAGGCCACTGTCGGTTTTGGGTACTTCAACTCGCTGTATATATCACGTATTGATCTGTCATTTCTGTGATACCCGACGATTACACCTTTCTCGAAATCAGAGAGCTCCGAACTGCATGACATCTTGCATGCGACTGGTTGCGTTGTTGTTTCCCACACGATATTTAACGGCGGCGGCCGTGACGTGTATCAGGACCGCATATATCGTCGATTGCAGGGGTGTCCAATTACTTGTTGGTAGATAGTGTAGCTTTAATCGATACTGAAAGTGCTTTCCATTCTGTGAAACTATCAGCAGTTTTAATGGCTTTCAAATCCTGCGGTATTGAGGATGTATACATTAGTATTATTAGTAACATCTATGAAAATGCAAGTGCGACATTCAGCTATTCGTGATTCAGCACCAATAAAAATTGGAGAGGGTGTTTGACAAGGTGATACCATATCTCCCAAACTTTTTAATGTCATATTACAAAATATCTTTCAATCATTGAACTGGGGAAACAAATGGATAAAGATTAATGACAAGTATTTAACTCACCTTTGGTTTGCTGATGGAGTACACATTCTGGCAACTGCCCTTTCAGAGTATGATCCCGGAACTGTCTGGCACGGTTAAAAAAGTGGGATTATAAATAAACTTTCAGAAAACAGAAGTGATGTACAATGCTTTTACAAGAAATGAGGATTTAGCGATTGATGGGGAAAAGATGGAAATAACCGATACCTACATTTATCTTGGACAGCCGATATCAAGCAAAGGTAACATTGATGAAAAAATTATCGGTGTTTTTTTTTTTTTTTTTTTTTGATTGGAGGTTTAACGACCACCGTGAGCAACTCAATGGGCTATAAGCAGTCGCCCGTCCCTAATTTAGGGTCACTGGTTCCAGGGAAGGAGAGAGCCAGTGCCGTAAGACAAACACAACATCCATGCCTCACCGGGATTCGAACCCGGACCCCTTACGGACGAATGATCAGAGGCCAGCGCCTTAGAACCACTGCGCCACCGGGGCGGCAAAATTATCGGTGTATAAAGCTTGATTAGAGAGCTTTTGGAAGAAACAGTACAATTTTTAAGAGCAATATGCCATTATGTCTTAAAAGAAAAGTGTTTAATCAATGCATCATTCCAGTGCTTACGTATGGAACTGAGACGTGGAAATATAGGATTAAAAGGGAGGGTTTATCACTTATGAAACATTTACTTTCGCGGCAAGTGAGATGAGAGGGGGTAAAGATAAATAATTTTACGGTAACTTTCTTAGAACACAGTCGCTGTGTGAAAAAGTACTGTTTGGAGGGAGCAAAGGTTTGGGTCACCGTTTAGTTCAAGCACAGTGCATCAGCCACTTAAAGGGTTAAACAACTTTGTATCAACTGTAAACAACCTAAGCAAAGATTTAAATCTGAAAAAAACTCCCAAAAAACGCAATGTTCACCGCTTTTTGCTATGACCGTATCTGAGCGCAGAACACTGTGTAGATTTCTTTATAAAAATCACTTAGCCAAAGACAGAAAGAAATTTATTGTAGCTATTGATGGAGCATGGATCTACCTAAATGACTGTAACAAAAAATGGTCGATTTGGTATCGCAAAAAAAGGCTAATTTGCTTCCGTTTGATCTTATTATATTGTTGGAGGTTTAACGACCACCGTGAGCAACTCAATGTACTATAAGCAGTCACTCCCCCCGTGATGCATGGTCACTGGTTCCAGGGAAGGGAGATAGCCAGTGCCGCAAACAAGCACAACATTGATGTCTCACCGGGATTCGAACCCGGACCTCTTTCGGACGAATGATAAGAGGCCATCACTTAGACCACCGGGGCGGCCTAGCGAAGTGTAATGTCGGTCACTTCGGCAACATACGTAAGCAGTGAAAAAGGATACCGACTGTATCGACAGCAGAAGTGAACTGTAAAATGAAAGACCAACCACATTGACAAAATGTAATTAATAGTGCTGAGGAAGACAAACGATTCTAAGAAAGAATTGGAAAGCAAACCACATCGAGAAGCAAAGATCAACAGTGCTGTGAAAGGAAGGTTTCATCAAGAGCAGGACTGAACAGCTAAAATGGAAGCCGAACACCTCAACAACAGCTTTAGACGAATCACAGTTTGTGGAAAAGATACGCATACTTCTAATTTGCATCCATTTTATCTTATTATATTGTTGGTGGTTTAACGACCACCGTGAGCAACTGAATGGACTATAAGCAGTCGCTCGCCTCTATTTTAGGGTCACTGGTTCCAGGAAAGAGAGAGAGCCAGTTCCGTAAGACAAACACAACATCCATGCCTCACCGGTATTCGAAACCGGACCCCTTTCGGACGATTGATCAGAAGCCATCGCTTAGACCACTGCACCAAGGAGGCGGCCGTTTGATCTTCATCTACTTATATTTCTTCGGAAGCAGTTATATGAACATTGGTAACAGAAGTACAAGAAGGTGCAAAATACTCTCATTAAAGACTAGCATTCCACTGCTACTGCCGATCGTTTAATCCTATTGCTGAAGCACACAAATACTCTGCTTAAGAGAATTATAGGAGAAAGAGATATTGTAAGGAAAATAATATGCAACTGACGTGGTTGAACGTAAAATATTATTTTTATGTAACATACAGTAGAATATTAAGTATTGTGGGTAATAAAAACCACATTAGCGAGTTTTATGCAAAATATTATCAATTAATGGCATGATGAAATATGATATACAATGTATGGTCCCCTGAAACGGATAAGACCGCTGCACACCTGGGTGAAAAGGAATTGACGAGGTTATCGAGGAGGTTTTGGGGGTGTTTTTGCCACTCCTCAATGAAAGCAGTCTTTACTTTACAAGGAGTTAACAGAAGTGCCGGCCGATCCGCAATGCGTCTGTCAAGTACATTCCATGCAGGATCAATCGGATTTAAATCAGGGGAGCATGCTGGCAACTCAATAAGCTCGGATCTGTTCTCTTGAAGCATGCTGTCCGCTAGCCAAGCTCCATGAGGTGGAGCATTATCGACCATAACAAGCAATGAATCACCGACAACTGCATCATATAACATGACAATGAGTCTGAGAACCTGGTCTCTACATCTCTGGGTCGCTAGACTGCCTATTCGTATGACGTACGGGTAAATACGTCCGCCGATACTTATGCCTGCCCAGAACATCAATCCATGTCCTCCGTAATGTGATGGTTCATGCGCAAAACCTGGGTTATTTCGTGTTCTGGGTTTCATCTAGATATCAACTCGCTGATTGTCAGACTACAGGTTAAATCTCAACTCGTGAGAGAAGAGAACGTGACTCCAATCAGCATGTCCCCAACCACGATTTTACTTAACCCAGTCTCTACGGGCTGTACGGTGTCGTACGGTTTAGGTGATTGCGGATAGTTTGAAATGACAATTTGCTTCCTGTTGACCAGAGAAGCTGTCACTGGAGTTCAATAGCATTTGAACGCCTTTTCCGACTGGCTGCTAATAATATATAACGGTCATCTCTTGCGCTAGCTGCTTGCTGACGACCTTGATATTGCCTACTTCGAAAATTTAACGATTCCTGAAATCGTTTTTTATCATATAGTCGGGAAATGACACTTCCTGACACTTCAATGGCTACTGTTCCATCCACTGCAACTGACGTGTTTCTAGCATGCTAATAGCTCTCCATACTGTTGATTCCGGTAAATTGTGCTACTGGAGTTCAATAGCATTTGAACGATATCGTTCGAACTGAAGACAAGAGACATCGTTCGAACTGAAGACAAAGGGAAGGGAATGTCACGATAAATGCGATAAAATAAGGGAGCTCTCGAAAATCCTTCAATTCTATACTAAGTGTGTGATTTATGCATTCTGACGTCGAAGACGATAATTTGCATAAGGCTATGCATCATTCGGTTGCCTACATCGCACTCGACTTGCGTTTTTCACGTTTCGGTAAGATGTCGCACAATTGGCATGCATAATGTCGCCAAAGTAACATGCTCCCCTAATTATTTTGAGCAGTATATATTGATATCCTTGAAGATTGTCTTCGAAATAATGTTTGTCATGAGTAATAAAGTTAACAATTATTTCTTGCATTAAATTGTAACTAAAACTGCTTTGTGATCAGTCTTTTCTTCTCAATCCTCATTAAACTGCCCTGACTTCTGAGGAAAGAGATTTCTATTTCCTTTTTTTGCAAATTTTCTCTCCGGCCATTATGAATCATAAGCATGACGTTTCTGACATTGTGACTGAGATTACCAGATTTGAAATTATAAAAGCTGCATTTACATGAGCCTAAAATATACAATTAACCATGCAAACAACATAAATTCATTCGGTTACAAGAAAACAGATGACAAATTACGTTGATAAGATAATTATTGTTGCTACCGCAAAATGGAACACGTGAGCCTTTCAGAAGCTAAACAATACGAGACAAGAAAAATAGTCATATTAGCATTCGCATCGCGAAGTTATACTTGGCTTTCGGAGTGAACTGAAAATGTAATGTGGCAACTAATCCTTAATTTACTTTATTAATCTGAAGCACAGGACAACGACTTCTATGGCGTGCAATTCCTAATTATCTGAGGTACCACTGAATCTCCTATTCTGCAAATGGATAATGGCTGTAAATAGCTGCAATCTCCTTCGGTTTCCCTCCCCATAAAGAAAGATTTATTCATTTTTGAAAGCTTTTCTCCATTAAGCATTTCAAAAATTCTTTACTCTCCTGCTGCATTGTTTTCGGTACTTATGCTAATCGAGAATTATTTCCGGGAAACATGCTCCTCAAAGATTTCGATGTTAATGCTATTTGCTACCCTTCAATTTCGGTAATGAGCATCTGAACTCAGCACACATTTAGAGTGTTCAAGAACCTTCTGATTAATGAGTTCTCCTGAAGTTATAACTGAAAACAAAACTGGACTTGTGTAGTAGATAAATTCCTTTTCTTTTTGTAATTTTTTTGGGAATGATTCACAATTATTTGTATTGCTATTGAGTCGTTCTTGAGAGACATTAAGTCTCTATGTCTTCTACGAAGAAGTGACTCAATAATATTTATATCTCTGTGAATTCACATCCTGTGGAAACTCGAACACTTAGTCTAGGTTTCCTTTCTAATTACAATGGAAAAGCGATATAAAGGCACAAATTTGTATCTTTATATCACTTTCAGTGATTCGGCTTATGGCAGAAACCAGTGAAAGCACAAACTGCTACAAGATTTACAAATGATTCGTTGATTTGATTTTTTTTTACTGCAATGGTTTTTTCTGTCAACCGGGAAAGGTTTCTTAATACTTGGTGTTTTTATTCCTGCGAAACATTTTTCACAATGATTACAGCACTGAAGTTCACACACTTAGAATACCCAAATGATATGGAAAACTTTTCGTGTTCATAATCTTGGAGGTAATATGCCCATATATTGTTTCCTCGGACATTTGTTGTTGAGTTAAACAGCGGCATCATTCAAAAAGTTTAATTTGCGAATCTTATCTACTTGCTCGAAGTGTTTTCACACTATACTGAGTTTTGAAGCGAAAACATCTATAGCTCAACAAATGTAATCACTAATCTCATGTGACACGTGGTGGAATCTGTGATATAAATTTCATTTGAATAACGCGATTCTTTCTTGGTGTTGGAATTTTCTGAAACAGTAGTGTATTTCTTCCCTAACGTTCCATAAATACCAAGAAGGCGTGAAGTCTAGATTTCCTTTGTGAAAGAAGTGAAAGCTTTTGTTCATTACTAAGAGCACTTTTGAGTAAATGCTGTCGCCAACTGATAGTTGAAAATGCTGAGTAACTTAGATTAACCGGGCACCATCAAGATATAAACAAGTGCCGATTTTAAATAAAAGCCTTTGGTGATGAAGATATCTATTTCAAGCGGATGAATCTTTGTGTCACCCAATCCCGATTTCCGTCAGAAATACGGGATTGGGTGACACAGTTTGCCGTAAGGTATGGGAGATTGTGGGTGCGGTTCTCAAACTTCGTTATAGTTTTTGCTGATTATTTGTTACCACCGTCTATACTGTTGAGCTAAAAGACTCCTGCTCTTCACGCTACAGGTTAGTAACCAAGAAAAAGAGAGAAAATCGAAGACCATGGCTTGGACGAACTCCGACCTGTTGCTACAGTGGAATATCGTAGAAGTAACCTCAACGAGCGATCTCGAATTGTGTGAAGTCCAGAGGTCAGAGATCTCCTGTCCTGAAATCCTTACAATGGGTATGGGAGGTGAACCCTCTCTGCCGTTTCCTCATTTTCAGTCGGAGCGCTAAAACTGAAGCTTTACTCTGTGTGTGTGTGGGGGGGGGGGGGGTGTTTTTTTTACTTAATGGATATCAGTTACGTCCCCTTGATTAAGTACAGGTACTCTGTTCCTCTCTTTGACGCCCGACTCCTGCAATGAGCTCTCGTCTTCAGACGCGCATACTTATTTGGCGCTGAGATATTCTGTTAATTTATCCTGGAAATTAAAAATAGTGGAATCTTCCAATGTGGGGAATACATAACAATGAATTAATATGTGCGCATAAGAGTTACCAGAATTAAATAGTTTACTGCTACATATTGCGTAGCCGAGTGATTGCCCTTATTAATATACAGTCGAGTCACATTATTGCGACCACCTCCTACTTTTGATGTCAGCAGTGCGTAGCCAATGAAAGAAGGTACGTGTCGTGAGCTGGCTTGAAGGGTATATAAGTTGTGCTGCATTCTAAAATCCTATCTCTTGTTGCTGTCATGGATAAAAAGCGCGATTTATCAGATTTGCAAAAAGGGATGATTACCGGCTTTCGGGCCAAGGGTAGCATTATTTCTGAAACAGCGCAGTTTGTGAACTGTTTGCGTGCTGCTGTAGTTAAAGTGCATCGTGATTGGTGAAATGGCAACATTGAGAATAAGCTACTTGGAAACTGGGGAGTGCCATTGATGTGAGAGGTGAACGGAGGCTTCGAAGGTGCGTGAGGGCCGATCGGTACGATAGAGTGGAGCAACTGACTGGCCGAGTGAACCAGATGGCTATCGGAAGTGTGCCTAAAATGACAGTTAGTTCAGCGAACCCTGCTGCTTATGGTGATCCGATGCAGACGGATGGTCACTTCACCTATGCTAACAAATGTGCATGGGCAGAAAAGGTTTACATTTACGCGGCAGTATCGGAATTGGACCTCCGCTGATTGGCAAAGGATTTTCTTCTCCGATGAGTCATGTTTGCTGCTTCATCGAGCGGATGGACGTTGGCGTAGAAAGCGAGAAACATCGGAGAACAAACAATCTTCAACCATCGCTGGAAGAACACAAGGTAGTGGGGGAAGCGTTATGGTCTGGGGAATGTTTTCGTGTCATTTTCCGGGTCCACTCATACCTGTGGAAGGCACTATGGACCGAATTCGTTATGAATCCATCCTTGCAGACCACATACATTCATACATGCTGATTGTCTTCCCTGGGGAGTATGGGATCTTCCAGTACTACAATGCGACGTGTTCGTGATGAAGACTTCAAAGTACTTCCCTGGCCACCTAATTCCCAGACGTAAACCCATTTCAGCATCTGTGGGACCACCTCGATCGTGTTGTTCTCTCTATGATCCTCCACCACGCACGCACCCTTCCAGCAGGTGTCAGCATGGCTTCACATACCTGTGAAATCCTTTCACCACCTTATTGAGTCACTCCCAGCCTGTCTATCTGCTATCCGTGCTGCTCACGGCATTTATTCTGGATATTAGCTGGTAGTCACAATAATGTGGCTCGACCCTGTTTATTGTGTGCTCCTTGATTTCATTGCCCAGTAGGTACCTTCGGACCCAATGATCCAATTTGAGGCCTAAATATGTTACATTTTAGATTTTCATGAACGCAATACGTATCCCATTGTTTCAGGAATTGGGGCATACGTGACATTATTAAGGTGTTGCTGAATTAACCTAATTTTTTTCCGTTTTACACCTGCCATTTTCGATGGATTGCACTAGTCTCATAATAAATCAAAACCAACCGGTTACAGAAACAGAAATCTCCATCGTGATATTTCTTGGTTATATGCTTCACAGCAAAATTATCTTTGAAATTATTTTTATATTCATTACAATTACAAGCAAAAACCGTCAACAGCTTCGTTTCACGGTTTTTAATTAGATTTGGAAACACATTTTTACAGATCGTAAATGAATCTTTATCTTTGAGAATATAAGGGTACATGACATGAAGGATAACTGATATTTAATTTGATTTCCAGGAAATATGAACTACTGACGTAGATTCCGAAAGTTTTTCGTATTTTTCTTGTCAAAATACATATTACACAGAAATTGTTCCTATAATAAAACTGCAGAAAAATGAAAAGAAAATAAAATAGCTTGTGTGGTAAACCTTTTTTTATATTGGGGGGTTTAATGTGTTTATTTCTCTGCTCTATTCTGTAGACCACGCTTCTCTGCTACATTAGACATGGCTCCTTCGATCCATTCCGTAGGAACGAAATGTTTTCTGATGCTTCGTTCCAGCCGCAGTCTGACTATTTCTTAGACAACGAAAACATTCGTTCGAGCTGATGTCAGTCCATTTTGCCAACCCCGAGTAATTCGTTCCAGCCGATGAAAGGAGAAAATTGAGAACGGACGATTTTTTTATGGTTTCAGATGCCGGTAATCTCGCTTAATTACAAAAAAAAACAAGCGAGAAACAATAAAAAATATAAAAACATGTCAGACAGACGGTTTGGGAACACAATTCTTTTCGCATTAAAAACTATCTTATTGTTCATTACACAAACCGGTAATAAACTTTAAAATATTATCTCCGCTCGCATAGAAATCACCGAGAAAAATACCTTTAATTGATAAATTCCGACACAGAATCATCATATGTCAACAATGTTTAATTAAAATTTTCTCCCGTTTGTTCTTCATGTGAACAATATTTAAACACAGACTTCTTACCACAGAATACTCCTAGAAGCAGTGTTTTGAATTAAAAATAGCTTTTGGGAATATACTGTACATAATAAGAGAGTGGTGGCTAGAATAATGAAGGGAACATGAGGCTGAAATTATTATTTTTAATTCTTGTCACGCGGTATGATAATATTTTGTCTATTATTCTATTATTAATAATTAATTCTTTGTCACGCGGTATGCAACATGATGACGGTTATTTAATTAAAAATTCATTTCCACAGATTTCACATTATGTTGCTGCTAAACAAAAGTTGCTTCACCCATAGTTCTTTAAACAGCAAAAAGATGACTCTTTTTAAACATCCCATGATAGCAACTGTTACACTGAAAATGATGTCTTGGCTGTATATCACTAGAGTAACTATTTTAAAATGCAATTAACAGGTCACAAGCAATGTTTTCTTAAATGAAAAATCCGTTTACATAAATGAGAGTGAAATGACACACATAATAAATAACTAGTATACTATGTAACTTATACTGTAATTTTCCTTTCCCTTTCTCTTATCTTATGAAAATTTTGTTTTATCCTCCTTAAAGGTTTTCCGCCGAACTTAACGCTACATTTTTTCTCTCGCTGCATCATTTTGTGGCAACCTAACGTCAGGTCAAAAACTGAATGACGTATTTTAAGAAAGAGATAAAAGCGATGTTTACGATTGTATGAGCACTCTAGTAAGAAGTTGGCCTGATTGCGAAATTGTTGTAATTGTCTTGGACAGAGATTGTTTAGAGAGCTTGATTTGCGTGGATATAACTGAGGTATGATTATATGATTAGTTGTAGACGTTAAATATTACGCTTCGCTGATATTGAAAACTGAAATTGTTGTTGTCTTGAGAAAAATTCCATATATAGGGGATTAACGTTTTCTTAATACAAAAACGTATAATTATACCTCGGATATACGTTTTTCATTTTTATACAAAATACCGCGGTAGATCCGATATTTTACTATAGTTTTCCTCAATTCAATTAGACGTAATTCAGTTATACACTTTTTGCGATTACACGTTGAGTTTCGGATTATCAAAAGGACACGATTCATTGATTCTTGTATAGGTAACCCGTATGTTACAAATGTGAGGGGATTGAGACAGCGTTTTTTTTTTTTTTGTAAAATGGATGCTGCAACTCAAAAACTTACTAAATAACGTTCACAGTTCTTTCTTATTTGTAAATTAAAACAATTGGAACTAGCAAAGATTTGTGAAAATTTTTCAACGCATTCATACTGAAAAAACAAGAGGACGAACTGCTTTGTAAAAAGCCAAGCTTAGAAGTGAAGAATGTGTAATAGGTGTATTGAATATAAAACAAAATCGTGTTCATATTTACACCACCTGGTATTTGAAATTTTTTTTGTAATCTATAGAAAATATGAAATCGTACAATATTTCTTAACCTAGATTTTATAACGAAATTTAATAATAAAACACCCAATACAAAAGTCAAAATGGACATAGGTTTAAAGTAGCAAATAAGGTAATCATGTATGTATGTATATCGAACATTAAAAATCTACACTGCTGGCCACCCAAAATGCAACACCAAGAAGGACACGAGATTGCAAAGCCAGATTTACTGGACACATAACAACAGATGCAAAGATGAAACGATTGAGCTTACAGGCTAATGCGACTTGCGGAACACGCAGACATCAATAGTTCGTGTGGCCCCATGGCTGGCAATAACGGCCGCTACACACCGCGGCATCGAACGAAAGAGACTTTGGGTGTGGGCTTGGGATATGTCGGTCTAGGCTGCTCCCACACGTTGCTACAATTCATCAAGCGTAGCCGAGGGAGGGTGCTTGCCGGGCCACTCGGTGGCCGATCAGGGACCAGACGTGTTCGATGGGTGACAAATCCGAAGAACAGGCGGCCACGGCAGCAGTGACATCTGGTGGGCGGTGAAGAATTGTTGCACGATGCATGCCACGTGCTGGCGCGCATTGTCCTGTTAAAACGTGGCCGCTGGCAGGTCCTGCAGGTAAGGCAGGACTACAGGCTCCAAAACGTCGGAGATGTAGCGGTGGCTGTTGAGTGTACCGGCGATGCGTACCAGAGGGGTGTGGGTTTAATATCCAATTGCGCCCCAAACCATAACGCCAGGCGACGGACCGGTATGGCGATGCGTAATGCAGGCGTCATACAGTCTTTCGCTGCGGTGCCGCCACACGCGGATCCGACCATTATGGTGTTGCAGGCAGAAGCGGGATTCGTCGGAGAAGACAATGTCGTGCCATTCCGTTGTCCAGGTGCGGCGTTCAACGGCCCACTGCCGCCGCTCTGGCCGGTGGTGTAACGTCAGTGGTAAACAGAGCAATGGGCGCCGTGCGACAACTCACCGCTCCTGCAGAAGACGTCGAACGGTACGTGCGGACACAGGTTGTTGCGCAACACACCCTAATTCCTGCGCTAACGTTCATGATGAGGCGGTGCGAACCGTCAGTGCCCGCCGCACAACATCACGGCCTTCTCTTTCCGTGGTGTGTCGCGGTTGCGGCAATCGCTCACGTCGGTCCGTCTGTCCTTTCTGCACCCACCGAATCCATACTCGCCTCACTGTTGCTGGATGTCGTCCCACACGGGCGCCGATGTCTCGGTACGGTAAACCGCTGTCGCGATAAGCCCCTATTCTTCTTCTGTCGTACTCCGAAACGTGCTGGGATGACTACCGTTTTCTGCGACGAGGCATCAGGAAGCTTCCCACGCACAAGTCCGGCAGCACAACCCACTTGCACTACTGACACCCCGCCTTCTGTGCACCCTTCTTATAGTGCTTCTCGGTGGCGTGCCGGGCGCACATGATTTGCATATGCCCTGCAATGCTAATCGTTTGCATGTCCTCTCTAGGGCGACGCATACTGCGAATTTCAGGCCAATCGTTTGCATCCTTCTTGGAGTTGCATTTTGGGTGGACAGCAGTGTAAATTTACGAGTCCCTTGTATTTATTCTCTCTTTTTGGAGATGTTTAAAACAATTTAAAATTTTGAAAATTCTTTTATACCTTTTTTGCCTTTATACGACTTTTAAGGCCATCCCCTAAAATAACGTATAATCGACGTTCTACTGTATTGAGAATCTGTTGCATCTCGCTGTCAAAATATCATATGACTGCGTACGAGTTGAATTATGTTTTGATGTGCTTACTTAAATGCCTAGTATATCACTAAGCTGTTCTCTAATATTCAGAAGTTAGCTCCACAAAACGACAGTCCACCAGAAAATGGTTAACTAATTATTTGCATAGTGTTGCCTTATCAAACGTCTCTATTTACAGCGATCTTGGCACACAGCTCGGGATTCACTAACATCCATCACACCACGTACACAATACCTTCTGTACTTCATACTCATAATATTTTTGGCATGCAGATCCTGCTGTTACCTCATGATCTCCTTGACCTTCCTTTACCTTTCTTTCCTGCCACTGTGGCTGAAACAAATTTTAATCAGCACCCCATCACTCATTCTTTCAACATAGCCAAACCATCTAAGAATATTAGTCTCTATCTTACTAACAACATGTTGCCTCACATTACACATCTAACACACATCTTCATTCCTCACATGATCAGAGCGTGACTTCTCACAACCACCCCGTAACTAACGCATCTCTCCAGCACTCACATGACTCCTGTCTCTCGTCTGTAGTACCCAGGTTTCACTGCCACACCTCAAAGTAGGAACAATTACACTTTCGTACAGCCATTCATGACTCTCTTGAGAACCCATCATTCCTTTGAAATCTTCCCAAGGCAGTTATGAGTTTCAATGAAGAATTTACTCGCATACTAATTTCACCATCTAATTTGTTCTCTCTGTCGAACATGCTTCCTAAATACACAAGACTTATCTTGCATTCAGTATTAACAGTTCCTCGCTGAAAAACCATAACTTTGGTTTTTCCCTTATTTATACTCAGTTTGAATTTCATGCAAACTTCGTACATCCGGAACAATATACTCTGCAACTCACTTTTGCTCTCTGCCAACAGGACTGTTTCTTATCAGCATACAGAAATCTGCTCACACGGATATCACCAAGGCATAAACCAGTATTATCCATTTTGGCATCACGCATGCACGCATCCATAAATGCATTAAACAGATATGGGGACATTACACAAGCTTGTCTGACTTCAGCACCAATAAAAAACAATTTTGCTATAATACCATTCACTACTGGTACACAAGCTCTACTGCCAGAATACATGGATTTTATACTATTAAGTAGATTCCCAGTCATACCATATTTATTCAGTACTTCCTACAGATGTATCGTATTTCTTAAAAATACATAGCGAGACCAATAAACGTTAAAAATAGAAAGTAAAGTTGACGGTTTTGGCAGTTATGCTCTGCAGTGCTAAACTTGCTTTAAGGTTTTAGTTAAGCTTTATCCGGACCACGGCTTAACGTTACGGAACGTTTCAGTACGAAGAATATTCACATTTAAGTAATGTTAGTGCTTTGGTTTAACATAGATAATTAACTAACACCTGCAACCCAAATACACTGAAAAAAATTATAGGAATTTGTTAAGCCTGAGACCACATTTTTAAGACAGCGTATCAGTCGGCGCCATTGGATTCACCATCACTGGTGATGTCATATATCGCGATAAACCAAACGTTAGGAGTATATATTGACGTTCCATTAACTTCGCACTCATCTGATCCAAGCACAGCAAAGTTTGTCACCTAGGAATCAGAAAAGAAACCTAGCTTTGAATCTATTCGATGTGAAATTTTTAAAATAATTATAGGAATTTGCTAAGCCTGAGAGCACATTTTGAAGACAGTGTATCAGTCGGCGCCATTAGATTCAAAATCACTGGTGATGTCATATATCGCGATAAAGCAAACGCTAGGAGTATATATTGACGTTCCATTAACTTCGCACTCATCTGATTTAAGCACAGCAAAGTTTGTCACCTAGGAATCAGAAAAGAAACCTAGCTTTGAATCTATTGGATGTGAAATTTTTAAAGGCGTTTTACTATAGGAAGAGACATAAAACCATTTGCTGGCGAAACGAAAGAAAATCTCTGTATTATCCGATATACAGAGCATAATCGAGATGCACGTGGATCTGAAGCAGACTGCTCTTTAAGTGATAGTACCGTTCGGGAACAGTGCATTCGAGGACAAAACTGCGAAGCAGTTCAACTTTATTGTTCAAGACGTATCGCGAGGCAGAGCATCTATCAAATGACATCAGAGTTATGTCCCTGCAAACACAAGGAAGTTCCGTAGAAGGATGTAATTTCTTCGCCACTCTCCGCCGCGTCTCAGGAGCGTGAAGAATCCAAACCTTCATTGACAACAATCCATCATAGGCTGTCCTGCTGGTGTAGCCGGATTGTTTTTCGCCTGAGAAGTGAGAGGCTAAGATAGAATATCCTGAACCCATTCTGTCTTTCTTTTTCCCTTCGTGTCGAACTTTTCGTATAATGCAGGATACTTCTGAAATATTTCATTTCCTTCCTGCAGATGAGTTCTGACAGATGCACGCCCCCCTTTTGACGAACGACGCAACATTTTATTCTTCAACCGAATTCAAGCAATGGCTTCGAGTTCGGGATAGCACTTTTGCCTCACACAATAAAACAAATTCAAGACGTCACGTTTCCAGTAAAACGAAAGTGAAAAGTCCGAAGACTGTACCAAACATTAAGTAACTATTCATAATTGTCATTTTGTTTCTGGAGTGACATCTTCAACACCATCATCATTCTTATATTGTTATTGATGTTATACATGTAGCTAAAGAACAATTCGGAAAATACTTCCAGGGCAAAATTATCTAAAAACCATAAAAACGCAATTTCCTCAGTTGAGGAGAAAGGAAATTGCTCTCATTTTATTTTTGATTTTTACACACATTATGTTGTTGCAAGGTTTGTATTGTCTAGTAAAGAAGCGTTTGAAGCATTTTATTTGTTATCGCCTTTCTGTAGTCTGTTAAGTTTTAAATGATAGACAGACCAACGGAGAATGCTTATTTTGCCCATGTGCTGATGTGGCTCTGCGCTTCCATGAAGTTTCAGCCTGAACAAGTCCATAATGCTCTAGCCACGTCACGCATTTTTCTTCAGTTTCACATAGGATAAGCAGTCATTTTTTTCTTTGAAAATCACGACGTCTTAAACACGATTCTTCCGCTCCCGTGCTTTAGAGCCTGAGGCTTTGCCTTCTAACTACTCAATCGAACAAGTCCATAATGCTCTAATCACGTCACACATTTTTCTTCAGTTTCACATAGGCTAAGAAATAATTGCTTTCCCTTGAAAACCACGACGTCTTAAACATGATTCTGCCGGTCCCGTTCTTTAGAGTCTGAGGCTTTGTCTTCTAACTACTCGATCGAGATGTGCCCGCGTTAGAGTCTCGAATGAGTCATGGGTGGCGTGACTATCTTCTGTGCCTGGCTCTGTTTCTTTCCTGAAATCAGTGGACCCAAGGAAGGACGACTGCTTAAAGTTCAATGATTTTCTTATGGTGGTCGATGAGCTCCGAACAAAAAATATCACTATCACGAAATGAATGCTTCAAAAAGTATTTAAGTAGAGAGCCTGTATGAAGGTCGTTCAAAAAGTAGAGACTGATTTTACATGGAGAAGAAGAGTAATACAGTAAACATGCTTATATTTACATATTTTCGAAGTATTCTCCGTTTACCTGATAACACCGGTCCCACCTTTCTATCTACTTTCAGAAGGTGTGTTTGAATCCCTCCTTCGACGTATGGTTAAGGATACCCATCCCAACATTGTTCAGTTTCGTATTTGATGCAAACCGAAGTTGATTTTTCACTTCAGGGGACAGGTGGAAGTCACGTGGTGCCAGATTCGGTGAATACGGAAGGTGTGCCATCATTTCGATGCTTAGATCTTGGATAACCTTCTGGGTAAGCAAAGCCCGAAATGCAGGGGCACTTTCTTGATGTAAATTCCAACCAATTTGTGCATATTCTGTGCGTTTGGGGGAACCTTTTTTTTAGAGGACATTTGAGAACTTCAGAATAACAGGCACTGGTAACAGTTTTCCGTTGTGGAACTGCATGGTCGTATGCAGTTCCCCTTTTTGTAAAAGAAAACCTGGTGCATGACCTTATCGCACTTGCTTGAACTTTTACTTTCTTGGATCGAGGAGTCTGTGAGTGTTTTTGTTGGGTGCTCTGTTTTTTTTTCGATCGAAATGGTGAAAAAAAGGTTTCATAACATTACTCATTCCAAAACGTATGGCTCACGTCGCAGCCGGCACTTCGCGACAAGTGATAACACGATTTGCCTTGTGTTCATCCATGAACAATCGGGGAATCCACTTTGCAGTGACTTTTCGGTACTCCAACCGGTTTTTCACGATGTCATCAACGAAATAAACGGACATCCGCATCACATGAGCATCATCTTCAATGGTCATTCGATGATCTTCGAGCAGGAGTGCCTCAATGGTAATGACATTAATCTCCGTAGTCGATGTCGAAAGCCTACCGGAACGCTGCGCATCTTCCAGACAATCTTCATGATTCACAGATTTCTCGTGCGACTCAAAAACCCTGGCACGGAACAGAGCACCTTCTTTAAAGGATATTTTACTCATTTCGTACGTTTCTGTGGTGGTTTTACTCAAACGCATGCAAACTTTTATAGGTGCTCTTTGCTCGAGTTTTAAGTCATACTGAGTTACAAAAACACTTTTGAACTCTACGCCGTCTGCTACAAGAATGAACTAGTGGTGCGCTGTAACGACGCGTCGTCACGTGACTGACCTTGCAGGTGTTCCGACACAGACAGCTTAATTTTTCTGCTTTGATTTGTTTTGGCGCTATGACGTCAGCCTCGTTACTTTTTGAACAACCTACGTATAGTCAATCACTTGATTACACAAACAAGTAACACCTTTGTTTCATGCTACAAGTTTTTTGCGTTGCTGTCTTGATGAAAAAAAAATTAACAGCTCAGGAGTAGTGAATCTTAATTTCCAAACTTCAATTTTAACAAGCACAACGGCCGTACACAAGAATCATCTGTAAAAGGATATTCGAAACCTAAGAAATCGCTGGTTTCGTAGAATTAGGCATACAAACTGTTTGCTTAATTAATACGGCCAGATAAGTACTTAATGTCTCGATATTTTTCAAACGAAGGGAAACTATACGAGTGAGAACGGAATTTACTGAAAACTAGTTGACTGGTTTTTTGGGATCAATGAAATATTTCAGAATAATAGAGAAAATGTTCTGGACAATATCGTTTAATTGTAAGAAAATATCGTTCTCTCGGTATCATTGGAGTTGTTTCGATGATTTCGGACTATTCAATAAAAGAGAAAACACGATTAGCGAATTACAACATTTCGCTCGCATTTCAGCGTGGAAATTCCTGCTTGCTCAATAGACTCGTAGGATTTCCTTTTATGTGCCAAACTGATTTTCCACCTCGACATGGTTCTAAAAGATGATTTCATTGCAGTCCCACCCACATGCATGCTGTTACATAGGCTCTAATACACACACGAAATGTAAAGGACAGAAAACCCCACATGGGAAGAACTTCTTATGAAAGCAGGTGAAAACATCAAATAGGGACTGGAATACAAAATGACGAGTTAACTGTGCTCCGAACGCCGCGTTTTCTAAATGGCACTTCAGATTGTAACTTGGCAAGCATCTGTTTAAAATGCATTGTTTCTGACAGTCATATGACGCAATATTAACTTGTAAAGTTTAGAAACCTAATAGTTCTTCAGATATTTGTTCTGATTTTTAGTTATTACTTCGAAGTTTGACGACTACCATGAGCATCTCTAAGAGTTATAAGCAGCTTATCGTATTTTATATGGGGTGAACGGTTCCAAAGACGGGAGACAGCCAACGCCTTAGGAAATGTGTTATAACATAATACTAAATCTAGATTCAAACCAGAGCTCAAATAGGACGACTTAACTGAAGCAAACGGCTCTTACCCCTCGGTGACCTTGGTGGTATCATCATACCGTACTTTGGTGCAGGAGATTATACAGCTCTTATATCATTTGCCTTCAGTCCGTTCTTTTCACTTTTCCCACACACAATCGTTCTACCTACCCAGTCGCCTATAGGCCTCACACTCGTTGATCTGAAATGCAAGATAAATCTAAGGAATTCATCACTTGGTATTTTAGCCGGATGTTTGACCAACTGCATTGTTTTGGCCTTCCTTACTTCAGGTATGTCGTTCTTCCCACATAGTTGTTTGAGTTCTTCGTTATGCCATCTTTTCCACTCATCTTCTTTAATGTAAAATACAGTACCATCAATTTTTCTCATGATTGCTCTTTGAAATACCTTGCAATGTCGTACATCTTTTTCCCCAGGTTTTCCATTTCTAGTATCCATGCAGTACTACCGGTAGTATCAATGTCTTATACGTATATTTGTACTTCTGTGTTCCTCGACATGCTCTTTGGTGTCCAAATCTTATTTAATCCGAAACCACATGGATTCCTAGCCTGTATCCTAACCCTTAATTATGTTATCGTTGCTGTTGTATATGAGAATATGACTAAGACATTTAGCTCTTTAATCGGCTGGGACGAAATAACTGGGATTTCGAAAAACCGGGATGAAATAAGCTCGAACGCATATACGAACTGATTTAGAAGTGAGCCGAACGCACGCTGCTGAAATAAGTGAACCTACGCATCGCAAAGCGTTATTTTTACTTAGATTTGTTATTCAAAATGGTCGCTTAGGGAGACGACTAACACTAATCCTTCCTGACTGATTAGGCGCTGAAAGTGCTATAACTATGGCGACGAATTTATGAAAGGAAAGATAAGATCTCTGAGTCACTTGTTCCTCCCTAGTGGAAAGGTAACCGTGTCACGGGCCCTATCCCTTGCCCATAATGCCTTCAGTCATGGTGTAGAGGATAAGGATCTAGAAGGGAGAGCTCATTCTTGGGTGCAGGTTGACAGTCAGTGTTGCTGAAATGAGAGGGGGAAAGGGAATTGTTTTGTCGTAGCTTTTGCAAAATACGGTCGCTATGTGAACAATTCTGTTTTGGGAGCAAAGAAAATTTTGGTCACCATTTGATTGAGGAACAACGATCGCTTAAAGGATTAAAGTATCTCTCACTCGGCGAAATTTCTTTTCCTCAATGCGCAAATTTAGTAGTGTTGTTAAATGGATCATCAGAACGATTTTCTTTTTGTCGAAAGAAGAAAGTTTCGTGGCTTTTCCACATTTACTCACAACTGTACTTCTTTTGCAAAACTTTTAAGAAATGAGAATGTATTTTTCAGATGTTCCCCGTTTTCTACTATAATAAACATATATTCTAAAAACTCTAAAAGTTGTATCTTTGCGTCACATTTATCGATCTTTACCGCCTTGAAAAGCATGTTCCAGAATAAAACTTATTATTTTTTCCAATACTGTGTTTACAGAATGGGAGAAATTGCATCGTTCTGTCTCATTTCATAACAATACCACTTAGGAGAGCCTTAATACGAAACTTAAGGCACTTAATTTTCGTATTAAGGCCCTCATAATTAAGGGCCTTAATACAAAAATTAAGGCCCTTGTAACTTTAGCGTTTGATGTGGTATTGTCCAGGCACATAGCAAGAAAAAACAAAACCAGGAAACTTGTATTTCTTTGGCTAAGCCATGCTCTCTTAAAATATCTATTAGACTCTTCCTTTGGGTATTGTCGTATCTTTTCCGGAATCAGCAACCAGGAAAAAGTTAGTCCTCATTAAATTCCCAGGGTATTTCAAATAACTACGGTAGAACAAAAATCTGGTCGGTTGTAGATCGTTCTTTCCTGAAACCGCCCTTTAGCTACTTTTCCAATAATTGCATGTTATTATATTCTACAGATTCTTTTATTGCTTAATTAGTTTATTTTTAGTTTTTATACTTTTCGAGAAAAAACGTCACACTCTTTTAACCTATGAAACTCTTTTCCTTTAGCAGACAAATGGTTTTTAAAATTTTCATTTTAAAATTGAATCTCAGGAATATGGCTCTGTGCCTGGTTGTTTTGCTTTTGGTTTTAAAACTGAGCTTATATTTTTAAATTTGTAAGCAGAAGAATGTGAGAATACACATACATTTATCCCATATTCTTTCTAGGAATATCGCTATTTTCATCACGTTTACATCAATTTGCGATGTGAACATTGTGTACCTCTTTTTTTATACATGCGTACTATATATATATGTACTTCAGAGGGATAGATTATTTAATAATTTATTATACTGTTATTAAATAATATTTGTTTACGGAAATAATGTTACAAATGATAAATTTTAATTTACCTTTCACACATTCTTTTGCTTACAAATTTAAAATTATTTAAACACGTTAAATTTGCGTAGAAAACGTCTTAGATGTCTTTGACATTATAACATCGTGTCAAAAACAACAGTAACAAAGTGAGCTTAATGAATGCGGGGTATATATTCGCGTTAAAATTTTATCGGCATGCTGTAAGAAATACTATTTAAATTTGATTTTGAAGTGTAAAGCATGCATTAAAATTCACAGAATTTTATTTCGAATAAATGACGCAGATAGCAATTCACAGAATAACAAACCTCGTACTTGATATCGTAAAGACTGTCTAATTTCCGTTTCTGGATAAGGTCTGACATTCGAAATATTCTACATAGCGCTTCATCGTGTAATGTTTCTAGAAACAAGAGGTGGGAACCGGACAGATTTCTCTAAAGATACTGTATTTTACTTAACATATCTTTATTCTCCGGCTGGTTCACCTCATTAAAGGAATTACTTATGTAAATTATTTCTTTTATCTTAGACTAAGAACAGTCATCTCAAAGCCGCATCTGAAAACTCTGCTTTCGAACAAATGAGACACAGCCAACTGTTTTATTTGTAACATAGTTTTGCTTATATTTATGTGCGCGTGAGAATTCAGATAAAATGAAGATAAGAAGGAAATGAATGAATTTTCCCAAAGCGCTCATCCTACCTTTTAATGTGAGTAGCAAACGATTCAAGTGATCTTTCCCATAACATTCAAACAAAAACTTGGCGGCTACGATATTTAATGTTTAGCGGTGAGGATGATTTATTGTCTTATTTTTCTTTGTGCGTTACTTCTGAATGTAGTCAATGAGCATTTTTTGGGATGTTTTGCATAATGTTTTGGCAGAATTCTACAATAAATGCTCTTTGTTTCGCCTTATCTATGAGATTGTTTTTTTACAACACAGTAATTTTGAAATAAAATGTCATGAAAGAAAATCTATGAAAGCAAATTTGCCTCCTAGATCTGCCGTATGCACTCAGATTTAAGACACACTATGATACTATTATTTCTACACTATCGAGCGTCGCCTGTTTCACTAAATTCCGACGAATTAACTGTTACGTCAGTGAAAGGTAAGTTACATAATCAAAATTGGCATCTTATTTATCACGTAAATGCCTAACGTGTGCGTGATCTACAGGAAATTCCGATACATTTTTAGCACGTCTTTTGTAAAACAAGTTAGTAAAATCATGCAATGCATTGATTATGATACGCTTTCTAACATGCCGGAAATCATTACTCAAGTTAAGAGGATAATGGCTGTTAAATAAACATCGCTCCTGTGTCCTGAACTTTGACCCCATTTCGATGATATTATACAGAACCGATTCAGTATACCTCCTGAACAACATGATAAAGCTTTGTCGTAATCGAAGCATTTTTAGTCAAGTTATGAGGATAATGGTTGTGTAATAAATCTCGCTCCTGTGTCCTGACTTTCGACCCCATTTCGATTTTATTCAACAGAACCTGTTCAGTGTACCTCTGGAACAACATGATAAGCTTTTGTCGTAATCGAAGCATTTTTACGTAAGTTATGACGCATAAAAGCATGGAATGGATCCCGCTCCTATGTCCTGATCTTTGACCCCATTTCGTCCATTTTCAACAATATTTGACCCCAGGTCGTCCCATACCTCACACTAAAATTTCATCGAAATCGAAACATTTTTACGCAAGTTCTGACGCATAAGTGCAATGGAATGGATCCCGGTCCTATGTCCTGATCTTAGACCCTATTTCGTCCATTTTAAATACAATTTGACCCCAGGTGGTCCCCTACCACATACAAAAATTTCATCGAAATCGAAACATTTTTACGCAAGTTATGAACTATAAGGGCAATGGAATACATCCCGCTCCTATGTCGTGACCTTTGACCCCATTTCGTCAATTTTCAATAGGGTTCGTGCGGAGGTGGTCCCCTACCACATACTAAAATTTCATAGAAATCGAACAAATTTTACGTGAGTTATTGTGCGGACGGACAGACAGACAGAGCTGGAGCATATACGCTTTTTCAACTTACGGTTGGAAAGCGTAAAAAAGATCGTGCTTATGTTATCGGTTTGTCCGACCGCCCGTCATTCCATACGACTGTGGACACCATATCATGTAACAATTAGTCCGATTAAAAAAAATATATTTTCATTGCGAAGCCTGAAATATGCAAGATGATCCTTTATTTTGCTTTTCCTTCCGATGTACAATTTCGCCGATAGAGGGCGTAAATGCAGATGATATCGAATTCAAAATACATTTTATTTCATATATTTGCTTCTAAACATCCGATTATAAAAAAAAATTTACCTTTCGATTCCATTTATGTCGAGGAGTATTTTAGGTATAGTCACGTTTTCAAGTTACGCATAGATTTTCTGCTAGGGAGCGTAAAATTAAAATGCGTTTTCCCCGATATCTCTATTTCTAAAACTCCGCTTTGAAAAATATTTCTCTCAGTGGATACAGCTCCTGATGGAAAATCTTTTGTATATAATTTCTAAATTTTGGTAAAGAATGGTTTGGCCACCAGGGGGCATATGTGTTGATTTCTGCTTCTGATGCATTTGCCATAAAATCTTAGCTTCTAGAATCTCGACTGAAAAAATTATTTCGTTGACCGATGCCACTCACGTCCATAAACATTTTCGGAATATCATCTTAAAATATTGCATTGTTTCTCCGCCAGAGGGCGTAGATATATATCTTATTTTAGTCAATATCTGTGCTTTGAATGGTCCAATTTGAAAAATTCCTTCTCTATTGGGCAGTTTCCGGTGCGACAACTTTTTCATATAGTTTCACAATTTTCAAGTAATTCATAGTCTTTTAGCTAGGGGGCGTAATTGTAAATTGCGTTTCACTTTATATCTCTGCTTCTAACACTGCGATTTGAAAAGTTTTTTCTGCACCAGATGCAACTCCTGATGGGAAATCTTTTGCATAAAATTTCTAATTTTGGGTAAAAAATGGTTTGGCCACTAGGGAGCGAATATCTCAATTTCCACTCCTGATGTATTTGTAGCAAAATCCGAGCACCTGAAAACTCGACAGAAAAACTTATTTCGTGGACCGATACCGCTCACATCGAAAAAACGTTTTGCGAATTGCGAATACTTTCTTCTTAAAATAATGAATGTTTGTAACGTATACTCTATATTCACTTTCCTTTTGATTTTACTATCTCTGGTTATTTTATTTTACTATGTAAATTATCTTCCTACTGAACGAAATATTATTTCACCCGATGAATGAGATCTGGCAATGAGTGTAAGTCATGACGTGGTGGTAGCTAGTATATAGGCGCGTTCATCGAGACTTAGGGGAGCTTTTGTTGTTGTTATCAGAGAGCGTTGT
This sequence comes from Macrothele yani, assembly GCA_039090855.1. Classification (NCBI taxonomy): domain Eukaryota; kingdom Metazoa; phylum Arthropoda; class Arachnida; order Araneae; family Macrothelidae; genus Macrothele; species Macrothele yani. Next base: position 194,484,381 of record CM076995.1, read on the forward strand.
TGTTTACGGAGAGCGTTTGTAATACGAGGAGAGATTGTGTTGTTATGAGGAGAGATTCTTCATTATTGTAAAACAAGTTGTGTGTGTGCTTTAGTTGACCAAGAGTCTTATAATAAAGAAGTTACCGTAAGTTAGTCTTTCTCAATTCATAGTTTTTGTCAGACCTCTGTCTGGCTGTTATTTTTATAACATTTATTTATTACCATAAATAACCAGCGTTAAGACTTTCTTTACGTTCGTAATTAACTAGTAACAACACCCTTTTAAATTCACTATTTTGAAGCTTAGTACAAGTATATCATTAGCTAGCTGGTAGGAAGAGAATCATTCATATGAATTAGCTTAGCGGAAAGAAAATAAAGCTAATTCATTATATGTTTTTCCTGCCAGGGGACGTATATGCATATAGTATATTTGTCGATCTCTCTGCTGCTAAAAGTTTGATTTGGAAAATCCTTTCTTTGCTTTAGAGCGTTTCTGCTGAAAAATGCTTCTCGCATAATTTCAAATTTTTCTTAACACACAAGTCTACAAACAAAGGGCACAATTTCACGATTCCGTTTACAGCAACATCAGCGGGATTGAAAACCCATTGAAAAACTTATTTCTTAGTTCAGATGCTCTTGTTCTCCATACCTGTTCCATTCACTTTGAATAGCTTTGATAAATGTAATTCGCGTCTGAACTGATTCAAAAGACGTGCTAATACACCCGAAAATTCAGTGTCATCCTTCTTATTTTTAATGCTGTCGTAACGCAAAACAGGGAAGGTTGCGATAGGCGTGGTTACCTGCACAATGCTGTCAAATACTTGATGGAATGCTTCCGTTATCCATCTGACCTTATTTGGTGAGTCCGGCCCGTTTCAAATATTAGACACTCGTCCCGGCCAGCACCAGGCCCGTCAATTGCAGTTGTTACTTAGGCCCAGCCCGGCCTGTGCTGTGCCATTTTGTATTGTTTTGTCTTTCTATTGTATTTTATGAAATTGCGAATATTAAATAATGAAATAAGATATTATTTCAAATATTTAGTTAACTGTAAGTAAGCCTAAAAATATGAACTAAACTTTTGGCAATTATATCGAAGAATATAACCTTTAAAGAAAGAGAAAGAAAACTACGCACGTTCAAAAACTCCCTTTCTCTGAACTAGCAAACGGTAACACTATAAGAGTCAATTCCTATACGGATTAGGAGAAACAATCAATGACTTCCCACTCTCACATACAAACAAACACACACAAACACACCCCACCCCACTGCAGACATCCCGTCCCACACTCCACAAACACACTCGCTCGTAGCCGAATGTTTTTGTTCTCAACAAGCCTCAAAGTGGTTTTTACCCACTAAATACCTACGAATGTTAAAAACACTGTGAGTGCCTCTCCTTGACTCTATGATCACGACCTGGGCTATGTCATGGAAGTAAAAAAGCCAGCAAAACAGTTAAACATTTCAGGTTATCAGGAAACAAGACGTTTTCCGTTTTTTACAATTACGACAAAAAGAATGTGCCGACTTGGCCCAATTCTGCCATAAGTGCCTGGGGAAAAGCCCGGCCCGACCCGGCCCGTGCAGACCTATAGCTTCCGTAACCATCACGTAGCTGTCTGAAATACTGCAGCACAGCGAGCGTGTAGCGACAGCTGATGTAATACATGTTGTGACCGTTGCTGCGTTGAACCATCCACAATATTCCCCTGATCTGGCACTCAATGCGCAATTTTTGCTTCCCCAACTAAAATTTAGCTCTTAAGAAGAAGAGATTTTCGGACACTCAAGATAATGTGACAGCCCAGCTTGAGAGAATAACTGTGGAGGTATTTTCACTTAGTTTCCACCAGTGATAGAAACGATTCCAAAAGTGTATTGTGTCTAGTGGGGATTCTTTTGAATGCCAAAGAAGTACGTTTTCTTTAATATTACTCGTTGTACATTTTTATCGTGCATCCACCGAATTTCTTGACAAACCTTGTATAAATGGATGTCTCAGCGTTCTGGAGCATTTCCACCGCCAATAAATGAATCAATTGCCTTTTTCCGAATCCCTAGTATGTGAGTTGTAAAATTCAAAGTTCTAACGTACATTGAATGACATATTTGATTTACAAAGCTCCAGATTTTAGAGAATGACTTCAGTTTATTCACAAGCTCTGTGTGAGACTACTGTGTTCTTTCAGACGGTGGTAGTCGCCCCTTTTACCACCAGGTGATATTTAGCTTAGTTCCTGAAGCACCGTGAACTTCCTTCTTGATAACTTTATTTTATTGTTAGCGTCTTTTTTGGAAACAAAAAGTGCTGATGATATCACAATGTCCACTCGTCAGTCCGTGGTTAACGTATCTCTGCTGATCTGAACATTTCCTTTTTGCATTAGGAAGCATGAACGGTGAGAACAATGGTCTTTGCCTATTGGCCTTCCCATTCATAACTTCACCGCTAGTAGGCGTAAAATGCAATTGAATTCAAATATACTTTATTCCATATGATTGTTACTGAAATTAAAAATGAAAAAATGTGTTACGAAAAATAACTTCGACATTTTCTTTTTCAGGTACAGCTTTCTCGCCAGGAAGCGTAAATGCGTTTTGAATTTCTGCAATATCTCCGGTTCTAAAATGTTCGATGCAAAGAATTCGTTATACGTTGGATACAACTCTTGCAGCCGCATTTTTCCCTTATCATTTCCAAGTTTTCGGAATGAACCGTTTGTTACGCTATATCCCGGTTTCCCAAATATTTACAGTAGCGTCATCGTTCTTACAAACTAAAATAGAAGCGTAGCAAAATGTTTTTAGGACTTTGATAGGTAAGAGATGATTAATTTTACTACGTAGTCCAGCCTGTAAGGAAACGTTTTTTAAAACAAACTGAACATGCGTATTCCAGTTAAAGAAGTCATCAAACCAAACGCTAAGTTACTGAACTTTGTCCACAATTTTAAGTTGGAGATCATTAATCCTGACTGCAAAGTTATTTACGTCACCTTTTTTATGAACATTCCGGAAATATACGGAGTTGATTTTTAAAATATTGTGATAATTTGTTAGAGCACAACCAATCAGATAAATCTGATAGGTCATTATTGACCATTACCTGTAGCTTATGCAAATTCTGACATTTTTGAAAAATGACAGTGTCATCAGCTTATAGCAAAGCATGAGGTGATTGTAGGAACATAGGAAGATCACTAATATATAACAGGAACAGCAACGGTCTCAACATCGAACCTTGAGGAACTCTACATGATATATTAAGTAAGTCAAAGTTTATATTATTTGCAGATACACACTGTTTGCGATTAGAAAGGGAGCTCATTAAGATGTAAAATATTTTGCCACTAAAACCGTATTTGGGTAATTTATGTAGCAGAATATCATAATTTTTCGTGTCGAAAGCTTTTTGGAAATCAAAAACACAAATAGTAAAACAACTCTCCTGTAGTGCTTCGGAAATGTATTTTGACAACTTAGCAAAAGCCATTTCAGTAGATCAGTTTCTTTGGAAACCGAACTGATCCAAAGAAACCATACCATGGGTGAGTAAAAAATCAACCATTCTGCTATGAATAGCCTTTTCAAAAATTTTGCTCAAAATAGGTAACAAAGATATCGGTCTGCAATTAGAGGTAGATTCCCTATCTCCTTTTTTAAAATGAGGAATAACTTTAGCGATTTTAAGACTGTCAGGAAACTGACCTGAATAAAAACTCAGATTTATAATATATGTTATAAGTGGTACCAAAATGGAGACTGAGTCTTTTATGACTCTGCTATTAAAATTGTTTGAACCGGCACTTCTTTTTAGAGAAAAGGAAGTGATAAATTTCAGTATCATCACAGGGCGCAGAAACATTGAAAAAGGGACTTCTCTAATTTTGGATAAAGAATCATAACCTTTAGTGTTTGTGGGAAAGTTTGAGACATGGTTGTGTAGTATACTGGCATGCAAAAATTAAGGACGAGACGGTTTTTCGAATATAATGTCGTGCAGAAGTGCTTCACATCACCTGAAATCATACCACAAGATCCCCAAGATGTACGAATATGGGACAAGTGAGCAAATTCGTCCAAACAAGGAATCCAAAGGATGCAAAGGCACTTTATTGAAAATGTAGCTTCGAACACAACTGGACAGAAGACAGAAAAACGTCCATTTGACAGGCAGCTGCCAAGAAAAATACAGTCTTTAGTAGGATATATGATCACCCTTGACTGCGTTGCAGGATTTACAACGTCTGTCCATGCTGAGGATGAGGTTGTCAAGGAGCTGTTGAGGCATCGCGGCCCATTCCTCTTGTAGCGCCAATCGCAGCTGCAGAATCGTTGCTGGCGGCTGGTGACGTGCTGCCAAGCATCTCCCGAAAAGGTCCACCACGTGTTCGATTGAATTCTGGTCCGGGGACCTTGCGGGCCAATCCATGCGTTGAAAATCTTCACTCTCCAACAGCTCTGCGACAGCCACTGTACGATGAGGTATAGCGTTGTCGTCCATAAAGAGGAACTCAGGACCCACAGCACCTCTAAACAGACGCACGTGAGGCAGGAGAACCTCAGTACAATAGCAAACACCAGTGACTGAACCTCCTTGGAAGATGTGGAGGTCAGTACGGCTACCAAGCAAGATACTGCCCCAAACGAGAACTACGCCACCTACAAACCTGTCACTTTCGATGATGTCGGAGGTGTTATTGCGTGTTCCCCGCTCTCTCCAGATGTATATATGTCCAGAATCGCCCGTTAGACTAAATCGGCTCTCATCCGTAAAGAGAACTCGACCCCATTGCTGATGTGTTAAGTTCTTTTGTTCCTGGCACCACAGAAACCGCCGTCTCCGATGAGCAGGCGTTAATGGCACACACCGTACTGGTCGTCGTGCAAACAGACCACCTTTGTGCAGCCTCCTGGCCACGTAAAACGCGATAACGGACATCCAGTTGTCTGTTACATGTGCCTTGTGATTTCTCCCGCTGTCTGCCGTCTTTCTCTTCTCGCCAGTAGGACAATATACCGGTCGTCCGCCACCGTGGCTGCTCGTGGATGACCACTGCTAAACTCTCGTACAGTTGTATCTGTCGTTTGAAATGCTCTCCAAGCTTGTGAAACGATGGTGTGAGCGATCCCGAACTCTTCGGCCACATTAGTCACACTTCGACCTTCTTCCAATGTCCCAATGACGCGACCTCGGGTAAAGTCATCCAGATGTCGTCTACTAGAATGCCTGTTGGCCATATCACACGGTGGCAGCAACTCGACGTCGTTCAAACCGATGTACACCGTGCAATAATTTTCACCGAATTGCTGAGCGTACACCGCCCGAGTGCTTTTTACCCTTCCGACACTCCCCTCCCCCTACGTCATGCTGCATATATGCGCATGCCCTACCGTACCGGACCCTAGTCTATCTCCTGAGTGGTCTTTCGGTCCGTTCTGCCTGCTCGTTCCGCTGCTATGCTAATTTCTCCTCTTCGTCCTTAATTTTTGCACACCAGTTTATATGGGCAAATGCACTACTTAAAAAGCGTATCCGGTTACTTTTGATAATACATTGTATTTGTGTATGACTTGTAATTAAAATTCTGCCGGTAGTAAAAGAAATAACTACTTCTTTTTGTAAGTGTTCTGCCGATTGTAGAAATACATTTGTCCTGCCCCTTTGTAATGGTTACATTCAAGTTGGAAAACCCTAATTTTTTTTGAGAATTTTAAATATTACTCAGGTTTTCAACAAAGAGGCTTAAATGTATTCTCTTTTATGCTGAATGATTCCTTTTTACAGAACTATAATTTCAAAAACTCCGTTTTGTATCCGAAACGATTCTAAACACATGGCCAATTCATCGGATAATTCGATGTCATCTTTCTTGTGATTTCCTACGTCGGCATAATCTTTCCATTATGAAGCTATTCCTTTGCGTCGTAACTTACGTGATAATTCTCCATTCTAATTCATAACAGATTTCCAAAGGAATGTTATCTGGTGACTTCTTAGCCCGTCTACTTTATTTTTATACTTCTAATATGAAAAATGTATTGAACTACATTTGGATTTAATTCTGATAATAATAATAATGGCGCATATGTCCCGGAACTGAACTTGATTGTGTCGATGCATTGTCTTCCTTTACGATGGGTAGCGGTTATAGTACGTAACTTACTGCAGAAGTGACAAACGCCACAAGACGGCAAATAGGAATGATAAGCCATTGCGGGCGACGCTTAATTTGGTAAGCATTCCGCTCCGGAGCAGATGGATATGTGTTGGGTTTCACAATGGTTGTAAGTAGCGATTTTTCTTTGAGTATGTGTTATGTATTTTAGAAATCCAGTTGATTTTTTTTTTAGTTTACTGGTTCAATCCACTATGGAAAATCCATCTCACATAGCGCAATTTAAAATATGCTCAGTTTCTCCATAGGTGGTGTATTCTCGTTCGTACTGATTTTTTTGATTCTCTAATTCCGAATTTTTCGATTTTCTAAATCTTCTTTTGTGTTGGGACGGATTCCAAAAATGCCCTGATTACAACCTAAAATTGAGTGATATTGCTTTTGTATTACTTACCTCATCGACAAATTTTGCAATCGTGATTTTTGAGTTTCTGATAGGTGTTGTAACCCACAATCAGGTTCAGGTACAGTCACTCAAAAAAAACAAGGTTCAAACCCTTAGTTCACGGTCGTATGAATGCACGCTCTTTTAGGTATTACACATTTAACCTCCCAAAGGAAAAACTAAAATAATACGCACGATTTTTCCTTAGGTTGTCGCTAAATCTCGTTTGTATGATGAGTACCTTTTAGGTGAAGAAATATTTCTTGAAGTTTTATTCGGACAAGTTTTCCTTCCTTTAGACGTTAAAGCCCAAAAGCATCAGAACTAGTGGATTAAGTGATGAAAGAACACTGGGCTCATTTTCGAATATATGTAAGGTAACACAATAGAGAAAGAGCAGTTTTATAAGAACAACTGAATTTTGTTCAAAAGGCTGCGTTTCTCGTTTTGTTTTGAGACCCGTAAAACCAATCATCTTTGCCATAGGGAACTTGTACGATTCTTAAGTTTGGTTCTGTGCTACGAAGAAGTGGAAAAATATAATTCCCCTCAATTTTGTAAATAAAACTCCATGTTGCCGGAAGCCACCTTTAGCATCACAAAAAGACTTAGTTCAGCTTTTCGTTTCAATCAAAACGAAAAAAAAATCAAACATGATTTACTCTTCTTTACTCTAAAAAGTAACTGCAAATTCTTTATTTTTATTTTCAGCCTTCAGCCAGAGGGCCGTTGGTTCCAAAAGAAAAAAGAGGATTTCCTTAAAAAAAATTATTTTCCTCTGCTAGCACTAAAGTCTGGAAAACCTTTTCTATCTTTTTTCATTTCTTCTGCTGTACTCTAAAGATACTCAGTAGTAGTTTATGGATCCAATGATTTCATATGCGGCTTTAGTTTTCATTAAAATGAATCACTTTGAAATATACGCATGATAATGATTTTTTGATATTGCACTCAGAGATCCTACAGATGGATTTCTATTCATCCCAGCATGCGTATGCGAGTTAAACCTTGCTCTTGAACACAATAACTTGAGTATAAAGTTTCAGCTCCAGGATTTTTCTATTAATGCAAAAAAAAAAAAAAAATGATTCAATGTAAAAAGTATTGCGAGCGGTAAAATTCCCTCATTGTTTGAAATTTAGAAATTAACTGATAACAGTAATAAGCACTATGGATGCTTGTTAAGTAGTACAAATTACTTAGTTTTAGGTTAGGTGTAATATGAATCTAGAAGCAACAGGGAATTGACTATTCTTTCAGTTGACACCGAGGGTGCAACTGCTAACGGTCATTCCATGTTCTTACGCAAAAATGTAAGCCAACATTTTTCTGTGGAACAGATCTAGTTTATTTCCACGTTTCCTATCTGAGGGGCATAAAAATCCTTTGAGAGTTCTTGTTGCTTCGAATATGCTTATATTTAAAAAAAAAGTTCTTAAAAAGAAAATGTGCTAGAAAAGTTACAGTGTAGTTACTATTCTTAAAATAAGGGTAGTTACTATTCTTAAAATACACTTTTTTTTCTCATAACCCTATTGCAGTCCGTTCTGAATATCAAATTAAGCTCATGGGATAGTTCTTTATAACCTATCATCATAGAGAGCATCTTTTTAAGATAGTTTAATTGTTTTAGGTGCCTCTTCTATGGTGCACCTGAAACAATTAAATTAAATGTATTACCTGCGCATAGGAGATACAGGAAACATTTTATCAATAACTGGTAAGCACAAATTTTGTCACATGAAAGGTTTATTGTGTTTCTAACGTAACGTTCTAATCTGAATTAAAATATGCAATCAGAATTTTTCTATCACCCTCAGTTTTGGTCCAATGAGATTTTTTATTGCTTTTTTTTTGGAAATTTAGGTATTTTTCCAGTGATAAAAATGTACGTATAATAATATTTCAGCTGATTTCTAACATAGGGCCACAAACAATTTAACATTATAGAGGCACTGGCTGTATGTGTTCCGGAAAACGGGAGCGAATGAGCAAGATGATTCATTAACCTCCGCGTCGCCAGATGGCGCCAGACAGCAGTCGTCTAAGTCATGGAGAGTGACGCTTCATGAACACACCAATACTGCACAGCCATTTTCTTTGAACACACCCAGTGAGTTTGCATTCTGTTGTGTCAAGTGATTTAAAGTTACTGTGTAAGTGTGGTTTGTTATGCAGTGAATAAATATGCCAAAAAAGTGTGTAAACCATCCCGATAACTTCTGTTATGTGTGTGTGGGAATTTGACGTTGAAAGATCAACGACGAAGGTTTACTCCATTAGTTAAAAACTGATACGAACTATATTTTGGCTGTAAGGTGATGTATCAAAATAAGAGCTGTTCTACTCATATCTGCTGTGCAAGCTGGGCAAAGAGGTCTGACAGAGTGATCTAAGGGGATTCGTCACATGAACTTTGCGATACCCATGGTGTGACGTGAACCAAAAAAGCATTTATCGGACTGTTATTTCTGCATTACAAAGATAAAAGGAATTAGTAGTAAATCCAAATACGCGGAGCAGTACCCAAATTTGCCATCTGCTATGGGGCCAATTCCGTGCGGTGAGGACTTACCTGTACCACATCATCCTTCACATGTTATAGTAGAAGCTGAATCGGAACATGATTCAGCTACGCGAAGTTGAAAATGGGGAGCAAGATGACCCTAGTACCCCTTCATTTTCACCTTATCTGTTAACTCAAAACGAATTAAATGACGTTCGGGATTTCAAATAGTCTTAAAAACAGGCTAGGCTAAAAGACTAGAATCTCATTCAGAATGACACAAAAGTGTATTTTTATCGTAACCGGTAGAAAGAGTTTCAGGATATCTATTCTGCAGAAAATTAGTGAGCGTACTGCAAAAATATTTGCGCTGTGATGGATGTTCTTGATCATTAACATAGCACAATAGAGTGGAGACTGTTCATTGACTCATCGAAACGTAGTTTGAAGGCTGTCCTTTTGCACATCGGGAACAAATTTCTTTCTGTGACGTAACTTATACAACTAACAGGAAGGAAACATATGTAAATATGCAAATCCTGTTGGGGAAAAAAATCAGCATGATAAGTACTTTTGGACCATATGTGACGATTTAAAAGGCGTTCCGTTGTTTAACGGGTTTGCAGCTCGGCTATACTAAATTATATTGTTTCTTCTGCGAATGGGACAGCAGGGACAAGAAAAATCATTACATCAAAAAGGAAAAAGCTTGGCTAAAGCACTGGCAAAGAAAAATCACTGACGCCTGGACAGAAAATATGCGCAAAGCGTGAATCACTGACACCTGGACAGAAAATTATTGTACGTCTCTCACTAGTCAACTCTAACATGATTCTTCTACCTCCACTTCATATAAAGTTAGGGCTTTTCAAAAACTTTGTGAAGGCAATGGATAAAAATGGTGATGGGTCCCTTTATCAGATGGAAAAATCTGTTCGTGGAGGTGATGCCAAAATCAAGGAAGGAATTTTTGTGGGCCCCCAAATAAGAGCTTTGATTGCAGATGGAAAATTTAAATACCTGTTAAGCCAACTTGAAAAATCAGCGTGGGAGTCATTTAAAAGTATTGTGCAAAATGTTTTAGGAAATTTTAAAGCTCCGAACCACGGTGAGATTGTGTGTGAACATTTACAGTCATGCAAAGATATGGGCTATAATATGTCCCTCAAAATGCTTTTCTTGGACTCCCATCTCGATTTCTTTCCTCACAATCTGAGTGCCGTTAGTGATGAACATGGGGAGAGATTCCATCAAGACATCTGTGCCATGGAAATAAGGTACCAGGGACAATGGAGTTCAATAATGCTTGCTGATTACTGTTGGACGCTGAAGAGGGATATTCCAGATGCCAAACATAGAAGGAAATCAACAACTGTCACATTTTAGGTAAGTTCAATAGTGTCCTGAATGTATGTAAATGTACACATTTCATACAAAATCGTGGGTGATAGAGAAAAGGTATCAACATTTTTGAATTCCGCATGCTACATTCTATTACGATCAAGTTTTTTCCCTCGTGTGCCAAGAAAAAAAAAATAATTGTGTTTACCAGTGTAATAGATTCAAAACTTCGAAAGAGTAATAGGCCATTTGGGAGGCGCTTTGTGCGTGATAAATCGTGTTGCGTATCAACACTGTCGCAATTCATTTGTTTATTTATATTTATTATTAATATTTATGCTGTTACATTTCAGTTTCATACATATATGTCATTTCATAGTTAATTTACATAACTGCAAGGGGAAACAAGGAAAAGGCCTAGTAAGGCCTAACGAGCCCTGATTCCCTACTTGCAATTAAGCAGTCACAGGAATGTCAACGGTGTTAAGTGTTAAACACATTGTACTAGTTTAAGCATAGCATTGCCTTGTATTTGGACTTTGAAACCCATGAAAGAAAATAAAAAAAATATGAGATGAAATGTAAATAAAATGCATGATTGTTGAAAAATTGGTAACGCACATTTCTCTCTCTCTCTCTCATAATGTGTAAAAACGAAATCTCAAAACACAATAGGTTTAACAATATGGAATTAAATAAAATACACACCGCTCGACAGTAGAGGCTACAATAGTTTCACAACAGGAAGTATCTGTCAAAGCGTAATGAATAATTCGGGGCGTGTGTCGCCAGTTGGTTTTCTATATGACTACAGTTGCGAACCAATCACGTGATAAGTGAAGGAGATAAAATGGTAAAACTTCACGGCGTAGATAAGATTGGTCGGCCTCATGCGGAACTGTGGACAACTGCATTCCATTGACCTCATTAGCGTAAGCACTTATTACCGGTAAGAATGCGTGGGCGATATTATCAGAATCCTACCATCATATGCTTATCTTTACCAAAGGGTGCTTTGATCATAGGGCTACATACCGCCCGTCGGTCCTGCGTTGGATCGCGGGGAAATGCATTGACATGTAACAATTATCTGCCGAATGTGACAACAGTGGTTGTTGACGGTAACGTGTATCGCCTTAGTGATACTGTGGGAAATTGACAGAAGTCCGAACTCCCGGATCGCCGCATTCGACGACAAGCCATAGTAGCCAAACAATCCACAGACGTCATTCGTCGAGGTGTACAAGCAGCAATAGATACCGACAAGAACGGGGAATCTAAGTTTGGCTAAGGCAGGTTTGCGCTATCGCCAGCTATTGCAGAGTCGGCTACTCACCGTAGCAAACAGTCGCTCCAGGTTGCAGCGGGTCCATACCAGATATACGTGACGGTTATGTAACCATGTCGAATTCACCGATGAGTCACGTTTCTTTCTCAGCACGCCAATAGCCGAATGACGGTACGGAGACGAGGGGGTCACCCAAACAATATTGCTACCATCCGTGAGCTTCATGCAGATATCCAGTCTCGTGTCAAAATTTGAGGATCTTATACGTTTCAACTACCATTTACTGCTCGTAAGCTTAGTAGGTACAATAACAAACACTTCAATAACGCGTGGATGAGACGCACTTGCCCGTTCTGTTGCAGTGACTTTGTGGTCGCGGTATCCCCAATGCCAGTTTCCACAAGATACCTCCCCCACACTCAGTGCCAACATCAGCAGACAGCATTGCTTTGGTCAGTGCGATCCCAAGACGTCTTTCAAATATAGAACTTGTCGGACGTTGGCAGACTCGTTAACGCCTTTTAACAAATCCCTCTCAATTTTAAGGACTTGTATGCATATGTAAGCGACTCATGGTCAGTGCAGTGATGTCTTAGAGCACCGTCATGGGACTTTCACATTCGATGCTACACCTAATGTGACCTCAGAAGTGGTCATACAACTTACTGACTGAGGTCACATTATACTGTCTCTTCGCGTATCTCATTCATGTAAACGCTCAGAATTTCAATCACTTCTTTTCCACCTACTTGTCTACATGTGTGGCATATTTCGTCTCGTTTTATACTACATTCCTCCTTGGAGTGGTCTTTTCTATGTAGAGTAGTGTACACAAGTGAGGTATATAGTTCTTCCATTAGACAGTCAGGAACAATGGAATACTTAGATACATGTTTTTCGAACGGGCTTTGAGAAACTTCGAACTTAATGAGTCAGAGGAGGTATAACGTTGAGTCCTTTTTATGCAACCAGGTTAATACATCCTCTTTCTCAAATTCCAACTTCTTTGAATCTTAGCCGCCTATCATTTATTATCAATTAAGACTGAGATGAGTACCCAATTTACAAGAATGATGTTAGTTCTCTTTTGATATTTCAAACTGAAAAGTCCGTAGTAAAATATCGAAAGAAATTGTGAAGATCAACCACCTAGCGTAAAAGCTTTACATCTGAAAAATCGTGGTTGTGTTCATACAAATCTACAAAGAGAAATTTTAAACTCAGCTTCTACAAGACGTGAAGAAGCAAAATACACAAAATAAAAAATGGGTGTAATACATAGAAAATATCCGTTTCTTTGCATAATCAAACAACATCTGCATGCAAGCTTTCGCACACAAAGTGGCTGGCTTCAACAGGAAAGTCGTTGACCCTGACCTAAAAGATTCCGATGAAAATTCGAATTCTTAAGAAACATGAAAACCTAACAGGTGACCGCATGTAGCCTTTTGCTGGCTACATGGATTCAAATATTCATGAATTTCGATCGTCGTAGTTCACAAGCAAGGGGAACTTTCTAATATGCGTAGATATCTACAGACGAAACAATAAAATGACAGTATACGTATGTATTTTCAAGACGCATGCCCCTTTAAATTACAGTGTGTCAGCAGGAAATAAATAACATTAAGGTATTTATTGGAGGTAAAATACCTTAAGTTTACTATTCATTATTGGAGTGATCAGAAAATGTTGATATTTTCGTAATTATCCCATTTGCTGGCTATTCGTGACGCAGCTGTAACAAGGACAAAATTTGTGACCTGAATACAACTTGTCTGGAGCCAGAAAAATCTGAACTTCAATAATACAAGTGAAACTACGTTCACAGTTGCCTACAACTGACCTCTGCAAATACTTATCACGTTTTGGAATCGATTGATGTTTTGTTGTGTACAAAGTATTTTCGCATTTTGTGATAGAAAAAAAGGTAATCTGCTTTGCAGACACAGGACGTATACATATTCTGAAAGGTCAGGTTCCACCATGTCTGTACAAAATATAAAAACAGTTGGGCGGGATTGGCTCAGCTCTGTTCCTTTGGAATAGGTTTGAATATAAGGAAACTAAGGATGGTTTTGGTCATTTTATGCTATTTCTATCACAAAAATAAGAACGCGAGGCAAACCCCGAAAGAAGATATGTGGAGATGCTGTAATCGTTTGGATGTGTCAGTACGGGCTTGCGGAGTTTCGTTGTGGAGATAACTCATTCGCTTATAAACACACCTCTGGAAAACTACCAAATCTAGCTGATGAGAACAAATTGAAAACATTGATCAAAAGCAACCCATACGATATGACCCTAGGGGCTACCCAGATGCTTCCTCACTCAGCAACTCCACGGCATTGAATTTGGCACAGTTTGGATATGTCAACGGCTTGGATGTTTGGGTACTGCACTGTGTGAGTCAAAAACAACTTTTTCTTTATCACACGCTTTCGGTTTACTGCTGAAATGGAATGAAAACGCCCCGTTTCTAAAACGAATGGTACATGCAATGAGAAATGTACTGTCCGCACTTTTATCGAATGGGAAAGATGGGGAACAAGAAATATCAGCCGCCATATCCACTCAAAAGGCCGGTATGCATCCAGACGAAAAAGGGGTTAGAAGTGGAAAAGCCTCTTGTATAATGAGCTGCTACCGAGCACATAAGGGTATAATTCTCAGAGGCAATTTTACCATATGAACCATCTGATGATCGTAGCCATCCAGGGAGCGCAGTGGCCAAACAGCTGGCATGTAATCATCCGTCCGAGACAGGTCCGAATTCGAATCCCAGTGAACGAAGTAGGTTGGGTTTTCCTTATGTCACTGGCTGTCTTCCTTCCCTGGAACCAGTAGCCCTAAATTAGGTGCGGCAGACTACTTGTGACCCATCGAGTTGCCCACAATGGTCCTTAAGCCTCAAAGTAGAAAGGCCGTACTTGATAACAAACGTCCAGAAATGGTCAACAAGAAAGCAGTTATCTTTTACCAGGACAACGTCAGACCTCGTATTTGTTTGTTCTTAAGCACAAAGTTGTTGGAACAGAATTGCAATCTCCTGCTTCAGGGTGCCCATTCAACGGAAGTTGCGCATTCATATCATATTTCCAGTTTTTTTGGTTTCTGCAGCACTCGCTCAAAGGAAGAATTTCGATTCTGTGGAAGTCTTCAAAACAAATTTCTTTGCCCATAAACCCACAGAATTTCGGGTTGGATAAAATCCTCGATCTATCCTGCACATGACGAGAGGTTAAAAATGATCATGCCTGCAGTAATAAGCAAAATGGAAATAGGATGTGAAAGTTTTGTATTCCGGTTCTGCATACAAATCCGAAAAGACTCCTCACGCAGCCCAATACAATTACTGTAGCAGACTACAACCTCCAAATGTTTACTTTTTATGGTAAAAATATAACACCATAAAAATTAAAAATTTGGTGGTTGTAACAAAACTACTAAAGTAATAAATAAATATCATCAAAAGAACTCTCTGAAACAAATAATTATTCTGAAGGCTTTGTTTTAAGTTGACCTATTTTACTTATATACATTGGGCAACAAAAGCAGAAAGCATGCGTAAGTTCAGATCAAATAAACAACGTATATTCACAATTACAGCTTTAAAGATCGTTTGTCTCTGCCTCATCAGGTCAAAGTGTAGTGTAAATATTTAAATCATTGTGTCATTCTGAGTGTTCGACGATAAGGGATTTTTGGTTGGCTGTTTCCACATGTTGTTTGTGTAATCATTCGCAGATGCAAGAGTGTTTCAAAGATGCTGAGAACTATAGAAATATAGGATATGTGCTGCTGCAACTGCAAGGAAATGACAAAGAACGCGGCTGGGACAATATCCGACAAGAAATCACGCAGAAATATTTTTAGACTTAAATCGATTCAAAAGATACGGTAAGATAAACGCATCAAAAGGGATCAGAAAGGTTCTTAATGCACCCGTTTTCCCGATGAACACTTTGACCATACTGACTGATCTGTTTATATTTCTGACAGGAGATGCATTAGCACTGGAAGTTCGACACATGATGAACGGAACGCAACAGAAACACAAGAAAATAGGCAAAATTTTCAAATATTGTTTCATATATAACGCATACTATGAACGTATCGGTACTTCATATTTTCGATCATTCTTCATATGATTTATAGTAAAAGCTCTGCTTGTTCGAATGACATCAGAATCTTGAGCTGAGAAAAATAAAACAAATGGACGCAAACGGAAAAATCTTGCAGTACTTTGAGCTGTATATGTATATTTTTTATTTTCGCTATTCTCAGAATATTTATCATATGTCCACTTTTGACAAATGGTTTGTTGAAGACAAATCGTACGACTAGAGGAAGATTCATTTTTTAAAAGCTTAGAACGTATGAAAAAGTACTACACACTGTTTTTGGAAATCAAATGGAACTGAGCGTTATCATATTTCATCATTCTTGTGTTTTCTCAACCGTTTTAAGAGAGTGGTTAGATAAATAGAGACTCTTATTGGCATATTATATAGAAAGCTAATTTTTGCAGACAATCATAGTTTAACAAATAAAACTGAGCTGTGCTTCACGTGGTTTCGTACGTGAAGGGCAAATCAACTTGTTCACTTGTTTGTCCATATTTATTTACTGTTTGTTTATTTCGTACCAGCCAAAGTACAAGACAATTTGTTCTAGCAACTATTAAGTGAAGCCTAGTTTTTGATATCGAGTAAAGATACGTAATTTTTTAACATTCAGTAACCGTCAAAGTGTTTAACGGCCAGTAACAAATTCAAAAGCTTAACACTGAATTTATTATCCCAAGGACGTATACGGATTGCGTTTTTCGTTGGTAAAAACGTGACTATGAACCTATTAATTACGAAATGATCCTAACACCTTTTCTCCTCCTTTTCTGCAGTTTTAGTGCCAGACAGTTCTAGGCTCTAGAATAAATCATGTCCATTTCATTTCTTCTTACCCGGTGGCCTAACGTTTGCCTTCATTTTCTTCATGTATTATACTTTTGTACAATATATTCCAATATTTTCTTCTGGTCTTCATATTCACCTATTTCCACATTTGTCCGATTGAAGTTTCTCTCCCTCTAGTCCCCGGAAATATTTCACCCATATTAAAATAATACCTCGTGCTCTGTCCTTCACTTCTATTCTTGGCATCTCTTGCTTCCATCTGAGTATCCTTATCTCCGTTCTCTGCATCTGCTTCAGTTTCTGACACGTGTAAAAGAACAGATCTCCCAGCAGTTTTGCATAATTTTTATTCACATTTACTATCTTGCTTGTGACAGATTACTTCCAATTTATTCCATCTGTTCTCACTTATGTGCTCAACTTTCGCAGTCTACGTATTTAACCCCTTAACCGGCTGGAACGAATTAACTATTAAAATTAGCTGAAATAAGCTGGAACGAGTACACTCGCTGTCTAAGAAGCGGATCGAACGCTGCTGCGTGGAGTGAACCTGCTCATCGGAAAGCATTGCTTAGCACTTAGTGTGGTATTTATAGTGGTCAATTAAGCGAAACTAATATTTTCTGACTGATGCTGATCTGCAAAAAGGACTACAACAATGACGACGAACCTAAAACGGAAGAAAGATGTTTTAGCCACTTTTGTCCACCCAGTTGAATGATGTTCGAGTCAGGGACACTAGCCCTTCCTCATCATGCCTTGGGGCATTTAGAAGAGAGTAAGGGACAAGACAATAGCTCTTATTACATGTGAAGCCTGCATGGTTGGCACTGCTGAGATGAGAAGGAGAAAGGAATTGTTTTACTGTAGCTTTCGCTCAACTCTATCGCTACGAAAACATTTTCTGTTTGGTGAGTAAACGTTTTTCAAACTGTTGAAGTGTTTCATTAATTGTATTCGTAACATTTCGGAGCTCCACCTGGGGGACTGTAAAAGTGAAAAGGTTGATTTTTTTTCTGATTTTTTTTGTTGCGCTGGTAATTTGACAGCATGGAGATATGCCACTGGGACCGACAAGGTGCATATTGGGCTCTCTCTGTCTCTTGCTCAAGTTTAGTAAAGCTCTGCAGTATAAAGAGAGTGGGTTTCGTCGGCGAGGCTGCTGTAAGTGTAAGCACTTGTAGTGAGTGGTGTCTGAAGTGCTGAAGTATTGATTGCAGCCTGGAGGATAAACGTGGTAACTGAGTGATGAAATTGTGTATCTTCTTTTTCTGTAAAGGGTTGGATGATGATTTAAATCTTCGTGCTTGTGTAAATATATCTCTTGCTGTCCCGGACGATTCGTCCAATGGTATGATTGGTCCAACGCCGATTCGTCCAATGGTATCATCTTACCAACAGTAAACTTTTTCATTTTCCAGAAAGGTATAATAATTTAAATTATTCTCCTCTTTATATCCTTTAGAAAGATAATTTCCGTATATTTGGTAATTGTAAACATTTTACATAAACCTTGTAAGAGGCACTCAATGGAGCATTTCTCAGCTGTTTGCAAAGCACCTAAGCCGCGGGCATTTTTTGAAGATTTTAATTTACTACCTAGATATTTAGTATTTGTAAATATGTTATAAAACCTATAATAAAAGGCACTCATCCTATCATTTCGCAGGTCTTTACGAAGCACCTAGGCCCCGGGCCTTTTAAGAAGATTTTCAGTTACAACCTAGATATTTGGTATTTGTAAACATTCTATAAAACCTTATAAAAGGCACCCGTCGTATCATTCCTCAGGTCTTTACGAGGCACCTAGGCCCCGGGCCTTTTTAGAAGATTTTAAGTTACAACCTAGATATTTGGTATTTGTAAACATTCTAAAAACTTTATAAAAGGCATTCGTTGTATCATTTCTGAGGTCTTTGCAAGGTACCTAGGCCGCAGGCCTATGAATTAATATTTCGTGCTTAAGTAAAAGCGCAATATTATTAAGTTGATTTAATATGTAAACGTTATGAATATGACATCGCTGGAATAAAAACTGTTGAAAAGGCCTCTGTCCAAACCCCAAACGGTTGTTTCCATTAGGCAGTTGGCGGAAAACCCCACTGCATTCTGCAAATAGAAACGGAACACTAGTATTTTATATTATTTCATGCAAAAAGAGAAAAATTGAAGTTGATAGAACGGCTCGTACATCAGTAACTTCATACAACAGCAAGGACAGTATAACAAGAAAACGCGATTCAAAAAAAAAAAAAAGAAAAGAAAAAAAAAGAAATCTGTAACCACAATATTACGCAGGAAATGTAACATTATTTTACATTCTTTGGACTACCGGTACTTTCGTATAACATCGGAGATAGAATCAGAACAGTTGAGACTTTTATAGCACGAGTAGCACTTCGGACAGAGAGGACGGAATTAGACCAATCGTCCATTGGACGAATTGGCATTGGACCAATTGTACCATTGGACGAATCGTACCTTTGGACCAAGTGTTCATTGGACGAATCGGCATTGGACCAATCGTCGTTGGACGAATCGTACCAGACCCATCTTTTGCGCTTTAAAATGCTACAAACTTATGGAAACGTATGCATTGTATTTCTATTAGTTGTGAGGCATACAAATTCTAATCTTGTCTTGTTTGCAGTCTTTTATGTACATTTTATTTAACTGTCGTTGCTTTCTGTGAACGTAACATCATATCTGAGCTTGCAAGCTTTTCTGTTCCTGGGGTCAATACTCTCAGTCAGATGTCAAACGACGAATACAATCCAGATGTGCGAAATCTAGTATACATTTCGGTATTGAATGGCGTGATTTCGCCTGTTCAGCTTTGTCAACTTCAATGACATACAGTTATTATTTCGCAGGAGCTTAACTTATTTGTTGAGCCTGTTAAGAGTTTCGTCGTTAATAGTGTACTAGCCTCTTTGAAGTTGTCGCGTGTGACTTACACTCTGACTTAACCTTCCTTTCAAGTTCCTGTAATTCTAGGTACATTTGATTTATTCACGGTAACCTTTATTTGTCTGAACGACACGTTTTCCTTCTGGATGAATTTAACTTTGGCAACACCTGACGAATCATGAGTCGAAGAGTCATTCTAGGGTATAAGATGTTACAACACATTGTTTGATTTCTGCCATCGATATTGATTTAACGGCTAACATTTCTGCAATTCCGTGCCAATGGTAGCTCGATGTCATGTTTACAATATCAAACGAACATGGTAGAAGAACGTTATATATCGCAAATTGGAGGGGGATATAATTGAAATCATATTAAAGATTATACAATCAGCAGTTCGGTACAAAATGCTCATAGCATACAGACGCTCTATCAAAATAAATCTCGCAGGACATCAAAAAACAACTGCACGTATATCTATAAATTATGGAAAATACCCCAGAAAAATCGCGATAACTCAAAAGATTGAAGAGGAAATGTTCTGAAATTTTGTAAAAACCTGCACGTTAGAGAAAGACCCAAAAATAATATCGTAAGAAATACTTCAATCCAAAGAAAATGAGCATATGAAGAGTCAGGTGAAAAATGGGTCAAAATGAAACTGCTTAAGTACCTGAATGCGGAATTGGACCACCTCTCACAGTAATGTAGGCCTCATGTTTAGGTAGCAACAACCACTGTTAGTCTAAATCTTGTTTAAACCCCTCCAGGTCTTGCAAAGGGGGCTACGGCACAAATACGTGTCATTAGAGCATCCCAGACATGCTCGATAGGCTTAGGTCAGGAAACCTTGTGGCCATTCCATACGGACAACGGCCTTCTCTTGAAGATATTGTTCTACCAGCTTCGCACTGTAGGGAAGAACGTCATCGTCTTGTAAGGAAACGGTATCTCCTATCACACCTGAATAAGAGAAAACATAGCGGCACAGGACATCAAACAACTTGTTTCGAGCATTCATGGCCCCACTTGGAAAAACATAGAGGTCAGAGGTTCCTTCTAATGAGATGCCACTCAAACTAACACGCTACCACCACCATAAATATCACTTCACGAGTGAAGGAGGGATGATAGCGTGTCTGTATTTTTCTCGATATCAGAGCAGGCCTGAACACCATATGCAAAGTAAATCTGGACTCCTCTATAGCAAGTACTGCTCCTTTTTTCATTCCAAATGTCGTGAAGTCTTGGCCAATTCAAAGGCTCTGTCCTGTGACGATTGTAAGGGGAAGGCTAAGTGCTGGTGTCCTAGCATAAAGGCCCTCCTTTCGTGAAGCCTTCTGCGCGCAGTAGATACAGACAGCTGTGTTCTTGTGGCAACAGTAGATTGCAGCTGTTTCAGGGTAGGTTTCCTATTCTTCCCGACAGTTGATAGGAGATATGGACCATCCACACAGATGTTGAAGTCTTGAGCCTACCTTAGATGAACCTTCGAGATGCTGATTGCGTGTTTTGAAATCGATTCCATAGTCTGTGGACCACATAAAGATTCACATGTAACCATCTTACAACTTCCACCTGACTTTGGCTTGCCTGTAGTCTTTCTATCGTTCTCCACCGCAGTTCATATGTTAAATGATATCTCGCAGCCATTATGGATCTTCTATTTCAAAATTCATTCTTCAGACTCTGTAAACGATGTGATGCACCCTTCCACAACAGAGCCTGTTATGGCACGGCACTTTTGCATAAATTGATGCCATCGCCACTCGTTTGTACACGATATTCTGATTTCGCATTGCATTTCTAGTCTATTTGAGTTTTCTGCATGTCCAAATCTACTTTCAATAATCGCTATTTTTTTTAGTTTTTTCCTTAATTAATGAAAACCAGTGTATCAAGGAATTTCTCTATTTTTTGTGAAAGAAGATATGGCTGTGGAGTTAAAGACTTAGGATACTTTCTGATAATATTGTTTAAAAGTACTGTTGATTTGTTTTTCTGATTAAAGGTTTAACGACCACCATGAGCAACTCAATGGGCTATAAGAAGTCGCCCGTCCCTAATTTAGGGCCACTGGTTCCAGGGAAAGGAGAGAGCCAGTGCCGTAAGACAAACACAACATCCATACCTCACCGGGATTCGAACCCGGACCCCTTACGGACGAATGATCAGAGGCCATCGCTTAGACCACTGCGCCACCGGGGCTGCATTGTTGATTTGTACCTTTATCGTTATTTTCTTGGCAAAAGAACGAAAACTTAAATCTCTCAAGGTTTACAGGCTAAGGGTAAACCTCTTAAGACTTGTAGCCTTATTGAAACTTGTTTCTCTGAAAAAACGTTTAAGGATTCAGCTTTAACAGTAAGCTGAATAATTAATCTGCTTAATTGTTGCCGTTGCTTAAGATCTAGGTAACTTAATATTGAAACTGGTAGGTATAGAACACACTCAAACGGCTAAGGAAATTAAGTAAATCAACATTGGCTTTCTACACTGTTAAAAGTTTTGTACTAGGTTGCACCAAAAAGTGGTGCTACACCAGCTGCACGACTTTCTGAAAAAATATACACCATTCTTTGGTGCAAACAAAACCCAACAACATGGTGCAACTTTGCACCATGTTACAGTACAAGGTTGCACCGCTTTATGGTATAAGGTAGCGCCATGTCTTTCGGTTTTGTTTGCACCACACAGTGATCTATCTTTTCTCAGAAAGTGGTGCAGCTGGTGTAGCACAACATTTTAGTGCAACTTACCACAAAAATTTTAACAGTGTATAGTTTCACTTTATTGGCTCTTATGGTACGCCATTGCACGTTAAGCGCATCATCTACAAGACAGTTGTAGTCTTCAGTTCAAATCACAACAACTTCCATCTCAATCCGAAATATAGTTATCGCTAACTACCACGACTCACAAAATTCGTGAGCTTACATACTTTCACTTGCTGTCAGCTCGTTGTATTAACATAGATCCTCTAAGAAACATTACTCTCAGACATGGGCGCCGACTTTACCAAATAGTTGGAGGTAAGACAGGCGCGAAGAGATCAAACGTAGGAGGGGCAAGTCTCTTCTGTTATTTTGCTGAATATTAATATTTAAAAAAATATAAGTCGGCATGTGATTTTATAAAAATATCCAGAGAGATTTTATTTCCAAACGCTTATTAAAAAATATGAGAAATTAGCGCGATTACTCAAACAAAGAATGAGAAGTGCAAAACAAATACATAAAGGCGCTATAGATTACACGTTTCTGCATTTTTATTTATTTATTTTATTTTTGAGTAATCATTTTTAACATTTACCACATATCACGCGAACATGCCATACAGGATACTGGGCTGGCAACCAAATTTCTTATCAAATGAGCAATGCTGAATATGGGACAATAGTTTTTATTTATTTTGTTATTTATTTTGTTATTTATTTTGGAAATAAATCGCTTTGGCCTCATAAGGTGGGGCTCGGTCCGTCTTATAAAGTACAGTACAATTCTATAATGAAAATAAATGTATTTATTGCAATTAGCACTGCATACGATAGCATGGGAAAGCATTTTTTCTCTGTAGAAATATTTCAACTCACGCATTTCGAAAATGACATGTAAACACAAAAACAAAACTTATTTAATTAAACAAGTCGAGAAATATTGGGTGGGCACTGCACCCCCTAGTAAAAATATTGGAGGGGCAATATCCCCTTTGCTAGTCGGCACCTATGCCCTCATAATGTTGCTGGTAGCAAACTGTTGGCTCAATCGCTCCCCTTTGACTACACATTCAGCTCTTATCTCAGGAGTCTTTACGTAGTTGACCTGCTGTCGGGATTGCCAACATCAAATTTATTAGTCTGAATTATGTGGCGTTAAGTTAGAAAATATTTAACGAGAACAAGCGATATTTACATAAGAACATAGTAACTCAAAAGGGAAGTTAAATTAACCGACATACTTTACTGATTCTATAGAGTAAAATTCATTTTTCGGTGGCGTCAGCGAAATCGCATTCTTGTGCTCCTTGATCAAATGCTTTCCCGATTAAGCTACGGCGACGAAGTTTACCGCGGCAGCTTCGCCGTCTTAGCTTGAGCGTACCTCTGAGGCAGGTACGTCACATATACCACCCCCCTCCTCCCTCTTCCCTAAAAAAGGGCTGAGACGGAATCGTAGATGTAAGGGTCGCCCGCAATCGAACTGTCAATTATGGATTTATGTACTTTTAATATTGTGATGAACACGTGCGGACGGACGTTTCATTCCGCCATTTGTTGTTTCAGATAAGAACTGATATTCTTCACCACCCACGTGATACGATTATAATCCTATGGGGGATTAAGAGAGGGGTGCATGAACACCTGGGGCATCTGACCTTGAAGAGTCAGCTGCTCGAGTGTTTCTGTTAAGCAAGTTGTCATAATGCTTTTGTATACGTGCAAGGTTGTAATCCCCTGCGGGTATCCGACGACATTCCTGAGTACAGGTATTTCACGTGCTGACCGGGAAAACCAGTTTTTCTTGCGCATGCGTGATAGAGGACAGAAAGGGCGAGGAGGATTAAGTGAGACAGTTGAGCTTCGGTCGTCAAGGAGAGAGGGTCCTGGTTTGGACACCAGTTTCTGACGGAAGGACTGCGGTTATCGCAGACGTGCAGCGTGGTGAACGGGAAGGAGGATTCCTTCGTCCACCGGGTATCGCAAAAAGTCCACCGGGTATCGCGGAAAGTATCGCGGAAAGAATTGTGGAAAGGTAGCACGTGGTCAGCTCGGGAACCTGAGCGGAAAGTCATCGGAAACCCGTGAAGCAAATGTTATCGGAATAATAAAGTCTTGTTGTTCTTTTTTATTTCCGTGTACTGGACTGAGTTTGTCGAGGTAATTATTCTTCTACACAAGGACGCCTTCAGCCGCCTTGATAGCCAGATCGTATAGTAAAGGCGAGGCGGTAGCTCGCTATACGGCGGGGAAACAAAACGTATTATCTAAGAATTGATATATCTGGCCCTACAGCCAGAAAAAGTGGCGCAGTCGGTAGGATCAGCCTGAAAGCGAGCTCATGAGTGACGTGAATGGCGACACGTGTGAAGAAGGAACAACGGACTTTTTGTGAAAATTCCTATGATCGAATGACAGAACTCTGACGACGTGCCGACCGGAAGAAAGAGACACCAGCGTGCTAGCCGAGATAAGGCATATATCGTGTCGACCGAGACAAAGACAGTGTGCACCTCAGCGTACGGAAATCCCAAGCCGGACGAGGATTTACAAGCAAGACAACAGAAGAAGCAGAAGGGGGCCTGAGTGCTCCGGTAACGTACCACATTTTTTTTCTGAGATTATTTCTGTGTCTTTGCCTGTGCATTTGGTATAATTTAGGGTTAAGAGTAGAAGTTCTCATCATGGTACTAGAAAGGAAAGGGAAAGCTAATAATTAGATATTCTCAGAGTAAAGCATTGTAAAGTAAAATTTTGTAACAGTTAATTTTATGTCAGTTGCTAGAGAATGCGAAGTGTCAAAATATTTTCGTTAAGTAATAAGTGTTTAGATAAGTCGAGATTTCATGTTTACGATTTGAGAAATTTGAAGCTAAAATAGCGTAGTGATTTTTTTTTTTTACGTGTAGCGAAAGAGGCAGAAGGAATATAAGTATTCTGAGTAAAACAGGATAATAGATGTTCGGGTAATGCATGAAGGTAGAGATAGGTTAGAAACAAAACAAGAAGCAGATTAACCTTCGATGATTTAATGCGGAAGTTTGCATGATTTCTTTTCTTATTTCTTTGCATGAGTGTATTTTTTGAATGTGTATTGTAGTGTATTATCATGACTGAGCTTTTGGAAGGGAAAGTTGAGGATAATTTAGACGCGGACAACAAGGATAATAGTTTTCTTAGCGATTCAGAATTAGATTCTAGTAAAGAAGTAAGCATTAATATGGAAGACAAGAAAAATAATCCAGCTAGAATGGAATGGGAACTTAAATTTAAAATGCTTGAGATAGAAGAGAGAAAGGCTGAGAGGGAACAAAGAATGCTAGAATTACAATTAGCGGATAGGAAAGAAGAAAGGAATTTGAGTTAAGAAAATTAGAATTAATTAATGAGAAAGAGAAGGAGTCTATTAAAAGTAAAAATGAGGGTAAGTTGGCCGACTACATGAGAATCTTAGAAAGAACTTTACCCAGAAGTCCCAGTAAGCCGGAAGAAATTCTGGACTTCTTTGATTCGTTAGAAAGGGCATTTGTATTACACTCAGTACCGGAAGAAATGAAAGGTCGTTTGGTGATAGCCTTATTCAATTCAGAATGTGTGAACCACTTATTTCGTCGTTTGACTATAGAGCAGTACGATAAGTACGAAATAGTTAAGGAGGCAATTTTGATGGAATGCCATTTGACTCGGATATTTATTTGAAACAGTTTGAGAATATTAGTAAGAACAAAGGGGAAAGCTACTTGCAGTTAGCGGGACGTATTAAGAGGACCTAACATACTACATCAACAGTAGTGAAGTGAAAGAATTCGATCAGTTGGTCAATTTGTTGGTATGCGACAAATTCAAAACTTTGTTGTCCCCAGAACTGAAGACCTACATTCTTCAAAGAGGTTCCGTAGGGAAGTTAGTTCCTTCGACAGAATTAGGAGAACTTTGTGATTTATACGAAAGTCACGTGGGAGCTATGGGAATAGAAGTAGGAAGATGTAAACCCAGTCATCCCTTGGGAAAGTATTTCAAAGGAGGTCAATCAGAAGCCTGGAAGGAAGTTTTCAGACAGGCGGAAATCAATTGAAAGGAAAGTTTTACGGGACAGATCAGAGCGTCGGACATAAGCCAGGTTATTCAGCAGCGAGGCCTATCGTAGGGAATACCAGTTTGGATAAGGGAATTATATGCTTTAGATGTGGAGTAGTAGGGCACCGTAAAGCAAACTGTAACCAGAAGGCATCCCAGAGTACTTCCAGCTCTTACTCTCAGAATTGGAGGAAAGACCCCCCAAATAAGGTAAATAGAGTAGCGATGGGACAAAGGGGAGCCGAAAATGTTTCAGAGAGAAGGATAGAGCCGGTAGAGATAAGTGATGATAAAAGAATGACGGCTAAGGTAGATAGAGTTTTAGGCCAGGAAGGGAGTCAGAACGAGGTAATAGAAATTCCGGTAGGAGAAGTGAAGAGGTTAAGTCGGAATGCGGAAAGAGCACCGAAATCCTTATTGACTCAGGCGCGGAGGTGAGTTGTGTAAGAGGAGGGTTACTTGGCGAAGAGTTGTTGGAACCAAAGGGTAGAATAATTTTAAGAGGCTTCGATGGTAGTAAGGGAGAGTTTGCAATTAAACAATTGAGATCTCCGATTAGATGAAGAGGGATTAGAAACAGGAGAAGCGCCAGAAAGTTTTTGTGAAGTGATGTGTGCAATTGTTCCTAATCTGGTAAACAGGGGTAATTATAGCAGCGGAGGATTACCAGCGCATGAAATGTTTAAGGAAGCTACTCCGATGTGGGCAACCTCGTGTGAAAAGGCGTTAGAGTTAGGGAATAGGCCGGATGTGCATCCAGAAACTGAGACTGGCGAAGCGCTAGTCGAAGAAGAGGATATTCTGGGAATGGAAAGCCCGGCGATCACAGAATATTTCAGCGGAGGCGGAGCAAGCGCGCTTGGTAGGTAAAGCGTGGCTTGAAGAGCAAAATAGCCCCAGGATATTAGCGCTCAGTACTGGAGGCGGCGAGGAGAATCGGCGAGGGCAACAGCAGATCGACCAATCATAAGAGGCAAAGAGAGCTAGCGAGGGAACAGGAGATAGCGTTACTGATTTGGATACGAGTGAAGCTCAGGAGAGTTCAGACAGACGCTTGTTTACAGAGCAACAAAAGAGGGATGTGACGTTAGTAGCCACTAGGAATGAGGCGGAAAATGGCAGAGGTGGTTATCTCTATACGGATGGAATGTTGTATCATCGGGAGCAAGTGTGGGGACAGGTTACGTTACAGTTGGTAGAACCTGAAGAAATCAGGATAGATAGGGAGAGGATAACTCGGGAGCAACTTAGGGAGTTACAGGAGCTGGTGAACAGCTCGAAGAAGTTCTTTTCGGGAGAAGTGGGAGAGACGTCAGTTGGGAAGCACACAATTACACTCAAGCCGGAAAGCGTACTTCGTACCCAGCACAGGTACAAGGTGCCACAATCGATGCAGAGAGCAGTGGAGAGCCAGATCCAGGAGTTGTGGGATCGTGGGATGATTGAAGAATCAAAAGAAGAGTATAGTCATCCGGTAGTATGCGTGGCTAAGAAAAATGGGGACGTTCGGATGTGTGTAGATTACAGAATGCTAAATTCTCACACTGTTCCGGACGCATTTCCGATGTCTCATATCCCAGATTTGTTAGCGAAGGTGGGGGCAGCCGGGTATATTACTACGCTTGATATGTTAAAGGGCTAGTATCAAATCCCAATGGACCCCGACAGTAGAAAGTATACCACTTTTGCAACGCATAAGGGGCTCTATCAATGGAAAGTAATGCCCTTTGGGTTATCAGGAGCGGCGGCTACTTTTCAGAGAGCCACGAATAAGGTTTTGACCCCGCACCAAGACTATGCGATAGCGTACCTGGACGACGTGGCTATTTTTTCTGGCTCATGGGAGGAGCATTTGAAAGGAGTAATTGAAAGTTTGGAGGCGGCAGGCTTTACGGGAAACTTGAACAAATGCTGTTTCGCCCGTACGGAGGTGAATTACTTAGGGCACGTGGTCGGCTCGGGCCATCACCGGCCGGACCCCGAGAAATTACAGGCCATCAGGGACCTTTTTGCCCCCTCAGACGAAAAAGGAAATACGTAGCTTTTTGGGATTATGTGGATATTACCGTGATTACGTACCTAACTTCGCAAAGATAGCTAAACCTTTAACAGATTGTACAGGGAAAAGGGCAGCAGATAGGGTAGTTTGGTCGGAAAAGTTGGAGGAATCATTCAGGACTCTGAAGGAAAATTTGTGTAAGGCACCGGTATTAAACACCCCGGATTTCAGTAAGCATTTTATCTTACACACGGATGCGAGTTCCTTTGCAGTGGCATGTTGTTTGAGTCAGAGGGATGAGGAAGGCAACATTAGGCCAGTGGCCTACAGTTAGCAAAAAATTAAATGGGACGCAAGCCAGATGGGCGGTCAGCCATCAGGGAGGCGTACGCCATAGTATGGGGTTTGCAAAGGTTTGAAGGGTGGATTTTCGGTAACCGGGTCGACGTTATGTCCGATCACAACCCCTTACTTTTCTCACCCGTTCCGCATCGCAAAGTTCAAAATTACAGCGTTGGAGTTTGGCTATTTCCCAATTTAATTTATCCACATCTCATGTCGCGGGCAAACTTATTCCTCACGCCGATGCGTTGTCAAGACTCAGTTTTAAAGAGTAGGGCAGCGCCATGGTGAGAATGTTTCACGGCACAGGTGGAGATCCACAGAAGGTCTCAGGGTGGTACAAGTGTATATGTTACATAACGTGCGAGAAGTGAAAAAGTGTATTATGTTGTGTCACCCAAGATCAGCAGGCAAGGAAGAGACTGACTCGAGAATACGGCAAAAGACCGTATCTCTCGTTCATTTGAGTGGGGGCCTGTAAGGGTCGCCCGCAATCGAACTGTCAATTATGGATTTATGTACTTTTAATATTGTGATGAACACGTGCGGACGGACGTTTCATTCCGCCATTTTGTTGTTTCAGATAAGAACTGATATTCTTCACCACCCACGTGATACGATTATAATCCTATGGGGGATTAAGAGAGGGTGCATGAACACCTGGGGCATCTGACCTTGAAGAGTCAGCTGCTCGAGTGTTTCTGTTAAGCAAGTTGTCATAATGCTTTTGTATACGTGCAAGGTTGTAATCCCCTGCGGGTATCCGACGACATTCCTGAGTACAGGTATTTCACGTGCTGACCGGGAAAACCAGTTTTTCTTGCGCATGCGTGATAGAGGACAGAAAGGGCGAGGAGGATTAAGTGAGACAGTTGAGCTTCGGTCGTCAAGGAGAGAGGGTCCTGGTTTGGACACCAGTTTCTGACGGAAGGACTGCGGTTATCGCAGACGTGCAGCGTGGTGAACGGGAAGGAGGATTCCTTCGTCCACCGGGTATCGCGGAAAGAATTGTGGAAAGGTAGCACGTGGTCAGCTCGGGAACCTGAGCGGAAAGTCATCGGAAACCCGTGAAGCAAATGTTATCGGAATAATAAAGTCTTGTTGTTGTTTTTATTTCCGTGTACTGGACTGAGTTTGTCGAGGTAATTATTCTTCTACACAAGGACGCCTTCAGCCGCCTTGATAGCCAGATCGTATAGTAAAGGCGAGGCGGTAGCTCGCTATACGGCGGGAAACAAAACGTATTATCTAAGAATTGATATATCTGGCCCTACAGTAGAATTTTCGGGAAGCCAGCAAATCACGCTTGACAGTGGTCACTCAGAATAAGGAATTTTAATTGATTCCAGAACACGTGTGGAACAAACATGACACATTTTTCGAAGAATTCAACGATCAGGAGATTCGTTTTACTTTCAGACACCGATATAGAACAAATCTGACAGTGGCGGAAATCGACCCCGCGTCCCTCCGATCCGGATCCGAATGGTTTCCCGATTAAGCTACACTGACAAGTGCTTATCACTACTACTTTGCCGTCTTGATATGTACGTCACCTCTAAGATAGGCACGTAAAACGTTTTTCAAAAAATTACGTATTTTATTTGGTTCAGAGGAAAAAACAGTTCTCAGTGGCAAAAGCTTAGTGTAAAATTGGAATATACCCTAAATAATTCAACCTGTTTCAACTAATCTGCAACATTCGAAGCATCAAAACCTTTCGCTTCTAAAGTCTTTCAAATTTGGGTAGTTCATCAGTCAAAATTTTGTTGGAACCATCAAACAGAAGTCATAGCTCTTTCCACGTTTATAAGTGAGACACGAAAAAATTCTCATCGGCCGCCACCGGGAATCGAACCCAGGTTCTTCCAGTTACGCGCTGGACTTGCTACCACTGCTCCACAGCCGCCTCGAATTCCTCCAGGCTCAGGCACGACTAACTGCCAAACATGTGAGTCTGGAGGAATTCGAGACCGCTGTGGTGTAGTGGTAGCATGTTGTCCTTAATCCACGTCAATTGTTTGTATTAATTTTTCATTTGCCTCCTAGGTATTTGTTCAGTTGCTGCTTACCATCTTTGGTGAATCCCCAGCAAAGTGCGGGGCTCCAAGATTCAACCTGCCAGGTGCTGTTCCTAATCCAGGTCAATTGGCTGTATTAATTTTGTTGAAGATATTCTTCAGCATTTGTCGTGCACTTAATGAAAATTTCGACACATGAGTGTAATGATGGCTCTCAATAATTAAATAAATATTAGGGTGATTTTTATTAAGGAAAGAAGTCACTTTCCGTAGAATTTTTCATAATTATTAATTTTTTCTGAAGTTTTTGGGATCGAATCTTTTAAAAAGATATTTTTTTAGAGTTATTATTTTTCTCTTTTGTTTCCAATCCCCGCTTTTCCAAATAGGTTATCGCAAGATGTGGAACATGTAGATGTTCAGAATCTTGCATCTATTGTTACGCTCACCTGGGTCGGCCAATTAGGTTCCCCGTTTTTGCTTAACCTTTTATTACAACATTTTCGTGTTAATTATTTATTTCTTGTTCCTTCCCTTCGTGTTTCGGTGGCAGTGGTTGCTCAGCTTGTTTAATCCGGCCGCAGGGTTCGCACCGTCTTCGGGTGAGTTATCGTTCCCTTGTTTCCTACAGTTTTTTCTTCTTTTTTTTGCATTCGGATGTTTCTCATTCTAACTGGTCTGGATTTAGTGGCTTCGGGAGCAGGATCAGTCGACTATTGGCTTTTCCTAGTCATTCACTGATACCAGAAAAGCCACTCCTCCAGGTTGTTGCTCTCCTGATGCAGGCAATCTGATTTTTTCAGTTTGATTTTTTCAGTTCCATTTTTATTCTTATTTTTATTTTTCTACGTTCCTGTCTTCACAATTTTTGTTCGATTTTCTTTTATCGTTGTTTCATACCTGTATATTTTTCTAATTCCTTCAGTGTGTATCATATTGTGTAACATAGATATTAGCTTCGCAATTTTATATTTTCGTTTCATTGTATTTCAGTTATAATTCTTTGGACTTCAGTAACAGTTTTAAAACATTTTCTCCTGTTATTTAATATTTATTATACATATATATAGACAAAAGTCACCGGACACCTAGAAGAGAAACACAACAAAGCATTCATTGCCATACATTAGTACAGTCTCGGTCCACCTTTGTCCTTAATGCATGCATTCACCCTTCGAGACATGCTTTCGACAAGGTTTCGGAACATAGCGATAAGTGTGCGCTTTCATTCAGTACACAATGCTGCTTCTAACTGTTGCTTAGTAGTAGGCCTTGGCTTTAAACTTCTTATGCGACGCTCTAATTCACCCCACAGGTGCTCTATAGGATTAAGATCAGGGCTCTGTGCTGGCCAGTCCACACACGATATGAAATGTTCACCAAACTATGCCGAAACAGTCTTTGCTTTATGGCTCGATGCATTATCCTGCTGGTACCAATAAGTCTCGGTTCCATAGTATTGCCACAGAATTTGTAGAGCATAATTGTCCAGAATATCGAGGTATACGTGCTGGTTAACAGGTTTGTCCACGATAAACAATGGGCTGGGACTATACCACGAAAAACACCTTTACACGAGTACACTGCGAGCTCCAAACTTGACCGTAGGAACAGTACGCTGTGGCAAATAGCGTACTCCCGTCTGTCACCGTACACACACGCTGCCATCAGACTGGAGGATCGTGTATCTGGATTCATCAGTCCATAGGACCCGATTCCATTGATCTGCGGTCCACGATAAATGTTCTTTTCACCAATCTAAACGAAGAGTAGTATTCCGAGTGGAGATGAAAGGATTATGAGCAGTCGCATGACCACGGTAACCCATGGAATGAAATTCTCTGCGAATGGCACGTGTACATACCTTGGTTCCAGCATTTTTACTCACCTGTACACTGAGGTCTTGTGCAGTACTCCGTCAATTAGCTGTAACGACTCTCCTGAGGCTTCGACGTCCTCTATCACTGATTTTCTTTGGTCTGCTGGTACGTTTCGCTGCTTCAGGCACGCCATGTCCCTCCCACTTATTCTGTACATCCAAAACAGTTGACCTGGGTATGTTTAAATGCCTCTCGGTTTCTCTTATGGACAACCCACTAATATAACCCTCAACAATCTTTCCTTTCTCAAAGTCAGTTTTCTCCCGTCGTGACATTTACACTCAACTTTGCACTGCGATATGATCGTAGTCATGTTTTTATACCGTTTGCGTGTTTAACAACGCAGCGGATCCGTTCATTTGCTTTTGAAGTGGTGTCCGGTGGCTTTTGTCAATATAGTGTGTATGTTATACTCTATATCTCTTTTTCTCTCTCTCAGCTTTCAATTCATGTTTTGATCTTTGTCTTAATCTTAAAGCAAATATTTTTTTGAGATTATCTTTTTTCTTTGTCTTTATGATAGTTTTCACAAGTGTTCTTTGCGGATGACATGTTTTTGCGTAGCGACTTTAGTAAACTATGAGATTTATCTTTAGCTTCGCGGGTCGAGAAATGAAATTTCACAAAGGGTGGCGCAAAAGCTCCATCCGACACCGATTCGGACTACTACTTATTCCACTCCATGGCATATTCTGTACGTGGGGAAACGCTTTAAAAAAAGATCCACGATGTTGAACTTGGGGTGCAAGACTTTTTGTTTCGAAACCGAAGGAAGTTTGTTGCAGGAGAATTCAAGACGGATCCGTTCATTTGCTTTTGAAGTGATTTTGTAGGACCATCAAGCACGATGGATTCCATTTTGAAAATTAAACTTTTGCGTTTATGTATTTAAACGCATTTTGATAACTGTCAGAGAAGCGCGATGACTTATGAATTACCCTGGTAATATACAGAATGCAGCGTTTGCCTTATCTGTATCCAGAATTGTCAACACAGAACGTCGAATAGCGTTCGCCTTAACAAAGGAAAAATTCTTCTGCAATTCGCAGTATGTTCTGAAGAATAAGAGAAACAGATCAAAAATAGGAATTCTTGCTTGCTTTGAATACTGCACTCAAAATTTATGACCCAATGAATAAATGTATGAAGTGCGGATGGAAACGGCGATAAGAAATGCGATTCCAGGAAGAATAGTGAAAACAGAGACTCTGATGAGAGGTGAAAAAAGGGGTTTCCAAAAGATGAATTGTAATATTTTTCATAAAAACGCTGATTCATAGACCAAGAGTTCTTTAAATATATATAGCTTAAGCTAGGGGAAACGCCCTTGAAAGGATTTCCACAGGGAGAAGTGATTCAGCTGGCGTTTCCTAGGCAACTGTTGATTTCAACAATATGAGCTTTCAAAGCCCGTAGTCCAACCCCGCCTATAGGAAATTGATCAGCAGCAAAGACCACATCGTGATCACACTCTCAGACGTCCAATGAGGAAAACCGAATAAAATATCTCCGGAATACTTTAGGGGCGCACTTCTCTTGATCATGTCAAACGACGAAAACACTGTTATTAACGTCAAAAACGAAATGCGGGAAATTAAAGCTTCGAATAAAAAAATGTGTCGTGGACGCACATATAACGAATGTCCTATTTAAAACAGTATTAACAAGAAAGATGACACCAAATTTTTGGGTGTAATAAGCACGTCTTTTGAATCCGTTCTTACGCAAATTAAATTTATCAAAGCTATTCAAAGTCAATGGAACCGGTATGGAAAACAATAGTATCTGACGGAAGAAAGAAATTTTTCAATCGGGTTTTTAATCCCTCGGATATTGCTGTAAACGGAATCGTGAGCTTACGTCCTCTGGTTGCAGGCTTGTGCGTTATTAAACCATGAATTTATACGAGAAACATTTCGCACCGCGAACGCTCTCCAACACAGAAATAATTTTCCAAATCGGACTCTTAGAAACAGAGATATCGACAAAAATAAGATGTGATTTTACGACCCCTGGTGGGAAAATCATTCATTATTTCAGGAAGAAAGTATTCTTAGAAGGTTTTTCCATATGAGCGGTATCGGTCCAAGAAAACAATTTTAGTCGAGTTTTCAGGAGCCAATTTTTTGCTACAAATGCTTCAGAAGCTGAAGTTAACACTTATGCCCCCTGGTGGACAAACCGTTATTTACCAAATGAAACTTCAGTACGTAAATTCGGTCACGGCAACAGAAACCAGCGTGGAAATACTCTCGTAGAGTTTGCAGAGGCAGAAAGGTTTTTCATCTTGAACTAATTTTTCAAGAAAAAGCCACACAGGAAATGGACATGGAGACATCCAAATGGGACGACAAGTGAAATTGATTTTATTATGTGTAACAAAGAATTCGTCATAGAAGACTGCAATGTGCTAAACAAGTTCAACACAGGTAGTGACCATAGATTGGGGAGATGTAAGATGCACCTCAACGACACTAAACTCGAACTTGGCAAGCTCATAAGACAAACAAAATGTATTGACCTAACCAACCTTAAAAAACACCATAATACCTTCAAATTGGAACTGAAGAACAGATTCTCTTCCTTAGAAGGCCTAACATTGGAAGAAGTGGATATTTCTGAAGTTAACAGAAAAGTAACCAAAGCTCTTATGGAAACAGCAACAAAATTAGCTGGGTCTAAGAACAAATTGCATGTGAACAAATTATCAGGAAAAACCAAAATGTTGATGCAAAAAAGAAGAGTGATGAGGACAACTAAAGAAGATGTGACTTCCAAAGTGGAATATATAGAGCTATGCAAAACAGAACTAAAAAGTATCACTGAAGACGTAAGAAAATTCAACTGTGAACTAGTAAGGAAAGCAATTGAAAACAACCAAAGCCTAAAAATAGCAAACGGACATCTCAGTAAGGGAAGAAAACAGATTATGGCACTGAGAAAAGAAGATGGTTCTGTAACAAGAAATAGAGACGAAATTTTGACAAGAGTGAAAGATTTATACTCCAAATTATATGAAAGGGATGATACATGTACTCCAGACATCATGAAAGGTACGAGTACCAGAGTTCTTCCAGTCCTCCCAGCAGAAGTTGCACATGCAATCAAGAAAATGAAGCGGGGAAAAGCTCCAGGAGAAGATGGAATTACTGCAGACATCATACAAGAAGCAAGTGGAGAAATCGAAACAGTACTCGCCCAAAATTTCACTCGATGCCTTAATGAAGGGAAGATTCCTGAGGATTGGAACACGCTACAATGACCTTGCTACATAAAAAAGGTGACATTGAGGATCTCAGGAGCTACAGACCTATCAGTGGTTTATAAAATCTTCACTGAAGTTCTTTCACACCGCTTGAAGGTGACACTGGACATGGCTCAACCGAGAGAACAAGCTGGATTCAGGAGTGGCTGCAGCACAATAGATCCTATCCACGTACTGAGAGAACTAATTGAAAGAGCGAGGGACTATGAACTTCCATTGTGCATGGCTTTTATCGATTATGAAAAAGCCTTTGTTTCGGTGAAACCATCAGCAGTTACAATGGCTTTCAAATCCTGCGGTATTGAAGATGCGTACATTAATATTATTAATAACATCTATGAAAATGCAAGTGCAAAGATTCGGCTGTTTCAAAATACAACACACATAAAAATCGTTAATGGAGTGAGACAAGGTGACACCATATCTCTGAAGCTCTTTAATGCGACATTGGAAAATGTCTTTCAATCACTGAACTGGGAAAACAATAGGTAAAAAATTGATGGATATTATCTAACCCACCTTTGTTTTGCTGATGACAGAGTCATTTTTGCAACTACCCCATAACAGCTACAGAGTATGATCCAGGAACTTGCTGACAAGAGTAAAGAAGTGGGTTTAAAAATGAACTTTCAGAAGACAAAAGTGATGTTCAATGCTTTTACAAGAAATGAAGATTTATCGATTGATGGAGAAAAGCTGGAGATAACAGACACGTACGTTTATCTTGGAGAGCAGATATCAAGTGAGGGTCACATTGATGAAGAAATTAATCGGCGTATAAAACTTGCCTGGAGAGCTTTTGGAAGAAACAGCATAATTTTCAAGAGCAATATGCCATTATGTCTTAAAAGAAAAGTGTTTGATCAATGCATCCTTCCAGTGCTTACGTATGGTGCAGAGACGTGGACCTTAACTAAAAGAGACATACAAAGGCTGCAGACAACTCACATCAGCATGGAGAGGTGCATGCTTGGTGTAACTAGGAGAGATAAGAAGAGGAACTCGTGGATCCGAAAAATGACAAGAGTGGACGACATCATGATCAGAGTAAAATCCCTGAAATGGCAATGGGCTGGACATACTGCCAGAAGGACAGACCATCGATGGACAGCCGAAATTTTAGATTGGATTCCAAGGGACAGGAAAAGACCCAGAAGAAGACCACATGGAAGATGGGTTAATGAAATTCGAAAGTATGCGGGAGTGACATGGAGGAGACTGGCACAAGACAGACCGTTGTGGAGGAAACTTGGGGAGACCTTCGTCCAGCAGTGGATTGATAATGGATGATGGTGATGATGATGATATAAAGGGAAACGCAATTTACCTCTACGGCCGCTAGCAAAAAGTCTATGAATTACTTGAAATTTTTGAAATTATATTAAAAGCATGTCACACTAAAAACACTATCCAACAAAGAAGGAATTTTTTAAATCGGACTCCTAGAAGTTGAGATCTTAACAAAAATAAGATATACATCTACGCCCCCTGGCGGAGAAACTGTGGAATATTTTAAGAAGAAAATATTCCGAAAAGGTTTATCAATGTGAGTGGCATCAGTCCACGACAGAATTTTTTCAATCGATATTTTAGAAGCTCAGATTTTATGGCAAATACATCAGAAGCAAAAATTAACACTTACGCCCCCTGGTGGCCAAAGTGTTCTTTACCAAAAATTAATAATTATATGCAAAGCATTTTCCATCAGGAGGTGTATCCGCTGAAGAAAACATTTTTCAAATCAGAGTTTTGGAATAAGAGTTATCGGGAAAAATGTAATTTACATTTACACCCCCTAGCGGAAAATCTATGCGTAATTTGAAAAAGTAACTATATCTGAAATACTCTTCGACATAAATGGAATCGAAAGATAAAAGAATGTTTTCAAACGGATATTTAGAAGCTTATAAAACGTATTTTTAAATTCGACATCATCTGCATTTACGCCCTCTAGCGGTGAAATTGCACTTCGTAAAAAAAGAAAACGAAATAAAGGATCATCATTCGCATATTTCAGGCTTTCCAAAGCAAAAGGAATTTTTCAAATCGGACTAATAGTTGCCGATATATCGTGGGTACAGGCGGACGGACGCACAAACCGATAACATAAGCACGATCTTTTTCACGCTTTCCAAATGTAGGTTGAAGAAGCGTATATGCTCCAGCTTTTTCCGTCCATCCGTCCGTACGATAACTCACGTGAAAATGGTTCGATTTCGACGAAATTTTAGTATATGGTAGGGGACCACTGGGGACGAACCCTATTGAAAATGGGCGAAGCAGGATCAAAGGTCAAGACATAGGAGCGGGATTCATTCCATGGTTCTTATGCGTCATAACTTGCGTAAAAATTGTTCAATTTCGATGAAATTCTAGTATGTGGTAGGTAACCACCTGGGCACGAGCCCTATTGAAAATGGGCGAAATGGGGTCAAAGGTCAGGCAGAGCATAAGAGCTGGATATATTCCATTGTCCTTATGCATCATAACTTGCGTAAAAATGGTTCGATTTCGATGAAATTTTAGTATGTGGTAAGGAACCACATGGGGACGAACCCTATTGAAAATGGGCGACATGGGTTTAAAGGTCAGGACATAAAAGCGTGATCCATTCCATTGCCTTTATGCGCCATAACATGCGTAAATATGGTTCGATTTCGATGAAATTTCAGTATGTGGTAGGGAACCACCTGCGTACGAACCCTATTAAAAATAGGCGAAATGGGGTCAAAGGTCAGGCAGGGCATAACAGCGGTATATATTCCATTGCCCTTATGCGTTATAACTTGCGTAAAAATGGTTCGATTTCGATGAAATTTTAGTATGTGGTAGGGAGCCACTGGAGACGAACCCTATTAAAAATGGGCGAATTGGGGTCAAAGGTCAGGACACTGACGTGGGATCCATTCCATTTCCCTTGTGCATGATAACTTATCTAAAATGCTTGGATTGCGACAAAACTTTATCATGTTGTTCCTGAGGTATAGTGAACCGTTTCTGTTGAATATCAACGAAATGGTGTCAAATATCATTGCACAAAATCCAGATTTATTCCACAGCCATTATTCTCATAACCTGCGTAAAACTGCTTCTATTGCAACAAAACTTTATCATGTTGTTCTGGAGGTATTGTGAACCGGTTCTGTTGAATATCATCAGGAGCGAGATTTATTCCACAGCCATTATCCTCATAACTTGAGTAATAATTTCTGGTATGTTGGAAAGCGTGTTATAATTAATGCATTGTATGATTTTACTAACTTGTTTTACAAAAGACGTGCTAATAAAAACGTATCTCACTGAAGCGAGGCACGTTACTATCGATCCTTACTGCTGCAAAATTATGATATGGTGGAAAAGCTAAAAAAAGTCAGCGTATTCGATTTTGTGAAATTTCTGTCTAAATACATAAAAACCAGAAACGGACTTTTCTGAAATAAACGGAATTTCTGACTACGGAAAATCTGTGAAAATACGCAAGTGAAAAACATCGGGCACTTTTAAAAACGTAAATTCCGATTAAAGACGGACACGTACCGGCAACTTTGCTGCTCGTTATTTTCAAAAATGTATCTTGAATTCACACCACTTATGTCTTACTGTGTAGCTTTAAATTCGTTGTCTTGTGTGGTGTAACGGTGGAGAAGATACATTGGGAAAAGTGGTTTCGATTCCAATTCCAGAGCGATACAATATTTAAGTTACCCGTGCAGACAGCTATATGTTGAAACTTAAATGCAGCACCTCTATTCCAAAAAAAAAAGAAATATAATAGCGGTGCTGTAAAAGGTTCATTTTTCATTAAAACATACCCGAATGGACAAAATAACTGTATACACCCCAATAACAGAATGCAAAGCAGAAGTATCACTTCTACTCATGTAGAACTCTGATACTGGCAACACCAATAACTGAAGCAGGTCTGTACTCACTAGAAACCTGTCATGCAAATATTAACTTAGCTAAAGACAGGAAAGTGAGTGACTTTGACCGTAGCCAGATGATAGCTGCGAGGAAGGTCGGGTGTTCAATCACAGCAACTGCTGAATTGTGGTGATTTTGTAGCGTTTGGGTGTAGCTGACTTACTAAAGCACTACATAGATCAAAAACTACACCTACAGTGAATACCAGTCACTCAAATAAAGTTCAAGAAGTTGTTACTTACAGCTCATCCTTTATTGCTGTCAGTAGGCATTTGATCATTTGCAGTTCAGCAAGGTGAGAATCAACGAAACGTGGGTTAATATTCACAATAACATATGACTACAAAACACAATATTGTCATTAAAGTAGAACACGTAGCTTTCAAAATACTTAAACGGTAGTTAAGCTGTCTCGTATCTAGAAGGAGCATTAACGTTCACCATCAAGATCCCCCTCTCACAGCTACGGCATAACCATTATATATCTCTCGTCTTGTTCTTATCACATGCATACGTCACTTACGTACTGTCCTCAGTGCGTGGCCAAACCTCCAATAATGTGAGAGAGAAGATATCACGTTAAGTTTGGAAAGTGCAAAAAAGAACAAATTCAAATTTACGTAGGAAAATTAACTGAAAATGAAAGTTAAAGTAGAATATACGTTACATTTTCCATATCAAGTTGTAACACGTGCTTACCAAGACTACGTGAAATAAAGATAAACTTCCAAATCTAGAGGACGATGGAAGTGTGTGTGTGTCTCAGGGACGGATATGAACTTCAAACTCCAGGACCCTACCAACTCAATTAACCTTACGTGATATGGTAGATTGTATCTATCGACCTCTTCTACAACATTCGAAAATTTAGGAAATACAATATGCCAGAATGAAAATTAACCACAGTAATATTTCGAGCGAAGTGTGGTAAAACCAGAAGAGCTTATCCTAGTCGATAGATATATAACACAGCATAAATTCCGAAATATGGTCATTGACATTCTGCTTGCTTTCTGCTAAGTACGGGTGTTTCATCCAAGCTGAGTTTTGACCCTGTGAGAATTAATGCTAAACTGTTAAAAAAGAAATTCGAAATAAATTTGTCTCAGCTAAGCTTGAGAAGTTTTCCAGGTATTTCTACGAAATCATACAAGTTCATGGACAAAAACATTGACCTTGGATTGTTTAAGATGGCCAAAGTCTATGAAGAGTAACAGAAGGCGAAAACAATTGCGGAAGATCTGACCTACCATCATTCTTATGTGTGGCACGCTTCTTCTCTGACGTACACTTTTAAAAATATCATTGCACTTCAACACAAAAATGTCAAAGATTTCACGAGTGATAGGAACAAGTGTTTTCACAAAATCCCACAAATCTGAACGTATTTCGTTTAGTTTTCAGCAGTTTTCTAGATATAATTTTGCATTTAATCGAGCTTGCGGGAGCATTTGCACGAAAAAGCTGAAACATTAGCTTTAAATCGTGATCAGTGTTTCACCAATTGCGTGAAAAAGAACTTTAAGAATAGAGAATTTAGAATTTTAGATATGGCATTGTTTCATCCCCAAGACAACAAGCAGATAGTCAAAAAGCCCGTTCATATCATTAAGAGGGTTTCAAGCATAGTCAAAAATCACCTTCATAGCATTAAGAGTGCTTCAAGCATAGTAAACAAAATAAGTTTCATAGCATTGATAGTGCTTCAAGGAGTCTGAAATTAAAAAAATATCAATTCTGGCCAGTAGAAATTGAGACGTTCTCGAACGAAAAATCCTTATTTACGAAACCCAATCGGGACAGCTTGCATTTGTAAAGCCAGATAGGTCGCGAAAAATTATGGCCATTCCTGGCTTATGGGTTATGGACATGCACAAACATTTTTTTAAACTGGTCTGTCCTATGCAAATTCGTCGCTCTTTATAAGCAAGAAAATCAGGAACAATTTTCATGAGAAAAGTCTCAAGAATGCATGAAAAATGTAGTTCCTAATTACAACTACCAAATACGAAACGTTTTTAAATCGGAATGCTAGGGAATTAGATGTAGTGCTAATTGCAAGCTTACATATACTTAACCTCGATGAAACGTGTGTTTGCGTCGTCATGAATCTTATGTGTTGCACAAATTGCATTCTGCAAGTCAAAATAATTATGAACAGCTCTTTTCATAATTTCAAATACCAAATGCAAAAACAAAAAAAAACTAATTTTCAGAGGAGCATTTAAAAGTGTAGATATTCTGTTAAGCATTTGAATTTCATACCCTTCAGCCGGAAACCTCTATTTCACAGAGATCATAAAGTAAATGAAACTTTATCATGATTGCTGTTGATGTTTCGTGGAAAAGTATTTTACTTTTAGTCTGATTTTTAGATGAGGAGATGCTTTGTAAAGTCTGATGAAAAGAGGGACGGACTGGTAAAGAGACAATATAACCGCATCCTTTTCATTTTGTCATTTTTGGAAGATAGGCTTATAAAGACCAGGTATTAAGTCAAAACTCATTTGTTGGGAGTATAATCCGCAGGTCTGAAGTTCAGAAAAGAGTAAAATAATAACGTCAAGAAAGAAAATGCAAGTTTGGTTTACACTCAAAATTTTAACATGTCTTTGCACAGAAGGGCACAAACTATCAGGTATTCGAAGAATATTTAAGAAAGAAAAAGAAAGTAGGAAGAGAAACTATCACCTTGTACGTTTTCTCTCAGTTCCTTTAAAGCTGCTAACATTCAAGCATTCAGTGGCAGACATTTAGTACAAAAAAATATGACTTTCATACAAGCAATTAGAAATTTTTTTCTAAGTACGTCTTTTGTGTAAAACTGCGCTAGTATCACTTTGTTCATCCGTCCGCCTGTGGACACTATGTCTCTGCAAGTAACAGTCCGCTTTAAACATTTTTCTTTGCATTGAGAAGCCTTAAATGAGAGCACGCCAATCCTTGCTTTCTGGTTTGGGACAAGCTATTTTATTCTCAGAATTGTAATGTGAGCGCCAGTTGATGTCGGAAACCCACATAAACTGGTTTTGTCAGCTGTGAGGTGGTGTGAATGTTAGAACTTGGTTGTAAGAATGTGGTTTGACCGGTTTTAAACAGGAAATAGGCACTTCAGCTTCAGTTGTGAGTTTTCGTGCGTGACAGGTGGATATTAGGTTTTGCTCTCTGTAAGTATGTGTTGCTTTCGTTTATTGAAAAATGGATATTTCCCCAAGGAAGCGTGCAAAAATAATTGTTCTGAAGGACCACACTTCTATGACAGTGAGAGAACCGTTTCTGCAGTTGGTGTAAGCAAATCAGGTGTATCAAGAATGCTTACGCGATACAATGCATCTAGATCATCGTCTCCAAAAAGGAGTGGTAAATGTGGAAAAAAACGAAAAACAATTCCACGAACCGATAAATATCTAATCAGAAATAGTAAAAGGAAATAAAAAAAAAAAACAAGCACCGACCTTCAAAGAGATTTATTGGCTAGTGGTTGTGATGTTAGTGATTCAACTGTACGCCGTAGGCTTTCTGGACGTTGGCCGGAAGGCAAGAAGACCAACGAAAAAACAATATTTGAATGCGAAATTGAAGATAAAACGTTTAGCATGGGCCAAAAAATATAAATCATGGACTGCTGACGACTAGAAAAAGGTAATTTTCAGTGATGAAACTCATTTATTTGTGCAGGGTTACCAAGCAAATGTCGTTAGACGAAGCAACAGTGAACCCTTAAGACCTGAGCATGACAAACAAACTGTAAAACACCCTCTGAAACAGATGTTTTGGAGTTTTTTCACATTAAATGGCACTGGAAGCTTAGTACCTGTTCAAGGTATGATGAATTCAGCCAAGTACGTAGAAATATTACAACGTAGGATTGTTCCATTGTTGCAAACTTTTGACGGGACATTTCAACATGACTTGGCCCCATGTCACAATTCGAAATTGGTCAAGAATTTCATGCTGGAAAATCTAATTCATTTGCTTGATTGGCCTGGAAATTCACCAGACTTAAATCCCATAGAAAACTTGGTGAATATTTTGAAGAGACGGTTAGGTAAAATGGACTGTAGAACCAAAGAACGCATGATAACGAATGCTATAAAAGTGTGGTTCCACGATTATGAAGTCAAAAATATGTGCACTCAATTAGTGGAGTTAATGCCAAAACGAATTCAAGAGGTCATTTCTGCTAAAGGAGGACATACTAATACAGGTA
Organism: Macrothele yani; assembly: GCA_039090855.1. Lineage (NCBI taxonomy): Eukaryota > Metazoa > Arthropoda > Arachnida > Araneae > Macrothelidae > Macrothele > Macrothele yani. The sequence goes on from CM076995.1 coordinate 194,528,336, forward strand.
TTTATCAGTGTATATGAAGGTATAGAATGGTATAAAGGCATAGTTTTGGAAAAAAAGAGTGATTTTTTACTTTGTCCAAATTAATTTGCACACTAACACTATAGTAAGAGTACGATTCAAAAATTATTTTGACGCCGGATATCATGTGGAACATTTTGCATATACTCTAGGAGCTTTGTGTAACTCACAGATCTGGCGCTAGATGGCGTTATTGTGTATTTCTGTTCGCAAATGATCTCTACTTCTAAAAATCCTATTATTATTTTTTTTCATTTAGTGTGTACTATTCGCTACAGTACAGATGGAACACGTTATCCTCTTTAGATAATGCACAGTTTTCTCTATAAGGGGGTAAAAGTGAAAACTTTTTCTCGTTGTATCTGTTTGCAAGAGATGTACTTGAAAAATTATTTTTCCCTAATAAAACTCTTGCTATGAAGAATAATTTTCGCATATTGTGTACGTTCCCATAATTCAAAATTCTTCTGCCAAAGGACATCAGCCTACATTTCAATTTCAAAAAATTCATTGATTTAAAAGCATTCTTAAACAAGGAAGATGTCACGGAGTTTCCGGGTGTAATAAGTTCTTCCTTTGAATCCGTTCTGACGCGAAATAAGTTTATCAAAGCTATTCAAAGACAACTGTATCCGTATGGAAGTAAATAGTATCTGACCGAAGAAAAATTTTTCGATCGGTATTTTAATCCCGCAGATATTGCTATAAACGGAATCGTGAACTTACGTCCTCTGGTGGCAAACTTACGCGTTAAGAAAAATTTGAAAATATATGAGAAACATTTCGCAGCGGAAACGCTCTCCTACAAAGAAAATTTTTTCAAATCTGACTGTTAGAAGAAAATGCAAGTTTGGTTTACACTCAAAATTTGAACATGTCTTTGCAAAGAAGGACACAAACTATAACATAATCGAAGAATATTTAGAAAAGAAAAAGAAAGTAGGAAAAGAAACTATCACCTTGTACGTTTCCTCTCAGTTCTTTTAAAGCTGGTAACGTTCAAGCATTAAGTGGCAGACATTTACGACCAAAAAAATATGACTTTCATACAAGCTATTAGAAAATTTTGTCTGAGTACTTCTTTTGTTTAAAACTGCACCTTTCTTATGTTATCTCTTTGTCCGTCCGTCCGCCTGTGGACACTGTGTCTCTGCAAGTAATAGTCCGCTTTAAACATTATTCTTTGCATTGAGAAGCCTTAAATGAGAGCACGCCGATCCTTGCTTTCTGGTTTATTTAACCAGATGCATAACTTTGTCAGTAGAGGGCGCAAATGCAGATGCGATCGAATTGAAAATGCATTTTAGCCCATATCATTGCTTCCAAATATCAGACTAGAGAAAGTCGAACACATTTTATAAGGAAGAACACTTTGTGTTTATTTTGTATCGATAAATATAACGAAGAATACTTTGGGTTCAGATTTATATCGATAAATATATGATACGCCCTCTGGTGGTGAAAACGTGCATTATTTTAAGAATAAAGTAGTCAAGAGCTTTTTCGATGTGAGAGGTATCGGTCCAGGACAGATTTTTTCAAACGAGTTTGCTGCAAATACATTAGAAACATGGCCAAACTATTCTTTACCGCCCCATGGAAAAACCATTCTTTACCAAATATTTGAAATTACATGAAAAACATTTCCTATCCAGAGCCGTATGCGATACAGGAAGAGTTCTTCAAATCAGAGTTTTAGAAGCAGTGACATCTGGGAAAACGGAATTACTTTTACGCTCTCTAACGGGAAATCTATTCGCAACTGTAAAAAGCGACTATACCTAAAATAAACTTCGATATAAATGGAATCGAAATGTAAAAATTTGATTTAATGGAATGTTTAAAAGTAAATATATGAAATAAAATGTATTTTGAATCCGATATCATCTGCATTTACGCCCTCTGGAGGAGAAAGTGTGCATCGTAGAAAAAGAGAAACTAAAAAAGGCTCATCATTCGCATATTTCAAGCTTCCTAATGCAAAGGGGATTTTTTAAATAAGACTAATAATTGCAGATATATGATGTGCACAGACGGTAGGATAGATGGACGCACAAACCGGAAACAAAAGCACGATCCTTTTTACAAAACACGTGCTAAAAACTCATGCTTAGGTATGATACTCTTTATTATGAAGAATATTTCGCACTCATTTTCTATAAGTGAGATACAACTATTCCGGTATGTGGCGTGAATTTATATAATGTTTTCCTCTATACCTCTTATTTTAACTGTTCGATTTGAACATCCCTTTGCCTCAAATATTTTCCTTCCGCTAATATAAACTTTTTTTGTACACAATTCGATCATTTTCGGAACGTGGTTTTCATCCGCTAGTGGTTATAAGTGTCTTGTTTTATTCATGGATATTCTATCGATTGGAAATCCCATTGATTTTTTCTTATAAAACGTCCCATTAATTTTGAATAACCTCGCATACATTGCGTATCTTAAAGCACGTTCAGTGTTTCACCTGGCGGTGGAAGTGTATTTGTTTTTTTGCTGAATTTTTAAATTTCCTAAAAATCAGCTTTGAAATACATTTCCAGTCAGACAGTGTTCAAAGAAATACTCATTACAACCTAAAATTCGGTTTCACCTTTCTTGTTGATTGGCATAAATAACTGATAATGACAAAGTTTTCGCAGATCTGCACTTGGGATTTATAGAGACGTACTGATGATACTAACCTATGAGGGAGAAAACCTGCAAGGGGCATCTGAAAGGGATGAAATGGACTGTTTATTGGTGTGTAGTATGAAATACCTATTTTGTGTTTGTGAAATTACAATATTCTCCTCCCTAAGAAACGGGTATCCCGGAATTCTTATAATCCCGAATGACTATCTTTTATTGATGGCTTATGGGATTTTAAATTAAGATACAGAATTTCTTGTGTTGAGTTTACTTCAAATCGTGCGTAAATTCGAAATTTGCTCGTGATAAAACAAACAAAAATCTTAACATTTTAAAATTCTAGGATTAAAACCTTGAGACGACATTGTTGTATAATTTTTGTTGGGTAATTGTTTTTATCGTTTAAGGATGAAGTGGACTATTTATTGGTTTGTACATTGAAATACATTTTTTTCGTTCGTGAAATTACGAAATTTGTTAATTAAATTATAAAACAAACAAAAGCCTTAAGACTTTGAAACTCTGGTATTAAGACCTTCATACATTGTATCAATTTGGTGGATAATTGTTTTTATTGTTTAAGGATAAAATGGACTGTTTATTGGTTTGTACTATGAAATACATTTTTTTCGTTCGTGAAATTACGAAATTTGTTAATTAAATTATAAAACAAACAAAAATCCTTAAGACTTTGAAATTCTGGGATTAAGACCTTCATACATTGTATCAATTTGGTGGGCAATTGTTTTCCTATTTAATGTATTTATCTCTAGAATTAAGACCTTAAGATATTGTATCAATTTGGTGAGCAATTGTTTTCCTATTTAATGTATGTAACTCTAGAAATAAGACCTGTTGATATTGTATCAATTTGGTGGGCAATGGTTATTCCCGTTTAATGTATTTAACTCTAGAATTAAGACCTTAAGACATTGTATCAATGGGGTGGGTAATTGCTTTCCTATTTAATGTATTTAACTCTAGAATTAAGACCTTAAGTTGATGTATCAATTTGGTGAGCAATTGATCTTCCTATTTAATGTATTTGTGTGACTTATTTTTATATAAAAAGAGAAATTTCTTGAGAGGATCTTACCGTTTCCTAAAAACTGGTGTTCCCACTGTTTCTCCAAACACTACGAAAACGATGAATTGTGTGTGTTAAAAGATGGTACTTTAAGGATGGATACGTCCGTACATTTTAATTTAAATCACGCGGTTTACTCTGTCATCAGGATTCTGATATTTGACCTGATGTTGACGCAAAGCTGAAAATACATTTTCAGCACTTCCAGAAAAGAAAGAAAAGGAAAGAGGAAGAAGCCCCTTTGACACTGTTCAAACCCGTCCATTGACAACTGACAGAATTAAAACTTCCCCATCGCTCAAGACAGATTAGAATGTGATGAGAAATACCTTACGATGGTTACAAACCTGGCAACGAACAGAAGTTAAGCATCCTCCTTCGATACTGTTCTTCCGTGAAAACCGAACTGAAAACGACATTTGGTTGCCAGATTTCGAAACCAAAGAAAATACTTTTCGGTTCTTCCCAAATCACACTTTTGACTGATTGAAAGACGGAATAGAAGACACGGTGGTTTTTTTCCTCTTCAGTATCTTTTCGAAAGCGCTGCTGTAAGAAGTTAATGGCCGTGGAACAAAAGTGTCACTGGTATAGCTCGGGTTTCTGAAGTTAATGCGGCATTTCTCGGAAGAAGATAAAAACGGAGAAGAATTCACAGCCACCCGAAGAGAAGCATCAATCTCTCTCAATTCACCTTCGCCACACTTCGTAAGGAATAAAAAAAATAAGAAGATGGTCCAACTTTCACCTAGATTCCAACCTTCACAAAAACCTAGGCAATTTATTTTTTCGAACTCTGCATTTCTCCAGTCTAAAGAATGAGAATCATTTCAATTTGGTTCGAGAGAAGACTCTTAACTCAGTCATGCGGTAGCGAGAGAGCCATTAAATCAAAGTTCAATGGGAATCGAATACAGCAAGAGCTCTTGAGACAGAGTGCAAATAATGGGATGTCTCTAGAATGAACCAGCTCCTTCACTTAGCGTTTCGCTTGAATCTTTAGAATTCATGCAAGATGAGCGTCGCTGCTTTCAGTAGAAAAAAAGTCGAAATAGGATATTGAAATCACTGTTTGGTGTTTTTGTTGCAGACTTAAAATAACCTTGGTTTGGTTAAGAATTGCGGAAAGCTCCGAAACATTTAAGCACATATAATTTTAAAGTACTACATAATTAGGCTGCCTTTGAAATAGCTGAATGCATAAAATGGCAACAAAATTACTCAATTACTTTTGGAAAGGTGTGTGTGTGTACGTGACTGCAATGCGTGGTAATAAATGTTCAGCAACAGAAAGTTTTCACATGACTAAACATTTTTAAAGCTGCTTTGAGTAAATGTGGCCGCTTTTTTCTTTTTTGCAGGTTACATGGAGTTTAGCTCTCGTAGTTGGAGATAACAATTCTACTGAGCATTTGATCCCCATATAGATGATTAAACTGAAAAAAAAAGAAATAGTTTGGTGCATCTGTAATTCCAAACGTAATGAGCACGTTTTCAACTGAAACTATCCAATTAGAACCTTTTCGAAAATTCCAAAGCAACTGGAATGTCGTGCTCATAGAGAGAGACATCTTGCTTCTATTTACACTGCATTATAAGTTTGACGTCTTTTTATTATTTTCAAGTGTCAACTGGATGTTGATTGAACATAATAACGTGCTTCCCTGAAAGAGATCGACGTTTTCTGGCAAAGGATAAACTAAATTAGAAAACTGAAAGGGAAGAGCTTATAATGAATAAGCTTTATTAGCTTTCCGATAAGCTAATGATAATGAATAATGAAGCTTTCAACTAAGCTAAGCTAAGTATAATGCTTCTGAATGATATACTTGTACTAAACTTCAAATAGTGAATTCAAATGGTTGTTGTTACTAGTTAATTAAGAACATGAATAAAGTCTCCTGCTAGTAGTGTAGTAATAGTATTGAACAAACTTGTAACTGGTAGTAATGTTGTAGCAGTAAGTAAGATGAATAAAGTCTTAACGCTGGTTGTTAATAGTAATAAACTAATGACATAAACCTAACAGCCAGACAGAGGTCTGACAAAAACTATGAATTGAGAAAGACGTACTTACGACAAAGCTCTTTTATTATGTAACTCTTGATCATCCAAAGCACACACACAACTCGTTTCACAATAATGAAGAATCAAACTAATCACATAGAACGAAGCTCTCAATACAACAACAAACTCTCTAATTCACAACAACAACGCTCCTCTAGTATAACAACAAACGCTCTCCCTATAACAACAAAATCTCTCCCTTGCTATCGTTGAACGCGCCTATATATACTGGCTACCACCACGTCATGACTTACCCTCATTGCCAGATCTCATTCAGCGGGAGAAATAACATCTCGTTCAGTAAGAAGATAATTTACATAGTAAAATAAAATAACCAGAGATAGTAAAATCAAAAGGAAAGTGAATATAGAGTATACGTTACAAGCTTTGAAACGAGTGCATTAACGGTTGATGTATCATATATGCGTGCTACGAAGTGTACATACATACCACTGTTGTCATGTCGTGATACTAAACTTGTTTATATTTCCCATTGAACGGTGCTCTCATTTAGGAAACCAGGCTAACTGGGCATGTAAATCTAACTGAATTAAATTTGAAAGAACTAAAAGTCTTCTCTTTAGGAGCAGACAAACTTTGCCATGGACATTTTTGTACCAGAGATCCCACGCTTCTGTTCGTATATGTTTCGTTAATGATGCAATACGCATAGCAAGTACAACATTTTTGTCAAGTTACAGATAGGGATTCCAGTACTACTGCGTGACAGTATAGCTATGCCTAAGGCCTTGGGACCACATGCCGTTTTTCCAGTCTTCCAGTGTCCAGTCAACATGTTTCTAACATAGTGACTGAATACAAAATGTTAGAAACATCTTGACTGGATACTGGAAGACTGGAAAACCGTTCACCAACGTTGACTGGACGCTGGAAGACTGAAAAAAACGTTTACGAACTTTGACTGGACACTGGAAAACCGAGACGTTCACCAACGTTCACCACTGTTGGTGGTGGTGAACGTATAGGCATATGGCTATAGGCAGTGGTTTCGTATAGGCATGCGTATAGGGAGTGGTTTCGTATAGGCATGCGTATAGGGAGTGGTTTCGTATAGGCATGCGACTGACAGTACTGATCCTCTTCGCTTCTCTGTACACAGTTCGTTGACATATGGGCCGGAAACAGCTTTTATCGAATGCTTCGGTCACGTGCTACAAAGCAAGAGGCATTTCTATTTCGCCGTTCATGCATTGCTTTCTCAGACGACGGCAATCTCGTTACTGAGATTGTGGTTGCTCCACAGTTGCGCCTTTTAGACCAGCGCAATGTGGTTAATTTTTACACTGATTCAATACTCGGGATATCTCACCTTTTGGGAAACCAGACAACTCTGCCGTTTTCAAAATCGTTACTTCAGCCGAGAAGGGAAATCACAGTAAGTCTTTTAGGGAGCTTCGAAAGATCCTTTGTTTTTCCCATTGTTATCGACACTACTAACGATGAGTGACAAGCAGTAGTCTCAGAAAGTTGCCTACATCACCTTGTGCCTCACGTGACCACATATTTTGCGTATGCGCTGTGTAAATGACGTGTGCGCCCATCTGCATAAATGTTTCTAATTGAGTGGCCGTGCATGTATCATAGGAATTTTAGTCGGCATATAACACATCTACAGTAAGAGCCCTTGCATCAACTGAGGGATAAACAGTTTTGAAAGAAGAAGTAAATAGCACTGCTAAAGTAATTTTACAGTCCCACTCATCCTGGGCATTAACTTTTCTTCTCTCTGTCTTTCTTTTTCCTTTTTTTAACCATACAGATCAATAATGAGATACCATAGCAGATTGTTACGTAGCTTTTCAAAGTCATTCCGATTTGAACAGAATGTATGAGAAAGTTTACAGGAAACCAAAGATAATAAAAGAAGGAAATTTAACACGGATTTGAAAAACTGTATCATTTTACAACAGTTAAAAGATAAATTAATACGTTTTCGCCAAATCTATAGACTTCTTTCTATTCATCTCGCAACTATCGCGCACAAACTGCAGTGTAAGTGTAACAAAGTTCTCTATGATCAGAAGTGGAAGTTAATCCTTCGAACGGAATGAATATATAATGATATTTAGGGGAGAAATACTTAAAGATCTTAAATAGCGAGATATTTATTTGAACCCGATGACAGCAAAGGAAATAACATGAATAACATGCTCGAGAGTTCTTATATTTTCCGTTCATTTATGAAATAATGTTTCAAAAGTTGGTAAGCAAATACTCATCAACCACATTTGTAAAAGAATTGCTGCACTTCTTCTCTACACTGTTTACCTTACTTTGCAAATATGCGTTGTTATTGTGGAAGGGCTATTTCTTTTTCTCCTATTGTAATAACATGATGAATTAATGGATTAGATTCATCCTGTCAGTGAAGATCTAATTTTTACTTTCGAGCTTTTGTTCTAACTAATATGATTCGAGTATTTGCAAATAAACAATCTCCGAAGAGATAAACTTATGTTGTGCTTCTGATGAAAACAAAGTCATGCAGAGCGTTGCGTTTAATATTTCAGCAGACCAAAATAACCGATAATGCAGTACGGAAAATGAAACTTTTTAAAACTATTTGTTTTCATCGGGATAAAACTAAATCTGTCTTACACCAAGAACCTCTATTAAGCCTATTATTATTCGATATTTTTTTAGATATCAACAATATAAGTGAGTAACATAGCACTACGGGCCAATGGTTTACTGTTGATATGTTGTCATTTGCCAAAGCAAACAAGAAGAAATAAATATGAATATTCGAGAGTAGCGTTAAAAGTCAGGGAAATAGGAATTAAGTGCAATCAAAACACAATTTATGTACTGCAATGTAGAATAAAAATGCCTGTTTTAAGAAGAACGAAAATAAAGAGTAGATTTACGGATAAGGACCTTCCTGGACAGTGAACAAGAGCACAACCAAAAGTGACTGTGTTAACAATATAATACGAAGGATAAGAAAATGAAGAGGCAGTTTATGGAAGACAAATAGGGTGCGGAAGGAGAACTTCCAAATGTGAATCCACCTAGATATGAGACACGTCGTGCTGCTGAGGGAACGGAATTCCATCTGCATGACGGCGAAAAAAATCTGTGAAAAGTGAAGTATTGTATTGTAATGCATTTCATACATTTGAAATGCACTCTCCTATGGGGTTACACATTTGCACTTGTACAACATATCCCACTTACTCATGCGTGTTTACGAAGCATAGTTGCTGCAGCAGAGGTGGCTATAAAAGCACCCTCATCTTGTGGAGTCTTATTTCCAACAGCTGTTTTTGATATACTGCTCTTTGTAACGCTATTATTTCCCTTCAACAATTAACGAAAGGAAATTTTACAGGCTGGTAAATGCATACATGTAAACTTTCTCACTCCCGTCAAGTAAAATGCAGGGTGCTCATAAAATATTTCCCACATTACAAAAATTAATAGAAGAAAATGTATTACAGGTTCAAGAAAGGGATCGCACGACAATGATGGTGCACAAGTAAAGTTGTTTTTTTGTTTTTTTTTTCAGTGTCAGTACACCTCCATATGGGCGCCATTTGTGACCCGGAGGACAACTTAGCCATATTTGATTTAACTCCATGTTTTGTTTAACATCTCAACAGAGACATAACCAATGGCGTCCGTTATCCAGCTCTTCAACGTCTCAACATCCGAAACACGACTGGAGTAAACTTGGTCTGTCACATAACCCCACAGGATAAAGTCTAGAGGAGTTATGTCGGGCGATCCAAGTGGCTATGTCATACGACCGTCGCGGCCAATCCATCTGTTCGGAAATGTGGCATTCAGGAACTCACGAACCATTATTGATCAATGTGGCGGGGCATCGTGTTGTTGGAAAATAACCTAAGGTTAGAGTGCATGCGACTGAGGTGCTACAAAAAAGTTGTAGCATGTCCATATACACGTTATATGTTACCGTGGGCTTTGTAAAAAAGAAGGGTACAATGTTACCATACGTTCACTTTGGGGCTAGCCCTCCGTTATTTACGCTTTCCAACCGTATGTTGAAGAAGCGTATATGCTCCAGCTTTGTCCTTCCGTCCGCAAGATAACTGGCGTAAAAATAGTTCGATTTCGATGAAATTTTAGTATGTGGTAGGGGACCACCTGGGGACGAACCCTATTGAAAATGGGACAAATGGAGTCAAAGGTCCCGACGTAGGAGCGGAATCATTCCATTGCTCTTATGCGTGATAACTTGCGTAAATATGGTTCTATTTCAATGAAAGTTTACTATGTGGGGGACGAACCCTATTCAAAATGGTGAAGTGGGGTCAAAGGTCAGGATATAATATCGGGATGCATTCCATGGCCCTTATGCGTCGTAACGTGCGTAAAAATGGTTCGATTTCGATGAAATTTCAGTATGTAGTAGAGGACAACTTGGGGACGAACCCTATTGAAAATGGAAGAAATGTGGTCAAAGATCAGGACATAGGATTGCGATCCATTCCATCCCCCTTATCCCATATTATTAAGGTGGACATCAAGTAATTTTGCTTCCTATACTTCCAATGGAAAAACTTTTGTACACATTTCTTTCACAATTAATGTGTTCCCAAGGATGAAAATTTGAACATCGATTAAAATAACTTCATATTATAACTTTGAAAACTTAATATTTTCTAAAACATAACCATAATTATATTAAAAATCAATAATTTTTCCTTTGGTGGTGTTGAAACCAGAGAAAAGATGGTGCGACCTGTACTTTGATGACGTCAGTGGACAAATAAATGTTGGATTGCATAATTACGGTTAGGGTTTAGAAAATATTAAGTATTCCAAGTTATGAAATGAAGCTATTTTAATCGATGTTCAAATTTTCATCCTTGGGAACGCATTAATTGTGAAGAAAATGTGTACAGAAATTTTTCCATTGGAAGTATAGGAAGCAAAATTACATGACGTCCACCTTTAAGTGGCAATTCTTGTATGTATGTATATACATTTTATTTTGAAAACGGCTCTAAGAATTTTGATGAAAGTCGTTAACCTACCGCTTTCTAATACTAGAAATCGATTTAGCTTGATCTCGACTTTAGGAGAATTCGTTTAGTGGGTTAAATAACCACCCCGAATTATAACGTTTTCAGTGTCATGGCGTTGGTCCATTAATGTTATCAATGCTTAGAAATCTTATGACGTCACATACTCGCGTTTGAGAATGTTGGCGTGCGGTCACGCCATCGATGTCTCATTACGTCACGCGTTGTGTGTGGATCCTATTAAAGTTTTATGACGTTACACTCTTGCGAACAGATGTTCGCGATTCCCATCTGCATCATTACGTCACGCGTTGTGTACGTATGTCCGTCCGCACGATAACTCGCGTAACAATCGTTCGATTACGATGAAATTTTAGTATCTGGTAGGGGATTACCTGGGAAGGAACCCTGTTTAAAGTAAACGAAATGGGGTCAAAGGTCAGGACATAGGAGCGGCACCCATTCCACTGCACTTATGTGTCATAACAAACGTAAAAAGGTTCGATTTCGATTAAATTTTTGTATGCGGTAGGGGACCACCTGGCGACAAACCCTATTGAAAATGTGCGAAACGGGGTTAAAGGTCAGGACATAGAAGCGGAATCACTTCCATCGCCATTATGCGTCATTACTTACGTAACAATGCTTCGATTTGGATGAAATGTTAGTATGCTGTAGGGGCTTGCCTGGGAACGAATTGTTTGAAAATGGGCGAAATGGGGTCAAAGGTTAGGACACAGGAGCGGGATCTATTCCATAGCCCTTATGCATCATAACTTACGTAAAAATGCTTCTATTGCGACAAAACGTTATCATGTTATTTCGAAGGTATGCCGAACCGGTTCTGTTGAATATCATCGAAATGGAATCAAAGGTCAGGGCACAGGACCGAGTTTTATTCCACAGCCGTTATTCTCATAACTTGAGTGATAACTTGAGTAATGATTTGTGGTACGTTGGAAAGCGTATTATAATCAATGCATTGCATGATTTTACAAACTTATTAGATGATATAATGAGAATTTTCTGATCCCCAGATTTGCACATTTTACGGTGCAGATAATCAGTATCATGAGCTATGTGCTGCAACATCTCCGTTGCAAATGCAGCACGGCGGGTCCAGTCATGAGGCTGAAGAGCTTGAAGGATCTGTACAGATCAAAATGTTTGCCAACACTTTTGTAAATCGGGGGATGGGGAGTCCCAGCTTCTAATGAAGTAATACGAATGGATTTCCCGGGGCTTCGCAGAAATGTCTCCTGAACAGCTGCAGCTGTCTCTTGTGGAACCGACGGTCGGCCCGCTCGGGGGAGATCGCCATCACTCTGTCACTTTAAACCTTTAATGCTTTTCTGGTCAGGTGGTGATCGGATGTACTCTTTTCTGAAAAGACGCTGGATAGTAACCGTCGATTCGGTGTCATGGAACTACACCACGCACGCCGCTTTATCTTGCATAAAAGCTATTGTCGATGAAATGCTCCTCTTATTTAACAGCAGCGCTCACCTAAAGAACAGAAAGAAAACTTCACGAGTGCTGCTATATTATGTTGACAACCACTTTATTTTAAATTTCATAGATTTTATTTATATAGAATTTTGTAATATGTGAAAGAGTTTATGGACACACTGTATATTTCTTACCTTTACCTGAAAATAATACCTGGTATTTCAAGCCCATACACACAAACAAACATACAACAGCTCTCATTCCACCAATTAATACACTCTATTGTAGGATTATTTCACTTCTTTCGCCCTGTGTCTGTTTTACTCCTTTCAGTGTGCTTACCATTTACTGCTGGTATGATTCCCACTTTCTCATGAGGTCTTTACTTTTCAGACTGTTTCGTAGTAGCACCACCATTTTTATTTTTGTTTCAAAATAGTTTCTATGTAATCCTTTTAAAATAACATTTTTTGTTCAACTATGCGTGAATTTAGGGACTATGACACCTATTCGTCGTTCGCTCCTTCTTGGTTGATGGGTTAATTAAGTAAACTTTCTCCCACAGTTAATGTATTATAAAATAGGAAAGGCATCCTGAAAGTAATGCCTCTTCCCTCATAAGATTTTTATTTACAGCAGCAAAAATGTGAAACTTGGTGGCAACATACTTGGGCATATTGTAAATAATGCTAGCATACTCAAAGTATTGTCCATCATTTTCCATACATTTCCGCCATCTTTGAACAACCCAATGGCCAAATCCATTTTGGAAACATTCCCGAGGCTGCTGTTTCACCCATGAGTTCATAGCCAGTTTAACGTCGACCACATCGTCGAAACTTTCCCCACGAAAGGTGTTTTCCAAGGGGAAAACATTCTGAGAGAGCCAAATCAGGACTGGAGGGGGATGGGGCATCAACTTCCAACCCATTTTGGCAATAGCCTGTGACGTCCCCATTTAGGTGTGAGGAAGTGAGTTATCATGGTGTAAAACAACGAACGCTATGAAATGTAATGTCACATCTTTTCCTTCTGATAGCTTCCTTTAGCTTCTTCAATGTCTGCACATAGTGAGCACTGTTTATTGTTGCAAGTCCTGGATGTTGACATGACGATCAACTGTGACGAGCTCTTTCACTCGTTGCCTGTTGGAATCCGTCACTGCAGTTGCGGGTCCTCCACTTTGTTCCTTGTCCGACACTGAACTTTCTCCCTCTCGAAACCTCTTCTTCCATCTGTGGACATTACCGATATCTATGGTGGCAGCTCCATACACCGTCAGGAGTCTTCTGTTGATTTCTGGAACCTCACATCCCTCTTTTTCCAAGAATTCAATTACGGCTCTCTACTTTTCTCTGTAATTCATGATCTTTATTTCCGATTCTGAAAAAATGTGTTCCCATATTGGCAACATATCACAGTACATGTCAGTGCAGTTTCATTAAAATCACTTCAACATTTCAAAAGTTGTTAAGGCGGAGGCATTACTTCAGGATACCCTTTGTACATCCCTTGTTCCAATTGTGCCAGTTCAGATTGGCAATGAATAGAGTGATGATCACTACGTACTAAGACTTCGTAACTTCTCTCCAACTGAGAAAATCATACGCTCTTAGTACGTTTAAAATTTTACATTATCTCCTTAAATAGACATTACTCTTCTCTGTGTGCGTTAAAATAAATATCAGCAAGCCTCCATTGTACCTCACACCTGAAACCTAAATTGACAAGGCTCTAAAAAAACGCGCTACGTGGGGCTTATACTCAAACATTTGATACCAAATAGTCACCAAGGGTCGCAGCATGCTAAGTGGGGTACTGAAAACGACCCGACTTAGCATCCATCAGTGGAATACCAAAAGAGACACACTCTATATTGACAAATGTTACAGGACACCCCTTCAAAAGCAAATGAATGGTTCCGCTGCGTTGTTAATATGCGCCGTACAGCTGCAAACTGTATAAAAACAAGCCTGCATCTGATCGCGATTATATCGCACTGTGAGGTTGAGTAAAAATGTCGCAGCGGGAGCAAACTGACTTTGAGAAAGGAAAGATTGTTGGGGGTTATATTAGTGGGCTGTCCATAAAAGAAACCGAAAGACTTTTGGATGTACTGAATAAATGGAAGACGCATTACGTGCCTGAAGCAGCAAAACGTACCGGCAGACCAAAGAAAATCAGTGATAGAGGACGTCGAAGCCTCAGGAGAGTCGTTACAGCTAATCCACGGAGTATTGCACAAGACCTCCACCTACAGGTGAGTAAAAATGCTGGAACCTCGGTATGTGCACTTACCATTCGCATAGAACTTCATTCCATTGGTTACCATGGTCGTGCGGCTGCTCATAAACCTTTCATCTCCACTCGGAATACTACTCGTCGTTTAGCATGGTGTAACGAACATTTATTGTGGACCGTAGATCAATGGAAACAGATCCTATGGACTGATGAATCCAGATACACGATCCATTAGTCTGATGGCCGTGTGTGTGTATGGCGGCAGCCGGGGAAACGCTATTTACCACAATGTACTGTTCCTACGGTGAAGTTTGGAGCTGGCAGTTTACTCGTGTGGAGTTATTTTTCGTGGTAGATCCCGGCCCATTGATTATCGTAGAAAAACCTGTTAACCAGCACCTCTACCTCGATATTCTGGATAATTATGCTGTACCAACTCTGTGGCAATACTATGGAACCGAGCCTGTTGGTAACAGAAGGATTATGCACCGATTCATAATGCAAGGACTGTCACGGCGTGGTTTGACGGTAATTCCGTATCGTGTGTGGACTGTCCAGCACAGAGCCCTGATCTTAATCCCACAGAGTACCTATGGGATGAATTAGAGCGCCGCATAAAAAGTTTGGAATCAAGGCCTACTACTAAGCAACAGTTGGCGGCAGCATTATGTACTGAATGGAAGCTCATACCTATCGCTGTTTTCCAAAACCTAGTCGAAAGCATGTCTCAAAGGATCAGTGCATGCATTAAGGCCAAAGGTGGACAGACACCGTACTAAAGTATGTCAATAAATGCAATGTTGTGTTTCTCTTCTAGGAGTCCGATGATTTTTGTCAATATAGAGTATACACCATCAGATGTACTCTCTCGCGCATGGTCACTACCAGAAATGACGACGAGTCTTGTGTTTCTCAGTGAACCAGGGGGGTAAAAATGTTTACGACATGTGTCGGTTGATTAGCAATCGTTCCTTCGAAGTTAACCGAATGATGCTTGTTTCAAACCTTATCATTTCATGATTTTGTAACGCGAATTCTGTGCATTCTTTGTTAGAGAGCCTATTACAAGATGAGAGAAAGTATTTCATTTTCACAGGGATACAGGATGAGGACGACGAGAAAAGCATATTCTTACCCATTGATCACAGGTGTATGGGGATCGTTTATTTATTGTGGGTTTACCAACCATCACGAGCAACTCAGCGGGTTATAAGCAGTCGCCCGTCCTTAATTTAGGACCACTATTTTCAGGGAAGGGAGAGAGTCAATGCCAGAGGACAAACACATTATTCATGCCTCACCAGGATTCAAAACCGGACCCATTTCGAAAGAATGTTCATAAGCCAGCACTTAGACGACTGCGCCACAGGTGCGATATATTCTAATTATTCCTCTTCGTATCATACTGTTACGGAACGGATGCAGAAATTAATCGAGGGACGGAAGAGCTCCAAAGGAACTTCCTGATGCAGAAAAACAGAAGGAATCCACTAACCAGGGAATCATGGCGGCTGTTCGCAACATTGAGGCAAACCTATACATCGTCGCTCAGTTATTAAGTTTGAATGTCAGTTTACCGAATGGCAGTGTTAACACAATCGCTATATCAAAAATTAAAGTTCCCACAAACTGACAGAGCAGATAAAAATAAACAATGAAAAAAATTAGAATAGACCGTTTCAGGGATGATGGAAATGTTTGAATCAAATAGCCCTAAGCGATTAATGAATATTTACATATGTGATAAATCATGGTTTGATTACTATAGATCTTCCAGAAAGAGAAATTGCATTTGGTTTGCAGAAGATGAACCACAGACGAAAATCCTAAGTCAAGACTTTCGCTCAAGTAAATGATGATCACAATGTTTATCTTTCTCACACACGCTATAAAAAATTTTGTAATTCACGAGACTTTCTGTTATTCCTTTGGTGAATAAACGAAGTATATTTCTGGTAAAACCTTTTCCGTGAAATGACGGTTTCTGAATTTTCCGAAAGCTATCCGCAATGCGTATATTTTTTTCATATTTTGATGGTGGATTGCCTTTTTTAAAACGTGTTAACGGAAAATTTTGAATTTTCAGAAACTTTTCGCAAATCTTTCGGTATAATAACAGAAAACCTCTGTTCTCGCTTTTTCCGTATACATATAACGAAGCATTTCCGGTAAGAAGGGCGACTCGCAAAAATATTTGAGGTTTGATTAACTGTTAAATTTCAATCGTCTGTCAAAGGATCTGACTTCAAATTTCTATAACGAGACTGGGTATTGTGGATAGCATATTGTCTTAAATTATGGTTATTATAGCAACGGATATTCCTTCTCCTATTCCTCATTTTGTATACTAGCTATTATGTATTGTGTTGCCATAGAAATCGAGTACTTAAGTTATTGTCCTGGTGATTGTACGATGTCTGAACATCAGTTTATAAAATCCTTAAAATAAAAGCTAGCATAGTTATCAAGAGGAAATTTCATATTTAGCAATTTTGAGAAATAATACTATAAAACAGTACATTTCACATTTTCTTGAAGGTAACTTAAGGTCATTGTCAGTTAGAAAGATCTGATGTTCCAAAATATTCTGTTGATTCGAAAAATCGTGATGGAAAATATGCTTCATTTGTGATAAGTCCTCCTACAGAAAATTATTATTGGAAACTTATAGGAAAAAAAGAAAATGAAAGAAAGGAAGAAAGAAAAGGAGAAAAGAAAGAAAGATAGAAAAGAAATAAAGAAAGAAAGAACAAAAGAAAAGGAGGAAAGAAAGAAAAAAAGAAAGAAGAAAAGAAGGAAAGAAAAAAGGACAAAGAAAAGAAAGAAAGAAAGACAGAAAGGAAGAACAAACGAGAAGAAGAAAGAAAAAGAGAGAAAAAGAAAAGAAAGAAAAGAAGGCAAGAAAGAACAAATGAAAAGCAGGAAAGAAAGAAGAAAAGAAAGAAACAAGGAAAGAAAGAACACAAAAGAAGAAAGAAAGAAAGAAAGGAAAGCAAATTTCACCATCCTGCAATTAGAGTTTTACCTTGAACTTGAGTATCACTTCCGAGCCTTTCTGGATCAGTGGTTAAGACATGCGGTTTTTGCTGAGCCAACTCAAATGTCTTCGGAACGAATCCCACCGGTGCAAAAGTATTCTGTGGTGTAAGGGCTGAAGAATTCAGAATCGTTTATTTGGCGCATTTACGGTATAAATACGTAAAAACTCGAAACGGACTTTTCTGAAATAAATGGAATTATTGGCAAAGGAAAATCTGTGAAAATGTGGAACTTGAAAATTACGGGAACTTTTCAAAACTGAAAATTTCGCTAAAAGATGGACACCTACCGACACCTTAGCTGCACGTTGTTTTTAGAAATGTTCTGTGAATTCACACCACTTTCGTTGTACAGTGCAAGGAACGGTGACTGTGGGCGCCTTATCTGTAAAGGTATCAATACTAAACGAATATTATTTTGCCTTAAATGGCTAAGTAGATGAAGGATTAGTGTCCAACAAGAGGCTGTCAATGATTCTTCTTCTGCATGACGGTATGAGTGCTCACAAATTCTCGCAAGATACGGCTTATCTGAAGCAGGAGGAAATAAAACAGCTGGCATATCCTGCATATTCGCCCCACGTTCACAATGTGATTTCTATGTAACCTTTTATAAAATTTGAAAAGATCACGAGCAAAACAAAACCAATAACTGAAATGGGGATTAAAAATAGTGCCAGGAAGGTCGCATGCTCGAACGGAAATAAGGGGGTTTGGTGGTTCGAATCCTGCTTAAGGTGATGGAATTTTCTGATCGTCGTGTTAACAATCCCGAAGTACCATTTTTTGTTTTTGTTGGGTGGTTTAACGACCGCCGTGAGGAAATCGATGGGCTGTAAGGAGCCACCTGACCCCAATTTAAGTTACTGGTTTCAGTGGCTTAAATTTGGCCTCAGTGCTGTAAACAAATATAACGTTCATACCTTCCGGTGATTCGAAAATGGACACATCTCAGACGAATGATCAGAAGGCAGAGCTTAGACCACTGCGCTACCGGAGCGGTTGCTCAATGTACATGTACTTGTGAAGAATATTTCTTCCATAACTTCTATTCCATGTCTTTGTTTTATTACCTCGTTAAAATCACGTTAGAGACAGTCAGACATTTTAATGGTAATAAGGAAACCTTGGTTTCAAAATTTCTCCTTATCTCCTCAGATATTTTATCATTATTAGTTCTCTTGTTGCAACAGTTTTCTGTAATTCTCTACACGTCACACATGTTTAAAATGTAAAGAAGAGTTGCTCTTTTTTGAGTGATGCTTACCACTTCGCATTCAAATTAATTAAAAGATTTAAATTAGTGTCTGAAGCTCATCAAATGTAGATTGTTTAAACTTTATTTCCCTGAATGGATAAAATCTTCTGAGCATTTTAACTGCAGCTGGCTGCCCATAATCTCAAAATGTAATGCTTTAATGTGAAACTAAAAAAAAACAACAGAAAATTAAGAAACTAGTTATCTTTTATGTCCTCTATTAATCCTACTAAGCAGTATTGCCTTGAGTAAGCTAATCAGTCAATGACAAAAGTTTTACTGAAAACTGAAGATCTTTCTTCTGTTTTTTAAGAATTTTTGTCATGTCAGGGTTAGTATGAAAAAAATATTTCTTCTTTTAATGAATATCTAACAAATTTTGAACTAAACGTTGAGCATTTATCTGGGGATTACACATACGCATAATTAAATTCAAGTTAGATTTCTTTTCTTTGCCTGATATATGTGCAGTTTTGAGAGCTAAAGTACGAAAACGCATCTGACCTTTTTTTATTCGTATGCAACAGAAAAGCAAATGAACTAAAAATCTAGATCACACATAATATGGAAAACTAACGTTACAGCAGTTATTTTATTGCAATCATTAAGTACTTCTGATTTCAGGAGAAATATTTTTCAGGGTTTGTCACAGATTAAAATATTGAAATGGAATCTTCATACTCATCAGAAGATTAGAATTCCAATGAGAAATTAAATATTTTAAGAGGGCCGCAAGCATTTAACAATTTATTTTATTAATACCATTTTTCTCTTTATGTTTCCTAGAAACAACTATGAATAAAAACGCAGTTTCAAGTTGTTTAGCATGAGAAAAATTCGTTTCCATTTATATTTCATTAATTTGAAACGAATTTTACAGTAATTTACGTTTTCAATATATTCGACGCAGTCACTGACTTTAAGGTGAATTAATAATTTAATAATACTTTTTCAGAAGCTAGGTACATTTTCTTGGTATATCGTTCTGGAGATTAAAGCCTAAATTTCCGCCGATGCTACTTTCCCTATTAATGAAAGCGCATGTGTCCGTTTAACAAGATCTCTTGAGAGACGCGTAACAACCAGTTACAGTTTTCTATAATCTGCGCCACACTATTTCAATGAACAACAATTTAAAATTGTCACCTACCTAGACATTAACGTGTGTTGTAAGCAAGGCATCTTTAATGTGAGTGATGTGAAGAAGTCTAAATTGAAAGTCATTCATTAAGCATATACAAATGGAATTGTAAATGCGTTTTATTCAGATTTGAACATTTTCCAGCTTGAGATTGTGTATTCACATGATTACGATCATTCAGTGTTCTACTGGTTAAAGATGCGAAGCGAACATCTGGTTGTTAAAGTGTTGGGTCTGTGTTCGAAAGACAGCACAAGACGTGGATACTGTATCTGTCGTTCCAACACTGATTCTCCGTATCTTCTATTAGATACGCGACCAAACAGCGGATGGTTGAATACTTATATAGCTTAGGTGTTCCTACGAGTCTTTAAACAAAGCGAAAGATATAGAAGCCGCTCCAGTGATGCAGTGCTGTAAGCGATGGCTTCTGATCATTCGTCCGAGATGGGTCCGGGTACGGATCCCGGTGCGGCATTGAGTTGTGTTTGTCTTACGTCGCTGGCTCTCTCCCTTCCCTGGAACTAGAGGCCCTAAATTATGGACGGACGACTGCTTATAGCCCACTAAATTGCTCACGGTGGTCGTTAAACCTTCAATAGAAAACAAAATTATATATATATACATATGTTCCCGCATGTACCACGTCCCCGTTAGTACATGCGGATGACAGGATACGAGTACGGCGCAAACCACATGAAGCGATGGATCCTTCTTGCCAGCAGGGTACTCTTCAAGCTGGTGGGGGTTGCATTCTCGTCTAGGGGCTGTTTATGTGGACTAAAATCGGACCCCTGGTACGTGTGACATCGTACCTCATATGTCAACGATACCGGTATATCCTGGACCACCATTTGCTCCCGTTTGTGCGTCTTCAAGATCCCACTGAGTACCTCATCCTGCAACAAGACAATGCAGCGTGCCATCGCTCCCGAATTGTATCCGAATGGTTGGACGAACACTTCACCGACGTGACTTCGCTTCCTTGGCCAGCTAGGTAACCTGACCTCAATCCCATCGAGCACATCTGGGATGCCATCGAGAGAGATGTACGAGGCTCTGACCCCATCCTTCAAATCTTCGTGAACTGTGGAAGCTTGTTCAGGGGTCGTGAATCCGTATGGCTTACCAACGCTTCCGGTGCCTTGTCGAGTTCTTGCTGAGACGAATCGCCGCCGTCATCAGGGCGAAAGGTGGTGCTACACGTTATTAGGGAAGTATCTCTAATTCAATTGCTCTTCAGTGTATACGAGGGTTGTAGCAAAAGTGGGCATAACGTTTTTATTAACTGACATATGTCGTTCAAATTACCCATATTGGTAGAGTAACTATCTCTATACAAAGGTACTACTGAACGTAGTCTCCATCTGTAAACGATGCATTTGCGCCATAGTTGAACCCAACTGTCGAATCCTCTTTGAAAAACCTCAGGCGTGGACTGTCGCACGCACTTCTTCACAGCCAATTTCACCTCGTCTGTGTCTTTAAATTATTGTCCCAGGATATTGTCTTTCATTGGGCCGAACGGGTGAATGTCGGCGGGCGCCAGATCTGGGCTGTACGTTGGGTGGGTTACCTCCACCAACCAGCCTAAATTTCTGATCGCGCCTGATTTGCTGGCAAAGATGTGTGTGGTCTCGCATTGTCATGGTGAATGTGGATTCGTTTCAGATTCTTGTTCTGTCTCATCCTTCGTATGGCTTCCCTAAGTTTATTGAGTGTCTCAGTGTACCGCTCGCTGGTCACGGAACGGTTACGTACCAGAAAATCAAGTAGTATGACACACCTGCGATCCCAAAAAAACAGGCGCTAGGGCTTTGTGTGCTGATCGCTCGCTCTGCCATTTGTTAGACCTTGGTGAAGAGGTGTGACGCCATTCCATCAATTGATCGTTTGTTTTCGGATCGCAAAGATGAGCTCACGTTTCACTCTATGTCGCCAGATCGAAAAAAAAAACGTGTCTTCGTAGGCGTTAAACGCTTCCAGCAGATCACAGCAAACTCCACCCTTCTCTTCTTCAAATCGAGTGCCGAGGTACCCACTTTGCACACACTTTTCCGATACCCTAAGTCTTCCATCATCTTCTGTATAGCATTGTGACCACAGTCCAGTTGCGACAAGCTCACGGATTGTGCCTCGTCCCTCCGCGCGAATCAATTCATCCACTCGCTGGAGATTCCTGTCAATCGTCGCAGATGATGGTCTCCCATTGCGTGGTTTATCTTCAATGCTGGTTTCCCCTTCTTTAAAATTATTCATTCATTAGTGCACGTTGATCTTCTCGATGGTGTCTTTTCCGTAAAAATTCTGTTGCCTTCTGTGGATGTCGGATACCCTGCACCCATTCGTCATCAAGAACTCAATGGCGGCACGTTGCTTCTACTTGGAAACCATTATTTACCTGCAATGAAGAAGAAGGGTTACTATAGAGGAATAAATACTCTACCAATATGTGCGATTTGAACGACCTCTGTCAGTTCATTAAAAAGTTATGCCCACTTTTGCATTACTTTCCGTACATCCCTCGTATGCATGCAGTGCCCGATATAGAAAATGTCACATTAGGTAATATTTTCGAAATGCCACGTAGATTGGTGGCTATGTGTCTACAGTTAGGTTTTGTAAATTCGGAACCAGTCACGTGAGAGGCAATTGGAATAAAAGACCAAAACGGCTCTGCGTAGCTCTGTTTCGGTGTTCTCACCTAGACGTGTGGGCTACTGCATCGGAGAAATCACTACAGCGAAAGCACCTGTAAGACGTGTAAATGCCTGTATGACACAATCGTACGAACACGTTTATCAGACTTCATTATGGAGCTATATACAGCTGGTTGATCCTTCCGTCGCATGCGACAGAAACTCATCGAGATGCAACAGTACGTAGGGACAGTGGTTTGAGGAAGATAAAGTAGGTCACTTTATTCGGACTATTGATTGTTAGCGGGCCGCCCATTTAGCGCAGTGATATAAGCGCTGGCTTAAGACAATTCAACCGATAAGGGTCCGGGTTCGAATTTCGGTGAGGCATGGATGTTGGGTTTGTCTTACGGCACTGGCTCTCTCTCTCTCTCTCTCTCTCTCTCTCTCTCTCTCTCTCTCTTCTCTAGAACCAGTGACCCTAAATTAGGGACGGGCGTCTGCTTATAGTCCATTGTGTTGCTCGCGGAGGTCGTTAAAGCTTTAATAAAAAAAATATTTGCTGACGTCTGAAAGTCTCGACCTCCGCATTCGACTGCAAGTCTATGGAACAACACGGTCCCCAGTCGGCGACATTCCACGAGATGTAAAGGTAGCTTTGTATATCCCCTTATTAACACGGACTGTGAATGGCAGACTCATTTTTATAGTTCTGCGCTCTCGCCAGTAATTTCAAAAGAATGTCACTCATCGGAGCACATGGTCGCGCAAAGTGCCGTACCAGACATGCGTAGCTGGATAAATGGAATTCTGTCGTATTAAGCGTCGCGTCACCTTTTTCTTTTATATATTATGAACATGTCTGCAGTCACTGATGCAAGCCGAATGCGCATCATTAGTTCTTGCAGTGTTCACGGCAAAGTTGGCACATATACATGGTCTTTGACATAGCCCCACAAAAAGACGTCACAGGGAGTACTGTAACAACAGAATGACACTTTTCAAACTCCAGCACGCACAACGCCTTGCTGCGGCTGCCATTTCTACCCAATGGCTTTGGCGCACTTGCCTAAATCACCATAGCAACACAGTAGTAAGTTCCAATAAAATTCTAAACTTCCTTCTTTTTGAGTAGGGATATCAGCTGTCTATTTATCTTCATAAACAACTTATTGTCATTTGTAGTCGGGGCAATCATTTACCTTGTATTTGGAAATGGATTGAGACAAGATGACACCATATCTCCCAAAGTTTTTAATGCCACATTACAAATTGTCTTTCAATCATTGAACTGGGAAATCAAATGGATGAAGATTAATGGAGATTATTTAACTCACCTTCGTTTTGCTGATGACGTGGTCATTTTTGCAACTGATCCTTCAGAACTGAGGAGTGTGATTCAGGAACTTGCTGACAAAAGTAAATAATTTGAATTTCGTGTATGGCGTGAGATGTATTACCGTTTAGATTTTCGCGTGACCCAGGGGAGTCACATAGAACATTTGTAAGGTATGGAAACGAAATTCTAGAACATAGAACATTTGACCCAGGGGAGCCGCATAGAACATTTATAAGGTATGAAAACAAAATTCAGCTTGCATCAGTGACTACGGACATGCTTCATAATGTATGGCTTGAAATGGATTACCGTTTAGATGTCCGCGTGACCCAGGGGTGTCTCATAGAACATTTGTAAGATATGGAAACAAAATTCTATAACATAGAACATTTGACCCAGGGGAGTCACATAGAACATTTATAAGGTACGAAAACAAAATTCAGCTTGTATCAGTAATTGCGGACATGCTTCATAATGTAAGGCGTGAAATGGATTTCAGTTTAGATGTCCGCGTGACCCAGGGGAGTCACATAGAACATTTGTAAGGTATGGAAATAAAATTCTAGAACATAGAACATTTGACCCAGGAGAGTCACATAGAGCATTTATAAGGTATGAAAACAAAATTCAGCTTGCATCAGTGACTGCGGACATGCTTCATAATGTATGGCTTGAAATGGGTTACCGTTTAGATGTTCGCGTGACCCAGGGGAGTCGCATAGAACATTTGTAAGGTATGGAAACGAAATTCTAAACTTCCCTCTTTATTGTGTAACAATGTGATTTCTGTATCTATGTTCATAAATCTGGTATTGTCATTTGTAATCGGGGCAATCATATGAAATTACGGTGTACATGTGGGGACGTAAATGTGTTCATACGTTTATTCACCTGGGAGAACGGATGAACGTATGGTGTTTCGCCCGGTTCACCGAAGATATAGTAGTTCAGAAGAATGTTTCCTATGTGCCATTCAAGTCTCAGCACGATGACAAAGTTTTAGCTTGCAATTCGATATGTCCAATGTAGTTCGATTAAAAGATGTTGAATCTGCCGGGCCTTTCCCAAGGAGTGAAACACAGGGCTGCAGAGTGATAGCTCCTTGTTATGCTTAAAGATACTAAAAAAGACAATCTCCCAATCCTGCTGACCTGTTGGTATCGGACCTAATTAGGCCAAGTAACTCACATGGCACAAACCTAGAATATATGAGTTTAAACAAAATAGCGTTTACCTAACATTTCTTCTCAAAGTTATGGCTTATTCTGTAATTTTTCTGAAACACGCATTTTTTTAAAAAACTCAAATATTCTTCTTCAACTTTTGATGTAGAATTGTATATTGAGTTGGTGCGAATCAAATGTCCTGCGCGAACGAGCAGAGACAGGCCCCCACCACAGCGGAATGGAACCACCCACAGGTATTACGTCACAGAGTTACTATAAATAGCTAGCACTTGTGTGAAGAACAAGGTTCAGGCGTGGTTTGTTTGGACGTAACGTGGCTTTGCAAAGGAAACATGCACACCCATAATTTAAGAGTCATCTTCCTGTATGAATTGAAACTGGTCCATTCCGCGGGAATTGCCGCTCGAAACGTTAACAAAGCATTTGGGGAGAACACAGCCAACGAACGAACCATTCGGCGATGGTTAGTGAAGTTTCGAAACGGAGATACGGACCTGCAAAATGAAGCACGTGGTCACCTACCTGTTGCTGTTTCTGACGATGTTCTGTTACGTGTGGTTGAAGCGGACACCCGAAAAACGTGTCGTGAGATAGCGGCAGAGTTAGGTGTCCACAACACGACAGTTGTTCGGCGTCTGGCTGCGCTGGGTAAGGTCAAAAAGCTGGATATGTGGCTGCCCGCATGGGTTGACAGCTGCCAACAGGACTAGGCGTTTGGAAGTCTGCACGTTGCTGTTTTCCAGGAATAAACAGGAATCTCTACTGCGTCGAATCGCCCCCTGCGACGAGAAGTGGGACCTTTAAGATAATCGGAAACGATCTGCACTGTGGTTAAGCAAGGCACAACCTACTGGACGGCATCCTAAGCTACCCCTACACACCAAGATTGTGCTCCTTGTCTGATGGTCTACAGCCGGAATAATCCATCGGAGTTTCTTGAAAAGAGGCCAAACCATCACTACAGAACGTTATTGTGCTGTATTACACCAGATGCATCGGACATTGCTGCCAAAACCACTAGCTTTGTTCAACAGACATGGTGTTCTTCTGCTCCAGGACAACGCACGACCTCATGTCGTGCAGCGAACGATTCTGACACTAAGTTCCTTGATCTACGAAGCACTGCTTTATTTTGCTTATTCCCGGACTTGTCTCCGGCAGACTATCATCTGTTTCGTCGCCTGGATCACTTCCTGTCCGGGAAATAGTTCACGACAGACAACGGGGTTCAACTTGCAGTTAATGACTTCTTCGGGACCCATCCACAAGACGATGAGGAGGGGGATTATTTTGCCAAGGTAAGTTGCCCTACTTTTCCGTTCTCACCGTCCACGTGTACTGTTCCTTTGCCGGACATTTCATCCTCACCAACCCAATATAAATATCGAAAGTCAATGCATTTTTTTCTAAAGTTCGCAAATGTTGAAAATTTATAATTTGCTAGCAGTGGTTTTATTTTTATAAAGTACAAGAGTTATTTTCCTTTAACAAGTTAGTGTGAGTTTACGCTTTATTAAATCACAAGACAATTCCCCTGCATCACTTTTAATCCATACGGAGTTCCACAAGGGAATTCTTTAAAATTCAAAGTGATCTTTCTTAGAATGAAGACTGATCTGCTGTCTACTTTTAATTCCATTCCTAAAGCTCTAACATATCAATCACAAAAACGACACTTTAATAGTTTGGAGAATAAGATAACACTTTGAAGTACTAAGGATAGGGAGTAAAAACTAATCTGGTTATTCGCACTATGGCATAAGTGGTTTTATCACAGGAATCACGGATCCCGTGGGAAATCAACATTCTTTTACAACACGAGATTACGAACCTTCATGTTAAAAGAGCTGGAGACATTCATTAGAATGAGCAGGAGGTCAACCTACTCCGTAATAATTTATATTTTTTACTACTGCACAATGCTTTTTATCCGAATAAAATAGGCACTTAATGACAACATTATTCACGCAGTAGTTACCACATTTTGTTTTTGGAAGTAACGCGACGTAGTGCTTAATTACAAAAAAAAATTCCTTTCCAGCAGGTCGTGTAGTCCGGTGTTTTCCCGTTGTTGTTTTTTTTTTATTTTCATGATGCCACAAAGAGAAAAATTAGCATAATATAAGGGTCGAGTGGAGAGTTATGTTCCTAACGAGATACTCCTATTAAACATGATGCTAATGTTTAACAAAGACATCTTTCAAATGAGCAGCTAGCAGCGGCTGATGGTTTTAGAGAATGCCTTCCAAAACTTACTGCATTTGTTCTTGGTAAATATTGCTTACAAGAAAGCGTGATCCGCTCTAAACGATACACATTAGTATTTTCGGGCCACTTTGGTCCCATCTTCAGATGTGAAGTGAACATTTGAACGTTCACTTCATATCTGAAAGTGGGACTTTTCGTCGTCTTTCTCTATGGAAATTTTGAGTTCGTTCTCTAGCATTTCAACATCCACGCAGTGTTTTTTCACTCACTAAATGTTATGTTGGCAGCAGTTTTAAGGTCAGGGTGAATGACGTGTGCATGGTTGACAAACAAGATTGCTGCATACGCAAAGTGCAAAGCTAGCAGTAAAAAGAGGTGGTGTGTACTCCTGAAGCTGACGTAAGCTGTAAGCGGTCTTTTTCATGCAGCTAGCGCATGTCAATCTGTTGTGTTAATATACATATTTCCTCTTAGAGTTTTATTATTCTGCTATTGTGTTTACTAACTTCCGTTAATAATATTAAGGGACTAATGCTGTTTTCCAGAGGTTCTTCATTAGTAAATTGCTTATTGAATTTCGGCAGAATAAAAGACGAACTGTAAGTAACTATTTCTTGAACTTTATTTAAGTTACTCCTGTTTCACTTAAAGAGAGTGAATAAGAAGAACAAACCTCACGAAGTGTTGCCTAAGTTACATATACACGTTTAAACATTGAGCAACATTACGCAGTGTATTATTGAGGCTTCAGAAGTAAAGCAAATGAGCAAGAGTAATATTCATTCTGTGCAAAGAAAGCATACAAATATCATTTGTACCGATATTGTCTAGTATGCCACATTCGATTAATCGTAGTATGGATTCACCATAAAGTGAGAAAACATTTACCATAAATGAAGGGGCTCTTTAATATTGAAAAGATAAATATATTCAGTTTTATACAATTTATACATTAGCAAATGAATGTCAGCCTTAAATGCAATTTTTGCCTGTAGGAAGAAACGGAACTTAGAGTTTTTTTCATGAAACTTATGTGAGATGCTGACGGATGCTCCATCGACGAAAATAGGAAAATGTAATATTCTTCATTTCGTAGATTTAAGATAGCTTAACCACAAAACACTCATCCTAAAGAGAAGAATCTACTAAAAGGAATTGTGCTTTATTCTAAACTGTACACGAACATTTACAGTTGAGTGAAAATAGAATTTACGAAACACAAGCTAAAGAAAGCTGTATTCTGTTGGCGTACGCTTACTGTATATTAGTCATGATATTTCATGAAGAATTCACAGATAACTGTTACACACATAAATAGTTTGCAAGCACATATCATAGTTTTTTAAATTAAAACGATCAATGACTGAAGCAATTAGAAAACAATGTAGTAAATATGTTTCTCATAATCCTTTCTCATCATATGAGATCTCCAAAGACATGAAAACAGTTTCAGTTAGCTTTCTGCATTTACTTTGTAATAAAACGTTTGTAAAACTTCATGTTGTTAGATTTTGTATGATTGTCCGTTCGTCTTATAAAGAAGTTAATTTCTCCGTCATTTCTATCAGCGCCAGGATTCGAACCCGGGTCCACTCACTCCGGAATAAGTTGCTCTACCAATTGAGCTACGCGGACATTTTATTCTGATTCCTATCTGCCTTTATGTCGTGTGCGTCCTTCTGGCAGGTACGTCACATCTCCTGGTACGTTACGCCATCTCCCTCGTGTGCGTCTTTCTGGCAGGTACGTCACATCTCCTGGTACGTTACAGTCTGTTTGCATCGTATACTTTCTACTTCAAATAACGAAATTTTCTCCCATCTAGGGAGAAGATATATATTGCATACCTCTGGTTCCTCTTGTTTGTAATAGCTGTATCCGAGAAAACATGTCTTTTCTGCTAAACAGCTTCCACTGTACGGAATAATTTTCATATACTGTAATTAACTTTTTCAATGATTCTCAGTTCCATTACAAGGGCTCGGGTCCCGTATATTAATTCACAACTGAATCTACTGTATTTGTTCAAACTTAAGTTTGAGCAAAATCATTTCATAGCAGCCTTCACCAGGATGAACATTCATGCAAATTTTCTGTTTCAAATAAAGCAATTTCCTCTGTAGGGGACTGAAATATACATTACATTTAAGCCTTTGAAAATTCTGTTTTGAAAATTTCTTTGTTGTGATGATGACGCTTACTGTGAGCAACATTTTGCATACATTTTCTCGTTTTCTACAATGTGAATTGACACAGCAGCGGAGTCTTCTTTTAAATCAATCAACTTTGATTCTTATTTTCTCATTCTTCGTTTTAATTGTCCTGGTGGCAACAAAGAATAAACCCATCGTCTTCATTTCTACAAAGTTTCGCTTATTTTTCATGCATTTCTTTATTTTCTAGAAATGGTTTTGTCTAGAAATTGTTTACGAATAATTACTTTGCGTACAAGTATTTTTGCAGTTTCCTAGATATGGCACACGTATATTGAACATAGTTATTCCTGGTACATACTATTTTCCCCATCATTTATGAACTGTAAGCACCAGTAATTGGGAGATGTCCCTCAGCAGTGTATGCATGTACACAGTGCGTCAAACAATTTTTAAGACTGGCGCTAGATTTCAGCCTACAGTGGCGCCACCAGTGTAATCGCGAATGCGTTATAAACGATGACTAACTGCATGCTTTCTGCCAAAAGTACTGCGCAGTTGTTAAAGTACTCAAGCGAAACGGGCATTCATTAGAGGAGTAAAATTTTTTTCATGTTGAATTATTAAGATATAACAAAGGGCTGTTATTAAATTTAACGCAAAACTCGATAAAAGTTCCTCGGAAACGTACCAAATGATGAAACAAGTTTACAGTGAGTTTTGTTTAAGTAGATCAAATGTTTTCCTGTGGCACAAACGTTTTTTGGACGGAAGAGAGATGATAGAAGATGATAAGCATTCCGGAAGACCAAGTTCAACTAGGACACCTGAGATTATTGAAAAAGTGGGTGATTTCGTTTCAAACAATCGATGCGCGTCACTAAGAATGATGGAAGAGTCTTTAAACATCAACAAAGAAATGATTCAAACCATCCTGCCTGACGATTTGGGCAAAACAAAAGTCTGTGCTAAATTTGTTCCACACACGTTAACCAGTGAACAAAATCAAGGAGAAGTGCACATTGCAGAGACATCATTTCAGCCGCTGAAAATGATCCAAACTTCTTAAAATCGATTGTTACTGGTGCACGAAACATGGTGTTTTCAATATGATCCTAAAACAAAGCGACAAAGTGCGGATTGGAAGTCAAAAAACTCGCCACAAGCCAAAAAAACAAGAAAAGTTCCATTGAAAATCAAAACAATGCTCATTACATTATTCGATAGTATCCACAAAGAATTTGTTCTAAGTAGACAAACAATTACTGGTGAGTTTTATTTAAATGTTTTGAGGCATTTGATGGACAGAATTCGTCGCATTCGTCCAGAATATCGAGATGAAAACACTTGGTGTTTGTTGCACGATAATGCACCCAGTCACACCTCACTTCTTGTTTGAAGATTTTTGACGAAAAACAACGTCTGTGTGTTGAATCATCCACAGTATTCGCCTGATTTAGCACCCTGCGACTTTTCTTTGTTCCCAAAACTTAAAATGACGTTAGAAGGGTGTTATTGTGATGATATTTCGACCATACAAACAGCTTCGACGCGTGCTTTGGAGGCAATTCCGCTAAGTGAACTGGAACAGGCATTCGAATCATTATTAAATTGCTATAACAAATGTATTGAAGCCGGAGGGACTTATTTTAATAACAAACCAAAACAAATTGTAATTTCTAACAAACCAAAACAAATTGTAATTTCTAACAAACCAAAACAAATTGTAATTTCTTGTTTCTATTTCATTTTACAGACCCAGTCTTAAAAATTATTTGACGCACTGTGTATTTCGATGGGTAAAGTGAAAACAAAATTTGTTGGACATTGGAATTAAATCCAAAATATGTACCTGAAAGATCAACAGAATCAATTAATGCAGCAATTCGTAATCGTTAACGGAAATAAAGTCAACACTTTCGACGATCTCGTTTTGTTACATTTAAAGATTCAATTATCTGCAGAGCCGTTCAGATTGCAAACGGGTCTGGTTCTCTGGCTTCTCACCATTCTTCATAGGTAAGGCAGGATTCAAACCCTGGATGAGGCATGAATGGTACTCCTGTATCATGGCGACTCTCTCCCTACCCTAGCACCAGTGGTCTACAATTAGGATCAGTTGAGTCAGCATGGTGATAATTACAAACCGAAACGAGAAACATATATGTCTGCTGAACCAATTTGTTGGTAATGAAATTAATTTTGTCTCCGGTATGTCTGTGGTTTGAAAAAAGAGCAATTCTGCTTTGGTTTTCGAATTCAGTTTGTGCTTCGGCTCTTTTCGTGTTAAACGTCTAAGTGTAAGACTCCAATTCAGAGATAAACTCATTATATCTGCATGTCTCTGCAGTGTCCATTAAAACATGTTTCTTTGGCAAGCCTTATGCAAGAGCTCTTGTCCGTAGAATGATAACGGTGGAATGATTTGCAACTGAAATATTATATTCTAGCCATGAGAATAATTGAGCTTTTTGGAATATTTCAAGGGATAATTGTTAATCGTGTTTGCTCGATTAAATCGTTGATGTATCTAGATTACGACCACGCGAAAAAACTTATTCCCGGAAATCTCGTTAGCTGCATTTACTCTTTCATTGGAGATTTTTGGTGTTAACAAAAGTGTTGCACTAATTGGCCATATCGAAATAACTTATCGCCTCCAGGTGAAGTAGTGGCCTAAGCGTTGTACTCTTACCTTCCGTCCCAGTGGATCCAGGCTGTGACCTTTGAGAACTGAAGGCAATGATGGTTAATTAATTGAGGTCACACAATCCGTCAGGTCCAGCTATAATATTCAGTAAAAAAATATTTTTCAGAGACATTACCGGTTACTGTAAGATGTGTCTATCATAGCCAATTATGGTTTATTTCAAGTCAAATCACATTAGAAAAATGAAGTTAATCTAGTGTTTTCCTTCTGATTTAATTTAATAAAAACGCAAATGAGCATGATTGAAACATTTCCGAAAATACTACTTTTTACTTCGAAAAAGAAAGTGTAAATAAATATGACTACCCTGATTGAAAGTGTGACGTCATTTATTTACAATCATGCTCAATTAGGCATGATTGTAAATAAATGACAGTAATATCAGCAGTTGCCTTCTTTTTTCGAAGGTTATGCTCGAAGTCTGGTCTCCGATAAGGCACAGGCGCTGCGTCTGTCTTACGGAACTGAATCTTCCCTTGCAGGAAAGAGTGGCCTCAAATTAGGATAGAGCAGCTGCTTATAGCTCTTAAAGTTTTTCCTTCTGGTGGTTAATCACCTGCTTCCCAGAACTGAAACAAACATATTTGCACTGTCTATGATGATAAAGCATTTATTATCGTAGGATATAGTCAAAACTTACACGGCTTCTTATTGTACCTCATTTATTATACACTGTAAAAAAATTTCAAGCTTGCCCTTTGTTGATCAGTAAATATGAAAAATGATTTAACATTAATGTTGTTTTAAGAAAGAAAAAAGACTTTTTATCAATTGAATTATTCTCACTGTAACTATTCCTTTTGAGGAAAATAGAAGTTAACTTTTTTAAAACAAAATTGAATTGTCGTTCTAACAACAAAAATCTGAAGAACTGCATTTTAAAACATTCACATTTATGTGTTTTGCAGATAACTGTCGTTTGATTATTACCATGAATTTTCTTGTTCTTTTCAGGGCATCAGTCAATATCTATTGAGAAAAGATGCCTTTGGCAATTTCTTCACTACCTTTCTAGAAAACGTGCTTAATAAGTATCCAAAGTTTAAATCTATTCAAAGTATAATATCAGATGCATTTTATAATTGCTAACAAAAGAGATAGGAAAAAAGTTTCATTATTTACCTTTAGCTACGTTTTTTCTGTAAGCAATATCTCTTTTATTACTGAATGCGTTTTTAATCAAAGCTCGAGAACCGAAAAGCAAAGATATGTGCAAAAAATTAATATGAATGAAATAATAACATCAGAAGAGCTATCAGCACCTTTCCCTTAACTTTCAGGTAAGTGTTTCGTATAATTTCATCTTCCACGGAATTCCACCTTAAGGTAACAATTGAGAAAAAAACTTATTGAGAGGCTTAGGTGTATCTGATACAATTAAGTAAAGTTTACACAGAGTGCATTCAAGCAAATTTAAGAGGAATAAAAAAATGAAAGTGAAATCCGTGCATATAATGAAATTAGTTTCGCCTTTCTCTTAGAGAAGGTTTTGAAGCTTATTTTACCGCAAAGGCTCACTCTATTTAATTTGCCTTATAAAACAGAACGGGATTTCTTTGATGATATTATTGGATTACTCTTCTCCTTTTCAATAAACTGAGTTAAATGAAAGCCCCGACAATTCAAACACAGATTTACGGAACTTCACTGACGCGCCCTATTTCTTAAAATGAAGAGTTTTTTCATATCTCATAAATTTATTCATAAACGACTGTCAGAAACTTTCAGATTTTTTTATAAGAACTTTCTCTTCATTCGTTTGGCCTTCCTTTTTTGCATAAGCTCAAGAATACACACAAGTTTGATGATCGGTATTCATGAAATGTTGGTATCGTGCTGCTGAAAATAAGCGAGGATATCTTCTATTGAAAATCAAATAGAAAGCAATGTCCCATTTAATCGGCTGGAACTATTTAACTCGAGGTTAGCAAAATAGATGAGAACAGCTCGAAAGAATATATTGGCTGTTTGAGAAATGCGCAGAAAGCGGCTGGAACTAACGAGCCTGCGCATCAGAAAGCGTTGTTTTGCCGTTAGCTTTTTTATTCGAAGTGGCCATTTTGCGAGATGACTGACGCCAATCCTTTCTGACTAATGGCCTGATAAAGGACTAAAACAATGACGACAAACCTAAGAAAACAAAGAGAAGGTGTTTGTGTCACTTGTTTCTACCCAACGGCATGATATCTTCGTTAGGGGACCTTGCACTTTTCCATCACGCCTTCGGTCATAAAGCAGAAAATAAAGGACTGGAAAGCAGCTATTTCCAAATGTGACAGGTTTATGGTTAGTACTGCTGAGAAGGGAAGGTGGAAATAGTTGCTTTGCCGTAGCTTTCGTAAAACCCGGTTGCTATGTGAACATTTCTGTTTGGGGGCGCAGAAGATCTTGGGCACTATTTGCTCAAGGTACGTTGGTCGTTTACAAGCCAAAGAGCAATATACCGAAAGCCCGGATGTTCGATTGCGCACATGTAAAGTGCATCAGTGGGAGAATGCATAATTTAGGGCTTTCCAAATGAGAAAAAAATACAATATTTCTTCAATACAAGAGCATATTATTTTCGTTTATAGACGCTTACAAGAAGTGGAGCTATTTGTATTTGATGTTTTTTTTTATTGGAGGTTTAACGACCACCGTGAGCAACTCAGTCGCCCGTACCTAATTCACGGCCACTGGTTCCAGGGAAAGGAGACAGTCGGTGTGCCGCAAGACAAACACAAAATCCATGTCTCACAGGGATTCGAACCAGGACCCATTTCGGTCGAATGATCTGACGCCATCACTAAGACCACTGCGCCACCGGGGCGACCTAATTGATATTTGATATACAGGGTGTCCCGGAAATTCGTGTACAAACTTGGAGGGCAGGTAGAGAACAGCGTTAGGAACCAGAATTAAATAGGAAAGAATGGGCGGAAAAGTCACCCTCACGTGAGAAAGAGACACAAAGACACAGTAAGGCCACAATACAGAAAGCAGTGTAAAACGCTTTATTACACAGCAAAAGAGTACAATGTAGGACTTACGGGCATCACACGAAGTGTTCGAAAGTGCGCCCATTGGCCTGGATGCACGCATGACAACTACGCGACATGGATTGGCGAACATTGTCGAAGATACCTGGCGTTTCGCGGATCGTAGCAGCAGCGATGGAGATTCGAGCCACCACGTCCATTTCAGAATTTACTGGCGTGTCGTACACAATGCTCTTCGTGGCACCCCAGAGATAATAATCAAGAGGAGCTAAATCATGTGATCTGGGGGCCATTCGACGGGACCGCCACGCCCAATCCACTTGGTTCCAAATGTCCGGTCCAAATGGTCAGGTACACACCTTGCGTAATGAGATGGCGCCCCATCATGTGGTCGGATACATGCGGTGATACGCTTCGCCATGAAATCACAGAGACGCCGTACGTTATCCTGGAAGAGATGAGCCCACAATCCTTGCAACTGACGCTCAAAATCACGAATACTGTGACATGGAGAAAGCTGGCGTTCCATCTGATCCCATACGCGCTCGATGGGCCAGAGTTCGGACGATCTGGCATGGCAACGGAAGCGTCGAAGCACGACGTAGACAGTACCGAGAAACCCTAGCAGTGTGCGGACGGGCGTTTTCTTGTTTGAAAATGGCTCCGGGACGTCTCAGCAGGAAAGGCAGCACATGGGACCTTAGGATCCACTGTACGTAGCGCTGGGATGACAACATCCCTCGGATCACTGCGAGGGAAGTCCGGCTTTCATACGCGATGGCTCCCCATACCATCACTCCGGACGTTCGGGACGTGTGCCACAGTACAGTGAGGTTGGAATTGTAGAGATCACCTGCTGTCCTCCACACTCTGAACCGAAACCTGGATTCTTCGCTGAACACTATACGTCGCCAGTCCGTTGCATTCCACATTGTTCCCTGCTGAGACCACTGCAATCGACGCGACGATGGCCACGTGGGAATGGCAGAAAGCGTAAGAGCCTTGTAGATTGTAGATTCGCCTCAGCCAGGCGTCTAGAAATGGTTTTGGAGGACACAGGGGTCTCTTGTTCAGCCGCCACATACCTCTGGATATTTGACAAGGACGTCGTTGCATCAGTGCGCCAATATCACGATCCACTCTGCTGGTGGTGTACAGGGTGTCCCGGAACTTCGTGTACAAACTTGGAGGAGGTAGAGAACAGCGTTAGGAACCAGAAATAAATAGGAAAGCATTGGCGGAAACGTCCCCCTCACGTGAGAAAGAGACACAAAGACCACAATACAGAAAGCAGTGAGGAAGTAACCTTTTCACGTGACGGGGTGTTCAATACGCACAACGCGCACACGTGGGCCGACCACGAGCCGAACAACAACGCTTCACTGTTAATGTGTGGGCGGGTATCGCGGCGGACAGTTTAGTCGGGCCATACATCTTACCACCTCGACTGGACGCTCGCAATTAACTCGTCTTTCTTCAGGAGGTTCTTCCGGAAATGCTGCACGATGTCCCCGCACATGTTCAACGCGGAATATGGTTTCAACATGATGGGGCGCCATCTCATTACGCAAGGTGCGTACGTTACCATTTGGACCGGACATTTGCAACCAAGTGGATCGGGCGTGGCGGTCCGGTCGAATGCCCCCCCAGATCCCCTGATTTATCTCCTCTTGATTATTATCTCTGGGGTGCAATGTGTACGACACGCCAGTAAATTCTGAAATGGACCTGGTAGCACGAATCTCCATCGCTGCTGCTCCGATCCGCGAAACGCCAGGTATCTTCGACAATGTTCGCCAATCCATGTCGCGTAGGTGTCATGCGTGCATCCAGGCCAATGGGCGCAATTTCGAACACTTCCTGTGATGCTTGTAAGTCCTACATTGTACTCTTTTGTTGTGTAATAAAGCGTTTTACATTGCTTTCTGTATTGTGGCCTTACTGTGTCTTTGTGTCTCTTTCTCACGTGATGGTGACGTTTCCGCCCATGCTTTCCTATTTAATTCTGGTTCCTAACGCTGTTCTCTACCTCCCCTCCAAGTTTGTACACGAAGTTCCGGGACACCCTGTAGAGCTTTGTAATTATAAATGATATAGAACACCTGTAATTGACTATTGTTTTGAAACCGGAATGTATTTTCGATGAGCGTCAGCACATACAGTAGATGTTGTACTTTTTACTCTTCCGCATGTAGCCACCCTTCACAAAATATGAAAATTACATTGTCCGAATAAGAATTTGAACCCGCATCCCTCGATATACACTCAAGTATGCTACCGATGCACCACCCAGGACAACGAAGTTTCATGCCACTGAAGCTAAGAAAATGCAGCTTAGGAATCTGAACAAGTTTCCTGATGTATGCTTATCGAAGCAGTCCCACTTGACTAAAGCAAATCCAGAATCTGCCTTGCATGTATTTTTAAAGAATGTTTCCTCACGGGCACGTTTACCATTTCTTTCTACAATCTGTAACATCGGAGTTACACCTTTAATCCATTTATGGATTCGAAATTGTCGTTGACGATACGATGACGCTTGAATTGCTTCGACTAGCGCATCAAGTTTATATTAGGTGCAGTCAACACTCTTATCCACGCAGCACTGGCCGCCATAAGTGCCCAACCGTGGTCCATTTGACGTCACATCCAGGCAGGAAGCTGCTTTGAAACCAATGCTTCGTGGCATGTAGACAGATAACATGTGGGATTTAATAATCACTTCATAAATTATACAAGCTTACTGCTTTATCAACTGTAGAATTTAGTTGGTTTTTGCCTGTTGTGACGTCACAACAAAGATTTGCAGTGCTGTCTCCACCTAATATAAGCTCGATGGACTGGCCCACATCCGGAGACCTGTTCGGATTTGTAAGCTACAGCTTCTTAGCGTCGGATGCTTGTAAAGGCTGCTACCCTGCATATTATCAACTGTATAAAGTATACAGTTGCGTAGATATATGCTTGCATTGGGGTTTAGAGTACCGTTATTCCACGGGGTGGTGTGTCCATCTGTCTCATCTTGAATCCTACAACACCTCGAAGAAGTGCAATTGTGTTGAAATCAGGCAAATTTTGGAGCCACTCGAGATTTTTCCGATCAGTATTGTGTTAGTCGAACCATTTCTGCACAAGATGGTCCTGATGACATGAAACATCCCCTTTCTGAAGGAAAACATTCCTCTCTGGGTGGATATATATGTATAATGTTTTGAGTATATGGTTCGCCAGCAGTAACTGTTAGTTTTTGGTGTTTTAGTTGATCCCAAGACAGCCGGATTCCGGGCACAATCTGAACGAGTATCATATAGTACAACCGCCACCACCGACCTGCATAGTAAATGACAAATATGAGGGATCCATAACCTCATGCTACTGATGCCAAATATAGACTCGACAATAGGAAGAGTGGAGTAAATATCGCGATTCATCAGATCACTACACCTGCTTCCAAAATTCTATCGTAGAATTGGTATTCTTTTGGCCGCCGCCCTGTCTAAGCGCTAGCTTCTGACTATTCGTCCTAGATGGGTCTGGGTTTGAATCCCGGTGAGTTTGTCTTGCGGTACATGTACTCTCCCTTCCTTGGAAACAATGGCCCTAAATTTGAGACCGGCGACTTCTTTTAGCACATCAAGTTTCACGTGGTGGATGCTAATTGCTCAATAACAAAAACAGTGATTTTGGTACCAGGTCAATCATTTACGTTGACGGACATTTGACAGGAAGTTGTGACGTATAGCAAATCTGCTTTGATAACCCAACCGTGTCGGCGTGCGACGCATAGCCGAGTGTATTGTTTCAAGTTGACCCATATCGTATTGGGCAGTCAACTGCGAAATTTTGCTGCGCCAATTGACCTGTACAAATCCATCCGTGGAAACTAATTTTCTCCGCCCTTTGCAATTGTATAGAGGGTTGGTTGTGTCACCATTTTATCACCAGTCCTACTGTACTTTAACCACGGAGACCTTTGGTCAACTGAACTGTCGCCGTTTACGAAATGGAAGCATTAAATCATCGTGCGCCCTATATTTGCCCTTTCGTAAAGCCCGATGAAACCTCGGTTTCATCCACAAAGTCCTTGACTTTGCCCTCAACTTAACCACCAACTTCCTTCTTATATACACCCCACTAGTCAATACGCTACACCCTCATCCTTGTTATATATATATATATATATATATAGCAGAGCAAATCTGAAAACAAAGGAAAAACTTTGAATTTAAAACTAAAGTTGCAAAATAACCTGAAGATCAAAACGCGCAACGCAGCAGTTATGAAAATTCAGAATTCACATTCTATTAAGAAGAGACCTAAGCAAAAATATGTTTGACTCATACCTAGTACAACATAGAAAAAGTTATGTATCTACCGGTGTGAGTAAAAGAGAAAAATAAAAATAAAATAAAACAACTGAATGTGGAAAGTGTCGAGAATACTGAGCCTTGGCTTTATCAAGGACCAGCAAAAACTCTGCATTTTCTCACTTCCACAAAGACCTAGTTGGAAATGGGTTTCTGCAAAGCCATAGATGCAAGTAATTAGCCCACCAAAATTTTTTAAAAAATACATATATATATATAAGTCATGCCCTCATCAGAGTTGTATGACCTAGCTCTAGTTTACAATTTAGCTTGCATCCATAACTTTTCTGGCCCGACCCATGCTCTTCATCTGTTACGATTAAACAGAAAGAAGAAGATTAAAGAAAACTCAAGTTGTGAGAGTGACATAATAATTAGAAGTAATGTTCAGCAATAACGAAATGCCAAGTTCGCCTGAGAGAGAATTTAAACCTGAATAGCAATGCAAAAGTTTTCCAAATTCTTACATTACAATTAAAAAAGGAAATATTAATTATTTAAAACTCAGTCAGATTCTTGAAAGAAAACTTGATTCTAAAACCCCCTACTAAACAACTTTTGACAACACAAAAACGAGAATAAATTAAAGACAATAATTAACTAAAGAAATGCTTTGTGAAGGTTATATGACATAAACAATTAGTTGCAATATGTACAAAGTATTTCAGAAGTGCTTTAAGTGCATAATTAAGTAGTTATTAAGAACTTAACTACTTTGAAAACACAGCGCAAAGTACAAGAACTATGAAAGGCCAGCTGATTGGCCTAAGTTTCCTAAAAAACGCGCAAAGTTACCAAGAAAAGAAAGAGTTAAAATCCGCAAAAAAGTTAACAGACCTGTCAGTGCCTAAATGCTAAAAAGCAAAATATAACAGCGAAAAAATACTAGAAGTACAAACATTGAACTTGGAAAACCTAAAACCCAAAGACAATGAAGAGAGAGACAATAATCGGTTTAAGGCATTCTTCAAGAAACTTAAAATTCCACAAACCAGAAGATATGAGCCTGAATTTCCATTTCTTTTTGCAACGGTTAAGTTTCATAAAGATCCAGTGAAGTTCAGGTTCATAGCTAGTGGAGTAAGGAGTCATAAAAAGAAAATAGATCTTGCTTTTGAAGATATCTTGAAGAAGGTTTTGAAACACATTAGAAACTGTACTAATTTGAAGTACAGAGATTTTTGGATAATTAATAATAATGCAGATGTAATTTCCACTATACTCAAAGTAAGTCCCTTAGATATTAATAGTTATAATTTTGAGAACCTATATACTAATCTGTCTCTATCAGATATAATCACTACCTTTAAAGAGCTGTATGCAGAATTTAAACTTAACAAATTTGTTAATGTAGGAGACTGGAACTCTTATCTCATTTGCTGCATAAAAAATAACCATATCTTATATAATAATACTCTCTATAAGCAAGTAAACGGTATACCAATGGGAACATCATCCTCCACGACTATAGCAAATCTATTCCTGTTCTTTAAGGAATATAAATTCATTCAAAATCACTCCACCTGCTCCGATAACTACCTTTACACATTTAGATATATTGATGATCTGTTGTGTATCAATAATTCAGAAGTTATAGAGAGTGATTTTGATAATATCTATCCTAGCTCTCTTAACCTATGTAAAACCAACCACAGTAATCAGGAACTTGAGTTCCTAGACTTAAGCATTAAGCTTAACAGAGGTAACCCATCTATTAGCCTTTTTGATAAAAGAGACAATTTTCCTTTCAAAGAAATTAAATATCTACACTGGAATAATAACATATCAACCAAAGTAATTGAGAACGTACTAATTTCTCAGGTCCTAAGAATTTCAAAAATTTGCAGCAACACTTTGGACTTCAATTACCACATTAATATACTATTAGAAAGTTTTCTAGAGAACGAAATTCCTTCTTCTTTCATCAAAAAAACTTTAAGAAAAATTATTCTGAATAATAGAGTAAGGTTGGCAGATCTGCTTTAATTTTCTACACAGTTAATAATATGATTCTGACCAATGAAAGCCGTTTGGAAGTTGGCTAGAGGATGCCTATTAACTACTAAAAGGAACCTTAGTGCTATGGATATGAAGGTCCTATTAAAATGAAAAATTAAATAATATAGACAAAATCACAAAAAAGCTTAAAAATCTGTTTATAAAAGAAAATAAAAACAAATAAAAAAGAAAACTAGTTATTCACTCAATAGAATAGCTATACTAAAAATAGTGAAACTAACATTAAAATTAATAGGATTCTGAATAATATATAGAAGCTCACTAAGGTGATTAAATACATGCAAAGATTATTAAATACACTACCGGTGTAATTTATACTATTTCTCATGTATTCTGGAGAGTTAATTCTGCTCTTTCTGATCATACAGGTCCACAGTCTTAAGTATATATATTTTTTTCTCCGGTTAAAATCTCCTCGAGTTGGATTCTTTAAGTGTGTGGTGGCCCTCAGCCCCACCCACACTGCCCCCAGCGTCTAGGGAGTGGCAGAGGTTTGTTGGAATTTCGGGGTAAAGGACGGCCATTTTCCTCTTGTGTGGAGAAAGTTCAGCTGCATAAGAGGTAAGCTCTCTTCATTGTCTTTGGGTTTTAGGTTTTCCAAGTTCAATGTTTGTACTTCTAGTATTTTTTCTCTGTTATATTTTGCTTTTTTAGCATTTAGGCACTGGCAAGTCTGTTAACTTTTTTGCGGATTTTAACTCTTTCTTTTCTTGGTAACTTTGCGCGTTTTTTTAGGAAACTTAGGGCAAGCAGCTGGCCTTTCATAGTTCTTGTACTTTGCGCTGTGTTTTCAAAGTAGTTAAGTTCTTAATAACTACTTAATTATGCACTTAAAGCACTTCTGAAATACTTTGTACATATTGCAACTAATTGTTTATGTCATATAACATTCACAAAGCATTTCTTTAGTTAATTATTGTCTTTAATTTATTCTCGTTTTTGTGTTGTCAGAAGTTGTGGAGTAGTGGGTTTTAGAATCAAGTTTTCTTTTAAGAATCTGACTGAGTTTTAAATAATTAATATTTCCTTTTTTAATTGCAATGTAAGAATTTGGAAAACTTTTGCATTGCTATTCAGGTTTAAATTTTCTCTCAGGCGAACTTGGCATTTCGTTATTGCTGAACATTATTTCTAATTATTATGTCAATCTCACAACTTGAGTTTTCTTTAATCTTCTTCTTTCTGTTTAATCGTAACAGATGAAGAGCATGATGGGTCGGGCCAGAAAAGTTATGGATGCAAGCTAAATTGTAAACTAGAGTTAGGTCATACAACTCTGAGGAGGGCATGACTTATATATATATATTTTTTAAAAATTTTTGGTGGGTTAATTACTTGCATCTATGGCTTTGCAGAAACCCATTTCCAACTAGGTCTTTGTGGAAGTGAGAAAATGCAGAGTTTTTGCTGGTCCTTGATAAAGCCAAGGCTCAGTATTCTCGACACTTTCCACATTCAGTTGTTTTATTTTAT
This sequence comes from Macrothele yani, assembly GCA_039090855.1. Classification (NCBI taxonomy): domain Eukaryota; kingdom Metazoa; phylum Arthropoda; class Arachnida; order Araneae; family Macrothelidae; genus Macrothele; species Macrothele yani. The sequence continues at coordinate 194,571,357 of CM076995.1, forward strand.
TTTTATTTTTCTCTTTTTACTCACACCGGTAGATACATAACTTTTTCTATGTTGTACTAGGTATGAGTCAAAAATATTTTTCCTTAGGTCTCTTCTTAATAGAATATATATATATATATATATATGTTGTAACGCACTTTGCGTTGGAAGGGTCGCAATACAGTGCGCTCTCCGTGTACAGTTCTGTAGTAGAAAACCTAATATTAAATATACGTAGGTAATACAGTGCGCTCTCCGTGTACAGTTCTGTAGTAGAAAACCTAATATTAAATATAGGGTCGCAATACAGTGCGCTCTCCGTGTACAGTTCTGTAGTATAAAACCTAATATTAAATATACGTAGGTAATTTTCAGATATATTCGATATGTAGAAAAGGGGAGCCTTGTACACTAAATTTTATAGTTTATAAATATAAAAGTGTCACATATTTTCTCAGAACTCTGTGTTCGAGCATCGAATACGGGAATCATTCCGTTTCTTATTTCCGAAATTATTTTTTTTAATTGTGTGCGGATATGATCTACGTCAAATGTACCAAGAAACACCTATGCCTAATATCAGACACTGCATCAACAATGGTTATGAATCGGTGACGCAAGTACGAACACCACATCACTGCTTAATCTTGAATTCGGACTCAGATAAAAAAGTATGAGAAGACAGAAGCCAGCTCCCCAAACTTGACTATTGGGCCAACCAGGATTCCATCCCAGATCATGGATTCCTTGTATGTCTCTGAGAACGTCAGGAAGTCACCCTGAACGAGTGATCCAAAACATTTGCCTGAATTCTTTATAAGTGATATAAACTAAAGTTTGGTATCTTCGGTTTTACAATCTGTGAAACTTTTAACTTAGTTTCATAGCTTTTGTTTTAGATGGTTAACTGATTAGCTAACTAATTGCTTAATGTTCTTAAATACTTACATTGCGCATAAGTTACACATTGTATACAAAGAGCCAAACGGCCAGACTCAATTAATCAGCAAGTAACATTAAGCAAATGAATTGGGAAATCACTTGTACTTCAAAACATCCAGAATAATCCCTTGCTAGAATATGATCTTGCTTTTTTCAATATTGGCAAATGATCTTAGCTCAATGATATTTGTTCGTGCATCACACATTTCTCATCAACTACATCTCTCCAGATCTCTCTCTAAACACCAACTCTCAACTCCCCTACAATACATACATTTAATTCAGTTTGTATGCTGCTGTGACTCACTGTTAGTGCTGCCAAATTATAAGAGCTCTTCGAGGTAGTAATGCTCCATTCTATGAGAACAGGTTGGAGTGTTGCCAAATTATTGGAGCTATTCGAGGTAGTAATGACCGATTCTGTGAGAAAAGGTTGGAGTGTTGCCAAATTGCAAAAGCTATTCGAGGTAGCAATGACCATTCTGTGAGAGAACGTTTAACCAAGAATTAATTAAATTTACTTAAGGAAACAAAACCCCAAAAAGGAAGAATATTTATCGATATTCGTTGCAAAGCAGTTGAGATAAAGTCAGATAAAGAATTTCAATAGCAACAAGCGTTTCGCTTAGAGCATTGCATGCTCAACAAATGCGCAAACTACTTGAACTGGATTTGACTTCTTAATACCACTTAAGTCAACAAATTTAAAAACATATCATGAGAAAATATTTTTCGTTTACGTTCTTCTGTTATACCTTTTACGTTACTATTTCCATTATTCAGTTGTATAACACTTTTAGTTCACATACCAGATTATTTTGCACATGTTTTTCAGAAGAAACTAAATGAAAAACAAATTGTTTGCAAACATAGCACCATTTCCTAAATTGAAGTTTTTCTAACACACAAAGAACACTATTTCAGGAAGGAAATTTTCTTACTGACAGAATGCATCAATAAATGATTAAAATAAAATCAAATGCTAATTAGCAATGTAAGGTTAAATGAACCTGAAGTTCACAAGGAAAGTAATACATTTAAACGAATCTATAAAGCAATTGACATACTTGTTGTCTTTTAATTTTTATTTTTTGTCGCAATTTAAGAAGTTGACACCCATCAATCAAAAATCTGATGTAAATGTCCCTGTGATAACTCTAAATAACTTTTCTTTCACGTTTCTGTTTTCTTATATAAATTCAGTTACATCTTGGTTAAGCATTTTCTCAGTGAACCATGCATTACTTCTCCTAAGAGTTTTCTTTACTTTGCAACGCTGAGAGTTTGTCACAGAGAGACGAAAAGACAACAGGACTGTTGTAGAGGGCAAATTCTAGAAAACGTAGAGTAGGTGGAGTTGTCGGCTTCTATGTAATTAGAGTAGTACAAATTATTAGTTGTGAACGTTGAGATTACTAAACGTTGATATAAAACTTCTTGAAATTGTTAAACGTTGATAAGACTGTTGAGACTGGTAAACGTTAATATAAACCTTGATTAAATTGTTTAACGTTGATATAATACTTGTTTAGGCTGGTAAACATTAATATAAAGCCTTCTGAAATTGTTCAAAATTGATATAATACTTGTTGAGATTGCAAAACATTCATATAGAGTTATTAAAATTATTAAACGTTGAGGTAAAACTTATTTATGCTGGTAAACGTTAATATAAATCTTTCTGAGATTGTTCAAAATTGATATAATACTTGTTGAGATTGTAAAACATTGATATAGAATTGTTAAATTTGTTATACGTTGATAAATAACTTGTTGAAATTGCTAAATTTTGGTATAAAACTTGCTGAGACTGTTAAAATGTTCATGTAAAACCTGCTGAGATTGTTAAACTTGTTGAAATCCTTAAACGTTTATATAGAGCTTGTTCAGATATGTGTGATTGACTATCGCAGTCATTGGATTAAATTTTGTGTGGAGATACGATTTTCACGTTGTGACAGTAGATTTGACCTTCAGTAAATGGAATAATAAAGCCTTTGTATTTGTTACTAATTCTCTTATCTCTCATACTGATTCTCATCAGCTGTTAAATAATTATTCAAAAAGTTTGAATGTTTTCAAAGATTTTGAATTTACATGACGATCGAGTTAAGCTGCAATTATTGGAAGTATAGAACACAACAAAAAACTAACTTAAACTCGATTTCACATTAACGGCGTTTAAATAAAATCGAATTCAAATGCATTGCTTTAGCAGAAAATTGAAGCATTAAATATAACTCTGAAATGTTGTCTGTATAATTAAAAAAAAATAAAACAAAACAGAGATATTAATTTTTTGCGGCTGGTGCATCTGAATCAAACAACACCAATAAATTTCAGCTCCCCTCTACTCCAAAGAAAATAATGATATGGCGTCCGAGTTTTACGAAAGCTATGGAGAAATTCCCTTTTCCCCTCTCATCTTAGCAGAAGTTATAGTAAACCGACCAGAGGGATAAGAACTCCCTTCTAGTTCTCTATTCTGTGTTCCATGACCAAAGGTATGATGAGGAAGGGATAGAACTCCAGACACAGGCTGTAAGATTGTTTCGGACATAGGCCATGGTTGTTTTTTCCCAGAGTTATGGGATAGAACCCCACGACTCTGAGAAGAAACAATCATGGTACCACAGCATTGCGATGTAACGTAATCCCAACACTGAGCCACTATCGTCTATTTTTAAAAGATGGTGGGTCAGTGTTGGACCTACGTTATTTTACAAGACTTTGCTACCTGGAAAGCCGCTCAAACATCTCCTCCGTCCTTTCTTAAATTCGTCGCCATTGCTATGTAGCTCTTGTAGCAGGTAATCAATCAGAAAGGTTTAGTATCAATGATACCCCTTGTGAAAACACAAATTTGTCAGTGACAGCAATCGAAACTTCGTCTCGTCGCTCCGAAACTAGTTATTCTATTATCCGAAGCCAGTTATTCGGGTATCCGAAGCGATTTATTCGAATATCCGAAGCCATTTATTTGAATATCTGAAGTAAGTTATTATTTGTTATTCGAATATCCGAAGCCAGTTATTTGAATATCCGAAGTAAGTTATTATTTGTTATTCGAATATCCGAAACCAGTTATTTGAGTATCCGAAGTAAGTTATTATTTGTTATTCGAATATCCGAAGCCAGTTATTTGAATATCCGAAGTAAGTTATTATTTGTTATTCGAATATCCGAAGCCAGTTATTTGAATATCCGAAGTAAGTTATTATTTGTTATTCGAATATCCGAAGCCATTTATTATTTGTTATTCGAATATCCGAAGCCAGTTATTTGAATATCCGAAGTAAGTTATTATTTGTTATTCGAATATCCGAAGCCAGTTATTTGAATAACCGAAGTAGGTTAGTATTTGTTATTCGAATATCCGAAGCCAGTTATTCTAATCGGCTGAACTACAGCCACGAAAAGTATCGCTGCAAATATCTGAAATGTGCTTCACCTCTATAGTACGTCATATTCTAAAGATTAATCTGAATAATAAAGCTAAGAGGAAAACAACGCCTTCTGATGGCCAGGTTCTCTCGTTCCAGTCAAGTTCGCCTCATTGCTTAGACAGCGAACTATTCGTCGAGCTGATTGCAGTTTTGCTAACCTCGAATTAACTCTTTCCAGCCAATTAAACGATACAATTCTTTCTCTTCATGAATCGATTTTTCACGCACGCTCAAAAGAAGCACGGGTAAACCGAACTTATGCTTTCTTGTTGCTGTGTTTCACTCAGTTACATTTCCAGAACATGGATATTGTAAAACTTTATTCCCCCTGCTTTTCATTATCATCGCGCGAGATGAAAACACAGTGATTTAGCTCTCTATCGATTGTTTTAAATAGGGATTTTGGAACATATTTGAAGGTGAGAGACTCACAACTAACAAAATATAAAGCAACGTGTTCATGAAAATTAGTCAACTTTACTCATCAATATCCCTGACATTCCGCCTTTCTTGTTTGTTTTTATTATTTTACTTGTTGAAACATAAGGCGAACTCATCTTGGAATATTGTTCTCCTGCGCGTTTCCTACTTTAGTGAAATTCTGACGTTCCTTAGTTCGTCGATGGCACAAGGAAATATATAACGTCATGCGTGACATTTAATCTTCAATGGTGTTTGTGAAGAGATTCGGTTGTTCGTTGAACAGAAATGTATTTAATATTCTGTAGAGATTCTGCATGTGCACAAAATTTTGGAAGAAATAGAAGGTTGAAACTGATTCATGCGGTGCAGATAGGCGGTTTTCGTGACGAGTTTCATTTAAAATAATGTCTTTCCTGATGATTTGGAGCAGTGATTCACTGCAAGCGGCACAAACATATGAACGTGAAGACGTGTACCTAACATCACGTAAAACCCGGTGAGATAATGACAGCTGATGAAAACAGCAAGCTTCTTTTGGGGTTAGGGAAACCAAAGGTTGGAATTTTTCAACTGCATATTGAAAGGAATGATTTGTTATTCTAGACAAACTTTGTAAGGTAATACCTGACATGACAGATGACGTTACATAACAGTCAAATCTGCCATTTTGCAGAAATAAGACTGCCGTGTCAGTTCGACTTGTAGAACAGCCGTTACGGATTAGTAAAACGTGGGCTCTAACACCACCACCAGCAAAATGCATTATGTTATAACTTGTTTGTGACTTCAAAATGTTAACCCTTTCCAGTCCAAAATTTTAGTTTTGAAATTGGAAACTTTTTTCTCGGGTTTTTGGGATGTTTTGGGCTTGTAATAAATAAAAATAACCCTGAAAACTTTTTATATCATATTATTCCTTAAATACAAAATGTTGTTTGCGAACAACATTGGGATACAAAAGTTCAATTTTCTGATAATTTGACTTCCTTTTCCTTAATTTGTTACCTTCATGAACATGAGACCACATCGTTCCTTTCAAAAGGAAATTCTGTTTTGATCTCCTATCTCTAAATATAAGAAAATCTTCAATATAATATTTTTCACTTCACATGGAAAACGGCACACAGCATAGGAAAATATGGGTATCGTTCACTTGATCGAAAGGTCACTTGGCCGAAAATAACTTCACCGAAAATCACTTGATCGAAAGGTACATTTCACCGAAGGGTTACTTGACCGAAAAGTTCATTTCACCGAAAGGTAACTGTACCTAAAAGTTCATTTCATCGAAAGGACACTTGACCAAAAAGTTCTTTTGACTGAAGGATTACTTTACCTAAAAGTTCATTATATCGAAACATCATTTCACCGGATGGTCAGTTTATTGAAAACTTAGAATTTTGTTATTAGAGATGTGTTGGATTGCGGTGCGGGTTTTTGAAAAACTTGCCACCTAAACATTATCGGATTGTATAAAAAATACACTTTTAATTTCTATGAAACACCTCCCCATGAGTAGGTTTTTTGAAATATAACATTAATTATAAGATTATAAGACCTAGATCTGTGCCTTTTTGTCAAATTTTAATCTTCCGAGCTCATATTTATACGGGTTACATAGCAAATCAAATAAATAATGTTCCACTTTTACTCAACCACAAAACATTAAATTTTTGACCGTAGGTCTAGATACAGGCCATTTTAACAGATTTTAACACTACTCATAAGCATTACATAAAATGTAAAGTAAATATTTATGTAAACCTTATGAACATCAGCGCGCACGGTTAACATTTGCTAAAACGGCCTAAGCCAAGGCCTAGAGCTCTAAACATGATTATTTTTGCCTGAAAAAATGTGCAACATTATTCATTTTATTTTTTGTGTAAACCTTTCAAACATGAGCACTGAGCATAACTTTTATGTAAACCTTATGTACATGATTAAAATTTGCTAAGAAAGCCTAAGCCGAGGCCTATTGTCTTAAAAAAAAAAGATTTGTCTTAAACCTAAATCTTTGCGTTCTCTATGACACGGAGAAATCAAAAGTGCAATTTGAGTATAATCCCCTAACGTTTCGGTGGTCTGTCTGCCGAACTTGCACCATGCTTAATTCAACAGATCCAGTAATGAAATCCAAAGTTTTCGATAAACTGACCCTTCGGTGAAATGACCTTTCGATGAAATGAAATTTTAGGTAAAGAGACCTTTCGGTGAAATGACATTTCGATTAAATGAAATTTTAGGTAAAGAGACCTTTCGGTGAAATGACCTTTCGATGAAATGAAATTTTAGGTAAAGAGACCTTTCGGTGAAATGACCTTTCGATGAAATGAAATTTTAGGTAAAGAGACCTTTCGGTGAAATGACCTTTCGATGAAATGAAATTTTAGGTAAAGAGACCTTTCGGTGAAATGACATTTCGATTAAATGAAATTTTAGGTAAAGAGACCTTTCGGTGAAATGACCTTTCGATGAAATGAAATTTTAGGTAAAGAGACCTTTCGGTGAAATGACCTTTAGATGAAATGAAATTTTAGGTAAAGAGACCTTTCGATGAAATGAACTTTTAAGTAAAGAGACCTTTCGTTGAAATGAACTTTTCGATCAAGTGACCCTTCGGTGAAATGAACTTTTCGATCAAGTGATCTTTCGGTTAAACAATATATTCGGTGAGGTGATTTTCGGTCAAGTGACCCTTCGATGAAGTAAAGGTCGGGAAAATGAACCAGACACGGAAAATCCGGTCTTGCAATTTTTACGGTTTTGTTTTGGATAGTTGTCTGCCAGATACAATGGGTTTAGTAAGAATGTTTAACGTTAGAAGGACCACGAAAATTCAAAGAATATATGTCGTTTCTGAACAACAATAGGCTGGAAAAGGTAAATATAAATAATATACGAATGAAATACGGGATTAAAACGATGTACAATACAAATTTGGAAGATGTGAGTCCGTAAAATACATATACAGCAGTGACGCATTTTACGCGGGGATTACGTTTCGAGGAGACCGCGTAAAGCCGAAACCACGTGTATTCAAAACCAATAATAAAACTACATACAATGAATCACTTCACACGCATTTTTTCGTTATACATGTATGATATTATTCGCTTACATATATTTATTACAGTATAATGTGTATTTTACAAAAATAACGCATACGTACTTTTGTAACAGTTACAGTTAAAATATGAGATAGCATGATGCAACTCCTTATGCATAACTACCTAATCGTTCCTTTCACTATGTGACACCAATATGGGGTCGTCAAAGCTGAGGTCCAAAGCTGATGCATTAGGTGCAGTAGTTGGAGACTGGGCGGGCAAAACGGAGCAAGTAAAAGGAGTTTTTTTTCTGGAAAAACATCGTTATCGGCAACTGTTGGCGCTGCGTCTTTAGCTGCTGAAATATCGCATAATACGGCATTAAAGAGTCCGCAATACTTCGCTTTTTTAAGGCTACGTTCCATACAGGGATCATAGTTAGAAATTAAATATTTTAAGTGCTTTGCTGCTTGGAAAATTTCGGCAAACTTGTGCAGATTATTTAACCCCCAAACTGCTTGGCCGTCTGAGTAAAATGTTTTGCTTCCTCGTTGAAGGTAGAAAAACCTTTAAAATCATTGACAAAGTCACACCAGAGGGGGGCCTCTAGCAGTCATTGATTAATTCTTTCGTAGCTCCATTTCCCGTGTGATATGAATCTAACAGTGGGGCTAACCACGTATAATTGAATCTGCGTAAACTGGGGCACCACTATACATAACTATAACAAACGGTTGAATTATTCAAAGTTCTGTGTGAAAATTCGTGTTACTATTCACATATATTTTAGGTTGTAATGCTGTCTAAAACACGATAAAACATCATTAAAACCACAGCACACTAGTTGCAAGATGAAATGAAAATTTACTACAATTGAAACCAGATTGTCACAGGTAAAATGATAAAAATTACCTGAGGCGAGATCTTTGGGGTCACCCCTTGGTGCCCATTGTCAAACCAACTTGTGAATACATGTGGTGCGGTGACAACTTATATGCCTTATAATAGTCACGTGAAGTCGCCATAGTAACAGTGATGTGCATGTGAACAAATAGAGATTTTAAGGTTAACATTAAAGTCATATTAACGATGGAAATTCCAATGAACGTATGATGACCTACCTTATGCCCTCCCTTTAACCTGGCAACGTCATATACGTTCATTGTAACCTCCATCGTTAATATGACTTTAATGTTAACCTTAAAATTTCTATTTATTCACATGCACATCACTTTTACCATGGCGACTTCACGTGACCATTATAAGGCATATAAGTTGTCACCGCACCAGATGTATTCACAAGTTGGTTTGACAATGGGCACCAAGGGGTGTCCCGAAAGATCTCGCCTCATGTAATTTTATCATTTTACCTGTGACAATCTGGTTTTAATTGTAGTAAATTTTCATTTCATCTTGCAACTATTGTGCTGTGGTTTTAATGAAATTTAATCGTGTTTTAGACAGCATTACAACCTAATATATTTGGTTGAATTATTAATGGGCAGTCTATAAGATTTGTCTGCGATTAGCTCTACCTTCGTTCAAGTTATGCAAAGTATTAGAAGACTGGTTTGCACGCCATCGTCGTTGACGTTTTCTCTCAGCTCTTCCATCTTGTACTATAAAGAAAAAATTCCACGGAACCAATATTTTATTCAATTTTCATCACAGTTAATCAAAACTTTGCCTGCAGTTACTTTCTCACAATTTTACTTGCTCCTTTTTATGAAATAAAATAACGCTGATTCCTTTTTTATGAAATTACTCTGCAACGCAGAGAAAAGGAAATAAAACACGACATAACACTTACGTAAGAGAACAAACGTCACATACAATTGTTTGAGCACGTGCGTGTTACCACAGATGAAGTCGTTTGTCTTACTAACTTTATTTTATTTTCCGGTTGTTCTCTTTGATTTTACGCATCGTGCGATAGCGGGGAGCTTAGTTCCGATTTCGACACCGGATAAAAGCAGATGGCGCTGCAAGCACTGAATGACGGCGGAGCGTTAGGGTCGGACGTAGCCTATTATACAGCTGTTATGGCGCTGCAAGTACTGAATCAATTGAGAGCGATAGGGATAGACGTAACCTATTATATAGGTTTAATGTATCAGTCACATATTACTTATAACGGCCCAGTGAATCTATTAACGCTGAAGCAACAGATGACGATTACTGTTAAATGAAAAGAGTTTATTAATCATGACAAGTCGATACAAGTATTTTGCGTTAATTAGCTATTCGTGCATGAATATCAAATGCATTGGTCCTGTTGCTAGCGACGTACATCGGCATAAAACAAATCCACTGGCTTTCAAACGTACTGTAGTTTATCTGACCACGGAGGACGAAATTACCTGGCTCAGCCCTCTACAACATTTGTCCTGAAAGCAGAAATGAAGTGAAAAATTGCAGCAGTGGACATTACCGCTTTATCTCTTCTTGACTACATTTATTGGCTTCATTATGAGGGCTTTCCATATACTATATTTATGTAGAGGTTCACTTATAGATGCCTTAGCTGCTAAAAAATGCAAAAATATAATCATACTACAAATTGGAAAGTTGTAGTACGCTGTATTTCTTTTCATCACTACAATGACCGCTAATCTTCCTCCTGGAGTGACATTCAACGTTGAAATATGTCGGTGTGCCATCAGTCGGCTGTAGAAACAAAATTATTTGCCCTTACAAAACTTCAGGAACAAGAAGTGTCGTCACAAGTAGTTCCAAATCAGAACCGCGAATCCGTTATTTTATCACCTTTTTATGAAATTACGATAAGATTGGTCTGCGATTAGCTCTATCTTCGTTCAAGTTATGCAAAGACTTAGAAGACTGGTTTGCACGCCATCGCCGTGATTTAGAAGACTGGTTTGCACGACAATTCGTGATTTCCGAAATAAAATTTCGTTTCTCCCCACTTTGGGTCACCTTTTGTAGTATAACTAGTTAAATGTACGGAACGTGTATGGAAAATTTTGGTAATTTGATGAAATTCTGATTACATATCATCATCATTTTCAACCATCATCAATTCGCTGCTAGATGAAAGTCTTCTCAAGTTTCTTCCACGACGATCTGTTTTGAGCCAGTCTTCTCCAAGTTTCTTTGTCATGCTTTCGAATTTCGTTCACCTGATATTTTTCTGGGTCTCTTTCTGTTCCTTGGTATATAGTTTAATATTTCAGTTGCCCATTGGTGGCCCGTTCTTCTTGCAATATATATGCTGTTCATTGCCATTTCATGGATTTTACTTTGATCATGATGCATTCCACACTCGTCATCTTTTTGGTTCATGAATTCCTCTTCTTATTTTGCTAGTTACGCCAAGCGTGCAGCTCGCCATGGTTCATTCAGTTTGTCCCCAGACACCGTATGTCTTTTCTGGTTAAGTTACATTTCTCTGATTGATACTCAAAAACTGGAAGGATGAATATATACGACGGTAAAAACTGGAAGGGTGAATATATACGAGGGTAATAACTGGAAGGAAAAATATATACGAGGATAAAAACTCAAAGGATGAATATATACGAGGGTAAAAACTGGAAGGGTGAATATATACGACGGTAAAAACTAGAAGGATGAATGTATACGAAAATAAAAATTGAAAGGATGAATAAATACGAGAGTAAAAACTGGAAGGATGAATATATACGAGGGTAAAAACTGGAAGGGTGAATACATACGAGGGTAAAAACTGGAAGGATGAATATATACGAGGGTAAAAACTCGAAGGATGAATATATATACGAGTGTAAAAACTGGAAGGGTGAATATTTACGAGGGTAAAAATTGAAAAGATGAATAAATACGAGAGTAAAAACTGGAAGGATAAATATATACGAGGGTAAAAACTGGAAATGGGAATATATACGAGGGTAACAACTGGAAGGATGAATATATATACGAGGGTAAAAACTGGAAGGGTGAATATATACGAGGGTAAAAATTGAAAAGATGAATAAATACGAGAGTAAAAACTGGAAGGATGAATATATACGAGGGTAAAAACTGAAATGATGAATATATACGACGGTAAAAACTGGAAAGATGAATATATACGAGGGTCGATCAAAAATTATCGAGACTGATTTTACATGGGTTAGAAGTGTAATGCAATAAACGTACTTAATACATATATACTTTCGAAGAATTCTCCCTCCACCGGTCCCACCTTTCTATCCACTTCCGGAAGGTGTGTTCGAAGCCCTTCCTTTGACATGCGGGCTTAGAATACCCATCACAGTATTGTTCAGTTCATTATTTGATGCAAGTCGCCCACTAAGTTGTTTTCTCATTTGATGGGGTGGTAATCACACGGAGCCAGGTTCGGTGAATACTGAAAGTGCGCCATCATTTCTATGCCTAGATCTTGGATAACCTGGCGAGTAAGCACCGCACGATGCGCAAGGACATTATCTTGTTGCAAATTCAAACTAGTTTGTGCATATTCTGGGTGTTGTAGGAAGCTTTCTTTAGAGAACATTTGAGAACTTCAGAACAATAGGCACCGGTATGAGTTTTCCCTTGTGTAACAACAGGGTCGTACAGAATTTCCTTTTTGTCCTAGAAAACCAGGTGAATGAACTTCCCTGCATTTGCTTCCACCTTTGCTTTCTTTTATATGGAACTGTGTGGGTGTTTCGATTGGGTGCTCTGTTTCGTTTGTGGATGGAAATGGTGAAGAAATGTTTCATCACATGAAACAACTCGATTCAAAAAGTGTGGTTCACGTCGTAGGTGACTCTTCCGTTCGCGACAAGTTATAACACGATTTGCCTTGTGTTCATCCCTGAGCAAATAGGATGTCCACTTTGCAGTGACCTTTTAGTACACAAACTGGTTTCTGACAGTGTCATCGAATTGGCATCTCCATCACATTAGCAACATTTTTTTTTTTTTTTTTTTTTTTTGATTGGAGGTTTAACGACCACCGTGAGCAACTCAATGGGCTATTAGCAGTCGCCCGTCCCTAATTTAGGGTCACTGGTTCCAGGGAAGGGAGAGAGCCAGTGCCGTAAGACAAACACAACATCCATGCCTGACCGGGATTCGAACCCGGACCCCTTACGGACGAATGATCAGAGGCCAGCGCCTTAGACCACTGTGCCACCGGGGCGGCCATTTAGCAACATCTTCAGTGGTCATTCGGTTATCTTCGCATATTAGCGCCTCGATGGTATTGACATTAACCTCCGTCGTCGATGTCGAAGGTTTCCCTCAGAGTGGCACATCTTCCAGGCATTCTTCACCATTCACAAATTTCTTCTACCACTCAAAAACTCTTGCACGGGACAAAGCATCTTCCTTAAAGGCTGTTTTAATCATCCCATGCGTTTCTGTGGCGGTTTTACTCAAACGCACGCAAACTTTTATAGCTGATTTTTTTTTTCCAATTTTAAATCCATACTTAGTTGCAAAAACACCTTTGAACTGTACGCCATCTACAACAAGAATGAACCAGCGGAGAGCTGTAACTATGTGCCACCACCTGACTGACCTTGCAGGTGTTACGACAAAGGCAGCAGCATTTTTCTGCGTGGGTTGGTTTCGGTGCTATGACGTAACTCTGGTTACTTTTTGAACGACCTAAGTATATACAAACTTACGGCTGGAGCCCTTTCAAACTTTCATCAAGCGTTCTTTGCCACTTATTGCGAATAACATAAACGTTCGTCTAGCATTGTCTTTCAACCCGTACCTACGCGCGGAACGCTTTGAGACTTTCACCTCAAAGTAAATTCGAAAATGGAAATATTACGTTTCAAAATAGAAAAATTTATTTATATTTATAGAAAAAAAAATTATCGTATTTATGATAGCCGGGAACCTCGGGTACATCAATTTTGAATTTCCAAATCGGTTATGAGCTATGCTTCTTTAAATTATATAATTGAAATATTTAAACAGCATAAAAATATACGCATATCGGATACCTACTATGGTGTTCTTTGTAACATAAATATCATGTTAACTGCATCCTTTTTTTTCCGATGTTAAATTATGATTCAAAGCCTCCTGAGTTAATCAATATTCGTAATTAACATATGCATTTTTATTCTACTATTTCATGTGGCCGTGAAAAAGTAGAATAGCTATCCTCGTGATCACTTAACGAGGACGACTAATTCGGAGATATCCGAACAAGCCGTTAGCGCCAACTTATGATGCTGCATTCAGAGTCGCTCAAATGATTCGTTTTGCCCATTCCGGTCCAAAATAGAATCCTATTGATGCGGAGCGATCTGGTTTGCATGATTTTATGCAGCGCGCTGTGTTCACGTGACGTCTTCCATGTTGGAGTGAGACATTTACGTGAAGAGGGCAGATGTACCTAATGAACTTGTATCTCTCTGTGAGTATTTAATTAATACCATAGATTTTCTGGTGTTTTTATGAGCTACAACTTTAAGTGCAATATTAGTGCAAGTAAAGAAATGCATTTCAGAATGACATGCAGCAGTCAACTTATTAATTAAAAGTAATTTTCCGGCATGGGAAAACAAGTGAACGACGCAATGCAATATTTTGAAAACCGTAGTTTATTGGTGTTGGAGGGAATATTTCCTGTTCACACACAAATATTCTCTGGAAATCACGAATAAAAGCGAGGGAACTAGATGGAGACGGGGCAACCCGTGTTTGACATCATCCTATAAAGCAACACGATAAACTGGCAATCTGCCAAACGCAGTAAATTAGAATGATTAGGCATAGTTTTCATGGCCAATGAAATCTTGGTATGACGCAACGTGGAAGATACTATTAAAGAATTAAAAATTTACCCACTTCGATTATGCAGTCATAAAATGAAATAAATTTAACTGGAACACAAACGCGCACCAAAATTAGACGTAAATATATCAATAACCAAAATAAGTACAGTAGAATTCCAATTATCCGAATTAACTCGGACCACACCCCATCCGGATATTCCAAACATCCGGATAATTGCGTTATCTTCTTTCTGTAGGCCAAATACGTATTTATTAATTGAAATGAGAGTATTTAATTTTTCCGTTTATCGTATTTTAAAATAACAAATGTTATACGGTTTAGAAATAAGTATCAACTGTTCTGCATTGTCATTTTGTATTATTTAAATGAACGAAAAGGCTAAAAACATGTAAATAAATTAACAAAAATCTTAATTTTACTTGGCCTAGAAAGAAGAACAAGCAATCCGGATAATCAGAATTCCAGATATCTGGAGTTCGGATAATGGAAGTTTGACTGTACTCAAATAAATGAAAGTTACGAAATCAATATACTGTAGGGAAATTATTTTAACAAAGAAATTCTCTAAAATACGGAAATGTAAAAATAAGTTAGTAAAATCAATGCATTGCATGATAACTTATTGGCGTTTTGTTTGTCTATGAATTTAGTCTTTGAGATAAAGAACATACTAAAGTTTTGTCGCAATAGAAGAATTTTTAGTCAAGTTATGTGGATAAATGCTGTGAAATAGATCTCGTTCCTGTGCCCTGACCTTTGTCCCCATTTCATTGATATTCAACAGAACCGGTTCAG
Source organism: Macrothele yani (assembly GCA_039090855.1). Classification (NCBI taxonomy): domain Eukaryota; kingdom Metazoa; phylum Arthropoda; class Arachnida; order Araneae; family Macrothelidae; genus Macrothele; species Macrothele yani. The sequence goes on from CM076995.1 coordinate 194,586,739, forward strand.
TATACTTCCGGAACAACATGATAACGTTTGGTCGCAATCAAAGCATTTGTACGTAAGTTATGACACATAAGGGCCATGGAATGGACCCAGCTCCTATGTCCTGAGATTTAGCCCCTTTTTGTCCATTTTCCACAGGGTTCGCCCACAGTTTGTTCCCTACCACATACTCAAATTTCATCGAAATCGAACCATTTTTACGCGAGTTATCGTGTGGACAGGCAGACAGAAGGACAAAGCTGGAGCATATACTCTTTTTCAACCTACGGTTGGAAAGCGTAAAAAATGGAAGGAGAAGATGTTTGAGTAACTTGATTCTACCCAGTGGCAAGATAGTTATGTCAGAGAGACTAGCACTTCCCACTCATGCCTTGGGTAATGGAAGAGATAGTGAATAAAGAACTAGAAGCGAGCTCTTAACATCAGTGACAGATTTATGCGCAGTACTGATTAGATGAGAGGGGGAAATGAACTGTTTTAACGTAGCTTTCCTGAAACCAGACGTCTATGTGACCATTTCTGTTTGGGGAGCGCAGACATTTGTTCAACACTATTTGGTTCAGATACCTCGGCAGCTTAAAGGGTTAATGAGAATTTCTTCTTCTACGTTTCGCGAAATGTATGATGCTTCTTCCAAACATCGCCTGGTATTAATATTAATAAATAATACCTTGTTCAACAGTGAGCTCTCCTTCAAGCATGGTTCGCGATGGACCCGAAACCTGCAATGTCGTGCCCCCCTCTCTTTCACAAGGAGGGGGGAGGGGACATATGTGACTTACTAAGGTGACGCAACAGTCAAAACGGGAAGCTCAACGATAAGTTAAAGTCGGTGTAATTTATTTGAGAGAATAACTGGTTTCGGAACGAGGTGGCGTGAGTTCGAATTCACCACCGGCAAAAAGAGTTTATTTTCACACGACGTTCGTAAAATATGCGTTAAGATTACAGCAGGAAATGCTACAGACATATTCAGGAAATCTTGCTCACAACACCCCTTGAAATGGGTGTTCCACACGTACAAGATTAAAAAAAAAAAAGCGCACATTCCACCCAATAAAAATGGCAAGGTACAATCTGCCCTGTATGGGCCCTTTATTATTCATCAGGCACAGCAGAATCAGGAATACGCATGGGACGAAGTGTGAATTTCCTCAATTTTCCTTGCCTAAAGTTTAAATCGAAATTCCATTAGAATGTGAAGGTTTCTCCGACCACTAAAACTTTTCAGCGGAAAAATCTCATGCGAAACCGCACACTGTATATTTCATTGTTTTAACGTTTTAGTCGATTAAAATCCGAATTATTTTATTCGTCACGCTGCCTTCCTCAAGATTAACTTTCTTAATTCTTTTTGAAACTACTTACGAAAATCAAAAACTACATTTCCTATTATAGCCGAGTCTTATTATTGACATTACCGCTAAATAGGTATTACCGGCGAGCATGGAAAGAAAGTAAGAGGAAATGATAATCTCGTTTATTAATAATTGATGAAGCCAGCCATGTCTCTAAAGACTATGAGCTAATCGATTTCCTGAGTTCATTTCACCAAAGTGATGAACTTTTGCACGAAGTTCCGTAAGTTAAAATCTCTGTGAAGCTCGAGGAGTTTTTCGTACTCTAGTTTTCATCAAAAGCTAATTATAAAATTAATTAAGAAACTTTTCAAACCGCAAAAATTGATTATTTTGGAAAACTCAAGCACGGTGAAAAAGCGGAAGTGATAAAAGCTCTCAAAATGATAAAAAGGAAAGAACAAAAAATTTTACTCGTACAAAATGTTTAATTACCGTAATTACCACAGAATATGTGAAATGATGGAGAGAGAGAGAGAGAGAGAGAGAGAAAGATTAACGCATGTTTTCGAAACGAGAATAAAAACGGCGCAGAAAAAGGAATTGACGGCAATATTAGATTGAAGAACCGTTTTATTTATAGTATTTTGCCTCTTACGATTAATAATGAGAAAGGTTCCTCACAGTTCTCATAACCATTTCCTATTTCATTGTAGAAAAATGTTTTTAATTTATTTTCTTTAATTTCAAAGACCACCTTTGGAAAATTGAATTTGTCTGATAAGAATCAAAACACTTTCGAAAGGTTTGCAAATGCACTTATTGGAATTCATTTTATTCGATCGTTTTGCAATGTTTGAGGTTTAAAACATGAAATATTATCTGATGACAAATCCAGAGTGGACTTCAAAGGTCTCATATTTTTCAAAAAATATATTTATACAGGCAGAATAAACATAAGCCCAAACAGAGTGTGTATTTTTTCCCTTCTGGGCATGATACATTGCGCTGTGGGTATTGGCTGGCATATCATCGTCGAATTCACGTCCCCACGAATATGCACTGTATGACAAAAGTCACCGGACACCTGGAAGAGAAACACAACATAGCATTTTTTGACTTACATTAGTACGGTGTCGGTCCACCTTTGGCCTTAATGCATGCACTGACCCTTCGAGATATGCTTTCGACAAGATTTTGGAACACAGCGATAGGTATGCGCTTCCATTCAGTACATAATGCTGCCGTTAACTGTTGCTTAGTAGTAGGCCTTGCTTCCAAATTTCTAATGCGGTGCTCCAATTCCTCCTATAGGTGCTCTATGGGATTAAGATAAGGTTTCTGTACTGGCCAGTCCCCACACGATACGGAATTATCGTCAAACCACGCCGTAACAGTCCTTGGTTTATGTCTCGGTGCATTATCATGCTGGCAACAACAAGGCTCAGTTTCATAGTATTGCACAGAGTTAGTAGGGCATAATTGTTTAGAATATCGAGGTAGTCGTGCTGGTTAACCGGTTTGTCCACAATAACCAATGGGCCGGGACCATACCACGAAAGCACCTCCCACACGAGTACACTGTCAACTCCAAGCTTGACCGTAGGAACATTGCACTGTGATAAATAGCGTTCCCTCAGCTGCCGCAGTACCCACACACGAGCATCAGACTGGTGGATTGTGTATCTGGATTTATCAGTCCATAGGACCCGTTTCCATTGATCTACGGTTCACGATAAAAGTTCTTTACACCATGCTGAACGACGTGTAGCATTCCGAGTGGAGATTAAAGGCCTATGAGCAGCTGCACGACCATGGTAACCCATGGAATGAAGTACTCTGCGAATGGTACGTGTACATACCGAGGTTCCAGCATTTTTACGCGCCTGTACACTGAGTTTTTGTGCAGTACTCCGTCGATTAGCGGTAACGAATCTCCTGAGGCTTCGATGTCTTCTATCACTGATTTTCTTTGCTCTGCCGGCACGTTTTGCTGCTTCAGGCATGCCATGTGTCTTCCACTCATTCAGTACATCCAAAACAGTTGACTTGGGTATGTTTAAACACCTCTCGGTTTCTCTTATGGACAACCCACTAATATAACATCCAACAATCTTTCCTTTCTCAAAGTCAGTTTTCTTCCGCCGCGACATTTTCACTCAACTTCACCGTGCGATATGATCGCGGTCAGCTGCAAGCTTGTTTTTGTACCTTTTGCAGCTGCACCGCGCATCTTAACAACGCAGCGGATCCGTTCATTTGCTTTTGAAAGGGTGTCCGGCGACTTTTGTCAATAAAGTGTATATCAGGTCGCTCGGAAAATAATAGCCGATTTTTTTGAGGCGCCATATTTAACTCGCGCACAGTGCTTGCACACTAACCCGGCAGCACCATTCGCACGAGTTGAAGGACGACTCAGCCGCCACACACGCATCATAGTCGGTTGCGCAGCAGTCGTTGTAGTCTGTAAAACATGTCAGGAAAGAGAGAGTTCCGAGTGATTCTGCTTGGTGAGTTCAAATTGAGTACTAATGCGGCACAAACCTTCCGTAATATGTTCGAGGCATGGAGTGAAGAGGCAACATCTGAACGTACTGTTCGTCAGTGGTTTCCAACGTTTCGTTCCCGTTACACGAGTCTACAAGAAAAGGAGGGCCGGGGATGACATTTGGTCATTCCTGACGACCTTCTGAAGGCACATGTGGGGGCAAATCCTCGCGTCGCAGTCAGAGAACTCTCCAAATGGTACAATATGTCGGTGACGACCATTTCCAAACTTCGCCAACAAATTGGTAAGATAAAAAACTCGATACGTGGCTCTCTCACGAACTTACGAATCATCAGAAACAACAACAGTTAAAGCTGTGTAGTAACCTTCAGCTTCGCAACGAAAAGGAGCCCCTACGACATCGCATTGCAACTTGTGCTGAAACATTTGTGCTATACGACAATCGTAAGCGCTCTGGATAGTAGCTGAACCATAGTAAACAGCGGAAACAAAATCCTAAGCCAAGGTTGACGCCAAAGGAGTTTTTTTTTACAGTATGGTGGACTGTACACGGTGTCATACACTACAGGCTCTTGAATGGTGATGACAGCACTACTTTAGTCAGATACTGTGAAGTAATTGACCGAATGTACCAGAAAGTGTGCCTCAAGCAGCCATCTTTGGTAAACAGGAATGGTCCAACCATCCTGCATGATAACGCGAGACCACATGGGTCACAAATGATGAAACAAAAACTACACGGACTGAGAATCGAAACCCTCCCACATGCAGCTCACTTGCCTGACTTGACACCTGCTGATTTCCACTTGTTCATGCATTTTAGCAATTGCCTCAAGGACAGGACCTTCAGAAAACGAAAGAAGGCCGAAATTGCATTCTGGGACTTTCTTGCATCCAGTGAGCCAGATTTTCTTCCCGACTAGCATTGAAAAACTTTTCACTCGCTGGCCGAGGTGTGTAGCTGCTGAAGGCGCCTATTTCGAATAAAACAAATTTGTATGCTACCCAATGACACCAATGAACCGAAGTTCCGGATGGGTAAATCTAAGGGCTGCTTGTAGCCCTAGTAGTTACTCATGGTGATTTTAAACTGCGAAACCGAAAAGAAGATATGTGTACTTTTTTACCCTCCAAATGGGTCATTATTTTCTGAACGACCAGGTACTACCCTGCAGTTGTCTAAACGTTGGCTTGTGTCATTTCCTCCGAGCGAGGGCAGCGTCCAGATCCTGACGGTTTGCTCGCGCTGGGCTTCTCTTACGGACTGGCTCCCTCCTGAAACCAATGAGCGCAAGTTCCGGATGGTTAAATCCAAGGGCTGCTTGTAACCCTTGGAGTTGCGCATGGCGTTCGTTAAACTTCGAAACCAAAAAAGAAGAAATGTGTACTTCGAAATATTGTACTAATGATTTCCCCTGAAACGAAGGGTCTACGAATCATGACATCATCATTGATACTTCTTTCTATGTCTCCCAAAGTATAATAGAACTACCAAAACGTAATTTGTTCCCCCTCTGTACGTAAATATTTGAAGGCTGTAATTTTCAAGCAAACTCTCACATGGTAAAAAATTCAAAGTTTTTTTTTTTTTTTTTTTTTTTTTTTTTGAACTGATATAATTCCTACGGTGCTTCCTCGGCTGAAAACAGTTTTAAAAAAATGTTGTTTTGCTAAGTTTCTTGTACGGAAACTGAGTTTGGATACCTTACAAGGCTGCCGTTTCTCGAAATCAGCACTCACGAGATTACCGACAAACAATAGGTAGGACTTGCACGGCCAGCTTACTGGAGAGGGATTGAAATTAATAATTTGGTGGCTTTCCTGCACGTTTTGGAATCTTTACTCCATATGCAAAATATATCAAGGTTAAAGGTTTGGCGAGAATGTGCGATTTTAACACCATATGGCCACATTATGACTGATACGGGATTTGTTAATCAGGAAGAGACCGTGAAATGCTCGTTATCCAAACGTCAACTTCTGATCATCAGAAAACAGGGAAAACTGTTTTTCTTTTCTGACTGTTATTTAAAGAATTGGTTTTTTTTTTTTAAATGAGTAACCTTACTTGTCAAAAACTAATTACATCCTTTTTTGTTTTCGATAAAAAGACAACGTTCATTGCAGTGCCATTATGAATGTTCGTTAGGTTAAAGTTGGTTCTACTTCGACGGCTCTTTCAAGATGTGTTGCAAATGGAACCTATTTTCGAATTTGGAAAGACACCACAGTTTTGCACACCCCCTCTTCGAAGTTTGACTACGTCTTCACGGAATGCCTATGTATTTATTCCTCATGACAATCAAATTGCAACGATGAACCTCCTTGCATTATATCTCCAGCTTGGAAAATGGTATTGAACTCTATTTCTACGTAATATGGGTTTATTACTTTATTGGTGTTTGACCAGACTACTGTTTTGCCTTACCATATGCATCTGCTTCCTGGAACTGTTCAATTTATTAAGTTTTTTTGGTTTTATCTGTGGCATCATGTTTTGCGGTATATAAGACCCGCTGTTGGGTGCTACATTTTACATCTGATTATGACCCCTGTGGTCACCCCGGTGGCGCAGTGGTCTAAGCGATGGCTTCTGAGCATTCGTCCGAAAGGAGTCGGGGTTCGAATCCCGGTGAGACATGGATGTTGTGTTTGTATTACTGCACTGGCTCTCTCCCTTCCGTGGAACCAGTGACTCTAAATTAGGGACGGGCGACTGCTTGTAGTCCATTGAGTTGCTCAAGGTGGTCGTTAAACCTCCAATAAAAAAAACAAACCTGTGAGAGTGTCGAAAGATCTTATGTGGTCTTTAACGCTACATACTGTATATAATTTTAACTTGTATGTTTATAATGATGAGAGGTATTGCACCACCTATCGATTACATTAACTGCAAGTATAATATCGTGCAAAAACAGCATGCTTTTTTATGTAATTTGACTTCTGTGCACGACGATTTTAACCCCGTCGACTGCACTCTGCGTCGATTTGATGGCTATATTGTGCACCGATTTGACTGCTATGGTATGTATCGATTTTATTACTATGGTCTTTGAAGCAGAAATAGCGAAAAAAAACTTTATGCCACCAAGCAGAAAAACTCTGCATTATAAAAAGAGAATAATGTTTCCCATGTTTATTGTAGTGAATGATATATAGTAAAACATATTTTTTTAGTGGGACTTTTAGAAGCCGAGATAAGGTTGCAAACATAAATATATAGTAACACTCCTTAGCACCAGAACTGTGAACTGAAAAAAAGAACACGAGTGAATGATATCCGGCTTTAAAATATTTGTTTTTTTAAATCGAACTTTTAAAAGCAGAGATATCGAGAGAAACATATTAGGCATTCCCGCTCCATTGCGGCAAAATGTCACATTATTTTGGGCAGTAAAACACTCAAAATGTTTTCGTCGTTAGTACTAGCTGATCGAAAAAGGCTTTTCTGAATCGCGTTGTAAGGCGCGCAAGTATTTCAGTAGACATACGTCAAATGTAAACGTGAACTTATACCTCTTAGTGGCAAACGAGTGCGCTAAGAAAAATTTGAAATTACAAACTGTGTCTTAAATATTTTGCACTAAAAACGCTCTGAAAGAATTTTTTCCAATTGGGCTACTAAAAGCAGAAATATCGACAAAAATACGATATACATCTACACCCCGTGGCGTAAAAGATGCGCACTATCTAAAGCAGAAGGCATTCTGAAAAGTTTTTCCGACGTAAGGGGGTATCGGTCCCCGAAAGAATTTTTAAATTGATTTTCAGAAGCGCAGACATTGCTGCAAATACATAAAAAACAGAAATAAAAATTTACGGCCCTTCGTGTCCAAACCGTTCTTTACCAAAAATCAAAAATTATTAGGGGTATGCAAAAGTTTCCGCCGCCCCCGCTGGCGGGCACTGTAGGAGTCAAACTGGCCGGCGACCCGTGCTGTCAGTCCGTACATGAATCCAAGCAGGGCGGTCGATAAAGTTCTTTTGCGGCACTGTTTGTTATTCATTTTTAATTTAGGGAAAAGTGCGAGTGAAACACACGGTTCGATATGTCACGTTTATGGCGAAACGGTTATAGGTGAGCGGACGTGTCGAGAATGGTTTGTCAGGCTAACAGAGGTGATGTAAGCTTGGAAGGCAAGCCACGTGCTGGTAGACCGCAGGAACTCGCATACAAGGAGCTCGCAGCGCTTTTGCAAGAGAATGCCACACAATCGACCACGCAACTGGCGAAACGTTTGAAAGTGGCTCAATCGACGGTGGTACATCTGCATATTGTTGCTGAATATGTTTCAAGAGAAGAATTTCTTGTGGAAGGCTGTCACCTGAGATGAAAAATGGGCCTATTACGACAACCCTGTAAACAAGCGATCCTGGGTCGACCCAGGCCGGCCATCAACATCAACAGCAAAACAGGATATCCACGGGGGGGGGGGGGAAGGTGCTGTTGTGTGTGTGTATGGTAGGATATGCAAGAAGTGCTGTACTTCGAACTGTTGAAACCAGACGAAACACTCACTGCACAACGATATAGCGCTCATTTGATGAAACTGAACACCGAAATCGATCAAAAACGCCCATGGACAGGTAAAGGACGCCACCCAGTTATCCTGTTACACTATAATGCCAGGCCACATGTCGGTGCAAGCACGAAATAAAGCTTTGAACAGTTATACTGGGAGGGTTTACCGCACCAGGCTTACACCCAGGACATTGCTCCCTCAGATGTTCTTCTGTTTCGCTCTATGCAACATGTCCTAGCCCAACGGCGGTTCACCACAATCCCAGAGTTGGAACAGTTTGTCACTGCGTTCTTCAGCTCAAAACCAGAGTCCTTTTATCACAGGGGCATTCATTTGTTGCCTTAAAATGGCAAAAAGTCATTGATGCTAAAAGCCAATATTTTGTTGAATAAATGGTACTGGTTTATTTATTGTTCATGTCTTCTTTCTCCTTAAAACGGCGGAAAGTTTTGCATACCCCTAATATACGCAGAACATTTGCCACCAGGAACTGTATGCGATGCAGAAAGAATTCTTCAAATAGGATTTTCAGAAGCAGAAATATTGAGGAAATCTCAGTTTACCGTCACGTCACTTATCCGAAAATCTATGCTTTGGTTGAAAACAATATTGTCCCCAAACTAGTCTTCGTTATAAATGGCATCGAAAAATAAAAAGAATTTTGATAGCACATATATGGAATAAATGCATTTCCAATTCAATAGCATCTGTGTTTTTATGCTCCCTAGCGGCGAAGTTCTGCGTCGGGAAAACACCAAGAAAGAAAAGATAATCGTTCTCATTTTTCAAGCTTTGCAATGCAAACATATTGTTTTAAATCGGACTAATAGTTGCATATATATGGTGCCCACAGATGGATTGACTGACCGACCGAAAAAGTGATACTTTAATCACGTGCTTATTCAACAAAGGACGTGCTCATGTGTTGAAATATACAGATTTAGTAATATGTGCTTATTTCAATAGTATGTTATTTAGTATCAATATTTGTCCAGATCATGTCAAAAATAGTGCTATAAAAGACGTTTCTCATATGTTGAATGACTGATCAGTTCATATGCTGGAAATATACAGATTTAGTAATATATATTTTTTTCAATAGTATGTATACAGTATTAATATTTGTCAAGATCATGACAAAAATAGCAGATCATGCAATGTAGGATCCCGAAATTTGACGGATGACCGGTGGAATCAGTATATAGAGTGAGTATGCCGCATCTCCAAAACTAGAGCTGATATGGCAAAACTAATGCCATTTTTGGAATCAGTGTCCCAAATATATCCAAGAATAGGTTTAACCTTTAAGGCACCGAAATGTGTGTTGGGCAGAGTTATTATTTCATGCGTATGCCATGTAAATAGGGAATTTTCTTTTTCCTTAAACCACGACATTCTAAGAATATAATCAAATTATTTTTTCGCAGAATTTATTCAAGTATTCATTTATTCATATTCGGAGAAGAAATGAAAATGGAAAGAAAAGAAAAAATACTGTTTCATATACCATAATTTTTTAACATTTGCAACTGAGCAATTCTAAGTTTTCGAAACTACTTCTCCTATTTTAGCAGTTGTTTTGCTATCTGGCAACAGCAGAAACAATTGAACGTGGTTTCTTGCCATCTGCGTGCGAAACAATGCGCTTTAGGGCCATTTTGCATATTTTGAGGGTTTTGTTAAAGACGGGAACCACTGTCAAGGCTTGCTTTTTAAGATTTCATTAAAAACAAACTATGACGAGAAATACTGCGACTGGCTGTCATTTGTTTTCGAAATTTTATCACATGTCTATAGAAACACACACCTGATGTTCGGCGAACGAGCACTGGAAAAATGCGAGGGCTTGCCTGTCGAAACCCTTCCTCACCCAATGTACTTTTTGTTGTTGTTGTTGTTGCAATGTTCATTGTCGTAATATTCATGAAACGTACTTTCACATTTGGGCATCACAAACAAAAAGAATACCTGGGTATTAAAAAATTGCTTATCTTATTTTCGCCCGTCATTATTAACGGGCTTTCATCAAATATGAATATATTACCGGCAATCCTGTCTCTCAAAACTATGGTAACTGATCGGCAAAAGCTCTTTTTTTACCAAGAGATGCCCTTGTACACGAAGCGAGGTCATGTAGAAATGATTTAATGAGATGGGTTTTGAAGACTCTTAAAGGCCTGCATGGATCCCCGATCTTAACTCTGTGGAACACCTTTGCCATGAATTGGAGCTTCGACTTCAAGCCAAGACCGACCTAACTAATGCTCTTGTGTCAGAATGGAAGGCAATTCTACACTACATACCATAATTTACTGGGGAGCCTTCCCAACAGAGTGGATGTTGTGATAGTAGCAAAGGGTAAACCAACTCCATATTAGTTCTTTTTCTACTACAGGAGTCTGTAGGTTGGCAAGTATCCGGATTTTTTTTTATTAGACTACTTACAGGCATATTCATATTCCAATTTTTGTAGAAGTACTGCTTATTATTTTCGGAAAAACAAAATGAAAAACGAAAACTTAGGTTTAGTACCTTAATACATTTTATGGTGTTTCAAGATTGGTAATCAATCGTATTCCAGAAACTGAATACAGTGCACTCCCGTTATAAGAAACTCGGATATAAGAAATTTATGGTCATAAGAAAGACATTTACAACTTTGTTTGGCCCAGTGTTAATATAGGAACGTTTCATGTTTATAAGGTAGCAAAAAAATCAAATTTCCGTTATAAAAAAGTTCCAAACAATGTATTTCCAAAATATTTTTTTTTCGGCTTGTATTGCAATGTTTCTTCTTTTTATCTCTCATGGAATTTCAACGCCATTTTTGGAATGACTTCCACCAGATAATGCACGTCGTTTTCTTCCCCTTAGCCCTTGCCCACAATGAATGATAATCGTTTTCTTGGAGGGGCAAATCCCGTTCTGATCTACCCATTTCAAGAATCCTAAGTCATCACTAGCGCGTTCATAGATGAAGATTGGTACATTGCTATATGCAGTACGTATGTATTCTCTGTTCTCATCTTTTCATTTTGCACTGTTTTTGAGTTCTATTTCTTCCTGTTTGCATTAGCGAGCGAACTAGCGATCTGACTGTTTCATATGAAAGTACGAGCTTAAAATTGTGCGCCAAAGATTGGAATGACCGTAGAAGCCATGTTTGAAAGACGTAGCTAGCGCGAGTGCAAGCGGAAGCGGAGAGAGCTCATTGGGGACATTTACCGGTGTGCAGTTGCAGGTTCGGTGGACATTGAGAAATCAGTACGCTGTTAACGGAGTCCCGGATTGTCATTGCTGTCCAACCCGATCAGACATCACATGAAGTGTTAGAATTGTTACTGTTCCGAGTTGTAAGATTTTTTCACTTGCTCGTGTAAAATGACCCTAAAAGGTAAAGATCTGTCAATCAAGCAAAAGATAAAGGGAATCAAAGCTGTTGATAGCGGAAGGAAGAAGATGGAAATTGCCGCAGAATTCGGAATTCCAGCCTGCACACTTTCCAACATTCTGAGCGCATGGGAAAAAATCCTGTCCAGTACCATACAGCAAGATCGTAAAAGGATTCGAGTTCCCACCTATTCTGACGTTAAATGTGCACTACTCTCGTGGTTCAACGATATGAGGAGCCGCAATCTACTTATTAGCGGTGCTATTTTGGACGAGAAGGCCAGAGTCTTTGTCGTTGGATTTGGACATACCGATTTCAAAACCAGCAGTGATTGGATTAGCAGATTGAAAGATTGGTACCATATTGTTTGCCATCAGCTGTGTGGTGAGTTTGCCTCAATTTCCAAAACCACTGCAGAAGAATGGATGACAAAAATTAATATCGATCATTGCTAAATATGATGCACTAGATGTCTACAATGCATATGATACCGGATTATTTTTCAGAATGATGCCGAATAAAATTTTGCATTCAAAAACAAAAAAATGCCTAAGTGGTAAAAAATTAAGGAGCGCTTGACACTTCTTGCATGCAATATGGATGGTTCAGACAAGAGAAAAATCGTTGTGATTGGTAAATCGAAAAAAGCCTCCGTATTTTGCAGGGATTTCATATTTACCAGTGAAATGTCTGTCTAATAAGAAAGTTTGGGTGACTTCTTCCATCTTCGAAGCCTGGTTAAAGGAATGGGACAATAAAATAAAGAAACAGTACAGGAAAATTCTGCTTGTTTTGGACAACTGTTCCGCCCATAGATGTTGCATAAAGCTGAATTAAAATCAGGTATTGCATCTCCATCCAACACTACTTTTCAACTACACCGCATTGATCACGGATCACCCGCTGACTAAAAGCGCATTATCGGAAGAGACTAGTATGGCTGGTGGTTTTTTTAAACATATAGGTAAGAAAGGAAACGACAACTGACGTGAAAATTGCCATTAATTTTGTACCCGACGCTTGGAATTCAGTGGAGTCTAAAGTAATTAAGAACTGCTTTCGGAAAGACGGATTTTAGAATTAAGAAAATGATGAACTGGAACAAGAGTTTGAGGATGATTGGGTTCAATTGAATGTGGAAAATGTTTCTTTTGAGGATTTTGTCACCGCAGATAACGGTGTGCAAAGATCGATTAAGCTGACAGACGCCAACATTTTGGCCCAAATGGATCCTGTTCAAGAAACTGGAAGCAGCAGTGAAGAAGAGAATGACAACGTTTCTGAGCCGCAGCTACCGACGCGGGTGGAAGGCGTGGATATGATTCAGAAGGTGAAGGACTATGTGAGTAGGATCCCAAGTGCTCAAGAAGCAGATAAAGAGCAATGTTTGATTGTACTCCAAAAATGTGAGACGATTGTAATTGTAAATGTAAAAAACCAGACTCTATAACATATTTCTTTTAAAATAAAATCTATTTATTGATGTACATTTCTTTATTCATAAAATACGTGTACTGTACGTTATGTATCTGCTTTAATTCCGAAGTTTTAACCATTTTAATTCAAACTCGGCTATAAGAAACTGATTTTCAATCCTCTTGAACTTTATTATAACGAGAGTTGACTCTATTTTTTATCTGCTTCTGTTTTGAGCTCAGGAGTCCTACATGATACTTAATACAAGCATTCACTTACGACACGTAACAGGAAATGGGGCATTAGGAAATAGGCAAGAATTATAGTTTTTGATAATAGTTGCATCTGTCCGATACAAGCGTTACTCCATTCAGGCTTACGGAATATAAGATATGGTCATAAATACTATATGCATTGGAACAACGGTTATAAGGTTTTTACTTTTATAGGTAATTTTGTGCTAGAGCCAACATTTTAGTGGAATTTTTAATACCTTTTCAGTTCGGTTATACGAAATTCATTTATACGCTGTTTGCGATTAAGCTTTGTATTTCAGATTTAAGCTTCGTATTTCAGATTATCAAAAAAGATTACGGTTCTTGGATTCTTTTAGGGGCCATCAGAGTGATGCAGTCGTTGTATAAAGAAAACATTTAATGCAAACCAAAACACTGGTACATATACAAAATAAAATTCAGACTTAATACAGTCTGAATTTTAACACTGGTACACATACAAAATAAAATTCAGACTTAATACAAGACTAATAAATAAGAAAAACCTAAACATTTCCTTACTCTCTCTTGAATCAATAACAACAATCTCTTCTTTCACACTCGTTCCTACTATTTTGCTTGAGAGCACAACACCGTGGCATCACTGCTCATACTTGACTTGATTACATCTTGATTTTGCAGTAACGTCATACATTGGGTTAGAGATAGTAAATAAGCATTGTTTTTTCAACAATTCTTCGAACGCAACCCGGTATGTTAATCTTTGCGATAATCTAGACAGCATAATTTTGTAGCCATGAAAAAGGTGATGTGACTAAAAATTTACTAAACAACGTTCTGAATTGCGTTTTTTCTCTGAATTTGTGAAATTTGAAGAAAGCAAATATTAGTTAATACATTAGTCGGCAATAATGCTAAATCAGTTGGTAGACAAACTGCTTTATGAAGAGTGATGCTTGTAAGTAAGGGATGTATAATAAAAAGTGTTGAATATAAAGCAAAATTGCATTTTGATTTTCTACCTCGTATTAGAGAGATTAATGCTTATTTTGGGGTTTTTTTTTCGAATATTGAAAATATGAAATCATACTGATACAAAATTTCTTAATCTAGTTTCTGTAATGAAACTGGAATAACAAAAATTACTACAAAAGTCAAAATAGACATAAGCTTAAGGCAGTAAACAAAGTATTCACACATGTATGTATCCTCTACATTATAAAATGGCGTAATATAAATCTACAAGAACTCTCACCCTCATTCGTTTCTTTTTGGAGCCATTCAAACTTTTACAATAGTATTTATAATAAGTTAAATAGTATTTATAAATAAGTTTTAAAGCGTTTTAAGACAACGTCGTAATTTGAGAGAAAACAATAATACCTTTACAAATCAAAATTTGCGCCATTATATCACCTTCCGCCATCGGTCGGCCAGCTGACGGATTCCAGCCATATAGAATACTTCGTCGTGTGACGCGATGAATTCGTCAACCCATTTTCGCACTTTATCACATGTCCGGAATCGTACAGCAGACAAACAATGTTTCATCGATCGGCAGGAATGATAGCCCCTTTAGACTATGTCGGGACTATACGTCGGGTGCTCCGAAACTTCCCAGCCAAGTGTCAATAAAGTTTCCTTGACGGATTTCGCGACATGCGTCCTAGCGTTGTCATGCAGTAATTTCACGGGACACAATCCTTAGCCTGTGAATGAACGTTTCCGACAGATTTCCTGGTTTAATCGCAGCAATTGTTGCTTGTAGCGATCAGCAGTAACAGTCTGACACGGTTCCAATATTTTATAATAGAGCACACCCTTCGTATTTCACCAGATGCACAGCAGAACTTTCTTGGAGTGAATATTGCGTTTCGGTGTCAAAGTCGTATATTCACCGGGGTCTGCCCAGTGTTGAGATTGTCGTACTATATCCACTTTTCATCATCCGTAAGGATTTTCCACAAGAAAGACTTTCTGTGTGCTTTATTCAACAGATTCAAACACGTCGGGACACAACTCATTCTTGTTTCTCTGGCTCAGGTCATGTGGCACATATTTTCTTTCCTTCTGAATCTTTCCCAATGCGCGTAAACGATTGGAAATGGTTTGTTGAGTTACCCCCAGTTGTTCAGCTAGTTCCTTTTGCGTTTGAGATAAGTCTTCATCCAACAATGCTTGCGGTTCCTCATGTGCAACCTTCTGCGGGGCGCCGCTACTTTCTCGATCGTTAACATCAAAATCACCTGCTTTAAACCGTCTAAACCAAAACTCACACGTGCTTTTCGATACAATATTCTCCCCCAGAATTGAACAGATAGACGCACATGTGTTTGCAACACTCTTTCCTTGATGAAATTCGTAACAAATGCAGTGTCGAATAAATGCAGTCACCTTTTTCCTACCGATGTACAAGTGTGTTTGACTGTTGGGTAAACTTCTGTGTCACATGTTATGCTGTGGACCAGTCGCGGTCACATAATAACAACTCGGGGAATGTCGGATATGTAAATTAGCAGTATACGACTCACAAAAAACGATTTAAAACTTATTTGTACACATAATAGCAACTTCGTTTATATGTTTCTTAGATTTATACGCTTACATGGTATTCCCAAGTTAAACCTATAACCGAGGTTCCACTGTATTGAGAATATGTTTCATATTGTATCCTGAACGATAACAGAAAACGATAAGAAGACAAAGTCGTGTAAATGGAAAAACATATTAGAAATTTGATTGACGACAGGAAAAGAAAGACAACCGAATAAAATCTTCGATATGCAGAAATTTGCTAAAATATTGGTTCACATTTGTTCCGTTTCAAAATAATGTGTTGGGAAGGGTAAACTGTTTTGCATAGAAATAGTGAATGTTAGGGCTTTGCACACATATAAAATCTCGAGTTTTATGTTAAAAATATATTCAGCTAAAAGAAAGAGATTGTAGCAATTAAAATCTATAACTCATTTTTTTCTCGACTGAACAATCTGACGAAAGATTGCGCGATTTTTATTAAAGAATAAACTAAACCGAACTGGGAATGAAAGCGAAAGGAACAACTATTCTGTTTCCCTTAGTTACTGATTTCTACCACTTTCCTGTTTTGGTTTTGCTAATAAGGATCTTCAAATGCGACGTATTCACACATATTGTATTGTGTATTCACATATTGTATTGTATTGTGTTAAATCATGAATTTCGAGCTAGAGTCGTTAGTTATAATATGGCAGTTGATTATTCTGGCTATACACATACATAATAATAATATACACATACACACACGCAACTATTTTCCAGAAGTTTTTCCACTATTCATTGCCATTTCTCCGAGACGATTGTGAGGTATTTTAAATTATTTTATTTGAGAAGAAATATTTCCGGTTTTCCAAAGTTTTTGTTTGATGAGGCTGCTTTCTGGGAGTTTTGTTTTATGAGATAGCTTATAGCTTACACCGTATCCGATTTGTTTTCTCCGTCGGTTTCGAGCTTCCGCGCCTTGCTTCCTCAGAAAAAGGTCAGTTTTTAACCCTCGACTTTCTTTTCTTTCTATCAGTTTCCTTTTCCCCATTTCGGCTTCCTTTCACTCCTTGGGGTTTTTAGTCTTTTTATATGTTTTCTCAAAAATCGCATTACCCGGTTTTCGACTTACTTCTCTACAAAATAATAGTTTTCCGAGATTTCGACGTGTTTCTTCAAAGGAGAAGGATTTCCGGACTTTCAGCTTCGTTTCTTCGGAAAATAATAACTGTATGGTTTCGACTACCTTTCTCTATGAAGCAGGCATTTATGGGCTTCAACGTCTTCTTAAGAAGAAGATGTTCTTCGAAGTCAGAATACTTCCGGAAAGAGGAGTATCGTGTTTCCGATTGCATTCCCGAAAGGGGTTGGCTATTAAACATTTTGCGTCTAAGAACTTTATAGGGTTTGCCTCTTTCCAAAAAAAAAAAAAAAGAATTCTGAAGTGTCGCAAATAATCTGGGAAGCGCTACAAAACATTAGTGTTCAAATGATTCTGGACTTACTGGTTTAAGGTGAACTTTACTTAATGGGTCATTGGGCTTAAACGTAATTTGCTGAATTTAGCCACTTAATACCCTTAAGCCCTAATTCGTTCGTTGCTGGTTCGTAGTAGTTGCATTGATAAAATATTGTTAAATCCACTGATTGGAAAGCTTCTTTCTAAAAGAAGCTTGCCACAGCTACAACCAGTGATATATTCAGGCATCTTCTCGTGGGTGCTTAACCCCCCCGAAAATATATTAATGCCCCCCCCCCCCCGTAGGTTTTTGGGCGATCTCCCCTTATATTTTGTCTAATTGTGTTCTAATATTTAGAGAAATTAATTAAAAAAATGAGGGAAAATATTATAATAATAAAAAAACAACATCCACATGAACTTTAATCTGAAATTTTTATCATCCTTCAACAAAACATAAAACAGTCGTCACTGAAGGGGCAATTTTTGCAGCACTGACAACTAGGACTACTTCCGCAATGAAAACCTAATTCCACACAGTAGAGATGTTTGCACTGCAATACACCATCATATTTTGAAAGCTGGTATTCAGTTTTATTTCAGCCTTCTAGATGCCTGCTTTCCATGTATACGGTTGAGCTTCAGTGCAGCTGAGGTTAAACTTAGCTTCAGTGTAGCTAGTGCTTCCAATACAACAAAATATTTGCCACCTAATTTTTAACAATAGCAAATTATTAAAAATTGTTCCCATAATAAGGGGTTTTTTTTCTGGCGGTGGTGGTTTACACCCTGTGACAAAAAAAAAAAATCGAGGAACTTCAAACTGACATCGAAACGGGTAGTTAGTTGTTTTTTTTACTGTTATTTGCTAATCTAAAGAATCTGAAACCAAATGGTAGGGGAAATAGTTACACCATCCGTTTTCAGGTAACACGGTATCCTTAATAATCAGAAACACGCTTGTAGTAAGGCGAGGACATTTTTACCACTCCTAATGTCTTGAGGGTATTTTCTCCACCACAGCCTAAGCTTTACTAGCGCCCTCAATATTTTACACTACCCCATGGTGAAATCAGTAGTCCATTACTGAATTAAAGTAAAGGTATAATATTTTTACATTTTTCATCACCTGTATGTGTAGATTTTTTGGAATCTGCATTTGCGATATAAGAGCATAAAAACATTTTCGTACCTTATTTAAAAGTTTTATGAGTATTAATATATATATATATAAATAACAAAATTGCGATTATATGTATATAATCAAACAAAAAATTTTAGCTCCATCGAAATTCGTAGTTGCACCTATATAAATATCATGGACCGTTTGCTTCAGCTGACGCCAGCTGAAGCAAACGACCGAGTGGAAGAGTGCGCAAAACTCGTAGAAAACCCGTGCGATGTACGTTTCATCAAGAACATTATTACGTGTGATGAAATGTGGGTGATGAAAACTAACACACAACATCAGTGGTTGAGCCCGGGCCAGCTTCCAGTCCCGGTTGCCAAACGTGGGCTCTTCGAGCACAAAGTGATGCTCTGCGTCTGGTGGAATTTCGAGGGGATAATCCATTTCAAAATTGTTCCAGACGGTCAGACAGTCAACGTTAACCTCTACTCTGAACAGCTGGAGCTGATGTATGCCGTTTTGAAGGAGAAGTACCCGGCACTGCTGAACACAAAGCGCACTCTCCTACAGCAGGACAACGCTCGGCCTCATACCGCGCGAACGATCCGGGTAAAACTCCAGGAACTTGAGGGCATCGAACTGATACCACACCCAGCATATATTCCGGACCTTGCCCCGTCGGATTATCACTTGTTCCGGTCTATGGCCTGCTTTCTTCGCGTGCGGCACTTCAACAACCAGGAGGATTTGGCAGCTGAGGTGAATGAGCTCTTCGCCTCGAGGGACAAAAACTGGTACCGTCGCGGAATCGAAACATTGGCAGACAAATGGCTAAAGAGGGTGCAACACGATGGCCTATACTTTAAGTGCTAGTCAGCTTTCGTCGTAAAGGTACGTATGAAGACAAAGTTATCGAAATATTGCAAAACTTTCGACTCACCCCACAAGGACTGAAATACATACATTTCTCTGCGCCTATTCAATTTCTTTTTAAGCATAGCTTTCTCAGTCCGTCACCCAACCGGGGAATTAACAGGAAATACTTAAATCCATTAAACTTGATAACATAGCTTTGATGGATTTAAAGAAACGCATTCTCCATTCATGAATATCAATGATCCATTTTGTTTAAGCTCGGATGAACACAATCAAAGCGTCATCGGGATCAGTCTCCCATGAGAGTTTTATTGGGGAGTACGTCTTTGATTAAATTATTTTGTACGATCCTGGAATTTGATGCATATACTCAAGTGCCTATGTATCGTAATAAATATGTCAAGCGGAATAATGATTTTATCGCGGTTTAAAACAAAGTTAAGCACTTAATCACAAATGTTCAATAAAACTCGGTGGAAATTTCTTAACAGCTGACTTCATGTTCTAGTAGTTCCACAAAGAAGGCAATAAATTCCACCCATGTACAACGGATGTAATGTAATCTGTCTTGCAGAAAAACATTTTTCCTTATGCTCAAATCGTTCATAAGAGTAATTCCTTCATGCTCTTGAAATCGTGGCACACACACAGGGATGAGGGGGGGGGGGACAGTCCTCTGAGCGTATCTATCCTGAGCGGCACTGAAGTGTAATTAATGACGTATCAACTCAAGTGCGTACTTGGGCAATCAGCGATAATTTCATTAAAGGCTATAAAGATCGGTATATCACGTTTTCGTTCCCTTAAACAAGTCCATGATATTTATCCAGTGGTTTTCTTTCGAAATACATAGGAATGCTTTTAGGTCTTGTTACGCGATCGAATCTAAGCGTGACTCATTACCGCAAAGGTTTCTCCTCCGCAAAACACAACACTAATGATACGACTATACACTTGCAAAGAGAAAGAAAACATCTCAATAGACTGAGACTTGTATGTCTTTTCTTTTTTTACTCTCTCCCTCTCTCTCTCTTTTGGCTCACATCTCTGTTCCTTTTCTTTTTCTACTGGAAGGATCTCCGTTAATATTCTGCAGTTTTCCTGTTGCTTTTCGAATTTATCTTGTTTAAGGAGAAGATCTGAAAGAACCCGTTTGAGTAACTTTAGTCTTTCGACCACTGAGTTTGTATCAATAAAACTAATGCCTATTGAAATGATTTCCAGATTTACTAAATGTTGACAGTTAAATCAAAGCGATTGCACTTTCATGATTAATTTCAGGCATTTACATAAGAAACTCGAATAAAGAAAGTAATATCGCATTTTGGCTTCATTAAACAAAATTTATTCGGTGAATCTGTAAGCATTATGGTTTGCCCCCACATTGCATACGAGAAATTACGGTATAATGCATGATTCGAATTTAAGAGCTAGCGGTCCAAAAAAGATATTTTTAAATCGAGTTTTCACATGCTCAAATTTTGGTGAAAATACATTAGAAGGAAAAATAAACACTTACGTTCCTTGGTGTCCTAACCCTACTTCACCAAAAATCAGAAATTATGTGCAAATTATTTCCCATCAGGAGCTGTATACAATTCAGGAAGAATATTTGAAATACAACTTTTAGAAGCAGAGATATTAGGGAAAACGTAACAACCCCCCCACCCTCTCCCGCTTGCGGGAGACCTACGCATTATTTCACAAAGAGACTATACCTAAAAAATTTTTCGACATAAATGCAAATTTTAATTTTAAAATATATTGGAAAATAATTCAAAATATAATGTATACTATTTTCCAATATATTTTTAAAAATATAATATATTTTATAAAGACAATATTTATTTTTAGAAAATAAATATATATTTTCTAAAATTTTTTTAAATATAAATATAAAAAAAAATTCAATTGGACATTTAGAAGGAAATATATGGAATAAAATGCATTTTGGATTCGATATCATCTACATTTGGGCCCCTACGTGGCAAAGTTGTACACTGTAAAAAAAAACGGATTGCAGGGATCATCATTTCCATACACTGGCGTGCAAAAATTAAGGACAAGACGGTTTTTCGAATGTAACGTCGTGCAGAAGTGCTCCATATCGACTCACATCATACCATAAGATTCCCAAGATGTAAGAATATGGGACAAGTGAGTAAAACCGTATAAACAAGGAATCCAAAGGATACAAAGACACTTTATTGAAAAGGTAGCTTCAAACACAACTGGACAGAAGACAGAACCGCCCATGTCACAAGCGGGTGCCAATCAAAATCCAGTCTTTAGTAGGAGATATGATCACACCTGACAGCGTTTCCGGATTTACAACATATGTCCATGCTGAGGACGAGGTTGTCAAGGAGCTGTTGAGGCAACGCGGCCCATTCCTCTTGTAGCGCCAATCGCAGCTGCGGAATCGTTGCTGGCGGCTGGTGACATGCTGCCAAGCGTCTCCCGAGAAGGTCCTACACGTGTTCGATTGGATTTAGGTCCGGGGACCTTACGGACCAATCCATGCGTTGAATATCTTCACTCTCCAACAGCTCTGCGGCAGCCACTGTACGATGCGTTGTCGTCCATGAAGAGGAACTAAGGACCCGCAGCACCTCCAGAATCGCTCGTCAGACTAAATCGGCTCTCATCCGTAAAGAGAACTCAACCCCATTGCTGATGTGTCCAGTTCTTGTGTTCCTGGCACCACAGAAACCACCGTCTCCGATTAGCAGGCGTTAATGGCACACACAGTACTGGTCGTCGTGCAAATAGACCACCTTTCTGCAGCCTCCTGGGCACGGTAAAACCCGATAACGGACGTCCAGTTGTCTGTTGCATGTGCCTTGCGATTTCTCCCGCTGTCTTCTGCCTGTCTCTTTTCGCCTGTAGGACAATATACCGGTCGTCCTCCGTATTTGCTAATGGACGACCACTGCTAAACTCTCGGACAGCAGTTCCTGTCGTTTGAAATGCTCTCCAAGCTCGTGAAACGATGCTTTGAGAGATCCCGAACTCCTCGGCCACACTAGTCACACTTCGACCTTCTTCCAACTTCCCAATGACGCGACCTCGGGTAAAGTCATCCAGATGTCGTCTACTGGATTGCCTGTTGGCCATATCACACGGTGGCAGCAACTCGACGTCGTTCAAAATGATGTACACCGTGCAATAATTTTCACCGAATTGCTGAGCGTACACTGCCTGTGTGCTTTATACCCTTCGGACACTCCCCCCCCCTACGTCATGCTGCATATATGTGCATGCCCTACCGTATCGGACCCTAGTCTATCTCCTGAGTGGTGTTTCGGTCCGTTCTGCCTGCTCGTTCCGCTGTTATGCTAATTTCTCCTCTTCATCCTTAAGTTTTACACACCAGTATATTTCAAGCTTCCCAATGCAAACGGAGTTTTGGAAATCGGATAATAGTTGCGGATATATAGTATCCGCAGACTAACGGATGAACAATTATTTCTCTATTGGAGAACGTTTCTGGTGCGCATGTTTTTCACATAATTTCAAATTTTTCTTAACGCACAAGTAGGCCCACTAGATGTCGTAAATTTACGTGTACGTATTATACACTTACAGAATTACAATATGAATAATAGAGCTGTTTTTGCATCTGATGCTATTGTACTGTAATAATCGTTCAACATATACAAGCCACTGAATTAGAAAATTTTATCCAGTACCGGGTATTTTATACATTTTATCCTGCTTTAGCCTAAATGTATGTGGTTTGGCTTAAATTTCCAAATCGCATCATGCTGTACGACAAGGTTTTCTAAGGTTTTAGAGTGCATCTATGTCTAAAACATACAAGGCGTTCACCAGAGATTCTTTTAATTTGCTCAGCGTTAACAGAAGAGGACATTTTTTACGGAGTGGTTTTTGTAACATGCCCCATACATTGTCGATGAGGTTTAGATCTGATCTTTCTGGTGTAATGGAAAGATGGTGGTAGCAGCCGTCACGTACGCTAAGCCATTGCTGAACACATCATGCACGATAGACAGTGGGATTGTTGTCCATGAAACAGCCGTCACCTTCTGGATAAGAAGTCAACATTGTGTTGACCGTTTAACTGACTGGACTTGATCGGCAACAATGTTCAGATATTCCTTGGATTACACCCAGCACTCCAACTATGTATATCAGCGAAGCAGTTCCGTACCAACAGAAGGTGTTTCACACCAGGACCCCACCTCCAGAACCTTGAATTGCGTTTACAAGGCAAGTTGGGTGCATTGTTTTATCTAAATCGCGTCAAACTCGCTGACTACCGTCAGTACAGAAAACGTTATACCGCGATGCGTCGGACCACATGATTTGTTTCCAGTCTTCAATCACGGTGTTTGTGACAGTACTGCAGGCAAACATTGGTTTTTCGCAACATTGGTGGTTTCCCCTTATAGTTATGCGCAGAGATAGAAACGTGTCATGGGGGCGGGCCAACGTGTCACCCGGTCGACAATTTGTTCGGGGTCAAACGGGTCGGGTCGAGGTGCTCCTGACACGATTTTAACCAAGTTTTTTTTTCCGTTTTTGTTTTGAAAAAAAAATATTTCAGATAACTTTTCAGAGGTCTGAAATAATGTTGCAGAGCATGACCCAGGAATTTCCTGAGAAGAGTAGAGAAATGGGATTAAAAATGAATTTCAGAATACAAAACAACTATAAAATATTAATTGGCGTAAAAACAAGGAATGGAGATTTATCAATTGATGGGGTAAAGCTGGAGATAACCAATTCCTACATTTACGTTGGGCAGCAGATATCAAGAAACGATCACAGTGCGAAAATATTAATTGGCGTAAAAAACTTGGTTGGAGAGCTTTTGGAAGAAACAGTGCAATATTTAAGAGTAATGTGCCTCCAACAAAGAAATAATTTTTCAAATCGAACTCTTAGAAGCAGAGATATTGACAAATATAAGATATACATCTACTCCCCTGGCGGGAAAACCATGCACTATTTTCAGAAGAAAGTATTTCAAAAGGATTTTAGATGTGAGCGGTATCGGTCTAGGATAGAATTTTCTCAGTCGAGTTTTCGCGAGCTCTACTGGCCAAACCAGTCTTTACCAAATATTAGAAATTACATGTAAAACATTTCCCATCGGGAGCTGTATGCGATACAGGAAGAATTTTCTTTCAAATCGGAGTTTTAGAAGCAAAAATATCGGGGAAACGCAATTTACCTTAACGCACCTAGCGGAAAGTTTACGAATTACTTGAAAAATTCTGAAATTATTTGAAAAACATGTGGTACCAGAAGCTCTATCCAATGAAGAACGAATTTTTCAAATCGGACCATTAGAATCAGAGATATTAACAAAAATAAAATGTACAACTACCCCCTGTGGCGCAGAAACCATGCTATATTTTAAGAAAATATTCCGAAAAGGTTTATGAGGTGAGTGGCATCGGTCCACGAAATAAATTTTTCAGTCGAGATTTCACTGGCTCAGATTTGTGGCAAACACATCAGAAGCAGAAATTAACACTTACGTCCCCTGGTGGCCAAACCATTCTATAAACAAAAAACAGAAATTATGTGCAAGAAATTTCAAATCAGGAACTGTATCCGCGATTTTTTTTTTTAAATCGGGGTTCTAGAAGTAGAGATATCGGGGGAACGTAATTTACGTTTACTCCCCCTAGCGGAAAATCTAGGCGTAACTTGAAAAAATGACTGCACCTAAAATACTTTTCGACATAAATGGAATCGAAAGGCAAAAAAAAAAAATTCCATCGGATGTTTGTTTAAGAAGGTAATGTATGGAATAAAGTGTGTTTTGAATTTGATATCATCTTCATTTGGGCAGTAGCGCACTCACAAATTTTCCATGAGGGGAAGGTGCGTTGAGCACAGAATTCTCCCAAAGTCGGAGTGACCATCCTAAATTTACCAGGGAAAATAGTCAGGTGCTATAACAAAAAAGTAGGAAGTTGACTTTTGTACGTTTATCCTTATCCAGTTACTAGTAATGTTACAGTACAAGAAAGTTAAATGATTAGAAGAAGCAGTAGATGGAATTCTTTTCTGGTTAGATTTTTCTAAATTTATTTAACAGAACTGGATCCTTATAATTATTGTATGTTATAATTATACGGTACATGATTAAGAAGTATATGTAGAACGCGTGTCGTGATTTTTTGTTTCAAACTTCGACGTAATATTCCGCTCTATCAGCCGGGGGGGGGGGCATCGTCCTCCGTGGGTGCTCCACTGCATTTGGGTCCTCTAGCGGCGAAGTTGTGCATCGTTAAAACAACGGAACGCAGGGATCATCATTCTCACATTTAAAGCTTCCCAATTCAAAAAGATTTTTTTCAAATCGGACTAATTAATAGTTGCAGAGATATGATGCCTACAGACGGACGGACAAACCGATAACATAAGCACGATCTTATTTACGCTTTCCAACCGTAGGTTGAAGAAGCGTATATGCTCCAGCTTTGTCCGACCGTCCGTACGATAACTCACGTAAAAACAGTTCGATTTCGACGAAATTTTAGTATGTGGTAGGGGAGTAGTTGGGGACGAACCCTATTGAAAATGTACGAAATGGGGTCAAAGATCCAGACATGGGAGCGGGATCCATTCCATTGCCCTTATGCGTCAAAATTTATGTTAATATGCTTCGATTGCGACAAACCTTTATCATGTTGTTCTGGAGATGTACTGAACCGGTTCTGTTTAATGCCATTGAAACGGGGTCAAAGGTCAGGAAACAGGAGCGAGATTTACTCCACAGCCATTATCCTCATAACTAAAAACGCTTCCATTGCTACAAAACTTTAGTACGCTGTTCCGGAGGTATACTGAACCGGTTCTGTTTAATATGATCAAAATGGGTCAAAGGTCAGGAAACAGGAGCGAGATTTACTCCACAGCCATTATCCTCATAACTAAAAACGCTTCCATTGCTACAAAACTTTAGTATGCTGTTCCGGAGGTATACTGAACCGGTTCTGTTTAATATGATCGAAATGGGTCAAAGGTCGGGACAAATAGCGAGAGTTATTCCACAGCCATTATCCTCCTAACTTGAGTAATGATTTCTGGTACGTTGGAAGGCGTATCATAATAAATGCATTGCATGATTTTACTAACTTGTTTTATAAAAGACGTGCTAAAAATTGATTTACTCCGTTTGAAGTCTAAATTTCTTTTAATCTCTCCCAAATTCCTTTAAATATGACATCTAAGAATTGTGACTCGTATGGGTTCATGGAATTAAAAAGGAAACTAGTCACCGTAAAGAATTATTCACGTCGCATTTCTGGAGATCTTTGGGATGATTTTCTGTCTGCCCTGAGTCTAAGGAGAATATCTGCGTAGACAATAACGTCACAAAATTCGTTGTTGCTTTAGTGAGAAAGAGTATTTTAATTCACAGAGCTTTCACCTGTCAACGGAAGGCTTTGTCCAGGTAACTAATTACCTTAGACGAATAGTAACCTGCTTAGAGTTTAAAATTAAAACTAGAACAGAACGACGCTTAAAATTGTAAATAGAGCAACCCAAACACGTGAACTTGCGATGATCATTATTGTTATGCTAGGTGATCAATAGTGACGGAGAAAAGTAAGATATCTAGGGTAATTTTCTAAAAACCAAGTTTTCTTTTTGTTTGTGATGTCCAAATGTGAACGTATGTTTCATGAACATTACAACAATAAAAAAATTATTGGTTGAAGGTTAGACAATTAAAACAGTATAACGTAAAAGTATTTTACGTACTACTACGTTATTTTAAAACATCACCATACGATGAAAAAGTTCCTAAATTAAACCTTAACGGCTAGACGAAACACCCAAAAAACAGAAGTCAAACTTACGTAAAAGGATGCTTTATTTCTCGATGTAGCTCTTCACATAACAAATCGGTATCAACACTCTACATTAAACACACCACACACCAACAACGCTACGTTCCACAACGCTCCCCATTAATCGCTCCACAAGCAACAGTTTACTCGTAGTTTATATCTCTCGGTCTTATCTAATAACAGGCATACGTCACGTTCATTCCGCCTCAATTATGTTGCCAACGGCATTTGTTTGAGAGAAAAGATATCACGTTAAGTGTGAAGTACAGCTGAGAATAAACTCAAGATTTACTAGGGGTGTTCAAATGAAAAGGTACGAAACGTCATAAGAACGTAACCGTTAACATATTTGCCTATGCCTCTATGGGAGAACGTAGCGACACATCTAGGGATGCGATTGGAGTCGCCGGCGTGGATCGGAGCATGCGCGGGCACCCGCATGCGCAGGAGAGAGCAGAGGCTCTTATAAAGAGCGCCGTCCAATTGACGCGGCAGTGCGTGTGAGGACAGGATGGCGTTCACATTGCAAAATTCGACGATTGAGGAGCAGCGAGGCGTTATCCGATTTCTGACAGCGGAAGGTGGTAAACCGGCCGCTATTCATCGCGGAGGGTGTGGTTCTGCTCCATGATAACGCGCGTCACCACGTCTCCAGGGTCACACACGCGGAACTGGCCAAGTTCCAGTGGGAGCAGCTTGACCATCCGCCCTACAGCCCGGACATGTCGTCCTGCGATTTCCATGTATTTGGTCCCCTGAAAAAACATCTGAAAGGGAAGCGCTTCCACTCGGACGACGAACTCAAGGACGCTGTGCAGGACTGGGTCTCGTCACGGCCACAGGAATTCTGGGAACAAGGAATCCTTCGGCTCGTTAATCAATGGGATCATTGTGCTACGGCCTATGGTGTATACTTTGAATAAAGTCTTCATTTATACCCACAGTGTCGTTTCGTACCTTTTCATTTGAACACTCCTTGTACATAGGGAAAGAAACTAAAAATGAAAGTTAATTTAGAATATACGTCTAAATAGACAAGCGCTCTTTGCACTGCTCCATCAATGTGGAACAAACGTTCGTTTCACTGGAGCATCCATTATTGTATTTATAATTTCAAATTTCGTCCTATTGTCGGGTTTTAATTGTAAACTCCAAACGGGTAATTGTTCCTCTAATGTAACTTACCTTGACAAAACCTCGCGTTGGCAGACAAAAACTCGGTGCATGAACATATATTCTTTCTTACTACACAAATTACGGATTTATGGAACCTTAATGTCTTCTCCGTTATTGTGGTATATTTAGTATGTTTTGGATATTTCATTAACGTCTCTCTATAAGGAGAGCACTTTTCTGTGACGTTGATCACCATGCGAAAAAGAAACTTGCAACGTACATTGAGAAAGTCTAAAACTGTTTTGTGAAAATGTTCATTAGAGCAATTTTTTTGGTTGTATTTATTCAAGCACCCCTAGTTAATTCTTAAGGCAACACTGCTTTATTTAGTTGGTAATTTAAACATTAAATTTTCCATCTTCAGCACGCACTTTATTTGTCCAGATATGTTTTTTCTCCTTTGTGATGGGGTATTCCGCAGCTGGAGAATGAATTTGTTTCAGCTACTTTTCTTCGGTGTGATGTATGCTTCTCCTTCACGAAATATTTTCAATAACGTCACTCACGTTGGACAATTTAACAAAACTCCCTAACGTATTTCAGTAATTTTATCTTCTTCGAAAAGCGCATCTTTGCGTCCCCTACTAAACGAACACTGATGTCACGAAGGACTCTTTCTTTTGGTTTTCAGTCTTAAATGCGTTTTGTTTCGAACACAACATTTCCTTGTTCAATGATGGATATATTCCGCAGCAACGCCAAACTTCGAAGATGTATTGAACTCTTTGTAATTTGATTGCACCGCGGTATTCATGAAACTTTAGATGCCTTCTGACTCCGCTGATATGGGCCAAATAATATAATTTAAGAAAGCGAAAGACGTTTTATCTTATTCCACTCTTTTCTAAGGCGCAATTTATCAACGAAGATGGCTCTGCACAAAATCATTTGTGTGGCTCAAAGACATGAGAAGTTTCTTCTATTTGTTTAACCGAAAGTAAGCTATTTTCCTCTCAGTTTGTACACACCGATTTTGGAGCGTTTGTTTCTCGATCACTGTGAGCAAATCTATGGGCTATAAGCAGCCACCAGTCCGTAATTTAGGGCTCCTGGTTCCACAGGCAATAAGTAGTCACCCGTCTGTAATTTAGGGGCCCTTGTTTAATGGGCTATAAGCAGTCACCCGTCTGTAATTCAGGGGCCCTTGTTTAATCGGCTATAAGCAGTCACCCGTCCGTAATTTAGGGCCCCTGGTTTAATGGGCTATAAGCAGTCACCCGTCCATCATTTAGGGCTCCTGGTTCCACGGGCTATAAGTAGTCACCCGTCCATCATTTAGGGCTCCTGGTTCCACGGGCTATAAGTAGTCACCCGTCCGTAATTTAGGGCCCTTGGTTCCACAGGCAATAAGTAGTCACTCGCCCGTGATTTAGGGCCGCTGGTTTAGTGTGCTATAAGTAGTCACCCGTCCGTAATTTAGGGCCCCTGGTTTAGTGGTCTATAAGCAGTCACCCGTCCGTCATTTAGAACTCCTAGTTCCACGAGCTATAAGTAGTCACCTGTCCGTGATTTAGAGCTCTTAGTTTCATGGGCTAAAAGCAGTCACTCTTCTGTAACCTAGGGCACCTGCTTCCACGGGCTATAAGTAGTCACGCGTCGGTAATTTAGGGCCCCAGGTTTAATGGGCTATAAGCAGGCCCCCGTCCGTAATTTAAGGCACCTGGTTCCACGGGCTATAACTAGTCACTTGTCCGTAATTTAGAGTCCCTGTTTCCACGAGATATAAGTAGTCATGCGTCCGTCCTTTAAAGCCCCTGATTCCATGAACTATAAGCAGTCTCTCGACCGTAGTTTAGAGCCCCTGGTTTCATGGGCTATAAGCAGTCACCCGTCATTAATTTAGGGCCCCCTGGTTCCAAGAAAGGAAGAAAGCTAGAACCGTAAACAAACGCAACGTTGATTTCTTACCGCGATTCCAAAACGGACCCATGTCAGACAAATGGTCAGATGGCTAGCGCTTAGATCACTGCACCATCATGGCAACTGGAACGTGAAAGTATGTGAACATGACTGCATGGATAACTTCACTGTCGTTTTAATTGGGTTTCTATTAGTATGTATACGGTGCACTAACCCCGGTAAAATGTGTTATACAATAATTGCTCTCGTAATGATAATTAACAGCCCCGATGGCGCAGTACTGGCTTCTGACAATCGTCCGAGATGGGTCCGGATTCAAATCCCGGTGAGGCATAAATGCTGTGTTTGTCTTAGGAGCACTGGCTCTCTCCTTTACCTGGAACAAGTGGTCCTAAATTAGGGACAGACAATCGCTTATAGCTTATCCAGATCATAACTATGGTCGTTAAAACCCCAAACCGAAAAAAAAAGTCAATGATCTTCAACTACAAAAATACTGATATTTAAGGACTTGCATGTTTGTAAAATAGTAAAGAAAATCCATGTCAATCAAAAAGCGTTTTAGTTTGTTTTAAATAAAGGGGTCATGCATTTTTTTATATGGATATTGTCAAACTACTTTTTTTGTTTGTTTGGGAGTTTAACGGCTTCCGTAGGCAACTCAATGGGGTGTAGCAGTCGCTCGTGACTAATTTAGAGCCACTACTTCCCGGAAAGGGACAGAGCCAGTGCCTTGAGACAAGCACAAAATCCATGCCTTACAAGGATTCGAACCGGGACGTACCTTATACGAATGGTCACATGCCAGAGCTTAACATTGCGCCATCGGAGCAGCTGGAATAGGAAATTAAGTGAACATGAATGCCAAGATAATTCCCTAACATTTTAATTATTTTCTTCAAACCCCTTTAAAATGTGTTATACAATAAATAGTCTCGTTGTGATCAATAACTAACATTGAAGGAGTTGCATATTTGTAAAGTAGTAACGAAAATCTATGACAATGAGAAAGTGTTTTCGTTTGTTTTTAATAAGTTGTTCGGGTAATTAATCACATAAATACTGTCAAAGTACCTTTTTTGTTTAAGGTTTTAACGACTATCGCCATGGTGGACTTCGCAACATGACAGGTGGCATTGTCATCCTGAAAGTAACATGACTCCACCCAGTAAAACTGCCACAACGTAGAAGGCGCATGGTCATCCAAAATGGTGCAGTAGGTCTCGGCGTTGAGTCTACCAGGAATTGCGACCAAGGGTCCCGTGCCATACCATGAGAAACACACCAAAGCATAATTCCACAGCCGCCGAACTTCACAGTTAGCACAATACATTCCGGCAGGAGCGTTCTCCAAGCAGACGCTAAGCCCAGACCCTGCCATCCGAACGGTAAAGGGTGAAACTTGATTCGTCGCTCCAGAGAACCTGTTTCCACTGTTCAACGGTCCACTGTCGACGTTCTTTGCACCACGTTAGCCGAGCAGCGCTATTGGACTTGGTGATCAAAGGCTTGTGGGCGGCAGCACGTCCATGATACCCGATCAGATGGGCTTCCTTACAGATGGTATTCCTCGAAAGAACACTCCCGGATGCCTGTTGAAACTCCTCGTGGATGTGGCCCATCGATTTGGTGCAATTTTTCCGAATTTCTCTGGCCAGCCCTCGTCGGTCTCTAACTCCCAGTTTTGTGGGTCTGCCGGGTCGTGGCACATTCCGACAGTCACCTCTCATCTTCCACTTGCCAATCACATAGGCCACTGTAGATTTTAGGTACTTCAACTCGATGGGTATGTCACGTATGGATCGGCCATTTCTGTGATACCCGACGATTACACCTTTCTCGAAATCAGAGAGTTCCGAACTGCGTGGCATCTTGCATGCGACTGGTTGCGTTGTTGTTTCCCACACGATATTTAACGGCGGCGGCGGCCGTGACGTGTATCAGGACCGCAGATATCGTCGATTGCAGGGGTGTCCAATTACTTGTTGGTAGATACTGTATATATATATATACGTATATTTCAGATACATATAATTGTTCTATGTTCATGCTTCGGTTCTTTAGTTCTAGAACTTTCTTAATGGTTCTATGTTCATGTTTATGTTCTATAGTTCTAGAACATTCTTAATGGTTATATAGGTTCTATAGAGTTATAGAGTTCATAGGCTCTATAGAGTTCTATCATAAGTTCTATAGAGTCTCTTTCAGATTTCCCTCTTAGGTGCTATTGAGTTTTTTTCAGATTTCTATCATAGTTTCTATTGAGTTTCTTTCAGATTTCTACCATAGGTTCTGTAGAGTTTCTTTCAGATTTCTATCATAGGTTCTATCACAGCTCTATCATTTCAGAGTTTGATTCAGAGTTAATGCTTTCAAGAGTTAAAGGATCTTCTGGGAACGTGTGGTTACTAGACAGCACAAGACACCTTTATAAATCTTTTAGCTTCCATGCATCGCGATGTGCAGTTTTTGGAGACACGTGGATTACCAACATCATGTTAGGCCGATGGTCATTCTGTTTCGACTCTTCGGGTTATATTGTGCAAGTTAGATGCTGGCATCGGTTACTTTTAAATTTGCCCTATCAACTTTAGGTCTTCGGTTCTCGTAAAAGCACTTTACACCAATTTCGTTTTATATAAGTTCGTTTTTAACCCAACTTGTTTAGTGTCGTGAGCGAATTCATTTATTGTACTTCGCTGCTGTGAAGGGATACTAAGAAAATTATTATATGTTGCCAATTAATTACATCGACATTAATAAACGTGCTTTTACCTAGCTGCAGATAATTACGTAGACACTTATGTACAATGTGTTACATGGTTTTAAAACACCTGCAGTTAGTTTCACTATTGTTAGCAAAAGCTATTTACTGATTATTACTATATATAAATATGTTATTACTGATAATTACATGCACTCATGCGGAAAAATTAAGTATAATGACAGCTAAAAGTTAAGGATAATCTTCCACCCTTAGGACTGCAACCAAGATGTTCAAGGTATGGAGCGTATTGAACTATATGAAGAACAACAGCTCCCTGGAGCTAATTTGCAATGCACATCTCGTACAGAACACAGATTTTTTATGCCGAAGACAAATGTTTTAAGTTGTATGTTGGCCTGCCACAGAGACACATGTGGTGCAACGTCTGGACATATCCAACATCAGATAATCAAACTTTGCTTAAAGTACGGAGTTCTACCCTTGCATTATTTCTCTCCGAAGTTCCAGAAGAGTTCTAGGAGGTGGATGACGTCCTGCAATACGTCTACTGAGTGTGTCCCATGAATGCTCAATGGGGTTTAAATCGGAAGAGCAAGCTGCCCTCTGTAAGCGGATGATATCCTCACTTTCTAGGTATTCCTTCACTACGGCTGCCCGATATGGACGTGTGTTGTCATCCATGAACACGAACGCTATTCTATTGCCCCCGTAAGTAGCCAGATATACTGTTGCAGAATGACATTGCGGTACGTCTGTCACGGTTACTCTTTTGAACACATGGCGGAGTGTACTGTACGCGAACCCAATATTATTCTGTTTCACACTTGAATTACGCGACCACAAAAACAATGATGTTCAAGGTTGTTGGAGGCACTCTACTAAGTCTCAGGTGCTCTTCGGATAGAGACACGGCATAAATCATTGTGCAGACTAAACCTGGATTCCTCTGTAAACGAAACACAGGCCCATTTGTTCATCTGTCCGAGCAGATTGTGTCTCCGTACCAGGCTACATGGGCTCTTCGATGGGCTGCAGTTAACGGGATGCATCTGTTAGGGCCTGAGGGCATGCAGGCCGTACTCAATCAATCATCTGTACACAGTATGTCTTAAAACCGTGTTCCCTGTGACAGCTGAAACTTCCCTGGCAAGGTCCTCTGCTGTACTCTGTCTGTGCCGTCTGACAGTTTGTGAAAAAAGACGGTTTTGTTGCGGCGTTGTAATCCGCGATCGTCCTGTGCTGAAGCGTGAAGGCACATTTTCAACCTGTTGGATTCGCCGCCAGAGTCCAGAAGTGACACTTTGTGGGACATGCAGCTACTGGGACACGGCCATCTGGGTTTGACCAGCCTCGAGGTCGACCGATGAATCGGCCTTATACGTATAACATTATCAATATGGGTTAGATAAGCCATATTCATTTGGTATGCAGCACTGACACATCCGAAACGCACAACACCTGCTCTATCCTGCTGCTCTGGCTTCCCTTTTTCTAATCCGCCGTGTGTTACTTGACTTATGTCATGCTCTTAGCCCCGCCATCGGCCTTCGGGTGCAACAGCTGGACTTTCGTCATTGCGGAAATGGGTATGGCGAATCACTTTCTGCAGTGCAACATTTTCCAGCGATTCCAATTACCCTTAATTTTTGAGCACGCGTGTAGATACCGAGAAAGTCAGGGATCTGACTTCTGATTGGTTTATACAATTTGGTCAGGGTAATAATCCAGAAAAAGACCCGGATGTTGAGCTTATCCTTCCAGCTCTGGTTATTTTCTCATAAATTAGGAATGGGCTACTCCTTACAACTTGAGAGTGTTTCAGGATTTCACATTTAAAAAATGTTATCAAAAATAAAGTTCACTTAAAGCAATGTCGAAATAGAATCCTTTATCCCGTTGATCCACTAATGGTACACCATCACTTTGGCACTCTAGAAAACTTACATTATGAATAGTTGATCAATCACAAGTAATATACGGCAGTTTAACACGTAGCTAACATCAAGTTCAACTGCCTAACAGTATTTAAATACAATTGCACAGCAACAGGATAGACCTATATCATCGATCGATTGGGATTGTACTGAACACTGTCACATCTAGCACACATTCTTCAGCTGCACGATCCAATTTTTTTCAAGTCTTCCACACTTGATTTATTGCCACTGTTGGCGTAAGTAATAAACGTGTTGGGAGTTCAGACATGACGTTCAATGGGCGCTTTCGATTTCGTTCAGAGGTTTGTATGGGACTCTGAGGGATTCCACGATTACACAGTTCCGTTTTCAGCAGGGTTCGATGTATTGTGTGATGTAACACTTTATTCCCGTCACTAGCATTCAAATTACCGTAAGACTTTATTCCCGTCACTAGCATTCAAATTACCGTAACCCTTTACTCCCGTCACTAGCATTCAAATTACCGTAACACTTTACTCCCGTCACTAGTATTCAAATTAACGTAACACTTTACTCCCGTCACTAGCATTCAAATTACCGTAACACTTTACTCCCGTCACTAGCATTCAAATTACCGTAACCCTTTACTCCCGTCACTAGCATTCAAATTACCGTAACACTTTACTCCCGTCACTAGCATTCAAATTACCGACTAGTTACGCCACAGTATCCCTTCGGTTGGCTCGTATCATACGGTATAGATTCTCTCACATGAAGCATCGATGAGCTGTGGTATGTCCACACCTTCGAAGGTGGTTCGGTTTTCTTTCCACCTCGGATCACTCTTTGAAGGTACTAATCACTGCTAACAATGAATATCCCAGGAGCCTTGCCGTCCCGGAAAGCTCTAAACATCAAAACTTGACCTTTGTCAAACTCGCTTCAGTTGGTTGTATTTCCCATCTGAAGAACGAAAGTAACACTGATTAACATAGCTTAGCATCAGGTGTTACTTAAGCCGTTTCATAATTTGGTTTTCACACGAGCCATGGTTTACCTACAGTTGCTTATATTTGCATAAATACGAACTGGTATTCATGCTTTGACTCTTCGGTACCTAACTGCACAGTTATTATTTTATACACAAGAATTTGTGGAACTTGAAAATTTTAAGGTTATATACATATGCGAAAGCATCAAAACGGGAATGATGAATGGTATAGAGATCTTTCGAAGCCCTTGATCTCTCTACCATTCTGAAACTCGTAAAATAAATTGCGTTATGCGAATCTCATTCGCATCCACTACGAATATTCATTAGAGCACTTGAAGAGAAATTCACTGCTCCGACTCCAAATGAGAAGTACACCCTTTCCCGGTAGAAGTAAATTAACATTTTTACCATTTTTTTATAAGTTAACGGAGCCTATTACGCATGTGGGGAACTTTTAGATGTATTCAAAGAAGAAGAAAAAATACGCATCAACTTTAAGTCTTGCAATCAAGATTATGGTAATTCGATGCTTATTTAATATTGCATGACTTAATTATACAATAATTTTGTGCTTCCCATTAAACAGTGTGTAGTTGAGAATTATTAGTAATTCTTGTTTTACAAAAGAAGTGTTTTTGAAAGCCAGTGGCTTCTTTGCCCACTCTTTGTCATAAAAATTTGGAGCTTGAATAACAAACTTCTTGGCAATGAAATAATGAAGATAAAATTAATTTAATTTGAATGCTTCAATTTTTTTTATTGGAAATTTAACGACCACCGTGAGCAACTCAATGGGCTATAAGCAGTCTCCCGTCCCGAATTTAGGGTAACTAGTTCCAGGGAAGGGAAGGAACCAGTGCCGTAAGACAAACACAACATCCATGCCTCACCGGGATTCGAACCCGGGCCCCTTTCAGATGAATGATCAGAGGCCATCGCTTAAACCACTGCGCCACCGGGGCGGGGCGGCTTTTAATTTTTGAAGCAGTTCATTTGCGTAAAACAAAGATACTATAATTTTAAATTGTTATCAAGGAATGTTAAGTTTATCTTGCTAATAAAAATTTAAAAGAAAAAATGTCCGTAAAACTTCCCTATTGTGTTTAGCCATGGAACATACGTTTTCCTTTATTTCGACGAGCTCAAAGTACAGGGTGCCCATAAAG
Source organism: Macrothele yani (assembly GCA_039090855.1). Classification (NCBI taxonomy): domain Eukaryota; kingdom Metazoa; phylum Arthropoda; class Arachnida; order Araneae; family Macrothelidae; genus Macrothele; species Macrothele yani. The sequence goes on from CM076995.1 coordinate 194,623,753, forward strand.
TCATTTCCACAGTACAAAAATTAATATAAAAAAACCTAAAACCTATCTAAGTTAAAATAAAATGGTTGGCAACATATTGCAGCAGCACTCAAAGTTTTCTATTTTCTTTTTTTTTTATTTAGGTTGAGCGCTGCTGCTGGATAAGAAGAGGATTTCATCTAAAATGGCTTCCATGCAAGAAAACGCGGCGTGCGTTTTGTGATTCCATGACACCAAATCGGTAGTTACTGTCCAGTGTCATTTCAGAAAAGAGTAGAGACGATCGCCACAGGACCATAAAAGCATAACAGCTTGGTATGAAAAGTTTAAAGCGACGGGTAGTATTGGCGATCTCCTCCGAGCTGCAGGTGTTCAGTGGACATTTCTGCAAAGCCCAGGAAATCCATTCGTCGTGCTTCACTGGAAACTGGGATTCTCCGTGCCACAGTTCTCAAAATTTACCACAAACGATTTCATCTTTATTCTTATAAGGTACAGATCGTTCAAGCGCTTCAGCCTGATAACCGGCCTCGCCGTGCTGCATTTGCGACGGAGATGTTGCAGCGCATAGCTCATGATAGTGATTATCTTCATAGGGTCTGTTCCTCAGATGCAGCCCCATTCTACCTTTCTGGAAAAAAACCCCGTTATGTCATCGAACAACAGAGGGCTAGCCCGAAAGAGAGCATATTGTGCTGCCTGATGTATGAGAGAAAAATCGGACCCTTCTGTTTTACAGGGCACTCGGTAACACCTAACGCATGCCTGGACATTCTGGATTTTTTTGTAGCACCTTAGTTGCATGCACTCCAACATTCGGTTATTTTTCCAACAAGACGGCGCCCCACCATATTTGTTAATGGTCCGAGAGTGACGGTCGCATGACATGGCCTCCTCGATCGCTCGACATAACCCCTCTAGACTTTTTCCAGTGGGGTTATGTGAAAAACCAAGGTTATTCTAGCAGTGTTCCGGATGTTGAGACGTTGAAGAGCAGAATAACGGACGTCATTGGTTGTGTCTCTGCTGAGATGTTAAACAAAGCATGGCGTGAAATCAAATATCTCTTAGATGCCTTCTGGGCCACAAATGGCGCCGATGTAGAGGTGTACTGACACTGAATTTTTTTTTTTTTATTTGTGCCCCATCATTGTCGTGCTATCTCTTTCTTGTACCTGTAATACATTTTTTATATTAATTTGGTTATGTGGGAAAGACTTTATCGACACCCTGTATTATATCCTACAATAATATGCCAAACTAAGCCACACCACTTAAAATTTTAAATTGAAAATTCTATCTGCAATTATATTATCTGTCCGTGTGTTAAAAATACAGTATGTTTATTCACAAAATGATCATTAGACTTTCAATTCACGATAATTGCAAAAGTGAAGCAAATCATCAGAACCGAGAACCAGAAACGAAGCTCATTCGGTTAAGAAAAATAATATCCATACCATTATTTTCCCAACAACATGTCCACTTTCCATGTACACCGATGAGACAGAATGCTCTTGATCAGCGGGTCTTCATGCAAATCGAAGCAACTACATGTAAATTACGCCACGTGTGAGGGTCATGGAACCGTATAAGTAACAACTGATACTGTGCTCTCTTAACACTTTAACCGGCTGGGACAAATTAATTCAGGGTTAGCAAAATGGAATGAAATCAGCTCAAACGAATAAATTCGCTGTCAAAGAAGTGGGCCGAATGCGGCTTGAACAAGTAAATTATGCGTCAGAAAGGGTTGCTCTCCTTTTAACTTTGTTATTCAAAGCGGACATTTTGCGGGATGACTTACACTGATCCTTTTTAATTTATTACCTTCCAAAAGAGCTGCAATGTTGACAAATCTAATAAAGAAAGCAGACGTATGAATCTCTTGCTTCTACCAAGATACTTGTGTCAGGGGTACTAGCTCTTCCCCGTCATGGCTTACGCCATGGAGGAGAGAATAAAATACTAAAAGCAAGTGCTTATCACCTGCGATAGGTTTATGTCCGGTACTGCCGAGATGAGAGGGAAAGAGACATCGTTTTGACGTAGCTTTCGTATAACGCTGCGGCCATGTAAATATTTCTGTTTGGGTAGCTCAGAAAATGTTGTTAACCATTTAGTTCAGGTGTGTCAGCCGCTTAACCCTTTCGCTACCACAACGTCCGATGCGCCCGGACATGCAGACAACCACAAGCGCCCAAGTCACCGAGACAGCATGAGTAGATTTCTTACTTCCCGTGTTCTTTGAATTTGCACACCTTCCGAGGGTTTAGCAGAAGTCACCCTCAGTCGTCATTGTTATCGCTAAACAAAGAAGTGCCCCAGCAGTTGGTTCGTTAGAAGTATTGCTTTGTTGACACGTCATCGCTCGGTAGAAGAATTGCTTTGTTGACACGTGCTTCGTTTGTCTGAGATATTTTATTGTACATTGTTCCAAAAGCGGAGTTTACCAGAGTAAAATTTATTTCACTATTCTCAATCCAAATAAACAGAATGAGGGCATATTTTTTACAACAAAGAACAAGAAAAGGGGAAAGTAAACAAGACTGTACAAGTGTCACCACTCCCATCTCTCAAAGACTCTCAGTAGAAGAATAGGCTATTCTTCCGCAGACGGGCGCACGGCTGATTTCTGACAGCTAAGACAGCGGAGCGCTAGCATAGCTCCGCGAGCATCAAGAGGAAGTATCAAACTACTATTTTCGATGTGGCAACATTTCTTTTTTTTTTTATTGAAGGTTTAACGACCACCGTGAGCAACTCAATGGGCTATAGGCAGCCACCCGTCCCTAATTTAGGGCCAATGGTTCCAGGGAAGGGAGAAACATAGTGCAGTAACACAAACAACATCCATTTCTCACCGGGATTCGAAACCGGACCCTTTTACGAACGAATGGTCATTAGCCAGCGCTTAGACCATTGCGCCACCGGGGCGGCGCAACGGACCTGTTGTTTACATTCGAACGCAAACAGCATGTATTTCGAGACATTTATAAAGTAGCATAACGAAACAAGGTGTACATAAAGACAATATAGGTGATCAATTGATGGAATTCATATTATGAAGGGAATGTAGTGCCAGGAGCACCGACGTCTTCGAAGAAATGCTTCAAATAATAGGATATCACGAATGGCAATGAACGCCTTCTGTTTTAAAATTGTCTTTTTCTATATATTTGTAATACGAATTAAAGGACTACTCAGAAATACGAAAGTAATTTTTTTTATCAGTATACCAACGTATATAGTTGTAAGTTCATTTTTTTCTTTTTCAGTATCTCAGTTATTGTTTTTCATGTAGTCCATGAAATATTTGATGAAATAAAAATAGTAAACACAGAATGCAAAGATAATCACTTTTCCACTTGTCATAATGTTTGCGTCCGAAGGTAAACAACAACAGATCCGTTGCCACATCGAAAACAGTAGCTTGATGCTTCCGGTGCATGCTCGCGGAGCTATGCTAGCGTTCCGCTGTCTTAGCTGTGAGAAATGAACCCTGAGCCCGTCTGCGGAAGAATAGCCGAAGAATGCACTGATTGCACCAGGCAAACTTCCGAAGGTCAGTGCATAGGAAACCTAGGGATCGGAAGTCTCGAGTGGTGACCCAGCCTCAAACCTCATTTTGGTAACTTGACAAAGGCAGGTGGAATGCAATTTGGAAATGAGCAGCATACATTTTCGGGCGCTGTGCTATTCTGAGTGCCAAACATTTTACTATCGTGGTCGCGAAAGGGTTAATCAGTATTATTCATGTTTTTCCGATGAGTAAAGACAGCGAGTTTGAGAAAGGTTCAAGGTATAATGGCCAAACGATTGGATCAGAGTATTTTCGAGACTGCAAGGCTGTTGAGGTGCTCACGGACAGTCATAGTTAGTACTTTCAAAAAGTGGTCAGAGGAGGTCCAAAGTGTAATGGCCAAACGATTGGGTCAGAATGTTTTTGAGACTGGAAGACTTGTGAGGTGCTCACGGCGAGTCGTAATAACTTTCAAAAAGTGATTAGAGGAGGTCCAAAGTGTAATGGCCAAACGAATGGGTCAGAGTATTTTCGAGACTGCAAGGCTTGTGAAGTGCTCACGGCCAGTCGTAATTAGTACTTACAAAAAGTGGTCCGAAGAGGTCCAAAGTGTAATGGCCAAACAAATTGGGTCAGAGTGTTTTCGAGACTGCAAAGCTTGTGAGGTGCTCACGGTCAGTCGTAATTAGTACTTTCAAAAAGTGGTCAGAGGAGGTCCAAAGTGTAATGGCGAAACGATTGGGTCAGAGCGTTTTTGAGACTGTGAGGTGCTCATGGCCAGTCGTAATAAGTACTTTCAAAAAGTGGTCAGAGGAGGTCCAAAGTGTAATGGCCAAACGATTGGGTCAGAGTATTGTCGAGACTGCAAGGTTTGTGAGGTTTTCACGGCCAGTCGTAATTAGTACGTTCAAAAAGTGGTCTGAGGAGGTAAAAACAACGAACCGTCTTCAAGGTGTGGGCCGACCACGGCTCGTCGATTCTTGCCACGAACGAAGGCTATCCCGTATAGTACGAACCAAAAGAAGGGATACTGCGGTAATTTGAATGGTGGTGACGGAAATATTGTTTCACTACACACAGTCCATCGAAACCTGCTGAAAATGTGGCTTCGTCGCTGGAAGCTACTCCGATTGCACATCCAAACTTTGCTTTACCGTCAAAGGCACGCAAGTATCAAAACTGGACTTGGAATGATTGCAGTGTCAACTTGCCGGATGAATTGCGTTTGCTGTAACATCATGTGGATGGCCAGGAACGTGTTTGTCGTTCACCTGGGCGAAGTGTTGGCAACAAAATGCACAGTGGGACGAAAACAAGAAGGTGGACGAAGTGTAATGTTTTGAGCAATGTTCTTCAGGAAAACACTGGGTCCAGTCATCCATGTGCAAGAACGTATGACGTCTACCATCAACCTATGCATGATTTCAACCCGGGTAAATCCTTTTACGGCAACACTTTTCTCCTACTGAAGTACCTCATTTGAGCAGAACAATGCATCTTGCCGCAGTCCCGGATTGTTGGAAAAATGGTTCGCGGAACATAAGGAAGACGTCCAAGTATTAACCAGGCCTCTTAATTTCCAAGGCATCATTGGAATCTAGCATCACTGATTTATATTGGAACAGCACATCCAATCTGCTGTGGTTGAGTCACGTACCTTTCAAGAGTTAAAGGACCTTCCCTGCCTCGAATCGTACGAGTTTATTTGGTGGCCAACATCATATTAGGTAGGTGGTCATAATGTTTTTTTCTCTTGGGCGCATGTTTCACACAACGATTGAATGTCAAGAGCCTTTAGAGGCCAAGTAAGCGAATTTTACATGTATGTGTCTCCTCGTAATTTGTCGTAACTAACACAGACAACAGTCTCTTAGGGGCATTGCAGTAAGTACCAGTCCCATTTAGATTTCTCACGTTACAGTTTCGTTTGCTGAGTGTTCTGATGCAGAGTTTGGGCACAGGCTCCTGAGGTGATAAATGCACCGTCTCAATCGAATGAACCTGCCTTTAGTCCACCCAGTTGCGCGAAATTTAGATTGTGAAACTGCTTATAGGCTTAAGAAATGAAGGTAATTTCAAAACCCTAAACATAACAGAACAACAAAAATCTTCTCCGTGATATAATTAAGAACCAGTTGTGCATTCCTACTAGCACCACCATGTGATGCAGTTAGTACACATCCTCTTAGTAGTCCTTACTATCACCTCGAATGAAATGATAGTCAGTGCACAGATACCTCCAACATGAAATTTTTAGTTGACCTTCGCTACCACTTTTTTTTTTGGTTGGGAGTTTAACGACCACCGTGAGCAACGCAATGGGCTATAAGCAGTCACCCATTTCCTAATTTAGGGCCACTGGTTCCAGGGAACGTAGAAAGACAGGGCTGTAAGACAAACACAACATCCATGCCCAACCAGGAGTTGAGCGCGCACCCTTCTCGGACGAATGGCCAGATGCCAGCGCTGAGACCACTGAACCACCGGGGCGGCCGCTACCACTTTAAAAGATAACCGATTGCAATATTTGATTTACACCCGTACTGCGTAGATCAACTTTACTATGCTATTTAATCTCTGCAATAAAATTATAAGTATTCAGTACTCCATTGACATGACTACAATAAGTTCGCTACAAGTTGTAGCAAATACTGCCCGTTCAACTTTCCGTTTTTCTTGACTTAAAGTTTGGTTGCTCCTCGTTATGATTTCTAAACTGGAAATTTCATGAGTTTAACTGAATGTTATGAATCTCGAATCACCTTTTCTCCTTTTGGTTTGTAACCAGCAATCAGTCAGTCGCGCATATTAACACATATACGGCGATTGTGCAAAGGCATGCTTGGACTGATTAGTCCTCTTTGTCTGATAGGGGTTTTTTTGTGCTGTCCGTTACTGTTACACCCTTACCATTCGTTACTGCTGCAACTTAATATTCCTTGCTGTTACGATTATGTTGGTAGTGATATTTAGTACTGCTCTGTTGTAACAGGTAAACCATTTTTGTTTGTTTGGGGGTATACCCAGTGCCGTGAGCTACTCAAAGGGCTATAAACAGTCGTTCATCTCAAATTAGGGTCACTGGCTCCAGAGAAGGGGCACAGTCATTGCCGCAAGACAAACGCGACACCCATTCCTCATCCAGAACTCTAACCCGGCCCCACTCGGACGAATCGTCAGTGTTGAGACCTTTGTGGCATCGGGAAGGCAAGAAGCCATTTACTCTGAGGATTTACTATACGTGAATCCATTTTTGGGCTTTTCGAACAGTATTGACATGAAAGTGTCTTTTAGTATTCCAGACTTACTGTATTAAGCAGTATTTATTGTATTACCATCACCATCGGCGGGACGCAGTAGGTGTTTGGTAGTTTGTTGCCATTTATTTATTGTTTCATTTATTTCCATTTTTAGCTGTTACATTAAATATAACTAAATTTAATACAATTATTAACATTTCAATCTGGGAAATGATGAAACAGCAAGGAGAATCAAGGAAAAGGTCTACATAGCGACCTCACTTAGCCTTGAAACCCCAAAGTCATAGTCAAATAGAGCCCAGTGTTTGACAGATCATGAGAAAAAAATCGAAGTATCAGGATGAAGAAAGCAATGTTCATTTCACATTATTCACCCACCCCTTTCGGGCTTCTTGTTTAATCCCATCACCCCCCCCCCTTTTTTTAAATACCAAGATTATTAGTGTGCAAGTAAGTAAGTAGCTTGTTAGTTTATTTTTAAATAAATTAAAATATTTAATTATAGTTATTTCAGAAGGTAAATGATTCCAATAATCTGGGCCCTGATAATTTATGCTTTGCTTAATCCTTTCAGTTTTTGGCTTACAGGTTTTAATAAGAGTCATTTTTCTGGTATCGTATTTATGTGTAACACTATGGATATCGATTATTTCACAATTGATATTATTCTTTTTACTTTTATACATATGTAGAACAAGGTTATAGTTAATTAGTTGTTTAATATTTAATATACCATATTTATTGGAAATAGCGTGTGCATGAATGTGAAGATCAGCATGATATGCCATATAGTGTTAGAATTATATTTAAGATTCATTAGTCTGATATATTTGTTTTATAGAACTTTTAATTTTTTAACATTGGATTTCGTTGTTTGTCCCCATGATGAAAGACAATAAATTAAATGGGTTTTAGCTAATGTATAATATAATAGAATTAACGCTTTAATAGAAAGGTTAGAAAATATGTGACTAACAATTCCAATATTTCTAGAAATTTTATTACAGATTAGATCAACGTGTTTATTCCATTCTAAATCATTCTGCAAGTAAATTCCCAAATATGTAAACTTATCAGAAATATCATTTTTTTTATTACCATAAGATATCGATAAGTCTTGATCTGTATACATGCGCCGCATTACAAATATCACAGCCTTAGATTTGTTTGTATTGACTAATAGTTCATTAGAGGTTATCCAGTCATAAAATTTTTGTATTTGATTATTGCAAAGGAATATGATCTGGTGTATATTATCCTCCGAAAATAGAATAGCAGTATCATCAGCATATAGTGTTAAAGATGATGTGCCATTAATAGAGAAAACGTCATTAATGTAAATATTGAATTAAATAGGGCCATGTATTGAGCTCTGAGGAACTCCTGAGATAATATTTCCCATAGCTGATTAATTTTGAGCAATTTGTGCGTATTACATTCCATTTCTTAATTAAGTTTTAAGTAAAGTTAAAGGGATGCCTCTAAAACCTATATTATTTAATTTTGTGAGGAGAATATAATGATTAATGGAATCAAATGCTTTTGTGAGGTCTAAGAATAATGTTATTTTCTTATTTTCAAAATTTCTTTTAATATAATTTTACAAATATAAGGCCGATTCAGTGGATTTCTCAGGTTGGAAACGATATGGATTGTTACTAATTATGTTCTATTTTTGTAAGAATGATATTATTCTTTTATAAATTTTCGAAAGTTTTGGCAAAAACTGAATATATGCTATGGATGGGCCTGTAATTATTCACATTATTTACATTCCCAGATTTATATTTACGGCTAATTTTGGTAATTTTTAGTTTGTCAGGAAAGATTCCGGTTGTAAGTATGAAGTTAAAGACGTCAAGTAGGGGCAACACTAGTAAGTCTGAAATGGCATGACTGACCCTTGGATGTATGTCATCATAACCTTCATTCTGTGAGATTCCTTTAAATATGAGGTATAATCCTTGTTAACTTTTCCCATTTGTTTTTGAATTATTTGTGGTATTCTAATGAAGTGATGGCTAATTTGAGCAACTATTTCATTTTTATGTAGAACCTTTTCGTTATTCTCATTAATTAAATATTCTGGTACTGTAAGTTTAGTGCTTTTACCTACTAAGTAATTTAAGTGTTTACATGTATTTTTAGGGCAGTTTTGTGAAAAAATGTTGTAGTAATAATGTTTTTTGTTATTTTAATAGTAGTATTTAAACTGCTCCTAAAGTTTTTAAATATAACAAAATCACTTTGATTTCTAGTTTTAATGAATTCAGAATAAAGTTTATTTTTTTGTTTATTTTATTAATAAGTGAATTTGTCATCCATGGCTTTCTAAATGTTTTTTTGTTTTTTTGTTTTTTGTGTGTGAATAGGGTACATATATTATCATAAATATCTTTGAAAATCTGATGGAACCTTGAAAAAGCCTTATCCGCATCGTTTTCATTCTTTATCCAAGTCCAATCAAGGGTTTTTAATTCTTTCCTAAAAGCAGATACTTTAACGTCAGTGATCTGTCGAAATACATAGCTTTCTGTTTCTGGGGGAGCTAGAAAAGACATGAGAAAAAGAAACAAATATGGGTAGATCATCACCAAGATCGTATTCAAAGACTCCTGATAAAACTGAGTCATATGACATATTTGTCAAGCATAAATCAATAATTGTTTCAGTAGAGGTAGTTATTCTGGTTAGCATAGAAATAGTGTTATACAATAGAAGCTCTAAGATTGTATCATATAGGTTAATTGGTCCGTTATTGAATTTTTCTGTGATATATCAATATTGAAATCACCTAATATAAAAGTGTGTTTATTATTTAAATTAGCAAAGTCTAGTAGCATACTGAGGTCAGTTTAATAGTTTCTTATAATCAGAACCAGGTGATCTATAACAAACTGCTATGATATAATATTGATTTTGTATTGTGAGAAGTTCTATATTTTGATTAATTTTTGTAAATTCAGGTATCATGTAGAAATATTTATATTTTTATGTACATATATTGCCACTCAACCACCTCTGGAGTAAGTTCTATTTAATTTATAGATAGCATAATTTTTAATGTGTATTTCATAATGTTGATCTGGGAACCAGGTCTCTGTGATACAAATAATGTCTAATGTTAAGTCCACAGACTGGATCATATTCTCCAATAAAGTTATTTTATTTATTAATGAGCATGCTTTAAAATGTATTATTATAATTATTATAAGTTGATTATTTTTATTAGGTGTTAGTAACTTATTAATATCAGTAATTGTGTAATAGTTTGTTATCAAATATGATTAATATAACCCACAATCCCTCCCTTTCTCCAACCCCCCCCCACACACACCTCTTTCATTTCTTAAATTAAAATTAGTTATCTCTATATATTGATTCCCAATACAACAAGGTCTTGAAATGATAGAATTTTTTCCGCTGTTCATTAACATTCAGTCCAATATAAACAGTTCCATTCCAAGTACAAGTATTTTTAATAACTCCAGTCTGCCAGTATAAGTACTTGTAACCGGTACTTATACTGGCAGACTAGGACTCTTCGGCAGACTGGGGTGAGATTTTTATTCAGAAAGATTTTTGTAGATTTTAGGTCTAGATTAAGATCTGAATTAAGCACAGTCACTCTTCTTTTCAACATCCATTGGTTTCTGACAGTCCTGGACAAGAACTGAACAATAACTGGTGAGGTATGTGTTGATCGATGTGGATTAGGCAATAAATGAGCAATGTCAATATCAGTGATTGAAATATTTTCTATCTACATTTTATTGGCCAATACAGCAATATGATTTTTTATATCTATATCATCTTTAATTTTTGTTAAATCCAATCCGTGTATTTCAAGATTTTTATTCCTGTGATACTGGTCAAGATCATTTAGGTCATTCCTTAGGTTATTAATAAGTCCTTGACTCTGAAATTCTCTAGCTTCAAACTGATCCAATTTTATTTGCAATTCAGCATTAGCCTGTTCCAAATTGTTACACCTCTGTAAGATCTCATCATAATTTGCTGTCAACTCTACTATAGAATGTTTTATTTCTCTCAACTCATCCTTGATCTCAAGCATGGAATTCAATTTGTGGTCCATTTCATTAAGTGTTACGGTAGTAGTTTCCATATCAGGTGTCCCACTATGAGGAGTTGAGGTATGTACTCTGGATCTGTTTGTGGAAGTACCAAACCGTTCCATTCTATTTGACATAGTTGATTAAGGTATTATACTCAAGTAAATACACATATAGTTGAATTGACATTTCGTTGTAAACAGTGTTGTAAGAAGAAACCTGAAGACATAAATGTACCACATGCGGCTGCTTCAAATGCCCGCAAAACAGGCACACCTGACATAGACTGGGAATATCTCTAGTCAGACACACAATCAATATCTAGGTCAAACACATTCAAAAGATAAACATTTTTGCAGAACCAAAGAGCATGACAAATTTATCAGAAATCACAATTGTGTCTATCCTGTCTCTAACAATAGCCACTAGATGGCAGCACAGGCAGAGGATACTTATTCATTCAAAGCACGAATAGTCAGGATCATAATCCACAGGAAATAGTACTGTGATTGAAGTAAACTTATGAAGAGGTATCTGATATTTCAAACAACGTTTAGACGAAAAAGTTCCAAATATCTTCCTATACACATCAGAAATAGTCATTATGAATTGTAAAGTAGCTTACCTGAAAATGTTGAAGTCCCAGCAGATTCTATAAGTGTGTTATTAGCATCCTTAAAACGAACCCAAATGTTAAATGAGAAAGTAAGCTAGGCAGAGCATATCATCAAAGAACACACGTTGAGCACATAACACAGGTCCCCCGAAAAGCAAGTGCAACCAGAAACAACTGTAGTATCTAACGACATTCACCGTAAAAAAATTACCTGTCATCATAAACCACTGTTTACACGGAATTCAGTCAAATATCCAGCGACGTACTGTAATGTAAACTTTTGTAACCTCTTCATATATACGATATTATAAAACTGTAAATCCCAATAAGCAGAAATTATGGACGTAAACGGTTTTCCACTCACGAGTTAAAAAAAGTTACTCATCCATTACAATTGCTTGACTTGACTTGAAATACCATTACTGGTTTGTATTATCGGTTTGACATAATTGGTCGTTAGTGAATCTTAGCTTCCATATGACGTAATTATTAGATATTCGCTGTTAGTGTCAGCTATTATTCAGACGTAAATTGACAGTTTTTCTCTCAGTTGATAACAGTGTTGTAGATTTGGTTACTTTTCACAACCAGCAATTAGACGGCTATTAGTACAGGTAACATTGAACTGATCAGAAACTGCAGTCCGTTTGCAATAACTATGTCTGGCGAACTTAGCATTCCAGTAGTCCTGAAAAAATTGCACAGTTTGTGATCAGATCGATTGTTGCAAGAGCAAGGGTTGATCCTTAGTAGATGGGCTAAATTCCGCGTAATTTTTCTAGGTTTCTTAATAAACAGAGACACTACAAAATTACTTTCGCAAAAACTACCTGAAGCAAAAATTGTATTTTTCACAACTTAACCCTGGAATACACAGACTATTTTCTCACTTTCTAATTCACAGGAGGGCTACTAGGGAACCCCAGGGGATAAGACATCGCTCTTTCCACGTTTTATCAACACACAGCAACCGAAAAGTCTTTATCTAGTCACAGCTGAGGATCTGAATCCCAGATCTGTCGATATCTAGCCGAGTGCGTAGGATATCGAGAGCGTTACTCGGCTAGACATCGATAGATCTGGGATTCGGATCCCCAGCGGTTACTGGATAAAACGTTTCGGTTGCTGTGTGTTGATAAAATGTGGAAAGAGTGAGGTCTTTGTTTATTCACTGACGCCGCGTATTTGGAGGATTTTCAAAATCGGGATGAAATCATTCAATTTATCAGAACACAACTGACTGAAAACAATTTATTTTAATGAAGTACAATGCGAGAACTGCATCTCTGAGAGCAAACACTGCACTATCTGTGAGCAAACGTAGAGCTACTGGGGTGCTGAAGCACCCCGCTGTTGATTCTAGGGTTAAAGTACCTATTCAATAATTTGCGATGATAATGTGCTGATTCAAAAACGCATTTTTTACAAAAAAAGATTAATTTCCTTTTAGTTATTCAAATCGTGAAATTATCTGTTCTCTAAAGTAATTCTTACCTTGCAGAATGCTGCAGTTACCCAAATATGTGTGAATAATCTGATCAGAGTAATCGTTTAATGTTTCCAAGTCGGAATCCATGAGGACACCTTCATTTAAAACGGCCAAAAACGTAACCCAGAAAAATTGTATCTTCTTCAGATACTTTAAAATTAATCAATCTGTTATTACTCTTAATTTCTGACTCAGAAAGTACGACATTCTCTAAGAGGGATCAGTTAAACCCTGGAAGGGAAACGCGTAAATTAGTATTGTCCGGGGCATTCGCGACGAAAAATTAATTATTTACTCTTTAAAGTTTTTATTTTATGTGTTACTAAGCAAATATTCAATTAAATGTTCTTTTGAAATGCATTTTTCTTATTTACGCTTTCCAACCGTAGGTTGAAGAAACGTATATGCTCCAGCTTTGTCCGTCCGTCTCTCTGTCTGTCCGCACGATAACTCGCCTAAAAATGGTTCGATTTCAATGAAATTTTAGTAGTAGTAGGAGACCACTGGGGACGAACCCTATTGAAAATGGGGGAAGTGGGATCTAAGGTCACGACATAGGAGCGAGACCCACTCCATTGCCCTTATGCGTCATAACTTGCGTAAATATGGTTCGATCTCGATGAAAATTTAGTATGTGGCAGGGGACCACTGGGGACGAACCCCATTGAAAATGGGTGAAGTGGGATAAAAGGTCAGGACATAGGAGCGGGATGCATTTCATTGCCCTTATGCGTCAAAACGTACGTAAAAATGCTTCGATTTCGATGAAATTTTAGCATGTGGACCACCGGGGGACGATCCCTATTGAAAATGGACGAAATGGGGTCAAACGTCAGGACATAGGATCGGGATCCATTCCATCGCGCTTATCCCATACTACTAAACGAGCAATTCCTGTATGTATGTAAATTTTATTTTGAAAACGGCTCTAAAGATTTTGATGAAAGTGGTTAACCTACCGTTTTCTGGTACTAGAAAAAGATTTAGCTTGATCTCGACTTTAAGAAAATTCATTTAGTGGGTTAAATAACACACCGAAACACCACGTTTTTAGTGTCATGGCGTCATCCCATTAATGTAACCCATGCTTAAAAATCTTATGAGGTCACACTCTCGCGATTGAGATGTTGGCGCGAGGTCACGCCATCTGTCTCATTACTTCACGCTTTGTGTGTGGATCTTATTAAAGTTTTATGACGTCACATTCTAGCGAGCAGACGGTCGCGATTCCCATCTGCCTCATTACGTCACGCGTTATGTGCGTATGTCCGTCCGCACGATAACTCGCGCAAAAATCGTTCGATTTCGATGACATTTTAGTATGTGGTAGGGGAACACCTGAAAGAAACCCTATTGAAAGTGAACGAAATGGGGTCAAAGGTCAGGACATAGGAGCGGGATCCATTCCACTGCACTTATGTGTCATATCTAACGTAAAAAAGGTTCGATTGCGATGAAATTTTAGTATGTGGTAGGGGACCGCCTGGGAACAACCCCTATTGAAAATGGGTGAAGTGGGGTCAAAGGTCAGGACATAGGACCGGAATCACTTCCATCGCCATTATACGTCATAACTTACGTAAAAATGCTTCGATTTGCATGACATGTTTGTATGTTGTAGGGGCCTTCCTGGCGACGAATCCTGTTTAAAATGGGTGAAATGGAGTCAAAGGTTAGGACACAGGAGCGGGATCTATTCCATGGCCCTTATGCATCATAACTTACGTAAACATGCTTCGATTGCGACAAAACTTAATCATGTTATTTCGGAGGTATACTGAACCGGCTGTTTTGAATATCATTAAAATGGGATCAAAGGTTAGGGCACAGGACCGAGATTTATTCCACAGCCATTATCCTCATAACTTGAGTGATAACTTGAGTAATGATTTCTGGTATGTTGGAAAGCGTATCATAATCAATGCATTGCATGATTACTAACTTGTTTGATGTCTCATAAACCACGTTTTCTTTTTAGGGTTAATTCCGTACCCAGTTTAAAATATTAAATCGAAATTTAATGGAATATGAAACAGAAAAGACCAAATTTAGCAGTCACGCATATATGAAGCATACTGTTATGACATGTTGTCATTGGTCTCGAAGAATCTCAAGTGTCTGCATTTACCTCAGTCCAACGCAATTTTATATCTCTCAGAAGAGTTTAAACGTCTTTGAATGCGGAATATTTAACACCATTTGCAAGAAAATACCTATTTTTTGTTGTACGTTCTTTGCGAATTTGAAACTACCATACTTGTCAAACAATAATTTTTTTTCACAGCCAAAAAAAGAGTAAATGCAATGATCCAATGCCAAAGGCTGAACCAGGGAGCACCAAATCCGCGAAGCTCCTAACTAAATAGAAAATTAAAAACAAAAAGTGAAAATGTATTACCTCACCAGGTGACCAAGCTGTCTGACGGGCTGGCCTCGGACCATATGTCCTAGATGGGCCATCCAACACGTGACCCATAATTCACCACTCCCGGGTAAATCATGGGTTACGTGTTTGTCTGAGAGAGTTGGTTCCTCCTTTAGCTGTAACCACCAGCCTCAAATTATAGACAGGCGACTGCCAAGTTCCCTTTTGGTTGCTCTTGGTACTCCTTATATCCCGAAATGTGAACAGGACAGATTTAATAGCAAGGAGATCTACATTTGAAGAGTTCATGTTCCCAATTCTTAACATGGCACATTCCAAACAGCAACATCACCTCAAAATTTCCTCATAAAGTTCCGCTAAATGGAATCTTTTTAAGCCGCCCCGGTGGCGCAGTGGTCTAAGCGATGGCCTCTGATCATTCGTCCGAACGGGGCCCAGGTTCCAATCCCGGTGAGGCATGGATGTTGTGTTTGTCTAACGGCACTGGCTCTCTCCCTTCCCTGGAACCAGTGACCCTAAATTAGGGACGGGAGACTGCTTATAGCCCATTGAGTTGCTCATGGTGGTCGTTAAACCTCCAATAAAAAAAAATCCTTTTAACTTCTCAAGATTTTTATTGCTTCTTAGGGCCCATTGAATTTTCGAATTTCCTAAGGAGCTGAGATACACACAAATTTGAAAATATATCCAAAACAAGACGACCGTCTGTAAAGATTTTTCAGAGATATGTGCGAAGCGAAACGCTAAGTCGATGTACCCCAGGAACGTTCTGCTAGCTGCGACGGAAATGTAAAATGACGAACGCACCTCATCAAGCTGGCATGCCTGCGAAGCTGATAAAGATTGTCTGAGGTAAGGGCGGCAAACTAGGCTTGAGTTGGACTGTTAGTGGAATAATGGCTGAGCACCATCCGTCAGAACACTCTTTACGGTGGATAGCGATCGGTGCATTTGAAGTAGGCCAATCGCAAGCTGTGTTAGCAAGACGGCTGAATGTGTCGATGCAAGTGATCTACAATATCTCTGGAGGGAGTTTCGCGAAACCGGAACAGTAACCTGAAGGCCGGCGGAAGGACGACCACGAGCCAAACATCAAGACGATCAGTATTTGTCTCTTACAGCTCGTAGCCATAGGGGATAAGCAGCTGGGCAATTGTCGCAGGAGTTCGTCTCTGCTACGAAACCCACGATCTCGAGGAAAACAGTTAACAGAAAATTATACAAAAGAGACATGTGAGTGCGAACGGCCAATAATGATCTGTATTCTACTTGCCACATCGCTAGAATGGTACGTCTGATTTAGGTCCGATAACACCATCCCTAGACCTGTGATGAATGGGTTTGTGTTCTCTTAAGTGACGAGTCATGGTACAACCTAAACACGGGTTCTCCACGTATGTACATTTAGAGAGGCGAAAAGAAGAAATCTTCTTTCGAACACTATGTAAATTGACTATGATTTTGGTGGAGGACTCCTGGTTTGGTCTGGCGTCATGACAAATGAACGCACGCATACCTAGAGGCACCCTGAATGCTGAACGCTACAGGAATGACATCTTCTGCCCTATGTATGGTTTTTCTGGTGCGATGTTTGCCCACAGTTCCTTTTTATGGACAATAACGCCTCTTCCCATAGGGCTTGGCAAGTCTACGAGTACCTGGAGAGCGAGTACATTCACAGGATAAAGTTATCCCCCAGATCTCCTGACTTGCATCCAGTATAGCATGTCTAGGCTACCCTAAACAATATTGGGCTATTTATTGCCCTTGCTATCATTTTTGTGGTGAAAGTAAGGTTAATTTAAAAGGGTTGCTCAACATGTGTTTTGAGCATTCTGTAGAAACGGGGATAATAATGAGATAGAGACACGAAGACATAAATCGAATTGCCAACTTGTTCTGTACATAATGTACATAAAATTTTAGAGTTGAGTTATAATTAATGTTGGTGTTTCTTGTGACAGCTTTCATGTACACTGATGAGCAATTGAATGAGAGACAGCTGGCGTTATGCATATGGCGCTGTGGGCGGCCCTGTAAACAGAAACGACATGGCGTATGCAGCGATCCGACAATATAAGGAGTGATGCGACGGGAATCAGTAAGAGTCGGACGACGTATGCGTAAGACTAAGTGCATTTGATCGTGGGCAACGTGCCGGGGCCCAACGATTGGGTCACTCCATCTCGGAAGTCGTGCAGGCACTGGGATTTACACCAGTCACTGTGTCACGGATGCACCGTGAGTACATTGATTCCGGTAAAACCATCAATGCAAGGACCAACTGCCGTGGACAACAGCGTGTGGATGAGCGGGATCATCGTCGGCTAGCTCGCATTGTAACAGCGGATAGACGGGCCACAGTGCAAGAAATCACTCGGCAATTCAACGCTGGTGCACAAAAACGTGTAAGCAGCCACACCATCCAAAACCATCTCCTCGCTATGGGGTACGAAAGCTATCGTCCCACAAGGGTACCGCGGCTGACCGCACATCATAGGGTGCAAAGATTAGCATGGGCGCGGGCACATTGCCACTGTACCCTAGACATGTGGAAAAATGTTGCCTAGACTGATGAGTCGAGATTCACGTTGGTACATGCGGCTGGCAGGATACGAGTACGGCACAAAGCACATGAAGCGATGGATCCTTCTTGCCAGCACGGTACTCTTCAAGCTGGTGGGGGTGGCATTCTCGTCTGGGAACTGTTTACGTGAACTAAAATGGGACCCTTGGTACGTGTGACATCGTTTCTCACAGATCAACGTTACCGGGATATCCTGGACGACCATTTTCTCCCATTTGTACGTTTTTAACATCCCACTGGGGACCTCATCCTGCAACAAGACAATGAACCATGCCATCGCTCCCGAATTGTATCCGAATGGTTAGATGAACACTCCACCGAGGTGACCTCGCTTCCTTGGCCAGCTAGGTCACCTGACCTCAATCCCATCGAGCGTATCTGGGATGCCAACGAGAGACATGTTTGAGGCCCTGACCCCCTTCCATTAAATCTTCGTGAACTGTGGGAGCTTGTTCAGGCGTCGTGGATCCGTATGGCTTTCCAATGCTTCCGGTGTCTTGTCGAGTCCATGCTGAGACGAATCGCTGCCGTCATCTGGGCGAAAGGTAATGCTACATGTTACTAGACTGGTATCTCTAATTCAATAGCTCTTCAGTGTATGTGTGAGTAATGTCGGATGTTACTGTTTGTGAAGCGAATGCATGTGAACGCGACTCCTAAGTTACGTGAGTTCAGTTTAGGTGTTAGTATATAAATTCGGAAGTTAACAGAAAAGTAACCAAAGCTCTTATGGAAACAGCAACAAAATTAGCTGGGTCTAAGAACAAGTTGCATGTGAACAAATTATCAGGAAAAACCAAAATGTTGATGCAAAAAAGAAGAGAGATGAGGACAACTAAAGAAGATGTGACTTCCAAAGTGGAATATATAGAGCTATGCAAGACAGCACGAAAAAGTATCACTGAAGACGTAAGGAAATTCAACTGTGAGCTAGTGAGGAAAGCAATTGAAAACAACCAAAGCCTAAAGATAGCAAAGGGACATCTCAGTAAGGGAAGAAAACAGATTATGGCACTGAGAAAAGAAGATGGTTCTGTAACAAGAAATAGAGGCGAAATTTTGACAAGAGTGAAAGATTTCTACTCCAAATTATATGAAAGGGATGATACATGTACTCCAGACATCATGAAAGGTACCAGAGTTCTTCCAGTCCTCCCAGCAGAAGTTGCTCATGCAATCAAGAACATGAAGCGGGGGAAAGCTCCAGGAGAAGATGGAATTACTATAGACATCATACAAGAAGCAAGTGGAGAAATTGAAACAGTACTCGCCCAAATTTTCACTCGATGCCTTAATGAAGGGAAGATTCCTGAGGATTGGAACAATGCTACAATGATCCTGCTACATAAAAAAGGTGACATTGAGGATCTCAGGAACTACAGACCTATCAGCCTCCTATCAGTGGTTTATAAAATCTTCACTAAAGTTCTTTCACACCGCTTGAAGGTAACACTGGACATGGCTCAACCGAGAGAACAAGCTGGATTCAGGAGTGGCTACAGCACAATAGATCATATCCACGTACTGAGAGAACTAATTGAAAGAGCGAGGGAATATGAACTTCCATTGTGCATGGCTTTTATCGATTATGAAAAAGCCTTTGATTCGGTGAAACCATCAGCAGTTACCACGGCTCTGAAATCCTGCGGTATTGAAGATGCATACATTAATATTATTAATAACATCTATGAAAATGCAAGTGCAAAGATTCGGCTGTTTGAAAATACAACACACATAAAAATTGGAAAGGGAGTGAGACAAGGTGACACCATATCTCCGAAGCTCTTTAATGCCACATTGGAAAATGCCTTTCAATCACTGAACTGGGAAAACAAAGGGATAAAGATTAATGGAGATTATCTAACCCACCTTCGTTTTGCTGATGACGTAGTCATTTTTGCAACTAGCCCATCAGAGCTGCAGAGTATGATCCAGGAACTTGCTGACAAGAGTAAAGAAGTGGGATTAAAAATGAACTTTTAGAAGACAAAAGTGATGTTCAATGCTTTTACAAGAAATGAAGATTTATCGATTGATGGAGAAAAACTGGAGATAACAGATACGTATGTTTATCTTGGACAGCAGATATCAAGTGAGGGTCACATTGATGAAGAAATTAATCGGCGTACAAAACTTGCCTGGAGAGCTTTTGGAAGAAACAGCATAATTTTCAAGAGCAATATGCCATTATGTCTTAAAAGAAAAGTGTTTGATCAATGCATCCTTCCAGTGCTTATGTATGGTGCAGAGACGTGGACCTTAACTAAAAGAGACATACAAAGGCTGCAGACAACTCAAAGAAGCATGGAGAGGTGCATGCTTGGTATAACCAGGAGAGATAAGAAGAGGAACTCGTGGATCCGAAAAATGACGAGAGTGGAAGACATCATGATCAGAGTTAAATCCCTGAAATGGCAATGGGCTGGATATACTGCCAGAAGGACAGACCATAGATGGACAGCCGAAATTTTAGATTGGATTCCAAGGGACAGGAAAAGACCCAGAAAAAGACCACATGGGAGATGGGTGGATGAAATTCGAAAGTATGCGGGAGTGACATGGAGGAGACTGGCACAAGACAGACCGTTGTGGAGGAAACTTGGGGAGACCTTCGTCCAGCAGTGGATTGATAATGGTTGACAATGATGATGATGATATAAATTCAATACAGGGTGTAAGTATTTTAAAGAATAAATAAACTACAAGCCGGTGCAAACTTGCTTCGTATGTCTCGATATGCTCATTTAAATGCCTAAGGTACACAACAGTGGAAGAGAACAACTTGCCCTGCTGGAACCCCCCCCCCCCGCCGCCAAAAAAAATAGGCATGCAAGAAATTTCAAGAGAAGCGAGCCTCAAAATGTAAGCTGTCATATATCACTAAACAGATCAATTGAAAGCTGGCGTCCACCTCCCAGATTACTACCGGGACTCCGACGTGCCTCGGTTGAGGAATGGCACTTACTGCCCCAAACCCATATTCACAGCCTTGTAAACAGCTTGTGTGCTCTTAGTGGGATCTGTATCGCTGTTGGAGGTAATCACATTCCCTTTTAGCCCCTCAAAATCTGTACTATCACCTTTGGAATGCCATGCAGTCGTCCTACGCATGCTTCCTCCCTTCCGGTGATGACAGCTGTTTTCTATTGTATAACGAAGTAAATTTCTCCGTCATTTCTGTCCACGCCAGGATTCGAACCCGGATCCCCTCATTCCGGAATAAGTCACTCTACCAATTGAGCTACGCGGACGTTTGTTCTGACTCCTATCTGCCTTTATGTCGTGTGCGTCCTTCTGGCAGGTACGTCACATCTCCTGGTACGTTACATCATCTCCCCGTTATTATTATTTTTTTCGAAGTGCTGGAGATGGGATTCTCTGATTTTTCCTATCTCGCGGTGTGGAAAGAACATCACACCAAGGCGAGATTTTGAACGTTCGGGTCATCCGGATAGTTCGGGCGCCATTATAACGAAGTAAATTTCTCCGTCATTTCTGTCCACGTCAGGATTCGAACCCGGTTCCCCTCATTCCGGAATAAGTCACTCTACCAATTGAGCTACGCGGACGTTTGTTCTGACTCCTATCGGCCTTTATGTCGTGTGCGTCCTTCTGGCAGGTACGTCACATCTCCTGGTACGTTACAATTGTGTATTGCTGCCTTATTGATATAAGTATGTCCGTGCCAACTGTCATTAAAATCTGTCGTGTAGATTTTGTGTTTGTCACGTCAATTTTGGACACCAATGTTGATGACCGTTAAAGTTAGTAATTGCTATGCCACAGAACGTTAACGAGCTTTATTTTATATTTGCGAAATATAAAACAAGTCAGAAATGTGATATTATCTCTTAATGTGTTCCATTACATTCTACATGTTGTTCCATACACCGTTATGAATAAGGTATTACATTTTGCGACTGCATTGCGGTGTAATACGTGGATATTATTTTCATTTTGACCTTCGCTAATGTAAAATAATTAGAGACGTTTTCTACTTCCAACACGACTCGGATCTAATTTCATCTTTCGAGTTATGTTCGTAATTATTCATTAATGTAATTCCTTCAGAAATGTCATGCGAAAAGGAAACTTTTCCCTGCAGTATCCCTTGCTTTAATAACGTGGAAATTAAATACGAATGGTAAAAAAGAGCTTCGAATATTAAGAAGCTTACATATTGAAAATGCGTGGTGAATTATTGTGTGCGAGAAAATATCCAAAACACGAAACAAAGATATCATCTTTCAGTGGATTTAATTCCTCTTTAGGAAATATAATGAATTATGAAGAACTCATTAAATTCCAAGCATTATGTATCTAAAAGGTTCTTCAAAATATGTTAGCAAATGTTTTAATGAGGGAAACCGAAGGTAGTACAAGATTGTTAAATGTACAAGCTATATAAGGTCTAACATTAATTTTACCATATTAGAAATGATTGTTTCCGAATGAAGCATTTACAGCGTTTTGTTTTTAATTTTTCTTTGTACCCGACTAATAAGTACTTCTCGACAACATGCGTGTAGAATCACCACTTAATTGTTCTCTGAAAAACCCAAGGGAGTTGAAACAAGTGAAGTAGAATAAATATTATAAAACGACATCCACCGTGAATGAAAGAAATTATTTCAAGAGCATAATTTTTATCATTTACAGAAAGCTGTTTATGTTACACAAATTACATAATGTTCAAACCAATAAACTCTTACTTGGATAAACATCAAAAGAGTTTCCCGCGTTATTTTTCGATCGAGAAAGCATTCACTCTGCAGTCATATAAATATTATTGTAGTTGAAAGAATTATGGAAATGAGTTGATTGTAGTTGAAAAAAAATTATGGAAATGAGTCAAAAAAATTATGGAAATGATGCTCGCGTTAAAATTTGTTCGTGTTATTAAAAAGATATTAATTAAACTGAAATATGTAACATTGTACAAACAGTACGTTTTAGCTTCTAAAAGATTAACTCCTTTAAATTTTTCGAAACCGTTGCACAACCAAGACAATACTGCTTAAAGTGCTATAGCGTTGTATACTGTAATGGAGTATGTATATGTATGAATACAATTTTTTTTAGTAAGAATCTGTTATCGGAAGCTTCTTGCTCTCGGCATCAGAACAATTATTCAAATTTCCTTCCAGTTCTTCCACGTACTTTAAACGTACTGAAATACACCTCTCTGCAAAAATTAAGGACGAAGAGGAGAAATTAGCATAACAGCGGGACGAGCAAGCAGAACGGACCAAAAGACCACTCAGGAGATAGATTAGGGCCCGGTACGGTAGGACATGAGCATATATGCAGCATGACGAGGGGGGGTGTCGGAAGAGTATAAAGCACACGGACGGTGTAGGCGCAGCAATTAGGTGAAGCTATTGCACGGTGCACATCGGTTTGAACGACGTCGAGTTCTAGCCACCGTGTGATATGGCCAACAGAAAATTCAGTAGACGACATCTGGAGGACTTAACCCGAGGTCGCGTCATTGGGAAGTTGGAAAAAGGTCGAAGTGTGACTAGTGTGGGCTAGGAGTTCGGGATCGCTCACAGCATCGTTTCACGAGCATGGAAAGCATTTCAAACGGCAGGAACAGCTGTCCGAGAGTTTAGCAGGATCGGCTGTCCGAGAGTTTAGCAGGAACAACTGTTCGAGAGTTCACCACGGCGGTGGACGACCGGTATATTGTCCTACAGGCGAGAAGAGACAGACGGCAGACAGCGGGAGAAATCGCAAGACACATAGACGTCCAGTATCGCGTTTTACAGTGGCCAGGAGGCTGCACAAAGGTGGTTTATTTGCACGACGACCAGTACGATGTGTGCCATTAACGCCTGTTCATCGGAGACGGTGTTTTCTATGGTGGCAGGAACAAAAGAACTGGACACATCAGCAATGGGGTCGAGTTCTCTTTACGGATGAGAGCCGATTTAGTCTGACGAATTTGGACGTATACACATCTGGAGAGAGCAGGGAACACGCAATCACAACTCCAACATCATCGAAAGGGAAGGGTTTGGAGGTGGCGGAGTTCGCGATTGGGGCGGTATCATGCTTGGTAGCCGGCCTGCACATCATCCAAGGAGGTTCAGTCACTGGTGTCCACTATTGTACCGAGGTTCTCCTGCCTCACGCGCGTCTGTTTAGAGGTGCTGTGGGTCCTAAGTTCCTCATCATGGATGACAACGCTACATCTCATCGTATAGTGGCTGTCGCAGAGCTGTTGGAGAATAAAAATATTCAACGCATGGATTGGCCCGCAAGGTCCCCGGACCTAAATCCAATCGAATGCGTGTGGGACCTTCTCGGGAGACGCTTGGCAGCACGTCACCAGCCGCCAGCAACGATTCCGCTGCTGCGATTGGTGCTAAAAGAGGAATGGGCCGCGATGTCTCAACAGCTCCTTGACAACCTCGTCCTCAGGATCGACAGACGTTGTAAATTCTGCAACGCAGTCAGGGGTGATCATATGACCTACTAATGACTGGATTTTCTTGGCAGCCTCCTGTCACATGAACGTTACTGTCTTCTGTCTCGTTGTGCTCGAAGCTACCTTCTCAATAAAGTGCCTTTGTGTTTTTTGGATTCCTTGTCTAAACGATTTTGCTCACTTGTTCCATATTCTTACATCTCGGGGATCTTATGATATGATTTGAGTCGATGTGGGGCACTTCTGCACGACGTTACATTCGAAAAGCTGTCTCGTCCTTAAGTTTCCCACGCCAGTGAATTATATCTTTCTGTTCCATTACAAAACGAATAACAGTTTGTGACGCAGAGAAAGCTTCTCAAAATTTCACGGATATACCAGGGACTCCACTTTCCTGTTGTTAATCGCATTGTCCACAACTTCGACATCTTCCAAACTGCAGTCATGATATGGTCATCACGGGCGTACTGATAGCCACTGTCACATCCGCACTATTGAAGGCTAGCATACGGCTAAGAAGGCAACAAGCTACTAAAATTTTCATTCAATGAAGTTTCCGCTAAAGGTTTTACAATGTCTTTTGCGGAAACGTCATATTAAACTCGTTAAATAAATAGCCAGAATTTTTTTTACTGCCGCTTTAAAAGAAGTATTAAAAAAAACCCATTTTTTCCTGATTTAAGTTTATAAAAAATAGATGACGAGAAAGCCGTTATTCCAGAGTACTCGAGGCTCCTTTCACGCTCATAGCAATGGTTCCGGTACATGTATAATAACAAGAGAATGTGAAAAAAATATCGATTCAATGAATGACATTTTATACCAATGAGAATAAGGTGCTCTGTGTTAAAGATTTTTGCACGTAGCTACGGACCTTCAGTTTCATATAACAACTGACAGATGTTCTTCGCGGGGACGAGAAAGCAGAGACCTGTGTCACTTTTTACAACGTTTACTGTGTGCAAAGCATGGTGGCATGTGTGTGTGTGTGTGTGTTTTGTATTGAAGAGTAAACAGTTCAAGTAGTTTTACTTTTTGGTGCCAAAATTCTTAATTTTCATTCGTTTAGTTGCTTATTTATGGTCATTATTTTCGTACGTATAAATCAGAATAAGTCATTAGACCCATGTCACACTACAGTTAAATGTTTTGCGTGTCTGATGGCAAGGCACTTCAAACCGTCTGATTTTAGTTCTCAAAAAGTATAAAATTATCATTATATGATTAACTTTGGCGTAACTGGTTTGTAAAACTTTTTATAGGTACAAAATTAGGACAATAATTTTAATTACAACGTTCACATTTGGGTATCCCGCAATAAAGTTCAATAAATTTGGTTTTGCAAAAAATACCTGTAGGTTACAAAGAATTATTAATACACCCATAAAACCTAGTTAGTTATGAGAAATTTAAAAGTATAAGTAATTGAAAGCTAATAGCTTTTTGTAAAGGGCCTCGAAGAGTTTTTACGGTACCCCACTGCAAAGATTTTTTATGGTACTCCCCTGATCTTCATCCCAAACTATAGGGGTTGTTGCAATTAAAATGACAGGTTTCATTGGGCCACTAAAAGAAAGTATAAAAGCACAAGCATCGTACCTGATAAATCAAAATAGTCCCCAGCGAGGTCAACACACTTCTGCCAACGGGTCTCAGGACAACTTTGAACAATTCTGGTTCTCTAGTATCGATGAAGTCGTCAAATGCCTGACAAGCAGTTGTATCTTTCTTGAAGGACCTCTTAGACAGGAAACGGTCCAGGTGCCAGAAGAACTGACAGTCCGTTGGTCCACAGTCTGGAGTGTTAGCGGGGTGTGGTAGGGCTTCACATCCTACATAACTGGTGATGTTTTCTGCAAGAGTATTTCTGCTACATGGGGGGCTAGCGTTATGAGGTGGCATGAGAGCTCCATGTCTGTTGACCCCTGATGGCTGCTTTCTGCACAGTTTCTGACGCATTTGTTGTCGTCACAGAAGCGTTCCGCTGTGATCGAGTGCCCAGGTCTCAAAAATGAATAGTGGATCACGCTTGCAGATGACCACAATAGAGTGTCCTTCACTTTCTTTCAAAGAAGAAATGGCTTTGGCATGTTCCTAGGGTTTTCATCGGCATCCAGCCATTGAGAGGAACTTTTACGATTATAGGATTCACTTCTCAGCAGTAGTCACAATGTGCTGCAGAATATCTACAATTGTTTCCTGTTAGGCAGCGATGTGCACACTTCGACGCAACATGCCTTGTCTTCGTTGGTCAGCTCATGCAGTACCCACTGATAAAACTTTTCTCTTTACCTATGAGTGATAGGTACCAAGACATTATAAAATAGTGGACTTTTAACTTATTTATGATCTCCGGTACCGTTTGGCGTGCACCAAGGTGCACTGGTTTTCGTTAATTCAACAGTATTAATGAATGTAGGGTTGTTTAGGCGGGGTACAGTTTGGAGGCTCGTATCACTAGCCCAGAATTTTGCGAACTAATGACGCACAGTCTCCGCTAGCTGTTCGCTCTTCTAATGATGCATTAACGCTTCTTGCTGCCTCAGATGCGGAATGTCCCAATTTAAACTCATAAAGAAAAATAACGCGAAATTGGCTTAGCACCATGCCTCCCCACCTCACTGTTTTCACTACCACCAGTAAATACACAACTAACTGCCAATCCTATTAGAAAAATAACGAACGCGAATTTGGCTTAGCACCATGGCCCCCTTCACCGTTTTCACTACCACCAGTAAATACACAACTAACTGCCAATCCTATTAGCAAATTAACGCGAATTTGGCTTAGCACCATGGCCCTTTTCACCGTTTTCACTACCACCAGTAAATACACAACAACTAACTACCAATCCTATTGGGCCGCCCCGGTAGCCCAGTGGTCCACGCGATGGCTTCTGATCATTCGTCCGAAAGCGGTCCGAGTTCCAATCCCGGTGAGGCATGGATGTTATGTTTGTCTTACAGCACTGGCTCTCTCCCTTCCTTGGAACTAGCGACCCTAAATTAGAGACGGGCGACTGCTTACAGCCCATTGAGTTGCTCACGGTGGTCGTTAAACCTCTGATAAAAAAAATCCTTTTGGATATCCCATAGTCGAAGGTGACATGTGACGTATCACCCATGTGTTTGCTGAACAGCGCCAATGGAACGAAACGGAGTTAAACGGTAATACCCTGGAATCGGCCACTGTAACTGCAACAACCGAATACTTTTTTTGTTTAATCAGAAGACTGATTTTCCATTAATGAAGAGGGGAATTCAACCTAAACAGATGAGATTTACTGAGAGAGAAAGGTATTCTCCTTCTAGTCAAGGACTTACACTTGTAGAAATTCTTTATTCTTTGTTGAAGTAGTAGAGTCTAATACTGAGACCACTCTTCCCCACATAGCAAAAGTACCCTTCCAGTGAATCCCGTCAAGTGTCCCCTTTTCATAATTTGCACAGTCAAAACAAAAGGTAAGTCAAGTGCCTCATTGGGCTTCGAAATGAACGTGACAAAGCAGCAGCATTAACAAGTAAAAACAATTGCTGGTTCGCACAAAAAGAATGCATTTTTTGGAGCTGATGAAACATCAGTTTGTCTTAACCTGTATTTCATGTTAATCATGCTCATGTTAATTATTAAAGAATGAAAAACACTTAATACAGATGAAAATGATCTTGGGATTAAAAAAGGAGTTCGCGATGCGAGTAATTTGCATTAAGCGTTTTGGCATTATTGAGATTATACCTACAAGAACAAAATTTAAATGTATGAAAGTTTACATCAGTTGGTATCAGTAAATTAACTACACCCTGCTTTAAAAGACTTTTTCTGTTGTTCGGAGAAATGCATACGGCATTCATTATATTAAACAGAAGATAAAATTTAACAACACTCAAACTACCGTTATCCGTTCTGACTTTTTTATATCAGCAACCTTGTGACACATGAGATCAACAAGAAAGGTGAGATTTGTTCGCTGATGATCTCAAGCTGTATCGCAATATACAGACTCCTGATGACTCTCTTGCTCGTCAAACTGATTTTTTTCTTTATTGGAGGTTTAATGACCACCTTGAGCAACTCAATAGGATATAAGCAGTCGCCGTCCCTAATTTAGGGCCACTGGTTCAAGGGAAGGGAGAGGGCCGTAAGACAAACACAACATCCATGCCACACCGGATTCGAACCCGGACCCTTTTCTGCCAAGTGATCGGAAATCATCGCTTAGACAACTGCGCCACCGGGGCGGCAGAAACTGACTTCAATAACCTGCTTCAGTGGTAAAATCTCCAAGTATCAGGTCATTTCCTTTTCGCGGAAAAGAAACCCAATATTTTTTTACTACAAAGCTAAAGACTATTCTCTTAGCCAGACAAACGATATCCAGGACTTGGGAGTAACATTTGATTCGAACTTGGACTTTAAAAGTCATCAAAATAATTGTGCGTACAGCTTATAGAAATTTTGGATTTATCATGCCACATTCCAAGTATTTTTCGAATTCTCAGACACTTATACGCATTTTTGAGGATATGGTCAGATCCTCACTGAAGTATGCAGCGATCATTTGGAGCTCTAGCCTCGTGACTCTAGTAAATGAAATCGAGAAAGCTCAAAACGAATTTCTTCGACACTCTTCTTACAAATCGACTGGTGTTTATATCGGGGAAATGCCAACGGCTGACCTTCTGTCATTCTTTCAGATGACCACTGTACAATCCAGAAGGAAAACTCTCCAACTCAAGTTCCTGTATAGTATCATCAATGGAGAGATAGATGATACATAAATTGTAAACCAATCAATTTTCCGTGTGCCACGTTTACCAAGGACAAAATGTAAACCATTTGCAGTGGTCCTTCTTCAGAGCTTGCGGAAGGGCAAATTTGGACACTCAGGACTGCGGAAGGGCACATTTTTCATAACAGATAATTTTTACAAAAAAAGTATCCGTTATGCAAAATGTGTAGACTTCATAACTCACTTGAAAAATGTCTGGATATTTTTATTATAAGTCGTAATTTTTTTGTAAAGCATGTTTCGCAAGACTGTAAATACCACTATAGCCATTCTTGTAACTAGATATACCATCTATAGGGATGTGCTTACAAATAAGTAAATAAATAAATAAATATTTTATTTTAGTGGAGGTTTAACGGCCACCGTGAGCAACGCAATAGGCTATAAGCAGTCGCCCGTCCCTAATTTAGGGTTACTGGTTTCAGGGAAGGAAGAGAGCCAGGGCCGTAAGACAAACACAACATCCATGCCTCACCCGGATTCGAATCCGGACCCATTTCGGACGAATGATCAAAAGCCATCGCTTATACCACTGCGCTACCGGGGCGGCAAATGAACAAACAAATAAATAAAATAAGCTATGTGAGACTCAGCATTAAAATGATACAGTCTCTAACATATTTTATAACTTTAAACATCATCATGAGTACAGAAAAGAAATGCTTTTTATTTTGTTGTCACTAACATCAAATTATACTGCAAAAACCACGAGGAAGAGAAAATATCTTGAATGAGCTTTTTAGAATGCTACAAATATAATTCTCTGAAAATATTGTTCGTAGGTCTTGTAGCTCACTATTTACCTTAACCACTTAAGCGGCCGATGTGCTTAAACTCAGCAGGGCCCAAAATTATCTGCGCTCTTCAAACAGCTGTGAACATTTCTGAAAAGATTTCAAGAAACCGCTACTTGTAATTTATTTTCTGCTCCTTCACTCAAATCATGATGGAGAAGGGCTCCCGCTGATACGGACATCATGCCACTGAGCAGAAACCAGTAATTCAATCATCAGCTTTCTGCTTTTTTAGGTTCTCCGCAATTATTGTAGGGCTTTTAGCTCGTAATCAACCAGACAAGATCAACGTCAATCATCTTCCCAAAAGACCAATTTCAATAAGAACAAGAAAGGTAACACCGAATTTTCGGGTGTAATAAGCACGTCTTTTGAATCCGTTCTGACGCAAATTAAATTTATCGAAGCTATCCAAAGCCAATTGAACCGGTATGAAAAACAATAGTATCTGACGGGAGAAAGAAGTTTTTCACTCGGGACTTTAATCACTCAGATTTTGCTCTAAACAGAATATTGAGCTTACGAATTCTTATAAACATAGTTATCGACAAAAATAAGATGTGACTTTACGTCCCCTGGTGGGAAAACCATGCATTGTTTTAGGAAGAGAGTATTCTCAAAAAGTTTATCCAAATGAGCGGTATCGGTCCAAGAAAAAAAAATTAGTCGAGTATTCAGGAGCCCAGATTTTGCTACAAATACATCAGAAGTAGAAATTAACACTTATGACCCCTGGTGACCAAACCATTCTTTACCAAACATTAGAAATTATGTGAAAAATATTTTCCATCAGGTCTTGTATGCGATACAGGTTGAATTTTTCAAGTCAGAGTTTTAGGAGCAGAAAACGCAATTTACCTTTGTGCTCCATAACGGAAAGTCTATGATTTACTTGAAAATTTTGAATTTATAAGAAAGACATTTCGCATCGGAAACACTATCCAACAAAGAAGGAATTTTTCATATCGGACTTTTAGAAGTAGAGATATTGACCAAAATAAGATATAGATCTATGCCCCCTGGCGTAGAAACCGTGCATTATTTCAAGAAGAAAATGTTCCTAAAACGTTTGTCGACATGAGTAGTATCGGTCTATAAATGACGTTTTTTTCAATCCAGAATTTAGAAGCTCATATTTTGCTGCAAATACATCAGAAGCGGAAATTAAGATTTATGCCCTCTGGTGGCCAAACAATTTTTTACAAAAATTAGAAATTATATGCAACTGATTTCCTATCAGGAGTTGTATCCGGTGCAGAAAGAATTTTTCAAATCGGAGATTTAGAAGCAGAGATACAAGGGGAAACGCCGCACCCTAGCGGAAAGCCTATGAATTACTTGAAATTTTTGAAATTATATGAAAAACATGTCACACGGAAAACACTGTCCAACAAAGAAGGAATTTTTCAAATCGAACCCCAAGAAGTAGAGATATTGACAAAAATACGATATACATCTACGCCCACTGGCGAAAAAACTGTGGAATATTTTAAGAAGAACATATTCCTAAAAAGTGTATCGATGTGAGTGGCATCAGTCTACGAAAGAATTTTTTCAATCGATATTTTAGAAGCTCAGATTTTATGGCAAATACATTAGAAGCAAAAATTAACCCTTACGCCCCCTGGTGGCTAAAGTAATCTTTACCAAACATTTGAAATGATGTGCAAAAGATTTCCTATCAGAAGGTGTATCCGCTGAAAAATATAATTTCCGATTGGAGTTTTAGAAGAAGAGTTATCGGGAAAAATGTAACTTACTTTTACGCCACCTAGCGGAAAATCTATGTGTAATTTGAAAAAGAAACTATATCTAAAATACTCTTCGACATAAGCGGAATCGAAAGATAAAATAATTTTTTCAATCGTGTGTATAGAAGCAAATATGTGGAATAAAACGTGTTTTTGAATTCCACATTATCTGCATTTACGCCCTCTAGCGGCGAAATTGTACATCGTAAAAAAAAAAAAACGAAATGAAGGATCATCATTCGCATATTTCAAGCTTCTGAATACAAAAAGAATGTTTCAACTAGGATTAATAGTTGCAGAGATACCGTGGGTACAGACGGACGGACAAACCGATAACATAAGCACGATCTTTTTTTACAAAAGACATGCTAAAATAAGAAGGAAAACAATGCTTTTTCATGCGCAGGTTCACTCATTCTAGCCGCGTTATGCCCACTTCTTGGACAACGTATGCATTCGTTCAAGGTGATTTCAGCCCATTTGGTTAACCACAAATTCATTCGTTCCAGACGGTTAATATGTAAAGGCTGCAATTCGGGAATGTTAAGCTTTGTATTTTGTAGAGTACTTCATTATCTGCTTTTTTGTGGAGCAGTCAGAATTTAACAATCTCAGTTTGCTGCACGCGAACAGAATGTTAGAAATTCTAAATAAGGCAGGAGTGCTATAAATAAGGTATAATGAAAATGAGAGGGTTGTTCTTCAGACGGGTAATATTAAGAAAATGGATGGAACTTCATACAATGAACTCAAACGTTTTAGTGTTGTAGAAGAAACAAGAAAATCGGTTTATGTTCCTGATTGTTACATGCAGAATTTTAAGTTTTGATAGCTGTAGATTAAGTAATTAGCTAATGCCCCACTTCTGATTTATTGGGTTGGTGCGAATGTAATGTCCGGCGCGAGCAAGCATTGGAGACAGGCCCCCACCACAGCGGAATGGAACTACCCACAGGTGTGGCGGATATTACGTCACAGAGTTACTATAAATAGCTAGAATGTGTGAAGGAAAAGGTTCAGGCGTGGTTTGTTTGGACGTAACGTGGCTTGCAAACGAAACATGCAGACGCCGGATTTGAGAGTTATCTTCCTTTATGGATTTAAACCTAGCCATTCTGCAGGAATTGCCGCTCGAAACGTTAACAAAGCGTTTGGGGAGAATACAGCCAACGTACGAACCATTCGGCGATGGTTCCTAAAGTTTCGAAGAGGAGATACGCACCTGCAAATCACGTGGTTACCGACATGTTCCTGTTTCTGACGATGTTCTGTTACGCGTGGTTGCAGCAGACCCCGAAAAACGTGTCGTGAGATAGCGGAAGAGGTAGGTGTCCAACATACGACTGCTGTTCTGCGTCTGGCTGCGCTAGGTAAGGTCAAAAAGCTGGACATGTGGCTGCCGCATGAGTTGACAACTGCCAATAATACTAGGCATTTGGAAGTCTGCACGTCGCTGCCTGCCAGGATTAAACAGGAACCTCCACTTCATCGAATCACCACCTGCGATGAGAAGTGGGTTCTTTATGATAATCGGAAACGATCTGCATAGTGTTTAAGCAAGGCATAGCCCGCTGGATGGCATCATAAGCCACCCCTACACACAAAGAAGATTATGCTTTTTGTCTGGTAGTCCACAGCCGGGATAATTCATCGGAGGTTTTTGGCAAGAGGCCAAAAAATCACGGCAGAACGTTATTGTGCTGGATTACACCAGACGCACCGGAAATTGCTGCAGAAACAAACAACCGGCTTTGGTCAACAGACATGGTGTTCTTCTGCTCCAGGACAACGTCCGCACGCATATCGCAGAATGAACGATACTGACACTAAGTGCCTTGAGCTACAAAGCACTGTCTCATCCTACGTATTGCCCAGACATGTTTCTCCGACAGTCTGTTTGGTCGCCTCGATCATTTCCTCTCCGGGAAACAGTTCACGACAGAGAATGAGGTTCAATGTGCAGTTAATGACTTCTTCGGGTCCCAGCCACAAGACTTTTTTCGTTCCGGGATCATGGCTTTGCCGGGCAGATGGCAATTATGTGTCGATGTAGAGGGGGATTATTTGGCCTAGGTAAGATGTCCTACTTTTCCGTTCTCACCGTCCCCGTTCGCGGTCCTTTGCTGGACATTTCATTCGCACCGACCCAATATTTAAGTGTTTACTAACGGCGAGGTTGAAAGAATAATAACTGACATGTAATTATAAGTTGTGTTTACGTTATTATCCAGTCGCTAGAATTTTAAGATTCTACACACTGTAATCGCCAGGTTGTAATTTCCCACTGATACGTCATTCTTCAATCATTTCACAAAAGATCGTCGAAGATATCAAAATACAGGATATCAACCATATTTCAATCTATTTCGCTATATCAGCTTTCTACAATTTATTTGCAATCAGCACGCTTTCCAATAAAGCCATCAATTCATATTCCACGGTGTCTATATTCATTGCAGTGACTCATTGTCAGTGTTGCCAAATTACTGAAGCTTTTCGGGGAAACAGTCTACCATTCAACGAAAAAATCTTGAAGTAAGGAAATTAGCATAAAAAAGTAAAAATTAAAAAAACCGTAATTAGGAATATTAGAAGTATATGTAACATACATTAGATTTATTGCCCTTATTTCACCCACGAATTTCGATCCATTTCTCTAGTCTTCCAATTTTGATTTTTCTGTCCTGTTGTCATCTCGACAGTTTTGAGCAAGTAAACAAATCTTCATTTTTCAACTAATTGCTAGGGTTGACTTAGTTTATTAAAAAGAAATATGAACTCTGAATGACTTTTCATTTGAAGCTCACAGCCTTTGGTTTACGTGTCCCCAAGTCAGATGAACTGATGAAATATTGTCAGGATGGAGATGCACCCACGTTTGGCTATACCACAAAAAATACTACAAGAAACGTCCATTAATGTAAAGAACGTCAGAACCAGTCACAAATCATCTCAATCGAAACTTTTATCGAATATCCGGTGTCAAAATGTCATCAAATAAGGCGGTAACTGTATGCTATTTGAAGGAGGCTTCCATTTCAAGCGTTGATAGAAACTGGAGTTCTATAAATCATGCCAAACAGGACACGCTATGATAAGATGGATTGCCTCACGGAACTCAAGTTGGAAACAGCAGCGGTGGAATAAAAAATGCAGAAATGCCTGAGATGCTCGTTTATTGCTAAAATATCCGGAAGAACTTCAAAAATCGGTTAACGTTTCCTGGAATTAGGAGTCTGTAAAACCTGCATAGATACAAATGAATACAAGTTCTACTTTCTTTTTTTTTTATACAAATGCAACAATCAAAGCAACTGTTGGTGGCTAATACATAAGTACATCTCCCGTTCATCACTCTATTTACTAGAGAATGTGTCAGAAAGAGTCAGAGTTTCAGAGACCGTATCACATGTTATTTTAACTCACCAAAGCGTATGATCCAGTCACGTTAAACGCATTATCTCTCACTTTATTGGTACACAGGAATTCATTAAATTGGAGTAAAACACTTTAAATGAATTATTTCGAATATTATTTGAGCACTTGAATCGTGTGATGTGCCTGCTCCGCAGGACGCACATGAGGTAAAGTCAGATAGGAGTTAGAACACATGACAGTGTAGTAGAGTGGATAGCATTCGGAGCTCCGAACACGAGAGTTGTGGGTTCGAATCCCACCCCTGGCATAAAGGTGATGGAAAATTTTAGTTCGTCGTAATGGTTTATACCAAGTCAAAAGTTTAGAGAATGAACCACTGAACACTATTTTAGAGTTGAAAATTTTAGTTCGTCGTAAGGGTTTGTACCAAGTCAAAAGTTTAGAGAATGAACCACTGAACACTAATTTAGAGTTCACAAACTTTCCTCGTAAAGTATTACGCCTTTCAATGGGGGTTTTTGCTTTATTCGGAACCATTTATTTAATTTTCACCATTGTGCTGATCTGAATTACGTATCGCGTAATGGAATGGCATTGGTCTCACAGCAAAGTAGATAACAAAAAAAAGGCGTGGCAGTCTTCGGAAGAAGGAAATATTCATATATACAAAAGGTGAGTCGAAAATTTCGAAATATTTGCATAAACGCATGTGCTGCCGCGGGCATATCACGTGTTTAAACTAGTTCAAGTCACGCACTGAAGTTAGTCGAAAGAAATATAAAGTGGTAGTCGTTGCTGTGAACAACACTGCATGTCGTCGTTCTGTTTGTGGTTGGGACGCCTAAAAGGTGAACAGCCACAGCCGGCTAATTAGGGAACTTTTGCTTTACGAGTTTAGACTAGGCCATAACGCTGCCCAAGCAACACGAAACATTTGTCATGAAAAGGGGAAGGTTCCGTGGACCACAGCATCGCGGCCATATGGTTCAAGAAATTTATCTCTTAGGTGACAGAAACCTCGACGGTCATCCAAGGGCAGATAGGCCGTGAACCGTGGATTCGGAGGCTGTGCGCCTGGCCGTATAGGCACATCCGTCAATCAGCACTCGGAGATTATGAGGCGAGCTGGGAATATCACAGGCCATCCTGGTTCGTCATCTTCAGGACCTCGGGGGTCTGCAGGAGGTCCCAGCTTTGTCCTTCATGAACTGACAAAAGCTGAAGCAAACGACCGAGTGGAAGTATGTACGAAGTGTGTCAAGAGAACTGTTAGGTGCGATGAAAAGTGGGTCTATTTCCGTAATCCTATCACACAACGGCAGTGGTAGAGCCCAGGTCAGTTTCCTGAACCTGTTATAAAACATGGGCGCTTCGAGCACAATGTGATGCCCTGCGTCTGGTGGAATTTCGAGGGGATTATTCACTACGAATTTTTTCCAGACGGTCGGACCATAAACTCCAACCTCTACTCTGAACAGCTGGAACAGATGTATTCCCTTTTGGAGGAGAACTACCTGGCACTGGTAAACAGAAAGCGCTCTCTCCTACAGCAGGACAACTCTCGGCCTCATATCGCGCGAGCAACCCGGACAAAACTCCAGTAACCTCAGGGAATCGAATTGATGCCACACCCAGCATATAGTCCGGATCTTGCACCGTCGGATTGTCACTTCTTCCGGTCCATGGCCCACTTTCTCCGCGGGCGGTACTTCAACAACCAGGAGGAGGTGGCAGCTTAGGTGACGGAGTTCTCACCTCGAAGGAGAAGAACTGGTACCGCCGCGGAATCGAAAAACTGGCAGAGAGATGGCCAAAGACGGTGCAACACGATGGCCTATACTTTGAATGCTAGTCAGCTTTCAAAATATAGGTCATCGTGTAAGTACGTATGAAAACATAAAGTAATCCAAATATTGCAAAACGTTCGCCTCACCCTCTGTATTATTGGGAAGACCCTAACTACCCGTACATGCCGGTTTAAGAAAACGCATTTTTGAGACCCTATAGACATGTTGAATTTTTATTTTTCATACATTCCTGTATTTTAGGTATTAGCTAAGGTCAGAAATTTTGTTTCTTTGTTTCATCAGTTCAGTCTATCAGTTCAAATAAAAATTCCAATTCTGAAATTGTGTCAAACAAAACTAAAAATCCTGAAATGATCTTACACAAAACTCCCAATCCTAAAGTCTAAAATCCGATCCCCAGAGAAACTTTTAATAAAGTCATTAAAATTTGGATTTAAATTTCCAGCTTATCGAGACATCTGTTCAACTATTAATAAATAAATACAACGCTCTTTCCACGTTCCAGAAACACACAGCACCCGAAAAATTGTTTTTCAGCCGCCGCTGTCGAATTGAACCAACAGAACTCTCGATATCGCGCCGAGTGCGTTACATTTTCGGGTGCTGTATGTTTCTGGAACGTGGAAAGAGCAATGTATTTATTTATTAACTGTCGCCACGTATTTCGAGTATTTTCACCTTGTTCAACTATTTTCGTTAGACGGCTCGATGGCGACCTCAGAATAAAACGAGTAAAACGTCATGCACTACCATTAATCATTCTTCAAAGAAAGTTATTTTATGAGTTCTAAAAAGATGGTGATTATGACTCCAGAAATTGGGAAATTTCGTTCACGATCCGATATATATTTCCAGCTTTTTATCTACTACGTTGTACTAGAATATCTGACGTATGGTAGCATTGGTAATCCATTGCAACGCAGCTTTCCGTCACAATATAACAGCCACCGCTGCTTGGATTTCGTTCTGGATCTGATGTTTGTATGATACCGGATTTTCAACAGTGGCGATGATTACTGAAAAATAATCAGCTTTGACTAAGCATGAAGTACCTATTTCAACAGTAACACTCGAGGACACCACTAATTCTAGATTTTAATTCCAATGACTCCACTGAGAAATATCACCGTAAATTCAAATTTCAAACACCATGAATGTTTTCCCCGTTTTGTTCACATCTCGAAATTCGATTCAAAAACAGAAGATATACAGAAGGGTACCTTTTTTCTACTTTCAGAATGAAGTGTTATAAAATCATGTATATTTCAGGATTAAATGCTCATATGATCTTAATTACATTAATATTACCGCGGTGCAACAGCAGATCATATTGTGCAAGACGTGTGAGTGCCATGTAGCGCCCGAACTTCAAATTAAGTAGCAAATCCAAAACACTTCCAGATATAAAAATCGGCATGAGTATGCCTTTTTCTTATCAGGCATAAGAGTAGCTACGTTGTAAGTTTGCAAAACCCTGATTCAGTGCTTCAAATCATATCGTTCCTCCAATTTGGGAGTGTGATTTATTGTTTTGTTGGTTTATGCTGCTTTGTAGCACCGAGGAAAGGTTGTTATACAACTCTTGAGGCAGACTTGATTATGCAAACAGGAACCACTGCCGGCTGGAATGAATTTTATTATGAATAAGAGCAGATACCTTTGTTTGGGCATGATTACCAGGACGTGCTTATGTTTAAGTATATTTAGGATGAAAGGTCTTCATCGCAGTGGCATCACTAGAAAATAGCATTGCTTCATTAATATAACTATTTTTTTTTTGATTGAAGGTTTAACGACCATCGTGAGCAACTCAATGGGCTATAAGCAGTCGCCCGTCCCTAATTTAGGGTCACTGGTTCCAGGGAAGGGAGAGAGCCAGTGCCGTAAGACAAACACAACATCCATGCCTCACCGGGATTCGAACCCGGACCCCTTACGGACGAATGATCACAGGCCAGCGACTTAGACCACTGCGCCACCGGGGCGGCAATATAACTATAAAATACTATTGCGTCCTTATGTATGAAACGACTTTTCTTCATTATGGCCAGTAGAAAAGGCTTTTATTTGGGAATAATCTTGAGGAAATACGTCGTTTGAAAATTATAAACACGGAGACCTTTCCTTCTTATGTGATTATCAGGAAATACCTTTCAGTGCTTCGCATGGAATTTCAATATATTACATAAAGTGAGAATGAATTGGTTTTTAAATTGAGTTATTGAAAGAATTTTTATGGACACCTTTGGTTACCAACAACCAGGAGATGTCACTCAATTTTTAATTTAAGACTACAGACTCCAAGGTCGAAATATGAACAGAATCTTCAGGACAAAAACACCACTCAGACGTAAATGACGCTGAAACTCAAGATTTTACCGTCAGGACCTACAATGCTACTTAATGGCTCGTCATAAGGGCTCGAGAGAACGAAAAATGTGACTGATACGTGCTTTCAGATTCGTTCCAGGAAGCAGTTACATACAGACAAGCTCGGTAATTTGCATTAAATAGCAAGTTCCTAATACAACTTCAGCTAAGTGCAAAGCTTATGTACATTGATATAGTGTGTCGCATAAATATAGAGACAGAACAAATTATCACATAAAAAAGAAACAACAGCGAACTGAAATGTACACCTCATATTTACAGCAAAAATAGCATAGAACACGCAGCTGCACAACAGTTTGACGGAAACATAACAATTCCAACGCCACGTACAAGAAAAACACAAAAATACGCTGTCTCAAAAATATAAAGACTTACTAGTTATGAGCACCTCCGGTACGAATAGTGAAGCCGTTGTTCCGAAAAACACTGAGAACCCGATTGAGTCTGCTGTCCACCACGTGATGTAAGTGTTCTGGACGGAGTGCGTACCAGCTTCATTCAATCTGCACTTTCAATGCCACCACACTTGAGAACTGCCGTCCATTTGCATACACACCACGAGCTAGGACACCCCAGATGTTCTCGATAGGGTTCAGATCTGGATTGAGTGCTGGCCAATCCATTACGGTCACATAATGAGTGTTAACCAGCTTTTCGTTGATGCAGAGAGATAGATATAGGCATTCTCTTGCTGGAACGGATAATCAACACCTGCTAGAGTTTCGGCAAACAATAGAAGGTGGCTGCTGAGTATGTCCTGATACGTTTCGGCGCTTTGCCTGCTTGGCAGAAAAGCGATATGCGTTGTCCCATTGAACGCAGAAGCTCGCCAGGCCATCACAGATCCACCTCCTTTCTGTCTACTGAAAACGGTGCGTGGCTCGCATCATAAATCCTGCCAATAGCAGTTCCAACCATCAGGGCCA
The DNA here is from genome assembly GCA_039090855.1 of Macrothele yani. Classification (NCBI taxonomy): domain Eukaryota; kingdom Metazoa; phylum Arthropoda; class Arachnida; order Araneae; family Macrothelidae; genus Macrothele; species Macrothele yani. Next base: position 194,663,936 of record CM076995.1, read on the forward strand.
TCCCGGTTGAACGTTTTCTCATCGGAGAAAATAGTTGTGATCCACTCGTCTGTCCAGTGCATGTGGCTGCTTGCCCATAACAATCTAGCTTCCTTGTGGCGCCGCGTGAGGTGTGGCAGACGGCGCATTTTACGGAGTACGATGTTGCGACTTTCCTTGATTCGTCGATAAACTGTGTCCTTTGAGACGGTGACACCAACAGTCCGAGAAACTTGACATAGGGATAACCTTTGGGATGAAACTAAACGCATGATGGCACGATCATCTCGTTTGGTTGTTATTCGAGGCCTTCCAGGCCGTTTTCTGGCAGTTAACGCACCGCGTTTCGATAATGTCTTATAAATGACTGTCCTACTCCTCCCCATGGCTTTACAAATTTTCGCTACAGGCAATCCATTTGCTATCAGTCTCCAAATCTTCTGCACCTCCTCCCCAGAAAGTTGACTGTTGCATGGCATTTCGGCAAATGAATGTCTGACGGCAGGTCCGCTGTCTTTTGTAGGCTAAACCGAATTACGGCCGATGCGCGTGCGTACAACATGCTAATTTGTACATATCATTGGCATGTGGCTACTTCACATAGTTGTCTTTATATTTATGAGACACCAAAAATTACACTTTTTCACTTTGTGGTGTTCTTTTCCCACAATCCGGTCATCTCGACGGATCGAAACCTTTGTTGTAGGGTTATGTCTAATTAGGTACCACTTCAGCTTCCTACCTATATTCGCATTGCGTTCACGGCGCAAAGTCGACTGTCTCTATATTTATGCGACGCACCTTATGAACTAATTCTATGGACTACTAGATATTTTTTTTTTTTGATTGGAGGTTTAACGACCACCGTGAGCAACTCAATGGGCTATAAGCAGTCGCCCGTCCCTAATTTTAGGGTCACTGGTTCCAGGGAAGGGAGAGAGCCAGTGCCGTAAGACAAACACAACACCCATGCCTGACCGGGATTCGAACCCGGACCCCTTACGGACGAATGATCAGAGGCCAACGCCTTAGACCACTGCGCCACCGGGGCGGCCTACTAGATATGGCCTTATGGGTCTGGTACGATTCGTCCAACGACGATTGGTCCAATGCTGATTCGTCCAATGCCGATTGGTCCAATGCCGATTCGTCCAAAGGGACGATTCGTCCAATGGACAATTGGTCCAAAAATACGATTGGTCCAATGCCGATTGGTCCAAAGTTACGATTGGTCCAATGCCGATTGGTCCAATACCGCCCTGTCTGTCCGAAGTACTACTCGTGCTATAAAATTCTCATCTGTTCTGATTCTATCTCCTATGTTATACGAAAGTACCGGTAGTCCAAAGCATGTAAAATAATGTTACATTTCATACGTAATATTGTGGTTACAGATTTCTTTTTTTTTTTTTTTTTTTTTTTTTTGGTATCGCGTTTTTTTTGTTATACTATTCTTGCTGCCGTATGAAGTTACTGATGTGCTAGCCGTTTAATCCACTTCAATGTTTCTCTTTTGCATGAAATAATAAAAAAATACTAGTTTTCCGTTTCTGTTTGTAGAATGCAGTGGGGTTCCGCCAACTGCCCAATAAAAACAACTAGTCGGGGTTTGGACAGAGGTCTTTTCAACAGTTTGTATTCCAGCGATGTCATATTCATATCGTTTACATATCAAATCAAGTTAATAATATTGCGCTTTTACTTAAACACGAAATATTAATTCATAGGCCATGGGCCTAGGCCTTTTTAACAGTTTATATTCTACCGATGTCATATTCATAAACTTTACATATTAAATCAAGTTAATAATATTGCGCTTTTACTTAAGCACGAAATATTAATTCATGCACCCTAGGCCTAGGCCTTTTTAACAGTTTTTATTCCAGCGATGTCATATTCATAACGTTTACATATCAAATCAAGTAATTAATATTGAGCTTTTACTTAGGCACGAAATATTAATTCCTAGGCCTTTTTAGGACCTTTTATTCTACCGATGTCATATTCATAATGTTTACATGTTAAATCAAGTTAATTATATTGCGCTTTCACTTAAACACGAAATACTAATTCATAAGCCTGCGGCCTAGATGCCTTGCTAAGACCTCAGATATGATACGATGAGCGCCTTTTATTAGGTTTCATAAAATGTTTACAAATACCAAACATCTAGGTTGTAACTTAAAATCTTTTAGAAAGGTCCGCGGCCTAGGTGCCTTGTAAAGACCTGGGAAATGATTCGATGAGTGCCTTTTATAAGGTTTTATAGAATGTTTACGAATTCCAAATATCTAGGTTGTAACTCAAATCTTCTAAAAAGGCCCACGGCCTAGGTGATTTGCAAACAGCTGAGAAATGCTCCATTACCAGGTTTATGTAAAATGTTTACAATTACCAAATATACGGAAATTGTCTTTCAAATGGATATAAAGAGGAGAATAATTTAAATTATTATTTCTTTCTGGAAAATAAAAAAGTTCACCTTTGGTAAGATGATACCATTGGACGAATCGGCGTTGGACCAATCGTACCATTGGAAGAATCGGCGTTGGACCAATCGTACCATTGAACGAATCGGCATTGGACCAATCGTCCCTTTGGACGAATCGGCATTGGACGAATCAGCATTGGACCAATTGTCATTGGACGAATCGTCCGGGACCGGATTTATACACCGGACATGCTGCACGATCTACAAAATCTTTGCAAGAATCTTCAGTACATAATGCAGCCCAGTTGGCTTAAAATAAATAATTGTTTTCATATAAAATCTCATCACACGAAGTGTTTCTCTTCTAAAATTTTGCTTGGTTTTAATATTTTCCGTATTCTAAATACATGTAAAGGGCTCTCGATTTCTCTCATATAGTTTTTTCTTTTCGAGGTTTAACGACCTCCATTAGCAACTCTTTAATAAAATATCAATTAAAAACAGACTTCTGCCCCTAGTTTAAAGCGACATGTTCGTGAGAAATAAGAGATTCAACAACGTAGAACAAACACACCACCCATGACTCTTTCGAGACACCATCTCGACCCCAACTCAGTCAACTAGCCAGAGACCTACGCCTTTGACCACTATGCTACCGGGACGGGATCGGTTCTTCTCAAAAAATAATTTTCACTGAACAAATGAACTCGACATATATGGCATGTCATAGCTCCAACGTTTCGAAAGGTCACTTTGTGTCACATTTTGGCTGCTGTAAGCCATGGGCTTCTTCAAGTGACTCCCAGTGCATCACCTGAGCTTCGCGCCTTTCTTCCTAAGAGAATGTGCATTAAATTACTTTCTTTGCGTTTTAATCCAGCTGAACAGAAACTAAAACTTCGTTTTCATTGGTAGTAAGAAACAGAAGATCAGATTTTCATTCTGATTGGCAGCGAGAGAAGTGAGAAATACTTGTTCTTTCTCGTCAAGAAAGCAACCCTATGTTTTCTCGTTCTCTGTCGGAAAGGAAATCTGCTTTGATATTTCAAATTGTAATATTCACAGGGGTATGAGATAATAATCTTCAGGATGGGATGGAACTCAAATGGGCAGCCCCGGCTTTGCAGTGGTCCAAGTGCTGGATTCTGACCATTCGTCTGCAATGGGTCCGGTTTCGAATTCCGGTCAAGAATGGATGTCGTGTTGTCTTATGTTACTGAGACTCTCTCTAGAACCAATTTATCAAAATTAGAGACGGCGAGTGCTTATAACCCACCTAGTTGCTCACGGTGATCGTTAAACCCACAAACCAAACAAAAACACGAATGGGAGGATTTTTTTGGTTTCTAGTTTTTATCTTCGCCCATTTTTATGGCACAAAACAGAGAGTCCTCTCATCCTTTAAAATTTGAGGGGAGAAATTCTACCCAGAACATATTCACAGTCGGTGTATAGAAAATGTCAAGCTAAGTAGAAAAAAAGATGTACGTAAGAAGTGTGAAAAAGTCATGGGATACGTAGATACGTACTTACTATCGTGTAGAACGTTCTCTCGCCTGGCGAAATGCAACAGCCCGACTTGACATTGATTTCACCAGTGGCCGGAAGACTTCTGGAGAGATGTTGAGCCATGTCGTCTGAACAGCTGCCCACAGTTCTCTGGTATTTGTAGGTGCAAGATCTTGGGGGCGAATGGACCTTTCCATCACATCCCATAAGTGCTCTATTGGGTTCTTGTCGGACGAACGTGGTGGTGACACCATCTGTTGGAACTTTCCAGAGTGCTGCTCGAACCAATTTTGGACAACTTGGAGCCGATGACATGGTGCATTGTCCGCCTGGAAAATCTGATTTTTGTTGCGGTATATGAAGTCCATGAAGGGCTACAAATTGTCTCCCAGTAGAGCAACAAAGCGATTGCGGGTTAATGATGTATTTACGAGGACAAGAAGACCCAAACAATGCCACGTAAAGACATCAGACAGCATGGAACCATCACCAGCTTGCACAGTGCCATGTTGACAGCTTGAGTACATGGCCTTATGGGGCCTGCGCCACACCCGAACCCTACCATAAGTTCGTAACAACTGGTAGCGGGACTCATCGGACCATGCCACATGCTGCCAGTCTTGCAGTGTCCAATTGCTATATTCTCGAGCCCAGGTGAGGCGCTGTGTCCGATGCCGTGGTGTTAGCAAAGGCTCTCTGGTGAGTCTTCTTTTTCCAATACCCCATGAACGATAAATTACGCTGAACTGAGTTAATGGATATGTCTCTGGTTATTCCTGCATTGAATGTGGATGTTATTTGAGCCAGTGTTTCTTGTCTGTTATCATGGACAATCCTGGTCAGACGCAGCTTGTCACAGTCATTCAGCAGCAGTGGTCGGCCACTGCCATGTCCACGGTCGGTGATGATGCCTTCCATGAGGTATTCTCGGCTCACACGTGACACCGTGGATCGAGGAAAGTTAAAAATTTGCACAGCTTAGGAAATTGAATGTCCCATCCGTCTGGCTCCCATTAAAATGCCTCGTCGAAACTCCGATAATTCAGGTCGGCTTGCCATAATTCTACTGGCGGTTGTTCAGCCTGTCTTACGAGAGTACACCTCGCAAGTGATAAAAATCTTGGCGTGCGTCGAAGCCTTTATACGACGGCAGCACCAGTTAAAAATTTGCATACTGCTATCCCATGACTTTTGGCATTTCAGTGTAATTTTCTTCAGTAGACAAATAGTCAGAGTGTTGAAGAAAGAAGAAGTGATCAAGATGTAGGGCATTTTCTTTTTTTGTCCAATACGCTCTTCAGCTTAGAAATAATTTCAGTGATATGAGAGAACTGGAACCCAGCAGAAAACGCCATCCATGAATTTAGGTAATTTCTGTAGAAAGCCGAATTCTATTTGCCATTTAATACGAAACCCGTTAAGAAAACATTTTGAACAGCAAAGAGACCCCTTGCTTCTTACGTTAGATCTCAGCTAGACAAGTTCTTCCTGTGTCCCATAGTGGACGTTTTAAAATTCATGGGTTGAGGGGTGCATAAACTACTCCTTGATTTGGCTTGCAAGAAAGTTCACAAAAGACCATATGCGGACAATTTTGTTACGTTTACAAGGAATCTTCACAGGAATGCAGAAAGTACCCCCTTTTGTTATGTACGAAATGATCAGATCTTGTATTGCCCAGAGAGGCTGAAATTTATTCTGTCTTTATTCCTCACAGTAATAAGCGAATTCCGAGGACACCGAATGCGAAACGTTATTTTTTAAACAGAAAAAGAACATTGTTAACGCCATTAGCAAACATTACCATGCTTTTGACTCCCCTACGTTTCTCCAAACTTTATAAAGTTTACAGAGCGACTGTGAGCATGCTTCTTGCAGTTACGTCATCTACAATCACGCAGTCATTGTGATGCTCTCATGATAATTTTTACTGGAAACACTTGTAGAAAAAAATCATAATAACGTTGAAAGCTTTTGTTCTGCGTGTGATGCCACATGCATACTTCCGTACTTCATACTCAGACAATTAAAACAGAATTAAGACAACTTAATTAGTTAAAAGCAAAGGGCGAAATAAAAAAAAATCTGCAGGATGCCAGCACTTAAATCTTTCATTCTTCTTAGGAAGTGCAAGATTAACTTATCGACTGTAAAGAACAATTACCCTGTACGTCAAAAATGATTGAACACTTCCCGGAACAGACTAAAACATTAAAAAAAATCGATCTTCTAAAACAAGTCATAAAAAGTACTTGAAAGACACGGCGAAATGCATCGAAAATTGTGTTTTAGGGAGAGTGACATTTGTGTTTACAGCACGCTCGTTGTCCAATTAAATTGTGACGCCAAACTTAATGTGAAGTAATTTATGATGCAGATGCTTTGCAAAAACAGTACTTGAGTTCCGAAATGATATGGGCACAATGAGAAAATATGGAAGCATGAAATCTCTTGTTTCTCAAATTAAAAGAACAAGGGATATACTAAATATGTAAATTAATTTCTCTCTTAGCGTTAATTTGTTTCCTCAGTCCATGATTCATTAATAAATGTGTCTCTTCTTCGGTTCTAATAGTCTCTCTTTTCTAGAAGCTTCAGCTATAACAATGGTGGTAAGCTGTGATCTCGCCGTTAGTAAAGTTAGGAGGAGTTGTTATTTTTGTTTGCACAACAGCCGTTCCATAAAAATCGACTAAAATCACACAAAATGAAGAAATATAGGTACAGATAAATACATGTTATTCTTTCTCAAAGTATTTTCCCTCAGATGCTCTCTCTTCGTTCAGTCCACGTTTCAAAGCATGTGGCGAAGGCATTTTGTGGAAGCTGCCTTAGCGACCGCTGTTCAGTTTGAATAACGTCAGTTTCTGTCTTGAATGTTGCGCCGCGGAACTTCACTGTTGGAAACAACCAGAAATCGCAAGGGGCAGGATCAGGACTATATTCAGGTTGTGGCATGATTTCAATACTGCATTTCGTACGAAACTGTTGAACACAAGCAGCCACATGTAGGCGGTGGTTATCACGGTGTAGGGCAACTTGCTCACCAGTTCCGGTCTCTTAATCGATGTGTGTCCCCGCCATCGGGTGCCAAATTAAGTCATGACTTTTCCGACAACCCAATATTACTATGTTTAAAAGGTTTGGAACCACTGAAATTATTTGTTTCCACACGTAACACACCTGAACTCTGACTAACAATTGTTCTGGAATAAGAGATTTCTGTCCTATGCAACACTAAAATAACTAAAAGTTAAAAGAACTGATGTTCCTGTAACCACCAAATCTGGTGAAAATGATCTAAATGACAGATTAAAACAACACAAGATCTTTTTATCCCTCTTGGGATCATCCTCAGATGTGCTCACGAATTGGTGATTCCGACCTTAAATAACAGAAGGGCAGGTGTCAGGATTCAATCTGTGCGTTCACTGCGCTTTCCTGGGATTATTCACGGGAGGATCCGGGTCGCCGAGTGGGTGGCTATGTGATCTGGTGTTCGGGTATTCAAGGTGTTGACATTCTGATTATTATTTGAGTCCTTTGGCAATATATTTTTCCAAGGATTGGGGATGCTTTTTTTTTCTTTTTTTTTCGTTGTTTTGTGTGGAAAAAAAGGAAAAAAAACTATATCCTTCCAAAGGAATCAAATAATACTCAAAATGACAACACCTTGAATACCTTAACACCAGATGACATCGCCACCTACTCGGCGACCCAGATTTTCCCGTGAATAATCCCAGGCATGCGCAGTGAACGCACAGATTGAATCCTGACACCTGCTTTTCTGTTATTCAAGGCCGGAACCACCAATTTGTGAGCACATCTTATGATGATCTCAAGAGGGTTCGAAAGATCTTATGTTGTTTTAATCTGTCATTTAGATCTTTTTTTTTTTGATTGGAGGTTTAGCGACCACTGTGAGCAACTCAATGGGCTATAAGCAGTCGCGCGTCCCTAATTTAGGGTCACTGATTCCAGGGAAGGGAGAGAGCCAGTGCCGTAAGACGAGCACAACATCCATGCCTCACGGGATTCGAACCCGGACCCCGTTTGGACGAATGATCAGAGGCCATCGCTTAGACCACTGAGCCACCTTAGATCATTTTCACCACATTTGGTGTGTACAGGAACATCGGTTCTTTTAACTTTTAGTTATTTTAATCGTGCATAGGACGACAATCCTTTATTCCATGACTAACTAAGCACGAACTTTCATCTATTTTAACAATTGTTCTCTTGTCAGTGGACGCGGTATTCATCTTAATCACACACGTTGATGATACTAATTCGTGTTAAAATCCAATTATATAATAAAATGTCGACTAAATACGATAAAAACAAATTCAATGCACAATGTACCACATGTTAAAACACTTTACTAATGAAAACACACTATACGCTTCATGAGATCTTTCGAAGACAGACAGATCGTCTTCATAATCAGCAGATACAGTGTAACATCACGAGAAGGACATTGACTTAAATACTGTCGAGCAACGAAACCATAAGAAATTTAGAATCATAATATAAAAACGGACGGATCCTTTCTAACGCTTGACTAGAATTTAGGACGAAAAAACTTGAATTAGCAATAAGAGGTCTTAAGTATGTAGTTAATGCCCTTTCCAGCGGACGGGTACATCTAAATGAACAAGAAACGAGAGGTCTTAATGGATGCCCAGCTTTATGAAATTTCAGTTGACCAAAGAGCTCCAGGACTCTAGGACCACAACGGTGATTACAGCTGAAGCTACGGAAGAAGGATGCGATTATAGGGTTTAAAGCGTGCAACTGCAGAAGTAATTGCTTGGGTGGAATCTGATTGTATAACAGTAGTAGGTATTTTAGAGATTGCTGTAAACATTGTTTGATGATACTCAGTTTGGTCCATTATAATTATCTGATTTGACTTATCTGCTGAGATTGCTATTACCAGTGGATTGTCGAGGATTTGCGTGAGGCCTTTACGCTTGTCAATGAATAGTTTATCAAGATGGTGTTCAGATTGATGTCTATGACACTGTATAGTTTGGGCAAGCTTATACCGAAGTGCTTCTTGTTCACCTTCCGGAAACCTCTGTAGCATCACCAACTTGCGAAATAAGTGAAAAGACATTAGAATTATTCTCAGGATACGCAAACTTAGGTGCACGTTGTAATGCTCTGGTGTGGCAGGAATTTAGTACCGCAGAACTGAGGTTAACATAAGGAGGCTTTTTAAGTAGGTCCAACTGTTTATGCTTTCGAATATAACCAACAGCTGAATGCTTTAGAGACACAGACAGAGCAACTAACAATCTTAACTTGTGAATGTGTCGGTCTTATATTAATACATCAGAACTTTCATTAACAAAAGAAGAATTTTGTCCATAATGATAGGATTCATGACTTTTGAAAGGAATAAAGGAGAGTCATAACAAATTCTATTCAAAAGGTCAATATAAGTATCACTTCTGTATCTCACATTCTTGCTGAAATTTTGCTCCAATCTCTTGAAAACGACATCTTTTCCAAATATCCTCAGCAACCGCTTTTATTTATAAGGTATGTGGATGATGTTCTGGAGTTTTGGACTCATTCTGCAGCTGATCTTACTTTAAACTGGAAGTGCGTAGAACCATTCAAATTTTGTGGGCTAAGCTCCTAGATTGTACTGACATCCATCGTGATATGTGTGCTGTATATGGGGAAGATGCCATCTCTCGCCCGGCCACTGTAAGGTGGTGCCAACAATTTGAAGAGGGTCGCACAAATTTGACGGACGAATACCGCGAAGGCAGACCATCAATATCCAGCGCTCCGGAGCATGCTGCGGCCATTTACGACATGATACGGGATAGCAGGGGCATCAAAATCCAAGAAATTACCAGTACATTAGACATAGCATACGGGACTGTGCATTTCATCATTCACGAGCAGCTGGGATTTCAGAAATTTTGTGCGAGATGGATTCCACGTTTACTCAACAATCAGCACAGAACCCAACGTTTCTTGTCGCCTCTGGCCGTTCTACAACGGTATTCTGCTGAGGGTCACAATTGTGTACGAGATGGGTGCCACGTTTACTCAACCATCAGCACAAAACCCAACGTTTCTTGTCATCTCTGGCTCTTCTGCAACGGTATTCTGCTGAGGGAAACATTTGTTTGCGTCGAATCATTACAGCAAACGAAACATGGTTTCACCATGTCACCCCTGAAACCAAACGATTGCCTATGGAATTGAAGCATGTCACTTTTCCAAAAAGGAAAAGGTGTAAAGTCCAACCGTTTGCAGGAAAAGTCGTGGCGACTGTTTTCTTTGAATGTGAAGGTGTTTTTATACAGAATTTCTGCCAATAGGGACGACTATCAATGCTGAATCATATTGCCAAGCGCAACGAAGTTTACAAAAGACAATTCAGGACAGACGTTGGGGTAAGTTGAGCAAAGGTCTCATTCTGCTGCACAACAACGCCACACCCCACACAGCCTAGAAAACAAACTAATTGCTGCAGTCATTCAAGCGTGCAGCCCCGACCTTTCCCCGTGCGACTACCATTTGTTCTCGAAAATGAAACAGGACCTTAGTGGACAACGATTCTAAACCGATGAGGTTGTAGAAACGGCGGTCCTTAAGTGGTTGTTCCAAACACGAAGAGACCACTTCTGTAGAGATATGGAGAAGTTAATCACTCGTTCCCATAAATGTTTACAGTCCTTAATGGACTATGTCACGAAAAGAATAAATGCTGTACATTTAAACCAACATCATGCCCTGAGTGCCACTTAATCTTCTTTCTTTTATTCAACAAAGAAGCTTACAAATTTTGAAGATGTAAGTACCTTTCTTTTATTTTTTTTGGTGTAAATATGACCTGGATGGTATGTCAAATAATATCCGAAAACTTGAAAATTGAATCGTCCTGGAGCGGGAATCGAACCCCCGTCTGCCGGATAGCGCGCGAGTATGCTAACCAATATACCACCCAGAACGACAAACTTTCAAGTTTCCGATCGTTCTGAGTACTTCTGGGTGGTGTAGCGGTTAGCATAATCAGGCGCTATCCGGTAGACGCGGGTTCGATTGCCGCTTCAGAACGTCGAAATTTTCATTTTTCGGATATTACCTGACTTTACCATCCTTGTCGTATTTACACCAAAAAACGGATCGTCATCTTCAAAATTTGTATTGTACGGTGTAATCCCGTATTCCATTCAGGACAATGTAACTTACTTTTTGATACGCCCTTGTATTTGCGGTTTTTTGGCTAATGCTTTCGTTGTGCAATCCGTGCAAACGTTGGTCTGTTCCTATTGGTCATCAGTCCATAATTTGCACGTCCGGATGCAACCCCATGTCGGTTTTGGTCGGTAGTCATAGCATTCGGTACAGTTCCTCGTGTTACGCCTGCTACTTCTGCCTTTCTAATCATTGAAGCCCCTGCAAGATTAGCACCAATGATAATGCGTTTCTCGAGGTAACTGAGAACTGGCATTGTCGAAAGTTACTCCACCACAATAGCTGTTTCACCTGCCACTGTGGCACTGCTACGTCTAGACGATATCGTATAGCACGCCTTTATATATGTACATCGCATCTCAGATGACATCGTTCTTGTGACTTGCATACAGCGCATTGAATGTACTCCAGTCCAAATCGGTGTTTCCATTGTTTTACGGGGGTCATAATAAGAGTTCTGAACACCGTTCATTTCTGAGAAAAGCGTGAAGTGAGGAAGAAAACTTACCATTCAGTGTACTTCCCTCTGCTGCTAACGGCAGCTTATCAGAGGTGACGTAGGTCCTGGGTGCCCCGTAGTACGACATCTTTGTTCAACTGTCGTATTACTCGGGCCACATCCAATGACAGTTCGTCCAGCGGTTCATAGCGGATGTCACTGAGCCGCATTTTTAACTTTGGGAAAAGATCAAAGTTGGGTGGATTGAGATCAGGGCTGTATGGTGTGTGGTATAAAGTTTCCCAGCCATATTTTGACAAACGTCCCCTTACCAATGCTGCACCATGACAGAATGCATTGTCATGCAGCAATATCGCTCCCGCTTCCAACATGTTGGGGCGATTTTGACGAATTTTCGGCCTTCAATTTGTCCTCAGAAAGAAATTCGGCTTTGATCAAGAGTTACTTTTTCACAAACCTCATACAAGGCAGTAAGGATCTGTGTAGGTGTTTCCCCCGAAGAGTTTCTATTTTCACGTACGAGCGCTGGTCTAACGCTGTGACTCGACCTGAGGAGCTACACGATACCATTTCCAAATCCTCCCACGTCTACACAGCAAGTAATAGCTCGTTGTTCTGGCACCACTGCGTTTCTGAGTGTCTGGCCTTGACATGAGGCGATCATGTTTCCGATTGCAACACCCGTCTCCGTTTTATATTAATGTGCGCAGAATGTTTGTTATGACCCTCGTAATAAACTCCTGTCAATGATAAAGGAAGCTGTAGCCTCCTTGCGTGGAACCAATAACCTTAGATTAGGAGTAAGCGAAACCTTTCGTGACGATGTGTGTCGGTAAAACCATCTTCCGCTAAAAACGAAGCGAATGAGAAAAAATTGAAGGAATTTAGTTCTGTTGTTTAAATGTGATTAATTTCAGTGTTTTACCTGAACTTGGCCGCCTCAATGGCGCAGTGGTCTAAGCGATGTCTTCTGATCATTCGTCTGAGATGGGTCCGGGTTCCAATTCCGGTGAGGCGTGGATGTTGCCTTTGTCTTACGGCGCTGGTTCTCTCATTTCCCTGGAGCCATTGGCCCTAAAATAGGGACGAGCGACTGCTTATAGCCCACTGATTTGCTCACTGTGGTTGTTAAAATTCCAATTCAACAACACTGACTGTGGCTTCTGCACTTTGGTCTCATTCCGTATTAAGGCCACCTCGGTGGCGCAGTGATCTCAGCGATGGCTTCTGATCATTAGATCAACGGAAGCGTCTGGGTTCGAATCCCGTGTAAGGCATGGTTGTTTGTGCTTATCTTTCGGGTCTCTTCGCTGTGTTCCTTGTTCACCCGGCACACTGTATTTCAGTGTTCACTATGCACATTGCTGACGTCGAAGCACACCATGTCTCTACTGGATATGTCAATGTATCTGTCAGCGAACTCCAATAATAATTAAAAAAAAAGGAACTCCAATCAAAAAAAGAAAAAATATATATTACCTGAAGTTGGCGTAGATCAAAAAACTTTAAACTTAGTTCTCATTTGTTACTCTTGTTTCAATTGTTCTACTGATACTCAAAATACACTATCTACCAACAAGTAATTGGACACCCCTGCAATCGACGATATCTGCGGTCCTGATACTTGTCACGGCAGCCGCCGTTAAATATCGTGTGGGAAACAACAACGCAACCAGTCGCATTCAAGATGCCACGCAGTTCGGAGCTCTCTGATTTCGGGAAAGGTGTAATCGTCGGGTATCACAGAAATGGCCAATCCATACGTGACATATCCAGCGAGTTGAAGTACCCAAAATTGACAGTGGCCTACGTGATTGGTAACTGTTAGATATGAGGTGACTGTCGGAATGTACCCCGACCCGGCAGACCCACAAAACTGGGAGTTACACACCGACGGGTGCTGGCCAGAGAAATTCGGAAGAACCGCGCCAAATCGATGGGCCACTTCCGCGAGGAGTTTTAACCGGCATCCGGAAGTGTTCTTTTGATGAATACTATCCGTAAGGAAGCCCATCTGCTCAGTTATCATGGGCGTGCTGCCGCCCACAAGCCTTTGATCACCAAGTCCAATAGCGCTGCTTGGCTAACGTGGTGCAAATAACGTCGACAGAGGATCGTTGAACAGTGGAAAGAGGTTCTCTGGAGTGAAGAACCAAGGTTCACCCTCTACCGTTCGGATGGCAGGGTCTGAGTTTGGCGTCTGCCTGGAGAACGCCTCCTGCCGGAATGTATTGTGCCAACTGTGAAGTTCGGCGGCGGTGGAATTATGCTATGGGGGTGTTTCTCCTTGTATGGCACGGGACCCTTGGTCGCAGTTCCTGGTAGACTCAACGTCGAGACCTACTGTACCATTTTGGATGACCATGCGCTTCCTACGTTGTGGCAGTTTTACGGGGTGGACCCATGTAACTTTCCGGATGACAATGCCACCTGTCATGTTGCGAGGTCCACCATGACTTGGTATGCTGACAATGGGGTTAATCGAATGGAATGGCCTGCGCAGAGCCCGGACCTTAACCCTATCGAGCACCTCTGGGACGAGTTGGAGCGTCGACTTAAGGGGTGCCCCCACCGTCCGATATCGGTGAAGGAACTGACCTGTCTTCTCCAAGCCGAGTGGAAGAAAATACCTCTAGCCGTCGTACAGCGCCTGGTTGAGAGTATGCCCCGGAGGGTCGCAGCTGTAATCCCCGCTCTTGGAGGCTCCACCAACTATTGAAGGTAAATAAACTTCGTTTTCCTTTGCTATCACAGGTATCCAATTACTTGTTGGTAGAAAGTGTAGTATAACTATAGTAATAATCGGAATTTCTTGGTGCAGAATCGAAAATCAGTTTCCTAGCTTTCGCATATCAAACAGATTGCTTTTTCAAGTAAAGTAGACATCAAACTATCTTATTAAAGAATTCAATTATCCATTTTGCAGTTTGCTGTCTGCCTTCCTTAAAAAAGCCATCTGGTTGATGTGCGAAAGCTTGGAAACTGATTTTCTATTCTACATCCAGAAATTCGGATTACTAGTATAGTTATACTCTTTTGAGTATAGTTAGTGTACGGTTCCTCGTTATCAATTAATTATTCTACTGATGATTTTTCAACCCACACGCATAATTTAAAGATCGTACTGAAGATGAAGATGGCAGACGCTTAACCATTTTAAAAAGCGTATTTAAATAAATACATTTTTAAAACCTATTCGCCTGACATTTGCATTTCATGAATTTTGGAGACTAACACCAAATGCACTGCTGTTACAAGTGAGCAAACATAGCTTGGTAATTCACCAAGCCCCTCGATGAATTACCCAAATAGTTTGTAATTCTAATACGAACGTTCGCTGCTAACAACATTATTTTTCATCTTTGAAGAAATGCATTCATCGGCGTTTAGTCCCGCTTTGTAGATGTTAAAATCGGAAGCAGATACATTTGTCGAGTTTAGAAATCTTCCTCGTAATGCTCTTTTCAAAAATCTAATTTCCAAATGTACCGTTTTGCAAATATTTGTTTCTGATGGTGAAATGTAAAAATGCAACCTCTTTTTTTATGTAGAACATTGCGATGTATACTAAACAACGAAACCTTTTAAAGGTTACATGCGGAATTTCATGCATCTGAACCTATTTTTGTATGGGTATCTTTTAAACAAATTATGCCAACGAGTTATCAGAGCGGAGTATTGGAAAACAAGATAATGGAAAACAAGTGGAACGGAAGGTGGGTTTTACGTGAAATGTATTTATTTTTGCTCATCATGAAAGGTCTAGAATTTCGATTAGAATTATTACGTCTGTTTGAATATATCTTCATTCCTTCCTACCTCTGGGAGGTTTAGCGAGATTCGGTTGGCTTTCTGGGAATAAAACGAGGTGTTCATCCGTCATTTCTTTTTATCAAACAAATGAGTAAGAGTAGGCATCATGATAATCGATCGCTCTTACACGGAAACAAGAAGCTTTTGAAGAAATTTGCTTCCTCCCCCCTCCAGTGTGTCGTGCAGGTTGTCTATGAATATTTCATGAGACCCGTGTTGGCTTTCGCAGATAATCCTGTTTTTTGAGATCGATCCGCTGAGGGAGTAGAACCGCCCGACTGGAAAATCTGCCTATTGGGTGTAAGAACCCGATAGTGGAAGTTTAAAAAGAATATTTTCCAAAATAAATGTAATTCTCACGGAAACAATTTCGATGCAGATGAATTTGTCTTGAGACCACATGCTTTTCTTTTGAGTTCTTCTGTTTCGGAGTGTTCTCGAGGAACACGTTTTTCGGAGTCAAAATTTTAACTCAGTTTTCAAAAGCTGATAATGGAATAATTAACACATTTCCAAATGAAGTACGAGTTAGTCTTCCACGAAGCAGATAATAGATGAAAGCCCTTCATGAAAAGAGACAAGAAGTGCTGATTCAGCAACTCCAGGTATGGCAAAATTTGTCGAACACAAAAACGATGTCATTATTTTTGGAAACTCATAACCGACAATTTCATTTGAACATAAAAGTTAAATTTGTTTTTAGAAACAGAATTTCCGATGTTTTTGAGAAGTGTGATATACATGTGCCTCTAACACAGTTCATGCGTCTTTCTACAAAGGGAGATTTGAAAGTTTTGCAATATTTAGATTTCCTTATGTCATCATATGTACCTTTACGACGAAAGCTGACTTGCATTCAAAGTACAGACCATCGTGTTGCACCGTCTTTATCCATTTGCCTACCGTTTCTTTGATTCCGCGGCGGTACCAGTTCTTCTCCTTCGAGGCGAAGAACTCCTTCACCCAAGCTGACACCTCCTCCTGGTTGTAGAAGTGCCACCGTCTTTAACCATCTGTCTACCACTTCGTTGATTCCGCGGCGGTACCAGTTCTTGTCCTTCGAGGCGAAGAACTCCTTCACCCAAGCTAACACCTCCTCCTGGTTGTAGAAGTGCCACCGTCTTTAACCATCTGTCTACCATTTCTTTGATTCCGCGGCGGTACCAGTTCTTGCCCTTCGAGGCGAAGAACTCCTTCAACCAAGCTGACACCTCCTCCTGGTTGTAGAAGTGCCATCCCTCGAAGGAAGTGGGCCATGGACCGCAACAAGTAATAATCCGACGGGGCAAGGTCCGGACTATATGCTGGGTATGGCATCATTTCGATGCCCTCAAGTTTCTGGGGTTTTTCCTGGGTCGTTTGCGCAGTATGAGGCCGAGCGTTGTCCTGCTGTAGGAGAGCGCGCTTTCGGTTCGCCAGTGTCGGGTACTTCTCCTCCAAAATGGCATACATCCGCTCCAGCTGTTCAGAGTAGAGTTTGGCGTTGATGGTCCGACCGTCTGGAACAAATACATAATGGATTATCGCCTCGACATTCCACCATATGCAGAGCATCGCCTTGTGCTCGGTTCAGGAAGCTGGCGCGGTATCAGCAACTGCCGTTGTGTGTTAGGATTACGGAAATAGACTCACATTTCATCGCACGTAACGATTTTTGATGAAACGTACATCGCGCGGGTTTTCTGGGAGTTTCGTGCACACGTCCACCCGGCGGTTTGCTTCAGCTGGCGTCAGTTCGTGAGGGTCAATGCGGCAGCTCCTGTAGACTTTGCCGAGGTCCTGAAGGTGACGAACCACTGTTGTCCGTGATATGCGAAGCTCGCCTAATAATCTTCGAGTGTTGGTTGTCAGACTTGCCTGTAAGGCATAGCGCACGGGCTCCGAGTCCACTGTTATCTTCCTACCTTACCTTGGCTGATCGTCGAGGTTTCTATCACCTGAGAGAAATTTCTTGAACCATCTGGTTGCGGTGCTGTGGTACACGGAACCTTCCCATTTCGCATGCGAAATGTTTCGTGTTATTTGAGCAGCGTTATGACCGAGCTCAAACTCGTATAGCAAACGTTCCGTAATTAGCCGGTAGTGGCTGTTCATCTTTTAGGCGTCCCAAGCACAGACAGAACGACGACATGTAATGCTGTTCACAGCAATGACTATCTCTTTGTATTCCTTTTGACTGATTGCTGTGCACGACTTGAACGAGTTTAAGCACTTGACATACCTGCCGCAGCACATGCGTTTATGCAAATATTGCAAAACCTTCGGTAGAAAAACAAACATCTATCTTGCAAAATTAAAAATCCGATTCTGTGATAGAGTAAAAGCATACCATAGCTCAGTATGTAATACACTGCCGGACAATTGCGAAGGACGGATGACAATAGCAACGATAGCAACCATAAAATGGAAGGCAGGAAAATGTGGAAATTAGCATAAGTGCGGGATACAGTAAGACGTGTTGTGCGTATGCAAATTTTGGATTGCCGAACTTGTTCGTGACGACATAGCGCTGATAAGAGATATAAAGGATTTGACGCGTATTGACCGTTGTTGTTCAAACGCAAAGTTGAAAGGGAAAGAACCAATTGATGAACTTGCAATTTTCAGTATGTCTTCCTGACATCACCTAAATGATTTTACGCGTGGCCGTATTATTGGCAAGATTGAAGAAGGGCGAAAAATAACAGATGTTGCCAGGGAGTTCGACGTCAGCCACAGTGTTGTTTCAAGGCTTTGGAAATCATTTCAAACAATTGGAGAGTGTAGCAAACGTCACGGGGGAGGTCGTGTTCGCAGTACGACACCTGCAGAAGATCGGTACATAATGCTATCAACAAAAAGACACCGGTGCAGCACAGCTAGTGAGGCAGCAAATCAGTTTATGGCTGCTACTGGCAAGCGGATCTCCCAAAAAACTGTCGCCAGACGTTTGCATGAAGGAGGACTATACGCCCGCCGTCCTGTTGTGTGCATTCCATTGTCCAGACGTCACCGTACCGCCCGTTTGCAATGGTGCCATCAACATCGCAATTGGACTGATAACGACTGGTCTGCTGTCCTCTTCTCAGATGAGAGTAGATACAGTCTATCGTCTGATTGTCAACGACAACTGATCTGGCGTGATAGTGGTCTGCCTATTGTCCAGCAAACATACAGGAAAGGGACCGATATCCAACATGTAGTATCATGGTATGGGCTGGCATCATGATCAATGGCCGTACGTCCCTCTATGTACTTCCAACTGGGACTATGACCGGCCAAAGATACATTAATGATGTTCTGCTACCTCATGTTTGCATGTTCCGTGGTGCTGAGGTGATAGATTCTTTTTCATGGACGACAACGCAACATGTCATCGGACAGTCGCTGTCCAGGAGTGCCTTGAGAGCGAGGATATTCAACGCCTCGTATGGCCAGCACGTTCTCCAGATCTGAATCCCATTGAAAATGTGTGGGATGCTTTGGGGAGGAGTCTTGCAGGTCGCCAATGCCCTCCAATAAACAAGGACACCCTCATCCGTGCACTGACAGAGGAATGGGATAAATTTCCCCAACAGCTGCTTGATAATGTTGTGCAAAGCATGACACGACGTGTGGAATCTTGCATCGCCCTCCATGGTGGCCATATCCTGTATTGACATCTTACGCCGGAACGCCTGCGGACGGTAATTGCATTTTTTCACGTTTACGTATTCTGCACAAAATGGCCTGTTTGTCCTTTGAACACGTTCCAAAGCCTTCTGGATTTCAGGGCACAATAAATTGTCTTTCTTGTAATGTCCTGGCATTCTGACATTATTTTATTTCACTTGGCATTCAACCACACTTACTTTTTTATGCGCTATATAGCCGTTTATGATCCGTCCTTAGCAATTGTCCAGCAGTGTACATTCATTTTTCATCAGTTTGTAATACTTCCCTTTTCATCAGTTTGGCATACTTAATTTTGCATCAGTTTGTAATACATTCATTTTTTGTTATCTTGCTTGATCTAAAACACATTTTTCGAGCTGCGTGTCAAGTGATAGATCATATGCTGACGCCATACATATAAAAAGACAGATAATGGTGAAACGCTTTTCAAGAGATATCACTTTAGTAGTGTGCTTTACCGTTTAAAAGAGCTTTCAACAGGAACTTATTAAAGGCTTAAAATCACAATGAAATAATAAAATATATGGCTAAAATAATCAGATCACAAAACGAATGTTTAGAGATTAATATCACAAAGTAGAAATAGGAAAAGGATGCGTAGATAAAACAGAAGTAACCGTCACAAAATGCATCAAGTAGGACACATTTTAATATGGTAATGGATGTTACGGTAAAAGAACTAAGATAAAAGGCAAACATTAAGGGAAAAATATGAGTGGACAACATCCTCAAATACTGTACTTTACCAACGATAAGGTATTGTTAGCAAAGAATGAATATCACTTGCAAGAGCTACTATTTATTAAATACAAGGAAACAATGAATATAACACCAAACTTTTAAAAGAAGGGCCAGAATGCATAACACTATTCCAAAACCGAGAAACTGTACATTTTTGAAAATGTACAAACGAAACGGGTATCCGATTTTAGAAATTAATATAAACGCCGCAAGGTCAATCGAAGAAGGCACACGTCGCCAAATAATGAGAAATATTAAAATGCCTAAATATTGTAGTATTGCGAATTAAATTTGAACCAACAGAAGCACAAGTTTAAATATGGAAGCCAACTGTCCGATTAGTCCGGATAACAATAACAGACATGCGAACACTCAGAGAGGTACTAAATGAAACCAGATTAAGCAATATAAAGAATAAATCGTAAAAACATTCTGTAAAGTGTATTCCATATTTGAATGCACATCACAAAAGAAAGAAAAAAAAAGGCTAGAGTATTTTCTACTTTTACCGTGTCCAACGTTTCCCATGGTCTCGCAATACGGAGTTCCTGTCCCTTATTTCGGGTGCCTGATTCTAGCAGATGGGAAAATAACAGCACTAGAAAAAACTCACCGTCCGTATATCATCGGGAAGAATGAAAAAACAACAACCAATCATCTAAAAAGAATGAAAGAGGAAAAAGTAATGCAAAAAAATCAAAATTGAAGTCTCCCGGGTGGTGCAGTGCTCTACGCGCTGGCTTATGACCATTCATTTATGAAATGGTGCGGGTTCGAATCCCGTGAGGCATGGATGTTGTGTTTGTCTTACGGCACTGGCCTTCTCCCTTTCCTAGAAGCAGTGGCCCTAAATTAGGGACCGGCGCCTCCTTACAGCCCACTGAGTTGCTCACGGTGGTCGTTGAACCTCCAATAAAAAAAAACAAGACAGATGACACCGAATTTTCGGGTGTAATAACCACGTATTTTGAATCTGCTCTGACGCACATTAAAATTATCAAAGCTATTCAAAGTCAATGGAACCGGTATGGAAAACAATAGATCTGACGAAAGAAAGAAGATTTTCAATCGGGTTTTTAATCCCTCAGATATTGCTGTAAACGGAATCGTGAGCTTACGCCCTCTGGTTGCAGACTTCTGCGTTAAGAAAAACATGAATTTATAAGAGAAACATTTCTCACCGGAAAGGCTCTCCAATACAGAAATAATTTTTCAAATCGGACTCTTAAAAACAGAGATATCGACAAAAATAAGATGTGACTTTACGTCCCCTGGTGGGAAAACCATGCATTATTTTAGGAAGAAAGTATCCTCAAAAGGTTTTTCCAAATGAGCGGTATCGGTCCAAGAAAAAAATTTAGTCGAGTTTTCAGGAACCCAGATTTTGCTACAAATACATCAGAAACAGAAATAAACACATATGCTCCCTGGTGGCCAAACCATTATTTACCAAACATTAGAGATTATGTGAAAAATATTTTCCATCAGGTCTTGTATGCGATACAGGAAGAATTTTTCAAATCGGAGTTTTGGAAACAGAAACAACGCAGACAAACGCAATTTACCTTTGTTCCCCCTAGCGGAAAGTCTATGATTTACGAGAAAATTATGAATTTTTAGGAAACACCTTTCGCATCGGAAACCCTGTCCAACAAAGAAGGAATTTTTCAAATCGGAGTTTTAGAAGAAGGATTATCGGGGAAAATGTAATTTAGTTTTACGCCCCCTTAGCGGAAAATCTATGCGTACTTTGAAAAAGTAACTATATCTAAAATACTCTTCGACATAAATGGAATTGAAAGATAAAATAAGTTTTTCAATCGGATGTTTAGAAGCAAATATGTGGAATAAAACGTATTTTTGAATTCGACATCATCTGCATTTACGCCCTCTAGCGGCGAAATTGTACATCGTAAAAAAAACAACAAAATGGAGGATCAGCATTCGCATATTTCAAGCTTTCTAAAGCAAAAATAATTTTTCAAATCGGACTAATAGTAGCAGAGATATCGTAGGTACAGGCGGACGGACGGACGAACAAACCGATAATATAAGCACGATCGTTTTTTACAAAAGACGTGCTAAAAATTGAAAGCTAAAAAAATTTAAAACTAGAAACCCTGCAAAGATTAGGAAGAATATGGGAACTACTTGTATGATGGAAGGCAGAAATGTTCATGGAGGTTCGACCACAGCGAGCTAGGCCAAACAGTTTGCTAAAAATTAAAAAAAAAAAAAAAAAGAACAGGGATTTAAATTCGTATCCGCGAACAGATCTGTAGGTTTGCTTAGTGAGAGACAAATAGATATGAGAGTTCTACAACAAGAATAAATGGTGCACAAATAACATCGAGCAATCCATTAAACGATGTCATTATTAAAGACAATAAAGCTTTTCCAAAACATGGAATTGATTGAAATATCGCTCTATGTAACTTTCTCGACCTAGATAATAACTTTCTGGGCAAAATGTTAGAGATATATACCTAATAGCCTGTTAATTGATTCGAATATCCTTGTACGTAATTTTCTCGACCAAGAAATGTACTCAATAGACAAAATATTAGAGATACCAAACTAATAACGTACTGGTCCTCCTCTAGCTCGGAATTGATGCCAGTACACGCCTAGGCATCAATTCCGCCAGATTCCGGGGAGTTTCCGGAGGTAAGCTCCCCGGAATCTGTGGTAAGGAAGAGTGGCGCCACCTGTAAGCATTTATCATAACTACATTAAAGTAAAGTTATTGATTTTTAATATAGTTCAGGAAAGTTTTTTTGCAAAAAACACCAATTGTACAATCTAAGTTAGGATGATTTTTATCAGACGGGCCAATTTTGATGTATGGGAAATCTTCTTCTCTGAGGAAATGGTGTGGAAATTTTTTCCATTGGAAGTCATCATCATCATCATCGTCAACCATTATCAATCCACTGCTGGACGAAGGTCTCCCAAGTTTCCTCCACAACGGTCTGTCTTGTGCCAGTCTCCTCCATGTCACTCCCACATACTTTGGAATTTCATCCACCCATCTCCCATGTGGTCTTCTTCTGTGTCTTTTCCTGTCCCTTGGAATCCAATCTAAAATTTCGGCTGTCCATCGATGGTCTGCCCTTCTGGCAGTATGTCCAGCCCATTGCCATTTCAGGAATTTAACTCTGATCATGATGTCTTCCACTCTTGTCATTTTTCGGATCCACGAGGGTTCCAAACTCAGATGAGTGGTTCTTGAGTCATTCCTGGGTGGTTGCAGCCCGGTGGGCAGCGCATTGTCCTGCTGAAATAAACCATTGGTCGCAGAAACCGTGAAGATTATGAAACCATGTAGGTGATCATCCAGCACGGCGGTTAAGGACCTCTCCAGAAACATTAACGTATCTATTAGGTGGGCAACGTAATTCTCGGCCACAGGCGCGACAGGTGGACAGCAAATTATAGCAAATCGAATACGTACCTTATCACGGAATTAATCCCCGTCGCGTTGGATACATTTGAGCCAACGGTCAGGGAGCTGCCTAATGCCACTGCGGAAAAAAGCGGGCTGTTTCGTGTTGATAAAGTCATCAATATTTGTGTGGACCTCCTCGAGAGAAGTGAAGTGCGTATAACTCAGGAGATGTTCAGGTACATTTCGCCAGCCCCCACCCCGGCAAATTCAAAATTCAACAGTGCCATTCGTTTGTGCTACGTTTGTGCTGGTTTGTGCCGCAAACCGTGTCGTTTGTGCTAGCTTAGTTTTTGAGATATTCAAAATAAAAATTGGGGGGGGGGGGGCTGGGAAAATGGTCAGCCCCCCACCCCGGCAAATTCAAAATTCAACAATGCCATTCGTTTGTGCTACGTTTGTGCTGGTTTGTGCCGTAAACCGTGTCGTTTGTGCTAGCATAGTTTTTGAGATATTCAAAATATAAATTGGGGGGGGGGAATGGTCAACACTCCACCCTGGCAAATTCAAAATTCAACAGTGCCATTCGTTTGCGCTTCGTTTATGCTGGTTTGTGTAGCAAACCGTGTCGTTTGTGCTAGCATAGTTTTTGAGATATTCAAAATATAAATTGGGGGGGATTTGTGAGGCCCCCACCCCAGCAAATTCAAAATCCAACAGTGCCATTCGTTTGTGCTACGTTTGTGCTGGTTTGTGCAAGCTTAGTTTTTGAGATATTAAAAATATAAATTTTGGGGGGGATGCTCAGCCCCCACGCCGGCAAATTCAAAATTCAACAGTGCCATTCGTTTGTCTTACGTTTGTGCTGGTTTGTGCTAGCTTATTTTTCGAGATATTAAATATCCAAATTTCGGGGTGGACCATTTGCCCAGCCCCCACCCCTGCACCCTCAAAATTCAAGAGTGCCATTCGCTTGTGCCAGGTTTGTGCTAGCATAGCTTTGGAGATACTTAAAATTTAATTTCGTAGGTATGTGGAAATGCTCAGCCCCCACTCCCGCAAATTCAAAATTCAACAGTGTCATTCGTTTGTGCTACGTTTGTGCCACAAACCGTGACGTTTATGCTAGCTTAGTTTTCGAGATATTATACACCCAAATTTGGGGGTGAACCATTTGCCTACCCCCTCCCCCGGAAATTCAAAATTCAACAGTGCCGTTCGTTTGTGATACGTTTGTGCTGTTTTGTGCCGCAAACCGTGTCGTTTGTGCTAGCATAGTTTTTGAGATATTCAAAATATAATTTTGGGAAGTTGGGGAAACGCCCAGCCCCCGACCCCAGGAAATTTAAAATCAACAGTGCCATTCGTTTTTGCTACGTTTGTGTTGTTTTGTGAGGCAAACCGTGTCGTTTGTGATGGCTTAGTTTTTGAGATATTCAAAATATAATTTGAAGGGCTAGGAATTATTTTGCGAATTGGGTAAATGGAACACAAAATTGTATAGATGTTCATGGACATTATTTTGAAAAGTTGTAAGTATGTTTTCGTAAATATGTAAATGTACAGATACTTCTTTAAGCAGCTAAAACTTTCGTCCTGCCCCTGGAAAAACCTTCAACTACTGCTGAATGGCCGTTTTAAATCTTTTAATTTGGGTAAGCTCAGAAATGTTAATTTAATACTTTTTCAGTGGTGTGAAAAGTATTGCATCACCTGCAAAGGCAGTGAATTTTTAAGTTTGACTTTTTTTTAACTATCTAATTTTTATTGCAATTTCATCATTTATATGTCATTAGGTGGAAAATTTAGCTGATATATCGAAAAAAATGTTTTTACTTTTCCTGTAGCTACTTCTGTTTTTAAGATACATTTCAAAAAACATGACCGAGTCGAAATTGTTTAAAAAATTGAATCGTTTATCCAATACTTAGGTATACAGCAAAATATTGTTTTTGTAATTCATAAGGAGGAAAATGACATTTAAATACAGAAATACATATAATGCAGCAAAATGATAAAGTGTACCTAATATTTTGTTGCCCAAACTTTAGCTTTAATCACAGGTTTGCATCTTGATTGCATACTGTGAACAAAGTTTTGTAAAAGATTGGGTTGAATAATACGATTCCATATTTGAATTACATATTCAATGAATTTTGGTTGTTGACTTCGTTTTTGAAAGTTCATACGGCACTTTGAACCAAACATTTTCGATTGGGTATAAGTCCGGTTAGTGTGGTGGCCAATCAAGATGCTGAGCATTTTTTTCCTGAAACCAGTTTTTCACTAGTTTTGCACGATGACAGGGTGCATTGTCCTCTTGAAAAATAAAATTACTATCATAAAGTCTTCTAGGTGATGACAGCATCTTCTTTTCTAATATCCAGATGTATTTCTGGGCATTTGGTGTACCATCGAAAATATGGAGGTTCGCATCGCAATGTTCTCACATGCAGCTCCAAACCATGACCTTCACCGGATGCTTAACACTGGCCTCACTAAGCAACTTGGATGGAATTCTTTTTGCTTGAATCTAATTACACGGCACTACTCGGATTCCCATTAAGGCAAAATTCTGATTCATCATTGAACAGGACATTTTCATATGGCTTAGTTGTTTATGATACATGCTATTTTGCACACTGAAGTCTATGTTGTCTTTGATTTGCAGTTAACAGTGGTTTACGCCTGCCTTCACAGCCATGTAAGCGATAATGAAGCAGACTCCACCTATCAGTAGATGTACTAACAGTAACATCAGTCCCTTCATACCATTCTTTTTTTCTTTTGATTGGAGGTTTAACGACCACCGTGAGCAACTCAATGGGCTATAAGCAGTCGCCCGTCCCTAATTTAGGGTCACTGGTTCCAGGGAAGGGAGAATTCCAGTGCCGTAAGACAAACACAACATCCATGCCTCACGGGATTTGAACCCGGACCCATCAGGGACAAATGATTATAAGCTAGCGCTTAGACCACTGCGCTACCGTGGCGGCTGTTTTACAGTTGTCACAAACAGTATTTTTTTTTTCGTCGACCACCGTGAGCAACCCAATGGAGCAGTTGTGTGTTCCTAATTTAGGGCAACTTTTTCCAGGTAAGAGAGAGAACCACTGTTGTGAGACAAACACAGCTTTCATGCTTCACCATGATTCGAACCCCTCCATGTCTTAGGCAAAAGATCCCAAGCCAATGCATAGACCACTGCACCACTGTGGCGGTGAAGTTGTTTCTACTTATGCTAATGTTTTTTGTTACTATGCGCAGAATAGTAGGGCTTCTAGCAACTGGATTCCGTACTGGTAGTTTGTTTAGTAAATAAAATAAAATTGCTATAACCGTCTTCATGCGAATTTTTCTGTTTGATCAATCATAGCAAAGTAATGTATCATGCAGTCAGGGCCGCGCGAAGGGCATTTGCCGTCCGAGTGTAAGCCCAGATTTGCCGCCCCTTGTACGAGATATTTTTTTAATTTTTAGCGAGTCTTTTGTCAAACAGATCGTGCTTACGTTATCGGTTTGTCCGTCCGTCGGTCTGTTGACACCATATCTCTTCAACTACTAATCAGATTTCAAAAATTATTTTTGCATTGGGAAGCCTGAATTGTGCGAATGATGATTCTTCATTTCGTTTTCTCATATGATACACAATTTAGCCGCTAGAGGGCGTAAACGCAGATGATGCCGAATTCGAAATACATTTTATTCAATATATTTTCTTCTAAACATCCGATTGAAAAATTTCTTTTTATCTTTCGATTCCATTTATGTCTAGTACTATTTTAGGTATAGTCATTTTTTCAAGTTGTTTATAGATTTACAAAGGAAGGCGTAAAGGTAAATTGCATTTTTTTCGATATCTTTGTTCCTGAAATTCGGATTTGAAAAATTCTTTCTGCAGCGGGTATGATAGAACATCGTTTGCGTATATTTCTGATTTTTTTTTTTTTTTTGGATTGAAGGTTTAACGACCACCGTGAGCAACTCAATGGGCTATAAGTAGTCGCCCGTCCTTAATTTGAGGCCACTGTTTCCAGGGAAGGGAGAGAGCCAGTGCCGTAAGACAAACACAACATCCATTCCTGACGGGATTCAAACACTGACCCCTATCGGACGAATGATCAGAAGCCATCGCTTAGACCACTACGCCACCGACGGCTGTACATCATTTTAAAAATAATTTCGTAAGGAATTCAAAACGTTTTACAGATCTTACATATCTGCATTGTTGTACATGAAATGGATGAGAAGACAGAAAGAAATTGTAAAGCTAACATAAACTTCTTTTTTTTTCTGGTTAAGTACAAACTGTTTAAGTTACGAGAAATAAAAAAAATAGAACTCGTTAAACTTGTTCATTTAGTCAATGAATGTCAAATATGTTTCAAGACATACTACTCTGTATGTACACATACATAATGTATCCATAATTTTTATGCATAATTATTATAAGTCAATTGTTTGTATGTACACATACATAAAATTGTCTAATAATTATTGGGGTTGCCTTTGTTTTTAATTGCTAAGACACATCTCCTGGGCATACTAATCAAAAGGTGTTCAAGTTCATCTTTAATGTTAGATGATACCAACATGAAATCATAGCTTCAAGTAACTTTACTTAATTTGTAGGATTTCTCGCACTCACCTGTTTCAGTTTCATCCAAAGTATTCGATCGGATTAAGATTCGGCTATTGTGTAGGACATTGCAACCTACCGACAGTTTTAGAAACCAACCACCTGTCCACTACTCGTGTCCGATGGCAGGGCACGTTGTCGTCCTGAAAGATGATATCACTATTTGGAAACGTGTTAACAGATGAAAGAAGCATTGTCCCTCTCCAGTACTTGTATATAATGGGCAGCATTCATGTTACCTTCAATGTTGCGCAGTCTACCCACTCCATGAGCTGAGATGCAACCCCACATCATAACGGCAGTAGGATGCTTTACTGTTTGAATGTAGGTACAGTAGCGTTCGGATCATGTTGTCAGCGTCATACGTACAAATGTCCTCCTTTTGTTATGAATCAAATTCTTTCGTCACTCCAGATGATCTAATGCTATTGATCCACAGTGCATCATTTATGACCTCGTGCTCACTGTAGAATCATGATCTGTTTATTATTAAAGAAAGGATTGTTCGCAGAAATATCTCGAAGACTAAGCTACCACAAACGACACGTTTTGTGGCGCAAACCAGCACAAACGAATGGCTGTGTTGAATTTTGAACTTGTGAGATGAGGGGGAGCATTCCCCCAACCCGCCAAATTTATGTTATATTCAAAACAGGCTGAGGATATGGTCCACAGCGAAATTTGGGTATTTAATAACTCGGAAGCTAAGCTTGCACAAATGACAGGGTTTCCGGCACAAACCAGCACAAACGAATGGCTATGCTAAATTTTGAATTTGCGAGTGGGGTGGGGGGAGGGCGGGGCTGAGGGAATGGTTGACAACAAAATTTAGGTACTTAATACCTCGAAAACTAAGCTAGCACAAACGACACGGTTTGTGGCACAAACCAGCACAAACGTAAGACAAACGAATGGCACTGTTGAAGTTTGAATTTGCCGGCGTGTGGGGCTGAGCCCCCACCCCCGCCCAACTTACATTTTGAATATCTGAAAAACTAAGCTAGCACAAACGACACGGTTTGAGGCACAAACCAGCACAAACGTAGCACAAACGAATGACATTGTTGGATTTTGAATTTGCCGGGGTGGGGGCTGACCATTTCCCTACCCCCACCCCCAACTTATATTTTGAATATCTCAAAAACTATGCTAGCACAAACGACACGTTTGCGGTACAAACCAGCACAAACGTAGCACAAACGAATGGCACTGTTAAATTTCGAATTTGCCGGGTTGGAGGGCTGACCATTTCCTCAGCCCCCCCCCCCAATTTTGTAGTTTGAATATCTCAAAAACTTAGCACAAACGAATGGCACTGTTGGATTTGAATTTGCCGGGGTGGGGGCCTCACAAGTACCCCCCCCCAATTTATAATTTGAATATCTCAAAAACTATGCTAGCACAAACGACACGGTTTGCGGCACAAACCAGCACAAACGTAGCACAAACGAATGGCACTGTTGAATTTTGAATTTGCCGGGGTGGGGCTGACCATCTCCCCCATTTATATTTTGAATATCTGAAAAACTATGCTAGTACAAACGACACGGTTTGCGGCACAAACCAGCACAAACGTAGCAAAAACGAATGGCACTGTTGAATTTTGAATTTGCCGGGGTGGGGGGTTGACCATTCCCCCGTCCAATTTATATTTTGAATATCTCAAAAACTATGCTAGCACAAGCGACACGGTTTACGGCACAAACCAGCACAAACGTAGCACAAACGAATGGCATTGTTGAATTTTGAATTTGCCGGGGTGGGGGGCTGACCATTTCGTCAGCCCCCCCCCCAATTTTGTATTTTGAATATCTCAAAAACTATGCTAGCACAAACGACACGGTTTGCAGCACAAACCAGCACAAACGTAGCACAAACGAATGGCACTGTTGAATTTTGAATTTGCCGGGGTTGGGAGGGGCTGGCGAAATGTACCTGAGATGTTCCAGGGAGCGAAAGGGGTGATACTCTGACGGGGCGAAGTCTGGACAAAACGCCGGGGACAAAATATCCCATCCCAGGTGGTGTTCATGTTAAAAGTCGCTTTCGCGGTGTGAGAGAAACCGTTATCCTGAAGCAAGAAGACGGACCATCTCCCCTTGCCGGTGTATGGCTTTTTCGCCTCCCTTGCGTCACTCACACAAATGCCTTGCTGACAATAATGCTCAGCATTGACAGTTTCACCAGGTTTGAGCAACTCATAGTGTACGACCCCTCGCTGATCCCACCATATGCACAGCAACAACTGGCATAGATATTCGGTTTGGTAGTACTGGTGGTAGGCTGACCTGGATAAACCCGCGATTTACGCCCTTTAGGATTATCGCAGAGGATCCACTTCTCATCACAGGTCAAAATCTTGTGGAACAAATCCTTCTTCTTGAATGTGGAGAGCAATGACACAGCAACAAGGTAGCGCCTATACTTGTTCTCAGCTGTGAGTTGGTGGGTCACCCAACGGCCCTCCCTGTGAATCCGTTCGCGCTTGTGCAGGCGCTTTGCAATGGCTTTCCGTGTTACTCAGAGGTCCTGAACGAGCTCTGACTGTGTGCGACAGGGCACCGCGTTCAACAGTTGTTCCAGTTCCTAATTGTCAACTTTCTGTTGCTGTCCTGGACGTACTGCATCACATAGATCAAAATTTTCCTGCTTAAACCTCTGGAACTACTTCTTACACGTACTGTAGGACACAGCAGCCTCACCCAAAAGCAGCACAGATCATTTGCTCGGCTTCCGCGGCACTTTTGTTCAGATGAAACGCGAACAGGAGGCAGTGTCTGAAATGTTGCTTCTCGAATGACATTGATTTCATCGTTAACTTTCGTTTCTTCTGCTACTTCAGCTGCGAGAGGTTATGGTTGCCTGGAAAGCTGTTAGATGGAGCTGCAATCAGCCATTATCGCACGCAGCTATTTGCATTTGCAGAAGTTTTTTGCTGTTAGGGACCGAGAATTAAGTTGCACACATAATAATTTGTCCCACGAAAATGCTCCGCAGACCATCAGAGCCACCATGATGTCAAACACAGCCGACCGTGGCGCCACGGTCTCATGCTAACGACGTCACACTCACACCCTCCTGGAAGCTACGTACAGCTTAAAACATAATTCGTCTGACCACACGACACGGCTGCACTCTGCAGAGATCTGGTTTTGATGATTTCCGCAGCAGACGAGTTGTGATATCTGATGGCATGCAGCCAACAGTGACACACGAGTAGGCTCCCGTTACCCAGGGCATGCAGCATACACCGTGCTGTTTGCTCGCTAACGCTGCTTGGATCTCCGATATTCAACCTGGATGTGATTTACATCGCCGTTGCCAAGAGGCCGGTTTGTGTGAGACTGGACAGTCTATGTCCATCCGAGTCATAAATGACAGGTGATCGGCCACCGCTTGCACTCTGGGAGCTAGTACGTCCGTTGATGGTATACGCAAGTATACCTTGATGCGCATTTCAAAATAAATAAGATTTCCCCAACTTGGCTAATACATTGCTCCACATTGAAATGCCTCACACAGAAAGGGTCGGCGGATTGGTATGCAAATTGTTAGGTGTGCGCAAGCGGATGTGCGACTCTTACGCGTCTGTAACGAATCCTGTGAAGTGTGCGAGAGAAAAAACGCCAAACACCGGCCATCGAAGCTATGTCATGTCCCCCATGCTCGACGCCGTACGGAGCAAAGCGACGGTATGTTGCAGACAGGTGCAGCTTATCCACGGGCAGAAGGTGCTTCCCACGGCTCATCGTCAACATTATCATCAGTTGGACGCACTTGAGAGAAGCAAGAACGTAATTTTCTTTAATCCCTTAAGCAGCCAATGTACCTGAACCCAATGCTGACCAAACGTATCTGCGCTTTATATATAGAAACGTTCACATAGAAAGCTACAGCAAAGCAATTACTTTCCCCTTCCTATCTGAGTAGTACCGTTTTTTAACCTGTCACTAGTGTTAAGCTCTAGTCTATTCCCTGCTCTATGGTCAAAGGCATAGTGGGGAAGGAATAGTCCTTCTGAAACGGATATCATGCCACTGAATGGAAATAAATGAGTCGCCCCGGTGGCGCAGTGGTCAAAGCGATGGTCTCTGATCAATCGTCCGAAAGGGATCCGGGTTCAAATCCCGGTGAGGCATGGATGTTGTGTTTGTCTTATGACACTGGCTCTCTCCCTTCCCTGGAACCAGTGACCCTAAATTAGGGACGGGTGACTGCTTATAGCCAATTGAGTTGCTCACGGTGGTCGTTAAACCTCCAATCCAAAAAGAAGGGACCCAAGTATCTTCTTATTCCCTTTTTAGGTTCGTTGCCATTATTGTGACGGTTTAGTATGTAATCCATCAGAAAGAGTTAGTGCCAATCATCCCCATAAAATGGCCAATTTGCTAAAGTGGTCATAACAAAGCTAAAGAGAAAGGAATGCTTTCTGCTGCGCAGGTTCACTATACTTCTTCAAGCTGATTATGGCTCATTTTGCTAGACCACAGTTAATTCGTTCATGCCGGTTAAAGGGTTAAAGTTGTTGGGTCGTATCTCCGAATCACCAGCCAGGTGCATCAAGTTGCCGGAACATTTGGACGTTGTTTATTACACCGTTTGCAAAAAGGTACTGTGAGTCAACGCATCGGTGGAAAAGGTTAGGTCAACACTGGCCCTTATTGATCGGCGTACTCGCCATCAGGCTATTGTGGAACCGCAAGCAAATGCAGAGAGTGCTTGTCGGGTTATAGCGGCGAGCACGAACAACGCCGTCATGACTCGGACAGGTTGAGTCCTGGTTCTGCTTATGTACTGATGATCGTTTAGTCTCGTCTGGCGATAGCATGGCCACACGGTGACTGCCAGGTGGTACGTGAATGGCGCTTTACTGTCCTTGGTGATGCAATTTTTTGAGTGGTATCCCGGAGGCTCTTTCTCAATGAGACAACGCTCGGCCACTGCTCCGATTGTCAGATAGATCAACAGTCTCCTCATCCACAGCGCGTGTATAAGACAGCATTAGGCAATGCTTGCGAGGTTCTTGTAGGCCGCCACAGATTGCCGATTAGATTAATTACATGACCACATTTCGGGTTAGGCTGCACCAAAAAGTGGTACTACTCCAGCTGCACCACTTTTTGAGAAAAGATGCACCATTGTGTGGTGCAAACAGAACCCAACAACATGGTGCGACTTTGGCCCACACTGTGGTACAAAGTGGTACCAAACCATGGACATCATTAGGCAATGCTTGCGAGGTTTTTGTAGGACGCCCCGGATTGCCGATTAGATTAATTATATGACCACATTTCGGGGTAGGCTGCACCAAAAAGTGGTACTACTCCAGCTGCACCACTTTCTGAGAAAAGATGCACCATTGTGTAGTGCAAACAAAACCTAACAACATGGTGCAACTTTGCGTCACACTGTGGTACAAGGTGGTACTAAACCATGGTCCAAGGTTGCGCCATATTTTTGGTTTTGTTTGCTCGCAGTTGTGTATCTCTTCTCAGAAAGTGGTGCAGCTGGAGTAGTACCACTTGTTGGTGCAACTTACCACAAACATTTTAGCAGTATATTATTCACCTCATTTTCTAAGTATCCAATAATTTTAGACTTATTTGGCAGTCGAACAGCGCAACTAAGAAACATTTTCATGAGGTTAATCTGTTTCTCATTTTCGTGAGACTCAGCGCTACTTCACAGAAATTTTCTGAAGGTATATGTGATTTATGACTACTAAACCTGCTGTGTTAATTTAGGATAAAGATACCAACGTTTCTCACAATAAAATGTTAACTATACATCGACTATAGTTTCGCAGCCTTCTTTGGCTCAGGCTCATCAGATGCTTCATTCTTCCTGATGATGCCGAGCCAAACTCTCAGCGAAACTATAGACGATGTATAATAAACATTTTATTGTGAGAAACGTTGGTATTTTTATTTTATATTTTCTGATGGTTTTGCAATAATGTTGAAGAGCAGTGATTATGCTGCGTTAAGACTAAGTAATTTGGTAATGACGCCGATGTTAATTAATGATTACATAAATTTGCATTGTCGTCCTTTTTTTGTGGTATCAATTGGTTGCATTATCTTGCAATGACACATTTATGCTAGTTATGAGTTTAAAAAAAGATAAGTCAATTTGAAAATAAATAAACTCAAATTTAAGGAGTGCCTTCTGATTTCTCATACTAATTTTATTTTATTTCCCTCTGCGTCGGAATCTCAGTCCATTTAAAATGCATTTTGGTTTTGTTTTTAGCATGCTTCATCAATGTGGTAGGTCACGGTATTTTGATAAATGGCATTGAAAATAAAAATAATTGCTCCTAATGAGGCGCACAAGCAACTACTTTTAACTTGCAGAATTTCTGGTTTATTTTGCTTTCCTCAAAAAGATCGCCTTTCATAAAAAAATATTGAAGACTCACCAATCACTGATGAAATATCCCCATTGGAAAGCCGAGAAAGTAATTTTTATTTATGATTTATAATATCTTTGTTTCAGTGTCTCAAGAAACAGCAGACAGAGAGTCATAACTGCTAATGTGGAGTATTTCGGATCTTTCAAGTATTAAAGAATTATACATTTAAATTTTTTTGGTCCATTACTTTTTTTGTAAAGAAGCGACATGAATTACAATAGCAGAAACCAATGGGACAAAAATTCGAACAAAAACAAAATCCACTTTACCGCACTAATGAATTATCTGGCAAAAAATGGAAGAAAATCACTATTACTGTGCCAATGGAAAAGAATGGGCCCATAATTAGTCAGGTACATCCCCCAAAAGCATGTTTCAACACAAAGGTAATTTTTAAAGGATTATAAAATAAATAGGTTTTTCTACGCATGTTTTCTTCTTACAATCGGCTCATACAAAGAAAACAGATTAAATAGAGTTTTAAATTTAGTGAAAATGCTGCTTTCAATAAAAAAAAAAAAAAAAGATGGCTTTTGCAATTAAAAAGGAGTTCGGGCATTACTTGATGCATTTAATATATTCTTTCTTTAAAAGGAGAAGTTGCATTAAAAAATGAAAAGAAAGAAATCAATTATTTCATGCATTTACAAATTGTTTTCTTTCACATTTCATTGTCTAGATATTATTCATTGTTTTACGTTTCACCTTCGCAATTAGGAATTCACGTGGAACAAGTACACAAAATAATACACTTTTTTACTCAAGAGTTCCACTTTAATTACCATGAGGCTCTAAGAAAATTACTTATAATTAAAAAAAAGCACACTCTTGTATGCTACGTGAAAAAGACATAAGAATCCTTTGATCCATTTATTAAGAAAATATGCATTTCAGAAGAAGTGAAAATTATTATTTGTCTTTCAATGTCTTAAATGCATAATTGTTCTCTCAGATTTAGTTTTTTTTTTTTTTTTTTTTTTTTTGCAGACGAGTCGTTTTATTCCAGCAACTAAAAATGGTACTCGTTCTGTCATTGCTGCTCTTGCTTTTCTTGTCCACCTCTTATCTTTGATTTCGAGAAAAAAAAGTGACCGTCATGACATTCAGCAGTGAATATGTAATTAAATTGTAATCTGAACCGCTGCTCAATTAAAGAACAGAACAAATTATGTTTTTAATAACAGTACCTAAAGAAAGTTCTGAAACACCGACAAGGAAAATTAATGAACATACTCTGTAATTACTATTATTAACTCTGAGACGGAAATAAATGAAAATGTATGCAAAGGCATCACAGTTCCATTGGAATTCGAGTTTTGGACGGCTGTTCATCAAAGTACTTCATTAAGCAGAATTTTAATTGTCTCAAAGTAAAATAACGTTTTTCCGCACGACAATGTTTTAATTGCGTACAACTGTGCAGCTTGTTAAAGAAAATACCGTAATCAAAAATAATCAGTACCTTTGCAGAATGATGATCCTTTCACCTTTTAAAACACTACTCAATTTATTAACAATTGTTGCAGGATTAAAAATCATCTAATGAGATGTAGTGGAGACTGTATTGAAACAAACATAATTCCTCTTAGAAGTTAATGACGAATACAACGATGAGCTATCACATTATAACCACCTGCCTATAAGGTGTGGGACCCCCCCCCCTTTCAGCTCGTATAACAGCGGCCAATCGGCGATGCATCAATTCGACGAGGTGGCGATAGGTATCCTGGAGTATCTTTGACCATAATGTCAACAGCAGGTCCTCCAGTTCCCGTACATTTCGGGGTGGTGGTGATTTAGCGCGAACCCACTTTTCCAAGTCGAACCACAAATGTTCGATTGGGTTCATGTCAGGTGAATATGGAGGCCAGGACATTAACAGAAAGTCACCAGCATGCTCTTCCAACCATTCCTTGACGATTCTGGCAGTGGCGCATTATTCTGTTGGAAATGGCCATCACCAGCAGGGAATAGAGTTGCCATGAATGGGTGAACTTGGTTCGCAACGATGTTCAGATACCTGACAGCTCTCAGCGATTGTGCTATTGGGATAATTGGGCCTAAAGTGTCCCAAGGAAACATCGCCCACAGCATAATAGCGCTTCCTCCGGTTTGTTTCCGCCCAACAGTTTATCGAGGTGACATAGCCTCCATTGGCAATATGGCGTATCCGCGCTCGGCCGTCTACCTGATGCACCAGGAATTTTGATCTGTCAGTCCAGTCTACCTTCTTCCAATCATGCACGGTCTAATCTCGATGATCTTGGGCCCATTTCATATATTGTTCGTGATGACGTGAAGTGAGTATGAAGACCCGTTGTGCCTTCGGCCACGCAGGCCCATGAGCAGGAGGCTTTGATGAACTGTCTGCTGTTCACATTTTCCTGATCACCATTGTTGTAGCAGCGGGTTATTGATCGCACTGTGGTCCTGCAGTCGCTGTGAACAAAGCGCGATAGTATCCGCTCCCCTATGGCATCGGTGAGCTGCGGACGACACACAGCTGGACGTCTGTTCGTCGTTTGGTCATCTGTGCACCACATTTGATATGTACTCACTACAAGTGCACGTCAACAACCCACAAGCCGCACCGTTTCCGAAATCGTACTTTTGAGCCGCCGTGTCATCACAATCAAACTACGATAAAATCGGCAGCTTTTCTTATTCTGACTCCAAATACTTTACAAACCGAGACCCGGCCCTCGGGTTGTATACATACTGTTCTGTGAAATTCACCGAAGCCTCCGTTAGGTCTGTAGACACGTTAATTTCTCTAAGTGGGGGGTGGTCATAATTAATGTCTCATCGGTGTACGTCTTCACAAGTGCATTGCATACTTACAAGCATATTATATTTTTTCTGGCATCAAATTGCTGTCGTATTTAAAAGGTCATTCAAGTAAATACGATCCAAAGGGCGTATGAGAAATATACACTGTTGGCCACCCAAAATGCAACACCAAGAAGGAAGCATCCGATTGGCCTTAAATTCGCAGCATGCGTCGCCCGTGAGAGGACATGCGAACGATTAGCATTGCAGAGCATATGCAAATCATGTGCGCTCGGCACGCCACCGAGAAGCACTATAAGAAGAGTGCACAGAATGCGGGCTGTAAGTAGTGGAAGTGCGTTATGCTGCCGGAGATGTGCGTTGGAAGCTTCCTGATGTCTCGTTGCACAATACGGCAGTCATTCCAGCAAGTTTCGGAGTTCAACAGAGGACGAATAAAGGCTTATCGCGATAGCGGTTTATCGTACCGAGACATCGTCGCTCGTGTGGGACAACATCCAGCCACAGTGAGGCAAGTATGGATTCGGTGGGTGCAGGAGGGACGGAGCGATTGTCGCAGCCGCGGCACACCACCGAACGAGAGGACCAGCAGGTTGTGCGGCGGGCATTGACAGCTC
This sequence comes from Macrothele yani, assembly GCA_039090855.1. Taxonomy (NCBI): domain Eukaryota; kingdom Metazoa; phylum Arthropoda; class Arachnida; order Araneae; family Macrothelidae; genus Macrothele; species Macrothele yani. The sequence goes on from CM076995.1 coordinate 194,701,593, forward strand.
GCACCGCCACATCACGAAAGTTAGCGCAGGAATTAATGTGTGTTGCGCAACAACCTGTGTCAGCACGTACCGTTCGACGTCGTCTGCAGAAGCGGAGTCTCGTCGCACGGCGCCCATTGCTCCTATTACCATTGACGTTACACCACCGGCGAGTGCGGCGGCAGTGGGCCGCTGAACACCTTACCTGGATTACGGAATGGCACGACATTGTCTTCTCCGTCAAATCCCGCTTCTGCCTGCAACACCACGATGGTCGGATCAGCGTGTGGCTGTACCGCGGCGAGAGACTGCATGACGCCTGCATTGTACATCGCCATGCCGATCCGTCACCTGGCGTTAGGGTTCGGGGCGGGGCGCAATTGGATATGACACCCGCACCCCTCTGGTACGCATCGCTGGTACACTCAACAGCCACCGCTACATCTCCGACGTTTTGGTACCTGTAGTCCTCTCTTACTTGCAGGACCTGCTAGCGGCCACGTTTCACCAGGACAATGCGCGCCCGCACGTGGCACGCATCGTGCAACAATTCTTCACGGCCCACCAGATGTCACTGCTGCCGTGGTCCGCCTGTTCTCCTGATATGTCGCCTATCGAACACGTCTGGTCGCTGATCGGCAACCGAGTTGCCCGTCAAGCACCACCCACGGCTACGATTGACGAACTGTGGCAACGTGTGGAAGCAGCCTGGACCAACATACCGCAAGCCCACATCCAAAGCCTCTTTCGTTCGATGCCGCGGCGTGTAGCGGCGGTTATTGCGAGCTACGGGGACCACACGAACTATTGATGTCTGCGTGTTCCGCAAGTCGCAGGGGCCTGTAAGCTCAATCTCTTTCATCTTTCTATCTGTTGTTATGTGTCCAGTAAATCTGGCTTTGCTATCTCGTGTCCTTCTTGGTGTTGTATTTTGGGTGGGCAGCAGTGTAGTTTAGTGCGAACGAAGAATTAATCATTCTTCTTAAAGCATTCAAACTCGGAAACTTTCATGAGGAAATGATGACATTCATCATAAGAATCCCGAAAATTTGCATGTCTCAGCATCGCGCTTATGAAAACAATATGGGAAACACCTTTGTAAGACACATCGTAGTTGGTTTAGCACCAATCGTAGTATCATTGCCATGAAAGCTTGCAAATTTTGTACCAGACCCCAAACCACTCGAATATGGAATGTACTGCTCTTTCAGATACAAGTAGTTTTATTTTATTTCTGTAACCAGTTCAATATACACGGTCGAGTCACATTATTGTGACCACCACCAGCAATTATCCAGAGTAACCGTCGCGTGCAGCGCGGATAGCAACTAGACGGGCTAGGAAGGACGAAATAAGCTACTGGAAGGTGTTCACAGCTATGTTGAGCCATGCTGACTGCAGTGCATCTGATAGCTGCTGGAGTGTGCGCGGTGGAGGATCGAGAGAGCAAACAACACGATTGAGGTGCTCCCACAGATGCTGAATTGGGTTTAAGTATGAGGAATTATGGGACCAGTCAAGTACTTCGGAGTCTTCATCGTGCTATTTTAACCACTCTTGGACATTCTAGCTGTGTGACACATCGCAGTTTCGTGCTGGAAGATCCCATCCGCTCCAGGGAAGACAATCACCATGTATGGTTGTACCTAGTCTGCAAGGATGGATTCATAACGAATTTGGCCCGTAGTGATTTCCACAGATGTGAATGGACTCTGAGAAAGCCACGAAAACATTCCGCAGACCATAACGCTGCCACCACTAGCTTGTGTTCTTTTAGAAATGGTTGAAGAGTGTTTGTTCTCCGATGTTTCTCGCCTTGTACGCCAACGTCCATCCGTTCGATGAAGCAGAAAACTTGACTCATCGGAGAAGGAAATCCTTTGCCATTCAGCGGAGGTCTAATTCCGATACTACCGTGCAAATGTAAGTCTTTTCTGCCGATGCACCTTCGTTAGCATAGATGCAGTGACCATCCGTCTGCATCGGAGCCCCATACGCAGCACGGTTCGCTGAACTGTCGTTTTAAACACACTTCCGGTAGCCCCTGGTTCATTCTGCCAGTGACTATTGCCTATAGATAGGCCCTCACGCACCTTCGAAGCCGACGTTCAGCTCTCATATTAATAGCACGTGGTGCTCCGCAGTTTTCTCGTAGCTTATTTGCAATGGTGCCATTTCTCCAATCACGATACACTTCAACCATAGCAGCACGCGAACAGTTCACAAACTGTACTGTTTCAGAAATACTGTCATCCTTGTCCCGAAAGCCGATAATAATACCTTTTTACAAATCTGATAAATCGCACCTTTTATCCATGACAGGAACGAGTGATATGTTTTTAGAATGCCTACAGCACACCTTATATACCCTCCAAGTGCCTTCTTTCACTTGCTACGCGCTGTTGACGTCAAAAGTAGAAGGCGGTCGTAATAATGTAACTCGACTGTGTATTCGTTTCGATTTATCTTTGAAACACGGACCCTCTACAAATTTCTAAATATGTTAAATTGTTTTGTCAGCAGACTGTGCACCAATCGTATAAAGAGAATTTCGTTGGTTGAAGAGGCATTAAGGCTTTAGTAACCTGATTTGCATTCTGGGGAAACACTTATGCTCTAAATGTGGTGGACGCCGATCAGAGCCTGTTGCTGTGGAGAACTGCGAATAATAAAGACCGTCTATATATTACAAGGCCATGACATTAGAGAAATGAGTTCCCTCCATTTGTGACGTCACTCAGAGCTCCATTTGTGACGATCAGAGCCTCTTGCTGTGGAGAACTGCGAATAATAAAGACCGTCTATATATTACAAGGCCATGACATTAGAGAAATGAGTTCCCTCCATTTGTGACGATCAGAGCCTCTTGCTGTGGAGAACTGCGAATAATAAAGACCATCTATATATTACAAGGCCATGACATTAGAGAAATGAGTTCCCTCCATTTGTGACGTCACTCAGAGCTCCATTTGTGACGATCAGAGCCTCTTGCTGTGGAGAACTGCGAATAATAAAGACCGTCTATATATTACAAGGCCATGACATTAGAGAAATGAGTTCCCTCCATTTGTGACGTCACTCTCATGTCACCTTGCCTAATACATCGGTGTTATGTTTTACGTCATCCACGACAGCGTTAAAACCAATCGGAAGCTTTGGTTTCCATAAGATGTCATTAAAAAGGAAAGTCATGTCTCTAGTTTGATATCCTTGTATTTTATAGACGGCCTTGGAATGATCCTGTCTTAGTTATGGCAAAGGTAGCAATGACGAATACAAGAGAAATGCACCACATAAGATGTTAGGCGTTGCACGATCTTACAGTCGTCCCAGCGGTCTCACGAGAAAATAGGCACCACTATTCCTCTACTTTTTTTGCATGATCACGAAGGACTTCCTAATCTGCTCCTTTGACATACCTATCAAATGCTTTATTCTTTCCTACAGACCTGCATTACACAGAGAAGCAGTATTCCAAGAAAAGACAATGAAGTTCGGTAAAGCTACGCTTTGATGTGATTTATACAGGCTTTCATTATTTTTTATTAGTTTTGCTCTGTTTAATTGAAAAGGTGCTCCCTCTATGAATGGTATGTTTTCTGCTACTGTATCTTTTGACTGACAATTCAACTGTTCCACAGCATCGATCAGTGCAGCCTTGTTCGCACAGGAGGGTGGGCCTCCACAAAAAGCGTGCATATTGAAAAGCACATTTAGGTTGACCTAAAAGACAGCTTAAAGACAGCCATCTTTTACACAAAGGGTTCTCAAAATTTGGGTTCCAGTACCGTTTGGTTTGCAGATTCCGCAAGAGAACTTCCCAGCATTACTGTGAGAACGTTGCGGACATAAAGCATAGAATATAACGCTTTCAATCAAAAATATTTTGACTACCACCATTTTATGCTGTATTTTTTCTATGAACATTCTGCGTATTTTAACGCCGATAATCTATCACGATGTTTGAATAATTTTTTCACGCTTCAATCACTTTAACTTTGTCTTTATCCTGTCATGCGTATTTTTCTCTCTCTGTTGACACTGTGCATTCACCTTTTCTTCGTTTTCGGACAATTCGCTCATTCTCCATAACGTTTAAATTGACCAAGTCTCAACACAGCACATTACTTTTTTCTACTGACCTAAAAGGTCTATCGTTCAGCGTCATCTTTTTTATAATACACATAATATTTTCCTTCTTAAAGAACCTTCGTCTTTCAAATCTCCTTATTCAATGCATGTTTTCTTTGGTTTAGTATCTATCGTGTTTTGAGTTTTATATGTAATGTTTTTTTCTCAGCGTTCTGCATTTCGTTTTATTTTGTTTTCTTTCCCGTTCATATCACAAAGAACTAAATAATCTGAATACAATACGATCCCCCACGCTTCGTCTTGCAAGGTATCAAAGAGAATGGACTTAGGAGTGTCTCACGAGGTACTCGAAATGTTACGTTAAATTTCCCTTTTTGTCCTACACTAGTGTTTGGGTATTTTAGCGCATTTCGCCTGTCACTTGTACATACGCTTATGACAGTATTTTCGCCCTTTAAGCATTTGTGAATTTTAGTCTGATCTCTCCAAGTTTGCACTACTCTAAATTACCAAATACCAAGTTCGAGATACGATTTCTTCTCTACATTCCTCTATGAGTTCTATCGAAACAACAATGCAACCTGTTGTACTCTATTTCATGCCATAAAATCAAACAATTCTTCACCTGTTTGTTTTCCTTCTTATTTAAGTATCGTATTCCTCTTATCCATGTTTACGAGGTACTCGAAAATATTCATGGTCATTTAAGTGATTTAAATCTTGCATATCACCAAGGTTTGTGCAAATATGATCATCTCCTCCTTTAATGCTGTTTTACGTTCTTCTCGAGCATTAAATCTCACAGCCTGCCAATAGCTTTAGCAGGTAAATTGCTCCAGGGATATGGAGTGCGAACGACAAGTTCCAATGCCGTAGTAATATTTCATGTAACAGCTAAAAATGGTAAATAAATAAAAAATGAAGCAAAGGTTTAGATTGTTTTCATACATCACATCACTATCTTGTGTTGAAACAGAATGGCAGCTTTCTGATATCGGGTGTTGGATTTCATCAAGTTCATTTATCAAATGAGTCAGCAATCGAGGGAAAACTGGAAGTCGGAAGGGCTATCAAACCATTAAACAGAAGTCATCGCTCTTTCCACGTTTATAAGTGAGTCACGGAAAAATTCTCATCGGACGCTACCGGGAATTGAACCCAGGATCTTCCAGTTAGACGCCGGATATGCTTCCACTGCACCACAGCGGCTTCGAATTCTCCAGACTCACATACGACTAACTGTCAAACCACACGACAGGTTGCTTCTACCCAGCATTGTGCGGGGTTCCAAGAAGCAACCTGCTATGTCGTTTGGCAGTATGTGAGTCTGCAGAATTCGAGGCCGCTGTGGTGCAGTGGTAGCATATCCGGCGCGTAACTGGAAGAACCTGGGTTCGATTCCCGTTGGCGGCTAATGAGAATAATTTGTGACTCACTTATAAACGTGGAAAGAGCGATGACTACTGTTTGATGTTCCTAGTCCACGTCAATTGTGTGTATTAATTCTGAAGGCCTGTTATTACAAACTTTAGTGAAAAAAAATGAATTTTCACCAGTCAGTGTTTACGAACGTATGACTAGAATTTACGACGATTCTATAATATCTTACACCATACTCTGGAGATCTTCATCATCCTTGAAACTGTGGTAAGTGTTCTGAAAAGCTGAACCGCTCCAGAAAAATTGGAAAAGGCGCAGTTTGAAGGATGTGAGAAAACGTATTGAGAAATACTAAAGCAGCTGAAATAAAGAAGTGAATTAATGTTTCCAAGGACTACATAGAAAAGAAATATCATTATATTTCTTTATTCCAAATCTCCGTGGTCACTCCTACACTTGGATGTGTCTCTGTCCTCTCTTTTATCTCAGGACCTCTTCAGTTAGCAACTTTGGAAAGATTGTTTTTTGATTTGGGAGTTTAAAGACACTCGTCCCCAATTTTGGACCACTGGTTCCAGGAAACGGAAAGAGCCAGTGCCTTAAGGCAAACACAATATGTGTGACTCACCGGGATTCGAACCCGGACGAATGGTCACAAACCAGCGCTTAACCCACTCGCCACCGGGGCGGTGAATAATTCTTTTCATCCAATGCTAATATACTGGCCATTGGTTATCTATTTATAATGGATGCCTTCTTTCTTTGCCTTATATTTCTTTCTTTCAAAATTCTGAATATTCTCCACTTCTCCTCAGTTGTATCCACTTCTTGCTAGACCTCCCTCAAATGCTCCATTTTCACCATGTTATGTGCCTCTTTTCTAGATGTTTATTTTCACCGAGGTACCATTACTCACGTACTATGCTCGATACTAAATTTAGTAGCATTTCTTCTTTCGACAAATAGATGTCTTTATCACTTTCGACACCCCGAAAACCGCTTCCCAGACCTCTCAAAAGCTGTCAGTTTCAGAAGCATAATACTTTATTTCCACTGCGCCCCATCTCTTCTGGTCATTTGTTCTAATTTCAGGGAGATGCCTCTTCTTAAAAGCGATCTAAATTCCTGATAATTCAATCTCCAACGTTTAATTTTATCTTTTTTTCATATATGTTTTTTCCTAGATTCTTGAGTTGATTTTAGCTTATTTTCTGTAACTTTTATTTCACCTTTCTTTCAGTTTTGCATTTACTTCCAGGTCGAACACAACCATTTGATTGTGTGGTATAATTTCCGCTATAATTAGTTTATAGAATTTCCTTTTGCTGCTTATTTTTACGCATCATACACTGAAGAACAGTTAAATTAGGGACAGTTGGCGTTATGCAAATGTGGCGATGTGGGCGGCCGTGCAAACGGAAATGACATGACATGCAGCGATCCGACAATATAAGAATGTAACGTACCAGGAGATGTGACGTACCTGCCAGCAGGACGCACACGACATAAAGGCAGATAGGAATCAGAATTAAACGTCCGCGTAGCTTAATTGGTAGAGCAACTTATTCCGGAGTGAGTGGCCCCGGGTTCGAACCCCGGCGCGGATAAAAATGACGGAGAAATTTACTTCGTTATAATGGCTCCCGAACTATCCGGATGACCCGACCGTTCAAAATCTCGCATTGGTGTGATGTTATTTCCACACCGCGAGACAGGAAAAATCAGAGAATTCCTTCTCCAGCGCTTCGAAAAATAAAAATGTGTGATGTTGCATTCCACACAGCAGATTGACTGGGAGTTCTCAAGTGCACGTTCTACAGTGGATGGCTGCCTGCAACGATTCATGGTCACGGCTGACCCGTGGGCCATGCCCCCGGCCCTCTTTCGGGGGGGGGAGATGTGACGTACCTGCCAGCAGGACGCACACGACATAAAGCCAGATAGGAATCAGAATAATCGTCTGCGTAGCTCAGTTGGTAGAGCGACTTGTTCCGGAATAAGCGGCCTCGGGTTCGAATCCCGGCGTAGACCAAAAATGACGGAGAAATTCACTTCGTTATAATGGCGCCCGAACTATCCGGATGACCCGACCGTTCAAAATCTCGCAATGGTGTGATGTTATTTCCACACCGCGAGATAGGAAAAATAAGAGCAGCACTTCGAAAAAAATAAAAAAAAATAAGGGGGAGATGATGTAACGTACCAGGAGATGTGACGTACCTGCCAGCAGGACGCACACGACATAAAGGCAGATAGGAATCAGAATTAAACGTCCGCGTAGCTTAATTGGTAGAGCAACTTATTCCGGAGTGAGTGGACCCGGGTTCGAACCCCGGCGCGGATAAAAATGACGGAGAAATTTACTTCGTTATAAGAAGTAATGCGACGGTAATTAGTAAGAGTCGGACGCAGTAGGGGTAAGACGAAGGATCTAAGCGCATTTGATCGTGGGCAAATTGTCTGGGACCGACGAATGAGTCACTCCATCTCGGAAGTCGTGCAGGCACTGGAACTTTCACGAGCCACTGTGTCACGGGTGCAACGGGAGTACATCGAATCCGGTAAAACCATCGCTGCAAGGGCCAACTGCAGTGGACAACAGTGTGTGGATGAGCGCGGTCATCGCCGGCTAGCTTGAATTTTAACAGCGGATAGACGGGCCACAGTGCAAGAGATCACTCGGCATTTAACGCTGGTGCACAAAAACGTGTAAGCAGCCACACCATCCAGAACCATCTCTTCGCTATAGGCTACAAAAGCCATCGTCCCGCGAGGGTACCGCTGCTGACCGCACATCACAGGTTGCAAAGATTAACATGGGCGCGGGCACATCGCCACTGGGCCCTAGACATGGAGGTAAATGTTGCCTGGACTAATGAGTCGAGATTCACGTTGGTACAAGCGGATGGCAGGTTACGAGTGCGACGCAAACCACATGAAGCGATGGATCCTTTTTACCAGCAGGGTACTCTTCAAGCTGGTAGGGGTGGCACACTCGTCTGGGGACTGTTTACATGGAATGAAATGGGACCCCTGATACGTGTGCTGTCATTCTTCACAGGTTAACGTTACCGAGGTATCCTGGACGATCATTTTCTCCCGTTCGTGCGTCTTCAACATCCCACTGGGGACCTTATCCTGCAAAAAGACAATGCACCGTGCCATCGCTCTCGAATTGTATCCGAATGGTTGGATGAAAACTCCACCAACGTGACCTCACTTCCTTGGCCAGCTAAGTCACCTGACCTCAATCCCATCGAGCACATCTGTGATGCAATCGAGAGAGATGTTCGAGGCTATGACACCCCTTCATCAAATCTTCCGTGAACTGTGGGAGCTTGTTTCAGGGGACGTGAATCCGTATGGCTTCCCAACGCTTCCGGTGTCTTGTCGAGTCCATGCCGAGACGAATCGCCGCCGTCATCAGAGCGTAAGGTGGGGTTACACGTTACTAGACAGGTATCTCTAATTCAATTGCTTTTCAGTGTATATCTTACATCGCCCTTTTAATGACACCCAGGAGCATCTAAGAAGTCGATCATTCTCAATTTACATATGGCCATTCCTCTTCTCAAAGAACGCAAGGCCAACACCATTACGGAAGAGCTATGTTTCTCTGTCCCCACACATATTTCAATCTCCAAAGCTTTGAGTGGCGCAGTGGTCAAAGCGCTGGCTTCTGATCATTCGTCTTATATGGATTCAGTTTCTAGTGATGCACACACGTTGTGCTTCTTTTACGGCACTGGCTCACCCCGTTTCCTGAATCGGCGACACTAAATTAGGGACAAGCGCTGGCCATCGAATTGCTCCTAGTGTTCGTTAAACCTCCAAACAACAACAGCAACAAAAGCCTATAAGTAAAGAGACACCTGGCAGTTTGTCGTAGTGACTACACCCACAAGTGTGTGTTAGATGCGAGTACCTATGTCTACTTTTGTCCTGCATATAAGAAACACAATTATTTTACTTCGGACCTAAAAGTTCAGGTGCGACAGAATACAGACAGGTCAGAGATGTAGTGCTGCCTGAAAAATGATTCAAGTCAACACACTTGGGACTGCCAGCTACAATGTCACGACGTACACTTCCAAGGATAGAGAACAGAGATTGAGGGAATGAAAGGTGTAAAGGGGTGTTCCGGTAATCCGGAGCCGACGGTTTGGAGTGCCCATCCGATGGATGGCTAGTATTCACTGATTCATATCAACTCAATCTATCTCGGATCGATCCCTCTTGGTGAATTGCTTTAACCATCCGGCGGCTTCAATGAGAAAAGCTTTTCTGCCACTTGCTTTTTGTATAACTTCACATACACTACATTGACAAAAGTCACCGGCCACCAAGGTGAGAAACACAACATAGCATTTATTGGCATACATAAGTACGGTGCCGGTCCACCTTTGGCCTTAATGCATGCACTGACCATTCGAGACTAGCTTTCGACAAGGTTTTGGAACAGAGGGATAGATATGCGCTTCCATTCAGTACATAATGCTGCCGCTAACTGTGGCTTATCAGTAGGCCTTTATTCCAAACTTCTTATGCGGCGCTCTAATTCAACTCATAGGTGCTCTACGGGGTTATAATTAAGGCTCTGTGCTGGCCAGTCCACACACGATACGGAATTATTGTCAAACCACGCCGTAACAGTCATTGCTTTATGGCTCTGTGCATTATCCTGCTGTACCAACAAGGCTCGGTTCCATAGTATTGCCACAGAGTTCGTAGGACTTAATTACCCAGAATATCAAGGTAGACGAGCTGGTTAACAGATTTGTCCACGATAGCCAATGGGCCGGGACCCTACCACGAAAAATACCCCCACACAAGTACACTGCCAGCTACAAACTTGACCGTAGGAACAGTACACTGTGGTAAATAGCGTTCACCTGGCTTTCGCTATACCCACACACGCCCATCAGACTGATGGATCATGTATCTGGATTCATAAGTCCATATGACCCGTTTCCATTGATCTACTGTCCACGAAAAGTGTTCTTTGCACCATGCTAAACGACGAGTAGCATTCCGAGTGAAGATGAAAGGCTTATGAGCACGACCACGGTGACCCATGGAATGAAGTTATCTTTGAATGGTACGTGTGCATACCAAGGTTCTAGTATTTTTACTCACTGTACACTGAGGTCTTGTGCAGTACTCCGTCGATTAGCTGTAACGACTCTCCTGAGGCTTCGACGTCCTCTACCAATGGTTTTCTTTGGTCTGCCGGTACGTTTTGCTGCTTCAGACATGGCATGTGTCTTCCACTTATTAAGTACATCCAAAACAGTTGACTTGGGTATGTTTAAACGCCTGTCGGTTTCTCTTTTGGACAACCCACTAATACTGTATAACACCCAACAATTTTTCCTTTCTCAAAGTCAGTTTTCTCCCGCCGCGACATTTTCACTCAACCTCACAGTGCGATATGATCGCGGTTTGCTCATATTTATTACGCAGCGGATATGTTCAATTGCTTTTGAAGGGGTGTCCGGTGATTTTTGCAATGTAGTGTATTTACATGTACGTATGAGAAGTGAGTATCTGGCTACATTTCGGAAATCATCGCTCTCACTGTTCAAACACCAACCAGAAATCATTTTAGTTGCATCGAGTTCCAAAGCTTAAATAGAAAATGCATTCTTTGGTATTCAGTTTATTTCAATTTGTATGCCAACCATTAGTCCACTGCAATTTCTCGTCACTCATAACATGTGAAATGTGAGATCCCCTTTTTCTCTGGGTGAGTCTCTTTCCTTTCCCACAAGAGCATTTCTGCGCTGCATAACAAAAAGTAAGTTTCCGTGCATTGTGGCGTTTTCATCTCATTTTTAATATGGAAAATTCGTGTATCTTTATTCTTTCCATAATGTATTTCTATCTCCAGCTATTCTTACGTCATTCAAGGTTGTCTTCTCAAGAACCTTTGTGGTAGCTATTTTTAACAAACCCGTGTTGTTAAGGCAGCAGTATCTCGTCTGAAATTTCCTAATCCCCCTCATTTTTCGATGAACACGGATATTATAAAATTGAAATGTTTAAAATCTTGAAATACGGATACTATAAAGTTATAACGTTAAAAGTGTTTGAATACAGATTTTCTCCTAATCTCGGTAATGGACAAAAAAAGAAGCAATTTGAATGTGTGTTAAAAAGTTCGATTCTTTAGAAACAAAAGCAGCACTTTGTATCCCATAATAAGCTGTAATAATTCTATCATAAACTATTAAGATTCAGAATAGAAACCCACTTTTCACACAGAAATTTAACCAGGTATATCGTTTGCAAGATTTTGACAACTGTGTCTTGCGAAGCATATGCAGTGACACAAAGTTTAGAAGAGTGGTGGAAAATCATTTGAGTAATGAACACCACTGCTTTGGTAGAGGTAAACATCAAAATGCATTTTCGTCCAGACAGTTGTCTGAAAAGTTTCGTATAGTGAATCAAGATCTGTGTAAGGATTTGGTGAAACTTGAAATCCTAGGAATGAGATGTACTGAGTATTGGAAAGTTGTGGCGTAAAAAGCAAGTAACTGTAATCAGTCAAAAGCATTTATATAAAAAATCATGCAACAGTCAATTTTAAAGAAAGTACAGCTTAGTGGTTTGTGACTAACTCAGAAATACGGTGGGAATGCTAAATTTTCTTCACTTCTATTTTGAGTATATATGAATACGCTATATTCAGTTGAACCATGAAATTGGGAACACTAGTATAAAACTACTTGCTTTAGGGTATATATATATACATATATATGTGCGTCAGTAGCTTAACGCATATTCTTAATAAGCCGAACAGGAATTATAAAGTATTTGGTAGCAGAATAAATGGAAATTGTATCTCTACGGTTTTAAGTCTAACTACTAAGGTATTAACTGTATGGTCAGCTGACGGTGTGTGAACCGGTGACGGAATTCAGTTATTTGGTAGTATTTTGTGATGAACGAGAAAAGCTTAACAAGGTAATGGGAAATATTTTATTAAAACAGGAAAGATATTGTATCAGCTGAGTACAAACCTGTTTTTACTAAGAAGGAGGTTGACTAAAAGAAAAAACAAACTGGCTGTTTTAAAATGTGACATTTTGAAATACCTTCTTTTACGACAGTGAGACCGAGATGAGAATAGGAATCTCATTAGGTGGATAAATGTGGTCGATAAAATAGTACAATAAAGTATTTAGGCCTATATTTCTCTACGGCGGCGACATTTTAAGGAGCAGTAGCTTTCTTTCTCTATAGATGGTAAAATATGACCGAAAATAATAATGGCAATATTAAACAAGAAAGATGACATTGAATTTTCGGGTGTAATAAGCACGTCTTTTGAATCCGTTATGACGCAAATTAAATTTATCAAAGCTATACAAAGTCAATGGAACCGGTATGGAAAACAATAGCATCTAACGGAAGAAAGAAGTTTTTCAATCGGGTCTTTAATCCCTCAGATATTGCGTAAACGGAATCGTGAGCTTGCGAACTCTTAGAAACAGAGTTATCGACTAAAATAAGTTGTGACTTTACGTCCCCTGGTGGGAAAACCATGCATTACTTTAGGTAGAAAGTATTCACAAAAGGTTTATCCATATGAGCGGTATCGGTCCAAGAAAAAAAATTTAGTCGTGTTTTCAGGAGCCCAGATTTTGCTTCAAATACATCAGAAGCAGCAATTAACACTTATGACCCATGGAGGCCCAACCATTATTTACAAACATTAGAAATTATGTGAAAAATATTTTCCATCAGGTCTTCTATGCGATACAGGAAGAATTTTTCAAATCGGAGTTTTAGGAGAAGAAAACGCAATTTACCATTATGCGCCCTAGCGGAAAGTTTATGATTTACGTGAAAATATTTGAATTTATGGGGAAAACATTTCTCATCGGAAACACTATCCAACAAAGAAGGAATTTTTTCAAATCGGACTTTTAGAAGTAGAGATATTGACAAAAATAAGATACACATCAACGCCCCCTGGTGTAGAAACCATGCATTATTTCAAGAAGAAAATGTTCCTAAAAGGTCTGTCGATGTGAGTAGCATCGGTCAACAAAATACTTTTTTTTTCAATCGAGATGTTAGAAGCTCATATTTTGCTGCAAATACATCAGAAGCGGAAATTAAGACTTACGCCACCTGGTGGCCAAACCATGTTTCTACAAAAATTAGAAATTATGTGCAAACGATTTCCCATCAGGAGCTGTATCCGGTGCACAAAGAATTTTTCAAATCGGAGATTTAGAAACAGAGAAATAGTGGGAAACGCAATTTGCCATAGACTTTCCGCTAGGATGCCTAGCGGAAAGTCTATGAATAACTTGAAAATTTTGAAATTATATGAAAGACATGTCACACTGGAAACACTATTTAACAGAGACGGAATTTTTCACATCGAACCCCTAGAAGTAGAGATATTGACAAAAATAAGATATACAGCTACGTCCCCTGGCGTAGAAACCATGCACTATTTTAAGAAGAAAATGTTCCTAAAAGATTTGTCGACATGAGTAGTATCGGTCTACAAACGACGTGTTTTTCAATCGAGAATTTAGAAGCTCATATTTTGCTGAAAATACATCTGAAGCGGAAATTAAGATTTACGCCCCTTGGTGGCCAAACCATTTTTTAAACAAAAATGAGAAATTATGTGCAAACGATTTCCCATCAGCAGCTGTATCCGGTGCAGAAAGAATTTTTTCAAATCGGAGATTTAGAAGCAAAGATATAGGGGGAAAAGCAATTAACCTTTACGCTCCCCTAGCGGAAAGTCTATGAACTACTTGAAAATTTTGAAATTATATGAAAAACATGTCACACGGAAAACACTATCTAACAAAGAAGGAATTTTTCAAAACGGACTCCTAGAAGCAGAGATATTGACAAAAATAAAATATACATCTACGCCCCCTGGCGGAGAAACTGTGAAATATTTTAAGAAGAAAATATTCCGTAAAGGTTCATCGATGTGAGTGGCATCAGTCCACGAAATAATTTTTCAATGGGTATGTTAGAAGCTCAGATTTTATGGCAAATACATCAGAAGCAAAAATTAACTCTTACGCCCCCTGGTGGCCAAAGTATTCTTTACCAAAAATTCGAAATTATATGCAAAAGATTTTCCATCAGGAGATGTATCCGCTGTACAAAAAAATTCAAATCAGAGTTTTAGGAGAAAAGTTTTCGTGAAAAATGTAATTTACTTTTACGCCCCTAGCGGAAAATCTGTGCGTTCTTTGGAAAAGAAACTATATCTAAAATACTCTTCGACATAAATGGAATCGAAAGATAAAAGATTTTTTCAATCGGATGTTTAGAAGCAAATATGTGGAATAAAACGTAATTTTGAATTCGACATCATCTGCATTTACGCCCTCTAGAGGCGAAATTGTACATCGTAAGAAAAAACGAAATGAAGGAACATCATTCGCATATTTCGAACTTCCGAATGCAAAAAAGAATTTTTTCAAATCGGACTAATAGTTGCAGAGATATCGTGGGTACAGGCGGACGGACGGACGGACATACCGATAACAGAAGCACGATATTTTTTTTACAAAAGACGTGCTAAAAATAGGTAGATTCAAAGGTGGCATGATTAATAACGAAGACATAAGATCTAAGGTGAGTATTTTTGTTGCAGAAGGCAAAGTTATTAAATGCATGCGTAGATTGCCACAAATTACACGCTACAAGCATTGTGCAAAATATTAGATTAAAGGGGAAAGACATTTAGCAACAATTACTTCGTTTTACTAAGGTTTCGTTGTATTTTGGCCCAGCTTCATCAAGCCCATTTCTATTTAAATATACAAATAGCATGGAACAGAATCAAAGTGTTGGCGCCCACAGATTTTATCAGTTGAAACCCTGCTCTTGATCTGCTGGTAATTCCATGTCGTTGACAAGTGGTGAAGAAGTTTTATTTATACGTAAAGCTTCCAAAACATTAAATGGTTGAAGGAATCTTGTGTTTTCAAATAGAAATGTATGATTATTTTCTTGACAGTGTTTAGCTACGGCGAAGCTCACAATTCCGTAAGTAAGTATTTTCTTCCTTCAATCGATAACTCAATTTTCTACAGCTCTGTGTACATATGAAAAACCACATTCAAATGGGACTTTATATATTTCCCACGAATTTATGTCTACAACATGGTTCTTTAATCCAAAATATTCATTTTGTTTGTGGGTTTAAAAATCACCTTAAAATTAAAGATTTCGATATATATTTTTTTTAATTTTGAAGGCAAAGTCACGAGAAAACGGAACAGCTGCAAAATGCTCTGGTAATGGATGCACAGTAGGAGTTAACGGGATACAGACTTTGCTTTCTGAAAGTTTTTAAAAGCTTTGTTTATAATGGTAGGTCTTATCCTACCTGAGCCGCAACACTTTAAAGAAATCAAAAACGTTTTTTAAGAAAAGGTCTTCATCTGAGAATATATGAACCGCGTGGTATACGTAATTATAGAAGGCGCTGATTTTTTGTTGCCAAATGTGAATGGACTTGGCATGTAATGGTAAAACAATAGCTAAAGCCAGAATGAATGGTAGTTACGTGAAATTGTATTTAGGAGAAATCCTTCTGAGCATGTACCAAAACTCAAGAAATGATAGTCAAACATTATTTTTAATTTCGTAGCTGGATTTTATTTCAGGATTAATAGAATTAACAAGTTTGACTAACTTCGGAAATTCAGGATTCTTACCCTTGCATTCAACGAATTTATGTTCTACCCGTGGTAGAAATATTTCCACTCATGTTCGACGCATTTGACTAAACCATACGTAGGATATTTAGGTATTTTTGTTGCCTGGGAGTGGAAATCATTTTAAGAAAAGTGGTACATCCTAAAGCAGTTGCACGCGGACAAAGGAGAAGACCTGGAATAAGATGTAGAGATGATGTAAAATTAGCCGTTAGATAGAGAGGAAGGGAGTGAGAGTGGGAATTATCAGAGGAGAAAAACCTGGCAATTGAGTCGAAAGTGATGGAAAGAGTAAATAAGTAATGGGCAGTAACTGCAACTTTTACTCAAGATATGTGTTCTTTTGGTTCTTCTGTAGTATCTCACTAACATGAATACTTAATTCCAGTACAGCAAGAATACTTCTGGTACAGATGTGCGATCCAATAATGTATTAATGTAATTAGCTACTTCCGCTAATAGACTTATGACGGCGATATGCATAATCCAGTCAAAAAATTGTGACAACTCCTGAAGTAAGAAGGAACCATAACCAGCACCAACATGGCTTGCGTATAAACGCATGAAAGTCATTGTGACGTATATTCTAAATTAACTTTCCTTTTTAGTTTCTTTCCCTATGTAAATCTTGAGTTTATTCTGTTATTCTTCACTCTTAACGTGATATCTTTCTCTTAAACGAATACGTTTGGCAACACAATTGAGGTTCAATGCACGTGACGTATGCCTGAGTTTTAATAAGAACAAGAGATAAAAACGACGACTGATCTATAGCTTGAGAGCGTTGGGTTGTAAACTGATTATTGATAGGAGTGTTGTGATAATGTATGGTGTGTGGAGCGTTCACTACAATATGCTACGTTACGATGTGTGTGCTACATCCTGAATAAAGCATCTTTCCCATAAGTTGACTTCTGTTATTTACATGTTTCGTCTGGCCGTTAAGGTTTCTTTCATTTAGGAACTATTTCTTAGTATGTTGATGTGTTAAAACAACGTAGAAGTAGAAAAGACTTTTACGCTATATCATGTAAGGCATTTAAAAGGATACGAACACGAGAATGGTATGCAGTTTCTCTTGAAAATGGGAAAAGGACGTGATCTACCAGAGTTTGGAAAAGGAATGATTGTTGGCTATCAATTGAAGGATAGTAGGATTACTAGAACGGCAGATATTGTGGGCTGCTCACGTGGTGTATTTGTGAGAGTGTTCCAGAAATGGAAGGTAACCGGCAAGACCTGCAGTGAACGAGATAACAGCCGACGCCCATGGAGTATTGACGAACGTGGGCTGCGACAGCTTTCAGGACTAGTACGACCCATGAGACGAGTCACAGTAGAACAACTAGCTAGAGCATTTAATTCAAGTACATCGAAGAGCGTACTGCAGACCACATTCCAACGAACTCTGCTCTCTATGGGTCTCCGGAGCCGCTGTCCTTTAGTATTAAGAAAGATACGGAAAAGCGTGAGGGTATTTACAAAGCTAATCTGAATCTCAGAGGACAGCTTAATGAATATGTATGCACAAGAATATAAGAAAGAATATTTCCGTAAAGAAATTTATAAGACATATAGGAAGGCATTTTTCGGTAAAGTTTCCATAAACGTAGACTGCAAGTAGAAAATGTGCATCTCAGATAGATATATTTTTTTCGCAAATCAAATTATGCATTTCAGTTCCCTTCTGACTATCATATTGCAGTTTAGTATGTAAAAGAAGCACACACACATGCTGCAGGTTATGCATGCTCTCTCTCTCTCGCTCCCTCTCTCTTCATACATTAATTGGCTTTATTATAAAAAGACTAAAAAAAATGCTCCGTGAACTCATTACATGAAACCACGTGACGCTGAAGAAAACTATTTTATCTAGTTATTGCAATACTGGGATATTGTGGTGTTTTGACAAATGTACGTTCTATTCTCAAAACATTAGCTTTCCAGTTTCTTATTTCCTGAATTCAGACCTTAATTTTTTTATTCGAGGTAATTTGCAATTCCATGAAGTACTTGCATAAGTGTAAGAGCTTGGAATAATTTCCCTTACATTTAAATAATCCTAGTGAATAGCTAAAACTCTGTCTATAACGCTTCTTTCTGAATGAACATAGTTCCTTCAAACTTAAAGATTTATTTTACTATCGTCACCTTCTTTTTGCTAAATGCATGTTAAGAAAAATATCGCTTTCCTACAACCCTAAAAAATGTGCATATTTTAATCTGCCTAAATCTTTACCTACAGCAGTGGACGGTGACTTTATGGTTTTAATAGGAATTCGTTTATCAAAAACGTCTTCACTTTTCTTGGTGCCGGTTGTTCACTCAGCTGCAGAAAATAACCGTCTCAGACCTATCTCAAAATGGATGGAATAAATAAAGTGTGAGCTTTTGAAGATAAAGTATATACAGCTTGTCTGTTGATACTTAAAATTTCCATGAGATTTTTCAGAGCTTAGTTTTGTTCGTAAATGCTTGAAAGGTTTTATTTTATTTTTTGGATCACAGAAACAGCGTTACTAAATTGAGAAATGCGCATATATGTTCCTTGGATTTATCATTCATAAACTAAAAGCCAAAATATTAAAAATACATTCGTCTGCTCTTCTATACCGACTTGGATTTTTGGCATTTGCACTGCATTTCGTATGAGATTAAGGGCGTAAAAGTGTGCATGGCTTTACGAAGTTTGAGTTTCAAAAGTCGTGGTGGAATGTTAACCAAACTAGAAACACGCGAAATGCGGAAAATTCGTTTAAAATGGATAGCTCTACATTCATATACTTCTTTTTTTATATTTAAAACACTACTTCTTAGTAAAAAAGAAAAGGACCCTAACATAAATCGTGTTAAATTTCTTGAAATGATTCAAATGCATTGCTATTTGCTATTATCAGTTGCTGAATAAATTGATATTTATATGTGTTCATAACAGAAAGCAATGCATATAATAAATATTTTGCTAGTCACTTTGTGAACTGATTAAGCTCCTCACTAAAATATTTGCTACCTCATTTATTTTTGGTAAATGAAAAGAAAGTTGAAATCACTTACCAGAGCTCATCATCGCAGTGACTCTCAATCTTCTAGTACATTTTTAAATCTATGTCCAAATGTTCTGCTTTTCTTCCGTTTTAGACAGCACGATGAAAGTTTATTATTTTGCTTAGCATTATATATTTGCACCATCAATTATGGGTAAAAAAAAATAAAGCCCTGGGTATTTTGACTGCGACATTTTATTTAAGGTGCTCAGGCATAACAGGGTTGTAAAGAAAGAAACGAAAAAATGATAGATATTATAAAAATAAGTGTATTAAAATTAAAACAAATATTTTATCCCTTAATAAACCTTTCTTTTGGGAGTTAGTATCTTTTATCTAGCAAGGAAAAGATGTGGAGCCTTTAAGACCAAATCGACATTTGAATTTTTAAACATTAAAGGATTAACATCAAGTTTGACCTTTTCTTTCCATTGAAGTATCCATAGGATTTGCGAACAGTTTGCAGATTTTACTAAACGAGGGTCTAGTAAAACACTGTTGTATCTCCGGCTAACCCAGCAGTTATTCCCATGATAGGAATGAAAAAGACATGCGCAAGTAAAAGCTATTTTTGTTTACCGTTATTAAGAAAGTTCTCTTAACTTTTGTTTCGTATTTTTTTCACTAAGCGCGGATTAATTCTTTCAAAGGGAAGTCTTCTGAAGCTAATTTGGAATGTAATTATACAAACCTCTCCTGTCTTTTTTACTTTGTGAAGAGAAACTAAACAAGCAAAACACAGTTCATAAAGCCGATTAATTTTTCGAAGCGCTGTTTATCTTTTCCAAAACTGTTGTAGTAAACAAAACATCTTCAACATATCTCTCGTTTTTTGTTTTACACGCTTAGTTTTCCTGCTTAAGGTATTTCCATTTTTATACTGCACGCTGAAAATTCTGGTTTCGAGCTGCACCGTAAACATACACAAAAAGATGTAAGTATCAGAAGAAATAAAATTCTCCTATTCGACACTACGTATGTGTATAACGAGTGATCACTGAATTATGACCACACCTATTAAAAGTGTATGCGGTCCGCTGACTACGGGATTTCCCAGAGGGCGCGATTAGTCGACCGAGTAGTGGGTAGTAAATTTCGGATGGACATGGGTAAACTAAATAGCTTATTTGACTTTGAGAAAGGACAGATTGTGGGTGCTCGGTAGGTGGGCACCTCGATTTTCCAAGCGGCTGGACTCCTGCGTTGTTCACAAGCCGCCGTAGTTAGCGTTTATCGATACTGGCGTAAAAATGGTCAAACAACGATCCGGAGGCAACAATTATCAGGACAGCGAGAAGTCGATGTGAATGGTGAGCGCTTCGACGACTTGCACAGGCCAAGAGACGCAGTACTGTCTTACAGTTGACTACCCCATACAACAGAAATCAATCCGGGACAGTATTTTTCATCACCATGCGTCACAAGCTGGCGCTTATGGGCTGTAACAGCAGACTACAACCTCTCGTACGTACTGTTCATCGTCGTAAAAACTCGCCTGGTGCAAAGGTCATGCAAGTGGGACGTCGGATGGTTGGGAAAACGTGTACTGGTCTGACTAGACGCGTTTTATACTCCACTTCTTGGATGATTGTGTACGTATTTGGCGCAAACAACATGAGGTACTCGAACCATCCTGCATGGTCTCCACAGTACAAGCCGGTGGAGGAGGTTGTATGGTATGGGGGATGTTTACCTTGCAGGAACTTGGACCCCTGGTGCATGTGAAACAACGTACGACTGGTGCCGCTGTCGTGAATTGCTTGCGAACACTGTACACCCAGCAACGTTGCACTTTTTCTTGAATGGAGATGGTGTCTTCCAAGATGACAATGTGCTGAGCCTAAGGTCAAATGTTGTGCAGTAATGGTTTGAGGAACAGAGTTCCAGCATTCCGAACGGCAACTGTGTCTTCCAAGATGAAAATGTGCTGAGCCACAGGTCAAATGTTGTGCAGGAATGGTTTGAGAAACAGAGTTCCAGCATCCCGAACGGCGACGGAGTCTTCCAAGATCACAATATGCTGAGCCACAGGTCCAATGTTGTGCAGGAATGGTTTGAGGAACAGAGTTCCAGCATTCCGAACGGCGACTGTGTCTTCCAAGATGACAATGTGCTGAGCCACAGGTCCAATGTTGTGCAGGAATGGTTTGAGGAACAGAGTTCCAGCATTCCGAACGGCGACGGAGTCTTCCAAGATGACAATGTGCTGAGCCACAGGTCCAATGATGTGCAGGAATGGTTTTGAGGAACAGAGTTCCAGCATCCCGAACGGCGACGGAGTCTTCCAAGATCACAATATGCTGAGCCACAGGTCCAATGTTGTGCAGGAATAGTTTGAGGAACAGAGTTCCAGCATTCCGAACGGCGACTGTGTCTTCCAAGATGACAATGTGCTGAGCCACAGGTCCAATGTTGTGCAGGAATGGTTTGAGGAACAGAGTTCCAGCATTCCGAACGGCGACGGAGTCTTCCAAGATGACAATGTGCTGAGCCACAGGTCCAATGATGTGCAGGAATGGTTTTGAGGAACAGAGTTCCAGCATTCCGAACGACGAAGGTGTCTTCATAGATAACAATACGCTGAGCCACAAGTCCAATGATGTGCAGGAATGGTTTGAGAAACAGAGTTCCAGCATTCCGAACGACGAAGGTGTCTTCGTAGATAACAATACGCCGAGCCACAGGTCTGATAATGTGCAGGAATGTTTTGAGGAACGCAGTTCAGACTTCAAGCATATCTATTGCTCTCCGAACTCCCCCGATATCAATCCTATAGAGCACTTGTGGGACATTATGGAAAGGCATATCAGGCTTAGTATTAGTATTAACGACTTCCGTCTAGTTTCACGATAAAATAAGTTAAAACTACATTGGAAGTTAAAACTTTATTAATTTATTAAATATTAATTTCGGGCATTACTATACGCCCATCTTCAGACGGTAAAATTAGACCGTCCATCCAAGTATATATAGGTAACAGTTGTGGATATAACGAATTTTATTGAATCGATGTCACGTCGGATAGCTGCTGCAATGATGGCGAAAGGAAGACTTACGAAGTATTCGGTATGTGGTCGTTTTTCATTTGTCGTTCAGCGTCTATTGACTGCTCAATAAATTACGTCCACCCGCCTAATACGACATTGGTCCTCCTTCCACACAGTGAAGGCTGCTACCTGGCTTGTCATTATCTCCCCGAGGAGTCTCTTTAGAATTGTGGATATCCGCAACTATGCTATATGTACTACGGTCCACAGTTCCTGCATGGAGCGGGACGATGTGTCCAACTACCTGATCTGGCATTCCACAGTTTCTCACTGTAGATCAGTTGAGGTACGGTCAGGTAAGTTCGGGTGCCATTCAAAATGTCCATATTCGTCAAACTATTGTCGCCTTGTCATCATCAATCCATTTCAGCCATATGATTGTATAAATTTCCGTTCACGATGAAGAACATTATCGCTCTGTAAGAACCGATCTTGCTGTGGGTTGGTGTACATTGTGTGCAGGCAGTCTATGGTAGTAGCAGGCAGGGTGGGAAATGAGAAAAATTTGGCTTGTGCAAAATTGCGCCTGTAGCTAAACTTCTAGGCGTAAATCTTGCTGTACCATAAGCAGAATCTGTTTTTCGAGTTAGGGCAGTACCATAAGCAGAATCTGTTTTTCTGAGGGCAGTGCCACCGCCAGAGGCACTGCCCTCAGAGAAACCATGTAGATCTTCTGTTTTCAGTGATGACGTTTTACTTGAACTTCCCCTCGTATGGCGCACATTTCTTCAAGCCTGACACGTTTCTGTGGCCATTTTCCATTGTCGCATGCACGCGACGCAACGTAACCTTACCTTTTTTTAATGTTTACCTTTTTTAAATTTTGTCTGTTGTTTTATTCTGTTGCTAAGCCGAAGCACGGATAAGCCTGACGAAGGCACCGGTCGGTGTCGATAGCTTGCGCTTAAATTTTTGTACGTCTATGCCAATAAACAGATATTTTATTATTATTTTTTATTGTCCCATATAAATGAAACTTAGGGTATACAACTGGCGTAGTATACCCTAAGTTTCATTTTATATGTGACATTTTTTTAATTCTCTCATATGTTTTAAATTTGACCTATGTGAATGAAAAATGTTATGGGGAATAATATTTTTACATTTTTAAACCACATTTTATCAAAACTCACTGTAAACTGCAGTTTAAAACTTTTATTTTTTCAGTAAACTGTTCTTTATTTCCTCCAACATATGTATAACAAATACCATCGAAACTAAATTGAAATTTGCTGTATTTTCATAATTGGGAATTTGAGGTACATCATATTCACCTTCTTGTACTTAAAATAAACTACATGCATGAATTCACATATTTCTGTAATTCCACAGATTTGCCAGTTTAAAAACAGAATGAAAAGGCACCGAAAATCTTCGGCCATTTACTGAGTTTTCATCATCTACACTACATGAGTCACAGACATTAACATAATTAGTCCGTACGTCAAAAATTACTCAGCTATAATTACCAAAATTTTATAAGTTTTACAAACACCATTCTGTATGTCGCAAAGTAACAATTCATTAACCTTTTTATGGCCTTTAGGGTCCTAAGATCCCAGAAGATCTTTGAGGTGTGATAACTCTGCTAGCTGTTGTATTTTTTAATGCCATTTCGTGACGTTTTGCGCAGCTGTTTTAGTTTTATAGTAGATTTATCTTAACTCCACCAAGGAAAACATAATATCAAATATAATTTCTAAACTAACAATGAACTTAAATTTGTTTAGTCGCGAATTTGCGCCTGTGCCCAAAATACTTGTCGAAACAATTACGTTCGCATTTTACGCCTTACACCCGCTAATTCATCCCCAAGCGCGGTGGCGCATTGGTCTAAGCGCTGACGCCTATGATCATTCGGCCGAGTTGGGCCAGTGTTTGAATCCCTGCTGAGGCATGAGTATTGTTTATATTGAATTATTTTTAGTAAATAATTAGTATTATTTTTTGGATTTCATGAAATAAATTTGGATTTATTAAATATTATAATTTTTAATTAAAGAAGATATCTTTTATTTTTTAAATCAGTAAGTATTTTTAAGTATTTCTCAAAGAGATTTTGGTAATTAATATTTGCTAAATCTAAAGGCAATGAATTCTCATTATCTGGGCCACAATAGTGTGAACTTCGTTTCTATAGTTTAGTGTTAGGCTGTATTGTGCGAAACGGTAATCTATTTCTTTTTTAGTAGTTGTGTCTATTGCAATTAATTTCAATTAAATCTATATGCAAATCGTTCTTAAGTCTCTGAAACATAATTTTCCAAGGTTATAATAGAAAAGTTGATGTATTGTTAGTATTCGAAAACAACTCGGGTAAACTGGAGGATGTATATGTGAATATACACTGAAGTGCCAGAAAAACTAGTACACCAGTCTGACACTTGGTAGGTCCCGCAAGGGAGCGCAGGACTGCAGAAATACGACGGGGCATGAACTCTACTAGCTTTTGGAAATATGATGTAGGTAATGCACACCATATTTCGTGCAGAGCGTTCCACAATTCGGGTGCATTCCGAGGTCTCGGATTCCTGTGTTCGATAGCGCGTTGTATTTCATCCCCAATGTGTTCTATCACGTTCAGATCTGGGGACTTGGGTGGGAATGGCAACACCCCAAACTCAGATGAATGCTCCTCTAACCATGATGTGGCGTCCCGACACTTGTGTGGAGGTACATTGTCCAGTTGGAACGGGACCAACCCATCAGCATGAATGCAGGACATGAACGGGTGTACCTCGTCAGAAATGATGCGCACATAGCGTTGGCCGGTCACAGACGTTTGTAGACGTACAAAGGGCCCCAGTTAAGTCTAGCTAAACACACCCCATACCATTACGGACCCCCACCAGCCGGTACAGTTCCCTGTTGACAGGCGGGATCCATGGCTTCATGGGGTTTGCGCCACACACGAATCCTTCGATGCAGTTGGAAACAAGACTCGTCAGACCAAGCTACTTGTTGTCAGTCATCAAGTGTCCAGTGGCGGTGTTGCCATGCCCAAGCGAGGCGCATAGCTCTGTGTCGCGCACCCATCAAGGGGACTCGAATTGGGCGTCAGCTCCCAAAGCCTATATCGTGCAGGCTACGTTGCACAGTCCGGACGCTGATGCTTGCTAAGGCTCCAGCTTTGAATTCCGATGATGCCTGCAAGAGTGATGCACGCCTATCGCGTGAAACGATTCTCGACAGCCGACGATGGTTACGTTCACCCAATGTCTTTTTACGGCCACACTGGTATCGTAGGTTGGAGGTTTTGTCTGAATTCTTGTAGTCACGGTACACCCTTGCAATGGTCGTCCGTGAAAATTCGAACTTCTTTTCTACCTCCGAAATACTATGGCCCATCTCACGAGCGCCAACTATGACGCCGCGTTGAAAATCGCTTAAATCGTTATTACTTGTCATTCTCAATGCCGAAAACAGCTCTGACAGCTGGCAAGGATGTCTATTATATACGCACTGGCGGACGCAACCGAGTACGCGCGTAGGTGATGTTGCTATGTATTTTGCATAAGCTCGTCTGTACGAGTTTTTCTGGCAATTCAGTGTATATGTATAGTCATAGTAGTACTTCTTTTTAAATGTAGGTCTATTTATTTAATATATTTGTTTTGTAATACCAGTAAATTATTTAAATTTGCTTTAGTTGTTTGTCCCCAAGATAAAAATCAGTAATTAATGTGAGTTTGAAATAATGAGTAATACCAAAGTATTAGTGTTTTAACTGAAGGAATTGTTAATATTGTGCAAATGAGACCAATATTTCTAGATAATTTATTCGAACGTATTTCTATATGTTTAGTCCATCGTAAGTCAGGGGTAAAATTATCTCCCAAAAAAAAAAAAAAAATATGGTACTATTTCAACTATTTTACTTTCTAATAATAAATTTATAGTATGATCCTATTTAGAAATTCTTCTAAAAATCAACTGAGTAAAAGCAGCGTTTTCTACTGGGTCGAGGTGCAGCGTCTACCATGAGCAAATATAAGGGCTATATGCAGTCGCTCAACCTTATTTAGGGTCGCTGCTTCCAGGGTGGAGAGGCAACCGGTGCCATCAGACAACCACACCACCCATGAGTGCCTCATGCAAGACTCGAACTATGTCCCAACTGGGACGCCTGATTACGCGAGTCTTCAAAATATATATCTTTTATCGGTATTTAAAAATATTTTAGCCCTCAGAAATATACAGCTTTTGGATTAATATGTTGCAATGTGCTACACATGACAATCAGAGCTAAGAGGTAACTACGAAGTTAAATTACTTATGCAACTTGCCTGGGTATTTAGCTTTCAATTACATATGTAAGAATGTACGTATAAAGATCATCTTTAAAATTTGTGTCTTTTATTTAAAGATAAAAAAGTAGATAAGAATTAGAGAAAGCTGCTACTTGTATGAAGAAAATGTAGCGTAGTTATCTACTTTTCCGAAAAAGTAATTGTAGCATTAGCAAGCTACTTCTTCAAGAATGTAGTAGTAGCATTAGCAAGCTACGTCTTCAAGAATGTAGTAGTAGCATTAGTAAGCTACTTCTTCAAGAATGTAGTTGTAGCATTAGCAAGCTACTACTTCAAGAATGTAGTTGTAGCATTAGCAAGCTACTTCTTCAAGAATGTAGTTGTATCATTAGCAAGCTACTTCTTCAAGAATGTAGTTGTAGCATTAGCAAGCTACTTCTCCAAGAATGTAGTTGTAGCAGTATCAGTTGCATCAAGCATGCACTGTTGGAACCTTCTTTGAATTTTCCGTAACCTATATATGTAATTTTAATTATGTAATATGTTTCTGATTCATAAGCAAGAACTGGAAGGATGCATTTTGATCAAATGCTTTCCTTTCAAGACGTAATGGTTAATTGCTTTCGAAAATTATACTGTTTCTTCCAAAAGCACTCCAGCCAAGTTTCTTGACGGCCATTTATTTCTTTTTCGATGTGGTGTCCGTATGATATGTTTTATCCAAGATAAATGAAGATACACTCGCAGCCAAATTAAAATTTTCGGTTAATGTAGAATTTCGTCTTTTATGTGCTACAAGTCACGTCTAAAGAAACCTTTATCAGCACATTAAATATGAATGATGCTTCACCTTCTTGTTCATGCTGGCTTGACTTAAGATGTTCGATCTTCTGGGAATATCAAATTTTTACATATCACGAAAAGAAAAATTAAAAACGATGTTGTTTTCTAAGTCGAAAACTTGTCATTCAATAAACCAAAAAACCCGAACATGTTTTTTATTCGAAGCGTATTTTATTTTATAAGCTGAAATGTGTAAACATCGATACAAACAAAGAGCGCAGGTAGTCTTTGAAGAGTAAAATGTATTAAAAATAAATTGCTGTTTCCATGCATTTTTTCAAGCAACCTAGCGAATAAAGTATTTAGTAAAGTATTGCTACAATCTGCTTTCGAGTGAAACACACTAAAACGAATGGTGTATAAGACTACAAAATATATATTTAGGAAAACTGTAAACTACGAAAGAAGTATATATCTCATTAAAAAGAATGTGCTTTTTTTTTTAACAAAAAATAAATTATTTTTTGTTTAAAACTTCAAGAAAATGTTTATTCGGAGTTGATAAAAATTTTGTTTGTCATAAGTTACCCATTTTGGATAATGCCTTGGAAGTTGAAAGTACTACGATACACACTACTGAATTTTTCATTCAAAACGCGACATAGACGATGAAAGAAGCACGGTGTTGGTAAGTGAATTTCTATGTCTCGTTTGATAACACACATAACAGAATATCGTTAGAAACAGCAACAGGTGGGAGACCATGTACTTCGTTCTGCAGGTCCGTATCTCCGCTTCGAAACTTCGCAAACCATCGCCGAATGGATTGTTCGTTGACTGTATTATCCCCAAATGCTTTGTTAACGTTTCAAGCAGCAATTCCTGCAGAATGGCCCAGCTTAAATTGATGCAGGAAGATGACACAAATCCGGCATGTGCACATTTCCTTTGCAAGCCACGTTACGTCCAAACTAACCATGCCTGAATCTTGCTCTTCGCACTCGTGCTAGCTATTTATAGTAACTCTGGGAAGTAATACCCGCAACACCTGTGAGTGGTTCCATTCCATTGTGGCGGCAAGGATGAAAAACGTTTTTCTATGCCAAGCCGCAAAGGATTTAAAAGCATTGGGATCATCATTTGCTCACACAGTTGCTTCATTTAGAATCCGGAAAATACAAATTCTATGCTCATTATATATTAAAGTTTTAAGTTATTTTGTCGTTTGCAGTTCCTAGAATCATACAACAATCTATTAGAAGGTAAAATGGGATTTGTTATCAGCAATATCGTGTAATGGTATGGAAAAACAAATAATTAGGATAGTTCGGAAACGGAAAATAGAGCAATAAAAAAGGAGACAAAGGAGAGTTTCTCAAAACCCGTAATAATTCGTCAAAAATAATGGAAAAATATCGTGAATGTGAGTAAAACACAAATGAACTTTCGTGTAAAATAAAGATCAACGTTGAAAAAGAGAAATACTCCCATTATTTGTTTTCCTTTTGTATGCATGGCTGTCGCTGTATTTGGATCTATTTTGGTTAATATTTTTGTTATTTAGCAGATATTTTAAACAATAAATATGTAATATATTACGATTTTTCATGTTTGACTGTCCGCCTGCATACACAATGGTCAACGGTCTACAAATCAGATTCGAAAACTTCCGTTTGAACTGAAAACAGATTAATTTTTGTGCAAATGTTAAGTGAAGGATTGGGACGATGAATTTGAAGTGATGACGGTACTTAATAATTAAGATCTATTTACTAAAACACTTCTAACATGCCTGGGCCGCAGGACGCACATGAGATAAAGGCAGATAACAGTGGAGCACATGTCCGTGTAGCTCAGTTGGGAGAGCAACTTACTCCGGAGTGAGGGGACCTGGGTTCGATGCCCGGCGTGGACAAACGTGTCACATTGGCGCCCGAACTTCAAGGATGACCTGGCCGTTACGTCTCTCGCAATGGTGTGATGTTCTTTCCACACAGAGACACAGGCAAAATGAGAATCCCTTCTTCAGTGCTTCGGAAAAATAAATGTGTGTGATGTTACGTTCCACACACCAAATTGTCTATGATTTCTCAAATGCACGTTATTCATAGGATGGCTGCCTACAGCGACACATGGTCCCTGCTGACCCATGGGCCATGGCCCCGGCCCTCTTTCGGTTCGGGAGGGGGAGAGAGATGTGACGTGCCTGCTCCGCAGGACGCACATGAGATAAAGGCAGATACCAATGAGAGCACGTAGCTGAGTTGGGAGAGCGACTTACGTCGGAGTGAGGAGACCCGCATTCGATGCCCGGGATGGACAAACCTATGTTTTCACACAGTACAAAATCCCCAAGACCGGGGAACCCATGGGGTGCCTTAAAGTTGTTGATAAATGACACCCTTAAACTTGAAAAAAGTGAGCTTTACCACAAAAGTAACGCTTGCATAATTGACGGAATATCGTGCGGTTGACACAAGTTGTGATCTATTAGTTTCGCTTCTATCAAGTCATATACCAAGGGGCCGGAGCACTAGGAAAACGTGATGTTACATCTAGTGAAGCCATGAAGAAGCTGGCATCCCCTGAATCAGAAGTTCGGCTTCTATTAAGAGTCTGAGCGGAACTGTTGACTGAATACGGAGATGAGGCGACAAGGGATGCCAAGAAAAACAAAAGTTATAGCACAATTTTTTTTTGCCCGTAGTGGGATACGAATTCATGTCTAATAACTCAACTATGCCGGAAATCTTATGGCTTCTTTATTGTTGATATGATTCACGCCTTACCTCAGAAATACGTTATATACGTCATGCTACGAAGTATGTTACATTAATCCCCCCTTGAGAAAACCGGGGGCACGAAATTCCAGGATGAGAGTCATCGGACAATCGTGCTCGAAGAATCGTCTCAGCGTAAAAGGATTAAACTAATTAATCACTTTCGCTGTGTGGAAGAATCATCACACATATCTTTCAAACCTAACGGTCACGAGATTTTCTTCATTTCGGGGGCTAATTAAACATATAACCGTGCTTGCCAGCTATGGCGCTAGAGCCCAGTCATCCCACTTCAGAGCAGCTGTTCTTCCAAATGAACTACACCAGCAGTCTTATCGCTGCTTTAGTGTAGATGAAACACATACATCTCCTCAGCAATCCTCAGCTACGTCCTATCACGTAGTACGTTACATCACTTTAAACTAGTGTTGAAGTGGATGCTGATATATGTACTGTTTAAATTATGCTGTCTTCCTCGGTGCCTTAAACATTACCTTTTTTTAAATATTTAGATGAATATCTACACAACAGAATGTTTTTGAGGGGAAGCATCTTTCTTCCTTCGAAAGCAGGAGATATATACACGGTCGAGTCACATTATTGTGACCCTCAGCTAATATCCAGACTAATCGCCGTTTGCAGCGCGGACAGCAGCTAGACGGGCTAGTAGTGACTCAGTTAGGTGCTGGAAGGTGTTTACATGGATGTGGAGCCATGCTGACTGCAGTGTATCTGACAGCTGCTGGAGGGTGCGGGGTGGGGGATCCATAGAGCGAACACCACGACCGAGGTGGTCCCACAGATGCTCAATTGAGTTTAAGTCTGGGGAATTAGAGTGCCAGGGAAGTACTTTGAAGTCTTCATCGTATTCTTCCATCCACTCTCGGACATTTCTAGCTGTGTGAACGTCGCATTGTCGTGCTGGAGGATCCTATCCGCTTTAGTGAAGACAATCAGTATGTATGGGTGTGCGTGGTCTTCAAGGATGGATTCATAACGAATTCGGCCGATTAGCGCCTTCTACAGGTATGAGTGGACCCTGAGAATGACACGAAACCATTCCCTAGAACATAACGCTAACCCCACCAGCTTGTGTTCTGCCAGCAATAGTTGACGGGTGTTTGTTCTCCAATGTTTCTCGCCTTATGCGACAACGTATATCCGTTCTATGTAGCAGAAAACGTGACTCATCGGGGAAGGCAATCTTTTGCCAATCAAAGGAGGTCCAATTCCAATACTGCCATGCAAATGTAAGCCTTTTCTACCGATGCACCTTCGTTAACATAGGTGCAGTGACCATCGCTGAACTGTCGTTTTAGACACACTTCCGGTAGCCCCCTGGTTTATTCGGCCAGTGAGTTGCTCCTCTATAGTCTGTCGATTGGCCCTCACGCACCTTCGAAGACGACGTTCACCTCTCACATCAACGGCACGTGGTGCTCCGCAGTTTCCACGTCGCTTATTCGCAATTGTGCCATTTCTCCAATCACGATACCCTTTAACCACAGCAGCACGCGAACAGTTAACAAACTGCGCTGTTTCAGAAATATTACCACCCTTGGCCCGAAATCCGATAATCATCCCTTTTTGCAAATCTGATAAATCGCTCCTTTTAACCATGACAGCAATTAGTGAATCGTTTGCAGATTGCCTACAGCACACCTTATAAACCCTCCAAGCCAGCTGACGAAACGTGCCTTCTTTCATTTGCGACACTCGGTTGACGTCAAAATTAGGACGTGGTCACAATAACGTGACTCGGCTGTGCATATGTATTTCCTGAAGGTGATGTAGGTGATGTAAATAGATATTTGCATTTAGCACAGTATCGCAGCTTCTAAAGTTCTTATTTGGAAGATGATTTTTGCATCCGGTAATTGTATTGCCTAATTTTTTAAGATTTTTTAATATATTTTGAAACAAGGTCTTCTCGCTGGAAAAGAAAATTCTAGGTCTTAGTTCTGCGATTTTTCTTTCTTTCTTTTTTTTTTTTTACATAGGATTAGAAAAAGTATTTCAACATGACCTAGCATAAGCCGCCATTATTAATTGTTGGAAAAATCATGGGAACACCTTCAAAACAGCTATAGGTATATATAATTTATGACTACAAAACTTGTGGTTTTGAGATAAAATAAAAATACCAATGTTTACCACAATCAAAGGTTTAATATATATCGACTATAGTTTCGCTGAGCTTAGCATCATCAGGACGAATTGTCCTGATGATGCCGAGCCAATAGCTCTGCGAAACTATAGTCGTTATATAATAAGCCTTTGACTGTGGTAAACGTTGGTATTTTTATTTCATAGGTATATGTTTGGCTATCGATTACGTTTAGAACAGCTTCCATTCTTCGTCGAATAGACACAAATAAATCATGAACAGTGTTCTGAGGAACCAAGCCCGTAGCTGGAGGGGGCAGGGGGCATCCCCCACCTTGAGTGGGCAGTTTGTCGACCCTCGCATTTTCAGCGGTATATGCTCACAAGTATATACCCGACATAATTCCCCACCCTGAAAAAATAGTCCCCCACTCACCTTTAGAATCCTGTCTTCGGGCCTGTGAGGAACATTGGAAAACTTCTCATGGAAGAAAGGGTAAAGTCCCCTTAAATGACAATGGTGGAGAAATCTGCATCTCACTGAACACACCAACTCTGCGTACTAGGGCTCCAAAATATTTAAGTCTGGTGATTAATGGGTCAATTGTAAATGCTTGACATTAGTTTCATGCTCCAGAAACCAAAACTGCATACATCCAGCTGTAAGTATTGAATCGGAACAATAACAGCGTTTTCTTAGTATGATGAACTAGGTCGCCCAGAATGTAAAATCATATAGTGGGAGTATCTCACCCTTTTTCCGATGATGATAGGGTCTCAAGAACACCAAGAAAAAAACTGTCCGTACTATTATTCGTTCCCTACCAAGCTTGACGGTTGGCACACAACAGTCAGGGTTATGTTCCTCGGTATTCGCCAAACGTAAATGCTCCCCGAAGCTGCAAAAATTGTGAACGAAGATTCGTCAGACCAGATAATTTGTTTCCAATTATCCAGTGTATAGCTTTTGTGCTTGAGACACGACTGCATCATTCTTTATGCATTATCACCAGTAACGAATGTCAAGGTAATAGCGGCTGCTCCACAGTAAATTTTAGCTTTATGATGTTCCGAACTAATTGTTTTGTTAGATACCGAACTGCGTACACTCAAACGTATCTAAAAGTATTTCAGAGTTTGATGTGTTCGAGTATGTTTCGTTTCTCTGCTGTCTCTTTTAGCCAGCTTCAAGTTCCTGCCATTGGTGAATTTAAAAAACATCTCGAGATTAACAGTTTTTAGAATTTTTTGCAGTTTTGACACAATACCAATAACAAATGAAAATTACGCGTAATGGATGCTCAATAGGAGTGAGTGTGGAGAATGGCTTCAATTTCTGAAATTTGTTCAAAAATAGCATCGTAATAGACGGGTTATAACACCAGTGTGCCGTAATACTTGCAAGAAAACCAAGTACCCTTTTTAAACAGTTTTCGTATGAGCATATGTGCAAGAACGAGATACATAAGTTTTAAAAGGAACTAAGTTTCGGTTGCTAAGAATGATTGGACATGTCATGTGGACTTCTTTATTCTTATCCGACGTACAGCTATGCGAGATCGCGAAAGACTTATAACGAAGTAAATTTCTCCGTCATTTTTGGTCTACGCCGGGATTCGAACCCGAGGCCGCTTATTCCGGAACAAGTCGCTCTACCAACTGAGCTACGCAGACATTTATTCCGATTCCTATCTACCTTTATGTCGTGTGCGTCCTGCTGGCAGGTACGTCACAGACTCCTAATGTAATAAAAATATTGTTCTCTGTTGCCAGTAAAACATACCGTATTTTTTGACATATAATCCGCGAATTATGTATTAAAAACGTTATAAATTTAGGCTCTGTGGATAATACGCAGATACGGAAGGTAACATTTTTGTGGTACTTCGATTATTAGGAAAAATTCTCGTCGTCAGAAGAGGTCGTTTATTTGAAAAATTATTAGAAATGCTTTACTAACAGGAAAACACAGCGCAATGAGAAGATAAAGTTCCGAAAAGAGCTGGAAATAAGTTTTTTTTCTTAACTTACGAAAATTTTGATAGAAGACTAAAATACAACGCAGGCCGCATTATTTCTTCCCGTGGACAGCCACGTGCACTATGAGTTTAGCGTTTTTTTTATTGGAGGTTTAACGACCTCCGCAAGCAATTAAATGAGCTATAAGCAGTCGCCCATCCCTAATTTAGGGCTACTGACTCCAGGGGGAGAGAGAGAGCCAGTGCTAGAAGACAAACACAACATCCATGCCTCACCGCGATTCGAACCCGGACCCATCTCGTACTATTGGTCAGCAGCCATCGTTTAGACCACTGCTCCACCGGGGCGTCAGGTAGTTCAGCGTTACACACGTTCGTGAGTACCACAAGTTCAATTATAGAGCTGTAAAGTTTAACTACGGGGTTTCAGTAATGCTGAAGAAACCAACTTTTGCTCTTCATCCATTTGTAAGTAAAAGAAAAGCATTTCAACACGAATATCATTTTGTTTTTCTATTTCTTCGGACTGTGTGCTGGGTCATCCCATGAATTGCTACTTTTCTGTACGAAATTAAGATTCGGGATCAACATCGCGTGTACGGCTTATACAATAATTTTCTTTCTTGAATTTTACAGCCTGCCGATTATCCGCTACGATGATTGATAAACACAACTTTTTTCCTTTTCCTGATTTTCAGTATCTGCGGACTATACGACGAAAAATACGGTATATCAAATGTGATTCATTAATGATAACTTCCTTTTTGATACTACAGGAGGTATGCAGAAAGCGCGCCACCCTTTTCTTTGTATCCCAGAAATTCAGAAAACCGAATTCAATATAAAGACTACACAAACACGAAGTTTCCCAACACCAGTATTTCACATCATGTAAACTGTGTAATGTTTTGGTTTCGAAACGGTGTACTTCACCTTGCAGGTCTAAATTTTGGGAAGGATTCTAAAATTAAGTCAGTCGATAATTCCACGCCATGTTCCATAAATGTATCTCTGTATGTTTACAATGTTTCAAGGATGCAAAGGTTTTGGTTTGCCAAACATATCGTTCTTTCAAAAGTATTGAACTCTGAAAGATATAAAAGATATTTTAAGAAAGAAAAACGAAATGGAATCAAATTAAAAACTTTGCATGGTAACTCATTACGTATGATGAGATTTACTTATTTTGTTCGGTTTCAGAGTAAAGCTGTGAGTATAGTTTTACATAATGAAGTTAGAACACTGTGTTATTGCAGGGTTTGTTGGACGCTAATGTTTCTTTTAAAGAACAGAAACACAACAGATTAGTTTCGTCCTAATGTTGCCGATTCAGTCGAGTTGCGGATTAGTTACGTTTAGCTTAAAGTGATAATAATATTTATGTAATGCTTTAAGGTTTTAAATCATTGTTAAATTTTTTGATACGAAGCATTGACGACATATAATTTACTCGAAGATATTTCTAAATTTACAGATCGTCTCGTAGTTTGCCGTTTGGTAATAATCATATTAAACTTTGGAAGACAAACAGAGATTTTAAGCACCACGAGTCAAAAAACTTCGAAAAGCGGTGGAATCCTGAACATTATTCAGTCCACAATGTCAACCACTCGACTACCTGTACTTCGGAGAATCTTCGGTTTTGACGCCCCAGGAAGCAAGGGCGATTAAATAATTCTAGTTCAGCCGTTTATTTTCCAACTTTTGAATTTTGTTTTTTGACATGAAACCGCAAATTATGTACAAGAAATCGTGTTCATGTCTTTCCAAAGAAATAGAACAAAGCGTAACATGAAATTTAACCTGGTCGTTTAACAGCAGGTTTGATTATTAACTAAAATATTCCTCCAGATTTCTCAGATTCCAAAGTTGAGGAAGATTATCATTATACTGGTGACCCGTTTTAAAGGAAATCATATTGTCTTAAGGTGGACGTCAAGTAATTTTGCTTCCTATACTTCCAATGGAAAAACCTTTGTACACATTTCCTTCAAAATTAGTGTGTTCCCAAGGATCAAAATTTGAACATCGATTAAAATAACTTCATATTATAACTGGGAATACTTAATATTTTCTAAAGCATAACCATAAATACATTAAAAATTAATACCTTTTCCTTTGGTGGTGTTAAAACCAGAAAAAAGATGGCGCGACCTGTACTTTGATGACGTCAGTAGACAAACAAATGTTGGATTGCATAATTATGGTTATGTTTTAGAAAATATAAAGTATTCCAAGTTATAAAATAAAGCTATTTTAATCGATGTTCAAATTTTCATCCTTGAGCACGTATTAATTGTGAAGAAAATGTGTACCAAATTTTTCCATTGGAAGTATAGGAAGCAAAATGAATTGACGTCCACCTTAAGAAATAGTCGAAACGTAATAATTTTAGCATGTTAATTTAAATGGAAATTAAGAACGATTTTCTAGGTGTAAGGGCGCCCTTTTCTTTAATAAACAGGAACTGAACACAAACTATATTCAAATTAGTACGGTGATGAGCCATTACATTAAGACCCCCCCCCAGCCTAAAGAAATGAGCGCGCATAGAGACCGAACGGTGGCGCAAGTGATTGTCACAGAGCAGTATATATACAACCAAAGGACCGGCTTTCGGTTAGTATAGTGTTCGGAGTCAGAATGGGAAAACCTGATGATTCATTGGAGTATGATAGAGGACAAAATGTGATGGAACGGCTCCTCGGAACTACAATCTCGGAAACGGCGCGGCTTCTGGGTTGTTCACGTGCCGCTGTTGTGAGTGCGTATCAAAAGTGGTACACTAGTAGCTAAACGACGAACCGTCGTTCAGCCATGCGCCGTCCGCTGTTCATTGATGCCAGAGGCGAGCGGTGACTCTCGCGCATTTTTGACAGCGACCGTAGGGCCACATTGCTACCAAACACCCGCAGCTGCAACAGTACTGATCAGGGCAATGCGTCACAACACACAGTTAAGCGCAGCCTTCTGCGCATGGGCATGCTTGGGTCTCCATGCTCACTTCAGGTCATCGCCGACAACGCTTGAAATGGTCCCAAGGTCATCGAGATTGGACCGTGGATGATTGGAAGAAAGTGGCCTGGTTTGACGAATCAAGATTACTGGTGCAACACGTAGACGGCCGAGCGCGGATACGCAGATTACCAACTGGGGCTATGGTAACTGGATGCACTGTTAAGCGGAAACAGGCCGCAAGCTGTGGTGTTATGCTGTGGGCGATGTTTTCTTGTGAAACTTTAAGCCCCATTATCCCAGTAGCACCACCCCTGACAGCTGAGAAGTATATGAACAACGTTGCGGACCAAGTTCACCCATTCATGACATCTGTGTTCCCTGCTGGTGATGGCCATTACTAACAGAATAATGCGCCATGCCACACTGCCAGAATCGTGAAGGAGTGTTTCGAGCAACATGCTGGTGAATTTCTGTTAATGGCTTGGCCCGCACATTCACCTGACATGAGCCCATTCAAACATTTGTGGTCCCACTAGGAAAAGCGGTTTCGCGCTAAATCACCCCCCCCCCCGAAATGTGCGGGAATTGGAGGACCTGCTGTTGACATTGTGGTACCAGGTAACTCAGGATACCTATCGTCTCCTCATCGAATCGATGCATCGCCAAGTGGCCGCTGTTTTGCGGGCCAAAGGTGTTCCTACAGCTTATTAGGTAGGTGGTCATAATGTAACGGCTCATTGGTGTATAACTGTACGAATGATCCGAATTTCTTGGCGTAGAATAGAAATCAAAGTTTTCAAGCTTTCGCACATCAACCAAATGGTTTTTTCAAGGAAGACAGTTTTCTGTCCATTTTCCTTGAAAACTCCATCTGGTTGATGTACGAAAGCTTGAAAACTTTGATTTCTATTCTAAGCCAAGAAATTTTGATCCCTAGACGTTACACTATTTTGAGTCATTTTCTTTATTTCTAGTTGTGCGTGCCTTCCGTAGCATATTAAAAATTTAAAACTGAGTACTGTAACCATAGAAAATGTTTACCGCGGAGGTCTCAGATTGACTAATGTGTATGCCTGCGGGTCGAACAATGACGTAAAAAGTGCTGAATGAGATCTGTTAGTACGGATATTAACCCTTTAACCGGCTGAAAAGGATTAATGTTAGGAACTGGCCTGAAAATTAGATCGAACAAATGTATGCTTGCTAAGAAGCTTTGTTTTCTCTTTAACTTTTCCATTCAAAGTGGCAATTTGGGAAATGCTGAGTTTAATTCGTTTGGACCAATTACCGTCTAAAAGGGTCACAACAATTCCGACAAAGGAAAGAGAATATATTTGAGTCCCTTGTTTCCTTCTAGTTATATTATAACGAAGTGAATTTCTCCGTCATTTTTATCCGCGCCGGGGTTCGAACCCGGGTCCACTCATTCCGGAATAAGTTGCTCTACCAATTAAGCTACGCGGACATTTGTTCTGATTCCTATCTGCCTTTATGTCGTGTGCGTCCTGCTGGCAGGTACGTCACATCTCCTCTCCTGGTACGTTACAATATGGTGTCAGTGTCAGTGGAAATTTGTCTCCCCTAATTGTGCTTCTGGTTATGGAGCAGAGAATAGAGGAGAGCTTTTATCAATAGTTGCAATTTCATTGTAAATATTTCTGAGATGAGAGGAGAAAAAGGAATTGTTCTGCCCCAGATTACGAAAGACTCTGTCGCTTTGTGAACATCTGTTTGGGGAGGGCTGGAAATTTTCGGCACTATTTTGTTCGGCACACCGGTTCTTACCCTTTAACGACAATAACGCTCAAAACGAACGTACATATGAACAGCCATATCCTCTCTAAACGCATGTCTAGAGTGAGTCAGATTTCCTATGCTTACCTGTTCTTCAAATTTTCACGACCTATCAGGTATCATCAGGAATCACAGTCAGTCACTACTGCTCTTATTAAACAAAGAAGTGAACCAACATAGCGTTTCGGGCGTTATGGTATTTAGAGGGTTAAATGGTTAAACGAAATTTCCAATCTTTTTCGTATTCTTTATAACTTTCCTAGTGATATTTCTCTCCTGAGGAATCAGAAACATCTGAGCCTTATAAAAAAATTCAGGTCTAATAAACCTTGAGGTAGCATATTATAAAAAACAGATAACTAATAACATGTTGGACCGAGAGCTTCGATTCTATATAGTATGGATTCAGTGAGATGCTGATATAGCTGTAAAGTTAGGTGCAGCTAAGCGGATGTGACGACGTCCGACAATGGTTGAATATTTGCTGGACGACGATCACTGCTACGAATGGTTCTCTCAATTTCATCGTACATGTGTTCAATTGGGTACGATCTGGAGACTGTGCGGATATATTTAGCACACTGAAATCACTATCCTCCACCTGAAACCACCATATGAAAATGCGAGTCTTGTTTCATGGCAAATTATACTTAGCGAAAACACAAGTTTGTCTATGACGGACATCGAATCCGTATCCCTTAACTCCGGAGTAATTCGCTCTCCCAACTGAGCTACGCGGATAGGATATCTCGCTGCAGATTTGTCGTCTACACACATCTTTTCACCTCTTTAGTACGTCACAACTTCTGGAAGCAGTATTCTCTATCAGGAAATGCCATACACATGTACGGGAGCAACATATTTGCTATAACGTTAAAATACCTAGTGGCATCTAAATGCTGTACCAGATGTAGTAACCAACTCCATGCCCGCTACAAAATTCACCCTGAACCATTACACCGCTTGTACCGTCTTGAACAGTTAACGATAGGCAGCTGGGGGTCTATTCATTCGTGCTGTTAACGCCATATTCTCTCCTGTCCTTTGGCGTGTGTTAAATAAAAACATAATTCATCGGACTAGGCGACCCTTTTCCAGTCCTCAGAGGTTCATAATTCATCGGACTAGGCGATCCTTTTCCAGTCCTCAGAGTTTCATGATACATCGGACTAGGCTACCCTTTTCCAGTCCTCAGAGGTTCATAATTCATCAGACTAGGTGATCCTTTTCCAGTCCTCAGAGGTTCATGATACATCGGACTAGGCGATCCTTTTCCAGTCCTCAGAGGTTCATAATTCATCGGACAAGGCGACCCTTTTCCAGTCCTCAGAGGTTCATGTTTCCTGCTCTCCAGCCCACAGCACACGCATTGATTGGTTCTTAGCAGTGACAATTCGTACCATTCGTCTGTGTTATATTTTCTTCTGTTACAGCAAAAAATATATAGCTCTTTCGCTTCAAGTGCTATATTTTCTTCAATTATTGACCATTCCATCAAATGTGCAATAGGGTGTGTATGACAAAACTGTCCTCCTGATACCGCTATTGTACTGCGCTGCTACTTGACCTAATGAATTTCGTACAATCCTCTCCAGCTGCTGTTACCCACGAAAATCAGTCAGTCATTTCCGCCTACAAGAATACCTTTGACTTCTTGTTTTATCGGTTGTGCATCGCATATTATGCACCGTTGATACAGTTGTTCTTGCATAGCCGACAAAGTTTGCCTTTTCTGAGATGCCTGTGTGACCTAAAGCCTACTATCACCCGTCTTTCAAAGTCGCTGAAATCAGGATGCATTTCCATGCTGCTCGTAGCTACGAAGCGTAGGTACGAGCAGCGGTAGGTACGGTATATATATTTTTTGATTGGGGGTTTAACGACCACCGTGAGCAACTCAGTGGGCTATCACCAGTCGCCTATTCCTGATTTAGTGTCACTGGCTCCAGGGAAGGGAGAGAGCCAGTGCAGTAAGACAAATACAAGACCCATGCCTCACCGGGATTCGAACCCGGACCCCTTTCGGGCGAATGATCAGAAGCCATTGCTTAGACCACTGCGCCACCGGAGAGGCCTGAGTCGTTTGACTTTATTTTTTTCGCTGAGTACGTAAGTGAGAAGGACAGGTACTTGATTGCTGTTGGGAATTTCTCATTTCTTACTACTTCAGTTCATACTCTCAAAAGGTTTCATCGTGTCTATATAAAAGCTACGAGGCGTGTTCAATAAGCAATGCCTCTGCGCAAGTGTGTCGCGCATGACTTGGCCCAGCAACCAGTCAGACGGCAAGCAATTATTTGTGCCATTAGCTTCATTTTACTGCGTAATAGAACTCCGCATATCTATTTGTATTTAATTGCGCTTTAAAACGGATGATTCTTCTTCAACTGTTTCGACGGGTGTCAAACAATGATCAATTATGGAGTTTTTAATGCATTAAAACATACCTCCCCCAAAAAATCACGCTTGATTAGTGGCATGGTTCTGAAACTTTGGTCATGAGCACTTTTTGTTGTTAGGTAAGAAAATCAAAGGACAGTGGAGAAATGTTGGCCGTAAATGATCCACCGCGTAGAGGGATGCACATAATCGCAACTCACGATTTGAACAGGCAAGTTGTCATTGAGCTCATCAGGGAAAATCAAAGAATAACTCAGAGAACCATAGCACGTAAACTGAACATTAGTTTAGATAGTGTCAATGATATTGTTAGCGTTTTGGGATATAACAAAGTGTGTGTTCCTTGGGTACCGCGTTACCTAAAAACTGTAACCAAGAAATCAAAACTTGAAACATACCAAATGTTGCTTACTCCCGATGAAAAATATAGAAGTGAATTTCTCCGAAGCATCGTGACTGGAGATGAGAGCTGGGTTCACCATTATGACCCTGAAACTAAAATGCAATTTCTGGAATAGAGGTACCCATTTTTTTCGTTGAGGGCAAAAGTTCAAAACTTAAATTTCTGCCGGTAAGTCCATGCTCAGCGTGCTCTGAGACTACAGAGGCATTATTCATTCTGAAGTACCTGGTCAAAGGTACGACTATCAACTCTGAGAGCTACGTGAATACCTTTTAAAAAGTCAAAACAAAGAATAAACCACGTGCGTGGGGAAAAACCAATGATTCCAGAAAACGACAGCGCCAAACCTCACTCTGGTGCTTTCACTTCAGAGGCTATACAGGAAATTGGGTTTGAAGTTCTTGAACACCCTACCTACAACCCAGAATTGGCACCGTCCGACTTTTGGTTGTTTTCTGATCTCAAAACACATGTGAAAGGAATTCAGTTCACCTGTGACGAAGATGTTCAAGCTACTACGAGGAAATGTTTCCGAAAGCAATATGAAGTTTTTTACAGAAACGGGTTTGAAAAAGGTTTTAAACGTTTGCGTATCTCTACCAAGTGTGAGGGGGCCATGTAGAAAAGTAAAATATGTGAATTAAAGAAGAAGTTCTGAACTTTGTACTTGTGTTATTTCAGTGTGACACTTTGCCACTGAGCGGTATATGAATAAGAAGACATTACTAGGTACATAAACCAAGCTGTTCTTCATGTACTAAAGACATAAACCAAGCCGTTGTTCCATGTACTACGTTCATAAACCAATCTGTTCTTCCATGTACTAGGGACATAAACCAAGCTGTTCTTCCATGTACTGCGACATAAACCAAGCTGTTCTTCCATGTACTACTGACATAAACCAAGCTGTTCTTCCATGTACTACGGACATAAACCAAGCCGTTGTTCCATGTACTACGGGCATAAACCAATCTGTTCTTCCATGTACTACGGACATAAACCAAGCTGTTCTTCCATGTACTCCGACATAAACCAAGCTGTTCTTCCATGTACTACTGACATAAACCAAGCTGTTCTTCCATGTACTACGGACATAAACCAAGCCGTTGTTCCATGTACTACGGGCATAAACCAAGCTGTTCTTCCATGTACTACGTACATAAACCAAGTTGTTCTTCCATGTACTGCGGACATAAACCAAGTTGTTCTTCCATGTACTGCGAACACAAACCAAGCTGTTCTTCCATGTACTACGAACATAAACCAAGCTGTTCTTCCATGTACTGCGGACATAAACCAAGCTGTTCTTCCATGTACTACGGAAATAAACCAAGCTGTTCTTCCATGTACTACGGAAATAAACCAAGCTGTTCTTCCATGTACTACGGACATAAACCAAGCCGTTGTTCTATGTACTACGGGTATAAACCAAGCTGTTCTTCCATGTACTACCGACATAAACCAAGCTGTTCTTCCATGTACTACGGACATAAACCAAGCTGTTTTTCCATGTACTATGGACATAAACCAAGCTGTTCTTCCATGTACTACGGACATAAACCAAGCCGTTGCTCCATGTACTGCGGACATAAACCAAGCTGTTCTTCCATGTACTGCGGACATAAACCAAGCTGTTCTTCCATGTACTACGGACATAAACCAAGCCGTTGTTCTATGTACTACGGGCATAAACCAAGCTGTTCTCCCATGTACTATACGGACATAAACCAAGCTGTTCTTCCATGTACTACAGACATAAACCAAGCTTTTCTTCCATGTACTACGGACATAAACCAAGCTGTTCTTCCATGTACTGCGGACATAAACCAAGCTGTTCTTCCATGTACTACGGACATAAACCAAGCTGTTCTTCCATGTTCTACGGACGGACATAAACCAAGCTGTTCTTCCATGTACTACGGACATAAACCAAGCTGTTCTTCCATGTACTACGGACATAAACCAAGCTGTTCTTCCATGTACTACGGACATAAACCAAGCTGTTCTTCCATGTACTACGGACATAAACCAAGCTGTTCTTCCATGTATTACGGACATAAACCAAGCTGTTCTTCCATTTACTACAGCTATAAAAAAACAGCTTGATTTATAACTGTATTAATTATTTCATGTGTTTTCAACTGGAGGGCGCATTACTTTCTGAAGAACATCATTATCAGCAACCATAGGAAGGAGTACCCTAGGTGTCTGGTGTCATAGGGCATCTGATACAAATCGTCTTGAATTGTTTTGTTACTATCCTATCGACACTCATATGTATTATCCTAGGTCACTCGAATCCCGTTATTCTAGGGCAGCGGAGTCCAAGGACAATGTGCGTCCGGGGCTGACTTCATAAGACACCAATCACGCTTTCGCGTCCCCAAACACGGAGAGTCCAGAAAATCCAAGAGAAACCGCAGATTAGATGGCCGGCAGGATCTGAGTACGGACAACCATCAGAAATGTCCGCCTCCTGCACTGGACATAGCAAGTTAACCAACTGCATTATACTAGTGGTTTTCTGAACACCCTCTGTATTATTAAGAAGGTGTAACTTAAATGCCACAAAAACGCCTTAAGTGCTCTGAATTTAGCTAAGATTACTTCTAAGAGTAATAGTGCCGTTTTCCCAGAAAACATGATATAGGTTTGGCAGGATTCGGACTATCTAAATGGTACTTCTCAAGATTTGATTGATATTGCCCCTGTTGTTTCATGCCTTCCACGTGACGCCACAGAAAAACTTGCAGATAAGCAGGTTTTCAATGTCAAAGAGCGAGAAAGGTTTGAGATGATTTCAATATACATATAAGACGCCAACCTGAGTTCATGACAAGATGATCTTTTCAGTATCTTGGGTACTATTTCTTTTCAACCAGCGATTGATGCGTGTTTAATTTTGAAATCTTATGCAACCTGCAATCAGCTGAGCTATAAAAATATGAGAGGTATGCAAAGGTTTCCGTCGACCCCGCTAGCGGGCGCTGTAGGGGTCTAACCGGCTGGCAGTAGGAAAAGTACTAGTGACGCATACAGTTCAATACGTCAGGC
Organism: Macrothele yani; assembly: GCA_039090855.1. Lineage (NCBI taxonomy): Eukaryota > Metazoa > Arthropoda > Arachnida > Araneae > Macrothelidae > Macrothele > Macrothele yani. The sequence continues at coordinate 194,746,357 of CM076995.1, forward strand.
ATATAACGAAACGGTTATGGGTGAGCGGACGTGTCGAGAATGGTTTGCCAGGCTTAAGAAAGGTGATCTTAGCTTGGAAGACAAGCCACGTGCATGTAGACCACAGGAACTCGCAGAAGAGGAGCTCGAATCGCTGTTGCAAGAGAATGCCACACAATCGACCACGCAAATGGCGAAACGTATGAAAGTGGCTCAATCGATGTTGGTACGGCGTCTACAGGGCTTGGGAAAGATCCGGAAGATTGGTAAGTGGGTTCTGCATACTTTAACGTGGCGTAATATTGCGCAACGATTGAACATCTGTATGTCGTTGCTGAAGAGGTTTCAAGGGAAGAATGTCTTGTGGAAGGTTGCCACCGGGAATGAAAAATGTGTCTACTGCGGCATCCCAGTACGCAATCGATCTTGGGTCGACCCAGACCAGCCATCAACATCCATTGCAAAACAAGATATTCACGGGAAGAAAGTGCTGTACTTCGAACTGTTAAAGGTTGATGAAACCGAACGCCACAATCGAGCGAAAACGCCCATGGACGTGTAAAGGATGCCTCCCAGTCATCTTGTTACACGATATTGCCAGACCACATGTCGATGGCACCACAAAATCAACCTTTGAACAGTTACACTAGGATGTTTTATCACAGCCAGCCTACTTCCCAGACACTGCACCCTCAGACTTTCATCTCTTTCGCTCTATGCAACATTCTCTAGCCCAACAGCGGTTTGTCGCAGTTCCAGAGGTGGAAAATTTCGTCACTGAGTTCTTCAGCTCAAAACCCTAGTATTTCTATTACAATGGGAATTCATTTGTTGCCAGAAAAATGGTAAAAGGTCATTGATGCCAACGGCTAATATTTCGTGGAATAACTGCGTACTGGTTTCTTGATTGTTCCTGTCTCCTTTTTCTTTAAAACGGCGGAAATTTTTGCATACCCCTAATAAAATCTTTTGGTGCATCCGTTTTTGTTGAATCAAAAACCCTTATTTTCAGAATATGTTATGCACCATTACTTACAGAGTAAATGCAAAGCTTCATCATTTTGAATTTTGTTTTCTAAGTACTCCTTCTCCAAGTAAAAAAAATTGGTGAATTTTTTCTTCAGAATACTTGTTATGAGAATAATCAGCCCTCACCGTTAATTAGCCATGCATGATATTCCTTATAAAAGCAACTAACCATGGCTCTAGATCATAAGAAATTTCGATTTAACGGACTATGCTTTATACCTCTTGGGGAATAAATATTAATAAACTTGAGACTGTATTCTGGTTAAACCAAGAAAATCTCATTTAAATCTTCAGTTTTGGTATTACATATTTTGATTCGAAAACGAGAGAGTCATAAAATATTCATAGCTTGTTTAATTCTTTATTGCCGATTGCGATAGTCTTTACGAATGTAGCATAAATATCTTTCTCAAAGAATTACCGCAAATCATATGCAGTTCGTTTATTTCTAAGTAAAAAAATGCCGTGACGATGAATCCAATTATTCACAGAAATGAAAACTGCCAACACTAAAAGTGGAGCTATAGAAGCTTCTTTAACATTTTAAAAGACAGAAGGTTTTACTTAGAACGTGTAGTTCTTTACAGTGATTATTTCTAGCATCATAAGGATATGAAAAACATTTCAGAAGAAAAATTTCCTTGCTTTCAATTCTTAGAAATATGTTTTAAATATTTTTTCCTAAGTACAAATTAAAGCATTAAAAGTAATTACTAAGTAAAATATATGAAGAAACTAAACTGTAAAAAACATGGACATGCAATCTTTTCATGGAAAACTGCTGAACAGAAGTTAAGTTAATTTTACTATCGTTGAATAGATCGGAATCCTAAATCTTCTAAGTGCACTTCGGAAAATGCAGCACATTTCTATGATATAAACGACATAAAAAATAGTTGGTGAATGCATGAGTGCTCAAATAATAAAATATGGATTGTGGTGTGTCTTTTTGCCGTTATACTAATTGAAGGAAAAGTAGATTACAAATCTTCAAATATACTTCACATTATATAAATTAATACGAGGTGTAATTTATAAGAAACATTTCAAAAATAAGTTTCGATTACGTGCGACGTACCCTAGATGGACAAATAAAATCCCGTTACAAAATATTGCCGGTTCTGTGTCGGAAAAATCACACAATTAGTAAATGCGAAAATTTTTGTTAATGGCTTATTCAGTGTATATTCGTTCGGTTCCTTCACCCTCTTAGTGCAAAATCAGGCAAGAAGCGGCCATTTGGTGTAAGATAAGTACTAAATTAATTCTTGCATTCATCAAACATTTACAATCTACAATGGAGGAGCAAAACTATGTCCATCTACATAAATTTATGTAGGTCTTCGGTGAGCAGCCACAACTGTGGTCACGTGAAAATAATGTACATGGACTCCACAAGACCTCGGAAAATGTCCAATGGTATGTCGTACCATATCAGTACATTTCAAAATTGTCTTTATTCTTCAAATAAAAATAGCATTTCTATGTACATGATAGTAGAATTCTGCCAATAAATACAGTGGTATATACATCAACTGGAAAGTTCCAGTGAAACGTAAAACAAAATATTGTTAAAATCATAAAATTATTTCGCCCCGAAGGGCGAAGGAGAGGCAGACAATAAAGCACGAGCGATGCAAATGGAAATGTATACTACAGTATTGTAGACAAGAAAAGACATGATGCTATACTATTCACAAATTCCAATTAAGCATTACTACCATACTCAAGATTAAATATGCACAAGGTACTAATTCACAGAAAAGACCATGGGTGAGAAGGAACTAACACGTGCAACAGTATTTAGAAATATGACAGAAATATTAGAAACAATTAAGCACAAATACTTATTATATGTACAGAATTATGCAGTGACAAGAGAGAAATACGCTAAACGGACCCAGGAGGGCAACTTTACAAAAACAGAAATCGAACAGTAATGCAATGCATAAGTGTCATATCATATGTACAGAACAATACAGTGACAAGGAAGAAAGCCGCTAAACATACCCAGAAGGGCAGCTTCTCATAAAACAGAAATGTAACAGTGATGCTTCACTCAAAATTTACATCATATGTACAGAAGTATTCAGTGACAAGGGAGAGAATCGCTAAAAGTACTCACAAGGGCATCTTCTTACATTAAATTATACACACAGGGACAATAAAATTTCAAAATATATTCAACATAATGCAGGGGACATTGCGTGTGCAGTAAACTGTGCAGAAGAAAGAATTATATACAACATAAAATACAACATAATCGAAGAGAACATGGGAAACATGGTGAGCTATCTCCAATAGCACATAAAGCAGAATAATCACAAATAGCGAATCATGTGGGTGAAAACGGAGACTCCACCTAGGAGCCTCATACCAACAAAATTAATACGTAAAATCATGAGTTGTGACAGTGAATGTGGGCGATAACAAAAATCCCACCTATAAGTTGAGATGTAGCTGCAAATTGTGGATATGGAACCACTTAGCCGATTGGGCCCAGGGGGATTAAAAAACGTTATCGGTGTTTGTTGAGGCAGCACGAGAGTACTCCATTCGGAGACGAGTGGTTAACCGTGCTAGGAAGCGTCTCCGAATGATAGCACTTGCCTCCTGAGTAGGTGGAGTAAGAGCAGGGAGGCGTTGTTCAAGATGGAAAGTATATACAGTGAACTTCACAAGAAGAAAAATGTAACGGCACACAGGAGGCAAGTGAGTAGGTGGATGCTTAGTTTGGAGTAGCCAAGCATATGCAAGAAATGGTAACAATCTAGCACAAATTCGATCAGCAAGACGAAATGCTGTGTTTAGGACTGGCAGGAGTACTTGGCAGAAGAGGTATTGATGTTGGACGTCGCTGACTTCAGGGCAAAAGTACAAGTGTTGCCCTTGGCTCGTCCGGTGTCCGTGGTGGATGGCGCATGCGCAGAAGCTACCGTTCCATGTGATCCCAAATGTGTTTATTATGCTCATGTCGGGTGACATGAGCGGTCATAAGAAAACATGGAAGCTACCCTCGTATTTCCCCAAGCACGCCTCGACTTTAACAAATCTATGTGTGCAAATAATGTCAGCATAATCGAATGAATCTGATCTGCGAGGATGGGCAGCTATAGTACGCTGATTGCGGAGAATGGTCCTTGAACTCCATGCCCACCTGGAGTTCAAGGACCATTCTCCGCAATCAGCGTACCAAGAGTGTGCCTCCCCAAGAGCATTACATACCCACCGGCCTGTACTCTTGATGTCTCGGTATCTTGACCCATATTCTAAATAGCTGTTCATCTTACCCTCTACTATCCATCAACGCCACGAAACAGGAAACTTTCATCAAATGAGCTGTTTTCCTATTTTCAACAGTTCACTCTCGATGTTCTCTCGCAAATTCCAGTCCCTACAGCCAATGACGTGCTGTGGTGAGGGGACTATGGTCACGACGTCATACTGCAGACCTATTTGGAGAAAGATCATAGCATTGCAGCTGCGGATACAGTCTTCTGTGCTCCCTTTTTGCCGACCATTGTCAGATGTAACAAGGTAGCACGCCTCCCCATCCGAACAATACGGCCGAGCCACCTCTCTCCCTCAATATTAACCTCTGAAGACTATTTCCTGTCTCGCTCATGGCATAACAGGATTTAATAAACTCAGTGGGTTATGTGGTAAATAACCACACATGTCCATCTAAACTACCGCAAGCCTGGGCTGGTGGAACCGAAGAGGAGGCTCATCCCCGAACCAAGAGATTCCGGCCACACCAACTGTGACCAAGCTCAGTCCTTTATTTCAAAAACAGTACAAGAAAGTAAATAACAAACTCAAACAAGAAACATTTTAAACAATCGAAAAAGTTCTCAGTAAGAATTTTAACTACTATCCACTGAAAGTCAACTGAGTGAAGTAGGTATCTGCTACTAAACTAAAGTTCCCACAGTATTAAGCAGCCTTGGCCGTCCAACACCTAACTGCCGGTTATGTAATGAGCCTTTTTCGATCCATTCTTGGTACATTTTAATTTCGGCATCCCGTGAACAACCGACAAAGCTAATAGTTTCCTCGATACAACCACATTTCTTTTATATTCCATGATTATGCCCATTGACAAGGGACTCAAATCTCATCCCTTACCCAGTACAACACCTTTTCAGCTCTCACTGATACTGCGCGTATCACTGTTACCAATACAAACGTCCGTGACATCCACACAAGTTCATCGCTGTGTTGGAGGTGATCCAAACGCTTTACAAATGAGGAAACTGATACTGTATCGTCCCTACTTCGTACAGTATTCCCTGTTTAAAATGCAACATCAAGATAAACCTGAGATATTGAAGTGAGGTTTATAGGGTACATCACTTATGATGCAAGACGCCAGTGATCAGAATTAGAGGCCTGTAAGTGATGTGGAACAAACAATAATCCGTGCGTTTTGAAACCACCACGAACCGCGATAAAGTCGCGTACACGCAGTAGCATCGACTCGAAGAGGTACTGAACGTCGCACAGTGGAAGGTCATTCCGTGCTGTCTTGATTCTTACCTAACGTTCATCTTGGGTACTGGCAGCGGAGAAGTACGGACCAGGCGGCGAGCGACCATATCCCACACTTCTTCAGTAGACGACAGTTCAAGCGAAGGCGCTGGCCAAGGAAGACCTGGTAAATGTCAGGCATTCAATTCAAGAGCTGCAAGTCATTTCGCGCCAAATGTGGTCGATCTTGTGCTCTTGAAAGATGGCACCTGGTACCATCTGCAGATATGGCAGCACATCAGCTTCCACGGCTGCCGTGATGGACCGCTGGCTGGTCATGGTTCCTAAAATGCGTAAGAGGTGGGAACGTGAATGGAATCCAACAGTACCTCACACCAAAAGGACCAGTGTCTGACTCGTATAACGATCTATGGCTCATTCCTCCGGAAGCCATTCACAACTGTAACACTGTACAAAAATACGTCCATCATGTGTCATTAGGGTGAACTGCGAGTCGTCGGAATACACAACGCTTTACCATTTATCAAGCTAGTGTCTACGGTTTTGTCCACATCTCAGCCACTGAAATCTGCGATTTACGGTCATGCGAAGACGAAGCAATGTACGGCAAGCAACGAGGGCTAATAGAAGCAAATGTCGTCGGACAGAGCTTGCAGACAACCCTATCTACTATAGAAATTTCACAGTAGAAATAACCATCAGGGCGTGACTTTCCGGTCCACCAACATCATAATGTGGAGATGACGGGCTTCCCGTTCGTCCTTCCGTTACTGGGATCAAGTCCCCTCCAATCTGTGAGTCAGATATTTCTCTTCCCACCACCGCCATATTAGCGTCACTGTGTCTCCAAACACAAGCTGCGATGTCGCGAACGGAAAATTCGCCTTCTTTCAGTGCAACACATGGGCGTCGCTCAATGTCTTCCAACTGTACATACGGGTCTACTGTGCTGTGTCGGGCATACTCGGTTCTTACCTGCACCTTACTGCCACATATCGTGCTAATTGACTATGGGAACTTGTCCTGTGCGTCCTGCTTGTATACCACTCGGGAAACAGCTATGAGGACGTGTGTGGCACAAATCATTTACATGTGTTCTGCGGTTGTAATCACATAAACCTGCTCATGTGACCTACCCATCCTGAGAGCTTCAGTTCGACCGCTCTCCTTTTTCTATCATATTTATAGCTGATATTTTTCTTAGCTAATTTATTGTTGAATTCGTTGCACACAAAACTAATCTAAATTAGGGACACATATTACATCGGTAATAAAACAAATGAGGCGGCACTGTTGCTTGCGTTTTTTAAACCGACGGGTGATAATTTTCCAGAAAATTTCACGGAACCGTGGCTGCTGCTTTACGCCAAATATTGATACGTGAAAAACTCCTTTCTTTGCTTATCCTATGCATTCCCTTTTACTTGAACAAACTTTAGGACACTACTGATTTTCAGCACATTTCATTCTCTAAGATAGGCAGGGAAAAGACAGCTTAACAGTTTCTCCATGAAATTTAAGAGTGATTCCTGTAACGCGTCAAATTTAGTTTCTAGTACTTCCACACACACCAGTTCCTCGACGGCTGTGATGAATATTGCACTTGTGTACGATTGCATTTAAGATTGCTTGTATTTAGGAAATCCGTCACAAATGATATATCAAATTTAACTAAAATCTTTCCCTACCAAATTCGAAATTACGTTTCACACAAAAAGGATAAAACGATCGTTTTATCTTAAGCAAAATAACAGTAGACTAAATTCCATGTAACAATGCATTTTTATTGGAAATGTTTGAAAAAGCTGCTGAGTTACACTGCTGGCCCTCCAAAATGCAACACCAAGAAGGAAGCATCCGATTGGCCTGAAATTCGCAGCACGCGTCGTCCTCCAGACCACATGCAAACGATTAGCATTGCAGGGCATATGCAAATAATGTGCGCTCGGCACGCCACCGAGAAGCACTATAAGAAGGGTGTACAAAAGGCGGGGTGTAAGTAGTGCAAGTGTGTTGTGCTGCCGGACCTGTGCGGGGGAAGCTTCCTGATGCATCGTCGCAGAATACGGCAGTCACTCCAGCATGTTTCGGAGTTCGACATAGGACGAATAGTGGCTTATTGCGACAGCGGTTTATAGTACCGAGACATCGGCATCCTTGTGGGACGACATCCAGCCACAGTGAGGCGAGTATGGATCCGGTGGGTGCAGGAGGGACGGACGGAGTGACGTGAGCGACTACCGCACCCACGACACACCACCGAATGCGAGGACCGGCATGTTGTGCAACGGGCATTGACGGATCGCAACGCCACAGCACGAACGTTAGCGCAGGAAATAGGGTGTGTTGCGCAACAACCTGTGCCAGCACGTACTATTCGAAGTCGTCTGCAGGAGAGGGGAGTTGTCGCACGGCGCCAATTGCTCCGGTTACCATGGTTGTTACACCACTGGCGAGTGCGGCGGCAGTGGGCCGTTGAACGCCCCGCATGGACTACGGAATGGCAGAACCTTGTCTTCTCCGACGAATCCCGCTTCTGTCTGCAACACCACGATGATCGGATCCGCGTATGGCGGCACCGCGGCGAGAATGTATGTCCCCTGCGTTATGCATCGCCATACCGGTCCGTCGTCTGGCGTTATGGTTTGGGGCGCAATTGGATATGACACCCGCACCCCTCTGATGCGCATCGCCGGCACACGCAACAGCCACCGCTACATCTCCGGCATTTTGTAGCCTGTAGTCCTCCCTTAGCTGCAGTACCTGCAAGCGACCACGTTTCAACAGGACAATGCGTGCCCGCACGTGGAACGCATTGTGCAACAATTCTTCATGGCCCACAAGATGTCACTGCTGCCGTGACCCACCTGTTCTCCCGATATGTCACCCATCGAACACGTCTGGTCGCTGATCGGCAACAAGTGGCCCGGCAAGCACCATCCGCCGCTACGCCTGATGAACTGTGGCAACGTGTGGAAGCAGCCTGGACCGACATACCCCAAGCCCACATCCAAAGCCTCTTTCGTTCGACGTCGCTGCGTGTAGCGGCCGTTATTGCCAGCCATGGAGGCCACACGAACTATTGATGTCTGCGTGTTCCGCAAGTCGCACGGGCCTGTAAGCTCAACCGTTTTATCCTTGTATGTGTTGTTATGTGTCCAGAAAATCTGGCTTTGCTATCTCGTGTCCTTCTTTGTGTTGCATTTTGGGAGGCCAGCAGTGTAGAATAAACACACGTAGCGATTTTTTTTCATTTGCCCTATTTAATCCCATTAGTCATTCAGCTAAGTAATATCCATGCGGTGTACTTCCACTATTCAACGGATTTAAATAAGCAAAAAGTTATCATCCCAGTGGCCAACGCTTATGAGGCATGGATGGTGCGTTTTCTTACGGTACCCCTACCGGGATAACCACTGACCCTAAATTTGGTATGGATGACTGACTAGAGTTGGGATAATCTTTAAATCCCCAACTACGCAGAAAAAGTCAGCAAGCCAAAATTTGCGACATTCTCAATTCACTAATTATATATAAAGTAGTACCCTTTGCGATTGTTGAGTCATGGAAATCTGTAATAAGGATAATAATTAATACAGACATTTGACGTGGACTAGGAACATCCCCCGGGAATCTAACCGAATTCCTCCAGACTCACGCACACTAACTTCCAAGCCAATTTGGCAGGTTGCTTCTTTGAGCGACGCACAATGCTGGGGGTTCACCAAAGATGGTAAGCAGCAACTGGACAAATAATTAGAAGGCCAACGAACAATTAATACAGACATTTGACGTGGACTAGGGACATCCCCGGGAATCTAACGGAATTCCTCCAGACTCACACACACTAACTGCCAAGTTAATTTGGCAGGTTGCTTCTTGGAGCCACGCACAATGCTGGGGGTTCACCAAAGATGGTAACCAGCAACTGGACAAATAATTAGAAGGCCAACGAATAATTAATACAGACATTTGACGTGGAGTAGGAACATCCCCGGGAATCTAACCGAATTCCTCCAGACTCACACACACTAACTGCCAAGCTAATTTGGCAGGTTGCTTCTTGGAGATACGCACAATGCTTGGGGGTTCACCAAAGATGGTAAGCAGCAACTGGACAAATGATTAGAAGGCCAACGAATAATTAATACAGACATTTGACGTGGACTAGGAACATCCCCCGGAAATCTAACCGAATTCCTCCAGACTCACACACACTAACTTCCAAGCCAATTTGGCAGGTTGCTTCTTGGAGCGACGCACAATGCTGGGTGTTCACCAAAGATGGTAAGCAGCAACTGGACAAATAATTAGAAGGCCAACGAATAATTAATACAGACATTTGACGTGGACTAGGAACATCCCCCGGGATTCTAACCGAATTCCTCCAGACTCACACACACTAACTTCCAAGCCAATTTGGCAGGTTGCTTCTTGGAGCCACGCACAATGCTGGGGGTTCACCAAAGATGGTAAGCAGCAACTGGACAAATAATTAGAAGGCCAACAAATAATTAATACAGACATTTGACGTGGACTAGGAACATCCCCCGGGAATCTAACCGAATTCCTCCAGACTCACACACACTAACTTCCAAGCCAATTTGGCAGGTTGCTTCTTGGAGCCACGCACAATGCTGGGGTTCACCAAAGATGGTAAGCAGCAACTGGACAAATAATTAGAAGGCCAACGAATAATTAATACAGACATTTGACGTGGACTAGGAACATCCCCCGGGAATCTAACCGAATTCCTCCAGACTCACACACACTAACTGCCAAGCTAATTTGGCAGGTTGCTTCTTGGAGCCACGCACAATGCTGGGGGTTCACCAAAGATGGTAAGCAGCAACTGGACAAATAATTAGAAGGCCAACGAATAATTAATACAGACATTTGACGTGGACTAAGGAACATCCCGCGGGAACCTAACCGAATTCCTCCAGACTCACACACACTAACTGCCAAGCTAATTTGGCAGGTTGCTTCTTGGAGCCACGCACAATGCTGGGGGTTCACCTAAGATGGTAAGCAGCAACTGGACAAATAATTAGAAGGCCAACGAACAATTAATACAGACATTTGACGTGGACTAGGAACATCCCCCGGGAATCTAACCGAATTCCTCCAGACTCACACACACTAACTGCCAAGCTTATTTGGCAGGTTGCTTCTTGGAGCCACGCACAATGCTGGGGGTTCACCAAAGATGGTAAGCAGCAACTGGACAAATAATTAGAAGGCCAACGAATAATTAATACAGACATTTGACATGGAGTAGGAACATCCTCCGGGAATCTAACCGAATTCCTCCAGACTCACACACCACTAACTTCCAAGCTAATTTGGCAGGTTGCTTCTTGGAGCCACGCACAATGCTGGGGGTTCTCCAAAGATGGTAAGCAGCAACTGGACAAATAATTAGAAGGCCAACGAATAATTAATACAGACATTTGACGTGGAGTAGGAACATCCCCCGGGAATCTAACCGAATTCCTCCAGACTCACACACACTAACTGCCAAGCTAATTTGGCAGGTTGCTTCCTGGAGCCACGCACAATGCTGGGGGTTCACCAAAGATGTTAAGCAGCAACTGGACAAATAATTAGAAGGCCAACGAACAATTACTACAGACATTTGACGTGGAGTAGGAACATCCCCCGGGAATCTAACCGAATTCCTCCAGACTCACACACACTAACTGCCAAGCTAATTTGGCAGGTTGCTTCTTGGAGCCACGCACAATGCTGGGGGTTCACCAAAGATGGTAAGCAGCAACTGGACAAATAATTAGAAGGCCAACGAATAATTAATACAGACATTTGACATGGAGTAGGAACATACCCCGGGAATCTAACCGAATTCCTCCAGACTCACACACACTAACTTCCAAGCTAATTTGGCAGGTTGCTTCTTGGAGCCACGCACAATGCTGGGGGTTCACCAAAGATGGTAAGCAGCAACTGGACAAATAATTAGAAGGCCAACGAACAATTAATACAGACATTTGACGTGGACTAGGAACATCCCCCGGGAATCTAACCGAATTCCTCCAGACTCACACACACTAACTGCCAAGCTAATTTGGCCGGTTGCTTCTTGGAGCCACGCACAATGCTGGGGTTCACCAAAGATGGTAAGCAGCAACTGGACAAATAATTAGAAGGCCAACGAACAATTAATACAGACATTTGACGTGGACTAGGAACATCCCCCGGGAATCTAACCGAATTCCTCCAGACTCACACTCACTAACTTCCAAGCCAATTTGGCAGGTTGCTTCTTGGAGCCACGCACAATGCTGTGGGTTCACCAAAGATGGTAAGCAGCAACTGGACAAATAATTAGAAGGCCAACGAATAATTAATACAGACATTTGAAGTGGACTAGGAACATCAAACAGAGGTCATCGCTCTTTCCACGTTTATAAGTGAGTCACGGAAAAATTCTTATTGGCCAACACCGGAATCGAAACCAGGATCTTTCAGTTACGCGCCGGTTATACTTCCACTATATAATAAGGATGATAAATTTCTGAAATTAAAGACGTGCATAGAAAAAGGGAGTGGAGTGGCTCAGCAACCCTTTGGGTAGTGCAGTGTTATCTTACTGAAAGTATTGCTTGACATTCCGTTGTATGCCTAAGTCATAATTATCTCTGTCATATCTTAACTGGTAAACCTCTTAGGCTTGAGCCTTGTTTCACCTGGAGTCATATAATGCGGCTTAACGAACATTAGAAAGCCAACACGTAGAACACTGCGCCACTGGAGCTACGACCAGTGTGTTGTTTGCTCACGTGCGGTCGGAGAATATGTCATAATAATTATAACTGTCTTGCCCAAATTGGGGTGCATGAAACTTGCTATTTTGGCTCGATTTGTGCATCCACTCGTGATGCGTTGTAACATCTGTAATGTGTCCAAATTCTTGTCAGTACTGAGTGTGTTTTAACGACAAGTCGGCAATAGTCTTCCATAATTTCGACTTCCCAATGGTACCCTTGAGAGGGTGGATTCATTTCTCTATGGGTGTGTTTATCCATTTTCGAAAATCCGCTAAAATAAATTCCCGTGCTTTTCTATAAATGGCACCACTACTCACTTTATGCTGATGCACAATTAAAATCTAATCTGCATTCGTGCGCATATGTTTTTGAAGTGGATACGTCTTTAAAGCCGGTGCCATGGGGTTACCTCTAGGAAATCTTGACAGACATAATTCCATACGATTGATCAAATGCCTATAATATCTAAATTATAGCAAATAGACAAAATCTAATAACTGACATAAAAAGAGTAATAAGCAATGATTCTAAAAATATCAACTTCAAGGTCACGCGCATGCGCGGGGAGAGTGGAAGGCGCACGCCATTTTGGGGTCGAATACGCTGAGTAAAGCGTCTTGAGATCAGTATAACTCGAGATCGCGTTGGGATAATCTTTAAACCCCCAAGACGTAGGATCGTCATATTGGTTTCAAACGATTCGTCTGGATGAGATCTATCAAAAACACAATAATTCAGAAACATTTAATAAGTACTTTATAAGTGACAAACAAAAAAACTATTCGTGAGAAATTACAAATGTCTAAATGTTTATGGCAAAAGTCCGACTCAAAATATTGCAAACGTATATCAGAAGAAAGAAGAACTCAAAATGAATCGACTAAACACAAAACGACTAATGCAGAACAATGTAGGGCTTATAGACAGAAGACGAACTCAAAATGAATCGAATAAACACAAATTGACTAATGCAGAACAATGTAGGGCTTATAGACAGAAGACGAACTCAAAATGAATCGACTAAACACAAAACGACTAATGCAGAACAATGTAGGGCCTATAGACAGAAGACGAACTCAAATTAAATCAAATAAATACAAAACGTCTAATGCAGAACAATGAAGGGTTTATAGACAGAAGAAGAACTCAAAATGAATCGAATAAACACAAAACGACTAATGCAGAACGATGTAGGGCTTACAGACAGAAGAAGAAAGCCGAAGCGGCGCAACGCGTGAAACCACAGCTAAGCACTTCTACAGCTAGTTCATGTGAACCAATGGGCTACTTTGCCGTGAGTGAAACTTGGATGGATGATTCCGGTCCCATACATTTACCCGGTTTCGAATTGAAGGCGAAAAGAAATAGGGCAATAGCCCAACACAAACCATCCACTTCCAAACGTACTACTTCGCCCACAAAACGAACTGCGGAGGGAGTTCCCATTTGCAGAAGCATCAATAGTCTAACAAATTGACAACCCGTAAATGACTGAGTCAACAACAGGGTGAGAATTGAAGATTACTATGCGGGTGACACGAGTCTAGTTGATGTGACAATGTCTGCTCAAACTCGCTTCATTCTTGGTTCGGTTTACATTCATCCCAACGTTTCACAAACATCTCTAGAGGTCTTCGTGTTCCGGATGCTATGCGATTACTCTGAAAATATCACGAAAATCATCCAAAGTATGGTACCGGATACCCAAGTGCCTATCATTCTCACTTGTGATTATAACATTGATATGCAACAAAACACCAACTTACTCAAGTTCATGAAAGACAATTTCGGCTCGACTTCTATAAATTCTCCACCAACTACCTTAGGGAATACTTGTATCGACTTAACCTTTGTACCTAACATAGATATGAATTGTATGACATATGTTTGTTATGCCTCATATCATCACCCTTTAATAAATAAAATAATAGTCTAACTGCATTCCTCTTTCATTTATCAACCGACTTCTACCTCAAACACCTTACTGTCAAACACGTATCCACGTAAATAAAACCTGCGGGTAATGTCCCGGACACAGCCTAACCCCATTATGTTTTGAAGAACACTTACACCTGCTACCCTGCACTGTATCGATTCTATATTCCTTATAAGGCGGAAACTATGTAACGCATAATGCATGCTACGCGGTCTGTACTAAGTGTACATAGAGACACGTTTTTCTGTTTCAGGGTTTATAGGGCCATCAAAAGCAACTTGTAGAGATTAAAACAGTCGTCTGCTTCTAATTTATTTCGTCTAGTTCCAGAAAAGGATACAGCCAGTACTATTATACAAATGCAACACACATGTTTCATTTGGGAGTCGAATCGGGACCCATCTAAGACAAATGATCAACAGCCAGCGCATCCTATTACTCTGCCACCAAAAGGGGTACAGTGTTCTGAATTTTCTGTTTCCTATGAAATGAAGGAAAATTATAACTACAGAATGTGTTCGTGTTTTTAATTTAATTTGTAAAATTATTTTTTTAGGATTAAAATTGTATTTTGTTCGTTGATAGTTTCCTAATTATACAAGACTTAGAAGAACGCCTTCTTTGCTCAAATAATATGATAGAAACTCTTTTATTTAAACATGTTGTAAACTTATATTACATGCCGTTTTATTTTTTTCTCTTGTTTCTTTCCGTACATGTTGCTAATTTGGGTTTTGAGAAACTTACACGATGAAATTATTCTGCAATCACCGGCATAATTATTTCTTGTTTATCTCAAAATACCATCCAATTTTCCACACGAAAATGAAGGAGTCCTCCGATAGGTTGGCAGTTTCCTCAACGAAAGAATTTAATTACACAGATAGGATTATAGACTCTCATAAAAACATCGTTTGCAAGTTAAACGCATACCGCTAATTTCATTAGAGTCCATCTTTGCCATGCTTCACTCGTTAAAGGCGTGGATAATTTCCCCATCTCTATTAATTTGGTTCTTATCTGATCTGAAAAGGTCATTGTTTGCTTCGTGTCCGGGTCGCGCAATTCAATTTATTTAGAGCCACTTCTTCCCAATTCTTAGGTGCAAAAGAAGAAGCGATGCCTTGGAAATAATTATCACGAGCAGTTTTAAGGAAAGATGACTGAAAAAAATATTCAAGAGTTCTCCAAAATATTAGTTGCTAACAACAATTTGCCCCGAGAGTGTCTTGGAGATTTGAAACTCCTGATTAGCGGAAATATAGTTTTATCTCATATCCTATTTGCATCGGTAAGTTCTGCTCCTACAAAATGAGCATTTTTGCTCATCTGTAATGGTGTACTATTGCAAATGAGAAATGTAACACAGGTATTCCATAAACTGTGAGACCAATATACTTCTACCTTGTTTTCCGAAAATAAACGGTTCTGTCCCTTCGCATGTACAACGGCCGTTCCACTAAAACTGAGAGTGAAATAGTAGAAAATGAAGAAATATAGGTACAGCAAAATATGTGATACTTTTTCTCAAAATATCTTTTCTTTGATGATATGAAACGGTCCCGTCGTTCAGTCCACTTTTCAAAGCATGATGCGAAGGCTTTTTGTGGAAGCTGCTATGGCGACCCCTGTACAGCTTGAATAACGTCAGTATCCGTGTTGAATGTTGCGCCACGGAACTTCTCCTTCATTGTTGGGAAAAACCAGAAATCGAATGGGGCTAGGTTAGGACTGTAGGCAGGCTGTGTCATGATTTCAGTACTGCATTGCGTAAGAAACTGTTGAACACGCTCAGCCACATGTGTGTGGGCGTTATGATGATGTAGGGTCTAATTGCCTACCAGTTCCGGTCGCTTAATCGAAATGTGGCTTCGCAGAAGCTTCAAGGCCAAAATGTATTGCTCAGTATTAACAGTAATTTGTGGAGGAACGGTATGGTTCTATTCTACTGAAAAATAAATGAGTCTTGTGCATTTTAACGCCTCAAACATCATGGCACACTACAATGGCTGTCGAAAAGCTACCTGGACAGGGCTTTGCCGTCAGAAATGTCATACTGGGGTACAAAATGCCATCGTTTTTAGGCATAGAAATGCACAGCGTGTGAATGCATTTATTGAAAACTGTAAATGGAAAAGGAAGTTATGAGATTTAGTGTTTTCTTCTTTCTACAATATATTATATAATATTCGCACACAATATACTGTGTAACTAACCATGGTACAGAAAAACCCACACTGTGAGGCGTGGGTCAGTCATGCAAATGAAATTAATTATCTGAAATAGCGGAGAGATTCATATACGAGGGAGGATCGAAAAGTAACGCGCAGCAATTTTTTTCTCTTTGCAGGTTGCAAGTAGCTGGTTTCAATTTGGCAGACAACGAACTTGAACATCACTCTACTGACCGGTTTTGCTGGATGAGGTGTCGCCGTGGTGGAAAAGAGAGTGAAAGACGGCATAAAATGCCACGTTTGTTAGCGTCGTCTACGAATCAAGAGCAAAAAGGTGTAGTCCCAATTTTGTGAGCTAAACGGTAAACTCCGACAGTCATTCACAAGGAAATGGTCGAAGTGTATGATGGTGATTGCTTGGACTGCAGCAACATCTCTAGATATTGCAGTTTCTTTGCAGAGGGCCGTGGCAACCTTACCGATTCGCCACGTTCCGGTCGACCTGTAACTGCGTCATCACCTGCCACTGTGAGAGGCATTGAACAGGTAATTCTGAGTGACTGGCGGATCCATCTGCGCACATTGGCACAAAAGGTCAACATTTCGTACTGTATAGCATACGATAGTGTGCATGACAAATTGCAATTTCGGAAGCTCAGTGCGCGATGGGTGTCCAGAAACATTGACAGACAGCCAGAAGAGATATAGAATGATGTCATCCTTGGACAACTTGGTGCTTTACGCAGAAGAAGGACATGAATTTCTGGGAGGTAAAGCGACAGGCGATGGATCCCGGGCGTACCACTACACTCCCGAAATAAAGAAGGCCAGTATGGCGTGGAAACATTCCGACTCCCCTCTTCCAAAAAATTCAGAGTGACACAATCTGCACACAAAGTCCTCATTACGGTGTTCTGGTACTTTCATGGCGTTCTCCTGGTGGAGTTTCATCCAATGGGGACCACTGTGAATGCCTAAACTTACGCTAAGACACTGAAAAAGTTGCGTCGTGCTCTTTATGACAAGAGACTCAACAAAACGCTACAATTGTCAGACTGCTTCGTCCACATGTTGCGCAGCACGTCCGTGAAAAAATTGAGCAATTTGGCTGGGAGGTGCTTCAGTACCCATCTTACATTCCGAACCTGGTTCCTTCGGACATTCATCTGTTTGGTCCTTCGAAGAGGTTCATGGGAGGCCAATGCTCCGATACGGCTCACGAAGTCTAATCAGTTGTCCTCAGGCGACTATAAGCCCAAAAGTCGAATATCATGAATAAGGTATACTAAACCTGGTACCACTCTGGGATAAATGTCTCCAACATCTCGGTTCTTATGTTGAAAAATAGCTAAGAAATGTACTTTCACTGTGCATATGATTTGCTTTGCCGATTTTGTAAACTATTGCAAAACGTAAAATAGTGTGCGTTACTCTTCGATCCACCCTCGTACAATAATGCGCAGATATGCCTGACCGACGTGACCTTTCTGAATACGCAGAAAGGATGAAGAGCTATTTAGTCATCCTTGATATGTTGTAGAAGAACCCTTTGATCTTTAACCGTCAATGGAATTTTCCCAAACCCTATCCTGGAAGTGTTTTCCTATTGTTACGTTGAATATATGATATTAATTTTTCTTGTTGGTTTTTCATTACGCATTTCTGCAAAGTGCTGTGTTGTCGGTTTCCATGAGGAGAGTATGGCTTTCCATGAGATGAGTATGGTTTCCATGAGATGAGTATGGTTTTCATGAGGTGAGTATGGCGTCTATGGACTTCATGAAGATATAATTACTTTGTGAGTGTGACGTGAGTATTGTTTCCATGAGGTGAGTACAGCTTTCTGTGAGGTACGTATGGTTTCCATCTGGTGAGTATAGCTTTCCATGAGGTGAGTATGGTTTCCATGAGGTGTGTATGGCGTGTATGGCTTTACATGAGGTGAGTACGGTTTCAATGAGGTGAGTATGGCGCGTATGGACTTCACGAAGATCTGATTATTTTGTGAGTATGGTGTGAGTATGGCGTGTATGGCTTTCCATGATGGGAGTATGGTTTCAATGAGGTGCGTATGGCGCGTATGGACTTCACGAAGATCTGATTATTTTGTGAGTATGGCGTTAGTATGCTTTCCATGAGTTAAGTATGGCGTGTATGGCTTTCCATGAGGTGAGCATTTAAGATTTTCCAATTGATTTGGCGTGTTTAGATTTACATGCTTTCCATGAGTTGAGTATGTAAGATTATCCAATTGATATGGCGTGTACAGCTTTATATGTCAAATATTGAAATGGAGCGTATGGCTTTCCTGAGCGTGTATGGCTTTCCAAAGGTCAATCTGTATGGCTTTCATGAGGTGAGCCGTATATGGCTTTACTTAATTTCTGACATCACTAAACATTCTAGCTGGAAGCAGGACGAACATTTGACTCACCATTGTATTCTAAGTGACTAATCAGCCAAATTAAAAGGCAAATGGATTTTAATCTTAAATCTTACTTAACGCCCTTCGCAAGGGACTCACTTGAATAGTAATGAAGAAACCTGGATTTTCGCAGCTCGAATGAATAACAAATCCACAACTTTCACAAAGGTATTTTCCCCAAGTTCTATCTCTCAACTAAGTGCCAGTTCTATTGATCCCTTCATTTAACTAGTCAAATATCTAACCTTCCTGTGCTTGTCGCCCTTATATGAATTAACCAATTTACCAGACATCATGCCAGAACTCTGCCTAATTACTTCATTACCATAACTTGTGAGTACAGTTATGATTGAAATTTGGTTGAAAACCTGTCATAGTCGTTGGTGTTTAATAATTGTTCCACTTCAAGAGGTAGTATTGATCATGTAAGCTCGTTGGGACTCAGCAGACTCTGCGTAGATTTCATATCGCCTTGATCTCTACTTCTCGCTTCCCAGTAAGCAATAAGCACTGAGAATCAGCAAATTCAGTTTTATCGATTTCAATATGACTGCTTTACCGTTTGAAATGGCTGGCGAGAAATTCCTCCAGTCGTCATGACAACTAAATCGGTTTAGACCGCGAATTCTCGGTGTTTATTGTCAAGAATTGTTTTGACGTCGCATTCCATAAATAATCGAGAGTACCCGCCGCAGCCTGAGCTCTAGTAATCAGTTCCGATATGAGTATTTCTACTTATTGACTCCTTGATTGCACGTTGTTGCTTCACTTTGAATGCACAATCGCTCGAAGGGTTCCTATACATTAACTATAACATCACCTTAAATTGAATGTGAGCATCTGATGCATTTTGCTGCTTCAATTTGCTTCCCTAATGTATTCATAGAGAACTTTAATAAGCCACGTGTTATTGCATCATTTCTCAAACATAATTATTGCAGTGCTTGCAGAAACAGAAACGAGAAAATTACAGAAGTTTAATGAAGAAAACTAATTTAGGTATTGAAGGTTATACTTCCATGCTTACATGACTACGTTTTCTGCTTCAGATTTGTATCGAAATTACACACTACATTTATGAATAATACGATTCAGAAAGAACTGTGGTCCTGGAGTTGAGAGGGATGAAAGAAATTACTCTACAACTAGCTCATTTCGATCGGTAATAATAAAGTTGGCACGCTGCGAAGCCTGTCGTATAACTAGAATCATTTCGTCCTAGTCTGAATATTCTGCACATTTGTAGCTCATAGTAGCATCTTTTAAACGAGATAATAGAAAGTTTTTATTCTCCACATTTTGTGGTTCAAAGTAGAACACACCGCAGAAAAAATAGGGTTTTTACACACACCTCAGAAAAGATAGGGTTTTACACCTCAGAAAAGATCGGAATGCCTAATATCGTAAGGGCTTCCTTATACATTGCAATTTTCTGCTTTAAACGAATCCGTGAATTCGTCTTAACAGTTTCTGTGTGATAGACGACCACACGGAGATATAAGCGGCATGGAAGGATACATGAGCCATAGTGCGTCATGTGAGCAAAATGGGCAAATGTAGTGATTTGAAGATCATTCAAAAAGGAATTATCATCGGCTACCGTGCCAAGGCTGAAAGCATCTCAGAAAAAGCAGACTTCGTAGGCTGTTAGCGAAGCGATGTGTAAGGTTGTACGAAGAATGGACCGCTGGCACACAGAGTACCTCCCGACGTCATAACTGTGGAGCCCCAAAGGAAAACGTCGCCTCCGTGGACTGGTAAATGGCAATCGACGCGCAACAGTGCAGCAATTGACCACGCAAATCAACGCTGAGGCACCAAGTTAAGTGTTCCTGGTAACAATAGAGAGAGGCCTGTTACGCATGGGTCTCTGGAGTCGACGCATTGTCAAGGCACCCACGTTAGCCAGGGTCCATCAGCACCGAGGTCTGCAGTTCGCATGGAACTACCTTCATTTGACAGTGGAAGAGTGGAAAAAGGTTGCCTTTTCTGACGAATCAAGATTTCTAGTCCACAGAAGTGACGGAAGGTGTCAGATACGTCATCAGACACACGAGAACCGACACCCTGACACGCTTGTCGGTCACGTACAGGCCGGAAGTGGCAGTGTGTATGTCTAAGGGATGCTTTCCTGGTATGAACTGGAACCGCTGGTACCACTGGATGGGTGCATCAACGCCAATGGCTACCTGTCCATCCTTCTTGACCGACGTGCATCCCTTCATGTTGGTCATTTACACTGATGATAACAGCCTACGAAGTCTACCAACGAGACAATGGGGTGCATGACTAGTTCCAGGAATTCGACAACGATGTCTCCGTTCTCCTTCGGTCGGCGATATCGCCCGACCTCATTACCAGAGAGCACTTATGGAACTATTTGGATCGAAAGGTTCGACGTGCCAACCCACAACCACGTCAACGTAGGAACCTCAGTGCTCTGCTGCACTACGAATGGCCACGTGTGCTTCTGGCAACCTTCCAGGGCGTCACTGCGTTCATGCCAAGTCGTCTCGTAGCTGTCATCCGGGCCAAGGGTGATTCTTCACATTATTAGGTAGGTGGTCATATTATTAAGATACGACTATGTATCTCTTCTATTTGCTGGTTTTTCTACCGAGATTTTGCCTTTATAATACTAGTAGGCACTATTCACACTCTAAACTTCGGCAAGTAATAGGACTTACACTTCCCGCCAGATCTAGACACAATCAGGTTTTTTTCTCGAAAAAAGGAGCAGTACATTATGCGATTAAGCGTAATAATCGTCTGGTTTCGGCTGCCCTGAAATACAAATCGGAATTGGTATTTCATTATCCTTCCTAACAACTTAATCAGAAATTCTGAAATTGATGCTTAGGAAAATTAAGTCCAGCAGTATAGCTAATAATTCGCGATGACCTGTGGGTTTATTAAGTATATCATTTTACCGGTGGTGGAATTCGAGTCCCCCTTTCCCTACTCCGGAGTGGCTGTTCTCCCAAGTGAACTAGGACGGCCGGTTCATTGCTGCTTTATTGTCGATTTGACGCATGCATAACCTCAGTAGTACGGCATCTACATCATGGCATGGAGTACGTTACATGTTCAATGAATTATGACAGCCAACATAACACTACGGTGGTTCTTCAGCCCCCCACCCCCAGGGCAGTTTCCCTCACCATAAATTCAACAAGGTGACTGTGCAGTTGGGTGGAGATTTTCAACCAAGGTTTTTGTATACTGATCCTCAGTTCCGGTCTTCAACGAGATAGTGTGTCCAGCAGCCTCTCTTGCGGTTCCACATCATCTATCAGATGTCCGGTTGAGTTGAGGTGCGAGTTTGGTGGCTCTTCAAACTATTTCTACAACTGGTGGGTCTGATGGCCTGTGACATTATTTTCCTGGAATAATCCATCCCTAAATAAATGCAGGTACAGTGTTGTGTGGTGCACATGGTCTCCAAGCTGTCCCTAGTGGAAGACCCCGTTTATACACGGCCACACGAACCAGTGGTTACGTTTTTCTCTAGCTAAACATACCCAGATCATATAACCTCGCCCACCGGCCTGTATAACAGATGGTTAAAAATGAGAAATAAATAAACTCATGCTGCTGATGCCAAATACGGCCTTGACAATTGAGAAAACCGTACAAAAACCGCAATCCATCGTTCCAGTACAATTGCTTCTAATCTTCTGTCGTCCAATCCTCATGCTATTGGGAACATAAGAGTAGTTTACCTTAATCGACTTTTGTTATGAGAGGGTGTTGTACACGGCGTATGATCATGTCCATCCTAGCCAGAGTGCTAGGCATAGTCTCCCGGAATACTGTTTCTAATTGACCAACACTGTATTTGGCCATCAACTGCACCGTTGTGGTGCGCCGACTGCGTTGAACGAGGAAACGCACTAATCTTTCAACTGTAGCATCCACCAGCCGTCGTCATTTACAGTTGTCTCACCATTCGGTTATTTCGCCATTTTGACGCCCTTTCTGATACGGTTTAACCATAAAGGTTGTTGAAAGACCTACAAGAATCATCATTCCCCAAACAGATGAAACAAGCTTTCGTGCTCCCAGAATTTACCCTTTAGTAAACTCCGATGAAGCTTTGGTTTTTCCCGTCACGTCCGTAACTTTGCCCTCAAGTGAAACCACAACGGTCTTTACAGCTGAATAGCGCATACCGTGTACTATTAGGTTGTGCATACCTACGAGCATCCCTTTATTACACCAGTGTAGGGTTTAACTCACTTTGCACGGAGTTGGTCGCAATTCGGTGGAGGCTGAGTGCATACAAGAATATTATAAAAGGCAACAAAAAGTAATGTCTGCGTGACGTCTACTGTACTTTAACTTTCCTTTTTATTTACTTTATCTATGTAAATTTGAGTTCATTTCCCTTACCATTTTTCAAACTAAACGTTATATCTTCTCTCTCGCAAGAGTATGGTTGGCAATACTTTGAAGTCGTAACGTATAACTTGTATATGTGTACGATGAGAGCTGGAAGATACAGGGGATGGACAAAACAATGAAAATACCCGGTAAAAGAAGATATTTCATACTTAATATGGTGTAGGACCGCCTTTGCCGTCAAGACGGCCCAGATCCTCCTGGGACTGGACAAACATAAGTCGTGGATGTTGGATAATGGGATGTTATACCATTCTTCCTGCAACACGCGTTCAAGTTCCTGAAAAGATGCTGGACGCGGATAGTGCACTCGAAGCTTGTTCTCCAAACCGGCTCTGTTATACTGAGGTCTGGCGATTGACAGGGCCAGTGAAGATGGGAAACCTCATCAGCATGCTCAGCAAACCATGATTGAATGATATGAGCTGTATGAATTGGGGCCTTATCATCTTGATAAATGGCATCGCCTGCAGGAATCACTGTTTGGGATGGACATTGGTCCCTGAAAATACGTAAATAGTCCTTGGCGGTGACACGACCTCGCAAGGTAATGATGGAGCAGGCAGAATACCATGATATTGCTGCCCAAACCATGACAGACCCGCCCGCATGGTTCACTGTCGGCAAAAGGCAAGCCGGATCGTAAACTTGGACTGGTGTTCGCCTCAAGTAAACTCCTCAACAGGTTGGAAACAGTGTAAAGGTCGATTCGTCGGACGAGATGACAGTCTTTTATTGCTCAGCCGTCCACGTTTTTTGAATGTTGCACCACTCCCTGTTGGGTGCTGCATTCACGTTATTAACCAGTGGTTTAGCGATTGCAGCTCGGTCATAAATCCCCTGCCTATGTAATTATCTTCGCATTGTTTTTGTACATACAGTGTTTGAAGTCTCGTTATTCAGCTCAACAGTAACGTTTGCAGATGTTGTCTTCTTATTTGTGGTCACAATCTTTGGCAATGTCATTCTCTCTCTCTATCATTCAACACACAATTTCGTTCACGCTGGTGTTCATCGGATTATGTTTTTATGTATAAGCAGTATACAGTCATAACGTTCGACGCAGTACCTCGCGATACACCAAATAAACTTGCTACTTTGGTCAGGGAAGCACCTACCACACGGGCCCCAACAATATGCCCTCTTTGAATATCTGTAAGTTCTGACATAATTCACTTGAAACGCACAGATCAATGTCTAGAGAGCTACCGTGGCTACCTGCTGGTTTGCCACAGTTCGTAGCACACATTCACTGTCAAGACCTCCGGCGCCATCTACGCTTTCACGTGGAAAACGTTCGTGGTTTTACCCATACTTTTTACCAGGTGTTTCCATGTTGTTGTCTATCACCTGTATATAATTTGTAAGCAGCAGAAAAGCTGTGGAGATGGTAGTATAAAGATACACTGAAGAGCAATTGAAGTAGAGATACCTGTCTAGTAACGTGTAGCACCACCTTTCGCCCTGATGACGGCGGCGATTCGTCTCGGCATGGTCTCGACAAGACACCGGAAGCGTTGAGAAGCCATACGGATCCACGACCCCTGAACAAGCTCCCACAGTTCACGAAGATTTGATGGAGGGGGTCAGAGCCTCGAACATCTCTCTCGATGGCATCCTAGATGTACTCGATGGCAATGAGGTCAGGTGACCTAGCTGGCCAAGGAAGCGAGGTCACGTCGGTGGAGTGTTCATCCAACCATTCGGATACAGTTCGGGAACGATGGCACTGTGCATTGTATTGTTGCAGGATGAGGTCCCCAGTGGGATGTTCAACACGCACAAAAGGGAGCAAAATTTCGTCCAGGATATCCCGGTAACGTTGAGCTGTGCTGGACGATGTCACACGTACCAGGGGTCCAACTGGTCAAACAGTCCCTAAACGAAAATGCCCCCCCCCACCAGCTCTAAGAGTACCCTGCTGGCAAGAAGGATCCATCGCGGCATGTGGTTTGCGCCGTACTCGTATCCTGCCATCCTCATGTACCAACGTGAATCTCGACTCATCAGTCCAGGCAACATTTTTCCACATGTCTAGGGTCCAGTGGCGATGTTCTCGCGCCCATGCTACTCTTTGCGCAATGTGATGTGCGATCAGCAGCGGTACCCTCGTGGGACGATGGCATCTGTACCCCATAGCGAGGAGATGGTTCTGGATGGTGTGGCTGCTTACACGTTTTTGTGCACCAGCGTTAAATTCCCGAGTGATTTCTTGCACTGTGGCCCGTCTATCCGCTGTTACAATGCGAGCTAGCCGACGATAACCCCGCTCATACACACGCTGTTGTCCACGGCAGTTGGCCCTTACAGGGATGGTTTCACCGGATTCGATGTACTCACGGTGCACCCGTGACACAGTGGCTCGTGAAATTCCCAGTGTCTGCACGACTTCTGAGATGGAGTGACCCATTCGTTGGGCCCCGACAGTTTGCCCACTATCAAATGCGCTTAGATCCTTCTTCTTACCCATACTGTGTCCGACTCTTACTGATTTTCGTCGCATCACTCCTTATATTGTCGGATCGCTGCATACGTCATGTCATTTCCGTTTACAGGATCGCCCACAGCGCCACATTTGCATAACGCCAGCTGTCTCTAATTCAATTGCTCTTCAGTGTATAATAGTAGTTGCGGAAGTTGAGTTACTTGAAGTTGTGATTTCTTAACGTCTGCGTATTATATATATATATATATAGTGTTGAAAGGAGTTTTGATTGAATAAAGACCAACTGTGGGTATCTTTTTCTCGACGTTTCCTTAAATGACTCTCGTTGCACTGTAGGTGAAGCATTTGACAATTGATTAATGTATTGTTCAGTCAGCTATACTTACACGAATATTACATCTGTTTAAATGGATCTTACGCGTACGTACAATATGGATAATTTAAAGTAAGTTATCTAGAGAGAGAAAGCTTACACTTTGCAGTTGAAATGATTTCTTCGGATACACTATCGTTAATTAAATGCTCCGACAAAACCTATCGGCTTTTTCTTGAAAATTACGCTTCCGAAAGCATGGCATCGGCTAATACACTGACCATGTCGTGAACATCTATGCACTTTCATGTTGCATCCTTTTCGCAGAAAATAACATCTTTGTAAGCAGTTGCTGTGAACACCTTTCAAAGCGGAAACTCATTCTGCGCAGCAATAATCAGTACCTCGCGAATCAAAACACTCTTTATAATCTCTTTGCAAGAGCAATAATTTCTTGAAGAAATTGTCGTTGTGTGCATGATATAGGCGATTTGCTGATATCATGACGGCGTTTTCATAAATCAACTGTTCCTGAGTAAGGGTTTTTAAGCGTACATTTTGGCTCATACAGCTTCCTTTCAATTGCCTTCGTTCCACAAAATTTAGCAGATATTCCGTTTTTCCAATTATCACGGCCTCCGCTTCGGTCTAGTGCACCTGTCTGCTTTGAAAAATTGCTGTAAACTTACGGTTGAGGGTTCACTAACTTTCGCATTCGTTCAGCACAGCAAAACAACAACCGATTTCGTTTTCTTGAGTGGAACATTTAAAAGCATTTCCCCCGAGACAAATTCAGCTGCATGTCCAAGGTACCTACCTGCTTTCCTCTTTCTAGCAATCTTAGAAGTTAAAACGTCGATTCGAAGTTCGACTTCCGAGATAAATAAATTAAAGAAATAAGAGCGTTTTCGTTGAAAAGAAATAAAAACAATAAAAGAGATAGATTCAATAAAGAAACCATATTTAAATTTTGAAAAATCACGGAGAGCGTGATGATGTTTTATTACCTTACTACTTCAGAAAGAAATAGCGTATGAGTAATGTGCTCGAATTCTGGTTAAAATTGATGTTGTTCAATAATAGATCTTAAAAACAGTCGTTATGATTTCATCTTAAAATCACCTATTTTTTTTTTTTTTTTGTAAAATAAATCCACGCTCATGTACTCATATAACAGATTTTATTTTTTGATTGGAGGTTTAACGACCACCGTGAGCAAATCAATGGGCTATAAGCAGTCGGCCGTCCCTAATTTAGAGCCACTGGTTCGAGGAAAGGGAGAGAGCCAGTGCCGTAAGACAAGCACAACATCCATGCCTGACAGGGATTCGAACCGGTTCCCCTTTTTAGACGAATGATCATAGGACATCGCTTAGATTGCTGCGCCCCCTGGGCGGCCAGATATTTCTATCCATACTCATACAGTATAACAGACATTTATTTTATCTTCTACTTTAGTGCATTTTTACGTTCTCATTATTTTGCGGCATGAAAGTTAAAGTGTAAAGTAAAAAACTAAATATTTCACCAGTTTTCATTCGATTTCGGGTGAAAATGGTTGGAAGTATTGAAAACAACATCCATATAATCAGAAAGCACAAAAAAGTTACGATGCAAAAGAAAAATAAATTATGATATACATCGGAGATCCAAAAGCGTTATAACCACCTGCCTAATATAACGTTGGTCCTCCACGTGCCACGGAAGCAGCTCTTACCTGGCGAGCATACATGCTACAAGATTTCTGAAGGTATCGTGTAGTATCTGGCAACAACACGTTACCAGCAGATTCTTCAAATACAGTATCTGGTTCAGTCGCCTGCAGATCGGATTTGCTTTCCAATACTAATCACACCCTTCAAATGCAGTGTCTGGTTCAGTCGCCTGCAGATCGGATTTGCTTCCAATACTAACCACATCCTTCAAATACAGTATCTGGTTCAGTCGCCTGCAGATCGGATTTGCTTTCCAATACTAACCACATCCTTCAAATACAGTATCTGGTTCAGTCGCCTGCGGATCGGATTTGCTTTCCAATACTAACCACATCCTTCAAATACAGTATCTGGTTCAGTCGCCTGCAGATCGGATTTGCTTTCCAATACTAACCACATCCTTCAAATACAGTATCTGGTTCAGTCGCCTGCAGATCGGATTTGCTTTCCAATACTAATCACACCCTTCAAATACAGTGTCTGGTTCAGTCGCCTGCAGATCGGATTTGCTTTCCAATACTAACCACATCCTTCAAATACAGTATCTGGTTCAGTCGCCTGCAGATCGGATTTGCTTTCCAATACTAATCACACCCTTCAAATACAGTGTCTGGTTCAGTCGCCTGCAGATCGGATTTGCTTTCCAATACTAATCACACCCTTCAAATACAGTGTCTGGTTCAGTCGCCTGCAGATCGGATTTGCTTTCCAATACTAACCACATCCTTCAAATACAGTATCTGGTTCAGTCGCCTGCGGATCGGATTTGCTTTCCAATACTAACCACAGGTGCTCGACAGGATTGATTTCTGTGAAACCTGGAGGCCAAGGCAATACCTGGTAATCATTACCATGTTCCGCGAACCTGTCTCAAACAAGCGGGGAAGGTGGTGTTGCGCATTATCCTGCTCAAAGAAGGCAGTACTAGAGAGTAATATCGTTGCCACGAAAGGATGTAAATGGTCTGTAACGATGTTTAGGTAAGTGGTCAACGCCGTTGTTTTCCTGCGTATGAATGGTAACGGTATAGTGATAGGGATATCGTCGTTACAACAATCTGCCATTTATTTATGTAGCAATAAGCTTTCTGTTAAAGAACATGTAATCGGCTTATGTAACATAGTAACATCGTCCCAGATAGGTTGGTGTTGACACTCCAAGCATAGTCTTGAACGGGCGGTGCAGGTGGAGCATGATTTAACATTGTATTTATGTTCAGAGACACGTAAATTAAGATCGAGACGGGTCAAACCTATGTATATCTCGTCGGTTACATCAGCATTCATAGCTTTTAGTGGGATTGCATACACACCAAACGCGGAATCAAGGAGGGTCTGACCCCTGTCATTTTAATATGGGCGAGAATGTTGCACGTTTTTATGCCAAAATCAATATTAAATGGTCGACATGTGTTTTCTAGGGTATTTGTGACAGCAGGGATGTATGGTACTTTGCCGACATATGAAGAGGTTGGTCTCGTTCTTGGTAATGTTTGGTATGATGCATTATAAACACGGCGCATTATGGAGTTAACGGTGGTAGAGGGGCAATCATAGTATTCCGCAATATCCTTAATGTTTGCAACTTCTAGGACTCTTTGATCGGTTGAGGACATATGTGTAACTGCTCGATGAAGCATAAAGTGAAGGGCTGAGAGTTTTTGCCTGAGTGGGAGGAAGGAGTTTTAGGGAATCATAGATATTGTTGCAGTTGGTTTTCTATATACAGAGTGAGTTACTTCGTTCGTAACAGGGATTCTTCCCAACAAGAATTCCAGATTGGGTAATGCATACTTGGTCTCAAATTCCGTAGAAAAATTTATGGTACTGTATTTTGTAGAGAACGAAGTGATGGACTCGGCAATGCTTTCATGGGCGGATTGCCAAAACAATAACACATCATCCACGTATCTCAGGTATAAAATAGATTTCATATGAAAGTTTGTGAGGACTTCGTTTTCCAGATCTTGTAACAACAACTCAGATAGAACAGCTGAGACTGTTGACCCCATAGGGGTAAATAGTACCATTAAATCGAAAGAATGTTTTATTGTACACTAGTATTAAGACATTAACAATGCCTTGAATTTCATTATGGGTGTAATTTCCTTGGGCTGACAGCATTTATTCCATGATACGGTGGACAGCAAGGACAGGTACGTTAGGGTATAAAGAAATGATATCAAGTGAGACCATTATAAACTGCGAGCTGGACGGTGAAACTGAATCTACGTTATTTAACGTCTGAGTGGAGCTGGACACCGAGTATTTGGATGAAGTGGTTAATGGGGCTAGACGATTTGCTAGTGCCCCCTCAAGGGGCCTAGTTGGACCTAGCCCAAGGGGCCACTGGCCCCTCGAGGGGACAGAAATCCCATTGATACATAAATACAGGGCATAATGTTGTAACGACCATACTCCTATCACTATTTTTTTTTATTGAATGAAGATTTAACGACCACCGTGAGCAACTCAATGGGCTATAAGCAGTTGCCCGTCCCTAATTTAGGGTCACTGGTTCCAGGGAAGGGAGAGAGCCAGTGCCGTAAGACAAACACAACATCCATGCCTCACCGGGATTCGAACCCGGACCCCTTATGGACGAATGATCAGAGGCCAGCGCCTTAGACCACTGCGCCACCGGGGCGGCCCCCTATCACTATATCGTTACCATGGAAACTGCTTTGTAACTACTACAGCAAAAGAGACAATACCGGCAACAACTGAATCTCCAATGAAATGAATATATAATGAAACTTACGTAATGAATATGCGCATGCCTAAAACATACTGTTTCGTCAATGTGCTTACTATTGTATATATTCTCTCCGAAGGCATAATTCAACCAAACCATTTGAAGACGGGTCCACAGTGTACTTGAAAGTGCTAATGTTTTAACTGTAATTTTAAAATCGTGTATAGACGGCAATCTGAGTTTTTAATATCAAAATGTAGCCAGTAATATCGTGTATCTAAAGCATATTGCGTTGTGTGATTGTGGCTAATGGTGTTTTTGGTTTTCAGGTCCGGAGATATGGAGTGTCAAGTAGAAAGGAATGAAAATTTCCGACATCTGCTCCTCTACGAGTTTAACAAGGGATCCTCATCCGAAAACAGCCCACAAATGATTTGAGCGGTTCCGAGGTGGCAATTTTGACCTCAACAAATCTCCACGCTCAGGTCGTCCATCTCACTTTCATCAGGATGGTTTGAACCATCTCATCCACTTGGATCAGCGATAAACCACTCGCGAATTGGCCACTGAGATGGACTATGATTAGGCCACAACGGTACGGCACTTGGAACGTATGAGAAAGGTCCAGAAATCGGGTTCTCACCGAGGACAACAATAACCAGCGTGTTGCCATATGTGGTTCCCTACTCGCCCGTTATGGCGAATGTTCTCAGCAACACAAGCTCTTTCTTTCACGTATTTATTGTTACTGGAGATGAAAAGTGGTGCCTGTACGTGAATTTCAGGCATCGGTGGGAATGGCTAAGCACGAACAATACGCCCATACCACGTCCAAAACATGACCTTCATTGTTGGAAGACAATGCTGTGTGTCTCGTGGAACATGGAAGTACTTATTAACTGGGAAATTCTGCCGAGGAATCGGACCATCAGCGCTGCACTCTATTGTGAGCATCTCTGCCATGTGGAGAGAGCAATGCACCAGAAACGGCCACATCGGCGCCATATCGTCCTTCTCCAACATGATAACGCATGACCTCACAGTGCACACATGACCAAAATGGCCATTGAAGACATAAAATGGGAGATCTTTCGACATCCGGCCTATTCATCAGATGTCGCCGCCGCTTCACACTATCACCTGTTTCGATCTCTGTCGAATGCATTCCATGACAGAACGATCAACAATGTTATTGATCTCCAGAATTTTCCTTGAAATTTCTACGCAGCAAAACCTGCACATTTTTTCAATCAAGAATGGAATTGCAGACCTATGCAGACGTTGGGACACCATCGTAAACAATGGGATTGATTCCGATTTCTCTTCTGACGTAATACATTCCTGTAGTGAGGTGAAAAGAACAGCAATATATAAAAGAACTGACCACCTTTGAATACTGAAATCGTAGAACAGATAACAACGGACAGGAATAGACCCAGAAGAAGACAACGTGGCAGGTGGGTGGATTCAATTGGAAATCATGCCACCAGTGTTAAATGGAAGAGAATGAAGATAGTTGTGAAAGAAACACTTGGAGGTTTTCACGCAGAAGTTGATTGAGAATGCATGATGGCAATGATGGTACACTGAAGTGTGAAAGAACCTGGGATGCCTTTCTGACATCGCGTTGGTCCTCCTCGCAATTTGATAACAGCAGCAAATCGACGAGGCATGGACTCCACGAGATCTCTGTAGTACGGTGGAGACAGTGCACACCATGCTAACTGAAATGCTTCTCACAATTCTGTAATATTCGGTGCTTGAGGGGTTCTGGTACTAACGACACGTTCTAGAGCATCCCAAACGTGTTCAATGGCGCTTAAATCCGGCGGGTGAGAGGGACAAAATTAGGAGCACAAGCTCCATGGAATGATCCTCCAGCCATGATCGTGCAACTGTGGACTCTGTGCGGTGGCGCATTGTCGTGTGGAAGGAGGTTCCACCCGTCGAGGTGGTTGCATGGCATAAACTGGTGCAAATGATCCCCAAAGATGGTTACGTAGCTTCCACCAGTCAGAGTGATCTGCAGACGTATGAGCGGGTTCTAATGCGTACCAGATGAAAACAACACACACAATAACAGAGCCACCGTCGGCCTGCGCTGTCTTTTGTAGGTATTCGGGATCCACTGCCTTGTGGGGCTATCGCCACTCCCAGAGTCGGGCCATCTGCCCGACACAGTTAGTATGGCTATTCGTCGGATCAGGTTACACGTTTCCAGTAATCTTGCGTCCCATGGCGGTGTTCCACAACCCAGGCGATGCTTACAGCCTTGGGTCATCGGGTCAGCAATGGCAGTCATGTGGGACGTTGAAACGTTACACATGGAACGTTGCACTCTCAGAACTCTGATGCTACTACTGGCTGGATCATCGAATTTCTCTGTGATTTGCGGCAATATTCCTCGCCGGCTGGATGCTACGTTTTGGGCCAGACGCCGCTGTCCACGATCATCCAGGCCGTTTCTACGGCCACACCGGTCTCGCACTCTTGATTTCCCCCCTCAATATATGTAGTTTTCGTATAGTCTTGAAATTACTGACCATATAAATCCAAATTTCGTGGTAATTTCCAAAATGGAATGACCCATCTCCCAGTTGCAGATAAATCTTTTTAAGCCGCCCCGGTGGCGCAGTGGTCTAAGCGATGGCCTCTAATCATTCGTACGAAAGAGGCCAGGGTTCGAATCCGGGTGAGGCATGGATGTTGTGTTTGTCTAACGGCACTGGCTCTTTTCCCTTCCATGGAACCTGTGACAAAAATTAGGGACGGACTACTGCTTATATCCTATTGAGTTGTTCGCGGTGGTTGTTAAAATCAAAATATAATTAATTCCGATAAGCGGCAATCTGAAATGCGAATACTAGTACTTGAGCTTGCGGAGATATCTGCCTCTGTATATACGTCATTTGCGGACGATACCATCTACCACATGGGTGTGGTGGTATGTAATGAAATTGTAGCGCCTTTCCTAGTATTTTAGCAATTCAGTGTATTCGGACGACACCATTTACCGCATGAGTGTAGTGGTATGTAATGAAATGGTAGCTTCCCAGTATTTTGGCAATTCAGTGCATAGGTATCCTTCCTAGTATTTTGACAATTCAGTGTATAAATAGATAGACAGAAATTCTATAATTCTTATGTTATTAGATATTTCTGCCAGTTTGAGTAACTCAACGGCATAGACGTTGCCTCAATTTTTTGTTTTCATATATATATATATATGCCCGTTATCTTTTATTGCTACAGAATTCTCCCTTATTCTTCTTGGATTTCATTTTTCTACATTTTTTTTTTTTTTTTGTTTTCACGGTATTTTTCAATACCTCTATTAATAAAGTAGGGTTATGGATCTTGGTAAGCTGATAGATAACAAAAATTTCAGCAAGAATATTCTAATATCCATCCTGAAGAATAGGAAATGTCATATTTACCAGAAAACCATTCTCAATCGATGTTATCGAATCCCGGAAAAGCTACGGGTAAGTCACTGACCAGGCACTGAATTCGACGAACGACTCTGTAAATTCCCTCCTATCACAAAAGAACAGAAAATATTGCGTTGACTGCACTGTTTCCCACAAGACCCCGAGACATCAGCGTTTCACAAATAAGCTTTCCCTGAGCACTTGCCTGCGACTTTAAAGAAGTTTGAGCTTTAAAGGCTAATTAATTGCTGTTGAAATTAACCTTTAGATCTTCATAATAATGTGGGCATTGTCTCTTGAGAACTCGGCAAATCAGACGTACAGGGCCTTGAATCATGACGTTTCGGACTTCCCAAAATCCCTAAGTATAATTTCGATTTTCAGATATCAAACTGCTTCTCTGGAACGTTTTCGACTTTGCTGAATCGGTAAACTACAATCGCAGTTCTCTGGCCATTCTCTTTGAAGATAATAACACATTCCCTGAGGCGCTCGTTCAAGTTAGGCAAATGGTTAGGAGTAAGTCCTGCGATAAGGAACTGTTTGGACGGTGATTAGCTAAAGATCCGCTGGAGATTCAGCGGAGGTCGCTGGAATTTCCCAATGCTGCTTTTATTCTCTCTTCACGGGCAACTTATGTACACCACTGAATTCATGAAATGGAAAATTCGTAGAGTTATTTATTTAGCGATTAGAATCCCCTGAAACTTCATCCGAAGTGTTATTTTTATTTATGAAGGGCGGTGCCTACATATCCAACTAATCAGAACGATTTTTGGTATTTTTTTAAATTCAATATCTGCTTTTATTGTTCGCTTTAACATACGAACACTAAAATTACTAAATGTGTGAATTTTAATTTGTACAACTTATCAGTAAAAAAAAAGATTTGAAAAAATACATTCGGGTCATTTACGACCACACGGAGCCTCAGTCGGGTTCACACTAGGTGGAATTAAATCATAACAGCAAACATTAAGGTTTACTAATTCCTGCCATTAAGCAGGTACTTGGCTGTCTTTTAATCCGTTAAGTACACCAGTGTCGGGGATTAACCCACAAGTGACAGTTCCAGTTGATCATTTAACCTGAGGTTTCTCGAACAAAACCTAGTGAGTTTGGGTCTTTTTGTCAATGTCACACAGAACTAACTGGTACTTCTCCAAGATTATGATCCCCTGAAATTTCGTCCCAGGTAATATTAACAGAGACTCTTGTTGCTATTCTGTGTGCCATTGTTGACCATGGAGTGCCTCGGGGAGGCAAACCCATCTCTCACTAATGTATTAATGAACGTTACTATTTTAAAACTAGCTAAAGAAGATATGTGAGTCATAAAAATGTTGAATAAACTACACTATCTACCAACAAGTAATTGGACACCCCTGCAATCGACGATATCAGCGGTCCTGATACACGTCACGGCCGCCGCCGTTAAATATCGTGTGGGAAACAACAACGCAACCAGTCGAATGCAAGATGCCACGCAGTTCGGAGCTCTCTGATTTCGAGAAAGATGTAATCGTCGGGTATCACAGAAATGGCCGATCCATACGTGACATATCCAGCGAATTGATGTAGCCAAAATCGACAGTGGCCTACGTAATTGGCAAGTGGAAGATGAGAGGTGACTGTCGGAATGTGTCCCGACCCGGCAGACCCACAAAACTGGGAGTTAGAGACTGATGGGTCTTGGCCAGAGAAATTCGGAAGAACGGCACCAAATCGATGGGCCACATCCGCGAGGAGTTTCAACAGGCATACGGGAGTGTTCTTTCGATGAATATCATCCGTAAGGAAGCCCATCTGCTCGGTTATCATGGACGTGCTGCCGCCCACAAGCCTTTGATCACCAAGTCCAATAGCGCTGCTCGGCTAACGTGGTGCAAAGAACGTCGACAGTGGGCCGTTGAACAGTGGAAACAGGTTCTCTGGAGCAACGAATCAAGGTTCACCCTCTACCGTTCGGATGGCAGGGTCTGGGTTTGGCGTTTGCCCGGAGAACGCCTCCTGCCGGAATGTATTGTGCCAACTGTGATGTTCGGTGGCGGTGGAATTATGCTATGGTGGTGTTTCTCCTTGTATGGCACGGGACCCTTGGTCGCAATTCATGGTATACTCAACGCCGAGACCTACTGCACCATTTTGGATGACCATGCGCTTCCTACGTTGTGGCAGTTTTACGGGGTGGGCCCATGTTACTTTCAGGATGACAATGCCACCTGTCATGTTGCGAGGTCCACCATGGTTATGTATGGTTAACATGGGGTTAATCGAATAGACTGGCCTGCGCAGAGCCCGGACTTTAACCCTATCGAGCACCTCTGGGACGAGTTGGAGCGTCGACTTAAGAGGTGCCCCCACCGTCCGAAATCAGTGAAGGAACTGACCTGATTTCTCCAAACCGAGTGGAAGAAAATACCGCTAGCCGTCGTACAACTCCTGGTTGAGAGTATGCCCCGGAGGGTCGCAGCTGTAATCGCCGCTCGTGGAGGCTCCACCAACTATTGAAAGTGAATAAACTTCATTTTCCTTTGCTATCACAGGTGTACAATTACTTGTTGGTAGATAGTGTATAACAACGGTAATAGTAAGTATTTCGGCTGATTGGTTTTGAAAAACAGTTATTATTAAACTGGTTTTTAAACAGTTATCATTATTGGTACCGGCTTCCTTTAGTAGATTCATATAATTTCTCCCAGTTTCTTCATAAAACTCATGTTTTCCTAATATTTGTGGTCTTATGATACCATATATGTCTGCTGAACACGCACTTTTGGCGTTAAAATGAATCAAAATGAAATTTGAAAATCGGTCCCTACCGGCTGCTAGGCTTCGGTAACCGCCATTTGCAATAGCACGTAAAGTTGTTTTCAGGCTTCGCTGTCGTATGGTACGTGGAACTTCAGGTTGTCTACCGATAAGTAGCAGATGGGTAAAGCTCTAAGCTCCATGCCGTTGTATTACAGCCGAACGGAAACAGCAGTCACGTGACACGGGAAAACGAATTGTGATTCTTCCAGTTGAATGTTAATCTAAATATTCCTTTTATTTATTTTTTATTTATTTTGCCACACGTGACTGTCTGCTCGACTGTCTGAATAGACCATGCGAAGTTTAAGTAAATAAGATATGATCAACGCTTTTTTAAAAATCAGTAAATACTTGCTTCCAACGGCATAGAGGGTGTAGGAGTCACCAACGAAATACCGGAGCCGTCCCGGTGCCGCAGTGGTCTAAGCGATGGCCTCTGATGATTCGTCTGAAAGGGGTCCGAGTTCGAATCCCGGTGAGGCATGGATGTTGTGTTTGTTTTACGGAACTGGCTCTCTCCCTTCCCTGGAACCAGTGACCCTAAATTAGGGACGGGCGACTGCTTATAGCCCATTGAGTTGCTCACGGTGGTCGTTAAACCTCCTTCAAAAAATAATATTAATAAAAAAAGAACACCGGAATTCCCAGTTGCCTCGGGAATTGTCGCTGGGCAGAAGACCGTTCCCGCGTAATTTGTTTCGTGCTATTACATGGAGCAGTTTCCTGTGCACGTGACATTTGGTAGTAGAATGCTTTTTCCGCCCAGCTGTAATACGACGGCATGGAGCTTATACCCATCCGCTGCTTATCGGTTGGCAACCGGAAGTTCCGCGTAATATACGACAGTAAAGCCGTGAAAATAACTTCAGGTGCTACTGCAAATGGCGGTTGCCGAAGCATCGCAGTCGGTACGTACCGATTATCAAGTTTTATTTTTACCAATTTTAACGCCAAAAAGTGCGTGCTTCGCAGCCAGATATGATATCATAAGACCACAAAAAACAGGAAAACGTGAGTTTTATGAAGAAACCGGTTAAATTATATGAAACCGCTAAAGGAAACTAGCACCTTTTAATATTATTACATCATTCAGATTTAGACGAACGCGTGAGAAACAACCCTGATATCAATGAAATGGGATGTTGCTGGAAATTCCATCTGCACATGCGCAAATTAGCATCTGACCACAAGATGGAAGCAAAAGTTGAATCTCAAGTGTGTTAGTTAGGGGGATTGATACATTTGTGTGTACGATACTTGCAGGTTTCCCCCACCGTCTTATACATTCTTTCAAATCCCTCGTCCATAGCCGATAACCCTCCATCCCTTAGGGTAGGGGGGGGTGTTCGAAAGGTAACCAAATTTTGCTACAACAAAGGCTTTACTACTGACGGAAAAATTACAGCACCAAAATGAATATTTATGATGGCTTAGGAGCAGATTCTCGTAATTTACCCATATTGCTCTGAGATATTGTTACGTTTATGCAAAACGTGATAAAAATTGAAATAATGTTCGTGGATAATTTAGTAAAATACACCTATTGTTGAGTAACAATGAAATTAAATACTGTCACGCCAGTTAATGGGGAAGCATTTAACAATCAGATTTCAGCAAAGGTTTTGACTACTTCTGTTACCCATTTTAGTTACGCCGAAAGTTTTTACTTGGAAGTTAAACTTAAGAGCATTTGAATTAGACATACCTGTCTAGTAACGTGTAGCACTACCTATCGCCCTGATGACGGAGGCGATTCACCTCGGCATGGACTTGACAAGACACCGGAAGCGTTGTGAAGCCATACGGATCCACGACCACTGAACAAGCTCCCACAGTTCATGAAGATTTGATGGAGGGGGTCAGAGCCTCGAACATCTCTACCGATGACATCCCAGATGTGCTCGATGGGATTGAGGTCAGGTGACCTAGCTGGCCAAGGAAGCGAGGTCACGTCGGTGGAGTGTTCATCCAACCATTCGGAAACAATTCGGGAGCGATGACACGGTGCATTGTCTCGTTGCAGGATGAGGTTCCCAGTGGGATGTTGAAGACGCAAAAAGGGCAGCAAATGGTCGTCCACGATATCCCGTTAACGTTGACCTGTGAGGGACGATGTCACACGTACCAGGGGTCCTATTTCAGTCCACGTAAACAGTCCCCAGACGAGAATGCCACCCACACGAGCTTGAAGAGTACCCTGCTGGCAAAAAGGATCCATCGCTTCATGTGGTTTGCACCGTACTCGTATCCTGCCATCCGCATGTACCAACGTGAATCTCGACCCATCAGTCCAGCCAACATCCCCCCCCCGTGTCTAGGGTCCAGTGGCGATGATCCCGCGCCCATGCTAGTCTTTTCCCCCTGTGATGTGCGGTCAGCAGCGGTACCCTCGTGGGACGATGGCATATGTACCCCATAGCGAGGAGATGGTTCTAGATGGTGTGGCTGCTTGCACGTTTTTGTGCACCAGAGTTAAATTGCCGAGTGATTTCTTGCACTGTGGCCCGTCTATCCGCTGTTACAATGCGAGCTAGCCGACGATGACCACGCTCATCCACACGCTGTTGTCCACGGCAGTTGGACCTTGCGGGGATGGTTTATCGAATTTGATGTACTCACGGTGCACCCGTGACACAGTGGCTCGTGAAAATCCCAGTGTCTTCACGACTTCCAAGATGGAGTGACCCTATTCGTCGGGCCCAGATAATTTGCCCACGATCAAATGCGCTTAGATTCTTCGTCTTACCCATACTGCTTCCGACTCTTACTGATTCTCGTCGCATCACTCCTTATATTGTCGGATCTCTGCAGACTTTATGTCGTTTCCGTTTACATGGCCGCTAACAGCCCCACATTTGCATAACGCCAGCTGTCTCTATTTCAATTGCTCTACAGTGTACTTTCCGACTGTAGGGAATGGGATGCACAGGATCAAAATTTGAAAGATTTGTGGCATGGTAGTGAAACTTACGTTACTTATTTCTGAATGTGTGTGTGTGCGTGTGGAAGGTTCTCAATTGACTCGTTACGCTCATCAGCCCGTTACTCAAGGTTCTGCGCATCACTTCAGTTTACCTTTGCCTGCACGAAAAAGAAACAGAAAGCCTTGGTAACTTACGTCTAGGAGATTCTTGTAGAACACATGGAAATGAAAATTTAAATATCTGTATGATTGGTCTGCTGTGCAGCTCAAATTTGTGACAAAGGGGTTAAATTTCCGTTTAGAAATCATTTTAATTTATCAGCAACATTATATTCCTTAGCACTTTCCAGTGGGCAAACATGTACTCTAAGAATGCCCGGCGATGCTAATGCAGAATTCGTCATATGATACATTAGGTGAATAAAAAAGTAAGTTACATTTAGCGCCATCTGGTGTGGGATTGCAGTCAGACCGTGTGTGCTTGAGTGCGAAGTAGACAGTACGTCACAGCTGCCGACCGGAGGTGTTTTAGTTCAGTAACGATGAAAGACGTGTGCAGGGGGCAGTTCGTAATGGCGCGGCAACTGAAATCTAACTCCAAACTCGAAATGCGAAGAACTATTCGATTTTTGTGGGCTAAGAGCCTAAATTGCACGACATCCATCATGAAATATGTGCTGTATATGGGAAAATGCCATGTCTCGCCTGGCCATTGTAAAGTGGTGTCAACTATTTGAAAAGGGTAGCAAAATCTGACGAACGAATACCGAGAAGGCAGACAATCAATATCCAGCACTTCGGAGCATGTTGCCGCCGTTGACGTCATGATAAGGGATAACAGGTGAATCAAAATCAAGGAAATTGCCAGTACGTTAGACGTTTTGTACAGGACTGTGCATTCCATCATTCACAAGCAGCTGGGAATTCGGAAATTGTATGTGAAATGGGTGCCACGTTTACTCACATACCAGCACAGAAACCAACGTTTCCTGTCGTCTTTGGCTCTTCTGCGAGGGTATTCTGCTGAGGGGCACAATATTTTGCGTCGAATCATCACAGGTGACGAAATGTGGTATCGCAATTTCACTGCTGAAACCAAACGATCGTCCATGGAATGGAAGCGTGTGACCTCTCCAACGTGTGAAAATCCAACCATCTGCGGGAAAGGTCATGGCGACTGTTTTCTTTGACCATGAAGGTGTCGTTTACACATAATTTCTAGTAAAAGAGACGACTATCAATGATGACTCATATTACCAAACGCTACGAAATTTCCGAAAGGCAATTAAGAATGGACGCCGGGGTAAGTTGAGCGTAGGTGTCATTCTGCTGCATGACAACGCCACACCCCCCAGAGCACGGAAAATAAAGGAATTTCTACAGTCATTCAAGAAGGAGGTGTGATACTATCCACCGTACAGCCCCGACCATCTCTGTGCGTCTACCATTTGTTTGGTGAAATGAAACAGGACTTTAGTGGACAAAGATTCCAAACCGATGAGCCTGTGAAAACTGTAATCCTTTAACTGGTTGCACCAAACTGGAGGAGCCTTTTTCTGTACAGGCATGGAAAATTTTATCACACGTTCCAATGAAAGTTTACAGTCCTTGCCTTAACCTATATACATCCCATGAGTATATCTCTTTATTTTTTTTTTGTTGTACAGTGTAACTAACCTTTTGAACCGCTCTGGTATATGCCTCCCTATTAGTCGATGGCGCAAAACTTACTTCTTGCACTGCAAGAAGTACACTCACAGACAATGAAATTTGCATACCAAGAAGGAAGCATCGGATTGAACTGAAATTTTATGAATGTAATGATACAGATGAATGATACACATGATGGCAAAAACGGAGCTGCAGGACAATTGCAGAGGGATCTGTGGCACGCAGTCCGGTCATCTTCAATAGCGCATCACACGGCCTCTTACGGCCATACATGTTGCAATTCGATCCGGCATGGAGGCGGACAGACGCCTGATGTCCTGCGGCAGACCTGCCCACACGTGTTAGATTGTGTGGTCCGATTCCCGGATAGTGCGGCACGGCGGCAGCCGGCGTTTCAACAGCTCCCACACATGCTCGATAGGGGACATGTTCGGGGTAGGGCAGGCCATGCAATTGTATGAACATGACGCAGGCAGTCCTGGGCAACCAGAGTCGCGTGCGGGAGGGCGTTATCCTACAGATAGAGCGCACTTGGAATCCCTGCCAGGAATGGCAGCACATA
Source organism: Macrothele yani (assembly GCA_039090855.1). Lineage (NCBI taxonomy): Eukaryota > Metazoa > Arthropoda > Arachnida > Araneae > Macrothelidae > Macrothele > Macrothele yani. The sequence continues at coordinate 194,788,149 of CM076995.1, forward strand.
GGGCCATAGGATCTCATCCACATACCGCTGGCCCATCAATGATCCACATACACTACTAGAGCTGATCGGCTATCGTAAGCAATGATTTCTCAGACCATAATGCCTGCAGTGGGAAAGGTGTGGCCTTCGATAGGAGGTTGGGATTGTGCCCTTGGCCTGGGGACTTTCACATCTTGACATGATGATCATATATCCCCAAAACGAAGCGGTACTCATCGCTAAGCACCACATGTCCCGAATTTGTGGTGTTCAAACGTCGCTCTGGCTTGGCACCACTGCACACGGAACCGGCAATGTTCCGGTGTTAATGGCAGTACACGTAAGAGGCGCTGGGATCGCAGATTCACTTGTACGAGGCATCGAGAAATATTTCGTGGGCACACAGCCTGTATAGTGGGCCGAGTCCCCGTGGGATCCGTTCGTGCTTGGCGCACGATCTGTTGATTCTCTCTACTGGTGGTCCTGCTGGTCCGTGCGGAGCTGATCCTCCCTATGGCAGTTCCGTCACGTGTCCACTTCTACTCACATAGTCGGAGGGTATGGTCAGAACGATCCACGTGGCGGGCTATACAGGGCGCCGACCACCCTGCGATTTGCAGCCCGACGATTCGGCCTCTCTTAAGGTCCGACGTCTCTGGAGTCTATCCGGAATTCTTGTCACTCTCTGCTCTTGCTTGTTTCGCCTGGTGCTTTTCTTTTTCATGGGGCTTCGACTACACGCCGGTTTATAAGGCTGCCGTTTCGGGCTTGCAGCGCAACCAAATGGTGTGCGATCATGCACACTCGCACCAAACGTGGATCATTTGCATACCAGTATGTACTCTAGCGATTTACAAAGTTTCGAGGTTATATCGTGTTTCTTTCTAAGTGCGCAAATTTCATTGTCCGTGAGTGTATATATTCTCTTCTTTCTCTTGTCTGAATCTCAGTTATTCTCCATATAGGTCTTTGCTCAATCACTTCTTCGTTTGTACTTTCAGGTCGATGAGTCAGCCATCTTTCTAATGATTTCTCCACCTTCATAATCGGTTATATTATCTGAGTTATTCACTTTGATACTCATTAAATAAATTGAAACTATGTGTCGTTCAACATTCCAGATGACACATATCTCCTGCACAAATTAATAGCACAATATATAGTTGAATCTTGCCCGCCACTTGACTATCCGCAAATTGCGTGTGGTAAGAAAGGAATTAATATCGAATGTATCCATCTTTTGCGGCTGTCATTGTTTGCACTTTACCGGGAAGGCTTTCTATTAGACTTTGCTATCTTGCTGCGAGTATTGCTTTTCATTCTACCCAAGTACTCATCAGGTCGGTCACATATGCTCTCTTTTCACCTTGGCTCGCAGTCGGCGTTCCAACTCATCCGAAATGTGTTCCATGGGGTTGAGATCGGTACTATGGGAAAGCCTGTCAAGTTCTTTTACACCCATCTAAATAATCCATTGCTGCACAGACGTCCAATTGTGAATTGGGGTATCGTCCTATTGTCAAAGAAAGGGGGCCAACACTGAACTTTTGCCCTTAATGTTGGGAGCGCAGAATTGTTGAGAATGTCATAATAGACCGCAGCGTTAAGGTTTCCGGACACTGTAAGTTAAGGTTTCCGGACACTGTAAGTTAAGGTTTCCGGACACCCAGAACATAAAATACATCCAACAGCCTAATACTTCCTCTACCAAACTACATAGCTGGCAAACTACATTGCGTTTTCCCGGCATCCTCCACACCAAGACTTATCCACTGGATTTATAACGAAGTAAATTTCTCCGTCATTTTTTGGTCTACGCCGGGATTCGAACCCGAGGCCGCTTATTCCGGAACAAGTCGCTCTACCAACTGAGCTACGCAGACGTTTTATTCTGATTCCTATTTGCCTTTATGTCGTGTGCGTCCTACTGGCAGGTACGTCACATCTCCCCCCGCGAAACAGGGCCGGGGGCATGGCCCACGGGTCAGCCGTGACCATGAATCGTTGCAGGCAGCCATCCACTGTAGAACGTGCACTTGAGAACTCCCAGTCAATCTGCTGTGTGGAATGCAACATCACAAATTTTTATTTTTCGAAGCGCTGGAGAAGGAATTCTCTGATTTTTGCTGTCTCCGGGGGGAAATAACATCACACCAATGCGAGATTTTGAACGGCCGGGTCATCCGGATAGTTCGGGCGCCATTATAACGAAGTAAATTTCTCCGTCATTTTTTGCCTACGCCGGGATTCGAACCCGAGGTCGCTTATTCCGGAACAAGTCGCTCTACCAACTGAGCTACGCAGACGTTTTATTCTGATTCCTATCTGCCTTTATGTCGTGTGCGTCCTACTGGCAGGTACGTCTCAGATTGTCATATGGTGAAGCATGATTCATTAAGTTACACACGTTTTCACTGCTCCAGAGTTTACTGGCGCCGAGCTTTACACAGACTCAACTAAAGTTTGCTGCCTGTTTTGCTGATGTTAAACTGTTGTGCGGCTGCTTGACGACGGAAGCCCCACTTCCGTCAGATCTTGGCAAATCATCATAGTCCTGGCGTTGCTTTCAGTATCATTTTGAAACTCGGTGGTGAGCGCTGCAACCAATGACAGGCGATCTTGTCACAACACCGGCTGCAGTACTGCGTGATTTGTAATGTTCGTGTGAAGATGGCTAAGATGGCTGTCTGAATACTAAATAGATCAGTCTCACAACCTTAACTACAGTGAAACAGGAGTCATTTAAGTACTTCAGAAAATGTCTTTACTCAGCTAAATATCCTATAGCACAACTCAGTCTTCAACAATATCAGTGAACTAATCCAATTTACTTGTGAGGGAGCGTTTAACGAAAAACAACCGAAACATCAACACTAAATACATAATACGCAGTCGTCAAGTGATGGCAACTTCAGGTAACTCAATTTCGCAACAATTATTATATCGTCATACTACAAACATCCCCCCATACTGCTGCTACTCAAACATCATATACCGTCCAGTTCTTATCTGAAACATACACACGTCATTCATTCTGACCTCTAGGTGTTGAAAACCATGCTCTTGCGACAGAAGAGATAGCACGTTAAGTTTCAGAGACGCGAAGGCAAACGAAGTGAAATTTACATAGAGAAAGAAACTAAAAAGGAGAGTTAAATTAGAGTATACGTCACAGTTCCTCCTCTGACATTTTATGGCCAACAAGGCCGCGACAGCGCAGTTCTTTCTCATACACGTACAGTTTATCGGGGCAGTCGCAACAGGGCAAGTATTTGACTTGTTACTAAGGTGGCATCCTATGACAGTGTCACGTTGAATGTTTCTGAGCTCTGTCTCACGGCCCATTCTACTGTTCGAAACTGAAACACCTGCGCAAATAGAACTTCACGTGTCACGCCGCTGTACGCTGTACCTGGTGGACAGCCTGCATTTATTTCGCTGTCGATAAGGAGTGTGAATGCCATACTAGCAGAGCAGCAGCACAGCTGGACGTCAAAAACTGCAATCCACACAACGTAATGGGAGACATATCCGAGTTTCAAACAGGACAGATTGTTGGTGCGCATCGTACCGGTGCATTTGTGACCAGTTGTGGTGAATCTCTAGTCACGGTAATGTCGTCATACCAGTAAGAGGGAAGAACCACATCCAATAAGAGTAACTGTCGATGCAAGTGGAAGCTGTCTGACATGGACGTGCAGGTGCAAACATGGATGGTTGTCAAAACACATAAAACCACAGCTGCCTAACTCACTGCAGAGTAGAATACGCACCGCAACTCATCTGTTTCCATCAGAAATGTTTGTTCGGAGCTTCACCGGGTCAACATTCACGGTCGTGTTGCTATCGCAAAAACCTGGATCATCAGTGTGAATGCGAAATGTCGGTTGCAATGGAGCCAGCAGCGCAAATCATGGACGTCGGACAACGTAAAATGTGTATTGTTCTCCGATGAATCGTCCTTCACTGTCTTTCCCACAACCGGTAGTGTTTATGTATGGAGACAACCTTCACAGTCTTACCACCCAGACTGTTTATTAACCACAGTGAAGCACGGAGGTGGATCGGTGATGGTTTGGGACGAAATATCGTGGCAGTCTGTCGGCCCGCTGATTGCTCTTGAGGGGCACATTCCTGCGAAGGACTGCCGGACAATTCTGGAGGACCAGGTTTACCCAATGTTTCAAACATTGTACCTTGACAGTTGAGTCGTGTGATAACGACTCCACTGTCGAGGTACAGTGGTGCGTTATCAGGATGATAACGCACCAATACACAGAACCAAATTGGTGTAAGAGTGGTTTAGTGTGCATGAAAGTGAAGTTGAACATCTGCCATCGCCTGCTCAGTCACCCGACTTGAACATTATTGAGCCAACCTGAGGAGTTCTGGAGGAGCGAGTCAGGAAACGGTTTCCTCCACCAGCATCACGTTGTGAACTATCCACTTTTCTTCAGGAGGAATGGCTTCGAATCCCTCTGGTCACTGTATAGGACTTGTATCGGTGCTTCCCATAACGTATTGTAGCTGTATTGGCCTCCAAAGGAGGCCCTACACCATACTAATAAATTGTTGTGTAGTGCAGCTGTATTGTAGTGTAGTGTAGTAATTGTAGTATTTTCAGCTGTATTGTAGTGTAGTATAGCACTATTGTAGTTTAGTGTAGTAAATGTAGTGTAGTAATTGTAGTATTTGCAGTTGTACTGTAGTGTAATGCAGCTGTATTGCTGTGTACTGTAGTAATTGTAGTATTTAAAGCTATATTGTAGTGTAGTGTAGTAATTGTAGTAATTGCAGCTGTATTGTAGTGTAGTGTAGTAATTGTATAGTGTAGTGTAGTAATTGTAGTGTAGTGTAGTAATTGTAGTATTTTCAGCTGTATTGTAGTGTAGTGCAGCTCTATTGTAGTTTAGTGTAGTAAATGTAGTGTAGTAATTGTAGTATTTGCAGTTGTACTGTAGTGTAATGCAGCTGTATTGCAGTGTACTGTAGTAATTGTAGTATTTAAAGCTATATTGTAGTGTAGTGTAGTAATTGTAGTAATTGCAGCTTTATTGTAGTGTAGTGTAGTAATTGTAATGTAGTGTAGTGTAGTAATTGTAATGTAGTGTAGTGTAGTAATTGTAGTATTTGCAGCTGTAGTGTAGTGTAGTAATTTTAGTGTAATGTAGTGTAGTGTAGTAATATGTATTGTAGTGTAGTAATTGTTGTGTAGTGCAGCTGTATTAGCCTCCAAAGGAGGCCCTACACAGCACTAAAAATTGTTGTGTGGTAAACCCATGCGCTCACCCTCTATATAAGGACAAATCCAAACTTAAAAAATGGCGTCCCGATACGTTTGATCCAACAGTGTAATTATCGCTCGACATGGGTGGAAAGCGTGATTTTTGTTAAGATAGTTTATACTTTTTAAATTAATTCTATTATAGTGTGCTGAGATATGTCCTTTGTTATTCAAACATGAGGGATGTTCAAATTAATTCGGAATTTACACAATTTAAATTTTATTAAAAAGGCGGTTGTTATGAGGACACAGGCTACTCCTCTGAAAATAAGTAAGTAAGCTCACTTTTGATTAAATCTGTTGTTCGCAAGTGGCATCTTGCTCATGATACGAAATAATTCTTAACGGCATTTCTTTCCTGGCTGCCTATATATTTTATTAAGTATTTAAACGCTCCTTCCGGCCACGATTCCAACTACGTTTCTTACATTTAATTCCTTTGGATCGGTTTGGCTCGGAAAACAGGATATCTTAATTTCTTCAAATGTGAAAGGAATTCGGAATAATCCCGAAGCAGTACAACTGAAAGCGTACTCAAAGGCTGCTTTCTGATTTGACGACTGCGGCATTGCATTAGGGAAAAGAACGATGGAAATTCCAGTTAGATTAAGATAGTTCCTTCTAAAACAGGATTACAAAAGATCACTTCCTAGTTTCAGTGAATCCTCGCAATTAATTCTAGAAACTATTTTTAACAAATCAAAGTTGCACGTCTTTGTTGCCGTTATTAGATTCAAGTTCATGCCAAGGAAAGTAGACAGACAGCGTTTTCCGGAAATCCTGAATCTTAGAGAAGTAGTGAAAACTACAGTTTCATTTGAAATATCTCGGTTTCTAGAGGAGATGTTTCTGCATACAGCAAATTTTTGTTTTGTTTTTTAAAAGCGTATTTAAATAAATTATTCAGGAATCACAATGCGCTGTTTCTTGTGTGCTGGCAGAGAAAGGATATTCTGTGTGTCACGGTGGTATGTAGAGCAACGTGGAGGCGGGTTTTCGGAACTAAATGCTTTAAATTAAATTCAGGTTTCCTGCTTAATACCATTCTACATCATCCATCGTATGCAGAGGAATGTACATATGGTGCTGATGTTATTGCCTTTTCTTGAACCATGATGTAAATACCATTTGTTGCTAGCTTGATGGTAACATCATGGATTCTAAGCTTTGCAAAGCTCCATCTCTGGATAACACAGAAAGAAATGTCAAAATTGTTTTCTTGCTTCCGATTCCGTGAAGCTTTAAAAAAATGCTTCCATATCTTTTCTAAGTTCGCAGATTTCTTCCAGCTATTTGATACGACTATTTTCTTCCTTATATAAATACAATTTAAGACAACACGTTTCTAACCAAGCGGAAAGATACCTTCCTGTATCTGTGTAAATAACAATCTTGCCTAGATTCGGCGTATTGTTTCTTACATCTACGGGAGTATAACCAAATGCACCCTGAATTTTTGGTGCTGCGAGGGAAAGAAAATTCCGCCTAACAGCCGATCCTTTTAACACCCGTAATTTACTATCTCCAAACCTTTGTCCACAGCCGATCCTTTTAACACCCGTAATTTACTATCTCCAAACCTTTGTCCACAGCCGATCCTTTTAACACCCGTAATTTACTATCTCCAAAGCCGATCAATGTATGACTGCATTGTCCTTGTCTGATGGTAACCAGTTGTTACCACTTGTCTCACTCCTGCAGTTTTCCATCCAGCTATAAGAAATAATTCCAGACTAGGTTGTTGATTTGCATGCAGAACACTGTTTTACATATTCTGCAGCATTCGCATTTTCCTCCAAAGAAAATCACTTCATCCTGGTTTAATTTCCGCCACAATACAGACTGGTGTGCAAAATTAAAGGATAAAAAGTAAAATCGCCATAAACACATGGTTCATGGAATGAAAGCAAATGATTATGCAAATGAAGTGATACTGGAGGAGAAAGCAAGTGAAGCGAGTGTCTCCTTTTAGGGAAGAATACGTAATTCAGTGTCATGATACAAAGGCAGTACATAACGGATGCAGGCCAATCGTATTCGGAGGTATCCTGAGCATCAAATACACCACAACATGCCATCTCAAGCCTACGGAAGCGGTTCCATGGAACAGCAGATACTTGTCGTCTACAATTAAAGGCCATCCTAGTGCTACCACTGCTGCCTAAAACAACTACCAGGGGTGACAACGAAACTGCAACATATGGACAGATAGCACCCCACGTATCACGCCGCTATAACCACCCAGGTCTCGTTGATCAATTTCGCATTCGATCAACGAGACCTGAGTGTGAAGGTTGCGTCAGCAGAACAGTAACACAGCTGAACGTCAAAAAATGTGATCTACGCAACATAATGGGAAGACATATCTGAGTTTTAAAGAGGGCAGATTGCTGTGCGTCTCGCCGGTGCATCTGTGTCCAAGACAGTAAGTCTTTGTGGTATATTGTGAGCCACGGTATCCAGGGTCATGTCGGAATACCAGCAAGAGGGAAGAATCACAACCAATAGGAGTAACTGTAGAGGTAAGAGGAAGATGTCTGACCCGGAACGTCTGGATGTTAACACGGATGGTAGCCAAATAACATAAAATCACAGCTGTCCAACTCACCGCAGAATTGAATACGCACGGCGAAACACCTGTTTTCCTCAAAACGTTTCGTCGGAAGCTTCACCGGGTCACCATTCACGGTCGTGCTGCTATCGCCAAACTCTGGTTCATCAGTGTGAATGCGAAACGTCGGTTCCAATGGAGCCAGCAGGGCATATCATGAACGTCGGACCAAGTGAAATGTATATTGTACTCTGATGAATCGTCCTTCACTGTCTTTCCTACAGCCGGGAGTGTTTACGTATGGAGACATCCCTCACAGGCTTACCACCAGGACTGTTTATTGTCCACAGTGAATCATGGAGGTGAATCGGTGATGGTTTGGGCCGAAATATCGTGGTACAATATCAACCCGCTGATTGTTCTTAAGGGGCACATTACTGCCTAAGACTATCTGACAATTCTGGAGGACCAGGTGCACCTAATGGTTCAAACATTGTACCCTAACGGTGGTGCCATGTATCAGGAGGAAAACGTACCGATACACAGAACTAAGCTGGTAGAAGAGTGGTTAACTGAGCATACAAGTGAGGTTGAACATCTGTCATGGTCTGTACAGTTACCCGATTTCATTATTACTGAGCCACTCTGGTGTGTTCTGGAGAAGCAAGTGAGGAAACATTTTCCTCCACCAGACTCATGTCATGAACTAGCCACTTTACTGCAAGAGAAATTGCTTTAAGTCTCTCTGGCTACTGTACAGAACTTGTCGGTCCTTCCCACAACGAATTGCAGCTGTACTGGCCTCAAAAGGAGGCTCTACACCGTACTAATAAATTGTTGTCCTAAACTCACCTGTTTCGTTGTCCAACCCCTGTGTCCGAGTGGAACAGAAGGAGGACACATGCAGAAAACAGGTGGACAACTGATTCTGGAGCCTGGAGTTCGCAGCAGTCACCCGCACGAGAATAACTTGATGCACAGTTTACTGTGGCCCTATGAAGATGTGACTATGCGAGGATGACCCATTATTCGTGTCGTCTAATCTCTATTCTCCAGATGAGCGCGTTACAGTTGGAGTCTCCAGGTTACCTATGGAGCCCAGGCAACTGGGCATGTGTGCTGTTTACGGAGGAGTTACGATACAGTTTAAATTCTGATTCCCGAGATACTCTCACCTGGCGAGAACAAAAGACTTGTGACGTACCTACCAGCAGTACGCACACGACATAAAGGCAGATAGGAATCAGAATAATCGTCTGCGTAGCTCAGTTGGTAGAGCGACTTGTTCCGGAATAAGCGGCCTCGGGTTCGAATCCCGGCGTAGACCAAAAATGACGGAGAAATTTACTTCGTTATAATGGCGCCCGAACGATCCGGATGACCCGGCCGTTCAAAATCTCGCATTGGTGTGATGTTCTTTCCACACCGCGAGATAGGAAAAATCAGAGAATTCCTTCTCCAGCGCTTCGAAAAATAAAAATGTGTGATGTTGCATTCCACACAGCAGATTTACTGGGAGTTCTCAAGTGCACGTTCTACAGTGGATGGCTGCCTGCAACGATTCATGGTTACGGCTGACCCGTGGCTAATGCCCCTGGCCCTCTTTCGGGGGGGGGAGATGTGACGTACCTGCCAGCAGGACGCACACGACATAAAGGCAGGTAGGAATCAGAATAATCGTCTGCGTAGCTCAGTTGGTAGAGCGACTTGTTCCGGAATAAGCGGCCTCGGGTTCGAATCCCTGCGTAGACCAAAAATGACGGAGAAATTTACTTCGTTATAGACTCTACTGTCCTTCAAATATCCATTGAAAGGTTCAGTTTCTCTGGCATTGATTTCCCTGGGGAGGCATCATAACAAACCATCGCACCAAATTGCACATTTTTCGTAGTGCTCTCTCACGGCTCAGAGATATAGAGATAAGATTCTGGACCCCTCATACGGGAAACATAATAAGTGCGGAAGCGTTTGGTGTAAATACACTTTTGCTGGAATTGTTTGTTTATTGAGGTTTAATAACCGCCGTGAGGAATTCGGTGGCCAATAAGCAGTCCAGTGGTCCCTAATTTAGGGCCACTGACTTCTGGGAACGGACAGAGCCAGTGCCATAAGACGTAAGACAAACACAATATCCATTCGTAACCGGGATTCGAACACGGGTCCTCTTTGGCGAATGGTCCTAATCCAGCGGTTAGACCACATGCTCCACCTGGAGGGTAAATCCTTTACTCACTCATCACAAAGTTTAAGGCAATGAGTGTTTCACTTCTTAAATGATGTATAGAGATTCATCACCGAAAAAAAAGTTACTTCTGTCTTTCCGGCTAACTCATCCTAATTGATGGATGGGAATATCAGTATTTAACGAAAGTTTATTGATGCCATTCTGTGACGCATTCTCTTGATTAAACTTCCTCCTGAGTTTTTTATGTAAATTTGATTGCTTCTTTAAAAATTTTCTAAACTAAACGCCACAGATTCTTCGCTCGACGGATTTAAGTTTGGAAATACCTGACATTTGGTAAAAGTGCTATCTTCGTAGTCATAATCAAAGATAGGAGCTGTTGCCTTCAGGATCTTGAAGAAATTTCCATATGACGTTTTCGAACGCCATGCCATGCGACAGCAGTAATATAATGTTAGCGAAGGCTATGTTATGAGGGAAGCTATGTTTTGATGTAATATTACTAAGCCAATATTATCAAAGCCAGTGTTAGTAAGGCAACTTTTTGAGCTAGGCATTGAAAGATCCTTTTATGCTGTATACAATCTAACATGCTTCCGAATTCTACTCGGTAATGAATTTTTCGCAACATATCTAATTTGGGCTACTACGTTTTCTTGGAAATTGACGTGCAACTGAACTTAATGAAGACTTTGATTTTGTTTGTAAGAACAGACTTGTTATTCAACCCTGGTCGTTATCTTGAATGTGTAATTAGAACTTTCATGCCTAGTTAAGATTTTCAGTCCCGACTGTCATTGAAGCTATCCGGTTGAAAGACAGCTAATTCAATCATGCGTAAGGTTAAGCTAAGCCTTCAGTATGGGACAATGAAGCTAAACCAAATAAGCTCTAACTCTTTTGTTCTGCAGGAAAGCTTACTTAACATTTGGGTTCTATCATGAAAGAAATACGGGATTACGCCGTATACACTGCTGGACAATTGCTAAGGGCGGATCATAAACGCCTATATAGCGCATAAAAAAGTAAGTGTGGTTGGATGCCAAGTGAAATAAAATAACGTCAGAATGCCAGGACATTACAAGAAAGACAATTGATTGTGCTCTGAAATCCAGAAGGCTTTGGAACGTGTTCAAGGGACAAACAGGCCATTTTGTGCAGAATACGTAAACTTGAAAAAAATGCAATTAGCGTCCGCAGGCGTTCCGGCGTAAGATGTCAATACGGGATATGGCCACCATGGAGGGCGATGCAAGATTCCACACGTCGTGTCATGCTTTACAGAACATTATCAAGCAGCTGTTGGGGTAATTTATCCCATTCCTCTGTCAGTGCACGGATGAGGGTGTCCTTGTTTATTGGAGGGTATTGGCGACCAGCAAGACTCCTCCCCAAAGCATCTCACACATTTTCAATGGGATTCAGATCTGGAGAACGTGCTGGCAATACGAGGCGTTGAATATCCTCGCTCTCAAGACACTCCTGGACAGCGACTGTTCGATGACATGTTGCGTTGTCGTCCATGAAAATGAATCTATCACCGGCAGCACCACGGAACATGCGAACATGAGGTAGCAGAACATCATTAATGTATCGTTGGCCAGTCATAGTCCCAGTTGGAAGCACATAGAGGGACGTACGGCCATTGATCATGATGCCAGCCCATACCATGACACTACATGTCGGATATCGGTCCCTTTCCTGTATGTTTGCTGGACAATATGCAGTACCACTATCACGCCAGATCAGTTGTCGTCGACAATCAGACGATAGACTGTATCTACACTCATCTGAGAAGAGGACAGCAGACCAGTCATTATCAGTCCAATTGCGATGTTGATGGCACCATTGCAAACGGGCGGTACGGAGACGTCTGGACAATGGGATGCACCCAACAGGACGGCGGGCGTATAGTCCTCCTTCATGCAAACGTCTGGCGACAGTTTTTCGGGAGATCCGCTTGCCAGTAGCAGCCATAAACTGATTTGCTACCTCACTAGCTGTGCTGCCCCGGTGTCTTTTTGTTGATAGCACTATTTACCGATCTTCTGCAGGTGTCGTACTGCGAACACGACCTCCCCCGTGACGTTTGCTGCACTCTCCATTTGTTTGAAATGGTTTCCAAAGCCTTGAAACAACACTGTGGCTGACGTCGAACTTCCTGGCAACATCTGTTCCTTTCCGCCCTTCTTCAATCTTGCCAATAACACGGCCACGCATAAAACATCTAGGTGATGTCGAGAAGACATACTGAAAATTGCAAGTTCGTCAATTGATTCTTTCCCTTTCAACTTTGCATTTGAACAACAACGGTCAATACGCGTCAAATCCTTTATATCTTTTATCAGCGCTATGACGTCACGAACAGGTTCGGCAATCCAAAATTTTTATACGCACAACACGTCTTACTGTATCCCGCACTTATGCTAATTTCCACATTTTCCTGCCTTCCATTTTATGGTTGCTATCGTTGCTATTGTCATCCGTCCCTAGTAATTGTCCGGCAGTGTAATACAAATTTTGGAGATGACAATCCGATTTTTGACGTAAATGTGACTAGGATCGTAAGTTAGATAATATCCGAAAACTTGAAAACTTTCGTCTTCCTGTAGCGGGACTCGAATCCGCGTCTCCCAGAAAACCCGGATTCGAGTCCCGCTCCATGACGATGAAAATTTTCATGTTTTCGGATATTATCTAACTTACGATCCTTGTCACATTTACGCCAAAAATCGGATTGTCATCTTCAAAATCTGTATTTGAGTTCTAATTCATCTGAAAGTTCCAGTTAAAGCATTATAACACACATAAAACAATTTAGGTATCAACACTCATGTACAAAAATTAACAATGAACGACAAAAGGCTACATTTTGGACTCTCATGTCGTTCATTAAGGATCAAGACTTTCTGACGTCATCGAAACACGTAAGAGCAAAGTATGTGAGAGTGCTTGGTCATACACAAATTGGCAGGAATCATGTGACAACCGTGTACTGCGGATCGGCGATAAAAGCTGAAGCATGCGTGGGAAGAAATCCTTTGTCTTGTGGGCGTTGAAGTGAGGATCTCCATTTTTTGTTATTATGTAGTACATCTAAAAAACTTCATCTGGATGACTTTACCCGGAGAGGGATTGTTGATAAACAGAAAGAATGGCAGACAACGAAAGACGTACGGAAAGAGTTCGGAAAACCCCAGAGCGTAGTAGAACGGACCTGGAGACAATTTCTTGAACATGAAATAGCTACCAGGAGATTCGTAGTGGTTTACTACGCTAAACTATTCCATCACATGATCGTTATCTTGTTTTAATGGCTAAACGATCTCGCTGAATAACTGCTGGCAAGTTAGCAAAACAGTTGGAATCAAGCACGGGTACCAAAATATCGCGTCAAACCGCGTCAAGGCATTTCAATAATTTGATTGTATGCCCGAAAACCTGTGCAGAGTGTTCCATTTATTCCAGCATGCAAAGTAACTCGCTATTGCTGATGTCGTGAACATTCCACGTGGAGTGAAGAGCAATAGGCCAATAATCTGTTCATAGACAAAAACCGATTTTGTTTACCATCTGACTCTTGCCGGAAATACATCTACGGAAACGTTGCACTTCTTATTCAGCCAGAAGCATCGTAGAAACGTACCATTACAAGGGTCTATAATTATGACCAATGGGCGTACAGAGTTCCTAGTGTTAGAGGAACGGTCAATGAATGCCCAGTGTTATTCTGAGGAGGTCATTTTAGAACATGTAAGGCTGTTTCGTGGTTTTGTGGGATATCCTTTTATTTTTACAGACCATAACGCCCGTCCTCAACGATCGTAATTTGTTGATGAACTGTTTGAGAGTGAGAGGGTCGTTCGAACGGTGTGACCTGCGCATTCATCCGACATGAATCCAATCAAAAATGCTTGGGACGCTCTTGGGAGGCGCATTTCTGAATGCGATCCCCCACACGGCATCCAAAAACATGGTGATGGCGCTGAAAGAAGAATGGAGAAACTTTCCTCAGGGTCTGAAAGCTTATTAATTTTTTCTCTCAATTTCAGTAATTGTGAGTCAATGTCAAAAAATTGTATGTTTTGTTCTTTTATAGATTTTATCCATTAATAAGTACAAATACATGCTTATCTTTGTGTGTACATGCCCTTTTCTTCTTTGTTTACTTCTTATTAAAATATTATCATCCGCATCGTGTTTGAGTAAAAGTATGATAAGGAAACAAAAATGATCCTTAATTTACTGTCATTATTGCAGTTCAACTTAAACACGCGCAGTTTTATCTTTTTTCATGGATATTTGATGCAGTTTTATCTTTTTGCATGGATATTTGATGCAGTTTTATCTTTTTGCATGGATATTTGATGCAGTTTTATCTTTTTGCATGGATATTTGATGCAGTTTTATCTTTTTGAATGGATATTTGATGCAGTTTTATCTTTTTGCACGGATATTTGATGCAGTTTTATCTTTTTCCATGGATATTTGATGCAGTTTTATCTTTTTGCATGGATATTTGATGCAGTTTTATCTTTTTGCATGGATATTTGATGCAGTTTTATCTTTTTGCATGGATATTTGATGCAGTTTTAGCTTTTTGCATGGATATTTGATGCAGTTTTATCTTTTTGCGTGGATATTTGATGCAGTTTTATCATTTTGCATGGATATTTGATGCATTTTTATCTTTTTGCATGGATATTTGATGCAGTTTTAGCTTTTTGCATGGATATTTGATGCAGTTTTAGCTTTTTGCACGGATATTTGATGCAGTTTTAGCTTTTTGCATGGATATTTGATGCAGTTTTATCTTTTTGCACGGATATTTGATGCAGTTTTATCTTTTTGCATGGATATTTGATGCAGTTTTATCTTTTTGCACGGATATTTGATGCAGTTTTATCTTTTTGCATGGATATTTGATGCAGTTTTATCTTTTTGCATGGATATTTGATGCAGTTTTATCATTTTGCATGGATATTTGATGCAGTTTTATCTTTTTGCATGGATATTTGATGCAGTTTTATCTTTTTGCATGGATATTTGATGCAGTTTTATCTTTTTGCACGGATATTTGATGCAGTTTTATCTTTTTCCATGGATATTTGATGCAGTTTTATCTTTTTGCATGGATATTTGATGCAGTTTTATCTTTTTGCATGGATATTTGATGCAGTTTTATCTTTTTGCATGGATATTTGATGCGGTTTTATCTTTTTGCATGGATATTTGATGCAGCTTCACATCTACTGCAAACATTTCTAAGTTCTAGCTTTCGTGCGTGGCTTGAGATGAGTCTTCCATTTCTTGTGAAGCATGTATCTGGGCGAACCTAACATTTTACCTTTCCAACATCACGTATTTTTACTGTACTCTCAGAAGTATCACGGATGGAAAAGCTTTGGTTGATATTTATTTACAGGTAGTTCTGTGTAAATGTGAATGCCTTTGGTGCATATTAAAAGATATCTTTGGGACATTATTTGCATGAATTTTCTTTGAGGCCCATTACACTCAGTGGCACCGAAGTTATTTGCTGTGAGATATTAGTGTAGAGATCCGTATACTACGAAGAATTCTTCAGAACGACATACTTGTACCTTTTAAAGTCCATGCAGTATCTTTGGAAAAACAAATTCGCGAATGTTAAACTTTGGGAATCCTCAGAATTGGTCCCCAAAGTTAGAGCTAAATAATGAAGTCCATGATTTCACATCAAAGCTACCAAAGACTTCGGAATACATTTCAAAACTTTTGAATGTATAAGAAATGTTTCCATGAAAAAGACGGGAAAATTCTTATGTTCTCATTGATTTGATGAGTGCTTGTTTTCTTTCACGTACGCACTGGCAAAATGACAAAGTCATTTGTCATCGAGGCACGTGTTTTGTGGCTTCACTATTTCTCACGAAAACTTGCTGGTAATGTGATCCCTGACATTGGCACATCTCCCATAGGAATCCTCGGTGAAGGCTGTCCACGATATGTGGTTCCCTTGTAAATTCAATCTCCGTGCACAAAATATTCTCTGCGGGAAGAACTGGGTCTTTTCCCTTTTACTTTCACAGAAACAAAAATGAATAATATAAATTGTCTAAATCTCTTTGAGCCTTTCGTATACTAAAATGTGAGCTAAATAAAAACAAACCCTTTGGCGTAAAGTCTCCTAAAATTAAATATATAGGACATCTATCGATATATTTTTTAAAAGAAATAAATGAATTATCCAGTAGTATATCTCCACAGACTGTGAAAACAAATCAAAAGAGAATGCTGGTATTTTTTGTAAATAGTTTATGCTATGCATCTTCGTATGCCAGGATATTTGTGGGTGTGAAATTAAACGACTGATTCGAGAGTTCACATTAATTTATATGCACCATATTGCATTTATTTTGCGTCATCACGATCACACAGAGAAACAGCCCGGTACATACTAAGTGGAATGAAATCATAACAGCAAACAATAAGGTTTACTAAGCACACCGGACAAAAAATTCGTCACCGCTAACAGAAATGACAGTAGAAATTTACCGGCTGTACAGAGGGAAACCCTGATATTATTTTTGAGAGATAAATAGCACCGACGTGGTTTACAGGATCGGTTGTGTCTCATGCAGTGGTGAAGAACAGTGTGTGCTGAATTTTATTGGTAATATGGGTCGTAAGAAAGATGTTACTGAGTGGCAAAAAGGAGCCATCGTGTTTGGCCAAGCCCGCAGACACAAAATGAATGAAGTCGCCCAATTTGTTTGGTGTGTCGAAGCGTACTGTCCAGTGGGTCTACATACAGTGGTGTAGTTTGAATTTAACTAAAAATCGGCGATGTAACTGTGGCCGGAAAAGGAGTACCACCAACAGAGACCGCCGCCCTGTTTCACGCCTAGTAACGATTTCACACCAGGCCACAATTGCTTCAAACAGTCAATGAAAGTGCACTGCACCAATTTCCGAAAGGTCATTGTGACGAGAACTGCATGCGATAGATATCTGGATCAAAGTACCACGGAAGAGGCTTATTTTAACAGCAAGTCACAAAGTATCGCGTTATCACTGGGTTGAGAGGCACCAAAAATTTACTGTAGAGGATTGGAAAACAGTAATTTTGCCTGATGAATCTCGTTTTTGTGTTTACTTCAGTGATGGGAGGGCACGAGTGCATCGCAGGCCCAATGAATGCCCTTTAATCCTGATTGTATCGAAGGTGTTGTTCAAGCTGGAGGGGTTTCTGTGATGTTCTGCGGATGTTCTTCGTACCACGAGATGGGCCCTCTGGTTGCAATGAGGTTGAATTTTAACTAGTATGCGTACCTCCGCATCCTGAATAACGAAATGTTGCCCTTTTCCGTACATCTCCAGGAACAGCATCACATTTTCACTCCTGTCTTCCAAGACAACAATTGCCGTGTGCACAGGGCTAAAACTGCATCTGAGTGGCACGATGAAAAATCAGCAACACTGTTGCACTTTGACTGACCCGTCAAATCCTCAGATCTCAATCCTATTGATAATCTATGGGATCGTATGGAATAGAAAGTGAAACGCCGGAATAGATACCCACGTCCTATGTTGGAAAGTAGGAACCAATTGACACACGGGTGGCTCCAAATCGATGTTCAATACATCCACAACCTCCTGGAGTCTCTACCACATCGGATTTATGCTGTTTTCAATGCAAGAGGCGCCGTCACCCGTTATAAGGTAAGTTCTGACATAGGTAGCTAATTTTTTTGCCCGGTGTGCTTAATTCCTGACGTTTAGGGGTACTTAGGTAAATGAATGTTACTCTCGTAAAACCAATTCGATAAATGAATGTTACTCTCGTAAAACCAATTCGATAAATGAATGTTACTCTCGTAAAACCAATTCGATAAATGAATGTTACTCTCGTAAAACCAATTCGATAAATGAATGTTACTCTCGTAAAACCAATTCGATAAATAAATGTTACTCTCGTAAAACCAATTCGATAAATGAATGTTGCTCTCGTAAAACCAATTCGATAAATGAATAAAACCAATTCGATAAATGAATGTTGCTCTCGTAAAACCAATTCGATAAATGAATGTTACTCTCGTAAAACCAATTCGATAAATGAATGTTACTCTCGTAAAACCAATTCGATAAATGACGTAAAGCCAAT
The DNA here is from genome assembly GCA_039090855.1 of Macrothele yani. Classification (NCBI taxonomy): domain Eukaryota; kingdom Metazoa; phylum Arthropoda; class Arachnida; order Araneae; family Macrothelidae; genus Macrothele; species Macrothele yani. Next base: position 194,806,294 of record CM076995.1, read on the forward strand.
TCGATAAATGAATGTTACTCTCGTAAAACCAATTCGATAAATGAATGTTGCTCTCGTAAAACCAATTCGATAAATGAATGTTACTCTCGTAAAACCAATTCGATAAATTAATGTTACTCTCGTAAAACCAATTCGATAAATAAATGTTACTCTTGTAAAACCAATTCGATAAATGAAATGTTACTCTCGTAAAACCAATTCGATAAATGAATGTTACTCTCGTAAAACCAATTCGATAAATGAATGTTACTCTCGTAAAACCAAATTCGATAAATGAATGTTACTCTCGTAAGACCAATGAAACGTAACATGTGAGTCATAAAAGTAAATATTTTCTAAACTATGGCGGCGGCAATAGTAAATATTTCGACTTTTTAGTTTCCCAAAAATAATATTTATTTATTATCATTATATATTATACAGATTTAGACGAATGTAAGAAACGTCCCTGACACCGATTAAATCTGGTGTAGCGACGAAAGCCCATCTGCGCATGGGCAAGTTACCACCTAATCTGAAATCAGAAGGAAAAGCTGAATTCCAAGTGCGTTAGTGAAAGGGTTGCATACGTTTGTTCTAGGATATTATTTACAGATCGTGTGAAAATTATTTAAAAGTTCTCATCAATGGCAGGAAACACCTTGCAGGGTTACCTGCCACTGATGAGAACTTTTAACAGCATCAAAAATTCATTTCTGTTTGTGCCTTTTGTCACATTTAGTATCAGGTACTCGTAATTTACACAGATTGCAATGAGGTATTTTTATGTTTTTGTAAAATGAGATATTGTTACGTTATTCTCAGGTATTATTCCGTTTGTGCAATGAGGTACTGTTACGTTATTGTTACGTCAATGAGGTATAACGAAGTAAATTTCTCCGTCATTTTTATCCGCGCCAGGATTCGAACCCGGGTCCCCTTATTCCAGAATAAGTTGCTCTACCAATTGAGCTACGCGGACGTTTTATTCTGATTCCTATCTGCCTTTATGTCGTGTGCGTCCTTCTGGCAGGTACGTCACATCTCCTGGTACGTTACATCATCTCCCCCTTATTTTTTTTTTTTTTTTTTTTGTCGAAGTGCTGGAGAAGGGATTCTCTTATTTTTCCTATCTCGCGGTGTGGAAATAACATCACACCAATGCGAGATTTTGAACGGTCGGGTCATCTGGATAGTTTGGGCCCCATTATAACGAACTAAATTTCTCCGTCATTTTTATCCGCGGCAGGATTCGAACCCGGGTCCCCTCATTCCGGAATAAGTTGCTCTACCAATTGAGCTACGCGGACGTTTTATTCTGATTCCTATCTGCCTTTATGTCGTGTGCGTCCTTCTGGCAGGTACGTCACATCTCCTGGTACGTTACAGAGGTATTGCTACGTTTATTGAGCGATAGCTTAGTTAATATATATAGTTGAGTAACGATGAAATTAACTTCATGAGACAGGATGCAAAAATCAGAGTTCAACAATTGTTTTGACTACTTCCATTTCCCATTTTCGTTACATGGAAACTTTTTCACATGAAACTCTCTAGGAAGAAGTGTTATACGAATTTGAAAATTTCCTTATGGAACCCTTTAAGGTAGACGTGATTATGGAAAATGTAGAAGGTGAATGTTTTTTTTTTTTTTGATAGGATAATTTATTGCATCAAACATCTTGTTGAATTATAGCCAAAGTGGTGACTCCTGTGTTCATATTAATGTTCTTTAATAGGGGTAGTTCATCGGATGAAAATAAGAGTCACCACTTTGGCCAGATTTCAAACATCTTGTTGAAATCTTGCCAAAGTGGTGACTCCTGTGTTCATATTCATGTTCCTTAATAGAATAATTCATTGTATGAACAGAGGAGGCACCACTTTGGCGATATTACACACATCTTGTTGAAATCTTGCCAAAGTGGTGACTCCTGTGTTCATATTCATGTTGTTTAATGAGATAATTCATTGTATGAACACAGGAGTCAACACTTTGGCCAGATTTCAAACAAGATTTTTTAGACAGTGTGTCGCCATGTCTACCAGGTGTCAAGAAAACTGTAAAGAAAATGGGGTTTTCCGAAATGTAAAACATTTATTTTCTTATTATTATTTTGGATATAATAGTACATTACATGAAGACAAGAGAGGTCGTCAGGTTAACCAGATTTCCAGCTGGATTCTTCTCATTATTTTTTATAGAACAGTTCATCGTATGAACACAGGGATTGCTAGTTTGACCAGAGTTTAAACAGGATTTTTAAGACAGGGGTCCCCAGGTTGATCTGAGATTTCATAGATATTGTTTTAAGATAAGAGTCACCATGTATGTTCACCAGATTTCCATCAGGTCTTTTAGACATGACCAGGTTTCAAGAAAATCAACCTGATCATATTCACGCCCCACATCAAGTTTCCACCCGGTGCATATGTTCTGAACACCCAAAATGGCGTATCACGTGATTGTTTCTCTTCCAACGTTGCCCACTTTCTTCGAGAGTGAGAAAAGACAATATTCGCCCAGAGACGCCAGTGTTAGTGTGCGCGTGTGTGTGGAAAATCTCATCCCGAGAGAAAGGCCGGTTACGGTCTTTGACCCAAGCAGACTTACTGATTCTTTCACCGCCTGTAGCTAAAGTTATTCCACGGGAAAACGCTTTGCAAGTCCCCCAACTACGGTCTTATATCTAATAGCATCTTATAAATTTTCAGTGCTTCTGCCAAAAGACTTGTCTCTAAAACAAATTCCGCCCTAAGTCTTTACTGGATATCGGGGGTTCTATTTGCATAACCCAGAGTTCAAATAAAAACATAAAATTGAAAGACCGAAGCAGTTTAAATGTCTTTGTGAAATGTTTGTTCCTTCGAAGATCATGCCTACGGTTACTAACTTGAGATCGTTAAACTCGTCTTCTCTTATTGTTCATCTGTCTCTGTCGGAGTAACCGAAGGAACGAGAGAAAGACGGATAAAGAAAGATATATATATATTTTTTTTTTCCTAGAATATGCATACTTTTAGTTAAGCACGCATATAAGTACATAAATCTCTGCAATGATTTGATACAAACTAACCCCCTACAAACTGTAACAGGATACTGAGGAACACGTAGTGCTGCAGTTAATATGAACAGATGTTATTCACTTTTTTTCTCTACACCGTTGGTAATATTCTGCGATGAAACAATATTTACTGAAAAAACAAACTAATGTATTGGACAGGCCAATACAACCTTAATGAATACGAATTAATTTATTGGATATAAATTTGTAAATTTCCCCTTTTTTCAGATAGACAATACAGGTTCTCCTGTGGAAGGGAAAAAGAAAAGAAATGCCGATATAAATATGCTGTAACTCCCACTAATATATTGCTTCTGGGTGCATATACACTGGCGGGAAGTGAAAAAAGAACACCAAGAAGGACACGTTTGATACCAACGAAATTTATACAGCATAATAACGGAATACAGAGGATAACGTGATCAAAACATTATGGCAAAATACAGTTGTATTTGCTGGTAAACTGAAAAATAACATTTCCATGTAACATGGTTAGTACGAGGTTGAATCGCCATAAACTGCGTCACACTGTGCAATTCTGGCATGGAGTCTGTCGTACAGATGTTGGATGTAACTTTGGGGTATTGAATTCCAAGCATCCTCAACCTGGACGTGTAAATCGGGGATGGTCGTGGCTGGCCGTGGAGACCGGATAAGTCGTTGTCCCATAAAATCCCACACTTGCTCAATGGGGGACAAATCCGGTGAACGTGCAAGCCATGGAAGTTGTCTCACACCCTGAAGTGCATGTTGCGTTGCTCGTGCCGTGGGTGGGCGTGCGTTATCTTGCTGGAAAACACCACGATGGACCGACCTTACAAATGGCACAACAACGGGCTGAATGATGTTGTTGATGTAGGAGGTGCTGTTTAACGTACCCGGTAAAACACTAGTTGTGTACGGGAATGATAGCTGATCGCTCCCCACACCAGGAGACCAGGTGTAGGCCCTGTGTGTCGCTGGCGGATGCAAGATGGGTGGAGACGCTCCCCTGGGCGTCTGCGAACAGGCATACGCGTATCGGAGGCTCCCAAGCAGAATCTGCTTTCATCGCTGAACACAACAGATCGCCATTGCGTTCTCCAGTGCAGACGTTAGCGACACCACTGCAGCCGTTCCTGACGGTGGGCTGGAGTCAGAGATACACATGCCAGAGGCACACGTGCACGTAGTCCTGCATCCAGTGGACGGTTGCGGATTGTTCACAAAGTCACCTCAGCTGCAACGGCTGCTTGGATTTGCGTCGCAGTGGATGTTCTGCTTGACAACGCCGCTCTTCTTATGCGTCGATCGGTCCGCTCATCAGTCCGTCTGTGACTCCCGGTTCCACGTCTTCTCGTGTGGGAATGTTCCTCGAACCATCTACACCACCATCGTACCACCACCGATACTTCCCGTCCAATTCGCTCCGCAATACGACGATACGACCACCCGGCCTCGCGGAGTCCGACTAGACGACCTCGCTCAAAGTCCGATAACTGCTGAAATCGTACACGTATTCCATGTCCAGGCATTTCAGCTTCTTCAGGGTCTTCGTACGTGTCCGTACGCCGACGACTGACTACATTCACTTCGCCGTACTCCTTAAATGCCACCGACGATAATTTGCATATTATGCTGTGTTGTGGCGTAAGCGCTCACCGGTTGGTCCCGAAATTAACATCACACCTACGTAGACTCGACCCCATTAACATATGTAAATTTCATGATCCAAATTCTTTCTTAGTCTTTAACATATGTAAATTTCATGACGCCAATTCCTTCTTAGTGTTCTTTTTTCACTTTCCGCCAGTGTATGTGATATCATCATCAGCAGCAGCGGCTACCATCAATCCACAACTTTCTTTGTTGAGCCAGTCTTCCCATGTCACTTCGACATGCTTCTGTATGCAACCCACCAGTCTTCCACATGGTCTACTTTTGAGTCTTTTTTCTATCCATTGTCCAGTCTACTATTTCACTGTCCAACTTTAGTCTGGTTTTCTAGCAATACAACAAGCCCACTTTCTATTTTAGAGATTTGATTACGATGTCGTCACCCTTTGTCAAATTGAAAGAGCGAGTTAATATGAACTTCCATTGTGCATGGCTTTTATCGATTATGAAAAAGCCTTTGATTCGGTGAAACCATCAGCAGTTACAATGACTCTGAAATCCTGCGGTATTGAAGATGCATACATTAATATTATTAATAACATCTATGAAAATGCAAGTGCAAAGATTCGGCTGTTTGAAAATACAACACACGTAAAAATTGGAAAGGGAGTGAAACAAGGTGACACCATATCTCCGAAGCTCTTTAATGCCACATTGGAGGGTGTTTTTCAGTCGCTGAGCTGGGAAAACAAGGGGATAAAGATTAATGGAGTTTATCTAACCCACCAACGTTTTGCTGATGACGTAGTCATTTTTGCAACTAGCCCATCAGAGCTGCAGAGTATGATCCAGGAACTTGCTGACAAGAGTAAAGAAGTAAGATTAAAAATGAACTTTCAGAAGACAAAAGTGATGTTCAATGCTTTTACAAGAAATGAAGATTTATCGATTGATGGAGAAAAGCTGGAGATAACAGACACATACGTTTATCTTGGACAGCAGATATCAAGTGAGGGTTACATTAATGAAGAAATTAATCGGCGTACAAAACTTGCCTGCAGAGCTTTTGGAAGAAACAGCATAATTTTCAAGAGCAATATGCCATTATGTCTTAAAAGAAAAGTGTTTGATCAATGCATCCTTCCAGTGCTTACGTATGGTGCAGAGACGTGGACCTTAACTAAAAGAGACATACAAAGGCTGCAGACAACTCAAAGAAGCATGGGGAGGTGCATACTTGGTGTAACCAGGAGAGATAAGAAGAGGAACTCGTGGATCCGAAAAATGACAAGAGTGGAAGACATCATAATCAGAGTTAAATCCCTGAAATGGCAATGGGCTGGACATACTGCCAGAAGGACAGATCATCGATGGACAGCCGGAATTTTAGACTGGATTCCAAGGGACCGGAAAAGACCCAGAGGAAGACCTCATGGGAAATGGGTGGATGAAATTCGAAAGTATGCAGGGGTGACATGGAGGAGACTGGCACAAGACAGACCGTTGTGGAGGAAACTTGGGGAGACCTTCGTCCAGCAGTGGATTGATAATGGTTGACAATGATGATGATGATACTGATGATGATGATGATGATATATGAAAAATCTCGTCAAACACGGAATACAAAAGACATGGCTTATCTAACAGCAGTTCAACGTAAGTTCAGAACGGAGTACAAGAGACAGCCGCCGATACGAAGGAGCATCGAACAATGGGTAAATAAATTCAAAGCAACAGGAACCCAGCAAAAACAGTCTTGCTGGGCCAACACTGGGCCATTACTAGCAGCCAGCAATGGCCCAGCACTATGTTGCCGCTGCCGAACGGTCAACAAAATGTCCGGGCGGTAAACAGAAAGGCCAGCATTTCAAACCAACAGCTGACCAACAGTTGACACCCCCTTCAGTTGCCATATGCCAGAACAGGGCCATCAGTTATCCATCACAGGCAGCAGCTGCCACGAGTGGCCCTGGAGCGGCACTGCAAGTACGTGGGAGAAATTATGGCTAGCCTAATGTGGTCCGCTAGTTTCCTGGCAGTGGCAGCCGGCAATCATGTGACGTAAGTGATGGCTTGCCGAATCTTGTACGCCAATTTCCCAGTAGTAGCCATAAAAAAATATAAATAAATAAGATCAAGGTGGGTGCCACGCCAGCTGACTTCAGAGATGAAACAACGACGTATTCATGCTAGTAAAGAACTTCTGCGGTGCCTTGAAGCAGAAGATTATGGCTTCATGCACAGAATTTTTACCGTAAATGAGACCCGTTTTCACTATCATCAGTCAGAAACAAAGAGAGCGAGCAAGGAATGGCGCAATCCCTCCTCACCAAAACCGAAGAAGTTCCGCATGCAGCCAGCTTCAGGGAAAGTTATGCTGACTCTCTTTTGGGATGAACGAGGAGACATTTTGGAGCACTCTATGCTCAAGGGGGAACACTGTCACCATGGACACGTATACAGATTTTATTAAGAATCATCTTCGACTTTCCATCAAATCTGAACGGTGTGGGCTTCTGATTACTGATGTCTTGTTGCAACATGACAAACCTCGGCTCCATGCAACGGTTGCAACCATGTAAGACCTGCACTTCGATTGCCATCCACATCGGCTGCTTTCACCAGACCTTGGCTCCAAAGGATTACCACATCTTTGGACCACTCAATGATGCGATGGGTGGAAATACTCTCAGGTCGGATGAAGCGGTGGTGCAAGAGTGTTTGCACACGCGACCGAAAGAATTTTCTTCTACAGGAATAACTGCACTTTGTAAGATTTGGAGGACTTGTGCTTCACAAAATGGAGATGACATTGAAAAATGATACAGGTGTGTACCACTTTTGTTCAATAAATTGTGAGAAAGAGTATTTAAGGTCTTCAGTTGACTCTCACTTGTATATTTAAGGGGAACACAAACAACTAGTTCAAGATAAGAACATTATTTTTCTCCCATTCTTGCCTCCTGTACGTCAGTAAAACAAAATAATGATATCAAATTCGAAGCACATGGACTAATTAGTACAGACATAAATAGAGCTGTTCTTTCCATGAAACATTACCCTAGAAATTTCAAAATGTAATCAGATCGGGAGATGCGGGTTCGATCTCTTTTCCAGAACAATTACATTTTCAAATTTGTGTTGTTATGTTACATGGAAAGAACAGCTTTATTTATATTTATGTATATATTAAAATAATGATAATTTGAAACCAAGCACAAGGTCCTTTAAAGCAGCTAACAAAAATTGCACGATTGACCCGTCCGTGCCTTAAATGTCGTCCGACAACTGCATCTAGAGGCAATAAAAGCTTACTAACTGCCAGTATTACTTCACAATTTAAAGACACAATGCAGCTCGCACGGGAAAAGAAAACATTAAGAAAGGAATTCAAGACTTTGAGTTGGACTTCCCACAAGCAAAAATATTCTACCTCTCTTTCTTGTGGTAGAGAGAAACGAGAGAAAATGTTAAAAAAATAACAGAAATGACAAGATCTCTGAATCTCTCTAGTTTATGCATGGAACTGTCACCACTTCTGAATTAAAACATCGTAGACTTACCAAGTTCATTCTCTCAACACTGATCGACAAGCAGATCAGTTGTTTAAAAGATGCTTACGTTCAGCAGCAAGCAATATGATAAATTGAACGAAAGTTAATCGGAAAGTATTTGTTTTCGCTTTTGTTTCTCTTTAAGGCTCTTCATTGAAAACTTGCTCAGGTTTGATGTAACACAACGCTGTCCTAGTGGCTATTCTGTTATGCTCGTAAACTACTCTGAGAACCACATTGCGAAACTGTTGAGGAAAAAGGGAAATTAAAGAATGATCAAATAAGGAATGCTTATATTTTTGGTGTGAAAAAAGATATCACGTGTATCGGTCTATTGCTTTAAGAAATTACACAAACTGATACCGATGATCAAACCTGTAATTCCACACCTGACACCATTTTCATGGGAAGTACCTAAACATTTGAATATTATGACAGCAAAAGTTATTGCAAATTATTTTTCATTTGACTTCCATTCACACGGTTATCAGAAGATAGTAATGCCAATTACTTCGCCCCCTACTAGTGTAAACGTAAACAAGCTAATATGTGAATAATATGTTTATTGTAAATATATATATAAGTGAATACCGTGCGTAATTTCCTACATCTACAATAATTTCTAGCAGTGATTTCCTTTTAAAGTGACTAAACCTGAACAAACAGCAGTACTATAGAAAGATGTGGTCTTTCTTTGCTCTAGAAAACACTTCCGCTTTACCTGGGTCACTGTGTCTAACTATATAATTCTATTTCTGAACATTAAATTGCTTCTAATCCTAGAAGTTTTTTCGTTTCCTTCCGTCCTAGAATTTAAAGAAACGAAGTATAATCTTCTAAGTGCGTCTGTTTCACATTCTTCTGAAATATACTTTTGTTTGACCAAGAAACCTTTCCATTTTCTTTATTTCAAGAGGTACTTTTTTTACGCTAAGCCGGCGTCAATCACGAGCGTTTTAGCGAGATTTTTCCTTTCATGATGTAGTCTCGTTTTATCTGCCTTGCGTCTAAACAAACTATATAGTCACGGAAGCTGTTTCATCCCACAAATTTCTACTTTTTATCGATAATGTGGCTAAATAATCTATTATCACAGATGCCCTTCTACATTGTTTTTTTTCATGCAATACTTACTCCTATATCCCGATATTAACACTAATCACCCTGTTAAGTGTAAGAGCTTTTCTATTTCCTTCTTACTGCGTAAAGCTTTTCTTTTTCACCAAGGGAAAGTTCAAGCAAAGTTCTCACCATAAAGTTGCTTCCATTTTATTTTCCCATTTGCCGGTTTTGCTTCTCATTTCGACTATATGTGAATAAATTGCAATCACAGAATTAAAAATTGAAATTCTGCTAAATACCTATGCAGGAGTTAAAAAGCAATAAGTGTAATTTTCTCAGTTTCGGCACATGGTGGTGATATAATCATAGTGGCTTTTCGATTTGCGTTTATTCCATATTGACGGAGGGGGAAATGCTTGTTATTGCTTTCATATCAGCAGCTCCTATTTTCCGAAAGAGCTCTTAACTTAGCTTTATACTAAAACACTTATAAAGTTTGGAGGTCCAAAGGGTGCAATACAACCAGCGAAATAATGCAAAATATCATGTATAGTTGATCAGAGAATTTTCCAGCTTTGCTGATAGTAGTGCCTGATTCCTTATCAAGCTGGGGTTCGATCTCAGCGGTGTAGAAATGAAATTTCCCGGTGTCTGTGTGTTAATTAAAGAAAAACGTTGAAAGAGCGATGGCTTTTTCTATTTACATTATCTCCACGTTTTTGGAAGATTTTCACCATTTCTTTGGTCCTTTGGATTTATTAGCTATAATTAAAATGCGTGTGCTGTAAAGCCCCACCAGATGGAGACGTCTCAGTTGCTGAGCCCATCCCTACAGATTTGTGAAGTCAGATGCTGACAGTTAAACACACATATCGCTGTGGATTGTTTGCCTCGTAGCGTAAGGCGAACGCACTCGGCTAGTTATCGAGAGACCTGGGATTCAATCCCAGCGGTGTAGAAATGAAATTTCCCGGTGTCTGTGTGTTACTTAAAGAAAACCGTGGAAAGAGCTATGGCTTTGTCTATTTATATTGTCTCCGCGTTTTTGGAAGATTTTCACCATTTCTTTGGCCCTTTGGATTTATTAGCTATAATTAAATAGCGTGTGCCGTAAAGCCCCACCAGATGGAAACGTTTCAGTTACTGAGCCCATCCCTACGGATTTGTGAAGTCAAATGTTGACAGATAAACACCTATACCCCTGTGGGTTGTTGGCCCCGTAGCGTAACGCGAATGCACTCGGTTAGTTGTCGAGAGATCTGGGATTCAATCCCAGCGGTGTCGAAATACAATTTTTCGGTTGCTGTGTGTTAATTAAAGAAAAACGTGGAAAGAGCGATGGCGTTGTCTATTTATATTGTTTCCACGTATTTGGAAGACTTTTACCTTATCATAAAACTGAAAGCTTGCTCTTCGGTTTCATTAAAATGATAATAAAATGATTAAAATCCATAACTAAGCAAAAGAAATTTCCTGTCGCATGAACTACACTACTGTTTGTGAGCTTGCAAAACCTTGAAAGACTGCAGGTATTGACTTGAAACTTATAGGATATGAGCAATACTTTTGGGAATGCAAATTATTGAAATATAACTGCGTATGCGGTTTCGGAACCACGCCCTCTGAACTGTCCTGGCCTGGGTATAAAGAGCGGATTCAAACGAGATGCTACAATCAATGAAGACCCAACGTTGAATCTAAAGAGTGTTTGTTCTGACCCACTATGCCTGATCGCCGAAGAAAGTCGCGTTATGAACGTATGAGAGACTTTGAACGAGAAAAAGATTGTTTGGATGAGAGAAGCTGAACTTTTCTACCCCGAAATTGCCACTCGTACAGAAAGAAACGCCAGTTCAGTGATGCAAACGTGGTGTTAGTGAACAACTGCTGCTCGGACGCACGTAAATTCGGAAAATGGACGGCGAAATCGCACGACTCCGCTGTATGACAGACACCTCCACCGCATGGCAGTGATCGATCGCACAGCGAGGTGCATAGTGTTACAGCAGCAGTAGAGCATTTTCACAGGCCATAGTGTTAGATCGCACAGCGAGGTGCAGAGTGTTAGAGCAGCGGTATAGAGCATTGTCACAGGCCATAGTATTAGATCGCACAGCGAGGTGCATAGCGTTAGAGCAGCAGCAGATCATTGCCACAGGCCATAGTATTAGATCGCACAGCGAGGTGCATAGCGTTAGAGCAGCAGTAGAGCATTGTCACAGGCCATAGTATTAGATCGCACAGCGAGGTGCATAGCGTTAGAGCAGCAGTAGAGCCTTGTCGCAGGCCATAGTGTTAGATCGCACAGCGAGGTGCAGAGTGTTAGAGCAGCGGTAGAGCATTGTCACAGGCCATAGTGTTAGATCGCACAGCAAGGTGCAGAGTGTTAGAGCAGCAATAGAGCATTTTTACATGCCATAATGTTAGATCGCACAGCGTGGTGCATAGTGTTAGAGCAGCAGTAAAGCATTGTCAAGGCCATAGTGTTAGATCGCACAACAAGGTTCATAGTGTTAGAGCAGCAGCAGAGCCTTGTCGCAGGCCAGGCTTTGTCCTCCAGCACAGTTCAACGTCGTCCGTTTAACACAGGATGGGTCAATAGCAGCCCACTGCTGAGCATTACTTTGACCCTCAAACAGAGACGCCACCGGGTATAGTGGGGTCTCGAACAAGAATATTGGCGCGCTGATTATCAACAGCTCGTCTTTTCTGTCGAGTCACGAAGCAACGTAATGAACCATGATGGTCGCATATGTCTTCGAAGATATTCTGGTGAACGGCACGTTTTTGCCGCCCAGGTGGCGCAATGTTAAAAGCGATGGATTCTGACCATTTGTTCGAGATGAGTCCGTGTACGAATCACGGAGAGGCATGGAAGTTGTGTTTGTCTTACGGCCCCTGGCACTCTCCCCTTCCCAGAGCCCGGCTGAGATCACCTGACATTCGGGACGGGCGATTGTTTATAACCCAGTGAGTTGCTTACGGTGGTCCTTAGAAACCTGCAACAAAAAGAAAAAAAAACGGCAATTTGCAGCTCATACCGTCCTAACGCCAAGGTTCGTAGTTTGAGGCTCCATTGAGTTCAGTTCGCGATCTCGCTTGATACGAACTGAGGGAACTTTCAACAGCCGGCGATACATCAAGGATATTCAAGAGGCCCTCCTATATGTATTCTAGAGGACCTTATGTATATTCTAGAGGACCTCATATATATTCTCTAGAGGACCTTATGTACACTATATTGACAAGTGTCCGGACAATCCTTCAAGAACAAATGAACGGATCCCCTGCGTTGTTAAGATGCGCGGAACAGCTGCAAACAGAATAAAAAGAAGCCAGCAGGAAACCGCGATCATATCGCACTGTACGGTTGAGTGAAAATATCGCTGTGGGAGAGAACTGACTTTGAGAAAGGAAAGATTGTTGGGTGTTATATTAGTGGGTTGTCCGTAAGAGAAACCTAGAGGCGTTTAAACATACCCAAGTCAACTGTTTTCGATGTGCTGAATAAGTGGAATACACACGGCGTGCCTGATGCAGCAAAACGTACCGGAAGACAAAAGAAAATCAGTGCTAGAGGACGTCAAAGCTTCAGGAGAGTCGTTGCAGCTAATCGACGGAGTACTGCACAAGACTTCTGGGCAAAGGTGAGTAAAAATGCTGAAACCTCGGTATGTACAGGTCCCGTTCGCAGAGTACATCATTCCATGGGTTACCGTGGTCGTGCGGCCGCTCATAAGCTTTTCATCGCATTTCGGAATGATACTCGTAGTTTAGCATGGTGTAAAGAACAGCTTTTGGGGACCATAGATCAATGGAAACGGGTCATATGGACTGATGTATCCTGATACACGATCCATAAGTCTGATGGCCGTGTGTGGGTATGGCGGCAGCCCTGGGAACGATATTTACCACAGTGTATTGTTCCTACGGTCAGGTTTGAAGATGACAGTGTACTCGTGGGGGGGGGGTGTTCGTGGTGTGGCCCCGTCCCTTTGGTTACCGTGGACAAACCTGTTAACTAGCATGTTGCTTCGATATTCTGGACAATTATGCCCTACCAACTCTGTGGCAATACTAAGGAACCGAGTCTTGTTGGTACCAGCAGGATAATGCACCGATCCATAAAGCAAGGACTGTTACGGCGTGGTTTGACGATAATTCCGTATCGTGTGTGGACTGGTCAGCACAGAGCCCTGTTCTTCATCCCATAAAGCACCTATGCGATGTATTTGAGCGCCGCATAAAACGTTTGGAACCAAGGCCTATTACTAAGCAACAGTTGGCGGTTGCATTATGTGCTGAATGGAAGCGCATACCTATCGCTGTGCTCCAAAACCTTGAAAGCCTGTTTCGAAGGGTCAATGCGTGCATTAAGGCCAAGGTGGACAGACACCGTACTAATATATGTCAATAAATGCTATGTTGTGTTTCTCTTCTAGGTGCCCGGTGGTTTTTGTCAATATAGTGTATATTCTAGAGGCCTTTCTTCAGAGTTCTCCAGACGCTATATTCCAGCAGGACATTACTCGGCTACATGTGGCCCGGAATGCCCAAGACCTCTTACATTCATGGCAGATACCACTGCTTCCCTATCCTGCACGTTCGTCGGAAATGCAACCGATCGAACATATCTGAGGACGTGGTAGCTAAATGATTGTCCCGTCAAGCACCTCCACCAGTCAAACTGAACTGTTGCCTCGCATAGAAGCAGCCTGGCTGGCTATTTCCCAGGACAATATAAAAAACCTCTTCCATTCTGGGCTGTTTTTGTTGCTCGAGGTGGTTCCATATGATACTGAGTTTTAAGCAAAATAATCTTGTATAGCTCTACAAATCTAATCAGTTATTTCTAGTGTCATGAAGAACCTGTGATATAAATTTCATTTGAAACGCGCAATTCTTTCTTTGTGTTTTAAATTTCACAAGCAGTAGTGTATTTCTAACTGACCTATAACGACCTGAAAATGATCATTTCTTTTTATTCCAAATAAATCTTCTTTTAACGTAAACATATCAGGGATAACATTCTACCATTCATTTGTAAATCTCAATGATCTTTCTTTGCATCTAAACCCTAACTTCATGAATTATACGATTCATTTCCTTTTTTACCATAAAATATATAACAACTAAAGATAGATATTCCATTTCATACCAAAGATAGATATTCCATTTCATTTTTTACCATTTAATACTGCCTTGTCACCTGGACTAATACTTAAGCACATTCAAATACAGAAATCGTGTTGTTTTACTCCAAAGAACAAATATAGGAGCCCTTGATTCTTTTCAATTGATATATGCATGTAGTATTCCTTTTCATATGGTTTTGTACTGAAGGAAAGACTAATCACTCAAGGCGATCTCGAAATGCAAACTTTCAGGAGAAAGGTACAAAACCAGGAAATTATATAGAAATTCACCTCATGGGGTCTTTTCTTGCTTAGTATATAGCGAGATATATGAATCGTAACACACGAACATATCCACAGCAGTGTGCATGCTTTGCATGGAGGAATCTATAAATACGCAGCGTTAAGCCGTTTCCTCTTTCAAATTTGATCCAAGGAATTGTGGAGTTTCATCTTCCATTGAACCGAGAAGGTAACGAATAAAAAGTGCCGTGAAGAAAATGAGAAAGAAAAAAGGAGTGCAACGATAAGAGCGCGAGAGGTATTACGCTGAGATATCCACTGAAATCTTCGAATCATAAGGAGAGAATAACACGCTACCTGAAAAATTGTTAGGACGAGCGGAAGCCAATGATATTCTCAGAAATGGAACTCGAAATAAAATGAAACCAGGTTTTTCGTATGAAATAAGACCGCAGTATTCAATTTCTTTTCCATAACGAGTGTCCGAGTTTCAATTCAAATGTTCTCCCTTTCTCTCTCCCTGTGTATGTGTGAGCGTGCTCCTAGTTTTGCAAAAGAAGCGGAGAAGAAAATTTATATCCAGAACTCGCTCCAATATGAAACGTAAATTTGCCTTTCGGAACTACAAAAGGACACAAGAGAGTATGGGCGTAAATTTCTTCCCAAAATAGAACCTCTCGCTCTTCCATGTTGCAAAGAAATAGGAACATTTAACCCACGAAAAGAGAGCAACTATTTGAGCACATGTATCAAAATAAAAAGCCATTGAACTACTATATTAAGAATTTGTTTGTATTGCATACTTTTATATGTATTTAAAAGCAATAAAAGTTTAATAAAGCCAGTGAGCGCATTTTATTTGGTTTTAGTACTACCTTGCTCTTTCACTTACTATTTCATGTTCGTCAAAGAGTACACGAAGATTTTGAGAATTAATTGATTGAATGTGAGCAGCAGGTGAAACAGTGATATGACACCAGGAGAGAATCCTTCCACTAAAAACTATTCTTGTGTAGCAGAGAACAAAATATATTGGGGGAAGAGATGCACATTTGTTTTACAATTCGGAGAAACGTACAGATGTATAATTCCTGTATGCACCTCCCCAGTTCTCAAGAAGAAATTGAGAAATTGCGACTCCAGTTTGTTACAGCAGTGTTCATCAGAAGTGTAATTTTACAGGTCATTATTCTCATGAAACAGTAATTTTGGATCTCGACACATTGTTTTTCAGGTAGATAAAACAATCCTTCCATTTGCTATCGTTCTATGATATGATGTTTTGGTTCTTCTCAGAAATTCTGTTATCCCTTAAGACGATTTTTCGGACCTTAACATGGATGGAACATACTTAGAACATAATTAAAAAAATAACTCTTTCGCTTATCAATTTTAACTTGAGAAATTAACATTTCCCATTTACTAATTCACATTTTTTTAATTATTGGGAGATGATGCTCCACGATATTTTTTGTTGAGGAGTAACATATTTCAAACCTTGGGCTTCTTACAATCTTTTCAGGAGTATTCAAGATGTTTAGGCCATTTATTGTTTTGAAAGAATGCCAAAAGTTTAAAGAGCGTTTATTATAGTTAATCAGAAAACTATTGCCTAGGCTTTATAGATAGAAGGCATCCAAAGAGCTTACGTAACCACTGTGTACTACAAAAAGTTATGAGTAGTTATAATATGCAGTTGTCGCAGAAAGGAAACAAACAGTTTTGCTATTGTTCCTCCATTTCCTTTTATATAAACACGTGAGAGCACCCCAGCAATTGACCGTGCCTATAGAAAATGATGTTGTCTTTATCTAAAATACTAATTTATTTTTAGAAGACTCTTTAGTTGATCAAAGCTATAGTTATAGCAGAAGCATAACAAACACTTGTTGTAGCTGTCAGATGTACCAGATCCAGAAGAGATGAAATGTTCTTAACTAAACACATTAATTTTCAGAAATGAGATTTATTAAAGACTGATTTTTGTAAATACCCAATATTAAATTTTCCAGGTTTTCTGGCAACACATTCTTACGTTAGTGAAATGATCTCTCTTGATAGAATACATACATATTGTTGGCCTTTATTAAATATTGGCCATATTACTTTATTAAAACAGGCCGAAAAACTGGTATGTTTTATCTGGAATTTACACCGCAGATGGTCAATGAGAGACCCAGTCATTTTCGGATATTACTTTCTTTTGAAAGTTAACATTAATTTTGAATATGGAAGAACGAGTGGAAATCTGTGAATTAATATGCTAACCAAACTTTTTGCACAGTAAATTTTGGCTTTGATTATGTTCATGTACGTTTAAGTAACACAAGGAAAGAATCCTTCCACCAAAAACTATTCTTGTGTATTCTTTTAGGATTACGTAGCCACCTGAGTGGCGTTAGATTTTTAAGCAGCATGACAATAGCTGCTTCTTACAATTTACTTCTGTTTTACTGTTATCTAATACTCTTTTGTGATGTGTAAAATTGGTAATAGTTGGATGTAAAGGTTTGTTTATAAGTGTAACTTAACGTTAAGTTTTCTTCCTTGCAAAACACTAAAGTTTTGTGCTTGTAATTTTTCTTTCAACAACAGCTTTACTGTATAATACGTATTATACACTTTATCTCACATCAATTTAACTTGCCGAAGTAAAATAGTTTCAATCTGACAAAACAGATTTATGCTCAGTGGTAGAAGCTATCAATCTAAACTGCCTTGTAACTACATTAATGCACCAACACGGCCAACATTTCAGAGACAAACAAGGTTACTTACGAATCCCATCGTTTATTATTCATCAGCACGTGACCCAAATTGAACACTTTTAGACCGTATTTCCCAGGCTTTTAAATCAAATCAGTGTACGATTTGTTCAATCAAACAACGAAATAGAATAATCCTTTCTGCTTTTTTATTGCTGGGAGAATACAAACTTTAGCCACATTTTGTAGCAATGGTGAATTAGATTACGACCCATATGAAACTTTTCCTTAGAATATCGTATACTCAGTACTTTACATTCGTCAAATGATTCACCCAGTCTCCCGTTGTACAAAAAATAAATAGTGATTTCCAATCGTTGCATTGCTTGAAACAATACTGTCGAAAATTTTTCTCACAAACTCTTTTCCCTCAAGTAGCTACGACACAGTGGCCTTTTGACCTGATGTCAGATTGTTGCCAAACTGAATTTCATAGAGAAGGAAAATGCGGCGTTAAGAATGAAAAAAAATTGAACGAGGAGAAACCGAATGTACATTAAGAATGCAGGGACTCGGAAAGACAGATTGTGAAAACACAAATTTGCCGGTGACGCAGATAGAACCAGCATCCTTGTGCTCCGGGGGAGAATGTTTTCCCAATTAAATTACACCAACATAATTTTTCGCCGAAACCTTGCCGTCTTGAAATGTGCTTCACCTCTGTAGTCCGTCATCATATCCCCTCTCCCTTGAGAAACGGCCAGAATCATTAGTTTTCGGGTCAGCCGGCAAACTTATGTTTAAGGTAATTCATAGAAGTAGAATCAATCATGATTAATTCCAGATGATGTGTGGAGGAATATTAACACATATTTTCAACCGAAGAAGGAATTCTCTTTAATTCCAGACTATGTGTGGAAAGAACATCACACATTTTTCGAAGAAGCCCACGGCCAATAGATTATTTCCACAATCGAGCGCCAATGTGAAAACGCAAATTTGCCGGTGGCTTGGACTGAAACCGCGTCCATCGGCTCCGGAGCCAAAGGCTTTCCCAATTAGGCTACACCGACAATTGCTTATCACTGCTACTTTCCATCTTTGCATGTGCGTCACCTCTGTACTACGTCACAGGATAGAGGTAAATATCACAAACGATTCACGTCAGTTTGAGTGATGCAGTTTAAGGGTACATGTGTGAACTTAAGTTGAGCATCACACTCATCACCTTCACTAGTATTCATGATTTGGAAACCTCTTCATCTATTCTGAGGATTCATATTTACATTTCAGAGTTCCGTTGTGCATACCCTGTCCCATTAATTTTAGTTTTTGATTTCTTTCTTCAGGTATCACTCCGCAAAAGAAATTAAGCACCTGAGTTGAAATAAATACCTAAATACGAGTGTGAAACCGTGTCACCTTATGTTACATTTAGCTTTCCTATCAAATGAACATGCGAGTTAAACTGTGTCAGGAAAACTTCTTTATGTAGAGAGCATACTGATGAAGTATTACAAAACGAATTACGAAGATTCCCATAAAGTATTTATGAACATAAGGATCATTGTATATGGGTCATGGAAGCTTCTGGTGTAGAAAAACAAATCAGATATCATTTACAATTAATTATGTTGATGCATTTTACAGAAAACGCATATCGAAAAATAACAAGCGACAGATGTTTCATAGCACATTGATAAACTGTAAAAAAATTGCTGAATTTCACAAGCCATTTTCTTAATTCATTTCCTGAATTAAAAAAGAACATTAAGGATTCTACCTTTTCCGTGAAAACCCGTAAACATCTGAATGTCTTCTTATTGGAGGTTTAACGACTACCGTGATCAACTCAATGGGCTATAAGCAGTTGCCCATCCCTAATTTAGGGCCGCTGGTTCCAGGGAAGGGAGACAGCCAGCGCGGTAAGACAAACACAACATCCATCCTCACCGGGATGCGAACTCGAACCCATCTCGGACGAATGATTAGAAGCCATCGCTTAGACCACTGCGCCACCAGGGATGCCTGAATTTTACGGATTTTTATACATGAATTAACAAAAATACTTTTGTTCATCTTTTTCCGGTTAATAACGGAAAGTTTTCGTTTCAAAAGGGATATTATTGGGAAATTCTGAATTTACAGAAATCTTTCGAAAGTTTCCCGTAAAATGACCGGTCCGAAGGAATAATGAAGGTTTGATTTCCTAATACTTATATATTGAATATATATTTATCTTTTTTGGATTAAAGGTTTAACGACCACCGTGAACAACTTAATAGGTTATAAGCAGTCGCCCGTCCTTAATTTAGAGCCACTGGTTTCAGGGAAGGGAAAGAGTCAGCGCCGTAAGGCAAACACAACATCCATGCCTCACCGTGATTCGAACCCCTATCGCTTAGATGACTACGTTACCGGGGAGGACGTAAATTTCGATCATCTGTCAGGAGACCTGATTTTGAAGTTCTGTACCGAGATCGGATATTGGGGATAACATATTGCATGATATTTGGGTTATTGTGGAAACACATATTCCTGTTCTCCTCCCCAGTTGGGGCACCAGCTGCTTTATATTGTGTTACCCTAAGAAACTAAGTACTTTAAATATCTTACGAGGGATTCTATTATGTATGTATTTGCACATGGGCTCCCTTTAACGCTAAAGGTATTATACCTATCAAGAGGTTAATACCTTTATGTTTAGGGGTTTCATGGAATAATACCATTAAGCAGTACATCTTGCCATTTCTTAAATCTTATTGAAAGTCATTTTTAATTTAAAGAAATCTCAAATTCCAAGCATTCTGTTGCTCCGGAAAAATATGATAAATAGAAAAGATAATTTGTAATAATTCCTTCTACAGAAAAAATGAAACACTAAAAGTTTTAATATTTTAGGCTTTTTTGAAGTAATGCTGTCGAACAGAACATTGCACCTTTTCTTAAACACAACTGAAAGTCATTGTAAGTATAAAACGATGTAGATTTTCAAAATATTTAGTTGCTTTGAAAAATCTTGATGAAAAACAATACAATTTGTCATTAGCCCTTCTTCAGAAAAAAAAATAACTGTAAACCTATTTACAAAAATAATAATAACAAAAGGTGATAATCAATGCCATTTCCAGGAGAATGTAAGTTTTCGAAATGTTCGAAGTTTTACCTTGAGACTCCCAGTTTTGTGAAAACTCAGTATAGTTCTTCGAAGAGCGCGTCTCTTGAACAGTCAATAGAAACTGATCATGCCCCCAGTGTCTTCCGAGTATAATCCATCCTGTCTTTTAAGTATGATCTATTTTGTCTTCCAAGTGTGAGACATTTTGTCTTCCACGTATGCTCCATTTTGTCCTCCAAATACGCTCCGGTTTTCAGCAGTCCCAAGAGGGGGAAAGTGTCTCGAACAGATCATAGCGGAAGGAAGATAAGTCTAGTCCCGTGCTAACTCAGGTGATTCTATTCCTCGAAACCGTTTTTGTGTTGAACAATTTACTGTGAATAACTGAGATATTGACTTTTTCTTCTACATATCTGGTATAGTCCAGTTTCGTAACTGTACATAAAATCCTAGATCGGACACCACATCTTAGTATCCTATCCGGCCAGACACCAGGTCTTAGTATCAAATTATAGGTTGGACTCCAGCTCTTAGTATCAGATTCTAGATCAGAAACTAGGATTCATATCAGATCCTATCACACTCCAGATCTTAGTATCATTGTCATCATAGATAAAACTCCATTTGTTATTGTATCTTAAATCAGACTCCAGGGCTTAGTATCACATTCTAGATCAGACTCCAGATTTCATATCATGTAGTATATCATATTCCAGGTCTTAGTATCATATCCTAGATCAGGCTCCAATCCAGGTCTTAGTATCAGATCCTAGATCAGGCTCCATCCAGGTCTTAGTATCATATCCTAGATCAGGCTCCATCCAGGTCTTAGTATCAGATCAGATCAGACTCCGGGTCTTAGTATAGTATCCTAGATTAGACTCCAGGTTTTAGTATCGGATTCTTGATCAGAATCCAGGTCTTATATCAGATCCTAGATCAGGGTATAGGTACTGGAGATACTTAAAACGTTTTATTTTAGACATGCATTATTTCAGGTCTAGAATAAAATGTTTACAGAAGGAGCAATGGACTCTGAATGGATTTGAGGAAGCTGAAAAATTTTTTATCACTCGGCCCTAAGAATCATCCGCGGTTCTGCACATTTCCGCTACACATCGTCAATCATTGTACAACCCACTACCATGCTGCATGGTAAGGTCACTAGTGTAACTTAATTCATTGCATATTACGTATCTTGTATGATGCAACTTCCACCACTCCAGGGCAGCATTTCGAAAAGGAGGGAAAGCAAAATAAAGATGAAGGAGAGAATTATGAAAAACGTTTAACTACCCCTCTCTCTCTCTCTCTCTCTCTCTCTTCTGCCTTCCAGTTCCACACTAGTTCCCCGATTTACCATTAGTGGTGTCTGGCATCAGACGTTTTCTTAACTGCACATACCTCATTCCAACAAGGACTGACAAAGATACTATCGGGAACCACCGGACTAGCGCTGTTGCTGAGGTCGAAAGCTTTCTCGCTTCCGAACGGTCTCGACTAAGACTTTTTTTTATGTGCAATGTGAACTGTTGAAGAAGCTGTAATGTTCGTAATAGATCGTCGAATAATTCATACACGAGGATTCAGTCAATTATTAGAGTAAATAGTTATGTGCAAACTTAACAAGTTTATTCGAATACAAAAACTAAGCTCCGGCAGATAAACTGTATTCCGACGTGAACCGTTTCCAGGTGCGGTTATAACATAGCCTTCCTCTGAGGTAGTTATACTGGGAATCTCACACACTATGCCCGCGAGCTCTCACTGATATCCTCCTGTTGATTAACGAACACCTCACGTGCTCTTTCGCTGAACGCGATGCACGTGGCCCGGAGAGCTTAACAAAGCTTCCTTCCCACACTTCTGTGCTATCCGAGACCCTCGGTCAAGCCACCTCAACGTAGAGCAACGGAACTCCAAACAAACGCCTATGGCTGCATCCAACTGACAAGTCAACGACCAAACGCCGAAAAGCCCCGAGCAGATCAGAACAGATCATATGTAGAGGATTTTAGGAAAGGAGTGTCTGACTCCAGGTCTTGAACAACCCATAGGAACAGGAAGCTAGTAGATTTTGGCTAGAGTGCCAGATAGGAAAATTACACGGGATCGAGGTAGAAAGGAGGAGGAAGACGCCTTTATTTATTACCGGGGGACAATACCCAGGGGCCGAAGGCTTAACGTTCCCATACGACGCACGCCGGATATTTAGTGGTTCGAGGGTTTACACCTGCTGGGTTCGATCCCGAGGTCTTCTCCGTGGCAGTCACGAACGTTGACGACTATGCCACCCGCGTCGCAAATCCCTGAGAAAAACCGTCCACCTCCATTTATAGGACTCCTAATCCCTTTCTCTTTCCTGCCCTCCACCTCTGGAAGCCGTCCGAGCCCGGAAGATATGCTATCAAGCAAGGCGTTGGCGATCTCGCCGCCATACATCGATGACCTCGAGCCAACATCGCCGAAGGCAACGTTGCTCGCTTGACCAAGCAACCATGCCGTGTTCGCAGAGTACAATGGAAATTTGCCCACGTGTCCACCACGGGCGCTTTATCGTTGCTAACCGCAGCGTGGTTAATATGAATTAGTGCAAAGAAAAAACATAATTACAAATTGACTTCTGAGGCTGAACCACTGTAACCTTACAGATACCCTATTTTCTTCCACACCTAAACCTCATTTTTTCAGGTACTTAAGGCTGGTTACCTACATTAATCAAAAACGGCCGATTGATATACTCAATCTTGTACTAATCAAGCATGTTTCATTTCTCCAAGAGCTTTAAAGCATACGTAGACTGAAAATCCCTGCAATACTTTCTGAAAATCTCGGACCAGAGGCTTCACAGAGAAAAATACCGTTATCATCCTTAACCATCATTCAGTTTTAACGTAGAGAGGAGTAACCAAACGTATAGCTCCGTAGAAATTATTTAATATCTGTTAAAAATTGAATAATTAATTTTTATATTGTCTTTTGAGATAACAGAAAGCTCAGTAATGAAAATGTGTTACTTTGTAAAAATATATATTCCACAAAGACCAGTTCCTTCTTTTTCGTATCGGGAATATCTCGCTTCACGACGCATGGCTTACAAAAAGAAAATTGAATCGTCGTGATCTAAAGAAATGAACCGAATTCGAAATTGGAAAGACCTTTATTAAAACAACCGAAAGTATAACAAAGCAAAAGGAACTACGATTCCCAGTTGTGTTATTATTGATTATTAAAGTGCGTATCTCTAGACAGGATTATATAACTGTGCAGCAGCTGTCGACGATCGTAACGCAGATCTGCGCCGAAGTTTGAGAAACCGAGAAATAAAAACAAGCGGTTCTAAAGGCAATAAGACACCAACCCATGCGTGTGAAAATGGAGAATCGGGGTGGGACTATTTTTTTGCCTCCATCCGCTACCCTTTCCTGTATAATTCAGCTCGCATCAAGATGCAAAAGAAAAAAGAATGTGGCGAAATAATTTTCAAGAGCTGCTGTTAAATTTTAACAAACGCCAATAAAGTTTAGCTTTGCGGTTTCCAAATCCTCAGTGATGGGTCGGCTTGTCTTAGAATACCAGACTAAGACTTTTTTGTAATATGTGAAAAATACCTCGTTCACAGTTCCGCTTGATGGCTCCCCGTTTTTATTATTTTTGGCTATTACTTTTCTTTCTTTTGAAAAAACGTATTTGGAAACAGTTCGTGAGTAGCAAGTAAGTGTTGCTGTGTTTGTTTCTAATCTGCAGGAATCTCTTCTTTCTAAACATTTCTTGCAGGCCAATTTCTTTGTAAAATTAGAATCGTCTCTAAACGAAATGGTAAATGGTCGTTCCATTTCGACACGTATTTCTATTCCAGTGGTCTTAAAAGGATCTAACGGTAGAAAAAACACGTTGCAAACGCATTCTTTAAGATTAATAAATCCGACTTAAAACATTTGGTCCCCATTTGCTCTTTTGAGCATCCCTCATTTTGGAAAAATGTTTTTTATTAGAAAAACAAGGTGGGTAAGTATGTGTTGTTGTAAAAAAAGTAATACCGACATTGCTCTAGGAGTAGATTCATCGACTTTCGAAATTAACATTGAGAACTAACACAAGCCGTTAAATAATTTTGTCATCGCCTTTGCAGCGCAGCAAGATTTGGCTCAGTTTCCATATTTTTACTAGTGGAGTTTTCCGAAGTTGAAAATAAATAACGTTAATGTTTTTTTTTATATATATGCCACTAAGTGTGGCTAAGAAAGTTTCCAGTGAGTGTAATATGAATACGTATACTGCAAATGAGTTGGTTTCATTTGGGAAAACACATGAAGCAGTCCATACCACACTACTTCAACAAAACTTTTGTTGAATAAACAAAACATTTTGTCGATATATGCAGTAAAAAAAAATTTGTTGAAAATGCAAAACTATTTTGTTGAAAATTATTGTTCATTTAACAAAATTTATTGTTATCACGAGAAAGCGTTTTGTTCATTTAACAAAATGATTAGGACGATTTTTTTGGGAATTTGTTTGATCTAACAAAATATGTTGTTATCATGACAAAATGCTTTGTTGCTGCAACAAAACATATTGTTATCGTGACACAATAAGTTTTGTTGCTATAAAAATATGTTTTGTTTTAGCAAGAAAACATTTTGTCATGATAACAATATGTTTTGTTGGATCAAACAAATTCCCCAAAAACGACCTAATCATTTTGTTAAATGAACAACACCTTTTGGTGTGATAACAATAAATTTTGTTAAATCAACAATAATTTTGAACAAAATAATTTTGCAAATTCAAGGAAAAAATGTTGTTGAATGTATATCGGCAAATGTTTTTGTTGAATTAAAACGTTTTTCTCAGTGTAGTTCGTTCAATGTGCTTCATTATTTCATCCATGAGAAATAGTGAAAAAATCGCTCCTCTTTCTGTGACTTCGATTGGAATCTGTAATATGTGTACCTTCATTCAATTTGGTGTGATGCTAAATTATGAACTTTAAAAATTTTCCACCTTTAGGCAAGACAAATCAAAGAAATATCGTCTGGAGCTATTCGTGTAAGATAAAATTCTTGCTATGGCGTAACGATAAACAAGTATTTATTTCCTCTTCGTTAATACCTTCACTTTTCCGTTCTGGGTGTGATTACTAAAGCATTTCTTTTTCAACAGCGAAACTAAATGCCGTCATACATTTTTTTCAATACTGTATCTCTATCAGATTAGTACAGGAGAAAATGGAGATATCGAACGGTTGTTTACATTATGTTTGCAACGATCATCTTTATTGATAACAAATATCACATTAATCCTAAGGATATTTAAGGAAGCAGCTTTTCTTCTTGGTAAACGTATGCACGTAACTCTGAAGCTTTCTTTTATAATATCGAAAATAAATCTAATAGTACCGTACGTTGGGTTAACTTTGGCCCCAAAATTTCATTCTTTGTCTAACTTAAGAGCGTAATCCGAAAAACATATTTGATTATTACTAGGGCAATATTCATTTTCGTATGCAGCATGAAAAAATGTACATTTAAGTGGGTTGTATAAATTTTTTGGAGCTTTTAAAGTCCTCCCAAAAATTATGGAAATTTTGGGAAAACGTTGCCATGACTTGGGATAACTTTGTCCCTGATGTGATATTACACTTGTTTGAGAGTAAAATATCATTGGCATATTTATTCATATCATGATATATCATACTATCAGATTGTTCATCTCGGGAACAACAAATTGATTCCTCTTTAAAATTACTTGTGGTGGATTTATTTTACAAAATACATCTTGCCATTCGTATGGAATCCTTCGTTTGAGGCCATCTCCAAAATTTGAAGCTTTTTCCCATGCAATCAACTGTTGGTCTTTCGAGATGCTGCCGACCCTTCCGGGGTAACTTTGACTGTTGAATGAACAATTACAAAATAATCAACAGATAATCCTGAAGCGTAGATTTTGGTGGTATGATAAATGCATCATTTGCATGCTTTTTAAATCAGAAAATGTTTCACTCTATGTGTCGGACTCCAAGAGCATATCAAAACTCCTTTCATCTAAATGTTCCCTTGAGGAAATATTCGTAGATGGAAACTTTTGTCTTTTAGATGGAGGCTGGGGTTTTGGTTTTGAAGGACCAGCATCAGAAATTACGACACCCGGTAGAAAAATGATTTTGCCAGCTGGTATTTGCAATTTTTTTCTTGTTTTCTTCAGCCCTTCAGTTCCTGAAAGCAATAAAAATGCTTTTGGAAGGTGATTATGTGCAGTATTATGATAGAGCCAAGAAGGTTAAAAATTGCGGTTGGGCCAATGTTACCCAAAATCTTGAGCCAAAATAACTCCAAGTCATACAAAAATCAACAAAGAAAAGAATATGATATAACATTAATTTTTAACATTACTAACTCCTTCTATACGTACATAAGCATAAAAAATGTACTTATCAAAACGTATCAAAATCGAAGTTGAGCTACACAGGTAGCAGTTAGGGCGGTATCTATTTATTTACCACAACAGTTGTCTACACCACAGACACTCTATTGTGTCCCGGAAACCACAGACACTCTATTGTGTCCCGGAAGATCGCATTACCCTTAACTACGAGTCATCTGTAACTAGTGATGCAACCTACTTTTCGCGTCAAAATTTCCTGGATCAGGCAAAATGCAGGGTATACACTCAAAATAAACACTTTCCGGTTTTGGGCCAAAGTTACCCTGTCTGGGCCGAAGTTACGCCAACTTACGGTACATAATTAAAGTTCATATTTCCAAGGCTGTTACAGATGGAACTATTGCTCGAAAGACTACAAATTAAAATATATATTTCCAAGGCTGTTACAGATGGACGTTAAAATTATTTAATGAAAATAGAATTATAGAGTTATACAAAATTGAAAGAATGCATTCAAAAATTAACAAACAACCTCAATAACAGAATCACGAATTAACTACAGCAATTTGAATCTTACGAACTTATAATCTATAAACACTATGAACACATCATTAAACGCTGAAAAAATGAACAATGGGAAACCAACAGTTCAAAAAACAACTCCGTCAAATACCTTTGCTCAACCATTAGAACGGATTTTCCAATCCGTATTTTTTATATGAGCCTTCATCTCCTCAATAGGTTTGTAACATAAGTCGTAATAAGTTTTCAAAAGTTCTGGAACAGGATTTTTTGTTATGATCCAATTTAAAGCATCATTAAAATGCGGAATCCACGAATCCAAGAATTCACCTTAAGCCTCATAGAAACTTTCAGTAAATGGGCGAGCCATTTTATTTGGAGCAAATACTTTTACCAAAATGTCTAGATCAATTCTGTCATATCCCTGACAAAACGTTTTCAAGAAGTTCCAGGAGAAAACTATATCTAGATGATTTATTTATTTCCTCCTTCCATTCTGGTTCCAAAAGAAAAGAAAGATATGCATCAGGCATGAATTCCGGTTAAAGATGACTTTCAGAGTTTACTATGTTTTATCTGATCACTACTGGAATCAGTATTGGATCGTTTAGATGTCAAAGATGTACTTTAGTCTTCCTCAGACCGCTGAAAAATCCCCGAACATTCCGCTGAAGTAACAATATCTAAGGTACCAACCTCAACTGTTGGTTGAACCTCAGAAACCAAAGAATCCGCTTTCGGACGAGCCTCCTTCTCCGATGTAGCACCAGGCGCTATCATTTCACCTGTCGTTTCAGTCACATCTTGCTCTATAACCTCAACTGGAGCCACAGGTCGAGTTTCACAAATTTCAGTCACGGAAGAAATTATATTAACATCCTGGGCAATACCATGTTCATTATCGATTCCAACTCTTGTGCCAACACGTCCCCCTTCATGGCAAGCAGTATGATCTTTCCTCAAGGTTGGCCTATGTAAAGATGTACACTGAGCATGGATATGTCCTCTTTTGTGACAAGCAAAACAGAAAATGTCAGTGTATATATTAAAGACAAAACGTCTAGAGTCTATTTCAATTTCAGTTTCTTTAGGACAAGCTTGAAAACACGATTCATCAGGAAAAACAACTCGAAAAGTCCGCTTGGATCCACTAACCCGGCAATAGTTTGATGTCCAAAGAGCATCTTTTACTCTATGCATTGGTCCCCACACCCGGCACTTCTGGGAAAGAAGAACTGTGAATGCTAAATCTGGTACCTCAAGAGGAACTAGAAACATGGTAACAGTGACCGGTTGTTCACGTGCATGTACAGGATTCTCAATTAAACATCTTTTAGGATTCTCAATTAGACATATTTTAGGATTCTCAATTAAACATCTTTTAGGATTATCAATTAAACATCTTTTAGGATTATCAATTAAACATCTTTTAGGATTCTCAATTAAACATCTTTTAGGATTCTCAATTAAACATCTTTTTTTACGCAAAAGATGTTTATGAATTCCTCAATTAAACATCTTTTACGCAAGATGATGCTCCTCCTAACATAGCAACGCCTTTCAAGCAGTTGCTGTAGGTACATTTTACCAACAAAAGAATAATTAGCTACTGTTTCTTACTACTTGGATAGCACGCTCGCCAGATCTGAAACCATATGAATTTTAGCCTTGAAGACATCTAAAAAACTTTTAGCGAATGTGGTCACACAGGAAATTTGAAAGACTTCAAGACAAGAATTATGCGCCATGTTTACAACATTTTCAGTGGAACACTTCGAACTATGGTTGAGCATTCACTTTCGCGAATTCCGCAGGTTGTAGAAAAAGAAGAGAGCATATTGTACATGCTGTTTAGCCAAAAATTATGTTTCTGTACTATAAAGTTCTTGATTTGTTTTGTATTTTCCTCAACTGCAGTAAATCGTCACTTATTCCTCTGGTGGCGAGTTTTGAACGTTATGTTTGTTTTTCCGTCAAGCAAATTCTATCACTTCAGGATTCCTCATATCAAACATGAAGTCACTACGAACAATAGTGTCGCATGTAGCGTTCTTGGAATTGTGAATTTTAATTATGGATACCAGGTATGTTATTATTCGAAGGTCAAAGAATATATGGCATCTTTACTAATTTTGACGTTTCGCAATACAGTTGTTTGGGAGGTTTCACAGCCAGACATTGAAGTTCTTTACAGGTTTGCGGTTATTCTCCACAAGGAAGAAAAAGATCTCACTTCGATTCAGATACGTTAAACACACGATGGCCTGAAAATGAGATATCCAATCCATTCCCAAACACGAGACGATAATATTCAAACATTTCTTACACCAAACGAAGAAACGTTCACAACACTACGTAAAAAAGATTCATTGTTTAGGTAAGTGTACAACAGCTATGTCGTCTCAAAACGCTTATAGTATAATATGAATCCTTTTTTCAGTAAAATAATATAGTATATACGAGGGTGGTACCGAGAGCAATGCAAAAGTGGGCATAACTCTTTTATTAAACGAAAGAGGTCACTTAAATTGCACATGTTGGTAGAGTAACACTTCCTGTATAGCAACCCTTCTTCTTCATTGCAGGTAAATAACGGATTCCAAGAAGAATCAACGTGCCATCATTGAGTTCTTGAGGAAGGTAGGGTGCAGGCTGTCCTCCATCCACATAAGGCTACAGAATATTTACTAAGATAACATTATTGACAAGAGCAATGTGCACAGATGGATGAAAAAGTTTAAAGAAGGGGAAACCAGCATTGAAGAGAAACCACGCAATGGGAGACCATCATCTGCGACAATTGACACGAATTTTCAGCCAGTGGATGAACTGATTCGTGCGGAGGGAAGAGCCACAACCCGTGAGCTTGTTGCACAACTGGACTCTGGTCACAATGCCATGCAGAAGATGATGGAAGACTTAAGCTATCGGAAAGTGTGTGCAAAGTGGGTACCTCGGCAGCTGACACCCGATTTGAAGGAGATAATAGTGGAAGTCTGCACTAATCTACTGGAAGCGTTTGAAGCCAATGAAAACACTTTTTTTCTCGATCTGGTGACAGGGAATGAAACGTGAGTGTATCTTTACGAACCGGAAAGAAGAATTAATCCATGAAATGACGTCACACTCTTGACCAAGGCCTAAAAAGTTCGAGAGCCAGAGATCAGCACAGAAAGTCATGATGACTGTTTTGTGGGATGAGAGGCGATTCATTCTGCTTGATTTTCCTGAACGTGACAGTGTCGTGACCAGCGAACGGTACATTGAGACACTCAAGAAGCTTAGAGAAGCTATAAGGAGGAAGAGACAGAACAGGAATCTGAAAAGGATCTACATTCACCATGTCATTGCTAGACTACAGACATCTTTGGCAACAAATCAGGCGATCAGAAAATTAGCAGGTCGATGGACTTTCATTTCCCGTTCAGCCCAGATCTGGCGCCCTCCGACTTCCACCAGTTCGATCCAATGAAGGAAAGTCTCGGGGCACAACAACTGGAGGACACCCGCGAAGTGAAAGTGGCTGTGAAGGAGTGGGTAAAACAGTCCACACCTGGGTTTTTTTCCCAAGAGGATTCGAGAGTTGGGTTCAACGACGGCGCAAATGCATCGCTTGTGATGGAGACTATGTTGTACCATTGCATAGAGAAAGAATTATTCTACCAAAATGTGCAATTTGAACGACCTCTGTCAGTTAATATAAAAGTTACACCCGCTTTTGCATTACTTTCGGCACAACCCTCGTAGTATGCTCTAAGCTTTTGGAAATTCAATGTTGAGCTTTGCAAAAAACAAACCGCAAATTGAAGTTCGGATGAATCAGATCAATGGTTGCTCACTTGTGCTCTGAATCAAAAGTATGATGCTTTTGATTCCGCTAAAATGCTAGTTTACTAGATATTATGTCGGTGGACAAAACAAAACATAAATAACTTAACTTAACATACTAAATTATTCTGAAACTCTCCATAGTTGCGTTTAAAAAGCTTTAAACGTATATGTAGGAGAGTTACTGTTTTGAAGTTCCTAAGATCATTACAGAAACTTCGCGCGCATGTGATAAAGATGTGCAAATCTATTTATTTTTCCTTCCTTTGGATGTTCTTAAAAATACAAAGTCAGATCTTCTAGGGCGTTAGCATAGAAATAACCTTTAATCCCGAACTGCTTTCACATTATTAAATATGCATATTCCTCTTTAAACGTAGTGTGAGGTTCCTCCCTCAAAGGTGACGCACATACCAAAACAGCAAATTGCAGCGATAAGCCTTCGCCGGGATTTGTCTAAGCGGTAGAATATCCGAATCCGGAGAAGGAATATGGGGATTCGAATCCTATCATAGGAAACTTAGGGCTTTTACTCTGGCCGTGAGGTTCGAGAAAAACATGTAGTGCTTGTTCGACATATCGTCTGCAATTAATGAGAATTTCTTCTTCTACCAAGAAGGAATTCCCATTACGTCCTGCAAGCATGATTTCTCGGCAGAACGGAAAACTGAGATTTCGCGCCCCCGCCTTTCACAAGGAAGGGATATACACAGTCTTATCAGAATAACACGACCACCTACCTAACAATATGAATAACCACCCCTGGCCCTGATGACAGCGGCGAGACAGCATAGCACCGGGTGCAGTGAGTCCCTGGAAGGTTGTCCAAAGCACACATGCCAATTCGGACTGCAGCAGAGCTCGGAGGTCCCGGAGATGACGTGGTTGTGGGTTGATCCAAATAGTACCACTAGTGTTCCACGGGATTGAGGTCGGGCGACTTCGCCGGACAAGGGAGAACAATGACATTGCAGTCGCGTTCCTGGAACCAATCACGGATCCCTTTAGCGACCTGGCAAAGCGCATGGTCCTGTTGGTTGACATCATTACCACCCGAATAAACGACCAACATGAAGGGTTGCATGTGATAAGCGAGGATGGACATTAGACAAGTAGCCTTTGGCGTTCAGGGACCCATCCAGTAGTACCAGCGGTCCCAAGTCATACCAGGAAAACATCCCCCAGACGTGCACACTGCCACCGCTGACCTGTACCTGACCGGGAAGCGTGTCCGGGTGTTGTTTCTCGTGTGTCTGACGCCGTATCTGATACAGTCCGTCACTTCTGTGGATCAGAATCCTCGATTCGTCGGAAAAGGCAAGATATTTCCATTCTTCCGCTGTCCAATGATGGTATTTCCATGCGAACTGCAGGCGTCGTTGCCGATGGACCTGGGATAACATGAAAGCCTTGACGCAGCGTCGACTCCGGTGACCCATATGTGACAGGATTCCCTCTACTATTATCGGGGACACGTACCTGGGTTCCCCGGCGTTCATTTCGATGTCCAATTCCTGCACTGCTACTCCTCGATTTCCATTTACCAGTTGACTGAGGGGACGTTCTCCTCTGGGGTCTACGGCCTTTGGGGCTCCACAGTTATGACGTCAGGGGGTACTCGGCGTGCCAGCTGTCCATTCTTGGCACACCCTTACTACAGCACCTCGCGAACAGCCCTCGAAGTCTGTTGTTTCTGAGGTGCTTCCACCTTTATCGCGGTAGCCGATGATCATTCCTTTTTGAACGTCCATCAAATCACTAACTCTGCCCATTGTGCACATGTAACGCACTATGGCTCATTTGTCTTGACCTGCCGTTTATATCTCCGTGTGGTCGACCTTGTCACGTGTACTCTTTGACGCGTCTGGGCGGGTTTACTGTAATTCCGGGAGTGGTCATAATATTCAGATACGAACGTGTATGTAATGTACCTACCTTAAACACATGTCGAACGGCAGATTGAGGTGATAAGTTTTTGTCAGTGTAGTTCAAGCGGTAGAATATATTCCTATGGAGAAATAAGTTGTGGGTTTGATTCCCGTTACCTGCAAAATTTGGGGTTTTACGTTATAGCAGTAGTCGATGCCTTGCAAATATGCGTCCTACGTGCGGCTAGGAAACGGTGAAAACAAAATAAGGACACGTTTGCCGTAATACAAAATTTAAGTCGAAATAAGAATATGTTAAAATTAAACTAAAATTTAATTTCGAAATAAGAAAAAAAGCGAATGAATAATGTTTCGTCTACAAGCTACGACGAAAATCAAATCTGAGTTAAGCTAGAATGGCAACAAGTATGAAAAGAACAATAAATTGACCTTTTGACTTAAATCAAGCTGTTCTTCCTATGTAACATTACCACAGAAATTTGAAAATTTTATCGTCCTGGAACAGGAATTGAACCCGCATTTCCCGATCTGCGCTGGAGTATGCTAACCATTACACCACCCAGAACAATGAAATCCAGCCAACTGAAACATTAATCTGAAACGTCAGACACTTTTTTGTATTCCATGTGTTTCAACTTGATATGCATACACTATATTAACAAAAGTCACCGGACGCCTAGAAGAGAAAAACAGTATAGCATTTATTGACACACAATTGTACGGTGTCGGTCCACCTTTGGCCTTAATGCATACACTGATCCTTCGAGACATGGTTTCGACCAGATTTTAGAACTCAGTGATAGGTCTGCGCGTCCATTCAGTACATAATGCTACCGCTAACTGTTGCTTAGTAGTAAGCCTTTGTTCCAAACTTCGTATGCGGCGCTCTAATTGATAGCATTGGAGTTCTATGGGATTAAGATCAAAGCTCTGTGCTGGCCAGTCCACACACGATACGGAATTATCGTCAAACCACGCCGTAATAGTCCTTGCTGTATGACTCGGTTTATTATCCTGCTGGTACCAACAAGGCTTGGTTTTGTGGTATTGCCACAGGGTTGGTAGGGCATAATTGTCCAGAATATCGAGGTAGACGTGCTGGTTTGTCCACGATAACCAATGGGCCGATATCATACCACGAGAAACACCCCCACACGAGTACACTACCAGCTCCAAACGTGACCGTAGGAACAGTACATTGTGGTAAATAGCATTACCGCGGCTGCCACCACACACACCCATAAGACTTATAGATCGTGTATCTGGATTCATCAGTCCATGGGACCCGTTTCCATTGATCTACGGTCCACGATAAATGTCCTTTACACTATGCTAAACGATGAGTAGCATTACGAGTGGAGATGAAAGGCTTTTAAGCAGCCGCTCGACCTCAGTAACCCATGGAATCAAGTTATCTGCGAATGGTACGTGTACATACCAAGGTTCCAGCATTTTAACTCATCTGCACACTGAGGTCTTGTGCAATACTCCGTCGATTAGCATAACGACTTTCCTGAGGCTTCGATGTCTTCTATCACTGATTTTCTTTGCTCTGCTGGTACGTTTTGCTGCTTCACGCACGCCATGGGTCTTCCACTTATTTAGTACAAGCAAAACAGTTGACTTGGGTATGTTTAAACGCCTCTCGGTTCCTCTTATGAACAACCCACTAATATAACACCCAACAATCTTTCCTTTTTCAAAGTCAGTTCTCTCCCGCCGCGATATTTTTCACTCAACCTCAAAGTGTGATACGATCGCGGTCAGCAGCAGGCTTATTTTTGTACCGTTTGCAGCTGTACCGCGCATCTTAACAACGCAAGGGGATCCGTTCATTTGCCTTTTGAAGGGGTGTCCGGTCCCTTTTTTCAGTATAGTGTATAAACTCATTTGCTGGTGATATAACTTAACGCTACGATGAGACACCTTCGTTTCGACTAGTGCAGTGAAACCAAAATGCCTAACATTTCAAATTAATGCTTCAGTTGTTTGGATTTTGTTGCTCTGCACGGCGTAATGGTTAGCTTACTTGAGCGCAAATCGTAAGATGCGGTTTCGATTTCTGTTCCAGGACGATAAAATTTTCAAATTTCTGCGGTTATGTTACTTACAAAGAACAGCTTGATATAAGTCAGTACTAATTATTCCATGTATTTTACCTTAATATTAATTGACTTTCTGCTTACAGCTAGAAGTATACGTACAACTAGATTGTTCTCAACTGGAGCCTTGAAGGAAAATAAGAATTACAGGATATTTCAATGATGAAACAGGTGATTATGCAGCGCATCGTTTAAAGAAAACTTCGAATTTCAAATGAAGGATGTGAAACGGAAAAGATTAAATATCCAGTTTTATCGAGTCCTTTGTTTTTTTTCTCGCCAGTTCAACATCGTTACCATTATAAGCATATTTCTGAATATGAATGACGATAATGTAGAATACGGGGTTGAATCTCTTGTATTATTTAAACAAAACTAATTTTATGAGATTGAAGATTACAAATATATGCAAGACATAAGCCGATGATCGTTTTTTTCCGATGTTCTGCATTATGAATTTTGCAAATAATTCAAATATATTTCGTACTGTAGTTCAGGCTTCCTCTCAAAATTTCAATTTCGAAAAGAAAGGTATATTTTTCTAGCGTCTATTTCCCTGACGTAATAGGATCACGAAAGCGGTGTTTCTCGTTGTTAAACGAAAACAAACGGATTCATTCTCAACGAAATTTTGTTCCTTTCAGACGGTATGAAAGCATGAGTACATTTTTCACATTTCTTTACTAACTATTTTAAATTGAATGTCTCAGAATAAATCTTTCTTCCGTGAAACTCCAGTTGGAGCTTTTCAAATATAGATTATTTTCCATTATCGATCATTTTAGGATTTAGCAATGAATAGGGAATGAATTTGACCTGCTCAACAAATGTATTGCTATATTTTTTTATCTTTTTCAAGAGAGGATTTTCGCTGATCTACTGGATTTCAATACAGATGACTTTAACGATCTCAAGAAGAGACGCCTCTTTTTGTTCTTACACCATAGCCTTATGTTCACCTGAAGAAGACAAAAAATAAAGAAATAGAAGAGAAAACACCGCTAACCGGAAATCTCCATGGTATCCTTTATGCCTGTCATCCCAGTTTCCTGACTGCTGCACTGGAGGATATGGAGAACATAAAATGTGCATTATTTCCACCAGAATATCTCATTTCTCTTATTTTTGGCCCAAGTCTGGGCTTCGGTTTATCGAGGAGGGAGTTTTAGCCGAATGGAGAAGGTTTTATTACCCGGATATTGTCATGAGGGTACATCTAAAGAATTTATTATGTTTTATGGCAGCATAGCGAGCGCTGGACGTGTGATATTGAAGAAGTGGAGAATACACTTAAGCTCCGTAGGAATCTATACCTAATCCCTTATTACCAGTATGTCCCACTGTGGGGCGCTTTATGAATCTTATTCCATACAGAACTGCTGTTCCGTTCGATCAGCGATTCAGAGATCCAAAATGAGTGTCACATCAACTTCAGCTCACTAACTACGGCAATTTTCAACGGAATGTAATTGCATTAGAAAAAATATGTGTTATTCTTTTGCAGGTGAAATGTCGGAATGCTGATGGATATTTAAAACGCCAAAAATGCTCTGGAAAGTAAAGAACTTTATAAATCAAAAAGATCACAGTCAGCATTTGGACACGTTTGTACCGAGATGCAAGCGCCTGTTTGTCATCCTGAAAAAATACCGAGTTTCGGGATGCAATTTCAAGTGGTATTTGATTGGGAAACGATTCACCTTGTAGAAAAATGTTTAAGCACTTGAGAAGTGATAAGTTGTTGGGGAGAGGTCAGGTGAATAATGTGGATGAGATAAAGTTTCATACCTCAACTAATGCAGTTTCTGGATTGCCTCGCATTATCGTGGCGATTGGCCAATCGAAACTGTTTTTGATAGACAAGTTTCCATGTACAAAGGCCGCACCATAAAAACTGAAAGTATTTTTTTTTTGAGTTGGAACAGTGCGAAGGGGAAAAAAACCACGCAAACGACTAACTGGATTAAGGACGTACCTATGGCAACAGTTATTAGCCGTGGCAGGGGATCCTGGTTTTGTTATTGCGCAGTTGTTTAAGGTAAGTCTGCATTTTGCCCTGCAGATATTAAGGTGAGTGATACAGTGTTAGGGAGTGAAATGCGTTGTGCGATAAAATTTTACTATCGTATGGGTAACACGGCTCCAGAAAAAGTTAATTTAATGAAAAAATCATAAAAAGAAAAATGTTTGGGTGAGTTAACGATTTTTAGATGGTACCATTGTTTCAAAAAAGGGCATTTTTCCGCAGAACTCGCTCCTAGGCCTGGTCGACCTGAAAGTGTTGTTACGGAGTGTATTGTTAACACTGTTTTGGCAATTCTGCAAGAAGATCGGCGAATGACGTGTGAAGATATAGTGGCGTCAACTAATATTTCCAAAACGTCGGCAGTCCGCTATCTACGTGACAAATTACTGCAGCATTGTGTGCGTGTTCCAGATGGGAACATCATGAGAACAATTGTTAGCCAGAGTTCAGGTGTGTCATGAGTGTAAACAAATGATTGCAAAGGATCCAAACTTTCTAAACACAGTAATAACTGCCGATGAAACATGGGTCCACTATTTCGACCCCTCACAAAGCGCGCAACGAGTGTCTGGAAACACACAGGCTCGCCTCCTCCGAAAAAGGTCCACCAAACCAAATCAACTGGGAAGTTATGATGATAATTTTTTTTTAACATAAAGGTGTAGTCTACCAGCGTGCATTTTCCTCCACAAATTACTGTCAATGCTGAGTATTACATTTCAGGCTTGGAGCGTTTGCGACGACACATATCCATTAAGCTACACAAACTTGTAAGCAAGTAGACCCTACACAATAATAACGCCCGCCCAGATGTCTCTGCTTGTGCTGAACAGTTTCTTACGAAAAGCAATTTTAATATCATGCTGTAGCCTGCCTTCAATACCGACTTCGCCCTGTGTATTTTTTGTTTGTTTCCAACACTGAAGGAGAAGTTCCGTGGCGCAAAATTCGAAAAAGGTGCTGACGTCATTGAAGCTGTACAGTGGTCGCTAAAGCAGCTTCCACAAAGTGTCTTCGCCACATGCTTTGAAACGTTGATTGAACGATGGAACCTTTGCATATCATCTGAATGAAGATACTTTGAGAGAGAATACCACATATTTCACTGTACCTATATTTCTTCAATACCGCTGGATTTCAAAGCCATTGTAACTGCTGATGGTTTCCTTGAATCAAAGGCCGTTTCATAATCGATAAAAGCCATGCACAATGGAAGTTCATAACCCCTCGTTCTCTCAATTAGTTACGTGGATATGATCTATAGTGCTGTAGCCACTCATGAATCCAGCTTGTTCTCTCGGTTGAACCATGTCCAGTGTTACCTTCAAGCGGTGTGAAAGAACTTTAGTGAAGATTTTATAAACTACTGATAGAAGGCTGGTAGGTCTGTAGTTCCTGAGATACTCAATGTGTCATGTTTGAGAATACAGCACACATAAAAATTGGAAAGGGAGTGAAACAAGGTGACACCATATTTCAAGCTCTTTAATGCCACATTGGAAAATGTCTTTCAATCACTGAACTGGGAAAACAAAGGGATAAAGATTGAGGGAGATTATTCAACCCACCTTCGTTTTGCTGATGACCTAGTAATTTTTGCAACTACCCCATCAGAGCTGCAGAGTATGATCCAGGAACTAGATGACAAGAGTAAAGAAGTGAGATTAAAAATGAACTTTCAGAAGACAAAAGTGATGTACAATGCTTTTGCAAGAAATGAAGTTTTATCGATTGATGGAGAAAGGCTGAAGATAACAGATGCGTAAGCTTGGACATCAGATATCAAGTGAGGGTCACATTGATGAGAAATTAATTGGCGTATAAAACTTCCTTGGAGAGGTTTTGGAAGAAAGAGTATAATTTTCAAGAGGAATATGCCATTATGTCTGAAAAGAAAAGTGTTTGATCAATGTATCTTTCCAGTACTTACGTATGGTGCAGAGACGTGGACCTTAACTAAAATAGACATACAAAGGCTGCAGACAACTCAACGTAGCATGGATAGATGCATGCTTGGTGTAACTAGGAGAGATAAGAAGAGAAACCCGTGGATCAGAAAATGACAAGAGTGGAAGACATCATGATCAGAGTAAAATCCCTGAAATGGCAATGGGCTGGACATACTGCCAGAAGAAGAGACCATCGATGGACAGTCGAAATTTTAGATTGGATTCCAAGGGACCGGAAAAGACCCAGAGGAAGACCGCATGGGAGATGGGTGAATAAAATTCAAAAGTATGCGGGAGTAATATGGAGGAGACTGGCACAAGACAGACCGTTGTGGAAGAGGCTTGGAGAGACCTTCGTCCAGCAGTGGATTGATAATGGTTGACAATGATGATGATATTTCTTCATTTTGTGTGATTTTATTGTCAATTTGTATAGAACCGTCATTGTATAAAATCAAATATTTGACAATATCTGTAAGCTGTAATGGTTTGACCAGAGTATAAATTGGAGGAATGGATATCAACATCTGCGGACCACCAAACATTGACCATCGTCTTCTTGAGATAGAATGCTGACTTCGGGGCTTCACCGCGAAATGACTATTGCTCCAAACGTCGATCATTGTCATTCAGTATCCCTTTTACATCACCCATGACAATACCCCTATAAATGTGGCTAAGTTGTGAACAGCAGATATAAAATCGTCCCATTTTGCGCTGTTTCGTGAACTCATGTGGTGCACATTTATCTGAACTCATGTGGTGCAGATTTATCTTTCCCTATGGATTTTAACTGTTAAAAATGCTTGGAAATATTCTAGTTGGATAATTCTTACCTAGGCATTCTGTTTCTAGCGATGAGTCACATTTCTCGCACGTTTTCCGGTCTTCATTGAAGTTACTGTCCTATTGTCCGTTGTATGTGAAGTACCCATTCACATCAAGCACACTGTTTGCTTTGGGTAGAGTCTTTAGATCTTCACTTTAGGATTCTAAAACATCAAATTTTTAAGGTTATTAATGATCTAAATCTTCGCCCAGTCTTTGGGCATCCTCAGGAGAGTGGCGACTTTTCCACCGATGTTTGTGGTATACTTCTGGCTAATGGAGTCCGATACCCCATGTTGCCACTCGTCAACTAGACTATTTCCAAGTATCTTTGAAATAATGCACGTAAAATGAAATAGTAGCCTTTTCCAATCTATTTCTAAGTCGGAATATGAACTGCTAATGTGAACTGTTGAAAATGGTTGCATAGCGTACTTCTAGTATCTCGCCTAGTTCTTGTGCCGTTTGACAGGGGTATGATACAATCCAGGCCTCCAACTCGGTATCATCGATAGAATCTTCTGGTCTACTGCGCAGTGCATGTTGAAGGTTCATTTCGCTGGACCGGAATTCAGTACGTATCACGACAAAATGGCACACGACAAAAGGGCGCCACAACAAAAGGGGCGAACCTATAGATGTGATATTTTCCTACTTCAACTGCAAGATTTCTAAAAGATATTATTTCCAAAAACGACACTAGGGTCCCTTTGAGTAAATTTAATATTTATTTGTGTATTCAAATAATCTCAACTGAAATCAGACGTGTCATCTTTTATACTCTATGTGAAATCTATATAGAAGGCTTTCTGTACGATGTTACTTCCTAAAAAACACCAGAGCCCTTTCAGTAAATTCAGTTTTTCTTTTTGTATTCAAATACACAAAAAAATACTGAATTGGTACAAATTTTCCGGGTACCGATCTTCCGGGTATGAATTTCTCATTTCCCTAGTGTGAAACCCTTTTCCATGGAAGTGCAGAAAAACTGCTAAAAATTTGTGTGTCAGACTACAGTTGCCTTGTAATGTACTACAGAAGACAAACCGGTTGGGGTAACTGGGTGTTAAATACGCGATGACATCGCTCTGTCCACGTTATTATAAAAAAACGCACAGCAACTGGAAAAGTGTTCATCCGACACGCTGGAATCAAACTCCAGACCTCTCGATAACTAGCCGAGTGCGTTCGCTTTACCCCACAGTGATATGCGTGGTTCATCAGTCAGCATCTGAATACAGAAATCCATATTGATTGGTTCAGGAAGTGATGTGTCGCAGCCTGGTGGCACTCAATGGTGCAAGCTGCGAAATTACAGCTGATAAATCAAAAAGGCGAAAGAAATGGTGAATAAATTAGAAAGACGTGGAGATAGCGATGACGTGAGTTCTAGGGTTCGATCCCAGCGATGTCGGATGAACAATTTTTCAGTTGCTATGCGTTGTTTATAATAACGTGGACAAAACGATGTCATCGCTTATTTGCATTATCTCCATGTCTTTCTAATTTATTCACCATTTCTAACTGGGTGTTTTTTAATAAACATAAGTTTTATGCTACACAATAATAAATATGGACAGGTTACACGCTTATATGCCTTCTTATTGTATACACATATTTGTGCTTTAACTACAAATTTTTCTATAAGATCTTAGGATGCATTTGGAGTACAAGAAATGTCACGTCTGATTTCAGTTGGAATTTGAGTACACAAAGAAATAAGCAATTTACTCAAAGGCTCTTGATGCCTTTTTTAAAATAACATATTTTAGAAAGTCTTCTGTATAGGTTGTATCTTAGTACAAACAATGTCACGTCTGCGCTAAGTGTGATTTGAATAAACAAAGAAATAATCAATTTGCTTGAAGTCCTCACGGACCTTTTTGGAAATAATATCTTTCTGAAAGCACTCCCTATAAGTTTTTGAAGTACAGAAAAATTAACGTTTGCATTCAGTTGGGATTTGAATTTACTGTAAATAAATAAGTGGTGTGAATTCACGGAACATTTCTGAAAATAACGTGCAGCAAAGTTGTTGGTAGGTAACCGTTGTGGTGACGTGGAGTGATGTAAAAAACAAATAGAAAAAAAAACTGTTTGTAATGTCAGAAAAATCAGTGGTAATGCTGGAAAAAAAGATAAGAAAAGGTAAAAGGGAGAAAACTCTGAACTCGGGTAATGAGACGCCATTATGTCGAGAAAAACGAAGAGAGGAAGAAACAGCAGCCATTTTTGTGACAAGGTCACAAGGGTCACATAAAAGTTACGACTTTCTGGGAATTTTGGAGAGTGGAATTCGCCAGGGCTGTTAGCAGCCCTGGGAAAGCTGCAACAGGGGATGTTGAAAGCCATCCATTAAGACCTATAATAGACACTAGAAATTCGCCACTCTCCAACATTAATTATTATTTACTTGGTCACCTCAGAGATATTTTCCCTTCTCCGTCCTACCTACTAAAAAATTCCATGCAGCTAAAAGGAAAACTGGACAACTTGCCAGAATTAATTCATCCAGTAATGGCAAGCCTAGATATACATGTAGTATCTATGTATACCAACATTAACCTGGACCTCCTACTGGAATTCATTGCGGATGACCTCGTGGAAAAAATAGTATTCCATAATCACAATACAGAAATACTGCTTGGCATATATGAACTGCTCCTATTTTCCTTCAAGAACAATTTCTTCCAGTTTGAAAAGAAATATTACAGGCAAACTTCAGGACTTGCAATGGGTTCTCCACTAGCACCTCTGCTAGCAAATTATTATATAAGTAAACTAGAGGCAAAAATCCTTATACAACCCTCTTTATTTGCTCTTTATGTAAGATACATGGATGATGTCCTAATTATATTAGATACTGTGGACCAATCTCTACCCTCTCAGATTCTGGCAGAATTTAACTTACTAGAAAATACCTTGCAGTATACCCTGGAGCAGGAAATAGACCATAGCATCAATTTCCTAGATTTAACCTTGACCTCAAGAGAGGGGAAAATATTCACTCAGCTTTTTAGAAAACCCACCAACACAGGGAAGATGTTAGACTTCTGCTCATTCCACCCTGATTATATTAAATCAAATACGACGAGACAATTTTTGGAAAAAATTGAAATCCTGGTCTCTTCAGCTACTCAAAAAGTCTTCACAAAGAAGAATTAAAGGAAATATTGGCAGAAAGCAATTACCCCTCCCCATATGTTAAGAAGATATTCAGACAAGTGCCAAAAATGAAGCAGGAAAAAAACAACTTCAAATTCACCAGCAAAATTACGTACCACAAGGGAATTTTCGAGAAACTGAAAAGGATCGGAGCAAAATATAATATCAGGCTAGCTCCAGATCTTAATAACAAAATAAAGAAATTCCTCCAGCTTTAAAGCAGAAAGAATTAGACATCCAATTGCAAGAAGGAGTAATTTATTGCATCGACTGTAACTGCGGACTCAGCTATATAGGAGAAACAGGGAGAAGTATTAAGGTCCGAATGAAAGAACACCAAGCAGCTATTAGGAACATTAGTAACAAAACAGGGCTAGACACACATATACAAGCAAGTGGACACTCCATAAATTGGGACTCAGTAAAAATAATCGCCCACCAGTCAAACTTAGTAAAGAGGAAACTAGAAGAAGGGTTCGAAATAGCAAGAAGAAGAAGTACCACAATTAACGATAATTGCGGTTGGACTCTACCAATTGAGTGGCAGCAACTACTCCAGTGACATAGTCCTGATGACGAACTAGGCTTTAGTTCGAAAATTTGACAACCAACTTTCATGAAAAATAACCTCCATAAGACCCGTAAAAAAGTTATTCCACAATACAATATGAATAGAGGTGCCATAAATTCAATTACAAGGGGATGTTAGTTTAGATCATGGGAAGGCGACAGGACTCTGAGAGCGGAATACCTCAGGACTCTGGAGTCAAAATGCAAGCCAACGATTGGTTGTGCGCTGTCTAGGGTCACAGGAGAAAGTTGAGTGAGGCCAGGGCAGGAAGGTTTTTTTGGCGAGACTTCTCGTTCAGCTAACAAGAGGAGTGGATGTTAGGTCATCTCTCAAAATGAGTTTTGAGACCTAAAAAGTGTGAGGGATCAGCCGTCGTGGGATCGCCAGTATACTTTATCAGTAGCCGAGGTTAGTGGTTGGTTTTTTTGTAAATTACTGAGGTAATAGGCTGCAGTCTATAAATCTAAAATAAATAGATAAGATGTGCCTCCAGTAGAGAACTCCCCGTGTTTAAGTAGCTAATAGGTATTTTATACTTTAGCCTGAGTTGCTCTGATTAAGACCTGTGCAATGTCTCTGACGAATGATAACATTGTGATGACGTCTTGACTCATATAACCGACTGGGGACAATGTGTGCTCACTGCTGTGTGTGTGACCTAGGCTTTTGAAAAGTAACTGTGCCGGTTCAATACTTCAATCAATTATTCTCAGTTCGATTATATTCTCCACCAACTATGTACATATTGCCACAACTGTAACGAAATGTATATAGATTGAAACCGTTAATATTTGTGAAGATATCAGCTTGGTGTCATCAACGCTTGATCCTTCCTTACACTTCTGAGATGAGTAATGGAGTGTGAAATAAGTCGTCCAGGCTTTACATATTCTGGACTGGTGGCCACGAATAACTCTGGTCAATACGAGATAAAAATTCTACCGGAGTGTATATATGTATAGATGGTACACAGATGAAAAAAAAAGGAATTAAACAAAAGTTGGCTAAAAACTAACAAGGACTTAACAAGTCGTTGTTAG
The DNA here is from genome assembly GCA_039090855.1 of Macrothele yani. NCBI lineage: Eukaryota > Metazoa > Arthropoda > Arachnida > Araneae > Macrothelidae > Macrothele > Macrothele yani. The sequence continues at coordinate 194,851,058 of CM076995.1, forward strand.
TTGTAACACCAAAACATACGTCTTTTTCAAAAATTTCAGTTTTTTTTACCTTCCGTAGACAGAAATTCCGTTTATTTCAGGAAAGTCCATGTCCGGTTTTTCCCTATTTAACTGAAAGTACGCAAAATCGACGACCTTGTACTTTTCAGACCTTTCCCCACATAACCCTTCCGCTGCGGTCATGATCGAACTCCAGACGTTTGAGATGGCTCAACAGGTAACTCGCGCCTTTAACCACTACGCCAGAAACTCTTGGTAATCCGACTCCCGTACATGGTAAAACGAATTCCGCGAAGATGAAATTTTGTTTTTCTGAATAGATATGTAATATTCTTTCCTGTAGGAGGACGTTTCACTAATTAAGTATTTTTCATACTAACTTTTCGAAGAAGCAAAATACTTTCAACTTGATTTTTTTAAACTGACAATGACTTTCTGTTATCTTTAGAGAAGGTAAAATGTACCTTTTTATAGTATTATTTCACAGAAAAAAAACTAAATATAAAATTTACTCTTGATAGCTATAATAGCTTTTGCCTTAAGTAGTCCAAATACCTTGTATTTTTTACACAGACATCATATAATCATCTGCGCAATAAGTGCCCGGTTTCTTACGGCAACACAATGTATAATACATAGCTGGTGCACCAAATAGGGGAAAGGAGAAGAAATATCCTGCCCCACAATAAACAAATTCCATGCGATATGCTAACCACAATATCCGATCTCGCTGTAGAACTTCAAAATTCGACAGACGATTGAAATTTAAAAGTTAATAAAACCTCAAGTATTCTCACGAATCGCTCTTATTACCGGTAATTTCTCGTCATACGGATACGGAAAAAGTGAGAACGGATATTTTCCGTTAATATACGAAAGGAATTGCGGAAAGGGTTCTGAAAATTCAGAATTTTCCGATAACTTATCTCTAAAACGGTAATTTACAGTCAATATAAGAAAGAAACTGCGGAAAGGTCTCTTAAAGTTCAGAATTTTCTCGTGATACGAACAATCCGTGAAATTCAGGTTTCTTTCCGTCATTTCACCGAAAAGGTTGTATTAGAAATAAGCTCCGTTAATTCACGAAAGAAATAACTGAAAGTTACCCGAGAATTTCAGAATTTTTTTTTTACAGTAATACAATGAAATAAGCAGTTTGGAAATTTGTATCTTCTTAACGTTTCTTGCAAATTGGTTAAATAGTTCTCCCAGTTTAGTGAATCGTTAGTCTTGCAGTCGTGCGCCTTTCTGTCGTAGCGCTCTTTTGTCGCATCTCTCTGTTGTCGGATGTCTTTTTTGTCTTGACCCCTTTTGTTGTGTGCCTTTTTGTCGTGCGCTCTTACGTCGCGTTGCCCTTTTGTCGTATTGTACTTCTGTCGTGTCTCCCTTTCGACGTTCTCCCTTTTGTCGTGTAATCATTTAGCAAACTAACTCTATGTCCTGCACACATTAATGGTGACTTCCTCAAATGTTCTAATGATGTTGCAAGCTACCTCCGATGGACTTCATCCACGTTTAAACTAATATAAGAAAATTACTCGAATTTGGCTCTGATCAACTGTCCTCCCTACGGTAACACAATCCTCTCGGAATTGATACTGCCTGCGAAATGACCAGTGGAAAACAGGCAGCCGCTCGGACGCTTGAAATTTAGGTATTACAAGTCCCATCGCACGGTGTGTTCATTTTAAATTAAATTATCTGACAACTGCAGAAGTCTACTAAATCCCACATTCAATCTGCAACAAGGTAAATATTATTGATCGAATGTCATCCATTTAAAACTGCTACGAAATTGCTGACCATGTATTTTTAGCTTCGCTCTTTAGCAAACTTATATGTGTTTCCAAAATTTATCCACACTGACACGTTACGATAGTAATATAACTAAAATTCGTGATTTGCAAGCAAGTACATTGTTTTCAATAGTTACTTTCAGTCAGAAATAGTTCTTTCATGCGTCGTACCAGCAACACTGTTACATACGACGCTGAAGTTTAAAAAATAAATGCGTGAGATGGCAATTCTTATCTCAATTAAACACAATTTGTAGGCAAAAGAATGTGTGAATACACACATACTCACCTTACATTCATTGTAAGAATGACTATTTTAAGCACGTGTACGTGAATTCGCGATGTGAATCAGGTGTATCTCGATATCGCTAATTGACGTAAGCGTGCTGAAAAATGGTGTTATTACTACTATTCATGTAGGGTGAGTATATTTGTATTCACATACTCTGTTGCTTACAACTTTAGAATCCTTTAAGCGCGTTAAGTTTGCCTAAAAACACGTCATAGGTAAATTTAGTCGAGTTCGTCTTTTTATCATCGAGTCAAAAACAACAGTAGCAAAATTGAATTAAACTAATAAAATTTAATAGGTGTATACATGTAATCCGGCTAAAACTTGACTTATATGCAATATATCGACTTTTAATTTTTGGTCTTTAGTAACATTTCAGATACCGCGCTTGTCACAGCTACTCTGTATAAAATGTAGAAATGGGTGAACATGAAACATTGTTTTAAATTGCATAAAACTATTAATAAATCAGTTAAAAGAAATCATGACGAGCCATTTTTTTTCTTATGACTCTGCGATATCGGAATTGCCGAAAGGATGCGAAAGGAATAACTAAGGATAAGAAAGGATTAACTGTTTCGTGGGACTACATTTACAAAACTTCGGACACATAATGTTATCGCTGTGCGTTACACTTAAGGACCATCACGCTGAATGAAATTACACTTAAATTTCTATCACATTTTGTGAACTCGTCCTATGGCAGCATAACCAATCCGTTAATCGTGAGTCAGTTGAGAGTGTCATTTACATAAATGCGAGTGAATGCAGTCTTTATTTTTGGCTGGTACTGTATACTGCATGATTTCTCGATCCACGATATTTGTTGCATTTCCTACGCAATGTAAAGCTTTATTTAGGTTTGCATTTGAATGGTGTAGGTATTAACGATTATTACCATTAGTTTTTGAACTATTGATATTTCCATGATGGGAAATGAAGCCTTTCCTTTCTATTTTTTTCCTTTTTTTAATTTATTTTCCATGGTGTATAATTGCATTTTGCATTGACGCGTCCAATTATAATTAAGCGCTAGTAGTAGTAGCTTATGAGTTCATTCGTCACTATAATTATGATGATGCTCATTTATAAAAAGTAATTGAATCTAAATTATACTTTGTCTTTATCTCACCTCTTCTGTACTCATTTCCATTTTCTTTCTTCTCTTTTTTTTTTTTTTTTTTTTTTTTTTTGATAAATAGCGCTAAAACTAAGAAAGATCTCGAAGACAGCTTCTTGGTCTCAGGTTTCGACGATGGAGAGAGACAAAGGGGTCTCCAAGGAGCCCTAACCCCAAAACAAATGAAATCCTTCTGCCAAATCAAACAAATAGTTTCTGGCATTGGCCAAGTTTAATTAGCTGAGAATGGATCTGAAGATTTGTGAACAAACTCGTTTTTTATTCGAATAAGAAAATGAAGTTCTAAACTGAAGTGATAATGCCCTCCCTCTTCGCATTTTTATTTTATTCGAACAGCTTACGAAATGAATTTTAGCGAGAATCCGTTTCGGGTTCTAGCTTAGAATAAGAAAATTTACTGCCACGGTTGATCAAAATATTTTTCTTCCTGCGTTTGTTCGCTCAATCAATTGAAATAATTTAATCCAACTAAAAGGATAAAAAGAAGGAGTATGGAAGATGGTATCTCTGGTGAGTGAGTATACTTCTTTTGATAAAGGCATCAACGCTAAAAGTATTCCAATGTATATTTTCAAACTAGAAAATCAGTAGCCAAAAAAAAAAGGAGGAGATTTTACGCCATTTGCAGTGACATTTTACGTGAAGAAATCTAAAAATTGCGTACAGCGTAGTGACTATCTGTATAGCATTCATGTGACGAAATTTTTAAACGTAGAGAAGTGTCTAAGGAAAATGCATTTCTCCATCTACGAGATTGAAACAAGTGGTGCAGCGTCGTATATTCAGATGAAACCCATTTTCAGCAGTGTCGAGCTGACGATAGGGTGCGGGTGTAGCGTGGATTACAATTTGGCGGTCATCAGAGCCCTTTTAATGCGTGTCTTTCACATTCACCTATTCATGTTTCGCCTATTCCTGCTATGTCGAAAGTTGATGGGTACCTCCGTTTTAGGCGAGGAAATAATTCTTGAATCGCCTATTCCTGTCTCGCCTAAAACTTTCACCTGCTAGAGGGGAGGGATTCACCTGGAGCAAACTTCCTTTCCCCCTATTCTTGTTTCGCCTATTCCTGCTACGTCGAAAGTTAATAGGGCGAAAAAAATGCTGCTACATTATTTCGCTTAAGCTTTGGCGGAGTGATTTTAAAAATATATTCATCTTTATGTCCCGTGAATTTTTTTTATCGAAACTCTAAACCTTTCGTGCGTAAAAAATAAAAAAAATAGAGGGACAATTTTTCCCGTGAAAAAAAAGCTAGTTCCTTTTAAAATGAAAGGGTGAAGAGCTATGTATCAGAGATGGAAGCGGGTGACAGGTCGACAATTTCTAGTGGGTCAAACGGGTCTGGTAAAGGCGTTCCTAACCCGATTAGGCCCGGTTTTATTTCCGTTGTACGTTTGAAAAGCGAAAAAAAAAATGTTTTCTTCAAAGAAAAATGCGCACTGTAGAATTTTGGGCACCACGCTGATGCCCGCGGACTGGAAAATGATATGTCATGCAATATGAAGGGAAAATGTCCTCAGAAGGGAAAGTGCCCCTTCCTTCTGAAGGGCAATGATGAAACAACATCCATATTCTAGAAACGTTCAACTCATTATAAACTTGTGAAAATTGGTGTTGATGTGAAGCATATTCTAAAGCTTCATATGATATCAAGAAAACAGCAAAAAATTTAATTAAACATACAAGAAGGTGCTTTATTCAAACATTTTGACTTCAGCGCCATCAAAATGAGGTAGAACATTCTTAACTTCAATGCGGAAGGATTTTTCGACTCTCGCAGATGAGTTTGAAAACATATGTAAAACAGGTAGGTTATGTCTTGCAAATGAAGGTCGACAGTTTCAGTACTTACCGTAAGTAAGTGAGTAAATTGCACATTCCTATACATTTGCTTTATTTCCACATAACCTAAGATACCTACTGCGGAGAGACGTTTTAAACGCCCTGTAACAATACACAGCTGGCCACCTAAAATGCAACACTAAGAAAGACACGAGATAGCTAAACCAGATTTACTGGACACATAACAACAGATACAAAGATGAAACGATTGAGCTTACAGACCCGTGCAATTTGCGGAACACGCAGACATCAATTGTTCGTGTGGCCCCCATGGCTGGCAATAACAGCCGCAACACGCCGCGGCATCGAACGAAAGAGGTTTTAGATGTGGGCATGGGTTATGTCGGTCCAGGCTGCTTCCACACGTTGCCACAGTTCACCAGGGGTAGCCGCGGGTGATGCATGGCGGGTCACTCGGTTGCCGATCAGCGACCAATCGTATTCGATGGGCGACATATCGGAAGAACAGGCGGGCTAGGGCAGCAGTGACACCTGGTGGGCCGTGAAGAATTGTTGCACTATGCGTACCACGTGCGGGCGCGCATTGTCCTGTTGAAACGTGGCCGCTGGCAGGTCCTGCAGGTAAGGGAGGACTACAGGCTCCAAAACATCGGAGATGTAGCGGTGGCTGTTGAGTGTACCGGCGATGCGTACCAGAGGAGTGCGGGTGTCACATCCAATTGCCCCCAAACCATAACGCCAGGAGACGGATCGGTATGGCGATGCATAATGCAGGCGTCATACAGTCTCTCGCCACGGTGCCGCCAAACGCGGAGCCGACCATCGTGGTTTTGCAGGCAGAAGCGGGATTCGTCTTTGAAGACAATTTCGTGCCATTCTGCAGTCCAGTCGCGGCATTCAACGGCCCACTGCCGCTGCACTCGCCGGTGGTATAACGTCAATGGTAATCGGAGCAATGGGCGCCGTGCGACAAGTCCCCGCTCCTGCAGACGACATCGAACGGTACGTGCTGACACAGGTTGTGGCGCAACACACCCTAATTCCTGCGCTAACGTTCGTGATGTGGCGGTGCGAGCCGTCAATGCCCGCCGCACAACATGCCGGTCCTCTCGACTGGTGGTGCCCCCGGCTGCGGCAACAGCTCACGTCGGTCCGTCCGTCTCCCCTTCACCCACAAAATCCATACTCGTCTCACTGTGGCTGGATGTCGTCCCACACGGGCGCCGATGTCTCATTACGATAAATCGCTGTCGCGATAAGCCACTATTCGTCCTCTGTCGAACTTCGAAACGTGCTGGAATGACTGCCGTATTCTGAGACGAGGCATCAGGAAGCTTCCCACGCACAGGTCCAGCAGCACAACACACTACCACTACTTACACCCCGCCTTCTGTGCACCCTTCTTATAGTGCTTCTTGGTGGCCTGCCGGGAGCACATGATTTGCATATGCGCTGCAATGCTAATCGTTTGCATGTCCTCTCGCGGGCGACGCATGCTGTGAATTTCAGGCCAATCGGATGCTTCTTTCTTGTTGTTGCATTTTGGGTGGCCAGCAGTGTAATATAGTTCAAAGCATGGTTCTCCTGGTATGGTACTGGTTAGTTACAGATCCGTCTGCTCCACGCATGTGACGTACAGGTGCGGGTCGGGTCCGGGTCCAAACGTTTTGGCCCGTTTCCAACTCTGCGGTGTACGTCTTTGTTTTTTATTTATTTAAAAAGTTCTATTTTATTTTTTCTTAAGGAAGCCAAGCATAGACATTTTGCGTTGTAGAAATTGGGCCAAACTGTATGAAGTGAAAAATGTATCACATGTAAGATTCTGCCCCCTAAGCTCATATGGAAGGTCACACATTAATTGCATGTCCCGATTTTTTTTTTTTTTTTTTTGGCCTCGACCCTGTTTCTTTTCCAGTATAAATTTGTGTTTTCAGAGCATACGAGGTTTTACTGTCGCATAAAGAGTTCATATTTCAATTCCATACTTAGCTGGTTTACTAGGAATATACTGTTTAAAAAGGCATCGGCCACCTATTGCAACCATTTTTTGTTCATCTGCAGTTACTTCTGCATTAGGATAATATAATTTTGGTAGAATTTCTATCCACTTTTCCCAGATTTCCAGCACAGCAGAAAGTTTATCCATGCACTTTTTCCTTGACGGGTGGATTTATTATCGAAACGAATAACTCGAAATATGATGTATAGGAATAACTTTTAAAATATATTTAGGATACAGAAACAAATGAAAATACTTTCAGGAGAGCAATTGCATACTATTCCACAACACCGTCATGAACGGCCGTGAAAATATCTCCATACCTTTTTTTTTTTTAACAAATGAAATTTGTTTGGGGTCAAATAGACCCCGAACAGAACAGCAGGGTTAAATTCTACACGCCACATAAATTCGACAGAGTGCAGAGCTTATGAATGCAAAACTCTGAATAGACAAAATCATCGCTCTTTCCACGTTTTTCTTTAACACACAGCAAACAAAAAATTGTGTTTCGACACCGCTGGGAACGAACCCCAGATCTCTCGATAAATAGCCGAGTGCGTTCGCCTTACGCTACGGTGCCAACAATCCACGGAGCTATGTGTGTTTATCTGTCAGCATCTGACTTCCTCCTGCTAGCGCCATGGATTGTTAATTGGTGCCAAACATCCACGGCGCTATGTATGTTTATCTGTCAGATCCTTACTTCTTCCTCCCAGCGATGCCGAAATACAATTTTTAGGTTGCGTGTGTTAAAGAAAAACATGGAAAGATCGATGACTTTGTCTATTTAAAATTGTCTCCACATATTTGGGAGATTTTCACAATTTACTCTCGCCCAGGGATTTCTTAGCTATAATTAAATAGCTTGTTCCGTTAAGCCCCACCAGATGGAGACGTCTCAGTTGCTGAGCCCATCTCAACGGATTTGTGAAGTCAGATGCTAACAGATAAATACACATAGCGCCGTGGATTGTTGGCACCGTAGCGTATGGTGACGTCTCAGTTGTTGAGCCCATCCCTACGGATTTGTGAAGTCAGATGCTGACAGATAAACACACATAGCGCCGTGGATTGTTGGCACCGTAGCGTATGGTGACGTCTCAGTTGCTGAGTCTATCCCTACGGATTTGTGAAGTCAGATGCTGACAGATAAACACACATAGCGCCGTGCGTTGTTGGCACCGTAGAGTAAGGCGAACGACCTCGACTAGTTATCGAAAGATCAGGAGTTCAATCTCAGAGGTGTCGAAATACAATTTTCGGTTGCTGTGTTTTAAAGAAAAACGTGGAAAAGGCGGTGACTTTGTCTAATTACATTGTCTCTATGTATTTGGGAGATGTTCGGCAAAACTCTGATATTCGTACTGTTTAAATTTTTTTGACGCAAAACCATTTAATGGAAGTGGTATCTGTACTACATAATAAGTTTATTAAAAAGTTTTCGTATTGCCTATCAGGCGGTGACCTTTCGCCTTATTTGTCGCAGGTTTGTTTCCGGGATAAGTCAAGGGTGGTGCATTTGTCTTTCGCTCCTGCCCCTGTTCCTTTCCTGGAAGCAGTTGTTCTAACTGTTTAGAACTCTTAAAGTTACTCCCGGTATTCGTAAAAACTCCAGAACAAAAGAAAAAAAAACTAAACACCGTATCAGGTAGTTTCGCAGACGTCTGGCATTATTTTGAAAGTAAACACAAAAGAAACTGGAAATCCGATTACGATTGAAAACCTTTGTGAATTGCTTGCGTCCGATGTTCGGAAGATTATGGTCGTCAGATTACTTTGAAATTATATCATCAATCACGGGACTTTCCGAAAAGAGACAGTATTTGCATCGAAATTAATGCTCTTCTTCGGAGCTGAGTGTAATTCAATTCCTAGTAAAACACGGAGATGTTGACCTTTATCAAACCCCCACATAAACTAAATGTTCTCATTCTTTGTTCATTGGTTTAGCGACTCCATGGCGGGCAGATCACGATCGGTCAACGAGGATTAAGGACAATATAAATCAAGAAAACGTGTTCAATACTTGTGGTGGCCTCGCCCCACCCCCTTTCAAGCCAAATGACGAAACAATTTATTCCACACGAGAATATTACACTCGTGTTTTTCCCAACTTAAATCATTATAGAACGGTATAAATTTAGATTATTTTAGAGACGCTAAAAATACAACTGAGGACAAATAATGGCGAATTGGCGATGTCTTCTCATGGGTTTTCTGTCGTTCTGTAAATGAAAGCATAAATAATTTTTTGTGTATCTGGCTCTTGTTTTCCGTATTCTAGGTTAGACATTTAAAGCAAATGAAAGTGTTGCCATACTCGTGCTTTCACAAATTAGTTCAGGGAATAATTTTCCTCTGTCAAAATTCTGTAGGAAGTTGGGAGAAGATGCGTGGGAGAAGAGGTAATAAAGAATATGACTACTAAAAGGAAGTCGAAGCACAGAATGGTAGAAACCAAAAGAAACCGAATTTTTGTTTCAAAGAAAAGAGAGACAGAATTGTAAACGAAACCATAAAAGAGCTGCCTTCTGACCATTCGTCCGAGATGGTTCGCCGATCGAATCCTGGTGTTGCGTGGATGCTGTGCTTACCTTAAGGCGCTACATCTCTTCCTTCCGTGTAACAAGTTGCCCTAAAATAGGGACGGGAGACTGCTCATAGCCATATCGAGTTACCTACGGTGGTCGCTAAATAGCAAATAGAAAAAAATGGCAGTAACTGAAATATAACGCTAAAATAGCGGTTCAGTGCTCCACCTCATGCTCGGTAGAGGGTGTACGGAATTATTGGAAAATGAAAATTCGTCTAACCAACCCTGTTGAAATTCAGCCTGACAGTCGTACTGCCTGAATTAAGTTATCGCCTTTTACAGCTGTTCTGTAACATGTTTCTGTGTTGTTTTTGTTTTGTTTTGTTTGAGAGTTTAGTGATCTCCGCCGTTAGCAGCTGAATGGGCTATAAGCAGTCGTCTTACCTAATTTAGGGCCACTGATTGCGGGGAAGAGACACAGCCACTGTTGTTAGACAAGCACACCATTCAAACCTCAATAGAAACTCCAACCCGGACACCTCTCGGACGAATGATTAGAAGCTAGCACCCCCGAGGTGGCGTTACAGGTTTTGTAATATCATCTCAGTGCAGCGATTTCGACATCTATAATGCGTACTTAGTAAAACTTCTTTAACAAAAACGTGTTTGAAAACCGAAACTATCAAACGTAGCAATGTGTTTCTAGAAGATGAGAGTAAGTCAATTTAGAAAGAATACTCCAAAAAAAAATCAAAGATATATTTATTTATTTACTTGCATGATGCGGACTCGTTTCTCTAAAATTTTGTATGCATTTGAATAATAAATATGCAGATTTATTCCAGTGATGATCTAAACTGGACTTGTTGCTGGCTTCATTTTACATGAAAGCTTCTTTTCTTTCTTAAAAATAGAATCTTTAGTATTCAAATGCATACCGTATTCATTTTTACTATCTTAATAATTTCTACACTGAAACTAACTAATCTGCATACTACTAACATCAAGCTCCCCTCTATGAATCCACAGGTGCCACCAGTTTCATCTCCAGATTCGGAATCCTGAGAATTGACTCACTTCCTAATAGCAATTTTACATTGCTCTTGCCCTTTTTATTTTTCTTAAAACAAAATGTGAATCATCCTCACTGCTTGCACTATGAACAAGAAACGTGCTTCCGAGAAACGCCCCCCAAAATAACCGAAACTTAATTACGTAGTACCGGTGCGCTGTCCCTACTATCTCAGCCTCCCCGTTATACATCAAAAGCCTTTTGATTTTGCTGCTTCGCTGCGGAGTCGTTTTCTTTGCCGTGATTTTGATGAGGTGTAATTTACACCGCGAGGGCTTTTTCTTAAGAGTAAATGAGATCCCTGTCTTTCTGACATGAAAAATTAATGTAAGTTTATGGCAAGATGGGTTACGTGCAACGTACAACTGGGTGCGGGCAATTTTGCGTCACAGGAGATTGCATTAAATATTCATAGGTGAGTTTTACAGGAAAAGATCCAGTATTTTGCGTTCGGTAATGACTGAAACGCAACCAGAGAATCGTTTATGAGGAAGGCTTCGATGAGTGCCATGCCCAAGCATCGGCTTAATCTGTCTTCTATGTCATCCCGGAATACTTCTGGCATACCGTGCTTATCCATAATTTCGATACGTGATGTGAATTTAAACGTTCCTGGATTCGCCAAGTTAGATAATAAACCCACGCTGTTGTTTTCGCCACGCTATATTCCTTCGAGAATTGTTAAGTACACGTTAACCTATTCTAGTCTTAATGACATTAGTGAAAGGAAACAGATACACTGGAGTTATAATCAATTATTCTGCTACGGAAGTAATAAATTAAATGTAAGGCAATTTGTTCAGCGTGTTTACGAGTGCGTTGGATTAGATCTGTTATCACCATAAGCATAAAGGTATATGAAAAAAAGAGAGACATTTCAATTCACGTTGGGGTATTAAAACAAAAACTGAAACTTTTACTAACCCCAAATATCAATTTTCGCTTCAATGAGAGATGGTGTAATATCATTTTTTAGAAGCAAAGATCACCTGTACCGAGATTTAAATCGCATCAAATTTCGCATGGAATTTTATCATATGAATTGATCGTATGCTTTCCACATATTTTAAAACGTACATTCTATCGAATGTCTCCCGGAATCTCACCCTGTCCATAGAGATATGGACGTGATAATAGAACATGTTAAAATTAATGAAAATAGCTTTACTCTACTCCCAGTGTGTTTTTCTTACAATTTTGGAGAGAAATGTTTGTACATGATTTACTTTGTGATCAAGGGGTGAGAATAAGATATGCCTTGCGTCTCTGAACCGTTTGAAGCTACAAAGTGTGAGAATTTATATGTTCTTTACAATATCCTACGGAATTTCAGTTTCAGCAGAGCGATATATTTGAATGGCGTTGTTTTTGGTTGCAGAAACTATGTTAATACCAAACCGGAGAACGTTGCACTCCATAGACGAGTCAAATATATATCTGCGCCTCCGGGTGGGAAACCTATGCACTATTTTAAGTAGAAGGTATTCTCAAAAAGATTATCGTGGTGAGTGGAATGTATCCTAGAAAAAATTACTTTTAAATTCAGTTTTCAAAAGTGCATATATTGCTGCAAATATATCAGAAGCAAAAATACACACTTACGCCCCAGTGTGGCCTAACCATTCGTTATCAAAATTTCGAACTTTCATGCACGACGTTTTCTTGCAGAACGGCTATGAGATGCAAGAAGAATTTTCCAAATAGGAATTTTACAAGTAGAAATATCGAGACAATCGCAGTTTGAATTTACTCCCCGAGCAGAAAAGTTGTGCATTACGTGAAAAAGAAAATGGACCCAAATTCTTCGTCATAAAAGGTATTAAATGAAAGAATGGCTTCAATCAGATGTCCAGAAGTAATTATAGAAAATAAAATATATCTTGAATTTTATAGTACATACGTTTACGCTGTCGAGCTACAAAGTTTTTCATCATAAAAAAGTGGTAAGCAAGGATCATCGTTATCACATTCCAAATTTCCCAATGAAAAAAATAATTTAAATTGGACAGATAGTTGCAGAGATGTAAGTTCACATGACGGACAAAGTTATAACATAAGCATGCACTGTTGTTTTTTTTTGCAAGAGACGCACTAAAAAGTGAGCTTAAAAATTTAATTACAGAAAACTTAACTAATGGACAATGCTTTTTCAAGAACTGATGATTTAGGAATTGAAGGAGCCAATCGGTGCCTACATTGCCTACGTTTACCTTGGACAACATATATCAAGCAAAGGCCGCATTGAAGAAGAAATCAAGGAGCGTATTAAAATTGATTGGAGATTATTTGGAAGGATTTTCAAAAGCAATTAACCATTATCTCTTAAAAGTAAAGAGTTTAATCAATAGATCATTCCAGTCCTTACTACTGTAGGTGACACATGGACCTTAACTAAAAACTACATCCAGAGTCTGCAAAATACTGAAAGATTCATGTAGAAGCGCATGCTTTGTATTAGGGGCTTGAATTAATTCCCTCTGTTCTTTGCCACACAAACACCTGTGTGTTGCCACATAACAATACAAGATAGTCTATTCAAATTAGTGTCCGTTGGCAGCTACGACCCTTTCCCACCATTGGGTTAACAAATGGATTCCGTGGTAGAAAAATGCAGGTTCTTTCGAGGCGAAACATTCATCGAGCCATTTTTGGATATCCGCGACAAAAAGGAAGTGCTGCTCTGACAGGCCATGTTGTAGCGACCGGAACAAATGGAAGTCCTAAGGAGCAATGTCTGGGAGATAAAGCGGGTTCGGTAAGAAGTTCCAGCCAAGGGCCTCCAAGAGTTCCTTCACGGATTTGGCGACATTAGGTCTAGCGTTGTCGTGGAGAAGAATAACCTTTTCATGTGGGATCCAGTTTCCGAGCTTCTGGATCATCCCCATTGCCTTTAAGCGTTTGCTAACCGTTGACTCATCGACCCGTAGTATTTCAGACAACTCGTGGAGGGGTCTGACATGAATCCTAGTCCAATAAGGCGTCCAATGAGCCATCTTCGAACTTTTTCGATTGCCCAGGACACTCTTTGTTCTTTACGTCATTTTTGTTGGCTTCGAAGCGTCGGAACCACTCTCTGAATGTTGTTTCCTATGGGGCATGTTCCCCATAGGCCTGCACTAGCAAACGATGACTTTCCGCTGAAGATTTCTTGAGATGAAAGCAGAATAGTAATGCTTCCCGCAAATGCTACTTTTTTGATACAAAACTCCACATCGTGAATGCGATACAAACTCTTGTGCTGTGCCCTCCGATCGCGGGTCACACACTGCTTTGCCCAGACTACGGACGGTACGTGCATGCGCAAGGGAGGTCACGTGTGGCCCAGGTCACAGCGCACTACTGCTGCGCTCTATTGGGCAACAGCGGGAATTAATTTAAGCGCCTAATACAACCAGAAAGGATAAGAAGAAGAACTCATGGATCAGAAAAATGATGGCAGCAGATGACATCAGGATCACGAAATGGAAGTGGGCTGGATATTGCTGGAAAAACACCCAAAACAAGCCCAGGTAGGCTCAGTTCTGATTGAGCCGTCAGTTTGGGACGTAGGACTTTTTTTTGATTGGAGGTTTAACGACCACCGTGAGCAACTCAATGGGCTATAAGCAGTCGCCCGTCTCTAATTTAGGGTCACTGGTTCCACGGAAAGGTGTGATCCAGTGCCGTAAGACAAACACAACATCCATGCGTCACCGGGATTCGAACCCGGACCCCGTTCGGACGAATGATCAGATGCCATCGCTTAGACAACTGCACCACCGGGGCGGTGGACGTAAGACTATGATCGGTGGGTTGGATTTTTGTTTGGCGGCGGCTGCTTTCAGGCGTTCTCGATACTCTGTAGTTCCTTGGGCTTCTTACATTCCTCATCATATGCCTTTGCCTCTCGTTTTGATTTTCTTCAGTTTTGCTTGCGTTCATTTTGCGAAATCCGTGGCATTGTCGAAAATGTTAACACGTTCACACGAAAACAATTTTTTTAAATGTTCTGTTCAAATCACTGCAAGATGTTCTTCGTATATTTGAATAAATCTTGTCGAGAGATTTAAAACGATACCACACACAGTCGAAGAATAAAAAGCTCGCGTGAAGAATGTTAACTTCCTTTGAGATAACGTAAGCCAGGCTATAACAGCGGCCCCACATTCTGGTATCTTATGTGCTCTGCTGAAAAGCAAACATTCACAAGAAAAAAGGGTTAGGGGACTACGGCAGTTGAGCTTTTCTTTTATCCACGATTGTTTCTTTCGATCTGATGGATATTTGCTTAGAGTAGTTTTATTGTTGTTGTTTTCTGATATCCCGCCTGTCCCTTATTTTGGTGAAACAAATATGCAATAGGAATTAATGTTAATATTTAAATTAAATTTCAGCAAATATTATAGTTAGACCAAGGAATCCGTAAAAAATGCAGACAATCCGTAGCATTTGACATTTCTGAAAAACTGAAGAGCAAGCAAAAGCCTTAATTAAAGCAATTGGCGCAACGAAACTAACATATCCGATTTGCGAAGTGATTGTGCTACCGAGGAGGTAACAATCACGTGCTGCGAGTAGCTCGGCTGACTGTTCTTTGACAGAAAGAGTTAAAGTCAACAGAACAACACAAACACGTATGCGCAGTTTGCTCCGGCATCAGCCTGTATGTTGTTTTCTATGCACTGCATCTTGCAATCCAGGATATGTCGGCGCCAGTTACGTCTCGCCGAGCCTTAACTTCTCAGTTGGATATTCTTTGTCACAGTCGTGTTGCGCTCCCGGTTGCCGAGATAGACTGATGTGAGTCAAAGCAGCGGCACACCCAGAAATATTGTATCATCTCCCCTCGCACAGGGAGCAAGGGGAGAGTCACGCGCACGATGTATTATTGCGCAGCACGCGAATTGGGCTTCATTCTGTTTACGAATATACTAACGCGATTAGTGAAAATGGAAAATCCAGAAGAAGACTATGTGCTAGATGGCTGGATTAAATTCTGAAGCATGTCGAAATGACATGGAGTAGAAGGGCATACATTTAGCGAAGAAATTTGGGGTGGCATTCATCCACCACAAGCAGTGGATTGATAGTGGTATGATTATGATGATGATCATGCTTTGTACGTTTATATGTTTTTACGATGTCCTTCGTGCTTTTTAAAGTCAAAGGAAAATAGTTTTTAGAGTGGCATGTACCCAAGTTTACTTTTCTGTACAGCACAAATCACAAATCATATTGCTACTTAAAAACATATCTGAAAAGATAGAGGTTATATTTTATACAAGTTAGTAAAATCATGCAATGCATTGATTATGATACGCTTTCCAACATACCAGAAATCATTACTCCAGTTATTACTGACGTTATGAGGATAATGGCTGTAAAATAAATCTGGCTCCTGTGTCTTGACCTTTGACCTAATTTCGATGGTATTCAACAGAATCGGTTCAGCATACCTCCGGAACAACATACTAAAGTTTTGTCGCAATGGAAGCATTTTTACGTAAGTTGTGACGCATAAGGGCAAAGGAATGGATCCCGCTCCTATGTCGTGACCTTTGACACCATTTCGTCCATTTTCAATAGGGTTCGTCCCCAGTTGATCCCTACCACGTACTAAAATTTCATCGAAATCGAACCATTTTTACGCAGGTTATGACGCATAAGGGCAATGGAATGGATCCCGCTCCTATGTCGTGACCTTTGACCCCATTTCCTCCATTTTCAATAGGGTTCGTCCCCAGGTTATCCCTACCACGTACTAAAATTCATCAAAATCGAACCATTTTTACTCAAGTATGACGCATAAGGGCAATGGAATGGATCCCGCTCCTATGTAGTGACCTTTGATCCCATTTCGTCCAATTTCAATAGGGTTCGTCCCCAGGTAATACCCTACCACATACTAAAATTTCATCGAAATCAATCTATTTGTACGCGAGTTATCGTGCGGACGGACAGACGGACACAGCTGGAGCGTATACGCTTCTTCAACCTACGGTTGGAAAGCGTTAAAAAGTATGTAAAGCATTTGATTTTTTATGCTTCAGTAAATGTGTTAGGCTAATTTTTGCAGAAAAGATAAATAATAGATTGAATATTTTGTAGCTCAGTCACAAGGAGTTTTATTACTTTCTGGTGAAATGAGAATCCGCCATAAGATTCTGGTAAACGAGAAAGATACTCTTTTGAAATGTATCCTATCATGAAAACGCTGAGAAACGTGAGATTTAAAGTAATAAAATAAAAGCGTTCACCAAAGTATGTTTTGTGGTTGCTTCCAATCACACTGGTGGAAATTTGATGTACTTTTTGAAATGGAACCATCTCCATTTTTATCATTTTTAGTGAAAAGGAAAGTATGAACGACAAAAATGAAATTGATATTCGTCATAAAGATTTGTCTAAGAATTTATCTCTTTATTTGTTATTAGTTCATTTCAGTGTAAGATGTAATATTTCCCTTTTTCGTTTTGGCTAGATGAAATTGCTTTTGTACGTATATGTTAAAAAATAGGTATTTTATCCTGTCTTTCGAATTATACTTCGTTATTTCGGTGCTGTGCATAATTCTCCAGAAAATTAGTGTATCCTCGGTTTCAAAATTAAGGCTGAACCTCCTTTCCTGTGTCACTCGCTCGGCAACACCGAAGTCCCGCTCCCCGAAGGTACTGCTGGTAGGCGTGATGAAAATATGGCTTGCTACTTTAATCAAATTAGGAACAGGGGGGAAATATTCCGCACACATACAAAGCTATTTTTGCCAGCCACATTGCAATTTCCGAAAGAATGCTCGATATGCCGTTCAGTTTCATCGATGGTTAACGTAGAACTCTTGATCTCGGTATCCCCAGTCCCATCTTCGAAAACATCAGTATTTTTCCTTTCTCTAACTTGGGTGGATTTTAACCCTATTTTGCTTCCAGACGTTTCACTTTCATACGCACATTTAAAAATCAATATCATGCATATTTCAGTAAAATCTCAGTTACTTTTCATTAATAAAAATTTTCCGATGTCTAAAGTTTGTATGTAAATACACGTACCAGTCACTAAATTAGAATTTTTTATTCTATATAGGACTGGAGCTCCTTTGCCCCATATTACATCACACACGTTTTTTTTTCTTGTTGTTGGGGGTTTAACGACCACCGTGAGCAACTCAATGGGCTATAAGCTGTCACCCGTCCCTAATTTAGGGTCACTGGTTCCACGGAAGGGAGAGATCCAGGGCCGTAAGACAAACACAACATCCATGCGTCTCCGGGATTCGAACCCGGATCTCTTTCGGACGAATGATCAGAGGCCATCGCTTAGACCACTGTGCCACCGGGCCGGCGAAACGAATCGATTTAGCCTTCTGTGTGTGACTGTGTGATTGAAGGTTTAACGACCACCGTGAGCAACTCAATGAGATAAAAGCAGTCGCCCGTCACTGATTTAAGGTCACTGATTCCACGGAAGGGAGAGAGCCAATGCCGTAAGATTAATACAACATCCACATCACACTGGGATTCGAACCTGGACCCCTTTCGGACGAATGATCAGAAGCCATCGCTTAGGCCACTGCGCTACCGGGGCGGCGAAACTAATCGATTTAGCTTTTTGTGTGTGATTGTTTGATTGAAGGTTGAATGAACACCATGAGCAACTCAATGAGATAAAAGCAGTCGCCCGTCACTAATTTAAGGTCACTGGTTCCACGGAAGGGAGAGAGCCAACGCCGTAAGATTATTACAACATCCATATCACACTGGGATTCGAACCCGGACCCCTTTCGGACGAATGATCAGAGGCCATCGCTTAGGCCACTGCGCCACCGGGGCGGCGAAACGAATCGATTTAGCTTTCTGTGTATGATTGTGTGATTGAAGGTTTAACGACCACCGTGAGCAACTCAATGAGCTATAAGCAGTCACCCGTCCCTAATTTTGGGTCACTGGTTCCAGGGAAGGGAGACAGCCAGAGCCGTAAGACAAACACAACACCCATGCCTCACCGGGATTCGAACCCGGACCCCTTTCGGACGAATGATCAGAGGCCATCGCTTAGGCCACTGCGCCACCGGGGCGGCGAAACGAATCGATTTAGCTTTCTGTGTGTGATTGTGTGATTAAAGGTTTAACGACCACCGTGAGCAACTCAATGAGCTATAAGCAGTCACCCGTCCCTAATTTTGGGTCACTGGTTCCACGGAAGGGAGAGATCCAGGGCCGTAAGACAAACACAACATCCACATCACACTGGGATTCGAACCTGGACCTCTTTCGGACGAATGATCAGAGGCCATCGCTTAGACCACTGCGCTACCGGGGCGGCGAAACTAATCGATTTAGCTTTTTGTGTGTGACTGTGTGATTGAAGGTTTAACGACCACCGTGAGCAACTCAATGAGATAAAAGCAGTCGCCCGTCACTGATTTAAGGTCACTGATTCCACGGAAGGGAGAGAGCCAATGCCGTAAGATTAATACACCATCCACATCACACTGGGATTCGAACCTGGACCCCTTTCGGACGAATGATCAGAGGCCATCGCTTAGGCCACTGCGCTACCGGGGCGGCGAAACTAATCGATTTAGCTTTTTGTGTGTGATTGTTTGATTGAAGGTTGAATGAACACCATGAGCAACTCAATGAGATAAAAGCAGTCGCCCGTCACTAATTTAAGGTCACTGGTTCCACGGAAGGGAGAGAGCCAACGCCGTAAGATTATTACAACATCCATATCACACTGGGATTCGAACCCGGACCCCTCTCGGACGAATGATCAGAGGCCATTGCTTAGACAACTGCGCTACCGGAGCGGCAAAACTAATTGATTTAGCCTTTTTTTTTTTTTTGATTGGAGGTTTAACGACCACCGTGAGCAACTCAATGGGCTATAAGCAGTCGCCCGTCCCTTATTTAGGGTCACTGGTTCCACGGAAGGGAGAAAGCCAGCGACGTAAGATTAAGACAACATCCATATCTCACTGGGATTCGAACCCGGACCCCTTTCGGACGAATGATCAGAGGCCATCGCTTAGGCCACTGCGCCACCGGGGCGGCGAAACGAATCGATTTAGCTTTCTGTGTATGATTGTGTGATTGAAGTTTTAACGAACACCGTGAGCAACTCAATGGGCTATAAGCCGTCGCCCGTCCCTAATTTAGGGTCACTGGTTCCAGGGAAGGGAGAGAGCCAGAGCCGTAAGACAAACACAACACCCATGCCTCACCGGGATTCGAACCCGGACCCCTTTCGGACGAATGATCAGAGGCCATCGCTCAGACCACTGCGCCACCGGGGCGGCTTTTTTATTTAGCTTTCTGTGTGTGATCGTTTGATTGAAGGGTCAATGAACACCGTGAGCAACTCAATGAGATAAAAGCAGTCGCCCGTCACTAATTTAAGGTCACTGGTTCCACGGAAGGGAGAAAGCCAGCGCCGTAAGATTAAGACAACATCCATATCTCACTGGGATTCGAACCCGGACCCCTTTCGGACGAATGATCAGAGGCAATCGCATAGGCCACTGCGCCACCGGGGCGGCGAAACGAATCGATTTAGCTTTCTGTGTATGATTTTGTGATTGAAGGTTTAACGAACACCGTGAGCAACTCAATGGGATATAAGCAGTCGCCCGTCCCGAATTTAAGGCCAATGGTTCTAGGAAAGGGAAAGAGCCAGCGCCGTAAGATTAAAACAACATCCATGTCTCACTGGGATTCGAAATCGGGCCCATCTCGGACGAATGATCGGAAGCCATCGCCTTAGACCACTGCGTCACCGTGGCGACACACGGGATTTCGAATACTCCATAAGGTGATGGTGTTCATTTGCATCTACAGCATACTAGACCTACACCAGACAGTCTTCAACTGGCTCAGATATGACGGAAGAGCACTTTGCTCACTGATTTCTTTTTCTAACATGCACCACAGATTCTCAATACGATTCAGACCCAGATTTCGTGGTGGTCATGGAAAAGCGTAAAATTCACTTTCATGTTCTCTGTGCAACAGCTGACCATATGTTGCATGGTAGAAAGTATTAATGGCGTCCATGAAGTAACCGGAACCTGTTGGCAGCATTGCAGAATTGACTTGATCGGCGCAACAATGTTCAAGATAATCCTTGGAGGACACCCGACCTTCCAGGAATATCAAACAGTTGTTCTGTTCCAACAGAACGATACACCTGCCACGACACCATTTCCAGAACCATGAATTGTGTTTGCAAGGAAATATTATCCCATTTCTACATGGGACTCCTGCCAAACTATCTGCATACCATCGGTACAGAAGATAGTCTACCGCAACTCGTCGGACCACATCATTTTTCCCCTGTATTTCAATGTCCAGTCATGGTGTCCCTTGCACCACTGTAGACGAGCTTTCCGGTTCTTTGCAGAAATCAGTGTTTTTCGTACAGGACTCACCGGACAACATGACTATTTTCCAGGGTCCAGTCACGGTGTTCCTGACACCACTGTAGACGAACTTACCGGTTCTTCGCAGAAATCAGTGGTCTTCGTATAGGACTCGTCGGACCACATGACTTTTTTCGAATATCCAGTCACGGTTTTCCTGTCACCACTGTAGACGAACTTACCGATTCTTCGCAGAAATCAGTGGTCTTCGTATAGGACTCGTCGGACCACATGACTTTTTTCTAGTGTCCAGTCACGGTGCTCCTGACTCCACTCTAGATGAACTTTCCAGTTCTTCTCAGAAATTAGTTGTTTTCGAATAGGCATACTACAACAAATTCCGATCCTATTCAATTTCCTGCATATACTGAGATACGGCAAGGAATAGCCTTCATTGAATATTTCGGTGCATTGCTGCATACAGCAAGTCCTGTTTCTCCGTACAAGCCTTCTCAAACGACGATAGTCTCATTCCTAACAGACTGCCGTTGCGACACAGTTACACCTCTTAGAGAAGCATTGTGGGTTATGTTTTATTGATAAAAGATCCGAGATAGCTTTTGAGAAGCCCCTTAGCTCTTCTGGTTTCGAAATTGTTGCTCCAGCCAATCTCTCTAAAAGATCCTCTGTTTTTCTGTTGTGATTAACACTACTAACGATAAGGCAACCGTTCAAGACTGACGAGCAGCAGTCTCAAACGGTTGCCTAGATCATGTGGTGACGCACTTGACCACGTATTTTGCAAATACGCTGCATAAGTGACGTTCGCAGACATCTGCATAATGGTGTCTAACTTAGTGGGCGGTGTGTGTACGTAGTATGAAGTTCGCACATTTTTTTATATTTTTCTCTAAGCTTTCCTTTTAATGAATTTCTTAAAACACTCAGTGTTTGCGAGATAATGGCGGCATGGTTGAACGAGATAAAACAGCATTATTCTCCTTTACGTTTTCCACACAACAAACGTAATTAAAAAACATTAATTCCCAAAAACGCGACTGCACATCGAGCTGTGTTGAAGATTGACCCCAAAACTACGATTTCGTGACCCCACCTTTATCATAGCCACTATTCTCCTTTTAGCTGAAAATATGCATATGGAATTATTTAATAATTCTCGTAAGAAAGCGTCAGCCCTCATGTCTCTCATTGGGAAGCCGTGTTTTGTTTTGTTTTTATTTCAAAAGCACACTGGATTTTTGGATGGTGCATAAACTATTCCATCTGGTTTCTGTTTTCTGACGGAGAATAATTTCAAGCTTACTCACATTTCCGTGCGCCTTAGAATACCTGACCAACACCTTACAGTTTCCTACGGAGCACTTTAATTAAACAAATTCGCCTGCAGTTTGGTTGTAATTGAGCTTTAATTCACTGTTTCCCAAGTGTGCACGCATGTCAGTCTCCTGTAACATTGCAATGCAGACATAATGTTGGATACTTCATCTGAAGCAAAGTTGCGCTCACGGCGTTGTCGAGAATGCTATTTTGAAGTCAGTTCACAACTTTATTATGATCCCGGTCTGTTTTGTCTGACGCTAATCCTTTCCCATTCTGATTCTAAACGACGTTTACATCCCGATCCAAACCCAGTAGTTCCATGCACATCTATCTCCCCCGCTGTACGGTGTGCAGAGCAGTGGCTTTCCCTGAAGTGAACTGATTACATCTTACTCATCCCCATATCCAAAGTCCCAACACAACTAAAGAATTATTGCGTCTTTCTAGCTGCATGAAGTACTGCTTAAATGCAAAATAATAAAGAAAATATGTTGGTGAGTAAATAAAAATCATAAGGAAAAAATGCCAGTAATGGCCCGAGGCTGAATTGTGGTTTGCACAGTATTGCATATCGAGCCCATCTGCATTCTAAATGGAACGAGTTCCCTAGCGGAAGAGAGAACCTGTAACGCAGAACAAAAAGTTTTCCACGAAGTCACCCTCAAAGCTCAAACCTGAGAACTGAGAAGATCATGCTTAAAATATGAACGCGAAAGCTAGTGATAAAATATTCATCTACAAACAAAATAATCAAAAACATGTATTTAATAAACTGCTCAGTAAGCCGTCATGTTCGCTATATATGCTCGAAAGGGCAATCCATATTATAATATTTTTTTGCATATCTTTTAAAAGGTTAAATGCAAATTTTCTTTTTTTGACTTTTTGGTGTATACACTATCTACCAACAAGTAATTGGCCACCCTATGCAATCGACGATATCTGCGGTCCTGATACACGTCACGGCCGCCGCCGTTAAATATCGTTTGGGAAACAACAACGCAACCAGTCGCATGCAAGATGTCACGCAATTCGGAGTTCTCAAATTTCAAGAAAGGTGTAATCGTCGGGTATCACAGAAATGGCCGATCCATTCGTGACATATGCAGCAAGTTGAAGTACCCAAAATCGACAGTGGCCTACGTGATTGGCAAGTGGAAGATGAGATGTGACTGTCGGATTGAGCCCCAACCCGGTAGACCCACAAAACTGGGAGTTAGAGACCGACGGGTGCTGGCCAGAGAAATTCGAAAGAACCGCACAAAATCGATGGGCCACATCCGCGAGGAATTTCAACAGGCAACCGGGAGTGTTCTTTCGATGAATACCATCCGTAAGGAAGCCCATCTGCTTCGTTATCATGGACGTGCTGCCGCCCACAAGCCTTTGATCACCAAGTCCAATAGCGCTGCTCGGCTAACGTGGTGCAAAGAACGTCGACAGTGGACCGTTGAACAGTGGGAACAAGTTCTCTGGAGCGACGAATCAAGGTTCACCCTCTACCGTTCGGATGGCAGGGTGTGGGTTACGCGTCTGCCTGGAGAACGCCTCTTGCCGGAATGTGTTATGCCAACTGTGAAGTTCGGCGGCAGTGGAATTAGGCTATGGGGGTGTTTCTTCTGGTATGGCACGGGACCCTTGGTCGCACATCCTGGTAGACTCAACGCCGAGACCTACTGCACCATTTTGGATGACCATGCGCTTCCTACGTTGTGGCAGTTTTACGGGGTGGACCCATGTTACTTTCAGGATCACGATGCTACCTGTCATGTTGCAAGGTCCACCATGGCTTGGTATGGTGACAATGGGGTTAATCGAATGGACTGGCCTGCGCAGAGCCCGGACCTAAACCCTATCGAGCACCTCTGGGACGAGTTAAAGCGTCGACTTAAGGGGTGCCCCTTCCATCCGAAATCGGTGAAGGAACTAACCTGTCTTCTCCAAGCCGAGAGGAAGAACATCCCACTAGCCGTCGTACAACGCCTGGTTGAGAGTATGCCGCGGAGGGTCGCAGCTGTAATCGCCGCTCGTGGAGGCTCCACCAACTATTAAAGGTGAATAAACTTCGTTTCCCTTTGCTATCACAGGTGTCCAATTACTTCTTGTTGGTAGAAAGTGTATGTTTATTATGTTTAGATATTCCAGATCCAACCCGAAAAATATAATATCTTAACAATTAAACAATCATTTAACTTCAGCTTACGCAAAAGTGTGTATAAACGAATTGAAATGAACCTCGGACAGGAGCTCATAAAAATTAATACCCACTGCGTACCGATATAATATTCGAAATCTCGCTCTTCTGAGACTTACTACATCTAGAATATAGACTACTAAACAAAATCTCGATTATTCTGGTCCAGAGATTTGGAATTCACTGCCTGCAGAATTAATATCTATTAATAACTTCAATTCGTTTAAAAAAACTAAAACACTACTTACTTAGTAACTAACATTCATTCAATAATATAGGATGGGGGATGGGTTGAATGAGGATTATCGATAGTAGGGAGGAGGCGAGGGATTCAAGAACAGACGGGGATTCGGTGAAGGACCAGAGGAAAGGGGATCGTTAACAATCGGATTGGGTATGAGGGACAACTCAGCTTCTTATTATCTTATTGTTTCATTTGCCTTAATACACTGTCTATTGAATACAACACTTCATATCTAATTTACTTAGCATGTTGTATTTTAGATCTGTTACTGTTTTTTTCTTTATTTCTTCCTTTTTCTCTCCTGACCTTGCTGTTGTTATTATGTGAATGCTCTTGGCTTGACATATACCAAGGGAGATCGATGCTAAGTCTGATCTCGCCGCCCCGTTGGCGCAGTGGTCGTTGAACAGACAAGTCGCATATTTTTTCGGCTCCTGCGTAGAAGTCAACGTTCGTTAGTTTACTTGTTCTTTTTGTGGTATTTCGTCGTTTTGTGTTTTGGTTGCAGTGTTTCGTACCCTCGCTTCACGAGCAGTGAGGCTGAGTGCCGAGTGGGCGCTCATTTTTTTTTTTTCATTTTCGTGTGTCGTCAGATACGACGCATGAGTTTTTGAGGGCCAGTGGTCGAGAATGTCCACTACCACTGTGAATAAGTCACCGTCGTCTACAGCTGCCTCGTCGATTGCTGATATATCTTCGCTTCTTAGTTCTGTGCCTTCTTCGGGGAATGTTGCGTCGACTAGTGCTGCTGGACTTCCAGAAACTGTGCTTCTGGCCACCCGTGGGCCGGCTGCGTCTAATATTCCTGGTTCTGCTAGTTCTACTTCAACGTCGTTCGCACAAGCTGTGGGAAGTACCTCATATATTTCTAGTGATTCTGCACCACATTTCAAACGTGTAGCTTCGGCGTTGAAAATTATTCTTCCAAGTGATTCGCCGCAAGGTAAGCAGTTGTCGTCTGCCTTATTATTAAGTGTTTTCATTCCTGCTTTGCGTGACACCCTCCTCTCCCAGTATCTGCATGCTGTGTCGAAGGTCGTTCCAGCCGAAAGCATTGTGTCCATTATTCGCTTGGGTGGAGGGGTGGTTGTTCACTTCACCCACCAGCAAGCAGTAGATTTAATTATATTTCATGGGGTTAATATTGGGTCCTTTCATCTACAACCTGTCGCTGAAGCCCAAAGACCAGTTACGGTGACCTTCTCTCCTGTACCAACGGCTGTTCCTGATTCTCTGTTGATTGATGCCCTCAACCCGATGGGTCATGTTGTGGGAGTGACCAAGATTCTTCCAGCTACAGCCCGTGATTCCCCCTGAAACATGTGCAGGGTGGGCGCTGCCAGTACCGGGTTATTTTTCCAACTTCTCAGTCAATTACGGAACGCCCTGCAACTCTGGAATTAGTCACTGATACCCGGACGTACATTTTTAATCTCTTCGCAGGGGTTCAGTGCTTCCGCTGTAAAGGGAAAGGTCATCTCGCTTCTGCTTGTCCTCATGCTACTCCTGGTGCTAGATCTGATTCTTCATTAGCTACTACAGTTCAGGTGGCCGCTGCCCCTGCGGATGTTGTGCAGGCCGCTGAAGCACCTGCTCACATTCTACCTTCATCAATTTTGCCTGTTGTTTCTCCAGTCGTTCCTTCCCTCCCGGTTCCTGTCGTTGTACTGGATGGTTTGGAGCCCTCCAATGAGGATTTTCCATCGCTGGAAGTGTCTGCAGCTAAATCACAACGTAAACGCCCCAGCTCACCTGGTGTTTCTACTCGCTCTTCTCGCTCGTCTCAACGTCTTCGGTCCAAGAAACCAGCCCATTCTACCTCGGGTTCACCTAGCCATCATGAGCCAAATTCTGAATTACTAGTTTCGAACCGATTCGCATGTCTCCAGGATGATGATGTTATGGACACGGTTGCCCCTGATCCTGATGACACTGCAATGGTTGACTCTGACGATGATTCTCTTTCTCCTACACTTCTTGACATTTCTACTATGTTTGAAAAACTTGCGGTGCCTTTGCACCCTCTTACCTTAACTGATCTGTATGCATGGACCACTCGCCCGCGTAAGGCGAAGTTGATCACACTGCCTTGCATTAAGAGTAAGCTTCACTTGCTGCCTGAAATGATTGCACAGCTAAACCAGTTCCATGCATTTATAACTAATGTTACTTTGCCTGGCGGGACTGAGCAATATGCTCGCCGTCTGGGATACTTACTCAAGATTTTGAGGGCTGAACTGGAAGGCTGGATGCAACCTACCAGTGATGTCCTTGTTAACACTACTTAGCTTTAATTGTAGAGGGCTTGCGTCTTCTGCGGCGAATGCTTTGGTTTACGAGGACGTTCGTTACCTGGGGGCTAATATCCTCTTTCTCCAGGAGACAAACTGTTCTTTGGATGCCGCGTGTTCCAGCTGGAGACGCTGGCCGTACATTTTTTATCATAATTACCGGACCAATCTCAGGTCTGGTACCGCTATAGCGTTTCATGTGCGTTTTCATTCTTCCCTTTCTGATCTTTTTGAGTCACAGAGTCTGCTGGGTTCTTTTCAACATATTTCTTTTTGTTTTTGTTCTAAACGTATTCATGTTTTCAATATCCATATTCCGCAATCTGCTACGGATGCAGAAACTCTCCTCCAACATCTTTCTTCTATCCTTTCGACCCTCCATCCAAATGATACAGTCATTGTTGCAGGCGATTTCAATTGCACTTTGCAACCCGGTTTTGACCGAGATGGTTCAACCGAAAGCCGTTCCGACCTTGTTTCCAATCTCACTCAACTCGTTGTTAATTTTGATTTGATTGATGCATTCCGTTCCCTCCATCCCCTGTCCAAGGAATTTTCCTGGTTCCCCCGGCGGCTTCACGCTGTGTCGCAGCACGCCTAGATAGATTCTATGTTTCCAGTTTTCTCCATTCCTCTCTAGTTGAAATTACTCATCATCCTTCAGTTTCGTCAGATCATCGCCCCGTTCTTTTAAAACTTTTTTTTGCATTCTTCCTCTGTTCCCCTTTCCCCAGTCTGGTCGCTCGACGATTCAGTTTTAACTGATCCTGTTTTCTGTGCTGAAATTCGCTCTATGATCTCGTCTTCTGTGCAACAACTTTCTTCGTCTGACGACCCAGTGGCTCTGTGGCTTTATACGAAAATTTCGATTATTTCTTTCGCACGTCAGTTGTTTTCTCTTCCCGTACTTCTCGCTTTCAAGATATTGATGTTCTCCGTCGTAAATTGCAGACTATTTCTCCATCTGATCCTTCTTTTCCCGTGTTTCAAGCTCAATTTCGTCGTATTCTGTTTACTTTTACTTCAACAGCCATTACTCGTCTGAAATTCACTCACTTGCGGTTTCACGACGACCCCTTTTCTAGTTTGAAGTCCCTTGAGGAGTATCATGTTAAAAGCAACACAATTTCCTTTCTTTCACTACCTGACGGATCTACAGTTACCGACCCTTATCGTATCCGTGAACTTACTTTTTCCCATTATTCGGATCGTTTTCAACACCGACTCCTTTCTCCTGCAGATACCTCCCCTCTTCTTCATGTCCTCCCTCAGGTTCCACATTGTTTTTTTGATTCTCTTGTTTCTCCTATCTCTCCTTCTGAAGTCCGCTCTGCAATTTCCAGTCTGAATGACCGTTCTTCCCCTGGCGCGGACGGTCTTCCGCTCTCATTCTATAAGAAGTTTCTTCCTTCTCTCCTCCCGCTTCTGGTTGCTTGTTTTAATGCCGTTTTTACTTCTTCAAATTTCCAGTCTTCTGATTTCACTTTTGCTCTTCTCCGTCTCATCCCCAAAACCGGAAACCTTGGTCTTTTTTCTAACTGGCGTCCTATCTCTATTCTTAATACTGACTACAAAACCTTTGCTAAAATTCTCGCTCTTCGCCTCCATCCCGTCTTGCAGCATTTAATTCACCCCGATCAAACTTACACTATTCCCTCCCGTTCGATTACTACCAACATTTCCACCATTCGCAACTTATATTTTCTTGCTTCCCAACTTTCCGAACCTCTCGCAATTTTTAATATTGATCAGAAACAAGCTTTTGACGCCATTAATCACTCTTATCTCTTTGCTGTTCTTCGTCATTTTGGCGTTCCTACTCTTTTCTGTCAAGCTCTTATTAATCTTTACTCTCACTCTTCTTTCCGTATTCGCACTTCCACATTCATGACAGCTACCATACCCTTTGACAACGGGATCCGGCAGGGTTGTCCCCTTTCGGGTCAACTTTTTACGCTTGCATTTGAACCTCTCTTAATTTGTCTGCGTTCTCGTTTATTTTCTGTGATTCCTCGCAGTATTGCTCCAACTCGTCACCACCGCATAGTGTTGTCTGCATATGCTGATGACCTCGCTCTCTTTCTTCGCACTGAACGTTCTTTCGGTGTTGTCCTTTCTGCTTATCGTGAGTATGCTTCAATTTCCGGTTCCGAACTTAATATGTCTAAATCTGTCGGTCTGTGGGCCGGATCGTGGGTGGCACACGGTGATCGCCCTTGGGGTGCCCGTTGGTCATCCTCGGTCATTAAACTTCTTGGTGTGTACGTTGGAAATCCCGTGGCTGTTGCTGATGCCACATGGATTCCTTTGGTTCAGCAGCTCAATCGCCGTCTTGCTCCTTTTTGCCGGTTCAAACCTTTTTTGTCCTTTTTTAGCAGAGCACATCTGGTTTCTTCCTTTCTTCTTCCCATTTTGACTCATTCGTGGTTCGCTTATTTTCCCTCGCCCATTTTTCTCCAATCCGCTCAACGTTTGATTACTGATTTCATCTGGAATAAAGTTCACTGGGTTCATCGTTCTACTCTCGTCCTTCCTCTGTTCTTTGGAGGTCTTGCCCTCCCAGATCTTTTTCAAAAATCTAATGCTATTCATCTTCAGACCTTTCTCCGTTCTTTTTCTACTCCTCAGATTTCATCGCTTACTATTGTTGATACTTTACTTTTCCCTCGCAGTCCGTTTCTCACTCTCGCTACTTTCCTCCGTATGGATCTGTTACCCCTCATTCCAGATCACTTTCCCGATACTTATCGCACCATTCTTTCCCTCTGGCATTCCTTATGTCCCGTCCGTCTCCCACCTACCTCAACTAATGATCTGCTTGCGGAACCTCTCTTTTACTCTTCTGCACTCCGTTCTCCCTCTTCACCGTACTTGTGCTTCTCCACCTGGTTCGCCAGTGGCGTGGTACACAGGTATCCCAACTTGTAGATGGTTCTCTCCGCTAGAAGTATCTTTCCCAAATCGACCCCCCTCTTGCTGACACTCCCTTACATCGCGCCGAACTCCGGTTGCTTCATTTTCAGCTTCAACGCCTTTACCCGTCCCTCGTGAATTCTTTTGGGTTAAATGTTTCTTCTTCGGCGTCTCCTTGCCTTCCTTTTTCTGGTTTATTTGAATGATGTTCCCTTTCTGGTGCATCAAGTTACTGCAAAACTCTTGTTTTTTTTACCGCCACTTTTTTATTTTCGAGCACCTCTCGCTATTCCTTTTGTGCCTCCTGATGAAACCTCTCAGACATGGGTCGATTCACACATTTCTCTGGCTTCCCCAAAAGCAACTGATATTCATTGGCTACATCTTCATCGCCGCTTGCTCACACCACGAACTCTTCATCGTTTTGGTCGCCTGTCTTCTCCCTTGTGTTTTTTCTGTTCAACGCTGGGTGATGTTCATCACGCATATGACTCCTGTTTAGTTTTACAGCCTCTTTTTTCATTGATGTTTGCTCTTCTCTCCAAGGTCTGTCCTTCCTTTCACTCTGTTTCACATTACTATTTTCTTCGCCGTCATCATCCTTCCGCTGCTGTTCACAATCCAGTTTGCGCGTTTTTAATTTTGCAGGCCAAACTGACTATTTATTTATACTATCATACCAGTGTTGATCGGCCTGCTCTTCGTCGATATCATTTTGCGAGAGTTTTTCTGTGCCGTAGGTTTCGTTCCTCGATCAAGTCCGTCATCCAACTTGAGTACGAGGTAGCTCTGGCCCGGCAGGCAGTTCCTGCTTTCTTCTCGATCTGGTCCCCCCACCTCCCCTGGTTTCGGGTTGAGCATGGGTTGATTCAATTCGTTTGATCAGTTGTTTTTTCTTGTTTTTGTTATGGTGTACTGGTTTCTTCACTTTGTTTGTTTTTGCTTTTCCGGGTTGTTGTCTTGTTCTGTTTTTGATTGAGCTGCAGGTTTTTTTTGCCTTGTATTCATTCTTTTCTTCTAATCCTGTTGTTTTTCCTTTTTTTTACCGTTTTCCTTTTCTTGTTTTTATGATGGCCCTTTGGTAATGTTGTACTGTTTTGCTTCCTTGAGATTCCGGTCTTTTTGTTGTTTTTTCCTCTGTGCTTTGTTAGCTCATTCTACTGGTCGGTATATTCTTTCTTGGATAGTGCTTTTCTATACTTTTCCTCTTACTAGCGGCCTCTGCCTCTTTGTTTGAATTTTCTTGTCGTTTTGCGCTATGATTGGATGTTTTACAGCTAGTTGCTTTGACTTTTTTCTGTCCGGAGTCCGTGGGCATTTGTGTTCCTGTGTTCTGTGTGTATTTTGTTTCTGGTTCTTGGTGGTGCTGTGCAATCGGTTATTGTTTTTTGTGTCGTTTTTTTTTTGTTGAGTTGTTTGTCTATGTATTATTGTGTGCTTGCTTTCTATGTTTTCGTCGGCCACAGTTGTTGGTCAACGCATTTCTTGTTGTGGTGTTTTGGTGTACTGGTTGGCCACCAATTGTTTGTGATCACTGTTATTGTTTGGTATTAGTGTGATGCTTGTTGGTTGTTGTTGTTTTCCGTTGGGCTAGTTTGTGTTGTCTAGTTTTGCAAAATTTTTTTGGCGTGTTGTGTTTCTTTTGTGCTTGTTTGTTTGTTGTTGTTCCTGATCTTCTTTTTTGTACTGTGTTTCCTTAATGTGGTATTACAGTGTTTTTGTAATTGCTCTTGCTTTTTGCACGTGTTGTGTTTTGTTGTTCGGATGGCGGCTGTCCTACTCGCTCTGCTCCTATGTGAGTTTTTTTAATACTGTGATTGTATTTTACCTATACTGCTAATGTGATAATCTTGTTTTTTACTTGTATGTGTATGTTCTACTTTCGTGTTTCAGTTGGCTCCGCAGTTTAGGGAGCCTCTTTTTTCTCATGCCTTGTGTTTCATGTTCACTTGTTTGTCTATTGGGTTACGTTGACCCAAGGAGTTGGTCAACGCTCTATTTGCCTTGTACTTTTTTTTTACTGTGCCTCTTGTTGTGTTTTTTTTTCTTGACTGTATGTGACTACATGTGTAGTGAAGTAATCAGTTGAGGCAGTTTTGTCTTTGATTATGTTTTAAGTGCACTTTTTGTGTTTTCGTTTTTGTGTTTCTTTGCACTCAAGCTAGGGTTCTACGTCTTGCTTCGTGCTTCTCCTGTCCGGGTTTTTCCTGTAATATTGTATTTTTTCTCGGCACAGCCTTCTGTTGCCGTGCACGACTGGACGTACTTTGTGTTGTTTTCAATGTGTTATGATGCTATGCGATCTTGTTTCCGCGTGATTCTCTCTATAGCGCCACGTCGGCTTCTGGGGTTTGTCAACGCGCGTCTTCTTGTTTTGAGTATGAAATTTGAATTGAGTGCTATTTTTTTTGTGAACCTCGTGTGCCTGTTTGGCTACATTTATTTTGTGTGATGCAGCGATTTTTCCCCTTATTATCATGTTTTCTTCTGTACAGTGTTCCTCCTGACTTACATGCGTCACTTCGTATTTCGTTTTTAGTTATAGCGGTTGGTTAACACCCCTCTTTATGTGCACGGTTTTTTTTGTTTTTTATGTTCTTCCTGTACTAATGTTTTGGCCGCTGCTGCATGTTTTCAGAAGTACAGTTTTGTTTCTCCTGTCGCTGTCTTGCAGTGTCAGTCAATTTGTGTTGTGTTGTATTGTTGTTGTGTTTTTTACCTGTCACCTTTGTGTTCGCGCTGCTATGTACTAGTTTTTGGAATGTGTTTTTCTTCCCTCACTCTGGGGTTTGGGTTTTGTAATGTGTGTGTTTTTCGTTTTTGTTTTCTGTGTTCCTTTTTTATCTGTATATATATTTTAATCTTGTTCTGATGTTACCAGTTTTCTTTCCTCCTTTCTTTTGTGTTGAGACTTCTTGGCCTCCTCTCTTTTAATACAGTCTCATGTGACTGAAGCGTATCACATGTACCTTGCTTTTAGACTAATAAAGGTTTATTTTGAAGGCAGTGGTCTAAGGCGCTGCCTCTGATCATTCGTCCGTAAGGGGTCCGGGTTCGAATCCCGGTCAGGCATGGATGTTGTGTTTGTCTTACGGCACTGGCTCTCTCCCTTCCCTGGAACCAGTGACCCTAAATTAGGGACGGGCGACTGCTTATAGCCCATTGAGTTGCTCACGGTGGTCGTTAAATCTCCAATCAAAAAAATAAAAAAAAGTCTGGTCTCCGCGAGGCCTTTTCTTGATCTTCCCTGCTGTTATTTTTAGGCGTGTATGGAACTGTTTAGAATTATTACCTTGTTATTTAACAGCAAGATCAATAAATTAATTGAATTGAATTGAATTTCTTTGTTGTGTTTCTCTGCCATAGAACAATAAAAACATTTAAAGTATATTTTTGCCTTCATCTATCCAGTTGCACTTTTGAATTTAAATTACCAATATGTTTTCCATTCAGCCATTTTCCCACTATCATTATCAGCAATCAAATATATCATCCAAAATCGTTCTGATTCACGCTATCATATATTTTTTTGTTAAATACGGGGTGATCATTTTATAACGCAACCCGGCGTTCAATGGCGCATAACAGGGCATTTGGTTGTTTTAAAGGGAGAAAGTATGTTACATGCCGGTAGATGGCAGTACAATGCTCCCGAGATAGGAAGCGCAGGTGCGTTGTTATTTGCGTTCTAGACCAGCCAGAAGAAAAGTGTTTGCGGAAGTTGCTGACGGACATTACAGGATGCCATTTTCAATGGCACAACGGGTATTTATTGTGGAAGTGTATTTTCAACAGCAATCATATGCACACGTACAGAAGCAATTTCATCAAAAGTATCCTGACATGCCTGTATCCAACACATCAACAATTATGCAAGTCATCAGCCGTTGTCGAGAGACTAGGAGCGTTGGTGACAAGAAGGCGAGGAGGTTCCATGAAACTCTAGGAGGTACGGGCAGCATTACGACATTCGCCAACGAATAGTTTGCGTAAACTGGCTGCACAACAACAGATGTCGTATGGGAGTGCACACAAGGCCACAAAGAAATTACGTCTCCGTGCATACCGTGTCCCACTGTGTACAAGAACTCAAAGAACCGGACACGCACCAACGAACTGTGTACTGTACGTGGCCAACAACATTGGTGAGATGTCACGGAACAGACCTGTTGGATAAAGTGTTTTTGGTGATGAGGTGTATTTCCACCTTAGTAATACGTCAACAGTCAGAACAACAGATATTGGTCGGCAGAAACCCCACATGTGTTGCACGAAACGCCGTTACATGCATTGAAAGTCGGGGTGTGGTGTGCACTTTAACGACCATAGTGGGGCCCATATTTTTTAACACGACCCTCAACATCCAGTCGTACCAGGACAGCAATAAGAAGTTTGTTGCACTTCTGGAAGCAGACGAACGTTATTGTTACTGCAACAGGACGGGTCAACGTGTCATACGTCTCGTGACACCTTGCAGTTTCTTGACGACATGTTTGATGACCGCCTGAGTTCAAAAGGTTTGTGCCCCCCACCCCCCACCCCAGATCACCTGATTTATCTCCACCGGACTTTTCCCTCTGGGGTATCTTAAAGGTTGTGTACACCGACAGAATCCACGTACTGTAGGCGAACTGAAGCGGCGCATTTCCAGCGAGATTATATCTATCAACTGTACGCTCCTGCGCAAGGTGGCATCGAACAGGATTAACAGGGCTAGCACCTGCCTTGCAGCTGCCGGTGGACATTCCGAACACCTCATGTAAGCAAGTACGTATGTCATTTAGGTTTCATTTGTTGTCGGTATCTCGTTTTCCTATTAAACCCATGATTTGTCCGTATTTCACTGGTTTTCTACATATTGAACACATTCTGAATGCCGGGTGCGTGATAAAATGATCACCCGGTAGTTTGGCTATGCGCACCTCTAAGCTCATCCTATTATTAAAGCTATTAACTTAACTATTCAATAGAGCTTCGGCTGCAGCTTTTTTGTAGTAGATCCCAAGTGTTTGGGCACTGTATCGAAAAAGCGATGAACCTGTGATATACCGATTTGCACTTTATTGCTTTCAGGCAGCCTGCTGACCACGTTACCTTCATTCTTCTACTGTATAAAGATCACGATCCCTCTCTTAAACTGTTGCCTTTACAAATACCGCTCTATCCGCCAGCATTAATTTTCCCAACAACACGATTGTTAAACGATAAAGCAGTTTAATACTGAACGTTATTATTTTTCTCTCGATTTGCACCAACGTATTATCGTATTATGGCTCACATCCTCATGCCCCATATTCAACAATCGAGAAGATACCAGCGTTTCTGGTCCTCTGTCTAGCGGTCAAAGAAACAAGCACTCATGGTTGAAATATCGAGAAAGGTGGGAGTCAATCTTATTTCTGAACGCAACGAAATATTTGATAAATCTTTGGCATTATCAGCTCAATGTTGTTGTTGTTTTTTTTATTTTTCTAAATAGCGGAAATTAGTATTTACAAGTGTCTGATATTTAAGTTTCTGAAACAAGATCGTTTGAAAAGATCTTCATGAATAATTAACTTCATTTTCTTCTGTATAGGTACAGTTTTACTGCTTGGTAGTGCCAGAGGTTGTTTTTTTTTTTTTCACTGGGGACAACAGCTTTGTTTCTGCTGAGTGGGTGCGAAAAAGGAAAAACAGCGATAATGCGAAAAACTGAAACACTTCGGACTACTTACTGTCTTTGTTCTTCTAAAACGTTCTTCGCTCTATTTAACAACTTCTTTCAGGTAACATACTGGGAGAAGATAGTATTTCATTTTGTTTTACCTGCCCTTAACCCTTTAGCCATCTGGAACGAATAAACTCGGGTTTAGGAAAATGGGCTAAAGTAAGCTCGACCGAAATATTTGCTACAGAGTAGGCTTAACAAGGTTAGAATGAGTGACTACAGGAATAGAAACCTTTGGGTTCCCTTTAGCTTTATTATTCAGAGTTTTCATTTAGGGAATGATTGACACTAATCCATTTTGACAGATTGAAAGGGCTATAAAAACTGTAATGAATCTAAGAAAGGAGCGAGTCACTTGTTTCTACCTAGTGGCAAGATGTCCGTGTTGGGACGACTGTCATCCCTTTCGCTTTATGTCTTGGGTCGTGGAGTAGAGAATAAAGGACCAGAAAGGGTATATACCCACTAACAGGATATATTACTACTAAGAGCATGGTGGGCACCGCTGAGATGAAAAGGGAAGTAATTGTTTTGCGATAGCTTTGCTAAGATCCGGCTCCTGTGTAAAGATTTCTGTTTGCGGAGTTGAGACAGTTTTGGACACCATTTGGTTCAGATGCATCGGTTGCTTAAATGATAAATTAAAAAGACTTGTCTGACATACTGAGGCGTTTGAGATTCAACGCAGAATGTTCTCGGTCTACAAAAATTCTGAATTTCAAGATTTCTTCGTCATGTTAGATGCTGTACCACTCTATCGTTCTTAAAATATTTCGTTGAATGAAATTCGAACTGCAAAAGAATGTTGTGTCAATAAGCCAACTTGTCAAAACATACATTAGGATTTCAGACACAAAGCGCAGTCATGGATTGAATCACATTCGTTTGATGACTTGCAAACTTTTTATAAGGTGAATTGATATCTATCTTCTGGGAGAGGATGAATGCTAAAATGGCGTTTTAAATTATATGGAAATTAGAATTCTAAAGTGCTGCGGGCTTTTTCTTCTGGAAAGCTTAATACCTCAGTTGCGCGCGTCTCTCTAAGAGTGTTTCATATCATTCCAAAACAGTGAAACTTATCTGTTAAAACATGTGCTCATTTCACCTGAGGATACTGATTCTACTTATTAAGATGCAAGATAAAGATTCCTTTCGGTAAGACAGTAACGAAATTTGAAATTTCCATTTACTTCTGATGAATATTAACTTCAGTTTTCTAAAGATTTACTGTCAGCTTGTGAATAACTCCACCTACCCTATGGAAAATTACTAAGGGATGACTTTGAGCATTTATGCTTGAGCTTTGAGTGCTTTGCGTATTTTTGCGGGCTGAAACTTTACTAATTGTTTCTTTCTGCTGCACACAATTTAACATGCATTCGTTTTCAAAACTATTGAGCGTCGAGATTTGAAAGAAAAGGAAATCTCTAATTGCTATATCACTTTCTAAAGTTTCTCATGAACACTTCTCTTTAAATAGCTAATGCTAACGATTTATATCAAGGAACCGAGATAATTTTATTACGCCGTTTTTTCCCTTTGAAGAAATACAGCCTCTCCGTTTTTCTTCAGGGAAACTAAAAAAGAGGTTTCAGTAATTTCACTTCAGCGGTTAAATCTGAGCTCAAAGGTCTGCCGCTAATCGCATTATCAAAACATATCGCTGGTCGTTAAACCGCTGTCGCTGATCCAATTATTCTTTAAGGTGAAGTATTTCCCTCAATCACTGAAACGGAGCTGTAGTAGTGTTTTTCATGAACGCAGTTTCTAGCGCATGAGGTTTCATTAAATTAATGAAACTTTTACAAACTCCTCCAAAATAGAATCGATGCCTTTAAAATCAATACATTCTGTGCATGCGATCTGATCTTTGAGTAATACTTTTCTTGATGGCCAGAGCATTCCTGTTTGCAAACTGTTTTCACGTGTTTAAAACTGTTATATGGAAGTATTGGAAAATATCTCCATTTCAATACGTCTATTGTCACATACAGAATCGTGTCGAAAAATATGACCACCTACCTAATAATGGGAATAACCACCCTTGGTTCCGATGACAGCAGCGAGATGGCGAGGCATGGACGCAATGTGGCCCTGGAAGGTTGCCCGAGGCACACGTGCCCATTCAGACTGCAGCAGATCTCGAAGGCCCCGGAGATGACGTGGTTGCGGGTTGGCACGTCAAAGCGGTCGATACAAATAGTCCTACAATTGATCTATGGGATTGAGATCGGGCGATTTCACCGGCCAAGAAAGAACGGAGACATAGCTTTCGTGTTCCTGGAACCAGCCACGCACCACGTTAGCGACGGGACACGGCACATTGTCCTGTTGGTAGACACCATCACCACCAGAGTAAACGTCCAACATGAAACGATGCATGTAGTCAGAGAGGACGGACAGGTAGCCATTGGCGTTCAGGGACCCATCCAGTGGTACCAGCGTTCCCAGGTCATACCAGAAAACAGACCCAGACCTGTACACGGCTTGTACTTCACCGACAAGCGTTTCTGAGTATTGGTTCTTGCGTGTCTGACACCATATCCACCACCTCCCATCACTCCTGTGGAGTCGAAACCTCGATTCGTCAAAGAAGGCAACCTTTTTCCACTCTTCCATTGTCCAATGATGGTAGTCCCATTCAAACTGCAGGCGTCGTTGCCGATGGACCTGGGATATCACGGGCGCCTTGACGCAGCGTCGACGTCGGAGACCGATGCAGGGTTTGCTCTACTGGTATCGGAGACACGTACCTGGGGGTCCCAGCGTTCTTTTGCACGATCAATTGCTGCACTGTTGCGCGTCGATTGCCCTTTACCAGTCAACAGAGGCGACTTTCTCTTCTGGGATCGATGACCTTTGGGGCTCCACAGTTATGACGTCCGGAGGTACTGGGTATGCCAGCGGTCCATTCTTGGTACATCCTTACTACAGCACCTCGCGAGCAGCCCACGAAGTCTGCTATTTCAGAGATGCTTCCAGCTTTGACGCGGTAGCCGATGATCATTCCTTTTTGAACGCTCGTCAAATCACTACCTCTGCCCATTGTGCTCACGTGATGCACTATGGCTCATCTGTCCTGGTCGTCTGCTTATATCTCCATGTAGTCGACCTTGTCCCTCGTGGTAGGGTACACTATGATTTCGGAGATGGTCATGTTAGTCTGACACAAGCGTGTATGTTGGCCGAAAAAAGATTTCATCCCTCTTTCAACCCTGTCTTTCGACACTTAAAACGATAACTGGTGGTCAATGTGCTGGGCTTCATTATTTACACTACACACTGTGCTCATGTTTCGACTGACATGTCAGAATAAACCACTGATGTGATGAGAGAGGTGTAACTAAGAAACTGGCACTTTAGTGTATACGTATGGGGAAACCAGTTTCATGTGCTTTTTTCAAAATATTCTGGTGAACAATTTCTTCATTGAGTTGTGTGCCAGATATATGCTTTCTAAAAGAAAATCTCTGTTGAAGTCAAGTGTGCTTACATTCCTTTAAATCGGTTACACTCATGCATATAATATGTTTCATTTACAATCAACACTGCTGGCCACCCAAAATGCAACACCAAGAAGGAAGCATCCGATTCGCCTGAAATTTGCAGCATGCGTCGCCCGCGAGAGGACATGCAAACAATTAGCATTGCAGGGCATATGCAAGTCATGTGC
This sequence comes from Macrothele yani, assembly GCA_039090855.1. Taxonomy (NCBI): domain Eukaryota; kingdom Metazoa; phylum Arthropoda; class Arachnida; order Araneae; family Macrothelidae; genus Macrothele; species Macrothele yani. The sequence continues at coordinate 194,890,402 of CM076995.1, forward strand.
GCCCGGCACGTCACCGAGAAACACTATAAGAAGGGTGCACAGAAGGCTGGGTGTAAGTAGTGGAAGTGTGTTGTGCTTCCAAACCTGTGCGTGGGAAGCTTCCTGGTGGCTCGTCGCAGAATACGGCAGCCATTATAGCATGTTTCGGAGTTCGACAGAGGACGAATAGTGGCTTATAGCGACAGCGGTTTATCGTACCGAGACATCTGCTCCCGTGTGGGACGATATCCAGCCACAGTGAGGCGAGTATGGATTCGGTGGGTGAAAGAGGGACGGACGGAGCAACAAGAGCGATTTCTGCAGCCGCGGCACACCACCGAACGAAAGAACCGGCATGCTGTGTGGTGGGCATTGACGCCTCGCACCGCCACATCACGAATGTTAGCGCAAGAATTAGGGTGGGTTGCACAACAACCTGTGTCAGCTCGTACCGTTCGACGTCATCTGCAGGAGCGGGTACTTGTCACACGGCGCCCATTTCTCCGATTACCATTGACGTTGCAGTGTGCCTTTGAACGCCGCACCTGGACTACGGAATGGCATGACATTGTCTTCTCCGATGAATCCCGCTTCTGCCTGTAACATCACGACTGTCGGATCCGCGTGTGGTGGCACTGCGGCGAGAGAATGTATGCCGCCTGCATTATGCATCGCCATACCGGTCCGTTGCGTGGTGTTATGGTTTGGGGCGCAATTCGATATGACACTCGCACCTTTCTGGTACGCATTGCCGGTACGCTCAACAGCTACTGCTACATCTCTGACGTTTTGGAGCCGGTAGTCCACCTTTACCTGCAGGACCTGCCAGCGGCCACGTTTCAACAGGGCTATTCGCGCATGCACGTGGCACGCATCGTGCAACAGTTCTTTACGTCCCACCAGGTGTCACTGCTGCCGTGGCCCGCCTGTTCTTCCGATACGTCGCCTATCGAACACGTATTGTCGCTGATCGGCAACCAAGTGGCCCGGGAAGCACCACCCGCAGCTACGCCTGATGAACTGTGGCAACGTGTGGAAGCAGCCTGGACCGACATACCGCAAACCCACATCCAAAGCCTCTTTCGTCCGATGCCGCAGCGTGTAGTGGCCGTTATTTCCAGCCATGGGTGCCACACGAACTATTGATGGCTGCGTGTTCCGCAAGTCGCATGGGCCTGTAAGCTCAATCATTTTATCTTTGTATCTGTTGTTATGCGTCCAGTAAATATGGCTATGCTATGTCGTGTGCTTCTTGGTGTTGCATTTTGGGTGGTCAGGAGTGTATTTTAGCTTTCCATCTTTTCGAGGGGGAATTCTCTGGCATATTTGCATGCCTGTATATATATTACATCATCCCACTTTCTAGAATACGGATCAGAAAATTTAGGCCGCCCCAGGTTGCAAAGTGGTCTAAGCGATGGCTTCTGATCTCAAATCCCGGTGATGCATAGATGTTCTATGTGTCTTCCGATACTAGCTCTCTTCCTTCCTTAGAACCAGTAGCCTTAAATTAGGGACGGGTGACTGCTCATAGCCCATTGAGTTACTTCACGGTTGTCGGTAAACCTCCAATCAAAATAAAAAAATAAATTAAATCGGATATATTAGGGCAAATATGACCAGAAGCGTGTATTTCGTGAAAGAAATATTTCACCTACGCAGCAAATTTGTATATTTGACATGACATCTCCCTCTTAAAACAGACATTAAAATGAAAATCGAGAGAGCTTCCTTGCAGTCTTCGTAGATATTTTTGCTAGGCATCTTTCGCATGGCAAAATCTTTGTGGGTGTGAATTAAAACGAGTGTTTCGAGAGCATACATTTATTTACATACAACATACCGCATTTATTCGCATCACTCACGACCACACCGAGCCACAGTTCAGTATATACTGAGTGGAATTTAATCATAACAACAAACTTGCGAATTCCTGACTTTTAGCAGTACTCGGGTAGGTGTGTTAATGAATGTTTTTGTCATAAAACCAATGAAGGAAGTGAGTTATGAAACAAAATTTTTACGAAACTATGGGGCGTCAATGGAACGTATCTTGGCTATTTAGTATTTCAAAAACAATATTTTTTTTATTACTGTTATTATTAAATATTTTCATAGGTAATCGAATGTAAGAAGTAACCCTGACACTGATGAAACGTGATGTATCTACGTAAATCCATCTGCGCATGTGCAAGCTAAAATCTGACCTCAACACAGGGAAAAGCTGAATCGCAAGTGTGTTAGGGAGAGGGATGGGAAACGTTTGTTCTAGAATATCTACAGGTCCCACCATATCGTATTATCCATCATTTTAAAGCTCTCGTCAGTAACAGCTTTATTACAATCGCGAAATATGCAGAGCATCAGAATTCAATTTTGTAACGGCTTTTTATCCCGTTTAGCGTCAAGTTCTCGTAATTTACGCAGATTGCAATGAGATGTTGTTACGTACATGTAAAACGTGATGTAATAATGTGAGCCCATAGTTTAGTGAAATACACAGTGCGTCAAAAAAATTTTAAGACTGGTTCTGTGAAATGAAATAGAAACAAGAAATTATAATTTGTTTTGGTTTGTTATTCAAAATAAGTCCCTCCGGCTTCAAAATGCACTTGTTACAGCAATTTAATAATGATTCGAATGCCTGTTCTAGTTCACTTTGTAGAATTGCCTCCAAAGCACACGTCGAAGCTGTTTGTATGGTCGAAATATCATCAAAATAACACCCTTTTAACGACATTTTAAGTTTTGGGAACAAAGAAAAGTCGCAGGGTTCTAAATCAGGCGAATACGGTGGACGATTCAACACACAGACGTTATCTTTCGCCAAAAATCTACGAACAAGAAGTGAGGTGTGACTGGGTGCATCATCGTGCAGCAAACACCAACTGTTTTCATCCCGATATTTTGGACGAATGCGACGAATTCTGCCCATCAAACGCCTCAAAACATTTAAATAAAATTCACCAGTAATAGTTTGTCCACTTGGAACAAATTCTTTGGGGATAATACCCTTACTATCGAAGAATGAGCATTGTTTTGATTTTCGATGGAACTTTTCTTGTGTTTTTGGCTTATGGCGAGTTTTTTGAAATCCATTCAGCACTTTGTCGCTTTGTTTTAGGATAGTATTGAAAACACCATGTTTCATCACCTGTAACAATCGATTTTAAGAAGTTTGGATCATTTTCAGCGGCTGAAATGATGTCTCTACAATGTGCACTTCTCCTAGATTTTTGTTCATTGACTAACGTGTGTGGACCAAATTTAGCACAGACTTGTTTTGCCCAAATCTTCATGCATGATGGTTCGAATCGTTTCTTTGTTGATGTTTAAAGACTCTTCCATCCTTCTTAGTGACGCACATCGATTGTTTGCCATGAAATTACACACTTTTTCAATAATCTCAGGTGTCCTAGATGAACTTGGTCTTTCGGTATGCTTATCATCTTCTAGCGTATCTCTTCCGTCCAAAAAACGTTTGTGCCACAGGAAATATTTGATTTACTTAAACAAAACTTACCGTAAACTTGTTTTACCATTTGGTACGTTTCCGAGGCACTTTTACTAAGTTTTGCGTTAAATTTAATAACAGCCCTTTGTTCCATCTTAATAATTCTACTTGAAAAAAATTTTACTTCTCTAATGAACGGCCGTTTCGTTTGAGTTACTTTAACAACTGCGCAGTACTTTTGGCAGATAGCAAGCAGATGGTCACGGTTTATAACGCATTCTCGATTGCACTGGTGGCGCCCACCGTAAGCTGAAATGTAGCCCCAGTCTTAAAAATTCTTTGACGCACTGTGTATTGTTGTGTAACCATGAAATTAAGTATTGCTGCGTCACTTCATGGGACAGCAAGCCACATGATTAGATTTCAACAATGGTTTTGACAGGAATGCACTGTTACCCATTTTCATTACTTCCAAATTTTTACTTGGGATTTCCTTGCATCAGAAATTTAGCTTTAGCTCGTACTAAAGCAATCAGACTCTCCTGTTTGTCGTCTCAAAAATTTTAACTTCAGGTTATACATAGGAGAGCGAAAAAGAAATGAAAAAAAGAAAAAGACAGATTCAGGCTGCAGACATAATATTTCGTTTTTTTGGAATTATCAGGAAGATTCCAAATGATTCCGGGATATTAAATGATATTGCAGAGCGCATCATTTCGGAGTTTCCTTTTGTTTTGTAGCGAAGGAATGCTCCTGACACTCGTGTATTCAGTGATATCATTTTGGATAAGTCGTTTCCCAGGGGAAAAAATTCTATTAAAGGAGTTCGTGTAGGTCCCCAAGTTTTCTATTCTCAGTGGTTACTTTGCATCACTCGAAGCATACTTTAGATTCAGTTTTTGCATTCGGCAAAGGCTTACCCGTTAGATTTTATTTTATCGTTTTCAGACTGACCGAACGTTTTTGCCTTTCAATATTTCTTACGTTTCTCTAATGCAAAAAGAAAAAAAATCGCGTGGAGCCATATGTGGGCTTTAGGGGAATTGTGATATAGAATTTTGTATTTGGGGAGAAAATGACGCTAGTCTGAAGGAGAAGATGTGTGCGTTCTTATGATGGATTTTCTATACATGAAGCGCAGAGTTTTATGCACAGCATGAAGAACATGTCGTAACTCTTGTTAATGAAATGCTGTCAGACTATCTGCGTCTCAAAAATTCTCATTGCGTTACAATACGTGATCGTACAAAAAAAATCATTAAAATAATCTATGTCCTACTTAGAGTCTTGCATATGTTCTGAGTTCAGAAAGTATAAACCTCTCAACACTTTAACGGTATAATTGATTTCAATATAGCTCTTCCTAAGAAATTAATTTATGAACAGAAGTGTAAAAGGTCCTGAGCAACGCCGAACTCATAATAATACTGATGCGACATTTCCACAAATGAATACCGTGCAAATAAAGATATGACCGAAAGTACAGGAAACTTACACTGAAGAGCAATTGAATTAGAGATACCTGTCTAGTAACGTGTAGCACCACCTTTCGCCCTGATGACGGCGGCGATTCGTATCGGCATGGACTCGGCAAGATACCGGAAGCGTTGTGAAGCCATACGGATCCACGACCACTGAACAAGCTCCCACAGTTCACGAAGATTTGATGGAGGGGGTCAGAGCCTCGAACATCTCTCTTGATGGCATCCCAGATGTGCTCGATGGGATTGAGGTCAGGTGACCTAGCTGGCTAAGGAACCGATGTCACGTCGGTGGAATGTTCATCCAACCACTCGGATACAATTTGGGGAGCGATGGCACGGTGCATTTTCTTGTTGCAGGATGAGGTCCTCAGTGGGATGTTGAAGACACACAAACGGGAACAAGTGGTCGTCGAGGATATACCTGTAACGTTGACCTGTGAGGGACGATATCACACGTACCAGGGGTCCCATTTCAGTCCACGTAAACAGTCCACAGACGAGAATGTCACCCCCACCAGCTTGAAGAGTATCCTGCTGGCAAGAAGGATCCATCGCTTCATGTGGTTTGCGCCTTACTCGTATCCTGCCATCCGCATGTACGAACGTGAATCTCGACTCATCAGTCCAGGCAACATTTTCCCACATGTCTAGGGTCCAGTGGCGATGTTCCCACGCTTATGCTAATCTTTGCACCCTGTGATGTGCGGTCTGCAGTGGTACCCTCGTGCGACGATGGCTTCTGTGACCCCATAGCGAGGAGATGGTTCTGGATGGTGTGGCTGCTTACATGTTTTTGTGCCCCAGCGTTAAATTTCCAAGCGATTTCTTGTACTGTGGCCCGTCTATTCGCTGTTACAATGCGAGCTAGCCGACGATGACCCCGCTCATCCACACGCTGTTGTCCACGGCAGTTCGCCCTTGCAGGGATGGTTTTACCGGATTCGATGCACTCACGGTGCACCCGAGACACAGTGGCTCGTGAAAATCCCAGTGCCTGCACGACTTCCGAGATGGTGTGACCCATTCGTCGGGCCCCGACAATTTGCCCACGATCAAATGCGCTTAGATCCTTCGTCTTGCCCATACTGCGGCCGACTCTTACTGATTCCCGTCGCATCACTCCTTATATTGTCGGATCGCTGCATACGTCATGTCGCTTCCGTTTACAGTGCCGCCCACAGGGCCACATTTGCATAACGCCAGCTGTCTCTAATTCAATTGCTCTACAGTGTATATGTACAAATAAAAGTACAAAATGATATATTTACAATCTGTGAACCTACATCGTGCAGCTACAGCAGCGAAGGTACTAGTCAAGTATCCCTGATCGAGCAACTAACTGTACGTACTACTGTTGGATTTTTTTGTCGCTCAGAATGACAAGATATAAATCTAAAACATTGCTTTGAAAGACAGCAAACCAATCATAGCGCCATTTAACTGTACAAAAAATAATGAAGAAAATAAGCGAAATTCTCATAACACAACGAGTACTAAGAGAGTACGTCCACTGCGTGTTGTGAATATGCATATCGATACCTATTGCCCTTTCGAACGCACAGCGAACAAATAGCGTCAAGCATATTTTCGTTCTAGTGCACTTGGAGAGTAACCTTGTTGTTAAAAGGAAACTAGCAAGTATGTAGACCAATCAGAGGGACTACTTTCTCATGGAAGGAGAAAGTAGTCCCTCAGTAAGTGAATGTAATCCAAATTTCTTTTCAAGATTACAACAATAAATTAATTCTAAATAGGCTTTATACAAACTATGTTGTACAAATATATATATATTAATACATGCGGTTAGATTCGGAAGAATATATGTATATTTTATTCCGAATCTTACCGTTATATTTCCCTCACAACGGCCAACCGTACACAAGGCGAAAATATATGTACACTCATTGTCATACAAATCTTAAGAATCCGCGCACCAAGAACGAGGCATCGAATTAAAATGAGATTTTAGTAGTGAGATGGTACATACCCCGGACAGAAATGATTACTTTATTACAGCATCAGAACAATTTCCCGCGGACATACGGTACACATTCCGGTCAGCGTTAGTACTGCATAGGACATCCTCGTGCTTGGATACACGCGGAGATACGGACAGTCATGGAGTCAAAGGGCATGTTACCCTCGGACAGATTGGCCAAAACTTCTTGCAACTGACGCTCTAAATCACGAACACTGGGACATGGAGAAATCTGGCGTCCCATCTGGTGCCACACGTGCTCGATGGGCGATAGATCAGGCGATATGGCAGTCCACGGAAGCGTCGAGGCATCGTGTAAACAGTCCTGGGAAACCCGAGCCGTGTGCGAACGGGCGTTATCTTGTTGGCAAATGGGTCCGGTCCGTACCGCCAGGAAAGGCAGCACATGGGGTAGCAGGATCTCTTGTACGTAAAGCTGGGCTGTCAACATCCCTCGGATCACTGCGAGTGAAGTCCGGCTGTCATACGCGATGTGTTCTCAGACGATCACGCCTGCAGTTTGGGATGTGTGCCGCTGTACAGTGAGATTGAGATTGTAGCGCTCACCTGCGGTTCTCTACACACTGACACGGTGGTCCTCCGTTCCCGTACAGAAGCGGGATTCGTCGCTGAACACTATACGTCGCCATTCCGTAGCATTCCACGTTGCTTGCTGGTGACACCACTGCACTCGACGCCGACGATGGTCAGGTGTTAATGGCAGAAAACGTAAGGGCCGTCGAGAGTGCAGATTCGCCTCTACCAGGCGTCTGGAAATGATTCTGGAAGACACAGGAGTCCCTTGTATTGCTGCCACATGTCTCTGGATATTGGAAAAGGATGTCCATGCATCTGTGCGTGCCGTTCTAACGATTCCACGGTCCTCTCTGCTGGTGGTGTGTCTGGGTCTTCCAGAGCCAGTCCGCCGTGTCTGGGTGCGTTCCCGTGTCCATTGCTCCCAATAAAATTAGACCGTGCTGTCCGATAGGACCAAATGGCCACCGATCGGACGCGACGGCCACCATTTCTCTCTCTTCTCGACGATATGGCCTCGTTCAAACTCCGTCAGTTATCCGTACGCACATCTACGGCGGTTCCTCGCCATGTCTATCGCTCAGGGTATGTACTCGTATACACACTCGTCAAAAAAATAATATTTGCCCCCAGAAGGACGTGTCGAATTGCAATGCTATCCGGGAGGAAGTTAAAAGTTACCAGGAACATTAAATGATTAAGCATTGGTACTGACGTGGGCAATATTTATTGAGCAACACGCCAATAAGTAGAGTCTCCCAGTATAGCGTCGGGCCTCCATGTTTGCTCACAGGGCATGTCAGACGTCTCGGATACATGTTTCTAATAGTGTCCTGTGATAAGCCATCCGATGTACCTTGAATCTTCTCACGCAGTTCCTGCAGACTGTGTGGTAGGGGTGGAGTGCGGACAGCGCGTCCAATAGCAGCATCCCACACATTTTCATTCTGCGATAGGTCTGGCGACGCAGATGGCCATGGCAGAGAGTCAGTGCCTTGAAAGCAAACTCTCGACCCAGAAGCAGTATGCGGACGAGCATGACCTGTTGGAAAGTCGCACTGAAATGAGAGTTCAGATAAGGTAGAGCTACTGGTTTCAGGACCTCATTGACGTAACGTTGGACTGTTAAATGGCCTGTAAGGAACACCAAAGGTGATCTGGCGTCATAGGCAATTGCACCCCTCACCATGCCACCAGGCCTTCTGGACCTGTGACGCTCGACAATTAACCGTTCATCATTGCACTGAAAACCGTGCCTCCACACACGGATTCGGTGGTCGTCTCCTCCAAGACAAAAGCGGGACTCGTCACTGAAGATCATCCGCTGCCATTCTGAGTCAATCCATGGCAGTCTGGCGTGACACCATTGCAGTCTTTGGAAACGATGCAATGGTGTTAAGGGCAATCGCAGTCATCGTAACGGTGTGCGTCAGTGCCGTCCTAGGTTGTGAAGCCGTCTTCCAATGGTGCTGGCACTAACCGGTCAATGCATGGAGGGCACCACTGATCACTGTATATCCGCAATCGCTGCTGTTAGTTCATTCCACGCATGTCGGACAACCCGTAGGTCCTATCTCTCCGTGGTTCATCTAGGTCTCCTAGACCCTTCCTGTCGCTGTTGCGTGCGTTTTTTTCTTCCCGCTGCCGCCAACAGCGTGCTATAATGATATCCACACGACCGGTATGCCGCGTAATACGGCGATAGGACCATCCTGGACCGATGATGCGGCTCCTCTCGAACTCTTTCAGCTGCTCGAATTGCTTCCGAACTTTTTTCCTAGCCATAGTTCACTTACAAAGGAAGCAACCAACACAACAGCACGAGTCAGAATAGCAAACAAGCGCAACGGGACGATCTTATATAGCTGGTCAGACCCCTCCTTGCTTGCGTCACATGCGCGGCCTAACGTGATACTTGAATCATTTACATGTCTCACTATGTCAAACCTACCTACCAAGTTTCATCCCTGTCGGTTGCTTCCTTCTGGGTGCAACTATTTTTTTGACGATGAGTGTATATACAAAATTTACATAAGACTGGAAACTCAAAAGCAGGCGTGTGCGTGTATATTAATTTTATAAAACGAAATTAAATGTGCACAGTTCATGATGAGTTTGAGTGATATTTCACAAACACACACTGTATGTCTTTCCATTCTGAGTGTTCTTGAAAAAAAAATGACCAGTCGTTCTTGGGAATTACCATAAAAAAGTTAGAGAAAGTTTAAAATCACCCTCACAGCGCCAGTGAATGAAAAAAAGGGAAAGCAGCTTTGCTTTAATTTCTGCATGTATTTTTTATAAAGATGACGCATTCTTAACTTCATTTTTGAATCGCTTGTACTTCAGTTAATTCATAAATAACTAAAATGACGTACTTTAAACAAACCTAGGTGTCTGCGACTTCTAAACACTGCTTAAAAAAATAGAAAAGTAGAAATGCATGCGACGACGTTCGAAAGCAAAATTCAAAACCGCAAAACGTGAATTTTAATACTTTATTAAATAATGTTGGAAAATCAAAAGTTTACTTGGACTCTAGCTTGTGTTTAACATCAAATGCTTCTTTACTCATTCTGTTCTGGTCTTTTCTCATAAAAAAGCAGAAATAATGTGTTACTGCTTGTAATCACCAGATATCTTTCTTATTTTTGTGCATTTTTTTCCAGTTCACCGTCCCTCTTTTAACTGTAAATGAAGTCATTTCCAGTTTTTCTTTGAACAAAACCGCTAGCCAGTGATGTATTTTTGTTTTTGCGTTTGAAAATTCACGTCGAATTTGAAATACATAGAAATGTCTTCTGATTATTCCACTGGCAATTTCTCTTTTTGTGTTGATTCTTTCTTTTTCTTTTTCTTTCAATATAAGTGTGGGGAGTTCTTGTCTTTTTGTCGGAATTCCTACTTTATAAAATCAGAAGAGCACTGGATTAAAGGAAATGGCAGATGTTTGGCGCCATTTGCCTTGTAATTTGCATATTCTTAAACCGAAATGCGCCTTTTTCTTTTTTTCGGTGGATTTCTATTTTTTTCTTTCTTTTAATCCTGAAATGTTTCTTGATTGTTTTTCTTAGCATGGTGTGAGAGCGGACTCACGAAAGAAAAAATAAATACCAAAAATAAGAAAACAAAATGGTAAAACCTTTAGGTAAAAAGAAGGGAAGAAGAGGAAGAGGCAGTTGAACAAGGATGCAGCGTTGGAGGGTTTCGGGGACAGGAGGAAATTTTGTTAAGATTTACCGCACTTGAAGCGGAAAACTGGCTTTCTGTGCAGAGCAGGAAAATCCCTTCCATCCCTAAAATATGTTTTTTTCCTCTTGTGTTCTGGCTTGGGGTTCCCCTGTTTGTTGATTCTTGGCTGTGGTTCAAGTCGTTTTGAAGTATGTATGTTTCATGTTATGGCGTTCCCTCTTACCCATTGAAAATGTAGTTTTCCTGGCTTTTAAAATTTCAAGACAAAGAAAAACTATTACTCGCGCGAAAAGAAACGTTTCCCTCCCCTTTCAATTCAATCGCAGATAGACAGTTTATGGTTTAGTTCTAATGTGCTTTTCTGTTTCTATTTTCCATATTTTACCGTGATTTCAGCATTTCATTTGACTTTCTGCAAAGAATAATGTTAACTACATATTTCATTCTCAAGTGAATGCATATTATCAAAACCTACTTGTGAAAACACAGTCTCCAAAAGATTTTGAAAATATAAATTATCTCCATATTAGATGCAACCAACACACTGTCTAAAGTGATAGTGCCTCATAGTTACAAAATATTTTACTGCCGTCTGGTTTGTAATTTATTGATTTCTTCAATTATTATTCTCTTAAATGTTAAATAGAATTTAGCAAGGAAATAAAAGTAGAACTCTATGATGAGTAGTATAGATTAAACCTAATGAAGCTGTGTTTATGAAATATACAATTACAGATATAATTTTATTTCATGTATAAATGATTCCACAACAATATTTAGGATCTCTCTCAATCATTTTATTTAGAATAATTCTTAAAAACACATATTTTTAGACATCCATTTTCACAGAAATATGCGCAAAATGTACGTGTAATTAAAAATATACTGTAACCGAAAATTTTCAGAACTATGCAGCAATGTAATATATTGAAAGATGTCTTTATTTATGCAACAAGATGTATTGCAGACATAACGAAGTCCACAGATCTATTTTAAACACCAAACGTTTAGGTAACTAGCATTTTTCTCACTGACAAAGCAATGAACATTCATTTACATATTTACAAATGTCACACACACACTTGTGAAATAAAGTTACCGGAGATATTTCCTAGATCCATGCCATTAAATATATACAATAATATGTGACATTTCAGTTTCCTACATAATAAGATTCCTGCAGGTACGAGTATTATAACATTTCTAAGATACATGAAATTTAAAATGCGCTTAAAATAATTATTTTAAACTTGCAATGATTTTATGAAACTGGCAAGATATTTCAAATTTAGGAGAAGTATTATAAATCATTTTTAAACTTAAATTCTCATATTATTTCTTTTTTGAGTTATTCATTTTACTGTAATGATACGCTATTTTCCAAAATTGTGCCTTAGAAGCTCCAAACATTTTAGGAGACATTTATTTCTAGGTGTGTAGATAAGAGTTCTTCCCGCTGGCAAATATCGGAAGCAACTGCTAAAACTCCTGGAAATCCTGCATCATAGTATCAGGATGTGGACGGATACTGTTATTTTTTCGCGTTTTGAAATTTTCATGAAAAGACATACTCCTAGAAGTCACTTTTAGATATGTTACTGTTTCTCGCCCTCTCCCCTTTTATCTCCATCTCTCCCTTTCTCTCTGTCTCTCACCCTCTCTCTCTCAATCCACTTCTTCAGAACATCTTTCCACCTTCTGCTCCTTCCGGTTTTTGAGATTTTCTCACTTACCTTGCCTTGTGAAAATAGTGTATATTGTACACTATTCATCCTCTCAGAATGTATCTGAAAAGTGCCAATTCCATTTCCCATATTTTCCTTTGAAGAGGACCTTTATTTTCAATCCTCCCTGAACGTTTCACGAACAGTTTCACCGGTCAAACAATTGTTTTGCATCTCAGGAGGGCATCTCACTTTTAAAGTCAAGTTTTCTTGCTAAATGCAAATGCCCACGTCAGTATAATTTCAGGGTTCAAAATGTTTATTTTGTGTGCGGGTTTAGCGATCGTCGTGAGAAATTTAATGGGATATAAGCAGTCGCCTGTCTACAATTTGGGCCCATCGTTCCAGGAAAGGGAGAGGCCCAGTGCCGTAATTAATAAACGATCTGCATACCTCACCGGAGAAGGCAACCGGGATCCGTCTCGGATGAATGATTAGCATCGAACGCTTCGTATGACTCGGTCACTGCGGTCTGTGTGCGTGTGTGCGTGCGAAGGAGGACATTCGAAGTTGGAGGTTTCTCGTTTGCACAATGATCTAAGATCTGGCTTCGGACCGTTCTCCCGAGATGAGCCGGAGCTCAAATACCAGATGAGGTATAAACGGTGTGTTTATCTTACCGCACTAATTTCTCCTTTTTCTGTAACCAATGGCTCATATTCGGGTACTGACCACTTCTTATAGCCCTTAGAGTTGGAACAATGAAGGTAATGGAACCAGGAAATTAAAAATCAAAACTAATAATTATACAGCTTCAGTTTTTCTTCATAAAATACTGTTTCGCGTCTGACTGAATTTTGTAATTTACTACAGAGTTCCTCCCTTATGGGAGATTGCTGTCAGTATATCTTAAGCGTTTCATAGTGACATCAATAAACTTAGCATTATCCGTTGAGATACACAAGGGTTCAGATACACCTTCGAATAATTTATTTATTAATATCCTTGTATAACTAATACACGTTGCACTTAGCAGGCTACGACATGGAGCGGGTCGATGGAATCATCCGTAAAGCCAGACACACTACATTGACAAAAGTCACTGGACACCTAGAAGAGAAACACAACACAGCATTTACTGGCATAAATTAGTTCGGTGTCGGTCCACGATTGGCCTTAATGCATACACTGACCCTTCGAGACATGCTCTCTACAAGGTTTTGGAACACAGCGGTAGGTATGCACTTCCCTTGAGTATATAACGCTGACGCTAACTGTTTCTTAGTAGTAGGCTGGGTTCCAAATTTCATATGCGGCGCTCTAATTCATCCCATGGGTGCTCTATGGGATTAAGATTAGTGCTCTGTACTGGCCAGTCTACACACGATATGGAATAATCGTCAAACCACGCCGTAATAGTCCTTGCTTTACGGCTTGGTGCATTATCCTGCTGGTACCAACAAGGCTCGGTTCAATAGTATTTCCACAGAGTTGGTAAGCATAATTGTCCAGAATATCGAGGTAGACGTACTGGTTAACAGGTTGGTCCACGATATCCAATGGGCCGGACCATACCACGAAAAGCACCCCCACACGAATACACTTCCAGCTCCAAACTTGTCCGTACGAAGAGTACACTGCGGTAAATAGCGTTCCCCCTGCTGCCACCATACCCACACACGGCCATCAGACTGATGGATCGTGTATCTGAATTCATCAGTCCATAGGACCCGTTTCTATTGATCTACGGTCCACGATAAATGTTCTTTACACCATGCTAAACGACGAGTAGCATTCCGAGTGGAGAGGCGTATGAGCAGCCGCACGATCACGGTAATCCATGGAATAAAGTTATCTGCGAATGGTACGTGGCCTTGTGCAGTACTTCGTCGATTAGCTGTAACGACTCTCCTGAATCTTCGACGTCCTCTATCACTGATTTTCTTTGGTCTGCTGGTACGTTTTGCTGCTTCAGACACGCCATGTGCCTTCCACTTATTCATTACATCCAAAACAGTTGACTAGGGAGTGGCAGGGGTGTTTGTAAGTTTGGGTTAAAAGGTCGGCCATTTTCCCTCAAGAGTGGAAGAAGTTGAGTTGCATAAGAGGTAAGCTCTCATCATTGTCTTTGGGTTTTAGGTTTTCCAAGTTCAATGTTTGAACTTCTTGAACATTTTTTCTTTTTTTTTTTTTGCTTTAAGCATTTAGGCACTAGCAAGTCTTTTAATTTGTTTGCTGATTTTAACTCTTTCTTTTCTTGGTAACTTTGAGCGTTTTTTAGGGAGCTAAGGCTAAGCAGCCGGCCATTCCATTGTTCTTGTGGTCGGCGATGTGTTTTCAATGTAGTTAAGGTCTTAATAACACCTTAATTATGCACTTAAAGCACTTCTGAAATACTTTGTACATATTGCAACTAATTGTTTATGTCATACAACCTTCACAAAGCATTTCTTTAGTTTATTATTGTCTTTATTTTATTCACGTTTTTGTGTTGTCAGAAGTTGTGGAGTAGGGGGTTTTTATAATCCAGTTTTCTTTCAAGAATCTGTGCTTTAGAAAAAATTAATATTTCCTTTTTTATTGCAATGTTTAAGAATTTGTAGTACTTTTGTATTGCTATTCAGGTTTAAATTCTCTCTCAGGCGACTAGGTAACTTGGCAATGTGTTATTGCTGAACATTATTTCTGATTCATTATGTCACTCTTACAACTTGAGTTTTCTATAATCATCTTCTTTCTGTTTATTAGTAACAGATGAAGAGCATGGGTCGGGTCAGGAAAGTTATGGATGCAAGCTAAATTGTTAACTAAAGCTTGGTCATACAACTCTGTGGAGGTTGTGACATATATGTATTTTTTTTTAATTTTTGGTGGGCTTATTACTGGCATCTATGACTTTGCAGAAACCCATTTCCAAATAGGTCTTTGTGGAAGTGAGAAAATGCTGAGTTTTTGCTGGTCCTTGATAAAGCCAAGGCTCAGTATTCTCGACACTTTCTACATTCAGTTGTTCTTTTTTCTCTTTTACTCACACTGGTCAATACATAACCTTTTCTATGATGTACTTGGTGTGAGTCAAAAATGTTTTTTGCTTCAGTCTCTTCTTAATAGAATATATATATATATACGGGCGATATTTAGGGCTGTATTTCATTATATACGCGCAGCCCCGCTATGTTCCCTGTTCACTTGTGGGTGTGCCCGGCTCGAATGTGCACTTTTCAGCTATTTTGGGTTTTTTTGGGGGGTTAATACGTGACCGATGTTAAGTAGCATATAGTTTTATATGTATTTCCAGTTACATGATAATTATATCCTCGACTTCTGTATTTGTAATTTCCATATATTTGAACAGAAAACCACTGTTTTAGCAGGAATTGACACATGGAAACGTCACTAATGACATCAATGCCATGTAACTACAGCACTAAACAAACTAACACATAGAACTTTGTCTATGGTGACTGCCCACACCGGAAATCCTGCAATAACCCCCTCCCCTAAAAACAACTTGTTTCTACCATCATCATAGACTGTATCACTAATCTCTCTGATAGTAGACTAAACAATTCCTTATTTTTCTATTTTTTTTATTTACCAGGTTTGTTTTCAAACCTTCATGGAGATTTCTATTCATACAGTTATGTACTTAAATTTATCATATTTCGCTGAAATCTTGGAATCTGACTTAATCCGAAAATATCTGATTTCGCGGTTGTGCTTCAATTTTCTGTTAGGAAACATTCTGTTCAGTGATACGCGAACACTTATTGCTTTAACAAAATGTAATGTTTGGAAACTAGAATTTAAAAAAAAATTTTTAGCTTGCACAGATTCGGGTTTCCAATTTGTGGCAGTTTTGACTGTTAATTGTTAGAAAACACAAACCCGGTATTCTAACACTCATTCAAGCCTTTACCACGAATAAATTAAGCTGTTATAAAGGAAAGTGCAATAGTAAGAGAAGCCCGTCCCTGGATGTGTTTCATTTACTGACCGTGATCAGGGCCATAAGCAAAGGCCCTGATCACCGGCAGGGCTTTTGCTCATCTGTGCTCTGTATACAATGCAATGATCGACAACTCACACTGAATATTGCGAAAGCGATGAAGATTTATCGGAGGTATGGGCAAGATGCAGACTTTTCAGTATCATCGCTACTCTTGCAGGAAAGAAAACATTCCAGTAGTGTTTCCCAGATGTAGATAAGGTATATGAATGCTCCCTTTAACTTTGTTTGCAAATATCTTCGCTGTCGTCCATCCGCTTTTTGGACGATTTTTTAAGATTTAGGGATTTTACCATGTGCTAAACAGAATGCGCATAAATAGAATATATATTATGTGGAAAAATTCAAGAGATAGAAAGCTAATTAGCCTACGTTAATTAGCATGTTTCTTCGCATCACGTGATAGTTCCCTTTAAGTGTTTTCCAAAGGTACCTTACTTGTTTACATGCGGCAGACGGTTTCAAAGTGAAGAGAGGTAGCTTGATTTTAATTTTGAGGTCTGTACATCCCTACGCTTCCTTTACGTACTCGTACGAGGCACAACATCCTATTTTCCTACTATAGTAAATGTTTCCAGTCGTGCTCACACCAGGACTAGGCAAACTTCCTGTTTACATAAACAAGTGCAAGATAAACATTGTTGCAGATAAAGTAAGTGCAAAACAACATTCGTGTTCCTTAAAACTGCATAATTTCAAACTTCCGTTCGTCGTTACTCAAACAAGAGCGATGTGAAATTCAGCTTTACTTGCACAAATAAGCCTTCATGTCTCTATTGACTGCTATAATTGAAACGCAAACATTCTGTTTATTTTCCCCACCATAATCCAACCATGTTGCTTCACAGGCGAGGAGACAAAAGTTTTCTGTTTACTTTTAAAATCACTGTCGTAGGGAGTTTCAATTTATTTGAGAAAACTGACTTACGAACAAATTGAATGAACGCAGGACAGACGTAAAGCATTTGTCTTAGCTTGTCCATGGATGAACTTCCGATTACTCGTGGATAGAAAGGGTATATAATTCCGATAACCATCCCAGTTTAACATTTCGAACAATTAGATCTAAGTGAGAGAGAGGACTTGTTAAGTTCTTCTCATGTATAATAACAGACAGAAAACAAAAGAAATGAAGAAAGGGAATAAGTAGCAAGAACTTTTCTCGTTACACAGGGTCTATTTATGATAAAAACGCGTCACTCTTATTCGTTCATTTAACTGTGCAGTTAGGAACTGACAAACGGAGTGAGCAGAGAAACAAACATTACAACATGTTATGGGAATAAACATATACGAATATACTTTCCTTTGTACATCACATGACTCACTGAACTGAGTAGGGTTTTGTAGATTCCACATGAAACATTTAACTGAAACTCTAGGTACTGAAGCATCACAGGTAGGCCTTGCAATTTAAAGTAGGCCCAACGCTGAGCCACCGTCTTTTAGGAGTAGAAATCGGTGGCTCAGTGTTGGGCCTACATTAAATGGTAAGGCTGTGCTACCCGGTATATTTACTTTATTTCTCATACATTACTCTGTTTTATACGTTTAAACAACTACTTTGTAGATACATATACAATTTGTAATCCATCAATATTCAATAAATAATTAAAATTGTGCAAACAATAAAAATGTACTACCAGATAACTATTTGCACCTAATCTCACTAAATACACTCACTCAGATCAATAGCAAAATATAAGGTTTACGTGACCTTTAAAAAAATTAAAATATTAAGAATCAGACTTTTCTGTATTTCATTATCATAGACTTTTAATAAATGTATTTTTTAGCCGCCACGTTGGTGCAGTGGTCTAAGCACAGGCTTATGACAATTCGTCCGCGAAGGGTCCAGATTCGAATCCCGGTTAGGCACGGATATTGTGTTTGTCTTACGCAACTAGCTCTTTCCCTTTCCTGCAACCTGCGGCCGGAAATTAGGGATCGGCGACTACTTATAGTCCATTGAGTTGGTCACCGTGGTCGTTAAACCTTCAATAAAAAAAATGTATTTGTGAACGAAATCTGCTGAATATAACTTCAAACTGAAAGACTCAGTAAAGTAAAAAATAAAAAAATAAATGAAGCCTAGAAGGTATATTTAACTATAAAGGATGTAAAGATTTTAATGATTTGTGTTCAACATTTCATTTCTTGTTCTCGTAACTTTTTGAAATTAATCCGTTATTGAGTTCTTTTTTTAAAACTGACCTGTTTTCACGCATAGGAATTGTGTTAAGCAACATGCTTTTCTTTTTGGATTAAGGTTATGAATTCGATGAAATGTTTTCACGTTGATGATTATTTCTATAAGTATTAGCAACAGTCTAAAACTCTTTCAACGCCTCAGGGACAAAAGATTTATCTTTTTTTCTTTCCTCTGCTGTACAGAAACATCTGTTTCCTCAGAGAAATTCACGGGAATTCCATTTTTGAAATAGCTGACATCAGGAGTTCTACATTAACAAGCCCCCAAGCACAGAGCACATTGAGAGAATTCTGTATGACAACCACCTCCATCTTCCTCCAGCTAAGCTAATGCCTCCGAGAAAGAAAAACTGGCATAAAAAAAAAAAACAAATATCTGCTCAACCAGAGTATTGATAGTGTAAACCGTTGCAGCTTAAACGACCTTACAACGAATGAACCGAGTGTAATAGATGTGTTCAAATAAATTTCCGGGATTTTTATCCGAGCCTGACAGTTTAGCCATTTGTCCAAAGCAAACACTTTTGTCCTCAGAAAAAAGATTATGTCCACGAGAAGCCATTTGTTTGCTCATAATGTCCGCGGAGTTAGAAATCTCTTGCTTCAATGATCTTCGACGTTACCAGGGTCCCAAAAACTGTAGTCATAAAACGTGCGTGGGATGAAAAAGACGATGACGGCCCCATAAGAAAACGGAAGGTGCATTTGGGAGACTAAAATGCCTACAACTGCCGTCGCAGAAAATTTCACAGAATTCTCGGAAAAAAGAACTATGCTCTTGATATAAGCTCATGTGTCGACTTTAAAATGTGTCATATGAGTTTTTCATAACGTACTTTTTTTAATGTTTCCCTACTTGTGAGAAACCGAGACGTTTTTTATTGTTTGACAAATATCTAGAAAAATAAATCTAGCTGGATGCACAACGCGATTACTTGTAGATGCCGCAGAAATATTTCTACAAAGTGGCATATTCTTAAGCTTCAAGAAACAAGGACACGGACAAAAACTTTATGCTAAGTCATTTCTATAAGGATAGAAGTTACAAATTTATTTAAAACCGAGTCACATTCCATTCCGTTTTAATCTTCAGAGGATTTATGATGAAAGATAAATCTATTGGGTTGATGCATAAGTTCATGCCGTTTATTCCACTGCGCTACAGGAATGTATTACATCAGAAAGAAAAACGGAATTAATCACCTATGCAGTCCCCACCACAGTTTACGATGGTGCCCCAACGTCTGGATAGGTCTGCAATGCCATTCTTGAAAAAAAGTGCATGATTTGCTGCGAAGAAATTATCAACGAAATTCTGGAGATCAACATCATTGCTGAACGTTCTACCACGAAGTGCATTCAACAGAGATCGGAACAGGTGATAGTCTGAAGCTGTGACATCTGTGGAATACGGCCGGATGTGAAAGTATCTCCCATTTTATGCTCTGAATGGCCATTTGTGTCACGTTTGCACTGTGAGGCCGTGCATTATCATGTTGGAGAAGGACACCATGGCACCAATGTGGCCGTTTCTGCTGAATTGCTATCCCTCCTAAACACGGGGGAGTTGCTCACAATAGAATGCAGAGTTGATGGTCCGATTCCTCGGCAGCTTTTCCCAGTGAATAATGCCTTCCATGTCTCACCAGATACACAACATGATCTTCACAAGATGAAGTACATGTTTTGGATGTGGTGTGGGCGTCTTGTTTGGGCTTAACCATTCCCTCCGACGCTTCAAATTCACGTACAGGCACCACTTTTCATCTTCAGTAACAATACGTGACAGAGAGGGTTTGTGTTGCTGAGGACATTCGCGATAACTGGCGAGCAAGGAACCACATATGACAACACGCTGATTCTTGATGTCCTCGGTGAGAGTGTGAGGCACCCAAGACCCTAATTTCTGAGCCTTGTCCATACGTTTTAGATGTCACACCACTGTGGCCTTATCACAGTCCATTTCAGTGGCCAATTCGCGTCAGATTTGACGCAGATCCAAGTGGATGAGATGGTTTAAACGATCCTCCTCAAAGTGACATGGACGACCTAAGCGTGTCGAGAATCGTTGAAGTGAAAATTGCCACCTCGGAACCGCTCAAACGATTTGCGGGCTGTCCTCGGAACAATATCATCCTCCCCCATACACAGCAGAAATTTGTCGAGTAGCCTCGGCGGGTGAGGATCCCTTGTTTAACTCGTAGAGGACCTGATGTTGGAAATGTCCATTCCTATGTACTTGACACTCCATACTTCTGGACCTGAAAACCAAAAAACCATTAACCACAATCACGCAACGCAATATGATTTAGATACGCGATATTTCTGGCTACATTTTGATACACAACTGGCCATCTGCACCGTCACTACTGATTTGGGAAACACTCGTGAAATAAAACGGCATAAACTTATGCATCAACCCAATAGAATCATTTTACCAATAAATTCGGATAAATTAGGGATTTAAGGAATTGCTTTGGTAAAAGGAAAGAATCATTTTACCAATAAATTCGGATAAATTAAGGATTTAATTAATCGCTTTGGTAAAAGGAAAGAATCGTTTTACCAATAACTTCGGATAAATTAAAGATTTAAGGAATTGCTTTGGTAAAAGGAAAGAATCATTTTAACAATAAATTCGGATAAATTAAGGATTTAAGGAATTGCTTCGGTAAAAGGAAAGAATCGTTTTACCAATAACTTCGGATAAATTAAGGATTTAAGGAAGTGCTTTGGTAAAAGGAAAGAATCATTTTAACAATAAATTCGGATAAATTAAGGATTTAAGGAATTGCTTTGGTAAAAGGAAAGAATCATTTTACCAATAAATTCGGATAAATTAAGGATTTAAAGAATTGCTTTGGTAAAAGGAAAGAATCATTTTACCAATAAGTTCGGATAAATTAAGGATTTAAGGAAGTGCTTTGGTAAAAGGAAAGAATCATTTTAACAATAAATTCGGATAAATTAAGGATTTAAGGAATTGCTTTGGTAAAAGGAAAGAATCGTTTTACCAATAACTTCGGATAAATTAAGGATTTAAGGAAGTGCTTTGGTAAAAGGAAAGAATCATTTTAACAATAAATTCGGATAAATTTAGGATTTAAGGAATTGCTTTGGTAAAAGGAAAGAATCATTTTACCAATAAATTCGGATAAATTAAGGATTTAAGGAATTGCTTTGGTAAAAGGAAAGAATCATTTTACCAATAAATTCGGATAAATTTAGGATTTAAGGAATTGCTTTGGTAAAAGGAAAGAATCATTTTACCAATAAATTCGGATAAATTTAGGATTTAAGGAATTGCTTTGGTAAAAGGAAAGAATCATTTTACCAATAAATTCGGATAAATTTAGGATTTAAGGAATTGCTTTGGTAAAAGGAAAGAATCATTTTTCGCCTAAGCACAAAGCTTTTAAGACAGTAGCGAAAACTTTCTGGTTATTTTGATAAAATTTTTATCGAAGAATTTTTGGGTTTACTAGAGAGAAAGAATCACCCGGTGTTACGGTGTTCTGTTCGAAGGAAAATCGCTGAAATGTTCCCTGACAAAATCCCTAGCCATGATACGTTCAGTGTTCGAGACCACCTCCTGGCTAAGAAATCAATTACCAAAATAAATCATCCACCCTATTCACCTGATTTTGCACTATGTGAATTCTAGCTCTTCCTAAATGTGAAAGCTGCCATAAAAGGATGGAGATTTTTGGATATTTCTCTCATCCAGCGTGAAGTGACAAAGGAACTCAAAATTATTCCAGAAATAGAGTTCCGGGTATGTTTCCAGCAATAGCGACAGCGTTTAACTAAATGCATAGCTGAGGAAGGGGATTACTTCGAAATTGAAATTAGCGGCTGATGCACAAGTAATGCAGCAGTACATATTTTGTACAGCTGTATTCGGGGATATAAGTTATGACATCTCGTAACGAGTGGATAGAAGAAAAATAATAACAAATGGACACTCCGTGTTTTATATACTTACACGCATACAAGTGCGTGCTTCAGATATAAACACAATTTTCTTCCAGATAAAGAATACAATGTGTTTATCTACACTATTAGTGCGTCACTTGCATACTTTTATTATGCAGAAGAAAAACTTTAAATAATACTGAGAATTTTTTCCAAACATTTCTACCTGTGCGCTCACTGTTAAAATTGCAGAGAACCATTCAGATGTTTTCTCGAAAAATAGATGGAAAGGAATCCAAATAATTTGGAATCTGCTTTTAAAACCGATACTTTGAAGCACGCTTAATTCCCCACGCAAAAGAGTTGCACTTAACGGGACCGATTACCAATTTGAAATCTCCAAAAGCTCCCCCTTCTCTCTCTCTGTCGCTCTTTCTGTGTTAGGTAAAAAATCGAAACTTATTTTCAAATCGAATCCTTAGGAAATGAGTGACGAAAAATGAGTCGATAGCAATAAGGACCCACGAGACTGCGCTTCTGGTTTCGTATTTGCAAATAAATATCGACTATTCTTCAAGATGGTGGAAGCTATTAGATTGTTTGAATGGGAAAGTGCTAAGAACGAAAAATGAAAGCACTTATTTGAACAGAGACGCCCGCAATATCGATTGCGACTGCACTTTGGTGAATTAATCTCATCTACGCACACACACACACGCGCTCCCACAGATTTTGCGTGAAGTAAGAGAAATATTTGTGAATGATGCCATCACTGTGGAACATGACCGCTGTATCGGTGTGGTGAAAACAATCTCTGTGGAAAGCCAAATTAGAGTTGAGTATTGAAATACTGAATAACATTTTTTATATGTTTACTTCCTTTTGTTAATCTCTGCCACTAGTTTCTAACAAACTACTGTTTTTTAACTCTTTCCAACCATAGGTTGAAGAAACGTATGTGCCCCAGATTTGTCCGTCCGTCTCTCCGTCCGCACGATAACTCGCGTGAAAATGGTTCGATTTCAATGAAATTTTAGTATGTTGTAGGGGGCCATCTGAGGAGCTTATTGAAAATGGGCTAAATGGGGTCAAAGGTAAGGACACAGGAGCGGGATCATTTCCATTGCCCTCATGCGTCATAAATGGGGAAAATATGGTTCGACTTCAATGACATTTTAGTATGTGGTCAGCTATACACTGAAGAGCAATTGAATTAGAGACAGCTGGCGTTATGCAAATGTGGCGCTGTGGGCGGCCCTGTAAACGGAAACGACATGATGTATGCAGCGATTCGACAATATAAGGAGTGATGCGACGGGAATCAATAAGAGTCGGACGCAATATGGGTAAGAGGAAGGATCTAATCGAGTTTGCTCGTGGGCAAATTGTCGGGGCCCAACGAATGGATCACTTCATCTCGGAAGTCGTGCAGGCACTGGGATTTTCACGAGCCACTGTGTCACGAGTGCACCGTGAGTACATCGAATCCGTTAAAACCATCCCTGCAAGGGCCAACTGCCGGGGACAACAGCGTGTGGATGAGTAGGGGTCATCGTCGGCTAGCTCGCATTGTAACAGCGAATAGACGGGCCACAGTGCAAGAAATCGCTCGGCAATTTAACGCTGGTACACAAAAACGTGTAAGCAGCCACACTGTCCAGAACCATCTCCTCGTTATGGGGTACAGAAGCCATTTTTTTTATTTGAGGTTTAACGACCACCGTGAGCAACTCAATGGGCTATAAGGAGTCACCCGTCCCTAATTTAGTGTCACTGGTTCCAGGAAAAGGAGAGAGCCAGTGCCGTCAGACAAACACAACATCCATGCCTCACGGGGATTCGAACCTGCACCCTGTTCGGACGAATGATCAGAGGCCATCGCTTAGACCACTGCGCCACCGGGGCGACGGGTACAGAAGCCATCGTCCCACGAGAGTACCGCTGCTGACCACACATCACAGGGTGCAAATATTAGCATGGGCACGGGAACATCGCCACTGGACCCTAGATATGTGGGAAAATGTTGCCTGGCATGATGAGTCGAGATTCACGTTGGTACATGCGAATGGCAGGATACGAGTTCAGCGTAAACCACATGAATCGATGGATCCTTTTAGTCAGCAGGGTACTTTTCAAGCTGGTGGGGGTGGCATTCTCGTCTGGGTACTGGTTACGTGGACTGAAATGGAACCCCTGGTACGTGTGACATCGTCCCTCACAGGTCAACGCTACCGAGATATCCTGGACGATCATTTGCTCCCGTTTGTATGTCTTCAACATCCCACATCCCACTGGGGACCTCATCCTGCAGAAAGACAATGCACCGTGCCATCTCTCCCGAGTTGAATCCAAATGGTTGAATGAACACTCCACCGACGTAACCTCGCTTCCTTGGCCAGCTAGGTCACCTGACCTCAATCCCATTGAGCACATCTGGGATGTCATCGAGAGAGATGTTCGAGGCTCTGACTCTCTACATCAAATCTTCGTAAACGGTGGGAGCTTGTTCAGGGGTCGTGGATCCGTATGGCTTGCCAAAGCTTCCGGTGTCTTGTCGAGTCCATGCCGAGAAGAATCGCCGCCGTCATCAGGGCGAAATGTGGTGCTACACGTTACTAGACAGACATCTCTAATTCAATTGCTCTTCAGTGTATTTAGGTTATTAATTAACAACTACATTCTTAAATGAGTCATTCGAAATCGCTTTAATCCAATGCAGCGTGGATATAAAAATTATGTACAATCAGAATTTATATAAAAATTATGGTTCAGATCATGATATTTCCAAGTCCGAAACATAGCAA
Organism: Macrothele yani; assembly: GCA_039090855.1. Classification (NCBI taxonomy): domain Eukaryota; kingdom Metazoa; phylum Arthropoda; class Arachnida; order Araneae; family Macrothelidae; genus Macrothele; species Macrothele yani. Next base: position 194,915,626 of record CM076995.1, read on the forward strand.
CGGAGACCTTATTCAAAGCTAAATTGCGGATACTTCACAGTTCATAACGTTCCGGTAAACTCTGGTATTAGATTTCAATAATCACTAGTTATTTACTCTTATTTGTAGTGTTACTTTTAAATAATACTGTTTCATTTGCAGTTTATATGTACACTCATCTTCCAAAAAATAGTTGCACCCACAAGGAAGCAATCGACAGGAATGATACTTGGTAGGTAGGTTTCACATCGTGAGACATGCAAATGATTCAAGTATCACGCTCGGCCGCGCATGCGATACAAGCAAGGAGGGGTCGTAGCGCTGTGTCTGACCGGCTATATAAGGTCTTCCCGTTGCGCGCACTTGCCATTCTGACTCGTGCTGCTCTGTTGGTTGCATCCTTTGCAAGTGAAGTTTGCTTCGGAGAAAAGTTCGGGAGAAGTTCGAGCAGTTGGAGGAGTTCGAGAGGAGCCACGTCGTCGTGCTCCGGGAAGCGCGATGATCTTATCGCTGTATTGCGCGCCATACCGGTCGTGAAGGTATCACCATAGCACGCTGTTGGCAGCAATTGATATAACAAAGCACGCAGGAGCTACAGGAAGGGTCTGGGAGGCCTAGACGAACCACGGAGAGAAAGAGGACCAACAGGTTGTTAGACATACGCGGAGTGACCCAACAGTCACGATTGCGGATATTCAACGAGCATTGGTGCCCTCCATGCATCGACCGATTACTGCCAGCACCATTGGCAGACGGCTGCACAACGTAGGATTACACGCACAGAGACCGTTACGACGACTGTCCTGAACACCATTGCTTCGTCGCCAAAGACTGCAGTGGTGTCGTGTCAGACTGTCATTGAGCTACTCAGAATGCCAGCGGGTGATCTTCAGTGAAAAGTCCCGCTTTTGGCTTAGAGGAGACGACCACCGAATCCGTATGTGGAGGCACCGTGGTCAGTACCAAGATGAACGGTTTGTTGTCAAGCGTCACACATCTACAGTGCCTGGTGTCATAGTGTGGAGTATGGCTTATCGCAGGACACCATGACGAACATGTAGAATTCCATGCCGAGACGTCTGGCAAGCTGTGTCAGCAATCCTGGCGACCCGACGCCATACTGAGCAACACTACTTATCGGCGTGTAGCTCAGTAAATATAACCCATATCAGTCTCAGTATGAAAATCCTCCAAATACGTGGCGTCAGTAAATAAATAAATAAATACATCGCTCTTTCCACGTTCCAGAAACACACAGCAACCGAAAAATTGTTTTTCAGCCGCCGCTGTGGAATTGAACCACAGAACTCTCGATAACTAGTCGAGCGCGTTACATTTACACCACGGTGGGCATAAATTCACGGTGCTATGTGCATTTTTCAGTCAGCTTCTGACATTCTATGTGTATTTTTAAATCAGCTTCTGACCTAAAAATACGCATAGCACTGTGGATTGTTGGTCACCGTGGTGTAAATGTAACGCGCTGGGCTAGTTATCGAGAGTTCTGTGGTTCAATTCCAAAGCGGCGGCTGAAAAACAATTTTTCGGTTGCTGTGTGTTTCTGGAACGTGGAAAGAGCGATGTATTTTTTTATTTATCAGTCTCAATGTTTAATAATTTATTATTCCTGGTAGCTTTCACCTTCCTCCCGAATAGCACTGCAATCCAACACGTCCTTCTGGCTGCAACTATTTTTTTGACGATGAGTGTACTATTCACCAAAAAGCATGTTCTGATCCATTTTCATTTCTCATCTTTCACAACTCAGTTCGTTGTGATTATCTGTTCTTTTCGTATATCAGTGATTTTCCCCTTAATATTGCGCAATATACTGCTGGTTGTAGTTTCCAAGTATCCACTGTCCTAATTTGGCATGTAGCCACTGTAAACGTTCAGTTGTACAGTACATGTGGAAAAACATTTCGACACTTCCAAATATTTTTCATATGTGGAAAGAACCGCTGGAAGTGGGGAGTTGTGATCATAATCCTTAGATGTTCTGTTGTGTTATCAGTAACTTTGAAGCGGATATGCAGCAAGAACGTGAACTTTCAGAGTTCCAGCTTGGGCAGGTCATAGGATGTCATTTGAGTAACGTTCCCATACGGAACATTTCAGCTAAACTAAACGTACCAAAATCGATTGTAAGTGATGTCGTGAAAAGATGGAAACCTGACGGTGCAAGTGCAGCAAAAAAAAAAAAAAAAGTCGTTCAGGAAGGCCGCACAGACCGACGGAACGTGACAGAAAAGTCATGGTAAAACTATTAAGAGATCCCGTTCTTCCTCTGCAGGGTCCATCGCTGCTGAATTAGGAAATGATTGCAATAGCTCGGTTAATACCTTAACTATCCGTAGAGTGTTGCACAGTGTGGGTTATTATGGTAGAGCAGCGACACACAAGACACACATCACTATAGTGAATGCGAAGCGACGTATTAAGTGGTATGTCTCCCGTCGTTCCTGAACTGTGGGTGACTGGAAAACTGTTCTTTGGAGTAATGAGTCACGCTTTTCAATCTTTTAATCTGGTGAGAATGTTTGGATTTGACGATAGCCTGGCAAAAGATACTCGTCGGACTGTGTTCTTCTACATATTAAGTTCGGTGGAGGCTGTATCATGGTACGGAGTTGTTTTCGTGGATGGCACTTGGCCCGTTGGTTATTATTCCACCAACCATGAACTTTGAAGTGTACCTCGACGTTCGGGATAATTCTGTCTTACCAACAATGTGGCAATGTTACAAAAATGACCGTTGTCTCTTCCAACACGATATAGCTCCCTGCCACACTGCACACCGCGAGTGTGCAGGACTGGTTTCTTCAGTCCTTATCTCAATCTCATAGAACACCTCTGGGATGAACCGGAGCGACGCTTACAAAATCACACACAACGACCGTCTGCGCGTTCCACTCTGGAAGCAGCGCTGCAGGACGAATGGCGAACCATTCCTGTCGAGACGTACAGGGAATTTGTTGATAGTATGCCTCGACTTGTTACCTCTCTGATACAAATAATAATTGGATCGACTACCTAATAATTGCGATAACAAAGCCATTTGTCCCAAAACATTGTGGTATCCAAATACTTTTTTATAATATAGTGTATATCTTTCTTAAACTTTGATTGAAACAATCTGTTACTTTGTTGACCACTGAAATATGCAAATATCCAATGCCTATATTAGAGAACTTATGATATACAACCACATACGAGAATTTTTTTTGTTAATATTTTACTTTCATTTTAATTGCAGTTATAACAAGAAAGATGACACCGACTTTTCGGGTGTAATAAGCACGTCTTTTTAATCCGTTCTGACGCAAATTAAATTTATCAAAGCTATTCAAAGTCAATGGAACCGGTATGGAAAACAATAGATATGACGAAAGAAAGAAGATTTTCAATCGGGTTTTTAATTCCTCAGATATTGCTGTAAACGGAATTGTGAGCATACGCCCTTTGGTTGCAGATTTGTGCGTTAAGAAAAACATGAATTTATATGAGAAACATTTCGCCCCGGAAACGCTCTCCAACACAAAAATAATTTTTCAAAACGGACTCTTAGAAACATAGATATCGACAAAAATAAGATGTGACTTTACGTCCCCTGGTGGGAAAACCATGCATTATTTGAGGAAGAAAGTATTCTCAAAGGGTTTTCCCATATGATTGGTATCGGTCCAATAGAAAAAAAATTTAGTGGAATTTTCAGGAACACAGATTTGGCTGCAAATACATCAGAAGCAGAAATTAACACTTATGCCCCCTGGTAGCCAAACATTTGAAATTATGTGAAAAATATTTTCCATCAGGTTTTGTATGAGATACTAGAAGAATTTTTCAAATCAGAGATGTTAGAAGCAGAAATAGCGCAGAAAATGCAATTTACCTTTGTGCCCCCTAGCGGAAAGTCTATGATTTACTTGAAATTTTTGAATTTATGGGGAAAACATTTCACATCGGAAACACTATCCAACAAAGAAGGAATTTTTCAAATCGGACTTCTTGAAGTTGAGATATTGACAAAAATAAGATATACATCTGCGCCTCCTGGCGTATAAACCATGCATTATTTCAAGAAGAAAATGTTCATAAAAGGTGTGTTGACATGAGTAGTATCAGTCAACAAACGACTTTTTTTTTCAATCGATATTTTAGAAGCTCATATTTGGCTACAAATACATCAGAAGCGGAAATTAAGACTTACGCCACCTGGTGGCTAAACCATTTTTTTACAATATTTTGAAATTATGTGCAAAGGATTTCCCATCAGGAGTTGTATCCGGTTCAGAAAGATTTTTTTCTATCGGAGATTTAGAAGCAGAGATATAAGGAAAAAAGCAACTTACCTTTATGCCCCCTAGCGGAAAGTCTACTAATCACTTGAAAATTTTGAAATAATATGAAAATCATGTCACACTGAAAACACTATCCAACAAAGAAGAAATTTTGCAAATCGGACTCCTGGAAGTAGAGGTATTGACGAAACTAAGATATATATATATATATATATATACTTAAGAGCAAAACTGAAGACTAAGGAAAAAATTTTAGAATTTAAAACGAAGGGTGCAAAATAACCTGAAAATCAAAACGCGCAACGCAGCAGTTTTGAAAATTCAGAATTCACATACTATAAAGATACCTAAGCAAAAAAATACATATATAATTTTGACTCACACCTAGTACAACATAGAAAAGGTTATGTATCTACCTGCGTGAGTAAAAGGAGAAAAGAAAAAAAAGAAAATAAAACAACTGAATGTAGAAGGTGTCGAGAATACTGAGCCTTGGCTTTATCAAGGACCAGCAAAAACTCTGCATTTTCTCACTTCCACAAAGACCTAGTTGGAAATGAGTTTCTGCAAGGCCATAGATGCAAGTAACATTCCCACCTAAAATAGTTTAAAAAATATATATATAAGTCATGTCCTCCGTAGAGTAGCATGACCTAGCACTAGTTAACAATTTCGCTTGCATCCATTAACCTTCATGGCCCGACCCATGCTCTTCATCTGTTACTATTAAACAGAGAGAAGAAGATTAAAGAGAACTCAAGCTGTGAGAGTGACATAATAAATAGAAATGATTTTCAGCTATAACGAAATTCCAAGTTCGTTTGAGAGAGAATTTAAACCTGAAAAACAAATTTTACATTGCAATTAAAAAAGGAAATGTTAATTTATAACGAACAGATTTTTGAAAGAAAACTTGAGTCTAAAACCCCCTACTCTACAACTTATGACAGCACGAAAACGAGAATAAGTTAAAGATAATAATTAACTAAAGAAAACTTTGTGAAAGTTATATACCTTAAACAGTTAGTTGCAATATGTACAAAGTATTTCAGCAGTGCTTTAAGTGCATAATTAATTAGTTATTAAGAACTTAACTACTTTGAAAAAACAGCGCATAGACAGCGCATAGAAAAGGAACAAGCTTAGCCATCTTCTGTTCCTAGGTACCACAAAAGACGCTCAAAGTTACAAAGAAAAGTAAGAGTTAAAACCCGCATAAATGTTAACAGACAAACCAATGCTTAAAAGCTGAAAAAGCTAAAAAACGACAGAGAAAGGTACATGAAGTACAAACATTGAACTTATAAAACCTAGAACCCAAAAACAAGGAAGAGAGCTTACCTCTTGAGTTACAAAAACTTTTCTCCTCACAAGAGAGAACATGGCTGACCTCTTCCGCCACTCCCTAGACGCTGGGGGGCAGTGAGGGTGGGGCTGATGGCCTCCTCATACAGCAAGAAACCAACGCGCGGAGATTTTAACCAGAGAAAAAAATAAATATTTTTAAAAAAATAAATATTTTTTTCTCTGGTTAAAATCTCCGCGCGTTGGTTTCTTGCTGTATGAGGAGGCCATCAGCCCCACCCTCACTGCCCCCCAGCGTCTAGAGTGGCGGAAGAGGTCAGCCATGTTCTCCTCTTGTGAGGAGAAAAGTTTTTGTAACTCAAGAGGTAAGCTCTCTTCCTTGTTTTTGGGTTCTAGGTTTTATAAGTTCAATGTTTGTACTTCATGTACCTTTCTCTGTCGTTTTTTAGCTTTTCAGCTTTTTAAGCATTGGTTTGTTGTACTAGGTGTGAGTCAAAATTATATATGTATTTTTTGCTTAGGTATCTTTATAGTATATATATATATATATATATATATATATTTTTTTTTTTGTAATTGAAGGTTTAACGACCACCGTGAGCAACTCAATGGGCTATAAGCAGTCGCCCGTCCCTAATTTAGGGACACTGGTTCCAGGGAAGGGAGAGAGCCAGTGCCGTAAGACAAACACAACATCCATGCCTCACCGGGATTCGAACCCGGACCCCTTTCGAACGAATGATCAGAGGCCATCGCTTAGACCACTGCGCCACCGGGGCGGCAAACTAAGATATACACCTACGCCCCCTGGCGTAGAAACCATGCATTATTTTAAGAAGAAGTTGTTTCTAAAAAGTTTATCGACATGAGTACTATTGGTCAACAAACGACTTTTTTTTTCAATCGAGATTTTAGAAGCTCATATTTGGCTGCAAATACATCAGAAGCGGAAATAAAGGCTTACGCCATCTGGTGGCCATACCATTTTTTACAAAAAATTAAAATTATGTGCAAAGGATTTCCTATCAGGAGTTGTATCCGGTGAAGAAAGAATTTTTGAAATCGGAGATTTAGACGCTGAGATATAGGGGCGAAGCAATTTACCTTTACGCCCCCTAGCGAAAAGTCTATGAGTTACTTGAAAATTTTGAAATTATATGAAAAACATGTCACAATGAAAACACTATCGAACAAGACAGATTACACCGAATTCTCGGGTGTAATAAGCACCTCTTTTGAATCCGTTCTGACCCAAATTAAATTTATCAAAGCTATTCAAAGTCAATGGAACCGGTATGGAAAGCAATAGTATCTGACGGAAGAAAGAAGTTTTTCAATCGGATCTTTAATACCTCAGATAATGCTGTAAACGGATTCGTGAGCTTACGTACTCTTAGAAACAGAGTTATCGGCAAAAATAAGATGTGACTTTACGTTCCTTGATAGGAAAACCATGCATTATTTTAGGAAGAAAGTAATCACCAAATGTTTATCCATATGAGCGGTATCGGTCCAAGAAAAAAAAAAATTTAGTCGAGTTTTCAGGAGCCCAGAATTTGCTACAAATACATCAAAAGTAGAAATTAACACTTATGACCCCTGGTTGCCAAACCATTCTTTACCAAACATTAGAAGTTACGTGAGAAATATTTTCCGTCAGGTCTTGTATGCGATACAGGAAGAATTTTTAAAATCGGAGTTTTAGGAGCAGAAAACGCAATTTACTATTGTGCGCCCTATCGGAAAGTCTATGATTTACTAGAAAATTTTGAATTTATAGGAAAAACATTTCGCATCGGAAACACTATCCGACAAAGAAGGAATTTTTCCAATCAGACTTTTAAAAGTAGAGATATAGACAAAAATAAGATATACATCTACGCCCCTGGCGTAGTAACAATGCATTATTTCAAGAAGAAAATGTTCCTAAAATGTTTGTCGACATAAGTAGTATCGGTCCACAAAAGACTTTTTTTCAATCGAGATTTTAGAAGCTCATATTTTGCTGCAAATACATCAGAAGCGGAAATTAAGACTTACACCACCTGATGGCCAAACAATTTTTTACAAAAATTTGAAATTACGTGCAAACGATTTCCCACCAGGAGCTGTAACCGGTGCAGAAAGAATTTTTCCGATCGGAGATTTAGAAGCAGAAATATAGGGGAAAACGCAATTTACTTTTACGCCCAATAGCGGAAAGTCTACGGATTACTTAAAATTTTTCAATTTATAGGATAAATATGTCACAATAGAAACACTATCCAACAAAGAAGGAATTTTTTAAATCGGACTCTTAGAAGTCGAGATATTGACAAAACTAAGATATACATCTACGCCCCCTGGTGTAGAAACCGTGCGCTATTTTAAGAAGAAAATGTTTCTAAAAGGTTTGTCGACATGAGTAGTATCGGTCTATAAACGACGTTATTTTCAATCGAGAATTTAGAAGCTCATATTTTACTGAAAATACATCAGAAGCGGAAATTAAGGTTTACGTCCCTTGGTGGCCAAACCATTTTTTTACAGTAATTAGAAATTATGTGCAAACAATTTCCCACCAGGAGCTGTATCCGGTGCAGAAAGAATTTTTCAGATCGGCGATTTAGAAGCAGAGATATAGGGTAAAACGCAATTTTCCTTTACGCAACCTTGCGGAAAGTCTATGAATTACTTGAAAATTTTGAAATTATATGAAAAGCATGTCACACGGAAAACTCTATCATACAAAGAAGGAATTTTTCAAATCGAACTCCTAGAAGTTAAGATATTGACAAAAATTAGATATACATCTACGCCCCCTGGCGGAGAAACTGTGGAATAGTTTTGGAAGAAAATATTCCGAAAACGTTTATCGATGTGAGTGGCATCAGTCCACGAAAGAAGTTTTTCAATCGATATTTTAGAAGCTCAAATTTTATGGCAAATACATCAGAAGCGAAAATTAACGCTTACGCCCCCTGGTGGCCAAAGTATTCTTTACGAAAAATTCAAAATTATATGCAAAAGTATGTGCATCAGGAGACGCATCCACTGAAAAAAAAATTTCAAATCGGAGTTTTAGAAGAACAGTTATCGGCAAAAATGGAATTTACTTTTACGCTCCCTAGTGAAAAATCTATACGTAATTTGAAAAAGAAACTGTATCCAAAATACTCTTCAACATAAATGGAATCGAAAGATAAAAGATTTTTTCAATCGGATGTTTAGAAGCAAATATGTGGAATAAACCGTATTTTTGAATTCGACATCATCTGCATTTACGCCCTCTAGCGGCGAAATTGTACATCGTAAAAAAAACGACATAAAGGATCATCATTCGTATATTTCATGCTTTCAAATGAAAAAAGAGTTTTTTAAATCGGCCTAATAGTTGCAGAGGTACCGTAGGTACAGGCGAACGGACGGACGGACGGACAAACGGATAACATAAGAACGATCTATTTTTTATTCAGAAGACGTGCTAAGAAAGAAGAAATTTTGCAAATAGGACTCCTAGAAGTAGAGGTATTGTTGAATTTAAGATATACCCCTACGCCCCCTGGCGGAGAAACTGTGGACTATTTTAAGAAGAAAATATTCCAAAAAGGTTTATCTATGTGAGTGGCATCAGTCCACGAAAAAATTTTTCAATCGATATTTTAGAAGTTCAGATTTTATGGCAAATACATCAGAAGCAGAAATTAACACTTACGCCCCCTGGTGGCCAAAGTATTCTTTATCAAACATTCGAAATTATACGCAAAAGATTTTCCATCAGGTGGTGTATCCGCTGAAGAATTTTTTTCAAATCGGACTTTTAGAAGAAGAATTATCGGGGAAAATATAATTTACTTTTACGCCACCTAGCGGAAAGTCTATGCGTAATTTGAAAAAGTAACTGTATCTAAAATACTCTTCGACATAAATGGAATCGAAAGATAAAAGAATATTTTTCAATCGGATGTTTGGAGGCAAATATGTGGAATAAAACATATTTTTGAATTCGACAGCATCTGCGTTTACGCCCTCTAGCAGCGAAATTGTACATCGTAAAAAACGAAATAAAAGATCATCATTCGCATATATTGCAAGCTTCCCAATGCAAAAATAATTTTTAAAATCGGACTAATATTTGCAAAGATACCATGGGTACAGACGGACGGACGGACAAACCGGTAACATAAGCACGACCTTGTTTTACAAAAGACGTGCTAAAAATATCAAGTGCTGCCTCGGTGGCGTAGGCTTCTGAGCATTCGACGAAGAAGGGTCTGGGTTCGAATCCCGATGAGGCGTGATTGTTGTATTTGACTCACGGCACTGGCTTTCTCTCTTTCCTGGAACTAGTGAACCTAAATTAGAGGCGGGCAATACTTATAGTCCGTCGAGATGCTCACGGTTGTCATTAAATCCCCCGCTCCCGAAAAAAAAAACAAAAGGGGAATACCAATTTCTAATAAGTTAGAAATTCATTAAAAACAGGAATTTTAAAAATGTTAATTTAGAAAAAGTTAATTTATGATAACCTTTGTAATTTTGCAAATGAGGGAAACAGATAACATTTTCTTACATTTGTATAGAAATACATGTACGCATGCAATGAAATAAAAAAGAAAATGAAATTCTCAGAAACAAATGAGATACAAGGAATTAAATACGTCGTAGTATAGAAAACGAAAAATAGTTGAATATTTTTAATGAAAAATGCTAACAACTAATTTCTTCGTGAGTATGTAATAAAATATGTAGTTCATTACATGCACAGAATTTCATTATCTTTTGCAGTTCCCAATTTATTATATGATGGTATAGCAAATAATTCAGTTTTTTAGAATATGAGTTTTAAGCTTTATTTGCTAAGATTATGTTCTTCCTAATGCTAAAGTTCACCTGATTTATAGTAGACACCTGAAATGAAACGGAAGAATGCAGTATGATACTTTCACCATATGTTTCCCAACAACGCGCAAGAAAATCTTGTCAAATTTCATGTGTAGTTTGACATTTACTCATAAATGTTCTACAGTACTTTATTTAATCAAATTGACAAATACTGTATTATAAATTTTATAACTGCGATATTTTCATTTAACATCAACGTCGGGTCCTTCAAATAGCCACTTCCGGTTGGTTAGCCTGCCTTTGAACAGATGTAACTCAGCTTTTAGTGTAAATACGATCGTAGCAACTCAAAAGCTATTTTTGAAAGTTTAAAAACATGTTTTTTGAAATGGAGCAATATAAACAAAAATTCGATTTTTCGACTAAAACAGTCATTCGAGTATTGTTGCATACCATGACGAAAAGTAAATCTTTTGAAATGCATGGGAATTATAAAGGCATTAATTTTCGGTTAAGAAGTGTGTAAGAACGGACACATTAACGATGCTAATTAATTTCAATGATAAACATTATGTGCTGTTTTTTTTGACGAAAGAAACATCGCAACTTCCCAAAATGGCGACAGAAAGTTCGCAAGTATGTTTAATCTTTTTTTGTGTGAAGTCGAGATATATAACAAAAGACTTCAGGTTCTCACGCCTTAGAAAGGGCGAGGCCTTTTTCTACGAAATGAGAGTATCGTCAAGGAAACGGTGACTTTCACAGATACATTGTTCAGTTCGACCCGGCGCCTACAAGTCTGAAATGCAGACATACTCTTTTGTATCATTATAACAATGTGTATTGTACTACTACGGATGTACTACGGTGGTAGGATTGCTTTCTTGGAAGGAGGCACTCACGAATGAATGGCTGGAGGATAAGCGAGAACCGCAAGGTGGAATAAAAGGTCCAGTAGCCAGATACCCAGAAAACGCCTAGGGGTGGGGCAGGTGAAGAGCGCCAGAGGTGACCCACGTGACCAGAGAGGAGAGCAGCATGAACTGGTCGCCCTTGAAACAGATGCAGCGTGAAGGAGGAGGCGAGGAGGTCACTCCGAGAGGACCTGTTCGTCAGTCTGTCTTCGGAAAGTGGAGAGAATAGTTCTCCGATAGAAAGGTAGCGCGACGCGTTCGCCTTGATTGTGCGGTGGACTGCCAAAGTCCACGGGAAGCGAGCAAGCACCTATCCTGTAAGAGATAGGTAGCCGCTACAGAAGGAATCAGCCCGCGTCAGAGATTCCGGTAGAGTAGTTGATGTTATACTACTGAATTACGGATTTAGTACAGTCTACTGAAACATAGATTAGAGAAGGATAGCTAGAAGACAATTCCTTAAGTGTCGACGAGATATATGTCTACCTACTGTCAAGGTTCGTCAATTTTTCCAAGATAAATTCCGAGCGGTAGTGCAGACTCACTCTCTTTCATCATCCCCCCTTCTTCGTGCTCTTCCGCAGGTCCCCTCACAACTCTGTCCTTCTCTTCTCGCGGCCTTTCCCCCCACTCAACTCAGAGAGGCTTTTGCCTCTCTAAATCCTCATGCCTCTCCTGGACCTGACGACCTTCCTCTTTCCTTTTACCGTGCTTTTCTTCCATCTCTCTTCCCTTTCCTTCTCGCCTGTTTCTCCGCAGCTCAATATTCTTCTGCACTGCCGCCGGAGTTTACGGTGGCCCACGTCATTCTTTTGCCAAAGAAGAGAGACCCCCTGGACCTGCAAAATTGGCGTACTATTCCCATTCTAAATCTCAACTATAAATTATTTACTAAACTCCTTTCCCGTCGTTTGAATCTTGTTCTTCCTTTCATCCTTTCGCCCGACCAGTCATACACTGTGCCTGGTCGGTCTATCGCTAACAACATCTCTTTTGTTCACAACCTTGTTTTTCTTGCTCGTAAATTTTCTGAACCACTTGCCTTGCTTAACATTAATCAAAAATCAGCCTTCGATAACATTTCGCACGACTATCTTTCTGTTACTCTTCATAGCTTTGGTTTCCCCTCTTCTTTGGTTACTCTTTTACTTAGTCTCTATCGGGGCGCCCATTTTCATGTCCGGGCGGCCTCCTTTCTGACGGCTTCAATTCCTTTTCAACGTGGAATTAGGCAATGTTGCCCCCTCTTGGGGCAACTTTTTGCATTAACCTTTGAACCGTTCCTGATTGCTGCTTATCGCTCTCTTCGATCTTCGCTGCCGCCTACTGTAGCAAGTACGCGACATCACGAATATACTTTTTCCGCTTATGCAGACGATGCGACTTTTTGTATCAGGAGAGATGCTCAGTTTGAAGACCTACTCATCACCTATCACCATCATGCTGCTGTTTCGAGAGCTTCACTTAATGTCTCTAAGAGTACTGGTCTCTGGTGTGGGTCTTGGATAGGCCGCACTGGCTTCCCTTGGGGTGCGTTGTGGTCATCCTCGACCCAGAAGATCCTCGGCACCTATGCTGGTCATCCGTTTACCGCTGGACAAGCAACATGGACCAACCTTTTCCCAAGGCTTCGGCGCCGAGCTGCGTATTGGTGTTTCGTCTTTCCATTTACATCTTATTTTCAACGTGCATATATTGTCCAGCGTTACCTGCTCTCACTATGTACATATTCCTGGAATTCAACAGTTTTATTGGCCTCTCGTCTTACTGACATCAATAGTCAGTTCACTCCCGTCATCTGGCAGTCCAAACATTGGTCGGCGGCCCAGACATTGTATCTTCCTGATTCGCATGGTGGCATCCGGCTCATTGATGTTCATCAATACCATAGAGCGCACAGTATTACCACTTTTCTTCGTCTGCTTACCTCTCCCTCTCCTTCTCTTGTAATTTATTTTGATGCACTCCTTTCTGTCCATGATCCGTCCTTTACTTTTCTTTTTTCCTCCGGATGGATTTTTACACCCTTCCTTCCTCTAACATTCCGTCTACTATCTCTGAAACTCTTACGTTTTCCCGGTCCCTTCCTCTTTCCCGGGCTCCTCCTGCCACCACTCTTGATCTCCTTGTCGAACCACTCTTCTTTTCCTCACTGATCCACCCTCCTAACCAACCTTTCTTTCTCCTCCCACTCTGGGTTCGTTCTGTCATCTTAACAGTCAACGCCCTGATTACTGCTAACCTCACTTGGAAACCCATTACTTCACTTTTTCCTACTCCTACTCCTTCTCTCGAGGAGGAGTATGCCCTACTTCGCACTTCCCTCCTCTCTCTATACCCTGCTTTGGTTACTGCCGATGGACTCCGTGTTGTCTCTGGACCCGGTCTTCCTATTCCGTTCTTTCTTCCTTTCCTTGACACTGTCGCCCCCGTCCTTTCCTTCGCCACTGCCTCCCTCTATCGTTTTCTCCGTTCACCTTCGGATCTTCCACAACCTGTCTCTGACTTCTCTCCCTCGCTTTCCATGACGATCTGGTCAGCTTCCTCCTCTCACCTCTCCTCTCCGCTCGAGCGCAATCTTCACTGGCGTTTCCTTCACCGTCGTCTCGCTGTTCCCCATCTTCTTTTTCGTATGTCGCTGGTCTCTTCTCCACTCTGCTCTTTCTGTGGTAATGTCGGTGATGTTTACCACACCTATTGCCACTGCACCATTCTGCTACCGCTTCTCAATACTGCTTTCCGCCTGACTGGCCTCATCGTTTCTCAAGACCTTCCATTCCAAGCATATCCGTGGCTTCTATTAACAAAGCATCCGCCAACACGTCTACCAGATACCTGCTGATTTCTATTTGTACTTGTCAAACATGTCATTCACATGTTTCATCAATCACAACGTTCTGCATCGCATCCACTTTCAATTCTTCAGGCCGGAAGTCGATTGCTATCGTGCTTTCGAGGACGAATATTTGCACGCTTTCGACTTGAATATAACACCGCCCTATCGTCGTATTCTCTCACAACATTTCACACTACCTGGGCCGAGCACTCAGGATGGTTTACGATGGATGGAAATTCTGTCCATCTCGCCTTTTGAGTATATGTTGTGTGTGTTTTTTTTTTTGTGTGTGTTTGGTTGCACTAAGTCCAGTGGGCCTTTCGTTAGATATTTGTTTCACTGTGCCTAGAGTGTTCTGTGTTTTTATTTTTTTTTCTGAGTAGCCACACTGTGGGAACCTACGCACGCATAGTTATGGTACCATGTTAACATTGTATTGTGTTGTACATACTTGAGTTTCGCACTACAGTACGTGTTTTTTTTTCCTTCCTATTGTGACCCCATTTATGATTAATGTTACTTGCCTGCTGTTTTCTGTAAATATCGTATTTGTTTGTACGTACTTATTCATAGTTATTATAGTTTTTATCCGTGGTTTAGGCGATCACGTTATTATCGTATCACTCTGCAAATGTGCTGTACATTTTTCTAGTGTATTCTTTCTTGTTCTTTGTATCAGCATCATGACATTGTACCTCTTTCATAACCTAGGGGCTGCACCTCTTTTGTAGATTTCGTTTGCATAGCTTCCCTGAGTGATAATTGTGTTACATGTGCACTTTAACGATATTAACCACTCTGAGTCACAGTGTGTAGAACTGCGTCATCCTTTTCTTTCTTTCAATATGTTGAACACAACATGACTTTTTTAAAGGTGGTACACTGTTCCCGAGACGTTGACTCATCAAGCTTTTGATTTTGTTTCTGCCAGATTGTATTTACTGTTCTCTAATGTTTTTTTTACTCACCGTACCTAGTGTGTATTGTGTCTTTACTGTTTTCTTCAGTTTCCTTTTTTTCCCTCGCCAATGTCGAGTCACATTGTGTGTACTGTTAATTAACTTTATTTGTGTGGCAACATGTTGTACAAATTTCCTTTTTTCTTACATTGCATATTATATGTGATATTGCTGAAGAACATATTTTTTATCCTGTAGTATGTCATTATGTCTTATTAGGTGAGTCGTGTTCTCTGACGATATTATCTCTGTTAGCATCCCTGTATTTTATGATCAAAGTTCTTGATGTGTCACCGACTTTGCGATGTTGTATCTTGTGTTTTGTGTATTGTTTTTGTTTAATCGCTGTATTTACTTACATTCTCTGTTCTAGCAAATTCTCCCGAAATCATTTTGTTATTTGCTCTCATATGCTAAATATGCTTTCTGTGCTTCTCTAGTTGTATTTCACGTTTTATGGGGCTACACTTGACTCCAGATTCCTGTACCATTACGATACTCATAGAATGCTGGCCTGCATTCGTGTTTTTATTATTTTAATCTGGGTAGTTTTACCCTTTTTCATGTGTACATATCATTATAAATGTCATGTGTATTTTTATGTTTTTGATGGGCGCGAACAATATTGATGTAACAGCCTATTTGCTTAAATAAATTATGTTGAAAACCACATGAGCTCGAAGAAATTCATCTCACTAAGCGCACTGACGTATGCGATTCGCTCTTGAAACGTGAGAAAAGGATCTATTTTTGAAACATATGATAACAGGCAGTGAAAATGGATCTTCTACAACAACGTCGAACGAAAAGGATCGTGGAGCAAGAGTGATGAACCAGCTCGAATCACTTCAAAAGCAGATATCTACCAAAGGAAGGTTATTCTGTCAGTCTGATGGGATTTCAAAGGTATTGTGTATTTTGAATTGCTACCAAGGAACCAAACCTTTAATTCGGACGTGTGCTGTCGTCAGCTGGATAAATTAAATAATGCAGTCAAATATAAGCATCCAGAATTGGTGAATCGCAACGGTGTTTTGTTTCTCCATGATAACGCAAGGCCACATACAAGTTTGGTCACTCGTCAAAAAATGTTGCAGCTTGGATGGGATGTGTTACCACATCCACTATATTCGCCAGACACTATGATTTGTTTCGTTCGCTGCGAAACGCTTTTAATGGTAAAATCTTCCTTGGTGATGAATCTATCAAATCGTTCTCGGAACTGTTTTTTGCTGAAAAAAGAATTTTTTTTTTTTGAACTCGGAATCATGAACTTCCCTGCGAGATGGCAAAAGGTTATCGAACAAAATAGACGTTATGTTGCTGACTAAAGTTTCTGCTTCCGATTCAAAATTCGCCTTTTATTTAAACAGGAAACAGCGCAATTACTGTTTGACTAACCCGATAGAATCTGCACCTGAAACAAAAGAGGGAAGGATGGCATTACAACAAATTCAATTTGAAAATAACTGACAAATGCAAAACCTAGGAGGAGGGCCACTGAGGAATCGTGCTCCTGTGAATGTGCTGAAAAGAAATACACAGCATAAGAGAAACTTTGGAAGGCAAGAAAGACCCCAAAATTTGCAAAAATTAACAAACGCTTGTGACGTGCCTGCCCTGCAGGACGCATGCGACATAAAAGCAGACAGCAGCGAGAACGAACGTCTGCGTAGCTCAGTTGGTAGAGCGACTTGTTCCTGAATAACTGGACTCGGGTTCGAACCCCCGCATGGACCAAAAATGACGGAGAAATTGACTCCGTTATACGCTTAAAAGGGAAAGTTGTTTTTCCAGAGCGGAAATTTTCAACCCCCGAAGTTTTCGATTTTTCCATCCCATGGGTAAGATCTATTTGCGAGTTTAACGACTATCGTGAACAACTCGATTGGCTATAAGCAATCTCCCTTCCTTACTCTAGGGACGCTGCTTCCAGGAAAGGGAGAGAACCAGTACCGTAAGACAAATTTAACATCCAGGCCTCACTGGGATTCGAACCCGGACCCATCGCGAACGAAAGGTCAGAAACCAGCACCTAGACCACCGCGCCACCAAGAATCGGCGCGCCAGGAGGATGCACAGATTAAGCAAGTACTTTTAAGACGCTAAACAGCATTCTTTAAATTTACCATTATGTTAAATGAATCTTTTGGTGCAAAACGTTGTGTGACATTCATATGAGCCTAATGTACCTGAGCCTGATGGTGCGCTAAGTTTTCTGCTCACCCAACACAGAAATTTTCTTATAGCGGACTGGTTTTACGAATGCTAAGACAAATAAATTCCTTTGCGCTCTCATCTGAGCAGGACTGACCAAAAAACCCTCACGAACGATAAGCGCTTCCTTCTGGACTAGAGCTTTACGGCCCAATGCATCCTAGTGATGGACTCGTCCTCTCCCTTCTGCCATAGCTCTCTATACTCAAAGTCCTTCTGACACGGACGTCATGCCAGTGGGTTGAAGCAAGTGACTGAAACATCTCTCTCCTTTTCTAGGTTCGTTGCGTTTAACGTATTCCTTTTAGAAGACAATCAGTCAGAAAGGATTAGTGCCAATCATCCTCAGAAATTATCACTTGGGATAACAAAGCTGAAGGAAAAGCAACGTCTTGTGATGCGCAGCTTCACTCGTTCTAGCTGTGGGGGAAGCAACGGCAGCTACACTCGTTCTACCTGAGAGGAAAGCACCGCCTTGTTATGTGCAGCTTCACTCATTCTAGCCACATTCGTCCCACTTCTTAGACAGCGAATATTTTACTTAGAGTTCTAGCTGAGGGGAAAGAAACGCCTTGTGATGCGCTGCTCCACTCGTTCTAGATACATACGTCCCACTTCTTAGGCAGCGAATATTTTTTGTAATTCTAGCTGAGAGGAAAGCAACGTCTTGTGATGCGCAGCTTCTTTTTTTTTTTTTTTTTTGAGATTTAACGACCACCGTGAGCAACTCAATGGGCTATAAGCAGTCGCCCGTCCCTAATTTAGAGTCACTGGTTCCAGGGAAGGGAGAGAGCCAGTGCCGTAAGACCAAACACAACATCCATGCCTCACCGGGATTCGAACCCGGACCCCTTCCGACGAATGATCAGATGCCAACGCCTTAGACCACTGCGCCACCGGGGCGGCAATTGATGCGCAGCTTCACTTGTTCTAGCTACATTCGTCCTACTTCTTAGACAGCGAATATTTTTTCAATTCTAGCTGAAGGTAAAGCAACGCCTTGTGATGTGCAGCTTCACTTGTTCTAGCCACATTCGTCCTACTTCTTAGACAGCGGATATTTTACTTTGAGTTCTAGCTGAGGGGAAAGCAACGCCTTGTGATGCGCAGCTTCACTCGTTCTAGCCACATTCGTCCCACTTCTTCGACAGCGAATGTATTTTTTATTCTAGCTGAGAGGAAAGCAACGTCTTGAGATGCGCAGCTTCACTCGTTCTAGCCACATTCGTCCCACTTCTTGGGCAGCGAATGTATTTTTTATTCTAGCTGAGAGGAAAGCAACGTCTTGAGATGCGCAGCTCCACTCGTTCTAGCCACATTCGTCCCACATCTTAGACAGCGAATGTATTCTTTATTCTAGCTGAGGGAAAGCAACGTCTTGAGATGCGCAGCTTTACTCGTTCTAGCCACATTCGTCCCACTTCTTAGACAGCGAATGTTTTTTATTCTAGCTGAGGGAAAGCAACGTCTTGAGATGCGCAGCTTCACTCGTTCTAGCCACATTCGTCCCACTTCTTAGACAGCGAATATTTTTTTAATTCTAGCTGAGGGGAAAGCAACGCCTCGTGATGCGCAACTTCACTCATTCTAGCCACATTCGTCCCACTTCTTAGACAGCGAATATTTTTTTTAATTCTAGCTGAGGGAAAAGCAACGCCTGGTGATGCGCAGCTTTACTCGTTCTAGCTACATTCGTCCCACTTCTTAGACAGCGAATATTGTTTTTCATTTCTAGCTGAGGGGAAAGCAACGCCTTGTGATGTGCAGCTTCACTCGTTCTAGCCACATTCTTCCCACTTCTTAGACAGCGAATATTTCCTTTTGAGTTCTAGCTGAGTGGAAAGCAACGCCTTGTGATGCGTAGTTTCACTCATTCTAGCCACATTCGTCCCACTTCTTAGACAGCGAATATATATATATATATACATATTTTTTGAGTTGCTATCTGCCAATTTTGCTAACCCGAGTTAATTCGTTCCAGCCGGTAAAACGCTAATAACGTTGGCATTTCTTGAAAATATTAAGATTCTGTGCCTAAAAATGAAATGAAATGCTTTTCTGTTGTAAAGAAATAATGTACCAGAACAAAACTGACATTCGATGCAGGTTATATGCAGACAGCGTTATAATATGTTATCGCGGCGAATAAAAGCACCTACCTAATTTTGCTGCAATATCATTTGTATAGAAACTGGTTATACGCACATTATCATTAAACAAGTCAAAACCGTCCACGTTTCACTTTGTTCTGAGCACTGGCTTCTGGTGGTCATTCATCTGAGTGTTCTCGGATGATGTATGATTGTGGTGCTGCCCCTATATTTGTTCACGGTGCCCCTATATTTGTTCACGGTGCTCGTTAAACCCCGAAACGAAACAAAAATCATTTGACAAGCTTGCAGTTTCATAGCAAAATATACAGATGCGTGGATTTATAAGGACACACGGGGATCGAAAGGTAGTTTCAAGATGATACCAGACTTTAAACTCCAAAATGGAATTTAGAGATTTTTAAAGGCCGCCTGGATGACCCAGCATTATGAGGGCCTGCCTACGCGTCTTTCTTCTGAGTTGGCCATAGCTCTGTCTCTTTCCCTTCCCCAGAACCAGCAGCCCCGAATTAGCCACAAACAATTGCTTATAGCTCAACTACACACACCGACCACTGAATGAGATATATTATGCAGATATACGTAAACATCATTTACGCAACGTATATGAAAACAAAACGTGGTAACGAGGTGCAAATATTTAAGACATCCACTCTTCAGTAATATCCAGTAGTGTTGATCAGAATGGGAAGAAAATTGGATCTTACGGAGTTTGGTAAAAGGCTTATTGTTGATGACCATCTGTCTGGGCCGAGAATTTTGAAAACATCAGACCTGACAGGTTTTTCAAAAGGTGAGATATCCCTACTCTTTAATCAGTGGAAAACATAACACACATTGCTTGTTTAAGAGGCGTAAATATTAAGCGAAAAACATTAGTGAGGCACGAGATCACTAGCGTCTGAGAGCGCTCGTACCGAGAAACAGGATTTCCTGTGTGCAGCAATTACGAAGCATTAAGTGCAGGCTGTTTCCTACATACACGGTCGTATCAGAATAATATGACCACCTACCTAAGAATGAGGATAACCACCCTTGGCCCGGATGACAGCGGCGAGACGGCATAGCATGGACGCAATGAGGCCCACGAAGGTTGCCCGAGGCACACGTGCATACTCGGACTGCAGCAGGGCACGGAGGCCCCGGAGATGACATGGTTGAGCGTCGGCACGTCGAACTTGTGCACCCAAATAGTACCACAAGTGCTCTACTTAATGACGCCAGAGTTCGGAGACATCGCTGCCGTGGTCCCGGAACCAATCATGCACTCCCTTACCGAGGTGGCCCGGCGCATTGTCCTGTTTAGACACCAACACCACCAGAGTGAACGTTCAACATGAAGGGATGCATGTGGTCAGCGAGGATGGACAGGTCATTGGCGTTCAGCGACCTATCCAGTGGTACAAGAGGTTCCAAGTCATACCAGGAAAACGTCCCGCAGACATGCACACTGCCACCTCCGACCTTTAGTTGACCAATCGTGTCCGGGAGTTGGTTCTAGTGTGTCTGCCGCCGTATCCGCCACCTCCCGTCCTTTCTATGGAGTTGAAACCTCGATCCGTTGAAGAAGACAACCTTTCTTCACTCTTCCGCAGCCCAATGACGGTAGTCCCATGTAAACTGCAGGCATTGTTGCCGATGGTCCTGGATTAACATGGTCGCCCTGACGTAGAGTCGACTTCGGAGACCGATGCGTAACAGAGTTTGCTCTACTGTTATAGGGGGCACGTAACTGAGTGCCCCAGCATTCATTTGCGTGGTCAATTGCTGCACTGTTGCACGTTGATTGCCATTTACCAGTCGACGGAGGTGACGTTACCTTCTGGGGTAGATGGCATTTGGGGTTCCACAGTGATGACGTTGGGAGGTACTCGACATGCCAGCTGTTCATATTTGGTACACCCTTACTACAGAATCTAGCAAACAGCCCACGAAGTCTGCTGTTTCTGTGATTATTCCACCCTTGGCGCGTTAGCCGTTTGTCTTTCCTCTTTAAAAACACTACCTCTGCCCATTTTACAAGTCACGCACTATGGCTAATCTGTCCTGGCCGGACGCTTATATGTGAGTGTGGTCGACTTTGGCTCGTGCACTCTGTGACGAGCCTGGGCGCGTGCACTCTGACTGCGCGGTTGATCATGTAATTCTGATAGGACTATGTATATATCATCGAAATATGCGCAGGGAATTGAAGCAGATCGGTAATCGTACATACATGTATATACGGAAACTACTGAGTTTTGCGAAGAATCTGAAATTTCGTCTACAATGGTGTCTGGAACTCCATTATTGAACTCTCGAAGACTGTAAAAAAGTCATGTGGTTGACAATTGGCGGTACGCCTTGTCCTGTATAAATCGTAGACAGAAAGTTTAGCGTGATTCCGATAAAGCAATGGATCCAGATTACCTAGTAAACGCAACCCAATGTTCTGGAGGTGGTACCATGGTGTGGGGCACGTTCTGTTTATTTAAAACAGGTGTCCAAGGATTAGCTCAACATTGTTGAGCAATGTTAAGATAATCCTTGGACATACCAATGTTCAGATAATTACATATATTACTTAGACTCTGAACATTGGTGTCCCACCAAGGATTATCTGAACATTGTTGCAGATCAAGTCCTTTCTGTAATGTTGACTTTTTATCCAGCAGGTGACAGCTTTTTCATGGACGACAATGCTACTTACCATACATTGCACAAATTGCGTTCAGCAGTGGTTTACCTTAATGAGAGAGAGTTCCGCCATCTTCCGTGGCCATCACAATGCCCCGATCTAAACTCCATGGAGAATGTACACTGAAGAGCAATTGAATTAGAGACAGCTGGCGTTATGCAAATGTGGCGCTGTGGACGGCCCTGTAAACGGAAACGACATGAGGTATGCAGCGATCCGACAATATAAGAAGTGATGCGACGGGAATCAGTAAGAGTCGGACGTAGTATGGGTAAGACGAAGGACCTAAGCGCAGTTGATAGTGGGCAAATTTTCAGGGCCCGACGAATGGGTCACTCCATCTCGGAAGTCGTGCAGGTACTGGGATTTTCATGAGCCACTGTGTCACGGGTGCCCCGTGAGTACATCGAATCCGTTAAAACCATCCCTGTAAGGGCGAACTGCAGTGAACAACAGCGTGTGGAAGAGCGGGGTCATCGTCGGCTAGCTCGCATTGTAACAGCGAAAAAACGGGCCACAGTGCAAGAAATCACTCGGCAATTTAACGCTGGTTCACAGAAACGTGTAAGCAGCCACACCATCCAGAATCATGTGCTCGCTATGGGGTACATAAGCCATCGTCCCATGAAGGTACCGCTGCTGACCGCACATCACAGGGTGCAAAGATCAGCATGGGCGCGGGAACACCGCCACTGGACCCTAGACATGCGGAAAAATGTTGCCTGGACTGATGAGTCGAGATTCACGTTGATACATGCGGACTGCAGGATACGAGTACGGCACAAACCACATGAAGCGATGGATCCTTCTTGCCAGCAGGGTACTCTTCAAGCTGGTGGGGGTGGCATTCTCGTCTGGGGACTGTTCACGTGGACTGAAATTGGACCCCCGGTACGTGTTATATCGTCCCTCACAGGTCAACGTTACAGGGATATCCTGGACGACCATTTGCTCCCGTTGGTGCATCTTTAACATCCCACTGGAGACCTCATCCTGCAACAAGACAATGCAGCTCCCGAATTGCATCCGAATGGTTGGATGAACACTCTACCGACGTGACCTTGCTTCCTTGGCCAGCTAGGCCACCTGACCTCAATCTCGTCGAGCACTTCTGGGATGCCATCGAGAGAGAAGTTCGAGGCTTTTATCACCCTCCATCAAATCTTCGTGAACTGTGGGAGCTTGTTCAGGGGTCGTGGATCCGTATGGCTTTCCAACGCTTCCGGTGTCTTGTTAAGTCCATGCCGAGACGAATCGCCGCCGTCATCAGGGCGAAAAATGGTGCTACACGTTACTAGACAGGTATCTCTAATTCAATTGCTCTTCAGTGTATAGGACATGTTACAAAAATAATCCGAGAGCAAAGTCCTTTTTCGTCAAATCTGAGTCAGTTGAAGGAATTTCTGGGGAACACCCTGCATATTGTATACGTAGATGCATTCCAACTCTTCGTGGAATCTATGCAAAATCACATACGTGCTCTAATTTGGACCAAAGTAGGTCCAGCCCGGTATTGGATAAAATATTTTAATTCAGTGACCGGTACGCGTATATATCGTTGCTCATGGGGATCGTTATAAGCCGTAATTTAAAAAGAAGCATTTTAAAGAGAAATGATATTGTACTTAATATTTTTCGTGTTTTGTGTTTTTGCGGCTACAATTCATTTTGTACCTATGAAAAGTAGATCCACTGATCGCACTACACTTACGAGACAAACTGTAAACCGGAAACGTTGATTGTCTCACATAAATTCCGGAAATACGTGCGGTTACAAGCTAGCTCCTAAAATGTTTTCTACAATGCTCAGAGAAATTCGTGGAATGTTTTTTTTTTTTTGATTGGAGGATTAACGACCACCGTGAGCAACTCAATGGGCTATAAGCAGTCGCCCGTCCCTAATTTTGGGTCACTGGTTAAAGGGAAAGGAGAGAACCAGTGTCGTAAGACATACACAACATCCATGCCTCACTGGGATTCGAACCCGGACCCCTTACGGACGAATGATCAGAGGCCATCGCTTAGACCACTGCGCCACCAGGGCTGCCAATTCGTGGAATGAATTATCATCCTAGATCTGGAGCCAGCATGCCTTTAAAAGGACTAAATGGCTTTACACAAAGAAGAACACTGAAATCAACTGCAGGTTAATGGAAAGCTGTCTTGTGAGAAGGATGTTCAGGGTCACATTTTCTGTAGGTCATGACGAAGCTTTATGGGCACTCAAAGAACCTGGCAAACCTTTTTGACTTGAGTTCATTGTCTTTTCTGTGAAATTTCGTTAGGTCTGCATCAGTTGAAAATAAATGTATAAAAGAACGGGACAATATTTTTCCTCAAATACACTGCTGGCCATCCAAAATGCAACACCAAGAAGGAAGCATCCGATTGGCCTGAAATTCGCAGCATTCGTCTTCCGCCAAAGGACATGCAAACGATTAGCATTGCAATGCATATGAAAATCATGTACACCCGGCACGCCACCGAGAAGCACTATAAGAAGGGTGCTCAGAAGGCGGGGTGTAAGTAGTGGAAGTGTGTTGGGCTGCCGGACCTGTGCGTGGGAAGCTTCCTGATGCCTCGTCCCAGAATACAGCAGTCATTCTGGCACGCTTCGGAGTTCGACAGAGGACGAATAGTGGCTTATCGCGACAGCGGTTCATCGCATCGAGACATCGGTGCCTGTGTGGGACGACATCCAGCCACAGTGAGGCGAGTACGGATTCGGTGGTTGCAATAGGGACGGACGGACGGACCGACGTGAGCGATTGCCGCAGCCGCCGTACACCATCGAACAGGAGGACCGGCATGTTGTGAGGCGGGCATTGACGGCTCGCACCGCCACATCACGAAAATTAGCGCAGGAATTAGGGTGTGTTGCGCAACAACCTGTGTCAGCACGTACCGTTCGAAGTTGTCTGCAGGAGCGGGGACTTGTTGTACGCCACCCATTGCTCCGATAACCATTGACGTTACACCACCGACGAGTGCGGCGGCAGTGGGCCGTTAAACGCCACACATGGACTACGAAATGGCAGGACATTGTCTTCTCCGACGAATGCCGCTTCAGCTTGCAGCACCACGATGGTCGAATCTGCTTGTGGCGGCACCACGGCGAGAGACTATATGAACCCTGCATTATGCATCGCCATACCGGACCGTCGCCTGGCATGATGGTTTGGGGCGCAATCGGATATGACACCCGCACCCCTCTGGTATGCATCGCCGGTACACTAAACAGCCACCGCTACATCTCCGACGTTTTGGAGCCTGTAGTTCTCCCTTACCTGCAGGACCTGCCAGCGGTCACGTTTCAGCAGGACAATGCGCACCCGCACGTGGAACAATTCTTCACGGTCCACCAGGTGTCACTGCTGCCGTGGCCTGCCTGTTCTCCCGATGTGTCGCCCATCGAACACGTCTGGTCGCTGATCGGCAACCGAGTGGCCCGGCAAGCACCATCCGCAGCTACGCCTGATGAACTGTGGCAACGTGTGGAAACAGCCTGGGCCGACATAACCCCAAGCCCACATCCAAAGCCTCTTTCGTTCGATGCCGCGGCGTGAAGCGGCCGTTATTGCCAACCATGGGGGCTACACGAACTATTGATGTCTGCGTGCTCCACAAGTCGCGCGCGCCTGTAAGCTCAATCGTTTCATCTTTGTATCTGTTGTTATGTGTCCAGTAAATCTGGATTTGCTATCTCGTGTCCTTCTTGGTGTTGCATTTTGAGTGGCCAGCAGTGTATAAGAATTATACTACAGAGTTGCCCAACTCCTTGATATCTTTAAAGCCAATGGAGGAAAGGTTGATGTAATTTATTTCACGATAAATATGTTTTGTTTCAAATGAATATATCCAGTTTCCTACTTGATCGGGAGATTTGTGTAGGAGGAAAGAACTCTGTTGAATATTTTCCGCAGAGATTCGTCTATTGGCCTCGATGCTGCAGAGGATTCGGAGGAGGACTGGGAACCGTCATTTTGAGTTGTTTGTTTGTGTTATTTGAAAATGTGTTGTAATTTTTGATGAATTATGTTGTAATTTTTAGCGAAATGGATTACTTAATATGATTTAGAAATTCAATGGTCTACATAAGCTTGGATTCAATGGTGTACATAAGCTTGGTTTTAATTTGTCATTGATTATATAATATTTTGGGTTTGACTTTTAACTTAATTTATAACATTTGTTATTAATTATTTATTTTTTCTATGTGATGTCAGTTGATTTGGTAGTTAGAAAATGTTAATGTTGAATTATTGGTGTGATTATTAAGAGTTTAGGTTTGTGTTATTGAATACGTTTTTCGTTTAACATCCTTCTTTTGAAAGATTGTATTGATATGTGTATTTGGATTAGCGGGGCTTTTTTTTCCGGCATGTAATTGGTACTGTTAATCCCTGTGAAGACAATTGGCAGTACAGGTTGTATAACAAATTACTATACTATACTATACTATACTATACTATACTATACTATACTATACTATATCCCATGATTTCTGGTAGGGTAGGGTGTGTATGTGTGTGTATGTGTGCTCATGTCTGAGTGTTCATCTGCGAGCACGCACATGCACTATTTTATCATAATTAAAGTAACTTCCACAATTATTAAATCACTTCGCCTCCACCAAATATTCTTCGGGGAATCACACTTTCTCCGTGGATTTCGTTTTCAAAGATATTCAGTTTGAGAAATTTTAAGGCATCTTTCATAACACGAGAAAACTTCGCAAAATTGTTGAAAAGATAAGACGCACATAAAAAACAAAATATTTTCCTCAGAGTATCTTTACCTTATACACTCCGGTTTTAGCCTAACAAGGTTTCGCTTTATCGTCGTTTGGAAAAATCCTCCTAACCGCATCCTCCGGAGACAAAAGGAAAGAGATACACAATCACAGATCGAAAACTCAAAGCAGAAAGATCATGCACTCCGGCTGGGCTTTTGAACATGGAAAAATATTTTAATATATTCTTCTCCCTGCGAAGCGCATGAAGAAAAAAAGTTTGTGAAAAACGATCTTTTATTCAACAAAAGTTCCCGAAGTTACTTCCTTGGCTCTGTGTTGATGTGGATCACGGAGGAGGAGGTTTTTCACCTCTTCCTCAGAACGAATCAAAAACATAGGAAGGACACTCCCGCGCATCAACCTTTACAGAGGCAATTGATCCAAACGAAAACACAGAAAACTCCAAGCCACTATAGAAAAAGGGCTCGAAATATTGCATAAAGAATAGGTTCCACATGTTTATTTTCTCCCGACTGGGCCATGTTGATCTTCACGCGGTCTCACGAAATGCCTCTAATATCTTCCGCATTCTCGAACCGAAGGAATCATCCAGTTCTGTGCGTTTTCTCATTCCTAAGCTCTAACGCTTTTCATTTTTCGCATTTTCTCTGCTTTGGGACATCATTTCTCCCCTTTTTTCTTTTGGAAAGTGAATCTTAAGCGTTTACGTTCGTCTGAAGAAAGGAAAGATTTGGCAGTAAATTATATAGTAAGATAACACAAATTAATTACTTAAAAGCTGTTTTAAAGCTGATGCATACGTGTGTGAAAAGATTGAAAGCTAATTAAAATTAGTTTAATTCTATTTAATTGGTTAGAAGCTATGTTATGAACAGTTCCATTTTTCGATTTTACAATTTGTTTTTGTGAGAGCATACTCATAAGGCCAATTATAAATTGTAAAGTAGCTGCGTTACTTACACTGAAGTGCCAAAAGTCATGGAATAACAGTTTGCAAATTTTTAACTGCCGCTGCCGTCGTATCAAGGCTTCGAATCACGCCACCATTTTTATGATTTGCGATGTGCACTCTCGTGAGTCAGGTTGAACAACCTCCAAGGGAATTACGAAAAGCCGAAGTCAATTATCGGCGTTTGAACGAGGCATGGTAGTGGGAGCCAGATGGACGGGACATTCAATTTCCGAAGCTGTGCGAACATTTAACATTCCTTGATCCACTGTGCCAAGTGTGTACCGAGAATATCTCGTGGAAGATATTACCACCCAGGGTGGACAGCGCAGTGGCCTACCACGGGTGTTCAATAACCGCGACCAACGGCGTCTGTTAGCATGGACAATCAGTCCATGCTAACAGACAAGCGACACTGGCTCATATAACATCCACATTCAATACAGGAGGTTCCAGAGACATATCCATCAGGACAGTGCAGCGTCATTTAGTGTCCATGGGGTATGGGAGCAGAAGACCCGCAGGAGTGCCTTTGTTAACGCCACGACATCGGACACAGCGCTTCACCTGGGCTTGTGAACACGGTAATTGGGCCCTGGAAGACTGGCAACATGTGACGTGGTCCGATGAGCCTCTCTACTAGTTGTTACGAGCTGATAGTAGGGTTCGGGTGTGGCACAGACCCCATGAGGTCATGAACCCAAGATGTCAACAAGCCACTGTGCAAGCTGGTGGTGGGTCCACACATATATGAGGTGTCCTTACTTGTCATGGTTTGGGTCCTCTCCTCCTCGTGAGCAGGTCATTAACCGGTACTCACTTTATTGCTCTGCTAAGTGAGCATTTGCAGCCCTTCATTACCTGAATGTGTCCCAACAGGGAAAGGATTTTCCAGGCGGGCGATGCAGCATGTCATCGGACCCAAGTTGTCCAAACGTGGTTCGAGGAGCATTCTGGAGAGTTCCGACGGATGGTGTGGCCACCACGTTTGCCCGGCATGAACCCGATTGAGCACTTATGGGACGTGGTGAAAATGTCCATTCGCATCCAATATCATGAATCTACAAATACCAGGAAACTGTGGGCGGCTATTCAGACGGGATGGATGAACATCTCTCAAGAAGCCTTTCGGCCACTTGTGGAATCGATGCCACATCGAGTTGCTGAACTTCTGAGGACTAGAGGAGGTGCTGAACGATAACAAGTATGTGTTCTATTACTTTTGACACCTCAGTGAATAATGCGAAAAGGTATTTCGCAGAACTGAGTTTTAAATTATTAATCTGTCTTCAAGTATAAGGCATTTTTTATCCCTTTAATGATCACACAAATTATTGATCCTTGCTCTTGAAGCCAAAATATGTGATATTTTTATATTCGTCGTGTGACATAAATATCTCAGAGGTGACGCGCATGTCAAGACGACAAAGTTACAGCGACAAGCATCATCAGTGTAGCTTAATTGGAAAAGCATTCGGCTCCGGAGCAGAAGGTTGGGGGGTCCAATATCCTGCCGCAAGCAAATGACTTTTACGGTATATTGGCGCCTGAACGTGAAATGAATCTCCTAACCGTTTCGTTCTTCGAAACATATGTGTGATATTTGTTCTGTACATCGTGTGGAATTAGTCATAATACTTTCCGCTATAGTGAGCTCTCCTTCAAATGTAGTTTTTCGGCTAACACGGAAACCAACGATTCTTTCCCATCCCTTTCTCAGGGGCAGGGGGTAAAATATATGTGACGTACCTATTCTCAAAGGTAACGCGTAGGTCAAGATGGCAAGTGTAAAGCGATAAACGTCGTCGATGTAGCTTAATTGGAAAAGCATTCGGCTCCGGAGCAGAATAATGCGGTTTAGATTTCCGGAAATGGCTTCAACGCTAAAGTCGCAATCATATCTCTATTCTAAAAAAGTAACTGCCGTCGCTGTTTGAGAAATGCGCGACACTCGCGCTTTCCTAGCTCGCAGGGCAAAAAGTATTGAACACAAAAATATGAAATTTATATCGTTTGTAGAGAACTGGTTAGAAAATACCCTGAAATAAACGGTTTTTAGATTCTAGCGGAATCTCAAGAGCTATTGTGTTTGAAATTTAAGGTAAGCAAAAAAGGTGCTATCAGTTCACGTTCCGGACACACTAACAGCAGCAGAACCACGAAACTTTGCAGGCATTTGTACCTCCTCGCCCTTTTTTGAATTTCGATTCAGTTTACGAGAAGATAATTTTTAAATTTCACAAAATTCTCTATTTCGGGATGGGATTCATTTAAAAAAACGGATATATGGCAAACTATAAATCATAAAGCATTGCAATTTTTACAGCATAAACTCACAAGTATCATCCCTCTTTAAAAAAAATCAAGAAAAAATCATTTTCTGATTTTTAAGCATTTCTTAAAGACTCAAAGGAAAGAACGAATGTCTTCTTCTATCTTCAACAGTAACCACACAGGAAAGTTCTGGTCCCATTACCTGCTAACGCAGCTATTTTCAGTACTCCCTTCTCATTGGGTGAAAGAACAGGCTACAATCAAACTGATAATGAAACAATGCTGAATGACGTAGAGACGCTTTTAGAGTTCGGCGGTTTCCTCCAGCATAAAATAAATAAAATTAAATAAAAATAAAAATGGTGGCTATGGAACATTTCTCTACTTGAAATTTTAACGAATTGTTCTACCACTTCTACATGACCTGGAAATTTGAAAATTGTCGTGTTGATAGGTCTTAAGTTCCGAATACCTGGAAGAGTCCGAAAACAACAAAAAATCAATATGGCGGCTTTGGAACATTATCTGGTTGAATTTTTTGCGAATTGTTCAACCACTTGTTAATGATCTTGAGATCTGAAATTGGCATGCTGATAGTCCTTAAGGTTCTGATACCTAAAAAAGTCTAAAAACCAAACAGTTCAAAAGAAAGACTTAGCTTTACTGTTCTAAATGCTGATAGGTTAAAAGACATTTATGCCAGAAACGTTGAAATGCTGTAAAAATTCCATCACATTTTGATTTAAAATTAAGGGGCGCCAAAGCGTGATCAGTTTTGCGTCAAACGGTATGCATTGACGTCACGAACCTATTCTAAATCGTGAAACAGCGACGGATCTCAAATTACTTTTCTTTCCCTTAATTACTTTCCCTTTCTTTAATTTTATGTTAAAAAAATTATAGATTCACCGTTCGGAGATCGGGCATAACTGCTAGTTAATGAAAAAGAACCTGCGTACAAATTCGCTGTAATTGAATTTTGTGAAACACGGAGGTGAATAACGGGAAGGTTTGTTGTTCATCCAAGCCGAAGCTTTATTGAAATAAAAAGCAAATATATTTCACGTTACTGCGGTATTTCTTTGCCCATCTAACATTTACGTCGTTCGTCATTTTTTTTACGTTATCTTTTCTCTGCACCGACGAAAAACTAATTGGTGACATCACATGTCTTGACTTACACTGTCAAATATTCGGCTTTAATTGCCTAGCATATTCGCGGAACTGTAGGTACGTCATGCAATTGGGATTTTATCATTCAGATCATGTATCCCTCTTTATAACTTTGGACACTCTCGCACATGCAGGTAAAACGCCCATAGGTTACCTTATTATTAGTTTCACCGTTCTATGTTTTATCCGGTACGATTTATTTCTCTTCAGGAATTAAATCGGACCACACCCGTTTAGTCTTGAACACATGAGCTCAAGATTAATCTCATAATTTTTTTCCCTTTCTGTAGCTCAGTTTTCCTGCCTGTAGACATGAGCGTAGTTTTCTTTTTCACGATATCTTTCTTTCAGAAAGATGGATCTGTATAATTTGAAATAAAATTATTTATACTCCAGGCTCACGAGGATCTCTGTTTTTTTATCTCTACATGAAAATGCTATGAAGATTTTCAGATCTCTTGTATATGTTCGCATCATTCCGCCTGGTAGTGTAGAGGTGTAATGCACTTATCTACCCCACGACATCGAAACTGAGTGGCGACTTCGTGATGATCATCTAAGGCTGTAAGAAGTCATTCAACTCTTATTGTAGGGTCACTACTTTCAGGAAAGGTACAGAGCTGGTTGTTGAGGGACAAAAATATTAGCCAATTTTGAGGTCCGCTATCAACTCTAAGCAGTCGCCTATACCAAATTTTGGGCATGTACTTCCAGGAAAGTTAAAGAGTCCGCGCCTCAAGACAAGAACACCATCTATGATATATGCGGGATTCGAACCCAAGTACGCTTCGGAAGGATGGTCAAAATCCAACGCCTCAGACCTATCAGCCACCGGGATGTCTAAATCAGGATCCAGTTGCAGTATATATATTTTTTAAGACAAGTGCTCTCCGACCAGGATTTAAAAGCCACTTTATTTCTTTTTCTATATTGCCCTTCCTTGATATCTATTGTCCGAGAAAAATACAGGCATAAGCTACCTCAAGTTTTGTCGCAACCATTTCGAAATCATCAACTCCTGTAGAAGCATTGTACATCAGATTTGACTTTCGTAAGTTCATTTTTAATCCCTTTTTCTTCTTTGCTTTTATCAGCAGGTTTCTGGATCACGCACTGCTTCCGCACAGACTGCGGTATACGTCGACCTTTGTTGAGAGATTCAGTTGTTCGGAGGTTATGGCTAACGCAGCTGTTCTTCACCAACCAAACCTTACTGTTGTTTGGAGGTGTTGTTAAACCCATGATGGAGGTTTAACTGTAATTTTAAAAGTTTCAAACGCAAACAATAACTTACAAGATTTGTAATTTTTTTTATTGGAGGTTTAACGACCACCGTGAGCAACTCGATGGGCTATAAACAGTCGCCCGTCCCTAGTTTAGGGGCACTGTTTCCAGGGAAGGGAGAGAGCCAGTGCCGTAAGACAAACACAACATTCATGCCTAACAGGGATTCGAACCCGGACCGCTTTTGGACGAATGATCCGCAGGTCATCGCTTAGACCACTGCGCCACCGGGGCAGCGATTTGCATTTTCAAAGGTAAGTAATCAGGCGTTCTTTCAATATTTTCAGGAGTAAACAGTATGGGGAGATTCTAACGCATTCAGATATCAACGTGATCCGTGACATCCTCAAAAACGTAGTGACAAAGTTTAACGCTTTACAAAGATAGGAAACAACACTTCGAGCAGTGTCACATTAAAAAAGCAGCTGTCCTTCCAATTACCAATATTAGTAGAATGAAAGCAACGCCCTTAATTTTTTTAGTATTTTCATTGCAACAACTTTAGCCTTGTGTACTTAAGCTCGTGTCTAAAAAATTTCAGATTTTGCAAAACTAAATTAGATTCAAATTTC
Source organism: Macrothele yani (assembly GCA_039090855.1). NCBI lineage: Eukaryota > Metazoa > Arthropoda > Arachnida > Araneae > Macrothelidae > Macrothele > Macrothele yani. The sequence continues at coordinate 194,948,757 of CM076995.1, forward strand.
ATTACCTTCTTCGCTATTCAGTGGTTGCAGAACGTTTGGAACTTGCACCGACAAAATAGGCAGTCGCTCCTTTTGAGGTTGCCTTTCAATTAGCGCAGTCTCTTACAAAACAAGGTAGGAGTAAGAATCTGTCAAGCAATGGAAAATATTGTTTTAAAACTGCTTCTTCCTTCATTATAACACTACTTTCTTTCTTGCAGAAATGATAAAGCTTTGCTGTACTTTCATGTGTCAAGTTAATTTAAAGATAAACTAATTCTGGCAGGCGAAAGAAATTTTATTCGGTCCTTCAAGTCGGATTATATCATCTTGTGCAGTTAATTAAGAAATGAAGCGACTTTTAGCTGTGCTTTGCTTCGAGGAAAGGAATGTCGGCGGTCTCAACAAGCCATTTCGACAGAAAAAAGAATTTTTTTTTCTGTTATCTAATGGAATTTTGTACTGATATAAAGCAATACTTAAATTAGCTTGTAAGTAGTCATAAAAGCCAGGCTTTAATCTTTCAATACTAGAGCGTTCAGGATTTGAAATATTAGCATCAGACGATAGAAAAATTGAACCAATTAAATGTGAGGACAGGGGAAGTCACAGTGGCTTTGAAAATAAATTCAGATTCATTTCTTAGAAGAAAAAATATTTTTTTTTTCATGAAATAATTGCAGCGTTTTGAGGAGATAAATCTTTATTTGAAAATATCGCTTTTAAAATAAGGGAAGCTAAATATTTGAATTCTCACACGCTACGATCCTTTACAACTTTTGGCATATATATATATATATATATATATATATATATATATATCAACGTACTGAGAGAACTAATTGAAAGAACAAGGGAATATGAACTCCCATGATGCATGGCTTTTCTCGATTATCAAAAGGCCATTGATTCTGTGAAACCATTAGCTGTTACAATGGCTTTGAAATCCTGCGGTATTGAAGATACTTTCATTAATATATTAATGACATCTATAAAACTGCAAGTGCAAAGATTCGGCTATTTAAGAATACAGCACCCATACAAATTGGAAAGGGAGTGAGACAAGGTGACACTATATCTCCCAAACTCTTTAATGCTACATTACAAAATGTCTTTCAATCATTGAACTGGGAAAACAAAGGGATAAAGATTAATGGAGATTATCTAACTCCCCTTCGTTTTGTTCATGACGTAGTCATTTTTGCAACTACCTCATCAGAGCTGCAGAGTATGATCCAGGAACTTCCTGACAAGAGTAAAGAAGTGGGATTAAAAATGAACTTTCAGAAGACGAAAGAAATGAACATTTATCGATTTTGAACATTTAATTAACATGTATCGATTTTGCAAGAAATGAACATTTATCGATTGATAGGGAAAAGCTAGAGATAACCGATACCGACATTTACCTCTGACAGCAGATATCAAGTGCGGGTCACATTGATGAAGAAATTAATCAGCGTATAAAACTTGCCTGGAGTGCTTTTGGAAGAAACAGCATAATTTTCAAGTGCAATATGGCGATATGTCTTAAAAGAAAAGTGTTTGATCAATGCATCCTTACAGGGCTTACGTATAGTGCAGAGACGTTGACCTTAACCAAAAAAGGCATACAAAGACTGCAGACAACTCAAACAAGCATGGAGAGGTGCATGCTTGGTGTAACCAGCAGAGATAAGAAGAGGAACCCGTGGATCAGAAAATTGACAGGAACGGAAGACATCATGATCAGAGTAAAATCCCTGAAATGACAATGGGCTGGACATATTGCCAGAAAGACAGACCACAGATGGACAAACGAAATGTTTGACAGGATTCCAAGGGACAGGAAAAGACCCAGAAGAGGACCATATGGGAAATGGGTGGATGGAATTCAAAAGTATGCTGTAGTGACATGAAGAAGACTGGTATAAAACATACCGTTGTGAAAACCGTTTAGACTGTAGAAACTTGGGAAGACCTTCATGCAGCAGTGGATTGGTGATGGTTGACAATGGTGCTGATGCTGATATACGCATAGACACATAAGCACACTGTAAACAAAATGTGTCACCCCTGGCAGAACTTACCTAATAACTGGTGACGGAGCCTTTTGCCTCGATAACAGCATGAACCCGATTGTGGATGTATTACAAAACTGTGGATGTATTGAACACTGATTTGCAGCCACTTGGGTGTCAATCGGTCCCAAAGTTCCGCCAGAGTACATGGGTGTCTATTCCGTCGTTTCATCTTCTGTTCCAAATGATCCCACTGATTTTCAATAGGATTTAAATCTGGCGATTTGACAGGTCATTCGAGGTGAGACAATGTTGCTCATTGTTCGTCGTGCCACTCATGCACAGTTTTAATCCTGTGCACAGGGCAATTATGGTCTTGGAAGACAGGAGTTGCAATGTGATGCTGTTCCTGGAGATATAGGGCAAAGGGCAACACTTTTTCATCAGAATGTGGAAGTACGCATGCTGGTTCAAATTCATCGTCACTGCAATGAGAGGGCCCATTTCGTGGTAAAAAACATACCCAAAACATTACAGAACTGCCTACAGCGTGAACGGCACCTTCGACGCAATCAGGATCAAAGGTTTAATTGTGCCTGCGATGCACTCGTCGCCTTTAATCATTGGAATACAAGCAAGAACGAGACTCAAAAGACCAAATTACTCGTTTCCAATCCAACCAAAACGACACCCATTAGACCAAATTACTCGTTTCCAAATCCAGTTCCCGTACATTTCGGAAGGGGAGGGGGGGGTGATTTAGCGCGAACCCGCTTCTCGAAGTCGATCCGCAAATGTTCAATTGGGTTTCTGCCAGACGAACGTGGAGACCCGAGCATTCACAGAGAGTCACCAGCATGTTCCTCGAATCACTCTTTGACGGTCCTGGAAGTGTGACAGGTTGCGTTATCCTGTTGGAAATGGCCATCCCCAGCAGGGAACACAGTTGCCATGAATAGGTGAAATTGGTCCGCATTGATTTTCAGATACCTCACAGCCCTGAAGGATTGTGCTTTTGAATAATGTGGCCTAAAGTATCGCATGAAAACATCGCACAAAGCATAACACCGCCTCCGCCAGACGGATTGAGCCCAATAGTGCATCCAGATGCCATAGTCTCGGTTGGTAATCAGCGTATCCGAGCTCGGCCGTCTACGTAATGCACCAGGAATCTTGATTCGTCAGACCAGCCCATTTTCTTCCTGTCATTCAAGGCCCAATCTCGATTATCTTGGGCCCATTTCATACATTGTTGGCGATGACGTGCAGTGAGCATGGGGACCCTGTTGGGTCTTCGGCTACGCAGGCCCATGCGCAGAAGGCTGCGATGAACTGTGTGTTGTTGCACATCGCCCTGTTCGCCACTGTTGTAGCTGCGGGTGATTTGTCGCACTGTGGCCCTGCGGTCGCTGTGAACAATGCCCTACAGTTTCCGCTCTCCTCTGGCATCAATGGTCTTTCCTTTCCTTGGAAGCAGTGACCCTAAATTAGAGAAGGCGGATGATTATGTAATACATATATATCAATGAGATGTTCACGTGGGTCGTTAAACCTCAAAACAAAATAAACTATTGCTCGCGAAAACGTATGTACTCCAAAGAGGACAGTACACGTTAAATGTGCCGAGTGCTGCCATTACGTAGTACAATATGATTGATCGATGAACTAAATTACCTAATTCAAGAGCTTTACACTTTCTGTAACAATGTAATAACTACTACGGATTTCCTTTTGAGCGAACGTTGCCACGAAAGAGTCAATTTCGGTTGACATTCTGTAGAAGCAATGTGTCCCCTGTTCTCCTGCTTTGTTCCGATTATTTCCAGGCATTCAATTCAAATAACAGTTGTGGAATAATTGAAAGATCACGTGCGTTAGGTTGAAAGCAAATAAAGAACGGCTCGAAGTAAGGTGACTCTAGCGTTCGGAAATTATTTCTTAGTGAGCTTTACAAATATTTACAATACTTCTCTAGCAAACAAATTCGCCGCCCTGGTGGAGCGGTTGTCTAAGCAACAGCTCCTGCTCATTCGTCCGAAATGGGTCCGGGTTCGAATCCCGTAAGGCATCGATATTGTGTTTGTCATACGGCACTAGCTCTCTCCCTTCCCTGGAGTCAGTGGTACTAAATTAAAGGACTGGCCACTGTATATAACCCATTGAGTTTCTCACGGTAGTCGTAAAACCCACAGTAAAAAAATCCTGTAGTAATTCTTCTGCAACCTGACGTTGGTTGTCTGACGTTCTGGCGCTCCACAATATGCACCATTATGACTCAAAATGACGCCAACGTAATGTTATTGAAACAGCTGCTAAAACAAAAGACTGTTGTTAGCATTCGGCATTGGCAGCAACACACAGCGTTCTCAAATGGTCAGCAACATCAGCTGTTGCCTTTCCTATGTTCATGACTTCCAAATAACAACATCTTCACAAAGTTGCGTGAGCCCATATTATTTCAGGGACTTTGTTCAGAAAGTTATTATATTTTTACGACATATAAGTATACAAATTTCTGTAGGATAACATATAAAACCATAAAAATGCAAAGATACACGATGCCGTCATTCTTTATTAGAAAAATATATTTTGTTTCATTTTCCTCAAATTTAATATATTCTAAGCACCAAAATAGCTAAGAGATTATATAGTACGTAGTTATTGGAACGTCGAACGTGAATCAAGAGCATCAATCAAAATTCAGGACCACTAACTCCCGGGAAGGTTCAGAGATAGCGCCTTTAGACGAACACCCCATCCAGGTAGCATAGCCATGCAACTTAACATAAGCCCAACACTGAGCCACGGTCTTTTTGGAATAGTTGACGGTGGCTCAGTGCTGGGCCTACGTTAAATTGCAGGGCTGTGCTACCTGGGCACCTATGCCTATACCTGGGTATGAAGAGGACGAATGGTTCCAGCTTATCAGCCCATTAAACAACCAATAATCGTCGGTATGTGTGTCTAGTGTAAAATAAGGGCTACTCGTCTTTATTTGTTTGTAAGAATTGTTGTCCGTATATGAGGGAAGATTACGTCTATATACCTGAAAACGCTGAACTTGATTTTGTCCCACATATACTTATATCTCTTGGATTACAAGCGGAAGCCTATGATATAATTTATTACAAGTTTCATAAGCACTCCAAAGACTTTTAATTTCGTTCTTTTTACTTAAAACTGCATAAGCACGTTTGACAAGCGTTTTACAGCATTTCTTAGCCAAAAGCATCTATTGGAACAGCACTTTTTTCAAAACTGCCTAAGCAAAACCTGGGATACCGGACTTTTCGAACATTCTTTATGAGCACTTCTTAAGCATTTACTTTCTTTCAGAAAACTAACACCACTTGGATGGTTCAAGTACCTCTAGTCGCCCAAGTGTCCGAGTGATCAGAGGCTAGATTTTAAGTTGTCGCCCGAGCTAGACCTGGATCCACATGAAGCATGGATATGTGCTAGTTCTTCCAATGCAGGTCCTCTTTCTTCTAACTGGAAACAGTGGCCCCAAATTTGGTACAAACGACTCCTTATCGCTCTAAGATTTGTTCATAGTGGTCTTTAAACCGCCAAATGAAGCAAAAAAAGTACCTCTCTCGATATCATAAACTACTCATACATATACACTGGCGTGCAAATATTAAGGACGAGACGGTTTTTCGAATGTAACGTCGTGCAGAAGTGCTCCACATCGACTCAAATCATACCATAAGATCCCCAAGATGTAAGAATATGGGATAAGTGAGCAAAACCGTCCAAACAAGGAATCCAAAGGATATAAAGACACTTTATTGAAAAGGTAGATTCGTGCACAACTGGACAGAAAACAGAAACGTTCATGTGACAGGCGGCTGCCAAGAAAAATCAAGTCTTTAGTAGGGGATATGATTACCTCTGACAGCGTTGCAGGATTTACAACGTCTGTCCATGCTGAGGACGAGGTTGTCAAGGAGCCATTCCTCTTATAGCGCTAAACGCAGCTGCGGAATAGTTGCTGGCTGCTGGTGACCTGCTGCCAAGCATCTCCCGAGAAGGTCCCACACGTGTTTGATTGGATTTAAGTCCGGAGACCTTGCGGGCCAATCCATGCGTTGAATATCTTCACTCTCCAACAGCCCTGAGACAGCCACTGTACAATGAGATGTAGCGTTGTAGTCCATGAAGAGGAACTCAGGACCCACAGCGCCTCTAAACAGACGCACGTGAGACAGGAGAACCTCGGTACAATTGCGGACACCAGTGCCTGAACCTTCTTGGAAGATGTGGAGGTCAGTACGACTAACAATCATGATACCGCCCCAAACGGGAACTCCGCAACCTCCAAACCGGTCCCTTTCGATAATGGTGGAGGTGTGATTGCGTGTTCCCTGCTCTCTCCAGATGTGTATACGTCCAGAATCGCTCGTCAGACTAAATCGGTTCTCATCCGTAAAGAGAACTTGACCCCATTTCTGATGTATCCAGTTATTGTGTTCCTGGCACCACAGAAACCGCCGTCTCCGATGACAAGGCGTTAATGGCAGACACCGTACTGGTCGTCGTGCAAATAGACCACCTTTGTGCAGCTTCCTGGCCACTGTAAAACGCGATAACGGACTTCCAGTTGTATGTTACACGTGCCTTGCGATTTCTCCCGCTGTCTGCCGTCTGTCTCTTCTCGCCTGTAGGGTAATATACCGGTCATCCGCCGCCGTGGTTGGTCGTGGACGACCATTCCTAAACTCTCCGACAGCACTTTCCGACAGCTGTTCCTGTCGTTTGAAATGCTCTCCAAGCTCGTGAAACGATGCTGTGAGCGATCCTGAACTCCTCGGCGACACTAGTCCCACTTCGACTTTCTTCCAACTTCCCGATGACGCGACCTCGGGTAAAGTCAACCAGATGTCGTCTACTGGATTGCCTGTTGGCCATATCACACGGTGGCATCAACTCGACGTCGTTCAAACTGATGTACAGCGTGCAATAGATTTCACCGTGTTGCTGAGCGTACCCCGCCCGTGTGCTTTATACCTTTCCGACACTCCCCCCTACGTCATGCTGCATATATGCGCATGACCTACCGTTCCGGACCCTATTCTATCTCCTGAGTGGTCTTTTGGTCCGTTCTGCCTGCTCGTTCCTCTGTTATCCTAATTTCTCCTCTTCGTCCTTCATTTTTGAACACCAGTGTACTATCAGGCTGCAGTGATACCTCGTGAAAACCTCTACGACTAATTACCGCTAATAAAATACCGATGAGACCCCTTGAGCATCTTCTCTACCGAATCGAATGGATCTGAAAGTGCTTATGGGTAATATGAAACTGTGAGATTTCGTAAAACCTACGATCTGGAAGGTACTCAACGATAAAGATCCCAAAATATCCCTCGAACAACTAGATATTGTTCATAAGCACCATTTTGACTGTTAATTTGCGTCCGTTCCTCATGAGCATCTACATTATTTGTTACAGTAATATGTAGACTTTGTTTGAAGAAGACTCTTAGACGTCTTCCACACGTTACGTGTATCTCTTAAAAACTTTCGGAGTCTCCATTTATCCATAAGTTGTCATCAGCTGAAGACTGATTGATCTTTCCTCCCTTCGTTTATATTTCAGATGCCAAGATATTTTAACGGATGAGAATGCAATGTATTTTTACTCCAAAATAACAAAAATGTACTTTCATCACTGGCTTCCTCCGAATTCCTTGATTTTAGTGCTGGGCGAGATCAAAAATTTGTGGAACATCTGGGTTTCAGTTCTCAGTGAGACATGAAAACTGTGAGAGGTTTGGGTTCTAGTTTTGCGTGAGATGTGGTTTTTTCGTTTCTCTTTCTACATGTTCCTGGAACAAGTAATGCTAAACGAGCTGTTCCTCACCATTGATTACTCAGTAGCGTTGCACAAATATCGGAAACAAGAAATACGTCATAGAAAGTCTCGCGGTAATGAGCACGGAACACATAATTTATAACATTTTCTGTCATTGGAATTCCTCATGGAATTTCGAATTAACTTCCAGGATGACGTATCCACAGACGATAATTTTAAGATCTCCTGTATAACACTGCTACCTAAATACACTGCCGGACAATTGCTAAGGACGGATGACAATAGCAACGATAGCAACAATAAAATGGAAAGCAGGAAAATGTGGAAATTAGCATAAGTGCGGGATACAGTAAGACGTGTTGTGCGTATGCAAATTTTGGATTGCCGAACTTGTCCGTGACGTCATAGCGCTGATAAGAGATATAAAGGATTTGACGCGTATTGACCGTTGTTGTTCACACGCAAAGTTGAAAGGGAAAGAATCAATTGGCGAACTTGCAATTTTCAGTATGTCTTCCCGACATCACCTAGATGATTTTACGCGTGGCCGTATTATTGGCAAGATTGAAGAAGGGCGAAAAATAACAGATGTTGCCAGGGAGTTCGACGTCAGCCACAGTGTTGTTTCAAGGCTTTGGAAACCATTTCAAACAAATGGAGAGTGTAGCAAACGTCACAGGGGAGGTCGTGTTCGCAGTACGACACCTGCAGAAGTTAGCTACATAGTGCTATCAACAAAAAGACACCGGCGCAGCACAGCTAGTGAGGTAGCAAATCAGTTTATGGCTGCTACTGGCAAGCGGATCTCCCGAAAAACTGTCGCCAGACGTTTGCATGAAGGAGGACTATACGCCCGCCGTCCTGTTGTGTGCATCCCATTGTCCAGACGTCACCGTACCGCCCGTTTGCAATGGTGCCATGAACATCGCAATTGGACTGATAACGACTGGTCTGCTGTCCTCTTCTCAGATGAGAGTAGATACAGTATATCGTCTATTTGTCGACGACAACTGATCTGACGTGATAGTGGTACTGCATATTGTCCAGCAAACATACAGGAAAGGGACCGATATCCGACATGTAGTGTCATGGTATGGGCTGGCATCATGATCAATGGCCGTACGTCCCTCTATGTGCTTCCAACTGGGACTATGACTGGCCAACGATACATTAATGATGTTCTGCTACCTCATGTTCTCATGTTCCGTGGTGCTGTCAGTGATAGATTCATTTTCATGGACGACAACGCAACATGTCATCGAACAGTCGCTGTCCAGGAGTGTCTTGAGAGCGAGGATATTCAACGCCTCGTATGGCCAGCACGTTTTCCAGATCTGAATCCCATTGAAAATGTGTGGGATGCTTTGGGGAGGAGTCTTGCTGGTCGCCAATGCCCTCCAATAAACAAGGACACCCTCATCCGTGCACTGACAGAAGAATGGGATAAATTACGCCAACAGCTGCTTGATAATGTTGTGCAAAGCATGACACGACGTGTGGAATCTTGCATCGCCCTCCATGGTGGCCATATCCCGTATTGACATCTTACGCCGGAACGCCTGCGGACGGTAATTGCATTTTTTTCACGTTTACGTATTCTGCACAAAATGGCCTGTTTGTCCCTTGAACACGTTCCAAAGCCTTCTGGATTTCATAGCACAATAAATTGTCTTTCTTGTAATGTCCTGGCATTCTGACATTATTTTATTTCACTTGGCATCCAACCACACTTACTTTTTTATGCGCTATATAGCCGTTTATGATCCGTCCTTAGCAATTGTCCAGCAGTGTAGATCATTTTATAGTAGGAAATGCTAAAAAGCATTGAATAGAAATGTAGTTTTGCACGTTCACCAACCTAAAAGCAAAATAGCGGATTGGGAGAAGTACAAAGCATGAAGGCATGTTTAAATAAACATATACTGTGTGGTGGGTTAGACAGTATATGTTTATTACCATACTATGGTGCAAGTTTGCATCATGCTGTTGACTTTTGTTTGCACCACACAGTGTTGTATCTCTTCTCAGAACCTCGTACAGCTGCTGTAGAACAATATTTTGGTGCAACCTACCACAAAATTTTTAACAGTATACCTGACAATCGTTCGATCTGTGACCGGGTTTGATTCTAGATGAGATATACATATGTGCTTCTCGTACGACGCTGACACTGTCTCCTGTGTATTAAAGTAGCCGAAAAAGGCTACTATTTATCACCATATATCCTCTAGAATTAGTTTTTTTTTTTGATTAGAGGTTTAACGACCACCATGAGCAACTCAATGGGGTATAAGCAGTCGCCCGTCCCTAATTTAGAATCACTGGTTCCAGGGAAGGGAGAGAGCCAGTGCCGTAAGACAAACACAACATCCATGCCTCACCGGGATTCGAACCCGGGCCCCTCTCAGACGAATGATCAGAGGCCATCGCTTAGACCACTGCGCCACCGGGGCGGCTAGAATTAGTTAAATCATGTAAAAAGAAAGATACACTTACTTCTTGCAGACAGAGAAGGAGCTTTTCGCCAAATTTTCACGAAAAAGTTAGGAAATTGTGACACACCAAATTTGGTATTTGTTCCATGCTACTTTTCGGAAAATTTGGTGATCATAAAAAGCGGACACGACGTAGAATGTTTTGACTATGGCTGCAAAAAATGCATCAGATGAATTCTTTAAAATACACATCTGAAAGTGATCTCTGAAATGTTGAATGAAGAAGATCGATATCTTTTATTCACCATCTAAGTGGTATGAATTGAAGGTTCTCTATTTCCATCTCTGGTGACACAATAATGTAAGCCCATTCTTATACCCGATGGCTCTTTCGTAGATCGAGCCATCTGTTGTGAGCTTGCCATACCGTATTGCCCTTTTCTTTCTTCACGGAACCGACGGCCTAAAAAAGGAGCAGGCAACTGCTTATAGCCCTAAGAGAAGCTCACGTAATCGTCACCAACAAAAATAAATTGTGTCTATTTGCTCAGCAGAAATACCCTTGTGCTGAATAACTGATGAAAGTTTATGCACTTCATTATGAATCAAAACTCATATGTTTTGAGGTCAATACAAGCATTCTATACTTTAGCGATGATGATAAATTTAATATCGTACTATTAGAAATAACGCTAGAATGAAACTTTCGTGCATTTAGTCAATCGCATTTCAGTTGGAATTTGGCAAAATATTAGGTAACCTAAAAAGTCGTGCGGTTTTCGATAGAGTTCGATGCAGTGACTTGTTTAACTTTACAGAGGTCAGTAGAGCGCAATTTTTTATGCGAGGCATAAGGCACAGATACTCGTGAATCAATCGGTGTGCTCTGACTTGATGTGTACCCTTGTTCTGTGACTTAGAACCCTTTTAAAACGTCAGTTGAACCTGGTGAACTTCGGGCTTGTTTGTTTTACGAATTTCAACTCAGTACGAAGGCTTCAGATGTAAGATATGTGTGTCATTTGGAAAAGATGCAGTAGCAGAACGTATTGAGCAAAAATCGTTTTAAAAATGTGTTTCTAGTAATGAATCACTTGAAGGTACACCACGTTCAGGAAGACCCTCCATCATTGATAATAAAGAATTACGTGCCGCTGTTGAAAATAATTCCAGATTAACATGTCGAGAACTTTCACAAATGCTTAACCTGAGTGGTGAAATAATTCGTTTACACTTGCATCAACTGGGATAATCATGGAATCTAAGCAAATTGATCCCACATGCATGAACTCTATTGGTTACCTGATATTTTTTTTGTTTAAATTTAACGCTTTGGCCCGATATCTAGCAGATTTTTTGTCGAAACCGCTACTACACGGTTTCGGTTTCTTCTTTCACATACTAAGAGGTGTAAATAGATTTATCCTCTGTTTTTGTATTTTGTTGATGGTTTAACCACCAAAGTGAGCAACTCAATGGGCTATAAGCAATCGCCTGTCCTAATTTACGGCCAAGCACAACATCTGTACCTAACCGGTATTTGAACTCGGACCTATTTCGGGCGAATAACGCGGTGCGTAAAACATCTCAAAATTAGATTTTCGGTTTTGTACGATTTCCGTAATAGAAACCAAATAGAAACGTTTAGGAAAGTAATGGGTTTCGTCGTTGAAATCGGCGGATTTCTGTGCCTGCACTGCGAATAAGCAGAATCAATTCTATTTTGTAGGCTATTGTAGATGTCGAAAAATATTAATATCGAAGATAAAGATAATTTGTGTATATAGTAAAAGTTAGGAGTTCTTCCATTTACGTCGTAAATTGTTTAATCCTACACCGACGACTACACTGATATTCAGTCTACATTAATTACCATTTGATCTTGCAGATGATTCAATCTACTTTGACCGCTCTGAGTAATGAAAGTTATAATTCCCCCTGACGGGATTGATAAATTCCAGTGGTTTCCAAACTGAGGATGATTAGTGTTTTCACTAAATCTTTCCTGTTCTACATTGTCAATGAAATCTCGAAATGAAAACTTGTCACTATTTGCTGGGAAATGTATTGGCGTTTATGCTGAGAATCGACTGGTTTTTTTTTTAAAGAAACACCAGGTATGAATATCGGGCAACGAGAGAGTGCTGAATTGAATATGCGTACTGGTTTGCTGCTTTTCCTTACCTTCATGCTTTACCCTTTTCTTTCATTTAAGCGAATGTGACAGACTGCATTTCGTATGCTTCTAGTGTTTTTGGCGTGCATATTTCGGTGTTTCGCAGTCCAAGATTGGTTCTTACACCTCAAGAAATTGAAAAGGAAAGAAATGGAAATGGAATTGTAGGAACTGAAAGGAACATATTCTGTATCGGTATTTTGACCACTACCTGTTGTGTTCAGAAAATAAATGATAAAAGTGTTGAAAGCAGTATTGATTAAATTTTCTGAAATGTGTTCGCCTGTGAAAAGCGAATCCATTTGTTTTAGATAAATGCAAAACTGTTTATGTCTTTCAGCTCGTTATGAAATGACGTACGTTTTTGCACATCCTAAAAGAACATTTCCTCCATGAAGGCCCCCATGGCAAGGGTCTTTCTTTTCTTGTCTTTTCTTTTCTTCCGTTGCTCTCTAAGCGTTGAACCTTCAGGTAGCGAAAAAGATGCGTAAAAGAAAAATGTAAGGCTATGCGAAATAATGTGATAGGAGGTCGCATAGGGAGAAAGAAAAGCATTTTTCGAAGGAAACTCTCATCGAAAGGAAAATTAAATTTAACCAGAGTGGATTGTTTTTTCTGGTCTCAAGCTCCGACCCTCCGGAAAGAGCAATATGAAAAGTTGAAAGCAAATTCCTTACCGCTACTTTTTTCCCACTTGGGTATCCTTTTATTTCAACAGTGTTTGTGGAAAGTTTCGGTATGTATTATTTCCTAGAATTTATAGAAATGCATTAAAAGGGAAAATGAAGGTGGATTGTCGCTTTCATTAATTTTGCGGATCACTTTTCTCGCCTTCCAACTGATTACAGCAAAGGAAAATGTGAACGAAATGAAAATAGGGCCCAGTTTAATTTGTTTAACTGATTATTTTGCCGTAAAGAAGCGAGCTATTCTGAATAGAAAGCTCATATTTCAAAGAATAAATTTCTTGACAAAGATTCGTTCCATTGATTTTCATCGCGTAATTTTATGCTATTCATTTCTGAGAAGCAACACTCTTTGAATACTAGGCGAAACTAAGGCCTGCCTGCTCGATGGCCGAGTTACAGTGTTACCAGATTCTTTCACCTGAAATAAGTATAGATCAGTTCTTAAAAAACCAGCATAAATCAGTAAATCCGATTTTTATCTTGAAATGTGTACCACCTCACAAATGTAATGTAATTATGGATGTGATCTCAATACGAAGGAACACTTAAATCTACTGGTATGTCAAATATCACCAGTATTCCACTAACTACTTTTAAACAGGTGAATGATAATTCAAACCAATACAATCCTGAGTCATTTTTTGTAAGATATTACAGATGATCAGCTATGTAAAATAATGCTGATCAATGAAACTAAGGTTGGTGTAAATAACCATGGTATTTGCTTTTTAATGTAAACACTGATGGATCGGTCACACTTGTCTTCCGAAAAGCAAAGAGTTACGTACTTACACTTCTTACCCAAAGTACGTGCAATAAGTGATAAAGGTTTACTAAGTGATACTCAATAAGTGATAAAGGTTTACTAAGTGATACTAATAAGTGAACAAAGTTTAGTGAGTGATACCCAAAGTACGTGCAATGAGTGAAAAAAGTTTCCTAAGTGGTACGCAAAGTACGTGCACTAAGTGAAAAAAGTTTACTAAGTTATACCCAAAGTACGTGCTTTAAGTGTAAAAAGTTTTCTAAGTGATACCCAAAGTACGTGCAAAAAGTGAAAAAAGTTTACTAAGGGATACTCAAAGTACGTGCAATAAGTGAAAAAAGTTTACTAAGTGATACCCAAAGTACGTGCACTAAGTGAAAAAAGTTTACTAAGGGATACTCAAAGTACGTGCAATAAGTGAAAAAAGTTTACTAAGTGATACCCAAAGTACGTGCACTAAGTGAAAAAGTTTACTAAGGGATACTCAAAGTACGTGCAATAAGTGAAAAAAGTTTACTAAGTGATACCCAAAGTACGTGCACTAAGTGAAAAAAGTTTACTAAGTTATACCCAAAGTACGTGCTTTAAGTGTAAAAAGTTTTCTAAGTGATACCCAAAGTACGTGCAAAAAGTGAAAAAAGTTTACTAAGGGATACTCAAAGTACGTGCAATAAGTGAAAAAAGTTTACTAAGTGATACCCAAAGTACGTGCACTAAGTGAAAAAAGTTTACTAAGGGATACTCAAAGTACGTGCAATAAGTGAAAAAAGTTTACTAAGTGATACCCAAAGTACGTGCACTAAGTGAAAAAGTTTACTAAGGGATACTCAAAGTACGTGCAATAAGTGAAAAAAGTTTACTAAGGGATACCCAAAGTACGTGCACTAAGTGAAAAAAGATTACTAAGTGATACTCAAAGTACGTGCACTAAGTGAAAGTGAAAAACGTTTACTAAGTGATACCCAAAGTACGTGCACTAAGTGAAAAACGTTTACTAAGTGATACCCAAAGTAGGTGCAATAAGCTAAAAACTCTCATTAATACAAATATTTTACAACAGACATTTTTGTAAAATTTTGGGATTTTAACATAACTACGGAGAATCATTGCCCAAAAAACTAATTAGTTATCTATATTTAAAAAATATACTTCATGACAACCAGTATGAATTAAAAAACAATAATAGGTAATTGACGTTGAATAATTTTAGTCTTCGTTAGCTTTTCTGTTCGGACCAATTCTGAGAGAGTCTTGTCCATTGGAGCAGTAGACGGTGAGTACTGAAAGAATGCATACAATCTTAGACATCATGTTCCTGAATGTGTAGGTGGTCTTAAATCAAAGAAAAATCAGTTGATAAAAATCTATCAGTAGACAGGAGACAAAATCAGTAGATTTACTGATAAATCTGTAGAATGGCAACGCTGCCGAGTGGTCTAATGCGATTGCTTTGGTTCAATCGTTGGAGGTGGGTCCTGGTTCTAATCCCTGGTAAATCACGGATGGTGTTCTTATCTTACGGGACTGGGTCCTTCCCTTTCGTGGAAATGTGGCCGTAAATTTGGAACAGGCGAATGCGTATATCCTATTGAGTTCCTTTAGGAAGTTTTCAAATCCCAGAACAAAAAATATAAAACCAAATAACCGTTTTTTGTTTGTTAGGAGGACCACTGTGACAACTCAATGAAATACATAAAAGCAGCTCCCATCCTAATTAGGCCCATTGGTTCCTGAGAAGAGAGAGGGTGCCAGTGTCGTAAAAAAGAACATATCATTCATGCCTCATCCGTAATTGGAAAACTGGCTCAGTTGGCCGAATGGTCAGCACCCAGCGGTTTGACAACTTCGCTACACGGGCGAAAGAAATTTCAGAAGCAAAAATTGCATAAAATAATTGGAAATATCTTTATGGAACAATGGGGAACTGCCAAAAGATGTATCTGTAGGTTCATTAGGTAACGTTTAATTTTACTATGATTATTAGCACTTGTATTAAAAATTCTCAAAGGGAGATATTAGATATTCTTTGAACCAGATGCCTGCATTTTCGTGAGATACTGCCATTAGCATTCGTCATGAAACCGTTTTTACATATAACCAAGCGCTTCGTCAGATTTTCCGTAATTAAATATTTAATTACGTAAAATGTTTATTAAATAAGCATTTTACGTAATTAACTATTTAATAAACATTTTACGTAATTAACTATTCAAGAAGTATTTTATTAAACTATGTATTCAATAAGCAATTTACGTATTTAAGTATTTAATAAGCATTTTTCGTAATTAACTATTTCATAAGCATTTAGCGAATTTGCTATTAATTTGCATTTTACGTAATTAACTATTTAATAAACATTTTAAATAATTAACTATTTAGTATGCGATTTACCTTATGAACTATTTAATAAGCATTTTACGTAATTAACTATTCAAAAAGTATTTATGTAATTATCTATTCAAGAAGTATCTTATGTAATTATATATTTAATAAGGAATTTACGAATTAACTATTTAATAAGCAGTTTGCGTAATTAGCTACTTAAAAAGCATTTACGTCATTTGCTATTAATGAACATTTTACGCAATTGACTATTTAATAAGAATTTCACGAAATTAAGCATTCAAGAAATATTTTATGCAATTAACTATTAAAGAAATATTTCTTGTAATTATCTATTAAATAATCAATTTACGAAATTAACTATTTAATAATCATTTTACATTATTAACTATTTAACAAGCATTTTGCGTAATTAGCTACTTAATAAGCATTTACGTAATTTACTGTAAATGAACATTCTTCCATAGAAACAGTGGCCCCAGATTTGCTTATCTTATATACTTGATCCAGATAGTCTTTAGACATGGGAACAAACAGAAAAAAACCCTAAAAACTGTTAAAGTGTATTTATTATATCAACTCGTTCATTAGTGTAATCATAATGTTGGGTTGGACTTAATTATCCATTCGAAACCCGCACAATGCTGGGGAATCGCCAAAGATGGAAAGCAGCAACTGAACAAATAACTAGGAGGCGAATTATCAATTCGCCTCCTAATTTTGTTCAGTGGCTGCTTTCCATCTTTGGCCAATCCCCAGCATTGTGCGGTGTTCCATGAAGCAACCTGACATGTAGTTCGGCAGTTAATCACATTTGAGTCTGGCGAATTCGAGGCCCTGTGGTGCAGTGGTAGCATGTCCGGCGCGTAACTGGAAGACCCTCGGTTCGATTCCCGGTGGCGGTCGATGATAAATTTTCCGAGACTCACTTACAAACGTGAAAAGAATAAAGATAGATAGCAAAAAATTATAAATGCATAGTTTGTTGTATTTATTACACGTAATCCGGTCTCTACTTGTAACTGAGATCTTTTCGAACTTAAGGTAGACCATAGATATTAATGTTGCGCTGGTAACATGGTTTTTATATATTGAGTACAAACAAAATGAATATTTTTTTTAGATTTCGAAGTTCGGGAAGCCATATTCACTAGTATTCACTGCTGTAAAAGTCAAATGAAACAGATTGCATCTTATATACTTGATCCAGATAGCTCTTCAGATACATTTCAAATAACGATACCAGATATTATTGCATTAGAAAATACAGTAGGAGAAAACATGAACTAATCGCACCGATGATGCCGCCCATTATGTGCAGAAGTGTTGGGAGAATACTCGCAATAAATATAACGACCAGAACACATTACGTGGCCATCATGTGTACAATGAAGTGCCAAAAGTCATGGGGAACGTACCTAGTATCCTGCATGACTTCTTACACGATACTAGGTACAGCCAAACAGCCCAGCGAAAGTGCAGCAACTCGATGTGACATCGATTCCACAAGTGGCCGGATGACTTCTGGAAGATGTTGAGTTATGACGTCTGAACAGCCGCCCACAGTTCTCTGGTATTTGTAGGTGAGGATCTTGGGTGCAAATGGACCTTTCCACCACGTCCCCTAAGTGTACTATGGGGTTCATATCGGGCGAGCGTGGTGTCCACGCGATCCGTCGGAACTGCCCAGAATGCTCCTCGAACCAATTTTGGACAACGTGAGCCCGCTGACATTGTGCATGGTCTCCCTGGAAAATCCCATCGTTGTTGGGGTACATGAATTCCATGAAGGGCTGAAAATGGTCCCCCACCAGAGGAACAAAGCGATTACTCGTTAATGACTGTTTACGAGGACCGGAGGACCCCAACCGTGCCACGCAAAGACATCCCACTCGTGTATGGAACCACCACCAGCTTGCACAGTGCCTAGTTGACAACTTCGGTCCATGGCCTCATGGGGTTTACGCCATACACGAACCCTACCATCAACTGGAAACAACTGGTAGGATGACTCATAGGACCATAGCACATGTTGCTAGTCTTCCAGGGACCAATTATCGCGTTCACGAGCACAGGTGAGGGGATGTGTCCGATGTCGTGGTGTTAACAAAGGCACTCCTATGGGTCTTCTGCTTCCACACCCTATGGACGCTAAATTACGCTGCAATGACCTGATGGATATGTCTCTGGTACGTTCTTCATTGAATGTGGATGGTTTTTGAGCCAATTTCGCTTGTCTGTTAGTATGGACAATTAGTCCATGCTAACAGACGCCGTTAGTCGCAGTTATTGAACACGCATAGTAGACAACTTTGCTGTCCACGGTGGGTGGTAATATCCTCCTAGAAGTGTTCTCGGTACACACATGATACCGTGGACTGAGGAATGTTTAATGTTCGAACAACTTCGGAAATTGAATGTCCGATCCGTCTGGCTCTCACTACCATGCCTCGTTCAAATTCCGATAATTCACGTCGGCTTGCCATAATCATAATTGCGGTTGCCGAAAGGGGTCCGAGATCGAATCTCTGTAAGGCACGGCTGTTGTGTTTGTCTTACACCACTGGTTCTTTCCCTTCCCTGGAGTCAGTGACCCTAAATTAGGGACGGGCGACTGCTTATAGTCCATTGAGATGCTCACGATGGTCGTTAAACCACCTATCAAAAAAGAAAAAAATACTTGCGGTTGTTCAACTTGACGCACGGTATTTAACCTCGCAAATGATAAAAATCATGGCGTGTCGAAGACTTTATACGACGACTGCGCCAATTAAAAATGTGCATACTGGTATTCCATGACTTTTGGCACTACACAGACTTCAGTATATTCGCGTATGTTTGAGCATTTTTCTTTTTCTTTTAAAATACTAAGATATGAGCCAACTGAAAGTAAACTACAGTGAGCGAAATAATTATGTCCCACGTGTCAGTTATTCAACAAAAAAAGCATTACAATATAAGAAACAGATGACATTGAACAGATTGTGAAATACGTACAAGAAAGGCAAACAGTTCTTGTGCTCAAAAACATATTTGTACAGGCATTGTACACGTTCATGTGATAAAGAAGTCCGAAATGAGTAAGGCCCTCTGGGCATTTAATTCATATGTGTCACTTTTAGTAGCTGGAGATTTTTAATAATTTGTCCATTCATCTTTATTATTGTATCAGGCGTTCATTTCACGAGGTAAGCTGTGATACAAGTTCTGAATATACGTACTTCATATCGGTATAATAACATGATTTGATAATAGCTGTTTTCAAACTGTCCTTCTTCATGAAATGGCGGCGATTTTCGTACACCTTCCCTGCCAGCATATACCATACATTCTCTATTATGTTTCGATCAGTTAACTTTTCGACATATGAAGTTCGCAGTTGTCCTGCTGAAAGAACCAATTTCTCCCGGACATGTTAAGTCCGTTTCGAAACAACTGTTTGCGTAGCCCTTGTTTGTAACCATAACTGTTAATTTTTCCATCGACGAATGCAATATATATTTTCTTTTTCCAGCCGATAGCACCCCACATCATGACTGAATCACCTCCAAGATGTCGAGTGAAAAACACTATCGGTTCTTGTTTGTCATTTTTCTAATAACTGTGCATGCCATCCGGGCCATCCAGATTAAAAAAAATTTTCGGCGGCTCCAAATCATATGGTTGGGAGGGAATTCTTTTCGATTGACTTTGTGAACTAAAGACAGCATTGGACTCCTCTGGAGTTTTCTCGAACGAAATCCTGATTGCTTCAGCATTGTTGTGTTTATTGAAAAGTAACTGGCAAATTTCATTCATCGCGCAGTTGTCGATCTGGAACAGTTCTGTTTAATGTTTTGCTCCTCCGAAGACCCAGCTGGGTGTCTCAGGTAATTTCGGACGACTTTTAAGCTCCTATAGATAGCTAGGGCAATATCTGTAGCAACAATTTGTGCTTTTAAGATATGGACTTTCCACCGTTCAATGCTAAAACAGTCGAGAGCCAGAGGGAATGTTTTTTTTTAAACCTAACACTTTGAACATGTTATTTGAACTACTGTATTTATAAGACTGTAAGTAACGATGGGTTCTCAAGAGAATCCCACATGGATGTGTATGAGAGTATAATTGTTCCTACTCTGATGTATGGCAGTGAAACCTGAATACTATAAAAAAACAACAACATAGGAGTCGTTTGTATGCTGGAGAAATGCATTACTTACGGGCGGTTTGTGGCAAGACACGCTCTGATAGTTTGAGGAATGAAGATGTGTTGCAGTTGTGTAATGTGAAGCAAAATGTTGTTAGCAAGGTTTAGACTTATATTCTTAGGTGGTTTGGACATGCTGAAAGAATGAGTGATGAGATGCTTACTAAGAATTTTTTTTTAGTCCAAGTGGCATAAAAGGAAAGCCAGAGGAAGGCCCATGAAGTCGTGGGAGGGTCAGATTCAGGAGTGTCTGCATGAGAAAAAGATTATTTATCAGTACGAAGTATAGAAGGTCTTGTGTACTTCATGAATGTCAGTGAAGCACGAGTTGTGTGTCAATACCTCTATAAATGGAAAAGTTTGGTCGAGTTGTGTATCAAGATCTCTATAAATGGAAAAGTTTGGTCGAGTTGTGTGTCAAGATCTCTATAAATGGAAAAGTTTGGTCGAGTTGTGGGTCAAGATCTCTATAAATGGAAACGTTTGGTCGAGTTGTGTGTCAAGATCTCTATAAATGGAAAAGTTTGGTCGAGTTGTGTATCAAGATCTCTATAAATGGAAAAGTTTGGTCGAGTTGTGTATCAAGATCTCTATAAATGGAAAAGTTTGGTCGAGTTGTGTGTCAAGATCTCTATAAATGGAAAAGTTTGGTCGAGTTGTGTGTCAAGATCTCTATAAATGGAAAAGTTTGGTCGAGTTGTGTGTCAAGATCTCTATAAATGGAAAAGTTTGGTCGAGTTGTGTGTCAAGATCTCTATAAATGGAAAAGTTTGGTCGCGTTGTGTGTCAAGGTCTCTATAAATGGAAAAGTTTGGTTGAGTTGTGTGTCAAGATCTCTATAAATGGAAAAGTTTGATCGAGTTGTGTGTCAAGATCTCTATAAATGGAAAAGTTTGGTTGAGTTGTGTGTCAAGATCTCTATAAATGGAAAAGTTTGGTCGAGTTGTGTGTCAAGATCTCTATAAATGGAAAAGTTTGGTTGAGTTGTGTGTCAAGATCTCTATAAATGGAAAAGTTTGGTACGGCAACAGTAGGTAAATAATCAGTTCAAAATTTATCTGGTAGTTTGTATGTCTTTGTGGAGCTAACCTCTGAATCTCAGAAAACAGCTTAGTGATATGTATCTTCAAACAAACAATATGATAAATGAAATGTCTATAGCTGAACAGGGAGGAATCCAATAAATAATTGTAATCATACAGTAAGCGCGATATCTGTTTATGCTCTCAGAGTAGCAGTGAATAGTATTTTATATGAAAATAGCAATCGGAACTTTTACAAATAACGTAAGTTATTCTAATTCTTAATTAATCTTAATTTCTGCTCTTAATATTTTGTTTTAAGCTGCTTTAGAACGATAAGAAAATCAACAGCAGCTGGATTTTTATGTTAAAACAAAATTAAGTACTGTGAAAGGATACCTTTTCTTTAAATATTACATGGGGAAAGTAGTGGAAAATGTTTGACTCTTTCTTAAAGACAAAATGCTGAAAACAAATTGCGCCATCCTCAGCTACGAATATATTAGGTCATATTGTATAACTACCAAATGAAATTGAACGAATGTATGTATGAAATTTGAAACACCAAATTTAACGAAACTTATCTTTGCCCTGGAACTGACACTATTCCTCTTAGTGAGGGTCAAACATGTTTAGTACGGCTCCAAATGGGCATTACAGAATGCCCATAAAAGCCGTATCACGCAAATCGATATCGACATGAAGCGTAGTTTTCACAGTGTACGATGTTTACCGCTGCTTTCTCAGTTAGATGAAAACGATATCATTTGTCTCTCATTCCCTGTACTGTTTCAAGCTTCTTGAAATGCAGTCCATTGATCTCAAGATAAGAACATTGCGAACCGTAAGTATTCGCCATGTCCTTTTACCACGCTCCATTTGTTACGTATCGACGGAGGAAACCGACTGATCGCATTTTCTGAGATGTCTAATTCACGAGCTACTTCACGCGTCGCGGTATGTGATCAGTTGTCTTTCGCGTCGGCATAAAAGTTCCGTTTTTCTCCATTACCATACCAAGTACTCTTGCCTCTGGCTTTCGCTTGATATCTCACATCTTTTTTCACGAAGAGTGCTCTGCGTATTAAGCTTAACGACGTGCCTCGGAGAAAGTGCAAAGAAGTGAATTTTTATATATGGGAGAGAAAGTCTACGAGTTTGTTGGTTGCACGTCATTCCGTACTGTTTTCTTTCTTTTTTTCTGTTTTGCAGAAATCTTGCTTTACACTTCATTTATACTAAATTCTCCAAACATAAATTCACTGCGGGCAATTCGATTTTTAAAATCTTAAATTCTACATCATCGCTAATTGAAAGTCCGTCAATTATGACGGAGAAGAAATAAGATATGGAGACTAATTTTTTTAATAACCAAGGATTCGTTTTGTTTGTGATGTCCAAATGTGAAGGTGTGTTTCATGAACATTACAACAATAAAAAAATAACTAC
Organism: Macrothele yani; assembly: GCA_039090855.1. Taxonomy (NCBI): domain Eukaryota; kingdom Metazoa; phylum Arthropoda; class Arachnida; order Araneae; family Macrothelidae; genus Macrothele; species Macrothele yani. Next base: position 194,971,620 of record CM076995.1, read on the forward strand.
ATCGTAGAGTTGTTACGTCACACGCTGACATAATTCGCAGGCCGTCCCGGTGGCGCAGTGGTCTAAGCGATGGCCTCTGATCATTCGCCCAAAAGGGTTCCGGGTTCGGATCCCGGTGAGGCATGGATGTTGTGTTTGTCATACGGCACTGGCTCTCTCCCTTCCCTGGAACCAGTGAAGGGAGAGAGCCAACTTATAGCCCATTGAGCGACTGCTTATAGCCCATTGAAGGAAGAGAGCCAGCTTATAGCCCATTGAGTTGCTCACGGTGGTCGTTAAATCTCCAATCAAAAATAATAATAATAATAATAATAATTCGCAGTTTCCATTCACAGAACACTTGCCCCAAAACATTAAAACCTATGCTGGAAGTCACAAATATTTCTTTCACAGTTGGTGCTATGGTGATGACGTCACATAATTATTTTCGGGAAGCAGGTTTTATTAACTGAATACCTGCACGAAAACACGAAAAGCTAAGAACGACGTAAAAAATATTTCTTTCTGGGTTGTCGTTATGGTGATGAGTCATTCCACTGTGCCACCAAATTGGGATAAACGCACAAACGTTCAGACAAAACAAATTATATTGTTTGTGATGTTATTTTTTGTATTGGAGATTCAATGACCACCGTGAACAGCTCAGTGGTCTATAAGCAGTCGCCCGTTCCTGATTTACGGCCACTGATTCCAGGGAAGGGAGAGAACCAACACCGTAAGACGAACACAACATCCCTGCCTCACCGGGATTCGAACCCGGACCCATCTCGGACGAATTATCAGAAGCTATCGCTTAGACCAACGCGCCTCCGAGGCGGCAATATTTGTGATGTTAACGAAGATCTCTTATTTGATGTGTTTGAGTGTAATAATTATATGATATCACGAATTATGCCTGTCTTTTGCCAGATTAGCAAAAGGGATATTCATAGAAATAATTAGATAATTTTTGGTGCAGCTGTTGTAATTTATTTTCGTCTTTTGCTTCTGTTCGAAAAAGGAAGTGTAGCGAAGCAAGTCCCTTTTGCCGGTGGTGTTATTTGAACACACCTCCTCCTCTACGGAGCCGGATATTTCCATACTGGACTGCAACGTCAAAGCTTATCACTGCAAATTACCGTTTTGACTCTTCCGTTACCTCAATGGTAGATCACAGAAGAACAAATAGAAAGATCATTTCAAAACCTTATTGGCTGGATAGAACAAATGTGACCATGTCCATCCAAATTTCATCAATCAGCCAACATCAAGTTTGTTGACTTTACGTTGAAAATGCGGTGCAACCTTTAATATCAGGTAATTCCAAAATTATAATTCATATAATAAGTGCCCACGATAGTTACAACCTTGTCCCATCGATCGACAAGGATTTGAATCCCAGACTTGTAGAATTCCATGGGTTTCGATGCGAAAAAGGCAGATAGGGTTCGCCGTACCTCCTCCACATTTCGAAGTGTATGCCCAGCAAGATGGTTTTTCAGGCTGCGAAAAATGTGGTAGTCGGATGGGGAGATGTCAGGGGAATATGCTGGAAGCGGAAGTTTTCCTATCCGGAGTCCTGCAACGTAACACTGGTCATTTTCGATGTGTGTGGTTTTGCGTTGACTTGCTGCAGCAGTACGACTTTACGATTCACGAGTGCTGGACGTGTATCTTGCAAAGCAGTGCGTGGACGCTGCAGCTGCTGACAGTAAACTTCCCCTCTAATGGTTTTGTTGGGTGGCAGCAGCTCGTAATGGAATATGCCTTGCATATCCCACCACACAGACCCACCACCACACCTTTTGTGGGAAACGTCCTGATTTCGCCACTGCTGCAGGCCCATTCCCTTTGGGAAGCCACTACCGTTTGCACTTAATGTTGTGATAAATAATCCGCGTTTCATCGCCCGCGACAATTCTGTGCAAAAACGGCTCTCTTTTTTCACGGGAGAGCAAATAATTGCAAATGTCCACACCCTGTTGCAGCTGTTGTAGAGTAAGATCATGGGGTACCCACTTATCTAGTTTGGGCAAATAATCGAGGTCTTGCAGATGCCGGTAAATAGTGAAATGGGTTGAACGAACAGGTGTGGCCAATTCCTCGACTGTTGCCTGAGGATTTCCTTCAACAACAGCTTTCAGCACGTCGTTATCCAGCTTAACAGGCCGTCCGGGTAGCTGCATATCCTTGAGGCTGGTATCACCCCATCGAAATTTCTGGAACCAGCGTTGACATTTCCTGACCTCCAGGGTACCCGACCCATATACGGTATTGATGTTTCGTGTTGCTATCGTCTCTGAATGTCGATGGTGGAACTCATACAGCATAATGTGTCTAATGTGGTCTTCTGACACTGCCATTTCCTATGTGGTTTAAGTACAAAACGACTGCACCTAGAACTCCCGTTTGCGGTGTCAACTTGAAGGTCTGCTCGCGTGATCTTTTTTGTACTTACCGTGGTCGACGTCATAGTCTGTGCACCATAGACCTACTGTTGGGCTCGAGCAAAACGACAATACTTCTGGGATGACCTGATATATATTCCTGATTGTTTTAAATAAATTCTGTGTTTCCTTTCTACCAGATATGTACATCCTTTGCTTTAACGTCCTTCGAATAAATTTCTCACTGTTGGAAAGGCCACCCATAACTCTTTGAAATAAAAGCAGTATTCGGCAGAAAACGAGCAACATTTTTGAAGCTTTCTCCTTTAAATTATCTGGTGATCATGCATACTGGTAATGCAAACATGTCGCACACGATCAACGTGGGATGGCGTCAAGTGGCGTCGTGTTTTCTTCCGCGATAAGGTACGGTTTGCCATTGGGACCGTTAACTGGTGCGTACGTGTTTGGAGAAGAGCCAGCCAGCGCATGGATCTTAACTTTACCGCTGAAATGCACACGGCTTGTACAACGGGAGTGACTGTCTGGGGAGCCATTTCCTACGGCAGCGGGAAAATTCCTCCGTATCCCCTTCGCGGCTCAACGGTAAGTCGACGACAGTTGTAGTACCATTCTATCGCAGCATCGAAGAGCAATTTTTCAAATGGATAATACCCGGCCACGCCCAACCTCTCGCCGATGGAACATGATGGAACAACACCTTCCCCTATCCCGTAAATGTCGGCGGACTGGCCCGAAATTTGGACACTATCTGGCAGGCTCAGGACAATTACCATGAACTATATGAATCTACGCGGTAACTTCTTGTATCCGAGCCAGAGGTGGCGCTACAACGTACTGACTTCTGTCACTCTTGTGCCTGTTTTATCCGAATAAATGCCCCAACTGCTTTGGATTTGCAGTGACGTCCATGTAAATTGCTCATACCAATTTTTGCAGCCCCGGTGGCGCACTCGTCCGAGAAGGGCTCGGGTTCGAATCCCAGTGAGGCATGGATGTTGTGTTTGTCTTACGGCACTGGTTCTCTACCTTACCTAGAGCGAGTGGCCCTAACCTAGGGACGGGCGACTGCTTATAGCCCATTGCGTTGCTCACGGTGGTCGTTAGACCTTCAATAAAACAAAAAACAAAAAAAATAACATACTAATTTTCATCTTGATTGAATGTTCCTTCTGAGTGCTTCAGTTTTTTTGTTTTTTGTTTTTTTTGTTGCTCTACACGAAGAAAATTTCTAGAAACACAGTAAGGTAATTTGCTATATAAAAAATTTAAAAAAATGTTTTTTCTTGGGAAAGAGTAAAAATATTTTGTATCATGTCAGCAATATAAACAAGCATACATCGTTGAGCAATTACATTATAATTATTATTTTTTTTGCGATTGGAGGTTTAACGACCACCATGAGCAACTCAATGTGCTATGAGCAGTCGCCCGTCTCTAATTTAGGGCCACTGTTTCCAGGGAAAGAAGAGAGCCAGTGCCGTAACACAAACACAACATCCATGCCTCACCGGGATCCGAATCAGGACCCCTTCCGCACGAATGATCAGAAGCCATCGCTGCGATTATATTATAACCACCTAATTAATAAGCTGTAGGTCCGTTTTAGCCTGCAAAACAACGCTCACTCGGCAATTCCATGAGTTGGCGATAGGTATCCTAGGGTATCATGTACCATAATGTATACAGAAGGCCATCCAGTTCCTGTACATTTTGGGGTGGTGGTGATTTAGCGCGAACCCGCTTTTCAAATCGAACCACAAATGTTCGATTGGGTTCATTCATGTCAGGTGAATTTGGAATTTGGGGCATTAACAGAAAGCCACCAGCATGTTCCTCGAACCACTCCTTGACGATTCTTGCAGTGTGGTTGTAACGTATACTCTCGATTCACTTTCCTTTTGATTTTACTATCACTGGTTATTTTATTTTTCTATGTAAATTATCTTCTTACTGAACGAGATGTTATTTCTCGCGCTGAATGAGATCTGGCAATGAGTGTAAGTCATGACGTGGTGGTAGCCAGTATAAATAGGCGCGTTCAACGATGCAAGAGGAGCGCGTTTGTTGTATAGAGAGAGCGTTTGTTTATGTGGAGAGCTATTGTTTATGTGAGTAGAGCTTCGTTCATGTGGAAGGAGCTACGTGTTATTTGAGTAGCTGTGTGTGAAGATACCAGTAAAAGTTCCTAATAAAAGGTTTCACGTAAGTACGTCTTTCTCAGTTCATAGTACTGTCAGACCTCTGTCTGGCTGTTAGGTTTATTTCATTTAGTGTTATTAGTAACAACCAGCATAAGACTTTATTCATCTTAAATACTACTACAACATTACTACCAGTTATAAGTTTGTTCATTACTATTACTACACTACTAGCAGAAGACTTTATTCAGGATCTTAATTAACTAGTAACAACAACCATTTGAATTCACTATTAGAAGCTTAGTAGAAGCATTGAATTCATTATAATATTAGTGAAAGCTATATTCACTACAATTAGCTTAGTAGTAAAAGCGTTATTCATTATATGGTATGGTACATTATCCTGTTGGTAATAGCCATCAGCACCAAGTAACACTGTGGCGATGAATGGGTGAACTTGGTCCGCAACAATGTTCAAATCCCTGACAGCTGTCAGGGATTGTGCTATTGGGATAATAGGGGTTAAAGTATCTCAAGAAAATATCGCCCGCAGCATAACACCACCACCAGCAGTCTGTTTCCGCCCAACAGTGCATCCTTCCAATCATCCATGGTTCAATCTCGATGATATAGGGCCGATTTCATACGTTGTTGGCGGTGACGTGCAGTGAGCATGGGGCCCTGGCTCGGTCTTCGGTTACGAAAGCCCATGCACAGAAGGCTGCGATGAACCGTGTGATGTGACACATTGCCCTTATCACCACTGTTGTAGCTGCGGGTGATTTCTTGCACTGTGGCCCTGCGGTCGCTGCGAACAATGCGCGACCGTGTCCTCACCCCTCTGGCATACTGACGACCAACGGCTGGACGACGGTTTGTCGTTTGGCAATCTGTGCACCATCTTTGATACGTACTCACTACAGCGGTACATGAAAACCCAAAAGCCGCGCCGTTTCTGGGATCGTAGTTCCGAGGTGCCATGCCGTTACAATTTGTCCTTTATCGAACTCCGATAAAACGGCAGCTTTTCCCATTCTGACTCCGAACACTCTACTAACCGAAAGCCGGTCGGTCCTCGGGTTTTATATAAACTGCTCTGTAAACTTCCCCTGCGCCACAGTTCGGTCTGCAGGCGCGCTCATTTCTCTAGGCTGGGGGGTGGTCATAATGGAATTGCTCAGCTGTGTAGCTTGGTGGGATAGTTGCATGTGAATGATCATCATAAACAGATTAATTGTTCCACGATGTTGTATGGCTTCCAGCTACATGAAAAAGATTTGTATCAGTAAGTATCGTATTACTTTCTGTGATTCTAGAATTTTGAAGCGCTTAATAAAGGTATTTAAGACCTCGTATGAAACAAACGTTCAATAGACAAGGACGTTTTAAAATGCGAAAACTTGGTATAAAATCTAAGTAGATGACTGTGTTGTTGTATTAGTATACTATACCAGCATGATTTTTACGCTTTCCAACCATAGGTTGAAGAAGCGTATATGCTCCAGCTTTGTCCGTCAGTCCGTCTGCCTGTCGGCACGATAACTCGCGTAAAAATGGTTCGATTTCGATGAAATTTTAGTATGGAGTAGGGGACCACCTGGGGTCGAACCCTATTGAAAATGGACAAAATGGGATGAAAGGTCACGGCATAGGAGCAGGATCCATTCCATTGCCCTTATGCGTCATACCTTGCGTAAATATGGTTCGATGTCGCTGAAATTTTAACATATTGTAGGGAACCATGTGGGGATGAACCCTATTGAAAATGGGTGAAGTGGGGTCAAAGGTCACGGCATAGGTAGGAGCGGGATGCATTCCATTGCCTTTATGCGTCATAACTTGCGTAAAAATGGTTCGATTTCGATTAAATTGTATTATGTGGTAGAGGACAGCCTGGGAACGATCTTATAACGTCACAACCTCGCACTTGAGATGCTGGCGCGCGGTCACGCCATCAGTCTCATTATTATAACCACCTAATTAATAAGCTGTAGGTCCGTTTTAGCCTGCAAAACAACGCTCACTCGGCAATTCCATGAGTTGGCGATAGGTATCCTAGGGTATCATGTACCATAATGTATACAGAAGGCCATCCAGTTCCTGTACATTTTGGGGTGGTGGTGATTTAGCGCGAACCCGCTTTTCAAATCGAACCACAAATGTTCGATTGGGTTCATTCATGTCAGGTGAATTTGGAATTTGGGGCATTAACAGAAAGCCACCAGCATGTTCCTCGAACCACTCCTTGACGATTCTTGCAGTGTGGTTGTAACGTATACTCTCGATTCACTTTCCTTTTGATTTTACTATCACTGGTTATTTTATTTTTCTATGTAAATTATCTTCTTACTGAACGAGATGTTATTTCTCGCGCTGAATGAGATCTGGCAATGAGTGTAAGTCATGACGTGGTGGTAGCCAGTATAAATAGGCGCGTTCAACGATGCAAGAGGAGCGCGTTTGTTGTATAGAGAGAGCGTTTGTTTATGTGGAGAGCTATTGTTTATGTGAGTAGAGCTTCGTTCATGTGGAAGGAGCTACGTGTTATTTGAGTAGCTGTGTGTGAAGATACCAGTAAAAGTTCCTAATAAAAGGTTTCACGTAAGTACGTCTTTCTCAGTTCATAGTACTGTCAGACCTCTGTCTGGCTGTTAGGTTTATTTCATTTAGTGTTATTAGTAACAACCAGCATAAGACTTTATTCATCTTAAATACTACTACAACATTACTACCAGTTATAAGTTTGTTCATTACTATTACTACACTACTAGCAGAAGACTTTATTCAGGATCTTAATTAACTAGTAACAACAACCATTTGAATTCACTATTAGAAGCTTAGTAGAAGCATTGAATTCATTATAATATTAGTGAAAGCTATATTCACTACAATTAGCTTAGTAGTAAAAGCGTTATTCATTATATGGTATGGTACATTATCCTGTTGGTAATAGCCATCAGCACCAAGTAACACTGTGGCGATGAATGGGTGAACTTGGTCCGCAACAATGTTCAAATCCCTGACAGCTGTCAGGGATTGTGCTATTGGGATAATAGGGGTTAAAGTATCTCAAGAAAATATCGCCCGCAGCATAACACCACCACCAGCAGTCTGTTTCCGCCCAACAGTGCATCCTTCCAATCATCCATGGTTCAATCTCGATGATATAGGGCCGATTTCATACGTTGTTGGCGGTGACGTGCAGTGAGCATGGGGCCCTGGCTCGGTCTTCGGTTACGAAAGCCCATGCACAGAAGGCTGCGATGAACCGTGTGATGTGACACATTGCCCTTATCACCACTGTTGTAGCTGCGGGTGATTTCTTGCACTGTGGCCCTGCGGTCGCTGCGAACAATGCGCGACCGTGTCCTCACCCCTCTGGCATACTGACGACCAACGGCTGGACGACGGTTTGTCGTTTGGCAATCTGTGCACCATCTTTGATACGTACTCACTACAGCGGTACATGAAAACCCAAAAGCCGCGCCGTTTCTGGGATCGTAGTTCCGAGGTGCCATGCCGTTACAATTTGTCCTTTATCGAACTCCGATAAAACGGCAGCTTTTCCCATTCTGACTCCGAACACTCTACTAACCGAAAGCCGGTCGGTCCTCGGGTTTTATATAAACTGCTCTGTAAACTTCCCCTGCGCCACAGTTCGGTCTGCAGGCGCGCTCATTTCTCTAGGCTGGGGGGTGGTCATAATGGAATTGCTCAGCTGTGTAGCTTGGTGGGATAGTTGCATGTGAATGATCATCATAAACAGATTAATTGTTCCACGATGTTGTATGGCTTCCAGCTACATGAAAAAGATTTGTATCAGTAAGTATCGTATTACTTTCTGTGATTCTAGAATTTTGAAGCGCTTAATAAAGGTATTTAAGACCTCGTATGAAACAAACGTTCAATAGACAAGGACGTTTTAAAATGCGAAAACTTGGTATAAAATCTAAGTAGATGACTGTGTTGTTGTATTAGTATACTATACCAGCATGATTTTTACGCTTTCCAACCATAGGTTGAAGAAGCGTATATGCTCCAGCTTTGTCCGTCAGTCCGTCTGCCTGTCGGCACGATAACTCGCGTAAAAATGGTTCGATTTCGATGAAATTTTAGTATGGAGTAGGGGACCACCTGGGGACGAACCCTATTGAAAATGGACAAAATGGGATGAAAGGTCACGGCATAGGAGCAGGATCCATTCCATTGCCCTTATGCGTCATACCTTGCGTAAATATGGTTCGATGTCGCTGAAATTTTAACATATTGTAGGGAACCATGTGGGGATGAACCCTATTTAAAATGGGTGAAGTGGGGTCAAAGGTCACGGCATAGGTAGGAGCGGGATGCATTCCATTGCCTTTATGCGTCATAACTTGCGTAAAAATGGTTCGATTTCGATTAAATTGTATTATGTGGTAGAGGACAGCCTGGGAACGATCTTATAACGTCACAACCTCGCACTTGAGATGCTGGCGCGCGGTCACGCCATCAGTCTCATTACGTCACGCATTGTGTGTGGATCCTATTAAAGTTTTATGACGTCACACTCTTGCGAGCAGATGGTCGCGATTCCCATCTGCCTCATTACGTCACCCGCTGTGTGCGTATGTCCGTCAGCACGATAACTCGCGTAAAAATCGTTCGATTTCGATTAACTTTTAATATGATGAAGGGGATTACCTGGGAAGGAACCCTATTGAAAGTGAACGAAATGGGGTCAAAGTTTAGGACATAAGAGCGGGATCCATTCAAATGCTCTTATGCGTCATAACTAACGTAAAAGAAGTTCGATTTCGATGAAATTTTAGTATGTGGTAGGCTACCACCTGGGGACAAACCCTATTGAAAATGGGCGAAATGAGGTCAAAAGAGCGGAATCAACTTACGTAAAAATTATTCGATTTGGATGAAATGTTAGTATGTTGTAGGGGCCTCCCTGGGGACGAATCCTTTTGAAAACGGGCGAAATAGGGTCAAAGGTTAGGACACAGGAGTGGAATCTATTGCATAGCCCTTATGCATCATAACTTACGTAAATATGCTTCCATTGCGACAAAACTTTATCATGTTATTTCGGAGGTATACTGAACTGATTCTGTTAAATATAATCGAAATGGGATCAAACGTCAGGGCACAGGACCGATATTTATTCCACAGCCATTATCCTCATAACTTGAGTAATGATTTGTGGTATGTTGGAAAGCGTATTATAATCAATGCATTGCATGATTTTTCTAACTTGTTTTTTTACTTGAAGCTGAGAAATTTCATATTGCTAAGTATTTAGAGAAATTACGAATTTGATTTTTTTTCTTTTTTTTGATGAAATATAGTCTATTCCACTTGTATAAAAGAAATTCGACACCCTCATTTGGGACCAATTTTTATTTCTTTTGTTATCGATATATAAACGTGCCACTGTTTCCAACTGACAGCGGACGTCGTTGAACTTGTGGAAACGTAAACAAGTCGTAATACGACTGTTGTTGCTTTTGAAACAGCAGTCGAGTGTAATATTTTTTATTGTGATTTTACAAAGTTTATTAAAGCTAAATGTTCAACGTAGTAAATACGTAACAGTAATATGATGATGTCACAAATATCTTTCAAATACGTAACAGCAATGTAACGAAGTCACAAATATCTTTCAAATACGTAACAGTAACATGAATTTGATAGGTTGAAGTTACAAAGACTTTTCACTGTAACGTATCGGTTATGTTTCAACGTTATGTAACGTTTGATGATGTTTTGAAGTAACCATGAGGTTTCTGAAATATTACTGTTACATTGTGCACCGTATCTGAAAAGTCTCAGTGTTTCAGTGCTACGTAATTGTAACATATACGAAATATTCTGTGCTGTGTGGGTTTTAGTGCGAAGTAAAGCTTCTAATCATCTTATACGTTGCTGATGATTATCTTCGATGCCTTATTGAACTGAAGTACCTCGACAATGAATAAAGGCAGCCCCGGGGGCACAGTGATCTAAGAGATGGCTTCTGACTATTAGTCCGCGATAGGTCTGAGTTCGAATCCCGGTGATACATGGATGCCGTGTTCGTCTTACGGCACTGGCTCTCTCCCTTCCCTGAAACCAGTGGCCCTAAATTAGGGACGGTCGACTTCTTATAGTTCATCGAGTTGCTCACGGTGGTCGTTAAGCCTTCAATCATACAATAAATGAAGACAGTGATTTTCGTAAGTTGAATAGAACTCTTTTCACGCCTAATTTATCTCAGTTTATAGCTAAGGATTTTGTGTGATAACTCTCCTGTGCTTAACACTAAGAAGCTACAGTGCTACCGACCGATAGTACAAAGATAATATTTACGTGAAGTAAATGCTAATAAATCAATAAACATTGCATATTTTTTCCTCATCAGAAACTGTAGAATATTCATTCAAGGATCGGCTGAAAAACTAGTGTTAAGAAATATGCCTTTCTACGACTAATTTGAGCTTTGGGCATTGTGGTAGAGCATGATGGACTTTCCCACAACTAAAACAAATTTTGAATCGGCATCCAAATTGTTTAACATCTTTTACTTTTCCATTATACTGTAGGAGCAGAAATGTTCACCTCTCTTTGCGGTGTTATTAAGTGGTTTTCATGATTTCGCTTCATACAGCGTGCACCAGAGATCATTAGGTTTCTGTTAAATATTAAATTTCATGCATAATGAAGTCACCTTCTTTTTTTAATTTTCTCTTTTTGGAAAGATTGAAGAAGAAGACATATTGTTATGGAGCATCGTTAGCGGCGGAACTTTCATAAAAAGAAGTGGTCCCCATTTGTGGTTTTTTAAATTGATGATAATTACTGACACGACACCAACATCTGATAAAAATGCATAAGGGTGAACATTCCTCTACACATTAACAGCAATTATGTACGTGTTCTAGTTCATTTCTTGCCACTTATCTACAGGGAAAGCTTAATTATTCCCTAAACGAAGGACTTTTTCCATGTTTTTTGTTTGCTCAACTTTGATGGAAAAAGTTTCTTCGATCTCTCTGGAGAACAAAAAAAAACTTTTTTTTTAAATGTGCGGTGTTTTTTTTCCTGTTCTTTTTGTATATGAAAAAGAGTTGTCCGGAAAAGCATGTAACTGAATAAAATATATCGAGAATGACACGCGGCAAACATTAATATTTGCCGCTGTGCAACATGGCAGGACTTTTTCGATATCAATTAATCACAAATAGGTTCCCCTGTTATTGACAGAGTTTCTAGAGAAAAGATTCCAGGTCGATTCAACCGCAGCCGTGTGTGACGTCAAAGGGAATGATTCGCTGCCCTCACGAATTGATTATTAATCTAAAACCTCCTGAGCGCGACGAGAAAGTTGAGAAAAAATCGCCGGAAAGACAGCCGAGGTTAGGGAAGAAAAATTTGTTTTGCAAATAAATGACACATTATTTCATCTTTTTTTTTTTTCAACCGACGCAGAAACATTTTCCGTGTAGAAAGGGACAACTGGGAAAAACGGAGAAAGTGAGGCTCAGAAAAAACTGTTAGTAATTTTTCTTTTTGTTCTCGTCTTCCATTTTTTTTAAATACAAGATGTAGACAATCTCAGAACAAATAGAGATGACGTTTAGTTAAAGCATACATTACGAATTAGACGCAGGCTTAACTTTTTTAGTTAAAACTTTTGCCCGAAATGTTGAAAAATTTCTTCCTTGATAATTAGAACATGCAGTGCTTCCTATTGTTATGAACAATAGAAAAACTGCATTTTATAATTACACTCAGCATGGTATTGTTCTTTCCGCAATTTGTCTTTCACAAGCTTGGATTTTCCCAGAAGGTAGCTGAAAAGAATTTTGTTTTCATATTTCATCGTCAAAACATTTTTTCCCCTTGTTTCTTTGTTTGGCGAGTTGTACTTTGGCACAAATATAATTCCTAATGAAACAGACACTTGAAATCCCCTTTCGTAAAACCATTTCTTTTTGCTGGTTTTATACAAAACAGACCCAAGCAAACCCGAATTACATCTGCGGTCCTACAAAGACTGTGAAAGCAGCTGCTAGAGAGGGGACGTCGAAATATTTCTCAGGAAGAAAAACAATGACTGTCCGTCAGAACTACTTTTTAACTCATGCAAAAAGATTGTCTTTCACTTACTACACCTAGAACACAAACTACTAAACATACATACATATATACATATCACTAACCTGTTCTCTGAGATTCACAGGTTAGCTCCACAAAGAAATACAAACTACCAGATAAATGTCGGATTATTTACTTACTGTTGCCGTATCAAACTTCTCCATTTACACCGATCTTGACACACAACTCGGGCTTCACTGACATCCATCACACGACGTACTCAAGATCTTCTATACTTTATAATCATAATCTTTTTCTCATGCAGAAACTCTTGAATCTGATCCTTCCATGACTTCCTTGGCCTTCCTATGCCTTTCCTTCCTGCCGCTTGGGCTGAAAATATTTTCTTATGAGGTACCTCATCACTCATTCTTTCAACATGACCAAACATCCGAAGCACATTAGTCTCCACCTTGTTAACAACATTTTGCTTCACATTCATTGCACAACTGCAACACATCTTCATTCCTCACATGATCAGAACGTGTCTTGCCACAAATCCCCCGTAAGTGAAGCATTTCGCCAGCGCACAAACGACTACTATGTTTCTTCTGTAGTACCCAGGTTTCACTGCCATACGTCAGAGTAGGAACAATTACACTTATATACACAGATATGCGGGACTCTCTTGAGAACCCATCATCCTGTGAAAACCTTCTAAAGCAGCCATGACTGTCAATGAAGAATATACTCGGTTACTAATTTCACCTTCCAATTTGTTCTCTCTATCAAACATGCTTCCTAAATACACAAACTCATTCACCTGGTAATAATTTAGACTTACTTATATTACTTTTAGTTCTAACAGTCCCTCGCTCAAAAACCACAATTTTGGGGTTTTCCTTATTTATACTCAGTTTGAATTACATGCAAACTTCATGCATCTGGGACAACACAATCTACAAACTATTAAACAATCTCAATTATTCTGGTCCCGAGTTTTGGGATTCATTGCCTGCAGAATTAACATCTATCAATAACTTCAATTTGTTAAAAAAATTAAAACACTATTTAGTTGGTAACTAACATTCATTCAATAATGCAGGATGGGGATTGGTTGAGAGAGGATTATCGACTGAGGGGAGGAAGCGGGGGAATTTGAGACCAGACTGGGATTCGGTGAATGACCGAAGGAAGAGTAATATTTAACAATAGGAATTGGGTGTGGAGAGCTAACTTATATATCTTATTACCTTAACGTTTTATTTGCTTTAATATACTGTCTATTGAAAATAACACTAGATATCTAATTTAGTTAACATGCTGCCTTTTAGATCTACTATTCTTTTCTTTTCTTTCTCTCTCCTGACCTTGCTGCTGTTATTATGTAAATACTCTTGACTTAACTTATACCTACGGAGATCAAGGGTAAATCAGGTCTCCGTGAGGCCTTTCCCTTAATCTTCCCTACTGTTATTCTTATGCTTATATGCAACTGTTTAGAATTACTACCTTATTATGTAACAGCAAGACCAATAAATGAATTAAATTGAATTATTTATAGAATAGAGATGTCAGTATTATTTTCTTGAATTAGCGCATTTGGAAGTTCAATGTCAGTCATCCTAGCAACATCGGATATCAAAAGGAGTTTGCTTTACAGTCTCTGCGCAAAAGGAAGAACCGCAAGGAGTGATTGAACAAAACACTTGTGTCACCTAAGATTTCATAATGTCTCAAAATAAAAAACTTTCTTCTTAAGCCTATAGCATGCGCAAGATCAGTGTACATAATAATTCAGTGAATGTATAAACTCAACCCTGGGATTGATTGCAAAACTATATTCGTGAATGTTGTGTACAAAAAAATTCGCATCTTGTTCTACTGTTCTGATCTTCTTTCCTTTATTAAGATAAAGATTTCTGACAGCAGCAAAACTAGAGTAGATCACATCAACTATTAAAAAATTACAAATACTTCAAAACAAGTCTATTAGATTATTAGATTTAAAATATAGTTGTAATAATGTTATTTTTTCTCAATCATGCATACATACATATACAAGAGTTGACCCTAACAAATATAACATAATGACTATTAAACAACTATATAATTTTAACTTGGGTAAAATCATGTACAAAAGAATAAAAAATATCATAGAGCAGAAATTAATTAAAATATCTACATATACGCATCAATATAATACAAGAAATCAACAGGCACTTATACCAGTGTTCCCTAAAACTTTAACTATGAAACAAAGTTTAAATTATTGTGGGCCGGCGTTTTGGAATTCATTGCCCAGAGAACTGACATTGATTAATAACTTTAACCTCTATAAGAAAAAATTAAAAGCATACCTATTAAGCTAACTATTTAAGGGAATAACAGGGTGGGGAGGGGTGGGGGAGAGAACTATTTAAGGGAATAACAGGGTGGGGAGGTTGTGGGGGACTAATGGCTGGTGGTGTACATTGCTGTACTTGACTTGTAAATTTCCTTCAGGGAGCTCCGGGCTAGACAGGACTCAATGAGGCCTTTTCCTGGAGCTTCCTTGCTGTTATTTTATAACTGTCAATAATTGTTATCATTATTCAATAACCTGTAACAGCAGAAATAATAAAATGAAATGAAAAATGAAATGAAAACTACATAACCAAATGTGAATTCGTTAAAAAACTGAAAAGAAGAAGGAACAATATTTTTTTTAAAGGAAAAGAAATCCTCTTATGCTTAGAAAACGTAGTCACAAATTAGTAGAAACTGAACAATCGAAGATTTTTGTAGGTTAGAGTTTCAAACGATTTCTAGAAAATAAAAGGAATCCTAGAAAACGGTAGATATCCGGCCATGCGGCATTGTCGACAACTAGGGTGCAAGCGCTATCCTCGAAATTTTCGTTTACACCCACATGGAATAGACAAAACCTTCCTAAAATCCCTACAACTAGTATGTGACAACACACTGCAATTTATTTGAAAAACATCCCTTAACGTAAATCGGTAATGAAGTGGATAAAATTTGCCAAAGGCATACAGATATCTAATGGTGTCTTGAGGAAAGTAATGCCCTTAGATTTTTGTGTCCCTTGGTACAAAGGTATACCGATATCTATAGTAACGGCATTTCCAGGAAAGATGTATCGTGCCTCGTGTACTGTCTCAAATGTTTCAACTAAATTTTTGGCACAGATTGAAGACAGGCCTAGAAAAGACGGCCGCCAATGCCTCAAAAGTGCTCAATGTGAAACCAATTTGGGAATACTGCTGCCATTGACAGATTACGAACAATTTGGGTGCGCGCACTGGAGATGATTTCCATATGGAGATGTGGTGAAGAAACAGCAATAGATGTCATTTCATTTATTTACTCATTCAGTTGCCACTACAGCAACTAGGAAAAGGAGGGAAAAGGCCGTGAGGCCTGACATAGCCCTCCTTTCCCCAGAATACAAAAAACATAAAGCTTAACAGAAAAGGCAAGCCAACGCATATTTGGTAGGTTAATATGTGAATATACACCTACTAGATCACAACCAACACATATATCAATGTATTCCATCATCAATAGCTTTCATTATATCTAAACAAACAACAAGTGTCATATACACTTCACTATATAATCACATATATATTTATAAATAAACAACAAATAACGTTTGCACCTCATTTTATAATCATACTAACAGACATTTCTTCCATTCAATCGAAATTGCCTATTGTTTACTGATTATTTTATAAGATGTGCCTTCAGTTTTATTTTAAATAAGTTAAAATTATTAATTGATGTTAGTTCTTGGGTCAATGAGTTCCAAAATTTTGGGCCACTGTAATTTATATTCATTTTAAGTTTCTCAGTTTGTGGGAACTTTGGAATTAGTAGCGATCTATTCTTAGTATTGTGGTAATGAGTATGTATATTTAGTGTTATTATATCATTGTGTATACCATTTTTAATTCTTTTATACATTATTTTTCCGAAGTTATAGTCATATAATTGCTTTATCGTTAAAATATTATATACCCTAACGGGAAAAAAAATCCCAACACCACGAAAACATAGTTGTAGAGGAATGAAATGGCGGCAATACATTTGTATAGGTAACATATTTAATCGATTAAGGTTTCAGATCACAGCTTATTGTAAGCGCGAGAAGAGCCATTTTAAATGTGAAATGATGGTACATTAATAACCGGTGTAACCGCCAAAATGTTGAATGCAAGCACGCAAACGTCCATGCATTGTGTCGTACAGGTGCTGGATGTCAGTTTGTGGGATGGAGTTCCATGCCTGTTGCACTTGGTCGGTCAATACAGGGACGGTTAATGCTGGTTGGGGGTGACGCTGGGGTTGTCGTCCAATGATGTCCCATACGTGCTCGATTGGAGAAAGATCTGGTGATCTAGCACGCCACGACAACATGTCGACACTCTGTAGAACATGTTGGATTACAACAGCTGTATGCGGGCGAGCGTTATCCTGTTGGAAAACACCTCCTGGAATGCTGTTCATGAATGGCAGTACAACAGCACAACAGGTTGAATCACCGACGTACAACTGTGCCGTCAGGGTAAGTGAGATAACCACGAGGGTGCTCCTGCTGTCATAGGAAATTGTTCCCCAGACCATAACTCCAGGTGTAGGTCCAGTGTGTCTCGGCCGCAGACAGGTTGGTTGCAGGCGCTCACCTGGCCTCCTTCTAACCAACACACGGATATCACTGGCACCCAGGTAGAAGCGGCTTTCATCAGAAAACACAACAGATCTCCACTCCGTCCTCCAATGAGCTCTAGTTTGACACCACTGACGTCGCAAACGGCAGTGGTTTGGAGTAAGTGGAATGCACGCTACAGGGCGTCTGGTTCGGAGCTGTCCTTCAAGTAACCGATTTGTAACAGTTCGTTGTGTCACTGTGGTGGCAACTGCAGCTCGAATTGCTGCCGCAGACGCGGTACGATGCGCCACGGCCATACGCCGTACACGGCGGTCTTCCCTCTCAGTAGTGCCACGTGGCCGGCCGGAACCCAGTCTTCTTGAGGCAGTACCTTCCCTTGACCACCGCTGCCAACAATCATGCACAGTGGCTACATTCCTGCCAAGTCCTTCTGCAATATTGCGGAAAGAAAATCCACCTTCTCGTAGCCCTATTACACGACCTCGTTCAAACTCCGTGAGCTGTTGATAATGGCTTTTTCGTCTTCTTAAAGGCATTCTTGACTAACATCAACACACTACGTCGAATCTCAACGATAACTAACGCTCACGAACGTTACAGCGGGTATTTACAGCAAACCTGCTTTGCATGTTCCGAGGGGCGCTGCTAGCGCCACACGTATGCGCCGAGCGCGAAATTTACATAGACTTCATCTTACAGATGCACTCTCACCGCCTACCCACTGTCGTTTATCTAACACAAACCCTTCATGGTGTTGGGATTTTTTTTTTCATCAGTGTATATTGGGGTTCACTTTTGACCGAATATATGAGATTAGTTGAAAATTATTTGATGTTTTAAAGTCTATTAGTCTTATAAATCTATTTTGCAGTACCCGTAGTTTGTTGATATTATATTATGTGGTTTGTCTCCAGGTTAAAATGCAATAATTAATATGTGTTTGAATTAGAGTATGATATATAGAGATTAATGTTTTTGGTGTTAAGTTTGGCAAAGTACTACTGGCCATCCCGGTATTTCTAGAAATATTGTCACTTAAATTTTCAATGTGTTTGTTCCATTTCAAGTCATTGTGTATAGTTGTACCTAGATAAGAGTGTGTTGAGACCGTATTAATCCTTACTTCATTCATCAGAATCGGTAAATCGTATAAACGTGAAGTTTGTGAATTAGAGAAAATCATTAATTTAGTTTCATTAATATTAACAATTAATTCATTTGCATTCAGCCAATTTGTTATTAATTTTAGCTGAGTATTAGTTCTTAGTGTAAGCTCATTCATATCAGTTCCCTTTAAAATAATAGTTTCGTCGTCTGCATATAGGATTGTATCATTATCTCTTAATACTGCAAATAAATCGTTAATATATAAAATAAAAAGTAAAGGACCAAGAACTGATCCCTGGGGTACCCCACAGTTTATGATTTGTAATGTGGATTGATTCAGATGAATCTGGGAGTATTGCCTTCTTTCTGACAAGTAACTTTTGAATAAATTATAGCTAGATCCCCGGAGTCCAATAATATTTAACTTATGAAATAATATATCATGATATAGGGTATCGAATGGTTTTGAAAGATCAAGAAAGACCGCTATTTTTATTTGTTTTTGTAATAGATTTTGTTGAATTATATTTTGTGTATGTAATAATGCTAGTTTAGTTGATTTATTTGGTACAAATCCGAATTGTCTGTGATGAAATATATTATGTCTTTGAATGCATGAAAATAGTCTGGTATGAATCAATTTCTCAAGTATTTTTGCGAAAATTGATAAGTTTGCGATTGGACGATAATTATTTATGTCGTTGTTTGACCCATTCTTATATTTCGGAGTGTTTTTGGAGATTTTTAAGGCATTTGGAAATATTCCGGTTTCAAGTATAGGGTTATAGATCTGCAACAACGGCTGAACTATGATATTTGCCACAAATTTTATGGCTATTGGAAAAAAATCATCGTAGCCGGGTCCGACAATTGTATTGATTTGGTTTAAAGCATGAGTAAGTTCAGTCCTTGTAATTTTCAACATATGAAAAGTATTTAGTCTTGAAAGATTTTGTAGGTATTTTGTATAACGGATTCCTGAAAATGTAAGTTGCTGCTTGGTCAATTGGGTGACAATATAAAGTGACTGTTAATCTCATTAGCTTATAGCCTGTTCATCAGTTATTTTATAAGTTGATTTGGTTAACTTAATCAATAAATGTTGTTACAACAAATTGTGGGTATCATATAAACAACATTCAAATTCCCAAATTTGTGTCTTCGCGGTTGAGACCTAAAGCATCTCCAGAAGTCTTATTCTAAGCTTCTTGTACTCAACGTCATACGCACTTGATGTAGTAACTAGCCCAATTAGATTTCGACTAGTTTAATGGCAGTGAGATGAAAACCCTATTCTATGACTAAGATCCACTTTTTTAAACATGTATCTGCGTATCGGAGATTTTGTTGATTGTAAATATTGTGACTACTTTTCTGGATTTACTTCCTGAAAATGAAATTAAAAAGATGACTCTGACTCTGCACTTCTAATCACCATGAAAGAATGGTGGTAATCACGTGAAACTTTCAGGATATGCAGAGCAGGGTAGGGCATGCAAATGATTGGAAGTGCAGAGTCATTGCGCATGTTTGGGCCCTGCAGCGCCCTCTGGACGGTCGAGTGAGGGATATAAAGAGAGGGTTGTGTATGATACACAACATAGTGAATCGCGGACAGCGAGTTGTAAAAGGGTCTCTGGGATTTAGTAATGCCTCGGCGACGACGAAGGGCGCAATATCACCATACAACAGAGTTTGAAGGGAGAGGAATGATTGGTCTGCGTGAGGGTGCATTTTCGTACCCCCGACATTGCGGCTCGTACAGGACATCACACTACGACAGTAACGCGCGTGTGGCGGCAGTTGAACGAGGAGAACCAGGTGCATCGACAATCCGGCAATGGACCGAGAAAGGTCACGACACCGCGGGATGAACGACACCTCATCCGCATGGCAGTGACGAACTCTTCCGCATCTTTGCAAGTGTTAGCACATAGGTGGAGCACTGCAACATTGTCTGCCTCTACAGTTCGACGCCATCTGCTGCATAGAGGACTGGTTGCACGCAACCCATTGCGGCGGATTCTTTTCGCCCTTAACCATGGACGCCTCAGGCTGTAATGGAGTTTTCAATACAGACAATGGCGTGTTGATTGGCAACATGTTTATTCGGACGAGTCTCGATTCAACTTGGACTTCCATGATGGCCGCATACACATTAGGCGGTATTGTGGTGAGCGCCTTCTTCCAGCATGCATTTTCGAGCGTCATACGGACCGAACGCCAACTGTGATGGTGTGGGGTGCCGTTGAGTACCATTCGCTATCTCGGCTGTTACGACTTGAGGGTAATCTCAACAGCGACTGCTACATCAGGGAAGTTGTACAAGCACAAGTCACACCCTTCCTTTAGAGCACCCTTGGCGTTATATTCCAGCAGGACAATGTCCGACCACATGTTGCCAGGAATGTTCAAGCTCTCTTCTCAGCACAGCAGATACCGCTTCTTCCCTGGCCTGCCCGTTCGCCAAACATGTCACCTATGGAACATGTCTGGGATATGCACAGTCGACAACTGGCACATCAAAGTCCTCCAGCGGTCAGTACCACTGATCTGTAGCCTCGCATACATGCCGTCTGGCAACAATACCCCAGGACACCATCCAACGCTTGTTCGATTCAATGCCACGCCGTCTAGAAGCTCTTATTGTAGCACGCGGAGGCTTCCAAAAGACCGATGTTTGCAGGTAAAAATTATTTTATTGTTCTGAAAATTAAATCACTTATGCACAGTCATATCAGTAATGTGTGGTATAAATTTCATTTGAATCGCACTGTTCGTTCTTGGTGTTGCCATTTTCAAAAACAGTAATGTATTTATAGTGAAACAAACTTAATTTCTTTGCTAGCATGACGGATATTTTTCATGAAGTATTAATACTTTTTTCACGGAAAAATCTTTAATTGCCGTCCAAAGTATTAATAAGAAGTGAACAATTTCAGCTACTAATTTTCTTGTTGCTTTGTTTAGTTCTCACTATTTCATGAGAATGCAAATCCGCTTTCTTTTCCTCGAATCAATTTTGCTTTAAGTATGAATAATAAAAGAGAAGCAAATTAAGAAGCGTAATGTAGAAACGAATCAAAATTAAGAAGCGTAATGTGAAAAAGCAAAAGTGTTAACTTTGGCAAACTTTCAAAGTAGAACTCTTTTTTTAAAAATGCCCCGTTTAATTAAAAAGAAGTAATGGAAAACGAAAAGGAACTTTCTCTGTGCTTTCCTACAAATAAAATCATCTGGTCTTGTGCAGCGACTTTTGAGGAAGAAATAAAAAATGAATGTATAATACATTTTGATTTTTTGCACCGACCTCTGTAAACAAATTTATGATACGCTGCAGAGAAAACTGCAAAAATGATAAAGAAGCAGATATTTCTACGCTCTGTTCTACCCGTCAATCCGGAACAACCACCTTTAATGTGTTTCAATAATCCCATTAGGCAGCAGTATCACAAAGAAAGTGAAAACGTTATATAATAAGATTCTTTTTCATCAGTCGTGCATACGTCTTTAAGTTCGTTCAAGTTTCATACAGGCAAAACATTAATGCCGTAGAGACGTTTCTCCTAGAAGTAGTCCGAAGTGTTTCGTCAATGTTAAATTTACCGTTACACTTTACCGATTTGCACTGAGACCTAAGGGGTAGTTTGTCTTTTTGATATTTATTTTTTCAAAAACACTGGGGTACACTGTAAAAAAAATTCTGAAGTTCACGAGCCACTTTCCAACATTTCTCTCGTGAATTAACGAACCATATTTCTGATACAACCTTTTCCGTGAAATGACAGAAAGAAACCTGAGTTTCACGGATTCTTCGTATCACGGGAAAATACTGAATTTTCAGAAACCTTTCCGCAGTTTCTTTCTTATATTGACGATAAATTACCGTTTCAGAGATATATTAACGGAAAATTCTAAATTTGCAGAAACCTTGCCGTAGTTTCGTTTTTATATTGACGGTAGATTACCATTTCAGAGATATATTAACGGAAAATTCTAAATTGTCAGAAACCTTTCCGCAGTTTCTTTCTTATATTCACGGTAAATTACCGTTTCAGAGATATATTAACGGAAAATTCTAAATTGTCAGAAACCTTTCCGCAGTTTCTTTCTTATATTGACGGTAAATTACCGTTTCAGAGATATATTAACGGAAAATTTTAAATTGTCAGAAACCTTTCCGCAGTTTCTTTCTCATATTGACGGTAAATTACCGTTTCAGAGATATATTAACGGAAAATTCTAAATTGTCAGAAACCTTTCCACAGTTTCTTTCTTATATTGACGGTAAATTACCGTTTCAGAGATATATTAACGGAAAATTCTAAATTGTCAGAAACCTTTCCGCAGTTTCTTTCTTATATTGACGGTAAATTACCGTTTCAGAGATATATTAACGGAAAATTCTAAATTGTCAGAAACCTTTCCGCAGTTTCTTTTTATATTTACGGTAAATTACCGTTTCAGAGATATATTAACGGAAAATTCTAAATTGTCAGAAACCTTTCCTCAGTTTCTTTCTTATATTGACGGTAAATTACCGTTTCAGAGAACGGAAATTTCTAAATTTTCAGAAACTTTACCGCAATTCCTTTCATATATTAACGGAAAACTCCGTTTTCACTTTTGCCCTTCCACATGACGAGAAATTACGTTTAGTGAGAATACTTGAGGGTGGTTTAACTTTTAAATTTCAATCGTCTGTCGAATTTTGAAGTTGCGTAGTGAGATCGGATATTGTGGATAGCATATCGCATGAATTTTGTTTATTGTGGCACAGGATATTTCTTCTCTTCTGCCCTATTGTGTGCTTTAGCTATTCATTACATATTATGTTACTGTACGAAATCGGGTACTTAACTTATTGTACAGATTATTATATGAGTTATATGAATCAGTCTTTGGACAACGGAAGACAAAGGTTATTACAGCTATCATGCGTAAATTTCATATTTAGGAGGTTCTTTTCGTAAAATAATACTATAAAAAAGTACATTTCACATCATTTTTAAGAAACCTGAATAACATTGTCAGTTAGAAAAAATCAAGTTACAAAGCATTTTGTTGCTTCGAAAACTCACGATAAAAAATGATTAATTTGTGAAAACTCTTCCTACAGAAAAAAATATTACAAACCAATTCACAAAAATAATAAGCTCCGGCAGAAAATAAAATCACTAAATCACTCGCATTAATGACAAAAAAGTTTCACCCCAGCGCAATTTGCTTTACGATGTTCGGTAATCGGGTTTCCGAGTGTTTGTGGCTCAGTAGTTTAAGGCGGGCTTTATTTGCTGAACAAACCCGAACGATGGGGGTTAGATCCTAACTGCAGCGGAAGGATTACCTGAAATAAGGGCTGAAAATGCAGGGTCGTCGATTTTGCGGAATTTCAGTTTAAATACGGAGAAACTTGAAAAGGACTTTTTTGAAATAAACGGAATTTCTAACTACGAAAAATCTGTGAAAATACGGAAGTGAAAATAAATAGGCACTTTTAAAAACAGAAATTTCTGAAAAAGACAAACACCTACCGCCTACTTTGCTACACGTTATTTTCAGAAATTTTCACATTATTTTTAACACTGTAACCAACTGTTAAACATTATAAACTATATATTTTTTCTCCAACAGTGCAATTTTATTGCAAAATATCTCAAGCAGGGGCGAATGCACTTATGGTTATATTTTAGGATTTATATCGCATGTAAACAAACTTATCAAATATCTTAAATCTTTCAGCTACACCTATGAGCCATTACATTATGATCACCTCCCTAATAAGCTGCAGGACCCATTTAGCCTGCAAAACAGGTGGCACCAGGTGGAGATAGGTATCCTGGGGTATTTGGTACAATAATGTCAACAGCAGGTCCTCCAGTTCCCGTACATTTCGGGGTAGTGTTGATTTCGCGCAGACCTGCTTTTCCAAGCCGAACCACAAATGTTAGATTGGGTACATTCATGTCAGGCGAATTTGGAGGCCAGGGCATTAACAGAAAATCACAAACATGTTCCTCGAACCACTGCTTGACGATTCTGACAGTGTGGCATGGCGCATTGGTGAACTCTGTCAGCAACGATGTTCAAATACCCAAGAGCTGTCAGGGATTGTGCAGCTGGGATAATGGGGCATAACGTGTCCCAAGAAAACGTCGTCCACAGCATAACACAGCTCCTATTGGCCTGTTTCCGGCCAATAGTGCACCCAAATGCAATAGCCTCCGTTGGTAAGCGGCGTGTCCAGTATCGGCCGTCTACATGATGCACTAGGAATCTTGAATCGTCAGACCATGCCACTTTGTTCTAATCATCCAAGGTCCAATCTCGATGATTTTGGGTCCATTTCATGCGTTGTTGTCTATGAGGTGCAGTGAGCTTGGGGACCCGGTAGGGTCTTCCGTTACGCAGGCCCATGTACAGAAGGCTGCAATGAACTGTGGACTGTGACACATTGCCCTAATTACCACTGTCGTAACTGTGGGGGATTTGTCGCTGTGTGGAACTGCGGTCGCTGTGAACAATGAGCGACGATCTCCTCTTCCCTCTGGCATCAATGAGCTGCAGACAACACACGGCTCGTCGTTTGACCATCTGTGCACCACTTTTGATACGTACTCACTACAGTGTCACGTGAAGATCCCACAAGCCGCGCCGTTTCCGAGATCGTAGTTCTGAGGCGCCGTGCCTTCACAATTTGTCCTTAGGGTAAATATCCTCCAAATACGTGGCGTCAGTAAATAAAAAATACATCGCTCTTTCCACGTTCCAGAAACATACAGCAACCAAAAAACTGTTTTCAGCCGCCGTCGTGGAATCGAACCACGGATCTCTCGATATCTAGCGGAGCGCGTTACATTTACACCACGGTGGCCAACAATCCACGGTGCTATATGTATTTTTAAGTCAGCTTCTGACATCATAAATCCGTAAGATGGGCTCAGCTACTGAGACGTCTCCATCTGGTGGGCATTAGCAACGGCACTGGCTATATATATTATAGCAATTAAATCAAAGGGCGAAATCCAAGGTGAAAATCCTCCAAATACGTGGCGTCAGTAAATAAATAAATACATCGCTCTTTCCACGTTCCAGAAACACACAGCAACCAAAAACACAGTGCTATGTGTAAAACTGCACATAGCACCGTGGATTGTTGGCCACCGTGGTGTAAATGTAACGCGCTCGGCTAGATATCGAGAAAACCGTGGTTCGATTCCACGGCGGCGGCTGAAAATAATTTTTCGATTGCTGTGTGTTTCTGGAACGTGGAAAGAGCGATGTATTTATTTATTTATTTGTCCTTAGGATTATGACGAATAAAAATTCGTTGCGTTTCTATTTCACACGTTTGTCCAAAGAAGTGACACTCCGGAGTACCTTATTGTGTTACACACGTCCTCGATAAATGCAGGATTAAGCCTTTCGCCAAATGAAACACCCCGAAATATACCAAATTAAATACAACCATTATGCTAAACTAAAGTGAGCATATATACTAAACCATTTATTCATAAACCATTACATAGATTTCAATTGAATATGTACATTATATGTACCACACAAGAACCAAGAATTATAAATCTGGTGAAGACATGAACAACAGTCCAGATGGTGTATAGTTACCAACAATCCTACGCCGCCCCGGTGGCGCAGTGGTCTAAGGCGTTGGCCTCTGATCATTCGTCCGTAAGGGGTCCGGGTTCGAATCCCGGTCAGGCATGGATGTTGTGTTTGTCTTACGGCACTGGCTCTCTCCCTTCCCTGGAACCAGTGACCCTAAATTAGGGACGGGCGACTGCTTATAGCCCATTGAGTTGCTCACGGCGGTCGTTAAACCTCCAATAAAAAAAAAAAAAAAAAAAAACAATCCTACTCAAAAGTCACTTACTGATAAGCCTGATTAGATAATTAAGATTAATACATTAGAAGCTTTCCACATATACCGCAACACATCGCGCCTTCTCAACGACATGACATCGACTCCATTTCTTTCAAGCTCGTGGAAACCACTAACCAAAATTCGTGACCGTCAGAACACTGATGACGTCACAATGATTTGAATGTTTATTTTCCATTTATCCTGATAATGCCGAGCTGCGAAATTATAGTCGATAATAATGAAATATTTAAATGTCAATAAACGTTGATAATTTATTCTATCTGCACATCACAAGTGTGTAGTCGTAAATATATATAATTTTCTTTTCTGTTGTATAGGGTGTAGAAATGTAGAAGGTAAATGAATAAAGCCACTGTCGACAGAATTAAGCACGGTGAAACCACTGAGTATCAGAATTTAGAGGGAATATCACTGAAAAGAAAACACGATAATGTGTAGCAAACATAAAAGAGACATGTCCATTATAGGCCATGGACAAAACCCAGGTTGCGGAATTTAAAAGTGGAAGAGACAGTGTTAAAAGTGCACTCCGCAGAGGGAGGTCTAATACAATGTCGACACTTTCAAATGCGGTTGCTTTTTATAACCAGGTCATGCAAGACAGGAGAAGTCATTTGAAGACACTGTGATGAAATATAATATCTCCCATGTGCGAGCTAGCGATGTTGTATCAGAAATGCAGATGATTTCTTTGAAATGGTCCGTAAAGTTCAGAAGCTGAAAAGAGTGAAGTGTTATGAAGTTGTGCAGAATCTTGAAACTCATGAAGCTACACTTTTGCGGCGATGTGGATGGAGAATGGGTCCACTTTGACCCTGAAACAGAAGAGCAATATAAACAGTGGAAGTGTTCCTTTCTTACCAATCCAAAAAATGTTTCTAGTGCATAAGTCGGCTGGGAAAGTTATGCATTCCGAATTATGCGACAGAAGGAGTCATTATAGTTGATTTCCTGGAACGACGTACCACTCTCAATGCAAGTATTATGCTAACCACTAAGAGATGTTTCAGCGAGGAATGGAAACGCAAGAGAAGCAGGAAATTGAGGTAGAAACTCATCTTCCACGAAGAACGTGCACTAGTGTACACAGCCATTGTGACTCACGGAACACTGTGTGTCTCTGGGTTCAAGCTGTTACGTCATCCATCCTTGCAGCCGGATGTGACTCCATCGGGCTACTTCCTGTTTCTTAGTCTCAAAATGGACATTTAGTGCGAAAATTTGATAGTGATAATGCTGTGATGGATGCAAGGAACAAAATGTTTGAATAAAAATATTTGATCGTGAGGATACTGTGATAGATACAATGGGAAAAAAATTGAATTAAGGTATTTTATAGTGACAATGCTGTATGGATGCAATGAAAACAATCGAGTAAAAAATTGATAATGATAATACTGTGATGGATGCAATGAAGAAAATTCTTAAATTAAAATAGTTTATAGTGACAATGCTGGGATGGACGCAATGAAAAAAATTGAATAAAAAATTGATAGTGATAATGTAGTGATGAACGCAATGAACAAACCTTTTAAATAAAAAAATGATACTGATAATGCTGTGATGGATTCAATCAACAAAATGTTTGAATAAAAAACGAAATGATAGTGGTAATGTTGTTATGGATGAACTGAACACATTTTTTCAATAAAAAAAATTGATGTGATAATGTTATGATGAATGCAGTAAACACATTTTTGAATTAAAATATTTGAGAGTGATAGTGTTTTGATGGATACAATGAAAAAAATTTTGAATAATAACTTTGATAATTTGATAGTGATAATGTGATGAATGCAATGAACAAAGAGTTTTGAATAAAAAACAATTGATAGAGATAATGCTGTGTTGGATGTAAAGAAAAAAATACTTGAATAAAAATCTGAAATTTATATAAGCGAGTTACAAGAACTAGTAGATCGTGCCAAGAGATATGCTCAAATAAGGTAAACCTATGCTGAAAAGCAAATGAATTTGCACAACATCCCAGAATTTCTTCTATGCGAGGCTGGTAAAAAACTTTGCAAATGTAATGCAATTCATTTATTAGGACGCACATCATGGACTTCTTAACACAAATATTTTGTCTCATACAAGATGCGTCAATAAATTTTAGTGAATGCACGGTAAAAATTAATATTAGGTAATATTTAAGGAAACTTACTTTAATGATTCCCCTCCGGATATAATATTTCGCTCGTATAATTGTCCTACGCTATGGTAAAAGGCAACTGGGTCGTCATGTTGGCTTGAATATGCGAAATGTCCATGAACCTCTTTCTTTCCACTGCTAAACTTTAGTCGGAACACCAAAAACTAATCAACAGGTGCCAAACCTGGAGAATGCGGTGGATTTTTCAACTCGGCGCGTGCCAGATTAGGAGAATACGGTGGGCGACTAACCCAGCAACGGCTCGCTCGGCTAGATGAATTTGAGATTGGATCTTAGCTCCAATTTTGCCCGCTAACAATGTGCACTTACATCAAGGTACGCGACAAATTATCTATGCCACACACTTACTCACTGCTCCGTGAACGGTGTGAACACTTTCGTTCATTTACTTGACTGCGTTGTGCGAATTACGGCATCTTTCACAAACGACAGCATTTACCGAAATTTATTTATACGACTTGTTTACCAAGAACATACTTGGTATTTTAAGTAGTCTTGGAAATATGCAGTAAATCAATTGGCATATTTCTATTAATTCCTTCTTTCCATGATTTTCCTTGCGCTATGTAACTCTTTTTACGTTTGCTCCTACTTTTACATTAACAACGTCAACCTATTTCCTAAAGCCCTTTATCTTATTTTGCCATTTCCTCCTTACCCCTTGTGCCCTCTTTTTCGTAGCAGCACAGCTGTGGTTTTTCGTAAATTCTGCAGTCCTCTTGGAAATACATTTTCTCTTATGGGATTTTAATGCATGTCGACGGAGTCATTTCACAAGATATACTTAAAAAAGTATTGTTCAAGCCGTATTTTGGTGATACGGACTTTTTTTTTTTTTTTGCAAAATGCACTTGACAGAGCAGAGTATATTATCTGTTATAACTCAGTTCGTCTTTTCACCTGCATTAGAATTTTCCAGGAATGGCTTGCAGGTATCTGAAATATTGTGGCACGTACTTTTTTATTTCAGAAAGATATGTTTGAGAGGCTCTTTTCATGCGAGAAACTTCAAATATTTTTCAGAAAACTCCTGCCATACCACCACCAAGCTCATGCCATACTGGTTTCGTTTGAATCATTCGTTATTCTTCTTTTCTTTATAAGAACCCCTACTACCATTCCATAACAATGCGACTAGAAAAAAAACCCTGCACACTATAAAAGGGTCAGATACCCAATCTCAATATAGAGTACGCGCGAATATCATAGTTGATAATCATGATGACCAATCCATCTTGGGTAGATAATCTGTGAGAAGGAGATGAATGAGATTCATATCCCCGATTGCAAAATATTTGGAATTTCGGCAGGAAAGAGTTGCACGTGTGTGTTAGAGCTATATCACATCTGCAAAACTGAAGCAGCAAAAAAACTTATTTCTGTGAATGGGCCTTTATCGAGATGATCCAATTCCTAAAGCAAAAACTTGGTGCCACGATTTAGAGGACTGGCTGCCAGTGTGTAGAGGACTGTATATCAGGGTTTAGAGGATAACCTCAGCATCCATCAAAGTGCCTTCGACCCACGATAGAGATATAGCAGCCGACGACATCTAGTACTATTTTTAACAGCACCCCACCAGGCTATGAGATTACAGTAAACGGAATATTATCGCCAATAGACCATGAAAGAACGGAAGCGAAT
Source organism: Macrothele yani (assembly GCA_039090855.1). Taxonomy (NCBI): domain Eukaryota; kingdom Metazoa; phylum Arthropoda; class Arachnida; order Araneae; family Macrothelidae; genus Macrothele; species Macrothele yani. The sequence goes on from CM076995.1 coordinate 195,001,714, forward strand.
AGTTCTGTTCTATGAATGTTCCTGGGTGTACCGCCGCGTTCGTCTCAATCTATCTCGGCAACCGTAAGCGCAACACGACTGTGCGTGGTATCGTTTTAAAGCTCTCGACGAGATCTATTCAAATGTACGAAGTGGTTTGAAATGAACATTTTAAAAACTATTTTCTTGTAAACCGGTGAACGCCTTTGACAATATCCCGATTTATCTAGACAACTGTGAGTGCAAAACGACAGTGCTTGGTATCGTTTTAAAGCTCTCGACGAGATCTGTTCAAATGTACGAAGAACATTTCGCAGTGGTTTGAACTGATCATTTAAAAAATTGTTTTCTTATGAACCGGTGAACACCTTTGAAAATATCCCGGTTTATCTGGACAACTGTGAGTGCAAAACGACTATGCGTGGTATCGTTTTAAAGCTCTCGACAAGATCTATTCAAATGTACGAAGAACATTTCGCAGTGGTTTGGACTGAACATTTAAAAAATTGTTTTCTTATGAACCGGTGAACACCTTTGAAAATATCCCGGTTTATCTGGACAACTGTGAGTGCAAAACGACTATGCGTGGTATCGTTTTAGAGCTCTCGACGAGATCTATTCAAATGTACGAAGAATATTTCGCAGTGGTTTGAACTGATCATTTAAAAACCTGTTTTCTTATGAACCGGTGAACACCTTTGAAAATATCCCGGTTTATCTGGAGAACTCTGAGTGCAAAACGACTATGCGTGGTATCGTTTTAAAGCTCTCGACGAGATCTATTCAAATGTACGAAGAACATTTCGCAGTGGTTTGAACTGATCATTTAAAAAATTGTTTTCTTATGAACCGGTGAACACCTTTGAAAATATCCCGGTTTATCTGGACAACTGTGAGTGCAAAACGACTATGCGTGGTATCGTTTTAAAGCTCTCGACGAGATCTATTCAAATGTACGAAGAACATTTCGCAGTGGTTTGGACTGAACATTTAAAAAATTGTTTTCTTTTGAACCGGTGAGCACCTTTGAAAATATCCCGGTTTCTCTGGACAATTGTGAATGCAAAACGACTATGCGTGGTATCGTTTTAAAGCTCTCGACGAGATCTATTCAAATGTACGAAGAACATTTCGCAGTGGTTTGGACTGAACATTTAAAAAATTGTTTTCTTATGAACCGGTGAACACCTTTGAAAATATCCCGGTTTATCTGGACAACTGTGAGTGCAAAACGACTATGCGTGGTATCGTTTTAAAGCTCTCGACGAGATCTATTCAAATGTACGAAGAATATTTCGCAGTGGTTTGAACTGATCATTTAAAAAATTGTTTTCTTATGAACCGGTGAACACCTTTGAAAATATCCCGGTTTATCTGGAGAACTGTGAGTGCAAAACGACTATGCGTGGTATCGTTTTAAAGCTCTCGACGAGATCTATTCAAATGTACAAAGAACATTTCGCAGTGGTTTGAACTGATCATTTAAAAAATTGTTTTCTTTTGAACCGGTGAGCACCTTTGAAAATATCCCGGTTTCTCTGGACAATTGTGAATGCAAAACGACTATGCGTGGTATCGTTTTAAAGCTCTCGACGAGATCTATTCAAATGTACGAAGAACATTTCGCAGTGGTTTGGACTGAACATTTAAAAAATTGTTTTCTTTTGAACCGGTGAGCACCTTTGACAATATCCCGGTTTATCTGGACAATTGTGAATGCAAAACGACTGCGCGTGGTATCGTTTTAAACCTCTCGAAGAGATGTATTCGATTGTACGAAGAACATTTCGCAGTTGCTTGAACTGAACATTAAAAAAATATTGTGAACCAGTGAACACCTTTGACAATATGTCGGTTTATCTGGACAACTGTGATTGCAAAACGACTGTGCGTGCAATCGTTTTAAAGCTCTCGACGAGATCTATTCAAATATATAAAGAACATATCGCAGTGGTTTAAAATAAAAGTTTTAATATTTGTTTTCACGTGAACGGGTTAACATTTTTGACAATCCCGTGGAATTCGCAGAATGAACGCAAGCAGAAGTAGAGAAAATTAAAACGAAAAGCAAGAGCAAGTGATGAGGAATGTAAGAAGCCCAAGTAGACAGAGCACCACGTTGGGTAGCTCGTGTACCGATCTGCTTTCTGTTCGTAATGTATCCAGCATTATTTGTAAAGAAATATGCAAGCTACTTTCATACCATTGACCTGTGCTGGCTATTACAAAATAAATAAACGCCTTGAAACCATACTCGACTAGCTCATTTGAACTCTCGGATCTTTATATCGTAGTCCTAAGTTCCAAACTCAAGGCTCAATCAGAACTGAGCCTACCTGCATTTTTTTTAATGGACTGTATATCAGTACACAGAAAGAACATGCCGGACGCAAACTAAATTATTTTTATAACTTAAAAGAAATATGCATTTATAACAAAATCAATCTAAATGCGTTTTATTTCTCGAGCTGCAACGGCAGCAAGAGTAAATTTGGAAACGCAACGTTAGACATACAGTAGTTATAGAACTCCTGTTCGAGAGAATGAGATCATACAGGAATATAAAAGATTAGAAATCAAATTTTTCTCTTGCCTTCAAAGAATTCTGAGCAATAAATATGAGGATATTAGTTCATAAAAATTGCTCGCGCGAGGCCTCGAGAGAAATTACTTCCGCTTCTCACTACCCAAAAACGAGTAAGCCAAACGAATAAACAAAACAGCTATTTATTCTGGAAGTAAAGTACGAAAATTCCCCAACATAATCCTCAGAAACGTGGGTGACTGACGCTAATGTTTTTTAGATGTCGACAAGCAAGAATAGAAAAAAGCAATTCTATATTTAAAAGGTTATCCTTGCGAACCAAAACATCGAAGTTTTATTTTTTACTTTTTTAACTACAGGGAAACATTCTTGGAAATTTATGTAACCGCTCTCCTGTCTTAAGCGATATCTAGCATGAAATTATTAAGCAAAATATGAATGAAATGTGTGTTTAAAACGGTGTTCAGTATTCTTCGAAAAATGACTTACAGATACTACCTCCGAGTTTAATATGCGATATTAAACAAGTTACAATATAAAAAAATAAGTTGAAAATCCTCCAAATGCGTGGCGTCAGTAAATAAATAAATACATCGCTCTTTCCACGTTCCGGAAACACATAGCAACCAAAATATTGTTTTCAGCGGCCGCCGGGGAATTTGATCCACGGTTCTCTAGATATCTAGCCGAGCTCGTTAGCTTTACACCACGGTGGCCAACAATCCACGGTGCTATGTGTATTTTTAAGTCAGCTTCTGACATCATAAATCCGTAAGATGGACTCAGTTACTGAGACGTATCCATCTCGTGGGTATAAACGGCACTGGCTACATATATTATAACAGTTAAATCCAAAGGGCGAGACCCAAGGTGAAAATCCTCCAAATACGGTCAGTAAGTAAATAAATTAAAAAAAATTAAGATAGTGAAATACATATTTAGCGAAATGAAGAGCACTTGGGATGAATATTTTGTTACTCATTCAATACTTTTTTCTAATCGGAAAAAAATTTTGAATGAGTAACAAAAAATATGCGCGCTCGAGAGAAGCAAAATGAAAAAAAGGACAAAGGGAAGTTACAAGAAGATGGGTTGTACAGTAAACAGATATGTAGAGAGAGACTTTGATGGTAGAAGATCAGAAAAAAGAGCAGAAGAACAGAGTGGTAAGGAAAATGAATGCGGATGGATAGAGATTCAGTAGAGGAAAAGCGCACAACGTAGAAAACCAAAGGTATGTAGGCAGAGAGAGGAGATATAAATGTAGAAAGAAGGAGAAGTGTTGTAGGGAATCAGATTTACCATACAAATCCATTACCTCTCTTGGTCCACCGGATCGCCGATTCCTGCAATAATTCTTACGTGGTATACTATACACCGTAAACCCCTGATACGGTTGTGCCAGAAAAGCGCAGAAGGATGACCGTTTGAGAGATTCTTGAACAGGTACGCCTAGCACCAACTATCTTGCCACGTTAAAAGTCGCTCAGATCACTTGTTTTGCCTATTCTGATCTTCAAAAGAACGCTACTTGATTCTCAACAAACTGATTTTCCTGATTTATACGCTTTCCTACCGTCTGACGTGTTGGAAGGGTCGATTTACGTTACGGGGGTAAGTATACCAAACAAACTGGAATTGGATTTGTATACGTTGTGACGTATTACAGAGGTGAAAACATGTGTGAAGACGAAACACCGGCAGCGAGACATTCTGTCCGCGCAGCTCAGTTGGGAAAGCGACTTACTCCGGAGTGAGGGCACACGGAATCGATGACCGTCGCGGACAAACTTCTGTTTTCACATTGGCGCCCGGTTGTGGAAAATGGATCCACTGGCCGTTGGATTCTTCAAAAAAGGTGTGATGTTTGTTCCACACGTTGTTTGGATTTAATGAAAAATTCTTACTTCGTTTCAAAGGGAAAAAAATTAAGAAGGAGATAATGTGACGTACTACAGAGGTGAAAACATGTGTGAAGACGACAAATCTGCAGCGAGAAATTCTGTCCACGTAGCTCAGTTGGGAGAGCGATTTACTCCGGAGTGAGGGGACACGGTCTTGATGTCCGTCGCAGACAAACTTGTTTTTTTACAAAGTATAAACTGAATTAGCTTTGAATTAGGAATACCCCACGTTTTACATATTCGGAGCCATAACAAAGTACTACCTGATATTAATGTCATGCGCGGCTACTATAAATGTGCACATCTATCGTCTGTGTATAGTCAGTAAACGTTTGCCAGTAATAGGGAAACTTGGCTACGCAAGCAAATTTGACCATGACCAGATCGTTGATGCCCCGAGAGCAGGTGCTAAAGTTGCTGAAACAGCCGCACTTGATGGCTGCTTCCGTACTGCTTTATCAAGGGTGCATCAGGTCTGCGTTAACCATACACAAATATCAAGCAGAAGGGCTCAAGTTGGTCAGCCACGAGTATTTTATCCTAGATATGAGCATCGAATGTCTCGACTGGAATTTCAGCAAATACGTGCAACAGTCACCCAGCTGTGCAATTCGACCTATTTCCACAACCTCATGCACTGTACCGTGCTTTGTCTAGGGTTCCACAGCCGGGAAACAAAGAGGGCACCCATGATGATGCCCAGTCATAGCAAACAACGCCTCTCGTGGGGTATAACACGTCGGCAATGGACCCTTGACAGATGAAGGAAGGTCATCTGGAGTGATGAGTCCCGTTTCCTTGTTCACCATGCTGATCACAGGGATCGTATATGGAGTAAACAGCATGAGGCTCCATCATCTGGTTGTACAGTTGGAGTTCAATATGTCGGTAGACGTGGTGATCTGTTCTGGGGAGCTTTTTATTGGGAAACCCTCGGTCTGCTGGATATCATCCCATAAACACTGAATGGTGTTCGCTACAGGGACCTGTTAGCTTACAATGTCCATCCATATATGCAGGACGTTTACCCGGACAAGTTCCTTCTTCCACCAGAACAATGTGCCGTGTGATCTGGATTGTATAGCTACCGAATGGTTGAAGGAACACAAAAAACAAATTCATCGCATTGCCTTAGAGCCCATACTCCCCTGAGTGTAACCCAACTGGACGTTTGTAGGATACCCTAGAGTGGGGATGAGAATATCTGAACCTAATTCACGGAAGGAGCCTGAACTGACGGAGCTAATGCTGCAAACATGGCTCAACTTACGCATGGACGATGTCCGACACCTTTCAGAAGGTGTTCCTAGTTGTCTTCCAGCCGTCATTGCAGAGAAAGGGGGACCAGCGCATTATTAGGTCGGTTTCCTAATGCAAAGCTAACTCAGTATATATGTGTGCATACAGCCATTCATTCACGTACCGCGCATCTTAACAACGCAGCGCATCCATTGATTTGCTTTTGAAAGGCTGCCCGGTGAATTTTGTCTATATAGTGTATATTTCAATGTCTATTATATTTACACTAAAGTGCCAGAAAAACTAGAACAGACGAGCGTATGCAAAATACATAGCAACGTCATCTATGCGCGTACTCGGTTGCGCCCGTCAGTGCGTATATAAAGCGATAGACATCCTTTGCCAGCTGTCAGAGCTGTTTTCGGCATGAGAATGACAAGTAATAACGATTTAAGCGAATTTCAACTCGGTGTCATAGTTGGCGCTCGTAAGATGGGCCATGTATTTCGGAGGTGGAAACGAAGTTCGGATTTTCACGGACGACCATTGCAAGGGTGTACCGTGACTACAAGAATTCCGGCAAAACCTCCCACCTACGATACCAGTGTGGCCGTAAAAAGACATTGGGTGAACGTGACCATCGTTGGCTGTCAAGAATCGTTTCACGAGATAGGCATGCAACACTCTCGCAGGTATCATCGGAATTCAATGCCGGAGCCTCAACAAGCATCAGCGTCCGGACTGTGCAATGTACCCTGCACGATATGGGCTTTGGGAGCCGACGCCCAACTCGAGTCCCATTGATGGGTGCACGACACAAAGCTATGCGCCTCGCTTGGGCACCGCAACACCGCCACTGGACACTTGATGACTGGAAACAAGTAGCCTAGTCCGACGAGTCGCGTTTCCAACTGTATCGGGCAGATGGAAGGGTTCGTGTGTGGCACAAACCACATGAAGCCATGGATCACGTCTGTCAACAGAGAACTGCTGGTGGGGATTCTTAATAGTATAGGGTGTCTTTAGCTGGACTTCGCTGTGACCCCTGGTACGTATACAAACGTCTGTGACCGGCCAACGCTATGTGCGCCTCCTTTCTGTCGAGGTACACCCGTTCATGCTGATGGGTTGGGCCTGTTCCAACAGGACGATGTACCTTCACACAAGTATCGGGACACTGCATTATGGTTAGAGGAGCATTCATCTGGGTTTAGCGTGTTGCCATTTCCCCCCAAGTCCTCAGATCTGAACGTGATAGAACACATTTGGGATACCATGCAACGCGGTATCGAACACAGGAATCCGAGACCTCGGAATACACCCGAATTGTGGAACGCTCTGCAGGAAGTATGGTGTGCATTGCGTACAGCATATTTCCAAAAGCTAGTGGAGTCCATGCGCCGTCGTATTTCTGCAGTGCTGCGCTCCCGTGGGGGACCTACCAAGTATTCGAATGGAGTACTAGTTTTTCTGGCACTTCAGTGTACATTTATATGCAGAAATATCAAGCGACTGAAGCAGGTGAAAGACCGTGAGTACATGTCCGTAATAACCAATAGAAATCAGAGATCAATGAATAATACAATAGCAGGATTTTCATGTATCGTCTGAAAAGTTAAAAATTTCAAGGTTACAAACGTTGTAGCATTAATCTGTAGAGAAATACTTAGCTGATACCACATAGCACAGAAAACGATCTATTTTATTATAGGTTGGAATTAGACAAACGAGTATCAGACGCATATTGCTTATACTTCAAAAAGGATCTCTCAGGGGGAAAAGTTTTTAAGAGACCTCAACCTAACTTATCAAAAAATTTAGCCTTTTAATTTCCTGCAAATTTCGCGACCAAAAACAAACAATTTTCATTTGTTCATGTCACACAATTAAATATTGGGTGAGAAGCTCTCAAAAGCAGGCATTTTTATTTAAAAACCCGAAATGGAAAGATTCAAGAATTCGGAATAATTGCACAAAAGACTTCTAATAAAAGCCAGATATTTTTGTCAGTTTGGTACACAAGTAATACCTAAGCAGCTCTTTGTTCTCTATTTCGCTGCAGGTCCCAAATGACACTGATACACGAGGAGGTGGAAAAAAAACTTGCCTTGTTGTTGGCGAACGTTTCTTCAATAAACTATCATTTTCTGCAGCAGTGTATTTACACCGATGTTTCTTCTTTTACAGGGCTTACTTATACATCCTCCGGACACAAACATCTTGGCAACGAAAAAAAAAGAATTCTAGACATCAGCTAAGTTTTTTTTTTTTTTTTTACAGTGAAATACGACTAACATTTCAGGGGAATCAATACGCCTTTAGGAGATGGGTAATGGGAGATGACCAGAAGAGAAAGCATCTACCATTTGTTGACCTCTGTCAGACAGCAACAAGGCTATCGAAAGGATTAGGTTCCATCTCTCAATGGCCGCGGCGGATGCTTCTTAAGAAGAAAAAAAAAAAGAATTGCCTTAAAACATACCATCAAGCAAGCATTTAGCGGAAGTTTAAGTGTGGTATACTCTTACTTGGCTTGTACCTTCAGTTATCCACTCTATTTCCGTTGGCTTGAACAAAACTGCGTAATAAAGAAAACACGAAAGGGTTTCCAAGAACTCAAAGTCCTAAAAACTTCCGAGATTTATAAAGCTTGAAAACAATTCCCAAATTTCATTGGATTTCTTTCTTTCGATGTCGCTTTGCGTCAATTGTATTGTTAAGGAAAAAGTTAAATTTTAAGTTTAAATACAATAACACACCCATCATGTTTAGAACACAATGACCTCTAGGAAGTCTTCAAGTGGTGTAGAAACAAAAAATATTTTATTTCGCCAAAATTTTGCCGGCTAACGGACGGCTTTATCAAGATAGGTTTCATTAGCTGAATACAGACTTCGTCTGGAGTTTAAAAGTAAACATATCTTCCATATTTTCCAGGATCTATGTTCCTCGTATTTAGGAAGAATATTTCCCCAATAATTTCCTGGTATAATGTATTTGTGAAAAATATTGTTTTGGGGACTTAATTGTTTTTTAATGTATTATGAAATTTAAATTAAAAAAATAGAATATATTTTTAAGAGGCAATAATAAATTTTCCATTGCAAAAAGGATTTATTTTGGCTTGTATTGTCTCTGAGAAAGTAATAACTGCGCTACCTTTGTCCCAAAAATGTTGTGTCAGACATGAAAAAATATTTCAAACTTCATTCGTGTTGTAGCGTGATTGATTACAGCTCTAATATATTTCTTCGTTACGCCGAACATCATATCTATAGATTAATGAATGACCGAGAAACAACTAAATATACGGCTTAGTGAGAATATTAAATTCAGTATTACATTAATTAATCGAAGTAAAATTCGTCTGCAACGTTTGTCACATGCCAATTTCTTACTTATACGAAAATGCTTTAGACAACAATTCGTCCTGTTGCTATCATTTTGTCTGCCAAAGTAATATCTCTTTTTTAAAACACCTGGCAACGAAAACGTTTTGATAAAGCAAAATACATTCACAAGGCCTGAGATACACTCTACTGACAAAAGTTACCTGACACCCATTCAAAAGCAAATGAACGGATTCGCTGCAATGTAAAAATGCGTGATGCAGCTGCAAACCGTATAAAAACAAGTCTGCAGCTGACCGCGATCACATCACACTGTGAGGTTGAGTGAAAACGTCGCTGCGGGAGAGAACTGACTTTGAAAAAGGAAAGATTGTTGGGTGTTATATTAGAGGGTTGTTCATAGGAGAAACCGAGAGGCGTTTAAACATACCCAAGTCAACTGTTTTGGATGTACTGAATAAGTAGAAGACACAAAGTGCGCCTGAAGCAGCAAAACGTACCGGAAGACCAAAGAAAATCAGTGATAGAGAACGTCGAAGCCTCAGGAGAGCCGTTACATCTAATTGACGGAGTACTGCACAAAAACTCAGTGTATAGGTGAGTAAAAATGCTGGAACTTCGGTATGTACACGTACCATTCGCAGAGAACTTCATTCCATGGGTTACCGTGGTCGTGCGGATGCTCATAAATTTTCCATCTCCACTCAGAGTGCTACTCGTCGTTTAGCATGATATAAAGGACATTTATCGTGGACCGTAGATCAATGGAAACGGGTCCTATAGACTCATGAATCCAGATACACGATACATCAGTCTGATAGCCGTGTGTGGGTATGACGGTAGCCGGGGAAACGCTTTTCACCACAGCATACTGTTGCAACGGTCAAGTTTAGATCAGGCAGTGTACTCGCGCGGGGGTGTTTTTCGTGGTATGGTCCTGGCCCATTCGTTATCGTGGGCATACCTGTTGACCAGCACGTCTACCTCTATATTATATACGATTATGCCCTACCAACTCTTTGGTATACTATGGAACCGAGCCTTGTTGGTACCAGCAGGATATGCACCGCGCTATAAAGCAAGACCTGTTATGGTAAGGTTTGACGATAATTCCTCATCGTGTGTAGACTGGCCAGCACCCAGCTCCTGATCTTAATCCCATAGAGCACCTATGGGATGAGTTAGAGTGTCGCATAAGAAGTTTGTAACCAAGGCCTACTACTAAGCACCAGTAAGCGGCAGCATTATGTACTGAATGGGAGAGCATACCTATCGCTGTGTTCCAAAACCTTGTCGAAAGCATGTGTCGAAGGGTCAGTGCACGCATTAAGGCCAAAGGTGGACCAGACCGTACTAATGTATGTCTATGTATGTTATGTTGTGTTTCTCTCCTAAGTGTCCAGTGACTTTCTCAATATACAGTAATGTATGTCTGGTAGTGTATTCATCCCTCAATAAGCCAATGCATCCTTAAATACAATACTTTTGCTTGCGAAGGTTGGAATGTGGAAATTTATTGTGTGTGATGCACGCACACAAGACCAGAGACATTTCTGTCCTTTCTTTTATACAGTCCATCGAGAGGTATTCCAGCAGAAGAAAATTTTCCTTTTAAAAAGAAGCTTGCTACAAAAAGTGATCCTACAAAAATATTACCTCTTCTAAAATTCCGACTAAATAATTGCACATAACAGAAGATTATGTGATAGCACTGTGTAAATGAGCGTGATCGGATACACTAATACATACAGGGTGACTCTCCTGATAGAGGTTTCGTAATTTCGGCTTAAAATCAATAATTTTGCAATCATTCCACCGAGATATTTATCAATACACTTTGGTTATAGTGAACCTATCACGCACATGCCTAACTGTGTTGATCTCTTGCAAATAACCTTGCAATGCTTCAGTTTTGAGCGCAAGCGTTAGAGAATTTTAGCTTGTTTGCCAATGCATAAACATGCATTCAATCAATCAGCAGGAGCTCCTGGTTTGCAAATATCGGCAAATGGGGTCATTTGAGGCTACTCAAAATGCATTAGGAAAATCACAGGCGGAAGAAGGTGCAATCGAAGAACTGTACCGAGAAATTGGGAACGAAGCTGAATACAACGGAAACCTCATCAATTGTCAGACAGAAGACTAGGGGTTCTCGGAAAAGACAATCCAGATTTTGAAGTACTGAATGACGGCTTCACCACCCAATTCATCGTGCAGACGCTATAAAGAGTCCGCGTAAAATCTCCACGCATCAACCCACTTCCGAGAGAGAAAAATAAGCACTGCGTCCTTGCATTTCTCGGTGGTTCAAGAATTACACTTCAGTCCTAATCGTAAGGACAAACATGGAATCTGGTGGTTTCAGATCATCATGGGGCTAATAGTGTTTGCTAACATCTGCATGCGAGTGCAGGGTGATGTATGAAGACATACACATCTACCGAGGATGTATATATATGCCCAGGCAAACGAGCCATTTCTCAAATTAACTTAATCTGTTTTAACTGTGTTTCAGCGAACGAGCGATACACAAGTAAACCTAAATAAGTTAATATAAGACACGACTCTGCCTCCTGCTCCTGCGTATATATATACACTGAAGTGATAGAAAATCTGGTACAGACGAGCTTATGCAAAATACATAGCAACGTCACCTATGCGCGTACTCGGTTGTGTCCGCCAGTGCGTATATAAAGCGATAGACGTCCTTGCCAGCTGTCAGAGCTGTTTTCAGCATGAGAATGACAAGTAATAATGATTTAAGCGATTTTCAACGCGGTGTCACAGTTGGCGCTCGTTTGATGGGCCATAGTATTTCGGAATTAGAACAAAATTCGGATTTTCACGGACGACCATTGCAAGAGTGTACCGTGACTATAAGATTTCCGGCAAAACCTCGAACCTACGATACCAGTGTGGCCGTAACCTAGGCTGATGACTTTACCTGCACCGTCTTAGTGTAGACCTCGCAGGGAAATGCGGAACTCTCTCGAATAGTTTGGAATTGATAGGATCCCTGACGGCGTTCCGACAGCTAGCCCGTCAGTCACCGGAAACCTTCCCAATCTGTCCAAGTCTTCCACTCGGACAGATTGGGTCTAGAGAGCTGTGGGGATCTGCCTCCCCCACGGGATCGGTACCTTACACCCCTCTATCATAACCCGTGTGTGCGACGTGCTATGGGCAGTTGGGGCAAGCAACTTTTCAATAATTATCCCATCTCGTAGCCGGGAGATCGCCCGCCAACGAGAGTTTTTTTTTTTTTGGGGGGGGGGGGGGACTAATGTCCTTTAATTGGCTTCAAACAAAATACATGCACGATAAGTATGAGGGTCCCATGCACCCCTCTCACAAATATTTAACACTCACATTGATCACACATAGCAAATATTTACATGGTCCACAGCGCTAGGGCCAGTGCTGTGGTGATGACCCCGGGCCAGGGTCACCAAAAACACCTTGGTCATTAGACCCAAAAGCTCAATATCGAGAGCAACGTACCTCCGAGGGTACTACCATCTGTCAACCATAGTTGACCCGACTCTTCCTTTGCTCAAGTTCCCTAATAAGACTGGGACACGTCTTACTGAAGCTGGAGTGAGAGACGTCCAAATTCAGGCGGAACTTGGCATTCGCAGCAGTGCAATTGCTGCACTTCGGTGCAGCTGTACACTGGTGGTGCTGGTGCCCAACTTCACCACAATTGCCTCTCCTTGCTTCTGTCTCGGGACAGTTGCCCCTGAAATGGCCGAAACCATTACACCGGAAGCACCTGACCTCCTGCAAAAATTCCTTTAGGCGGAGCACTGACCAACCCAAGTTCACTGTCTTCCGTTTCACCAAGTGCTTGTAGGCCTTGGGCTCCACGTCTGCCACCCAGTGGACCCTACATTCTTTGCCCTTGATGGGAAAACAGGCTTTAAACCCGTTCTCTAGTTCTGGGTTCTGCCCGCGAACCGCCTCCTTGAACTCTTTCCGTGAGAGATCCCCGTCGACCCAATAGACTATCAACCGGGGGTGTCTCTTTCATGGGGCCGTGGGAAGTGTGCAATCCTTGGTCAACGGATTGCTGCTCAACTCCTGGGCAAGGCGGTCGAGCTCCCCGGGATGGGAACACTCCACTCCACCGCGACCCCACCTTTCCTAATGCTCCGAATGCTCTTGATCCCTATCTACAGTTTAGTTGGGTTGACTGCAGTCTTCAAGGTCTTCTTTGTGTCCTCTGAGGATGCACTCTAGACTGTGGGGTAGACCAAAAGCACGTGTCTCTTGTCTCCCGTCTTTTTCTTATTCTTCTTTTTATCCACAATCGGGGCGGGCGAAGACCCTTTCGCCGTGCTAGTCCCTTTCCTAGCCACTTCGGCGTAGGAAAACACTTTGGCGTCGGCTTTGCAGCTCGACTCCTTCCGAACGGACAGCCTGCCTTCAAGATAAGCTGTCCGATTTGCTTGTGCGAAACAAGCCTTATCGATACTCTTCAAGGCCGCTTTCACCTGTTCTCTTCCTGAGGAAGTGACCCGCGAGTCCTTGAGAACGCACTCTACTTCCCCTATGAGGATGAAAATGCGGCTCATGAAAGCCTCAGGTGTTAGCACCGGGGGTGTCCTGGGATGCCGGTAGGCCTCCAGAGATGTCTCTAGAGGACCGGCGGACGACCCCTCAAGAGCCCGAGTGGGTTCGGGCTGGGGTGGTGTTATACCCTGCCTTGCCATGGGTGGAGGTGGCAAGGGCGTGCTTACACCACGAGCTGACTGAGAAGGCTCAGTCGAAGGTGAGGCTCCCTTCGTGGGTGTAGCGGCTTTAGAGCCCTTCGCTGGGGGAAGAGTCTTTGACGGTTTCCTCCTGGCATTGGGCTCTATCTTTCGGCTGTTCTCGTAAGTGGGGCAAAGCCCTTTAGCACTGCCGACAGGGCTTGGTAGTGCTTCGGCCGCTACCCTCTGCGTCCGGGTTGACCCGGACGGTTTGGGGGCTGATCCCTTTAGGTTTCACTTTACCCTTCTAGGTAGATGACATCTCTGTGAGAGAGATGAAAAAACACAAAATTATTCTAAGTACTGAGTGTGCACCCTGGGGTTCTCCCATTCAAGTCTAACCTTAGATTCCGGGCGCTCGGGCTTTGGGCTGACAAGGGATCAAAGAGTCCCTTCGTCAGCGAGGCTGGAACGAAGTCGGCGTACCCGAATCTGATGCTAGAGTCTCTATGCGGGCTGAACGGAACTTCGCCCTTAAAAGGGCGTTTTCTCTAAGTTCCGTCACTGCTCTAATTGATAGGTAACATAAAGTTAACCTATTCTAAAAAATAAAAAAATCACGAGAGTGGGATGATTCCCCCTTTCGTGCTTGAGATCTCAAATCTTCTAAGCAGTGCAGTATTGCTCAACCAAGTATCGCAAAGAACTGTCCCCGGTCGGCATCAGAACGACCGGCCCAGTGTGGCCGTAAAAAGACATTGGGTGAACGTGACCATCATCGGCTGACAAGAATCGTTTCACGCGATAGGCGTGCAACACTCTCGCAGGTATCATCGGAATTCAATGTCGGAGCCTCAACAAGCAACAGCGTCCGGACTGCGCAACGTACCCCTCACGATATGGGCTTTGGGAGCCGATGCCCATCTCGAGTCCCCTTGATGGGTGCACCACACAGAGCTATGCGCCTCGCTTGGGCACTGCAACACCGCCACTGGACACTTGATGACTGGAAACAAATAGCCTGGTCTGACGAGTGGCGTTTCCAACTGTATCGGGCAGATGGAAGGATTCGTGTGTGGCACAAACACCATGAAGCCATGGATCACGCTTTTTTATTTTGATTGGAGGTTTAACGACGACCGTGAGCAACTCAATGGACTATAAGCAGTCGCCCGTCCCTAATTTAGGGTCACTGGTTCCAGGGAAGGGAGAGAGCCAGTGCCGTAAGACAAACACAACATCCATGCCTCACCGGGATTCGAACCGGGACCCCTCACGGACGAATGATCATAGGCCAGCGCCTTAGACCACTGCGCCACCGGGGCGGCGGATCACGCTTGTTAACAGGGAACTGTACCGGCTGGTGGGGGTTCCGTAATGATATGGGTTGTGTTTTGCTGAACTTCACTGGGACCTCTGGTACGTCTACAAACGTCTGTGACCGGTCAACGCTGTGTGCCCATCCTTTCTGACGAGGTACACCCGTTCATGTCCTGCATGCATGCTGATGGGTTGGGCCTGTTGCAACACGACAATGCACCTCCACACAAGAGCCGGGACACCACGTTATGGTTAGAGGAGCATTCATCTGAGTTTGGGGTTTTGCCAATCCCACCCAAGTTTCCAGATCCGAACGTTATAGAACACATTTGGGATGCCATGCAACGCGCTATCGAATGAAGGAATCCGAGACCTCGGAATACACCCGATTTGTGGAACGCTCTGCAGGAAGTATGGTGTGCATTGCCTACAGCACATTTCCTGAAACTAGTGGAGTCCATGTCCTGTCGCATTTCTTCAGTCCTGAGCTCCCGTGGAGACCTACGAAGTATAAAGACTGATGTACCATTTTTTCTGGCATTTCAGTGTATAAAGGGTTCAAAGGAAAGTCCTTATTCAGGACAATAACTGCGGAAGCAAGGGTCCGAGTGGTACACAAGTTAAGTCTGTGTATAGGAAAGAGACGATGGCAGATCGAATCAAAGCGATTGGGGCGCCTATAGCGCCAAATGTAAGAAATTAGGAAACCTAACTCGCGAACAACGCGAGATAGAAAGAAAATTCCAAATACAAAGTTGTAGCGCATCGTCTAATTAGTAGGAAACGACATATGGTTTGCACGAAGTATGTACATGGGCGGATTAATATGCTGTTAATTCGAATTCGTTAAAGCGGGTGAAACAGGCAAAAAAATAATGACACGAGACAGAAGCTGTACATGATTATTTATAATACTGAAAAATGTTTACAGGAAATAATCCTGCTTGCAGGCACAACGCACATTTGCGCTAAGTTAATGTACAGGCGGTTCGAAGTGGCCACCATCGGCTACAATGTGCATTCCAAGGCGTGTAAGAATAGCTTCTCGTACACTATCTAGCATGGCAGGTGTCACTGTGTTACAAGCGCAAACAATGCGGTGTCGGAAATATTCCATACTAGCAGGTTCTGTAGCATACACCTTTTCTTTCAAGTAACCTCACAGGAAGAAGTTCAAAGGTGTTAAGTGCGGTGACAGCGGAGGCCATTCCACCGTCCCTCCATAACCAATTATCTGGTGTCTGAATGTTTCAGCCAGGAAACTCCGTACGTTGGCTGCCATGTGAGGTGGTGCACCATCATATTGGTACCACATGCGCAGAAGATGTCTGAGGGGAAGAGCATCCAGAAAGTCAGATATCGGGCCCGTAAGAGCTGAAGGTACCACTGACCTGTTAATGTCCCATCATAGAAAATGGGTCCAACTAGTGTGTTTCGCCAAATACCGCACCAAATGTTAGTTGCCCAACGTCGCTGATGTCGAGCAGCTTGTTCCATAGATGGGTTGCTCAGAGCCCAGTAACGGGTGTTATGCCGATTGAATATTTCGCCCCGTGTAACACGGGACTCATCTGTCCACAAGATATCGGCCAAGAAGTTTGGATTGGCCTCCAACGTGTTATGTACAAAGTTTCAGAAATCGAAACGCCTTCTCTGGTCTCCATTCATCAAACCTTGCTGAACGTGGTACGGATGAGCTCCATGTTTGATTAGAATTTTCCAAACACGTTGTTCTGGTTATTCGCATGCTTCGGCGACTGCTGTGGTACTAATGTTGGGATTGGCAAGAACATATCCCAGGACAGCCTCATGATGCACTGCAACACACCAATCAGTAGGTCTGCCCGATCGTGGACGTTCCTCGATGCTTCCGGTCTCTCGGCGGCGGCGAACACAGTTGTTAATAGTCGCTGCAGTTCGATGTTGACCAGTCGGAAAACGCTCGGCATACCGCCTTGCAGCTCCGTGGGCATTGCGATGACATTCGCCATAAAGCACGACCATTTTACAGTACTCAGCGTTCAAGTAGCCCGCCATCAGTGTGTGCAACGTGTACGTTGACTGACGTTTATATCCCCAGCCCTGGTATTTTATCTCACCGACCGGCTTCTACGTCACTATCAATATTTACATACAAATTTGAATCGTTGCCCATCGTGGGCCGGTATTCTGCATTGCCTAACCATCTAGCGACCGCTTGCACTTTATCAGCATTTTTACCCGTCCATGTACATAATTCGTGCGTACCATATGTCGTTTCCTACTAATTATACGATGCGCTAACACTTTGTAATTGGAATTTTGTTTCTATCTCGCGCTGTTCGCGAGTTTGGCTTCCTAACTTCTTACCTTTGCCGCTAGAGGTGCTCCAATTGCTTTCATTCGATCGGCCATCGTCCCTTTCCTATACATAGACCTAACTTGTGTACCACTCGGACCCTTTCTTCCACAGTTATTGCCCTGAATAAGGATTTTCCTTTGAACCCTGTATATGTATATACATAAGTTGGAATGACTGATTCGTAGAAATTAAAAAACCTTAATGACCACATGGAGGAGAAAAAGGGATATAGAATTATGGCAAGCTGTTATCTATTCCTTTTTCAAGGGCCAAGCACAGACAATAAATTTCATACCTCTACAGAACCTAAAATGTGGGAGTTTCTGCACTATCTAGTCTGCTACAAAACGGCAACAAGCCTACCGGAAAAAATAAAAATAACAAAATAAATAGAACGATGAATTAAATAAAAAATTAAAAAAATAAATTTCAACCCACTCCAAACAAGAAACCAGACGATCCCCTAAACACCTGAAAGCAACCCCAAAAAAATAAAAATAATTTTTTTTTTTAAAAAGGATAAAACCACCCCAAAAAGATTGAAACCTTTCCCCCTTGACCCAGCAGACTAAATTGTCGAAGCCCGACCTCACACTCGATCCGAGCAAATTACCGAACAATTAACAAAATGAGAAGTAAGATACCAATTACAAAGGAAATATACTGATACAACCAAAACTTTAAACTGTAATTATTTACAAGCATAATCACGAAACTTAAAGGTGGAAGAAAACTTGAAATTAGTTGCATATTTACAAGAAACTGCCAAAGAAATGTTTTAATTGGAAAAATAAAAAATAAATGGGCAAGCTTAAGTCACGTTCCTAAGCCTAAAGCAACCTGAAACGAGGCTTGAACAATGGGGCACATAAACGATTACCTCTAACCTCGAAACGGAGAAGTGAAGTAGCGAACAAATTCTAATGAACATAGGAGGAAAGAACGTACCTCACACCAAAAAGTTTAAAAAAAAAACTATACAATGCAAATTACGTAACAAATAGCCACTTAACGAGCGGAGATGACCTCAGCATAAGCCAATCCAAACTAGAACTTGACGCTACTGAAATAGCTACGTCACCAGCGCCACCTGGCATTCAAGAGGGTAACCATTTTCCCAGAATGTGCTGCGGTTATGGTTAAGGAAAAAAATACCGAACAGTTTTAAAGTTACAATTAACTGGACAGAATACTGTAAAATTCCAGTTGAGAACAGTTTAAGCTGTTCCCGACTGGGTTCAAAAGTACAGTATAAAAATACCCAAAAATTAAAACTCTTCCTACCTTTTAATTAATTAAATTATAGGACAGATATGTTAGTCGTGGTGTCATAGTGGGGACTGATATCATGATTAAACCGCCCCGATGGCGCAGTGGTCTAAGGCGTTGGCCTCTGATCATTCGTCCGAAAGGGGTCCGGTTTCGAATCCCGGTGAGACATGGATGTTGTGTTTGTCTTACGGCACTGGCTCTCTCCCTTCCCTGGAACCAGTGACCCTAAATTAGGGACGGTCGACTGCTTATAGCCCTTTGAGTTGCTCACGGTGGTCGTTAAACCTCCAATCAAAAAAAAAAAAAAAAAAAAAAAACGATATCATGATTAAAAGATCATCACGAGGACGTGGTACTTATAATGTGTGATTATTCTGCACATTCGCCTGTTCTGTAGTGTTGGGAGTCACTCACCTCTTTTTTTATGGACGATAATGCCCGTCTTCACCGCACCACTGTTGTGGATACTGTATTGGCTAGTGGTGATGTCCTCCGGATGGAGTGGCCCTACGATCCTATAACCTCTACCATATAGACCATGCATGAAACGCTGTGGGAAGACGTGCTGCACAAAGGAATACCCAATCAGAAAGCATTCAGCTCTCATCAGGGCTCTCCAGCAGAAGTGGGACCATTTTTCACAAAAGCTTCTGAGACGCTTCGAGCTAAGCTTGGCACACAGGTGCCAAACCTGTATTCTGGTAAGGCGTGGACATATCTCTTACAAAGGGCTTTACTCTGTAGTCCATGCGTACGTGCGGAATGAAGAGTACCATGGGAAAACAGATTTTTCATGTCGTGCTGTCCATTTTACTATTGCTATTACCACCAAAGCTGCTTACTGGTGTGATAGCGATTCTACCGATTATGGCTGGTCAACATATATCTCTTCCTTACGTTTCGGACTACGGTGTACTTCCGATTGATTACGAAAGGATAATTGGTTTCTGTTTGGGTATGGTTTTAACCATTGGTTGTGAAACATTCTGGCAGTTTGGGTCTCACTTGGTTTGAAGATGAAGCATGGTTTCGTTTAAAAAGCTATATGAATTCCCAGGGCACAGTGGTACACAAAAATCTAGATACAATACATACTGAACTTTTGCATAAAGATAAAATTGGTATGTATTATGATGGACCACATTTTTTAGTGCACTGTCACCTCAAAAGTTCATCTCAAAAGTTTTAGTGAATTTGTATATGAGATGACAGAAGAATACCAAACCCCTGGACATTTTCAAGAAAATTATGCATCTTGTCAAACAACTGATGCGTAAGGGAAAGTGAAAGGTTTTCTGGAGACAAAGCCATGTCAAAAAATCCGCCAACAGCAACATCCTAGGGTACCATATTACTTCCATAAGAAGTAAAGCAACCCTCCCTCGCCCGAACAGATGATAGCGTTGTTGATCCTACTCACCCCCAGTCGCTCCAAAGAATCAAAGAATGGGATACCAACACCATGCGGCCGGCCTTGGTGCACCGAGAAAATGGGACCCCACCTCAGACACCTTACACAAATGCCCCATCAGACGCAGGATAGCTGCTGCCAAACTTACGCCGTGTGCCCCAAGAGAAACTGCTGAGCTGAATCCTGATCATGTATATACAGGGCGATTGTAAACTCCTACAACAAAACAAGAAGAATGATAATACATACAGTATCAAGACGTACAGTATTTGCAATGGAACCTAGGGCCACATTCCACTCCTAGTGCCAGAAAAGAGTAAAGTTACATATCCACGTTGAGCCTTCAGCAGTGGAAACAAAGAGACATACCTAATTCATTAGTTGCATAATTCAGAGAAAGACTCAAAGGAGCTGCTCAGACTGGCGTCCAAGGGCGTCGTTGCACACCCCACACCGGCGAATGAAGGACTGTCGCACCCTCTCGTAGACTCCCGGTGTGGTGTTGATCTTGTCCGCAGCAACAGCGATTCGCGCGACAAAATCTTCCAGGTAATCCACAGGTATCTCCTACAGCAATGTTTTCATGTGCCCTCAGAGGAAGACGTCCAGTGGATTAAGGTCCGAGGGCGTGGAGACCAAGCCACAAGTCCACGTTATCCAATTCAGCGCCCGGGATATGTCGCATTTAAGAAGTATTGGACCTCGGTGGCAAAGTTTGCTGGGGCCCCATCATCCATAAACCACATGTCCCTCCGTGTGGTGAGTGGAACTTCCTGAAACAGACTGGGAAGCACTTGCTTCAGGACCACGCGGTAAGTTGCGCCGGTCAGACGTATACGTCAATTCTCATGTGATATTCGCACTTTAATACCCCTGAACGGGTTCGGCTGCGTTTTTAAATGCTTGTTCCTCTTCGTTTACGCACGTGTTCAGTGCACCTTATTTGCATCTTGTGCATCTCATGCACTGGTTGGAACTCCGTGTGCCTGCTGAACGTTTTTTGAACGTGCTCTTTTCTCGCACTAGGAGTGGAATGCGGCCCTAGTTTCCATTGCAAATATTTTTCGTCTTGATGTGAACTATCACCCCTCTTGTTTTGTTGAAGGAGTTTACAATCCCCCTGTAGAAGGCTTTCGGACGGGATTTCGATTTCACTGATGGTGGATCGTAGCCCACCAGAGGGACAGCCTGTGGTGATCGGAGCATGCAGGATGGTCACGATCGTAGTTTCAGAATTTCGGTATTACAGTCAAGAATTACATCACAAATATGACATGTCGCTGCAAATACTTAACGCATTCATTTCATTAAAAGAGTGAGAAATTAAATTATTACTAAGTCGCAGCTTCCGTTTTTTAAATCTGAAAATCAATTTGCGGATTCTGTATGTTTTTTCAGTTAATAACTTTAATGACAAGAAGGAACGATTGTTGGAGAATGTTTTCAAAGGCTGTGTCATTTTTTATAACTGTTACAAAAAAGAAATATCTGAACAGATTGTAATGAAAACTCATGTCACCCTCCTTTTATTTACGCTTTCCAACCGTAGGTTGAAGAAGCGTATATGCTCCAGCTTTGTCTGTCTGTCTCTCTGCCTGTCCTTCCGTCCGTCCGCACGATGACCCGCATAAAAATAGTTCGATTTCGATTAAATTTTGGTATCTTGTACGGGACCACCTGGGAACGAACCCTATTGAAAATGGACGAAATGGGGTCAAAGGTCAGGACATAGGAGCGGAATACCTTCCATTGCCCTCATGCGTCATAACGTGCGTAAAAGTTGTTCGATTTCGATTAAATTTTAGTATGGGGTAGGACACCATATGGGTACGAACGCTATTAAAAATGGAATAAAAGGGGTCCAAAGTCAGTACATAGGAGCGGGATCAATGTCATTGTCCTCATGCGTCATAATTTTCGTAAAAGCGGTTCGAGTTCATTGAAATTTTAGTATGTGGTAGGGGACTACCTGGGAACAGACCTTTTTGAAAATGGGAGAAATGGGGTCAAAGGTCAGGACATAGGAGCTGGATACACTCCATTGCCTTCATACGTCATAACGTGCGTAAAAGTGGTTCGATTTCGATTACATTTTAGTATGTGGTAGGACACCATATGGGTACGAACGCTATTAAAAATGGAATAAAAGGGGGCCAAAGCCAGTACATAGGAGTCATTACCCTTATGCGTCAGAACTTACGTAGAAATGCTTATATTGCGACAAAACTTTAGTATGTTGTTCCGGAGGTACACTGAACCAATTCTGTTTAATATCATTGAAATGGGGTGAAAGGTCTGGTCACAAGAGCGAGATTTATTCCACAGCCGTTATCCTTATAACCTCAGTAATAACTTGAGTAATAATTTCTGGTATGTTGGAAAGCGTATCATAAGCAATGCATTGCATGAATTGACTAACTTGTTTATTTTAAGTGAAAATCCTCTAAATACGTGGTGTCAGTTGAATAAATAAATCCGTCGCTCTTTCCACGTTAAGCAACGCACAGCAACCGAAAAATTGTTACACAGCCGCCGCCGGGGAAGTGAAACCACGGATCTCTCGATATCTAGCCGAGCGCGTTAAGCTTACACAACGGTGGCCAACAATCCACGGTGCTATGTGTGTATTTCAGTCAGTTTCGGACATCATAAATCCGTAAGATTGGCTCAGCTACTGAAACGTCTCCATCTGGTGGGCATTAACGGCAATGGCTATATATTAATTATAGCAGTTTTTGTTGTGTGGGGTTACAACGTGGAAAGAGCGATGTACTTATTTATTCAACTGATGACACGTATTTAGAGGAATTTCACTTAGGATCTCGCCCTTTGAATTTAACTGCTATAATTAACATACAACCAGTGGCGTTAATGCCCACCAGATGGAGACGTCTTAGTAGCTGAGCCCATCTAACGGATTTATGATGTCAGATGCTGACTGACAAAGAAAAACACACATAGCACCGTGACTTGTTGGCAGCTGTGGTGTAAGGTTAACACGCTCGGCTAGATGTCGAGAGATTCGGGATTCAATCCCCCGACGGCAGCCGAATAACAATTTTTCGGTTGCTGTGCGTTGCTTAACGTGGAAAGAGCGATGGATTTATTTATTTTGTTTATTTTATTCTTCCAGCAATTGTGTTCTAGTCCTTTATTCAGATATCTTACTTTTCCTCTCCAAGATGAATATAAAACAAATAATGTTACCATGTAAATTTATATTCACTTATTAAAGTACACTTCAACAATATCAATTCGCTAAAATATTTTTTTCCAAATGCTTGACCAAATTATCTAGTTAAGGTCTTGCGCATTTTCTACAGAAAGATGGTCCACCGACTAAATTCTTTCGAACATTTGAGCGTATATTCGTATTTATATGAGCGTAAACAACGTGTGTGTATTTTATATGTGTGCAAATACACTATGTTTCTGAATATAAATTTAAAAAAGGAATGTTCAGAAAACTACTAGGATAGTTCATCAAACAGTCTACATTAATTTTGAATAGCCAGAAGAATACTTTGTATAGTGTTAAGGCAATAACAAAATAATAAAAGTTGTAAACATGTGAAACTCCAAAGTACAAACCCTATAATTTAACCTAACTTAGGAAGGCTCTGCATTAAAAATATGCACATACATAAACATCAATACAACCATGTGTTTAATATACATTTCATTTCCGAAGGAGCATTTTAGCAGTTATGAAATTCCTTACTGTGCTGTATTTTGTGATCTTGACGTTTTCTCTTCTTATGGCATTCAGCCATTTTCTTGATAAATCCTTGTCTTTTTTTTTTATTTTTTTTTATTGGTGGTTTAACGACCACCGTGAGCAACTCAATGAGTTATAAGCAGTCGCCCGTCTCTAATTTAGGGTCACTGGTTCCAGGGAAGGGAGAGAGCCAGTGCCGTAAGACAAACACAACATCCATGCCTCACCGGGATTCGAACCCGGACCCCGTTCGGACGAATGATCAGAGACCATCGCTTAGACCACTGCGCCACCGGGTCGGCCTTTGTCTTTTGGGAATGGAAAACACTTACAACTTTGGTCCATTTTGGTAATTTCCGTTACATCGTAAGAGGCAACACGCGAGTGGCATATCTTTTAACACTAGACCAATTTAGTACACTAATTTCAATACGTCTCATACGAGTGTCAGCAATTTACAGTCTCATACGAGTGTCAGCAATCTAAAAGTCGAAATACGAGTGTCAGCAATCTAAAAGTCGAAATACGAGTATTAGCAATCTAAAAGTCGAAATACGAGTGTCAGAAAAAATACGAGTGTCAGCAATCTAAAAGTCTCATACCAGTGTCAGCAATCTAGAAAAATTCTAGAGAAATCTAGAAAAAAATCTAGAAATCTAGAAAAATCTAGAAAAAATACGAGTGTCAGCAATCTACATATTTCTGTCTCTCTGATGGATCTAGGTGCACCCTGTGAATCTCGGTAGAACCACGGTTGTGACGTCAGAGCCTTCCGGAGAGGTCAGTGCAATGGCCTTCTATATCGATGGCCATGGCTGAATCCCCCTCCTCACTGCACATGCCTAAGTAATAGGTGCACATGGATAGGTTTCCCATAATTGAAGACCCGAAAGAAACCATAAAAAACTGCAGCTGTTGCTAAACACATTTTGACAAAAGTATTCGCAGATTTGAATCGCTGCGCGCGGTTGTGTTTTGATACCACAGATAAAATGTTTCAAAGTATCATATGAAAGAATACTGATTAACACAGTTTATGCTATGTGTGTAAAAATATTTAATAATACTCTCTAATAAACAGCAAATTTTTCTTGACTAAAATAGTATAACTATACCAGGTATCCGAAATCTTTTGGTGTAGAATAGAAATCAAAATTTCAAAGCTTTCGCACATCAACCAGATGGCTTTCTCAAAGAAGGTAAACAGCAAACTGAATAACAGAACGCTTCAACAATTTGAACGATATTTCTATGCCGCAACTTTACTACCTGAGCTCAATTCCCTATATACCAAATGTTTCCTATCTACTCAAGAACGCGCTGAAGATTATGAACCTCGGTGTTGGCATCAGGTCTCTGACTTCTTTATATACCATGCTTAAGGGAAACTCTGACAAGACCGCACCTTCCAATGAAGCAGGTGTTTATCCCATTCCTCTACTATATCCGGACGGCTCTAAGCGATGCTACATTGGATTGACTAAATGTTCATTTAGAACTAGAGTCAACGAACATAAAAGGGACATAAAGAACGGCAAAGAAACCAGAGCCCAATCCTGAGAGGTCAAGTTCAAGTCAGCTGCCCCTATGGGGAATGACGTAAATAAATTAGCTTCCTACTCCACCCCAAAATCTACTGCCATTCGCGAAACTTTGGAGATCATAACAAACAACGAGTCGTGCAATGATAGCGTCTCACTGGAGTTGCCACGAATTTGGAACCATTTCTTCAAATTGTATTTACTTCTTTATTTTCCTTTCCATGATTCCGCGTGCTGAAAGAGCATAACGCCTCGTGCCTTTGAATACCGGATTTCGTTCGCATCTCTTCGTTATTGTCAAGTCAAATCACCGCGTTCAAATTGTTGAAGCGTACTATTATTCAGTTTACAGTTTGCTGTCGACCTTCCTTGAGAAAGCCATCTGGTTGATGTGCGAAAGCTTGGAAATTTTTATTTCTATTCTACACCAAGAGATTTCGGTTATATCTAGTATAGTTATACTATTTAAGTACAGTTGGTGTACAGTTCCTTTTTGTTTAATTACATTTTCTCGATCTCAAAGACTACATACAGTCTTGTGACGATTATATACATTAAGATAAGACAACGTAGTTTGTCACAAATATTTATTTTTTCAAGTCGACCATGGTTTCGCTGGGTATTGACCTAGCTGCATCAGGACGAATGGCACGTATATATTCATAAAATTGTATATGATATCAAAAATGGTGTTTACAGTCACGGGCTTCGGTTAGTTGCTTCCACGCGCTTGAGAAATGTGGTGGAAGCCATGTCATTAACAATTTGCGAGGACTTCTGATACGTATACGTGGAAAGCTTCCAAAATATTTAGGTTTGATGGTTGAATCTGGCTTGTCAATTAGCTTTGTTTCTTCAAAGAGACATTTATGGTCCTTTTTGTAGTGCTACAAAAAGGACCATAAATTTCTCTTTGAAGAAACAAAACTAATTGACAATCCAGATTCAACCACCAAACTTGATATTTTGGAAGCTTTCCATATATATCAGAAGTCTTCGCAACTTGTTAATGACATGGCATCCACGCCATTTCTATCAAACGCGTGGAAGCATCTAACCAAAACACGTGACTGTAAAACACCGTTTATGAAATCAATACAATTTAAATATTTACGTGCTATTCGCCCTGATGAAACTAGGTCAATACCCAGCGAAATCATGGTCGACTTGAAAAATTAAATATTTGTGACAAACTGCCTTGTATTATCATAATATAAACAGCAAATTTATTCTGGAAAGTACGGGGTCTCTCGCGAAAAAATCACCTTGTGTAAATACATTAAATCAGCATAGTTTAAAATATAACTTTTTATTTTTTATTTTCACAAAAGGACAAGTGCTATTTCCTGAAGAACAACCAACTCTATAGATCACCCTTAATGTTCGTTGACGTAAACACTTCTGATTCATGTGTCACGATTCGTTTAATCTCGTCAGCTGCAAATTACCTGCCAAAGGGAGAAACAATTTCAAGTTACTTTCTGGTTACGAGGCTATGCTTTTAAGTACTCCCAGAAACTTTTGTTCGCATTTTCAGATAAGCGCTCTTCTAAAGCGGTCAGCCGAAGAGATGGAGGTCTATCTGCACGTGGTTTTTCGACAGAACGTGTTCTGCTGCTCCTCTTGGCTGAAGAGTTAAAAAGAAATGCCAGAAACTACGAGTTCTGATAAAAACCGAACTACGTGACAAAGCAAGTCATTGAATCTTAGCTTTCCTTGCGAGTAGTCGGTATAATTGAACTTTTCTTCCCATACTTTTTGTTGCTCTTCAAAGAACTTCTAAACTTCCTGAAGTCACAGACTGTAGTAACATGGATGATGATAGCTCCTAAATCTGGTAAAATGTTGATAAAAATCTTTGTGAAACATAAGAGAGAGCTAAGTGCATTGTACAAAGGCAATAATAAAACTCGCCAAACTCTATTCATCTTCTTTTTCTTCAAATAAAAGAGACCTTTCTGAAATGTTGCTTGAAAGAGCTCAACACGGCGAATTAAATTATACTACTTCTCAAAGAAAAAGTGTACCAAAAATTTATATAGTATATACCCTGAAAATTAAACTGTACAATCAAATCAGATTTTCCTAGTAATATTTTTATAACACCCCTTGCTGAATATGATTCTGTACAATAACATACATTTTCAAGTACAAGAATTTCGCAAAATCACGGCATGAAACCCTTTCCTCAAGTTTGTAATATCTGGGAAGAAATACAAAACTAAAAATACAAACCTTAAGTATTGCCAAATTTCCGGTGAATTGTTCTTGTACTTAAAATATGAAACGTGCAACTCACTACTTACCTCACATTTTTTCCTTTGAGAACGAAGCCAGGGCCCTCTACATTTCAAGGTGAGTATAAAGATACAGTACACTTTTTTTATTGGAGGTTTAATGACCACCGTGAGCAACTCAGGCGGCTATAAGCAGTCACCCGTCCCTAATTTAGTGCCACTGGTTCCAGGGAATGGAGAGAGCCAGTGCCTTAAGACAAGCACAACATCCATGCCTCACCGGGATTCGAACCCGGACCCCATGCGGACGAATGATCAGAAGCCACCGTTTAAACCACTGCGCCACCGGGTAGGAACAATGCACTTTTGTAATCACGGCATAATATGTGTATGAAAAACAGATTGATATGTATCAATTACCGTACAATCTAGAAGATGCAAACTAATCGGAACAGACGGGAGGTCGGTTAATACGGTAGGTTAAGGTAGGTATCCCAAAATATTTCATATTAAGAAAATATTACATATTTTCATCATTTTGTTCATTATAAACATAATATGAAGGACTGTAATGACAATTAAGGAACAAAAAACAAGTACACCATATAAAAAATAAAATATTAATAGTAAAAAGCTAGTAATAGGTAACTGCTTTAAATTTTCTTTATTTTTATTTGAGGCCAGATCTCTCCAATGACTGAAGTACAGTCAACCCTAAATTGCATTCTGTGTCAATGTATTCAAATAGCCAACAGCCCGGTTGGCGCAGTGGATGAGCTTTGGCTTCTGACCGTTTTCCGAGTGGACCCGGATTAGTATCTCGACTGATCTATGGACGGTTTTCTTGTCTTTCGGCACGGTCTCCTCCTTCTTCTTTAGAGCCGTGCCTGGAAGCAGTGAACTTCTGGATGCGGTGACCGTAAATTAGCGGTGAGCGTGTACTTATAGCCCTTAGAGTTGGCTATGGTGATCGTTAATCCCCAAAACAAAACAAAAAATACATCTTAAATAATCATCCGACTGAACTTTGTAAAAAAATGAAAGAGACGTCAGATAACACAGAATATCGGATAATTGAAGGTCTGGTAGTCAAAATTCTTCTTCACTACCCGGCATAAAGGTTTCAAACTTTGCGCAAGCTGACAATTCCTGGATATGCTCACGAGTATACACACACACGTGTACTGTATTTGCAAATACAGTTTCTGGCTACTGAAACAGGTAAGTGATAAGAGAAACAGCCCGTAGTAGTACAACAACCAGTATTTGATTGTTAGAAATCCGTGTATGGAAAATTATGGATATAGGAACTAATCATTTATTTATGAGGTATATCGTGAAAAGTACGTGATTATATATACGTGAGAAAGGTTATGGTCCCGCACATGAAACAAAGTGATATGAAGCACGTATGTAGGGCCTACATCGTGCAAAGAAAATGTGTTTCGATGGACACCATAAGATGCATAGAGTAACCGATATTTTAGGCACAGTACGTACGCCTGCGGAGGAAATATACACTATATTGACAAACGTCAACGGACACCTAGAAGAGAAACACAAGATAGCATTTATTGGCATGCACTTGTACGGTGTCGGTCCACCTTTGGTCTTAACGCATGCACTGACCCTTCGAGACATGCTTTCGTCAAGGTTTTGGAACACAGCGATAGGTATGCGCTTTTATTCAGTACATAATGCTGCCGCTTACTGTTGCTTAGTAGTAAGCTTTGGTTCCAAACTTCGCATGCGGTGCTCTAATTCATCCCATAGGTGCTCTATGGGATTACGATTAGGGCTATGTTCTGGCCAGTCCACACACGATACGGAATTATCGTCAAACCACGTCGTAATAGTCCTTGTTTTACAGCTCGGTGCATTATCATGTTGGTACCAACAAAGCTCTGTTCCATAGTAATGCCACATAGTTGGTAGAGCACAATTGTCCAGAATATCGAGATAGACGTGCTGGTTAACAGTTTTTCCACGATAACCAATGGGCCGGGATCATACCACGACCCCCCCACCACCACCACAACCACCACCATCACCACCACTACACGCACACACACACACACACACACACACACACTAGAGTGCACTGCCAGCTCCAGACGTCACCGTAGGAAGAGTACACTGTGGTAAATAGCGTTCCCCGGCACCCGCCATACCCACACTCGGTCATCAGACTGATGGATCGTGTATCTGGATTCATCAGTCCATAGGACACGTTTTCAGTTATCTACGGTCCACGATAAATGTTCTTTACAGCATGCTAAACGACGAGTAGCATTCCGAGTGGAGATGAAAGGCTTATGAGCAGCCACACGACCACGGTAACCCATGGAATGAAGTTCTCTGTGAATGGTACGTGTACATACCGAGATTCCATCATTTTAACTCACCTGTACACTTAGGTCTTATGTAGTACTCCGTCGATTAGCTGTAACGACTCTCCTGAGGCTTCGACGTCCTCTATCGCTGCTTTTCTTTGGTATGCAGGTACGTTTTCCTGCTTCAGGCGCTCCATGTGTCTTCCACTCATTCAGTACATCCAAAACAGTTGACTTGGGTATGTTTAAACGCCTCTGGGGTTTCTCTTATGGACAACCCACTAATATAACACCCAACAATCCTTCCTTTCTCAAAGTCAGTTCTCTCTCGCTTCGACATTTTCACTCAACCTCACATTGCGATATCATCGAGGTCAGCTGCAGGCTTGTTTTTATACCATTCGCAGCTGTACAGCGCATCTTAACAACGCAGCGGATCCGTTCATTTGCTTTTGAAGTGGTATCCGGTGACGTTTGTCAGTATAGTGTATATATGTTCAAAATTGAGCCGACGATCATATGCTGCAGCGTATTTTCGTCGAAACATCAATTTATGCATAATAGTTTTAAGTATGTGTGCCGATAAGAAATGGTTACGTAATTTTTTTGAGCTCTCAAATTGTTGAGTGACAAAAATGGCGAGTGATATACCATAAATTGTACGTATCTTGGGGCTTTTCAATTTTTTTTCTGTTGTTAAAAGTTGCACGACCACCCTGAGCAACTTAGTGGGCTATAAACAGTCGCCCGACTCTAATTTAGGGTCACTGTTTCCAGGGAAGGGAGCGAGCCAGCTCTGTAAGACAAATACAACATCCATGCCTCATCGGGATTCGAACCTAGACCTTTCTGGGACAAATGATCATACGCCAGCGGTGGACGGGTTTTACAATTGCATGACTATGAGATACAGATATAAGTCCAAGGTATAGGATACTATTCTATTTTTTCTGAAACCTGTATCTTTCGACACATGATCATGGTCATGATGTAGATGCACGGTCATGGTTTTCAACATGTTTCTTTTCTGTATGGTCTTTACCTGGTTCGGTATCGCAAGCCTTCAAAACACACTTTAAATTGGGCGTTCAGTTCGTCTGAACACTAATCGCTTCTTATTGTGAGAGGGCAATGAAGTTCGAATTATTGTGATTTTCACGTCTATAGGCTAATGTTATGTAAAAGGCATCTTGTCATTCGGAGTAGCAGAGTTAAAGCTTTCCTTGATTTCTCTGGATACCTCTATCTCCTGGCTTACCACAGGCAACATGTTATCAAAATCATCAAACTAGACAAATGGGAATTCCTAGAGTAGTGCTTCCCAAACTTTTTAAAACTGCGACCCACCTAGCTTTAACAGACATGTGGGGGAAGTAATTTTTTATTTTATTTGTGATATTGATTTTTAATGTATTATTTGTGTATAATTTTACTGAAACTGATCTAATTTAATAAATTGATTATTATTTCTACTGTTTATCAAAATCATTATCGAATACATTTTTACGAAAATCCTGATCTCTTTCTCATAAACGAGGCGTTTGAAAAAGGTAGTCGTAAGTAATCATCGCCTGTCCTTTCATGAAGTAATGGTGAGGTTGTGCTCAGCTGAACTAGCATGGCAATCACGTTCATGCAAGTTCCAATGGACGTTTCTGGTGCAAACAGCTGTTCCAGTGTCTTGTACAACGTCGTCGGATAGCTCTGTGCAGAGGGTGTACCTACATTCTTCACATTGTGCTGTAAGCTTTCATTCAGTTCCCTTTGCCACACACAAGCTGTGGAACGTATGGTAAAGCTTGTTGCAGAGACATCATTGGTAGTTTGTGGACCACCAAACAGGGATGGGTTTATTCGATCGACTCTACAGTCATGCAATCCAATGCCGGTCTTGGATTGCATGACTGTAGGATTTCCAATTGGATTGCATGACTCTTGGATTTCCAGTGCCGGTCTTCGATTACAAGTGCAAATAAATTACAATTTTTTTCGGAATCCTGTAGTTTGTCCCTCCTTGGTTATGATTTAAAAACACTTACT
Source organism: Macrothele yani (assembly GCA_039090855.1). Lineage (NCBI taxonomy): Eukaryota > Metazoa > Arthropoda > Arachnida > Araneae > Macrothelidae > Macrothele > Macrothele yani. Next base: position 195,033,635 of record CM076995.1, read on the forward strand.
TCTAAGACTTAGGTGTATGTGTATAGAGAGGTGTCTTTTATGCAAATCTTTGAACTTTCAAGCCCATTGCCGGAACAGAAGATATTTACCTCACAGTAAAAAAAATGCACAGTGTTTAGTGGTGAGATTCGCAACTTTTCAGCACTACACCAAACCGGTCTGCCAACTTGCCGTTTTGCTGACATTCGGTTACTCTAGCTGTTTTTAAACTTAATTTTCGAAATTTCGAGCCCGTTGCCAGAACAGAAGATATTAACTCACAGTAAAAAACAAACAAACTTGCACAGTGTTTAGGAGTCACAACTTTTCCGGACTACACCAAACCGGTCTGCACATTTTCGATTTTTCGGCCCACCGTACTGTACACCTCGTCCAATGTCGTCCTCTGTGGATTGCTGTAGAATGGGGCTATCGAGTCGTTCGGACTCCCTCTACTATGATGATGTAAGTTACCTTTTCCCCAACCAATGTCGCCATTTTCGGCCGATATTTGTTACATCTAAATGCGTTTCCACCGTAGGAATGAAGCATCCGTATGTATTCCTATGGTGAAGCCTCTTTTAAAAGTGTCGGCGTGATGGTAGGATTCACGATGATGTCGCCCATGAATTTTCCACCCCATACACGTGCTTCCGACGTCAAGATAACTTCTATTCAGTGGTATAAGAGGTGAGAACCACCAAACTTAGCTACGCGAAACCATTTCGCCATTTTATCTTCCATGTATATCACGTGCCTAGATCACAACTGTAAATCATTTGCGTAACGAAACTGTCGACACATATCCGCCCATCAGCATGGCGCTCCGACCAGTATTTGCAGGTATCACCTTTTGTATGCCAAGCAGTGTATATATAACATATCTGTTTTATTACGACAGAGCCTTCCGTATTTAACGATAAAAACAATAATCATTGGTTTTACAGAAACTTTTGCATGACAATACTTCGGCCCACCTAACTGATGAAAGACTCAATCGCAGATACACACATCTTCAAGGTTTGCAATAAATGCTCTAAACATTGAGGCATTAGAACTTTTGTTCCCCAAACTTGCTTACACATGCTTAAGAAGTAAGGAACATTAAGACTTTATTTATGCATTTCGTGATCTTTGAGTATCTGTTTTGGAGCATTTGTCCAAGAAGTGTCCGGGTTCGAATCCCGGCGAGGCATTGATATTGTGTTTGTCTTACAGCACTGGCTCACTCCTTTCCCTGGAACGAGTAGCCTTAAAACAGGGACTGGGGAATGCTTATAGCCCATTGAGTTGCTCACTGTGGTCGTTAAACGTCCAATGAAATACGAAAATTATCTGTTTGGAGTTTGGAGTTTCAGATCCAGTACGTCACCTAAATGTAGCTCACGGACGCCCATGTAGCTAAGTGGTCTAAGCGATAACTTCTGATCACTCCTCCGAGATGGGTTGGGGTTCGAATAGAGGTGAGTCATGGATGTTGTGTTTTTCTTATGGCACTATCTCACTCCCTTCCTTTGAAAACCAGTCACTCTAAAAAGTGGACGGGCGACTTCTTATAGATTGAGTTGCTCACCGTGGTCGTTTAACCTCCAATCAAATAAAAAAAGTTGTGTTTGGAGTTTCAGATTCAATACGCCACTGTGACGTGCCTGCACCGCAGGACGCACATGAGATAAAGGCAGATAGCAGTGAGACCACACGCCCGCGTAGCTCAGTTGGGAGAGCGACTTACTCCAGATTGAGGAGACCCGCATTCGATGCTCGTCGTGGATAAACTTGTATGTTATACCACCTAAATGTATTATAGCTCATGGCTTCCCCTGTGGCGCAGTGGTCTAAGTAACGACTTTTGATCATGGGGCCGGGTTCGAATCACGGTGAGGCATGGATATTGTGTTTGTCTCACGGCATTGGCTCTCTCCCTTCCCCGGGAACCAGTGTTCCTAAATTTGGTATTTAGTACATTGAGTTGCCCACGGTGGTCGTTAAACCTTCATTCAAAAAAATTCCGCATACGTTCAATAATAACACCAGAAACGTCGTTAGTGGTGTTATTATTGCATTCAAAAATAACACCAGTAACGTCTTTAGTGGTGTTATTATTGCATTCAACAATAATAACACCACTGTATTAAAATTTGCATTCTGTTATGCAGATTTTTGTCAATGTGTGCTTTGACATATAAGAGCATCAAAAAATAAAATATGCTAACATTATAGCTTTTTCCACGCTTTCATAGTTCTGTGAACACGATATGTCGCCCATTCATAAGTTTGTTTTTTTAAAAAATGTCTTTTTCATTCAACGAAGCTGAGATAACTTCATGTTCAAAGGTAGAATGGTCGGCATGCTTTCGACGCTCTCATAAAAATATTTTGTAAGAACTGTTGGTGAAACATTTAATGCATTGAATCAATAAAAACGTCGTATAAACTGTAGGGAAAAAATTCCTTTTCCAGAGTACAGGAATTTACTTCAAAGTTAATTTAGTAAGTCGTTTGCTAATATGTTTGCTTGTATTTCTTATCTATACAGGTCAAAGAATTTCCTTCAAAGCCGTTGGGAAATCAAAAGAAAGTAATCCATCTCAAATTACAGGTGAAATGGGAGGTACATTTTTTTTAGTCGAATAAGATAACGAAATGAAAATGAAGCATTTATTCCAATAAGGCTCATGGGATACAAAGAAAGAGAAGAAGTTATTTTTAAACTGGAAAGAAAAAAAATTCTTCCTTTGAAACACTGATGAAAGCGATCTGTCGTTTCTGCTTTTTTTTCATAGTTCGCCTGATATCAGTCACAGTAACCATGGGCTTTAGGAGATGGGAGAAACGTTTCCAGTGTTTATTCAAGGAATCATGAAATAAATTGGAGCTAGAATTACAGCTACGACAGTGGAATTAAGCAAAGCATTTTAGTCTGAGATATGACTGGTAATTTGAAATAATTTTTCTGCACAGGCGCTTTAAGGTACATCGAATGATATGATTTTACACAAATAACCTCTTTCCCGTGTCAACAAACAATATATTATGTAAATTCCACACACTTAATGCATGAGTAAGTACATCCACGAGATGCTTACTCTAGCAGAAACACGGCGAATCGCAGGGTAGCAACAAACTCTGAAGTCGAAAAGAGCATATCACTCTTAAAATTATTATTCGAGAGTTCAAAGATAATAAGTTTAGTATTTATTATTACACACAGTTTAATATAGATTTCAAATTTAGGAATGAGTGCCGAAGTTAAGTTATCACTGAGGATTCTAAATAATGAATCGATTATGTCCAACTTATAATATTTTATTTCCTGAGAGTTTATCTGAAAATCCTCCAACTACGGGTCAGCGAATAAACAAAGACATTGCTCTTTCCACGTTTTATCAACACATAGCAACCGTAAAATTGTTATCCGGTTACCGCTGGGGATCCGAATCCCAGATCTATCGATATCTGGCCGAGCGCGTTAGCCTTGCGCTACGGTGGCCAACAATCAACGGCACTATGTGTCTCTTTCTGTCAGCATCTGACACAAAAAATCTGTAAGATGGGCTCAGCTACTCAGATGTCTTCATCTGGTATTCATTAACGGCACTGGCTATATATTAATTATAGCTGTTAAGTCCAAAGGGCGAGATCCGAAGTGAAAATCCTCCAGATACGTGGCGTTAGCGGATAAACAAGTACATCGTTCTTTCCACTTATCTTATTTTACTTTCTCAACACATTTGATACATCTTCCCTATCCCTCTCTTTGTCTGTTTTAATTTTAACAAACGAATGACTTACGGAAGCTGTGATTTACAAAGATGAAATCAACATTCAGGTTGTATAGAAAACCTCCTGCGATACAAGTCGAAACTGGATAAGAAATGTGTCTTTCGTGATACACGGAGTCTTCGACAAGGGCAAAACTGAAATATAATCAGATTCCTAAAGCTACAACTGCTTAGCTTCCTTTGAGTGAAATCTCATTGTCCCGGGTGGGGGGAAAGTAGCATTCTTGAACTGAAATCGGAAGATGCGAATTCGAATCCCTTTCAAGGGCGATATGATTTTCACGTTTTAGGACTGGATCAGAGCATTTCTGAGACGACAAGGCTGGTTATAGCTGTTAAAATACGGGCAACCGTGGTCAGTCTTTTCAAAAAGTGATCCGAGGAAACGTGTGGGCCGACTGCAGCTTGTCAATTCTAGATATAAGAGGCTAGAGTATGCTACAAGCGTACAGAAGTGATACTGTGGCCCAACTCGCCGTTAATTTGAATGCTTGGGAAGGGAGTAATGTTTTAAAACACATAGTACATCTAATTCTACTAAACGTGGGGAAGTGTAGCCGCAGGCCTCAACGAGTGCCCGTGCTAAACTCGGTTAACCGTCCAAAGTCCCTAAAATGGGCACACGAGCCCATGATGGGAAGAAGGTCGTCTGGTGCGATGAATTTCATTTTCTCGTGCACCATGTGGACGGCCGGGTACATGTGCATCGTTCACCTGGGGAAGTGTTGGCACCAGGACGCACAGTGTGTGTAAACACAAGTTTTTCCGCTACGGAGTAAGTCCATCTCCCAACTGAGCTACGCGGACAGCATGTCTCTCTGCAGATTCGTCGCCTTGACACATGTTTTCACCTCTGTAGTACGTCATGTCATCTCCCTATTATTTGTTTTTTTTTCCAAACGAAGTAGGAATTTGTCATTAATTCTAAACAAACACCACACATCTTTCGAAGAACCCAACGGCCAGTGGATCCAATTCCCACAATTGGGCGCCAATGGGAAAACACAAGTTTGTCAGTGTCCTCTCACTTAGGAGTTAGTCGCTCTCCCCCACTGAGCTACGCGGACAGAATATCTAGCTGCATATTTAGAGTCTTGATCCATGTTTTCACCTCTGTAGTACGTCACATCAGCTCCCTCTTAATATGTTTTGTAACGTATACTCTCGATTCACTTTCCTTTTGATTTTTACTATCTCTGGTTATTTTATTTTCCTATGTAAATTATCTTCTTACTGAACGAGATGTTATTTCACCCGCTGAATGAGATCTGGCAATGAGTGTAAGTGATGACGTGGTGGTAGCCAGTATAAATAGGCGCGTTCAACGATACGTGGTGAGAGCGTTTGTTGTTGTATAGGGAGAGCGTTGCTTGTTGTATAGAGAGGCCGTTTGTTTATGGAGAGAGCTTTTTGTTGATGTGCGTAGAGTGAGCTGTTGTTGTACGAAGTGAGCTGTATTTTATGTGTCAGAGAGCTGTTGTTGTATAAAGAGATCTTCGTTTATGTGAGAGCGAGAAGTTTACCAAATAAAAGAGTTTTAAGTAAGTACGTCTTTCTCAGTTCATAGTACTGTCAGACCTCTGTCTGGCTGTTAGGTTTAATTCATTAGTTGATTATTATTAACAACCAGCATAAGACTTTATTCATCTTAATTACTACTACAACATTACTACCAGTTATAAGCTTTTTAATTATTATTACTACATTACTAGCAGGAAAGTTTATTCATGATATAAATAATTAATAACACAACAAGCATTAGAAGAAGAATTGGTAGAAGAAGCATTATAATTCAGTAGCAGAAGCTTATTATCTTAGTTAAAAGCTATATTCATTATAGTTTTTTCAAAGTGAAGTAGGAATTTGTCATTAATTCCAAACAATATGTGGAACAAACATCACACATTTTTCGAAGAATCCAACGGCCAGTGGATCCATTTTCCACAATCGGGCGCCAATGTGAAAACACAAGTTTGCCCTCGACGGCCATCGACTTCGTGTCCCCTCACTTCGGAGAAAGTGACTCACCCAACTGAGCTACGCGAACAGAATGTCTCGCTGCAGATTTGTCACCTTGACACATGTTTTAAACTCTCTATTACGTTACAAGTTGGAGAAAAGAAGCCAGTGGAGGAAGTGTAATTCTTTTGGCAAAGTTCTGCTGTGAAACCCTGGGTCCAGTGACTCATATGCAGCAAAATATGAGGTCTACCACCTACCTAAACATAATTGCAGACTAGGTACATTATTTCATGGCAACGGTATTTCTTTCTAGTAATGTATTCTTTCAGCAGCATGCCACGCTTACCGAACTGGTCGAAAATCGTTCGCGGAAAACATAGGATAAATGTTGGAAATCTACGGTATTTAAATACTGAAATTCAATTCATTATACGCCGATACAAGAAAAAGCTAAATGATACACTAGATTTCATCGTGAGAAAGAACAGACAATGTATTAAAATGTGACGGCACCTTGGTCAAACACAGGTACCAATGCAATACTGGAAAAATCAGAAGAAAGCTCATTTTCTTCCGAGCGCCGATTAACAGCGTATGTGACTAAGAAACATTTCAATTGACTTTAACGAAAGCCTTTAAAGGTCATGAATTGAATACCGGATTACATCATACAATACACATTTTAAAGATGCTAATCCGTTCTTTGGTGTAAATATGACAATTTGGTAGGCCAGATATTATCCGAAAACTTGAAACTTTCGTCATCCTGCAGCGGGAATTGGATTGCCCCCGAGTATGATACCAACAACACCGCCCAGAACGACCAGTTTTCAAGTTTCCGATTTATTTAAATAGAACCATCACAGAAGAATTTTCTAGAAAATATAATGAAATTAGGAAATGATGTTGCGTACCTCAAAATGATTGTCGTTTATTAAAATGAAGTTATAATATCAAATATTTAAATGGGTTTGCAAAAAGAAAAAAACGTACCTTTATTTTAACGGTAACGGCAGAACTGCAGTTAAACTTCCTGCTACCATTTAAAACCTGATGGTTTGAAAGAAAAACAGACACGCGTTATTAATGGAATGGTGTTTATTAGAAAAATCCACCCCCTTCAGCTAAGAAATTAAAAACAAACTAATTTTAACACGGTGTACTTGTACAAACTGTGAGAAAAGGTACGTCTGAAAACTTTGAGGTAACGTATCTTGCGGTGTTTACTAAGCCATATTAATACCTTACTCTAGTAAAATAATGCATGTTTTACAGGTTTTTGCGCATTCCAAAATACTTCGTGAAACAGCTGGTTTTAAATGACAGTAGAAAATTTAAATGCAGTTCTTCCGCTACCGTTAAAATAAAAGTATTTATATTCTTTTTGCAAATACATTAAATTTTTGATATTATAACGTCATTTAAATAAACGCATATAATTTTGTGGTGCGCAACATTATTTCCTGATTTCATTATATTTCCTAGAAAATTCTCTACGATCTTAACGCTTCGTCTGCGAAAGAGTTGATCAATTCCAAAACTTACAATCGGTCTTTCAAAGAAATTGGAAGTAGCTATTATTATAATAACACCTAAGATACATAAGTTTCTCAGTACAGATGGCAACTGAAATTTGCTGTGTTGTCAAAAAAATGATCGCATTATAAAAGATAAAGCTATAATTCACTATCTTATCAAATACGGTTTTGAATTTTAATTGAAGTATACGCTATGTAGAAAAACCTATACGGGTACCTCCACGTATTCAAATAAATGTACATTTACGAAACCAGACGCGCATGGGGTTTGTATTGGGCACTCTATATAAAGCGTGACGTTGGCGTGCCTGTTCAGCTACATTTGAGACGCCCTGGCCTAAGCGCTAGCTTTTGCTTATTCATCTGAGATGGTCCGGGTTCGAATCCTGGTGAGACATGGATGTTGTGTTTGTTTTACGGTACTAGCTCTCTCTCTCTCTCTGTCACTAAACGAAACAAAACAACAACAAAATAAAAACGCCTGCCCTACCTCACTGGAGAAACTGTACAGACGGAATTTAAAAAATCCATGATGGTTGGATGCCACCTGACCAAGCAATACGCAGCATTGCCGCTCTTTTGGGATTACCAAAATCTGCTGTCTCTGGTGTTCATCGATGGAAAACTGGATGGTACCGCTAAAACAAAATCGCTATGGCTGGGATTGCGCAATACGTATCTCGAATTCAGTTCGTGCCTACTGATCTGCTAGGGAAATTCCAATTCATAAAGGAGCTGAGCCGTTTAATGGACAGAGGAAATTCCGATGGCGTCGCACAAAGTCTTTCTCTGATAGCAGTAGGTCAAATGTCTTTATAAAAACTGCGGTGCTCAATTAGATGAAAGGATATAAGAAAGACAGGACATCGCCCAAATGTTCCAAGATGGGTCGATCTATTTCGACTTCTAGAAAAAAAAGCCAAATAACGTATCAACAAAGCCTTGCAGCAGCCTTGTGGGATAGGTGTCAACGTTATTTTTCACATAACGGGGTTTCCCTCACACAACAGTTATACTGTACCATGCTGACGGAATATGTAGGCCTAAGACGCTCGCTAGAGACGTGAGTACCCCACGCGCTAACCATGACGGACAAGGAATTCCTCTACGAAATTGCACGGAGTAATCTTGCGTGGGATCCAGAGTTGGAAACGGGTCAAACATTTCGGACACGCACGTCCCGTAACTGGACCCGACCGGACCGTAACTGACCCGGAAAAATCTGCTTTGAACTATAAATTCGAAACTCAATTTATGTATATAAACGTAATACACATATTCATCCCAATAACTGCTTGATATAAATAACTGAAATCCTTTTTTAATAATAAAATGTGGTTACTTGCTAAATTTTAGTGCCATTTTTACCATTTTTAGTGCCACTACTTTGCGTAATCCAGATGTAATGGCTGACTATGACCGTGACCATGCAGTATATTACAAATGGGAATCATTATTTACTATTACACAAATGTATTTTTTTAAATGTAATGAGATTGTTCACTCTTTCCACGCTTTGATGGAGGTACGCATACTTTCATGTGGTCCTTTTGATTTTTAGATCCATAAACTTTTATTACACCGTCAACATCTTTCTTTTTAATTATACACTTTCCACATTGTGAACAACAAGCAAGACCAAACAACACAGAATTATTCAACGGTTCCTTAATGAGACGAAACAGTTTACAGCATTCACTCTTCCCCTTGTGGTTTTGAACAAGCACATATTTGTTGGCCTCGAAGCCTTTCTCAACCTCCTTAATATTAAATCCATCCATATTAACAAATAAGGAGTTAATTTCGACATGACATGTCATGGGAACGGGATGTTAGCGCATCAATCAAAATCCTCAATGTAAAAGATGCGATGTGAAAAGTAACTCTTAGTCATACAGTGAACTTCGCACAGAGAGAATGAATCATCTGAGAAGCAGGCGAATGGCCTTTGCCTGTACCTGGCCCTGGACAATCGCACTGTAAAATAACGCAAAGGAAGTATCTTTTTACGATATAGTGTCGATGTGTCTGACGTCGGTCGGTGGAAATCTTCGTTGCTTTAAGAAAGAGACGACAATATTTTTGCACGGCAAATCATTATTCACTCCGTGGGCACCAGTATCGACTACAGAATTCCACAACGCGCATTTTTCTTTGGAATGTATTTTTCTCTTTTCAAAAATAAAACGGGAATAAAAATGGGTCAAAATCGGATCTGGAACACCTTGACCTGACCTGTTGGACCCGCAAGAAATTGTCCACCCTTTGACCCGTTGACCCGTGTCCCATTTCCATCTCTGGTGGAATGGTCGTAATAATAGGGTTCTCCTGCGTAGATGAAAGTTGGGTGAAAATGTACGTACTCCAGAATGGGTATCAGTCTTCGGCCATGTGTAACTTCGGTGCTTCCGCGGTGTCTTTACCTCGTGCAGATTTGCATGAAAATAAAAAATTACCCTGGACAGGGAGATGTAACGTACGACACCCTATACTCGTACATGAAAACACAAGGCCGCACAAGTCCAGGACTTTTGTGTTCATTAAACATAACGGCTGGGTGGAGTTTCCCATATTCACCGTATTCACCGGAAATGATACCTTGTGATTTAAACAATTTTTGCGACATTAAGCGGGTTATATGTAGTACTCGCTAGGACAACAACAGGATTTGGATGTCCAAACCACAGACATTTTCCAAAGATTTTATAACACTGGTACTTTGAATTGAGTTCATATTTTTTTCTTTTTATTGCAGGTTTAACTACCACCGTGAGCAACTCGTTAGGATATAAGCAGTCGCCCGTCCGTAATTTAGGGCCACTGGTCCCAGGAAAGGGAGAGAGCCAGCGCCGTAAGACAAACACGATATCCATGGCTTACCGGGATTCGAACCCGGACCCATATCGGAAGAATGATCAGAAGCCATCGCTTAGACCACTGCACTACTTGGGCGACGCCCATAGTTTAAAATGTCTTATTTATAATGAAGGAACTATTAATAATTACCTTCAAATACACTGCTGGCAACCCAAAATGCAACACCAAGAAGGAAGCATCCGATTGGCCTGAAATTCGCAGCATGCCTCGCTCGCGAGAGGACATGCAAACGATTAGCATTGCAGGGCATATGCAAGTCATGTGCGCCTGGCACGCCACCAAGAAGCACTATAAGAAGGGTGCACAGAAGGCGGTGTGTAAGTAGTGGAAGTGTGTTGTGCTGCCGGACCTGGGGGTGGGAAGCTTCCTGATGCCTCGTCGCAGTATACGGCAGTCATTCCAGCACGTTTCGGAGTTCGACAGAGGACGAATAGTGGCTTATCGCGACAGCGGTTTATAGTACCGAGACATCGGCGCCCGTGTGGGACGACATCCAGCCACAGTGAGGCGAGTATGGATTCGGTGGGTGCAGGAAGGAAGGACGGACGGACCGACGTGAGTGATCCGCGGCACACCACCGAACGAGAGGACCGTCATGTTGTGCGGCAGGCATTGACGGCTCGCACCGCCACATCACGATCAGTTGTTGTGTACATTTTGGTTAACAGGAAGAATCTTGTGGTTATGAAGGATTTAGAAACCGATCCGGTAGTGCAGTGATCTAAGCACTGGCTTTTCACCATCGACCAAATTGACCCGGGCTTGAGTCCTGCGTCAGGCGTAGGTGGTGTTCCTTCCAAACAACATTAGCTCTCACCTCTCCTTGGATGTGGATCATTGGCTCTAAATTATGGGAGCGTAGTGCTTGTAGCCCATCAAGTTGTTCACGGTGAGCGCATTACCGGGAATTTAAAAGCGAACGCCTAAGTAAAGCACTACATTAATCATAACTTCAGGAATTAAAAATCCTGAAGTTAAGATTGCGATTAAGAATCCTGAAGTCATTCATTCACCAGTTCATTGGTCGGAAAAGCTTTGGGAAATAGCAATGCGGGGCTTTTTATTGAATCACTGCCTGCGGGCGTTTAGTTAATCAGGAACTGAAGACATTCGACATAATGATTAATTTCCTGCGCTTCAGCATCACAGCTAAGGGTAGTACATTTCTTGTGCAAAAATATTAAATCTTATGTGAGTACTTTTATTAGCCATTAGAATTTTGTTTTGCATTACCTAAAATCAGACCTTTAGAATTAAAAAATTATTTCACACTTACAAATGAAGCACAATTTAGTTTTCAACATTTCGTTAGAGTACACCCTAGAAACTTCGTTTTTTTTACTGTTAGCCAATCATATAACTTTAATTTAGGTACAATGATGTACAAAAGGATTAAAAATAATATTAATAATGAATTTATACTTATCTCTAAATCTGTACATAGCTACAATACCAGGAATAACGGCTTACTGAGACCAGTCTTTCCCTGAACTAATTATATTAAGCAGAGTATTAATTGCATGAGACCGCAATACTGGAGCTCTTTACCTCATGAGATTACTGATTTGAATAATTTGAATGAATATTTTCAAGAGGAAATTAAAACTTCGTCTATTATAAAAAAATTCGAAATTAATGGAAGAGGATTGTAACTTTGTGAAGGTTGGGAAAATGTTAGCGATAAAGCGAATGTAGTGGGAGTTAAGGGGGAAAGACATTTGCATTTACACGTTTTTTCCATTTTTAATTAATTTAGCATGTTACCTAACTGACATTTAATAATTCGGATTGCTGTCTGTGGTGCTTGACTAGATGTATGTATATAGGGAGACTGGCTTTATGTCAGGTCAGTGTTTGGCCTTTCCCCTTGTCTCCCTAACTGATTCTATTAATATTCGTAATAATGTCACTTTATTTTAAATGCATTTGCATTAAAAAAGCTGAAATAAAATAAATAAATAAATAAAAATTACTTCGTGCAACTTTATATTTACAATTATTAGGCTTTTTACATGCATTTATTTGCATTACTTCGCGCTGCTTTTAAATAAGAAGCAGCGCGAAGTAATGCCCTTGTAAATATAAATAAATATTTACAAGTTTCGTGAATGTGTCGAACATCAAGACGACAAAAAGTTTAAGAAACAAAAATGAGGTTCGCGATGGCCGACAGTGTTTGTTTACATTATGGAGCATCTTTCATTTCATTTATTTTTGTTCAAGGGTTACATTTGGCTATATTACATTTCAAAATAAGTAAGTTTTACAACATATAGTATTATGAATAACAACGTATATAATGTAAATACTTATGTACAGGGATAATGAATAGGAATACAGAATAGGAAATTGAGTAAAGGGCCATCAAAAATCAATATTCAGATTTGGGCACAAAATAACACAGGCTAAATGCAGGGTGTCCAAAAAAATTGCTGTGCACCGAAAGTAGCACTTAGTATGTCGAACTGGTTCCTGCAGGAGGCGCTGGAAATGAACCCCACCGACGTCCAGGCATGTCTTCACGCGCTTCTGAATGTTGGTGAAAACCTTTCCCAGGGTATGGGGTTTGATTTGTCGGATGTGTGTCAGTTATTGTAGCCTGTAGCTCTTGAAATGCATAGTTGGGGACGTCTGCTACACGAAATTTCTTAGCGAACTGTTTTTGTGCATCGTGCATGTACTTGTCGACACGGCGAGAGACATGTTCCACCAAACTCACACTCTGTTCAATCGTCAACACTATTGTCCTTGTGCCGAGACGAGTGATCAATCGACACGTCTGCCTCCGTCGACGAAGCGCTCGGGAACAACCTTCGCTCGGAATGACAGCTGTGCACGCCTCGGTGTAGAAAGACATGAAGGTTACCAGACACAGCGCACTTCCACATGGCGAGTCATTTCTACTGTAATTTCATTCAAAATTGCTTTATTATTACAGTGCTGCAATTCGTACATTCATTGCCCAGTCATTATTTGTACACTCTGTTTAATAGTTTGTCGTCTAATGAATTTGGGAAGAACAAATATGCCCATCAGCTTCAGTGAATGATTGTTCCGCTTGAACTGAACAGAAAATACAGTAATATTTGTAGAAGCACTATAATTGCTTACCTTATATTAAGAAAAGTCGTTATTTTCCTCGGGAGTATGTAAAACTTGTTATTTAGTTTAATGTTGCTCACGAACGCCAATAGCGGTATAACTATACCATCGGGATTAGAGGAAATGCTATCCCACACTCACCAACCAGCTTGGCCAGCGTGGTGAGTTATGGCCAACCCCCCCCCCCCCCAAATGACTCCACAACTTAAATCTTGGCCCTCAGTCTCCGGCAGCTGGAATGCACCTGGCCAAGGCAGGGGCCAGTGCGATATGAAGGCAGAGGGTGCTAAGAATCCGCGGAGGACCGGACTAGGCTGCCATCTGATGCTGACCTTGGCTACGTACAACAGACGCTCCCTATCTTCTGATTCATGGCTTCTTGAATTGGAAGAGGAACTACAAAGGATCAAGTGGGACATCGTCGGGCTAAGTGAGGTAAGGAGAAAGAGCGAAGATCTCATTGAACTGAAAAGTGGACATCTCTTCTACTATCGTGGGACAGATACTGGCAGAACTAGTGGTGTTGGATTTATAATAAACAAGAAACTGAAGGATAAAGTTGTAGAAGTTGAAAGTTCCTCTGACAGAGCTGCACGACTCGTTATCCAACTCTCGAGAAGATACCAGGCTCAGATTATTCAAACTTATTCACCCACCACAAGTCATGCTGAAGAAGAAATTGAAGAATTTTATGAGAAAATTCGTGATCTAAATAATAAAGGTAAACAGCACTTGAAGATAATTATGGGAGATTTCAATGCAAAAATAGGGCAACGGCAACAGAATGAAACTTTAGTAGGTAAATTCGGTCACGGCAACAGAAACCAGCGTGGAAATACTCTCGTTGGGTTTGCAGAGGCAGAAGGATTTTTCATCTTGAACTCCTTTTTCAAGAAAAAGCCACACAGAAAATGGACATGGAGACATCCAAATGGGACGACAAGTGAAATTGATTTTATTATGTGTAACAAAAAATTCGTCATAGAAGACTGCAGTGTGCTAAACAAGTTCAACACAGTCAGTGACCACAGATTGGGGAGATGTAAGATGCACCTCAACACTAAACTCGAACGTAGGAAGCTCATAAGACAAACAAAATGTATTGACATAACCAACCTTAAAAAACACCATAATACCTTCAAATTGGAACTGAAGAACAGATTCTCTGCTTTAGAAGGCCTAACATCGGAAGAAGTGGATATTTCTGAAGTTAACAGAAAAGTAACCAAAGCTCTTATGGAAACAGCAACAAAATTAGCTGGGTCTAAGAACAAATTGCATGTGAACAAATTATCAGGAAAAACCAAAATGTTGATGCAAAAAAGAAGAGTGATGAGGACAACTAAAGAAGATGTGACTTCCAAAGTGGAATATATGGAGCTATGCAAGACAGTACGAAAAAGTATCACTGAAGACGTAAGGAAATTCAACTGTGAACTAGTAAGGAAAGCAATTGAAAACAACCAAAGCCTAAAGATAGCAAAGGGACATCTCAGTAAGGGGAAAAAACAGATTATGGCACTGAGAAAAGGAGATGGTTCTGTAACAAGAAATAAAGGCGAAATTTTGACAAGAGTGAAAGATTTCTACTCCATATTATATGAAAGGGATGATACATGTACTCCAGACATCATTAAAGGTACCAGTACCATAGTTCTTCCAGTCCTTCCAGCAGAAGTTGCACATGCAATCAAGAACATGAAGCGGGGAAAAGCTCCAGGAGAAGATGGAATTACAGTAGACATCATACAAGAAGCAAGTGGAGAAATCGAAACAGTACTCGCCCAAATTTTCACTCGATGCCTTAATGAAGAGAAAATTCCTGAGGATTGGAACAACGCTACAATGATCTTGCTACATAAAAAAGGTGACATTGAGGATCTCAGGAACTACAGACCTATCAGCCTCTTATCAGTGGTTTATAAAATCTTCACTAAAGTTCTTTCACACCGCTTGAAGGTGACACTGGACATGGCTCAACCGAGAGAACAAGCTGGATTCAGGAGTGGCTACAGCACAATAGATCATATCCACGTACTGAGAGAACTAATTGAAAGAGCGAGGGAATATGAACTTCCATTGTGCATGGCTTTTATCGTTTATTAAAAAGCCTTTGATTCGGTGAAACCATCAGCAGTTGCAATGGCTCTGAAATCCTGCGGTATTGAAGATGCATACATTAATATTATTAATAACATCTATGAAAATGCAAGTGCAAAGATTCGGCTGTTTGAAAATACAACACACATAAAAATTGGAAAAGGAGTGAGACAAGGTGACACCATATCTCCGAAGCTCTTTAATGCCACATTGGAAAATGTCTTTCAATCACTGAACTGGGAAAACAAAGGGGTAAAGATTAATGGAGATTATCTAACCCACCTTCGTTTTGCTGATGACATAGTCATTTTTGCAACTACCCCATCAGAGCTACAGAGTATGATCCAGAAACTTGCTGACAAGAGTAAAGAAGTGGGATTAAAAATGAACTTTCAGAAGACAAAAGTGATGTACAAAGCTTTTACAAGAAATGAAGATTTATCGATTGATGGAGAAAAGCTGGAGATAACAGACATGTACGTATATCTTGGACAGCAGATATCAAGTGAGGGTCACATTGGTGAAGAAATTAATCGGCGTACAAAACTTGCCTGGAGAGCTTTTGGAAGAAACAGCATAATTTTCAAGAGCAATATGCCATTATGTCTTAAAAGAAAAGTGTTTGATCAATGCATCCTTCCAGTGCTTACGTATGGTGCAGAGACGTGGACCTTAGCTAAAAGAGACATACAAAGGCTGCAGACAACTCAAAAAAGCATGGAGAGGTGCATGCTTGGTGTAACCAGGAGAGATAAGACGAGGAACTCGTGGATCCGAAAAATGACAAGAGTGGAAGACATCATGATCAGAGTTAAATCCCTGAAATGGCAATGGGCTGGACATATTGCCAGAAGGACAGACCATCGATGGACAGCCGAAATTTTAGATTGAATTCCAAGGGACAGGAAAAGACCCAGAAGAAGACCACATGGAAGATGGGTGGATAAAATTCGAAAGTATGCGGGAGTGACATGGAGGAGACTGGCACAAGACAGACCGTTGTGGAGGAAACTTGGGGAGGCCTTCGTCCAGCAGTGGATTGATAATGGTTGATAATGATGATGATGATGATATTGCTCACGTGAAAACGGATTGATCCTTTGTCGGATTCAATTTGTATTACATATATTATTAAAAAAGGAAGATAAATGAAAAGTCAAAATGAATACAGTAACACAATATTCTGCATATATGCGTACATAAAGATATGATTGCAATTTATTCTTTAACTTTCCTGGGATTGAGTAAATGTTATAAAGTAAACTTTTATGCACATTTCAATATTCAGTAAATTATTTCGAGGTTGCATAGTCGTTTCAAAGCGATGCTACACTGTTTAATAACTACCTATTTCATAAGAAGCATTGATATGCTTTGAGTTAGCTTTGCATTAGGAAAAACTACCTAATAACGCGTTGGTCCACGTTTCTGTGCAATCACGGGTCGCAGCCGCCTAGAAACAGGTTCTGCAATATCCTCCAGGCGTCACTGGGCCAATGTACGCTGAAGAAGCTCCATCAGTTCACGCTCTATCTGTGAAAAAGGATCAGTTGTTCTCACACCCTGTTCTAGCATATGTTACAAATGTTTAATTGGGTTACAGTCAGGAGAGCTCGGCGGCAAAGGCAGTGTTACACATTCGTTGTCGTGTTCCTCCGACTATTCAGCTGTTATACAATTCCTGTGCGTTGTTCTGTTGAAAGATGGCAATGTGGTCCGGCTGAACCTCTCACAGATATGGATGCAGATGGTCCCTTTAGAGTCCACCATTGAGTGCTTGTAGGATGATAACCGATGGACCTAGAGATCTTAGCAAAGAATTCCCCTGAGCAGAACACCACCTCCACCGGCCTCTTAAAAACAACTGTGCAACTAATGCATAAAGCTTCCCACTGTTTACTCCATATGTGAACACGGCCATCTGCATGATGCAGAAATAAACGGAACTCCTCACTCCAGTCGACATTCTTCCATCTATCGAGGGTCCGTTGCTGACGTTCCTTCTCTGCAGTGTCCATCATTCAGTGTTTATGGATGATAACTAATCGATCCAGGGCTTTCCAGAGCAAAGCACCCCAGACCACAACACCATTTTCATCGGCCTTCTGAATCCCAACTACGCATTCAGGGATAAGGATTCATGCTGATTATGCCAAATGGGAACCCTGCCATCAGTATGGTGCACAAGGAAACGGGTCGCATCACTCCAGACGACCTTATTCCATTTATCGAGTGTTGATTGTCGTCGTTCCTTGGGCCCATGCGGCGTGTTGTTCGCGATGTTTGGGCGCCATCATGGGTACTCTCGTTTTGTCTTCGGCTGTGGAACCCCAGAAGAAGCAAGGTACGTCGCCATCATGGTCTCCGGTTGTGGAACCCTAGGAAAAGCAAAGGACGTCGCTATCATGGGTACCCTCGTTGGTCTCCGGCTGTGAAACCCCAGAAGAAGCAAGGTACGCCCCCATCATGGGTACCCTCGTCGGTCTCTGGCTGTGGAACCCTAGGAGAAGCAAGGCACGTCGCCGTCATGGGTACCTTCGCTGGTCACCGGCTGTGGAACCCCAGAAGAAGTAAAGTACGTAGCCACCATTGGTACTCTCGTTGGTCTCCGGCTGTGGAACCCCAAGATAAGCAAGGTACAGCGCATGGAACATGTGGAAATATGTCGAACTGCACCGCAGTTGTACTAAGATGGGTAAGCTGGTTGACTGCTTCACGTCGTTGCTGAGGTACCTGTCATGATACCCGACGTTCACCTCTAAGATCAATTAGAACCCTTCTGCTGGATGCCTGTATATGGTTAATGCTGACTTGATGCACCCTTGATACAGCAGTACAAAAGCAGCCAATGCGTGCATCTGTTTCCGAAATACTGGACCTGGTCTATGGGTCCAACATCTGGAATCATTCAAATTGGCTGAAATTACCACGTCTCCCCATTACCAAGAAAGATTTACTGATTAGAAATTAGGTGCACAATTAATAGAAACCGCATGTACGTTCATATCATGTGGTACTTCGTTATTGCCTGGAATTAGTTAAACGAGGGGTGTTCGCGATGCAACACTAACTCAGTGTACCTTGTGTTTCTGAGTTCAGCAGCCCTAGATGTTTGATTTCAGAACAGTTCTTTTTAGCTCACTACATTCCACACTGAAAGGGAGCTTCCTTTTAAAAAAAACAACAACTTCGAAACTCACAGCAAATCCTCGAAGATACGGAAGAAATGTTTCTAGGATGACATGAGAGTACAAAGTTCTGTTGTGCTATAGTTTTCTCCAAAATAATGAATCCGATACGGATTGCGTTTACCGGCCGACTCACCAGAATTCAATTTACACAAAAGTATGGTTACTTTTTATATGGGACTTCATAAAAAAACAATTAAAAAATACTCGCGCAATTGAAGAACTGGAACAAAACTTGGACTAATGGACTAAAATTTGTAGTGTAGCTACTTTATCTGTTGTCAAAAATGGTGGCAGACATCTTATGCAAGCGGTCTTGTAAAGTTATATCTGTGAAAATCATTTCCAATGTTTTTCTTTACCTAAGACAATGATTTTCAGAGATAACTAGTTTTCAACATTAACATTTATTCAGAGTTGTTTTTCAATCAAATTTCCGGGGCAAAACTCATAAAATTCCACGAAAACTTTCTTGAAAAACAAGAAGGTTCCCTCGCACTGTTTCAAGCGGTAAAAGTATTAGCATCAGTTTTGGATAATTTTCATAGAATTTGTTTGCTATTGAAAAATTACCTTCTCAGCGTCAATTAAATCCTTTTAAACTGTCGTTGTTGGTGCAGGAAAGACAATGTGTCTTATACAATTCGACAATAAAGCGATTAGTACATAATTTTAGCAATTTTACAAGATCAAAATATATATATTTATCACACTTCAAATCAACCCGAAGCCTGAAAAAAGTAATCTTCAAACCAAAAAAAAATCAAGAATTAAACGCACCACGTTAAATGTTTAAGAAAATCAATAAACTGATCAACGTGAGTTTGAGAGTTAAGTGAATACACCTATTCTAATTATTATTCACTAGTCTTGAGTGCACAGCTGTAGAACGATTGAAATATGATTTGTAAACATTCTGTTCCAGAACAGATAAGTCAAATTATGCAGATAAACCTCATCCACTATTTCACGTGTTTTGACTCATTAATCTGAAATCCGGCAGAAATTATTCAGATAAATTCACCAGCCAAACGAGATTCACCTAATTTTATCAGTACAAGTATCATTCACATAAATTAACGATTCAGAAACCACTTATATAGATTCACGATTCATAAATTATTCGCAAAAAATTCATAGCTTACTTTTTGTGCTCATCATTGTAGCTGGCGCAAATGTTTATTAAATTTGTAGTGAAGCAAATACAATAAAAATCTTCTAGCTTTGTGAGTTTTAGATATTAATTGGGAATTTTGAGATATTCAAATGGGAAAAAATGTGTTATAGACCATACTTTAACAAGTTTTAATGAATACTATTATGTAATACAAATAAATATAAATCTGATTTGTAAATGTGAAGCGTGACCCCTGTATGTAAAGAAAACATATGATTATCCAACTATCAGCTGTGTTAATACATGAAAAAAATGCCTCGTTTTAGATACGGTTGTTTAACATAAAGGGTTTACTACTTTTGTTTAGTCTCTTTACGGTGAAATTATTTTTGTGAATTATTTTTAATTGAACATTAGAAACAATAAACGTTTTCGCGTTTTATTTTAACAGACATATAAGAATTTTCAGAATTCCTATATTTTCACACGCTGCATCTACTTACACAATGTGGCTGATAGAACAACCTCAAAGCTTCATCTCTGTCTCGCCTCTCTCACACAGCTCAATCCATCAATAATCCCCCTGATTCTAAGGTGATGTTCTCGAGGTGGCAGGCAGACTGCGTTCTTTCGTTCTGACTGAATGGATAGCCAGTTCCCGTTTCTTAAACTTCCGGATGTTACATCTGTTCTGCCGAAAAGGATACGTTTCTATAAAAATGTGATTATCGGTGTGCAAGGGTAATGAAAAAAGAATTGAGAATAACTCAGTAATCTGCTTCCCCAAATTCATTTATGACTGTTTGACTATACCATTCCCATACGTTAGTTCCCAAAATATGTGTTTTTTTTAATCACTGAACACTCTGCTCACGCACAGCAATATAATATATAAATCTTATTTAATTCTTTGGCGAAGGACATTAGAATCCAAATATTCTATGTCCTACAAACGATCCACTTACTACATAAGCACATGTGAATAAAGTGAACTGGTTTCAGTAAGATGTTTGCAGTTCCTCTTTTTTATTTCTTGCTTTGCTTGTTTATTATTGCTAGAACTCATAAAGATTATCATCATCGTAATTTTTGCTGAACGATCTTACATAAATTGATTCCCCATAAAACAATAATTATCTTTAACAGTCCTAAAATTAACTGAAACCTTCAAAAGAAAATCACAAACATCTTAGCTTACAATTGATGACAAAATTCGTATGAATACAGAATATAAGTGAAAATTGGGACTGAAGTAATTGCAGTACTGGTGTAGGGATTGGTGCTGGATAAAATATTTCTGTAATTCTGGATTTATGGAAAGGTATAGATATCCAGTTTTTCAAAGTGTATGTACCACTGTAAATTAAATGCAGTGTTTGAATGAAAAACCGTGGGAGGTTACCAACTGGCTTGGAGAAGCAATTTAATTTCCCCAAAGTATAAAAAAGGCGTTTGAATAGAATTGTATTATTAAATATCATGATTTGAATAAAATTTCATTATTAACTGCCATTAGGTGAATCAAACTATATCAAAAAGAACGAGCCGTTCAGAATTCTTTCCTATATTGCAGCGAAGCTATATGCAATTTACAGTGCAACCAAGCTGCCATTTCAGAAAGTAGATGCTCATTTTGCGCCTCCGACAAAGCTTTAAAAAGCGACCGGAATTAACCTACTACCGCATCCGTGCCTACAGTGCTGCATACTTAACTTTATTCTCTACACTTTGAAAGGCTGCTGATGAATCAATTTCCTGAGCTCATACTTCCCACGGCAGCGCTGCAAATCTTCTGTTCAGGAATACATATTTTTCATCATCGCTCAAATATTTCAATATTACGCAAAATGGAAGGCATCCAAAAAACAAATACTGGGCTGGTACAGGATAAAGCCAAATCTATGTTCTCATTCCTTGTGTACAACGATGAAAATAAGTAGATAAAAGAGAAGCTAGCAACGCCAATTTTACATTGCCAAGGAGCAAAACCTTTTTCCGGAATGTGGGAAAATATAGGTTTTTGCTGCAAATCCAGCTTATTTATAAGAGCTACGTATACGTATCCATCAGCTAGAATTCTACAGATATAAACTGAAACTGAAAACCGTGTTTTTGCAGTTGCTCCAATAATATATTTGCAGGTTTGTACTTCTAACGCATGGTGTTTAGTGTAAGAACTATTTTGTACTTGTTAATTTATCTATTCGTGCAATTTTTTCTTCATTTTCCGTTTTTATCAGTGTGTGCGTAAGACACTAAATTAAAAATGATTTCAAGCGGAACGTCTTACAGCTGAAAACAAAATTTGTCATTGCAAGTCAGCAGAAGGGAGTTGGCTAAAGCTGAAAGTTTATTTCAGAGATGAGCAAGAACATTTATCAGTACTAATTTTGATTAAAACAGCGTTATTAAATTAATTACTATTAGGAACCGTGTATCTGTTGTTCGTCGAATAATATACATTTAATTTTTTTTAAATTTTTGTTGCTGTGTTAAAAACGTGGCGGATATAGATCACATTTTTGATAACTCCA
The DNA here is from genome assembly GCA_039090855.1 of Macrothele yani. NCBI lineage: Eukaryota > Metazoa > Arthropoda > Arachnida > Araneae > Macrothelidae > Macrothele > Macrothele yani. Next base: position 195,055,814 of record CM076995.1, read on the forward strand.
GTGGCACCTTACCCACCTGCAAAAATAACTTCTTTGGCTCCCTTGTTTTCACTTTTCACGCTGTTAATTTATTTTTTATTTTAATTGTGAATTTCTTTTATCGCAACTGAAGAGTAATAAAATACTAAATGTCTGTAGTAAAATCCCAATGTTCCATTTTAAATCGATGTCAAAAGTGTTTTGTTACCATGATTAGGTTTTAGAGAAATATTTGCAAATGTAGGTCCAGTTTTCTTGCGATATTTTTTCCTTTTCCCACGCCTTTCGTTTTTTTTCATGTGTTTTCCGTATTTTTATTTTTGATTACACATGTCTTGAAGAAATAGTTGAAATTTCACGAGATCGAAGAAATAATTATTTTTCGCAGCTGCAATTGAAAATTAAATGTTTTGTAATGATATTGACTGAATTGTTAAACGTTTACTTTCTCAAGTATAAACTGTTGAATTCATAAATCCAAATTTTAATTTAACAATGTCCATGTGATTAAATTATCACTAAATTATTACTGCTATTGTACTCACTCTCGTGACGATTGTGTCATCCTCTTCGCCAAGAAGACTCCGATTATAATACCACCCATAGCGGTCACATGAGAATACAGCCGGACTTGTGGTACTGTTCCACCGCCACCAGAACCCCAACTCTTGATACAAAGCCTGTCCGTACACTGTTCTGTTAACTACACACTGACTATGCAGCAATTCTATATCTTTCTGCTCTCTGGCAACAAACACACGCAACTTCAGATACACACTGCTGTTGAAGGTGTCAAACTCAGACACCCGACACCAGTGATCGGGTGTCCAACTCATGAGCAGGTGACAGTAACCGTGAGATCCAAAGGGCAGCTGGGCCGGCAGGAAAACCAGCCACAGTAAAAGATGCTGATATTTTCCGTTATCCCCCACGTCGGGCAGGACGTCCTCGAACGGCATCTCGCCTGCTGCCTCTGAGAATCCGAGATGCGGGAAGAGGAGGACGAGGTGAGACAGCATGAGGAAGATAGCCGGGGCATTATTGTGGCGCCACCTGGCTTCGCCGACAAATTTGTTTAGATATGGTCACAGGACATCTCTCGCCCCACGTGTGTATTGTCGACCCTAGATTCTGTGCAGGCAGGTAGCGATAAAAGTATCCTTAATGCATCGATGCGAGCAGCTTGAAACTTCCGGTTTCCGGTGTCCGTCGCCTAGGAGATCACTTAGGTTATTTGAGAAAAGGACCGTGTGTGTGTCCCCCGGGGCTCCTAGGAAATACGTGGTCCTTTTCCCGAATATTTTGTGGTCGTTTCATCCATCTAAGATGAAGAATTCTATTTTTACTGTATCCCCTGCAACTCGGCTGCCTCTCCACAATTAGATAATTTCAAAGACAAAGTCTTCTGGGAAAGAAACCCCGCCATTTCTTCGTTGTCAGAGCAAAATTGAAAAAGATATAGCATCTAAAAATGTGATTACTTTTCGTAATTCTTTCTGTCTTATATGGTACTGGAAATAATGATTTACCAATCATACATTGTAGTTACACAGCTCCAAAATAAATATTACCTTACATTTCTTCTTAAATTTCTTGTTATTCTCTTATCTTTATTATTTTTATCGCTTTCTTATCAGCTCTGTATCGCTTTTCTCTTAATGCATTTGCTTTGCATTAAGCCCTGTATATTCAGAGGAATTTCATATGATTCTTGTTGAATTCTTCCGTAGTGGTACGTTTCTGCCTTTTTCTGAGCTTCAAGTCATCCTCTCGCTTCTCTTGATTTACTGTGTCTTCTCCTTTTTCTCGTGCATCCAAAGATTCTTTCAACAGTTTAGTTGTATTGGCTTCTTTTACTGGAGACTCACTTCTGTCTTTTTTTAATCACATTTCCTTTCAACGTCCTCAACCTTTCCTTTCTTTTTTATGAGCTACGAGTCTCCCTATTTCTTGGATATCACATAATTCTTTTTGTGATATTTTCAGTTTTCTTAGTTGCTTATTTTCGTTTGTAATTTACTTCGTTCTGCTGGATGTATCTTCTTTTCTCCTCAACTTTACATCATTCACCTCAAAACATGATTACTTGCTAAATATTCAATATTTTTAGTCTCCTTAAAGTTTGTTAACTTTCTTATATTTTATGAATCCTATGTTTTCTTAAACTTTGCACCACTCTCCTTTCCATTAATGCTCCTCTGCAATTTCCTTTAAAGATTTTTTAACTATAAAATATAACACTTATATTCTTTCCTCTGTTGCATATGTCAAATATTTTCTATAATTATATATATATTCCTATCTGAAACAAATTTTTGCACTATATTATATCCATTTTGTAAGAAACTGACGCATTTTAAATAATTTGCTAATACCATATACTGTACATAATCAATTACTAGTAAGCACTGTTGTCCTTAATCTATATGCTGAGTTAATTATTCTTGGTAATAAAATAATATATTTCCAATTATCAAGGAATGAACATTTTAACATGGCTTTCTTATGAATAATTTATTGATAAATCAAGTGGATCCTTCTGCACATTATTTCTACGGTGCGGAAGGATCCACTTCATGCTTCTGCCTCGGGTTCCAACATCACTAGCTACGCTACTGCTTTCAACTTATGGATTCAGGATTGGCTCTTGCATCAGAGTGCAAAGATAATTTTTTTTAGTTTGGTATAAACTGTGTTCAGAAATTAGACAAAGCATTTAATACCGGTATGAACGATTTAGGAAAATTAAAGAAGTACGCCATGAAACGATTGCGTAAACACAAATTTTTCCCTGACGATGATCAAACGAGCACCTCCTCACTGCTGAGTAAGTTGCTCTCCCAACTAAGCTACACGGACGGAATGTATTGCCGCAGATTTGTTGCTTCTTGACACGTGCTTTACTTCTGTACTACGTCACACGTTTTAAAAAATAATCTCCGAATATGTTGGCGACAGAAAGGTACCAATACATCCATGAAAGTAAATTTAAGGACGATGTTTACATATTTTAAAGAAATACAAAAGGAGAATTTTGAATCTCCATAAATCGTAGAAGCTGGTTTTTTTACGCTTTCCAACCGTAGGTTTGAAGATGCGTATATGCTCAAGCTTTGTCCGTCCGCCCGTCCGCACGATAACTGTCATAAAAATGGTTCGATTTCGATGAAATTTTAGTATGTCGTAGGGGACCACCTGAGGACGAACCCTATTGAAAATGAGACAAATGGGGTAAAAGGTCACGACGTAGGAGCGGGACCCATTCCATTGCACTTATACGTCATAACGTGTGTAAAACTGGTTCGATTTCGATGAAATTTCAGTATGTGGTAGGCGACCACCTGGGGACAAACCCTATTAAAAATGGACGAAATGGGGTCAAAGGTCAGGACATAGGATTACGATCCATTCCATCGTTCTTATCCCATATTATTAAGGTGGACGTCAAGTAATTTTGCTTCCTATACTTCCAATGGAAAAACTTTTGTACACATTTCATTCATAATTAATGTGTTCCCAAGGATGAAAATTTGAACATCGATTAAAATAATTTCATATTATAACCTGTAATACTTAATATTTTCAAAAACATAATCTTAATTATATTAAATATCAATAACCTTTCCTTTAGTAGTGTTGAATCCAGAAAATGGATGGCGCGACCTGTACTTTGATGACATCAGTAGACAAACAAATGTTGGTTTGCATAATTATGGCTATGTTTTAGAATATATTAGGAATTCCAAGTTATAAAATGAAGCTATTTTAGCCACCCCGGTGGCGCATTGGTCTAAGCGATGGCCTCTGATCATTCGTCCGAACGGGGTCCGAGTTCGAATCCCGGTGAGGCATGGATGTTGGGTTTGTCTTACGGCACTGGCTCTCTCCCTTTCCTGGAACGAGTGACACTAAATTAAGGACGGGCGACTGCTTATAGCCCATTGAGTTGCTCACGGTGGTCGTTAAACCTCCAATCAAAAAAAAAGCTATTTTAATCGATGTTCAAATTTTCATCCTTCTGAACGCATTAATTTTCCAGAAAAAAGATGGCGCGACCTGTATTTTCATGACGTCAGTAGAAAAACAAATGTGCGGATCCTATTAAAGTTTTATGACGTCACACTCTTGCTAGCAGATGGTCGCGATTCCCATCTGTCTCATTACCTCAAGCGTTGTGTGCATATGTTCGTCCGCACGATAACTCGCGTAAAAATCGTTCGATTTCGATGAAATTTTAGTATGTGGTAGGGGAACACCTGGAAAGGAATCGTATTGAAAGTGAAAAAAATGGGGTCAAAGGTCAGGACATAGGAGCGGGATCCACTCCACTGCTCTTATGCGTCATAACTAACGTAAAAAAAGTTCGATTTCGATTAAATTTTAGTATGTGGTAAGGGATCGCCTAAAGACAAACCCTATTGAAAATTGGCGAAATGGGGATCAAAGTCAGGACATAGGAGCGGAATCACTTCCGTCGTTATGCGTCATAACTTACGTAATAATGCTTCGATTTGGATGAAATGTTAGTGTGCTGCAGGGGCCTGCCTGGGGACGAATCCTGTTCAAAATGGGCGAAATGTGTTAATAGTTAGGACACAGAAGCGGGATCTATTCCACAGCCCTTATGCATCATAACTTACGTAAAATTGCTTCGATTGCGGCAAAATTTTATCATGTTATTTCGGAGGTACACTGAATCAGTTCTGTTGAATATTATCAAAATGGGATCAAAGGTCAGGGCACAGGAGTGAGATTTATTCCACAGCCATTTTCCTCATAACTTGAGTAATGATTTCTAGTATGTGGGAAAGCGTATCATAATCCATGCATTGCATGATTTTACTAACTTGTTTTAAGCGTTGCCGGAATTAATTATTCTTGTGCAAGAACTGTAGCGGTATCAAAGCATTTTTACCATCGTCGTTTGAATCGAAATGCTTTGAAATATTACAAAGAAAGATTCGAAAGTAATTCACCAGCATGAAATCCTTTATTGCAGTTCATCACCTTTTTCGAGAAAAAATATCAGTTCGCATTCACTTGAGGAATGCTTTCACAGAACATAAAAAAATATATGAATGTCAAAGAAAAGGTGCCATTATACAAAATTAACGCTTTATGATTAATAAATCACGTCGTCCATCGGCCACGAGTGACATCGAAAGGTAATCAAAAATAAAAATTCCTGTTCACTGATGTCTCCCAAGGTTAATTGCCTTAATTAATACGCTAATGAAGGTAATTAGCACAATATCTAGAAAATTCTTCACCACGTGTACTTATATCTACTAGACGGTGTGTGAAATTGATGACGTCAATACTCCCCAAATGTAATGGAAATATTTTCAGTAAAAGTAAATATGAAGTCCAAGCCTTATGCAATATACCGTGAATACAAATTAGCTTAGGCAACTTCGCGGTATGCAGAAATAAATAGTAAGTACACGGGATCTTTCTACGAAGAAATAATCGTACGTTCTGTTTCTCCGAAAGCAGCATCTGGCATCAGAGATTTTCCTTTTTTTCGTTTTATTTCAGGGTCTAATGGCCATCATTAACAAATTTAATTGATATGAGCAGTCATCCGTCTCTAAATTAGTCCTATCTATTCTAGGGACGGGACAACCGCAAACAATATAATTTGCCATTGTAATTAATATAGAAATCAGACATCTCTGAATTGACTGTATTTACTGTTCTCACGCAGAATCGATCACTCAGAAACTTAATTTCATCGCTCTGGAGCGGGAATCGAACCCACATCTCCAGATTATCATTCGAGCATCCTAACCATTACACCACCCAGGAGGACAAAGTTCCAAAAACCTGAGTGTTAAGGGTATCGGGATATTCTTCGGCAGTATTTTTAATCGAAGCAACTGTGCTACCATTTAGCGCTATTAAGCATATTACCAGTCGTCCAAGTATATAATCAGGAAGAAATATTCTTCTCATAATACGTGGAACATACGTCATGATAATTAACATAGCAAAGCAGACATCTTTGAATTGACTGTATTTACTGTTCTCACGTAGTATAAATCACTCAAAAAACTTGAAAATTTCATCGCTCTAGAGGGGATATCAAACCCGCATCTCTCGATTACTGTGTAACGGTTAGCTTTCTAGAACGGTAATCCGGAGATTCGGGTTCGATTTCCGCTCCAGAGCGATCAGATTTTCACGTTTTCTGAGTGATTGATATTACGAGAGAACAGTAAATACAGTCAATTCATAGATGTTTGCTTGCTATGTTAACTATCATGACGTATTTTTTTTTCTAATTGGATGTTTAACGACCACCCTGAGCAACTCAATGGGGTATAAGCAGTCGCCCGTCCCTAATTCAGGGTCACTGGTTCCAGGAAAGGGAGAGAGCCAGTGCCGTAAGACAAACACAACATCCATGCCTCACCGGGATTTGAATCCGGACCACTTTCGGACTAATGATCAGAGGCCATCGCTTAGACCATTGCGCCACCGGAGCGGCTATTGAAGGTTTAACGACCACCATTAGCAGCTCAATGGGTTATAAGCAGTCGCCCGTCCCTAATTTAGGGTCACTGGTTTTAGGGAAGGGAGACAGCCACTTCCGTGAGACAAACACAACATCCATGTCTCACCGGAATTCGAACCCTGATCCCCTCACGGACGAATGATCACAAGCCAGCGCTGTGACCAATGCGCCACCGGGACGGCAAAAGAATATTTCTTCCACACTAAATATAGTTTGTTTTTCGAATGATCAGAAGCGATGGCATCTGATCATTCGTCCGAGATGGGTCCGGGTTCGAATCCCGGTGAGGCATGTATGTTGTGTTTGTTTTGCGGCGCTGGCTCCCTCCCTTCACTGGAACCAGTGGCCCCAAATTATAGACCTGGCGGCTGCTTATAGCCCACTCAGTTGCTCACGGTGGTCGGTAAACCTCCAATAAAACAAAAGAACAAGAAAGATGACATCGGATTTTCGGGTGTAATAAGCACGTCTTTTGAATCCGTTCTGAAGCAAATTAAATTTATCAAAGCTATTCAAAGTCAATGGAACCGGTATGGAAAACAATAGTATCTGACGGAAAGAAAGAAGTTTTTCAATCGGGTTTTTGATCCCTCACATATTGCTGTAAACGGAATCGTGAGCTTACGCCATCTGGTTGCAAACTTGTGCGTTAAGAAAAACATGAATTTATATGAGAAACATTTCGCACCGGAAACGCTCTTCAACACACAAATAATTTTTCAAATCGGACTCTTAGAAACAGAGATATCGACAAAAATAAAATGTGACTTTACGTCCCCTGGTGGGAAAACCATGCATTATTTTAGGAAGAAAGTGTTCTCAAATTGTTTTTCCATATGAGCGGTATCGGTCCAAGAAAAACAAATTAGTAGAGTTTTCCGGAGCCCAGATTTTGCTACAAATATAACAGAAGAAAAAATTAACACTTATGCCCCCTGGTTGCCAAACCATTCTTTACCAAACATTTGAAAATTATATGAACAATATTTTACATCAGGCCATGTACGCATCACAGGAAGAATTTTTCAAATCGGAGTTTTAGGAGCATAAATAACTCACAAAACACAAATTACTTTGGTGCCCCCAACCGGAAAGTCTGTGATTTACTTGAAAATTTTGAATTTATAGGAAAAACATTTCACATCGGAAACACTATCCAACAAAGAAGGGATTTTTCAAATCGTACTCTTAGAAGTAGAGATATTGACTAAAATAATATCTACGCCCCCTGGATTAGAATCCATGCATTATTTCAAGACGAAAATGTTCCTAAAATGTTTGTCGGCATGAATAGTATCGGTCAACAAACTACTTTTTTTTGCAACAAACGATGTTATTTTCAATCGAGAATTTAGAAGCTCATATTTGGCTGCAAATATATCAGAAGCGGAAATTAAGACTTACGCCACCTGGTAGCCAAACCATTTTTTTTTTACAAAAATTAGAAACTATGTGAAAACGATTTCCCATCAGGAGCTGTATCCGGGGCAGAAAGAATTTTTCAAATCAAAGATTTAAAAGCATAGATATAAAGGGGGAAACGCAATTCACCTCTACGCCCCCTAGCAAAAAGTCTACGAATTACTTGAAAATTTTGAATTTAAATGAAAAACATGTAGTACTGAAAACACTATCAAACAAAGAAGTAATTTTTCAAATCGGACTCCTAGAAGTAGAGATAATGACAAAAATATGATACATATCTACGCCCCATGGCGGAGAAACTGTGGAGTATTTTAAGAAGAAAATATTCCGAAAAGATTTATTGATGTGAGTGTCATCAGTCTACGAAAGAATTTTTTCAATCGATATTTTAGAAGCTCAGATTTTATGGCAAATACATCAGAAGCAAAAATTAACGCTTACGCCCCGTGGTGGCCAAAGTATTCTTTACCAAAAATTTGAAATTATATGCAAAAGATTTTCATCAGAAGGTGCATCCGCTGAAGAAAAAAGTTTTCAAAGCGGGATTTTAGAAGAAGAGTTACCGGGAAAAATATAATTTACTTTTACTCCCCCTAGCAGAAAATCTATGCGTAATTTGAAAAAGTAAGTATTTCTAAAATACTGTTCGACACAAATGGAATGGAAAGATAAAATAATTTTTTCAATCGAATGTTTAGAAGCAAATATGTGGAATAAAACGTATTTTTGAAATTCGACATTATCTGCATTTACGCCCTCTAGCGGCGAAATTGGACATCGTAAAAAAAAAGGAAATGAAGGATCATTATTCGCATATTTCAAGCTTCCCAATGCAAAAAGATTTCTTTCAAATCGGACTAATAGTTGCAGAGATATCGTGGGTACAGACGGACGGACGGACAAACCGGTAGCATAAGCACGATCTGTTTTTTCAAAAGACGTGCTTTTTAGCACGTCACACCTTGCTTTTCGTGTTTTTGCGCAGGTGTTCAATGATTGAAGACAGCTTTACGGATTAAATTGTGAGACGTTATCACCTTATCAACAACTGAAAAAGAAATATTTGTGACGACACGCTTAGTTATCGTGCTTTCGTTCAGGTGTTCCGTGAACGGAAACTTCTTCCCCGGATATAATTATGTGACTTCAACACCACAGCGCCAACTGAGAACGATTTTGTGATGTCCTTCTTCGGTTTTCCTGTTTCCGGACAGGTGTTCCCAATGATGTTAGAATAAGATATCTGGAGATGCCCTTGTAAATGGAACAGTACCACTTTGCGTGAAGCCTATAACCGCGAGCAACGGCAGTCAAAGTGTGGGAAAGCTGATGGTTTTCAAGGTCGTTGCAATGCATTTTGTGTTGGCTGGATCGCCTTCTTTTGTCTCAATGGGATTTGACAAAAAAATTAAGAAAATGCCCGATATAAACTTTTTATTCTGCATTTTACTGATGATGTTAGTCATTTCTAGATGTCACTAATGAAAACGCGATGTTACGAAAGCTCGTGGACGCTTCGCTTCCTTACTAGTAATTTCGCAAAATAACGGATTTCGGGTTTTTACGGCAACATATGCATTTTATTGTATTTATAGCCGAAGGAATATAGCTCGTTTTATAAATCTTGAAGTGATTTCCTAATAAAAAGCATTTCTTAACAATAACTTCATTCAAAATCATTTATGGCCCACCTTTCTTTGTAAAATAATTCCGCCCTTTTGCAGCGGTGAAGGTACAAATATTTCTTTCAAAATCACTTATTGCCCTACTTTCTTTGTAAAAGAATTCCGCCCCTTTGTAGCAGTGAAACTACAAATACTTCATTCAAAATCACTTATTGCCCGCCTTTGTTATAAAACAATTCCGCCCCTTTGTAGCAGTTTAGGTACAAATACTTCAATCAAAATCACTTATTGCCCGTCTTTCTTTATAAAAGAATTCTGCCCCTTTGCAGCAGTGAAGGTACAAATACTTCATTAAAAATAATTTATTGCCCGCTTTTCTTTGAAAACGAAGTTTGCTACTTTGCAGCAGTGAAGGTACAAATACTTCATTCAAAATCACCTATTGCCCGCCTTTCTTTGTAAAAGAACTCCGCTCCTTTGTAACAGTAAAGGTACAAATACTTACTTCAAAATCACTTATGACCCGTCTTTCTTTGTAAAAGAATCCCGCCTCTTTGTAGCAGTAAGGGTGCAGGGTTATCAACGCAAGTTAGTAAAATCTTGCAATGTATTGATTATGATACGCTTTCCAACATACCAGAAATCATCACTCAAGTTATTTAATAATGGCTATGGAGTAAATCTCGCTCCTGTGTCCTGACCTTTGACCCCATTTCGATTATATTCAATAGAAGTATGTTTAGTCAAGTTATTAGGATAATAGCAGTGGAATAAATCTCGCTCCTGTGTCCTAACCTATGACCCTATTTCGCCCATTTTCAATAGGTTTCGTCCCTAGGTGGTCCCCTACCATATACTAAAGTTTCATCGAAATTGAACCATTTTTACGCGAGTTATTGTGCGGACACCCAAACGGACAGACAGACAAAGCTGGATGATATACGCTTCTTCAACCTACGGTTGGAAAGCGTAAATGCTGAAAACACTCACTGCGACTAGAGTATATGCACTACGCCGTCTGAAAATCACAAGGACGACGTCACCTGCGCTGTGAGGTATGTAAAGTAATTAAGTATGACGTCAGCTATTACGTAGCAGTGTCAGAATCCCAGGTGAGACAGCTCTTTTGGGGGTTATTGTTGACAATGACGGATCTCAATGCCCCCAAAAAGACATATTCATTGGTGCCGGTCTTAGAGAGATGCACTATTCCGTCGCCACGGTAATACTCTCCTTACGAGGAAAGCACTTTTACTTGTGACGTCACGGCAGATGCGTTAGCACACATATCGGCAAACTGTGCAATGAGACTGTTACCATAGTTTAATCACCTCAGTACCTCAGCAAATGTTTTCTTTTGTTTTGTTGGGAGGCTTAACTATCACCGTGAGTAACTCAATGGGTAGTAAGCCTTCGACCGTCATTAACTTGAAGACATTAATTCCAGGAAGGGGAAACAGCCAGTGCAATATGACACACACAACATCTATGCCTTGACCTACTTAGATGAACGGTCAGAAGCCAGCGCTTAAAGCAGTGAGCCACCTGGACGACCGACTAAATTTAGCTGCCTTCTGATTTGCATGCTCTTTTAATCATTCTTTCAGAGTGTTACGATTTCAATGTATTTTTTTGAAAAACTTGTTTCCAAAACACTGAAGTTAGGTTTACATCGCTATTTGCGGCCATTTTCAATACATGCCACCACACCCATGTGATAAATGGTATCGTCCGCGAACGGTACATATATAATGGAATACATCTCCGTATGCTCAAATTGTAGCATTCGCAGTTCACGTGGCAGCTTATCAGAATTTAATTAACTTCGAATTAGGCATGAGAATCGACGCCTGGGAAATGGGTCACTCCATTTCGGAAATTACTACGAAATTTGGATTTACACAGCCAACAATTTGTAGGGTATAGAAGAAGTACACAAGTACAGGGAAAATATCCAAAGTAAGAGACAGGTGTGACCGTGAAAAAGATCTGGACGATCGTGGACAACGACATTCGCACGGCGAGCAACATTGCCTCGAATCACAGCGCAGTTCAATGATGGGGATGGTAGTAGCATCAGCGTTCGGACACTGCAAAGTTCCCTGTGCTCTATGGGATTCCAGAGCCGATGGCTCATTGGGTTGACATTGCTCACCCGACGACACAAGGCTGTGTGTATCGTCTTGGCTCGGGAACACCGCCATTGGACGCAAAATGACTGGAAACGTGTTGCCTGGTCCGACGACACATGGCTGTGTGTATCGCCTTGGCTCAGGAACTCGGCCATCGGACGCAAGGTGACTGGAAACGTGTAGCCTGGTCCGACGACACAAGGCTGTGTGTATCGCCTTGGCTCAGGAACTCCGCCATCGGATGCAAGGTGACTGGAAACGTGTAGCCTGGTCCGACGACACAAGGCTGTGTGTATCGCCTTGGCTCAGGAACTCCGCCATCGGACGCAAAATGACTGGAAACGTGTAGCCTGGTCCGACGACACAAGGCTGTGTGTATCGCCTTGGCTCAGGAACTCCGCCATCGGACGCAAGGTGACTGGAAACGTGTAGCCTGGTCCGACGACACAAGGCTGTGTGTATCGCCTTGGCTCAGGAACTCCGCCATCGGATGCAAGGTGACTGGAAACGTGTAGCCTGGTCCGACGACACAAGGCTGTGTGTATCGCCTTGGATCAGGAACTCCGCCATCGGATGCAAGGTGACTGGAAACGTGTAGCCTGGTCCGACGACACAAGGCTGTGTGTATCGCCTTGGCACAGGAACTCCGCCATCGGATGCAAGGTGACTGGAAACGTGTAGCCTGGTCCGACGACACAAGGCTGTGTGTATCGCCTTGGCTCAGGAACTCCGCCATCGGATGCAAGGTGACTGGAAACGTGTAGCCTGGTCCGACGACACAAGGCTGTGTGTATCGCCTTGGATCAGGAACTCCGCCATCGGATGCAAGATGACTGGAAACGTGTAGCCTGGTCCGACGACACAAGGCTGTGTGTATCGCCTTGGCACAGGAACTCCGCCATCGGATGCAAGGTGACTGGAAACGTGTAGCCTGGTCCGACGACACAAGGCTGTGTGCCTCGCTTGGGCTCGGGAACACCGTCATGGGACGTAAGATGACTGGAAAGTGTAGCCTGGTCCGACGACACAAGGCTGTGTGTATCGCCTTGGCTCAGGAACCCCGCCATCGGACGCAAGGTGACTGGAAACGTGTAGCCTGGTCCGACGACACAAGGCTGTGTGTATCGCCTTGGCTCAGGAACTCCGCCATCGGATGCAAGGTGACTGGAAACGTGTAGCCTGGTCCGACGACACAAGGCTGTGTGTATCGCCTTGGCTCAGGAACTCCGCCATCGGATGCAAGGTGACTGGAAACGTGTAGCCTGGTCCGACGACACAAGGCTGTGTGTATCGCCTTGGCTCAGGAACTCCGCCATCGGACGCAAAATGACTGGAAACGTGTAGCCTGGTCCGACGACACAAGGCTGTGTGTATCGCCTTGGCTCAGGAACTCCGCCATCGGACGCAATGTGACTGGAAACGTGTAGCCTGGTCCCACGACACAAGGCTGTGTGTATCGCCTTGGCTCAGGAACTCCGCCATCGGACGCAAGGTGACTGGAAACGTGTAACCTTATCAGACGACACAAGGCTGTGTGTATCGCCTTGGCTCAGGAACTCGGCCATCGGACGCAAGGTGACTGGAAACGTGTAGCCTGGTCCGACGACACAAGGCTGTGTGTATCGCCTTGGCTCAGGAACTCCGCCATCGGATGCAAGGTGACTGGAAACGTGTAGCCTGGTCCGACGACACAAGGCTGTGTGTATCGCCTTGGCTCAGGAACTCCGCCATCGGATGCAAGGTGACTGGAAACGTGTAGCCTGGTCCGACGACACAAGGCTGTGTGTATCGCCTTGGCTCAGGAACTCCGCCATCGGACGCAAAATGACTGGAAACGTGTAGCCTGGTCCGACGACACAAGGCTGTGTGTATCGCCTTGGCTCAGGAACTCCGCCATCGGACGCAATGTGACTGGAAACGTGTAGCCTGGTCCCACGACACAAGGCTGTGTGTATCGCCTTGGCTCAGGAACTCCGCCATCGGACGCAAGGTGACTGGAAACGTGTAACCTTATCAGACGACACAAGGCTGTGTGTATCGCCTTGGCTCAGGAACACGGCCATTGGACGCACGATGACTGGAAACGTGTAGCCTGGTCCCACGACACAAGGCTGTGTGTATCGCCTTGGCTCAGGAACTCCGCCATCGGACGCAAGGTGACTGGAAACGTGAAGCCTGGTCAGACGACACATGGCTGTGTGTATCGCCTTGGCTCAGGAACACCGCCATTGGGCGCAAGATGACTGGAAACATGTAGCCTGGTCAGACGACACAAGATGACTGGAAACGTGTAGCCTGGTCTGACGACAGAAGGCTGTGTGTATCGCCTTGGCTCAGGAACACGACCATTGGACGCAAGATGACTGGAAACGTGTAGCCTGGTCCCACGACACAAGGCTGTGTGTATCGCCTGGGCTCAGGAACTCCGCCATCGGACGCAAGGTGACTGGAAACGTGTAACCTGGTCAGACGACACAAGGCTGTGTGTATCGCCTTGGCTCAGGAACTCCGCCATCGGACGCAAGGTGACTGGAAACGTGTAGCCTGGTCCGACGACAGAAGGCTGTGTGTATCGCCTTGGCTCGGGAACACGGCCATTGGACGCAAGATGACTGGAAACGTGTAGCCTGGTCCCACGACACAAGGCTGTGTGTATCGCCTTGGCTCAGGAACTCCGCCATCGGACGCAAGGTGACTGGAAACGTGTAACCTGGTCAGACGACACAAGGCTGTGTGTATCTCCTTGGCTCAGGAACACGGCCATTGGACGCAAGATGACTGGAAACGTGTAGCCTGGTCCCACGACACAAGGCTGTGTGTATCGCCTTGGCTCAGGAACTCCGCCATCGGACGCAAGGTGACTGGAAACGTGTAGCCTGGTCAGACGACACATGGCTGTGTGTATCGCCTTGGCTCAGGAACACCGCCATTGGGCGCAAGATGACTGGAAACATGTAGCTTGGTCCTACGACACAAGATGACTGGAAACGTGTAGCCTGGTCCGATGACATAAAGCTGTGCGCATCGCCTTGGCTCAGGAACACCGCCATTGGGCGCAAGATGACTGGAAACATGTAGCCTGGTCCGACGACACAAGATGACTGGAAACGTGTAGCCTGGTCCGACGACAGAAGGCTGTGTGTATCGCCTTGGCTCAGGAACACGGCCATTGGACGCAAGATGACTGGAAACGTGTAGCCTGGTCCAACGACACAAGGCTGTGTGTATCGCCTGGGCTCAGGAACTCCGCCATCGGACGCAAGGTGACTGGAAACGTGTAACCTTATCAGACGACACAAGGCTGTGTGTATCGCCTTGGCTCAGGACCACGGCCATTGGACGCAAGATGACTGGAAACGTGTAGCCTGGTCCCACGACACAAGGCTGTGTGTATCGCCTGGGCTCAGGAACTCCGCCATCGGACGCAAGGTGACTGGAAACGTGTAGCCTGGTCAGACGACACAAGGCTGTGTGTATCGCCTTGGCTCAGGAACACGGCCATTGGACGCAAGATGACTGGAAACGTGTAGCCTGGTCCCACGACACAAGGCTGTGTGTATCGCCTTGGCTCAGGAACTCCGCCATTGGGCGCAAGATGACTGGAAACATGTAGCCTGGTCCTACGACACAAGATGACTGGAAACGTGTAGCCTGGTCCGATGACATAAAGCTGTGCGCATCGCCTTGGCTCAGGAACTCCGCCATCGGACGCAAGGTGACTGGAAAACGTGTAGCCTGGTCAGACGACACATGGCTGTGTGTATCGCCTTGGCTCAGGAACACCGCCATTGGGCGCAAGATGACTGGAAACATGTAGCCTGGTCCTACGACACAAGGCTGTGTGCACTCGCCTTGGGCTCGAGAACACCGTCATCGGACGTAAGATGACTGGAAACGTGTAGCCTGGTCCGATGACATAAAGCTGTGCGCATCGCCTTGGCTCAAGAACACCGCCATTGTGCGCAAGATGACTGGAAACATGTAGCCTGGTCCGACGACACAAGATGACTGGAAACGTGTAGCCTGGTCAGATGACATAACGCTGTGCGCATCGCCTTGGCTCAGGAACACCGCCATTGGGCGCAAGATGACTGGAAACATGTAGCCTGGTCCGACGACACAAGGCTGTGTGCCTCGCTTGGGCTCGAGAACACCGTCATTGGACGTAAGATGACTGGAAACGTGTAGCCTGGTCCGACGACAGAAGGCTGTGTGTATCGCCTTGGCTCAGGAACACGGCCATTGGACGCAAGATGACTGGAAACGTGTAGCCTGGTCCCACGACACAAGGCTGTGTGTATCGCCTGGGCTCAGGAACTCCGCCATCGGACGCAAGGTGACTGGAAACGTGTAACCTGGTCAGACGACACAAGGCGGTGTGTATCGCCTTGGCTCAGGAACACGGCCATTGGACGCAAGATGACTGGAAACGTGTAGCCTGGTCCCACGACACAAGGCTGTGTGTATCACCTTGGCTCAGGAACTCCGCCATTGGACGCAAGGTGACTGGAAACGTGTAGCCTGGTCCGACAACACAAGATGACTGGTAACGTGTAGCCTGGTCCGACGACATAAGGATGTGTGCATCGCCTCGGCTCAGGAACTCCGCCATTGGACGAATAATGACTGAAAACGTGTAACCTGGTCCGACGAAACAAGGCTGTGTGTATCGCCTTGGCTGAGGAACTCCGTCACTGGACGCAAGATGACTGGAAACGTGTAGCCTGGTCCGACGAATCAAGGTACTAACTGTCTCGTGCAGATGGCCGACACCGGGTGTAGGTACAGCCCCAGAAGGCAAAGGATCATGAATTCCTAAAAGGGATAGTGCAGGACGACGGTACTTCTGTTACGTTGTGGGGTGTTTTCAGCTACCGCGCATTAGGACCGCGTCTGGATTAGGACTAAGGATTGTTGTATCCACTGGCCATTGCATCTACAGACTGCTCTGACCAGTGGAGGCTAAAATCCTTCGGGATCATTTGAAACCGTTCATGTGATGCAACCATTCGGGCGGGTGCGAACTGTTTCAATACGACAATGCGCTACAATGCGCTATTGCATACATCCACAGTCGTCCGACTATAGCTAGGGAAAGTTTCCACAGAGTTTGGCATCCTGACATGGCCCCCTCGTTTCGCTGATTTAAACGCCATCGAACAAGTTTAGGATGCTGTTCAACATGCCGTCAATCCCAGGAATCCTCCACCGGCGAATATTACGGAACTGTGGGACTCTCTTCAGGAAACATGGGTACTGTATACCAGAGTACTACAGTCAGCTCGTGGAGTCCACGTTCCGTCGCGTTGCTGTCGTTATCTGATCACGAGGAGTACCAACGCAGCATTAGGGAGGTATCCCTGTTTTTTTTCGGCAATTCAGTATGTAAGAAGGCAAGTGGAATATCATGTGCATAAATACCGAGCTTTACTGTGTGTGATGACATTTTGGAAAGAAGTAGATGCTAGAAAGAATAGGAAACTCTGTGGCTTGCCTTGGCTCGTACTTAAACTTCAGCATTGATTTACTATTAGTTGCGTTCCAAGGAATTCAATAGATGAAGAGTATTTAAGGTTTTGGTTGTATAATGAGACAGCATTTTATCTACACATGGTTCTTATTTATCTTACTCATTATTCACTAAATAAAATATCTAAAATTGCTTTCTCAGAATAAAGATATTTTTTCGTTTTGCATCATTTATCAATGAGAAGTAATTTAGATGTTTTAGGGAAAATGTTGCGACAGTTCTACACACTGATGCCATTGCGTTCACAAAGTTCTCTGCAATTTGTCTATGCAATATTCTTTTTTTCAGTTTCAAGGCTTAACGACTCCCATGAGCATCTAAAGCTATAAATTTTCTGCCGACAATAATTTATAGTTACTCGTTCACGGAAAGGAGCAAAACCGCAGCAGTAGGACAAACGTACCATTTATATTTCACCCGGGACTCGAATTCAAGTCGAATTCGGATTAACAGAACGAACAGCCAATGACCCGCACCTGTGACTTCCCTGCCACTGGTGAAGCATGCTACTTATTTCTTAGGAAGCATTGAAATTGTTCATGATTTTCATTCGTTTTACTCATTCGTAACTATATTTTTTTTCCCTTTTGCATAATTCACAGAAAATTACATTCGGTGTATTGTGTATTTAAATGGAATTATTACTTCCTCACTAAGCTGCTATCACACTATGCTAGATAATATAATTTCTTCTCATATTTCTGAAACACTTTCTTTTTCTTTTTCAATGTGCTTCCAGACTATACATCACTTAAAAGCATTTGTTCAAAAGCAGTTCCAAAATTCCTTCGCATGAGACCAATTTCAACAGATTAAGAAATACCTTTAAATGTTTTTAAAGGTAAACTATTTTCTTTAAATTTTTATAGAACTCATCAAGGTATTTGACTTGTGTGAAAACACAAGTTTGTCCGTGTCCCTCACTCCGGAGTAAGTCGCTCTCCCAACTGAGCTACGCGGACAGGATGTTTTCACCTCTGTAACACGTCACATCATCTCCCTCTTAAATGTTTTTTGGAGCGACGTAGGAATCTTTCATTAACTCCAAACAATGTGTCAAACAAGAATCACACATTTTTGAAGAACCAAACGGCCAATGTATCCATTTTCCACAATCGGGTGGTAATGTGAAAACACAAGTTTGTCCGTGTCCCTCACTCCGGAGTAAGTCGCTCTCCCAATTGAGCTACGCGGACAGACTGTCTCGCTGCACATTTGTCGGCCGCCCCGGTGGCGCATTGGTCTATGCGATGGCCTCTGATCATTCGTCCGAAAGGGGTCCGGGTTCGAATCCCTGCCAGGCATGGATGTTGTGTTTGTCTTACGACACTGGCTCTCTCCTTTCCCTGGAACCAGTGAACCTAAATTAGGGATTTGCGTCTGCTTATAGCCCATTGAGTTGCTCACGGTGGTCGTTAAACCACCAATCAAAAAAAAAATTGTCATCTTGTCACATGTTCTGACCTCTGTAGTACGTCACACATGCTTTCCATTGAATGACACAAAACCAAAGTGTGATTCAGAGAAACTATTCCCAATTTAAAAACGTGGTATTTTGTGTCAATGCGTATAAACCGAGTATATTTAATGCAAATCATCATCATAATCAACAAATAACAAACCACTGCTAGATGCAGGTTTGCCCAAGTGTCTTCCATTGAGCCATTCTTTTCCATGTCACTTCAATATCATTCGATTTCAATGACCTTTGTTCTGGATCTGTATGCATCCCACGTTGTATCCAGTCTAACATTTCATTTGTCCACAGATGGTCAGTTCTCCTAGCAATATGTCTCGCCGATTGCCACTTGAATGTCATAACTTAAATCACAATATCTTCAACTCTCGTCATTTTTAGATCCATATATTTTCTTCTTATCCTTTCTGGTTACATCAAACATCCAAGTATCAATCCATTGCTCTCCACGCTTCTTTCTAACGCCTGGAGCCTCAGTATGTCTTTTTTCATTAAAGTCTACGTCTATGATTCAAAAGTAAGAACTGAATATACGTACTGATAAAACACTTTTTTAAGAGTTGTGCCCTGATTTGACATATGTTGTGCAAGGCAGATGTAGGTATCAATTAATCCTAATATTGCTCCTTCAGGCCCAATTCTTGAGTTCTTGTGAAGCCATTGTACATCAAATACATTCCCCTAAGTTCATCTTTATTCCCACCTTTCTTACTCATGTCAGCAACTTCCTGGATCCTACTCTGAAGTTGTAAGGTGTAGTTTGAAAAAATGACAATATAGTCAGTAGAACGGAGATAGCTAAAATAATATCCACTAATCTTTATCCCCTTGGTAAAATAATATCCTCAAATTTTTATTATCTTAATAAAATAATATCTATTAAGTTTTATACCCTTGGTAAAATAATATCCACTAAATTTAAGCCCCTTGATAAAATAACATCCACTAATTTTTATTCCTTGGTAAAATTATATACGCAAATTTTTCCCCTAGTAAAATAATAACCACTAAATTTTATGCCCTTGTTAAAATAATATCCGCTAATATTTAAACCCTTGATGAAATAATATTTACTAATTTTTCCCCCTTGTTAAAATAATATCCAATAATTTTTATCTCCTTGTTAAAACATTATCAACCAATTTTTATCCACTTGGTAAAATAACAGTTACTAAGTTTTATCCCCTTGGCAAACTAATATCCACAAAATTCATCCCTATTGGTAAAATAATATCCATTAACTTTTATGCCCTTGGTAAAATAATATCCATTAATTTTTATCCCGTTGGTAAATTAATATCCACAAAATTGAATACCCTTGGTAAAATAACATCCATTAATTCTTATCCCCTTGGTAAAATAATATCCACTAAATTTAACCGCCTTGGTAAAATAACATCTACTAAGTTTTATTCCTTTGGTAAAGTAATAGCCACTAAATTTGCTCCCCTTGATAAAATAATATCCACTAACGTTTATTCCTTGGTAAAATAATACCAATTTTCCCCATGGTAAAATAATAACCACTCATATTTGTCCCCTTGATAAAATAATATCCACTAACTTTTATTACTTAGTAAAATAATACCAATTTTCCCCCTGGTAAAATAATAACCACTCATTTTTATTCCCTTGTTAAAATTATATCCAGTACTTTTTAACCTTTTGGTGAAATAAAATTCACTAATTTTATCCCCTTGTTAAATTTCATATCCACTAATTTTTACCCTCTTGTTAAATTAATATCTACTAATTTTTATCTCCTTGGTTAAATAATATTCACTGATTTCTATCACCTTGGTAAAGTAATATCCATTAAATTTAATCCCTTTGACAAAGTAATATCCGCTAATTTTTATCCCATTGTCTTCCAAGTTCACTGATTGAGATGCGTTCTACAATCTGACAGTGAAGATCTTCGGAGATAAAACGTCCCCGTGTTCCACTCCGGGTCTAATTTTTTATGTGCAATGTCCTGGAACAGTCAAATCTTTTGACTTGTATTTCCATAGATGTAATGAGTATTATTATCAGATGCATCTTCAATACCATAAAGGCCCTAAGAGCATGATAAACGCCGATGGTTGAAAGGAGTCAGAAGCCTTTAATAATATAAAAAAGCCATAAATAGTGAAAGATCCTACACAGTCATTCTTTTAGTCAGTTCTCTCATGCCTGAAAATCATTTAGAGTGTTGTTGCCACTCCTGAACCCAGCCTGTACTCTTGATTATGTCCAGCGTTCTTTTAATGGGGTATGACAGAACCTTAGTGAAGATGTAAACGGTTGACAGGAGACTCATGGGTGTTCCATTCTTGACATCCTCAAGGTCTTCTGTCATATGTAGTAGGATCACTGTCGTATTGTTCCGATTATCACGAGTCTTCCTTTCATTAAGATGTTTAGTGAAAGCTTGGGTCGGGGAAGTTCCTATTTCCTCACCGGCTTTCTTCTATACAAGTCCATGGTAGCTATTTCGTCAATTCAGCTCTACCCGATTTCATGTGCTTAGTAGATAGTAACACTATACTAGTGCTCCGATTTATTGGCATAGGAAATAGACACATAAGCGTTTTCAAGCTTTCGCACATCAACCAGATGGCTTTCTCAAGAAAGATAGATAGAAACAAAGTTTAACAGTTGAAGTTAGGCAGTTTCTGTCTAAATTCCTTGAAAAAGCCATCTGGTTGATGTCCGAAAGCTTGAAAACGCTTATGTGTCTATTTTCTAGCCAATAAATAGTATCACTAGTATAGTGTTGCTATCTACTACTCAATTGGTGTATTGTTCCTCGTTATCAATTCATGTGCTTAATTTCATTTCTAGCATCTGCCGACAGGACAGAATAAACTTTAGTGTCAGTATTTCGTTATATCTGTATCAGAAGTAATATACCTTTCAACTAGTTTTATAATGAACTGCTTACCTCTCCACAAAATTTCATTTCTATTTTGTTGTTACAGTAACATCTTCATTTGTGGATGATATTTCAGAGTCATAATTTATTTGCTTTTATAACTGAGATGGCCCTTTCTTTTCTTTAGGCTTTTGCTATTCTCAGCTTTTTTCTTAAGTAATTCACATATGAAGTCCCTGGTCTTCAGCGACACTTTTTCGCACTGTCTTGAGTTCCATTAGACACGCATTACCTGTGAATAAAATGTCTCCCCGGCAACTAGGTGGCGCCGCACTGACTCGCCATCTGTCTAGTAGTGGTGAGGAAATGGCGTGTCCCCACAGACAGTTTAAGCGAGAAGATCGAATGACGATGGTGTACTCAATTGAAGAGCGTGTGTTCATTGTGCGTCAGTACTGGGTAACCAGTTCCTTCAAACAATGTCAGAAGGAGTTTCTTAAGAAATTTGGTGGGCGTAAACTACCCACCAGAGCGCCATTTTGAAAGTGGCGAAGAAGCTGGAGCGAGCGGAAAGCCTGGTGAATCCGCATACGGGCGGACGACCCCAGATGGCGGAGGACACAATAGAGGATGCGAAGCAGAGGTTATTGGCATCCCCACGAAATTCTATTCGGCGGCTATTCCGAGAAACTGGACGATCGTATTCGACAAGTCAAAGATCAGCCAAATAGGCGAAGATGAAGACGTACCATATCACGGCTGTGAGCGAGTTACAGCCACCGGATTTTGCAAACGACTGGCATATTGTCAATGGTTCGCCAAATTTTTCGCCGAGAACGCCACCCTGTTGGAAATAACATGGTTTACTGACGTAGCATGGTTCCATTTATCCGGCTATGTGAACTTGAAAGATACACGAGTGTGGGTCAGTGATAATTCCCACACGTTCCATGAAGAGCCATTGCATCCAGTGAAAATCGGTGTCTGGTGTGATGTGTCTGGACGTTGGCGGTGGGCACTTCCAGCATCTATGAGACATTCATTTTTGTCATGGATCAAAGTATATTTTACATTAATTTCATTCAAATAAGCGTCTAAAGAGTTACGAAAAACTTGTTTAACCCTCCTTTTGCCCGATGAACGGCCGCCATTTGGCGTGTCATCGATTCTCCTCTACAGTTGTGTAGGGATATGCAACCAAGCTGTTTGTATTGATATAGGCAGTTCTGGTATGGAGCTAAGTTTCACGTCCAACTGCCACACTTGACGTTTCACAACATCTCACAAGTGTTCAGTTGGGTAAACATCAGACATATTTGGGGGCCATTGGAGATGCCGCAGTAACGTTATCGAGCCATTCCTGCAAGTGGCCGACCCTATTACATCTGGCATTTTGGTCCTACAGAAACCCATCCCTCTCTGAGTGAAAGTATAACATTGTGAGGTGAATATGGTCTGCAAACAGTACCCGGTGGTATTCGACGTGCAAAAGTTGGTCCATATTCATCACGGGCCCGACCTCATGCTGGCGAATCATGCCAGATGTCTTATAAGCTCCTCCTCCAGCCTGGAGAATTGATACGATGCACGAGGAACCCTCGTGATGTTGACGTAAAATATGGACTCCACCATCGGCAGAATAGAGTACATTTCGTGATTTATCTGACCAGCTCTCCTGCTTCCAATCTTCTATTGTCAATCCGTATGCTGGCGACACCCAGGGCTTGTTTTGTTAATCCATGAGCCTTATCCTGGTATTAAGGAGTGAACTACGAAACTGTCATGCGCTGTTTGCTCTGTACAAGGCAACGCACCCGTCATTTACCAGTGTACTTGACCTTTCGTAACTCTTTTACAGTCGCTCACCTGTTGGCTGTCTTGCCATTTGGTACCATAGTTTAACTACGGAAGACCCAGCAACAAATACAAAGCTTTGCCTTTTTCGAAATGGCTGCACCAAACTTTTGTATGTCCACAAATTTGTCTACCGTAAACTGCGATAAATCCTTGATTACTGCTCATTACGCCGGTAACTTCATTCTCAATTGAACCATCAGCTTTTTACAAAAGGTCTCTTAGACTTTAGGCGAAACCCTTCTGGTTACCTCACTATCGGACGTAACTCACTTTGCGTAATGGTGTTGTGAATTACCTCACTATTGGGTGTAACTCACTTTGCATAATGGTGTTGTGAATTACCTCACTATCGGGTGTAACTCACTTTGCATAAAGGTATTGTAAATTACCTCACTATTGAGCATAACTCACATTGCATAATGGTGTGAATTATCTACCTATAGGGTGAAACTCACTTTGCATAAAGATGTTGTGAATTACGGTTCCCTATCACTTTGTCCGAGTCCATTTCGTCCACGAAATGAACACGGACAAAGTAAAGGCGACCGAAATGAACTGGACTTGATCACGTTCATTTCGGTCGCCTTTACTTTGTCGATTTTCGATTAAAATATGATTTTAAATTTTATTTAAATTAAAACGAGGAGCTGAATTTTTGAATAGCTTTTTAACTATTTCGTGTTGTACGAAGTCAATCACTATGACATCAATTAAAGTTTATTCAAATGTGTTGCGTTCAAGAAGAAAATTTCAGACCCCTTTTCTTCTTTATTTAAAAAGTTTCTATTTTCCTACTGTTACACCGCAAATTCACAGTAAATAGCAATCTAAAGTTTTTTCAACGTTATACTTTTACGGACGTTTTCTCACGTTAGATAACCGTGGCACATATAGAGAGCATTGTTGTTCATTGGTATAAAAATTAGTAATATGGAAATTATAAACGATTAATACTAAAATAAATACACTGAAAAGCTAAAAATATATAAATATAATATACAAGACATGTTTCAAAACATTGAAAGATTTTTGTAAAACTTTAATTCATGTCATAGTGATTGACCTCGTACCACTCAAGAGTTAAAAAGCTCTTCAAAGTTAAGGTCCTCATTTTACTTTAAATAACATTCAAAATCGTTACATTTTAATCGGAAATATTAAACAGAAAAAAATCGCATGTAAGCAATATCTGCTAACCTTTTTTTTTCCTGCCAAATAACAGAAATTTAATTAAAACAGAAAATGTCCGCGGTGTTCCTTCTATTGTGAGGACGAAATGAATGTGGACAAAGGGAGGAATGAACAAAGCGAATGGTGGATGACATGAGCCATGGAGTAAACGAACAGTGGACAAAGTGAACGGTGGACAAAGTAAACGGTGGACAAAGTAAACCGTGGACCAAAGAAACGTGGACGAAATGAACACGGACAAAGTGATCCATCACCGTGAATTACCTTACTATCGGATGTAACTCACTTTGCACAATGGTGTTATGAATTACCTAACTATCGCGTGTAACTCACTTTGAATAACGGTGTTGCTAACTACCTCGCTATCGATTTTAACCAACTTTACATAATGATGCTTTGAATTACCTCATTATCGGATGTAACCCACTTTGCATAATGGTGTTGTGAATTGCCTCACTATCGGATTTAATTCACTTTGTATAATGGTGTTGTGAATCAGTGAGCTAATGCTTCAATTGAGTCATCTTATTCTCCTGAATATGCGTCATCTAATTTTTGTTAGTGCTTTGAATATCGATTGTATACGTGCGTATGCTTCACACTGTTGCTAAATAAATATCTTTGAGCAATTTGACTACCGTAAAGTAAAATACGCCCCTGAAAAATTGAGTTTATTTAAAAGTTTTTGCGAAAATGAAATATAACTCATATTAGAAACCTCGAATATGAGCAGATTATAACACATTATATGTTTTGCAGCACTTATAGTACGGACACTGCAGCACTTATAGTACTATCCGTGTTTGTGTCAGGTAAACTACATTGGAGATTTTATTCGTATAGTATCGTTACGTCTTCAATAGACTACGTATTAAAAATCTTAATTTTTCCTTAACACCTGGCAAAAATAAAAGAAACCCCATCATTGAAGTAAACGGGGTTTTTAACACGTCTTTTGTAAAAAAAAATCGTGGCTGTGTTATCGTTTTGTCCGTCCGTCCGTCTGTAGACACGATATCTCTGCAACTAACAGTCCGATGTGAAAATGTTTTTTTTGCATTAGGAAGCTTGAAATGTACGAAGGATGATCCTTTATTTCATTTTTTTTTTTTTTTTTGCGACGCACATATTTTCTCCTAGCGGGCATAAATGCCGATGATATCGAATTCAAAACACATTTTATTCCATGTATTTGCTTCTAAACGTCCAATTCAAAAAAGTATTTCACCATTCAATTTCATTCATATCGAAGACTATTTTAGATATAGTCACTTTTTCAAGTTACGATAGATTCTCCGCTAGGAGGCGTAAAAGTAACTTGCGTTTCCCCCGGTATCTCTGATTCTAAAGCTCCGATTTGAAAAAAAATTCTGCAGCGGATACAACTCCTAATGGGAAAAACTTTCCATATAAACTCAACTTTTTGCTATAAAACGGTTTGGCCACCAGGGGGCGTAAGTGTTGATTTCTGTTTCTGATGTATTTGCAGCAAAATCTGAGTTTCTAAAACGTCGATTGAAAAAATTCTTCCGTGGACCGATACTACTTACTTCGACGAACCTTTTCGGATTATTATCTTCTTAAAATAATGCATGGTTTCCCCGCCAGGGGGCGTAGATATATATCTTATATTTATCAATATCTCTGCTTCTAATGGCACCATTTGAAAAATTTCTGCAATGTTGAATAGAGCTTCCAGTGCGACATAGTTTACATATAATTGCAAAATTTTCAAGTGATTCCTCAACTTTCCGCTAGGGAAATTATAGATGAACTGCACTTTCCCATGTATATCTGCTCCTAAAGCTCCGATTTGAAAAATTCTTCCCGCACCGGATACAGCAACTAGTGGGAAATGTTTTGATTGTAATTTATAATTTTTTGTAAAATACAGTTTGGGCACCAGGGGCGTAAGGGTTAATTTTGGCTTCGTGAGTATTTGCAGATAAATCTGAGCTTCTAAATGCTCGATTGAAAAAATTATTTCGTGAGCCGATACCTCTTATATTAATAAACATTTCAGAATATTTTCTTCTTAAAATAATGCATGGTTTCTCCGCCAGGGGCGCAGACGTATATCTTATTTCTGTCTGTATCTCTGCTTCTAAATGTCGGATTTGAAAAATTTATTCTTCGTTAGATAGCGTTTCCGATGTAAAATGTTTCTTATATAATTTCAAAATTTTCAAGTAATTCCGCTAGGGGGCGTAAAGGTAAATTCCGTTTTCCTCGATACCTCTGCTTCTAAAACTCCGATTTGAAAAATTATTTCTGCACCGGATACAGCTCCTGATAAGAAATGCTAGTATTTGATAAAGAATGGTTTGGCCACCAGTGGGCGTAAGTGTTAATTTCTGCGTCTGATGTATTTGCATCAAAATCTGAGCACCTGCTCACATCGGAAAACTTTTTGGCAATACCTTCTTCTTACAATAATGTAGGCTTTTTCCACCAGGGGGCGTAAAGTCATATATTATATTTTTGTCGATATCTCTGCTTCTAAGAGTCCGATTTGAAAAAATAATTCTTTGTTAGAGAGCGTTTGCTTGGGGAAATGTTTCTCACATAATTTCAAACTTTTCTTATTGCACAAGTCTGCCTTCGGAGGGTGTAAGTTCACGTTTCCGTTTACAGCAATATCTGCTGGACTAAAAACTCGATTGAAAAACTTCTTTCTTCGGTCAGATACCACTAACTTTGTAAACTTTGTGTGTGTACTTTCTTTCGAAGATAGTGCAGACTTTCGCCGCTAGGAGCGCAAATGCTTACTCTGTTTTTCTCAATAACAGTGCATTTACATGGTCGAATGAAAAAAATATTTCAACAATGGATGCCACTTCCCATTTAGAACATTTTATTTAGGCTAGTACATAAGGAATTTTGTAAATCACAGTTCTGTCGATAGGTGGTGTCTCGACAGTTTGCAGCTGTACAGCCGCTTCTAAGAACTCTATTGAAAAATGTCTTCTTTACTGTAAGCCATACGCTACAACAGAGATGTGGAGCATTATATCCTCTTTAAGTAACGTAAAGATTTCCCACTAGCTGCGTAAAGGTCGAAGCCTTTTTTTTTTTTTTTTTCGCTATATCTGCTCCCAGGGGACGTATTTGAAAACTTCTTTTCCCTTAGCATAGCTTTTTCCAGGACGAATATTTTTTCTCCTATTTTCAACTTTTCCGTTTTGCAAAAATTTTTCGCTAGCAGGCGTAGACATTATGCTTCCTTCTATATTTCTCCTTTTAACTGTTTGGTTTGCAATTTCTTTGTCTCAGGTAGCTTCATTTTAGCATGTGAAACTTTTTGTTCGCCATTTGTTAATTTTCGTAATATGCTTTTTAGCCGCTGGTGGAACTAAATAGATGTTTCTATTTCTGGATGTTTTACCGATTGTTGGAACCAGTTGATGGTTTTCCAAACCGGTCCCATTGACCTTTGAATAGCTTTGATGAATTTAATTCGCTCCAGAACGAATTCAAAAGACGTGCTCATTGCATAAGAAAATTCGGTGTCATCTTTCTTCTTTACTTTGGTGAATAGGGCGGAAACGGCATTCCGGAGGCTATTTTCAGCACGAAATTCTTTGCTTTAAATTCTGCAAACAATCATTTAATTAAAATAATATAACAACCGTAACATACAACAGAATGTAATTATTTAATTAAAATACGGCAGAAACTGTAATATGAGGGTGAGAGAGACGGAAAAATTAAAGTGTAATTGAAATGTAATTCAGAATAGTGATTCAACAGTACCATACACAGCGGGCGCAAAACACTATGGCCCTCTATCTGACTTTTAAACTATTCATATTGCGGCTGCGCACACCGGCACTGAAGAACCAAAATACAGTCACGAATAATGAAATTTTCCCACCAACAAGGAAGAATCGAATTGAACTGAAATTTTACGGGAGTAAGGATACAGATGAACGATACACATGATAGCCAAAAGAGAGCTGTAGGACAACTACCGAGGGATTTATGGCACGCCGTTCGGTCGTCTTCAACAGCGCGTCGCACCGCCTCGTGCGGCGATACATGCTGCACATGTAGGCAAACAGACGCCTGATGTTGTCCTGCGGCAGACTAGCCCACACGTGTTGGACGATGTGCTCCAAATCCCGCATAGTGCGTCACGGCTGCAGGTGACGTTTCAACTGGTCCTACACATGCCCGATAGAGGACATGCCCGGTGAGCGGGCATGCCACGGAAGTGTCTCGACATGACGTGGGCAGTCCTAAGCCAACCGAGTCGTGTGAATGCGGCCATTTTCCTGCTGGTATAGCGCACCTGGAATCCCGGCCAGGAATGCGAGCACATGAGGTCGTAGGATCTTATCCACATACCGCTGGCCCGTCAATGATCCACGTACCACTACTAGAGCTGATCGGCTATCTTAAGCTATGGCTCCCCAGACCATAATGCCTGCAGCGGGGGAGGCGTGGCGCTCGATAGCGAGGTTGGGAATTTGCCGTTGACACGGGGACCTCCACACCTGGACACGATTATCATCTGTCCCCAAAACGAAGCGACACTAATCGCTATACAGCACACCTCGCCAGTCTGTGGCGTTCCACGTCGCTCTGCCCGGCCACCAGTGCACACGGAACCGGCGATGTTTCGGTGTTAATCGCAGCATACGTAAGGGGCGTTGAGATCGCAGAGTTGCTTCCGCGAGGCGTCGGGAAATGGTTCGTTGGCACACAGGGAACGCTACAACTGCCTGTATAGTAAATCGGGTCTCCGTGGGATCCGTTCGTGCCTGGCGCACAATCCGTCGATCCTCTCTACCGGTGGTCCTCTTGGTCCGTCCGGAGCCGCCCCGCCGTGTGGAAGTGCCGTCATGTGTCCACTGATCCCAACACAGTCGGAAGGTATGGTCAGAACGAACCACATGGCGGGCTACGCGGCACGCCGACAACCACGCGGTTTTCAGCCCAATGATCAGGCCTCTCTCAAAGTCCGTAAGTTGCGTAAATCGACATTTCCGGCGTCTACTCTGCATTTTTGTCACTCTGTACTCTTGCTTGCGTCGGTTGGTGCTTTTTGATTTCATCCGGCATCGACTACACGACGGTTTACAAGGCTGCCGGTTCGTGCTTGCACCGCAAAAGGGTGTGCGGTTATGAGCAACTGCACCAAATGTGAATCATTGGCATACCAGCTATTTTCAAAGTTTCGCGGTTGTAGCATGTCTTCTTCTAGGTGCGGAAATTTCATTGCCCTTGAGTGTATTTTGACCAGCGTGTGTTTATGCAAATTGAAGCAACAGCAGGTAAACGACGGCGTATGTGAAGGTCATCAAGCGGTATAGAAATCACACCGGACACTCAGCTCTCTTAAGTGGTATTCTTGTTCTTTTGATAAGAAATGAGTTTGGCAAAGGCTAAATTGTAATGGCTACCAAAAATGTGTCAGATCATTTTCGAGATCGCAAAGCTTGTTAGCTACTCACGATCAGCCGAGCTGAATACCTTCAAAATGTGGTCTCAATAGGGAAAATCCCCGTGATCCCGGCGAAGTATGGGCCGACCGCAGCTCATCGATGCCACTGGTGAGAGAAGGTTATCCCATGTGGTACAAGCCAACATGAGGGACACTTTGGCAAAATTTGCGGGTTATTTGAATTCTGTAGGCGCGAGTTACGTGCAACAACGCACTGTACATTCAACCCTGCTCAAAATGGGACCGCGACATCCCAGGCTCCTCCGAGTGGCCGCGAGCGCCTACAATTACAGGTGAGCATTAAAACTGGGCCTCGATTGGAAGAAGGTTATCTGGTCTGCTGAATCTCGTTTCTCTTGTCAATTACGTACTGTAGTTTACTGCACCTTGTAGACGGCCGAGCACGTGTACCTACTTTACCTTGTGAAGTGTTTGATCAGGATGCACCGTGCGGTGAAAACAAGCTGGTAGAAGTGGTGCAATGCTTTTTTACAAGCAAAAGTATAATGGTGAAAACACTTTAGTTCTGGGAAAATCTATGTCCAGTCATTCATATGCAGGAATCTCTGGCGTCTATCCTGTGTCGTATACTCTAAATTAACTTTCATCTTAGTTACTTTCTCAAGAGCTTCTTTGGCGTCACATGGAGGTCCAGCGTCATATTGCGCAGGTGGTCAGTTGTTTCAGCTCCTAAGTGTATATTCGTACTGAAGTGCAAAATTAACTCCTTAGTGGCAAAGTTAATGCAATTTCAAAATCGAAATTTATTTGTTGGTAAACTTGATGAAAATTTTAATTTCCGCGTTTGGTAGCTAGTGTGAACTGTTACGGAATAAGTAATTTAATGAGATCATCATCATTGTCAACCATTATCAATCCACTGGTGGGCGAAGGTATCCCCAAGTTTCCTCCACAACGGTCTGTCTTGTGCCAGTCTCCTCCATGTCACTTCCGCAT
Source organism: Macrothele yani (assembly GCA_039090855.1). Taxonomy (NCBI): domain Eukaryota; kingdom Metazoa; phylum Arthropoda; class Arachnida; order Araneae; family Macrothelidae; genus Macrothele; species Macrothele yani. The sequence continues at coordinate 195,086,807 of CM076995.1, forward strand.
ACTTTCGAATTTCATCTACCCATCTTCCATGTGGTCTTCTTCTGGGTCTTTTCCTGTCCCTTAGAATCCAATCTAAAATTTCGGCTGCCCATCGATGGTCTGTCCTTCTAGCAGTATGTCCAGCCCATTGCCATTTCAGGGATTTAACTCTGATCATGATGTCTTCCACTCTTGTCATTTTTCGGATCCACGAGTTCCTCTTCTTATCTCTCCTGGTTACACCAAGCATGCACCTCTCCATGCTTTTTTGAGTTGTCTGCAGCCTTTGTATGTCTCTTTTAGTTAAGGTCCACGTCTCTGCACCATACGTAAGCACTGGAAGGATGCATTGATCAAACACTTTTCTTTTAAGACATAATGGCATATTGCTCTTGAAAATTATGCTGTTTCTTCCAAAAGCTCTCCAGGCAAGTTTTGTACGCCGATTAATTTCTTCATCAATGTGACCCTCACTTGATATCTGCTGTCCAAGATAAACGTACGTATCTGTTATCTCCAGCTTTTCTCCATCAATCGATAAATCTTCATTTCTTGTAAAAGCATTGAACATCACTTTTGTCTTCTGAAAGTTCATTTTTAATCCCACTTCTTTACTCTTGTCAGCACGTTCCTGGATCATACTCTGCAGCTCTGATGGGGTAGTTGCAAAAATGACTACGTCATGAGAAAAACGAAGGAGGGTTAAATAATCTCCATTAATCTTTATCCCTTTGTTTTCCCAGTTAATTGACTGAAAGACATTATCTAATGTGGCATTAAAGAGCTTCGGAGATATGGTGTCACCTTGTCTCGCTCCTTTTCCAATTTTTATGCGCGTTGTATTTTCAAACAGCCGAATCTTTGCACTTGCATTTTCATTGATGTTATTAATAATATTAATGTATGCATCTTCAATACCGCAGGATTTCAGAGCCATTGTAACTGCTGATGGTTTCACCGAATCAAAGGCTTTTTCATAATCGATAAAAGCCATGCACAATGGAAGTTCATATTCCCTCGCTCTTTCAATTAGTTCTCTCAGTACGTGGATAGGATCTATTGTGCTGTAGCCACTCCTGAATCCAGCTTGTTCTCTCGGTTGAGCCATGTCCAGTGTTACCTTCAAGCGGTGTGAAAGAACTTTAGTGAAGATTTTATAAACCACTGATAGGAGGCTGATAGGTCTTTAGTTCCTGAGATCCTCAATGTCACCTTTTTTATGTGGCAGGATCAATGTAGCGTTGTTCCAATCCTCAGGAATCTTCTCTTCATTAAGGCATCGAGTGAAAATTTGGGCGAGTACTGTTTCGATTTCTCCACTTGCTTCTTGTATGATGTCTACAGTAATTCCATCTTCTCCTGGAGCTTTTCCCCGCTTCATGTTCTTGATTGCATGAGCAACTTCTGCTGGGAGGACTGGAAGAACTCTGGTTATGAGATACGAGTATGTAAATAAGGGTTATGCATTTTGTACATACAATAATAACAAAGCTAAAAGAATTATTTTTAAGAAACCGAGTTGCTTTTCACTACAGCAACCCTTGCTCTTTTCAATAATATATGTTTAAGAATTCCGGCACCTTTTTCTTCAGAAAAAACAACAACAACAAAAAACACTGAAAATACTATTTAGGAAATGCAGTGTTGCCATTCACAAAAACAATTGCGGATCTTATTTTCTAAAATAAACGCTCCACTGATTAAATTAAATTGAAATGAAATATCGATGATTGGTACGTACTCTTCATTTAGTTTCACGCATTTGCGGACAACAAAATGGCTCACTGCATAGTATGTTTGGCGGGAAAAAATTCCGAACGTAATTTCAATGAGCATAATGTTTTTTAAATTAGAACTACTACGTTTCACCAGTAATTAATATAACTTGATTAAAATAAAAGAAATAGTTAATTTTTTGGAAAGGTAATCGTGACAAATAACTAAACGTTCTTAAAATTACAGAAAGAAGTTAAATTTTCTTCCGGTGATGGTGCAGAGTAAAAAGCCGAACTGAATTTCTGTGACTACTTTTAATACTTTTCCAACCATTCTTGGTGCTTCTTTGTCTTGTTTCCGGCACTAGCAAATGAAAAATGACTTGTACAATCAATTAGGAAACAATGTTTCTAATTACCTTGCAGCAGCCAATGGCTTTGCAATTGTCTTTCGGCTGCTTCCAGTAACGCGAATTAGCGAGAGGTGGCTAATACGTATCGAACATTCCAGGCGCTTTCTTCAGATCGCTGCTAAGGTGATATGTCATCATCTATCTCACATTTTTATCATCTTCCTTTTGGTCTGAGAATTACAGAATTCCCTTTATATATACCAAAACTGCATTTTCTTCGGCAAATAAATTATACTTAGGCAAACAATGGTTATGACTTGCTGGAAATGACGCTTCTAGATGCGCATACCTAAAACATATGCCTCATTTTCATTGTAATAATTAAAAATAAAAATAAACTTGTTCCGGAAATTTTTCGCACAAGAAATTATGTGATCAGCACAATAATTGATTTTGTATTATTCCCAGCTACAGTTTCTGCTTGTTTTTGCTGTATTTTTAGACAATGCAAATAATCTATTCTTTGGCAATGATGTCATGAGACGGGCATATATTCCATGTTTACTCAGTAGGAAGAGTATGTGACGTTTACTAAATGTTGATGCTTGTAAAAACGTTAGAAGCTCACAAAATACCTAACTTCACGAAATGAAGTAAACAAATATATTAGTTTTACAATGTCAAAAATGAACATGTGAGTGTTTAACAGTAGCAGAGGACAAAGATAGACATTTTAGTAAAACATTGCTCGTCGTTATAAATCTGAAAAAATGTATCTTGCTAAAATTATACATCATGACGTTTTAGTATCCTTCTTGTTGTAACATACACTATGTGATCAAAATTATCCCGACACAACCTTTGAGTAACAGATTTGCCCACATACACAGCCCTATCATAATAATATGACTGCCTACCTAATAATAGAAATAACCATCTTTATCCCGGATGACAGCAGCGAGACATGGACGCAATATGGTCCCGGAAGATTGCCCAAGGAACATGTTCCCATTCGGACTGCAGCAGAGCACGGAGGTCCCGGAGGTGTCTGGTTGTGCGTCGGCACATGGAACCTATCAATCAAAATAGTCCCAGAAGTGTTCTATGGGGTTAAGGTCGGGATATTTCGCTGGCAAAGGAGAATCAGAGCTGTCATGTTCCTGGAACCACTCACGCATCCTCTTAGCTAGGTGGCACGGCGCATTGTCCTCTTATTAGACACCGTTGCCACGAGGGTATACGTCCAACATGAAGGGATGCATGTGTGCAGCGAAAATAGACATGTAGCCATTGGGGTTCAGGGAAACATTCAGTGGTACCAGCGGTTCCTGTTCATATCAGTAAAACAACCCGCAGACATGCCCACTACCACCGCCGGAATGTACTTGACCGCCAAGCGTTTCCAGGTGTTGGTTCTTGTGTGTCTGACGCCGTATCCATCACAGCCCGTCACTTCTGTCGAGTGGAAACATCGATTCGTTGCAGAAGACAACCTTTTTCCACTCTTCCACTGTCCAATGACGGTAAACCCGTGCGAACTTCAAACGCTTCGACGCAGCGTCGACTCCGATGACATATGCGTAACAGGATTCACTCTAGTGTTACCGCGGACACGTACCTGGATGACCCTGCTTTCATTTACGCTGTGAGTTGCTGCCCTGTTTCGCGTCGATTGCCATTTACCAGTCGAAGGGGGTGACGTTCTCCTTTGGGGTCGATGGCATTCGGGGCTATACAGTTATAAGGACGGGATGTACTTGGTAAGCAGAACCATCCAACATACCTGACGGATTTGAATAAAGATCTTGTGGTAGAGAGGAAGGAAATTCTCTCAGCAACGTGTCAAAATTTAGTTGAAAGCCTTTCCAGCACGCTGGAAGTTGTGATAACAAAGAAGGGTACACAAACCGATTTAATTCCTTTCAATTAGAGTGAGACTGTGGGTAGGTAAGCGTCCAGATACATTTGATCAGATAGTGTATGTGCAAATTACGTTCCTTTTAGGGTGGTTTCAATTAAAATTTCTGTCTTACGTTTCTAATGGTAAAAATGTTTTTTAATACACTGCTGGCCACACCAAATGCAACACCAAGAAGGAAGCATCCGATTGGCCTAAAATTCGCAGCATGCGTCGCCCGCGAGAGAACATGAAAACGATTAGCATTTCAAGGCATATGCAAATCATGTGCTCCTGGCACGCCACCGAGAAGCACTATAAGAAGGGTGCACAGAAGGCTGGGTATAAGTAGCGGAAGTGTGTTGTGCTGCCAGACCTGTGCGTGGGAAGCTTCCTGATGCCTCGTCGCAGAATACGGCAGTCATTCCAGCACGTTTCGGAGTTCGACAGAGGACGAATAGTGGCTTACCGCGACAGCGGTTTATCGTACCGAGACATCGGCGCCCGCGTGGGACGACATCCAGCCACAGTGAGGCGAGTATGAATTCGATGGGTGCAGGAGAGGCGGACGAATCGCCGTAAGCAATTGCCGCAGCCACGGCATACCACCGAACGAGAGGACAGGCATGTTGTGCGGCGGGCATTGACGGCTCGCACCGCCACATCACGAACGTTAGCGCAGGAATTAGGGTGTGTTGCGCAACAACCTGTGTCAGCAAGTACCGTTCGACGTCGTCTTCAGGAGCAGGGACCTGTCGCACGGCGCTCATTGCTTCGATTACCATTTACGTTACCCCACCGGCGAGTGCCGTGGCAGTGGGCCGTTGAACGCCGCACCTGGACTACGGAATGGCACGACATTGTCTTCTACGACGAATCCCGTTTCTTCCTCCAACACCACGATGGTCGGATCCGCGTGTGGTGGCACCACCGCGAGAGACTGTATGACGCCTGCATTATGCATCGCCATACCGGTCCGTCGCCTGGCGTTATGGTCTGGAGTGCAATTGAATATGACACCCTCACCCCTCCGGTACGCATCGCCGGTACATTCAACAGCCACCGCTACATCTCCAACGTTTTAGAGCCCCTCACGACCTGCCAACGGCGACGTTTCAACAGGACAATGCGCGCCCCTCACGAGACACGCATCGTGCAACATTTCTTCACGGCCCACCAGGTGTCACTGTTGCCGTGGCCCACCTGTTCTTCCGATATGTCGCCCATCGAAAACGTCTGGTCGCTGATCGGCAACCGAGTGACCCGGCAAGCACCACCGGCGGCTACGCCTGATGAACTGTGGCAACGTGTGGAAGCAGCTTTGACCGACATACCTGAAGCCCACATCGAAAGCCTCTTTCGTTCGATGCCGCGGCGTGTAGCGGCCGTTATTGCCAGCCATGGGGGCCACACGAACTATTGATGTCTGCGTGTTCCGCAAGTCGCACGAGCTTGTAAGCTCAATCGTTTCATCTTTGTATCTGTTGTTATGTGTCCAGTAAATCTGGCTTTGCTATCTCGTGTCCTTCGTGGTGTTGCATTTTGGGTGGCCAGCAGTGTAGTTTCTTCACAATTAATATATTCCCAAGATGGAGAATTTGCACATCGATAAAAATAACTTTGAGTTATAGCATAGAATACCTAATACTTGCTAAATCATAACCATAATTAGATATAAAATCAATCATTTTTCTTTGAGTAATGTTCAGACCTGTTAATAGATGGCGTGACCTGTACATTGATGACGTCAGTAGACAAACGAATCTTAATTATGTTAGTTTTTTAGCAAGTATTGAGTATCCCATGCTATAACTAAAAGTTAGTTTTATTGATCTGCAAAATTTCTTCTTTGGGGATACATTAATTGCGAAGAAAATATGTAAAGAAGTTTTAATCGTTGGAAACATAAGGCAGAGATTTTAGGTGGATCCACTTTAAAGGTTTCCACTGAATACGTATATGAAGATTAAGTTCAAATAAGGGTGAAGAATAAATGCTTACGTGCCCAAATATGGGTCTGTTAATGTTCATAGTGAATTCGTTGCACATAAATCACACTTGGCAACGTGTGGAAAAAAACACGTAAGGAAAGATGCAACACGATAGCTTGTAAAAAAACACATAAGGAAAGATGCAGCACGATAGCTTACGGAAATTGCCACGTCTTATATTTCTCCACCACTGGAAAGTCAGATCATGCATTATATATACATCGATGATATATATTTCAATAACAACGCTTAATAATGTACTCAGTACATAATTCTCCACACATAAGTTATAAATCGTTATATTTCTATCTTAAGTAAATCGCTCGACAACTGCGCATCTACTAGCATAAACTACTATGTCCAATCTCTCTCTCTCTCGATAAGGATGATGATGACGTTATTTTATAGCCATGGGTTTGCCAATTTGTAAAAGAGGCCTAGTGGTCAATGTTCGTGAATGCCACGGAGAAGACCTTGGGTTCGATCGCAAGCAGGTACAAACGCCCGAAACCCTAAATATTCGCCGTACGTCGGATGGGCACGTTAAGCCGTCGGGTCCTGGGTACTCCCCCCCCGCCGGTAATAATTAAGGGTGTCTTCCTCCCCCTTTCTACCTCGCTTCCGTGTGACTTTCCTATCGGGCACTCTAGTCCAAATCTCCTAGCTTCCTATTTCTAAGGGTTGTTTAAGACCTGGAGTCTAACACTCCCTTCCTAAAATCATCTACATATGATCTGATCTGATCTGAATTTGTAAAAGGTCTTCGGGGAAGTAATGTGTCATGGAAGAAGAAAAAGAAGTAATGAAATTTACATAAGGGCAGAGAAACTCAAAAGGAAAGTTAAACAGAGTTATACGTCGCACATATTATAATACAACAATTATTATGAGGGCGTAACGGATGTAATACGTTCCGCAAGTGGAAATATAACGCTGTATTTTCGTCCGTTCTTTTCTTGTTTCTTTGTTTGACGGTCTCTTGAGCACTTGAAGCTATAAGAAGTTTCCCATTTCTGATTTCTAGCCATTTCTTCTAGAGTACAACTTCCACGTTTCATATCAAAATTAGAACCTAGGTAAAAGACTGCAATAAGTCATAAAAGACCAATGCACCTTGTTCCGTTGGCCTATAAGAATCTAACCTCTACGTGACACGCTGAAATGTCAATGAAATTGATAATTTGCGGCATACATTTTTTCCTCAGAAAAGTACTTAATTTATTTTAAAGTGAATGCACTGTTTAAAAAAATGTGTTTCAGTAGAACGACATCAACGTTAACACCGGCTGAAACAACTGCCTATTATGGCAATAATGTGAGTTTCGCTTTGTAAATGTGTACCGCAGTGTTTGCAACTTTCAGGGTAATATCTGTTACCAAAGGATTGTAGCTTCTATCTGTTAAAATAAGCAGTGATGCAATTAAGTAATGAGGTTGGTTTTTTAATGGGAAAACTTACTTGAATATATGTTATTCAAACTACATTCCTTCTGCTTTAATACAAGAAGTGGCGCGATCAGCCTGTAACGTATACTCTGGATTCAGTTTCCTTTTGATTTTACTATCTCTTGTTATTTTATTTTCCTATGCAAATTATCTTCTCACTTAACGAGATGTTATTTCTCCCGCTGAATTATATGTGGCAACGAGTGTAAGTCATGACGTGGTGGTATGCAGAATATATGTAGGCGAGCTCAACTATACCAAGTAGCTTTGTTTTATATGTGATAGGTTCTTCCATTATTATTGTTATGTGATTTATCTACGATAGCACGAAAATTCGGAATATCAGTAGTTGTGTTTTGTTGGAGTGTGTTTGAGTAATACCAGGAGTTCCCCAATAAAAGGTTAAAAGTGAGTACGTTTTCTTAGTTCATTTTATTGTCAGACCTCTGTCTGGCCGTTAAGTCTCTTTCATTGAGTGTCTACGTTAAGTCCAGGGTATATTGTGTTTACCGCTCTAATAAGGAGCCTTCAAGGTACTAATGTACTAAAACCGAAGTTATATTACGGAAATTCAAGATAATAAGGAACGCTGAGTAAAAAGAAGTTCCATATTCAATGAACTTATTGCACGTGCGTGTCTTACCTAAACAAACTCTAGCACTTTGAAGATTAGGCACACTTTAGCTACGTCAAGTAAAATTCCAATAACCCTAACGTGACTTAACGTAAGCTTCCCTGCACTACACACCCGACGAAGAACTTTATTCATTATACGCCAACGAAACGAAGGACTTGCAGAGAGGTCATCAATTAGTAAGGAGGGAAGAGCTGATATCAGAGTTCTTTGTGTTTCTTCAATGTGTTGAAAAACGTTTCTTTTTAAAGGCAGTTTTAATTTAAGAAATAGAATGTAGTCACACGGTGACAAATCTGGGGAATACGCGAGATGGTTGAGTACACACACTGGTTTTCGTGCCAGAAATTGATGTACACTGAAACGCAGTGTGTGCGGGTTCGTTATTGGGAAGAGGGAATCATTGCCCGGTTTTGTACTCAGGCTTGACAGAAACAATCCCTATTTCATATCTTCCAAAACGGCCGTGCAAGTATTTTTCGTGAGAGTTGTACTTTCAGGAATGGACCCGTGATGCTGAATTTCATTGCTATCATAAAAGCATACAAGTCTCGTCTTGATTTTAGAATTCTGTAACTGGATCTTATTTCCTTTGGCGACTCTGGGGACTACCACTGAGTACCCTGACGCTTCGTTTAAGGATCATAAAGAAAACACCATGTTGCTTCACCGGCCACCATGTTTTGGAAAAAAATTGACATTGTTTCTTAAAGTTCCAGGATGTCTTTTGCGTACTTCACTCGTGCATGTTTCTCGTCGTCTGATAAAGCAAGTGGAATACTACGAGCAGAAACCGTTTTTCCCCCAAATCTTGTACGAAAATTTGACGAAACGTCTCCTTTATTAATACACATTCTAGCATCCTCAAGGTCACTCAACGATCAATTTTTGTCCTTTCGCGAACTTTCTCAATGAGTTCAAATTTGCGCATTGGAATTGGACGTCCGGGCTTTTCGCCATTTTTTAAATCCTCCAGCCCATCCTTGAAACGTGCATATCATCGGAATAGTTGTGCACGAGATAAGCACTTACACATCACGCAAATTCAACTGTCTCATATGTATTATTTCCGATTTGCAAACAGAACCGGATATTTGCTCTCTGCTCCATTGCAGAGTTGTGGCGTCGTTCTTCCATCGAATGACGTAATGCACAGCGTGAATAATGATCTGCACAATTCTCACGCAAACGTTGTTGCCATCGCATAGCTGATGAATTGCGGACCACCAAGCAAGTGCCACTATTGGCCCGTAGCTGGCAACCAATGAAACCCCATCACCAGGTGGAAGCAATGGAACTGCGCATGCGCAGAAGCAACACGTGCTGTGTCTCTCGTGATACCAATTAGTTGAAAACGACGCTATCGCCATAGTGTTATTTTAGTGGATGTTAAGAAAAAAAAAGCATATGTAGAGAGGCGAATTAATTTCCAAATGAAATGCTACGTCGATGAAGATATCAGATAAAGCCATGAAATACTAGATTACAGCCATTAAATATACCCACTCCATTACCATGAATAACAAGAAATAATTTCTGTGTAATCTTTCGTTTTAACATTCATTAAACTGATTGAAACAAAAGTCCTGGAAAAACATTAAAAAAGCGTTATGTTGAAAAAAAAAAATAACTACACGCGTACAAATTTATCAATTATTTCAAAAATAAACAAAACAAAAAAGCAACGCTATGTGGATATAACGTACTCATCCATGTGTTGAATACAGAAGACTTGAGGAATTGACTTCAAAAAATAACGAGAAGTAAAATAAAATAGCTTTCCTCTTTAAAACAATTGTAGCTTTGGACAGCGGAGAGAAAGATGCAACGTTAACAATGTAACAGAATGCGACTCAAACGGGTAAATATATTAATTCAGCTATCTTCTTTCAAGACGACAAGGAGAGCTCGAAGCTTTGGAAAGCGCCTTTAAGTTTGTACACTCGTTGAAAAAGTGAAGTTCCGTTAAGGTAAAAAAAAAAAACCAATCCTACGTTGAATAAATGCATTTTATGAATTATATGAAACTGACATTTATGAAAAATACCTCACAATACTGTAAAATTAAGTAGAGAACCATTCGTTACACATTCCGCAGAAAAGAGGGTCAGCTTCAAGCCACGCTCGTGCGTCCCAGATCAGTCCAGTTGCTAGAGTGCGCATTTCCAACTAGATCCAAAGGGGCGTTTTTCCGCACCTGTTGAGAAAATTTCCCCAGCGCAATTCTATGATTCAAAAATTTCGTAAGGAGAAAGAAAAAAGTAGTTGTAGCATTGGGAAACTGCGGTTATCCTTTATTTCTTTTTTTTTTATATGGCTACTACTGGGGAATTGGCAGACAAGATTCGGCAAAGCCATCAGTTACGTCAGGTGATTGCCGGCTGCCAGTGCCGGTGAACTAGCGGGCCACATCAGGCTAGCCATCATTTATGGCACGCGCTTGCAGGGCCGCTGAAAGGCCACTTTTGGCAGCTACTGCCTGTTATGGATAACTGATGGCCCTGTTGTGGCATATGATAGCTGATGGAGGTGACAACTGTTGGCCAGCTGCTGGCCCTTCTGTTGGCCGCCCGGACATTTTATTTACGGTTCGGCACCGGCAACATAGTGCTGGGCCAGCAAGACTGTTTTTGCTGGGATATAATCATGGTTATGTTTTAGCAAGCATTAAGCATCCCACGCTATAACTTAAAGTTATTTTTATTGATGTGCAAATTTTCATCCTTGGGAATACATTAATTGCGAAGAAAATATGTAAAGAACTTTCACCATTAGAAACATAAGGCAGAGATTTTAGGTGGAACCACCTTAATGGCTGCACTCAGGGCCATAGCTACCGCGAGAGCGGTCGCACTCCCAGAATGGCCATTCCAAGGGCATAAATTCATGCTCGGGAGAATGTAAATAATAAAAATTGTATTTAAAAAATGTTAGACCCTTCCGTATTTCCTTTCTAAAGACTTTAGTTACCCTCATAGATTATTCCATGCAGTTAACTAGGGTAGAGAATAACATCCACTATGAGACGTGAACATCTCATATCCATGAAATGAATTTTCCAAAACAGTGAATGGAGACATACAAAACAATATGCTGATATACCTAACCTCTATGACCTTTCCCAACATGGGATGTAGAGCTAATTAATAATTTGAGCTCTGTCGCAGAAAGTTCTCTGAGCGTTTAGGTTAGATTATTTGTCATGTTACACCCAGTTAAGAACATATACTACAAATCATTGATAAACCAGAAATAACAACCTTGAACAGAATTTTTTCCAAACCCTACCCCTAACGCTTCTTCCTATTGTTACGTTCACTATCAGATAATCATTCGTTCTGCGCTGGTTTGCTTTTTGTTCTTCATTTTGTGGAGCTTTGTGTTATCGGCGTTAACATAACCTTTATGCTTCCTTTGCTATTTAAATGGACGATGTCATCGCTCTGTCCACGTTATTTTATAAACAACGCATAGCAACTGAAAAATTGTGTTCCGGCACCGAACCCCAGAACTCTCGATAACTAGTCGAGTGCGTTCGCATTTACGCTACGGCGCCAACAATTCTCAGCGCCATGCGTGGTTTATCAGTCAGCATCTGACTACACGAATCCGTATTGATGGTCTCAGCAACTGAGATGTCGTCATCTGGTGGCATTTAACGGAACAGCTATGGCATCGTCCATTTTCATTATCTCCACGTATTTGATACATATTTACCATTTCTATCGCCCTTCGAATTTATCAGCTAGTATTAAATAGCTGTTCCGTTAAATGCCACCAGATGACGACATCTCAGTTTCTGAGACAATCAAAACGGATTTGTGTAGTCAGATGCTGACTGATAAACCACGCGTGGCGCTGAGAATTGTTGACGCCGTAGCGTAAATGCGAACGCACTCGACTAGTTATCGAGAGATCTGTGATTCGATCCCAGCGGTGTCGGAACACAATTTTTCAGTCGCTATGCGTTGTTTATAAAATAACGTGGACAGAGCGATGACATCGTCCATTTTCATTATCTCCACGTATTTGATATATATTTGCTATTTAAAACCTGTGGTTTTTGTGCATGTACGTAGTTTTACATTTTTAATAAAATTATGTCGAATTTTGAAAGATCATTACACTTTCCTATAATCGCCATGTGTGAGAAAGTAAAAACCATGGATTATTGGAACTCGAAGGGGCGTAATTTTTGGCTCGGAGGGTGTAATTTCATGTCTTTCTTCCGAGATAAGAAAATCTTGCTATGCTCCTGGCCACACTGTCTACCTTGTATCTAACGCATCTCTTCCTCGAAATTGTATTAAGATAACACGTGCTAGAGGTACAACAAGAAGAAAAAAATCCCTAATATTCTGCTGGAAAATGTCTTTTGGTTTCGCACGGAGAAGCAATAAATGTAGTTTACAAGTATTTACAGTGTACTGCCGATCACCGATTATTCAATATTCAAGCATGTGGTAAGACTGCAGCATGGAAAGGAATAGGTAAGCTGTTTTACAGTGTCAGATACAAGTCAACTGAATTGTTTCTTTCCCTTAATTAGAAATTTTAAGGGATAACCAAATTGCAGGAGATAGAAGTATCGTCGACACGACGTAATCTAAAGTTGAGAATAACAGAGTGAAGCAATTGCTTCTCCAATACATCTGGCGAATGCTTTGTTCAACTGGGTGACATGGAGATTCTGCTATAAAAAAAAATACTCTTTCCACTCTATCCATCAGATCCCTTTATCTCCGTCTACAGAACTTTTTCAGTAACAACATCTTTCGGTTGAAGATAGAGGCTTACAAATAAATCTCCAATATATCTCATGATGCAACTGTTCATGAAGCTCCGTTCGAAGAAAAGTTGTGAGGCAGACAAAGAACAAAATCTTAGACGTGGCATATCGATGATTTTTTTCCCGTTAAACATGAAGAGTAAAACTACTCTTTTCACTCTATTCATCCCTATACTGTACTATAATCAATTTGGTCTTTCCCTTTTTTTCTCCTGTTCCCCATATTTCTCTTTTAAAAGAGTGTGGTGTACTGCAGAAGTAAAGCACGTGTCAAGACGACAAATCTGCAGCGATACATTCCGTCCGTGTAGCTTAGTTGGAAGACCAACGTACTCCGGGGTGAGGGGGCGCAGCTTTCCTTCACGAACAAATTTGTGTTTTCACATTGGCACCCGAACGTAAAAATGGATCTACCGGCCGTTGGGTTTTTCGAAAAATGTCTGATGTTTGTCCCACACATCGTCTAGAATTAATGAAAATTCGTTCTATGCTTACAGAAGAAAATAAAATTAAGAGGGAGATGATATGACGTGTTACAGAGGTAAAGCACGTGTCAGCACGGCAAATCTGCTGGGGTACATTCCGTCCGTGTAGTTTAGTTGGGAAAGCAACTTACTCCGGAGTGCGGGGGCGCGTGTTCTTTTTTTGTCAACGGGCAAATTTGTGTTTTCACAAGAAAGGAAACAAAATGAAGCAAAACAGTGAGGTCAAACGCAGTTTGTCTTCTCTTAATTTTAACGGCTAACAGAAGCCGAGCTTAAAGAAGACTGCAATTAAATAAAACAAGAAAGATGACACCGAATTTTCGGGTGTAATAAGCACGTCTTTTGAATCCGTTCTGACCCAAATTAAATTTATCAAAGCTATTCAAAGGCAATGGAACCGGTATGGAAAACAATAGTATCTGACGGAAGAAAGAAGTTTTTCAATCGGGTTTTTAATCCCTCAGATATTGCTGTAAACGGAATCGTGAGCTTACGAACTCTTAGAAACAGAGATATCGACAAAAATAAGATGCGACTTTACGTCTCCTGGTGGGAGAACCATGCATTATTTTAGGAAGAAAGTATTCTCGAAAGGTTTATCCATAAAAGTGGTATCGGTCCAAGAAAAAAATTAGCCGAGTTTTCAGGATCCCAGATTTTGCTACGAATACATCAGAAGCAGAAATTAACACTTATGACCCCTGGTGGTCAAACCATTCTTCACCAAACATTAGAAATTATGTGAAATATATTTTCCATCAGGTCTTGTATGCGATACGAGAAGAATTTTTCAAATCAGAGATTTAGAAGCAGAAATAACGCAGAAAACGCAATTTGCCTTTGTGCCCCCTAGCGGAATGTCTATCATTTACTTGTATTGAATTTATAGGAAAAGCATTTCGCATCGGAAACACTATCCAACAAAGAAGGAATTTTTCAAATCGGTCTCTTAGAAGTAGAGATATTGACAAAAATAAGATATGCATCTACGCCCCCTGGCGTAGAAACCATGCATTATTTCAAGAAGAAAATGTTCCTAAAAGGTTTGTCGACATGAGTAGTATCGGTCAACAAACGACGTGTTTTTCAATCGAGAATTTAGAAGCTCATATTTTGCTGCAAATACATCAGAAGCGGAAATTAAGATTTACGCCCCCTGGTAGACAAACCATTTCTTTTACTAAAATTAGAAATTATGTGCAAACGTTTTCACATCAGGAGCTGTATCCGGTGCAGAAAAATTTTTTCAAATCGGAGATTTAGAAGCATAGATATAGGGGGAAACGCAATTTACCGCTACGCCTCCTAGCGGAAACTCTATGAATTACTTGAAAAATTTGAAATTATATGAAAAACATGTTACACAGGAAACACTATCCAACAAAGAAGGAATTCTTCAAATCGGACTACTGGAAGTACAGATACTTGCAAAAATAAGATGTACATCTACGCCCCCTGGCGGAGAAACTGTAGAATAGTTTAGGAAAAAACTATTCCCAAAACATTTATCGATATGAGTGGCATTAGTCCACAAAAGAATTTTTCAATCGATAGTGTAGAAGCTCAGATTTTATGGAAATACATCAGAAGCAAAAATTAACCCTTACGCCCCCTGGTGGCCAAAGTATTCTTTACCAAAAATTTGAAATTATATGCAAAAGATTTTCCATCAGGAGATGTATCCGCTGAAGAAAAACTTTTCAAATCGTAGTTTTAGAAGAAGAGTTTGCCGCCCCGGTGGCGCAGTGGTCTAAGACGTTGGCCTCTGATCATTCGTCCGTAAGGGGTCCGGGTTCGAATCCCGGTCAGGCATGGATGTTCTGTTTATCTTACAGTACTGGCTCTCTCCCTTCCCTGGAACTAGTGACCCTAAATTATGGACGGGCGACTGCTTATAGCCCATTGAGTTGCTCACGGTGGTCGTTAAACCTCCAATCAAAAAAAAAAAAAAAAAAAAAAAAAAAAAAGAAGAGTTTTTGAGGAAAAGATAATTTACTTTTACGCCCCCTAGTGGAAAATCTATGTGTAATTTGAAAAAGTACCTATATCTAAAATACTCTTCGATATAAATGGAATCGAAAGATAATTTTTTTTTCAATCGGATGTTTAGAAGCAAATATGTGGAATAAAACGTATTTTTGAATTCGACATCATCTGCATTTACGCCCTCTACCGGCGAAATTTTACATTGTAAAAAAAAAAAACGAAATGAAGGATCATCATTTGAATATTTCAAGCTTACCAATGCAATAAACATTTTTTAAATCGAACTAATAGTTGCAGAGATATCTTGATTACAGACGGACGGACGGACGGACAAACTGATAACAGAAGCACGATCTTTTTTTTTCAAAAGACGTGCTAAAAATCAAAGTAAATAGAAGTGATTAAACTGGAAAAGCAACTATTAAAACCTTACCCGACTGTGACGAAAAACATTTTCTTCATTTCCATGTTTCACGTAGCTCGACAATAAACTTTAGGAATTGCGACAATGGCTCGTGCGTCTTAGTGACAATGTCCAGTACACGAGTGGTTACACCTGCCCTGCCATTCTACATACGTTGGTGAATCAAAACGTAAATTAAACTCAGCACCATTTGTAGTAGAATTGCTGTCAGATCGTGTGTGCTTGGGAGAGAAGGTGCCCCTACGTCAGAGCTGCCGACGGTAGGTGCTTCAGTTCAGTAACTGCGTAAAGCGTGTGCATGAATGAGGCAGTTCGCCATGGCTGGTAAACTGTATTCTTACCAGAGATGGAAACGGCTCACGGGTCAACGGGTCAACAATTTCTTGCGGGTCCAACGGGTTGGATCAAAGTATTTCTGACCCAAGTTTGACCAGCTTTCTATTCCCGTTGTATTTTTGAATAGAGAAAAATACATTCCAAAGAAAAATGCGCTTTGTGGAATTCTGTAGTCGATACTGGTGCCCACGGAGTGAATAATGATTTACCATGCAAAACAATTGTCGTCTCCTTCTTAGAGCAACGAAGATTTCCACCGACCGACGTCAGACACACCGACACCATATCGGAAAAAGATACTTCCTTTGCGTTCTTTTACAGTGCGATTGTCCATGGCAAGGTACAGGAAAACGTCATTCGCCTGCTTCTCAGCTGATTCACTCATTCCGTGCGAAATTCACTGTATGACTAAGAGTTACTTTTCACATCGCATCTCTTACATTGAGCATTCAGAGGTTTTCGATTGTTGTGCTAACATCTAATTCCCATGACATGCCATGTCGGAATTAACTCCTTATTTATTAATATCGATGGATTTAATATTAAGGAGGTTGAGAAAGGCGTCGAGGCCAACAAATATGTGCTTGCTGATTACCACATAGGGAAAGAGTTAATGTTGGAAGTTGTTTCGTCTCATTAAGTACCCGGTGAGTAATTCTGTGTTGTTTGGATTTGTTTTTTGTTCAAAATGTAGAAAGTGTATAATTACGAAGGAAGATGTTGTCGGTGTAACAAAAGATGATGGATCCAAAACTCAAACGGATCATATGAAAGTATGAACATCTCCATCACAGCGTGGTAAGGGGGAACAATCTAAATACATTTAAAAAAAAAGAACCCTATTAATGCTACCATAGCGGCCATACATAAATTTAAGAAAATCTCAAACCTCCCAATGGCCATTTCACAGTTCTTGTACTGCCCTCCAGGTGCACGAGTTCCTAAACTTTTTGGTAAACTAAAGACTCATAAACCCGGACACCCATTACGCCCGCTAGTATCTGGATTTGCAGCACCTACCAGACCTATAGAGAAGGCACTAACTAATTTCCTTCAACCACTAGTTAATAATTCACTCTACTCTGCTAAACGCACAGTAAAAGCTATTAACAAGATCAAATCCTTTAATGCAAATAACTCAACCTTTATTATGGCTTCTCTCGATGTCGTTTCTTTGTTTCCTAATGTCCCAATCATCCAGATAAAACTACTTGAACTTAAATACGAACCAGAAACGATCCAATCCATCATTACAACCTTAAAACTAGTACAAAATAGATCATATTTTCAATTCGACAACATTATTTATCACCAAACTGAGGGCGCCCCAATGGGATCACCACTATCTCCGATTCTAGCGGAAATTCTACTACAGCACATAGAAAATAAAGTGCTACAAGAATATCAACAACCTCCGTGCTTTTACATAAGATATGTTGATGATGTACTTCTCTTCTGGGATCACGAACCAGCTGGCCTACGAACATTTGCTGAACAGTTATCATCCCAAATCCCGACCATAAAATTCTCCATTGAACTGGAAAGTGTAGGTAAATTGCCATTCCTGGATTTTATCCTTGAACGAGATGCTGTCACTTGCACCTTGCAACACTCTGTATATAGGAAACCCACTTCTGTACCTACATTGATCCCGGCTTCTTCAGCACATCCAAAAAGCTATAAACTCTCCTCAATCACTTTCCTTCTACGCAGAGCCATCACGCATTCATCTAGTTTCAGCAGACGTAAATGTGAAAATAACAAAATATTCAACATCACCTTCAACCCTGGCTTTCTCACCTTTATTATAAAAAAAAGCTCTTAAGAAGCTCCACCAAGAAAACTCAACTACTCTCCAGAGGGACCAACAACTTCGTAGATATATAGGTGCCATAGATTATTATTCAACCATAACACCGATTCTCAAAGCCATTTGCAGAAACTTTCACCTGGAATTCGGAATACGTACTACAAACATTTTGCAGTTAATTAAAAAAGAACGAGACCAGGTGACAAAGCTAAACAAATTTGGCGTTTACAGCATTCCCTTAAAACGTATTGATGCTGACACTCCCGATAGTAAATATATAGGACCTACAAAACGTACACTAGCAACAAGACTGAATGAACATGGACTTAAAAATTCTGCATTCTGCATTCAACGCTGTAAAGAATGGACTTAAAAATTCTGCATTGTCTCGACTGGTGTGCGATGGTCTGCACTATCCAATTTGAAAGGATGCTGCCAGCATCGCAACACCTAGTGCTGTCTCTTCATTGCTGTTCACTGAGAGCCTTGTAATTGCTACTCAGAGACATTTATGCTGTAATGACAATGTTCCAGTATCTAAACCTACAATCTGGTAACTACAGTATTTACAGGTCCGAATACGAGGCAAACTGAGGACGAAATAACTTAATCTCGATTTCTGCTATAGTGCATCTTCTTGTACCTCCAGATGAGAACAACACAATTAACTTAGTTACCTACTAACCTTCCTTTATTTTCACAATGCAGTATTTTCCGTATAACTGCATTCCATTTTATTTATTTTATTTATTTCATGATACATGCCACGTCCTTTGACAATTTGATGCCACGTGACGTTATGTCATATTAATATCTGATATCTATATTATGTTCACGTAACACTCTATTTAAACTTATTCCTTCTTCTGTATCAGATGATGGGTTCTAGGGAAACCCGAAAGTTCTTATATTTGTATATACAATAAAATCTTTAAATTCAGCCAACGAATTTAAATTTGTATTGTGAATGACTCTTGCTATTAAGATCGTGCATTGAAGGCAACTACCTCGATTACTTTGGACTATTTCTGAACGAATTTGAATTCTCCTAATAAAAAAAATGCATTTGTGCAATCGAAAATAATGATTCCCATTTGTAATATACTCCATGGTCACGGTCATAAGCAGCCATTACTTCTAGATTACGCAAAATAGTGGCACTAAAAATGGCACTAAAATTCAGCAAGTAACCAAATTTTATTATTAAAAAAGGATTTCAGTTATTAAATATCAAGCAGTTATTTGGACGAATGAATATATAATACGTCTATATGTATATATGTATAAATTGAGTTTCGAATTTATAGTTCAAAGCAGATTTTTCCGGGTCAGTTACGGGTCCGGATCGGATCGATTCGGGTCGAGTCCAATTATGGGACGTACGGGTCCGGGTCGGGTCCAATTATGGGACATCCGCGTCCGGGTCCAAAGTATTTGACTCGTTTCCAACTCTGATTCTTACCCCGAATTTGAAGTGTGAGGAACCATTCCATTTTTGTGGGCTAAGCGCCTAAACTGCACTGACGTCCACCGATAAATCTGTGTTGTATAGAGAGCTTTTGCACGTGACGTCACAAAACTGTCTGCTAGACTTTCGGGTGGTTAGAAAATACCCGAGCTGGTCTCTCTCCATGCTGTTCAATGGCTGCTGCTGCGTAAATAAAGTAAAAAAAAACTGTTCTTTCTGACAAAGGCTGACATCTTAATGTGTTGGAAAAGCAACGTTACGAAGAAAAGCTTAGAAGATCCATATGACATACCTGAAAGATATTTTTATCATCTGGAAATTTGTGTTGCTACGGACATCCGTAATCTGAACTATCACTATATTTATAACTATTTAATAGGAAGTTTTTCGTATTATACCGGAAAAGTTCTAAAAGCTTATAAAAGCCTTCATGGATATAAATATTTTACTAATGGGTCGGTTAGAAATGTATTAACTCTGAAAACTGAAAACGAAAAATTTCTTATTTCGTCTGAAGTAAGTTGTAACATATCTGACTGGTTCCAGTGTGATTGGATGGCTCCAGTGTGTATTGCAATTAAAAAAAGAAAATATCGACTTATCATATCCCGAAAAACGGACTATTTCTTCACCATAAAAAAATCAGATCCGGGAAAACGGACGCCACAATAATGTATGACAGCACCCTCTTATTCTATGTGGACGTATATCCTTAAATTTCGGTTCGGAAAAAAAGGCATCTTTTCAGTATTTATAAATCAGTAACAGTACAAAATCATGAAAGTTCACAAAAGCTTAGCAATTTTCAATTCGACAGCAAAGTTAATTCATGATGCACTTATAGCATTTTAAACAGAATAAAAAGGATTTAAGTAAAAACTTAAAAATAACACATAAGAGTGAACCAGAAAATGTAGCGATATGAATTTTACTATTAACGTAGTAAAATATGCAGATTTATGATACCTGAAAGGAAGTGTTTACTGCAGATCCGGTCATAGGCCTGGGCGACAGTGCCTTCCGATTCACGGCTATTTTCCACTTAATCAGGCGTTTTCCGGCCGTTAGAAAGCGATCAAAGGAAATTCCACTACCTTACGCGTACTTTGAGAAGCACCCATATGCTACACAACTTTTAACCATTTCTAAAACTTCAAACAATCGAGTGACATAGGGTCCAGAAATCGCTTCCCCATGTAAATCCAATGGGAACCATAAGAGGAGAACTTTCTCTTAACCACCTGGAAGTTACTGTGACGTCAAAAATGACCTCGGTGCAAAAGCTCTATACGGGAAAATGCCATGTCTCGCCCAACCATTATAAAGTAGTGCCAAGAATTTCAAAACGGTCGCACAAATTTGACGGACGAATAGAGCGAAGGCGGACAATCAATATCCAGCACTACGGAGCATGCTGCCGCCGCTAATGACATGATACGGGATAATAGGCGTATCAAAATCAAGTTAATTGCCAGTTCATTAGACATTTCGTATGGGACTGTGCATTTCGTCATTCACGAGCAGCTTGGATTTCAGAAATTGTGTTTGAGATGGGTACCACGTTTGCCCACCGACCAGCACAGAAACCAACGTTTCCTGCCGTCTTTGGCTCCTGTGCAACAGTATTATGCTGAGGGCCACAATTGTGTGTGAGAGATGGGAGCCACGTATGCTCACTGACCAGTACAGAAACCAACGTGTCCTGTCGTCTTTGGCTCTTATGCAACGGTATGCTGCTGAGGGTCACAACTGTGTGCGAGATGGGTGCCACGTTTACTCACCGACCAGCACAGAAACCAAAGTTTCTTCTCGTCTTTGGCTTTTCTGCATCGGTATTCGGCTGAGGGTCACAACTGTGTGCGAGATGGGTGCCACGTTTACTCACCGACCAGCACAGAAACCAAAGTTTCTTCTCGTCTTTGGCTTTTCTGCTGAGGGACACATTTTTTTGCGTCGAATCCTAACAGGTGACGAAACATGGTTTCACCATTTCGCCTGAAACCAAACGATCGTTAATGGAATGGAAAAATATCACCTCTCCAACGTGGAAGAAGTGCAGAATTTAACTATCTGCGGGAAAGGTCATGACGACTGTTTTCTTTGACTGTGAAGGTGTTGTTTACACAGAATTTCTGCTAAAAGGGACGACTGTCAATTCTAACCCATATGACCAAAGACAACTAAAAATTTTGCGAAAGGCAATTAAGGAAAGACGCTCGGGGGAGTTGAGTGAAAATGTCATTCTGTTGCACGGCAACGCGACACTCCACGCAGAACGGAAAACAAAGGATTTGCTTCAGTCATTCAAGTGGTTGTAACGTACCAGGAGATGTGACGTACCTGCCAGAAGGACGCACACGACATAAAGGCAGATAGCAATTAGAATCAATGTCCGCGTAGCTTAATTGGTAGAGCAACTTATTCCGGAATGAGTGGACCCGGGTTCGAACCCCGGCGCGGATAAAAATGACGGAGAAATTCACTTCGTTATAATGGCGCCCGAACTATCCGGATGACCCGACCGTTCAAAATCTCGCATTGGTGTGATGTTATTTCCACACCGCGAGATAGGAAAAATATGAGCAGCACTTCGAAAGAAAAAAGAAAAATAAGGGGGAGATGATGTAACGTACCAGGAGATGTGACGTACCTGCCAGAAGGACGCACACGACATAAAGGCCGATAGCAATTAGAATCAATGTCCGCGTAGCTTAATTGGTAGAGCAACTTATTCCGGAATGAGTGGACCCGGGTTCGAACCCCGGCGCGGATGGAAATGACGGAGAAATTCACTTCGTTATATGGTAAGTGTATCAACATCCACCGTACAGCCCAGACGTATCTCCGTGGGACTACCATTTGTTCGGTAAAATGAAACAGGACCCTAATGGACAACGATTCCAAACCGATGAGGTTGAGAAAACAGCGGTCCTTAACTGGTTGCACCAAACTGGAGGAGACTTTTCTGTACAGGTATGGAAAAGTTAATCACACGTTTTGATAAAAGTTTACAGCTCGTAGGTGACTATGTCGGAAAATGAATAAATGTTGTACCTTTAATCCAAAATAAATCTCCTGTCTTTATTTGTTTCTTAAATTCAACAGTGTAACTAATTTTTTGATCCGCCCTCGTAGTACACTTCTACCAGGAATTAACAGCCACTGCTGCTAGAAACTCCTGCTTTCAGAAATGACAGTTTAAAAACGATAGCGATACATTTTTTAGCAGCATACCTCATCCTTTTTGAAATACAAACACCGTACAAAAAAATTAATCACCTCCATAAATTTGCTTTCAAAACTTAGTTACGTCGTCACGTGCAGAAATCACAGCATTAATTCTTACTGGAAGAACTTTAAAAAGATGATTTAAATAACTTCAGTCAATTTTCGATCTATATGTGAACAGTTTGTTTCGCAATTCATTGAGATTCCTGGAAAGCTCAGTTTTGATTTTTACACTTCACAGAAGGTGGCCCCATAAATTCTCGATGGGGTAAAAATTCGGCGATTGAGCTGGCCACTCCATGTGCCTCAAAGTTGTATCATGCTGTTCACACCAATCCATATTGGTTTTAGCTCTATGAATCTTACATTTCTCATCCCGGCAAATCGGATAGGTTACGTAATGAGAATCCGTCAAATACTGTGCAAAAGGAAACACATGATTGTCTAAAATTTATCTGTAAGCAGGCTGATTCATCGTATTCTTCACCTGCACTAGTCAGCTTAATTCATAACTATTGAACCCCCCCCGCCCCAGCATTGTAGATCTACCTCTTTTGGCAAGAAATATTTTTTTAACACACTCAGGATTGAATGTTTCTTTAGACCTTCTGTTCACCCTCCTTGCGTCATTTGAGTATAGGCTCAATTTGGATTCATCAGGCCATATGAGAGTCTTCCTCTGATTAACACTCCACACTCAGGATTGAATGTTTCTTTAGACCTGCTGTTGACTTTCCTTGCGTCATTTGAGTATCGGCTCAATTTGGATTCATCAGACCATATGACAGTCTTCCTCTGATTAACACTCCACACTCAGGATTGAATGTTTTTTAGACCTGCTGTTGACCTTCCTTGCGTCATTTGAGTATAGGCTCAATTTGGATTCATCAGGCCATATGCCAGTCTTCCTCTGATTAACACTCCACACTCAGGATTGAATGTTTCTTTAGACCTGCTGTTGACCTTCCTTGCGTCATTTGAGTATAGGCTCAATTTGGATTCATCAGGCCATATGGCAGTCTTCCTCTGATTAACACTCCACACTCAGGATTAAATGTTTCTTTAGACCTGCTGTTGACCTTCCTTGCGTCATTTGAGTATCGGCTCAATTTGGATTCATCAGACCATATGACAGTCTTCCTCTGATTAACACTCCACACTCAGGATTGAATGTTTCTTTAGACCTTCTGTTGACCTTCCTTGCGTCATTTGAGTATCGGCTCAATTTGGATTCATCAGACCATATGGCAGTCTTCCTCTGATTAACACTCCACACTCAGGATTGAATGTTTCTTTAGACCTGCTGTTGACCTTCCTTGCGTCATTTGAGTATAGGCTCAATTTAGATTCATCAGACCATATGGCAGTCTTCCTCTGATTAACACTCCACACTCAGGATTAAATGTTTCTTTAGACCTGCTGTTGACCTTCCTTGCGTCATTTGAGTATAGGCTCAATTTAGATTCATCAGACCATATGGCAGTCTTCCTCTGATTAACACTCTACACTCAGAATTAAATGTTTCTTTAGACCTGCTGTTGACCTTCCTTGCATCATTTGAGTATAGGCTCAATTTGGATTCATCACACCATATGGCAGTCTTCCTCTGATTAACACTCCACATTCAGGATGGAATGTTTCTTTAGACCTGCTGTTGACCTTCCTTGCGTCATTTGAGTATAGGCTCAATTTGGATTCATCAGACCATATGGCAGTCTTATTCTGATTAACACTCCACATTCAGGATTGAATGTTTCTTTAGACCTGCTGTTGACCTTCCTTGCGTCATTTGAGTATAGGCTCAATTTGGATTCATCAGACCATATGGCAGTCTTCCTCTGATTAACACTCCACATTCAGGATTGAATGTTTCTTTAGACCTGCTGTTGACCTTCCTTGCGTCATTTGAGTATAGGCTCAATTTGGATTCATCAGACCATATGGCAGTCTTCCTCTGATTAACACTCCACACTCAGGATTGAATGTTTCTTTAGACCTGCTGTTGACCTTCCTTGCGTCATTTGAGTATAGGCTCAATTTAGATTCATCAGACCATATGGCAGTCTTCCTCTGATTAACACTCCACACTCAGGATTAAATGTTTCTTTAGACCTGCTGTTGACCTTCCTTGCGTCATTTGAGTATAGGCTCAATTTGGATTCATCAGACCATATGGCAGTCTTCCTCTGATTAACACTCCACACTCAGGATTGAATGTTTCTTTAGACCTGCTGTTGACCTTCCTTGCGTCATTTGAGTATAGGCTCAATTTGGATTCATCAGACCATATGGCAGTCTTCCTCTGATTAACACTCCACACTCAGGATTGAATGTTTCTTTAGACCTGCTGTTGACCTTCCTTGCGTCATTTGAGTATAGGCTCAATTTAGATTCATCAGACCATATGGCAGTCTTCCTCTGATTAACACTCCACACTCAGAATTAAATGTTTCTTTAGACCTGCTGTTGACCTTCCTTGCGTCATTTGAGTATAGGCTCAATTTGGATTCATCAGACCATATGGCAGTCTTCCTCTGATTAACACTCCACACTCAGAATTAAATGTTTCTTTAGACCTGCTGTTAACCTTCCTTGCGTCATTTGAGTATAGGCTCAATTTGGATTCATCAGACCATATGGCAGTCTTCCTCTGATTAACACTCCACATTCAGGATTGAATGTTTCTTTAGACCTGCTGTTGACCTTCCTTGCGTCATTTGAGTATAGGCTCAATTTGGATTCATCAGACCATATACCAGTCTTCCTCTGAGTAACACTCCACACTAAGGATTGAATGTTTCTTTAGACATTCTGTTGACCCTCCTTGCGTCATTTAAGTATAGGTTCAATTTGGATTCATCAGACCATATGGCAGTCTTCCTCTGATTAACACTCCACACTCAGGATTAAATGTTTCTTTAGACATTCTGTTGACCCTCCTTGCGTCATTTAAGTATAGGTTCAATTTAGATTCATCAGACCATATGGCAGTCTTCCTCTGATTAACACTCCACAATCAGGATTAAATGTTTCTTTAGACCTGCTGTTGACCTTCCTTGCGTCATTTGAGTATAGGCTCAATTTGGATTCATCAGACCATATGGCAGTCTTCCTCTGATTAACACTCCACACTCAGGATTGAATGTTTCTTTAGACCTGCTGTTGGCCTTCCTTGCGTCATTTGAGTATAGGCTCAATTTAGATTCATCAGACCATATGGCAGTCTTCCTCTGATTAACACTCCACACTCAGAATTAAATGTTTCTTTAGACCTGCTGTTGACCTTCCTTGCGTCATTTGAGTATAGGCTCAATTTGGATTCATCAGACCATATGGCAGTCTTCCTCTGATTAACACTCCACACTCAGGATTGAATGTTTCTTTAGACCTGCTGTTGACCTTCCTTGCGTCATTTGAGTATAGGCTCAATTTAGATTCATCAGACCATATGGCAGTCTTCCTCTGATTAACACTCCACACTCAGAATTAAATGTTTCTTTAGACCTGCTGTTGACCTTCCTTGCGTCATTTGAGTATAGGCTCAATTTGGATTCATCAGACCATATGGCAGTCTTCCTCTGATTAACACTCCACATTCAGGATTGAATGTTTCTTTAGACCTGCTGTTGACCTTCCTTGCGTCATTTGAGTATAGGCTCAATTTGGATTCATCAGACCATATACCAGTCTTCCTCTGAGTAACACTCCACACTAAGGATTGAATGTTTCTTTAGACATTCTGTTGACCCTCCTTGCGTCATTTAAGTATAGGTTCAATTTGGATTCATCAGGCCATACGACAGTCTTCCTCTGATTAATAGTTCACGTCCTGTGAGCTTTGGCCAAAACTAATCAAGCTCTTTTGTGAGCTGAAGTAAACATTAGTTTTGGTCTTGTAACTCTACACCAGATATCCATTTGATGAAATTCGCAACCATATGTTTACTCAAATATAGACGTGTGAGGTCCATTATTAACAGATAGAAGGAGTTTCTGTCTTGTTTGAAATCTGTTTTCGTTGATCAGGCGAGAAATTCTGCGCCGGTCACGAGTTGTCAAAATTTAGTTTCGTCCAGTTTTCCCTTTTATTTTCAGTCGAATATGTTTTTTACCAGTCTTCGTAAGCACCTAGAACTATTCTTTTGCTAACATCTGAAAACTCAGCGACTTCTTTGGCGCTGTGTCCGTTTGACCGATCAAAAGCTGTGACACCTTTTTTCTAGTCCCTTACCTCTGTTTTTCGACCCACTGTTTTTAATTTTTCAAAAATTTAAGTGTCAAATTTTGCCTGTAGAAAGAAATAACACATATTTTATTATTCATTTATAACCCAGAAATATTTAAATAAAATGCTAATCATAACTTCAGAAATATACCACGTTACACAATTACATAAATTGATGCAGGTGACTAATTTTCTGTCCGGTGTCTTTTCTATGGCTTCATTCGAACGACGAATTCGTTTATTCCTGGCTTTGATGCACAGAAATCGGTTCTTCAAATTGAAGAATGCATTGTGTGGTGAAACAGCAGTATTCATCAAACTAAGGCGAATATCAAATAATGATCATTCGGATGTTGGTCTATACTTTTTTCTTCTTGTACATATTCTATTCTGTGTATTGCTTTAAATGCGAAGATGAAATGTAAAACGCATCCGATTAATTAGCGCGTAGTGTTTTTTTTTATTATAATTTCATTCAGAAAACTTTCAAATGAATATATCTCAGTGTGAAATCATTTGAGCCTAAATCACTTGGATATCAATCGTTCTCTCTCTCTCTTCTTTGGTTTCGATTAATTTATTTTTATAGGAAATAATACTGCATGCTCTTCTTGGTATTAAATCGTAAAGCAATGATCTTCTTATCCAAATCTCATCACTTTAAACCGAAAATTTATTTATTTACAATAGAATATAATAATGTTTAAATAAATGTAGATACATTGCAAAACATCTTGCTTCTACATCGGGAACGAGACAACTAGCTCACTGCGAACCCTCAAGGTAACTGACGTCACTCTTGTTGTTAACACGTGCTGACGTCATTGGATTGAATCGGAGCTCCGTCTTGGTGTTGCCAGGTGTGACGTCATTCGATTGAATCGGAGCTCCGATTGAATCCATCTTGGTGTTGCCAGGTGTGACGTCATCTGCCTGACTACGCCTCGTGCTTATCGTAAAAACAGTGGTTCTCGATTCCGCGAATAGCAGAACGCAGTGAACACAAAGAAGCAACCATAAATCCTACAAATCTACTGCGCCATTTACAAGCTATGAAAGCGTGAACGAATAGGTTATCTTCAATCTGTGATTACATGAGTTCAGCACAAAATAACTGCAATGGCGTAACTAGCATAACGTGCCCCCCCCCACTCCCCGCAAGATTTACTTCAGTGCCACTTAGTACATAAGGAGGGTGCATTTTTGGCGGTGTGTGTGTGTGGTGATTGGGGGGGGGGTTAAGAAGTCAGGGAGAGTGTCTGCAAAAGTGACGGTGGTACCTAGAACCCGGTAGTTTAAAATTTTTAAGTAATAGATTTGACAAAACGTGTAATTGCTTTGTCCAAAACTAAAAAAAAAATCACTTGAAGAAATCACCCTCTTACACATGGCAGATATGCGGCTGCTGTGAATAAATGTTGACACCTGTCGTGCACGTAATCCTAGGTAACTGGCTGTTTCCCCACATCCTCCACGGGAATCTCACTGTTGCCTCGCGCTTTTCCTCAGCAGCGCAGAGAGAGGGCGATTGGAGAGCGATCGTATTATTTACAACCCACTGCAGAGCAATCGTATTACAACCAGAGCGCCGAACACTTTCAATCTGTAGGGCATTCAGTATTTTAAAAGTGAAACTGGGCATTTTTTTAGGCAAAGCTAAATATATCTTAAAGCAAAATATGAATCTTTGGGTTAACTATTGTGCGTGTTCGAATTGTTTCATAAACTATAACTGTCCGCCCATTCGTTACCTGCTAGCCCCCCTTTCCCGCAGCTGGGGGGTAGTAGTTACGCCACTGCATAACTGTCTTGCTCACTAACTAATTATTGTAGATACTCTAAATCAGATAGTTTTAAATAGTTGACATGTCGATTTTTAACATCTAGCATGATTTCCTGATTTCCAAAGTAATGTTTTTCCAAATAATAGCCACAGTTTTATAAGCACAACTTTGCTTAAAGCTCATAAAAATAAATCACTCATTCTAACATTCCGAAAGTTGAACGAGGACTAATTTTGATAGCTTAGAGTGAGTAGATTTTGGACACCACCAGAAACACAAGCTGAGTGTGCACACCGATATTTGATTTCTGATCATTTTGCAAAAGAATAAAAGTGAAACAAAATGTTGGTATAAAATAAAATTAAGTGTAATCATAAATCACGTTAACTGCTTTAATTTAGTTCGCTAACTGAATTAGACAGACGTGAGCTGAAAGTGGTGATTGCACTGAATCTAAAACTTAATCTTCCGAATAACTTTCCTCGGTTATCATTTTTACTGGAATGAAAAATATAAAAACAGAGAGACATCCCTGGAAAAAATTTCATTTTAAGACATCCATGTGGAATTGAGTAATAAGCGTAAATTGAGATCCCAGATATATGTAATTATGTGCAGGGAAAAACGCGTTAGAGGGAAATATCCAGATAAAGATTATTTATCTCAACTACTATCTTTAAATTACAGGGATTAAAAGCAAGCAACTCGTATAAACTGCTTAAAAATTTCGAAACATGCAAAAGAAACGTATCATAATCCACATGCTAAAGAACATCGAAGCACAAATCTCCCAAATCTCACGCACATCCCATTGGCATTCTGTAGTTCTGTGTTCATTAATCAAGAGCATAAAAAAATCAAAGGACCATTGAACCACATCGTGGACGGAAGAGTCACCTTCCTCCAAGCATCCCGCCTGAAATTCTGTTGACGATTTCCTTCCCGTTATCCCCTCGGTGCAAAGGTATGCGGTGTTATTGAAAGCCCCCTGGGACCGTTGGGATCTGATCAAGATCATCCTGGCAGTGGTGATTTACGATGAGGGAATTGCGATGGCAGGGCTGCTTTACCATCACTGTGTTCGCGCACAGCAGTTTTTGTACGCCAGTGCATCATTGTTTGGAATTTTTTCGCTGATTTGTCAAAGTAGGTTTGATGGGAATCCACTAAAAGATAAATAGATGCTGACATACTATGCTTCTGTTGGCATCTCGTAAGATGGAAGAGATTGAATTTCTTTCAGTAAATTCAGCGTTTTGATTCTCGGGCGATTATATAAATTTAGTCATTGCGTTACGATATTTCCTGAAATACCCTGCCGCATAATGACGAATGAGTGTGGTTTATTCCATCTCCTCATTTAATATATTTACTCTCCCTCTTTTTCGATTTTTCCTGGTGTTATTGACGACCAGCCATTATTGCGAGTGTTTTGAGGATGACAGATTGAGGATATCCAGTTCTTGAACTTTGAATGATTATTACGTGCGGTCGTTCTACTCTGAAACAATAATCATCCCAGGAACTTGAATATGAATATTCATTGGCTCTGTAAATAAAAAATTCTTGCTCCGAATAATCAGCACCAAACTGAAGACAAATTGACCTGTTCGCTAAGCTCATTGTTTAGCCCATGGGCGTAATTATTTTTAGATGGATACATTCAATTGAAAGAAATGTTTGGTCTCTCAAAAAAAATAATTAAGCTAACTAGATCCCTGATTGGTTGCGGAGGCAATCAACTGAAAGGCTACTAACTTGCTGAATAAAACAAATAGAGCTAACTATTTGTTTTACTCTGTCTGGAATGTTCACGGGAGCTATTAGCAAGAATAGCCATCAAAGACATCAAACAATCATCTTCGCTCTTTCCACGTTTATAAGTGAGTCACGGAAAAATTTCTCATTGGCCGCCACCGGGAGTTGAACCCAGGGTCTTCCAGTTACGCGCCGGATACGCTTCCGCTACACCACAGCGACCTCGAATTCATTCAAACTCACACACGCTAACTGCCAAGCCAATTTGGCAGGTTGCTTCTTGGAGCCTCGCACAATGCTGGGGATTCACCAAAGATGGTAAGCAGCAACTGAAGAAATAATTAGAAGTAACTGGAAGACCCTGTGTTCGACTACCGGTGGCGGCCAATGAGAATTTTTCCGTGACTCACTTACAAACGTGGAAAGAGCGAAGATCATTGTTTGATGTTCCTAGTCCACGTTAATTGTCAGTATTAATTATTCATTCGCCTTCTAATTTATTTCTTCAGTTGCTGCTTACCATCTTTGGTGAATCCCCAACATTGTGCGGGGCTCCAAGAAGCAACCTGCCAAATTGGCTTGGCAGTTAGCGTATTTGAGTCTGGAGGAATTCAAGGCCGCTGAGATGTAGCGGAAGCATATCCGGCGTGTAACTGGAAGACCTTGGGTTCTACTCCCGGTGGCGGCCAATGAGAATTTTTCCCTGACTCACTTATAAACGTGGAAAGACCGAAGATCATTGTTTGATGTTCCTGGTCCACGTTAAATGTTAGTATTAATTAGCTATCAAAGAATTTGGCAATGGTCTCTAATTATCTGGAAAAATAATCCTGAAAATAATGCCCACGAATAAATCTCCTGTATTTTGTTATCCATGCATACCTAAAAACAACAATAAACTACCTTTAATTCCTCATGCTAACGACTGGAAAAAAATATGAAAGTTACCCATCCAAATTTTAATTATCTTGTGGAAAACATACCATGCAAGAAATATCAGTAAATCCTATTGGCATGTGCACAAATACCAAAGGTGTAAAAATAACGTAAACATAAAAAAAGACGGTTAAATACTTAACCAACTGACTTGTGTTAGACATGCACAAAGCTTTTCTTTTTTGAAGGATTAACCGTTTACTGTAGCAACTCGATAGGCTATAAGTAGTCACCTCTCACTGCTATAGGGCCACTTGTACCAGAAAATTGAGAGATCGAGTGTCGTAAGCCAAACACAATATCCATGCCTTACTGGGATTCGAACCTAGTCTCGTTTTGAACAAATGGCAAGAAGCCGGAACTTAGACCATTGCGCCACTTTGGAGTTTCCAACAAAATAGGCCACATGTTTAGTACGTTACCATCTCCCCATCCATTGATCAGAAAAACCAGCCCAAATAGCGAATTGAATTTAATTAATCGTGGACAACATCATATTCACTGCCGCCCCCAGTGGCGCAGTGGTCTAAGCGATGGCCTCTGATCATTCGTCCGAAAGGGGTCCTGGTTTGAATCCCGGTGAGGCATGGATGTTGTGCTTGTCTTAAGGCACTGGTTCTTTCCCTTCCCTGGAACCAGTGACTCTAAATTAGGGACGGGCGACTGCTTATAGACCATTGAGTTGCTCACAGTGGTCGTTAAAATTCCAATCAAGAAAAAAAATCATATTATCTGCAGTTACACTGATAAGACCCTCCATTATGATTATTCCCAGCCTAGATAAATGAGCGCGCCTGGAGACCGAACTTTGGAGCAGATGACGTTCACAGAGCAATATGCATACAACCCGAAGACCGGCTTTCGGTTAGTAGAGTGTTTGGAGTCAGAATGGGAAAAGCTGCCGATTTATCGGAGTTTGATAAAGGACAAATTGGGATGGCGCGGCTCCTCGGAACTATGATCTCGGAAAAGGCGCGGCGTGTGGGTTCTTCACGTGCCGCTGTAGTAATTACGTATGAAAAGTAGTGCGTAGACGGCAAAACGACGAACCGTCGTTTTGCCGTGTGTCGTCCGGAGGTCATGAATGCCAGAGGGGAGCGGAGACTGTCGCGCATTTTCACAGCGACCGCAGAGACTCAGTGCGACAAATCACCCGCAGCAACAACAGTGGTGATCAGGACAATGAGTCGCAGCACACGGTTCATCGTAGCCTTCTGCGCAGGATTCTGCGTATCCGAAGACCCAGCCGAGTCCCCGTGCTCACTGCACGTCATCGCCAACAACGGATGTAATGGGCACAAGATCATCGAGATTGGACTGTGGATGATTGAAAGAAAGCGACCTGATCTGACAAATCAAGATTCCTTGTACATCACGTAGACGGCAGAGTGCTGATACACCCTTTACTAACGGAGGCTATGGTACCTGGATGCACTGTTGGGCGGAAACAGGCAGGCGTCGGTGGTGTTATTCTGTGGGTGATGTTTTCTTGGGACACTTTAGGCCCCATTATTCCAAAAGTACAATCCCTGACAGCTGTCAGGTATCTGCACATCGTTGCGGACCAAGTTCACCCATTCATGGCAACTGTGTTTTCTGCTGGTGATGGCCATTACCAACAGGATAATGCGCCATGCTACACTGCCAGAATCGTCAAGGAGTGGTAGTTCGAGGAACATTCTGGTAACTTTCTGTTAATGCCTGGCCTCGAAATTTCACCTGGCGTGAACCCTATCGAACATTTTGTGGTTACACTTAGAAAAGTGGGTTCGAGCTAAATCCACCACGCCGAAATGTACGTGAACTGGAGGACCTACTGTTGATATTATGGTACCAGACACCCCAGAATACCTATAGCCATCTCATCGAATCGATGCCACGCCGAGTGGCCGCTGGTTTTTGTGCTAAAGGGGGATCCACAGCTTATTAAGTAGGTAGTCATAATATAATGACCTATCGGTGTATATATACAGGGTGCATAGGAAAGTCCCTTTAGCCTGGCGTAACTTGCGAACGGAGAGGTACAATTATGCAAGTTTGATAACAGTATAGTGCTGCAACTACGCCCAATCGAATGCGACTGATAGCAGCGCCCCTAGTGGCAAAATGCGGAAGTTAGCCATCGCAAATCGAAAACGAAAAGAGATAGAGCAAAATTTCCAAATACAAAGCTGTAGTGCATCAATTAATTAGTACAAAACGAGATTTGGTTCACACGGATGAGATAAATTGTCGCCTGAATATCCTACAATGTCCAAAATCGATGCGCGACGATTTGAATCTGCATAATCACATTTCGCAATTGTAGCCGTGTGCAAATGCAGATTGTGACGTTGCACCGTACCTGCGATATAAAAACCAGTAGCAGGATGTACCCTGATCAGAAGTTTAGGTCTACGTACGCTGCGTGAGAATGGCGAGCTTGGATTTCTGGGATTACGTAAAAAATCAGGTGTATGCAACAGCGCCTACAAGCCTGCTGGATCTACGTCGTCGTGCTACAGATGCTTGCAATAGTGTGACACCTTCCAATGCTGAGGAATGTGCATGCAGAGTTACTTTCACGAATACAAATGTGTATCGTGGACAATGGCGAACTTTTCGAACGTACTCGACATTAACTTTTTATCACTGTGGGCCAGTTTGCCTTTTTTGTTTTTGTTTTGTCTGACGTCATCAAAATGTATTGACATAAGTACGCATTTATGCAATAAATTGTGTGTCTTTGCTCGTACCTATGCTAGTTCCCTTCAAACGTTAACACAAAAGGTCGCGCATCGATTTCGGACTTTTTAGGGTAGTCAGGCGACCATTTATCTTATCCGTGTAAAACAAATGTCATTTTGTACTAATTAATTGATGCTTTACAACTTTGTAATTGGAAATTTTGCTCTATCTCTTTTCGTGTTCGATTTGGAAAGCCTAACTTCCGTATTTTGCCACTAGGGGCGCTGCTATGGGTTGCGTTCGATCGGGCGTAGTCGCTTTACTATACCGTTATCTCACTTGTATAACTGTACCTCTCTCCGTTCGCAAGTTATTTTAGGCTAAAGGGACTTTCTTATGCACCCTGTGTATAGGTGTGTAAACAGTCTCTTGAAACCTCTATCGTACAACATTTATATTGACACTGATTTTATCCATCGGACACAGTTAACTGAAATAAAACTAGAAAATATACAGAGTGATCACTGAATTATGACCACCCCTATCAAAAGCATATGCGGCCCCGTTTACCACAATGTTTCAGAGAAGGTGCGATTGGTCGATAGGCGTAGCATATATAAAGTTTGAGTGGAATAGTAAGTTGATAAATTCGGAGCGTGATAGGTTAACGGGAGGATTTATCTGACTTTGAGAAAGGACAGATTGTAGGAGCTAAGCGAGAGGGTGCCTTAATTTTCCAAACGGCTGAATTGGTGGGTTGTTCGAGAGACGCCGTAGTTAAAGTGTATCAGGACTGGTGTGAAAATGATCGAACAACGATACGGAAGCAAAGTTGCACAGGACAACGAAGTTTGATGTGAGAGGTGAGCACCGAGTCCGACAATTCGTACGGGTCAACAGGTGCAACAATGATCAACAGTTGACTACTCAATACGAAAGAGGTCAACCCAGAACAGTATCTCTCATGACCATTCGTCGTACTCTCAGAAGTATGGCCTGTACCATCAGACGAGCCCGACGACATTCTCTCCTAACCATGATTCATCGGCGCAGAAGACTTGTGTGCAAAGGTCATGCAAGTATGGCGTAGGATGACAGGGAAAAGTGTGCTGGTCTGACGCGTCGCGTCTTTTACTTCACTCCGTTGATGGTCGTGTATATACACTGGCGGAAAGTGAAAAAAGAACACCAAGAAGGAGACGTAACCAACGAAATTTATACAGCACAATAACGGAATTCAGAAGATAACGTGATCAAAACATTATGGCAAAATACAGCTGTATTTGCTGGTAAACTGAAAAATAACATTTCCATGTAACATGGTTACTACGAGGTTGAACCGCCATGAACTGCGTCACACTGTGCAATTCT
Source organism: Macrothele yani (assembly GCA_039090855.1). Taxonomy (NCBI): domain Eukaryota; kingdom Metazoa; phylum Arthropoda; class Arachnida; order Araneae; family Macrothelidae; genus Macrothele; species Macrothele yani. Next base: position 195,122,089 of record CM076995.1, read on the forward strand.
GGCATGGAGTCTGTTGTACAGATGTTGGATGTAAGTTTGGGGTATTGAGTTCCAAGCGTCCTCAATCTGAACGCGTAAATCGGGGATGGTCGTGGCTGGCCGTGGAGACCGGATAAGTCGTTGTCCCATAAAATCCCACACGTGCTCAATGAGGGACAAATCCGGTGAACGTGCAGGCCATGGACGTCGTCTCACACCCTGAAGTGCATGTTGCGTTGCACGTCCCGTGTGTGGGCGTGCGTCATCTTGCTGGAAAGCACCATGATGGACCGACCTTGCAAATGGCACAATAACGGGCTGAATGATGTTGTTGATGTAGGAGGTGCTCTTTAACGTACCCGGTACAAACACTAGTTGTGTACGGGAGTGATAGCTGATTGCTCCCCACACCAGGAGACCACGTGTAGGCACTGGGTGTCGCTGGCGGATGCAAGAAGGGTGGAGACGCTCCCCTGTGCGCCTGAGAACACGCATGCGGCCATCGGAGGCTCCCAAGCAGAATCTGCTTTAATCGCTGAACACGACAGATCACCATTGCGTTCTCCAGTGCAGACGTTGGCGACACCACTGCAGCCGTTCCTGACGGTGGGATGGAGTCAGAGGTGCACATGCCAGAGGCACACGTGCACGTAGTCCTGCATCCAGTAGACGGTAGAGGATTGTTCGCACAGTCACCTCAGGTGCAACAGTGGATGTTCTGCTTGGCAACGCCGCTCTTCTTATGCGTCGATCGGTCCACTCATCAGTTCGTCTGTGACTCCCGGTTCCACGTCTTCTCGTGTCGGAATGTTCCTCGGACCATCTTCGTCACCATCGTACCACAACCGATACTTCCCGTCCAATTCGCTCCGCAATACGACAATACGACCACCCGGCCTCGCGGAGTCCGACTAGACGACCTCGCTCAAAGTCCGATAACTGCTGAAATCGTACACGTCTTCCATGTCCAGGCATTGCAGCTTCTTCAGAGTGTTAGCACGTGTCCGTAAGCCGACGACTGATTATATTTACTTCGCCGTACTCCTTAAATACCACCGACGATAATTTGCATATTATGCCGTGCTGTGGTGTAAGCTCTCACCGGTTGGTCTCGAAATTAACATCACACCTACGTAAACTCGACCCCATTAACATATGTAAATTTCATGATCGTCCGCCAATTCCTTCTTGGTGTTCTTTTTTCACTTTCCGGCAGTGTATTTGGCTGAAACAACAAGAAGCACTTGATTCATCCTGCATGGCCTCCAAGCAGGTGGAGGAGGTTGTATAAAATGCCACATGTTTATCTTGCAGGAACTTCAACTCCTGGTGCGTGTGGTAAAAAGTATGACTGCTTCAGGCTATCGTGAATTGCTTGCTGACTCTGTAGGCCCAGCAGTTTAACTTTCTCTATAATTGCTACGGTGTCTTCAAGACGAGCATGCGCCAAGCCACAGGGGCAGTGTTATGCAGGAAGGACTTGAAGAACACAGTTTAGACTTCCAGCATACTGATTGACTTCCCATCGCCCCCGATATTAATGACACAGAGCACTTGTGAGATATAATGGAACGGCCTATCAAGCGTCTGGATACACCAAACACTGCCATACCTGCATTAAAAGGTCGCAGTTTTCATAGCTTGGTTGGCCATATCTCTCAACTGTTTCCAGCATTTTATTGAATCAATGCAACGTCGGATAGTAGTATCGATTAATTGGATTCACTGAGGGCGAAAACATATCTACAGACTATTAGGTAGGTGGTCATAATTCAGTGATCACTCAGTGTAGTTTGTCTACTAGCCTTGCTTAGTCAAGCACAGAACATTAAAAAACAGAGCCATCTGTCTAACCAATTTGATTTTCCTTGTCATGGGAGGGATGTTTCATGCATTGATACTTGGTACCAGTGGCACCCGCGTGAGAACTTTGGGGAGGCGGGAGCTAAGAAAAATCTTTACCTCCTTCAAGGCTGTAAACTATTTTAGTAAATGTTCAAAATACTAAAATACAACAAAAATAATTGATACAATCAATCATTTATATCTTATTAATTTCAAAAAATGCTTTAAAAAAAGGTTTCGTCTATTTTAGTGTTTTCAATTTATCAAACTTTGGCTATATCAACAACTAGGGGGCTCTAGCCCCCCCCCCCTCATTTATGGGCGCCCTTGCTTTGTACTAATCTGCTAGTCACACCAATAAAAAACCGTTCAATTAGCAAAGTGGGCAACAAATATTCAAACAAATCCTTCGTTACTTTTTTCCTTGGTGTTTGTCTATAGAAGTGCCGTGTGAGAACCTTTAAAAGTGCAATAAAAACTCAAAATACTGCGTCATTCTCCTGTAATTTGGCAGTATTGTAACCAATGAATAAAATAGTTTCTTACAGATGCAGCACGGTGCAGACAGCTTAGTGACGTCACAGTAGCAGTGTAAAGATGGCAGCTCCATCTTGGGTCATGCACCAATGCGGAGCAACGTTCTGTCTCCGCTCATTGAGTAGTGAAGGCGTGAAACCTTTTGAAATCTATCGTCGAATGAAGTTGCAGTATGGTGATGAATGTTTGTCACTACAGCAAGTGTACGAATGAACTACGAAGTTCCGAAACGGCGTGAGTTCTGTGACGTAATCTTCTCGGACGGATCACGCTCACAGAGTAGTGCACCAGAGTCCATGACAGCAATTGAAGTCATTGTGACGGGAAATCGCCGAGAGACGATGGATGAAATAGCCGTACTTTTGAACATCCGTCATGGTTCAACGCACCACGTCATCCATGATGTGCTTCAGTTCAACGAAGTGTCTGCAAGGTTGGTACCATGCCAACTGACTCCAGAATTGAATCAACGACGTATTGATACCTATAAAAACAAACTTTGCGACGCTTTGAAGCAAGAGCTGATGGCTTCCTATAGAATAGTGTTACTCGAGATGAAACATGGATTCACGATCATCACCCAGAAACGAAGTAAGCGAGCAAGGAATGGCGTCATCCGTCCTCACCAAAACTGAAGAAATTCCGCACGCAGCCAACTACAGGGAAGGTTATTCTGAATCTCTTTTGGGATGAACGAGGCGTAATTTTGGAGCACTACCTACACAGGGGCAACACTGTAATCAGTGACTCGTATGCAGATATTGTCAGGAATCAAAATCGACTTGCCATCAAATTCAAACGACGTGGATTTCTGGGTACTGGTGTCTTGTTGCAACATGACAACGCTCGCCCCCATACTGCCCGTACAACGGTTCAACCATACAAGACCTGCACTTCGAGTGTCTTCTGCATATGCCCTATTCACCAGATCTTGCCCTAGGAAAGATTTTCAGGTCTGATGAAGAGGTGCAGAGGGTGGTGCATGAATGTCTGCACACGCGACGGGAAAAATATTCTACAGAAATCTATGCACTTTGTAAGTGCTGGAAGACTTGTATTTCAAAATGGAGATTACATTGAAAGATGACACAGGTATGTACCACTTTTGTTCAAAACAATTGTGAGAAAAATTTCATTTGGCTCTTCCTTATATATTTCAAAATGTACACATTGCTACAATATAAGCTGTAGATGTTCACAAGCACTATAGGCAAAACAATCAATGCTGCAGCGTTTGGATCATTGAATGAAATATTTCTGACCTTTTATTGTGGGTACTAAATGTCGAACTGAGACAGTATCGTATACTTTTCATGTCGAACTGAGACAGTATTGTACACTTTTGATACATTCGACTGATGTTAACACGAAGTATATATCCTGTCATCCTCAGTGTATTCGTTTCACGATTTTGCATATGAGAAAATATTATTCTATTTCCCCACTCGTTCTGGTTACAAGATGCTGTGTTGCTTCTTTGCAGGAAACACAGGGAATCTTTACAAAACAGGATAGAATAAAATCATAATACACTAGGGCATTACATTTAGTGTTATGCATAAATTAATCGTTACTGGTACCGCTGTAATCCTTTCATAGTACTTTATTACCCCTTTTGAAATAAAGCGTTAAAAACAAGTTATCCTGGAAAAATAATGCTTTAAAAGTAGGATTCCTTTTGTACTAATTTAATTATTCTTTTAGTCAAATCTATGTCTTACATTATCTAATACTGGGCCTCTTTAAGTTCCTTAACATTTTATTCACCCGGAACGAGTTAAATCGGGGTTAACAAAATGGGCTGAAATCAGCTCGAACGAAGTCTAAGACGTGAGTCGAACGCGGCTGGGACGAATTCGTTCGGGGTGCTTTTAGTGGTTTCACAGATGCTTGAAAGTTCGGGATGTTCTTAGTGATCCCAACCAGCGAAACCAGAGCAAGAGAAGGACTTGCCTTTTCCATTTGCTTTGTTATTCAAAGTGGTATTATAGGGGTATGTTTGATACTAATATTTTCTGACTGACTGATCTTTTCTGACTGACTATCTGCTAAAAAGGATACAGCAGTGGTGACTAAATTGATAAAGAAGAAAGATGGTGTCCATGTTATGGGAACTAGCCCTTCTCCATTCGTGCCTTTAGTCATGGAGCAAAGAAGAAATGACTTGATGGGAACGGTTATCACCTGGGACAGGTTTATAGTCAATACTGCTGAGATGAGAGGTAAAAGGAATTGTTTTTTTCTGTGAAAAAAGCAGCTTTGATAAAATCTTGCCGCTATGTGACCATTTCTGATTACGAGCCGCAGAATATTTGGAGCTAATGGGTCCGAAAGGATGCAGCTGGCTTGAGGGACCATTTGGTTTACTTTGATATGTCGTTTAAGGGGTTAATTTCAAGAGATTTAGTTTGAATATATAGCAGTAATATATCAATTCTAACCCGGAGACATCTCGGACGAATGGTCATAAGCCAGCACTTAGACCACTCCGCCGCCGGGGCGACCCGGATCCCGGTGAGGCATGGATGTTGTGTTTGTCTTACAGCACCGGATCCCTCTCTTTCCCTGGAATCAGTTGCATTAAATTAGAAACGGGCGACTGCGTATAACACATCTAGTTGCTCACTGTGGTCGTTAAACCCCAAACTAAAAAAAATATAAAAAGTAGAAGCGTATTGGAGGGAATAACTTCTTTTCCTTTGGTTTGGGATTTAAGGACCTCCATGAGCAGCTATATCGGCTATTCGTAGTCATTTTTGTTTTTGTGGGTTTAATGGCCACCGTAAGCAACTTGATGGGCTATAAGCAGTGTCTTGTCCCCAAGTTGAGGCGACTGGTTCCAGGAAAGGGAGAAACCTAATGCAGCGTTAGAGAAACACAATGTCCATGTCTTACAGGGATTCGAACCCGGACCCATTTTGGGCAAATTATGTCAGCAGCCAGAGCTTAGACGACTGCGCCACCGAGATGGCTAGACAGTCTTCCCACTCTGATTTAAATCTACTCGTTCGAGTGTGGAGAGCGAAACATCGCCGTAAGACAGACACACCGCACATGTCTCATGCGGCAGTCGATCCCGGACACAACGCTGTGGCCAAGTCAGAAAACTACTAATCTGTCCACTCGCCCCAATGGAATAGCTAACGTTTTATGGTCAGCCTCCTTACATTTTGGAATTTATGAAATCTCATAAAGATCTGGGAGAAGTGCCTGCGTAGCATGTTAGGAGTGTTTTTTTAAACAGTAACACCTGAAAGTCTATAGGCATTACGAGAACTACCTACCCTAGGCACTTGTAATGTATTTTATAAACACTTAACTGGTTTTTTTTTTCTGTTTTGGTGTTTAACGAGCACCATGAGCAACTCTAAGAGCTATAACCATTCGCCTGTCCCTAATTTAGGTCCACTGAAAACAAGGATGGAGAGAGCTATCTACGGAAGATAAACACTCCACCAATGTCATATCCGGGACCCGAACCTAGACCCAGCTTATAAGATTTGCAAGGAACCCAAGTACTTGAACAATTGCCCAGCGGCAGGTTGCATCTAGGTTGTAAGAAAGGGTGGTTCCATAAGATGACAGAAATATTTTTAATGAGAAATTATCAGCAGTGTTAATTAAATGGAGTAGCTTTAACAAGAACATCAATTAGACATACTCACCATGCCCAACAACAACGATAGTTGTCCCTTGAGTTTCTGGGAAGTATGCTCCCATATCATTTAACCAACACAGATAACCATTCACAAGAATTCAATATATTTTTGTGTTCGGTCAATATGTTTTTACAAAACGTTTGCCGGAATTCTAAACTAAGAGAGTACTAGAAAGATTACAAATTCCTCCTATGAATGAACCCATTGATATCAGAACAATCTATTTCGAGCGGAACTGTAATTCCTAACGATAGCGATTATTTCTAAGCAGTTTGCAGTAGACCATGTAATCTCAAATAATTCTAAACGTGCATGTGATTCACCTGGATTGCAATTATTGAGATCGTATGCGAATTTCCTGAGAAATAAGGCGTTGTCTTTCATGTTTTCATTTTTTAATGACTAAACTATTTTATACCTAAACTTTTCTAAATTAGTGAACTGTTTTATCAGTTAGTTTGCTTTCGAAAATCGAGAACAGAAAGTTACAAATGTCGTTCCAATTGCACACAGGTTCTGAGAAAAATAATCATTTCGATGTTCTTTATTAGCAAATCCACATCTGTAAAAAACTAATTTGACAAGTTAACGTAAAAACAAGAATTATGAATTACCTCACAAGATGCAAATAATTCAATACAATAGCTTAAAATGCTAAAGTGCAGAGAAAATTACTAATTTACATGCAAAACAATGTTCTTTGTTTTATTTAAAGAACTTCAGCCAAAGGCATTTCCTTCTGCATTTTCCGTAAAAAGAGTTTTCACCCACGATTGGAAAATTACATTAACAAGTCAAACAGCAGAGTAAAGACTTGCTAAACACGAAATTTGCAATGAGCGATTTAGACACTTTTTCTTTTATACTTGACGTAAGAAGGCTGCGCCCACCGATGATTTTTCGCACTTTGTACGTCACTTTTAGGGTTAATGGATGACTTCGGAGTAACTTCATTTCCGTCTCCTCCTCTGGAGTCTCATTAGAGTGATGAAAAAGGAAGTTCCGAACAAAATAAAAACTACCTTATCGGAGTTCTTGACCATAATCTACGGTTGAATCAAGCAACTACTTTAAAAGTGTTGCAAAAAGTTTAAACACGTGTCAAGTTGAGTAAACTATTTCGCAGTTAAAGTGTCTTTCCTCATTACTAAGTAACATCTTTGCTCTTCAATAAACACCGGCAGATTGGCTTTTTTTAATCATTATTCGTATTACATGCTTAACATTTGATGCTACGAAATTATCACTATTACTATGATGATGGTTTCACTTCCGATGTATCGTAAGAATAGCAAATATTGATTTTTAAAAGTAGAGCTTGGAAGAAAGCAAAATGACTCAATAAGTATACGCAGATATAAGCCAGTTTATTAAGAAAATATTCCCGGAAATATTTGCTAAAAAATAAAAACAAATATAGTTTTTAAGGCTCGGTAACTTCTTTTGATTTCCCATTGTCAGAATTGAAAAGGGTTAGAGGCATTCTGAACTTTCCCTGAGAGCAATTTTAGCACGATGTAAATTGTGAATTCATCCTATTGAGAAGCTATAACGTAATGTCTTTTTCGTGAGCAAGATTAGCGTTACTCTAAACCTAAAACCATTAAATAAGAATACGATGCAATAGTTTACGGCCAGACGAAACATAAACAGAAGTAAACTTACGATAACTATTTTATTCGTCCTTCAGTAGATCCAACGTATAACGCAACAGGTATACTTCATCTTAGCGATGCGATTAAACGTCTCCACACACACACACATCCACCTGAGCAACTGTTGTATTGTCCTTTTTATCCATCGTTCTTATCACATTAATACGTCCCTTTCTCTCTGATCTCAATTGTTGCCAACCTCATTCTTGTAAGAGAGAAGATATCACGTTACGTTTGGAAATATAAAGGAGAACAAACTCAAATTTACATAGGAAAAGGAACTACAAATGAAAGTTATTTTAGACTATACGTCACAAAAAATTAATGCACGAAGTAGTAATGACCCTCCAAAGAAACATGTGGAGTAAAAATGAGTGTTTCTGAAGATCATATTTTTTGTTTCTGTTGTCATCTTTTCTCAGTTCAAGATTGAGCATGCGCACCGAGTCAGCGTCACATTAGGACCACCCTCGTTTTACATGTTCGGAGTAAAAAGGAAGTGTCATGTGATGTCAACGTCACACACGACTACAGTAAATTGTGCACACCTATCCTCTGTACGTAGTCAGTAGACGCTTGCCAGTAATGGTACAACGTAGCGACGTAAGCCAATTTGACGGCGGCCAGATAGTTGAGGCCCGGAAGGAAGGTGCCAATTTGACGGCGGCCAGATAGTTGAGGCCCGGAAGGAAATTGCCACTCTTTCGGAAACAGCCACACTCGTTGGCTACTACCGTACTATTGCATCAAGGATGTGCCAGTACTACGACTGGATTAACCATGGACAAACATCCAACAGGAGGACTCACAGTGATCAGCCACGCGCGGTTGGTCCTAGAGGTGATCATCGATTGTCACGACTGGTATCTCAGCATCGATGCGCCACGGTTACTCAACTCACTACCAGCATACAGCAGTGCATTTCGACTTATTTTCACATGCACCATACGACGTTCCTTATTTTGCCTAGGGTTTCACAGCCGCAGACCAAAGGGGATACCGATAATCGCAAACAACGCCTCGCATGAGCCAAGAAACGACGACTCGATAAATGGGGGTAGGTTGTCTGAAGTTATGAGTCCCGTTTGATGCGGCAGGATGCTGATGGCTTGGTTCGCATATGGCGTAAGCAGCATGAAGCCGTATCTTCTGATTGCATAGTTGGGGTTCAACGGGCCGACGAAAGAGGTGTTCTGGTCTAGGGAACTTTGTCCTGGAACAAACACTGAATGGTGGACGCTACAGGGACTTGTTAGCCAACCATCTCCAACCATATGTGCAGGAGTTAGTTTACCCTGAGCAAAGCTCCATCTTTCAGCGAGACAACGCACAATGTCACCGGGCTCGTATATCTACTGAATGGTTTGTGGAACACGATAAAGGACATTTGTTGGGTATCCTAGAACGGCGTGTGAGAACTTCAGCCCCTCCTCCACTGGGCGAGCATGAACTGACAGAGCTGTTGCAGGGAACATGGTCCCAGTTACGCATGGAGGACGTTCGACACCTTGCTTGTAGAATCTGTTCCAAGGCATCTTTGAAACGTGATTACAGAGAAAGGTGGATCGACGCGTTATTTTGTGGGTGTTCTTAATGCGAGGGTAACTCAGTGTCGTAATCGTTGTTTAAAAACATGAGATATAACATTTCTGAAAATATTGAAAATTAAATGTCTCTGCAGAGGGGCTGGAATTAAATTATGGGAAAGTTTTATGTTCCGTCTTTTAAAATTTCATTTTATCATTTTTCACGAAAGTAACTTTGATTGTTTTTTTACTTTACGTTTCAAAATGAAGGTTCAAGAGAGATATTATTTTCAGAAAAACAAAGCCCATACCTAATTATTACATCAACTTTTAAAGAGTATAGTGATTAAAGCTAATTAAAAATCCCAAGTCAAATTTGTTAATGCAATAACCAGATGCTTAACAAAATTTGAAACGAAATTAAGGAAATCATTCGTAATAAAGAATATTCAAGCAAAGCAAACAGAATTTACTTGTACCACTTAATGGTCATTCATGTAACACTTCTTAGAAAACTTGAAAATTTCTGCTTTCTTCAGAAAACTTAAACATTTTCTTCTTTCTTCTTTCTTCCTTCACTAATTCGTAATATTTTTACAACGACTGGTAGAATTACTGATTTTAAAAATTGGAATATATGTTTAGAATTTCATTCGCACTGATACTCTCTACAACTTCTCTAAACCGAACGCATGATTTTTACCAACTTCTCATTTTAAGCAGAAATTTGGGTGCGTTGGGACTCCTTCTGACAAAAAAGGACTGCGATACTCTACATCCATATTTAACTTGAAAAAGTAAATCAAAGTTAATGCAACGTACTATTCAACAATAATATAAAAATATCATGTCATAGTAGCTGTTATTAATAATTTTACTAAAAATGTGAATGTGATGTTTCGAGTGATACAAGTCTCAGTGCACCATTTCGAAATATCATATTTCGAAAGAAGAATTTTAAGGTATTAACACGCAGTTTCAGCTACGTCTGGTAATAAGTTTTTAACGCGGACTTCAAGTGAGTGATGGCAGTCTGAATTCTTTGGTTCTGACTGACTTTGACGTAAAATAATTATGCTACAGACTTAATTACACAGAGAACACAGTGTATTGATATAACATGAAGCTCAAAACAAGTGAGAGAAGTTCCTGCTTCTGAAAGTATCCTGCTTATGAACTGAAGCAGGCGAGCTGAACGTATCGATTAAAAATTTGAGGAAAGGAGTAATTCATCGATCAAATCATTACAGAAGATGAGGGCTCCGTGGTGTAGATAATATTAAGAGAAAATGCAGCGGATAAATTATAGAAGCACGCTAAGACCCCATTCTAAGAGGTCTTACATTTGCAAGAAAATTACGCTGTGGATCTCGTTAAACATAGGAGGCCCGATTTATTTGGTTTATACTTATAGAGTTCAAACGAGCGCCAAACTCATTTGAGCGCCATTTCGGGGAATACAAAAAGAAACTTGGATCCTATATGACAAATTGTAATTAGCTAAAATATCGCTTTTTGCTTTATCAGGATCTCGTCCAATAAAGCACTGTTTCGTTTGTGATTAACAAATTCGGAATAGTTTCCCAAAAGTTAGAACTTCTGCATTATTTTAGGAACATCAGTGCTTACGTTGTTTGACAAAATCCTACCGTGAATAAATTGCCACATTGAATAAGTACTCACTTGATTTTTTTTACTAGGTATAATATTATCAACGTAATGTAAAATGCACGAGAGCCGATTTTTTTCCCGAACACTTCAAAATCGACGCTTTTTTCCCATCATACTTTTTTCCCATCATACTAATAGCCCAATGGTACTGGGTGCCTGCCGTCGCCACTGGTATTTAGTGGTTCGACATAGCACAGCCCACCCAGTATCGATCCTGCTACAATCCAGTAGGTAGGCTGTTATGCTAACAACTAAGTCAGCCGCGGGACACACTTGAAAACAAAGACGTACCTACGACGAATCCGCGACCATCTGGTTGATAACCAGTTATGCTAACAGCTAGACCATCCGGTTAATAAGCAGTTATGCTAACAGCTAGACCATCCGGTTGATAGGCAGTTATGCTAACAGCTGCACCATCTGGTTGATCGGCAGTTATGCTAACGACTAGACCATCCGGTTGATAGGCAGTTATACTAACAGCTTGAACATCCGGTTGATAGGCTGTTATGCTAACAGAAGACCATCCGGTTAATAAGCACTTTTGCTAACAGCTAGACCATCCGGTTGATATCGAGTTATGCTAACAGCTAGACCGTCCGATTGATGGACTGTTATGCTAACAGCTACACCATCAGGTTGATAGGCAGTTATGCTAACATCAATGATATGGTGGTTGATAGGCAGTTATGCTAACATCAATAATATGGTGGTTGATAGGCAGTTATGCTAACATCAATAATATGGTGGTTGATAGGCAGTTATGCTTACAGCTAGACCATCCGGTTAATAAGCAGGTATGCTACTATACCGTGCAAATTAATTGGGATAAGCTATTTTATTCTCAGAATTGTAATGTGATCGCCAGTTGATGTCGGAAACCCACGTAAACTAGTTTTATCAGCTGTGAGGTGGTGTGACTGTTAGAACTTGATAGTAAGAATATGGTTTGACCAGTTTTAAACAGGGAATAGGCACTTCAGCTTCAGTTGTGAGATTTCGTGTGTGACAGGTGGATGTTAGTTTTTTGCTCTCTGTGAGTACGTGTTGCTTTCGTGTATTGAAAAATGGGTATTTCCCTAAGGAAGCGTGCAAAAATAATTGCTCTGAAGGATCACACTTCCATGACAGTGAGAGATATAGCTTCTGCAGTTGGTGTAGGCAAATAAAGTGTATCAAGACTACTTACGCGATACAATTCATCTGGATCGTTGTCTCCAAAAAGGAGAGGTAAATGTGGAAGAAAACGAAAAACAACTCCACGAACCGATAAATATCTAATCAGAAACAGTAAAATGAATCCAAAAAAAAAAAAAAAAAACAAGCACCGACCTTCAGAGAGATTTATTGGCTAGTGGTTGTGATGTTAGTGATTCAACTGTACGCCGTAGGCTTCGAGAAGTTGGTCAGAAGGCAAGAAGACCAACGAAAAAACAATATTTTAAAGGCAAAAATGAAGATAAAACGTTTAGCATGGGCCAAAAAATATGAATCATGGACTGCTGACGACTGGAAACACGTAATTTTCAGTGATGAAACTTATTTATTTGTGCAGGGTTACCAAGAAAATGTCGTTAAACGAAACAACTGTGAGCCCTTAAGACCTGAGCATGTCAAACAAACTGTAAAACACCCTCTGAAACAGATGTTTTGGGATTTTTCACATCAAATGGCACTGGAAGCTTAGTTTCTGTTCAAGGTATGATGAATTCAGCCAAGTACGTAGAAATATTACAACGTAAGATTGTTCCATTCCTGTAAACCTTTGACGGGACATTTCAACATGACTTGGCCCCATGTCACAATTCGAAATTGGTCAAGAATTTCATGCTGAAAAATCAAATTCATTTGCTTGATTGGCCTGGAAATTCACCAGATTGTACAACCAAAGAACGCATGATAACAAATGCTATAAAAGTGTGATTCCACGATTACGATGTCAAAAATATGTCCACTCAATTAGTAGAGTCAATGCTAAAACAAATTCAAGAGGTCATTTCTGCTAAAGGAGGACATATTTCATATTAATACAGGTATTTATCAGTGTATATCAAGGCATAGAATGATATAAAGGCATAGTTTTGGAAAAAAGAGTAATTTTTTTACTTTGTCCCAAATAATTTGCACGGTATAGTAACAGCTAAACCATCCGGTTTATATGCAGTTATGCTAAAAGCTAGACTATCCGGTTTATAGGTAGTTATACTGACAGCTAGACCATCCGGTTGATAGCCAGTTATGCTAACAGCTAGGCCATCCGGTTAATAAGCAGCTATGCTAACAGGTAGACCATCCAGTTTATAGACAGTTATAGTAACAGCTAGAACATGCGCTTGATAGGCTGTTATGCTAAAAGTTAGACTATCCGGTTTACAGGAAGTTATGGTAACAGCTAGACCATCCAGTTTATAGTCAGTTATGCTAACAGCTAGACCATCCGGTTGATAGGCAGTAATGCTACTAGTTAGAACATCCGGTTGATGGACTGTTATGCTAACAGCTACACCATCTGGTTGATAGGCAGTTATGCTAACATCAATAATATGGTGGCTGATAGGCAGTTATGCTAACAACTAGACTATCCGGTTTATAGGCTGTTATATTGACAGCTAGACCATCCGGTTGATAGCCAGTTATGCTAACAGCTAGACCATCCGGTAAATAAGCAGCTATGCTAAAAGCTAGACTATCCGGTTTATAAGCAGGTATACTGACAGCTAGACCATCCGGTTGATAGACAGTTATGGTAACAGCTAGAACAGCCGCTTGATAGGCTGTTATGCTAACAGCTAGACATACGGTTTATAGTCAGTTAATCTAAGAGCTATACCATCTGGTTGATAACCAGTTATGCTAACAGCTAGACCATCCGGTTAATAAGCAGCTATGCTAACAGCTAGACCATCCGGTTGATAGGCAGTTGTGCTAACAGCTAGAACATCCGGTTGATATGCAGTTATGCTAACAGCTAAACCATCCGGTTGATAGGAAGTTATGCTTACAACAAGACCATCCGCGGACAACTTTTAAAAATAAGAAATTAGTAAAATCATGCAATGCATTGATTATTATACGCTTTCCAACATAACAGAAATCATTACTCAAGTTATGAGGATAACGGCTGTAGAGTAAATATCGCTCCTGTGCCCTGACCTTTGACCCCATTTTAATGATATTCAACAGAACCGGTTAAGTATACTTCCAGATGAACATGATAAAGTTTTGTGGCAATCGAACCATTTTTACGCACGTTATGACGCATAACGGTATTGGAATGTATCCTGCTCCTATGTACTCACCTTTGACCCCATTTCGCCCATTTTCAATAGGGTTTGTCCCTGGGGAGTCCGTTACCACATACTAAAATTTCATCGAAATCGAACCATTTGTACGCGTCATGACGCATAAGGGCAATGAAATGGATCCCGCTCCTATTTCCTGACCTTTTACTCCATTTCGCCCATTTTCAATAAGGTGTGTCCCTCGGTGGTCCCCTACCACATATTAAAATTGCGTCGAAATCGATCCCATTTTACGTGCGTTATCGTGCGGAAGGACAGACGGACAGACAGACAGCCGGACAAAGCTGGAGCATATACGCTTCTTCAACCTACGGTTGGAAAGCGTAAAAAAGACGTGCCTACGAGAAATCCGCTACCATCTAGTTTTCAGGTGATTATGTTAAAAACTGGGCCATTTGTTGGCCTGTCTTGAGAAAGCTTGAACACTTATATTCTTACACTTCAATTGGTTAGGTAACCTGCTTTAAAGTTAACCTCCTTTAAAATAGATCAAGATCCTCTTGTCTTCATGCCGAAAAGGAAATCGAATGATCAGGATATGCATGTTCCAACTAAAATCTTGAGATTCGAATCCGCATTCTCAAACAAATCTGGACACTTAAATTTGGTGTTCACATGTAAAACAAGATACGCGGCTCAAGAGCATTCATGTACCGGGACGAAAGGAGTTTCATGTTTTCTAACGCGACTTATTCGCGAAGAAGATAAAGGTAACATTTCTTTTCCAATACAGATGATTTCATTCGCATATTATAATGTATTCCAATGCAACAGCAAGCAAGTAATGATAAAGTGTAACGAAGTTGCGAAAACACAAGTTCTTCCGCGGCAGGCATCGAATCCGGGTGCCCTCGCTTTGGAGTAAGTCGGTCTCCCAACTGAGCTACGCGGACAGAATGTCTCCCTGCAGATTTGTCGCCTTGACACATGTTTTCAACTCTATAGTACGTGACAAAGTGTTGTATAGAAAAAAGCAATGAAATTTGTAGAAGTTATAAGCGCGGTAAATAAAAATTTCTGTTATGGTTTTAAGGTGACGTAGATAACAAGCGAGAATCACATCAATAATTACTTCAGAAACTAACATTATTGAAAATGAATGACAAAATTAGGAGGTATAAGTAATTTAAAGAATGGTAAACACACTAAATCATTCATATTAAGATAATACAACGTTTTTCACAAATATTTCATTTCTTCAAGTCGACAAAGGTTTTGCTAGGCTCTGACCGAGCTTCATCAGGTCGAATGGAACTTAGATATTCACATTGTACATGATATCTTCAATGGTGCTTACAGTCACGGGTTTTGGTTAGTTGCTTCCACGCGCTTGATAGAAATGGTGTGGATGCCATGTCATTAACGAGTTGGGGAGAATTCTGATATATATGGAAAGCTTCCAAAATATCAAGTTTGGTGATTGAATCTGGCTTGTCAATTAGTTTTGATTCTTCAAAACGAAATTTATGGTCCTTTCCGTAACAGTGTTTAGCCATCGATGACTGCTTTAGGTCACAATTCCGAATATAGGTATTGTTCGCCTTCAACAGAAAACGCAAGGCTCTACAGGTCTGTCTTACATACGAAGCGCCACATTCACATGGAAGTTTACCACTAAACTTGATATTTTAGTAGATCTTTATATATAACAGAATTCTTCGCAACTTGTTAATGACATGGCATCCACACCATTCCCATCAAGAGCGTGGAAGCAACTAACTAAAACCCGTGACTCTAAACACAATTTATGGTATCATGTACAATTTGAATATTTACGTGCCATTCGTTCTGATGAAGTAGGTCAGAACCCAACAAAACCTTGGTCGACTTGAAAAAATAAAATATTTGTGACAGACATTGTATTATCTTAATATATCATCATCATCATTGTCAACCATTATCAATCCACTGCTGGACGAAGGTCTCCCCAAGTTTCCTCCACAACGGTCTGTCTTGTGCCAGTCTCCTCCATGTCACTCCCGCATATTTACGAATTTCATCCACCCATCTCCCATGTGGTCTTTTTCTGGGTCTTTTCCTGTCCCTTGGAATCCAATCTAAAATTTCGGCTGTCCATCTATGGTCTGTCCTTCTGGCAGTATGTCCAGCCCATTGCCATTTCAGGGATTTAACTCTGATCATGATGTCTTCCACTCTCGTCATTTTTCGGATCCACGAGTTCCTCTTCTTATCTCTCCTGGTTATACCAAGCATGCACCTCTCCATGCTTCTTTGAGTTGTCTGCAGCCTTTGTATGTCTCTTTTAGTTAAGGTCCACGTCTCTGCACCATACGTAAGCACTGGAAGGATGCATTGATCAAACACTTTTCTTTTAAGACATAATGGCATATTGCTCTTGAAAATTATGCTGTTTCTTCCAAACGCTCTCCAGGCAAGTTTTGTACGCCGATTAATTTCTTCATCAATGTGACCCTCACTTGATATCTGCTGTCCAAGATAAACATACGTATCTGTTATCTCCAGTTTTTCTCCATCAATCGATAAATCTTCATTTCTTGTAAAAGCATTGAACATCACTTTTGTCTTCTGAAAGTTCATTTTTAATCCCACTTCTTTACTCTTGTCAGCAAGTTCCTGGATCATACTCTGTAGCTCTGATGGGGTAGTTGCAAAAATGACTACGTCATCAGCAAAACGAAGGTGGGTTAGATAATCTCCATTAATCTTTATCCCCTTGTTTTCCCAGTTCAGTGATTGAAAGACATTTTCCAATGTGGCATTAAAGAGCTTCGGAGATATGGTGTCACCTTGTCTCACTCCCTTTCCAATTTTTATGTGTGTTGTATTTTCAAACAGCCGAATCTTTGCCCTTGCATTTTCATAGATGTTATTAATAATATTAATGTATGCATCTTCAATACCGCAGGATTTCAGAGCCGTGGTAACTGCTGATGGTTTCACCGAATCAAAGGCTTTTTCATAATCGATAAAAGTCATGCACAATGCAAGTTCATATTCCCTCGCTCTTTCAATTAGTTCTCTCAGTACGTGGATATGATCTATTGTGCTGTAGCCACTCCTGAATCCAGCTTGTTCTCTCGGTTGAGCCATGTCCAGTGTTACCTTCAAGCGGTGTGAAAGAACTTTAGTGAAGATTTTATAAACCACTGATAGGAGGCTGATAGGTCTGTAGTTCCTGAGATCCTCAATGTCACCTTTTTTATGTAGCAGGATCATTGTAGCATTGTTCCAATCCTCAGGAATCTTCCCTTCATTAAGGCATCGAGTGAAAATTTGGGCGAGTACTGTTTCAATTTCTCCACTTGCTTCTTGTATGATGTCTATAGTAATTCCATCTTCTCCTGGAGCTTTCCTCCGCTTCATGTTCTTGATTGCATGAGCAACTTCTGCTGGGAGGACTGGAAGAACTCTGGTACCTTTCATGATGTCTGGAGTACATGTATCATCCCTTTCATATAATTTGGAGTAGAAATCTTTCACTCTTGTCAAAATTTCTGCCTCTATTTCTTGTTATAGAACCATCTTCTTTTCTCAGAGCCATAATCTGTTTTCTTCCCTTACTGAGATGTCCCTTTGCTATCTTAAGGCTTTGGTTGTTTTCAATTGCTTTCCTCACTAGCTCACAGTTGAATTTCCTTACATCTTCAGTGATACTTTTTCGTGTTGTCTTGCATAGCTCTATATATTCCACTTTGGAAGTCACATCTTCTTTAGTTGTCCTCATCTCTCTTCTTTTTTGCATCAACATTTTGGTTTTTCCTGATAATTTGTTCACATGCAACTTGTTCTTAGACCCAGCTAATTTTGTTGCTGTTTCCATTACAGCTTTGGTTACTTTTCTGTTAACTTCCGAAATATCCACTTCTTCCGATGTTAGGCCTTCTAAAGCAGAGAATCTGTTCTTCAGTTCCAACTTGAAAGTATTATGGTGTTTTTTAAGGTTGGTTATGTCAATACATTTTGTTTGTCTTATGAGCTTGCCACGTTCCAGTTTAGTGTTGAGGTGCATCTTACATCTCACCAATCTATGGTCACTACCTGTGTTGAACTTGTTCAGCACACTGCAGTCTTCGATGACGAATTTTTTGTTACACATAATAAAATCAATTTCACTTGTCGTCCCAATTGGATGTCTCCATGTCCATTTCCTGTGTGGCTTTTTCTTGAAAAAGGAGTTCAAGATGAAAAATCCTTCTGCCTCTGCAAACTCAACGAGAGTATTTCCACTCTGGTTTCTGTTGCCGTGACCGAATTTACCTACTGAAGTTTCATTCTGTTGCCGTTGCCCTATTTTTGCATTGAAATCTCCCATAATTATCTTCAAGTGCTGCTTACCTTTATTATTTAGATGACGAATTTCCTCATAAAATTCTTCAATTTCTTCTTCAGGATGACTTGTGGTGGGTGCATAAGTTTGAATAATCTGAGCCTGGTATCTTCTCGATAGTTGGATAACGAGTCGTGCAGCTCTGTCAGAGGAACTTTCAACTTCTACCACTTTATCCTTCAGTTTCTTGTTTATTATAAATCCAACACCACTAGTTCTGCCAGTATCTGTCCCACGATAATAGAAGAGATGTCCACTTTTCAGTTCAATGAGATCTTCTCCTTTTCTCCTTACCTCACTTAGCCCGACGATGTCCCACTTGATCCTTTGTAGTTCCTCTTCCAATTCAAGAAGCCTTGAATCAGAAGATATGGAGCGTCCGTTATAGGTAGCCAAGGTCAGCATCAAATGGCAGCCTACTCCGGTCCTCCGGGGATTCTTAGCACCCTCTGCCTTCATGTCGCACTGGCCGCTGCCTTGGCCAGGTACATTCCAGCTGCCAGAGACTGAGGGCCAAGATTTAAGTTGTGGAGTCATTTTGGAGGTGTTTGGCCATAACTCACCACGCTGGCCAAGCGGGTTGGTGAGTGTGGGATAGCATTTCCTCTGATCCCGATGGTATAGTTATACCGCTATTGGCGGTCGTCAGAGCCCCTTTAGTGGGAACAGGATGCACCACGAGAAGGCGGGGTTGACATTTGTCAAGGAGAGGCTGTGATGTTACGCATCACCTGACCTTACATCCCTTAATATATATAATTGTCATAAAACTGTAGTCTTCGATTTCAAGAACTAAAGCATTTGTTTCCTTTATCTGAGAAACCGTGGAGTTCGGGCCTCTTTATAAAATGATCCTTTACAGAAACTACCGTTATTTACAAAAAGTGCCACAAATAGAACAGCATCTTTCAACGTACTTCCTTTCTGTTAGTTTCCATGTTTGCTTGTGGCTGAAATATTCAGATCTCTTCCGAAACTCATAAAATCTTAAGTTCCGGTAGAATGTATGACTTTTATTGGCAGAGCGTTTACACTTTCTAACCAAGATATTTAGTATTCCATCTGAATAAGACAGAAAATATTTTCTGTAACATTTTAGGCAAGCAGAAAATTTTCACTAATGGGCAAGCATAACTTCAGGTTTTTACATGCATCCCTAAAAGCGAATATATATACAGAACGCAGAGTTACAATTTGCTTTTAGATACTGAGCTTCTACTTTGCAGAAAGCTGGGTTCCATTATTCTTTCTCTTGCGTTGGCTGTTTAGTCACAAATTTTACTACTCATGCATTCAGCAAGTAACAACTCCGAATATTTCATGAGACTTATTTCCTATTTGGACATAAAAAAAGAACACATGAAGAGGACATAACTTTGGACGCTGGGCTCTTTTAACGGCTGTTTTATATGAAAGAGAAGGAGCCTTTGGGCTTATAAGTTGCTTCTCAGGGATAGAAGGGAATGCGAAGTGTCTTCGAAGTCAAAACTGATCTACGACCACAGTGAGCATTCTGTTTCAGCGTTTTTCGTTCAGGTTGTTTTGAGTTGTCACGTACATGATGTATCGGGAGTTTAATGTTTCAGACGGCGACATTGGCATACAGAATTTTCGGTTTAATGCGAAATGATTGATGCCTTTGAACGCAAGTCGTGTGCTGTCGCCATGTTTCGGGCATTAGATGTTAAAGCCATATTTTCCTTTTTCTGTGTGTTTTTCATCAAACCGTAAAGGCGGTTTAAAAGCTTACTCCAAGCTATTTCTTTCCTCAAGCACTGCTTCCGCATTTTCATGCGTCTGCCTTTCCGCTCTTATACATCTGCTTTGCCTAAATGTTTGCCTCATTGCTTCTGTTTTTGTGCCTTTTAATAACATTCCCAACTTAGTCTTTATGAATTTGATCACGTAGCAATTGCTCTTACTCTTAGTCGTACTTTATTTATGTATGTTCCTCACATTATAACCACACATGCAGTGTTTCACTGCACTCATGCCGATCTTTCTTATTCTGTGAAACTTTTCCGCTTGTTTTAATGACATGTAAAGCTTTAGAAAGAAGTCATATTTTACAGTAAACAGTTTCAGGTGTAAATATATATCTAAGTATCCGATTTTAAAGGATGGCAGTCGTGAAAAAGTAAAACAAATGTAAAGAAAACGAGCTTAAGTTCTGGTACCTCTTAGAAAACTAAAGTAAAGCATGATGGAAGTTTTCGATTAAGTGTAATTTGTTCCGTCGGCACACAATTATAGCAGCATTTAGTGTACGGGATAAAATTGTGAACCTCATGCACCAAGTTATACTGTCACGAAGAAGCAGAAAAATAATTTCACTTACGTTCAGTTCCTTACTTGAGGGTTTAACGACTGCCATAAGCAGCTCTATGGGTTATAAGCAGTCGCCCTTCCCTAGTTTAGGGTTACTGGTTCCGAGGAAGAGAGAGCGAGTGCCGTAAGACAAACACAAAATCCATGCCTCAACGAGATTCGAACATACATCAAACTCTGACGAATTGTCAGAAGCCATCGCTTCCACCACTGCGCCTCCCGTGCATTCAAGCAGTAATAACGCACAAGGATGTTTTGATCACCAAAGTTGCACCTGGGGCATTTGATCAGTAAAGATGAGCATGGGGCATCCGATCAGTAAATCTTGCACATGGTATCGGTGTTCAACCTGGAACAGCATTAAATATAGTCGAACTTTCATGAATACCACAGTGTCATATCGGTTTAATTTGTTACATAGAATCAGTACACAGTGTTCTCTGAATGATGCGAACAGAGAGGCCACTGTATTAAGTAAACGAGGAGTGTGATGAGAAAGTTCTTGGACCGAAGATGAAGGAATGGTCATGAGAAAATTTGGTAATTTGGTAAGCCTCTTTTCCAACATGTTCTAAAATATTTGGAAAATAACATCTTCATTCGTCCCAAAATGTACACCAGAAAAGTTCTTTCTGAGAGGTGATAGTCTGAGGGGACAAGATCAGGTGAGTAGGGAGGGTAGGGTAGCTGTTAAAGTCCACACTCACGGAGGGATGATATGGTAGCTGTTACTTTCATGTTTTCCAGCATTATCCTTTTGAAGCAAAACTCATTTAGTCAGCTTTCCTCTGCTTTTATCCTTCCAATTCTGCTGACATTTGCTTAGTAGGTTGACATGTAATACTCCGGGGATGGTTTGGCCCTTCGCGAAGTAATGCATCATCACCTCCCATTCCAGAGGACAGAAATCTATTGTCATCACTTTTGCAGCAGAAGGGACAGACTTCACCATGTTTGGAGTGGGTAAGCCATCGTGCTTCCATTGTTTTGACTGTAATATTGTAGTGTGCCACGTTTCATCCACTGATACAAGCCGTTGCTTCAAGATGGCAAGATTGTCCTGTGACGTGTTTCATCTTATTAGGCTTTGGATTTCATCTTATCAGGCTTTGAATTTTATCTTATCAGGCTTTCGATATCATCTTATCAGGCTTTTGGGACCCAAAGAGTAGCAATTTTTGTCATTGCCAGATGTTATGTTAGAATGAGATTAACCTGCTGTTTTTGACATGTGCAGTGTCTCTCTAATTTGGTTGACCGTTAAAAGTCTACCTTGACCTACTTATATTGTGCACCATGTCTACATTTTCTTGAGTGATAGTCTCAGAGGGTATAATTGAGCAAATGTCATCTTCCACACTCGTTCTTCTATGCTTTAATTTCGCTGCTGACTTCTTTACAGTACTGTATGAAAAGAATTCTCCTCAGTGTACCACCATAGCTTCATGGGCATCTCTTTGCTCCAACCCTATGTCAAAATTTTGTCACAGCTCTGATCCTTTTCTGCTCTAGTTTGTCTTCCTTGGTTCGCATTATCAAGTTCTATGACTAGAAAACAATAATAAACGTAATTGCGAACTGAAAACTATTTGGTTTTTTGGAACGTAAAGACTTATTCACGTCCAACAAAAAACAAAAACGCTAATCTACGACTTTTTCTACGTGGCGGCGCTAAGAAGTTTTAGGACACTCTACGTATATTTTCCTCTTTTGTATATGAAAAGAAACCACAGTGCTAAGGACTCATTTGGTGTAGTTGCAACACAATGCTCCTGGACTCATTTGGTGCAATTTCTGGCAAAAATACCTTCTTCATTTTATACCGGATAATTTCAATACTCTCTTCACCGAGTTCCTTTCAAACTTTCAATGGCATATTATTTGAACCACAAGACCACCTTTCTCATGCTTTTGAAAGCATATTGTACATTGGTTCGTGTTACTTCCCCAATTTTTACAATATCTTGTATACGTACTTCTTGAATTAATCTTTTGCTCTCCTGATTCAGGGGTCATTGGAGGTTATTCCTACATCCAATCTTATATCACAACACTACAGTTTGTTCATTTTTCTATTGTCTGATCTTAGTGCTATTATTTTGCTGCCTTGTTTCTTCATTTTGCTATTTTGAATTTTTTTTCTTCCCACCCCTTTGTGTCCAGTACTTAAAAAAAATTTACTGACACCGTGACCTTTCAAGCTACTTTTCTGCTCATTTCGAGCAATTTCTAATTTTAATTGTCCTTCCCAGTGAAATTTTTTATAACTTCGGTTTTCCTATGTATTTTGCCGCATTTCGTCATACAATCATACAAACATTTTTCGTCACACAATCATACAAATGCAGAAATTCAGAGAACTCCCAGTTTTTATGTGAGAACTCTAAATTCTTTGCATTTTGTCCATATGGAGATTATTATAATGATCTCCTATATTTTCCCTCGTACGCAGATATTAATAATTCGTGAAATTTGTAGATGAAACCCTTAGAAGATATTTTTGTGGTTAATTACAAAGCTTCTATCAGTAAAATACATGTTTCCACTGTTGCATAAACTGCTTCAAACACTTGAAATATAACCATTTGTGTTGATATGAACACCACACTTTAACTTTACCGGTGGTATAAATATCATTCCTGAAACTGCATTCTTCAAGTCCCAGTTCTGCGCAAACTGGGACTTGAAGAATGATATACGGACTGATGATTTTTCAAAAAGAAATCAACTACCTCAGTATCTATCTTTTATTCTCCTTCAAAGTTTTTCGTAACTTACTCACGAAAATCCAATAGTACACACCTATAACTGCATGACCCCTTGACAGATAATCTTTGAGGATTATTCCTTACAAATTCGTGGTGTGTAAGGACTAGGAATGCTTCCGGATTTTGCTCCTTCTCTTTATTTTTGGGTAGTACTGATACACTTGGCATTAACATATTGCCACGAGTCTTGAGGAAAACTTATCAATGTTAGCCTATAGAGTTAAAACAGATATTCGCAAAATGCTTTACTTTAAATTAAATGTGAACGTGTTACAGTCTCGGAACACATCAATGATTTTCTTGCATCTTCCTTCTCTTTAATCGGCCATCACGCTATGGCCAATGCAGTGGCTCAATAGTCAACGGTGGATGTTGCTAATTTGGATTATCCTCAGCAGCATGGTCTGGGTTTGAGCCTTGTGGGACACGTGAGCGTTGTATTTCTTCTGCTGTGGAAATAGTGTCCCTAAATTAGGGATCGATGACTCTTCTTAACCTCTGATGCTAACCGTAATATTTGAGTGCCCCCAAAAAGTAGTTCATCCGTATTCAAAATGTTTTAGTAGTTTGCGTACGACGAGAGTGCTTTCGTGGAAACAGCTTGCATTTCAACATGCATTTATTTTGTCTCTTTAGTAAGTTTATTTTGCGAAGCAAGGAGGAAATGTTGTCACAGCCCGGGACTCACATTTGTCCAAAATTCCACCACTTGTTTATCTCTTCTGCTGTGATTTTGTAACATTCCGTGTATTGCTATTATTGCTATGTTTTCACTGTATTCCATTTAACCATTTCCTTCAGAAAACTTGAAAATTTTCGTTGTCCTGGAGCGGGAATCGAACTCTCACCTCCCGATTTCCGGCCGAGCATGCTAGTCATTACACTACCCAGGACAAGGAAATTCCAAGCAACATAGATATCTGAGAACCTATAGATTTGCGCTTGTTGCTTGGAATTTCCTTATCCCGGGTAGTGTAAAGACTAGCATGCTCAACTGGAAATCGGCTCCCACTCCAGGAAGATGAAAATTTTCCAGTTTTCTGAAGGAAGTGATTACCTGGAATACAATGAAAATATGCCAATCATAGCATTACAATGCCTAACATGTATTTATGAAGAATCATTTCTTCGGAGAAATTCCTTTCCCAATTGTATATGCTGTACCAGTCTCTACAAAGAAAAAAGAATGGATGTTACCTAGTGATAATATACAAAACCTTTATGCGCAATTGAAATTATACTCATTAACTCTTTGTGTGGAAGAATAAGAATTCAAAAAATGGCATCGTCTGTGTTTAATAAACCTCGCAATATATTACAGCACAATAGAAACAACGTTGTTCTAATAGTACTGCCATGTGTAATACTCTGTTATTCGAGTTATCCAAGGAATATAAGTATGTTTCATTTTAGGTAAGTTGGGCTCGGTTCAAAGATTATTTTTACTACGTGTCATATATAAATTGGAATCATTCTTGCTACAGATTTCAATTTGTAGACACCATTCATTAAAGTCATAATGAATTCCACAACTTTATATTTATTTCGTTCCCCTTTAATTTGTTAACTCCTGATAGCCATTCCATTGAGTTTACCCATTCAAACTTTGAACGTGAGCTTTCATCTGGTCAGCATTTTTTGTCAACTACGATTATTTTGGAATGTATTCTCGAGATTTGTGGTGCTAAACAGCATCAATCAGTTCGAGCTCTGTTTCTAATTTCTGTTGAACCGAGAACTAAAGCAGAATTTCAGTGAAAGAGCGCTACCAATCAACAGATTCTGAGTGTGTCGTCATTCCACGTGAGATGCCTTCAAATCGGTGGAATGGTTCTCACACTTTTCTTTCGCCGTATCGAATATAAATTTCTTGAGGCGTGCGTAATCTGAACTTGGGGAACGGTCCAATTTGAATATGCGGACCTTCTAAGATCCTTACGCAATTTAAATACCAATGCACGAGGCGTCTCTTCTTTTCTACTCCATTTCAAACTAAGAGAAATTCGGTGCCAATATTCAGAGAAAAATTCCTTTCCAAGGTGAGATTTACATTTCCGTGGGGGCACCCATGTCATCATCTCCATCTTCTTCATCGCTGAGTTCATCTTCGTGCATCATATCTCCATAGCAACTGACATTCTGACATCTTCTTCTTCCCGATGTTTATCCCCTCCCAACTTTTATTTATTTTTTTTGACTACCACAGAACACCTTCAAAGGAAGTATTCTCGACTCCATTTATTCTATAGTTTATGTGTACGTGGAAAATATTTCTGCACTCTTTCTTTTGCTTTTCCCTCCAACCAAGAAATAATTCCAACAGAACTTTGAATGTCAAAAGCTGGTAAGTCAGTGGATATTTCTACCCTTCCCTTCAACACTTCTCCATTTTTGAAAGGAACCTAAGATATCTCGATGATAGATTCGATTAAGTTGAAGGAAAGCACTTGACATTAAAATTCTGAATTCAAGAACTTCTTAGCTCGAAATCCATTCGATAGCTTCAGTATGTTGCACACTACACCTCAACTACTGAATTAAGAGGAAATGTTTAAAGTTTACATACATGAACAGCGAATTCAAAGTGTTCATATGTTTTGAAAGATAACTTAGCTTTGAAAGTGTGAAACAAACAAAGTAAAACTAAGTAAAAATAATTTCTGGTATCATCGAAAAGAAATCTGTGCACATAAATCCGGCATTTCATTTAACGCAAATGTGGAGCGCAGGTACCTTATCTTTATAAGAAATCCCGAAATACCCAAGAGGAAGAAAAATCTTCAGTGCATTCTAAACAAATGCAAAACAATTAATTTCGTTCTACTCAAAAAATAAGAAATATGTAAATATTAAGACTCATGGGTGAGAGAGTCCTGTCGCTAGTTTGAGAAGCCATTCAACTGTTATTCTCTTTTCCCTATAATCTGTTTTTTCTTAAAATATTTTTCCCTCAGTTATTAACATTAAAAACAACATCGAACAATAGAAAAAAGTATGTTGAGATTGAAGCGTCCCTAACTTCCCTATAAACAAAAGGTTCACTTTTAAAAATTAACATAAAAATTATAAAACTTCTTCCTGGAAAATTAGTAACGTTAACTCCCTCGGTGGTTCAAGAACGTATTCGGACATACAAAATTTATGTACAAGAGGAACAAAAATTTTCAAATTTCTGTACCTTTTATATTCATTTCCACGTAAATATTTTCTCAATAAATGCAAGTAAATGATAGAAAATATGCAGTAGAATGAAAATCTTTGTAAAGTATGGTAGGTGAGTGCACACGGTAGAAAAGAACACTTTCGAAATTAAAATCTTTCCTTAGCATTTTATAGAAACAATCTGTAGAAATATTTATAGGAACTTATCTTAAGCAAGACTACAATGGAACAAATTGGAAATAAACAGGTCTGTGGGGGCAAAAACCTACTTTTCGTAATATTTTACGAAAGATATTCGAAGACAATTGTGACGTACCTGCCAGCAGGACGCACACGACATAAAGGCAGATAGCAGTCAGAACGAACGTCCGCGTAGCTCAATTGGTAGAGTGACTTATTCCAGAATGAGGGGATCCGGGTTCGAGCCCCGGCGCGGATAAAAATGACGGAGAAATTTACTTCGTTATAATGACGCCCGAACTTTCCGGATGACCCGGCCGTTCAAAATCTCGCAATGGTGGGATATTATTTCCACACCGCGAGATAGGAAAAATCAGAGAATCCCTTCTCCAGCACTTCGAAAAAATGTGTGTGACGTTGCATTCCACACTTCAGATTGACTGGGAGTTCTCAAGTGCACGTTCTACAGCGGATGGCTGCCTGCAACGATTCATGGTCACGGCTGACCCGTGGGCCATGCCCCGGCCCTCTTTCGTGAAAGGCGAAGATGTGACGTACCTGCCAGCAGGACGCACACGACATAAAGGCAAATAGCAGTCAGAACGAACGTCCGCGTAGCTCAATTGGTAGAGTGACTTATTCCAGAATGAAGGGATCCGGATTCAAGCCCTGGCGTGGATAAAAATGACGGAGAAATTTACTTCGTTATACAATGTAAGTAAAAACTAAAAAAATAAGCTTTGCAAACAAAAAACAAAAACATTGCAACATACACTGAGTAATTACTGAACTATGACCACCTAACTGATACCTTGTAGGTCCTTCTTTCGCTCTCAGTGCAGAAGCTATACCACGTGCCATCGATTAAATAAGAAGCCGGAAGGAGTTCGAATTTATGGCCAACCAATCTGCGTGTAATGCGGCCTCTAATTTGGGCATGGAGGTGATAGGAGTATCCAGAAGCTTGATATGTCGTTCCATGGTGTCTCACAAATGCTCTATTGGATTTATATCAGGGGAGTTCGGAGGCTAATCGACATGCTGGAACTCTGTTTCTCAAACCATTTCAGCACAGTACTTGGCCTGTGGCTCCGAGCATTGTCATCTTGCAAGACACCGTAGCCGTTCGGAATGCTGGAACTCTGTTCCTCAAACCATTCCTGCGCAACAGTGGACCTGTGGCTCAGCGCATTGTCATCTTGGAAGACACCGTCGCCGTTCGGAATGCTGGAACTCTGTTCCTCAAACCATTCCTGCTCAACTTTGGACCTGTGGCTCAGCGCATTGTCATCTTGGAAGACACCGTAGCCGTTTGGAATGCTGGAACTCTGTTCCTCAAACCATTCCTGCACAACATTGGACCTGTGGCTCAGCGCATTGTCATCTTGGAAGACACCGTCGCCGTTCGGAATGCTGGAACTCCGTTCCTCAAATCATTCCTGCACAACATTGGACCTGTGGCTCAGCGCATTGTCATCTTGGAAGACACCGTCGCCGTTCGAAATGCTGGAACTCTGTTCCTCAAACCATTCCTGCACAACATTGCATCTGTGGCTCAAACGCATTGTAATCTTGGAGGCCCCGGTCGTCGTTCGGAATGCTGGAACTCCGTTCCTCAAACCATTCCTGCACAACATTGGACCTGTGGCTCAGCGCATTGTCATCTTGGAAGACACCGTCGCCGTTCGGAATGCTGGAACTTTGTTCCTCAAACCATTCCTGCATGTTTGTGAAATACAAACATACAGTCCTACTGTTCTCCAAGTTACATGTACAAATGCGTTGCGCACGGGGTAGTGGCGTTTCATAAACGTAGGCGATAAATTTTTGTGGTCGAAATTGAAATTTCTGAAATTATCACGAAATTGCCACTATTTACTCTATGTCGTTATACACTGAAGAGCAATTGAATTAGAGATACCTGTCTAGTAACGTGTAGCACCACCTTTCGCCCTGATGAAGGAGGCGGTTCGTTTTGGCATGGACTCGACAAGACACCGGAAGCGTTTGGAAGCCATACGGATCCACGACCCCTGAACAAGCTCCCACAGTTCACGAAGATTTGATGGAGGGGTTCAGGGCCTCGAACGTCTCTCTCGATGGCATCCCAGATGTGCTCGATGGGATTGAGGTCAGGTGACCTAGCTTACCAAGGAAGCGAGGTCACGTCGGTGGAGTGCTCATCCAACCATTCGGATACAATTCGGGAGCGATGGCACGATGCATTGTCTTGTTGCAGAATGAGTTCCTCAGTGGGATGTTGAAGACGCACAAACGGGAGCAAATGGTCGTCCAGGATATCCCGGTAACGTTCACCTGTGAGGGACGATGTCACACGTACCAGGGGTCCCATGTCAGTCCACGTAAACAGTCCCCATGAGAATGCCAGCCCCACCAGCTTGAAGAGTGCCGTGCTGGCAAGAAGGATCCATCGCTTCATATGGTTTGCGCCGTACTCGTATCCTGTCATTCG
Organism: Macrothele yani; assembly: GCA_039090855.1. NCBI lineage: Eukaryota > Metazoa > Arthropoda > Arachnida > Araneae > Macrothelidae > Macrothele > Macrothele yani. The sequence continues at coordinate 195,151,483 of CM076995.1, forward strand.
CATGTACCAACGTGAATCTCGACTCATCAGTCCAGGTAACATTTTTCACATGTCTAGGGTCCAGTGGCGATGTTTCCGCGACCATGCTAATCTTTACGCCCTGTGATGTGTGGTTAGTAGCGGTACCCTCGTGGGACGATGGATTCTGCACCCAATAGCGAGGAGATGGTTCTGGATGGTGTGGCTGTTTACACGTTTTTGTGCACCAGCGTTAAATTGCCGAGTGATTTCTTGCACTGTGGCCCACCTATTCGCTGTTTCAATGCGAGCTAGCCGACGAGGACCCCGCTCATCCACACGCTGTTGTCCACGGCAGCTGGGTCTTGAAGCAACGGTTTTACCGGATTCGATGTACTCACGGTGCACCCGTGACACAGTGGTTCGTAAAAATCCCAGTGCCTGCACGACGTCCGAGATGGAGTGACCCATTCGTCGGGCCTCGACAATTTGCCCACGACCAAATGCGCTTAGATCTTTCGTCTTACCCATACTGCGTCCGACTCTTTCTGATTCCCGTCGCATCACTCCTTATATTGTCTGATCGTTTCCATTTACAGGTCCGCGCACAGCCCCACATTTGCATAACACCAGATGTCTCTAATTCAATTGCTCTTCAGTGTACAACTCAGCGTTTTTGGATGGAAGAAGATGGTAATTACACTTAAAAATGGTCTTTTTTCAAGGAATCCTTTTTGATTCCTACGGGGCTAAAAGTAAACAAAACTTCACTTCGTGAAAATGTTTTTTCTCGTAGCGTGGTGTGATAAAGGAAAAGCTAGAAGCCCAACTCTTTTTCCAACTACTCACAAACTGAAAGAACGTTATGATATTTTTTGACAGTTTTTACATGACTTTGGTGTGCGAAAGAAAGTTGCATATTTTATTTTGTCATTTGACGTTCTTGTTTCAAAGGAATGAAATCAGACGAAAATATATTCGCAGAAAACTTGATGAGGAAGCTTCCGTTTCTCTGGACTTGAATGTTCTAAATAAAAAGTGTGTGAACGTTATAAGCCTCAGAATCAGCGAATAAAATATAAAAAAATCAGATGATTAAATCCTATTTCCTTAAAAAAGGGAACGAATATAAATATAAAGAAAGAAGCAAATGCTGATGCAAGCTTTTCACTCAGTAGCTTCAATGAAAAATATTCCAGCCTTCGAATTCTTTTTTATTCTTTCGCCTCCTCATAATTGCTAATCCAATTTTTTTCGTATTTGCTCAGACATTCACCTTCTTTCGATAGCACTTTAATATCCGTGCCAACATGAAGCATCAGTTGTTTAAAAAGTCGTGGCATTGTTAAATACAGATTCTGCGACATTTTTCATGTTTTTAGCTTCAGGGTACCCATCAATTGTACCAGTCCTTGTTCAGAAAGAAGTACTCAACACCAGCAAAAACAAAAGAAAATCGATGTTTTTCAAAGACTACCACTTAAGTGCACTTCGACTGAAAACGTAATACTTACGCTGCAAGTTAAATGGGCAAAGCAGGGCTAGTAATGCTAACGAAAATGGAATTTTTTACATTTGCATTCAGATAAATTGCTGAAGAATAATTTTTGTCATTCCGGTTTTACATAAAACGCATTTTTAAACCGCACGAATAAGAGAAAGATAGTAGGTTTTAAGTATACTAATACTAATATAATAACAAATGATACGGTTTATATTTGCATAAACTATCTGCAAAATAAATTTTTGCCGTTTCGTCAGTGCGAAATCAGATTGTGCCGCATTTTTTTAAATGACTAGGGTTTTTCGGTCTAAATGAATGACCCTCTTTGTAGTTAAGAGTACAAAAGCTGTGCACGCTCAAAACGTACATAGTCGTATCAGAATAATATGACCACCTACCTAATAATGGGAATACCCACCATTGGCCCGGATGACGCAGCGAGACGATGTGGCATGGACGCAATGTAGTCGTGGAGGGTTGCCTGACGCACACGTGAACATTTCGACTATAGTAGAGCATGGAGGTTCCGGAGATGACGTGGTTGTGAGTCGGCACGTCTAACCTGTCGATTCAAAGAGCGTTACAAGTGCTCTATGGAATTGAGGTAGGAAGCTCCCGCCTGCCAAGAAAGAACGGAGACATTTCTGTCGTGTTCCTGGAACCAGTTGCGCACATCCTTAGCGACGTGGCACGGCGTGTTGTTCTGTTGGTAGACACCATCGCCACCAGGTTAAATGTTCAAAATGAAGGGATGCATGTGGTCAGCGAGGACGAACAAGCAGCCATTGGCTTTTAAAGACCCATCCTGCCGCCCCGGTGGCGCAGTGGTCTAAGGCGCTGGCCTCTGATCATTCGTCCGTAAGGGGTCTGGGTTCGAATCCCGGTCAGGCATGGATGTTGTGTTTGTCTTACGGCACTGGCTCTCTCCCTTCCCTGGAACCAGTGACCCTAAATTAGGGACGGGCAACTGCTTATAGCCCATTGAGTTGCTCACGGTGGTCGTTAAACCTCCAATCAAAAAAAAAAAAAGAAAAAACACCCATCCAGTGGTCTCAGCGGTCCAAATTCATACCAGGAAAACACCCTTGCCGCCCCGGTGGCGCAGTGGTCTAAGCGATGGCCTCTGAATATTCGTCCGAAAGGGGTCCGGGTTCGAATCCCGGTGAGGCATGGATGTTGTGTTTGTCTTACGGCACTGGCTCTCTCCCTTCCCTGGAACCAGTGACCCTAAATAAGGGACGGGCGACTGCTTACAGCCCATTGAGTTGCTCACGGTGGTCGTTAAACCTCCAATAAAACAAAAACAAAAAACAAAAACACCCTCCAATCATGCACACTGCTACCGCCGTTCTATACTTGACCGACAAGCGTGTCTGGGTGTTCGTTCTCGTGTGTCGGACGCGGCATCCGCCACCTCCCGTCACTTCTATGGAGTAGAAACCTCGATTCGTTGAAGAAGTCAACCTTTTCCCATTCTCCCACTGTCCAATGACAGTAGATAAATGCGAACTGCAGACGTCGTTGCCGATGGACCCGGGTTAACATGATAGCCTTGACGCAAAGTTGACTCAGGAGACCGATGCGCAACAGGGGTCGCTCTACTGTTATCGGGGACACGTACCTGTGTGTCCTAGCATTCATTTGCATGGTCAATTGCTGCACTGTTGCGCGTTGATTACCCTTTACCAGGCAACTGAGGCGACGTTCTTCTCTGGGGTCGATGGCCTTTGGGGCTCCACAGTTATGACGCCATGAGGTACTCGGTGTGCCAGCGGTCCATTCTTGGTACACCCTTACTACAGCACTTCGCGAACAGCAGCCTGCTGTTTTTTAGGTGCTTCCACCCTTGGCGCGATAGCCGATGACCATTGCTTTTCTAATGTCCGTCAAATCACTACACTACCTATGCCCATTGTGCTCACGTCACGCACTATGGCCTATCTGTCCTGACCGGTCGCTTATATCTCCGTGTGGTCGACCTTGTCACCTGCAGTCTGTGACGCGGCTCTTTTTATATAGTGGTGTGACGCAGTACATATAAGTTTTCTTCACTGGGAGTCTTTTTCAGGGAATTAGTTAGACATCAAGTGCGTGTGACAGAGCATAAATGCGTTTCGTGTCTAACTACTAAGGATGGGTCGGAAATCACGTCTCAGCAACTTGGTCACCGTTACTGAAAAATCACTGTAACAGTTATGATCAGTGATAAAAAAGTAACAATTACAAATTCAGTGTTATGAATGTCACCGTCAGCCGTGCCGTTGTAGGCTTGGGGACAAAAATCACAGTAATGTCATAGTTTCGGTTACCATGCCGCTATATCTAAATCATTCGTACCCTTTTCTGTTGAAACACCATAGAAGTCGCTAGTGATGTGAGCTTTCATTCAGTCTCCCCTTTTTCTCACGCTTATGCTGGTGATTTTCTCTCTGTTACAAGGGAGACGGTGACTCGCCGCTCCGTTACTTCCCCGTGACGCATGTCGCAAACAGTGATTTTGTGAATGTTACAAGTAACATGGTGGCTCGGAATTCACGCTTTTCTACTCTTCCGTCATCTCTGCCGTAAATGATGATTTTGTCACCGTTTAAAATCCCCGTTGGCTCCGGGAAACAGCGACTGTGATTAAATAAATCACTAGTAATTCCATCTCTACTAACCTCTGTCGAGGAAAAGCCCCTCAGTAGAGAGTGAAGGCTTGGCGGTGCCGTATACTGTATTTTCAGGCCCATCCCTAGAAGTTTTGTCACCCTCAGGCAAGAGATGCAGTGTCGCCCCTAGTGTATAAATAAATAGAATAATAATGGTCTATTAATGTAATTTTATTATTAAACTGTTGAACTCCGAAATACTTACGAAAATCAATTTAACCCTGCTTTTAATTTAAATATAATTTTGTTGCTGACCTATTGCGTAACAAAATGCTTATAAACACATTAAAAATATTTTCCTGCTGCAAGATCTTTAACATCTTCCAGATTGAGACATGAGTCATTTCGGCTTCATTTGATAAAACGAAAAGACCTACTATAGTCTTTCCTCAGTCATAGTTGACCTCAGATCGTTCTTTATAAGCTTTAACTTCAAAAAATCCCTTTCAGCACTGACAACATTTAATGGTATAGTCAAAAGAACACGCAACACAATTTCTGTGTTTGGATATATTTCTTTTAAATTGCGGTCATAAATTAGTGTTAGCATATCTTGTGGTCGAGATTTTCGTTCAACAAGTAGGCACGACAATTTTTATTCTTCAAAGAGTTCCACTGCGTCAATATCATGTGTATCATTTGAGGTGAGAATAATTTCCAAATATTTACAATGTTGTAACAGTGTTCCGAACGTCCAGTTAACTAAGGGGATAATGTCATACAAAAACTTGAAATGTGAACTTTGGTAAACCCAATTGCAATTTTTTTCGGGATTATGGAGTGGGGCTTCATCTTTACATTTATAATAATATTGCATCTTTTTTATTCGTCTTCGAACTTGTTTTTCTGTAGGAAATTCTGGAGGTATTTCGAATATATTGTTTAAAGGCTCGCATGCTGGATACTTTACTTTAGCAAATCCGTTTTCCCTGGTAATCTTTTAAAAATGTCAATGCACCTGAAAGTGACGCAACAGCAGCCTGTATATCAAAGTTTATGTATTGTAATTGCTTAGTCACTGGGTGCATGATGTTTAATATGTCATACCAAATGATAATGGGACGTATCAATTTAAAATTGCAAATATTTTCCAAGACATCACATGCATTTGACCTAGACAGTAAATCATGCAAACCTTTAAAATTCTGATCTTCCTGATTTCCGAAACACAACGGAACTGAATTTGACCGTTTTCTTTAAACATTTGGCGCCGCCCTGAGGTTTGTGCCGCCCTCAGGCGTCGCCTGACTTGCATAATACCAAGGGATGGGACGGGTCTGCGTATTTCCCACTTATAATGTTTTGTAAAATTAGTGAAAATGGTCTGTAAGCATTGCATTGATGAGTACCGAGAAAGGTTTTCAAAAACATTGAGAAAGCATAAAGCCTTTCCGCAGAAAGTCTTACTTGGAGGCCTCAAATAAGCTATGCATGCAGTAATTAACCTTCAGAGCAACACAGATAATGCTACATTTTGATCTACGCTAATACATTTAATTGGTAAACAATAAATGACAATCGCAGATCTTGTTGTTAGAGCTCAAAAGCAATGGAAGGGTATCAAATTCACCTCCGCCCTCCACTTTAGTTTCCCCTATAGTTCGTCAATGTAGTCAATCGACTCCAACATTCGGTAACTGGGCACGTAAAGTTCTACCATAAACATTTTGATACCCTTAAATGTCCCACTTCTCGATTATGTGTCGACGTTCCTTCCAAAATGTAAAGAATCTAAATACTAAGCATACATATTTACCTAAAATTATAGTCCATTTTAGTGGTAGTTGAGTAATTCGTGTTTATGGACGCGCTCCACACAACGAGTGCCTGGGTCAATCTCGTAAGTATACCGGCCCACACACACACACATTTTTGTTATTTTTTATGTCCACGCCTCTATGACAAGAGGGTTTTCCTTACCACCCTCACGATTTGTTCGCTGGTCGGAGGTTTTTCCTTTAGAAAGATCAGGGAAACGTGTGTCAAGTGCATCCCTAGAAACCACTGTAAGGAGAGAAACCACTGTAAGGAGAGAAACCACTGTAAGGAGAGAAACCACTGTAAGGAGAGAAACCACTGTAAGGAGAGAAACCACCTTGGTGACTCTGGAATAGACGAATATTTTAATTTCGTGCCAATGCAAACTTTCCACATTGGTTTTTTGACGATGAACTCAGTTCTCGTCGAATTAAATGAAATGAGAACTTTCCTCATTACTGTCCAGTCCTGTTTGTGTTTTCCATTAGTCATGTTTGTTCGGTGAATATGTTTTAGCCTGTTAAAAGGATTAATATGTTAAAAGGATTAATATGTTCAAACTGAACTGGATAGAAAATATCCTAATTAATAACCCAAGGACAGTTTTTGCAAGGACAGCTTTACCCTGAAATGCCAAAAGTCATGGGATAGCAGTATGCAAATTTTTAACTGGCGCTGCCGTCGTATAAAGGCTTCGAAGCACGCCACGGGTTTTATCAGTTGCGAGGTGTAATCTCGTGAGACAGGTTAAACAACCGCTAGTAGGATTATGGCAAGTCGGCGTGAATTATCGGAGTTGGAACGAGGCATGGTAGTGGGAGGCTAACGGAGGGTACATTACATTTTCGAAGTTGTGCTAACATTCAAAATTCCTCGATCCACGGGGTCATGTATGTACCGAGAATACGTACCTCATGGAAGGCATTACCAATCATCATGAAGAGAGCAGTGGCTGATCACGGGTGCTGAATGGCCGTGACCATAGGCTTCTGGCCAGGATTGTCCATGGTAACAAACAAGCGACACTGGCTCAAATAAAATCCACATTCAATGGAGGATGTACCAGAGACATATCCATCAGGTCAGTACAGCGTAATTTAGCGTCAGTGGGGTATAGGAGCAGAAGGTACACCAGAGTGCCTTTGTTAACACCACGACATCGGAAACAGCGTCTCACCTAGACTCGTGAACTCGGTAATGGACAAGAGACAATATATCTCGTGCAACCATAGAGTTAATCTTACATACAGCTGTCTCGGCACGATGCATAACACTCTCATCTAATACACACAAGCCTTAGAAGTATAAAATATTTAATTGAATCTAAAACCAGTTTGTACAGATAAAAGCAACTTTAAAAAACAGGCAAGATCTTTCGAGTCTTCACAAGACTCATTATCAAGCCAAAGTACAGCCCAATATGCAGTGAACAAGACTATATATGTACAAGTAAGCAACCGTTATGCATCTGTAACTACAGCAACATCTAGGTGTACATGAGCTGTAATCACAGAAATGAACTTTCACGATATTTAATCTAAGTTTCCGATGATTTTAGTTTTCTAACATATTGACGCCAAGGTAATGGTAAATTACTGGGAAGGTCTTCATTGCAACATAGATCATCAAACCTGTGATAAATAATGATTCTGTGAAAAATGTATCTCGTTTATTTTTTGGAAAAGCCAGATGATTCACGGTTTCCCAACGAGGGCTATATTTGCCTTCGGCTAACAAACGTGAAATGGCTGTAGTCGTTGTTCTTGTTTTGATATAGTACTTGTGTTCGGAAACCCGGACACCTAACCTCCGAGGTGTCACGTCAATTCGTCGCGTGCGTCAATTCGTCGACTACGTCAATTCGTCGCCTGCGTCAATTCGCCGCGCGTCAATTCGTCGACTACGACAATTCGTCTCGCGTCAATTCGTCGCATGCGTCAATTCGTCGACCACGACGATTCGTCGCGGACAAATTCGTCGACTACCTCAATTCGTCGACTACGTCAATTCGTCGCGTTTACAGATTTTGGTTACATACAAAACGAATCCAGGAAAACGTACGATTTCGAACGTCTTGCTCCCCGATCAAATTTATAAAATTTGGCCACGCAGACAGAATAGGAATATTACGTTTTTCTTTGGCACTAAAAATATTAGACGGTAGACGGTTTTTGGAACGGGGCAGGGCCCGGTTGGACAGAGCCCCCCATATACAAAATTTTCGTAAAATCTACAGTTTTCAATTCAGAACCACCAAATCTGGTATACTATCTCGTGGTATTCTAACTTAGACTGTAGACGGTTTTGGGAAGCGGTTGGAGAGGGGGAAGGGTTAGCCCCCCCCCTACAGAAATGCCGTAAAATATAGTTTTCAATTTAGAACTACCAAATTTGGTATATTATCTCATGGTACTCTAACTTAGACGGTCGACGGTTTTTGGAACGGGTCAGGGGCCCGGTTGGTCAGAGCCCCCCATACACAAAATATTCGTAAGATCTAGAGTTTTCAATTCAGAACCACCAAATCAGGTATCCTATCTCATAGTACTCTAACTTACACGGTTGTCAGTTTTTGGAACGGGTCAAGGCCCGGGAAGTCAGAGCCCCCCCCCCCCCCTACATAAAGTTTTTTCGTAAAATCTCGTTTTCATTTCAAAACCATCAAATTTGCTATCATGAAACTCTAACTTAGAAGCTAAACGGTTTTTGGTAGGGGTTGGTGCCCGCGGGTTCGGAGCCCCCCCCCCTCATAAAAAATTTCGTAAAATCTACATTTTTCATCTTAGAACCACCAAATTTCGTATACTATCTCATGGTACTCTAACTTTGACGCTAGACGGTTTTTGGAAGGGTTGGAGCCCGCGGGGTCGGGGCCCCACCCTCATAAAAATTTCGTAAAATCTACATTTCAAAATTGCCTTTATTCTTCAGTAAAATAACATTTATATGTACATGACAATGGAATTCTGCCAATAAATACAGCGGTATATACATCAGCTGGAAAGTTCCAGTGAAACGTAAAACAAAATATTGTTAAAATCATAAAAAAAAATTATTTCGCCACGTAGGGCGAAGGAGAGGCAGACAATAAAGCACGAGCGATACAAACGAAAATGTTTACCTACAGTATTGTAGACAGGGCAAGACATGATTCTATACTATGCACAAATTCCAATTAAGCATTACTACCATACTAAAGATTAAACATTAGGTACTAATTCACAGAAATGCAACAGTGATGCTACATTCAAAATTTACAACATATGTACAGAAGTATTCAGTGACAAGGGGAAATAACGCTAAATGTACTCAGAAGGGCATCTTGTTACATTATATTATACACACAGTGACTAATATTTTAAAAAATATTCAACATAATGATGGGGACATTGCGTGGGCAGTAAACTGTGCAGAAGGAAGAATTATATACAACAACATAAAACCCAACATCATCGAAGAGAACATGGGAAACATGGTGAGCTATCTTCAATGGCACATTAAAACAGAAAAATCACAAATAGCGAAGCACCAAAATTAATACGTAAAAGCATGATTTGTTACAGTGAACGTGGGCGACAACAAAAAATCCCACTTATAGGTTGAGTTGTAACTGCAAATTGTGGATATGGAACCACCCAGCCGATTGGGCCCAAGTGGATTGAAAAACGCTATCGGTGTTTGTTGAGGCAGCACGAGAGTGCTCCATTTGGAGGCGAGTGGTTAACCGTGCTAGGAAGCGTCTCCGAATGATAGCACTTGCCTCCTGAGGAGGTGGAGTAAGAGCAGGGAGGCGTTGTTCAAGATGGAAAGCATATACAGTGAACTTCACAAGAAGAAAAATATAACGGCACACAGGAGGCAAGTGAGTAGGTGGATGCTTTGTTTGGAGAAGCCAAGCATATGCAAGAAATGGTAACGATCGAGCACAAATTCGATCAGCAAGACGAAATGCTGTGTTTAGGACTGGCAGGAGAACGGGGCAGAATAGGTATTGATGTTGGACGTCGCTGACTTCAGGGCAAAAGGAGCACTGCGGAGAGGTGAGAAGGGTCATGCGAAACAGTACTGATGGGGCGGGGAGACGAAGGTGAAGAAACTGCCAATGGACATTGAGTTCAACAGGGGAGGAAAGGGCAGAGGTAGATCCTGTCCAGATGACGGGGAGAAGAGAAGGAGGAGCAGAATGAACAGAAAGTGGAAGTGCGGGAGTGGAAAGAAGAAGCCAATAAAGAGAAGAGGAGGAGAGAGAAGTAACTACAACCGGGGAGCTACGAATGAGGAGAAAGAACGGTAGGGAAAGAGGAGCAGAGGGGACCGAGAAGAGACCATCAGGTGAAGCGAGGAGTGGAAAGAGGCTCCAAAGCGCTGTGCGAAGAAGAAGATATTCGTTAGCAAGAGTAATGGTTGGAGATAGAAACAGGGAAGAAAGAGGTCTCCAGGTTAGATCAGAAGTTACGAGAGAACGGACAGTTATCACACCAGAGCGGATCCAATGAGGAAAGTAAAAGTAAGGGAGGTTAGGAGGGTGAATAAGAGAAGAGAAGAAGAGAGGTTCATCTAGGAGATCAAGAGTTGAAGAAGGAAATGAACGAAGAAGAGGAAGCGAACGAAAGAGAGAAAGGCCCTCTCGCAGGACAGGAGGGAGGTGGGACGGGAGAAGAGAGTATGCATCCATCTTCAGAAACAGTAGGAAGGTGAAAGATGGGTCACGGGAAGAAGCTAGAACATTCAAGATAGTGGTAAGGGACGGAACAGTTGAAGTGGCAAGGCGAATGAAATGAATAATGCGATGTGTTTTATAAAGGAAAGCTGGATCAGGAAGCTGGATGCCACCCAAAGAGGCTGGCAGATGAAGCGTGGCAGGTTTAACCCAGTGATGTGAAGACCAGATGACGGAAGTTGAGAGGCGAGTGATGGTCATCATTTGTGACACGGGCACAACCGTCGACATCCAAGAGTATTCGCATAGAGAGATAAGTTGTCGACGAACAACGGCTGCTCGTTGACGGAACGATGTGAAAGGGCGGGCCTTACTCCAGTAGGCAGCCGTCCGTTGTATCCGGGGAAGAAGAGCAGTCCAGGTGGCAGATGCAGAAGCCAAGGGCAATCCGACATACGCACCGAGGATCTTCTGTGTAGTGGCTGTCCACTGCGCACCAAAAGGAGCATCGGTGCGGGCAGTCCATGCCCCGCACCCCAAGGAGCATCGGTGCGGGCAGTCCATGCCCCGCACCATAAGCCAGTACTTTTAGTGGCATTCAGCGCTGCTCCAGATAATGCAACATACTGTTGATATACAGAATACAGGCGATCAAATTGAGATTCATCCCGGACGCAAAAGGTCACATCATCAGCATAGGCGGTGAAAATTATTCGATGATGACGAGTACTAGCCACTGTCGGCGGTAGGACATCCAGGAGTGATCTTTGGGCTGCTAACAGGAAAGGCCGGAGAGCGGACATCCTTGCCGGATGCCTCGCTTAAACGGAATTGGAGCGGTTAGAAATGTGGCCGCTCGAACATGGAAACTGGCGCCCTGATAAAGGGCCAAGAGTGCGGAAGAAAAGGTACGAGGAAAGCCAAATTGTGAAAGGACAGCAGAGAGATAAAAATGAGAAACGTTATCAAAAGCGGACTTTTGATCCAGATTGAGAAAGGCAAGAGTTTCAGAAAAAGAGCGAGCGAGGAAGTGAAGATGAAGGAGAAGAGAAACGTTAGTGGAAATAGTCCGACCAGGCACAGTGTATGTCTGGTCAGGAGAAATAACGAAAGAGAGAACAGAATTAAGGCGACGGGATAAGAGTTTTGTATAGAACTAATAGTCAGTGTTTAGGATGGAGATAGGGCGCCAGTTTCCAACATCCAAGAGGTCACCCTTCTTAGGAAGGAGGATGGTGTGTGCCAAAGTAAAGTCGGGCGGTAACGCAGGAGAGGAAAAAGCAGACGAGAAACACGCAGACAGAAAAGGCTGAAGGCACGGTAGAAAAGCACGATAAAAGGACAGAGGAAGGCCGTCAGGTCCAGGAGCGGCATGAGGATTGAGAGTAGCGAACGCCTCGCGGAGTTCGCGAAGAGAGAAAGGAGAGAGTAAAGAAGTAGATAAAGTAGAGGGGACCTGAGGAAGAGAGGAGAGAAGAGGAGAAGCTAATGAGGATGAAGACTGCGTTACCGCACTGTACTTGGCGCTGAAATACTGTCTGGTGAAAGTGCATAGCTTCGATGGGTTCGAAGTGATGGAACCATCCTGGAGGCGAAGATGACGCAAAGATGTAGCAGAACGATGTTGAGATTCCAAGGCGGTTAAGTAATCGTGAGAATCAGCTGTAGGGGAGAGATGCAAGAAATGCATCCTGCAGGCTGCATCGGATGCGCGAGGAAGAAGCAAAGCGTGGAGATCTGCCAGATAGCCGGGGTATTGCGGATCAAGAGAGATCATCGACAATAGAGCACGTAGATTTGCAATTTTCATATCGCTCTCATTCCGAGAGGCATGGGAGTAGCGCCGTACAAAAAGGACCAAGTCATGTTTGACACTGAGATACAGTTGCATCGCGTCGGACGTAGTATCAAGAAGGGGCTGACGTCTTCGGAGGAACTCACGCACAGCAACACAAAATTGTTGATCATCCAGGAGCGAGTCCAGAAAAGTCCATACTCGTTAAGTCCTTGAAGGTGAAGGCGAAACACACACCGACAGACTGACAATACTGTGGTCTGAAGCGGAGGAAGGATGATGGGCAGCAGCTGCGATCGACGGGAGAAGAGCAGTCGAAACATAAAATTTATCCAACCGTGCTGCCGTAGTGCTGCCATGGATGGAAGAGCGCCAGGTAAAAGAGATTTCCGACGGGTGTAGATGCCGGAATGCATCAACCAATTGAAAATCATCAACTAGCTGGGAAATCTGTAATACACGTTGTCTGCGGTATTCTCCAACGGTTGAATTGCGGTCAAGGGCCGGCAACAACGTACAATTGAAATCTCCGCCGATGAGAATATATTCAGACGGTGGGATGCATGACAGCTCTGTACGGAGTGTGGAGAGAAGATCAGGTAACAGACGTTCATCACAGGGGACATATATGTTAAAAACATGATAGGTCACGTTTTCAATGCAAAAGACAGCGACCTGGAGGTTGTCCACATGTAAGGCACGAATCACTGGCGTCGAAATCAGAGGGAGTAGGCTTTGATGGATCCCAAGTGCAAGGCCACCATTCCGTCCAACTCGATAAGCATGGTGAAAATCGTAGGGCCAAGCCCGCCAACGAGAGAACAAAGTGGTAGCAGAGCAATTGGTCTCTTGGAGCAAGAGAAGATCTGCGTGTAGAGGCGCCAAGTCCTCATACACTAGAGCATTTCTAGGAGAAGCAGAGAACCCTCTGCAGTTAAGTGTGACCACCTTGAATCGGTAGGTCCTTCCCAGGTCGACACGCACGTGCGCTGGAATCTGTTATTTTCTTCGCTTGCTTCTTCATTCTGTCAACACTAAATTTGAGATCGGGATAGGAAAGCACAAGATTTCGATACACAGATATCACACTAGAAACTTGGGTTAGAACAGTAGGAAGATCAAGCAAATGACGTGCAACAAACTGATTAAAGAATCTAGGATGTTTATGAGAGCATAATACTTCATATATTTTTGAAGAGAAAGCGGACCTACCGGTATATCCGCCTTCGCTTCAGCTAGGTATCGGAGAAAAGAATATAGGGAAAGCACTGGGGGTGGAGTCTTAGAACCTGGAATCACAGCAGGGTGTCGACTTGTTCGTGGCGAAGTACGACGTTGAGAGAAGGAGCGGGAAGATGAGTCAACAGAACGACCTCTTGCAGCACCGATGCGAGGAGGGAGCGGAGTCTGCAGAGCACTCCAGGACTCCCGTCGAGCAGGCTTGCTGGTAGTTGTAGGGTCAGAGTGATTGCCAGAAGTGTCACTAGCAGTAGGGCAGTCCATGTCAGTAACTGTACTTGGAGTGTCTTCATCCGATGGAAGATGAAGGTCAGCAGTCAGGTCAGCTGGAGCTGCAAGAAACGCGGGCGGAGCTGTCGGTACCAGATGAGGAAAGTCCTCTGTCAACAATTGTGGGGCAGGACCCCGTGGAGGAAGGCCGATGGCAGAGCAGGTTGATGAAGTTCTGAAGACACCTCCTTAGAAACGGTAGGGGTGGACGACACAGGGCTGTCACGAGTGACTTTTGGTCCCGAAGACTGAGGTACAGCAGGGCGGCGGAAGCACTCACTACGTTGATGGCCATACGCCTTACAAGTCTGACAATGAAAGGAGGTTAAAACGTCGATGCGTCGGATTTGATCTCCGCATTTTACAGTGAAGAGAGTAGGAAAAGACTTGATATGTTCATCCGAAGAGAATACTACTCGCGCAACTCGTCGGGCACTTTCAATCGAACGATCATCCTCGTCCTTTGGAGCAGCGGAGTGTGTGGTAATGTTACCCACAACACGACCGGATTGCATAAAAAAAGCACAAAGCATAGCATCTGTGACTTCAGGATGTACTGGGTACATCTCGACCGTTACTGGTCTCTGGGCGACAGGCTCAGGAAATAATTGGTGATCACCAACAACCAGCCCAGTCTGTAAGACAGAGGTAGCATCTGCCGCATGAAAAAATAAACAATGACACTCGGCCCTCTGCGCGACATATGACGTATCGCTGACGGAGAGAACTTTTGTTTTAGAGCAGTTGAGTACATTTTGAGTGGTGTGTCTGGCAGCGCCTCAAAGCACACACCCAACTCAGTAGCCGTGGTGAAAGAGGTACCTGCTGGAGAATCCACTGGAATTTCGAGCACAACCTCATTACCAGAGCGACGGACATGAGGTTTTAAAGCTGCGACTTCCGCTCGCATGGAATTAGACTTGGGCTGAAGCCTTTGGGAAGTTACCGCTGAAGAATAGGAACGAGGAGCAGTAGAAGTGGAGGTTGAAGGCAGAGGAGCACCGCCATCCATTGAAGGCAGAGGAGCATCGCCATCCATTGAAGGCAGAGGAGCACCGTCATCCATAGTGTCCATGACGTCAACTGTCACTATATGAGAAGCAGCTGGGGCAAGAGCTGTAATAGTGACGTCAGGGGAGGAAAACGATACGCCGCCAACGGTTGACGTCGCCCCGGAGGGCAACGTGACAACGCCACCGCTGGGCAAAGTGCCGTGATCACCGGAAGTGATGTCAGGGTTGACAACACCACCGGATGACGCCATTTTAATGGCGCCGAGATAACTAGGCTTCTACCAGCTCGGTAGGAATTTTAAACACGACGATAAGAAACGAAAAAAGGCACTCACGACTTCGGGAGATGTCCGAAACGAATCACCAAACCTTTATAGTGGAGGTAAGCACAAACCTAGTTATCCTAGTAGCCTAAATACTTGAAATACAAACAAAACTCACGGAGCACAATCTACAGTTTTCAATTCAGAACCACCAAATCTGGTAAAATCTACAGTTTTTATCTTAGAACCACCAAATTTAGTATACTATCTTATGGTACTCTAACTTACACGGCAGACCGTTTTTGGAACGGGTCAAGGCCCGGGGGTCACAGCCCCCCACATACAAATTTTTCTTAAAAACTACAGTTTTCAATTCAGAACCACCTAATCTGGTATACTATCTCATGGTACTCTAACTTAGACGCTAGACGGTTTTTGTAAGGGGTTGGAGCCCAGGGGTCAGACCCCCCCCCGAATAAACACTTTTTCGAAAAATCTACAGTTTTCAATTTAGAACCACCAAATTTGGTATACTATCTCATGGTACTCTAACTTAGACGCTAGACGGTTTTTGGAAGGGGTTGGAGCCCGCGGGGTCGGGCCCCCCCATAAAAATTTCGTAAAATCTACAGTTTTTATCTTAGAACCACCAAATTTGGTATACTATCTTATGGTACTCTAACTTAGTCGGCAGACCGTTTTTGGAACGGGTCAAGGCCCGGGGGTCACAGCCCCCCACATACAAATTTTTCTTAAAAACTACAGTTTTCAATTTAGAACCACCTAATCTGGTATACTATCTCATGGTACTCTAACTTAGACGCTAGACGGTTTTTGGAAGGGGTTGGAGCCAGAGGGGTCAGACCCCCCCCCGAATAAAAACTTTTTCGTAAATACTACAGTTTTCAATTTAGAACTTCCAAATTTGGTATACTATCTGATGGTACTCTAACTTAGACGCTAGACGGTTTTTTGAAGGGGTTGCAGTCCGGGGGTCACCCCCCTCATAAAAATTTCGTAAAATCTACAGTTTTCATCTTAGAACCACCAAATTTGGTATACTATCTTATGGTACTCAAACTTAGACGGCAGACCGTTTTTGGAACGGGTCAAGGCCCGGGGGGGTCAGAGCACCCCACATACAAAATTTTCTTAAAAACTACAGTTTTCAATTCAGAACCACCTAATCTGGTATACTATCTCATGGTACTCTAACTTAGATGCTAGACGGTTTTTGGAAGAAGTTGGAGGCCGGGGGTGCGACCCCCCGAATAAAAACTTTTTCGTAAAATCTATAGTTTTCAATTTAGAACCACCAAATTTTGTATATTATCTCATGGTACTCTAACTTAGACGGTAGAAGGTTTTTGGAACGGATCAAGGCCCGGGGGTAAGACCCCCCCCACATACAAAATTTTCTTAAAATCTTTATTTTTCAATTCAGAACCGCCAAATTTTGTGTCATCAAACTCTAACTTAGCGGGAGACGGTAAGTGAAAGCGCAACATTATTAACTTGATTTGTTATGCAAACCTTATAAATACGACCACAGCGATTAAAAGTTACTAAAGAGTCCTTGTAAGTAATATTTTTTGACCGAGTGCAAGTACAGTTTACGAAATGTCAACAGGTCAAAATATCTAAAGTAACAATGAAATTTGGGATATTTCTTTTTTCTTTCTTTTTATTGCAGTTTTGACACTTGTATTAAGTTTTAAAAACATATATTTCTGCTATCGTATATCTTGATTGTGCTTTAAACAGAATTTCTTACCATGTTTTGGGTATTTTGTTTCGTGTGGTTGCAGTTTTTTTAATGTTTTGGGCATTTCATTTTGTGTGGTTACTTCTTTTTATGTTTTGGGCATTTTACTTTGTATGGGTGTTTTTGTTATGTTTTTGTTCTTTTTGTATGTGGAGGGCTGTGACCCCCGGGGCTTGACCCGTTCCAAAAACGATCTGCCGTCTAAGTTAGAGTACCATAAGATAGTATACCAAATTTGGTGGTTCTAATATGAAAACTGTAGATTTTACAAAATTTTATGAGGGGGGCAGACCCCCCGGGCTGCAACCCCTTCAAAAAACCTTCTAGTGTCTAAGATAGAGTACCATGAGATAGTATACCAAATTTGGTGGTTCTAAATTGAAAACTGTAGTATTTACGAAAAAGTTTTTATTCGGGGGGTCTGACCCTCCGGGCTCCAACCCCTTCCAAAAACCGTCTAGCGTCTAAGTTAGAGTACCATGAGATAGTATACCAGATTAGGTGGTTCTGAATTGAAAACTGTAGTTTTTAAGAAAATTTTGTATGTGGGGGGCTCTGACCCCCGGGCCTTGACCCGTTCCAAAAACGGTCTGCCGACTAAGTTAGAGTACCATAAGATAGTATACCAAATTTGGTGGTTCTAAGATGAAAACTGTCGATTTTACGAAATTTTTATGAGGGGGCCGACCCCCCGGGCTGCAACCCCTTCAAAAAACCTTCTAGCGTCTAAGATAGAGTACCATGAGATAGTATACCAAATTTGGTGGTTCTAAATTGAAAACTCTGGGGGGGCCTAAATCCCCTTCCAAAAACCGTCTAGCGTCTAAGTTAGAGTTTCATGTTACCAAATTTGATGGTTCTGAAACGAAAACTAGATTTTACGAAAATTTCTTATGTTACTCCCCGGGTCTTGACCCGTTCCAAAAACCGACAACCGTCTAAGTTAGATTACTATGAGATAGGGTACCAGATTTGGTGGTTCTGAATTGAAAACTGTGTGTGGGGGCTCTGACCAACCGGACCCCTGACCCGTTCCAAAAGCAGTCTAAGTTAGAGTACCATGAGATAATATACCAAATTTGGTAGTTCTAAATTGAAAACTATATCTTACGGCAATTCTGTAGGAAGGGGGGCTCAACCCCCCTCTGCAACCGCTTCCCAAAACCGTCTGCAGTCTAAGTTAGAATACCACGAGATAGTATACCAGATTTGGTGGTTCTGAATTGAAAACTGTAGATTTTACGAAAATTTTGTGTATGGGGGCTCTGACCAACCGGGCCCAGCCCCGTTCCAAAAACCGTTTACCGTCTAATATTTTTAGTGCCAAAGAAAAACGTAATATTCCTATCCTGTCTGCGTGTCCAAACTTTATAAATTTGATCAGGGAGCAAGATGTTCGAAATCGTACGTTTTCCTGCATTCGTTTTGTATGTAACCAAAATCTGTAAACGCGACGAATTGACGTAGTTGACGAATTGACGTAGTCGACGAATTTGTCCGCGACGAATTAACGCAGTCGACGAATTGACGCGCGACGAATTAACGCGCGACGAATTGACGCAGTCGACGAATTGACGCGCGACGAATCGTCGCAGTCGACGAATTGACGCAGTCGACGAATTGACGCACGCGACGAATTGACGTAGGCGACGAATTGACGCGCGACGAATCGTCGCAGTCGACGAATTGACGCAGTCGACGAATTGACGCACGCGACGAATTGACGTAGAACCATCGTCCGAAGTGTGGATCCAATCTATGCCCCACGTTGGTCATTGGGAAGCTCAGGTTGCAATGGTATCCACCATGTGTGAGTTCCGTGCACACCCTATCACGGTCTTGTTTTATTATTTTGAAGATATATAGTCTACATATATAGTCTTATTCGCTGCACATTGGGCTGCACCTTGGTTTGATAATGAGTCTTGTGAAGACTCTAAATATCTTTCCTGATTTTTAAAGTTGCTTTTATCTGTACATACTAGTTTTAGATGTAAATAAATATTTTATACTTCTGAAACTTGCGGTTGTTAGCTTAAAGTGTTACACATCGTGCCGAGACAGCTGTATGTAAGATAACTCTAACGGTAATGGACACTGGTAATCTGGCAACATGTGGCGTGGTACGATGAGTCACGCTACCAGTTGTTAAAAGCAGATGGTAGGATTTGGGTGTGGCACAGACCCCATGAGGCCATGGACCCAAGCTGTCAACAAGGCACTGTTCAAGCTGGTGGTGGTTCCATACATGTGTGGGGTGTCATTAAGTGGCCCGGTTTGGGTCCTCTGGTCCTCGTAAACACGTCATTAACCGGTAATCGCTTTCTTGCCCTGCTGGCTGAAAAAATGCAGCCCTTCACATACTTTATGTACCCCAACAAGGATGGGAATTTCCAGACTGACAAAGCACCATGTCATCTAGCCCAAGTTGTCCAAAATTGGTTCGCGGAATATTCTGGACAGTTCAGGCGGACGTTTGGCCACCACGATCGCCCGACACGAACCCATTCGCACCCAATATACTGCACCTACGAATACCAGGGAGCCGTCCAGGGGGTACAGTGGTCTAAGCGATGGCTTCTGAGATGGGGTCCGAGTTTGACTCCATGTGAGGCATGGATGTTGTGGTTGTCTTACAGCACTGGCTGTCTACCTTCCCTGGAACCAGTGGTCCTAAACTAGGGAAGGGCGAGTGCTTTTAGTCCACTGGGTTGCTCACGGTAGTGGTCCTAATACCACCAACCAAAAAAACAAAAAAACAAAAAAATACCATGAAACTGTGGGTGTATGTTCAGACGGCATGACTCAACATCTCTCCAGAAGTCTTCCG
Organism: Macrothele yani; assembly: GCA_039090855.1. Taxonomy (NCBI): domain Eukaryota; kingdom Metazoa; phylum Arthropoda; class Arachnida; order Araneae; family Macrothelidae; genus Macrothele; species Macrothele yani. Next base: position 195,171,189 of record CM076995.1, read on the forward strand.
GCCACTTGTGGAATCGATGCCACGTCGAGTTTCTGTACTTCGCCAGGCAAGAGGAGCTCCTACACGATATTAGGTACGTATCCCGTGACTTTCGACACTTCAGTGTATATCGCTTAAGCATCATGGCTTTTTAAACACCTTTCCTTAATTTGGGCTGCCATGGAACTTTGTCTTGAGCGTGCATATTTTTGTTTTGCACGCTCAAAACAAAGTTCCATGAACTTTGTTTTGAGCGTGCTCTTTCGACGCACTTCGGTTATCTTACTCCAGTACAGCAGCTATTCCTCTTTTTGTAAATAACACCTCTGATTATTTTATCTATAAAGATCGTCTCAATAGACTCACAACTGCTAAAGGAGATTTCAATTCCTTGAACAACTAGGATGGAAACAGCTTCTTCTCTCTCAGAAATCAGAATACGACTGCTTCTGTTACCAATTGCGCTCTTTCCAGGTATAAATATCATCAGTTTTTTACTTGCTACTTTTGGTGTTTAAAATGTAAGAAATATCATATTATTTAAAAAAAATTAAGATTGTTTAATAGAAATTTCAAGCGTAATTAAAAAAAAGAGAGTTTCTAAAAAGTGTATTTATGGGATTATCAATTTCATGTGTACCATGAAAGAACAGTGTGCTCTTCCAGAAGGTTAAAACTTTACTTAATTGAAACACGTTGAGCATTTGACATAGGTATTGATATTTGTTTCAACCGAGATGGTATTACATTATTTATCTTTCCATACAACAAAGCGGAATGATTTTTGAGACCCTTAATTATCGAGGACAGAGCGCATTTCAACGAAATTTATACATTGATCTCTTTCAGGGAATAAAATTGTAGATTCTGGAACCGAGCCTTGTTGCATTGTTTTGAGAGATCTGAATTGTTACCCACTATTAAGCTGAGGGCTCGCCTTTGTTCCATTCTTCTGATGAATGTTAAGCTGTTGAGTCAATATACCCAAAACAAAAGACATGCAAAGTCCAATAATAAATCCAAAGTTAAACATTTGCTTCGTAAAACCGTAAAACTGAGAAGGACTGAACTGGCGCTCTAATTTGGATTCGGCACTGATTTCAAATATTTGATTCGTTTCAATCCACAATGAATGTAAATAATCCCCACCAGAGCGAAATATGCTGCCACGATGCCGTAAAACTTCATTTAATGCGGCCGTTTGCTTGTATTTCTAAATGCTGCGGGTAAAGGAAGAAAAGAACCTGACAGCAAATGTTTGAAAATGACCACCTCGTCTGCTATGTATACCTTAAGCTTAATAAAATGCGATCAGACCTGATGGTCTTGGATCAACAAGCAGTTGTGTCAACCTGATTTGTGGGATCTGTTTCTGTACACGAACGCGTTCTATGGCGTTATACGACGTTCATGACGTTCTATTTACCTGCAGAGAAAACTCTATGGATTTAAACACTGAAGGCATGGGCTGTGCAGGATTACGAAACAGCATTGCTTTTTAATACTTTTGAGTTACATTTACAATATTAATTAGATTAAACTTGTAAATTTCAGATTACGAATACAAGCTTAGTGTTAATGAGAACACATCAAAAAGGATTTGGCCGCATTTCTATACCATGCTTATGGGCTCATTTGTAAGATGCAGGCCCAAAAGCATATGGGTATACTGTTGAAACTACAGACGTAGTTCCTCAAAATATCAATGCACCTTTCATTCAAGCTGTGTCAGTTTGAGATGTATTACTGAGTTGACGGAGGAGGCAAAACGGCATGTTGCGGAGATAGTTCTTGCCGATGTAGTTCAGACAAAAGTTCTTTAGAATATATCACTCAGGCGTAGGAAGATGTGGCTTCGAAATTCATCACCGGGAAGAAGGTTTTTCCTTAATAATTTTTTGGTGTTAATTTCACATCGTATTCTTCAAAGCATGCCTCTGAGCTTCCAGGAAATTTACATCATCGTAAAACGTGCTACAGGGTCTTAAAGAAGACGAAGAGTTTCTTCTCTTTCATTAGTAGACACTTCCAACTTCCCTTTTTGATTCGTTGGTCACATAGCAAAACAAACTTTTGTGACGTCAAAAAATACACCGCTGAGCAATTACATTATGACTACCTACCTAATGAGCTGTAGAACTCACTTTAGTCGGCAAAATAGTGGGCAATCGGCGAAGCATCGGTTCGATGGGTGTCACATCAATTCGTCGCGTGCGTTAATTCGTCAACTACGTCAATTCATCGACTACGACGATTCGTCGACTACGACAATTCGTCGCGCATCAATTCGTCGCGCATCAATTCGTCGCCTGCGTCAGTTCGTCGCCTGCATCAATTCGTCGCGGACAAATTCGTCGACTACCTCAATTCGTCGACTACGTCAATTCGTCGCGTTTACAGATTTTGGTTACATACAAACGAATGCAGGAAAACGTACGATTTAAAATTTTCGTGAAATCTAGTTTTCATTTCAGAACCACAAATTTGGTATCATGAAACTCTAACTTAGACGCTAGACGGTTTTTGGAAGCGGTTGGAACCCGGGGGTCAGAGCCCCCCCCCCATGATTTTTTTGTAAAATCTACGGTTTTCATTTTAGAACCACAAAATTTGGTATACTATCTCATGGTACTCTAACTTAGACCGTACACCGTTTTTGGAACGGGTCAAGGCCCCGGGGGTCAGAGCCCCCCACATACAAAATTTTCTTAAAAACTAAATTCAAAATTGTCTTTATTCTTCAAATAAAAATAGCATTTCTATGTACATGATAGTAGAATTCTGCCAAGAAATACAGTGGTATATACATCAACTGGAAAGTTCCAGTGAAACGTAAAACAAAATAAACTACAGTTTTCAATTCAGAACCACGAAATTTGGTATACTATCTCATGGTACTCTAACTTAGACGCTAGACGGTTTTTGGAAGGGGTTCGAGCCCGGGGGTAAGAGCCCCGTCATAAAAAATGCCGTAAAATCTACAGTAATCAATTTAGAACCACCAAATTTGGTATACTATCTCATGGAACTCTAACTTAGACGGTAGACCGTTTTTGGAACGGGTCAGAGCCCCCCCCCCCCCCCCCCCCCCCATACAAAATTTTCTTAAGAACTACAGTTTTCAATTCAGAACCACCAAATCTGGTATACTATCTCATGATACTCTAACTCAGACGCTAGACAGTTTTTCGAAGGGGTTGGAGCTCGGGGGTAACATCCCCCCCCTCCCGTCATAAAAATGCCGTAAAATCCACAGTATTCAATTTAGAACCACCAAATTTGGTATACCAACTCATGGTACTCTAACTTAGACGGTAGACCGTTTTTGGAACGGGTCAAGGCCCGGGGGTCAGAGCCCCCCCTAATTTTTTTGTAAAATCTACAGTTTTCAATTCAGAACCTTTAAGTATGGTATCATGAAACTCTAACTTAGACGCTAGACGTTTTTTGGAAAGGGTTAGAGCCCGGGAGGTGAAAGCCCCCCCTCCCTCATAAAAATTTTGTAAAATCTACAGTTTTCAATTTAGAACCACCAAATTTGGTATACTACATCATGGTACTCTAACTTAGACGGTAGACGGTTTTCAGAACGGGTCGGGGCACGGGTGGTTAGACCCCCCCCACCCCCCACACCGCACACACAAATTTCGTAAAATCTATAGTTTTCAATTTAGAACCACCAAATTTGGTATACTATCTCATGGTGCTCTAACGTAAACGGTAGACGGTTTTTTGGAACGGGTCAAGGCCCGGGGGGTAAGTGCCTCCACATACAAAATTCTTCTTGACAAGTGGTCAGAAGCCAGCCCATAGATCACTCCGCCGCCGTAGCGGCACACGTTGAAATGTATTTTTCATACGGCCCCAAACGCTCTTATGGACATACTAGATTGAACTGGACGCAAATAAATCATTAATATAATTTGTACTAGCAGCGATACCAGTTATTTTCCAGGTACATATTACTATTTGTGGAATCACCAAGTTCAGCGGGTGAAAGTTAATGAATGAAAAAGATATACCTGTAATTTTCCAGTAAACTTATTTTAAATTTTTTTGATTTAGTTAATTTAATTTTGCGAAACAAAAAAGAAAGAAAAAGGAATGGGAATACCTACCTTCTAGGAGACACCTATAGAACTGCAGTACATCTGGCTTGTGCTTCTGTGAATCCCGCAACAAAGAAATGCAATGTACCTATGTGATGTCGATTGCGATCGACTTCACATTGGCATTGATCATCTTTTTCTTAATGTTTTGAATTTTGAATATCTGGAACTCTCTATTTACATGACATTATATTTCTTCCTGATAAGCCGTTCGTTGGTAGTGAAAGCTAAACTATATTGATTTGTGTTTTTAATACACCATTAAACGCATATTTTTGCACTTTATTGTTATCTACAGTCTCTAACTCAAACCGTAGGTTGGTTAGTTGGTAGGTTCATGGTTTATGGTGCAAGCCCCTCAAAGGGCCAAAGAGAGCCTTAGAACGTAGATAGGGTATACTTAAGAGTAAAAACCGGAGCTTTTTATGAAAATTTTGTTTGGGGCTTCCTTGACCAGGGCCCCGACCCCTTCCAAACACCGTCTACCGTCTAAGTTAGATAACCATGAGATAGTATACCAAATTTGGTAGTTCTAAATTGAAAACCGTAGATATTACGAAATTTTATGTTGGAGAGGGGCTCTCACCCCCCGGGTTCTAACCCCTTTAAAAAACTATCTAGCGTCTAAGTTAGAGTTTCATGATACCATATTTGATGGTTCTGAACTGAAAACTGTAGATTTTACGAAAAAAAATTATGGGGGCGGGCGCTCTGACCCCCGGGCCTTGACCCGATCCAAAAAACGGTCTACCGCCTAAGTTAGAGTACCATGAGATAGTATACCAAATTTGGTGGTTCTAAAGTGAAAACTGTTATTTTACTGAAGAATAAAGGCAATTTTGAAATGTAGATTTTACGAATTTTTTTATGAGGGGAGCTCTGACCCCCGGGCCTTGACCCGTTTCTAAAACGGTCTACCGTCTAAGTTAGAGTGCCATGAGATAGTATACCAAATTTGATGGTTCCAAATTGAAAACTAGATTTTGCGATTTTTTTTATGAAGGGGGCCCTTACCCCCCGGGCTGCAACCGCTTGCAAAAACGGTTTACCGTTTAAGTTAGAGTACCATGAGGTAGTATACCAAATTTGGTGGTTCTAAATTGAAAACCGAAATTTTTATGTGTGGGGCTTTCACTCCCGGGCTCTAACCCCTTCAAAAAAGCGTCTAAGTTAGAGTTTCATGATACCATACTTAATGGTTCTGAATTGAAAACTGTAGATTTTACAAAAAAATTATGGGGGGGGGGCTCTGAACCCCGGGCCTAGACCTGTTCCAAAAACGGTCTACCGTCTAAGTTAGAGTACCATGAGATAGTATACCAAATTTGGTGGTTCTAAATTGATTACTGTAGATTTTACGGCATTTTTTATGAGGGGGGCCCTTACCCCCGGGCTGCAACCCCTTCAAAAATCGTCTAGCTTCTAATTTAGAGTACCATGAGATAGTATACCAGAATTGGTGGTTCTGAATTGAAAACTGTAGTTTTTTAAAAAATATGTATGTGGGGGCTCTGACCCCCGGGCCTTGACCCGTTCCAAAAACGGTGTACCGTCTAAGTTAGAGTACCATGAGATAGTATACCAAATTTTGTGGTTCTAAAATGAAAACTGTAGATTTTACGAAATTTTTTATGAGGGGGGGGTTCTCACCCCCGGGCTCCAATCCCTTCCAAAAACCGTCTAGCGTCTAAGTTAGAGTTTCATGATACCAAATTTGATGGTTCTGAAATGAAAACTAGATTTCACGAAAATTTTAAATGGCGCGTTTTCCTGCATTTGTTTTGTATGTAACCAAAATCTGTAAACGCGACGAATTGACGTAGTCGACGAATTGAGGTAGTCGACGAATTTGTCCGCGACGAATTAACGCAGGCGACGAATTGACGCGCGACGAATCGTCACAGTCGACGAATTGACGCACGCGACGAATTGACGTATAACCGGTTCGATGCTCATGTAATTGGTATCCTGGGGTATCTGGTACCATAATGTCAACAGAAGATCCTCCAGTTCCCGTACATTTCGAGGTGGTGGTGATTTAGCGTGAACCCGCTTTTTCCAGGTCGAACCACAAATGTTCGATTGGATTCATGCCAGGTAAATTTAGAGCTCAGGGTATTAACAGAAAGTCACCAGCATGTTCCGCGAAACACTCGACGATTCTGGCAGTGGCGCATTATCCTGTTGGTAATGGCCGTCGCCAGCAGGGAACACAGTTGCCATGAATGGGTGAACTTCGTCCGCAACGATGTTCAGATACCTAACAGCTGTCAGAGATTGTGCTATTGGGATAATGGGGCCCAACGTGTCAGCTAAAAACATCGTCCACAGCATAACACCGCCGCCGCTGGCGTGTTTCCCCAACAGTGCATCCAGGTACCGTAGCTTCTGTTGGTAATCGGCGTATCAGCGCTTGGCCGTCTACGTGATGCATCAGGAATCTTGATTCGTCACACCAGGTCACTTTCTTCCAACCATGCACCGTCCAATCTCGATGCTCTTGGGCTCATTTCATGCGTTGTTGGTGATGATGTACAGTGAGCTGCTGGGTTTTTCAATACACTGGCCCATGCGCAGACGTCGGCGATAAACCGCGTGTTGTGAATCATTGCCCTGATCACCATTGTTGTAGTTGCGGGTAATTTACGCACTGTGACTCTGCGTTCGCTGTGAACAATGTGCGACAGTCTTAGCTTCTCTGCGGCATCAGTGAGCGGCGGACGACACACATCTGGACGACGGTTCGTCGTTTTACCATATGTGCACCACTTTTGATATGTGATCACTACACAGTCGCGTGAACAATCACAAGCCACGCGGTTTGCGAGATCGTAGTTCCGAAGCGCACTTCCCTCACAATTTGTCCTTTATCAAACTCCCACACAACGGCAGCTTTTCCCATTCTGACTCAGAACACTCTGCTAACGGAATGCCGTCCTCAGGTTGTATATAAATCCTCCGCTGTGAACCCCACCTGCGCCACCGTTCCGTCTCCAGGTGTGCTCATTTCTCTAAGTTTGTGGTGGTCATAATGTAATTGCTCATCGGTGTAAACTCCGCTACTTTACTTTCCATGTATCCCTTGGCATCCAAACAAAGTCGTAATATGGAAAAGCGCAAACGTTTTTGCGTTTCTGTATCATAATTGGGTTCATAACTTTTTGAATACCTCCTGGATGTAATACGTTGGACGTTTTATGTTCAAACAAAACACTAGTCTTTAAAGAGCTCCTTTTTCGTTTTTTTTTTGGATTTGACGAACGACCACTTTGAGCAAGTCAAGGTCTAGAAGCATTCTTATTAGTGCCCATTGTTTCGTGGTACCAACCCTTAAATTAGGGACCAACCTTCCCTAATTTAGGGCCTTCATCCACGAAACGTAGGGCGTTAACGAGCATCTTAAAAATTCTGGCAGGTGGTAACATGCGCACATTTTGTGAGATTTCAAACATTTAGCTTATTCTGTATGCATCCACCCATCAGGAACAACAAATTCTGTGGTTTCCATCAACGGACGACTATAACTCTTCCATTAAGGAGCATATAGATAGAAACCACAAAAATATCGGCCCGGAGAGACTGTTCGTTTGGATGTAAATAAATTCGCTGGAAGCAGCGCTTTAAATTAGGGACAGACAATTGCTTACAGGCAATTGAGTTGCCCACGGTGGTCGTTAAACACACAATAAATACACCAACCTTCAAAAAAATCAAAATCATATGACATCAGAGATTCGTTTATGTTATCCGTAATATGAAATGTTCGCTTCAATGAATTATAAAATAAAAATGGTGCGAACTTTTTTTCATTCGTTCACGGACATGACATCATCTGGCGAACGCCTTATTCCTAAAATTAGAACTGACTTCATCTTACACAACAATTCGTAAATCAACCAATTTCGACACTTGTGAAAATCCACCATGTATTCTGACAGTGAAAATAAAATAACACTCAGTGGTTTCCAATGGTTTCTAGTCACCAGCGAGTTAAGATGTCTGTTACTCTTGAAAACGCCTTAATGCTCGTATTAGCTCAGTGAAAATTGAAGGTCGCATAAGAATATCTTCACTCTTTTGTATCTAAATAGAGTGGCAAAAATTATATCAAAATCTATATTCACCCAGGAAAGAGTAGTTTTAATAAATAATATTAAAGGGAATTGAAAAGACCTAAATCTCGATATTTGTCCTAATGAGGACGCCAAAAACATTTCCGAAAATTTGAATATTTTAATTACTGAAATTTCCATCAACTGATTTTTGAATTCCAAAACTTTCTTACATTTACATTTCATCTCTTAAATAAAATTTTAATTAGTTGAATTTTCAGATTTTTATTAATTATCCTAATTGTAAAAAACCACAATTTGACATAAATTTTGACCGTATTTTAACATCAAAAACTTGGAGTTTTGATAAATGTTTAATTCACCTTAAAAATGATACAGGTTTTGCATTTGGCTGATACGTTTTTTTTTTTTTTTTTTTTTTTTTTTTTTTTTTGGTGTCAATGAGAAAGATTAGATATGTTATAGTTCTGATTACCGTGAACTCCAAATGTTTAGCTCCGGTGTTGTTTTCTGTTATTTCAATAACTAAATTTATGGTAAATGTTTGACGTAGGAATCATAAAGCGCAGTATATTTCTAATGAAACTTTGAAATGTAAAATATATTTTACTTTTTCTTTCGTTTTATGTAAGACCACGCGCAACACTTAATAATATGAGAAGTTACCCGTCCCTTATTTAGGGCCACTGGTTCCTGGTAAGGTAAAGAGCCAGCACAATTAACACTACACCACCCACGCTTTATCCTGGAATCATACCAGTGCCAAACTCGATTTGTTTTATCAGAAGCCCTTGCCTCTGAATACTCGGCCACTGAAGAAGCAAGGATTAACGTTCCGCTCTTTTCAAGAATATTGCGATTCCACTTTTTTCATTGCATTACGGATTTTGTTGTTAGTAATATGAAAAATTTATATTCAAACTGCCCTGTTTTTTTTTCTCTTTTCTTTCTTTCTTTTTTTTACACAAAGTTAATCCAGCCTGTGATCGCTTCATTGTTCGAACCCCGAAAGATTTTGTTTATATTTCATTTACATTGTCCACGTGAGAAACAAAAACAGTGGCGAAAACAAATTACCCATATACAGGGTTTTTTTGACCCTTTAACCCGCTGGAACGAATCAACTCGGTTATTAAAATGGTCTAGAATCAAGTAGAACGGACATATTTGTTAACTATAAACTAAAGTTGAATTTCGTGCTGTGTTGGTAATGCTAGAAAAACTAATCCCTCTTCAACACTATTATAAGTTAAAAGCTTTAACTTAAACCTAGTAGTTTCAAATACGCAAGAACTTTCAAGACGGCCCCAGTCTCTTCATCAGGTGTTAGAGTAAACGTGGTGACAACTGGTTATGTATCACAGGTTGGAGATGGAGTAGGTCACAACAGACATGCGCAAAAGAACAGGGTCATGTACATCTAGGATTCTGAAGTGCGAGCCATTCTTCTTGCCTTACAGTTGATGTACAGCAGATCATACTTCAAGTATAATGGATTAATTTACCGCCAAATGGAAGGGCCCCCAATGGGGCCTCCCTTATCAGTTCTGCTTGCTGAGATCCTGATGCAACACCTGGAAAACAAGGTGTTGGCAACTTCCCGTATAAAACCACTCCTATATTTGCGCTACATCGAAGAGCCGCGGGTGGCCTAGTGGGCAACGTTCGTGACTGCCACAGAAAGGACCTCGGGTTCGATCCCAGGCAGGTACGAGGGCTTGATCCAATAAATGTCCACCGTGCGTCTGATGGGCACGTTAAGCCGTCGGACCCCGGGTACTGGCTCCCCGGTAATAAATAAGGGCGTCTTCCTCCCCCTTTCTACTTCGCTTCCGTGTCACTTTCCTGACGGGCACTCTAGCCCAAATCTCCTAGCTTCCTATTTCTAAGGGTTGTTTAAGACCTGGGGTCAGACACTCCCTTCCTAAAATCCTCTACATATGATCATGATCCTAATGATCATGCTACGTCGATGACATCCTGGCTTTCTGGATTTCCTCTATTGATGAACTGCACAACTTTATTGAAATATTAGCTTCAAAGAACTTTACAATCAACTTCACCAAAGAATTCGAAACTGATTTCACCCACCCGTATCTAGATATCTTATTCAAACGGGACCCAAAAAACCACACAGTAACCACATCTGTTTACAGAAATCCATCTTTCAGTATATCGATGATACCATCCTCTTCAACCCACCCGTTAAGCTAGAAACTATCTTCAATACGTTTCATGGTACACCTTGCTATAATATAACACATTCTTCAACACCGGAGTTATTTAACATTGAGATTGGTAAATTACAGGACTTTGCAACAGCCTTTGGATATCCGCAACTTGTAGTGAACAAACTACTGAGGAAAATGTAAGACAGAGCTTCCACCACCTTGTCTAGAAACAATACACCTACTAAATTTGTAGGCTTGATACCGCATTTTTCGCCACTATTCAATGTCCTAAAAACATTTGCAGGCCCTATGAACTGAATTTTGAGCAACTCACACGTGGGGTTTTGTCCTTAGTAGAATATGACAGAGACTTAACTCAGCTGTTGGACCCTTACATGGTTTACTCTATTCTTCGCAGAGCGACTGAACCCGGACAGGACAACTGCGTTTATATAAGCTCGATAAATAGAGATTTAAAAACCCGTTTGAAAAAAAGAATTAAAACTAAGTCATCTGCCACAGCGATGTCACGCTTACTCCTTAAGGAAGCCTTTCAACCGATATGGGACAAAGCCACAAACCTTACTACCCCGAAATCGAAAAGTGCAACTCTACTCACGGAGAGTTTACACATAATTGCCAGTCTGAGACACTTCTGTAAGGACGACCTCCCTTATGTTGTGCCCTCCCCATGGAAACATTTATTACAAAATGTATTACAAAATATTGACTCTAATTAATTCTAGCTGTTTAAAAGCAACTTAATCCTAGATGTTCGTAACCCTGGTATTTTGCACATGCCTGTTGTGACCTACTCCATATCCCACATGTATTTTCCATTTGGCACGACGTTTACTCTCACACCTGACGAAGAGACTTAGGCAGCCTTGAAAGTTCCTGTGTATTTTCACTATGTATGTTTTTAACTTATAATCATGTTGAAGACGGATTAGTTTTTCTGTTTGGGATATAATCGTTGTTTAAAAAGTGGATCAAAAACAGGCGCAACGACTGCACATGCGCATCAGAAATCGCTGCTTTCACCTTAACTGTTTTTATTCCAAGTGGTGATTTAGGGGCTTGATTGGCACTAGTCCTTTCTGACTGATTACCTGCTTAAAAGGATATAACAATGACGACGAACCTAAAAAGCAGAGAGAATTTGAGTCACTTGTTTTTACCTAGTGGCAATGTGTCTCTGTCACGAAGTTATTTGACATTTCTCAATCATGTCTTAGGTCATAGTGAATAGAATAAAGAACTAGAAAGTACCGCCTCTCACTTTTACAGCTTTATGGACAGTACTGCTGAGATGAGAGGGGGACGGCATTGTATTGCCGTAGCTTTCTTAAAACTCGGCAGTTATGTGACCATTTGTACTTGGAGAACGCTGAAAATTTTGAGCATTTTTGGTTCAGGTACTAGGGCCACATGAAGGTTTAAAGGACACCCAAGTGGCGCAGTGGTCTAAGCGACGGATTCTATTCATTCGTCCACGGTGGGGTACAGGTTCGAATCCTTGTGAGGCATGAATGGTGTGTTTGTCTTACGGCACTGGGGCTCTCCCTTCCCTGGAGTCAGTAGCCCTACTTTAGGGAGTGCTGACTGCTTATAGCTCAATAAGTTGCTCACGGTGGTCGTTAAGCCGCCCATCTACCAATCAAAGAAAAAAGAAATAAATAGCGGATAGAAAGAAAATAACAGCTGTAGAGATGGATGCTTTAAGAAAATCATGTAGAGTGTCAAGAAGACAGAAAATAACTAATGAAATGATTGAAGAATTGATGGAAGTGAAAGAAACAGTTTTAGAAAACAAACAGAAGAGACAATTCCGTTGGTTTGGTCGTGTAAAAAGAATGACCAATAAAAGATTGCCCAAAATTTCCATGAAATTTAAATCAAACAAAATGAAAATACAGGCCGACCTAGAAGAACATGGTCTGATGGAATAAAGATAGTACTTAGTCAAAATGGAATGATGGAAGAATGGTGCATAGATAAAGAAAGATGGTGAAAAACTCTTAGAGATCAGAAGGCGACGTCAGACGCCATAAACCATAACTGATGGATATATGCACTATCTACCAACAAGTAATTGGACACCTGTGATAGCAAAGGAAAATGAAGTTCATTCACCTTCAATAGTTGGTGGAGCCTGCACGAGCGGCGATTACAGCTGCGACCCTCCGGGGCATACTCTCTACCAGGCGTTGTACGACGGCTAGCAGTATTTTTTTCCGCTCGGCTTGGAGAAGACAGGTCAGTGCCTTCACCGATTTCGGATGGTGGGGGCACCACCTTATGTCGACGCTCCAACGCGTCCCACAGGTGCTTCATAGGGTTAAGGTCCGTGTTCTCTGCGCAGGCCAGTCCTTGAGATTAACCCCATTGTCACCATACCAAGCCATGGTGGACCTCGCAACATGACAGGTGGCATTGTCATCTTGAAAGTAACATGGGTCCACCCCGTAAAACTGCCACAACGTAGGAAGCGCATGGTCATCCAAAATGGTGCAGTAGGTCTCGGAGTTGAGACTACCAGGAATTGCGACCAAGGGTCCCGTGCCATACCAAGAGAAACACCCCCATAGCATAATTCCACCGCCACCGAACTTCACAGTTGGCACAATACATTCCGGCAGGAAGCGTTCTCCGGGCTTACGCCAAACCCAGGCCCTGCCATCCGAACGGTAGAGGGTGAACCTTGATTCGTCGCTCCAGAGAACCTGTTTCCACTGTTCAACGGTCCACTGTCGACATTCTTTGCACCACGTTAGCTTGTGGGCGGCAGCACGTCCGTGATAACCGAGAAGATGGGCTTCCTTACGGATGGTATTCATCGAAAGAACACTCCCGGATGCCTGTTGAAACTCCTCGCGGATGTGGTCCATCAATTTGGTGCGATTCTTCCGAATTTCTCTGGCCAGCATGCGTCGGTCTCTAACTCCTGGTTTTGTGGGTCAGCCGGGTTGGGGCACATTCCGACAGTCACCTTTCATTTTCCACTTGCCAATCACGTAGGACACTGTCGATTTTGGGTACTTCAACTCGCTGGATATGTCACGCATGGATCGGCCATTTCTGTGATACCCGACGATTACACCTTTCTCGAAATCAGAGAGCTCCTAACTGCGTGACATCTTCCGTGCGACTGTTTGCGTTGTTGTTTCCCACACGATATTTAACTGCGGCAGCCGTGACGTGTCCAGGACCGCAGATATCGTCGATTGCAAGGGTGTCTAATTACTTGTTGGTAGATAGTGTATATATATATATATCATCATCATCATCATCATTGTCAACCATTATCAATCCACTGCTGGACGAAGGTCTCCCCAAGTTTCCTCCACAACGGTCTGTCTTGTGCCAGTCTCCTCCATGTCACCCCTGCATACTTTCGAAATTCATCTACCCATCTCCCATGTGGTCTTCTTCTGGGTCTTTTCCTGTCCCTTGGAATCCAATCTAAAATTTCGGCTGTCCATCGATGATCTGTCCTTCTGGCAGTATGTCCAGCCCATTGCCATTTCAGGGATTTAACTCTGATAATGATGTCTTCCACTCTTGTCATTTTTCGGATCCACGAGTTCCTCTTCTTATCTCTCCTGGTTACACCAAGCATGCACCTCTCCATGCTTTTTTGAGTTGTCTGCAGCCTTTGTATGTCTCTTTTAGTTAAGGTCCACGTCTCTGCACCATACGTAAGCACTGGAAGGATGCATTGATCAAATACTTTTCTTTTAAGACATAATGGCATATTGCTCTTGAAAATTATGCTGTTTCTTCCAAAAGCTCTCCAGGCAAGTTTTGTACGCCGATTAATTTCTTCATCAATGTGACCCTCACTTGATATCTGCTGTCCAAGATAAACGTACGTGTCTGTTATCTCCAGCTTTTTTCCATCAATCGATAAATCTTCATTTCTTGTAAAAGCATTGAACATCACTTTTGTCTTCTGAAAGTTCATTTTTAATCCAACTTCTTTACTCTTGTCAGCAAGTTCCTGGATCATACTCTGCAGCTCTGATGGGCTAGTTGCAAAAATGACTACGTCATCAGCAAAACGAAGGTGGGTTAGATAATCTCCATTAATCTTTATCCCTTTGTTTTCCCAGCTCAGTGACTGAAAAACACCCTCCAATGTGGCATTAAAGAGCTTCGGAGATATGGTGTCACCTTGTCTCACTCCCTTTCCAATTTTTATGTGTGTTGTATTTTCAAACAGTCTAATCTTTGCACTTGCATTTTCATAGATGTTATTAATAATATTAATGTATGCATCTTCAATACCGCAGGTTTTCAGAGCCATTGTAACTGCTGATGGTTTCACCGAATCAAAGGCTTTTTCATAATCGATAAAAGCCATGCACAATGGAAGTTCATATTCCCTCGCTCTTTCAATTAGTTCTCTCAGCACATGGATATGATCTATTGTGCTGTAGCCACTCCTGAATCCAGCTTGTTCTCTCGGTTGAGCCATGTCCATATAATATATGAATGATATATATATATATATCATTATCTGGGATGTAAGGTCAGATGATGCGTAACATCACAGCCTCTCCTTGACAAATGTCAACCCCGCCTTCTCGTGGTGCATCCTGTTCCCACTAAAGGGGCTCTGACGACCGCCAATAGCGGTATAACTATACCATCGGGATTAGAGGAAATTCTATCCCACACCCACCAACCCGCTTGGCCAGCGTGGTGAGTTATGGCCAAACCCCTCCAAAATGACTCCACAACTTAAATCTTGGCCCTCAGTCTCCGGCAGCTGGAATGTACCTGGCCAAGGCAGCGGCCAGTGCGACATGAAGGCAGAGGGTGCTAAGAATCCCGGAGGACCGGACTAGGCTGCCATCTGATGCTGACCTTGGCTACGTACAATGGACCCTCCCTATCTTCTGATTCAAGGCTTCTTGAATTGGAAGAGGAACTACAAAGGATCAAGTGGGACATCGTGGGGCTAAGTGAGGTAAGGAGAAAAGGAGAAGATCTCATCGAACTGAAAAGTGGACATCTCTTCTACTATCGTGGGACACATACTGGCAGAACTAGTGGTGTTGGATTTATAATAAATAAGAAACTGAAAGATAAAGTTGTAGAAGTTGAAAGTTCCTCTGACAGAGCTGCACGGCTTGTTATCCAACTCTCGAAAAGATACCAGGCTCAGATTATTCAAACTTATGCACCCACCACAAGTCATCCTGAAGAAGAAATTGAAGAATTTTATGAGGAAATTTGTCATCTAAATAATAAAGGTAAGCAGCACTTGAAAATAATTATGGGAGATTTCAATGCAAAAATAGGGCAACGGCAACAGAATGAAACTTCAGTAGGTAAATTCGGTCACGGCAACAGAAACCAGCGTGGAAATACTCTCGTTGAGTTTGCAGAGGCAGAAGGGTTTTTCATCTTGAACTCCTTCTTCAAGAAAAAGCCACACAGGAAATGGACATGGAGACATCCAAATGGGACGACAAGTGAAATTGATTTTATTATGTGTAACAAAAACTTCGTCATAGAAGACTGCAGTGTGCTAAACAAGTTCAACACAGGTAGTGACCATAGATTGGTGAGATGTAAGATGCACCTCAACACTAAACTTGAACGTGGCAAACTCATAAGACAAACAAAATCTATTGACATAACCAACCTTAAAAAACACCATAATACCTTCAAGTTGGAACTGAAGAACAGGTTCTCTGCTTTAGAAGGCCTAACATCGGAAGAAGTAGACATCTCTGAAGTTAACAGAAAAGTAACCAAAGCTCTTATGGAAACAGCAGCAAAATTAGCTGGGTCTAAGAACAAGTTGCATGTAAATAAATTATCAGGAAAAACGAAAATGTTGATGCAAAAAAGAAGAGAGATGAGGACAACTAAAGAAGATGTGACTTCCAAAGTGGAATATATAGAGCTATGCAAGACAGTACGAAAAAGTATCACTGAAGACGTAAGAAAATTCAACTGTGAACTAGTGAGGAAAGCAATTGAAAACAACCAAAGCCTAAAGATAGCAAAGGGACATCTCAGTAAGGGAAGAAAACAGATTATGGCACTGAGAAAAGAAGATGGTTCTGTAACAAGAAATAGAGGCGAAATTTTGACAAGAGTGAAAGATTTCTACTCCAAATTATATGAAAGGGATGATACATGCACTCCAGACATCATGAAAGATACAAGTACCAGAGTTCCTCCAGTCCTTCCAGCAGAAGTTGCACATGCAATCAAGAACATGAAGCGGGGAAAAGCTCCAGGGGAAGATGGAATTACTGTAGACAGTAGTTTATAAAATCTTCACTAAAGTTCTTTCACACCGCTTGAAGGTAACACTGGACATGGCTCAACCGAGAGAACAAGCTGGATTCAGGAGTAGCTACAGCACAATAGATCATATCCATGTGCTGAGAGAACTAATTGAAAGAGCGAGGGAATATGAACTTCCATTGTGCATGGATTTTATCGATTATGAAAAAGCCTTTGATTTGGTGAAACCATCAGCAGTTACAATGGCTCTGAAAACCTGCGGTATTGAAGATGCATACATTAATATTATTAATAACATCTATGAAAATGCAAGTGCAAAGATTAGGCTGTTTAAAAATACAACACACGTAAAAATTGGAAAAGCAGTGAGACAAGGTGACACCATATCTCCGAAGCTCTTTAATGCCACATTGGAGGGTGTTATTCAGTCGCTGAGCTGGGAAAACAAGGGGATAAAGATTAATGGAGATTATCTAACCCACCTTCGTTTTGCTGATGACGTAGTCATTTTTGCAACTAGCCCATCAGAGCTGCAGAGTATGATCCAGGAACTTGCTGACAAGAGTAAAGAAGTGGGATTAAAAATGAACTTTCAGAAGACAAAAGTGATGTTCAATGCTTTTACAAGAAATGAAGATTTATCGATTGATGGAGAAAAGCTGGAGATAACAGACACGTACGTTTATCTTGGACAGCAGATATCAAGTGAGGGTCACATTGATGAAGAAATTAATCGGCGTACAAAACTTGCCTGGATAGCTTTTGGAAGAAACAGCATAATTTTCAAGAGCAATATGCCATTATGTCTTAAAAGAAAAGTGTTTGATCAATGCATCCTTCCAGTGCTTACGTATGGTGCAGAGACGTGGACCTTAACTAAAAGAGACATACAAAGGCTGCAGACAACTCAAAAAAGCATGGAGAGGTGCATGCTTGGTGTAACCAGGATAGATAAGAAGAGGAACTCGTAAATTCGAAGAATGACAAGAGTGGAAGACATCATGATCAGAGTTAAATCCCTGAAATGGCAATGAGCTGGACATACTGCCAGAAGGACAGATCATCGATGGACTGCCGAAATTTTAGTTTGGATTCCAAGGGACAGGAAAAGACCCAGAAGAAGACCACATGGGAGATCGGGTGGATGAAATTCGAAAGTATGCAGGGGTGACATGGAGGAGACTGGCACAAGACAGACCGTTGTGGAGGAAACTTGGGGAGACCTTCGTCCAGCAGTGGATTGATGATGGTTGACGATGATGATGATGATGATATCATCATCTATGAAAATGCAACTGCTAAGGTTCGGATATTTAAGGATACAACACAAATAAAGAATGGAAAGGGAGTGAGACAAGGTGACATTATATCTCCCAAGCTCTTGAATTATCCCATTGCAAAATATCTTTCAATTATTGAACTGGGAAAACAAAGGGATAAAGATTAATGGAGATCAGTTAACTCACCTTCGTTCTGCTGATTGCGTAGTCATTTTTGCAACTACCCGTTCAGAGGGGCAGTTTATGATACAAGAATTTGCTGACAAGAGTAAAGAAATGCGGATTAAAAATGAACTTTTAGAAGACAAAAGTGATGTACAATGCTTTTACAAGAAACGAAGATTTATCGATTGATGGAGAAAAGTTTGAAACAACCAATACCTTCATTTATCTTGGGTAGCACATATCAAGTGAGGGTCACATCGATGAAGAAATTAATCGGCGTATAAAACTTGAATGGAAAGCTTTTGGAAGAAACAGTACAATTTTTAAGAGCAGTATGCTATTATCTGAAAAGGAAAGTGCTGAATCAATGCATCCTACCAGTGCTTACGTATGGAGCAGAGACATGGACCTTAACTAAAAAAGACATATCAAGGCTGCAGACAACTCAAAGAGTGCATGAAAAGATGCATGCTTTGTGTAACCAGGAAATATGAGAAGAGGAACTCGTGGATAAGGAAAATGACAGGAGGGGACGACATCATGACCAGAGTGAAATCACTGAAATGGAAATGGGCTGGGCATGTTGCTAGAAGAACGGAACACCGGTGGACAACCAAAATTTTGAAAAATACTTCGAAGAAAATTCAATGGAAGATGGATGGATGAAATTCGAAAGCATGCCGGAGTGATGCCCAAGACAGACAATTGTGGAAGAATCTTAGGGAGGCCTTCATCCAGCAGTGGATTGATAATGGTTTTCAATGATGATGGTATATATGAAAGCATGAAGGAACATGGAGGAGATAGGCTCAAGACAGACAGTTTTGGAAGAATGTTGGGGAGACCTTCATCCAGGATTGGATTGATAATGGTTGACGATGATGATATATATCAAAGAAAAAAAGATTTAAGGACGACGTTAAGTGTCTTTTCCTGCTGCACTTTTTCTCATTGTTTTCAGCTTTATTTGGGCGCGTCTTTTTAATTCTACGAGTGCACAATGCAACATTCAAATAGTACACTCCGCGTACGATTAACAACCTGACCACATGGGCTATGTCAACGGCAGTGCCAAAGGTTATTATAAAACCTTGTATATTTGAAAGACATATGAACTTTTCCATGCAGGTTCAGACGTATAAATGTTTAATTACAAGCGTTTCATCCTTGTCCCCTGTTTGTAATTCGCTGGTTTAAAATTCGCAATTAAACAGGTCCCATTAAACAGGATAGGAAACATGCACAAAACGCGAAGAAATGTTACAGTGGCTGTTACTTTAGAACAAGCTGCTGCGGTAGCATGACGAAAGAGGCAGCCGGTAAAGGTCCCATGAACATTGCCTTCCAGTTTAAATTTAGTTTAATTCATTCGCAAACACTTGTGATTTTAGTGATACCAAGCGATAATTAAGCAGAAGTAGCGGCTCGTTACTTAGATCAGTGGTAGTAATGTGCATGAGGAGGCAAAGCAGAAACGAATTGGTATCAAAGCAATATAAATACATAATTATTAAGTATCTTTGTAGAAGGAGCATGCCAATACACACAGCGTATTTTTAGGCAATTCGTCATATTTTTATGTTTCAATTAACATTTGACTAAAGTTACTTGACTAATGGATTAGATCTTTTGCCTGATTTAAAATAGCAAACGCATATTGAACTTTTACTGACAGTGTTCTAAAAATTATTTTGATCCTGAAAATTATTCTGAGAATCTATTGGATTCTGCTGGTGCCTCAGGTGTGGTGAATATGACTTTCAATAGAAAATGCGCTTCACTTAGAGATTGAGAGAGATGTAACATTGTTCTCATAGGAAAGAGAGCACACCTCTCTCAGTCCTTCCTTTGTTAAATTTTATTCTAATCTAAAAGAATTTTTTTTTCCCAAATTTTAGTTACGAAAATTGTACGCTCCTTTTAGGTTGACTTTCCTTTTGAGATCCTGTGTTCTTAAGTAAATTTTATTTCTTCTCGTTAAGGTGGAAGTCTAGTGATTTTGCTTCCCATACTTCCAATGGGCAAATTTCTGTACACAATTTTTCACAATTAATGTGTTCCCAAGGGTGAAAATTTGAATATCGATTAGAATAACTTCCTATTATACACTGAAGAGCAACTGAATTAGATATACCTGTCTAGTAACGTGTAGCACCACCTTTCGCCCTGATGACGGCGGCGATTCGTCTCGGCATGGACTCGACAAGACACCGGAAGCGTTAGGAAGCCATACGGATCCATGACCCCTGAACAAGCTCCCACAGTTCACGAAGATTTGATGGAGGGGGTCAGAGCTTCGAACATCTCTCTCGATGGCATCCCAGATATGCTCGATAGGATTGAGGTCAGGTGACCTAGCGGGCCTAGGAAGCGAGGTCACGTCGTTGGGTGTTCATCCAACCATTCGGATACAATTCGGGAGCTGCATTGTCTTGTTGCAGGATGAGGTCCCCAGTGGGATGTTGAAGCCGCACAAACGGGAGCAAATGGTCGTCCAGGATATCCCGGTAACGTTGGCCTGTGAGGGGGGGGCGATGTCACACGTACCAGGGGTCCCATGTCAGTCCACCTAAACAGTCTCCAGACGAGAATGCAACCCTCACCAGCTTGAAGAGTGCTCTGCTGGCAAGAAGGATCCATCGCTTCATGTGGTTTGCGCCGTACTTGTATCCTGCCATTCGCATGTACCAACGTGAATCTCGACTCATCAGTCCAGACAACATTTTTCCATATGTCTAGGGTCCATTGGCGATGTTCCCGCGCACATGCTAATCTTTGCACCCAGTGATGCGTGGTCAGTAGCGGTACCCTCGTGGGACGATGGCTTCTGTACCCCATAGCGAGGAGATGGTTCTGGATGGTGTGGCTGCTTACACGTTTTTGTATACCAGCGTTGAATTGCCGAGTGATTTCTTGCACTGTGGCCCGTCTATACGCTGTTATAATGCGAGCTTACCAACCACCATGAACAGCGCCGTGATCGACCACGGCGCTGTCCATGGTGGTTGGTAAGGCCTTCTGAGGCATTGTCGATGAACACGTGACACCGTGTGTCAGGATCGTTTGTTGTGTTTTATTCAGTTTATTTATTTGGTGTGGGAAGTGGGACGTATTGCATGGCGAATGATATTTCATTATGTTTCACTGCGATACTCTTACAATCCAGGAGCTCTTACTTTTTCTCGCTGCCACCATTCTAGATTGGGGTAAGGTCTAGACGCCTTATGTAGATCCACTTTATTAGAGAGAGAGGCGCGGTTGAAGACTTCCAAGCTGGTGTTGAAATGAACTGAAGATATTGATCAAATAAAAACGAACTTTATTATCCCCCACTTAGGGTAGGATGAAGGTTGGTTTTACACCTTGCAATACAGATAAATGAAAAGCCAAACAGAGCTTGAGTTGACAACAGAGTTTGAGCTGAACAGATAGACATATGGTGCTTCCTTGATAGCACCTTTCAATTTTACAAGAGTTGAGTGATGTTAAGGTCAGTTCTTGTCTGAGTTCATAAAGTAACAGTATTCAGCACACAAACAATTTAGCACACATGTTAGCTATAGTAGCAGTCCATCTCCTGTAGACAACTATGCAACACATTGGAAACTAGATGTGATTATTAGATCTCAGGTATATAGATCGAGACCGCAGCCGAGCGTTTTTCATATGTCAAAATCATAGCACGCGGTGATCTGACGTCTTACTCCTGTGGAAGCTATACAAGAAGAGAGCCTGCCAAAAAACTAACTTCCCGAGTCCTCCCAAACTTTTATGAGCCCCAGCGAACGCTCGGCTAATCACAACGACGCATTAGAACAACCGCTCCCTCCTCCTTGCTGGGCATACTTCACTTTCCGCGTCCTAAGTTCTCAGGGTTACATCCGCCAGGTGGACCCTCCCTGGCTATCGTTTTGCTCTCTCAAAGAATTCCACGCTGAAAGTTCTGAGAATTCACGGGCTCGTCCTGACCTTGTGAACTGGTCACCAAGATGGCTCTCCTCTCCCTTCTTTGCCTTTCACTTCAAAATGGCGTCCTATTGCCCATTTCTGATTTTCTCCACATTTACTTTTTTAAAATTCAGCCGTTCCTATAATCCTGTGCACCACTGGCATTTTTTCCAATTCGTTTTTTTTTTCTAACGGTTTTCACATCATCACACCGTGGATTCAGGAATGTTCGCAGAACTTCAGAAATTGAATGTACCATCTGTCTGGCTCCCACTACCATGCCTCGTTCAAACTCCGATAATTCACGTTGTCTTGGCATACACCTACTGGAGGTTGTTCAACCTGACTCACGATATTACACCTTGGAACTTAAAAAAATCGTGGGGTGCGTCAAATTCCTTATACGACGGCAGCTGCAGTTGAAACTTTGCATGCTGCTATCCCATGATTTATGGCACTTCACTTTATTCACTGCGTGGCCACTTTATTATGACCATCCCCTCAATATTTCGTTGGACCACCTTTTGCCTTTAATACTGCGTCGATTCTTCGTGGCATGGACTCCACGAAATGTTGATAGGTGGTTTGTGGAATCTGAGGCCATGCTTGATGAATAGCACTTTCCAGGAGTGTGAGATTGCAGGGTTGTGGATCCAGATATCTAATGGCTCGTTCAACTTCATCCTACAAATTCTCAATGCGGTTGAGATCTGGAGATCGTTGGGGGCCACTTAAGCAGAGTAAACTCACTGACATGTTCCTGAAACCAATTCTGTACAATACGAGCACTATGACAGGACGCATTATCTTGTTGAAAGTAGAAATCGCCATTGGGATAAACCATCCACATGACAGGATGCACTTGGTCCGCAACGATGTTTTGATATGATCTGCCAGTCAGACGTTGATCAGCGCGAATTAAAGGGCCCAAAGCATGCCAGAAAAACATTCCACAAACCATAACGTTGCCTCCACCAGCTTGAAGGGATGTAGCAATGCATTTGGGGTCCATGCTTTCGTGCTGTTTCTGCCAAATTCTCACTCGGCCATCGGCATGGCGACATTGAAAACGTGATTTATCGGACCACATAATTTGTTTCCAATAATCGACTGTCCAATCCT
Organism: Macrothele yani; assembly: GCA_039090855.1. Lineage (NCBI taxonomy): Eukaryota > Metazoa > Arthropoda > Arachnida > Araneae > Macrothelidae > Macrothele > Macrothele yani. The sequence goes on from CM076995.1 coordinate 195,194,306, forward strand.
TGTGCTTCTGCGCGAACTGGAGACGTTTTCTCTTGTTAACTGCAGACAGAAAAGGTGTTCGAACAGGCGTTCGGCAGCCATATTCCATCCGATGCAGTGTACGGCGAACAGAGCGTGCAGAGTTCATTTGAGGGAAGCCTTGATTAAGATGGTCTGTAATTTGCTGCACTGTTACTCTTCTGTTGTCTGTTACCAGCCTGGACACTCTCCGTTCCGCCCGAGCAGTCACTAGTCGATGACGACCACACGTTGCACGTAGAGACCCAGGTTTTTGGCTGATAGTCCAGCCTTTAAACATTTTAACAACAGCTGCTCTGGAACATTTAACGAATGCGGCGGTTTCGGTGATACTCGCTCCATGGCTTCCAGCTTCTACAATCATCCCACGTTGAAAGTCCGTCAAATCGCATTTTTTACCCATCTCGTCACCCAAAAATCACTTCTACTTCTACTACTGTCGCAAGCACTAAGCTTTCCTTTTTTATACTAGCCTCTCCCTCTGGCGGCAACAGCGTGCAGCCATAGCTCATTTGCTTAAAACTGTCAGGTGGTCATAATAAAATGACCACTCAGTGTATACGTTGTTATTTCGGACTTCCCGCTGCTACGACTGAGAAGTTATTCAGGTTCCATAAAAGTCTAGCGAAAAGCTAATTCAATATGCTTTAAGTTAAAATTGCAGTTTTTGCAGTGATGCCAAGCCAAGTTAAACCTAACGGGTCAAGTTAAACCTAACTTTTAGTTTCTTGCCGAGAAATTAAATTGACGACACGTTCCTTTTAAACATTCAAAATTCTATTATTTTACGTTGGTCATCATTTTACAAAATTTAAAATTAATGTGTTTATTTCCCCAGGTTTAAAACTCATAGGTATGATGGAGTTCTGTCTTGAATCACACGCATAAACAACAAATAACAATAATAATAATAATAATGAAAATAATAACTGGGGCAAGAGCGCTGCCCGCGCCTCATCCAGGGCCCACTCGCACAATTGATCAGAGGTCAGTACTTATACCACTGCTGTATGCAAGTAATGAATGTAAGGAACTTTATACAAGGTGATTCATAATTATTCACGGGTTTTTAGTGGCATATAGTTGAACAATGGGAAACAACGAACTGAAACCGCAAACAGAGTAGACAGATGACAACTAAAAGTTTTTGTACCTGTAGAATTGATACGTCATATTGCTAAACCACTTAGACATGCTTAAATATTTAGTACATCATAAGTTTCATGATGTAATAAATATTTTCGATATAAATCTGAACACTAAATACAGGAGAGTCATAACGATCTCCGCTATTCTAATGTACCACTACATTGTAACGAAAGGGATAGGATAATATAATTAATGCTAATAGAAAGCGAAATGTTCGAAGTTTTTTACGAACCTTGCAAATGCTGGAAGTGTTCGCCTTTTATGACACGACAAAAATAATAATCCAATTCGACCCACACTCGCACCAGGATTGTCTGGTCACCCTGAGTGATAGAAGTGGTCATGCGTTGTTTCAGTTACTTGGGGTAGGGGTGGCACAAACACCTGGTTTTAAACGTAGCCGCAGAGGAGGAAATCACCCGACGTTAAAAGTCCGGTGATCTAGGCGGCCATGCAACATGTGGTCAGTCGTCTGCAGCTGCACGGCCAATCCGCATGTTAGATAACTTTTCATTGAAATAGGCACGATCATCCCTTTGAAAGTAAGGTAGAGCCTTTTAAAGTAGGGTATATCTTTGTGGCTCGTAAGATATCCAAGCGATAATAAATTTCCTGCCAAGTGTTTTCCAGCATTTGCGGCGTTACTGTTGGTGTCGCAGCACAAATTTTGGTCTTGAGAACATCGAAGGAGGTCACAGGGTCTGCTAAACGATTTTTTCACGTATCCTTTGCGTACAAACTGGAAGAAATCCAGTGGCATAAAACCGGGTGAGGGCGGGGGCCACGGAATGGGCCCACCACACCCAACCCAGCTCCCAGGAAAATGCAGGTCAACAAATTCTCAGACAATAACAGCCCAATGAGGCAGTACGACATCGTGCTGGAACACCACATTAGGTTGTTCATCTTCCAACTGAGGCTACAGATACAGCTCTGTCATATTTAGATATACCATCGCTGTCACTGTTTTATCCACAAAGAAGAAGGGCTCCAACCCTTTCGAACATGAGAAAGCGCACCTGAGGTTCACCTTTTGACTATCTCGTTCGACTTCTCGAATGGCGTGAGGGTTTACGGAGTGACATATTCTGCAGTTATGCTGATGTACCCTCCTGAGCCGCCCCGGTGGCGCAGTGGTCTAAGGCGCTGGCCTCTGATCATTTGTCCGTAAGGGGTCCGGGTTCGAATCCCGGTCAGGCATGGATGTTGTGTTTGTCTTACGGCACTGGCTCTCTCCCTTCCCTGGAACCAGTGACCCTAAATTAGGGACGGGCGACTGCTTATAGCCCATTGAGTTGCTCACGGTGGTCGTTAAACCTCCAATCAAAATATAATAAAAAAAAATACCCTCCCTGAGACGAACATCGTTGCTTCATCACTAAATATCCATGTCCGAAGGTAACATTGGAAACGGCCAAGTTTATCGTCCAGCTGTAAAGCCTGTGCAATCTGCAGTTTATACCCACCGAGTTGTAGACGGTTATACGGAACCCTGCAAACAGTCGTTAGTGGCATACCTAACTGCGACGCAGCTCATTTCTGAGGTTTTCGAGAAATTTTTCCTGCATGCGATCAACATCGTCCTGCGAAGTGCTCGGTGTTCCCGCTCCTTTTTGATGCTGCACACTACCTTCCTTTTGAAACTGCTTTAACCAACGTCAGAGACCATTATCGGAAGGTGGACCTCTGCCATACTACGTTCTGTAACGACGTTGCTTTGTGATAACTGACTTTGTTTCGAAGAATCAGAGTACGCAAATTGCTTTTTCTTGAACAGTCGCCATTTTGAAATATGACGTCAATTCAGCTGGTACCGTGTTGCCACTTAGAAATTTCCGCAGTGAACTTGTTTACGCTGTAGGTAGTTTTATTTGGTCGGTTACGGTTTGACCATGCGAGTCCACGGAAACCCCGACAATAATTATGAATCACACGGTATTTCCTCAATAACTACATGGATAACTGCGCACAACGCTTCCTTCTTCTTCTTCACGAATGATCGCTCCATATTGGAAATAAGCAGTGATCATACAATCTGTGTTTTAAACCACTGTACTTCTTTGCCCGGAAAAAAATCGGATTTAGAAAATAAAGTACAGAGAAACTGAAGCAATATTTTGTGTCATAATACTACGATTCCAATATGTCTGTAATCGGAACTAACAGTTTCCCACTGAATTTGCCAAGTGTTTGTTTATTAGTGTCACATCTTCGCTTCTAGAAAACTCAAAAGCTTTCGTGGATGGCATAAAGGCAGTAGTACCCAATATTTCCCATGTACTATCATTGATGGAGAAAAGCTAGAGATAACAGGCACGTACGTTTATCTTGAACAGCAGATATCAAATGAGGGTCACATTGATGAAGAAATTAATCGGCGTACAAAACTTGCCTGGAGAGCTTTTGGAAGAAACAGCATAATTTTCAAGAGCAATATGCCATTATGTCTTAAAAGAAAGGTGTTTGATCAATGCATCCTTCCAGTGCTTACGTATGGTGCAGAGACGTGGACCTTAACTAAAAGAGACATACAAAGGCTGCAGACAACTCAATGCAATATGGAGAGGTGCATGCTTGGTGTAACCAGGAGAGATAAGAAGAGGAACTCGTGAATCCGAAAAATGACAAGAGTGGGAGACATCATGATCGGAGTTAAATCCCTGAAATGGCAATGGGCTGGACATACTGCCGGAAGGACAGACCATCGATGGACAGCCGAAATTTTAGATTGGATTCCAAGGGACAGGAAAAGACCCAGAAGAAGACCACATGAGAGATGGGTGGATGAAATTCGAAAGTATGCAGGAGTGACATGGAAGAGACTGGCACAAGGCAGACCGTTGTGGAGGAAACTTGGGGAGACTTTAGTCCAGCAGTGGATTGATAATGGTTGACAATGATGATGATGATCATCATCATCATCGCTAGCTTCAAAGAGTTAGTTGGGTGGATGAAATATGCATTACCATTTCTCCCAATAGCTCACTTCCGTATCGACGGCGAGAAATGTTTTTATTTTTTATTTTAAGTTACATAGAAGTAAGCTTTCCACAATTTTCGAACTTTTCCTGTAGCACAACCTTTCCATTTGGCGGCGTTTGTATGTATTTGCATATTTTATGGTATGTCCGCTTCCTTAGAACGAAGTAGAATGTAATATGAAAGTACGGTATAGATAAATTTATATACTTTTTCCAGATGCTAAGATTTTCTTCCATTTTGCTGAAATGTATGTTTCTGTTTACTGTTCGTCTGGAAGCAAATCAGACAGGTTTCCTGATCAGTCGAACGTGTTCATTACTGATACTTTCTAGTTTCCTCTGAGAGAATGAATACTCTCTCAAGAGGAAATAACGTATGCAAATCTCTAAGACGTGCTAATTGCACTCTGAAATTTCTAGGCATTCTCATGCCTTGATATTTATCTGTTAAAGACATTTATTCCCACGCCCAAAGTCAGAAGTTTGCAAAGTAAAGAATTTTTAAATCGGTTTAATAGGTTTACAGAAACGAAAAGAATTCTGAGAAATGTACCGTCATCCTATTTTGGTAGTAAAAATCAAAGAGTTTTAAAGCCTCGTGGATATTTAATGGTTGATTTCAAGTAGACGAGGCAGATGTTTTTTAAAGTAAACTGGCTGCATATTAGAGAAAAACATTGCCTCTGCAGAACTCGGTTCGTCATCTTTTCCTCCTAACGTGACGTTCACCGAAGAAGAATATAATAAACGATAGAGATTTAAGGTATTCGGTGAAAGGTACCAGGAGATTACAATTGTCATTCTTTTGCAAGCTTCATCAATCACACATAAGAGGTCAAATAAAGGAAATTTCTTTTTTCGAATAATGATAACTCCAATTGAAACGTGCAGAATGAAACCTGGACAAAAAGAAAAAAAGCGCTTCTTGATTCAGCTTCTCTTTGCCTTTCTTTAGAAAAGGAGGAAGACGTCTTTAGAGATTTCGACTTCGGAGAAGAACATTTTTTTTCAGCGTCGGGCAATTCATCTTGGGATTTGGACAAAAGAAGTCTGAGTGAACGATATGACAAGGCAGGGCAGTAAATATAATTTTGTCTTCCAAATATATAATTCTTGACACGAAAAAATATTATTTGGGAGTTTTTATCTTATTTCCTGATTTTGAAAGGAATATGATAAAGCTTTTCATATTACAGTTGGCTCAGTGTAAGTGCTCTAAAACATGGCGTAACGTTTTCTTCTTTGTTGTTCAAACTGTTGAGCCTCTATGAATGATTCTTCAATTACTAGTAAAGAAAGCCTAGTTTGTTCAATTTCTTTGGGAATTTACAGAAACACTATAAGAGAATTTATATAGTTTAATATACACTGCTGGCCACCCAAAATGCAACACCAAGAAGGACACGAGATAGCATAGCCAGATTTACTGGACACATAACAACAGATACAAAGATGAAACGATTGAGCTTACAGGCCCGTGCGACTTGCGGAACACGCAGACATCAATAGTTCGTGTGGCCCCCATCGTTGGAAATAACGGCCGCTACACGCCGCGGCATCGTACGAAAGAGGCTTTGGATGTGGGCTTGGGGTATGTCGGTAAAGTTTGCTTCAACACGTTGCCACAGTTCATCAGACCTAGCCGCCGGTGGTGTTTGCCGGGCCATTCGGTTGCCGATCAGCGACCAGACGTGTTCGATGGGCCACATATCGGGAGAACAGGCGGGCCACGGCAGCAGTAACACCTGGTGGGATGTGAAGAGTTGTTGCACGATGCGTGCCAGGTGCGGGCGCGCATTGTCCTTTTGAAACGTGGCCGCTTGCAGGTCCTGCAAGTAAGGGAGGACTAAAAGCTCCAAAACGTCGGAGATAGTACGGTGGCTGTTGAGTGTACCGGCGATGCGGACCAGAAGGGTGCGGGTGCCATATTCAATTGCGCCCCAAACCATAACGCCATGCGACGGACCGGTATGCGATGCATAATGCAGACGTCATACAGTCTCTCGCCGCGGTTCCGCCTCACGCGGATCCGACCATCGTGGTGTTGCAGGCAGAAGCAAGATTCTTCGGAGAAGACAATGTCGTGCCATACCGTAGTACAGGTGCGGCGTTCAACGGCCCACTGCCGCCGCACTCATCGGTGATGCAGCGTCAATGGTAATCGGAGCAATGGGCGCCGTGCGACAAGTCCCCGCTCCTTCAGACGACGTTGAACCGTACGTGCTGACACAGGTTGTTGCGCAGCACACCCTAATTCCTGCGCTAACGTTCGTGATGTGGCGGTGCGAGCCGTCAATGCCCGCCGCAAAACATGCCGATACTCCCGTTCCGTGGTGTGCCGCGGCTGCGGAAATCGCTCACGTCGGTCCGTCCGTCCCTCGTGCACCTACCGAATCCATACTCGCCTCACTGTGGCTGGATGTCGTCCCACACGGGCGCCGATGTCTCGGTACGATAAACCGCTGTCGCGATAAGCCCCTATTCGTCCTTTTTCGAACTCCGAAACGTGCTGGAATGACTGTCTTATTCTGCCACGAGGCATCAGGAAGCTTCCCACGCACAGGTCCGGCAGCACAATACACTTTCACTACTTACGCCCCGCTTTCTGTGTACTCTTCTTATAGTGCTTCTCGGTGGCGTCCCGGGCGCACGTGATTTGCATATGCCCTGGAATGCTAATCGTTTGCATGTCCTCTCGCGGGCGACGCATGCGGCGAATTTCAGGCCAATTGGATGCTTCATTCTTGGTGTTGCATTTTTGGTGGCCAGCAGTGTATATATATATATATATAAGTCCGCGACAATAACTTTTGTCACTCCGTGGAATTAGAATTGAAACAAATATGACTTCGCAATCAGAAAGCCCAAACTTATCTCTAAGGATAAGATGATCATATGTAGAAGATTTTAGGAAAGGAGTGTCTGACCCCAGGTCATAAACAACCCGTAGAAATAATAAGATAGGAGCTTTGGGCTAGAGTGCCCGATAGGAAAGTGACAAGGAAGCGAGGTAGAAAGAGGGAGGAAGACGCCCTTATTTATTACCGGGAGGCCAACACCCGGGATCCGACGGCTCCACGTGCCCATCCGACGCACATCGGATATTTAGTGGATTGAGTGTTCGTACCTGCCAGGGATCGAACCTGGGTTCCTTTCTGTGGCAGTCACAAACGTTGCCCACTAGGCCACCCGCGGCCCTTGCTACCTCTAAGGTCTTGGCTTCTTTCCTTTAATACACTTCTTGCAGGTTAAGGAGAACATTTTGTTATGCAGCTGGCCTTTTTGGGTTGAAACTTTCTTCATATCTGCTGACAGGTTGCTGTTGTTATTATTCCTCAGGTCATGAACCATTCATATTTTCATTCACAAGACACTAAAAAATTCTGAATTCTGCCTGCTGTTTGACATGCGTGATATCTCGTCATAACTAGACGCATACTCAATAGTATGTGAATGTTGTCGACCTTCATTAAGCCCTTTTGTTTTTTTTTAATATATTTATGCTGCAGGGTATTTACGCGGTATGACGCAAATGAAGAGCGCTGCGTAAATCACAGTTCACAGTGGTTTGACTGCCATGAAATGTAAATAGTGTAATATAAATTATGTAGATAATGGTTTTAAATTGAGTGCATGAATGTGTTGTATATATAGTACGTAACTGTTTTAGTATGCGGTATTTAAATAGTACGTTATGAAGTTGGTATAGAATTGAATATAGGTGTGATATAAGTGAGTATTTATTAGGTGTATAAGTGCGTGTTTTAGAATTGAGTACCGTTTCTAGAAATGTGAATTTTAAAGGCAAATTACTGAGGGAGGAATGTGGGAAGGAGGGAAATAAAATTAGAAAAATAATAATAAAAGGGCTTAATGTAGGTCGACAACACTCATATACTAGTGAGTATGCGTCTAGTTATGACGAGATATCACACATGTAAAACAGCAGTCAGAATTCAGCGTTTTTTAGTGTCTTGTGAATGTAAATAAGAATGTTTCTTGACCTGAGGAATAATAACAACAACAACCTGCGAGCAGATATGAAGAAAGTTTCCACCCAAAAAGGCCAGCTGCATTACAAAATGTTCTCGTTAACGTGCACGAAGTGTATTACAGGAAAGAAGCCAACACATTAGAGGTAAGTTTGGCTTTTGATTGTGAAGTTATTACTGACTTGCACGTAAATAGTGCACCTTTTTGGTGATTATTGCCAATGAAGATGCAAATAATTAGAAACAAATATGTTTTATAATCATAATACGACATATTGTGATTCGTGTCATGTGTTAAAACTCCAAATAATCATTTTATAATGTCTGTGTCCTAACTCAAACAAAATCCGTAAAACCTATATTCTAACTCAAACAAGATTCAATAAAATGTATGTTCAAACTTAAAATACGAATAAGAAACCACTCCTCTCTCCAAATTTCTTAGTGTAGCCTCTTTTTCATGTTTATATGGCTAGGGGACCAACGAGGAGGGTGGATAGCAATTCACTGAGGGGGTCACTACTAATTGCCGTGTTTGTTTTCTTTACAAAAGAGTGTATTCCAACACGGAAAGTTTAGTCTAAAGCTACTCTAGCGCCCTTAAGTCTGCTCGGGGACAGTGAAAGTGAAGGAAGTGGCTGACGACTGCTTTGTAGGAGAGGAGAGCAAGGCAAAGTCGCTGGTTTAAAGGAATGGAATTAAAGACCATATGTGTCTGGGTGGCACGAGGTTAAAATATTTGACTTAGAAAAAAAGACATTTCCCTTTAAATAAATTGTGTTCAAGTACAGTTCTATTTTTCGTAAGCAAAAATGCAGAATATTGAAAAGCAATTTAAGACATGGCATTCAGAGCAAGCAAAATGTTGTGGGCAACATTCTAGTAACTCTAGTACCTTACACCAATTGCGTAACTAGTCAGATCCGCGTATGTATGTTAGTACAGGGGTTATCCAAAATAATGGAAACACCTTAAAATAATAGGTGTTACGCACCTAATATGGTGTGGGAGCACTCTTGGCATTTAAAACGCATACACGTTTTGGATGGTGGTAAGTGGTATGCTGTACCAATCCTTCCTTTAGAAACTGCTCCAATTCCTTGAGAGACGCCGGAGGAGGATAACGGGATCGCACTCAGTTTTCCAACACAGACCACAGGGGCTCAATGATGTTTAAATCCGGTTATTGTGCAGGCCAGGGAAGGTTTGCGACTTCTTTTTTTTTTTTTTTTTTTTTTTTTTTTTTTTGATTGAAGGTTTAACGACCACCGTGAGCAACTCAACGGGCTATAAGCAGTCGCCCGTCCCTAATTTAGGGTCACTGGTTCCAGGGAAGGGAGAGAGCCAGTGCCGTAAGACAAACACAACATCCATGCCTCACCGGGATTCGAACCCGGACCCCTTTCGGACGAATGATCAGAGGCCATCGCTTAGACCACTGCGCCACCGGGGCGGCGTGTGCGACTTCATTATCATGTTCCTCAAACCATGATTGAACAGTTTGACTTCTGTGAATCGGGGCATTATTATCTTGAAAGGTGCAATCTCCTGACGGAAACATGGTCTGCGCCATTGAATGCACATGGTCGGCCAAGAGTGGCATAGTAACCTCTAGTGATCCGTCCGTGTACGGTGATGATGGGACCTTCTGCAAACCACGAGATCATGGCCTAAACCAATATGGAACTACCCCCATGCTTCACTGTAGGAAGGAGACATTCTGGATTGTAGGCTTCTGCGGGGTTTCTCGTAAACTTCTGCGCGCACACGTAAACCCGTCCTATGCAGACTTCTGTGGGGGTTCTCGTACTCTTCTGCGGGTACACGGAAACCCGTCCGGTGGTGAGGAATAGTGAGAAACTTGATTCATCGAAAAACAAGACATGCTTCCATTGATCCACAGTCCACGTTTTATGTTCATGGCACTACTGTAATCTCCGGTTCATATTCACCTGTGACACCAGGGGTTTTGGAATCGCAGCTCGGCCGTAAATATTATGCTTATGCAATTCCCTTCGCACGGTACTGGTCGACACTTGGTTTTAGAGATGTGCATGAAACTCAGCAATCACTTTGGTCCCCGTGGTCTTCCTACTTGTGGTCAAAATCTTCTTTAATATCCTCCTGTCTCTCGTAGTAAGTTTGGTTTTCCTACCCCAGTTGTGTCTCGCAGATAATGTTGTGCTGTGAACATTGTATCCTGTCATGACCTTTGACAAGGTACCTCTCCATAACCCCAATACCTGGGCCACTGTGGTTATCGACGCACCAGCCAGACGGGCTCCAACAATCTGCCCTCTTTGGAACTCCGACAGGTCACTCACTTATTGTGCCTTCATCTGGAACAAAATTATGCGAACACCGATTTACAATGCAATCACAAAGACCCTTGAGACTATAAGCAACACTTTTTAACAAAACAACTTGTAGCTACATGTTCGTTTTACTCAAAAAGCAGCACACACCAAAGTCTCTGTTTTCAGGGAGGTGTTTCCATTATTTTGGACAACCCCTGCATGAATGTATGTGTGTGTCCAGGTCGAGTGGGAGAGGTAGCAGGTAATGAAAAGCATTAAACATTCGTTCTTTCAGTGTTTCGTAAAAAAGATGCTATCAAGCTTGCCCTACCAAAAATAATGCTGGCCCACCCGTCGCCCATCCTGATTTCGATGTCTGGCGAGGTCCCTGCTGAAATGCTCGGGAGGAAACCAAATTTCGCTACAACGCACCTTTTGCATGTTACGATGCACCTTTTTCATGTTACAACGCACCTTTTTCATAATACGACGCACTTTTTCATGTTACAACGCACCTTTTTCATACTACGACGCACCTTTTTCATGTTACAACGCACGTTTTTCATACTACGACGCACCTTTTTCATGTTAAGACGCACCTTTTTCATGCTACGTTTACGTATAACGTGATGAAATGATTTTCGGCGATAGCTTAGTAAAACATATTTTTGAGTAACGATGAAATTCAACCTTGTTACGTCCATCATGGGACACCATTCAGAAATCAGATTTCAATAATGGTTTTTGACAACTTCCGCTACTCATTTCCGTTACATCGGGGTTTTTTTTACATGGGATTTAGTTTACTGCTGTCGAGAAAGATGCACAGTATCAAAAACTACTACTTTCCGACAAAAAACGCTTTCACTGCCGGGTGTCGATCAAGCGTCACCACCCTGTATTTGAGACGACATGGAATTGGTCCATGCCAGGCGCCCAAATAATATTAATTCGAACTAGGAAAATGCCTTGCCAGTCACGAGACACTAGAACTCCCGTTACCCATTTCTGTTATATCGAAATGTTTTGCATGGGATTTATTTACTTCAATGCTATCGGGAAAGATGCATCACATACAAATTTTTTATCACCGATTAAGAATTACTGGGTGTCATTTTGTGTGACAAAAATGTATTCAAAAATTAGAGCTGGGGTGAAAAATATCCAAACTTCACAACACAAGAACAAATCTTGCACTAATTGTACGGGCATTTGAATACTGAGCAGCGTGAAATAGAGATGGGTCAGGCTCAATTTTAGGAGCCCGGGCCCGGATTCTTGGAAAATTTTTCTTATCAAGGCTTGCATTTATGCATTATACACTGGCCAAAAATTTTAAAACTAATCCTTTGCACAAACAAGGATTAGTTTAAAAGTCATTAGTTTAAAAAGTTTAGTTCAGTTAATCCACTTCACAATATTAATATATTTTTAGAAATACTACGCATAAAGCCAAATGTTCTAAAATGTGGATTTGAAAATAAATAAGTAATCAACGTGCCCTTCGACCACATCAGGGGAATCAGTAATTCTGGTAAAAGCAGTAGAAAAGAAAATCGTTTAGAAACAAATAATTCCAATCGTTATTTCTTTTTGTTTTCTAAATTTACTTTTATTTTGAATAAATTGCATTATAAAACGTACAACGCTGTACAGACAGTTACAATTGTTTAAAATGTTTGACTCTAGAAAACTAATCTTTGTAATATAATTTACATATATGCCAATTGGTAAAGCTAGTTTAGAGTGATGTAGTAGAATATAAAAGAAAACATGTAGGGAAATTTCCAAAATTAAACAAAAAAGAACGTAAAAGTATTTCAGACCAGATTATTCTACATTTTGTAACATTAACAAAGCTTTGCGCTTAATAGTATAATAATCACAATATTGTCATATGTGTGTGCAGTTTCCAGATTAAGTTCATCATGAAAAGAGAGAGAGAGAGAGAGAGAGAGAGAATTGCATCTAATGACTTAGCGCTTCAACTTCATCTTCTTTTCTCTAAAACTCGACTTGCTGCACAAAAAACCAACGTCACCCCAAAAATCGCGGCAGTGAGGAAATTTAAAAACATAAATAACAATACTTTTAACTGCACATTTTTGGAAATTAATACATCATTTTAAAGATAAGATTCTTGAATTTAATAAAATACAAAAAATGGGAATGTTATTTTTTCCCAGTTTTTCGATACCAGACCTCCTTAAACTAATCCTTGTTTGGGCCATAGCTTTGGACAATGCATAATGCAAGTCTTGCTAAGCAAAATTTGTCTTGCAATAGCAGCTAGCTTAGGAAATTGAAATTCCTTCTACCATGGTAACAAATCCACAATGAAATTCAACCGGTCTCCGGAATTACACGTGTTGAATTAATTACTGTAATGAAATTCAAGACGTGTAAATTCCGAGCCCTAGCCCGGGTTTTTCGGTAGTTAATGAATTCTGAGCCCGTCCAAGCCCGGGCCCGAGCTCGTCTCTAGCGTGAAAATCTGCAGCACTAAAGATTTAAAGTTCTCTGTTTAGTTCAGCTCCCAAATTAATTTAGTGAACACTTCCAGATTCCAAGAAAGCTTTGCGGCTTTCACTAGCCAAATACTTGGTTTATCTTTGCTTCGTGAACTCTTTTTTTCATTTTAGCAAAGTTTTCTTTCTTTTCATTTTATCATCTACTTATCTTAAAACAAGAATGTGTGATTTATCGCGCCATCCGATACTCTTATCTCTTTTACGAATCCAGTAACCTTAAAGCAGGTTTCTCTGGTTTTTGTCATTCTCTGATATTTTTCATCTTTTTTCAAATCTTAATTTGATGGGCTGGTACGAATTAACTTGGGGTTAGCAACATAAACTGAAATCTGCTTGAACGAAAATATTTCCTGTGTAAGAAATGAACCGAATGCGGTCAAAAGAAATGAGCCTGCGCATCAGGAAGCGCTTTCCCATTACTTTGTTTAGCAAAGATGACATTTAGTTTAGCAAAGATGGCACTTAGTTTAGCAAAGATGACATTTAGTTCAACAAAGGTGTCATTTAGTTTGGCAAAGATGACTTTCAGTTTAGCAAAGAGGACATTTAGTTTAACAAAGATGACATTTAGTTTAGCAAAGATGACATTTAGTTTAGCAAAGATGACTTTCAGTTTAGCAAAGAGGACATTTAGTTTAACAAAGATGACATTTAGTTTAGCAAAGATGACATTTAGTTTAGCAAAGGTGACATTTAGTTTAGCAAAGAGGACATTTAGTTTAGCAAAGATGACATTTATGTAGGATAACTGACACTAGGGATGACATTTATGGGGGATGACTGACACTACGTCTTTCTCACTGATTACCTACTAAAAGAGCTATAACAATGGTGACGGATCTAAGAAAGGAGAGAGATGCTTGCATCACTTGTTTCAACCCGGCAGCATGATGTCAATGTCAGAAGGAGTAGCCCTTCCCTACCATGCCTAGGGTCACGGAGAAAAGAATGAAAGACTAGAAGGGAGTACGCAAGTTGTTGAAGAAATTCGTGCCAATACCACTAACTGTTAGAAAGCCGTTAGAATACCACTAACTGTTAGAATGCAGTCCACCATGTAATTCCACTCTTATTTATACACACCACGTTCAGCTCCCAAGCGACTTCAAGAAACGTCACCACACTCTAAGTCACTGGGGAGCTGAACGTGGTGTGAGTAAATAAGAGTGGCGTTCCACGGTGAACTCTTTTCATATCTTTACAGTATCTCATTCTAACATTCACCTGAGGGTGTGCTGGGAGACAGCGTGAAAGATCTAGTGATGTGATTTTATCTTTCAACGTTTACTTCAGTGCAAATAAAGTCATTTTCATCGTTCATTTTGACTTTCAGTAATATGTTATATCGTGCAACGACGACATTCTAACAGTTAGTAGAAGGGGAACTTATCATAAGTGATAGTCTTATGATCGGTACTGATGAGATAAGAGAAGAAAAGAAATTGTTTTACCATATCCTTCGTAAAACTCAGCCGCTATATAGGAACATTCCTGTTTAAGTAACACTAAATAAATAGTTATCCTATTGATTTACGCACCGTTTGGTTCAGGAATATCAGGGGATTAAAGGGTTTAATCAGTTATACAGGACGTCTGCTTCCATGCAATTTTCAATTTTTCCACTCCAATGAACCAAATTCAACATCCCCAGCAGTCGAGTGGTCTAAGGTCTTTGCTCCTCATAATTTTCACGGGGTGGGGCCAAGTTTGAGTCCAAGACAAGGCATGATTGGTATGACTGTCTGATGGTGATGATTTACTTCTCCATGGAAGCCGTCGGCCCTAAATTAGGGACAGGCGACTGCTTATAGCTCTCAAAGTTGCTCATGGTGGTCGTTGAACCCCAAACAAAACAAAACCTAATTTAAAGATATAGTACTTTTAGCTTCCAGTGCTTTTTCCCCTTTTTGAATTTAATTATCATAACTGAAGGATAGCAGCTTCTGCATTCCACTGCTTTTATTCGTTTTCCGAGTCCAGTATCCCAAATAGGGATGCACATCTTTTTCAAGCCACCGAAATTTTTCTCATTTTGGGGATTTCAGCAACTCTAAGTCAACGATATAAGATATTATCTAGCCTTCTAGGCTTATAAAGAAATAGTATAGCTACGAAAACAATTTTAGAAAACTTAGTTTCGAATAAATCACACATTGAAGGCATTAACGTATTTTGTTTTCATTTTAACGGCCCCTACTATTTCTGAACACAAGGAGAAGCCTATGTTCAGCATTAATAGGGACAGTTAAAATAAGAATTTGCTCTAGAGCAGGAACGAAAATATGGACATAAAGATAAATACATCCATCAATCTTATCTGGGGCATAAACTCAAGCTGTCGGTAGTAGAGGGTCATTGACCTGGCAAGCATGTGCTCCACAAGTGGAGATTTACAGGATTTGCATATCTCTGATAATATTCAGTGTCGTCAGAGGTTTTTTTAGTCATTAGCTGCAGAGCTCATATGAAACTCCTGACGTAACCAGAAAACACTTTCCATTTTTTGATTTCTTCAATCATGCATCTACCTACAAGTCTGTATATGCAAAGTTGTTATTTGTTATGTATAGTTTCGTATGATGTCTAAAGAAACCATAGGAAAACAATCGCGCACTAAATCAATACTTACCCTTCAGAGGCAGGGTAACTATTGATTAGGTATTTTTTTATTTTGTTTATTTGGCGGTTTAGCAATCGCCCCAAGCAACTCGATGGGCTATAAGCCGTCACCCGTCCCTAATTTAGGGTCACCGGCTCTAGGCATGGAAGGGAGCCATTGCATTAGGACAAACACAACATCCATGCCTCACAGGGATTCGAACCCGGACCTATCTCGGACGAATGGTCAGAAACCATCGCTTAGACCACTGCGCTATAGAGGTGGCCCATTGTTTTTCAAATAAGATCTCAGCTTAGGGATTGAACGAGAACCGAATAAAGTCAAATGTGTGGCAATATGGTCATTGTATTACACAAGTATGTGATTCAGTTATGCTAAATAAATTATCCGTTTCGAAAATGTTTTTTTAATTTGACTGAACTGGAGGAATGAAAGCAAAATCATTGCCAGTGTGGATTCAGTATACGAGAAAATATGGACTGATAAGGATCTTCCAAAGTTCTGTTAGAAAGCAGGACATGAAAATTGGGGCAAGTTTGTCTTAAAAGTCCAATTATTACTAATAGAAACATGATTTCCGTATTTCCCTTTAGATGCGATATGTCAGTTCAACTTTCCTCCAGTGCGTTCTTCTTCACGAAACTGCTATTTAAAATATTATAATGACATTCCTTTCAATAGATATAATATTACGATGCACCTGAAGATCACGGTTGTACAGGGCATCGTTCTAAAAATGCTCACGTATATGATCACAAAACGAATTGATTGAATGTATTGATGAAGTGATTTGATTCACAATAGTAATTTATCCTTGAAAACTGCATTGTTTCTTCCAAATACACTCCAGCCATTTTTTATGCGTCCAGTAACTAAATACTGGGATTTCGCACCAAGTTTATGGTTACCATTTATACGCTAATTATATGAGTGTGTGTCTTCCCTAGAACACAGATTAAAGGAACGTTTTCCTTCACCTCATTGTTTGTTGGAGCACAACTTAATGGCTTAACATAGAAGCCAAATAGTAAGATCTTTATGCAGATTCCAACGCTTCAATTACGGCGACCGCTAAGGGAACTTCCTGTCGTTAACGATTTCTTTGCGCAAAAATGGCGCTTTCATCCTTATATGTTACTACATGAATAACTCCCTGTTACACTTCAATTAGACTCTTTTGCTTTGAATGTTTACGTATGAGTGATTGATTGAATGGATGGAGAATTCCTCTGCGAACAAATATACGGAATAAAAAGTTGTTATTCCCCGTACTGCCTCACAGCGAACAAACTCTGCGGCACGAAAATTGAAATTACACATTTAGGCTTGTTTCTTATTTTTAACATTTTAAGCGGACTTTCTCTGGTTGGGCATTCCTCGGAAACAGTTCTTATATCAAACTATTTGTTTCAGCAGTTGCACATTTTTTCATAGGATAACATATGACGGTATATCTGACAAACTGTGCACTCGGAGTGTATTAAAGTTTGAGTAAAGTTAACAATTTTCCACTTCTGCGTTGTAAACAAACTGCAAACAAACGTTAAATTGATATTTATTTATTTCATCCTTTTCAAATGGATTTATTGAAGTGTGGTATGTTTCACCTATAGTTTGTCAATATGGATTCCAGTATTGCAGAGTTTCTGCTCTCAGAGAAAACTTCAAGTATCAGAATATTCAAAAGCATTTATGTGGTAGGATAAATACTTTTGCTACCTGGAGGATGCATGATGCATTTTGAAATAAACACCGCCTGATAATAATCATATTTGTCAAAGATAATCATATTTGTGTAAAGCAGATGGTAAATCAATGATTTCCACACATAGGATTTCTAGAATTTGAGACATTGCCAGTATGGTGATTTGAACTAGCACAGTTGCTAAAATCTATCGACAGTTGACAGGAGAATGTGGTGAATAGGACGTCTTGTCTTGTACCGTTTGTGTCAGCGTGCCGCACATAATCAGGGGGATGTTGTCTTTGCTTCACCCATATTGTATTGCGCCGTCAACTGTGTTGCACCAATTGCTCTGTACAAGGCGAGGAATCCGTTGTTCAACCCCCAAATCCAACTTTCGCTGTCCTTTATAGTTGTTTCGCCATTTTAGCAGTACTCCTAGTACGATTTAACTAAAGAACCTTCATGGGTCCAAAAGTTTGCCTTTTGTAAACTCCTATTTTTGGTTTTACCCATGACGTCCGTAACATCGCTCTCAATTAAATCACCACCTTCTTTTATATACACCCCTTTGGCTTACAGGCTGCTCCGTCCTCCTCATACGTCAGTATAGGTTGTATTTCAATTTGCATGGTACTGGACGCAATTTAGTGAGCACTTGGTGTATACTACACAACAAAATGGCAAAAATCAGGAAGAAAATTTCCAACCTGGTATGCGATAAAATAGATAGTGTCCAATTAAATGACAACCCTGGCGCAACGTGCCGGCGGGGAAGGGTGAAACATATTGTGGAAGAAATTTAAGAGTAACTACTGCTTCACAACTGTGATCAGAGCAATGTGTTTCAGCACATAGTTCATCGCAGCCTTCTGCGCATGGGCCTGCGTAGCCGAAGATCCAAAACGGGTCCCCATGCTCACTGCACGTCATCGCCAACAACGCATGAAATGGGCCCAAGGTCATCGAAATTGGACCGTGGATGATTGGAAAAAAGTGGCATAGTCTGGCGAATCAGGATTCCTGGTGCATAACGTAGACGACAGAACGCGGGTATGCCGATCACCAACGGAGGCTATTGCACCTGGATGCAGTGTTTGCCGGACACAGGCCAGCAGGAGTGGTGTTATGCTGTGAGCGATGTTTTCTTAGGACACTTTAGGCTCCATTATCCCCAAAGGACAATCGCTGACAGATCACAGGTATCTGAACATTGTTGGGGATCACGTTCACCCATTCGTGGCTGCTGTTTTCCCTGCTGGTGATGGCCTTTATTAACAGGATAATGCACCTCTGTCAGAATCGTCAAGGAGTGGTTCGAGGAAAATGCTGGTGACTTTCTGTTAATACCCTGGCCTCCAAATTCACCTGACATGAACCCAAATGAACATTTGTGGTTCGACTTACAAAAGCGGGTTCGGCCTAAATCACCCCCCCCCCACCCCACCCCGAAATGTACGGGAATTGGCGGACCTTCTGTTGACATTATGGTACCAGATACCGCAGGATACCTATCTCCACCACAGCGAATCGATGCCTCGCGGTGTGTCCGCTGCTTTTGCGGGCTAAGCTTGTTAGGTGGGTGATCATAATGTAATGGTGCATCGGCGTATATTGTAATTCAATGAATTATTTTATCATAGATGCTGTTATCAGTAGAAGAAAATCTGCATTGGGTATTTATTGATGTATAAATAATGAAAATGTAAATGGATAAACGGTAAAGTATGGGAGAAAAAGTTGTACCAGAAACTATTGCGAAAGCTTCATTTCCGATTTTAATTATACTTTACGCAGAGATGATCATGATCATATGTAGAGGATTTTAGGAAGGGAGTGTCTGACCCCAGGTCTTAAACAACCCTTAGAAATGGGAAGCTAGGAGATTTGGGCAACAGAACCCGATAGGAAGGTGACACGGAAGTGAGGTAGAAAGGAGGAGGAAGACGCCCTTATTTATTACCGGGGATCCAGTACCCGGAGTCCGACGGCTTAACGTGCCCATCCGACGCACGGCGGATATTTAGTGGATCGAGCGTTCGTAAAAGCCTGGGATGAAACCTGAGGTCCGTTCCGTGGCAGTCACGAACGTTGCCCACTAGGCTACCCGCGGCCCTCAACTTTACGCAGAGAGATTTGCGCCCTCTCTCTTGTACTGCGCCCGGCCAACCGTCCTTCCTGCTCCACCGTTGTTACGCCTCTGGTCATAGAAGTCGTCTGCCGTTCGGAAGGATTTAGCTTCAGCAAGACACAGAAATATTTACTTTGATTTCTCGCGAGAATGTCGTAAATGAGCAGTAGAGTAATAGAAGGGGATCATGTAGCCAAACGAAACGCAATGTACCCTTTTTTTTTTTTTGTATTGATGGTCGGCACACAGTTTTGATAAAATCTAATGATATCTAGATCCAGCGTTCTTTCTGAACACATTCAAAGCATATGAATGTGATACCATGCTGTTGGGTTACATTCTCTTAGCGCGGACTGGCCCGCTGATGATAGTGCAATTTGTGATGTTGTGAAAATACAAGTTTATCCGCGACGGGCATTGAACCCGTGACCCCTCAGTCTGGAGTAAGTCACTCTCCCAACTGACTACGCGGACAGAATGTCTTGCTGCAGATTTGTCGTCTTGACACATGTTTTCACCTCTGTAGTACGTCACAATCTCATCCCGTTAATACCTAAGTGATGTAGCAGACCAATTACTGTCTAAAATATGACTCTTTGTTCCTACATATGATAGCATCTTTATAAACGACAAAGCCAAAATTCTACTGAATGATGACATCTTTATAAATGCCAATACGTTAAAGTCCTACTGCAATGTTTTGATGCTCACGAGGAGAACTTCCGTCATTTCTTCTGGCCTCTACAGGACCCTGATCACATGAAGATGTGTGAAACGTGCTGGACAGGGTGTCAGAGTTGTGCGACTCTTCCGTCAATATTGTCAGAGATGTGCAATGTTATTTTACAGGAACAGCTATCTTCGGACCATAATGTACTCAAAGAATCTCACAGATTTCATGCCACTTTTGCATACATGCGGTCTATTGCAACAATGCTGGATCTACCGTTACTAAATAAATGTTCGTATTGTTTGCCCAGTGTACGACATTTACTCTGAGTGACATATTCATATTCTTGACACATTCACGTATTTGCTGGTATCGCGACTGGCAGAAGTCTCTTTTGAAAATTCTTTTTGCATCTGATCTATGTTACCAACACGATTTTTATGCATTTTCTGAATATTTTAACTAAAGATGACATAACATTTATTTACGGTTATTTTTCTTTTTTTACGCTTTCCAACCGCTGGTTGAAGAAGCGTATATGCTCCAGCTTTGTGCGTCTGCCCGTCCGCACAATAACTCGCGTAGAAATGGTTCGATTTCGATGAAGTTTTAGTATGTGATAGGGGACCACCTAGGCAAAATGGGTGAAGTAGGGTCAAAGGTAAGGACATAGGTGCGGGCTTCATTCCATTACCCTTATGCATCATAACCTGCGTAAATATGGTTTGCTGTCGATGAAATTTTAGTATGTCGTAAAGGACCACCAGGGAAACAATCTTATTGAAAATGTGTGAAGTTGGGTCAAAGGTCAGGATATAGGAGCGGGATGCATTCCTTTGCCCTTATGCTTCATAACTTGCGTAACAATGGTTGGATTTCGATTAAATTTCATTATGTGGTAGAGGACTACCTGGGCACGCACCCTACTTAAAATCCACGAAATGGGATTAGTGGTCAGGACATAGGAGCGCGATGCATTCCACCGCCCTTATGCGTCATAACCTGCGTAAAAATGGTTCGATTTCGAGAAATATTAGTATGTGATAAGGAACCACCTGCGGACTAACCGTATTGAAAATGGGTATAGTGGGGTCAAAGGTCAGGACATAGGATCGGGATCCATTCTGTCGCCCTTAGGCGTTATAACTTACGTGAATGCTTCGATTGAGACAAAACTTTATCATGTTGTTCCAGAAGTATACTTAACCAGTTCTGTTGAATATCATCGAAATGGGGTCAAAGGTCAGGGCATAGGAACGAAATTTATTCTGTAGCCATTATCCTTATAACTTGAGTAATAACTTGAGTAATGATTTCTGGTATGTTGGAAAGCGTATCATAATCAATGCATTGCATGATTTTACTAACTTGTTTAAATTAGTGTAAACATAGCCATTTTTGAGAAAAGAAATACCTTAGTAGCATTTTGGTAATAGCTTTGTATTTTCGTCGAATGACATGCTCCTTAGTTAAGAGAAATATGTAGCACAGTTCTTGTTATTTTATTTTTGGGCAATAATACTGTATAATTTGAGAAATATTTAACTTTCGCAATTCGGGAATTATCACTTGAGACACTATTAATGAATGAAAAATGAGTTTTAAACATTACGACTTATCTCAAATTTCACCTTTTCCTTATTTTTCTCCATGTGTCTTTCTACAGTTAACGTTGCGAAAGGGAAAGAACTAATTCGAAATGAAATATAAAACGTACGAAGTAACAATCTAGTGAAAACTTTTATGTAGCTCTCAAAAGTTTCTTCGAATTAAAACTTCCATTTTAAGTTCGTGAAGAGCTCTTATACGTTGATGTTCGGATCTGATACTAATTTGGAATGTGACGCTTGTCTTACTGCCTTCAGCACATTTCCTTCGGAAATTGGAGGTTTGAAACGATTCCGCTTTTAAAGTTGTGCTATAAAACTACTAACAGACTGTTTACTTTTAATTGGGCACAGGAATATAAGTGAAACATTGATTCCATATATAAAGCCCGTCGTCCGGGTCAAGACGATGAGCAAAGGAATTCTCGAAATTCCTGTGAGAGTGGTTTTAAAATTCTCATTGTGAGTGCAAATATATATATATATATATATTTCTCAGAAAGGCTTTCTCCGTTAATTAAAAAAAAAGCCACGGTGTTCTAACGAATCTGAAAAATACTTTTATCTGAATTTCAAAATGTTAGTTTCCGTTAAAAGCTCAGTGATTATATCAAAGCAAAATGCCATTTTACATTCACACAGAAAGAAATTATTTCAATGAATGGTTTACAAGTACAGTTATAAGCGATTAACATAAATGGAAAGGTGGAAGTTTTTGTATGGTTAATATCTGTTAAACGGGATGAAAAATTATGTAACGGATAACGTAAATTAAGCGGCATGTGCTTTCGAAGATTTGCTTCTGATTATGTAAAAGAAACAAATGTAATTTAAGCATCTTTTGAAACCACGATGAAATATTCTAGAAACATTTCAGGCAAACGACACAAAAGCTTAAGAGTGTCTATTAAGGTACAGAAACTAATTTCATTTCATATAGATAAATTTAAAAAGCTTGATTCCATATTGCCAAATCTAAAAAGCTCGTAATGATCAAGCTTTTAAGATTTAGCTACATATGATCAAGCTTTTAAGATACATATGTCTCTAAATCTTAAAAGCTTGATCATATGATCATATGTCTCTAAATCTTAAAAGCTTGATCATATGTATCCAAATTTTAAAAAGCTTGATTTCAGGTATCCAAGTTTTAAAAGCTTCTTTTCAGGTAGCTAAATCTAAAACACTTGATTACATGTAGCCAAATCTAAAAAGTTTACTTTATATAGCCAAATCTATGAAGCTTGATTTCACGTAGTCAAATTTAAAAAACGTGATTTCATGTAACCAGATATAAAAGGCTTGATTTCATGTTACCAAATCTAAAAAGCTTGATTTCATGTCTGTAAATCTTAAAAGCTTGATTTCATGTAGCCAAATTCAAAAAAGCTTGATTTCAGGTAGGTAAGTTTTAAAAGCTTCTTTTCAGGCAGCTAAATCTAAAAACCTTGATTACACGTAGCCAAATCTAAAAAGCTTGATTTCACATAACCAAATCTAAAAGGCTTAATTTCATCTAACCTAATCGTTTTTTTATTCATTTAGTCAAATTTATATATTGTACTGGAGCGGGAGACACGGATTGGAATCTCACTTCAGGATTATATAGTTGTACTGTTCAGAATATACTGGTGGAATGAATGAATATTTTTCTTTAAATCTATTTTTCATCTTTTTAATGCACGTACATGAGAAATAAAGTGTGTGTTTCACCTTAATACAATCAGTTTCCTTTTGCTGTCCTTAAATCATGGAAATTCTTGAATTCCACCAAAAGGACACGAGTTGAGTTTGGGTGATTATTTTTGTTAAGTGTAGCCGAAAAGTTCTGTAGGTGGATTAAGAGTTGTTGGTTCTTAAAAGCAATACTTATGGTAATAAATGAACATAGCTGAATGCATTGAGCTGTGGGAATAGATTAGCAGTGTTTGTGTTTGATCAGGCTAACTATTCCATTTTAACAGTTAATTTATGGCACGATTCCAGTGTGTAAGCAAATCTACGGGCAAAAATGTTGAGATTTACGCAGTGCAAAATCATCAGGAAAAAAGATCGTTTGGTTTGAAATACAGATGCTTCAAAATTTATCTGTGGACTGAATGTTCCCACATGATATTCGACGCATACCTCTATTATCCCTTCTTCTGAGTTTCTGTTTCCTTATGTGAATTTCCAACAGATTTTACAATTTGATAACGCTTGCAGTCAGTCAAAGCAAATAAAAAAAAGACATTGAATGTAAAGAGAATAGATATTTGCTGAGATATAGAGAGATTGAGGGTAAATGATGAGGCGTAATATTATGAAGGATATTAAAGCCTGTTTGTTATATACTGTATGTGATCGTTGAATAAGAATTTTAGTTGTACGATTCATCTGTGTCTTAAACGCCGGCAAGATATATTGTGTCAGGAAAAATATTGATGCTCCTTTGAACTTACCATGAGTGGAAATATATGGGAAGAAGTTAACGCTAAACATAAGTCTTATGTGACGTACTACAGAGGTTACAAATACGTATCAAGACGACATATCAGCAGCGAGACATTCTGCCCGAATTGCTCAGTTGAGAGAGCGACTTAGTGCTGTGAGAGGACACGGATTCGATTCCCATCGTGGACAAACTTGTGTTTTCACATTAGGGCCCGATTGTGGAAAATGGATCCATTGGCCGTTGGATTCTTCGAAAAATGTGTGATGTTTGTTCCACACATTGTTTGGAATTAATGAAAAATGCCTACTTCGCTTAAAAAGAAAATATTAGGTGGGAGCTGATGTGACGTACTACAGAGGTGAAAACGTGTCAAGGTGACAAATCTGCAGCGAGACATTCTGTCCCCGTAGCTCAGTTGGGAGAGCGACTTACTCCGGAGTGAGGGGACACGCATTCGATGTTCATCGCGGAGAAACCTGTGTTTTGACACTCTTTCTACCTAAGCGTTAGTACAATATTTACTTAGTCATTAAAAACATTGAATATATCATTTACGAAGTTATCTACAAACTTTAGCTAGCAACATAGTTAATTAATTACTTTTACCACAGCATACAAATAATTATAAACCTGGCGTAGAACAAGTTGCAGACAACATTTAGGTGGAGAAACTGGCCAAAAAACCGGAATCAATCACAACAGAAATTTCAAATGTTATACAGTTCTCGACATATAATCTACACCCAATAAGTTCCAGGACTGCCCACGTAACAGACGTAACACTAGTGGATTAATCACGCGCATGCCAGAAGCCAGCCAATCAGCGAACAGCTGGAAACCGGTTTTTACTGGTTCCGACAGGTGGATGACCAGCGTTAAGGGAGTCATAGCAAGCGTTCTAGTCCCATTTCATTTTAGGCATGGAAGATCAGGGAGTAAAACTGCTTTTTTGTTGGAAACTTGGTGAATCAGCTTCTGAAACGTACAGAATGTCAAACGAAGCGTATGAAGACACAGCGTTTATCCGCAGCAGGTTTTTTGGAATGCTATGCACGGGTTTGTGACTGGCGGGAATCCTTTGATGATCATGCTTGATTTGAGCGTCCATCCAGGGTGCGGAGTCACTTAAGGAAAGATCGGCGAATTAAAGTGAGTCTTTTCGTTGAGTCGGAGGACATCAATAAGTCCGTCTGTAATGAGATTCTACGCGAGGATCTCGGAAAACTAAAACTTAATGCCAAATTGGTAGCAGGCGTTCTTAATGATGACCAAAAGGAGGCTCGTTCATCGATATGTTCCGATCTGCTGGGCACTGCAGTTAAGGATCCTTACTTTTGCTCCAGAATTATTGCACAACATGAAACATGGTGTCTGCATTATAATCCAGAAACCAAGCAACAAAGCGCTGAATGGAGAGGTACCCACTCACAAAGATTACATCTGTCCAAGAAGCCGCGACAAAACAACTTGCGGACAGTGATTTAAGATATACAGGGTGTATAGGAAAGTCCCTTTAGCCTGAAATATCTTGCGAACGGAGAGAGGAACAGTTATGAAAGGGAGATAACGGTATAGTAAAGTGATTACGCCCGATCGAATGAAACTAATAGCAGTGCTCCTAGTGGCGAAATGCGGAACTAACCCATTGCAAATTGAAAACGAAAAGGGATAGAGCAAAATGTTCAATTACAAAGCTACAGAGCATCAATTAATTAGTACAAAACGACATTTTATTTCACACAGATAAGATAAATTGTCGCTAGAATACCCTAAAATGTCCGAAATCGATGTGCGATGATTCGAATTTGCATATTCACATTTCGCAAATGTAGCCGTATGGAAATGCAGAGTGTGACGTTGTACCGTACCTACGATATAAAAACCAGTAGCAGGATGTACCCTGATCAGAAGTTTAGGTCTACGTACGCTGTGTGAGAATGGCGAGCTTCACTCACCCCTAATATTGCGAGATGGTGCTTATTTACGGCGAATGCAAAAGAAACGCGGCGCCAGCTGCACGGGAATATGTCGTCGTGTTACAGATGCTTGAAATAGGGTGACACCTTCAATGATGAGGAATGTGCATGCAGAGTTACTTTCACGAATACAAATGTGTATCGTGGGCAATGGCGAACTCTTCGAACATGCTCGACATTAACTTTTTATCACTGTGCGCCAGTTTACCTTCTTTGTTTTTGTTTTGTCTGACGTCATCAAACTGTATTGAGATAAGTACGCATTTATGAAATAAATTGTGTGTATTTGCTCATACCTATGCCTGTTCCCTTCAAACGTTCACACAAAACGTTGCGCATCGATTTCAGACATTTTAGGGTATCCAGGCGACAATTTATCTTATCCGTGTTAAACAAATGTCGTTTTGTACTAATTAAGTGATGTTCTACAACTTTGTAGTTGGATATTTTGCTCTATCGCTTTTCGTTTTCGATTTGCATCGGCTAACTTCCGCATTTCGCCACTAGGGGAGCTGCTATTGGTTGCATTCGATCAGGCGTGCCCGCTTTATTATACCGTTATCACACTTGCATAACTTTACCTATCTCCATTCGCAAGTTATTTCAGGCTAAACAGACTTTCCTATGCACCCTGTATAACTAACAATTGCAGCTAATTCTCTGTACAGATTGAGCAAATGTTGATGATGAAAACAGTTTATGTACGGAAATACACTGCTGGACATTAAAAGTGCAACATAAAGAAGATCGCATCCCAGGGTCTCGAAATTCTGCAGAATCGCAGAACACGGGCTCATGTGCAGATCATTAACCGTGCAGATGATATGGAAATCATGTGGGACAGTAACACCTCCTGGAAGTCGTAAAAGAAGGGTGAACATGGAGTCAGTGTTAAGCACACCAGCTTTGTTTGCTCATCGTACCAGGCCACGGAATGTGCAGAATGTCCCGTCGGACACAACAGCAGCCCTACCATCAGAATTGCTACTTCGCGGCATATCGGGATTGTGGATTATCGCTCCGAGACATCGATGAACGTATAGGACGGCGTGCGGCCAGGTGGGGAGAATATGGCGTCAGTGGGTAGCGGAGAAACGAACACACGGACTTGCGGGATCCCAACGGCCCCGTGACAGCACCGAACGAGAGGACCGGCGTCTGGTACGTATGACTCTGACGGATCGCACAGCCGCATCGACCATAGTAGCTCAACAGTTCGGGTGTGTGGCACAGCACACAGGCTTTGCACGGACGGTTAGACGTCGTCTGCAGCAGCGGGGCATTTTTTTGAAGGCGCCTATTGCTGCAGCTATCTTTGACTGTACAACACCGGCGTTTGCAACTGCAATGGTTCCAAGAACGTCGCGTATGGAGGAACGAATGGCAACGCATCGTGTTTTTCGACGAACCTCGCTTCAGTTTGCAGCACCATAATGGCAGAATCTGTGTCTCGCGGTACAGAGGCTACCGGCTTAGTGAATTATGCATTATACTGCTCCATACCGGCCCGTCACTTGGCATTATGGTTTGGGGTACCATTGTATTCCATTCCCCCACGTGACTGGTCCGCATTACCGGTACGTTGAAAATCCATCTGTGACGTATATTCTAGATTAACTTTCCTTTTTTAGTTTCTTTCCCTATGTAATTCTTGAGTTCATTATCAATATTCTTCCCGCTTAACGGAATATCTTTTCCTTCAAACGAATACATTTGGCAACACATTGAGGTGAATGAACGAAACGTATGCATGCAATAAGATAAGAACGAGAGATAAAAAGCGACGACTGATCTGTTGTATGAGACAGGTGTTGATATTTTTGAGAGCGATTATTGAGGTGTTTTGATAAGAGCGATTATTGAGAGCTATTATTGTGAGCGATTATGATGAGCGTTGTTAAGAAAGTGCTGTACGAAAGAATTGAATAGTGTTGGATAGTGTTGAGATAAATGTGTGGAGAGTGTTGTGATTCCATTACGAATAAAGGACTGTTTCCGTAAGTTGACTTCTGGTTATATGTTTTGTCTGGCCGTTAAGGTTTGTTTCATTTAAGAACAATTTATTAGTATGTTGATATTTTAAGTTAGCGTAAAGGTCAAGACTACTTTTACGCCACATTGGCGCCCGAACCTTCCTTCGAACAAATTCATAGAAGTCACGGGATATGGATAACGTAACTGATCCTATCGGTCTCTTTTATGACCGCTATAGCAATGATGAGGCTCATAATTCTACAGCTGACAATATATGTACTCAGCGTTATAGAGTTCCTCATAACTCACCAAGCGCTCTATATCAGGCCTGCGGTTCTGACTTACCAGATAGCGAGTACGCGAGGCACGAAGCCTATGTACCGCGTACTTCGACCGCAGTGCCTCAAGAAAATATTTACTCCACCACCCCCATGAGAAGGAGCAAAATTCTTGCTCATTACGTACCCCATGCGGGTTCTATTATATTTAGGGGAAACGGCGGTTCGCTTAGGTTTTTGGAGGATATGGACGATCATTTTGACCTTTATAATGTTCCTGAAGACTATCAGATACCTATTGCTGGCACATGTTTGCAAGACACGGCAAAAGTCTGGTACCGACAGTGGCGTCGAATGAACCCAGAGGGTTCCTATCAGCAATTTCGAGCTGATTTTTTAAATGTCTTTCCTTTTGGAACCAATAAGGCCGGCCTTGCACAACAACTGTTTTCCAGGCGACAGCGAGCGTCCGATAACCCAGTCTCGTTCTCCCTGGAAACAGTCCGACTTTACAAATTATGGGATCCCGCTGCAGCCGAGTCTGAGCTTTGTGACACGTTGTTACAACAGCTGGATCCCTTCCTGCAGAATTATCTTGAAGTTCGACGTCATGTCTCCATTCACGAGTGCTTAAAACTCGTTCGAGTTTATGAAGACCGCCACAGCAAAGGTCAATCTTCACAGGTTCACGAGTACCGCCAACCTACGCAGTACCGTAAACCTCGTATTCAAAACAACAGTAATCAGCAGCCAAACCAGAATATTCATCAAAGACAATTTTTCAATCAGCCTAGAAACACCTATCAGCAGTCTAGATACGTGCCGCCGCATCGTCGGGTACCAGAGGTGCGACATCCTGGCCATTATAAAAATCAGTACCCCCAAGTTTCTCGTCCCCGGGATAATTTCTCGTCCCCGGGATAATTTCTCGTCCCCGGGATAATTTCTCGTCCCCGGGATAGTTTCTCGTCCCCGGGACTACCCGGTGGACCAGACATATCCAAAACACCGTGCTGGGGGGCAAGGCCAGCCTAATGATAATAATGCTGCCTCTCTTGCACGTTACAATTCAGCACGTCCTGGTGGTTCGCCACATTTCCAAAATCAATCTAGACATTCTAATAAGTTTCATGACAATTTAAACTTCAACAGGAGGTAGATGGGTCGAATCTATCTCCTCGTTTCTCTGAAGACCTCAAATCTCTCTTGTTAACTATTCAAGCTCCGCTTTTGCCTGATATTCTTGTGACCTTGGGCAAAGCGGTGGTGTCTACTAAAATTGATTCTGGATCTGACATCTCGGCATTAAATTTTGATTTCTGTGCTGCTAAATTTCCAAATGCTTGTGTCGAGCCCTCCCAGCAATGTCTGCGAGGTGCCGACAATAATATTTTTGCATTCTCTGGATCAGTTAATTTACCTGTCAAGATTGGCAAAGTTCAAGTTTCTTATACTTTTTTTTTCCAACAGTTACCCGTGGATTGCCTTCTGGGGGTGGATTTCATTAAAATGTTTAAGCTCACACTTGATTTCGAATATGGCCTAATCTTAATGTCTGAGATAAGTTCTCCCACCCCAGAAGAGCCAATTGATTTTTCTGCAGTTCTTGCAAGTGACAAATTATTGCCTGAACATAAAAGCGAAATTGGTCAGGTTTTACGCAGCAGACCAGGGTTTACACAGGTGGTGTATCACACTATTGATACAGAAGGAGCTAAACCCATTGCATGTAAGCCTTATCCATGTCCGAACCAGAAGAAAGCTTAATTCCAAAGACAAATACAGGACATGCTCCATTCGGAGATAATTAAAGAATCACTTAGTCCTTGGGCAGCACCTGCTTTTCTTGTTCCAAAAACAATCTGGTGAGTATCGCTTAGTAATAGATTACCGAAAACTCAATGCGGTAACCAAAGCTATCAATTACCCATTACCTATAATTAGTGATATTCTCCAGGACTTGGCAGGTGGCTGTCCAACCAGATTCCGTTGAAAAAACTGGATTTATTACCCCGTTTGGAGCATATGAGTTTTTACACATGCCCTTTGGTTAGGCATATGCTCCTGCAACGTTTCAGCGCTTAATGGATTCAGTCTTACGTCCTGTGCTCGGACCTAATGTCCATGTTTATCCGGACGATATTATCGTCTCTTCTGAAACTTTTGAACAGCACCTATCTCTGTTGGACCAAGTTTTCCAACTGCTACATAATGCAGGTTTGACGTTAAAGCCTAGCAAATGTCAAATTGGCCGGGACGAACTAATATATCTCGGACTGAAAATTATCCCTAAAGGTCATCTAACTGATGACTCAAAGATAAAGCCAATTTCGGACTTTCAAGGCCTAAGTCGGCGAAAGAATTGTCGCGATTTTTAGGCATGACCGGGTGGTACCAACAGTTCGTTCCGGGGACCGCTACTCTATGCGAACCTTTATTCACTTTGAAACGAAAATATAGACACTTTGCTTGGTCCACAGAGGCAGAGACTGCCTTAAACATGCCTTGGTTTCGCCACCTGTGTTAGCCTTTCCTAATCATGCCGAAATATTTAATATCTTTACCGATGCATCAGGCGTTAATCTAGGAGCTGTTCTATCTCAACGAGGGCATCCTATTACATATGCCTCTCGAATTCTTAATAAAGCAGAACGTAATTACTCTACTACTGAGCGAGAATGCTTAGCTATTTTATTTGCTCTCACCAAATTTAAATGCTATCTAAATCATTTAACTGTCAATGTTATTACGGATCATTCGGCATTACAATATTTAACCACAGCAAAGAATCTGTCTCGAAGATTGTTAAAATGGACACTTCGACTTCAGGAATATAATGTTCAAATTCAGTATCGCCCTGGCAAGTCAAACCAACTGCCTGACGCACTGTCTCGCTGTCCGGTCAGTTATGATGCCCAGGCTAGATACTGAACCTCCCTCTCTATTTCTTCTTTCGGAAATAACTTCAAGGGAGCAAATAATGTCTGAACTGCCGAATGATCCAGATTTTGGGGAAATCTATAATTTCTTACTCGCTGGTTCTTCTGCTCCAAGTGAACCTTCTTTAGCGGGTCGTAGTCGAAATTATGAGATCATCGATGGTATTTTGTATTATAAAAAATTTGTAAACTCGAGAGCTGAGTACTGCCCTGCGATACCTCAGTCTCTTCGCATGGCTTTATTATACGAATTTCATGATATTCCTCTTGCCGGCCACTTAGGCATACGGAAAACTCGTAGTAAGCTACGAGACGTAGCCTACTGGCCGGGCATGTACAATAGTATACTCGCATACATTCGCTATGTGAGTACTGCCAAAAGTACAATTATGATAATAAACGACCGGTCGGTCACCTTATTTGTAGTTCAAATAATTATGTTTTTGAAACTATCTCTATAGATTTATTGGGCCCTTATACATTATCAACTAAAACTAAATCTCGTTATACTAGGGGTGTTCAAATGAAAAGGTACGAAACGTCATAAGAACGTAACCGTTAACATATTTGCCTATGCCGCTATGGGAGAATGTAGCGACACATCTAGGGATGCGATTGGAGTCGCCGGCGTGGATCGGAGCATGCGCAGGAGAGAGCAGAGGCTCTTATAGAGAGCGCCGTCCAATTGACTACTTGTTGAATTCCTCCAGCACAGACGAACCATTAACTCCGATGTGTACTGTGAGACACTCCGAAGCCTACGCAGGTCCATCAAGAACAAAAGACCGGGGCTGCTCACGGAGGGTGTGGTTCTGCTCCATGATAACGCGCGTCCACACGTCTCCAGGGTCACACACGCGGAACTGGCCAAGTTCCAGTAGGAGCAGCTTGACCATCCGCCCTACAGCTCGGACATGTCGCCCTGCGATTTCCATGTGTTTGGTCTCCTGAAAAAACATCTGAAAGGGAAGCGCTTTCACTCGGACGACGAACTCAAGGACGCTGTGTAGGACTGGGTCTCGTCACGGCCACAGTAATTCTGGGAACAAGGAATCCTTCGGCTCGTTAATCAATGGGATCGTTGTGCTACGGCCTATGGTGTATACTTTGAATAAAGTCTTCATTTATACCCACAGTGTCGTTTCGTACCTTTTCATTTGAACACCCCTAGTATTTTAGTTGTTACAGATAATTTTTCTAAATGGGTGGAATCATTCCCCATTAAAGCAGCTACTGATGATATAATATGTGATATTCTAATACATAATATTTTCCCTCGATTTGGCTGTCCCCGTACCGTAGTCTCGGACCACAGGGTTCAGTTCATTTCGGAGTTATTTGAGCGAATGTGTGCGAGGCTTCAAATTAAACATAAATTCATAAGTCCATATCACCCTCAAGCCAACCCGGCTGAGCTTGTGAATAGAACATTGCTAAAGATGATCTCAACCTTTATTGGTAATAACCATGAGCGTTGGGATGAACATGTTGAAATGTTTTGTTTCGCCCTTCGCTCATCATGTCATGAATCAACGCGGCAGACTCCCGCTGAACTTTTTCTAGGGCGCAAAATCCGCACCCCTTTTGAGAATTTAACTGGCATTATCGATGAGATCAACCAAAGACCAACACCTGATTCTGTAAAACTACTTGCGCAAAAGGCACGGACTGCTATCAGTCGAGCTCAATTAAGCCAAGCTAGGCACTATATTGCGAAACGGAGGGAACCAGATCTCGCAGTTGGAGATCTGGTCTTATTGGAAACTCATTTCCAATCCTCCGTTGCACACACATTCGTTAAAAAATGTGCACCTTTATATGAAGGCCCCTTTGAATTGGTGGAAGTGTACAATAATAATGTCATATTAAAGAAGCCAGATGGCTCCCTACATTCTGCCCGTGTGCAACAATGTAGGAAATGGGTTATTAGAAGCACTGATGCAATTATTAACCCTAAATCTAGTAGGAATCCTCAGGCAGAGGGTGGGACTTCACAAGTATATATAAATGATGAAATTATTGATCCCACCCCTGTCCTGTCCGATTCCCTACCTTCGTCTGAGCGGGTCTTTAACGATTCACATTCTGACATTATTCCATTCACTCGGGGTGCTCTCATTATTTCAACTCCTCCGTCTCCTGCCTTTTCAAAAGAGGAGAGTTCCTAGTGCTTCCCGTTCCTCTGGATATTCTTGTCGTGTGCAACGAGGTTCTTTTACATCTGCTTCTCATACTCCAATCGCTCCATTTGCTTCTTCACGTTGGTTTTCAATCAAAAAACTTAAAAATGTACAAGAACTGACATTTCTTCATCAGGCAGTTCCATCTCACCTGTGCCTAAAAGAGTCGTACCTCTTGCTGCATCTGAATCATCAGACAATATGGTTGAGGTTCTTCAGTCTCCAAGAACTAAAATCTTTCCTTCTGTTTCTTCTGAGCAGCTTTCTACTTCAGGAACATTTGATCCATCTGCCGTAGGGCAAAAACGTCCTCTTTCACCATCTGTGCCATTTCAACCTACAAAGCGTCCGCCGCCTGAATTTTCCCCTCCTGTTCCACACTCTCCTAGTGCAACTTCCAGTGTTGGGCTACAATCCAGACATAGAGTCCAGCATTTGCATCCTCCAGGTTTTCGTCCTTGGAATCTTCGCTCGGGACGGACGGAGCCTATACCTTCCTCCACCGTTCCTCGTCGTTCACGGAAGCGCCCTTCTAGTTACACACCGCTTCTTCGACCACCAAGGAAACGACCGGATCTTCATCCTTCTCAGATTCCGGGTTCGTCT